>BSBN01000284.1:0-10000000 GCA_027924645.1 Cunninghamia lanceolata
GCTATTTTTACTTACTTAATAGTTATTTTTTATACTTAAGAGAACTATTTTATTTTACTTTAGAACTATTTAAAAAATATTTTATTTTATTTACATTATTTATTGAAGAGCTATTTTTATTTACTTAAGAGATATTTTATTTTATTTTAGAACTATTTAATAACTTCTTTATTTTATTTACATTGTTTACTAAAGAGCTATTTTTATTTACTTAATAGTTTTTTTATTATTAGTTTTTTAATAGATGTCACCTATGTTTTAGCTTTTATTTAGGCTCACAACATGAGGCTCCGTAATCTAGCATAAACATAATTTTAAAGTGAAATAAAATAACTCTTCAAGTAAATAAAATAGTTGAAAACTGATATTTCTAGACTAGATGTATTTATGATATCTATTGTAGCATAACTCTACTTTATTAAAAAGAAAAGTAAAGTTATAGAATTTAATTTATTAGTTCTTCAATCTCTTATTTATGCCGATAGGTGTTCCCTTAGTCAAAAGAACTAGTTGAAATACATAGATGGAAGGTCTAGATTAAAAGGACTACCATCAAATAGATCTTGACCTTACATTTTTTAATCAATTTATTAAATGGTCATAAAATCTTATATTTATTACCCACACCGAATTTTAAATTTTCCATACAATGGCAATCTATAAATTTGGTAGCCAAAAAGTCATTTGTGGGTTAAAACCCACACGTATTCACTTTTTTCCCAGTAGAATCTCTGGCAAAGGTGGCAGGTGGAGTTGCTTTGATTGATATTTTGTATTCCATTGTTTTGCAGATAGGGTAAGCATTATTTTAGGTGATGTGATCTCTATCATCCACTCTAAACTCTATTGAATGAATCTACACATTACATGTCTGTCTGCACTACATGGAATGTTCTACACCTTCCACATCTAGCAATTTCAGAGACACAAATCAAGTTAAAGATTGTGGTAATATTGCAAAAGACTTGGTACCATTGCTAAATAACGATCAGATTGTGATCACATCCTATAAATTATAGGTAGGACCAAGTAGAGATAAATAAATTTGGTGGATTATGCATCTCCAACAACATGTGGTGTGTCGATCTTTAGGGGCAACAACATGAAGGGAGGTGCAGAGTTTCCTTAATGTCTCAACTTTGCTCTCAATGTTTGTAGACCAAGATGAACTACCACAATTTGCTACATGACTCGACTACCTTTGCTCTCCTAGGAGGTGGAGACAAAGGAGTACATTAATTTTAGATGTTATACAAGAGCTTAGGAGGATATCATGGCTTGAAATAGAGATCTAGGAGAACCACTCATGTTTTAAGTTATGAAAACGTTCAACAAAATGTATTGTAGGATCTACCGTATCTAACTTGGTATCCACTTTAACGAGGGCTATATGTATGGAGAAATTAATGAGGTGGATGACTTTGAGGAGCACAGTAGTTCTGACTATATGGTACATGTTCACTAATTAGTCTACCTTTAAAAGTAGTTGCTATTATGATACCAAAATAACATGGTTTCCTTTTCACCGTGAGATCTAAATGGTAGTAGAAAATCATTTTTATTGAACTCTAGAGAAGTTGAGGTGGAGGATCAACCCAGATAACTTGGCAACTCTATGCATTCATAGTTATGCTATGGAGATAAATGTTTGTGTAAGCTCATGCTTCTTCCTTAGGAATTTTCTCACCTCATTTTGTGACAATCCCTATCTAAAGGGATGGAAACATGTTAAGTTTTGGTGGATGTTCGGAGATGTATTTGCCCTCTATTTTATGTGTTGGTATCTATTTTTTGTGTTATGATTGTATTGAGCCTCTGTTTTGGATGCTAGCATAGTTTTTTAGTGATCACTTTTATTATGATTCTATGGGCCCCATATTCTGGAAAACTTAGATTATTAAATAGAATATTAATAAAAAAAATATTTAGATTAATAATGGGATCCCTATTTTCTCAAGTAGATCGAGGACCACAAAGAAATATTAGGATTTTGATCCAAAGGTCCAAGTATATGATGGAAAACCTAATGACAAGAAGCTCTAGTGTAAGAAAACACAAATAAACAAAATAAAAATTATATGTATATGTTAACTTTTTACTGTGACATACATGAAGTTAATAAAAAATTGTTTTAGTTTTAATAATTTAATAAAATTTGTAATTCATAATTAAATAATATTATTAAGTATTTAGTATTTTATAATTTATAATAAATATTATTTTTTTATAGTTTAGTTTTATTTAAATATTTTTCTATTATAAAATAATATATATTGTAGCTTTATTTAAATACTTGTTTTATTCTTTTGTTTTATTTTTTAATTAAATTTATTTATTTATATGTCTGCATTTTCTTTTCTAAATAAAATATTAGCGATTTTAAAAATATATTATTATTTTATTAAATCACAATAATTAAATAAATTAATAAGAAAATAAAATATGTATATATTGTTAATCTATTAGTGCTGAAGAAATTTGAGGTGGGTATTGCTAAGATGTGTGACTATATTTGTGAGTGCAACTCTTTAGACTTTTTCTTAAGATTTTGTGTGACCCTTTTGACCTTCCTAGTTTTTGTTGTTTCTATTCTTGTTTGGATTGTGGGGTAAGGAATTTTATGGTTTGAATCTTTTTAAATAACAAACATTTTCTTTGTTCCATGGACTTTTGCCTCAAACGTTGAGGATGATGGAAGAGACTTGCAATTTGTGGTGATGGATGCATAACTTTTGACTAAAGATCATGACCTTACTTGGTACAAACCTAACTCAACTCCACCATCTCACATAATTTTACTTGCGGTGTATGTATTTTAATGAAATTTAAAGAGGGGTTTGTGGCATAGAGTTAGAGTGCCATCATAAAGCACTTTGCAAAGAAGTATGAAACATAGGGAAATAATTTGTTGAGGAGAAACTTTCTTGAAAAAACTTATCAGCATGTCCATTGAACCCATTTCTCAACCTTAAAGGCCTACCACCTCCTTGCCCACATCCCAAGGGATCTAGTGAGATGTGTATAACCAAATTCTTCATTTACCAAGAAGAGACCATCAATCATGGATGTTAGGAGTGTCTCTAGGAGATATTATTTGCATCCCCTTAGGAAATACCTAGCTAGGACCACGTAATCCAAGCCATTCTTTTATGGCATTATCAAATCTTGTATTGGCACTTTCACCATGGATGATTGAGATGTCAATCCTTTTTCTATACAAATTAGGTAAAAATGTCCCTTTTGTCTAAGACTCTATTAACTATATCTTCTTATCTAGCAATTATTTTGTCTCTTATGGGAATCTATGATGTTTGGAATATTGGATATATTTTGGGTCTAATCACCCTAGTTGGTTAGAATCTATTTTTGTGCTTTGCTTGTAGCTTCTATTCTATCATCTCTATATGGGTTAAAGATCATTTTTTACTCCCAATACTACTGCTTTGGTTGTCCCATCATATCATCTTTGATCTACTTTGGTCATTAATGACCATTGCTATAATTTCTCTTTATTTCTTTCTATTACCCATTTTTGGTAATGTTCAACATAAAAGAAATAGTTTTCTGTGGAAAAAGAAGAAGAAATACTTTGACAAATATAAACACTAAAACCATAAAATAAAAGACAAAAGTCCCTTTTATTGTGAACACATTCCACAAACCTGCAAGATGCCATCAAATACATGCAATGTTAGAAAGCCTATATTATATCGAGAAATTATATAATTCCAATACATATCTTGATTTTATTAATCAATGTTCAACCAAATTTTTGGAAAAATTTTCTAGATTTCACATAACTAAATAATTACTATTGAAAGAACAATCCACTTGCATACATCCACATTATCTTTGATAAACTTCTTAATGTTTTCAAACTCTCCAATTGGGTCATTTGGAATATCCTATCAAACAAACACACAATATCAAGTAGGTATAGATGCTTATAGAACTTTTTCTTGCAAACCATTGTAGAGAAACACCTTTTCCCAATGATGATTAAGGAATATATCTCCCACCAAAATTGCTTCCAGTAAAAGAAGGAATATTATAAAAACTTAATACTATATTCAAGTTAAGGAAAAAAAAGTAAAGAAAATTATGCAAAATCAAGGACAAAATACATAGTTGCAAGTATCATGACATTGGATATTTGATTTTAATGCTTCAATAATATAAAAGATAATTTGAATAACAACATAGCATACAAAAAGAGTAAGTGATCAATCAGATAAGACAACAAAAGACTGTATTTAGACTAGTTGCTTGACTAGATGAATTGACCATCCTATCAAATTGGATTATACTTTTCAGACCATTGATTATACATCATTGCACAATATGCATGCAATAAACCTCTCAAACAAGACCAAAATCAAATAACAATAATAATGATGAATTTGTACCAAATGGAATAGTCTAAGATCAGAGAACAACTTGATGTAGAGGAGTGGGAACTCCTATCCTCCCTCCACCCAGGAAATGATGTTATTATTGATGTACTAGACAATCGTGGTTGTCAAGACTTTGACACATGCCACAATTGGGCTGCCACTACAATTGACCCCTCCTTGATGGACAATGTTGTCATATTCATGACTATAACCATTCAACACAACAATTTAAGCAAATTGAACCAAACTAGTCTATTGTAAAGGGAAATATTTCTTTGGAGCAACAAAATGCTTTCAATATTTTGTGAACCATTATTCTTAGGCTAGAAGGCAACCACCACTTCTAATGATCATACAAAATACTACATGAATAGGGAAACCATAGTCAATTAATAGCATTTAAATTGCACTCTTCAGAAATGCACCCATAGAACAAAAGTCCGTGCTTGACTACTTTCAACATCAATGCATCAACCATTCATTCAACACTTCACATACCAATAAAAGAGATGAACCTTAAATTTAAGGTTAAGCTCTATCAACTTTACAAGAAAGCATGCATTTCATTCATTATATCCTAATTGTTGAATTGAGCATCATTGGACCAAGGTTGTTAGTACGCATTGACAACAGACCATGTGAAGCATTCCCATACTACAATCAAAGCCCATTGGGTGGATGCTCTATCATGATTATTGGTGACCTAGGACAATTACCATTAGTACATGCATTCCAATGTATGTTGGATAATCATATGGGACAACACTTTTGAGAAGCTTTCAAACATTAGTCACACTGGACATAAGTTTTTGACAATGGGGGAAGAACCTACCCAAATAATATTTCACAAGCTCCAAAATATAAGGAATGCTAAGGAAACATAGGAAAACTAGAAACTACTCATATCACACAACAATGACAACCTATCTTGTAGTGAACAAGATACATTTTGTTCATCCATATATTTGTTTTCAACAAACGATTTGGTTGAAACACATAACAAGAAAAATGTTAAAAGCTTGGGCAAATGAATAGCATGTTGCATTTTTTAAAAGAAAATGAGCACACTAAATTCATATTCAGATGAAGAACAACTACAAACAAAGGTGTTATTGTGTGTTAGATAACAAGTTATGCTAAATACAAATTTGTGGGTTGCAAATGGACTTGTCAATAGTGCACTTGGTGAAGCAATTTCTATAGTCTACGATAATGAAGGAAAGCCATTGAATCTACCTCTATTTGTTGTCGTTAACTTTCAACATTATATTGGACCTGCATGGAACAAAGATGAAATAAAATGGTTCTAATTACTTCAGTAACACGAGCTTTCCACCGACAAATCCCATTGAAAATGGCTTGGGTACTTACAATCCACAAAGCACAAGGTCTAACCACAAATTGAGCAACAATAGGCATTGGAAACATTAACTAGCAAAGGCTCAACTTCATCGCAATGTCAAAAGCAAGAAGTTTTTCAAACCTATGAATAGTCCCTACATTTTCATTTCAAAGATATAAATGTATGAAAAAATATGTATGTAATCCTACATAAGCAAGAGAAGGACTATCTCAAAATATGTCTATAAAAAATACCTAGAAATCAAACTACTAATTATATATTTTCAATGCTTTTGATTTTATTATTCACCTTTAGTTGTGAAATACCAAATAAGTAATAAAAAACGAAGGGTAGCATTCACTTTTTTATTACCTTTTAATAATATGGCTTCATATTAACCGAAGCATTTAAAAATAATCGTTGAAATTTTCAAATCCTAAAAACGACTGGTTTGGCTTGGTAAGCCATGTGGATTGGAGCTTATGTCACTAAAATTATCTAAAATTTATGTATGATGATTAGAATGAAAATCTTAACTCGAGAGCGAGACATAAAAAAAAGAGTAGTCAATGTAATTATCATCCAAATACACAAGTGACTTAAGGCTATTTTTAAACGTCATCCATTTCAATATTTAAAAGTCAATTTTAGCCAATAAAAATAGGACAAATATTTACCACTTTTTAATTTGGATGAGGTGTAAATTTGCTATTGATTGTTTGACCATTAAAATAAATAATAATTAAATAAAGTGGTGACTTGACTTGGTTTGTGCGCCAAAATAGAATGCGGCCTCCACTGTGAAAGAGTAATACCGCAACAGCGGCTCCCATTGTGGCTGCTTTTTCATACGTTACACGAGGGTGAATACACGGCTCTAAAAGGCCCTAAGGTGCACATTTGCCCCTGTAATTCTCTCAATTTTACCATGCTCTCTCTGCTTGTGGAATTTCGTATTTTTTAATCATAAACTTGACGACATTCCTAAAACCGTTCGTAGGCAAGTAATAATGGTCTGGTTTTGATACCTCAGCAATTTTATTCTGTAACATCTTTCTTTTTTAGATCTTTTTGCTGCTTTGACAAGAAATATTGGCCCATTTTGACAACAGAGAAGAAGTCAACCTTGCAATAAATATTTCCAAAAGTTTTTTGGAGTAACTTTTTTTGGTTTTATTTGAAAATATGTATTCTAAATAACAGCTCTTAAATCATTAGTGGATGTATTCAGGGACGGTTTTAGTGGATGTATTCTTGGCAAGATGGACACATTAATTAGATCAAAGACTAGTCTAGGGATTTTTAGAACCCTCAAAAAACCCTTAGAAAGTGGGAAAATAAGCTCCAAAGCTCCATAGTACAACACCTAAGAAATAAAAAGGCTAAAAGATGGAAACCCTAAAGAAAGCTAGATCTTTAGGCTATTATGCTATATAAAATCTAGAATAAAAAACATGAAAAATGCATGCAAACAAACTCCTATTTTAAATTCAACATACACCTCCAATTGAGCAAAAAAGACATAAAACAATGGAAGAAAGAAAAATCTATCATCCAACACAAAACAGGACATAAAACAATGGAAGAAAGAGAAATCTCTCACCCAACACAAACTCTTTGGTGGTTTGGATATGTTAAGATGTGATTGAGAGAGTGTGTTTAGATGGAATGTTTGGTTGCTCTTGAGAGAGATTTTCCAATTTGGCAACATGTACTTGATCACTTCCACACATATGGCAAATGTCCTTTGAACAGACAGTTTTTATAAAAAAAAATTAGCAAATGATAAGGAGGGTTGAGATTGAATATTGGATTGGAAGGCTAAGATTCACTAGCTTGTAGGGCAATCTAACGACGAAGGGTTGAGATTGATGCAAATGGTAATGTTGAGACATGGACCAGATAGGACTCGAACCTAGGACCTTCATACGCTGCTGGAGTGCTCTACCACTGAGCTACTGGCCCCTCTTGGACCAGTCCATCATCGGTCCGGGTGTGGCTTATTTCCAACACCAACACCCCCCCTTAAGCCACACCTCTCGTGTGCTTGGGGCTCCTAGCTTGCCCTGGCTCTAATACCATGTTGAGACATGGACCAGTTAGGACTCAAACCTAGGACCTTCCATACACTACTGGAGTGCTCTACCACTGAGTTACTGGCCCCTCTTGGACCAGTCCATCATCGGTCCGGGTGTGACTTATTTCCAACACCAACAGGTAAGATAGTGCTGTGTGACCAGTTATTATTTTCTAATAATCCAGACGAGTCTGGCGCCCCGGAGAAGGCCAACGAAGTAGCGAGAGCAGGCGGTGCAGGAATGATTGTGGCCAATGAAGAGCTCCTCGGAGCACAACAGCAGTTTTCCAACACTTATAATTTTCCCTCCATCGGCGTAAGTTTTAAAGCTGGTGAAAGAATAAAATCCTACATCCACAGCACCACGTTGAATAATGCCACCGCCACCATGCGCCTGAGAGGATTGACTATTGTGGGAAACGCAACAGCCAAGCGCAGCATATCCTTCTGTTCTGAAGCCTGATATGGTTGTTCTCGGTGTGAACGTATTGGCAGCATACGCCGGAGGCCTCCTTGTTTGCAAAGACATTATGCTGCTGTATCGAGCATATAATATGCAAGCCTGCATATCCACGATTCACATCACCCAGTTTCATCCTTGCTTGTCCACAATTAATATTATCCAAATTCAATTTTTTTAATTGATTGTTTACATATGCAATTTGCAAGGGAATAAAATCCCTTCTAGGTAAAATTTTAAATGAATTCAAATAATATGATATGTATGGCTACTATTTTTACAACTTAATGCTAATGGATAGGGCTATTTAGTTTTGAGAATAATTAAGAAGAATTAATGTTGATGTCATGTGCAATCTAATTGTCCATGTACATAAATTTAATGTTGTCTAATTGTCCATGTGCATCAACAAGATTTCACTACTTCTTGCCCTGATTTTGCATATGATGATAAGATCCTAGCTAAGTTATTTCCATTGAAGGCAGTGCAGAGATGAATGGATTGCTACAGCAATCAGGAAAAACTTTTTTAATTCAAAATCATGAAATGATTACAAATACTCCAAACAAATAGAGATTACAATTGGTTATAGAGAATTGTTACATACAATTGAAAAAACAGAGATGAAACTAGAAAAGAAACTAGTAGCGGTGGCAAAATTAATAAGATTCTTCTAACACTCTCCCCTAATTTCTACCACTAATTGTCCTAACATTTACAATGCCCAAATTTTGTTTTAAATATTCAAAAGTTTCCTTTGCTAAAGCCTAGGTAAATATATCTACTAATTGATCTTCAAATGTACAAAAATCTAAATTGATTTCTCCATTGTTCACCAACTCTCTCATAAAATGATATATTGTATCAATGTGCTTGCTCCTCTAATGAAAACATAATTTTTTGACAATGCAATGTTGATTTGTTGTCACAAAAGATTGGTGTTGACTCCTCCTGTACATGAAATAAATATGTAAATACTCTCATCATCCAAATAGCTTGACATGTCGCTGGTGTGGCTGCTACATACTATAACATCCCAATCTAAATATAATAATAATCTTTCAAAAAATAATTGCAAATAATTAACAATTCACTATATATTTTTTTGTTTGATCATAAGAAGTAAAGCAAGTACATTTATGATTACATAATAATTATTCAGTACAATATCTAAAGGTCACATTACTTGCAACTTACAACTTTATACAATTACATGAATAAATGAAGTAATGTATTTTGTATCATCGGCAATTCAACTATAGGAGAGAGAGCATCACTCGAGTTCTTTTCCTCGACCCACAGACCGGCGGTCCCTGATGATAACAGGTTGTCATTGATGTCAAAAAGGTTCATTAAGAATGTGCTTGATTAAGATGTCTTGATATTGTTTGCAGGATGATATTGTGGACTTATATTCTTGATCTTCACAGATGTGGTCTTCAATCAATATATCTCCAAGCATGACAAAGTTGAAATGATAAGATTCTATCAGGAGACAGTATGGTGCAATGTTAGGGTTTGACATTGTATGACAGGTTGAGTATGACATTGTTGTATTGATTTGGTAAAGAATGTTTGGTTACTATGAGGGCTTTCATGCTTCTACCTCAGTAGGTTATCACAGCTTTTGCTTCATGATCTTGTTAATAATGTGTTGAGGATAGTCTTGTTCTTCAGATATTGATCTTACAGGAACTCACATGTTTCACATGCATGATGCATGTTTATGATCAAGCAATGATGATGCAGTCCACATACTCTTGCCTCATACTTCATGTCATCATTGGGTGTACTATTAGTTGAGTTGGTACATGAAAGAGATGTCATGCTTCATCTTCAAAGGACACATTTGATGTTGGTTTCATTGAGTTATATGAATATAAGGATATGATGTGGTACTTGCAGCCATGGTTCTCACAGGATTTATTTGATCAATTTGATCATAGTTTGATCACAATCAATGGTGATAGTAATTATCAAGTTCATGGTATAGGTTGTGTTCACAAGTTAGAACTTGGTTTGGAATTGTTTTCATGGAGTTGGTGTTTATCTTCTTATGACAGGAAATTTCAGGAGTTCACTCATTCATAATCAAGACATTTCATTGTCATTGATATTCAATGAAACTAAGCCATAAAACTCTAAAGTGCTTTCATGATATTTGACCTATTCATTCTTTGCCTATCATATAACATGTTACACTTTTTGTCTATTCTTTCAGTGGCCTGTTAGTGCGGGTTGTAAGTGACTTAAGTCACAACTAAGGGTTATGAAGCTCGTTGTTTGACCGACCCCATTGGTATATCAAACTTTTTGTTTCGGTCTTCATCCCTATTCATCGGGCGGCAAATGTGAATCAACGATGGAGTTTAAAAGTAAGATGGCCGATCAGCGGTTTGAATTTGAATTTAGTTCTCCTCCATGTGCATCCTCTTTGACGTGCATATGAACGTCAGAGCTTTATGTTGACTGCAGTTTGATGCTATTTTGGCAGTTTATAGAAATCTTTTTTGTGCCCGAATAGAAAGTATGTTTTAAAGAGTTTTTAAAAGTTTTTAGAAATACTTTTTAAAGATTTTTCTAAATCGAAAACAAAAGTAGCCCTCTCTCTCTCAGGATCTAAGGAGTTTTAGAAAAGAAATTTTTGAGAGATTTTTTTCTATATGATTGATTAAGAAGACAAGGAAGGACATTTTTTTGTAGAGACTTTATTTCTTCATGCAAAGAACATCTATTTTTTTTAAGGAAGAATGCAGAGGAAGATGAAGGTTAAAAAGGTAGATTGGAAGAAAATTTTGAAGATTGTTTTGAAGTTTTTATTATAAAAGAATATCAACAAATTTGAGGAGTTTTTGAAGACAAAAATGACATATATTTATTCTTGCAGGAATATCAAGATATGAATATATTAAAGATTTCTAGAGAGATTTTTATAGGGAAAAATATTTGAACATGTTATTTTGCATATGATATTTTTGCAATGGTAGATTGATTATGTTTGAAGATTTTTTTTGTTGAAGGAGAAGAAGTTGAAAGGTTTTTGCATATTGAAGAAACTGAAAGAGTCATTGAAGTGCAGAGAGAAAAAGATGAAAAGTGCATAATGAAATGTATATACAAAATGAAGAATATGATTTAGAAGAATGTGAAAGGGCATTTGTATTTTATATAATGGTCTTTCAGGTACATTAACCGTGTGTGGTGTGTGGATAAAAATGCAGATCAATGATGAAGATGTGTGGATGATACAGTTGAAAAAATTGTGAATTAATATGAAGACAATTTGTATGACACAGTTTGAAATTGAATGTGCAATCAGGTGCTTGGATTGATGATTGTGTGGTTCATCATACAGGATTGAAGAGATGATTTAAATTGTTTTGCAGAGATGTGTTAATCTTTGACAGACACATGTGAAAGAAGAAGTGTTTTGTATTGAAACAGAGAAACCCTCTGAGTTCTTGTTTTTGAATTTGTTTTGTATTAGGGGTTGGTACTCCTTGAAGTTGGTGCTTCTAAACATTGTAATCAGTGAGATTTTTGATAAAGCCAGTGAGGCAGTTTTAGATTGGTTTTTCTACCCCTGGAGGGTTTTCCACTCGTACAATTCTTGTGTCTTGATTCATATTGATCTTCTTTGTGTGTGTGTGTATGATTTATTCATGAGATTTTATTCTTTTCCTTCATTCTCAGTTATGTGCACATGTGTGTAACAAATCAATGATATCTTTCTTTCTCCTTTTGTTTTGAAAGTTAAAAAGTTTGCAAAAAGATTTGAAAATTCACACAACATTGATTCACCCCCCCTCTCAGTGTTGTCCTTGACTCCTACAATTGGTATCAAAGCAAGGTTCCCTTTTGTAGCCTAATCAGCTTGGGTAGATCCTGTGTGTGGAGTACCATGGGAAAGAAGAATAGAAATAAGGTCTTAAATAGAGAAAAGAATGATGTTGATCAAAAGATGGTAAAACAAGCCTCAGTTAAGCCTAGCAATGATATGTTGCATATGTTGCCCCTGAAAAAGAATGATCCTACAATTGAGAATTTTGATAAAAAGGAAGAAAGTATTATGAATGATGGAGAACAAGAATTAAATGAAAGAAATGTTTTTGTTGATGAAGAAACAGGCCTCTTTGTGGATGAAGTTGATTTTAAAGGAGAGCTTCTATGTGCCCTGGATACAATCAAGCAACTTAGTAAAGAAAATAGGAGATTAAAAGACCAGCTTAAACAAAAGAATCCAAGGACAAAGTTGTTTTAGATCTTGAAGAGTTAAGAAATCTGGTTATGAACTTGAGAAGTCAAGTTGGTGAATCAGACAAATTAATTATCAATTTGAAGGTTGAGGTTGAAGAAGTTAAGAGGATAGCTAAAGTTACAAAGTTTGAGTTGGAAGCTAAGACAATTGAATGTTAAAAGCTTGAAGGAGAGATAGTCTCTTTAAGAAAAGATCTTGAGGATGTTAAGAAGCAGTTGGAAAACAATTTGAAATTTGGAGAGAGCACAAGTAAGTTATATGAAATGTTGGGTAAACAAAAACTACATGGAGACACTACTGGACTTGGTTATGAAAAGAGTCAGTCCTCCAATGTTAAAGAGATTCCTAGAAGAAAAATTGATCAGCCTACTGCTCCTGAAAGAAAAGTGAACAATCAAAGAACAAGAATTGCTCCTATAAGACAAACATACATGTACAGGTATAACTATTCATTTAATGGTTTTTGTTATACTTGTAATCATTTTGGGCATAAAGCAATTAATTGTAGAAAAAAATCAACTTGCTTCAATAAGGAATGCTAATGTTGTGTGCTTCAAGTGTGATTCACCTAGTCACAAAGCTTATAGTTGCAGATTGTATAGAAGAATAGCTTCACCTGGTTTGAATGGATGGAAAAAGGAAAAGGTTGTAAAGGTTTGGAAGAATAAAATTGAGCAAAAGAAAGAGCCTGTAAAAATCTAGAAGCAAAAACAATGCAAAGAGAAGATAAATTCTAAACTTGTGCATCTTGCACAAGTTATTTCATCAGTTGCATAACACATGGCATAATGTGAGGGGGAGTTGTTCATGTCCTATCATTTATCCCCAAGAAGTTATAGGAGGAGATTAGTTCATGTTTATCAATGTGATAATCTTGTTTATCATGCTTTCCTGATAATGTTTGAAATGAAGTTTCTGATGTTTTTGAGTTTGAGTGTATGTCAACAATATAGGTGTTCATGATCAGTGACATGTTTAGTGGTTCATAATGTGTTCAAAATCTCTCTGCACAAAGAGTTTGATGATGTTGTGACTTGATCCTTTTGTATATTGTTCATATCATTTTGATACTTACATGGTTGAATTGACATGATGCTTCAGTTAAGGTGTTCTCAAGGAACTCTCATCAAATGTTTGCATATGTTGGCTGAGGAGGAAGAATTTAATTCTTAACAATTATCTCTGCATTTATTTTTGCAAAGTGTTGTTGCAGGAAGAACTTGGTGTTTAGTCTTGATGGGCTGATTTGAATGATAAAGTCAAGAGGCAGGAGTTCTTGTTGATTGCAGTATGTTTCAGATGTGGTTATGTATATATCAAATTTGACAGTGTGTTGTAAAAAGATGTGCAGGAACAGTAGGATAGTCTTCATTTATTCAGATGGTCTTCATTCTTTTTCATGTCAAAAAGGGTGTGCAAGAATAGATTGGTTGCAGGATGATAACTCATGTTGGAAGCCTGTGGCAACGACATCTCTTTGTGATATATATATTCTTCATGTTGATTTTTATTTGTGAAAAGTGTAGTCTTTACATGAAATTCAAGTTCATATAATTCATATCGAAGGAGTCAATTTGATGATCATTTCTATTACTTTGTTAAGTTATGGAGCTTTCTAGTGGTTTAGAGATAATGTCAAAAGTATGTCAAAATCTGACATGTTTCTTTGTTGGTCTTCCTCATTAATATGGTTCAGAAAGGTATGTTCAAATTGTGTGGCTCTAGTTTTGAAGTGGTATCAGGTATGAGCTTCAAGCTATAGTTTCTTATGACATTGATGGTGAGTCTTGTATTTCATCAAATCAGAGGCAAGTAAAGATCTTAACAAAAATGGTCATCTTGGCATCTTGTGTTGGGAACTGTGTGATGAGGAGTCTTCATGATTTTTTTCTGCAAAATTGTTCATCAAAGAGTATTGGTGTGGTTATGATTTCTTTACAAAATGTTCAAGAACTTGGTATTTGGTTGCAGAGATATGTCTTCTTCATCCTCATATTGGTATTGTCTCAAAAAGTGATATTATGTTGAAATTGACATACATGTTTCACTATGTCAGACAGTGGTTAGTGTTTGTCCTTGTCAGTGATTACCAGTGATATTTATGAGTAGTGATTTGTTGGTGTACTTCAACACAGGGGGAGAAAATTGATTTGTGTCTTTGTCATCAGATGTCAAAAAGGAGGAGAAAGATAAATTGCTTTATGGAGTTTTGCCATCAATGACAAAGGGGGAGATTGATGGTAACAGGTTGTCATTGATGTCAAAAAGGTTCATTAAGAATGTGCTTGATTAAGATGTCTTGATATTGTTTGCAGGATGATATTGTGGACTTATATTCTTGATCTTCACAGATGTGGTCTTCAATCAGTATATCTCCAAGCATGACAAAGTTGAAATGATAAGATTCTATCAGGAGACAGTATGGTGCAATGTTAGGGTTTGACATTATATGACAGGTTAAGTATGACATTGTTGTATTGATTTGGTAAAGAATGTTTGGTTACTATGAGGGCTTTCATACTTCTACCTCAATAGGTTATCACAGCTTTTGCTTCATGATCTTGTTAATAATGTGTTGAGGATAGTCTTGTTCTTCAGATATTGATCTTACAGGAACTCACATGTTTTACATGCATGATGCATGTTTATGATCAAGCAATGATGATGCAGTCCACATACTCTTGCCTCATACTTCATGTCATCATTGGGTGTACTATTAGTTGAGTTGGTACATGAAAGAGATGTCATGCTTCATCTTCAAAGGACACATTTGATGTTGGTTTCATTGAGTTATATGAATATAAGGATATGATGTGGCACTTGCAGCCATGGTTCTCACAGGATTTATTTGATCAATTTGGTCATAGTTTGATCACAATCAATGGTGATAGTAATTATCAAGTTCATGGTATAGGTTGTGTTCACAAGTTAGAACTTGGTTTGGAATTGTTTTCATGGAGTTGGTGTTTATCTTCTTATGACAGGAAATTCTAGGAGTTCACTCATTCATAATCAAGACATTTCATTGTCATTGATATTCAATGAACCTAAGCCATAAAACTCTAAAGTGCTTTCATGATATTTGACCTATTCATTCTCTGCCTGTCATATAACATGTTACATTTTTTGTCTATTCTTTCAATGACCTGTTAGTGCAGGTTGTAAGTGACTTAAGTCACAACTAAGGGTTATGAAGCTCGTTTGACCGACCCCGTCGGTATATCAAACTTTTTGTTTCGGTCTTCATCCCTATTCATCGGGTGGCAAATGTGAATCAACGATGGAGTTTAAAAGTAAGATGGTTGATCAGCGGTTTGAATTTGAATTTAGTTCTCCTCCATGTGCATCCTCTTTGACGTGCATATGAACGTCAGAGCTTTAAGTTGACTACAGTTTGATGCTATTTTGGCAGTTTATAGAAATCTTTTTTGTGCTCAAATAGAAAGTATGTTTTAAAGAGTTTTTAAAAGTTTTTAGAAATAATTTTTAAAGATTTTTCTAAATCTAAAACAAAAGTATTCCTCTCTCTCTTAGGATCTAAGGAGTTTTAGAAAAGAAATTTTTGAGAGATTTTTTTCTATATGATTGATTAAGAAGACAAGGAAGGATATTTTTTTGTGGAGACTTTATTTCTTCATGCAAAGAAGATCTTTTTTTTTTAAGAAGAATGCAGAGGAAGATGAAGGTTAAAAAGGCGGATTGGAAGAAAATTTTGAAGATTGTTTTGAAGTTTTTATTGTAAAATAATATCAACGAATTTGAGGAGTTTTTGAAGACAAAAATGACATATTTATTCTTGCAGGAATATCAAGAGATGAATATATTAAAGATTTCTAGAGAGATTTTTTATAGGGAAAAATCTTTGAACATGTTATTTTGCATATGATATTTTTGCAATGGTAGATTGATTATGTTTGAAGATTTTTTTTGTTGAAGGAGAAGAAGTTGAAAGGTTTTTGCAGATTGAAGAAATTGAAAGAGTCATTGAAGTGCAGAGAGAAAAAGATGAAAAGTGCATAATGAAATGTATATACAAAATGAAGAATATGATTTAGAAGAATGTGAAAGGGCATTTGTATTTTATATAATGGTCTTTCAGGTACATTGATCGTGTGTGGTGTGTGGATAAAAATGCAGATCAATGATGAAGATGTGTGGATGATACAGTTGAAAAAATTGTGAATTAATATGAAGACAATTTGTATGACACAGTTTGAAATTGAATGTGCAATCAGGTGCTTGGATTGAGTGATTGTGTGGTTCATCATACAGGATTGAAGAGATGATTTAAATTGTTTTGTAGAGATGGGTTAATTTTTGACAGACACATGTGAAAGAAGAAGTGTTTTGTATTGAAAAAGAGAAACCCTCTGAGTTCTTATTTTTGATTTTGTTTTGTATTAGGGGTTGGTGCTCCTTGAAGTTGGTGCTTCTAAACATTGTAATCAGTGAGATTTTTGATAAAGCCAGTGAGGCAGTTTTGAGTGGTTTTTCTACCCCTGGAGGGTTTTCCACTCGTGCAATTCTTGTGTCTTGATTCATACTGATCTTCTCTCTCTCTCTGTGTGTATGATTTATTCATGAGATTTTATTCTTTTCCTTCATTCTCAGTTATGTGCACATGTGTGTAACAAATCAATGATATCTTTCTTTCTCCTTGTGTTTTGAAAGTTAAAAAGTTTGCAAAAAGATTTGAAAATTCACACAACATTGATTCACCCCCCCTCTCAGTGTTTTCCTTGACTCCTACAGTCCCCCTCTCACCTTCCTACTGGAAGTGGCCCTACCTTTCATGAGGGTATAGATAGTGAGAATTCAACCTAATTCAACGTGTCATCTGAGAACTAGTGATGTGTCCTAGAAAAAACAATCAGTTATACAACTTCTAGTCTACTTCTAGCTATGTATAACCAATCTAACTGCTCATGCAAACAAGGACGCGGTGAATTGACAATGCAAGCAGTGATTTTACATTACTTTGGCCAAAGTTCCATAATAAATGAGTCGATTGTTCACACACCTCTTTCTCAACTTGGAGACAAGATTCTTTTATTCTGTTTTTAGATTAATGGTAAAACAAGATACTTAGTAAGTGTTACCCTATACTTGTCTAATTGGAATTACTAGTATGCCTTCTACTAAAGGTTGAATAGATAGATATAAGATAAGACCCTGGATGACTTAAAAAGCATGCTTTAAGCCCCTCTTTGCGTCCTCGCAATCTTGGGTCTTTGACACCCATCAACTACTCAATGTCTAGTCAACCATATTGTCATGCTCAAGGAATAAACAAAATGCATTGATATAAATCATTTTTTACGTCATAATGTATTGGTTTGAATCTCCCTTGAGTATTCATAACTTCTTCCTGAAGTTAGATTACTCAACCACATAGAATGTATTCAATGCGTCTATCTCAAGAATTATAGAGGTCTATAATGCGAGTTTTAATCACTTAAACTTGTATGGATTCACAAAACATATTTCATTTGAATCTAGCATGCTTGTATATCACTTGTAATTTTTGACAATGTTGTGTTATTTTAATCAATGTTCCTGTCACTATGTTTTAGCTAAAATAAGTATCTGTTTGTTTCTGCCTTTATAAAGATGAGTGTTAATATCTAATGGTCATATCACCACCATCATAAGGATACTTTCTCATATCAAATGGTCATATCACTACCAAAATAGGGTAATACATGATAAACTATTGGCCACTCTTAGCCAGGATATAGGTATTGCAAGATAATCTCTCGACTATTCATAGCCATCATAGGGATAATGCATATATTAATCTACCTCTACAGGCATAAGAAAACAAGTTTCTTTTGTAACATTTCTATCTATATATGAATGCTTACAGAGCTATTGGCCATATACAGATCTATCAAAAAGAGCTAAATATATAGGGTTATTGACCTTATACAGAGCTATCATCCTTTTATAGGCAACATGGGTAAATATACATATCAATTATACGTATTTTACAGGCTCTTGCAATGAATATGTTGTGATGTTCACAACACGCCCCATTATGCTCCTTAGCAAAATGGGGACCCCTACTGATGTCTTGCTTTTTGCTTCTGCTTGTGTTTTTTCTGCTTCCTGGCGGTCTGGTAAAAATGAAGGTCAGGTGCATCATCATCATGATAAATGATAAGGTAGGTCATCATCATGAGGTCTGTTTATCAAAGTTCTTATTTTGTTTCTGTGACCTCATATTTTAAAAGAGCTTGAAATTCCATGCAGGTTTGCCTTTTACTTCACTTGAAAATTCGTCCATATGTGGAAGTTATGCACGGTCAAAGTCTTGGTCAAACCTGATATTCGCAGGAGGATCATCATATTTTTATATCCTAAGTCATGTTGACAGGATCATCATGATCTTGGTCTATCACCCGCTAAAAATCATGCAGTCGCAATATCCGGACGTCAATTTTAGGTGGTAGTTCCCTTTACCCGTCAAATGGCCTCAGGCGCATCATCAGCATCATGATTTTCTTAGGAGCGTCATATTTTATAAACCTGGTTTTGCTGTATGAGGACATCATCATCATATTTGAAACGCACCCCCCCGACAATATCCTGAGGTTCAAATATCATGATGACATCAGCTTTAAGTCAAGGTAAGTTCCCCGTCGAAGTGGTCTTTTGTATCGCAAGCATCATCATGATAATTCAACATTACCTGATCTTATATTATCATGCTGATCACCCAGACTTAGAAAAATCCACCTTCGGCATATTTGCGTGCGCGTGTTATAATCCTATCGCAAGGTCATCATCATGATATTTGCTGAACTTCGAATTATGATGATGACGACTCCATATCATCTTGATCTTTCACGGGTCATTTGCTGAAATTCGCTAAGTGATGGGGACAACATCATCATAAATCGAAGAGGATCATCATCTTCATATCCTCCTGATCTCTGGTTAGCGAATATCATGACGATCACCCTATCTATTGAGAAGAAGCCGATATTACATTTCTCAACAGCATCATCATATTTTGTAATATCACCCTAGCGCAAATATGATGATGACGTCATCATCATATTTTTATCCTGTCCTGTAGTCAAGATCATCATGATCTTGTTTGTCCACCTGATATTTCGCAAAGTCCTCCTGCCGAGAAGAACGACCTTTTCCAAATATCCTGATGATCATCATCATCCTGATTTGTCTTCGGCAGGATATTTTTTCCCAAACATGATCCGGTTGGCGAAATATGATGATGACGTCATGTTTTAAGTTTAACAAAGGCCCCGGATATCATGATGACGTCATCCCGATCTGATAAACGAAGAAGCTAATATCCTGATGATCATCATCATCATTTTTTCTTTCAACAGGATATTTTCCAAAACACGATCCGGTTCTCGAATATGATGATGACGTCTTATTCTATGTTCGACAAAAGCAAATATGATGATGATCTTCATCATGCTGATTTTCTTTCGAGAGGGTTACCTTGGCCGCGAAAGGGTCATATTCACTTCATCATCCTGATCATGCTCCTTAGGTGACCCGATATCACAAATATCCCCCTGATCTTAACCGAACATGATGATGACATCATCCTTAGCATTTCAATGAAGCCCGAATATCATGATGACGTCACCATCATCTTCCTTTCCTCGGCAGCATGATTATATTCATATCCTCCTATTCTTCTTCAACATGATGATGATGATGATGTTGTTCTTTTCCCCGATATGCAGAAGCGAAACATCATGATGACATTCATCTGGACCTTCAGGAGGGAATGCATCATATTTCCAGAATATCATGATGATGAAGTATGTCGGCTAACATGTTTTTTTTTGACGCACCGACAGGGATAGTCATGCTGATGGGCGGGAAATGAGGCGGTGGAATTTTAAAGCATTTTTTTTTGGCGCCTCTGGCATTTTTTGGTCAGCGATGGTTGACCCGTGAATCTTGAGCAATCTGAACGCATTTTTTTGACGCGTTTTGAGAGGATTTCTGGATCCGATTTTCTCCATCTTGTGCAGTCACCTGGGTTTAAACGGTTATTTTAATTTCATGCTATTTTTTGTGATAAATGTGAAACTTATTGCTTGTCTTGTCTTGCAGGCTTGCAGTTGAGGAAGCAGCTGGAAAGTCAGCGCAGTGACCTCATGGAGGCAGAAGATCTGATCTCAGGAGCAAGAAGATAGGGATGAAATGCAAAAAGTCAAAGCCATTCAAGTGAAGAGGAAGGTCGCAGCTGAGAGTATTATCACAACAGACAAACAGAAGTTATTACCCAGCTGCTGGAACTTCTCAGAAGGGGCAATATTTTGCCCAGATTTGACCACTGCTCTGAGATATTTTTGAGAACTGGTTCACCTGCATTTATTGCTGTAACTAGGGGTTTGAACCAGGGGTTCAGTTAGGTTTTTTGCTGTAGTGAGGACAATCAAAATGTCTTTATATTGTGCCTCTCTACACTGTAATACTTTACAACAGGGGCTACACACAGGGATTTTAGGATTTTGCCAGAATTGTAGAGTCTTTCTGGGCATAGTTTAGGAGTAGAAGAAGGAGGTCGCCTGTTTGTCTGCAGTAAGGTGCGTGTGGAATGTCTGGCTGCCTTACTGTATCTGTAAAGCTTGTAAGTTCTCTGTAGTATGATCAATGAAACTAAGAGTCATTCTTACATTGTAAATCATGTATGGCTATTCGTTTCTAATACAATAGAATCTGGAGTTCTGCATCTATCTTCTGAGTGTTCTCCTGCTCTTCTTTGTGTTTTGAAATATCTTCTTTGAGAGCTTGCAATTTTAAATGTATGTTTGTGAAAATGCTCAGAACTTACATTTAGGGTTTTTACTGTGGATTTGATCAAACTACTGTGGTATTTACATAGTGCATAACAGAAACACTTAGATCCTTCGGTAGATTAAGTGAGGTATAGAGTAGATCTTTCTAACTTTTCCCAACCCATCTGAAATATCTAGCTGAAAACGTAGAAATCCAAAGGAAATTGTCTCAAATTTGAAGAAACATGCATAACAGAGCTATAAGTAGACAGTTTTCATAAATAGATAAAGAAGAAAGCTGCAAAAAAAAATCCAAGAAAACCCTCTGAAACTTGCAGCCCGGTATCATTCGTATGCAAATGAATAGAATACTTGTTGAAATCTATGACCTCTTTGCATATTCTTAGTCCAGTAAACCACAAAATAAACCTAAACTACGTAAGGCCCCTTGAACATTACAGCTTCACATTGACCAACTGAACTTGACCAACCGAACCATTGTAGACTTGGGATTAGTTGAATCACCAAATGATTCCTTCTTGTCTTTCAAGTATAGTTTCAGTTCATTATATGTGAATTTTAACTTATTGTTATGATTGCATCAAAACAGTCATCAACAGTTTTCTGGCGCTAGAAGGAGGGCTAGAAGGCTGTATATCGCAATCATCAACAGTTTTCTGGCGCTAGAAGGAGGGCTAGAAGGCTGTATATCGCAATCATCAACAGTTTTCTGGCGCTAGAAGGAGGGCTAGAAGGCTGTATATCGCAATCATCAACAGTTTTCTGGCGCTAGAAGGAGGGCTAGAAGGCTGTATATCACAATCATCAACAGTTTTCTGGCGCTAGAAGGAGGGCTAGAAGGCTGTATATCGCAATCATCAACAGAATAGATACATAAATATACTGGTCTCATGCAATGAATACATATATAAATTTATATCGGCTTTCACAAGGCATAAGAATGAGTTTATTCTCATCGGACTTCACAAGGCACAAGAATGAATGCAAGCTTAATGGCCTACTACAAGTGCAAAAGTAAATTCATGTTTAGCGTCCTTCTACAGACATTAAGACTATTTACAAACCTATCAGCCTTATACAAGGACCTAAGTCATACAAGGCTCTCAACCTTTTATCACTACGAATCCAATGTTTCTTATCATAAAAAATAATGTAAGCAAAGTTACTAGGCTATCAGCCTTGCATAGGTACTAGAAAGAATGCAATGAATACACAACATATTTCAATTTGATGATAGTGTCATTTCTCATAAAAAGATGTGTGTATAAACAGTTCAACAATGTTTTCAACACAAAACTAATGTAAACGGTTTGACACCTAAGGAATGCTTCTCACTATACAAGAATACATACTGAGCTTAATGGTCTTCTATCATAGCTATTGCATTATAAATCATAACTAAAATAATTTGTGTATGCATAGTTCTATGCCACAACAAGGATAAGGATTTACAATTTGAAATTAACCGAATACTCATACCTCTGTCGTCAAAGTCTTTTATCTCAGGAGCAATTGAAATGCTAAGTCCGCAATCTCACAAGGATATCCTCCTTCACTGCTAGCTCCTCTCTAACTACTAAAGTGGAAAAAAAAATGAAATGAACCAGTTCGTGGTCCCTTGAGCAAGAATGAGTGTGTGTATACATGCCAAAATGAGCAATTTACTTTAGCATGTAAACTTATCTCCTTCCAACTGCCCGCGGCCTCTCTTCTTGCATGCCTTAAATTGGGTAATATGGAGCTGCCACTCCTCCCCCACTCCTCCTAGATTCTAGGATGTCTCGATGGAGGTAAAACCACTTTAAAACTTGATAAAATTTATCCTCTAAAGACTCTTTAAAAAAAATTATCCTTTGTTATCGACCAAGACATGGTAAGTAATCTATGTTTATGTTTTAAAACAATAGTTCACATAACCATAGACGTCGATAATGAATTTTAAATGTTTAAATATGCATTAGACAGGTAAAGTATCAATGATGGTGCCCCAAAAAACTAACTTACACAACTTAGATTTCACGATCAGGAATAGACTCGATAAGTCGACTACTCAAGTCGACTAGGTAAACAAAGGAAAAAACAACATCATTGAATTTTGACATGGAAGATAAAGTTGTCGACATGACGGGTGACAACCTCATGAAATTTTAAGATGATCACAACATTTAAAACATCATTAATGCAAGAAAGTAGCATAAAGACCAAACAACACACCACAATCGACATAACCTCTAGGTGAGTGTGTGAGTTCCCTGATGGCATGTCGATCACTTTTCTCTCATGATCTATTTCCCTCTCCCTAGTGATGCTCTATCTCCTTGTCTTGGAGGGGGAACATTGTCCCTACATGCACCTCATGCACACGACAAGTAGTTAGTCCATTTCATAAATTAATTAAATGCTATAATATTTCACATAACATTTCATTGTATATTCAATAATATAAAATAAACTCATTTTCTAGGCTAGCATAACTTCATGTCAACATATTTATTTCTCTTTCTAACTAGCAGTTTCTAAAATAAAATGATTAAATAAGTTTTCTTTAAAAAAAGGGTGTAACATATCTCCCCCTTAAAGATCATCATCCTTGATGATTGAGTTATTGTCAAAACAAAATTTTAACAGATAAGTTCTTTCAAACATCAAGTTTACATAAAAAAGTGTGAAAAATTCTAATAGAAATCATTAGGATCTTCCCATATGGCATTATCTTTAGAGAATTGGTCCCACTGGACCTTGCACTGTGTAACCTCTCTATTATGCAAGTGGAGGTTGCAAACTTCAAGCACTTCAAGAGGCTCGATCATGACCACCCTTGGATCTTGTACCTGAAGAGCATTCCAATCAAGTGTGTGATTAAAACCATATACATATTTCTTTAAATAAGATACATGAAAAATATTATGTATTCGATCAAGAGCTAGAGGTAGAGCTATTTTGTAGGCAACCATATTGATTACTTCTAGGAATTCAAAACTTGTCCCACAAATCTAGGTGCTAGTTTGGAAGACTTTCCAAATTTAATGGGGCTTTTATGTGGTCTAACTCTTAAGAGAACCTATCTAAGAATAGTCATGGAGTATGCTTGGCATCAGCATAACTCTTTTGTCTATCATTTTCTTCTACTAATCTTTTCCTGATTAGTCTAATTTGCTCTTTCTTTCCGATAGCATTTCTGGTCCAAGGCAAATCCTATCTTCTAGTTTATCCCAACTTATAAGAGTTTGACACTTTCTACCATATAATGCTTCGAAAGGAGCCATTTTTTATTGTTGAATGATATGAATTATTATAAGCAAATTTAACTAATGGAAAGTACTCCTCTCATTATATTGTTGATCCATGCAGTAAATCTGCAATAAATCTTCCAATACACTTGATTTACTCTCTCCATCTGACCATCCATTTCTAGATAATAGGCTGAGCTTATGTTTAACTAAGTCCTGAGTGCTGAGAATAAGGTTTGACAAAACCTTGATGTCATCCATGCATCTCTATCTGAAGTAATCTTTTCAGGTACTCCATGTAATCTAAAGACCTCTTGGATGAATTTCTTGGCAATTGTAGGTGCTCCATTTGTAAGGTTTTCAGGAATAAATGAGGATTGCATCATGTTTGTATCACGACATATAGGCAAACCTTGAACAAAATCCATGTTGATCATTTGCCACTTCCATTCAGGAATGTCATGTGGATACAAAAGTCATGTTAGATGTTGATGTTCAGCCTTAACTTGCTGACATTCAAGACATCCTACCACAAATCTTGTAGCATCATTCTTCATTCCGTTCTAGAAATACAGTGGCTTCACTGTTACTATTTTTCCCTCACAGCTCAAACTGGTAGGGCTGGTTCAGGAAGTTCATTTTAAAGTGAAGGTCTTAACATTTTCTATTATAAGTTGTTTGCATAGTTTAATGATTCAGTGACATTGCAGTTCAATTGTTCAACAAAGGAAGAAATTTCAGATCATCATTCAATTACAGAAAAGTGAAGAAGGAGATAAGTTGTTTCATTTCACTACCATGTTTTATAAATGAAAATACATTAAAGAAATAAACATTGCATTGAATGAAACATAATAGATCAAATGACCCACACAAGCCGTGGGTATAACTGAGCCAACACAGACATAAAAAGTGCACTATACAATTGAAGATGGAAATCTTTGAGAAAATAGCATATAGTGAGAAGCATATACATCATTGCCTGATATGTTTGGTGTTGGTCTTTGATGCCTTCTGTCCTTGCTCCTAATCTCCAACAAGAACCTACAAAAAATTGGGAGAAGAGTTGTTAGAGCTCCGGATATGATTCACACTATGTACTTCATTGAAGCAAATGATATAATGCACTGCCTATAGTGCATTGAATCAGATATACACCATTCACATATAGAGGAATTGGAAATGAAACAATCATTTAACTCTATTGTTTTTATCTAATCTGTTTGTTTCATGTGCAGGTATAGGATAAGTCATGTAGCTGATTGAAGACAAATTAGCATGTGGTGTCAAATGGGCTCCCACAAGGGTTGAGCCCAGCATGCTACTCCTGAACCACTTGGGAAATAGAATTAAAATGCATATTCATATTGCTCATTCAGCTAAGGAGTATTACATTCACTAAGTGCATCATTTCCCATTCATGACCTTTGGTTCAATTGGGAAGAAACAAAAGCCATGAAGGAGCATTGAGTTTTTTAAAAAAATAGTTGAGTAAAGCATCATATGAGGTATAATCATGAATGAAAGGCATCTCATTCAGAGGAGATAAAGGGACAGCATATGTTCTATCTGTCATATTTCATCATAGCCAAGTAATGGATCTTTGATGTTCATATACAGTCACTAATAAACAGAAGTTCATGAATGAGAAGACAGTCAACCATATGTAAAATACCATGTGAAGCATGCTTGTGAATTGAGCATATAAAGAGTTGTCACAAAAGGGAGATCTGCACTATGATACAGTAATGAATCATCGAGTGTATGTAGAGAAGAATGGAGCCATAATTATCCTATGTAACATGTGCTGATGTATGACTGTATGCATGGTTGAACAAACTCAAGAATGCATGAACAACCAACCAAGAGCCCACATTTGAGGACAACACTCTTGTGCTGATCAAGAGATAAAGAAGTGTTTCAATTCTTCATCAAAATAATAACATTTAAACAGTCTAACTGAGGAGGACAGTTGTACAAGAACACCAGTCATCAAATGGTAAGGGAACAACATGTATGACAAGAGCAGTTGGTATATAATGTTTACAATATATAACTGGAGCATCGAATGGAGGGCATAATGATACAAAGGGGTATAGTAAACTAGATAGCAGGAATAAGCCATGATCGAATGAAGGGCATTTAAGCAAATATTCCATTGATATGTTGAATTTCTATCAAAGGTAGCAAGAGAAGTTGAAGCCTCAGTGTTCATATATCTACAGGAGTGAAGTCACATATACATTTTTATGCCAAGCTCCAGCTTGAGAATATAGTTTGTGTTGTGAAATAAGTGTGTACATGAGCATGTGGATTGAGCAGGTAAAACTAGGCCATGAGTGTCTATCAGGTCATCTATCAAAATGCAAGGAAACAAAGTGTTAACAGAGATGAGTAGCTTGACAACATTTTCTTCAAAAGGTAGGAGCATAGCTTAACTGTCAGTAAGAGTGCAAACACCTTGGACTTGTCAGAAAAGAACAAACCCCATGTAGTATACTAGATAGATAGTTCTTCATACAGGTAGTGATATAGAGAGCACAGAGTGAGAAATAAAATCATTGAGCTCATATAAGAAAAAGAGCACCCCGAAACAGTTATTCATGGTGATTCAATGTCTGTCACTGATTCTGCCGCATTTAGGATAGTAGAAATATGACAGAAAGGGTGCAGTGGATGTCAATCTGATGGTCCTCAAAATAGGGATGAGCTAGACCGATGGAAAAGGGGCACACAGGAAGCAAGAAATACATCAGAAAGGCTATAGTCGCGTCTGGGAATGTAGAAGATAAAGCAAGCCACGACCAAATATATGGTTCTCTTTTCAACATAGCAAAGTTATATGAGGTGGTGAGAGGAAGTAGTATGTGCAGAAAAGAGCTTAGGGTTTCAAGTTTGAGTATGCTCGAATGAGCACTTAAACATAAACAGACATGCGGGTACTACCCACAGTATGAGGATTTTTACATATATACAGCTTTACTTCGAATCATCAAAACTCCAAAGCTTAGTCATGGTGGTTATTGAATATGAAATAAAACTTTATTTTTTACTAGACCCGACATGGGATAATACAGTGGGGTTCATGATGTTTTCTGTAGAACAAGAGATAAAAATGTATTTTATGTCGTGGCCCCTAAGTCATAGTGAAACCCATTTCAATGAAGAATATAAAGGAGTTTTTCTAGAGAACTTACTATTATTTCTGGACCATATCTTGCAAATTCAGTGTTGTGTTTCTTTGCTTCACGAGGCCTCAAATAGGTTCGACCCAGTCCATAATGGCGGTTCCTCATACAGAGACAAAGAATGACCAAACGTGGATGAAAATGCATCAGTAAAATATGCGTGGGTGTGGCCCTGTAAGGGAAAGATATCTCATAAAATGGGAAAATAATAACCTCTACGTAGTTGAGAATGGACTTACCTTCCAATTTATGCAAGATTCTTCAAAGAAATTATAGAGATATAGCTGGGAAATCAACATTTTCATATCAAACCCTAGGGTTGATGGCGGCCACAGCAAAGAGGGTCTCAAAACTTCACAAATGAAAATAGGCCCTAAAAGGTAAGGCAAGAATAAGTTTTGTGATTAGGGTTTGCCAATGCCCTAATACTTTTGTGATATTTCATCACATTTAAATTAATTCAAAGTGCCAAACTAATACCATCGTGGTATCATGCATTGCTAAGTCCCTATGACTTAGAACATTATGCCTTTAGGTCCCTTTTGCATATTTAATGCCCAGGCATGGTGCCTTGAAACCCATTTGGTCACCTTGGAGTTCTTTCTTTCACTTTGAAAGATGAAACATAGGTCCATATACCCTTAGAGACCAAGTGCAAATCAAATAGAAGACCACCCTCATAGGTTTTTATTTTGCAAATCATCTAATATGCCCTCACATCTTTATGATTTTATAGAAAAATCAAATGCCATAAGATGTAATGTACTTGGCAAAATGAAACAAAAGCCTTGTATTACCATTTCTATAAAAGTCAAATCGAGATGGGTAGAAGAATAAAACTACAAAATCTTTTTAAAGCGTTATTTTAAAGCAATGCTTTATAAATTGCTTTAAATAATTGCTATTTTAAATGCAGTTGAAGTTAGTAAATAGACAAAATCTTTCTTGATTTCCTTTGGGCGAAATTGGGAAGATAAGGATAAAAATAGAATCTTTTTTTGGGCAGATAAAGTAGTTTTTAAGGAAGATCTTGGTGGGGGCCACTTGACAGAAGATTTCGACAACTGTTATTCCCAGTTTGGAGGTGTTTTTGGCCCTATTTTGGAGGCTTTTTTATGAAACTCGGGAATGACCTAGAAGGTTGCTTTTTTTTAGTTTTTGCTGAGTTGTTCCATCCTTTCTCATTTTAGAAAGCCTTTTTAGCTATAAAAAGGGGTGGAGGACTTGGTTTTAGGCAATGGATATCATTGTTTCTTCTCGCTTGAGCACAGGCAGAGAGTTTGTAGACAAGTTTTTGACTCAGTTTATATTTTTTATGTACACTCCTTCCAGTTAATATAGCAAAATCCTTCTTTTTCACTTCTTTTGCCTCATGATTGCAATATTGATTTTATGTCTCATTGTGATAATAACTAATTTATCCTTTGTCAGATCTCATTATCGTGATAGTGTTGTGCAAATTGTTCATGTGATTCAGGTTGTATGATTGTGTTCCAAACTAAACCTTCATACATAGTGTTTCTGAGTTGTATGTTCAAGTGAAGTTGTGAGGATTCTTGTTTTAGGAGCTGTTTGTGAGTGAAAGCTTTTAGACAGGTTAGAATTTAGAAGTTGCTTTTCAGTTTAAGGTTAGTTTTCATTGCAGTTCATTCTCTCCCCTTTTCCCTCTGCAAAATCTTAGATTAGAAAAAATCATAAGGAGAACCAGCTCACTCTGGAGGTTCACTCTGAGCTTAGGCATCCCACAGGCCTAGGAGTGTTCCCATGTTTCAACAGGATAGTTGAGGCCAACTCAACTAGGGTGCAATCCTAATTGACAACATTCACATCTGCCAAGATTTTTGTCACTTCTAGATGGCCTGAGTAAGGTGCGAAATGTACTTTTTTCCACACAATGTTTCTCAAATCTTTTTGATTTGGAACATACATTCTATTTTTATACCTCAAGAGTCCATCAAATTTAAAACAAAACCCTTCATATCTTGCATTCTAAGGATTCTTAGATAGAGCTTTCAGAACTTGCTCATAATAGTCATCTCGTGCAGAATTTTTCAACACTTGATCTCAAAAATTGGAGTGAATCGACACCATTGCAGCAATATGGCCTCTACGGCTTAAGGCATTTGCAACTTAATTTACCTTGCCTTTTGTATAAATGATTTCAAAATCATAATCAAATATAAGTTCCAACCATCTTCTTTGCCATGCATTGAGGTTTGGTTGGGTGAAAATATATCTTAGACCTTGATTATCGGATTTAACTTCAAACCGCTTACCTAGAAAATAATGCCTCCATACCTGGAGAGCACATGCATAATTGTTGCTAGTTCCAAATCATGTAGAGCATAATTATTCTCATATGGCCTCAACTTCTTGGATTCATAGGCCACAATTTGACCTTCCTACATAAGCATACCACCTAACCCTTCTCATGAAGCATCAGTTACAACAACAAAAAGACACCCCGGGTCTGGAACTCTGAGGATTGGTGCCGAAGACAATTTCTCTTTAAAGATATTGAAGTCCTCTTCACATTTTTTTGGCCATTCAAAATGCTTTCCTTTTCTTTGCAGAGAAGTGATGGGGTGATTAATTTTTGAAAATTTTAATATGAACTTTCTATAATATCCTGCTAGACCCATAAAACTATGTAAGTTTCATGTACATTTTTAGGTACAGACCATTCTAAAAATAGCTTTTATCTTAGAGGGATCTACTACAATTCCTTCTATACAAACATAATATGACCTAGGTATTGTACTTCTTTCTAGAAGAAGATGCATTTGGATAGTTTACTATATAATTTGTGCTCTCTTAGATGTTGGAGGACTATCTGCAAATGCTGGAAGTGTTCTTCCTTGTTCCTAGAATATATCAGGATATCATCTAGGAGAACTAACACAAACTTATCTAAATAGTCCATAAAGACACTATTCATCATATTCATGAAAGCTATTGGAGCATTGGTTAACCCAAAAGGTAAAACAATAAATTCATAATGCCTATACCTTGTTCTGAAGGTAGTTTTGTGGATGTCCTCATCCTTCAATCTAAACTAATGGTATCCTAACCTTAAGTCAATTTTTTAGAACACAGCTACACCACACATTTGATCAAAGAGATCATCTATGCGAGGTAGGGTATTTATTTTTTTATAGTTGTCTTATTAACCATAAGAGAATTGATACATAAATGCGGGGTGTCATCTTTCTTCTTGATAATTTAAATCATTGGTGCTCTCCACGACAAATACTGGGTCTAATCAACCCTTTTGCTAACAACTCTTGAAGATTAGATTTTAGTTCTATCAGTTCTATTGTGGTCATCCAATATGGTGCTTTAGACACTAGTTTGGAACCAGGAATGATACCAATTGAAAATTCAAAATCCCTTTTTGGGGGCAAACCTAGGAGGTCTTCAGGAAATACGTCTTGATAATCATGAAGAAAAAGATATTCTTCCATTAAAGGTTCCTTGGATTTCCCCAATGCCTCACCATTCTCATTCAATTATTTCATCTTGATTGCAAACATTTGACAACCCTTCCATCTGGCTCACTTTAGTTGCATGGCAGAAATTTGCCTAATTTTCATTTTATGTTGGACTCCTTCGATAAAGATTTCATTTCCAACATCACTAGACATTCTATTGTCTTAGAAAAATAGTCCACTTTTTCTCTATGCTACCACAACCAGTTCATCCCTAGAATAACATCGTAAGATCCTAGAGGGGCTACATACAAGTTAACTTCTATTGAAAAAGTTGGTAGGTTCAATCTAGCTTTAAATAAGCATTACTCTACATAATCTCTTGTCTAGTTTGCATATTCTACTGACCATGGCTTAGCCATGAAACCAGCTTGCCTAGGAATTTTACTGAGTATTCTAGGAGTTATGAAATTTTCATTTGCACCTGTGTCTATAAGAATGGAAACTGGAATTCCAAATAAAATACTTGTAGTCTTGATGGGGTAATCTGATATTCTGCCTGGTGATTATCCAGGGTGGCATGAATCCTCTACTGGAAAGTAGTTTGTTGAGATGGCAAAGGGTTTCCATGATACAAGTTCCCTTGGTTCTTTTTAGGACACTGGTTGGCATAGTGGTCACCTCCACATGCAAAACATTCTTTGGGGGTCCTTTCTTTCCCATGGAATGGTTGGAATTATCACCATTCCTTTTAAAATTATTATCCTTTTTCTCATCCTTAGGTTTATTTTTGTTATTTCTAAACCCTCTTCCCTAGTTCTTTCCTTTAGTCTCTGGATTCCCATTTTTCTTCTTGAAGGATGTAGATGAATGGTTCCAATTAACCTCTTATGGGATTTCTCCTGATATGCTAAAATAGATTTGAGTTTTTTCTCTTTCTTTATAGCTTTCTCAAAAACTTGGTCCATGGTTGTGGGTCCATGGACATCCTCTTCACCTCCAATTTGTGCATTCAAACCCATAATAAATTTCCTTATTCTGAACCTTTCATCTTTTTGGTATTGAGGCATGCATTTCAGAAACCTAGTAAATTTCTCCCAATATTCTGTGACTATCATTTCCCCTTGATGAAGATTCTGGAAATCAATCAATTTCTAATCAAAGTATAGTTGGGGTAACCATCTCTTTCTGAAGATACCCACAAATTGATCCCACATCAAACTTAGGGAACTTAACCCAATTCCATCTTCTTGTTCATCCACCATGTGGATGCTTCCCATACTAGCTGGTAGGCTCCCCAAACTACCTTGGTGATCTCAAAGAAGTTTCGTATCTCAAAGTACTTTTCCATTTCAGTTAGCCATGCTTCAGTTACATCACCACTCACAATTCCATTAAACTTAGGAGGCATGATCTTTTTCATATCTCTTTCCAACTCATGGGTGAGACAAGACCTCATCTCACTTTGAACTCAAGAGTCCCAATTACTTTCCTTAGTTTCGTTGTGGAAACTATTCTCTTGAGTGTTATTTTCTTCTTTTTCAAGACTAGATTCTTTGTTATTTCATTGGTCTCCTACCCCTCTCACTTCCCAATGTAGGATTTCCAACCTTTCCTTAGTTTCATTTAAAATAGACAAGATCTGATCTAGTTTGGCCATTGGATTCTCTAATGGAATTGAACCATCCTAGTTCCCTCCTGGATTGATTCATGTACATGCCATGATGGCACTTATCCACAACTCCCACTTATCCACAACTCCAATTATATAGAGATCCATTAAGAATGAACATTAAATGCTAAGTTAAAACTTCATGCTCAAGATATAGAAACTCATAAATGTTTCACAAATACAGTTGTTGTACATAGAAACCCAAAACTTTCTTTATTTACATTGGTGGATTTTACATTCTTATTTAGGTACAATTTTTTTTTTATATTCATGACTACATGTCACTGTTAGACAAAGGGATTTCTCTATGTTCCTCTTCCCCATCAGAGTCCACTAAAACAAACTTAGAGGGTGGATGTACTCATAGGTACTCTACCATCACCTCTTTTTTTATAGCAAGCGCATCACGACCACACCCAAAGGACATGTCACGGTGAGTAGATAGGTTATTGATTTTAACAAAAGTTGGGGTGGTTGACTTCTCCACTACCTCTATCTTCTTCTTCCTTTCTAGATGGATATGCTTAAGTGCATCGACAAGTGTCTCAGATTCAGTAAGCCAAGCCCCTCCTATATAGCTCACTAGTTCCTTGATTTTTATTTCAAGAGAAGGCTCTTTCTTTATATTGATTTTGGGCAAGTTCTTTCTCTTTGTTTTCTTTTCTTGCTTTCATGTTCATTTCTTTGCCATTCTGGCATAAGAACAACATTTTGGTGTTAGTTTATCTACTATTCTACAAAAACTCGCAATGAGCTTCTAGGTCCAAGAGTTAAACCCGGTAGCTCTGATACCATATGTAACATCCCAATCTAAATATAATAATAATCTTTTGAAAAATAATTGTAAATAATTGACAATTCACTATATTTTTTTGTTTGAGCATAAGAAGTAAATCAAGTACATTTATGATTACATAATAATTGTTCAGTACAATATCTGAAGGTCACATTACTTGCGACTTACAACTTTATACAATTACATGAATAAATGAAGTAATGTCTTTTGTATCACAAGTCTTCAGCAATTCAACTGAAGGAGGGAGAGCATCACTCAAGCGATTTTCCTCCAACCACAAACTGGTGGTCCCCCACTTACCTTCCTACTAGAAGTGGCCCTACCCTTCATGAGGGTATAGATAGTGAGAATTCAACCTGATTCAACGTGACATCTAAGAACTAGTGTTGTGTCATAGCAAAAATAATAGATTATACAACTTCTAGTCTACCTCTATCTATGTACAACCAATCTGACTGCTCATGCAAACAAGGACACGTTGAACCAACAATACAAATAGTGATTTGAATTACTTTGGCCAAAGTTTCATAATAAATGAGTCAACTATTCACACACCTCTTTCTCAACTTGGAGACAACATTCTTCTATTCTATTTTTATAAATTAATAGTAAAACAAGATACTTAGTAAATGTTACCCTATGCCTGTCTAACTGGTATTACTAGTATACATTCTACTAAAGGTCAACTAGACAACTGCAAAATAAGAGCCTGGATAACTTAAAAAGCATGCATTGAGCCCCTCTTTGCATCCTCGCAATGTCAGTTTTTGACACCCATCAACTACTCAATGTCTAGTCAACCATATTTCCATGCTCAAGGAATAAACAAAATGCATTGATGTAATTTTTTCTTTACATCATAATGTATTGGTTTGAATCTCCCTCGAGTATTCGTAACTTCTTCCTAAAGTTATATTACTCAACCACGTAGAACGTAGTCAATGCGTCTATCTCAGGAACTATAGAGGTCTATAATGTGATTTTTAATCACTTAAACTTGTATGGATTCACAAAACATATTTCATTTGAATAGCATGCTTGTATATCACTTGTAATTTTTTACAATGTGGTATTGTTTTAATCAATGTTCATGTCGCTATGTTTTAGCTAAGATAAGTATATGTTTGTTTCTGGCTTTATAAAGATGAGTGTTCATATCTAATGGCCATATCACTACCAAAATAGGGTAATACATGATAAACTATTAGCCACTCTTAGCCAGGATATATGTATATCAAGCTAAGCTCTCAGCTATTCATAGCCATCATAAGAAATATTATTTGTTATGATAAGAAATATTGCATTATTACAGTCTATTCAAAATGTGAATGATGTGGCACCTTTGCCAATATGCCTTAGTAGAACTCCTGATCATCCTAAGGGACCATCATTCGTTGAAAGATTCTTAAAAAGACAACAAAGAGTCAAGTTAATTGAATTGAATTTTACTTTAATTGATAATTTAGAGAACTTATAGTTGATTATAGTGATTTAGATCTATTAATTTTAAAGTTATTATGATTATATGTATACATATCTATTCTTACATTCTTGTCATTTTTCATATAGAAAATCTTAGTTGGTTCATCCATGATGAATCCTTCTCAATCAATGCAAGAGGCCTTGTTGGTGGTATGTGCTTGTTTTGTATTAGATAAGTTTTTGTTGTAGCTAATGATTTTGAGATTGAGCAAATGGATGTTAAAACAACTTTTTTGCACGGAGATTTAGAAGAGGAAATTTACATGCAACATCCTATAGGTTTTGAGGTAAAATGGAAGGAGCATTGGGTATGCAAGTTAAAAAGGTCTCTTTGTGGTTTAAAATAGTCACCCCAAATGTGGTACCAAAATTTTGACTCATTTGTTTTGAAATTGGGCTTTGTTAGAAGTGAAGAGGATCACTGTATTTACATTCAATGTATTAAAGATCATATACTGATTGTTGCCTTGTATGTGGATGATATGTTATTTTTTAGTAACACAAAGGGTATGATTAGCAAGCTAGAAGCTCAACTTTTAGGTACATTTGAGATGAAGGATCTGGGTGCAGCCAAGTATATTATGGGAATGGAAATTAAAAGAGATCAGGTAAATAGAAAGCTTTAGTTATCACAGAGTAGGTATGTTAATACTATTCTGAACAAATTTAGAATGTAGCATTGTGGTCCAGTTAGAATTCCTTTACCAATTGGTACTAAGATTTAATTAGATATGTGTCCTAAGAATGAAGATGATTTAGAGGATATGTCTACTGTGCCATATGCTATTGTTGTAGGAAGTTTGATGTATGCAATGGTTTGCACTAGACTAGATATTTCCCAAGCAGTGGGAGTTTTGAGAAAGTTTATGTCTAATCATGGTAGATAGCATTGGAATTATACAAAGAGGGTGTTTATATATTTGTGTGGTACTTTAGATTACTATTTGGTTTATTTTGGTACTAACATTGTGGATAAGACATTAGACATACAGGGTTTTGTTGATGCAGATTGGGCAGGTGACTTAGACAGTCGAAGGTCCACTAGTGGGTATGTATTTACTATGTTTGGACAAGTGGTGAGTTGGATGAGTAAGAGGTAGCCTACAGTTTCTCTATCCACCACTGAAGCAAAGTACATGGAAGCTACCCATGTCTCTAAGGAGGTAGTTTGGTTATAGAGACTTGTACAAGTATTAGTTTTGATTGCAGGACTATTTAGATTGGTTGTGATAGCCAGAGTGCTATAAATCTTATGTATCATGCTCAGACTAAGCATGTGGATGTTTAATACCACTTTATTTAGGAAATGGTTGCAAATGGACAGATTGAGCTAAAGAAAATTAACACTCAAGAGAATGTTCCAAATTCCTAGTGCTTAGTTGTTTTATGTTTTCCTAGGATCTATATTTACAATGTATGATGTCAAGTGGGAGCATGTTGGGATTAAGGTGCCATCAACCTTGTAAATCCTATGTAATTAATTACTCATAATATTGCTTGTAAATCATTCATAATGGATGAAGGTTTCATCGACAGTGGTAAATTATATTTTACTTGTACGGTAAATAATTTATTACTAGCAACAGTAATTAATTAGAACTATCAGCATGTTGTTACAGAGTTACATTTACTAGTCAAAGCATCATGGTAATGGTAAAATATTAAGTTGGAGAATCTAGGAACCACCTTGGGGAAATGCTAATTTTAGTGTTTTATAACAATTGTTGTAAGTTGTAAGAAGCATCTATGACACCTTACACCTGTCATAAGATGTAAGAGATTCTATTATGGTATATGACAGCAATAATTACTTGTAACTCCCTATTCTTGGCCCTAGCCATCCATGCATGAAAGATTCCTTATGATAGCTGTAAGAAGATTTGTAAGATGCTATAATGTGCATGCATGCAAGATTCCCAAGGTGGGGCATTAGATTTTTTCCAACTTGGGTGCCATATTTGGTGGTTGCTCATTTTCTATATATTTGGTGCTTAGATGTGAAGTTAGTATCAGTTTTGTATCAATTTGTTTGTATATAGGAATGTTGTTGGATTGAAGACTTGGGAGGAGATTGGGAGTTCTATTATAATTTGTTTTGAAAATAATACAAACTTGTGTCTCTCTTCTATGAATTTTTCCCAAAAGGGTTTCTCCACGTAAACATTGTGTTATGTGTTTGATCTTATGTTCCATTTTCTCTTATATTGTTGATATACTTTCATGTTATCTCCATTGGCTTTACATAGTATAAATTAGATTTATGTTATATAGTTGTTTACCTTCATTTCTAACATCAACTACCATCTAAAATTATATCTCTTCACTCATTTATCTTTATCAAAATCTTATAGAAGTACAAAGTATTCAACCATTACTATAAATTAGCACGTAAATCCTCATTTTAAATATTACGTAAGATACCACATTTCCAAAAACTTTCATTCTAAATTTTAATTTTTTATTATTTTCACCTAACAACTATTTTTCATTAATGCACTTGCTCTGTTCTATTGCAATAGACATGAAAGGTAACAAGAGACAAGAAGCAAAGAAAAACATTGTTCACCCACAACAAGTAAAGATGTAAGTATTATTTAATACCAATAATTTGAAAATATTTAAATTTATCTTTTAATTATTAATTTTTAGTAGTGTACACATTACATTTGGCTTCATTTGGCTTTCATTTGGCCACGTTTGGATGCCACATATTATGCACATGGCATAAGACACCTCAGCTGGACGTGTGGCAGTTGGAAGAGTCCTCCAAACTTTTTCACTCCACTTGTCTTTTGCAATTCGCCACATCTACTTGAGATCTCCTTGAGTTATGGGATTGACTCCTACTTAATCCCATTAACTCAAGGTTATATGTGCTCTTCAATTTCTATTGATTTATGCATTGTGTGACATTATCTGTGTTAAAACTATATTGCATTTTCATCCAGATTCCTGGCAAACTTTTATATGGTATTAAAGACGATTCTGGTACAAATAGAAATTTGATTTCATTATGTTTACATTTTACCTTTTTTTGTGTATTATTCTACCTATGTGTTGTGGATTCTTTACTGGTAGATTGAGGGCATCACTGTGCAAAAAAGAGGTCAAGCATTGTTGACCTTTTGTAAATACCTATGTGTAGCATATTTGGGCAACACCTTTGCATGGTTTGAAGACACCACGGCTCTAAACAGTTGGGAGATACCTTGGATCTTAGCACCCAGGCTGTTTTAAGATGCCTCAGCATCCCATGACCTTACCCAGTAGCTCTAGCAGTGTCCCACACCCTTGCCCAGTGCCTCTCTGTGTGCTCTCTTTCTTGTATGGAACACTGGCCAGGGATATTACGTAGAGGAGGGAACTCATGATTCTGAGCACCCATCCCTACTTCATCCATTCACCCACAGTTTGCCCACACACCTACAGACTCACTGAGGAATGTCAACGACCTCTCTACACAACAATTAGGTGCCTCTAAATTGTTGAATGTGTTTTGAATTGATTAGTTTTTTGGTCCATATCTGTGTGTATCTATGTTTGTTATTTTTAACATTCTGTAGAAGGCTCGTCTAGAATGGGTTTAGGAGGTTCTATTTGCAGGTAGAAGGGCATAGCCTATTTTGGAAGTAACATCTGTGAGGATGCTGAAGGTGGGAGGCCCCATGCCTCACGCATTCATCTCATGACCTGATGCATCACCCTCTCACATAGGAAGCAAGGGTGTGAATGCCTACACACATGGATAGCCCACACAGGAGATGTCGAGCCTCCATGAACATGCATTAAAGATTGCACTCGGGAATGTTCAGAACAGGAGGCACTATGCCCCCACACAGAGGTAGTGAAGCCTACATTCCCGCAAGCACATTCAAGGACAGCCATGAGGACTCCTCTACTTTAGATTCAGCCTCACTCAACACTTCTACCAGGAGGGTTTCACCTAGCCCTTTGACCCAGTGTATAATTTTTTTTTTGCAAATTAGATGTTTTGTTTTTTTTTTTGCATAATTAAAGGCATTTAAATGTATGAAGGTGAAAAATTAAATATTGTATATCTTGCAAAAGGTAACTCAAAATTGAGTTCTGATTTTTGCAAATGTGCGCATGATTTTTCAAGATTGTAATGTGTCGTACCTATTTGTATTTTTAAAGATCTTTTTATGTGTTATTTTTATTTTTAGAGGTGTTCTTTCAGACTAGAGAGAAGATGCAGAAGGGGTTTTAGTTTTCTTGCAGATGTGTGTTGTCGGAGCATACAATATATAGCATATAATGCAAACCCAAAAAATATACAATAGATATGAGCAAACTAAGAGTGACCCAGATCATAAAATCTCATAAAATGAATTACTATTGCATACCCATGTCAAAATATGAACTTTGGTATTTATGTTGTAGCCGGACCAGCAACTGGGTATGGCTAAAAACACATCAAATCACCCTGAATCATAGAGAGTATACAATACAAATATGTATCAGCTGATATGAGACCTTAGAGGCCACAAGAAAGGAGAAATATGATGTCGAATACAAAGAAATGTCTCCTCACAAACCCCATATCCACCTATGTTGTTGTATGGTCATGCTGGAAGTGTGGACAACAACAAATAATGCAGAAATCTCTTCTAAAATCCTCTAAAATGTCTCACTGTTGCACACAAGGCTGGACAACCAAGGAATGATGAAGAAAGAGCAATGAAACATCACCAAACTTCCCTCACATGTGGTACGGCCTAGCTGTAAGAAGTACGGCCAGCAAATGCAACATATATCAACTCCAAACCCTCAATAAGTCAACTCTAATTAGCTATTAAATCAGTCTTTCAAATCTGCATAAGAAAATCTTCATAAATCTGCAAATGATATAACCGTGAAATCCTCAAAACCTCAAAACATCAATTCCAATGTGAATACTGGAAGCATCCACCAATATAGTATTTGCTAATGGAGGTTTTCATCCCCAGAAGCTAAGACCAAATCAATCTTGCAGAGGTTTTCATCTTAGAAAGACAATACCAACCCTAGAGCCACACTCCAAAAACCCTCGTAGGAAAAATCTCAAAGAGAAGAAATAATAATCCAAGCATATCCAAATGAGAGCACTTTTCCCTCTTGTATAACTCTCTAAGAGAGGTGTTTCATTTTTTGAGGGAAACATTCTTTTAATTTTACTTTTAATATTTCCCAAGGTGAGTGCTCCATAAAATGACTTAAGTGACTTTTAAATATTTCATTTTTTCATCACTTAACCAATAAAACCCAAAGTCCAATATTAAATAATAATATTAATTTACAGACTTTAAAACGGAGGCCCAAATGAACTTGGAATTCAGTGATCTATAGCTCATCGGAAAGGTCTCGACGAGAGGAATCCAACCTCACTCTAAAAATCCTGATCCAGCATCGAACCTAAACTTACTAAAAATAGTAATGGCCATAAGCACATTGAGCCAACATAGAGGATGCCAACTGAATCCACAAACCATCTAATAACTCTAAGCTCAATGCAAGGTCTGGGAGAGCCAACAAATGACTGCTGAGTCACCAACATAGTACCAAACTGACACTTACTAAAAATAGTAGTGTTCTCTGAGGACCAAAGAGAACAAACCCAGAAAAACCCAGAAAGATTGTCACCATGCAAGCACTTACTATAAATAGTAAGTATAGACAAGTTGTCCAAAATCTCTCCAAAAATTGTCACACGGCTCCACTAGATCACCTGAACACATTGGTGACATCAAAATACTCCTCTAACTAGACTATCACCAACCTAGAAAGTCAGCTCCAACTATGTTGCAATAGGACTCAAAAATGGGGACATTACAGTTTGCCCTTCCCAAAGATTGCTTGCCCTTAATTAATCTGCACCTACATGCCAAAGCTGAACAATAGGATCCCAAAATCATCCTTAAGAATGTACAACAGCAACTCCACTGCATCTATTGGGTAGCGATAAAACCATGCTCAGCATCAATGTAAGTAGCTACCCCAGTATAGAACAATTTACTAGACATAGGAACCCCTGGGTTCCAGAGCCAATATGGAAGCCTACCATACACATCACCCGCTGACCTCCACTGCACTACTCTGATATAATCTTCACCAAGCAGAGAGTAGTGAAACAACACATTCGAATCCAACTAAACTGTCATGCCAAACCTGTCACCACCTAGATCCCAACACATCAGAACCTCACATCCATCAATCATGAAGAGGTAATTAAATCTCGAAGTGTCTGAACCACAACATCCTCTATCATCCTCTACCAAACCCCTATGGATGTGCTGACTATCCAACATAGGTGCTGGAAGATATGAAACTGCTCCTCTCAAATCGAGGGAATGATAAAACTCTCCTCCATCACCGCTGTAAAAACTAAATATGCCATCATGCTTACTAACACTGTAACCTCTCTGAAGCCATATCTCCAATGAAAATTTTTGAGACAAAGAAGTTGTAAACTCTGTCTAATACATATCACCCTGATGGTAATCTGATCTGTGACCCTGTAAATAATCCTCTGAATGTATCTGAGTCAGCGACCTGCAATCCCTAGTTCTATCTTCTGTAGACGACAACCCTTCATCCCATAATGGATGGTATAAATCCTGAGCCAATCCACACTTACATAGCAAGTCATCTATGTGGACTAAAGGAGAAATGATGAGCACTCCTCACTATGTAGTAAAAACAAAAAGCACCTGCCTGAGTCAACGGTTGACCATCATAGTCATGGGGAACACACTCCTCATCACTCTCATCACTCGAATCAGATGATGGTTCATGTCTCTGATCTAGAATAGCTAACTACATAGATACTTTGGCAACCCTCTCTGCATACCTAATAGCATACTCCCTATCATGAAACAATTGGAGATATTCTAATTTTACCTCCTCCAAAGCACTCCTGATGAACTGCAAATCATGAATGTGAGTACCAGCTGAGACCCCATACAGTCTCTCCTCTAACTCTGCTATCCAAAGAAGGTTCTCAACATTCCTATGAGTGCAGTCAAGACAAGATAAGGTTGAATCAACCTTCTCTCCTATAACCTTTAGCTGATCTCTCCAACCCTGTGGTCTAGTAAGTTGTTGATCATAATCAGTTGTATAGGATGTAGTCTCTGATTTGCTTCCAAGAGAGGGAAGAAAATCAACATGAGAATCGATCTCCCCACTGAAAGATGTCTTGCATGTCTCCTGTGAAAAAGATGGAGTAGTGTGGTGATCTGTCACACAACTCTCATGGAAATCCACCAACTCTTCGCATGAGCTATCAATCATCTACTCTGCATCACCTGAAATGGGACTAACCTTAGGAACACCTAGTGCAACATATTGTTCCCTGTTACACTCATCCAAAACAATCATCCCATTTGTGTGACCTGCATCTGTAACTGTAATAGATGTAGTCATATCCACAAAGTAATCCTTACCATTATTTCAAAGGTGTATGCTCATCACCAATAACTATCATAGAAATCAGAACTGTAACTACTAGAGATGAAGGTTGTGCTAAGCTCAACTCCATGGTAAGCTCATTTATCCTTAGCTTTGACTCTTGAAGGGTTGATTGAGTGCTCTTCAAAGAGTCTGTGGTGACCTCAAGCTCATAGGTGAGCTCATCAACCTCCTCTTCCTTCCCCCTTTGAGCATCGTGATAATTATCATCGAGCATGAGAAGATGATCTCTATCTGATAATAGTTGTAGGTAATTATTCTTCATTACTCCAACTACATCTCTGAGTGCCTAAAACTCAGCAAGGGAAAGGTCACTATCAAAATGCTCATGTGTTTCTGGAGTCTCCCAACAACAATTTACCAACAACTGCTGAGCAACATCAAAGTCTTCTATGGTTGTAGCAATCATGCCTTCATTCACCTTCAATTGCCCTATTAAATGATTAGACCCCACTGACAAATTGTCTCCACACAAATTTTCTGATTTGAAATCAGCAATATGGAAAGAGGTTGAATCATCATCACTCACTTATTGGTATGCATCCTCATGTGTGCTATCAACTTCGTACACATCCTCATCAATTCTACTGCTGTTATGAATCTCCTAGGATGGCTCAACTGACATGCTAGAGGCTGTTGAATTACCAATATCAATGCACACCTCCCCTATCAAAATAGATGCATGCACATCCATCAAACAATCCTCAGAATCATCTCTATTAGGCAGCTCTTCAGTTCTACTCCCATATTCCAAGTTCTGATATGCCAAATCAAACTCGTTGTGGCATGAATCCATAACACCTATTGCATCAATATCACCTGAAACTGGAGTGTATGCATTGGGTGACTCCACACAACCATCATCATCATGTGTAATAGCAATATCCTCACGCTGATGCAAAGAGATCAAACTACTGTCACAAAAATTAGAACTGTTATGGCTTGTATCCTCCTAGTTTTTGTCGTGTTTGACAATCATATTTTGCATGCTAATAGTAGGAGTATCTTCTATAACTTTTTCCTCTTGTGCCATAACTTTTAAATCACTACTACACTTAGGAGAATGACTGTTGTCATAAAAATCAGAATTGTTATCAGGGATGATAGCAACCTCTTGAGTGTTGAAAGCCAAACCATCATCACTTTGTGAGTCCTTTTTATCCATGCATTGGTGGTTAGGCTCTCGAATTTCTTTGCAAGAGAAGCATAGGCCTTGTCTTCTCATTTGGTTCTTGCTCATTTAGAAATCCTTGTAACCTGTAAACCACAAGCAATAGCTTCTTCTTCGGTCAACTGATCTTTAAGTTTCTCAATTTTTTGCTCAACCAAGGTCTTTGACAACTCATACACTGCAGGTGAAAGAAGTTGTTCTTTTCTCCAAATGCTTAGCAAGTTCGATAATAACAACTTGGAGATATCATCATCTTCATCTAAAATCAAAGACAAGATATTTTGCATTTTTGCTTTAACTTCATCCGTATGATATGTTCTAATCTTGTCCACGAAACAATGAAATATTTTAAGAAGTACATCATCAGACCCGAGATCAATCAAAAAGACCCATGACCTAACCTAATCCATAATTACTAACATCTCAGCAATCTTCTTAAAAGATAAACTTTTGGTATCACCTAGCCCATGAAAACTTTCAACTATTCGCTGTAACATCTCCTTCATTAAGTCATTCTTGTAAGGTCCTGCAGGAGCTATAATTCTAATAACCTCACTGATGCATGTGATAACCGCCAATCTTACCTTCTTGTCTAGATGCCTCAATAACTCGGGTTTACACAGCAAAGTCTTTGAAGGAACCAAAGCCCTCCGCATTGACTCAGAAAGTGTCTGAGGGATTTTAGATAAATGTTCCTCCATTTCTTCCAAGGTGCTGAGAAGTCTCTCATCTATCCTTGGCCAATATTTCAGTGTCAATCTTGCATCAAAAAGTCTTTCACAAAGATCACCCTTCACGAGAGATGCCATGATCTCACATTCCCTATTCAAAACCTGTTAACTGCCCATCTTTGAACACTCATACAAGTGATGATCACTCACATGCAAAGCTAAGCTACATGTCTCATATTTTCATCTGCATGTCTAACCCTGACCTCACAGGATGGCAAGATCTTTAGCTCTGATACCACTGTAATGTACACCCCTTATTTTTTTTTTGAATGTTTAGTTGAAACCTGCTTGCATTTTAGGTGTTGGGATGTAGTATTTTCACATACATTCATACATAGCATAATCTTGCATAATATCATAAATTATAATAGCAAATGCAATACTCGAAAATTCTAATTTTACACTATGCAAGAGTCCAAAAATTCTAGATTTTATTTCCCGTTTATACAATCACTTTTCCAATAAACAAAAGACAACCCAGTTCATAAAAAGTGATTACATATCTAATTCCAACATACCCATTTTCTGATTTTGACTTTCCCAGGTTTGATATTGAAAATGCAGCACTCAGCAACCCTAGGAAATGGCTCCAAAATGCAACCCAAAGTGATTTCTCCCCAAAATGAGATAACTCCAACTGAAAGTGTACCCTAGGCATCCACAAATGCTAAATAAACTAGACCCAATGAAGAGTTATTATTGTTCTTAGAATCCCATTACCTGCCCAACATAGTACAGCCTCTATTGTGAATGTGACAACAAACAATGGCACTAAATCCTCCTCAAAATGATCTGTTTTGGACTGAGAATGATTGTAGCCTCCACCTGACCCTAGTAAGACAGCAATGAACACAAAATAACTCATAAACTATGCATAGCACCTCCAGAATATGGTACGGCCTACCCAGTAGTGGTACGGCCAGGAAATAAAGGAAATGCAGTCCTCAAAACACACCCAAACTCATAAGTTTCTGCGCTGTATCACTTCTTTTCTACTCTCAACACCAAACTTCAAGAATAATCTTCAGTATTTGCTCAAAACTCCATCAAAATGTCTCTGACGAATGCACAACTGAAGCCTCTGGATGAAGCCTCCAAGAATTGACCAAGTGGTTTTTCGTCCACAAAGCCAAAGACCAAATCAATCTTGCAGAGGTTTTCATCTCGGCAAGACAATACCAACCCTAGAGCCACGTTCCAGAAACCCTTGTAGGGAAAATCTCAAAGAGAAGAAATAATAATCCAAGCATATCCAAATGAGAGCACTTTTCCCTCTTTTATAACTCTCTAAGAGGGGTGTTTCATTTTTTGAGGGAAATATTCTTTTAATTTTACTTTTAATATTTCCTAAGGTGAGCGCTCCATAAAATGACTTAAGTGACTTTTAAATATTTCATTTTTTCATCACTTAACCAATAAAACCCAAAGTCTAATATTAAATAATAATATTAATTTACGGACTTTAAAATGGAAGCCCAAATCAACTCAGAATTCAATGATCTATAGCTCGTTGGAAAGGTCTCAATGAGACAAATCCAACCCCACTCTAAAAATCTTGATCCGACACTAAACCTAAACTTACTAAAAATAGTAAACTAAGCTAACATAGAGGATGCCAACTGGATCCACAAACCATCTGATAACTCTAAGCTCAATGCAACGTCTGGGAGAGCCAACATCTAACTACCAAGTCACCAAAATAGTGCCAAACTGACACTTACTAAAAATAGCAGTGTTCTCCAAGGACCAAAGAGAACAAACCCAGAAAAACCTAGAAAGATTGTCGCCATGTAAGCACTTACTATAAATAGTGAGTACGGACAAGTTGTCCAAAATCTCTCTGGAAAGTGTCACACAACTCCACTAGATCACCTAAACACATTGGTGACATCGAAATACTCCTCTAACTAGGTTGTCATCAACCTAGAAAGTCAGCTCCAACTATGCTGTAATAGGACTCGAAAATGGGGACATTACAGAGATGCATCTTTTGGACTCAAAATCACACTATTATTATAAAGTGCATGTTTGAATTCCATTTTGTCTCACTTCATGCACTAATTATAAAGTGAAAAACCTTGGGAGGTTCATCAAATTTAATCAAGGGGGTGTCTTGTGTCTTTCACTATCCCACTTCCTTGAGAAGTACATCTTGATTGTGTATTTGTTCACTTCAGCATCTCTTTTCGCATTTCTGTTTGTAAACTACAGTCATGGATTCTAGTATTTCTATTCCACCCTTAACACTCTTCAATTATCATGAATGGAAGTCCAAATTTTCTCTTTCACTCATGAATAAAGGCTTATATAGGGTTACAATGAATACTGAAAAAGAACCCACCAATACTAAGGATAAGGAAAAATAGTTAAACAAAAGAGATCAAGCTTTTGGATTTTTTTGTCTTAATATTTCACCTAAATTACTATTTCATGTTTAGTCCTTGAAAACACCCAACGAAGTTTGGGAAGGTCTTAACAAGCTATTTGGCAAGATAGATGAATTTAGGAGTCATGAGTTAGAGAATGAACTCATAGGGCTAAGTCCAAGAAACTATACATCTCTACAAGACTTTTTTACTAAGTTCAAGTCCTTAAGGTTGCAACTAGTCGAATGTGGGATTGAAAAGAAAGAGGACCAGTTAGTACTTTCTATATTTTCTAAATTAGGTCCTAAGTATTATGTGTTTGTATCTACCTTCTACTCAACAAAGAGGGTTCTTGGAGCCTCATGGGCAATGCCTTCTCTTGATGACTTCATTGCTGACCTAACAAGGGAGCAAGCTAAGTTGATTCAAATGGGGAATTTGAAGACTAGTAAATCTCAAGCACTCATTGCACAGGAAATGAGAAAGCTCAATCTTGAAACGGTAAGAAACCAAAAAATAAAAAAGGAGAAGGATTCTAAAAAAGACAACAAAACTGATAACTCTAAAAATGAAGGCAACTCTAAACAAGGGAAACCTAAGAAAGAGTTAGTCAAATGTGCCTATTGTAAAAAGAATGGTCATGATGAACATCAGTGTATGAAGAAGCAAATAGAGAACCTTACACATCTTCTCAAGAAGAACAACATAGGGGTTCCAGATTCAATCAACACATCTTCATCAAATCAGGATAATTCAAAGGCAAAAGAGAAAGGAAAGGCAAAAACCTTATTTGCTACTACATCCTCATCACCATCTTGGATTATAGATTTAGGAGTTACTCATCATATGGGATTATCACAAGTTGAGTTCTCATCTTTGGAATCATGTAGCATGTCTTCAATCACCTTAGGTGATGATACTCCAGCATTGGTTAGAGGGAAAGGGTCTATTGAAGTGGAAGGAGGAAAATTCCAAAATGTTCTAAGTGTACCTTCACTTTCAAACAATCTCCTTTCATTGTATCAAATCACTCATCTAGGAAAAGGAATGATAGTTGAATTTTCTTCAAATGGAGTTGAAATCAGAGAGTTGTATAGCAACAATGTGGTAGTTGTATAGGAAAGGTAAATCATCGATTGAGATTGTATACTTTTTCTAGTTTTTCTCCTAGTACTTCTCCAAAAGCTTTGCTTACCCATTCCGATGGCATTAGCAAGATTTGGCATGAGCAATTTATCGCAAACAATTGAATTAGCAAAACATGGTAAAAGGGTTGCCAAATGTCAAATTTTCAAAGGGGCTTTGCAAAGGTTGTACACTAGGCAAGCATCTAGAACATAAGTTTGACAAAGGCAAAGCATGGAGGGCATCACAAATCTTAGAACTTGTACATAGTGATGTTTCAGGACCATTTCAACACCCATCCTTCACTAAGGCAAGATATGTTCTTACATTTATTGATGACTTCTCAAGATGCACTTGGTTTTACTTTCTTAGGCAAAAATCTAAAGTCTTTGATTGCTTTCAAGATTTCAAAGCCTTAGTTGAGAAACAATCTAAGAAATCTATCAAAATTCTAAGGACAAATAATGAGTGTGAATATGTTAGCAATAGGTTTGAGCAGTTTTGCACTTCAAAGGGGATTGAATTGCATCGTACAGTTCCTTACTCTCCCCAACAGAATGGAGTTGCAGAGTGCAAAAATAGGTCATTAAAAGAAATGGCAAACTACATGATACATCACAGAGAACTTACACCAAAATTTTGGGCAGAAGCTATCAATTGCGCAAGTTACATTCAGAAAATGGTACATCATAAAGCATTGAAAGGAATCACACCTTTTGAAGCTTGGAAATGATGAAAACCAGTAGTTGATCATTTTAGAGTTTTTGGGTCTCCAACAATAGCACGCATTCCAAAGGAACAACGTAAGGCTATGGATCCTCAATCCAAACCTTGTTTTTTGGTTGGATATTCAGATGGTGTTAAGGCCTATCACTTACTCCACCCTACTACACATGAGCTATTCATTGAGAGAAGTGTTAAGTTTCATGAGAGTTCCATTAACTCTACACTTGACACTTCTCATCATACTATAGGCTCACTACACCTTGATGATTCAGATCATTCACAACAGATTCCTGATACAGTGTCTTCTACATATTCTTCCAGTTATGATAGTGAGGATAGTGATGAGGGTTCATCTTCATCTAGTTCTGGGATTGCATTGGAGGTTAACATATCAGCACCTAATTCACCTCCATCTCATTCACTTGATTGGGCAGATTTATGGGCACAAGATTCAGCAGTTGACAGACACATTGAGTCAAATTTTTAGGGGGGCCTCATGCCTACTTTGCCTCAATTTTTTATCCACATACTTTTAGATAGGCATCAGGCATACCTGAGTGGGATAGTGCTATGGATGAGGAATACAATTTCTTACTTAGAAATCGTACTTGGGATTTGACTTCACTTCCAAAGGGAAGGAAGCTAGTTTGATGCAGATGGATATATCAAACTAAGTTGGCAACAGATGGGTCAATTGATAAGTATAAGGCACGACTAGTTGCAGGTATTGATTACACTGAAACCTTTGCACATATTGCTAAGATGACTTCAATTAGACTCACACTTACTATTGTTGCTTCACAGGGATAGGAAGTACATCAAACGGATGTTAAGAGTGCATTTCTTCATGGAGACCTTGAGAAGTAAATCTACATGGAACAACCACCAGGGTTTGTTTAGGATTCATCCTTAGTATGCAGACTTAGGAAATCTCTCTATGGCCTCAAACAAGCTCCTAGAGATTGGTATGCCAAGATGGATTCCTTCTTACTTTCTTCAGGTTTCACTAGATGCCATTTTGATCCTAATTTGTATCTATTCCATTAGGATGATTCACTATTGATACTAGTTCTATATGTTGATGATCTCTTGATTGCAGAGAGTTATTCATCTTTTATTGCAATAGTGAAGTCAATTCTACAGGATAGATTTGATATGACAGACTTGGGTATTTTGCATTATTTCCTTGGCATAGAGATTTCACAATCTGATATAGGGATCACACTTTCACAACCCAAGTATACTCTTGATTTGTTGGCACAATTTCACATGACTTCTTGTAAGCCATCTCCAACTCCCTTTCTATCAAGAGTCAAGCTTGAGACATGTTGTACTTCACCATTGGTTGATGCCACTTTGTATTGTCAACTTGTTGGGAGTCTCATATACTTGACTCATACTAGGCTTGATATTTCATATGCAATAGGCATGATTTTCATATTCATGTAGGAACCTCATGAGTTGCATTAGAAAGTAGCTAAGAGGATCCTTCACTACCTAAAAAGTACAATTAGATTTGGGATTCACTACAGAGTTGGTACAGAGATTGACTTGGTTGGCTACACAGATTTAGATTGGGCTAGTGATACAGAGAATTGCAAGTCCACTTCAGGTTACAGTTTCTTACTTGGTTCAGGTCCTATCAATTGGTCTAGCAAGAAGCAATCTATTATTGCTTTATCATCTATAGAGGTAGAGTACAGGGGAGCTATTAATGCAGCTACTAAAGCTATTTGGTTATAGGTTATTCTTACTTAGTTCAGTATTCCTTTCAAGAAACCAACAGTCATTCATTGTGACAATCAGAGTGGTATTCATATATGTAGGAATCTAGTTCAACATCAGTGAACCAAACACATTGAGATTTATATGCATTATATTTAAGAGCTCATTCATAGTTAGGTCATTGACTTAGTATTTGGCTAGTCTTCAGCATGAGTTTCTAACATCTTCACCAAACCTTCCACTGAGAGCAAGTTCATCCATCTACAAGCTCTTCTAGGGGTGTGGTCTACATCAGCAATTGGATCATCTTTGGGGGGTCTTTCTATCCTTCTTCATTTCTTCTTTTCTCTCTATCGGGGGGTAGTTTTTTTCCACTAGGTTTTCTACCTTTCTCCACTTATGGGAGTTTTATTTGTACATGGGTACCTCATCAGGCCTTGTTGTCAGGACCCATCTTTTTCACCCACCTAAGTTGTGCTTAAGAGGGGGTATTAGTGCACACATTACATTTGGCTTCATTTGGCTTTCATTTGGCCACATTTGGACGCTATATATTTTGCACATGGTCTAAGACACCTCAGCTGGGCGTGTGGCAATTGGAAGAGTCATCCAAACTCTTTCACTCCACTTTTCTTTTGTAATTTGCCACATCTACTTGAGATCTCCTTGAGTTATGGGATTGACTCCTACTTCATCCCATTAACTCAAGGTTATATGTACTCTTCATTTGCTATTGATTTATGCATTGTGTGACATTATCTGTGTTAAATCTATATTGCATTTTCATCTAGATTCCTATCAAACTTCTATAATTTTAATTTCTTTATAGGTCCAAAAAAGAGGTTTCAAGAAAGGTCTCCATCAAGGACCTCAATGTAAATAAGATTGTAGATGTCTTTGAAATAGATATTATTCTAGAAGACAAAAACATTGTGCAACCACAAGAACTAAACATGTAAGTATTTAATACCAATATATATATAATATTTTACTTTGTCTTATTTAAATTATTACTTTCAATTTCTTTATAGATCAAAGAAACAAATCTCTAGAAAACTTTCCATTGAAGATCTAAATGCACACAAAATTGGAGATGCCTTTGAAGCAGATGTTATTCTCACGTATAAAACTCATCTAGACAAGACTAAAAATACACTTGAGGTGTTTTGTGCTAATTTGATGGATGAAAAAGTAGAAATGACAATCACCATCAATTTCACTAGAAATCTTGTGCAAATGTTCAAACAAAAGATATTCCTAATGCAAGTATTCGCATTAAAGGTTTCCAAATTGCCCCTAAAATAGAATATGACCAATGTGGTGATTGTGAATCCATTTTTTTTACTGATCCAGTCAAGTACAATAGAAAATATTCCTTACATTTGTCATGAGTATGCCTTTTTTTTGGATTAAAGATCGTTCATTTATATTACCAAAAAAGGAGTTGTATAGCTACATAGATCGTGGCCAAGCTAGCCACCATAATAGGGCTCAAAGATTATACAACTTAATACAAAAGTATGTCAGGTATTACATCATATAGATATAGATCTTTATATACATTGTAATGATCAAAATATCATAACTCTGACCCTAAAATGTTAATTCATTGTCTAGTCAATAGATTGTATCTCCTCTGAGGCTTCTACAGGAACATGCTCCAACATAGGTTCAGCATCTGACATATCCATCACTGAATAATCTAAGTCTGGTTCCAAATCTGAGCCTTGTGGTCTGTCAACATTTCTAGATCCTTCAAGGTGTAATCCTCTGAATGTTCTATTCAAATCATCCAGTCTCATGATGAAAGATTGGCAGGCTTTTGTAGAGTCTTGAGGTTCCACCTCTGGTAGAACAAAGTCATTATCCTATAGTGAAGAGCCCTCCTTCTCAACAACCTTCGCCAGATTACCCAATTGATTTTCCACTGACAATGCCACCTGTATGAACAAGTTAGCATGTGTGAGTCTTGAATCAGACCTAGTAAGAATTCTTAGATTGCCTTGAAATTGGTCCTCATTCCTCTTTTTCCACAAATTCCATTAAACTTCAGTTGATAATGCTAGCCAAAACAAGTTAGTATTTGCATCAACACTAGAAATATGACCAAATAAAACCCCAAACTTACACATTGGATCACATAAAGACTAGTTAGGTATCTTACCCAAAAACATATTCCAGACTTGACAAGCATAAGGACACTCAAAGAAAATATGATCACAGTTTTCAAAAGTATTGCAAATACTACATAAGTAACTATTATGACCTAGTGGTAGTTTCTTCAGGCTTAGTAACCATCTAAAGCATCCTTTCTTGGGCTCCAAGGGCTTAGACCAGAAAGACATGAAATAACCCCCTAATTTCCTAAAACTCACATCAGAATTCCAAGCCTTGATACAATGCTCGAAGATCTCATCTAAGTTCCCAACACTAGTAGAAAAATAGAAATAAATGACTAAATAAACTACCAAAATTTGGTCATGTGATCAGTAGTTTGGTCACGTGACCATTGGTAGTTTATTGTCAGTCATTTATCTCGTGACCAAATTTATGACCAAACAAATTTTAGTCATTGATTTAGTCACTTAATTTGGTAGTATATTTAGTCATTAATTTGGTAGTATATTTAGTCATCAATTTGGTAGTATATTTGGTAATTTGGTAGTATATTTAGTCATCAATTTGGTAGTATATTTAGTCACATGACCATTGGTAGTTTATTGCCGGTCATTTATCTCGCGACCAAATTAATTTGGTAGTATATTTAGTCATTAATTTGGTAGTATATTTAGTCATCATTTTGATAGTATATTTAGTCATCAGTTTGGTAGTATATTTGGTAGTTTGGTAGTATATTTAGTCATTTATTTAATCCTCACAAATTTATGCATATAAACTTCAAGTATCATAGATATTCAAATGTTGAGAGAAGCACCATGAAATGAAGACTAAAATGCTTGAACAAATATGATTGATCACTCTGAAAAAATTTACTTTATTAAGCCTCACTGATAACTACCTCAATAGCCTCAGTGGCTAAACATAAATCTCATTGATTTTAGCCTCACTGGCAAGACAAAACATATAAATGATATGCCTCACTGGTTGTTTTACATTAAATAATTCTAGCAAATGAATGGCAACAAATTTGAACCCAAATTCATTTCATTTGGATTTGAAACTCAAGAACCTTTACTTCTGCACCTACAATCCAAGACTGCAAAACATTTTCAACGTCTCAGTAGATGGTATATATGCAGCCATAGAGAAACCAATTCAAAATATCGTGAAAAAGTAGCAGCACTTTGCAATATATCTATTGTTCACAAAATTTCTTAAAAAATGTAATGGGACATATGTAATTGTCAATGGCTATTGCAAAGTAATCTACAATGGAGAAGTTATAAACCAATTAATTTAAGTTACCAATTAAATTAAAAATTAAAAATCAAAAAACCAAAAAATAAGTTAAAAAGATAAAATAAGTATATCACAAGGGTAGATTAATAAGTATGAATATTTGAAACTTATCATTCAAAATTCATAAATTCATTTAATAATTATTATTTTATGATTTTAATAAATTAACACTATTGATATTAATAAAAATATTATATTCCTAGTGATCATAATTTAAATAATAATTAAATTTCTAAATATTTATTAAACATGGCAGTTTAATTACTAGTTTTTTCTTAATTTTATGTTCTAGTTGATTTTGTGGAGAATCTAGTAGGGGAGAGGACGTGCACCCTAACTTCACACCTCTCAAAATCATACGTGGCAATTTCGAACCACTCCAAAATTTTTACAGTAGCTTACTTGGCAACGCCCCTACTTATAACTAAGGTTTCAGGGCCACAACATCAAATATGATGCCACATCAGCATGCTTTTTGTTGAGGTGTCATATAGTTCCCCCAAAACAAGGGTGGACCAATAGGTGTGAAATAAGTCATGTTTTGTTGGTGAACTGATGTGGCATCACATGATTGGTTGCTTTTTAAATTTAAAGGGCACATTTCATTCAATTATTAGTACTTATAGTAACACTAACAATCTTAAAGTCACAATTACTAGTACTAAACTTTAAAAATATTGAGCCTTAAATGCACATATACTAGTACTAAACTTAAAAAATATTGGACCTTAAATGCACATATACTTTCTCAGCCATTGGAACTACCTCACATGTTGGGTCTTTTCCCCTATTGAGAATTTGGGACATTAGCCATATGCAAGAGCAAGAGGTCCACTTATTTGTATTGTTTGCATTATGTCTATCACGGATGGTAGGATTGCATTAAATTAGCTTCTAGGGCAACTTGATTACAAGTTCGAGATTGAGGACAAATCATAATGGTACATGCAGCAATGCTAATCCATGTTATACTCTTGGCAGGTTTGGCAAATTTAAAAATAATATTGTCTTGTAACAACAAACATGTCCTTAAAATATTCATGCTCTCATGTTTATGTTCCAAACAGTTTTCTAGATTTTTATAATTCATTTTTCAAAAGTATTAGAGTAACACTTAAACTTATATTTAGGATTTTGTGGAGACCAGTCAATGGAGGTCTCAATCAATGAAGTTTCAAATGTTGATGTCTAAATCTCTAATCACAAGAACCACATCAATTTAGAACATTTGAATTTTGAGGCACTCTGAATAGCCTCAACAGATTATTTTGCTTTTACTTTTAAACTGTACATATGGACATCTATTATTAATAAATAAAACACAATCTATTCAGATTAGGCTTTGCAAATGATTGAACATTCAAATAGGATTTTATCTTTTTTATCTGTCGCTTTGCTAATATATCAAGCTTTTTATAATATGCATAAATGCAGAAAACCAAAATAGCCTCATTCTATCATAGAATGCATACTATAAAGTTGAAACTAACTGTTAATATATAGTGTCCATGCTAGAGAAAGTGAATAATCTAGATATTTAACAAGAGAAGAAACATCTTATTAACAACCCCACACGCACAGATGAGGGTGCCTCAAAATGCATTATATGCTCCAAAAGCTTTACCAAGGGAGAAAGTAACTAGAGGGTGAAAAGCCCACAATGGTGTATTACATTCACTTTTCCTCTTCCCTACTAACAAATTCTTAAAGGTGCTTGTGTGCTAAGTAGGTCCCCTTGCCTTGTAATTATTAACAACATACATGACAACAAATATCATTAGTTCAATGAGTATAATCATCCTAACATTAAAAATCCCACAAAAATTAAAGATCTTAATATACTATTATTTAAACATCGATTATCAATCTGGGTTGTCCATTAAGCAAACATTTTTCCATGATGCCAAGAGATTTCTTCTGGCTTTGTTTGGTTGTATCCACTTGGCTTGCCACAAGTACTCATCAATTTTATCAGGAAGTGGAGATCTAGATGTTTACACTAGATGAGATTTGTAGTTGTTTTTGCAAATGGATGTATTTAGGATATGTTTCAAGTATTACATTTGCCTAGGTTGATCTAACAATAATTTTGGTAATTCAAGTGGGCAAATATAAAGAGATTAGGTAGATTATAGAAACATTTGACATAAGATTTCCTTCAATTCAATCATTAAATTTTTGTTACTACCACTGGAACTGAAAGTGCCATCACAGTGGTAACCTAGATTGGAAGTGCCATCACAATAATAATTCAATCTAACTAACATCAAACTTGAGTTTTGTCATGACACTGTGGTTCTTGGTGCAAGGTTATACATTCTTGTAATTTTTGATATTTGAAACTTCCACCAAACATCAATTCTCAGAACTATTTGTTGTTTATTTTCTCTTTTTGTATTTCCTGGAATATATTTTTTGTTGCAAGTATGAGGTGAACCAGTGTTGTCATTGATGTCAACATACTCATATTGCACTGACAAGAAGGATTGGATGAGCTGTGTGCTGAGGATATTAGTCTCAATCAGGAACAGTGAAGAGAAGTGATGAGAAGAAGGCAAAAGTACTCAACAGGTTGAGATTCAAAGGATGCGGATTAAAGGGTTTGTAGATATGAGTCTTGAGATGGTCCAGTTAAGATTTCAAAGGTCCGCATGAAGATGTGAAGAAGTTGTGATCGATCAAGTAGAACTGGTTCCGGAGTGACAGAGTGTTACAAAAAGGTCCAATGAGATCCGGAAGTGCATTGTCCTATTCTGTGGATTGGACAGAGTGTTTGGGAGGTCCTTGTAATGTGTCATCTCGATTGGTATGTGGTTTGGAGGTCCAGAAGCACCTCTGGCAGTATGATAGTGGTGATAGACTATGTTCTTGAAGTTCTAGATGAGGAAGAGAAGAGATTCCAGTGAATAGAGGAAGTGCGGATGTACCTAGTCATTCGGGCAGGCTTGTGAAGGTTCTTGGATCGTGTTGAGGTTGTGTTGTTGATCCGCATTGGTGGTAGAGCCTGAAATTGAAGATATTCTTCCGGATGAAGTTCTTGTTTAGACCAGCTGACTAGATGAGTTGTTCATCTTGCAAATGTTCTTGTGGTAGCCGACCGGATGTGTTATTCATCCTGTGAATGTTCTTATGGTTGATTGCCAACTTAGATGATTGTTCCTAAGCTAATGTCTTGTATAAATAAAGGTTTGTGAGTTCATTTCAAAGTGGGTGTTGTGGTGCAGATGAGTGTTGTATAGCGGAAGAGTGAAAGGCAGAGCAGAAGTGTTTCAGGCTTAAATGGAATTGATCCAGACATGGTGAAGATGTCATTCTCCAATTCAAGGTTGTGATCCTTATGATCTTGTAGACAGTGTGTCTCTTTGTAGGCAGTGTGCCTCTTTGTGAGTAGTGTGCTCAGGCAGTGAGCCCTAATTGGCATGTGCCATTCATTTTATCGTATTCTTCTAACAGAGAATAATCCTTGGGTTAATCACACCGTGGTTTTTCCCTTAACCGGGTTTTCCACGTCAAAAATCTTGGTGTCTAATGTGTTGATGTTTATCTGCTCCGGTGTTTATGCTTTCTGCTTTCATGAATGGTTAATTGATATGCTATTAACTAATAAAGAAGAATCAAGTGTTTCAAGTAGAAGCAAGTTTTTGTACAACTGATTCACCCCCCCTCTCAGTTGTGTGCCCTAGATCTAACAATTGGTATCAGAGCTAAGTTCCTCTGAAAGGAGCTTAACCGCTTGAGGAGATCCAGGATGTCGTCATACAAGAAGGATAGTCCGAAGTTCGATGGAACCAACTTCACTCTCTAGAAAGGTCACATGAAATGTCATTTGGAGTGTATGGGAAAAGCATACTTGACCATGGTCTCAAAACCATAGGTTCCTCCACAGGTTGGTCTAACAACTCTGAATGAAATCACAGATGCTGAAAATAATCTGCGGACCAAGGAAGCTCTTCTAATCACATTGAATGACTCAGATCTCTCAAATGTTATTGACCTACCAACTGCATATGAGATCTGGACTAAACTAGAACTTCTGTATGAAGGAGATGAGTTTGTCAAGAGTGCAAGGTTGCAAAGTCTGAAAGGGAAATTTGAAAGATTGAAGATGAAAGATGATGAAATTATCACTACCTTTATGCCAAGAGTGAATGAGCTAGTGTGTGGAATCAGGAATGCTGGTGGAGTTCTAGATGAAAATGAAATTATTTGCAAAATTCTCAGATCCCTTCCTGCTACCTACAAAATCAAGGTTGCTGCCATTGATGAATTCAGAGCCCATACATCTATCACAAGAGAGCAATTGGATGGCAAACTAGCTACATTTGAAATGACTGAGTTTGGAGATGATCCCCCCAAGAATGAATCTGCATTGAAAGCCAGTGCCTATGTGAAAGGCAAACAAAGATTTGATCCGAGAGAGAACTCTTCAAGGAAGCTGTCATGGTATGATCAAGCTAGGAAAGACATGGAAGAGGAAGAAGCAGAAATAGCTCAACTTGAAGCCCTCATTGCAAAGAGACTGCCAAGAGGATCCAGTAAGTATGAAGGAAAACTACCCTTCAAGTGCTTCAACTGCAATAAGATTGGTCATTTTGCTTCAAGATGTCCGGAAAGATCTGCAAGGTCAAATACTAACAGACAAAGGTTTCAAAAGAACTGCTATTATGTTCATGAAGAAGATGATAATGAAGGAGTAACAGATGATGAATCAGAAATAGGAAGCAAATCTGGAAATGAATGGGTGTTTATTGCCATCAAGGAAGAAGATTCAATATCCTCTGAATCTGTCAATCATAAGGTTGTAGAAAGAGCTTTGGCTGCCTAAATTGAAGAAAAGGATGATTGGGTTATTGACAGTGGATGCTCTCACCATATGACTGGTGACAAGAACAAGTTCTTAGATTGGGAAAAGTATGAAGGAGGAATGGTAAAGTTTGGTGACAATTCTGCTAGCAGAATCAGAGGTAGGGGAACTATTTCTTTTGATGGAAAGAGCAAAACCGGTAATGTACTATATGTTGAAGGATTGAAGCACAATCTTCTCAGTGTTGGTTAGTTAGTGGACAAAGGCTATGATCTCTGGTTCAAGAATGGAAGATACAGAATCTTTACAACCTCCGGAACTGAAATTGCATCAGGTACTCAAACAAAAGGTAATATCTTCCATCTAGTTGGTTCTAATAAAAGTTGTCTGTTTGTTCAAGTTGATCAGAGTTGGTTATGGCATAGAAGGATGTGCCATGTGAATTTTGATAACATCATCAAGATAAGCAATACTCAGGCTGTAAGAGATCTTCCTAAATTGGTGAAACCTACAAGTAGTTTATGCAAAAAATGTCAGCTAGGCAAACAGAGCAAAGTCTCTTTCAAAAGCAAGGATCAGTCCACTACCGGATTGTTGGAATTAGTACATATTGATCTCTGTGGTCTGACAAGAATCAAGAGTATGCAAGGTGATAGATATTTCATGTTGCTAATTGATGACCATTCCCAGATGATGTGGGTTACCTTCCTAAAAGAGAAATCAGAAGCCCTTGAGAAGTTCAAAATCTTCAAAGCTATGGTAGAGAATCAAACCGAATTGAAACTAAAGTGTCTAAGGTCTGATAGAGGTGGTGAATTCACATCCAGTGAATTCATAGACTTTTGTGAGAAGCATGGCATAAAGAGACAGATGTCTGCTCCTAGGACTCCACAGTAGAATGGAGTAGTTGAGAGAAAGAACTGGACCATCCAGGAAGCTTCCAGGACAATGATGATGGAAGCAAATGTTCCTCAGATGTTTTGGAGAGAAGCTATCAGCACTGCAGTCTACACTCTTAACCGAGTTCAAATCAGAAGCAACACCGGTAAGACTCCTTATGAACTTTGGTTTGGTGTAACTCCTACTGTGAGATACTTCAGAGTATTTGGTAGCAAATGTTATATCAAAAGAAATGAAGATTTAGGAAAGTTTGATGCTAGAAGTGATGAAGGAATTTTCTTGGGATACTCCACTCAAAGCAAAGCATACCAGTGTTACAATAAGAGATTGAGAAAGATGATAGAAAGTACAAATGTGAAGGTTGATGAAGGAATGGAGAAGCCCTGAAGATTCTATGAATGTGATGAAGATGATCAGAATGATCCTCTGGTCCAAGGAGCTCCATCCTCCTCTAAAATTTAGATCCAGACTGATCTGGTAAATCAAGAAGAAGAAATTTGTCTGAATGAGCCTGATCAAGAATTAGTAGTGCAAGAAACTCCCAAAGTTCCAAGGTATGTAACTCTAAATCACTCTGAAGATTAGATCATAGGTGACAAAAGTAAAGGGGTACAAACAAGGAGAAGAATTGCTTAAGATTCAAATGAATACTATCTGATTTCAAAGATTGAACCTAAGACAGTTAATGAAGCTTGCAATGATGAAAACTGGACCAAAGCAATGGAGGAAGAATTGATGCAAATTGAGAAAAATCATACTTGGGATCTTGTTCCCAGACCTAGAGACAAGAATGTGATTGGAACCAAATGGGTCTTCCAGAACAAACTAAATGAAGTTGGTGAAGTAATCAAAAACAAAGCTAGATTGGTCTGCAAAGGCTACTCTCAAATAGAAGGAATTGATTTTGAAGAGACCTTTGCTCCGGTGGCAAGAATTGAAGCAGTCAGATTATTTCTTGCATTTGCTGCCTTCAAAGACTTCAAGGTATATCAGATGGATGTCAAGTCTACCTTCCTAAATGGTGATCTGGAAGAAGAAGTTTACATTGAACACCAGATGGATTTCAATTGTCTGATAATGATGATATGGTTTGCAAGTTGAAGAAAGCATTGTATGGATTGAAGCAAGCCCCAAGAGCATGGTATGAAAGGTTGGATAAGCATCTTGTGCAGATTGGATTCAACAAAGGTACTGCTGACAGTAACTTATATTTCAAAATTGATCATGAAAACATTTTGATTGTTGAAGTGTTTGTGGATGATATCATTTTTGGAGGAAGAGATAGTATGTGCAAAACTTTTGCAAATCAGATGAAAAGTGAGTTTGAAATGTCTATGCTTGGTGAAATGAATTTTTTCTTGGGTCTGCAAATTACTCAAACAAAGAAAGGGATCTTCATTTCTCAGACCAAATATGTGAAATAATTGTTAAGGAAATTCGATATGGAAGATTCAAAGCCAATGAACACTCCTATGGCAACCAGATGTAAGTTGAGCAAAGATGATGACTCTCCGAAGGCAGATCAGACAAAGTATAGATCAATGATTGGTGGATTGTTGTATCTCACTCAGACTAGACTAGATATAATGCAGGCTGTTGGTCTTGTGGCAAGATTTCAGGCTGATCCTAGAGAATCTCATGTTATAGCAATCAAGAGAATTTTTAGATATCTAAAAGGGACAGTGGAGTATGGTTTGTGGTATCCTAGAGATCATGATTTCTCTCTTCATGCTTACACAGATGCAGATTGGGCAGGAGATGTGGATGACCGGAAGAGCACCAGTGGTGGAGCATTCTTTTTGGGAAAGAGATTGGTTTCTTGGCTAAGCAAGAAATAAGATGCAATATCTCTGTCTACAACTGAAGCAGAATACATTGTAGCAGTAGGTAGTTGCACTCAAATCTTATGGATGAAGCAGATGCTAAGAGACATTAAAGTTGAATATGAGGAGCTTATCACAATTTTCTGTGACAATTCAAGTGCAATTAATATTTCTAAGAATCTGGTATTGCATTCTAAGACTAAGCACATATCTATCAAGTTTCACTTTTTGCGAGAACAAGTGAACAAGGAAGAAGTTAGATTGGAGTATGTTCCCTCCAAGGATCAGATTGCAGATATCTTTACTAAACCTCTTCCCAAGGACTCTTTTGAGTATCTCTGGGAGAAGTTAGGGGTCATGGCCCCTCCGGTGATGAACTAGGATGCACTGATGTGCATCAGTCCGGTGGATATCACAGTCATATCTTGTGATCCAGATTGATGATGGGGAGCTGCTACTAAGGGGGAGCAGCTGGTATGATTCTGATGTGTTAGAATTGCAAGTATGAGCCCTTTGCCATTGATGTCAAAGGGGGAGAGAAGACATGTGAAAAACAAGTGGTTGATGATCAAAGGGGGAGCAGTAAAGGAAGAGAAGACATGTGAAGAGTTGTTCTTGATAGGGGGAGCTGTGACAGAAAGGAGAAGTTCTTGTCTTGATGGTTTTTCACATCATATGTTGCCATCAATGACAAAGGGGGAGATTGTTGCAAGTATGAGGTGAACCAATGTTGTCATTGATGTCAACATACTCATATTGCATTGACAAGAAGGATTGGATGAGCTGTGTGCTGAGGATGTTAGTCTCAATCAGGAACAGTGAAGAACAGTGATGAGAAGAAGGAAAAAGTACTCAATAGGTTAAGATTCAGAGGATGCGGATTAAAGGGTTTGTAGATATGAGTCTTGAGATGATCCAGTTAAGATTTCAGAGGTCCGCTTGAAGATGTGAAGAAGTTGTGATCGATCAAGTAGAACCGGTTCCGGGAGATGCTCTGGAGTGACAGAGTGTTACAAAAAGGTCCGGTGAGATCCGGAAGTGCATTGTCCCATTCTGCGGATTGGACAGAGTGTTTGGGAGGTCCTTGTAATGTGTCATCTCAATTGGTATGTGGTTTGGAGGTCCAGAAGCACCTCTGGCAATATGATAGTGGTGATAGACTGTGTTCTTGAAGTTCTGGATGAGGAAGAGAAGAGATTCCAGTGAGTAGAGGAAGTGCGGATGTACCTGGTCATTCGGGCAAGCTTGTGAAGGTTCTTGGATCGTGTTGAGGTTGTGTTGTTGATCCACATTGGTGGTAGAGCCCAGAATTGAAGATATTCTTCCGGTTGAAGTTCTTGTTCAGACTAGCCGACCAGATGAGTTGTTCATCTTGGAAATGTTCTTGTGGTGGCCGACCGGATGTGTTATTCACCCTGCGAATGTTCTTATGGTTGATTGCCGACTTAGATGATTGTTCCTAAGTCGATGGCTTGTATAAATAAAGGTTTGTGAGTTCATTTCAAAGTGGGTGTTGTGATGCAGATGAGTGTGGTATAGCAGAAGAGTGAAAGGCAGAGCAGAAGTGTTTCAGGCTTAAATGGAATTGATCCAAACATGGTGAAGATGTCATTCTCCAATTCAAGGTTGTGATCCTTATGATCTTGTAGATAGTGTGTCTCTTTGTAGGTAGTGTGCCTCTTTGTGAGCAGTGTGCTCAGGCAGTGAGCCCTAATTGGCATGTGCCATTCATTTTATCTTATTCTTCTAACAGAGAATAATCCTTGGGTTAATCACCCCATGGTTTTTCCCTTAACCGGGTTTTCCACATCAAAAATCTTGGTGTCTAATGTGTTGATGTTTATCTACTCCGGTGTTTATGCTTTCTGCTTTCATGAATGGTTAATTGATATGCTATTAAATAATAAAGAAGAATCAAGTGTTTCAAGTAGAAGCAAGTTTTTGTACAACTGATTCACCCCCCCCTCTCAGTTGTGTGCCCTAGATCTAACATTTTTAAAATGCATTCTTGTGCACTGTTCAAGTTCAAGATGTGCTTGAATTAATATTGATAAATACAAGTGGCAATGACGCGTCCATTGGTAGTTACAAACTGCAACATTGATATGGAGAGTCTAATTTTGGATCAAAATTAGAGCATAGCCACTCTCACTATCACTACACTATTAAAAATAGGAAATGAATCAAGTGTGGATCATTTGTTAGATGTTATAGTTTCAAGTGCGCTGGTAGACATGTATACGAACTGTGGAAGCATGGACAAGGCACGTAAATTACCTAATAGAATGCCTCAAAGCAATGTCATGGGGGTAGGGGCTGAAACAGGGCATAGTCCAATCCCACCACTCCATTGCCTTCCATGTAAACATAGTAAATAGTCTATCCATACACATTTGACAGTGATGACAGACTATGTTCTTGAAGCTCCAGATGAAGGAGAGAAGAATTCCAGTAGGATGATGAAGTGCGGATGTTCTTGGTGATTCAGGGAAGGTTATGATGATCGTTGGATCATGTCCAATTCATGTTGGTGGTCCGCATTGAAGTTAGAGTTTGCATTTGAAGAATAACCACGGATATTGGTGTTCTTGAGACTGGCCAGCCGGATGTATTACATGTCTTGCAAATGTTCTTGTAGGTGTTTGCTGCCTTAGATGATTGTTCCTAAGCCAATGCCTTGTATAAATAAGGGATTATGAAGTCATTTTGAAGTGTGTCTTGTGGAGATGCGAGTGTGGTAGCGAAGAAGAAAGTGAAAGGCAGAGTAGAAGTTTTTGGGCTTTAATGGAACTAATTCAAGCATGGTGAAGATGCTATTTTCTAGTTCATGTATGTGATACTTATTTCTTTGTAGACAGTGTGTCTCTTGTAGGCAGTGAGCCTCTTATGAGCAGTGTGCTCTGGTAGTGAGCCCTAATTGGCATGTGCCATTTGTTCTTTCTATTCTTCTAACAAAGAATATATTCTTGGGTTAATCACCCCGTGGTTTTTCCCTTGACCGGGTTTTCCACGTCAAAATCTCGGTGTCTCATGTGTTGATGAGTTTCTGCTTTTGATTTGAATGCATTATGTTCATGAGTAATATTCTGCTAATCATTAAAGAAGATTCAAGTGTTTAAATTGAGTAAGTTTCACACAACTGATTCACCCCTCCCCCCTCAGTTGTGTGCCCTAAGTCTAACAATTGGTATTAGAGTGAAGTTCCTCTGAAAAGGAGCTTAACCGCTTGAGGAGATCTAGGATGTCGTCATACAAGAAGGATAGTCCGAAGTTTGATGGAACCAACTTTTCTCTTTGGAAAGGTCGCATGAAATGTTACTTATAGTGTATGGGAATGGCGTACTGGTCCATGGTCACAAAAGCGTATGTACCTCCACAGGGTGGTCCGACAACCCTAAATGAAATCACAGATGCTAAAAATAATCTGCGGACTAGAGAGGCTCTTCTAAGCGCATGAACTGACTTAGAGCTCTCAAATGTTATTGACCTACCAACTGCCTGTGAGATCTAGATAAAACTAGAACTTCTGCATGAAGGAGACAGGTATGTTAAATGTGCAAGGTTACAAAGTCTAAAAGGGAAATTTGAAAAACTGAAGATGAGAGATGATAAAAATATTACCACTTTTATGCCAAGAGTGAATGAGCTAGTTTGTGGAATTAGAAATTTTGGTGGAGTCTTAGATGAAAATGAGATTGTTGGTATAATTCTCAGATCCCTTCCTACCTCTTACAAAATCAAGGTTGCTGCCATTGATGAATTCAGAGCCCATACAACTATCACAAGAGACCAATTGGCTGGCAAACTGGCTGCTTTTGAAATGACTGAATTTGGAGATCATCCCCCCAAAACTGAATCTACATTCAAAGCCAGTGTCTCTGTGAAAGGTAAACAAGGATTTGATCCAGGAGAGACTCATCAAGGAAATTGTCATGGTATGAAAAAGCAAGAAAAGACCTAGAAGAAGAAGAAGTAGAAACTGCTCAGCTTGAAGCCCTCATTGCAAAGAGACTGCCAAGAGGATCTAGTAAGTATAAATGAAAATTGCCCTTTAAGTGTTTTAATTGCAATAAGATTGGTCATTTTGCCTCAAGATGTCCGAAAATATTTTCAAAGCCAAATCCTAACAGATCAAGGTTCCAAAAGAATTGTTACTATGTTCATGAAGAAGATGATAATGAAGGAGTAACAGATGATGAATCAGAGATAGGAAACAAATCCAGAAGTGAATGGGTGTTTATTGCCATCAAGGAAAAAGAACCAATATCCTCTGTATCTATCAATCATAAAGTTGTAGAAAAAGCTCTGGCTGCCCAGGTTGAAGAAAACAATGATTGGGTCATTGACAGTGGTTGCTCTCACCACATGATAGGTGACAAGAATAAGTTCATAGATTTGGAAAGGTATGAAGGAGGAGTGGTGAAGTTTGGTGATAATTCTGCTGGTAGAATTAGAGGAAGAGGAACTATTTCTTTTAATGGAAGAAACAAAACTAGTAATGTATTGTATGTTGAAGGTTTGAAGCACAATCTTCTCAGTGTTGGACAGTTGGTGGACAAAGGCTATGATCTCCGATTCAAGGATGAAAAATGCAAAATATTTGAAAGATCCAGAATAGAGATTGCATTCGGTACTCAAACTAAAGGTAATATCTTCCACTTGGTTGGTCTGGTAAAAGCTGCTTATTTGTTCAAGTTGATCAGAGTTGGTTATGGCATAGAAGGATGTGTCATGTGAATTTTGATAATATCATCAAGATAAGCAATACTCAGGCTGTAAGAGATCTTCCAAAATTGGTGAAACCTACTAACAGCTTGTGCAAGGAATGTCAGTTGGGTAAGCTGAGCAGAGTCACTTTCAAAAGCAAGGAACTGTCTTCTACCAGATTATTGGACTTAGTTCACATTGATCTTTGTGGTCCGGCAAGAACCAGAAGTATTCAAGGTGATAGATACTTCAGGCTGCTAATAGATGACTATTCCCGGATGATGTGGGTAACCTTTCTAAAGGAGAAATCAGAAGCTCTTGAGAAATTCAAAATATTCAAGGTTATGGTAGAGAATGAAATAGGAATAAAGTTGAAATGTCTGAGGTCTGATAGAGGTGGAGAATTCACATCCAATGAGTTCATAGAATTATGTGAGAAACATGGAATTAAGAGATAGTTGTCTGCTCCGAGGACTCCACAGCAGAATGGAGTAGTGGAGAGAAAGAACTGGACCATCTAGGAAGCATCTAGGACTATGATGATGGAAGTAAATGTTCCTCAGATCTATTGGAGAGAAGTTGTCAGCACTGCAGTCTATACTCTTAATCGAGTTCAAATCAGAAGCAATACCGGTAAGACCCCTTATGAACTCTTGTTTGGCATCACTCCTACTGTAAGATATTTCAGAGTCTTTGGTAGCAAATGTTACATCAAAAGAGATGAAGATTTAGGTAAGTTTGATGCTAGAAGTGATGAAGGAATATTCTTGGGTTACTCTACTCAAAGCAAAGCATACCAGTGTTATAACAAGAGACTAAGAAAGATGATAGAAAGTACAAATGTAAAGGTTGATGAGGGAATAGAGAAACCCTCAAGGTTTTATGAATATGATGAAGATGATTAGAATGATGTTCTAGTTCAAGGAGCTCAATCCTCTTCTGAAAGTCAGATTCAGACTGATCCGGTAAATCAGGAAGAAAAGATAGGTCTGAATGAGCCTGATCAAGAAGCAAAAGTGCAAGAAACTCCCAAAGTTCCAAGGTATGTAAAACTGAACCACTCTGAAGCTCAGATCATAGGTGACAAAACCAAAGGTGTGCAAACTAGAAGGAAAATTGCTCAAAACTCAGATGAATATTGTCTGATTTTAAAGATTGAACCTAAGACAATAAATGAAGCCTGCAATGATGAAAACTGGACCAAAGTAATGGAGGAAGAGTTGATGCAAATTGAGAAAAATCACACTTGGGATCTTGTTCCCAGACCTAGAAACAAGAATGTGATTGGAACCAAATGGGTCTTTCGGAACAAACTAAATGAAGTTGGTGAAGTAATTAGAAATAAATCTAGATTGGTCTGCAAAGGCTACTCTCAAATAGAAGGGATTGATTTTGAAGAAACCTTTGCTCCGGTGGCAAGAATTGAAGCAGTCAGATTATTTCTTGTATTTGCTACTTTCAAGGATTTCAAGGTGTATCAGATGGATGTCAAGTCTGCCTTCTTGAATGGTGACTTAGAAGAAGAAGTGTACATTGAACAACCAGATCGTTTTCAATTATCTGAGCATGGTGATATGGTCTGCAAATTGAAGAAGGCACTGTATGGACTAAAGCAAGCCCCAAGAGCCTGGTATGAAAGACTAGACAAACATCTTTTGAAGATTGGTTTTAACAAAGGTATTGCTGATAGTAACCTATATTTTAAAATTGATCATGAAAACATCCTAATTGTTGAAGTATTTGTTGATGATATCATCTTTGGAGGAAGAGATAGTATTTGTAAAACATTTGCAAATCAAATGAAAAGTGAGTTTGAGATGTCAATGCTCGGTGAAATGAATTTCTTCTTGGGTCTACAAATTACTCAGACAAAGAAAGGAATCTTTATTTCTCAGACCAAATATGTGAAAGAATTGTTGAGAAAATTTGGAATGGAAGATTCAAAGCCAATGAATACTCCCATGGCAACTGGATGTAAGTTGAGCAAAGATGATGACTCTCCTAAGGCAGATCAGACAAAGTACAGATCAATGATTGGAGGATTATTATATCTCACTCAAACTAGACCAGATATAATGCAGGCTGTTGGTCTTGTGGCGAGATTCCAAGCCGATCCTAGAGAATCTCATGTCATGGAAATCAAAAGGATTTTTAGGTACCTAAAAGGAATAGTTGAGCATGGTCTATGGTATCCTAGAGATCATAATTTTTCTCTTCATGCATATACAGATGCAGATTGGGCAGGAGATGTGGATGACAGGAAGAGTACCAGTGGAGGAGCATTCTTTTTGGGAAAAAGATTGGTTTCTTGGCTAAGCAAGAAATAAGAGGTAATATCCCTGTCTACAACTGAAGCAGAATACATTGCAGCAGTAGGTAGTTGCACTCAAGTTTTGTTGATGAAGCAAATGCTAAGAGATATTAAAGTAGAATATGACGAGCCTATGACAATTTTCTGTGATAATTCAAGTGCAATAAATATTTCTAAGAATCCGGTGTTGCTTTCTAAGACTAAGCATATATCTATCAAGTTTCACTTTCTGAGAGAGCAAGTGAACAAAGATGAAGTCAGATTGGAGTATGTGTCCTCCAAGGATCAGATTGCAGATATCTTTACTAAACCTCTTCCCAAGGACTCTTTTGAGTATCTTAGGGAGAAACTAGGATGCACTGATGTGCATCAATCCGGTGGATATCACAGTCATATCTTGTGATCTAGATTGATGATAAGGGAGCTGCTACTCAGGGGGAGCAACTAGTATGTCACGAAGTAATGAAGTTGCAAGTATGAGCCCTTTGCCATTGATGTCAAAGGGGGAGAGAAGACATGTGAAAAACAAGTGGTTGCTGATCAAAGGGGGAGCAATAAAGGAAGAGAAGACATGTGAATAGTTGTTGCTGTTAGGGGGAGTTGTGATAGCAAGGAGAAGTTCTTGTCTTGATGGTTTTTCACATCATATGTTGCCATCAATGACAAAGGGGGAGATTGTTGCAAGTATGGGCCTAACCGGTGTTGTCATTGATGTCAACATACTCATGTTGCATTAATGAGAAGGATTAGATGAGCTGTGTGCTGAGGATATTGAGAAAATGAGTCTTAATTAGGAACAGTGAAGAACAGTGATGACAAGAAGGTAAAAGTTCGCAATAGGTTGAGGATCAGAGGATACAGTTTAAAGGGTTTGTAGATATAAGTCTTAAGATGCTCAAGTCAAGTTTTCAGAGGTCCACATGAAGATCTGAAGAAGTTATGGTCGCTCAAGTAGAACCGGTTCCGGTAGGTGTTCAGAGGTGACAGAGTGCCACAGATAGGTCCGGTGAGATCCAGAATTTCATTATCCCATTCTGTGGATTTGAGGGAGTGTTGAGGACATTCTTGTGAAGTATCAACTAGATTGGTTCCTGGGTTGAAGGTCCAGAAGAGCCTATTCATTTGTGACAGTGATGACAGACTGTGTTCTTGAAGCTCTGGATGAAGGAGAGAAGAATTCCAGTAGGATGATGAAGTGCGGATGTTCTTGGTGATTCAGGGAAGGTTATGATGATTGTTGGATCATGTCCAGTTCATGTTGGTGGTCCGCATTGAAGTTAGAGTTTGCATTTGAAGAATAACCACAGATATTGGTGTTCTTCTTGAGACTGGCTGACCGAATGTATTACACATCTTGCGAATGTTCTTGTAGGTGTTTGCTGACTTAGATGATTGTTCTTAAGTCGATGCCTTGTATAAATAAGCGATTGTGAAGTCATTTTGAAGTGTGTCTTGTGGAGATGCGAGTGTGGTAGTGAAGAAGAAAGCAAAAGGCAGAGCAGAAGTTTTTGGGCTTTAATGGAACTGATTCAAGCATGGTGAAGATGCTATTTTCCAGTTCATGTATGTGATACTTATTTCTTTGTAGACAATGTGTCTCTTGTAGGCAGTGAGCCTCTTGTGAGCAGTGTGCTCAGGCAGTGAGCCCTAATTGGCATGTGCCATTTGTTCTTTCTATTCTTCTAACAGAGAATATATTATTGGGTTAATCACCCTGTGGTTTTTCCCTTGATCAGGTTTTCCACGTCAAAATCTTGGTGTCTCATGTGTTGATGAGTTTTTGCTTTTGATTTGAATGCATTATGTTCATGAGTAATATTCTGCTAATCATTAAAGAAGATTCAAGTGTTTAAATTGAGTAAGTTTCGCACAACTGATTCACCCCCCCTCTCAGTTGTGTGCCCTAAGTCGAACAAGACCTTCATCTGCCAATCCAAATTGGCAACCACCAAAGCAGAGTGAAAAAACTTCATGGCTAACACCAAAACTAGGGTAGTGTTTGGAAGTGTGGTGAGCACCTCACTACCCACGCAAATGCCTCAAAGCGATGTCGTCTCATGAAATGTAATGAATGCATGATATGCAGGAAATGGATTTGTTTAAAAATCTTAAGAATCCTTCAAGCAAATGTGAATGGTAGGTGTAATTCCAAACTCCACAACCATTGACAACATCCTTGTTGCCTACCAGAATGCGAGCTCTGGAACAGGGTATGGACATCCATCAAATGTTATAGAAGGGGGAGGTTTTTTTTGTCAGCTAAAATAGTTGGAAATGCCATGGTTGACATATAAGTAGAATGGGGAAACACAGACAAGGCATGGGGTTGTTTGACAAATGTCCCAAAGAGAGATCATCTCATGAAATACAATGATAGCAGTACCCCACAAAATGGATTTGTTGCAAAGGCTTCAGAACTTACCAGCAAATGCAAGCGGAGTGAAGCCATGACCCATGATCTTTGACAATATGCCCCTTGCCTTCCATCCGCCCTCTCCCTCCAAAAACCCCCTAGTTCCTCCCCCTTTCCTCTTTTTTTCCCCCAAAATTTAAGCCTTTTCCCCCAAAAAATTTAAGCCTCCCCCCCCTCAAAATTTTAAGCCTTTTTTCCCCCAAAAAAATTCGGAGTATGAGTCTCTCCTTTTCAATAAGGATCAAAATAGGGAATAAAAACGTATTTTATTTTTTTCTTACTCAATACTTTATTTTTATTACGCTTTTTTCAAATAGGTTAGGGATTATTAAATATGTTATAATATTATATTATTATATAATATTAAATATATTATATAATAATATAATATAAATATAATATTATATTCTATTATAATATTATATAAGAATATAATATAAATATAATATTATACTCTATTATAATATTATAATATTATATAATATAAATATTATAATATCATATCATATAATATTATATAATATTATATTATAATATATTATATTATATTATAATATTATATTATATTATATTATATTATATATTATATAATAATATAATATTATATTATATAAATATTATAATATATAATATTGTAGTATATTATTATATAATATTATATAATAATAATATATATTATATAATATCATATTATATTATAATACAACCCACTCCCTCAATTTGAAATATTTTTTTTAATTATCCACTTTAATATTATTTTGTCTAATTTTTATTTGTGACTAATTATTTAGTTGTGTTTTTTTACTAGTGATGACCAAATTAGTCATTTATTTAGTCATTTATTTGGTCATTTATTTAGTCATTTCAACTGATGACCAAATTAGTCATTTATAACTATGTTGCAAAAAGTTTTAGTCACGTGACTAAAAGTTTTAGTCACCTGGTCATTTATTTGCCATATTTCTACTAGTGCAAGCATCTTATAAATCCGTTTAGCTTCACAGATCTTTAGATTGAATCCATCTTTCCATCTCAGCTTACGCAACCAATCCTGCTCACACAAAAGACTTGGTAGAGCAGGGTTGATTGAGTAAGCTGAAAGCAGCATAGAATATGTTCTTCTTTGAGTATCTTTCAGCCTAAACTCAGTTTTTAAACACTCCCAACTTTTAAAACTAGAAGAGGTGACCACATCTTGAAAAGTAGACAAGCCCATCTTATGCCACTTGAGGCTAGAACATCCTTGAATGGGAGCTACAGGCTTTTCTTTATATTTTAATGACCACTAGATAGAACTATGTTTTCCCCACTGTACTATAGAATTGTCCCTTCCTGGGCAGGAAATAAAAATTCTAATACCTTCCCAGGCCTTCCCAATAGAAGCAAAGACCACCGACCCAAAGGGCTTCACTTTGAAATCCCCAAAGAGATAGTCAAAAGGATGCAAATTTTTCCAACCTAAAGTTCCTTTAGGCCTAGCCAGTTTGATATTGTTCCTTACTAATACCTTCCAAGGTTCATTGCCTTCCAGAGAATTTATAATCCATTTAGCTACTAGGGCCAACCCTTGTAACTTCAAATCTTTTAAGCCTAATCCCCCATTATCTCTGCTAATACAACACCATTTCCATTTAACATAATGTTTCTTATTTTTCCCTTTGTCATCAGACCAGAGAAAGAATCTAATCACTTTCTGAATGCTTTCTAACTACATATTAGAAAAAAGCCACATGGATGCATAGTACACATTATAAGTTGATAAGATTTTTTGGCACACTTGGAATCACCCAGCTAGGATAAGGCTTATCTATTCCAATTTTTGAGTTTAATATCAATTTTAGAAAATAGCCAATCCCACATATGCTTGAGAGAGGGATCAACAGCAAAAGGATTTCCTAGAAACCTTACCAGCTTTTTTGGTCCTCCCCATTGCCATTCATTTTCACCAAACCAAGAAGGAAGGGACTTAGACCAGCCTTAGAGAATAGATTTGTTGAAGGAGACCTTTGCACCCAAAGCAGAGCAGAACTTATTCAATCTGATCTTTATATTTTCTAGATTTTCTTTCTCTACTACAGGATATAGGGCGGTATCATCTGCAAACTGCATGTTAAGCAGGGGATTTCCATTAGGAAGCTCTATGCCTTTAAAACTGCCTAGTATTCTATCCATTCTCAAGATATAAAATAAAGCTTCAGAAGCAATAACAAATAATGTAGGATCCAAAGGGCAGCCTTGCCTAAAGGACCCCCCCATATGAAAGGAAGAAGTAAGAACCCCGTTGATTTCAACTTGAGCAGAGGCATCTCTAAAAAGCATTTCAACCATCCTTACAAATTCTATTGGAAACCCAAAATCCTTGAGGACACATATTATGAACGACCATTCCACTCTGTCATAGGCTTTTTCAAAGTCTAACAATAAAATCCCTGCATTATGTCCAGATTCCTTTGCCCAGTGAGTAGCCTCCCAACTAGTTAAAAGGTTCTCAAGGATATATCTACCTTTAATGAATCCTGTTTGAGTCACATTTATTATGGAGGGTAAAATATCAACCAATCTTCTTGCCAACACTTTGGCAATAATTTTATATGAGACATTGAGCAAAGTAATTGGCCTCCAATTCCTCAGATTGGATTTATCACCACCTTTGGGAAGAAGTTTAATAATGCTTTTGTTCATGTCCTCCCCCAAGGTTCCATTTCCAATGGCTTCTTGATATACCTCAAATAGATCATCAACCACCCATTCAATATTAGTTTTATATAATTTAACTGGAATTCCATCTATCTCGGGGGATTTGCAATTACTCGTCGAGAAAATAGCATTCTTAATTTCATCTTTGGATAAAAAAAATTTAGTTTTTCTGCCATTGACTAATCAATTTTCCTGGGACAAATTAGGGAGCAAAGCCTCTACGCATCAGCACACTCAGCATTCCCATCTTCGGCTCTAAAGAGGTTTTCATAGAAATTTTAAAAAAAGTTCTTGATATCATTCAAATCTATGTATGTAGTACCATTCTCTGTGATAGACTCAATATGCTCTTGTCTGAACTTGCTCCTTAACATATTGAAAAAATATTTAGAACCCCTATCTCCTCCCTTAATCCAGTTCAGTCGGGCCCTATTTTTAGCACTTTGAGCTCTAAGAGTCTCAAAACATCTGAGTTTTTTTTTAGTGACACTCATTGCAGCAATCAATTCATCATCAAATGGGGCAGCTTGTAGTTTTTTCTCAAATTCCAATAATTCTTTTTGAAGCTCTCTTTCCTCTTTTCTTCTATCCATCGCATATTTCTTTCCATAGATTTGAAACAATTCTTGATAGGCCTTGATAAGCATTGACCAATATCTGTTGGCATTATAGTGGGCATGAGTACATTTAATGATATTCCTAATTGCCAAAATACCTTGTTTGTAGTCAACATTGTCTAGTAACATGACATTAAGCTTAAAAGAGTTTGTTGCTTTAGGTTTAGAAGCAATGTCATGAGCAATGAAGAGAATATCTACACAAATTGGATGATGATCAAATAAAGAGCTTGGCAGGACTTTAACTGTATTGTCTCCCTAAGAAGTTTTAAACTGAAAAAATTCTTTGTTAGCATACATTCTGTCCAGTCTACTATAAATTCTTCTATTACCTAACTAGGCATTGCACCAAGAAAACCAAATTCCATTACTCTTGTTTTTAGCACCTTCCAAGGGATCCATCAACCTAAGAGAAAAAATTTTCATTGCCTTTCCACTCTACACTGATACCTCCTACATTGTCTTCCTTATTTTCGACCATATTGAAGTCCCCTGCAAAAATCCATGGGATCTTTGGGAGATGAGTGGATAACCATTCCCAAAGCCCCCCCCCCTTTCTCTATGATCATTTGATGCATAAAGAGAGCAAATGTTGAATTTCTCTCCATTTTTATCAAAACAGGCCCATACCGCCCTATTACAAGGGGAGAACCTAGATTGAGTAACAAACTATTGGAAACAAGGCAGATAACTAAGAGGGGGGGTGAATCAGTTATCTCTATTGTCTTAACTTTCTTTCCTTCTTTTATAATTTGTGCAGCATCAAAACATATAATCATATATAATCATGAGAGCAGAAATAAAAACAACACACATAACACAAGGATTTTTACGTGGAAAACCCTGTTAAGGGAAAAACCATGGGGTAACTAACCCAAGATTGTATTCTCTGTTAAAAGAATAAGAAGTACAAAATGGCACTTGCCAATTAGGGCTCACTGCTCGAGCACACTGCTCACAAGAGGCACACTGTCTATAAGAGACTCACTGTCTACAGAACTTACAGAAGGTAACCAGATGTTTGAACTGATGAGAAGCATCTACAAATGCTAGAGTTCAGTTCCGGTTAGGCACAATATACTGATCTAATGCACTTCATTCTTCCTCTGCTCTAGTGTTGCTGCTTTGTCACATACCAGACTTGTATTGCTGCTTCCACACTTATCTCTACCTTTCTTCACACTTTATTTTATCATATATGTACACACACACCTTCATATTGGAATCCATCTTGTATATATATCCGCACCAATGATTTCAACAACTTTCTAGTCGGTAACCAGAATACTCAAGATATTTACAAATTACTAATCTGTCGGTTGAATCCATGCTTGATTTGTGGTGCGTATCAAAAACATAGGCATTGAAGTCATCAATCATGTCAGCCAATAATGTATGATCCCTCAAATAGCTTGATCAACATCAATTACTCATCCAGATTGAAGTCTGATACTCTTTCGGTCAGTTCTTCCTTAGTCTGCTCTACCTGTCTGGAACCCAACACTCAGATGCTCATATATTTTCCATGTTTTATCACCGGAGGCTCAATCTCTAGAATATAGTAGTCATGATACTCCTCTTGGCTTGTCCAAGTCCGCAACTTGCTGAGTTACACCATCCAAGAGATCCAGACCTGACTGTCAGACCTTGTTGCATGCTCTGTTCTTGTTCACCGAACCAAAACAATCTTCAATCTGACTTCCAGTATAGGCATACTATGTGCTGCAGATGTGTGGGATGGACTTTGTTGCCATCAATGACAACACTCATGAAGCCACACGGTGTCTCTTGCCAACAATCTCCCCCTTTGGCATTGATGGCAACACTTAGTGAAAAATGACTAAGTGTCGTAGCAAACTCCCCCTTGGCTGATGCTCTATCTTATGCACTATTTTACCGAAGCTCCCCCTTAGCTGGATTCCACATTTTTCACTACTCCTCACTCCCCCTTTGACATCAATGGCAAAGGGCAAAATCTGTACACCAAAATTTGCAAAAATTAACCTATACTTAGCCGCATAAGTATGTATATACATGTTATACTTACATATACTTGAGTATATCTACAAAAGTGGCCTTCAATTGTACATACTCTGTGGCCCAGCTCTGCTTCATCCTATCCAAAATGGAGATGTGACCACTCAACAAAAATGCATATGCTTCTATCCTTCTTAAGTCTACCGGATCACCGGTCCGGGCTGTGGTCTGAGCATCTGTTAAGGCCTCATGCATTGTCTCTAACTTAGGGATAATTATCCCTCTGAGTTCACTCATCCTGTTTATTATATTCTTCTTTTCTTTGTCCAGCCTCTTTATTTCATTTATAATGACAATAGCCTAGCATTCTTGATTCATTATGGATGTAGTGAGGGGATCAAAGTTCTGAGATAAACTTGATAGTTTACCTTCTTGTTCTTTCACCTTCTTTTCAATATCCTCTGTCACTTTAGACCAAGATAGACAAAATTTGTACATGTCCCCACCATCTTTAAGAGCATTTTCAAGGCTCTTTATCCCAATATCTAGGGTCCTCCTATCATTAGCAATGAGTCCCTGTACTTTAGTGAATCTTTTTCCTAAAAAATCTTTCTAGACTTTTTCTTCTGCCGATTTCTCTAAAGAATCAAAATGAGTGCTAACAGAGTTTACCAGAGGTTTCAAGTTACCAGATGGAGAGGCTAAAGGATCCTTTTGAAAGGATGGCATGATCTTCTGTAGCATCTCGGATGCAATCTCTAATAGCTCACAATCTTCCATGTGAGATTTCAGAAGTTTTTCTTTTGCTTTAGCTTGGGCAAAAGATGTTATTTTTATTATCTGGACCGAAGAGAGGGAATCAAAATTTAGTGGTCCTTAGAATAGTTCCAATCCATCTATCTCCATCATTTCTTTGTTCAAGAAGTTCTTTACTACCTTTGCAGTGTCTCTTGCCAGTGACTGAGTCTTCTTTTCTTTTGGGATCTCTGAATTGTCATCAGAGATCTTCTATGTTTGTTCTTCTTATTTTCCCTTTACCTCCTCTTCTTGACTCACTTTCTCCTCTTTTCTTCCTTCTCCTTCAATTCCTAGATCTGGAATGTCTACAGTGGGATCCGGAGGAGAGATGTTACCTACTTCATGAACTTCCTCTTCTAGAATAGAGGAATCCAAGTCCTTAGACTTCTCCTCATCCATCTCTTTTGACCCTTCTACATTTTTGTCAGTAGATTCTTCATTTGATGCATTTAATCCTTCAACATCCATGGTAGAAGGTTCTTCATCTATTTCCTCTATAATAGGAAGATTGAATCTTTTGAAAGCATTCTAGAGGATGTCTTCTGTTTCTCTTGCTACTTGATCAGTTTCTTCAAGCATAAGTTTGTTCATTCTTGCTTTGCTCCAGAATTCATCCTTGCAATCCTTAAAGATCATGTTCATTTGCTTTGGAGTAATAGAAGGATAGAGCTGAATTGCTATCTATTCTCAGATCTCTAAGTCTTTTGCCTTTGCATTCTCTTTTCTAAGTTCAAGTACCTTCTCTAGACTTTTGGGAATTAATGAAATGATTTCAATGAATGTTTTATTATAAATATCCAGGTACCTGATTGTAGCTTCTTCCAAGATCCTTTTGTCAGTATCACTATATTCATCATAGAATTTTGTTACTGGTTGCAGATTCCCATCCACAATGACTGCCTTAATGATATCATCAATGGAAAGAGTGGGCTTTTCAACAAATTCTTCTACCTTTTCTTCTTTGTTTTTACCAGCAGAGGATTCCCCAGATGTTTTCTTCTTCTTCTTCATTTTCTTAATTTCCTCATCAAACTCTATTTCTTCATCATCCTTGTGACTTGTGTAAGATCTTGTGGGTTTTGTTTTCATTCTCTTTTCTCCCTTTCTGGATGTCTTGACTTCTGGTTTGGTGGCTCTTGAGATCTTAGGAGTGGCAGGTGTAGAGCTCTTGGAGGATCTAGTCCAGGAGGAGGCTTGTACCAGAACACTTATTTTTTCTGCTTCTTGTTTCTCTTTCTTAGCTCTTTCTATTTTCTCTCTATTTGCATCAACTGCCTCTTTTGACATGCCATATCTTTTAGCAATTTCCTCTACTTCCCTTCTAACTTTCCTTTTTATCTCTGGTTGTCTCAGCTCAACGTGTATCTTTACACTTAATTCTTGAAAGGTTCCAAACCTTTCTGCCTCAAGGTCCTTTGGTTGGCTCAATAGGTGTTGAATGTGTAGCTCTAAGATTTTCTCATCTACTTCATAACCCATTGGCTTATCCACACTATTCTGGACTCAACTACCTCCATTAGGCATTGATCAGTGTCAACCATGAAACACATTGTATCCTTGTATTTTTTAACTATGGATTGAGGAATTCTTTCTCTGGCCTGCATCATGCTCTAAAAGTTCTTGAAATAACCCTAGAGAGCTGTGTTTTAGGCTTGAGCATCACCAAGTCCATACATATAGTCTCTGATCTGTATGCCAATCGGTCTATCATTTTTCCATACCCAACCACTTGATCCAGGTAGCTCATTCATATAGTAAAAGAACAGACATAGTATTAAACAGCCGTATTTGAAGGAATTCTTCTTATCCTTTTTGATCTTTTGCAAGTTTTCTAATAGTTGATTCAGGAGAAGGTTGCATAGATAATAATCTGCATTTTCCCTTAACATCTGATATGTTGTATATATTGTAGTCCCAGACACAAAGTTCTTCCTGCTAGAATGATAGATCTTATATCTAATTATCATTGAAGCAAATTTGGCATCTGGATCTGTGATGTCATCTATGGTCATTGCTCTCTTGTCAAACTTAGATCTGGTAACTTTAGTAATAGTCTGGTTCTTGACATATTTGAGTGCAGGTAACCCACCGGATGAGTGCAGTTCAGTTACTGCCCTAATGGCATCTTTTGTTATCTTGAAGGGCTTCATTAACCACATGAAATTATTATGTATTCTGCTAAGGACGTACCAGACCCAATCATCTTCTGCAAAATAGGGAAAGTGGATGCAATGTCCAAAGTGCTTATCTCGGAGGGCCTTGTATTGAGGTTTGAGTTCAAAACTTTCATCTATTAATTGTTTATGATAGATGTCCATCAACTTAGATTCGCCAAATTCCTCAATGTTGGCATGGATGTAGACCCTAACATCTTCTACGTGCAATACCCCATGCAGAGTGCTAGAAAAGATGCCTAAAGGATCAACTTCTAGGGATTTGTAGGGATGTTTCTTGAATTTTGGGCACGGCCTATCAGTGATCTTAACAACCATTGGAGTAGCCATTTTTGCAAAAGATTCAGAGAGAGATATTCAGAATGGAAGTACTTTTTATGCTTTAGGGTTTGAAATAAGAGCCAGATCAAATCGCTAGTTGAATTGGATTTTGCAATTGATCTTTGAGAAAGATGTAGAAACTTGATGCAGAGCTCTTCTTTTCTTCTTCTCAAATGCAAATGTGCAAATGATGAGTGAAAGAACCCTTTTATCCTTTTGCAAACCCTAATTTCCTTTTGCAATAATGCACAACTTAAGTTATCCGGTTGCCTTGTTCTAAGAGAGATCTTTTTGAATCACTGTCTTGCACTTAGAATCATTTTAAGTGATAATTGACAATATATCTTCTTTCCTCCAATCATACCATGGATCCGCGGATCAAGGTATAATTTTGAATCATACCAGAACTGTCTGTCAAAATCCTGCTTTACCGGATGGCTGTCAATCTGGATCAATCTTGGATGATTAAACTCTTGCAAAACTCCATGCGGATCTTTCATATGTTTACCGAGGGTTATTTAGATATTTTTCTGAGAACCCTTTAATCCACAACAATCCATGTGCCAAATTTAGGCACCAATTGACTGGCTGGGGGAAATTATTTTTCTGTGTGACTCCCCCTGAGCCAGAGCTCATCTATTTAGTTTTCAGAAGGAATATCAGCACCATATTCTGGAAGGAATATCAGCACCAGATTCTGGTCCAGATCCATCCTTGACATTTTCTGTACTCTTCTTCACCCAAATCTTGCTCATCTCCCTTTGAACTTCATTCGCATTCACTTTGCCTTTTCCCTTATCTTGTTTTTTATTATGATGCACCGGACCCCTTTTATCCTAATTTTTACTTCTGCAGAATTTGGCAATATGATCGGATCTATTGCAATTGTAACAGACAACATTTATTTGCATATTTGACTGATATCCTCTTGATCTGCATTGATTGGCCATATGTCCCATTCTATTGCATGCAAAGCATCTACTATTGAATGAATTGTTTATTTGCATATTTCTGCATTCAAGAGATTTGTGACCATACCTTTTGTAGTTGAAACATTGTCTGGAGAAGGATAGATTAGTATGATTCATTTTCCTTCTGCACTGAGTAGCTTTATGACCGAAGTTGTTGTAATTGAAGCAATATCCATTGAAGGATGGATATCTTTAAGCATTTGGTTGCCTTACCGGAGGTCTTCTAGGCCTTTTTCTTTAATTTCCTGATCCAAAGTTCTTCTGACCGGATCCAGAGCTTTCACCTTTCTCATATCCCAAGTCATGCTTGTCATCTACCCTCTTTTGGCTTTCAAGAAGAACTTCAAGTTGAGCTGAGCTTATCTTGAATTTCTCTTTGTATTCATTTGATGTTTGAAGATCTTGTTTAAGAGTGTCTATCTGATTCTCAAGTTGTTCTTCATTATCTTTAGCTTCTTCAAGATTAGATTCAAGATGCCTGATTATTCTGTCCATTTTGTGGCAGTCCTCTATCTTCTCCTTGAGGGATTGTTTTAGATTATCTTCAATTTTCCTTTTCTCTTCAATTTCTTGGGTGAATCTCATAACCCCTGATTCCATCTCATGCCTTACCATAATGACCTCTTTTGATAGCTTCTCACATAGCTTGTTTTTCTCATTTAGATCTTCATTAGTATCATTGGCTTCACTCTGAATTGCTAATTTTTGAAGTAGTGCCTTTCTCTTTTTCACAGAGATACTCAATTTTTCTTTTAGCTCATTTATGAAATCATCAGCTTGTTTGAGTCTTTCTCTCAAGTTATTAACTTCAGAGTGAGATTGCTCAAGATCATCTAGGGCAGACTGAAGTTGTTCCTTCATACCATACATATCCATTGAGATTCCTAGATCTTCCTCAAGTTGTTAGGCTCTGTGTAGAGGAACTTAGCTCTGATACCAATTGTTGGAAACAAGGCAGATAACTGAGAGGGGGGGTGAATCAGTTATCTCTATTGTCTTAACTTTCTTTCCTTCTTTTATAATTTATGTAGCATCAAAACATATAAGCATATATAATCATGAGAGCAGAAATAAAAACAACACACATAACACAAGGATTTTTACGTGGAAAACCTTGTTAAGGGAAAAACCATGGGGTGACTAACCCAAGATTGTATTCTCTGTTAAAAGAATAAGTACAAAATGGCACTTGCCAATTAGGGCTCACTGCCCGAGCACACTGCTCACAAGAGGCACACTGCCTACAAGAGACTCACTGTCTCTAGAACTTACAGAAGGTAACCAGGTCTTTGAACTAATGAGAGGCATCTACAAATGCTAGAGTTTAGTTCCGGTTAGGCATAATATACTGATCTGATGCACTTCATTCTTCCTCTGCTCTAGTGTTGCTGCTCTGTCACATATCGGACTTGTATTGCTACTTCCACACTTATCTATGCCTTTCTTTGCACTTTATTTTATCATATCTGTACACACACACCTTCATACTAGAATCCATCTGGTACATATATCCACACCAAGGATTTCAACAACCTTCCAGTCGGCAACCAGAATACTCAAGATATTTACAAATTACTGATTTGTCGGCTGAATCCATGCTTTATTTGTGGTGTGTATCAAAAACATAGGCATTGAATTCATCAATCATGTCGGCCAACAATGTATGATCTATCAAATAGCTTGATCAACATCAATTACTCATCCGGATTGAAGTCTGATACTCTGTCGGTCAATTCTTCCTTAGTCTGCTCTGCCTATCTGGAACCCAACACTCAGATGCTCATATCTTTTCCATGTTTTATCACCGGAGGCTCAATCTCTAGAATATAGTAGTCATGATACTCCTCTTGGCTTTTCCAAGTCCTCAACTTGCTAAGTTACACCATCTGAGAGATACAGACCTGACTGTCAGACTTTGTTGCATGCTCCATTCTTGTTCACTGGACCAAAACAACCAAAACAATCTTCAATCTGACTTTTGGTATAGGCATACTATGTGTTGCAGATGTGTGGGATGCACTTTTCTACCATCAATGACAACACTCGTGAAGCCACACAGTGTCTCTTGCCAACACAAACTGCCCCCACTCTAGCTTCATCAAAATTACAATGCCTCATTTTCCCTTATCATGCCTTGTGTGATATTTAATGGAGTCCTTCCAAATGAATCTAAGCACATTGTCTAACTGAAACTCAGTAGCTTTGATTTCTTTTAGCAATAGAAAATCTATGTTCCTATGCTTGGTAACCAGGTCTCTAACAATGTAATTTCTATCTGGGGATTCTAAGCCCCTCACATTCCAACTTATGCATTTCATGATGAAGATATTAGATAAGACAATGAACCAGATTATTGGGACTCTTCCTTAGAAATACCCATGTTATTGAAACACTTAGGAAGCTTCCCTCCTTTCACCCTTTTACATTCACTCAATATCCTTCTCACATACTTCCTCTTTTTTCTACCTCCCTCTCCTTTTGGACATGCCACACTTTCTTCTATATCCCCCAATCTATCCCTAGTATCCTCGGCCACCTTGATGGGGATTCCCGAGTCAGCCTTCAACGGATCTGATGGTCTAGCTTGATCAAGGAGCCCAAGCTCCTGCATAATTTCTTTCATTTTCCTCGCCAACATATCTTCTCTAGTTTTCATCAGAGCAAGTTGTTGCACGTTTTTCTTAGTGGGAACCAGTCCCAAGTTATCACCGACCTTAAGTGGCTGACCAATAGGCCTGAAATTCCTAGCAGGAGAAAAAATTGTCCAAAATTTTTGAGATTGGATTATTGTCACCTTCCAAAACTGAATCCTAGATTTCTTTATCCTCATCTCTGAGGGGATTCACTGGACTTGAACCCTCCATTTCCATAGCATTACATGTAGGAATTGAGACTTCCAGAAGGGAATTTTTAGGCTTAGCAGCATTTATGGTGCCAAAGACCATATTATGCTTATCAACAGAAGGAGAGGGGAAATGTGTTGACTCTATCAGCTCTGAAGAGCCAAGCAACTCATCGCCAGAGGGGATATCCTCCAACCTCAATTTCTCAAAATTATTTCTAACTTCTTTAAGAGCACCCTCTAGAGACCCTAAGCCTGGCTGGAGAGGTCGAGAGCATGGAATAGGCTTGAATATTGCAGGGTATGTAGCCTCTGCCTTAGTCTCTGGGACACTTCTATGCTCACCACCCCTTGAGCTGAGACTAATTTTAGTAGTCTCCTAGTTCAAAACGAGTATTAACATTTCTCAATTTTATTACTAGACAATCTTTTGTTTGGTGCCCATCAGATTTGCATAAAAAGCAAGAATTGAGCCCCCCTAAGCCCACAATTGCGCATTCAACAGTTTTATTCTCAAGGTTCACTTCTAACACTTCAAGTATATGAACACCTATTTTAAGGGATACCAACACCCTAGCATCCAAATGGGGCAGTGTCATCCTTGAGTGTTCCACTTTCAAAGTTCTACCCATGGGTTCTAGTAAATTAGGATAAAATGACTAGAGTTGAACAGGAAGATCCCTAATTAGTAGCCATTTGGGAACAGAGCAAAACTTAATGTCTTGCATAGAAGCCTTAGGGTTCCAATGAAACACTTTATCTGCCCACATTCCACATCTCTCTCTCTCTAATATTTTCTTTTGCATAGCATGATTTTTAAGGATTATAACAAAAATGCCCTTCGAAATCATTCTACAGAAAGAAACATAAACCCCCAACTCTTTTCCCGAGACAGAATAAAGCCAATTGTCAAAAAAAATTCTTGCAGGCATTTTTCCACATCCAAGCACACAAAGAATAAGGCCACAGTTTTCAACCTATTCTCCTCAGTATTCACCACTTTTTGCATACCAAAATTAGGCTGAAGAACCAATTTCCTTGGCAATCTAAGATTCTTACCCTCATTTGCTCAGTCGAAGGCTTCTTGACCTTTGACATCACCGCTCCCACTACCTCCATTGCCCTCTTCTCCCTCCTCTTGCACCGTGAAGCTTGCATCTTCAGGCGAAGGGGCAGCATGTTGAATGTCTAGCGCCTCCTTGAAGGATTTTCTTGTAGTATCTGTGACTCCATTTTTCCCTTCTGTGTTGCTAGTATTATCATTTGCCTTGTCCATTAACTCTCCCGACCGAGGAGTAAATGCATCAGCTAGAACCGTGCAGGACAAGACTCCACTCGCATGTGTCAAGGCTTGAAACTCTTAAACCCTACCTGGCGGGAAATGACAGAGTTAATTAAAAAAAAAACCAAACTATTTCTAGAGAGAGCTCACGTTTAGGAGGTTAATACTTAGATAATAGGTGTCTACAATAGCAAAAATCTAATCATTTCAGAAAGCATACAATGAAAAATTTATGAGAAATGCAAAGAAAAGAAAACAAAGAGGACCAATCTTCATCTCATGAGAGAAACCCTACAAATTGTTCATGGATGGGAACCAGAACCCTTGAACAACTTGCAGAGCTTCTTTTTCATACAATCAAAATGCCAAAGTGCCATGAGTATGCCTTTATACTAGAAGTACTAAGTTATTATACTCCTATTGGAAAGTACAGAAAACTATACAATTGGAACTATAGGTGGAATTGTTGTTTCTTGCAAATGAATAACTTTTTAATATTTGTTAGATATCAAAGATGGTGAGACTCAATATGACAAGGCACAAGTAACAAAGAATTCAATTTTTAGATTCCCATGTATTGAAAATTTAAATTCTCACAAATTAATCTCTTCTAAATTTTTTGATAATTGATCATTATTTACTTTAATAGATATAGTTACATCCAAGCTTACGACAATAGTTATCATCCATCGAAGAACGTGTTCTCAGGAAAGAATTCCCTATACAATGTTGTTTAAAAACATTATCAAGCAACTCGACACAAAAGACCACATTCTTCACATGTGCCAATCAACATATATTGTTCCATAGACAAACAAAGCAATGTTGACTCACCTTGAAAAGTTACTTCATACAACATATCTGGTAATTTTTTCCATTTTATTTTTAACAACAAATTTCTTATGTTAATTACAAAACTATGCAACTTATAATTAGTTATAATACTTTCCAACTAGCTAATTAATCCACTATAGTTTGCAAAAACATCCTCACAACCATATTTATGATTTTTGCAAAATTCACAAAACATAATATAACTTGTTTCTAGTATTGAACACAAGTACATTGCATTACATTTTTCCCTAACTTTTTCATGTTCAACTACTAGGTATATGACAAATTAAAAGTTGCAAATGCATTCTCCATTCCATTCCAGCCCACTTGTCCATTATGCAATTACACATTCTTCAACTTTAGAGAACTTCAAAATGATATTGCTCCTTGCAACAAATGCAATGAAGACATTTATTACACATATACCCATACTGTCAAGTGCATAATAATAATTGATAAGAAGACAAGTTTCCATTGCGCTCTTCAAAAGGATATGTTTAATCCTCTACGCCCACAGCGCTAACAAATCACTTATCAAGAGCACCTACAATATAAGTCAAATGGAAGGAAATTTCACACTAGATTAAAATAATGACATACTTGAGTTTGAAGAAACTCAATGATGAAAAGATATCATCTTTTGAAGTAAATAAATGTTTTTATAATTTTGATTCTCACATTTAAAAAAAATTGAACAACATTATTTAAACCTAATGTAGGTTTACAATTTCCTTGGAGGTCATGTAGGTCTAATATAACAACCAAGCATCCATGTCTGTGTCCAACTCCCACCTCATATTTACTAAAACTACAACATAAATGCTTTTTTAAAATCAGATATTAATTTGCTAAATATTTTAGTATACAAAATAGTTTTAGTAGAATAATTAGATATGTTTTTGGAGATTGGTTTTAGTCAAAAATTATTAAAAAAATTATGTTATTAGTAGTAAACATATACAAATTTTTCATTGTAAAGTTTTTCAATTTTGTATGTTTGTATATTTTTCAATTTCTTTTATGTTATTATTTATACTACTCATGATTCTACTCTATAATGTTCCATGATCTATAACTATGTCTATTCTTGTTCAATATTTGTTCTTGGAGTACTTAATGTGCTTGTGCAGTGTATAAAATAACTTTTCATTTGTTGATAATATATTAATTCTCCTATAGCTTTACCTACAAATTGTTTCATACTATTTATGTGCTAAACAATAAAATTTAAGTTCAAACTACTATGTAGGTTTACAACTTTCTATCCTATGATATTCATATTGAATCTATTAGCCAATCTCTATAGATTTACCTACAATTTGTTTGATTTTGTTTATGTGCTAAATAGTAAACTTGCAATTCAAGTTGCTATGTACATTTGTAAGGACCCGACTCCTTATTAACAAAACAATACTAACTCTGAATTCTAAAATACTGAGGAAAAAAAAAATTTGATCTAACAGATACAGAAAACACAGATTCATAAAATTTTACTATTAATTCTAAGAAGTGTTCAATAATTGCTATAGTAGTTAGACAACTAGAGTTTAGTTCTATAAAGTCATCAAATCCTGAAAGGTTCATCACTCTTAATCTAGTGAAGAGAGATAGTACATTTAACAAGATAACATATAAGAACAACTAAGCAACACATACCTTAAGTTCTTCACTACACCCTGCATTCTTTTTGACAACTTGTTTTTTCTCCAGTAATTTGTATCCTTATCATCTACACAAAACTAACTAGACAATCTCAAGTTAACATGACTCAGAAATCACTACACAGAAAGTTAGGATCACGATCTTAATTATAGAAGAACACCCTATATACGGGGGACCTAAGTACTGGGGGCATCCTTCACCATCCAGACTACCTACATACCCTGTATCTACGGGATCAAGACCCCCTACAGATGCGACTGACACTGGGGTATGCGAATATGTAGTTCTATCTTACACCATGTTTGATGTAACTGTGAGCAGATATCCAGCCCTTTCTAGGTTTATTCCCTGCCCTAGACAGTTCTTTGTCAGTTGTCACCCACTCAGGTGAAATAGAGATGAAAATTAGTCCACTACCATAAACACCTAAAGGGGTGTTTGTCAATTAGTCCTAGTGTGGATGAATCCCTATCAGGTGCTTGCTCATGAAATCTAGTTTACTTCCTCAAGCCAAATTAGGTAATTTCATGACTAAGTCCATTCCTGATTCCCTAGTGCTTTCTGATCACCAAGATCCACGAAGGCAAGGTGAGAGCATATGGCAAATACAGTTTCCGGATCAGACTAGTTGCCCTATCTAACATTTTACATGTCATCTCTGATTTAGACTCGTGTTGTCAATAAGCCCTATTTTCTGTTGATAGTTTGAAAGGTTTTCTAAATGAGCATTTTAGCCTCAATACTTAAAAATTCACATGGTAATCATCATACAACTATTTCAATAGACTCGTCATTTACTTAATCTTTTTAATGAGATATCTGAGGAGATTTTCCCTTCCTGCGGATTTAGGTTCAACATGTCCCTTATTACTCCCTGACAATTTAGAGGGACGGTGCCCAGACGTCGTTGTTGCAGCTATGTTAGGCATGAGGTACTTGATTCAACGTGACGGCATTACCCATAAACGTGACATAGAGGTACCGTAAAAACTGAACACTGCAATTTTTTTGAGTTTTTGGATGTTGATTTATAAAGTTTGCCTATCTAGATGAAAATAAACTTACAAAATAATTCGTAAGGAAATTGATAATGAAAGGATACTTCCTTGCTTGCTAGGATCATAATTCATGTAAAGAATAAAAGTACTTGATCAATTCAATTGTACGTAAGGAATAAGTCTAGAGAAAGTACTCATCAATTCATAAAGCACGGACCCAAAATATCACTTAATCAATTCATAAAGTATGTAAACATAAACTAGAGAAGATATTTTATCAATAACGCGCGTACGATTTACTCTATGTCTAGATAAGGAATCCTCGATAGCTAGTTTAACATTCTAAATCAATATATAATATTCTCAATAAATTCATTTTATTTTCTCACAAATCAAATTCATTACCATGTCAAATTATCTAGTTCAAGGTTAATTCAGCACCCGTGTTAAAATGATAAAATATAGCAACTTTATTCACAAAGGATTCAAACAATCCAAAGTAAAATTGGTTTACACTTATTACACGAACACTTGCTAACAGTTAGTCTTATACTCAATAATGTACACCTAACTTATTAAATTAAATCCAACTCAAATGTTAACACAATTCCAATGGTTATAAAATCGTACCTGTTTAGTAGTCAAAATGTAGTAATTACTATTTAATCGAAATCCAAGATAAATTCTAATAGGGTACAACTGATCACATATTCATAACTCACAAAGTAACTATACTCATTAATTTATCTTTAGCTAAAATTTGAATACACAAATTCTTTAACCCAACATATGTGAAGTTTTGGATCAATAATGAATTGCTAAGGAATATTTATGCAAAGCATTAATTGCCTCTTTTAAGGTCATAACCTCTTAAATAGAATAATGATTGATATATGTCCACCTACATTATAAGAATTTATATTTTCATTATGTATTAACTCTACAGTCTAACTCTATCACCCATGAAAGAGCATATTGATCTTATGAAGCAACTAGTCAAATTATAGCTTAAAGAAGATTTTATGTATTATATTAATATGTTGTCAAAATCTACAAAATTTCTCTTAAAGGTATAAAGAATCAAAATATATGGATATCATTCTAATATTATTTACATGATTACATTGGTGGGTTATAATCGAAATATGTTTAAAAGGCTTTTAGCAAGAAAATCACAAAGATTAGCATGGAAGGTGATCTATGACAGATGATTGTGTCAAAACCATGCCATTAAGGTTTAGTCTTTCATAATTGTGTGTTTTGTCATTTAAATAAAATGTCTTGGAATAATTTAAGAGAACAACCTCACAAACCTTGTAGAGATTAGAGTATAGAAGAGTTGTTAAGAACCTTCGAGTATGTGCTGATTGTCACACTGCAACGAAATTTATCTCCAAAATTGTTTGCAAGAGAAATTGTTGTGAGAGATGTGAACTCTTTCCATTATTCTAAACAGGGACAATTTTCTATTAATTATTGGCGACACTAAATGAAGCAAATCTGAAAATAGGCTTGCACTATAATAATGCCCAGTTTCAGATCTTAGTAATAATGAAGGGATATCCATTAACGCAGAATGGAAGGGGAATTTTATCAGATATTGTAGTTGGAAAAGCTCTGGTAGACATATATGAAAAAGGTGGAAGCACAATCAAGGCACGCGAATTGTTTGACAGAATGCCTGAGAGATGTCATCTAATGATTGCAGGATATGTACCAAATGGATCTATTGAAAAGGCTTTTGAAACTTTCAAGCAAATGCAATTGGCAGGCATAAAGCCAAATTTCTCAACCTTTGCCAGCGTTCTCCCTAAATGAGCACTCAGGAATAGGATATGGTCATCCATCAAAGCATAAGGCAAGGGGATTTTTGTCAGATATTATGATTGGAAATGCTCTGGTAGACATGTATGCCAATGTGGAATCATAGACCAAGCGCGTGAACTGTATGATAAAATTCCTCAAAGAGATTTCATCTAACGGAATACAATGATTGCAGGATATGCACAAAATGGATTTGTTAAAAAGTCTTTTGAAATTTTCAAGAAAATGCAATTGGCAGGCGTAAAGCCAAATTTTGCAACCTTTGGCAGCGTCCTCCCGGCTGTGCCAAAATGGGAGCTTTGATGCGGGTATCGGCATCAATCAAACATAACAGAAGGTGAATTTTTGCCAGATGCTATAATTGCAAGTGACCTAGTAGACATGCGTGCAAAATGTCGAAGCATAGACAAGGCATGTGAACTGTTTGATAGAATGCCTCAAGGAGATGTCGTTTCATGGAATGCAATGATTGCAAGATTTCACAAAATGGATTCGTTGAAAAGTCTTTAGAAACTTTCAAGCAAAAGCAATTGGTAAATATAAAGCTGAATTCCACAATCTTTGGCAGTGGCCTCCCTGCCTACACCAAAATGGGAGCTTCGGGACAAAGTATGGACATTCATCAAAACATAATTGAAAGTGGATTTTTGTTAGATATTGCAAGTGGCACTTCTGAACATCCAATCCTTCAAAAACTTATACACACAGTCTCTCATGAATGTTTTCAAATCAATAAAAACTTACGTACAAATTCTACCTTGAATGTTTTCAAATTTAAACAAAATCTTATGCACAAAATCTCTCTTGAATGATTTCAAATTGTAATTATTCTAAGGCATTTCATCAAAATGAATCCAAAACATAATTGAAATATAATAAAATTATTAACAAAATTTCAAGAAATAAAAATATGGAAAGGAGGAAGGCTCTTACAGATTGCTCCAGCACTCCAGACCAGAGCCAAGTGTGTCTTCCCTTCACATATCAATATCTATTTATAGATAAATCAACCCTTATCTAGAAGCAATAAGCACACGGTGGAAAAATTTATCTTGGCTTTGAAACTCAAATCTACTCAATTAAATGTCTTTCTCTAATTTCTAATTTGAAATAAATTCATGTAGAAAATTTCATTAAATCAATAAATGTTATTTGAAAATTGACTTGGAGGATGGGGCGGGAATTGAATCCTCATAAAGGTGTTTTCTAGAAGTGTACACTTATTGATTTTTTTTATTTATTTAAAACTTTAAATTGGCATATATAAAAATCATTTATTTATTATCATTATTATTACTATTTTGTTTTTAATGTGACATGATATATTATTTAAATTTTGTTGGGATGCTCAGGATCAACCAGGAAGATAGTTCACCACAAGAGGATGATAAGAGCTTGATGGGAAAAGAAAATCTCTATTGCTTGATTATTTAAAAATGTACAAATGTGCCTATTTAAAGGCAAGAGAAATATGACAGGTAAACTTTTAACCGATAAAACTACCCTAATGGGAATACCTTCCCAAACCAATTATTTAAGCCTACGTAAAACTTAAGCAAGGTAAAATCTATTTACCCTAACACCCCCCCTTAAGTGCAAATTAGGGAGAATAATTATTATGAGATGCAAGATGCAATATGGGTCCTAGCTACACAACCATGTTAGGTACCCATTTACAAAGCAAAATGCAATGCAATCTCTCACAACCGAAGAAAAGGAGAAAAACCCCGTGGGAGAAAACTCCTATCCAAAAGAGAGAAAAAAAGAAAACAAAATGCATGTATGGAGGACTCACTAATACCCCCCAAGGACTACATACATCATGTGTGTACATTCAATGGTACTCCCATAGGAAGGAAAGAAGGAGACTACATAGCCCCCCCATAATAAATAATGTCCTGCAAAAATGGTAAGTATCCAAAGGCAAAACAGAATCCAATCCTTACAAACCACTTGTCTCCCTTTAGGAAGAAACAAAACCATGTATAAATGTAGGTATGCTTCCCATTTAGGAGATGCTTTGAAAGATAGAAGCATGAAAAATGATGATGATGATGTTGTCTCTGAAAAATGTTCATGTGTCTCCTTGTCCAGATAGAATGATGATGCCACAATCCAATCAGGTACATCTCCAATCAAGAAAGAAGGTGACAAACTAGAACGATGTGGAAACTGATATAGAACAAACTCCAAAGATGAAAATACTAAAATATGTCTTCCAACCAAATCTGAAAGACAATGATTGTCCTGTTGATCAGGAATGATGGAAGTCTCAATCAATGACTCTGGATAAGAAGCCAATGGATGTGAAGGTGGATCAACTATCTTTGAAGAAGAATCAAGAACCTCTGAAGCAACTGCAAGCTCATCTGAAACCTCCAAAGGATCACAAGCATGGTTTATCTTCTCTGAAGAATAATAAGGCACATCGGAGTTGGAAAGAGAAGCATCAAGAGATGGTGGAGGATTATGATCTCCATATGATTCTCAAATGTAATTCCAAAGAGAATGAGGACAATCAAAATGAACAAGTGAATCCAAAAGGTCATCATCTACATGTTCAAAAATAACTCTAAAGACTTTAGCCCTATAGCCTTTCCAAATATGATACTCACGAGGTGTACTGGGAATAGGAACTTGATTATACAAATACAGCAAAAGATGTAGCCCACTAATCTTAGTGAGGATGTAATCACTCCATTGCTCATAGTTCCCTTTCTCCAAAGAAAAACCCATTAAGCTATGAATTCTTCAAAACACAAAGATAGTACCTTCTATATGTAGAACTTCCAAATAAGATATGCAACTGAAAACGAAGTCCCCCCACAGATTGTACCTCTCCAAGTGTCAGGATATCCAAGTTATCAAGCAAGTGTCCAAAAAACACAAAACTCAATAGAAATTGCCTAGTACTGAACAGGAAGAGGGCATGGACTAGATGAAAGAGCTCCTTAGCACCTTTCTGACGCCACGAGAATGACAGTAATCAGAGATCGAGGCACCAAGTTACAAGCTCAGGAGTCCAAAAAAGAAGGTTGACTTCAAGCTGCAATAGATACTGATAGATAGAAAAATCATGCAGATTGACCTACACAACTGCAAGGTTGGCAAAATCACCTTTCTGATGGTATATGGAACTTAAAATTCTGACTCCGGATGCCCAAGATATCCTTCATGGAAAAAATATCACTAATATGGAGCCCACTGAAAAATAGAGGGGGGCGGATTGAGCCCTAGGGCAAATTGACCCTTGATCACACACGTGACCTCCTGCTAAGAATAGGCAAAAAAAAGCCTATGAGGCTCAAAAATTGAGCACCATGATTGGGTGCAAAATAAGGGGCCCACCAAATGGGCTATAGTCAATATGTTGGCGGGATACCCGCGCCAATCAATATGTCAATACAGACAAATCACCAATCTGCTAAAATGAAAGCTCAGATAGAGTCGTCAAGTATCAATTAATCACCACTCACAAATCCACTGTCCACTGTCTTTGCCTGTGCACGTGAGCAGAGCCTTTGGAAGCACTTCACATGAACAATGCAAGCATGGGATATATAAAGACCAATTAACACATCTTCGGGCTCAATGTGGGATTAAAGTCCCTAATAGCATTGCAAATAGCCACGGACGGGCCCACCTCAACAACTGCGTGGAAAACAAACCCTATGAAATTTTTTGGCAAAACTTTAGAGATATTAAAGTTTGCATACAAAAATATATTCGGCGATGAGGAATGCTCTGCTCTGTGTGGGATGGTGAATATGCACTCCAAGCTCTCTGGTTTGAATCTACGTCTTTCACATTTACAGATGAAATTTACTACAGATGTAAAAGGGACCCTGTGAAATTTGTCTTAGTTTATATAGGGTCTGCCAGTAATAAGAAAAACGGGCCTGAGTACGCCGCTGTAAAAAAAACATAACCTGCAACAATGAGAGGGTCTCAAATTTGCCGGCTTCGGCCTCACCATCTTGATCTCACCCTCTTCACGCCTTCAAAATTGAGTCTCAAATAGTGATGGTGAACGGCGAAATGAAAATTTTGATAAAATTTTAAACTCCAAAAAAAAAAATTGACCATACTATGAAAATGCAGAAATAATGCTCAGGTTGATGCCTCTTTAATGAAATTGATATGAGGAAGACATGGATAGATGCCTCTAGAATTCCACTCAGCTCCAAATCAGCACGTATTGATGCCTCCAGAAACTGGTGTAGGCACGGATTGATGCCTATATGATTGCTTCTCCAACAACTTAATTCTCCAATACGAGCAGAAAGTTTCTTGATTCTGGCTCTGATACCATGCTGGGATGCTCAAGATCAACCAGGAAGATAGTTCACCACAGGAGGATGATAAGAGCTTGATGGGAGAAGAAAATCTCTATTACTTGATTATTTACAAATGTACAAATGTGCCTATTTAAAGGCAAGAGAAATATGACAGGTAAACTTTTAACTGATAAAACTACCCTAACAGGAATACCTTCCCACACCAATTTTTTCAGCCTAAGCAAAACTTAAGCAAGGTAAAATCTATTTACCCTAACAATTTGAATATAAAAAGGTCATTAATAGCTTTTATGTGTGTATTCAAGTACTAAAATACACACATGAAGACATTATTTTTATCTAAATCGATTCAATTAAATAAGAATCAAGCATATAGTTTCAAGTGTGGCCAGTGTTAGAGTGATCAAAACTAAACATATGTTGTCGAATACTTTTATGGCAACTAGGGATGTTGGTAAATTAGTAGAATTTACTGTAATAAATTACTTAAACTTTTTGCCGCAAATATCCATTGGAGTTGGTTTGAATTGAAGATCCCTAAATAAAATTAAATTATTGTGTAATGTAAGGAGGGAAAACTCATTTGATTTCAAAACAAATATTATATATATATTAAACAGTAGATTTTCCTCTGAGAGAGATAGAGAGCTATTAGGTTTTGACAACATTCAAACTTTTTGTATTGTATGGTATTCATATTGAGTTTGTAAACATACAAAATATAATGGTATAACTTCACTTGAGCAACTAATGACATAATTTGTTGATCATTTAAGTTTTCCATGCTATCTTTTCGTTCTAGTCATTTTAGTGTCATTTATTTTCTTCATGAGTAGATCACGCAATATGTCCACATGTAGATTATTCAATTCTCAAGAGTACCATATCACATACCTTTTGTTACTGCAAAACTCTTTAATGACTGTATTTTTAGATTCTGTTTTCAAAGAAATAATCCAGATATTAACTTTGCTCTTTAGCTTATGATGCAATTTATGTTGTGTTTCTTTTCATATGTGTTTTGATCATTTAAGTTTTTCATACTATCTTTTCATTCTGATCATTTTAGGTCATTTCTTTTCTTCGTGAGTAGATCACACAATATAGTCCACATGTAGGTTATTCAATTCTCAAGAGTACCATTAACTTTGCTCTTTGGCTTATGATGCAATTTATGTTGGGTTTCTTTTCATTTGTGTTTTGGCATGTGCCACTTTCCAATGTCTAAAATATTTGAAAAAGCAATTTATATATGACAATGTCAGACATTTCTTATATATTTCTATTCAACTAGCATTATTTTCTTCTCTTCTCGTATATGCATTTACCATTTCCATTTATGTAGAGAGCCTTATCTAGAAGACGATACAGAGTTTCTGCATGAAGTAATGTGCTTCCACTGAAAAAGAGGATTGGGAGCACTATGTTTGCTGCGCACTCTATTTATCCAGGAGACATAGAAAAATACAAAAATAATGATTCTTCCCATTGCATCACAAAACAATACTATAATTTTTAAGCTTCAAACTACCACATACATTGCCTATTGTCTTAATAGCAATATTATTTGAAGTATGCTTTTCCTATTGTCCATAATTGTATTATATTCATGATGTGAGTTATTTAATCTAGTTGTTAGAAAATGTAAGGTTCTAATATAGTTATGAGCTACAATGTTAATTTCTACATTATAAGTCACCACTAATGTATACAAGTGTTGAAACTAAAAATCTCTATGTATTGAACTTTGTTTCTCTAGATACCTATTTCCAAAGCCTTATACCAAAGACGGTACAGAGTTTCTACATTTACATGGAATTCAACTATTTCAGTTTTCTTTAGAAGGGCACAAGGTAAGATAAATTATCTATAATCAAGTGCATCTTGATGATCTAAGGAACTATTACTAGTAACAGGAAAGCATTTTGAACCTATGTAACTAGGCTGTGAGATAAATTGTCAACTATTATATTTATGGATTAACTACGTTGACCTTTGTTGTAGAAAACCAACTAGCTAGTTACTTGGGAGGCAAGTCTAGCAAATTGCTCATCTCATTTTACAATAATGACTATTTCAATCTCAATAAGGCCACTCCTTTTTGAGTTGATCAAATTCATAATTTAGATTTTTACTGTTTAAATTTTAGAATGTTGAGCTGGTTTTGAACTAAAACTATTTGGGGTGATTATTGGCTACCACAGAAGCGTATAAAAATAATGGTTACCTTTTGGTTTCTTGCAATGGAGGCCTTAATCAGATGCGATCAATGGTATGTGAGCCACCATAATACTTGAAATAATAGTTGAAGATTTTGTCTTACTATATGTATAATTAAAGCCATGTTTGTGTAGTCTAATCATTATTGTTCATTGTTTCATGATAGATATGTGACATGGTTGCTATTGCAAGGTATCTTAAGGTATCTCAAATGAAAAGTAATCTCATACTTATTTTCTGTAGTGCCCCTCATTTTGCTTTCTGATAGACTGATAGTTGTTCCTTTTGATCTGGACATTATGACATTCTACTGATGATGGATTTACTGTTTTGATGTAGTAGATGACACTCATTGATGTTTATTATGATGACACTGTTGATGTTTTATGATTGGTATATTATACTTATGTTGTGATCAGTTATGGTTTAATGGAGTATGTGGATTAATTTTATTATGTGCTTTATGTGATTATCTGACGATGTGTTATCTAGTTGATTAGTTATTAATGAACTTGCTTAATGAGGATATTTGTGATGTGTTTTGTGAAGGGACAGTGTAGCATTACCCATGTTGAGTACCCTGCTATGATGTGATTCCCTGTCACAGTGTGCCTGTTTAGATTATTATATATATGTTGTATTCAACCCTTTTGTTTGTTGTAGGATTGCAGGTACCAGGCATTGACTCCACCTGAATTGGTAGGTCTGAGCGTGCCTTTATACCAATGGAAGTTGTGGAATGGAGATAATGTGAGGTTCCCTCAGTTTTTCATCATCCTCGATGAGGATGAGTTCTCAATCTAGAGTTTCGTCAGTTGGTCGGACAGAGCATGATTATTGAGTCTATGTTGTTCTTTGGTATGTTGTCATCGGTAAATGATTGGTATGTATTCTTTGAGTTGTTATTTCTTGGTTAATCTTAACTCTCTAGGGTTCCATGGCAGGGCATTACATTTTCCATGTAATTTCAAATATAGATCTATGTATATAGATGAAAATATATGTACATACACACATCATTATCCTTTTGGTAGAGAGGGGGATCTGACTGCATTTTAGTATTGCTATTCCCTTGAATATATAACTTTAGTCTTTGTACATATCATGTAAACTCTTATTTTTGCAAGAGCAAACACAAGGAATTGATGGTGGGCAAAGACAAAATACAGAAAAACAAATGAGCTACAGCACAATAAAATGAAATTTTTATTGCTTGCCTTAAACGTTTACATTCACCTCCTTTTATAGAGGTCTTAAAAGAATACAGAAATCTCTGGAATTTCTTTTTCATGTTTCTTCCTAGACTCTTCTATCACCAACATTTCTAGATGAAGAGTTTTAATGTAGACATTGGAAGAAGAACTTCGACATCAAGACTATCAATATTTCTAGATGGAGAATTTATTGCGGACGGTGGTGAAGTTGGAGAATTTACCGTAGACAGTTGGAGGGGATGGAGGCGGTAGAAATTACTAGATAGTTCTAACACTCCCCCCTAATTTCTACTATCAACAACTAATTACATCAATATTTACAATGCCCAAAATTTCTCTCAAATACTCAAATTGTTCTTGTGCTAATGCCTTTGTGAATATGTCTGCAAGTTGTTCCTTTGATCTGCAATGTTGTAGGATGAGTTCTCCATTGTTGACCAATTCTCGAATGAAGTGATATCTAGTGTCAATGTGCTTTGTCCTCTTATGAAAAACATGATTCTTTGATAGTACAATGGTGGACTTGTTGTCACAATAGATTGTAGTAGGCTCCTTGTAACGCCCCACCAAGGAACCCCGGAGAACAAACACAACTATGCTATACAAAAGGACAAAAAAAATAAAAAGAAAGAGATAACAAAGTAACATAAATCATATCTATACATATCATATAAACTAAACTTTATCCTCTATGGTTCCACGGCTGCGTTACTAACAAACTATTAACAAGATCCAAACAAACATTATGAATTAACTAACAACCATAGTTCATTCTAAATCTATTGCATCAAAGGAATAAACACATACATTTCCATATTATAGCATCAGTTAAGTAATCATCAAGATCCTGTATAAAGAACTACAAGTACATATACAATTTTCCCTTACATGAGAGTACATTATTACATTGTTTACAATATCACTTTCCTGAATACATTGGGATGTATACATCAAGATAACAGTACATGACTCAACTGATATACAAGACTAGAACATGAACATAAGTAATTATCTCCTCAAACTGGTACAAGATCTGAAATTTGCTATAAGAGATACATCCTTCTCGCACATGAACAACAGCAAGGGAAACCAATGGAGATAAAGCACAACCACCCGACCATGTGGAACCCTAAGGTCCACCCCCCATGCTTGGAGATTACAATAAGGTCCCACTACAGCAAACAGTCAAGAAGACAATAGGCTAATAGGTACAAGGTCTACACGTGATTGCAAACAACATGGATCAATATGAACATCACACGCAACTCAAACATCACTTCCAGAGGCAATCACATAACAAATGGGGAGACACAATTAGGGAATTCTAGGCTACAGTAGGGAAGAGTGTCATCGCATGGCCCTGACATGGGTTACCCTGATAGTCTCTCACTAGACGTCAGCCCCCATCTATGGTTACCCTGACAATCTCTCACTAGACGTTGGCCCCATATAGTGACACATGCAAAACCAACATTCATTTCATGGGGACAAGGAAGTTGGTTTTGCCAACCAGGCCTTCTCATCCCATCCTTAGTCTAAACTAGCACTACAGGCATGGGTGAGGAATCCAATTATCTTGTTTAATGTGGAATCTACCCTTTCCCCCCTAATTCATTTTAGGTTATCACTTAGTTACCAACTTTCAATGGGTTACCCTAACAAGCCACTTTGGGCCCCGGCCCCACATTGAAAGCCACTCCCCTACCTGCATCTAGAAGACCCTACCCATCAAACAAGACAATTACCATCATAATGACAAGTATACATATACAATGCAAGGCATTTACCTTCTTACATACTAAACATTATCACAAGGACCAACTCTTAAATCCTTGCCCCAAAACTTCCAGTTGAAGCAATCACAATAACCATAAACAACATACTCCCTCATTTACGATTACCAAAGTCCCCCTATTATCAAACACAATACTTAACACAAGTTCAATACAATTAAACGAACAAACAATACATCCTTGAAGGAGATTATTACCTCATCATGATGCATTTACAACATAGAATATACCTCATTTCACATTATCGTTTACCAAAACCCTCATACATAAACAAGAGACATCATGCTCTTATAACATCATTATCTCAAGACACCTAACAACAAAATACACGAAATCAAACATAAACATCCTAGGCCTCTGGAAACTAAATAACTCAGGTCAATGTAAAATCATAGTGACCAAGAAAACATAACTAACTCATTACCCACAAATTTAATTTCATAACCTTATTACAAGAAAATTGCAATCATTAGCATCAACCCAACTTATAATTGATTTATGTTTATTTTAAAGACTAATCGACGATATCGAATTACAATTAATAATTTCATTACAAGTAAATTAATATTAACAAGTTCAAAACATAACTTGTAATCTGTTTATGTTTAATTTAAGGAAAAATCAACAACTTACATTTAAATAACTAAGTAAGAATATTCGTTAAATCTATATTTAGTTAAATTCTAAAAGATATAAACATAAATATAAATATACTCCTTTCTGTTATAAAGAGAATAATTAACTATAACATATTACATTAAAATAATTATATATGCATATATGTTTAACCAATGTTTAAATAAACCTTATAAGATATATAAATATATATATATATATATATATATATATATATGATTCTTCCTAATACACAACGAATAATTAATTTCTATCACAATCAATGCATTTTTATTTCTTCTTGTAGTCATAATGCAACATAAGGTTTTTTTAAAAATCAAACCCTAAATGTTAACTATAATACAGAGGAAACAATGAACCCTAATATCTAATGGGATGCAAATAATTGTAGGTTTGCCTGAAAGAAACAAGGACTGCAATGATTGCAGGAAAAGCATGAATTAGATTCGCTAAAAGGCTGTAGGAACTTTTAAACAAATTCAATTCACAGGTTTAAAGCTAATTCCACACCCTTTGTCGGCGTCCCTCTCTTGTGCCAGCATAGAGTTTTGAAATAGGTTATGGACATCCATCAAAGCATAAGGATAGAGGAGTTTTGTCAGACGTTGCAGTTGCAACGGTCCTGCTAGACATGTATGTAAAATGTAGATGCATAAACAGGGAATATGATCTATTTGACAGATGCCTCAAAGAGATGTCATCTCATGGATTTATATGATTATAGGATATGCACAAAATGGATTTGTTGAGAAGGCCTTTGAAACTTCTAACCAAACACAATTGGCAGGTGTAAAGCTAGATCTGAAACCTTTGCTAGCATCCTTTCAAGCGTGTGCCAAATTGGGAGATTTGTATGCATAGACAAGGTATGTGATATGTTCGATAGATGCTTCACAGAGACGTCATCTCATGGATTTCAATGATTGCAGGATCTGCAAAAAATGAATTCGTTGAGGAGCTTTCAAGCAAATGCAATTGGTAGGTTAAAAAAACAATTTCAACGACCTTTTCTATCATTCTGCCAGTTTGCTGATTTAGGCAATTTGGAAATAGTTATGGACATCCACCGAAGCATAAAAAAGAATGTGATTTATGTTAGATATATAGTTGGAAATGCTCTGGTAGATAGGTATGCAAAAATATATAATCATAAACAAGAAAAAATCAATTGAGAGATTTTTTTTTCTAGACCGTTGCAGAGAAATCATTTTGAGAAATGTGGATCATTTCCATCATTAAACTGATACCATATACTTGTGGAGAACATTGGTGATATCAAATGAAACAATCTGAAAGATAGATTCACACTAATCATTTAAATAGATACAATATTCTTGAGGAGTATATTGGTGATGCTAAGTGAAACGATCTGAAAGAATTAGACTCACAATATATCTATGTGCAAGATGTAAAGAAGGGTTTATAAATGGATCTATTGGTAAGGCTTCAGAAATAGTCAACAAAAGCAAACGACAGGAAGGCAAAGAAATCAAATTCATACAGTGATCTTAAATCTCACATTCGCTTCAAAAGAAAACTGAAACAAAATTCAGAAACAAAGGAACCTGGTTTTGCTCGCTTGACAGAGTTGAAGATTTGATGCTGCTCCCAGATCCCAGCTTGCAGCTCCAACCTCCTCACAACCCCCAATCCTGTCAATTCCTTCTTTAGAGAGAGAAATCCCCCCAATTTCTTCCAGATGGTTCCTCCAAAAGCTCCCCATACACAACACAAATTGTCATGCCCCAAATTCTGTTAATGACAATAAATTCCCTCTTTTACTCTCTCACAATTTGCTATTTATTAAATTTATAACATTACAATGTAACTTTTATTTTATTTATTTCAATATTTGCTAAATATATGTTTTATGACATATTATAATTATTTATAAATTTATTTTTATAGCCACTTAACAAAATATTTACTTGTTTATATATTTATTTTCATAGTAACTTTATCAATTATATTCCCGTTTTTGTAACACTTTATTTACCTCAATATTATTATTATTATTTATTGACCTTATATTACATTATAGTTTATTTTCCCATATAAACTACAATTTACATTAAGGCATTTATATTTATTTATCAAAAGCACCTTCTTAACTTGATGATTCTTATTATAATGTAACAATTAACCAAAGTATTGATCAAACAATTCTAACTAGATAAATCCAAATGTCGAACAATACCTGACCACTATGCATGATCGCAAAGCATGACCACAACAACGGTGCCTGACTATCACGCCCATACAGACAACACTAACTTGGTGTAAAACTGGATACTCATCATTTTCAAGGATGATGGCTAACTAGGGGATCATATGTTATCTCCATTAAACAATTTCCATTAGGTTTAAGGCATGCTCAAACCTGTCAATTTAGGTGGAGTCGATGCCTCATACCTACAACTTGCATCAAACAAAATGGTTGAACATGTAGATCTATAATCATACAGTCAAACACACCGTGAAAGGAAATCGCAACGTAGCAGGGTACTCACGCATGAGTAATGTGAAATTGTTCATTTCACAAAAACACATCAAACAAGTAACCACATCACACCTAAGAATCAGTTGTTGAACAACTAGATAAGAACCATCATCAAATAATCGCATGATGCACATAATAAGATTAATCCACAAAATCAATTAATTCCATAAACTAGTCATAGCATAAGCATAACACATCAGTAATAGAAGTATCATCAAACTATCATCGTAGCAGTGAGTCCAACATCAAACAAAATGCCATAACATCTCAATCCAAACAAAACAACTGTCAATCTAATAGAGAACAACAGAGGGGCACTACATCCTCCCCCCTAGAATCAGGCTTACTCTTGGAAGCCTGCAAACAAGAAGGGGTTTAACTCACACATCTTGGATGCATCCTCCCAAGTAGCTGAAGCCTCATCGTTAGGATCCCACTGGGCCCTTACCTGCTCCATGTCTCTGCCCCTGATGGCGAGTCTCCTATGCTACAAAATTCCTACGGGCTCCAAAGCTAGCTACTCATCTTCTACTTGTAAAGCATTCCAGTCAAGAACATGAGAAATATCTGGATAATATGGCCTAAGAATAGGAACATGAAATACATCATGGATGCACGATAGACTAGGTGGAAAAGCAAGACAAAATGTAAGAGGGCCAATCCTCTCTAAAACCTCGAATGGCCCAACAAAGTGCGGTGTGAGCTTAGATCCTTTTCCATAACGAATCAAACTCTTTCACGGACACACCTGCAAGAACACCCGGTCTCCAACCGAAAACTGGCGATCAACCCTATGGGCATCTACATGCTTCTTTTGCTTGTCCTACGCTGCCACTAAATGCTCTCTAATACGATCAACCTGCTGCTCCATCTCCTGAAGCATCTCTAGTCCTAGGAGAACTCTGTCCTCAAGATGATCCCAACACAATGGGGTCCGACAAGGATGACCATACAAATCCTAAAAAGGAGATATACCAATAGAACCGTGATACCCATTATTGTACGCAAACTCCACCAAGTACAAATAATCCTCCTAGCGGGTTTGCTGATCCATGACATACATCCTGAGCATATCCTCGAGGACCTGATTAACCCTCTTGGTCTACCCATCAGTCTCTAGATGGTAAGATGAACTAAAGTTCAACTGAGTCCCCAATGCATTCTGTAAGAACGTCTAGAGAACTGAAGTGAACACTGGATCCCTATCAAAGATGATCTTGCGAGGAATCCCATGCAATCTAACTATGTCCTCCACGAAGATTCTGGCCATAGAAGAAGCATTATGTCAAGACTAAACAGGAGAGAAGTGTGCTACTTTAGTCAACTTGGCCACGGTGACCATAATGGCATCATGACGACGAGAGGATATAGGCAAACCGACTATAAAGTCCATTGAAATGATGTCCTATTTCTATTTTGGAACAAGATGTGGCTCAAGAAGACCTACGGAGTGCTAATGTTCTACCTTAACCCTCTAACACTTTAGACACCTCGAGACAAAATCAGTAATATCCCTCTTCATTCCAACCCAAAAATATAACTGACGGAGGTCTGTGTGCATCTTTTTGACACCCAGATGTGCTAAGTAGGGTGCCCGATGCGCCTCTGACATAATTAGGGTACAAAGACCTTCTGAAGGAGGAACATAGATGCGACCCAAGTGTCGCAAGAGACCATCCGACTCAAGCGAGTAACCAGGCAATCTACCCTCCAAGGGTCTGCCTGACTCAACCTCTGACTTCACTTCTTGATACCAGCTATCGGTAGGAAGTGCTACAAGAATCTGACCTCTCAAATCCACTCCAAGAGTGGCTACTGAAATCTCATGCCTCTGCCGACTAAGAGGATCTGCCACAACATTCTCCTTACCCTGGATATACTTCACCTCAAAATCGTACTCACAGAGGAACTCCATCCACCGCCTCTACCTAGTATTCAGGTTTGGTTGCGTGAATATGTACTGTAAATTACAGTGATCACTATGTAGATCAAACTAATGCCCCAATAGAAAATGCCTCCATCTCACCAAGGCATGCACGACGGTGGCTAACTCTAGATCATGCATGGGATAGTTCAACTCATGATCCTTAAGTTTACGAGACTCATAGGCTATCACGTGACCCTCCTACATCAAAACTACTCCTAGACCCTCCAAAGATGCATCGGTACACACCAAAAAGTCTCTGGTACAATTAGAAACTGCCAAAATGGGTGCACTAGTCAACCGCTCCTTGAGAGTTTGGTAGGCTACCTAACACTACTCTGACCAAATGAACTTCTTCCCTTTCCTCTGAAGGGAAGTGATAGGGTGAGCTATCCTCGAAAAACCCTGCACAAACCATCGATAGTAGCCTGCTAAACCCATAAAACTACGAACCTCTAATACATTAGTGGGCTTAGGCCATTCTATGATGGCCTAGATCTTCGAAGGATCCACAGCAATGTCCTCACCAGAAATAACATGCCCCAAATATCTCACCTCTATCTGAAAGAATTCACACTTTGCCAAATTTGCATATAGCTGATTCTCTCTTGAAGACACTACAAAACCTGCCGCAAATGCTTCTCGTGCTCCTCCATAGTTCTTGAATAAATCAATATGTCATCCAAGAACACAAGGACAAATCTGTCAAGGTAGGTACAAAATACACCATTCATCAAGCCCATAAACACAGACGGTGGATTCATCAATCCAAATGGCACAACAGTGAACTCATAGTGCCCATAGCGAGTGCGAAATGTTGTCTTATGAATGTCTGCCTAAAAGATATGCAACTAATGATACCCTAACTTTAGGTCAATCTTCAAAAACATCTTAGCACCCTTAATCTGATCCAAGAGATCATCAATCCACAGAAATGGATATCTATTCTTCACAGTCACCTTATTCAGCTGTCGATAGTCAATACACAACCGAAGGGATCCATTCTTTTTCTTCACAAAAATGATAGGTGCCCCCCAAGGAGAGATAGTAGGATGAATGAACCCCTTTGCTAACAACTCCTCTAATTGCAACCGAGGCTCCTCAAGCTCCTGAGTGGTCATTCGATACGAAGCTCGCAAGATAGGTTATGCTCTAGGAACAAGATCTATCCTGAAATTAATGTCACGCTTAGGTGGCATTCCTAGAATCTCACTAGGAAAGACATTTACATACTCCTTAAGGATAGGATGATCGTCGAGGGACACCTCTCGACTCTCCCCTAACTCTAATTTGTTAACCATCACGGTAAACAACTGGCAACCCTGACGCATACATCTCCTTAGCTGTATGGCAGAAATCATACCCAAGGAGATGGGCCTATGAATTCCAACTACTTCTACCTCACTACCTGAATCATCCAAACACCGCATTGACTTACGCCGGCAATCTATCACTGCTCGATGAGCATCCAACCAATCCATACCCAACACTATATCATAAGATCCTATGGGTATGATGTGAAGATCCACCATGGTAAATAAAGAACCAATCCTCAAACCACAACCATACACGAGAGATTCTACTGCTATTCTAGCTCCAGAGGCCAATTCGACCTGCCACTTAACATCCTACTTTGCTGCCACCAATCCACAACACTCCACTAAAGAAGGGGAAATGAAAGAATTAGAAGCACCAGAGTTGAAAAGGATGGAAATACCAATACCTTGCAACACTCCTGTAGTCTCCACAATTGTGCCTCGATGCTCTGCTTGGCAGTTAGCTACCACTACAAACACCCTGTGAGACCTGCTTGCATCACCCATGGTCGGCTCTGAGGCTGCTGGCCTCTAACTAAATCTTGTAGCATTCTTCCGTGGACATTACCTGGCTATATGGCCCTGCTGGACACAAGAGAAACATCCTGTACCTCTATAATATCCTCTGCCAACTGAGGGTGCATTAGACTATTGGAAACTACCCCTACTAACTACAGACTGTGTGCTTTGAGCTAGCTGATCAGAATGATTATGCTTGTTTCGTAGCCAACTCTAATTTTTCCTAAACTAAAACCTACTACCCTACAGAGACTGAGAATTCTTTGGTTTCAACTGGGAATACTGTTGTTGTTGTTGTCCACCCTTAACTGATGCATGATGGCTCCTTGAGGAACCCTCTGCCTGAGATTGACCACCTCGAGACCCGAAGCCTACTGGAGGTGTACTGCCTAGAGCGATGGCCAAATTCTCCTCTACCAGTTGAGCCTTCTCGACTGCCACCTCCATGGTCTTCGGCTCAAAGACATGGACTCCTCCACTAATACGGGCATTCAAGCCCCTAATGAAATGCTGAAGCAACATGGCCTCATCATTGCCAATACCTATGTACTGCTTAAGCTCATAAAACCTACGCTCATACTGTTCCACTGACATAGCCATCTGTCTCAACTCATGAAACTCATCAGCACATTGCTACTTCTAGTGTTCTGACAGGAAACAAGCTTTAAACCTCTCCAAAAATAATTCCCAAGAAACTGTACCAGTATCCAAATGTAACTTCTGCTCCTCCAACTACCACCATGTAGAAGTAAAACCTCTAAGGTGCAAGATGGCACATCTCGCCTTGGTGTTACTACCATATGGATGCATGGCAAAACACCTGTCCAAATCTATCAACCAATTCTCTACCTCTGAACCACCACTAGAACCATCAAAAGTGGGAGGACGTGCCCTCAAGAGGTCTCTCATGTGACCTACTAAAATAACGTCATGCTCTACTATAATCTCTCTCCTCCTAGGAGACCTTTCTCTTTCCCTTTTCACCAGCTGATCAAACTCTTGTCTAGGGCCTAGGCGAGCAAGGACCTCCTCAAGCAAATGACGCAACTGAGCTCCCTCTAACTTTAGCTGACCCTGATTCTCTTGATTATGACTCTCGCTTTCCTAAGGACTCACACGAGGGGAACTAGGAGGAGGGCTACCACCACCACCTCTCCCATGTCCCCTACCTCGACCCTAACCTTGACCTCAACCTCTAGGCATCTTCCTACATAGACACCGGCAAAGGACAATCTTAGGTTTTAGGCAAGGATGACAAAAAAGGAAAAACATAATCTCCAGAATCTAAGCAACTAGGACAACATAATGGGCTCATATAAAACCAGAGTACCCAGTGTTAGAACTTGGATCTGATACCAGATGTAATGCCCCACCAAGGAACCCTGGAGAACAAACACAACTATGCTATACAAAAGGACAAAAAAAATTAAAAAAGAAAGAGATAACAAAGTAACGTAAATCATATCTATACATATCATATAAACTAAACTTTATCCTCTAGGGTTCCACGGCTGCATTACTAACAAACTATTAACAAGATCCAAACAAACATTATGAATTAACTAAAAACCATAGTTCATTCTAAATCTATTGCATCAAAGGAATAAACACATACATTTCCATATTATAGCATCAGTTAAGTAATCATCAAGATCCTGTATAAAGAACTACAAGTACATATACAATTTTCCCTTACATGAGAGTACATTATTACATTGTTTACAATATCACTTACCCAAATACATTGGGACGTATACATCAAGATAATAGTACATGATTCAACTAATATACAAGATTAGAACATGAACATAAATAACTATCTCCTCAAACTGGTACAAGATCTAAAATCTACTATAAGAGATACATCCTTCTTGCACATGAACAACAGCAAGGGAAACCAATGGAGATAAAGCACAACCACCCGACCATGTGGACCGCTGAGGTCCAACCCCATGCTTGGAGATAACAATAAGGTTCCACTATAGCAAACAGTCAAGAAGACAATAGGCTAACAGGTACAAGGTCTACACATGACTCCAAACAACACAGGTCAATATGAACATCACAAGCAACTCAAACATCACTTCCAGAGGTAATCACATAACGAATGGGGAGACATAATTAGGGAATGCTAGGCTACAGTAGGGAAGAGTGTCATCACATGACCCTAACATGGGTTACCCTAACAGTCTTTCACTAGACACCAACCCCATAGGGTGACACATGTAGAACCAACATTCTTTTCATGGTGACAAGGAAGTTGGTTTTGCCAACCAGGCCTTCTCATCCCATCCTTAATCTAAACTAGCACTACAGGCATGGGTGAGGAATCCAATTATCTTGTTTATTGTGTGTCATGCCCACATTTCCCATGCGGTCACAACACGTATTCATGCGTGTCATGTCCACATGTGTCATGTGGTCATGATACGAACTATCAAAAAAAATTCCTTACTACTCTGAAAACCCCCTCACACGCGTAGGCATGCTCGGTGGTGTACGCTTAAGGCAAAAACAATACAGTTGTCGGCGAGGTACCAAGTACATGTGCGCACACCCTACGCAAGAAAATGCGTGGTTTCCTAACTTAGGTTAATCTCATGAATTACATTTGAACAACAGTTGTTTTAGGTGATAGATCATTTTTCAACAAAGCACGATCATCTATTCATTTGCCCTCTCTTCCTTTTCTTGGAATTTAATTTTGATTGTATTTCTATCACGTTCATTTTTTTGTATCTTTGAAATTTAATTTTGATTGTATTTCTATCTCATTCTCCTTCCCATTGTGCAAGATCTTCTTATCCTATTTTTTTTCTTCACGTTCTTTATCGAACAACAATAACACTACATCCTTTACATTATTCCTAATTTCTTGGTAAACCAAATCACTTACACAGGGTTGGTTAACTTCACTTGACTCAATCCCCCTAGGGTTTTGCTCTAGGTTTTAGTTCAACATTTGAATTAATTTTAATAATCAACTTGTTCCTAAACAGGATTAACGGTAGGTTAAACTTAGTTCTCTTAGCCCTGTTCGGAATGCCGCACATTTTCTCCTCTTTGTTTTCCAAGGTTAGCTGTTCTTTCTCTTTCTCTCTCTTTTTTTCAATTAGACGTTTATTCTCTAAATCTACAGTTGAGTTTAAAATGGCCACTCTTGGAATGCCTGTGAGGGCTTGTTTGCGTTTATTTTTAGTGTCCTTTGTAAATGAAAGGATCATATTTTCCTCTTCATTTTCCTGTTAAGTAATTTGTGATAATTGTTGAAACTTCTGAGAAACTCTTACTTAAAATTAAAATATATTTTCCTATGCTCTTTTTATATTATAATTATATTTCTCCTTATAAATTTAATTTAAATATATATATATATACCGTCATTATCTCAGTTCACTTTAACTCACAATTTCATTAATAAGTTCCTTAACTGTAAAGAAAATATAGAATATATATATATAATAAATATATATATATATATATATAATTTGTTAAAACAGATTACTATCCAATAATTCATTAAAAACAGATCAATGAGTTAATTTGTTTTTGCAAATATAAACATTATATTTCCGAATTGCAACTCTGAGTTTAAGCATCTATTCAATTCGTATTATATAATATGCATAAATAAATCCCACTTTCCTTGATTTAAAATTTCTATTTCAAGTCAAATGTTTAAAACTACATATAGTTTGCCTTCAAATGAATAGTGAAAAGTGACTAGTAAAAGTAAATGGTGAATAGTAAAAGTGAATAGTGAATAGTGAAAAGTGAATAGTAAATAGTGAAAAGTAAATAGTAAAAGTGAATAGTGAATAGTAAAAGTGAAAAAGTCCCCATCCTAGGAAGAGACCCTCAAGGTGGCGGTAATTTCAAAAGCAATACTGCAACCCAAATTTCATTTCTTTCATGGTAGCAAAATTACAACTTCGCTTATAACAAATGTAAAATTAATATTACCACTAAACTTACACAGAAATAATACTTTTACAAACTTAATTAAAAGATCAACTAACTCACAACTTTGCAAGTAGAAGAAGAAGGAACTAGATAATTTTAATATCCTTTTAAAAACAAATTTTCTTTTCCTTTTCTTATTTCTAAATGGTAAAACTTAATGAACAAGAAAATTACAACTATCAACCCAAGAACAGAGAGGATTTCCTCACAACTCCAAAAATAACAATTTATACAACAATAGGGAGATAATTTTCTCCTTTTGGAAAATCGACAAGGAAGGAGCTATTAAAAGATCAGGCTCTCCTTAAAACTTAAGGAAAATAAAATATTTTCTAAGATCCAATAATCTTCTCCAAGCTTCACAATAAGCTCCCAAAAAACCTGCATATCACACAAGAGAAGAAACACCACACAAGCTACTCTCCTCCCTACCGTAGACCCGCAAGAGGGTCACCCCCGAGCTAGGGAGATCATCCACACACCTAGGGTATTTCAAAAATCCACTTCACAACAAGGTATAAACAACACACCAAAACACACATACACCCAAGGGAATTTACACAACACAAAAACTCAACAAAGGTGAGTTTACAGAGGGTAGACCTAACCCATTCAACCTCATGCAAGACAACATTACAACATTAAATCAAACACAAAGTTGATCTTGGTTCCTCGTGGAACTAGATCGGCTTCACAAGGGATTACAACATAAGGTGTGGAATGATCTCTAGTATCTGTGGTTTTGTTAGAAATACCTACACACTCAACCTCAAAGTTAATTCCACATATACATATCATAGCCGAAGCAAATTTAATACATGCATTTCTAAAGCATACCACAGTTCTTATAAACATAATGAAATCACATGACAATTTTCTTTCTAACATCACCCAATTAGTTTCCCTTTAACATAATAAGGTTTAATAGTTTCAAAATCTGGGATCAACAGTCCCACAAATGTAAACGTATCAACAATAGCAAGGTAATTAGTCACATGTACAGAAATGAAAAATTGTAGGCCTCACACTGTGGAATCTACCCTTTCCCTCCTAATTCATTTTAGGTTATCACTTGGTTACCAAATTTCAATGGGTTACCCTGGCAAGCCACTTTGGGCCCCGACCCCACATTGAAAGCCACTCCCCTACCTGCATCTAGAAGACCCTACCCATCAAGCAAGACAATTACCATCATAACGACAAGTATACATATACAATGCAAGGCATTTACCTTCTTGCATACTAAACATTATCACAAGGACCAACTCTTAAATCATTTCCCAAAACTTTCAGTTGAAGCAATCACAACAACCATAAACAACATACTCCCTCATTTACGATTACCAAAGTCCCCCTATTATAAAACACAATACTTAACACAAATTCAATACGATTAAACGAACAAACAATACATCCTTGAAGGAGATTATTACCTCATCATTATGCATTTACAACACAGAATATACATCATTTCACATTATCGTTTACCAAAACCCTCATACATAAACAAGAGACATCATGCTCTTATAACATCATTATCTCAAGACACCTAACAACACAATACACGAAATCAAACATAAACATCCTAGGCCTCTGGAAACTAAACAACTCAAGTCAATGTAAAATCATAGTGACCAAGAAAACATAACTAACTCATTACCCACAAATTTAATTTCATAACCTTATTACAGGCAAATTGCAATCATTAGCATCAACCCAACTTATAATTAATTTATGTTTATTTTAAAGTCTAATCGACGATATCAAATTACAATTAATAATGTCATTACAAGTAAATTAATATTATCAAGTTCAAACATAACTTGTAATTTGTTTATGTTTAATTTAAGGATAAATCAACAAATTACATTTAAATAACTAAGTAAGAATATTCATTAAATCTATATTTAGTTAAATTCTAAAAGATATAAACATAAATATAAATATACTCCTTTCTATTATAAAGAGAATAATTAACTATAACATATTACATTAAAATAATTATATATGCATATACGTTTAATCAATGTTTAAATAAACCTTATAAGATATATAAATATATATATATATGATTCTTCCTAATACGCAACGAATGATTAATTTCTATCACAATCAATGCATTTTTATTTCTTCTTGCAGCCATAATGCAACATAAGGTTTTTTAAAAAATCAAACCCTAAATGTTAACTATAATACAGAGGAAACAACGAACCCTAATATCTAATAGGATGCAAATAATTGCAAGTTTTCCTAAAAGAAACAAGGACTGCAATGATTGCAGGAAAAGCATGATTTGGATTCGCTAAAAAGGCTGTAGGAACTTTTAAACAAATGCAATTTGCAAGTTTAAAGCCAATTCCACACCCTTTGTCGGCGTCCCTCTCTTGCGCCAGCGTAGAGTTTTGAAACAAGTTATGGACATCAATCAAAGCGTAAGGATAGAGGAGTTTTGTCAAACGTTGCAGTTGCAACGGTCCTGCTAGACATGTATGTAAAATGTAGAAGCATAAACAGGGAATATGATCTGTTTGACAAATGCCTCAAAGAGATGTCATCTCATGGATTTCTATGATTGTAGGATACACACAAAATGGATTTATTGAGAAGGCCTTTGAAACTTTTAAGCAAATGCAATTGGTAGGTGTAAAGCCAAATTTGCAACCTTTGCCAGCATCCTTTCCAGCGTGTGCCAAATTGGGAGATTTGGATGCATATACAAGGTATGTGATATGTTCGACAGATGCTTCACAGAGACGTCATCTCATGGATTTCAATGATTGCAGGATTTGCACAAAATGAATTCATTGAGGAGCTTTCAAGCAAATGCAATTAGCAGGTTAAAAAAAACAATTTCAACAACCTTTGCTATCATTCTGCCAGTCTGCTGATTTAGGTGATTTGGAAACAATTATGGACATCCACTGAAGCATAAAAAAGAATGTGATTTATGTTAGATATATAGTTGGAAGTGTGTTGGTAGACGAGTATACAAAAAGATATAATCATAAACAAGAAAAAAATGAATTGAGAGATTTTTTTTTCCTGGACCGTTGCAAAGAAATCATTTTGAGAGATGTGGATCATTTCCATCATTAAACCAATACCATATACTTGTGGAGAACATTGGCGATATCAAATAAAAAAATCTAAAAGATAGATTCTCACTAATCATTTAAACAGATACAATATTCTTGAGGAGTATATTGGTGATGCTAAGTGAAATGATCTGAAAGAATTAGGCTCGCAATATATCTATGTGCAAGATGTAAAGAAGGGTTTATAAATGGATCTATTGGTAAGGCTTCAGAAACAGTCAACAAAAGCAAATGACGGGAAGGCAAAGAAATCAAATCCATACAGCGATCTTAAATCTCACATTTGCTTCAAAAGAAAACTGAATAGAATTCAGAAACAAAGGACCCTGGTTTCGCTCGCTTGACAGGGTTGAAGATTTGATGCTACTACCAGATCCCAGCTTGTATCTCCAACCTCCTCACAATCCCCAATCCTGCTAATTCCTTTTTTTTAGAGAGAAATCTCCCCAATTTCTTCCAGATGGTTCCTCCTAAAAGCTCCCCATACACGACACAAATTCTCATGCCCCAAATTCCGTTAATGACAATAAATTCCCTCTTTTACTCTCACAATTTGCTATTTATTAAATTTATAACATTATAGTGTAACTTTTATTTTATTTATTTCAATATTTGCTAAATATATGTTTTATGACAGATTATAATATTTATAACATTTTTATAGCCACTTAACAAAATATATACTTGTTTATATATTTATTTTCATATTAATTTTATCAATTATATTCCCCTTTTTGTAACACTTTATTTACCTCATTATTATTATTATTATTATTATTATTATTATTTATTGACCTTATATTACATTATAGTTTATTTTCCCATATAAACTACAATTTACATTAAGGCATTTATATTTATTTATCAAAAGTGCCTTCTTAACTTAATGATTCTTATTATAATGTAACAATTCACCAAAGCATTGATCAAACAATTCTAACTAGATAAATCCAAATCCCGAACAATACCTGACCACTATGCATGATCACAAAGCATGACCACAACAATGGTGACTGACTATCACACCCATACAGACAACATTAACTGGGTGCAAAACTGGATACTCATCATTTTCAAGGATGATGGCTAACTAGGGGACCATATGTTATCTCCATTCAACAATTTCCATTGGGTTTAAGGTACGCTCAAACCTGTCAATTCAGGTGAAGTAGATGCCTGATACCTACAACCTGTAGCAAACAAAATGGTTGACTGTAGATATATAATCATATAGTCAAACACACCATGAAAGGAAATTGCAACGTAGTAGGGTACTCACACATGAGTAATGTGACACTGTTCTTTCACCAAAACACATCAAACAAGTAACCACATCACACCTAACAATTAGTTGCTAAACACCTAGATAAGAACCATCATCAGATAATCGCATGATACACATAATAAGATTAATCCACAAAATCAATTAAATCCATAAACTAGTCAGCATAAGCATAACAAGTATCATCAAACTGTCATCGTAGCAGTGAGTCCAACATCAAACAAAATGCCATAATGTCTCAATCCAAACAAAACAACTGTCAATCTAATAGAGAAAAACTGAGGGCCACTACACTCATCTTGCTCATGCATTAGATCCTTCAAGATTCTTCGCATCCAAACTGCTTGACATGTTGTTGATGTACTTGCTACATACTCTACTTCTACTGATGAGATTGTCACTATTGGTTGTTTCTTTGATTCCCATACTACAATACCTATTCCAAGATGAAATGCATATCTAGATGTGCTCTTTCTATCATCTATACTTCTTGCAAAGTCACTATCTATATATCCAATCAACTGAAAAAGATCTGAAGTAGAATACATTATGCCATAATTCATAGTTCCTGTAATATAGCTCAATAACCTTTTTACTTCTTGCCAATGTGAGTTCTTTGCTGAATCCATGAATTTAGAAATCAAACTAACTCCATACATTATATATGGCCTAGTTGTTGTAAGATACATCAAACTACCCACCAATTTTCTCAATATAGTTGAATCAAAATCCATCTCATTATCTTCTCTACTTAGTTTTGTGCCTATTGCCACAGGTGTAGAAACTGGACTGTAATTTATCATTCTAAACCTTCTCAAAACATCTTTTACATATTTACTTTGACAAATAAAAATGCCTTTATCATTTTGTGTAACTTCAATGCCAAGAAAATATTTCATCAAACCCATATATGTCATCTCAAATTATTTCTTCATTGTAGATTTAAATATGTCTATAGAAAGATTTCATGTAAAGATCAAATCATCAACATATAAGCAAACAATTAAAATCTGACCTTGTTCATTGACCTTGGTGTATAGTGTAGGCTCACTAGTGCTTCTATTGAATCCATTCTTTATCATGTATGAATCAATCCTATTGTACCAAGCTCTTGGTGCTTGCTTCAATCCATAGAGTGCATTCTTCAACCTGTAAACATTGTCTTCATATCCTTTTATTTCATATCCTAGTGGCTGCTGCACATAAACTTCTTCTTCCAAATATCCATTCAAGAAAGTTGATTTGACATTCATTTGATAAAAGTACTTTCCAATTGTTTTGAGCTGCAATAGCTAGTACCATCCTAATTGTGTCAAGTCTTGCTACGGGTGCAAATGTTTCATTGTAATCAACTCCATATTCTTGTGCAAATCCCTTAGCCACTAATCTTGCCTTATATTTGTCAACTTCTCCATTTGCCTTATATTTAGTTTTATAAACCCATTTCACACCTATGCATTCTTTATCCTTAGGTAAATCAACTAGATCCCATGTATCATTTTTCTCAATAGATTCCATTTTATCATTCATTGCATTAATCCAATGTTCTTCCTTAATTGTATCTTCAAAATATATAGGATCTTGGGCAAATAAAGAAAAAATAGATTGTAAATCTATCATATCCCCTTGATCATATATTTCTTGCAAGCTTCTAGTCTTTTTGCCTCTTAGTCTTGGTCTCAATGATGCAAGTGTAGGATTTGAGTCATTACTTACTTGTGGACTTGATGATTCTCCTTGCTCAACTTGCCTTTGTGAGTTTTCTCCTTGTGTACTTCTTGATGGTGATCCTCCTTGCTCATTTGATTGTTCTCCTTGTTCTCCTTGTTCTCCTTGACCTTTTTCTTCTTGTTCTTCATATGGTATTGTTGTTGTACCTGTAATTGTCTTGTCTATATTGCCATCCCAAGATTCTTCCTCTTTGAATACAACATCTGTACTTACAAGGACTTTCTTAGTTATAGGATTAAACAACTTATATGCCTTAGATTGTTCATCATAACCAATAAAAATGTATTTTTCACTTTTATCATCCAATTTACTCCTTGTTTCTTTAGGCACATATGCATATGCAATACAACGAAATACTCTAAAATCAGAAACACTATGATGCTTACCACTCCATGCTTGTTGTGGAATCATGTCCCTCACAATCTTTGTTGGACTCATGTTCAATATATAAACCGCACAAGCTACTGCTTTAGCCCAATATTCATTAGATAGATTCTTGCCTTTCAACATGCTCCTTGCCATCTCCATTATTGTACGATTCTTTCTTTCTGCAACACCATTCTGCTGAGGTGTGTAACTTGTAGTGAACTGCTTCTTTATTCCATGATACCTGCAATAATCCAAAAACTCATTTAACTTGTATTCTCCTCCTCTATCTTATCTCAATACCTTGATGGATAGGCCACTTTGTTTCTCAACCAATGCTTTGAACTCCTTGAACTTTCCAAATGCCTCAGATTTATATTTGAGAAAATAAACCCATGTTTTCCTACTATAATCATCAATGAATGTTAGAAAATAAAGGCTCCCCCTAATGATGGTGTTTCCATTGGACCACATATATTTGTATGCACAATTTCTAAAGGTGCCCAAGCTCTATATGACATTTCCTTTGGAAAACTCTCTCTATGTTGCTTAGCCAAAATACAACTTTCACATGAACTCAATGGTGCTTCAATGGGGGGTAAACCTCTTACCATTTCCTTTCTTTGCAACAAACACAATCCTTTGAAGTTTAGATGACCATACCTCAAATGTCATACCCATGCTTGATCTTGACTTGATGCCTTGAAACTTGCTCCAATCTCCTCCATCATTTCACTTTTCATGCGAAGTGGGAACATTCTGTTATTTGTCATTTGAACTTTTGCAATCATCATGTTACTTGGGGAAATATCAAATATAGTGCAAACATTGTCCTCAAAAGCAAATCTATAACCCTTTTGAATAAGTTGTCCCACACTTATGAGATTATGCTTTAAACCAGGTACAAAATAAACATCGGGAATAGTCTTCTTACCAAGTTTTGTTATCACATTAATTACACCTTTTCCCATGGCTTCAACTATGTTATCTTTACTCAATTTAATTTTTGATTTAACTGAAGTATACAAATTCTCAAAGAACTCTTTGTTTCCAATCATGTGATTACTACAACCACTATCTAGAAACCAAATGTTACTAGAACTTTCCTGAGCTACATGACATGTAATAAATAAAGACCCTGAATTACTTTCAGAAAAGTTTGCATTTTGTTTGCTCATATCAGTTTGTTTCTTTCGACATTCATTAGCAAAGTGACCATACTTCTTGCAGTAATAACATTGCACATTTGATTTGTCATACCTTCGTGATGCATGATTGTTATTGCATCCCCTTGAGCTGAAATTTTGATTTCTCCTTCCTCCTGGATCTGGACTCTTTCTTTCTTCTTTTTGAAATTTGTTTCTTCCTCTTCCTTTTCCTCTGAATCCTGGATTTCCTCTGCCTCTGCCAAATGTCATTTGTGTTTTAAATGCATGCTCCAATGAGGTATTGTCATTTCTGTTTACCCTTTCTTCATAATTCTTCAAAGAACCAACCAACTCATCTATAGAATATTTAGTCAAATCCTTGGATTCCTCAATTACCACAACAATTGTATCAATTTTTTTAGGCAAACATCTTAAAACCTTTTTTACAACCTTTTGATATGTTAGCTCATCACCAGTCTACCTTATTTGATTAACCAAATCCATAACATGATTTGTGAATTGATCTACTGATTCGAAATCTTTCATTTGCAAATTTTCAAATTCTTTTCTAAGTGCTTGTAATCTAGTAATTTTTACCTTACTAGTACCTTGTTATGTCATCTCTAGGATTCTCATTCTTGCTTGGCTGTAGTAGCTGGGTTAATCCTTCAAAGAACTGACTCATCCAATCCTTGTGCAATGATCTGCAAAGCCCTCTTATTCTTTTTCCTATTTTCTTTAAGAATTTTCTTATCATCTGGACTCAAGGTAGACTCATCTTGTGGCTCAATATAACCATTTATAACTATGTCTGATAATTCACATGAATCAAATGTCAATTTCATTCTAAAAGCCCAAGTATCATAATTTTTGCTAGAAAATATTGGTATTATAGGTTGATTTATACTTAATACCATACCTTATGATTTCTTTTCAATACAAAAATTAGATCTTCTTGAACAATCTGCAATCAATTTGAGAATCTTCTAATACCAGCGATATACTCCAGCAGCTTGTATGCTCCGTCACTATTGATTTGGGACTTCTGTGAATTCTCCTTTTATCGATCTCTACTAGCTGTAGCTTGATCTTCGGCTCCTTCTTTGATGTCTTTTGACTGCTCTTTACTTTCTTTTGACTACGATCTCATGCAGCGATCTCTTCTCCTTGTGACAACTTCCAGCAGGGCAGTGGCTTTCCTTTACAAACCCTCAGTTCTGCAACGGACTAAACTTTCTTCTTGTATGGCCAGCTTCAGCATCTTCATGATCTTCACTATGATGCGGCCTCCATGCAATGTCTTTGACTTCTATCTGCTAATCATGCAACCCTATCAATTTTTTCTGTCTTCAAAAATTCTCTATTTGGATTATTTAGTAGTCAAACCTTAACCTACAATCTCAGATGAGACTTGGCAGTAGATATCTCCTTTGGTAGTTTTAATACTTAGGGATTCTCCTTCTGTATCCTCACCTACACTTTGATACCATTAATGGTGGGCAAAGGCAAAATACAGAAAAACAAATGAGCTACAACACAATAAAATCAAATTTTTATTGCTTGCCTTAAACATTTACATTCACCTCCTTTTATAAAGGTCTTAGAAGAATACAGAAATCTCTGGAATTTCTTTTTCACATTTCTTCCTAGACTCTTCTATCACCGACATTTCTAGATGAAGAGTTTTAATGCAGATAGTGGAAGAAGAACCTGGACATTGACTATCAACATTTCTAGATGGAGAATTTATTGCGGACGGTGGTGAAGTTAGAGAATTTACTGCAGATAGTTGGAGGGGATGGACGCGGTAGAAATTACTAAATAGTTCTAATAGGAATCGTCCATTTCTAATCCATTACAAAAAGGAAAGGTATGCATATTGAGATCAAGTGTTAGGATTTAGCTACTTAGAAAAACACTTTTAATTGAATGTTTCTTTTAAATTATGTTGTTATGGTCTTAAGTTTCTTATTTATTGAGTTGTTTGATGCATCTATCTTAAAGCGATATGGCTATACATGGACACATCCTCGATCCAGCCAATAAAACCTTAGTGAAGGCAGATGTACAACATTATTTTGAAGTCTTACCAATTGATAGAATAAACTTATCTCAATGGTCAATTGTACACTGGGACTCTTGAAAGATATGATCATTATAGATCTATAGTCCAATTGAATTTTACATTACTAACATCTTGTAAGTACACACTAAGGGTTTTTCTCCCTTGCGGCAATATGCTATCAATAGTAAATTCTTGTAGGGATGTAATTTAGAAAGCATTATTACATTTTGTACTCAATAATAATCCTACATGCCTTGATGAAAATGATAATAATAATAATAATTGTTATGGTTTACTAAGATATAAGTACCCAACACATACTACAAGTAGTAACTTACAGTGACATGTGAATTCAAATTGAAAACCAACTGAACAAATTAAGTTTGAAAGCTTCAAAACTTGTTATCCAATTTGTTTCACATGTATGCAGCTTCTGTCTATGTCTTATAATTGGTTTATAAGTTTAAGTTAATGGTTTATTCATCATTTTTGAGGTTTTCATGCTTATTCCAGATTGGTTAGAGCATTATCTGAAGAGTGCACATGTCCTGGTCTAAGTCTATGTGGATACGAGCAATGCATGCCACATTTGTAGTAAAATAGCAAATTGAAATTATATCCGACAGATTGAGATCACTAATACTAGACATCAAACTCCAAATTTATAGAAACATAGTAATAAAATCCTACTATTTTTGTATTTCCATGTCGATCCATACTTTATTGCTCTTGCTTTTCACTGCAATATCTATATTACTCTCTTCTCCATTTTAAATATCAAATTTGTCCCTAAGAAATAATTTGCCACATCAATTACAATTATACACCAATCACACTGAAGTCTAACGAGCAAGGTATTTACTATTTTAATCTTTCACAGAACTTTTGCAACGCTTTTCTATTTATGCAAGTCAATATATTGTCATCTATTTTCATTCAATTGCATGGCAAAGGCTATGTGCAAGTGTGACAAATTGTAAAAAGAGAAGGCTGAGCAATCCATTTATTTCCCTTTTCCTGTTTGTGGAGAGATCAGTTTGTCTAAATTTACTTATGGAGCATGACTTGCTTGAAAATTTTCAATCCCTTAGACTTTTGTTCACCGTGTAGTAAAAAAAAGCATGCATTTTTGTTGGTCATTTAAATGTTGTAGCTAATTGTTAGAAAAATAAGTAGTGCAGAATTGAAATAACAGTGAATTAGCAATAAAAGCACAAAATAGACAACACAGATTTACATGGAAAACCTGGTAATGTACCAGGAAAAAACCATGGGCAAAGATCTCTCAATTTTATTCTCAAAAGAAAATTCGCAATTACAAAACTTTTTCTCATGCCTTGGCATTCAAGCTTGACTAACTTAAATAATCATGAAAAAGCACATGCAAAAAATAAAGAAAATCTAAAGATAGATTTTCATGCATAAAAGCACGAGTGGCACTTCCGGCCCCCCTGCGACCCCCTATCCAACAACCTTCAGTTTCATTTCCTTGGTTAGGTACTTGTTGTCGACTACTCATCACTACTAGATTAAGTAAAACTAACTTCATTTCAACAATCTCCCACTTGAAGTAAAGTTTTTTTCCTTTTGAATAACTCCTTCTATTGAGAGACCAATGTCATTGCTGCCTATCATCAAGTGTTATGTAAACCAAGAGAAGTTTTGCACCATATGAACTTTTCCTAGTAGGCTTTGTCAAAATATCTACTAGATTTATATCAGTGTGTATCTTAGCCAAAGAGACATGTCCTCCTTCCACCACCTCACATACAAAGTGATATTGTACATCAATATGTTTCGTTCTGGCATGATAAGCTGAGTTTTGTGCTAAGTGTAAAGCATTATGTTTGTCACAATGCAACACCATGTTATCCTGCTTTACCTGTAATTCACCCAAGAGTCTATGAAGCCAAATTGCCTCCTTGATAGCCTGTGTCACTACCATATATTCATCTACAGTAGTAGACAAAGCCACCATTGTCTGCAACTTTGAAACCCAGCTAACAGCACCTCTTGCTAAGGAGATAACATAACTTGTAGTAGATTTTCTCTTATCTTTGTCTCCACCAAAATCTGCATCCACATATCCATTAACCTAAAGACTACTCCCACTATAACAAATAGTAGCATCAGAAGTGCCCCAAAATACCTGAGAATCCACCTCATAGCCATCCAATGATCATAACCTAGATTCACCATGAAATGACTGACTACTCCCACTACGTGTGCAATGTCTGGTCTGGTACACACCATGGCAAACATAAGACTACCAATTGTTGATAAGTATGGTACACAAGACATCTGTGTCTTCTCCACTTCTATGCTAGGGCACTCTTCTGAAGACAATTTAATATGAGCAGGAAATGGAGTACTAACTGGTTGTGCATTTTGCATATTGAAGCACTACAAAATCTTCTCCACATAAGTCTTGTGTGACAACCAAATTTTCATGTTCTTTCTATCTCTATGTATTCTCATTCCAAGAATCTGATTTGCATTTCTTCAGTCCTTCATTTCAAACTCCCTAGCAAGTTGAGTTTTTAACCTGATAATTTTATGCATGTTGGGACCTGTAACCAACATATCATCTACATACAAAAGCAAAATAATGAAACTACCATTGTCATACCTTTTAAAGTAGACACAATGATCATCCTCACATCTACTAAAACCCAAACTCATCATGAAGGAATCAAATCACTTGTACCAATACCTTGGCACTTATTTCAAACCATACAATAATTGTTTCAACCTACATACTAGATTCTCCTTTCCTTTTTCCTCAAAACCTTTCAGTTGCCGCATATAAATTTCCTCAGAAAGATCACCATGCAAAAAAACTATTTTAACATCTAACTATTGTAACTCCAAATCAAGACTACCAAAAAGAGCCAAAACAACTCTAACTGTACTTAATTGCACCACAGGTGAAAATATTTCATCAAAATCAATACCAGATTTTTGTGCATACCCCTTGTGTAACATACCTTCTCTTAACACTCGAGTAAACTCAAGAATTTACAAGAAAGTAAATAAACTTAGTAAACATGAGAGATTTTTTTTTTTAATAACATTTGCATAAGCACAAGAATAAAGTACAACTTTTCTAGATAATTTCAAACTTGAAATCATACATAATCACAACTAGAATCAAAGAGAAGTCCTTACACTTTTCATTTATATTACATAAAATACACTTGGTAAAAAGTATAGTTTTACCTCATAAGTTTGACTGTCATAAGACATAACATGGAGTACACTGCATCTAGAATGTTGATATCTGTCTTCATGAGCTTTGGTGAGTCTTCTACTTCAGAGGGAGAGCATCATTTGAGTGCTTTACCTCCAACCACAGACCGGCGATCCTTCACACACCTTCCTTCCTGGAAGTGGCCCTACCCTTCATGAAGGGTATAGATATAAGGAACTAACAAGTGTTTGTCATATGAGTCCTAGTGATGTGTCCTACATAACTTCAATCGACCATACAACTCTAGACCCCTTCTAGCTAAGTATGATCATACTGATTGGTCATGTCATCTAGACACACACCTCTGACTCGACTTAAAGACTATCTCATCCTACAATTGAATTTCATCATTCCATAACTCTAGACACAATCTTGTCTATACTGCAAATTCATTCTAGTCAATCTGATTTAGAAATAATCCTCAATCTAGGATATACATGCAATATATATATTTACTTAGGTAATTCTAACTTATCTGAGATTTCCTCTTTACATACTTGCAATTTCTAGGGTCTATGACCTTTTGTCACTCTTCTCTCTGACTCAAATATCAAACATCTTTGATGCATTATAACAAGTTTCAACTCTAACATAGAATCACTTAAATTTGATAAAGTACTACAAAGACTCTTCCTGTCTTGCTCTCTAGTTTTCTCGACCTTTCACTATCGATCAAAATATATATAGATAATTCGACATAAGAGTTATAGGTTTCCTAAAGCCTTCAGGTCTTAATACTATGGTTTAACTTCTCTAACCCAAAACATGGAGATATCAAACATCCTTGTTTTCCAAATATAATAACATAACAAAACATGAGAATAATTACTTCTAGTCTTCCCTAGACCACTTGGCATTGTTCGTCCACGCATTTCACTTATCATGTATAAATATAGTGTGCAAGGTATAACCTCATCCATACAACATCTCAATGGATACTTACACTTTTTGAAACTAGTCTTTTAACTAAGTTCATTATATCATCCACATAGGTTTGAGTCATAAAGATAATAAAATAATTTCAACCTTATGGTTTACTTAAGTCTACTGACTTTCCATTATGACAAGTTACAAATTTGTATGTATATTCATCCTACAAAAACATGTCAATAAACTTATATCAATAATCTTAAGTACAACAATCATGAGGGGTTGAGATCCTAATCTCCCAACATACCCAACTTTGAATAGATCATATCAGGAATACCCCTAACTGGGTTAATCTTGTCCTTTGTGCAGAAGGCACTTGAAACAAGTTCTAATGAACATAAACTATGATAATTATATCTTTCCATTTCCTAATCTACTCTATTTCTCGAGATAATATAACATAAGTAATATATGCTAATTCAAAGGCTATCCAGGTTTCCACATTCTTGGAACACCTACTTCTCTGGATTTACAATCCACTATAGAAAGAAAAATGGTATTTCTCATAAGGAAAAAAGAATATATCTTTGTCGTCATCTAGTCATTTCAAAATCTGTAAGGTGCGGAAAATTACATACTAAACATAGTATTCCAAAAAGCAATGCTTATTCCAAAAATGGAAAATAAATCATTTATAATTTCCAAATATCCATATCTTTATAAAATCACAAGATTCCATTAAAAGAAGTATAAGTTTCCATACACTAAGAAGTGTTACAATTCCATTACATACACCAATCCGGTGTTATAAACATCTATTTCAATGTTACATCTAAAGATAATACATCAATATATCAATGAAAGTAAAGTTAAATATACAACTTGGCTATACTAACCATACAAAAGAGTACAATGACATGAATATCCATATAACATAAGAATCTTTGAACTTGACCGCCTTGATCCTCCGATCTTCCACAAGCCGAGACCAAGAGTGTGGTTAAAGCACTTTTTCCACCCAACCACAAAGTACTGGACTTCCCCGGGTTTCTTGCTAACTCAAAGAAAACGCGGACCCTGCACAAGGAGCCTAGAAATCTTGGAACGATGTAAGCAGGAGGGAATCTCTTGATGCGTGCATGTTGCCTATATGCATCCTATCCTAGAATGACATAAACTCTTGCAAGCAGGATGTGGCAGAGACAAATATTACATATTCTAGGCTTTTTAATAATCCATCTATTTCAATGGTACAGTAGATTGGCCAAGAAATAAAACAAAAGTGATATTTTTAGAAAAAGTAAAACTATCGTCTCTGGGAGCCCACATTCAACATCCTGTCCCAAAAGTACATTACTTTACCCAAAATACATGCAATGAATAGTTTACTAAGATTAATTATCCATGAACAAAAATATCCATTCTATAAAACAATTATAGTTTCATCATTCAATTCATTCATCTAGTTTGTTTGTTGTCTAAGTTTACAATTTTCCCGTGGTTTATATCGATTTTCATGATAAGACATTTCCTAGATAAGATGGGTAATTTTAGTTTGGTAATCAAAAATGAATCTATCAGTTTACTATAGTGTCGTTTCTTACTCAATTCCTTGGTTTTGATATAATTCTAGTTTGACAAAAATAGCCTCAATACATCATTTATCTTCATACAAGAAACTCCTAATCAAAAGATTTATATAATAGTTCCATTAAATCATTGCAAATCTGAATTAAATTTACACAACTACTACAGTCATAAGAAAATATGATTTGGTCCAGATATTCATATTCTTTTATCAACTAATACATCTTTATTTATAAATACACATATATATATATATATATATATATATAAGTATATATTTTATATATAGATATATATGTATCGAACTACAGAAAATTATTTATGCACAGCATTGATAATATTTCCAGGAACCCATACAAATACCATTCAGCATATATATATGTATGTATGTATGTATGTATGTGTATGTATATGTATATGTATATGTATATATGTATATGTATATGTATATGTATGTATGTATGTATGTATGTATGTATGTATGTATACAGCATACTTTAACAGTTATATATTTATTCTTCTGGCAAAGAAACTTACAGTAAGCAACAGCTATTGCAATCTATACCAGAAGCTTCTTAAATGTCAGACGAATGTGTGTGTGTGTATATATATTTCCAATTCAGCGAACAATGATTGGCATCATATGTGTGGCACTACATATAGCATGCAAGGCAATAGAAAATGGCCAGCGAATGGCATATGATATGCATGTTTCAAGTTTTAAAACTGTAAAGATTTAAACATAGACTGACATCCCCAATATGGGGTCGCAGTCCCCTTTGGGGACTATGACACCGTATGGTGGGCACCGTAGTCCCAAAGAATACTATCCTACAATCTATCACGGCCTTAGCACTGATAAAAACCCTCTTTAAAACTTCAATTTAATTCAAAATCCACTTTGCTATACCATGAAATATATATGATTCGAGAGAGAATTCAATACTGTAATCTGTATTAATACAGGCAATTTTCCCATATATGAATTTCAATATTAATATATATATATACACACAGTAATATACTCAGCAGCATAAAATCATATAGATAATATTCACAGTGCTATAATATGAATAAAAATACAGAAAAAACATATCTTTTCACAAAGAAAAATAGAGGTTTGTCCACGCAAAATTAATCACACACAATTTGAGAATATAGATTTGCATAAAAAACCTGGAGTTTTGCTCTCTAATCAATCAAATGCTTCAAACCCTCTGTTTCCCAAAAGCTTCCTTTGTTCCAGATCTTCAACCTTTTGCCAAAGCCATCTTTTCCAGTATCAATAAAACTTGTGTTTTTGTTTACAAATTGAGAGATGAGAATGAAATATTGCGAATGATTTTTCTGTGTGTTGAGAGAATGAGATTTATTCCTCCTTTATTAGTTTCCTCTCCATTTTTCTTTGCTTTATTTTGTGCTTTATTTCCTAAATAAAGTTTCTTTCCTATTTTTCTATTGTTTTATTGTTTTCTTCCTTTTTTGTTTTGTTCTAAAATCTTGTTTTATTTTCTAATTTTATTCTCTAATTTATCACAAATAATATTAAATAATAAACATGATTATCTCAATTATCTCTAAAACAAATAATAAAAAAAAAAATTTCATTCTTCAAATAAAAATCAAATAAATAATTTAAACCATTTAATCTATTTTTCCTATGAACATATAATATTAAATGACAATTAATTAAATAATCTAACTGTAACACAATAAAATAAGAACTATATAATAAAATTAATTAAATGCAATTTTAATGCATCTACATGATTCTAAGTGATGTGTGTGAAAGAAATCCCTCCATCTTAACCCTGTCAGGCTGCTAACCTCCTTTACCTTAACCACACCCTTGTCTTCGACAACCTGCAACTCATGATAAACTCAAATTTCCTATTAATAGGTTAGTAACCCAATAGCTGAAGCATCAAAATTAATAACATGAATATAACATTCATTTCATTTCATCTTTTCCATATTAAAATAAGCATTCATCTTGCAAAATAACATATTATATATCTAACCACACATAATTGTTCATGAAATATTTCCACATAAAGTAGATCCAAAAAGCATCAAAGTCTGAGACATGAAAAAATCATAAGGACATTAGCTCTCTAAGCCTCAATTTAGAGAACTAGTGATCATGAGCTTCTAAAAAAAATAGGATTACATTATGTATTCACCAACGTCTTTATCATAGACCAAAAGATCGATTCCCATATCTAGTTCTTACTATTTTCTTAGAATCTAAGTACAAAATATATTATTTGAAAAGAAAATAAAGTACCTTCTGGTTTTCTTAATCTCTTGAATACACTATTAATAATATAGTCATTCTTGACTAAAGTCGAACTAATAACCCAAATAGTTTTTGTTGGGAATTAAGGTGTCTCAACCTTGGTAATTCCTTGCATTATTTTGATTGTATTTATTTATTCATTGCCTATGATGTAAATTAATTGTAAATTCCATATTGTCATCTTGTGGGATGTGGCACGGTGATGTGTCATCCTACATGGAAGATGACAACTTGTAATTTTGTCCTCACATGAGGAGATAGGCATCCCACTTTGTGGTAGGAATATTTTGCCATGTGTCGGCATCTTGGATGTTGTGTAAGGGAATATTGACCGTAATGGTCATGACAGATTCCTATGATGAAGTTATGACATGTAAGAGTCAGAAATAGGAGATTCTATGACAGGTGAAGACATGTGTCAAAGAGCATCTTTGAAAAAGGCATCTTTGGGCATCCCAAGGTGGACTATGACATGTTGTAAGAGAATATTCTATTTATAGCCTGTGTATGATGGATTCTCTTACAGTTGTAAGTTGTAACTGCTATGACAGATTCTATGACGGTCGTAAGATTCGTAAGAGCATCTGTCATAGCCCATTTTGGAAATAGGTGACCTATTGGGGATGGGGTCTGTGGAAAAGTGTCAGAAGCATATTACAATGTTGACCAAGTGTCCATAGGTGTGGGTTTTGGGCCATGAGGCCAAGTTGGACGCCCATTCCAAGATATAGGCAATTTTGCCTTGTATTTGTTATATAAACAGGTGCTTGGAGGAGAAGATGTACTACAAGTTTTACAGGTACTGTTATGATGCCGGATCATCTCCAGATACGAGTGTCAAAGACTCTTGCAAGAGCATTGGCTCTGATTTGTATTGTAACCTCTTTGTTTACATAATATAGTTGAGCAGTGTTTTGGAGTGTGGGGTTTTTCACCCGAAGGGTTTTCCCCACGTATATCTTGTGTCTCTCATCTTCTGTCTTTCTTTCTAGTTTATGTGTTTGCTACAATATCTCATGTTAATGGTTTACTGTTGCTGTAATAGTTAAGATAAATTTGAATTTGCACTCTCCTCTCCTCATTAGATTAGTGTAGGAAGTGATTTCCGCACACCTAGCTTCCTTACAATTGGTATCAGAGCCTGGCCAGTTTTTGGTTCTAGCTGCTGGGTAGGGGTTTTTTGAGCTAATATTAGGTTGAGTGGGAGTCTTGTGTAGAGTATTATGTATCTTATTGCATCAAGGAGATGGCAACCACATCTAGAAGGTTAGAGGTTGAGAAATTCAATGGCACTAATTTTGAGTTGTGGAAACTCAAGATGGAGGATCTACTTGTTGATTGTGACCTATGGGAAACCGTTGATGGCACTAAACCTGTGGCAATGTCACAAGAAGACTGGGACCTCAAAGATTGAAAGGCTAAGAGTCTCATAAGACTCTATCTAGTTGACTCTATCCTATTGAATATCCATGAGGAGAAGACCACGAAAACTCTTTGGAAGAAGCTAGGAGATATTTATTAGGCCAAGTCCTTGGTGAACAAGCTCTTTCTGAAAAAGAAGCTATTTTCTCTGAAGATGGAAGACGGAGGATCTGTTGCGAACCATATGAATGCTTTCAACATGATTGTTGCACAGTTGACATCTGTGGGTGTAAAGATGGAGGAGGAGGATCGGTGTATGACCCTACTTTGTTCTTTGCCAGATTCGTGGGATCATCTTGTGATGGCTATTGGAAGCACCACATACACATTCACAATGGAAGAAGTGGTATCTTCACTGTTATCTGAAGAGATGTGGAGAAAGTCTTCTGAGGTAGCCAAAGAGGCTCTTGTGGTTCGTGGAAGATCCAAAGAGAAAGGGAATTAAGCAGTTAAATCATGTTAATTCTATTGGCTCTTACAAGGTGTTCGACAAGTGGGAGAATGTTGGGAATTAAGGTGTCTCAACCTTGGTGATTCCTTTCATTATTTTGATTGTATTTATTTATTCATTGCCTATGATGTAAATTAATTGTAAATTCCATATTGTCATCTTGTGGGATGTGGCACGGTGATGTGTCATCCTACATGGAAGATGACAACTTGTAATTTTGTCCTCACATGAGGAGATAGGTGTCCCACTTTGTGGTAGGAATATTTTGCCATGTGTCGGCATCTTGGATGTTGTGTAAGGGAATATTGACCGTAACGGTCATGATAGATTCCTATGACGAAGTTATGACATGTAAGAGTCAGAAATAGGAGATTCTATGGCAGGTGAAGACATGAGTCGAAGAGCATCTTTAAAAAAGGCATCTTTGGGCACCCCAAGGTGGACTATGACATGTTGTAAGAGAATATTCTATTTATAGCCTATGTATGACATATTCTCTTACAGCTGTAAGTTGTAACTGCTATGATAGATTCTATGACGGTCGTAAGAGTCGTAAGAGCATCTGTCATAGCCCATTTTGGAAATAGGTGACCTCTTTGGGATGGGGTATGTGGAAAAGTGTCAGAAGCATCTTACAATGTTGACCAAGTGTCCATAGGCATGGGTTTTGGGCCACGAGGCCAATTTGGACACCCATTCCAAGATATAGACAATTTTGCCTTGGATTTGCTATATAAATAGGTGCTTGGAGGAGAAGATGTACTATAGGCTTTACAGGTACTATTATGATTTCGAATCATCTCTAGATACGAGTGTCAAAGACTCCTACAAGAGCATTGGCTCTGATTTGTATTGTAACCTCTTTGTTTACATAATACAGTTGAGCAGTGTTTTGGAGTGTGGGGTTTTTCACCCATAAGGGTTTTCCCCACGTATATCTTGTGTCTCTCATCTTATGTCTTTCTTTCTAGTTTTTGTGTTTGCTACAATATCTCATGTTAATGGTTTAATTTTGCTGTAATAGTTAAGATAAATTTGAATTTGCACTCTCCTCCCCTCATTAGATTAGTGTAGGAAGCAATTTCTGCACACCTAGCTTCCTTACAGTTTTGAGGCTAGATAATCTCCAATACATTGCCCTCAATCTTCTTTAAGTTCTTGAGTTCATTATTCTTCATATTAGAGAAGTTTACTAACTTATGCAAGGTATCCTTTCTTATCTTCTCTACTATTCCATGACATTCTAGGCTAAAACCTACTCAGCCTTTCTCTACCAAAGTTTATAACACAATAGATATTAACTGAGTAAACTCAAACCTAACTAGGTTTTAACTTGCACCTTATATTCACCTAATAGTAAGTTTTAATCAATTGACCTCATAAGGTACTGAGCGAAATAAACTTATCGAGCTTTACTAAAGCATAGAGCTATCTGAAACTCTGATACACAAAACATAAAGTTTTAAACTCAATGATATCAAGTTTAAACAGTAATAACCAATCTTGTATAATGATAGCAACTACTATATATAAGCTAGAATCTTTATTGTATACAAAAAATAACAAATGCTATATTCTGAGAATTAAAGGATAAATTCTTTGCTATAACTTTCTTACCGCTAAAAATCCATTGACCTCCTCTACCTATGTAAGCTTTATCTGCTCGCTCAAATCCTTTCTTTTCTACCCAGTTAACTATGGTCTTTCTCTTTGAACAAAAGATATGTACCACTCACTATTTGGAGCGGCCGCCATGACTGGTCACTGAGATCAACCATAAAAATGGGTATATTCCATAAATGAATCTCCTTTAGAACATACATATGCCTCTCTAAGTCCTGTGGACTTGCATCCTTAAGAGGTTCAAGGAAAACGTTGCTGAGAACAACCGAAGAGTTTAAAACTTGCCTGCAAGAAACCCCCCCTGAGCATTGTGTTATTTACATATAAGAGCTCATGTTATCTTCATAATTGGCTTCCTTTATTCTGTGTTTACTATGATGCAAAATGTCCTTGTATGGAGTGATCCTCCCTGTCGACTTAAGCCTTAAGTATCTTCTTGGCTGCACTCTCAAGTTGTGAATCTATATGGATAACTTGAATGCCAAACCTCAATTGCTATAGCTTATGTTCTGTTCTATATCATCCCTCCCCTTCGAAGCATACCATCTGAATATAATATCTCTCCTGAAAGAAAACCCCATTGTTCATTACAAAAAAGAACTCTCATAAAGCCACGGGAACATAGGTAGAATCCTAGCCTAAACTCTTGCTACGTTAGCATGCACTTAGTGTCTTAACCAAACTCTCCTTACACTCAATCCTACATTTTTGCTCTATTATTTTTCTTACCACCTTCTTGGTTCTAACAACAACCGGTTGCAAAACTATGTGAACTCCCTCCTTTTTCTACGGTATGGAATAGCAAAATTTCTATTTAGTCTTTCCAAACCTTATGATACCGCGAGGTCTTTGCCATGATTTTGCCTATTTTCATGCTTTTCTTGCATGCAGACCTTTTCGGGCAATTGGTCATAATGACCAATCTCACATTATCCTTCCTTATTTCCCATACCATGGAGATTAGAAATAAATGCCCATGTTGCTAAATGATGGTCTTCATAAAGTGCCTTCGTCCAAAAATACAAGAGAAACTTCCTCATCATAAAGACAAACTCAATAAGGGGTTTAACCAACAAATCCTATATTTAGATATATCTATATCAACATAATATCATTAAAAAAAAGACAACTTATGTTATTTTCAATACATAGTGAACCATGAGAATGGGGTCGAGTATCTCCCCCCTCTCAGATTGTTTGACGAAAAAATAAATAAATTGACTTAAAGAAACCCCTACCATAATTTACTGAAGAAGAGATAGTTTTAGTTACCAATATAAACTAAATTTATATCATAAGAGAAGGATATGACTAATGACCATATCTTGTTGCTAGTTACAAACTAACGAAACTTGGTTTTTCAACAAACCTGAGTCTAAAGGAACCTATCGACTAATCGACGTCTGTCGATTTGAAACCAAACTTAAACTAGTTAGGTCAATGCAACTTACCATCCTCACTAACAATTCACCATTTCACACCAACACAAGACTTAAGATGGTGACAAACTATTCTTTTCCTTATATCTATTCCTTTCTCTCTGATGATGCTCTCCCTCCCTTTCTCGGAGGGGCAAAAACTTGTTCCCTGAATAAAACTTGCAATCACCAACTCGAGATTAGTGTATCATTAATCATTTCATAATCCTTATGAAATCATCACATCTTGACAACTTTTAAACACGTCATTTATAGTCAAATAAACATAACTTATGAAAACACTAATTTTCCAGATATTTTTACTAAACATCAAATCATTGAATTATGCGTAATCATCTACCAATTACTTCAAAAGTAAAAAGTAAAACAGAGTCAAAGTTAGGAATGTAACACCTTGGCCAGCAACCGAGCTTTATATTGCTCCACATTATTATTTATATCCCTTTTCAATTTGAAGACCCACTTGTTGCCAATAGTTGTTCGCCCCTTAGGCAATTGCACAAGCTCCCACGTTTTATTTTTATGTAGAGATCTCATCTCCTCTCCATGGCTTCTCGCCATTTATTTGCTTCATCTTCGCAAGCCTCCTGATATGACCTAGGCTCACCAACATCAGTAAGTAAAGCATAAGTTGAATTACAATTAAGAGAATACCTTGCTGGTGGTTTGATAACTCTAGTGGATCTCCTCAAAAGGGGTAATGTGTTACCCTGTGGCTCATTTGGTTGCTGTTCAACCTCATCATATAACTAATTCTGATTATTATCTTACTGATTTTCATGAACAGGTGGTTGATTTTTATCTAGCACCTCCATACTAGCATCATACTTTTCCACCTTAGTTTATGTACTTTATTGTTCTTTACTTCTTTGCACTGACTTTTCATTAAAATAAACATCTCAGCTAATAATAATCTTGTGGGCAATAGTATCCCACAACCTGTACACCTCTGTACCTTCTACATAGCCAAGAAAAATACATTTCGTGGACTTCACGTCCAGCTTATTCCTATCCTCTTTGGGAATATGAGCATAAGCATCAGAACCAAAAATACAAAGAAAGAAATAATCAACAAGTTTACCTGTCCAAACTTCTTCAGGAATTTGACAATCTAGAGCTGTAACTTGGGTGATCTATTAATCAAGAAGTATGTTGTATTAACAGCTTTAGCCCAAAATTTTTGCTCCAATCCAGCAGTTCTCACCATACACCTAGGTCTTTCCATAATTGTACGGCTCATCCTTTCATCAACACCATTTTGTTGTGGTGTTTTAGGAACTGTCAATTGCCTTGCAATACCGTGCTCACTACAAAACTGATTAAACTCACATGAGCAAAATTCCTCTCTGTTATCAGTTCTAAGACACTTAATTGTCTTACCTTTATGATTCTCTACCAAAGCTTTAAACTTCTTAAAATAAGAAAATACATCATATTTCTTCTTCAATAGATAAATCCACACGTTACGGGAATAATCATCTATAAATGAAACAAAATATGATGAACCCCCAATTGATGTAATAGGTTCTTGCCAAGTATCTGAATGAATTAAATCTATAATTTCTTTACTTCTCATAGTGCAACTAGAAAAACTTAACCTATTATGCTTTCCAAACAAACAATGCTCACAAAAATTCAAATATCTAGATTTAGCACCTAGCAGAAGATTTCTATCTAGCAGTACCTTGAGACCACATTTGGTCATGTGGCCTAGTCTTTGATGCCAAGTAGATAATGAATCTATTTCTGCATTTGATACCACTGCAAGTTTCTCCAACCAGCATGTAGAGATTGCCAACCTTTTCTCCCTTTAGCACCACTAACGCTCCCATTGTTACCTTGAGACAACTATTTTCTCCACTGAATCGGTAACCTTGCTCATCAAATACTCCAAGTGATAGTAGATTTTCTTCAATCTTGGTACATGTCTTACATGCTGAAGTGTCTTTACAATCCCGTCAAACATTTTGATCTTGACCTCTCCTTCACCAATAGCTTCACGTAGGTTGTCATTACCCATGTAAACCATACCTCCATTATATGATCGATAAGAAGAAAACCAGTCCTTGTGAGGAGTCATGTGAAAAGAGGCACTAGAATCAATGATCCAAACATGATGAAATGAACCTCTCAGATTTGTAGACAAAACCTCTCCATCTTCCAATGGTACTTCAACTTCTGTTGTGTTTGCCTCCGATGGCTGTAAGCTACCTAGATTTTCTTTGTTTGCTTTCGACAACCTATAGTCCTTTTTGACATGCCCTGTTTTTCCACAGTTCCAACATTTAACTCTTTTCCACCCCTTGGATTTTGACCTAGCTTGTCCACACTCAGCTTTCTCTCTTTTCAGAGTTCTACCCCTTGTAAAAAGGGCATCAAAGGAGGAAGAAGTCCCTTGAGATGTCTTTCACCTTGAATCTTCAAAAATTACTACGACTACCACATCTTCAAAGATAAGTTTCCCATTCGGTACTGAGTTATTGAATGCCATAACTAGTTGATCGCAAGTTTCAGGAAAAGAGCACAATAGTATAGCTGCTTTATCCTCTTCTTCAATTTTCACCTCCACTAAAGTCAACTTGCTAATCAGTGTGTTGAAATTATTGAGATGATTTGTGACTGAAGGACTATCTTGCATCCTCAAATTATACAACTATCGTCGTAACAAAATTTTATTTGCCAATGACTTGGTCTCATATAGCTTTTCCAGCTTAGTCCACAAGTCATGTGTCATTTTCTCCTCTACAACATTGAATAAAACTAAATCAACCAGAGATAACTAAATTGTAGCTCTAGCCATGTTATCTTGTTCATCCCAATCCTCTTGCTTCATGGTTGCAAGTTTTGACATTGTCCCCTTGAGAGCCAAGGTGTATCCATCCTTCACCAATAAGGCTTGAACCTTTAGTTTCCACAAAGCAAAATTGGAACCATCAAATTTTTGAACCTCAAAACTGGTAACCGTGTCTCCTATCATTGCTTTTCACAAAGATAAAAAACCCACAAAACCATGTGCTTTGATACCAACTGTTAGAAAAATAAGCAGTGTAGAATTGAAATAGCAATGAATTAGCAATAAAAGCACAAAATAGACAACACATATTTACATGGAAAACCTAGTAATGTACCAGGAAAAAACCACAGGCAAAGATCTCTCAATTTTATTCTCAGAAGAAAATTCGCAGTTACAAAACTTTTTCTCATGCCTTGGAATTCAAGCTCAACTAACTTAAATAATCACAAAAAAGTACATGCAAAAAACAAAGAAAATCTAAAGATAGGTTTTCATGCATAAAAGCGCGAGGGCACTTCCGCATGCAATTTTGCATGGTGTACACATGGAACATCGCCAAAAAATGCCTTCAGCGTGGCAAGGGGCTACACCTAGCCCCCTATGACCCCCTATCCAACAACCTTCGATTTCATTTCCTTGGCTAGGTACCCATTGCCGACTACTCATCACTACCAGAATAAGTAAAACTGATTTCACATTTCAACACTAATTGCTTTGGATTCCTAGATAACTTACATACCTTACAAAATGTGCAGTGCTTCTAGAAATTAGTAGTAGCAAATGATAACTTGTCTCATCTCATTTCATACTACAAATTTGATATTTTGTAATGTGGATTTTTACAAAAATGGTGTTATACAATGCATTATGTATTTGGCTGAATTTCATACAATTTTTGCTTAACCATGGCAAAGCACCATTTGGGCACTATAGGGGATAAACTAAGTACCTTGTTGTTCTGTTTGGGGATTTTTTTATCTTGATTTAAGTTTTAGTTTGTGAATATTTAAAAACACCAACTCGAACAAGGTAAATTGTAACACATGGGATTTGGCTATGGTTGTAAATTAAATATTCATGGGTTGTATAGTTATAATGTGTCTTTTTTGTTCTTTGGTAAATCTTGGATTATGTTTTTAAAACATGAGTCCAGCTAAATTATACACCATATTTCTTACACCCCAACCATGTTTTGTAAACTTGGGTCACCCTGGAATGTTTTGAGACTGGGGGATTTGAGCATGAAATCTATAGTATAATTATAGCCAACATCAAATAATAGAAAAGAAGAATAGTAACTACAACAAAATTGCTAATCGGTCCAGATTGTTTGACTTTAAAAAATCAATAATTTTTATAAATTATAAATTGTTAAATGTGAAAATAATAAATTTTTATTTTACACTTCTAGTTTTTTTTTTAATATTAATATTTTAAATATCAATAAAATTTTTAATTTTAATTTATTTTAAATTTAAATATTAATACATATTAATTTTAAATATATTTCTATTTAAATTTTAATTACTAATAAACATTTTGATATTAAATAAAAAACATTAAATTTAATTTTAAAATCCAAGAATATTTTAATATTCATTATATTGCATTCTAAAACAAAAAAAAACATGCCATATTTATATTACTATTAGCTTTTGATCTAAAATCTTGAGGGTACTTAATTTCAAAACTAACTCAGTAAAATACTTAACATGTTAAATTTGAACCAAAATATCATCAATACATTGAAGAGAGTAAATAATATTGAAGATTATATTATTGAATGCATGAAAATCAACAAATATTTAATGCATAAGAATGATTGTGTTAATGTGGAATGAAATCCCATAATTATACGATATTGGCATTGCAGTAGATTTCTAGTAAATTATAGATCTTCTGCTTTTCACTACACTATTTATATCACTCTCTTCTCTATTTCAAACATCAAATTTGTTCCTTAGAACCGATTCCCCACATCAATTACAATTATACACCAGTCACACTCAACTCTAACAAGCAAGTTATTTACTATTTTAATTCTTTGAGAGAACTTGAAATTAGTTATAAATCCGGAAGTCAAAATTTTGCAACTCTTTTCTATTTATATGCAATTCAATATTTTATCATCTATTTTCATTCAATCACTTGTTAGAGGCTATGTGTAAGTGTGATAAACTATAAATAGAGAAGGCTAAGCAATTTATTTCTTTTTATTTTCCTATTTATTGGAGAGGTCATTTTATGTAAATTTACTATGGAGATTGACTTGCTTGAAAAATTTCAACCCCTCAAACTTTCGCTCAATCTACAGTAAAAATAAGCATGCATTTTGTTGGTCATTTAAATGTTGTAGCTAATTGATTTGGATTCCTAGATAACTTACAGACCTTACAGAATGTGTAGTGCTTCTACAACTGCAACTAGTATTAACAAAGATAATACTTTTTTCTTAAAATTAAACTTCAATTATTAACTCTTTATTCATAACAACATTGATTTGCTTGCAATTGAGTACAATTATATGGCACATAGTTCTCTGTTCGATCATAAAATATTATGCTTTTCTTATATACATTTGTAGTGGTTGTTTTAGAAGCTTAGTAAAATAAATACATATACTACATGCAAGAATTTGGGGGGACTTTGGTTTACAAACTAGTATAGAATGTTCATGTCATAAGAATGATTGTGTTAATGTGGAACGAAATCCCATTAATAGAAATCTATTGACATTGCAATAGATTTATAGTAAATTATAGAACATGTCAAATAGTTTATAAGCACAAGATAGAGAATCCCTATAAGGCATGACACTAAAACCTCAGGTGGTATCATAGCATGGTTTAAACACTTAGGCCTATGAGCCTACTTTGCAAAAAGTTATCAATGTTAGTAACTTTGTGTTTGCCAATCTAACCCTAGTGATTCTATTCCCTGAACATAGAGATGGAAGGGTCAAAGTCGAATAAATAGGGTGGAAAGAAAAAGAAATCCAAATGATCAAAAACAAAAGGAAAAACTATAGCATCGTCAACTTTTGGAGAACACATTTGGATCTCTGATACTGAAACCCTGGCAATAGCTTTGGAGTGAATTAAGTTGGAAAGGGAGAAGCGTTTGAAGCTTACTAGTACCCCTACAATGACTAAACAAAATAAAACCTCAATGGTTTGTGACATGCCCTTTGAGTGTGGACATAATGCACCAGTCTTGAGTAGTGAGGTGAAAGAGGAGTACATGCATGTACATCCTACCTCAAAATGGGTATTACTGGATTCTGATATAGAAGAACTTGAGGAGGTTCCATTATCTGGTAGTGATTAAAAATCTTTGTAACCTCCAGAAACCTTATCTAAATAAAATGTATATGTCCAAATGACTCGATTGCTAATAGACAACACCTCTTGTCTATACAGCATATATAGAAACCCTTTCTCAATATTGAAAATCCTTAAATGGTTAGTTTTCTTGTTTCAGTTCCTTTTTATTTACATTTTTAGAGTTACAATTTAGAGTTTCACAATTTAACAAGTTGCTTAGTTTTTGTTGGGAAATATTTGTCCATCTCAATATCACTTGACTTATTCGGATGTGGGTATTTGAAGTTGAGTTAATCTAATCACAAATTAAACAACTTTTAACATTACATCACAACTTTAGAGACAAGTTTGCATAATGTGTGTTTTTGTCTCTACTATGGTATTGTGTTTACATTTTGTATAAATATCATAAACTAAAAATAATTACAGGGCAGATAGTTGTTTGGTCTATTAGATAAAATATTGTGCTTTGATAGTATATATTTGTGGTGGTTATTTCAAAAGCTTAGTAAAGCAAATACATATGCTACATGCAAGAATTTGGAGCAACTTTGGTTTAGAAACTATTGTAGAATGTTCAAGGCATAAGAATGATTGCATTAATGTGGAACAAAATGTCATTGCATGATATTGGCATGGCAATAGATTTCTACTAAATTATAGATGTCAAATAGTTTAAAACCTAATTTAATCTAAGGCCTACATTTTATATGGTAAAATCTATAATTATTATTATGGATCCAAATAACTATGGCCACTCATTTCAATTGTATCTAGTGCCTAGCACTGTTGTCAAATGAATAGCACAATACAAATTATGAGAGGCTAAAATTTAAGATGATGTTTTTTCTACTCAAATATATTCTATTTATTTGGAGAAGAAATTGAAAATTATCTTACACTTATTGTTTCTAAAAAGTCTGATAAACAGTTCAAATCTAAATTACTAAATTTACATGGCATCTGTATGCAAATTTGTGAACGAAGAAGAACCTGAGGAGGTTCAATTCTTAGAATAAAATTAAGATATATGCTCTATTTTCAAACCATATAATAAATAAGGATGTGTAACATCCACCTTATATATTAACAAAGATTTTGTTCCTCCTTTTACATTCTTCAAAATGTTGAGCTTTTGCTATGTTCTTGTTTCTATTGTCAAAATATCATGTCTCCAATAAATTTTTGCTTTTAAAATGTTATTATACTTTACTTAGATAACAAAAAGTAAACAAATATACATGCAATTGCTTTATAATATGTTCAACAAAACTATTGTTAGTGTAGGTTTTTATTTTCCTTAGGGATATTTTTTCCTACACATTATTAAGCTTGCTTAGGTTATTAGACTTGGTTATTATGAGGCCACATGGCTAAATCCATCAGCTACATGTGTCACTCTCTCCCACACTTGGGTAGTTGAGTTTCACGCCCTCTTTTGGATTTTTATGCCACCTCTCATAACCATTTATTTATCTTTTACTAAGTAGGTATAACCATGTATTTTGTCTTTTACCAAGTAGGTAAAACTTTCACCTATTTTGGGCAGTTGGAGTTATTAAACCTCTTTAATGTATTTGCCCATTATTTACTATATATACAGCTCTCCTCTCCCCTCTCAAGTAGTTTGGTGAGAGTAATGTGAGATTTGCCTAAACTCTCTTACAGTTTGTCTCTTGATTCTTTCTTTTAGGATTCTCTCTCTATTCCATTATTTTGATATTCGATCATTTGTCGACTGGACTGTATGTGATCTACGACTGACATCAAATCATGGCTCGGTTCTCGCTTCTCGTAGAATCTAACATGGTATCAGAGCATGTTTGTTTAGTTTAGTTCATTTTTGTGATCTTGTTATTTGAAAGATTTGGGACTAATAGTTAATATTTTCTCAAAAATCCCAATATGCTCTTCTCTTGCATCCTCAGATGATCTGGAGAATCAAAAAAGTTTAGAGGAAAAATAGGCATCTGTAATACTCTAGTTTGCATATTTGTGTTCCTGTGCAATTTTGGTGATTGCAGTATTTTTGGTAATCCTGGAGGCATTTACAACTACTCCATAGCATCTCGAAGGCTCGAGAAAGTCAAGATTGGCTTTTGTTTCACCAAAATTGAAGATTGGAGGACCTAGTTGCAACAGAGGTTTTTAGAGGGGTTCCTAGAGGTAGCTGTCAAATTAGAGCATTTTTCAGCCCAAACGAACCTCGCCATCGTGCTCAGAAGACATCAAAACTTAAGAATCGACTATCCAAAAATCAAATTCTAAAAAGTTGTTTCTAAGGCAAATTTTTTTGAAGTTTTGAGTCGTACGACTCTCAATTGCCCCTGATTGTATGGAAATTTTCAAAAATAATAATATAATAATAATAATATTTAAAGTGCCAAGTAGGTGTTGTGGTTAAACGCTTCAACGTTGGTTTTAAGTGTGGTTTTAGTGATAGCTTTAAGTGCGGGTTAACCGCTTGTTTAAAGAGCGCTATTTAAACAAAATAAAATTAAGAAAAGAATTGATGCTTTGTTTTAAGTGTTATAAAATTGTTTTAAAGAGCTCGACCCTATACAAAGGGCTTCGCCCTGCATAGCCCCCAACGGCCATATAAACCTACCGCCCAACAGCACCACCAGGGCACCTAAGCCAGCGCCACTGCCCTTTGGCTGCTAAATTTATCTAGCCATTCACCAAAATTAGCCACAGTTAAATTTAATTAGTTGTAACTAAAACTGGTAGTTTTGCCTTGAAATTAGAGAATTTCTACCAAATTTGGAGGTGACGTCAGCATGACACAGGCAGGCCAGTCTTGAATTTTCTAACTCCCGTCCATTGTAGTTTTTAGTTTGATAGGAAAACTTCGAGGGGCTCATTCTCAGCCATACGGAGGCCTATTTTGGTGTAATTTTTTTTATTTGGGGTAAAATTTCACGCTCTTCACCGTGTTGAAGTTGGATTTTTGATTTGATGCTCCAAATTTCTAGAAACTAAATATTCTTCCAGATTTTGTTGCATAGTTCTTGTTTTGAGACATTCTAGGAGCCATAACTTTTGCAAACAGACACTTTTTTGGGTGTCATTTTTCTACGGTTCATATTTTTTTGTGTACTCTAGATCAGTGCTCTCAATTTGAACTCATATTATACTTGAGTTGTATTTTCAATGTTTTGGCCATTTTAGGCCCTATAAGAGTCTGAATATCTGATATTTGCATTCTAAGTCGCACTAATTATAAATTTTCAACATTGTAATTTTTTGGGGGGTCATTTCAGAAGCTATTAAAAATGGAAGGTGTCTCGTGTGTCTCTTTTTCGCACTTCTCTTTCTGCATTTCTATCTACTTTTCTGCACTAATGGATGCATCAACAGTTCATGTTTTAACATAATATAACTATTTTGAATGGAAATCTATGATGATAATCTATCTCAAAAGGCATGGCTATCACAGAGTTGCAATGGGACTTGGGACAGAACCCAAAGATTATGTTGAAAAGATTAAATGGTTTAACAAATTTGTGAAGCCTTTGGTACTCTGTGCATGTTAGTTTCTCCTGACTTACTTTTTCATATTGAATCTGCTAAAACACCCAATGATGTGTGGACCACATTGGAAAGCCTCTTTGGTAAACAAGATGAATTAAGGGGTCATCAATTGGAGAAAAAACTCATAGCGTTGAGTCCTAGCAATTTTGACACCATACAAGACTTCGTCACAAAATTAAAAGCCAGCAGATTGTAGTTGAAATAGTGTGGAATAGAAAAAGAAGACAAACAACTAATCTTAAGTATTCTTTCTAAGCTTAGTTCAAACTATTCTGTGTTTGTTTCTACCTTTTATGCCACTAAATGTTCTCTTGGTTCCAACTATAAAATGCCTTCACTAGATGAGTTTGTAGAACTCACTAAGGAGAAAGATAAATTGGTTCACATGGGTACAATTAAACCCTCTAAGTCACATGCCTTAGCTGCAAATCAAGGCACAAAAGAATAGAAAGGGTTTGGCAAATAGGATAAGAAACAAAAGAACCAGGGAGAGAAGAAGAAAGATCAAAAACCAATTTCCTCAATTGTAGCTAATCAGACCTTATCATCAAAAGGTGAACAACCTAAGAAGGAGAAGGTCAAATTTTCTTATTGTAAAAGGTCTGGCCATGATGAACATAAGTGTTTAAAGAAATAGATTGATCACCTGTCACATCTTCTTGAAAATAACAATATCAAGGTGCATGACTCTGTCAAAGAGAGTTCATCAAAAGGGTCTTCAAAGGACACAAATAAAAGTAAGAGGAAAGGAAAGGGCAAGGCCCTAGTTGTTGTTGCTTCACAGTCAAATACCTAGATCATTGACTCAGGTGCTTTGCACTACATGGCTTCTTCACATGATGGTTTTGCCTCCTTAGAGCCATGTACTATGCCTGCCATTCTAATGGGTGATGACACTCCTATTGAAGTGCATGGGAGAGGATTTGTTGACGTGGGTGAAGGAACATTTCAAAATGTTTTCTGCATTCCATCCTTGTCAACTAATCTCCTATATGTCTATCAGATCACTCACATAGGCTCTGGCAAGCGGGTTGAGTTCACACCAAACAAATTTGTAATCAGTGAGTTGCATGATGGATCTACAGTTGCCATGGGAAAAGCAGATCATCATTTTAGACTGTATCAATTTTCTCACTTTATTCATGATTCTCCTTCGATGGTTCTACTCACTTATTTAGATAAGGTGAGTCATTTGTGGCATTAGCAGTTTGGCCACTTGAATTATCACTACTTGCAACAACTCAATCAACAAGACATGGTTTCAGGTTGCCTTCTATTCAATTTTCTGATGGAGTTTGTTAGGGATGCATTTTTTGTAAGCATCTTGAGGAAAAATATGACAAAGACAAAGCATGGAGGGCCACATAGCTTCTAGAGTTGGTACATAGTGACTTCGCAGGACCATTTCCACATCCATCTTTCAGCGAGGCTACATATGTCTTGACATTCGTTGATGATATTTCTAGATCTATACTTGGGTTTATTTTCTCAAGTAGAAGTATGAGATCTTTGAGTCTTTTCAGGACTTCAAAGCTTTTATAGAGAAATAATCAGGGAAGGCCATCAAGATTCTACGTACAGATAATGGGGGGAATATGTCAACCATAGGTTTGAGCAATTTTGTGCCTCTAAGGGCATTAATCTTTAGCACACAATTCCCTATAGTCCACAGCAAAATGGTGTCATAGAATGCAAGAACATGTCCTTGAAAACAATGGCCAATTGTATGATTCACTCTAGATCTATGGCACCTTAGTACTAGGTGAAGGCCATCAACTATGCGTGTTATATCTAGAATCAGGTTCCTCACAAAGTTGTGAAGGGGGTAACTCCTTTCCAAGCTTGGACCGGTTGAAAACCAACAATTAAGCACTTTCAAGTGTTTGGTTCTCTTGCATGTGCCCACATTCCAGCAGAGAAACACAACTCTATGGATTCGTAGAGCAAGCCTTGCATATTTGTTGGGTACCCAAATAGTGTCAAAGGCTACAGGCTTCTCCACCCTACAACTCTTGAGCTATTCATTGAGAGGAGTGTTCATTTTAAGGACTCTTCCAGTTTTTCTCCTACCACTTGTACATCCACCATTACATTGGAGACATTGCAACATGATGACAGTTCTTCAAAGGATCTTAATCCTCCTGATCATGATGAGGAATCTTCTTTGTTGCAAGTATGTACTAACTAGTGTTTTCATTGATGTCAACATGTTTGTGTTGTCATTGGTGCCAATTGTATCTTCTAATATTGTTGTTCGTTGATTGATTGAGTTGTCATATTAAGAACACTGTCTGAGTATTTTGCTCTGCATTTCCTCTATGTTGAAGACTGGAGTATGAGTTTTGGATATGATTTAGGGAAGTATTTGAAGATGCTAAATCCAGAATTTGGTGGTCCGAATCGCTATGGAGCAATGAAGATTGTGTCTGACAACATTTGTAGTGTGACAAGGAGAAAGTATTTTGCTCCACATTTCTCCGCAGTTTGGATTTTGGTCTTGCATTTCTGGACTTAAGTTTATAAAGTCCTTATCTATCTTTATTCCAAAGGATTTGTGATTTGGTGGTCTAGAAAGTAAGTTATTGTTTAGCAAATTTTGATAGTGTTTGTTGAGAACAGTCTGTGATCTGTTTTCAGGTGATATTTGTTGTTCTCAAGTAAGATCTGTTGCGGTTGGATTTGTCAGGTCCCAGGAGATTCTATGTTGTTTTTGGATCTCAAGAATGTATTGAAGGTGTTTGCTTGATCTGCAAGCTATAATGAAGTTCTTGGAAGTGTGTATTAAGTATTCTTCATGTTTGCACTAGTTCTGGTCGATTTGGTTATTTACACTTGTTGCGGAGGTGATTCATGGATTGTAGTAGCGTGTGCAAGTGTGTGAAGATGTATTTGGGTCTGAGCTAAGCCATGAAGTGTTCTTCTTTCATTCATTTACTCCACAAGTTTGTTTAGGTCCAGACCTAATTTGACTTATGTATGTATGCTGACCTTGGAGATAGTTTCAATGGTTGTAAGTTGTATTGCCGACCTTGATGAATTTTCCAAGGTTGATGATTGGTATAAATATATGTAATGAAGCCATGAGTGATGTGAGTTTGTGCGAAGATGCAAAGATAAGGTGTGTGTGTGTTATAAAGGTAGAGTAGAAGAGATATATTGCACTTCAATGGAACTGAACTCAGGCATGTGGTAGATGCTACTATATCAGTTCATGGTAGTGAGCCACCCCTTGGCAGTGAGTCACCCTTTGGCAGTGAGCCTTTTTGCAGTGAGAATTTTGGGTAGTGAGCCTCTTTGTTATCTGGTATTGTTACTACATTATATTGTGAGCTAACACTCACTGTGGTTTTTCCTTTTTTAGGGTTTTTCATGTAAAAATCTAGTGTTCATGTGTGTATGATGTTGATGTGCTTATGTTTTGATTCTACTATTCATGTTTAATCTTCATAAAAGAATAAGGAGTTAAACTAAGTTAATGTGAATGTGATTTTGTCTAAAGAAGTTAAGGTTTTTGATACAACTGATTCACCACCCCCCTCTCAGTTGTCTTGTGCCTTCAACATTCTTCCTCCACTTTAGATGGCGACAATGATGATGAGGATCCACCCTCTCCTCCCTATCATCATTCAAAGGTTAATGATTCTCCTCTAGGTTCTCCTACCATAGGGCCTCTTTGGGCTCGTCAAACTTTGTAGTCAGCTAGTGATTGATCCTTCAAATACTCGAAGAACAAGGTCACAATTTCAGTAGGCTCCACATCTCTTTGTTGCTTCAGCTTTTGATCCAAAGACTTTTGGGGAAGCTTCTAGTGTCCTCGAGTTGGATGTTGCTATGCAAGAAGAGTCTGATTCCTTGGAAAGGAATCACACTTGGGATTTAGTCCCTCTTCCTAAGGGAAGAAAACTTGTTCGATGCAAGTAGATCTATTAAACAAAATTTACAGTAGATGGGTCAATTGATAAGCATAAGGCTCACTTGGTCACCAAAGGATTCTCCCAAGTGCATGGGATTGACTACTCTGATACTTTTGTGCCAATTGCCAAGATGAATTCCATCCAACTTGTCATTGCTATAGCTACAACCCATCATTGGGAAGTTCATCAGATGGATGTGAAGAGTACTTTCTTCATGGTGACCTTCAGAAGGAAATCTACATGGAGCAGCCATAGGGGTTTGTTCAGGATCCTTTACTTGTTTGCCATCTTCAGAAGTCTCTCTATGGCTTGAAACAGGCTCCTAGGGCCTGGTATGCCAAGATGGACTCCTTCCTTCTAACAATTGGGTTCACTCGATACCATTATGATCTAAATTTTTACATTCTACAATAGGATGATACTCTCACATTTCCAGTTCTCTATGTCGATGACTTGTTGATCACAAGGAGTCACTCATCCACCATCAAGGCAGTGAAAATTGCTCTACATGATCAATTTATGATGTCAGACTTGGGTCTATTGCACTACTTCATAGGGATTAAGATCACTCAATCATCTTCAGATATCTTCATGACACAACCCAAGTATGCACTTGATATGCTCTCCAGATTTTGCATGGCTAACTATAAGTGCAGTGACTCCATTTCTGTCAGGGGTTAAACTTGAGGCTAAGTGTTCTTCACCCTTGGTTGATGGCAATTTATATCATCGGCTTGTTGGGAGTCTCATCTATCTAAAGTTCACATGAGGCTTGACATTTCATATGTCATGGGCATGCTCTCTCGATTCATGCAGGAGCCCCATGAGTTGCATTGGAAAGTAGCTAATCAGATTCTTCACTATGTTCAGGGAACTCACAGCTATGGGATTCATTATGCAACAGGCATGGATTTTAACTTGGTGGGATACACAAATTTAGATTGGGCAGGCAATTTTGAGGATCACAAGTCTACTTCAGTGTATTACTTCTCACTTGGTTTCAATCTAGTTTGTTGGTCAAGCAAGAAGAAGTCTACAATTGCTCTTTCATTTACAGAGGATGAGTATCGAGGGGCAGTAAATACCACCACTGAGGACATCTAGCTTCATAATATTCTCATTGAATTTGGCATTTCATTCATAAAGCCCATAGTCATCTTTTGTGATAATTAGAGTGCAATATAGATCTCAAAGAATCCAATCCATCACTAGCATGTTGAACACATCTGAAGACTGAGAGAGGGGGGTGAATCAGTCTATTCTTAAACTTTAAATCAATTCCATTTATAGCTTAACCATCAAATCATTTTAACCAAAATAAGAAGAAAAGAAAGTAAATCATACACCACACAAAGTCACCAAGATTTTTTACATGGAAAACCCAATGAGGGAAAAATCACGGTGAGGATTAACTCACAATATATGAAGCTCACTGCTATAAAATATTACAACTTTGTTTTAGGGCTACAACCCAAGGAAGCTACTACTCCCTATTGGACTTGCACATTAAGGCTACAACCTTAGGTCAAGATACAAAGACCTGCTAAAGAGACTCACTATTTGATAGCATGATACATGAAAACTACAATAGAAACATGAACATGAATTGATGTATAGAAAGCATCTGTCATATGTTGATGTTGCAGTCCCTTACTTCACACACTTCATGCTTAACACCCTCATCAATCTATCTTATTCACTTCACAAATGATTTTTTTCTTCTATAAATACCCTTCGCAACAACTCAAATCCTCAATTTGGCTGGCTTCAAGATGATTTTAAATGAAACGTATGATTCTCCATGGGTTGGCTTCAAACATATGCATTATGAAGAGAAAATGAATTCTGGATCACTACACATTGCATAACGGGATCAAATACATCATAACACATCCTTCAAAGTTAAATTAATCAATCAAGATCAACCACAAATAAAGGAACCTAGACTATTAGTTCAACCATCATCAAAACTACCAACTGTTCATCTTTACACTACCAGGAGAGACCAAAAACATCATGCGGACCAAGATATGAATAATGAACTTTGTCAACACAATCCTTACACCCTTCTCTTGAAGTATTTGATCATTATGTGCTGCCGCAAGAAGAGAAACATCTTGAACTGATGAGAACAGAGCATCCCGGACTGATTGTGACATATCAAAACTTAGGATATTGCATTGTGGACCACCAAAACATCTAGAACTCTTATGAATGAACTCATGCATCATTCTGACCATATCTCTAAGACCACACAACCATATCTATCACTTCTGGAGGAATTCAGAGACATTTAACTCAGTTGCATTGTAATCAACATTCATATATATAACTCAAATTGACTTGAACACTTCATGTGGTATTGGAAACAAGAAGGAATTGCATGTGCTTCAACCCTGAGACATATTGAGATATGAAAAATGTTCACATAAACTCTTATAGCCAATCTGTACATTCTCCAACTAGCGCAAGTACTCAAACATGTGTTCTGAGAACAGTTAGGCATTCGAAGTCAATTGTAGCACTTCTGTCATTTGAAAACTAAACTTGTGGACCACTGAATTACTTGATACTACAAAGAAGCATGCATTAACCATCTCTAAGCATGTCCTCAAAACCACATGAAAAAATATTCACTTCCAAAGGAATGCGAAGCATTCCAACAAGTCTTCACCATTACTTTGCTCTATCAAATCACAAATCAGAACTCTATCACTTATAAATTTCACTATTGAGAGTATAAAGACTTAAGCTCTTGGATATAACACATTCATATGCTAATTAACTTATCTTCTAAATAGTACGACTAAATCTTTCTCTACAGAGGAATGTGGACCAAAACACTATGACTGCCTTATAGTATACACTATAAATGCCTTAGCAAAACTTCTATAACTTATCTCTAAGTGCGGTACACCAAACTCAATGTAGACATATAGGAAACATATTAGAACAAGTGTACTCACCTCTGCATCACACTTAGACATCATTTTGATTACCATTCTTCTTCATACTGACTTGCACCAACTGATATTGCATATTGAGTATCTCTGGAGTACATACTTTTGACATCAATGACAACTAATCTTATCAAGATGCAACAATCTCCCCCTTTGTCATTGATGGCAAAACCAAGATGATGTGCACAAACTCTCCCCCTTAGATGTACATTTCTCTCTCCCCCCCTTTGACATCAAGGACAAAGGGTCAAATAACTCCTACTTATAACCACCCAAAAACTGTATGAACTCCCCCTTACTATATGATTTCTACAAACAATACTCCCCCTGAGATGGAAATGCCCAAAAATTGATGTTATGTACATAATATTATCAAAAATGACACTGCAAGCCTCCGCAGGTCTATACAAAGCCAAAATTATCTTATCTACAATGTTCTTGCAACTCACTTAGAAGGTTGAATGCTTTTGTAGATTACCTTGAGTTGAGCAAGAGTGGATACCCAATTTGCCTTTTCTGAGGAAATAATATGATTCTAACATTTAAACTACATACATAAGTCCTCAGCCTCATCTATATTGCTTGGAGCCTTCATTTTCTGCTCAATCTTTACAGTTTCTCCTAGCAACCCGAATGATGAAGCAAGTCTCAAGTTGACTGCTTCCCTCAGCTGACCAAAATGTTTCTTTATTTGTTCTCTTTGGTCCTAAAGTTGTGACATCTGTGAATGAAGATTTTCTATTTGAGCCCTGGTTGATCCATCCTTGTCCTTTGACAAGTCATATATCTCGGCCAATTTCATGATCTATGACTCAATGGAGTCAATCTGAGTTTTGATATTTTTGGTGCAATTTGGCCATTTCAAACAAAATAGATATAAGGCAGTAGATTCATCAATATAATCCTTAAATATCTTTATATTTTCTTGCAATTTATTATGTGCATTGGCACACCGATTAGATACCTCATCCATTCTTTTATCATTTATCTTCCTTAAGGCCTCTTGTTCTACCTTTTGTTCAACATGAGAGGAGTGATCCTTGAAGGAATCCATCAAAAGCTTCAATTTCTACTTCGGAGGCAAGGAAGGATCAATGTTTACCTCTAGTAGGCCTTCCTAAATCAACTTTACTGCATCCTCAACTAGTCTAGTTTTCTTCAAATTTTCTTGCAGGAACTCCTTCCTTGTAGAAGCATGCAGGATGTCACCAAGTTGTAGCTTATGAAGGGGTGAAATATTTGAAAAATCTACTTGCCCCTCATGAGTGGGAATTTGCATAAGCTAAGGTGTAATCACAAGTTGAAACTACATCTACAATCCTAATAGGTCCTTGAATGAGTCTGATGCTGAATAACTCTGACCTATATCTATAGAAGCATCCTGTGTTGGAAACTTGCTGGTGTTGTCATTGATGTAAACCTCAAGCAGATGGTTCACTTGGTTTCTAAGTGCTTTTGATAAAATTTGAATAATAAGGTGTGCAGTGTGACAGGGGTGTGCTCAGTGTTTTGCTCCACATTTCTTCATAGTTGAAGGTATACTTGTGCAGTTTGGAAGTGTTGATCAGAGGTGTTCAAAGGTGTTATATCCAAAGTTTTAGGTTTTGGATCATGCGGAAGTGGAAGTTATGTTTGACAGAGTGTTTGCCTACATAGAAGACTATCTGGGAGAAATGAGATTGCCCCACATTTCTCCGCATTAAGGTTTCTTGTCTTGCGGATCTAGGAGAGTGCTTATATTATCTATATCTACTTTTCATTGAAGTTTCTAGTGTTGGGGTGCTCTGCAAGTTTAGCTCTTGTGTTGGTGATGAGTAGAAGTGTGTCTTGATGTGCATAATGAAGATATTCTTTGTTTCAAGTGGTTGCAGCAGTGTTGCAGAAGATTTTGATGATGCTGAATATTCTGGGAAGGTGTGTGAATGTTGTGGAGTGTCTCTCTCTAGTCCGCATGATGTTTTTAGACTTGGAGAAGCGTGGATGTGGTCATTACCTTAGGTTTGGATGACCTAGCTTACTAGCGCCATTTGTGGAGGTATCTCATGGATTATGGAGGTGATAAGCAGCTTGGTGATACATATTTGAGTCCTAGTTAACCCTTGACATGGTCCACTTTCACTTCTTTCCACTGCAGAAGTGTTTAGTGCCAACCTAATTGGTGTTGCACGTTTGAGGTGCACACACTTCATTAGGACCAACCTAATTGAGATAGGTCTTGGTTGTAGATGGTATAAATGTAAGATGAAGTTGAGTGGAGAAAAGTAGAGAAGATGATGCGAATGTGAATCAAGGGTAGTGTGTTGTGTGTGAGCTTCAATGCTTATGACTCCGGAATGCATTGAGCGGAAGGTGTCAACATTTCAGTGTGCCTGAAGTTGTTGGAGGAAGTGAGCCAAAGGTTGCAGATGGAAAGGAGTGGCAGTGGTGGATTGCTCCTATTGCTTTGAGATAGTGAATCTCTTTGTAACAATCTTCTTCTTTCTTCTCTCTTATGGGCAGTAAGCCCTTGGTAGTGAGCCTTTCTTTTAGCAACGAGCCTTTCTTTTGGGCAATAAACCTATTTGATTTCAGTGTTGCTATTCATATATATGTGAGCTAATCCTCACCGTGCTTTTTCCCTTCTTGGGTTTTCCACGTAAATATGGTGTTCTTATGTGTTTGAATGTGTTTGCATTGATGCTTCATATGTTTACATTTTGCTAATGCATAATAAGAGGTTGATGTTTGGAATTGCTTTGAGGGTTTAAAGTTTTATTACACAACTGATTCACCCCCCCCGCTCTCAGTTGTCCTGTGCATTCCAACAATTGGTATCAGAGTGAGGTTCCCTGAAGAAGCTTAACCACTTGGGGTAGATCTGGATGGTGCACAGGAAAGGTATGGAGGTTCCAGTGTTTGATGGAACAAATTATGCTTTTTGGAAGACCAAGATGGAAAGATTTCTTGTCTCACTAGGATACGGTGTATGGAAGATAGTTGACAAAAAGTATACTATACCTCCTAATGGTCTAAAGGATGAAGATGAGATTAAAGAATATGAGAACAATGGCAAAGCAAGGAGTGCTCTTCTGAACAGTCTCTCTAATTTTGAATTAGTGAAGGTGATGAGTTACAAAACTGCTCATGAGATCTGGAAGAAGCTGGAAAGTATCTATAAAGGAGATGACAAGGTCAAGCAAGCAAAGATGCATAACTTGAAGGCCAAGTTTGAAACCCTGAAGATGTCAGAGGATGAAAATATTGCAAACTACATGCAGAGAGTGGATGAAGTTGTCAACTCCATCAATGGTCTTGGTGGAAAGCTAGAGTAAAGTGAAGTGGTAAAGAAGGTACTAAGAACTCTTCCAAAAACTTATAGCGCTAAAGTTTCTTCCATTGAAGAAACTCAAGATTTGGATAAGTATTCTAAAGATCAAATCTTTTGTACTCTAACTACTTTTGAGATAAGAGAATTTGGTCAAGATGATTCCAAAAAAGAAATTGCTTTTAAGGCTAGCAAGATAGAAAAGAATGTTGAATCAGACTCAGATGACTTTGATGAAGTGGAAGAAATTTTTGTAAGCAGATTGAAAAATGGCTCTGGAAAATACAGAGGTAAGTTACCCTTCAAATGTTTTAACTATGGAAAGATAGGTCATTATGCTTCAAAATGTCCAATCAAAATTTCAAACGACAAATACAAGGATAACAAAGGTAAATCATTCAAGAGAAGTTATTATGTTAAAGAAGATGATAGCATATCTGATGATGAGTCTGTCTATCTGGATGATGAAAGTAATAAATGCTTGTCCATGGCTTTGAATGTTGGAACTAATTCTAAAAGGGGTATGAAGGAAATTGCTCTAAAAATAGAGCACAATATCAAAGGAGCTTTGGTAATTGCTTTCCATGCAAGAGAAGAGGAGAACCACTCGTTAATTGATAGTGGATGTTCAAATCATATGACAAGTGATAAGAATAAGTTTTTGAAGCTTGAGAAGTTTGATGGAGGCTTTGTTAAGTTTGGAGATGATGCATCTACTAAGATTTGTGGAAAAGGTTCAATTAGTTTTGATGGCAAGCACAATAGAGATGATGTGCTTTATGTCAAGGGTCTCCAGCATAATCTTCTAAGTGTAGGATAAATGTGTAGCAGAGGATATAACCTTGTGTTTCAGGATGGTGCCTATGAAATAAGAAAAGAAAACTCTGAAACTCTAGTTGCTACAGGAACAAGGACAAAAGGAAATATATATCAGCTCAAAGGTGCTAATGGTATGTGCCTTATGACTCAAATTAATGAAAGTTGGCTATGGCATAGAAGAATGTGTCACATCAATTTTGACAACCTAGTGAGGATCAACTCTACTCAAGTTGTGAGGGATCTACCAAGAATTACAAAGCCTATCAATACAACCTGTAAGGAATTTTAGATTGGGAAGCAAACAAGGAAGAATTTCAAGATCAAAGAGTATTCTACCATTAGACCTCTAGAGTTGGTGCATACAGATCTGTGCGGACCTACAAGAGTAAGAATCTTTCAAGGTGACAGGTATTTCATGTTGTTGATTGATGATTTCTTTAGAATGACTTGGGTAACTTTTCTTAAAGAAAAATTAGAAGCTCTAGATAGGTTTAAAGCATTCAAGGTTATGGTTGAAAATGAAATTGATTTGAAAATCAAGTGTTTGAGGTCTGATAGAGGTGGTGAGTTCACCTCCAATGAGTTTAATTATTTTTGTGAAGATCATGGAATAAAGAGGCATTTGTCAGTCCCTAGGACTCCTCAGCAAAATGGAGTGGTGGAAAGAAAGAACAGGACAATTCAGGAAGTAGCAAGGACAATGTTGAAAGAAGCAAATTTACTATTTATCTATTGGAGAGAAGCTATTCACACTACAGTCTACATATAAAACAAAGTGTATACAAGGGTTGACAGTTCAAAAACTCTATATGAGCTATGGTATGGAAGAACTCCTACTGTAAAATATTTTAGAGTGTTTGGAAGAAAGTGTTACATTATGAGAGATGAAGAAAACTTGGGAAAGTTTGATACAAGATCAGATGAAGGAATCTTCTTTGGATATTCTACAAAGAGCAAGGCTTACAAGTGCTACAACAAGAGAATGACGAAATTAGTGGAAAGTGCAAATGTCAAAGTGGATGAAGAAACATATCAAAGTTCAGTGTTAATAGAAGGATATGAATTTGATGAGATCCCTTGTAGAGAAGAATAAAGAGAAGAAGAAAAGGAAAAGGAGAAGCAATTTGATGAAGAAGATGCTACAAAAAGGATTCCTAAGACCCCCAAGTATGTGCAGAAGAATCATTCTAAAGATCAGATCATTTGAGATATCTTAACAAAGGTGTATTGACAAGAAGTATTGCTATGGCAGATGAATAGGTAGATTTTTTCTTATTATCTAAAATAGAACCCAAAACAGTGACTAAAGCATGCAAAGATGAGCGTTGGATCAAGGCTACGGAAGAAGAATTGATGTAAATTGAGAAGAACTAGACTTGCAAAGTTGTCCCAAGACCAGCAAACAAAAATGTGATAGGAACTAAATGGGTCTTCCAGAACAAATTGAATGAGTATGGAGAAGTAGTCAAAAATAAGGTTAGTCTTGTGTGTAAAGGCTACTCACAAGTAGAAGGAATAGATTATGAGGAAACATTTGCTCCAGTGGAAAGATTGGAGGCTATTAGAATGTTCTTGGCCCTTGCAGCTCATAAGGACTTCAAAGTCTATCATATTGATGTGAAATCTGCTTTCTTGAATGGAGAGTTGGAAGAGGAACTATACATTGAACAACCGGAAGGCTTTCAGTTATCAAATGATCCAAATATGGTTTGCAAATTCAAGAAGTCGTTGTATGGACTCAAACATGCTCCTAGAGCTTGGTATGCAAGGTTGGATAGGTACCTACTGCAACATGGATTCAAAAAGGGCACTGCAGATAGAAATGTGTACTTCAAAGTTGAAGAAGATCAAATCTTGATTGTGGAGGTATATGTTGATGATATAATCTTTAGAGGAAATAAATGTATGTGCAAGAGATTTGCAGAGGAGATGCAGAAAGAATTTGAAATGTCAATGTGTGGGGAAATGAATTTCTTCCTTGGGTTACAAATCAGTCAATCAAAAAAAGGTATTTTCATTTCACAGTCAAAGTATGCTAAGGAAATGTTGAAGAAGTTTGGAATGGAAGGATCCAAACTAGTATGTACAGCTCCCATGACTACTAGTTGTAAATTGAGAAAAGATGATGAGTCTCCTAAGGCTGATTAGAGCAAGTACAGATCAATGATTGGTGGACTGTTATACTTGACTGCTACTAGACCGGATATCATGCATGCAGTTTGTCTTGTGGCTAGATTTCAAGTTGATCCCAGAGAGTCACATGTTTTAGTAGTAAAGAGGATATTCAGATACTTGAAAGGCACTCTAGAGTTTCACCTATGGTATCCCAAGGATACTGCTTTCTCCTTGAGTGCATATACAGATGCAGATTGGGCAGGATGTACAGATGATAGAATAAGTACAAGTGGTGGTGCTTTCTTTCTGGGAAGTAGACTTGTCTCATGGTTAAGTAAGAAGCAAGACTCATGTCATTATCTACTGCAAAGGCAGAGTACATTGCAGCAGCATCTTGCTGCACATAGGTGTTATGGATGAAGCAAACATTAAAGGATATCAAAGTGTCATATGTTGAAACTATTCCTATCTTAAGTGATAATACAAGTGCTATCAACATTTCAAAGAATCTAGTAATGCATTCAAGGAAAAGGCATATTTCAATCCGATATCACTTCCTAAGAGAGAAAGTTACAAAGAATGAGGTGAAATTGGAATATGTGCCTACCAAGGATCAAGTTTTAGATATCTTTACAAAAGCTCTTCCTAAGGATACTTTTGAGTATCTCCGATAGAAGTTAGGATTTATTGCCCCTCCTTTTAACTAGATGCATAAGTGTGTACATCTGTCTGGGAAGCATTTCAAGATACATTCTTGGTCCTAGACTGATGTTGAAGGCTACCTCTCAGGGGGAGTAAGTAGTGATACTATTGGTTGGTGCAGTCAGATGGACCATATCTTATGATCCTAAGGGGGAGAGTGCAGATAAGTGATAGTAGTGGAGATAGTGTCGGTACTTGTTGGTGTTGTAGTTGTTGCCCTTTGCCATTGATGTCAAAGGGGGAGAGAGTTGAAGTGATTGAAATTTAACCATTGTGCAAAAAAGTGTGTGAAGAGTAAGAGTTGCTTCAGTCAGGGGGAGTATTACTGGTTGTAGAGATAATGATTGATTGTTCTTGTTGTTGATGTTTTTTCAAAGAGTTGGTGTTGCCGTCAATGACAAAGGGGAAGATTGTTGGAAACTTGCTAGTGTTGTCATTGATGTCAACCTCCAACAGATGATTCACTTGGTTTCCAATTGCTTTTGAGAAAATTTAAATAATAAGGTGTGAAGTGTGATAGAGGTGTGCTCAGTGTTTTGCTCCACATTTCTTCATATTTGAAGGTATACTTGTGTGGTTTGGAAGTATTGATCAAAGATGTTCAAAGGTGTTATATCCAGAGTTTCAGGTTTTGGATCGTGTGGAAGTAGAAGTTGTGTTTAACAAAGTGTTTGCCTGCATAGAAGACTGTCTGGAAGAAATGAGATTACTTCACATTTCTCCACATTGAGGTTTCTTGTCTTATGGATCTGGGAGAGTGCTTATATTGTTTGTATCTACCTTCCCTTGAAGTTTCTAGTGTTGGGGTGCTTAACAATTTTAGCTCTTGTGTTGGTGATCAATAACAGTGTGTCTTGATGTGCATAATGAAGACATTCTTTGTTTCAAGTGGTTGTGGTAGTGTTGCATAAGATTTTGATGATGCTGAATATTATGGGAAGGTGTGTGAATGTTGTGGAGTGTCTCTTTCTAGTCCACATGATGTTTTTGGACTTGGAGAAGCATGGATGTGGTCATTAGCTTAGGTTTGGCCAACTTGGCTTACTAGCACCATTTGCAGAGGTACCTCATGAATTTTGGATGTGATGAGAAGCTTGGTGATACCTATTTGAGTCCTAGTTAACCCTTGACATGGTCCACTTTCACTTCTTTCCACCACGTAAGTGTTTAGTGCAAACCTAATTGGTGTTGCATGTTTGACATGCACATGCTTCATTAGGACTGACCTAACTAAGATAGGTCTTGGTTGTAGATAGTATAAATGCAAGATGAAGTTGAGTGGAGCAAAGTAGAGAAGATGGTGCAAATTTGAATCAAGGGTAGTAAGTTGTGTGAGAGCTTAAATGCTTATGACTCTGGAATGCAGTGAGTAGAAGGTGTCTACATTTCAGTGTGCCTAAACTTACTAGAGGCAGTGAACCAAAGGTTGCAGATGGCAAGGAGTCGCAGTGGTGGATTTCTCCTGTTACTTTGAGATAGTGAATCTCTCTATAACAGTATTCTTCTTTCTTCTCTCTTCTAGGTAGTGAGCCCTTAGCAATGAGCCTTTCTTTTGGCAATGATCCTTTCTTCTAGGCAGTGAGCCTATTTGATTTCGGTGTTGCTAGTCATATATGTGAGCTAATCCTCATCGTGGTTTTTCCCTTCTTTGGTTTTCCACATAAATCTAGTGTTCTTGTGTTTAAATGTGTTTGCATTGATGCTTCATATGTTTACATTTTGCTAATGCATAATAAGCGGTTGATGTTTGGAATTGCTTTAAGCGTTTAATGTTTTAATACACAATTGATTCACCCTCCCCCCCTCAGTTGTCCTGTGCATTCTAACATCCTGACCTTTCTCAGCTTGCTTCTCCTCAATCTTCTATGTTTCATCCTAAATTTGTTCATCTTGTTTCTCCTTAGTCTTTTATGTTTCATCTTGAGCTTCCTTGGGATTATCCTTTTTCTTTTGGTCATCTTTCCCTAGATTCTCTGAAGGAGGATTGTCATGTTCTGCACTAGAATTAGTATTCTCCAGAGGAGGTGTACCCATTTTACCTTGATCCTTTGTATCTTGTGCTTTAGCATTCTTTGGAGGAGCAGTCACCTCATTCTTCACAGTCTCATCATCACCTCTTACATTGTATTCAAAAGTTGACAAGTCTATGTCATCAGATATATCTTCAATAATCACCTCATCATTCTTCATCTCTTCAAGAATTTTGGCTATTTTCTTTATTAGCTCCTTTTCCAATCTTGTTATTTCTTCTTTATCCTTTCCCATTAGAATGTTTATTCTATGTTTGGTACTAAATTCTTTTGCTTGTCTTTGGGAAACTTTAACTTTTTCTTTATCAGAGATAGATGGACCAGCCTTATCAACTGCTTGTTCCCTCATCTTGGCCTCTTTTGCCATGGTTTCATTCCTCTTATTGGTGAGTATGTCTGCAAGACTTGCAGGAAGTTGATCAATGATCTCCATTAGGGCCACATTAAAGGCCATTATATATATGACTATGGCTTCCTCAATTGTAGCTTTATCATTTTTAGGCATCTCATAAATAAAGATTTGCAACTTCCTTTAGGGCACCATGCTATACAATAGCATTGACAGTGGCCTCAAGTTGCACAAGCTTATATTTAGATTTTTCTTGAGGAGCTCTTTTTGTTTTCTTTGCTTTTCCTTTTCCCTTTCCTTTAGAAGTTTCTTCTTCTTCTTCTCTTGTTCTTTTCTTTCTTCTCTCAAGCACACAAGATTCTTCTTCTTCTTCATCATCCTCTTCATCATCATCCACATTCACCAGATTGATCTTTTCTCTTTTTGCTTGTTGTTTTGGTCATGGTTTCTTCTTCTCTGTAGTCTTGGTTTGTACCAGGACTTCAGCAACAGCTCTTCTCCTACTAGGGGGTGTATGAGTAGGTTCAAAGGATTTGGAAGAAGTAGTAGTAATGGTCCAAGTAGGTCTACCCTTGAACAAGGGCAGACCTACTTGTCCTTCTAGGAGTTTGTGAGGTAGAGGTGGTTTGATGTTCTTCTGCAGAACCCTCAGGAGTATTAAGCATCTCTTCCAACTTTGATTTCATCTTCTCTACCTTCTCTTCTACATTCTTCTTGACCATCTTATTAGTTATTTCATCATAGGTCCCAAATCTCTCTGCGGTGGGATCCTTAGGCTTGCTAAGCAGGATATCAACATATCTAATCAAATCAGGTCTAGAGACCTCATAAGGCAAGGTGGTTATCCAGAAAGTCCTTGGTTCAACTACCTCCATATAGCAATTGTCCTTATCCACCATGAAAGTTATATCATTCTTGTATTTTTCTACCACTTTTGATGGCATCCTTTCCCTTATTTGCATTTCATCTTGGAAGTTTTTAAAGAATCCCCAATACATTGTGTTACATTGTTTAGTGTCTACAAAACTCTGCATGTGATCCCTAATCTGCTGGGCCATAGGAATATCTCTTCTCTAGACCACATTTTTCATACTAGGCAATTTTTTCATGAAATAAAACATGAGACAAACAATCAAAGAGCCATACCGGAAGTGATAACATGTCTCCTTTGTTCTCTTCAAATTGTCTAACAATTGTTGTCGCAACAACTCACACAGGTCATAGTCCTTTCCTTCCTTAACCATCTGATGAGCAGTGTAGATGGCATTTGTGGTAGCTGGTCCTTCTCTGTTTGTGTAATATAATTTGTATGCAATTCCCATTGTGGCATACTGGACCCCTAGGTCAGTGATATCATCCACTGTAAGGGTTCTTTTGTCAAATTTTGCACCGGTAAGCTTCATTACCACCTCATTCTTTATGGCCTTTAGAAATGGTACATGTCCAAAGGAGCACAATCTAGTCACATTTTTGGTGGATTCTTTTGTAATCATGTAGGGTTGATCAAGGCAAAAAAATTCTTCATGAATCTGGCTCAAAAAAATCCTAACCCAATTATCCTCATAGCAAAAATTAGGAAAACCCTGCCATACATCTAAGCATTTAGCTTCAACATTTGCATACTCCAATTTTAGCTAAAAATCATCTCCCAAAAGATAGTCGTTCCTGAATTGTTCCAACTTCAAATGGTTGTATTCATTTAGTTGTGAGTGAATGTATATGCGAACATCTTTTGTGTGTAGTACATTGATAGGCACGCAAGAAAACACTCCATCCTTATCAGTTTCAGTGGATTTGAAAGAGTGTTTTTTGAATTTTGGCCTCAGTCTCTCCACAATATCAATAACCACAGGTGTTGTCATGATAACACTTTCAAAAAACTAGGGTTTTACAAGAAAATTTGTGAAATACCTATGAATGTTGTCATTAGGGTTTGCACACAAGCTCCATTGAAAATATTCTCTTCTTTGCTCTTGCACACACTTGCTTTCATTCAAATGAGATCAATTTTGATCAAGTATCAACTAAATATGCTTCATACCTACCCTTGCTACTCTGCATTAAATGTATTATTTTTGTTCTTGACCTAATTCACTTTTTACTATATAGGTATCCATTATCACTCAACAATCTTCCACAGAGAACATGTATTTGCTCTAAAATTTTGATCAAACATCATAATATCATTAGCCAAACATATCCATGCCACTTTTAACCATTATGTTGAAGATTTCAGCATCTTATGCATTCAGGGGTTTGAAAAAGATTTGTAATTGCAACTCCCCCTGAGCCAATACTTCATTTTTAGTTACTGGAAGATCCATCTGCACTAGGCAGAGGTCCAAATCCTTCCTTTACTTCACCTTCTTCCTTCTTCTTCCATGTCTTGTGCATTTCCTTCTTTTGCTGACCAATGTCAATCTTCTTTTGAGGAGAAGGTCTTACATTCTTTCCCTTGCAGAACCTTGCAATGTGTCCTGATTTATTGCAATTGTAGTAGGTGATCCTAGATTGTTGAGCATAATCACCTCTTCTCACATTAGATCTACAATTAGCAGTCTTATGACCAAAGTTATTGCATGTGTAGTAGTAACCATAGAAGAATTGAGAAGTCATGACATTGTTCTCGTTCATGAAACTATTTCTCATCACTTTGTTTATGTAGTCATTGGCCTTATGACCAACCCTTTTGCAATCACAGCACTAACCATGAAATGAAACAACACCAAATCTTTGAGGCACAAATGGTCTTCTATTCATGTAATTATTTGTTCTTTGCCTAGGTCTATAATCAACAACCATTATGCCCAAAATTATTGTAGGAAAAATAATGACCTTGAAAAGATTGATTGAACCTGGTAGGGGCATGTTGTCTTATAGGAGGAGGACCTCTAAATCTTCTTTATCTCTGGATAGGAATGAATCCATCTTCTTCTGCATATCCAGAGGCATTCTTCTTAGGATCTTCAATGCAGGCTTTTTCTTCCTTTATTTCAGACTTTCCTTCTTCTTTGAAATTGTCATATAAGTTTGCAGATGCACTGGTTATAGGACTTTTCCCCTTTTCAAAATCAAGACTAGATTTTTCTTTTGATGGATTTTGAGAGTTAATCAACTCATAAAGAATTTTAGAACCTCCTTTCAATTTTAATCCTTTGTCAATTTGTTCTTTTGCTTTTTCCAATTCTTTTCTCAGAGTGACAACTTCTTCCTTAAGTTTTGAACATTCAACTACTTTCTCATTGATCTTAATATTTAAGCAATCTTCAATCCTCTTTCCTTCTTCAACCATGACTTTCAAACTAGAGATTGAATATCTTCTACCTCCTTGAGTTTAATGTCACATCCTTTATCTCTTTTTGTTTGAGCTTTCAATTTGCTAATTTCTTCTTTTCATTCTCTGGCTTGTGTCTTCCTCCTTTGATTTTTCAAGCATGACCTCATATTTCATTTTTAGTTCTCTTGCTTTATCCAGATCTTCAAGAGTAGACCTAAGTTTACCTTCAAGATCTACCTCATCTAGATTGAGGTCCCACCCTTTAGGTTACATTGCTTATAGATTTGGTTTTGGAGTAAACATATCATTAGACATTGCTTCAGATTCCATGTGTTCAAGTGCAAGATCTACCTCAATTGTTAGGCTTCTCAAAGGTACTTGGCTATGATACCAATTGTTGAACACATCCAAAGACTGAGAGGGGGGGTGAATCAGTCTATTCTTAAACTTAAAATCAATTCCATTTACAGCTTAACCATCAAATCATTTTAACCAAAATAAGAAGAACATAAAGTAAAACATGCACCACATAAAGACACCAAGAATTTTACGTGGTAACCCTAATGAGAGAATAACCACAATGAGGGTTAACTCACAATATATGAAGCTCACTACTATAAAAGATTATAACTTTGTTTTAGGGCTACAACCCAAAGAAGCTACTACTCCCTGTTGGACTTGCACACTAAGGCTACAACCTTAGGTCAAGATACAAAGACTTGCTAAAGAGACTAACTGTCTGATAGCAGGATCTACATGAAAACTACAATAGCAACATGAACATGAACTGCTGTAAGGAAAGCATTTGTCATATTTTGATGTTGTAGTCCCTTACTTCACACAATTACTCCATCACTCTAACTTTACACACTTCATGCTTAACACCCTCATCAATCTATCTTATTCACTTCACAAATGATTTTGTTCTTCTATAAATACCCTTCACAATAACTCAAATCCTCAATTTGGTCAACTTCAAGATGATTTTTAAATGAAATGTATGATTCTCCATGGGTCAGCTTCAAACATCTGCGTTATGAAAAGAAAATAATTTATGGATCACTAAACACTGCATAACAAGATCAAATACATCATAATACATCCTTCAAAGACAAATTGATCAATCAAGATCAACCGCAAATAAAGGAACCCAAACTGTTAGTTCAACCATCATCAAAATTGCCAACTGTTCATCTTTACACCACCGGGGAGAGACCAAAAACATCATGCGAACCAAGATATGAATAATGAACTTTGTCAAAACAATCCTTACACCCTTCTCCTAAATTATCTATTCATTATGTGTTGCTGCAAGACAAGAAACATCTTGAACTGATGAGAACAGAGCATCCCGGACTGACTGTGACATATCAAAACTTAGGATATTGCATTGTGGACCACCAAAACATCTGGAACTCTTATGAATGAACTCATGCATCATTCTAAGCATACCTCTAAGACTGCAAAACCATATCTATCACTTCTAAATGAATTCAAAGACATTTAACTCAGTTGCATTATAATCAGCATTCATATATATAACTCAAAGTGACTTGAGCCCTTCATGCAGTGCTTGAAACAAGAAGGAATTGCATGTGCTTCAACCTTGAGACACATTGAGATATGTAGAATGTTCACATAAACTCTTATAGCCAATTTGTATATTCTCCAACTGGTGCAAGTACTCAAATAGGTGTTCTGAGAACAGTTAAGCATCTAGAGCCAACTGTAGCACTTCTGTCATTTGAAAATTGAAATTGTGGACCACTGAATTACTTGATACTACAAAGAAGCGTGCATTAACCATCTCTAAGAATGTCCTCAAAACCACATGAACAAATATTCACTTCCAGAGGAATGCATAGCATTCCAACAAGTCTTCACCATTACTTTGCTCTGTTAAATCACAAACCAAAACTCTATCACTTATAACTTTCACTACTAAGGGTATACAGACTTAAGCTCTTGGGTATAACACATTCATATGCCAATTAACTTATCTTCTAAACTGCAAGACTAAATCTTGCTCTGCAGAGGAATGTAGACCAAAGCACTATGGCTCTGCCTTAGAGTATACACTGTAAATGCCTTCAAAACTTCTGCAACTTATCTCTAAGTGCGGTACACCAAACTCAATGTAGACATATAGGAAACATATTAGAACAAGTGTACTCACCTCCGCCTCACACTTAGACATTAGGTTTATTACCATTCTTCTTCATACTGACTTGCACCAACTGATACTGCATATTGAGTATCTCCAAAGTACATACTTTTGACATCAATGACAACTAATCTTATCAAGATGCATCATAGCAAACAAAACACATTGAGATACATATGCACTACATCTAGGAGTTGATTCATGTAAACATCATTGATCTCATGTACATTCAGACATCAAAGCTCAAATCGCAGACATCTTCACCAAACCCTTTACTGAGAGAAAGTTCCTTCATTTACGAGCTTTTCTAGGGGTGTGATCAGTGTCTACTTCAAGAGGGGATTCTTAGTCCTTTTCTTTCACTCTCTCTGCTCTAAGGAGGTGTTTTCTCTCTCTATTTGGGGGGAGCTATTCCTTTGTGGGGAGGCTTCTTCTCATTTGGGGGGAATTCTTTGTACATGGGTACCTCATTAAGATTCATTTACCAAGACCCATATCTTTTCACCCACCTAAGCTACGCTTAGGGGGGGTGTTAGTGTAGGTTTTTTTATTTTCCTTAGGGATATTTCTTTTTCCTACACATTATTAAGATGGCTTAGGTTATTAGACTTGGTTCTTATGAGGCCACATGGCTAAATCCATCAGCTACATGTGCCACTCTCTCCCACACTTGGGTAGTTGAGTTTCACACCCTCTTTTGGATTTTTATGTCACCTCTCATAACCATTTATTTGTCTTTTACTGAATAGGTATAACCATATATTTTGGCTTTTATCAAGTAGGTAAAACTTCTGCCTATTTTGGGTAGTTGGATTTATTACACCTCTTGGATGTATTTGCCCATTATTTACTATAGTAACAATCTACCTATAACTATTTAAACTGTTTAAACTTTCCAAATATTAAATTAATTATTTGATCAAACAAAAAAAATGTTTTAATAAATATTGATATATGTTCTAACATATGTTATTTCTCTCCTACAGATTCTTTCGACTCAACATACCAAATAGTAAAAACTCTTAATGGAACTAACTATCCCAAACTTCCAAACAAAATAGCTCAACAATGCTTGTTAAGGGTCCCATTCATATATCATGATGTACTCAAACAGTTGTCCAAAATATGGAGAGTAGTGCTCAACAATCCTACATTCTATAAAGATAGAAAACAATTGAAATTAGATGAAAAGGTCATATGTCTAGCTAGAAAAACAACAAGACTTTCTTGTTCTTATAGTTATGAATTATGTATTTATGACCCCATCAAAACACATGGAAAACATTGTGTGGAATCCCTACAGACATAGGAATACCAGTTCTGCTTTCCATCAATCAAAAGCTTCTTTGTGCATTGAAAACTTAAAAATCATGACATATGATTATTCATCTACCAATTGCTAGTAGGTATACCAATTACTGTAAGTTTTTTACAATTTTTTTTCTCTTCATTTGCAAATTTAAATCATTTTTTTTTAATTCTACAAACCAACTATTTTCTATATACATTAATATTCAATTTAGATACATCATATGTCTATGCCAACATATCAATTTGCATTCTCAGCATCAACTCAAGGAAGTATATACTTTGTTGGAGGAGAACTTAATCAAGGAACAATAGTTTATCATGTAGAAAATGACAAGTGGGAATCTCTTCCAAATATGAACATCTCATGGATGTACTATTCCAAAGGTGTTTTCCTTAAAAAATTTATGTCATAGGCCAACCAAGAAACATTGAAGTATTTAATATAAGAACCAAAATATGGACTAGTATAAAGCTCAAACCAACATGGATTTTAGGTTGCTTAGTTGTTGCCTTTGGAAAATTATATTCATTCAAAAAAGATGAAACATGGAATATGACTCAAATAATAATGTGTGGACTTTGGTCAAACCATCACCAAAGTACGATATTCATATTGATTGTGCTACTGTTTGGAAAGATAAAATATTTCTCAATGGTGCCCTCTTCAATAGATAAAAGTATAAAAACATATACTACATGTATCAACCTCCTTCACATGGACAATGAACTTCAAAAATATGGATTCCTATTGAAGGTCCAACAAACTACAAATTCTCTATTGATTCTACAGCTACTCTCGATATCAATTGATATACAACTACACATATCCATATGTGTATATTATCAAATGTCTTATTCCTCTCTAGTGCTCACATTAATTATTCTTATGTGAATTGTTTAACTATTTATTATAAATAAATTCAGTATATTTTATTTATATCAAACACGTAAACACCGTTAAAAATATATAAATTTGCTAATTGGCATTGTGACTCAAAATATTTTATTTGTCAATGCTACCCACATTAACTATTTTAATGCCACTTGTTTAACTATTTATTATAAAATAATTCAATATATTCTAACAATATTAGACATGTAAAAAACATTACAAAAATTATCAAATAACAACTATTTAACTACATATTATAAAACTTTTCAATATATTATATTAATATTATACGTAAAAACATCATAAACAATAATTAAATGTCTTACCTGTTATAAGTACCATTTACTGTTGCTTTAATATAGTATTGACTTACATATTCTCAAATCCACACAAAAATTCACAAATTTTAAATAAAATTAAATTAAACACTTCTATACCAAAATAATCAGGGATTACAAAGATATTAAATTGCTACAATTACCTTCAAAATTACACAAACACTATAAATATAACATTAAAAATTGTTTAACTTCCAACAAATTTTTCCTCTCTAAAAGAATACTCCACAACCCTTTTAACAACCACAAAACAAATACTATTACTACGACACTACAAAGGAAAGTACTCACCATACGTGACACTTGTTTATTTTTATTGCATTATTAATGAGATTATATAATAGTAGGTTTGTATTTTGTGGTTCGATTATTGTGTTTTATATAACACTTATTTATTATTTATTATTAATTTATTACAATGTTTATAATATAGGTAGATACTTCCAATTAAAAAAAGCAGTGTAAGATTTATTCTCTTATCAAAGATATACTTTTAAAAATTAGTTTATTTATAAAATAATAGAAAATTGTTTTCTACAATATAATTTTAAAATAACAATAATTATTTATTTAATGATTTAATGATTTTTAATAGAATATCATTCTAATTGAATTCTTAAGGTTAAAAAAAAAATTAAATGTAAATCTTTAGTGGAGAATATCAACATCAAATAAAAAAATTGATAGTAGAAGAAATAAAGATTAAAGTCAATCTTTTACAAAAGATTCACAGAGAAACACTACTTTTAAATGTTATACTATATAAACAAGTGACGGAAAATATGTAAAAATGAGTGGTGGATAAAATCATGGTACTTTGGTGGACTTTGATATAGTGATAGAATACCTGAATTGGCATAGAATTTAGTCCATTTATTTAAGATGCACCTAGTTAGAATACTTTCACAATTATTATTTTTAGGCATAAAATAAGAGCATATCAATAAATTAAATCAATTATTATACAATTCTAGTGTGTGAGATAAATGTGGAATATATTCTAAGCTAGTTAACTTATATTAAGTAGTTGTGAAGAATAAATCTTATTTAAAGACTGACTAGGGCATAACTAAAGATGTGGATATCAATGGATTTCCATTTACGATTAAAAACGTGGTCTTATGACAAATAGGTTCTAGAATTTATGTCTATATAATAATAATAATGCCTATTAAAATCACTAGTTAATTCAAGGATGAAGTAGAAATTATAGACTATCACCATTTCAAATCCACAATAGTATGTGCTTGTACATAACGCTGATTTGCATACATGGCTATGGAATTTGCACATATGCTTCTAATGTCATTCCATGTACTATTTGATAGGTACATAAACCTACAAATATTAGGGTGTTGATTAAAGCTATGTCACTACATCTGGTCAATTTGGATATACAACAATGAAATTTGCACACATAATTTTAAAGTCAATCCATGGGTTATTTGATAGATAGACAAATTTTCAAATAAGCCTATGAAATTTGCACGTAAGCTCTTCTAATGCCAATGCATGTGTTAGTTGGTAGATACATAAAGGTATAAATATTAGGATACTTCAAAATAGATGGATAGGAAAACAAGTCAATGGACAATGCAAGCCAGGGAAAATAGAAAGCAATTTCATGTTTAATGCAAATCCATTTGATATGTGACAAACATGGTAACACATTATGTGTGCGAAGTAATTGACAAGATAAAATGTTGGTCCAGAAGAGACAGATGGGAATCAATATCCCATGCAAAGCAAATCGCAACAATCAAACACAAGTTCACATGTATTAGGAATCAATTTCACATGTTGTGTAAAAATTTTAAACAATTTTTAATGTTATTAATAGAATCTCAAAGTCATGCGATTTAGTTGTAGTGATTTGACACTAATTTGGATCTTGTACTATAAGGTAGGACTTTTTAAACAGTTTCAATTGTCTATTCTATTAATTGATCCAGTGATATCCAGATGCATGGTGTTATATTTGACTATAAAATTCTAAAATCTTTTAGCTATATATATTCTATATTTTTCATAGGTTCACTCCAAATGTTTGAAACAGTTCTGGATAAATATTCAATTTCACACAGGCTAAGCATACAATGGAAAGTGTAAACGAGTAAAGACACTACAATGGAGTTTTCTAGTATTTATACCTCTTCTAGGTCCATGAGGGTAAGAGTAATTATAATTGACACAGGGAAAAATTTTGGATCTACATTCTCTAGTTGTAGATACAGCCACATGTAGCTCAAACCTAACCAAAATCCATTGAATTCAAACACACAAAACATAGACACGGGCATACTTCTATCTTCTATTGCAAACTAAACCTTCCTTTTATTTATTTCTAAGATACAAATGGCACATTGAAGACCAAAGCAAAGTGGCTTAACACCTCTGTGCCATAGAGCCAATAGTAGTGATAGACATGTGTGCAAAATACAAAAGTTTGTAGAAGGTAACTCATAAATAATCCAAAACAGTACAAGGCATCTTAGCTTTTCTTCAATCTAGATATTGGAAACAAAATATAGAAGAAACATAATGGAAACTATACACAATAAATGCATAAAATGCATTTAGAGCAAATCAATGCATTAAATAGGTTTGCTTGTTGGAATAACAATAATATGGTGGCAGTCACAGTGTTTAGTATAGTACAGGAAAAATGAAAAATAATTCTAAATTGCAAAATAATCCAACTAAAGTTGAAAACACTAAAACTATGCAGAAAATCTTGTTCACAATAATTTTGTTTCACCTTTTCAACAAAATTATATGCAACAAAGTTCTAGATGAAACTACTGTATTCAATACTAGGTAATATATTTGTGCTTAGGGTATTGTATTCCTAATAGAATAGTACTAGAAACAAAATATAGAAGAAATAGAATGAAAACTATAGACAGTCAATTGGTAAAAATGTATTTGGAACAAATGAATGCAAAATCAATACATTAAATAGCTTTGCTTGTTGGAATAACAATGATACACTGGCAGGGACAATTTTTAGTGTAGCACAGATAAAATAAAAAACAACACTATACTAAAAAACATTTTTGCTAAAAATGGTAAAAGTTAAACTATGTAGTAAATCTTGATAACAAAGCTTACATTTTACCTATTGAACTTCATTATTTGTAGCTAAGTTCCAACTCAATCCAAGTTATTTAATAGTAGGTAATGTTGTTGTGATTAGGGTTTAATGTTTTGCCAATGGAATACATACATAAGCAAAACTGCAAAACCATAGAACAATATAAAACAACATCAAAGTATATGCACAAAAATCCATAGACACAAATGATGTCTTTCAATTACTAGAATTAAAGGTCCAATTTTAAAATAGGAGATCAGAGATGCATTTTTGAAATTAGTTGATGCATAATTATTATGTCCACCTAATGCCTGCAAGATGCATATAAATTTGGGCATCAACATGTTATGTGTAAATAACGAGGCTATAGACAAGGTGAAGCTATTTTTTTAATAAACTACTAGGTAATGGAGCATGAGTGTATCTTTTCATAGGAAGTTGTGACTATTTTGTAATGTAAATTGCATTGACAACATTGTTCTGGTTTAATGTGAATTGGCCCTCTGCAACAAAGTCTCGTGGCATGAAGATGACTGGTGACTTGTCCTCAATGTACATAGGTGATAGTTTGTAATCTGGGAGCAATTATCCAATAATCACAAGAACAATGTATTGTTTGTCTGGTTTCAATTGTTAGAATGGTATTGATATAAAGGTAGTAGATATAGGTAACATTTTCATCGCATTATATATAATGAGTAGTCTAATCTTCCAATGTTCCATAGGTATCAAATCTGTAGTTGCAATTAGGGTAGAATGCATGGAAAGGACTGGAAAATGCATTTGGTATTTTCAAGGTTCCCTGGACCTGCAACAAATAATAAAGAACCTTGTGACGATTTTAAAATTGAATATAAGTTGTTATTAAAGTGACAAGTGACAAGTGACAAGTTACCTCAAATGTTGATTGCAGCAAGATGGTTAGTTGGTCCATGGTTCTTTTATTGTGTAATTTTCCAATGTATGTTGACTGACATGTGTGAAGCACGTTGTCCTTTGCATCCATTCGCTTTATAATATTTTTGAATAATACTACTAGAAATTCATTTTCCTGTACACCTGCTCTTCCATTGTAAAGAAATGGTGTGCCAAACTCAAATGCATTTGTATCTATGTTTTGTTATGAAGAAAGTTAGCATTTTTACCTCATTTATTAAATAAATGTGTTGTGTAATAGAAGTTGTAAATTAACTTGAAATAAACAATTGATGACATATAATTACCTATGCTTTGTCAAACTTGGAACTTCCATCCTTTACATCAACAAGGTATTGGAATGCTATTTTTTTAGTACCAATAACAAATGCACCTTTCATTCCTGTGGCATAGTCATTTGTACTTGTGAGCAATTGTCTGATTGTGGTACTTGGTATGAAGTTATAGTCTTCATAAAGCCATAGAATGATCTCCATAGTGGAAGAGCTATTCAAAATTAGAATGCAATCATAGTCACCACAGTCATAGTCAGTTTTGGGTGCAATCTAAAATCTTGAAATGCATATTGCTAACCCTGGAACTATTTTGTCTTCATATCGTTGGACAAGATCCATAGATATGTTTAGAGTAATTGTCATTTCAGCTTTTACATTTGTTAAATCTACACGCAGCACTTCACAGGTTTTGTTAGCTTTATCCAATGTAGTTATGTACATGACAATCACATCTCCCTCAAAGATATTTCTAGCTCTACGAGAATTTAGGTCTTCAATTGTTATTGTGTTTAGATTTCTTATTTTTTTATGCAGGAATTAAAATAGAATAAGTTAGAGCCTTGAAAATTGATTTAGGATGACCTTCAAATGCAAATAAACAATATCATTAACCTTTTGGGAGTTTGTTGAGTGCTAGTTTGCACTAGCTCTTTTGGTATTTTGTTAGTATCCATTTATTGCTGCATTTCAAGATCCATGGATCATTTGGAAAGATCCAACAATTTTTATAACATGGAATGCATCAAATGCTACGGTGTTCAAAGTTGATGATGGAAAATATAGTATAAAATGAATTACCATTGAAGGAATTTCGACAAGAGGCTATGCTAGAGTATTGAAACAAAAACAAAAAAAAACAAGAAGCATTTGTAACAAATAAATGAATTCAAATTCTACTGATACTATTGAAAAATACAAATTGCATAGTCTTTTTTGCATAGACTATACAAATCCTCTCTTTCCATGTAGTAGTGAGCAATATAATTCTGTACTGACATTTAATTTGATTTCAATTTTTGAATTGTAGAGAAGATCAATTTTATTTATATAGATATGCTTGATGACATATATAGAAGCTTCAGTATTGTGAATGGGTTGAAACTTTATAAAAGTAGCAAAATGGTCTCTCCAATATGCTTCTGATTTATAAACACAAGATGTTTGTACAGGTACATTAGACCATACATGGTGTGCTTTTGCATATTATTAGAAGTTGTTTTTTGTTGCTATTTTGTGTATACATGTCAATGTTGAAATCTCCTACAATGTACAAAGTTTTGTGTGCATCTAGACATGAAAGCACTTGGTTGGTGATCGTTATGATTTCTGTCATTGGAGCATTTGGTCTTTCCTATAAATTGCATATGCTACTAAACTATCCATGAAACTTATTGTTATTGTCATGGATTCTAAATTTGTTGTTGCATGTTGGATTGTTCTAGAAACAATCAGGTTTTTCTTAGTTAAAGACATTATGCCATGTACATGATACATTGAGCAATGTAATTAAAATGTTCAAATAGATTGTTGGAGTCTGAATGACGCATATGAGTTTCTTGCAATATTGCATTTGAAATGCTTGTTTTCAAATTGCCAATGTGTAATTACTTTGAGACGAGACATTTCAAAGTCTATTTTTAAAATTTTGAAGTTCTATTTTGTGAGAGGATTTAACAAGAATAGTGTGCTAATTATTTTTGGGCATGACAATGTTGTGTATGTTAAGCCATGTTGTTTAATCCTGGTGGGATTGAATGCTAAACCTTGCATTATAAGTCCTTGGGATCTGTGTATAGTTTAAGCACAAGATAATTTGATTGGAAATTATTTTCTTGTAGTTATTCACTTATTGCTAGATACTTTTTAGATGGGCCTTGTGATGCGAAGTATAGGTGTCCATTGTTTATCAATGCAATCACCATAGCACTGTGCAAATCTTGCGCTTTATCGATGGCCAATTTGTGGGTCATTAAACTTGACCCAAACACTGTCAAGGTCATTAAACTTGGTGTATTCTTTAAATGTTCCATCTGATCCATTGACTAAAGCATTTTGTGTGTCATAGTTACCAGCATAGATTTCTACTAGCATATTTGGTTTCAATAGTATTTGAGATGGTAGACTTGTGTGATTATATAGTCGTATTTCATTATAATTGTCATCATGCTTATCAATTGCATTCAATATAGTCAACTCTCTAAGAACTATCGATAGCATCTTTTGATTATGTACATCAACATCCTTTCATCTGTAAAAGAGGAAAGGGAATGTTGGATCCATTGGTGGCAAGTGCAAGCAAGTTCGATTCAGATATTCCAAATCATCATTTGTTTGTAAGCCTACACATATCCTATTAAGTATGGTAATAAATTTTTCATATTTTTGTTGCATAGTCATTTGCAATGCATAATATCTTATATTTTCTTTCCAAAACTTGTATGGCATTAATTCAATTAAAGTTGGTGTATTTTCAAAAAAAACTAAATCAAGTATAGGTTGTGCTTGGTACAAATCACCACAAAGATTGTATCAAGGTTTCCAAAGTACATAGTAGGGATTTGCATTATGTCTCTCAATCATTTGTCAATGTAACACAAGAATGTTGCACCTACTAATGAGATTTCATCTATCAAAAGCACACACAATTACTAATAATTCTTTAGCATTCTATCCAATGTTTTAGTATTCAATGGAATGAACTCTGACTTGTTGAAAGGTATATGGAATGCCAAATGTAATGTGAATCCACCTATGTTGCATGCTGATATAAGCAAGTATTAGCCCTTTTGGTTTGTCCATGTCATTATCAATTGAGTTATTGTATATGCGAAGAAGCGATTGGAATATGGCTTTTGTAGTGAATGTTTTTCCAGTTCTTGCTCCACTTGTTAGAAACAAGTGTGATGGATTTTTCTTATCTTTAAATTTTTTCAATAATGTTGTTTTAACAATTGCTTGTTGTTCCTTATTTAACACTCACCTCAATTTGTGGTATTCATCATTGTCTATAATCTACAGGTGTTTGGAAATTTCAAATGAATTGGAAATTATGGTTTTTTTAATTTTCTATTAGTTGATGTTTCAAAATCTTGTTCTATGTTATATTGTTCTTTGTTTAACGTTTCATTTGGAATGAAGCCCTGGTCATTAATGGAATGATTTTTAGAGTTGACCTCATCAATATCTTTATTAAGGTCACCCCATTTAGGACAAGTATTGTAATTGTATTTAGTATGATTTGCTTTGACTGTACTCTCATGGTATGAAAATGCATCATGCCATGAACTAAAACCATGCTTCAATGTTTTTTCATTTATTGTGAACAGTACATAAAGCAGTAATTACTCTCAACAATAAATTTCCAAGTCAATATGTTTATTGAAATTGAAATATCGAATAACATTTGGCCTAGTCTTTGGTTGCAGTCTCTCCCCATCTTTTCTATATTCAGAAACATATTAAGCAAGATAATATGCATAATTTTTTCTATAATCTATCAGAGAATTGCAAGCAACACTTTCTGATTCATCTACCTCTCTATTCAATTGTTTGATAGGCAAGCTCAGAACTAAAGTTTTCATGATTAGGTCTTGTGTCAATGGATATACATCTCCTTGAACTATGGTTCAGTGGAAGCGAAAGAGCAATGTGAGCAGCTTACTATGAAGACATTTGTTGCAAGTTGAGAAATGCATTTCCAAGCGTAGTTATCATCTCGATAGCATCAATATTATTTTATTGATGATCATCACGTATCCTTTTAAATGCATGTGTCATTGATCTATCCACTTTTGTCATGTATGAACTACAGCACATTACTATAACATATGTATTAAGCACAGACTGTGAATCTGTATTTGCCCTCCATATGTTTGGTATTTTCCCTACAAAGGTATTATTTCATATTTGTGATGGTTTTCTTCTTAAGAAGATTTTAGGTCTATAGATTGTTGATCTTATAGCCATTATGTATTCATCTTCATTCATATTAGTTCCTTCTACAAACATTTGAAAGGAGAACAATTTTTCATAATTAGACTCATGTAATGTCGAAAAGATTAAAATATCATTATTGTCATCTAATTGCTTCAGAACTATAGTCTTTTTCATTGGCAAGTATGGGAAATTGTATTTGCAAGATTGCCATTTTGATTTTCTATATTACTTTGTGTGGTAGTGCTTATGTATAATAGTTATTTCAGGATCTAGATTTTTAGTGTCACAAGTAATGTACTTGTCCACAAACAGTTCAATTTCTACAATACTATATTTTCCATACATTGGTGCATCTTTAATCCATAGTAAAAAATGGTCATATTTATTGCCACAATTTTGAAATTCAGTCACAGAGAAATTGTCAGAGACCTTTCCAAAGAAAGACTCATCTGTGAATATCAATTGTTTCACTGCACATTTATTCTTTACCTATAGTAACATGCACATGTCACAAGATCTTGTTTGATGAGATGAAACTTATTGTTTTTATTTATTGTGCCAGATTGTTCTTCTGATATTGGGTGATGTATATTATGTAATTCTTGTAGTGTTTTTGATAGCGACTGCCAATACTGCTCGGCACTAGTAAATGTAATAAAAAATGTAGGTGGACCAAGTTGTCAAATCATTGCAAACACATTTTTCTTTAGTTGGTGCAAATAATCTAGAGATATTCTTATTCTTTTAAAATCAACATAGCCAATGTCTGATTTCAATATCTTTTCTAGGTTAGGTTTGTGCTTGACATCTTTAGCTACTAGCTTTCTACCTTTTGGTTGTCCTTTACAGAGTCTAATCCACATTATAGATAGAACTTAGTGAATGAGTATTTTTATAGTTTTAAAAAATATATTTGTTGTGTGGAAATAAAATTGCCTATTTGAATGTAGCAGTTCCCATTGTGCAATTTTCTGGTACGAGAAATAGTTAACAATGTCATTGTCACGTGGGTAGCCAAAGAATAGTGTAGGGAAATTCATTTCTTCAGCATACTTGTCTTTAAAGATTCCAATAGGGCAATGCCCTTCTACTAGTGAAACTTTAATAATTTTGTCTTACATTTCATGTATACATCTAGATTCAGTGAGCCATGGACCAAGGTCTCGCAAGAGTTTTGATGTTCTATGTCACTTTTAGAGTCAGTTTCACTTGTGATGTTTTCATCTAGAGCGTCATTTTCATGATTAGCTTCAAGAGCTTTTTGCCAGTCATTGTTTAACTAAATATTTTCTATTTTGTATAGTTTTTTCTTAATTAACTAGTTTAAAGATTTCATGACAATAGTAGGTCGCACCATCCCCTTTTGGTATGCATTTTATATTGTAGTCATCTTTTAAGAGCAACAACAATTGTTGATGTTTTGCTAGTGGATCATGGCAATGCTTTTTGTATAACGTCCATGTTGACTGGCACATTGATAATAGATCTAGTCAATCTGATGCAGAAAACCTCTGCCTCACACAAACACAACTCAACACACACAAGCAATACTATAATATCAACTTATCCATATCCACAATTCGAAGATCCAAATTGCAACACAAGGAAACACTAAACATTATTCATCTTCTTTCAAATCAAAATATAATCTGTATTATATCTACACATTTTCATGATCACTTGGATCGCTCATATACATAGATTTCATTCTCCTTGGATAATGACCCTCTCTCACTCTCTACCTTGCCACACCCTTTGACAAAGCACTCCTTCCTTTAACAGTAATTTCTGATCATTGTATGGGCAGCGTGCTACCTTTTTCTTCATCTCTTCTCGAACCATCCACCTTCTCTCTATTGGTCTCCCACTCTTTTCAGAGCTCCCTTGTTTTCTCTTTTATTTTCTTAAAAAAAATGAAAAGGCCATAGGTAACTAAGGTGATGCCTCTTACTATCGATGGTTTTCTTTTTTTTTTAATTTCTTTCTACTTCCCAACTTCAAAAGATAAGATGAATCGCTGACATACCATTGGGTTTACAATAGAAATTTAAGACATTTTTCAATTTGAATAGTTCCATCGCCCCATTTTAATTTTGCTATGTGGATATTACCTCTGTTGTTGTCTTTTTCCTTTATATCATCCAAATATTGCTCCTATAATTCTTCTCCAGTAAAGGAAGTCCATTAGACTGAAACTTATCATGTGTGGACTGGATCTAGCCCCACCAACATTGTCAAACCCAACGTCTTATTGGTTGAGGCAAAGATCTAGTGCAATACATCAATACTCCCAACACATTCAAAGCTGTAATTACCTCATCGATGAGCTCCTTGTGGTCCTTTGGATTAATTTAATCAATAGCTCCTAGTACTTTGGTTTTCTCAAACTCGTCAGGGTTAATGTCTACGGCAATGATTCTGGATGCATCATTAAGTTTTGCACCATGTACTGCTTCAATCAAAGTATCAATCTTCTACTGCCTCCACAATGGACTTGTTATGTAATCTTGGAGAGTCATCTCTGTTGATACCATTTCTGCAAATACTAATCGCAACCCTTAACTTTGTTTGTGGGTTGAGGTATTTGTCTTGGTTCGTGGTATTCCTTGCGGGATGAGGTTATCTTTTGTAAAGTCTCATGAAACCCTGCACAGCATTATCTTCGATAGCGGTGGACTTTGAAAACTATTATTTGGTCTAAAACTGCTTGTTCTTTGGACTTCAAATGACACCAAAAGTATATGGAGTATTAGGCCTAGGCTCCAACCATTTGTTCCAAAGTCTTTTGTAGACATCAACAAGACCATTATATTGTCACTCTCCTTCTTTGGTTGCAGACTTGGCATTATTAGCCAACCGAGTTCTTCCATAGTCTAAAGAATACACAAAAAAGAGAGGATGTTGCACTAGCTGCACCAATGTATGGATTTAATCTGTACTCCTTCAATCATCCAAATGAACGATTCAAACAATAATGATTCAAACCAAATATGATGTCAACTCCTTCATAGGGATGCTGCAAGACTGAAGAAAGATCAACTATGATAACTGCCACCAAGTCGCCAATCACTTCGACAAAACTGAAAATGCCAAAACTCAACCAAATTGGAACATAAAACCATGACAAAAACCAAATAAAACTAAAAATTGTTTATGGTTGATGCAGGATAGCTGGTTTGCCCAGGATGCTCCTGCATCACAATCCTATTTGGGGTCTTTTGTATCCTAGCTCCCATATTTGTGCAAATGCAATCCTAAGTGAAACAAGTAACTCTTCTAATTGCGTAAGCATCTTGACATACTGTAATGGTTTATTCATCTAAATATTATTAGGCATTGTCTATTTAGGAAGCTTGTGCTGCTTCAATGCTCCATGGAATTTGCGACAAATAGAAGTTATAAATTTGTATTATTATTTTGTTTTGTCAGCTCATAATATATTTGTTTTTCTTTGTTCTCAAAACTCAAAATATCTTTTTTGAAATGCAAAGTTTGGCATATTGTGCATGCATGTTTTGGTGTGTCTTGAATTTTTATTTGGAATACTTCTATTGGTGACATTAAAGTACTCTTTTTGGAAGTTGTGTGTTTTGTTCTTTGGTTAATGAGTATTTGTTTCTTGATTTTGTGTAGTGATGTAGAGCTGCGATTCGCTATCCTTTGTCTTCTTACAAAGTTGCCAATGCAATGTTGTTGATTAGTTATGATCAATTGTTTTATTTTATGAAATGGGATATTTGATTTACTATTAATTGTTTGCATTTAATAAGGTAAAAGTGGCTTAAAATGTCCATGAAGGTGATTAGCATCATGGAATAGGATACAATATAATTTCTCACGAGATGATTGATTAAAATGTAAGTATTATTTTCCTGTTGTCATTGACCAAAGACATATTTGTATACCTAGCCACCTACAAAGCTAGGGAATGCAAAATATGTCTCCCCATAGTCCAAGTTCTCTATGATCTACACTTGGCATTGCAGATAATTGCATTCTACATGAGTATTCTTCATCATTTCTATATTGTGTAATTCATGCAACATCTGACTATCTAATTCATAATTGTACGAGGTAATCGTCTCTACATCACCTTGTGCAAGGTTTAAGACAACAAGTAATCAATAGCTCCATTGTGCAATTGAATTGATGTGTATCAAGAATGGAGGAGGAATTCTAATGAGTCAAAAAGGCAATCCCCAACATTGTATTTAAATGTGTTAGTTCTACACAAGCCCTCATTTCTCAATGCACAATTATTGTTGTGGATTTGAGATTGATTTGTCAATTCATATTCTTCAACATCTATAATGTTTTTTTTATTTTAATCTATCGACACTCTTGTCTTTTTCATCTATACAATGAGACAAGCATAATGTTCTCAATTTTAAAATATCAAAAGACGTTGTCCTTTCAATATGCCTAAAGTGAATGCTTAATTAGTGTTAATTGCTCATAACTAACAAATGTATCTATGCCATTGACATATGTGGAGTACTATGTAAGCAACATAAAACTATAAGATAAAAAAGTCATTACTTTTTTTTCCTTAGCAAATAGCACAAATGCATATAGTAAATTGAATGACAAATTGGTATGAACTATATATGCTACTTGTGCACCCTTATCTCTTCAATTTAAGCTTTTAAATACAATGTGATTTGCTCAACAATTGATATTGTTCTAGAGACAACGTACATTTACAAGAAGACTAAGTAGTTTCTATCAACTCTAAAGAATTGTCCTATTTGATAATCAAGGAACCAACATTCTTGTTAGGTACATACCCCATAGAGCAAAACAAATATCAACTATGAATAAATTAGGTGGTATGAATGCTATGCCTCTAACCAAAAGGAAACCACAACAAAATAAGAACCTAGCAAGCAACACAATGAACCAGACATTAACTATATGAAAATTTGTTAACCTAAATATTGAATTAATAATTAGAAGATACCTTGGCGATAAAGCAAATCTTATTGCATCAACTTAAATTTATCTTTCTATCACACAATAATTATTGTCTATAAATAAAGAAACTAGACAGGATCAACTTAAATTTGATGTAGAAGTCACAACAACGCCATGTAATTATATAATGTTTTTGGTATCCAAGTCATTAAAATAAAAAACAAAAACAAAAAATTTAGCTCACAAAATCTACCATCAATGTTACACTGTTTGGTATGAAACGGTCACAAGTTTCATCAAGGGAACAAATGGCAGACTGCTAGGCACCAAACACCCTAACAAGGCCAGGAATTCTAATTTGATTTCAAACCCATCGCTTTACATCAAGAAAGCTACAAATATAGCAAACACCATATTTTATATAAAGGAATTTGAATAGAGATCCAAGCGCAGAAATGGGATTTTGGCACCATTTTGGCAAGAGGGAATACCATAAATCAGGATATACCATCTTAGTAAATCTATTATGGTAAAATTGTCTTTCTAAGAATTGGATTAGTAAATGAGATATCTCTCATATACAAGTCTCCTATGGCTTATTTGTCTTGCTTAAGTATTATTTGATACATGATTTCACAAACCAGTATTCAAATCACATACCCCTGGTTGCCAGTATTATGAGCATGATGAGACTAGTATTATCAATATAATGAGTATTATAGATACTATAGCAACCAGTATTATGAGTATGATGAGACATGTATTATGATGAGCATTATAGATATTATAGATACGGTATTATGAGCATGATGAGACTGTTATTATGAGTATGGTAAGTGTGAATCTAAAAATAGAGCATTTCCAATAGTTTGCAATACAACTTTATAAAGCCTCAAACTTGTACACAAATTTAAAAACCATATTGTTGTTGGTTTCAACAATTATTAAAAAATAAGTCAAATGTGATCACAGATTTCTACTATTAAAAAAAAAAAGAAATTAGCTCGATCTACAAATCATCTTGGTCTAAATTGTTCTAAACAATCCAAGCAACTAATAATAAATATAGAAAAGGAACAAAAACTACTAGTCTGGAAATTTGCAAATCTGGAATATATTTATAAAATGGTATTGATTCTACATGTAGTTTGCAGTACAACTTTATAAAGCCTCAAATTTGTACACAAATTTTAAAATCATATTATTGTTGGTCTCAACAATTATTAAAAAATAAGTCAAATATGTTCACAAATTTCTACTATTAAAAAAACAAATTGGCTTGATCTTCAAATCATCTGGATCTAAATTGCTCTTAACAATCCAAGTAACTGATAATAAATATAGAAAAGGAACATGTAGTAAAATCAAAGTTACTAGTTTTTCTTAAATAACAAAAAAAACTAATCTGGAAATTTGCAGATCTGGAATATATTTATAAAATGGTATTGATCCTACATGTTGTTTTCAATACAAATTTATAAAGCCTCAAACTTGTACACAAATTTGAAAACCATATTGTTGTTGGTCTCAATAATTATTAAAAAATAAGTCAAATATGATCACAGATTTCTACTATTAAAAAAAGAAATTAGCTTAATCTACAAATCATCTTGGTCCAAATTGTTCTAAACAATCCAAGCAACTAATAATAAATATAGAAAAGGAACTGTTATCTCTCAGATTTGCACCCTTTGCTAATGTTGTGAAACTTTAGCAATCTGGAGAAACATGGGAATGATCTCGAAGTGTGGGACCTTGCAAATTGAGATCAGACCTCCAGAGAAGGCTAGCTTCCTCTTTCTAAGCCTAATGCTTAGAGAAATGCATCTAAACCTAGTGCTAATGCTTGCTGGGAAAAGGGTTAGAAGGAATGCTAAAATGAAATAAGTGATACACCATATTTAAACGTGTTTGGCTGCAACTGAGTCAACACAGTAATAATCTCACAGCTGGAGAGACTTACCCAGACTCATATTAATTCTAACAGATGTCAAGACAGAATAATGGAGGAATGAAAGGGATCTTTTGTCCACAATGCACAGCCTACACTAATCCAAAGAGTAGACACAATGCTAAAAATAATAGAAGAGAGGCAAAAATACTAGTTTATATTGATTATAGAGGTCAAGTAGCCATTACAAAATAGCCCAGAAGAATAGCCAACCCCCTTATACATCTGTTTTACATGTATATATATCATTTTACATTTGACTTCAGTGGGTTACAAACAATTTTTGCCCATGGGTGCTGTCAGAAAATATCTGCCTCTGAAGGGACGTCTACCTGCAAAATTCATGGCGTGAAATATTTGGAACAGGGGTAGATGAGAGATATTTTTGGGTCTTTAATGTAAGCTGTTGCATCATCAACATGCATCCATAAATGCAACAAATATTTGCATTTGCATACGCCAATTTGGTCACTGAAACGTCTAGTCGCCAAAGCATGCAAATCCAGATCTAAAATTTGAAAGTGAAAATATCCTCCTCAAAAGCCTGCCAAATGAAAGAGGAGACAAAAACAAGCATTTTTGCCTTTTGCAGCATGTCAAAATTCACCAGAATGCGCAAGATATTCATGGTCAAGGTTGCGGTCAATTGCCTGTGTATATCGCTTTGCATCTGCGACTTGAATCGGCATCTGAAAGACCCTTTGAATATGCGCTACATTCGGCATTTAAATCGGCCTTTGAAGTGCCTTTGTATATGCATTTGAATATGCATGCGCCTACATACAAACGCGGGTCTTTGTCTTTTGAATCGGTGTTTGTATTGCCGCTAACACTTGGCACCACCTGATTTGGTGCCAAGATGTCCTGAGACCTATCGCTGAGTAATTACATCCTCCATCGGCTGTCAGAGTGACTAAAAATAGAGCCACCGACACGCATGCCTCACTGAACATCTCCTTGCATATGGCTTTGTATATTCAAATGTACATCGGCACATGCAATCGCCTCTTCATACAACCTGCAGACCTCAAATGATTATCCGCTATACTCAATTCCACAGTCGGGTCCAGCTTGTATGTACCCCTTTGCATCTTTGCATATGCATCTTTCAACCCCGTATATGCAAATAGACAATGCGAACCTCAAAGATTATCAACTATATTGAAATTCTGAAACAGGTCCGGCCCTTGTATATTTTCTTCTTTTGTATATATGCATATACATGTACTTAACATACAACCTTCGGAACTCAACGCTGAATTTGCTGAATTTGATTTTACAGTCGAGTCTGCCTTGTACATTGCCCTTTGTATATCACAACATACAAATGCGAACATACAAACAAAAAGATGCATACAAACATTTGTACCATTATCGACCAAAATGCATATTCCTCTCTGGTCTGGGGCTTGCATCTTAGGAATGTATATCGCATTGTATATGCAAATTGTATGTTCAAAGATACAATCGCATATGCAATTGGTGGGCCCCATCCTTTGCATCTCCTCCTTGTATCTTTTCTTGCATGCGCACTTTGTATATTCTTCTTATATATTCTCTTTGTATACACGATATACAACCTGATATACATTCACCTTTGTATGTCTGCCTTGTATGCCTCACTTGTATCTTGTTGATGTACATCCTCTTTTGTAGATTTCCAATGTATCTTTTCTTTTGCATCTTTCCCCTGCATCTTCAGATATACAATCTGCCTTTGCATCTTGGCGATGCACATTTCCTTTGTATGTTGCCCTTGTACATTCTTTTTTGTACATTGTCCTTGTATGTGCGAACATACAATGGCAAATGTATATCGCTGGTATACATTTCTTTGCATCTTTTTCTTTATATGTGCGATTGTACATATGAACATACAATGGCGAATGTACATACAAAGAAACCTACAATTGCATATGCATATAAAATGACTAAGCATAAAACTGAGAAATATCTACGATGGAAAGCACTTGAAGATAAAAGATTTCTGGGTTTTTCTGGGTTTTTTGCAAGGAATCTTCAGGAAAGATTTTTAAAAATTTGGCAAAGCATAGCATGAGTATTTGAAGGATTTAATCCTTATAGGATCATTTTCTAAAAGATTTTCAAGGAAAATACAAGGTGAACTATTTAACTCTAGCCAAAGGAAAATAGGTCAACAATTTGGCGACTTCTATGGGATGTTTGCCTGCTACACATGAGATCAGTGGCCTTATGCATCCATTGGGCATGGAGTCAAAGAGACTGTAACAAGAATAGAGGAGCTGGAAAACTGGGCAAGCTACCAAGCCAAAACGAAAACAACAAGCAATCATGTATCTCCTAATGAGAATACAGCAGAGTGCAAGGGCACTTATTGAAGGAAACCTAAAGTTGAAATAAAATCTACTCTAATCCTAAACTAACCAATCAGAGGTGACTTTAAACAAAGCCATTAACTGGTTCTTGAAAGTAACTGCCCTTCCTTAACAATTTACAATGTTTCTCATGCATGTGGGCAGTTAAAAAGAGGTGAGGGGGGAATCAGCATATGACAAATTGATAAAACACCCCCCACAAAATGGAAATAAACTCACCTATCCACCTAGACCGATTGTTGGTGCTGCTAACTTATGGTGAATAAATAGGCTGATCCCATTCATTTTGATGTTCAACTTTATGCTTACCTCTAAGCATGACAAGTGGTTACTCCTCTTGATGTGTCCCCAACTGGGCTAGATGCCTGATTGGGCATCCCCTTGAAGTGACATGCAAATCAACATGTCTAATCTCATGTCTTTGCTCTGATTTTTTCTCTTCTTGCTCTTCATTTGGTATGATGGTGACCTCCATTTGACTCTCATGTTGCTCTTGTGTGTGAAACAGCTGACTTGGGGTTTCATGGTTTTCTCCTTCTTCCTTCAAAGAACCCAAGAAGGTTGATATAATGTCATCATGGTTGCATTCTTCAAACCTTTCTACCTTTTGTTCATGGCTGTCCTGTTTCAAGGTAGCCTCTTCCAACAAACTTTCATTTGTTATATCAGCCTTAAACTCTTCTGTACAACAAAAAAGAAGCTCCTTCAACCAGCTGAGGTCTTGCAAATCAGCTTCATCAGCCTCAACCTATAGCAATTTGTCATTATTTTCAGCATTCTCTTGTTGCTGCATATCCATGACTAGTTGCCCGTCCTCTTCATCTTCAACATAATCAGGTAGCTCATGAAGCAAGGCAACATCATCCACTTCCGCAGTGATCTTAACAACTTCTTCCCCTATGCCTCCATCCTTTGACTACAGCTCCACCGGATTGTGTTTAAGTTGCCTCTGCAGCTGAAGGTTTTCCCCACGCACTCTTTTCATTTCAACCTTGTTTGCTTGATCAGATGCATGAGAAAAGGCCTCAAAAGAAATAAAGTTTAGAGGACTTAATCCCTTATTTGGGTTAATAGTATTCACAGGTGTAATAGGTTCAAACAATTCTATCTCTGTGAGTGTAGGAACAAACTGCTCCTCATTAGTTTTATCTTCTTCCACCTCCTCTTTTGGCTCATCTTTCCAATTATCTTGGTAGACAACAGGTCCACCTTTGAGGATTGAAATATCATCCGGGAAAGAGGCCTGAATATCTTCTTGAATTTCTTGGAGGGGAGAGGGTTCTGGACAAATTTGTTCTTGGGGAATGATAATTTGAGTTTGCACAAGAATAGGGGCTTGTGGAGGGATAAAGGCTTTGAAGCCTGGGAACTTGTGGAGTCTAGGTAGCTCTTGGTCAAGTATAGGTTCTTTCAGTGGATGAGACCCTCTAAAACTTGGAATATTCAATTCAGGAGACTTAGGAGGCTCACCTTGCTTGAAGCTTGGTATTCTGAACCTACAAACCTCTTCCTCAAAGAATGGATTTTGAAAAAAAATAGTTGATTGAGTTTCCAACCTTTGAAATGGAGCCAACAAAAGCCTCTTTTGCCCTTTTTCTGCTAGCTGGATGCTAGAGCATGTTTCTGCTTATATGTTTGGTGGAGGGTCTTCACAGGGTGAAAAAGATGGCCCTTTCCAACTTGGAACCTTAAAGTCAGAAGGCTGCCTAAAACTTGGAATTATGATAGGCTTGGATTCTACAACCTTTTCCTGATTCCTGATTTTGAATTGGTATGAGAGGATTGGCCTTTACAAGTTTTGGTATTTTGTAACCAGGATGCTTGGTCCAAGAAGGCTGCCATGATAGAGAAGTTTGAGGCTCTTTCATAGATTCACTTTGGTTTGAAGGATGAAATTGTTTGAAGCTAGGAATAGGAGAGAAATGTTTTACTTTGGGCTCTTACACTTGAGCAAGCAACTATTTTATTTGTTTCTCCTTAGCTGCAAGTTGCGTGTTCAAGCATTCCTCTTCATACACCCTTCTATTTTCTGCCTCTTGCTAGTGCAAATAAGTTTGATATGCAAGCTCCTCTTGCTGCTTGTTATACTGTGCTTCTCTATTTATTTCTAAAATTTGCCTTTGGAAATCCTTTAACAAACTCTTAATGCTACACAAATCAGTATCATTTTGGGACTGACTAGGAAGGTTGCATGTTTGATTTAGAGTAGAATGGGTTTCATAAGGCTGCCTATAGGTATGAATAGGCTGCAAATAAGGATAAGCAAGAGTGGTTTGAAAATGTTCCTGCTAGTAATGTTGATCATAATGAGGCAAAGAGCTGCTTGGCATAGATTTAGAGGCATTTGGGGCCTGGTATTTCTGATATGGGGGCCAATAGCCTGTATTTGGATTAGGGGTAGGGGAATAGCCATGATTCCCATAAAATTCTAATATTTTATAGCATCTAAATGCTGGATAATCATAGAAATGTCAAAATTAGAGCAAAAAGGTCTGCAACCAAAAAGAAACTGGATACATACCAGAGAGGGAGTCACCAGGTGATTGAAATGCTTCTGGAAGCTGAATAGACCAGGAAAACCACCAAAATCCTGATCTTTGATGAAATTTTAGGCTATAGATTTGTTCAGTAGAGTCGCCATGGTGTTGTATATTGCCTCTGAAGGCTAGTAATACTAGGACAAACACCAAATCTCTTAGTATCTTGATGAGAAGTTCATCGAACTAGTCCCACCGGGCGTGCCAAAAACTGTTGGTGTCTCAAATTTGCACCCTTTGTTGTTGTTGTGAAACTTTAGCAATCTGGAGAAACATGGGAATGATCTCAAAGTGTGGGACCTTGCGAATACACCAGATTTAAACGTGTTTGGCTGCAACTGAATCGACACAGTAATAATCTCATGGTTGGAGAGACTTACCCTTTTCCCAGCAAGCATTAGCACTAGGTTTAGATGCATTTCTCTAAGCATTAGGCTTAGAAAGAGGAAGCCGGCCTTCTCCAGAGGTTTGATCTCAATTCGCAAGGTCCCACACTTTGAGATCATTCCCATGTTTCTCTAGATTGCTAAAGTTTCACAACTGCAGCAAAGGGTGCAAATCTGAGAGACAACAGGAACACGTAGTAAAATCAAAGTTACTAGTTTCTCTCAAATAACAAAAAAGCACTAGTCTGCAAATATGCAAATCTGGAATATGTTTATAAAATGGTATTGATTTTGCATCATTGGTATTATGAGTATGAATCTAAAAACACAACATTTCCATTGTAAAGATACTATAGCAATATTAAATGTGTCATATTCTAATATGTTCTCTTCTTAAGTATGTTATTTTGGAAATAAAAACATGAGAAGCACCTCACAACATTTCCAAAAAACTCATGTTCAGAGCATCTAAATGTGTTAATGTTACTGGGGATGTCATTTCTTCGCTTATGTAAATTAGAGATTACACTTTGCAAATGCAATAGAAAGAATCATAGAAAACTATATAGAGAGAACCATAAGGTGTTCATAACTTTTTTGACTACATAATATTCCAAGAATAATCAAACAGTTTTTGTTCTAATTTTCTATAGACAAAATCCAAAATTAAAATTAAGGATAGAACAAAACATAAAATTCAAATGCATAATAAGGATCGAGTATTGGCAAGATATAAATGTTTTTTTGTGTAAACAAAAAAGAATTTCAAATTAAAATAGAATACAACATTAATTAAAAAATCAAGTCACTCTAATGTCCTATGAAAACTGTGCAAATTGGAACATAAGTCAACTTTGTGTCTGCAACCATGTTTTTATGCAAATTAGAACTAGCTATGATGCAAGACAAAATTCCTGGTTAAATACTCTTATGCCCATGAATGTGGAAGAGGTATAGTTACTAGGAAAATCCATTATAGAAAGATGGATTGTTTCCCCATCTCTATGCCGACAGTTTTTAAGAGCACATTTATGTATAAAATAGTAGTATCTTTACTGCTTTTCAGACACACCCTAATTTGATTGACATCCTTGTTTGTCTACTACCACGCATTCCCCCACACCTCTAGGAAATCATGGGGCTAGAGGAAAAAATAATTTGCTAAATATTATAATTCTCTTAAATTAATTCTCTTCTAATGCCATAAATATATCAGAATATAAAAATAGAGCATTTTCATTGCAAAGACACTATAGCAGGATCCTTTGTGTCATATTATAATATGTTCTCTTCTGAAATAAATTATTCTAGAGAAATAAAGACACAAGAAGCACCTCACAACATTTGTAGAAAATTCATGTTCAGAGCATCTAAAAGTGTCAATGTTACTAGAGATGTCACTCCTTCACTCATGTAAATTAGAGATTATACCTTGCAGATGTAATACAAAGAATCATAGGAAAACTGTATAGAGAAAACCACAAGGCATTCATAACTTATTTGACTACATAATATTCCAAGAATAATCAAATAGTCCTTGCCATTCTAATTTACTATAAACAGAATCCAAAACGTAAATTAAGGATAGAACAAAACATAAAATTCAAATGCATAATAAGGATCAACTATTAGGAAGATATAAATGTTATTTTCTGTAAACAAAGAAGAATTTCAAATTAGAATAGAATACAACATTAATTCAAAAATCAAGTCGCTCTGATGTTCTATGAAAATTGTGTAAATTGGAACACAAGTCAACTTTGTGTCTGCAACCATGTTTTTGTGCAAATTAAAACTAGTTATGATGCTAGACAAAATTTCTGGTTACATACCTGATTTTTGATTCACCATAGACACTGCAAACAAGATATTGAACACATAAAATGGAAGCCATACACAGTCAACACAAAAAATGCATTCCAAACAAATTAATCTGGAATCAACTCATTAAACAATTTTGCTTGATGAAATAACACCAATTTTCCCCTGTCCAAAGTTTCTAGGCTTGCCCATAAATAATCCAAGACATTTCTATACTGCAAAACAATTTTCTAGGATATGCAAAACAAAAACTATGCAAGAATTTTCCATTGCATACCTTGTTTCTTTGTTCAAAAGTAGATACCGCAAACAAAAGACACAACATAAGAAACACAAATTATGCTCAGAGAATGCATAGAATGCATTCATAACAAATTAATGCAAAATCAATTCATTGAATTTGCTCGCTTCTTGAAATGACAATAATTCATTACTTCTGTTTGCATCTTGGTACATTCTTGCAGGTGGGAGAACATCATCACTTGCCAATACAATCTCAGCATCAATTTTTAAAGATACTAAAATTCAATTCATTTATTTCATTTTCCCACTTGTTGTTCACAATATCAACCAATCCAAGAACTCAAAATTGATATCCACTAAATTATAACATAAGATAGATGATCTTTAAGTTTAACATTCTTTTTAATACAATAAATTTTTAATAGAATATTTTTTTCTAAGATTACAATACAATGTTTAAGGGTATGTTCAAGAGTCACCCATGTAATTGAAAAAGCCTTTCTACTAGCTTCTTTAGTTATCACATCGCTTTCACAAATTTCTAGAGCCACTCCACAGTTATTTTGCCATTGTCCCTACCTCTAGCATTATAGAGTCAAGCAAGGATTATAATAGGTCTAAACTAATCCAAACACATACATCCACTCTTAAGCTAGCAAATTTATCAGTGTCCAAATTTTGTACTAGAACACACAAGCTACCTAGGCAACTATTTCCTTGAGAAAAGGATCAAATGCTAGCATTGTAGAGTCAAGTAAGGATTATACAGTCAATCAAGGATTATAGTAGCTCTAATTCAATGCACGCTAAGCAACTATTTCTTTGAGTAAGGGATAAAACAATAGGTTTACTTTGTCTAGCTACAATATATGTTATTTGTTGACCTTGACATGTTTTCTAGTTGGAGGATATTGATTGTTGTATCCTTGGTACAATCCATTGGAGAAGAGATAGATCACCACCACAAGATTTTGACAAATTCATTCCTTTTAATCTCCATGTAAATAACAGATTGCATGGAGATGCAAATAGTGACACCATCCTATTGTCTTCGGCCTATAAGGAATTCAATCCATGCTCTGTAGATAAGACTTTACATATTTTTTTTGTTAACCATAAATTGTTCAATAATTGTGTTCCAAGAGATTGTTGAGGCATAGGATCAGTAGACAATTTATTCACTTAAGCATTGTTAGCCTCAATCCCCACTAATTTTAGCCTCTTAAAGGTAAATAATATAAGGGCTATCTCTATTTACAACTTATCTAACATGGTGTCATTGAAAGCAGGTTGATAGACCCCTCACCTTCCATGATACTATTTTGCAATTTATTCTGAATTGCATATAATTTCTTCCTCCTTAGTCCCCAACACTTGGTATTGATTAGCCATAACTAAATATTGAAAGTGTATACACCTAAAATTGGCTCGGGTCGAATTAAGTAAATATTTTAATATTTATCGTAATTCTTATTTTCTTCTGTCAATTAAATAAATATTCAAAATTTATTTGATTGTTTCATTATCCCATAATTAAATAAAGTCATTTTATTTAATTAAATTCCCTCAATTCTTCTAACTGTCTAAATTCCAAAATCCACCTCATCAATCCACCTCATCTCTTCCACCTCACCATGTTGCACATATAATTAAATATTCTTAATATTTAATTAGCTAATATCCTCCATTTTCCAAAATAAATCTTTAAATCAATTATCCTTCACCAAATTGAATATTTAATTCAATGTTCCCCATTATCCTCGACCAAATTGAATTTTTAATTCAATGTTCCCCACTAGCCTTCACAAATTGAATTTTTAATTCAATGTTCCCCACTAGCCTTCACCAATTGAATATTTAATTCAATGTTCCCCACTATCCTCCACTATTGAATTCTTAATTCAATTGTCATAATCCACTGTCCTCCACTATTGAATTTTTAATTCAATTGTCATAATCCACCATTCTCAAATAAAGACTTTTTAATTCATCCATTATGAATAAAAGATTCACTTTTATTCCTAGCCATTGATCTTATCTGTTGATCCTCACCCTCCATTCCTTTTTTAGAAAATCTATAAATAGAACCCTCTTCTAAGCCATTAAGGAGGCACTTCATTTGGCAAGATAACTATACTCAAATTTCTCTTCTTCTCTCATTCATTCTATTTCAAAGTGTCATCCATTGTCATGTGTTGAAGCTCACATTCAACACAAACAGGTATCATAGCCATTCTTCCTTTGTCATCTTCAAACAAGCAAGCAAGCAAGGAAAGCTTCTGAGGGCTTCACAATCAAGATCAAAGAAAGATAGGCAAACAATGGAAAATGATAGGTAAATGAGATTGTAAGTATTCTTACTTGTTTTGGTTTCAATCTTCTTTGCTTTCAACTTCCATTGGTGTTTGGGTTTTATATGCTTTCATTAGTTTGATTCTAACCACATTTTCTCCCCCTCACATTTTGGCGCCCACCGTGGGGCTCTTGCCCCTTTACTAATCAAAAAAATGAGTGTTTTTAGTTGCAGGTCCGTGCAGGTGAAGAATAGGTCTCTGACTGCAGTCTTGTGCATTTGACTACTGCAGTTGCGCATTTACCTCCCTGATATGCGCATTTGACCTCCACAGTTGCGCATTTGACTATATTGCACATTTGACCTCCACAGTTGTGCATTCAGTCTCCTAAGTTGCGCATTTAATTTTTGACTGTGGCACCTGAGCGCAGTTTGTGCATATACTCGGTGTAATTGCGCATCTGTCATAGTTGCGCATTTACCCTGTATCGTTGCGCATCCGTTTTGTAAAATTGTGCATTTGTTGTTATTGCGCTTGTGCCTCAGATTGTTGCGCATTTGCTGTCTGTATTTGCGCATTTGTTTAAAAGTCGCATACACTCCCTGTTTCTGCGCATTCAGGGTGCAGTGTTGCGCATCTATATTCTGTTGTTGTTGTACAGTTTTTGTGGACTTTGCACATTGAGCTAACATCTGTTTTGCAGGGGTAGTGGCTGGATTAGGTCATTTAAATGATATGTCTAGTCCATTTAGACTAACTAGGGGTGAAAGTAACAAGTGCATCTCATACAATACTTCACATAGTTTTCTAAACTAGGAAGGAAGTAATTGAACCCAATGGTTATCTAGACATTGTCGAATCTATTTTCCTAAAAGTAGGCCATTGCTATCTTTACAAACAGAAAATGAACAATGCTATGTCTTAATCACTTTCAAAGTTAACAAATGGAAAATGAACAATGTTATGTCTTAATCACTTTCACAGTTAACAAATGGGGAATGAATAATGATGTGATCTAAACACTTCCAAGTTAACAATCATGTGAGTGCACAAGTAGCTTAACTCATATAGTTTTTCTACTTTTAACTAGGTTGGATTAACAAGTGCTTTCTGTGATTGCGAATGACAATAGGCTTATGCTTTCCCCTTAACTAGGTGATCAAAGTGCCAGACTTGTCATTCTATTTGTCAAACCTTTAGAGGGGGCTGCCCTTGGATGCACGCTTGTCCAAGTGGGAACGACCCTGAGTGGTAACAGGCTAAAGCCAAGCCCTACCAATCCACTTAAAATAAATTGTGCTTGGGGTGAAAACCTCAAGCAATGAGTGCTGTTGTGTTACACCGACGACCAACCTCCCCATAAACCCTCATAGGCATAACCCTGTGAGGCTGGGAGACTCCATAACGGAGAGTAGTGCCGCCGCATGTGTAACCACTCAAACGGTTGCCCTAACTAAGAACCAATTATGTAGCAAGCCAAAAACCCCTATTTGTTGATGCAAAGGGCGGAGCCCTTAAAGCGGCCTCAATTCAAGTGACTCTTAGTAGAGGTAGCAGGGACAATCCTAAGGTTCGATGTGGGTACGAGCCTAAGGAAACCCAGATCTGGTATGCGTGAGAAGTGAGTGTCATGGAGGGGAGCTAGTGCTACCAGATCCTGGAGCTACATGCTTTGAGTGGCACAGCTAGAGGATTCAATGAATATTGTTACATCCAACCTAGGTTGTGCTTGTTTTTGAGTCAAAACAGTCTAAAAATACAAAAAAATAACAAAAGATAAAAAAACATGAAAAACTTCTATGTGTTTGCTATGTTTTTGCCATAATTGAACATCAACCTCAACAGAAACACCAAATCTTTCAAACCAAAAATAGCAAAAATCTAGAAAACGATCCAAAAAATTTAGAGAAAATAAGCAAAATAGCCAGAATTGCACATCTGTACTGACTTTTTGTGCATTTGAATTGACCTTTTGCGCATCTGCTAATATTGTGCATCTGAACCCTAGTTTGGCGCATTTGAAACTTCACCAGTATTGCGCATGTGCATCGACCTGTTGCGCATTTACCTCCTGTCATTGCGCATTTAAACCTGAAAGCAAAAAAACTATACCTTCCAAAGAGCCAAAAAATTATCAATATTTTTCAAAAACCAGTTCAAACCTGTTCTAGTTTTCAAAACTTGGTTAAAGACCTTGCAAAAATCAACCATTTCTCCTTCTTATCCGCACCATAGCTGCTTGTTCTTCCAAAATCTCGCCAAATCTTTTTCCAAGTTTCCAACAAGGCTATAGTCCAATTTTTCTTGATCAAAATCAAAATTTCAAACAAGACCTAGTGAGCCTCCAAGTATCAAGGATTACTTATCCTTCTCTATCGGAACTCCACTAGTGGATTGTGCAAAGACTAGTCAACGTCAAGTAAACGGATTCCTAACATCCTAGTTTTTGACTATCACTTTTGTATACCCACCTTGTTTGACACCATCTAGATCTAAGAGGAACCTTGCTAAAACCTTGTTTCATCCTAGCACCTTGCTTAAAATCTTCCAATCTCACCTCATCCCATCTATTTACTACCTTGCATGGTCTTGACAAGATTACAAAAACAAAAACAGTTAGAAATGGCAGAGAAAAGTATTTTTGACGGTCATGAAAATGACGAAGAACCTTCCATGGATGAGATCCTCCACACGCAGCATGACCCAAAATTTCTACGCCTACTTGAAGGGGTGCTTGCCCAAGACCCATCAAAATTCTTTTTACATTTAGCAACTCTAGGAGCCAAACTCCCTAAGGATTACGACGTGGAAGCTCTCAAAGAAACTGACGAAGAGAGAATCCCTAAAGGAAGTGGACAAGGTGAAATACCCGCAGAAAAGAGCAAAACAACAATTGACTCCTTGGATGCCCTAAGCCTAGTGAACCAAAAAGTCGAAGCTCTCAAACAACAAGTTTTAGACATGAAAATGGGAACATCGACTAAAAACTACACCCTAGAAGATATTTCACCATATCCTTTTGATAGGTCCTTAATCATGATTCCCTTCCCCTCAAGATTTGAGGTGCCTAAATTTGATAAGTATCGAGGGAAGGGCGATCCAAGAGGTCATATCAGAGAGTTCAATGCTGCTTGTCTAGAGGTCACACATAACGACACTTACCTTATGCGACTATTTCCACGGAGCTTGGGAGGACAAGCCATGGATTGGTTCTCTAGACTACCACCTGGTATTAGAACATTCAATGAACTTGTCAACCAATTTGTCACCCACTTCTCATATAATATTGAGCACGACATCTCAATATTGGATCTCTGTAACACCAAACAAAAAGGAGGAGAATCTTTCTCTACCTTCTTACAAAGATGGAGACAACTAGCAAGCAAGTGCCCACACCAAATGCTAAAGAAACAGATGCTAGAAATGTTTGTACACAATCTACAAATGGACCTAAGTTACCAAATCCAAATCCAATGTCCTACATCCTTTATCAAGGTCATTGAGATGGGCCTCATCATAGAAAAAGCCTTGATCGCAAAGGGTCAAATCAAGCTCTATAAAGACTCTCCCAATACCAACATCAACAATGACAAACCTAGATTCTGGACAAAAAACAAGAATGTTGTGAACGACAAGGTAGTCGATGCCAAAAATGCGGCACCTAAGCAACCAATTTTCAATCTATCAACACCCCAAAACAACCCCACACAAAACAAACCAACAAATACTCAATCTAGGTTCACCAACTTTCAGCCTAAAAGAACGTTCACACCTTTGGATGAATCACTAGAAACTGCGCTACGGAAGGTGATCGCCAACAAACTCATAACACTTCCCTCAGCGCGGGAGTACGAGCCAAAGGTCAAACCCTACTGGTGGAATGATAATGATTTCTGCGAATACCATCGAAACAGGGGGCACAAGACAAATGATTGTATTGTACTCAAGCATACAATCCAAGACTTAATAGATCAAAAAAAGATATCTATTAAGGGACATACCTCAAACAGCGATCATCAAGCATTCAAGGATCCTCTTCCTAACTACGAGCAAGGAGGTCCTTCCAACAGAAATAACCGTGGCTCTAACAACGCAAATTACATGAATATCGGATACGACTATGTTGTTAACCATATCTATGAAAGTGACTCACACATTAATGTGATCACTATCAACAAGGATCCAGACTGGAATGTTACTACCCGTAGTAATAGAGTCACCCTTAGAGGAGCTGCCGCTCCTCCATCTAGTCAATACAATATCGTGGATCAACTCCACAAAACACCTGCACACATCTCCATGTTAGAACTTCTACGTATGTCTCCTTCTCATCGGTCCATACTTGACAAAGCCTTAGCAGAAGCTTCCATTCCCACGAACCTAGCTGAAGAGCAATTCCAAACTATGGTCGGTCACATCACCTCACCGCACTCCCTATCATTCACTGAGAAGGATGATATGTCTATCAACCAACCCCATAATGCCTCCCTTCACATTGAAGCTTTCATACACAAGCACAAGATCAAAAGAGTCCTAATCGATGGCGGGGCTGGTTTGAATATCTGCACATTGAAGCTAATCCTTATATTGGGGTTTTCAGAGAAGGCGATAGATCTGAAAAGAAAAATCACCATAAAAGCCTATGATGAGGAAGAAAGAACGTCTAAAGGAATTGTTACCCTACCAATCAGAGTGGGCCCCGTAGTGAAAGATGTGGCTTGTCAAGTCCTTGACATGGAATTAGCATACAACATTCTTCTGGGACGGCCATGGATACACGCTTTAAAAGCAGTGCCTTCCACATACCATCAATGTATCAAATTCTCACATGAAGGTCAAGAGATCACCATCCCAGGTGATCCTAACCCCTATCAATATTGCAATTCCATTCAACCAAAACCAGAAGTCGTAATCCCTAACAACCGTGCTTCTGCATCCTCATCATCCCATGTTGACCCAGCTACACTTGCTTCTTCTTCAGGGGCACCTCCACCTAAACTCCAACTCAAAGATAAAGGCTTGGGTGAGTACACGATATCTCAGTCCCTCTGCTTGGCACAACTACCCCTATCTCCTTGATCCTATGGGAGACCTATCTTAAAAACACCCATAGCAGAGAAGCCAACCAAAGGACCATTTGTGAAATGGGGAAGCCTAGAAGATGAAAGTGATGAAAAAGATGTCCTACAGTGGCTATACAAAGATGAAGCTAGCTCCTCAACGCAACATGACCATCCCACTATACCAGCAGAATAGTATGGGCAAGGCTACCAAATACTACAGAGAATGGGATAAGAAGGACACGGTCCACTTGGATCAAGAAAGGATGGCATCACTGAACCCATCCAACCTCATACCTTAACAGCCCGAGACACTACAGGGCTAGGCTACACTGGAGCACCAAGAAACAACAGAACCAACAAGAACAAAGGCAAATAACCGGGAACCTCTACTAGTAATCTGGTTGAACAAATTCAATGAATGCAACTGGGGAGTGAAACTGATTCTAACAAGTATGAATGGGATAGCCTCTTTGAGATGTCTTGTGATGAAAAGGATATTGACATTGTCCGCGAGTACGACCCGACCCATGCCAATGAGAGACAAGGTCCAAGGGCTAGGCCATTAGACCCTGACCTACATAACAACCATAGTGAAAATCGCAAGGAAGGAATGTTCCCCCCTTGACGGACCCACTAATAGAGAGTACCATCGCAGACTTTGTCTGCTCCTTCGATAACTCTATCAACACCATTGAACCAAACCAACCTAATGGTCCCTTACCATTAGTGCACCCTGAACTTATCAACTGGGACATCGAAGGTACCACCCCTGAACTAGACACCTTCGAAAACGATGACGCGATCATCTATTACCTTGAGCTTAGAAATCACATACCTGCAGGAGACCACAGAGCTAGCTATGCTATAGAACTCAACGTGCAGTCCTATTTTGGGGAGAGCGCCAAGCCTTTCAGTCATAAGAACATCAAAATAAAAGAACAATCTAACGGTGAAAACTGCTCCGCGGCAGTGTTAGATCATCAAAAAAGTAAAAATAAAGACATATCCAATGGTGAAAGCCTCTCTGAGGCATCGAAGGATGGAAGGCTTGACCCTCTTCCCAATCTAACACATCAGGAAAGATCATCAATCTTGATAGAACCGGCGGAAGCAATCAATGTCAACATAAAGGATGAGCCCAGGATGATCCACATGGCTAAGGCCCTCACAGGACCTGAAAAATTAGTATTTACAGATTTCTTTAAAAGAAAGCAAGTCAACTTCGTGTGGACATACGCTGACATGCCAGGGATTGATCCAAATCTCATCATGCAGCACTTATCTTTAGCTCTAGGAGCTAAGCCTGTTAAACAAAAGCTCATAAAGATGCATCCGCATGTGGCTCTCATGGTGAAGGAAGAACTGAAGAAACTGCTAGATGTCAGGTTTATCAAGCCCATAGATTATCCTGAATGGGTTTCAAATATCATACCGGTGGCTAAACCAGATGGCAGGGTCAGAATCTGTAGTGACTTCAGGGACCTAAACAAAGCTAGTTTGAAGGATGACTTCCCCTTGCCCAATATCGACATGATTGTAGATCTCACAGCAGGTCATACCATGCTTTCACTTATGGATGGTTTCTCAGGATATAACCAGATAAAGATTGCACCAGAAGACCAGCACAAAACTGCATTTACATGTCCTTGGGGCACCTACTATTGGTGCGTCATGCCATTCAGTCTGAAAAATGCTAGGGCAACATATCAGAGAGCCATGACAACGATCTTCCATGATATGATGCATACTATAATGGAAGACTACGTCGATGACATTCTAGCAAATTCTCTCACAAGAGAAGGGCATCTAGCAGTACTAGACAAGATCTTTAACAGACTGGAAAAGTTCAATGTGAGACTTAATCCAAAAAAGTGTGTGTTCGGGGTTACATCAAGAAAACTACTGAAATGGTATCAAAGTTGATCCCACTAAGGTGAAGGCCATAATGGAGATGCCACCTCCTAAAAATTTGACTCAATTGAGATCCCTACAGGGCAAACTACAGTCTATTAGATGGTTCATTTCCCAACTGGCAGATAAGTGCCACCCATTCTCTGATCTACTACACAAAAATGTATCCTTCAAATGGAACGAGTCATGCGAGCAGGCTTTTCAACAGCTAAAGGAATACCTAATGAAGCCACCAGTATTAATGCCACCAATTCAGGGCAGGCCTCTACTACTATACATCTCGGCTACGCCAACAACCCTAGGAGCTCTCCTGGCACAACACAACTATGATGGAAAAGAACAGGCTATCTACTACATTAGTCGAACACTCGTCGGATATGAGTTGCAATACACACCAATAGAAAGAGCATGTCTAGCTGTTGTATTTGCCTCGCAAAAATGGAGACATTACATGTTGTCACACTCTGTTAAACTGGTGGCAAAGATTGACCCACTGAAATACTTACTCAACAAGGTGGCCTTAACAGGTAGATTATCAAAATGGGTCATGCTTCTCAGTGAGTTCGACATAGAATATGTGGATAGAAAAGCGATAAAAGAACAAGTGCTTGCAGATCAACTAGCAGAGGCACCTTTAATGGATGACAACCCCCTGAGCTTTGAATTTCCAGATGAGTCTATCTTCCACGTCAACATAGCAAACTGGACAATGTACTTTGATGGCTCCTACACTCAGCATGGATCAGGGGCAGGTAACTTGTTGATCACACCTAATGGTGACACTATTCCAAAGTCATACAGATTAATGTTCCCTTGCACTAACAATGTAGCAGAATACGAGGCTCTGGTCATCAGTATCAAGCTAGCAGTTGAGTGGAACATCAAGGAGCTTCAAGTCTATGGTGACTCACAACTGGTCATCAACCAAGTAAATGACGACTACCAAATGAAGGATGAGAAACTGATTCCTTATAAACGCATGGTAGATGACTTCAAGGAGTATTTCATCAAGATATCATTTGAACAGATACCAAGGATCAAGAATAAAGCTGCAGATGCCATGGCTACAATCACATCTCTGCTCGACATTCGAGGCAATCAAACACGATATGAGTTCTTAGTAGAGCCAGTCTCCTATCCTGCTTATGACACTCCAGATTCCCATATCATATGCCACATCGTAGGAACTGATTCCCCTCTCTATGGTAATATTTGCCTATCTAAAAGAGAATACACTCCCACCCGACCTCTCCCATAACCAGAAAAGAACCTTCATCTGACAGGCATCCTAATATGCCATTGTCGCTAACACCCTGTATCGCCGAGGTCTCGATGGTACTCTCCTTAGGTGTCTAGATAGAGAGGAATATCAAACTGCTCTAAGCGAAATACACGATGGAATATGCGGGGCTCACTCTAGTGGCTCTACCCTAGCCAAGAAACTCATGCGCACGGGGTACTATTGGCCAACAATGGAACAAGATTCATATCAGTTTGTCAAAAAGTGCAGGCAGTGCCAAATACATGGGAACCTAATACATGCACTAGCTCAAGAATTGAGACCTTTAATGACACCTTGGCCCTTTTGCCAATGGGGACTTGACCTTGTGGGACAGATCCATCCGCCCTCATCCAATGGCCATAAATTCATCATAATTGCCATCGAGTATTTTACAAAGTGGATTGAAGCCGTTCCCCTCACCACCATCACAGGTAAGCAAATCTCTTCATTCATCCTGAATTACCTCATCTGCAGATATGGAATTCCTTCATCCATTATCACGGATAACGGAAGACCATTCAAAAACCAGGATGTCCAAGAACTCTGTAAACGATTCAAGATCCAACACCGCTTCTCTACACCATACTACCCACAAGGCAATGGTCAAGCTGAAGCATCCAACAAGACCATCTTGAAAATCCTCAAGAAGACTGTCAACGATGCTGGCCGTGATTGGCATATCTAACTCAATCCCACTCTGTGGGCCTACAGAACTAGTATACGCACTCCCACAGGTGCTACACCATACACCCTTGTCTATGGCTCAGAATCTATCCTCCCCATTGAGGTTGAACTACCATCTCTCAGGGTGTCGTTGAAAGGTCTCATATCAGATGAAGAATACAGAGTCTCTAGACTACAAGAGTTAGAACTGCTGGAAGAAAGAAGGCAACAGGCCTTTAATCACCTGAAAGCATATCAGCAAAGAATGTCCATAAGCTACAATCATAAGGTAAAGCCCCGAGTCTTCCAAGTTGGTGATCTCGTCCTCAGAGAGAACCCTAGAAATTAGCCAGATAGAGAAAAGAAAGGAAAGTTCGAACCCAACTAGTTAGGTCCTTATGTCATCATCACAGCTTATGGATCGGGGGCATATCAATTGGCCACTCTGAAGGTGAACTATTTGATGATCCTGTCAACAGCATGCATCTTCACAAATTCTATACCTGAAAACCTCGATGTAAGGGAGTCCTAAAAAAATCAAAAAATTAAAAAAGTGATAAAAAAAAAACAAAAAAAATTTTTAAAAAAAGAAAAATGATAAAAGGATGGGTACCATGACGAAAACCTGGCAAACAGGCGTCATGTGTACTTTTGGCTACGTGTGCAAATAAAAGTAAGTGGTGAAACCCTGGTAAACAGGTGCTATCTGCGACAAACCACTCCCTCCATCTATGCCGACTTTATTGACTCTTGTCTCCATCACACCGAACCAGTCCTTTGAACCATCCTGAACTGCGTCGCCTCTGAGCTATCACGTAGGCAAGGCCATTAACCATGCACCCCCGAGGCTCCGCTTCTGTGTCCATCTCATATCTTGTCATCTATCCTCTAGTCCATCCATGATCCAAGTCCATACCACTTCTACAGATCCACCATCACCTAGGTCGTAGGTCCATCAGGGATCACCCCGAACTACGTTGCCTTTGCGTCGTCACGTAGGCAAGGCCATTTAGCAATGAGCCCCTGAGGCGCTAGGTCAATCCCTTAGGGTCTGTCTCTCCATATCTGTTGTCATCTCACCCATAATAAGTTGATCCGGGTCTAAACTGGGGGCAACTCCTTGACCTCGTTGCGGATTTGGGTTCTTGAATGCCATCGTTCTGAAAGGAGATACCAATAAAGGATTGCAATACCTTCACTAGACACCTAGAACAAAGTTCTTGACACATAACATCAACCTGTCCAAAACAAATACAAAATAGAGCACCATATCTAAACACTCAAAACAATTCTATCTCAATTATGGCAAAAAAGACACATCTAATGCAAGAATGTTTTGTCAACAAGTTAACTTACAAAGTCTTGAATTTTTGTCAATTATGTCTTCCTATGCTACTCAAGGATGCCAACAGCTAGAGATGCTATGATGGGGACATAATTTTTCTTTATCTGCTGCTTATGGATAAAACTTTAGTAATGTGACGAGTTATGTCTAAAGATGTGATCGGTAAAAGATCATCGAGGACTCCGAGGTCTAAACATGAAAAGGGGCAATCCTTGTCTGTTAAAAAGTAAAAAGTACTCAGGTCATCTAGATTCAAGTTTGGCTAGATGCTTGTATCAACTTGCTATATCAAAATCCAGGTAAGGGATACTCAGGACATCTAGGTCTAACTATACCTAGATGCTTGTAGTCTCTTACCACATTTCAAAAAATGAAAAATACCAAAAAGTGCCTGATGATGAAAGCGAAAAACTTGCAAAGATGACAAATCCGTATCCACATCCGTCTCATATCCAGCAAAACCCTACAGTATATCCAAACGAAAGTCAGTATTTCTCCATTGCACTCATCTATATCATCTCTGTGTCGATTGAGTACATCTGGACATATCACACACATAGCATATAAGTTGCATATCACATCACATGAGATAGTCATTCACATGATTACATCATTTGAGATCAATTTCCATACATTTTAGATCATCCATATACATTGTGCATCCATACATCATATCAAAAGAAAATCCAAAACATAGGTCACATACATATCGAACTACATAACCATATCCATACACATTAGCATTTGCACAAACTCAAAAGCATTTTAAATATCCATCTAGTATGCATAACATATACAAACACATCATAAAATCAAATTGCATCCATAGCATATAAAATGTAAGAACACATACATGTAGACCATCAAATAGGTAGATCATCATATAAACATCCAACACATGTCCAAATGTACAATATATCACAAACTCTGTCTAAATACCAGAGTCATGTCATAAGTGTATACAAAAAATGGTGATACATGTCTCAGAATAAAAATACATCTATCGGCTATCTCAGCCATCATCAAAAAGGTGCCACAATACACGTCAAAAAATAGGTGTCTGGTTCTGACTAACTCTGCCGTTGAGGAACACTGCTCCCGGCACTAGCCTCTCCTCTATCCACCCCTGATGGCGGTGGACCCCTCACTGAGCCCACAGACCAAGACCCACCTGCTCTTTGCACTGCCTCTAATTGGCTCTGGAAGCTCGAGGCTCTCTGACTAGCTGGCACAGCACCGTGATATAAGCCCCAGTAATACTCAGTCTGTGCCTGAGATCTAGTAAGATCACTCTGTAACTGTGCTACCTAGGCCTGTGACTGTTGTACCTGTGCCACCAAGAAACTGGAGGTCCCATTGGTGCTCATGGCCATCAGGGCTGCATCCCACTCTGCCCTCATGGCTCGCATACTAGCTAAGGCTGCATCTCTCTCCTGGCTCAACTCTGATATCCAAGTCGCATCCAACTCTCTGCGGGACTCCGCTACTCTCAGATGAGCCCTCAGCTGCCTAGTCTGGGTCTGTAAAGAAACCAGAACCTGCTGCTACACATTAGGCTGAGGAGCCTGCTCGGCCTGTGCCACCTACTGCGCTAGCACCTATCCCTGTGTCAGCTATGCCACCTGCCGAGGTGGCGGCATCTGTCTCTGTGCTATCTCTGGCTGCACTGGCACCTAGACCTGTGCCTGTCCCACTGCCTACTGCCCCACAAGCCCCTCTCCGACTCTCTGCCTCTATCTCTGCCTCCCCTCATCTCCCTAATCTCTCCTCCTTCGCCGTCCACCCCTCCCCCTGCCAGCTCCACCCCCTCCGTCTGAATCACCCTCATCTATATGAGGAGCTACCTCCCCAGGACCTAAGTAGCGCAGAAATGGATGTGCTGCAAACCACTCCTCATAGTCTGGCGTCATGCCAGCATCTACTATGTCTCTCCGCATCGGCCAGTTGCATAGGGAATTTGCTAAAAATTGGCCAATGCCTCATCATAAGAGGCCACAGGACCCCACCTATACTGCTCGGCACATGTCCTGGCAAAGCGTGCCTCACCCTGCGGTCTACCCTGAACACGGCCGAACTGCCTCTGAACTCGGCTGACAATCTGGCGCTCCAAAATATACCGAGTCCGGCCAATCAACCACCTAGTATGAAAATAATAAGGGAGCTCATCTGCCTCGTCATCCCATACCTCGCAGTCAATGTATGGTCGCCAGACCACTGCATCTACCCCATCAAAGGCATGTCTCTAGTACTCAAGCCTCCCCAACCTGTGCTGGGAAATCACACCTGCATAGCTGTAACTATAGGGCTCACCCCTCTGCCTATGAAATACGCAGATCAGCCATGTGATCGCAATGTGCTCCCACAACCAAAATTGTAAGAGCGACCCGCCTGTGGCTAAACCAGAGCCTCGGTGATACACTGCCTGATGCATGTCTCTGTATAGGTGTGTAAGCACGCACACACCCCATGCATACCAGGTCCCGTCGATGATCATACTCTCCAGCATCCGTCCCCAGCCAATGGGGAAACCGTGTGCTCTCCTATTGGGGCATACTACGTCACCGATTAGTCCAGCCACTATACCTGGGAAGTAGTCATAACAATCATGCATATACCTCAGTTGGGTTTCCTAGCCATTAATACACATAAAAATTGACTTTCAACAAATTTTGAAGAACTACATACCGGGGGTCCTGCCTCTGCTGGCCGATCAAACCGTCGAATCCACTCAAACTGATGCTACTCGCGCGGAATATCCACCTCTCTAGCCGCCATGCTCTCCTAAGCTCTCCAGAGGACAAATCAACTATGGACAAGTGTACAAATGAATCATATTTGTGGACCCAGTCCTATATATAGTAAGTGGCACATATCTAATTGTATGACCCTATGACGGCTTCCCATGTCTGTTTCACCAAACCATAGCCCATTTTTCTCCAGCCTAACCCGTCTTCACCTTCCTCTTCGTGAGATTGTCCGTCTCACGCCTTCCGCCTTCTCCCCGTCCAATCTCCCGAGGGGGCATCCTATCACCATAACCTGTATCAGGGGCAAACTGGGGCATGTATCAGCATCAGACTATTCCTATTCTTTGAAACAACGTGATAAAACACATTGCTTCAAAGAGGGGCAAAATGTATACACCTAAAATTGGCTCGGGTCGAATTAAGTAAATATTTTAATATTTATCTTAATTCTTATTTTCTTCTGTCAATTAAATAAATATTCAAAATTTATTTGATTGTTTCATTATCCCATAATTAAATAAAGTCATTTTATTTAATTAAATTCCCTCAATTCTTCTAAATGTCTAAATTCTAAAATCCACCTCATTAATCCACCTTATCTCTTCCACCTCACCATGTTGCACATATAATTAAATATTCTTAATATTTAATTAGCTAATATCCTCCATTTTCCAAAATAAATCTTTAAATCAATTATCCTTCACCAAATTTAATATTTAATTCAATGTTCCCCATTATCCTCCACCAAATTGAATTTTGATGAAGGGGGTAAATCACAAAACAAACAATAACATATATTGAACACAGCAAATAGAACTTTCTTTTATTGAACTAGGCAACTCATTACATTACAGAAGCTCAATTACAATAAGAGGATGAATCCTCTACTGGCTGCAACACATTACAGCTTTCCCAACCTCAAGACTCTAGAATCTTCAGCCTTCTGTAACCCCAAATCAGCTAGGGTTTCTATTTTCCCCCTATTCTTGACTCTACACTGGCCCCCCTTAACTCTACTACCGCCCAGGGTTCCCAAAATAGACATAAATAGCACTTTTTGGCGGCTTCCAGCTAAATTTTGAATTTTGCAACTCCCTCCAAAAGTAGGTCAACTTCCAGGAAGCATAACTTTTGATCTGGGTGTCTGATTGATGAACCGTTTTAAGTGCCAGAAAGCTCGTGATGTGAACTATCACGCCAGAAATATGTAAACAGATTTTTGTTAACTTTTCAGGACGTTATGGAAAGTTTTAGTGCCTCATATCTCATTCCAGAAATTTTCAAGGGCTTTTCAGAAAACAAAAACTTTAATATCTTTCAGCTCACAAATGATCTTTGCCTGATTTCTTCGCCAAAGGTCTTATATTTCTGTTATGTAACTTTCTGGAAGTTTTTGCTTCATTACGTGCCCAAATGCAAACTTTCTAAAAATAGCAAGTACATTTTCCTAATTAGGTAGGTCGCTATTTTTAGCAATTTTGGAAAAACTGAAAGTCCTACATTATTATTCTGGATATTATGGAACCAGAAACACTAATTATGGAAAGAAATGAAAACAACTACAATGATTTGAATTAACTTCTTTTTGGGTGATGCAAGATTGCCCTTACACCACTGGATGCTCCTGCATCAGACACCCAGGATAATTTGAGAAGTGACCCTGTCACGTCTCATGTGTTTGTGTGAGGAAAACCCAAACGGTCAACCTCTACCTTAGACAACCAAGAAGAATCTTCAACAGGCCTTCCTTTCCATTTTACCAGATATTCTTCATATTTCTTGTTCCAAGTACTTCTTCCCACACGGCTATCCAAGATCTCTTCTATCCCCTCCATTGAAGTAGATGCCGGAATACTCCACTGCACTTCTGGTCCATCCTCTGTTCCAGCTTCATGATATTCTGATAAATCAGCAATGTTGAAAACAAGGCAAATATTGATCCCACTCGGCAGCTCTACCTCATATGCATTTCCTGAATCATGCTTCTTTAGGATTCTGCATGGTCCAAATTTCTTCATTTTCAACTTATTGTATGTTCCAATTGGGAACCTTTCTTTTCTCAAGTGAACCATGATTTCATCTCCTACCTGGAATTCCTTATATCTCCTCTTCTGATCTACCTTAGCCTTGTACTGAATATTCATTTTATTAATGTGCTTCCTCACCTCTTCATGCAAATTCTTCAGATGTTCTGCAAAGTCTTCAGCTTCAGCACTTGTCTTTTCTCCATTGTCCAGCTTCCTTAACTCAGAAGCATTTCTTGGGCTATTGCCATATACAATCTGGAATGGTGATTTACCAGTACTCCTATTGACAGAATTGTTGTAAGCAAATTCTACCATCAAATCACATCCCTTGGGCTTATCTCCTACTAAGCATCGTAGCAGGTTACCCAAACTCCTATTCACTACTTCAGTTTGTCCATCAGTCTGTGGATGGTGTGCAGAACTAAATTTCAAATCTGTCTTCAACTTCTTCCATAATGTCCTCCAGAAATAACCAACAAACTTGGTATCTCGATCTGAAACTATGCTCTTTGGTAGACCATGTAGTCTCACCACTTCCCTGAAAAACAACTCTGCAATATGAACAGCATCATTAGTCTTCTTACAAGGAATAAAATGTGCCATCTTTGAGAATCTGTCCACCACCACAAAAATAGAATCATACCCTCTCTGTGTCCTTGGTAAACCAAGAACAAAATCCATACTAATATCATCCCCTTCTCTGGTACAGGTAATGGTTGATACAATCCTATATTTTGACTTGTTCCTTTTGCCATTTGACATACTCTGCAACTCTGCACAAACTTCCTCACATCCTGCTGCAGCTGTGGCCAATAATAATTTTCACCAACAATAGAAATGGTCTTATCTCGACCAAAGTGTCCAGCCAGTCCTCCACTATGCTTCTCCTTAATCAGGTTCTCTCTTATGGAACTCCTCGGAATGCACAACTGGCTTCCTCTAAACAACATGCCATCTTGGATTATGAAATCTAACCATTTTGTCCTGTCCAAAGTAACAGGCTCCAGACAAGCTTTCCAAGCCTCTGCAAAATCTGGATCTTCCGGATACAAACTTTTGAGCTCATCGAACCCAACAACCTCTATTTTCATTTCGGTCAACAAATTTTGCCTTCTGCTCAAGGCATTTGCAACTCTGTTGGACTTCCCACTCCTGTGCTTCAAAACAAAGGTATAACTCTGCAAAAACTCAACCCATTTTAAATGCCTTTGGTTCAACTTCCCTTGACTATTAAGATACTACAAAGCCTGATGATCAGTATATAAAACAAATTCTTTTGGCAACAAATAATGTCTCCATTTCTTCAAAGCTTGAACTATTGCATAAAATTCCTGATCATAAACAAAATACTTTTTCTTGGCATCATTAAGCTTCTCACTAAAATAGGCAATGGGCTTACCTTCTTGGCTCAAAACAACTCCTATACCACTACCACTAGCATCACAATCTACCTGAAATACCTTATTGAAATCTAGAAGTGCCAAAATAGGTTGTTCTATGACTTTCTACTTCAATGTATCAAAGCTCTTGTCTGCTCCTTTAGTCCATCTAAACTCTTTTCTATCCCCTCTCATTGTCTCAGTTAGAGGTGCACAAATGCTACTAAAATTCCTGATAAACTTTCTGTAAAAACTTGCCAAACCATGAAAAGATCTTACCTCTGTTGCACTCCTTGGCGTAGGCCACTCAATGATAGCCCTTACTTTTTCTAGGTCCATCTTAAGACCTTCCTCTGAGACAACAAATCCCAGGTATACCAACTCTTTCTTTGCAAAACTACATTTCTTCAGATTAATCAGCAACTTCTCCTCCCTCAGCTTCTTTAGAACTCTTCTGATATGCATCAGATGCTCATCCTAAATCTTATTGAAAATCAAAATATCATCCAAATAAACAATAACAAAACTTCCCAAAATTCTTTTAGTACCTCATTCATGAGCCACATGAATGTGCTCGGTGCATTGGTTAGCCCAAATGGCATGACTAACCACTCATACAAACCTTCCTTTGTCTTGAAGGCTATCTTCCATTCATCCCCTTCTCTGATACAGATCTGGTGATACCCACTCTTCAGGTCAATCTTCATGAAGTACTTTGCTCCACTCAAACAGTCCATGATGTCATCCATTATTGGCAATAGAAATCTATACTTGATCGTTATCTTATTGATGGCTCAAGAGTCTGTACACATCCTCCATTCTCCATCTTTCTTTGGTGCTAGTACTGCAGGTACTGCACATGGACTTAGGCTCTCCCTTATCAGTCCCTTCCTCAACAACTCCTGAACTTGTCTGTTCAGCTCTTCATTCTCTGCAGGGGTCATTCTGTGGGCTGCCTTGTTTGGCAAACTGGCTCCTGGTATCAAATCTATTTGATGACTTATCTTCCTTACTGGTGGTAAACCTTCTAGTACATTATCAGAGAATGTCCTGGAACTCTTCCAACATATCTGAAACTTTTGTTGGTACATCTTCACATTTCTCTTGACTAATCTTAGGAATCAATGCAAAGCAATGACACTCATGCTTCATACCCTCCAAAAATTTTCTACCATCTACCAAGCAAATTTTGGCAGTATTGCATACCTTTTCTTCCACCTCCTTCAAGGGCTTCAACTTATGACGGACTCCATCCTTTGTTAGGGAGTATGTATTTGCACGGCCATCATGGACAGCACTCTGATCATACTACCACGGCCTCCCCAATAACATATGACATGCATCCATTGGTATGATATCACACAGCACCTCATCATGGTAGTCACCAATCTTGAACTTCACTAAACACTGTTCATTGACCAAAGCTCTATGGTCCTTCTGCAACCATGCAATCCGGTATGGATGTGGATGGTTTCTTCTTGTCAACTTCAACTTGTCAACCATCTCTTCTGAAACAAGATTATCAGTGCTTCCACTGTCAATAATAATATCACAACACTTACCTTCACATTTGCACCTTGTGCGGAATAAACTCTTCCTCTGATTGGGTTCTTTCTCCTCATTCAACAAAGTTCTTCTGACAACTAGGGTTTCTCCCCTTTCTGCATCTTTAGAGTGCTCAGACTATGCATCTTCATCCACATGTGCAACTCGTGCATTACCTTCAAGTCTTCTATTCATCCTTCCTTGATGTTGAGGACACTCGTATGCTCGATGCCCTTCTTCTCCACATTGGAAACAGGTTCCTCTGAAACCTCCTCTTCCAGGTCCTTGCCCAAGTCTGCCTCTTCCTCTTCCTCTTTGCTCACCATTGTTCTGGTCATGAGGGCGGTAGGTATTATCACCTCTCTGATTTCGACTGGTACCAGCTTCTTCACTTTTCTTTGCATCTTCATTTCGGCCCCCACAGGGTCTTCCACCAGTCCTTCCGCCTTGACCTCTTCCCCTTTGCTTGCTGTCAAATCTTTTATTCAGCTTCTCTTCCACCTTCAGGGAAAACTGGTACACATCTTCTATGGTGGTCATTCTTACTAGGCTCAACTCCTCTTGAATGCTCTGCCTCAACCCATTAATGTAACGGGCTACCTTTTGCTTGTTGGGCTCTGCATGGCCTGTCCTGATAGTAATTTTATAAAACTCTTCTGTATACTCCTTAACAGACTTGTTACCTTGCTTTAGTTCTTGCAGCTTCTTCAGCAACTCCATCTCATAGTCCACAGGAATGAATTGCTTCTTCAGTTTCTCCACCATCTGATCCCATCTGGTAATCTTTGTTTTTCCTCTTCTGTTCCTCTCTAATTGGACCTCCTTCCACCAAATATTGGCGTGGCCCTTCAACTTTGTTTTTGCAAACTTAACCCGATCTGGGTCCACCACATCTTCATACTCAAAATACTCCTCCATGTCATTGATCCAATTAATAAGCTGTTCTGGATTCAAATCTCCAGAATATGTAGAAACTTCGATCCTGGGCCTCTTTCCGATCTTCGAAATGACCCTCAACAACCTTACTTCTGCAACATCTTCGGCAGCTTCTTGTTCTTCCTCAGATAGCTCTTCTTCAACTTCATCTTCACTTTCTTCTCTTATCCTCGGCTCAAACCCTCTTCGTAGCTCCTCTTGCAATGCATCGATTTGCCTTTGTAGGGCTCTAAAACCCTCTTCCATCAAAGCATTCCTCCCAACATGATTTTTTTGTGGTGGCATCTTGGTCTCTGCAGCAAACCCACAACCTCAGGTCCTGGTGCAAACTGCCTCACGGTCGGCGATCTGTCTACACACTCAGGAAACCTGGGTCTGATACCACTTGATGAAGGGGGTAAATCACAAAACAAACAATAATATATATTAAACACAGCAAATAGAACTTTCTTTTATTGAACTAGGCAACTCATTACATTACAGAAGCTCAATTACAATCAGAGGATGAATCCTCTACTGGCTACAACACATTGCAGCTTTCCCAACCTCAAGACTCTAGAATCTTCAGCCTTCTGTAACCTCAAATCAGCTAGGGTTTTTGTTTTCCCCCCTATTCTTGACTCTACACTGGCCCCCCTTAACTCTACTACCGCCCAGGGTTCCCAAAATAGTCATAAATAGCACTTTTTGGCGGCTTCTAGCTAAATTTTAAATTTTGCAACTCCCTCCAAAAGTAGGTCAACTTCTGGGAAGCATAACTTTTGATTCGGGTGTCCGATTGACGAACCGTTTTAAGCGCCGGAAAGCTCGTGATGTGAACTATCATGCCAGAAATCTGTAAATGGATTTCTGTCAACTTTTCAGGATGTTATGGAAAGTTTTAGTGCCTCATATCTCATTTCAAAAATTTTCAGGGGCTTTTCAGAAAACAAAAACTTTAATATCTTTCAGCTCACAAATGATCTTTGCCTGATTCCTTTGCCAAAGGTATTATATTTCTATTATGTAACTTTCTGGAAGTTTTTGCTTCATTACGTGCCCAAATACAAACTTTCTAAAAATAGCAGGTACACTTTCCTAATTAGGCAGGTCACTATTTTTAGCAGTTTTGGAAAAACTGAAAGTCCTACATTATTATTCTGGATATTATGGAACCAGAAACACTAATTATGGAAAGAAATGAAAACAACTACAATGATTTGAATTAACTTCTTTTTGGGTGATGCAAAATTGCCCTTACACCACTGGATGCTCCTGCATCAAATTTTTAACTCAATGTTCCCCACTAGCCTTCACAAATTGAATTTTTAATTCAATGTTCCCCACTAGCCTTCACCAATTGAATATTTAATTCAATGTTCCCCACTATCCTCCACTATTGAATTCTTAATTCAATTGTCATAATCCACTGTCCTCCACTATTGAATTTTTAATTCAATTGTTATAATCCACCATTCTCAAATAAAGACTTTTTAATTCATCCATTATGAATAAAAGATTCACTTTTATTCCTAGCCATTGATCTCATCTATTGATCCTCACCCTCCATTCCTTTTTCAGAAAATCTATAAATAGAACCCTCTTCTAAGCCATTAAAGAGGCACTTCATTTGGCAAGATAACTATACTCAAATTTCTCTTCTTCTCTCATTCATTCTATTTCAAAGTGTCCTCCATTGTCATGTGTTGAAGCTCACATTCAACACAAACAGGTATCATAGCCATTCTTCCTTTGTCATTTTCAAACAAGCAAGCAAGCAAGGAAAGCTTCTGAGGGCTTCATAATCAAGATCCAAGAGAGATAGGCAAACAATGGAAAACGATAGGTAAATGAAATTGTAAGTATTCTTACTTGTTTTGGTTTCAATCTTCTTTGCTTTCAACTTCCATTGGTGTTTGGGTTTTATATGCTTTCATTAGTTTGATTCTAACCACATTTTCTCCCCCTCATAGAAAGATGTGGGTAACAAATGTTATTAACAAGTCACAAGGTGGTAAACTTGAGCGGGACCAATAAGTATTAAATTGGCTCAAGATACACATGTGAGGAGGCAAGGAAGGGGATTTTTTCTACATCACTTGATGCTTTTCTTGAGAAATTGAGAGTTATTTCTGATGCTCGATCATGTACCACCCAACATCAAGGACCACATCTTGAAAATAGGTAGGCTTAGGAGATGTTAGCTCTAACAAAGGAGTATTAAAAGGGCCTATCCTATGATGAAAGTTATCTAAGGTAGTGAAATAGGATCATTGAAGACTAGAAGAAGTGGATTTGAAAAGTGGAAATGAGGAAGAAGGTGATTAGGGATTAGGTGTAGGGGATGAAAACTAAGGCATTTTAGCTAGATGGAAAAGTTGCAAAAGTTGAGGAGAACAAATTCTTGTGAATAGGGCAACCCCTAGTCAAGCAACCATCTTGTCTATAACAAAATAGATATGTAGGCAAGATACAAGTTGAATGAGTCAAGCAAGGATTATAATAGGTCTAATTCAATGCAACCATATAGATGCACTCTTAAAATAGCAAATTTATCAGTGTTCAAGTTTCATATTGCAACACACAACCTAGCTCGGCAGTTATTTCCTTGAGGACAACATCAAATGCTAGGCTTATTTTGTCTGGCTACAATATTTGTTATTTTCTAACTTTTACATGTTTATTGGTTAGAGGGTGTTGGCTATTGTATCCCTGTTTGTTCAATCCACTAGATAAGAGATAGTATTTGCATTTGGCATATTCATTATAGGCTTCCTTTGCTCAAAGTTTTATTAGAACACTTTTTTCATTGATATACCTGATTATATGTTTCCTCCTTAGTTAACAATAACAAAAATTAGAATATGTTTAATATTATTTATTTATCTATTTAAGTGGGTTTCTCCCCCTTTCTAATTCTTATATATATATATATATGTGTGTGTGTGTGTGTATCCCTATGTCTTTTTACCTCCTAGTTTAGCTCCTAGGTCCCCATGTTTACACTTTACAAGCTTAATACTTATCCTTGAGCAATTTTCCCTGAAACCCATGTCATATGGGACTTAGGGGCCCACTCTAAACCTTAATCAAGACCAAAATATGGCCTTGGGACTTGGGCGCCCGCGCCCAAGTCCAGCCTATTTTGTCAAGATCAAAATTTAAATGTGTCAGCTTGGGCCCTTTTAAAAGGTTTCCCTCTGTTGACCTTTCCAAATTAAATTATGAATGTTAGTGGGAAAGCATACATAAGTGAGTTTACGACTTCATTTTACACCTAGATGGATAATGCGAACTTGTGACATTAAACTAAGGGATCTCTATCTAACAACAGTGTTGGAAGACTTGAATGTCCTTCTGAGGCTTGACCGAGGCAAGCTCCTAAACACTAGAACCGCCAAACCCCTCTCTTTGTGATTAAAAGTTACAGGTGCGAGAGTTAGAAAAGTGCAGGTGCAGAGAAGCAGCTTGAAGGATAAGGATTTGGGATATGGAAGAAACTTGCTGATATTTTACCCTCCTAGACTAGGGTGCCCACCTCGTAGTCCTCCCGATAGGCTTGACCCTAAACTTCAGAGTTGGATACAGTCTGACATATCTCATTGCTCTGGATCTATAGAAAAATTGCCCTATTGGACTTGGGCGCTCGCCCCGTAGTCCGTGAAGTTTTTGTTTCTAAAAATCCAACTTCTGGTAAGTTTTTGATCATCCCTGAGTCTCTTCCTATACAGTTTCCTATAGCATTTTGTCTATCTATACCTGATTGCATTATAATTAGGGTTTAAGGATTATTTGATCTAGGGTTTGACAAATCTCTCAATCTAATCAATCTTTCCATATAATTCCTGAGTACATAAATCTATAGCTCAGTCCTCATTCATCTGTAGTGACTTGGCTCAGTTTTTGTCCTTGAGTGTTATTGTGAAAGGAAGATTTGATTTGATAGACTTTAGTACCATTCATCCCTCATCTACATTTTCACACATAACATTTTGGTGAACTTGGAACAACGAGCATTTTATATCTTTCTGAGTGTTGTAATCAGTCCTTGCATACATTCATATCATATTTATCATCTTGTATTGAAAATTTTTGCATATATTTAAAAATTTTGAAAAAAACAAGCATTCTAGGCTTGCATTAAGGCATAGTTTGGCATATTTTTGCATTGCATATGATAAAAATATTTTATTTTTTTATATTTGCATCAGATTTGATCCTTATTATAGTAATTCATCATTGTTTCATATCAAACATTGCATTTAAAAGTTGCATTTGCTAGGGTTTTGCTTAAAAAGTTGCATTTTTCATATAACCTAGCCTTTGCAAAAACTAGGGTTTGTAGTCAAAATTTCATTTTCCGATTTTGCTACTCCTTTTCAACATTCATTCAAATCTAATTTTGAAGTGTAGTGTTGGATCATATTGCATACTTTTGCATTCTAGCTTTGAAACTTTCACCTTTTGCAATTACACATTATGTATTTCAACACTAAGAGTTTTATACACTTTCTCCAAACTTCTTTAAGAAAACATTTAAATCATTCATCTTGCCTTGTTGTGTAGCACTATTTTCATCTTACTCACTTTGTTTGTTGTGAAATCCATGATTTTTGCTCTTTCAAAGCCTGATTTCCTCAAACTATTGTACACTAAGAAGATATACTTTCATCATGGATGCTTCTTGTTATTCATCCTTGGAAGTTGTGTTTGCATACATCATAGATGTTGATAATTTCTACAAATTCACTAATAAATATCCTCAAGTCCTACAACAAAAAGCATGCATTTATGATATTGACATTTCCATGAGTTCCACATATGAAATCCTTTGTTACGTATCTAATTTTGAAAGCTTCACCACTCCCATGGATATCTACCCTTTGATCTTGGAAAATCTCAAAAGTTTCATCATGAAAGATCATGAAGAAGGTAATGATGAATACATTCCCCCTTCTCTTCCTACGTTTCATGATGATATAATGGACATCATCTCTACGACATATGAGGTTGACATAGCCGTGTGTGCCTCATCCAATGATTTGGAATCTTCTCCTAACATAAACTCACCTTGTGAGGATATTTTGGTGCAAGAAGAAGAAATCATTGAGACATTCCTTAACACTACTCCACCATTTCTTCATACCAATGCTCTCCCTGGCCAAGATGAATCATTGGATGATGAAGACTCTCTTTGTGAACAACTCCTTCAACCTATTGATACTGGAAATTTATCTACTGATCTTAGAACTCTTCTTAACTACATTTTAAATAAAGAAACAAATTACCTACCATTACCTAAACAGTTTCATAATGATACAAAGGACCAAGATATTCTAACAACACCTCAACTGGTTGAAATGGGCATTTTCCTGGCTCCTCCATCACTTACTGAAATAGGCATCTGTGAGGTTCCTACTCCACCATCCTAGCATATTGCACGAGAAAACCTTCAAGAGAGTGGCTTTCCATTGCTAACTCCTATGGTTCCCTCTTCACAAATTTGGGAAAATGCGGATAACATAATTCAACGAGAAGAAAGAACAAGGGACAAAGCCTTAACAATAAATGTACAGATCAATAGCAAAGACAACAAGTAAGTATTTCTAACCGTTTGTGGCCACCTTTATCGTAGCATACCTTTGCTTGCTTACATGGCCTCCTCTCATGTGTTGTGTTGCCCTGCTTTGTCTTATGTGTTGTTTAGGTCTCCTTGGATGAACCTTGATACTCTTGTAAGGTCAAGGATACTGGGAGACCACCTTTGTTGTGACCATTCTTCTATTTGTTTCTACATTCTTCTACCTCTTCTCTCCTCTATTTTATTGTTGTGTGTTGTGCCTTGGGGGCATAGCATTGTAGAAGATGTCTTGGGGGCATCCTCCTACGTGGTGTTCCTAAGGCACTTGGTTCTCCTGTCTCATTTTTATTATTTACATTCTTCAGTGATTCTACCTAGTCAACAGATGACGAAAATAAACAAATACTGATAAGGACCATGTGTCTCTTCAGCGAGTATGCAAAAATGGACCTAGTCCATATATGAAGATGGGGTTGATATATATATCTGATGCTTGACTAGTAGAATCACTCTATGTGAGATATCATGTTGTCATAATCTCTTGTAAGAAAATTTGCAATACACTCAATCTGCTTCAACACACCTTGGTTGGTTTTGTATCTTTTCTTGTTGTTACACTTGGTTCCGAGATACCTGCAGTAATATCCCAACGACTATACTTGGTTCCAAACCCACAAGTGTAGCCTTGGTTTTTGATGTGATCTAATCTATGATTTATGCATAGCTTATATGATTTGATTTGGTTGTTATCTTAGAGTAAGATGTTCTAACCTTATCTCTTGTTGATTATCTTAGCAATTCATAACGATGTGTTTGTGGGAACATTTGGCGATCATGGCAAATGTCACCTTTGGGGGCATGGGCTTTGCGAGAGCTCTTGTTCCCTTGCGTTTTTTCACTCTACCTCAATGTGCTTGATATCGACAAGTGGCATCAACCACTTTAAGGTGGGGGCATATATAATGGTATCTATCTGATTATTTTTACACTGACAAAGTGTGTTTGAAAGCCATCATCGCGAGGCGGGATAGTGTATCTCTTGAGCTAGTGCACATCCTTTTAAAAAGAAAGCAAAAATCCCTCATCGCGAGGCGGGATGACATATCCCTTGAGCTAGTGCATATCCTTTTATACAAAGCCCTTCTACGGAAGGCAAGATGGTGTATCTCTTGAGCTAGTGCACATCCTTTTATACAAAGTCCTATATGGAGGCGGGGTTGGAATTCACCCTTAAGCGTGTCTTTGGCAGTTGTGGTAGCATAGCTCAACCGTCAAGTGTGTTTGAAATGTGTTTTAGATGGTGGGACTTAGCAATAAGCTCCTTCTCATTGCCTGTGTTTGTCATGTATAAGATGTATAGTGTTTTGATGGCATACTATGTGACGCTCATGTATTATGTGTCTTACTTGTGTGTTTTTCATGTCTTCCCTCGAGTGTGGTCTAAAGTCATGTAGCGATGAGCTCCCTCCACATTTTGGGTTTTATTTTGTGTGTTTTTGGTAGTCTAAAGGAGCATAGCGATGAGCTCCCTCCGCCCCACTAGTTTAGGATTTGTTTAGTTGTTAGATCAATGTATACTTTGTGTATTATGTGACTGCTCTCATGCCTTCTTTGTGTATTGCGTGCTTCACTATATTCTCCATGTTTTGCGTGTCTTCCTTGTGTCTTGCATGACTCTCGTGTGCTTTCTAGTGCTTACCTGAGATTGGGGGCTACAAATAGTCCTTCAACCTTTGGGTATGCCTTAGCTCTATGTGTTTGATGTGTTTGATGTGTTTGATGTGCTTTGACCGTACTTTAATGCATGTATGGAATCGTAAGATCATACATACATTAAAGTGGGGGCTAAATGTTATGGAGTAAAAAGTATCCCTTTGCCTTTTTACCTCCTAGTTTAGCTCCTAGGTCCTCTTGTTTACACTTTACAAGCTTAATACTTATCCTAGAGCAATTTCCCCTGAAACCCATGTCAAATGGGACTTAAGGGCCCACTCTAAACCTTAATCAAGACCAAAATATGGCCTTGGGACTTGGGCACCCGTGCCCAAGTCCAACGTATTTTATTAGGATTAAAATTTAAATGTGTCGGCTTGGGCCCTTTCAAAAGGTTTCCCGCTGTCGGCCTTTTCAAATTAAATTATGAATGTTAGTGGGAAAGCACATATAAGTGAGTTTATGACTTCATTTTACACCTAGATGGATAATGCGAACTTGTGACATTGAGATAAGGGATTTCAAGGCATTCATTATGTTGCAGAGTAGAATTGTGTTATTGTGTTTGTTTGTTGTAGATTTGGCTTCATCAATCCATCTCCTCATGATTTAAAGGATATTCATCTCTGTGAGGGCTTCACCTCTAAGGTGACATCAATTTGTGTTTCAATCATTTCATTTCATCAGTGGATTTGGCCTCTGCCCTCCTTGGGCACGCACTCTATCTATCAATGATGTTTGAAGACTTGAATGTCCTTCCAGGGCTTGACCGAGGCAAGCTCCTAAACACCACAACCCCTAAACCCCTCTCTTTGTGATTGCAAGTTATAGGTGTGGGAGTTGGAAAAGTGCAGGTGTAGAGAAATAGCTTCAAGGATAAGGATTCAGGATCTGGAAGAAACTTGCTGATATTTTACCCTCTTGGACTAGGGCGCCTGCCCTGTAGTCCTCCCAACAGGCTTGATCCCGAACTCAGGAACTAGATATTCTAACATATCTCACTACTCCAAATCTATAGAAAAACTACCCTATTGGACTTGGGGCCCACCCAGTGGTCTGTGAAGTTTTCATTTCCAAAAATCTGGCTTCTAGTAAGTTTCTAATAATCCCTGAGTCTCTTCATATATGGTTTCCAGTAGTATTTTGTCTGTCTATACCTAATTGCATTATAATTAGGGTTTAAGGCTTATTTGATCTAATCAAACTTTCCATATCATTCTTGAGTACACAACCTGTAGCTGAGTCCTCATTCATCTATAGTGACTTGGCTTAGTTTTTGTCCTTGAGTGTTATTGTGAAAGGAGGGTTTGATTTGATAGACTTTAGCACCATTCACCCCTCTTCTACATTTTCACACATAACAATATATATATATATATAATCAACATATTGGCCACTGTCGTCAAAGGGGTTGTGCTTAAATGGCAAGACCATGAGGTTCTCAAGATGAAGATCCAAGTTCAAATCCCCCAAGCGAAATCTATAGTTGGGATTCCAAGTTGTGACTCTTAGACTTTCATTGTGGCTTATATGTTGAATAAGTGATCTAAGTTGAATATGTGGATGGGGAGGAGGTCCCCTTTGTGACCTTCGTTTGTCTGGGACCAGCGTAAATAATCTCTCCTTATGGATAAAAAAACATAATGGCCACTGTCATTACCAAACAATCCATTAATTTTGTTTGCTTGTTGAAATGAAAGTAATATAAGAACTAATAAATTCATTTGCATATTAGTATGTTCTTCCCCACACCGTCAATTGCCAATCTCCATTAATTTTTAAATATGCTATTATTTAAACCGTTTATTTCATTTTCACACTTATTGTTCACGACACTAGCCAATCAGTGAATCAAAAAAATTAGATTTATTAAATTACAACATAAAAGAAACCATTTTAGACTCTAGCCTTGTTGTTTCAAACTTTAATACTCGATAGTGATTGGCTGCATAGAAAAAGGAAATTGCATCCAACAGATGCGTTAGTTATACTGCCTAGCCAGAAACTAATAAAATTAGTAAATAAAATAATATATCAAGATCTAATTCATTCTACGATTTTTATTCTTAATATTTTATACTTAATTAGCCAATAGGCTTTTTTAAAGTGGACTTGCGAATCCAAAAACCCTCTAAAAACCTATCTCACGCTGGTAAACTGGAAAATTTTGCTGGGAAACAAGTCTTGGTATCAGGAAATGGTAATTGACTTCCAATGATTCACATTTTCACAGGCTTTTCCTTTTCCATTAAATATTAAAGCTTGTTTTTCATAGGTGAAGTTGCATAGGGGGTAATTATTTCCCTTGCCATCAATCACATGATGGCACCACAGGGCGAAAGAGGAGCATATTGCAGGGTGGTTTTGGGTTGTGGTTGTATGGGCTCCAAATTTGACTTTTAGGGCACAATATGTGGAAGGAAGATTATTTGTTTGTTTTGGCTAAGGTTTCATGATGGGGTTTGGTAAGAAGAGAAGAGGAATAGTGAGGGAAATTATGGATCCGTTAGTTTTTATTTATTTATTAAAAGATATTAGTAGAGATTTTGCTTCCCTCCAAGGTTAAAGGTGTAAAAGCATTGTTTTATGTGGCATGTTACAAGAAAATTTAGCTCCTAGATTTTCTCTTCAAAGATTTCCTAGAGATAAATAATTCAATTTGAATATATCATTCTTCTTAGGAGATGAGATGACTTTCTACTTCCTTAGGCCATATTCCTCTAAATAATTTGTTAATAGTGGATATACTTGTTTAGATGATTTTATCGTTTGTTAATAGTGTATCTACTTGTTTAAATGATGTTCCTATGATCAGGAGCTTGCACCCCTTATGCTTCCCTTTTTGTCCTATGCTATTTTTCTATCCAAATATTATTTTTGAGATTTTGGGGTACATATTTCTCTAAGGGGTATCTAGTTTAAAATAATTTCCATTGTTCCTCCTTTATGGCATTAGGGTGTGATTTTGGTCCACTATGTTTTTAATTAGATAGTTGGGTTTTGACTAAGAGTTCATGGAAGAAACATGAATTTTGTTTATATTACTTGGCACTTAACACAAGACTTTCTACAATCTTTTTATCTTTTGCTCTCCTCATGATAGAAAACATCACTTTTTTATGATGTAAACTAAATCTACACAATTTTTGAAGTGGACTACAAAAAATTGATGTACGTTAGTTAGTTTTTAATAATGATTTAATATAAATAAGATTATTATAAGAAATAGTCATTATGTGTTTAATAGTTGAGAATGTACTAATTAAATGTTTATATTATGAACTAGCTTGAGAGACCTGTATTTTTATCATTACAATATACATGGCATATACACTTATCTTGACCTATGTTTTAAGTAATTGATTAAGTTGTTATGAAATTGGATGCAGGTTATATTTGTTGGGAATTAAGGTGTCTCAACCTTTGCAAATTCCTAGCATTGTTATTTATTTAATTGTTATTATTTGCCTACATTTGTAATTATTCATGTATATTTTATTATGCCACTTTGCGGGAGTTGGCATGACGATGTGTCATCCTACATGGAAGGTGGTTAGATGACATTTGTCCTCGTATGAGGAAGTAGGCATCTCATTTTGTGGTAGGAATATTTTTCCATGTGTCAGCATCTCTCTTGTGTTGTAAGAGGTTTATGACACGTAAGAGTATGATAGATTCTATGACATTGTAAGAGCCAAAAATAGAGTGATTTATGATAGGTGTTATGACATACATCATAAAACATCTTTTACTGCTATAATAGGGCATGCTAGGCATTCAAGTTGGCATATGACAAGTTGTAAGGGTATCAGCGATTATTAGTCGATTATGACATATTCTCTTATAGCTGTAAGTACTGTTAGTTATGACAGATTCTATGACAGTTGTAAGATGTGTAAGAGCATCTGTCATTGCCTATTATTGGATGGAGCACCCATATTGGGTAAGGTGAATCTTACATGTTATGACAATTGTCAGTGGTGTAAGTGAAGATGCTCCATGTGTCACTAAGCATAGGGGGAGTGGATTTTGGGAATCTTGACCTTATAGGTGCCTTCCTCTAGAAGCTTCCTAGATTTGCCTTATGAATGCTATATATATAGGTGCTTGGAGTGGAGTTTGCATAGTTGATTTACAAGTGTTGTTATGCTATCATAATTACTCCAGATATTGTGTGTTGGTAAACTCCTGAAAGAGCTTGGCTCTGTAATTGTATTGTAACCATTATTTGATTACTGAATAATACATTGGGTTGTGCTCTGGAGTGTGGGGTGTTTTACCTGAAAAGGTTTTCCCCATGTACATCTTGTGTTATGGTATTGTTGATTTGATTTTGTTATGAAGTAAAAAGTGGATACTTGCCTTTTTACATCCTTGTTTAACTCCTAAGTCCCCGTGATTACATTATGCATTATAATTGATCATCCCGAAGAAGATTGTCTGACACCCATGATAATTTGGGACCTTGATACCTCACTAAACTTATCTTGGACTAAAGAAGGGCCCTTGGACTTGGTTGCCAACTACCCAAGTCCTCCCTGATTGGTTGGGGTAAATTAGTGGCATGTCAGCGTAGGACCTTTAAAAAGGTTCCTCTTTGTCCGCTCTTGTGATTTAATTTGATGAATGTTACCAGGAAAGCATATATAAGTGTGTTTTTTAATTCATTATGAACCTAGATGGATATAGCAAACTTATGATCTTGGAGAAAAGAGCATTCAAAGCATTCATTGTGTTTTTAGAGCAGATTTGTGTTTGTATTATGTGTGTTGTTGCAGGTTTGGAATCATCATCCATCTCCTTATGAGTTGAAGGATCTTCATCTCCTAAGGGCTTCACCTCCAAGGTGATAACATTGTTATTTGAATCATTCTATCATCATTTTGTTTAGCCTCTGCCTTGCTAAGGCACACTCTCTTATCTATCAACAATGTTGGAAGGATTGAATTCCATTCTGGGGTTTGACTAAGGCAAATCCCTAAACATCATAACCCCCCAAACCCTCTCTTGTCATCTTGTGTGTAGGTTACAGGTACAAGATTCAAGAAAAGTGAAGATACAGGAAGACTGTGTAGGAATTAGGGTTTCAGGATCTGAAAGAAGTTTGGGAATATTCCTCTACAAAGACTTGGGTAGTTGGTGCCCTAGTCTTCTGGGCCTTTTTTACACTGGATATGGTATCTAAGCATCATTTACAACATATCTCCAGTTTACAGCACCAACAGGTTCTTACTTCTAGGACTTGGGCGGTTCCTATTTCGTCCTCTGACACTTCAAGTTGTGGGACACAGGTTCTGGTATCTCTTTGATCATCTTTGTGCATTTAGATTCTGGATTTTGATCATTTTCTATTTGTTATATGCTGATTATCTTAGAACTAGGGTTTAGTGCATTGGTTGACCCAGGGTTTGATAAAAGGCTTGATTAAATCAAAATTTTCCATAGCAAATAAGAGCATAAGACCTGTAGTTGAGTCCACCTCCCTTTGGTAGTGATTTGGCTCAGTCTTGTCCTTGAATGTTATTGTGGGAAAGGGTTTGATCTAGTGTGCATGCTAGTCTTCTTCATTCATCTTTTCCATACATAACAAATTTATGTTGTGTATCTTCTTTTATGTTACTGTAAAGATTAAAAATTTGCATAACTCTCCCCTTATTAGTTCAGTGTAGGAATCCATTTCATGTACCTTTCTTCCTTTCAATTGGTATTAGAGCCTGGTCAACTTTTGGTCCTAGTTGTTGGGTAGAGGGTTTTTTGTACTAATCTTCGATTAAGTGGGAGTTGTGTAGAGCATTTTGTGATCTTGTTGCAGGAAGGAGATGACAAACACATCTAGAAGAATAGAGATGGAGAAGTTTAATGATAGTAATTTTGAGTTTTGGAAACTCAAAATGGAGGACATGCTTTTAGATCAGGATTTATGGGAAGCCATATCTAGTACAAAACCAACGACAATGTATCAAGAAGACTAGGATCTCAAAGATCGAAAAGCCAAGGGTCTTGTGAGACTCTATCTGGTTGACTCTATCTTTGAATGCTCATGAAGAGGCTATGACTGCAAATCTATGGAAGAAGCTTGGAGAGATTTATCAGGCCAAGTCCCTAGTAAATAAGTTATTCCTTAGAAATAAGCTATTTTCTTTGAAGATGGAATATGGAAGATGGGGGATCTATTGCAGATCATTTGAATGCCTTTAACATGCTAGTTGCTCAATTGAACTCCATTGATGTGAAGTTAGAGGAGGATCGATGTATGACCTTGCTTTGTTCTTTTCTAGACTCGTGGGACCACCTTGTGATGGCCATTGGGAGTACCACCACCAAGTTCAAGATGGATGAGGTGGTTGCATCATTATTTTCTGAAGATATATGAAGAAAAACTTTAGAAACGACTAAGGAGGCTCTTGTGGTTTGTGGTAGACCCAAAGAAAAAGGGAAGAAGGACAAGAAAGATGATAAAGGAAGAACTAAATCTTGTGGGAGATCTAAGTCTCCTAGAAAGTCCAAGGCACTATGTTGGAACTGCGGAAAACCTAGGCATTTTCAAAAGGAGTGTGAGGAGGAGAAGAAGAAGAAAAAGAAGAACTTCTTTGATTCAAATTCTAACAAGTCCCAAGATGATGGTGATGCTTTCTTTTCTACCTTGGTCACCCATGCATCGAAAGATGTGTGGTTGATAGGTTCTAGTGCTTCTTTCCACATGACCTGGCATTGGGGTTGGTTCACAAAGTATGAAGAGTTTGATGGTGGGAAGGTGTACCTAGGTGATGACTCTCACCTAAAGATTGTTGGCCATGGAAGAGTCTTGATCCGATTCCTTGATGGACAAGTGAAGGGGATCAATGGTGTTTTGCATATCCCTGGTTTGGCACAAAACCTTCTTTTTGTAAGTAAATTGAATGATGTGGGTGTGCAGGTTATCTTCTTGAGTGGAGGATGCAAGATGACTAGAGGAGCTATGGCCCTTGCTAAAGGTGTTTAGAGAGGCACTCTATTTCAATTGGATGCATGCACTATTTAGTGCAATAGTTCTTATGTTTCAAAGAAGAGAGCTTCAGATTCTTCATCCTCATCATTGGAACCAACATCAAAGAACTGTGTCATATCTACTTTTGATGGTTGTGATTTTTGAGTACCTAAGGGTGGTCATGCTTTGGAGATGAAACTTCCTGCTGAGAAGACAATGTTGTGGCATAAGAGACTTGGTCACATTGGTGAGAAGGGACTTAGATCCCTAAAAAATAAGAACCTCATCGAGGGGTTAAATGACTGTAATCTTGAGTTTGATTTTTATGAGCATTGCATATATGTAAAACAAAGTTGTGTTTAGTTTTACTCTAGTTCTCATAAATCTTCTGAGGTGTTGAATCTAATTCATTCTGATGTGTTTAGTCCTTTGAATGTTCCTTTGATTTCTAAATCTATATATTTTGTATCATCCATTGATGATTATAGTAGGACATGGGTTTATTTCCTTAGAAGCAAATCTAAAGTATTTAGTTAGTTCAAAGAGTTTAAAGCTTTTGTAGAATATCAGGCTGGTAAAAGGATTAAGTGTTTAAGGACTGACAATGGTGGTGAGTTTTGTTCGACAGATTTCAAGAAGTTCTGTAAAGAACATGGGATTGAAATACATAAGACAACTCCATAAACCCCTCAACAAAATGGAGTTGCAAATAGGATGAATAGGACATTGATGGAGAGAACTAAGAGTATGGTTAGTGGAGCTAGCCTCAAACATAAGTTTTGGGTTGAAGCTGTAGCCACTACCTGCTACTCGATTAATAGATCTCCTACTTTAGTGCTTGTTGAGAAGACACCCATGGAAGTGTGGTCTGGTAAAAAGCCTTCATCGAGACATCTTTGAGTATTTGGTTGTGAGGCATATGCACATGTGTCTAAGGAGAAGAGATCAAAATTGGAGAACAAAGTGGTTAAGTGTATCTTCATTGGCTATGGTGTTGGTGTGAAAGGGTACAAGCTTTGGGATCCTGTGGTTGAAAAAGTCTTGTATAGCATAAGTGTTATCTTTAAAGAAGTGAAACCTTTTTATGTTATTCTACAACCATAAGAGAAATAAAAGAAAGAGGATGTGGTTTAGTTTCCTCCTACCTTTGAGAAGACTAAACTGAAAACTCCTATTGGACCTAGTGATGAGGAGAGCTCCAACAACTCTGAAAGTTTAGAAGAAGAAGAATAACCTCAACCTCAACTTTTGAGGAGGTCTACATAGAATAGGAGGCAACCTAAGAGGTTTGGTTATTCATTGCTTGATTCTAGTTGTGTTTTTGCCTTGATTTCTAATATCAATGAGCCTAGAACTATGAAAGAGGCTATGGGTATGAAAGATGTAGGTTCTTGGAAAGAGGCCATGGACTTGAAGAGATGGCTTCTTTGAAGAAGAATAATACTTGGGACCTGGTGCCTTTGCTTGAAGGAAGAAAAACCATTGGATGCAAATGGGTGTTCAAATAGAAATTTGGTTCAGATGACAATATTGAGAAGTATAAGGCCAGATTGGTTGCGAAGGGGTATTCCCAGGTTGAGGGAATAGATTATGGTGAGTTTTTCTCTCCCATTGCAAAGCTGACATCCATCAAATTCTTGTTATCTCTTGTAACAACGCATGATCTTGAAGTTGATCAAATGGATGTGAAGACAACTTTCCTTCATGGTGATTTGGAGGAGGAGATTTATATGTCACAACCTGAGCACTACATTGTTGAAGGTAAAGAAAATATAGTTTGCAAGTTGAAAAAGTCTTTGTATGGTTTGAAATAGTCTCCTAGGATGTGGTACCAAAAGTTTGATGCCTTTGTGTTGAGTTTGGGATTTCTGAGATCAAAATCAAATCATTGTGTTTATTATAAGATGGATAATGATTGCATTCTCATTATTGCTTTGTATGTTGATGATATGTTATTTTTAGGGAGTGGTAAGAACTTGATTTCTGATTTGAAGTCTCATCTTTTAACACATTTTGAGATGAAAGATCTAGGGGCAACTCAATACATTGTAGGAATGGAAATCAGAAGAGACATGGCAAACATACAACTTTGGTTGAACTAAAGTAAGTATGTGAATTCTATGTTGGAGAGTTTCAACATGGCAACTTGTAGACCGTTGATTGTTCCTCTGATGTTGGGGACAAATTTATATGTTTTGGATTAAATCCAAAATCTCCTACTAAGGTGGAGGACATGACGAGAGTTCCTTATGCTAGTGCTATTGGTAGCTTGATGTATGCTATGGTCTATACAAGACCAAACATTGCCCAAGCAGTGGAAATCCTTAGTCGATTTATGGTTAATCTTGGACAAATACATTGGGATGTTGTGAAGAGAGTGTTTAGATATTTGTGGGGTACTTTCGAGTATTCCCTATGTTATCATGGTTATCATACATGACCTCAAAATTCTATTAGTATTTGTGGATAGGTGGATTCAGATTGGGATGGAGATATTGATTATAGAAGATCCACCAGTGGTTATGTTTTTACTATGTCCAGTGGTGCAATTAGATGGATGTGTAAGTGACAAGTTGTCATCACTTTGTCCACTACAAAAGAATAGTACGTGGCAGCAACTCATGCTTGTAAGGAAGCCATTTGGCTCAAGAGATTATGTTCTAACATTGGTTTTGATACAAGGATGATCACTATTGGTTGTGACAGTCAGAGTGCCATATGTTTGGTAAATAATCCTACTTTCCACACGAGGACAAAGCACATTGATGTTAGGTACCATTTTGTTCGTGACATGGTAGAGGATGGGAAGGTAAATTTAGAGAAAATTAACACTTTGATGAATGTTACAGATTCCTTCACAAAGCTTGTGAGCACGAAGAAGTTCAGATGGTGTTCAGGGTCTATGGGCCTCTTGGCCCCTAACAGTTAAATCTTGTCATTCTATTGGCTCTTGAAAGGTGTTTGACAAGTGGGAGAATGTTGAGAATTAAGGTTTCTCAACCTTTGCAAATTCCTAGGATTGTTATTTATTTAATTGTTATTATTTGCATACGTTTGTAATTATTTGTGTATATTTTATTATACCACTTTGTGGGAGTTGGCACAATGATGTGTCATCCTACATGGAAGGTGGCTAAATGGCATTTGTCCTCATATGAGGAAGTAGGTGTTCCATTTTGTGGTAGGAATATTTTGCCATGTGTTGGAATCTCTCTTGTGTTGTAAGAGGTTTTTGACGGTTTATGATGCGTAAGAATATGATAGATTTTATGACATTGTAAGAGCCATGAATAGAGGGATTTATGACAAGTGTTATGATGCACATCATAAAACATCTTTGACTGCTATAATGGGGCATGCTAGGTGCCCAAGTTGTTATATGATAAGTTGTAAGGGAATCGACTATTATTAGTCAGTTATGACATATTCTCTTACAACTGTAACTGTTGTTAGTTATGACAGATTCTATGACAACTATAAGATGTGTAAGAGCATCTGTCATTGCCTATTCTTGGATGGAGCACCCATATTAGGGCAGGTGAACCTTTCATGTTATGACAATTGCTAGTGGTGTAAGTGAAGATGTTCTATGTGTTAATAAGCATAGGGGGTGTGGATTTTGGGCATCTTGACCTTGTAGTCACCTTCCTCTAGAAGCTTTCTAGATTTGCCTTATGAATGCTATATATACAGGTGCTTGGAGTGGAGTTTGCATAGTTGATTTGCAGGTGTTATTATGCTATTGGAATTACTCTAGATACTTTGTGTTGGTGAACTCTTGAGAGAGCTTGGCTCTGTAATTGTATTGTAACCATTATTTGTTTACTGAATAATTTACATTGGGTTGTGCTTTAGAGTGTGGGTTTTTTTACCTAAAAAGGTTTTCCCCACATACATCTTGTGTTATGGTATTGCTAATTTGATTTACTATAAAGATTAAAAATTTGTATAACTCTCCCCTCATTAGTTCAGTGTAGGAAGCTATTTCAAGTACCTTGCTTCCTTTCAATATTCAATAATAGGGAGGAGAGAGGAGACCTTCTAGATGCTTTGGTCTAAAGTAACAAAGTAGCCCAAGTTTCATCTCTTAATTAGGTTGTCAAAACTGTAGCACTCTCTATATATTCAATATTTTTCCTTTGTTTCATTAAGACCTTAACTATGATACAAATTCGTACGAAACTCTAAGAATTTGTTTTCGTCTCCTTTTTAGCATAATTGTGTGAGAAGCATAGTTGTGGTAGTGGAGAATGGGATCAATTTAGAAGTAGTAGATACTAATGATGCATATGGGTGATTTAAAAAAAAAAATTGTTCAATAATATAATTATAAAAATAGGGGAAGTAGTGTAAAAATGGCTTCAACAATAGGAAAAAGAAGTACACGTAAATGTTAAAACTAAGGAATATTATTTAGAAGCTCCTAAATATATATAAAATATGTAATGAGATTTATTATCCTTGTTGTTACATATAAAAAGTCATAGCTGCTACATCCTATAACATATAGTTTAGAAGTTGAAAAATGTTATAACCCTAATTAAATATTTGGACCTAATATTGTTATTGACCATAGTCTATAAACATTTGAGATAGTGAACACCTCATTGTATACAATTACTTGTTACTTTTATAATCTAACTAGTAAAAGACCAAGAAATTGATCATAAATGTGGGTGTTTTGGTCATGTGCAGAAAATTCTCCTCTTGTGGGGCAATAATAATGAGGTTTTCAATCTTGAAGTTGACAATCAAATGAGAGAGTAAGACCTTTTTAAAGCATATGAACACTTTATTTCAATTTTTTATTATTAATTTAGATTTTACAAATTAATTTGAATTAAAAAAATAGTTGAGTTTTATTGGGGCTCTACTTTTGAAAAGAAACAAAATTACATATTAGAGTTGAAGAAAACAATAACATTTGATTTACAAAAGTTTAATGATGAACCTTTAATATGAGCTGATAGAAAACATAGTTTCAAACAAAACAAAAGAGTTACACTAATAAAACATGGAAACTTAAGCTACAAAATATATAATAATCTCTAATAAACAATCATTAATAATAGAAATTCAAACTCGAGTCTCCACAAACCTCTTGGTGTGATGAGAAAAGAGACCCGTTATAATCCATTACATCCCTCTTATTAATTCTCATAACCACTAACTTTTTTGTGCTATTTATTTCTTAAAAAATGGATTCATAATTATAAGTTATTAATCTTCAATAGTTTAACATTAATTTATTTGTATGGGTGAGAAGACAAAGTTTGTGGGAATTGAGAAAGCTAGGTATTTAGTCCATTTAGAAAGGCCATGCATGTATGCCAATCATCTTTTGAAATATCTTAAGAAAAACTATTCTAATGAAAGGTGAAGCATCAAAGCATTTTTAATGCCCTTTTCACTTTTAATGTAGCATTGCAGTGCATTTGCATTTTTCTCAATATTTTTAATGCCCTTTTCTCTTTTTATTTTTGTTTTAGTTTTTTATTTGCTTAATTTCATTCCATACAACTTTTTCAGCAATTTAATCATAAAAACTACATGTTAAGTTGACTACAAGCACAATCCTTGTTTACAACAACAATTAGAAGTAAAATTCAGTCACACACACAACATACTTATTTTCTACACCATTGTTTTGTGGATTGGAAAGGTTACATGTTGATGGTAGCATAAAAGGGACATGCAATCTGATTTATAAGCATTGTAGGCATGTACATGAGCATGTGTATAATTGTAAAATTGAACCAAGAAACTAGACAGAAGATCATCGCTGTAGTAAACATCAATTTTGTATAGAGCCTATATTCACTTTCAACCACTATAGATTGAAACAAAACCACCACAACATTATTAGAAAGAAAGAAGGAGCTCGCTTACAACTGCTCTCACAATAGCAGATTCAAGTATGTAAAATTAGTTGCACGTCCTCTCAAATAAAAAATACTAATCCTTGTTCTAATCTTTTAATTATCCTCTTTTTTTAAACAGAAAAATAAAAAAAACTAATCAATTACAATGTTTATCTTATATAGGTGGACAATCAATGATCAAAAAAGAAAAAAACTAGAAGATTTGAACTCCTCAAGAATTTATTTGTTATTACTAAATTTACATATGTAGTAAAATGATTGCAAATTATGGTTTTGGTTTGACAATATTATGTTTCAATGGAGAGGAATGACAACAATTTAAAAAGAGAAGCTCCAAAGTGGAATATCACTTACAAAGATAAAAAGACACTCTTATAGAACTTTGTTAAATGCAACATGGATACGAATCTTAATTTCAAATCAGGGAAAGTGGACAATTTAGCCACTATCTATTCTATCATATTATTCATATAATGACATATGGCTATTTAAGTTCTTCAAAAAAATGTAACTGTTTCAAAAAAAAAAAATGAGAAAATTCAACAATATTTGTAAAAATTTGTTGAATAACATCTAGCTAAATATATGATACAATCATTATTTTTACAAATCAAAATTCAAATTTGTATATTGTTATATGACTAATTCGCTGATAGGCTTTTATATGTGAGCATTATAGTGCTCAGAATTGTCTACATCATACAAACATAAACACCAGAATTTTTTTTAAACTTGTGAGTTGTTCCTATCAGCATATTCTTTGAACCTCCTATGAGTGCAAATGCTAATTATATATTTAAATGTTACCTTCAACTTCCTATTGACGTATCCCTTGAACCTCCTATACGTGCAAGTGCTAGTTATTAGCCGATAGGCTTTTAGTGTGAGCTTTGGTGCCAAAAATGGCCGGAAATGTTGTCTCACGCCGTCAAAAAATTCACGCCGAAAATTTTTCTAAACTCGTCGGTTGTTCTGAGGCCGGGAAAAAATTGTGTCAAATAAAGTCTCATGTAGTTTAAATGTCCCCCGCCGGACACTCTGGGATTTCTATTATTAATTTTTTTCAAAGGAAAAGGAAAATGGTCGAAAGAAAATAACTCAGGCGAGCATATGAAATTGCAAGATTTGAGGTGAGGGAGCGCGAACAGAAAACAAAAGAATCGCCTTGCGAGAAAAGGCCGTGGAGGATTTTTTTCTTTCCAAAGGTATTTGCATTAATTTTTTGTTTTTTTACCACAAAAACTAAAATTTGTTTGCTGCAATTTCATTAACCACAGAAAAAACTGAAATTCAAAGAAACATTATGCGGATTTTGATTTATAATTTTTAGTTAAAACCCTGGTTCAAACTTATAGAGAATATAACGAGGGCAGCCATACAAAAAAAACTAGGATGCAATGATAGAGATTGAAGAGATCTAAGTCCCATGGAACCCTTTTGTTATACGATGACTTCTCTGAAGAGATTTCCTTTGCAACTCTTCTTAAGAAAATTTAGTGGCCTTTTGTTTTGGTCATTTTCTGCTAAACCGCCAGCCTTGTGGAAACCGTCTGTCTTTGAATTTAAGAATGTTATGGCACTAAAATACCTTAGAGACATGGATCTGTGTCGTCTGTGCATTGAAATTTGGTCACAAAATTTCTAATTAAGAAAATTTGCCACGCAACACAAGGATCTAAGGGAACTACTGGAGGAGGGAAAATTAAGATCTCCATTTTGTAAGTCTGTTTTACTTTTTTTGTTAGGTTAAATATGGCAGACAATATGCAAAATTTAGGTTGTAAGAAGACTTGCAATGCCATCTGCTGTGCTTTTCCTTATATTATCCATGTGTTCCCTTGTGAAGTGTGACCAAATTGAGGCCACTGGAGTTATTACACAACTGACCTAACTGACAATGGGCTATTTTCAATAAAATTACACTGTGATCAAAAGCTTGTCTTGTAGATCGCATTTTTGTATATAATATTTAAAAACATTTTGTGTTTCTACTGAATTACATGTAGTGTCTTTGGGACACATCCCCTGCCCTCTATTGCTGTCCCCTGCCCTCTATTGCTGTCCCAAATACTTTGGGGATGCAGATGGGACACTCCCCATGTCCCCCATTTTTGCTGAATTTTTTCTCATCTCTTGGGGACATTTTAGTACATCCCCTGGATGTTTCCTGTTATAGGGGGGTACTTGAGTGATGACCAGACGTCCCCTAGATGTCACGGCACATTTATTTTCATGACCATTATATTTCAGCGTTTCAGTCAATTTTGGATTTCAGTTTTCAATGGTTGATATTGAATGTCGAATGTTGAATGCACAATGCCATAGATTTCATTGTTATTGGAATTTCAGATCTTTTAATGATGATGAACATGAGATTTTCACAGTCCATGAGATAGAGTAACAAAGTTTCCATAAAAAAAACTGTATACATTTAATTTTCATGAGATTTTTGCCATCTCATAAATGCATGAAGCTTGGAGAAACATGGCTTACATGTCCTTATTTATTTGGAGTTTATTTGATTGTGTATGGGGCCGGTATCAGGTGGAAACAAATCGAGATAAAACACCATTCTTTAGAATATTTGAATTTTGGATGAATGGCTTGCAACATTTTGTTCCTGTCAGCACCATCTTGAAAGTTATTGTCAAAAACCTCCCCACAACATTCTTAGAAATTCATTTTTTGTGCTATCCAACATAAAGGATAACCTAGATGTGACCTTCATTTTCTCACCAATTTGTGAAATCTTGAAGATAAAATGGAAACCAGGTGCTTTCAAATTAGAATGGATAGTGTGTTATTGTAAAATCTAAACTTTAGAGCAATTCAATAGGCTAAAAGTCTTAAACTGATATATTGGAGTAATATGAAAACCTATCCTCCATCTAATGTTCCATTATCAAGAATCAATGGAGTTGCTTTGCTGTTAATCCATTTTCTTAGCTCCTGTCAAAGCATGTCTATTGGCCATCCTAGAATTTTACACCTTCGAAGTTGTCTAAGATAAACTGGGAAAGACCCTTGGTTATGTTATTCATAAAACGAAGCCACCCTCTTTTTGCTTGGGGATATCATGTGATTTAAAAGTCTCCTCCTAGAACCAATGGTAATCCTCAACAGAATGTTTCAATTTGGTCGTATTATTTGAGCAGCATGTTCTTGTTGGAAGAACGGGAGGAACATAAGCAGAGGATACTCAAAATTCTTGGTTGAATTCAGAAGATAACTGACCTAAAGTTCTCCAAGCTTTAGAAAGACATAACTTTGCTCCTTCCATTAGAGTATTTGTTTCTGTGAAATGATATATTTCATTCCCTGGTTTAATATCCAATACATTTTGTAGCTTTATTTATTATTTTTCCAAATTATTCAAATCTCTAATCCTACTTTTCAATCTGAATCTTCTCATAATATAGAATACCATTTGATGCATTGTTCAACATCTTTTAGTTGGCACCAGAAAGCCCATCTTCAAATTTTAGCCCTTCTTTGTAAAATTTGAGATGGTGGTAAAAGTTATGGTCCCTCCATCCAAGGAGAATTTGCTTCCACTTCTTTTTTCTCCAAATCCCTTGGGAGAAGGCATGGCTGCACCTTCTAAGTTGTTCTAACCCCTAAATTTCTTTTCCTGAACTTTTTTCTTTTAATTTTTTTGTTTCTGCCTTAATCTTTGGGAAAGAAAGTGCAATTGCACCTTCTAACCTGTATAAAAATATTTATCTATGTGACACCTCAACCTCAAACAATTATTGCACTTCCTTCCCCAACAAAATATTTATATTAACAAGAGAAAGCTCAAAATATGTATGTATATTTTACCCCTTGCTCTTCAAAAAATTATTGCACTTCATTCCCTACAAAAATATTTCTATTTAACAGGAGAAAGCTTGGCTTCTCTATCTGCTTGGAAATTTTACTCCATTCTCAATTTCTTGGCTGTTAACATTTCACTTGAGAAAGGTGTGAGGAAGACCTATTGAAACATCTATGGGTTTAAATTCTACATCTTGCTTTTCATATATAACAAGTAAATTGAGTGAATGGTCATCCAAATATATTTCTGCGTAAATCATTGTCAATAGTGATCACTTCTGCACCATACGTCAAGGGAAAATTTACCTCCTAAAGTGGAAGTAGAGACTTCCTGTCATTCTCACTATTTACTCAACTTTAAATCAAAATGTTCTCACAAGAGGGTTTTTTACTTTTCTTTATATACAAAAATTGGTAAATAAAAATAATGTATCTTTTAATGCACTAATGGAATTGTAGTCGCTAACATTTTAGCTTACATATAAATTTCTACTAGTGTAACCATTGCACCTCCTTCTGGTGCAAGTGCTAGTATATAATTACTATCAGCATAACCATTGCATTTCCTTAAAGTGCAAGTGCTAGTTTTACTTTAGTTTCTATGGTAGCTCAGTCTTATTTTGTCTTTTTTGAACACAGATTTGGATTTGCCGGATCTCAGAGGAATAGCTTGTTTTATCTGTATTCTGGAGAATTGGACTAGTTGACATTGAGGCAAAAAGATGGTGCTGGTAACTGCTGTAAGGGATTATGTAAGCAGGATGCTCCGAGACATTTCAGGCATGAAAGTCCTCATTTTGGACACCAACACGGTATGAATCATGTTACGCCTTTCACATTTTCTCAAAGAACCAATACCCACTTTTGCTAAATTCGAAAATAATCAATACCTACATTTAATAAATCAGAGCTCATCAGTTTTCTGCAATGAAATGATCTTGATTGTTACTGAAATTTATCTAAAAACATAACAATTCATGATCCATACTGAATTCTGTCTGAAGGCAATAGCCTGAAGCAAGATTCCTTGATGGGATCTGAATTCAATGCAAGTCAGGTTCATATGATTTTCTATTTTTTAAATTCCTTGTCGGCTTTGGGTAGTATGTTAATAAATAATTATAAGTGATTATCAATTGTTGTGTCTAATTGACAATCATTGGGCTGTCTGATCCGTGGAAGGTCCTCTTTGATCTTCTTCATTGTAATCAAGCGCTACCCTAAATAAAGCATTACTGTGTTTCCTCATACAAGCAACCTGGTATGTACTTTTGCTTATTTGCATATTATTGCAATTGGTAGTGTAGCAAGCAGTAAACAAGTGGGTGCCTTCAAGGTGCAGTCCTCGGCTATCCTCTGCTGGAGATTTTCTTCAGTCAAGCTTTGGACTTGGATACCTTAGTGTAGGCTTACTGGATCGTTCAGCCCTTGTAGCCTTTTATGCTGGTATTCAATGAGTAATAGGTTACTTTCTTTCTAAGTTACTGATGTATTTACTCTTATAGACAATAATTGAGCAGTAAAAGTCCTGTCTATTGGTAATTGTAAAGAATTTTGCTGTGGATGGGCGAAATTATGTATAAACTGCCTGGTAGAAGCCCTTGTGGAAAATCTACCCGAATAGACAATGGATAGTGGCTTGTCTCTTGTTGAAGTAATCGATGGAGCTCAGCTTGTTACCTATAGGATGTGGGCTGGGTTTAGCTTTTTTGAAGTATTGAATATGTTAACCTCCAGTGGTTATAATGTTTAAACAAATAATTTTGGTTGAACTGTTCATGGTTAGAGATGTGGACCAGATTGGTTGGACACTATTGTATTAAAATAAATTAGATAGTTTATATTAATGGTGATCTTTGTAACATATTTAGTTTGTTCATATTCTGCTCTTTAGATTAGCGTTAATCTAATTTAGAAACATATATACTTTGTATATTTAGAAACATCTTTTGTAACTCTATTTAAGAGCTTTGCTCTTTTGTAATTAATATATCATTCTGATTTATTTTATTACATGGTATCGGAGCTCAGGGCGAGCGGGAAATCTGATTTTTGAAATTTTTTTTTGGGTGCTCAATATTTCCCGTACGACGTACGAAGGGCGCCAGTCTGGTTTTGACTTTCCATTTTGTGATTTTCTCCTGAGTTTTTTGGGTCGCGTTGTTATGTTGCAGGTATCCGTGTTAAATCTCTTGTTGTCTTTCTATACCCGCGTCCATTTTTTTGGCGGATTTGAAAGAAAATTGCACCATTCTTTCCTCTGTTAATCGCGGTTCGTTTTGCACACAAAAATTGCGGATTTTGTAGTCGCGATTATTTTAGCAGGCGGTTTAAGATTTCAATCTCTAAAGTTGTCATTTCTCTGTGCAAATTGTGCCATTTCTCTATAAAATCGCACGGGTTTCTGTCTGTATTTCTGTCAATAGGTCTTCTCTAGCAGTTGGCGTTTGTTGTTGCCCATCGCTCCTTTGGCAGTCATTTTGGGTATTTCTGATATCATTCTTGGTCGCGATTCTTCAAATATGGTCGCCATTTCATGATCATCGACTGTTTTATTTATCTGTTTTGGTCGCTGCTTGGAGGATCATTTTCTGATCGCTGCCAGTTTTCTGTCGGAAGTTATAGACTTTGCATTGGCGGTCTTTTATCAAAGTTTCTGGTCGCCGTTTGCAAACCTCTGACCGACGGTTATTTCTGTTAGACTTAGGGCATACAACTGAGAGGGGGGGTGAATCAGTTGTACGAAACTTTCTCTTCTTAAACACTTGAATCTTCTTTAATGATTAGCATAATATTAATCATGAACCATAATGCATTCAAATCAAAAGCAGAAACATATCAACACATATGACACCAAGATTTTGACGTGGAAAACCCGATTAAGGGAAAAACCACGGGGTGATTAACCTAAGAATGTATTTTCTGTTAGAAGAATAGAAAGAACAAAATGGCACGTGCCAATTAGGGCTCATTGCCCGAGCACACTGCTCACAAGAGGCTCACTGCCTACAAGAGACACACTGTCTACAAAGGAATAAGTATCACCTTTATGAACTGGAGAATAGCATCTTCAGCATGCTTGAATCAGTTCCATTTAAGCCGAATACATCTGCTCTGCCTTTCGCACTTCTCTTCACTACCACACACTCATCACCTCCAGACACACTACAAAATGACTTCACAATCCCTTATTTATACAATGCATCGACTTAGGAACAATCATCTAAGTCGGCAAACACCTACAAGAACATCCGCAAGACGTGTAATGCATCCGGTCGGCCAATCTCAAGAACACCACCAATATCCGGTGGTAATTCTTCAAATGCAAACTCAAACTTCAATGCGGATCACCAACATGAACTGGACATGATCCAATGATCATCATAGCCTTCCCTGAATCACCAAGAACATCCGCACTTCATCATCCTACTGGAATTCTTCTCTCGTTCATCCGGAGTTTCAAGAACACAGTTTGTCATCACTGTCACAAATGAATAGGTTCTTCCGGACCTTCAACCCACGAACCAATCTAGTTGATACTTCACAGGAACGTTCTCAACACTCCCTCAAATCCGCAGAACGGGATAATGAAATTCCGGATCTCACCGGATTTATCTGTGGCACTCTGTCACCTCTGAACACTGGCCGGAACCGGTTCTACTTGAGCGACCATAACTTCTTCAGATCTTCATGCGGACCTCTGAAAATTTGACTGGAGCATCTCAAGACTTATATCTACAAACCCTTTAAACCGCATCCTCTGATCCTCAACCTATTGAGGACTTTTACCTTCCTGTCATCACTATTCTTCACTGTTCCTGATTGAGACTCATTTTCTCAATATCCTCAGCACACAGCTCATCTAAACCTTCTCATTAATGCAACATGAGTATGTTGACATCAATGACAACACCATTTAGGGCCATACTTGCAACAATCTCCCCCTTTGTCATTGATGGCAACATATGATGTGAAAAATCATCATGACAAGAACTTCTCCTTGCTGTCACAACTCCCCCTAACAGCAACAACTATTCACATGTCTTTTCTTCCTTTATTGCTCCCCCTTTGATCAGCAACCACTTGTTTTTCACGTCTTCTCTCCCCCTTTGACATCAATGGCAAAGGGCTCATACTTACAACTTCATTACTTCATAACATACCAGCTGCTCCCCCTGAGTAGTAGCTCCCTTATCATCAATCCGGATCACAAGATATGACTGTGATATCCACCAGATTGATGCACATTAGTGCATCCTAGTTCATCACCGGAGGGGCAATAACCCCTAACTTCTCCTTGAGATACTCGAAAGAGTCCTTGGGAAGAGGTTTAGTAAAAATATCTGCAATCTAATCCTTGGAGGGCACATACTCCAATCTGACTTCATCTTTGTTTACTTGCTCTCTCAGAAAGTGAAACTTGATAGATATATGCTTAGTCTTAGAATGCAACACCGGATTCTTAGAAATATTTATTGCACTTGAATTATCACAGAAAACTGTGATAGGCTCCTCATATTCTACTTTAATATCTTTTAGCATTTGCTTCATCCACAAAACTTGAGTGCAACTACCTGTTGCTGCAATGTATTCTGCTTCGGTTGTAAACAGGGATATTGCCTCTTGTTTCTTGCTTAGCCAAGAAACCAATCTTTTTCCCAAAAAGAATGCTCCTCCACTGGTACTCTTCCTGTCATCCACATCTCCTGCTCAATCTGCATCTGTATATGCATGAAGAGAAAAATTATGATCTCTAGGATACCACAGACCATACTCAACTGTTCCTTTTAGGTACTTAAAAATCTTTTTGATTGCCATAACATGAGATTCTTTGGGATCAGCCTGGAATCTCGCCACAAGACCAACAACCTGCATTATATCTGGTCTAGTTTGAGTGAGATACAATAATCCTCCAATCATTGATTTGTACTTTGTTTGATCTGCCTTAGGAGAGTCATCATCTTTGCTCAACTTACATCTGGTTGCCATGGGAGTGTTCATTGGCTTTGAATCTTCCATTCCAAATTTCCTCAACAATTCTTTTACGTATTTGGTCTGAGAAATAAAGATTCCTTTCTTTGTCTGAGTAATTTGTAGACCCAATAAGAAATTCATTTCACCGAGCATTGACGTCTCAAATTCACTTTTCATTTGATTTGCAAAGGTTTTACACATACTGTCTCTTCCTCCAAAGATGATATCATCAACAAATACTTCAACAATCAAGATGTTTTCATGATCAATTTTGAAATATAGGTTACTATCAGCAGTACCTTTGTTGAAACCAATCTTCAAAAGATGTTTGTCCAGTCTTTCATACCATGCTCTTGGGGCTTGCTTTAGTCCATACAGTGCCTTCTTTAATTTGCAGACCATATCACCATGCTCAGATAACTGAAATCCATCCGGTTGTTCAATGTACACTTCTTCTTCTAAGTCACCATTCAGGAAAGTAGATTTGACATCCATCTGATACACTTTGAAATCCTTGAAGGCAGCAAATGCAAGAAATAATCTGACTGCTTCAATTCTTGCCACCGGAGCAAAGGTTTCTTCAAAATCAATTCCTTCTATTTGAGAGTAGCCTTTGCAGACCAATCTGACTTTATTTCTGATTACTTCACCAACTTCATTTAGTTTGTTCCGGAAGACCCATTTGGTTCCAATCACATTCTTGTTTCTAGGTCTGGGAACAAGATCCCAAGTGTGATTTTTCTCAATTTGCATCAATTCTTCCTCCATTGCTTTGGTCCAGTTTTCATCATTGCAGGCTTCATTTATTCTCTTAGGTTCAATCTTTGAAATCAGACAATATTCATCTGAATTTTGAGCAATTTTTTTTCTAGTTTGCACACCTTGGCTTTTGCCACCTACGATTTGATCTTCAGAGTGGTTCAGTCTTACATACCTTGGAACTTTGGGAGTTTCCTGCACTTCTGCTTCTTGATCAGGCTCATTCAGACCTATCTCTTCTTCCTGATTTACCGGATCAGTCTGAATCTGATTTTCAGAAGAGGATTGAGCTCCTTGAACTAGAACACCATTCTGATCATCTTCATCATATTCATAAAACCTTGAGGGTTTCTCTATTCCCTCATCAACCTTTACATTTGTGCTTTCTATCATCTTTCTTAGTCTCTTGTTATAACACCGGTGTGCTTTGCTTTGAGTAGAGTAACCCAAGAATATTCCTTCATCACTTCTAGCATCAAACTTGCCTAAATCTTCATCTCTTTTGATGTAACATTTGCTACCAAAGACTCTGAAATATCTAACAGTAGGAGTAATGCCAAACCAGAGTTCATAAGGGGTCTTACCGGTATTGCTTCTGATTTGAACTCGATTAAGAGTATAGACTGCAGTGCTGACAACTTTTCTCCAATAGATCTGAGGAACATTTGCTTCCATCATCATAGTCCTAGATGCTTCCTGGATGGTCCGGTTCTTTCTCTCCACTACTCCATTCTGCTGTGGAGTCCTCAGAGCAGACAACTGTCTCTTAATTCCATGTTTCTCACAGAATTCTATGAACTCATCGGATGTGAATTCTCCACCTCTATCAGACCTCAGACATTTCAACTTTAATCCAGTTTCATTCTCTACCATAGCCTTGAATATTTTGAATTTCTCAAGAGCTTCTGATTTCTCCTTTAGAAAGGTTACCCACATCATCCGGGAATAGTCATCTATTAGCAGCATGAAGTATCTATCACCTTGAATACTTCTTGTTCTTGCTGGACCACAAAGATCAGTGTGAACTAAGTCCAATAGTCCGGTAGAAGACAGTTCCTTGCTTTTGAATGTGACTCTGCTCATCTTACCCAACTGACATTCCTTGCACAAGCTGTTAGTAGGTTTCACCAATTTTGGAAGATCTCTTACAACATGAGTATTGCTTATCTTGATGATATTATCAAAATTCACATGACACATCCTTCTATGCCATAACCAACTCTGATCAACTTGAACAAATAAGCAGCTTTTACCAGTACCAACCAAGTGGAAGATATTACATTTAATTTGAGTACCGGATACAATCTCTGTTCCGGATCTTTCAAAGATTTTGCATTTTCCATCCTTGAATCGGAGATCATAGCCTTTGTCTACCAACTGTCCAACACTAAGAAGATTGTGCTTCAAACCTTCAACATACAGTACATTACCAGTTTTGTTTCTTCCATTAAAAGAAATAGTTCCTCTTCCTCTGATTCTACAAGCAGAATTATCACCAAACTTCACCACTCCTCTTTCATACCTTTCCAAATCTATGAACTTATTCTTGTCACCTGTCATGTGGTGAGAGCAACCATTGTCAATGACTCAATTATTCTTTTCTTCAACTTGGGCAGCGAGAGCTCGTTCTACAACTTTATAATTGATAGAGACAGAGGATATTGGTTCTTCTTCCTTGATGGCAATAAACACCCATTCACTTCCGGATTTGTTCCCTGTCTCTGATTCATCATCTGTTACTCCTTCATTATCATTTTCTTCATGAACATAGTAACAATTCTTTTGGAACCTTGATCGGTTAGGATTTGACTTTGAAAATCTTTCCGGACATTTTGAGGCAAAATGACCAATCTTATTGCAGTTAAAACACTTAAAAGGCAATTTTCCTTCATACTTACCTGATCCTCTTGGCAGTCTCTTTGCAATGAGGGCTTCAAGTTGAGCAGTTTCTACTTCTTCTTCTTCCAGGTCTTTTCTTGCTTTTCCATACCATGACAAATTCCTTGATGAGTTCTCTCCTGGATCAAATCCTTGTTTACCTTTCACAGAGGCACTGGCTTTGAATGCAGATTCAGTTTTGGGGGAATCATCTCCAAATTCGGTCATTTCAAAAGCAGCCAGTTTGCCAGCCAATTGGTCTCTTGTGACAGTTGCATGGGATTTGAATTCATCAATGGCAGCAACCTTGATTTTGTAAGAGGCAGGAAGGGATCTGAGAATCTTACCAACAATCTCATTTTCATCCAAGACTCCACCAGAATTTCTAATTCCACAAACCAGCTCATTCACTGTTGGCATAAAAGTGGTAATATTTTCATCATCTCTCATCTTCAGTTTTTCAAATTTCCCTTTTAGACTCTGTAACCTTGCACATTTAACACTCATCTCCTTCATGCAGAAGTTCCAGTTTAATCCAGATCTCATAGGCAGTTGGTAGGTCAATAACATTTAAGAGCTCTGAGTCAGTTAATGCGCTTAGAAGAGCCTCTTTGGTCCGCAGATTGTTTTCAGCATCTACGATTTCATTTAGGGTTGTCGGACCACCCTGTGGAGGTACATATGCTTTTGTGACCATGGACCAGTACGCCTTTCCCATACACTGCAAGTGACATTTCATGCGACCTTTCCAAAGAGAAAAGTTGGTTTCATCAAATTTCGGACTATCCTTCTTGTATGACGACATCCTGGATCTCCTCAAGCGGTTAAGCTCCTTTTAGAGGAACTTGGCTCTGATACCAATTGTTAGACTTAGGGCATACAACTGAGAGGGGGGGGTGAATCAGTTGTACGAAACTTTCTTTTCTTAAACACTTGAATCTTCTTTAGTGATTAGCATAATATTAATCATGAACCATAATGCATTCAAATCAAAAGCAGAAACATATCAACACATATGACACCAAGATTTTGACGTGGAAAACCCGGTTAAGGGAAAAACCACGGGGTGATTAACCCAAGAATGTACTCTCTGTTAGAAGAATAGAAAGAACAAAATGACACATGCCAATTAGGGCTCACTGCCTGAGCACACTGCTCACAAGAGGCTCACTGCCTACAAGAGACACACTGTCTACAAAGGAATAAGTATCACCTTTATGAACTGGAGAATAGCATCTTCAGCATGCTTGAATCAGTTCCATTTAAGCCCAATACATCTGCTCTGCCATTCGCACTTCTCTTCGCTACCACACACTCATCACCTCCAGACACACTACAAAATGACTTCACAATCCCTTATTTATACAATGCATCGACTTAGGAACAATCATCTAAGTTGGCAAACACCTACAAGAACATCCGCAAAACGTGTAATACATCCGGTCGACCAGTCTCAAGAAGAACACCAATATTCGGTGGTAATTCTTCAAATGCAAACTCTAACTTCAATGCGGATCACCGACATGAATTGGACATGATCCAACGATCATCATAGCCTTCCCTGAATCACCAAGAACATTCGCACTTCATCATCCTATTGGAATTCTTCTCTCCTTCATCCGGAGCTTCAAGAACACAGTCTGTCATCACTGTCACAAATGAATAGGCTCTTCCGGACCTTCAACCCACGAACCAATCTAGTTGATACTTCACAGGAACGTCCTCAACACTCCCTCAAATCCGCAGAACGGGATAATGAAATTCCGGATCCCACCGGACTTATTTGTGGCACTCTGTCACCTCTGAACACCGGCCGGAATTGGTTCTACTTGAGCGACCATAACTTCTTCAGATCTTCATGCGGACCTCTGAAAACTTGACTGGAGCATCTCAAGACTTATATCTAAAAACCCTTTAAACCACATCCTCTGATCCTCAACCTATTGAGGACTTTTACCTTCCTGTCATCACTGTTCTTCACTGTTCCTGATTGAGACTCATTTTCTCAATATCCTCAGCACACAGCTCATCTAAACCTTCTCATTAATGCAACATGAGTATGTTGACATCAATGACAACACCGTTTAGGCCCATACTTGCAACAATTTCAATCTGCTGTCTTGAGCGTCCAACCCAACCAATGGTCCTTTGACACTTTGACCTAGCGCCTAGAAACCACAGCCCGTGGTCTTTTTTCATCTGTAATCAACTTTGGGATTTGTGCCATGGTTTTTGAGATTATTTTCCTGTCTCAGGTTCTGTGCCCTCAATCTGCCTCGTTTCTCGTGCCTAAAAAAGCGCGACGATGGTGTCTTTGTCCAACATTATTTTGGAAGGCAGTCAAAAATTCAATGGCCGTAACTACAATACCTGGAAGCAACGAATGTTAACCATTTTTGAGTATCGGTGCCTTGACCAGATTGTTCTGGGCAAAACTACACGCCCTCCAACGATGGGTAAAGATCAGGATAAGTTCGATCAGTAGAATCGAGAAGCGGTCATGCTCATTAAATTATTGGTCACCGATGACCAGTTGCCTCAGGTTCCGTCAAGCAAGACCTCCAAAGAAATCTGGGAGCATCTAAAGGATTTGCATGAAACGTCTAACAAGAGCCGTGCGTTCTTTCTGAAGAACATGCTGTTTTCGATCATGATGGATGAAAAGATGGTCTCTGTAGGAGCATCTCACACAAATCAAGGACATCCGTGATTAGTTGGAGGCGATTGGTCGGAAGATGGAGGAGGAAGATATGGTAGTCGTCACTCTGAAAAGTCTACCAAAGTCTTATGAGCACTTTATCGAGACTCTCAACATTACCTCAACTAATGTTGTCTTGAAGTTTCCAGAGCCGTGCATCAAACTTCTGCAGCAGGATCGATGGAGACAACAGTTCGGTAGCAGTGCTAGTTCATCCTCCACAGAGCAGGCATTTACTGCCAAGTCCTTTCAGAAAAATAAGGGCCAGAATCAGCCCTTTCAGCAGATTAGCCAAGGTCAACCCCATGATTCTTCCAAGAAGAAGAATATTCAGTGCAATTATTGCCACAAGTTTGGCCACATGAAGAAAGATTGCTGGAAACGCTTGGCTTCTAAACAGTCCAAGCAAGGAGAGTCTAACCCGAACGCTCATGTTGCAGAGCACACTGAGCAGAAGGAGTCTGCTTTCTATGCCTTTATGGCCAAGAGCCTAGCAGCTCCTGTTAAAGTCTCTAAGCCCGGTTAAGTGTGTCAAATTTAGGGGGCACCTTGGTGTAGTTGATAGATTGACCATTAAGGGGGGGTATTAAAATAAATTAGACAGTTTATATTAATGGTCATCTCTGTAACATATTTAGTTTGTTTCTATTCTGCTCTTTAGATTAGCTTTAATCTAATTTAGAAACATCTATACTTTGTATATTTAGAAACATCTTTTGTAACTCTATTTAAGAGCTTTGCTCTTTTGTAATTAATATATCATTCTGATTTATTTCATTACATATTGATCTCTAAGGTACTCCTCATGACAACAAATGAGAAAAACCAAACAAAATAGATGATAAATCAACTGGAGAAAAGCTCTCAAATTATAGCTTTGTTTATTTCCTTTATTGTTCACTTGAATCTCTTAAAATGAGGGTTTGAAGAAAATTGGCACTCTATTGAATCATCTATAAATTGGACATGTAATAATATGCAAAAGGGCTACCTTTACCTTCCTAAATAACAGAATGCAGATCTCAATAATGGCGTCCTTCTCACAGACTATAAAGGGAAATTACAGCATTTCAATAAAAATGGAGCATATAATGGAAGGAAAATTCCACATGCAGTTAACATAACTCTTGTAATTCAGGTTAATCTAATATACAGGTACACTGGCTATTGGGTCGACTTACATTAACACTCTGTGTGTCTAGCCTTGGTGGTGGGAAGGCTTCAGGAGTATTATTGTTGCAATGAGAATTTGTTGGTACTGCATTTTGCATCCTTGATTATTATCATAATGGATAGACTCAGTTCTGATGCAAATGCATGATTGATGAAGTATAGCAGTTGTCAATTCTCTCTGTAAGTCAGGCAGTGTTATAGAATCTAAGTGTTCAACTAATTGATTTGCGTGAAATATGTATTGTGCTTTTCCTTAAACCATTTTCAGTTTGTAAATCTTTGGCAACTATGAAAAACATGGTCTGTGATTCATTCTAGTTTTGTTTGTGTATTTTTGGAGATTTAACTTGTTTGAGCTGACTCCATGCTACCATTTTGATGCATGTTAGATGATCTAGCAATCATCAGGCATCTGCATCAATTATTTGTGCCAATTTTTGAGTTTCAACTGATGAAATATGAAATTTCATTTGTTACAGGTCAGCATTATAAGTGTGGCTTTCTCTCAATCAGAGTTACTGCAAAAGGAAGTGTTTCTGGTTGAAACATTGGAAACTGTCTCGAAAGAGATGATGACACATTTGAAAGCTGTTTGCTTTCTACGTCCTACAGCAGAAAACATTCAACACTTAAAACGACACTTAAATTTTCCACGCTTTGGAGAATACCACTTGTGTAAGCTTCGTCAATTATGCATGTTGGTGGTCATGTCATATTGAATTCTATACTTTTTGAGCATGGTTTGCTCGCACTGCCTGATATTGAAATTTATTATGCATTGATACTGGTTGCAGATTTTTCTAATATATTGAAGACTCACTACATTCAGATTCTTGGGGATTCTGATGAGCACGAAGTTGTGCAGCAAGTTCAGGTATTTTTGAGTGTAATGTCCCCAATTAGAATTTCTACAATCTCTGTTTTACTTGTGTTTTCTGAATGTTGTAAAACTGAAAACAAGATGATTATTGAAAATTTCAGCACTCTTGAACAACAACATTCAAATGGAATAGCAGTATATACTATAAGTATAATGAACCCAATTTCTTTCATTCACCCATAATATTGGAATTGAATTTCTAATCTCACGACTGAAGTATGAATCAACAACAATTAAATTTTCTGATTTCACAATTGTAGCAAAGATGTAACAGCAGCAACACTGGACCTTTAATTAGCAAGCTCCATAACATTTAATTTTCTTAATAGCTGATTGTGTCGATAAACTAAAGACTGGAAGTTTATTACAAATAAAATCGGCGGTAGACTTTGAAAGCTTACGGCACTCCCTTGGACTATTGCGATCACCCAATAGAAGATCCGGCAGGTACCTTAGGATAATAATAACATATTAAATATGAACTGGTTGGACTTTAGATGGTGTGCTAGCCTTTAAATGACTTTGACTGAATTCAACTCCATTCCCAGTTGCGATCTTACTTATATTATAGTAAGTGCTGCTCTTCACATATGGTGCGACTCACATGTAATGTCCCTTTTTGGGATATTCCTGATTTCTTTGTCTTAAAACAATAATGTTTACTCAAAATGATAATAGCTTTATCAAAGATCAAGAATTTATGATGATATTTAGATCAATAAATCATAGCACAATTCCCAAAGTCAATCATATCGTGAATTCTTTGGAAATACTTACAAATCTGCTGAATTAAAGGTTTTCGTCCCTAACTCAACAGTGGCAATATCAAGGGTTTTCATCCTTAACTTGTCAAGATCATGAAAGGGTTTTTGTCCTCCTTGACCAAGCCCAAGAGCATGAAAGGGTTTACAAATCTGCTGAATTAAAGGTTTTCGTCCCTAACTCAACAGTGGCAATATCAAGGGTTTTCATCCTTAACTTGTCAAGATCATGAAAGGGTTTTCGTCCTCCTTGACCAAGCCCAAGAGCATGAAAGGGTTTTCATCCTTCCAACTCCTGTCCAAACTTGGTAAGAGCAATAAGGGTTTTCGGCCTTATCCTCTCGTGAACTTGGAAGGGATTTCATCCTTCCTATTTGCAAGATACTTCCTCAAATTCAAAACTGATTGTTTGATGAATTTACTAGATTATTGCTGATTACTTTTGCTGATTGATATTTCTCGATGGATTGACAAGAAATGATTGAATGATTAAATCTTCTTTGCTATTATGAGCTTGGAATGATTTTTGCTTGAATAGATTCTTTGCTGATAATTAAATGAAAAGAACTGAGAAGAAGACAGTTACAAATAAGAGATGGGAAGATTGTGTGGAATCCCAAGATGAAAAAGAGGAAGTGTTAGATCTTGAGAATGAAGTATATGAAGAAGAATTGGAAAGGTGAGTATAGTGATATCGTGAAGAAAGTGAAATTTAATTTGTTGATAGTTAAGAGACTGAGTATGGTGCAGGGTTGCAAATATTTGGAACTGCTTGTGAAAGGTGAAAGTTTGTTTGGAGGCAGCCCATGATTGATGAGATCATTGAAGAGGAAGAAATTTATGTTAATGAGAGAAATATGACTGGAGGCAAAAGAAAGAGATATTTAAGGTTGCTGTTCAGAGGGATAAGCTGTATGCAAATCTACAGTGATATAAAGAGTGGCAATGTTGATGATTGGTTTTTGGATATGCAATGACCCCTTATTATCGTTGAAGAGTAGATATAATTTATGCTCAATATCTCAAATGGTAGAGTTATTGGATTCTAGCAACATTATACTCCTGTAGTAAACCATGCATATAACTAGTGGCCGATATAATGAACAGTAGGTATATAGGACTGTTATAATTGCATAGTTATTATGACTTCATACGATGACTCTGAAGTTTAGTATGTGGACAAGAGATTGATCTCTGCATGTCATATGATATTTTGTATCTCCATATCTTGAATTAGGTTGTTCTTGTAATCTGAGACTCAACTTTGTACAATGACATTGTGTCTTCATTGTTGATATTCCATTTGATTGTAGTTGTTGCTATGCAGTTCTATGTCCAGCCAAATCATTCATATTGCTGAGTCTTTATAAGTTTTACTGCTACATATCATCACCCCCATTCGGCCTGAAATCTGAAAGTACATGTTTCTGCTGTTCATTATTATTTAGTTAGATATCGAGGAGCATACTCTGTCACTCAAGGATCATATGTAAGTTGCATAGACTGAATTATAAGTGCAGATCCTGTAGGTTGCAGTCTGCATACTTTTATGTAAGTGTTGCATGCACAGTTTAGCTCTACATGCTATATTGTTATCATTACGCAGAAGTTATTAAGTCCGAATATTATATGAGGAGGAGTTCCAGTTGTTGCTGTAGCCAAATGCATTTCATATGTCAGTTTGTGTATATTCTGGAATGAATTGCTTTCGATGCTGTCCTTTTCCCAAATGAAACAATCCTTCCTTATATCTCCTACATGAAGGAGTCACAACTTTTCACATTATACCCGCTGCCTTTTAGAAAGAGGCACATCCCTTTGTCAACCATTGCTGCCTTTAATTAACAATTTAATTTTAATTTAATGACTAGTTTATTTCCAAGCGCTAATTTCTCTTTTCTTTTGATCGCCCTCCTATGGATGTCATGCGATTTATTTGATGATCTTTGGCGATGGCTATAATTTGAAAATGGAACATTACATCACATAAGCAAAAGGAAATCTGCAGAAGGTGTCAGAAGTTGTCTCCTTTAAAGGTAGTGTTGATGTGTTTTTTATGCACATGCAAACTTAGAATAAAATACTAAGTATTCTATCCTCTCTTGAATAAAGTCTCTCAGAGGCTAAACAATGTGATCCAATGAGACAACTCCAAGGTTCATGATATGTCTGGTTTTGACTTGCAATGGATAGACTCAGTAGTTGATGTGATTTGGCTGGTAATCACAAAGGGACTTACGCTGAATTGACTCCTTACTCCAATCAAGTATGTTATTCTCCTTGTGAAATGGAACTTCTTCTAACCGACTATGAAAGAAAATGAAAAAAGGCAAGGGTTAAGAAAGCTACTCTAAGGACAATGAAATAATGAAACATGCTATGATAGACAAATTCCTCACAAAGCAAACTCCGCTTCACCATGAGAACCAACAATTACACGAAGTAGGTGCAATCTCCAAAGGTAACCCAATGATTTTCATATTGTAAACCTCCATCTAAACATCCACAGCTGGCGCAGCTTGAACGGGCATTCACAACCGAACTAAAGCAAATGAAGGTTCAGGCTAACTTTGCAAAGTGAGTTGCCTTCGACAATCCACGAAAAGTATGAACCAAGAAGGAATTCATCAAATATCATTGCATATACTCATTACATCAATGAACTTCTAATCTATCAACTAAGCTACTTGGAAACATTTCTCAATCATCTTCAAGAATTTAGAAACCATGCTAATATTCCATAACCACACAAATCATCATGAGAACAACAATGAACTTGTATTGATTTTGGAAGTCTTTCACAACAATTTCGCATGTCTCTTCAATGATTTCGAAGAGTCTCCTATACTCTACTTGCTATCCCACTCTCTTATAACAACTCTATTTCTAATGTCTTACAAATGAGAGAAGTTGGCCTTTTATAGACTCCAAAAATTACATGAATGGCTAGGATTGATTTGCAAATCGATGGCCGAGATCTTGCCACATCAACAATTAGTTACAACAACTTGCTATTTTTAGCAAAGTAAACGTTGACACAACTTGTGTACATAAAAACTCATAAGCAATGAAGGCACGTTTTCCAAGGTGATAAGCATGACATGGAATCTTTAGAATCTTCTAGATAGGAGCCTTCTTTATCCTCTTGCTTGTTGTATATTCATTGAACTTGGATGATTGATGTGGCAGGATATGACATGCTTGATGATGTGCACACGCCACCTCAGCATCTTGCAAACTGGTTTGATCTTCTTTGTGTTCACACTGCTCAGAATATTTCCCAAATTTTATCATTTTCTTGGAATAATCTTCGAACTTGGATTTTCACCTCCGGAACTTAGCTGCTTGAACTTGAAATTTGGGAATTTTGAATTTCTTCATATTGTCTTTCATGCCTTGGTGTAATTTATGGAATTGTGATGATTGACTCATTTCCCTTCTCATCTTCTTGTGCAAGATTCAACTCTGGATGGTGTAGGAAGTAGAGGAGATGACTTGGGCATTCTTGGACTAGACTTCATGATGCTTGCTCTTGAAATGAATGAATCTGGAACTTGAAAGTAATCATCTGACAATGAACTTGATGAGGGATTGCTCCTAGATTTGCTGGACTTTTGGATTCCTGAACTTGCAATGGATTGATGTTCATCTTTGGAAACCTTGATGCAATGAAGTACATTTCCTCTGCCCTGGCGATGAAGTTTTTCTCTGTGGATGAAACTTGATAACATCTTCTTCATGTGGAATCTCCTTTAATGAAGTCTTCTCCTTTGAATGCTTTGGATCTTCCTTGAACAAGCATTTCTCGCCTCCAATTCCTGCAAAAGAGGAACAACTTTCAATTATGAAGATGATAATCGTTAATAACATTTTACTATAAATCTTCTAGCATTTCATTGTTATTTGCCAACTCGAATCAACTGGGCCTTTTGGAGCAAAAGTGGAGGGTAGAAGTTGTGTAAAGATCCACTCCAACACCCCCCCATCCACCATTCACACTTAGAGATTGTCTTCGCAGTCCTCCATGATGGAGACACAAGTCCTAGAAATACTGTATTTACCGAACCCTCCCTTCCTAATTTTTTAAAATGAATTTTAAGGAGGCAAGATTCAGGATGAGGAAGGCTTTTTCCAACCTTTTGTCTGGTACTGCTTCTTTGTAGAAGAGTCCCTTCCCTTCTTTCTGCAAATAGGGTGAGATGAGTAGAAATCTTCTGAATTTCCATAAAGACTTGTGTAAAATTTGACAATAATGCAAATCACCGAGAACATGATCCTTAGATCTAGGTGAGAGAAGCAAGTTACAACAACAGAAAGCATAGAAACAATAGAGGTTGCAACATGCAATATGAAATGTTGTTTCAATGTAGAGGATTACAATAATCAGTTCAACCACCTAATAGATGGATGGAGTACAAAGAAATAGGCTTCTTGGATGCATGAGTCAAGATGACACATGCCTAAGAGGTCATGAGCTAGCTCAGAATAAGGAGATTTCATTCAGTCAACTAAGACAAACGTGGCCTTAATTAGAGAGAGGTGGCATTTAACTACCATCAATTAAGGATTGATGAAGCAGTCATGGCACTTGATGACCTCAAGTCAATGTTTGAGACATATCAATATTAGCTTAACCAAGCAAATGCAACCTACCTAAGTAAGCTTATCCTAGATGCATAATATGCAATAAAGTGAATAACTAAATGCAATAAATAAAATAATGCACCAACAACTTGCCAACACATGCCGCATAAAGGAGCCAGACAATTTCTAATAATTGCCTACAAGCTTCTCTTGAGAATTTACCACACTTCCAACAAAGAAACACCATTAATGAGGAGGAATTAAAATGTGAAGCTAAAGAGAATGGTGGCTTAGATTTCATTCAATACACTTCAAGGTACGGATGAGAAATGACCTATGATAATTTTAAAAGAGAATATCTTTAGGAAATGCTATTGCTTGCTAGAAGGGGGAACGGGTGGACCAACTTTCCCAAGGGTCGTGCCTTTTGCTTTCTAGAGTCGAAAAGGGAGCCAAGTTGATACCAACATTAGCAAGGAGGTCCACACACTTGTTTCCTTCTCTAAAACAATGAGCAAAGACGTCCTACAAATGACCTCACAAGGAGCAAGCTTCTATAATCCCATTGTTAAGCTTCCAATTCAAAGTAGAACCCTTGGCAAGCCTCAACATAGTTATCTTTGAAGATGAAAAAGATTAAAATGGACACAAAAACATGAAAGGAAACTTAAAATGAAAGCATTATACCCTCCAAGTCCTCCAATCTTCTTCACTCCTTGATAATGTAATGTCCCCTTCCTAGGCCAGCACATTTGCATCGGGTTAGTCTACTACACGGGTTCTCGTAGACTAGCAAGAGTGGTTAGGGGACCCACGGTGATGTGGTTCACCAAGGCTCAGTCAGCATACACGGAGTGATGAGATGGATTCCTTTTGGCGGGATATATCATTTGGCACTTTCTGGAGCGAGTTTGGGCCATTTGGCCAAACTTACTATTTTTAGCAGGGGCTCACGGGACTCAGAGCAAGTTGGTGCAACGGTCCTAAATATTGTCGTCGTTCCATTGACCCGCTTAGCAGTACTATGGAACGCTTGTGGAGACCGTTCGAAATATTATTTTATTAATAGATACATTTAAGTTAAATTAAAGATATAACTTAATGTGTCTATTGATAAAGTGACTTTAATATTTATTGAGGACTTATGAAAATTAAAATAAATTAAGTCACATCTCTAAGTGGGCACCCAAGGCACGAGGCAAAAGATATAATAAAATATTGATATTCCCAAAAAGAGGTGTTGGAGGAAAAAAGAGGAATATAACAAAAGTAAAGTCATATTTTCTCCTCATTCACGTTTGCATATTTTCTCTATTTGAGCTTTGTTCATGGTTGAACCAAGGGTTTCATACCAGTAGACTTTGAAGACGAAAATCTTCATTGTTTGAGCACTTGCAGGGTTGAGAGACACTTCTAGGGTGTTGTTTGAGTGGTTTTAGCACAGAGATCACATTGAGCTTCAATGCAAGTAACCAGCTTTGTCGCGGAGGAGTTTTCATATATATATATATCTTTAGTTTTTTGGCATCATAATTATAGGGGAAGATTGAGGAACACATTGCAGGTATTAGCAACGGATTTGAAAGATGTTTTGAGGGGCATTTAATCTCCTAGACAGGCTGTACCATCTCTGCATCAGGCCGTACCATCCATAGAGGGGATTGGGTTTGTGGTGAAGCATTTTCTATTGTTCCTTCATTCTACTTTGTTGGGGATAGTGCTGCAGCAGTTTCAGAACATTAAGAAGCAGAAACAAGTGGTAAGGGGTGTTTCCAAGACAAATACATGTTGCTGTGAGGGCCGTACAGTCCCAGGGAGGTCGTGGGTCAGCAAATAGAGTCTAGTGATTGGGATTTTAGCTTCCTCCAGCCTTCATAAGTGGCGTCAAGCCCCTATCTACTGTTGTACTTTGCTGTGTGATGTAATAAACTTAAGTTGGAGGAGATTCAAAGGTGTTTATGAGCTCCAATCCGCTGTAACAGACTTATATAGACTGATAACAACATAACAGCCAAATGGGTATGTAGAAAACTTGTTATTTATGAGCATATCTTACATGGGTATTATGTCTTTATGTGTTGTAATGCATTATCATTGAATAGAAGCAATTGGGTATTTCCATTTCTTGTGATTTTCAAAAATATATGTACATGCATGTGTTATATCAAATGCAAAAACATAAAACGTACCAGGTTCAACTAAACCATAGAAAATCAAAAGGGGGTAGGACATTACAGATAAGGTTGAGGAGAAGTGCACCCAAGCTCTCCTAGCTTTACCCAAGTAGCAATTAAGTATGTGGATTACTCTAAATTCTCAACACAATAGGAATTGGGAGAGATTTTGGCATAATGGTGTTACTATGAGATGAGATAAGAAGCTATTTTGGCATGGTAATGTTGCATAAACTTGAGATGAAAATGGCTTGGGATGGGCTTCTATTTATAGGCAAATTTGGAGGGGAAATGAGATCAATGGCTAAGATTCAAAGTTGGGATCCAATGGTGGAGATGAGAAGATGAGATGGAGGGTTAGATTTTCATCAACAAAAATGAAGGGTTGTGATTATTTTGCAATTTTAAATTCACCTTGGGAAGGCTTAGCATTAATGAGGACTAAGATTTGTGAGGAAATAAAAAATTAATTTCCTTGGGAGGTGGAATTAAAAATTTGATTTTATTGGTGAATGGGATGACATGTGTTTATTTGGCATACACATGTGTGAGCTTTTTGCATTAAAAAGAGCTCTAACATGAAAGAGGAAAGGTGAGGTGGAAGGGTCATGTGACCCCTTTGAATAAAAAGTAATTCAAAGGGTGTGGGAGAAGGTGTTAATGGAGATTTGACCAAATTAATTAAGTGTATAACTTAATTAATCTAGCTGTTGGAAATTAGTGGGAGGATTAATTAGTGGTTAAAATTAATTAAATAAGGGTTTATTTAATTAATTTAGCTCTAGGGGCTAGGTAAGTTAGAATAGATAATTAAATAATTGGTATTTATTTAATTAGGCTAGGTTTAGGCCATAGGCTAGGGGAGATTAATTAAATAAGCATGTTTTATTTGATTAATCTAGGTTAGTGGATGGAGAAATTAACCAAATAAATATTTAGAATATTAATTCAATTAATTGTGAATGATGTTGTAAGGTTTAGTAATAAATTAATTGGATTAATTCATTGCTAGGGATGAATTTGGGATGGATGACTAGGGATGGACGGCTTAGGATTAATTAATTAATTAAATAAATTGAATTTTTATTTAATTAATTTGGTGAAAGGGATAGTTAGTAGTGCAAGGATTCGGAAAAGTGGCTTGCGGGGTCAAGACATTTTCAAGAGTCTACAATCTTCGAGTCCTTTTGTACAATCAAACGTTTGCATCCTGATCTTATGGCTTCTTTTAAGCCTTCTAGGAGGGCCTCTTGTTTCACTTCATTATTAGATTTCTGCCCTAAAAATAGGATCCACGCTTTAAGAACTTTCTTGCTTCATCCCTCAAGGAATCTAGCACCAAGAAGGCCTGGATTCCCCATGGATGCTCCATCAAAGTTCAACTTCATAAACCTTTCTGGTGGTTTCTTCCAAGCTGTTAGAGATCTCTCTTTCCTTTTACCAATTACCCCTGTAATAGGGTATTTTGTAGATCAATTAGCTGTGGGTTCTATTGGGGTCCACACCCTTAGAGAGTACTCTATAATGAAGGCTTAAAGCCTCAATACAAAATAAAGCTAGCTAAAACTCATATAACCTGGCATAGACCCAGGCATAAACTGCGCCACCCCTTCAACTTCTTGCCGTGGGATCTCAATATCATTTGAGAGGTAACTTTTTTTGAAGACCCAGACTTGTGATTGGAAACCAAAGTCCAACCCAACCTTTCCAAAACATCCATAGCTGGCTGCTCGGGCACAAAAATTTCTGACTTACTTCCAATATCAATGTAGAGAAGGCAACTTCATTAGAATGTTTAGCTGGCAAAGATAGGGATAAAGGTGATGCTATCCCAACGCCCACAAAGCAAGCATATATCATTAGAAGGATCTGCACATGAAGCTAAAATAATTTCTTTCGACTCCAAAGGGGCCTCTAATAATGGCTTCTCAACCATAGAGGGCTTTAATGAAGAAATTGAAGATGGATTAAGGTCTGAAGGAACCTTAAGAGAAGGCTCAGAGGGCACATTAGTCATCCAATGATACCAAAACAAATGTGGTCAGATTTAACATCTTTCCACCTTGTGGCTAGACTTGATGCTTTTCGTTTTAGACTTGTACAGTCTGAAGGCAAATGGTCCATTGCAAAAGACCTTAAAGGCTAGATTCTCATAATCCAGCTGCATTGACCATATACGGTCCTCCACTTTAAGCCTTATAGAAGCAGGGAGATCTTTCAAAATATCCATCTCAACTTGAATTTGAGCAATAGTGGTGTGGGAGAAAACAAACGTTTCGGTAGCATTAGACATATAACATCCAATGGAGTTTCCAATGGCCTGCAAGCAAGAGTCAATACAAAACTGAAGTGGGAGGATAGGAAGCCTAGCCCAGACAAGAACCACCTTGAAGGTTTCCGTCAAAGAGTTCAAAGTTTGGAACCCATGGTTTTGTTAGGAGAGTGATTCCCCCAGAACAACATCTTATCATTGAGGATTAAAATCTCTATCTTTTATGAATTCAAAAACTGCTATAAAGAAACCTTATGCACGGGTATAATTCTACTCTGCTTTCCATTAGTGACTTCCAGTTACCAGAAATCCATCTATGCATCTCCAGAATGCTGGGCAAAAGTTATTATTCCACAAAATAGGCTTCTCCTTCTGAAACTTCCTCCCCAAAGACTATAAAAGAGGGTACTACCCTGAGCCATTTCAAAAGAATAAGCTTCTTAGCCCTCTTGCTAACATGAGAGCCCTTCGTTTGCGAAAATGCAACACCTAAAGAAGCTACAGAGGCCTGCTCAGCACCTTCAACAACAGAAGCAAAAGATTTCTTTGAAGAAGAGTAAATCACAGCTGAACACTTACCAATATTTGAAACACCAACAGCCACTGAGGACAAATCTGCCCCTGTAGGAACAGGCTCAAGCTGCCTATTTCCAGTAACAGAGGACAAAGAAGCATCTGCAACTGAGTGGCACCCGCCATGCAAAACCTCTGAAAAGTTTTGCCCTTCTGCATGAGCATGGTATGGGGTCACATCTGCTGCAATGCCATCACCTGCAGCAATTAATCCAGCTTAAAGAAGACACATATTTGGGTTTGGTAGTAGCTGAAGTTGGGTGATTGGAAGCAAGACCATCAGAAGGCAAAGCCACAAAGGATGATCACTGCCATCCCCACACAAACCAACCATTGAAGTACAAGGAATGACACCGATAAGGTTTGGAAGAAACTTTAAAGGAGAGACTGTGGGCTGGAGCCATCAAGCTAGATTTTTTTGTTGTCCAAAGTATAACTTTACTTTATTATTAACATAATTTTAAAAAAAATTAAAAGTTTAATTCTGTCTGTTAAATAGTGAGAGTTTATGCGGTCATTTTAAAGTTTGATTCTAGTTATTTAGATTATGTCCAGAAGCTTTTCTTTCGCTTTTAATTCTGACGTACTATTATTTTTAAGTGAATAATAATTATTACAGATAAATAAGTTACGATGATTATTAAGAATGATAAAAGTCTCCAATAGGTCACTGATTTTAATTTTGTTATTATTTTTAATTTTCAAATTAAAAAACTAGAACCATACGTTCTACTGGTTGATCTTTTTAAAGACTTAATAATGGGATGCCACGAGTGGCTTAATCTTAGCCCCTCATCCCTCTTAAGTTTATTAGCAGAGTGTTTGTTAATCTCGACAGCTTCCCTTAAACTGTTAAACACATTTTGAATTATTACCTTCCACTGCCAAGACTTGGTATATTTAATGCAATTATGGTCCGTTGTATTAACAGAACGTTCTGCCAGGGCTTATTTGTTAACAAATCTGTATATTATGTTCATATTTTGCTGTTAGTGTTTGAGTACTCTATAGTCATTGTTGACCTATTTTTTCCTCTAGCAGGAGTCAAATAATTCAAGCAGCATCAGTTAGGGTGCATATCCCCAATGTAAGCTATGTTGTGATTTTGAAGTCTGAACCCAAATCTCAAGGTCTGAAGCTTGCCTGAAGAAGCTTACCATGTGAAAGAGCTTGAAAAAATAGGCAAGTTTGCTTTTTACATCACCCTGAAATTCGCTAAAATAAGGAAGTTATGTATGGTCAATGTTCTGGTCAAAACTCATTTTTCCGGGGGGGTGATATTCCGAACATCGGGTGATATTTGTAATATCACCCGATCTTCTCCATATCATCCGATCTTCTCCATATCACCCCCTCGTCCAAATATCACCCCGATATTTGTAATATCACCCGATCTTCTCCATATCACTCCGATATTTGTAATATCACCCTTCATCCAAATATCACCCCGATATTTGTAATGTCACCCCTTCCTCCAAATATCACCCCGATATTTGTAATAACACCCTTCCTCCAAATATCACCCCTTCCTCCAAATATCACTTCGATATGATGATGACGCCATCTAGTCACGTTTCAATAAGGCCCGTCCATGATGGTGACGTCACCATCATATCCCTCATAAGGAGAGGTTTACAAGGGCCGTTTCAAAAAGGTAGGGGCCCGCGTTGTATGCAGATCTGGGTGCATATTCAGGGTGCGTTTTCAAAGAGGAGTTTAAGCGCCAAAAGCAGAGGTACATGATCTGGATTTGCATATTTGGCTGAAGGGACGTTTCAGCGACCATTTTGGGGCGGATGCAGATATTTCTTGCATTCATTGCTGCACAAAGAGGAAGCAGCTCGCATTGATGATTAGAAAATATCTCTCCACCGCCTGGTTTCAGACGCTGCATACAGTCATGGTTGAGGATAGACACGCAAGCTGCTCGCATTTAATACCAAAATATCTTCCACCGTTTCAGGGGAGCAGATTGATGATACAATAGCTTGCATTGAAGATTAAAAATATCTTCCATCTGCATCAATTCTAGATATTTGACACCATTACTCCAGCAGCTGGGATGTCCCTTCAGAGATATTTTTGGTGGCAGCGCTTTGAGCGAATTTTGTAACCGACTTAGGTTAGATTGAATGCTTTATAAGCAAAGGCTTATGATGTAAATAAGGTTGGAAATTTTTTGGCATTTTGGTCTTTCTGTTTCCAAACAGAGTTTTTCATATACTGTAACCTTGCCTTTCATTGGATATATGCAAGTTATTTTACCTCCTTTGTGGATTTTCCAGTTTTGTGTGAATCTGCATGAGGTTGTCTGTGAACATTCTGTTCCTCTCAACCTATTGCTCCTTACCTCTACTAGAATCATCTAATCTGTGTATGTTTACTTGCTGCATCTGATTATATTGTAGATTTTTTTAGTTCTGTGAAAATCTCTTTAAATCTGTCTTGTGCATCACCCTTTGTTTTTAAGTTTTTTTGTTTCATCTTCATTTTAAAACTTTCCTTCTCCCTTTTCCCCTCAAAGTTCAGTAGTTTTAGGTGATAATCAGGCAAGGAAGCCAGCTTTCTCCGGATGTCTGATCTCTTTGAGCAAGGTCCTACATCTTGAGATCATTCCCATTGTGTTATTGGAATGCTTGGAATCCTTCCAAGCAGGGTGCAATTTCATGTGACAACAGTTTCTGGCACGCCCGGTGGGATAGTACAACTTGTATTACTGGTTTTGATGTGCAGCCAGTGATTTTCAGATCTGTAAGAGGTTAAATTTGCATATCTGGCAACTCACACTAAGGAAGAACAGGCAGATCAGTTCTGCTGATACATTTTTATGAGAAAGATTCAAATCAGGAGTTCAAGTACATTTGACTACTTGCAACTATCTCCACCTAGAAGGCAGAGTAGAGCTGTAGTAAGGAGTCCTGTTTATAAAAGGATACGGTCAACTCCACCAAATTTCAGACCAATTGCCTTTGTAGTCCCTGTAGCAATTCAAGCAAATCTACCCCCAGCTGTTCAGATGGCAAGAAATCAGCCATTCGTGACTTTTGATGGGGGTAGCCCTTTAAACTTAATAGTACATGATGTTATACTCATGGCAGCTTTGAAGAGTCTGCCCTATTTTACAGGGGAAAATCAAACTACCCCTATTGAACACATTAGAGACATAGCATCTCTGTGTAGTGTACATCATGTCACTCAGGGGAATGTAGCCATCAGGCTGTTAGCTGCCTCATTCAAAGGGAAAGCATTGCAATGGTTCAGGAGCCTACCAGTGCAGACTATAGGAACCTGGGATGATCTAGGAGAGAAATTGAACAAACAGTTCCAAGATAAATCAGATAATCTATCATTGCTTGAATAGATGACCAGTATAAAGAGAGCTCCTCAAGAGCAAATGATGGATTTTAACTTCAGATTCTAGAAGACATGGGACAGAATTCCTGCCATGGTAAGGCCTCCAGCTGAATATGCATTCTTGTATTTTTTGAAAGCCCTGAATAGTGATATCTCAGTAATGATTCAATCATTAGGAGGTACTAGCTTACCTAATGCATATGAAATTGCCATTAGAGCAGAGAATAGCCTGATTCAGGCTGGAAAAATAGCATCTAGACCACCGGTGCCTATCTTTCCTGAGATTCAGGGTTCAATGCCATTGCCAATCCCATATTTTGCCCCTGTACCTACAGTAGCAGCATCACCAAGCACTGCCAATTCTGAACCAGCTGCCTCTAGTTCATCTCAAGAGCTGAAAGAGATCAAAACTAGCCAACAAAAAATGGAGAATATCCTGCAAACTTTTGGGAATGAGCTGGTAAACATCAAAAGGCAGCAATCCCAGAGCAGGCAGCCTTATCAGCAACCCAGTCAAGGGCAGAATCAACCATATCAAGGGCAAAATCAGACTTACCAAGCCAACAGGCCTCCATATCAAGGCAATTATCAGGGTCCCAGGCAGAATGTGAATCAAAGGCCTTTTCAACCTTATAATCTGGCACCTATTAATGCAGTAAGGGACCTTGTCCCTGCTCAGAACAACCTTGCAGCTGATTATGAATGGTGTTTTCCATGCAATCTGCCACACAGTCAGGCAACCTGCTCAAATGGAGTGATAAATCAGGCTTTAATGGTGCAAAATGTGGCAGTCTCACAATCAAACACACCAAATGGAGCTGCACAACAACAAGAGCAACCTTAGAGTGATTTTGCCTTCATGAACTGGCAGGAAGGTGAATTCTGTGGCATGAATAGAGATAATACGCCAGTAGTGGCAAATACAAGGGCCAAGAAGAGGGGTTATGAGATTGAGCAAGCTGCAAATAAAGTAAAGGGACATGTTGATGCTTCTGCATCCCAAATTCTCCATATTTTACAAAGAAATACTTTAGCAACAGCAAAGGAGATGCCCCATTTACAGGCTGATACTATTGCTACAAAATCAAATCAGAAGGTAAGTGCCATTCCACCCTTCAATATTATTGAAAATATGAAGATGAATGTGACAATGTCCTTGTGAGATTCCCTAGCCATCCCTGGCCAAAAGAGGATGTTGCAGTCTGCCTTATCTGATTTGAAAGTATCCAATGATACAACTATTGACCCAAATAGGGCTGTCCTTACCAATTCATCCCAGGATAACAGCAAACAGCCCAACAAAAGTGCTAAACCACTCCCATTTTATGTATCATTGATAATTGGAGATAAATTAGTTCATAATTGCATGGTAGATAGTGGAGCAAACAGTTCTGTGATGCCTAAGCAAATTGCAGACCAATTAGGACTCAAGTACCAGCCCCTTGAGAAGGGTGTACTCCAATTAGATGGCACAACTATTAATACTGTGGGTGTAATAAAAAACCTAGGTCTCACTCTGCATACTTGTCCCAATGTTTCCATTTTCCAGGAGGTATTCATCATAGATTTGCCTCCCTATTTTGCCATGTGCTTATCAAGAGAATTTACAGCCAAGATGGGAGGATATTTATCCTTAGATTGGTCCCACATATTTTTCAGGACCAGATATGGCACCAAAATAACTTTAAAATCTGAGTTGCTTTCAAATCATCACATAGAGCCTTACACACCAAGTGTTGTTAATGCAAATTGCATTATTTCTGATGACCTTGAATTAGTTGCTGCTCAAGAACTACAAGCTGAAAGCATACCAGAGGTACTCTTAAGGGAGTGGGCCTTAGAAAATAGTGTGGATGATCCTGAAGGACACACCTAAGAAACTGGTATGGGGGTTTACATACTGCATGAGCATGAAACAACTATACCAAATCTTGTGAAGGATGCAGGACAGCAGACACAGCAGCAAAATGGGGTGTGGAAAATGTACTTTGATGGCTAAAGGAGCAGGAATGGATCTGGAGGTGGTGCAATGTTGGTGTCACCACAAGGTGAAAAATACTATTCTTCTTATCGTTTTGCCTTTGCATGTACAAATAACACTATTGAATATGAAGGATTAATCCAAGGTTTGCAGTGGGCAAGAAAGAGGAAAATAGGCTGTTTGCAGGTCTATGGTGACAGTGAACTCATTGTGAATCCGGTAAGAGGGCTGCATCTTACAAAAAGTGATGTTCTGAAATGCTACAAGCATAGGGTCTGGAACATGATTGAAGAGTTTGATGCTTTTAATCTGATCTCCATTCCAAGAAGTCAAAACTATCATGCTGATAGGCTAGCTGCAATTGGGGCTCAGTTTGACATCCCCAGTGATATTCAAAGGGGGAAGGTACAACCTCATGTAAAAATAGTTGACAGGCCCTCTATCCCTGATAATAACATTCATTGGCAAGTTTTTGAAAGTGATGAGCAGATCCTTCGTTCCCTGTTGGAGGAGGATGAGTTTTCCATGATGAATCAGGATAAACTCAAACAACAGTATGGCAATGATCAAATTGTTCAGTTGAGAACAAACAAGCTACCCAAGGGATTGGTAACCTTGGAATCTATTTTTAGCACAGATGATCAGCTTAAGAAAAGCAAGACTAGCATGCAGGTTAAAGAAGAGCATTATGAGGAGCTAGAAATTTTCAAAGGAAAGCTTCTCAAAATCGGTAAAATCTGCTCAGCTGAGGACAGAAGAGCTTTTATTGCTCTCTGTTAAGAATTTGAAGATGTGTTTGCTTGGAATTATTCAGACCTGAAGGGATTTGACCCTCAGATTGCCCAACACACTATAGAGTTAGAACCAGGTATTAAACCTGTGAGGCAGAAACAAAGACCTCTAAACCTAAAGCTAGAGCCCCTGATGATTAAAGAATTGACTAAGCTAATTGAGGGAAAAATCATCTTTCCAATCAAGCATACTTCTTGGGTCTCCAACCTTGTCCCTGTGAGGAAGAAGAATGGAGAGATCAGGCTGTGTGTTGATTTCAGGGACCTTAACAGAGCCTCCCTAAAAGACCACTACCCACTGCCCTCAATGGAGCAGATTCTACAAGTAGTGGCTGGTTCTGAAAGATTCTCCTTGCTTGATGGATATTCTAGATATAATCAAGTGTTAGTCAAGGAGGAGGATCAGTTCAAGATTGCTTTCACCACCAAATGGGGCACCATGGCCTACAAAAGGATGCCTTTTGGCCTCTCAAATGTTGGCTCAACTTTTCAGAGAGCCATGGATATGGCTTTTAAGGGTTTGCTATATAAACTGGTGCTGGTATACCTTGATGACATAACGGTTTTTTCCAAGAACACGTTTGAGCATCTATCCCACTTGAGGCTAGTTTTTGAGAGATGCAAAGAGTTTGGGATATCCCTTAATCCAAGGAAATGCATATTCGTTGTGCATGAAGGCAAGCTGTTGGGACATGTCGTGTCAAAGGAGGGCATTACCATTGATAATGAAAGAATAAGGGCTATTTTGGAGCTGCCCTTGCCCAGTCACAAGAAGGGACTACAAAGCTTCATTGGCAGAATTAATTTTCTGCGAAGGTTCATACCTGATGTTGCAAATCTTTTGAAGCCTTTGACGTCTATGTTGAAGAAGAATATAGCCTTCAGTTGGACAAAAGAGGCCAAGAGGCCAAACTCAGCTTCGAGTCTATAAAAGAGGCGTTAGCGGCTGCACCAACGCTGGTAAATCCTGATTTCTCCAAAGACTTTATCTTGTATGCTTATGGCGGCTTGGATACCATCTCTGCGATTCTGCTACAGCAGCAGAGTGAGGGTTTTGAGCAACCTATCGCTTTCTTTAGCCAGGGGCTGGAGGAGTACGAGCAGAGGTATAGCTTTGTTGAGAAGCATGTCCTTGCAGTGATAAGGAGCCTCAAGAAATTTCGGCATCTTGTTTCTAATAACAAGATACATTTGATGGTGGCTCACCCTAGCGTGAAGGAGTTCCTGTTAAGCAAAGATGTTAATGAGAAAAGGGTTGGCTGGATCACCAAAGTCATGGAATATGATGTGGAGATCAAGATAACCAAGCTGGTTAGAGGCAGGGGACTCAGCGAACAACTTGCTACCAGTTCTGAGAATGAAATAGAGAAGCAAGATGAGGTGCTCCTGACTATTGAAGATACACCTCAAGATAATGCAGCAGTAGTCGGCACAAGTTGAGTTAATAATATGACTCAATTTTTGCAAACTGGTAAATGTCCAACAGGTCTAGATAGAACCAAAAGAAGATATTATAGACTGCAGTCCGTTCCATATGTTTTAATAAATGGCACCCTTTTCAGAAAAGACCTTAATGGTGTATTGTTAAGATGCATTGATGATGATCAGACTGACAAGGTGCTGCATGAATTTCATGATGGAACAGCAGGGGGTTATTTTGCCCCAAGGACTACGGCTTGGAAAATAATGAGAGCTGGCTATTACTGGCCCAGCTTATTTAAGGATACCCATGCATGGGCTAGAAAATGTCTTAAGTGTGCCATTTTTGCAGGCAAAGAAAGGCTGCCAGCTTTACCTCTGTAGCCAATTTAGGTAGAGTAGCCCTTTATGAGATGGGGCATTGATTTTATAGGTCCCATTAACCCACCATCAAGTGCGGGCCACAGGTGGATACTCACAGCTACAGATTATTTCACAAGGTGGACTGAAGCAGTGGCTGTGAGGGAATCCAATGAGAATGCTGTTTTAAATTTTTATCATGATTTGGTTTCCAGATTTGGAGTGCCTGAGTCTATTATCTCAGACAATGCTTTGGCCTTTGTAGGATTGAAAATAACTGACTGGGCTGTTAAGAATGGGGTCTATTTGAATACTTCATCAAATTATTATCCACAGGGTAATGGTTTGGCTGAATCTACAAACAAAAATCTCATAAGGATTATTAAAAGATCAATGAAGGATAACCAGAGGACCTGACACACTAATTTGAAGTATGCATTGTGGGCAGATAGAATAACTCCTAAAAGGTCTATTGGGAACTCCCCATATCTGCTAGTGTATGGAAAAGAGGCAAGATTGCCTATATCTATGGAACTGCCAGCCCTAGACATTATGAATCAGCTGGAAATGTTTGAAGCAGAGGACCCCATGGCTGTCAGATATGCTCAGCTGATGGAGCTTGAAGAGAGCAGAGATTAAGCTATGAAGGCCATGGAGTATCATTAGCTTCAAACAAAAAGAAATTTTGACAAGAGCGCCACCCCCAGAAATTTTAGAATGGGTGATATGGTGCTCAAATGGGATGAATTGAAAAGCAGACTAGGAAAACATTCCAAGTTTGACAGCATGTGGAGTGGCCCATTTCTCATTAATGAATGCAAGGAGCACAATGCATTTCAGTTATCAAGTATGGATGGACAAAATTTGCCTATCCCAATAAATGGGATACACTTGAAGAGGTGTTTTGATGTATGAGTGCTTTGTAAATCAGTAGATCAGGTCTCTATGTTTTCAATAAGTGCTGTTGCACATTAGTTTAGATCCCTTTTGCTTTCCTTAAGTGCTGTCTAGCACAGTTGGGGGGGTTGCTTTCAACATTTCTGTCTTGGGTTGGTCTTCCAATGTTCTTCACTGCTGTACTGAGTTGCTAAAGTCAGAAAATATCTGTATATTTTTAGTCTATGTATGACTTCATGCCCAATGGATGCTCAAGGCCACTGATCTAATTGTTTAGCAAGCAAACATCCCATAGAAGTCGCCAAATTGTTGACCTATTATTTCCTCTAGCAGGAGTCAAATAATTCAATCAGCATCAGTCAGGGTGCATATCCCCAATGTAAGCTATGTTTGTGATCTTGAAGTCTGAACCCAAATCTCAAGGTCTGAAGCTTGCCTGAAGAAGCTTACCATGTGAAAGAGCCTGAAAAAATAGGCAAGTTTGCTTTTTACATCACCCTGAAATTCGCTAAAATAAGGAAGTTATGTATGGTCAATGTTCTGGTCAAAACTCATTTTTCCAGGGGGGGTGATATTCCGAACATCGGGTGATATTTGTAATCACCTCGATATTTGTAATATCACCCGATCTTCTCCATATCACCCCCTCGTCCAAATATCACCCCGATATTTGTAATATCACCCTTCCTCCAAATATCACCCCTCGTCCAAATATCACCCCGATATTTGTAATTATCACCCTTCAAATATCACCCCGATATTTGTAATATCACATAGTTCCACGAAGTTTCGGGGACGGGGACGGGGGGACGGCAGGGGACGCGTTTCGGGTTCGGGGACGGGGGGGGGCCCTAAATTTGGGGACGGCGGGGGACGGCGGCAGGGGGGTGGCGTGGGAGCGGTGTGCTGAAATACATATAGTACTTGAAAAATTAGTTATAAAAAGATGTATAACTGTAGAAGTCTATAAGTTGTATAAATTAGTTATAAATTAGACATGTATGCAAAATGTGGAAGCATAGACAAGGCACATGAATTGTTTGACAGAATGCCTCAAAGAAATGTGGTCTCATGGACTGCAATGATTGCAGGATATGCACAAAATGGATATGTTGAACAGGCTTTAGAAATTTTAAAGCAAATGCAATTGGCTGGTGTAAAGCCAAATTCCACAACTAACATACACATGTATGCAAAATGTGGAAGCATAGACAAAGCACGTGAACTGTTTGACAGAATGCCTCAAAGAAATACATCGGCAAAACTGGGGGACGGTGGGGGGGACGGCGGGGTGGCGGCGGGGGATGGTGGGGACGTTTCCCAGAAGTCTCCCCGTCTCGGAAACGGGGAGACGTGGGGACGGCTGTATTTTAGGGGGGGGGACGCGTCCCCATGGAACTAGGTAATATCACCCCTTTGTCCAAATATCACCCCGATATTTGTAATATCACCCTTCCTCCAAATACCACCCCGATATGATGATGACGCCATCCAGTCATGTTTCAATAAGGCCCGTCCATGATGGTGACGTCACCATCATATCCCTCATAAAGAGAGGTTTACAAGGGCCGTTTCAAAAAGGTAGGGGCCCGCGTTGTATGCAGATCTGGGTGCATATTCGGGGTGTGTTTTCAAAGAGGAGTTTAAGTGCCAAAAGCAGAGGTACATGATCCGAATTTGCATATTTGGCTAAAGGGACGTTTCAGCGACCATTTTGGGGCGGATGCAGATATTTCTTGCATTCATTGCTGCACAAAGAGGAAGCAGCTCGCATTGATGATCAGAAAATATCTCTCCACCGCCTGGTTTCAGACGCTGCATACAGTCATGGTTGAGGATAGACACGCACGCTGCTCGCATTTAATACCAAAATATCTTCCACCGTTTCAGGGGAGCAGATTGATGATACAACAGCTTGCATTGAAGACTAAAAATATCTTCCATTTGCATCAATTCCAGATATTTGACACCATTACTTCGGCAGCTGGGACGTCCCTTCAGAGATATTTTTGGTGGCAACTCTTTGAGCGAATTTTGTAACCGACTTAGGTTAGATTGAATGCTTTATAAGCAGAGGCTTATGATGTAAATAAGGTTGGAAATTTTTTGGCATTTTGGTCTTTCTGTTTCCAAACAGAGTTTTTCATATACTGTAACCTTGCCTTTCATTGGATATATGCAAGTTATTTTACCTCCTTTGCGGATTTTCTAGTTTTGTGTGAATCTGCATGAGGTTGTCTGTGAACATTCTGTTCCTCTCAACCCTATTGCTCCTTACCTCTGCTAGAATCATCTAATCTGTGTATGTTTACTTGCTGCATCTGATTATATTGTGCATTTTTCAGTTCTGTGAAAATCTTTTTAAATCTGTCTAGTACATCACCCTTTGTTTTCAAGTTTTTTTGTTTCATCTTCATTTTAAAGCTTTCCTTCTCCCTTTTCCCCTCAAAGTTCAGTAGTTTTAGGTGATAATCAGGCAAGGAAGCCGGCCTTTTCCGGAGGTTTGATCTCTTTGAGCAAGGTCCCACACCTTGAGATCATTCCCATTGTGTCATTGGAATGCTTGGAATCCTTCCAAGCAGGGTGCAATTTCATGTGACAACAATCATCTTTAGTATATCTTTGAAGCCAATATACTGTTTTCTAAGATGATGCATGTTTTTTTTTTTTTTAAGCGCCTGGTAAATTTTTTAATGTCACTGGTGACGCTGGCATGACACCCCCTCCGGCTCCACGTGGACAGGGGGGAGACTGGACCTCGTGACCTCCTTACCTGCAACAGGAATACTTAGCCAATCGAGCCAGGGCCCCTGCCCCAGGATGATGCATGTTATGAATCATGATACAATATAATTTTTTTCCCTGAGCAAAGAAAAATAAGGGAAAAGTCAAGTCTCCATGTCATGTTTTGCATATCTTTTCAACAAGGCATGCCCAATGAATTGGGTGTCTATCTTCTATTTTTTCCCTTATATAACATTGTAATGCTCTCCTTGCATGCCAGCAATAAATTATGGATATTTATCAAAAGACTGTCATGAAAGTGTGCTTACTTGTTTCAAAAGATGGGAATACCATGAACTCTTTAGTCATTTCTTACTTACCAGAGCAAATGGCATCCACTAATACATTTAATAGACATAATATACCACTATGGCATGGAACTCTGTGGCAGTAGTCTACCTGGCTCTCCAATATATCTGATTCTTCCTTGTAATTTGTTATATCATTTTGCAATTTACGTCAGTTCTGTAACTTACTATTCAAAGGTTTAAACCAAACTCTTTTACATCTTTCTACTTTTAAATGCATGTGAAATCATTATGGATGGCTCTCTCCATAAGATATTTCAAAACTTAATGACTGCATGTTTTACATAATGTTTTATTTCTACATGATTTTTTTAGTTACATGATTTTCATTAAACTCCCGGTTGTATGAATTTGTGATTGCAGGAATTCTATGTGTATTTGTTGCTGTTGATCCCTATCATTTCACACTAGTCACCTGGTTGTATGAATTTATGAATGCAGGAATTCTATGCAGATTTTGTTGCTGTTGATCCCTATCATTTCACACTAAATTTGCCATCAAACTATGTCTATATGCTGCAACCAGTCTCAGATCCCCAGAACAGTCAGCGCTTCTGTGATCGTGTGGTTGATGGCATATCTGCGGTTTTCTTGGCACTTAAACGGCGGCCTGTTATTCGATATCAAAGTAGCTCGGACATAGCAAGAAGGATTGCACAGGAAACTGCAGTAAGCAGCTTTCCAAGACAAGCACTAGTTTATTTTGGTATTCACTTGAGTTCATTTTTTGTAAGGAGTCTTTCACAATTTTCTAGTGGTTTAAAATTTTGATTTGTAGATTTTAGGCCATTCAATATCAGTTTTTTTATGCTATTGTTGATTTCTACAGAGGCTCATGTATGAAGAGGAAAGTGGCCTCTTTGATTTCAGACGCTCAGAAATTGCGCCCCTGCTTTTGGTGCTTGATAGACGAGATGATCCTGTGACCCCTTTACTGAATCAGTGGACCTATCAGGCACTGCCTTGGACAATCACAAATTTGTAATTTAGTTTATATATACTTAAGTGGTAATTCTTGTGCAGGTGATTTGACTCCATATTTTGGTATCAAGATTCTTTGCTAATGCAATTTTTCATATCACTTTTCAGGCAATGGTACATGAACTTTTGGAGATTAAAGACAATAAAGTGGATTTAAGAAATCTCCCTAAAGTTCCAAAAGATCAGCAGGTTTTGTTTTTAAAATTGTCGACCTTACTTTTACCTTGATGGGCTATTCATGTTTTCTTGTAGCATTCCTAAAATTTTACTTCGTATTCACTGGAATAGGAGGTTGTGTTATCATCAGAACAAGATGCCTTCTTTAAGGCAAACATGTATGAGAATTTTGGTGATCTTGGAATGAACATTAAACGTATGGTGGATGAATTCCAGCAGAAGGCAAAGAGTAATCAGAACATTCAGACCTTAGGTATGCCTTCGACCAAGGATATATTTTCTGTACTTTGGCATATAATGAATTGCCTTCTCATTTAAATTTAGGCATGTGTTCCATGGAAGTAGTATTGGTACATATAATATGTGGATCCTTAATACAAATGCTATGGAATGAATGATAAAACTGATTATGTGTCTTCTTATGCAGAGGACATGACCAAATTTGTTGACAACTATCCTGAGTACAGGAAGATGCATGGCAATGTTTCAAAGCATGTGACGATGGTTACTGAAATGAGCAAGATTGTTGATGAAAGAAAATTAATGTCTTTATCACATACAGAACAGGACTTAGCATGTAATGCAGGGCAGGTGGCAGCTTTTGAGGTAATTTCCGTTTCGATTTTGACTATACATTGACATTTTAGTGGCCATGCAACTGTTTATTTTCATGGCTCATTTGTCTTCCTTTTTTCAAAGAATTCTTTTCTTTGTTGATAGAGATTCTGTATTGTTGTTGCTCAGAACACATGAAACACCATTGTGACTGAATGTGCATAATAATAAGAATTTAGAACATATGTATGATTTGTTTCTTTGGTGATAAACAAATTGTTCTGCATTATTGTTACTCAAGGGTACATGAAACATGATTGTATCTAGCTTAAAATAATTAGAATTCAGAACATCTATAATTAACAGTCGGGATGTAATCAAGATCCAAATTTCCAATACCATGAAACATTACTTCCAAAAAGTCTCAGGCCCTACAGTGTCTGTATGTTGAGTTGAGTTTGTAAAATTTCTATTTCTATATCAATATATTTTTGCCTTATTTAAAAAAAATCTCAAATTTCAGTGTCATGTTTGAGAATTTGCATCCTTTGGAAGTTAAGATTGCCAGTAGAACTAGTAACTTGTAAGTACACAACAAAAATATTCAGCTGCAAGCACTAATGTTGGCATTGGGATCGGGAAGTCAAAGCTTCAATGTCCTGACTCCTGGCCCTTCATATGCACCATCGCTTCATCTAACAATGCAAGATCTTTATCTGAAAACATGCCCCACTGTCTGCCATCCCCCCTTGCCATCTCCCCACCCCCATTTCTCTGCGGGCCAATCCCATTAAGGATCAACCCATGTAAGCTCAATCAGGTGATCAACATTGAGATGGCCCAACAATATAAAGGGTTTCGTTAGAATGTGGATAGTCTAGAAATAAAATAGTTGGTATTCAAATGCGTGAAATTAAAAACAATCAATCATTTAAACTTGGGTCTAACCTTGCAATTACGTCTATGGAGGTGTTAGCATTTTAATTTGTCTTTTTCAAGACAATACAAAATGGAACAGCACACGAGGATAAACCTCTCTTCAAATTCGCAGTGGAAGCTCCCTGAAAACTAAACATTATCCTAAACCCTAAGCTATAAAATTAATTCACAGTTATGTACACTTTACGAATTTATGAATGGGGGTTTGCATAAATGAAATAACTGAAATAAACTTTGCCCCATCTTTTTGGTTCTTAGAGGATGAGCACAAGACCTAAAAGGTTCTTCGCCCACAAACGAGGTTTTTTAATGATCAAGACTTGCAACTGAAACAAAGTAAACTAGATCACAAAATGCTTCCTAACTGGCCGGAAACCAAGACCAACAGATCCACATACACAAGAAAGGATTAACAAAACTACTTCAAACATACATCCACAAAACACAAGGTTTCAGAAAAATGAACATTTAGAAGCACACACAGTTACTTGTTAAAGATAAATCGCAGTGTTGATACAAAGCTCAACACTTTTCTTTACTTTGATTCACTTAACAAAGCTCAACACTTTTCCTTACTTCGATCGCTTACTATCTATGGAAGAAATTGACGAAGCCCTTTATTCAATGGCTCTAGATAAAAGCCCAGGGGTTGACGGCTTTCCTATGGAATTCTACAAAGTCCTTTGGCCCTTCATAAGGGAAGATTTTTATCATGTTAACCTCGAGGTCATTAAGGTGGGATCCTTAGGGGTTGCTATTAATCAGGGACTGATCAAACTCATTCCCAAGGGCAAAGATGAAGACACTGTAAATGGATGGAGGCCAATCGTTTTACTCAACACCTCTTACAAGATTATAGCCAAAGTTGTGGCACGAAGAGTAAAATACATCACCCAACAGATAATGTGACTGGAACAAATAGGTTTCCTTGGTGGTAGATATATATTAGATAATCTAGTCCTTGCTTGGGAGACAACAGAGTGGGCTCAACAAATTACCCAAGATGCCTTAATCATCAAACTTGATTTTGATAAAGCCTATGATCGCATCCACTGGCCATTCATTCTTAATATGCTAATGTGGTTGGGTTTTGGACACATGATATACAACCACATTAGAATGTTGTTGATGGACGCTAATGTAGAGTTGTTGTCAATGGATCACTCTCCCCTCAATTCCTACTCCAAAAATTCTATCCGCTAAGGCTGCCCCCTCGCTCCTTTTCTTTTCATCTTAGCTGCTGATGCACTTGGCTATTTATTCCAGCATGTTGTTTCCAATAACCTTATCCAAAGCCCTTAACTCACACTTTGCTGAAGATAGCATGCTGCTTATTCAAAATTCAGCTGCAGAAGTAACACACACTTGGATATTTTAGACATTTTTTACACCATTTCAGGCTCTAAGTTGTCAATGCACAAAACTGAGTTTCTCATGACCCGGCCTGGCTCTCACCCATCTTGAATCCCAAACGAATGGCACGGAGTGAAACATGGCACTATCACTAGATATCTTGGCATCCCCTTTGGCATTGGAGTATCCCTTAAAGAAATATGGAGGTGGTTCATGAACAAAATCAATGTCAAATTTTTGAACTGGACCAATTGATTCCTTTCCATGGCTGGTCACATTCAAGTAGCCAACAAAATTCTCCTAGCAATCCATGTTTATATATTTCCTGCTGGATGCCCTCTAAAACGTGATATAATCAGCTGACTCAGCTAATCAAAAGCTTTATTTGGGCTAAATGGGCAACAAAAAGGCCTACCTTCTACTTCCTGGCTCCATTGTATTCAGCCAAAAGATAAAGGGGGCTTAGGAATTATCGACCCTTTAACACAAGGTATCTGCCTTTCTACCAAATGGATGGTGAGGGCCTTAGAGGGGGATTCCCCTTGGAAGCACCTTGTCCAATCCCGCATCCACTCTACCTCCGCAGGTCACCCTTGGACCTCAGTCAACTGGCAAGATAAACTCTTACTTGCTTCCTTTTTCAAAACCCATGGATCTGCCTCATTTAACACTATCTGGAAAGCTTGGCAACTTACCTCGGGAAAGCTGATTTGGTATGACCAATCTCTTAGCCATGGCCTAAGCTTTGCCTCATCCTTCATTTGGTGGAACCGCTTGATTCAATATGATGGTAAACCTCTTGGTCTCTCCTAACATTTTAAAGGAAAATGTCTTTTAAAAAAGGGAGTCCAAACGTTCCAAGATTTATGGGACCTGTTGTGACCTAATCACACATTGCCCCATTGCAAATGGGGACCCCCTTTTTTTTGCAATTTTGAGCTTCTCGGGTCTTTTAGGAGGTGACATTAGATCAACTCTCCTCCACAAATTGGACAATGTTTCTCCTGGACAGCATGAAATGTATCAAGTGATTCAATCAGGGAACAAGTGAAGGCAAAGCATGTCTTGGATTTTTGAAATTGACTGTCTGATATCCTGAAGTTTGATGTTTTGAGATCCTGAAAAATTGACTAAGTCTGAAATATGGTGGATCCTCAAAAATCTAGAATCTGAATGTGAAATCCCATGGATCTGAGACCCATCTCAAACATCTTGGAAGTATATTTCAAAATATTTAAAGTATAGGAAATTCAATATATTTAAATATATTTTTAAATATACTTCCATCCAGGCATGTCGAAATCAGGCAAAAAAAGTTGAAGTCTTGGACCTTGGGCAGAAATTTCTCATGAGCATTCAGTATGCGCCCAAGAAATTGAGGGAATTTCTCATCAAAGAGAAATTTGCGCTCCAGGAGGAAGGAGGATTTGAATCATGAAAAAATGCAAAATCATTCAAACAATGAAGTGAAATTAGCCAGAGGGAAAAATGTTGAAAATAGAAAATTTTCTAAGTAAAATCAAGGAAATTTCTTATCAAAGAGAAATTTGCGCCCTAACAATTAGGGAAATTTCTCATCAAAGAGAAATATGCGCTCTAGGGTAAATCAAGGAAATTTGACAAAGGAAAAAATCATACCTATTGTGGAGATTATCATCTTGCATTGGATAACCTACTGGAAATTGTTTAAAAAAACTTAGAAAATTTTGCCAAATTTGCAAAGTTGCAAAGAAGGAAATTTCTCATCAAAGAGAAATATGCGCCCTAATGAAGGACTCTTCTTTGGCAAGTCAATCAAATGTCACTTCCCTTAGTCAAATTCATTAAAATGTATGAGGAAATCATGAGAAATTGTTTGAAAGAGTTAAAAAGAAATGAAAAATCTTCCAAAATTGACTAAGTGTTCAAATGGAAAAGGTGGAAATTTCTTACTAAAGAGAAGTATGCGCCCTGGCAAACAGGGAAATTTCTCATCAAAGAGAAATTCACGCCCTAGGGAGAGGTGTTTGATTCATGAAAAAATGTTAAAATTGTTTAAACATCATAAGTTTGAAGGAAAAATCTCAACATCATTTGCCAAGAGAAGAAAAATTGAGGGAGAAGCAACAAAAGTTCTAAGTGCTTAAAATGCAAAACAGGGAAATTTCTCATCAAAGAGAAATATGCGCCCTTGCTAGGGCGCGAATTTCTCATCAAAGAGAAATTTCCACCTTCAACAACTTACATCAAAATCCAAAATTTGCTTTGTGTAAGAATTAAGTTGGCCTTGTTGTGACCAAATCACACATCACCCCATTAGGAATAGGGACCCCCCTTTTTTTGAGCTCTGAGCTTTTCAGTGAGTTTCCAATGAGTTTTCAATGAGTTTTTCAACGAGATTTTAATGATGTCCTGACTCGTTTTCCTTTGCCGGCTCGGTAACAATTTCCTTGCCTATGATCTTTGGTTCACGATTAAGGGTAGATAAACTTGCAATAATGATCAAATCCTATCTAGACATTGAGTTTTGAGGTTAATCCTTCAGAATGTTTGAGATCCTGAGAAGACTAAGACTGGAGCCTGAAATCCTGAAAATCCTGAAAAATGGCTAAGTCTGAAATCTGGTGAATCCTCCAAATTCTATATTCTGCATCTTAAATCCGGTGGATTCGGGACCTATCTCAAACATCCTGAAAGGTATATTGAAAAATATTTAAAGTATAAGAAATTCAATCTCTAAACTTATACTTAAATATATTTTTCAATATACCTTTACTCGCGCGATCCTGAAAAATACTTGACGAAGTCAGAAGATTCAAAATCTTGATCTAATGCGATTGGACACTTAGATGGCGCAAATCTGGGCGCAAAATCACGAAGGAGAAGACACTTGAGCCAGAGGATTTGAAAACTCCATCTAGTGCGCCCATCTAATCCTTCATTCAGTACGAAAATATCAGAGGATTTCGATCATTCAACTAGTGCGCCCAGACTAAAAGGTCATTTCGGAGGAAGAGATGAAGATTTCAATGCCTCCAACTAGTGCGAAAGTGAAAAAGACACGTCTAAAGCAAATCTTGGAGCAAATTTTAACGAAAATGTCAGGGGATTTCAATTCTTGAAGTGATGCGCCACCAAGGAAGAAGAGGGAAATGTGAAGTTTTGACTTGAGAAATGTTTACAAGTTCAGAAGATCCTACAAGGCCATCTAGTGCGCCCACACTCCAGAGGATTCTTAAGACCCTATCTAGTGCGACTTCCTAGAGAGACAAGTTCAGAGGATTCTAAAACTTGAAGTAATGCGCTCAATTGATTTCAAGATCATTTTTCAAAGCTATCCAATGCGATCAAGTCTAGAGAATCTAAATTGTCTAGGTGATGCGCCAACATCATGAGGTCTCTTCGAAGGTAGAACGACAACTCCACAGGATCCTACATGCTTATCTAATGCGCCAAAGACTAAGGTCATTACATGCGCCAAAGTTTGAAGACTTCAAAATTAGCATCTAATGCGCTATCTTCCAAGTTCCTAATCAAAGCGCTCAACAAGAGGAAAACGAAACTTCCTTCCTTGAAGATCTCTAATTGCCCATCCAATGCGCCAACATAAAGGGGGAAGGATGAAGTTTATTTTGAAGGATGAAGTTTATTACCTATCCAATGCGCTATATGTGAGAAGAAATCGGAATTGTCAACTAATGCGCCATGTGTAGGGGAGAATAAGGTTTATTTTTTTTGGAAGAACCACAATTACCCAACCAATGCGCCATGTTGAGAGGAGAGTCAAGTGTGATGTTGAAGAAGATCATCAAGCCATTATCCATTGCGCCACTCCTTTAAGGAAGTCTTGCTGCCCATCTAGTGCGCTACCTACATGAAGACAACGAAATTCCAACTATCCACTGCGCTAAAACTTAAGGAGCCCTAAAACATTATCAAATGCGCCAAATGTCTTGAGGATTCTAATCCTCTATCTTATGCGCTATCAACAAAGAGGATCCCAATCCTTCAACTAGTGCGCTAAATATTAAGAAGACATCTAATCCTTCATGCAATGCGAAATGTTTAAGAGGAATTCTATGCCTTCATCCAATGCGAAATCACTTGAAGATTCTTCAACTTGATCTAATGCACCTATCTCTAAGGGCAAGACTTGAGGATTATCAAGACCAAATCCAGGGCGAAATGTGAAGAGGAATCAACAAACTCCATCTAATGCGAAAATCTTAGAAGACTCCCTACCCTCTATCTAATGCGAAGTCAAATGCGAATCCAAGGAAGATAAAGAAGGCCTCGAAGACCTCATCTAATGCGAATTGCTCAAGAGAGAGTCAAATACTCAGTATTTCACTCTATTGTTGACTTGTCGAAAAACAACCATCAACAGGCCTCAAGGAGAAGAAATTGAGTTTAATTTTGCAATAAATAACTTTCAATTTCTCATGTAATGCTCTCATGATCAAATACTATGACTTGTAATATTTTATTTTGTAGATATCAAAGGATTTGGAGGCGAGGTAGCCACTTGTCAAGAGGTCACTTCAAGGAACATCCAAAGCATTCAGAGGAGACGACTTCATCCAAGGAGATTCCACATGAAGGAGATGTTATCAAGTTTCATCGATAAAGAGAAGAGCTTCATCATCATCTTGCAAGCTCAATCATCCGAAAATGAAGAAGATCACTCCACCTTTCATGTTCAAAAATCCAGCATCACAAGAGGACCATCTCTCCAAAAGTTCATTTTCAAGGATTCTTTTCATTTTTCTAGAGTCATCCATTTCATGCGTCAGAAGGACAAAGCATCCGTCATGAAATCTATTCCAAAGAATGCATGTACATGACATCTTCCTACATCATCCAGCGTTGAAGCCTGCATAGGAGACAAGAATTTCGCAAAATTGAAAATGAGCAAAGATCGTCAAGAAATCCATAAATTTCACTAAGGCATGAAAGACAACTTGAAAAATTCCAAAATTCCCAAATTTTCAAGTTCCAGAAGACGAGTTCCAGAGTTGAAAATCCAAAAATCAAAGACTACTCCAAAAATCCATAATTTGGGAAAATATTTAAAGCAATGTGAAAACAGAGAAGATCAAACTGGTTAGCTCAATGCTGAAGTGGCATGTACACATCATCAGTCAATCAAAATTCGCCATGCCATTGTCCAAGTTCATTGCATTTGTAGGGAGATAAGAACAAGAAGGGCGCCATATAGATAATCCTTGTAGGTTCCAATGTGTCATACTAATCATCTTGGAAAGTGTGCCTTCATTGCCTCCCTCATGTTCTAAAAATAGGAAGTTGTTGTACTACCTTGTGTTGTCCAAATCTGGGCCCTTCATTGTAATTTTTGAGCTCTATATAAAGCTCACTTCTCTCATTTGTAAGAGAGTATTATTAGAAAGTATAGTAGAAGTAGAGTGGAGGAGACTCTTCAAAATCATTGAAGAGACATGCGAAATTGTTGTGAAAGACTTCCAAAATCAATACAAGTTCATTGTTGTCTTCATGGTGATTTGTGTGGTTATGGAATATTAGCATGGTTTCAAACTTCTTGCAGATGATTGAGATGTGTTTCCAAGTAGAGTAGAATTAGATTAGAAGTTCATTGATGTAATGTTCGTATGTGGAGATATTTGATGAATTCCTTTTTGGTTCATACTTTTCATGATTTGTCGATGATAAGTCATTTTGCAAAGTTAGCCTGAACCACATTTGCTTTAGTTTGATTGCGAATACTTGTTCAAGCTGTGCCAGTTGTGGGTGTTTGGATGAAGATTTACAATATGAAAATTTTTGGATTACCTTGGAAGATTGCACCGGCTTCATGTAATTGTTGGTTCTGATGGTGAAGCGAAGCTAGGTTTTCAAGGAATTTGTCTATCTTTGCATATTTCATTATTTCATTGTCCTTAGAATAGATTCTTTAAACCCTTATCTTTTGCATTTTCTTTTAAGTTTGATTGAAGAAGTTCCATTCATTCACATCTAAGGAGTAGGGAATTTCATCCGTGTTCGTGAAGGAGGAATTTAGCATAAGTCCCTTTGTGATTACCAGCAAGATCACATCAACTCACTGAGTCTATCCATTGCAAATCACGTATAAGGAACCTTGGAGTGATTGATCACATAGTTCAGCATTCGAGAGGCTTTGTTCAAGAGAGGATTGGATACTTAGTATTTTATTCTATTGTTGTTGTTGTCACAAAAACATCATCAACAGGACCCAACAAGCTTCAATTGGAAATCATGACAGCATCTCTAAACTCAGTACAATCTGTTATCATCTGACAAACAACCAATTCCCAATATTCAGCAACGTGTACCTCTTAAACTCTATACTCTGTCGTCATTAAACTATCATGCTAATTTTCTCAATGACTGGAGATGATCTCACACTCATAGCTTCCGGTTCTTCCCCCTCAAAGTGATCTACACGCAGCTCCTTCAATTACCCTAGCACCTGGCCTCAATGCTAAATGGCACTGCAAGTTCAGCTGTTCAAGATGGAATAAACTCAGTCTCCAGATCTGGAAATCTAAGGCTGATGCTCAGTCCCAACTTATGGCTTGGAAAATCCTTCATGTCAAGCTTCCTATCGGCAGTCGCTGTTGACCCTCAGTTGTTGTCCCTGATGACCAAATCACAACTTGGTACATGTGGCTCATTCAGTTGTGTGGCTCTTTCATGGCTCATTTAGTTGTGATGGTTCCATTGATACATATTCAGTTGACCATGTTGTTTACAGTTTAAGTTTTGATCATGATGTTTACCAGTTGATATAGTTCTCAATTGATATGGTTGATTACATTGTTTGACTTTGGTATGGTACCTTTGGCATACACTTGACACAGTTGCATCATGATGTGCTCTTATGATTCAGTTGGCATTCTCTATTGGCTCTGACATGATACAGTTGGCATTCTTTGTTGGCACAATATGATACAGTTGGCATTTTTGTTTTGAGCATTATTCTTGACACATAGTATGGTGGTATTTTGTGGTGACATTATGATAGCATAATGTTATTTCTCTTGGCACCTTGTGTGGTATCTTTTATTTTGAGATGGTGAGCTAATTTATCAAGGTTATTATAATTTGCACAAATGATTGATGTTATAATCTGAAGGGGTCTATAAGGCATAAAGACAATGGCATGTTAAAAGTGTTGACCACGGTCTTCTATTTGTCTAGCGGGCATCTCACAAGTTTCAAGGGTTACAATCTCATAAGTTTCAAGGATTATAATGTTGTCATAATGTTTAACCTCCTGAACAGGTTAATGTGGATTTAGCAATACAAAAGATGAGTATTACTCACCGGAACTTTTGAGTTTTACCGAAGGCACCAGTCATCAGATATTTACTGGCAAATGTTAGGGTTTTGTACTCATTGTTGCATACTTTTTGTTTTGGTCTCCGGCGGCACATGGAAGGGTTTCACATGGCTAAATCATCGTGAATTTGCATGGAACTCTGGTTTGTTGAAAGCTTGTTGATCCAATGCTGGTAATCATGGAGAATAATTTGAGAATCTTCAAATCTGATGTGACAGAGCTCGGTTACCACTGTGGTAAACATTTCATTTGTGTCTTCTACTTTGTTCCTTGCAGTCTTTTTACAAAATATTTTACAATTTTTATTAAAAGAATGAGGAAGAAGAAAAGGAAGGGCCGAGGGTTATTTTTTGTTTGGTCTTTGAAAAAGGAAGATATCTGTTTTGTGGTGGTAGTTTTGTGCCTTCATTGCTGTGTTGTTTCAAAGTTCTTTAGGACAGTGTAAAGGTTTCTTCTTCTTTTCATCTATGGTGTTTAGGGTTATGTTCTTTCACAATTATTTTACAAGGGTTTCCTCTTTTTAGACACAGCCGATTTATTTCTGTTTCCTCATGCAAAGATTTTGCATTTGACTATCACTGGCGATGGTTTTCTATTCTGTCTTTGGATCTTTAAAAATAATATGCAAAGGGTTTGAATATTTATGACTGTGATCATTTGATGACAAGGGCAGATTTCATGGATGAAAGCTATCAGTGTTGTAGGGATTTTCTTCTCTTTTTGACTCGACACATGATGAAGAGATTATTACTTGTCTTAAATCTTGTCACTAATAAAGGCACAATATTTTTCTGTTATGGGTACTTGAAATTCTGGTACAGACAGTTATAACAGCTAAATCAATTATAAACAGTTGAGACATCTGTCGACTATGCTTACTTGTTCAGTTATACTCGGGTATTGTTTAACAAGGAAAGTTCTTGAGTATGGTTATAATTCTGGAAGCCGTTGCAATCAGTTTTATGTTTCAGTTATGACACCAGTTATGTAAGGGACAGTTTGATCTTAAACCATGGTTTACAAGATAGTTATTTCTTGAAACTTGTTGTGACCTAATCACACATCGCCCCATTGCAAATGGGGACCCCCTTTTTTTTTGAGCTCTGATATTTTGCATGAAGTTTTGATGATGTCTTTAGTTTATTGCATGATTAAGTCAATGGTGTTTGAGTCCTATAGTCCCCTGATGACCTGATCCTGATGTTTGAGATCCTGAAAATGACTAAGTCTGGTATCCTGATCCTGAAAATCCTGAAAATTGGCTAAGTCTGAAATCTGGTGGATCCTCAAAAATCTAGAATCTGCATGTTAAATCTAGTGGATCCGAGACCTATCTCAAACATCCCGAAAGGTATATTGAAAAATATATAAAGTATAAGAAATTCAATCTCTAAACTTATACTTTAAATATATTTTTTAATATACCTTATCGTCTGGGACTTCCACTTCTAGGCGCAAATTCACTCTAAGTACTTAGGCGCATTTCTCTACTTTAACAACCTCAAAACTCCGCCTACAACTCCGGACGCCTTTCATCATTTAGACAACCTCAAGATTGTGCCTTGGGCAAGGAGAGCTTAAAACCAAAGCGCCTTGATTGAAATTGATGTTGGGAAGCCTGAAACACTGCAAATTTGACAAGGAAGAGGCATTTAGGTCTAGGCACTATTTCATGTTTCACTCAACCACAAAAGTGCGCCTAAGTTGAAGGCATGAAAATGAGCATTTAGGAAGTGAGACGCCCTTCATGCATTAGACTATCCATTTTGTGCGCCTTGGCAATATAGTAGATGAATAACCTCAAAATGGCCGCCTAAGGTTCAAGTAGTCTCACAAGGGTGTAATCAAGTGTTGAAGAGCCTTTAAAAATGTCAAGAATGAGCAAACTTAAGCTAGGCGCCCTTCATGCATTAGACCATCCATTTTGGCGCCTTAGCATGAAAGAGATGTTTAAACTAACTCCAAGTTGTGCCTTAGGAAGAAAGAGCATGATATGATATCATTAAGTGGTGCCTAAGTTGAACAAAGCTTCCTTGTCTATATCTAGTACTAGGAATCCATAAACTTGAAGTGTTTTCTCCCTTAAGTGTTAGGCACAATTTCACACTCCAATCATCATCAAATTGCACTTAGAAGAGAAATCAAGTTGGAAATCACCAAATTTGGCTTAGTGAAGGTGCTTGAAGTAATGAAATGCCAATCCAACAATAAGTCTCTCTCCTAGAAGTTTTTGCTTTATAACTGGAGGTCTCATCTGGAACATGAACTTGCAGTAATGAAGAGTCTTGATCAAATCCAAATAATGAACACTGAGACCAATCCTGATGTATGTTTGAGATCCTGAAAATGACTAAGTCTGGTAGCCTGATATCCTGAAACATTGAAAAATTGACTAAGTTTGAAATCTGGTGGATCCTCCAAATTCTATAATCTACATGTTAAATCCGGTGGATTCCAGACCTATCTCAAACATCCTGAAAGGTATATTGAAAAATATTTAAGTATATATTTTTCAATATACCTGTCCTTGGGGACTTTTAAATTTGGGCGCGAATTTGCTCTAGGATCTTAGGCGCATTTTCCCACTTGCAGAGACCCAAAAGTGCACCTTAGGTGGAGACTTATATGTTCGCCTAGAGGAAAATCAACTTTCAACCACTCCAAAAGATGGCGCCTTGATTGGAATTGATATAAAAGGCCTTAAACATAAAAAAATTTGACAAAGGAATGATTCAAGAGTCTAGGCGCCTTTGCATGTTCAAATGATCATCAAATTGCGCCTTAAGTTGAAGTGGATGAGTTTAGGCACCAGTCCTTGTTGTTCTTGTCATTTTGGGCGCCTAAGGAAGAAATCACATTTAGGAGTGGGCGCTTGAAAGAGAGAAGCCTTCTAAGGCATGTTTAATTGATTGAAATCACAAAGTGACAAGCATAAAGCTAAATAAATTTAGGCGCACTTTCACCTATTTGCAAACCTAAATGGGTGCCTAGGAGGAAATTACATGAAATGACACTTTTGACTGGGTTCCTTGGGGAGGATAAACATTCTAAGTCATTCCCATTGTTGAAGATCACATAAATAGCGAGTATAAGGTCATTTAGGCTAGGGCGCACTTTTGCACTTCTACAACACTAGATGTGCGCCTAGATTAGAGAAAGGTTATTCATATGTTTAAAGTTATTTCTTTGTGTTATGAGGTGATTGATGTTGTTTCCTTGTTTGTTTTGCAGGAACGTGGAGTGTTGGTGAAGCTAAGGAGTCATCTCAAGAGCAAGCACCTGAATCACCTTCAAGTTGCAGAGGAAACACCACTCCAAAAGGCTCACATCAAGTTCGACATACGTCATCGAGTTGCATCATGTCTGGAGACCATCTATCCCTTCAAGTTCCTTTCATCTTAAAATATCAACTAGCTTCTTCATCAATCATTGCTTCAAGGTCAATATGGCAAGTGTACTACTTCATCTTCATCATATCATAGGCAAGGGCTTTCATCCATTCAACTTCAAGTTCCTCTTGAATCTTCAAGTCTAAGAGAGATCTACTTCAAGTCATGAAGGAAGCAGCATCATCATATACAATACTCTCTATCAAGAAGTGTCAAGGAAGATCATTCCTACATCCTACATGAAGAAGAACAGAGTTAGACAAATGAAGCAACATGTATCATACTCATCCAGTTTACAAGAAGAATGAACAAGGCGGCTCAACAAGATACATCTCAAGTGTTCATCATCAAAAGCAATCATGTTTGAAGACATCACAAAGATGATACAATTTGGGAATATGCCCACAGAACAAATTGAATTAACAGTTGAAATCCACAAGTATGCTGAGGTGGCACCTACGTGGCAAGTACACATCATCATCTAATTACAATTCACCACATCATTCAGCCGCATTCAATGTATTTACAACAAGAAGGAAGCTAAAAGGATGCCTGTGTGGAAGATGCTCTAAAAGATTCCATCTTATCCTTATCTTCTTGGAAAACATGCCTTTATTGCCTCCCATATGTACTAAAAATAGCAAGTTGTAGTAACTTCCTGTTGAGGTGGCATGATCTAAGCCCTTGGCTACATGAAATGATCCTAGCCATTCGTTGTATTCTGGACTCTATATAAAGGCCTTGTTGCCTCATTTGTATTTTATTAGTTTTTTAGGAGTAGAATAGGAGAGACTCTCGAAATTCTCTAAGAGGACTGGAAGTTGTAAATATTTCTCAAGATTAATGCAAAGACATTGGAGCATTGTTTGGTGTTAAGTGTTGTCTTGTGGAGTTACATGGTTTCCTGTATCTTGATGAAGTGGAGAGATGTTTCAAAGTAGATTAGAAATAGATTAGAAGCTCTTTGATGTAATGTATGTATGTATTGAATATTTGATCAACTCCTAGCTCATGCTTTTAACATTCATCACCGGTGAAGTGTTGTGTAAAGCTAGTCTGAGCCTCATTTGCATAAGTTCGATTGTGGATGTTTGTTTGAGTTGCACCATCCGATGGGTGCTTATATAAGCCTTAATGATTTGAAAACCATTCGTTTACCTTAGGAGATCGCACCAATTTCATGTAGCTGTAGGCATCCTTGGCGAAATGGAGTTAGGTTTATCAAGGAGTTTGTCTATTCACACATCATCATTGCTTCATTGACCTTAGATTAGCCTTTCTGAACCCTTATCTTTTGGTTTTCTTTATCATTGATACATCATCCGCACTGAAGGAGGAATAAGCTAAGGAAGTATGAAGAAGTCTAATGTAAGTCCCTTTGTGATTATCAGCAAGATCACATGTAATCACTGAGTTAACCCATCATGAATCATAAAAAAAGAACCTTGAAGTTACTTCACTGGATCACATAGTTCAGCCTTTGAAGAGCTTTATTCAAGAGAGAGTGGGATACTCTAGTGTTTTACTCTATTGTTGACCTGTTTAAAAACAATCATCAACAAAACTGTTTCATGAAAGAAAGGTGTTATGAAATTGTATAAGAAGGCATATTGTAAACTTCTGAAGTGGGCTTTTTGATACATGTTTATTGCATTATCATTGAGACTATATTAGAATGTTGTATTGTTTCTTAAGTCTAAAATAATGAGACAGTTAAGGAGTGGGCTATAGTGAAACAGAGCAATCCTCTGTATTGACTTAAATTATTCATTGAGTTGTTGAAAGGTCAAGTCAGTGAGACAAGAAATGACCTTTGCTAGTGAAGCATTTTGTGTAGCCAGTGAGGCATCTTGTAGCCAGTGAGGCCTGTAATCAGTGAGATTCATTAATTAAGCCAGTGAGGCACTTTTTCGAGTGGTTTTTATGCCCTGGAGGGTTTTCCACTCAGGACAATATCTGTGTTATGGTTTGTCATTGATGAGTTTGATTCTCATGTTTATTTGCTTATCATGTGTCATTTGTTTTAAAATCATTTAATTTACTTTGGTCTATATGAACACATACTTGTCTTATATCACTGTCCGAAACAATGATACTGTGCATGTTTCATAGTTAGTCTCTATGTGTTAAGATTTATGATAATGAGTCATTATTTTCAGTCCCTACATTGAGTTGATGCATTCTTGACTTTGATCAATCTGTTTTAGTTGTCCAAATCTTTCATGATGTCATCTACAGTCAATGGGAATTGTTTTTGTATCAAAGTTTTGAAATACAGTTTTTAAGGTCACTAAGTCTCGTTAAAATTTGTATACCACTGATTCACCCCCCCTCTCAGTGGTATTGTACTTCAACACTCGCCTCAAATTCCTTCACCCCCTCCAACTTGTCCCTTCTGTGCCAAAAACGAATCTATCAAGCATGCCTTTTGGTCTTGCCCCCATGCCCGTCACCTCTGGATTTCCTTCTTCTCCACACTCCCTGCCATCTTCCCTCAGCCTTGGTCATGGAAATCTGCACTCGTGGGGACCTCCACCTTTCACAATGTCATTATTACACACACTTGCAGACTTGTGATCCTCAGGTTTATTTGGAGATCCCATTGCTTGGCTGTCTTTTCTGGCACCTTCTATCCTCGACAAATTGAAATGCAGATGGTCTACTCTAATTTGAACCTCTATATTTCCAATCTGTCCTCCGCCCTTCAAGATCATTGGAGAACTAATGCTGAGCTGATTGATATCATCTGCAACCTCCTTTCACAGCTTCAACTTATTGAGGGAATTCCGAATAACTCTCAGAACACCCAGAGTACTTCCTCTTAAACATTTGCTTTTGCTGGGGACTAAATTGGATTGCAGAGGGGTTCTAATATATTCGACATTTGAGGTCTGGCGTTGCAGTTGCTGGGAATATCAACAATGCTTCTCCTTGCAATTCCTTGTGTCTGTGATGGCAGCTACCACAATTCCAGTTGGTGATTTTGTAGCAGTTTTTCTGGCAGGTTGCTGGGGTTATTGGCATTAGCCCATTGCTGTGAGGGGAATGATTTGGCTAGATTGCTGAAGACTCTGTGGTTTTGAAAGGTGTAAATTTCTTTCAGCAGTTGTTATATGCCAGCAAACTGTTGTTTGGTGTGGTCTTGTTCCTGCTGTTTTTACAGTGGCTTATTTTCTTATTACTGAGATTCACCCAGTCCTTGTATTCTCTGTTTTTGGTGAGCAAATTTTGCAAGTCAGTCCCTAACGAATGCTCCACTGTCGTCTGTCAATACTGTATTTGTTGTTGTGGTCTGTTTTGCTGCTAACAACAGTCTATGGCTGTTAGTATGTGCAGCTACTGTTATTGTTTGTCCTGGTCTGTTTGGCTGTTAGCAGCAGTATTTGGCTGTTAGACTAGACTGCTCATTAGCAGCTGTTTTTGTATTCTTTATTCCCTAATTCCAAAAAAAAAAAAAAAAGAAAAAAAATTATCAGGGGGGAAGGCTATTTACTTAAGAAGTTAAGACTGACAAGATGAAGCAATGTAAGGATCCTACCTACTTGCCTTGTGTGGGAGTTCATTTCATTAAAATAAAATATGCTAAATTAAATTTTATCATTAGTAACCATAAAAGGTTAATGGAAGTGTCGAGAGTTACAGACATTACAGACAAGGGGTTTCAGCAAGTAACTCCATGAAAAGATGCTGACATAAAGAAACAAGGAAATTATTTTCAAATTAGGTTATAGAATTTTATCCTATTAATCTATTTAATTTATAACTGGATTTTCTATCATTGGTATGCACAGAGATAAATTTCAGTTGATGCTTACTGTATATCTCATGAGAGTAGAGTTCCAGCTTCCCTCATGTTCTGGTCTCTGAAGCTAAATTTGTTAGCAAAAGATCTATGTAATAATTTTCAAATTAGGTTATAGAATTTTATCCTATTAATCTATTTAATTTATAACTGGATTTTCTATCATTGGTATGCACATAGATAAATTTCAGTTGATGCTTACTGTATATCTCAAAAGAGTAGAGTTCCAGCTTCTCTCATGTTCTGGTCTCTGAAGCTAAATTTGTTAGCAAAAGATCTATGTAAATATCCTCCCTCAAAAATATGATGTTTGTGTTTGTTCTTCTGTTTCGCTTGTTCTGCAGCATTGTGGAAAACAAGGACATAAATCTTTATCTGTTTTGCTGTTTATCATGCAGGCAGTTATGAATCATTTGAATGATGAAAGTGTTTCAGATCTAGATCGTTTACATTTGGTAATGTTGTATGCATTGCGGTATGAGAAGGAGAGTCCAATTCAACTGGAACAGCTGGTGCACAAATTATCTCTGAGACCAACCAGATACAAGCCTGGGGTAAGCTATCTGGATAGTTCCTTATAACTCATGGCAACCATAAGAGTAATGCTCAATTCTGTTGCTTATTGTATACAGATTGTTGTACTTATATCCTTTCATTGTGCTTTTGCAGCTTGTTCATTTTTTGTTAAAACAAGCCGGTGTCGAGAAGAGAACTGGTGATTTATATGGGAATAGAGATTTTTTTAACAGAGCTCGCAACATGGCTCGTGGGCTCAAGGTTTAATTCGTGTTCTAGCAGTGATAATTATATTTTTGGTTACTTGCTTTGTTGAAAACCATTTGAATATCAAGGAATTCTCATTATATTTTATCTTTCAAATATGAATTCTGATAGGCTTTGATAGCTTTAGTATTGAAGTTTGTTTTATTTCAAGTTATGAGATCTGATCTCCTTTTGGTCTAACAAATATTCTTGTGTTTCTTGTGAAAGGGCGTTGAAAATGTTTATACTCAACACCAACCACTCTTGTATAATACAATTGAAAGTATAGTAAAGGGACGCCTGAGAGATATTGATTATCCATTCATTGGGAGCCATTTTCAGCAGGGCAGGTTTGTGATTGTTTCCAATTTTCAATTGCTAAGTGGAGCAGAGATACAGCGCCATTAAAGTAGTTAATGAGTTTTGTAGGAACTGTTATGTGTATCTCATTCTCACGATGCATATTTGATCATTGAAATGTAGCTGTTACTTGATGCAGGCCACAGGAAGTTATCGTCTTTATTGTTGGGGGAACAACATACGAGGAAGCACGAACGGTAGCTTTACAAAATGCAGCTAACACAGGAACTCGCATTATCCTTGGAGGTTCAGATGTACTTAATTCAAAAAGGTAAGTGAGGTGAATTTTTCTGTCTTGAAATATTGCGGTCTGAAAATTTGTTTCTTAACTATCTCGAGTTTGAGATTTCAGATTTCTGAAGGACCTTGAAGAAGCACATCGGGTGGCTCAAACAAGTGTCATTTGATATTAGAAGAATTACAATGAGAATGGTTTTGTAGCAGTGAAATGATTAAATTCTTTTTGAGTGAATTCTAAGGGCTTATCTGCCTTTGTATTCTTAGACTTGGGACGTCACGTGAAGAAAAGTGGATTAAAAAGTCTAGTCAATATCTCATGAGCCATAATTTAGCTTGAAATGTCAAAATAGAGACGCAATTGAGAAACATTAATGTTAGAATGCATCTCACGCCTAATGGATCATCCTTGTATGGCTGGATCATAATGGGAGCTCAGGCAAATGCACAGAACATAGAAAGAAGCTAAAGAAGTGTGATTGATTGTTAGATTGGTCATTCAAAACTAACATGTAATGAAGAGTAGAAAGATTGCATATTATTCTTTTGAGTTGAATAGATTCTTCTGCCTACCTCAAGACCCTTTCTCGAAGTGTTGCGTGCAAAGCCAGGAAAATTGTGAACTGTTTTACAAGGAGAAAGGTATGACTGGAGAGTGCCGGTAAGGACTGTCCAAATATTTTGGAATGTATGTGGATATTTACCGTGCACTGAGAGGCTAGTACTCAGCTCTATTTCTTATACATAACGAAATTGTAAATATTAATATTATATTATAGAACAAGGCATTATATTATTATTATAGTGATTTATTTGCCATGTTCCAGAAAAAAGATTATGAACAAATCCTTCAAAAACCATGTTTAAGAAAATAATTCTCATACGGTATGTCCTTAAAAAATGGAGCAGTTAAAGCTAAATAAGTTTACACTTGACAATCAAAAAGTTTTAAGACCAGCAATGAACGCTTGAGTAATGATTTTTACTATAGATGATGATATTCACGAAAAGGCGTAATTCACATGATGTTGGCATTATTGTGTTAAGAAGTTCTTCTTTACGGGTTTTTTTTAAAAGTTTAATTTCCAAAATTACATTTGGAAATTAGTAATTTTTTTGAAAAACTTTTTGCTATTTTTTTAATGAAGTCTACTCAAGTATGTGAGATTGACCAAAATATAGAGTTTAAATTGAATTTTGTCTACATAATTTTCTTATATAACACATATTGTATATTTTTTGATTCAAAGAGATTCACCTACTTTGATACTTATTAAGTAACACGAAGATGAAATTTGATGCATTTCATAATTATATGAACAGTGTAAAAAACATACAAAAAGTTGGGTGAATAATTAGAACATTTGTTCAAAATATTTTGGGAGGTTAAAATTTTGGATCTTAATATCAAATTCTTGGATATTTTAGGATCTTAGAGATTAGAGGAGGGCTATAGGGAAATTCAAAAATTTTCTTTAAACCTTGGAATTTTTAATTTAATCCACTAACTTAGGCTTGACATTGATTCATGTATGGGCATGACATTAGAGAGTTATTGGTAATGAAATTAAAATTATATAGAGGGTAATAGTAATATTAAGAAGTGCTAGTACTACACCTAACTACATGGATTAAAAATTGGAGAAAATGTGTAGACCTATCATTGAACAAATAAATTAAGCACTCATATAGCACAAATTCTTACAATTTTGTATACAAGTACAAACTTGTCATGTATAACTTGGGTCAACGAATTAAAATCTATGATGTTATTGGATGTCATTTCCTTAAATCTAATGACACTGAATTTTTAAGGGTTGCATTAAGATATGGCACATTCAACGTGCTTTGGGATGGTAAGCCATCACCCCTAAAAGAATATGAATCTGTTCTCCACCACTTGAATTGAGATTTGAAATTCCTTAAATGACATTCACATCGATGTGAGCATGGTGGGTTATACGCACAATTTTTTATGCTATCCAATTTGTTTTCAACCCTTCTCAATTAATGGTTAATGCAAAGATGGAACTCACTATTCTCATGCTATGTAGATCACACATTGTTATGAATAAATCTTGACAATTGTATGCAATTATGAGAATATCTACAAAAGGCTCACCGATCTTTTTTAGAATATTGTCATGATAATAGCCTTCATTAGGTTGACAAGTTTGATTAGTCTCTCCATGGTGGTGTTCACCTTTGAACATTGGAGTAGAACCATATTGATATGATGTAGACAAGTATAGGAGGTCAAATTAATGGTTGTAAGAGTCATTGATTGACTCGAGCTATTAAGATCACCTGCAAAACCTAGGATTGCCTCTATAAGAGAAAAAACACGAGAAAAAAAAACATGAGAGAACGATTTTGCACAATATGGATGTAATTAATGAAATTGCATTTATAAATTACATATGACATCTTGCTTTTATATTACAAGATAGAAAACCCTAGGTGATTTAAAAAAGCTTTAAGTAAATTTAATAAAGTGTAATTAAATATTTAATTATACCAACACCCCCCTCAAGTGCAACTTAGGCAGAATGAGAAACATGCAAATAATGCAAAGATGGGTCGCGACTACAACACCATATTAGGTATCCATGTACAAATAGTTTCTCACAACGGAGAAAATGAGAAAAATCGAGTAGGAGAAAACTCCTCTCCAAAAGAGAGAAAAAACAAAATAAGTGATAGAAAAAGAAAATACCAAGACCCCCCCAAGGACTACATCCATCATGAAGATCTATAAGTATGTACAAACCCCCATAAGAGAGGTGTAGAGAATAGGTCTGGCGACCCCCTTAGAAGTGAGAAGGATGAAATCCCATGCAAGGAAATTCTCCCTCCCAAAATAGAAATGAGAAGAGAGACCATGGAGCCACTCCTTAAGATGATTCTTGTAGTATTAGTAGATGCTCGACAAAGGATGAAAATGAAGATCCGCGAACTCAGAACAACATTCCTCCCCTTGGGAAGAAATAGAACTGCAAATGTGTGCATAATGTCTTCCCATTTCAGATAGGAATATGTAGGAAGAATGATGAATGTCTTTGGACTTTGCACATGATCCAAAGACAACATTAAATCTCTTGAAAAATTGCTCAAATGTCTCCAATCCATTGTCAAACTGTGACTAAATAGGAGAATGAAAAACAATCTTTGAATAATAAAATGGTGATGCAACTCCATCGAAGCTACATCAAAGAGGAACTGAATACCCTCCAAAGTATCTCCCAAATCTGCAATGTGGGACTCTACAAACAACAATGATATATTTGGTAGATATGCCTCCCATTGAGCTATCTTTGGAAGAATGATAATGTCCTATTGCAAAGAATCACTGGAAGCTCTCTCTGAAGCAACCTTGGACTCAGATGGAGCAACAAGTGATGATGAAATGTCCGCACATGCTGGGCTAGAAGAATCTAGCAAACTGATGCCATTGACATTGCACAACTGTCTCAACTGATGAAGCTCAATTATTGTGGGAGAAAAAGGCATACGATAGATGAATACATGTAAAAGTTGATATATATAGATCTCTAAGATGTATTAGGAAGTAAGTTAGATAGAATTCATAGATAGATAGTTAGATTCTTTTCGGAGAAGGCACTTCAATGCCAAATCTTACATATGTGTTGTAATTGGAGTTCAAGCCTGTGAGCCCTAGATTGTAAGCCCGCATGTTGCCGACATAAAAGCATTCTAAATATATGATATATAGAGCATTTGAATCATTAATTGCATTCTATATTTGAGTTGTTTCTATTGTGTTTACTCTTGCTGCACGGCCTGGACAGTTCATTCTATGAACCCTTCGATTGTGACTGCACCAAGTGGTATTAGAGAAAAGTTTTGAATCCTTTGGGAGTGAAGTTTGAAGTGAAGGCATTCTGTAAGGTCTTGTGGTGAACCAATCGTCAACTTGAGGCAGTCTACCTATGTTTGTCAACAGATCATCAAGTGTGAGGCAGTTGCTACCTTGTAGTTAGATCACTAAATTTGAGGCAGTTGCATAAGATCCTAGGAAGAGATGTCGCTGAGGAGAATACCTGCTATAGGCACTATGGATGGAAGAATGGATGAGATGATGAAAAGAATGAAGGTTAGACTGGATACTGTAGAAGAAGACAGAAGAAGAGGATTAACGCCTTGACCTAATGTTGAAAGTGATGATGAAGAATTTCAATCTGCCGATCAAAATGAAGAAGCCCTAGAAAAAGAAGAAGAATTAGATCAAGTGAAAATGTTGAAAGCTATTTCAAAGATTGGAAAGAGACCTAGAGTGGATGTACCGAATTACACTGGAAATTTGAATCTGGAGGAATTGATTGGATAAATGACTTGGAGGAATACTTTGAATATGAAGAAATTGAAGATCCAAAGACGGTGAGATTTGCAAAGACTAAGTTGAAAGGACATGCTGCTATTTGGTGAAAATAATTTCAGTTGGATAGAAACAAGAGAGGAAAAGAAAAGATCACAAAATGGGATAGAATGGTGACAAAGTTGAAGAATCAGTTTATACTCGCTGACTATGAGTTAGAATTGTTGAAGAGATTGCAAAACCTAAAACAAAAGGATAAATCTGTGAAGGAGTATACTGAAGAATTTCGTAAGATGATTATAAGGACTGGACACAGTGAAGCAAGCAAGGAGAAAGTGGCAAGATACATCAATGGACTGAGATTGAACATTCAAGAAGAACCGAGCCTAGTAAGGACGACAACAATAGAAGCATATCGGTTTTCCTTGAAAGTTGAAGAAAAGTTGAATAAGAAGCATGAGCAGAGACAGAGAGGAAGAGGAGGTAAATTTCAGAGAGGTAGAACATATTCCGGGGGAGAAAGATCATGTGGAGTAGAATAAGATAGTCTATTTTTTCACCATATCTTCCTTGCTTTAGCTCCGTTTCCTCTCAAAATTCACTGGAACCCCTAAAATTTCCTTCTGCATATTTCCTTCCTTGAGGACCCTATCCCAAATTCCACTTATCGAAGCCAAAAATCCCACATTTGTTTATTTTTAGGGTTTTCCATAACTTCTTTGATTCCCACCCAATAGCCTTCAAATTTTACCACAGTGTTCATTTCATATTTCTGCTCCTTTGTCCCTCTTGGACAAATTTTTCCGTTCTTTCACCCCGCTTCTGAAATCCCCATTTTCTGCTTCCCTTTCCCTTAGAAAGTGTCCAAAACCTAGTCAAACCCCAATTACCCATCATAGTTTTTTCCAAATCTAAATTTTCCTTTACTAAAAAAGTTTCCGTTTTTATTTTTCTACCCATCCCCCACCAAATTTTTTTTTCCTGTTTATGGTTGTCACCCGCATAGGAGCAAAAAACATGGAGGATGAACTTGCAGCCCTCAAGACCAAACTCTAGGATCTGGATGAAAAAATTCTTGGCCTCAATCTTCAGCATTCAACCATGAACAATAGACAGCAGCCAGAGTCTTCTGTAGACACTGGGTTCTCTTCTTCCAGCAATTTTTGTGGGCCAAAGCTTGATTTTCTTCGCTTCAATGGTGATGATCTGACTGGATGGATATACTGGGTAGAACAATATTTCAGTCTGCATAATACTTTTGATGTCAACAAAGTCCCACTTGCATCCTTTCATTTGGAACATGAAGCCCTTTAATGGTTCCGTTGGTACATCAAGGCTCATGAAGAGCCAAAATGGATAGATTTTTTCAAACTCATTTTACAATGATTTGGCCCTAGTGCTTTTGATGACTTCACAGGCACACTCACTAAACTTCGCCAAACAGGCACTGTGAGAGAATATCAGCTAGAATTTAAAAAACTGGCCAATCACATAGAAGGATTGTCTAATGAATTCTTCAGGAGTTGTTTTGTCAGTGGTATGAAGGATGTAATCCGATCTGAGGTTAAAATGTTCCGTCCTAGCACAATGATGGAAGCCTTAGGGTTGGCTAAGTTGGTAGAGGACAAGATCACAACTCAACAACGATCCAAATCCAATTTTGTTCCATTCAGAAATACGGTTTCCCAAAGACCTCAAATAACGCCAGCTCCTAGAACAACTCCTATCAAGCATTTGACTGAAGTAGAGATGCGGGCACGTAGGGAAAAAGGGCTTTGTTATAATTGTGATGAGAAATTCACTTGGGGACATAGATGTGTTGAGAAAAAGCTCTATCTCTTGGATGTGGATTCTCCGCCTGAAATTGAAGTTTATGTAGATTGCTCGAACCCTTTCCCATCCCTACATGGATTTGGACAGATATTTCTATGGATTTCATTGAGGGGCTCCCTAAATCTGGAGGGAAGACATTGATCTTGGTTGTGGTTGATCGCCTCTCCAAATATAGTCATTTTTGTGCCCTCAGCCATCCCTATACCACCTCCTTAGTCGTACAAATTTTCATGGACTAGATCTTCCGTCTTCATGGCATCCCTTCTTCCATTGTCTCAGATCGTGATGCAACTTTCACCAATCATTTTTGGACAAAATTATTTCAACACATTGGCACCAAACTGAAGATGAGTTCCAGGTATCACCCACAAACAAATGGTTAGACTGAAATTATCAACAAATGTTTGGAAACTTATCTTCGTTGCTTCACCTCAGAACAACAACATCAGTGGGCAAAGTGGCTCCCTCTCGCTGAATGGTGGTACAATACCTCCTACCACACTGCATCTAAAATGACTCCATATGAAGCAGTCTATGGTCAGGCACCGCTAGTGCTCCTTCTATACACCCCCAACAGTTCACCAGTTCAGGTAGTCGACACGGTTCTCCAAACCTGGGATCAAATTCTTCGCATCTTGCAGGACAATCTTCACATGGCAAGAAATTGAATGAAACAAGTTGATCAGCACTGCTCTGAGTGCACTTTTCAAGTAGGTGATACGGTTTTTCTCCATCTACATCCATACAAGCAATCATCCCTAAAATTCAAAGGGTGTCATAAGTTGGCTCCAAAGTTCTATGGGCCGTATAAGGTTCTTCAGAAGATTGGGTTAGTTGCTTATAAATTAGAGCTTTCTCCTTCCCGCGTTCATCTAGTATTTCATGTCTCTTGTCTAAAGAAAGTTCTTGGCACCAACATCAGAGCACAAATTGTTTTACTAGAACTGGATAACAAAGGATCCATCATTTTGGAGCTAGAGGCAATCTTTGACAGGTGCACTCGTCAGCTTCGCTCCCGATCCATCACAGAGGTATTAATTCAGTGGCACAGAATGCAACCAGAGGATGCTACATGGGAACCACTCCTTCAAATTCAGCAACAATTTCCACATTTGAAGCTTTGAGGACAAAGCTTTTCTAAGAGGGAGGGGATGTTAGGAACTCGTGTTTAACCCTTCTCTTTACTTTGTTAGTATACTACTTTTGGATGCATATGCTTTGTAAGTCATCCCGTGAGTATATTGTATTATCCAACATTCATGGGAAGTAATAGTTGTTTAGATTAGACTTAGTATATAAGTATGTGTTGAGGCCAATGAAGGCATCCATTCATTTATTGTATTGAGCTTGCTCAAAGGAGGTTGCCCCCTCGAAGTGGCCTGCGATCAATAAATTCCTTTTGTGTTTCTATTATTTATATATTTCTGTTATTTCATGCATTTTTCATTATATTGTTGCAGGAGGTTCCTCTCACAATTTGTAGGAGAAAATGTTTTAGAGGAAATCATTAAAGATGGTAATGATCAGTTAACCCTTCTCTAAGATAACATCTCTATAGAAAACATAGAGGATATGGTAAATGATATTTTGATCAAAGCTGGATCAAAGATTTCTGAGGAGATTGCTAAGGAGGTTCTTAATGAGAATATGGAGCTGATTTCACTCAAACACTATCCATTTCTTAGTTAGAAAGTGAAGAGAAGATAGAGAACTACATGTTGTTTGCTTAAAGGGGTTGGAACTATAGAAGTAAAAACACACAAGAAGAGATTGTTACAGGAATTCAATCTACACTAGATAAGTGCCTAAGACTAAGGAGGGCATGTCTCTCTCTACGAGGCCAATAAAAAACCTTTGATGAATGTTGGGGGCATTAATGTCCCTAACAAAATATGCTTAATCAAGTGCCAAATAGACACCTCAGTTTTTTATTTAATTCTGCTTCAGGAAACAAAATTGGCTTCAATTATAGGCAAAGCCATCTTTTCAAAATACTATCCTTGGAAATCAGACTTGGTAGAATCTTTAGGGGCTTTGGGGGGACTAGTAGTCTTGTGGAACCCAAAATTAGTTCAAGTAGAAATCATTACTAAAAAACCAAATTGGATACTCTCAAAAGTCACACTTCTTCATTCTAATTTGTACTTTTGGCTATTTAATGTAAATGGCCCTACATCCACAGTAGGTAAACAATGGATTTGGAAATATTTAAGTACTATGTTGGTTCTTTTAAAGGATGAATTGGTTGTTCTTAAAAGAGATTTTAATGCAATAATCTTCCTTGCTGAAAAATCTAGTGGTATTATCCCTCCCCCCAAAGTTATGGAAGATTTCAAGAACTTCATCAATGAAAATGGCCTAGTTGATTTCCCTCCAAGGAATGGAAAACATACTTGGTCCAACAAAAGAAAATATTTCCTTCTAATAGTTGAATTCCTTGATAGATTTTTATTTTCCAATAATTGGATAACAGTTAATCAATCTTTTTTTTCTTCCATCACCCCATTCTAAGGATTGGATCACTTTCTAGTGGAATTAAACATTTGCAGGGATCAATTAAAATTTTAAATCTTCTTTTAAAATTGAAGCTATGTGGTTTAGGGATACCACTTTTCTCCCTCTTTTGGAAATATGGTAGCAAAAAGCATCGTTCATCCAAGGATCAAGATTACATTTTAATTATGCCATAAATTAAGATACATGAAAAGTTAGATCAAGCATTGGAATGTACACCACTTCAATAATATCTTCCATGAGAAATCAAGAATTCAGAACCAAATGAAGGAACTGAATGAACAAATTATCAAGAAGGGCATGAATCACTCAAGCTTTGAGCTAGAAAAAATACTAAAAGGAGAGATGAAAGAAATCCTTTCTAGAGAAGAGATATACTGGAGACAAAAGTCTCAAGAACTGTGGTTGAAAGAAGGTGATATGAACACAAGTTTTTTCATGCCTCAACAAAAGTTCAGAGATAGTATAATGTCATTCAAAGTATTTAAACTTATTCTAGTGAGACCATTACTTATCAAGATGGAATTCATAAGGAAGCATAACACTTTTTCAAGAATTTGTTGACAAATTCCTCAAATAGACTCTTCTTCTCTTTCCCCTTAGTTGGAAAATATTCCCACTATTGTATCTGTAGAGGATAACAAGATGTTGCTTTCCCCTTTCACACTGGAAGAAGTTAGATTTGTGGTATTCTTTCTTTTCCCTAATAAAGCCCCTAGTCTGGATGGCCTTACTGCCATTTTATTTCAAAAATATTGGGACTTTATGGGTAGAGACATTTGGTTGGCTATGGAAAAGGCTAGAAGGAATAATTTACTTTTCTTAAAGAAATGAATTCAACTCTCCTCACACTTACCGCCAAAAATAGTTGTCCGACTTCCTTTGTAAAATTTCATCCTATCTCACTATGCAACACTATATAAAAGGTTTTTTCTAAAGCCATTTCTATTAGACTGGGATCAATCATTCCTCCTATCATTTCTGAAGAGCAAGGAGACTTTGTCCCTCACAAAGAAACAACAAAGGGCTCATTGGTTGCCCACAAGGTAATTCACATAATCCAAGAACAAAATCTATCTACAATCATTATTAAATTGGATATGCTAAAATTGTATGATAGGGTTAACTAGGTTTTCCTCATCAAGGTTATTAAAAAAGTTGGCTTTTCTTGCCAATGGTACAAATGGATTCTTGCTTGTCTCTTGGGAGTCAATTTCTCTATTCTCCTCAATGGGAATCTTGTGGGCTTCTTCAATTCTTCTCAGGGGATTAGATAGGGAGGTCGCATATCTCCTTTCCTCCTTATTCTTACGTTAGAAGCCCTTAGCAGGTCTAGATCAATCTTAAATAGGAATTAGGTTTGGAAAGGTATCAATATTCCCATATCTTCTTTATCCATAACTCATTCTTTGTTTGTTGATGACACATCGCTCTTTGGTCAATCTACATTTGCTGAAGCAAAGATAATAAAACATATTTTATCTTCTTACACTGATTTATCTCGCAAAAAAATAAACCCAACCAAGTCTTAGATATTCTTCTTCAAAACTTTAGCTTTTGTGCAAAAGAAAATTTCTTCTATTCTGAGTTTTGGAGTTGAGCAACTACCTAGCTAACACTTGGGTATCCTATTATTCACAGGATCCTACAAGAAATAATTTTGGAAGAAGATAATGATATCAATAGAGAATAAGATCTTGTTAGAAATTAGGATCTTAGGATACTAATCATTATAAACAAAATATTAAATAAATATAAATGAGAATTATACAAGCATAGATATAACACATTACACAAGATATACATGGGGAAAACCCTTTTGGGTAAAAACCCCATAAAGCATCATTTTATTAAAACACTTACAAAAATAGTCTATTAAAGAATAAATTGAACCTGGGGATATGCTCCTCTACATACTTCCACATGGCCAATAATACCTTCTGTGCATAGTGATATAGTTCACTATAAAACTCCAAATTCACATACCTCTCAAATGAGAGAACCTCCTTAAATATAGAAGGGGTGGCTAAATACTTGAAAGGGTATTAGTCACACCCATTCAAAGCAACCATTTGTATATAATTAATAATCTAATAGTTATTATATTATTAATTATTAAGTGGTATATGCTTTATAACATAAGGTTTTATAACCTTATATTAGAACATTATATGACCCCTAATAACATTATGTTCTAACACTCCCCCTTAATGTTAATATGGGGCATCACATGCCAATTTCTATAAAAGAAAAAATGAAGTACCCCAGTAAGGTAGGTCTTCTTTGACAGTGATAAATAGGGACACAAATATATGCCAAAATGAAGAGCATGTATTCCGGACTACATGAAAGTCATTTTGTCACAATTTATAATCTCATGTTTTAAAAAATGATGCGAGGTCTTACAATATTTTTTTTGGAGCCCAGATCTCCTCAAACCAACCCTCCTCCAGGTTCATTACATATTTCCCGTAGGTCTTACATAATACAATACTTTAACAAGTGGAAGATTTACAAAGAGAAGAATTTTTAATATGCCCATAGGGCTTACATAAAATGCAAGGAGTTAATCATATAATGCCTAGAGGTCTTATTTTTTGCCTTTTAGGTCTTCAATAGAGCTGCCATTGTTAGAGATACTCTTTCCCTCTCAATGGAAACTCCTTACATCCCGAGGCATTAAAATGCCTACGGTCTTATTTTATGCCTTAGGTCCTACATCTAGAGGTGCTATTGGCATGTACACTCCCCCTAAATGGCCAAGCATTGATTTGAATTTGGAGAATTTGGTACTGTATAGAGGTTTGATACTATATTGCATATTTTTTTATGATTATTGGGAGCCTAGCCCATATCTTCTTGACATGTAGTATATCTTCCATTTGATAACCGTTCTTACAAGATTGAAGAATAATATTAGGATGTGTTGGGTCCCAAAACCGCTAAGCTGAATCCCTAGAACGCTTACTCACTTCTAGGCCAGGGATGCCATCAAGGAAGTGAAAAAGGGGTTCATCAACATGATAAAGGTGATTAAGAGTCAACTAACAGGAGTGGGTAGGCTCCCCTACACTTCGAGATCAACTTAAACTCTGGAGGGATATTCCAAGGGGTATACCTTAGTAGGTATTGACTTCAAAACCAAAGGAACAATTAAAAACAAATGAACAACCAAACCCAAGATGTTTTCTTATCCCCAAAGACTGTCACTGGACCAAGAACAATTGGTTTTCATAAAACACCTATATAGTTGATACAAATTGTCTAATATTCATGCACAGGAAAGATGGTTCTCCCCTAAAACACTGATAGATATTTTGTTCATTTAAATGATGTGAGGCTAGTTTGAATGGCTCCAAACCAGTGCTTATTTTATGGGCAACATAGTCTTAGTTCATTAAGGAAACAACAAACTAAAACCAAAAGAACAATGAGCTATGTATTTGCATACACCACATAATATGAGATCTTGGAACAAACCATACTTAGTAATCCAAAACACAACTACATATACCCATATATAAGATGAGAGAGATTATTACAAAGCTTGCAATATTTTTATAATGCTATCACATTCATCTGACCCAATATTACATTCGTGCCATCAAACATGGCAAAGGAAAATACTCAACTACGACTGACCTGAAGACATTCTAAAACAAGAATCATATACAATATCTACTCTTTGGACTTCACAGGTCTACACTCCTCAATGAGCTAAACTGGTGTTTCAATGGATGCCCTGCAACTTTTTGCACCTATATCTATCTTTTGGAAATCACACAAAACCAACCCCTAAAACATCAGAAACATACACATATATAACAATCTAAGTGCTAAACTCAAATAATATGCATGCTCATGCTGCATTAAATTTGGCCCATGACCCTGTAAGAACAACTGCATGATTGAAGGAATGCCCATACCCTGGCATGTCTGAATATTGATAGAAGAAGATTTCCCACATGCCTTGGGTACCTCGAGTAAGGCTGAATCCATATCTTAGTAGCTGCAAATCCATTTCATCCATTTTATCCTCCATGTGTAAAGGCACATTTAATATTTTCACTATGTTAACCAATTGCATGGCCTTATCCTACAAAACATTAATTTTTGAGTACCAATCCACTTGCACTACCTTGCAATCATGGCCTGATTTCAGAAAATCGTACCCCTTAAAGCTTTTACAACACTTTAAAAGTGTTTGCTTTTAATTTTCTCTTTTAGGCGTCCTTTCATTTTGCTATAATTTGGTGAGCCTGAAGAATTTGAAATTCTACCTAGTTATTTTCATCTTCCACCTTTATCAGGCCATTTGAATTTTGGTTTTACCCCCCTTCCTTGTTGGCAAATTCACTGGACGACAAACTTCTTAGTTGGTAAACTATCAGGTTTGCTAACTCTTCCCCTTTTTGATAAAGGCTCTTCACTTCTCCTTTTTCCTCCTTTTTATTCCCTTTGTCGGTGATTTTTAGTTTCATGAACCTTGAATAAATCCTCCTTTTCTTTTTTTGCTTCATCCATATTCTTTCTTTCTTTGCCGCTTTATTTGTCTTCTTTCTTTTCTTTATTGGCAAACTATCTTGGCAGTGAACCACTTTGTCGGTGAACCTAATGGTTTGTGAACCACTCTTCATTTTGAAAAAGGCGCCTACTTTATCCTTTACTTTCTTTTCCTTCCCTTTGTAACTTTATTTCATTTCCCTCTTTGTCTTAGAAAATCTTCCTTTTATCGTTGATCCATAATGTCGGCGGAGTCTTCGTTGACAAAACCTTCAGTTAGCGAACTCAACGATTCACAAACCAAAAGTTTTCTGCCAAAATACTTGACCTTTTTTTTCTTTTTCTCTCAAACTTATTCCTCATCCCCTTGTCGGCGAATTGGGCTTCGGAGGTCAGGCCTCCATCATGCACCATGTACTTTGAAAAGGAAGAAAAGAACCACTCGATCCCGAAATACATAGAATTTTTTTGAAAATCATTGGGGGTCGAGCCTCAGACCTTCTTCCTTCCACCTTCCAAAAGAAAGAAGGAAGAAAAGAAACTTCCCGCTCTCTTTCCGAAATACTTAGAAACTTTTGAAAACTCAACAGGCTTCGGCGAACGGGCCTTTCACCTTCTGCTTTCCAAAAGAAAGAAAGAAGAAAAGAGAACTCCAGCCTTCCATTGCTTGCAACACTTAGATGAAAAATGCTCTATCAGACTTCGGTCATTGAGCCCTCTCCCTTCCACTTGCTTTAGAAGAAGACAAAAGACCACTACTCCAACCTTTGAAATCTGTAATACTTAGAAAAGTTTCAAAACCCTTGGTGGACTTCGACAGTCAAGCCGTCTCGTTAATGCATGCTTTGAAGAATGTTAGGAAAAGTGTCTCAACCTTGCAACCTCGAAAGGTTACTATTATTCCCAGTTTTGGTCTTTTTGAATACCCTTTATCTTGGAGAATGGTCTGAAACTTTCAAAGTTTCCAAAAGAGCTAAAAATAGCGAGACTTACTATTTTTAGTAAGTCATTCAATTGAACTTAGATTGACCTAAAATTTTTCCCAGAAGGTGTGGAACAACTAAGTGAACATCTCGGGTGAGTTTTGTCTAAAGATCATATCTAGATCGCGAGATATTAAAGTTTCTATTTTTTGAAACTACCAAAAAAAAGTTTTGATCTCAATTACTAGAATAAAAAATTCTCTAAACATCCTAAAAATTGTCATAACCAGTGTAGCAGATTATAGGGTTATAGATCTCTTCACAAGATTTTTGACGCATTAAACTGTTCGTCAATCAGACACCCGGATCAAAAGTTATGGCCTTCGGAAGTTGGACCTTCTGTTTTTGGGAAATGTAAAAATTGTGTTGGACACATAAAAGAGTTATAAAGGGGAGAGTTACATGTGTTGGTGTGTGTTTTGGCACATCACAAGACATCTTTGATTGGAGATAATTTGGGTGCCACTTTTGGGTGGTTTTGGCTCATGGTTTTGTAATTACCGTTGGTGGTGTACTGTATTGTATCTCCTATATATCAGGAACTTGAGATGGAGGTTGTGTGTAAGAATCTTATAGATGTCGAATTACCTCCTGGATCTCTAGTTGGATATACTCCTATAAAAGCTTGCTCTGCAAGTATATTATAATCTTCGTGATTCCTGAATAATATATTGGGCAGATTTGGAGTGTGGGGTTTTTTACCTGAAAGGGTTTTCCCCATGTATATCTTGTGTTGTGAGTTTTGTGTTTGCATTTGGAAGTTGTTATTATCTTTCTGTTAATGTGCATCTTAATCTGTAACTCAAAGTAAAAATTTATATAAGTGTTTCCTCAGTAGATCAGTGTAGGAAGTGTTTCTGCATACCTTGCTTCCTTTCAAAGAAGACGAAAAGCCACAAGCCCAACCTTCGACGCCCGAAACACTTAGATGATTTTGCAAGGAATCAAGGTGGAATTCAGAGCTGATAGAAATGGAACGATGGAAGAGAGGAACCTGAAACTCTGATACTCCGGAAAAAGTAGAAAATACAAGGAAAAGACTTAGAATTTTTGACTTAGCCATTTTTTAGTGTTTCTTCCTTGCATTTCAAAAGGAAAACAAATAGAAACCTATCAGAGGGGACCCATTCAAAATAGTCTTAGATCGGATATAAATGATGGGTTCTTTCATCAAAGACATAAAGTGGGATTCCTAGATAGATTTTGGGCAAAATAGAGCAAGTTGGGAACTAGTTTTTTCAACTTCCAATAGTGGCTCTGGTTGGGGACGTGTTGCAAACTTGGCACAATGAGATTCCAGAACATCTCCAGGCAGATAAAAAAAGGCAAAAACAAACAAAAGGGAAAAAACACAAGATGTATTTACAAGAAAAAATATAGTCATAGGCATGAGAGCACAAAAGAAAGTTGACTATATTCAAAATTTAGAAGAAGCATTACCTATGAAAAGTAATGCTTTAGATGCTGATCGTGAATGGGCAGCTCCATAAGCACTCCTTCTAGATTCATCAAATGGTAGACATTGAGCTCTAACTTCTCAGCCACTTCATATGGCCCAAGCCATAATGGATCAAACTTGCCACGTTTCCCTTTATCTTTAGATTTTGCATCCCAGAGGAATATCAAGTCACCAACCTAGAAATCTCTTAACATAGTGCTCTTATCAAATAAAAACTTCATTTTCTACTTATGATTTAGATTCTTATCATGTGCATCTCTTCTCTGATCTTCCAACTTAGTTAGCTACATGATCCTCTAGGACATCACATCTTACTGATCTTCTTCATCATGCAGCAACTGATAGACTGGTAGTTCCATGCTGATGGACACCTTTACTTATGCTCTATACACCCGCTAAGATGGGCTTCTACCAATGGATCTTTTTAAAGTTATGCTATAAGCCCATAGAGCATACTTCAAACTGTCATCCCACCTCTTCTTATTATGATCCAATGTTCCTTTTATGATCTTCATCGAGCTTTTATTACTTGATTCAACTTGTCCATTACTTTGGGGGTGATAAGGGGATGAATGCACAAGGTTTATGCCAAATTTAGAACACATGTTCAATATTTCTTGAGACCTAAAATACATTGCATTGTCTACCAAAATTCTATCCGGCACTCCAAACCTGGCGATTATATTGCTGACTATGAAATCGGTAACCACCTTGGTAGTTGCATTGCGAGTGGGGACCACCTCTACTGATGTCAAGCAAGGTATACTTATTACCAACTTCCCAACAAATCAACTTGCAAGTTTCAAAAACCTAAGATTAGGGGTGTTCCTTCTTTAACCTCCTTATTCCTACTAGCCCTCCAAAAGGGATCTTTTCACCATAACCTTCAAAATACACCTCAAAACCCCAACTTATTCACCTTTTTAGATACCCATTAAGGAGTTATTTAACATATCTCATTTCCACATAGGATTGTTTCAGAACTTCTTGTCCTCAAATTGACTGTTCTTGCTGTTACAAAGGGGCAGTTAGCCCTATTATCCAAAGCAAGTACCCTCAAAACTCCTTGTCTACCAAAAATTCCTATGGACAGTCTTTAAACAACCTCCAAAACTACTGAATCAACATTTTTAGGATCTAGAACGCTCATTTAAGTCCCAAACCACCAAGCCCTTGCTTTAGGCCTTTTCTAGGCTAGTTTTAAGGAGGATTTATCGAAAATCCATACCCCACACACCTACAAACTTCCCCAATACTTCATAAATGTTGGAATATGTCTGCCTATGCTTTCCAAACCTTCACAAGTCCCTTACCAATGTTTCTTATGCAAACTCACACTCCTAGCCACTCTTTTCATGCTAAAAACTCAAAAATTTGCACCATGGCACCACACAAACTCACTCAACTCGCCTCCCCTGCTCACACAAACCATTCAAATATCTAATCTTATCTACACATGATTATTTCATCAGGTCTTAGGTGATTCTAACAATGAGATGGTTGATTAGTACTTACTAATTGCCTTCAAACCCTCAAAACTGGGTTACAAACCTGTTTCACCAAAATCACCATAAAAGTCTTGAATCTTCATAAAATTAAACCAAACCACATGCAGATTAGTGGTATCTCATACCTTGATTAATTCTACCAACTTTAGATCATAAAACACTTGTACGTGACCGTACAGAGGTCTGCAACAGGGAAATTTTAGTAAAATATAGAGTTTCAAAGACAAAACAAGGGTTCTTCTTATTGATTTTTCTTTATTTACCATCCTCCACTTTCCACACGTTGCCTCTAAGTTTTTTTTTTTGAGGCCTTTTTATGCTTGAATCAACCAATAACAAACAACCCATAACTAACTTTTGGACTTATGACTCTTGGACTTCCAAGTTCTTGCATTTACATATGACAACATTACAAAAATATGACACCTTGTGTAATGACTCAAACTACATTAGAAGTGGTCTATTTTGACCTTATTCAATATCTAATAGACTCAAAACAACTAAAATTAACTTAGGACCTTATAGGACCAAACTTTGCAAGAGATAAACTTGGTGCTCCTGCACCATACTATCGGCCTAAAAGAATACCTCATGTCTCATGAGGACTATACTACCATGAACCTTGCTTTTTCACACCACCTCTTTGACCTCCAAATGCTCCTTTGTCTGGAACCTCTCTCTCTTGGATCAAGTACTATAGTCTTGCACTGTCCCTTGCTTCTTTGGACTAATTTCTACCTTGCCACTATCTCATCTCTGCAAACTAACCTGTTATTTGCCTCTTATCCTTTGCCTCATCATGACTTGATGTTGAATCTATCTTTATGCCTGCAATCAGACCCTTATCATTTGCACCCTAACTTATATTTCTTTCCACCTTTGTTGCATGCTTGAACTCAGTAATATGCCATTGCCAAATGCCCTTAATCACCGCATCTTTCTCTCTTGTCTCTGTCATGATGTTTTCTGCCCTTATTGTCACTGTCCAATCAGGTTTGGACACCTCTGTCCTCAATCTTCCTGCCCCTAAGACCTCTGTCTTGACAGGTTTTCCAACCTTTGTACTGTCATTACATGACTGAACACTAACCTTGTTTGAAGCTAAAGGACAAAATATTGTCCCAATCATGATCTTGCCTTGTTTTTCATGCCAATCTTGCACTTCCATCATCAACTTGACCTGCTCCTTATCAACCTCTGTTATATTTTCATCTTCTCTGCCTTTCAAACTCACTTCACTCTTCAAACTTACTGTTTTGATGTCCTCTAACATAGGAGTGGCTGCAATCTTCACTTTCTCTTCATACTCAACCTTCACAAACTCTTTCTTACCAAACATAATCACTTTGGCTTCCTTGCTTTGTTCCTTCACATCTTCAATCAATGGAGTTAATGTAAAAGCATTCCCATCCTTCTTAATTTGATATGTATTGTTTCTCCCATCATAATTGGCATATCTATCAAATTAACAAGGCCTTCCAAGTAATAGATGGCAACAATTCATAGGTACAACATCACAAAGAACCTTATCACTATATCTACCAATTTGAAATTCAACTAGGGCTTGTTCATTAACCAAAATAGACTGATCATTACTCAATGAAGATGCCTTATGGGGTGCTTCATGGGGAATTCTTTTTAATTTTAGTTTATCAACCATTTCACAAGACACCATATTTTCAGTAGAGCCTGAATCTATGACAACTTTCCATACCTTTCCCTTGCATTTGCATGCTGTCCTAAATAGTGCCCTTCTTTGAGTCAGCTCCTTCTCCTTGTATGCCTGCAAGAGTTATCTTTGCATCATTAATGTTTCCCTAGCTTCTGGAATAGCATGTAGAGAGGGTGTATTCACACTTTCCTTATCGTCCTCTTGCGCAATTTGAGCCCTCTTGTCACCAACGCTTGAAGTAGAGCCTTGTCTTTCTGTACTCTTGAAGGATGGATGACCAAACTGATTGCAATTGTAGCATCTTCTTGAAAATGTATTGGAACTTCTACCTACACCAAATCTGCCTCTAGAGCCTCTAAATCTACCCCTTGAATCAGCAACTTGTTCTTTACCTTTGTTTGCATCTTCTTGCTCATCATGGGACTGTCTTGATGTAGGAAATGATCCTCTTCTTCTTTGATTGCTGCCTTTTCCTCTAATAGATTTGTCTTGCCTTCTTTTGATCTTCTCTTCCACACTTACTGCCATTTGATAACTCTTCAACAGTTCTTGGATTTGCCACAACTAGTTCATCTTGAATATTAAATCTAAGTCCACTAAGGTATCTAGCAACTTTTTCAACCTCATCTTCCATTCTACCTAATCTTATGCTTAACTTATATAATTCATCAGTATAGGTCTTAACATCTAAGTCCTTTTGGTTCAAACCTTGGAGTTTCTTAAACAATTGAACTTCATAGTCTTTAGGAAGAAACTTACCTTTGTGTTTACCATCCATTCTATCCCAAGAAACTATGTTTGATTTACCTTGCTTTCTCCTCTCAGCTTGTTCATAGTCCCACCACAGTAATGCATGACCTTTCAACTTTGTCTTTGCAATCTTTACCTTCTTCTCTTTAGGAACATCTTCACATTCAAAGTGATTATCCATGGCTGCAATCCAATCTAGAAGCTCCTCATCATTCAGAATTCCTCCATACATGGGAAAATCAACCTTGGAATTATATTCCTCTCCTCTTACTTCCTTCAAAATCCTTATTGTCCTTTGTTCATCAGGATCCATATGCTCTTCCTCTACTTCATTCTCTTCTTCCCCTTCTTCCTTGGATTCAGTCTCATCTCCTAGAATCATACCTCTTTTCTGACTTGACTCCAAGGCAGCAAGCCTTGCCAAAACAACATTATGAGACTCCAATAGCTTAGCATGTCTCTCCTTTAACTCCTATGACTCTCTAGCAGTGCCACTAGTCTTAGGAGGCATCTTGACTCTTCAAATTCTAACCTTTGGTTTAGGCAAACTTCAACCAATCTCCCTCAAGAGATCTAATCCCTATGCTCTGATACCAATTTGATGTCAAGCAAGGTATAGTGATCATAAAATTCCCAACAAATCAACTTGCAAGTTTCAAAAACCTAAGATTAGTGGTGTTCCTTCTTTAGCCTTCTTATTCCTACTAGCCCTCCAAAAGGGGTCTTTTCACCATAACCTTCAAAATACACCTCAAACCCACAACTTATTCACCTTTTCAGATACCCATTAAGGAGTTATTTAACATATCGCATTTCCACATAGGATTGTTTCAGAACTTCTTGTCCTAAAATTCACTGTTCTTGCTGCTACAAAGGGGCAATTAGCCCTATTTTCTAAAGCAACTACCCTCCAAACTCCTTGTCTACCCAAAATTCCTATGGACAGTCTTTAAAAAAACCTCCAAAACCACTAAATTAACCATTTTAGGAGCTGGAACACTCATTTAAGTCCCAAACCACCAAACCCTTGCTTTAGGCCTTTTTTAGGCTAGTTTCAAGGAGGGTTTATTGAAAATCCATACCCCACACACCTACAAAATTCCCCAATACCTCAAACATGTTGGAATATGTCTTCCTATGCTATCCAAACCTTCACAAGTCACTTACCAATATTTCTTATGCAAACTCACACTCCTAGCCACTCTTTTCATGCAAAAAACTCACAAATTTGCACCATGGCACCACACAAACTCACTCAACTCGCCTCCCCTGCTCACACAAACCATTCAAATATCTAATCTTATCTACACATGCTTATTTCATCAGGTCTCAGGTGATTCTAACAATGAGATGGATGATTAGTACTTACTAATTGCCTTCAAACCCTCAAAACTGGGTTACATACTTGTTTCAGCAAAATCGCCATAAAAGTCTTGAATCTTCATAAAATGCACCCAAACCACATGCATATTAGTAGTATCTCATACCTTTATTAATTCCATTCAACTTTAGATCATAAAACACTAGTACATGACCGTACAGAGGTTTGCAATAGGGAAATTTCAGTAAAATATAGAGTTTCAAAGGCAAAACAAGGGTTCTTCTTATTGATTTTTCTTTATTTACCATCCTCCGCATTCCAGACGTTTCCTTTGAGTTTTTTTTTGAGTCCTTTTTATGCTTGAATCAACCAAAAACAAACGACCCATAACTAACTTTTGGCCTTACGACTCTTGGACTTCCAAGTTCTTGCATTTACATATGACAACATTACAAAAATATGACACCTTGTGTAATGACTGAAACTACATTAGAAGTGGTCTATTATGACCTTATTCAATATCTAGTAGACTCAAAAATTAACTTAGGACCTTATTGGACCAAACTTTGCAAGTGATAAACTTGGTGCTCTTGTACCATACAACTGGCCTAAAAGAAGACCTCATGTCCCATGAGGACTATACTGCCATGAACCTTGCTTTTTCACACCACCTCTTTGACCTCCAAATGCTCCTTTGTCTAGAATCTCTCTCTCTTGGATCAGGTACTATAGTCTTGCGCTGTCCCTTGCTTCTTTGGACTGATTTGTACCTTGCCATTGTCTCATCTCTGCAAACTGACCTGCTATCTGCCTCTTATCCTTTGCCTCATCATGACTTGATAGTGAATCTACCTTTATGCTCGCAATCAAACCCTTATCATTTGCACCCTGACTTATATTTCTTTCCACCTTTGTTGTACGCTTGAACTTAGTCATATGCCCTTGCCAAATGCCCTTAATCACTACACTCCCTTGTCTCTGTCATGATGTTTTCTGCCCTTACTGTCATTGTCCAATCATGTTTAGACACATGTGTCCTTAATCTTCCTTCCCCTAAGACCTCTGTCTTGACAGGTTTTCCAACCTTTGTACTGTCATTACATGACTGAACACTAACGTTGTTTGAAGCTAAAGGACAAAATACTGTCCCAATCATGATCTTGTCTTGTTTTTCATGCCAGTCTTGCACTTCCATCATCAACTTGACCTACTCCTTATCAACCTTTGTTATCTTTTCATCTTCTCTACCTTTCAAACTCACTTCACTCTTCAAACTTATTGTTTTGATGTCTTCTAACATAGGAGTGGCTGCAATCTTCACTTTCTCTTCATACTCAACCTTCACAAACTCTTTCTTACCAAACATAATCACTTTGGCTTCCTTGCTTTGTTCCTTCACATCTTCAATCAATGGAGTCAATGTAAAAGCATTCCCATCCTTCTTAATTTGATATGTATTGTTTCTCTCATCATAATTGGCATATCTATCAAATTCCCAAGGCCTTCCAAGTAATAGATGGCAAAAATTCATAGGTACAACATCACAAAGAACCTTATCACTATATCTACCAATTTGAATCTCAACTAGGGCTTTTTCATTAACGAAAATGGACAGATCATTACTCAACCAAGATGCCTTATAGGGTGCTTCATGGGGAATTCTTTCTAATTTTAGTTTATCAACCATTTTACAAGACACGATATTTTAAGTAGAACCTGAATCTATGACAACTTTGCATACCTTTCCCTTGCATTTGCATGCTATCCTGAATAGTGCCCTTCTTTGAGTCAGCTCCTTCTCCTTGGATGCCTTCAAGAGTTGTCTTTGCATCATCAATGTTTCCCCAACTTCTAGAATAACATGTAGAGAGGTGTATTCACACTTTCCTTATCCTCCTTGTGCACAATTTGAGCCCTCTTGTCACCAACGCTTGAAGTGGAGCCTTGTATTTCAGGACAATTGAAGGATGGATGACCAAACTGATTGCAATTGTAGCATCTTTCTGAAAATGTATTGGAACTCCTACCTGCACCAAATCTATCTTTAGAGCCTCTAAATCAATCCATCAAATCAGCAACTTGTTCTTTCACTTTGTTTGCATCTTCTTGTTCATCATGGGACTATCTTGATGTAGGAAATGATCCTCTTCCTCTCTGATTTCTACCTTTTCCTCTAATAGATTTGTCTTGCCTTCTTTTGATCTTCTCTTCCACCCTTACTGCCATTTGATAACACTCTTCAAAAGTTCTTGGATTTACCACAACTAGTTCATCTTGAATATTAATTCTAAGTCCACCAAGGTATCTAGTACCTTTTTCAACCTCATCTTCCATTCTACCCGATCTTTTGCTTAACTTATAGAATTCATCAATAGAGGTCTTAACATCGAAGTCCTTTTGTTTCAAACCTTGGAGTTTCTTAAACAATTGAACTTCATAGTCTTTATGAAGAAACTTACCTTTAAGTTTACCAACCATTCTGTCCCAAGAAACTATGTTTGATTTACCTTACTTTCTCCTCTCAGCTTATTCATAGTCCCACCACAGTAATGCATGACCTTTCAGCTTTGTCTTTGCAATCTTTACCTTCTTCTCTTCAGGAACATCTTCACATTCAAAGTGATTATCCATGGCTGCAATCCAATCTAGAAGCTCCTCATCATTCAAACTTCCTCCATACATGGGCAAATCAACCTTGAACTTATATTCCTCTCCTCTTACTGGCTTCAAAAGCCTTATTTTCTTCTATTCATCAGGATCCATATGCTCTTCCTCTACTTCATTCTCTTCTTCCCCTTCTTCCTCGGATTCACTCTCATCTCCTTGAACCATACCTCTTTTCTGACTTGACTCCAAGGCAGAAAGCCTTGCCAAAACAACATTATGAGACTCCAACAGCTTATCGTGTCTCTCCTTTAACCCCTGCAACTCTCTAGGAGTGCCACTAGTCATAGGAGGCATCTTGACTCTTCAAATTCCAACATTTCTTTTAGGCAAAATTCAACCAATCTCTCTCAAGAGATCTAATCCCTATGCTCTGATACCAATTTGATGTCAAGCAAGGTATACTGATCACCAAATTCCCAACAAATCAACTTGCAAGTTTCAAAAACCTAAGATTAGGGGTGTTCCTTCTTTAGCCTTCCTATACCTACTAGCCCTCCAAAAGGGGTCTTTTCACCATAACCTCCAAAATACACCTCAAACCCACAACTTATTCACCTTTTCAAATACCCATTAAGGAGTTATTTAATATATCTCAGTTCCACATAGGATTGTTTCAGAACCTCTTGTCCTAAAACTGACTGTTCCTACTGCTACAAAGGGGCAATTAGCCCTATTTTCCAAAGCAAGTACCCTCCAAAATCCTTGTCTACCCAAAATTCCTATGGATAGTCTTTAAACAACCTCCAAAACTACTGAATCAACCATTTTTAGGATCTAGAATACTCATTTAAGTCCCAAACCACCAAACCCTTGCTTTAGGCCTTTTTTAGGCTAGTTTCAAGGAGGGTTTATTGAAAATCCATACCCCACACACCTACAAACTTCCCCAATACCTCAGACATGTTGGAATATGTCTGTTTATTCTGTCCAAACCTTCACAAGTCCCTTACCAATGTTTCTTATGCAAACTCACACTCCTAGCCACTCTTTTCATGCTAAAAACTCACAAATTAGCACCATGGCACCACACAAACTCACTCAACTCGCCTTACATGCTCACACAAACCATTCAAATATATAATCTTATATACACATGCTTATTTCATTAGGTCTCAGGTAATTCTAACAATGAAATGGATGATTAGTACTTAGTAATTGCCTTCAAACCCTCAAAACTGGGTTAAAACCTGTTTCAACAAAATCTCCATAAAAGCCTTGAATCTTCATAAAATTCAAGAAAACCACATGCATATTAGTGGTGTCTCATACCTTTATTAATTCCATCCAACTTTAGATCATAAAACACTTGTACGTGACCGTACAGAGGTCTGCAACAAGGAAATTTTAGTAAAATACAGAGTTCCAAAGACAAAACAAGGGTTCTTCTTATTAATTTTTCTTTATTTACCATCCTCCACATTCCACACGTTACCTCTGAGTTTTTTTGAGGCCTTTTTATTCTTGAATCAACCAAAAACAAACGACCCATAACTAACTTTTGGACTTCCAAGTTCTTGCATTTACATATGACAACATTACAAAAATACGACACCTTGTGTATTGACTCAAACTACATTAGAAGTGGTCTATTATAACCTTATTCAATATCTACTAACTCAAAACAACTAAAATTAACTTAGCACCTTATTGGACCAAACTTTGCAAGAGATAAACTTGGTACTCCTGCACCATACACCCGACCTAAAAGAAGACCTCATGTCCCATGAGGACTATATTGTCATGAACCTTGCTTTTTCACACCACCTCTTTGACCTACAAATACTCCTTTGTTTGGAATCTCTCTCTCTTGGCTCAGGTACTATAGTCTTGCACTGTTCCTTGCTTCTTTCAACTGATTTCTACCTAGCCACTGTGTCATCTTTGCAAATTGACCTGTTATCTACCTCTTATCCTTTGCCTCATCATGACTTGATGTTGAATCTACCTTTATGCCTGCAATCAGACCCTTATCATTTGCACCCTGACTTATCTTTCTTTCCATCTTTGTTGCATGCTTGAACTCAGTCATATGCCATTGCCAAATGCCCTTAATCATTGCACCTTTCTATCTTGTCTCTGTCATGATGTTTTCTACCCTTACTATCACTGTCCAATCAGGTTTGGACACCTCTGTCCTCAATCTTCCTGCCCCTAAAACCTCTATCTTTACAAGTTTTCCAACCTTTGTCTTGTCATTACATGACTGACCACTAACCTTGTTTGAAGCTAAAAGACAAAATACTATCCCTTTCATGATCTTGTCTTATTTTTCATACCAATCTTGCACTTCCATCATCAACTTGACCTGCTCCTTATCAACCTTTGTTATCGTTTCATCTTCTCTGACTTTCATACTCACTTCACTCTTCAAACTTACTATTTTGATGTCCTCTAACATATGAGTGGCTTCAATCTTCACTTTCTCTTCATACTACACCTTCACAAACTCTTTCTTACCAAACATAATCACTTTGGCTTCCTTGCTTTGTTCCTTCACATCTTCAATCAATGGAGTCAATGTAAAAGCATTCCCATCCTTCTTAATTTGATATGTATTGTTTCTCCCATCATAATTGGCATATCTATCAAATTGCCATGACCTTCCAAGTAATAGATGACAACAATTCATGGGTACAACATAACAAAGAACCTTATCACTATATCTACCAATTTGAAAGTCAACTAGGGCTTGTTCATTAGCCAAAACGGACTGATCATTACTCAACCAATATGCCTTATAAGGCGCTTCATGGGGAATTCTTTCTAATTTTAGTTTATCAACCATTTCACAAGACACCATATTTTAAGTAGAACCTGAATCTATGAAAAATTTCCATACCTTTCCCTTGCATTTGCATGCTGTCCTAAATAGTGCCCTTCTTTGAGTTAGCTCCTTCTCCTTGGATGCCTTCAAGAGTTGTCTTTGCATCATCAATGTTTCCCCAACTTCTGCAATAGCATGTAGAGAGGGTGTATTCACACTTTCCTTATCTTCCTCTTGCACAATTTGAGCCCTCTTGTCACCGACACTTGAAGTAGAGCCTTGTCTTTCAAGACACTTGAAGGATGGATGACCAAACTGATTGCAATTGTAGCATCTTCTTGAAAATGTATTGGAACTCCTACCTGCACCAAATCTGCCTCTAGAGCCTCTAAATCCACCCCTCAAATCAACAACTTGTTCTTTACCTTTGTTTTCATCTGCTTGTTCATCATGGGACTGTCTTGATGTAGGAAATGATCCTCTTCCTCTCTGATTGCTGCCTTTTCCTCTAATAGATTTGTCTTGCCTTATTTTGATCTTCTCTTCCACCCTTACTGCCATTTGATAACACTCTTCAACAGTTCTTGGATTTGCCACAACTAGTTCATCTTGAATATTAAATCTAAGTCCACCAAGGTATCTAGAAACTTTTCAACCTCATCTTCCATTCTACCTGATCTTATGCTTAACTTATAGAATTCATCAGTATAGGTCTTAACATCTAAGTCATTTTGCTTCAAACCTTGGAGTTTCTTAAACAATTGAACTTCATAGTCTTTAGGAAGAAACTTACCTTTGAGTTTACCAACCATTCTGTCCCAAGAAACTATGTTTGATTTACCTTGCTTTCTCCTCTTAGCTTGTTCATAGTCCCACCACAGTAATGCATGACCTTTCAGCTTTGTCTTTGCAATCTTTACCTTCTTCTCTTCAGGAACATCTTCACATTCAAAGTGATTATCCATCGTTGCAATCCAATCTAGAAGCTCCTCATCATTCAAACTTCCTCCATACATGGGCAAATCAACCTTGGACTTGTTGTGATGTTCACAACACGCCCCATTTTACTCCTTAGCAAAATAGGGACCCCTGCTGTGGCTTGGCTTTTTGCGTCTGTTTTTGTGGGTCTGTCCTTGGTGGTAAGGGAAAAGAGAGTGAAATTTGCAAACCTTGATAAAAATTAGTGAGAAAATGCATTTTGAGTGCCAGTGCATCATATGGTTGGATTCCTTGTCAAAAATGAGCCAAGGTTGCTTTTTGAATCATCTGAAAATTTGCCATATTTTGCAAGTTATGCCCATTTTGGTAAAATGCACTACAGGGTTTAAATAGTGCAAGGTTTAAAATGTTTCGTAAAAAAATTCCTAATTGTTTCAAACAGCTACGCGGAGCGTGCCATGTGTCACACTCCGCATGAGTTTCATGGCGTTGCAATAAAACCTACGGGCTTCAATAGTTTCTTAATAGTTTCAAGATAGCGCGGGAGGTGCCACTTGTCACCTTCCGCAGCGAGCCCCTTTAAAGACTTAAAACCATCTGCGGGCCGCTAAAATTTCTAAATAGTTTCTAACTGTTTCAACAGTCGTACAGAGTGTGCCACTTGTCACCGTCCGCAATAGCCCCTTTAAAATTTAAAAAATCCGCGGCCTTCGAAGGTTTTCGAGAGTTTCAAATGGTTGTGCGGAAGACGCCACGTGGCGCCTTTTGCCTTAAAGTTTCCTTAAAGTTTCTAACAGTTGCAACAACAGTGCAGAGTGTGACACTTGTCACTCTCCGCAGGGCCCCTTCGAAAGTTTCTATAAGTCTCCAAACAGTTTCAATGGTTGCGCGGATCACGCCATGTGTCACCCTCCGCAGGCACCTTTCGAAAACGTTTCTCAAAAGTTCCCTAAAGTTTCAACACCAGCACGGAGCGTGCCACGTGTTACTCTCCGCAAGGTTCTGCAAAAGTTTCTAATAGTTTCTTAGAAGTTTCAAGGGTTGCACGGAAGACGCCACATGGCGCCTTCCGCAGGGTGTTTCTTAAAGTTTCAAGAGCTCCACGGAGTGTGACAAGTGTCACTCTCCGCGGGTCCCTCTAAAGTTTCAAATAGTTTCCAGCGTTCAAAGGGGAGTTACAAGTGTCACACTCCGGAGAATGTCCCAGCCGAGCTCCAAATATTTTAGGTTGCGCGGAAGCTGCCATGCGTCGCCTTCCGCATAAGGCAAAAGTTTCAAAAGCCCCTCACGCGGAACGCGCCACGTGTCTCTCTCTGCGGGCACCGTTTATAATAAAAGGCAGATAAAGGGGTCATTTTTCAGCCAGAAACAGTTAATCGGTAGGGAATCTCCAGGGTTCGCCGATAGGGTTTTTTTGACGCCGGTAGGCAGGAAACATTTAGCGATAGGATTTTTAGGGTTTCTGAACACTTTGAGCCTACGTTTGCACCATTTCTGGTCTGCGATAGTTGACCCGGTAAGTTTTTTGACACAGTATGAATGCATTTTTTTGCAGATTTTGACCAGATAGCCGTAATTTTGGCTCAGCCCCACTTGGATCTAACAGGTATTTTGTTTCTCATTGTTTAATAATGATGGTACTTATTGCTGGTCTAGTTTTTGCAGGTCAGTAGCTGGAAGAAGAAGCTGAGACTTAATGGCAATGACGTCCTGGAAGGAGAATCCGATTTCAGAAGTAAAGAGAAGATGAGGATGAAGTGTAGAAAGTCAAGGGACATCAATGAGAAGACCCAAAATGTAGATAAAACATAATGACAGCAGGTTGCAGAATTTACTTCTGAACTGCTAGGGTTTTAGAAAGGGGCATATTTTCGCCCAGATTTGACACATATTTGGAGATATTTTTGGGAAATTGGTTCACCTGCATTCATTGTTGTAACCTAGGGTTTGAACCACTGCTTAACCATTAGGGTTTTGGGCTGTATTGAGGACAATCAGAAAGTCTATATATTGTGCCTTAATACATTGTAATACTTACATAGGGGCTACATAGAGATTTGTAGCAGTAGGAATTTGTAGAAGCAACATTTAGATCAGAGGGACCTTTTAGAAGTAGAAGAAGGAGGTCGCCTGTGTCTGCAGTAAGGAGTGCGTGGAACATCTGGCTTCCTTATTGTATCTGTAAAGCTTGTAAGTTCTCTATAGTTTGATCAATGAAACTAAGAGTCATTCCAACATTGTAAATTATGTATGACTGTTTGTTTCTAATACAATAGAATCTGGAGTTCTGCATCTATCTTCTAAGTGTTCTCCTACTCTTCTTTGTGTTTTGAAATATTTTCTTTGAGAGCTTGCAATTTTAAATGTATGTTTGTGAAAATTCTCAGAACTTACATTTAAGGTTTTTATTGTGGATTTGATCAAATTGATGTATGATTTACATAGTGCATAACAAAACAATTAGATCCTTTGATAGATTTAAATGATGTTTAGATTAGATCTTTCTAACTTTTCCCAACCCATCTGAAATATTTAGCTTAAAACGTAGAAATTTGAAGGAAATTTGTCTCATATTTGAAGAAGCATGAACAAACAGAGTTAAAAGTAGACAAGTTTTCGTAAATATATAAAGAGGAAGGCTGCAATAATTGAAGACAACCATTTTCAAATCTTGCATCATAGAAACATTTTTATGCAAAAGGAATAGACAACTTGCTGTATTCATGATCTTTTTGCATAGTTTGAGTCCAGTAAACCACAAAGAAACCCTAAACTACGTAATGCCTCTTGAACATTACAGCTTCACATTGACCAACTAAATTTGACCAACAGGTCAAGACCTGACCATTGTAGACTTGGGATTAAGTGAATCTTAAACAATTCCTTCTTATCTTTCAAGTATAGTTTTAGTTCATTATATGTGAATTTCAACTTATTGTTATGATTGCATCAAAACAATCACCAATAGTTTTCTGGCGCTAGAAGGAGGACCTGACTTGAGTTAGGGTTTGTTTCAAACTGGCTAATAACAGTGATAGAGTGACCAGGTCTAGATCCAGTTCAGGAGATATATTTGTGCAACTACCTGATATAAGGCTAAGTAAGAGCCCTTTGATTTGGAATCCTAAAATATCACAAGCAGGAAGTTCATCTGGAACACCTCCTGGGTCACCTTTTAACATCCGTAGTATTGTGAGTCCTGACAGATCACTATTCAGATCTTTAAATCTTGGTTCAGGCACTCCTGGAGCTCCTAATCCTCCTAGAAATCCTATCCCACCAATCAATCTGGGTATTTCTACAAGTTCAGGTCAAGCTCAAACACCTGCAATGGCTTATTTCAATGTTCATTCTCCCATATTCTTCAATGTTTATCATGAGATGCCCAAAAATCTAGAAAAGATATGTCCCAAGTACCAGTTGCATCAGGATCCAGAGGATCATATTAGAATATTTAAGGAAGCATGTTTTAGGGCTATGTTAGAGCACGAGGATGTTGTGTGTAGATTGTTTCCCTACACCTTTAATGAACAAGCCTCTAACTGGTATGTAAACTTACCCAACGGTTACATTTTTTCCTGGTCACTTATGGAAGAAGCATTTCTGTCAAGATTTTGAGGACCCATTGACCCTTGCGCTTTGTATCATAAATTGGCTGCTATAAAACGAGGTGAGGGAGAGCTGATTGATAATTTCAATGACAGATTTCAAAAGGCCTACTCTAGGCTAGTAGCCCCTTATACCATGGATGATGATCCCTTGTTGGCTATGTACTATGCAGCCTTGGATCCTCTAACTGCCATGTTTGTCAAAAGAAAACCTGACATAGATTCAATATCCAAAGCCTACAAAGAGGTAGCCTCAGTAAACCAAGAGATGAGGCATACGACTTATAGCCCATTTGTTAATGGAGGGAATTTTGGGGTCAGAATTAGGCACAACCATGGAATGGAGCCCCTATGCATCACACTCCATTATTAAATCCGGTTCCTTCTTACACACCTGTGTATAGTCCTACCCCAATCTAAGCCATAACTCCTTACACCGGTAGCACTTCCAATAACAGTCAAAATAATGGTCAGCCTTTCTTCGAACCTCCTAGGGATACAACTGTGGCAAAAGCACAGGAGGAAAGGGAAGAAATCAAAGAGATCACTACACATTTGAAAAGGTTAACCACCGAAGTGACACAACTAAGAAACGAGAACCTCTATGGAAGAGGCAACCAAAATTACAATCAACATCAGAATCACAACCAAGGCCAAAATCAGAACTATAGTTTCAATCAAAATCAGCAGTACAATCAAAACCAAAACTATAATCAGCATCAAGGCCCCAACCAGGGGCAACCAATGCAAAATAGAGGGCCAGTGATAGATAATAGGATCTGGGGCAATAATAACAGAAATCAGAATCAACCTAGGTCACCCAAGACATGGAACACTGGGCCCAACAATGGTACTCTAGCTTCTCCTTTTGAGAATATAGGTAATCATGATGTAAAACAAACGGCTGGCATCCAAATGGCCAGCACAACACCCAAAAATTGGTGCAGATTTCACAATACCAATGCCCATGCTGAGCACAACTGCCCACAGTTCCACTTAGCAGCCAGTATTTTTAATATAGATGTCCAGCCTCCTACCTCTGAATTTCTCATTCCCAAGGGTAATGAGGTAATACCCTCAGGATATGACACAACATTAGTCTTAGAAACGTTTACTTTTGCAACTGCAGAAGAGAAAGAGGATGAATTGCTACAAGATGGACCATACTGTTGTGAAAATCTTTATCCCGAATCAGCCTTTGTGTTAATTGCTTTTCAGTTTCCTTTTGAATCTGAAAATGAGGTATTAACTGAAACAGAAGAGGTGCAGGCCTTTCAACAGACAAATAAAAGCCATACCTACAATTTGAGGAACAACCCTAGGCCAGGAGGACCTTTCACCACTTCCATTCCCCTGAATAACTTCAATACACCCCCAGATCAGAATGCCAGCAACAATCCTGCCATACTTAAAGCTAATCAACACACAAATAATGGAACAACAGTACAAAAGGATCAAACAAGTAAAACTGAAACGATAGAGACAACAAGATTAATGAGTTACTTGTTAGAGGAAATAAAGAAAATTAAGGTCAGTATACCTCTAAATGAATTATTGAAGACCACAGGGATCAGAAATGCTTTTATAAAATCTCTGGATACATCCATGACAGACGAGGTTTCTACTGATATAACTGTTCCTAATAGAGATTCACTGCCTAAAGAAAAAAATAAGAAAATTGAGCACCCTTCCAATACAAATGTAGTAATGCATGCAGATAAGAGGGATACTCCCCCTTTCTTGTTAACTGTTAGATTGTGTGGGAAGAATATACACAACTGCATGGTAGACTCTGGTGTCTTAGCCAACGTAATGCCCTTAGGAATATGTAAAACTCTCGGGCTGACTCCCACCAAATCTGCCAAGGTTGTCACACAATTAGATAAGACTGAGGTTAGCATGATAGGAGAACTCATGAACATTCAAATGCAATTAGCTTCAGACCCTAGGGTAAGCCAAATCATTGATATTCAAGTAGTGGATATACCTGTAAATTATGGAATGTTGCTGAGTAGGGATTGGTCCAAGACATTAAATGGATATATGGCCACTAACTTTTCACATATGTGGCTACCTTGGAGAGGTGTCCCAAACCAGATTAGGATAGAGGCAGAGCCCAGGATGAAACACATGATAACAGAGTATAATCGAACTAATGAAATATTATGTGCTGCTGTTGAACTTGGTGTGTATAGAATTACCAACAATGGGGTGCAGATTGAAGAGATCATGATGCTAAACATTAGAAAAAAAGGTGTCAGCAATAGGACAACATTATTCATTGAGTCTGATGGAAATTCTTCAGATGAAGAAAACAATGCAATAGACAAATTTGGTCATGCCATTAGACAAGAGGTGGAAGAGTGCGTTAAACACAATCTGCCGGTCCAATGTAAATTGTATAAAAATAGGTGTAGAGTCCATGATAGGCAACATTCTGAGGAGAGTTGTGAAATATGTGAAATATGCAAAGACATCATTGAATATGAATACAAAAAATGCATAGGGAAGGTAGAGTTACAAGAGGAAAATGAGAATCTTGATCCAACACATAAATACATTCAGGATGATGTAGATGCCTTGATTCCAGATTTAGGAGAAGAAATAAGGGACAAGGGTAGTTGTCTTTCTGATTTAACAGGTGGAAATACACATATGCAAGTTAACCAAACAGAAAAACCCATGAATAAACAAGACAACACCCCATAGGTGATAAAAGAGACAAAGCATGCCAAGATAAAAGGTCAGAAAAGTAAAGATGGCATGTGGACATTAAAATGTGATGGGTCCAAATCAAAACAGGGTGCGGGTGTAGGTGTTGAACTTATAGATCCTCAGGGTAAATCACACCTAGCAGCATATAGATTATAGTTTTCCTGTACTAACAATATTGCTAAATATGAAGCCTTAATTTTAGGACTTGTCATGGCCATCAAGAAAAGGGTGAAAATGATCAGAGTATTTTTAGACTCTGAATTAGTAGTCAGACAAGTGAAGAAACTATATGCCTGCAATTACAAGAAAATGATTAGTTACAGACATAGGGTATGGGGTTTAATAGATGCGTTTGATGCTTTCAACTTAGAGCATATCCCCAGAGAGTTAAATCATAGGCTAGATGCACTAGCAGTTGCTGCTAGCACATTAGAACCATTGACACTGTCAGGATTGAGATGATTTGTTGTTGAGCTAGTTAATGTGCCCAGTATCCCAGACAACGTTACAACTTTTAGGTATTTGGGGGGGATCAGCAAATTATTGATTTTCTGACTTGTAATGAGGCATTTGAGGCTCAAATCATTGATGAGCAAGAAAGGCCTGAAATAACATGGGACGAAGAGGATATAATCAACTTGAAGAGCAACTTCTTACCCAAAGGAGTAATTGAATTAGAACATATCTTTGACTTCGATGGAGTAATGAGACAGAAGGACTTGTCCAAAACAGAAGGGGGTAAGTGTAATTTACATAACTTAGGGACAGAGCAAAATCCACAAAATGTACTAATCAGAAAGGCTTGCTTTGAGAAAATTAGAAAAGAGGTTTTAGATGTTCTGAAAGATTATAAACACGTAATAGCATGGACGTATGAAGACTTGAAAACATTTGATGAGTCCATCATAACTCACGTAATACGTTTAAGACCAGAGGTTAAGCCATTTAGGCAGAAACAAAGGCCTGTGAACGCCATTCTGGAGCCTTTAATCTTTGAGGAAGTTAAAAAATTGCTGTCTGCTGGAATAATTTTCCCAGTCAGACATTCAGTCTAGGTAGCTAACTTAGTACCAGTGAGGAAGAAAAATAGAGACATCAGGTTATGCGTAGACTTTAGAAATTTAAACAAAGCATCTGAAAAGGATAATTATCCTCTGCCTCCAATAGACGAAGTGCTGCAAGCAGTAAACGGAGCAAAGATGATGTCTTTTTTAGATGGTTTTTCAGGTTATAACCAGGTCTTAATTGATAGAGAAGATAGACTAAAAACCACCTTCACTTGTAAATGGGGAAATTATGCATATAGAAGAATGCCTTTTGGTCTGATCAATGCAGGTGCCACTTTTCAAAGAGCCATGGACATTGCATTCCGTGGATTATCAGGTAAGTGCATTGTTGTGTATATGGATGATTTGACTGTGTATTCCAAGGATGCATCCACTCATGCTGAAGATCTCAGGAAAATACTCAAGCGATGTGAAAGGTATGGAATTTCCCTTAATCCTAAGAAATATATATTTGGCGTAACTGAAGGTAAATTATTAGGCATGTCATTTCTGAAGATGGAATTTCAATTGATCTGGATAGAATAGAATCCATAAAAAATTTGCAAATGCCAAACAGTAGGAAAGAGTTGAAATCATTTTTTGGTAAAATTAACTTTGTTCGGAAGTTTATAACAGGTTTTGCAGAGATCGTGCAGCCGTTAAATGCCATGTTGAAGAAGGATGCGCAGATGGAATGGACGCCTGTGGCTAGGGCTGCATTTGAAGATATCAAGGAGGCAATTTCTAATGCTCTTGTATTAGCAAGTCCAGACTACACAAGCCCGTTTTACATCTACTCCTTTGCCTCTTCTCATTCAGTTGCGGCTGCCTTGACACAGAAAGGTGAAAACAATGAAGAAAGGCCCATCGCATTTATGAGCGCGCCTCTTAAGGATGCACAGCTGAGGTATCTAGACACCGAGAGATAAGCATTTGCATTAATGAGGGCTGTGAAAAAATTTAGACACTACATTCTGCGTAGCTAGATCAAAGCCATAGTGCCAGACGCAGCAGTAAAGATGTTGCTGATGCAGAATGAACCTGGAGAAAAAAGAGCCAAATGGATCACCACACCGCAGTAGTTCGACATGGAAATCATTCCCATGAAGCTGGTCAGAGGGCAGGCGTTGGTGCAAACAATAGAAAATATGGATCCAGATTTGATAAAATAGTAGTACGTATTGAATTCCCAAAATGCATCAGACTGGTATGATGATTTAAACACCTTCTTGATAGCTGGAAAGTACCCAAATAGAATGAAAGCTTCTCAGAGGAGAGATTTGAAGGTTAAAGCACAAAAATATATGGGGCAAGGAGGTCTTCTATTCAGGAAGAACCATGATGGAATTTATCTGAGATGCCTAAACAGAGCTGAAGCAGATAAAGTGTTGACAGAACTACGTGACAAGTACGGAACCGGCCATGGTTCCCATCTAGCTACAACACACAAAATACTGAGGGTAGGCTATTACTGGCCCACGATGTTCAAAGATACTGAGAGTCACATTAGAAGTTGCCACACCTGTCAGACTGCAGCAGATAAAGGGAGAAATTAGGCCAATCCACTACAACCTGTGATTGAATCAAGACTGTTTGCACAGTGGGGCTTGGATTTTATTGGAGTCATCAATCCCCCATCTTCTGCAGGACACAAATTTATACTGATGGTAACAGACTATTGTACAAGGTGGACTGAGGCTACCTGCTGCAAATTCTCCACAATTGAGGTAGTTATCAAGTTTCTTGAAGAAAACATCATCACCAGGTTTGGAACTCCCAATTCACTGGTATGTGATAACGACCCTGCTTTCTCTTCTTTAAAGTTTTCTAAATGGGCATTTGAATACAGAATCATTTTAAGGTTTTCTTCAAATTATTACCCTCAAGGTAATGGATTGGCTTAATCAACAAACAAAATTTTGTTAGACATAATCAAAAAGTTGATTGCAAAGAGTCCTAGAGAGTGGAATACCCTGTTAAGATATGCATTATGGGTAGATAGGACCAAGTTTAAGACAACTTTAGGTAGTACACCTTATCATTTAGTTTATGGGACTGATCCCATACTTCCAGTAAATCTGAGAATACCAACCTGGAAGTTTGCCAATGAGTATCTAGGCTTTGATGATCATAGGGAAGCCAGAATGGTACAAATGCTACAATTAGATGAGAAAAGAGGTCAAGCCATTGAGAAGTTTGCCAAACACCAAGCGGTTGTTAAGAGGTGGTTTGATAAAAGGGCAAGAGTCAAAACATTTAGGATATCAGACTTAGTGCTGTGCCGGGACAAAGCACATGAAAAGAAAGGAAGCCATGGAAAATTCAATAAACTATGGCTATGTCCATTATAAGTCTCAGAGATAATAGGAGACAATACATTTAGACTTAAGACCTTGACTGGAGAAGACGTGCCGTTGCCAGTTAATGGCCAACATCTGAAACACTACTTCCAGGCCTAAGGTAAAGGGCAGCCCATTTTGGTGTAATATAGTGTAAGTAATGTCCGGTTCTTCTTTTGTTGTTTTCTTTTTTGGGGTTGGCTATTTGTATAATTTTGTTTTCTGTTTGTGTTTTGTTTCTGTTTGTACAGTTTTTTCTGCTTTTGCTTTTTGTACACTTTGTTTGGTTGGTTTGTTTGTTGTCTCCTCAGCAGGGATCTTTATTTTACTTTAGAGTATTAAGGAGCAAACTAGCAACCATTGAAAATAATATAAAATTTAGGATATTCAAGTTAATCATTTGTAATTTACACATAACTTGTTGTGACTGTCATGAATGTAGAGAGTTATTTATCTTCTGAAATTTTGTATTCAATAAATGTGATTGGGAATTCAAGGCAAGTTTCTCATGATGACACACCTAAAATACTTGGGTTTGTTGAACCTACCAGTGTAGATATTAGGTGAAAAATCAGAGGTCACCTTTGCTACCATTACAATTCTCAGCTTAATTTCAGCAAGTGTCTACTCCTTGCATCATGAAGCTACAAATTGCTATATCTTGTGAAATCTCTTTCAAAATCAGAAAATAAAATAAAAATAAAAATAAAGTGGATTATACTGAAAGTCTAGATTAAGCCATCTAAGTAACTCTACCAGGGCTATAAAAGCTCGCTGGCAGTGGGGCTCTACTTAGGAGAATTGTAACGATAACCTTGCCGGGGCTATAGACGCTCGTTGGCAGTAAGGCTCTATCTGGTTGGCTATGAGGGAATATCCTCACCTACGTAGGCTAATATCAGTCACTGGTTTGTTCAACCGATCTTCAAGATGAGGCTTATTAATCACGTGCACACAATTAAACTAAAAATGAAGATTCATGCACCCTTATTGAATGCCTTAGTCTCAAGTTGAATAATAATTTACAAGATGGATAGTCGGAAGTGCATTTATCTCATTTAGTTTTCTTGAATGCCTTGAATTTAGCTGTTTTGTTTGGTGGCTAGTTGTTGTGATGTTCACAACACGCCCCATTTTACTCCTTAGCAAAATAGGGACCCCTGCTGTGGCTTGGCTTTTTGCGTCTGTTTTTGTGGGTCTGTCCTTGGTGGTAAGGGAAAAGAGAGTGAAATTTGCAAACCTTGATAAAAATTAGTGAGAAAATGCATTTTGAGTGCCAGTGCATCATATGGTTGGATTCCTTGTCAAAAATGAACCAGGGTTGCTTTTTGAATCATCTGAAAATTTGCCATATTTTGCAAGTTATGCCCCTTTTGGTAAAATGCACTACAGGGTTTAAATAGTGCAAGGTTTAAAATGTTTCGTAAAAAAATTCCTAAGTGTTTCAAATAGCTACGTGGAGCGTGCCATGTGTCACACTTCGCATGAGTCTCATGGCATTGCAATAAAACCCGCGGGCTTCAATAGTTTCTTAACAGTTTCAAGATAGAGCAGAAGGTGCCACTTGTCACCTTTTGCAGCGAGCCCCTTTAAAGACTTAAAACCATCCGCGGGCCGCTAAAATTTCTAAATAGTTTCTAAATGTTTCAACAGTCACACGGAGCATGCCACTTGTCACCGTCCACAATAGCCCCTTTAAAATTTAAAAAATCAGCGGCCTTCGAAGGTTTTTGAGAGTTTCAAATGGTTGTGCGGAAGACGCCACGTGGCGCCTTCCGCCATTGTTTCCTTAAAGTTTCCTTAAAGTTTCTAACAGTTGCAATAGCAGCGTAGAGTGTGACACTTGTCACTCTCCGCAGGGTCCCTTCAAAAGTTTCTATAAGTCTCCAAACAGTTTCAACGGTTGCGCGGATCGCGCCATGTGTCACCCTCCGTAGGCGCCTTCTGAAAACGTTTCTCAAAAGTTCCCTAAAGTTTCAACACTAGTGCGAAGCGTGCCACGTGTCACTCTCCGCAAGGTTTCGCAAAAGTTTCTAATAGTTTCTTAGAAGTTTCAAGGGTTGTGCGGAAGACGCCACATGGCGCCTTCCGCAGGGTGTTTCTTAAAGTTTCAAGAGCTCTGCGAAGTGTGACAAGTGTCACTCTCCGCGGGTCCCTCTAAAGTTTCAAATAGTTTCCAGGGTTCAAAGGGGAGTTACAAGTGTCACACTCCGAAGAATGTCCCAGCCGAGCCCCAAATATTTTAGGTTGCACAGAAGCTGCCACACGTCCCTTTCTACATAAGGCAAAAGTTTCAAAAGCCCCTCGCGCGGAACGCGCCACGTGTCTCTCTCTGCGGGCACCGTTTCTAATAAAAGGCAGATAAAAGGGTCATTTTTCGGCCAGAAACAGTTAATCGGTAGGGAATCTCTAGGGTTTGCTGATAGGGTTTTTTCGACGCCGGTAGGTGGGAAACATTTAGCGATAGGATTTTTAGGGTTTCTGAACACTTTGACCCTACGTTTGCACCATTTCTGGTCTACGATAGTTGACCCAGTAAGTTTTTTGACACAGTATGAACGCATTTTTTTGTAGATTTTGACCCGATAGCCGCAATTTTAGCTCAGCCCCACTTGGATCTAACATGTATTTTGTTTCTCATTGTTTAATAATGATGGTACTTATTGCTGGTCTATTTTTTGCAGGTTAGTAGCTGGAAGAAGAATCTAAGAATTAATGGCAATGACGTCCTCGAAGGAGAATCCGATTTCAGAAGTAAAGAGAAGATGAGGATGAAGTGTAGAAAGTCAAGGGACATCAATGAGAAGACCCAAAATGCAGATAAAACATAATGACAGCAGGTTGCAGAATTTACTTCTGAACTGCTAGGGTTTTAGAAAGGGGCATATTTTCGCCCAGATTTGACCCATATTTGGAGATATTTTTGGGAAATTGGTTCACCTGCATTCATTGTTGTAACCTAGGGTTTGAACCATTGCTTAACCATTAGGGTTTTGGGCTGTATTGAGGACAATCAGAAAGTCTATATATTGTGCCTTAATACATTGTAATACTTACACAGGGGCTACATAGAGATTTGTAGCAGCAGGAATTTGTAGAAGCAACATTTAGAATAGAGGGACCTTTTAGAAGTAGAAGAAGGAGGTCGCCTGTGTCTGCAGTAAGGAGTGCGTGGAACATCTGGCTTCCTTATTGTATCTGTAAAGCTTGTAAGTTCTCTGTAGTTTGATCAATGAAACTAAGAGTCATTCCAACATTGTAAATTATGTATGACTATTTGTTTCTAATACAATAGAATCTGGAGTTCTGCATCTATCTTCTGAGTGTTCTCCTGCTCTTCTTTGTGTTTTGAAATATTTTCTTTGAGAGCTTGCAATTTTAAATGTATGTTTGTGAAAATGCTTAGAACTTACATTTAAGGTTTTTACTATGGATTTGATCAAATTGCTGTATGATTTACATAGTGCATAACAGAACAATTAGATCCTTTGATAGATTTAAATGATGTTTAGATTAGATCTTTCTAACTTTTCCCAACCCATCTAAAATATTTAGCTTAAAACATAGAAATTTGAAGGAAATTTGTCTCATATTTGAAGAAGCATGAACAAACAGAGTTAAAAGTAGACAAGTTTTTGTAAATATATAAAGAGGAAGGCTGCAATAATTCAAGACAACCATTTTCAAATCTTGCATCACAGAAACATTTTTATGCAAAAGGAATAGACAACTTGCTGTATTCATGATCTTTTTGCATAGTTTGAGTCCAGTAAACCACAAAGAAACCCTAAACTACGTAAGGCCCCTTGAACATTACAGCTTCACATTGACCAACTGAATTTGACCAACAGGTCAAGACCTGACCATTGTAGACTTGGGATTAAGTGAATCTTAAACGATTCCTTCTTATCTTTCAAGTATAGTTTCAGTTCATTATATGTGAATTTTAACTTATTGTTATGATTGCATCAAAACAATCACCAACAGGACTTATATTCCTCTCTGCTTACTGTATTCAAAAGCCTTATTGTCCTTTGTTCATCAGGATCCATATGCTCTTCCTCTATTTCATTCTCTTCTTCCCCTTCTTCCTCAGATTCACTCTCATCTCCTAGAACCATACCTCTTTTTTGACTTGACTCCAAGGTAGTAAGCCTTGCCAAAACAACATTAGGAGACTCCAACAACTTAGCATGTCTCTCCTTTAACTCCTACAACTCTCTAGCAGTGCCACTAGTCTTAGGAGGCATCTTGACTCTTCAAAATCTAACCTTTCTTTTAGGCAAACTTTAACCAATCTCCCTCAAGAGATCTAATCCCTATGCTCTGTTACCAATTTGATGTCAAGCAAGGTATACTGATCACCAAATTCCCAACAAATCAACTTGCAAGTTTCAAAAACCTAAGATTAGGGGTCTTCCTTCTTTAGCCTCCTTATTCCTACTAGCCCTCCAATAGGGGTCTTTTCACCATAACCTTCAAAATACACCTCAAACCCATAATTTATTCACCTTTCAGATATCCATTAAGGAGTTATTTAACATATCTCAATTACATATAGGATTGTTTCAGAACTTCTTGTCCTCAAATTAACTGTTCTTGCTATTACAAAGGGGCAATTAGCCCTATTTTCTAAAGCAAGTACCCTCCAAACTCCTTTTCTACCTAAAATTCCTATGGATGATATTTTAAAAACCTCCAAAACCATTGAATCAACCATTTTTAGGAGTTGGAACACTCATTTAAGTCCCAAACCACCAAACCCTTGCTTTAGGCCTTTTCCTAGGCTAGTTTCAGGGAGGCTTTATTGAAAATCCATACCCCACACACCTACAAACTTTCCCAATACCTCAAACATGTTGGAATATGTCTGACTATTCTATCCAAACCTTCACAAGTCCCTTACCAATGTTCCTTATGCAAACTCACACTCCTAGCCACTCTTTTCATGCTAAAAACTCACAAATTTGCACCATTGCACCACACAAACTCACTCAACTCACCTCCCCTGCTAACACAAACCATTAAAATATCTAATATTATCTACACATGCTTATTTCATCAGGTCTCAAGTGATTCTAACAATGATATGGATGATTCGTACTTAGTAATTTCCTTCAAACCCTCAAAACTGGGTTACAGACATGTTTCAGCAAAATCACCATAAAAGTTTTGAATCTTCATAAAATTCAACAAAAACACATGAAGATTAGTGGTATCTCATACCTTTATTAATTCCATCCAACTTTAGATCATAAAACACTTGTACGTGACCGTACAAAGGTCTGCAATAGGGAAATTTCAATAAAATACAGAGTTTCAAAGACAAAACAAGGGTTCTTCTTATTGATTTTTCTTTATTTACCATCCTCTACTTTCCATATGTTGCCTCTAAGTTTTTTTTGAGGCCTTTTTGTGCTTGAATCAACCAAAAATATCTAACTTTTGGACTTATGACACCTGGACTTCCAAGTTCTTGCATTTACATATGACAACCTTACAAAAATATGACACCTTGTGTAATGACTCAAACTACATTAGAAGTGGTCTATTATGACCTTATTCAATATCTAATAGACTCAAAACAACTAAAATTAACTTAGGACCTTATTGGACCAAACTTTGCAAGAGATAAACTTGGTGCTCCTACACCATCTACCCACTTGGTGAAGTAGTCAGTGGCCACAAGGATGCACTTAAATCCATTGTTAGATTTCTCTGATGAATCAATTCCCCATTGCTAGAAAGGTTCATCAACTGTGAGGGGCAAAAGCGATAACGCTCCAACAAAATTCATGTTTTCAAGATACAATATCACATCTTTGTACCATGCATTGTCAATCAATCTGCAACGAGGAGCATCATCTACATCTATTTCATTCACTTCTGCTACTTCAAGATTAGAATTAGCCATCAACTTAGCCAATCCTTGGTCTCTAACCAATTTCATTACCTATATATCCATGTCATATTCTTGTATCCTATTGATCCATCTGCATCTTTTACCTGAAGCTTCTTGCTGCATAAATATGCCCTTTACTGCTGTGTGTGGCACATATGCTATGACCTTAGCACCTATGAGATTGGATCTAAATTTCTTTATGGCCTTGACCAATGCATAGGAATGCTTCTCCATATTTGAATAATTTAATTTAGTAGCCTGCAAGGACTTGCTAAAGAATCCTATTGGCTGCTCAAATCCATCACCATTCTTTTGAAACAATACATCAACAATTGTATAATATGAAGCAAAAGAGAAGAGTTGGAAAGGCTTGGAATAATTTGGGTTTACTAGCACTGGTGCATTCTTGAGAGCCTCCTTTATGTCAATAAAATCTTTAGCTAGTTCCTTTCCCCATACAATAGATTGCCCCTTCTTGAGCATCTTGGAGATTACTTGGGTCTTCTCAATAAAGTTGGGGACAAGCCGCATTACAAAGTTGATTTGTCCAAAGAAAGACTAGATACCCTTGACTATTTTAGGCTGAGGGATAAGATCAATGGCCTTAACTCTTTCAGGGTCTATTCTAGAACCCCATTCGTTGACACAATATGTCCCAACTATTAGAGTTGGCTATGATTGGAGCCACCTAGGATCTAGGACTTCATGAAAGCACAAGAGATATCAAATGAAAGAATAATGCTATTCTATCAATGAATGCAAAAGATTACAAGATTGTTATTAGATTGTTACAATGTACATGATATGCCTTGCTTATAAAGACAATGATGAATTGTAGGATGTTTTAGTCATGTGACAAGTGTCATTATCCTATGACATGTGACAACTATAGGATAAGATGACAACTATCAACAACTATCAACAACTAGACACAACTACTAGACTCACTAAGTCCACTTAACAAGTGTGAATTATGTGTGATGTGTGAATATTATTTAACTAATAAATAGTTAAATAATATGAATTATCCACACAAGGGTAAACCGGTTAGGTGGTAACTCTACTCACACCAACACCCCCCTTAAGTGCAACTTAGGGAGTAGCTAACTAAAGCAAGATGCAATGATGGATGGGTCCTGGCTACTAGGCCATGTTAGGTACCCATGTACAACAAATCTCAAGTGGAGAAAAGGAGAAAACCTCATGGGAAAAACTCCTCTCCAAAAGTGAGAATGCATAAACAAATGAAAGTGAAAGAAGTGATAGTAGGACTCAACATGACCCCCTAAAGACACCTTCTATCACATATGTACAATCAAATACACCCCATAGGAGAGAGTGTGAGACTATAGGTCCCCCCACAATGAAGTAGCTCATGTGCTGATGGTGAATTCTTGAAGAAGAATGCTGAAGAGAATCCTGTACCTGTAAACAACATTTCTCCCCTTAGGAAGAAACCAATCCAAAGGTTGATGTCAAAGAAACTCCATCTCAAGGTATGAGGGAAAACACCTCATGATGTATGATGTCTCTGAAGATTGCCGAAGTGTTCACATGTTAGAATCAAAGAATGGCACAATGCAATGAGGCGTGACCAGTCCAAAATCCTAGGTAGACTCATGAAGAACAACATCCAAAGAAGAAGTAGATGTGATAACAGTTGTGTTGCGACTATCATCAAAGAGGAGAGATAACCCCTCAAGTGTGTCCTCTAAATCTGCAATATGAGACTCACAAAACAAGTCTGATATACCTGCCAAGAAAGTATCCCACAAAGCTATGTCTGAAATACTAGAATGATCTTTCTCAACTGAAGTAGATGAAACCATGTCGCTGTCGATCTCTGAAGAAGCAGAAGGTTGAGGTGATGGAATCTCAACACTAGTCTCATGAACCAAAGTGGGTGAAAGAACACCAAGGTTCAAGTGACCAAACTTCTCTTCAGAAACCTGATTCACACTTGATGCATGAGTATGAATATCAATCTATGGATCGACATCATCAGAAGAAGTAAAATTGGAGAAAGTATACAAGCGAGATGCATGATCAGCCATCCTAATAGCAATGATATCTCTTCTCTACAAGTCTTGTATGATCACTGAATCAGGAGTCAACTCATCTGTCTTCCCTGTACCACAATGAGTAATCTGGTAGATGGAAAGGAGATTGGTTGTCAAGGAAGGTACACACAACACATTGTTAAATGTACACTCACCAACATCAAAAGTTCCTTTACTAGTTGCATGCATGTATGTATTGTTACCCATCAAAATAGGTGGCGAAGTACATGATTCAAATGAAGAGAACATTCCTTGTGAAGATACCATATGATGAGAAGCTCTAGAGTCAAGAAGCCATCTCTCTGACTGAAGACTTGTTGAAGAAAAGAGTGCTTGTCCTTTTCCTTTGTTTGTCCCATTAGCAATGCTTATTGTCCTTGTATGTGTAGATGATGATGGTGTCGAAGAAGAGGATGGACTAGGTGATGATGATGGCATTTGAATATTGTGCTTTTGAATAATGTGAGTCAACTCATCAATTTTCTTCTTATAACACTTATGCTCATCATGTCCTAATTTCTTGCAATATGTACACTTTGGTCTCTCCTTCGTAGACGATTCCTCCTTAGGAGAGGATGAGGACTTAGATGATTTGGTTGACTCTTTTGCTTGCTCATTATTTTTGAAATCCTTATTTTTTCTATTTCTTGCCTTTGCTAGTTGAAGCCTTTTGATCCTTTGAACCTTGATTATCAAGAAGCGCTTGAGGTTTAGGAGACTTCAATGTGCTCATGTGTACTAACTTAGCTTATTCCCTTGTGAGTGATGTAACAAACTCATCAAGTGAAGGCATTGCGAAAGCTTTCCCAAGTGCATCCATTGTAGCATAAAAGGTAGAAACAAAGACTGAATAGTCAGGACCAAGCTTAGCAAGGATTGAAAGAATCAATTGAGTGTCCTCTTTCTCAATTCCACATTATTTGAGTTGCAATCTAAGTGACTTTACCTTTATGAAGAAGTCTTGGATGCTTGCAAAATTGGTTGGATTCAAACCAATTAATTCATTCTCCAATTTGAAACCTCTCATAGTATCTTGCTTACCAAAGAGATTTTCTAAGGTAGTCCACACTTGATTAGGTGTTGTAAAAGATTCAATATGAAAAAGAAGATCAGGAGATATAGACAAGCATAGTGTTCCATAGGCTTGATCACATCTATTGTACCACTTTCTCTTTTCTGCAGCTATTGTTGGTTTAATTTCTATACCCATTGTTACTCTATGAATTTTCAAACTTCTTAAATGAATCTCCATTTTGGTTTTCCACTCATGGTAGTTATATGGTGTGAGTAGAGGAAGTTTGTTTGGATCCATGATACAAGAGTACAAGAAAGAACACAAGTACACCCCCCTGTTACTTAATCAAAGAGATCACCCCCCAAAGAAGAATGATTGTAGCATTATATACTTAGGGTGATTTACAATTGTCCACAAGGGACCAAAATTAGGAAAATCTCTTAAAACTAAGATCCAAGGGAAATTATAATCACTCACAATGATTTATCAGAGCAAACAAATCCCTCTAAAAAAAGTTTCACTTCCTCAAGTGTCAAATGCCCAAGTTATCACTCAAAAGCCAAAAAATTGACAAATAAAATAAAATGAACTTGGGGCTAAATGTAAAAAAAGTGCATGAATGGATTTGAAGAGATCCTAAATACCTTTCTGATGCCACAAGAATCACGAAAATCATAGATCATGGCAAAAAGTTGTGAGCTTAGAAGCGAAAAATGAAGATCTATCTCAAACTGCTGTATCTATCACCTACAACAAAATTTTAGAAAATGACTGACACCACTGTGAAGTTCTCTCTGTCATCTTTCTGATGATATCTCGGTTGCTTGATTTTGCCTCTGTGGGCAAAATTATGCAAAAAATAAAAAAAGACCCATGTTTAGGGTGTTGGGATAAGGTGCCATTAACCTTGTAAATCCCAATATTGTATTTATTCCATTTATTATTTGTAATTTGTAATTACCCATAAGGGATGGATAAGTTTCACCAATAGTGGTAAAAATTATTTACTATCCACGGTAATTATGGAGTTACTGCACAGTAAGTCTCAGAGTTATCGGCGGTAGTTACGGGATGTCATTTACTATGGTAAATGGTAATTGGTCAAAGTAGGTTGCACAAGTGGAGGAATAATCTATTTTTAGTGTTATGACGCATGCCGTAGATGCTATAAGGTGTAAGAGATTTTGTGACAACTGTAAGTTGTCATAAGATGTTGTAAGTGGCTATTTTTAGCCCCAAGGCGTTCAAGCTTGCATGGGCACATTTTCCCAAGTGTAGGATGCATGTATGATAGCATTTATGACCCCGTAAGAGCCTATTCTTGGCCATGGATGCCCAAGGTTGTATTGTTGACTCTTGACAAGTGTTATGAGCTTGCAAGAAGTCATTTAATGTCTTGAGGTTGTGTAAATTCTATATAAACCATACCATAGTAGATGAGAGGCATATAACAATTTATAGGTACCTAGGGTCTGCCAGAGTGAAGGTTGAAGGACAGAGGAAGTGAATATAGGTTTAATCTCCTTTTGTGAAGATAATACAACTTGGCCTTTTTTCTAGGTGGAGTTTTTTACCCGAAAGGGTTTTCTCTACGTTAAACACTTGTGTTATGTGCTTCATTCTACTTCTGGTATATTTTTGTATTGTGGGTTTTATGTTTTGATTACAATCTCCATTGTTAATACACAGTTAAAGGTTGCTGAAATTTATTCAAATCAGATTTCCATTAAAGTAGTGTTGCTTTCATTTCTAACATTTGGTATCAGAGCCTGGCCAACTTTGACTCTTGGGTGGTAGTGTGGAAGCTGTAGTTGCAGTGGGAGATTTGGTTGTATTTGTTTTGGAGATCTTGTGTTGTTATTATGGCTACTTCCACTATTGCATCAACCTCTTGATTAGAAATTGAGAAGTTCAACGGAACGAGGTATGAGTTGTGAAAGCTGAAAATGGAAGATTTGTTGGAAGAAAGAAACCGATGGTTGGCTGTTCAAAAAGAGAAGAAACCTAATTATGTCTCTCAAGATAAGTGGGACAGACTGGATAAGAAGGCACAGGGAACCATCCGGTTGTGTCTTTCAGACTCTATCCTGTTGAATGTCGCAAAGGAAGATACTGTATACAAGTTGTGGAAATGGTTGGGTGAGATCTATCAAGCCAAGAGTATGGTAAATAAACTTTATTTAAAAAGAAAATTGTTTTCTATGAAAATGCAAGAAGGTGAATCAGTTGCAGAGCATTTAAATTCTTTAATTTGTTAGTGAGTCAGCTTGATTTAGTAGATGTTGAGATTAGTGAGAAAGATAAATGTATCTTACTTCTTTGTTCTTTACCTGAGTCTTGGGAGAATGTTATCTTTGCTATCACTGCTAACCTTGTGGATCTGAAGTTGGATGCTCTTGTTTTAGTGCTACTGTCACAGGAATTGAGAAAGAAGAGTTTAAATAGTTCAGGGGATGCTCTCAGTGTTAGGGGAAGGTCTAAGGAAAGAGGACCTAAAGGAGATTAGAAAGGGCCTAAGGACAAGTCCAAGGGCCGGTCTAAGACTCCTGGTAAAAAGAATAGAGTTAAGTGTTGGAACTAAGGTAAAAGAGGACATGCGAAGAAGGAGTGCATAAACCCCAAGAAATAGTGGGAGACTGCTTTGAATAAGTCCTTGAATGCAGGTGAAGAAGTTTTACTTTCTGCATGTAATCTTGTTTCTAATGATCACTGGTTGGTTGAATCAGGATGCTCATTTCATATGACTCTGCATAAGGAATGGTTCTCCTCATATGAAGAATATGATGGAGGTAATATCTACCTTGGTGACAATTCTTCATATCCAATTGTCGGGAAGGGAAAGGTATTGTTGTGTTTCAGTGATGGGAGGATTAAAACCCTCCCTAGTGTTTTTCATGTTCTTGGATTAGATAGAAATCTAATTTTAGTTTCAAAGTTGAATGATTTGGGAATGCATGTGACATTTGACAAGCATGGCTACAGATTAGTGAGAGGGAACTTGGTGGTAGCGAAGGGGAAGAGATTTGGAAGCCTATTCAAGCTTGAAGCCATTATAGTTTATAATGCCTCCTATGTATCTGAGGCTAATACTAAGAATGCATGTATGCTATGGCACCATAGATTGGGCCACACAAGCAATAATGTATTAAAAACTATTAAGAATAAAAATTTGTTGGATGGTTTCTCCTATTTTGATGAACACTTTGATTTCTGTGAGCATTGTGCGTTTGGTAAACAAAACAAAAAATCATTTCCTTCAGGAAGCAATAGAGCAAAAGAGAAGTTAGAAATTATTCATACGGATGTGTTTGGACTTGTGGATAATGAATCTATCAGAAAATCTCGTTATTTTGTAACCTTCATTGATGATGTATCCATATTTACATAGATTTATTTTATGAAGGATAAATCTAAAGTTTTCACTAAGTTTAAGGAATTCAACGTCTTAGTAGAAAACCAATTAGGTTTAAAGATAAAAATATTAAGATCTGAGAATGGAGGGGAATATTTCTCTAAGGAATTTGATGAGTTTTGCAAGAATGCAGGTATAATCAGACAAAAGACAACTCCGTATACACCACAACAAAATGATGTTGCAGAAAGGATGAACCGAACAATTATGGAAAGGGCCAGAAGTATGCTTAGTGATGCATAGTTGGATAAATGCTTTTGAGTAGAGGTTGTGTGTACTGATTGCTACTTGATAAACAAATCTCCTTGTAAGGCTCCTGATTCGACACCTTATGAAGTGTGGACAGGTAAGAAACCTTCTGTTTCACATTTAAGGGTTTGTGGTTATGAGGCTTTTGTTCATGTGCCTAAGGAAAAGCGATCTAAGTTGGATCCAAAAGATGAAAAGTGTACATTCATTGAATATGGTGATAATGTGAAAGGTTATAAGCTTTGGAATCCACTAACCTGCAAGATTATCTTTTCTAGAGATGTTATTTTTAGGGAACTTAGAGCTATTTCTGAACCTGAGCAGCCAAAAGAAAAAGATGAAAAGGTAAAGAAGGTGCACTTTGATTTAGAGTAGCAAGATGCACTTAGGAAGAACATAATGATGGATTGGGGGTGAAGAAGAAGAAGATTCAAGTAGTTCTGATGAAGATGAGTCTGTTGTTACTGTTATCACCCAGATTTGTACCCTTGCTGCTATTGTAAAACTTTAGCAATCTAGAGAAACATGGTAATGATCTTGAAGTGTGGGACCTTGCGAAATGAGATCAGACCTCCAGAGAAGGCCGGCTTCCTCTTTCTAAGCCTAATGCTTAGAGAAATGTAACTGAACCTAGTGCTAATGCTTGCTGGGAAAAGGGTTAGAAGGAATACTTTGAAAATGAAAGATAAAACTGGGAAAACTTGAAAATAGGGGTGATACACCAGATTCAGTGAGCGATGGTGATCTTGGTGTAGACACAATAATGATCTCAATCATGAAGGGAGTTCACACAGACTTATAGGGCCGATTGAGGCTTTGATATGAAGATCTAACCTATAGAGGAGCCGTTTTACTCACAGAATAGATTATAACTTCAAGTGAAACACAGAAATCAGGACATAAGAGAGGCAAGAAATCATGCATATATTGATCATGAAGGTCAAAAACCATTACATTATAGAATATTTAGTAGCAGAACACTAAGAGGTCTGACTACAGAAAAATGGCAGCATAACAGCCCAAAATAAAACCATCCTCATTGGCACATCTCATGATTAAGCGTATATAGCATTTTGACCTAAGTCGGTTACAATGGATTTGCCCATGGGCTCTGTTAGAAAAATATCTGCCTTTAAAGGGACGTCCACCTGCAAGAAGTTATTGAATAAAAGATCTGGAACAGGGGCAAATGGAAGATATTTTGAATCTTCAATGTGAGCTACTGAATCATTGACCTGCACCCATAAGTGCCACAAATATCTGCATCTGCATATGCCAAAAAATGGTCGCTGAAACATTCAGTCGATCGAACTTGCAAATTCAAATCATATTTTGAAAGTGAAAATATCCTCCATAAAGCCTGCTAGATGAAAGAGGAGGCAAAAATAAGCACTTTTGCCTCTTGAAGCATGTTGAAATTCGCCAAGATGAGGGAGATATGGGCCATCAAAGTTGCAGTCAAATTGCATCTGTATATCGCTTTGCATATTCGACTTGAATCGCCATCTAAATGACCCTTTGAAACTGCCTTTGCATATGCAAACTGTTTTGTATGTATCGGGTTGTCAGGGCGACCTCCTGCTGAGTCACCAATATACAAAGTCTTGCCAAAATGTTCATTGTATGTGATTTTACTTTCGGCATTTAAATGGACTTTAAAAATCGCCTTTGTATATTCATTTGTATATGCATTTACATATACAATACAATGGCTACATACAAAAGTGGGCCCCTAATTTTGTATCTCCCTTTACACTTGCATTTGAATAGGCCTTTGGATCAGCTTTAACACGTGACACTATTTGATTGGCCGCTGAGATGTCCTGAGATCCATTGCTTGAACATTCACATGCTTTATCGGCCATCAGAAAGATCTTAAAATGAGCCACCGATATACATTGTCTCGCTGAAAATCCCTTGTATCTTACCCCTTGTATATCACAATTGTATATGAGATACAATCGCCTATACATACAATGCAGAACTCAGGAGATTATCAACTATATTGGAACTTTAGAATAGGTCTGGCCTTTATATCCTTTCTTCTTTGCATATCAGCATATACAAGCACCTCAACATACAAATTGCGGACCCCACAGCTGAGTTTGCCAAATTTGATTTCCCAGTCGGGCCCGCCTTGTATATTGCCTTTGTATCTAACCTTTGTATATCGCATATACAATGCGAAATATACAAACAAAAACTGCATACAAACATGCATTTGAACTTGTACCTGCCCTTTGTATGTGACCTTTGTATCTGCGCATTGTATATGTCAACATACAATGCGAACATTCAAACAAAAGATGCATACAATCACTTGTGCCTTTATAACTCAAAATGCATATCTTTTTAGGTCTGGGGGTTGTATCTTAGAAATGTATATGCCATTGTATATGCGAATGTATGCGCAAAGACACAATCGTGTATACATGCAAAAAGTGGACCCCACCTTTTTTATCTCCCCCTTTGTATGTGCGTATGCATCAGTTGTCGGGGAGACCTTTAGCTGAGTCACCGATATGCAAAGTCTCGCCGAAGATGCTTGTATCTTTGCATTGCATATGCCTTAGCATCTTCCCTTGTATTTTTGCCTTGTATGCTTCCTCGTATGTCTGCCCCTTGTATAATGCCTTTGTGTCTTGCCGATGTACATTCACTTTGCATCATGATCTTTGCATCTGACCTTAGTATCTACCTTTGTATATGCAAACATATAATGGCAAATGTATATGTGAATATACATTCGAAAATGCATACACAAATACTAAGCATGAAACTGAGAAATCCCTGAGATGGAAAATACTTGAAGCTAAAAGATTTCTGGGTTTTTCTGAGTTTTTGGCAAAGATTCTTTAGGTGAGATTTTTAGGATTTTTTGCAAAGCACAACATGAATAATTGAAGAATTTAAGCTTTCTCTGATCTGATTTCTTTGATAGGAGGGAAACATGAATATTTTGGGGCTAGGCAAAATATGACAACAGTTACAGAAGAAGTTTTTGCAGATGATCATGCTGAAGAATGAGTAGAGTCTCTTACTCCACCCTTGAGGAGATCCACAAGACAATGGAATCCAGTTGACAGGTATAGCCCACTAGATTTCTATTGTGTATATGCTTTATTGAGTACTAACAATGAACCTAGATCCTACATGGAAGCTATTTCTGCAGATGATAGTGAGTCTTGGCAGTTAGCCATGCAGGAGGAGATGATGGATTTAGATTCTTGTAACACTTGGGATCTTGTTTCTTTGCCCAAAGGAAGAAAGGCCATAAGTTGCAAGTGAGTCTTCAAGAAGAAGTTTGAAGCAGATGGGTCATTGGAAAAGTACAAGGCTAGACTGGTAGCCAAGGGCTACTCCTAGAGAGAGGGAGTTGATTTTGGTGAGATATTCTCTCCTGTTGCTAAATTGACTTCTATTAGATTTCTCTTCTCCATTGCTACAACTTATGATTGGGAGATTGAGCAAATGGATGTTAAGACTGTATTCTTACATGGAGATCTTGAAGAAGAAATTTATATACAGCAACCTACAGGTTTTGAGGTAAAAAGGAAAGAACATTGGGTTTGCAAGTTAAAGAGGTCTCTCTATGGTTTGAAATAGTCCCCCAGAATGTGGTATCAAAAGTTTGATTCATTTGTTTTGAAAATGGGTTTTGTTAGAAGCGAGGAGGATCATTGTGTTTACATTTATTGTGTTGATGATTCTATATTGGTTATTGCTTTGTATTTTGATGACATGTTTTTCAACAATACTAAGGGTATGATAAGTGAGCTTAAAGTCCAACTTTTAGGTGCATTTGAGATGAAGGATCTTGGTGCTGCAAGGTATATTTTGGGAATGGAGATTAGGAGGGATAGAGTTAATAGAAAGCTTTGGTTGTCACAAAGTAAGTATGTGAATACTATTTTGCAGAGATTTAGTTTGTAGGACTGTAACCGAGTTAGAGTTCCTTTACCCATTTGTACTAAGCTTTCATTAAATATGTGTCCAAAGACTGAGGATGATATTGAGGATATGTCTAATGTGCCATATGCTAGTGCTGTAGGGAGTTTGATGTATGCAATGGTTTGCATTAGACTAGATATTGCCCAAGTAGTGGGAGTTTTGAGTAGATTTATATCTAACCCTAATAGATAACATTGGAATTATGCCAAGATGGTGTTTAAATATCTTGCAAGTACTCCTGATCACTATTTGGTTTATTCTGGTACTGATAGTGCTGATAAATCTTTGGACATATAGGGTTTTGTTGATGCAGACTGGGTAGGTGACTTAGACAGTCAAAGGTCCACTAGTGGCTATGTGTTTACTTTGTTTGGAGGAGTAGTGAGTTGGATGAGTAAGAGGAAGCCCATAGTTGCTTTGTCCACCATAGAAGAAGAGTATATGGTTGCTACTCATCTCTAAGGAGGCAGTTTGTGTACAAGTATTGGTTTTGATTGCAGGATCATTTAGATTGGTTGTGATAGCCAGAGTGCTGTCTGTTTGGCCAAGAATCCCATGTATCATGCTCGGACTAAGCATGTTGATGTTCAATATCACTTTGTTCAAGAGTTGGTTGCAAATGGAGAGATTGAGTTGAAGAAGATAGACAATCAAGAGAATGTTGGAAATTCACTGACCAAGCCTGTGAGCACAGAGAAGTTTGTGTGGTGCAGAGAGGCCATGGGCCTTGTTTCTAGCGCTTGATTATTTTTTCATTTGATTTCCTATGGGTTGATTTACAATGTATAATGTCAAGTGGGAGAATGTTGGGATAAGGTGCCATTAACCTTGTAAATCCCAATATTGTATTTATTTCATTTATTATTTGTAATTTGTAATTACCCATAAGGGATGTACAAGTTTCACCGGCAATGGTAAAAATTATTTACTATCCACGGTAATTATAGAGTTACTGTACGGTAAGTCCTGAAGTTACCAGCGGTAGTTACGAGATGTCATTTACTATGGCAAATGATAATTGGTCAAAGTGGGATGCACATGTAGAGGAATAATCTATTTTTAGTGTTATGATGCACGTCATAGATGCTGTAAGGTGTAAGAAATTCTATGACAATTGTAAGTTGTCATAAGAATCTATAACACTTATAATAGCATATGACATGTCATAAGATGCTGTAAGTGGCTATCTTTAGCCCCAAGGTAGTCAACCTTTCATGGGCACATTTTTCCAAGTGTAGGATGCATGTATGACAGCATTTATGACCCCGTAAGAGCCTATTCTTGGCCATGGACGCCCAAGGTTGTAGTGTTGACTCTTGACAAGTGTTATGAGCTTGTAAGAAGTCATTTAATGTCTTGAGGTTGTGTAAATTCTATATAAACCATACCATAGTAGATGAGAGGCATATAATAGTTTACAGGTACCCAGGTTCTGCCGGAGTGAAGGTTGAAGGACAGAGAAAGTGAATGTATTTGTAGTCTCCTTTTGTGAAGATAATATAACTTGGCCTCTTTTCTTGGTGGAGTTTTTTATTTGAAAGGGTTTTCTCCACATTAAACACTTGTGTTATGTGCTTCATTCTGCTTATAGTATATTTCTATATTGTGGGTTTTATGTTTTTATTACAATCTCCATTGTTAATACACAATTAAAGATTGCTGAAATTTATTTGAATCAGATTTCTATTGAAGTAGTGTTGCTTTCATTTCTAACATAGGGCTTTGAGGAGCTAAAAGGGACCCTAGCCTGATGATGTTAGCCCCCTGAATGTTGACGTCAACACATATTCTGATAGAATATTCTTAGAATCGCTGGAATATGCTTTATTTTAGACGGGAAATGACATCACGTAGCCAATTTATGATGTTAGCATGACGTTAGTATTGACAAAAAAATGACCCTGGAATATTCTTAGGGATCGTCGGAATACCTCAAAATTGCTGTTGGATTTTGCAAAACTACTTTTTATGATTCAAAAACGCCATTTGAATGGGAAATTGCCATGGTTTGTGGCAGAAAATGACCTATAGGCGAACTGTGGTCTGATTTGAGATCACCTGAGGAAACGTCGATGGGAGGAACAACTGACGAGTTTAGAAAATTTTTTGGCATGAAGAATTTTTACGGTGTGAGACCCACGAACACTCGCCGAAGTGAGAATTTTAGCCAACGCCACAGGAGGATCACTGGCGAGCTTATTTTGTGTCGACTGCCACTATTGATTTCACTTAACTGCTGGTGTCTGTGATGTCTTTGGCCAGGCCGAAGGCCACCGGCCGTATCAGCTACCACAAATGAAGAGGAATCATCGAAGATTTGTTGAACCGGCTGAGGAAGGAAAGCAGGCTAGTTTTTAAATGTTGCCCGTGGATTTAAAATAGAGACCATCGATAGGTGATTTGACATTAGCTGGTGGCGGTTGGTGAAAAGACTATCAGGTAGATAATTTGGGGGGCCTGCGTCACGTGGCACCCACACAAGAATTCTATTTAGCTGCGGGTACAGGGTACCCTACCCTGCGTAGGCTTGTACCTTGCAGCCAAATAAAAAATGCAGATTCCACAGAGAAAAAATAAAACCAAGAGATAAAGCCTTTACCTAGCGTATTAAATCTTTACCTGCAGAATTAAAGCTGATTCTGCTGATGCAGGCATTGAGATTCTCTGCACCAACAAAGATTCTCAAAATATTCTTTGCGACAGATTCTGTACGGGTGAGGGCTAAATTATTTTTGCCTTTTGCTGCAACTTTGTCTGATTTTGACGAATTGACAGTCGATCTATATGTTTTCGGGTGTATTGAGCATGATGGTAGGGTTGATTTTTGTCCAAACTACTTCGAAATTGCAGCTACCTTCTGGATCAGGTATTCATTCCCCGAATTGAAAACCTCATAGAGTTGGCCTCCAGTGTCTGATTTGGATGAAACAAAAGCTGATCTTGACTATATTAGACCTCTTGAACACAATGGTGTACTTAGATTTACAGCATCTTGCTGCAAAATAAACCTACAATATAAGGCCACGAAGAGGAAACCCTCACAAATCTAGTATTTCCATCAAGTCTTTCTAATTCTCTAGGTCATCATTCGATGCAAGAGAAGAGCATACTCAACTATCAAGATCCACCATGAATTGCACTCAAGATCTCTAAAAAAATGACTAACACAAAGTGATTCTTCCTAGAGCTCTAATACTATGTTAGAGTTGGCTATTATTTGAGCCACCTAGGATCTAGGACTTCATGAAAGCACACGAGAGATCAAATGAAAGAATAATGATATTCTATCAATGAATGCAAAAGATTACAAGATTGTTATTAGATTGTTACAATATACATGATATGCCCTGCTTATAAAGACAAGGATGAATTGTAGGATGTTGTAGTCATGTGACAATTGTCATTATCCTATGACATGTGACAACTATAGGATAAGATGACAACTATCAACAACTAGACACAACTAGTAGACTCACTAATTCAACTTAACATGTGTGAATTATGTGTGATGTGTGAATATTATTTAACTAATAAATAGTTAAATAATATGAATTATCCACACAAGGATAAACCAGTTAGGTGATAACCGTGTTCACACCAACAACTTTTCTTCTTCTACTCCAAACTAACATTTCTTCGGATTCAAAGAAATCACGTACTCCAAACATCTATCAAAAATTAGTTGTAAATGCTTGCAATGATCTTTCATGACTTTGAAGAATGCAGTAAGATCATCCTAATATACAACCATGATCTCATCAATGAGGTTTACAAAGGCCACATCCATTTCTCTTTGAAACATTGATCCTACATTCTTCAACCTGAATGACATCCTCAAATAAACATAAGTTCCCCAAGGAGTAGTGAATATTGTCTTGTATTGTTCTGACTCCTTGACCAGCACCTGATTGTAGCCTAAGAATCCATCCATCATAGACATCAGTTCTGAACCAACAACCCTATGCAAAATATGATCTATACTTGGAAGAGTATAATTATCCTTAAGGGATTTGATGTTCAAGTTTCTAAAATCTACACATAGTCTAATATCCCCATTCTTTTTCCTCACTGGGACAAGATTAGGCACCCACTCAAAATGTCTGATTGGTTTTATAATACCTCCCTCTTTCATCTTTACCAACTCTTTCTGCATCTTGAGAGCTATGGTGGGATTTATAGGCCTCTATTTCTACCTAAAGGGGTTTGCATCAGGTTGAAGGGGGATAGTATGTTGAAATAAATCATCCTTATAAGCCTTCAACTCATCATAAGACCATGCAAAATATTTTTTGAAATTTCTTAATAAAGCAATCAACATTTTCTTCTCATGGGTTTTGAGTTTCTTACCAATATAAACCATCCTTGGTGCCTTGTGAGTACCAAGGTTAACACCTTCAATGTTTTCCTCTTCAACTCATTTTCCTTTGCTTTTCCAACGGTTGGCATTATCAAACATCCTTTCAAGCACAACCAAACCCTTGGGAATAGTATTGGTCTTCAACTGTACTACTCCATTCTCAAAAAAATGTTTCCTTGTCATCTTCTATCTCTATCATAGTCTGCCAATCAATTAACTGATTGTAAAACTCATCTATGCAATTCAAAAAACTATAGATTTGATTGCTATCATTAAAAACCTACCAATTGTAAACATTATCAAGGATTGTCAGCCTGGTGAAAACTTCAACAACATAATGGGAAAAGGGATGGGAATTTGGTTGCGGGTCAAACTTTGAACCAACAACATCCAAAGCATCTACCTTTTCATTTCTACCTCTCTCGATCCATTCAATTCCAATGGCATCAAATAGTTCCAATGTGTCCCAAACTACATTCCTGTATGCTATCAAGTTGTTGTCTTTGGTGGCAAAAGCATTTCTAATTTGCTACACATTTAATTTTGAATCACCATGTATCTTCAGACATTTGACTCCATGCTTATGAGCAACATTTAGACCCAACAACAGTGCCTCATACTTAGCTACATTGTTGGTGCACTAAAAATCAAGTCTAAAGGAGATGCCAAACTGCTCTCCATCCAGTGCTATTAGAACAATACTAGCATCTGAGCCTTCTCTTGAATATACACCATCAAAATACATTGTCCACAAATTATTTGTGCCACAAGTAGGAATGATGGGAGTGGAAGGTAAAACATCAAGGCTATGATCATCCTCACTACAATATCCCATGAAGTGGCCAATTTCAGTGTCAAAGAAGGTGGTGTGATCATCTTGTGCTTTATATTTGTCCTCAATGTTTTCATCTTCTACCTTTTTCTCCCTATACAACTTCACTTCCATGCCCTGAACTGGAATAGTGGCATATGAAAGATCCATCTAGATACTTCCACCCATGGAGGCTGCCCACTTTCTTGATAACAACATAGCCCACTTAGTAGGGCAATCTAGAACAATTATATCCATCAAGAATGACTTGTCTAGGTAAGAAACAAGTTTGAACTCAACATCTTTAACCAAACCTATCATATTAACTTCCTTGGAATCCTTAGCAAAGCATTTTCCAAAAGACCTGGACACTTTCAGTCCCAACTCATTCATTATCTCCAAGGGCATAATGTTGTTGGCAACACAAGAATCAAGCATGCAATTATGCAATAGCCAACCATTTATGATCAATGTTGTGTAAAAAGGGTCTACTCCCATCCTACTATTAACAACAATTGATCCTAGATATACCTCTATAGTTTCATCATGGCCTTTACCCTCATAATCATTACTAGGAATAACATGTTTTTGTGCATCAACAACAGTGACTAATGACACCACCCTATCTCTATGTTCAGGGATTCTAAGAAGTTCCCCTATAGGCACTAAAATTCTAACTTGGCTAAAGATCTTAGCCATGTCAATAGGGCTATAATTTGGTAGAGGAGCATCACATGAGATGGTAATATCATTTGCACAAGGAATGTAAGGTATTACTTGATTTGAAGAAACATCCATACCTTTTTCCTTCATTTTCTCCTTGCCCTTTTCTAGTTCTTTTTGTACCTAAGGTTGATCATGCTTCACACCACCTTTTGGATCATGAATCCTTGGAATGGATGCAGTAGTTTTTTGTACTATTTGTGATGGATTTTTCTACACATATTTCTTCTTTGCTATTGGTGGCTGTACATAACATTTCATATTTTCTGACATATTCTTCTTGGGAGCACTACCATCTTTTTTCTCCATATTCACCTTACATTTTTCCTTCTCACATTCTGATCCATATTGTCTTGGCACTTGTAGAGTGTAAAAACTCTACATTTTGTTTCAGTTTCAAATGTTTCTATGCGCAGGTTGCACCAGGTGTGAAAGCCACAGTCAAAGCCACAACAATGTTTCAAGTATCAAGTATAATGCGGAGCTCGCCACGTAGCAGGCAGCATCAATAGTTTATTTTGTTTCAAATGCTGCGGATGGTGCCATGTGTCGCATGCAGAGGTAGTCTCAAAGGCTTCCTTTCTTGCTACATTTTGTGTCGAGGGCACCGTGTGTCTTTTGAGTTTGCTGCGGATGATGCCGCGTGTTTCTTTCTGTATTAATATTGATGTCAACATAAGTCTTGGTGGGCCATAATTTATTTTGTTTCAATGTTGCAGAGGATGCCATGTGGTGGTTGCGGAGAAGGAGTTGTTTTGTTCATAGCTCTTGCAGCGGGAAACTTTTTGATTCATAGTTTTGAGTGGAGTGCGCCAAGTGTCAACTTCTGCGAGGACCTTTCAAAAGTTTTATTTGTTTCAGCAGTGTTGCGGAAGTTGCCACATGTTAGCTATCATGAGCGTGGGGGCTGCCATATATCCTAGTTCTATTCCCTTTAAGGGTAGTGAGTTTTAAAGGTAGTGGGTCCCATTATTATTATGGTGTCTCAATTTATAAGTGAAGCGGGTTGCGACAGATGTCATAACGGAAGGCGCCTGAGTATAAAGACACAAGTTTTAAAGGGCTCTACGGGATAAGACACGTATCATATTTTGGAGGCTGCAGAATGCGACAAGTGTCATTTTCCTATTGATTTCTTTGAAGACAAAGGAGTTTCTAAGTTTGATATGAATGCTGCCATATGTCATATTTCTTTTCAGTTTTAAGCGCACGGGTCTCGCCAGGTGTCTCAATACAAGTGGTGTGCCACATAATACTTTTCCCCAGGCAATGAGCGTGCAAGAGGGATGACCGTTGCAGATTCAGAAGATCGTAACTGCCATGGACTTCCAATAATCTTCAATTCTATTGGGCCATTGAGGATTCAGGTTGTTACAGACAATCTTGGGTCACATCGATGATTATAAATATGCAATATTTGTAATAGAGAGATATATTCATTCATTTAGATAGATTTATTGATCTTTGATAAGTTTTAGTTAGAAATCTAAAAGAGGAGTCAGAGTCTTTGTTGTGACCAGTTTATGTCATTTTGCCTTTATTTTGTTGTTCTTGGTAAGAAAGTTGATGTATCTGTGCCTTTTATGTTTCTGGAAGATTAATAAGAAGAACTCTATTCTGTACCTTGGTTGACATCATCTGTGTCATTACAAAGTTGTCTGGTTATAAGCCTTTGATAATATTCATTCTATCTGTTTATGTTAATCATGCAATATTTGCTCTTTAATATAACTGTATCTTGAGAATAGCTTCACCGTGCTTGAATTGAAGGAATACTTTTTACTTAGGTGCATCGCCATAATTAGATTTGCTTATTGTATCTGTAATCCTGTTAATTTCTTCCCCTTTGCTCAAAACCCAATTGAAATAGAGAAGAGCTAGCTTCTTTAAAATCTGGAGGTCATTTCAAGTAGCAAGTCTCACATTCTTGAAACTTCCCATGTTGGTGTTGGAACCTGTACAATTTTATACATCCACAGTTTTTGGCATGTCCGGTGGGACCTTTCTTGAAGTTTCTGTCAAGATCATATGAGCCAGAGAGTAATAAGGAGACAAAGCTGTGGACCTACAACAAGAGCTCAGTCTGCTGCTAATCCAGGTATTCTTTTACCACCATTAGTAACTACACCAAGGAGAAGAGTGAATCAGGTTGCAGTAGCACAAAGAATAAATATGGGAGCACCTATACCTCCAAGGAACTATGCAAATTGGAATACTGGTAGTCCCCTCATTCTCCCAGTACCACCAACAACTTGGGATCCTATTCCAGCCAATGCTTTGAAGGCTCTACCTAAGTTCAATGGAGAAGATTTCAAGACACCTGGAGAACATCTGCAAGATGTATCTGATGTGTGTGCAGTACATGTTATTACTGAACAGAATGTGGCAATAAGACTGCTAGGAGCTTCTTTCAAAGGAAAGGCTCTGGATTGGTATAGATCTCTCACTCCAAATACAATATCTACATGGGATCAGCATGGCGACACTTTCTTTGCAGGATTTGAAGAGAAAGGTGATAAATCTTCCCTGCTGCAACAATTAATCACTATCAAAAGGGCACCACAAGAAGCCATGACCGATTTCAACTCAAGATTTCAAAAGACTTGGGATAGAATTCCTGCTACAACAAGACCATTATCAGGTATGGCTATTGTGTTCTACCTCAAAGCTTTTAACTCTGATATATCAGTAATGATTCAGTCTTTAGGAGGCCAGACACTACCAGAAGAATATGAGTTGGCAGTTAAGGCTGAAAATAACTTGATAGATGCTGGAAAATTGCCCCCAAGGCCTCCTATGCCCATGTTCCCAGAAATTACCCTACCTTTGCCACAAGAAACTCCTAATCTTATAGCTCCACTTGTGTCCATGTATTCATTTCCAGTACCTCAACAACTTGCTAGGGCAACCACCTCTGCTCAACTGTCTGAAATGGATGATGTCAAGAACATTCTAAGGACCTTCTCAAATGAGATAATTAACCTAAAGAGACAACAAAATCCCTATTCAAAGTCCTCTTATCAAGGTTTCCAAGGAAATAGACCCCCCTTTCAGCCAAATCAATATCAAGGCCCTCAAAGGCAAAATAATCCTCAGCCTTCAAACCAATTGGTTTAAGTCCCTACACCTCTACAAACTGTTCCTCATAATCCCAACAGGGAAATAGTTCCAGGGAAAAATAACTTAGAAGATGACACAAAGGCTTGGTGATTTCCATGCAACAATGCCCATATGCCCAGAGACTGTCCCAGAGGTAATTTGCAGCAAAAGATAGTAGAACAGAGAGGGTTAGAAGGACAATTCTCAGCCTCTAATACTCCACCATATCAATCCCCTGGTGTTCAAAATGTAGTAATGGTGGCCTAGATGCAAGGGATGTCCATACAACAAGAAGAGGAAATAGCCCTCGAACATGCCTTATTTTCATGGATTGAAGAGGAAGATTCAATGTTCTTGAATGAGGCATCCACTTCAAAGAAACCATTGGTATAGTTAGACTATTACACCAGATCAAAGAGGAGAATGATGGAGCAGCCTGAAGTCACTAATAATGAAATTATCGGAACTCCTCCATTTCAAAATCATCACAATCCAGTCTCTAGGCAAGACATGCCCTAGCTTGTGCAGAATCAAGTAGCCTCGGGACAGGTTCTAGAAAAGACAAGGTACCCTTATTATTCAAAGACACAAGTATTAGGACTTGTAAACATGGTGGACCAACTAAAAAGAACTCCAGCACACGTATCAATCTGGGATATGTTAGCTATCCCCGAGCAAAAGACACTGTTACAGGAAGCTTTGCAAGGTCAAGAAGCTTCTAAACACACTAGTACTAAAGGAGGAGCTACTGATAAAGGGAAACTCCAACATAAAGATACTATACCTCTACAAACAACAACTCTGTTGAACAATGCACCTAAGATAGATAAATCTAAACCAGATCCTTTTTATTTGACTCTAATAGTTGGGAAAAAACTGCTGCATAATGCAATGATAGATTCTGGGGCCAGTACTACAGTAATGCCAAAGTAGAGAGCAGATGCTTTAAAGATAAAATATGAACCACTTACAAGAGAGGTCATGCAGTTGGACGGGAAATCTGTTCAAACTATAGGAAAAATCAAACAACTTCCATTACAACTATATACTTGTCCCAATATAATTGTCAATCAAGATGTGGTAGTCATAGATATTCCCCCTGTATTTGGTTTATGCTTGTCCAGAGATTTCACAGCCAAAATAGGAGGTTACATGTCACTAGATTGGTCACACCTCATCCTGAGAACCAAATATGGGACAAAGATGAAAGTATTGTCTGAGACATTATCCAAAGATCATATCACAAATAAACCAACCCCAAAATTAGAAGCATCCCATGCCATGCTGAATAAAGAGGAAAGCGTCTTTGTTGAAGAATTAGGTGACTGGACTGAACATGATGAACATGAAGAAGAGAACAATCAGCTATTGACCATGATGCAGAGTGATCCCTATGGAAACTATGACTCTATTGGTCTAGGCACTTATGTTATTTTTTAAGAAGACCAAGAAATCCCTAATATTATAAGGAAAGAAATATTAGAAAGTGGAGAATCTGAAAGAGACTTAGAGATCTAGACCCTAAATTTTGATGGGGCTAGGAGTAAAAATGGTGCTGGAGCAGGTATTTGCCTTACTACCCCATATGGTGAGAAAATTCTAAGAGCCATTCGCTTTCAGTTTGCCTATACCAATAATGACGCTGAATATGAATCTTTGGTGCATGGACTCATGTTGGCAAAGAAAAAGGAAATAAAGAATCTAATAGTAAAAGGTCACTCAGAACTGGTGGTAAAACAAATCAGAGAGAAAGCAATAGACAAAAATGTAAGAATGAGATCCTATCGGCACAACATTTGGAACTTGATAGATGGTTTTGAGGCTTTCAATATTGAGGTAGTTCCTAGAGCCCAAAATTTATAAGCAGATAGAATGACAAAAATTGGTGCATAGTTTGACCCAGCAAGTGATCTATTAGTTAACAATGAGTTAGTTAAGGTTATAGTAAGACCAACAATTCCAGATAATGATCAAAATTGGCAAGTTTTTGACAATGACCTTCAAGTACTTGCATTCTTACAACAATCAGGTGAATTTGCTGATCAATTACATCCCAAAATTGAGGAAGCATATGGTGATCAAATTATCCAGCTAAAATCAAATAAAATCCCTAAAGGACTGATTACTCTAGAAAATTTGTTTGATCCAAAAGATGCAAGCCTAGAGAAGAGAAGGTTTCAGGCAAATAAGGAAGATTATTATGAGATCCAAGTTAGTGAAGGAAGAAAGTTGAAAATAGGTAATTCTACAACTCAAGAGGAAAAACAAAAGCTGATTGCTTTATGTGATAAATATGATAGGGTGATTTCTTGGACCTATGAGGACCTCCATGACTATAATAGAGATATCATCCAACACACCATAGAGCTTACTGAAGGATTTAAACCAGTCCGACAGAAGCAAAGGCCAGTGAATCCTAGAATTGAACTTCTAATGGTGGATGAGCTGCAAAAGCTCCTGGAATGAAAGATTGTTTTCCCAATTAAGCATTTAACTCGGGTATCAAATGTAGTGCCTGTAAGAAAGAAGAATGGTGACATAAGACTTTGTTTTCCCAATTGAGCATCTTTGAAAAATCATTATCCCCTGCCTTCTATGGAATAGATTTTACAGATTGTGGCTGGGTCAGAAAGGTTTTCCTTGCTGGATGGTTTCTCAAGATATAATTAGATTTGGTTAGCAGATGAAGATCAACATAAGACTGTGTTCACTACAAAGTGGGGAACATTTGCATATGCTAAAATGCCCTTTGGCCTTTCAAATGTTGGGGCTACTTTTCAGTGTGCAATGGATGTAGCATTCGGTGAACTTATAAATAAGATTATTCTGATCTATCTAGATGACCTGACTATTTTTTCTAAGAATGCTAGATATCATTTTGACCATTTAGAGGTTGTTTTCAAGAAATGTCAAGAGTTCAGAATATCTCTGAATCCTAAGAAATGTATCTTTGTTGTACCTCAGGGTACGCTTCTAGGACACATAGTGTCAAAGGAAGGGGTCTCCATTGATCCAGAAAGGGTCACATCCATAATGAACCTATATCTACCAGTCAACAAGAAAGCAGTTCAATCCTTTCTAGGAAAAATTAACTTTGTTAGCCGATTCATATCTAATTTTGTAGGTCTAATTAGACCAATGACACTGTTGCTTAAAAAAGATCTGGTTTTCAAATGGACCATAGAAGGAAGACAGGCTTTTGAAGAAGTCAAGAGAGCCATTTCAACAGCCCCAGTACTCAGAAACCTGGATTTCTCTAAAGCTTTTATAATGTATGTGTATGGGGGAAAATTCAGTGTTGCTACTATTCTAACTTAGAAAGATGATCAACAGGAAGGAGAGCATCCAATAGCTTTTTTCTCCAGAACTCTTAGGGAATATAAGTCTAGATATAATTTCGTGGTGAAGCAAGCATACACCATGGTAGAAGCCCTTAAAAAATTTAGACATTTGGTAATAGGAAATAAGATTATGATATTAGTGGCTCACTCTAGTGTAAGAGAATATATTATGGAGGGTGAGATCACTGAGAAAAGAGCCAATTGAATAACAAAGATTCTAGAATATGATGTAGAAGTAAGACCCACCAAATTAGTCAGAGGCAAAGGATTGTACCAATACATGACCCAAGACATAGAAAGAACAGTGACTGAAGAAATAGAAAGTGAAAATGTATTGAAATTCCAAGAGGTTGACCAAGACTCTTGGGTCAGAAATAGGATACAGTTTATGAAGTATGGGATATTCCCAAATGAGCTCTCCCATGATAAGAAAAGGTACTATAGGCAGCAAGGAATCCATTTTGTACTAATTGATCATATTTTATTTAGAAAGAATGTTGATGGTATACTCTTAAGATGTATAAAGAAGGATGAAGCTCAAAGAATACTACATGAATTACATCATGGAGCCTCAGGTGGACATTTTTTAGTAAGGACCACTACAATCAAAGTAACACAAGTAGGATATTTTTGGCCCACTCTGTTTAAAGATTGCCATTAGATGGTTAAGGAATGCCAAGCTTGCCAGTTTTATACTGGTAAAAGGAGAAATGCAGCAATGCCTCTAAGTCCCATAGTTGTGGATGAACCCTTTGCTCAATGGGGTCTGGATTTTTTTGGTATGATCAATCTAGTATCAAATATGGAACACAAATGGATTCTCATAGCAATAGATTACTTTACTAGGTGGAGTGAAGCAGTACCACTCAAAGAGGCAATAGAAAAGGTCATACTATAATTTTTAGAAGGCATAACTTCTCGGTTTGGTCCTCCTCGTACCATCATATCATATAATGCTAAAGCATTTTTGGGAACCAAATTATTTGAGTTTGCTTTAAGGAATGGGATATATTTGAAGACTTCTTCAAATTATTACCCACAAGGTAATGGTCTGGCAGAGTCCACTAACAAAAACCTTATCAGACTCATAAAAAGGATAGGGACTAATTATCATAGAGAGTGGCATAAGTTACTTAATACAGTACTGTGGGCTGACAGGATCACGCCAAAGCAAGTGACTAAAATGTCTCCCTATGAGTTGGTTTATCGTAAACCTGCAGTAATGCCACTAAGTTTAGAGATTCCTGCTTTGCAATTGTTAAAACAGATAGAAATTGAAGAAAATGGCCCCATGCAAGTCAGACTTGCTGAACTATTAGAAGTCCAAGAAAAGAGAGAAAAGGCACATGAATCACTAATGAAACATCAAAAAATGGTTAAGGACTAGTTTGATAAGACGACTTCTAATCCCACTTTTGAAGTTGGCTCTCTGGTATTGACATGGGATGAAAGAGTTGCCAAGCTAGGTCGACACAACAAATTTGAATCATTATGGGCGGGCCCTTATAGAGTTCATTCTTGCAAGTAACAAAATTCATTTGAGATGAAGACCATGAATGGAGAACCTAAAGAGATTCCAGTAAATGGGATCTTTCTAAAACATTTCAATTAAGAAGGGGCTCATCATGCATCATAGTTAGTTAGTTTTGTTTCCTTTTCTCACTTTCCCTTTCAAATAAGTGTTCGGTGAACACGTGTCAAGCAGCACAAAGCCCCTTCTCTTCTAGCCTCGCATTTATTAAGGTTGTTCGGCAATCCCCAAAATCTCATGGAAGTACACGCTTTTTCAGAATGATAGCCACTCTCATAACATATCTCACACTCTGTTCAATGTGGATTTCAAAAAGATACACTAACTGTTTCTTGGCATTAATTCCATTAATAAGATGAGATGTGTCATTTATTATTTCCATAAGCCCCAATGAGCTAGGTTTTAAGTCCTTCTAGGTATATCTGTCATTTGTTTCTATCTTTCTACTCTGAATCACTGTTGCATCCAAACTCTGTCCCTAGCAAGTGCCTTTCAGCTAAGTATCACTCTGATAAAATAGTTTCATTCTTGACTGTGTTAAAGCTTCCCGCATTCTTCTCACAAAGATACAAATATGTATGAGACACAGTCACCATGGGAGGGACTTGGAATTTTTGAGTCAATGGATAAACTAAAGAACAACAAATCATATGCTTCGGCACCTGCACAATAAAGGAAGTCCTATCCAAGAACAAGGGTTCCTAAAGTAGGGTTATCTGTTGACCCAGAACAGGTGAAGGACTATGCAGATGACATATATGACACACCCCTTCAAAAGAACATCAAGAGTCTTTGGGAGGGGGCACATCAGAGGTGCCTCATCTGGGTGAACAACGGGAGGTTTGAGACTTTTGGTATGAGGATATGGACCTCTCAATTGACATAGTTCTTGGTCCCAAATGTCCACCCTTGTCCCGAGCTAATCAAATTATGTACAGAGTTGTTTCATGTACCATCAAATTCTATCCAACAGGGCCCTTTCATAGTGCATATTATGCCCAAGGCCATAAAGGACATGATGCCCCTGTAGTATGATAGAATGGCCACATTTCTAACTATTACCAAAATGTAAGGTACATGGGAAAATATACATAACAAACTAAAATTCTGAATTCAGAGATGCAGCTGGGAGAGGATAATACTCAGATGCCCACGCTACCCACTGGGCAGGCACAATTTAATCAAAATATTCAAGAAGCACTTTCAATGATAGCTTTCATTTTTGGAATGGAGGACAACACAGTTTATGACTGGCAATTGGCAATCATTTTCAGAATGAAAACTGTGGATAAATCATAGGAGTACTGGCTAGATTTTTTGGAACAAATTACTGCTGCCATGATTGATCAGCTCACAAATTTCAAAACAAAGCGAGTATGCAGGTATTCCGCTTTCCTGTTTCATCTTATGCTGTATTAGAAATTTGGTCTTTTTGCACAACATATGCATTTAAATATGTATGATCTAGATTTTGGTCATGGTAAAACCATCCCTGTGTCTGCATGGACACATGTGTTATCTGAAACCCCTAACCCCTATGAGTTTTGGGAGCATTTTGTCACCCCCACTTTTTGCCAGTTAAGCCCTGAGCTTGTAGACCATAGGATGACACAAAGTATAAGGGGTTTTATATCCAATTGACCAATTCCCTATGACTACTTCTTTGGAGCACATAATACAATAATCAGAGTCCAGGGTTTCACCTGGGAACCCATGCTATTGCCTAAAGTATTGACCCCTAGGGTTGTATTCTTAGAGATTACCCATCAAGTATCTATTTTTGATAATGACTTTGGCCACAAGAAAAGAAAGAAGAAGATGTATGATGTCCCACGGGCCAGAAAAAACATGACACTTGAAGTTAGAGGTGCAGAGAGCCTCTTGTTAAGGAAGTTAGCTGCCCCTGGGCTCCTCATCATAGAGGATCAATGGAAATATGACCCAGATAGTTTTCTAGCCTCCTGGATTATAAATAATAAGGTTCATGCCAAGATGGTACATGAAGGTCATCCATTCTAGGAGGATAGGAGGAATCCAAAGGAAGATAACCCAGATCTATATTTATAATTAACTGATTTGCCCTATGAGGGGCCTAGGCCATGGGAAACCTTCTATGTCAAAGAGAAGGAATATGACCCTAAGTTGAAGATGACTGCTGGTCTGAGGAAAGCATTAAAAGCAAAAGAATGGAGAATAGAAAAGATTGAAGCCTATTGGAAATATAGGCAAGAGACTTCAGAGATTACACATTCTTTTGGGAATGTTGAAAATGATGAAATATGGGAATCAATCTGGGATGAGTGGCATCCCTCCCCAGTCTCAAGTCCAGACACAAGTAGAATTCAGAGGAAGGGTGAGGAGATAGGGGAAGAAACAAAGTCGGCCCAAATAATGCAAGAAATGGGACGGACATCATCTGCTACTCCTGCATCTTCATGGCCTCAATCCCTCAACACCTTAGGGAAGTAAAAAAGTGTTGTGTCATCACCAATTCTAGGGACTCAAATAGCTTATGCATTTGGGGGTTTTAGAATGATCCCTTTGCAACCACCAGTGGTTGTAAATATTGAAGATGAAGAAATAGAGGAAACAAGAAAGAGGCTTAAGAAACATAGGAGATTGTTCCTACAAGAGGAAGAGGAAGAAGAAACAACACCACAATAGTAATAAGTGCCAGTCACCTCTTTTGTCACTCAAGTAAGTACTTCTTCTCCCTTCTCTCCTATATCTCTTTCTTCTGCTATAGGAGTGGCTATCCCAAGTATTCAGGCATCCATAACCCCTACCACTTCATTTGTGCTTACATCAACCCCTGCCACTACTGTCAGTACATCAGCCATGTCCTCACAAGCTATTACATTGCCATTATTTTCTCCATCTGTGCCTAAACGCACCCCTCCTTAGGTTTCTCCTAACCAGCAATTATCTGCTATTCCTTATGGCCTGCCTCAAGGTCATCCCTTTGCTGGAGGTTATATTGCATCCCCTCCTACCTTCCAAGCTCAAGCAGACACAACAAAAAAGGCTAGAGAGGCCAGGATGAACAAGAAGAGGAAAAAGGAAAACAAAAGCCCTGTTGTGGCACACATGAGGTCACTTTATGACACTATTCAACAATCACTGACAGTTACACATTTGTCTCCAAATGTGGTAAAACCAAATGAACAAATGCAACCCCAGGATTATGCTATGAATGCCGTGGCCATGGATATGTCTCTCTTCAGGCCACATGATAGGGTTGAGCTGCTAAATTAAACTGCAACTACTGTGGCAATAGACTATTTGAAGGTGTCCAAGAAGTTACAAAAGGTAGAAAATGATTTGGCTCAAGAGAAAGTGAATAGCAACAATCTTGCCGGGGAGATTCAATCTAAGAAAAATGAGATTGATAATCTGAACAAACAATTGTAGAATACTGTTTCTTTGTAGATACATCAGGTTGTACAGGCCCAAATTGCTTCTCTTAAGACTAAGATGGCACAAGAAAAGGCTGCAGTAACTGTTTTAAGACAGGAAAATGCCACTTCAGAAAAGAGATATCAGGATAAATTGCAAGAGGCCACACACTTGCAACAAAAATTATTGAATGAGAAAAATGCCAATAGTGCAGTTCAGGCACAACTCATGGCTGAGCAACAAAGAACAAAGCAGTTGACAATTGAACTGGCTAATAGGCCACAAAATGTTCGAGTTCTAAATTTGGTAAAAGAGCTATATGTTTCAATATGGAAGAGAATCTCTGAGGAGATTATCTAGCTAAAGCGATCTTTGACTTTTCTGTTAAATGCTCAATAGCTGTGCGAGAAAGTAGAAACTTTGGTGCAGGCCACCTTGTCTACCGTTTCATTGAGGGTTTCTGCCTCTCAACTTTTATTGAAAAAGTTGTATGACACAACAGATGAGAGATTATCAGTAGCATGTATAAATGATAGAATGGTTGCTACTAAGAAGGTCAATGAGGTTTTGAGTTGTAACTCTGCGGCCACAAATTGTCAGGAGCTCCTGGATATAGTGAAGGAAGGAGTAAAGAATATGAAGAAACATATAGAGGATTTAGTGCAACTGGGGCTTCCTTCACCGTTCCCAGATAGTAACACAGTGTTGATGATTAATGTTATCAAGGCCCTTCTTTTGACCAAGCAAAATGATCAGACAATTTTCCAGGGTTTAAGTGATTCATCAATAGTAAAGGAAGTTGAAACTGTGTTGATACCTATGGCCCAGCTAGAATTTCAATTAAAGGCTATGGTACAAATTTGCAAACATTTTCTCATAAATATATAATTGATCTTGAGTTTGCTTTTCAAGATTTGCAGAGTAGACAAGGACTCTCAGATTCAGAATGGTCTGTATATCAGACAGTGTTACAAAATGTATGATTTAAAAGTTTTATTTTCAATACATATCTTTTTGTCAGTTTTGGGTTCTTTCAGAGCAGGCACAGAAGTCCTGATGGTCGCCAAGAACTGTAGAGTGTCAAAAATCTACATTTTGTTTCAATTTCAAATGTTTCTTTGTGAGTCTTCAGATGTTTCTGTGCACGGGTTCTGCCAAGTGTCAAAGCCACAACAATGTTTCAAGTATCAAGTATAATGTAGAGCGCGCCACGTAGCAGGTAACATCAATAGTTTATTTTGTTTCAAATGCTACAGATGGCACCATGTGTCGCATGCAGAGGTAGTCTCAAAAGATTCCTTTCTTGGTACATTTTGTACGGAGGGCACCATGTGTCTTTTGAGTTTGCTGCGGATGATGCCATGTGTTTCTTTCCGTATTAATATTGATGTCAACATAAGTCTTGGTGGGCCACAGTTTATTTTGTTTCAATGCTACAGAGGATGCCACGTGGTGGTTGCGGAGGAGTTATTTTGTTCATAGCTCTTGTAGCGAGAAACTTTTTGATTCACAGTTTTGAGCGGAGTGCACCAAGTGTCAACTTCTGCGAGGACCTTTCAAAAGTTTTATTTGTTTCAGCAGTGTTGCGGAAGTTACCGCATGTTAGCTATCATGACCACAGGGGCCGCCATCTATCCTAGTTCTATTCCCTTTGAGGGTAGTGAGTTTTAAAGGTAGTGGGTCCCATTATTATTATGGTGTCTCAATTTATAAGTGAAGTAGGTTGCAACAGATGTCATAACGGAAGGCACCTGAGTATAAAGACAGGTTTTAAAGGGCTCTGCAGGATAAGACACGTATCATATTTTGGAGGCTGCTGAATGCGACAAGTGTCATTTTCCTATTGATTTCTTTGAAGACAAATGAGTTTCTAAGTTTGATGCAGACGTTGCCATCTGCCATATTTCTTTTCAGTTTTAAGTGCGCGGGTCTCGCCAGGTGTCTCAATATAGGTGGTGTGCCACATAATACTTTGCCCCAACCAATGAGCGTATAGGAGGGATGACTGTTGCAGATTTAGAAGATCGTAACTGCCATGGACTTCTAGTAATCTTCAGTTCTGTTGGGCCATTGAGGATTCAGGTTGTTACAGACAATCTTGGGTCACATCGATGAATATAAATATGTAGTACTTGTAATAGAGATATATTTATTCATTCAGATAGATTCATTGATCTTTGATAAGTTTTAGTTAGAAATCTAAAAGAGGAGTCAGAGACTTTACTGTGACCAGTTTATGTCATTTTGCCTTTATTTTGTTGTTCTTGGTAAGAAAGTTGATGTATCTATGCCTTTTTTGTTGCTGGAAGATTAATAAGAAGAACTCTGTTCTATACTTTGGTTGATATCATCTGTGTCATTGCAAAGTTGTCTGGTTATAAGCCTTTGATAATATTCATTCTATCTGTTTATGTTAATTATGCAATATTTTCTCTTTAATATAACTGTATCTTGAGAATAGCTTCACTGTGCTTGAATTGAAGGGATACTTTTTACTTAGGCGCATCACCATAATTAGATTTGTTTATTGTATCTGTAATCTTGTTAATTTCTTCCCCTTTGCTTAAAACCCAATTGAAATAGAGAAGAGCCAGCTTCTTTAAAATTTGGAGGTCATTTCAAGTAGCAAGTCTCACATTCTTGAAACTTCCCATGTTGGTGTTGGAACCTGTGCAATTTTTCCTTCTCATTTTCCAATCCATATTGTCTTGGCACTACAACATGAGATCTTTGTATAGGGACTAACTGGCCATGAAGCAGTTTCTTCTCTTATGGGAGAAGGTTGACCGACTTCAAAATGGATTCAACATAAATGAGCTTTTGGGGGTTTGAAAGGATGTGGCAGAAGCTATCATGAGGTTCATAACCCTAGAAAGCAGGTAGAAAAGGTTTTATTCTTACCTTTTTTTGATGCTTAACCACCTTATACATGACATTAAACTAAATTTTACTTTCTGGATTTACTCCTCTCTTGAGGATTCAATTGTTCAAGTGTTGGTTGGTAAGAAGGCCCTCCCCCTGCATGAAGGCCTCATATATCACCTATACAAATTGTAGACACTTAAAATTTTTCATGTCGTGCAACATCACCTAGTCAAAACATTACTAGAGACAACATATGACATTTTGTCCTAATCCCACTCCTAATCCCATTTTTCCCACTAGACAATTAATTAAATAAATCCTATTTATTTAATTAATTTCCCTCTCCCATTTTCCAACTAATTCAAATAAAATATTTGAATTTTTCCTCACCTTTCACCACAATCCAACACATGTCACATACTACATTTTTTATTTAATACCTTCACATCTCCAACTAATTTAAATAATTCTATTATTTGAATTAGGTCAGCCCTATTCCTATACACACACTTGTCACATGACTACAACTCCTCATGGAGTGGGAAACCCTATTCAATCTCAACTGTCCACATCATTCAAATTAACTTTCAATCATATCCCTTCATTCAAATCAGTCCTTTCTTATAAATCAACCCTCACCCAAGCCATTTGGGGGATCCATTCTACAAGTAGCCTCATGTTGTCAAATTTCCTCTAGAATCATCCATCATTCCTCTTTCAATCCATTGTCATGCTGCTGAAATAGTGAGCAATCAACATTCATCCTTGGATATTTTGCATTCTTATGCAAGATTGAGAAGAGCAATGTAGGAGAGCCAAGCTTAGAGTAGAGATTTTTATTTAGTTTGCTTTCTTGCTTTGATTTCTATGTTAGCTTGTACTACATTATGTTGTTAGGTTTTAATGGTTGTTGTTTGTGATTCATAGCTCTAATTTTCCCCTAATACATTTGGTGAACCTGATGTGAATCCCTCCCTCTACTTCTAATGATGATACAAATCCTAGACCCAAACTCATACTTCAAGGAAACCCTTCCTCTAGTCCCAATGATGTGACCAACCCAAGACCCAAACTCATACTTTGAGGAGACCCTTCTCCTAATCCTAATGATGAGAACAATCTAAGACACAAGCTCATAGTTCGATGGGCCCCTCCTCCAACTTCCAATGATGACAAGAATCATGTTGCGTACCTTAAGGAACATGATGAAATATGAAGATGCAAAGACATGTGTAACTCCATGCCAACACTAGAGAACAAGGTCATAGCACCACATTTCAAATCCATCATCCAAACACTTCACCAAATGCCACAACCCCTAGACCAACAAATAATACAACAACTACAAGACATCATCCAACCACTTCGACAAAATCAATCACATCTAATACAACAACTCCTAGTCAAAATCCAACAATTCATAGCCACTTGTCAATCCCAAACACAACCACATCAACAGAGTCCACCTCAATCCTATGTGTCATCCCCATCCACTTCATACCAACCTATTCCATCCACCTATCATGTCAATCCTACATCAACATATAAATTCATTCTACAACAAAAACATGTGATCCTAAGTCAACCCTTGAAACAAGATCAAGTGCCTTTAAATCCTCATGCCTTTGACAAGGGGAACACTAGTCTAGCTTATCCCTCCTATAAGTATATTCTACCACCATCCAATCAAAGGCCTATCCTAAAGCCTACTAGTCCTATACCAGCATCACCCTATTCTCCTAGTCCTAATCCATTGGTCCCTCCACCTTCTAATCTATCAAACCCTTCATTACCCCCACCATCATCTAATCCTCCATCAAATTCATGCCCTAAATTCAAACATTACAAAAGCAAACCTATGGCATTACCCAAATCCACCCATACACCTACAAAGGCTGTGATCCAAGGGCTACTAGCAAGGAGTCAACCATGTCACCAAATTCCTATTCTTGAGCTTACAAAAGAGCCTTCCAATACCATGCCTAGTCTTCCCCATCATGTAGTCTACAACCCCTCAAGCCTATTGAAGAGTCTCCCCCCATGAGTCCAAGTCAACCTCCATCATGCCCTCTTGCAGTTGACCATCAAGAGCATATCAAGCCTCCCCAAGAGCCTTCTAATTCCATTAAACTACAAGAGTTATGTCAAGAGCTTAGCCCTAAGTATGTGGAAACATCAAGCCCTCATTCTAATCAAGATCAAATCACTTTCATTCAACCCATTCATAAAATATATCTTTTCCATGATAAAGATATTATTCATGATGTAGAACCTATCCATGAACAACTTGATCCTATCCATAACCCCACAACTATCCATGAGCAAGATACCCAAGACCTACATACTCCATCTAATGAAAGTGTTGTTGACCTACTTGAGCATTCACCCTGTTTCATGGATTTCCTTCAAAGCAAAGAAACTTCTTCTCCATCTATCCCTACCCATGATCCACAAATATCCACTTGTCATGATGAGACACATGCATCCCAAGAAAACATAGAAGATCAAACTAATACCTTGGATCTTAGTGAACACAATAATAATCAATATCCTAATGATCCTTCATCATCATCCACTATCGACCCCATTTCAAGTCCACCATCATATCCTATTGGTCTTACCACCTTTATCCATGAATGTTCCTCTTTAGGAAAGCAACAAGCTTTATCCACCACCTCACCTTCTCCATCCAATAATGAACTGAAGTCTAGTGTCCAAACTACATCTAGTCCCATAGTCCATCGCATACTCCAAAACATGAATTATCATGGCAAAGGCTTAGGCCTTCATGAACAAGGTATTTTGGAGCCCATCCATGTCAATGTCCCTCCACGCTCATATGGCCTTGGATATACACCCCAAGGTAAACAATCCCAAGATGTTGGTACTTCCTCCATTCCACCTAAATCCACCACTTTCCATCACAAATCCTATCATATTCCCAAAACATATGTCACCATTCCACCTCCATTATCTTACAAATGTCAAAATCATGTGACCATACACCTTCCACCATCCACTTTGCCTCTACTACTTCCAACTCCTAATATCCCTCCATCCACTTTACCTCCATGGCTCCCAATGCCTACTAGTTCAATCCATAAATTCCCTCAAATTCCTAATCATGACCAATCAATGCACACATCATCTAAACATAAAGCTTCCACCATGCCTATGGGATTCAAAAATAAACATTTGGATGCCTCTACCCATAAAGCCAAAAATCCTAAGGATCCTAATGCCTTAGGACATCAATTGAAAAAGTCAAAGCAAAATACATTCAAAAAGCTATCCAAGCCCATACCTCCAAAAGCAAAGGCAAAAACTAAAATGGTTTGGGTACCTAATTAAAAAGAAGTCAAGTCAAATGGAGCATCCACATCTCAAAAATGCCTATCCTCTTCCATCCAAAAATCCCATTCCATTCAAAAATCCCATTCCATATACAAATCCCACAAGAAAAACAAAAGTCATAAAAATCCTAAGTCTATGTGGGTCCCAAAATTCCTCAATCAACCATCTCCTAAGAAAACATGCCCATTGCTTCCCACACCCCCTCCAAATCAAAAGCTTCAATGTTTATCATGGTGTGTGCAACCGTTGGTCATGATTCCTTTTCATACCTCTATCTCCTCATCCTTCATCCACTATCCTACATATCTCCCCCATCACCTCCCTATGGTCCATGCTTTTACCTTTTCTTTTATATCTCCCCCATCACCTCCCTATTGTGTTACTTTTTATTTATTTGATTTTTCTTTTACAAATGGATAAACCTTTCATCCATGCTTTTGCATAATCCACTATCCTTCCATGCATAAACCTTTCAAAATCCACTATCTACCTAATACATCTCCCTCTCATGCAATCCCTTACCAACATTGATGAGCATAATGATATTTGACATGGTCCATTTGCGATGACATCTATCTCTAATGGGACACTATCACCTTTCATGGAACTAGACACTTGAGTCCCTCCTATCCATATTCCACCTATCCTATCCAAATATTCAAAAAAGACAAAAAAAAAAGAAAAAAAAATAGTAAAGAGAAATCTCTTCATCCAATGGTGAAAACCACCCTTGGTGGCACCTTAGATAAGTACCATGATGAAAACTTAGAAAACATGCATCATGTGTAGGTTGATCATCTATGTCACTTACACTTGGAGGCACATTGTCTCATCCATACCACACTATCATATCCAACCTATCATTTTCCATACCATCCCCCCATCCTTATCCATCACATCTACCTATCCTATTGAATCCATCCATCTTCTCTCCCTCTTTTTGATCTTAATAAAGATTGGGGGCAAAATGTTGAAACATGTTTTGGATATCTCTTGATATACCTCATCCCTTCCAAACAATCCTATCATAATCCTATCATCATAAGCCTTGTCATGTAAAATCTTAAGTATTACACCTAGAATGGGGCATGTTATTCCTATGTGACATAGTCTTTGGAGATCACATCCTTGCCCTCTTCCGTGCACATCCATTCCATCCATTACCTATCTTTTTATCCATCCCTTTATCACGAGTCTTCCATCTTCCATCCTATCACCCATCCTTTTATCCATTCATTCAATCCCACCTACCTCCTTGTACCTAGACTTGGTCTTCCCTTGTCATTGGTATCTAGCACAAAGGCTACTCAAATTGTCATCCAATGCCATCCCAAAACATTTCAAAATACAAAAAAATCAAATATCCAACAAAAATTGAAGCAATAAAATCAAATCACCAAGTCAACCAAATCTATTCAATCAAATCAATTCCATTCTTCAAAACCAATTCATTCCAAATCAATCCAACTTTTCAAATCCAATCATCAATTCAATTCAATCACATCATCAATAAAATCAAGTCCAATCAATCACATTCTTCAAATCTATCAATCATTAAATCAATTCAATCAATCCATCAAATCAATCAATCTAATCAATTCAATCAAAATAAATTCTTCAAATCAATCCACTCATAAATTCAAATCATCAAATCAAATAAACTCAAATCAATCAATCAAATCATTCCAATGAAATTAATTCTTCAATCAATTCAATCATCAAATCCGTCAATTCAATCACCAAATCATTCCAATCATCAAAATCAATCTCATCAATTCTTCAAATCATCAAATCAAATCACTTCTTCTAATTAATCCAATCCAAGCAATGATCCAAATGCAAGTCATATCAATCCATACCAATCAAGTCAATCAATCTTGTCAAATTATCCAATCACATCAATGGTTTGGATCCTAATCTTGACGTAAACCAAATCAATTAATCAATCAATCATTAATCAAATCCTGGTGTTGATTTGGATGGCCAATAACACTAGTGTTAATCAATCAAATCAATTGTCTTATACAAGATGTTGCATCATCGAAACCAGACCAGGCATCTTATACGGTACATTTCATTTCTAGAAACCAGACATCACTATCATCATCAATCAATCAATCAATCATTGGTTTACAGCTTGATAAGGGCAATTCCTTGTTTGTTTTTGTATCATTTGTGCATTTTTGCTTTCTTGCTTGTGTGTGCTATCATTTTATCTTGCATTTGAATCAAATCCTAATCATTCCAACTAATATTCATATCTTATGTATGTTGGAATGACTTTTTCCATTAACCTTTGCATCTAAGGTCATATCATACCTTTTGTGCATTAGGACTTTAATGCTCTAAGTTTACTTCCTCATACATCTAGACAAGGTTGTATTATGCTGGGTACACAAGACACATTGTCACATTGGTCCTTATACCATGGTGCCTAATGTCTAGTGCTATATCAAACTTCATGGTTACTCACCTTCATTGCAGCATAACATATCATTCATTTCTTTTATCCATTCCCTTATCTTTCATCCCTTGACCAATCCCTTTCATTTCAAGAGCTTACCCATGTTTGTCCAACCCACCTATCCTCTCGAGGCGGCATCATCATCCTTTTCCTCTATTCACACCTTATCTTCTTTGAAATTATGCTACTTCTCTTAGTCGTAACATCATCTCAAAGAGGGGAAAAATGTAGACACTTAAAATTGTCCATGTCTTGCAACATCACCTAGTCGACACGTTACTAGAGACATCATATGACATTTTGCCCTAATCCCACTCCTAATCCCATTTATCCCACTAGCCAATTACTTAAATAAATCCTATTTATTTAATTAATCTCCCTCTCCCATTTTCCAACTAATTCAAATAAAATATTTGAATTTGTCCTCACCTTTCACCATAATCCAACACATGTCACATACTACATTTTTTATTTAATGCCTTCACATGTCCAACTAATTTAAATAATTCTATTATTTGAACTAGGTCAGCCCTATTCCTATCCACACACTTGTCACATGACTACAACTCCTCATGGAGTGGGAAACCCTATTCAATCTCAACCATCCACATCATTCAAATCAACTTTCAATCATAGCCCTTCATTCAAATAAGTCCTTTCTTATAAATCAACCCTCACCCAAGCCATTTGGGGGATCCATTCTACAAGTAGCCTCATCCTGTTAAATTTCGTCTAGAATCATCCATCGTTCCTCTTTCATTCCATTGTCATGTTGCTGAAATAGTGAGCAATCAACATTCATCCTACAATATTTTGCATTCCTATGCAAGATTGAGAAGAGTAATGGGGGAGAGCCAAGCTTAGCATAGAGATTTTTATTTAGTTTTCTTTCATGCTTTGATTTCTATGTTATCTTGTACTTCATTGTGTTGTTAGGGTTTATGATTGTTGTTTGTGATTCATAGCTCTGATTTTCCCCTAATACATAAATTTTAGTTGGCCCGCACCTCGGTGTCACCCCTATTATTGCGTATCTCTCATTGATCAACATATTATTATGGGCACTGATACTAAGAAACCTCAAATTTCAATTTATGTTGATAGGAACCCTTCATGGGGGGTCAAAGTTAAAACCCCTTAGTTGGTCAAGGGGTTAAGCTAGAGACTATTTCCTAGGATTCCAAGGGGAAGGGTAAAAAAGCCATCGTGGATGAGGGTCCCTCTATTACTTAGAATGTCAAGGGGAAGGGGGAAAAAGTCAATTTTATACTGCTTGATCCTGCCAGGACTTCTAATGCCTATGTGGAAGCTTTGAAACCTATTAAGCTAGCCTCTAAAGACCTCGGTGAACCCTTGGATAGACCTTCTAAGCAAAGCATGCATAACTAGCTAAAAGGTAAATCTCTGAATTTGTTTGAGAGTTCCTCCCATCCTGCCAGCCCTATCCTAGCTGACACCTCCTTGCCCGCCAATAGTCATGCTAAAGAGTCCCCCTGTGGTCCCCTTGAGCTCGGGAGTGAAAATTATGATCACCCTATGGCCCCACCCTGGGTCCCTATTGACCCTTTGGGTTCGACCCCTATCTTACCTATCAAATCCACCCTAGGGCCCTCTTCCTTGGTGCATTCTCAACTTGGTCACCCCCATTGTAACTCCTATTCTAGGATGGAGACTAAGTTGATTAACCTCCAAAAAGGCATGTGTAATCTGTAGAATGGATTGGTTCTTCATAATGATGTTTTAAAGTGGAATCTATTGCAGTTTAAAATTGCTAAGGAGAAGATTCAACATATGGAGAAAGTTGGGCAGAAAGATCATATCAACTAGGATAATGAGGAGGTTGATGAATATATGTGGACTGAGGTGGAGAAATTCATATCAACTTTGAAAAAATGGGAATCTATAGAACAAGGAATTGATGTTATAAAAAATAATCAAGACAAGATCATCAAAAATATGGAAGAGACCATCACTTTTAGTAGAGAGATGGTCAAGAATTCGGCCACCACCCTTTATGTGTTACAATCAGAACTGGAGAAAAGAAAGGCCAAGCAGTAGGTGAACAAGACTGATGTCATCCATGATGAGTGCCAGGTAGAACTCACAAAACATGCAAATACATCTTCCTTTTTCTGTCCTAAAAACCATTGTATCCCTTGATTTTACCTTAAAAATTGATAAAAAAAACCTTATTTAATTATGTTAAAAGTAGATGTAATATTGCAACAACTGTTGGAATTAAAATGGTTTCATGTTATGAGTTCTACTGACAAAAATTTGCAAAAATACAAATTTGAGTGCATGAATCTTTCCACTGTAGAAAATGAGGTCTTCAGGGAGCTCCGAAGACGCTTTTGGCAACTCCAGAGATCAGCAGAAGCTCCGAAGATTCTCTTGGCAACTCTGGAGTTTAGTAGCAGTGGTAATAATAGAAGCTCTAGAGATGCTTTCAATACTTCAGAGTTTTGTAGAAGATGCCAAAGATTTTGGAGAAGACTGCAGCTTACCATACCAGATCACATTCCACCTAGATTCTTGGGAGATATGTTGACCACCCTTCCTGACACTATTGATTTAGCTAGAGAAAAGAAGCTACATTTGACTATTTTTGCATGAGCACAAAAGTTTCTAGAACTGATTATTTTTAGTTAAGTTTACTTTTTATCAACAACCTTCATGGCATGTTTAAACTCAAGTTAAACTCTTGTTTAAAGTGATACCTTTAGTATCACTTTAATGATTTCTTTCAGTTTGCATGACTCTCTTTTTAAGTATTAGATTGCATGTTTAGAACATAGATTAAGGATTTGATATCTGATCCAAAATTGTTAGTAGGAAATAATCTGGAGATATTTTTCAGAACTATGAATTATATATGGATGGAAGATAGTATAGGATATAGATTTTTGTTATTTTTTTAAAATGAAGGATATACTCTATTTTGTAAAAGCATATACTCTATTTTTGGAAGTACTAGAAATAAAGTAGGTAGTTTCATAATTTTAGTCTAAAGTATTGATTTGGTATTTTCTCTAGAGGTGTGGAACAAGGGCCCACTCCCAACAAAGGAGAAGAGACTGGTATTTAGTAGTTAAGTTTCTTGTGATTGATTAAGTTTGAATTTTCTTAGTTAGATTCACTATTTTCATAAATAGATTTACTGGTCCATTTTAAATTACTATTTTCAGATTTCTAATAAAGTAGATTTGTTTTTAGTAGTTGTAATCTTTTCAATTCCTAGATTAAGATTCTTTCCAGTACTTGAATGCATGATTAAATAAGCCAGTTAAATTCTTTAGGAGAAGTTTAGGAACTGCTAGTGAACAATTTTACCACAGATAGCCATGAACACTACCCTAGATTTGACAACATAGGAAATCATTCTATTTTAATGCAAGGTAAGCAATGACCCTTGTTAATCTAGAAAGATTCAGACAAGAAGATCAATCTAAAAAATGAAGAGGATAAAGGTCACCAGGTTACCATCCAGGCTGTGAGTCAGTATGGCACTGCCAACAAGACTAGATATAAGGGAAAGAAGGATAAAAGTAAAGATAGTATCGTGGATAACAAACCTGTGGATGCTGTGGATAAGATTGAGTTTTTGAGCAACGAGTGGCAGGCCATCAGTGGCTTGAGAAAACTTTCTAACATGTAATTGGTTGTATTTTGGTTCCCACTTATCTCTCTGCTGGTCTTTGGTCTATTTTCTAGTTTGTTCATTGTTTTGTTGTGTGTTTTGACTTTTAGTCTCATTTCTGATGAGACTCTCTCTATTTTCCCTTTTGGCCTCCTCATGTAATGGGCCCAGTCCCTTCCCGTGCTTTTACTTTATCAAATCGTTTATTATGGATGAGGTGATTAGGACAACAATTTCTTTAGGCTTGTGGTAATGTAAGGATGATGTGACAAGGTGAGGATGAAAAGGATAATGGATGGGGATTATGGATTATTTATTAGTGTATGGGGATAAGATGGTGATACGAAGTGACTTGAACTATGGTTGTGGATGATGGTTGTACTAACCTTGGCTTCAAATTTTGTTTCAAGGTTACCAATTGGATAGTGTTTTCAAACAAGACAAAGCCTAATTTGACTAGGTATGAAAGGTTTACAAACAAGCACTTGGTATTCAAAATACCCAATCAAAAGACACAAAAACAAGCCTAGAATTAATCAAGAAAAGTGTGACTCCTGGTGTAGGCCCACAAATGGAGATTAATTCATTACTACTATTTACCTATGAGGGATAGATAGGGATAGCCATGTACACGAGAAATCCCTTACCAAGGAGTACTAAAGGCTTCACCAAGGTTAGTTCTATCTCAACACATGGAAGTACATTATGAATAACTTTAGCGGGTGGCTCATGTCCCTTGCACCACACTAAAAGACGATTAGAAAGGTCTTATGCTAGGATGAACAAGGTGTCTAGGGAGACCTTGATATATGCTAGGTACTTTGAGGCTCAAATACGTGAACACTAGTCCATCTACAAGTGTGGGACCAGAGCGTAAGCTTGGATGATCCCTTCACCTTGTGTCCTGAATCACCAGGGCCCCCAAGGTTCTGCCAAAGACACAACAATGACTGGATTGAGGCACAACTTTTATTCTCCCTCCTTTGATATACCTCGCCAGAATGTGTGGTTGAGGTCATCCCTTGGGGTGATCAAATCCCCAACTATCCCCCCTAAAAAGAAATTTGGAAGATGATCCTTGTTTTTTTATCCTCTAGCTCACCCAAGGGCGCGAGAGGAGATCATACACAAAATATCACCTCGAGATTAAACGACACACATAAATTAATTTTTAATCCAAAATGAAGTGTGAAGGTTAATTTTAATCCCAATTTCCAATGTGAAAAAATAAGAAAGAAGACAAAGCATACAAAAATAGAAATGATCTATAATCAAGTCTTCTTCAAAATGTCTTGCAAAACCATAAAATTAGTAGTTTTCAGATGATAAAATCTTCTACTTATGTCCTGCAGTAAATATTGTTAGAGTGTTTAAAAAGTCTTTGATCTTCATCTCATGAAAAATTGCTGCACTTCTAAAAAATATTAGGTCATAAAGATACAAAAAGATATACAAAAACCACAAAGCTTTTGATTTAGGAAATTAAGATGCAATGTTGAAACTAAAAAATCTGTAAACTTAGAAAGATGCAGCATTCAAGTTCCATCAAAACATTGAACAGGACCAAGATAAAGTCACCTTAATATCATTAATGTTTAAATAACTATAACTATGACTAATAGAAGCTTCCAAATGAGCAAACCGTGACTTCAAACAAACCTTCTACCTTTTGACCTACAGATTGAAACTCACACAGAAGGTTGATTGAAGATCAAAGAAAGAAAATAGATTGTAGAATACTATCATACAATAGAATCAAAGCTTTGTCATTGGTTGGTGTTGTTTCTGTATTGGTGAACATCATATTTGTAAACTCGAGCAATGGTTACCCAAAACATTGATGGTCGTTTGTGTTGAATGGTGGTGTCGATGAAGCTATAATGGTGACCTTCAACATATAATGATGATAGTCTTTGAATGATCCTAAGTCTTATGTTAAATGTGACAAAGATAAATGGTGACTATGGAGATCTCTGGTGGCCTACAAAACAAAACACCAAGTGTATGGTAAAGGTCGACAAACCCAAAATCTTTTAAATATTCATCCAAATCTACAATGCAAACACCAAAAATGCATCACTCCACAAAATCCATCAATCCACTATTTATTCCATTAATTCCACATTCATTTTAGTACTCAAGATCGAAATTCTAATTCTAGATGCCACTTTCAGGTCAAAGATACAGATCTCTATGATTTTTGAGGATTCAATACCACTGAAAAAGTCGTAAAAGGATTAATAGATAGTTGGGAATTTTCAACGCTGCACTTAATGAGCCAACAAGTGTTCATCATAAAGAATTTGTGATTAACATGATACTAATTACAAAAACATGATATTTACACTAAAGATACATTTCAACTTAAACAACTTAAACGTTACACACATTTGCAATCAAACACTACAAACATGGTTGGAAATGGAAGAATAGACTAAATCAACATGAAGAATGGTGGCCCTATGAATGGGAGGTGTTGTTGGAGAAGATCGGGGCACCTCTAGAAGTAGCATGGCCTCAGTTAAAAGATCCTCCTTTTCAATGATTACTTTGGTCCTTTGAAAACTAGAAGGCTTGGCAACAAACGCCAAAAATGAACACAGATTTGTATGGAAAAACAAAACACAAAGTGTATGGTAAAGGTCAATAGGAACTAAACCAGAAATTTTTAAAATTCACCAAAAAAACCACACAGTCAAATGTTTGAAAAGATGCCCAATATTGCAAAACGAGATTTTTAAAAAAATTATCTTTTCAAATGAAAATCATGTACAAATATGGATCCATTCAAAAATACAAATGAAAATAAGACTTATAAACAAACAAAATTTATCAATTTTTTGTATGAGATTAAGTAGGAGTCCCACCGTGGTCACCAGAATGTGATCATGCAAACTCAGAAAACTATTAGAAACAATTAATCAACAAAAACATAAACTAATTCTGAAATTTGAATGAAAACCTCAGATAGAGCAATAAAAATGGAGATTAAAACCATAAAATGAACAATGATACTCATTACCAAAACTCCATCTTGTCGAAGAAATATTTTCTCCAATATGATGAAGAATGTGGATGCTCTGTGCACGTGCAGTTCTATTTTGACAACATATACTTAGCGCAAATATGAATAGTAAAGTGATATAATATAGATAGCATGAAAGTGGATGGATTTGTGAGAGTATTAGGCTCTTATTTATAGTATTTTAGAAAAGAAGATCAATGGTGGAGGATGCATGAGAAGATCACCGGTGGAGGATTCATGAGAGGATTTTCCTAGGATTGAGGAGGGTTTGTTGTAGTCATGCAACACGTGTCCCCTTTGATTTAGGAAAAAGTGGAGAGAAAATAGACATTCGTCATGACTATGAAACATGTGTCTTTTTTATTAGAAAAAAGATGGAAACATGTTACAGAGAAAATAGCAATGTGCTATGTAAGGTGGAAACGGTGGATAATTAAATAATAAAATTTTAATTATGTGTGAAGGGGAAATTAGCTAATTAAGTTTATTATTTAATTAGTGTGTGGGATACATTAGGTGGGGTAAATTAACTAATTTGGCCATTTAGTTAATTTATGATAAGTTTGTAATAAGGACAAATTCAGGTGTCTATAGTACGCCTTAGAGGTCACTATATTAACTTATCTATTCACTACCATAGTTTCTTAGAACATTATCATGATTCTAAATCACCTTTTTATGTACCAAAAACTAGTTTTTAGAACTCTTCTTCCATATTCTTCTAGAATTCACCTACATCAATCACTGAATTGGGGATTCTATGTTGAAATGCACAAAACAACTGAGAGGGGGGGGGGGGGGGTGAATCAGTTGTCACCAAAACTTAACTTCTTATAAACATCAACACATCAATCACTTAATCACTATTATTATGATTTAATCATGAAAGCATGAAATCTGAAACTTAAGCACAATCTCACATTCAATGCATGAGACACCAAATTTTTACGTGGAAAACCCTAAACAGGGAAAAACCATGGTGAGTGTTAGATCACAATATAATATGTAATAATAATACCGAAAATAAGAGGCTCACTACCCAGAGCTCACTGCTCAAATGAAAAGGCTTACTACCAAAAGGTTAGGCTCACTGCCAAAAGGGCTCATTGCTAGAAATTGGTGAACTGAGATAATAGCATCTACATCATGCCAGGGTTTAGTTCCATTAAAGTGCAATATATCTCCTCTCCTCTTCTCTTCTTTTACACTTTGCACATATCTTCGCATCTTCACATTCTTCCCACTCATTCACGACTTCATTTGATGTATTTATACAATTCATCAACCTTGGAATGAACATCAAGGTCAACATTACAATCATAAACCTTTGGAACAATCTCCAAGGTCAGCATACATACATATTTAGCCAATATTCAAATTAGGTCTGGACCTAAACAGATTAGGGAAGAAGAGAAATGAATGCAGACCACACCAAGCCTTAGTTGGGACTCAAATGTAATTTTCCACACAACAACACACTTTACAAACTTCGAAGCATATCCACAAATGGTGAAAACAATCAGGTTGGCCAGAACTAGAGTTAACATTAAGTCCTTTAGGAACACGCTTCATGCACAATTCAGATTACAATTTGCGGACCAATCAAAAGGTAGGAACATGATCTAGAGACATCCACAAGCACGTTATAATCACCAAGAACATCCGCACAACCTCTAAACACTTTATCCATAAAATTCTTCAAACTGGAGCACTTGAACATTATTGTCGGCCATTGTCAAATAGGAAAGATCACTTGCAGAGCACCAAATCATGTACCATTAGAGTTGAAGGCACATAACATCATCACAAACTTAATTTCAGAACCGCAAACTGTGAAACTTAAATGTGGAGAAATGCGGAGCAGAATACATTTTCCCTGTCACCATTAAATACACAAAAAAATAGTTTTTACTCTGGTGAACAAAGCTCACTCAAATATTCACAGCGGAGGCTCAAACTTGAAACATAGCATCCACAAACATCCCTTAACATTACTTCCAATTTACAGGAAAAGATATTCAATCTACAGGATATGCGGAGCAAAACACTGCACTGCTTTGGTAGATAAAGCAATTCCGCACTTTGTACTAATTCCTCAAATACTTGTTTAGACTTATTCAAATGACTTTCTTAGGTGTTGACATCAATGACAACAATTACTTCTCATACTTGCAACAATCTCACCCTTTGTAATTGATGGCAACACATGATGTGAAAAACCATTAAGACATACAAACTTGCTTTGCTTTTTTGCTCCCCCTTACTTGATGCTTTCTCTGTCTGCAACTTTCTTCTTAGGTTTTTCACATGAAATTCTCTCCCCCTTTGACATCAATGGAAAAGGGTGCCAGACCTTTTCTTTCTTTTTGCTGCACAACTCTCCAGTCATCAACACTACAACAGTTACTACTCTTGATCAGAAACTTCCACCTACTGCCCCTAAGGAGTAGCCTTCAAAACATCAATCCAGATGAAAGATGAAACTTTGAATACCGCTAGATTGATGCATTCCTTATGCATCTTTAATTTAGAGCAGGAGGGGTAATAACTCCTAACTTCTCCCTAAGATACTCAAAAGTATCCTTAGGTAGAGGCTTAGTGAAAATATCTACAATTTGATCCTTTGTAGACATTTACTCCATCTTTACTTCATTCTCTATTACCTTTTCTCTCAGAAAGTGATACATTATTGATATTCTTTGTCCTTGAGTGCATCACTAGATTCTTTGAAATGTTTAAAGCACTTGTATTGTCGAAAGACTGAAATTGGTTCTTCATATACAACTCTTATGTCCTTCAATGTTTGCTTCATCCAAAGCACTTGAGTGCAACAACATGCTACATCAATATATTCTGCTTCTATAGTAGACAAAGAAACTGATTCTTGCTTCTTTCTTAGCCATGAAACCAATTTTTTACCCAAGAGGAAAGCACCTCCACTTGTACTTTTTCTGTCATCAGCATCTCCAGCCCAATCTGCATCTATATAAGCACTAAGAGTGAAATCAGTATCTTTTGGATACCACAATCCATAGTCTGAAGTGCCTTTTAGATACCTCATGATCCTCTTGACTACCATCACATGTGACTCTTTGGGATCTTCTTGAAATCTTGTCACAAGACAGACTGCATGCATTATGTCTAGTCTAGAATGGGTAAGATAAAGTAGTCCTCCAACCATAGACCTATACTTTTTTCTGATAAGTTTTAGGTGATTCATCATTCTTTCTCATCTTGCAGCCAATTACCATAGGAGTACATACTGGCTTAGAATCCTCCATTCCAAACTTCTTCAACAATTCTTTCACATACTTGGACTGAGAAATGAAAATTCCTTTTTTTGATTGAGTAATTTGTAGTCCTAAAAAGAAATTCATTTCACCAAACATAGACATTTCAAACTCTTTTTGCATTTCCTCTACAAATTTTTTACACATATCTTCATTACCTCCAAAAATAATATCATCAACAAAGACTACAACAATCAGAATTTTATCATCATTAATTTTGAAATAGAGATTGCTATTTGTAGTACCTTTATTGAACCCTAATTGCATCAAATATTTGTCCAACCTTGCATACCAGGCTCTAGGAGCTTGCTTGAGTCCATACAGGGCTTTCTTCAATCTGCATTTCCTTCATCTTTTTATTCTTCACTGCTTGAAGACTCATCTGATTCATATAAAATACTTTTGGTCATCATAAAAATAGCTCTGTATTGGGAATGACTGTGTTATGTCAACCTGAACTTCTGTTACTCATTACTCTCAAGCTAATTATCAAAATCAGACAAACTTCTGGATGTAGATGTAACCAATGATTAATAACCATATGCCAGAACCGCAAAGCATTATATTCAATAGCGGACCAATACGGACTATCTTATCAGATAGATACTTAGCCAAAATTCATAACCTATCTTCTTTCTTGATCAAATCTTTTGCATAGTAGACTTCAGCACAATTCTTGCTTCATCCTTTATAAACATAGTCTCTAACCTGACTTAAACCTTGTTGCTAATACTTGACCCTATCTCTTCTTGCCGAGGCATCAATACCAATCCTTTGGCAGGGGAGAAAAGATTTCCAATAGGACTTCCCTGAGCCAAAGCTCTAATCATAGTTTCCAGAGGGAACATCTGCACCAGATACTGGTACAAGCTTATCCTTAACCTCTTTTATATCCTTCTTCACCCAAATTTCATTCATCTCCTTCTTGGTCTTGTTGCAAGTATGTGCCTAATCAGTGTTGTCATTGATGTCAACATATATGTGTTGTCATTGGTGTTAACTGTGCTCTTATTTTGTTTCTTGCTTGTAATAAGTGAGATGCTTTGTATTTACTTATGTAAGTGATCTTGATGTTGAGGATATTGAGAAAATTAGCTCCTCCGGTAGAAATAGTGAGTTGCAGTAGAAATAATGTATTGCATACAGAAGAACAGTCTAGAAGATTGATCCACATTTCCTATAGGATAAATATCTTTGTCTGTGGATTGGAAGTCATTTAGAAGTCTATCTAAAGATGTTATATTCCAAGTTTGAGCCTCTGGTATGAAGATTTGAGTGAGTTATGTTCACCAGAGTGTAAACTACTTTTCCTGTATGTTTGGTGGTGACAGGGAGAAAGTGTTATGATCCGCATTCCTTCGCATTGAAGTATTTCTATTTTCAGTTCTAGAGTTAAGTCTAAGATGATGTTAAGTGCCTTTAACTTCAATGGTTCATGATTTTGTGGTTTGCAAGCGATCTTTTCCTTATGACAGTAGTTGGCTGTGCTATTTATGTGCTCTGATTTGAAGAATCTTCTTGACAGAGTGGTTAGAAGTTGTGCGGTTGTTTCCTGATGATTTCAATTTTCTTGTGGATGTCTCCTAATCGTGTACCTACCCTTGGATTAGTTTGCAAAAAGAAAATTGGATCGTGAATGAAAAATGTTCTTAGAAGACCTAGTGTTCTCACCAGTCTTGGCCGACTTGGTTGATTTCACTAATTGCAGAGATGCCTTGACAATTGTGGGAGCATGTTATGGAATGAAGAATTGTGTTTGAGTCTCAGCTAAGGTGTGGCGTGATCAGCATACATCTTTACATCTTTCCCTTAGCTAATTTCTATATTAGGTCCAGAACTATTTTTATGTATGTTTTTGTAATGTCGACCTTGGAGATTGTTCCAATGGTTGATGAATGTATTGCTGACCTTGATGTACATTCCAAGGTTGATGACTTGTATAAAGACTTGTCATGAAATGCGAAAAAGTGTATGGTGGTGCGAAAATGAAGAGATAATTGTGAAGGTGTAAAAGAGTAGACCAGAGAAGTTATAGTATGCTTCAATGGAACTAAACCCAGGCATGGAGTAGATGCTACTGAATCAGTTCACCATTTTGGCAATGAGCCACCCTTTGGCAATAAGCCACCCCTTGGCAGTGAACCACTCCTTGGCAATGAGTCATACTTGGCAGTGAGTCGTTCTTTGCAATAAGCAATTTGGGCAGTGAGCCCTGTAGGTAGTGAGCCTCAATTTTTCGGTATTGTTATAACTCATATATTTATGTGGGCTAACACCCACCGTGGTTTTTCTTTTTTAGGTTTTTCCATGTAAAAATCTGGTGTCTACTATGTTGAATATGTGATTGTGATTAAGTCTATGGTTTAATGCTTTCATGGCTAAATCTAATTATTAGTAATTAAGTAATTGATGGTTTGATATTCATATAAAATTAAGTTTTTGTGATAAATGATTCACCCCCCCTCTCAGTTGTCCTGTGTATTTCAACAATTGGTATTAGAGCAGGTTCCTAAGAAGAAATCCTAACAGCTTGAGGAAGATCCAATATGTCTTTTAAAAAGGAAGCACCATAGTTTGATGAGACACATTATGCTCTATGGAAGGTACAAATGAAAAGACATCTCCTTTGTCTTGGTTATAAAGTGTGGAAAGTTGCAGAAATAGAATACACCATACCTGAAAATGGTTTAATAGTTGAAGATGAAATCAAAGAATGAGTTGAATAGAAAATCTAGAGATGCCTTGTTAAGTGCTTTGTCTAACACTGAGTTGATGAAAGTCATGGATCTAGAATCTACAAATGGAGTTTGGGAAAAGTTGAAGAAACTGTATGAAGGAGATGATTCTATAAAAGAAGCCAAGCTATAGGGCCTGAAAGCAAAATATGTGAGTTTAAAAATGAATGAATATGAAAACATTACAGCCTTCATGCAAAGGGTTGATGAACTTGTCAATGGAATGAAAGGTATGGGAGGAACTATTGATAATAAGGAAGTTGTGATGAAAATTCTTAGATCACTACCAAAGTCCTACAGTCACAAAGTAGCTGCAATTGAAGAAGTAATGACTGTGAAAACTATTGATAGAGATCAATTACTTGGAAAGCTTACAACCTTTGAGATGAGAGAGTTTGGTGATGCTCTGCCAAAAGTTGAAACTGCTTTCAAAGCCAGTACTTCAGAAAAGATCTCCAGAGCTGAGAAATATAAGGTGGAACCTGATGATGACTTTGATGAAATTGAAGCTAACTTTGTTGATAGATTACAAAGAGGTTCAGGTAAGTTCAAAGGAAAATTACCTTTCAAATGTTTTTCACATGGCAAAGTAGGTCATTATGCTTCCAGATGTCTTGAAAGAATTGAAAGGAATAGAAAACGATTTAAGAACATGCCTAGAGCTCCAAAGAAATGCTACTATGTTAGAGATTTTGATGATGAAGGTGTGATTGATGATGAATCTAATGATGCTAGTACTAGTGCAAATGAATGCTTGTTTATTGCTATTAAAGAAGAACCTGTGTCTACTAATCCTTCTAGTTGTGTGAAGGAAGAAAAACCAGTGGAAGAAAGTGCTTTGGCTGTTCAGGTTGAGATAGATAAGGATGAATGGATTATTGATAGTGGATGCTCACATCACATGATTAGTGAGAAAAGTAAGTTTGTAAGTTTGGAAAAATATGATGGAGGACTGGTTAGGTTTGGACATAATGCAGCTGGTAAGATTTGTGGAAAATGATCTATTTCATTTGATGGAAAGCATAATACCAACAATGTCCTATATGTGAAGGGTTTGAAGCGCAATCTTTTGAATGTTGGTCAGATGTGTGACAAAGGCTATGATATGAGATTCAAAGACAATATATGCAAGATCATGGAAAGCTCTAGAACTGTGATTGCTACTAGTAAGAAGACCAGAGGTAACATCTATCAATTAAGAGGAACTAATGATTACTGTTTATTAGCCCAAGTAGATGAAAGTTGGTTGTGGCATAGAAAGTTTTGTCATATAAATTTTGATAATTTGGTAAAGATAAGTTCAGGTCAGACTGTGAGAGAATTACCAAAACTTGTGAAATCCACCAATACCATTTGCAAGGAATGTCTGTTGGGGACAAGAACAAGTTTCAAGAGTAAAAAGCAATTTTCTACCTGTTTGCTGGATCTAGTTCATATAGATCTATGTGGTCCTGCAAGGATAAGAAGTCTACAAGGTGATAGGTACTTCATGTTGCTTATTTATGATTATTGTAGAATGAATTGGGTTACTTTTCTAAGAGACAAATTTGAAGCCCTAGAGAAGTTCAAATCCTTCAAGGCAATGGTTGAAAATGAATAGAACTAAAAATCAAATCCTTGAGGTCTAATAGAGGAGGTGAGTTCACATCAAATGAATTCAACATTTTCTGTGAAGAGCAAGGAATAAACAGATAGTTGTCTACACCTAGGACTCCTCAGCAAAATGGAGTTGTGGAAAGGAAGAATGTGATAATTCAAGAGGCTGCTAGAACAATGATGAAGGAAGGAGGCCTGCCGAAAGTTTTCTAGAAAGAAGCTATACATATTGTTGTCTATATTCAAAACAGAGTTCAAGTGAAAGGTAATGGTACTAAAATGCCCTATGAATTGTGGTATGGAAGAATTCCAACAGTAAGATATTTCAAAGTCTTTGGAAGCAAATGCTATATTAGAAGAGATGAAGACCTAGTTTGATGCAAGATGTGATGAAGGAATCTTCCTTGGATACTCTACCAAGAGTAAGGCCTACTGGTGCTACAACAAAAGGTTGAAAAAGATTGTCGAGAGTGCAAATGTGAAGGTGGATGAAGGAAAAGGAAGAACATCAGATCAGAGTGGCTATGAATTAGATGAACCTTCTACTATAACTTATGAAGAAAAGGTTGAACAAGAAGACAGTTAAGATGAAGAAGAAAAGGCTCCAGAAATTGCTGCTAAGACCCCCAGGTATGTAAGAATCAATCACTCTAAAGATCAAATTATTGGAGATAAAGAAAAAGGAGTACTGACAATGAAAAGAGTTGCAGAAGAACAAGTGAATTACTATTTGCTCTCTATAGTTGAACCAAAAACTGTGAATGAAGCCTGCAATGATGAAAATTAGGTAAAGGCAATGGAGGAAGAACTAATGTAGATAGAGAAGAATGAAACTTAGGAACTAGTTCCTACACCTGCTAACAAAAATATTATTGGAACCAAATGGGTTTTCGGGAATAAGATGAATGAAAATGGAGAAGTTGTAAGGAATAAAGCAAGGCTTGTGTGCAAAGGATATTATCAAATTACAGGAATAGATTTTGAAGAGACTTTTGCTCTAGTAGCTCGGATTGAAGCAATCAAAATGTTTCTGGCATTTGCAGCTCACAAAGATTTCAAAGTGTATCAGATGGATGTGAAGTTTGCATTTATGAATGGTGAGTTGGAAGAGGAAGTCTACATGAGCAACCAAAAGGATTTCAACTATCAGATCAAGGTAATATGGTATGTACATTGAAGAAAGCATTGTATGGACTCAAGCAATCTCCTAGGGGTATGCAAGGTTGGATAAGTACTTATTGTAGTTAGGATTCAGTAAAGGTACTGGTGACAGTAATCTCTATTTTAAGATTAATGGTGATCAAATTTTGATTGTTGAAGTCTTTGTTGATGATATCTTCTTTGGAGGCAATGAAGGTATGTGTATGAAATTTGCTGGTGGAATATAGAAAGAGTTTGAGATGTCTATGTTTGGTGAGATGATTTTCTTTCTGGCTCTACAAATCAATCAATCAGATAAAAGAATCTTCATATCTCAATCTAAGTATGTGAAAGAGTTGTTAAAGAAGTTTGGATGGAAGATTCTAAATTGGTATGTACTCCCATGGTGAATGACTGTAAATTGAGAAAAATTGATGAATCACCCAAGATTGATTAGAAAAAGTATAGATCCATGATTGGAGGATTACTTTATCTAACTCAAACCAGACCTGATATTATGCATGCAGTTTATCTTGTTGAAAGATTTCAAGAAGATCTAAGAGAATCACATGTGATGGCAGTAAAGAGAGTCTTGAGATATTTAAAAGGCACTCCATATCATGGCTTATGGTATCCAAAGGATAATGATTTCATTCTTAGTGCTTATACAGATGCTGATTGGGCCGGAGATGTTGATGATAGGAAGAGTACAAGTGGAGGTGCTTTCTTTTTGGGTAACAGATTGTTTTCATGGCTGAGAAAGAAACAAGATTCAATCTCTTTGTCAACTACAGAAGCAAAGTATATTGCAGCAACATGTTGTTGTTCTTAAGTGTTATGGATGAAGCAGACCTTGAAAGACATAAGAGTTTTGTATGAAGATCTAATTGTAATCTTCTGTGACATACAAGTGCTATAAATATTTCAAAGAATCCAGTGATGCATTCAAGAACAAAGCATATATCTATAAGGTATCAATTTCCAAGAGAAAAGGTAACAAAGAATGAAGTAAAGTTGGAATATGTGTCAAAAAAGGATCAGATTGCAGATATCTTCACCAAACCTCTGTCTAAGGATACTTTTGAGTACCTCAGAGAAAAGTTAAGGGTCATTACCCCTCCTACCATAAACTAAGATGCATGGGAATGCATCAGTCCAGTGGTGCCCAAAGTCTCATTCCTTGATCTGGATTGATGTTTTAAGAGCTACCTCTCAGGGGGAGTAGCCAGATGTGTTGGTAACAGTTCAGTTAGATCAGAGTAGTAGAATGTAAGTATTTGCCCTTTGCCATTGATGTCAAAGGGGGAGAGAAATCATGTGAAAAACTCAGGGGGAGAAAGAATGCAGATGTGTAAAAAGAAAGGGGGACAATCTTTTCTTGATGGTCTTTTTAGTTTTACACAACATATGTTGCCATCAATGACAAAGGGGGAGATTGTTGCAAGTATGTGCCTAATCGGTGTTGTCATTGATGTCAACATATCTGTGTTGTCATTGGTGTTAACTGTGCTCTTATTTTGTTGCTTGCTTGTAATAAGTGAGATACTTTGTATTTACTTATGTAAGTGATCTTGATGTCGAGGATATTGAGAAAATTAGCTCCTCAGGTAGAAACAATGAGTTATAGTGGAAACAATGTATTGCATACAAAATAACAATCTAGAAGATTGCTTTGCATTTCCTGTAGGATGAATATCTTTGTTTGTGGATTGGAAGTTGTTTAGAAGTCTGTCTAAAGATGTTATATTCCAAGTTTGAGCCTCTGGTATGAAGATTTGAGTGAGTTATGTTCACTAGAGTGTAAACTACTTTTCTTGTATGTTTGGTGGTGAGAGGGAGAAAGTGTTATGCTCTGCATTCCTCCGCATTGAAGTATTTCTGTTTGCGGTTCTAGAGTTAAGTCTAAGATGATGTTAAGTGCCTTCAACTTCAATGGTTCATGATTTGGTGGTCCGCAAGTGATCTTTTCCTTATGATAGTAGTTGGCTATGTTGTTTATGTGCTCCAATTTGAAAATTTTTCTTGACAGAGTGGTTAGAAGTTATGTGGTTGTTTCCTGATGATTTCAATGTGCTTGTGGATGTCTCTTGATCATCTACCTACCCTTGGATTGGTCTGTAAAGATAAAATTGGATCATGAATAAAGAATGCTCTTAGAAGACCTAGTCTTCTCACCAGTCTTGGCCGACTTGGTTGATTTCTCTAATTGTAGAGATGCCTTGACAATTGTGGAAGCGTGTCATGGAGTGAAGAATTGTGTTTGAATCCCAGCTAAGGTGTGGCATGATCAACATACATATTTACATCTTTCCCTTAGCTAATTTCTGTATTAGGTCCAGACCTATTTTTATGTATGTTTTTGTAATGCCGACCTTGGAGATTGTTCCAATGGTTGATGAATGTATTGCCGACCTTGACGTACATTCCAAGGTTGATGAATTGTATAAAGACTTGTAATGAATTGCGAAAAAGTGTATGGTGGTGAGGAAATGAAGAGATAATTGTGAAGGTGTAAAAGAGCAGAGCAGAGAAGTTATATTGTGCTTCAATGGAACTGAACCCAGGCATGGAGTAGATGCTACTTAATCAATTCACCATTTTGGCAATGACCCACCCTTTGGCAGTGAGTCACCCCTTGGCAGTGACCCATTCTTTGTAGTGAGCGATTTGTGTAGTGAGCCTTGTAGGTAGTGAGTCTCTATTTTTTGGTATTGTTATAACTCATATATTTTTGTGTGCTAACACCCATCGTGGTTTTTCCCTTTCAGGGTTTTCCACATAAAAATCTAGTGTCTACTATGTTGAATGTGTGTTTGTGATTAGGTCTATGGTTTCATGCTTTCATGGTTAAATCTGATTATTAGTAATTAAGTAGTTGATGGTTTGATATTCATATGAAGTTAAGTTTTTGTGATGACTGATTCACCCCCCCTCTCAGTTGTCCTATGTATTTCAATAGGTCTCTACCGGATCAACTTTTTGTACTAGTTTCTTTATTTATGCCTGATTATTCTTCTTCATATTCTTTCTTTTGCAAAATCTTTCAATATGTCTAGTCCTATTGTAGTTGTAGCACATAACATTCCTTTGACCAATATTTATTTCATCCATTCTGGATCTGCATTGGTTATCTTTGTGTCCAAATCTATTGCATATAAAATAGTTACCATTGAAAAATTGAGCATTCCTTCCAATGTTGTGATTGTTCCTTATCAGACTTCTGCAGTCACTAGCTTTATGACCAAATCTCTTGCATGTAAGCAGTACCTTTGAAGGTTTGAGCATTCCTAGCACTATTGTAACTATTCCTTATTTGACTTCCACATTCATTAGCCTTATGACCTACTTTATTGCAATTAAAGCATTGACTAGAAAATGATCTAATATTTTGATTCACTTTGCTCCTACATTGAGTAGCTCTATGACCAAACTTATTGCATACATTACAATAACCATTGAAAGAAGTGTACCTTTGAGCATTTGGTTGCCTGACTGGTGGTCTTCTAGGTTTGTTCTTTCGATTCTGAGTCTATTTTCTCTTGTTCTTCTTGATCTCATCATTCCTTTCTTCACTGGTCTTAGAGCTTTCTCCTTTCTCAAATCCCAAACCTTCTTTTTCTTCAGGACTCTTCTTCCTAGCAAGCATCTCATCAAGTTTTGCAAAACTTATCTTAAACTTTTCTTCATCATTTTTTGCTTTCTCCAAATTTGACTTTAGGTTCTCAACTTCTTTTTCAAGCTTATCATATTCTTTTGATTTGTCTTTCACTAACAGATTTAGGTCTTCTTCTACTTTTGCTCTTTCTACAACTTCCTCTTTCAAATCATTCAAGGTTTCATTTGTTGATATCAATTGTTCACTAACCACCTTATATTTTTTTAAAACTTCTTGATTTGCTCTCTTAATTTTCTGATACATTCATCTGCTTCTTTGACATTCTCCTTCAAATCTATGATTTCTTCTTCAGTTCTTTCTAGGGCTTCAAGAGCAACCTTCTTGTGCACCGTCCTGGATCTACCTCAAACTGTTAGGCTTTTTGTCGAGGAACCCTCGCTCTGGTACCAATTGTTGAAATGTACAAGACAACTGAGAGGGGGGGTGAATCAATTGTCACCAAAACTTAACTGCTTATACACATCAATTGCTTAATCACTGTTATTATGATTTAATCATGAAAGCATGAAATCTAAAACTTAAGCACAATCACACATTCAACGCATGAGACACCAGATTTTTACATGGAAAACCCTAAATAGGGAAAAACCATGGTGAGTGTTAGCTCACAATATAATATGTAATAACAATACCAAAAATCAGAGGCTCACTACCCAGAGCTCATTGCTAAAATGAAAAAGCTCACTGCCAAAAGGTTAGGCTCATTTCCAAAAGGGCTCACTGCTAGAAGTTGGTGAATTGAGATAATAGCATCTACATCATGCTAGGGTTTAGTTCCATTGAAGCGCAATATATCTCCTCTACTTTTCTCTGCTTTAACACTTTGCACTTATCTTCACATCTTCGCATTCTTCCCATTCATTCACAACTTCATTTCATGTATTTATACAATTCATCAACCTTGGAATGAACATCAAGGTCGGCATTACAATCATCAACCTTTGGAACAATCTCCAAGGTCGGCATACATACATATTTAGCCAATATTCAAATTAGGTCTGGACCTAAATAGATTAGGGAAAAAAGAGAAATGAATGTGGACCACACCAAGCCTTAGTTGGGACTCAAATACAATTTTCCACGCAACAACACACTTTACAAACTTCGTAGCATATCCGCAAGTGGTGAAAATAATTAGGTCAGCCAGAACTAGAGTTAACATTAATTCCTTTAGGAACACGCTTCATGCACGATCTAGATTTGTTGTGATGCTCACAACACACCCCCATTTTTACCCTTTAGCAAAATGAGGACCCCTGCTGTGGCTTTTGCTTTTGGTTTGTGTGGTTTTGGATTTCTTGGCAGCATGGGTAAAATGTCCTTGGTGCTTGAAATTTGAGTTTCACAATGCTTGGTGATAAATGGTTGTTATCAATAAAATCTACATTGAAAATCAGCTGGGGTTTCCTTTTGAACCATTTGAAAATTCTGCGTATTTTAAGAGTTATGTTTGTTTCTATGAAAAGTTAACGCTAGATTGAGGTTGGTCAATGTGTATCTGATATACATTGTCATTTACGTGTATCTTTTATGATTTTGGTTCATCGAGTTATTATGTTCATTGTGTTTTAAATCACTTGTTGTTAGTGGTTTAAAACGAACTTATGCAAGTCCGGACCCGATGGCGTTTTAGGGTGAATTGGATAAATGTAGAAATCCGCAGTTGTATTTGTATATTACAACTCATGTATTAAAGATACAAATGCAAAATATACACATGCGGATGTCAAAATGAGTTAAAAGTGATGTATAAAGTCAGGGTCATCTCATTTGTATGGTTAATACATTGTTTTTTGGTATGCTTTTGATACAAATGTAGATCCAGACGTGAAGGTAAAATTTAATTAAGTTTAGAGAGCAAAAGGTGAATGCTCAAATTTGTATGTTTTGTTGTATGTATAATCACATGTATCTGAGATACATAGACAAAACTAGACATGATTTGAAAATTTAAACAAAGTGAACTTTAAGTGGAGTCCGCGTTTATATATTTAGATGCATGTATTAGAAGTACAAAAGTGAAAGATGTAATTGCAGACTTGAACTCAGGATTAAATAATGAATAAAGTGCAGTTGCGCATAGCAAGGGTTAGGAAAGTCAACATCGTGAATATTTGTATATTCGCATGTATATCGTATACATGAAAATATACAAACAGATTAAATTCAAAACCCAACCTAATTAAAGATTTGAACATTGTATATTTCGTGTGGGGTCCACATTGGTATATTTGAGATGTGTGAATGCGCTATACAATAAAGGTGATACAAATGACATAGAAAATTGGGCCTGAAACTAATTCCAATTTGTTTTATAAACCCGATAGAGTCTGAGTTTGTATATTTGGTGATTGTATAAGATATACATGAAATATATACAAACAAATATACAAAAAACAAAGAGAACGGAAGATTGTAACTTGGATATACAAAAGGTAAAACGACAAAGGTACTATTAAGTCAAAATGTTGTAGTGACATCATCACTCTTTCGTTGCGTGTTAATAAAAGTACATGTATATGAGATACAAAGCACAAAAGTGCAAAGCGGCCAATGTATACAAAATTCAAAATATGCATTGAACGGGAAAAGTTAAACGTGAATCAAATTGTATGCATTGATTACAACATTTAATTGACATCTACCACTGAAAACCTAGATTCAAAGAAGTAAAAAGGAATTTCGATTGTGTTAATCTTCACAATTGCACTCAGAGTTTAGTTGCAGAGCATTTTACAGATCTAAAGGTGAGGTGTGATTCAAAGGCAAATTGTGATTGCAAGGTAGCTGTGTTGAATTAGAATGGTAAATTTCTTGTCAACGACATTAAAGTCAATGGTTGTGAATTCAAGTATGTATCTAAGATCCTAGTCATGTTTAACAAAATTTGATTACGGTAATTTTATAGTGATTATAGTAGAATAATGGGAATGGTTTAAACTTAATTAATCATTGTGATGGATTGTGAAATTTGAACATGGTGGGGTAGATGTATATAATTCAAAAAAGTGGAAAAAGACAAGACCATAGGGTTAAAGGTTAAACAGTAAATGTATATGGTAAAAAACCCTAGTAAATGTGGACATGGTTGTAAAATGAATGTATATCTTTTTAGGATGCTACCTAAGGGAAAAAAAATTGAGAAGACAGTTGGAAAAGCTGAAAATAAAGACACGAGAGTTAAAGAAGAATTTGCAGTTAGAGGTTATAGTTCAAATATATACTCTTTAGGAGGAAGGGTAATGGACACTAAAATTGGAGATTTTGATTCCGAAGAAATATTGGAGAGGATTAGAGTGCCTGGTGCACCCTTGGCCATGAAAAACATATGGGATGTGGGATTGTATCATGTTGTAGGATTCCCATTAGCAATGGAGGCTAGGGACCTGGTTCTAGAATGTATCCAGAGATATGATTTGGATTCCAGGAAGGTAAAGCATAATGGGGTGGTGTTTGTAGATTTGTCTGTTGAGGGTATAGCAAAAACCTTTGGGTTGAAGACCACTGGAAAGATGAAAGAAGTAGATGTAGAGAAATATTCAGATGATTTTAAAAAGAATGAGGCATCCTATAAAAGTGCAATATTCTACAAGTGGTATTCTTCATATAAGAAACCAAAGGCAGTTGCCAGGGTACCAAAGAATTTATACAGGTTAGATTTCAAGGAAGACATATATATCATGATTACATTACTAAGCAGAGTAATGGGTTTAGCGGATGCTACTGCATTTGAGCCATGGATGTTTTCGGTGATACAATTTATCAGAGAAGAGATAGGGAATGTATATTGGCCTTTGGCCATCAACAATGCCATTTATGCACAAGTCCTGAGACTTAATAAACAAAAGAAGTTCTACATGTCATCTTATATTGTATATTCTTGTGTAGCCAAAATGCAATTAAATGGAATACTAAGGATTGGCACATTGGGAAGTGGGTCAGGGCAAACTTTAGTATATGATCATTACCCGGACCTACAGGAACAAAATGTAGGGAAGAATTGGATAAGGATAAATGATGTGTTTTCCATGTACCTAGTGAGGATATTGACAGGAGAAAAAGATCAAAGGTTGTCTGAAGTAGCAAAGAATGCAATCACATTGCATAGTGCTTGGTATATACAGTTCTCTGCTTTCACATACATTAGAACTGAGGGCTTCAAAGGAAAACCTTTTAGATTACCAAGATACCCATCGGATAGGGTAGTGTTGTTGTTCACAAGACAAATTTTGGATGTGTATGCCATGTATAAGGCCAAGTTTAATAGTGGTAACATTAAGTTTTCTTTTGTTATTAGCAAATACCAATGTTTTAATGAAGATGTAGCTAAAACCTCAGAGGTAAAGCTGCTATATTATGGTTTCCCAGTTTTTGATCTAGCCAGACTTTTTGATCCATTCAAAAGGATTCATAATTTCATAGATAAAAAGTTTAAAAATTAGCCTCACATTGAGGATTTCTGGGCTAACCGTGACACTGAAGCTGAAGTCAAAAAGAGGGCTTATCAGATATTGACCCTCGATCAGATAAAAACCTTGGGAATAATTGAGGTGCAACAAGAGATCAGAGATGATGATGAGAATACACTACATACAAGCTATGACAGTCAAAAGGGTGCTGAGGAAATTATGAATGAACCAGACTAGAATCAGCCTGAAGAAACTTCATTGGACAATATTTCAAAGTCAGTATTAGCATATTCAGATATATGGATAAAGGAGCGGATAGAGGAATTGAAGACTAAAGGAGTAACGGTCACTTACCAAGGTAAGAAAGGTAAAAGAGAAGCCAAGAATGTGAAGACAATTTTGATGATTTCCTGAGAAGAAAGAGGCAGGTGGTAGAAGCTAGAATAACTAAGGCTAACACAGGAGCCACAATAATGGACCCATATGCACTAGGGATAACAGTGGCTATCCCTACGAGAAAATTTGTATTAGTAAAGGTAGGGACATCTACATCCACTACAGCTATCACAACAGAGCAAGGTCTAGTGTAGGCAACAGTATTATCTCAACTAGCATCAACACCCGCAGTACCTGTACAAGCATCTCAACAATCACCTTTGGAAACACAAGTCCAGCAAGAGGGGAGATAGGGGTTCATATTGGTTAAACAAGAAATGGCTGAGGAGATGATGGGAAAGGTAGTAATGGCCCAAACACTTACAAAAGAGAATATAGAAGTGGTAGATGTTGATAAAATTGAAAAAATTGAAGATGTTAATGATATTGAAGATGATCAAGAGGAAAGTGAAAATGAGAGTGGTAGTGATGATAGCTTAGAAATGAGTAGTGAGGAGGAAGAGGAAAGAAAAATACCAAAAACTCACCTCATGTTGGGAGTGTTCGATGCAGGTGCATCACAAGAGGCAGCAACATCACAAGATCCAAAAGTTGCCACACAGTCAAAAGAAGATGTAGAAATAACTGATCCATTTGACAACTTGGTGCCAAGAAACATCATGGAGGAAGTTAAGGAAGCTACCAAAGAAATATTGAGAAATCAGGCAGAAGAGAAAGAAAATGAGGGGAAGGATAACATGCTAGTTGCTCAAGGAGAAGGTTTACCAAGTCAGGAGAATGTGCCTACAGCTGCTATGAAAGAGCAACAAAATGTTGAAGATGGTGGTGATCACCTATGTTTAGGGTTCTAAAATTAGGTTGCAGGTATCTATTCTTGTCCCTTCAAGCCCTTGGTGCCTTAGGCTAGGTTGTTCCTCGACCCACATGCAGTGTTTTACTGCTTTTTCCTGTCACGCTTGAGAAAGTGTTAAGTTTTTGTATGTACAATTGCAAATGTATGTTGGCGGGTTTCTAAAATCTTGGTCAGCTTTTGAAAATTGATAAGAAATTGAATTATATGCATTTTAGATGCATATCAGGTTGTATATGCAAAGGGCGAATCTATTGTAGATTCCTGGGTATATTCTGCAGTTGTATGCATTTCCAAATGCATATCGGGCTTACAAGGAAAAATATACAAGGATGGAATATACATCACAGATCCCCAGAATATTTGCTATTTGTATATTGGGTCTGCATGTATATTTGGTTTGTATGTTCAGACATACAATGGTTAGATACATTGCAGGTATATTCCAGGAAAGATTCCTTGTTTGTATGTGAAAGGGTAAATGTATGTTTGGACATACAAAGGTCATATGCAAGGAAAATATGCAAGGCAACGGGATATACATTTGGTGGGGTCCGCCACTTGTATATTTGCGGTTGTATGTTTAAACATACACCCAAATATACAAAGGATAGGATACAAGCCGGACCCAAAAATATTTCAAATTTATTCTATGGGTCCCTGGCGTCCGCTGCTTGTATGTATGTGAGTGTTGTATGCTGCGGATATACAAAGTCCAGATTTGAAAGTTTTTCAAATCCAATGGATAAGCGGCAGGGATCCACGTTGTATGTATCTCACATTTATATAATGTGACATACAAGGAAATGTACAAAGAAAGGGAGATGCAACCTGGATGCAAAGACGGAATCCAATGCAGCGAATAATCTTCTGGCGTCCGTAGGATGTATAAGATGCTTGTATGTGTGGGTATACAATGAGGATATACAAGGGATTTTCGAAGGTGAACAGTGGTGATTGTATATGCATTTGTTTATGCATATACAAGGGTGAAAAGGGGCAAAATGAAGAAGCAAAAAGTCAGCGATAGGAACATGGAGTGCCTACGTGGCATGTAATCATTGGTTCTTGGCTTTTTTGCAGTTTTTAGCACCATGGATCTCAGCGATGGAATCATGATCAACCGCCATGTTTTGAACCCACAACATAGGTGTTTTCCTATGTATTTGCAATTGTTTTTGAGCGGGAAAGCAGTAGATGCATCCGCTGTTGCATTTCAAAGGCGCTTGTGGGTAGGTGAGGCAATAATGGCAGATTTGCAGAGGATAGTCAATGGAGTTGACAGGTCGGCAACCCAATTGAAGATGAAAGTCCTTGAGCGGTGGTGTGGATCCTGATTCCATCTGCTCATTCCTCTTTGTCTCCCCACAACATTGAATATTTTTGAGTGCCATTCCTCATGCATTGAATTTGGCAGATTTTTGATTTGCTTTGTAATTAATTTTTATTGGGTACACGGTCTTGGTATAAAGGCCACTGTGTTACTCATTGTTGTTGAAAACTGGACAACTTTTCTTTTGGTGCTGTAATCTGATACAATCTTATTGGCGGCTCTGTTTTGGGTACTTTGTGAGTTTATGAGTTGTATGTTGAATGTCTTATATATAGAATTTTTTGGTTTCATGTTGATTTAAATGAGTAATGCTTTATAACATGTATTTTGTTATTTTTCTCCAAATTGAATGTGTTCTTCTTCTGAATCTGAATATCTAAGGGGTATTAGTGATTCTAGAATATAGGTTTGCTATATTGAACGCCTTAATCTTTTACTTCTGCTCAAGGAGTAGATTAAATGTTTTGGGTTAAGTGTTGAGAAGAATATATTGCAACAAGGATATTTGTAAGCAGAAATAACCAAATACTTTATCTTGGGTATTGTCTGTAAGGTAGACATTACATAATCCCTTTGAAATCTGATTGTTGTTTTAGGTTTGTGATAAACATTCACATATATATATATATATATATATATATATATATATATATATATATATATATATGTCTATTGACTCCGAGCCCTGGATAGGCACCGATTTGATCTTGTATTTTGGTTGCAACCCAAAGTCTCAGTTTTGCATCCAAACATAAAATCAAACTTAAACTTTAAATCAAACCATTTAGGGCTTTAGAAGTAGTTTTAGGACCAAAATCCTTTGTCTCACAACTGAAAATAGGCCCAAAGCTAGCCCCTTTGCACTTATCTCACAGTTTTGGTCTGCATAAGAGAGGATTTATCTGCTTTATATTAACATCCAAGTAAGTTCATGTGCATGTGTCATAGGTTTTGCAGAGCCTAAAGAAGAAGAGGAGATATTTATAGAGTCTATCTCCTATACTATTGGCCCCTGGCTCGGGAATCCTATTGATCAATGATGGATACCTTGTAGGGATAACTGGGAACAAGCATCCAATCTGGGAAAATAACCAACAGAAGAGAAACAAGTTCCTCAAGAACAACAGCCTCCTCAAGAACAACAACCTCTTCAAGAATAGCCACCTCCACAACAAGAAGCACCTCCACAATAGGAAGGAAAAGAAGATAAAGAAGAAGAAGAGGATCATGAAGAATAAGAACAAGAGGAAGTCATAATAGAGGAACCTCAAGAGGAGTTCATGAATGATAAAGTTGCAAGTGTTAGCGTTGAAATACCATCTTGGGTAGGTTCAGAGGTGAGGCAAGATTCAACAGTGCAACTGATGCCTATTGATATTAAGAGTTTACTATCTAGTGAGGCCACTAGAAGGTGTAAGTGATAAGCAAGAATAATGTATACAATAAAAAGGGATCCTTCAAGGACAAGGACTGTGCAAATGGCAATTCTACAAGCAGATAAAGAAAAGGGAGAAATAGGAATGGAAGAGTATAATGTCATCAGTATGAGCCTTGGGCATGTCAATCAAAAATAACATATTAAGGAGATGCAACAAATCATAGAATTGAATGCCAATAAAATGAGAAAAGATAAATAGAAGATGATAAATTTGAAGGGGAAAACTGCCCAGATACATGTTGATCATGATGTTAGTCATAAAAAAACATAGAATAAAAGTACACATTAACCTTCATTCATCTTGAAAGATACGATGAATTTAGAGAATTCATGATCCCAAGTCTCCGGTGATTAGGTCTTAATCTTCCGACGCTACTCAGAGGTTGATGTGTGTTGTTGTTTCCATTTTGGGGCCTTACGTAAGTCTCATTTGTAAGATAGTGTTTCCTGTAATGATACTGCACAGATAGTTATTCTACACAAGATATGCTTCAAATAGTGTGTTTATCTTTAAATCTTTGCATGATATTTATCATTTTTGACATGCTTTAACCTCAAATATGCTGAATATGTTCAGTTATCTATGGGATGTCTGCATATTTGTATTATTTGCTTAAGATTGTCAATTATTTGCAATTATGATCATGAAATGCTCTGAAATTGAAAGAAATTGAAAAGAATAATTCAAACTAATGTTGAACCTTCAGTTATTGAGCCACATATACATTAGATACAGTCATGAAGAGAAGAAATCAAACCATATGTTCACCAGGACATTCCACAGCTAGATACAATCGATGCTAACTTCAAAGGAAAGGCATGAAAACAACACATGTAAGCTGATATGCACTCCAAGGGATGTAGAAAATCACAGCATGTATCAAGAATTCATACAATGATTACTCAAGATTTATGATGTATTGTAATCAAAATAGTCTTCTCATTCATTAAGTATGCAAGAACACATATGTATACAACAACTTTGAAATAAGCCCTGAATATTTCAGCAAACAGATTTCAATTAAGTTTTGAATGCTTCAAAGAAGGCATCCGTGCACCTTTTATAGAACAAGGTGAGGGAGCGGTTACAATTGATCTACGATCAAGATTTATCTATTAAGATCTATAGTTCAAACTTCATTGACTAAGTCAACTCTTTCAACGTGGCACAAGTTACCAGCTGGCAACCATCTAGGCAACTTATTATCTCTTAAGTACCTGATGCATGTATTCCCTTTATGGTGCATCTTCATCAGGTTCTTCATCATCATCTCCATTGTCATGATCATCACTTTCATCAGTTTCAATATCCTCCTGATGACTATCCCTTTGTATATGGACCTTCATGGATGTCCTGATATTTTCATATGCTTGCACAATCTTTTCTATTTCGCCGCCATCCTGAGTTGTTACTTTGGCTATGGCGTGTTTATACATTTGATATTTTCTCTGAAGGGTTTCTAACTTATTCCTCCTACTATTCAGTGTTTCATTATAACTCTCCACTCTGACTTTTATTCTCATTACTTTATCCGTTACTTCTTCTGTCAGGTGGTTCAAAGGGTCATCAGCTACCAGCTGGAAATTACTATGTAGAGCCTTCATTGCAAACTCTTCATCCTGATTTTCAATCTTCCCTTCTACTTTCCCTTCTAAGGTCTCTAGGACCTCTGCTTCATAAGACATCATATCATGTAGCTTCATACTAATGTTTCTTAGTTTGTTGTTGCATCTCTTTAGCACATCATGTTCAAACCTGATGTCTTTATTCCAGATATCAATCAATATGGCTGTGTTATTATTTAGTACTTGATTATTTATAAGAATTTGAGGGTTAATGCTTCTTATTTCATCTAAAGCACTCAAGGCTTTCTCCAGTTGAAATGACCTCCTCCCGATCTCCATCTGCAGTTTATCTACCTTCTTCCTGGAGGTACCTAAAGAATTCCACCTCTTCAAAGAGGCTTTTACCACTTCCTCAGCTCCATCGAGCGTAGATGACATCCATTTTATCATCACTACTGATTCATGCTTCATGAGGTTTAACCTGTTTACCTCTTCCTGAGAAATCGCAGTCAATGGGACTGCTTGATCACTTGCTGTATCATCAGGATTAATTAACCCCTTAATATAAGTATGCAACTAAGCAATGTGCTCTTTATGCTATTTATTTTTCTCTTTTTCCCTCTTCACCCTTTGGGTCAATGAATCAATAATGTCCTTTCCCTCTTGACCCTCTTGGTCTTCATTGGCAAATCCTAGATCTACGGTGGTAATCTGGAATTCTTCCAAAGTGATCTTGCCCTTTTCTTTTTCTACTATGGGAAGGGCTACCTGGGCGGTCCTCCTACCGGTATTGGGATCTCTTCTTATGGCCGAAGTCAATCTGGCCTTCCTCTTAGGCTTTATTAGGGTTTTTAAAAATAATGTAGATATATCAAATTCTTGAATTTCAAAACTAGATTATGTACTTATCTCTTTTTCTAGCCAAGGAGGAACTTGGTTACTGTATCCTAGATGTCTGCCATCATCATGATGTACACCTTGATCTCCAGTATCTTTTATCATCCTCTGTGGTGAAGATGACTTTCTTATTTCCTCCTCATGATGCTCTTCATGAGGGCGATCCTGTGGTGCTTCCTCTTGTTGAGGAATCTCTTCTTTCAGAAGGTGATCCTGCTGATCATCCGCATGTTTACAATGATCCTGATCTTTTACTTTCCCCAGGGGTGTCTCATCCACTTTAGTATTTTCCTCATTTTGAGGTACATTGGTATCCGTGGATATTATTTTATCTGACTTAGGTGCCTCCACTTAATCTTGCATCGCATCTTGCTCTACACCTGATGTATCTACCTCTTGAGCCTTTAGGTCATCATGACCTAATGTTTCTTTATCTCCTGAGGTTTCTCCGTCCTTTGGCTAGACTTCAACTATTTTGGGTTCAGTTGATATTTCTTGCTGTTGCTGACCCATATCTGGAGCTTTATCCTCCACTTCTATTTGTTTGTGCTCCTTAATATTCTTTGTTCTATCAGATGTACCTACTATATCTTTAGGATTTACATCCTCTACATATGTCAAGTCTATTGTTGCAGGACTTGTCACCTGATCAACTAATGCATCCAGCCCTATTTGTTGTGCAATCTTTTCTGGGCTCTTTTCTTTCTCTTGTTCTACTTGCTTCAATTCTTTTAACATTGCCGCCTGTACTAATGGTGTTCCCTGTGGTGTTATGCGAGTGTTAGCAACAAGAGTCTCCATCTGTTGCGAAGCAACATTATCTACCACTTCATCGTCTGATAGGTCTACAGTCTCATCTAATGAGAAATGACCTCTTTGACTTGCGCCAGTGGTTCTCTTCATTTGTTCTTTAGTTTGTTCAGTCTTAAACTGAACAATAGTAGGAAGTGGTACCTCATGTTGTAATTTCTTTCTGAACACTCCACTACCTGCTCCCCTCAACATTATGGGATCATGTCTTATCTCACCTCTCATGGAGGTTCTCGGTTTCTTAGGTGTGGAGGCTATCACCTGAGGTGCCTTTCTTTTTCTAATGAGGAGCATTGGGTCTTCTTCCTCTAGTTCTTCATCCAGAGGGATGTCTTCTTCCATTTGTTTCTATGAAGCTTGACCCTCCTCATATGTTGCAGTAGTTTCTACAACTGGTCTCTGGATCTTTTTAGCCTTTTACTTATCCTGAGGAGGCGGTGCTGATGAGGCTGACACTTGCCCTGATGCTGATGCATCTTTAGCTATTATAATGACTCTCTCCATTATCACCCCTTTAGGTTCATTATCAACCTTCTTACCTCTAGGGGGTCTTTTGCTCTGTTGTTGCTGAGGTGGCAACCTTTCTCCCTTGGATTTCCTCTTCTCTGTCAAGAAATCATCATATTCCTCATCAGGAATATCTTGTCTCTTTTTCTTATTCTCAACTGTAAGGGCTACACCCTTCTTCTTTAGTGCATTTATTTGTTCATCTACCCAAGCTTGGGTTAACTGTAGGGTCTTGCCTGTAAATTGGTCCAATAAAATATTCTCAAGTTGAGTGAGATCAGGCGCTGAGATAGTGTCATTATATATCTTTTTTTCTTCATACTCATCCACCATGATCTTGCCATCATCCCTCTTTAACTGCGCTGGCACTGGAATGCAATCAAAGGTCCTGATCTAGTTGAGGGTTAGCCTTTGGTATTTTCTTCTTCTAGCTTTGGCTTCATCCTCACAATCTGCCCAAAAATCCTCAAGATTCCTCTAATGGATGGGTTTCCCCATGATCTTCTGCATCCTGCCATATGGATCATATGACCTTGCCAAAGGGAATGGATGCAATCTCATCATATTTAAGCCAGCTATAGCTTTCTTAATGTTCTTAGAATCCTGGCATATATACCAACCCATTGTAATTGGGAACAATACTGGTTGAAGCTTGTTACTTGCTTTATAAGCATCCAGTATTGTAGTCGCTTGCCTCATGAACTCCATCAAAACAATTGCATCAGTGGGATATCTTGGGAGCATGAGGGGTTGATCTTTAAAGTCCTCAATTCTTATATAAGAGAATGTTGCATACTGTATAAACCAGGCTCCATGCCTGTATATGATCTCCTGAGCTTCCATACTCAGTCTTTTAGTTCTGTTTTCCTCCATTGTTCTGACTAGATGCATTGAAAATGCATCATTTACTAATTTGTATTCCTAGAGGTAATTCTACCTTTGTAGCTGGGGATAATGATCCCAGATGTGAGCATCATTGGTGCTACCACCAATCTTTCCTTCTGTTGTAAGTACATCAAAAGTGCCTTTGTATGCACAGGAGTATACCACATATGAAGTCATGTAAAACGCACACTCTAGGCCCCCTAGGTTCATGAGCTAATCATGTAAGGCATCACTTATCATTTTTGGCCACAGTGGCTTGTTGTCTATATAAACACACATTAGGATGACCCCATACATCCAATCCTTGAAACTTCCAGCATCAGGCTGGGCTGTCACTCTGCTGAGCAGGGCTATCATATATTGGTATTCCTCGTCAAAATCAAACTTGTACATATGCACCGGTAATTTGGCAGCTGTAGGATAAGGATTATTCTTGGCCCTCCATTGATACATTCTCTTCCTAGTAGCCTTCTTATTATTTATATATTTTGTTTCCAGCTTCTTCAAGTCCATGCTGGCAACCTTCTTTCCTAATGGTAAATTGAAAGTGGCTACAATCCCCTTGATAGATAGATCAGCATAAACCCTACCATGTTTCTCTACTTTTCTGGTCTGTGGGTTGTAGTTCCTTGCACATTCAACAATTAATTCTGGAGCTTCCATAGAGTAAGGGAATCCTGCAGCACTCCACATTCCTAACGCGAAGACTGCGTCCAACAAGGTGTTGTTATTCTTTTCATCATTCATCTTAACTGACCATGCCGCCAAATCAATGTTTCCTTGGTGTGTATCTATGATGACACCATATTTAAACTGTACACCTTCAGGTTGAGCGAACATGGGTTTAAGAAATTCGGCCTCAGACTTGTTCAACCTCTTGTCCGCCATGATTTCCTGTAATTGACAAGACTGGTCTTACAATTGGTACTTCACGTGCATGCATATATATATATTACATTCTACGACATGATGCATGTTACATTCATTCAAGATTTAGTTCAGCATGATATGCATAATTCACAGCTTCAAACCATTGGAAATCATACTACCTGGACATGTAGAAATGACAGGAGGAGGGTTTCAATTACTTACTTGATTACGCTTATTCTCTTGATTATGCTAATGATTATGTGAAAGGGACTCAAATACCAGTGATGTTCACGTGTCCTATTCTACTGCAAGCCGTATGCGTCCGCAGGTAGTTGCATGAGGGTTTGAAAGCTATGCGCTCTATAAAACTCATTTTATCGCAAGGTAAGTGTAAAAATGACTCTGTAAATTCACTTTATCCCTGTTATTAGGGCAATTTTAGGGCAACACAGGGTTTATTCAATCTTAACCATTGATTTCCTGTCATTAATTCATGAATGCTGCCAAATGTCTAGATCAGGTTCGCAATCAGCAAGAATCCACCTACTGCATTTATGGCATTTAATGTTGCGCAGCAAGAGGAGCATGGTGATCTATGAAAAATAGGGTGATATTATGAATATCGGGTGATATTCAGAATGTCAGGTGATATTCAAAAATATTAGGATGACATCATCTATATAATCACTTAGTTCATCGTTGTTGCACTATGACATCATCGTCATGTTATGTAGAAAGGGTCATTGTTGGAAATATACCTCTGCGAGGTAAAATGGATTATGACGTCATTGTCATGGTCATTTCATTTGTCAATCGAGATTATATGACATCATCATGACATTGGGTCTAGGGTGATATTTTGCGACAAGATGATATTCGAAAGATAGCGTGATATTCTGAATATCGGGTGATATTCAAATTATGACCCCCACAAAATATATGACGTTGTTCGAAGGGTAAATACCTTTATCACCTAAAATTGACGTCCGGATCTCCAGATAAATGATTTATCGGGTGATAAAATTGGATCGGGGTGATCTTCAGAATATCAAGTGATGTTAAGAAATGTGATCCTCCCCTCAGAATATTAGGTTTGACCAAGACTTTGACTCACCATTACTCTTGTTTTCTAAGGAATATCAGGGTGATCCAAAAGGCAAACCTACATGAAATTTTGTATTCTATCCAACCATTAGGTTATTGTCATGAAATATTAACTTTGAAAAACTGACCTTATCATGATGACTTACCCAGTCCCCCCTATGCAGGATCATCTGTATTGACTTACTTTTACCAGACCACCAGAAAGCAGAAAACACAAGCCAAGCCAAAAGTTGGGTCCTTGTTTTGTCAAGTCAAAATGGGGCATGTTGTGTAACCACACAACAACTTGCCACCAAAGAAAACACCAAAATTCCAATGATTCAAGTGATGTGAACACATTCTAACATAGCATTCTAACTCTCTTCAAGCATAAGCATCATAATCTTTTTGAATGATAAAATGTCCTCATGGTAACAATGCTAACAAAGGATCAGTAGTGTGCAAATGATTAATTATCCTCATCTTGTAAGCAAGTTGAAAACATGAGTAACTAATGTTAAGCTACATAGTTGGAGATCATCCCTCATAGCCAACCTGGATAGAGCCTTGCTGCCAGCAGGCGTCCATAGCCTCGGCAAGGTTATCTATACAATCCCCCTAAGTAGAGCCCCACTGCCAGCAGGCGTCTATAGCCCCAGTAGAGTTACTTAGATGGCCTAATTTTATTATATTTTTGGATTTTCAACATTTATACTTCATATATCTGATGTCATCATGTAAGCTCAGCATGCAAGGTATGGTCACTTGCTATTATAGGTTGGAGATTGCATTGGTAGCAAGGGAGTCCCTTCAGATTTTTCACTTAAAACCTATACTTGTGTGTTCAGCAAACCCAAGGCTGTTAGGTGAGTCATTTTGAAGAAATCACTTTGGTTAAAAAAAGGCACCCTGATGAAAAGATATCACAGACCTGATCATGATGGCTTTCTCAAAGTGGGTCATAACCTATTTATGAATGTGTTCTCATCACTTAAATCCTAACAATTTAGTTATTTTCTGGGGTGATGAGCTGCATCATCTTGACTAACCAAAACAAAACTCAACAAGCAAACAAAGCAAAAACAACAAAGCAACACTATAAAAACAACTATACAAATGTACACTATAATACACATGACTGACATGAGGCTACTTAGGCTTGGAAATAATGTTTGAGGTACTGTCCATTAACCAGTAATGGAACATCCTCACCTGTCAAGTTCTTAAGCCTGAAAGTGTTGTCTCCTAATATCTCAGAAATTTGGAAGGGACCTATCCATAATTTATCAAACTTACCATGGTCTCCTTTCCTCTCATGGGCTTTATCCCACATCAGGACTAAATCAGATATCCTGAAGGCTTTAACTTTGGCTCTTTTGTCAAACCAGCGTTTGACAATAGCCTGATGTTTGGCAAACTGATCGATTGCCTGACTTCTTTTCTCTTCTAAGTGCATCAACTGAAGCAACTTGACTTCTTGGTTATTGTCTATGCCTAGGTATTCTTAGGTGAACTGCAGGGTAGGAATCTTTAGGTTAACAAGGAGGATGGTATCCACCCCATACACTAAATGATAAGGTGAGTTTCCTAATGCAGCCTTGTTTCTAGTTCTGTCTACCCATAAGGCATATTTTAGAAGTGTATTCCACTCCCTAGGGTTCTTGTCTACTAACTTCTTTATGATATTCAGCAAATTTTTATTAGTGGATTCTGCCAATCCATTCCCTTGGGGATAATAATTGGATGAGAACTTCAGTATGATCCCATATTCAAAGGCCCAACTTGACAATTTGGTTGAAGCAAAAGTAGAGCCATTATCACTTACCAGAGCATAGGGAACCCCATACCTGGTGACTATGTTACTCTCCAGAAACTTGATGACATCTTCAGTAGTATAGGTCTTACTACTGACAGCTTCAGTCCACTTGGTACAATAATCAGTAATTGTTAAAACATACCTGTGGCCTGAAGATGATGGAGGATTAATTGGTCCTATGAAATCCATGCCCCATTTGCAAATGGGCACTCTTCCATCACTGGTTGCAAAGGTTGTGCAGCATATCTCTCTCTGTTGGCAGCAACCTAACATACATGACAACATTTAATGTGCTCAGCAGTATCCTTGAAAATTGGGGGCCAATAATATCCTGCTCTGAGGATAGCATGTGTTGTAGCCAAGGATGAGCCATGTGCTGTTCCAAACTTGTCATGTAGCTCTGATAAAACTTTGTTTCCTTCTGGCTTTTCTAAGCATCTCAAGTATATTCCTTCATAATTCCTCTTGAAGAGAACTCCTCCTTTCATCATATACTTTTGGGATTTTATCTTCAAGGCTCTTCTCTATGAAGCCTGCAGTCTTGGAGGACATCTTCCAGTAATCAGGATGTGTCTAATATCTGAATACCATTCTTCATTGTCCTTAGCATTGATAACATACTACTGACTCACTATGTTTGGATCAATTTCTGATACCATTTGGCTTAGAGCTTGTCCTCTTACTAGTTTCATGGGTGTGATTTCCATATCATATTCTTGTAGGACTGTGATCCACTTAGCCCTTTTTTCACCAGGCTCACTCTGCATTAACAACATCTTCACTATTGCATCAGGTACCACAACAATCACCTTGCTTCTCAGGATATAATGCTTGAATTTCTTTACTGCTCTCACCAAAGCAAGTGCCTACCTTTCAACATCTACATATCTTAATTCAGCATCTTTGAAAGGGCAGCTCACGAAGGCAATTGGTTTTTCTTCGTTTTCTTCATTTCTTTGAGTTAGCACTGCTGCAGAAGTATGTTCTGAAGCAAATGAATAGATATAAAAGTCTCTGGTGTAGTCTGGACTGATGAGGATAGGAGCCTTAGAAATAGCTTTCTTTATGTCTTCAAAAGCTGCTTTTGCTTCTGGTGTCCACTCAATCTTGGCATCCTTCTTCAGCATAGCATTTAAAGGTCTGACTATCTCTGCAAAGCCAGTGATGAACTTCCTGACAAAATTTATCTTACCAAAGTAAGATTTGAGCTCGTTCTTGCTTCCTGGAAGTTGTAATTTCATAATGGACTCCACCCTGTCAGGATCAATGATAATCCCATTTTCAGTTATCAGGTGGCCTAGCAACTTTCTTGTTGTTACCCCAAATATGCATTTCTTGGGGTTCAAGGATATCCCATACTGTTCACATTTTTTCAATACATTTATGAGGTCTGCTACATGGTTTCCTCTATCTTTAGAGAATACTGTTAAGTCATCCATGTATATGACTATGCATTTTCCTATTAAGCCTCTGAAGGCTACATCCATTGCTCGCTGGAATGTTGCTCCAGCATTTATCAGCCCAAATGGTATACGTCTATAAGCAAATATCCCCCACTTTGTGGTGAAGGCAGTTTTCAATCTATCAATCTTGTTAACCATGACCTGGTTATAGCCTGAGAAACCATCCAGAAAGGACATCATCTTGGCACCATTAACAATCCGCAGAACTTCATCTAAGGAAGGCAAAGGATAGTTATCCTTCTCTGACACTTTGTTCAGGTTCCTGAAATCTACACATAATCTGATGTCTCCATTCTTTTTTCTCATTGGCACTAGATTAGCTACCCAAGTGGAGTGCCTCACAGGAAATATGATCCTGGCATTCAGCAGCTTCTTGACTTCTTAAAAAATTATTGGTTCAAGCAAAGCATTGACAAGCCTTTGCTTCTGTCTGAAAGGTTTAGCATCTGGCTTGAGAGGTATAGTGTGAGTTATGACTGATGTGTCATATGTCTTCAACTCATCATAAGTCCATGCAATAACATGTATGTAATCTTTAAGGGCCTGAGTTATTCCTTCTAACTCTTCTGGTGTGCAAACCTTACCAATCAAGACATTTCTCTTGTCATCACCTTGTCCAACGTTAACCTGGGAGTATTGTCCTCCATCAGCTTTTGGCAGATCCTTTTGTTTTAACATGTTATCCAGGTCAAATGCTCTCTCTAGCTCTATCATCCCTTTTGGAATCTTATTATAGGCAACGTTATTTCTTCCTCTTCCCAGACATGTTCCTCCACATTGTTTTCATCTATGATTTGAGCATCAAATATATCTCTATTAGAGATGAAATCTAGGATATGCTGATCATCATCAAAAACTTGGAGATTAGTAACATTATCAGGTATTGAAGGCACTAATACCAACTATACAAAAAATCTCTTTAGGCTTTATATGGACAAGGGCTCTAATGTGCTGGTAGCCTATGCTAAGGCATCTGCCCTATGGTTCTGTTCTCTAAGTATGTGGGTGATATTAAATGCATCAAAGTCTTCAATCAAATCCCACACTCGATGTCTATAATTTGACAGTTTCTTATAGTTGCAAGAGTAAATTCCTCTTACCTGTCTGACAACTAATTCTGAGTCTCCAAAGACATGCAAAAATTTTACCTTCTTCTTGAGACCAAACAGTGTCCCATGAATCAGAGCTTCATACTCTATCACATTGTTAGTGCAGGGGAACTGTAATCTGTAGGCTACTAGGTAGGACTTTCCTGATGGATCAATGAGATCAATCCCTACTCTAGCTCCTTGTTTGGACTTAGATCCATCAAATCTAAGGATCCAGGGTTTATCTTCAGCAGGAGGCTTAGCTGAGCCTTCCTTCTTCTTTGCAACTCTGGCAGTTGCTCCACCTGATATCCATTTTAATTTAGGTATTTCAACATTCTTAGACTTCATCTTCCCTTTCTTCTGTGAAGCTGATTCTTCTTCTTTCTTTTCATCATCAGGAGGATGATCTTCTGGATTAGGCACTAAATGTCTCTTTAAAATATGTAAACACAGTGAACAAGCAGTTTCTGAATGAGGTGCCTCATGCAATCTGCACCATCCTTCAGTCAGTGCATCTTGTGGAAGTTTCCCTTGTTCTATCATCTTTTTAATTTCTCTTGATAAAAACTCCTCAAATCTGGTCAAATTACTGCATTTGTCATCATCAGATAACTCATAATCTGACTCCATCAAACAATTACTCCCTGTGGTGATTTTCTCTTTCTTCTTAACATTTATCTAGTCATATACCAGAATTTCTTCTATTCTCAGGATATGATCCTCAGCATGATCTATTACCTCTCTTGTGGTTCCTGCAGAAGATAAACAAAAATCAGTATCACCATCATCACTAGATGTAGAACTTACCTCAGATGATGAGGATGCCTCACTGCATGTTTGCTCCAGCTTCATCATATCTAAGCATGTTTCACAAGTCTTCTCTGAATGTGGTTCATCATGTAATCTGCACCAACCATTAATCAAAACGTCATGAACAGGTATATTTAGCAATTGACAACATTTTCCCTGCTTGGACAGGTGCATCTCAAAATTTCTGAAGTGATCTATCTCATTCTCATTCTCAAAACTACTATCAGGCTCTATAGTCATTATGTCCTCCTGATGATCATCATCATGATGATGAACGTCAAACATCAAGATCTCTTCTATCCTGACAGTCTGCGGTCTAGTGGCATAAACTCCAGGATCCACATTCACTTACATGATGTTGTTTGTTTTGTTAGACTCGGTGATCATGTGCTTCATTCTAGGCTTAGCATCTATTCTTGTTTGATTAGGTATCCCTTTTCAAGGTAACCACATGTGACTGAAGTCAGTAGACATATATCCATTGAGGGTTTTAGACCAGTCCCTGCTAAGTAACATTCCATATGTATCAGGTATGTCTACTACCTGGATATTGATGTAATATTGGATCCTTGGATCAGATGCTAGTTGCATGTGAATATGAGATAACTCTCCTACCACACTTACTTCTGTTTTATCTAGCTGTGTCACCTTCTTTAGGGATTTAGTAGGATGCAGTCCTAAAGCATTGCATATAGACAGGGGCATGACATTTGTAGATGCGCCTAGATCTACTAAACAGTTGTGTAAATTCTTACTAAACATCCTTATGGTAAGGAGGAAAGGTGGTGACTCACTTTTGTCCCTGTACAAGGTCATGTGGGAGGTTTCTGCAACTTGGACAGTAGCTGGCACTTTATGTTTGACAATATTATCTTTAGCAGCATGATTTCTATTACTAGGCTGACCTGGGGAATGACTATCCTCTCTAGGAGCAGGATCATCTAGTGATTTCATAAACGCCTTCTTAATTGCAGGAGTTTTCAACAACTCTGATAGAGACAGGCTGATCTTTACTTTCTTCATCTCATCTACCAAATATGTGAGTAGTTTGTCAGATTCATGAGGTAGGCTGACAGCTTTTGATGCTGCGTTGTGTGGTGACAGATATTGTGCATTTACCTTTGGAAATCCTAGATTGTTACTTGCCTTAGGATCAGGAGGTGTGTTAAAATTATTTGGGGGCAAGGAACTGGTTAATGGACTAGTAGGTCTGTTGGAGTTACTTCTCAGATTATAATTGTGTTTACCTTGATATTGCTGCTGGTAAGCATGCACCTCTTCAGGCTCATTGGATGGCTCATTCTCATCTTCAAAGGGGAAAACATAATTTGACTCAAAAGCCATGGCAGATTCTTCACATGCCAGGTTGTAATTCTGGTGAGATGACACAGTCTGCTGATGAGGTTGATTAGTATAACTTTCTAATACAAATACTGAGTCATATCCACAAGGAACAATTTCATTTCCCCTACCTGAGGTGGATTTCCAGAAGTGTTAGACACTTATGTATGGAAAATGCTAGCAGCAATTCTAAATTATGGACAATCCAATTCTGCATGAGCATTTGTATTGTGTATTCTACACCAATTGGTGAGGGTTGCCTTAGCAAGATTGACTCTAGTAGTTTGTTTAGCTTCACTAGGTGGCTGATTGTCTAAAGGTGATGGTAAGGAACCATTATTTGGCCTAGAGTTCCATACTCTAGGCTGTCTTTGAGGATTATTATTATTTCCACCATTATTGTTGAAATTATTGTTGTTGTACCCCCTGTCAGGATAACTAGGTCTATCATTGGCATAATTTCTATTCTGATTAGACTGAGAATAGAAGTTTTGATTTCTCAGATGAGTGACCTCTGTAGTAAGTTTTCTTACTTGAGCAGAGATTTCTTTGATTTCTTCTTTCTCCTCCTGAGCTTTAGCCACTACAGTTTCATTTTGAGGCTTGAAGAAAGAGGATCCAGTGTTATTGTTCTAATCCACACCCTAAGGTGTCGGTGTTTGTGCAGGATACTGTGGCATCTGGCCATTCCCATTAGGAGGTGGCATGATACTCAATGGAGGAACTTGCAAAGGTGTTGGCATGACTGCTGGAGGTATCATAGCTCCATTAGGATATTGCGCAGGATATTTTGGATACTTGCCAGGCAGTGTAGGGAATGCAATATTTGGAGTAGGAGCAAGCACTAGCTGCTGACTAACCTTTATGGCTTCTTGGAAATCTTGTGTCAAAGTTGTGATCTGAGGGTGTGCTCTCCTGATGAACATGGAGGTCAAAGGATCCAAGGCTGAATAATAGATACTTCTGGCAGACTCATCATTTACAACATAGGGGGCCACTAACTTAGACAACATCTTCTGGAACCTAGCATTAAAATTAGCAATAGGCTTGTTCTCAAATCTTTTGATTGTAGCAAATAAGTGATAGTTCATGGAAGGATCTATGGGAACTTTGAATCTATCAGTAAAGGCTTTCTCTAGGACATCCCATGATCTGATAGAACCATGACCAAGACTAGTATACCAATTATAAGCCTCCTCCAATAAGGAAAAAGGAAATAATATGCATACAACATCTTGATGCTCTATTCTTGCCCTACAGTAGGCTTCTTTGAAAGTTCAGATATGATCTTTAGCATCCTGATAAGGATGATACTTTGGATAGATTTTGTCTAGATTCTTTGGCAACTCATGATATGCATGAAAGGTCAAAGGTGACTCTATTACAAAGAAAGACATTGCAACTGGAGGAGGTTGGACCTGAGGTTGGACAAGCTGAGGCTGAATTGGCTGTCCCTGAGGTTGGACCGATGATCCTGTAGGTATTTGCAGACCAATAGGAGTCACAGGAGGATGTTTAGGTGAAGCTCCAGATGTACTAGACCCTGGAGTGTGATGGATATCTACAGTCCTAGGTCTAAATCCTCTAATAGGTAATTCATCAAAGATTCCACTGGATCTAGACCTGATATTTATCCTATGAGCCAGGATTTCTTGATTTTGAGGAAAATTGGCTAGATTATTGTAAAGATCGGTTGGAATTCACCAGCAAAGGCTGTATTTATGATCAGGATTGGAAATTGACCTAGTATTTCTGAAATATTTGCAGCTATACTGCAAATATGAGGTGATTTTTAGGTTTGGGAACACTTGCAGGTTGATATTAGGTACAAATTCACCCGAAATAAGACCGATCTTTGTAAATACATGATGATCTACTGTAAAGATTGCAATATTTAAGATCAATTATGAAAACTTTGCAATGGATTAGCGTGTGCAAGTCTAAAACGGTATATCTTCACTTACAGACTGGAAATTCAAAGGTATCTCAGTGTTACCTCACTGTCTACATCATCAATTTGAATAAACTTACTAATGATGAGTTTCTGATCTCTGGAGGCCCTCCTTCTAGTGCCAATTTATGTTGATCATGATGTTAGTCATAAACAAACATAGAATAAAAGTACACATTAACCTTTATTCATCTTGAAAGATACAATGAATTCAGAGAATTCATGATCCCAAGTCTCTGGTGATTAGGTCTTAATCTTCCGACGTTACTCAGAGGTTGATGTGTGTTGCTATTTCTATTTTGGGGCCTTACGTAAGTCTCATATGTAAGATAGTGTTTCCTATAATGATGCTGCACAGATAGTTATTCTACACAAGATATGCTTCAAATAGTGTGTTTATCTTTAAATCTTTGCATGATATTTATCATTTTTGACATGCTTTAACCTCAAATATGCTGAATATGTTCAGTTATCTATGGGATGTCTACATATTTGTATTATTTGCTTAAGATTGTCAATTATTTGCAATTATGATGATGAAATGCTCTGAAATTGAAAGAAATTGAAAAGAATACTTCAAACTAATGTTGAACCTTTAGTTATTGAGCCACATATACATCCGATACAATCATGAAGAGAAGAAATCAAACCATATGTTCACCAGGATATTCCACAGCTAGATACAGTCGATGCTAACTTCAATGGAAAGGCATGAAAACAACACATGTAAGCTGATATGCACTCCAAGGGACGCAGCAAATCACATGTATCAAGAATTCATACAATGATTACTCAAGATTTATGATGTATTGTAATCAAAACAGTCTTCTCATTCGTTAAGTATGCAAGAACATATATGTATACAACAACTTTGAAATAAGCCCTAAATATTTTAGCAAACAGATTTCAATTAAGTTTTGAATGATTCAAAGAAGGCATCCGTGCACCTTTTATAGAACAAGGTGAGGGAGCGGTTACAATTGATCTACGATCAAGATTTATCTATTAAGATCTACGGTTCAAACTTCATTGACTAAGTCAACTCTTTCAACGTGGCACAGGTTACCAGCTGTTAACCATCTAGGCAACTTATTATCTCTTAAGTACCTAATGCATGTATTCCCTTTATGGTGCATCTTCATCATCATCTCCATTGTCATGATCATCACTTTCATCAGTTTCAATATCCTCCTGATGACTATCCCTTTGTATATGGACCTGCATGGATGTCCTGATATTTTCATATGCTTGCACAATCTTTTCTATTTCGCCGACATCCTGAGTTGTTGCTTTGGCTATGGCGTGTTTATACATATGATATTTGCTCCGGAGGATTTCTAACTTATTCCTCCTGCTATTCAGTGTTTCATTATAACTCTCCACTCTAACTTTTATTCTCATTACTTTATCCATTACTTCTTCTGTCAGGTGGTTCAAAGGGTCATCAACTACCAACTAGAAATTACTATGTAGAGCCTTAATTGCAAAATCTTCATCCTGATTTTCAATCTTCCCTTCTACTTTCCCTTCTAAGGTCTCCAGGACCTCTGCTTCATAAGACACATATCATGTAGCTTCATACTGATGTTTCTCAGTTTACTGTTGCATCTCTTTAGCACATCACATTCAAACCTGATGTCTTTATTTTAGATATCAATCAATATGCTGTATTATTATTTAGTACTTGATTATTTATAAGAATTTGAGGGTTAATGCTTCTTATTTCATCTAAAGCAGTCAAGGCTTTCTCCAGTTGAAATGACCTCCTCCCGATCTCCATCTGCAGTTTATCTACCTTCTTCCTGGAGGTACCTAAAGAATTCCACCTCTTCAAAGAGGCTTTTACCACTTCCTCAGCTCCATCGAGCGCAAATGACATCCATTTTATCATCACTACTGATTCATGCTTCATGAGGCTTAACCTGTTACTGGATCTTGGATGTCCGCCATCATCATGATGTACACCTTGATCTCCAGTATCTTTTATCATCCTCTATGGTGAAGATGACTTTCTTATTTCCTCCTCATGATGCTCTTCATGAGGGTGATCCTGTGGTGCTTCCTCTTGTTGAGGAATCTCTTCTTTTAGAAGGTGATCCTGCTGATCATCTGCATGTTTATCATGATCCTGATCTTTTACTTCCCCCAGGGGTGTCTCATCCACTTTAGTATTTTCCTCATCCTAAGGTACATTGGTATCCGTGGATATTATTTTATCTGACTTAGGTGCCTCCACTTGATCTTGCATCACATCTTGCTCTGCACCTGATGTATCTACCTCTTGAGCCTTTAGGTCATCATGACCTGATGTTTCTTTATCTCCTGAGGTTTCTTCGTCCTTTGGCCGAACTTCAACTATTTTGGGTTCAGTTGATATTTCTTGTTGTTGCTGACCCATATCTGGAGCTTTATCCTCCACTTCTATCTATTTGTGCTCCTCAATATTCTTTGTTCTATCAGATGTACCTGCTATATCTTTAGGATTTACATCCTCTACATATGTCAAGTCTATTGTTGCAGGACTTGTCACTTGATCAACTAATGCATCCAACCCTATTTGTTGTGCAATCTTCTCTGGGCTCTTTTCTTTCTCTTGTTGTACTTGCTTCAGCTCTTTTAACATTGTTGCCCCTAATAATGGTGTTCGCTGTGGTGTTATGCGAGTGTTAGCAACAAGAGTCTCCATTTGTTGTGAAGCAACATTATCTACCACTTCATCATCTGATAGGTCTATAGTCTCATCTAATGAGAAATGACCTCTTTGACTTGCGCCAGTGGTTCTCTACATTTGTTCTTCAGTTTGTTTAGTCTTAAATTGAATAATGGTAGGAAGTGGTACCTCATGTTGTAATTCCTTTCTGAACACTCCACTACCTGCTCCCCTCAACATTATGGGATCATGTCTTATCTCACCTCTCATGGAGGTTCTCGGTTTCTTAGGTGTGGAGGCTATCACCTGAGGTGCCTTTCTTTTTTTGATGAGGAGCATTGGGTCTTCTTCCTCTAGTTCTTCATCCAGAGGGACATCTTCTTCCATTTGTTTCTGTGAAGCTTGACCCTCCTCATATGTTGTAGTAGTTTCTACAACTGGTCTTTGGATCTTTTTAGCCTTTTACTTATCTTGAGGAGGCGATGCTGATGAGGCCGATGCTTGTCCTGATGCTGATGCATCTTCAGCTGTTATAATGACTCTCTCAATTATCACCCCTTTAGGTTCATTATCAACCTTCTTACCTCTAGGGGGTCTTTTGCTCTGTTGTTGCTGAGGTGGCAACCTTTCTCCCTTGGATTTCCTCTTCTCTGTCAGGAAATCAACATATTCCTCATCAGGAATATCTTGTCTCTTTTTCTTATTCTCAACTGTAAGGGCTACACCCTTCTTCTTCAGTGCATTTATTTGTTCATCTACCCAAGCTTGGGTTAACTATAGGGTCCTGCCTGTAAATTGGTCCAATGAAATATTCTCAAGTTGTGTGAGATCAAGCGCTGAGATAGTGTCATTATATATCTTTTTCTCTTCATACTCATCCGCCATGATCTTGCCATCATCCCTCTTTAACTGCATTGGCACTGGAATGCAATCAAAGGTCCTGATCTGGTTGAGGGTTAGCCTTTGGTATTTTCTTCTTCTAGCTTTGGCTTCATCCTCACAATCTGCCTAGAAATCCTCAAGATTCCTCTGATGGATGGGTTTCCCCATGATCTTTTGCATCCTACCATATGGATCATATGACCTTGCCAAAGGGAATGGCTGCAATCTCATCATATTCAAGCCAGCTATAGCTTCCTTAATGTTCTCAAAATCCTAGCATATATACCAGCCCGTTGTAACTGGGAAGAATACTAGTGGAAGCTTGTTACTTGCTTTATAAGCATCCAGTATTGTAGCCACTTGCCTCATGAACTCCATCAAAACAATTGCATCAGTGGGATATCTTGGGAGCATGAGGGGTTGATCTTTAAAGTCCTCAATTCTTATATAAGAGAATGTTGCATACTGTATAAACCAGGCTCCATGCCTGTATATGATCTCCTGAGCTTCCATATTCAGTCTTTTAGTTCTGTCCTCCTCCATTGTTCTGACTAGATGCATTGAAAATGCATCATTTACTAATTTGTATTCCTGGAGGTAATTTTGCCTTTGTAGCTGGGGATAATGATCCCAGATGTGAGCATCATTGGTGCTGCCACCAATCTTTCCTTCTGTTGTAAGTGCATCAAAAGTGCCTTTGTATGCACAGGAGTATACCACATATGAAGTCATGTAAAACACACACTCCAGGCCCCCTAAGTTCATGAGTTGATCATGTAAGGCATCACTTATCATTTTTGGCCATAGTGGCTTATTGTGTGTATAAACACACATTAGGATGACCCCATACATCCAATCCTTGAAACTTCCAGCATCAGGCTGAGCTGTCACTCTACTGAGTAGGGCTATCATATATTGGTATTCCTCATCAAAATCAAACTTGTACATATGCACCGGTAATTTGGTAGCTGTAGGATAAGGACTATTCTTGGCCCTCCATTGATACATTCTCTTCCTAGTAGCCTTCTTATTATTTATATATTTTGTTTCCAGCTTCTTCAAGTCCATGCTGGCAACCTTCTTTCCTAATGGTAAATTGAAAGTGGCTGCAATCCCCTTGATAGATAGATTAGCATAAACCCTACCATGTTTCTCTACTTTTCTGGTCTGTGGGTTGTAGTTCCTTGCACATTCAACAATTAATTTCGGAGCTTCCATAGAGTAAGGGAATCCTGCAGCACTCCACATTCCTGACACGAAGACTGCGTCCAACAAGGTGCTGTTATTCTTTTCATCATTCATCTTAACCGACCATGCCGCCAAATCAATGTTTCCTTGGTGTGTATCTATGATGACACCATATTTAAACTGTACACCTTCAGGTTGAGCAAACATGGGTTTAAGAAATTCGGCCTCAGACTTGTTCAACCTCTTGTCCGCCATGATTTCCTGTAATTGACAAGACTGGTCTTACAATTGGTACTTCATGTGCATGCATATATATATATTACATTCTATGACATGATGCATGTTACATTCATTCAAGATTTAGTTCAGCATGATATGCATAATTCACAGCTTCAAACCATTGGAAATCATACTACTTGGACATGCAAAAATGACAGGAGGAGGGTTTCAATTACTTACTTGATTACGCTTATTCTCCTGATTATGCTGATGATTATGTGAAAGGGACTCAAATACTAGTGATGTTCACATGTCCTATTCTGTTGCAAGCCGTATGTGCCCATAGGTAGCCATATGAGGGTTTGAAAGCTATGCACTCTGTAAAACTCATTTTATCGCAAGGTAAGTGTAAAAATGACTCTGTAAATTCACTTTATCCCTCTTATTAGGGCAATTTTAAGGCAACACAGGGTTTATTCAATCTTAACCATTGATTTCCTGTCATTAATTCATGAATGCTACAAAGTGTCTAGATCAGGTTCGCAATTGGCGGGAATCCACCTACTGCATTTATGGCATTTAATGTTGCGCAGCAAGAGGAGCATGGTGATCTATGAAAAATAGGGTGATATTCTGAATATCAAGTGATATTTAGAATGTCAGGTGATATTCAAAAATATCAGGATGACGTCATCTGTATAATCACTTAGTTCATCATTGTTGCACTATGACATCATCGTCATGTTATGTAGAAAGGGTTGTTGTTGGAAATATACCTCTGTGAGGTAAAAAGGATTATGACGTCATCGTCATGGTCATTTCATTTGTCAATCAGGATTATATGATGTCATCATGACATTTGGTCTAGGGTGATATTTTGCGACAAGATGATATTTGAAAGAGAGGGTGATATTCTGAATATTGGGTGATATTCAAAATATGACCCCCACAAAATATATGACATTGTTCGAAGGGTAAGTACCTCTATCACCTAAAATTGACATCCGGATCTCCAGATAAATGATTTATCGGGTGATAAAATTGGATCAGGGTGATCTTCGGAATATCAGGTGATGTTAAGAAATATGATTCTCCCCTCGGAATATCAGGTTTGACCAGGACTTTGACTCACCATAACTCTCATTTTCTAAGGAATATCAGGGTGATCCAAAAGGCAAATCTGCACGAAATTTTGTATTCTATCCAATCATTATTGTCATGAAATATTAACTTTGAAAAACTGACCTTATCATGATGACTTACCCAGTCCCCCCTTTGTAGGATCATCTGTATTGACTTACTTTTACCAGACCGCCAGAAAGCAAAAAACACAAGCCAAGCCAAAAGTTGGGTCCTTGTTTTGTCAAGTCAAAATGGAGCGTGTTGTGTAACCACACAACAATACAACAATTTATTTAGGGAATATTTGACCCTGCACAGAGTTTGCTAGAGTTATCTTTTGATTTGACTATATTATCTAAAGAACAGATAGGAGAGATAGAGAATAAGAGACATGAAGCTAACATGTGGAAGAAATATGTCATGATATTTATTCAAAAGGGAGAGGAAGTAATAAAAATTGTGATTGGCAATTGGAACATAACATTAACAGAGAAGAATAATTGTGCTAACCTTATACAGAAGTACCAACCAAGAATATTGCAGAACAGGGATGAGTTGAAGAAACTAAATGCTATGGAGGGACATACAGAATCATTGGTAAATGAAGGAGTGTTGACTATAAATATTTTTTTCCAAATACCTCGGTACAAGATGGAATTGAAGTTTGAAGAAGTTACAATTAGACCTTGCATTGTCAATGTGCAAGAATTAGAAAAGATAGCTCAAGATTTGTTGAAGAAGCATGTAAAGATAGTGGAACATTTGGTCAAGCATCTATGCCTCCAAGTGCAAGTATATGATATAGATACAACCATAAAGGAGTTTAAGGACAGCTTCCAGTCATGTATTGATGACCTTGTGAACAAATTAGATGAAGATGTAATGGAACTAAGTGCAAAGATCAAAAAGTATCATAAAAGAGGGGAAGATAACGAAAACAGGACACATATATTGAAGAAAAGTGTAGAAATGCAACAATACACCTGAGATGCATCTCAAAGAACAAATCATGCTTCCATATCAACATTGGTGGAAAGATATACATAGTACATGAGAAAGAAGAAAGGAGATCTACAAATAGAAGATATAGGGGATAGTGAATAATATGCTTATTTTACCTGTTATTTTATTATTCTTTTGCACATACAGAAAGTCAAAGGTAGAAGTTCAACGATTTTTTAAGACATTTTGACATTTTAAAAGATTCTAAGGGCATCTTTGCAAACTAGGGAATTTTCGCTTAGGATATTTTGGGAGTGACAACTGGCAGGGAGCATATTCTAGGAATATTCTTAAGGTGACAATTGGATCATATATGGCGAGGTTTTCCATTGTGGATATTGTATTTTGAATCTTGACCGTTGATGATAATTTTGTAACCAATACATATGATCTAAGTCTATATAAGGATCTTTGATAGACACATTTAGTACACACGGCTGACATAGAAACGTTACCAAAGAGTTTGCAAGAGAAGTGATTGGTGAGAATAATTTGAGCATAGTTAGTTGAGCAAGATTTTGCCTGTCTATAGCAAGGAATATGTGGAACATCCTGTTTCCTTACTATATCTGTAAAAATGTTTGTAAGTTCTGATGATATTGTTGATATATTCAAAAAATTGAAGTCATGAAATATTGTAAATGAGAAATGGCTAGCATATATCAATAAATACAAACATTGAATTTCTACATATATTCCAGAGTGTTATTCAATTTATGTGTTTTGTTGATATATTTCCTTGAAGATTGCAATTCTATATGTGAATTCATGAAATGAACATATTTAACATATAAGAGTTTATTTGTTTCTGAATTGTCGAAGGCAATTAGAATTTGTCCACGTGAGTAGCAGAGGATCATATTTGTTTGAATCATGTTTCTAGCCCTATCTTTTCACTTTTTTTTATCAGTAGTTTAAATAAGTAACCGAAATGCAGTCATCTAAAGGAAATTGTTAAAGATTTTGGTAAATACATGGAAATGCTAAAGATCTTTTGATAATTTTCATGAAGTTTGAAAGTAAAGTCTGTTTCTATAAAATTCATGCAAAGGTTGACAATAAAGCTATCAATACATATGAAGGATCAATGCTTTGATGATATTTTGGAAATATTTGTAAAGAATCTATATCTTTAGAAGTATTTGAGGTTATTTGCAAAGAATAAGTAACAATAGCTAGTAATGAACATTTAAATCACGTAAGGCCTCTTCAATAAACAACTTCACATCAAACATTGAGTAAGTCCAACACAATCATGACCTGATTATTGAAGCCTTGGGGTTGAGAATAATTTTTAGATAATTCTCCATATCTTTCAAGATAAGACAAAGTTCTTTGTGAATTTTATCTCTAGCTGTGTGTGAATACATCCACATCAACATGATTATACTTTGCAGACCAATCAAAAGGCGGGAACATGATCTAGAGACATCGACAAGAATGTTATAATCACCAAGAACATCTGCACAACCTCTAAACACTTTATCCATAAGATTCTTCAAACCGGAGCACTTGAACATTACTGTCGGCCATTGTCAAACAGGAAAGATCACTTGCGGAGCACCAAATCATGAACCATTAGATTTGAAGGCACATAACATCATCACAAACTTAATTTCAGAACTGCAGACTGTGAAACTTAAATGTGGAGAAATGCAGAGCAGAATACATTCTCCATGTAACCATTAAATACATAGAAAAACAATTTTTACTCTGGTGAACAAAACTCACTCAAATCTTCACACCAAAGGCTCAAACTTGAAACATAGCATCTCTAGACATCCCTTAACATTACTTCCAATCCACAGGAAAAGATAATCAATCTACAGGATATGCGGAGAAAAACACTACATTACTCTGGTAGATAAAGCAATTCTGCACTTTGTACTAATTCCTCAAATACTTGTTCAGACTTATTCAAATGACTTTCTTAGGTGTTGACATCAATGACAACACTTACTGCTCATACTTGAAACATTCTATTCCCCACCTCTTTTTATTTTAGTATTTTGACTTATAGAACTTTTATTCTCATCTCTTTTGTATTTTAGTTAGCATAGTACTTCATTTACTAGATATTGAATTAAATGTGTGTAGGTGGGGGGGGGGGGGGGTAAATGAACATGTTTACTAAATGGAACTAGGTTGTCTCAGCTCATTCAAGGTTGTCATAGCTTGAATATTTCAATTGAAACATAAATATATTTATACAATACGCAAAAATGATAGTCCATGCTCACAAATGGAAGTAGGTAAACCTAAGGAGAGTAGAGGAAAGACCTAAAAATGGAGATTACAACATAACTTTTAGTTTAGTTTCATCTACTAGAGAGGTACTAGGAGAGTAATTTTGCAATCCACACCTCCTGGGACCAAATTGACAGTGCCAACACGACGGGCTGGGCAGTTGAATGCTAGGGGAGATGTCCTTTCAGTGGCCAAGCCTCTTGGTCATTCTTGGCTACATCGGACAAAAACAGTCTCTTAAGAGCCCTAAGACAAAAATGAGTTAGACCTTGGACTAATTTTTCTCCTCAAACCATGGTACCTAGGAATGTCTTGTTTGGATGTATAGGTGGATGTTAGGCGCACTTACAAATATCTACCTTGTTTTTAAACCAATTTCATTTTCCTATGGTGACAAGGAACGTAATGGTCCAAAATGCTTTAGCTTCGTGCAGTGGAAATGTGTTAGGAGTAAAATTTTGCATTCTACACCTTATGAGGCTGAACCTACCATGCGAACATTTTGGGGGTGGGTGGGTGGGTTAATTCTAGGGGAGGTCTTGTTTCATACCCCAAGTGTCCCAATGATTTCGGACAACAAGATTTCAACAAAGTCTCTTAAGAGCCCTAAGAGCCAAAAATTGTCAATCTTTGACAGAGTGGTTCTTAGAGTCCATGACACCTAGGAATGTTTTGTTCAGATGTACAGTTGCATGTGGGGTCCATATACAATAAATTCTCTCAATTTTTGTCAAATCCAAACCATTTGACCATGACAACAATGAATGCATTCCTGCAAAATATGTCAGTGACATTCATCATAACCTTGCAAGGAGCCATATTTTTTGTTTTGCACCTTGTGGAGATAAATTGACTATACCAACATGTCAAAGTGGGTGGGTGAATGCTAAGGGAGGTCTCATTTTGTACCCCAAGTGTCCCAATCATTCTAGACTACAGGCTTCCAACAAAGTGATTTTCAAAATGATTGGGACACTTGGGGTATGAAACGAGACCTCCCCTAGCATTCACCCACCCACCCCAATATGTTGGTGCAGTTGGTTCAGCCCCACAAGGTGTAGAACGAAAAATATGGCTCCTTGCAAGGTTATTCATTTTCATCTTGGTCAAACAATTTGGAGTTGACAAAAACTGAGAGAGGTTATTGTGGATGGACCCCACATGAAACTGTAGGTCCAAACAAAACATTTCTAGGTGCCACAACCTCCAAGAAATTCTCAATCAAAGATTGGCAATTTTTAGATCTTAGGGCTCTTAAGATACTTTACTAGAATCCTATAGTCCGGAATGATTGGGACACTTGGGATATGAAACGAGACCTCCCCTAGAATTCACCTACCCACCCCGACATGTTGGTGTGGTGGGTTTAGCCCCACAAGGTATGGAATGCAAAATTTCACTCCTAGCACCATTCCACTGCATGAAACTAAAGTATTTTAAAACATTGTGTTCCTTGCCACCATAGGAAAATGGAAATTATTTAAAAAAACTAACAGAGACATTTGTATGTGGACCTAACATTCACCTTTAATGGCAAACAAGACATTCCTAGGTGACATGGTTTGAGACAACAGTCAGTCCAAAGTTTGACACCTTTTTTGTGTTAGGGATATTAAGAAACTGTCTCCATTCGATGTAGCTGAGACTATCTACTTGGCTATATCCTAGGATTGGGACAAATGGAATGATCCTATGAAGCTTGTGTAGACGTATGAAACTCTATATGTGCCTTATTTATTGATGAAAAAGTTTGATAGTTGGTTCTTCGGCATGACCCTACAATGAAGGTGTTCTCACTTGATCCAATGTGTTCTAGGGCATCAATCAAAGGTTAAAACTATGTCTCTCATGTTGATATGGTGCTATAGGTCAAGGGAAGGCATTGAAAGTAGATGTTTCATCATAGTGCTATATGCAATCTGTAAGCTAGGGTAAATCATTCAAGCATATCAAAATCAAGTTGCAACAACCCTAACTCCTCAATGGAGTGCAAATAGCCTAGAAATCAATCAAAAAAAGCAAACAACTAAACTAAATTCCTAAACTACTTGTGTCTTCCCTCCATTGTTTCTCTTTGACCTTGCTATATTTTGTTCTCAGATTTGCAGACCTGCAATATCAATGAGAAGCTCAAATGGAATGATTAGCAAAATTAGAGAGTATAAAACAAGCTAGGAAGTTGTGTGTCAAAATGAGGTTGGAGGAGTGGTTTTATAGAAGGCTAAGGTTGAATGAAGGACTGAGATTTGATGTTGAATTTGGAGGGAAATGAAGGGTGAGGATTGATTAGGGCTTCCCTCTCACAAAAGGGCAAGAGGAAATTTTAAATTTGAAAGAATGATGAGGTGTGATGGAATTTAAATTAAATAAATTTAGTCAATTTATTTAATTTATTTGAAGTGGGATAATGCATGTGAACCCCTTAATTAAATAAATGAGATTTATTTAATTAAGGTAAGGGCTATAATTTAAACAAATGTTTATTTATTTAAATTAATTGGGTAAAGGGGACATTGAGAATGAATAATTAAATAATTAAAATTAATTATTTAATTATAAAGGAAAATAGCCATATAATTAAATAAATAAAATTTATTTAATTATAGGTCAGAGATGAGAAAATGAATTACTTAAATAATTAAAAATTATTTAATTAATAGTTGAATGTGGAATTTGAAAGAGTTTGGTGTGAAAATGGCATTTGCAAGTTGAGGACATTTTTAGGTGACTACATTTTCCCCCCTCTTTGATACAATGTCAATTATGATGTTGTGTCAAAGAAAAATTCAAAAATATGCTCTAGAAATTACCCAGCATGCCCTAGATGATGCAAGATAGCCCCCTCAGGAAATTTTTTTAATTTTGTAAATTTTTTTCAAAAAATTTGGGAAATTTCCCGAAAAGATAATGGAATGAAAAGAAGGAATGGAGATGCGAGAGAGAGATGGTCGAGGAATGAAGACTGGCTAGAAGAATGGAGCGAGATTTTGCTTTGATAGATTTTTGAGCTTCTTACTTACAGTTTCTGCTTATCATCATAGAACTTATTATGCCAAAGGGTGACAAACACAATGGTGTGACATAGGCCAAAGTGGAAAAGTGTGATCCCTTGTGAAATAGGCACATGACAGACAAGGAATGCCTGACTCAGACTAGTAACCATGGTACCTTGTCAGAACATGCAAGGAACAAGTTGCTCAAGTCATTTTACCAAGACAAACCACAAACATAAATCAAAGAAAATGGTCTTTGTAGACACCCAAAATTGACCCTTTGTATTATTTGTCAATTTGTCGCATTATTTACCATTGCATATGTCAATTTTGTCTAGCACACTTGTATCAATTATTGATTTTTTTCTAAATCGTCTATTTCTATCATTAATTAAATAAATTATATTTATTTAATTAATTTCATCTATTATCATCTATTTTCTTTTATTTTCTATCTAATTTTTAATTATTTAATTATCCCATTATTCCTCTAAAATAAATAAAATAAATATTTTATTTATTTATCTTCTCACCATGCATATAAATTAAATAAATTTATTTAATTAATTTATATTGATTCTTCAAATTTTCTAAAATTAGCTCTTTCCTCTATCATTTAAAAAATAAATTAAATGAATTTATTTATTTAATTTATTTTTATCTTATCACTTTCTTCTATGTGTACGAGTCATCCTTGATCATAGATCAAATACAAAAAAATGATTTAATTGGTTTTAAAATCAATCATCCACATCATCAAATCCTTAAAATAGAAAAGCATCCTATTTTAAGAAAATTCAATCTTACCATTACCAACAAACCAACTACAATCATTTAATAAAAGCTTTTACAATGCACACATGTCTTGTACACATTCATCGAAGCCTCTTGATTAATCTCAACCGTTCATGTAGCCACCTTTTCTCCACCATTTATCAATCTTAGTTGAGAGCTATATACCCCCCTCTCACCTCACACCTAGATATCCCACACAATCTTGATAGCGTCTAGATTATCATCACATGCATATTGAATCCATTGAGAACTTTGAGCATATCATCTATCATCATGGTAACTTTGACAACTATGGTTGTTCATTATTGAAAAGCAATCCACATTCCAACCAGGGAATAAATACAATCTAGGTGACATTGTTCTTTGATTTGCTTTCATTTTGTGTCATTTAGATGGATTTCTTGAAGGTGGTAGGATTGGGTTTTGATTGTAATGCTTGATCTTATTAACCTGATTTTTCCTCACACATAGTCTTATTATATCATCAATTCTCTTCATCACTTAGGGACTACCTTGAAAAGCATAAGAACATGACCAAAGATCAATCCAGTAAAAGCAAAGATAGACTAGACCAACAGGGTCAACAACCATTAGATCATGTGCCGAGTGTTATGTGTTTGTTTGTTTAATTATGATTACATGGATAGGGCCTGGTTTTAGGATAGGAAGCATGTCGTATAAGATGTTAAGTCTAGTTTTGGCAATGCGACCACCTGTATAAGGAAAGTGACAGTATTGTGACATTTTGTATAAGACATGTGGTCTGGTTTCCAGGATGCCACAAGTTGTGAGGTGATTGGCATGTGATGATTGTTAATGTCTGATTTCATAAATGCTACATGTCATATAAGGCGTAGAGTCCTGGTTTCGATAATGCCCCATTCTGTGTAAGATATGTGATAAGGATAGTTGATAGTGACGTACGATCATCACTAGGCAATTGATTGGTTTGGCTGATTAGATAGCCTGTCTAGTTGATTTTGGGATTGGTTTCAAGTGTGTATTTCTTGTAAAAGATTTAACTGTCTTGATCTGATCAAAGTGTCCATTGTAGCAAAGGGACCATTTATTGCGAGGCTGACTCAACGGACCCTAAGGGACTAACCTAATGAATCAGGGGCTCATCATAGATAGCCTTGCCTATGTGAAAGTGCAAAGACAACGTAGTTTGACCATTTGGACCATGTGTGACCTAAGACCTAGGGGTGGGAAGCCTCGGGGGCTCATCAAAGATGGCCTTGCCTACGTGAAAGCTTAGAGGAGATGTAGTTCGACGAAGTGGTTTTGACACGATTTATTGCTTGGAATTTTTGGCTGATTATTTGATTTTTTTGTGGTTTTCTGACATGTTTCCAATGTTTTTGGATTTTTTGGGAATATTTGATGTTTTCTGGATTTTCAAGAATACTTGATGTTTTTGGATTTTTGAGAATATTTGATTTTTTTGAATTGTTGAGAATATTTGATGTTTTTGGATTTTTGAGAATATTTGATGTTTTCGGATTTTTTATTTTATTTGATGTTTTAGTTTTTTGAGAATATTTGATGTTTTTGGTTTTTTTAGTTTATTTGATGTTTTTGGATTTTTGGGAATATTTGATGTTTTTGGATTTTTGAGAATATTTGATGTTTTTTGGAATTTTGAGAATATTTGATGTTTTTGGATTTTGAGAATATTTGATGTTTTTAGATTTTTGGGAATATTTGATATTTTTGGATTTTTGAGAATATTTGATGTTTTTGGATTTTTGAGATATTTGATGTTTTTGGATTTTTGAGTTTATACAAAAGGTGTCCTCCAATACCGATTTTTAGGATCAGGATTTGCCCCCAGTTAAGTATAGGACAAAGTTATTACCAAGACGGGATGGGATGATGACGAAGTGTTAGGAAAGTAGGGAAGACACTGAATGTCGACTTATTTTTAGGCCATGAGAAGGATGATATGATATATTGTGGATTATGACATGGATTGTGACGGTGACTATGTAGGTTTGATTATGGAAAGTGAAAGACAAGATAGAGTGATGGTAGACAATGGAGCCAAGATTGACTACACATGCCACCTGTTTGCCAGGTTTTCACTATGGTACTTATCCAAAGCACCACCGAAGTGTTTTTCACTATTGGATGAATTATTTCTCTTTACTATTGTTTTTTTTATCCAACAGCACCACTGAAGTGGTTTTCACTATCGGACTATTTTTTGCTTTTTTGCTTTTTTTGTTTTGTTTTGTTTTGTTTTGTTTTGTTTTGTACTTTTTTAATTTTTTTGATTTTTTGACTTAGGTGTAATATTTGCGAAGGTACAGTTGTTGATTGGCTCTGGTAATGGTTCACCTTTGGGAGTAGCTAGTTGATATACACCAGATCCATATGCGACAGTGATAACATAAGGACCTAATCAGTTTGGTTCAAATTTCCCTAGTTTCTCCCATTCCAACTGATACTTGGGATTTTCCTTTAGGAACAAGTCTCCAATATTGAATTGTCGAACTCTAACCCTCTTGTTGTAATTGCATTGAAGATGGTTATGATATGCTTGCAAGTGTACCAGGGCATTCTACCTTCTTTCACCTAGTAGCTCTAGCTCATGTAGTATGGATACCCTGTATTATTTGTCATCCATGAACTGTTGCATTGACACTCTCAGGGAGGGTAACTCGACCTCGATGGGCAGGATGGCTTCAGAACCATAGACAAGTGAGCATGGAGTGGCTCCTGTGGGTGTGTGGATGCTAGTGCAGTAGGCCCACAAGGCAAGACTGAGTTGGATATGTCAGTCACGACCAACATCATTGACAGTCTTTTTGAGGATCTTGATGATGGTCTTGTTAGATGCCTCAACTTGACTGTTGCCTTGGGGATAGTGAGGAGTGGAAAAATGGTGTTGAATGAGGAATCTTTCACATAGTTCATAGACATCGTGATTTTTGAAAGGGCGACCATTATCTGTTACAATAGATTGAGGAACACCATACCGGCATATGATGTAATTGAGAATGAATTTAGCAATCTATTTATTGGTAATGTATGTCATGGGAATTGCCTCGATCCATTTTGTGAAATACTCGGTGGTGGTGATGATGAATTTATGGCCATTGGTGGAGGTGGGATATATTTTACCCACGAGGTCGAGTCTCCATTGAGAGAATGGCCATGGAAATGTGAGTGGCTAAAGGTCCTGGGTGGGTGCATGCACCAAATCTCCATGTATTTGACATTGTCTGCATTTCTTGGTGAAGTGGTATGCATCTTTCTCCATGGTGGGCCAATAGTATCCATCTCTTGTGATCTTTTTGGCTAGAGTGGGACCACTAGAGTGAGCTCTGCATATACCTTCGTGTACCTCATGTAAGGTCATTTGTGCTTCCTCAGTATTGAGACATCTCAGGAGGGTATTGTCAAAGCCACGGAGCTAAAGGGTGTCACCGATGATGACATATTTAGCAACTTGGCGAATGAAGGATTTACGTTGATTAGATGACAGGTCGGCGGGAAGGGTTTGGTCATGCAAGTATGTATAGATGTAATTGTACCATTGAGATGTAGGACCAACAATTTCACACACTAGCTCCAATTCAGGGATGTCGAAGGCGTGGATCAGTAGTTGTTCCACCAAGAACTCAAATTGAGGAGCATTTTTTGGGATATCCAAGAGAGATCCTATTGTAGCCATTGCATCAGTGGCCTTGTTCTGTACTCTAGGGATTTGATCGAAAATAAATGTGTCAAAGTAGAGTTTGAAGTTGTCGACCATTCTCTTTTAGGGCATTAACTTCTCATCTTTTGTGTCATACTCATCATTAACCTACTTGATTACGAGATGTGAATCAATGAAGACCTGTAAATTCTTAATTTTCCAATTGATGGCCATTCATAACCCAGTAAGTAATGCCTCATATTCTGCTCTATTGTTTGTGCAAGAGAATGCAATCTTGAAAGATTTAGGGATAGCATCTCCTTGAGGTGTGACAAAGAGAATCCCAGCCCCTGAACCATGATGTGTGCAAGAACCATCAAAGTACAATGTCCATATTTTTGGAGCTTCTAATGTAAAAATTGCTTCATCTAGAAAATCTGTGACCAAGGGGTGATCTATTATAGTTGGTGCTTCTTCCAGTTGGTTTGCAATTACTTGTCCCTTTATGACTTTTTGGTCAACGTACTCTATGTCGTATTCACTCAATATCATGACCCATTTAGCCAAACAACCTATCAATGCTGCCTTGTTGAGCAAATATTTGAGGGGGTCAATCTTTGCAATGAGCTTTATTTTATGGTTCAACATGTAATGATGCAATTTTTGAGTGGAAAAAACCACTGTGAGGCATGCGGGCTCTATAGGACTATAATTGAGCTCATACCCCACTAATGTTTTGCTTATGTAATAGATAGCTCTTTCTTTGCCTTCATCATTTTGTGTCAGGAGTGCCCCCAGTGCTGAAGATGTTGATATGTACAATAGAAGGGGTTTTCTTGGTATTAGAGGCATGAGGACTGGTGGAGTTAGCAACTAATCTTTGATTTGTTGAAAGGCCTCTTGACACTGTTTTGTCCATAAAAAGGGCACTCCTTTACGAAGTAGATGTTGGAATGGATGACACTTGATGGTCAGCTGTGCGATGAATCTGCGGGTTGCTTGAAGTTTCCCTTGTAAGCTACGTAGTTGTTTGAGAGTTATTGGGGGAGGCATGTCCATGATAGATTTGAACTTGGTAGGGTCGACCTCTATGCCTCGACAAGAAATAATATAGCCTAATAACTTGCCTGATGTGACCCCAAAAACACAATTCTTAGGGTTAAACCTGACCTTGTATTCTTCCATCTGTGTGAAGACTTTATCCAATACATCCAAATGAGTGCCTCATGTAATTGATTTAGCCAATAAGTTGTCCACATAATCTTCCATAAATCTATGCATGTAATCATGAAAGATTGTCATCATTGCTCTTTGGTTCGTTGCTCTGGCATTTTTTGAGGCCAAAGGACATAACATTCCAGCAAATGTATGTACCCCATGGACATGTAAAAGCAATTTTTTGTTGATCTTCAGAATCTGTCCTTATCTGATTATAGCCTGAGAAACTATCCATTAGTGACACTATTTCAAATCCTACCGTGAGATAGACTATGATATCTATATTGGGCAATGGAAAATCATCTTTTGGACATGCTTTGTTTAGATCTCGAAAGTCTTCACAGATCTTGATTTGTCCATTAGGTTTTGTTATTGGTACTAGGTTAGAAACCCATTCCAATAGTCTATCGGTCGAATAAAACCCATATTGTGTATCTTTTTTAATTCTGCTATGACCAACAATGCTATTTGTGGATGCATTTTTCTCAACTTCTGCTTTATCGATTTGGCATTAGGAAGCAATGGCAGATGATGTAGGACTAGTTGTGGATCAAGCCCTGGCATGTTAGTGTAGGACCATGTGGAATTAACTTGTCTTTTTGAGAAGAAGGCTTTGAACTTGGGTTTCTCTTGTTATGTTAGTGATTTAGGGAAATGAACGATCTTGGGATTATCTTTTGTACTAATGTTGATCTCAATAGATTTTTTTGCTAGCAATGGTGATCTCTCTTGTGTGATAGGAATCACTTCCAATCCTCCATCCTTGGGTGCCTCAGAGAGGTTTTTACCCTCAGATACGTCCTTTATTTTTACTTTTTTATGGTCAAGAGGTACTTGCAGTTTTCACCTAGAGACCTTTTTCATTTTCTTTTTTATTTTTGCAACTAGAGGGTCTAGTGGACTCTCCAAAGTATGCCGAATTGTTGAGGTCCATGATGTATCCCACCTTATGATCCCCATTTGTTATGCCTTCACAAAAGTCCCATGAACTCAGCAATAGCTTCATCATTCTCAAATAAATCAAGGCTTGGCAGTGTTTGTTGGTCTTAGTCAATGAGTTGGGGATGGACTAATGGTATGTCATCATCAGAATTCATGTAACTTAGGGATATGGGAGTCAAGGTACAAATGGAAGTATCATTAGGGTCCCAGAAGATGCTTATCCAAGTTAAGCCCTTGGGTGGATTAGATTGAGAAGGTTCAGGTTCGGGAGGGTCCCTTGATGTCTCAATGTCTTTAGAAGTACTCGCATCCTTACTTAAAAGCAACTTAGTACTAGGAGGCTTCACTTGTCATGATGTGTACCCTAGCCCTTTATTTTTGGTAACATGGTTGGTTCTATGGGCTCTATCCTTCCATTCTTATTAGGTCCAATTCTGATGTGCCCGTCGTATCCTTGTTGTTTTACAAACTTGTATCCTTTTCCATATTGTTCCACGAGTAGTTGTACATGTTTAACCTCTTCTTCATCTTTGTAGAGCCACTTGAAAACATCGTCGTCCACATCTTCTTTGCTAAGTTCACCCCATTTGGTAAAGGTGGTAGGGATATCTTTAATTGTTTCCTTAGGTTTGATTGGAGCTAGTTTTTCATGGGGTTTTGGTGACAGTGGTAGCTTTCTGATGTAGTATGAGCTCTCTATCTTGTATTCTCCACACCCTTTGTCACGGGTCTGGATCTTGGGTTCGACAGGGGGTATGAATGTGGTAGGGGATTTTGAGAGCATGGAAGGGTTAATGTAATGTGAGGAGATGGAAGGCTAAATTACCCTATTGACAGGTACTTGATGTTAAGGAATTTCTCTCAGATAGCTACAATACTGGAAGGCATCGAGATCACCAGGTATAGTGATTTTTGTGCCATTGTAGGGGAATTTGATGCATTGATGATAAGTGGATGGTACGGATTTCATGGCATGGATCCATGATCGACTGAGGATAAGGTTGTAGGGAAGTTCTAGATCCAAGACATGGAATACAATATTCAATGTAGCGGGCCCGACTCTCACAAGAAGAGAAATCACACCCTTTAAGGAGTGTTTTTCATCATCATAAGCCTTGATCACAATTCTTTTGGTGGGATCTACACAAGCTTTAGAGTATCCCAATATCATGACAATCTTCAAAGGACATATGTTTAATCCGACTCCATCGTCTACCAAGAATCATCTAACCTTATGCATGTTGATGAAAACCTCAAGGTGTAATGGCTCAGTGTGATTAGGTTGATTTGAGGGTAAGTCACGTTTGGTGAAAGTGACATTATTGGTTGTAGCCAAATGTCCTACCATGGCCTGAAATTGGTTGACATTTAGGTCGGTAGGGACGAATAATTCAAGGAGGGATTTATCTAAGATGACTTTATGTTTCGGGGATAGGCGAAGCAATTTGAAAATAGATATTTGTGCTAGAGTTTTCTTCAAATGGCCCAAAAGGTTATATTGGGATGTGGGTTGTGGGTCGGTTGTAGGACCTCGTAAGGTTAGCTTTGCTCTTCTAGTGGTGACAACACATTCAGGTCGAGACTTGATGGTTATCATGGACACATTGCTTTCACATGTGCAGATGTTGTTGACCGTGTACTCATAGGCAACATGATTATAGCTTAGTTGTTCATTTGTCTTAGTTCCTGAAGTGGAGGCTTTTCCTGATCCATGATCCTATAAAGGATTTGTAAAGATAGTGTGGTCAGTATTGGAAGTCCCTTGTGGATTGTCTAAGGTTATATCTCCTCGCTCAATAAGGTCTTGTATAATGTTTTTCAATTTATAGAAATTCAAGGTTTTGTGTACTTTTACATGGTGATAATCATAGAATTCATTATCATTCCACGAAGGATGTTTAAAGGTGGGATCGTATTGTTTCACATTCGGTAGTTGAATCAAGTGGGCTTGTAGCAACTTCTTCAAGATGGACTCGATGGGTTTGGGAAAGAGTGTGCAAGTTCGTCGTGTAGGATTAGTCCTAGATGGAGCCCATCTTTGATTGTTTTGGAGAGTGTTTGTCATTTTTTACAGAATGGATTGTGGATTAGATGGTGATGGTTCTTTGAGTATAAGGATGGGGCTAACTTTGTTTGCAGTTTTGGCATCTACAACCCCGTCATTTGTGACATTTTTATTCCTAGACCAAAATTTATTCTTATCGTAGGAAGGGTTCGTGTTGTTTTGGTTTTTGTTGAAGATCTTAATTATGCCCTTAGCGATTAGGGATTTCTGAATGGTAGTTCCTTTCTCAACCACCTCACCAAAGGTGGTGCAACAATGTATTTGTAATTGATGCATAAGTTATGAGTTTAAATTCTTGACAAAGATTGGAACTAGCTAATTTTCCAGTATGTGGCATGGGCATTTACTAGCTAGATTTCTCCATATTTGAAAGAAAGAGAGGAAGGTCTCTCCATCATCTTGTTTCATGTGACATAAGGTTGTGACATTTACGTCCATTTCAATGTTATAGGAGAAGTGAGCTATGAACTTATTAGCTAGTTTGGTCCATGTTTTTATTCCTATAGGGAGATGTGAGAACCATTCAAGTGCTTGGCCCGCAAGGCTCCATGGGAATAGTCTCATTAGGTAGGTGTGATCAAAAGCAATCTCTAGGCATGTTGTGTGGAATTCTCTCACGTGTTTGATAGGACTACCTTTTCCCTTGTATTTATTGAAATTGGGCACGGTGAAGTTAGGTGGAGAAGGAGGCATGTAAATGTTCCTATCGAAAGGGTAAGGGCACAAGTCTTCCATAGAATATGCCTTTTTAGTTCCCAATACTTGTATACTAGAAAATTGTTGCTTTAAGGCATGTATTTCATGGGCAAGGACTTCAATGGGAGTCAAGGATGTGTTTGTGGAATTTGTAACTGTGTTGTGGTAGGGGCTTCCTATGTTTGTGATGGGAGTGTACTGTGACCCCATGTTGGCAACAAGTGGATTGATGTTTGTGTTGGATGGCTAAGTGAAGAAGCATTTTGATATTGGACATTAGGAATGTAGGTGGTATTTGGATTAATGTATTGAAAGTGGGGTGGAATGCTTGTAGTGTTTTGGTTTTGGATGGTATTTGTTTGGAAGAGGACATTTGGGTCCACTTGTTGTTGTAGGGGGTTTGAATGGACATAGGATGAGACAACCCCTTGACTAGACACATTGTTGTTTTGACCTAAAGGGTCTACATTTGGAATGCTCGCATTGTTATGTGGTTGGGACCCAATATTTATATTTGCGTTTGATGTGGCATTAGTTCATTGGGTTTGTGAACGAGAGGTCACAATGTGTATCTTTCTATGTTTCTTGGATCATTGTTCATTCATGTTAAGACCCAAGGCGTTGGCATTCATAGAAGCAAAGGGATTTCACCATTCATGGGTTGGGACATGGTGTTCATTTTATTGACTCTGAAAGGAGGGGGTATGTTGACAGTTATAGTCTCATGTGATGTTTCCCCAAAGGGTATATTGACATGTTCTTGCCTAGGGTTCAAACGGCTATTTGAAGAGGTTGCATGGTCATGACCTTGAGTTGCATTGTTAAAGGGTGTGCCTATGATCATATTTATATCTACACCCAGGGGAAATTTGGTACCATTTTGTAAAAGACGCATGAGATAACTTTGGGGATTTGCCGCAATTATTTCATCTAAGATTCTTAACAACCTAGGATCTTGGGAGGCTTCTTCAATTTCTTGTTTTGTCACCCCTTGTTCATTTTATTGCAAGGTATAGTTCTCAAAGGGGTTTCCCATGTGGGACTTGGGTTGTTCATTGGAAGGGGTTCCAAATCTCATAGTGTTGGTAGGATTGTCGAGGGGGAGATCTAAGGATTCCTCTCCCTTTCTTTTCTTTTGCAACCGTGTTTCCACCATGTATGACTTGCTAGATGAGGGAAATGGGGATGACCTAAGGATGATAATGCAAAGTGCCCTATGCTATATTTTGGTATTTTTGGGATAAGATTTGTTAAATGCAACTAAGGATGATAATATGAGATGACAATGCCCTATGCTATGTTTTGGTATTTTTTGGGAAATATAGGGATGGTAATGCAAAGTGAGGGTGTACTATGCTAATGTTTATGGAGATGGGGGGATAATTGCAACTAAAGTTTGACAATGCAAAGTGGAGATGTTCTATGCTAATGTTTTGGGATGTAGCTAATAGTAAGGTAACAAGTGAAACTAAGGCTATGCTTGAGGCTAATGGGTATAAATCTTTGAGAAGTTTGATCCAAGAGGATACTAATGTCAAACTATGCCCTTATCAAAGTACTAATTGGATTTATCAAGACCTTGAGATGATAATGTTGAAGGAAATGATGATTTAAGTGACCTCAACTAGACTCATGAGTTGAGACTCACTTGCTAATTTAGAAAGATGGACCTAAACTAGGATTGTGAGTATTAGGCCCAAATTATGGTTGATTGTTTGAAAGATATATCAAGGTCTTAAAATCCAAGTTTGTAACTATGATGTAGTTAAGTATTGATAATTTCTCTTATGTCTTAACCTCAAAGAAGAGGATTTCCTAAGTGACAAGGGTTGATTATGATAACCTAAGGTGAGCTAAATGCAATAATTTGGAATGAACTAGCTATAGGATAGAACCTAAACTTAAGGGAATGAAATAGATGGGTGAACAAAATATGCAAGTCTTAGGTATGTTGACACAGTTGCAGTTTGAGTTCGATAGGGAAGGTAGATGCTCAAAGGTTTCCCTATGATTGTGGTGTATTGTTTCTATGCTTGTTTGGGCAATTTGTTTGGAAAATGAGAAAACACATCACAAACACAGAAAACACTTTGCACTCAAATTGGTTGTTTTGGTGACTCTTGACTTTGTAAATGTATGTGTATGTTCAAGGGTTATTCACCCCAATTTACATGGGTCTAACACAATTCGAAGATACTTCACACACATAAAAAGCTTTCTATCCCTAAGGTCATTGGCTAATGGTATTTTTGGTTCCCAAATTTGTAGATTGTAAAACCCTAAAAGTATGCCAGGCTTTATGATCAGGTTCAACAACTGATTTGGCCAACTAACAGAATCAACCAAGATGGTTGCAATTCCCTGCACTTCAGGCTCTGCTATGCCCAGGTGAGTGTACCTCTTTATCACCACTAAATGATAACTCCTCACAAAATTAACTGGTGATGATTAAGTAGATTACAAACTTCATGCAATTTTGTCAATTAAATCATCTTTTCCACTCTAATTCAAATTGGCATGAGATTTGAAAGTAGATTAATTCAATTTATACTATCCACTAACCCTACTACAATAGGAAATCAAAATTATATTGAAAATATTATATAGGGAATGAATTTCAGAAATGGAATGATCCATGCCTTCCCTCCACTGGGTAACATAGTCCAAATACATATAGATATATGCCTTCTCCCTAGCTACAATTCAAGTTGTTTAGCACTATAATGTTTATGACTAGCATAAATGTGCAAAAATGTCAATTATCTGGTTCTTCTTATTTGTCCAATTGAATTTCCCAGGTTACTGTGACTTATTTAGAGGAATTTAATTCTTTCTTGAAGAAGCCCAATAAATAAACCACACAAAATAGGAATATTTTTTGAAAAATCAGACGTATACTTGATATACTAATTTAAATAACGAAGAAAAACCAAATTGGAGACAACTAGATAAAATTTTACCAAATAAATGACACCAAAATTCAGGCACCAGATTAATGCGGTTCCTCCATTACTTTGTTTCAGAAAGATCAACCTTTACAATCTATTGCCTTTTCAAAATCCAATTCCCAAGAGAGATTTCCCATTGGTCTTGGTTTCCTTCTTATAGGCATGAAGGAAGCAACAAGCTTCAGACCATTCACATTCCAAAAATGATTGTTCAAATTCCCACCCTTTCATATGACATTTTACAATATTTACTTTTTGCTAGTCTTAATAAGACCACTCAAAATTCAAATACAACTGATGAAAGAAAAACATAGAAATTACGAAAAAGAAAAGGAGAACATCCAATGCTTGTCTAAAGTCACTTGATGACTGATGAAAACAATAGAGCTCTCTTTTCACAAAGTCAATTCCTTCACCATATTTTGACGTGGCTATTCTTCCTGAAGAGACAAGTATTCCTTTTCCCATTGATACATAGTATAGTCACTCAGCCACTTGTATCCTTGGATTTGGAGCACATTCACTAAATGGTCTTTCCACATCTTGTTCATTAGTCCCCTGACATCTGTGATGAATTTGGGATACTCTGCATCTAGTGCAACTATCCTATCTAGGATCACATTGAAACCATGGATATTTATTTCCTCATCCTCTTGCAAATGACCAATAATATGTGAAACCATTTGATCACACTCCTTTTTCTAGTCCTCAAAGCCTTTGAGCTAATTATTTTCATCAAGAATTCCTTGGATGAATTGATGTTTGAAGGTGTTGAAAGATTTCATCTTTGCTTTTATTTTCTGTCTTTCTTCAGATACATACTGAAGTTCATCGATGACCATTTTGACCATTTTTTTGGTGGTCTTCAAAGTAGTAGGGGCATCTGGATCCATTTGCAAAACCTTGCACAATGTCATCAGAGTGTGATGAATAGATTGCCACTTTTTTGACAAAGGTTCTAAAATAGGAACATGAGCATTCATCTGCTTCAGTGCTTGAAACAAAGAGACATAACAATTATGTACTATAGCTAGGATAAAAATAAGGGCTAAATCATAAAAAACAATAATGAAACCCTAACAAGCACAATGAAGTACAAGATAGCATGAAAATCAAAACACAAAGCAAATGAAAATTGAATCTCCACACCAAGCTTGGTTTATCTCCATTGCTCTTCTCAATCTCGCATAGAAATGCATGATTTCGAAGGATGAATGTTAGTTGCTCACTATTTCAGTAGCACAACCATGGTATGAGGATGAATGATGAGAGGCTCTAATGTCATTTCGATAGCATAAGGTTGCTTGGAAACTCATTGATGAAATGGCTTGGTTGAGGGTTGATTTATAGGAAGTGAGTGATTTGAATGAATGGATGAGATTGAAAGTTGGTTTGAATGATGTGGACGGCTAGGATTGAATAGGGTTTTCCACTCCATGAGGAGTTGTAGTCATGTGACAAGTGTAGGGAGGACCTAATTTAAATAAAAGATTATTTAATTTAGTGGGACATGTGAAGTGTATTAAATGAAAAATGTAGTATGTGACATGTGTTTGATTGTGATGAAAGGTGAAGGCCTAATTCAAATATTTTATTTGAATTATTTAGGACATGTGAAAGGGAAATTAATTAAATAAGATTTATTTAATTAATTGTCTAGGTAATTAGGATGGGATTAGGACAAAATGTCATATGATGTCTCTAGTAATTTATCAACAAGGTGTTGCAAGATATTGTCATGCCCACATTCGCCATGTGGTTATGACATGATAACCACATGTCATGTCCACATTTTCCATGTGGTCATGACACGAATTACCAAAACTTTTCCCACCCGACTCTAAAAACCCCCTCGCGCGCAACATACACACTCGATGACACATGCACATAACATAGTTGTCTCTACAACTAACGTCAAGTGCATCACCTGAAGGCGAGAAAAGTCAATCACAATGGGATGATGTGATACTCTCTTCGCCATCCCTACGAAATGTAAGCCACTAAGGGGGTGTGTGTTGCAAGAAACGACACTAAGAGGGTTGGATTCTGTTTTGGATTCCAACCCTAGAGTTACCAATATGAAGTGGGAGGATTTCGATATGAATCAAAATCCAACCTTAGGTCCACTATTGACCTAAGGAACTAACATTAAACTAATAATTTAACAACTATGACTAAAACAATTAATCTAACATCTAATGCAAAAAGGGAATTAATCGAGTTAAAGTTAAATAATTATATCATTCAAGTCTAGATAAATTTTGGCAGCATAATGGGTAAAAATGGACTAAATCCTATAGTGATTTTGATAGCATAATGCCATCTTATCAACTATAGGAGGTTTGCAAAAAAATAAATTAAAATAACTTCTATACTCCAACCCCTTTCATAATTAAATAATTTTAATGCATAATAAAATCTAAATCCCTTCCCAATATTTCAAGCAAATAAAACATCATGACCGCAACTATAATTTAATTCCATCATAGACTAAAATGACATTTAAGTGCAATGAGATTTGTTTAATACATTCAACATATAGGAAATTCTAATTCTCAAATAAAAATATACACAAAGGAAATAAAACCATTTAATAAAATCAATGAATTAATTACTCCCACACACCCACATAACACAAAAGGGGCTCCCACACTCCAAGTGGGTAGGATTAAAACACATTAAACCAAAACGAGTTGATTAAGTTTAATTAATTAATCTCTCAATGAATTAGGGCACCAAACCCTAGGTAGGGATTATAAATTCCCAATAACTCCCCATTTGTTCTCATTCTAACATCTATTTTTCTCTAGTTGGTGTGTGTTGATGTATAAATTTGTGGGTCTAATCCAACAATCAACATGGGAAACTCTGAAACGTGGGATTGCTTCTTAGAGTGACCTCTAAATTTTAAGGAAGCTGGCTCTTCCATTTTCAAAGGGGTTTGAAGTAAGAGGGAGAAAAAACAAGATTACATATATAATGAAAAAAATCTAATCCCTAAGGCGATGTGTCGGATTAAAATAACTCAGTTGCACTGTGTCAAACCTTAAATGATTAACTAAGAAAATTAAAGAGCAGAGATGCATGATTAATACCCAGTTTGATATCATATGCGATAGAGGCAAAGAAACAAAGAATTAAAGAAATGAGAAATAGAGACACTCATATCTACACAAAACACTAACTCTTTATTTGGATGAATAACAAATTTACAGAGGCAAATATGCACAAAATAAACTGTTACAATCTCATGGAAAGCATTCACTGCTAAGGCAAGGAATATCTCTGTCTGTTGCTAGAAAACTCTCTAATCTAAAAAATATGTAGAACTCCCTAACTCTGTCTCCCAGATATGCATTTATAGCCAAGAAAAATAAATCCCCGAAGATCTCCTTGCAATTGAAAATCTTTGTAACTGCTTAAAAAAACTGTCCATGAAATCTGGCACTGATTCAGGCTCTAACGGCATCTAGCAACTGAACTATGGCTAGAAAAATATGCCTCCATCTCTACTTGCATCATAAAAAAAACTCACTTCTGTCATTCACCATTTTACTATAGCTTGTTGTGAAAGAGAGGCTGCATTAAAAGTTTTAGGGATGCACTTTATGCTGTGTGAGAAGAGAGTCAAAAAGTTTTTATTTAATGAAGCTTCAACTTGCATCTGGAGGGACCCACCGTATGTTCACATCTAATAAAGACTTTATTTAAATCTTATATCACCCGTGGCCTTTTAAAATCTGAGAAACTCTTTAATATTGGAGGAGGACCCCACCATGTATCATATTAGATGCACTTATTAAAAATGAAAAGAATTCATTCTTCTCTCCTCCGCTTGCTTCACGTGGTTCTAGCGAATGCTTTGAAACTCAACCTTCCTTCGGTGCTGCCATGTGGCTCACTCCGGTGCCTTGTTCCTAACTACCTTCGAGTCGTTGATGCATTCCTCATCCAATGGTAGTTGTATCTTTTCTTGTGACTGTGCGTGTGGCTTGAGGGGCCAATCCTCACTTTTGCACACTGCTCTTTCTATGAGTTAACGTTGACAGCCCCTTGTTTTAGTTTGCACTTTATCATTCCAGTGCCCCAATCAAATGAACATCACTATTCCTTGGTGTGACAAATTCTTTTCAATAGTTGGTGGTGTGTTTTCCTCAAGAGGTATGTCACTTTGTAATGCTTTAGTTGAATGCCCTCATGGAGCAGCTTATGATTTGTGCTTGATGATATGTTGATCGAGTCCAAGTTGCATATGATGAGAGCCATCAGACTTATCGCTGCACTATGTTTATAGGTAGGCTGAGCCATTATTACTTGCCGAGGGAACTTGCTATTTTCTACTGTGCAGTCTGGAATAAGAAAGAGAAACAAGAGGGGAGACAGTCTCATCAAGCTACAGATAAGCACGGTTACCCAATGTTTGTTATAGTCATCCCTTTGGACATGGAGACACTTAAGCAGAAGTGCACCAAACCAGGAGCCACATGTATGTCCAAAGGTAGACACTGACATCAGGAAAGCAAAGATTGTGGCCTCAATACCAATGGGGCAAAGCTGGGCAGATAGTATAAACATTGGCATTACCAAAAGCTTAGATATAGCATCAGTCAAAGCTTCATCACCTAAAACAAAAGCTTGATCTAGAATATGCATCTTAAGATTCATCCTTGTGACAAGGATAATATCAAGTAGCCCGATAAATGAAGATACTACCCTAGGCCAAAGAAACATGTTCCACAAAGTGTGATGCCAGAGCCAATGATTGTAACCAAAAATACCAATAATCATAACCAAAAATACCAATAATCATAGCCACCTTTCCAACTGCAATTACAAGACCCATAAATTCTTCACTAAAGCCAAGACTTGCCACGAGCTCTATAAGCCAGAAAAACATGGCCTCAGAAATATCTGGGCACAAGGAACCCTGTGAGAGATAAATGTAGAGTGCAAGCTTCCAAAGAACAGGATCTTGTAGAGTTTTCCCAAAAAGCTGAAGAGTATGCATCAGTGCTTCGAACTAAAAATTAAGCATTATCTTTGGCAAACGATGCTCTGGAAGGGCCAATGCTGTAATAACAAGTAGAAGTGGTGAAACTGAAACTAATAGATAAGAATGTTGTGGTCCCAAGTTGTGAACTGCCACTCCAAAAACCCCACATCCAACTAAACCCCCAGTTGTCAAACTCCCCCAAGCTAAGCTTTGTAAATCACTTGAAAGTGTGGGAACAAGTTTACTACGCTGTGCAAGTGCAACATCTCCCACGACATATGGGAATGCATTACATAAAGTAACTGGAGCCATCAAGAAGTTGGTTGTCCAAGGTGTTAGTTAGCAAAAGCAAGTGCCCAAAGACGAAGGAACCTAGCGATTCCACATATGCCTAAATATGGCCACCTTTGGTACCCAGTAATGGGAAATGTGTCAGTGATGAGCCCATAGATTGGTCTTAAGTCCCATGGTATACTTGATAAAACTACATGATGCCTTCTCATGTTGATAGAACTGGCACGGGCTTCTATGTTGTCCCTCGAACTCAAGACCAGTACCATCTTAACCTTTCATGGCGGCGTATGATGCATTGAACATTGTTCTCTTTGTACCATTAATTTGGAAACTCTTTGACTGCTTATGCATTTGAAATGGTTGCGTATGATATTTCTTATGCCATGCCATAGCATAGGCTTGTGAAATGTTTATATGGCAGCACCAATATCCTAGACATGCTGAGCTTTAATTTTATAAGGCTGCATACTCATATTATTCTTGAAGCCACGCTTTGAACTTAGGCCACGCCTTTCAATACTTGGCTAGCCTTTATTTGTATTTTCCTGTGCCATTATTTTATTCTCTGTAGGAATGAGGCTGAGTTGATAGGCTCGTGGTTGTACCGTGATTATATTGATTGCATTATCTTGAATTGGATGCATTATGATTTGACACTGTGGCTCATATGCATCATTTCGCCTACTTGAATCTTTATTGAATCTTCACTGAAACTTTATTGAAATAATCTACCACTGTAGGTGTTGACTTCTATTGATGTAGCAAATTTTGAAATAGAGTAAGAAATTTATCAACAGTGTGCAGGTTTCAAAAAAAGGGTCAAGTGGGAAGGTACCTTCCTAAGTGGAAGGTATCTTCCCAAATGAAGATTTCCTTAAGTTTAAATGTTTTCTAAAATGTTGACCTACAGGTTGAAGAATTTTGCCTCTAACATTTCTTTGGTTATTCTTCTCTAAGTTTGTTCTATTTTCCATTTTCTAAAAGTTCACATGCACAGTTTTCAAGTTTTCTAGAGTAAAAATAGTTTTCTATAAAATAAATAAACTTTTCTAAGTAGTTTGAAGTTGTCCTAAGATTTCCCATTTAATACTCTCTAGTTTTCATTTTTTTTATACAAAGTTATACACAGAAGTATATATATATATATCCATTTACCATAGTATACAAAGGTATACACAACAAGTGTCTATACAAAAAAATACATAGTAATAAGTCTTTTATCCACAGAGATATATAATAGTTATATATATACATACTTATGTATATGTGTTAGTGATATACAGGGCTGAACCCTCTTAAAATAAATAGCAGACCAAAAGAGACAAAATTATATATATATATATATGTGTGTGTGTGTCTGTGTCTGTGATATACAGGGCCGAACCCTCTTAAAATAAATAGCAGACTAAAAGAGACAAAATTTGCAGTAACCATTAAAGTTTAAGGGAAAGGTCGAAATGGCCGAAGTTCCATGGCGACCACACCGCCAAGTAAGAATCGTGGCCCGCTTTGCGTTTATCGCAGAGTAACATAAAAAAAAAGTCAGGGGGGCGGGTGCTCCGCCACCCCCCACAGAGCTTTCCCCCCTATTTCCTTTTACAATGGTAGCTGCGGGCGTAGGGATTTCAGCCCTTGTGACCCGCTAAAAACTTTTTTTTAAAAGCTTAAAACATATAAGAAATGGAAACCCTACTTTCCAAATGCGGCTTAACTTAAATTGAAAGCTTAACTTTTGGTAATTTCCACTAACCACTTTATATATATATATATCAGTCAAAAAAAGAAGGCCACTATATGTAAAAAAATACAGTGAGCCCCAAAGAAAAATAGTGAGCTCTATTATTTGTTATATATATATATATATATATATATATATATATATATATATATATATATATATATATATATATATATAAAAGCACAACACAAGAAGGAAATAAAAACAAAGGGTACAATAACTCATACACATTTTGACTATAATGATAAAATTAACAAATCATTTTTATTTAATAAACTAGGACATTTGTTTTTCCTTCATAAAACAAGTAAAACACATATTTTATTTTTCTATAAATTACTCTATTCATACATCTCTTTAAGATTAAGGTAAGGAAGGAGGGGAAAAGAGATATATTTTCTTAAACATCATAACTCATTTTAACAATGAACAAGAATATTGGAACTCATACACCCTCCATTTCATTGATAATAACCAAAATGTACAAGTATTTACAATCCAACAAGGGCAACTTAAGAGAGATTTGACTCTCAAGAAATACACTAACTATTACAAGCCCAAAATAGGGATAAGGCATCTCAATGCTTTCATTATAACAAAATACATAAGGCCACTAAATCAAGATTTCTTTCCAAGCCCAACTCCTCCATAGCCACCAAGTGAACCTACAAACATAGAAAATAGTTCAGTATACCCATGGGAAGCTCTCCTCCCAACCTAGGCCTACAAGTAGGCCACCCCCGAGATAGGAGACCTTTCAATAACCAAGGTTCATACCACAAGGGTTACAAAACACACACACACACCAAACACAATAACACCCTCCCAAGTCAAAACACAAAACTAACCCATTTTGAAAATGAGTTTGAAGGGTGAGAGAGTGGAATAGTCTCAACTCAAGGAGACCCAAAAATCAAATACTCATAAAACCTTGGTCTCTTGCCATAAACTTCTCATATTTCCATTCCAAGGCACTCTTGCCATAAAACCATACTTCTCAAATTTGCAACACAAGACCCATGGCCATAAAAACTATACCAAAACCAAGAGGGGAAACCGAGGAGGTTCACACCTCTCTCACCCAGACAAAGGTGAACTCTCTCACATGGAGAGCTCACCCAAACAACCCTTTAAAACCCACATACACAAAACTAAAAAGAACATAAGCATAACAATCATATACATACATATTGCATAAGCAAAAGCAAGTAAAACAATAGGCTTGAAGCCTTCAGGAATACCTCTCAAGCTTCAAGGAGGGAGGATGTTGATGAAGATCTCTCAAGTCCTCAAAATCCTTCCAAGTTCTACAAGTTCTTCTCTCCTCCCCATTACAAACATAAAAATCTCAAAAGAAAGAACCCTCCTCTCATCTCAAAGAGAGATAAATAGGTAAGGCTCACAAACCCTAATGGATGAGAAGGTGACACTTGTCACCCTCTTCTCCATCCACATAACCCTCCTCACAACCCCACAAGAATGAGGAGGTGACACTTGTCATCTCCCCATTCTACAAAGCTACACACTTTCCCACAAATGCTCTCACACATGTGTGAGAGCATAGGGAGATGTAAGCACACAAAGGAAGCTTCTCATTCAACTAAGCTACATTCTTCCCCACAAATGCTCTCACACATGTGTGAGAGAATATGGAAGAGGTCTCACACATGTGAGAAGCTTCTAAAGCACTTGAGGCAAGGGTAACCTTACCCAAGTGGGTGAGGTTAGGTTAGGTGAGATGGTGACATGTCAACCACCTCTCACACCTTCCAAACTCGTCACTTGACTCAAGGGCCAAGTTTGGGTGACCATACATGGTTTAAAATAAGTTTAAACATGTTAAGAATGGTTCTAGACCCTAGGGGTATGACTTAGGATCAATATTTGACTATTATTAACACTAGGAAATACATAAATTCACTTGAAAATGGCTCCAAACATTTAGCACTAAAAATTATGCAAACCTAACATTACCATGTGGTGCAGAAGCACCTAATGGATTATATGTCTCCATGAGGCCATTGTGTCAATTTTACTCTAATGTTGTGTTTTGATCATGTAATAAGGTCTAATAGACCATTTTTATGTAATTTGAGTCATTTAGAGTCCAGAGGGTTAATATTGCAAAATGATGTAAAAGTTGTCATGTTTGTATAAGTTGTCATAATATTGCAAAAATAAGGAATATGAAGAGTCAAATGGGTAGTTAAACAGTTGTAGTCAGTTGAGAAGGTTGTAAATGGTTTAAATATTCTCTTATGAGCCATTTTGTATAGTGGAGGAAGATGTATTGAAGATTGAATAAGAAATCAATGAGAAAACTTTGTATTTCAAGCATATTTTCCTTGTTTTCTTGACATTGTACGGATGGTATGGCCCTAATAATGACCTAAGACCATATGGGATGGATGGTGTTTTGAGTCTTCTATATTTTAGTTTTTGTTTCATGAAATTTTATTACATATTGTGGAAGTTATGTTCATTTTAGTGACTACAATTTCTAGATTTCTCCTGTAACAGTCCTGTTGCAGCGCATGGTACGACAATTGTACAACCTGTAAGAAAATGAATCTTCATGTTTTGGAAATAGGAATGAAGTATATTTCATTTTAATCTATTCTCATTTATTTTTATTGGGTTTATCAAAAGTTATAGTCATTTTAGTGAAAACTGGTCTGAAAAATCTGAATTTGAGGGTTTAATCACAAAATGGTGATTTTTAGTCTATCCCACCGGTAGCATTTGCCCATTTTGGTGAAATGGGAGGGCATAGGATGTATTTTGAGATTACATTGGTCTTTTTGCAGAAAGTAGAGGTTTGAGGTGATTTTTATGATGCCCTAGGCTTTTTTTTATGTTTTTTGGCTTGTAAGGCTAGGTGAAGCCATGAATTTGTGATATAGCCATTGTTGATGAAACCTAATGACAAAAACTGCATAAAGGTGATATTTGACATGTTTTATGACAATTAGAGTTGGTAGGAAAGATCTGGGGTTAAATTTTCCAGTACTTGCTTTGTAAAAGTGGCCTAATTGGCCTAGTTGTCAAAATTGAACAGTCCATTTTTTAGTGTGTTGGTCCAAAGAAGTCTCTAGTAAGGTTGAGATATGTTATAGTATGGATTAATGGGTGTCCTAAAAGGTCCTCATGTTTCTGTTAGGAGTCCTATAACAAAATTTATAACTGCTGTCCCACTTTGTAGGCCTACAAGGCTAGATGGTTGATATAGGTGTTTTGCCATAAACCATTGTTGTCAAGCCATTGGACCATTGGATAGTGTTTGTGGGGTTTTTGTAGACCATTTGGAACCATTTACCAAGTCTGGTAGAGATTGGAGTCCATTAGTGTGTGTTGGAGCCTTTTGGTGCATTGTGATCACCTATGGTTATGTGTGCATGAAGAAAAAAGCATAAAGAAATGTGAAATCAGTTAAATGGAAGTTGCTGATCATTTGAAGGTTAAAGAGACATTGTGTAGCCTCATAAGGGATAGAAAACTGATTGTTCTAAAGGATTGAGTTGTTTTACATGAGTGATTGGGCCCATATTGCCAAAAGTGTTGAAGATTGATTGCCTCAAGTGAAGATTTCAATTTTTGAACCTGATTTGTGCCAAGTGCATGGCAAGTTTGAATGAGTGAACCCCCTTTGCACTGCATCACAATGTTTACAGCACATCAAGAGATAAATTAAAAATGGGTAAACCTTACAAAATATCATAAATCCAATACAACATAATCAACATTCTCAAACACAAATGACCTTAGTCCAACTTAGGACTAGGTCAACTTAACAAGGATATAACATATGGTTATTGTCCGACCTTCGATTTTCCATGGGCATGGAAAGTTACCTACACACTTCCACAAACCCATTAATAGCACATGGTACAAATAGCCAAAGCGAAGTGAACTACATATAACACACACATGATCGCATAATTGCATATAACATCAATAATAACCACATGCTAACATATATATGTCTCTCAAGTCATTCACCATTCACAAGTATAATCAGGATCACATAATGTAAGATATATCATCAATTTCACCATCAATACACCTACCAATAGCATCTAATTCAACATAACATTTAAGCATCATATCCTCAAATGAAATCTAACATAAGATCTAAACATTCGTAAAGCATAAACCATCTAACTAATCAAGGCAAGATATAGTAATGAAGTCTAAATATGGGATTAGTAGTCCCCAAATGTCTACATGTCCATCATAAAATCCATCAAATATGTATCATAAGCAAAAATATAAGGTAAGGTAAAGGTAGGCCTCACAGATATGGACAATTTTATGTGTCTACATTTTTCCCCTCTTTGAGATGATGTTGTGACTAAGAGAAACATCATTTCAAAGAAGATGATAGAATAAAAGGATGATGATGCCCCCTCAAGGGGATAGGCGGGTTGGACAAACATGGGTAGGCTCTCGAAATGAAATGAAAGGGATTGGTCAAGGAAGAAAGATAAGGGAATGGATAGAAGAAATGAATGAAACGTTATGCTACAATGAAGGTGAGCAACCATAAAGTTTGATATAGCATGAGACGTTATGAACCAAGGTATAAGGACCAGGGTGACGATGTGTTTTGTGCACCCAACATAATACAATCTTGTCTAGACGTATGAGGAAGTTCCAACATACACAAGATATGAATATTAGCTGGAATGATATGGATGTGATACAAATGAAAGATGAAATGATATCACACACAAGCAAGCAAGCATGCACAAATGATACAAAAACAAACAAGCTATTGCCCCTGTCAAGCTGTAAACCAATGATTGATTGATTGATGATGATAATGTTTGGTTTCAGGAAATGAAACATGTCGTATATGACGCCTAGTCTAGTTTTGATGATGCAACATCATGTATAAGACAATTGATATGATTGATTGACACTAGTGTTGTTGGCCATGCAAATCAACACTAGGATTTGATTAATTGATTGGTTGATTGATTTATGTCAAGATTAGGATCAAGACCACTGATGTAATTGGATAATTTGACAAGATTGTTTGACTTGATTGGTATGGAATAAAGATGACTTGCATTTGGATCATTGCTTGGAATGATTTGAATGATTTGATTGAGTGATTGGAGGATTTGCATAGATTGAATGATTGATTTTAAAGATTTGATTGGAACAATTGATGAGATTGATTTTGATGATTGGAATGATTTGATGGATTTGATTTGATTGGAAGAATTAAATTGAGGATGGTTTGATTTGATTTGATTGGAAGGATTGATTGATGGAATGATTTGATTGAAAGGAATTGGTTTGAAATGAATTTGTTTGAAATGAATTGATTGAATGTACTTGATTGAGCGATTTTGCTTGATGAATTGAAGGAGTGATTTGAATTGAGTGATTGGATTGGTTTGATCGATTGATTGGAAGAATTGATTTGAAGAATTGAGTTGATGATTGGATTGATTTGTTTTGATGATGTGATGAATTGGATTGTAATGAATTGATTGAATTGATTTGATTAATTGATTTGACTTGATGAGTTGAATGATGAATTGATTTGATTGGAAATGAATTGATTTGAAGAATTGATTAGATGAGTTTAATTGCTTGGATTTTTTATTGATATTTGATTTTTTGTATTTTTTGGAATGTTTGATTTTTTTTTGGATTTTTTTTGACATGTTTTGATTTTTTTCAGATTTTTGAAATGTTTTGGGAAATGGCATTGGATGAACATTTGGGTAGCCTTTGTTCTAGATACTAAGACAAGGGAAAACCAAGTCTAGGTGCAAGGATGAATGTAGGATGGATAGATAAACGGATAGGCGATAGTGGATGGAAAGGATGTATGCATAAGATAACAAGGATGTGGTCTCCAAAGACTATGTCACATAGGAGTAACATGCCCCATTCTAGGTGTAATAGTTAGGATTTGACATGACAAAGCCTATGACGATAGGATAATGAGGATTGGTTTGGAAAGGATGAGGTATATCAAGAGATATCCAAAGAATTTGTTAACATTTTTCCCCCATTTATTTATCAAGGTTAAAAGGAGGAAGGGGGGATGACTGGATTCAATATGATAGGTATGTGTATGTTGGTGTAATAACTAAGGATGGTAAGATAGGATGGAAATGGTATGATGGTAAATGATAGGTTGGATGAGACAATGTGCCCCCAAGTGTAAGTGACATAGAAGATCAACCTACACATGATGCTTGTTTGCCAGGTTTTCATCATGGTACTTATCCAAGGTGCCACCAAGGGTGGTTTTCATCATTGGATGAAGAGATTTCTCTTTACTATTTTTTTTATTTTTTATTTTTTGACTTTTTTTGAATTTTTGGATGGGATAGGTGGAATATGGAAAGGAGGGACTTAAGTGTCTAGTTCCATGAAAGGTGATAGTCCCATTAGAGATGAATGTCACACATGGATCATGTCAAATGTCATTATGCTCAAGATGTCGGTAAGGGAATTGCATGAAAGTGAGATGGATAAGGTAGATAATAGATTATGAAAGGTTTATGCATGGATGAATGGGGGATAGTGGACTATGATGTGGATTATGGAGGAAATTCATGCACAAGGATGGATGAAATGTTTATCCAAAAGCATGGACCATAGGAAGGTGATGGGTGATATATGTAGGATAATGGATGAAGGATGGGGAGATGGTGTTATGTGGAAATGTTGCGGAATGGAAAGGAACCAAGACCACCGGCTGCACACACCATGATAAACATGAAAGCTTATGATTGGAAGGTGGTGTAGGAAGCAATGGAGATGTGTCCTTGGAGATGGGTGATGTAGGAGTTTAGGAACCCACATAGACTTAGGATTTTTATGACTTTTGTTTTGCTTGTGGGATGAAGGAGTTTGATATTTTTGGGTGGAATGGTATTTTTGAATGGAAGAGGATGGTGGGGATTTTTGAGAGGTGGATACCTCTTTTGAATTGCTTGATTTTTTCTTAGGAACCCAAACCTTCTTAGTTTTGGACTTTGCTTGCGAAGGTATGGGCTTGGATAGCTTTTTGAATGTACTTTGTTTTGACTTTTTGAATTAATGTCCTAAGGTATAAGGATCCTTAGGATTTTTGGCTTTATGAAAGGAGGCATCCAAATGTTTATATTTGAATCCCATGGGCATGGTGGAAGCTTCTTGTTTAGACGATGTGTGCATTGATTGGTCATGATTAGGATTGCGAGGGGATGTGTAAATGGATGGATTTGACATTGGGAGAAGTGGTGGTAAAGTGGATGGAGGGATATTAGGGGTTGTGGAGGCAAAGTGGATGGTGGAAGGTGTATGGTCACATACTTTTTGGATTTGTAGGATAGTGGAGGTGGAATGGCGGCATATGTTTTAGGTATATGATAGGATTTGTGATGGAAAGAGGTGGACTTAGGAGGCATGGAGGAAGTACCAACATCTTGAGATCATTTACCTTGTGGTGTGTATCCGAGGCCATATGAGCGTGTAGGGACTTTGACATGGATAGGTTCCAAAATTCCTTGTTCATAAAGGCCTAGGCCTTTACCTTGATAGTTCATGTTTTGGAGTATGCGATGGAAAATGGGACTAGGTGTGTTTTGGGAACTAGACTTGAGTTCATTATTATATGGAGAAGGTGAAGTGATGGATAAAGGTTGTTGTTGTCCTAAGGAGGAGAATTCATGGATGAAAGTTGTAAGACCAATGGGATATGTTGGTGAATTTGAAATGGGATCAATAGTGGATGTGGAAATATCATTAGAATCTTGATTATGCTCATTAGGATCCAAGTTATTGGTTTGATCTTCTATGTTTTCTTGGGAGGCATGTGTCTCATCATGACAAGTGGATATTTGTGGATCATGGATAGGTTGAGTGATAAGCTCTTGGCCATGTGATCTAAATTTTAATGGAGAATCCAGATAAAAATACCTAGCATTGAGCCTGTGGTATTGTGAGAAAACACAAGAGCTCAATGTGCAGAACTCGTGGAGAGTTGTAGGTAACCAAAAAGACTTTATTAATTGCATCAAAAATGTTTATATACAATGAAGCAAGAATGTGAAAGGTCACCTTATCCATATAATTTGAAATGGATAGTTGGAAGGTGACAAAACAACAACTAACTACTAAAAATTCAAATTTTCAAAATTTCAAAAACACTATTAAATTCAGAACCCCACTTGGTAGGGTCATAACTTCTAGCTAGGTAGTCGAAATCAAGACTTCTCAGACTCATTGGAAAGATCTCCTGGAGAGATATATTGAGTTGTGTCAAGCCCTGCTTGCAGCTACTACTTCAAGCAACCAATGAAAGTCTTGACCCCAAATTCCACTCCAAAGGCCTTCGAAAATGCCAATTACTACGATGTAGACAATTTTGAAAAAAAAAATAGTGCAAAACTGAAAAACATAGTTGCCTAAACAAATGCCACCCTAATGCTTCTGAATCTCTGTGGGATCACCATGGAATGCATAAAGTTGGCTAAGAGGATCATCATGGCTTTCTTGATCATAGAGGGGATCTTGATCATATATGGGAGCTTGATCATAGATAGGATTAGGTGTGCTAGCTGTGGGTTGAATCGAAGGGATTTGACCTTGATTTGGATTAGGGACTAATGTTTCCTCAAGCTTACGATTATACCCTTGACATAACTCTTGATTTTCTTGAATGGAAGTGGAAGGCTAATTGGATTGGATGAATTAGGAATAGGAGTGGATAGGTCCTATGGTGGAGGGATAAAAGGGGTGTTGGATGGATTAGACTTAGGGCTTTGACTTTGGTTGGATGGGGGTGTCAAATGGATTGAATGGATTGGTGGATTTGGACAACTCCGTAGGTTTACTTTTTTAATGTTTGAACTTAGGGCGTGGAGTTAATGCAGGATTAGGTGATAGTAAAGGTAATGAATGAATTGCATGAGCTAGGTTGGTGTCTTCCTTGTCAAAGGTGGCATTAGAACTCAAAGGAATTTGATCTTGTTGTAAAGGGTGACTTGGGCTCACATGTTCTTGTTGGGGTATAAATGGATAAGTTGATGTGGCATTAACATGGAAAGAAGTGGGATTGGTTGATGTGGCATTGACTTGATGTGTGGATGAATTGGGTTATCGACTTGTCTCATCACTAGAACTTAAATGAGGGCCTCCTCGAAGTATAAGTTTGGGTCTTGAATTTGTCTCATCATTGGGATTAGAAGGAGGGCCTCCTTGAAGTATAAGTTTGGGTCTTGAATTTGTCTCATCATTTGAACTAGAGGAAGGGCCTCCTTGAAGTATGAGTTTGGACTTTGGTTTTGTCTCATCATTAGGATTAGAGGGATGGCCTCCTTGAAGTATGAGTTTGGGCTTTAGTTTTGTCGCATCATTAAGACTAAAGAGATGGCCTCCTTGAAGTATAAACTTGGGCTTAGGATTGGGCATAGGCTTGCTTAGGATTAGGACCATTTTGACTAGTGTTGACTAGGACTAGGATGATGATGTGGAATGATTTGGATGATAGATAAGATGTGATTAGGTATGAGGTGTGTTGATGTATAAAATTGCATAGGTTCTAACACAAACATGGGAAGTTTCAAGAATGTGAGACTTGCTACTTGAAACAACCTCCAGATTTTAAAGAAGTTGGCTCTTCTCTATTTCGATTGGGTTTTGATTAAAGGGGAAGAAATTAATAGGATTACAGATACAATAAGCAAATCTAATTATGGCGATGTGCCTAAGTAAAAAGTATCCCTTCAATTCAAGCATAGTGAAGCTATTCTCAAGATATAGTTATATTAAAGAGCAGATACTACATGATCAATATAAACAGATATAATGAATATTATCAAAGGCTTATAACCAGACAACTTTGCAATGACACAGATGATATCAATCGAGGCACATAACAGAGTTCTTATTAATCTTCCAGCAACATAAAAGGCACAGATACATTAACTTTCTTATCAAGAACAACAAAATAAAGGCAAAATGACATAAAATGGTCACAGCAAAGTCTTTGACTTCTCTTTTAGATTTTTGATTAAAAGTTATCAAAAATTAATGAACCTCTATCAATGAATAATTCCTCTCTATTACAAATATTGCATATTTATAATCATCGATCTGACCCAAGATTGCCTGCAACAACCTGAATCCTCAACGGCCCAATAGAACTGAAGATTACTGGAAGTTCATGGTGGTTATGATCTTTTGAATCTGCAACGGCCATCCGTCTTGCATGCTCATTGGCTGGGGTAGAATATTATGTGGCACACCACCTGTATTGAGACACATGGCGAGACCCGCATGCTTAAAACTGAAAAGAAATATGATAGATGGCAGCATCCGCATCTAGCTTAGAAACTCCTATCTTCAAATAAATCAACAGAAAAAATACACTTGTCGCATTCCGCAGTCTCCAAAAAAATGATATGTGTCTTATCCTGTGGAGCCCTTTAAAACCTGTGTCTTTATACCCAGGTACCTTCCGTTATGACATCTGTCGCAACCTGCTTCACTTATAAATTGAGACATAATAATAATGGGACCCACAACCTTTAAAACTTACTACCCTCAAAGGGAATAAAACTGGGACAGATGGTGACCCCCACGCTCATGCTAGCTAACATGCGGCAACTTCTGCAACACTACTGAAACAAATAAAACTTTTGTAAGGTCCTACAGAAGTTGACACTTGGCGCATTCTGCACAAAACTGTGAATCAAAAAGTTTCTCACTACAAGAGTTATGAATAAATCAACTCCTTCTCTGCATATCACCACATGGCATCCTTCGCAAGCTTGAAACCAAATAAACTGTGGTCCACCATGATTTATGTTGACATCAATATTAATATGGAAAGAAACACGCGGCATCATCCGTATAAAAACTCAAAAGACACACGGTGACCTCCGCATAAAATGTAGCAAGAAAGGAATCTTTTTGAGACTGCCTCCGCATACGACACATGGTACCACCTGCAGCATTGAAACAAAATAAATTGGCGATGCTACCTACTACGTGGCGCGCTCCACATACAAATTGATACTTGAAACATTGCTATGGATTTGACTGTGGCTTTGACACTTGGCGCAACCCACGCACAGAAACATTTGAAGACCTGCATAGAAACATTTGAAACCCGCGCACCAACATTTGAAACCCACGAAACAAAATGTAGAGTTTTGACACTCGACAGTTCTTGGTGACCATTAGGACTTCTGAGCCTGCTCTGAAAGAACCCAAAACTGACAAAAAGATATGTATTGAAAATTAAACTTTTGAATGATAAATTTTGCAACGTTGTCTGATATACAGACCATTCTTAATCTAAGAACCCCTGTCTGCTCTGCAAATCTTGAAAAGCAAAGTCAAGATTAATTATATCTTTATGGGAAAATGTTTGCAAAATTTGTACCACAACCTTTAAATGAAATTCTAGCTGGGCCATAGGTATCAACACAGTTTCAACTTCCTTTACTGTTGATGAATCACTTAAACCCTAGAAAATTGTCTGATCATTTTGCTTAGTCAAAAGAAGGGCCTTGATGTCATCAATCATCAACACTGTGTTATTATCTGGGAACGGTGAAGGAAGCCCCAGTTGCACCAAATCCTCTATATGTTTCTTCATATTCTTTACTCCTTCCTTCACTATATCCAGGAGCTCCTTACAATTTGTGGCCGTAGAGTTACAACTTAAAACCTCATTGACCTTCTTAGCAGCAACCATTCTATCATTGATACCTGTTGCTGATAATGTTTCATCTGTTGTGTCATACAACTTTTTCAACAAAAGTTAAGAGTCAGAAACCCTCAATGAAATAGTAGACAAGGTGGCCTACACCGAAGTTTCTACTTTCTCGCACAACTGCTGAGCATTTAACAGAAAAGTCAAAGATGGCTTTAGCTAGATAATCTCCTCAGAGATTCTCTCCCATACTGAAACATATAGCTCTTTTATCAAATTTAGAACTCCAGCATTTTGTGGCCTATTAGCCAGCTCAATTGCCAGTTGCTTCGTTCTTTGTTGCTTAGCCATGAGTTGTGCCTGAACTGCACTATTGGCATTTTGCTCATTCAATAATTTTTGTTGCAACTTTGTGGCCTCTTGTAATTTATCCTGATATCTCTTTTCTGAAGTGGCTTTTTCCTGTCTTAAAATAGTTACTACAACTTTTTCTTGTGCTAACTCAGTCTTAAGAGAAGCAATCTGGGCCTGTACAGCCTGATGTATCTGCAAAGAAATAGTATTCTACAATTGTTTGTTTAGATTATCAATCTCATTTTTCTTACATTGAATCTCCCAGGCAAGATTGTTGCTATTCACTTTCTCTTGAGCCAAATCATTTTCTGCCTTTTGCAACTTCTTGGATAGTTTCAAATAATCTGTTGCCATAGCAGTTGTAGTTTCATTTAGTAGCTCAACTCTGTCCTATGGCCTGACGAGAGACATATCCATGGCCACAACATTCATAGCATAATCCTGGGGCTGCATTTGTTCATTTGGTTTTACCACATTTGGAGACAAATGTGTAACTATCAATGATTGTTGAATAGGGTCATAAAGCGACCTCATATGTGCCACAACAGGGCTTTTGTTTTCCTTTCTCCTCTTCTTGTCCATCCTGGCCTCTCTATCCTTTTTTGCTATATCTTCTTGAGCTTGGAAGGTAGGAGGGGACGTAATATAACCTCCAGCAAAGCCTGGTGACCTTGAGGCAGGCCATAGGGAATAACAGATAATTGCTGGCTAGGAGAAACCTGAGGAGGGGTCCGTTTAGGTACAGATGGAGAAAATAATGGAAATGTAATGGCCTGTGAGTACATGGCCGGTGTACTGGAAGTCGTGGCAGGGGTTGATGTAAGCACAGCAAAAGTGGTAGGGAACATGGATGCTTGAATACTTGGGATTGGCACTCCTATAGCAGAAGAAAGAGATATAGGAGAGAAGGGAGAAGAAGTACTTACTTGAGTGACAGAAGAGGTGACTGTCACTTGTTACTGCTGTGGTGTTGTTTCTTCTTCCTCTTCCTCTTGCAGGAACAATTTCCTGTGTTTCAAAGGCCTCTCTCTTGTTTCCTTTGTTTCTTCATCTTTAATATTTACAACCACTGGTGGTTGCAAAGGGATCATTCTAGAACTCCTAGATGCCGAAGCTATTTGAGTCCCTATAATTGGTGATGATACAACACATTTTTGCTTCTCTAAGGTGCTGAGGGATTGAGGCCATGAAGATGCAGGAGAAGCAGATGACACCTGTCCTATTTCTTGCATTATTGGGGCCAACTCTATTTCTTCACCTGTCTCCTCACCCTTCCTCTGAATTCTACTTGTGTCTGGACTTGAGACTGGGGAGGGATGTCACTCATCCCAGATTGATTCCCATATTTCATTATTTTCAACATTCCCAAATGAATGTGTAATCTTTGAAGTCTCTTGCCTATATTTCCAATAGGCTTCAATCTTTTCTGTTCTCCATTCTTTTGCTCTTAATTCTTTTCTAAGGCCAGCAGTCATCTTCAACTTAGGGTCATACTCCTTTTTGACATAGAAGGTTTCCCATGGCCTAGGCCCCTCATAGGGCAAATCAATTAATTCCACATATAGATTTGGGTTATCTTCCTTTGGTTTCCTCCTGTCCTCCCAGAATGGACGACCTTCATGTACCATCTTGGCACGAACCTTATTATTTATAATCCAGGAGGCTAGAAAACTATCTGGGTCATATTTCCATTTATCCTCTATGATGAGGAGCCCAAGGGTAGATAACTTCCTTAACAAGAGGCTCTCTGCACCTCTAACTTCAAGTGTCATGTTTTTTCTGGCCCATGGGACATCATACATCTTCTTTCTTTTCTTGTGGCCAAAGTCATTATCAACAACAGATACTTGACAGGCATAACCTCTAAGAATATGACCCTAGGGGTCAATACTTTAGGCAATAACACGGGTTCCCCAGCGAAACCTTGGACTCTGATTATTGTATTATGTGCTCCAAAGAAGTAGTCATGGGGAATTGGGCAATTGGCTATAAAACCCCTTATACTATGTGTCATCCTATGTTCTACAGGCTCAGGGCTTAACTGGAAGAAAGCAGGGGTGACAAAATACTCCTAAAACTCATAGGGGTTAGAGGTTTCAGATAACACATGTGTCCATGCAGACACAGGAATAGTTTTACCATGACCAAAATCTGGATCATACATATTTAAATGCATATGCTATGCAAAAAGACCAAAGTTTTAATACAACATAAGATGAAATAGGAAAGCGGAATACCTGAATACTTGCTTTGTTTTGAAATTTGTGAGTTGATGAATCATGGCAGCAGCAATTTGTTCTGAAAAATCTAGCTGGTACTCCTATGATTTACCCATAGTTTTCATTCTGAAAATGATTGCCAATTGCCAGTCATAAATTGTGTTGTCCTCCTTCATTCCAAAAATGAAAGCTATCATTGAAAGTGCATCCTGAACATTTTGGTTAAATTGCACCCGCCCAGTGGGTAGTGTGGGCATCTGAGTATTATCCTCTCCCAGCTGCATCTCTGAATTCATGAATTTTAGTTTGTTATGTAAATTTGCCCATGTGCCTTGCATTTTGGCAATAGTTGGAAATGTGGTCGTTCTATCATACTGTAGGGCCATCATGTCCCTTATGGCCTTGGGCATAATATGCACTATGAAAGGGCCCTGTTGGATAGAATTTTATGGTGCATGAAATAGCTCTGCACATAATTCAATTAGCTCGGGACAAGCGTTGACATTTGGGACCAGGAACTGTGCCAATTGAGAGGTCCATATCCTCATATCAAAAGTCTCGAACTGCCCGTTGTTCTCCTGGATGAGGCACCTCTGATGTGCCCCCTCCCAGGGACTCTTGGTGTTCTTTTGAAGGGGCGTGTCATATATGTCATCTGCATAGTCCTTCCCTATTCTAGATCGATAGATAACCCTACTTCATGAAACCCTAGTTCTTGGATAGGACTTCCTTGGTTGTGCAGGTGCCGAAGCATATGATTTGTTGTTCAACAGTTTGTCCGTCAACTCAAAAATTCCAAATCCTTCCCGTGGTTACTGTGTCTCAGACATATCTGTATGTTTGTGAGAAGAATACGAGAAGCTTTGACAGAGAAAAGAATGAAACTATTTTACCAGAGTGATACTTAGCTAAAATTGCACAGGTTCTAACACCAACAAGGTGATTAGGATGGAATTGATTGGACTTGAATGAAGAGGATGATGTGTAATGATTGGGAATGATTAGGATAGAGTGATTAGGATAATGATTAGGATGAAATTGATTGGATGATGATTAGGGATGAGGGTGATTAGGATGATGTGGAATGATTAGGATGATGTGTCTTAGAATGCATGTGTTGGAAAGAATGTTTAGAATGATTTGTTTATGCGTGTGTGTTGATAGCTTGATTTGGCAATTTGCAAACAAATGATTACACATGTACACACATGAATCACATAGGCAAGTCACATAATCAAGTTTGACTTTGAAATTTTGAATGTTTTGATTATTAAGCAGACACTTGAATGCACATCCACAATCCTAGGACTAGTCAGGTTAGTATGGCCAATTAGGTCTTACTCTAGGTTGCACAAGTTTGACTAAGGATGTCCCCAATATACTCAAGGTACGGGGGGCCCAATTCTGTGAAATGAAAGTGAAATCATGCCACACAATTGGGAGAAAGCGGTAACCCACCCTTCACCTTCACTTCCCAAAGGTATAAAGTTCTTTAGGGCTTAGCTCGAATGGCAAGATTTCAACTTCCAAAGAGGGTATCTTTCAATTCACACATCACTATTTAAACTCTATCGAGATGCTAGAGTTGAGGTTGTCCCTTGGAGTGGTGTGTCTCCAAGAAGGCATCCTAGGAAGGGTATGACAAAAGTAAACCAAGTGGGTGTTTTTGATCTCTAAGATCACCTTGTGGTGCGAGGAGAGAGCATACACATGCACACTTGATTCACACTCACACTTGTTAATTTCCCTTTAAGAAAATGAAATGTGTGGTGTGAAAATGAATGGATGAAAGGTATTTTTGATTCTCAAGATCGTACTAAGCGCATGAGAAGAGCATACACAGCTTCGATCACATTCAAGTTCACCAAACAAACAAGACACTTGTTCTTTTTAATCCAATGTCAAAATGTGTAAATAGAAGACAATGGTATGTTTTAAGCCCAATGTCAATGTGTGAATGAAGACAAGAGTTTGTTTTAATGCCCAAAATCCAAATATGAGAGCAAACAAATGTTCTTTTTATGCCCAAATTGAAGTGTGTTTGCAAACAATGATTATGAAGAAATGAAAAGAGATGAAAAATGAATGGAGTGCACCTGAATATTTTCGTCCTTAAATCTGCTATTATGATTGATATTGATGTAGTTCCAGCATTATATGAACACCTGAAAGTCACCAAAACTAAGAACAAACAAGAAACTTGCAAACCGTAGTGCGTTATGTGAAAAATGAACAATCTGATGTTAGATGAACAACTATAGAAAATGGATTGTATATTCAGAAAATTCTAAGTTGTTTTTAAAAACATTGCATTGAAATTGGATGAAAATTGCTCAAGATATGCTCACTTGAAGTTTGAAATTAGGGTTAACTTTGACTAGAAAAATAAGCAAACTTGGTAGAATTTGATGATGAGACCTATTCCACTGTGAAGTTGGATGAACCGGCTCTCCAACGCTTCAAATTTTACAAAAATTTGCCTCCGTATGTGAAAGTTATGCAAGTTTTAAAAAAATGCCTATTAGGGCATGTAGGAGGCTCAAGAGGTAGGTCTAGCTGTTAACTAACTGCTAGCAGCTAGTGCTTAAGCTGGTCACATGAGCGGTCTAGTAATTGGTAGTTAAGTCTGGGTGGTTAGGCTTAAATTGGTCCCTAGTCACCCATGTGACCAGGGGCTAACAACGATAAAAAATAAAATTAAAAAAAAAAGAAGGGCTTGTGGCCCAGTCGATGGTCACAAGAGTGACCAATGTCTGAAGTTAACGGAGGCTTAAAAGCCTGATGGCATAAAAGGGGGCTTAAAACAAATCCCTAACATCAATATCAGTGGGTGAGGTTCATGGTTTGTAGAGGGAAGTTAGGGTTTAAACCCAACGGTGACAAAGACAAAATGCAGACTGTGGGATGAAGCTTGAGGTTTTGGTTTTGGGCGATGAAAACAAATAGAAGAATGCAACGTGGATTAATGGGGACGTGACTGGGTGGAGAGATGAGGAGGTGGAGGAATGGTGGAGGAATGGTGGAAGTGATAGAGGTGTCGCCAAAGTGGTGACCTAGGGTTTATGGTGATGGCAATTTTAGGGTGTCGACGACAAGTTTGAAAGGAGCGGCAACCAAATATCAAAGGGTGGCCACCTTTGGAGTTTAGCAGGTGGCAGAAGGTTTTGGTGAATGTAGAAGGCATTTGGGGAGGTGATTAAAAGTCCATAGTCGGTCGTGACCACTAGCGGCAATAGGAGTGTCTTAAGCAGGCGGTGTTGGGAAATAAGGTGTCTCAACCTTGCAATTCCTAGCATTGATTTATTAATTATTTATTTAGTTATTTGCTCAATTTGTATTTTACTTGCACATTCAGTTTTGGCATTTAGTTTGAGGTGGCATTATGACATGTCATCCTACTTGTAATATGATTTGAGTGGTCAAGTCAAACACATGTGGATTTTGGTGTCCCATTTGAGGTGGCACTAATATGCCATGTGTCGGCATCTTGTGGTATGATAGAGGTGTTATTGTGTATGACAAAATCTATGATGCGTAAGATCCAAGTATAGAGATTCTTGGGACAAGTGAAGACAAGTGTCGTAAAGTATCTTTGCATGTTGAGAAGGAATCTTTGGGCGCCCAATTTGGGCTATGACATATTGTAAGAGGAATATGCTTTATTTAGTTTTGTATGACAGATTCTCTTACAACATTTAAGGTTGTTATGTTGGGAAAATCTATGACAGCTGTAAGATGCGTAAGAGCATCTGTCATAGTCTATTTTTAGCATGGAGTGCTCTATCCTTGGGAAGTCAAATATGCCATGTTATGACAGATGTAAGAGAGATATTTGCAGCCTAGAAAAGTGTCCTATGATGCGGGAAAATGGCCATGTGGCCAAGATGGATGCCTATCTCTAGAGGCTTCTCAATATTGTCTTATAATCTCTATATATTGCATAGTTTGGAGTTGTCACATAGTGTTTTTACAGGTACTATTATGCTACTGGAATCACTCTAGAAATTACATTTGAAGACTCTTGGAAGAACTTGCATTGCAAGTGTATTGTAAACACACCTTTGTTTTGATAATACATTGTGCAGGTTTTAGAGTGTGGGGTTTTTTACCTGAAAAGGTTTTCCCCATGGTATATCTTGTGTCACTTTCTTTATGTGTTGTGTTTCTACTGTAATCTTAATGTTATGTGTTTAACATTGCTGCAATTGTAAGGATTAAAAAGAATTTACATACTATCCCCCTTATTATTAGAAAATGTGAACAATAGTATTAAACAACTAATCATCCAATAACTCAATGGAAAGTGATGTAAATACTAATAATCAAAGATTATACCTTTGAAGACCTCTTTACCTCTATGCTTCCATTGTTCGCCTATCTACTCTTGATCTTGTTTGTAATGGAGCTCTCAGAAGTGTGCACTTCCTTGTTGTTAAAGATGACAAGAACAGAACAACTGTGATATGCCATGTGCAATGGAGACTAAACTACAATGCAACTATAATGGGGATGGGTTGATGGAGACATGATGAAGATAACTATAATGGGGATGGGTTGGTGGAGACATGATGAAGATAATGGATTTGTAATGCAAATGCAATGAAGGTAATTTTGCCAAGGCATGTTGTAATGATTCTTGCAGATTAAGTTTGCTTAAGCTTATATGGATACAAATGGGTGTGAAGACCTTGCTTATATAGGCTGAGGGAAGACCAAATCCAAGTGTCAATAGATCCATGACTAGAGGAATTACTTGTGAGGTGTACGGTTGAGAAGACTTGAGGGAATGTGCATGAATCAGGAGAGGACAAGTGTCCACGCCTTCTTCATGAGTTATGGGAGTTAACATAAAAGATTGAAGAGTTAACTGAGATGATTGATCAGTTAATTGGGTTGATTGGGGAGTCAACATAATAGATTGAGCAGTGAACTCAATTAACTAATTAGTTAGCAGATTTGATTGATGAGTTAACTAATTTGACTGGAGGAGAAATAGGGCATGTGGGTGAGGGGAATATTAGCTAATTAAATATTAAAATATTTAATTACATGTGCAACAAGGTGAGGTGGAAATGGTGACGTGGATTTATGGAATTAGGACTTAGGATAGAGGAATTTGGGATTAATTAAATAATTTAGAATTATTTAATTATATGTGAGACATTAGAAGAATTGGGGATTTAATTAAATAAATTGATTTAATTTAATTTTTGGAGGAAAGTGAATCATTTAAATAAAGTAGAATATTTATTTAATTAATAGAGGAATGAGAATAAAAATGAATATTAAAATATTTATTTAATTCAACTTAGCCATTTTTAGGTGTATACATTTTGCCCCTTTGATGCAATGTGTTTTATCATGTTGTTTCAAAGAAAAAAAATTTCTGCTATTGATACATGCCCCAGTTTGCCCTTAGTATAGGTTTTATGACAATAGAATGCCCCCTCGGGAGATTGGACAGGAAGAATGTGGCGACTGGATGACGAACGATCTCACGATGAGATAGGGTGAACACTTAGGTTAGGGTGAAGAAATTGGTTGACGTAATATAAGGGATGGAATGAAAGAGTCAAATGACACGTGATGCAAGAATAAATGATAACACACACAAGCAAGTAAGCAAGTATGCACAAATGATACAAGAACAAACAAGGTATTGCCCCTGTCAAGTGGTGAACCAATGATTAATCGATAACGATTGATGATAGTGTTTTTCATTGTGAGAAATGATATATCCCTAGATCAACACAAAGATGCGGGAAAGATATATCCCACTGATAATTATGATTGATTGACTTGGTTTACGACAAGATTAGGATCAAGACCACTGATTGCAATTGGATAATTTGACAAGATTGACTTTACTCGATTGGTATGGATTAAGGATGGACTTGCATTTGGATCATTGCTTGGATTGATTGGACAAGGATGAATGGATCATATGGATAATTGGAAGATACAATTGGATAAACTGTCAGAAAGGACTTGGATCTTAAGACACTTAGAAAAGGTTTATTATAGAATGAAATGCAATTTGATACATATGGATGTGGATGTTTTCATCTTCGTATACAAGTTTGTGAAGTACTTTGTTTCATCATTGAGCTTTTATTATGTTGTAAGAGAATACAAGCATCTAGGTATAATTAAACCATGATGACCTGAGTATTACTTACATGGATTTTGATTTAGCAAGTTAATACAAGCATCTAAGTATAATTGAACCAAGATGACCTGAGTATTGCTTTGCATGTCAATAGACAAGGATTGCCCTATTTTATGTTTAGACGTAGAACGTCCTCGATGATCTTTTACCGATCATGTTGTTAGACAAATTTGTCACATTACTAAAGATTGATCCACAAACAACAAACAAATAAGATGATTATGCCCCCATCATAGCTCCTCTAGTTTTTGACATCCTTGAGTAGCATAGAAAGACATAATAACAAAAATCAAGACTTTGTGACTTAAACCTTTTTAATAAGCACAAATTTTCTTGCCATAGTTATGTTTTCTTACAACTAAAACAAATACAATCATCATGGTGGTTGAGGCTCATTGTGTCTTGGCATAGTTCTAGTTCTTGCGTCAAGCATTTTGTTGATAAAGTGTGTTTGTAATGTTGTCTGTTGTTTGGTGATAGTATTGCGATCCTTATTGTTATCCTCTGAGGTGTGTGACATTCAAGAATCCAATTCTCCAACTAGGTTGAGGAGTTTGCCCCCAGTCAAGTAAAGGATTGATTTATTGTGGATGAAATGACAATAGACATGAAGAAATGGGCCCTAAGGGACTGACTCAGTGCCTTGGGGGCTCATTGAGATATGGCCTTGCCTACATGATGATGCAGAGGCAACATAGTTCAGGGTGTGGACTTTGTTGACCTAGGACCTAGGCGATAGGAAAAGTGGGATTGGAAGGACAAGAGGATGGGTGACATGAGATGGAATGGATGGGAAAGGAGCCTCAAGGGTGCATCGATGATGGCCTTGCCTACGTGATAGCTCAGAGGCAACGTAGTTCGATAACAGTTCAATGGGTTGGTTGAGGATGGATGACAAGACGGACGCACGCCTAGATCGACAGCCTGATGGGAGAAGGCGGTAAGGACAAGTGAAAAACAAGCCATGGTAGGTATCTCAATGTGATTGGTGGGATGCAGTTAGGAGGGATGGATGAGGGACAAGGTCTAAGAAGATGGAGGAGGCGGTTTATTACTGACATTGCTATTGATTCCCTTGCATTGGAGTTTTGTAGGATTTGATGATTGGACAAAAGGATGGGTGATAAGGGATGAAATGGATGCACGCGCAAGAAAACAAGGATGTGATCTCCAAGGACTATATCGCATAGGAATAACTCAAGATTTGATATGACAATGCTTATGACAAGAGGGTAATAGGATTGGATTCATTTGAAAAAGATAAGGTATATCAAGATTTTTTTTTAAAGCATGTTTTGACATTTTGCCCCCATATCTTTATCAAGATCAATAGGATGAAGAGAGGATGAAAGGACTCCATATGATAGGTATATATAGGATAAGGATGATAGGAGGGTATGGTAAGATAGGATGGGAAATGATAGGGTTGATGAGACAATGTGCTCCCAAGGGTAAATGACATAGAAGATCAACCTACACATGACGCCTGTTTGCCAGGTTTTCATCATGGTACTTATCCAAGGTGCCTGTTTACCAGGTTTTCACCATTGGACGAAGATATTTCTCTTTACTTTTTTTTGTACTTGGATAGAAATGGTGGATATGGACAGTAAAGACTCAAGCATCTAGTTCCAAGGAAGGTGATAGTTCCATTAAAAGATGGATGATGCACATGGACTATGTTAAACATTATTTTGCTCATAGATGTTGGTAAGAGATTGCATGAAAGTGAGATGGAGAAGGTAGATAGCGGATTATGGAAGGTGCGATAGTGGATTATGGATGGAAGGATAATGGATTATGATGTGGATATGGAAAAGTATGGACCATAGGATGGTGATAGGGTAGATAAGTAGGATAATGGTTGAATGATGGGGTGATGGAGGTATGAAAAGGCATCATGACCAACGATTGCACACACCATTTTAAACATTGAATCTTTTGATGGGAAGGTGGTGTAGGAAGCAATGGCACTATTGGCTTAGGGGATGGGTGACATAGTAACTTAGGTACCCACATAGACTTAGTATTTTTATGATTTTTGTTTTGCTTGTGGGATTTGTGGGATTTTTTAATGGAATGGGGATTTTAGATGGAAGGGGATGGTTGGGATTTTTGAGATGTGGATGCTCCATATAATTTTCTTTGTTGCTTCGGGGCCCATACCATTTGGCTTTTAGACTTCACTTTTGGAGGTATGGGCTTGGGTAGCTTTTTAACTGGATTTTGTTTTGAATTTTGGCATTTGTATCCTAAGGCATTAGGACCCTTAGGAGTTTTGGTTGTAGAACAAGAGACATCCAAATGTTTACTTTTGAATCCCATAGGTTTGGTGGAGTGAGTGGAACCTTCATGTTTAGACAATATGTGCATTTGTCGGTCATGATTCAAAATGTGAGGGAATGTGTAGATGGATGGATTTGGTGTTGGGAGAAGTGATGGTAAAATGAATGGAGGGATGTTAGGAGTTGGAAGTAGCAGAGGTAGATTGGACGGTGGAAGGTGTATGGTCACATGCTTTTGGGATTTGTATGATAAGGGAGGTGGAATGGTGACATATGTTTTGGGGATATGATAAGATGTATGATGGGAAGTGGTGGATTTAGAAGGCATGGAGGAAGTACCAACATCATGAGATTGCTTTTCTTGGGAAATATAACCAAGGCCATAAGAGGGTGGAGGGACTTCAACATGGATAGGCTCCAAAATACCTTTTTCATGAAGGCCTAAGCCTTTACCTTGATAGTTCATATTTTGGAGTATGCGGTGGACATGGGATTATGGGTGATTTGGGCACTAGATGCGAGCTCATTATTTGATGGGGAAGGTGAAGTGATAGATAATGGTTGCTGCTTTCCTAAGGAAGAACATTCATGGAGGAAGGTAGTGAGACCAAGGGGATAGGATAATGGATTCGCAACATGGTCGATAATGGATGGTGGAGGATCATTAGGATCTTGATTATTGTTATGCTCACTAAGATCCAAGTTATTGGTTTGATCATTTATGTGCACTTGGGAGGCATGTGTCTCATCAAGGAAAGTGTGTGTTGTTGGCTCATGAATAGAGCTAGATGGTGGAGAAGGTTCTTTTCTTTGAAGAAAGGCCATGAAATGGGGCGAATGCTCAAGTAGGGCAACAAGACTTTCATTAGGTGGAGCATGTAGGTGTTGGGTGTCTTGTTTATAGATGGTTATGGGGGTATGAATAGGATCAAGGTTTTCCTGGATAAGTTCTTCATCATGGATATCATCTTGATCATGGAAAAAACATAAGTTATGGATGGGTATAGGATCAAGTTGCTCATGGATAGATTCTTCATAGGTAATATCTTGATCATGGAAAAGATAAATGTTATGGATGGGTGGAATGAAAGTAATTTGATCTTGATTAGGATGGGGGTTTGTTGTTTCCACATGCTTATGATTAGGTTCTTGACATACCTTTTGGGTTGTTTGAATAGAAGTGGAAGGATCTTGGATAGGCTTGACATGCTCATGAGGGTTATCATCATGAGGGGATGATGGATCTTTGCTTGGATTCATCAGGGAAGATTCTTCAATAGGCTCAAGGGGTTGTGGTCTATACGATGGGGTTGTAGGATTAGACGTGGCGTTGAAAGAGTTTCTTGTGGGTTCAAGGATAGAAATTTGCTGACATGGTTGACTCCTTGTGAGTAGCCTTTGGATCACATCCTTTATAGGTGCATGGGTAGATGAATGAGGTAATGGATGGGTGGACTTGGGTGAAAGAGGTAATGGTGTGAGACAAAAGGTTTTCTCAATGGAATACTCTCCTACACCTTTATCCTTGATCTTGAATTTTTGTTCCTCAGATTTTGATGTAGAAGGTATTGAGCTTGGGTCAACATTGTCTATAGAGGGTGAAGCTGCACGGTTGGTGGGAATTACAACTTCGGGCTTGGATTGTATGGAATTGCAATATTGAAATGGATTGGGATTGCCTTGGATGGTGATCTCTTGGCCTTCATGGGGGAATTTGATACACTGGTGATAGGTTGATGGTACCGCCTTCATTGCATGTATCCAAGGTCTTCCAAGGAGAATATTATATGCAAGTTCCATGTCAAGCACTTGACACACTACATCCTTTACTACATGTCCCACTCTGATAGGCAAAACAACAGTTCCCTTTGAAGTTCTTTCCTCTTCATCGTAAGCTTTGATGGTGATTTTATTTTTAGGATCAATAACATTCTCTGAAAACCCCAATGCAAGGATTAGCTTTAAGGTGCAAATATTTAAACCCACCCCTCCATCGATTAGAACCCTTTTTTATTTTATGCTTTTGGATGAAGGCTTCGATGTGGAGAAACACATTATGTGGTTGGGTGATTGACATGTCATCCTTTTTAGTGAATGATAGGAAATGAGGTGTGGTAAGATGACCTACCATGGTATGAAACTAATCTTTAGCGAGGTTTGTTGGGATGGTGGTTTCTGAAATAGCTTGGTCGAGTATGGCTCAGTGGGACAGGGATAGACACAAAAGTTCTAAGATGGAAATGGGGGCAGGCGTCTTGTGAAGTTGATCCAGGACGTTGTACTGGTTGGACGGAGAGGATGTTTTGGATGGAGCTCCCTTAAGAGTAACCATTCCACCATGAGTGGTCACATTACAATCAGGGGTTTTATTTATAGTGATTACATTGATATGTGAATCACTTTTTGAAATGTGGTTAACAACATAGTCATAAGACACGTTTGTATAGTTTGCGTTGTTAGCTCCACTTTTGTTTTGATTTTGAAGAACCTCCCTTCTCATAGTTGGGGAGTGGATTCTTGAATGCTATGTGATCATCATTAGAGGCATGGCCATCAAGTGATACCCACTTTTGGTCCAACGAGTCTTGAATGGTATGCTTGAGCACTTGACAGTCATTAGTTTTGTGTCCCTTGTTTTGATGATATTCACAGAAATCGGTGTCTTTCCACCAAGGAGATTTAATTTTTGGTTCATAATCCCGTACCGTTGGAAGTGTTATGAGATTATTTGATATTAACTTCCGTAAGGTGAATTCTAATGTTTCCCCTAGAGGTGTGAACTTGCTTCGAGGAAGAAAGTTTGTAGACTGTGATTCGGTGTTTTGTGGTTTATTTTGTGGGGGGTTGTTTTGTGGGCTTGATAAGTTGAAAATTGGTTGCTTGGGTATCACATTTTGGCATCAACCACCCCATCGTTCATGATGTTCTTATTTTTAGTCCAAAATCATAGCTTATCTATGTTAACATTTGCACTAGGGGTGTCCTTATAAAGTTTTATTTGCCCCTTCGCGATCAAAGCTTTTTCAATGAGTAAACCCATCTTAATGACATTACTAAAACAAGTAGGGCATTGGACTTGTATTTGGTAGCTTAGATCAATGTGTTGGTTGTGGACAAACATTTCAAGCATTCATCTTTTTGGTATATGATAAGGACACTTGCTGGCTAGTTGTCTCCAACTTTGTAAGAAAGAGGTGAAGGATTCTCCACCTTTTTGTTTAGTGTTACAAAGATCTAACATTGAGATTTCATGCTCAATGTTATAGGAGAAATGAGTGACAAACTTATCCACTAGTTTGTTGAAGGTTCTGATGCCGGGAGGTAGGCGGGAGAACCATTCCATAGCTTGTCCTCCCAAGCTCCTTGGGAATATTCGCATGAGATAGGTGTCATTGTGGGCGACTTCGAGACATACTGCACTAAATTCTCTAATGTGGTCTCTTGGATCACCCTTTCCTTGATATTTGTCAAATTTTAGTACCTCAAATTTTGAGGGGAAAGGTATCATGATCAAGGTCTTGTCAAAAGGATATGGTGAAATATCCTCTAGAGAGTAGTGTTTTGTTGATGCTCTAGTTTGAATGTCAGCGAGCTATTGTTGTAAGGCTTGGATTTGTGTTGTTAATATATCCAGGGGATTGATTGACTCCTTAGCCTTCTCTGAATTGGAAGCATTTTTATTAGTTTTGGAAGCATCTTTGTCTCGTTTGGAGCCATCTTTCGATGACTTAGCTTCATTGGAGGCATTGTTCTCTCTTAGATTGGAGAGATCAAAATCAGAGGGCAACTTTGCTCCTTGTTGAGCTAGCATGAGGAAATACTTATGGGGATATGTGGCAACAACCCTATCCATCATCTTTAGGAATTTTAGATCTTGAAGTTGTTTAAGGAGTTCCTCTTGAGTGATCTCATCATCAGAGTTATGCCCACTATGGTTTAGGGAACCCATGTTTTGCTTTTGTTTAGATTGAGATCTATTTGCAACCATAAAAACCATTTGATGGGGGTGAATGTTGGATGAAAAATACTTGTGAATGGATGTTTTTGGTGTGGTTGAGATGACAAGATTTTTCCTAAGGTTTGAATTTTGATCTACTATTTTCTCAAACAAATGTGCTCCTGAGGTAAAATATAGTTAAAGTAGGGACAGTTGATCACCACTATTGATATGGACTGCTTTTATCAAGATTACACTAGTGTAGTTCCTAGATGAAGGATGCTATATCCTGTTATGAAACCAACTAGATTTTTGTTTTGAGTTTTGGAAGATCTTAATGACACCTTAGTAGGAAACTTGTTTTCTTTGTTGGATGTTTTTGCTTTGGATGATACGGCAAATGGAAATGTTTTGGAAAAAAGGATGTGAAACTGATTTGTATGGTTTTCCTGAGATCACAAATGAGGTGTATGCAATAAATGGGTATCCTGAAATGAATTTCTTTTCTCCTCAAAATGTGTGGAAGTGCTCTCTATTTTCTGATTTCTACAGAAGGTTTGCCTTTTTGTTTTAGTTTTTCGATCTTGGCTTATTTTCAAAATGGTTCTTGAAGTAAGTCTGGTAGTTTTGTTGATGATTTGCATCAATTAGTTGCAAGAAAACAAGTCAAACAAGAAGATTTCATGTTGTTTTTACAATTTTTTTACCAACAAAGCAAGCACAATCCTAAGGTTGGCAAGGACAGTATTTGATGAGTTCCAACTTGGTTTTTACACTAGCCACTTGCATAAAGGTGAATATCTAGTAACTTGGTAGCACCGGCTCCCCTCCATGGCACTCACTTCTCACGCATACCAAGTTACAGTTCCTCTAATTAGTTGAACTTTTCTATTTCCACACTAAATGAGTGTATGACGTTGGATGGCTCTAGAGGTTCCTCCTCTTGTGTCACCAAATAGGGGATTTTGGCTTACTAGAACAAAGGGATTTTAGTCAAGGCATCCATTCAGGTGGTTACACATGTGGCCATTCACTTTGATAAGGAGGATTCCCAGCCTACATAGGTTACACTCCATAGGGTTTTGGGGGGAACATTGGTCGATGTAACACAACAGCACCTATTGCTTGCAACTTTCATCACAAACACAATTTATTTATAGTGACTTGGAGGTGGCTTGGCTTTAGCCCGTTATCACTTAAGGTCGTCCCACTTGGAAGGAAGGAATTCCAAGGGTAAGCCTCTCGAAAGGTTAAACATGCAAAATGATAAGTTTGGCATTTTGGTCACCCAGAAAAGGGGAGAGCATAGTCCTATTATCATTTTGAAAATACAGAGAACACTGGTTCTTTAACCCCCTAGTTAAAAGAAAAAGAACTAAATGTGTTAACTCTACCAAGCACAGAAATTTGTAACAAGATAGTAATAACTTGGAAAAGATTGTTTATTTTAACCTTCTGACAAATCTAGGTGTAGATTGTTGCTTAAAGAAATAAACAAGTGTTACTTTCCCCTATTAAGCTATGTGATGGATTGTAGTGCAAGATAGTAAAAACATAAAGAAATTGTTTAGTTTTAACCCCTAGGTTGGGACTAGATGAAAGTTGTGATGCAACAAAATGATTTACTGTCCACCTAATTAAAAACTAGGTGAACATTGTATGCAAATTGTATGATAATGCCTAAACCAATCCTATTCAACACTTAGTGTAAAAATGATGGTCTTCAGTGGACGTTCTGCACCAAACCCAGATTAGTAGTCTCAAATGTTTATTGTTTTCTTCGTCACATGATATGCAAAGGGTCTTGATGTCTACCTGTAGTCCACGAAAACAAAAAAGAATAAAAAAGCTTGTCAATCAAATGTTTGGGTGAAAAACACATAATCTAGAAAATTTCATGGAAATATGATTTTTGATAGAAAAATAGATATTAAAATTAGAATCTACATGAAATTCTATGTTGTTTCAAAAAATATTTCATGAAAATTCGTTAAAAAATGCAAAAGTTATAGTTGTTTGAAGTTTCAAAGGTAAGGTTGACTTTGACTGATAATACATGATGTATTTGTCCAAAAAGGCAAAGATACCTATACCAATGAAAATTAGAGCGAATCAGCTTTCCAATGACTATAAATTTGTAAAAATCTGATGTACCTGTGAAAAGTTATGCCAAAACGAAAAAAAATCACCTATTTGGACAAGTAGGAGCAACCTGATAGGCAGTAAATAGCTAGAGGTTAGCAGCATATGTGGTCACATGACAGTTTTAAACTGCCAGCAGTTATGTTGGCTATTTGGATTGCTAAAGTCCCTAGTCACCCATGTGACTAGGGCTGAGGGTTTTAAAAAAATAAACTAATTTGAAAAAAAAAAACTTAAAATTTTTAAAAAATTAAACTAAAACATTAAAAAAAATGACCTAACCCTAATAAAATTTTCTTGTGGTTTTGTTTTTGAATTGGTTTATTGTATTTTGTATTTTTTTTATTTCTTATTATGTTGTGTGTGTAGGTGCAGGGTGTAGGAAGGGTGGTTGGTGGTGGTGGCTGCAGGCTGGGGTGGTGGCGGCTGCAGGTTGGGGACAGGTGGTGGCTGTAGAGGGAGGAGCAGCAGGGGAGGCGGGGTCTGGGCGGCGCGCAGGAGTAGCGGGGCTGGAATAGGGGGACGGGGGTAGAGGGAGGCGGGGGTGGGTCTGAGCTCAGGGGAGGCAGGCATCGCAGGGGAGCGGGAGGGAGGGGATCGAGGGTGTTGGGATCTGGGTGTGGGGTAAGAAGGTGTGGGGGGAGGAAGGGGTAGCGGTGAGGTGGAGGGGATGGGGGGGTGAGGGTTAGGGGGAGTGGGGGGTAAGGGCAAAGGGGAGGCGGGGAGGTGGGGGTTCTAGGTGCGGGGAACAGGGGGATGGTGGGGGCTGAGGGTAGGGTACAGGAGGGGCAGCACAGGCAACGCTACGTGCAGGGGCTGCAGCGCCTACAAAAAAAAGATTTTTTTTTGTTTGTTTGTTCTTTTTTTTTTAAATCTAAAATCTAAAAAAGACTGTATGAAATGTTTTTTTTTTTTGCTTTTGTGTTTTTTTAAATTTTTTTTTTTGCAAATAATCAGAAAATAAATTGAATTGAAAATGCTTCTGAATAATTTTTTTTTGAAACAAATAGGCAGAAAACTAAAAAAAAATTCAAAAATTTTCAAGTAACAAAAATTAGGTGTATTATATGTCGTTTCTTACCTCTGAGGCCTTCCGGACTCAACGGTAAGCTCAGTTTGTGCGTAGGAGGCCGTTTGTGAAAGTCACTTGCCAAGTTTATAACAAAACACACCTGAATCTTGACAAAACAAACTCAACAAATGCTCACAAACAAGATGGGTTAGATCACAGTGGGTGCCAGAAATGTTATCAGAAAATGTGAACAATTGTATTAAACAACTAATTATCCAATAACTCAATGGAAAGTGATGTAAATACTAATAATCAAAGATTATACCTTCGAAGACTGTTTTACCTCTATGCTTCCATTGTTCGCCTATCTGCTCTTGATCTTTATTGAAATGGAGCTCTCAAAAGTGTGCACTTCCTTGTTGTTGAAGATGACAAGAACATAACGACTGTGATATGGAATGTGCAATGGAGACTAAACTACAATGCAACTATAATGGGGATGGGTTGATGGAGACATGATGAAGATAACTATAATGGGGATGGGTTGATGGAGAAATGATGAAGATAATGGATTTGTAATGCAAATGCAATGAAGGTGATTTTGCCAAAGGCATGCTGTAATGATTCCTGCAAAGTAAGTTTGCTTAAGCTTAGATGGATACAAATGGGTGTGAAGACCTTGCTTATATAGGCTGAGGGAAGACCAAATCCAAGTGTCAATAGATCCATGACTGGAGGAATTAATTGTGAGGTGTATGGTTGAGAAGACTTGAGGGAATGTGCGTGAATTAGGAGAGGACAAGTGTCCAAGACTTCTTCATGAGTTATGGGAGTTAACATAATAGATTGAAGAGTTAACTGGGATGATTGATCAATTAACTGGGTTGATTGGGGAGTCAATAGAATAGATTGAGCAGTGAACTCAATTGACTAATTAGTTAATAGATTTGATTGATGAGTTAACATATTTGACTGGAGGAGAAATATGGCATGTGGGTGAGGGGAATATTAGCTAATTAAATATTAAAATATTTAATTACATGTGCAACAAGGTGAGGTGGAAATAGTGAGGTGGATTTATGGAATTGGGACTTAGGATAGAGGAATTTTGGATTAATTAAATAATTTAGAATTATTTAATTATATGTGAGACATTAGAAGAATTAGGGATTTAATTAAATAAATTGATTTTATTTAATTTTTGGAGGAAAGTGAATCATTTAAATAAATTAGAATATTTATTTAATTGATAGAGGAATAAGAACAAAAATAAATATCAAAATATTTATTTAATTTGACTTAGCCATTTTTAGGTGTATACACCCCTCATTAGATTGGTGTAGGAAGTGTGTTCCGTGTACCTTGCTTCCTTTTAGTTGGTATCAGAGCTTGATCACATGTGATCCTAGTTGTTGGGTAGGGGTTTTTTGAGCTAATCTTCGTTTGAGTGGGATTCTGTGTAGAGTATTCTATGATCTTGTTGCAGCAAGAAGATAGCAGGCACATCCAGTAGAATAGAATTGGAAAAGTTTAATGGCAACAATTTCAAGTTGTGGAAACTCAAAATGGAAGACATGCTTGTTGATAGAGATCTATGGGAAGCAATTTCTAGCACAAAACCAACTGCAATGCCTTAAGATGAATGGGATCTCAAAGATCGTAAAGCTAAGGGTCTTGTGAGACTCTATTTAGCTAATTCTGTCCTATTGAATGTTCATGAAGAGAAGACCGCAAAGGAACTATGGAAGAAACTTGGTGATGTTTATCAGGCTAAATCCCTGGCAAACAAGTTATTCCTATAGAAGAAGCTATATTCTCTAAGGATGGATGATGGAGGATCGGTTGCAGATCATTTGAATGCTTTTAACATGCTAGTTGCACAGTTGACATCCGTTGGTGTAAAAATGGAGGAAGAGGATCATTGCATGACCTTTCTTTGTTCTTTGCCAGACTCATGGGACCACCTTGTCATGGCCATTGGGAGTACTACAACCACCTTCAAGATGGATGAAGTGGTGTCTTCACTGTTATCTGAAGAGATGCAGAGAAAGTCTTCCGAATCGGCAAAGGAGGCTCTTACGGTTCATGGTAGACCCAAAGAGAAAGGGAAAACAAAAGACAAGAAAGTTGAAAAGGGCAAATCTAAATGTCGTGGGAGATCCAAATCTCCTGGAAAGTCCAAGGCGCTTTGTTGGAATTGTGGTAAATCTGGGCACTTTTGAAAGGAGTGTAAAGAGGAGAAGAAGAAAAACATCTTCGATTTCGATTCTGACAAGTCACAAGATGATGGTGATGCTTTTGTTGCAACCTTGGCCACCCATGCATCAGAAGATGTGTGGCTGATTGACTCCGGTGCTTCTTTCCACTTGACCTCACATTGAGGTTGGTTTACAAAGTATGAAGAATGTGATGGTGGGAAGGTGTACTTGGGTGATGACTTTCACTTGAAGATAGTTGGCTATGGAAGAGTCTTGATCCGATTACTTGATGGATGAGTGAAGGGGATCAATGGGGTTTGCACATCCTCGGTTTAGCACAAAACCTACTCTCTGTAAGTAAATTGAATGATGCAGGTGCGCAGGTTGTCTTCTCAAGTGGAGGATGCAAGATGACAAGAGGAGCTATGGTGCTTGCTAAGGGTACTCGGAGAGGTACTCTATTTCAGTTGGATGCATGCACTACTCAGTGCAATAGTTCTTCAATTTTGAAGAAAAGACCTTTAGATTCTTCATCCTTACCTTTGGAACTAGCAGTAAAGAAATGTGTTCATTCTACTTCTGATGGTAGTGCTTTCTAGGTACCTAAGGATGCTCATGCTTTGGAAATGAAACTTCCTGCTAAAAAGACAATGTTGTGGCATAAGAGACTTGGTAACATTGGTGAGAAGGGTCTTAGAGCCCTAAAAAATAAAAACCTCGTTGAGGGGTTAAATGATTGTAATCTTGAGTTTGACTTTTGCGAACATTATGTATATGGAAAACAAAACTGTGTTAAGTTTTACTCGAGTTCTCATAAGTCTTCTGGTGTGTTGGATCTTATTCATTCTGATGTGTTTGGTCCTGTGAATGTTCCTTCGATTTCCAAATCATTGTATTTTGTATCATTCATTGATGATTACAGTAGGAGGACATGGATTTATTTTCTTAGAAGAAAATATGAAGTCTTTAGTCAGTTCAAAGAGTTTAAAGCTTTTGTAGAGAATCAAACTGGTAAAAAGATTAAGTGTTTGAGAACTGATAATGGTGGTGAGTTTTGTTCTACAGATTTCAACAAGTTCTGTAAAGAACATGGGATTGAAAGACATAAGACAACTTCATACACCCCGCAGCAAAATGGAGTTGCAGAGAGGATGAATAGAATGTTGATGGAGAGAGCTAGGAGTATGCTTAGTGGTGCTAGCCTCGAACAAAAGTTTTGGGCTGAAGCTGTAGCCACTGCTTGCCACTTGGTTAATAGGTCTCCTACTTCAGCACTCATTGACAAGACACCCATTGAGGTGTGGTCTAGTAAGAAGCCTTCGTTGAGACATCTTTGTGTTTTTGTTTGTGAGGCATATGCACATGTGTCTAAGGAGAAGAGGTCAAAATTGGAGAACAAGGTAGTTAAGTGTATCTTCATTGGCTATGCTGTCGGTGTGAATGGGTACATGCTTTGGGATCCTGTGGCTGAAAAAGTCTTGTATAGTAGAAGTGTTATCTTCAGAGAGGTAACACCTTCTCCTATTGTTTTACAGCCAAAAGAAAAAGAAAAGAAAAAGGATGTGGTTCAGTTTCCTACTACCCTTAAGAAGACTGAACCAAAAGACCCTGTTGGATCTAATGATGAGGAAAGTTCTAGCATCTCTGAAAATTCAGAAGAAGAAGTAGAACCTCCACCTTAGACTTTGAGGAGGTCCACATGAAATAGGAAGCAACTTGAGAGGTTTGGTTATACATTGCTTGATTCTAGTTGTGCTTTTGCTTTGCTTACTAACATTGATGAGCCTAGAACTGTGACAGAAGCTATGTGCATAAAAGATGCAGGTTCTTGGAAGGAGGCCATGGAAGATGAGATGGATTCTTTGGAAAAGAATAAAACTTGGGACTTGGTGCCTTTGCCTGATGGATAGAAATCTGTTGGATGCAAATGGGTGTTCATGAAAAAATTTGGTGCAGATGGCAGTGTTGAGAAGTATAAGGTTAGATTGGTTGCGAAGGGGTATTCACAAGTGGAGGGAATTGATTATGGTGAGATTTTCTCTCCCATTGCAAAGATGACATCTATTCGGTCCCTGTTATCTCTTGTAACAACTTATGATTTAGAAGTGGAACAAATGGATGTGAAGATAACTTTCCTTCATGGTGACTTGGAGGAAGAATTTTACATGTCACAGCCAAAGCACTACATAGTGAAAGGTAAAGAAAATTTGGTTTGCAAGTTAAAGAAGTCTTTGTATGGATTGAAACAATCTCCTAGGATGTGGTACTTGAAATTTGATGCCTTTGTGTTTTCTATTGGATTTCTGAGATTGAAATCAGATCATTGTGTGTATTACAAGTTTGACAATGATCGTATTCTTATTATTGCACTATATGTTGATGATATGTTGATGATTGGGAATGGTAAGAATATGATTTCTGATTTAAAGTCTTAGTTGTCAGCATAGTTTGAAATGAAAAACTCAGGGGCAACCAGGTACATTTAGGGATGGAGATCCAAAGAGACAGAGCAAACAAAAAACTTTGGTTAGGCCAGAGTAAGTATGTTAACACTGTGTCGGAGAGATTCAATATGGTGGATTATAGACCGTTGACTGTTCTTGTTACGATGGGGACAAAGTTATCTGTTGCTGATTGTCCAAAGTCTCCTTCTGAGATAGAGGATATGAGCAAAGTACCTTATGCTAGTGTAGTTGGCAGCTTGATGTATGCTATGGTCTGTACAAGACTAGACATTGCCGAAGCAGTGGGAGTCCTTAGTTGGTTTATGGATAATCCTGGATAGGTACATTGGGATGCAGTGAAGAGAGTGGTCAAATATTTGAGGGGTACTTCTGAGTATTCCTTATGTTATCATGGTTATCCTATTAGACCTCAACATTCTGTTAGTATTCATGGATTTGTGGATTCTGATTGGGCAGGTGACATTGATAGCAGGAGATCCACCAGTGATTATGTGTTTACCATGTTTGGTGGTGCTATTAGTTGGATGAGTAAGCGACAACCTGTTGTTGCTTTGTCCATGATAGAAGTAGAGTACATGGAAACAACTCATGCTTGTAAGGAATCCATTTGGCTTAAGAGGTTGTGTTCAAATGTTGGTTTTGATGTAGGACATATTACTATCCATTGTGACAGTTAGAGTGTGATTTGCTTAGCAAAGAATCCTACTTTCCATGCCAGAACAAAGCACATTGTTGTTCAGTTTCATTTTGTTTGAGATATGGTAGAAGATGGGAAGGTGATGTTGGAAAAGGTTGACACTTTGAAGAATGTTGCAAATGCATTGACTAAACCTATAGGCACAAATAAGTTTAGATGGTGTTCGGAGTCTATGGGCCTCTTGGCCCCTAGCAATTAAATCTTGTCTCTCTATTGGCTCTTGTAAGGTGTTCGACAAGTGGGAGAATGTTGGGAATTAAGGTGTCTCAACCTTGCAATTCCTAGCATTGATTTATTAATTATTTATTTAGTTATTTGCTCAATTTGTATTTTACGTGCACATTCAGTTTTGGCATTTAGTTTGAGGTGGCATTGTGACATGTCATCCTACTTGTAATATGCTTTGAGTGGTCAAGTCAAACACATGTGGATTTGGGCATCCCATTTGAGGTGGCACTAATATGCCATGTGTCAGCATCTTGTGGTATGACAGAGGTGTTATTGTATATGACAAAATCTATGACGCGTAAGAGCCAAGTATAGAGATTCTTGGGACAAGTGAAGACAAGTGTCGTAAAGTATCTTTGCATGTTGAGAAGGCATCTTTGGGTGCCCAAGTTGGGCTATGACATATTGTAAGAAAAATATGCTATATTTAGTCTTGTATGACAGATTCTCTTACAACATTTAAGGTTGTTATGTTGGGAAAATCTATGACAGCTATAAGATGTGTAAGACCATCTGTCATAGTCTATTTTTAGCATGGAGTGCTCTATCCTTGGGAAGTCAAATATGCCATGTTATGATAGATGTAAGAGAGATATTTGTAGCTTGTACAAGTGTCCTTTGATGCGGGAAAATGGCCATGTGGCCAAGATGGATGCCTATCTCTAGATGCTTCTCAATATTGCCTTGTAATCTCTATATATTGCATAGTTTGGAGTTGTAGTTACATAGTGTTTGTATAGGTACTGTTATACTACCGCAATCACTCCAGAAATGACATTTGAAGACTCTTGGAAGAACTTGCATTGCAAGTGTATTGTAAACACACTTTTGTTTTGATAATACATTGTGTAGGTTTTAGAGTGTGGGGTTTTTTACCTGAAAAAGTTTTTCCCACAGTATATCTTATGTCACTTTCTTTGTGTTGTGTTGTTGCTATAATCTTAATGTTATGTGTTTAACATTGTTGCAATTGTAAGGATTAAAAAGAATTTGCATACTATTCCCCTTATTAGATTGGTGTAGGAAGTGTGTTCCATGTACCTTACTTCCTTTTAGGCAGAGGGAGGTATAAGGCAGTCATCAGAGCCAGTGGTAGGTTTTGCTTAGAGGTGGCACAGGGGAGATTAACACTGCAGTAGTTAGGGTTTCTAATAACCTGCAAACAAATTTTTAATCTGGAATGACCAACTTTAAACCTGTAACAAATATTATTAACTAGAAATTTTAAAACTTGCAAAGTGATATAAGCCGTAAAAAACTATCAAGAACCAGAAATTTGAACGAAGACCCTTGCGTAGGAGTCATATGAGTCATACGGTATGGCCGTGCGATAGGGGCCAAAACAAAAAAAATTCAAATTTTTTTCTGGTGACAAAATATCAAGTATTATATGTCATTTTTCATCTGTGAGGCCTCCTGGGAGCAACGGTGAGGTCTGTTTCAGGCCTAGAGGTTACCTGCAAAACCTGATTTTCAAAAATTGTTAAAACATTGTTAGATTTGCAAGCCTCAAGTCAGGTTCACCAAATGTAGCTAGGGTAAAAATCAGGGCTAAATCATAAACAACAATAATGAAACCCTAACAAGCACACTAAAGTACAAGATAGCATGAAAATCAAAACATAAAGCAAATGCAAACCAAATATCCACACTAAGCTTGGTTTATCTCTATTTCTCTTCTCAATCTCGCTTAGGAATGCATGATTTCAAAGGATGAATGTTGGTTGCTCACTATTTCAGTAGCATAACTATGGTATGAGGATGAATGATGAGAGGCTCTAATATCATTTCAACATCATAAGGTTGCTTGGAAACTCATTGATGAAATGGCTTGGTTGATGGTTGATTTATAGGAAGTGAGTGATTTGAATGAATGGCTAAGATTGTAAGTTGGTTTGAACAATGTGGACGACTAGGATTGAATAGGGTTTCCCACTCCATGAGGAGTTGTAGTCATGTGACAAGTGTAGGGAGGACCTAATTTAAATAAAAGATTATTTAAATTAGTGGGACATGTGAAGTGTATTAAATGAAAAATGTAGTATGTGACATGTGTTTGATTGTGATGAAAGGTGAGGACCTAATTCAAATATTTTATTTGAATTAGTTGGGACATGTGAAAGGGAAATTAATTAAATAAATAATATTTAATTAATTAATTCTCTAGGTGATTAGGATGGGATTAGGACAAAATGTCATATGATGTCTCTAGTAATTTATCAACAAGGTGTTGCAAGATATGGACAATTTTATGTGTCTATAGTACACCTTCAATTTTATCCAACACAATTTTGACTCTATATTTCAAAACCTTTCCAATTACATCAAAGATTTTAGACCTCACTTCTCCTTTTGTGATTTCATTTGTTTTCTTCAACTCCTTAATCTCCTTTTCTAAATTCTGCTTCAGAGCATTCATCTGTTCAACACGAACAATAGTAACACCAATTTCTTGAGACATAGGAGGCTGATAAGGCACAATTGCCTTACTCTAAGAAGGACCAATTCCTTTCAATTGTTGTTTCAATTTGAAATTATCCAAATACAATCTGTTCACCTCTTCATTCATTTCTATTTGACTTTTTTCATACTCAATCATTTTGAGTTCCATATTTTTTACAGCTGCTTGGGTGAACATAGATGAGTGCATAGTCAAGGTGGCTACTTCCAATGATGATGTGTCCTATAATGTCTTGACCATAGCAGTTCCTCTCATCTCCTAGACCACATCCAATAATCTTGGCTTTTGTGTGCTTTTCTATTTTGTCCAAAGTGCCAAATTTTGAGTTTTAGGATTATATCCCATGCCACTTACACCTTCTTCAGAATCAAACTCTGCAAACAACATAGGATCATCTTGATTCCTCACTTGATCCAGTAGAAACATCTTTTTCAATTCTATTCTGGGAATAAGCAACATGTTGCTCTTCAAAACCATTTGTCTAGCCTCATGTGGGTTGACATTTATTTCATCAATTTTGATATATTTGAATGTTTGAGCAACAATATGATCATGTTGGGACTTATCAATCCCCATCTTGTTTATTTGAACCTTCTCTTCAAACTCTTTCATATTCATTTTCATCTAGAAGTATTTGAATTCAAGAGTTTTGATGAATTCATCATCGTCCATGAACCTAAGAGAAGCCACTATCCTTTCATCCTCGTGCATCTCAATTTCACCTTGAACCTGCATGTCCATTTTGGCCTCAGGCTTATGGGTTTCAGTTTCTTGTCCAGCAAGGGGCTGGTCAACTTCTACATCCTCTCTCATATGCCTTAAAATACTTGCAACTTCATTTGTATCACCTACCCCTTCAGTCATTTCATAAGGCACCAAGGGAGGCATGTCATTAATCCTTTTTTTCTTGGATTTTGGTTGCCTTGGAGATGAAGGCTCTTGTATTGACATTGCATCAGGAGTAGGTTCAACAATCATAATTCCCTTTGGTTTCTTCACAGGGAGCTTGGCAGCCTTTGTAGGCTAGTCCTTTGCCTTACCATACAACCTCTCAAAATTACCAATTACCAAATTAATTCTTTTCAATGGATCAATTTCTTCCACAAAAAATCCTAAGAAACTAGGGTCTCTTTTCTTCTTATCTTGTTCTATCTTCATCAGGATTTCCCATTTTCTTTTCCTTTCATATACCTCTTGAGGAGTGAGGCAATTTTTTATCACATCCTCATCATAATTTACCTGATGGGATATCCCACTCTTGGTGAGAATAACTTGTCTTACAAAGTTCATGCGGCCTTCAGGGTCACAAACCCTCTCTACTTTTGATTTTAGTGAATATCTTATCTTCAAGTAGACTTGCAGCTCCTCCAAAGTATTAGAACCAATAGACAATTCATTAAATATAGTCAAATCTGGCAAAAATGTTCCTTTCTTCTGTTTCTTCATTATATCTGTCTCCATCCATAACATTTGCCACATGAATTCCAAAAATGCTAAATGGGAAGGCACAAATTTAGGCAGAACATGTGGAGATTGAGTGCATCCGTAGATCCTTATCACAATATGGTCTGGCAAGAAAAACCATTCACCAAAATTAAGCATATGTCCTTTCTCTAGCTTCAATGCATGAGGCCTCAACAATTCTCTGATTTCAATTGGTAGCCTTGGTGAAAGATTCCCAAGGGTAGCCATGATTCTTAATGTAAAATTGTCATGAAATGTTATATAACTATTGTTCTTGCAATTGGTATCCCAGGTGTAACACCAACATTGCACAGACAACCTTTTGCCTTTTTGGTCAACCATGTTGATATCCATTCTCTTGGTCCACCTTTTCTTGTTTTGGTACAAAATTAAATGACATAACAAAGAATAGTATCTGAAGGTGATGGGTGCCCTGTTCTCTCTCACTTGGAGGAATCCATCATGTAGTCCCTTTTCAATAAAAAGAAGCAAAATCAAACTCAATATTGACTTCAGGATTCTGAATCCTCATAGCCATCATCATTAGGCCAACTTGCATTCTATCTTGGGCATCTATCCCCAATACATGACATAGGGTAAAATATGTCTTCTTGAAGTAAACTGCAAAATCATCAACTGCAAATGGTTCAACAGAGGTTGTGGGAATAGGTATTCTTCTATTATTTACTCATTTTCTCATATATATTGGAAGCTCATCACTTCGATGAGTCTTCCTTAGTTTGTTATAGTCCTCCTCACTTTTCTATATGTCAATCTTTGTCAAAGCTTGTTTATTCAACATGAAACAATCAATGATAGTAGCTCTAGTCAATGTCACCAAAGGTGACCCATCTGGTAATCTTATAGTTCTTGTAGCTACATGGTAATGTTGTGCCAGCACTCTGATGAGTTCAACATCTATAAAAATATTTGGGACCACTAGCTTGGCTAGATCAAGGACCCATGGATTTGAAACTGGGCCCTGTTCATCTTTCTTATCAAAAAAATACCAAAATAAATTACATCCTGAGATAGGAATTAGGGCATCACAGTAGCCACGTGCTTCATCCATAAACATCCTTTTATAACCCTTATCCATGGAGTTTGGAAAAATGTTTAAAAGAGACTGTTGGAGAGGTCTCTTCTTCTCCTTTGGAGTTGAAGGCTCCCCCTTTTTACCCACTGATTCACTCTTTTTGGGTGGCATTGTATGCGATATATTTTGAACTAGGGTTTTTGGAGATTATTTGTTTCACTAGATTACTTGAAAGCAAGATTGAACAAATAGTATATCAATTTTGACAGAGGAACAAGCGAAATGCACTTACCCATTCAAGAAGCAATCGCAGAGCACATTTCAACTTCAAATTCTTTATCTCTGCACACCTTGAGCTTGTTTGAATGATCAGAATGGAATGAAAATTTGCATTTTATCAGTCCCCGCACCAGTCATTTCACCATTAATCACCTTCGTCATGCCGAGAGATACAGAGATCAATGCATTGGTATGATTTTGAATATGCACCATTGATCTAATAAGATTTGATGGCTGAGGATTTTTGACAAGATTTGTTTCACATTTGCAGTAAATGTGAATGACACTATAATCCCATCACAGTTAATGAAGGCCTTTGCGGGGTGGCAGGCCACAAAACCCCAAGCTTTAGTTCTTACCGCATTACCGCAGGCTATATTTAGCCTTTATCATCCTTCATGCGGGGCCATAGTACATTTTAGAGGTTACGTTATCCGCTTACCGCTAGCCCGTAGCTACACCAAATGATGTGGCATTCCTGTTCGTGGGATGGTAGAAGCCTTTACCTTATTACCGCTAGTCCGCAACTACCATCAAGGTTATGACTTCCATGTGGTGGGGCCATGATAACCTTTAGATGTTAGGCTTTGTTTACCGCTAGCCCACAACTACTCTTTTCCTTCGTTGCGGTAGTGTGGTGACTGGTTATATCATACCACAAGCTTCTGCATCCCCGCAAGGGACCCTTAGGGTATGTCATGTAGCTCCGTAAGGATGTGGTATTAGACAGAAACAAAAGCTAAGACAAAATACAAGGAAATAACACATACATGAAGGAAAATGACTTAGGTGGAGGTTTTACAAAATGATTTTTTGAATTTTAGGGAATGAATACAAAAGGACTTAGACTCTTTTTATGGATTTCTGGGATTAGGGTTTGGCAAAATTAGGTATAATCAAGTGAATTTTACTAGTCCTAACAGGCGCGACACTCGGGCCCACTTACTTGGAAGCTCCTTCAATGCAAATGTAGGAACACCCTAAAAGGGGGTGTGTACACTTTTGTCTTTTGAGAGAGGACGGATAGGGGCCTCCAGGCCTAGAAGGATAACCCAATCACCCTCTCCCCAGAAAGCTGCGTGTAGCTTATGCTAAGCTGGGGATTTTCATCTCATCTCAAGGGAGTTCATATAGTGGGTAACTTTCAGGGCACGATACACATCCCTTGCACCGAGAGTGATGCCAATAAAACTCAATCAATAAGGGTGGGCCTCTAAGTAGTTTGTCTTTTAGTCACAACTTGGGGACTTACCACCTCACAAGCATCCATCAAGCCACTTAAGGCTTTGACCAATCCTACTAGTGGTACTAAAAATACCTCACGTAAACGTGGGTAGCTTGCACTTTCAAATAGGCATTGTACGGCGATAACGAATGATAGTTTAGACTTGGCTTTCACCTAATCTTTTTATATTGTGGCCCGAGGAAAAAACTGCTTTGGGTCTCCAATGAGTTCTCCGTACGAATGTGTCTCAAAGGAAGGCCCTATCTAAAGGGTTATACAAAAGTGACACAAGAAAATGCTTTTGATCTCCAAGGTCATACAAAGATGCGAGGAGAGAGAATACACATGTTACTTGATCACACTAGCAAGAGTTCATTAACCTTTAGAAAACCAAATGTGTGGTGTGACAATGAAAGTGTTGAGAAGTGTTTTTGATTCCCAAGATCATATAAAGTGCGAGGGAAGAGCATACACATCTCAAAACACAAGCAAGGTCACCAGACAAGGAAGATAATGATTCTTTTTAAGCCCAAATGAGTGAGAACATGTAAGTTGTTCTTTTTAATCCTAATGAGTGTGATCATGCAAGTTGTTCTTTTTAATCCCAATGAGTGTGATCATGCAAATTGTTCTTTTTAATGCACCAAAGGAAGTGTTCTTATGTTAACAAAAGGCACACACACACAAATGAAACCCTGCACCAAATTTGTTAGTAGTTTGCAATATAAATCTTCTCCCAACGAATACCACAATGCTGCAAATTAGACATCAGTATGTGCAAAACAAAAAATAGAAAGTAAAACAGCCCCTTTGAAAGCCACCAAGATGACAAGAGGACAAGAAACTTGCTATAGGCAATCTAAAAATATCTAAAAATTATGATCAGTCACAACAAAATGGACAACAACATCAGACAGTACATGAAATTCTAAGCTGTTTGAATTTTTTTTTTTTTGCAAAAATTTGATCAAATTTGCAAGAGTTATGTGCATTTGAAGTTGCAAACTAAGGTTGAATTTGATTGAAAAAATCTTGCTGAAAATGACATAGTTACCTGAATTTTGTTTACCATAGCGAAACTGGGTGAATCAGCTTCGCAACACCACTTGTCTCATGAAATTTTGCCTTGTTTTTCCCAAGTTATGATGAAAAGAAATAGATAGCCTGTTTAGGGTATGAGGAGGGATGAAGCAGTCCTGATAGTCTAGAGTTAACTGCTAGTGGTCTGCTTCTCTGTGGTCACATGTAATGGTTTGCAGATGGCGGTTAAGGTCTAAGGTTGGTGGTTAGAGTTTTTTAAGCAGGGCCCTTGGTCGTTGATATGACCAAGGGCTGAATTGCAACAAAAATAAAAAAAGGACTAAGGGAACTGATGGCCCCCCCTTTCCTCCGGTCACAAATGTGACCATGGCCTAAAAAGAGACGCAATGGTTTAAAGGGTTGGGAACCCCCTGGTCACATATGTGACTAGGAGCCTTAGAGAATTATCTGTGGCCAAGACCGCCAACTAAATATAAGTGATAATAGAGGTCAAGAGGTGTTTCCAAAATGATGACAGAGACTGCAGAAGGGTCGCAGACGATGACCAAACTTCTACAGACTGTGACCAGATTTTGATTGACGGGCGACAATGAAGCTGCGACAGGTGGTGATGAAGTTGCGACCAGGTTTCAAATAGGGGTGGCGACTGAATTAGAGGTGGTGACAAGTTTTGAATGGGAGGAGCTAGGGTTTAGGTGATGGTCAATAGTTTAGTAGAAGCGACGGGGGTTTGTAAGCTGGTAGTGGCCAATGCCATAAGGGTGGCGATTAGGAGGCGAAAGGGAGGTTAGGGTTTTAGTCAGTCAGGAGGAATATGTAGAGCGGTGATGAGAGGTGCCACAGGGGTGGCAACTAGGAGGTGAAAGGGTTTTTGAAAGTGTTGGCAGAGTGTATGACGCAAGTAGAAAACAATCAGGGTCGGTGAGGCTAGGGTTTTTTAAACTTGCAATGAAAAATTTAAAACATTAAACCTATAAGTAAAATATTACACCTGCGATAGAAAGACATGTTAATCACTGAAACAATGAAAACCCACAAAAACTTGCAACCATCGATGGAACAAAACACTGCATAGATGACATGGTCGGTCCGTACGGTACGGATCCGTACGGTACGGATCCGTATGGTATGGATCCGTATGGTACGGACTGACAACCTAATTTTTTTAAATTACAACAAATTGACAATGAGCAAAATGGGTCAAGTTTTATGTCATTTTCCTCCTGCGAGGCCTCTCGGACTAAACAGTGAGGTTCATTTTAGGCCAGGAAGTCACCTGCAAACTTGACTTTCAAAAATTGACAAAAAAATTATTCTATTCACGTCGGGTTCACCAATGTAAGCTAGGGGAAATCATTCAAGCATATCAAAATCAAGCTGCAACAACCCTAACTCCTCAATGGAGTGCAAATAGCCTAGAAATCAATCAAACAAAGCAAACAACTAAACTAAATTCCTAAACTACTTGTGTCTTCCCTCCATTGTTTCTCTTTGACCTTGCTATATTTTGTTCTTAGATTTGCAGACTTGCAATATCAATGAGAAGCTCAAATGGAATGATTAGCAAAATCAGAGAGTATTTAGCAAGCTAGGAAGTTGTGTGTCAAAATGAGGCTAGAGAAGTGGTTTTATCGAAGGCTAGGGTTGAATGAAGGGCTGATATTTGATGTTGACTTTGGAGGGAAATGAAGGGTGAGGATTGATTAGGGTTTCCCTCTCACAAAAGGACAAGAGGGAATTTTAAATTTGAAAGAATGATGAGGTGTGAGGGAATTTAAATTAAATAAATTTAGTCAATTTATTTAATTTATTTGAAGTGGGATAATGCATGTGAACCCCTTAATTAAGTAAATGAGATTTATTTAATTAAGGGCTATAATTTAAACAAATGTTTATTTATTTAAATTAATTGGGTAAAGGGGACATTAAGAATGAATAATTAAATAATTAAAAATTAATTGTTTAATTATAGAGAAAAATAGAGGAAAATAGCCATATAATTAAATAAATATTTAATTTTAGGTCAAAGATGAGAAAATGAATTAATTAAATAATTAAAAATTATTTAATTAATAGTTGAATGTGGAATTTGAAAGAGTTTGGTGTGAAAATGGCATTTGCAAGTTGAGGACATTTTTAGGTGTCTACACAATCTATTGTTTAATCTAGTGTTTAAGTAGATATTTCAAATCTAATGTTTAATCTTCTTTTCATGAGGTCTTGAAAGTTTATTCATGGATACCATTATAACAATCATTAAACCTCACCCCAATGAAATGCTAATCAATCTACAAAGCAACCCAAGAGGATCTATTACCACCTTAGTGTAACAAATCAAGGCACTCAGGGCAAGGGTGTTGAGCAACCACTTCAAAACTTGACACAATTAAATACAAGACCACAACCTCGAAGATGATGAACCCATTCCAATTCATTTGTCACTACTCAAAAAAATCTAAACTAGAGGCCTCTCAACCACCTCCATATCTAAATTTCTACAAGTCCTTCAAGGAAGACCTAGAAGGTGCCCTATGAATTGATCAATCCGCTATTGATAGTGAAAGGAGAATGTATGAAATTGATGGAAGGTTGTTTACCCAAAACTAGGGAAATAACCAATATTTAAATAATATAAATAATATAAACAATAATAATCCCTCTACAACCTGTTGGTGCTCAAACATGCAGCTCCAAAAATCTTAAATACTCGACACCAAAACCTAAGGCCAGGGATATGTTGTGCTTAGGCAATGAGTAAGACTTATGATCAGATGGTGACATGAATGGACCACTTGCTGTGAGTGGGTAAATTCACCTTTGTATTTAGGCTCTACTAGGCCAAGGGGGGTGTTCCCTGAGGTCTCAAACATAGGAAAATTAAAGGAAAGTAAAATAACTCTACTCAAGGCGCTTAAGCAGCCATACCTAATGTGTTATGAATCCCAAAATATGTCACTAAATTCATGTCAACACTAGCTACATATAGACCTAAAGACCTCAAATAAGCAGAAGAAAACTCACTCTTGGGCCTTGCACCTTAAGATGACAGCTATACCTTGTTTCCCCAGCAGATGAATCAACTTAACATTGCTTACGTAGGGATAAGAGGGAAGAACAAACATGCATGATTTAGGAGGGAGAGAGAGATCAAATAATTTTAAAAGGTTGTTGGCCCTTCACCAACCAGTCCGATGCCTACTCCATTGGGCAATAGAGTCATGGGCTTATAGAGAGGAAACAAATGCAAGAATGAAAGCATAAATGGAGTCTTACACACATATTCATATAATGCATATAGCTCATATGATGTAATGGACATTCTTAGTAATCCTAGAAATTAAGAAAAACCCCACATGAAATAGTATGATGTCCCGATATTAAGGCATTGTTTAAATTAAAGATTTAAACATCATGATGGACTATGAAGTTGCTTTTGTGAAATACGGTGTATAGTCAATTTGAATAAAGATAATTATGTATGTATTAATACTTAATACATATGAATAATATTATTAATATTTAATAAATAATATTATTATATAAATATTTATAGCGAGATATATTATATTATCGATTTAAAATATTATAATATCTTATATTATAAATATATATAAATAAATATAATTAAAATATAATATATATTTATTTAAATAATTCACAAGATATAATATTAGTAATATAAATATTAATATTAATATTTAAATATATTTAAGTTAAATTAAATGTTATAAAAGTAAATATTTTAAATATTTTTAGTGACCGACCACATGTTGAACTAGTCGACCACCTTTTGCATATGCTTAAAGACATGTATAAATCAAAGACAAATTAGTGGACCATTGAAAATAATCATTAAGGAAAATTAAAAATATAAATGAGCAGCAATTATAGTCAGCGATTATGTATGCTCAAAGGGCAACGAATTAAGGAAGAAAGCATATGTTTTGTTAAACCATACTAATGGAATAAGTGGCAACGATTCCTGACAACAACGATCCTTGTTAGGATTTAAATATAAATAAAATTGTTTTATAATAAAAAGATTTTATTTAAAAGATGAAAAGACATATAATTTTAAATATGATATTATTTAGACAACAACAATTAGTATAAAAGTTATTAAAAGGCAGCAAGTATGAAATGATATGTCTCTTAGAAGATATAATATATAAATGAGATTGTCCATGAGAAGAGAGGTATGGAAGACGATAGAATATCATTGGATTTAAAGAGAGATATGGAGACATAAGAAAGAAGGAATAATATATTCTGATTTAAGAAAAGAAGAATATATGTGGAAATATCATTGGATTTAAAATAGATATATAGGAAGAGGCAATGCAGATTTACAAGATCTAGAGAATAGGACGAGTAAATCAGATCTATATCAAATATACGAAGAGGGTGTGAATATTATTTTTGATTGAGGAGTAGATCTAAAGAGAGAAATGATATATATTTTTGAGGTCAACACTAAAGGAAGGAATATAGTCCTTAGATCTCCAAGGATACAAAGGCAAGAGTTATATCCTGGTATGATGTATCTAACCCTATGTCTATTATGATGAATGCCATGTGGTAAGTATTGATAAATGCATATAATTGAAAGATCATCATTAGTCATGTATATTATTAGGCATTTTGAAACTTGCTATGAAATATAGATCATATTCACAACACATTTGACATGATTGTTTGCAACTACGAGTTTGATTAGTTCATTATGCATTAATGTGGATTCTTGTATGAATATCATGATGAGGGAATTAAGGACCTACGAGGAGGGGAAACGACATTGGGATCATCTTCTAAGTACTCCACCCCATGGTGGATGGTTGCAGCCTACCACATGTGGGCCAAGGGGGCATAAGAGGTTGCTCTTGGGCTTGGAAGGAGTGATTTCTGGGATACCCTGCTGTAGTTGCAACCCAACCTCCCATCATGGTGATTAATTGAATCGTAAGAAGAAATAGAATGGTTCTGATAAGGGGAACGGTGATAGGATGCCTCACTAGGCACACCACCCCACATGGATGGAAAGAGGCCACATGGGGCCAAGAGGGGTGAAGCACCCGCTATTGGGCCTAGGGTAGAGGGTTTCTTGGGCACCCTATTAGACCATTCTGCTCTAGAAAGAATGAATTAGAAACATAAAAGATTTCAATATATTTATGACATGATATTTATTTCTTGTTATAAATGTTTACTAATCTATTTGCAGGTCTTAAACAGGTAGTTGTATCATTAATCTTACTTTCCTTGTTTTCTTTACATATTCTAATGAGAACATCATATAATACTATCTTGTGAATAATTTCTAACTCTGTACCCAATTAAGTTATAAACTTTCCCTAAACCAAGTTGATTAATTGAAATTGATGTATTAGGTCCAATTTAGGGGTCTTCCAAATTTGGGGACATTACAGGTCGTATCAGAGCATCTTTCCTGCCATCTTCTGTTATGCCTTATATGTATTCAAATGTATTCAAGTGCATACCTTGTGGCTCATGTGTATTCAAATGTAGTCAAGTGTATACCTTGTGATTTATGTGTATTCAAATGTATACTTCATGGCTTATGTCTATTCAAGTGTATTCAAAGGTATACTTTGTGACTTATGAGTATGCTTTGTAACATACACTCATGTGAATACTTTGTGTATTATGTGTATTCGCGTGTATGCTTCATGATTGCTATGTATACTCATGTGTATACTTGGTGACTTTGGGATGGTGGACAGACCCGCGGTGTAGTATGGGATGCACCGAATCACCTTCCTAGTTGTCTACTTACATGTATTAATGCAACTTACTTGTATTCATATTTTGTGACCGGCATATACTTCATGACTTACATGTATTCAAATGTACTCAAGTGTATACTTCATTATTATGTATTCGAGTGTATACTCTATGACTTTGTATTCAAGTGTATACTTCATGACTATGACTTTGTATTCAAGTGTATATTTCATGACTATGTATTCGAGTGTATATGACTTTGTATTTGTATTCAAGTGTATACTTTGTGACTTTGTATACTTCATGACTATGTATTCGAGTGTATACTCTATGACTTTGTATTTTTATTTGAGTGTATACTCTATGACTTTGTATTTGTATTCGAGTGTATACTCTATGACTTCTACTCAAGTGTATATTTCATGACTATCTATTCGAGTGTATACGAATTTGTATTTGTAGTCGAGTGTATACTCTGTGACTTTGTATACTTCATGACTATGTATTTGAGTGTATACTCTATGAATTTCTATTTGTATTCAAGTGTATAATCTATGACTTCTACTCAAGTGTATATTTCATGACTATGTATTCGAGTGTATATGACTTTGTATTTGTATTCGAGTGTATACTCTGTGACTTTGTATATTTCATGACTATGTATTCGAGCGTATACTCTACGACTTTGAATTTGTATTTGAGTGTATACTCTATGAATTTGTATTCAAGTGCATACTTCATGAGTATGTATTCGAGTGTATACTCAATGACCTTGAATGTTCAAGTGTATATTTCATGTCTTATGTGTGTTCAAATGGCTTATGTATGTTCAAGTGCACACTTCATGACTTACTTGTATTCATGTGTATACTTCATATTCATGTATTACGTGTGTATACTCTGTGTATGCTTCATGCCCTATGTATTACATGCGTGTACTTTGTGAATTATGTGCATGCTTCATACTTTATGTGTTGCATGCGTGTATTGCATGCTTGTGTATTGTGTGCAAATACTTTGTATGCTTCATGCTTTGTGTATTAAGTGTATGCTATATGTTTCATATATTATATGTGTATACTTGTGTATTGCATACTATGTTCATGCTTCATGCTTCGTATACTTTTGTATTATGTGTATGTTCCATACTCCATGTATTAAGCATATAAGCTTGTGTATGCTTCATGCATTACGTGTATTTATGCTTTGTGTTTTACGTGTATACTTCATATATCACATGCACGATTCATGCTTCACATATATTTGTGTGTGTATACTTTGCATATTTCGTGTATCTATGTATATGCTTCATATACTTCGTACCACATGTACTTATGTGTATGATTCATGCCTCACATGTATTTAGGGGTATACTTCATGTCTTACGTATTAGGTATGCATCATATATCTGTGTGTGTGCTTCAAGTCTAATAACAAGTTTAAACAAGAGAAACTTATCTCAAACATCCCTAGTTACTAATTCTTGTTGTTGAGAGATATTAGGAAATACAAATACACGAACAAAATGGAACAACAAATTACCTCATACTTTGGAGAATGCTAATGTTGATAGTTAGATTGAGACAAGAATACTAACAATGATTCTTGAAGAGATCGATTTAGGATCCTGATGGTTTTAGAAGTATTCAGGGCGGACTATGATGTCCCGATATTAAGGCATTATTTAAATTAAAGATTTAAACATCATGATGAAGGATAGTGAAGTCGCTTTTGTGAAATACGGTGTTTAGTCAATTTGAATAAAGATAATTATGTATGTATTAATACTTAATACATATGAATAATATTATTAATATTTAATAAATAATATTATTATATAAATATTTATAGCGAGATATATTGTATTATAGATTTAAAATATTATAATATCTTATATTATAAATATATATAAATAAATATAATTAAAATATAATATATATTTATTTAAATAATTCACAAGATATATTATTAGTAATATAAATATTAATATTAATATTTAAATATATTTAAGTTAAATTAAATATTATAAAAGTAAATATTTTAAATATTTTTTAGTGACCGACCACATGTTGAACTAGCCGACCACCTTTTGCATATGTTTAAAGACATGTATAAATCAAAGACAAATCAGTGGACCATTGAAAATAATCATTAAGGAAGATTAAAAATATAAATGAGTAGCGATTATAGTCAGTGATTATGTATGCTCAAAGAGCAATGGATTAAGGAAGAAAGCATATGTTTTGTTAAACCATACTAATGGGATAAGTGGCAATGATTCCTAACAATGATCCTTGTTAGGATTTAAATATAAATAAAATTGTTTTATAATAAAAAGATTTTATTTAAAAGATGATATTATTTAGACAGCAGTGATTAGTATAAAAGTTATTAAAAGGCAACAAGTATGAAAGGATATGTCTCTTAGAAGATATAATATATAAACGAGATTGTCCATGAGAAGAGAGGTATGGAAGACAATAGAATATCATTGGATTTAAAGAGAGATATGGAGACATAAGAAAGAAGGAATAATATATTTTGATTTAAGAAAATAAGAATATATGTGGGAATATCATTGGATTTAAAACAAATATATAGGAAGAGGCAATGCAGATTTACAAGATCTAGAGAATAGGAAGAGTAAATTAGATGTATATCAAATATATGAAGAGGGTGTGAATATTATTTTTGATTGAGGAGCAGATCTAAAGAGAGAAATGATATATATTTTTGAGGTCAACACTAAAGGAAGGAATACAGTCCTTAGATCTCCAAGGAGACAAAGGCAAGAGTTATATCCTGGTATGATGTATCTAACCCTATGTCTATTATGATGAATGCCATGTGGTAAGTATTGATAAATTTATATAATTGAAAGATCATCATTAGTCATGTATATTATTAGGCATTATGAAACTTGCTATGAAATAGAGATCATATTCGCAACACATTTGACATGGTTGTTTGCAACTACGAGTTTGATTAGTTCATTATGCACATTAATGTGGATTTTATGTCATGATGAGGGAATTAAGGCCTACGTGGAGGGAAAACGATGTTGGGATCATCTTCTAAGTAGCCCACCCATGGTGGATGGTTGTGGCCTACCACATGTGGGCCAAGGGAGCATAAGAGGCCACTATTGGGCTTGGAAGGAGTGATTTTCGGGACATGCACTGTAGTTGCACCCCAACCTCCCATCATGGTCATTAATTGAATCGTAAGAAGAAATAGAATGGTTCTGATAAGAGGAATGGTGATAGGATGCCTCACTAGGCACACCACCCCATATGGATGGCAAGAGGCCACATGGGGCCAAGAGGGGTGAAGCGCCCACTCTTGGGCCTAGGGTAGAGGGTTTCTTGGGCACCCTATCAAACCATTATGCTCTAGAAAGAATGAATTAGAAACATAAAAGATTTCAATATATTTATGCCATGATATTTATTTCTTGTTATAAATGTTTACTAATCTATTTGCAGGTCTTAAATAGGTAGTTGTATCACTAATCTTACTTTCCTTATTTTCTTTACATATTCTAATGAGAGCATCATATAATACTATCTTGTAAATATTTTCTAACTCTGTAACCAATTAAGTTGTAAACTTTCCCAAAACCAAGTTGGTTAATTGAAATTGATGTATTAGGGCCAATTTAGGAGTCTTCCAAATTTGGGGACATTACAAATAGAAAGAAAGAGCATCACAAAACATGGCAATGAATTAAAGCATTGTCACATACTTCTCTAACCTCTGTTACATTCATACTAGCAAATGTTGCAAGAGAGGATGAGTAAATAGGTTCAAACACCCTCCTGAATGATGACAAACTACTTTGGAGACATCCATTACATGCATTTGTCCTTGAATCACCTTCCAATGTTTAACACAATTCACATTTTCCCCTTACAAACTAGACTGCATCATTTGATGCCCTAAAACACAATAGACACTTGTAGTCAAGAAATTGGTTCGATGACAACCCCTATTACATCTTTCAAACATGTATATATGACATTATAATCCCTGTCACATTTTGGGTGTGGGTTTTGGACTGGTTAACATGTCTATAGGGTGACCATGGTGCTTACATCACGTCCACATGGGTCATGCCAGGAAATCATACTGATTTGGAGTGTTCACCCATGCCTTAGTATAAGCAATTTAATTTGGAAGTGTCCACAATAGTCTTGGGGCACATGGAGTTCACCAACCACACCGTTGAGCTCTGAAATAGTCTTTAATGGTGGCCCAGAGAGTCATTGGAGTGTCTTGTCACAAATTGAATAGTTAATTGGTAGGGAAGACAAAATCATCGGACCTGACAAATTGGGCCTTCACCAAATGCTCTTCTTCTTTATTGGGGGTATCAGACTCCCCACAACTCTGACAAGCACAAAGGATGCACTAATTAGGAGGTCTGAGTAATTGATTTTCAGAAATTGGGCCCTCATCAAACATTCATCACCCTTTGAATGGGAGCATTGACCAACTCCCTGGTCTTCAAAGTTTGAAAAGCACAAAGAAGAAGCAAATCTATTGGGCTTCAGTAATCAAGCCCACACTAGACATCATTCTTCATTTGAACGAGAGTAAGAGACTCCTTAAGCTCTCCCTTTCTCTCAATATCTCTCTCTACTTCCCTCTCTAGATCATGTATAATGAAGTTCTCATCACTATGTATGGTAGAACCTTTAACAAATTTGATAGAGAGTGGTGGAACTATCGATTTGTCATTTTTATGAGACTTTAGAATATGCATAAGCTTATTGTTGAATATGATGATTATATAAGAATTTCTCCATGAAACATTAAATTGACATGTTGAAAAATGATTAGTATAGATTTTCAAAGTCTGAAGCACTTTTATAAATTATTCAACTCTTGACATCTCTCTATCTCTTTATCCCTATTTCTCTATCTCCATCTCTCTATCTCTAACTCTCCTTCTCTATCAAGCTATCTTTTCCTCTATATCTTTATCTCACTATCGTCCCTCTCTTTTTATCTCTTTCCCTCTCTATGTCTACATCTCTCTCCCCCTCTCCCCCTCTCCCTCCCTCCCCCTCCCTCTCTATCTCTCCCTCTCTCTAACTCTATCTTTCTATCTCTCCCTCCCTCTCTATCTCTCTCTCCTCTTTCTATCTCTATCTCTCTCCTTCTCTCCCTCCTCTATCTCTCTCCCATCTTTCTATCTCTATCTCTCTCCTCTATCTCTCTCTATCTCTCTATCTCTTTATATTTCTCTCTTTGTCTATCTTTGTCTCTCTCTCTCTCCCCCTCCATATCTTTATATCTCTCTCACTATCTCTTTATATATATCCCTCTATCTCTGTCTCTGTCTCTCCCCTCCCTCTCTCTTTATCTCTCCCTCTCTATCTATCTCCTATCTCTCTCTATCTCTTTCTCTCCCTCTCCCTCTCCCTCTCCCTCTCTCTTTATTTTCCCCTCTTTATATATTTGTCCCCCCCTCTCTCTATCTCTCTGCCTCTCTATCTCTCTCCCTTTCTCTATCTTTCTCTCTGTCTATCCCTCTAACTCTATCTTTCTATCTCTTTCACCTTGTTTATCTCTCTCCTATTCTATCTCTCTCCCCTCTATCTCTCTCTGTCTCTCCCTCTCTCTAACTCTATCTCCTCATCAAACAAGGGGCACATGATGCTACTTGTTCCAACACTCCCTCTTCTATTTGAAAGTATGGAGGCCTTGAATCTTCCTCCTCATCATCACCCAATGATATAACGGTTGTCTCTTCCTAGACACGAGGCTACTCTAGAGTGAAAGAAGATGAAGGGCTGACATGATTCCTCATACAATTTATCCCACTTATCATCCAAGTTTTAATTGATCTAAAACACGAGCATGCTTTTGACTACTTTGGGAGTTGGACCTGCCTTTTGGATGCTAAAGACATGTTTTTAAAAAAGCATAGAAAATCAACTAAATCCCAAGCATGCTTTGCATCAAGTTTACATGTTTTTCAATACTAATATGAAAAAATACTAGGATGACTTCAAGTTTTTTATTATTAGCTTTCTAAGCATGCATTTTTTTCTAAAATTTGATAACATTAAGATTTCCATCTTCAATTTCTTTTGCTAATGTGTTTTTTTTTGGTAGAAAACCTATGTGTAGTATTTTTGGTGTCATTTTTTACACGTTCATCAAAATTTGAAACAAATTACATTTTTAGATTCTAGGCTCTATTCTATATAATTTGAAAAATAAATTGATTTTTGAATAATTTTCAAAAAAATTAGGAGGGAGCACACTCAAATTTTCATTTTTTAGGAAGTGTCCACTTTGAAATTTCATTTTAGGGGGAGCACACTAGACACTATGTTATATTTTAGGGGGAGCACACCAGATACTTTGTTATTTTTTTTGACAAAAACAAGAGCACTTTGTGTGCTCCCCCTATTTAAACCTCTTAATCTCCACCATTTTTAGAAAAAAATAGTAGTTTAGAAACTAGATTCCAAGAACTACAAATCTTATTCTTATGGCATCTTCTAATTTTGGTCATGGCTATCTTTAAATTCTCATCCAAGACTAGTTATTACCGAATTCAAAAAAAAAGTGGCTACTTTTGATCCTCTTTTGGTCCTCCATTTCCATGCACATACCTAGTAATGCAAGCATAAAATAACTATGATTTCCATTCTCCTGATATTCTCTCACCCTTAAGATGGTTTAATGAATACAATAATGCAAAGATTAAGAATAACTATGATTTCCATTCTCTTGGTATGCCCTTACCCTCGAGATGGTTTAATGAATACAATAATGTAAAGCATAAGAATAACTATGTTTATAGCCGTGGGAATACACTCACATACTAATATTGATGCTAATGATAATACATCATGTACCCATAATTAACACTAGTTTATACATATGTAATTGCATGAAGATGCATACTAATATCAAGATTCTTTTGACCCTTTAAGATCAATGCAATGTTATCGACATATATATAGTCACATCCAACCTCTCTACAACTCATATACAAATCCACTATATTATTTCATTATACCACAACAAGGTAGTATTATACAACTACTGAAAGGATAATCCCCTTTATTATGGGGATTGAGATGATTGCCATTATGATTGGTAAGAGAAGAGCTATTAAGAATCATATTCAAGGATCACAACAATGATACTAATCTTAGCAAAGTCTAATAGCTCCTATCCATTTAGTTAGAGACTATCCAACACTAGGACTCATATGACTATAAACTACCTAGAGGGAATTCTAATATGACCATGGTGGTAAAAACAACATGCATTTGGTTATACATGGATGATAGAGGTAATTGAACTTGATTTTGAGTCTCAAATTTATTAACGAAGATGGTTACAATGGACACCGCACTGGTTTATAATTCAGTTGTTAATAGAGGTTTCGACCCTAACTCAGGGTTTAAGTTCTAGATCACAAACATTAGTTAATATCACACCTGAATACAATGTGCAGATAGTCATAATGACATCCAAAGGATCAAAAGATTTTAAGATAGATAATGAAAATATCTATGGTTAGGTAGATTGAATGACCCATGAATAGCAGTGATAACGTTGCAGCTAGAAGATTGAATGACCTATTATTGACAAGGATGATAATATACAATTGTGAGTTGAGGACTGCATGGTTCTCTCACAACCTCTAAGCCACAACCTGCTATAACCTATCACGTAAAATGACATTCTTCAAGCCCTACGATCAATGGATAATATGAACTTATGGCTTAATGACTCCATAAACATAATCAACTTGTTGTGATGATGAAAGATAATATCAAATCAAAGATAACAATAAATCGATATAACTAGAGATAGTGTTGAATCAAGATAATATCAAATTGATAACCGATATTCAAATACAATTTGCTATATAGCTATTGTTTATTGACCAGACTAAACAAATAATAGTATTACTACATAGACTTTCAATAGGGATGCCTCACACCACTTGATCTTCCTTTGCAAGCTTATACATTGCTACTTAGGATTTTATCTCCTATTTTCTTAGGCAAGAGGAATTATTCTAGTGTTATTCATCTATAAGAATGGGTTTCTATTACAATCTTATCCATCACTAGAAGGAGAGAATGGTCTCTTGAAATGCCCACCTTCTCCCTCCTTTATTTTCCCACTACTATTAGCTATTTTTAGCCTCCACCATAAGAAATGTACCTTAATGGCTCCATGCTCCCATTCCCAACAGTGGTTACAACACACAGGGATAAAATTGGAATATAATAATATCATAAGCACACCATTGCTAATAATGGATTTGCAATAAGATCACGTTATAAGACTATTAAATAATTGGATTGACTAATATGAGACTAAGCTTATGAGCAACTATATAATATTATCACAATAATTATAATAAAAATTGTCTCTTCGAATATTAAATCGAATAATAAAATAAACTATTGCGACCGCCTTTTGATCACACCTAATATGCTCCTATGTGACTATCATGCATTAACGTACAATCATATTACCAACTCATGTAGGTTTGTGAGGTTCTTGGTTAATTGGTTCAATTGTCAACTTGTCACCATCTATCATCCTCTCTTGGGTGATATACTCTCCCTCACTATGTGGGTGTGGAAAAGCTTATCCTGTATTCACCTTGTATCCAACCAGACAGTAGTTAGTCCATTAGGAAAAATCATAATCATAATTTAAAGATATCAATTGCATATAATTCAACTTTCATAGCATGAATATTCTGTCAAGACAAATAAAGTATCATTTGTCTCATTACAGTGTAGTACAAAAATGGAATAATAAATATTAAATTCACACACTTAATATGTTCCAAATAGATAACCAAAAATGGGGCGTGACATAAGGAGGAGGAGGAGGAGGAAAAAAAGGAGAATGAATCATGGAGATGGCGAGAGAGGAGTTAGTAGTAGTCATGAACACATTGGTATAAGAAATGATATAGATGAAGTGAGATGTAGATGGGAGAGAATGAGGATAAATGGAAGGATGAGAGAATGATGGAAAATGTATCGATGGGAAAGTAAAGTCTTGAGTATTAGGTTGAAGAAGGGGCTAAGAAGCAATAGGAGGAATAAGAGAGGAATTATGAATGGATGATGAAGAAGAAGTTGAAAGAGAAGTGTTAGAAGGAATAGTGAATGGGATGACTTCCATAGATTGGATAATATTAGAAGAGGGAGCATTAGCATGGACAATATGACCAATGTTTTACTTTACTTCTAGCCTCACAAGGTTATTGAGAATGAGGTTGCCTAAGGAATCGAGAAGATATGATGGAATAGGGGTACCCTTAGGATCAATGGCATTCTTGACCTCCTAAATTTGTGATGTAATTTTCATTCATTGTTGGAGGTTAAGTTGTGCCTCCTAGTCAAAGTTATGTATAGTTAGGAAGAAAGGCATAGTCTCATTAGTGGAGGTAGAGGAAGAACTAGCCATGAATGGATTGAGGTGAGGACTACAATGAGGAACAATGCTAGAAGGGTAGGGCCTAGCTCTACAAAAATAATGACAAGGAGGCATGAACTAGAGTAACAAAGTAGCTATGAAAAGGAGAGGCTACTCTAACATGCAAATAAAAGGAAGCACTAGTAGGATCTAATAGGTTCACCAAATGGAGGAAAAAGAAAAGATATGGTGAGAAGAATGTGTCTTTTCTCTTTTTCTCTTTTTCTCTTTTTATGTGTACCAAACTATTGCCTATGAATGAACTATCTACAACTAGTCCAACACTAACCTCTCACACAAAGCTAGGATTGACTAGACAAGACACATAAGGGGGGAAAGACACATGGAAAAGGGAAGAGACCCTAGAAAGGGGGAATAGATGACATAGGGATAATGAACAAGGCTTAGGAAGGGGTCAATAAACATGAAAAGGGGAAAACTAGAGGGAAGAGGTTAAAAAGGGGAAAATAAGGCTAGAAAGGGATTAAAAAATGACAACTATGGAAAACACTAAAATGAGTGCAAAACATATTAAAAGAATTGTAGGGTATGCAATTTCCATTATTATAGGAGCTAAATTGCATGCATTCTTACCCTTCATCTCTTCTTCATCATCCTCTTCCTTATCTTCACCCTTACTTTCTATTTCTTCTTCATGCTCATCATTCTCTTCCCCCCACCTTATCCTTATCGACCAATGCTTCTTTTGGCACCCATTTTATCAAAAGATTAATTATTGTGTGTTTTTATTGATTTTGTGTGATTAGTTGAGATTGTATTTATAATTTCTATCTATTCATAAGTTTGTCATTTCCAAGCCAAAATATTGCCCGCCAAAAACAATCATGTAATAATTGATATTTCATTTTTTGCTTTAGCTAATCATTCCCAACCTTGATGAGATATGTTCAAACCCACATTTCAAACTCTTTACTTTGCAACCACCTATGTCATAAACCAACAAGTCTTAAGTATTTATTTCTTCTATAGAATCTTTGTGTAAACCATTAAAAGAACAAGCCTTAGGTTTCTAAAACTACACAATTTATTTGAAGCAAAAACTAATAATATATAATTCAAGAACTGCCATGTCAATATTGATATGAAAGATTTAATTGTTGAATTGCATACTAACATTTGGAGAAGAATCTACAACTTACATTTTAAGAAAATTAAAATAATCATTTACATTAGAAAATGAAAAAGTTCATTGCATACTATATTTAGTTGATAGGCCTTTATATGTGAACATTATAGTGCATGGAATTGTCTCACACCGTAAAATTCACGCTGAAAAATTTTCTAAACTCGTCGTTGTTTCTATCAACGTATTCCTTAAACCCCTATGAGTGCAAGTGCTAGTTATATTTAGATCATAATTCCATGTTTGAATTGCATTTAGATATGAAGCATAATAAAATTAAATAAATCACATTTATATTTAGATGATAGATCCATGTTTAAATTGCATTTAAATATGAAGCATTATAAAATCATTTTTGAAATGGCAAAAAGACGAATCCACCTACCACTGATAAGTGAATATACTAGGTAATAAATAGGGATATATAAGCTTTCTAGACAAGAACACAAAGAAGTTTTGTCTTATCTATGTGTATTTTTGCCGAAGATAAAACGACAATCATTACTTACTTCATTTATTGATCAGGTACTTGGGATACACCGGCGGGATCGCCGGGAAAAAGTTCTCGGCGACAGCGACAATGATATGGCAGAGATCGTCAAGTACAAAATGGCCAGACATGGGACCCACCCAACGTACATCACGTGGGAGTTGAGGGCATCGACCTGACAGCTCAGCTTTGGGCAAGTTGCAATAAAATAATATTGTTTCGGACTGAAGACGTGACAGTGCTCTGACACGTCAGCAGGGCGATTCCAAAATATTTTTGAATATTCGCCGCCGATTTTACTCAATAATAAAAATAAACCTGGCAGATTAATGATGGCGCGTGAGGGGTGGAAAAGTAACTAGGGTACTTACTTCTCGGTAAAACTGTTTTGGTTTTTACTGCTGGGGTTGGTAAAAAGAGGGCTCAAGCCATGCGTTTTTTGTATTGGTCTGAAAGTGTATCAGTGAAGGTACTGTTTTAAGGTAAAAATGGCGAGGTGAGATGCACCACGCTTTGAGCGTTGTGAAAGCATGCGTTTTGTTGTTTGTTTTAACGGCTCTTTGGAGGTGAAGAAGGATTTGCAGAGCTCAATTTTGTTTGAAGGTAGTTTTGTGTTTTTCTTTTCAAAGTTTTGGACAGAAGAGTGTTAAATGCTTCGTATTTGGAATGGATGTTTTTTAAGATGAAGAATTTGCTGTGTGGATGGTGTTTTTAGGGTTAAATCTCTCTAACGAAGCTTTCTCTTTCTGTGATAATTTCCGCAGATATGTGCTTTTCGTGTTTAGTTTATTGTATGGAGGAGTCTTCGGCTTCGCTCAGATGAAGAATAAGCGATGTAGAAAAGGATTTCCAGAGGTATTTTGTTATTTTTGTTTATGTTATATATGATAGTTTTGCTTAAATTTTTATAGGTTTTCAGAGGTTTGTTTTTATTCTTGTTCATTTTTGTACATTTTTAATATTGATTTTTAATTCCACATATGGAAAGAAAAAGTCTAGGTAAAAGAGCGTCTCCTGTCATTTTACTTTATTTTTCCTGTTCACTATATCTTGATGAAGGATCATGGAATGTGATCCAAATAGTGATGAAAAAACTAATATACAGTTAAATCTAGAAGTATTTATTTTTTGATACTATGGATTGTGAAAATTCAATGTCTTTAATGTAAGCCTGTATGTTTTCCTGGTCATTTTACCTTCTTTAGAAAGGAAAAAGTCTAGGTAAAATAACGTCTCCTGGTCATTTTACCTTCATTAGAAAGAAAAAAGTCTAGGTAAAATAGCGTCTCCTGGTCATTTTACCTTCTTTTCTCCTGTTCACTATATCTTGATGAAGGATATGGAATGTGATGGAAATAGTGATGAAAAAACTAATACACAGTAACTAGAAGTATTTATTTTTTAATATTGTGGAAATTTAATGTCCTTAATGTAATCCTGTATGTTTTCCTAAGTTTTATATGTATATTTTATAAAAATGATGCGTTTTAGTATGTTCGCATCGCTATGGTTCCACCATACATGGCCGCTTCTTGTTCTACTTCTTGTACGGACTGGACTTTGTCATAAAAAATTGCGATTTAATTTTGGATAGGTTTATATGTTATATGTTAAATCCGTTAGTTTTCTATCTGATTTATTTAGCCAGTTTGTTCTAAAATTCCCGGGCGAATGTCCGTATGCGGCTAATTTTATCGTATGGATATGCGTCTGGCTTTTCTGAGGCGAAGAATTTGTAGTATAAATGTAAGGATGTCTTTGTTTTTGATAATGTAAGGATATCTTTTTGTTATATGCACTGCACTGCACTGGGGAGCGGCTACGGGGCATTCAGAATGGATTCTGAATGCCCCGTAGCCGCTTCCCACTGTGCTTGTGGTGAAAAAATAAAATTTCTGAGCAAATGTGTACCTATTTTCTGCATTAATTCCTGCACGGATGCATTTAATACTTGTCTGTGATAAAGTTCGCGACTTCAATGTAGGCAAGTACAAACAGTTTTTTTCTTTGAAAATGCACTGTGCCAGTACTGATATTTTTTAACGTGCAAATGAACGTTTCCTGCTTCATTTGCTGTTGAGCGTCTAATTTCGTTAAGGTTAAGAATTTGCACGATTGGATAGTGTGTGTGTGTGTGTTTTTCAAAATGCTTTCTCTCTGGAATGGTCTGTTTTTACATTGAGAGATTTTACTAAGATTTATGAGCAAATGCGCATATTCTGCCTTATTTGTTGTACGGAGTGACTGGCTTTTATCTGGACAAGAATTTCTTTGTTTAATCTTATGTCTGGATTTTATTTTTCAATTCTACTGAACTGGATCCATTTTTTCTGTTCATTTCCACCGTTTCCTGCTTAATTTCTTGTCTGCAGAGCTGTTATCCATTTTATTTAATAAATAATTTGCGGTTTCACGATGGTTTTAGCTGTAAAATTATTGTATAGCTGTTTTTCCGAGTGAAAATGCACTGTTAGTAGTTAATCTTGGGCATGAGGGAATTTTGTTCTTGTGAACGCATGATTTTAAGTTTCAGCAAACCATTTTACTTCTCAATAACGTTTTCTTTCGAAACTTGGCGGCTTCGGCAGAGTTTATCTGTATATTATCTGATATCTAATTAATTTAATCCACTCTTGAACCTTCTAAATTCTTCCCTGACCATACAGCGCGGAACAAACTTGCTAGTGTCTGATGTCTCTATTTTCTACTATATTTTGACGATTATTTGTTATCGGTTGATATTAATGAGGAGTATTTAGGTTAATTTGTGCATACGAATAATGGAAACGCTTTTCTGCTGAAATTTTTTTAAGCTATGGTTGTTGAGGAAGAGTTGTTGATCTTTTCTTCAGCCTTATGATGACTCTGACAAAACCCTGTTAGCAAGAACGTTTTCTGTGGGTTATAAAGGTGCTTTTGCGAAAATTATTTGATACATGTCCCGTAGTTGAATATGGGCCAATGTGGAATCCAAAAAGTGTACGTTTTGTCACATACTAGTCGTGCAATTTACTATTTATATAAATTTGCAGGTGATTTCAACGACTGTAGTTTGGATTTTTGGATGGGATGTTTTTAAGGCGATTTTGTTCGATGTTCGTCATATAAAGTTAAATGCTCACAAACAATTGTTGCATGTTTTTTCAGGAATTCCGTTAAAGATTCGTGCAAATAATTGCCGATTTTGCAGCTTACTTCTCCATACTTTAGCTTCTACCAGGATAAAAGATATATCAAATACAGCGCTGATCAGAGTACGTTGGTGTCCAAAAAATCAACCATGCCGGACAAACCCATCAGACACCGCCACTTGTATTTTTTATGGGTTCTTCTTGCTGTTTGGTTCCATGACATGCTGCCAAGCATGGACTGCACCGAAGTGCAAACATTGATGAGTTTAAAGCAGGGCTTCAGAAATCAAGACCACCTGTCAGAGTGGGTCGAAACAGATTCTTCTTATTGTACATGGACAGGCATAAAATGCGTCCAGGGAAGTGTTTATTCCCTTGATTTATCGTTCATAAATCTGCAGGGAAGTATATCCCCAGTATTAGGAAATCTCACAAATTTACATTATCTGAATCTAAGCAGCGTTGGGGTTACAGGGAAAATACCATCACAGCTCTGGGGTCTATCAAGACTCGAATTTCTTGACCTGTCCAGTAATGATCTCCATGGTGTCTTGCCTCCTCAGATTGTTAACATTGTAAATTTAAAGGCTTTGGTTCTGGATAGAAACCATTTCAGTGGAATGTTACCTCTGCAGATAACTCACTTGAAAAAACTGTCAAAGCTAAGTCTAGGCAGTAATTTCTTTTCAGGTAGCATTCCCCCTGGGATGGGCGATCTCAAAAACTTGGAGTACCTTGACGTAGATTCTAATACCTTTTCAGGCAGCATCCCAAGTGAGCTTGGGAATCTGTCAAAGTTGTTGCACATGGATTGCAGTCAAAATTTCTTCTCTGGATTCTTTCCAGCTGAACTAGGCCGTCTTAGCAGCTTACTGACTCTGGATCTCAGTTACAATCAATTATCTGGACCACTGCCAAAACAAATCAGTGGGATGAGCAATTTGGTCTCACTCTGGATTGGATCAAACTCATTCAACAATGCCATTCCAGCTGAGATTGGCAAGCTTGCTCGCCTGGAAACATTTTTTTGTAGGAGCTGTAAATTCAGTGGAAAATTTCCTTCAGAAATTGGAGACATTCTTTCACTGACAAGCCTTGATCTCTCAGAGAATAACTTCGAAGGACAGTTGCCAGACAGCATTGGCCATTTACACAATCTTTTGTATCTAATGGCTGCAAATTCTGGGTTAAGTGGACACATTCCAGCTGCAATAGGCAACTGCAAGAAATTACAGATACTTGATTTGTCCTTTAATACACTCCTCTCCGGACCACTGCCTGATGAGCTTCAAGAATTGGAGTCCATGGTGAGTTTCATAGTTGAAGGAAATCGTCTATCAGGCCATGTTCCTACCTGGCTTGGTAAGTGGGATAGAGTTATTTCTATAAGATTATCCAATAACCAGTTTGAAGGCCGTTTGCCTAGAGAGTTAGGCAACTGCTCATCTTTGGTATCATTGTCAATTGATGCTAATAGGCTAAGTGGTCCAATACCGTCAGAGCTTTGTCATGCAAAGAGCTTATTGTATCTCTCCCTGGCACAGAATCAGTTTACAGGAAGCATTAATGACACTTTCAGAGAATGCAAGAGCCTGACCGACTTGTTGCTGGATGGGAACAGTTTATCTGGACAAGTTCCTGGTTACCTTGCAAGTCTGCCTCTGGCCACCTTGGACATGGCTCAAAACAATCTGTCTGGAGAATTACCAGATGAGCTTTGGAATTCACAGACTTTACTTGCTATAACATTGAGCAATAATTTTCTTGTGGGTGGGTTATCTCCACATATTTCTTCTGCCAGCAGTCTTCAGAGATTGCGTCTAGAAAACAATTATTTGCAAGGCTCTATTCCAAAAGAGATTGGACAGATGAGAAATATTACAAATTTAAATCTCTATGGCAACCGGTTCACTGGGGAAATTCCTTCTGAACTTTTTGACTGTGTCAATCTTGTGGCTCTAAACATAGGAAATAACAATTTATCTGGCACAATTCCTAGGAAAGTAGGGCAGTTGGCAATGTTGAATAACCTTGTCCTTTCAAACAATAAGATTGGTGGCACCATTCCAGGTGAAATTTGTGGTGGATTCAAGAAAATAGCTTTACCTGACTCTGTGTATTTACAGCACTATGGGGTATTAGATCTTTCATGGAACACTTTGGTTGGCAGTATTCCTGAGCAGATTGGAGATTGCATTGCAATGGTTGAGTTGTCTTTACAGGGAAACCTGCTTACTGGTCATGTTCCTCAGCAACTTTTTCTCCTTGGAAATCTTACCAGGCTGGACATGTCTTTCAATCTTCTTAGTGGACCCATTTTACCCGAGTTTGCAAAACTTCAAAACCTCCAGGGCCTTAGTTTGTCTAATAACCAGTTCACTGGTAGTATTCCTATAGAGTTAGGAAATATTTCAGGTCTTGTGAAGCTTAACTTAACAAATAATCAACTCACTGGAACCTTTCCCGCAGTTCTTGGAAATCTGAAGAGACTCACTCATTTAAGCTTGAGGAACAACAAGCTGACAGGACACCTTGTTCCATCATTTTTTCCTGGCCCACTTAGTCCTTTGTTAGTCTTGGACTTGAGTATTAACAGATTCACAGGTTCTATTCCATACACCCTGGCAAATCTATCTTCACTACTGGTTTTAGATGTTCATAACAATGACATTACTGGAAGCATTCCAGTTTGGCTGGCTGACCTAGCTTCACTGATGTACTTGGACCTGTCATCCAATCATCTCAAAGGTAATATTCCTTCCAATTTATGTAATATTTTGGGCCTTGAATACATAAATTTTTCACAAAATGCATTAATGGGAGAGATTCCTGAAAACTGCAACAAGTTTTCTCTGTCATTCGTTGCCAATCCTGGTCTCTGCGGTAAGCCAACTGACATCTTGTGTCCTTCAGCAATGTATTTACCTGGATCTTCCTTAAGCAAAGGTGCTGTATGGGGTATCACACTTGGAAGTACATTTTCATTTCTCTGCTTGATGTTAGCAGTTGTAGGATGGAGGATACTAAGACAGGATGCTTTGACAAACAATCCAGAGAAAACCAAGCTTACAGATACACTTGAACCCATTGATTATACAATTTCAAAAAAGATGAAGGAGCCACTTAGCATCAATGTTGCAATGTTTGAACGGCCTCTGTTGCGCCTTAGCCCTGAAGATATCCTCTCAGCAACTAATAACTTCAACAAGACAAATATTATTGGGGATGGTGGTTTTGGCACTGTCTATAAAGCTCTTCTTCCAGAAGATAGGATTGTAGCTATAAAAAAGCTAGGCCATGGGCTTGAGCAGGGTAACCGTGAATTTCTTGCAGAGATGGAAACTATTGGAAAGGTTAAGCATAAAAATTTGGTATCTTTACTTGGTTACTGCGTTTTTGGGGAGGACAAACTTCTGATATATGAGTATATGGAGAATGGCAGTCTTGATATGTGGCTCCGCAATCGAGCAGATGCTCTCGAGGTCCTTGACTGGTCAAAACGCTTCAAAATTGCCATTGGTTCTGCCCGAGGTCTTGCATTTTTACATCATGGTTTCATCCCCCACATTATTCACAGGGATATGAAATCTAGCAATATTCTTCTTGACAGTTCATTTGAACCCAAGGTCGCAGATTTTGGCCTTGCTCGCCTCATTAGTGCATACGAGACTCATGTAAGCACAGATCTTGCAGGAACCTTTGGTTATATTCCTCCAGAGTATGGACAGAGCTGGAAGGCAACAGCCAAGGGAGATGTATATAGCTATGGTGTCATTTTGTTGGAGTTGCTGACAGGTAAAGAACCTACTGGTATAGACTTTAAAGAAGCAGAGGGTGGCAATCTTGTTGGATGGGTGTCACATATGACCAAGATGGGTCTTGCAGAAGAGACCCTGGATCCCTTCATTTCTAATGGGTTTTGGAAGTCTCAAATGGTGCAAGTGTTGAACATAGCAGGATTGTGCACATCTGAAGACCCAAGGAAGCGCCCATTGATGCTTGAAGTAGTCAAGCTTTTGAAGGAAATTGAGCAGCTTGATCAAAGATTTAGCATGGATGGAGGTGTCGCTTCTTAATCGCTATCATTACCATCCTTTCAGTGGGCAAAGACAGCCAGGTGCCCTTTGAAAACTTCAGTATTATTTCTTCAAGTAAGAAAATGGAACTGCTAGATCGGTTTGTGGGCGTTTTGCTTTTCTTTGTGTAAGTATACAGATAGACTTTTCTTTTAGAGTTCAGCCTGTCGTGCTGTGTGACAATTTATGTCAAATAAAAGTTGCTGTACAGAAACAGTAAAAGGTTCCTCTTCCCAAGGACAGCCTTATGGCAATCTGCTTAAATTTATGTAGGATTAGAAAAACAGTTTAGCCTTTTGCTTTTAAGATGATAAACTATTTGATCTTCTTTGTTGTCACTGTAAATAACAAGCAGGATGGATAAGTTGTGTTGTAAGACTTCAAGTTGTAGGAGAATATTGTATTTTAACTGCCATGATGGACTCTAAAGCATGTTGTGAATCTCTTAAGCAGAAACAGAAAGGGTAGAGAGGCATTGACATGGAGTCTGGACATTCATTTGCTGAACATACCATATTAGGTGCGTAGTGTTTTGTCCTCTACATAAGACTCCCTTCAGCAAGTTTCTACCAAGTAGCCACAAGATGCATTTCTTTCAATTTGGTCTCTGCTTCTATGTTTAACTGATCTATAAATTTTCCTTGGGGGGATAGCATTGGGCTTAAGATGCCAGGACCGAAGGGAAACTTGACACACCACAGTGGGATGCAGTATGAGTTTCTACCAACTAGCCACAAGATGCGTTTCTTTTAATTCTTTTCTTGCTCTAGCATGCTTATTGTTGTATGTATGTGATATGTAAGTACGTTTTTGCTTGTATGTTTTACTGAATTACAGATTTTCTTTTGTGGAAATAACATTGGCCTTAGATGAAGGATTACAACACTTACACACAGTTAATTCCAGAAGCATACTCACTCATTAGGCATTGATGCCAGGACCAAGGGAAACTCTCAACACACTTAGTGGGATGCAGTATATTATACTTTTCAGCACTTTAACATGTCTTCTGAGGAGCAGTATATTATCCATTTTCCACACTTTTAACATGTCTTTTGGGTTTTAGATGCCAACTTTCACACGCTTAGTGTGATGCAGTATATCCATTTTCAACACTTTTAACATTTCTTATGGGGTTTATATGCCTGGACCAAGGAGAAACTCTAAACACACTTAGGGCGATGCAGTATATTATCCATTTTCAGCACTTGAACATGTCTTCTGGGATTTGAACCCAGGGGGGCCCTACTATAAAAGCTCCCATCATGTACCGTTTAAGATCACCCCATTCTACAAGGGTTTTTGCATGTTTTGCTCCAATAGAGTCAATCGCTTTGTATTAGGGCAAATATGGAGAATCGAGAGTTTTCTTTTCCTCCAAACTGATTTTGTTTTACTTAAGTTTAGGATTTTATTACACCCATGCCGGCTGTCTTTCTGAAACAAATTTACATGTTCAATGCACAATAGGTATAATACTGATCAGCGTCAGGTTTCTGAGGCCTGATGACTATAAAAATCAAACTTTCTAGTAATGTTTTGGTTCAACAGCCATATTGTATCACATCATCTGGCAGACTTGTACATGCCAGAACATTAGAAAACCCAACTTCTGACATTATGAGTTTTCCACATTAGAAAACTCAACTTCTGACATTCTGAGTTTTACTGTAGTTTTATTTATTTTTGACGGTCGACCCTACCTGTCAAGTACTTTTTTGACGGTTATTAATTTGAAGTTGCCCTTGAAATATGAAGGCATATTTTTTGAAATATACATATATATCCCTTTTCATATGGTACAGTCTTCCTAAATTTTACAGCAAAAATGCATAAATACGGTCATACGCCCATCAAATTTAGGGCCTGGGCGTGCTTTATCTCAAGCCTAAATTCCCTAGGTTTAGGGCCCCACTTCTGACAAATAAATCAGTGATAAATCAATCTGGCTATTAATTCTAGAAAAGACGTCAGATTTGTGATTGAGGCAATGGTTATGCCATCAAATAAAATCTGACGTTCGATTGATGTGATGAAAACAAAAATCAGCTTCATTTAGTTATTTCCTATAGTTCCTTGAGTTGCCCGATTTTTAATATTAGGTGTTATCTCTGCTAGTATTACTTACTAGCAATTGCACGTGTGCAATGGGTACGCCGAGAGAATACAATTTCATTGATTGTGAATGGTTGTTGTTCATCCATAGTAGAATTGAAATAATGTGGTGAATATGTGTTGTTGAGACACACTCTCTCTCTCAAAATGCCACCACTTTACTTGTCCTTAAAAAAATTAAATTGAAGAATAAGCCAAATTTGCATGAAATCATTTAGGACGCTTGAATGCTTGAGCTTGTTGTCTTCAACATTCTTCAACAATTGTGAAGTTGGTTTCATCAAGGGGGCCAACCTAGGAGAGCACAACCCTTGTCATCTAGCGATCTCCCCAAGGTTTTTTTAATACTTCTAGTCCTTGCACATTGATAGACATTGAAGACAAGGGTGATTCAAGTCATGTAGGTACATAGTTTGGTAGATCAATCCAATAGATAGTAGAATGGTTCCACATGTTAGGATGTTTTCGTGATGTGGAATCAATCACTCACAATGTAGATCAGACATGCATCAAATTTGTTGACTATTAAATTCTCGAGATAACAAATAGATCAAGAACATCTATTTTTATACTAAAACGACCAAATTCTACATAACATAAAATTATTCTTCATCATTATTTCAAAAGCTAATTGCCTAATTTTCTTTTCATATTTTTTGAAATTTTATTTATTACAATTATCAATTCCTAATTAAATTATCAGTTAAACCTAAATTAAGTATACTTTTATTGCTTCCATTTATTTAGTTAACCTAAATTTATGTAAAAGAGATTTTATTTCCTTACAATTATTTTCTCTTTGTTAATTTTTTAATTTAATGATAAATCTATGCCCACTCAAAAACATATTTAATTACATCACATATACTTCACAGAAGAGACTGAATAATTTAATATTTAAAATTTGTGAAAAATAATATAAACACTCACTACAACAAGAGACTTTAACACACATTTTCAAATTTGATTGCAATAAATAAGTCTCTCTCTCTCTCTCTCTCTCTCTCTCTATATATATATATATATATATATATATATATATTTTTCTCTCCTATTTCTTACTCTCTCTCTTTCTCTCTTTCTTCTCTTAGGCTCTCTCTCTCTATATCTATATCTCTGTGTCTATCTCTTTCTAATTCTCTTTGTTGCTCCCCCTTCCCCTCCCCCTTCTCTTTCTCTGTGTATATATATGTATATATCCCCCCCCCCCCCCCCCTCTCTCTCTCTCTCTATCTTTCTCTATCACTCTTCCTCTCTATCTAATTATGTAGCCATATCTCTATCTATCTTTGTGTCCCTCTCTATCTTATTCTATCAATCCCTCTAGACCATCCCTTGTGTTGGGTCTTCCACCTATTATCACTTCAAAACCTCCAATTGAATTGATCATATTTAAAATCATGTCATTATAACTTTGTATTATGATATATAATTTGATTATTTATTATTATTTAATCATTAATTTTGAAATTGTCTTTATAATGATCTTATGACTCTTTTAAGATCCTAAACATTGTAAGTATATGTGAATTCAATAGATTATAAATTCATTATTTTTTATAGCCAGGTTCCCATCCAAATTTCACCTTAGTGTGCAATGGGTACATTGAAGTAACATGTAGATAAAAGTAATAAGTAATTTCTTGAGAAGAGAGAATATGGTTTGGTTGGTGGTGAATGGTTGTTGTCCATCCATTAGTAGAATTGAAATAATGTAGTGATATGCGTTGTTGAGACATTTTTGAAAACACAAAATCATTGGCCCAGAGTTTGAGAAAGGCCCACCATACTTTTACTTTGAATATGTGAATAGTATGTGAAAGGGTAACTAAAATTTATGGATTGAAAGTACTTTTCAGTTTCAAGAAGAAAACATGGCTACATGCATAACCTTTGTATGTATATAATTATTTTAACATTTACCATTAGGTTGTGTCTTTCCAATTCAATCTTCATGATTTTTTTTAGTTGAAAACTTTGCTAAGAGTTTATGAGATAAAATTATTGCATTATATCAAACTAAGTGTCTTGTAAACAAGTTATCTTTGAAAAGAAATTTGTATTCTTTAAAGATGCATGAAGGAGACAACACAAAGCTTAATTGCATAAACATGTAGTGGCAAAATGTGTTTCATTGTGTGATAGACTTGGTGTTAAGAGTTTTTTCCATTTGTTTGACTTTTGAGTTAGTTGCTACAAATGTCAATTTTTGATGCACTTCAATAAGTGACATTGTTTCCAATTGTATTGGTCGTGCCATGTATGAATGAATGAAGCTTGGAGATAAGATGTTGCTATTGTTAGAGATAGCTACACTTGAGTGTGCAATGGGTACAATAAAGAGGTCTTAAAGGTGGATTATCAAGTCCTTAAGTAAATGACATGTTTCACTAATATATTAAGGTTTACTTTTGATGGTGGTCTCTTACTTAGAAGGGATTTCCCAAGTATATATGTCATGATATCTTCTCCATCTCCATCACTTATTCTTCTATGTTTGATTAAGGTTACATGTGTTTTAGATCAACAAATTTTATTACTTTCCATTGTTCCTAATTGAGGAATAAGCATTGTAAAACTAACATTTGGTATCAAAGTTTTGTTTGGATTGATCCCATGAAGAAGGGGATACATTTCTATTTGAAATAACATTTGGAAATCAAAAGTCATGAGAAACACCTTGACAATTGAGTTTGAGATTGTCCAATAGGTAAAACTTTGAGTTGTGGAAATTGAAGGTTGAAGATTTTTTAGTGGAGACAGATTATTGGATAATAATAATTGTTGCACTTAATTTTCTACCATCAACAATGGATCAAGATGAATGGACATTTGGATAGAAAAGATATATCTACTATTAGGTTGTGTCTTTCTAATTTAGTCTCGATGAATATTTTAGTTTAAAACATCGCTAAGAGTTTGAGATAAAATTATTGCATTATATCAAACTAAGTGTCTTGTAAATAAGTTATTTTTGAAAATAAATTTATATTCTTTAAAGATACATGAAGAAGACTATGTAACCAAACATTTAAATGTGTTTCATCTAGTAGTGAGTCAATTGGCTTCCATAGATGTAAAAATGGAAGAAGAGGAAAAATGTATCACTTTGATTTGATCATTATAGGATACCATCTTTCTATTTTGAAGGCTATTTATGTAAAGGGGATCAATATCCTTTCTTTGTTCTCTAGAACTAGGGGTGCAAAATTTGCTTTGCATCATTTGGGTATACCACTAAATTATGTTGTATTTGAAAAAAAATTATAAAGAAAACAAGCCTATCCTCAAAAGTTGGGTGGAAGAAACACATAAAAAAGTTAAATTGATTGAGGTGAAAGATGTGCACAATTTGACAAAAGAAAGTCTTGATGAAATAATTAATTCAATTGGAGGTTTTAATCTAATAATAGGTGGAAGCCCCTATAATAATCTAATAAGAAACAATAGGAACACAAGGGATGGGCTAGAGGGGAAGCATTCCACTATTTTATATGAATTTTCATGGATTGTGAATTATGTAAGGCACACAATGCATTCAAGTGTAACTTGATAGAATAATGAAACCTTCATTTTGTACTTAATTTTGAATTCAATAGATTATAACTTCATTTTTTCATAGACAAGTCCCCATCCAAATTGAAGAGGCTACTAAAAATAAGTATTTCCTACACCTTGAGTTTTGGCCTATGGATATTTATGGTCATAAATTTCTAGGTTCCTTAAGATTGACCTAATTTATATTGAAAGGCCATCAAAACTATGGTTTCTTGTTGCAAAGTTTGCATTAATCTTGTAGCCAACAAATTGTTTATATGACTACACATGTATGTAACCTTTATAATTATTTCTTGCTCTTAAAATATTTATAATTATCTCTATCTTTATCTTCAAATACATTATGATACTAATATGCTTTTGTGATGGTATCTAAATGAGATGTTGTTTTGTACTAAGATGAAATGTTCATAGTTTTTAGAATGATTAATTCTAGTTTATTGGTGTCTTGACAAATTGCATTAGAAGAAGTATTATTTGTCTAGGATATACATGATCTGCATAGATACAAATTATTGATATAAAGTAAATCTCAAGCAAGAAGTGGTTATGAAAGTAGATCCAACTCGTTCTTTTGAAGAAAAGATGCATATTTATTGCATGTCACAATTTTTTTATTTTATTATTATTTAAATTCTTGCATCATATATTACATGTACAAGAACAAAAGAGTTACATATGGGTACCACAATTAAGAGACCCTATCTACAAAATGGAAAGAAGAGTCAACACATTTACTCTTGAAATTCAATATATGCAATAGGTTAGCCAAAAAGGTCTTAAAGGTCAATTGTTAGATCCTTAATCAAATGACACATGTTTTGCTTAGTATGTACTTCAAATAAGATAGATTTCATGTTTGGTGTGTAGTCTCTATGAAGATTATTTATAAAATTTAATAAATATAGCCCTATTAATTTGCATAATTTGAATGGATTTTAAGATCCTCGTGTTTTTCTTAGTACCTACTTCAAATACGTTTGATTTCATGTTTGGTGTGTAGTCTCTATTTGCATTGCTCTAGTAAAATGGCAGTCGTTGATCTCTCAAAATAGCTCATGCCATCTTTGGATCATTGACATGTAACAATTGATTGAAAGTCACTCTCTTTTCTTTATCATTGGATTGTTGGGACAAAAAGCACCATGTCATGAGGCTCCAATGGAGCTAGATGGTCCGAACTAGTCCATACCAAGCTCCATTTTTTACATTGTAAAAGTATCATAGCTTGATCTTTAATATAGGGGTTTTCAAATTGTAGAGTCGTGTGAACATTATTTTGATTATACAGAGCAAATTTATTTGGACAATCAACATAGGACTAATTTTAGACTTAGATGTTGCCAATTACAATCCTAGGGTTATTAGTTTGATTAGTCATGGTAACCATGGTTTTATTTTAAAAGAATTGAATGAAAGCCTAGAGGATACATGCAAGAAATCAAATTTGATAAAAGAAAACACTTAGATTTAAAAAAGGATTACTATGAAATCCATAGAAGAAACGATCTCTCTCTCTATTGATGTATTTAAGATATCTATGCTAGTTTTATTTTATTAATAATATATTGTTTACTTTTTTATTTGAAAAATATCTTACTATGTAGATTTTTATTTTACTTTGAAAAAGTTGCCTTTTATTATTTTAGTAATTTTTTTAATTTTGTTTTTACTTTGAAAATGTAGTAAATATTATATACCTATATGTTACTTTTTAAAAATTTAATTTTAATTTTTAGAGTTTTCCAAATATATGTAGGGAATGTTTTGGTTTTTATGTACACCATCATAACATAAAAGTACCTTGTTGTCCCTCCAGAATAATAACATATCTCCATTCAATTTTTAATTAAATATCATTATTTATTCATTTAATTTTCCAAAAGAATTATTTCAAAATATTTATTATCCCAACTCTTTTATCTAAAATAAATTTATTTATTTACCTTTGATTTAGGTATGTAAAAAGGATTTCATTCTCCCTCTTTTTTTTAAAAAAATTGCAATTTAAAATGTTATTGAGATATCCAAATATTTAATTTAATATTACCTATACTAATTAAAATATAAACAACACTTAATGAAGTTTTTGAATATACATAAAAGCTAATGTTCATTTATAATATAAAAAATGCGCTAGAAAATATTGAAGTACTTTTTGGAAGCAGTGGAATTTACAATGATTATAATTATTGCTGTACAAATGGTGAACCATACCTATCAAGAAGTTTTTAATGACAATTAGCTATTCATTAACATAGAAGGTAAAATGATCATGGTAAACACAAGCAAGTAAATGAAACCATTAATTTTATAATTCTATTAATAACATACATAAATAATAACAAAGACCAACATTTAGTAATAATAAATCCTTTCATATAATGATACAGACCTAAGATTTACAATGTTTTGATTCTTTCCTCTTTGATCAAATGATGATTTTAATGATTTGAGTTATGAAACTATGGTCTTAGGACATATCCTTGAATATGATAACTTAGATCCCAATTTAGAGGACTTGGCACACAAATTGATGGGTAATGATTGTATTTTGGAATTTGATTGACTTAAAATTGGTAGGAAATAAGATTGAATCTGGCGATCACATCCAAAATGTAGAAATGGACCAAATGCGAGTTTTATGGATGAATGGAGGCTAAAATGATCAAATAAATGAATGGTATCTATATTTTTAGTGTTTTGCACCTAACCAACCTAAATTAAATGTTAACATTGTTTACAAAATATCCACTTTTCCCCTCTACGAATTGATCCAATTTAACATTTATATATATTCAAATATGTCATGTCTTTTAAAAAAAATCCAAATCTAAAAAAAACTCGTCCTATTTGACTATTTGACTTTGGCTACCACTTTTACCAAAAACAAATTTATTTTACATTCCCAATAGATTTTGTGGAAGGATTTGAAGATCCCTTAATTATTAGCATATTTTATTTTTAAATTAAGATGAAAAATAAAGAAAGCTAGACTGGGAAAATGTTGTGAAAGCAACACGCTAGCTCTAGAACCGCCATGTTCTGAGAGGTGGTAAATTCTTGGTAATATTATCTATGAAAAAATAGAAAGATTTTTTAGAAGGGAGTGAAATTTCCTTGAAAAGCATCTAGGAAAGGGGTGCAAAAAGAAAATGAGCTGCAAGAAGACATGATATGTCTTACTACATCTAGAGTTCACTATTGGTCAAATAGCAGCTTTGTCAACCATAAATTTTAGGAAGGCATGATATGTCTTACTACCACCAGAGGTCCATGTTAATCAAGTAACACTTGATGCGATGCAAAAATATTCATGATGACCAAGTGACACTTGATTCATGCATGGAATATATGTTCCTAATTAAGTAACACTTGACACAATGTAAGATGTTGATATTGGCAAAGTGACACTTGGCTATGCATTGTAGTGGGAAAGTCAAGTAACAAATGAGAATTGCATGAGTTTTATTTAATCAAGTGCTATTTGATTGATGTGTAATTCTTGATATAGTAAGTTATCGAAATAGACAAATGATTCAATGATATTAAATTTTACAAATTTAAATTAAGTCAAACAAAAATTAAAGATAAATATAGGGTCTCACTTAATTTAATAGAATTTATTTACACCATCTAATAAAACTTTTATATACTTATGATATAATAATACAAGATTAATATATATATTTTATATTATTCAATAAACAAATAAATATAACATTATATAAAAATATTATTTAGATATTACGTATAAGCCAAAAATTTATAGTTAAAAAAAAAATTATTTTTATCTTAATGAAATCTTTTAAAAAACTTAAATTTAAGGAATTATGTATAAGCCTTGAAAATTTTCATTAAAAAAACTTGAATTGTTTTATCTTAACGAAATCTTTAAAAGAAAGCTTAAATTTAAGGAAAGTTTAAAAAATTGTTTTATATTAATAAAAATTTAAAAATTTGAACGGGAGAATAAAGATATATCGGGGAAGGGATAAAGCATCATAGTGAGGTGCAAATTGCAGACCCCCGAGATAAAACGTGACAAGGAAAAAACAACGGAAATACCAGCGATGAGAAATGGCGAAATAGTCCCGAGATAAAAAGCGGTGACGGGAAATCAGACGGCCAAAACACTTTCAATCGTCTTGCATGTTTCTCAGCGATTGCAGACCGTGGATTCGCCCAAGCAGGTCTCCCTTTGTCAAAGGGAACACACCTTCGGCGTAATTAGTGTAATATTTTAATATTTTTATCGTTTTATATTTTTACTCTCTTTTACAATCACCATTATACATTTGTAGTTACCTTGTTACTACCTAATATTATCATCCCATTATGATACGATTACTCTAATACTTTTATAATATCTATACTTCTTTTAACAAATACTTCCAATTCTCCAATCTTGAAATATTATAATGCAATCATTTAATTTTTTTAAATTTTTTTAATGTTTTTATTAGGTTTTTCATTTTTTTTAAGGATGGAAGACTTAAGGGAGGTTATATAGTGCTTTCCCAAAATTTGTGTGGGGTTGGTTTTTTTCATCTTATGCTAGTTTTAGTCCATCTTAAGACTGTTACAAGTGTGTTGTTGATAATCTTTCATGGTGTAGTGTTGTAGGTGTGTTAAAAGCTTTAGACTTGTTGTGTAGGCTCATGGAAGCTTTGGAGGCCATGTCACATCTGCAATCAATTATATTTTTGATAGTGGAATGAGGAGTATTTATTTTCTAGAGTTGGATTTTTTCACCCAACTAGGACTTTCTCTAGAGAAAATTATTGTTTTTGTTTGTTGTGTATGTTTCTTAGTTGTTTCTATTGGTTTGTTGAGACCATATGCATTATTTCTTAATATGCACCATTATCATGTTGTTTTGATAACCATTAAAAGTGGTTGGTAGTGTGTTTATTGACGGTTTGTTGAGGTCATTTCTTTATATATCTATTTTTTAATGGTAGTGTGAGGAATATCCTCCTCATTCTATTTGTTGTATAGTTTGGGTTGGCTTGGTGGTGAAAGCATATGTACTTTTAACCAAGTTTGTAAGAAACTCTAGTAAAATTTAGCTAAATTCTTAATTCTTTATGCTTTGTTCTTAAGTTTTTTGTTCTTGGTTGAGGTTAATAACTCAAGTGGTTAGGAGGTCACCAATTGATAATTCATCACGATTAGTCAAGGGCCCAACAACCAAAAGTTTCTAAAGATGCATAGGTCAAATATAGAATGAGGACATTGTGAAAAGGAAAATAAAAAACTTTTAAAAATAATCTTGGGTAAATAAATGATTAATAGAAGACAAGCAAGTCACCTTAGAATTAATGAGCTGGGATTGATCATACAATTGAAATAGATATAATGAATTAGATAAATTTATATAATGCTACTTAACTCAAAATTTGATGAAGATAAGGTTATGTTAGGTGTTAGGAATCAATTTACTAATTTATTAGAGCCTTTTGTGATGTTAGATGAGCACTTTTGAGTATGTAAGAAATTTGTTTGATTACTTGGTTCTCTTTCATGATTGTGAAATTGACTCATGAGTGTAGATCTAAACAAGTTGTGCATGCATAATTGAATTGTGTTGCTATGTTTGTTAGTATTTAGTTTGCCACAGTTCCTTCAACCTACAATTGAAGGGGGTGGCATCTTTATACGCCACTGAGGAGCTTGTTACACAAGAGGATTCTCTTTAGGTCAAACCCTTGATATAGAACCAAAGATAAAAAAATAATAGGCAAACATGCAAGGATGCTTATTATGCTCTCTATGTGATGATGCAATGTTTTCAAATGTCTAATAATGAATTAGTGTTTGGACCATTAAATAATAGCCTAGCACACAAGTTAACAATTTGCATGCTTTAGTTAGCTCATAATGACTAGTCGGAGGTACTCGATAACGGCTTGAATTTAAATTTAAAATTTGAAAGTTTTTGGGTCATTTATATACTCATAAAATTGAACTAATTCAATCCCACAATTGTGGATCTAACTTAGGTAAAGGAAGGGGTGATTGAAGATCATAATCGGTATTTGGGAATGTGTGCATGTTTGATCTATCTACGTGAATTTGATCTATGCAAATCTTTCATTTTTTGGTCACATTCTTTCTTGATGTTTGTACCTAGTGTCTACATAAAAACTTGTTTGTGTGGTTAAGAGTGTCAATGATAGGGAATATGTCTCCCCTTGATCAAACCTTAGGATGTTGAGTCAATGACTTCTGAAATGATCGAGAATGTGTAAGCATGCAAGAGATGCCTTAGATGATGATGCAAATAGTAAATCCAGTGATATGTGCTTTGACTAAATGCTCCTTGAATTTTGATGCAAATGTTTTTATGATCTTTAGGTGTGACCTAAATTGTAAAAATGAACTAAGGTTAGTCCTTAAATTCAACTCCAAAGGTGACAAGTGTGATGTTTTGTGATTCAAGTCAACATACAATGACTAGTTGAAGGGTTAAGTTGACCCTAAAGAAAAAATGAAAACTAAAAGTTTAGGGTCCATTTTTTGAGTCACGAGGTTAATCTAGATTAATTATACAAATCATGGATTTAACCAAGGATGAGAAAAATGGAAATTGAGGACTTGGACCTACCCTTGGGAGTGAGTGCAGATGGAATTAGGCAAGGTTTGAGTTATGTGCAATCTCTTAGTAGAAAACACACTTGTACCATTATTATTGCAAAAGAAATAAAATAATCAAATTGAGTCCAAAATGAAGGGGAAAAGTGTAAGTAATGTAATTTTCAACATCATATTTTGCCCCCACTTTGACTTGCATGTGAATTACCATGAGAATGCATGCCAAAGTAAAATAGACAACGAACGTGAAATAATTTATCGACACACTCATAAAAAGGATACAAATAAGGAAATGGATGCCAGTTCTTGGTACACGCTTCCTTGAAATGAGTGCCCCATCTTAAAAACCTACAAAATAGAAAAATAACCTAGTGAGTATCATCATATAAGAATCTAAAATAAGAATATGTTGTCTATAATACTCAAAGAAGGAAGATTAGTGATTGTACATGCTCCCTCCAATTAATTGCATCCAAACTCACGAACTATGTCAAGAATCAAATCCAAAGAAATATCAAACATGCACTCAACTAAATCAAGATCAAGTTATCTAAGATACTCAAGATTAAATTATCCCAGTTATCCAAGATCAAACTAACCAAGCCCTTCCCATTGATGATCACGATCCTAGTTATGATAAAAAAACTAAGTTGATCCCCTCCTTGAACTTGATGATGTCCATAATCAAGAAAGCCAAAATAATCCTATCAAATATCCAACTAGTCCTATCCATCATCCAATAACATCTAATTCCTATGATGCTTGACACTTGATCCCTAAGACAATATAGACAATCAAACAAATAGATTGGATCATATCATACAGGATCCTAATGAGCATAGTGGTCATCAATATCTTAATCACTTCAAGTATGAAGATAAGAAAGTCACAGTGGATCACATCAAACATTCAGATGATCAAGGAATGACAAACATAAACAATGATCAAGGTACAACAAGTGTACACAACAAACTAGCACAAGAATATTATCAAATGAGACCTACCACTTTCATAAAGGCAAAGGTACTCACAGAGGAAACAATAGCAAATTTGGATTATTCTTGGCAACATACCGATAAGCTAGCATCATGTTTTAAAAACAACACATATCCTATTGCAAAAAAGATATGTAAAAACATGGATTATCATTGAAAAGGATTGAGCCTTAATGAGCAAGGCATCCTATAACCTATCCCAATATTCATCAATCATGGTCAAAGCATTTGCAAGCAATTATCTAATCACTCTAATGGTGTTAGTGAAACTTCAACGATCACTGAGGCAACCTCATCTAGTGAGAGCATTGAGATAGGGACCATTCATATCCCCTACAATAAGCTTGCTACCAATATTCCTTCCACTTCCATCATCTCTACAAGAAAAAATTATCCTACACATCTTCCACCCCTTAATCAAGACCTATAAAATCATAGAGCATACAAAGTAAAAAGCTTCAAACAAAACTTCAAAAGTATATGAAGTCAAAAATCAAGGAAAGCATATAAAAGAAATATGGGTCCCAAAACAAAATAGACCAAGCAAATCAAATGCAACAAACTATCCAACTATAATAATCTATCTAAATCAAAAGAAGTACCTTGCATATAATAGGTGCCCACCACCTTCTAATTTGTACAAGAATGTTGGTCCTAATTGTCTTCCTAATCCCACATCCAAACATCATAATCCAAAATCCTCATTTCATAGTCCACCATCTCAAGTTTGGCGAGTAAAAAATACACCAAACCAATATACATTGCCAACCTATCCACCCAATCCAAATACATCACAATCACCTAATTTCACATCCAATACCTCCCATCCAAATCCAAAATCGCGTCTAAAATACAAAATGTCCAACTCCCAAATCTGCCATGTTGTGGCAACAACACTTCACCATAAGGGCTATTATGGTAATATATCAAAATGTTAACACTTAGATGAGGCCAACTTAGTTATTGGTGCAATCACGGTTAGGAGGGTCCACAAAGTGAACTGTTTAGGCCGTGCAACTAGAGTAAACACAATGGAAACAACTCAAGATAGAAAGCAAATGTAGATTTAGTCACTTAGTATATCATAGAATTCAAATACAAATTGGCCGGCAACATGCTGGCTTACAATTAGGGCTCACAGGCCTGATTTCACAGTTACGCAATATGCACAAGATATAGCTTTGAAGCTCCTTCACAAGAATTCAAACTATCAGCTATGAACCAATGATCACCTACTTTCCTAGGCATCTATTACATCAATTTATATCATCTCCGGAACATAAGATCCCTCCGCGTTGGCCAAGGAAGATCACAAACTCCAATGAAGAACTGTGACGTGTGTACATGGATAAGTCAGACCTAATTGAGTAAAAATCCTTCACAAATGAATGGAATGGTGTGCGGATCTCAGGGAAGGTTGGCCACAAACCAAACAACATTGAATGATGTGTCATTTAGCTCCATAAGTCGTTAAATGCTCCGCAAGTCTTCTCCTTTAGCTGATTGTCTGACACTATTAGGATGCTTTGTTATGAGAAAATAGTTGATCTTCTAATGGCGATATCTTACCGGTACTTGATCCAAATGATCTGAGATTTGGAAATGATGTGCATGAATGTGTCTAGATGCTAAGTCTAGCTCTGTAAGATTTGAAATGCAACTGCAGTAGAATGTGGACCAAAATACCGAGACTGCTACTGACTGAACTAGACTGGAAAATGAAAAGAAATAAATTGAAATGCAAATATTTTTTTTGGTTGATGCAAGATTTCTCTTGAACTAGGGATGCTCTTGCATCAGACATCCGGGGTTATTGAAAAAGTGAGTCCCTCACTTTGCTAGGGCTGGAGGAAAACCAAGACGGTCCACCTCAGCCTAAGAAATCCATGATGAATCTTCTTCCGGTCTGCCTTTCCACTTCACAAGATATTCTTTGTATTGTCTTCCTTTGGTGCTGCGTCCAACTCTACTATCCAAGATATCTTCAATCTGCTTCGGTGCTTGTTGTGGCAACTATTTCTTCAAGTCTTCAATTCTATCACTGAACTCTATTTCATGATACTAATATAGGTCTGCAATGTTGAAAATAGGTGATATACCCAATGTCTCTGGTAACTCTACTTCATAGGTATTTCTTGAATCAAACTTCCTGAGTATCCTACATGGTCCAAACTTCTTCATCTTCAACTTTTTATATGTCCCGACAGGAAATCTCTCTTTTCTTAAGTATACCATCACTTCATCTCTAATTGAAAATTCTTTATGTCTCCTCTTCTCATCTACCTTCTCCTTATACTTGTTCATCTCTTCCAAATGCTTCTTAACTTGATTATGCACTGTCTCCATGTGTCCTACAAATTCTTCTGCTTCTGCACTCCTCTTGTCTTCGATGCTGATGTCTCTCAACTCTGCAACTCCTCTAGGGTTAGTTCCTGTCACAATCTCGAATGGTGTTCTTCTGGTACTCCTATTCACTGAATTATTGTATGCGAACTCTGCTTGTGAAAGGATCAAATCCCAATTTCCTACTTTCTCCCCAACAAAACATCTAAACATGTTTCCCAAACTCCTATTCACTACCTCTATCTGTCCATCAGTCTATGGGTGAAATGCTGAACTAAACTTCAAATCTGTCTTCATCTTCTTCCAAAGTTTCTTCCAAAAGTATCCAAGAAATCTTGTGTCTCTGTCTGAATTTATGCTCTTAGGTAATCCATGCACTCTCACAATCTCCTTGAAAAATAGGTCAGCCACATGAACTACATCAGTTGTCTTCTTACAAGGTATGAAAAGTGCCATCTTTGAAAATATGTCCACTGCTACAAATATAGAATCATGTCCCCTCTGTGTCTTTAGAAATCCCATTATGAAATCCATGCTTATGTCTTCCCAAGGTCTCTCCGATACTGTCAAAGATTTGTACAAACCAGTATTTTGACTACTCCCTTTTGGAACTTGACAAACTCTACAACTCTACACAAATTTGCTAACATCCTTATGTATCTGAGGCCAAAAGTAATTTTTACTTACCAAGACCACTGTCTTGTCAATGCCAAAATGTCCTGCCAATCCACCACTGTGTTACTCTTTGATCAAATTGTCTCTCATGGAATTCCTAGGTATGCATAACTGGTTTCCTTTGAACAACATATCTTCCTGAATGAAATAGTCCAACCACTTACTCCTATTTGTCACAATAGGTTCCTTACATGCTTTCCAAGGTTATGCAAAATCAATATCTTCCTCATACATGTTCTTCAATTCTTCAAATCCTAACACTTCAACTCTCATCTCTGTTAACAAGTTCCTTCTTCTACTTAATGCATCTGCAACTTTGTTTCATTTTCCACTACTATGCTTCAACACAAAAGTATAACTCTACATGAACTCTACCCACCTCATATGTCTCTGATTCAACTTCCCTTGACTGTTCAAATATTGCAAAGATTGATGATTTGTATACAACACAAATTCCTTAGGCAACAAGTAATGTATCCACTTCTTCAAGGCTTGAATTATGGCATAAAACTCTTGATCATAAACTGAATATCTTCTCCTTGCATCATTCAACTTTTCACTGAAATATGCTATAGGTCTACCTTCTTGACTTAACACTGCTCCAATTGCATTCCCACTTGCATCACAGTCTACTTGAAATACCTTATTGAATTCCAGTAAAGCCAACACAGGTTGCTCTGTCACTTTCTGCTTCAACAACTCAAAACTTTTATCTACTTCTGATGTCCACTTAAAGTCTTTTCTGTCACCTCTCATTGTTGTTAGGAATTGCATGCAGAAGATATCAATTAAATGCAAATAAAGATTAATCAGAGGAATGAAAATACATAGAAATAATAACAACGAGAGACAAGTTTTAACGTGGTTCACCCAAACTTGGGCTGCATCCACCAACAGAGAGTCCAATATTATTATCCAGTAAATCAAACCGATTACAACTAGCAATCCTTGCAACTCAATACCGCTGCAAAATGCTACAATACATCAACAGAAACCCTAACCCTTAGCCACTTTTATCAAGCCTTATGTCAGTTACAAAAATAGGGTTTTTTTGATGTTGGCCAATAGAAAAATAACTCCCGATGCCTTAATAAAATAATAAAAAATCATTGGAGGTTTCGGGGGCACTGCCCCTCAACCCCGCCCTATATCGTGATAGGGAGCGTGCTAGGGGCACTGCCCTTGGACCCTGTAAGGGGCGCTGCCCCTTGACCCCGTCTTGGGGGCATTGCCCCCAACCCTGCAAGGGGTGTTGCCCCTTGACCCTATTAAATAATTTTGGGGGAAACCGCACCGATAAAAGTGAGGTAAATTTAACCTCTGAGTCTGATTAGGCTCCATATAACAACAATTGTCTCTATCATTGGGTTACAAACTGAACTAAAATTTTTGATGAACTTCTGGTAGAAACTAGCTAATTCATGAAATGATCTGACTTCTCCAATGCTCTCCAGTGTAGGCCATTCAACAATTGCTCTTACTTTCTCAGGGTCCATCTTCAATCCTTCCGCAAAAATCATAAATTCCAAATATACCAATTCTTCCTTCATGAAACTACACTTCTTGATGTTTATCAACAATTTCTGTTCTCTCAATCTCTGCAATACTTGTCTGAGGTGCCACAAATTTTCTTCTTTTGTCTTAGTAAAGATCAGAATATCATCCAAATATACAATAACAAACTTACCCAAGAATTTTTTCAAGACTTCATTCATCAATCTTATGAAAGTACTCGGTGCATTTGTCAATCCAAAAGGCATTACTAACCACTCATACAATCCTTCATTTGTCTTAAAAGTAGTCTTCCATTCATTTCTTTCTCTGATTTTGATTTGATGGTATCCACTCTTCAAGTCTATCTCTATAAAATATTTTTCTCCACTCAAACAATCCATGATGTCATCCATCCTAGGTAAAGGAAATCTATACTTAACCGTGATCTGGTTTATTGCTTTAGAGTGCGTACACATTCTCCATTCTCCATCTTGCTTTAGTGCTAACACTACAGGTACTGCACAAAGACTCAAACTTTATCTGATTAGACCTTTCCTCAACAACTCATGTATCTGTTTATTCAATTCTTCATTCTCTACCGGTGTCATTCTGTGTGTTGCTTTGTTAGGCAAACTAGCTCTAGGTATAAGATCCATGTGATGACTGATACTCCTGATTGGTGGCAATCCTTTTGGTTCATTATCTGATATGATGTCTTCATACTCTGTCAACAACTCAGTTAACTCCTCCAGTTGTGATTCTTCAGTCTCATTCTTCAATGTTTCAGGCTTCTTAGGGATCAAAGCATAACACATATTCTCATGTCTCAAACCATCCAGAAATTTCCTTCCATCTACCAAACAGATTCTAGTGTTCCCACATAGTTCACTCTTAGGATCATCTTCCAAAGGAATCAAGGTAATTCTCTTTCCATTTGATGTTATAGTATATTTAGTCTTTCTCCGATCATGTATAGTTTTTCTATCATACTGCCATGGTCTACCCAATAAAATATGACATACATCCATAGGCATAATATTGCACAATACTTCATCATGATAAGATCCAATATGAAATTTTACCAAACATTGTTCACTCACTAGTACTTTATGATCATCTTGAATCCATGCTATATTATAGGGCTTAGGGTGTTTCAATCGTTCCAACTTTAGATTAGTCACCATCTCCTTTGAAACTAGATTATCTGAACTACTATTATCAATTACAACTTTACAACATTTACCTCCTGAATTGCATCTGGTTCTGAACAAACATTTCCTCTGCAGTGGTTCCTCATTTGTCTCTGCTTGAAATAGTGCTCTTCTCATGACAAGTGATTCTCCTTTCTTAGGTTTACCCACTAAACTAGGTGATCCAATAGGTTCTTCCACATAGGTTGCTCTTCCACTGTTCTCTGTCCTCTTGCTTGTACTCCGTTGATTACATTCAAATGCTCTATGTACTTCACCTCCATAATTAAAATGAGTTCCTTTGAATGTTCTCCTTTTAGGTCCTCTTCCTTCTCTTTTGTATCCTTCACTCTGGTATGTACTAGGGTTTCCTCTATGGTAGAAAGTTCTATCATCTCTCTGGTATGCATTGTTATCTTTGTCCTCCTTGAATGTGCTCTCTTGTCTGTTCTACTTCGCATATGGTCTCTCTCCTCCAGAAAATGTTCTACCTCTTTGAAATTTACCTCCTCAGCCTCTCTGTCTCTGATCATGCCTATTGTTCAACTTCTCTTCAACTTTCAAGGCAAACTGATATGCTTCTTCCAATGTTGTCATCCTCACCAAACTCAGTTCTTCTTGAATGTTCAATCTCAATCCATTGATGTATCTAGCCACTTTCTCCTTGCTTTCTTCACTATGTCCTGTCCTTATGATCATCTTATTAAATTATTTAGTGTACTCCTTCACATATTTCTCCTTTTGTCTCAGGTTTTGTAATCTCTTCAACAGTTCCAACTCATAGTCAACAAGCATAAATTGATTCTTCAAAATTTTCACCATTCTATTCCATTTTGTAATCTTTTCTTTTCCTCTTCTGTTTCTATCCAACTGAACTTCTTTCCACCATATAGTAGCATGTCCTTTCAACTTTGTCTTTACAAATTTTACCTTCTTCAGATCTTCAATTTCTTCATACTCAAAGTATTCTTCTAGGTCATTTATCCAATCAATCAACTCTTCAAGATTCAAATTGCCAGTATAGTTCAATACATCAACTCTAGGTCTTTTCCCAATCTTTGAAATAGCTCACAACATCTTGACTTGATCTGCTTCTTCTTCTTCTTCATCTCCTAGGGTTCATTTTGATCAGCGGATTGAAATTCTTCATCATCATCACTTTCAACATTAGGTCGAGGTGTAATTCCTCTTCTCTGATCTTCTTCAACAACGTCCAAGTGAACTTGCATGGTTTTCAACATCTCCATCATCTCATCCATTCTTCCAGCCATTGTACCAAAAATAGGGATTCTCCTCGGTGGTATCTCTTCCTCTGATCAAGTGTAATTGCCTCAAATTCAGAGATCAGGCTACAAGGTGACAACTACCTCACAATTGGTGATCAGTTGCAACACAAGCAACCTGTCTCGGATTCAGTGATCTGTTCACAACAAGATTTTACAGAATTCCTTCACCAACTTCGCTCAATTCACTCCCAAAGATTCAAACTTTTGCTCTGATACCACTTGGTGCAGTCATAGTTAGGAGGGTCCACAAAGTGAACTATCTAGGCCGTGCAGCTAGAGTAAACACAACAAAAACAACTCAAGATAGAAAGCAAATGCAGATTCAGTCACTCAATATGGTGCAGGGGCACCAAGTTCATTTTTGTAAATTTGATCAAACAAGGTCTTTGATAGGTTGGTTTAGGGTGTTTTGAGTCTTTTGAGTTCAATAAGGTTATAATAGACCATTGCTAATGTAATTTGAGTCATAGAAGGGTCACTTTACTAAAGTTGTCAATGATTTCAAAAGTTGTAAAAAATACAATATTTATAAAGGTAAAAAAGTGCAAAAGATGGAAGTTGAACAGTCAAGCCATTCAAAAGGTAGGTGTGACTATTGGTTTTTGGTTTTTGGTGATTGTAAGATATTAAATATACCTCACAAAACATGGAATAAGGAGAGAGTCTTGTATTGAGGTTGAAACAATAAAAGGATACCTTGTTTTTTTAAAAGTTTTTATTGTTTTCTTGTTGTTCCCTTGAACAGTATGACCTTGTATGGATGTGTCAGGGTCTGAGACTGATTGGAAATGAAAGCATATTGAATCTACTTTCTATTGTTTCTTGTTGCATGCAATTTTATTGAGAAATAAGCTAGTTATGGTCGTGTTGACCTATTTTCCTCTGCCCAGAGTTAAATAATTCATCTTGTATTTTTCTTGAAAATCCTTTAGAAAATGACCCTACAAGGGTTAGATCCTTCAAATACTCATGCTTTGGCTTGCCAAAAAATCCCAAAATCTCACTTGAAGATTCCTTGCAGAAAACCTAGAAAAACCCATAAATTGTTTAGCTTCAAGTATTTTCCATCGCAGAGATTTCCCAGTTTTGTATTTAGTCATTTTTTACATGCATATGCAATTGTATGTTTCTTTGTATGTATGTTCGCATTGTATGTTCATATGTACAATTGCACATACAAAGGAAAAGATGCAAGTAAAAGATACAAGAGGAAGATGCAAAGAAAATGTACATTACCGATATACATTCGCCATTGTATGTTCGCACATACAAGGGAACATACAAAGGTGTCATCGTTGAGACAAGCCTCATCGGCAACCAATTCCAAGTTCTTTTCGATGGGCCGATGGAAACATACAATGGCCATATACAAAGGAGAATGTATAACGGCGAATATGCAAGGGTCAACATACAAGGGGAAGATGCAAAGAAAAATGTACATCGGCGACATGCAAGGAAAAGATGCAAGGGAAACATACAAAGGTAAATGTACATCTGCGCACATACAAAAGAAAGATACAAGTAAAAGATACAGGCGACAGGTACAAGTTCAAATGCATGTTTGTATGCATGTTTTGCTTTGTATGTTTCGCGTTGTATGTTCGCACATACAAAGGGTCATATACAAAGCGATGTACAAAGGTTACATGCATATGCCGAAGTAAAGTGGTTGCAATGTACAAGTGATTGTATGCATGTTTTGCTTGTATTTTCGCATTGTATATGCGATATACAAAAGAAATGTACAAGGGAAAGATACAAGCCGGACTTGTCCTGAGGAATCAAATACAACAGATAGTCATTTTGGGGTCTACGAGTTGTATGTAGAAGTCCTTGTATATGCAATATGCATTCCTAAGATACAAGGCCCAGACCCGATAAAATATGCAATCTGGTCTATAAAGGCAGATGCCTTGTATGCATCCTTGTTTGTATGTCCACTTTGCATGTTTGCGATATACAAGTCATACATACAAAGGTCATAAACAAAGGCAATTTAAATATGCAACAGTTGTATGTGAAGTGCAATTGTATGTATGTTTTGCTTGTATTTTCGCATTGTATAATGTGATATACAAGGGAATATAAAAAGAGAAACATACAAAGTTAGGACCTAATTGGAGATCAAATGCAACAGATAATTGTTTTGGGGTCCGCATTGTATATTTGCATATGCAAGGTCAAGAGATGCATATGCAAAGATGTAAAGGGATACATACAAACTGGACCCGACTGCGGATTCGAGTATGGCTTATAAAATGTTGGAGTTCGCAGTTTGTATGTTAAGTGCTTGTATGTGCCGATATGCAAAAGAAAATATACAAAGGCCGGACCCGATGTTAATTTCAACTTGCTTTATAAAATGTTGGGGTCCGCACATTGTATAGACATGCGTTTGTATATTTATGATTGTATGTTTGCATATACAATCAGATATACAAAGGCGATATACAAGAGGCCACGTACAAAGTGATTTCGGCGTGACCTCTTGCATCGGCGACTTAGTTCATAGTCTTTCCGATGGTCGATAGAGGATGCAGTTTTTCAGCAATGGCTCCCAGCTTCAATGTGGTGGCGAATCTGGTGGTGCCACGTGTCAGGGGCATTTCAAAGGCCGATCCAAAAGGTAAAGCCCGTGATTGTATAAAGGCATATGCAAAGTGATTTGAATATGAAAGAGAAAGAAAGCGCGGTTGCACCAAGTGAACCTAAAGGCGCAGTTGCATTGTATATACAATGGAACATACAAAAGCATATACAAGCACACAGATGCAAAGTGATATACACAGGCAGCTGATTGCAACTTTGACCATGAATATCTTGCGCATCTTGGCGAATTTCTACATGCTGCAAAAGGCAAAAATGTTTGTTTTTGCCTCCTCTTTCATTTGGCAGGCTTTTGAGGGGAATATTCTCATTTACATTTTTGGATTTGGATTTGCATGTTTTGGCGACTGGACGTTTCAACGACCATTTTTGGGAGGATACAAATATTTTTTGCATTTATGGGTGCAGATCGATGACGCAGCAACTTGCATTGAAGATTCAAAATATCTTCCATCTGCCCCTATTCCAGATATTTTATGCCATAACTTCTTACAGTTGGACGTCTCTTCAGACATAGATATTTTTCTGTTTCAGCTCATGGAGCGAATTTTTATAACTGACTTAGGTAAGATTGAAATGCTATATATGCATTAAATGAGATGTAAATAGGGTTGGAAATTTTTTAGCATTCAATTTTTCTATTTCCAAACAGAGCTTTCTGCTACTGTAACTATGCCTTCTTATTGAATATATGCAAGTTATTATTACCTCTTTACTAATGTTTAGTTCAGTGTAAATCTGCATGTGACTGTCTGTGAACATCTTTGTTCCTCTCAATCATTGTGTTTCTTACCTTTGCTAGAATCATTTGAATATGTGTATGTCTACTTGTTGTATTTGGTTATGTTGTGCATTTTCTCAGTACTGTGAGGGTTCTTCTATTCAACTTGGTGAATCACCCCTTTATTTTCAAGCTTTCTATTTCATTTTTCATTTTGAAAAGCATTCCTTCTCCCTTTTCCTCTGAGAATTAAGTAGTTTTTTAGGTGATAACAATTAAGGAAGCTGGCCTTCTCCGGAGGTCTGATCTCATTTCGCAAGGTCCCACATTTTGAGATCATTCCCATGTTCCTCCAGATTGCTGAAGTTTGACAACTATAGCAAGGGTGCAAATATGAGAGACAACAGTTTCTGGCACGCCCGGTGGGACCCTACTATTATTATTGCTGGTTTTGATGTGCAGCTAGTGATTTTTAGACCTGTAAGAGGTTAAAACCTGCATATCTGGTGACTCACACTGAGGAAGGACAAGCAGACCAGTGCTACTGTTACATTTTATGAGAAAAGTTTAAACTCAGAGTTCAAGTTCATTTGATTACTTGCAACTGTCTCCACCCAGAAGGCAGGGTAGAGCTGTGGTAAGGACTCCAGTTTCTAATAGAATACAATCAAATCCACCAAGTTTCAGGGCAACAACACTTGTACTTATACCGGCTCAAGCAAACCCACCTCTAGCTGTTCCAATGGTAAGAAATAAGCCATTTGTAGCTTTTGATGGGGGCAGCCCATTGAATTTGACAGTGCATGACAACATACCCATGGCAGCGTTGAAGAGCCTACCTTATTTCACTAGGGAGGATCAAACTACCCCAATAGAGCATATTAGAGACGTAGCTTCTTTATGTGGAGTTCATCATGTCACCCAAGAAAATGTAGCCATTAGGCTGCTGGCTACCTCTTTTAAAGGAAAGGCATTACAATGGTTCAAGTGTTTACCAGTGCAGACCATAGGAACTTGGGATGATCTAGGTAATAAGTTAAACAAACAATTTCAAGATAAGTCAGATAACTTATCGCTGGTTGAATAGATGACTACAATAAAAAGAGCTCCCCAGGAGTAAATGATGGATTTCAACTTTCGATTTCAGAAGACATGGGACATAATTCCTGCCATGGTAAGGCCTCCATCAGAATATGCTTTTCTGTATTTTTTGAAAGCTCTAAATAGTGATATTTCAGTAATGATACAATCATTGGGAGGTACAAGTTTACCTAATGCATATGAAATAGCTATTAGAGCGGAAAACAACCTGATTCAGGCTGGGAAAATAGCACCTAGACCACCAATGCCCATTTTCCCTGAGATTCAAGCTTCAATGCCTTTGCCAATTCCATCTTTTGCCCCTTTACCTATTATAACAACATCGCTGAGTACTGCCAATTCTAAAAATGCTGCTTCTAGCTCATCACAAAAGTTAAGAGAGATAAAAAGTAGCCAACAGAAAATAGAAAACATCCTGCAAACTTTTGGGAATGAGTTGGTAAACATCAAAAAGCAGTAGTCCCAGAATAGATAGCCTTATCAGCAACCCAGCCAAGGGCAGAATTAGCCATACTAGGCCAACAGGCCTCCATATCAAGGCAATTACCAGGTACTAGGCAGAATGTCAACCAGAGGCCTTTTCAGCCTTACAATTCGGCACCTGTTAATATAGTTAGGGACCTTGTCCCTGTTCAGAATAACCTTGCAGCTGAATATGAATGGTGTTTTCTATGCAATCAACCATATAATCAGGCAGCCTGCTCAAATGGGGTGATAAATCAAGCTCTAATGGTGCAAAATGTTGCAGTCTCACAGCCAAACACACCTAATGATGGGACTGTGCAACAATAGGAACAACCTCAGAGTGATTCTGCCTTCATGAATTGGCAGGAAGGTGAATTCTGTGGCATGAATAGAGATGATGCCTCAGTTGCAGCAAATACAAGAGCCAAAAAGAGGGGTTATGAGATAGATCAAGGAGCAAAAAAAGAAAAAGGACCTGCTGATGTGTCTACATCCTAGATTCCCCATATTTTGCAAAGAAATACTCAAGCAACTACTAGGGAACAGCCTCATGTGCAGGCTGATATTGCTGTTACAAGGTCAAATCAGAAGGTAAATGTTAGTCCACCTTTCAATATCATTGAAAATATGAAGAAGATGAATGTGACAATATCTATGTGGGATTCCCTAGCCATCCCAGGCCAAAAGGACATGTTGCAATCTGCCTTGTCTGATTTAAAAGTGTCCAATGATGCAATTGTTGACCCAACTAGGGCTGTCCTTACCAATTCATCCCAGGACAACAATAAAGAGCCAAACAAAAGTGCTAAACCACTTCCATTTTATGTGTCATTAATAATTGGAGACAAGTTAGTACATAACTGCATGGTGGATAGTGGTGCAAGTAGTTATGTAATGCCAAAACAGGTTGCAAACCAATTAGGATTAAAATATTAGCCCTTTGAGAAGGGTGTACTCTAGCTAGATGGCACAGCCGTTAATACTGTAGGTGTGATAAAAGATCTAGGTCTCACTTTGCACACTTGCCCAAATGTTTCCATTTCCCATGAGGTGTTCATCATAGATTTACCTCCCTATTTTGCCATGTGTTTGTCAAGAGAGTTCACAACCAAGATAGGAGGATATTTATCCTTAGATTGGTCCCACATGTTTTTCAGGACCAGATATGGCACAAAAGTGACCCTAAAATCTGAAATGCTTGCCAAATACCACATAGAGCCTTATACACCAAGTGTTGTTAATGCAAATTGTATTATTTCTGATGATCCTGAGTTTGTTGCTGCTCAAGAACTGCAAGCTGAGAGTATACCAGAAGTGTTGTTAAAGGATTGGGCCTTGGAAAATGTTGTTGATGATCCTGAGGGGCACATCCAAGAAACTAGTATGGGTGTTTACATACTGCACGAACTTGAAACAAAAATTCCAAACCTTATAAAGAATGTAGAACAACAGATAGAGCAGTAAGATGAGGTATGGAAAATGTACTTTGATGGCTCTAGGAACAGGAATGGATCTGGTGGGGGTGTAATGCTTGTGTCTCCACAAGGTGAAAGATATTATTCTGCTTTTCATTTTGCTTTTTCATGTACAAATAACACTGTTGAGTATGAGGAGTTGATCCAAGGTTTTGCAGTGGGCAAAAAAAGGAAAATTAGCTATTTGCAGGTGTATGGGGACAACGAACTCATTGTAAATCAAGTGAGGGGACTACATGCTACAAAGAATGATACTTTGAAATGCTACAAACATAGGGTATGGGATATGATTAAGGAGTTTGACACTTTCAATCTAATCTCTATTCCAAGGAATCAGAACTATCATGCTGATCGGTTAGCTGCAATTGGGGCTCAATTTGATATCCCCAGTGATATTCAAAGAGAAAAGGTGCAGCCTCATGTGAAAATAGTTGATAGGCCTTCTATCCCTGACAATAACATTCATTGGCAGGTTTTTGAGAGTGATGAGCAGATCCTGCATTTTCTATTAGAATAAGATGAGTTTTTTGTGATGAATCAAGATAAAATCAAACAACAATGTGGTAATGATCAAATTGTCCAGTTAAGGACTAATAAAATGCCTAAAGGATTGGTAACCTTGGAATCCATTTTTGGGACTGATGATCAACTGAAGAAAAGCAAAACCAAAATGCAGGTCAAAGAGGAACATTACGAGGACCTAAAATTTTTTAAGGGTAAGCTTCTCAAAATTGGCAAAATCTATTCACCTGAGGATAGGAGAACTTTTATTGCTCTTTGTCAGGAATTTGAGGATGTGTTTGCTTGGGATTATTCAGACCTAAAGGGGTTTGAACCTCATATTGCCCAGCATACCATAGAGTTAGAACCAGGTACAAAACTTGTGAGGCAGAAACAAAGGCCTTTAAATCCAAAACTTGAGCCTCTGATGATTAAAGAGTTAACCAAGCTGATCGAGGGAAAGATCATTTTCCCGATCAAGCATACTTCTTGGGTCTCCAACCTTGTCCCTGTGAGAAAAAAAGAACGGAGAGATTAGGCTATGTGTTGATTTTAGAGACCTTAATAGAGCCTCCCTGAAGGACCACTACCCGCTGCCCTCAATGGAGCAAATTTTGCAAGTAGTGGCTGGGTCTGAAAGATTCTCCTTGCTTGATGGATATTCTGGCTATAATCAAGTGTTAGTCAAGGAGGAGGATTAGTTTAAAATTGCTTTTACTACCAAATGGGGCACCATGGCCTACAAAAGGATGCCTTTTGGTCTGTCAAATGCTGCCTCTACTTTTCAAAGAGCTATGGATATGGCTTTTAAGGGTTTGCTTTATAAATTGGTACTTGTGTACCTTGATGACATTACATTTTTCTCTAAAGTTGCAGTTGAGCATTTATCCCACTTGAGGCAAGTATTCGAGAGATGTAAAGAGTTTGGGATATCTCTCAATCCCAAGAAATGCATTTTTGTTGTGCATGAAGGCAAGCTTTTAGGACACATTGTGTCAAAAGAGGGAATTACCATTGATGCAGAAAGAGTAAGGGCTATTCTGGAGTTGCCTTTACCCAGTCACAAGAAGGGACTACAAAGTTTTATTGGTAGAATTAATTTTCTACGAAGATTTATACCTAAAATTGCAAATCTATTGAAGCCTTTGACCTCTATGTTAAAGAAAAGTACAGTTTTCAGTTGGACAAAAGAGGCCAAACTCAGCTTTGAGTCCATAAAAGAAGCGTTATCGGCTGCACCAACTCTGGTAAATCCTAAATTTTTAGAAGATTTTATCTTGTATGCTTATGGCGGTCTGGATACAATTTCCGCAATTCTGGTACAGCAGCAAGGTGAAGGCTTTGAGTAGCCAATTGCTTTCTTTAGTCAGGGACTGGAGGAGTATGAATAGAGGTATAGCTTCATTGAAAGACTTGTCCTTGCAGTGGTAAGGAGCCTCAAGAAGGTTAGACATCTTATTTCTAACAATAAGATACATTTGATGGTTGCTCACCCTAGCGTGAAAGAGTTCCTGTTAGGAAAAGATGTTAATGAGAAAAGGGTTGGTTGGATCACCAAAGTCATGGAATATGATGTGGATATCAAGATAACCAAGCTCGTCAGGGGCAGAGGACTTAGTGAACAACTTGCTACCAGTTCTGAGAACGAAATAAAAAAAGAAGAAGAGGTGATTTTGACCATTGAAGATGCACATCAGGATGATACAGTAGCAGTGGGCACAAGTTGGGTTAATAACATGACTCAATTTTTGCAAATTGGTGAATGTCCAGTAGGTCTAGATAGAACCAAAAGAAGACATTTTAGACTGTAGTCCATTCCATATGTTTTAATAAATGACATCCTTTTCAAAAAATACTTTAATGGTGTGTTGTTAAGGTGCATTGACAATAACCAAACTGACAAGGTCCTGCATGAGTTTCATGATGGAATAGCAGGGGGTCATTTTTTCCCCAAGGACTACTACCTGGAAAATAATGAGAGCTGGATATTACTGGCCTAGCTTATTTAAGGATGCCCATGCATGGGCTATAAAATGTGTAAAATGTGCCATTTTTGCAGGCAAAGAAAGGATGCCAACTTTACCTCTGTAGCCAATTCAAGTAGAGCAGCCCTTTATGAGATGGGGCATTGATTTTATAGGTCCCATTAACCCCCCATCAAGTGCAAGCCACAGGTGGATACTTACAGCTACAGACTATTTCACAAGATGGACTAAAGCAGTGGCTTTGCAAGAATCCAATGAGAATGTTGTTTTGAATTTTTATCATGATTTGGTATCTAGATTTGGAGTACCTGAGTCAATTATCTTAGATAATGCTTTAGCCTTTGTTGGATTGAAAATAACTGACTGGGATGTGAAGAATGGAATCTATTTGAACACTTCACCAAATTATTATCCACAGGGTAATGGTTTGGCTGAATCTACAAATAAGAATGTCATAAGGATTATTAAAAGATCAATGGAGGACAACCAGAGAGCTTGACACACCAATCTGAAATTTGCTTTATGGGCAGATAGAATAACTCCCAAGAGGTCTATTGGAAACTCCCCATATATGTTAGTTTATGGGAAATAGGCACGATTGCCTATGTCTATGGAGCTGCCAGCACTAGATATCATGAATCAGTTGGAGATTTTTGAAGAAGAAGACCCCATGGCTGTCAGATATGTTCAACTTATGGAGCTTGAAGAGAGTAGAGATAAAGCTATGAAAGCTATGGAGTATCATTAGCTTCAGACAAAAAAGAGTTTTTGACAAGAGAGCCACTCCCATAATTTTTAGGGAGGGTGATATGGTACTCAAATGGGATGAGTTGAAAAGCAGGCCAAGAAAGCACTCCAAGTTTGATAGCATGTGGAGTGGCCCATTTATCATTACTAAATGCAAGGAGCACAATGCATTTCAGTTATCAAGCATGGATGGAGAAAATTTGCCTATCCCAGTCAATGGGATACACTTGAAGAGGTGTTTTGAGGTATGAGTTTCCATGTAAATCAGTAAATTAGGTTTCCTGCTTTTAATAAGTGCTCCTGCACAATAGTTTAGATCCCTTTTTGTTTTCCCTAAGTGCTGTCTAGCATAGTTGGAGGGGTTGCTTTCAACATTTTGTTTTGGTTTGGTCTTCCAAATGTTCTTCACTACCAATATGTTGAATTGCTAAAGTTAGGATTGTTAGTCAAAGGTATATTTTTAGTCTCTGTATGACTCCATGCCCAATGGATGCTTAAGGACACTGGTCTAATTGTTTAGCAGGCAAACATCCCATAGAAGTCACCAAAATGTTGACCTATTTTCCTCTGCCCAGAGTTAAATAATTCACCTTGTATTTTCCTTGAAAATCCTTTAGAAAATGACCCTACAGGGTTAGATCCTTCAAATATTCATGCTCTACCTTGCCAAAAAATCTCAAAATCTCACTTGAAGATTCCTTGCAGAAAACCTAGAAAAACCTAGAAATCTTTTAGCTTTAAGTATTTTCCATCGCAAAGATTTCCCAGTTTTGTACTTAGTCATTTTTTACATGCATATGCAATTGTATGTTTCTTTGTATGTATGTTCACATTGTATGTTCATATGTACAATCACACATACAAAGGAAAAGATGCAAGTAAAAGATACAAGAGGAAGATGTAAAGAAAATGTACATCGCTGATATACATTTGCCATTGTATGTTCGCACATACAAGGGAACATACAAAGGTGTCATCGCTGAGACAAGCCTCATCAGTAGCCAATTCCAAGTTCTTTCCGATGGGCCGATGGAAACATACAAGGGCCATATACAAAGGAGAATGTATATCGGCGAATATGCAAGGGTCAACATACAAGGGGAAGATGCAAAGAAAAAATGTACATCGGCGACATGCAAGGAAAAGATGCAAGGGAAACATACAAAGGTAAATGTACATCCGCGCACATATGAAAGAAAGATGCAAGTAAAAGATACAGGGGGCAAGTACAAGTTCAAATGCATGTTTGTATGCAAGGTTTGTATGCATGTTTTCCTTTGTATGTTTCACGTTGTATGTTCACACATACAAAGGGTCATATACAAAGCGATGTACAAAGGTTACATGCATACAACGAAGTAAAGTGGTTGCAATGTACAAGTGATTGTATGCATGTTTTGCTTGTATTTTCGCATTGTATATATGATATACAAAGGAAATGTATAAGGGAAAGATACAAGCCAGACTTGTCCTGAGGAATCAAATACAGTGGATAGTCATTTTGGGGTCCGCGAGTTGTATGTAGAAGTCCTTGTATATGTGATATGCATTCCTAAGATACAAGGCCCAGACCTGATAAAATATGCAATCTGGTCTATAAAGGCAGATGCCTTGTATGCATCCTTGTTTGTATGTCCACTTTGTATGTTTGCGATATACAAGTCATACATATAAAGGTCATAAACAAAGGTGATTTGAATATGCAACAGTTGTATGTGAAGTGCATTTGCATGTATGTTTTGCATTGTATAATGCGATATACAAGGTAATATACAAAGAGAAACATACAAAGTCTGGACCCGACTGGATATCAAATGCAGCAGATAATTATTTTGGGGTCCGCATTGTATATTTGCATATGCAAGGTCAAGAGATGCATATGCAAATATGCAAAGGGATACATACAAACTGGACCTGACTGCAGAATTGAGTATGGCTTATAAAATGTTGGAGTCTGCAGTTTGTATGTTAAGTGCTTGTATGTGCCGATATGCAAAAGAAAATATACAAAGGTCGGACCTGATGTCAATTTCAACTTGCTTTATAAAATGTTGGGGTCCGCGCATTGTATATACATGTGTTTGTATATTTGCGATTGTATGTTTGCATATACAATTAGATATACAAAGGCGATATACAAGAGGCCACATACAAAGTGATTTTGGTGTGACCTCTTGCATCGGCGACTCAGTTCATAGTCTTTCTGATGACCAATAGAGGATGCAGTTTTTCAGCGATGGGTCCTAGTTTCAATACGACAGTGAATCTGGTGGTGCCACGTGTCAGGGGCGTTTCAAAGGCCGATCCAAAAGGTAAAGCCCACGATTGTATAAAGGCATATGCAAAGTGATTTGAATATGCAAAGAGAAAGAAAGCGCAGTTGCACCAAGTGAACCTAAAGGCGTAGTTGCATTGTATATACAATGGAACATACAAAAGCATATACAAGCGCATAGATGCAAAGCGATATACATAGGCAGCTAACCGTAACTTTGACCGTGAATATTTTGCGCATCCTGGTGAATTTCTACATGCTGCAAAAGACGAAAATGCTTGTTTTTGCCTCCTCTTTCATTTGGCGAGCTTTTAAGGGGAGTATTCTCACTTTCATTTTTGGATCTAGATTTGCATGTTTTGGTGACTAGACATTTCAACGACCATTTTTGGGAGGATGCAGATATTTTTTGCATTTATGGGTGCAGATCGATGATGCAACAACTTGCATTGAAGATTCAAAATATCTTCCATCTACCCCTATTCCAGATATTTTATGCCATAACTTCTTACAGTTGGACGTCCCTTCAGACATAGATATTTTTCTATTTCAGCTCATGGAGCAAATTTTTGCAACCGACTTAGGTCAAATTGAAATGCTATATATGCACAAAATGAGATGTAAATAGGGTTGAAAATTTTTTAGCATTCAGTCTTTCTGTTTCCAAACAGAGCTTTCTACTACTGTAACTATGCCTTCTTATTGAATATATGCAAGTTATTATTACCTCTTTTACTGATTTTTAGTTCAGTGTAAATCTGCATGTGACTTTCTGTGAACATCTTTGTTCCTCTCAATCATTGTGTTTCTTACCTCTGCTAGAATCATTTGAATATGTGTATGTCTACTTACTGTATCTGGTTATGTTTTACATTTTCTCAGTACTGTGAGGGTTCTTCTATTCAACTTGGTGAATCACCCCTTTATTTTCAAGCTTTCTGTTTCATCTTTCATTTTGAAAAGCATTCCTTCTCGCTTTTCCTCTGAGAATTCAGTAGTTTTTAGGTGATAACTAGTTAAGGAAGCCAACCTTCTCTGGAGGTCTGATCTCATTTCGTAAGGTCCCACACTTTGAGATCATTCCCATGTTCCTCTAGATTGATGAAGTTTGACAACTACAGCAAGGGTGCAAATATGAGAGACAATAGGTCGTTTTCCTAAAAACTATCCCAGACTATTGAAAGCCCTCAACTAGGGTAACAGTGAGTAAACAAATTTGTGTTTCTCTCATTCTAATTGATGAACAATTCTAGTTTTTGGTGAAAAGATTCCTTTTTGCATATGTTTTCATATTATAAAGCTATAGGATTTGAGGATGAGGTTTTGGGCAAATATAATGATGGCCTAGGCTGTTTCTGCATTGTTTTGAGCATTTGGAGACCATAAGGGTTAGGGTTTAGAAAAAAGACATTGGAAAAGTGTGGGAGATGGTTTGAGAAGCTTGGGAAGATCATCTAAGATGTTATTAAAGTTTTGTCAAGGAGAAATAAGACCTGGAGTATATTGAACCTATAAACCCTCATGAGACTAAGCCTAAAATAGGCCTAATTGGAACAACGATAGTCCTATTTTGAGCCCTGCTTTCCAAAGTGACATATGCCCATTTGGAGATATGTTTTAGACAAGCCAAAAGGGTATCCAAAAGTGTTAATAGTTTTGGGTTTCAGTGTCTACCCTAAGAATAAATTCCTAACTGTCAGTTTAGGACGGTTAATTGGAGTCCCTGTCCAATGTAACAGTCCATTTTAGGGATTGATGTTTCAAAACAAGTATATATACTTTTGAGATATGTTGAAGAACTCCTTAATGGGTACTCAAAATGGTCTTCACAATTTTGTGTAGAAGTTTGTATGAATAGTTGTGTCCAAATAAGCCTCTGTGAAGGGCTACAAGGAATTGGGACAATCTAAAAGGAAGGTCTGTAGTTTGTGAGGTTTGAGGCCTTGGGAGTCATCATTGGTTTACTCATGTCATTCCCACATAGTTCAAGGTGTTCCAAGTGTTTGTTTAAGATATTAGAGTGTTAGTGCCATTTGAAACTGTGTAGCCTAGTTGAGGTCACGTCAAGTTGAAGAGAGTTTAATTTTAGCCCATTGTTGTGAAAAATGCCTCCATTAGATTGAGTTTGAACCCCTTTTTTCCATCACAATACAAATTGGCCAGCAACATGTGGGATTACAATTAGGGCTCAAAGGCCTAATTTCACAATTACAGAATATGCACAAGATATACCTTTGAAGTTCCTTCACAAGAATTCAAACTATCAGCTATGAACCAATGATCAACTACTTTCCTAGGCATCTATTACATCAATTTATATCATCTTTGGAACATAAGATCCCTCCGCATTGGCGAAGGAAGATCACAAACTCCAATGAAGAGCTATAACGTGTGTACACGGATAGGTCAGACCTAATTGATTAGAACTCCTCTGCAAATGAATGGAATGGTGTGCAGATCTTAGGGAAGGTCAGTCATAGACCAACCAACATTGACTGATGTGTCATTTAGCTCCGCAAGTCTTCTCCTTTAGCTAATTGTCTAAGACTGTTAGGATGCTCTGTTATGAGAAAATAGTTGATCTTTTGATGGTGATATCTTACCAGTACCTGATTCAAATGATCTGAGATTTTGATATGATGTGCATGAATGTGTCTAGATGCTAAGTCTAGCTCCACAAGATCTGAAATGCAATTGCAGTAAAATGCAGACCAAAATACCAAGACTGCTATTGACTAGACTGGACTGGAAAATGAAAAGAAACAGATTGAAATGTAAATGTTTTTTTTTTTGTTGATGCAAGATTGCTCTTGAACTAGGGATGCTCCTGCAACGGTTATCAATGAAGATCACACAAACATAAAAGGATTGTATAAGAGTGCTTTAATCCTGACAAATCAATTACTTCAAGTAGGACATTATTGGCATGTTATGACAAACATATCTACATCAACTATCTCAAGTAGACAGGGACATGTGAAGACCCTTTGAGTAATATATCATCAATGCTATCTAATCAGCAAATCAAAACAAATTAAAAAAACTCAAAAAATTAAAAAGTAAAAAAAACCAAAAAACCAAAAAATCAAAATAGTAAAAAGAAATCATTCGTCTAATGATGAAAAACACTTTTATGGTTCATTGGATAAGTACCATGATGAAAACTCATTCGTGTGTGTCATGTGTAAATTGATTGTCGATGAACTTTGCACTTGGGGGCAAGTTGTCTCATCTATCCCATGCTATCCCCCTCCTATCATCCTAATCCATCATATCCATATATCATTGCTATCATTCCCCTTCGTCATCCATCCTACTCAACTTTGACCTTGATAATCACTTTGATCTTGATAAGGACTAAGGCATGATTTTGATACATGCTTTGATCAAAACTTGACATAACAAATCCTTTTGCTATAAATCCTCCAAACATCTTGTTATAACCTATGTAGCCCACTATATCCCTTTAATCTAGAATCCTAAATGACATTTGTAGAGTAAGGACATGTTTTTCCTATGTGATATAGTCCTTGGATGTCACATCCTACACCTGTCCATCCATTTACCATCCATCCTCATTTCCATCCACTATCGACAACCCCTTAATCCATCCATTCAATCCATCAAGCTCATCACCCTAAAGCAACTCATCTCCCATCCTTGTGTTTAGACTTGGTGCTCCCTTGTCACTAGTGATTATATGGAGACAGCAATCCCACCCAATAACAAACATATAATAGACTATCTAAAGCAATCCAATGCAATCTTATCCAACAACAATCTCATGCAATCATTCAAGGAAATTAAGTGCATTCATCCAACTCTATCTAATGCAGTCATCTCACAACAAATCTTAAAGTTGTTAATCCACCGCAAGAAATTCTAATCCAAATTAATCTTACCAAGTAATCTATCCAATAATCCTAAAACATCCATCGATTTTATTCCCAACCTTGTTGCAAATCTTCATCAACTTAATCCAATCAATCATTATCATCGAGATATATCATTCCCAATCCTCATGTTATTCTCAAGATATATCATTCCCACATCAACAACACCATCCTTGTGTTGTTCTCAAGATATATTATTCCCACATCAACAACGCTATCATTATCATCAATCAATCAATCATCAATTTTAGCTTGACCAGGGGCAACATCATGTTTGTCTTTACATTGTTTGTGCATGCTTTCTTGCCTTTCTTGTGTCTGTTATCATTTTATCTTGCATCTGTATTAGTCCTCGCAACATATCTACCACAATGACATCATGGTCTTTCATATCATGGTGCCATAGGCATATGCTTGCTTACGACTTCAATCCTTTATACATTTGACACATTGTCACCTTAGTCTTTATATCATGGTGCATAACATTAGGTTTCTAACACCAACTCATCATGACTATCCTTTCCTCCCTCATTTGCATCTAATCCCCTAGCCTCATCCTTCTTCATTGAAAGCCTACCCATGTCCTTCACACCTACCTATCCTCTCAAGGGGGAATCATCCCATCCTATTTTTTTATAAGCCCAATCCCTTTTTATCCTTCCATCATTATCTATATTTTATCTTTCTTTGAAATGGCATTGCTTCTCACAACATCATCTCAAAGAGGGGCAAAATGTAGACATCTAAAATGTACTAGGTCCTGATTAGCTTACTTCTGGTCAATTTATCCCTCAACTACTCTAAACATGATCACTTTATCCCAAAAATCACCCATGTCATGATTCCTTAAACTATCATGATTTGTCCCTAATCATGATTAGTGATCCTAATTTTTCTGATTTTTAATTAATCCTGATCTATTAGTTCTTAATCGTCCTAATCACTAAATTATCCTAATCATCCTACTTATTAGGTCCCGATTCATTGATTTATTCTAATCATACCATCATTTATCCTAATTATCCCTAACTTTCCCTAAATCTTAAATCATTTTCCTATGGCTTAAATCCCCTTCCCACATGATTTAATTAATTAAATCCTCTCATAACTACCTAAAAATGAATAAAAGAAATTAAAAACCTCTTTTATTCTCATTCACACGGGTAAGTGCAAGAAGTTGGGTCCACTTTTTGGCCAAAAAGTGGAAGTGTTTTCCCTTATTTTCAAAATTTGTCATATTTGACCTTAAAATTTGAAGCACTTAGAGATGGAATCTTTAAAAAAGTCACTAAATATAAAATGTAGTACTCGGAGTCTAGTTTCTAAATATGTAATTTTTTTCAATACCCAGATGATACAAATTGATTTTCAATAGGCATTTCTAAAAACCACTATTTAAAAGTCACTTTTTTTTAACCATACCATACACGTGTACGACCAACATAATTTGACCTAAATAAAATTATTTTTCAAAATCCTTTTGGGAAAAGATGTGTAGTATAGTGAAGTTTGATGAGGATATTTTTTTATAATTTTTTTCCGAATAATTTTTTTTTTATTAATTTTTTATTAGGCCTAATTGATACTTTTGAAAACCCCTCGTGTACGGCCAACATAATTTGAGCAAAAAAAATCATAATTTTTTTTTTTTTTTCATTGTGTAAAGAATGATGTGTAGATTGATGACATATAATTTTTTTTTAAAAAAAATTTAAAAATTAAAAGTTATTAAAAAAATACAAACACCTGTCATTTCAAGTTTTTGGACCAGTTTGCTCATAAATTAAATAATAAATAGAAAAACAAGTCCAATCCAAAAAAAATTACATATTTGAAAACTAGACACTATGATCTGTAATGGGTTTTAATTTCGTAAAAAAATTTAGAAAAAAATGTCATCAGCCATATAGGTGAAGTCAGTCTTTCCTCTGGTTCTATACTTAGAGAAATACTTGTAGGTCCAAGGCTCAAGGTTGGCTACCCATGCCTTTCCCGAGCCTAAAACGAAACCAAAAGCGTGGGTACGAAATTCAAAATTTTAGAAACGGGTACCCGTTTTAAAACGGGTACCCGTTCTAAAAAACAATAGAAAACAAAACGGGTACCCGTTTCTAAAATAGTAAAAAAAATGGGTACCTGTTTTTATTTTTTACTATTTTTGGAAAGTTTCCAAAAATAGTAAAAAACAAAAACGGGTACCTGTTTTTGTTTTTTACTATTTTTAGAAACGGGTACCCGTTTTCTTTAAAACGGGTACCCGTTCCTGTCGGGATTTTTTTTTTTGCACGACACTTCCCCTATATGTGGACCCAACTTCTTGCTTTTACCCACACATCCCATAACCATCTCCCAAAAATCTAAAAATCAATTTATAAATCCCAATTAATCTCCCCCCTCCATCCTTCACGTACCCAACCAACTTGATCTTAGCGGTTCATCTGGCATCAGATCTCCACAGTTGATCAGTCTTTCTATAAACCTATAAATTATCCTTTCAAGAGACATTTTCATCAATCAACCATTGTGTGTGGCCATGCTACTAGTTCGAGCATCCACAATAATCAATTTGAGAAAAACCACCCTCCTAGTGTAATAATATCAAAGTTGGGTAATCTCTTGTATTTATTCATTTGCATTTTGGTTTCTTGCTTTAATTGAGGTGATATCTAGTATGAAATAAGGTTTTTCTTTTTGGTTTAAATCTTGTTTAAATTTCATATTTTTTTGTTCACACCATTATCTCTTCAAAAGGTAATTTTTATATGATTTTAAAATTATTTCAACAAAATCCTAAAAATATCTAAGCACAACTTTAGTAATAATGTTGATTACTAATACTTGTTTCTAAACATAATAATTATAAATGGAAGAATTTGAAAATTCACATTTTCTCTTTATCTATTTAAAGGATATATATTTTTTGATATGCAAGATTCTACCTAGGGGGAAACCCCCTTTATAAATATTCCAAGATTACAAAAGTTTCTCTAGAGAGGGTGGTGTAGACCTTCCACACCTAAACTTGAGCCTTTCTACAATTATTCATCAGATACACAGCCCCCTCTAGAATTATTAAGCATCAAATACAAGAGACCTTCAACATGTTCATTGATCCTATCAATTTGTTGCTATAAGAATAGTACTAGATTGATATGCAGAAAGCTTCAAAACTATTCTAAGTTACATTGAATGAGACCAAATCGAAGAAGGTGAAGAGACTCCTCCATTAACAAATTTTCTTGAAGTGCCTACAGAGGGAAGACATCACCAAGATCTATAGAAATATCAGATATTTTATATCCTTTAGTGGCATTGAGAGAAACACTGTGAAATGTTTTTTTTTGTTTGTAGTTGGCAGTAACCAACTTTCTCCACACCTTTTGGCCAAAGATATCAAAAAAATGTTCAAGGAAAATCTCCATGAGATAGAAATCATGAACATGTCCATCCTCAAATGATATTATGTTGATGATGGAGGTGATTGCATTTTCTACGATGTGTAGCACATATGCAGAATAATTGATGTAATTGAGATGAATGAGACTCATCTTTTCATTCACAAGCATTACCATTTAGTGAGAGTTTGTGTGCCATTGAGCAATTTTGACTACTTTGAGTATTTTCATATTATGCTTCTTCTTGCCATTCATGGAGATTAGTGTATCAAGTGGAGATAGGAGAATGGGATGCTTGAGAACTAACCTCCTTTGCCCAAGATAAACATGCCTGTGTACTTGGTTGTCCTGAAGATTATCAAATCTCATTGATAAATCTCATTTTGTATTTGATGGTGTCCTCATTATAATCTATGGCATGATTTTCCAATGAATCCACCTCCAAGTTTTCATCCCAATAGACATGCTAGATAGAGAAATATTGCATCTTATCAAGTGTCATGCCCACATTTCCCATGCGGTCATGACACGCATCACACGTGTCATGTCCACATTTATCATGTGGTCATGACATGAAATATCAAAAAAATTTCCACGCTTCCCTAGAAACCCCCTCGCACATATAAGCGTGCTCGGTGGCGTTACGTTTAAGGCGTAAACATGACAGATGAATGTGGGATAATGCGTTCACATGTGCATACCATTCGCAACGAAGGCCAACTAGGGGGTTGAAGCGACATGGTTAACGTCGCCAATAGGGTTAGGATCAACAATCAAAACCCTAAGTTAACCTATGTGAATGAAGGGATTTTGACTTAAGTCAAAATCAATAGCCAATAACCAAAAGCATGAGAGGATATAATATAACACAAAAATCAAATGACGGTACTCGGCAAAAAATAATACTAGAATCCCAAACAAGGTTAAATTCTACTAACCTAGCTAAACCCTAAATCCTGGTAAAATCTGACAACATAACACCTCACGGGCGTGAGTAGGGTTTATTGTACTAAAACTAATTTTGATGGAAAGGTTTACTGGTTTGGTTTAGTATTACCTACGTCTCACTAGTTGAATTGGTAGATCAGTTGAATAAGTTAATTTGTACATTTTTCAACAAAGTCTGATCAATTTGTTCTCCTTCACGTTTTCTATAATTTAAAACTTTTTCAACAAAGCTCGATCGATTTGTTCTTCTTCACGTTTTCTATAATTTAAAACTTTTTCAACAAAGCTCGATCGATTTGTTCTTCTTCACATTTTCGATCAATCAGAGTTATCTCTGCATCATTTACATTATTCCTAATTTCTTGGTAGATCAGATCTCAAAAACAGGGTTTACTAACTTCGTTTTAAAAGTTTACTAGGTTCCCGAGTTGGCTTTAAAAACAACATCTAATTTAAATTCATTAATTAAATTGCCCCAAAAATGATTAAAAAGAATATTAAATTTTAATTAATAACGATGTAGTTTAAATCGTCCTCGTTGAGTTAGGTTTTATAATCTAAGGTTTAACCCGATTGTTAAATTAATTTACATCTCAAATAATTAAATTGTGTACAATTAAATAAAACCAATAAATCTGTTTCTTCAAATATCAATTTAAAAATCAATGAAATATAAAATTCTTTTAATCATGATCTAATTTGTTTATTAACATCCAGTAACAAATAAAAATAATATTCCAAAAAAGAATAAAGTTTTACCCATTATATTAATCACAATAACCCATTCAAAAAAAAAAAATTTAAAGCACATGGAGGAAAATAATAAAGAAAAATGGGAAAAGAAATAAGGGCAATTTTATAATACAAAGCCCTAAAAATCCTCTCTATTAAAAATTAATTTCCTTATGGGTAAAATCCCTAACCCTATTCTTGAAACTCATTTCTTTTCTCCTCTTTGTTTTCTCTTCTTCTTTCTTTCTCTTTCTCTTTCTCTCATTTTGTTTGTTTTGTTTGTGTTGCAGGTTGTAATGGATGCCATATATGAAATGCATATGATGGCATACAAATATATATATATATATATATATATATATATATATATATATATATATATATATATATATATATATATATATATATATATATATATATATATTTATTGTGTTTTATTTATAAACTGGATTTTCTTTTTGTAAAAATAAATATATATATATATATATATATATTTTTAATTTAAAACTGAAAACCCTAAGCTTGTTGTTTTGTTTGACAGTCCAGAGGGAAGGATTGTGTGAGACCGGCGGTGGCGGAGTAAGAGGGAGGCCGCAAGGTGGAGATCCGGTGGCAGAAGAGGTGGAGCGGTGGAGAAAATGGGACCGACGACCATTGGAGGAGGGACTATGTTGGAAGAGGGGTTGCAAACTGCGCGGAGGCTAAGGGGAGCGCAGAGTATTAGGCGGGGGTCCATGGGAGAGTAAGGAGGGGGAGTGTGAGGAGGGGGATGGAGCCCCCACCCACATCCCATATGATGGGGTGTGGGTGGGGGCTCTACCCCCCTCCCCACACCCAAAAACACAGAAGCCATGGCGGTGGGGGGTTTGAACCCCCCCACCATTATCATTATTTTATTCTCTGTAATACAAACAGCGGCTGCTAAACACAACCCTTCTCCTCTGCTCAACATTTTTTATTATTATTTTTCTTTATTTAAGTTATATATATATATATATATATATATATATATATATATATATATATATATATATATATATATATATATATATATATATATATATATATATATGATGGGGTGTGGGTGGGGGCTCCACCCCCCTCCCCACGCCCAAAAACACAGAAGCCATGGCGGTGGGGGGTTCGAACCCCCCCACCATTATCATTATTTTATTCTCTGTAATACAAACAACGGCTGCTAAACGCAACCCTTCTCCTCTGCTCAACATTTTTTATTATTATTTTTCTTTATTTAAGTTTTATTTTATATATATATATATATAACGTGTATATTTAATACAATCAATTTTGTTTGGCATATATATATATCTATATATAATTATATTTACTAATTTTCCCTCTAATCACTTACAAATTTTCTCTTTAAACAAATAGGCAAAGATATATATATATATATATATATATATATATATATATATATATATATATATATATATATATATATTTAAAAAAAAAATTAAATTTCTATAAGGCAAGGAACTCATTTTTCTAACAAAATATATTCATTGCATTATTAATATTTGCATTTTTAAAGGAAAGAAACAATGAAATTAAGTAGATACTTCTTATACATAACATCCACTAATTTTCTTTCTCCTAAGAACTAAATACAAATTTTCATGTTGTCTCAACAACAAAATCACAACTTTACTAATTGATATTTTAAAATAAACATACAAATGAAATAGCTTTAAAAACCAAATTTTCTTCCTTCAACATTTTTGAATGATAAGCATTAAAACCAATAAATTTTAAATATCTATTTCAAGGTAAATAGCTTACACACAAAATAAAAAAATATACTTTTACAACAAGAGAGAGAACAATGCTCTTCTCTTTGACAACAAAAGATACAAGCTCCTAAATTGCCTATGCTCTCTCACAAGAGCTAAAGAGAAAATAGGATATCAACTCCAAGAATAATGGTGTTTTCTCCAACTTCACAAACTTAGCTCTAATGAACCTACAATATCACAAGAAGGGGAAGAAGCCACAACAACTTGCTCTCCTCCCTACCATAGACCTGCTAGTGGGTCACCCCTAAGCTAGGGAGGTCATCCTCACACTTGGGAACTCATTCCACATCACAACAAGGCATTCAAACAACCAAACACAATTTACTCCCATGGTTAGCACAACACAAGAACTCATTCAGGATGAGTTCAATGGGGTAGGGGAGTGGACAACACTCAACTCAAGAGTGCCACTCCTACAAATATCCCAATACAAATACCTCTTAAGGCCTCAAGCCAACACTTTTAAACACAATTTTCACAAAGCTTCCATTTTAGCTCTCAAGCCATTTCACATATTGCACATAATCTCATATTTTCGTCAAGGCTACAACACCACAAAATCAAGGAAATGACCCCATGGAGGTTCACTCCTCCCCCACCCCACACTTGTTGAGCATCTTCTCCCAAGTGGGAGAGGCTCTTACAACACCCTTGCAATTTTTCCCCACAACGACAAATAAAAACTCAAAAAATAGCTCTCACACATAGCATCACACAAGCAAATAAAATACATAAGGGAAGGCCTTAGCCTTGAAACCAACCTTAAAAAAGCCCAATTAGGTAGATGGTTGATGTGGAGATTCTCCAAATCCTCCTCCAAAATAAGCCACAAAACTCTCTCCAATTTTTCCCCCAAAGTAAATTAAAATCAATAAAATTTTGCCCAAAAATTTAACAACCCATAACCTTCTCCAAGTGGGATTAAAATAAGCTCTTCCCATGAGCTTTGAGGAATGGGGAGGTGACACATGTCACCTCCTCACTCCTCCTCCCAAATACAAGCAAGACCCATGGAATGGGTGGTGACACATGTCACTCACCCATCCCCAAGTCTCTCTCTCCCTTCCACTTGTCCTCTCTAAAACATGTGGGAGAGAAAAGTGGAGCTTAAGAGGGAATGGGTGCCACATGTGCCCCATTCCTTCCTTCCTAAGAGGGACCACACAACTCCAAGGTACCCTCACCAATTGTGAGAGAGACTTGGAGTAAAGTCCTCCATAATTGAGGGGTCTTGGAGACTTCCCCAACCTAGGGAAGAGGGAAGCATGAGGTTGAGTGTTGGACCCACTCATCCTCTCCCTCCCATGCCTCCAATTTCGTCACTTTACTTTAGGGTGAAGTTAAAGTGACCAAATGGAGGTTTACCTTGGGTTACCCAAGCCAAAAAGGTCCCTAGACCCAAGGGGTACAACCCAGGGTCAAGTTTAGCTTATTTTGAGCACCAAGGGTTAAGTTAAAGCACATGAAAAGGGGTCTCAAAATTTAAAATTTAAAAAATGAAATTCAAAAGACAATATTCTTACAAAACCAATTATAATTCAAAATAAAAGAGGGGTAGACTTAGCCTGACTAACAACATGCAATCAACATTACAAAATTTCATCATGCACAGAGTTGATCTTGGTTCCTCGTGGAACTAGATCAACTTCACAAGGGAAAACAACATCGTGTGTGGGATGATCTCCAATTTCTGTGGCTTGTTAGAAATACCTACGTACTCAAATGAAAAGTTAATTCCACATATATATAATAGCCGAAGCAAATTGAAACATACACTCGCATAAAATATCACAAGTTCATATAAGCATCAAGGAAGTCACATTACAATTTAGATTCTAAATTCTGCATTTCAAACATCCATTCCCAAGATTGAATCACTTAACAAATTTGTAATTAACACCACCCAATTAGTTTTCCCATAACATCATAATATAAACCATATGTCTAACATCATTAGTAAAGCAATATCTAGGTCTAAACACATCATAAACATACTAAGCATAACAAGTCCACATACAACATAAAGTCTAATAGTCCAGAAATTCAGGATCAATAGTCCCACAAGTCTAAATGTATCATCAACAGTAAAATAAATAATCAAATGTAAGGGAATGAAAAAGTAGGCCTCACATCAAGAAGAAGATTGACCTGATCAAGTGTCATGTTTAGTCTCTAGTTGGAAGATCTTCAAATTTTTAACTACGTTTATGCATCTTGAATAGTCCCCATTAACATTAATGGCTTTTATATTTTTATTTTCACACAACTTCAATCCTTTGTAAAGAGATTCCATTTCACCTTGGTTGTTGGTACCATGGGGGAATTATTTTTGGAGAGCACCTATATAAGATCCCCATTGTCATCCTAAATAATATATCCCACTCTAGAGGCCCCTATATTACCTCTTGAGGCCCCATTAAAATTGAGTTTTAGTTTGCCTCTTGGGGGCCCAACCATTTTATGGTTTCTCTTTCTTCCCTCAAATGACAATAAGGATCTCCTAATCCAAAACCTTGGGGAAGTTTTATTAAGATCTATTTTTTCATAATCTACTCATCTGATAGTGTGTACTATTTAGTGCTTTAATCCATATTGCTTTCTTTGGTCAAGATGATTTTTCTTATGCCAAATTATACTATTTCGATTACCTTCTCTACTATCACTTGTTTTTTTAAATTAAAGATTCATCAATTCCATTCCTTCCATATGTGCCAAATAATCATAGATAGGCTAGCTAACCCTAGGATAACCTAAATAGATCTTTTGCCCAAGTTTGGCCAACTTTGCATTTGATTAGAAATTTCCATTTGGAGAGCTCTAGAGTAGTGAGTAGTTCACAAAACTAGTGACAACATGTATTAGCAAATTTACAATTTAGTAATAGATGTTTTATCATTTCCTCACCCTCCACACACATAGGACATCTTGATGGACCTTCAATTCTAATAGTGTGTAACCAGTCACCTATAAGAATGTGCTTGTGGATGGCTTGCGATGCAAAGGCACCCACTTTTGGAGGAATAGAGGGACCTCATCACAGAGTAGACCCCTAACTTTGAACCACACTAAATGATCTAGTCATCCTTGGGAGAAATAATAATTCTTCTTTTCTTGAGTTCTTGTGTGAGCTTATTTTTCAAGGAGAAGGGGTCCTTCCATATCCATTTGCTCCCATTAGGATAGATGTCCAAATCCATATAATCAATTACCTTGGCCCCCCATGTGTCTTAAAAAATATCCATGTACTCATTAAATTCTAGGTCACTTATTAATGGAGGAAATCCATTCCAAGAATCCACCTAGAATTTAGAATATTTCCCATTATTAACAACCTATGTGAGATACTCTGTTATGAGGTGGTGGAAATGCAACATGAAATTCCAAATCTGTGAGCCTTTTTGTGAAGGTAATTTGTGTTTGTCCACATTCTTGAAAGTGGTTATCATACTTTTTGGAGTTAGTCATATTATAAACTAGCATGTAAAGAATGTCTTAGGTTTGTTGTTAGGTGAACAAAAAAATATGAAAACAAAAATTCTTTTCACAAAAAAATGATGTCATATCACCCTCGAAGTGGTGGAAGTTGTGAGTGAGGAAATCATAAGAATAAAACAAAAACCTTTGGAATGGAAATAAAATAACACAACCCACAACAATATTTAGATACCTCATCTTTCCCAAAAAGAGGGGGTGTAAATGTTACATATGTGTTGTCATTGATGTCAACAGAGTAGTGTTGTGGAATGTTGCATGTGATGTCAACAACGTAAGAGTTTAGAGAAGAAGACAAAAGAGCAGTTTAGAGAAGATGATTAGAGGTATTGTGAAGTGAAGAAGATGGCGATGAAAATCATGACCATGCTATTTGAGTTGTACCTTATCTTTTGAAGTTGATAAATATAGGGACACCTATGCTTTATTGTGACAAAAGACCAATGCTTGATAGAGGTCGTTGAGCCTAGAACAGTATGGGTTATGCCAATGGGCTATGAAGTAGATGGAGAAATACTGGAAAATTATGCCCAATATATGTTAAGAAAATAGAGAGACCCCAAAGAAGAAAGATTTGGGACATATGAGGAGCTATCAACACAAATCCATGTTGAAGTAAGAAAATTGGCAATTTCAAAGAAGGCCTAGAAAATGTAGACGAATATGTACAAAGCAAAGGATTCACCAAAGAACAAATATCAGCCACAAGAGCTAGAGTTGAGGCAGAAAGAGTAGGAAAAGAAAAGGAGCAAGAAAAAGGAGCTAATAAAGCTCTAGAAGTTCATGATGTGCAACACGAGGGACAAGAAGAAAGGGCTACAAAACAAAAGAAAGAAAATGAACCGATCAAGGCTCTGGAAGATCCTGAGGCAAAGGCAGAGGAACTTGTTGTAACAAGGAAGAGGACAAGAGGTTCAACCTCTACAAGTATCGCATCAAAAACTTCTAGTTTGACCTCATCTGTTAGTGTAGAGGCACCCACCAAGAAGCCCACTGACAAAAGATTCAAAAGACAGAAAACCAAAGGTCATAGAATGTATGTCAGTATAGGACTAGATGAGGAAGAGATAGAGTCAGATGAAGAAGTGAAGAAGATGAAAACTAAATCTACCAAAGCTTCCAGGAGAAACAAGAAGAAACTTTCTGGTAAGCGTAAAACCAAGAAAAGACAAGATGAATCTCTGATAGAAGAAGCTACAATGAGCTTAGAAGCAGTTTTGAAGGCCATCACAGTTGATGGCAATCTAAAACTGATTGCCCAATTATACGATGACTACAATAATGCAGATAAAGGATCATTGAGAATGCTACTGTAGAATACTTGAACATATACAACAAAGCCCTCATTGAGATTATTACTAATCTCCCAGATAGCTTGGGAAGTATAATGTCTACAAGAAAAGAAGCTGCAATGGCCAAGGACATTGAGCTTAGAGAACATACATAAATAAAACTATGTCTTGAAATCACTTCGAAGGATAAAACAAAAATCTCTAAAGTGCTTAGAAAGGAGTTAAGAACAAAGAAAAGAATGAATACTCTCATGTCATATGACATTGAGAAAGTAGTGAAAGAGACTGAGGAAATCACTTTGAGAGTGTTAAAAGATTATCATATTCCAACTATATATGATAGAGAAGAAACAAATACTGGAGATGGTACATCTATTCTTGAGGTGAACATGGATCAAGGATTAGACAAAAGAGATAAAGAGCTGAAGGAGAAAGAAGATCCAGTCCCTGCTACTGGTTCAGATACTACTATTAAAGATCAATCCAAAACAAGTATTCCTCTGGAACAACAAATTGATGACCAAACAGACAAGGAGAAGTCTGAGGAACAAAATAAAGATGATGATCAAGAAGAAGAACAAGTTGAAGAGAACATTATACTGGAACAAAAGGATGATCCTCTGAAACAAAACCAAGAAGAAGTCTCTAGTATAGCAAGAGACATTGTGGAGTCTGTCAAGGAATTCTTGAAAAGAGAAAAAGAAGTCTTGGATGAACCTAAATTTTTGCAGGGACCAATAAATTTGGATTCAATGTCTCCTATACAAAAATTCCAATTGGTGTCAATTGTTCAAGCAAAGGCACAAGAAGAAATGATGAAAACACACATACAGGACAATGAGCTCATTGGTGCAACATCTGAGGTGTTGGAGAAGTTGATGCCTGAATATCAGAAAGATACATCATTATCATCAATCGATCAACTAAAAGGTATGATAAAATCAATCAACACTCATTTTGAATCTTTTGAAAAATTTGCAGAGATAAAAGTCAAAAAAGAGTTTGATGAGATAAGATTAGCTGAATTGAAGACTATGTTAGCAAATGACAAAACTCTGTTAGATAATGGAATAAGAGGTATACAGAGTGCCATTCAAGAAGCTTGTCATTTGTACAAATTTTGTTTATCATGGCCAGAAGCCAAATAAGAGTTAGAGGAAAAGATCAAGGATCTAAAACTACAGCTGACAAATATTTCTAAGTCATTTGATCTGGTAGTTGAGTTAGTAAGAAACAAAGAGATACAAGTGATCAATATTCATAACGAGTTAAGTAATCTGGTGAAAAAGAGGGATCAAATGAAAAATAGAATGTGTTAGTTGAGAGGACTAATAAGTCCTGAGCTAGACTCAATGTTAAATCTTGCAGTAGAAGCACTACAGGTAACTGCACTAATTGACACACTCTCTAATGTACAAAAGGAAGAAAAGTTGGTCTTCCTAATAAATGGCCATATTCAAATTCTAGAAAATGCAAAGAAGAGTTGGGATGGAGAGCTGGTCCAAATAAAGAACATCTTCAATGACATCCTATAACCTCCAAAAAATTAAGTTGAAGATTACACTTGTATATATGCGGCAGAGTATGACAGTTTTTGCAGTTTTGACACAATTTTGACTCCTATACATACACCTTTGACATTGATGTCAAAGGGGGAGAAGAAGACTAATGAAAAATGGGTAAACACCTAAGGGGGAGAAGAAAAATAGAGTGTATATAGAAAGAGGGAGAAGATAAGCATTTTTCACTAAGTGTTGCCATCAATACCAAAGGGGGAGATTGTTGGCAAGAGACACTACTATGAAGAATGTTAATATTGTCATTGATGGCAAAAGGCAAAGGGATTCTATTGGCATGGCAAAGAGACTTTACTCCAGAAGAATAAATGACTAAATATGGGTAGTATACATTATATAAAGTAAGTGACAGTATTGGAGATGGTATGCCTCCACAGTTAAAGACATTTGTATGTGGCTCATGTATGTTGTTTATAACTACCTAGTGATCACATGTTCCAGTGTTCAAGTCCTGACTTCCTCCGGAAGTCATATGGTAAAGTGTCTAAGTCCGAGTGAATAGAGTTAAGACATGAACAATGCACAGTACCAGAGTAAAAGGGTCAGCATTCCTCTGCTGTGGCATATTTTGGCTTGTGGTTCTAAAGGTATGCTAAGAGGTCAATGATGAATGTTAGTTATGAGTTTTGGAGTCTCATATGGTCCATAACAGAAGTTATGATGTGACAGTTGAATTGGTTAAGTGTGTTCTTAAGGGTCAAGCCGATAGGCATGTTAGATCCATATGCAGAGAAGATATATTGTTTGAATAATTAATCTAAGTGGTTGAATGATTGGTGCTGACCTATATGAAGATTATTGTATACTTGTTTAGGTCTGCATTGCTGTTTGTTCACAAGATCAAGCCAATTAGGTATAAAACTTGTATACACGTTTCATGTTTGGCTTGCTGACCTACTTTTGAGTTAAATCTTATTGCAGATATATATTGGATGGATTTTTGTGTTGAATCTAGACTCAATGTTAAATCTTGCAGCAGAAGCACTGCAGGTAAATGCACTAATCGACACACTCTCTGATGTACAAAAGGCAAAAAAGTTGGTCTTTCTAATAAATGGCCATATTCAAATTTTGGAATATGCAAAGAAGATTGGGATGGAGAGCTGGCCCAAATCAAGAACATCTTCAATGAAATCCTACAACCTCCAACAAATTAAGTTGAAGATTGCACCTGTACATATGCGGCAGAGTATGACAGTTTTTACAGCTTTGACACAATGTTGACTCCTGTACATACACCTTTGCCATTGATGTCAAAAGGAAAGAAGACTAGTGAAAAATGGGCAAAAAGCCAAGGGGGTGAAGAAAAATAGAGTGTATATAGAAAGGGGGAGCAAATAAGCATTTTTCACTAAGATTTGCCATTAATGCTAAAGGGGGAGATTGTTAGCAAGAGACACTGCTATGAAGAATGTTAATGTTTTCATTGATGGCAACAAGGCAAATGGATTCTATTGGCATGGCAAAGAGACTTTACTTTCGGAAGAATAAATGACTAAGTATGGGTAGTATACATTATACAAAGTAAGTGACAGTATTTGAGATGGTATGCCTCCGCAGTTAAAGATATTTGTATGTGGTTTAGGTATGTTGTTTATAACTACCCAATGATCACATGTTCTAGTGTTCAAGTCTTGACTTCCTCCGGAAGTCATATGGTAAAGTGTCTAAGTCCAGGTGAATAGAGTTAAGATAGGAACAATGCACAATACCAGAGTAAAAGGGTCCGCATTCCTCCGCTATGGTATATTTTGGCTTGGGGTTCTAAAGGTATTCTAAGAGGTCAATGATGAATGTTGGATATGAGTTTTAGAGTCTCATATGGTCCGCAACAGAAGTTATGATGTGACAGTTGAATTGGTTAAGTGTGTTCTTAATGGACAAGCCGACATGCATGTTAGATCCATATGCGGAGAAGATATATTGTTTGAATAATTAATCTAAGTGGTTGAATGATTAGTACCAACCTATATGAATATTATTGTATACTTTTTTGGGTCTGCATTACTATTTGTGCACAAGATCAAGCCGACTAGGTACAACAGTTGTATACACATTCATGTTTTGGCTTGCCGACCTACTTTTGAGTTAAATCTTATTGCGGATATATATATTGGATGGATTTCGGTGTTGAATCAATGTGGATGTGTGAAAATAGTGTGAATTTGATGTGTGTATGATTTTAAGCAGTTTGTAGAGCATAAACGTATAATAAGGGCAAAAAATAGAGTAATGTAGGAGAGTGGAAAAGTAGGGTAGAACTAATGAAGAACTTTGAATCTGTGTATTGAGCCTTCAATGGAACTGTGATCCAACATGTGGTAGATGCATTTTCAACAGTTCATCATTGGCAGTGAGCCAATTTCCTTCTATCTTCTATCTTTCTCTCTTAGTGGACAACGAGTCTACTTGGACAGTGAGTCCACCTCTAGTGAGCATTTCATTGGGTAGTGAGCCTTATGTAATCTGGTATTGTTATCATAATATATTGTAAGCTAACACTCACCATGGTTTTTCCCTTTTTGGGTTTTCTACATAAAAAATCTTAGTGTCTATGTGTTATGTCTCTATGGTTGTTGTTCTCATGTTTTCAGTTTATTAATTTTGGTAATTGGATTAATGAAGTGTTGAAGAAGTGGTTTTGCAGAATATTGATTCACCCCCCTCTCAGTATTCCTTATATTCAACAATTGGTATCAAAACAAGGTTCCTTGGAAGAGGCTTAACAGCTTGAGGAAGATCTAGGATAGTGTACTTAGGCAACAAGAAGATTTATAAATTACTCATATGAGAGCAACGATGAACTAAAAGCAACTCTTATTGATCATGAAAGATTTGAAGTAGAAATCAGGGATCTAAAGGCTAATGTTCAAGAAGCTGAGGAATGCATCGTAAAGTTAAGGGAGCAAGTCAAGAAGTTTAAAGAGAAAAGCAAGGAGCTAAGTGATCAATTGAATGAAGCACTTGAAACCCTAAACAACTTAACATTGGAAGTTGAAGAGAAAGAGAAGATTGGAAGACATCTGAATCAAGTTGTTAAGGATAAGTATGAGGAATGTGATAAATTGGCTAAAGATGTGTTACTTCTGAAATATGATCTAGAAGCAACAAATAGCTATAAAGAAAAATTCAAAATAAGCTCTATAAAGCTTGAAGAGTTGATTGAATGTCAGAAGAGTTCAGATGACAAGAAAGGCTTGGGATTTAATAAAGGAGAAAGTTCTAAATCAGGTCAAGAAAGTATTGAAATGAAGCAAAATAAAGAAAACTAGTTCTAGAATCAAAGAAGAAGACCTAGAAGACCTCCGATCAGGCAACCAAATGCTCAAAGGTACTCATCTTTCAATGGCTATTGTTTTAATTGCAATAAGTTTGGTCACAAGGTTAGTCAGTGTAGGAGTAGAATGAATCAGAATGTTCCATCATTCTCTGGTCAATGTTTCAATTGCAAGAAAATTGGTCATAGATCAAATGAATGCAGAAGTTTGGTAAGGAATGCTTTTAACAATGCAAGGAATACTCAATTCTCCAATGGAAAGTGTTTTGCATGCAATAGATTTGGGCATATGGCTAACCAATGCAGAACAAGAATGAATCCAATCAATAGAAGGAATCAGGGATAGAGGAATATGGTTTGCTATAATTATAATAAGTTTGGACATGTTGCAAGATTTTGTAGATAATGAGAAAGGAAACTATTCTACTAAAAAGAGGAAAACAGAGCAGAGAGAAGACAAAGGAAAGAACAAGATTGATCCAGTGGAAATCAAGAAGGAAATGAGCAAGGTCTGGATTAAGAAGGATATCAATGAGGTCAGGGATGGATCCGCACCAGCCTTTGGTACAAATACTTCCTCTAGGAAGTAAATTGGGAGCTTTGGCTAAGGGGGAGCTGTATTAAAAATCCAAATCCCCTAGCTAGATAATCAGTGCTGGAATCTGACATGAAGATATGATATAAAGTCTCATATGACAGATCTTTTGAAAGTAATTCCAGAAGAAAAGAATCAAATGCGAAACATTGTGGAGTAGTCTAGATCGGATGTACTTAACACATAAGTGTTTTGACAAGTTTTTGAAGACTGCATTTATGACAACTTAGGTTTTCATATCAAGGGTTAAAAAAAAGAACTCATTCGATATACAATTCACTTTACATTCGAGCTATCAAGTGACTAAAGAGAGCTGAAACAAAATTCCAAGCGACTACAACATTTTCTAGAACATTTCAAAGCAAGTAAACCCCAATTTGGCAAAAGAGGTATTTATGGCTAAAACCCTATTTATGAATTTATTTGAATCCTTGCAAAAATGACAACCCCATAAGTTGTTGATATCACTGAGAGAGCTTGACCAAAATTCAAGAAATATCCATTCAAATCAACAGAGGTCGATCCAAATGGTGCATTTTTAGAAATTTCATTTGGTGTTATGCATGCAGAAGATGTTAGGGCTTATATACATGTTGCCCTAGAAGAACATGGAGGTAGTCAACTCATTGATCTATATCTAAAACATCTAAGGGACAATAAACTTGATCTGAAGGAAGGATTTAAGGTTTTGGAAGAAAAGAAACTTATTCAGTGTATAGATTTCCTAGTTTTCGTGAAAGATGAATGGGTCCAATATGTCTTAAGACAAATTCAAGATGAGTTTATGTGGCTTAATTCCACATTCAAAATCACCAAAGATGCCATAAGGTAGTAACAATATTAAACCCTACTGGTACAATGCCTATATTGAAGGCTATGAAAAGTGATATAGTAATGAAAGCCACCGTAGTAAAATTTGACAAAAGGGCATTGATAATTAGTGATATTGAAGATCATGCAGTTAGGTTTACATCCATGGTGATTGGCTACAAGGTCTACTTCACAAACTGTGAGAACTATGTCTCCGGTATAGCCATATATACTGCCTATCAAATAGTTAAGGAAAATGTAGAGTATGACCTATGTGAACTTCTCCAACAACAATTAATGGAGGACCTGAAGAAGACAAAAGAAAGGAAATATCCCTTCAAGTTCAGTATGTTGATTTTGTGCTTATTTTTCTACTTTATGCAAGAGTTACCAGGCATGAAGAATCCTTTTTGGACTGGAGACAAACCTATTGCAGTACAAATTAGGAATCAGTTGAGTAGCATAGGAAATATTGATGCAAAAAACTTAGCCCTATGGGGCTATTTCAAAAACTTCCAAAGGTTAATGCAATCCAGGGAAAGGATCCCTAGATTAGTTGTTGATAAATAAAAGGACACCATATGCTTCATTGTGACAAAAGAAAAATACTTGATGGAGGCTATTGTGCCTAGAACAATATGGGTTATGCCAATGGGCTATGAAGTAGATGGAGAAATACTAGAAAATTATGCCCAACATATGTTAGGAAAATTGAGAGACCCCAAAGAAGAAAGATTTGGGACATATGAGGAGCTATCAACAAAAATCCATGTTGAAGTAAGAAAACTATGTACAAAGCAAAAGATTCACCAAAGAACAAATATTAGCCACAAGAGCTAGAGCTGAGTCAGAAAGATTAGCTAAAGAAAAGGAGGAGCAAGAAAAGGGAGCTAATAAAGCTCCAAAAGTTCATGATGTGCAACAAGAGGTACGAGTAGAAAGGGTTGCAAAAGAAAAGAAAGAAAATAAACCAGTCAAGGCTCTGGAATATCCTGAGGCAAAGGTAGAGGAACCTACTATAACAAGGAAGAGGACAAGAGGTTTAGCCTTTACAAGTACTGCATCAAAAACCTCTAGTTTGACCTCATCTGTTAGTGTAGAGGCACCCACCAAGAAGCCCACTAACAAAAGATTCAAAAGATAGAAAACCAAAGGTCATAAAATGTATGTCAGTATAGGACTAGATGAGGAAGAGACAGAGTCAGATGAAGAAGTGAAGAAGATGAAAACTAAGGCTACTAAAGCCTCCAGGGGTAACAATAAGAAACTCTTTGGTAAGGGTAAAACTAAGAAAAGATAAGATGGATCTCTGACAGAAAAAGCTACAATGAGATTAGAAGCATTTTTGAAGGCCATCACAGTTGATGGCAATCTAAAACCAATTGTCCAATTATACGATGGCTACAATAATGCAGATAAAAGGATCATTGAGAATGCTACTATAGAATACTTGAGCATATACATTAAAGCCCTCATTGAGATTATTACTAATCTCCCAGATAGCTTGGGAAGTATAATGTCTACAAGAAAAGAAGCTACAATGGCCAAGGACATTGAGCTTAGAGAACATACATTAATAAAACTATACATTAATAAAACTATGTCCTGAAATCACTCCGGAGGATAAATCAAAAATCTTTGAAGTGCTCAGCAAGGAGTTCAGAACAAAGAAAATAATGAATACTCTCATGTTAGATGACATTGAGAAAGTAGTGAAAGAGATTGAGGAAATCACTTTGAGGGTGTTAAAGGATTATCATATTCTAGCTATATATGATAGAGAAGAAACAAACACTGGAGATGACACATCTATTCCTGAGGTGAACATGGATCAGGGATTAGACAAAAGAGATGAAGAGCCAAAGGAGAAAGAAGATCCAGTCCCTGCTACTGGTTTGGATATTGCTGTTAAAGATCAATCTAAAAGAAGTATTCCTCCAGAACAACAAACTGATGACCAAATAGACAAGGAGAAGACTGAGGAACAAAATAAAGATGATTATCAAGAAGAAGAACAAGCTAAAGAGAACCCTATACCAAAACAAAAGGATAATCCTCCGGAACAAAACCAAGAAGAAGTCTCTAGTATAGCAAGAGACAATGTGGAGTCTATCAAGGAATTCTTGAAAAGAAAAAAAGAAGTCTTGGATGAACCTCAATTTTTGCGGGGACCAATAAATTTGGACTCAATGTCTCCTATACAAAAATTCCAACTGGTCTCAATTGTTCAAGAAAAGGCACAAGAAGAAATTCAATGAAAACACACATACAAGACAATGAGCTCATTGGTGTAGCATTTGAGGTGTTGGAGAATTTGATGCTTGAATACCAGAAAGATACATCATTATCATCAACCGATCAAATAAAAGGTATGATAAAATCAATCAGCACTCATTTTGAATCTTTTGAAAAATCTACAGAGATAAAAGTCAGAAAAGAGTTTGATGAGATAAGATTATTTGAATTGAAGACTATGTTAGCAAATGATAAAACTCTGTTAGACAATGGAATAAGAGGTATATAGAGTACCATTCAAGAAGCTTGTCATTTGTACAAATTTTGTTTATCATGGACGGAAGCCATAGAAGAGTTAGATGAAAAGATCAAGGATCTGAAACTGTAGTTGACAAATATCTCTAAGTCATTTGATTTGGCAGTTGAGTCAGTAAGCAACACAGAGATACAAGTGATCAATATTCATAATGAGTTAAGTAATCTGGTGAATAAGAGGGATAACATGAAAAACAAAATGTGTCAGTTGAGAGGACTAATAAGTCCTGAGCTAGACTCAATGTTAATTCTTGTAGCAGAAGCACTGCAGGTAAATGCACTAATTGACACACTCTCTGATGTACAAAAGGCAGAAAAGTTGGTTTGCCTAATAAATGGCCATATTCAAATTCTAGAAAATGCAAAGAAGAGTTGGGATGGAGAGCTGGCCCAAATCAAGAACATCTTCAATGACATCCTACAACCTCCAACAAATTAAGTTGAAGATTGCACCTGTTCATATGCAGCAGAGTATGACATCTTTTTGTAGTTTTTGCAGTTTTGACACAATTTTGACTCTTGTTCATACACCTTTTCCATTGATGTCAAATGAGGAGAAGAAGACCAGTGAAAAATGGGTAAACACCTAAGTGGGAGAAGAAAAATAGAGTGTATATAGAAAGGGGGAGCAAATAAGCATTTTTCACTAAGTTTTGCCATCAATGCTAAAGGGGGAGATTGTTGGCAAGAGACATTGCTCTGAAGAATGTTAATATTGTCATTGATGGAAATAAGGCAAAGGGATTCTACCGGCATGGCAAAGAGTCTTTACTCTAGAAGAATAAATGACTAAGTATGGGTAGTATACATTATACAAAGTAAGTGACAATATTTGAGATGGTATGCCTCCGCAGTTAAAGACATTTGTATGTGGTTCAGGTATGTTGTTTATAACTACCTAGTGATCACATGTTCTAGTGTTCAAGTCTTGACTTCCTCTGGAAGGTATATGGTAAACTGTCTAAGTCTGGGTGAGCAAAGTTTAGACAGGAACAGTGTACAATACCATAGTAAAAGGGTCTGTATTCCTCCGCTGTGGTATATTTTGTCTTGCAGTTCTGAAGGTATGCTAAGAGGTCAATGATGAATGTTGGATATAAGTTTTAGAGTCTCATATGGTCCACAACAGAAGTTATAATGTGACAGTTGAATTAGTTAAGTGTGTTCTTAAGGGACAAGCCGACAGACATGTTAGATCCATATGCGGAGAAGATATATTCTTTCAATAATTAATCTAAGTGGTTGAATGATTGGGTCCAACCTATATGAAGATTATTGTATACTTATTTGGGTCTGCATTGATGTTTGTGCACAAGATCAAGATGACTAGGTACAACAGTTGTATACACATTTCATGTTTGGCTTGCTGACCTGCTTTTGAGTTAAATCTTATTGTGGATATATATTGGATGGATTTTGGTGTTGAATCACTGTGGATGCGCAGAAATAGTGTGAATTTGATGTGTGTATGATTTTAAGTAGTCTATAGAGCAGAAAAAGATAATAAGGGCAAAAAATAGAGTAATATAGGAGAGTGGAAAAGTAGGGCAGAACTAATGAAGACCTTTGAATCTGTGTATTGAGCCTTCAATGGAACTGTGATCCAACATGTGGTATATGCATTTGCAACAGTTCATCACTGGCAGTGAGCCAATTTCCTTCTATCTTCTATCTTTCTCTCTCAATGGATAGTGAGTGCACTTGCAGTTAGCATTTCATTGGGTAGTGAGCCCCATGGTAGTGAGACTTATGTAATCTAGTATTGTTATCATAATATATTATGAGATAACACTCACTGTGGTTTTTCCCTTTTTGGGTTTTTCACGTAAAAAATCTTGGTGTCTATGTGTTATGTCTCTATGGTTGCTGTTCTCATGTTTTCAGTTTATTAATTTTGGTAATTGGATTAATGAAGTATTGAAGAAGTGGTTTTGTAGAATACTGATTCACCCCCCCTCTCAGTATTCCTTATATTCAACATATCCAAGGCATGTATTACATATATTTCCCCTATTCTTAGTAGGATAACAAGTAGGGAAGGAGGATGAAAGGATGACAATAGGATAGGATAGGAGGTATAGAGAGGAAATAATAGGATATGTGAATAGGGATAGTGAAGAGGATTAATGGATAAGTAGATGGGAACATATAGGATGATAGGATGGGGGAATGATAGACTAGGCAAGATTTTTCCCCAAGTGTAGGGTGTGCAAATGGAGGAGGGATTACACATGATTCCCACAAGGGGTTTTCATCATGATACTTTCCCAAGGTGCCATGAGGAGTGGTTTTTACTATTGGACAAATTTATTTCTCTTTACTTTTTTGATTTTTTGAATTTCTTTTTCTTTTTTTTTGGAACATTTGGATGGGATGGGTGGATATGATAAATGATGAGGATGATATGTAGGATGAGGGGGACTCAATCATCGATTTCCATAGCAAGGTGGAAGTGTACCATTTGGATGGATGTCGGATGTGGACCATGTCAAATGTAAAGACACACACATATGTTAGTAGATGGAGAATAGTTGATTATGATGTGGATTATGGATGGATTATGCGATAATGGTTGGATGGATTATGTGAAAGCATGGACCATAGGGAATTGATAGGGAAGATATGTAGGAGAGGGGACATATGATAGAGGGAAGAAGACACATCAAAATGATGTGGGGTTAAGGGGAACCAAGAACAACAGTTGCATACACTGTAATGGATTTTGAAGCTTTTGATTTGGAGGGGGAGTGGGGAGTAATGGGGGTTTAGGATTCATGATGGATTTGTAGGAGTGGGATGGGGGATTCGAAGATTTCAAATTTGGGAATTTAGGGACCCAAACAAACTTGGGATTTCTATGATTTTTCATGGGGAATGAGATTTTTGGGATTTGGGAATGGAATGGGATGTGGATGTTCCACTTGGATTTGTTTCTTTTTTCTTGGGGACCTACAACATTTTCATTTTTACTTTTGTAGGTGTTGGCTTATGTATTCTTTTAGATGGATTGTTCTTGGATGTTGTGTATTGATGCCCTATGAAATGATACTCTTTAGGCTTTTGTGGATTTTGTGCTTTATGTAGGGAGGCATCCAAATTGTGGTTTTTGAAGCCCATGGATGTGGTGGAAGCTTCATGCTTGGACAGTATGTGCTTTGGTTGATCTTGATTAGGAATTTTGGGGAATTGGGATTAATGGATGGGGATATTAAGGATGGGGGGATAAGGGGACCTAAGGATGGGGATATTAGGAGTTGGGAGTAGTGGAGGAAATATGGATTTAGGGATATGTATGGTCACATGATTTTTGGATTGATGGATGAAATAATATGGAGGAGGAGGGATGGCAACATATGTTTTGGGGGTGCGATGAGATGCACTAGGTTTGGGTTTGAAGGAATGGATTTTGGAAGGTGCATGGGTGGTACCAACATGTTTGGATTGTTTGCCTTGAGATGTATAACCAAGGCCATGTGCATGTGGATGAATCTTGACATGGATTGTTGGTGATTGTTTTGATGCAATCATAACAATAAGTTAAAATTCACATGTAATGAACTGAAACTATACTTGAAAGATAAGAAGGAATCATTTGAGATTCAACTAATCCCAAGTCTACAATGGTTCGGTTGGTCAAGTTCAGTTGGTCAATGTGAAGCTGTAATGTTCAAGGGGCCTTACGTAGTTTAGGTTTGTTTGGTGGTTTACTGGACTAAGAATGTGCAAAAAGGTCATGAGATATGTCAATACTTTTCATTCCTTTGCATAAAAGTGATACTGTGCTGCAAGTTTTAGATGGTTTTCTTGAATTTTTGCAGCTTGCTTCTTTATCTATTTATGAAAACTGTCTACTTATAGCTCTGTTATGCATACTTCTTCAAATTTGAGACAATTTCCTTTAGATTTCTACGTTTTCAGCTAAATATTTCAGATGGGTTGGGAAAAGTTAGAAAGATCTAATCTATACCTCATTTAATCTACCAAAGGATCTAATTGTTTCTGTTATGCACTATGTAAATACCACAGTAATTTGATCAAATCCACAGTAAAAACCTTAAATGTAAGTTCTGAGCATTTTCACAAACATACATTTAAAATTGCAATCTCTCAAAGAAAAAATTTCAAAACACAAAGAAGAGCAGGAGAACACTCAGAAGATAGATGCAGAACTCCAAATTCTATTGTATTAGAAACGAATAGTCATACATGATTTACAATGTAGGAATGACTCTTAGTTTCATTGATCATACTACAGAGAACTTACAAGCTTTACAGATACAGTAAGGCAGCCAGACATTCCACGCGCACCTTACTGCAGACAAACAGGCGACCTCCTTCTTCTACTTCTAAACTATGCTAACTTGCTGTATGTTCCTAAAAGAAAATCCTGTTGTAGCCCCTGTTGTTTTCCTAAAATCTCTGTTGTAAAGTATTACAGTGTAGGGAGGCACAATATAAAGGCATTCTGATTGTCCTCACTACAGAAAAAACCTAACTGAACCCCTGGTTCAAACCCCTGGTTACAGCAATAAATACAGGTGAACCAGCTCTTCAAAATATCTCTGAGCAGTGTCAAGTCTGGGCGAAATATTGCCCCTTCTGAGAAGTTCCGGCAGCTGGTTAATAACTTCTGTTTGTCTGTTGTAGTAATACTCTCAGCTGCAACCTTGTTCTTTACTTGAATGGCCTTGACTTTTTCACACTTCGTCTTTATCTTCCTGCTCCTGAGATCAGATTTCCTTCCTCCATGAGGTCACTGTGTTGACTTTCCAGCTGCTTCCTCAACTGCAAGCCTGCAAGACAAGACAAGCAATAAGTATTTCATTTATCACATAAACAGCAGGAAATTAAAATAATCGTTTAAATCCAGGTGACTGCGCAAAATCGTGGAAATCGGGTTCAAAATACTCTTAAAACGCGTTCAAAACACATTCAGACCACTCAAAACCCATCGGGTCAACCATCGCTGACCGAAAAAATGCTACGGGCGCCAAAAAATGGTTTAAAACTCCACCGCTTCATTTCCCGCCTATCGGCATGACTATCGCTATCGGCGTGTCAAAAAACATGTTGGCCGATATTCTCTATTTGGCCGATGTTCACTTCATCTGCATGATATTCTGGAAATATGATGCTCTCCCTTCTGAAGGTCCAGATGACGTCATCAGGATGTTTCGCTTCTGTATATTGGGGAAAAGAACAACATCATCATCATCATCATGTTGAAGGAGAATAGGAGGATATGGAATATGATCCTGCTGCTAAGGAAAGGAAAATGATGGTGACGTCATCGTCATATTCGGGCTTCATTAAAATGCAAAAGATGACGTCATCATCATGTTCAGTTAAGATCAGGGGATAATTGTAATATCGGGTCACCTAAGGAGCATGATCAGGATGATGAATGTAATATGACCCCTTTGCGGCCAAGGCAACCCTCTCGAAAGATCAGGATGATGATAATGATGAGGATATTTGGGGCTTTTGTCGAACTTAGAATAAGACGTCATCATCATATTCACGAACCGGATCGTGTTTTGGAAAATATCTTGCCGAAGGGAAATGTGATGATGATGATCATCAGGATATTAGCTTCTTCATTTATCAGATCGGGATGACGTCATCATGATATCCGGAGCCTTTGTTAAACTTAGAACATGACATCATCAGGATGTTTCGCTAACCGGATCATGTTTTTGGAAAATATCCTGCCGAAGGGAAATGTGATGATGATGATCATCAGGATATTTGCAAAAGGTCATATTTCTCGGCAGGAGGACTTCACGAAATATCAGGTAGACAAACAAGATCATGATGATCTTGACAATATGACAGGATAAAAAATATGATGATCCTCCTCATCGAATTATCATGATGACGTAGCCATCATATTTCGTCTTCGAAGCATGAGGATGAATTGAGGTCATCATCAGGTTAGCGCTAGGGTGATATTTAAAATATGGTCATGCAAAAGGAGATCAAGAGGATATGATGACGTCATCATCATCTTAGCGAATTTCAGCAAATATTACCCTCTTGTGAAAGATCAGGATGATGACCCTCCGATAGGATTTTGGCATGCGCATGCAAATTATGCAGATGGTGGATTTTCTAAGTCAGGGTGATATTGTAATATCAGCATGATATTATAACATCAGGTGATGTAAAAAAATATCATGATGCTCGTTGTTATGAAATATCGGGTTGTACTCAAAACATGATGCTCACGATGCGCATAAGGTCATTTGACGGGTAAAGGGCACTATCACCTAAGATTGACGTCTGGATATTTCGACTGCATGATTTTATCAGGTGATAGATCAAGATCATGATGACCTTGACAACATGAAAAAAAAATATGATGATCACTTGCGATTATCAGGTTTGACCAAAACTTTGACTGTGCATAACTTCCACATATGGACGAATTTTCAGGTGAAGTAAAAGGCAAACCTGCATGGAATTTCAAGCTCTTTCTAAATATGAGGTCACAGAAACAAAATATGAACTTTGACAAACTGACCTCATGATGATGACCAACCTCATCCTGACCTTCATGATGATGATGCACCTGACTCATTTTTACCAAACCGCCAGAAAGCAGACAAACACAAGCAGAAGCAAAAAGCAAAACATCAGCAGGGGTCCCCATTTTGCTAAGGAGCATAATGGGGCGTGTTGTGAACATCACAACAGGATGGGCTCCAAAATCCCATTTTCATGAAGGCCTAGGCCTTTACCATGATAGTTCATGTGTTGGAGCATACAATGTGCGATGGGATGTTTGTTATTTTGGAAACAAGACACAAGTCCATTATTAGATGGAGGGGGATGAGTTGTGGAAGAAAGTTGTTCCTCTCCTATGAGAGAACCACCATAGAGGAAGGTAGTGGGACCAAGAAGATAGTATGATGGATTTGGGATGGGGTTGATAGGTGATGGTAAAAGGTTGATGGAAGATGGTGAATGAATGATGGGAGATTGCAAGGGATTGATGGGGGATGATGGGGGATCAATAGAAGATGATGCAAGATTAGGATGAGTTGGGAGGCTTGGTCCAAGATTAGGATTGGGGGTGAATATTTTGACATGCTTTGGACTAGGCTCTTGACATATCTTGGTTTGCATGGATGGTGTGGTGGGGGAAGAGTATGTAGTTTGACTAGGCTCCTTAGATGGGGTAGATGGAGGAGAGGGTGATACTTTGTGTAATTTTTTGGATGGGGTGGAGGAAGATGATGATTTTCTTTTAATGTGGGTAAGGTTGGAGACAATTTCATCAATGACACATTGAGGTGTTTGGGGAGGAGTGGAATGGAGTGACTCCATAAGTTTGTTTTCATGATTTTTCTCTATACTCTTAACAAGGAGTCCTTGGAGGAAGGATGGTCTGGAGTTAGTGTTGGCAAGAGACACTGTGTGGCTTCATGAGTGTTGTCATTGATGGCAAAAAAGTCTATCCCACACATCCACAGCACATGGTATGCCTATACTAGAAGTCAGATTGAAGATTGTTTTAGTCTGGTGAACAAGAACAGAGCATGCTGTAGACACCCAAATTTGTCCCAAATTTGTCCATGTCTAGCAACACCTTGTTAAAACATTATCCTAGACATCTTGTAGCATTTTGTCCTAATTTCCCTAATCCATTAAGCCAATTAATTAAATAAATTTTATTTATTTAATTAAAATCCCATCCTTATCCCACATAGCCAATTAATTAAATAAATTTTATTTATTTAATTAATTTCACATGCATAATCCCACTTTCCAATTAATTAAATAAATTTTATTTATTTAATTAATTTTCACATCATATCTTATCACATCCTATTCATCTACCCTATTAATTAAATAAATTTTATTTATTTAATTAATTTCCAACTATATCCCAACTAATTCAAATATTTTATTTGAATTAAATCACATGACCTTTCATCTCACCTTGACATTTGTCCATTTCCTCTTAATCATGTGTTGTAGTACAACTTTTATCTTTCACATGCACAACTAATGGGATCTAATTTTAGTATTTATCTACACAAGCACACCTAAGCCTTATCTTCCCTTGCCACATGTCAAATGACTACAATTTCTTAATGTGCAAGGAAACCTAACTTAATCCTATCCATCCATTTCATCTAAAGCCCTAATTGTCCTAGCCATCCATTTGAATCAAGCCTTTCCTATAAAGAAAGCCTCTCTTGAGCCAGAAGAGAAGATATTAGAGAAGAGAGAGAGGATTCAGGATTCTTCTTCATGCAACTTCACTCTGCTGAATTTTAATCTCAAGCCATTATCCATCATCTTCAATCCATATAGCTTGCATCTATCATCTATCAATCATCCATCATCTATCTCCTTATCAACGTTATGCTGTGGAATCGAGCAATCAACACAACAAAGTGATCAATCAATCGAGCTCATCTTGCATCTTCGAGGTATTGAATTATTTGGGTTTAGGTTATGCATTCCAATTGTTTGATCATTTCCATTTATAGATCCAAATTTTTTATTATACATTCTGGCACGCCCGGTGGGACTCACGTCCTTGATTTAACATCTTTTTGCAAGCTATTTTTGTGAAGTTGGATTTTGCAGGGTTTTGTTGTCAAAATTTTGCATTTTTCTAACCCTAGTTTTTGCCTAGATTTGCAAATTTTGGGGGTAAATTCTTGTAGGTGATTTCCTGGGTGAAAACAGACCTCACCAATGCGACCAGGAGGTTGTTTCCATGAATTTTAACTATAAATTTGCCTATCTTTCATGACTGAAATTTTTGAAATTTTTTTAATTTTTTTTTTAGTTTTGCAAGCTTTACCGTACGATCTGTACGGCCTGCTTGCGTGGGGCTTCTGCTGTTATTGATTTGTTTTAGGGTTTCATTTGGCTTCCTCACTAATCCAATTTCATTGTAGGTTTATGGTTTTCATTAACAATATCTGTTGCAAATAGTCAGTTTTTATATGATCACAGGTCATCTTTCATGGCAGAGAAAACCCCAAATCATCGATCTTTGTTCATCGCCTCCAAACAGCCTTTTTTATCTCTGATCCCATGTTTGTCTCAAAACTCTATTATATCGTCACTTTTTTGTCTGCCAAAACTTGTCGCAGTCTATTTTATGGTCGTAGTCCGTGGATTTGTTATTCTGCTGCCAGTATTTGTTGTTGTTTAAATCTGCGATCATCCGTATAGATCTCTGTTGCAATTGGTGTAAATTCCTAGTCACCACCATCGAACATCCAGTTGACATCGTGACAGCCAAGAACTGGTTGTCATTGTAGCAATCAACTAAAATAAACCTTAAGCTTTTTGCTCTCATCCACAATTAATCCTCAATGTTGACTGTGTTCTCTTTGACATTGACCATTCTTTGTTTCAATACCAACAGTTTTTTTTATTGACTGCGATCGTCATTAATTTAAAAACCTCAGTCAGCTTTCATCTATTGCATGGTTATCATTTAGATTTGAGTCTTCAACATCGAGATCCATTTAAGTCGTTTATTATTTCACCCACGTCGGCCTCTCTCCATGCATATCTCCTTCGGCCACCCTTTCTTATATACCAGTCCATCACATTTGAAACTATCCATGTCGCTGTCCAAGAACCCTTAACTAAGCTTTGAGTTGGTCGCTATTGTGAATGCTTGGCTACAGATCTAAGAAATCTGCCCTGGTTTAGTCATCCACAGTTGTCATAAAAACCCATGGGCCTAATCCTAAATTCCTAGTCGCTACCCTTTATCTTCACAAATCGCCACCTCGATTTACTCCTTCCTAACTGCCTGTCAACACTCAGATCTGGCAGTCCACAGTTTTAAGACATAGTAATCGAGCATATTTACAGTTGGTGATCAATACCTAGTGGTGTTTATAGGTTTAAAAGTTCTAGTGATGGTTTAAGAAATCTTTGTGCATATTCCATCAGATGTCCATCCACAATAGTCATTTTCATTGTAGGAACTTTTGATAGATCTCACAAAACCATCCGTGACCTTTGAGAATTGCTGGCAGTTGTCCAGCTTTATATAATCGGCAAAGGCAGTTTCGTTCCCCATCACACAGGTTCGTAAGCGGTTTTACCAAAGGCAACAATAGTGGTTCTACCGTACTGGTCTATGATTTTGGCATCAAGCAGTTTATTGTTGACAATCCCTGTGATCTTCAATTGTCATAGCCACTTGTGTTTGAGGTACTCGTGGCCACATACCCGGTTGCCATCATACCAGTCAATGAAAAATAAACTCTAGGTTGTTTGCTTTTATTTGTGGTTAATCCTAGCATCGACTATCCTTTTGTGTGATAACTGGTGGCCTTTGCAGATATCAGGCGGTCTTTAAATAAAAAATCTCTGGCAGCGAATCAAGATTTCCATTGACCATCTCCCAACCACTAGATCATTATCCGCCAGTTACAAGATTTTGACTAGGTCTTTACTTAGTAGTGGTCTTTACAACATTTTCTATCAATGACGATCCGCCCTCGGTGGGCTACACAGCAACATAGTCATCTTTTTGACTCAAACGATAGCTTATCCGACAGAGTTCAAAGTTTTTGGCAGCGATCATTTTGCAGTTGAGATAAAGAAGACTGCGGGATTCAATCTTTGATCTGTTTGTTTCCTCGCAGTCAGCCTTAAAAAATGCAAGGTTGTCATTGACAGAGATTTTCATCATTTCCTTGAAGATTATCACCATTATTCTCAGTGGTCTCCTACATCCTCGGTCATGGTTCCACAAATTTTTTTTGAGATCGGCTCTGGATCCAATCAATATTCTTAGTCGCCATCTCTCAAATCTTTAGTCTCTGTCACCATATAACAATTGCAGGTATAAATCTAATAGTAATCATTGTGAATATCACGGTCACTATCTAAACATCTGCGTTCGCAGTTATCATCAACAGTCACAAAAACACTCTGCGGTCAAAGAAACTTAAGCAGTGGTCAACAAATTCTAAACAGCGGTCTTGAACATCAAATATCATCTGAGCATTAATGTTTTGGTGGTCAAAGTGTGGTCTTCAAACCTTTGGGATTCCATATCTTTGTTTTGTTTATTGGCATTGTTGGTTCATCAAATCGGCATTCAAATCATCTTCTACCCCGGTCGCAGTTTTATCGTATCTAGCAATCATCTCACAGACTATACAATAGCAGTCAAAACTTCATTGGTGTTTTCATTCCAACCAAAGTCTTTGCAAATTCTTGGTGGTCTGAGTTTATCTCCTCAACGGTTTAAGTAACAATGACTGACTTCTTTTCATTGGTCGACAATCATAAAATCCAATTAGCGGGGTCTTCATACATAGTTGATAGTCTTAACACCCGTTACAACTCAAATTCGGTCCGATCCACATTGTCGATCTTAACTTTTCATCTCGGTGATTGCTAAAAGTCTATTGTTGTCATTTAAGCCTTGACAGGCTGAGCCCTATCGGCTTACTACTATAGCACATGTGATCAGTTTCTTGCAAACGGTTAATGGTTAGAGTAAACTGCTAGTTAGCCTTGTGCCTCCTACATGCCAAAGGAGGCTGTTTTTTTCAAACTTACATAACTTTCACATACGGAGGCCAAATCGCGCAAATGAGGACTCGTTGGAAAGCTGGGAGGACAAAATTTGCAGCTGAGCAAGTTTTATCAGGTGATTGTACTTTTTTTCAGGCTTTTTTATCAGTCAAAGTCAAACTTACTTGCAAACTTCATTTGAGCATAACTTGAGCAATTTTGATCATTTTTCAGCGAAACATTTTTTCAAATTGCTTAGAATCTCCTAAATTTTCTATTTATGAAATCCATTCTTTTGTATTAGATCATTTTCATTAGAATTTTTGGATTTCATCTTTTTCATGTAATCATCTTCTTTGCAAGTTTACTTGTTTCTTTTTGGAATTGGTGACTTGTAAGGGCATCTAAGGAGCTGGAGCAACATTGGCATCAACATCTATAGTAAATTGGAAAGTGATTGTATCAGGTGCACTCATTCTAATCTTTCATCTCTTAATCTTGTTTGATCACACATTTGGACTTTGGGATTAAAACAAACTTTGTTTGCTATCACATATCAAAAGTGGGCATAAAATGAACAAGTATTTTCTATCATATTTAGATTTGGATCTAAAATGAACAAGTGCTTGAATTGTCTTCCACACGTTTCATTTTCTAAGGGGAAATTAGCAAGTGTGAGTGTGAATCAAGTGATATCTCACTTGGTTTGCTTTTGTAAACCCTATCTAGGAGGCCTGCTTGGAGACACACCACTCCAAGGGATGACCTCAACCGAGGCTGAATCGAAAGACACCCTCATTGGGAGTTGTGAATCTTGTCACTCTTGGCTAAGCCCCAAAGAACTTTATACCTTTGGGAAGTGAAGGTGAAGGGTGGGTTACCCCTTTCTTCCGGTTGTGTGGCAGGATTTCGCTTTCAATTCCATAGTCAACCTTGTGCAATCTAGCCTAATACCTAATTGGCCATACCCACTTGACTAGACATTAAGGCTTGTTAATGTGTCTTCCATGTGTGCTTACTTAATCATCACATTTCATTTTCAAAGTCAAAAACTTGCTTATGTGTCTTGCGTGAGTGATTCATGTGTGTATATGCATAATCATTTGTTTGAACATTGCCAAATCAATCTATAAACACCAAACACATAAAAAATTCATCCTACATTTCATCCACATCACCCAATTTTGTCATTCCACATCATATCCTAATCATACCCAAATCAATTTTATTCTGAACATATCCTAGTCACATTCATACTCATTCCAAATCATCTACACATCATCATCAACCTAGTCCTAGTCAACACTTGTCAAGATGGTCGTAATCATTCAAGGGGGCTATCTCTCTAATCATGAGACAAATCCCAAGCCTAAGGTGACAATTCAAGGGGGCTATCCCTCTAATCATGAGATCAATCCCAAGCCTAAGGTGACAATTCAAGGGGGCTATCCCTTTAATCATGAGACAAATCCCAAGCCTAAGGTGACAATTCAAGGGGGCTATCCCTCTAATCATGAGACAAATCCCAAGCCTAAGGTGACAATTCAAGGGGGTTATCCTTATAATCATGAGACAAGACCTAAGCCTATAATCACAATTCAAGGAGGCTACCCCTCTAATTCAAACAATGCAATAAAACCAAAGCCTAAGATCACAATTAGAGGAGCCCCTCTCCCTAATCCAAATCATGAGATGAAACCAATCACAATTAAAGGTGGCTATCTTCCCAATCCAAATCATGAGAAGAAACCAATCACAATTAAAGGTGGCTATCCTCAAAATCCAAGTCATGAAGACAATCCAAAACCAAAGATCATAGTCAAAGGAGCTTCTCCTCTTAAGACCAAGTTTATACTTTGAGGAGGATATATCTTTATTGATGAGGATGAGACAAGTCCAAAACCCAATCCATCCACACATCAAATCAATTCCACATCAACTTATCCCACTTCATACCAATCTAATCCATCCACACATCAAATCAATTCTGCATCAACTTATCCTACTTCATCTCAACCAAATTCATCCACATGTCATATCAACCCTTCATCAACCTATCACAACCCTTATCCATATCAATCCATATCACAACAATCATTATCCTATAAAACCTCTCCATCATCATCACATCAACACATTTACCAACATCAACAACAAATCCTATCACAACAACAAGTCCAAACACCATCCCAACCTCAACAAATTCCACATCAACCTTACATATCATCTTCAACTTCCTATCAACCTAATCCACCTATCCACCAAGTCAATGCCACATCAACCTATGAATATCCACCTCAAGCTTATTCAATCCCTCATGCCGACATTCCAATGCACTACCAAGCCCATCCACAAGGCAATCAAGTGATATCACAAGAACAACATGCAAGTCCAAATGGCCTTTTGTATATAAATCAAGTGAGCACAAGTCAACCTTGCCAACAAGATCAAATGCCTGCATCTTTGGGTCCACCTCAAGATATTTTGTCTACATATCCTACCATTACATCTAGCTACCAAGACCATCAATGGCCTCCCCAACAACCACAAGTGTGCCTAAGTCCACCTTTACAACAAGAAGCACATGCAAGTCCAAGTACACCTTTTCAACAAGACCACCAAGCACCATTGATAGACCTAAGTCCACTTTTCCAACAAGAATCATATCCAAATCCAAGTGGCCCCTTGTACATAAATCAAATGAGTCCAAGTTATCCTATGCAAGACTTAATTACCTTTGACAAGGGAGATACCAATCTAGAATGGCCTCCACTATCTAATCCCATGCCAACACATGAACCAACAAGTCCTATCCCAACACCACATTGTGATCCCATTCCTAGTCCATTAATCTCTCTACCTTCCAAAACACCAAGCCCTCCATTACCTTCATCACCATGTCATTCTAATCCTTCACCAAAGGATATGGCTGAGAGAGTTTTACAAAGGATGCTTGAAGCAAAACTCATTGAACTTCCTGAAGTTAAACCATGTGAAGAAAGTCCATATGATGAACATGATTATTGTGCATACCATAGGACCAAAGGCCATAATACAAATCAATGCCCAATATTTGTCTCAATTGTTTACAAGGTGTACCCACCTATAATGGGAAATCATGCCACATCATTCAAACCCCATGTGTCACCTCCCTCTAATCCTAATCCATCAAACTCCATTATCCTTCCATCCAATCAAAATCCTAGTCCTACACTTACAACATCATCCTCTATTATTGCTCATCCATTAGATTGCCCATCTACACATACCCTTGTGAAGGATGTGATCCATTGGCTACTAGCTAGGAATAAACTACCTCCATGTCAAACACCCATTAATGAGCCTACTAAAGAACTTCCAAAGGTCATGTCGAATCCTATAATCTCATCATGTGGTTCACATATCCTCAAGCCTCTTCAAGAGCCTTCCATTAAAATACCTAGCCCTTTGAGCCCATCTTGTGACCTACAATTCAACAAATCTATTCAAAAGTCATACATCATGCCTAGTCCTTCAAGCCCATCATGTGACCTACAAGTCAACAAGTCTATTCAAGAGTCTCCAAGCACAAGCCTAAGTCAAGAGTCATCATGTTCTCACATCGATAACCCTCAAGAACCTATCAAGTCCACTCAAGAACCTTCCACTTTTATCCAAAGTCAAGAGGTATGTCAACAGCATAATCTTAAGCATGTGGAAACATTAAGCCCTAGTCCAACTCAAGATCAAAATTCTTTCATGCAACCCATCCATAACATTTACCTTCTTTATGATCAAGATGATACCTATGAAGAAGCTATCCACAAGCACCTTGATCCTATCCATAATCCTATATCTATCCATGAGCAAGATATCCAAATTGCTCCTAGTCATATGCCATCTAGCCCTATCCATAAGGAGCAAACATCCACTTGTCATGATGAGACACTTGTCCCCCAAGTAAGCATAAAAGATCAAACAAATAACTTGGATCTTAGTGAACACAATGCTAATCAAGATCCTAATGATCCTCCTTCCATATCCACCATCGATTCCACTTCAAATCCACTATCATGTCCTATTAGTCTATCCACCCTTATACATGAGTGTTCTTCCTTAGGACAACAATGACCTTTACCCACTTCACCTTCTCCATCCAATAATGAGCTCAAGTCTAATGTTCACAGCACATCTAGTCCCATTGTCCATTGCATACTCCAAAACATGAACTGCCAAGGTAAAGGTCTAGGCCTTTATGAACAAAGTATTTTGGAGCCAAACCATGTCAAAGTTCCTCCATGCTCATATGGCCTTGGATACACACCCCAAGGTAAACAAGGCCAAGATGTTGGTAATCCCTTCATGCATCCTAAATCTACCAATTTCCATCACAAACCCTATCATCTACCCAAACCATATGTAGCCATTCCTCCATCACCCTATAAATGTCAAAAGCATGTGACCATACACCTTCCACCATCCACTTTGCCTCCACTTTTACTAACTCCAAATATCCCTCTATCCACCTTGCCACCATTGTTTCCAACACCTAACATATCTATCATTCATAAGTATCCTTACATCCCTAATCATGGCCAACAAAAGCACACATCGTTTAAGCATAAAGCTTCCAATCATTCCATCCACTCCACCCACCCCATGGGATTCAAAAGCAAAAATTTTGATGCCTCTGCCTATAAAGCTAAAAATCCTGCCAAAAATCTTAAAGGTCTTCATACCTTAGGACATAAAGAATCAAACTCAAAGCAAAGTTCATCTAAGAAGCCATCTAAACCCTTACCTCCAAATACAAAGCCCAAAAGCAAAATGGTTTGGGTTCCTAAGCAAATAGATAGAAAAGTAAATGAGGCATCCTCATCCACATCTCAAGAATCCCAGCCACCTCTATCCATCCAAAAGCCTACTTCCATTCAAAACTTCCATTCCCTTGAAAAATCCCACAAGCAAAGAAAAAGCACTAAACATACTAAATCTATGTGGGTTCCTAAATCACTTCATCAACCATATCCTAAGCAAACATCTCCATTGCTTCCTACACCGCCATCTTATCAAAAGCTTCAATGTTTATCATGGTGTGTGCAACCATTGGTCGTGGTTCCCTTCCATTCCAAAACATTCTCACATGCCTCCATCTCCCCATCCTTCATCCATTATCCTACATATCTCCTCAATCACCTTCCTATGGTCCATGCTTTTGCATAAGCCTACATAATCCACATCATAGTCCACTATCCCCATCCATCTATCCTTGCATGAACCTTTCATAATCCATTTCATCATCCACTATCTACCTCATCCATCTCCCATCCATGCAATCCCTTATCAACATCGATGAGCATAATGACATGGCCCATGCGATGACATCCATCTCTAACGGGACTACCAACATTCATAGCACTAGACACTTGAGTCCCTCCTATACATTACCATGGTGAAAACCTAGCAAACAGGTGCCATGTGTAATTGTCAACCCATCTAAAAGCAAAAAAGCAAAAAAAAAGCAAAAAAGCAAAAAAAAAAATCAAAAAAGTAAAGAGAAATCCCTTCGTCCAATGGTGAAAACGTAGTAAATAGGCGCCTTGGATAAGTACCATGATGAAAACCTGGCAAACAGGCATCATGTGTAGGTTGATCTTCTATGTCACTTACACTTGGGGGCACATTGTCTTATCCAACCTATCCATTTCCCAACTATCTATCCCATTATATCATACCAACTTATCTTATCCTATCTTGTCATCCTACCATCCTTAGCCATTACATAAACATGCCTATCCTATTGAACCCATTTATCCATCCTTCCTGCTTTCAATTTTCATGAAGACATAGGGGCAAAATGTTGAAACATGCTTGGATATTTCTTGACATACCTTCTTTCCAAACCAAGTCCTATCCATTGACCATTTATCCATCCCACTTAAACCAATCCATCATGTCATCCTATCATCATAAGCGTCATGTGAAATCCAATCTTGTCATCCCTTGGTCATGAATTTTATCATACAAAATCTTAAGCATTACCACCTAGAATGGGGCAAGTTCTTCCAATGCAACATAGCCTTTGGAGATCACATCCTTGCTCTCTTATGATCCATCCACTATGGCATATATCCTTATCATGAGCTTTCCATCTTATAGCTTATCCCCATCTGTTTATCATGAGCTTTCCACTATAGCCTACCTATCCATTTATCATGAGGCAAGCATCCATCCCTTATATGGCCTATCCCTTTATCCATCCATATATCATGAGCCTTCCATCCCATTTACTATCATCCATCCTTGCACCTAGACTTGGTCTTCCCTTGTCATTGGTATCTAGCACCAAGGCTACCCAATTGTAAATCCATTGGCATTTTTAAAACATTTCAAAAAAAAAATCCCAAAAAAATCAAAATATCCCAAAATACAAAAAAAAAATAAAATATTTCAAAAAATCCAAAAAATCAAATATCCAACAAAATATCCAAGCAATAAAACCAATCACATCAACCAAAACAATCAACTCCAACAACATTCAATCAAAATCATCATCATCAATTCTTCTTATCAATAACATTCATTCATCCATTTCAATCAATCACTTCTTCCAATCATATCAATCAAATCAATTTAAGCAATGATCTCAAAATCCAAGTCACAGTAATCCATATCAAGCAAGCTAATCAATCAAGGAACATTATCCAATCAAATCAACATGTTTTGATCCTAATCTTGTCATGAGCCAAATCAATCATCATCAATCATTATCAATGGGATATAGCATTCCCACATCCTTGTGTTGATCTAGGGATATAGCTTTCCCCGCAATGACAACACTCTCAAATATCATCATTATCAACAAAACAATCAAACAATCAATCATTGGTTTACAGCTTGACAGGGGCAATACCTTGTTTGTTTTTGAATCATTTGTGCATGCTTGCTTGCTTTCTTGTGTGTGTTATCACTTTAAATTGCATTTGAATCACATCCGTATCAATCTAGCTAATATTCATATCTTGTGTATGTTGGAATAGCTTTTTGCACTATCCTTTGCATCTAAGGTCATATTATACCTTTTGTGCATTAGGACTTCAATTCTCTAAGTTTACTTCCTCATACATTAGACAAGGTTGTATTATGCTGGGGCATGAGACACATCGTCACCCTGGTCCTTATACCTTGGTGCATAACGTCTAGTGCTATATCAAACATCATGGTTGCTCACCTTCCATTGCAACATAACACATCTCCATTTCTTCTATTTATTCCCTTATCTTTCTTTTGCAATCAAGCCATTTCTTTTCGAGAGCCTACCCGTGTTTGTCCAACCCGCCTAACCTCTCGAGGGGGCATCATCATCCTATCTTTCCATCATCATCATCATCCTCATCATATCCTTACATCATCATCCCATATCCTTTTCCTCTATCCATACCTTAGCTTCTTTGAAATGATGTTACTTGACGCAAATCTTATCATCTCAAACATCATCTCAAAGAGAGGCAAAATGTAGACACCCAAATTTGTCCCAAATTTGTCCATGTCTAGCAACACCTTGTTAAAACATTATCCTATACATCTTGTAGCATTTTGTCCTAATTTCCCTAATCCATTAAGCCAATTAATTAAATAAATTTTATTTATTTAATTAAAATCCCATCCTTATCCCACATAGCCAATTAATTAAATAAATTTTATTTATTTAATTAATTTCACATGCATAATCCCACTTTCCAATTAATTAAATAAATTTTATTTATTTAATTAATTTCCACATCATATCTTATCACATCCTATTCATCTACCCTATTAATTAAATAAATTTTATTTATTTAATTAATTTCCAACTATATCCCAACTAATTCAAATATTTTATTTGAATTAAATCACATGACCTTTCATCTCACCTTGACATTTGTCCATTTCCCCTTAATCATGTGTTGTAGTACAACTTTTATCTTTCACATGCACAACTAATGGGATCTAATTTTAGTATTTATCTACACAAGCACACCTAAGCCTTATCTTCCCTTGCCACATGTCAAATGACTACAATTTCTTAATGTGCAAGGAAACCTAACTTAATCCTATCCATCCATTTCATCTAAAGCCCTAATTGATCCTAGCCATCCATTTGAATCAAGCCTTTCCTATAAAGAAAGCCTCTCTTGAGCCAGAAGAGAAGAGATTAGAGAAGAGAGAGAGGATTCAGGATTCTTCTTCATGCAACTTCACTCTGCTGAATTTTAATCACAAGCCATTATCCATCATCTATCAATCATCCATCATCTATCTCCTTATCAACGTTATGCTACAGAATCGAGCAATCAACACAACAAAGCGATCAATCAATCGAGCTCATCCTACATCTTCGAGATATTGAATTATTTGGGTTTAGGTTATGCATTTCAATTGTTTGATCATTTCCATTTATAGATCCAAATTTTTTGATATACACATGTAGTAAGGTCTTACAATTAGGTCTGGATCTCTCAGATGGTGTAACTCAGCAAGTCACAGACTTGGACAAGTCAGGAGGAGTATCATGACTACTATATTCCAGAGATTGAGCCTCCGGTGATAAAACATGGAAAAGATATGAGCATTTGAGTGTTGGGTTCCTGACAAGCAGAGCAGACTGAGGAAGAACTAACTGGCAAAGTATCAGACTTCAATCCAGATGAGTAATTGATGTTGATCAAGTTATTTGAGGGATCATACAATGTTGGCCAACATGATTGATGACTTCTATGTCTATGTTTTTGATACGCATCACAAATCAAGTATGGATTCAACCAACAGATCAATATCTTGTAAATATCTTGAGTATTTTGGTTGCCGACTAGAAAGTTGTTGAAATCCTTGGTGCGGATATATATACCAGATGGATTCTAGTATGAACGTGTGTATGTGTGTAGATGTGATGAAATAAGGTGCGAGGAAAGGCATAGATAAGTGTGGAAGCAGCAAGACAAGTTTGGTATGTGACAGAGTAGCAACACTAGAGAAGAGGAAGAATGAAGTGCATTAGATCACTATATTGAGCCTAATCGAAACTAAACCTCAGCATTTGTTGATGCCTCTCATCAGTTCAAACACCTGGTTACCTTCAATAAACTCTATAGATAGTGAGTCTCTTGTAGGCAGTGTGCCTCTTGTGAGCAGTGTGCTTGGGCAGTGAGCCCTAATTGGCAAGTGCCATTTTGTACTTCTTATTCTTTTAACAGAGAATACAATCTTGGGTTAGTCACCCTGTGGTTTTTCCCTTAATAGGGTTTTCCACGTAAAAATCCTTGTGTTATGTGTGTTGATTTTATTTCTTCTCTCATGATTATATATGCTTATATGTTTTGATGCTGCACAAATTATAAAAGAAGAAAAGAAAGTTAAGATAATAGAGATAACTGATTCACCCCCCCTCTCATTATCTGCCTTGTTTCCAACAATTGATATCAAAGCTAAGTTCCTCTAAACAAAGCCTAACAGCTTGAGGAAGATCTGGGAATCTCAATGGATATGTATGGTATGAAGGAACAACTTCAGTCTACGCTAGATGATCTTGAACAATCCCACTCTGAAGTCAATAATTTGAGAGAAAGACTCAAACACGTTGATGATTTCATAAATGAGTTAAAAGAAAAATTGAGTATCTCTGTGAAAAAGAGAAAGGAACTACTTCAAAAATTAGCAAGTTAGAGTGAAGCCAATGATAGTAATGAAGATCTGGATGAGAAATACAAGCTATGTGAGAAGCTATCAAAAGAGGTCATTATGATAAGACATGAGATGGAATCAGGGGTTATGAGATTCACCCAAGAAATTGAAGAGAAAAAGAAAATTGAAGATAATCTAAAACAATCCCTCAAGGAGAAGACAAAGGACTACCACAAAATGGATAGAATAATTAGGCATCTTGAATCTGATCTTGAAGAAGCTAGAGATAATGAAGAACAACTTGAGAATCAGATAGACACTCTTAAACAAAATCTTCAAACAACAAATGAATACAAAGAGAAATTCAAGATAAGCTCAACCCAACTTGAAGTTCTTCTTGAAAGACAAAAGAGGGTAGATGACAAGTGTGGCTTGGGATATGAGAAAGGTGAAAGCTTTGGATCCGGTCAGAAGAACTTTGGATCAGGAAATCAAAGAAACAGGCCTAGAAGACCTCTAGTAAGGCAACCAAATGCTCAAAGATATCCATACTTCAATGGATACTGCTTCAATTGCAACAACTTCGGTCATAAAGCAACTCAGTGCAGAAGGAGAATGAATCAGACTAATCCATCCTTCTCTAGAAAATGTTTCAACTGCAAAAGGTATGGTCACAAATCTCATGAATACAGAAATATGAAAATAAACAATTCATTCAATGGTAGATGCTTTGCATGCAATAGAATGGGACATATTGCTAATCAATGCAAATCAAGAGGATATCAGTCAAATATGCAAATAAATGTTGTTTGTTACAATTGCAATAGATCCAGTCATATTGCCAAATTCTGCAGAATTAAAAATCAGGATAAAAGGGGTCCAGTGCATCATAATCAGAAACAAGATAAGGGAAAAGGCAAAGTGAATGTGGATGAAGTTCAAAGGGAGATGAGCAAGATTTGGGTGAAGAAGAGTAAAAAAAATGTTGGGGATGGATCCGCACCAGAATCTGGTGCTGATACTCCTTCTGAAAACTGAACAGATGAGCTCTGGCTCAGGGGGAGTCACAAAGAAAAATAAATTCCCCCAGCTAGTCAATTGGTGCCTAAATTTGTCACATGGAATGTTGTGGATTAAAGGGTTCTCAGAAAAATATCTAAATAACCCTCGGTAAAAATATGAAAGATCCACATGGAGTTTTGCAAGAATTTAATCATCCAAGATTGATCCGGTTTGACAGCCATTCGGTAAAGCAGGATCTTCATAGACAGATCCAGTATGATTCAAAATTAAAATATCTTGATCTATGGATTCATGGCATGATTAGAGGAAAGAAAATACATTGTCAATTATCACTAAAAATGATTCTAAGTGCAACACAGTGATTCAAAAAGATCTCTCTCAAAATAGGGCAACAGATAACTTAAGTTGTGCATTTATTGTAAAAGGAAATTAAGGTTTGCGAAAGAATAAAAGGTTTTTCTTTTCTCGTCATTTGCACATTTGTATTTGAGAAGAAGAAAAGAAGAGATTTGCATCAGGTTTCTACAACTCTCTCAAAGTTCAACTACAAATCCAATTCATCCAGCGATTCATTCTGACTCTCATTTCGAACCCTGAAAACGTAAAAAGGTACTTCCATTCTGAAAATCTCTCTCTGAATCTTTTGCAAAATGGCTACTCCAATGGTTGTTAAGATCATTGATAGGCCGCGCCCAAAATTCAAGAAACACCCCTATAAATCCCTAGAAGTTGATCCATCAGATGCTTTTTCTAGCATTCCGCATGGGGTACTGCACGTAGAAGATGTTAGGGTTTACATCCACATCAATATTGAGGAATTTGGAGAATCTAAGTTGATGGACATCTATCACAAATAATTAATAGATGAAAGTTTTGAACTGAAACCTCAATACAAGGCCCTCTAGGATAAGCACTTTGGACATTGTATCCACTTTCCCTATTTTGCAGAAGATGATTGGGTCCGGTATGTTCTTAGAAAAATACATGACAATTTCATGTCGTTAATGAAGCCCTTCAAGATAACAAAAGATGCCATTAGGGCAGTAACTGGACTGCACTCATCCAATGGGTTACTTGCACTCAAATCTGTCAAGAACTAGATAGTTACTGAAGTTACCAGATCTAAGTTTGACAAAAGAGCAATGACAATTGATGACATCATAGATTCGGATGTCAAGTTTGCTTCAATGATAATTGAATATAAGATCTATCATTCTAGCATAGAGAACTCTATGTCTGGGACTACAATATATACAACATATCAGATGTTAAGGGAAAATGCAGATTGTGACCTATGTGATCTTCCTTTAAACCAACTGTTAGAAAACCTATAGAAGATCAAGAAGGATAAGAAGAACTCATTCAAGTATGGTTGTTTAATACTATGTCTGTTCTTTTACTATATGAATGAGCTACCCAGATCAAGTGGTTGGGTATGACAAAATGATAGACCAGTTGCCATATAGATCAAAGACTATATGTATGGACTTGGTGATGCTTAAGCCCAAAACACAGCTCTCTGGCGTTATTTCAAGAACTTTCAGAGCATGATGTAGGCCAGAGAAAGAATTCCTCAATCCATAGTTGAAAAATACAAGGATACAATGTGCTTCATGGTTGACACTGATCAATGTCTAATGGAGGCATTTGAGCCCAGAACAGTGTGGATAATGCCAATGGGTTACGAGGTAGATGAGAAAATCTTGGAGCTACACGTTCAACACATGTTGAGCCAGCCAAAGGACCTTGAGGCAGAAAGGTTTGGAACCTTTCAAGAATTAAGTGTAAAGATACATGTTGAGCTAAGACAGCCAGAAATAAAAAGGAAAGTTAGAAGGGAAGTAAAGGAAATTGCCAAAAGATATGGCATATCAAAAGAGGTAGTTGATGCAAACAGAGAGAAAATAGAAAGAGCTAAGAAAGAGAAACAAGAAGTAGAGAAAGGAAGTGTTCTGGTACAAGCCTCCTCCTAGACTAGATCCTCTAAGAGCTCTGCACCTACCATTCCTAAGAGCTCAAGAGCCACCAAACCAGAAGTCAAGACATCCAAAAAAGGAGAAAAGAGAATGAAAACAAAATCCACAAGGTCTTACACAAGTCACAAGGATGATGAAGAAATAGAGTCTGATGAGGAAGTTAAGAAAATGAAGAAGAAGAAGAAAACATCCAGGGAATCCTCTGCCGGTAAAAACATAGAAGAAGAGGCAGAAGAATTTGTTGAAAAGCCCACTCTTTCTATTGATGATATCATCAAGGCAGTCACTGTGGATGAGAACCTGCAACCAGTAATAGAATTTTATGATGAATATAGTGATACTGACAAGAGGATCTTGGAGGAAGCTACAGTCAGGTACCTAAATATTTATAATAAAGCATTCATTGAAATTATTTCATTAATTTCCAAAACTCTAGAGAAGGTACTTGAACTCAGAAAAGAGAATGCAAAGGCAAAAGACTCAGAGATCTGAGAACATATTGCAATTCAGCTCTATCCTTCTATTACTCCAAAGAAAATGGACATGATCTTTAAGGACTGTAAGGATGAATTCCAGAGTAAAGCAAGAATGAACAAACTTATGCTTGGAGAAACTGATCAAGTAGCAAGAGAAATAGAAGACATCCTCTGGAATGCCTTCAAAAGACTCAATCTTCCTATTATAGAGGAAATAGATGAAGAACCTTCAACCATGGATGTTGAAGGATTAAATGCATCAAATGAAGAATCTTCTGACAAAAATGTAGAAGGGTCAAAAGAGATAGATGAGAAGAAGTCTAAGGACTTGGATTCCTCTATTCTGGAAGAGGAAGTTCATGAAGCAATTAAAATCTCTCCTCTGGATCCCGCTGCAAACATTCCAGATTCAGGAACTGAAGGAGAAGGAAGAAAAGAGGAGAAAGTGAGTCAAGAAGAGGAGGTAAAGGGAAGAGAAGAAGAACAAATAGAGAAGATCTTTGATGACATTTCTGAGATTCCAAAAGAAAAGAAGACTCAGTCTCTGGCAAGAGACACTATAGAGGCAGTGAAGAATTTCTTGAACAAAGAGATGATGGAGATAGATGAACCGGAACTATTCCAAGGACCACTAAATTTTGATTCCCTCTCTCCAGTCCAGACAATGAAAATAACATCTTTTGCCCAAGCTAAAGCAAAAGAAAAGCTTCTAAAATCTCACATGGAAGACTGTGAGCTATTAGAGATTGCATTCGGTATGCTGGAGAAGATCATGCCATCTTTTCAAAAGGTTCCTTCGGCCTCTCCATCCGGTAACTTGAAATCTCTGGTAAACTCGGTTAAACTCATTTTGATTCTTTAGAGAAATTGGTAGAAGAAAAGGTCCAAAAAGAATTTTTGGGAAAAAGATTCACTGAAGTACAGGGACTCATTGCTATTGATAGGAGGACCCTAGATATTGGGATAAAGAGCCTTGAAAATGCTCTTAAAGATGGTGAGGACATGTACAATATTTGTCTATCTTGGCCCAAAGTGACAGAGGATATTGAAAAGAAGGTGAAAGAGCAAGAAGGTAAACTGTCAAGTTTATCTCAAAACTTTGATCCCCTCATTACATCCTTAATGAACCAAGAATGCTAGGCCATTGTCATTATAAATGAAATAAAGAGGCTGGACAAAGAAAAGAAGAATATAATAAATAGGATGAGTGAACTCAGAGGGATAATTATTCCTAAGTTAGAGGCGCTGCATGAGGCCTTAACAGATGCTCAGACCATAGCCTAGACTAGTGATCCGGCAGACTTAAGAAGGGCAGAAGCATATGCATTTTTGTTGAGTGGTCACATCTCCACTTTGGATAGGATGAAGCAGAGCTGGGCCACAGAGTTTGTACAGTTTATGGCCACTTTTGTAGATATACTTAAGTACATGTAAGTATAACATGTATATATACTTATGTGGCTATGTATAAGTTAATTTTTGCAAATTTTGGTGTGCAAATTCTATCCTTTGCCATTGATGTCAAAGGGGGAGTGAGGAGTAGTGAAAAATGTGGAATCTAGCTAAGGGGGAGCTCCGGTAAAACAGTGCATAAGATAGAGCATCAGCCAAGGGGGTGTTTGCTATGACACTTAGTCATTTTTCACTAAGTGTTGCCATTAATGCCAAAGGGGGAGATTGTTGGAAAATGACACTATGTGGCTTCATGAGTGTTGTCATTGATGGCAACAAAGTCTATCCCACACATCCGCAGTACATGGTATGCCTATACCGGAAGTTAGATTGAAGATTGTTTTAGTCTGGTGAACAAGAACAAAGCATGCAGCAAGGTTCGACAATCAGGTTCAGATCTCTCAGGTGGTGTAACTCAGTAAGTTGCAGACTTGGACAAGTCAAGAAGAGTATCATGACTAGTATATTCTAGAGATTGAGCCTCTGGTGATAAAACATGGAAAAGATATGAGCATCTGAGTGTTGGGTTCCTGACAGGCAGAGCAGACTGAGGAAGAACTGACCGACATAGTATCAGACTTCAATCCGGATGAGTAATTGATGTTGATCAAGCTATTTGATGGATCATACAATGTTGGATGACATGATTGATGACTTCTATGTCTATGTTTTTGATACGCATCACAAATCAAGTATGGATTTAGCCGACATATTAGTATCTTGTAAATATCTTGAGTATTCTGGTTGCCGACTAGAAAGTTATTGAAATCCTTGGTGCGGATATATATACCAGATGGATTCTAGTATGAAGGTGTGTATGTGTGTAGATGTGATGAAATAAGGTGTGAGGAAAGGCAGAGATAAGTGTGGAAGCAACAATACAAGTCCGGTATGTGACAGAGCAACAACACTAGAGCAGAGGAAGAATGAAGTGCATTAGATCAGTATATTGAGCCTAACTAGAACTAAACTTTAGCATTTGTTGATGCCTCTCATTAGTTCAAACACCTGGTTACCTTCTATAAACTCTATAGACAGTTAGTCTCTTGTAGGCAGTGTGTCTCTTGTGAGCAGTGTGCTCAGGTAGTGAGCCCTAATTGGCAAGTACCATTTTGTACTTCTTATTCTTTTAATAGAGAATACAATCTTGGGTTAGTCACCTCGTGGTTTTTCCCTTAACAGGGTTTTCCACGTAAAAATCCTTGTGCTATGTGTGTTGATTTTATTTCTGCTCTCATGATTATATATGCTTATATGTTTTGATGCTTACAAATTATAAAAGAAGAAAAGAAAGTTAAGATAATAGAGATAATTGATTCACCCCCCCTCTCAATTATCTTCCTTGTTTCCAACAGTTAGGAGAGGATTTGGGTGATGGAATGTGATGTTGATTGGATGAGGAATTAGATGGTAGGGTTGATGGATAAGGAGATGGTGAATTTGGATAAGGAGTTGATGGATTTGGATAAGGGGAATAAGGATAAGAAGGATGTGGACAAGAGGTGGAGGTGATAGGGATTTCATATGAGAATGGATGTTGGGATGTGGATGGGGGATATAATGGATTTCCCTTGTCAAGGGTAGCATAAGGATAACCATAGGAAATGCAATTTGGTGTCGAGGCATAACTTATGCTAGTGAATACATGGTCATAAGGTGCTTTCATGTTTATGAATGGGTGAGAGTTATTAATGGAAAGCTTACTTGTAACGATTTCATTAAGGATTTTGAGTTTATCTTGGTCAACGACATCATCATATGAAGTCATGATTGGATTTGGATTTAAGATGATGTGATGTAGGATGACTTGATGAAATTGATTTTGATTTTGGATTAGAGGGGGATTTATTTGGATTAATTGAGATTGGATGATTTTGGATTGATTTAGGATTTGGATTGATTATGGTCAATGATATATGACACTTGATGCTAGGATAGATTTGATTTGATTTTATTAGTCAAGGTCAATGATATATGACACTTGACAAGATTTGGATTGATTGGGATTGATTTGGGATTAGGCCAAGGGCCGTTTGATGATTGGATTGGATTGGATTAAGGATTAGGCAAAGGGCCCTTTGGATAGTGATTTGGATGAAATTGGATGGAGTATGATTAGGATTTAAAGAAGGTTGAAGGGGGTTAAGATCCTTAACCAATTTTTAATTTGTAAAGGATGATTTTTGGATTAAGGATTGAAATTGGATTTTGATTAGGGATGGATAGAGGAATTATGGATTATTGATTTAGGATGAGGGATTATTATATGAGGTTGGGATTTGGATGAAAGTGGATTAAGATCAATAATGGGATTAGGATTAGGGGGCTTAATGGATGAGATGATTGATGGGTTTGGATTAGAATGGATGATAGGATTGATTAGGGAGATGGGTTGGATTAAGATTAGGGATGGAATGAATTAGGATTGGATGATGAAGATAGATTATGATTAAGGATAAAGAGGAATATGAGAGACTTGATTAAGCTCAAATAGTGGGATTGGGGTAAGCTGAATTGGTGGAAATTGATTAGGATAATGTTGATGGTTGGGAAATGGATGAGGTGGATAATGGATGTAGGATTAGAGGGATAGATAAATAGTATAATGGATTGGATTATATGTGGAAGAGATTTGGGATTATATGGATAAGGGATTTGGATTAAGAGGATGAGGAATAGATTATGATTGAATTAGGATGGAGATAGAGAACTTGATTAGGAGGAAATACTTAGTGAAATAGATTATAATATGGATGAAAATGGAGTAAGAGGGAAAGAGGGTTGGATTGGGAGGATTATGGGGTGATTAATATTGGATAAATGGATTAGGATATGGATGAGTGAATTAAGATATGGACGAGGGAGTGATTATGATGAAGAATATGTTTAATCTCAAATAAGGAATTTAAATAAGCCTAAATGATGGGATTAGATGAGGATAATGATGATGATGAGGAAGTAATTAAGCGGATAGGCATGGACTAGGATTAGGCCCTTGATTGGATTAGGAAATTGATTGGGATTAGGGTCCAATGATGATGGATTAGGATAATCATTTGGATGACTAGGATAATGATTAGGGTGAAATTGGATAATTGGATAAGTGATTAGGAGGAATTGGATTGAGATAAGGTGGATTAAGAGGAAAATGGATTATTTAGATTTAGATTAGGAAAATGGATGATTTGGACAAAGATTAAGATGGGTGATTAAGAGGTGATTAAGGATGGCTAGGTACTTGAATTTAGGCAACTTTGTAGATATGATTCACATACATGCATGCACAATTCTTGTAAATGATTTGGATTGGTGGATTCATGGGTTTCGATGATGAAGACATGCCAAACACGCAAACACCCTAGATTTAGTAAAATAGGTGCGGCATATCTTGTGGATCTCACGAATGGCCATGGGCCAATCCCAACTCAAAATAGAGTAGCAATTCCCACCCCCATTAATACCAGGGTGCCAAGATAGAGAATATAAGGTCATGTACCACCTTATACCCCTTACTTTTGAGACTTTCATCTTGCCAAAAGTAGACCCTATCTCAATTATGATGGTACATGTGAGCATCTTCCCCTCCTACTACAACGGTGCACCACAAGATATGACAACCGAAGGGTCTTAAGCTAGGATGTATGGCCTTCTATGGGATATCCTTGATACACACAGGGTGTGTGAGGCCTATGTCTATGAGATGAGGAGTATGCCTAATGGCATGGTGCAAGATAGTAATGTTGCAAGTATGTGGTAATCGGTGTTGTCATTGATGTCAACAAGCTTGTGTTGTCATTGGTGTCAACTGTGTCTTTTGATGAGGTCGTTGTTGTTTGATTAAGTTGTTTTGCTAAAAGTGATTTGGTTACTTTGAAGAGGTGCTAAAGATGTTGAGAATATGCTTCTGTTGTCGGGTTTCCAAGTGCTTTTGAGAAATATTTATTTTTATGGAAGTAGTTTGTTAAAGAAGTCTTCTGGCTTACAGAGTGTTTGAGTTTTTTCTCCACATTTCTTTTGTATTGGAGATCTAATTATACAATTTGGATATATTGTTTAGAAGTATTTGAAGATGCTAAATCCAAAATTTGGTACGCTAGATCATTGTGTAATGGAAGTTGTGTTCACTAGTTTGAGAATAATGTTTGACAGTGTGTCCGGGAGAAAGTATTTTGCTCTGCATTTCTCTGCAGAATGGTTTTAGGTGATATGGTTCTAGATGTGCTCTTATAAAGTCTATATTTTCCTTCAGCTCAAGTGGTTCATGGTTTGGTTCTCCACAATTACATTTCTTAAGTTTCGGATGATGACAAAGCATGATAGATCTGGTTAAGTACTCTAGTGTGAAGTTTGTTTAGGTGAAAGATGTTGTAAAGGAATTTGTAGTTTTTAGGTGCTTGTGGATGTTTCTAGATCATGTTTAAACTTGGTATGTGGCCTGCATGTCGTCATGTGATTTTGAGGAAGTATTTAAAAGTTCATGGTGTTAACACAAGGATGGTCAACTTAGTTGTTTACACTATTAGCGGTTGTGCTTTGGTGAAAGTGAAAGTGTGATGAAGTGTGTAAGAGTGGATTTAGGTCCATGCTAAAGTGTGATGTGGTCTGCATTCATTCCCTTCCTCTACGGGAATGTTTAGGTCCAGACCTAATTGAATTTTATGGGTTAAGTTGTGTTTCCAACCTTGGAGAATGTTTTCATGATTGATGATTGTATAAATAAGTATTAAGGATTCATGGTTGTAGGGATGCGCAAGAGATATGATGTTTGTGATGTGAATTTGATCAAGGTAGTGAGAGATTTCATGTGTTAGGCTACTAGATGTAGTGAGAAAAAGGTGTACTATTTTTAGTGATGCTACAAAGATGTTTGTGTTGTGATGGATATTGAGCTTCATTGGAACTGAACTTCATTGATAGGTTAGATGAAACTATATCAGTTCAAATCCTAGCAGTGAGCCATTCTTCTCTTCTTTCTTTCTTTCTTAGTGGGTAGTGAGTCCACTTGGATAGTGAGTCCTCTTGGACAATGAGTCCACCTGTAGTGAACATTCTCTCATTTGGACAGTGAGCCCTCTAGTAGTGAGCCTTTGCAATTTGGTATTGCTACTACATCATATTGTGAGCTAATCCTCACTATGATTTTTCCCTTTTAGGGTTTTCCACGTAAAATCTGGTGTTCTCTTGTGTGTGGTGTTATGATTTAGTTTTAGTTATTTTCTTTTCATGATTAATCATCATAACATGTTTAAATTTTAATGTGGATTTGAATGTTTGCAAGGGTTTGAAGTTTTGTTACAACTAATTTACCCCCCTTCTCAGTTGTCTTTTGCATTCAACAATTGGTATCAGAGCAGGTTCCTTGGAAGAAGCTTAACAACTTGAGGTAGATCTGGGATGGTGCACAATAAGGATGTTCCCCTGTTTAATGGATCTTTAGAAGACGAGTGTATGACTGTCAATAGTGAAGAACTCAAGGTTACTCTTGAGGATATTGAAATAATTGAAGGTGAAAACAAAGATTTGAAAGAAAGTATTAGAAAATTGAAAGATCAAGTCAAGAAGCTCATAGAAAAGAATAAGGAAATGAATGAGCAATTGGTGCAAGAAAATGAAACCATTACTGGTCTAAAAATGCAAGTTGAAGAAAAGAAAAGAATTGAGGAATGCCTAAATGTAGTTGTGAAATACAATTCTAAAAAATGTATAAGGCTTGAACAAGAAGTTGTGAATCTGAATTCAGATCCAAGGAAGGCAAAGAATTATGAAGAAAAATTCAAGATAAGTTCTATAAGGCTTGATGAGATGATTGCAAGTCATAAAAGCTCCAATGATAAAGGGGGATTAGGATTTGAAAAGGGCAAAAGTTCAAAATCTGACCAGACTTCAAACAATGGCAAGCAGATATGAAATCAAAAGAATAAAGCTAGAAAACCTCCAATCAGACAACCAAATGGTCAAATGTACTCATATTTTAATAGTTATTGTCATTTATGTAATAAGTATGGACATAAAGTGACAGAATGCAGAAGCAGAAGGAATCAAAATGTTCCATCCTTCTTTGGTTAATGCATCACATACAATAAAGTTGGTCATAGAGCTGTTGTATGGAAAAGTAAAGTCAGTCAGAACTCTATTAGGTGTTTTGCATGCAATAAGATGGGACATAAAGCTAATGAGTGTAGAAGTCAAATGAGAAGTGGCTCTGGAAAGGATAGAATAGTTAAATCTTTCAGTGGCTACTGTCATACATGCAAGAAATTTGGGCATAAAGCTAACCAATGTAGATCCAAAATGAATGGAAGGAATACCAATCAGAGAAATGTTGTGTGCAACAATTACAATAGACCTGGACATACCTCTAAGATCTACAAAAGCAGAAGCATGAAGAAGGTGAATCCAGTAAAGAAAAATGCACCAGTACAAAAGGTTGATCTAGCAGAGACAAAGAAGGAAATGAGTAAGATTTGGATTAAAAAGGATGTAGCAGAGGTTAAGGATGAGCCTATACTGACATCCGGTGTAGATGTTCCCTTTAGGAACTAAGATTAGTGCTTTGGCTTAGGGGAAGATTTATTGAAAATCTTTCCTCCCCTGCCAAAGGATTGATGCTAATGTCTCAGCATGAAGGGATAAGGTTAAGAATTAGCAAAAAAGGGTTATGTCATGACAAAGATTGTGATTACAAAGGATAAAGGTAGAATTGTATAGATTAGCTTGGTTGGTAATGTTACAAAATGATCTTATCCTCCACAAGAAGTCTTCTATGCAAGACAATTTGATTAGAACACAATTATTTCTAGTATAGAGCAATTTTCATGTTGAGGATCTACAAATGAACTCAGAAGTAAATGGATGTGAAGTCTATTTGGTGAGTTAGAAGAGGAGATGCACATAGAACAACTAGATGGATTTTATTTATCAGATAAACCTAATATGGTCTACAGATGGAAGAAGGCATTATCTGGATTGAAGAAAGCTCCCAAAGCTTGGTATGCAAGGTTAGACAGGTACTTATTATAGCAAGGATTCAATAAAGGCTCCGTAGATAGCAATTTATACATCAAAGTAAGTGGAGACCAAATTCTAATTATGGAAGTGTATGTAGATGACATAATTTTTGGTGGAAATGAAGGCATGTGTAAGAGATTTGTAGATGAGATGTAGAAAGAGTTTGAAATGTTAATGTGTGGGGAAATAAATTTCTTTCTTGGCTTATAGATCAACCATATAGATAAAGGCATTTTCATTTCTCAGTCAAAGTATGTAAAAGAGTTGTTAAAGTTTGGAATGGAAGATTCTAAACCAGTTTGTTCTCCTATGGTTACTAGTTGTAAGTTGAGAAAGAATGATAAATCTCATAAGGATGATTAGAGAAAGTATAGATCAATGATTGGAGGATTACTATATCTAACTCCTCCTAGACTAGATATTATGCATGCAATTTGTCTTGTGGCTATATTTCAAGCAAATCCTAGAGAGTCACATATTATGGCAATTCTGATCACGACTTATGGTATCCAAAAGACACTGAATTCACTCTAAGTGCTTATACAGATGTAGATTGGGTTGGTTGTGTAGATGATAAGAAAAGTACAAGTGTTGTAGCATTCTGTCTTGGTGGCAGAGTAGTGTCATGGTTAAGAAAAAAGTAGGACTCGGTATCTCTGTCTACTGTATAGGCAGAATACATTGCAACAACATCTTGTTGCACATAGGTGTTGTGTCTAAAATAAACCTTGAAGATTATCAAAGTTATGTATGATGAGCCAATTTCTATTTTCTATGATAATACAAGTGCTATTAACATTTCAAAGAATGTGGTGATGCATTCAAGGACAAAGCATATTTCAATTAGGTATCACTTTCTAAGAGAGAAGGTTGCAAAGATTGAAGTGACGCTTGAGTATGTGCCTACAAAGGATCAAGTTGCTGACATATTTACTAAGGCTCTTGGTAAGGATACATTTGAGGATATCTGGGAGAAATTAGGGGTTATTGCCCCTCCTTCCTTGAATTAGATGTATAAGGAAATGCATTAGTCCAGTAGATTTCACAATTCATTCTTTTCTAGACTGATGATTGGAGGCTACCTCTTAGGGGGAGTAGACAATAGTCATGATTATTGTTGCAGTCAGGGGAGTATTCAGAGAAGTGAAAGAAAAAGATGTTGTAGAGTAGTAGTGAATAGTGCAAGCATGTGCAAGATCATGAAAATGGAAAGTTGTGACACTTTTTTCCATTGATGTCAAAGGGGGAGAGAGTTCATGTGAAAAACAAAGGGGGAGAAAGAATAATCAATGATCAGAAAGAGAGAATAAGATATGCAAAAGAAAGTGGGAGAGTAACAAAGTTAAAGAAGATTGATGTAGAGTTGTGTAGTTATGGTTTTTTACATTATGTGTTGCCATCAATGACAAAGGGGGAGATTGTTGCAAGTATGTACTAATCGGTGTTGTCATTGATGTCAACAAGCTTGTGTTGTCATTGGTGTTAACTGTGTCTTCTGATGAGGTTGTTGTTGTTTGATTAAGTTGTTTTTCTAAAAGTGATTTAGTTTCTTTGAAGAGGGTTGAAGATGTTGAGAATATGCTTCTATTGTTGGGTTTCCAAGTGCTTTTGAGAAATTTTGATTAATTATGGAAGCAATGTGTTAAAGAAGTCTTCTAACTTATAAAATGATGTTCAAGTTTTTGTTCCACATTTATTTTGTGTTGAAGATCTGAGTATGCAGTTTGTATATATTGTTTAGAAGTGTCTGAAGATGATAAACCTAGAATTTGGTACTCCGAATCGTTTGGCAGTGGAAGTTGTGTTCACTAGTTTGAGAATAGTGTTTGATAGTGTTTTTATTGTGTTTGGGAGAAAGTATTTTCTCTACATTTCTCCATAGAATGGTTGTAGGTGTTGTAGTTTTTGATGTGTGCTTATAAAGTCTATATTTTCCTTCAGCTCAAGTGGTTCATGGTTTGGTGCTCCGCAAGTACATTTCTCAAGTTTCAGATGATGACATAGCATGATATAGTTGGTTAAGTACTCTAGTGTGAAGTTTCTTCAAGTGAAAGATGTTGTAAAGGAATTTGGTGGTTTTCAAGTGCTTGTGGATGTTTCTAGATCATGTTCAACCTTGGTGCATGGTCCACATGCCATCGTGTGATTTTGAGGAAGCGTGCATTTAAAAGTTCATGGTGTTAACACAAGGATGGCCGATTTGGTTGTTTACACTATTTGCAATTGTGCTTTGGTGAAAGTGAAAGTGTGATGAAGCATGTAAGAGTGGATTTAGGTTTGTACTAAAGTGTGATTTCGTCTGCATTTGTTCAACTTCCTCTATGAGAATGTTTAGGTCTAGACCTAATTTGAATTTTATGGGTTAAGTTGTGTTTTTGACCTTGGAGAATGTTTTCATGATTGGTGATTGTATAAATAAGTGTCAAGGAGTCATGAATGTAGGGGTGCGCAAGGGATATGATGTTTGTGATGTGAATTTGATTAGGGAAATGAGAGATTTCATGTGTTAGGCTGCTAGATGTAGTCAGCAGAAGGTGTCTACTATTTTCAGTGATGCTACGAAGATGTTGTTTGTGTTGTGATGAATATTGAGCTTCATTGGAACTGAACTCCATGCATAGGTTAGATGCAACTATATTAGTTCAAAGCCTAGCAGTGAGCTATTCTTCTCTTAGTTCTATCTTTCTCAGTGGGTAGTGGGTCCACTTGCAGTGAGTATTCTCTCTTTTGGGTAGTGAGCCCTCTGGCAGTGAGCCTTTGTAATTCGGTATTGCTACTACATTATATTGTGAGCTAATACTCAACATTGTTTTTCCCTTTTAGGGTTTTCCACCTAAAATCTGGTGTTCTCTTGTGTGTGGTGTTGTTATGATTTAGTTTCAGTTATTTTCTTTTCATGATTAATCATCATAACATGTTTAAAGGTTAATGTGGATCAGAATGTTTGCAAGGGTTTGAAGATTTGTTACAACTGATTCACCCCCCTCTCAGTTGTCTTGTGCATTTAATAGGTAACCCAATCTCCTCCTTCACTTTTCAAGGTATAAAGTTCTTGCAAGCTTCACCTAAATGATAAATGTCCCCTAATGGAAGAGTCTTTCGATTCTCTTTCAAAATTGTATACCTTGCCAAAACATGAGGGTTGAGGTCATCTCCTTGGTGATGAAATCTAAGGAAAGCCCCCTAGAGGAAAGAATCAAAGGTGTTCTTGATGTCTAATATCGCCAAATGGTGCAAGGAGAGAGCATACACATCAAGGACCTTGGGATGAACAAAGATAAAATAGATTAGATCAAATCAAGGTTTTTGATCCCCAAGATCATGCGAAGTGCAAGGAGAGAGCATACACATTGATTGATCCCAAACAAAGAAAACAAGTTCTTTTTAATCCTAAAAACAAATGTGTTGGTGACATAGTCAAGGGGCACTGCTCTGATGGAAATTTGTATGTTGTCATTGATGGCAAAAAAGCATAGTAAAGGGACTTTTAGTCATGAGTCATGGCACTAAGGTTTGGTAAAGTTCTGGAAGACTAACTTAATCAAATGGCTAAGTATGGGAAAGCTACAGAGTGAAAAATATTGGGTCAGTATGCCTCCGCAGTTGAAGATCATTATATGCGGTTTAGATATGTTGTTCATAGCTATTTGATGATCACATGTTCTAGTGTTCAAGTTCTAACTTCCTCTGGAAGTCATATGGTGAAATGTCTAAGTTCGGGTCAACAAAGTTAAGATATGAATAGTGCATAGTGCCAAAGTAAAAGGGTCTGCATTCCTCTGCTATTACATATTTTGTCTTGTGGTTCTAAGGTAACAAAGCTACTTATTATGACTACCTAAATCTAGAGTTATAGCCTTTGAAGTTCCTTTGATCACTTTCTACAAGTTGTTCTTTATCGGCTTACAGTCTGACAATGTTTCATAGTGACTGAGTGATAGTTCAAAGATCTGCATTTGTCTGTAGTTGATTCCTATGTTATGCGGTTCTAAAGGTATGAGAAGAGAGCTATAATGGATATTGGATATGATTTTCAAAGTCTCATATGGTCCACATTGGAAGTTATGATGTGACAACTGAACTGGTCAAGTGTGCACTTAAGGGATAAGCTGATAGGCATGTTAGATCTATATGCGGTGAAGATATATTGTTTGAAAAATCAATCTAAGTAGTTGAATGATTGGTCCCGACCTATATGAAGACTATTGTATGTTTGTTTGGGTTCGCATTGTTGTTTGTGCACAAGTTCAAGCTGATAAGGTATAACATTTGTGTACGCATTTCATGTTTGGCTTGCTGACCTAATTGTGAGATAAATCTTGTTGTGGATATATATACTTGATGGATTTCGGTGTTGGATACATGGAGAAGTGCAAATAAAGTGTGAATAAAATGTGTGTATGATCTAAAGAAGTTTTGTGATCAGAAAAGGACAATAAATACAGAAGGGCAGAGCATATGTGAAGCAAAGAAGAAAAGTAGGGCAGACATTATGAAGACATTTGAATCTGTATATTGAGCTAAATGGTACTTGTGATCTATGAGAAAAAAATGAAGATTAAATAGAAATCAAATGTAAAATACAATGATTATACCTTCCTTTTGACTCACAAATCCAAGATTGGGAAGGAGTTGCACCCGATAGCTCCTTAGGTTTTACCCAAGACTAGTATGTATGTGGATTGCTCAATGCTTTTCAACACAATAGGATGAGAGACAAGTGGATTCAGATAGAGATTGAGATGGGGATGAGGGATAATTTTGACATTATGATAGTATGATGAAGGAGAGTGTGGAGAGATTTTGGCAGAGGTTTGATGCATGAAGAAGTCCCTCCTAATGACTTAGGTGAGGGTCTCATTTATAGAGTTTTGGAAATGAGGATAGAGGGTGAGGATTGAAAGATGAGATCAAGGGCTAGGAATAAAAGTAAATCTTTTATTCATTTTGGGAAAAGGGGTGATAAATGAGGTATGGGTGTGAAAGCATGGGAAATGAATTAAAAATTCATTTGGGGAATGGGAAATGAATTAAGAATTCATTTGGGGATAAGAGGTAATGAATGAGGATGGGTGAGGTAAGGGGTTTGTAAGAGAAGTAAATGTGATGTGTGATTTGTTTTAATTTTTTATTTGGAGGATGTGGGGAGGGTGTTAAACTAGGTTTGACCACCCAAATGAGAGGTTAGGATTAATTAAACATAGGTTTTGTTTAATTGATCCTAGGGCTAGGATGAGGTAGGGTAGGGTAGGGTAGGGTAGGTCAATCAGTAGGCTAGATTAATTAGATAAGAATGATTTATCTAATTAATAGGGATTAGGGAGATGGAAAAAATAGCCAAATAAATATTAGAAATATTTATTTAATAGATGAGGATAGTGTTGTAAGGTGTAGTGATAAATTAAATGAATTAATTGATCACAAGGGATAGACAAATGGTTAGGGATTAATTGAATTTATTCAATTAACAGGAGGGATAAATTGGTTTGCAGAGCAAGTCAATTTTAGGTGTCTACATTTGCCCCTCTTTGAGATGGTGTTGCGGCTAAGTAACATCATTTCAAAGAAGTTAAAACATAGAGTTGGATTGGATAGAAAAAAGATTTTATCTTAGAAGAATAGGGTAAGGTTTGGGGATAATTGGTAAGGGTGATGCCCCCTCGAGAGGATAGGCAGGTTGCAAGAACACGGTTGTGCTCTCGAAATAGATGGAATAGATTGGTAGAAGTGGTTAGAGGATAAGGGGTGAGATGAAAGTGTGATAATGTTGGGAGATTGATTGGTGGATGATCATTGCGTTGAAAATGATTTAGAGCAATCCTAGGTTTGATATAGCAAAGTGGATATTTTCACCAAGGTATAGAAGACTAGGGTGATGATGTTTATCCAACATTTGCATGGACTAGACACACAGACAAAGGGATGATCTCATGCATGCCCAAGATAGTATAACCTTGTCTAGATGAGGGAAGGGGACTCATAGCATAAGCCCTTAATACACAAAAGGTATGATGAACCTTAGATGCATAAGGAGATCAATATGCTAGAACCAACCCTATGATCAACACGATATGAATACTAGCTTGGAGTAATGAAACCAACCCACAAGCACATCATAGAAAAGCAAGACTATGCCCCATTCTAGATGTTTTCGCCACATACCATGATATAGTGAGATCAAGGTAGCTTTGATGTGATCTTCGAATAGGACAAAAGATAAAACTCAAAAACAAAAAGGCCAACGAACCAAAACAAATAGCCATTGTCTCTCTTGCCAAAATAGATAATGATTTGATAGATTCTGCCTATTGTAGGAAAGATATATCCTAAGGCAGAAATTGATAGATGATTAGGTCATGTTAAGTTGATGTTGTAAGATTGGCTCAAGATATGATTGTGACAAGTTGTGGTTGATGCTGATTTGATAGTTGATGACTTTTGTTAAGGGATGATGCTTTAATAGGTGATGTGGTGCTTGGATCTAGTGTAATCTTAGTGGGTTGGATGGGTACATCTTATGCACTTGAGTACTAGAAATGTCCTTCGTATCCCAGACTGCCTACATACCCTATATCCACGGGATCAAGGCACATTAAGATGCAAGTGGTTATGATATAGTTTTGATTTGTGATGATGATGTGGGATGATGATAGATGTGATAATGTTGGAAGATGAAATGTGTTGGATGATTTGGGTGATTTTGAGGATGTTGGAAGATGATGAGATGTTGATGGAATGATGTTGATTTTGTGATGGATATTTTTGGGATTTTTTTGGATTTTTTGATTTTGGAAAAGGAATGGTTTATTATGAGATTGTTGCATTGGATTTCATGTGGATAACCTTTATGCTAGATAGCAATGACAAGGGAACACCAAGTCTAGAGGTGAAGGTGATGGGGTTGGATAGGGGGGTTGGCGATGAAAGGATAATGGATAGGAGATTTGTGGTAGGTGAATGGACAAGCGATAGGGATGCATGTTAGATAGATGGAAGATAGGGATGAGGGATAGGATAGGTATGCATGATATATGGATGGGGGGTTTTAGGATTTTCTCCAAGGGCTAGGTTGCAAGGAATCATATGCCCCAATGCTTAGAATTTTTCATGATGGGTTCATGTTTGAATGGATGGACTTTGCAGTAGATGGATGGAGGATATATTTTAAAAGGGAGTATGCCAAGAGGTTTCCAAAGCATGTTGTTGATATTTTGCTCCTTTTCTTTATCAAGATCTAAGGTGGGAGATGGGAAAAGCAAGATATAATGGATAGGATGGATGGGAAATGATAGGATGAAGATACATGGATAGGATATGCAAAAGGATGTTATGGATGTGGATGATTAGATGGTTTTGCCCCCAAGTGTAGGGACGCAAAATGGATGGAGAAGGGCTTATGCATGATGCCCACAAGGGGTTTTCATCATGGTACTTACCCAAGGCACCACAAGGAGTGGTTTTCACCATTGGACAGATTTGTCTCTTTACTATTTTCTTGATTTTTTGACTTTTTGCTTTTTTGATGGAATGGGGACTCTAGCGTCTGTTTCCATAGCAAGGCGAAGATGGTCGCATGTTGGATAGCCTTATGGATGATGATTCCATGGATGTTGGTAGATAGGGAAAAAATGGAATGGATTATGATGTAGATTATGTAGATTATGATGTGGACTATGTGGGTTATGATGTGGATTATGCAAAAGCATGGACCATAGGAATGTGATGGGGAAGATATGTAGGATAGTGAACGAAAGATGGAGAGATGGGGGTATGTGGGAATGTTAAGTGGTTGAGGGGAACCAAGACCAACGGTTGCACACACCGTGATGTATTTGGAAGCTTGTACTTTGGATGTGGAGTTGGGAGTAATGGGGATCAGGATGGGAGATTTTTGGATGGTCGATTTGGGGTTTTAGGGACCCAAATGGACTTAGGATTTATGGGATTTTTAGATGGGGAGAGGGATGTTTGGGATTTTGGGGTGGGTTGGGATGTGGATGCCTCATTAGAATTTGGTGCTTTCTGTTTAGGGACCCACACCATTTTTGTTTTTGCTTTTTCTTGTGATGGTGTGGGCTTTGATAGCCTTTTGGATTTTGGATTTTGCTTGGAAGGGATAATATCTTTAGGCTTTTGTGCTTTATGCATTGAGGCATTCAACTTATTACTTTTGAATCCCATGGATTTGGGGGAAGCTTCATATTTGAAAGATGTGTGCTTTTGTTGGTCTTGATTGGGAATTTTAGGAGGTTTATGGGTGAAGGGGTAAAAAGTGGATTTTTGGATAAATGGATGAGGGGATTTGATGATGGGGATATTAGAAGTTGGGAGGATGGGAGGATAAGAGGATTTGTGGATAGGGATGTTTGGCGTTGGTAGGATAGGAGGTAGAGTGGATTTAATAGGAATATTTGGAGTTGGAAGTAGTGGAGGTAAATTTGATGGAGGAGGGATGGCGACATATGCTTTGGGAGTGTGATGAGATGCACTATGTTTGGGATTGGATGAATGGATTTTGAAAGGTGGGTGAATGGTATCAACATTTTTAGATTGTTTTTCTTGGGGTGTATAGCCAAGGCCATGCGAGGATGGATGGAATGTGGTGTGGATGGGCTCCAAGATGCCTTGTTCATGAAGGCCTAAGCCTTTGCCTTGATAGTTCATATGTTGGAGCATGCGACATGCAATGGGATGTTTGGTGCTTTGGAAACAAGATGCGAGTCCATTATTTGTTAGAGGAGGATAGATGGTGGATGGAAGTTGTTCACCTCCTACAAAAGAGTCACCACAGATGAAATTGCTTTGTCCAAGTGAATAGGAGGATGGATTTGGGATGGGATTGGTATATGGAGGTAAAGGATTAATGTGGGATGGTAAAGGGGTGGTAGAAGAAGGTGTGGGATCAATAAGTTGATCAATAGATGGGAGGGGATAGGGGATGAAATTAGATGGGATGGTTAGATCTTGATTAAGAGAAGGGGTTGATGTTTCAACATGCTTTGGATTTGATTCTTGACATAGCTCATGTGCTTGGATAGAAGTGGGAGTGACTTGGATAGATGTGGTGGGTGCTTGAATGGATGTAATAGGTGCTTGACTTATGGGTTCTTGAACATGGCTGCATGATGGTTCTTGAGTTATGATATGAGATTGTTCAAGAGGTTTGGTGGATGTTGGATTGCATGAGGGTGTTTGATTCCTTTCTAATAGCTAATGGATGGTATCCTTCATGAGTTTATGGGTTGAAGAACAATATAATGGATGGATAATGATGGTGGATGATGTGGGGTTAGGATTGGGATTGGATAGGTGGGTGATAGGATTAGGTAATGATGGTTCTTCGATGGGTTCAAGGATAGGTGTTGGACTAGATGGTGGTGTTGGAGGGATGGAGGATTTGGGGGATTCCATTGCTTTGCTTGGTGATGTTCTTTGGAGGAAATCCCACAAGGATTCGTTGGATGTCGTGGTGTTAGCATTTGGAAGATTTGATGGTGGATTAGATGGTGGATGTGTGATAGGTGTTGGTGGATTGGGAGATACATAAGGTGATGGATTAAGGTTGATAATGTTGGAGGGATATTGTGATGGGGGGGTTGGGATTGATGGATTGTAAGGTAGGTAGGGTGATGGATTAAGGTTGATAGAATGGGGATTAGAGGATGGGGGATTTGTATGGGGAAATGGTTGTGGATATAAGGTTTGGATTTCAGAGATAAGGTGTGCTAGATTGGTGTTCCCTTGATCAAAGTTAGCATGACAAAGGTTGGGGGATTGATAAGGTGGAGGTATTGGTTGATTGGATAAGTATGATGGCATGGATGTGTAAGGGGATGAAGATTGATATGAGGGTAAAGGTTGATATGATGAAGGTTGATATGATGGAAGTTGTTATGAGGTTGATGGTGTGGATATGTAGGGTGTTGAAGGTTGATATGATGAGGGTTGATATGATGGAAGTTGAAAGAATGAAGATTGATATGATGTGGATGGGGATGATATGTAGGATGTTTGTTGATATGATGGTTGAAAGAATGAAGATTGATATGATGTGGATGAGGATGATATGTAGGGTGTTTGTTGATATGATGGAGGTTGGGTAAGGGCTTGGGATTCTCCAATGATGAGGTGTGCTAAGGGCATATCTATAATGTCATTTTTACATTTTTTCTTAGCATTAGGATCCATGTTATCATAGACTTTTCTAAGTCTTTGTAATTGTTGCATTGCTTCATAAGGATCCATTTTGTTGGAGAGGTATGGGATGATGGAGGATAATGGATGATTGTGATGTTGGGGATCAAATTTCAAGACCTTAGGATGATTTGATTTGATTTGATTTGTTTTGATGAATGGTTCTCTATGCTTAAGATAGACTAATGATCTTAAGCAAGAGGGTTGATTGGGTTGATTCGGATTTGGAATTTGATAATTATGTTGGGAGATTTTGTTAATGATGTGGATAATTATGGTTGGGATTTTGGATGAGGGGATTGACGGAGGATGAAGGAGACTAGGTCCTTAACCAAGGTTTAATTTGCAAAAGATGGTCTTTGATTTAAGGATTAGGAATTGGAATGTTTGATTAGAGTTGACAATGGATGAGGGATGATTGATGTTGGATTTGATTTTGGTTTTGATTTGGATGAGGTGGGATTAGAATGATGTTGATGAATTGGATTAAGGATGATGAGGGTGATTAGGATAAGATTGGATCGAATGAATTGGATGATGATGTGGATAAGATAGGTGGTTAGGATGATTAGGATAGATGGGTGATTAGATTAAGATGAAGTGGATAAGCATGATTAAGATGATGAAGATAGACTATGACTAGAGAGGAAGTGGATTAGAATTTGATTAAGCTCAAAGAAATGGATTGGATAAGCTCAACTTATGGGGTTTGATAAATGGGGGGATGGTTTAGCAGTGTTGGGAGGACAACTCAGCTCGACGTGAGGGTGGGTGGGGGGCCAGACACGACCCCCCGTTGACAGGGGTTTGGGGGCGTAGCCCCCGACTGGATTTTTTTTGAAAATGGGCTTATAAAATTGATGTTTTTGATGGGAAAATTTGATTTTTAGACATAGATGAAGAAGGTGCTAAAACAGATGGAAAATGACACTAAAACAGAGAGGAATGGCACTAAAGGATGTGAATGGTTGGATTGATGGATGAATTTGATTTTACTTGGCAAGTATACAAACAATCAAGCAAGAAAACACAATGGCCAAAGGTTTGATTTATGAAAAATGTGATAATCAAGCATGTACAACCTTAGGGATTTGGGCCACTAAAACAAAGGTTCATAGTGAGTGTTTTCGTTCAGGTGGTTATACATGCGGCAGCACTTCTCTTCATTATGGAGTCTCCCAGCCTCCAAGGGTTATGCCTTGGAGGGTTTTAGGGGAGGTTGGCTATTGGTATAACACAACAACACCTATTGCTTGTGACTTTCGTCATAAACACATTAATTTATATAGTGGCTTGAAAGAGCTTGGCTTTAGCTTGTTGCCGCTTGGGTCGTTTCCACCTTTCGAAGTGGGGTGGTAGGCCCTCTAAGGATTAACAAAAGCAATACAAACACAAAAATACTTTTGATCCCCAAGTTTATACAAAGATGCGAGGGGAGAGCATACGTATTTGTTGTGCTTGCATCACACTAAACATGGTTCATTTTAGTTCTTTGGATTATGTTGGGGGTGATTAATGCAAGTGTTGTGAGAAGCTTTTGATTCCCAAGGTCACCAAATGGTGCGAGGGAAGAGCATACGCTTTTCACACCACAAACATAAACCACAAAAAACACTTCACACAAATTAGATTGATTTTCTTGATTATATGAGTGAATAATGCAGATTGTTGTTCTTTTTAATCTAATGATTTCAATTGATGCAATTTGTGGTTCTTTTTAAAGCCCAAAATTGAAATGTTTTGATAGTTTTTGTTGGCACACACTTGTCAATTTTAGAACACCAAATTCAAATATTTTCTAAGCTAATGCACACACACACAAAGATTTGATTGTTTGTTTGTTGATCAATTTTTTACAACACCAAATTTAAATGTTGTGTAAACTAGCATGTAAGGGTTTGTTTTAAATTCTAATTGAAAAGTTTGCTAAACTAGAGATAAAGACACCTTGCAAAAGCTTGTTAGTATCCGAAAAATGATAGTGATGACTTGCACACAAGCTGTCAGTCCCTACACAAAACCTAAAAGTTAGTCTCAGAAAATAGCTCTAATACAGAGGCAAGATAGCGCTAATACAAAAGATAGCGCCAATACAGAAAATAGCTCTAATATAGAAGATAGCACTAATACAGAAGATAGCACTAATACAGAAAATAACACTAATATAGAAGATAGCGCTAATACAGAAGATAGCGCTAATACAGAAAATAGCACCAATCTAGATGCAAGATAGCGCTAATACATAAAATAGCACCAATACAAAGGCAAGATAACGCTAAACTGTGTTTTTGCCTTAGTTTACAGTCTACAGTGAGAAAGATAGCACTGAACTGGGTGACGATAGCGCCAATACAACACAGATTTGGTCAATGGATGATTTTAGGAAAATTCTGCCATAGTTTCCCCTTGTTTCTGCGTAAAACCTGCAAAACCTGAGAGTTAAATTGCTAAAAAGGCTAGAAAACAAGAAAAAAAGAAGTGTTAAAATAGTGCCACAACAGATAGAGAATAGCGCCAAAACGTGAGTAAAATGGCGCCACTGCACAAGAAGATGGCGCTAATCTGCAAAAAACACGTCTTTCATAAAAAAAAACTCACAAGATAGTTAGATTGGGACCTTGTGGGTCCTACCGGGCGTGCCAATGTGATCTATGAGAACAAAATGAAGATTAAATAGAAATCAAATGTAAAATACAATGATTATACCTTCCTTTTGACTCACAAATCCAAGATTGGGAAGGAGTTGCACCTGATAGCTCCTCAAATTTTACCCAAGACTAGTATGTATGTGGATTGCTCAATGCTTTTCAACACAATAAGATGAGAGACAAGTGGATTCAGATAGAGATTGAGATGGGGATGAGGGATAATTTTGACATTATGATAGTATGATGAAGGAGAGTGTGGAGAGATTTTGGCAGAGGTTTGATGCATGAAAAAGTCCCTCCCAATGGCTTAAGTGAGGGTCTCATTTATAGAGTTTTGGAAATGAGGATGGAGGGTGAGGATTGAAAGATGAGATCAAGGGCTAGGAATAAAAGTAAATCTTTTATTCATTTTGGGAAAAGGGGTGATAAATGAGGTATGGTTGTGAAAGAATGGGAAATAAATTAAGAATTCATTTGGGGATAAGAGGTAATGAATGAGGATGGGTGAGGTAAGGGGTTTGTAAGAGAAGTAAATGTGATGTGTGATTTGTTTTAATTTTTTATTTAGAGGATGTGGGGAAGGGTGTTAAACTAGGTTCAACCACCTAAATGAGAGGTTAGGATTAATTAAACAAAGGTTTTGTTTAATTGATCCTAGGGCTAGGATGAGGTAGGGTAGGGTAGGGTAGGGTAGGTCAATTAGTAGGCTAGATTAATTAGATAAGAATGATTTATCTAATTAATAGGGATTAGGGAGATGGACAAAATAGCCAAATAAATATTAGAAATATTTATTTAATAGATAAGGATAGTGTTGTAAGGTGTAGTGATAAATTAAATGAATTAATTGATTACAAGGGATAGACAGATGGTTAGGGATTAATTGAATTTATTCAATTAACAGGAGGGATAAATTGGTTTGCAGAGCAAGTCAATTTTAGGTGTCTACAGTATTGTACTACAACATTTTGTAGATGCACCTGTAGCAATCTTCTCCTAATAGTGATCCATTTCTCTCTATATTCTCTTATCTTATTTTGGCAGTGAGCTTATTGCAGTGAGCACTTCTTAGGACAACGAGTCCTTGGGCAGTGAGCCTTCATGTAATTTGGTATTGTTATCAAAATATATTGTGAGCTAACACTCATTGTAGTTTTTCACTTTTTGCATTTTCCACGTAAAAATCTTGGTGTCTATGTGTTATATCTTTATGGTTGTTGTTCTTATGTTTGTTTTACTTTCAAGTTATTGAATGTGGTAAATGGATTAATAAATGTGTGAAAGAGAAGTTTTACAAAATACTGATTCACCCCCCCTCTCAGTATTCATTGTGATCAATAAAATGTTCCTTAATTAGTGGAAAAAATATGTTAGATCCTTCGACATGCGGGACAACAACCATAAATGATTAGTAGTCATCTTGGAAATATCTCGGACAACTGAAAATGATGTAATTGTTGCAAGTATGTGCCTAATCAATGTTATCATTGATGTCAACATATCCTTGTTGTCATTAGTGTCAACTGTATCTTATTCTATTACTTGTTTGGAAGACTTGTATGTTGAGGATATTGAGAAAATTAGCCTCTTCAGAAGGAACAAGTGAATTATAGAGAAATGCAGTATAGACAATGAGTTGTATGCTGAAGAACAGTTCGGTAAACTTCTTTGCATTTACTTATGTTTGAAGTTTGTGGTCTGTAGATTGGAAGTAATTTAGAGGCATGACTAAGGATGCTGCATTTTGGGTTTGAAGCCTCTGCATGAAGATCTGAGTGAGTTGTGTTCACCAGAGTGAAACCTACTTTTTCTGTAAGTTCAGTTGGGACAGGAAGAAAATATTCTACTCTGCATTCCTCCAGAATAAAGAATTTTGCTCTACGGTTCTAGAGGGAAGTCTGGGATGATGATAAGTGCCTACAGTTGTAATGGTTCGTGGTTTGGTGGTCTGCAAGCTATCTTTCTTTTTTGACAGTTGAAGACAGTGAAGTTCATGTGTTCCAGTGAGAAGATTCCTATGGATAAAGTGGTTAAGGTCCGTGCAGTTACTCCTAATGATTATAGTGTGCTTGTGGATTTCTCCTAATCATGTTCCTATCTGGACTTTAGTCCACATTAAGAAATTGAGATTGTGTTTAAAGATTGTTCCCAGATAATGTAGCGTGTAACCAGTCTTGGCCGACCTAATTAATCCTAGTGATTGTAGAGATCTCTAGAAGATTGTGGAAGTGTGTTGTTGTGTGGAAGATCATGTTTGAGTCCTAGCTAAGGCATGTCATGATCTTCATTTCATTCCCTTTGCATAATGTTGCAATAGGTCAGGACCTATTTTGTAAATGTTTGTAATACCAACCTTGGAGATTGTTTCAATGGTTGATGATTGTGATGCCGACCTTGATGATCATTCCAAGGTTGATGTAGTGTATAAATACTTGTAGTTGAGTCATGGAGAAAGTGTCCTTGAGCAGAAATGGAAGGATATTAAGAAAGGTCTAAAAGGCGGAGCAGAGAAAAGGTAGAACAGAGAAGAGGAAAGAAGAGGAAGAGCAGAGCAAAGGAAGAGCAGAATAGGAGAATTATTATACTTCAGTCACAAATAAAGAAAGGTGTTGATCATGGCAGTGAATTTGGTAGTAAGCCACCAGTAGGTTTTAATAGCCCTCAAGGTTTAACAACCCTTATTGTAATCTTGCTAGGTTTAGGGTTGAGGCAGTGAGTTTGCTAGACCTAGTTGTTCTTCATGGTAGTAAGTTAGTATGTTTAGGCCCATGGAGTGACCAAGCCTGAACATCATTATTTCAAGATTGTAATATATATTGAGAGTTAATCCTCTATGTTCTTTTTTCCCACCTTGGGGTTTTCCACGTAAATTTGGTGCCTCTTGTGTTTGATGTTGTATCTATGGTTAAGTTTCTGATTCCATGTACTCATTGTTAAATCATAATACTTGTGGATAAGTGATGAATGTTTAATTGTAGAAAGTGTTTAAGTTTTGTGACAACTGATTTACCCCCCCTCTCAGTTGTCTGGCACATATCAACAATTGGTATTAGAGCCAATTTCCTCTGAAGAAAATTTAATAACTTGAGGAAGGTCCAGAATGTCTTTGAAGAAGGAAGCACCACATTTTGATGGAACAAATTATGTTCGCTCGAAGGCTCGGATGAAAAGCCATCTTCTTTCTCTTTGTTACAAAGTTTGGAATGCTGCATAAACAAAATACACCATACCTCCAAATGGTCCGACGACTAAAGATGAAATCATAGAATATGAGATAGATATTAAGGCAAAGGATACTCTACTAAGCTCATTAATCGAATCAATATTGACGAAAGTTGTGGATCTTGAAACCGCAAATAAGGTATGGGAAAAGTTGAAAAATCTGTATGAAGGAGATGATTCTATGAAGGAAGCCAAGTTACAAAGTTTGAAAGTGAAATATGAAAGATTGAAGATGAATGATGATGAAAACATATTAGCCTTTATGGAAAGAGTTGATGAACTTGTTACAGGAATAAAAGCCATAGGCGATACTCTCGAAGAAAAGGAAGTTGTTATGAAAATTCTCAAATCTCTGCCTAAGTCCTACTATCACAAGGTAGCCGCGATTGAAGAATTCATGCAAGTAAAAATAGTTAACAAGGATCAGCTACTTGGTAAGCTTATTGCTTTTGAAATGAGGGAGTTAGATGATGCTCTGTCAAAAATTGAGATGGCCTTCAAAGCCAGTATTCCTAGAAGTACTTCCAGATCAGATTAGTATAAGGTAGAATCCGATGATGAGTTAGATGAAGTTAAATCCAACTTTGTGGATAGATTGCAAAGAGGATCTGGTAAGTATAAAGGCAAATTACCTTTCAAATGTTTTTCCTATGGTAAAGTAGGTCATTTTGCTTCCAGATATCCTGAAAGAATTGAAAGAAATAGAAGAAGATATGAGAACAAACCTAGGACCCAAAAGAAGTGTTATTATGTTGAAGATTTTGATGATGATGAAGGAGTATTAGATAATGGTGAACCAAATAATGCTAGTTCCTCTGTAAATGAATGCTTGTTCATTGCTATTAAGGAAGATCCCATGTCTACTAATTCTTCTAGCTATGTGAAGGAAGAAAAATAGTGGAAAGTGCTTTAGCTGCTCAGGTCATTAAGGAAAGGATGAATGGGTTATTGATAGTGGCTGCTTTCACCACATGACTACTGAAAAAAATAAGTTTGTAAGTTTGGAAAGATATGATGGTGGACTGGTTAGGTTTGGAGATGATACAACTGGTAGGATTTGTGGGAAAGGATCTATTTCTTTTGATGGCAAGCATAATACTGAAGATGTCTTGTATGTGAAAGGATTAAAGCACAATATTTTGAGTGTGGGTCAGATGTGTGACAAGGGCTATGATTTAAGCTTCAAGGATAATGGATGCAAGATCAGGGAAAGCTCCAGAATAGTCATTGCAACTGTTAAGAAAACCAAAGGTAATATCTATCACTTGAAAGGAACTAAGAACTACTGCGTGTTGACTCAAATTGATGAGAGTTGGTTATGGCATAGAAGGTTGTGTCACATAAATTTTGATAATATTATGAAGATAAGTGTTACACAGATTGTTAGAGATTTGCCTAATCTTGTAAAGCCTACTAATCCTATTTCCAAGGAGTGTCAATTTGGGAAATAGACAAGAATAAGTTTCAAAAGCAAAGACCAATCAGTTGGAGGACTACTTGAGCTAGTGCATACAAATTTGTGTGGACCTACCAGAGTAAGAAGTTTGCAAGGAGATAGGTATTTCATGTTGCTCATTGATGATTATTCTAGAATGACTTGGGTCACCTTTTTGAAAGAAAAAGATGAATCTCTAGATAAATTCAAGGCATTTAAGGCAATGGTTGAAAATGAAATGGATTCAAAAATCAAATGCTTCAGGTCTAATAGAGGAGGAGAGTTCACATCAAATGAATTCAATTTCTTTTGTGAAGAACATGGAATAAAGAGACAACTATCTGCATTTAGAACTCCACAACAAAATGGAGTTGTTGAAAGGAAAAGCATAGTAGTTCAAGAAGCTACTAGAACCATGATGAAGGAAGCTCATCTTCTAGAAGCATATTAGAGAGGGCAATTCACACCACAGTATATATCCTAAACAGAGTTCAAGTAAAATGTAACAGTTCAAAGACTCCTTCTGAATTGTGGCATGGTAGAGTTCCTACTGTGAAATATTTCAAAATTTTTGGTAGCAAATGTTACATCAAAAGAGAAGAAGATTTAGGTAAGTTTGATGCTAGATGTGATGAAGGAATCTTCCTTGGTTACTCCACCAAGAGTAAGGCCTACCGGTGCTATAATAAGAGGCTGAATAAGATCATTGAAAGTGCAAATGTTAAAGTTGATGAATGTAATGAAAGGTCTTCAGAATCAAGTGGATGTGAGTTAGATGATCCAGATGTTTTAGAAGTGGTGCAGCATGAAGATAGCACATATGAAGAAGAACAAGCTCTGGTAAGTGCTACCAAAACTCCATGATATGTAAGAATCAATCATTCTAAAAATCAAATCATAGGAGATTAGAGCAAGGGGATCTTAACCAGAAGAAAAGCTATAGAGGAACAAGTATTCTAAAATTGAACCTAAAACTGTGGATGAGGCTTGCAAAGATGACAATTGGATAAAGGCTATAGAAGAGGAATTGATGCAGATAGAGAAGAATCAGACTTGGGATCTTGTTCCCAGACCAACAAACAAGAATGTAATTGGTACAAAGTGGGTCTTCAGAAACAAGATTAATGAGAATGGTGAAGTGGTAAGAAACAAAGCAAGGTTGGTATGCAAAGGATATGCTCAAGTTGAAGGAATAGACTTTGAAGAAAATTTTGCTCCAGTGGCAAGGATTGAAGTAATAAGGATGTTTTTGGCTTTTGTAGCATACAAAGATTCAAGGTTTACCAAATGGATGTGAAGTTTGCCTTCTTAAATAGAGAGTTGGAAGAGGAAGTCTATATAGAACAACTGAAAGGATTTTAGTCATCAGACCAGGGTGACATGGTATATAGATTGAAGAAATCTTTGTATGGATTAAAACAAGCTCCCAGAGCATGGTATGTATAGTTGGATAGGTACCTGATACAGATAGGGTTTATTAAAGGTACTACATATAGCAATCTCTACTTCAAGATCAATGATGAACAAACCCTAATTGTTGCAGTTTTTGTTGATGATATTATTTTTGGAGGCAATGAAGTGTGTCTCGTGGAAAGATTTCAGGCTGAACCCAAGGAATCACATGTGATGGCAGTCAAGAGAATTTTGAGATATTTAGAAGGCACAATAGATTATGGTTTGTGGTACCCTAAGGACTGTGAATTTAATCTCAGTGCATATACTGATGCAAATTAGGCCGGAGATGTGGATGATAGAAAAAGTACAAGTGGAGGTGCATTCTTCTTGGGAAAAAGATTAGTATCTTCGTTGAGCAAGAAAGAAGATTCAATATCCATGTCTACTGCAGAAGCAGAATACATTGCAGCAGCATGTAGTTGTACTCAAGTGTTATGGATGAAGCAAACTTTGAAGGACATCAGAATTGTGTATGAAGATCCCATTGTAATCTTTTGTGACAACACAAGTTCCATAAACATATCAAAGAATCTAGTGATGCATTCAAGGACAAAGCACATATCCTTTAGATATCATTTTAAGAGAGAAAAGGTGACAGAGAATGAAGTCAAGTTGGAGTATATTTCTAGCAAGGATCAGATTGCAGAAATTTTTACCAAGCCTCTGCCTAAGGATACTTTTGAGTATCTCAGAGAAAAGTTAGGGGTTATCACCCCTCCTGCTCTAAACCAAGATGCATAGTAGTGCATCAGTCTAGAGGTGATCAGAGGTCTGGATTGATGTTTTTTAGGGTTACTTCTTAGGGGGAGTAGTTAGAGAGATTAGATCAGAGCAGATGAGTGCAAGTATGCGCCATTTGCCATTGATGTCAAAGGGGGAGAGAAGTCATTTGAAAAACTTAGAATGCAGATGTGTAAGAGAAAGAAAGAGTGAAGGTGTGTAAAGAGAAAGGGGGAGAATTTTGTCTTGATGGCTGCTATAGTTTTTCACATCATATGTTGCCATCAATGACAAAGGGGGAGAGTGTTGCAAGTATGTGCCTAATCTGTGTTGTCATTGATGTCAACATATCCTTGTTGTCATTTGTGTCAACTATATCTTATTCTATTACTTGTTTAGAAGACTTGTATGTTGAGGATATTGAGAAAATTAGCCTCTTTGGAAGGAACAAGTGAGTTATAGAGAAGTGCAGTACAGAAAGTGAGTTGTATGCTGAAGAACAGTCCGGTAAACTGCTCTGTATTTACTTATGTTTGAAATTTGTGGTCTATGGATTGGAAGTAAGTTAGAGGTATGACTAAGGATGCTGCATTCTGGGTTTGAAGCCTCCGCATGAAGATCTGAGTGAGTTGTGTTCACTAAAGTGAAACCTACTTTTTCTGTAAGTTTAGTTGGGATAGGAAGAAAGTATTCTAGTCCGCAGTCCTCCACGATAAAGTATTTTGCTCTGTGGTTCTAGAGGGAAGTCTAGGATGATGATAAGTGCCTACAGTTGCAATGGTTTGTTGTTTGGTGGTCTGCAAGCTATCTTTATTTTATGACAGTTGAAGACAGTGAAGTTCATGTGTTCCAGTGAGAAGATTCCTATGGAAAAAGTGGTTAAGGTTCATGTGGTTTCTCCTAATGATTATAGCGTACTTGTGGATGTCTCCTAATCATGTTCCTATCTTGACTTTGGTCCACGTTAAGAAATTGAGATTGTGTTTGAAGATTGTTCCCAGATAATTTAGCGTGTAACCAATCTTGGCCAACTTGGTTAATCCCAGTGATTGCGGAGATCTCTGGAAGATTGTGGAAGCGTGTTGTGGCATGGAAGATCATGTTTAAGTCCCAGCTAAGCCATGGCATGATCTGCATTTCATTTCCTTTGCATAATGTTGCAATAGGTTGGGACCTATTTTGTAAATGTTTGTAATACCAACCTTGGAGATTGTTCCAATGGTTGATGATTGTGTTGCCGACCTTGATGATCATTCCAAGGTTGATGTAGTGTATAAATACTTGTAGTTGAGTCATGGAGAAAGTGTCCTTGAGCAAAAATGGAATTATATTAAGAAAGGTCCAAAAGGCAAAGCAGAGAAAAGGTAGAGCAGAGAAGAGGCAGAGGAAAGAAGAGGAAGAACAGAGCAAAGGAAGAGCAGAGCAGGAGAATTATTATACTTCAGTCACAAATAAAGAAAGGTGTTGATCATGGTAGTGAATCTGGCAGTGAATCTGGTAGTAAGCCACTAGTAGGGTTTAATAGCCCTCAAGGTTTAACAACCCTTATTGTAATTTTGCTAGGTTTAGGGTTGAGGCAGTGAGCCTGCTAGACCTAGTTGTTCTTCATGGCAATAAGGCAGTATGTTTTGGCCCGTGGAGTGACCAAGCCTAAACATCATTATTTCAAGATTGCAATATATATTGAGAGTTAATCCTCTTTGTAGTTTTTCCCCACCTTGGGGTTTTCCATGTAAATTGGGTGTCTCTTGAGTTTGATATAGTATCTGTGGTTAAGTTTCTAATTTCATGCACTCATTGTTAAATCATAATAATTGTGGATAAGTGATGAATTTTAATTGTAGAAAGTGATTAAGTTTTTGTGACAACTGATTCACCCCCCCTCTCAGTTGTCTGGCGCATATCAACAGTAATCATAAAAGTTAGTCCAAGAAAAGATGTTAGTTTAAAAACTAGCACTGGAATAGGCACAGACATTGATAGAGGCTGCACAAAGGCTACACAAGTATTGATCCTAGCTACACAAGTGTAGATCTGACACTGAGATGATGGGTGACCTACAACCTGGTGAGAAACTTGCAAAATAGAGTGTCAAGTCTGCAAAACAACCTTTTATGGATTGTCAGAGATGTAATCAAATCAATTTTAACCATTAGATGTGGAATTTAAAAGAATGAAATAATTCAATTGACATTTAAAATGTAGACACTGATTGACATAAAACAAGCACTAAATTGAGAGTAGCCTACAAAATAGAGTGTTAGCAAACACTGTTGTTATAATCTAGGACACAAGCACTGACAGAAGAGGCACAAGTGCGAAAACACAGAGTGCATGCGCTGACAACAGATTAATAGGTGCTGATCCACAAGCGTAGGTGCAACTGTAACTAGCATGACAACACTTGACAAGAAACTCACAAAAAATTTAGATTAGGGTGGTTGGTGTCCCAAAGCAAACAAGTTCTTTTTAAGCCCCAAAAGAAATGTTCCTAGATTTAGTGCCAAAAAAATGCTAGGTCCTTTGACAAGTGGGGCTGCAACAAAAAATGATTAGTAGTCTTGGAGATATCTTAGACAACTAAAAAATATTATAATCACAAAAGTTAGTCCAAGAAAACATGTTAGTTCAAAAACTAGCATTGGAATAGGCACAAGCATTGACAGAGGCTGCACAAGTACTGATCTATGATGTAGGCACTAAATAGGAAGACACAACCACTAAAACCTATGACACAGGTGCTAATCTATGATGTAGGCACTGATATCTATGACACATGCACTAAAATCTATGACATAGGTGCTAAAAGATATGACACAGGTGCTAAAAGATATGACACAGGTGCTGAAACACATAGGACATACCTGAGTGCAGGGATGCTAATCCCGACTAGATAGGCACTGATCTTGACTACATAGGTATTGATCCTAACTACACAGGTGTTGATCTAATGCTCAAATGATGGGTGACCTGCAACCTGATGAGAAACCTACAAAATAGAGTGTTAAATCTATAAAACAACCTATTAGGGATTGTTAGAGATTCAATCAAATCAATTATAATCGTTAGATGTGGAATTTAGAAGCGTGAAATAATCAAAATGATGTTTAAAATGTAGGTGTTGATTCACAGAACACATACAATAAACTAAGAGTAGCCTACAAAATATAGTGTTAGCAAACACAGGTACTACAATCTAGGACATAGGTGCTCACAAAAGAGGCACAAGTGCTGAAACATAGAGTGCAGGTGCTAACAACAGATTCATAGGCATTGATTTGCAAGCATAGTTGTGACTATAACCTACATGACAATACTTGACAAGAAACTCACAAAAATGTTATATTATGGTGGTAGGTGTCCCACTAGGTGTGCCAAATGTATGCATGTGAAAATGAACATAAGAAATAAACTAAAATAAGGTTATCCTACTTCATTCACCTTCAAATACACCTTGGATTGAGCGTAACGGAAATAATAAAACATGAAATGAAAACTATCTAATTCACCTCACATGATAACCCTTGTTGTGTGGATGTGCTCCTTTGATGTGTTAATGTAGTGTTGATAACTGAGAGGGGGGGGGTGAATCAATTATCCTAATTATTTCTTCTTTTGAACTTTCTTATTAATCAAAGCAGCATTGAATCAAACAAACAAACATTACCATGAAATAAGAAACACATGACATAGTATTTTTGACGTGGAAACCCGGTTAAGGGAGAAAACCACGGGGTGATTAACCCAAAGATTATTCTCTGTTAAAAGAATAAGGAATTACAAAATGGCACTTGCCAATTAGGGCTCACTGCCCGAGCACACTGCTCACAAAGAGGCACACTGCCTACAAGGAGACACACTGTCTACAAAAGAATGTTATACAATACTTGAACTGATTGGAAGCATCTACATATGCTGGAGTTCAGTTCCGGTTAGGCTGAGTATACTGATCTGCTGCACTTCATCTTTCCTCTGTTCTTTATTCTGCTATCTTTTCACATACCGGATCTTTCTTACTGCTTCTGCTTTGCTCTGTATTTATTCGCATACACCTTCACATCATCACACCTTTCACAACTAAATCCATCCTCTATATATATCCGCACTAGTGATTTCATTATCTTTCTAGTCGGCACCCGGAATAATCTATCTTCTCACAAACTCTGTTCTGTCGGCTGAATCCTTGCATATCAAGTAATGCGGATCAAGCATATACTTGTAGATATCATTAATCATGTCGGCCAAACATGATTCATGCCTTCTCAACCTTTACCATCAACAGTAACACATCCAGAAAATAGTCTGATACTCTATCAGTCAGTTCTTCCTCTGTTCTCACTGTCTCTCAGGAATCCGGTACTCAACTATTCATATCTTTTTCTTTGTTCATCACCGGAGGCTAAATCCTTGGAATATACTACTCAAGGTAGTCCTCTTGACTTCCCCAAATCCGCACTGCACCAAGACACTTCCTCTGAGAGATCCGGACCAATCTGTCAGACCTTGCCACATGCTCTGTTCTTGTTCACCAGACCACAACAATCTTCATTCTGACTTCCGGTAGAGACACACCATGACTTGCGGATATGTGGGATGACCTTTGTTGCCATCAATGACAACAACCATGAATCCATATAGTGTCTCTTGCCAACAATCTCCCCCTTTGGCATTGATGGCAACACTTAGTGAAAAATGACTAAGTGTTTACACTATGCTCCCCCTTGGCTGATGCTCTATCTTTATATACAATTTCCGGAACTCCCCCTTAGTTGGATTCCTCATTTTTCACTGCTCCTCACTCCCCCTTTGACATCAATGGCAAAGGGTAGGGTCCGCACACTAAAATTTTCAAAAATTTTCTATACATAGCCGCATATTTACATACTCACATATACTGAAGAATGTCTGCAAAAGATGTCTTCAGTTGGATCAGTTCTGTAGCCCAACTTTGCTTCATTCTATCCAAAATTGAAATGTGACCACTCAACAAAAATGCAAATGCATCTGCCCTTTTTAGATCTTTCGGATCACTTGTCTGGGCTGTGATTTGAGCTTTTGCTATGGCCTCATGCATGGCCTCTAGCTTAGGGACAATTAACCCCCTGAGCTCACTTAACCTGCTTATTCTATTTTTCCTTTCCTTCTCCAATTTCTTGATTTCACTCAAGACTGCAATAGTCTGACATTCTTGATTTGTTATAGAGGAAGAAAGAGGATCAAAACTTTGAGACAAGCTGAGTAGTGTGTCCTCTTGCTCTTTTATTTTCTTCTCAATGTCCACTGTTACCTTGGACCAGGAGATACAAAATTTGTATATTTCACCACCATCCTTAAGAGCATTTTCTAAGCTCTTTATCCCAATGTTCATGTTTCTCCTATCATTAATGATCAAACCCTGAACCTCAGAGAACCTTTTATCCAAAAACTCCTTCCGGACCTTTTCTTCGGCTGATTTTTCTAGAGATTCAAAATGTGTATTAACACTACTGACTAAGGTTTTGAGATTACCGGAAGAGGAGGCTGTGGGATCCTTCTGAAAAGATGGCATGATCTTTTCCAGCACTCCAGATGCTACCTCCATAAGCTCACAGTCTTCCATGTGAGATTTCAGTAGTTTCTCTTTGACTTTCTCATTTGCAAATGAGGCTATTTTCATTGTTTGTATCGGTGACAAAGAGTCAAAATCTAATGGTCCTTTTAGCAGGTCCGGTTCATCAATTTCTATAGTGGCTTTTGTCAAGAATTCTTGAACAGTTTGTGCAGTGTCTCTTGTAGGAGACAGATGTTTCTTCTCTTCTGCAGTTTTGTCCTTTGGAATCTTTTCTCCTTCCTTACTCTTACCACTTTCAGTTGTGGTTTTCTCTGTTGGGGTCTTCTCTTTCTCTGCATCCTTGGTGCTGTCAACCTCTTTTTCTTTAACTGCTACTTCTTTCTCCTGTAGTTTCTCTTCTTCTTGGGATCTGGAGACTGTAGGGGAAACCGAAGGAGAGATGTTAGTCTGTTCAAGGGCCACTTCTTCCGGAGCAGATGATTCCAAGTCCACAGCTGTTTCTACACCTAAGTCCTCTACAACAGGAAGATTAAACCTTTTGAAGGTTTTCTGGAGAATCTCTTCAGTGTCCTTGGCTACCTTGTCGGTCTCACCAAGCATAAGCTGATTCATCCTTGCTTTGCTCCTAAATTCATCCTTGCAGTCTTTGAATACCATGTTCATTGTTTTGTGATCAATTGAAGGATATAGCTGAATAGCTATCTGTTCCCTGATCTCAAGGTCTTTTGCCATGGCATTGTTCTTTCTTATCTCTAATTCCATCTCTAGGCTCTTTGGGATTTTAGAGATAATCTCAATAAAAGCTTTATTGTAGATGTTCAAGTACCTTATTATAGCTTCTTGCAGGATCTTTTGATCTGCCTCATTGTAGTCATCATAGAATTCAGCCACCGTTTGAAGGTTCCCATCCATAGTGACTGATTTGACTACACTGTCTAGAGACAGAGTGGGCTTTTCAGCAAATTCCTCTGCCATTTCTTCCTTGTCTTGGCCTGTGGAGGGTTTCCCGGATCCTTTCTTCTTCTGCTTCTGTATTTCTTTTACTCCCTCATCTGACTCAGTTTCCTCTTCATCCTTTTGGCTTACATAAGCCCTTGTGGCTTTTGTCTTAGATCTTTTACTGGATGCCTGGACTTCCGATTTTGAACTTTTGGTTGTGGGAGGTGCAGATCTTTTTGATGATCTGGTCCGGGTGGAAGTTTCAACCGAAACACTTTCTTTACTTTTCTTTTCTTCCTCAGCCTTTCTCCTCTTTTCCCGGCTGGCATCAAGTGCCTCTTTTGAGATGCCTAGGCCTTGAGCAATATGCTCTACTTCTTTTCTCACCTTCCTCTTTATTTCAGGTTCCCTGAGTTCTACATGTATCTTTACACTCAGCTCCTCAAAGGTTCCAAACCTTTCTACCTTTGGATCTTTGGGCTGACTTAGCATGTGTTGAACATGCAGCTCCACTATTTGTTCATCCACTTCATACCCCATGGGCATGATCCAGACAGTCCTTGGCTCCACTGACTCCATTAGGCACTGATCAGTGTCCACCATAAAGCACACTGAGTCTTTGTATTTTTCAACAAGAGACTGGGGAATTCTTTCTCTTGCTTGCATCATGCTTTGGAAGTTTTTGAAGTATCCCCATAGGGCTATATTTCTTGCTTTGGCATCCCCAAGCCCATGTAGATAGTCTCTTATTTGGACTGCAACAGGTTTGTCATTCTGCCATGCCCATCCACTTAATCCGGGCAGCTCATTCATGAAGTAGAAGAATAGACATAATATAAGAGTACCATACTTAAAGGAATTCTTCTTGTCCTTCTTGATTTTCTGTATATTTTCCATTAATTGGCTTAAGAGTAGTTCATAGAGATCATATTCTGCATTCTTCCTTAGCATTTCATAGGCAGTATACACTGCAGTTCCGTATACAGAATTCTCCCTGCTGGCGTGATAGATCTTGTATCCTATTATCATTGATGCATACTTGATATCCGGATCCGAAATATCTTCAACGGTCATTGCCCTCTTATCAAATTTTGATCCAGTGGCCTCAGTTACAATGTTGTTCTTGACAGATTTGAGGATAGGTATCCCTCCGGAAGAGTATAGACCAGTTACTGCCCTGATTGCCTCTTTTGTGATTTTGTAAGGTCTATCCAGCCATAGGAAGTTGTCATGCATTCTGCTCAATACATATCGGACCCATTCTTCTTCTTCAAAGCAGGGGAAATGAATGAATTGATCAAACTGTTTCTTCTGGATACCCTTGTACTCTGGTTTAAGCTCAAAAGCATTGTCTATCAGTTGTTTGTGATAGAGATCTCTCAATTTGAATTCCCTGAATTCCTCAATGCTTGCATGTATGTAAACCCTAATGTCTTCTGTGTGTAAAACTCCATGAGGAACACTGAAAATGCTCCTAAGGGATCTACCTCCAATGACTTGTATGGATGTTTCTTAAATTCAGGTCGGGGCCTATCTGAGATTTTTACTATATTTGGAGTAGCCATTTCTTCAAAAGATTTGTAGCAAGATATCGAAAGTGGAAAATACCTTTTGCGTCTTCGGTTGCACGGAGTGGCTGGATTGATTTCTGTATGTAATGATTTCGGCAGGAGATCTTCGGTGAACTTGATGAGTTTTGTTGCAGAGCTCCGCTTTTCACTTCTTTTTGGATGTGGAATGATCAAGTGATTGTTGAGAAATCCCTTATATCGTTTCGCAAACCCTAATATCTGTTTGCAATAAATGCTCCACCTATATTATTCTGGTTTGCCTTATCCGGATAGCTTGGAGTATCCCGGATCAGTTCTGATCTATGAACATCATGCGGATCTTTCAATCATGAATAAATCGAGATGACACATTATAAGCACATCCCAAACATTCTGTCCAGTCCGCAGAGCAAAATAATGTACTTCTGGATCTCTCCGGACCCTTTTGTAGTTCCGGAGCATCTCCCGGAATAGGTCTTACTTGATCAATCACAACTTCTTTGCATATTCATGCGGACCTCTGAACTCTTGTCTGGATCATCTCAGGACTTATATCTTCAAACCCTTTACTCCGCATCTTGTATCACATCCAGTACCACTTGATTGGCTGGGGGAACATGATTTTCTTTGAGTCTCCCCCTGAGCCAGAGCTCACTTTTTAATTTCTGGAAGAAATATCAGCACCAGAGTCTGGTGCGGATCCAACCTCTACATTCTCTGAACTTTTCTTCACCCAAATCTTGTTCATTTGATTCCTAACTTCATCCACATTCATCCTTTGTTTACCCTTGTCTTGATTCTGATTATATACCGGACCTTTTTTGTCCTGATTCTTGCTTCTGCAGATTTTTGCATTATGACCGGACCTATTACAGATTTGGCAAATAACATTTCTTTGCATATTTGACTAATAACCTCTTGATATGCATTTATTAGCCATATGACCTACTCTATTGCATGCAAAGCATCTACCATTGAATGATTTGTTTATTTGCATATTTCTGCATTCATGAGACTTGTGTCCATACCTTTTGCAGTTAAAGCACTGTCCAGAGAAGGATGAATTAGTTTGATTCATTCTCTTTCTGCACTGATTAGCTTTGTGACCAAAGTGATTGCAGCTGTGGCAGTATCCATTGAAGGATGGATATCTTTGAGCATTGGGCTGCCTTACCAGAGGTCTTCTAGGCCTATTCCTTGGATTTTCTGATCCAAAATTCTTTTGACCCGATCCGGAGCTTTCTCCTTTCTCATATCCCAAACCATACTTTTCATCTGTCCTCTTTTGACTTCCAAGAAGTACTTCAAGTTGGGCAGAACTTATCTTGAATTTTTCTTTATATTCATTTGCTATTTGACGATCTCTTTTGAGAGAGACAATTTGATCCTCAAGTTTTTCTTCATTATCTTTGGCATCTTCAAGATCAGATTCAAGATGTCTGATAATCCTGTCCATCTGGTGGCATTCTTCTGATTTCTCTTTAAGAGATTGTCTTAGATTGTCTTCAGCTTTTCTTTTTTCTTCAATCTCTTGAGTAAACTTTATAGTTCCTGATTCCATTTCATGTCTTAACATAATGACTTCTTTTGATAACTTTTCACATAACTTGGTTTTCTCAGTCAATTCTTCATCTATATTGCTTTCTTCACTTTGTCTTGCCAATTGTTGGAGCAGCTCCTTTCTCTTTTTCATAGAGAGACTTAATTTGTCTTTTAGTTCTCTCATGAATTCATCAGCCTATTTGAGTCTTTCCTTTAATTCATTGACTTCAGAATTTGACTGTTCAAGATCCTCAAGGGCAGTCTTGAGTTGCTCCCTTAAACCATATGCATCCATTTGAACTCCCAGATCTTCCTCAAGCTGTTAGGCTCTATTAGGAGGAACTTTGCTCTGATACCAATTGTTGATAACTGAGAGGGGGGGGTGAATCAGTTATCCTAATTATTTCTTCTTTTGAACTTTCTTATTAATCAAAGCAGCATTGAATCAAACAAACAAACATTACCATGAAATAAGAAACACATGACACAATATTTTTGACGTGGAAACCTGGTTAAGGGAGAAAACCACGGGGTGATTAACCCAAAGATTATTCTCTGTTAAAAGAATAAGGAATTACAAAATGGCACTTGCCAATTAGGGCTCACTGCCCGAGCACACTGCTCACAAAGAGGCACACTGCCTACAAGGAGACACACTGTCTACAAAAGAATGTTATACAATACTTGAACTGATTGGAAGCATCTACATATGCTGGAGTTCAGTTCCGGTTAGGCTGAGTATACTGATCTACTGCACTTCATCTTTCCTCTGTTCTTTATTCTGCTATCTTTTCACATACCGGATCTTTCTTACTGCTTCTACTCTGCTCTGTATTTATTCGCATACACCTTCACATCATCACACCTTTCACAACTAAATCCATCCTCTATATATATCCGCACTAGTGATTTCATTATCTTTCTAGTCGGCACCCGGAATAATCTATCTTCTCACAAACTCTGTTCTGTCGGCTGAATCCTTGCATATCAAGTAATGCGGATCAAGCATATACTTGTAGATATCATTAATCATGTCGGCCAAACATGATTCATGCCTTCTCAACCTTTACCATCAACAGTAACACATCCGGAAAATAGTCTGATACTTTGTCAGTCAGTTCTTCCTCTGTTCTCACTGTCTCTCAGGAATCCGGTACTCAACTATTCATATCTTTTTCTTTGTTCATCACCGGAGGCTAAATCCTTGGAATATACTACTCAAGGTAGTCCTCTTGACTTCCCCAAATCTGTACTACACCAAGACACTTCCTCTGAGAGATCCAGACCAATCTGTCAGACCTTGCCACATGCTCTGTTCTTGTTCACCAGACCACAACAATCTTCATTCTGACTTCCAGTAGAGACACACCATGACTTGCGGATATGTGGGATGACCTTTGTTGCCATCAATGACAACAACCATGAATCCATATAGTGTCTCTTGCCAACATGTAGGTGGCTCCTCATATAAACATCATAGCTTTACAATTCATGGAGTCATGAAAATTCTTGGGGTGAGGGTCTATTTATAGGATTTTTGGATGTTGGATGAGGATTCTTGAGAGCTCTCAAGCAAGAAGTGTTGAAATACACCCGACAACTAAGAGGGGGGGTGAATCAGTTGTCACAAAAACTTAGCTTCATATGAATATTAAACCATTAACAACCTAATTGCTTATAATCAGATTTAACCATGAAAGCATGAAACCATAAACTTAATTACAATCACACATCCAACATAGTAGACACCAAATTTTTACGTGGAAAACCCTAAAAGGGAAAAACCATGGTGGGTGTTAGCCCATAGAAATATATGAGTTATAACAATACTAAAAAATAGAGGCTCACTGCCTACAGGGCTCACTGCCCAAATTGCTCACTGCAAAGAATGACTCACTGCCAAGGGGTGAACTGATTAAGTAGCATCCACTCCATGTGAGGATTCAGTTCCATTGAAGCACAATATACCTTCTCTGCTCTACTCTTTCACACCTTCGTTCTTATCTCTTCATATTTGCATACACCTTCTCTTTTTTGCAATTCTATTACATGCTTTTATACAATTCATCAACCTTGATATGTACATCAAGGTCGGCATTACATTCATCAACCATTGGAACATTCTCCAAGGTCGGCATTACAAAACATACACACAAATAGGTCTAGACCTATTACAAGATTTAGCTAAGGAAAGATGTAGAGTAGTATGATGAACATGCCACACGTTAGCTAGAACTCATACGCAATCCTCCACGCCACAACACGCTTCTACAATCTTCAATGAATCTCTACAAATAGTGAAATCAACCAAGTCGGCCAAGACTGGAGTTAACACTAGGTCTCTTAAGAACATTCTTCTTTCAGAATCCAAACTTCTCTTTGTTGACCAATCCAAAGGTAGGAACATGATTAGGAGACATCCACAACACATTGTAATCACCAAGAACAACTGCACGATCTCTAACCAATCTGTCAAGAAGATTCTTCAAACCGAAGCATAAGAACAACACTGCCAGCCATTGTCATAAAGAAAGGATAGCTTGTGGACCACCAAATCATGAACCATTGGAGTTGAAAGCACTTAAACATCATCTTAGACTTAACTCTAGAATTGCAGATCAAAATACTCTAATGCAGAGGAATGCAGAGCATAATACTTTCTCCCTATCTTTGCCAAACATACAGAAAAAGCTGTTTTCACTCTGGTGAACATAACTCACTCAATTCTTCATACCAGAGGCTCAAACTCAGAACATAGCATCTTTAGATGGTCTTCTAAATAAATTCCAATCTACAGACAAAGATATTCATGTTAGATCTAGGGCACACAACTGAGAGGGGGGGTGAATTAGTTGTACAAAAACTTGCTTCTACTTCAAACACTTGATTCTTCTTTGTTAGTTAATAGCATATCAATTAACCATCCATGAAAGTATAATGCATAAACACAAGAGAAAATAAAAATCAACACATTGGACACCAAGATTTTGACATGGAAAACACGGTTAATGAAAAAACCACGGGGTGATTAACCCAAGGATTATTCTTTGTTAGAAGAATAAGAAAAATGAATGGCACATGCCAATTAGGGCTCACTACCTGAGCACACTGCTCACAAAGAGGCACACTACCTACAAGAGATACACTGTCTACAAAGTGATAAGAATCACAAAATTGAACTGGAGATTGACATCTTTACCATGTCTGGATCAGTTCCATTTAAGCCCGAGATACTTTTGCTCTACCTTTCGCTCTTTAGCTATACCACTCTCATCTGCTCCACACCACACTTTGAAATGAACTCACAAACCTTCATTTATACAAGACATTGACTTAGGAACAATAATCTAAGTCGGCAATCAACCATAAGGACATTCGCAAGATGATTAATACATCCGGTCGGCCACCACAAGAACATTCACAAGATGAACAACTCATTCGGTCGGCTAGTCTGAACAAGAACTTCATCCGGAAGAATATCTTCAATTCTGGGCTCTACCACCAATGCGGACTAACAACATAACCTCAACATGATCCAAGAACCTTCACAAGCTTGCCTGATTAACCAGGTACATCCGCACTTCCTCTACTCACTGGAATCTCTTCTCCTCTTCATCCAAAACTTTAAGAACACAGTCTGCCGCCACTGTCATACTGAAGAAGGTGCTTTCAGACCTCCAAACCACGTACCAATTCAGATGACACATCACAAAGACATCCCAAACACTCCTTCCAATCCGCAGAGTCTGATAATTCTCTTTCGGATCTCACCAGACCTTTTTGCAACACTCTGTCACTCCGGAACAGTTCCCGAAACGGGTTCTACTTGATTGATCACAACTTTTTCATATCTTCATGTGGACCTCTGAAATCTTAACTGGATCATCTCAAGACTCATATCTACAAACCCTTTAATCTGCAACCTCTAATCCTCAACCTATTGAGTACATTTGCCTTCTTCTTATCACTGTTCTTCACTATTCCTGATTGAGACTACTTTTCTCAATATCCTCAACACACAGCTCATCCAAACCTTCTCACCAATGCAATATGAGTATGTTGACATCAATGACAACACTGGTTCACCTCATAGTTGCAACAATCTCCCCCTTTGTCATTGATGGCAACATATGATGTGAAAAACCATCAAGACAAGAACTTCTCCTTTCTGTCACAGCTCCCCCTATCAACAACTCTTCACATGTCTTCTCTTCCTTTACTGCTCCCCCTTGGATCATCAACCACTTGTTTTTCACATGTCTTCTCTCCCCCTTTGACATCAATGGCAAAGGGCTCATACTTGCAATTCTAACACATCAGAATTATACCAGCTGCTCCCCCTTAGTAGCAGCTCCCCATCATCAATCCGGATCACAAGATATGACTATGATATCCACCGGACTGATGCACATCAATGCATCCTAGTTCATCACCGGAGGGGCCATGACCCCTAACTTCTCCCTGAGATACTCAAAAGAGTCTTTGGGAAGAGGTTTAGTAAAAATATCTGCAATCTGATCCTTGGAGGGTACATACTCCAATCTGACTTCATCCTTGTTCACTTGCTCTCTTAGAAAGTGAAACTTGATAGATATGTGCTTGGTCTTAGAATGCAACACTGGATTCTTAGAAATGTTTATTGCACTTGAATTATCACAGAAAATTGTGATAGTCTCCTCATATTCTACTTTCATGTCTCTTAACATCTACTTCATCCATAAAATTTGAGTGCAACTACTTGCTGCTCTAATATATTTTGCTTCAGTTGTAGACAGAGATATTGCCTCTTGTTTCTTGCTTAGCCAAGAAACCAATCTCTTTCTAAAAAAGAATGCTCCACCACTGGTGCTCTTCCGGTCATCCACATCTCCTGCCCAATCTGCATCTGTATATGCATGAAGAGAGAAATCCAGATCTCTAGGATACCATAGACCATACTCAACTGTTCCTTTCAAGTACCTAAAAATTCTTTTGATTGCCATAACATGAGATTCTCTAGGATCAGCCTGAAATCTTGCCACAAGACCAACAGCCTGCATTATATCTGGTCTAGTCTGAGTGAGATACAACAATCCACCAATCATTGATCTATACTTTGTCTGATCTGCCTTCAGAGAGTCATCATCTTTGCTCAACTTACATCCGGTTGCCATAGGAGTGTTCATTGGCTTTGAATCTTCCATACCGAATTTCCTCAACAATTCTTTCACATATTTGGTCTGAGAAATGAAGATCCCTTTCTTTATTTGAGTAATTTGTAGACCCAAGAAGAAATTCATTTCACCAAGCATAGACATTTCAAACTCACTTTTCATCTGATTTGCAAAAGTTTTGCACATACTATCTCTTCCTCCAAAAATGATATCATCCACAAACACTTCAACAATCAAAATGTTTTCATGATCAATTTTGAAATATAAGTTACTATCAACAGTACCTTTGTTGAATCCAATCTACACAAGATGCTTATCCAACCTTTCATACCATGCTCTTGGGGCTTGCTTCAATCCATACAATGCTTTCTTCAACTTGCAGACCATATCATCATTATCAGACAATTGAAATCCATCCAGTTGTTCAATGTAAACTTCTTCTTCCAGATCACCATTTAGGAAGGAAGACTTGACATCCATCTAATATACCTTGAAGTCTTTGAAGGCAACAAATGCAAGAAATAATCTGACTGCTTCTATTCTTGCCACCAGAGAAAAGGTCTCTTCAAAATCAATTCCTTCTATTTGAGAGTAGCCTTTGCAGACCAATCTAGCTTTGTTTCTGATTACTTCACCAACTTCATTCAGTTTGTTCTGGAAGACCCATTTGGTTCCAATCACATTCTTGTCTCTAGGTCTGGGAACAAGATCCCAAGTATGATTTTTCTTAATTTGCATCAATTCTTCCTCCATTGCTTTGGTCCAGTTTTCATCATTGCAAGCTTCATTTATTGTCTTAGGTTCAATCTTTGAAATCAGATAGTATTCATTTGAATTTTGAGCAATTCTCCTCCTTGTTTGTACCCCTTTGCTTTTGTCACCTATGATCTAATCTTCAGAGTGATTTAGAGTTACATACCTTGGAATTTTGGGAGTATCTTGCACTGCTGCTTCTTGATCATGCTCATTCAGACCTATCTCTTCTTTCTGATTTACCGGATCTGTCTAACTCTGACTTACTGGAGAAGATTGATCTCCTTGAACCTGAACACCATCTTGATCATCTTCATCAAACTCATAAAATCTTGAGGGCTTCTCAATTCCTTCATCTACTTTCACATTAGTACTTACTATCATCTTTCTCAGTCTCTTATTGTAACACCGGTATGCTTTGCTTTGAGTGGAGTAACCCAAGAAAATTCCTTCATCACTTCTAGCATCAAACTTCCCTAGATCTTCATCTCTTTTAATATAACACTTGCTACCAAATACTCTAAAATATCTCATAGTAGGAGTGATGCCAAACCAAAGTTTATATGGGGTCTTATCAGTATTGTTTCTGATTTGAACTCGATTGATGGTGTAGACTCCAGTGCTGATAGCTTCTCTCCAAAACACCTGAGGAACATTTGCTTCCAACATCATTGTCCTGGCAGCTTCCTGGATGGTCCAGTTCTTTCTCTCAACTACTCCATTCTGTTGTGGAGTCCTAGGAGCAGACATCTGTCTCTTTATACCATGCTTCTCACAGAAGCCTATGAACTCACTGGATGTGAATTCACCACCTCTATCAGATCTCAGACACTTTAGTTTTAATTCGGTTTGATTCTCTACCATAGCTTTGAAGATCTTGAACTTTTCAAAGGCTTTTGACTTCTCTTTCAGAAAGGTGACCCACATTATCTGAGAATAATCATCAATTAGTAACATGAAGTATCTATCACCTTGCAAACTCTTGACTCTTGTCGGACCACATAGATTAGTATGAACTAATTTCAATAATCCGATAGAGGACTGATCTTTGCTTTTGAATGAAACTCTGCTCTGTTTACCTAGCTGACATTCTTTGCACAAACCATTTGTAGGGTTTACCAATTTTGGAAGATCTCTAACAGCTTGAGTATTGCTTATCCTAATGATGTTATCGAAATTAACATGACACATCCTTCTATGCCATAACCAGCTTTGATCAACTTGAACAAGTAGACAACTTTTATCAGTACCAACCAAGTGAAAGATATTACCTTTAGTTTGAGTACCGGATGCAATCTCTATTTCAGATCTTTCTAAGATTCTGCATTTTCCATCTTTGAATCGGAGATCATAACCTTTGTCCACCAACTGTCCAACACTGAGAAGATTGTGCTTCAGACCTTCAACATACAACACATAACCAGTTTTGTTTCTTTCATTAAAAGATATAGTTCCTCTTCCTTTGATTCTACCAACTGAATTATCACCAAACTTTACCACTCCCCCTTCATATCTTTCCAACTCTAAGAACTTGTTCTTGTCACCTATCATATGGTGAGAGCATCCACTGTCAATAACCCAATCATCCTTTTCTTGAACTTGGGTAGCCAAAGCTCTTTCTTCACCTTTATGATTGATAGATATTGGATCTTCTTCCCTGATAGCAATAAGCACCCATTCATTTCTAGATTTGTCTCCTATCTCTGATTCATCATCTGTTACTCCTTCATTATCAGCTTCTTCATGAACATAATAACAATTCTTTTCAAACCTTTGTCTGTTAGAATCTGACATTGTAGATCTTTCCGGACATCTTGAGGCAAAGTGACCAATCTTATTGTAGTTGAAGCATTTAAAAGGTAATTTTCCTTCATACTTACCGGATCCTCTTGGCAGTCTTTTTGCAATGAGGGCTTCAAGTTGAGTTGTTTCTGCTTCTTCATCTTCCATATCTTTCCTTGCTTGTTCATACCATGACAGCTTCCTTGAAGAGTTCTCTCCTGGATCAAATCTTTGTTTGCCTTTCTCATAGGCACTGGCTTTGAATGCAGATTCAGTCTTGGGGGGATCATCTCCAAACTTAGTCATTTCAAATGTAGCCAGTTTGCCAGCCAGTTGCTCTCTTGTGATAGTTGTATGGGCTCTGAATTCATCAATGGCAGCCACCTTGATTTTGTAGGCAGCAGGAAGGGATCTGAGAATTTTGCAAACAATTTCATTTTCATCCAGAATTCCACCAGCATTCCTGATTCCACATATTAGCTCATTCACTCTTGGCATAAAGGTAGTGATATTTTCATCATCTCTTATCTTCAATCTTTCAAATTTCCCTTTTAGACTTTGCAACCTTGCACTCTTGACAAACTCATCTCCTTCATACAGAAGTTCTAGTTTAGTCCAGATCTCATATGCAGTTGGTAGGTCAATAACATTTGAGAGATCTGAGTCATTCAATGCGCTTAGAAGAGCTTCCTTGGTCTGCAGATTGTTTTCACCATCTGTGATTTCATTCAGAGTTGTCAGACCACCCTGTGGAGGAACATATGGTTTTGAGACCATGGTCAAGTATGCTTTTCCCATACACTCCAAATGACATTTCATGTGACCTTTCCAGAGAGTGAAGTTGGTTCCATCAAACTTTGGACTATCCTTCTTGTATGACGACATCCTAAATCTCCTCAAGCGGTTAAGCTCCTTTTAGAGGAACTTAGCTCTAATACTAATTGTTAGATCTAGGGCACAAAACTGAGAGAGGGGGTGAATCAGTTGTACAAAAACTTGCTTCTACTTCAAACACTTGATTCTTCTTTGTTAGTTAATAGCATATCAATTAACCATCCATGAAAGTATAATGCATAAACACAAGAGCAGATAAACATCAACACATTGGACACCAAGATTTTGACGTAGAAAACTTGGTTAAGGGAAAAACCACGGGGTGATTAACCCAAGGATTATTCTCTGTTAGAAGAATAAGAAAAATGAATGGCACATGCCAATTAGGGCTCACTGCCCAAGCACACTACTCACAAAGAGGCACACTACCTACAAGAGACACACTATCTACAAAGTGATAAGAATCACAAACTTGAACTAGAGATTGACATCTTTACCATGTCTGGATCAGTTCCATTTAAGCCCGAGATACTTCTGCTTTGCCCTTCGCTCTTTAGCTATACCACTCTCATCCACTCCACACCACACTTTGAAATGAACTCACAAACCTTCATTTATACAAGACATCAACTTAGGAACAATCATCTAAGTCGGCAATCAACCATAAGGACATTCGCAAGATGATTAATACATGCAGTTGGCCACCACAAGAACATTCGCAAGATGAACAACTCATCTGGTCAGCTAGTTTGAAAAGGAACTTCATCTGGAAGAATATCTTCAATTCCGGGCTCTACCACCAATGTGGACCGACAACATAACCTCAACATGATCCAAGAACCTTCACAAGCTTGCCTGATTAACCAGGTACAACCGCACTTCCTCTACTCACTGGAATCTCTTCTCCTCTTCATCCGAAACTTCAAGAACACAGTCTGCCGCCACTGTCATACTGAAGAAGGTGCTTTCAGACCTCCAAACCACGTACCAATTGAGATGACACATCACAAAGACATCCCAAACACTCCTTCCAATCTGCAGAGTCTGACAATTCTCCTCTGGATCTCACCGGACGTTTTTGCAACACTCTGTCACTCCGGAACAGTTCTCAGAACCAGTTCTACTTGACCGATCACAACTTTTTCATATCTTCATGCGGACCTTTGAAATCTTAACTGGATCATCTCAAGACTCATATCTACAAACCCTTTAATCCGCAGCCTCTAATCCTCAACCTATTGAGTACATTTGCCTTCTTCTTATCACTGTTTTTCACTGTTCCTGATTGAGACTACTTTTCTCAATATCCTCAACACACAGCTCATCCAAACCTTCTTACCAATGCAATATGAGTATGTTGACATCAATGACAACACTAGTTCACCTGATACTTGCAACAATTCATCCTACAGGAAATGCGCAGCAATCTCGTGGACTGTTCTTTTGTATGCAATACATTGTTTCCATTGCAACTCACTATTTCTACTGGAGAGTCTAATTTTCTTAATATCCTCAACATCAAGATTACTTACATAAGTAAATACAAAGCATCTTACTCATTACAAGTAAGCAACAAGATAGGAGTACAGTTGACATCAATGACAACACCGATTAGGCACATACTTGCAATAAGAAGAGCTTACCAAGTGGCATGATGGGATTGGTGGATGGGAGATGTCCTTGGATTGAGGGCAAATCAATGGTCATGATTGGGGTTTGGGAAGATTGGAGGGATGAGATTGATTTGGTAGATGGAAGGTATGGGTTGGATTTGATTTGGATTTTAAATTGGGAAGCATGGGTACATGCCCGATTTAAAATTGGAGGAAAAGACATGCGTTGGATTTGATTTGAATTTTAAATTGGGAAGCATGGGCACATGACCAATTTCAAATTGGAGGAAAAGGGGATGGAGAACAAAAGGACCTTTGTACAAAAGACCTAGACCATGCCTTTGTAAGAAGGCCATGTGGACATGTACAAGAGGCCATGCCTTTGTATATTTGTGGGAATGGAGAGGATTTGACCAAGATTAGATTAGGATTTAGGTTGTACAAGTGGGGCATTAGGTTAGTTAATTAGGTTTAGGTGACCTAATTAAAAGTGTAGAAAATAGGGAATTAAATAAATATAAATATTTATTTAATTCATGGGATTGGAAAAGGGGATAATAGATAAATAAAATTTATCTAATGTTTGGACTATAGAGAAAGGGGATAAATGATTAATAAATCATTTTGGCTAGGGATAAGTATCAATGTAGGTGCTGCGACAGGTACAAATGAATAGTAAAAAGTACATGAATAGTGATTTTGACAAAAAAATATTGTGAAATCATGGAATGAAGGGGATTTGATCAATTAACCATCTAAACATGTGTTTACTCAGTTAATTATGGAGAAAATGTAGTTTAGGGGTGTCTAGAGATGATTAGTGATGGTTTAGAGAAGTTTGGGGATGAATTAGAGATGTTGAGGGGTGACATGAAGACTAAATTTTAGGTGTCTACACAATTCTTTTTAATTGAATGAAAATAAAAACAATTCTTTCATGGTTAGGTGTCCTAGTGTCTACCATAATGATAAGCTCAAGAAAATTGTTATTGTTTTATCTTTTTATTACTTGTTTTAATTAAATTGGAAGGACAATTTATCATTACTAAGAAAATAACTTTTATATATTGATTAATTCTTGATATCTACCTAAAGTTTTTAGAGAAGTTTGAGAAGGGACAATTTTACATGCCGAAAAACTTGTAAACTACCATCAATTGTAGACCCTCATTATAACACTTGTCCTAACTTCCTTCACTTGACAACTACATACATGACAACCACTTCAACATGAAATAAGAATTTTATTAAAATTATCAAATCCATACTATTCCTATAACAACTTTGTGTCATTCTATCCATAAATATGCTAAATGCTCTTTCTTTAATCCATTTCATGGCTAGTTTTTCATAAAATCAATGCAACAAATAATATTTTATACCTAGATTTTGTTGGTGTAATTAAATATTTAATTAAACTTTAATAAGTTTACTTAGGGATTTTTTAAGTCACCTAGGGTTTTCTATCTTGCAATTATAAAAGCAAGATATTATATGTGATCTATTATTACAATTCATTAATTGCATCCATATAGTGTAATATTGGTCTCTTGTGCTTTTTTCCTTGTAAAAGGCTAATATTAGGTTTTATAGGTGATCCTGGCCTCTTGAGTCCATTAGGGACACTCACATGGTATTAGATCTCCAAATCTACAAGCCCCTTCTTAGATCTAGGAAAAATTCAAGTACGAGATTTTGCTAGGTGCATTTGTGGACAAATTTGACCTCACCATTAAGTCTAGAAGGCCCAAAAACCCCTATTTTCATATAAGGCACTCTATATTTTGGCGACAAATGTTTTTTGGGCATTTTAGAGGGTTTTAATAAATTTAGGGCCGTGAAATTTGTATGTCTTGTACAAAATCCGTACAGTTGTACAATGCCTCAATTTCTATGCCACTTCGATTTTCATGCAAATGTTTTCTAATCTGATTTTGATTTTTGAGTTGCCTTGTTTTGCATGCCATATCGTTTTCTGTGCTACCTCAATTTCTGTGTCATCTCGATTTCCATGCACAGGTACAACTTAGTTTTTTTAAATTAAGTTTTAAATCTATAAAAAAGGAGGAATTTTTTATTTTGGAGCTAGCCCCTAGGGTTGAGTGCCTAGTCACATGGTTGAACAACACTAGCTTCCAAATGCCAACCCCCATGCTCTTAGATCTTGGTCATGTGAGTGACCTGAGCCCTAGTTGCCAGGCCCTAGATACTCAGTCCCTGGTCACATGGGCATCTAGGATCTTCAGTAGTGCCTATTTATTGCCTAAAAAAGTAGTTTTACAAAAACAACCATATCTTACACATACGACATCAAAGTTTTGCAAATGCATAGGTTTCAAAAAGATGGTTTTGAGCACAACATAGTGGTGTTGATATTTTTTCCATATTTTGTTGCTAGTGTATGCTATTGTTATTTTAAGTCCATATCACCTTTTTGGCTTCCAAGCTCATAATTTTTGTCCATGATCTCCAATTTTTATAATTCTTACAGCATTGGAAAGGTATTGAGAAGATATACACATCCATCCATGTAATTTTTCCATATTAAACGCCATGTATCTTTTATTTAGTTTTTCAATTTTACACATTTTGGTTGATAACTTGGACATATTGGCACCTAGAGAAATTTTGTTTGTTTTGGTGGGCTTAATTTATCAGCATTAATACATATTTAGAGTGTTGATATTTGATTTTATCATTTGAGGAGATATCATGGGTTTGGTTATTCACCCTTCTGCGGGAAGACTAGATAAGGATAAGTATTAGTCTTGCCAAGAGGCAATCTTGATACATCTTAGGTGGATTAATATTTTACCTTATCTTTATGGACTCACACCTGAACCAGATACACTTGGGATGAAATCTGTATGGGGAAGAACTATTGATCATGTTGTAGGATTGATTGGTTCTAGTGTTGATTTTGACACTATGTGTTTCTGTGATAGGTAAAAAAATTAGGTTAATAAGATTAAGCATAGCCATGAAAACCTAACCCTACCATCATCAAAGAATCTAATCCAAATGAAATAAAAAACATGCAATTCAAGCACAATATCACCTAGATTATGTGATTTCTTGTTTATGATGTGGATTGCTTCTTCAACAATGACCAATTATGAAGATAAAAGCTTCCATGATAGATGGATGATAATGATGATAAGATTAATGGATGCTATGAATACTCAAGTGCTTAATATGCTCAGGATGATAATGTAGACACTATATGAATGCTGGATTCTCTTTGTAGTATGGAATGAGAGGGTGTTTATATAGAACTCAACCAAAATCAATCAACGGTGGAGATTCGGTGGCTATGTGAATGGCTAAGATTAAATGATAGACATAGGTGAATGTGAATATGACAAGTGGAGGGAAGATAAGGCTTATGTGTGACCGTGTACATAAAAAGTACTTACATGTGAAAGATATTAAATAAAGTATGTAGTACCACTTATCTTTTTTAAATGAAAGAGACACTCATGTCGACTCATGAGATAAATGATAAGAGAAATTAATTAAATAAATAAAATTTATTTAATTAATTGGAAAGTGGATCTATGAAAGAATTTTTTTAATTAAATAAATAAGATTTATTTAATTAAAAATAGAAGAATGAAGATAATTAAATAATTAAAGATTGTTTAATTATAGCTTAGAGAAAATAGAAGAAATAGCTAATGAAATAATTAAATAAATATAAATTTATTTAATTAATAGAAGAAATAGATGTGTTAGGGATATTGCTCAAGTGTGTTAGACAAATGTAGATGATGGATAATGCGATGTTTGATACTAATGATAATGAGTCAATTTTGGGTGTCTGCATTTTGCCCCTCTTTGATACAATGTTCAATAGAGCGTTGTGTCAAAGAAGATACGATATTCATTTGATAAACAAGGTTATGCCTTAGTGTAACTGGCAGGTGGTGCCCCCTCGAGAGGTAAGCCAGGCTAACTAGGAAGGGCTCGATTGACTCGTGATAAAAGGAAAAGCGAGGACACAAGGTTGACAAGAAGAAAAGAGGGGGTTGGGTGGGAAAAAATGGGATGAGGCAGAAGAAAATAGGCTTTGGCATAGAAGAATTAGGGTTTGGATAGGGCTATAAGTAGGTTCTTCAAGGGCAAATAGGCTCATTTGTGCTCAATTGTGTTCAGAAAGCTATAGAAATCTAGAGCTCCTTAGATTTGGTGTGCGATGAGAGTTGGAGAGCTATCAGGATGGTGATTCCACACAAAGATCATTGTGCCGAGCGAGTGAGGACACATGGACAACCAGAGGGAGCAGGCGTACCAATATGTATCAAAACTTTTGCTAAAAGTGTGATTTTGATAGGCTAGAAGTGTCATAAATGCACACACGTCACCATAAGCGACTAGGTCTTAGGATAGGCAATTCAGGTCACTTAGGAAGGGAAACAAGTCACTTAAGGTAGTTAAGGTCGCTTATAGGCGTGGCTTGGTCGCATATTGAAATAACAGGTCACTTGTAGTCGACTAGAAAAATAGAGGCAAAATGGGTATATAGTTAAAAGAAAGTTGCTTATGGGCTAAAAACAGGTGCATACATAGGTTCAGCTTGCTTGTAAAGAAAAGATGCTCGCTTGTAGGATAGAGATCCCTTATAAGCAAAAGGTAGACACATATAGAAATAGAGCTTGTACTTGGTCAATAAGCAGTCGCATAGGGAAAGTAAGTCGCATGTAAGCGAGAAATAAGCACATGTAAAAAAATAGGTCGCATGCGAGCAGTAGATAAGCGTATATGGAAAAATGAGTCGCTTACAGTAGAGAGAAGCTAGTATAGCAGTAAACGATGCAGTTTTAATAGCATTTGTATGTAGCGGAAGAGACTGACATGAGTGAAATGATGCAGGATATACTACCACCTTTGTTATCACGAGAGCCACATCCTAGGGATTTGCGGTTGGTGAGATTGCTGGATATAGAGGAACGGCTAGTGTTAGAGATCCTTGAGTTAGAGCATGTGTCTAGATTGGAGTTGGTGCAGGAACATCAAGGACTGATGACGGTGATGGTGGAGCGATGGATGAGTGAGCATAGTTCTTTCTTGTTGTTGACAGGAGAGGCTACGATCACACTAGAGGATGTGTTTCAGATTCTGTGGATTCCTATAGATGGGGACCGAGTAGATTATGATCCTGATATGGGTCCAGTTGCATTCAGGAGATTGTTTGAGATACCAGACATTTGAGCAGAGGGCTCAGAGATTCCTATGGTGAGGATGGAGGAGTTATGTGACAGACTACAGTGAGTGGTAGTAGCTATTATCAGATGGCTAGTGGGAGATAGACGAGCGAGAGGGTTTTCGGTAGGATGGGGGACAGTGATGGAGGGGATGTTCTCCTATGGGATGAGATATGCATGGGCAGAGTGTGTGCTTGGATAGCTCTATCATTTCCTGCATGATTGTGCATATATGTTCGGGGCTAGTATGTCTACAGGAGTTACAGTTTTGCATGTGTGGGCTTATGAGCATATTCCAGTGACGAGACTAGAGGGATGGGTGGTTAGAGCAATAGGAGAGCCTTATGCTAGGATGTATAGAGGAGCTTTGACATACCAGCAGCGCAGAGGACTAGTGTACTGGCGGAGGATGTTGGATGAGGTAGATAGATTTATATGGAGGCCATGGCTGGGATGTGAGAGATGGGATGAGGAGGATACTGAGCTTGTCTATGCTAGGCGGGTGAGATATATTTTTGGATGTGGGATATACATTATAGAGCACTATTTGCCCGAGAGGGTTTTGATATAGTTTAGGTTACCACAAGTAGTACTAGTTGGTGATGCCATTTTTGGGAGGACTAGAAAGGAGGTGTTTGATTGGGGGCCAGACGTTGTGGTTGACATGGTTTTGGCAGAGAGAGAGGGGCTACAGCCAGTTGTATGGCAGTGGGGACAGGGTCCTGTAGATCTAGGCACACTACCAAATTATGATGCATACTGGGTGACAGCGAGACTGATGCAGCTGACACAGGTTGGAGAGATAGGAGAGATAGGGATGGAGAGACCAGTCAGGAGGAGGCGACAATGGGGTCCACCAGCGCAGGCTGTTGTACTAGCAGCTCTAGGGATACAGATACAGGGACAGGTGCAGGGACAACCTTAGATACTTGCATAGCCTCAGGGACAAATATTAGGAGATGATGATGTTGGGATTCAGCAGCTACGGAGGAGGATTAGAGAGGAGAGGAGATGGAGGTAGTGGGCTCAAATGAGATTGAGGAGAGTGGAGTTAGATCGACACTAGGTGATGATTGGCTTACGGCATGCTAGGGCTCAGGCTCAGACATACCATGCTCAGTTACAGGTGAGAGTGTAGGCTAGGGATGGGCAGGATGATGGTGCACTTGCTAGAGTGATAGGAGAGAGAGATGTAGCTAGATAGAGTGAGCAGATGATGAGATTAGAGTGAGATACTACTATACAGTAGATGCAGGCGATGAGGGTGGAGAGAGATGGTCTGCAGGCAGAGAGAGATATGACTATGCAACAGCTACAGGGGATGACTAGTGAGCAGGATAGAGTAGTGACTGCATTGGGTATAGATGGGGCTATGATTTATTTGGGTACACAGTTGACACATGTACATGTAGAGTTACGGAGAGTATAGGGTGAGGCAGAATATTATAGGGGTTTATATTATGGAGTTGTGCCAGTAGAGCAAAGGCAGCCTAGCTTCAGGAGTAGATCAGGAGCTTCAGGTTCATGGAGGATAGGTGAATCTCAATATGTAGCCTCAGTGATGGGGCCACCGAGAGATAGGGGGACATGTGCAGGACCTAGTGGTGGTGGTCAGGGCGAGGGAACTACCAGTAGTCACTAGGGCTACCTTGTTTTTGTAGATTATGTTGTATCATGATGAGGCCTAGAGCTGCTTGTACATACATTCTTTATGGCTCAGCTTGTATATGTAGACACTTGTATATTGACACATGTATATATATATGATGGAATATTGCTTATCTACATGATGTTGTAATGGATGCACTGATAGTATTATGATGGTTATGCATGTTGTATTTGTATTTTCATGGATTATGTATGAATGTTTATGCAAATGAGATGAATGGAAATGTATGATAATCAAAATATGTAAATGGTAATGATATGATAGGGACTTATGTATATAGATAGATGGTAATGAGATGATATGTGATGGACTTATGTATGTCTAACACACTTGTTTTGCAGGATAAGAGATGTGGAAGAAGGATGATATAAATGATTGATCTTGGTTGAGGGTTATATACACGAATAATAGGATGAATAGATGGTACAATGGGAATCTTTTTAAGTAATTTCTCAAAATGAAAAGAAATGCAATCCTTATGTTTGACATAGCATGTGGATGTTACGGACTAGGGTATAGAAGACCAAGGTGTCAAGATATCCAATGCAAAACTAGCATGCTACAATCTTGTCTGAACACATGAGGTCAAGATGTTGAGCCAACATGCACAAGATATGAATAACAACTAGTGTTTCGAGATGGACTTTGACACTACAAGTAATGGTTTGAGCTTATCTCCACTACGCATAGTGACACCTTGCTAGTTATATGTATGGAGCTAGTCTTGACATAGAATAGTCTCAAGTGCATAAGAGACTGTTTAGCTTCTTAGATGCTAGATATATTGATATGTAAGATGCTAATCCCAACACGTACAAGATACCAATACGCTTAGGAAGAGAATAAGATCATCCCGCAAACACGACATACGAAAGCAATAAGACCATGCCCCATTCTTTACTTCATCACCACATACCAAGATATAGATAGATCAAGGCAGTCTTGATTAGGCATATAAAAGGGACAAAAGATAAAACAAAAGATACTGTCATCACGTTCTCTTGCCAAATGTAAGTGCTCTTAGATGGATTTAAGCTGGGGCCTTGTTAAGAGGAAAACTGCATCCTGTTGAAAGCTAAAGATGTTGATAAACTGCTATAGCAAATATTGGCTTAAGGCATGCAGACAAATAGCTTCTGGCTTATTCTTGATTGGTTAAAGTGCTAGAGCTCTAAGTATACACATAGTCTACTTCTTACTTGAGCTAATCAAAGAGAAGAAAATGGAAGATGAAGAGAAGAAGAAGATGGGGTGGATCATCTATGCTTGAGTACTGGAAACTTCCTTCGTATTCCAGATTGCCTACATACCCTGTATCCACAGGATCAAAGCACACTTACGATGAAGATGAGACATGATGAATATGTAGTTCTATGTTTTATTGATTATGTATGTTATGAAAAATAGAAGAATGTGAGATGAAAGATTGAAGGATGATTAGAAGAAAGATGAAAGATGGATGATGAAAAGAAGGGGCTATCATCTGAGCCTGAATCAAAGTGCTTCCTTTGCATCTTAGATTGCCTACATACCCTGTATCCACGGGATCAAGGCTTTAACAATAGAGCTGGGATGTAGTTCTTCCTTATTACGCTAGTGAGTGATGTTGAAAAAAATCAACTGATTGCTTGAATGTTTGCGTTGGTGATGTTTTTTTCTATTTTTGGGTGTTAGTTGAGTGTGAATTGATTGCAAAGATACGGATCCTGGTTGCAAGGGTTTGCCATGTATGTCATTGCATGAACGCTATGGTTAAAGTTGAAAGTTTGCTGTGTTGTGAGCTAAAGTGTTTGATGTGTTATGTGCTAGAGCTAGTGGTATCCACTTCCAAATAAGACTCAACAAATGCCCCTAGTTTGGAATGAGGTTTATTATGAAGGAGCGACAATGGAGAGTGCATGCGGTCAAGATGCTAAGGTGCCAGAACGTATAGTTATCGCAACAATGTCTCAAGTAGGATAGCTAGCATTGACAGAGGTGAAGATGGAAAAGCTATTTATTGCGATGACATGTGGATTATGATATGGATTATGTGGGATAAGATGGTAAAGTATGCTAGGAAGAGTGGTGATCAAACAAACGAAGCAGATAATGGAGGCTGGTCACCACACATAGCACCTATTTTCTAGGTTTTCACTATGGTACTTATCCAAGGTGACTATTTACTAGGTTTTCACCAGAGGATGGATTATTTATCTTATATTATATATATATATTTATTTATTTTTTATTTTTTTTGGGATAGCTAATTACACATGGTGCCTGTTTGCCAGGTTTTCACCAAGGTAATAGATAGGAGGGACTCAAGTGTCTAGTTCAATGGATGTTGGTAGTCCCATTAGAGCTGGATGTCATTGCATGAACCATGTCGTTATGCTCATAAATGTTGGTAAGGGTTTTCATGTGAGAGATGGATTAAGTAGGATAGTGGATTAGGATAAGGATGATTGAAGGTTCACACAAGGATAGATGGAAGGCTCATGCAAGGATAGATGAATGGGATAGTGGATTATGGAAGGCTTATGCAAAAGCATGGACCATAGGAAGGTGATAGGGGAGATATGTAGGATAATGGATGAAGGATGGAGGTATGGAGGTATGTGAAAATGTGGGATTGGAGGAAACCATGACCAACGGTTGCACACATCACTAAACATTAAAGGTTTAGATGGAAAGGTCAGTGTAGGGAGTGAAAGAGATGCTTGCTTAGGGGATGGGTGATGGAGTGATGTAGGAACCCACAGATACTTAGTATTTTTATGATTTTTGCTTTGCTTGTGGGATTTTTAGATGGAATGGGATGTTTGGAAGGAATTGGAATGTGAGATGGAAGAAGACAATCGGGATTCTTTTGTTTGAGATATGGATAAGGATGCCTCATTCGGCCTGCTTGTTTGTTTACTTAGGAACCCAAACCATTTGGGGCGTAGGCTTTTCTTGTGGATTTATAGGCTCAACTAGCTTTTTAGATGTATTAGGCTATGATTCTTTTCTTTGATGCCCTAAGGCATGAGAATCTTTAGGATTCTTGGTAGGATTTTTAGCTTTAGAGGTAAAGGCATCCAAGTTTTTATTATTTTTGAATCCCATGGATTTGATGGAAGCGGGGTTGGCGGGGTGAGCAGAAGCTTTATGCTTAGATAGTATGTCCATTTGTTGGTTATGATTAGGAATGTAATGGTGCTGATGGATAAGGGGATAATTAGGCGTTGGTAATAATGGAGGTGAGGAAAATGGAGGGATATTAGGGGTTGGAAGTAGTGGAGGTAAATTGGATGGTGGAAGATGTATGGTCACATGCTTTTGCAGGTTATAGGATGGTGGAAGTAGAGGATATGGAAATAAAGTTGATGGTGGGAGTTTAGGAGTTGGAAGAAGCGGAGGTAAATTGGATGGAGGAAGATATATGGTCACATGCTTATGGGGTTTAGAATGGGGTTTTTGACAGGAAATGGTGGACTTAAGATGGATGGAGGAATTACCAACATCTTTAGCTTGGGGAGGCTAGCGTTTGACACTAGGACTAGGAGTGCTTGGAGAACTAGACTTGAGTTCATCATTAGATGGAGATGAAGGGGTTGTAGAAAGCATGAAGATGGAGGATCCCAGAAAAAGGTTGGTGAGATGGAAGGAGGAATCATCAATGGTATCAGAATTAGAAGTCTCTCTTACCAAAGAAGATCCAGCTTCTGTATCAGAAATAGATATGGATGAAGGTTCTTGCAATGTGTATTCACTAGGACCATGTTCAGCATACTTGATACGAAGATCAGAAGTGGCTTTGCTAGATGATGGCTTGAGTAGGTTGGATGGATCTACATATAATGAAGATGGATATGCCTCAGTGTTGATAGGAATGCGGTTCAGACTCTGGTATTTAGCTTGAAAGGCATGACAAAATTCAAATGGATTAGGATCAACATGGATAGTAATCTCAACACCATTGTGTGGAAATTTAAGACATTGATGGTATGTAGAAGGAACTACCTTGAGGAAATGTATCCATGGACGACCGAGGATGATGTTATAAGGAAGGTCAATATCAAGAACCTGACAATAGGTTTCAGTAGTGACCAGCCCAACTTGGATAGGCAAGTAAATAATCCCTTCAATATCTCTCTCGGCATCATCATATGCTTTGATAGTAATGACCTTGGAAGTGTCAACATCTTTCTCAGAATATCCCAATTGTTTTATTAATTTCAAGGAACATATATTAAGACCAGCTCCACCATCTACCAAGATCTATTTGATATGGCGTTGTTTAACAAACACTTCAATGTGGAGGGCTTCGTTGTGTGAAGGGTGAATGGAGGGCTAGAAATCTTTGTCAGAGAAGGTTAAATGACAAGGGGCTGCAATGCCAGTGACCATAGATTGGAATTGTATGATATCAATATCGTTAGGCACCAAAGATTCTTGTAAGGCTTTGTCAAGGATAGCTTTGTGAGCAGGGGATATGCAAAGCAACTCAAGAATGGATATGTGCACAGGTGTTTTGCCAAGGTGATCTAGGATAATATAGTTAGAGAATGATTGAGGAGGATGGACAGGTGCTCCTTGAATGGTGACTCGACCTCTTCGAGTGGTTACAGCGTAGTCAGGTGCTTTGCCTTGGATAGTAATGGTAGAAATGTGAGCATGGTCAATGTGGCCAATAGCAGATGATTCATAGTTGTACTGAATGGCATTCCCTGCATGAGGGTTACTTGATTTGTCATGAGATGGAAGTGGATTCTTGAAAGCATCTAGATCATAGTTTGATGTTGATTGTTGTGCAGGTTGAGTTGTTGAAGGTGTAATTTTGATTAAACCTTGATTGATGCAATCTTGGATAACATGCTTTAAGCACATACAACCATTTGTTTTGTGTCCTTTAACTCTATGGTAATCTCAATACTCATTTTCTTTGTACCAAGGAGCTTTGAAGAGCAGTTCACCATTGGGTGGTGCATCCGGTAACATAACATCAGCTGCTTGGAGAAGCTTTTGAAAGAGAACTTCCATAGGTTCTGCTAATGGTGTAAATTGTCGGTGAGGATTTGAAGTTTATCGTTGTCGCATTTGTTGAAAAGGTTGGGTTGTTGTAGAAGCAACTTGAACGTTGATGGGAGCTTTCATAGTTTGTATGTTCTTTGCATGCACAACACTGTCATTAACAACATTCTTATTTTTGTTCCAAAAGCGAGATTTATCATTGGCGTTTTGAGTATAGTCTTTGTTATCGCAAAAGATCTTGATAGTACCTTTAGCAATTAAAGCTCGTTCAATGATGGTTCCTTTGGAAACAAGTTCATCAAAGGTGTTAGCACTTTGCAATTGTAGTTGGAATGATAGCTTGGGATGAAGATTTTGAACAAAGATATCGAGCTGTTGCTTCTCAGGTATTTCCCATGATAGTTTTCTAGCCATATTACGCCATCGTTGAGTAAATGAAGAAAAGGCTTCACCATTGCGCTGTTTATTGTTGACAAGGTCATTCATGTTTACTTCATGTTCAATGTTAAAAGCAAAGTGTGATCGAAACTTATTTGCTAACTCCAAAAAAGACTTAATTCCCGAAGGTAAATGAGAGAACCATTCAAGAGCCTATCCTGCTAAGCTTCGAGGAAATAGTCTCAAAAGATATGTATCGTCATGAGAAACATCGAGACATGCCACAAAGAATGCTCTAAGATGGTCTACCAGATTTCCTTTTCCTTTGTACTTGTCAAATTGTGGAATTTCAAAGTGTGACGGAAAATGTGTCATATGAAGTGACTTGTCAAATGGATAAGCGCATATGTTTTCTAAGGAAAATGTCTTGTTTCCTTGTCCTACCGCTTGGTTGATCATTTGTTGAACATCCGCTGGAGATAATTGTTGTTGTTGCAAAGGGGTTGAAACATGGTATGATGTATATTGAGGTTGTTGTTGTGGGATATATGAAGTCATGACCATTTTTTGAGGTTACGTACTCACAATGTATGTCAAAGGATTGGTATGTGACACATATGTGGTTGAGGAGTGCTGTCCTTGAGACACAAGCGGTGGTTGGGTATATTGTGACGAATTGGCACCAAGATTTTGCATCACATGAGAGGTGGAAGATGGATTGACACTAGTTAATGGTTGTGAATTTGGAGTTGGGTTTGTGACATGGTAAGTGATGGAAGGATTGGGGGATGCCAAAGAAGGATGGACACTTGGATTTGTATTTTGGACAACATGAGGATTGATATGTGTTATGTGTTGGGTGACAATAGGAAAACCTTGGGTAGCATAAGATGGATTGATGGTTTGTGAAGGATTATAAGAAGATGATGGAGTGGATGTAAGTTGCTCAACATAAGTGACCGTAGTGCTAGGATTGGCTTGAGAGACAATAGGAGGGTCACTCATGTCAATAAGATTAACATTGGGATTATATGATGTATTGGACGGATTAGTGGAGATAGTGGAAAGCATATTAGCAATAGGTATATGAGATGTAGTGTCCACATGGGATATAGTGGGTTGCGGTGGTTGTGAATCTTGGACCATTGGTGTTGTTTGGATAGTTTGGGAAGCTTGTGCACTATGGGATATGGGGATAGCTTGTGATGTTTGGGGTGTTTGCACTTGGGCCACATGGACAACTTGTGTTACTTGAGGCATGGAAATGGTCATGGTAGGAGAGGGAGTATGTTGAGGAACATGGAAAGGTGGAATGTTCAAATTTTTTGAAATGAAAGGGAGCACATTGGTTGGCATTATCAAAGGTTCTAGAGTGTACTTCAAGCGTGGTGGATCAAATGAAGTAACAATAGGCAGTGAAAGAGATGTGTTGGAAGATGGAGTTTGTGATATGATAGGGGATGGTGTGACTATAGTGGATGGTCCCTTTGCAACAATAGCGGGAGTGTTTGGATCATTCTCTCTAATAGTGGATATGTCAAAATATCTTGGTAATTTAGCGCCCATGCGAGCAAGTTGCAAGAAGTAGCAATTAGGCTCCGATAAGACAAGTCTCTCAACTTGATCCCATACATGTGTATCCTAAATTCTGATAAGTCTTCTTGGGATTGTTCCTCATAAGTCTCCAAACATGTTTGAGGTTGCACTTGTTGTGAAGATGACTCTCCAATGATATACCCATGAGGCATAAACATATGAGGAGGCATACCGGTCGTAAATTGAGTCGCGTCTCTAAGAGGTGTTGATCTAGATTGTTGCATCTTATCTTCCATCTTAGCTTGCAATTTGGCTTTCATTTTAGATCGCAATTTGGCTTCCAGTTTATCTCTATATTGAATCCTAGTTTGAGGCATGATGAATGATGTTGAAAACTAAACTTTAGCTTGTCAAGGTTTTGAGACCCAAAAAGATGATAGTTTGCTGATTGTTTGGTTGCTAGTTGTTGGTTGGCTAGTTACTTTGTTGTTGATTTGCTTGGTTGGCTGTTTGCTTTGTTGTTGGGTTTCTTGGTTGGTTTGTTGTTGGTTAGAGTTTCCTAGAGAATAGCTCACACACTCAAGGGAAAAGTTTTTTGTTAAGGTTGCTATGTTGCTGAAGGTGAAGCCAGGAGATGATGTTTTGCTGATTGATCGGATTGATTGATTTGATGTTTGGTTTGCTGGTTTGGAATCTCAAGAAGATGAAAAGTTCATTAAATTCAATTGGTTGGTAGACTCAAAGAAGGAGACAAAGTCTAGGTATCTGCTAATGATCAGAGATAGGTCTGAAAGCTAATGTTGAGGTTGAACAAGCTGGACTTGTGGCTAATTCGATTGAGTCACTAAGATTTGCTGGTATTTGACCATAGGTGACAAGTAATAGCTCATATGTAGTTTAGAAAAGGCCAAAAGCAACTGGTAATAGCTTAAATGTGATCTAGTTTTGGTTCTAATAGTAGGTTACAGTGTTAACCAGAGGTGAACCAATTTTCCACAGGCAACTGGTATTGACTCAAAAGTGATTTACTGTTGATTAGAGGCGACCAATTTAGACAAGAGGTGACTGACTATTGTTTAAAAGTGATCTGGTTTAGGCAAAAAGTGGCTAACTATTGTTTAAAGGTGATTCAGTTTAGGCAAAAAGTGGTTGACTATGTTTAAAGGCGATCTAGTTGTCTGTATGCGGGCAGTTGAAGCTCAAAAGTGACTGTGCCTGTTAGGAAATATGTCTGATTTGTGTTTTTTTTTGACAAGAAAATAGTAATTGTAGTCACTCACACTCACAACAATCACAGACTTGTACAACCTAGGCTAGGAAAGGACTGTATTTGTTGAGTCCCCTGGCCGTGCTTATTCAAAGCGGATAGCTTCAGGATCTTGGTAGCACCGGCTCCTCTCCACGACACACACTTCTCACGCATACCAAGATCTAGGTTTCCCAAGGCTTGTCCCCCCACCAAACCTTAGGATTGTCCCTTCTATCTCTTCTAAGAACCACATGAATTGGGGCAGCTTCAAAGGTCCCACCTTTTGCATCAACAAATAGAAGGTTTTTAGCTACTACACAAAGTTGCTAATAAGGGCATTCGTTCGGGTGGCTATATGTGCAGCAGTGCTACTCTCCATTATGGAGTCTCCCAGACTTCAAGGGTTACACCTTGGAGGGTTTTGGGGGAGGTTGGATTTTAGTATAACACAATAACACCCATTATTTGTGGTTTTCGACACAAACACTTTTCTTATATAGTGGTTCAGAAGGACTTGGCTTTAGCCCATTACTGCTTGGGTCATATCCCTTCTCACACCGGGAAGGTAGGCCCTCTAAAGATAATAACAAGTTCTCATACACCCCAGATCCATTTGATAGGCAAGGGGAGAGGATACTTTTGTTATTAAATTTGGGTTACAATCAAGCACATGCAAGAAATCAAAAAAGATATATCAAGCACGGAGCAAGCAATGATTCATTTTAAGCACCAAGCCCAAATGTTCCTAATTTAGTGAAAAACCACAAGTCTTGGACTGATCGAAGCTACAATAGATATGTTAGTAGTTTGATAACCTCCTTTTCTTGGACAATCGATAAGATGCTGCACAAATACCCAATTAGTAGCCAAGAAAACCGAACTGTAAATGATAAAGACTAAAAATGACACAGTTTACTAGAGGCGATCAACTATTGATCAAAAGTGAACTGTCTTTTGCCATAGGTGAAATGTTACAGATCATAAGAAGTGCCTATGATGCCAGATGTGGATTGATAAAGCTCACAAGTGACGTGAAAAAGTAGGAAGCGATTGGTTATGGATCATAAGTGACTTAGATATGCAAGAAAAATAGAATGCAACAAAAACCTTAGTTTTGCAATAAGCGATTCAATTAGCTAAAGGCGATCACTGTCAGATTAAAAGCGATTCAAATAAAGGCATAAGCGACCACTGTTAGCATATAAGTGATGCAAAATAGACACGAAATGACTACTATTTGCTCATAAGCGATCCAAAAATGCTAAAAGTGGCAGGTTTCAGCTTAGAAGCGATGCATATATTCAAACAACGACTGGTTTTTGCTCAAAAGTGACTGGAACTTGCTGTAAGTGCTTAAAAAATCTGATCGTCATAAAAACAACTTCAAATAGTAAATTTAATCAAGGATGTGGGTCCCACTGGACGTGCCAAAATGTGATAGGTAAAAAATTAAGTTAATAAGATCAAGCATAGCCATGAAAACCTAACCCTACCATCATCAAAGAATCTAATCCAAATGAAATCAAAAACATGCAATTCAAGCACAATATCACCTAGATTGTGTGATTCCTTGTTTATGATGTGGATTACTTCTTCAACAATGAACAATTATGAAGATAAAATCTGCCATGATAGATGGATGATAATGATGATAAGCTCAATGGATGCTATGAATACTCAAGTGCTTAATATGCTCAGGATGATAATGTAGATGCTATATGAATGCTAGATTCTCTTTGTAGTATGGAATGAGAGGGTGTTTATATAGAACTCAACCAAAATCAATCAACGGTGGAGATTCGGTGGCTATGTGAATGACTAAGATTAAATGATAGACATAGGTGAATGTGAAGATGAAAGTGGAGGGAAGATAAGGCTTATGTGTGACCATGTACATAAAAAGTACTTACATGTGAAAGATATTAAATAAAGTATGTAGTACCACTTATCTTTTTTAAATGAAAGAGGCACACATGTTGGCTCATGAGATAAATGATAAGAGAAATTAATTAAATAAATAAAATTTATTTAATTAATTGGAAAGTGGGTCTATGAAAGGAATTTTTTAATTAAATAAATAAGATTTATTTAATTAAAAATAGAAGAATGAAGATAATTAAATAATTAAAGATTGTTTAATTATAGCTTAGAGAAAATAGAAGAAACAGCTAATGAATTAATTAAATAAATATAAATTTATTTAATTAATAGAAGAAATAGATCTGTTAGGGGTATTGCTCAAGTGTGTTAGACAAATGCGGATGATGGATAATGAGATGTTTGATACTAATGATAATGAGTCAATTTTGGGTGTCTACAGTTCCATCTAACATATTGAGTGCCCACACGCTCTCCATTCCTAGATGATCCTGCTATGGATTGCCTCATACCCCTTGATGATGCAGATATTATACCCTTTGACGATGATATAGTAGAGGAGCTTGCATATTTGGTAGGTCTTGATAGTTCAAATAACACATAGATTTCTCTTGTTTCTTTTATCGATATCACATCTTATTCACCTATTACTTCATCTGAGTCTAGGGTTGCTTCATTGAGATATTTCAGTGATCCATTGCAATAAGACATTATAATTCTTCCAGAGATAGCTCATTGCAATGCATTTATATTAGATATATTATCATTATTTGTAGAGTCCCATATTGCAGATATGGGAAATACTTTGGAGGGTAGTTAGTTCCTCTTTGATGACATCTTTGATGTAGTTGCATCACCATCATCTTCTTCAAACATTGTTCTTCATCCTCCTCTTCATCAGTCACAGTTTGACAGCGGATTAGAGACCTTTGAGCAATTTTCTAGAGCATCATTGTTGTCTTTAGATCATGTGCAAAGTTTAGAGACATTTATCCATCTTTCTACATATTCCTATATGGAATGAGAAGACATTATGCACACATCTATAGTTTTATTTCTTCCTGAAGGGAAAAATGTTGTTTGGTGTTCGTGGTGTTAGAAATGTTGTCATTAATGTCAAAGGTTGATTAGGGAGATTATTGGCATTATTGTCATTGATAGATCATAATTCTGACAAGCGAGTCAATCTTTGGAAGTTGATGACCAAGAACTTAATTTTCTATCCTCTTTGATCTGTAGGTTAAGGTTTGGGGGGTTAGGGTTTTATAAGACTCCATTAAAATCCCATGGCAGGTTTATTTCCTTTAGTGTTATATTTTTCTGTTGACCTGCTATCCCTGGTGAGAAGTCACTGAAGTGAAAACTTAAACCATCGTCATTTTATCGGCCCCATTTCCTAGTGGTTACAAGCTTAGGAGGTATTCCATGTTATGGCCTACGAAGGAAGATTTAGTGCATACATCTTGATGTGGATCCAACGGTGCATATTGATCATTTAGATCAAGTAGCTAGCGGATATGCGCAAAGGAAGGAAATGAAGGTTTTTGATCTCTGTGTGGTGAAAAGGAGAATAAAGTGCAAGCACTTATATATTGATCCAACAGTGCATGTCATTATTTCATAATTGAATGGCTAGCGCATAAGTACAAGGGAAGATAGTGGAAGTTTTTGGTGATTGCATGGGTGCGAAGCTGTGTCATGTGTCAGTTCTGCACATCCACACAAAGACATAAAACTAAATGATTTCCATCGGTACGTGAGTGTGATAGAATGCAATGTGTCAAGATTTTGCAAGCCTGCAAGGAAGAAATTGAGAGATGCTTGGCCACTCTGGGTGACTGTGCGATGCTAACAAGTGGCAAGTTCAGGATGTGAGCAGTTTGTTGACCATGTTTGAGGTGCCATTATGAGTTCCATGGCAAATTTTCAATGGTTGAAGTCTTTTCAAAGGGCCAAGGTGCAAAACTGATTTCAAATTGATGATGCATGATGAAGGAGGAGATTGGATGGCTATCGCAGAGCGCATAGGGATGCATAGTTCTTAATTATTGATTGTGATGGTATGTGATGATGCCACATGTATACTTTGATGGTGGGAAAGGTGAGATTGATGATTAGTATTTAAAGTGAGCAAATGACTATTTTCTGAAGGTAAATTTGATGGACAGTTACATAAAAGAAGTTGATTCAACTATATTTTTGCAAAATGGTACAAAATCATTCAAGTGACAGTTTTGATGGAATGTGAAGCAGAAAAGGGGTAGTTGTAACTGTGAAACAATTACTTTTTGGTGTTGACTTAGTAGGTAGTTTCTGAGAACTGAATAGGGGATATATACACAAGGAATTAATTGTTGAATGTTACTCAATTGAAAATTTTCTTTCATAGGCAGAGTGTGAAGAGTTTGCACAAACATACAAATGTTCAAAGGCAGAGTGTATTGAGAAATAGGGAGACTGTGTTAGTGAGAACATAGTTTGTAGGGTGAGAGAGAGAAGAAGATTGTGTTCATGAGAACACCAGGAAGAGAAGGAGAGCAGAGTACATGAATTGAAAAGGTGCATTTTAGATAAGAAAAGAACCATTGTTTGCATACAAGAACTTGTAAGAATTCAGGGGTTGGTGCCTCATTGTATTGAGTTGGATCTCAATTAAGGTGTACGATGTACCTATAGGTTGGTGCCTCAAAACATTATCTTGGGTGCTGGTGTATCTATGGGTAGATGCCTGCAAAACACATGTAATCATTGTTTATTGTGAGGTTGGATTTGAGCAGTAGACTCAAGAAACATTCTCACTGTGGTTTTTCCCTTCTAGGGTTTTCCATGTATATTTGGTGTTATGTGGTTTATGTGTGCACTTGATTCTTGTATTTTGGTTTAAAATTGTTAAAAATTAACATACACTGATTCACCCACCCATCCTCTCAATGTATTGGTGTTTGTTCAACAATTGGTATCAGAGCCTAGGTTTTCTTGAAGTAAGTTTAATCACTTAAGGAAGATTTGGTCACAAGAACACTATGGCAGGACAAGAAAGTTATTCTTCAAATAAAGTATCATTATTTGATGGAACCGATTATGCTTTCTAAAGTATCAAAATGGAGACTTGACCTCTCTTGGATTTGATGTATGGAAATTTGTTATAGATGGCTACACACCACGAATAGCTACTCCCACTACAATTGATAAGAGAGATTGGGAAAACAATGCCAAAGCAAAGAATTTTATACTGTTAGGAAAAGTGTTTCAACCTTGCAACTTTGAAAGGTTACTATTCTCACCAGTTTTGGTGTTTTTGAATACCCTTTATCTTGGAGAATGGTCTAGAACTTCCAGATTTTCCAAAAGGGCTAAAAATGTCAGGACTTACTATTTTTAGTAACTATACATTTAACCTTAGATTGACCCAAAATTTTTCCTAAAAGCTTTAGAATTGCTAAGTAAACATCTTGGGTGAGTCTCGACTCAAGATCATATTTGGATTGTGAGATATTAAAGTTTCTATTTTTTGAATATGTCAAAAAAACTTCAAACTTAGTTTTGAGCACTTAGAGGTCCCTAAACATCCCAAAACTTGTCATAATAGATGAAGTTAGTTATAGCATGATAGATCTATTCATGAGATTTCTGATGCATTAAACGGTTCGTCAATCAGACACCCAAATCAAAAGTTATGGCCTCCAGAAGTTGGACCTCCTATTTTTGGGAAATGTAAAAATGTGTTGGACACTTAAAAGAGATATAAATGGGAAATTTACATGTGTTGATGTGTGTTTTGGTACATCACAAGACATTTTGATTGGAGATAATTTGGGTGCCATGTTTGGGTGGTTTTGTCTCATGTTTTTGTAATTACCGTTGACAATTTACTGTACTGTATCTCCTATATATCAGGAGCTTGAGATGGAGGTTGTGTGTAAGAGTCTTATAGATGTTAAGTTACCTCATGGATCTCTATTTTGTTATACTCTTGTGAAATCTTGCTCTACAAGTATATTGTAATTTTTTTGATTCCCACATAATATATTGGGTAGTTTTGGAGTGTGGGGTTTTTTACCTAAAAGGGTTTTCCCCACGTATATCTTTTGTTGTGAGTTTTGCATTTGGAAGTTTTTATTATCTTTCTATTAATGTGCATCTTAATCTGTAACTGTAGAAGTTAAAATTTGCATAAATCTTTCCTTAGTAGATTGGTGTGCATTTCCACATACCTTGCTTCCTTTCAGTTGGTATCAGAGCTTGATCACATTTGGTTCTATTTTTTGGGTAGAGGGTTTTTTGAACTGATCTTTGTTTGAGTAGGAACTTATGAAGAGGATTTTTGAAATCTTTGTTGTAGGAAAGAGATGGTGAGCACATCTGGGAATTTTGAGATAGAGAAGTTTAGTGGCGGTAATTTTGAGTTGTGGAAACTCAAAATGGAGGACATGCTTGTAGATCAAGATTTATGGGATGCCATATTTGGTACAAAACCAACAACAATGTCTCAAGTAGATTGGGATCTAAAAGATCGAAAGGCTAAGGGTTTGATAAGACTCTGTTTGGCTGATTTAGTACTCTTGAATATCCATGAAGAGAAGACTGCAAAAGATCTTTGAAAGAAACTTGGAGATGTTTATTAGGTTAAATCCTTAGTGAACAAGTTATTCTTACGAAAGAAATTGTATTCTCTAAGGATGGAAGATGGAGGATCTATTGATGATCACCTGAATACATTCAATATGCTTCTTATCTAGTTGACCTCTGTTGGTGTGAAGATGGAGAAGGAGGATCAATGTATGACATTACTATGTTCCTTACCATATTCGTGGGACCACCATGTTATAGACATTGGGAGTACCACTACCACCTTCAAGATGGATGGAGTGGTTTCTTCGTTGTTGTCTAAAGAGATGCAAAGAAATTCTTCTGAATTAGCTAAGGAGGCTCTTGCAGTTCATGGTATATCTAAAGAGAAGAGAAACAAAAAGGATAAGAAGTAGGAAGAAAAAGGAAGATCCAAATCCCATGGGAGATCTAAGTCTCCCAAAAAGTCCAAGGCCTTATGTTGGAATTATAGAAAACCTGGTCACTTCCACAAGGAGTACAAGGAGGAGAAAAAAAAAAGAAGAAATATGATTTGGATTTTGACAAGTCCTCTCAGGATGAAGGAGAAGTGTTTGTCGCTGCCTTGACAACACATGCATATGAGGATGTGTGGCTTATTGCCTTTGGTGCATATTTTTACACGACCTCGCATCGGGGTTGGTTTTTGAAGTATGAAGAATATGATGGTGGAAAGGTGTACTTGGGTGATGATTCTCACCTAAAGATTGTTGGCTATAGAAGAGTCTTGATTCGATTCCCTGATGGACAAGTGAAGGGAATTAATGGTGTTTGGCATATCCCTGGTTTGGCACAGAACCTTATTTTTGTAAGTAAGTTGAATGATGTGGGTGTGTAGGTTACTTTCTTGAATGGAGGATGTAAGATGACCAGAGGATCTATGGTGTTGGCTAAGTGTGTTCAGAATGACACTCTGTTTCATCTTGATGCATGCATGATTCAGTGTAATAGGGCCCCTATTTTAAAGAAGAGAGCTTCAAAGTCTTCATCCTCACCATTGGAACTGACAATGAAGAGGACTGTTGCATCTACTTCAGATGGTCATGATTTTTGGGTACCTAAGAGTGCTCATTCTATGGAGATAAAACTTCTAGTTGAGAAGAAAATGTTATGGCACCAAAGGCTTGGTCACATTGGTGAAAAGGGTTTGAGGACCCTGAAAAATAAAAAATCTTGTTGAGGGTATGAATGACTGTAATCTTGAGTTTGATTTTTGCGAACATTGCATTTATAGAAAACAAAACCGTGTTTAGTTTTATTCCAGTTCTCACAAATCTGCTGAGGTGTTGGACTTGATTCATTTTGATGTGTTTGGTCCTTTTAATGTTCCTTCGATTTCAAAATCTATATACTTTGTTTCATTCATTGATGATTATAGAAGAAGGACATGGGTGTATTTCCTTAGAAAAAAATCTAAAGTCTTTAGTAGATTCAAAGAGTTCAAAGTTCTTGTAGAGAATTAGAAGGATAGAAAGATTAAGTGTTTGAGGACTGACAATGGTGGTGAGTTTTGTTCAGTAGATTTTGACAAGTTCTATAAATAACAAGGGATTGAGAGGCACAAGACAATTCCATATAGACCTCATCAGAATGGAGTTACAGAGAGGATAAATATAACATTGATGGAGAGGACAAGGAGTATTCTAATTGGAGCTAGCCTTGAACAAAAGTTCTAAGCTAAAGCTATTGCTACCACTTGTTACCTGGTCAACAGGTCTCCTACATCACTGCTCATTGATAAGACACCTATGGAGGTGTGGTTTGGTAAAAAGTCTTCATTGAGACGCATTCAAGTATTTGGTTGTGAGGCATATGCACATGTGCCTAAGGAGAAGAGGTCTAAATTGGAGAACAAGGCTATGAAGTGTATCTTCATCGGTTATGGCATCAGTGTGAAAGGGTACAAGATTTAGGATCGAGTGGCTGAGAGAGTTCTATATAGTAGAAGTGTGATCTTTAGAGAGCTCAATCCTTCTTCTATTGTCTTACAACCAGAGAAATAAGAGAAGAAAGAGAATGTGGTTTAGCTTCCTTCCACCCATGAGAAAGTTGAACCAAAAATATCTATTGGACCTGATAATGAGGAGAGCTCTAGTAGCTCTGAAAGTTTAGAAGAAGATGAAGAACCTCAACCTCAATCTTTGAGGAGGTCCATGCGGATAAGGTGGCAACCTGATAGGTTTGGTTATTCATTGAATGATTCTAGTTGTATTTTTTCTTTGATTTCTAACATTGACAAGCCTAGAACTATGAAAGAGGCCATGGGTATGAAATATGTAGGTTCCTGGAAGGAGGTCATGGAAGAGGAGATGGCTTCTTTGGAAAACAATAATACTTGGGACTTGGTGCCTTTTCCTGAAGGATGAAAACACGTCGGATACAAATGGGTGTTCACAAAGAAATTTGGTGTAGATGGTAGTGTTGATAAATATAAGGCTAGATTGGTTGTGAAGGGTTATTCTCAGGTGGAGGGAATTGACTATGGTGAGATTTTGTCTCTCGTTGAAAAGTTGACATTTATTCGATACCTATTATCTATTGTAGTAACATATGATCTAGAAGTGGAACAGATGGATGTGAAGACAACATTCCTTCATGGTGACTTGGAGGAGGAAATCTATATGTCACAGTTAGAGCACTATGTAGTGAAATATAAAGAATATCTGGTTAGTAAGTTGAAAAAGTCTTTGTATGGTTTGAAACAGTCTCCTAGGATGTGGTACCAGAAGTTTGATGCCTTTGTGTTGAGTATTGGATTTCTGAGATCAAAATCAAATCATTGTGTTTATTACAAGTTGGACAATGATCACATTCTCATAATTGCATTGTATGTCGATGATAGGTTACTCATTGGGAATGGTAAAAGTTTGATTTTTGATTTGAAGTCTCAGTTATTAGCACTGTTTGAGATGAAAAATATAGGGACAACTCGGTACATTTTGGGGATGGAGATCAGAAGAGATAGAGCAAATAGAAAACTTTGGTTAGGCCAGAGTAAGTGTGTTAACACTGTGTTGGAGAGATTCAACATGGTGGATTGTAGACTGTTGACTATTCCTGTTATAATGGGGACAGAGTTATCTGTTGTAGATTGTCCAAAGTCTCTTTTTGAGATGGAGGATATGAGTAGAGTTCCTTATGCTAGTATGGTTGGCAGTTTGATGTATATGATGGTTTGTACTAGGCCAAACATTTCCCAAGCAGTGGGAGTCCTTAGTTAATTTATGGCTAATCCTGGACGGGTACATTGGGATGCAGTGAAGAGAGTGTTTAGATATTTATGGGGTACTTCCTAGTATTCCTTATGTTATCATGGTTATCCTATAGGAGCTCAACATTCATTTTGTATTCATGGATTTGTGAATTCAGATTAGGTAGGTGACATTGATAACAGGTGTTCCACCAGTGCTTATGTGTTCACAAAGTTTGGTGGTGCTATTATTTGGATGAGTAAGTGGCAACCTATCGTCACTTTATCGACTACTGAAGTTGAGTACATGGAAGTGACTCATGCTTGTAAATAAGCTATTTGGCTTAAGAGATTGTGTTTTGATGTTGGGTTTGATGTAGGGAAGATTAGTATTTGTTGTGATTATTAGAGTGCCATATGTTTGGTGAAGAATCCTACTTTCTGGTGGAACTATGAAAATTTTCCATAGTTTTATCCCCAGCTTTGCAAAAAATTTAGTTACCAGGTTTCCATGATTAGGGTTCTTTTGCTATAGTATGTTTTGAGTAACCTAACTCTGCCAAAAACTCTAAACCCCTATAGTATCAAATAATTGTTGTGTTTGGTCTAATTCTTCAGTGACTGCTTGTTCCCGTCACCATCCTTTTAAGTTCCCTTTTCATGACATCACTCAATGTTGCTTATTGACCCCTCACCAAACAAGTACCATCTATATCCCATGCCAAGGAAAAGATTAATATTTAAAAGAAAATTTGCCTAATTGGTTATCCTTCATCTAGTTGGCAAAAGGTTATAGGCATGTCTGAGACTGGTCCTACTAATCAAGTTTTGTGCAGGTAGCGCATGTAGATTCATTTTTGCCATTCTGTGCACAATGAATTGCAAAGGAGACTAGCCTCGGTGGAAACACGGAAAGGTGACAGCTAGCGAAGGATGATCCCAGTTGGCATGAAGGTGGGTCCCAGGGGTTACATATTAGTATTTGTATCAATTTTGCCATTCTACTAGACTCCATCAAAAGGTTTTCTGAGCAACCGCAAAATCATGGAATTGAGACATGTAGCTTCCTCAAGGTGATGGGACTCTTCTATTAAATACATGTCTCAAATGTGGCATCAAGTGGGACCCTTTCAAAGGATGCTATGCCCAAGGCATAGTGATTTGATGACTATCTGCCATTCTACCAAGATCATATCTCTGATCACATCCTTCATATGCGGAATGGCAGGTACTGTCTTAATTGCACTACAGAGGGGACTTCTCCTCGGGATCACGACTAGAAAAGGAAAACCCAGGTGGCATGATACTATTGAATGAAATAAGCAGTATGGTTTGACTTGGGAAAGGGTCGAATCGGCACCTTCAATATGCGCTAGCAAGAACCAAGATCAATGGCTTAAATTCAAAATCATACTAGAAGGATTTGTTGGCACTAAACCTGGCTAAGTTGCATATCAAAGCATTAACTGCTCAGGCATGTGCAAGGTCTTCATCACCGCTACTTCTAAGGAATTTAGTAACAGAATGATTTGGCTTATGCAAGCTTGACCTTTGGAAATCTGTGTCAATACCAAGAATGACCTTTCATCTACCATGTGATGAAATTGGATATGATGACAGGGCTCAATTGGGAGAACCAAGACACCTGTTTTGGCAAAATTTGATGTTTTCAAGTTATGCAGAATTATGAAGCTTTATCCTTTTGTTTAATTATGGTAGTCTTTGATAGATTTCCATTTATGGCAGAAATATGCTGAAATGATTAGAAATTAATACACCATAGATGGGCGGATGTGTGCTTACATCCCTAAATTTCTATAAATATACAAGTGTTGTTGTTATAGTCCATACTATCTAAAAGATATTCTAACAATATGGCTTTCCCCTACTTCTACATGTTTTGTCTACTCCCCTGTTCTTTAGGATTTTCTTCCTTGTTCTCATGGCTCTCGATCTGTCCCTACAGAATTAGAAAGACTTGGAACTATTTCTTATGGAATCAGTGGTACAGGAAAGATTAGGGGGTAACAACAACATTATGCATAGTTCTACATGCATTTCTTCTTCCTTATTGTTCATCCAGAATGAGACCCTTGATTTTAATCTCCCTACTCCAGCCACCCCTTATGACTATGATTAGGCAGATTAGTATCAGGTGTGGAGGAAACTCATTTTTTCTTCTACCTTCATCCCCTTTCTACTTTTCCTAACAGAGCACTATCTCTAGTTATGTTAATGTTTCCTCTTTGGATGTAGCATATCAGGATAGAATGCTCCTATTTTGTCATTGTTGTTGCTGCCCTCACTGGGTGGATGGTATGTCCATATCCGGTCTGATGTGATTTCGTCTGGTCTCTGCTTGATTGAGCTGGTTGGTAACCACTCAATTATGAAAGAGGAATCACATCCCTACAAGCGATAACGGGCGTAAAGTGAAGAACTCCAGTCAATGGGTTTTCTTCTGATATTAACACTTGTAGTCATTCTCAATTATGGAGGGAAAACTAGACAGTGAATGCCCTTATCAAATAGATAAGCAACATAAGATGGGTATAAGGGCTTCCACAACACCAAACAATTGAATTCCCATCAACCTCACTACATGTTTTCCTGCTAAAATTGAGAGGACACATTTGTGGTGAGCAGGTACTTCTGCATGCCAACATGGACATTGAGCACACAGTTACGGACATGGACATTGAGCACACAATTACGGAGTGGTTGCACTAGCCTCTTCAACTGCATCTGTTGGTTACAAAATAGTTGTAACTTCTTTTTGTCTTAAGGCCTGAAGCTTGTTGCCTCCTTATTTCTATAAAAGGAGATTCAAGTCTTAAGAAAGAGAATTGGTTCGAGGTCATATTCCAGACTGAGTCCAAAATAGGGATCAATCTAGTCAGGGAGGAGTTGTAAATAAGTTTCTTTTCTGCAATAGAATTAGTTGTCTATTCAGAGCTTTCCAATTTGAGTCTCTTCTAGTTTCTTGATTGAATATTTGGAAGCTATAATGCAAGTTACTGAACATTTTATTTTACAAATTCTTGTTGAGTTTTGAAATACACTGTTTCCTACTTCATGTACACAGTTTCATATTATGAATATATATTTGGTTGAAGAATCTTTTTTATTCATTGACACAGTCTTTCCTGTGTTGGCATATTTCTCTTATGGCCTTTACTCAAGGAGTAATATAAAAATTGCTATTAGAAAATATCAGATATGATTTAGGTATACAGGGATAATTAAGTATGGTTGATTTCAAAGAAAGTAAAAGTATTTCTAATGTATTACATTGTTGTACCTTTACAATAAACTAAGTTTCTTACATCATTGTCTTTTTGAGTTTCATCATTTTGACCTTTTTGACTCCTTGGCCCAATGGATAGGTATTGGTCTATTTTATGGATGCTATACTGAACTTACGCCCCTCTGGTTATCCTCAAAGTATTTTCAATCCAAACATTTTCCTTTCTTGCAATAGGCTTTTTAGGATATTTATATTAAGTTGTCTTGCATGTTCCTCTGCTAAGAATAAGAAATAAGCTTAAAGAATCTAGCCAATCCTCACTTTATCATACATTCTTTCAAGCAACCTATAAGGAACATATCTGTGATATAAACAAAGTTGACAATCTGATATCTCTTGAAAACCTCATCCCTTTTGAGTAGAACTCTGTTATCCCCAAGAGAGGAAGGCATCAGTTAAAGAGAGACAACCAGAGAATAAGAAATAAGTCCATTTTACAAATAGGAACACCCTCCTAGGTTTCACAGAGCCTAAAGTGTAGAGGTAGAGAAAAGGGGGATTGAGAAAGTCTTCTCCCCCTTGGTTTCCTGTTTGTTGGCCAACCCCTCAAAGTAGATTGATCATTAATAAGTGGCTATTTAATAGATTTGCTGTGAGAATCAGGTTAGAATTTTAAAACAACCAACACTTTCCATGTGAGGACTAAAAATATTGATGTCCAGTACCATTTTGTTCATGACATGGTAGAGGATGGGAAGGTAAACTTGGAGAAAGTTGACACTTTGACGAATGTTGCAGATTCCTTGACAAAACCTGTACACACAGAGAAGTTCCAATGGTGTTCAGAGTCTATGGGCCTCTCGGCCCCTAGTAATTAAATCATGGTGTTGATACTCCCTTTACTCTTGTAACATGTTTGACAAGTGAGAGAATGTTAGGAAAAGTGTCTCAACCTTGCAACTTTGAAAGGTTACTATTCTCCCCAGTTTTGGTCTTTTTGAATATCCTTTATCTTAGAGAATGGTCTAGAACTTTCAAAGTTTCCAAAAGGGCTAAAAATGGCAGGACTTAATTTTTTAGTAACTCTACATTTGACCTCGGATTGACCCAATTTTTTTCCCAAAATGTGCAGAATTGCTAAGTAAACATCTCGGGTGAGTTTTGACTCAAGATCATATCTGGATTGCGAGATATTAAAGTTTTTGCTTTTTGAAATTGTTGAAAACATTTTTGAACTTAGTTTTGAGGCACTTAGAGGTCCCTAAATGTCCCAAAGTTTTTCATAACCGATAAAGTGGGTTATAGCATGATAGATCTCTTCACGATCTTTCTGACACATTAAACGGTACGTCAATCGAACATCCAGATCAAAATTTATGGCCTCTGAAAGTTGGACCTCCTATTTTTGGGAAATGTAAAAACATGTTGGACACTTAAAAGTGTTGTAAAGGGGAGACTTACATGTGTTGGTTTGTGTTTTGGAACATCACAATGCATTTTTGATTGGAGATAATTTGGGCACCACTTTTGGGTGGTTTTGGCTCATGGTTTTGTAATTACCATTGACGGTTTACTGTATTGTATCTCCTATATATCAGGAGCTTGAGATGGAGGTTGTGTGTAAGAGTCTTATAGATGTTGAGTTACCTCCTGGATCTTTGTTTTGTTATACTCCTATGAAATCTTGCTTTGCAAGTATATTGTAATCTTCTTTATTTCTGAAGAATATATTGGGCGTCTTTGGAGTGTGGGATTTTTTTACCTGAAAGGGTTTTCCACACGTATATCTTGTGTTGTGAGTTTTGCATTTGGAAGTTTTTATTTTTTTTTGTTAATGTGCATCTTAATCTCTAACTGTAAAAGTTAAAATTTGCATAAATCTTTCCTCAGTAGATCAGTGTATGAAGCATTTCCACATACCTTGCTTCCTTTCATATACTATGTGGTCTAACCAATATAGAATTTGTGAAAGTCATACATTTTAAAACTGCCAAAGATGTGTGAGGCTGATTATTTTACCTCCCTTATTTTGATTGTCAAGCTATTTTGTTGATGACATTATCAGACCTTAGTGACTATGCTTCATTATGTAGACTTGATATTATCCACTGATTATGTTAGGACATTGATTTGACATATGTGATTCAATTTGATCATAGTGATGCTATTTGTGTGATTTGACTTACGAGTTTATATTTGATGATGTTTTGTGATGAGATTCTAGTTTTTTATGTGATATGGACTAATTGACATGTGATTGGATAATGCAGTTAATTTGGATTTATGTAATGATGTTTATTGTTGCATTCATTTGCATGAATTTAAATTCTAGTTGCTTCGGCTATGACTTTTCCTGACAGGACTGACACTTGATCGAGATGTGCAATTTTTATATTCCTTGGCCACGGAAAATCGGAGGTAGGGTTCACACTATGTTATCCCCTATAAAACTGATCCATTCCCAAGAGGGATAAGGATCACGTTTGAATTTGAATGATGAATTATAGTGCTTGATTTAATTTTATTCATTTTGGCCTTAGTACCCTTTTTATTTTGATTAATAATAAGTGTTGTATAATTTTTCTTGAATTACACCACTTGGTATTTATCTTATTTTTTTAGGCCATTTAAATGTGGATTTTTAACACCTTCATGAACCCTAGTGTCCCAAAAGTTACCCTAGGTGGTTAACCTTGAGTCTAGGGTCAACTTGGACTACCTAACCCTAGTTTTGACTCACCTTTGGTCACCCTAAACCATGGTTTAGTAAAAGTGACGAAATTTTGGTGTAAGGGAAGATGGGGGATGGGCCTTGCCTTGGGAAGGACTCATCTCCCATCCCAAAGTTGGGAATCATTTCCCAAGGAAGACTTGGGAAGTCTCCAAGAGGCCTCCAAGATTCCCTAGGGAGTGGGAGCTCCCTCCAAGACCCTTGTCTTCTTGGAGGTGTGAGTGGGAATCCAACTCACCATTTATCCCCCTCCCACTTGTGTGGAAGCACAAGTGGATGAGGTGGAGATGGAGGTGGAATGAGAGGATGACACTTGTCATCCTCATACTTCATCTCCCCTGCAAGTGGCATTGGAGGGGGAAGGAGAAGGTGACAAGTGTCATCTTCTCATTCCTCAAGGCCAAGTTGATGGCCTATAATAGCTCCTCTTGTTGAGGAGTGGGGGTTCCTCTCTTCTTTTCTGGTTCTCTTTTCTTTGAGTTCTTGCAATTTTTAGTTTTTCTGCTAGTTTGGGAGAAGTTGGGAAGAAGGTGGGAGAAAATCTTGAAGTTGGAAGGCTTGGGAAGGCTTGGAGCTCTTCACCAACTTGCTTCCATTACAAAGACTTGTAAGGTAGGCCTCTTAATTTGTTTTCTTACCCTTGCTTGTATGATGTTTTGTGTCTAGTTTATTGGTTGTTTGTTGTTTGCATTATGTTGTTGGGATGGGTGTTATGGTGAGAGCACCTCCAATGGAGGTAATGCTCAACTTGTATGGGTAGGGGAAATGAACCTTCTTGAGGTCTCTCCCACAGTTTGTATTGTGCCTTGAGGGCTTTTATTTGTGGAGGACATCATAGAATGGCAAGAGTGCCATGGAGATTATCAGTGATTTTTGTGGATAGTGGTGCTTTGAGGATTTTGGCTTGAGGCCATGAGTTGAGTTTTAACATTTGGGAGCCCTTTGAAGTTGAGGGGTCCATTCCCTACCCTCACCAAACTCTTTTTACATGAGTTAAGTTATGTGTTAAACCTTTGGGGTTGTTTTTTTTGTGTTATAGTGTTTGATTGTTGTTGTGGATTGATACCCTGTGTGAAATCCCTACCTCCCTAGCTCGGGGGTGACCCACTTGATGGTCTATGGTAGGGAGGAGAGCTTTCGTAGTGGCTGTGTTTTGTTTTCTTGTTGTGTGTTTAGATGCAGGTTGTTATGTGAAGAGATGGAGCTGTTTCGGGGCTCATGTTGGTGTTCCTATAGTCTATTTGTGTTGGCTATTGGAGCCAAGGCCAATATGGCCTTAAAGTATTTATTTTGACCAGATTTTAGATTCATGAAGTTGGCTATAAAAAAAAAAGTGTAATGTAAACAATGTATCTTTTTATTTCAATGCTGTTATTTCTTGTTTGTGGAGTTGCAAAGCTTGTAAAAAGGCATGTTGAAATGTTAATTATAAGTTCTGACATTACCCCTTTTGTAAAGAAAGTAGCATTTGGGTATGTAAAATAAATCTGGGGGTATGCGGTAGAAAGAAAGAGAACTGAGAGTTATTATCTGTTGCTGTGATGAGAGTACCTTGTAGTAGTTGTTATTGGAAGAAAATAGAATTTAGATTAAACTGTATTTTCTATCTTAATGCTTTCAAAAAAGAAGGGTATCCTGTATATTTTAACTGTTTCAAAGAATTACATGTTTCTGTTAGTGTATGTAAAAAAAAAGAAGAGGTTAATACTAAGAGATCCATTTGTTATGCTGATATGAAGCATTAGTATAAAACAAAAAAAAGATATAGTTAAATTTGAATGTTAATATTCTGTTTTTAAAAATATTGTCAAAAAAAAAGGGGGCAATATGTCTATACATCGTTACAAAAAAAAATTAGCTGCTTTGTTTGGAAAATTGTAGAAGGAAAATAAAATTTGAAGGAAGTTTATATTTTATACAATGTTGTAGGAAGTTTTTCTTTTATCTTGTGGTATTTCTATTTATACAAACTGAGTATCTTTCTGAATTATATATATATATATATATATATTCATTTAATTGAGATTTAGAATAGAATAAAATAAATTAAAATTTATTTATACCTGGCAAGTTTTTTTTTGACTGTTTGAAAATGCATGAAAGAAAATAGAAAATAAAAATAAAAATAATAAGAGGAGGGGTATGGGGGACGGCGGCCATGACAGCTACCACCCACCATACCTCTCACGAAATGGTTGCAGGGGGTGTGGGGAGGGGACCGAGCCCCCTCCCCATACCCCTTACCCCTTTAAACTGCCAGCGTCCTCCCGCGCTGCCTTCTCCACCCAACCCACGATGCCCCCTTTCTATTGTACCACCTCCCCGCCGCTGGCGAACTCGAACCTTTGTCCCCCTCTGCAGCGGAACCTCCATTTCCCTTAACCCTTTTTCATTGCCGTCCTCTGCAATCCTCTCTCCATCCCTCCGTCAATCCTCCTACCGCCACCGTCGTCGGACCTCTTGCTATTAAACCTTGTTCATTTGGTTGATACACACAATCAGATATTTGTAGATATATATATATATATATATATATATATCAAAAAAATATATATAATGCACTTCGAATACCACAATAACTCTGGTAGATGGAGTAGCAAGCTCCTTCCATGGCCTCCCTTGCCACAAAACCCTAACCTGCATGAGAGAGGGGCAAAAACAACAAAAGAAATTAAGAGAAGAATGGGAAATGGATTAGGGCAACATGGAAAGAGGAATAACCTAATGCAAAATTAGGGCTTTCTTAGAGATGAATATTTTAAAATGGGATTAGGGTTGTCTATTATTTTGGATACAATATCCTTTGTGAGGACTTAATTTGTGAGAAACTTGTTTTAAAATTTCCTTTTACTCTCTATTTTGTCCATGAATTTTAATTCATTGCGTCTCAAATCTGTTATTATTATTTTAGATGGGGTTGCTTTTAGTTCTTTTTGCCTTATTTCATTTCACCTTAGGAGTTTTTATTTAATCTTATTTAAATTTTCAATGGGGTTGCATTTAAATTAATTGCCTTGGGAAAATATTTTAACTAGGGAATTATTTTATTCGTTTTGAGAGAAATGTTTTTCTCTTGTTGTTAAATTCACTTAAATGGGGCTTTTGATTTCATCTTCTTGTTACCCGTCTTAAATTATGGAGTTATTTAAACTCCCCTCCCTCATCCATTAAATTTTTGAGAGAAATATTAAATATAATGCCAAAATTATATTTAATGATGAACTCAGTTTCTCGGTTGAATTTAATTGACGACTTGACGTTTTCAATTAATTAAATTATTTTACCTTATATCATTTATTTTAATATTTAATTGTATATTGTATTTAATTTTCCTATGAGGTTTACTTAAAATGTATTTTCGTGTTTATCGAAACACGTTATGCTACCAAAATTTTGCTAGAATTTTTAGGGTTTATTTCATGCGTTGTGTTATTTAATTTTTATGCCATCATCCCAACTTAATCAAGCACCACCATGTCACCATAATTAATCATTTTCTTCAATTTGAGACACCTTAGGGTTTGAATTTGAAACCATCTCACCTAGGAAAAAAGACTTAGGGTTTAGATTAAATTAGTCTAACTCTAGAAGCGACATTCTACTTGTCGCATAAACCCTAGACTGCAATCGCCATCTCAGTCTCATCGACATGTCTACAACTTTATGTGTTGCCACCGAGCATGTAGATGCGTGCGAGGGGGTTCTTAGGGATAGGTAGAAAAGTTTTTCATAGCTTGTGTTGTGACCACATAGCAGATGTGGTCATGACACGTGTGTTCCTGTGTCGCGTCCGCATGGGAGGATGCGGGTGTGACAATATGTATGGGAAACACTGCACAACATCTATGAAGGTGATGATTAAGTCAAGAAAGAAAAATTGCAAACTCATAGAGGAAAGTTTGAGACCCTAAAAATGAAAGATGAAGAGAATATTGCAGCCTACATGCTCAGAGTAGATGAGGTAGTGAATGCTATCAGTGGTCTCAAAGAAGATATAGAAGATAAGGTGGTTGTAAAGAAGGTTTTGAAGTCTCTCCCATAGAGGTATGACTCTAAAGTCTCTGTAATAGAAGAAACTAAAGATCTAGATAAGTTCTCTATGGATAAATTGTTTGGATCTCTAACAACATATGAAATAAGAAGTGAGAATACTAGTTCAATAAAGAAAGAAGCAACATTCAAGACTTCTAAAGTCAAGCAGATTGAAGAAGATTCAGAACCAAGTATTAGTTCAGGTGAAGAAGAAACAAATTTTGTCAGAAAATTGAAGAAGGGATTTGGTAAATACAAAGGTAAGCTACCTTTCAAATGTTTTAATTGTGGAGAAATTGGTCACTTTGCTTCTCAATGTCCCTTATGTGAAAATGAAAAGGGAGATAGTTCTAGGAGTCAAAATGTTTCCAAGTATAAAAGGAGAAACTTTAATAAGAAGAAAAAGAGTCTATATGTAGACAAAGAAATTAGCTCTTCAGATGACTGTACTTCTACAATTGAAAATTATGAAACTACGTTTATGATTGTTGAAATCAAAGAAAATGAAAATACTCCTATAGAAGATTGTTGTGAAGACTCTAATGAGGAAGAAGAGGATGAAGTTGATTTGGAAGGTGAACTAATCTCTGCCTTAGAAGATTTAAAAGATGAGAGAAAACAAAATAAAATATACAAGTTAAGGATTGAATAAAATGAAAAAATTGTAGTACAGACTTGAAGTTGTAGCTAACAAAATCTAAGAGAATAGAGGAATTTACTAGTTTGAGTTTGAAAACCAAACTAGAAGAGTGTCAAAAACTAGAGGTTGAAGTTGTCTCTCTAAGGAAGGAATAAGAAAACGTAAACATGCAATTAAATAGAAGCCTTAAGTTTGTGAAGAGCTCTAAATTTCTTGATGAAATAATTGGTTGTCAAAGGTCCTTCTCCAACATGCTTGGGTTATGATATGTGGAAGACAAGAGCTTCAAGGATTAGAAGAATGTTGAAGAGAAGAATATCAAAGATGCTACTCTTTTTCAAAAAGTAGTTGAAGAAAAAGGTGAGTCAAGTTCTATCGAACCTAAGAAGACAAAAGAGCCTAAAACAAGTGTTGTTGCTTCCAGGAAGTTTGAAGGATCCAGGAAGAATAAGAAGACTAAAGATCTCATAAAGGAGGATAATGGATTCATCAAAGTCCACTTTCCAAAGAAGAGATTCAAGGACAACTTGCAAGACAAACCATGTTTAATTATGCTTTTTATGGTTACTATTTTTCATGTAATCAGTTTGGACATAAAGCAATAAACTACATAATTAGACCTATGAGAATGGATAGGCATGATTTTGTTAGAAAAAATCCTTTTGCCCCTTTAGTTGCTATGAATGATAATGATGTTTGCTATAAGTGTAACAACTATGGGCATATTGCCATGTTTTGTAGAAGTATTTTTATACAACTTCCTAGATAGGAGAAAAAGAGATTTACTCCTCTTAGGCAAGATAGACTTGGACAATCCTATGCAATTCAAAAGAAAGAATTTGTGCTCCCTGCTCAGGAGAAAGAACCTGCAAAGCTTTCTGAGGAAAAGGAGAAGAGTTCTAAAAGGTGTTGGATAGAAAATAAGAATAAACCGTCCATGTTAGTCCAAATAGATTTTCATTCCAAAGGACAAGGAAATCCTTGGGTAATAGATAGTGGATGTTCTCGTCATATGACTGGAGATAAGAGTAAGTTCACCATTTTGTAGAAATGGAATGGTGGATCTATTAAATTTGATGATAATACCATTACTAAGATAGCTAGAGAAGGTACATTATGCATAGATGGTAAAACTAATGCTCAGGATGTGTTGTATGTAGAGGGATTACAACATAACTTGCTTAGTGTTAGGTAGATGTGTGACAAGTGGTATAACTTATTATTTCATGATAGTGGATGTGAGATAAGAAAATTTAGCTTTGGTAGACTTGTTGCTAAGGCAAGCAAAACAAATAACAACCTGTACCATCTGAAAGAGGTGAAACGTGGAAGATGTTTGTTAGGGAAAACTGATGAAAGGTTGTTATGGCACAAAAGGATGGATCACATCAAATTTGACCATCTAGTGAAGGTCAATAAAGAATTCAGTCAGACATATGCCTAGTATTGGCAAGCCAAAAAATACCTTCTATAAAGAATTCCAAGAAGGAAAGCAAGCAAGGGTCAGTTTCAAGACAAAGGAATATTCAACTTCAAAACCCTTGGAGTTGATACATATAGATCTATGTGGACCAACCAGCACCAAAAGCATCAAAGGAGAAAGATATTTCATGTTACTAATAGATGATTATTCAAGAATGGTATGGGTAACTTTTATTAGAGATAAATCTTAATCTTTAGAAAGATTTTTAATCTTTAGGGTGATGGTTGAGAATGAGATTGGGTCAAGGATAAAATGCTTAAGGTTTGACAAAGGTGGAGAATTCACTTCTAATGAATTTGATCAGTACCGTGAAAAGCATGTGATTAAAAGACATTTCTTTGCAGCTAGGACGCCTCAACAAATGGAGTTGTTGAGAGAAGGAAGTGAACTTTTAGGAAATGGTTAGAACTATGTTTAATGAAGCCAAATTGTCTGATATATATTGGAAGGAAGTAGTTCACACTATTGTTTACATTCTTAACAGAGGTTAGTTAAGAGTAAACCATGATAAAACTCCATATGAATTATGGAAAGGCAGACCTGCATCTGTGAAGTATTTTAGAATATTTGGAATTGGATGTTTTATAAAAAGGGATGAAGATACCTTGAGTAAATTTGAGACAAGGTTCGATGAAGGAATATTTGTTGGTTATTCAACTACAAGAAAAGCCTATAAATGCTACAATAAAAGGTTGCAAAAGATAGTTGAAAGTGTGAATGTTAGAGTGGATGAAGACTTCTCTCAGTTGTCACATAAAAATGACATGTATTCAAAAGTCCCTGCTTATGAAAAAGAAGAAGAAGTTGTAAAAGAAGAGTCACAAGAGGAGAATGATGCTGATGAAGAAGAACAACCAAAGTCTACTCCAAAGGCTCCACCCAAGTATGTCAAAAGAGATCATTCCGAGAATCAAATTCTTGGAAACAAAAATGGCAGTGTCATGACAAGGAGAAAGATAAAACTAACACAACAATAGTAGGTAACCTATTCTTTACTATCTAAAATAGAACCTAAATATTATGAAGAAGCTAGTAAGGATGAGAGCTAGATTGAGGCCATGAAGGAAGAACTTAGTCAAATAGAGAAAAATTAGACTTGGGAACTTGTTCTAAGGCCTGCTGATAAGAATGTCATAGGCACAAAATGGGTGTTTATAAATAAACTGAATGAAGATGGGTAGATAACTAGAAACAAAGCTAGATTAGTCTGCAAGGGCTATGCTTAGGTTGAGGGCATGGATTTTGATGAGACATTTACACCTATGGCTAGGATTGAAGCCATTAGAATGTTTCTTACACTTTCAATTTATAAACACTTCAAGGTGTACCAGATGGATGTGAATTCTAAATTTCTCAATGGCTATTTAGATGAGGAAGTTTATATAGAGAAACCTGAAGGATTCAAGGTGACTAAAAATAAAGACTATGTGTGCAGACTGAAAAAGGAACTGTATGGTCTCAAACAAGCTCCTAGGGCTTGGTACTCTAGGCTAGACAAATATCTTCAACAACAAGGATATAAGAAAGGTATAGCTGCTAGCAATCTATATTTTAAAACTGAAGGTAATCATATGTTGATTGTTATTGTTTATGTTGATGATATAATATTTGGTGGAGATAGTGACAAAATATGTAGAGTTTTTTGATGCTATGCATAAAGAGTTTGAGATTTCAATGCTAGGAGAATTAGCATTTTTATTGGTATATAGGTCAATCAATTAGATACAGGGATTTTCATTTCTCAAACCAAGTATGTGAAGGAAATTCTGAAGAAATTCAAGATGGAAGATTGCAAGCCAGTCAATACACATATAGTTATTGGATGTAAGCTTAGCAGATCAAAATTTTTACAGATCCATGATTGGAAGTCTCTTATATCTTACATAAACAAGGCTTGATATCATGCAAGTTGTTTGCATGATATCTAGATTTCAAGCTACTCCTAAGGAGACACATGTCAAAGCTATGAAGAGAATATTCAAATACTTGAAGAGTACATTAGATTATGGTCTATGGTATCTTGTTAGTGATGACTTCACTTTGAATGCATACATAGATGCATATTGGGCTAGTTGTGTGGATGATAGAAAGAGCACTAGTGATGGTGCATTCTTTCTAGGAGATAGATGTTGGAAACACAATTACCGTTGCACCAAAAGGTCAACCTATTAATGCCTGATACAACCGCCAGAGTTAATAAATTCATGGGAGGCGGTTAAGCCATGTCACAAATCCCATGAAAGATATTGGCTCACTGCTAAGATCCTCCCCAGCATCACTCGTGGGAGCTTGCATCACTCACGGGGGAGATCCGAACTCAGAACCTTTTGCTCTGATACCAATTGTTGGAAACACAATTACTGTTGCACCAAAAGGTCAACCTATTAATGCCCGATACAACCATCAGAGTTAATGAATCCATGGGAGGCAGTTAAGCCATGTCACAAATCTCGCGAGAGATGCTGGCTCATTGCCAACAATAGATTGGTAGCATGGTTGAGTAAGAAACAAGATTTAGTTTCTTTGTCAATAGCTGAAGCTAAATATATTGTTGTTGTATCTTGCTGCACTCAAGTTCTATGGATGAAACAAACTTTACAAGATATCAAGGTTGAGTTTGATGGGCCTATTAATATTCTTTGTGATAATACAAGTGCTATAAACATATCAAAGAATCCATTCATGCATTCAAGGACCAAACACATGCATTTAGTATCATTTTCTTAGGGAAAAAGTTGTTGAACAAGAAGTCAAGTTGGAGTATGTTGCTACAAAAGAATAGCTGGCTGATATATTTACAAAACCCCTTCTAAAGGAGACATTTGAACAACTCAGGTAGAAGTTAAGAGTTATTCCTTCTCCTATTTCCAATTGAATAGAAAAAGTATTCATCCAGTAGGAGCATGTTCTAGTATTCATCTATCCCTAGTAATAAAGTTACTTTGTAGGATGATTATCCTCAAGGGGCAATTTTTGTGAATCCCATTGTAATTGATGTCAAAGGGAGAGATTAGTGTAGTGGCACTAAGATTACTAATGAAGCAAGGGGTAAAATAATTTAGAAAGGGGGAGAATAGGTGTTGCCAATGGTCTAGAATTTAGGCATTCAGTTATTGTCATGCATACTCAGGTGTTGCCATGAATGACAAAGGGGGAGATTGTTAGAAATGTTATCATTGATGTCAAAGGTTGATTAGGGAGATTACTGGTATTATTTCCATTCACAGATCATAATTTTGACAAGTAGGTCTAGCTTTGCAAGTTGATGACCAAGAACTTAATTTTCTATCCTCTCTAGTCTATAGGTTAAGGTTTAGGGGGTTTAGGGTTTTATCAGACTCCATTAAAATCCTATGGTAGTTTTATTTCCTTCAGCATTATATTTTATTGTTGACCTGCTATCCCTAGTGAGAAGTCACTTAAGTGACAACTTAAGCCATCATTAGCATCATTTTACCAGCCCCTTTTCCTAGTGGTTACTGGCTCAGGAAGGTATTCACTATTATGGTCTATGAAGGAAGATACAGTTCATACATCTTGATGTGGATCCAACAGTGCATGCTGATCATTTAGGTTGAGCGGCTAGCACATATGCACAAAGGAAGAAAATGAAGCTTTTTGTTGTCTATGAAGTGTGAAGGAGAATAAAGTGCAAGCACTTATATATTGATCCAATAGTGTGTGTCAATATTTCATGATCAAATGGATAGCGCATAAGTGCAAATGAAGATAGTGGAAGTTTTTTGTGACTGGGTGGGTGCAAAGCTGTGTCATGTGTCAGGTTTGTGCATCTGTGTAAAGACATAAAACTAAAGGATATCTGCCAGTGCACAAGTGTGATAGCATGCCACCTGTCGGGATTTCGCAATCCCACAAGGAAGAAAGAGAGTTTCTTGGCTACTCCGCACGACTGTGTGATGATGACAAGTGGCAAGCTTTAGATACAAGTAGTTTGTTGATTGTGTTCAAGGTGGCATTATGAGTGCCATGTAAACTTTTCATTGGCTGAAGTCTTTTCAAAGGGCCAGGGTACAAAAGAAATTTCAAATCAATGGTGCACAATGGAGGAGATCATATGGCTATTGCAGAGTGCATAGTGATACATGGTTCTTAATTATCAACCATGACGGTGTGCAATGACACTACGTATCCACTTTGATGGAAGGAAAGGTGAGATTGATGGTTAATATTTAAGGTGAGCAAATGACTATTTTTTAAAGGTAAATTTGATAGGCATTTATAGAAAAGAAGTTGATTCAACTACACTTTTGTCAAAATGGTACAAAATCATTCAAGTGATGGTTTTGATGGAATGTGAAGCAGAAAAGGGGTAGTTGTAATTGTGAAATAGCTACTTTCTGGTGTCAACTCAGTAGGTAGTTATTAAGAACCAAATAGGGGATATATACACAAGGAATTAATTGCAGAATGTTACTCAACTGAACATTTTATTTCATAGGCAGAGTGTGAAGAGTTTGCACAAACATACAAATGTTCAAAGGTAGAGTGTATTGAGAAATAGGGAGATTGTGTTAATGAGAACACAATTTGTAGAGTGAGAGAGAGAAGAAGATTGTGTTCATGAGAACACTAGGTAGAGAAGGAGAGCAGAGTACATGAATTGAAAAGGTACATTTCAAGTTAGAAAAGAACCATTGTCTACATACAATAATTTGTAAGAATTCAAGGGTTGGTGCCTCTTTATTCCTAATTAGAGTCGGCACCTCATTGTATTGAGTTGGAGCTCAATTAAGGTGTGTGATGTACCTATAGGTTAGTGCCTCAAAACATTATCTTGGGTGTTGGTATACCTATGGGTAGGTACCTGCAAAACACATGTAATCATTGTTTATTGTGAGGTTATATTTGAGTAGTAGACTCAAGCAACATTCTCACCATGGTTTTTCCCTTTTATGGTTTTCCATGTATATTTGGTGTTATGTGGTTTATGTGTGCACTTGATTCTTGTCTTCTGGTTTAAAATTGTTAAAAATTAACATACACTTATACACCCCCTCTTAGTGTATTAGTGTTCTTTCAACACGTGAATCTTCATTTTCATTCTTTGTCGAGCATCTACTAGCACTATAGGCATCATTTTGAGGAGCAATTGCATGGTATCTCTTCTCATCTCTATTTTGGGAGGGAGCATCTCCTCTCATGGTGTTTCATTCTTCTCATTTCTGGGGGGGTCATTAGACCTTCTCTCTACATCCTCTCTTTGGGGCTTGTTTATATTTATTGATTGTATTTTCATGATGGATTTAGTCCTTAGGGGTCTTGGTATTGAGTCTTCCTTCCATCACTTATTTTGTATTTTCTCTCTTTTGGAGAGGAGTTTTCTCCCACTAAGTTTTTCTCTTTTTATCTATTTGTAAGAGACTTTTTGTACATGAGTACTTAATATGTCCTTGTAGTCAGGACCCATTATTGCATTATTTCAATATTTTTCATTCTCTCTAAATTATAATTAAAGGGGGTGTTGGTATAATTAAATATTTAATTACACTTTATTAAGTTTACTTAGGTGTTTTTTAAGTCACCTAGGGTTTTCTATCTTGCAATTATGAAAGCAAGATGTCAAATGTAATTTATTATTCCAATTCATTAATTGCATCCATATTGTACAATATTGGTCTCTTGTGCTTTTTTTCCTTGTAGAAGGCTAATATTAGGTTGTGTAGGTGATCCTAGCCTCTTGAGTCCATTAGGGACTCTCACAAATTTAAATCTAATTTTTCTGGCTAGTTTAATCTCTATCTCATTTATTCAACTTGGGTCTTGTTCATAACCATTTGGATTTATCAATCAATAAAACTTCTGAGATCAGATTTTCTATTTTTTGTTGATAATGGTGTACAACAAATGCTTGAATACACTCATATTCTATTGAGAATAAAAATTATGAACTATTTTTATACAAGTAATGTTAGGACTATCCACTCAAAAAACAACCTATAATCCTAAGGGTAGGTCTCATCCTTTATGTAGTTGGTTTATGGTGTAATTAAAAAACCATCATAACAAGGTGCATATCCTTCAACTAACCATGCAACACTATCTCTTACTTTTCCTTCACCCTAATGAAAACATAATTTATCTCATTAAATCCATGCATTATTATATGTTAGAAATGAAGCCAACAACCACCCAAATGGAAATCTGATTACAATATGTTTATGATCTTAAAACAATGTAATTTGAACAAAGATTGCATACAAAAATGAAATTACAACACATAAATAAACACCATAGAACAATAAACCACATAACATAATATGTAACATGGAGAAACCCCTTTTGGTTAAAAAACTCCACCAAGAAAAGAGGCTTCAAGTTGTATTATCTTCAAATCTGAAATACAATACATGCACTTCCTCTGTCTCCTCAACCTTCAATTTGACAGAACCTATGTGTTGCAAGTATGGCCTTAACTGGTGTTGTCATTGATGTCAACATACTCCTGTTGCATTGATGTCAAGAATTGGATGAGCTGTGTGCTAAGGATATTGAGAAAATTAGTCCTATCAGAAATAGAGAAGAAGAGTGAAGATAGTGAAGTTCTATGAAGCAAAAATCCTAGTCAGTTGAAGATCAGAGTATACGCATCAAAGGGTTTTGCAGATATGTGTCTGAAGGTGCTCTAGCCAAGATTTCAAAGATCTGCATGAAGATTTGGAGAAGTTATGGCCATATGAATAAAATTGGTTCTGGCAGCTATTTAGAGGTGATAGAGTGACACAAATTGGTCTAATTAGATTTGGAAATACAATATCATGTTCCACAGATCTGGTGGGATGTTTGAAAGGCTAATGTGAATTGACAACTCAATTGGTTCATGGGTTGGAGGTCCACAAGAAATCTTTCTAATATGACAGAGATGAGAAACTGTGTTCTTAAGGTTCCGGATGAAGATGCGAATGATTACAGTAAGCAGAAGTGGTGTAGTAGTTCTTGGTGATTCAAGCAAGCTTGTGGGGGTCTTTAGATTGTGTCCAATTCATGTTGGCAGTACGCATTGAAGATAGAGCTCGTAATTGAAGATTTAGCTTCCAGTGATGGTGTTCTTCCTAATCTTGGCTAACCAGATGTCTTGCACATATTGTAGATGATCCTGAAGATGTTTTGCAAAGCCTGGCATGTTCCACAAAGAAGATTGAAGTTCCAGCTATGGGTAGCCAACTATGTAGTAGTGCGCATGAATATTTTGTAATAAGTCAAGTTGTATTTTTGTATTTGCTCTATAATAAAATAAGTGTATGTTATTCTGACTTTGATGATCATTCCAAAGTCGATGTATAAATAAGAATTGTGAAGTCATCCAAAAGATATTCTGTCATGATGAGAAAGTGGTAGAGAAGAAGAACGAAAAGCAGAGCAGAGGTGTTGAGCTTAAATGGAACTGTCTCAAGCATAGTGAAGATGCTAATCTCCAGTTCAAGTATGTAATATTTATATTCTTCTATAGATAGTGTGTCTCCTGTAGGCAGTGGCCCTCTTGTGAGCAGTGTGCCCTAATTGGCAAGTGCCATTTTATTCTTCTTATTCTTTTAACAAAGATTACAATCTTGGGTTAGTCACCCCATGGTTTTTCCCTTAACTGGGTTTTCCATGTTAAAAACCTTTGTGTTATATGTGTTGAATGTGTTTCTTCTCTTGAGTTACTGCATTATCCTTCCATGATTGAATCTTTGTTATGCTACTAAAATTCAAGAAGGTTTTAAGTAATTAAAGAATAGAATTTTGGTGACAACTGATTCACCCCCCTCTTAGTTGTCTGTCCTAAAACCATCAATTGGTATCAAAGACAAGTTCCTCTAGAGGAAGCTTGACCGCTTGAGGAGGTCCAGGATGTTGACCTACAAGAAGGATAGTCCAAGGCTTGATGGAACAAACTTCACTGCCAGGAAGAGCCGTATGGAATGTCACTTACAATGCATGGGATATCAGTATTGGAACATAAGCTCAAATAATATGTTGCTCCAAGGAATGGGCCAACAACTATAGATGAAGTCAGAGATGCAGAAAATAATTTTTGAGCTAAAGAAGCCCTACTGAGTGCCTTGTTTGATACAGAGCTGACAACTGTTATGGGATTAAAGACTGCTTATGAAATTTGGACAAAGATTAAAAATCTATATGAAGGAGACCAGTATGTTAAGTGTGCCAAGTTGCAAAGTCTGAAAGGAAAGTTTGAAAACCTAATGATGAGTGAAGATGAGAACATCACTTTATATATGACAAAAGTAAATGAGCTTGTATGTGGCATCAGATGTGCTGGTGGTGTACTGGATGAAGATGAAATTATTACTAAAGTTCTCAGATCTTTACCTCCTGCATATAAACACAAGGTCACTGCTATTGAGGAAATCAGTGCTAGATCTAGGGCACACAACTGAGAGGGGGGGTGAATTAGTTGTGCAAAGACTTGCTTCTATTTTGAACACTTGATTCTTCTTTGTTAGTTAATAGCATGAAAGCATAATGCATAAACACAAGAGCAGATAATCATCAACACATTGGACACCAAGATTTTGACGTGGAAAACCCGGTTAAGGGAAAAACCATGGGGTGATTAACCCAAGGATTATTCTCTATTAGAAGAATAAGAAAAAAGAATGGCACATGCCAATTAGGGTTCACTGCCTGAGTACACTACTCACAAAGAGGCACACTGCCTACAAGAGACACACTGTCTACAAAGTGATAAGAATCACAAACTTGAATTGGAGATTGACATCTTTACCATGTCTGGATCAGTTCCATTTAAGCTCGAGATACTTCTGCTCTGCCCTTTGCTCTTTCGCTATACCACTCTCATCTGTTGCTCAACACACTTTGAAATGAACTCACAAACCTTTATTTATATAAGACATCAACTTAGGAACAATCATCTAAGTTGGCAATCAATGATAAGGACATCCGCAAGATGATTAATACATCTGGTCGGCCACCACAAGAACATTAGCAAGATGAACAACTCATCCGGTTGGCTAGTCTGAGAAAGAACTTGATCCGGAAGACTATCTTCAATTCTGGGCTCTACCACCAATGTGGACTGACAACATAACCTCAACATGATCCAAGAACCTTCACGAGCTTGCCTGATTAACTAGGTACACCCGCACTTCCTCTACTCACTGGAATCTCTTCTCCTCTTCATCTGAAACTTCAAGAACACAGTTTGTCACCACTATCATACTGAAGAAGTTGCTTCTAGACCTCCAAACTTTGTACAAACTGAGATGACACATCACAAGGACATCCCAAACACTCCTTCCAATCCGCAGAGTCTGACAATGCTCCTCCGGATCTCACTAGACCTTTTTGTAACACTCTGTCACTCTGAAACAGCTCCCAGAACTAGTTCTACTTGACTGATCACAACTTTTTCATATCTTCATGCGGACCTCTAAAATCTTAATTAGATCATCTCAAGACTCATATTTACAAACCCTTTAATCCGCATCCTCTGATTCTCAACCTATTGAGTACATTTGCCTTCTTCTGATCACTGTTCTTCACTGTTCCTGATTGAGACTGCTTTTCTTAATATCCTTAACACACAGCTCATCCAAACCTTCTTACCAATGCAATATGAGTATGTTGACATCAATGACAACACTGGTTAACCTCATACTTGCAACAATCTCCCCCTTTGTCATTAATGGCAACATATAATGTGAAAAACCATCAAGACAAGAACTTCTCTTTTCTGTCACAGCTCCCCCTATCAGCAACAACTCTTCACATGTCTTCTCTTCCTTTACTGCTCCCCCTTTGATCATCAACCACTTGTTTTTCACATGTCTTCTCTCCCCCTTTGACATCAATGGCAAAGGGCTCATACTTGCACTTGTAACATATCAGAATCATACCAGCTGCTCCCCCTTAGTAGCAGCTCCCCATCATCAATCCAGATCACAAGATGTGACTATGATATCCACCGGACTAATGCACATCAGTGCATCCTAGTTCATCACTGGAGGGGCCATGACCCCTAACTTCTCTCAGAGATACTCAAAAGAGTCCTTGGGGAGAGGTTTAGTAGAAATATCTGCAATCTGATCCTTGGAGGGTACATACTCCAATCTGACTTCATCCTTGTTCACTTGTTCTCTCAGAAAGTGAAACTTGATAGATATGTGCTTGGTCTTAGAATGCAATACAGGATTCTTAGAAATATTAATTGCCATAACATGAGATTCTCTAGGATCAGCCTAAAATCTTGCCACAAGACCAACAGCCTGCATTATATCTGGTCTAGTCTGAGTGAGATACAACAATCCACCAATCATTGATCTATACTTTGTCTGATCTGCCTTTGGAGAGTCATCATCTTTGCTCAACTTACATCTGGTTCCCATAGGAGTGTTCATTGGCTTTGAATCTTCCATACCGAATTTCCTCAACAATTCCTTCACATATTTGGTCTGAGAAATGAAGATCCCTTTCTTTGTTTGAGTAATTTGCAGACCCAAGAAGAAATTCATTTCACCAAGCATAGACATTTCAAACTCACTTTTCATCTGATTTGCAAAAGTTTTGCACATACTATCTCTTCCTCCAAAAATGATATCATCCACAAACACTTCAACAATCAAAATGTTTTCATGATCAATTTTGAAATATAAGTTATTGTTAGCAGTACCTTTGTTGAATCCAATCTGCACAAGATGCTTATCCAACCTTTCATACCATGCTCTTGGGGCTTGCTTCAATCCATACAATGCTTTCTTCAACTTACAGACCATATCATCATTATCAGACAACTAAAATCCATCCGGTTGTTCAATGTATACTTCTTCTTCCAAATCACCATTTAGGAAGGCAGAGTTGACATCCATCTAATATACCTTGAAGTCTTTGAAGGCAGCATATGCAAGAAATAATCTGACTGCTTTAATTCTTGCTACCGGAGCAAATGTTTCTTCAAAATTAATTCCTTCTATTTGAGAGTAGCCTTTGCAGACCAATCTAGCTTTGTTTCTGATAACTTCACCAACCTCATTTAGTTTGTTCCGGAAGACCCATTTGGTTCCAATCACATTCTTGTTTCTAGGTCTGGGAACAAGATCCCAAGTGTGATTTTTCTCAATTTGCATCAACTCTTCTTCCATTGCTTTTGTCCAATTTTCATCATTGCATGCTTCATTTATTGTCTTAGGTTCAATCTTTGAAATCAAACAACATTCATCTGAATTTTGAGCAATTTTCCTCCTTGTTTGTACCCCTTTTCTTTTGTCACCTATGATCTGATCTTCAGAGTGATTTAAAGTTACATACCTTGGAACTTTGGGAGTCTCTTGCACTGCTGTTTCATGATCAGGTTCATTCAGACAAACCTCTTCTTCCTGATTTACTGGATCAGTCTGAATCTAACTTTCAGGAAGGGATTGAGTTCCTTGAATCAGAGCACCATCCTGATCATCTTCATCATATTCATAAAACCTTGAGGGCTTCTCAATTCCTTCATCAACCTTCACATTTGTACTTTCTATCATCTTTTTCAGTCTCTTATTGTAACACCGATATGCTTTGCTTTGAGTGGAGTAACCCAAGAAAATTCCTTCATCACTTCTAGCATCAAACTTTCCTAGATCTTCATCTCTTTTGATGTAACACTTGCTACCAAATACTCTGAAATATCTCATAGTAGGAGTTATACCAAACCAAAGTTCATAAGGAGTCTTACCGGTATTGTTTCTGATTTGAACTCGGTTAAGAGTGTAGACTGCAGTGCTGACAGCTTCTCTCCAAAACATCTGAGGAATATTTGCTTCCATCATCATTGTCCTGGAAGCTTCCTGGATGGTCCAGTTCTTTCTCTCAACTACTCCATTTTGCTGTGGAGTCCTAGGAGCAGACAACTATCTCTTTATGCCATGCTTCTCACAAAAGTCTATGAATTCACCAAATGTGAATTCACCACCTCTATCAGACATTAGACACTTTAGTTTCAATCCGGTTTGATTCTCTACCATAGCTTTGAAGATTTTGAACTTCTCAAGGGCTTCTGATTTCTCTTTTAGGAAGGTAACCCACATCATCTAGGAATGGTCATAAATTAGCAACATGAAATATCTATCACCTTGCATACTCTTGATTCTTGTCAGACCATAGAGAACAGTATGTACTAATTCCAACAATCCGGTAGTGGACTGATCCTTGCTTTTGAAAGAGACTCTGCTCTATTTACCTAGTTGATATTCTTTGCACAAACTATTTGTAGGTTTCACCAATTTTGGAAGATCTCTTACAGCCTAAATGTTTCTTATCTTGATGATGTTATCAAAATTTACATGACACATCCTTCTATGCCACAACCAACTCTAATCAACTTGAACAAACAGACAACTTTTATTTGAACCAACCAGACGGAAGATATTACCTTTAGTTTGAGTACCGGATGCAATCTCAGTTCCGAAGCTTGTAAAGATTCTGTATCTTCCATTCTTGAACCGAAGATCATAGCCTTTATCCACTAACTGACCAACACTGAGAAGATTGTGCTTAAATCCTTCAACATATAGTACATTACCAATTTTTCTCTTTCCATCAAAAGAAATAGTTCCCCTACCTCTGATTCTGCCAGCAAAGTTGTCACCAAACTTTACCATTCCTCCTTCATACTTTTCCAAATCTAAGAACTTGTTCTTGTCACCAGTGATATGGTGAGAGCATCCACTGTCAATAACCCAATCATCCTTTTCTTCAATTCGGGCAGCCAAAGCTCTTTCTATAACCTTATGATTGACAGATTTAGAGGATATTGAATCTTCTTCCTTGATGGCAATAAACACCCATTCATTTCCAAATTTGCTTCCTATTTCTGATTCATCATCTGTTACTCCTTCATTGTCATCTTCTTCATGAACATAATAGTAGTTCTTTTGAAACCTTTGTCTATTGGTATTAGACCTTGCAGATCTTTTCAGACATCTTGAAGCAAAATGACCAATCTTATTGCAGTTGAAGCACTCAAAGGGTAGTTTTCCTTCATACTTACCGGATCCTCTTGGCAGTCTTTTTGCAATGAGGGCTTCAAGTTGAGCTATTTCTGCTTCTTCCTCTTCCATATCTTTCCTTGCTTGTTCATACCATGACAGCTTCCTTGAAGAGTTCTCTCCCAGATCAAATCTTTGTTTTCCTTTCACATAGGCATTGGCTTTGAATGTAGATTCAATCTTGGAGAGATCATCTCCAAACTCAGTCATTTCAAATGCAGCCAGTTTGCCAACCAGTTGCTCTCTTGTGATAGTTGTATGGGCTCTGAATTCATCAATGGCAGCAACCTTGATTTTGTAGGCAGCAAGAAGGGATCTGAGAATTTTACAAACAATTTCATTTTCATCCAGAACTCCACCAGCATTCCTGATTCCACACACTAGCTCATTCACTCTTAGCATAAAGGTAGTGATATTTTCATCATCTCTCATCTTCAATCTTTCAAATTTCCCTTTCAGACTTTGCAACCTTGCACTCTTGACAAACTCATCTCCTTCATACAGAAGTTCCAGTTTAGTCAAGATCTCATATGTAGTTGGTAGGTCAATAACATTTGAGAGATCTGAGTCATTCAATGCACTTAGAAGAGCTTCCTTGGTCCGCAAATTGTTTTCAACATTTGTGATTTCATTCAGAGTTGTCGGACCACCCTGTGGAGGTACATATGGTTTTGAGACCATGGCCAAGTATGCTTTTCCCATACACTCCAAGTGACACTTCATGCAACCTTTCTAGAGAGTGAAGTTGGTTCCATCAAACTTTGGACTATCCTTCTTGTATGATGACATCCTGGATCTCCTCAAGTGGTTAAGCTCCTTTCAGAGGAACTTGGCTCTGATACCAATTGTTAGATCTAGGGCACACAACTGAGAGGGGGGGTGAATCAGTTGTGCAAAGACTTGCTTCTATTTTAAACACTTGATTCTTCTTTGTTAGTTAATAGCATGAAAGCATAATGCATAAACACAAGAGCAGATAATCATCAACACATTGGACACCAAGATTTTGACGTGGAAAACCTAGTTAAGGGAAAAACCACGGGGTGATTAACCCAAGGGTTATTCTCTGTTAGAAGAATAAGAAAAAAGAATGACACATGCCAATTAGAGCTCACTGCCCGAGCACACTTCTCACAAAGAGGCACACTGCCTACAAGAGACACACTATCTACAAAGTGATAAGAATCACAAACTTGAACTGGAGATTGACATCTTTACCATGTCTAGATCAGTTCCATTTAAGCCTGAGATACTTCTGCTTTGCCCTTCGCTCTTTCGATATACCACTCTCATCCGTTGCTCAACACACTTTGAAATGAACTCACAAACCTTTATTTATACAAGACATCAACTTAGGAACAATCATCTAAGTCGGCAATCAACCATAAGGACATCCGCAAGATGATTAATACATCTGGTCGGCCACCACAAGAACATTCGCAAGATGAACAACTCATTCGGTCGGCTAGTCTGAGCAAGAACTTCATCTGGAAGAATATCTTCAATTCTAGGCTCTACCACTATTGCAGACCAACTACATAACCTCATCATGATCCAAGAACCTTCACGAGCTTGCCTGATTAACCAGGTACACCTGCACTTCCTCTACTCACTGGAATCTCTTCTCCTCTTCATCTGGAACTTCAAGAACATAGTTTGTCGCCACTGTCATACTGAAGAAGGTGCTTCTAGACCTCCAAACTTTGTACAAACTGAGATGACACATCGCAAGGACATCCCAAACACTCCTTCCAATCCGCAAAGTCTGATAATGCTCCTCCGGATCTCACCGGACCTTTTTGTAACACTCTGTGACTCCGGAACAACTCCCGAAACTGGTTCTACTTGATTGATCACAACTTTTTCATATCTTCATGTGGACCTCTAAAAGCTTAACTAGATCATCTCAAGACTCATATCTACAAACCCTTTAATCTGCATCCTCTGATTCTCAACCTATTAAGTACATTTGCCTTCTTCTTATCACTGTTCTTCATTGTTCCTGATTGAGACTGCTTTTCTTAATATCCTCAACACACAGCTCATCCAAACCTTCTTACCAATGCAAGATGAGTATGTTGACATCAATGACAACACTGGTTAACCTCATACTTGCAACAATCAGATCTTTAGCAACTATCACAAGAGATCAATTGGTTGGTAAGATATCTGCATTTGAGTTGGCTGAGTTTGGTGATGCACTTCCCAAGGATGAATCTATTAGATTCAGGACAAACAACTGAGAGGGGGGGTGACTCAGTTGTCCAAAAATTTCTTCTAATTAAACACTCAAATCCACTTTGTAATTCAGTAGCATAATAATAAATCAATCATGGAAACATAATGCATTAAATCAAGAGTAGCAACACATTAACACAAGACACCAAGATTTTGATGTGGAAAACCTGGTTAAGGGAAAAACCACGGGGTGACTAACCCAAGATTGTATTCTCTGTTAGAAGAATAGAAAGAACAAATGGCACATGCCAATTAGAGCTCACTGCCTGAGCACACTGCTCACAAGAGGCTCACTGCCTACAGGAGACACACTGTCTACAAAATAATAAGCATTACATACTTGAACTGAAGAATAGCATCTTCACCATGCTTGAGTTAGTTCCATTTAAGCCCAATACTTTTGCTCTGCCTTTCACTCCTCTTCTCTCTACTGCACTCTCATCTCCACAAGACACACTTTGAAATTACTTTACAACTCCTTATTTATACAAGACATTGACTTAGGTATTATCATCCAAGTCGGCATACATAACAGAGAAAATAAATAAATACAACATGACTAATTAGAAAAAGACTTCATGTGGATCAACACATTGTCGGCCACATAGATCTAAGACTTCAATCTTCATTTAGGAACACTCTGATCTTCACATAACATCTTCAAGATCATCCGCAGAATGTGTAACTCATCCAGTCGGCCAGACTTAGGAAGAACACCATCATCCGAAAGTAATTCTTCAATTGCGAGCTCAAACTCCAATGCGGACCACCAACATGAACTGGACACGATCCAAAGACCTCCTCAAGCTTTCTTGAATCACCAAGAACATCCACACTACTACTATTTACTGAAATAATTCTCTCCTTCATCTGGAACCTCAAGAACACAGTCTGTCATCACTGTCATAATAGAAAAGATGCTTACAGACCTCTAGACCATGAACCAATCGAGTTGTCAATTCACATTGACATTCTAAACACTCCCCTAAATCCACAGAATAGGATATTGCATTTTCGGAGCTCACCGGACCTATTTGTGTCAGTTTGTCACCTCTGAACACTTGCCAGAACCAGTTTTACTTAAGTGGCCATAACTTCTTCATATCTTCATGTGGACCTCTAAAATCTTTACTGGATCATCTTAAGACACATATCTACAAACCCTTTGAAGTGTATCCTCTGATATTCATCATAGCTAGGATCTTTGCTTCACTAACTTCAATGTTCTTCTCTGTTTCTGATAGGACTAATTTTCTCAATATCCTCAGCATTCAGCTCATCCAATCCTTATCATTAATGCAATAGGAGTATGTTGACATCAATGACAACACCGATTAGGCTCATACTTGCAACAATCTCCCCCTTTGTCATTGATGGAAACATATGATGTGAAAAACTATTTTAACCATCAAGACAAGAACTTCTCCATACTGTCACAACTCCCCCTATCAACAACAACCACTCACATGTCTTCTCTTCCTTTACTGCTCCCCCTTTGATCAGAAACCACTTGTTTTTCACATGTCTTCTCTCTCCCTTTGACATCAATGGCAAAGGGCACATACTTGCATTACTTCAGAATCATATCAGCTACTCCCCCTAAGTAGCAGCTTCCCAAACATTCAATCTGGACCATAAGATATGACTGTGATATCCATTGGACTGATGCACATCAGTGCACCTTAGTTCATCACCAGAGGGGTAATAACCCCTAACTTCTCCTTGAGATACTCAAAATAATCCTTAGGTAGAGGTTTGGTAAAGATATCTACAATTTGATCATTGGAAGGCACAAACTCTAATCTGACTTCATTCTTGTTCACTTGCTCTCTCAAAAAGTGAAATTTGATGGATATATGTTTAGTCTTTGAATGCAACACTAGATTCTTAGATATATTTATTGCACTTGAATTATCACAGAAGATTGTGATAGGTTCCTCATACTCCACCCTGATGTCTCTTAGCATTTACTTCATCCACAATAGTTGAGTGCAACTACCTGCTACTGCAATATATTCTTCTTCTACAGTAGACAGAGATATTGCCTCTTGTTTCTTGCTTAGCCAAGAAACAAATCTCTTCCCCAAAAAGAATGCTCCACCATTGGTACTCTTCCGGTCATCCAAATCTTCTGCCCAATCTGCATCAGTATATGCATGAAGAGAGAAATTATGATCTCTAGGATACCAAAACCCATACTCAACTATCCCTTTTAGATATCTAAAAATTCTTTTGATTGCCATGACATGAGATTCTCTAGGATCAGCTTGGAATCTAGCAACAAGACCAACAACATTCATAATGTCAGTTCTAGTTTGAGTGAGATATAATAATCCTCCAATTATTGACTTGTACTTTTTTTGATCAGCCTTAGGAGAGTCATCATCTTTGCTCAATTTGCATCTGGTTCCCATGGGAGTATTCATTGGTTTTGAGTCTTCCATCCCAAATTTCTTCAACAATTCTTTCACATATTTGGTCTGAGAAATGAAGATTCCTTTCTTTGTTTGAGTGATTTGCAGACCCAAGAAGAAATTCATTTCCCCAAACATGGACATCTCAAATTCACTTTTCATTTGATTTGCAAAAGTCTTGTACATACTATCACTTCCTCCAAAAATGATATCATCAACAAACACTTCAACAATCAATTTTGAAGTACAAATTACTGTCAGCAGTACCCTTGTTGAAACCAATCTTCAAAAGATTCTTATCCAATCTTTCATACCAGGCTCTTGGGGCTTGCTTCAGTCCATACAAAGCTTTCTTCAACTTGCAGACCATATCACCATGATCAGATAATTGAAATCCATCTGATTGCTTAATGTATACTTCTTCTTCCAAGTCACCATTCAGGAAGGTAGATTTGACATCCATCTGATAAACTTTGAAATCCTTGAAGGCAGCAAATGCAAGAAATAATCTGATTGCTTCAATTCTTGCCACCGAAGCAAAAGTTTCTTCAAAGTCAACTCCTTCTACTTGGGAGTAACCCTTGCAGACCAATCTGGCTTTGTTTTTGACTACTTCACCATCTTCATTCAGTTTGTTCTGGAAGACCCATTTGGTTCCAATCACATTCTTGTTTTTAAGTCTGGGAACAAGATCCCAAGTGTGATTTTTCTCGATTTGCATCAGCTCTTCCTCCATTGCTTTTGTCTAGTTTTCATCATTACAAGCTTCATTCACTTTCTTAGGTTCAATCTTTGAAATCAGACAATACTCTTCTGAATCTTGAGCAATCCTTCTTGTTTGCACACCTTTGCTTTTATCACCTATGATTTGATCATCAGAGTGATTCAGTCTTACATACCTAGGAACTTTGGGAGTTTCTTGCACTTCTGATTCCTGAACAGGTTCATTCAAACTTACTCTTCTTCCTAATTTACTAGATCAGTCTGAATCTAAATTTCAGAGAGAGGTTGGACTCCTTGGATCAAAACATCATTTTGATCATCTTCATCACATTCATAAAACCTTGAGGGTTTTTCAATACCTTCATCAACCTTCACATTTGTACTTTCCACAATCTTCCTTAATCTCTTATTAGAACACCAGTATACTTTGCTTTGAGTAGAATAACCCAAGAATATTCCTTCATCACTTCTAGCATCAAAATTTCCTAGATTTTCATCTCTTTTAATGTAACATTTTCTACCAAAGACTCTAAAATACCTCATAGTGGGAGTGATGCCAAACCAAAGTTCATAGGGAGTCTTACCGGTATTGCTTTTGATTTGTACTTGATTGAGAGTATAGACTGCAGTGCTTACAACTTCTCTCCAATAGATTTGAGGAATATTTGCTTCCATCATCATGGTTCTAGATGCTTCCTGGATGGTCCAGTTCTTTCTCTCCACTACTCCATTCTACTGTGGAGTCCTAGGAGCAGACAACTGTCTTTTTATTCCATGTTTCTCACAGAATTCTATGAACTCACTGGATGTGAATTCTCCACCTCTATCAGACCTCAGACATTTTAATTTTAATCCGGTTTCATTCTCTACCATAGCTTTAAATATTTTGAATTTCTCAAGAGCTTCTGATTTCTCTTTTAGAAAAGTCACCCACATCATCTAGGAATGGTCATCAATTAATAACATGAAGTATCTATCACCTTGCACACTCCTGATTCTTTCCGGACCACATAGATTAGTATGAACTAAGTCCAATAATCTAGTAGAAGATTGTTCCTTGCTTTTGAATGAGACTCTGCTTTGTTTACCCAACTAACATTCCTTGCACAAACTATTGGTAGGTTTTACCAATCTTGGAAGATCTCTTACAAGCTGAGTGTTGCTTATCTTGATGATATTATCAAAATTCACATGACACATTCTCCTATGCCACAACCAACTCTAATCAATTTGAAAAAATAAGCAACTTTTACTAGTACCAACCAAGTGGAAGATGTTACCTTTAGTTTGAGTACTGGATGCAATCTCTATTCTGGAACTTTCAAAGATCTTGCATTTTCCATTTTTGAATCAGAGATCATAGCCTTTGTCCACCAACTGTCCAACACTGAGAAGATTGTGCTTCAAGCCTTGAACATATATACTACATTATTGGTTTTGTTCTTTCCATCAAAAGAAATAGTTCCTCTACCCTTGATTATGCCAGCAAAATTATCACCAAATTTTACCACTCCTCTTTCATACCTTTCCAAATCTATGAATTTATTTTTGTCACCTGTCATATGGTGAGAGCATCCACTATCAATGACCCAATCATCCTTTTCCTCAACTTGGGCAGCCAGAGCTCTTTCTACAATTTTATGATTGACAGATTCAGAGGGCATTGGATCTTCTTCCTTGATGACAATAAACACCCAATCACTTCTGGATTTATTTCCTATCTCTAATTCATCATCTGTTACTCCTTCATTATCATCATCTTCATGAACATAGTAACAATTCTTCTAGAATCTTGATCTGTTAGGATTTGGCGTTGAAAATCTTTCCGAACATCTTGAGGCAAAATGACCAATCTTATTGCAGTTAAAACATTTAAAAGGTAATTTCCCTTCATACTTACCGGATCCTCTTGGCAGCCTTTTTGCAATAAGGGCTTCAAGTTGAGCAACTTCTGCTTCATCTTCTTCCAGGTCTTTTCTTGCTTTCTCATACCATGATAGTTTCTTTGAGGAATTCTCTCCTAGATCAAACTTTTATTTTCCTTTAACAGAGGCACTAGCTTTGAATGCAGATTCAGTCTTGGGGGGGCCATCTCCAAACTCAGTCAATTCAAATGCAGCCAATTTACCAACCAATTGATCTCTTATGATACCTAAAATAGATCTGAATTCTTCAATAGCAGCAACCTTGTACTTGTAAGAATCAGGAAGGGATCTGAGAACTTTTCTGACAATCTCATCTTCATCCAAGACTCCACTAGCACATCTAATGCCACAAACGAGCTCATTTACTCTTGGCATAAATGTAGTGATATTTTCATCTTCTCTCATCTTCAGATTTTTAAATTTTCCTTTCAGACTCTATAGCTTGGCACATTTGACATATTTGTCTCCTTTATGCAGAAGTTCCAGTTTTTCCCAAATCTCAAAAGTAGTTTGTAGGTCAACAACATTTGTCAGCTCTGAATCAGACAAGGCACTTAGAAGAGCTTCTTTAGTCCATAGATTGTTTTCAGCATCTGTGATTTCATCTATGAATTTTAGACCATTCTATGGAGGAGTATACTTCTTTGAGGCCATGGTCCAATATTGCATTCCCACATTGCATGCAACTTTTCCAAAGAGTGAAATTGGTTCCATCAAACCTCAGACTATCCTTCTTGTAGGACGACATCCTAGATCTCCTCAAGTGGTTAAGCTCTTTTTAGAGGAACTTAGCTCTAATACCAATTGTTAGATTCAGGACAGACAACTGAGAGGGGGGGTGAATCAATTATCTAAAACTTTCTTCCAATTAAACACTTAAATCCAAATTCTAATTCAACACCATAAAAATTATCAATCATGGAAACATAATGCATTAAATCAAGAGCAGCAACACATTAACACATAAGACACCAAGATTTTGACATGAAAAACCTGGTTAAGGGAAAAACCATGGGGTGACTAACCCAAGATTGTATTCTCTATTAGAAGAATAGAAAGAACAAAATGGCACATGCCAATTAGGGCTCACTGCCTGAGCACACTGCTCACAAGAGGCTCACTGCCTACAGGAGACACACTGTCTACAGAATAATAAATATTACATACTTGAACTGAAGAATAGCATCTTCACCATGCTTGAGTCAGTTTCATTTAAGCCCAATACTTCTACTCTGTCTTTCGCTCCTCTCCTCTCTACCACACTCTCATCTCCATAAGACAGACTTTGAAATGACTTTAGAACTCCTTATTTATACACGACATCAACTTAGGTATTATCATTCAAGTCGGCATACATAACAGAGAAAATACATAAATACAACATGACTAATTACAAAAAGACTTCACACCGATTAACACACTATCGGCCACACAGATCGGAGCCTTAAATCTTCATTTAGGAACACTCCAATCTTCACATAAAATCTTCAAGATCATCCAGAGAATGTGTAACTCATCCGGTAGGCCAGACTTAGGAAGAACACCATCATCTGGAAGTAATTCTTCAATTGCAAGCTCAAACTCCAATGTGGACCACCAACATGAACTGGACACGATCCAAATACCTCCACAAGCTTGGCTGAATCACAAAGAACATCCACACTACTATTGTCTACTAAAATTATTCTCTCCTTCATCCAGAACCTCAAGAACAGAGTTTGTGATCACTGTCATAATAGAAAAGATGCTTGCGGACCTCTAGACCACAAACCAATCGAGTTGTCAATTCAAATTGACATCCTAAACACTCCCCCAAATCTGTAGAATAGGATATTGCATTTTCGGAGCTCACCAGACCTATTTGTGTCACTCTGTCACCTTTGAACACTTGCCGGAACCAGTTTTACTTAAGTGGCCATAACTTCTTTAGATCTTCATGCGGACCTTTAAAATCTTTACTAGATCATCTTAAGACACATATCTACAAACTCTTTGAGGCACATCCACTAATATTCATCATAGCTAGGATCTTTGCTTCACTGACTTCACTATTCTTCTCTGTTCCTGATAGGACTAATTTTCTCAATATCCTTAGCATTCAGCTCATCCAATCCTTATCATTAATGCAATAGGAGTATGTTGACATTAATGACAACACCGGTTAGGCTCATACTTGCAATAGAATCTACTTTCAAAGCTAGTGCCTCTATAAAAGGTAAACAAAGATATGACCCAGGAGAAAGTTCCTCAAAGAAATCAACATGGTATGATAAAGCAAGAAAAGATCTGGAAGAAGATTAGTCAGAAGCTGCACAACTTGAAGCCCTCATTGCAAAAAGACTGCCAAGAGGATCCGGTAAGTATGAAGGAAAATTGCCTTTCAAATGTTTCAACTGCAACAAGATTGGTCATTTTTCCTCAAGATGTTTGAAAAGATTTTCAAGGCCAAACCCTAATAGATCAAGATTCCAAAAGAAGTGTTACTATTCTCAAGAAGATGATGATGAAGGAGTAACAGATGATGAATCTGAGGTAGGAAACAAATCCAGAAGTGACTGGGTGTTTATTGCCATCAAGGAAGAAGATCTAATGCCTATTAAATTTGTTAATCATAAAATGGTTGAAAGGGCTCTGGCTGCTCAGGTTGAAGAAAAGGATGAATGGGTCATTGATAGTGGATGTTGTCACCATATGACTGGTGACAAGAATAAGTTCATAAACTTGGAAAGATATGAAGGTAGAGTTGTAAAGTTTGGAGATAACTCTGCTGGAAGAATTAAAGGCAGAGGAACCATTTCTTTTGATGGAAAGAACAAAACCAGTGATGTTCTATATGTTGAAGGTCTGAAGCATAATCTTCTCAGTGTTGGATAGTTGGTGGATAAAGGCTATGATCTCTGATTCAAAAATTGAAAATGCAAGATCTTTGAAAGCTCTAAAATTGAGATTGCATCCGGTACATAGACAAAAGGTAACATCTTCCACTTGGTTGGTACTGGTAAAAGTTGTTTATTTGTTAAAATTGATCAGAGTTGGTTGTGGCATAGGAGAATGTGTCATGGAAATTTTGATAATATCATCAAGATAAGCAATACTCAGGTTGTAAGAGATCTTCCAAGACTAGTGAAACCTACTAATAGTTTGTGCAAAGAATGTTAGTTGGGTAAGTAGAATAGAGTCTCATTCAAAAGTAAGGAACAATCTTCAACCGGATTGTTAGACTTGGTACACACTGATCTCTATGGTCTGACAAGAATCAGGAGTCAGCAAGGAGATAGGTATTTCATGTTATTGATGAATGACCACTCCCGGATGATGTGGACAATTTCTTGAAAGAGAAATCTGAAGCACTTGAGAAATTGAAAATATTTAAGGCTATGGTAGAAAATGAAACTGGCATAAACATAAAATGCCTCAAGTATGATAGAGGTGGAGAATTCACATCCAGTGAGTTCATATCATTCTATGAGGAACATGGGATAAAGAGACAATTATCTACTCCAAGGACTCCACAGTAGAATGGAGTAGTGGAGAGAAAGAACCAGACCATCTAGGAAGCATCTAGAACCATGATGATGGAAGAAAATGTCCCTCAAACCTATTGGAGAGAAGCTGTAAGCATTGTTGTCTATACTCTTAATCAAGTACAAATCAAAAGCAATACTAGTAATACTCCTTGTGAACTTTGGTTTGGTATCACTCCTACTATAACGTATTTTAGAGTCTTTGGTAGCAAATGCTACATCAAAAGAGATCAAGACCTTGGTAAGTTTGATGCTAGAAGTGATGAAGGAATATTCTTGGGATATTCTACTCAAAGCAAAGCATACCGGTGTTATAACAAGAGACTGAGAAAGATTGTAGAAAGTACAAATGTGAAGTTTGATGAAGGCATGGAAAATCCCTCAAGATATTATGAGTATGAAGCAGATGATCAGAATGATGTCTCAGATCAAGGAGAACAAGTCCCAACTCCAGTTCAGATTTAGATTGATCCAGAGAATCCTGAAACTCAAGAAGAAGAAACAAGTTTGCATGAACCTGTTCAAGAATTAGAAGTGCAAGAGATTCCCAAAACTCCCAGGTATGTAAGACTGAATCATTCTGAAGACCAAATCATAGTAGATAAAAAGAAAAGGTGTTCAAACAAGAAGAAAAATTGCTCAAGATTCAGTGAAGTATTGTCTGATTTCAAAGATTGAACCAAAAATAGTAAGTGAAGCATGCAATGATGAAAGTTGGGTTAACGCAATGACAGAGGAATTGATGCAGATTGAAAAGAATCACACTTGGGATCTTGTTCCTAGACCTAAAGAGAAAACTGTGATTGGCACTAAATGGGTCTTCCGGAATAAACTAAATGAAGATGGTGAAGTAATAAGAAACAAAGCTAGACTGGTCTATAAGGGTTATTCTCAAGTAGAAGGAGTTGACTTTGAAGAAACATTTGCTCTGGTGGCAAGAATTGAAGCAATCAAATTATTTCTTGCCTTTGCTGCCTTCAAAAATTTCAAAGTATATCAGACGGATGTCAAGTTTGCCTTCCTGAATGGTGATTTGGAAGAAGAGGTATACATTGAGCAACCAGATGGATTCCAATTGTCTGATCATGGTGATATGGTCTGCAAGTTGAAGAAAGCACTGTATGGACTCAAACAAGCTCCAAGAGCCTGGTATGAAAGATTGGACAAACATCTTTTGAAGATTGGTTTCAACAAAGGCACTGCTGACAGTAATCTATATTTTAAGATTGATCATGAAAGTATCTTGATTGTTGAAGTATTTGTTGATGAGGGAAAGATAGTATGTGCAAGACCTTTGCAAATAAAATGCAAAGTGAATTTGAGATGTCTATGTTTGGGGAAATGAATTTCTTCTTGGGTCTACAAATCACTCAAACAAAGAAAGGAATCTTCATATCACAGACCAAGTATGTGAAAGAATTGTTGAAGAAATTTGGGATGGAAGACTCAAAGGTAATGAATACTTCTATGGCAACTGGATGTAAGCTGAGTAAAGATGATGAATCCCCTAAGGCTGATCAGAAAAAGTATAGTTCAATGATTGGAGGATAGCTCTACCTCACTCAAACTAGACCAGACATTATGAATGATGTCAGTCTTGTTGCCAGATTCCAAGATGATCCTAGAGAGTCTCAGATATTTGAAGGGAACAATTGAGTATGGTTTATTGTACCCTAAGGATCATGATTGCTCTCTTGATGCATATACAGATGCTAATTGGGCAGGATATGTGGATGACCAGAAGAGTACCAGTGGTGGTGCATTCTTTTTGGGAAAAAGATTGGTTTCTTGGCTTAGCAAGAAACAAGAAGCAATATCTCTGTCCATTGCAGAAGCAAAATATATTGCAGTAGTAGGTAGTTACACACAAGTATTGTGGATGAAGCAAATGCTAAGAGACATCAGAGTGGAGTATGAAGAACCTATCACAATCTTCTATGATAATTCAAGTGCAATAAACATATCAAAAAATCTGGTGTTGCATTCAAAGACAAAAGATATATCCATCAAGTTTCACTTTCTGAGAGAGTAGGTGAACAAGAATGAAGTCAGATTGGAGTTTGTGCCCTCAAAGGATCAGATTGCAGACATTTTTACCAAGCCTCTACCTAAGGACTCTTTTGAGTATCTTAGGGAGAAGTTAGGGGTTATTACCCCTCCGGTTCTGAATTAAGGTGCACTGATGTGCATCAGTCCGGTGGATCCCACAGTCATATCTTGTGATCTGAATTGCTGTTAGGAAACTGCTACTTAGGGGGAGTAGTCAACATATTTATGAAGTATGAGAAGTGGTTACAAGTATGTGCCCTTTACCATTGATGTCAAAGGGGGAGAGAAGACATGTGAAAAACAAAAAGTGGTTGTTGATCAAAGGGGAATCAGTAAAGGAAGAGAAAACATATAAATTATTGCTGTTGATAGGGGGAGCTATGTCAGTCAGTGAAGAGAAGTTCTTGTCTTGATGGTTAAAATAATTTTTCACATCATATGTTGCCATCAATGACAAAGGGGGAGATTGTTGCAAGTATGGGCCTAACCAGTGTTGTCATTGATTTCAACATACTCCTGTTGCATTGATGTCAAGAATTGGATGAGCTGTGTGCTGAGGATATTGAGAAAATTAGTCCTATCAGAAATAGAGAAGAACAGTGAAGACAATGAAGTTCTATGAAGCAAAAATCCCAGTTAGTTGAAGATCAAAGTATGCACATCAAAGGGTTTTGCAAATATGTGTCTGAAGGTGCTCTAGCCAAGGTTTCAGAGATCCACATGAAGATTTGGAGAAGTTATGGCCATATAAATAAAACTAGTTGTGGCAACTGTTCAGAGGTGACAGAGTGACACAAATTGGTCCGGTCAAATTTGGAAATACAATATCATGTTCTGCGGATCTGTTGGCATGTTTGAAAGGCTAATGTGAATTGACAACTCAATTGGTTTGTGGTTTGGAGGTCCACAAGCAATCTTTCTAATATGACAGAGATGAGCAACTGTGCTCTTAAGGTTATGGATAAAGATGCAAATGATTATAGTAAGTAGAAGTGGTGTGGATGTTCTTGGTGATTCAAGCAAGCTTGTGGGGGTCTCTAGATTGTGTCTAGTTCGTGTTGGTAGTCCGCATTGAAGATAGAGCTCGTAATTGAAGATTTACCTTCCAGTGATGATGTTCTTCCTAATCTTGGCCGACTGGATGTCCTGCACATATTGCGAATGATCATGAAGATGTTTTGTGAAGGCTGGCGTGTTCCACAAAGAAGATTGAAGTCCCAGCTATGGGTAGTCGACAGTGTAGTAGTGCACATGAAGCTTTTGTAATAAGTCAAGTTGTATTTTTGTATTTTCTCTGTAATAAAATAAGTGTATGTTATGCTGACTTTGATGATCATTCCAAAGTCTATGTCTTGTATAAATAAGAATTGCAAAGTCATTCAAAAGACATTCTGTCATGATGAGAAAGCGGTAGAGAAGAAGAACAAAAAGCAGAGCAGAGGTGTTGAGCTTAAATGGAACTGTCTCAAGCATAGTGAAGATGCTAATCTCTAGTTCAAGTATGTAATATTTATATTCTTCTGTAGATAGTGTGTCTCTTGTAGGCAATGGGCCTCTTGTGAGCAGTGTGCTTAGGTAGTGTGCCCTAATTAGCAAGTGCCATTTTATTCTTCTTATTCTTTTAACAGAGAATACAATCTTGGGTTAGTCACCCCATGATTATTCCCTTAACCAGGTTTTCCATGTTAAAAAACTTGGTGTTATATGTGTTGAATGTGTTTCTTCTCTTGAGTTACTGCATTATGCTTCCATGATTGAATCTTTGTTATGCTACTGAAATTCAAGAAGGTTTTAAGTAATTAAAGAACAAAATTTTGGTGACAACTGATTCACCCCCCTTCTCAGTTGTCTATCCTAAAACCAACACTATGTACAAAACTTATGATATGAATGTTATGTCAGAAAATGTCCCCTTGGGGGCTTCTCCCTCTTAAGGTTTAGCTCCCAGATCCTTTAGTATGCATTGAGGACATCTTGCATGATTTTGATGAATCCTGATAAGAAAACCTTGAAGTTTTATGGCAAAGAGGACTCAGGGGATGCACTTGGCATAAGTCTTACTTGAAATAGGGTGGGAGGACATGGGTGCTTGTGCCCTAGTCCTGCCCTATTTTAGGTCAGGACCAATTTTGAAGTGTCAGTTTATGACTGTTATTTAGGTCCTATGCTGACACGGTAAGTTTCAATTACAAAATTCTTGGCGGGAATGCTTGTAGTTGCATATATGAGCATGATTAGGTTATCATTTGTAAACTAGATGGGAATTAGATGATTTTTGCATTCTTGTGATTTTGGAGCATTTAAAATATTCATTGTGTTGCAGAGTGGAGCATTTTTATTGTGTTTGTGTTTACAGATTTGGCATCCATCTCCTCATGGCATGAAGAGCATCTTCCTTCCATGAGATCTTCACTACAAGGTGATATCATTTGTGTTTTCAATCATTTATCATTTGGATTTCACCTCTATCCCACTATGATATGCACTCTTTATCTGACAACAGTGTTCGGAAGACTTGAATGTCTCTCTAGGGCTTGACTGAGGCAAGCCTCTAAACACCACAACCCCCAACCTATTTTTTCATGATTGCAAGTTACAAGTTGCAGGAGAAGAAAGAGTGGAGTTGCACAAGATTAGTATAGACTCTCAAAATTCTAGATCAAAGAAGATAATAGGGACCTAGACTCAGGTGCCTGCTCATTAGTCCTCCTGATCCCGCAACTGAAGAATCTCCAGACCAACATGAATAAGTTGCAGACAATGTTCCCAGATCCCTACAGAAATGGTGGCACTGGAGTAGTGCACCCAGTCATTAGTCCCCAACTTTTCTTTTTTTTTGAACTTTGAAATCTAGTACGCATTTGATTGTCATTTGATATCTCTATGTACAAGCATTTTTCGTAATTTATCTGTTTGCTTCTGGATTTGCATAATTAGGATTTTGAGCATAATTGGACTTAATTGAACAACTAAATCACACAATTCTAATCTTCCTGTATATTCTAAGTGACTGAAGGCCTATAGTAGACTTCCTAGTCAACTGAAGTCCTTGAATGTTTAGTGTAGAAAGGAGGATTTACACAAACTAGAAAAATCAACCCTAAACTAAAATCCCCCTCATTTTTCCATATTAAAGATTTTGGTGAACCTGTATTTTTAAACTTTTGACACCTTGCTGTGTGTTGTGCTTTATATTTACATTCATTTCATTCACATTTCATATCATTGTTCATCTTATTGCATTTGAAAAATTACAATTTTTTTTTTTAAATTTGAAAAAATTAGCATTTTTAGCTTGCATTTTCAAGTAGTTTGGATTAACTGGCATTAAATTTCAATAAATTTCTATCATTATCATTAGATCTAATTTAAAATACAGAAAATTTTCATTCATCATTCTTTTAGATTGCCTTTTCATGATTAAATTGTTGAAAATTGCTTGAAATTGTGCATTTTTCCATATAACCTAATTTTGCATTAGCTAGGGTTTATAGTCAAAATCTTGTTTCAAATTTTACTACCCTTTTAAAACACTCATTAGGATTGATTTCTAACTTTAGTGTTTCATCATAGTGATTTTCTTGCAAAATTTCATGCCCAGGGTTTGAAAACATTGATTTTTCACTAGATTTTAGCCTTATCATCTTCCTAGATTTGCACCGTAGGCATGTTGTAAAGGATTTTTCTACACTAATTGGCTGTTATCAAAGTTATTATCTTCTTCCCCTCCTAAAATTCTTTACAACACCTTTTTATTGGGCTATTATAGCAAAAATTTGGTGATAATTTGCATATTTTGGCTATATTTTCCCTAGGGTTTGACCTTGAGTAGCACTATAAGCATGTTGTGACGGATTTTTTGTCATACTCTTTTTGAGAGGAACCTCCTACAACAATATAATGAAAAATGCATGAAATAACAAAAATAACGGAAACACAGAAGGAATTTATTGATCACAGGCCACTTTGAGGGGGCAACCTCCTTTGAGAAAGCTCAATACAATAAATTCATGGATACCTTCATTGGCCTCAACACGTACTTATATACGAAGTCTAATCTAAACAACTATTACTTCCCATGAATATGGGATAATACGATATACTCACGAGATGACTTACAAAGCATATGCGTCCAACAACAATATACTAACAAAGTAAAGAGAAGGGTTAAACACGGGTTCCTAACATCCCCTCCCTCTTAGAAAAGCTTTATCCTGAAAGCTTAAGATGTGGAAATTATTGCTGAATTTGAAGGAGTGGTTCCCATGAAGCATCCTCTAGTTGTATTTCATGCCACTAAATTAATACCTCTGTGATGGATTGAGAGCGAAGCTGATGAGTGCGCTTGTCAAGGATTGCCTCTGGCTCCAAAATGATGGATCCTTCTTTATCCAGTTCTAGTAAAACAAATTGTGCTCTGATGTTGGTGCCAAGAACTTTCTTTAGACAAGAGACATGAAATACTGGATGAACACGGGAAGGAGGAAGCTCCAATTTATAAGCAATTGACCTAATCTTCTGAAGAACCTTATATGACCCATAGAACTTTGGAGCTAGCTTATGACACCCTTTGAATTTTAGGGATGATTTCTTGTATGGCTGTAGACGAATAAAAACCATATCACCTACTTGAAAAGTGTGCTTAGAATGGTGCTGATCGGCTTGTTTCATTCAATTTCTTGCCATGTGATGATTGTCCTACAAGATACAAAGAATCTGATCCTGGGTTCGAAGAACCGTGTCGACTGACTGAATTGGTGAATTGTTGGGGGTGTATGGAAGGAGCACTGGTAGTGCCTGACCATAGACTGCTTCATATGGAGTCATTTTAGATACAGTGTGGTAGGAGGTATTGTACCACCATTCAGCGAGAGGGAACCACTTTGCCCATTGATGCTGTTGTTCTAAGGTGAAGCAACGGAGATAAGTTTCCAAACATTTGTTGATAATTTTAGTTTGACCATCTATTTGTGGATGATACCCTAAACTCATCTTCAGTTTGGTGCCAGTGTGTTGAAATAGTTCTATCCAAAAATGATTGGTGAAAGTTGTGTCACGATCTGGGACAATGGAAGAAGGGATGCCATGAAGATGAAAGATTTGGTCCATGAAAATTTGTGCAACTAAGGAGGCAGTATAAGGATGGATGAGGGCACAAAAATGACTATATTTGGAGAGGCAATCAACCACAACCAAGATCACTGTCTTCCCTCCAGATTTAGGGAGCCCTTCAATGAAATCCATAGAAATATCTATCCAAATCCATGTAGGGATGGGCAAGGGTTCGAGCAATCTAGGAATGAGTGTCATTTCACCCTTGTTGCATTGGCAGGTATCATATTCAACCACCATATTTTGAATTACCCTTTTCATTCCCTTCCAAAAGAAGTTATGCTGTGCCCGCTCATAAGTCTTGAGGAACCCAGAGTGCCCTACTGATGGAGAAGCATGGAGTTCATAGAAGATAGCCTGTTGAAGATCTGTGCTCTGGGGAAGCACCAGATGACCCTTGTATCTCAGAGAAACACCATCCCAAGAGTAATGTGGTACAATACAAGGGTTATTAGCCAAATGTTGGCTGATTTGAGATAATGAAGAGTCATTGGCATAGCCCTGCTGGACAGATTCCAACCAATTTGGAACAACCATAGAAATAGCTGAAAGAGAAGTTTGGTCATCAAATGTGTGAGAAAGAGCATCCACCACAATATTATCCTTACCCTTCTTGTAAGTGATCTCATAGTCATAACCCATGAGTTTGCTAACCCATTTCTATTGTGCTGGAGAGGAGACCTGTTGTTCTAGGAAATATTTAAGACTCTGGTGATCAGTCTTAATGCAGAAATGATTCCCTAGTAGGTATGGCCACCATTTCTGTACTGCATGCAAAATAGCCATCATTTCCTTCTCATATGTAGAGAGTACTAAATTCCTACCAGAAAGGGCTTTGCTGGTGAATGCAATGGGATGTTCATCTTGAAGGAGAACAACACCAAGTCCATTGTCGCAAGAATCACTCTCAATAGTGAAGGTCTTGGAAAAATCTGGCATAGCTAGAATAGGTGTAGTACACATAGCTTGTTTCAGTTTTTCAAATGCACACTCAACAACATGTGTCCATGTAAAAGCATCCTTTTTTAACATAGCTACAATCTTCCCATAATCATTGACAACATTGCGATAGTTAGTCCCAAAAAACCATGGAGGCTCTTGAGTGTTCGAGGATGTGACCAATTTTTCATGGCATCTATTTTTGCAGGATCCACTCGAACCCCTTGGGCTGAAACAATATGTACAAGATACTCCACTTCTTCTTAGCCAAAAACACATTCAGATTTTTTACACAGAGATGATGATTAAAGAGAAGTTGCAGTACAAGATCCAGATGTTGGAGATGATCAGTCCATGTTTTACTATAGATGAGGATATCATTGAAGAAGACCAGAATGAATTTTCACAGGTAGGACCAAAATATTTTATTCATCAATGCCTGGAATGTTGAAGGAGCATTAGTGAGGCCAAAGGGAATGAACAAAAACTCATAGTGGCCATCATGCATGTGGAAAGCCATTTTAGGGATATCATCCTCATGAACCTGAATTTGGTGATACCTAGAATGAAGATCCAACTTGGAGAAAAAATGAGTGCCATGAAGCTCATCAACAATAGGAATTAGAACTTATCCTTGATTGTGATGTGATTAATTGCGTGGAAGTCAATGTAGAGGTGCCATGACTCATCTTTTTTCTGAACAAGAAGAACTGGTGAAGAAAAGGAACTTGTACTAGGTTGAATAATACCTTACTTCAGTAAGTCTCGAATGAGCATCTCAATCTCTATCATTTGGTGAAATGGGTAGTGGTAGGGCCTGATGTTGGGAGGAGCAATTCCAGGAAGGAGTTGAATACGATGGTCCTCTAGTCTTGAAGGTGCAATCCCACTGGTTTGACAAAGACACATGCATACCTATCCAAAATTTGTTGTAGATTCGAAGGAGAAGTGGAGACCACTGATGGTTGCATCTGAATGGAATGGAGCTAAGCGATGACACCATGCGAATTCTTCTTAAGAAGCTTTTCCATTCGATGTGAACTTGTGATGCTGAGAGACCCTAGTTGTAAGCCCTTTAATGTGTGTTTTTGCCCATTGTCTGAAAACTACATCCAAAGTTTAGTAAAATCCCATAAGATGGGTCCAAGTGTGCATAACCATTGAGTTCCCAAAACCACATCACATCTGCCTAAGGGCAAGGCAAACATGTTAAAATGTAGGTTATAATATCCAATAGAGATACACACATTGCGACACTTCCCTTTGCAAGGTAATGTGCACCCATTGGCAATCATGACTTCAAAGATGGAGCAAGGATGGACAAAACAATCAGCCTATTTGGTGATCCAAGGGTCAATGAAGTTATGAGTGCTACTAGAATCAATGAGTATTGTAAGAGGGATCTTCTTGAAGTAACCCTTGACCCACATGGTGACTCCTGCTAAAGCATGGAGAGAGATCTCTAGGTGGTCTTCCTGAGAAGTAGGGTCAACAGGTGGATACTAAGTTTTGACCTGATCATCTACTATGTCCTGAGCATCTTCATAAACTTCAGTTGCACATGGAGAATCCACATCCAAGAGATAGAGCTTTTTCTCAACACATCTCTGTCCCCGAGTGAATTTCTCATCACAATTATAACAAAGTCCTTTTTCTCTACGTGCATGCATCTCTGCTTTAGTCAAATGCTTGATAGGAATTGTTCTAGGAGTTGACATGATTGGAGGTCTTTGGGAAACCATATTTCTAAATGGAACAAAATTAGATTTGGAGCACTATTGAGCTGTGATCTTGTCCTCCAGCAACTTAGCCAACCCTAGGGCTTCCATCATTGTGCTAGGACAGAACATTTTAACCTCAGATTGGATTGCATCCTTCAAACCATTGACAAAACAACTCCTGAAGAATTCATTAGACAATCCCTCTGTGTGATTGGCTAGTTTTTCAAATTCTATCTGATATTCTCTCATAGTGCCTATTTGGCAAAGTTTAGTGATTTCTCTTGTGAAGTCATAAAAAACACTAGGGCCAAATCATTGCAAAATGAGTTTGCAAGAATCTATCCATTTTGACTCTTCATGAGCCTTGATGTACCAACGGAACTATTCAAGGGCTTCATGTTCCAATTGAAAGGATACAAGTGGGACTTTGTTGACATCAAAAGTATTATGTCGACTAAAATATTATTCTGCTCGATATATCCATCTAGTCAGATCATCACCATTGGAGCGAGGAAAATCAAGCTTCGGCCCACAAAAATTGTTGGAAGAAGAGAACCCAGTGTCTGCAGAAGACTTTAGCTGTCGTCTATTGTTCATGGTTGAATGCTGAAGATTAAGGCTGAGAATGTTTTCATCTAGATCTTGGAGTTTGGCCTTGAGGGCTGCAAGTTCATCCTCCATATTTTTTGCTCCTGTGCCGGTGACAACCATAGCCAGGAGTTTTTTTTTTGGGAATGGGTAGAAAAAAAAAATAGAAACTTTTTTAGTAAAGGAAAATTTGGATTTGGGAAAAACTCTGATGGGTAATTGGGGTTTGACTAGGTTTTGGACACTTTTTGAGGGACAGGGAAGCAAAAAATGGGGATTTCAGAAGCAGGGTGAAAGAATGGGAAAATTTGTCCAAGAGGGACAAAGGAGCAGAAATAGGAAATGAACATTGTGGCAAAATTTGAAGGCTATTGGGTGAGAATCAAAGAAGTAATGGCTGACCCTAAAAATAAACAAATGTGAGATTTCTGGCTTCAATAAGTGGAATTTGGGGTAGGATCCTCAAGGAGGGAAATATACAGAATGAAATTCTAGGGATTCCAATGAATTTTGAGAGGAAACAGAGCTATAACAAGGAAGATATGGCAAAAAAATAGATTTTTTTTTTCTAGAAATAATCTACAAACAGCTTTGGATAGATTCAATCTACGATTTACCGATTGTCAATAGATATGGGTCCCAAGTATGTTTAGATTCCTAAATGTTCAGGGGAGTCACTCGGCCACCAATGCTATCTAACGACTTGTGTATTGGGGCAGTACCCCTCACTCCATGACTCAGGTAAACCTAAAAACTGCTTTGCCACAAATGACAGCTCTTGGTTTACCTCACATATGGGAACTAGTCAATTAGGTAGGGGCCATTGCCCTTTTCACTGGCAGGTCCTCTTAATGGGCTAGCTACTTCAGGGTTCCTGTGGTACTCCTCACAATGAGTTTTAGGGATATATGCCCAGGTACTTCCCATAGTTAAGTGGATAGGGATATTCCTTGATCTGAACCTACAATTGAAATGAACAATACAGATGCAAAATAAAATGAACTACTGCAATAATCACAGTGCCTGGAGGCCACTGTGGAAAAAAAATTTGGCATAAATTTCACCCAGCAAGCCTAAGAAAGCACTCTGATACTAGATGAGAGGAACCTCCTGCAACAATATAATGAAAAATGCATGAAATAACAGAGATAATAGAAACATAGAAGGAATTTATTGATCATAGGCCACTTCGAGGGGGCAACCTCCTTTGAGCAAGCTCAATACAATAAATTCGTGGATGCCTTCATTGGCCTCAACATATACTTATATACTAAGTCTAATCTAGACAACTATTACTTCCCATGAATGTGGAATAATACAATATACTCACAAGATGACTTACAAAGCATATGCATCCAACATCAATATACTAACAAAGTAAAGAGAATGGTTAAACATGGGTTCCTAATACTTTTGCATTGAAATTTGGTGAAAAATTAAATATTTTGGCTATATTTTCCCTAGGGTTTGACCTAGATTTGCACTCCAAGCATGTTGTGATGGATTTAATGGATTTAGGTGACTGATATTACTGCTATAATTTTCTACACCTCTTAAAATTCTTTACAACACCTCTTTTATTGGATCTTTGCATTGAAAATTTGTGAAAATTCACATATTGTAGTGTATTTTCACTAGGTTCTGACTAGTCATCATTCTAGATTTGCATTAAAAGTGTGTTGTGAAGGATATTATTGCTTTATTGGACTGATATTAGACATATTACTTGCTACACTTCATCAATTTCCTTACAATACCTTTTCTTTTACTTATTTGTACTGAAAAGTGTCAAAAAATTTAAGCATTTTGGATCTTAAACATCTCTTGCTCCTTGGGTTTGTTCTATTAGTTTGTGTATTCGGTGTTGCATGCTCTTGCATGAGCCTTATGACCTACTGCCCTAATATAAATATCCCTTTAAGAAGAATCAAGAGACTCATGGGATCTAGTGCCCTTGAAGAAAATGATATTCATAGCTTTGAAAATCCATTGAATACATTCTTTACAAAAGGAGAGACATAAATTTTGCAAGATATTATACCTCATACAACCACTATGGAAGATCAAACATTTCATGATGTTGATGAAACTATTGAGGTGGTCACACATGTACCTAATGAGAAAATAAATAAACTTGATAAAGAGTTAGCTGATTTTCAAGCATTTATGGAAACTGAAAGAATGGCGGAAGAAGCCGTCCCTGTGATCCACCGCATAAGAGAATTGATAAAAGGACAAGATGGCATTAATGTTATTCGAGGTTTAACACATATTGTACACAATAATGTAATGACAACAACTGAATATGCAAATGGTATAAAAAACATATCATCACCGTCTCATACGCAAGTATCGGCACCTATACCGACCACTGGAGTGTCTACATTTACATCAACAACTTTAACAACTAATGCAAATTCTTGTAGTAATGCTACCACTAGTATTGGAGTATCTAATGGAACTAGTTCACAAAATTACAAAGATGTGGGATTTAATTATTAGAACTTAGTTTCTAAGGGGACCTCTTCTATGAATACTTATTCTCAACCAACTCTCCATCCCACCTATTCTCAACCACCCATTTCATAGAACTATTTGCAGCCACCTTCCACTTATCACTATGTCCAACCACCATTGAACTATTCATAGCCTCTGCCTACCACAACTCAGGCTCATTCACCCACTCACTTTGTTTCTAATTCCTCACAGCAAACTACATCTCCCAATGATGCCATCTTAAACCAACTTTTGCAAGGCATGACTTCTTTACAACAAAAGGTGACTAATTTGACAAACTCTTCACAACATAATATACCAACTTATCATGCCCGTAATCCCCTATTTTATGCAATTTTGAGAACTCCTATGCCTGAGAGGTTTGAGACCCCTCGCTTTGAAAAATATGGTGGAAAAGGTGATCCTAATACTCATGTGGCAGCATTCACAACTATGTGTAGTGATTTCTACTTTGAAGAGGACTTGTTAGCAAAACTTTTCCCGTAATATCTCAAAGATAGTGCTTTAGAATGGTTTTGGTCTTTACCTCCAAATTCAATACACTCCTTTTCACAGTTAGTTGATCAATTTTTACAACATTTTCAAGCAAACATTGGACCTCAAGTGTCTTTGATTGATTTAGTTCATTGCAAGCAAGGTCTGAAAGAGAAGTTGATTGAGTTTATTAGCTGGTATCAATCTTTGTATGCACAAATGCAATATCAGATGAAAGATGAGGATGTTCAGAAGGTGTTTATTACAAATTTATAATCTCACATCTGTGATAAGATTCTCTTGATGAATTTTAACTCCTTTCAACATTTATGCACTGCCCTTCATGATTATCAACTTTCATCTAGTCAAAATGAAAACCAAAACTCATCGGCTCAAGTTGGTCAATCCATGGGTGGACCATCACAAAACAACTTTAAGAGGAATAATAATAGGAGTTTCATCAAGATTAATGTAGCAAATTCAAATAACTTTTCTCAAGTGTTTGCTATTACTAATCCGAAGAAGTTACCATATTAGCATACAAAGTTTACTCTGATATCTGAGTCTTACCACTCTATCATGAATCAAGATGTGAGTAATAATCTTATGAAGCTTCCCCTGATTAAGCCTTTGGATCCTGACAAACCTCAATGACCTTACTTCGATGCTAATGCCTTTTGTCATTATCATCAGACACAAGGACATGATACTGAATGATGTATGCATCTTAAACATGAAATACAAGACCTCATCGACTCGAATGTGATACAGGTATCTAGTGTGAATGCCAATGGAAATAAGTTGGTTCCTATGCTAAATTAGAACTTACAAATCTTTACTAATCCTTTCACTAAGCATACTGATAACAATATGATAGAATAGGGTTTAGTGGAAGTAGACAATGATGATTATTTGGAATATGATAACATCGTGGGCATAATAGAAGTGGATAAGGAAAAATTGGATAACCCACCTCATCCATGCAGAAACACAATTTATACTAAGGTTCCTCCTTTGTTATCTTTATAAGGATCAAGAGATAACCAAAATGCATTAGAAGAACAAATGGAACAACCGATACAAACAATTATAACAAAGGAAAAGAGTGAGATAGTACAAGATGATTCTTGTCACTATGGTAGACGAAATCAACAATGAAAACTCACTAAAAATTAGAAAAGAGTAAAATGATTATCATGAGTTGGAAATAATAGTAGTTCTCCTCCTCACAAGCAACAAAAGGTCTCACTTACACAAGGATTTGAGAAACAAAAATTACATGGATTTTCTGACTACAAACAAGAGTCTCATAAGAACCACTCGACCTTCATACAAAACTTGATCAAGTACCTCTCCAAGAGGTTTCCAAGTTCTAAAACAATTTAGTACGATGATCCTACAGGTAAGTATTTCTAACCCTTTATCTCTCATGATGTGTTTCGCCTGTGATGTGTTGTGTGTTTCTTAGGCCTCCTGGGATGACCCTTGATTCTCTTGTAAGGTCAAGGATACTAGGAGACTGCCTTTGTTGTAACCTTCTTCTATTTGTATCATCTGTTTGTTGTGTCTTATGGACATAGTGTTGTGGTTGGTTACTTGGGGGCACCCTCCTATGTGACCGTCCATAAGGCACTTGTTTCTCCTCTCTTGATTTATTGTTTACCTTCCTCTAGTGTTTCTATCTAGTAGGTGGATGATGAAAAACTTATTATACTAATGCGGACCTAGTGTCCCTTTAGTGAGAAATAAAAAATTGGATTTAGTTCCTATATGACGATGGGGTTGTTATATATTATCTGACGTTTGGCTAATAGAAGCACTCTGTGTGATCTTGATGGTGTCTTATCGCACTTACAAAACATAACAATACTTCTCTATACACCTTGTCTATCTTCAATCTTGCATTCCTTAGTTCTCTATGTATTGTTGTTTATCATGATTATATGGACACTAACACTTTTCTTGTAGGAATGTGTTTGAGGCAACATTTCACAATCATAAAGTACATGTCACCTCTGAGAGGCATGGGTTTTGTGAAATATCATGTTCCCTTGTGTATTTTTTCCTACCTTAACGTGCTTGATATCGATACATGATATCAACCACCTTAAGGTGGGGGCATATATAAGGTAAGATGTATGTTCTAGATGTTAGCAATGTGTTTGTTCTCAAGTGCAGTCTTAAAGACTGGTGGCGATGAGTCCCTCCTGCACTCTGAGATTTGTTTGAAATCAAATTGCAATTATTTAAGCCCTTTGTAGAGGTGGGATATTGCATCCTTTTCTTAAGTTCTCTGTAGAGGCGGGGATGGTGTATTTCTCATGGAGAGTGCACATACTGTTATTTTCAAAAGTCCTCTACGAAAGATGGGAGCGGTTCTGTGACTAACTCAATCCTTAAGCATGTATTTAGCGATTGTTGTGGTGAAGCACAATCATTGGTGTGTGCCTATAATGTGCTTGAGATGGTGATGAACCTAGAAATAGGAATACTCCATCACTTGTCTTTCATGTTTTCTCCATGTCTTCCAAGTGTGTGTGTATTGCGTGTTTGTTCTCGAGCATAGTCTCAAAGACTAGTGGCGATGAGTCCCTCCTATGCTTTGGGATTTGTATGGCATGCTTGATTTTTTTGGCATGTCTGTTGGCCCATATGTAGTCTTAAAGACTAGTGGTGATGAGTCCCTCTTGCATTATGAGTGGTGTGTTTACTTTCCTTGTACTTCCATATGCATTTCATATATATAGGAAAAAGAAAAAAAGAAAATCATCACTATCTTCACTGCATTCACTATATTCACTATGTTTTGCATGTCTTCAATGTTGTCTTCTCAGTGTTTTGCGTGACTGTAACTATCTTCTCCATGATTTGTGTACTTGTTACTGTCTTCTCTATGATTGGTGTGTCTTCTTCATGCTTGGCGTGTTTATTGTGTTTGTTGACTGTGCTTTAATGAATGTATTGGCATTGCATTTATACATACATTAAAGTGGGGGCTAAATGTTAAGTCAGAAAATGTCCCCTTGAGGGCTTCTCCCTCTTAAGGTTTAGCTCTCAGGTCCCTTAGTATGCATTTAGGATATCTTGCATGATTTTGATGACTCCCGATAAGAAAACCCTAAAGTTTTATGGCAAATAGGACTCAGGGGATGCACTTGACATATGTCCTGCCTAAAATAGGGGGGAGGACTTGGGTGCTTGTGCCCTAGTCCTACCCTATTTTAGGTCAGGACCAATTTTGAAGTGTTGGTTTATGACCGTTATTTAGGTCCTATGCCGACACGGTAAGTTTCAATTAAAAAATTCTTGGCGAGAATGTTTGTAGTTGCATATATAAGCATGATTAGGTTATCATTTGTAAACTCAATGGGCATTACATGATTTTGGCATTCTTGTGATTTTGGAGCATTCAAAATATTCTCTATGTTGCAGAGCAGAGCATTGTTATTGTGTTTGTGTTTGCAAATTTGGCATCCATCTCCTAATGGCATGAAGAGCATATTCCTTCCATGAGATCTTCACTACAAGGTGATATCATTTGTGTTTTTAATCATTTATTATTTGAATTTTGCCTCTATCCCTTTGGGATATGCACTCTTTATCTGACAACGGTGTTTAAAAGACTTGAATGTCTCTCCAGGGCTTGACTGAGGCAAGCCTCTAAACACCACAACCCCCAACCTATTTTCTCATGATTACAGGTTACAGGTTGTAGGAGAAAAAAGTGTGGAGTTACATGAAAGTAGTATAGACTGTCAAAATTGTAGATCGAAGAAGAAAATAGGGACCTAGACTCAGGTGCCCACTCATTAGTCCTCCGGATCCCGCAACTAAAGAATCTCTGGAAAAATAGGAATAGGTTGCAGACAAGACTGCCAGATCTCAACATAAATGGTGGCACTGGACTAGGGTGCCCACTCATTAGTCCCTGACTTTTCCATTTTCTAAACTTCAAAATATGGTATGCATTTGATTGTCATTTGATATCTATGTGTGCGGGCATTTTCTATAATTTGTTTGTTTGCTTCCAGATTTGCATAATTAGGTTTTTGAGCATAATTGGACTTAATTGAACAACTAAATCACACAATTCCAATCTTCACCTATGTTCTAAGTGACTGAAGGCCTATAGTAGACTTCCTACTTAGATGATGTCCTTGAATGTTTAGTGGAGAAAGGAGGATTTACACAAACTAGAAAAATCAAACCTAAACTAAAATCCCCCTCATTTTTCCATATTAAACAATGAATAACACATACAAGGCACTATATTTATAGATGTTTTACACTCCCCAAACTAGGCGTCCACTTTCTCTCTCCTAAGATACTCCAACATGCAACATTAAATAACCTCTTACATCCTCATGCCACTTGTCAATAGTCAACCATGCAAACTTGGGCTCCCATGGACCAGAATAGTCACTTACAGGGTAATAGATGATGTCATAACAATCATAGATTTTGTTATAACAACCTTTGAATAGTACCTCTCCAATATGGGTGCCTAGTGCTAAGTATAGCAACTTACAACTCATAAATACTTGTCATAGACTGTCATATTGTCATAGAATCTTATGACAACTTACATTTGTCATAGATTCTCTTACAACATCTTACCAATATTATGATAGATGTCATACAAGCCAAATATAGTAGATTCCTCCAAGGTGGTACCTGCCCTCAATTACTCTTGATTTTCACCATTACCATCAGTAAATGTTATGTTGGTTTTAGGATAGACAACAAAGAGGGGGGGTGAATCAGTTGTCACAAAACTTTCTTTTCTTTAAACACTTAAATCCTTCTTGTATAATAATAATTCAATCATGGAAGCACAATGCAATAATTCAAGAGTAGAAACACATCAACATATATGACACCAAGATTTTAACGTGGAAAACCCAGTTAAGGGACAAACCACGGGTTGACTAATCCAAGATTGTATTCTTTGTTAAAAGAATAAGAAGAACAAAATGGCACATGCCAATTACGCCTCACTGCCTAAGCACACTACTCACAAGAGGCCCACTGCCTACAGGAGATACACTATCTACAAAATAATATAAGTATTACATACTTGAACTGGAGATTAGCATCTTCACCATGATTGAGTCAATTCCATTTAAGCTCAACACTTTTGCTCTACTTTTCGCTCTTCTCCTCTCTATCACTTCCTCATCTTCACCAAGATACATTGAAATGAATTTACAAATCTTATTTATACAAGACATCAACTTTCGGATAATCATCAAAGTCGACACAATACATGCTTTATTTTATTACAGAGCAATTACACAAATACAACTTGACTTATTACAAAACTTCATGCGTACCACCACACTATCGGCCACACATATTTGGGACTTCAATCTTCTTTGAGGAACATGCCATGCTTCATAGAACATCTTCAAGATCATCCGTAAGAAGTGTAAAACATCTAGTCAACCAAGATTAGGAAGAACACCATCACCGGAGAGTAAATCTTCAATTTAGAGCTCAATCTTTAATGCAGACTGCCAACACGAACTGGACACAATCTAGAGACCTCCACAAGCTTGCTTGAATCACCAAGAACATCCACACTACTTCTGCTTACTAAAATTATTCGTATCTTCATCTGGAACCTCAAGAACACAGTCTATCATCACTATGACATTAGAATAAATGCTTTCGGACCTCCAAACCATGAACCAATTGAGTTGTCAATTCACATTGGCTTCCTAAACATTCCACCAAATCCATAGAACAAGATATTGCATTTCTGGATCTCACTGGACCTATTTGTGTTACTCTGTCACCTCTGAACAATTGCCAGAACTAGTTTAACTCATATGGCCATAACTTCTTCAAATCTTCATGCGGACCTCTCAAATCTTGACTGGATCATCTTTAGACACATATCTACAAACCCTTTGATACGTATTCTCTGATCTTCATCTATCTAGGATCTTCACTTCATAGAACTTCACTGTCTTCACTGTTCTTCTCTGCGACTAATTTTCTCAATATCCTCAGCACACAGCTCATCCAATCCTTGACATCAATGCAACAGGAGTATGTTGACATCAATGACAACACTAATTAGGTCCATACTTGCAACAATCTTCCCCTTTGTCATTGATGGCAACATATGATGTGAAAAATTGTTTTAACCATCAAGACAAGAACTTCTCCTCACCGAATGACATAGCTCCCCCTATCAACAAAAACCACTCACATGTCTTCTCTTCCTTTACTACTCCCCCTTTGATTAGAAACCACTTTTTGTTTTTCACATGTCTTCTCTCCCCCTTTGACATTAATGGAAAAGGGCACATACTTGCATCAATCTTCTGAATCATACAGACTGCTCCCCCTAAGTAGCAACTTCCTATCATCAATCTAAACCACAAGATATGACTCTGAGATCCACCAGACTAATGCACATCAGTGCACCTTAATTTAGAATCGGAGGGGTAATAACCCCTAACTTCTCCCTGAGATACTCAAAAGAGTCCTTAGGTAGAGGTTTATTAAAAATGTCTGCAATCTGATCCTTAAAGGGCACAAACTCCAATCTCACTTCATTCGTGTTCACTTGCTCTCTCAAAAAGTGAAATTTGATGGATATATGTTTTTTTCTCTTTGAATGCAACACCAGATTTTTTGATATATTTATTGCACTTGAGTTATCACAGAAGATTGTGATAGGTTCCTCATACTCCACTCTGATGTCTCTTAGCATTTTCTTCATCCACAATACTTGAGTGCAACTACCTGCTGTTGCAATATATTCTACTTCTATAGTGGACAGAGATATTGCCTCTTGTTTCTTACTCATCCAAGAAACCAATCTTTTCCCCAAAAAGAATGCACCACCACTGGTACTCTTCTGGTCATCCACATCTCCTGCCCAATCCGCATCTGTATATGCATGAAGAGAGAAATCATGATCCATAGGATACCATAAACCATACTCAACTGTTCCCTTTAGATATCTAAGAATTCTCTTGATTACCATGACATGAGATTCTTTGGGATCAGCTTGGACTTTGGCAACAAGACCAACAACATTCATAATGTCAGGTCTAGTTTGAGTAAGATATAGTAGTCCTCCAATCAATGACCTGTACTTTTTTTGATCAGCCTTAGGAGATTAATCATCTTTTCTCAGTTTACATCCAGTTTCCATGGGAGTATTCATTGGTTTTGAATCTTCCATCCCAAATTTCTTCAATAATTCTTTCACATATTTGGTCTATGATATGAAGAATCCTTTCTTTGTTTGAGTGATTTGTAGACCCAAGAAGAAATTCATTTCCCCAAACATAGACATTTCAAATTCACTTTTCATTTGATTTGCAAAAGTCTTGCACATACTATCTCTTCCTCCAAAAATAATATCATCAACAAATACTTCAACAATCAAGATATTTTCATGATTAATCTTGAAGTACAAGTTACTATCAGCAGTACCTTTGTTGAAACCAATCTTCAAAAGATGTTTATCTAGTCTTTCATACCAAGCCTTTGGGGCTTGTTTGAGTCCATACAGTGCTTTCTTCAACTTGCAGACAATATCACCATGATCAGACAATTGAAATCCATCTAGTTGCTCAATGTATACTTCTTCTTCCAAGTCACCATTCAGGAAGGTAGAATTGACATCCATCTAATATACTTTGAAATCTTTGAAGGTAGCAAAAGCAAGAAATAATCTGTTTGCTTCAATTCTTGCCACCAGAGCAAAAGTTTCTTCAAAATCAACTCCTTCTACTTGAGAATAACCCTTGCAGACCAATTTGGCTTTGTTTCTGACTATTTCACCATCTTCATTTAGTTTATTCCAGAAGACACATTTGGTTCCAATCACATTTTTGTTTTTGGGTTTGGGAACAAGATCCCAATTGTGATTTTTCTCAATCTGCATCAACTCTTCCTCCATTGCTTTGGCCCAACTTTCATCATTGCATGCTTCACTTATTATTTTTGGTTCAATCTTTGAAATCAGACAATACTTCTCTTAATCTTGAGCAATCCTTCTTCTTGTTTAAACAACTTTGTTTTTATCACCTATGATCTGGTCTTCAGAATTATTCAGTCTTACATACCTGGGAGTTTTGGAAATTTCTTGTACTTCTATCTCTTAGATAGGTTCATTGAAACTTATCTCTTCTTCCTATATTTCAGGATTCTCTGAATCAGTCTGGATTTGAATTTCAGAAGGGGCTTGAACTTCTTGGACCAAAACATCATTCTGATCATCTTCTTCATATTCATAAAACCTTGAGGGTTTTTCAATGCCTTCATCAACCTTCACATTTGTACTTTCTATAATCTTTCTCAATCTCTTGTTATAACACCGGTATGCTTTGCTTTGAGTAAAATAACCCAAGAATATTCCTTCATCACTTCTAGCATCAAATTTACCAAGGTCTTCATCTCTTTTAATGTAACATTTTCTACCAAAGACTCTGAAATACTTAAGAGTAGCAGTGATGCCAAATCAGAGTTCATAAGGGGTCTTACTAGTATTACTTCTGATTTGTACTCAATTTAGAGTATAGACAGTAGTGCTTACAACTTCTCTCTAGTAGATCTGACAGACATTTTCTTCCATCATCATGGTTCTAGATGCTTCTTGGATGGCCCGGTTCTTTCTCTCCACTACTCCATTCTGCTCTGGGGTCCTTGGAGCAGATAACTATCTTTTTATCCCATGTTTCTCACAGAATTCTATGAAGTCTCTGGATGTGAATTCTCCACCTCTATCAGACCTAAGACATTTTATGTTTAACCCAGTTTCATTCTCTACCATTTCCTTGAATATTTTGAATTTCTGAAGAGCCTCAGATTTCTCTTTTAGGAAAGTCACCCACATCATCCGAGAATGGTCATCAATTAATAACATGAAATATCTATCACCTTGCAAACTCCTGATTCTTTCCGGTCCACATAGATCAGTATGTACTAAGTCCAATAATCCAATAGAAGATTGTTCCTTACTTTTGAATGTGACTCTACTCTGCTTACCCAACTGACATTCTTTGCACAAACTATTAGTAGGTTTCACCAGTCTTGGAAGATCTCTTACAATCTGAGTGTTGTTTATCTTGATGGTATTATCAAAATTTACATGATACATTCTCCTATGCCACAACCAACTCTGATCAATTTGAACAAATAAACAACTTTTGCTGGTACCAACCAAGTGGAAGATGTTACCTTTTGTTTGAGTACCAGATGCAACCTCTATTCTGGAACTTTCAAAGATCTTACATTTTCCATTTTTGAATCAAAGATCATAGCCTTTGTCCACCAACTGCCCAACACTGAGAAGATTGTGCTTCAGACCTTCAACATATAGTACATCACTAGTTTTGTTCTTTCCATCAAAAGAAATAGTTCCTCTGCCTCTAATTCTGCCAGCAGAATTATCTCCAAATTTTACAACTCCTCCTTCATATCTTTCCAGATTTATGAACTTATTTTTGTCACCAGTCATATGGTGGGAGTATCCACTGTTAGTGACCCATTAATTTTTTTCTACAACTTGAGCAGCTAGAGCTCTTTCTACCTGTTTATGATTGACAGATTCAGTGGGCATTGGATCTTCCTCCTTGATGGCAATAAACACCCAGTCACTTCCGGATTTATTTCCTATCTCTGATTCATCATCTATTACTCTTTCATCATCACCTTCATGAACATAGTAACATTTCTTTTGGAATCTTGATCTATTTGGATTTGTCCTTGAAAATCTTTCCAGACACCTTGAGGCAAAATGACCAATCTTGTTACAGTTGAAACATTTGAAGGACAATTTTCCTTCATACTTACCAGATCCTCTTGGTAGTCTTTTTGCAATAAGGGCTTCAAGTTGAGTAGCTTCTGCTTCATCTTCTTCCAGATCTTTTCTTCCTTTTTCATACCATGATAGTTTCTTTGTGGAGTTCTCTCCTGGATCATACCTTTGTTTGCCTTTTATAGAGGTAGTAGCTTTGAATGAAGATTCGGTCTTGGGGGGTGCATCTCCAAAATCAGCCAATTCAAATGCAGCCAATTTTCCAACCAATTGATCTCTTGTGATATTTGATAAAGATCTGGATTCTTTAATAGCAGCAACCTTGTGTTTGTAAGTAGGAGGTAGGGATCTAAGAACTTTGGCAACAATCTCATCTTCATCTAAGGTTCCACCAACACACCTAATGCCACAAACTAGCTCATTTACATTTGGCATAAATGTAGTAATATTCTCATCTTCATTCATCTTCAGGTTTTCAAATTTTCCTTTCAGACTTTGTAGCTTGGCACATTTAACATATTTGTCTCCTTCATGCAGAAGTTCCAATTTTTCCCAAATTTTATATGCAGTTTTTAAATCTATAACATTTGTTAGCTCTGAATCAAATAAGGCACTTAGTAAGGCTTTTTTAGCTCAAAGATTATCTTCAGCATCTCTGATTTCATCTACAATTGTCAGACCATTCTTTGGAGGAACATACTTCTTTGAAGTTATGGTCCAATATTGCATTCCCATACATTGCAAGTGACATTCCATGCGACTTTTCCAAAGAGTGTAATTAGTTCCATCAAACCTCAGACTATCCTTCTTGTAGGAAGACAACATGGATCTCCTCAAGCGATTAAGCTCTTTTAGAGGAACTTAGCTCTGATACCAATTGTTGGTTTTAGGACAGACAACTAAGAGGGGGATGAATCAGTTGTCACAAAACTTCCTTTTCTTTAAACACTTAAATCCTTCTTGTATAATAATAATTCAATCATGGAAGCACAATGTAATAATTCAAGAGCAGAAACACATCAACATATATGATACCAAGATTTTAATGTGGAAAACCTGGTTAAGGGAAAAACCACAGGGTGACTAACCCAAGATTGTATTCTCTGTTAAAAGAATAAGAAGAACAAAATGGCACATGCCAATTAGGGCTCACTGCCTGAGCACACTGCTCACAAGAGGCCCATTGCCTACAGGAGACACACTGTCTATAGAATAATATAAGTATTACATACTTGAACTAGAGATTAGCATCTTCACCATGCTTGAGTGAGCTCCATTTAAGCTCAACACTTCTGCTCTACTTTTCGCTCTTCTCCTCTCTATCACTTCCTCATCTTCACTAGGATACTTTGAAATGACTTTACAAATCTTATTTATACAAGACATCGACTTTGGGATAATCATCAAAGTCGGCACAATACATGCTTTATTTTATTACAGAGCAATTACACAAATACAACTTGACTTATTACAAAACTTCATGTGTATCACCACACTGTCAGCCACACATATCTAGGACTTCAATCTTCTTTGAGGAACACGCCATGCTTCGCAGAACATCTTCAAGATCATTCGTAAGAAGTGTAAAACATCTAGTCAGCCAAGATTAGGAAGAACGCCATCACCAAAGAGTAAATCTTCAATTACGAGCTCAATCTTCAATGCGGACAGCCAACATGAATTAGACACAATCTAGAGACCTCCACAAGCTTGCCTGAATCACCAAGAACATCCACACCACTTCTGCTTACTGAAATTATTTGCATCTTCATCTAGAACCTCAAGAACACAGTTTGTCATCACTGTCACATTAGAATAAATGCTTGCAGACCTTCAAACCACGAACCAATTGAGTTGTCAATTCACATTGACTTCCTAAACATTCCACCAAATCTGTAGAACAAGATATTACATTTTCAGATCTCACCGGACCTATTTATGTCACTCTGTCACCTTTGAACAACTGCCAGAACCGGTTTAACTCATATGGCCATAAATTCTTCAAATCTTCATGTGGACCTCTCAAATCTTGACTAGATCATCTTTAGACACATATCTACAAACCCTTTGATACGCATTCTCTGATCTTCATCTATTTGGGATCTTCGCTTCATAGAACTTCATTGTCTTCACTGTTCTTTTCTGAGACTAATTTTCTCAATATCCTCAGCACACAGCTCATCCAATCCTTGACATCAATGCAACAGAAGTATGTTGACATCAATGAAAACACTGGTTAGGCCCATACTTGCAACATGTTACTCCATAACTACCATTGATAACTCTAGAACTTATTGATTCAGTAACTCTTTAATTATCGTCCCTAGTAAATAATTTTTACCACTGTCAATGAAACTTGTACATCCCTTATAGGTGATTTACAAACAATATTAGGAATAATAATTACAAGGATTTACAAGGTTAATGGTACCTTAATCCTAATATTCTACCACTTGATATAATACATTGTAAATACCCATAGGAAAACATAAACTGACTAAGTACAAGAAACAAGGCCCATGGCCTCCCTGCACCAAGTAAACTTATTTATGATCACATGTTTGGTCAAAGAATCTACATCATTCTCTTGAGTATCTATGTTCTTGAAATCAATCTATCCACTTGCAACCATTTTTTGAACAAAGTGTAATGTCAAAAAATGTCCCCTTGGGGGCTTTCCCCTCATAAGGTTTAGCTCCCGGGTCTTTAGAGTGCATTTAGGACATTTTAGTTCATATTTTAACACCTCAATGGAATGAGACCTAAGTCCCATGGCAAATAGGACCTAGGAGGACCCCTTGAGTTGTACTTGCCTAAAATAGGGGGGAGGACTTGGGCGTCCGCGCCCTAGTCCTGCCATATGTTAGGGCAGCCTCAATTTCTGGGTGTTAGTTAGTGACCATTATTAGGTCCCTTTGCTGATATGGTAAGTTTCAATTTCAAATAACTTGGCGGGAGTGCTTGTAGATGCATACATAAATATATGTAGGCATTCATTTGTAAACTATATTTTCAATTAGATAGCAAGTGTGATGTTCAAGTGTTCTCAAGGTGATTCAAGGCTTCTATTGTGTTGCAAGAGTAGACTTGTATGTTCTCTATGTTGATATTTGCAGATTTGAACATCAATCTCCTCATGGCATGAAGAGCATCTTCCTACATGAGAGCTTCACTACAAGGTGACATATCATTGTGTTTTTGTCATTGATTCCTTTGGTTTTTAGCCTCTGCTTCACAAGGGAATGCCCTCTTTATCTAAAAAAGGTGTTTGGAGACTTAAGTGTCCTTTGAGGTTTGACTGAGGCAAACCTCTAAACACCACAACCACCAAACCAAGTCTTGTGATTGCAGGTTACAGGTGTCACATTCAGGAAAAGTGGAGTTGCAGGAAGGCTAGAAAGACATCAGGGATTTGGTATCTGAAGAAAAGACAGACAAAGGATCACTTCTAGGACTAGGGCACTCACTCAAGTGTCCTTTGCAAACTGATTCTAGAAAATAGAAGTTACAGGGCTGATCAGTGTCCGAAGGAGGTCTAGATTCCTCGAAAAAGTAGGTACCTTGGACTTGGGTGCCCACTCCAGTGTCCCCGACTGTTCCGCTTTGGAACCCTGAAAATAGGTATTCTGTAATTTGGTATTTTACTCCTATCTACAAGGGCTTTTTCCATAATTCATTAATTTGTTGTCATATTTGCTTAATTAGGGTTTTAATGGTCAATTGACCATAGGAGAAGGAAAAATTGATAATTAATTCCCTAATCCAAGCTTCCCCTCATTTGCAAGTTACCTAGGGTATGATAGTGCCTGCCACTCGACCCTAGATCCTTCAATGTTAGGGTGAAAGGAGGATTTTAACATCTAAGCCACAAAAGATTAACAAATCCAATTTTACCCTAAACATTTTGGTGAACCCATGTCTTTTAACTTAAATTGCAACTTGCTGAGTGTTTGTCTATAGATTTGGTGTTATTTCATTCATTCATATAGGCATTTAATTTATTACATTGAGAAAATTTCAAAAAAATTGAAAAATTTGGAAAAATACAAAAAAATTGCATTGTTTGGCTTACTAAATTGCATCAATTCTTTCTAATTTTTCCTAATTCATGATTTTTGCATCAGATCTGATATAAACTACAGAAAAATACAAAAAATCAAAATCTTTCTTTGCATTTTCATCATTTAATTGCTAAGGTTTTGTGGAAATTTTGACAATTTTTAGATAACCTAGTAATTCCAAAATCTAGGGTTTGTAGCCAAAATCTTTTATCATATTTTCTACTGATTTTAGAAGCTTATTAAAATTTTCATTTGGCTGTGGTCTTGAATTTTAGTGTGAATTTGCATTTAAATTTAAATTATTTGTATTTTTGCATTGAAAATTTCAATAAAAACTAGCAATTTTGGTGCATTTTCATTAAATTTGCATGGGAATTTTGCATGATTAAACTTGAAAATTATTTTCAGATCTGAGAGTATGTAATTTACATAAAAAATCAGACTTCAAACCATTTGTATAGCATTTTGTTCTAAAATCTCAAACCTAGGGCTTCGAAAACAATGATTTTCACTAATTTTGGCCTTATCGACTCTCTAAATTTGCATCATAGGTGTGTTGTGAAAGATGTTTTTAAATTAATTTTCTTTTATTAGGGTAATAATTTACTTCCCCTCATAAAAATCTTCACAACACCCTTTTAACAGGCTCTTGTAGTGAGAAATCGGTGAAAAACTACACATTTTGACAATTTTTGTCCTAGGGTTTGACCTAGTTTGCACTCCAAGCATGTTGTGATAAATTTTATGGATTGAGGTGACTGATATTATTAATATTATTTATTTTACCTCCTAAAATTCCTTACAACACCCCTTTTTCTAGGTCTTGGAGTTGAAAAACTGTGAAAAATTACATATTTTGCTACATTTTCACTAGGGTTTTGCCTTAAGTGGCGTTAAAATCATGATGTGTTGGGTATTTTGGCACCAAGTGGCTGTTATTGCTGATATTATTTTCTTTCCATCATCATTTTCCTCACAACACCCTTTATTATGCTCTTTTGCATTAAATTTTGGTGAAAAAGTGCTCATTTTGACATATTTTTGAAAGGAAGCTAGGTGTGCGGAAATCACTTCCTACCCTAATCTAATGAAGAGAGGGCTATGCAAATTCAAATTAATCCTTAAAACTACATAAACATAGAACATCTAAATGAGATATTGCATCAATACACAAGAACCAAAAAGAAGACAGAAGAAGAGAGGCAAAGATTTACAGTGGGGAAATCCCTTATCAGGTGAAAAACCCCACACTCAGAACCCTGCACAATGTATTGACAAATCTAAAGGAATTTTTACAATACACTTGCAATGCAAGCTTCAATGCTCTTCGACACTCATGTCTAGAGTCAATCTGGTAGCATAACAGTACCTGTAAACATGTGAAACAACTCCCTCTTAATTATGTAGAAAATACAAGGCAATATTGGACCTATCTTGGGATGGGCATCCAACTTGGCCTCATGGCCCAAAACCCATGCCTAAGGACACTTGGTCAACATTGTAGAATGTGCCTAACACTTTTCCACAACTCCCATCCCAAAGAGGTCACCTATTTCCAAAATGGGCTATGACAGATGCTCTTATGACACTTACAACCATCATAGAATTTGTCATAGCGGTTACTATTGGAAACAAGGTAGATAACTAAGAGGGGGGGTGAATGAGTTATCTCTATTATCTTAACTTTCTTTTCTTCTTTTATAATTTGTGCAACATCAAAATATATAAGCAAATATAATCATGAGAACATAAATAAAATCAAAACACATAACACAAGGATATTTACATGGAAAACCTTGTTAAGGGAAAAACCACAGGGTGACTAACCCAAGATTGTATTCTCTTTTAAAAGAATAAGTACAAAATGGCACTTGCCAATTAGGGCTCACTACCTGAGCACATTGCTCACAAGAGGCACACTGCCTACAAGAGACTCACTATTTACAGAACTTACAGAAGGTAACCAGGTGTTTGAACTGATGAGAGGCATCTACAAATGTTAGAGTTCAGTTCCGATTAGGCACAATATACTGATCTGATGCACTTCATTCTTCCTCTGCTCTAATGTTGCTGCTCTGTCACATACCGGATTTATATTGCTGCTTTCACACTTATCTCTACCTTTCTTCACACTTTATTTTATCATATCTGTACACACATGCACCTTCATACTAGAATCCATCTGGTATATATATCCGTACCAAGGATTTCAACAACTTTCTAGTCGGCAACCAGAATACTCAAGATATTTACAAATTACTGATCTGTTAGCTGAATCCATTCTTGATTTGTGATGTGTATAAAAAACATAGGCATTGAAGTCATCAATCATGTCAGCCAACAATGTATGATCCCTCAAATATCTTGATCAACATCAATTACTCATCTGGATTGAAGTCTGATACTCTGCCGGTCAGTTCTTCCTCAATCTGCTCTGCTTGTCTGGAACCCAACACTCAAATGCTCATATCTTTTCCATGTTTTATCACTAGAGGTTCAATCTCTAGAATATAGTAGTCATGATACTCCTCTTGACTTGTCCAAGTCCGCAACTTGTTGAGTTACACCATCTGAGAGATCTGGACCTGATTGTCAGACCTTGTTGCATGCTTTGTTCTTGTTCACCAGACCAAAACAATCTTCAATCTGACTTCCGGTATAGGCATACTATGTGCTGCAGATGTGTGGGATAGACTTTGTTGCCATCAATGACAACACTCATGAAGCCACATAGTGTCTCTTGCCAACAATATCCCCCTGTGGCATTGATGGCAACACTTAGTGAAAAATGACTAAGTGTCGCAACAAACTCCCCCTTGGTTGATACTCTATCTTATGCACTATTTTACTGGAGCTCCCCCTTAGTTGGATTCCACATTTTTCATTACTCCTCACTCCCCTTTTGACATCAATGGAAAAGGGTTGAATCCGCACACCAAAATTTGCAAAAATTAACCTATACATGACCACATAAGGATATATACATGTTATACTTACATATACTTGAGTATATCTACAAAAGTGGCCTTCAACTGTACAAACTCTGTGGCCCAGCTCTACTTCATCCTATCCAAAATGGAGATGTGACCACTCAATAAAAAGGCATATGCTTCTTCCCTTCTTAGATCTACCGGATCACTGGTCCGGGCTGTGGTCTGAGCATTTGTTAAGGTCTCATGCATTGCCTCTAACTTAGGGATAATTATCCCTCTGAGTTCACTCATCCTGTTTATTATATTCTTCTTTTCTTTGTCCAGCCTCTTTATTTCATTTATAATGACAATAGCCTGGCATTCTTGATTCATTAAGGATGTAGTGAGGGGATCAAAATTATGAGATAAACTTGACAGTTTACCTTCTTGTTCTTTCACCTTCTTTTCAATATCCTCTGTCACTTTAGGCCAATATAGACAAAATTTGTACATGTCCCCACCATCTTTAAGAGCATTTTCAAGGCTCTTTATCCCAATATCTAGGGTCCTCCTATCATTAGCAATGAGTCCTTGTACTTCAATGAATCTTTTTCCCAAAAACTCCTTTCGGACCTTTGCTTCTGCTAATTTCTCTAAAGATTCAAAATGAGTGCCAACAGAGTTTACCAGAGATTTCAAGTTACCAGATGGAGAGGCTGAAGGATCCTTTTGAAAGGATGGCATGATCTTTTCTAGCATCCTGGATGCAATCTCTAACAGCTTATAGTCTTCCATGTGAGATTTCAGAAGTTTTTCTTTTGCTTTGGCTTGAGCAAAAGATGCTATTTTCATTGTCTGGACCAGAGAAAAGGAATCAAAATTTAGTGGTCCTTGGGAATAGTTCTGGTTCATCTATCTCCATCATTTCTTTGTTTAAGAAGTTCCTTACTGCCTCTGCAGTGTCTCTTGTTGGTGACTGAGTCTTCTTTTCTTTTAGGATCTCAGAATTGTCATCGGAGATCTTCTTTGTTTGTTTTTCTTCGTTTCCCTTTACCTCCTCTTCTTGATTCACTTTCTCCTCTTTTCTTCCTTCTCCTTTAGTTCCTGAGTTTGGAATGTCTATAGTGGGATCCGGAGGAGAGATGTTAACTGCTTCATGAACTTCCTCTTCCGGAACAAAGGAATCCAAGTCCTTAGACTTCTTTAGATCTATCTCTTTTGACCCTTCTACATTTTTGTCAGAAGATTCTTCATTGGGTGCATTTAATCCTTCAACATCCATGGTAGAATGTTCTTCATCAGTTTTCTCTATAATAGGAAGATTGAATCTTTTGAAGGCATTCCAGAGGATGTCTTTTATTTCTCTTGCTACTTGATAAGTTTCTCCAAGCATAAGTTTGTTCATTCTTGCTTTGCTCCAGAATTCATCCTTACAGTCCTTAAAGATCATGTCCATTTGCTTTGGAATAATAGAAGGATAAAGCTGAATTCCAATCTGTTCTTGGATCTCTAAGTCTTTTGCCTTTGCATTCTCTTTTCTAAGTTCAAGTACCTTCTCTAGACTTTTGGGAATTAATGAAATGATTTCAATGAATGCTTTATTATAAATATTCAGGTACTTGACTGTATCTTCTTCCAAGATCCTTTTGTCAGTATCACTATATTCATCATAGAATTTTGTTACTGGTTGTAGATTCCCATCCACAGTGACTGTCTTGATGATATCATCAATGGAAAGAGTGGGCTTTTCAACAAATTATTCTACCTTTTCTTCTTTGTTTTTACTGGCAGAGGATTCCCCGGATGTTTTCTTCTTCTTCTTCATTTTCTTAATTTCCTCATCAAACTCTGTTTCTTCATCATCCTTGTGACTTGTGTAAGACCTTGTGGCTTTTATTTTCATTCTCTTTTTCCCTTTCCAGATGTCTTGACTTTCAGTTTGGTGGCTCTTGAGCTCTTAGGAGTGGCACGTGTAGAGCTCTTGGAGGATCCAGTCTAAGAGGAGGCTTGTACCGGAACACTTCCTTTCTCTGCTTCTTGCTTCTCTCTCTCAACTCTTTCAACTTTCTCTCTATTTGTATCTACTGCCTCTTTTGATATGCCATATCTTTTGGCAATTTCCTCAAATTCCCTTCTAACTTTCCTCTTTATCTCTGGTTGTCTTAGTTCAACATGTATTTTTACAATTAGCTCTTGAAAGGTTCCAAACCTTTCTGCCTCAGGGTCCTTAGGTTCTGGTGTAGGAGCACCAAGATGTCTAGATTTTGTTTGATCTTCAAGTAGTTGTTTTGTCAATAAGGTCTATGAGACCATCCAAATGTTGTAATGAGGCTTACTTGTAAGGGACTATGTCCAAGTAACTAGTATCTATTATCTTGTTGTAAGTCCTCAAGAGGATAGTCATGTGGCAAAAAGGGCAGTCTCCTTAAGGTTGTAGCCACCTAATGTGTGTAGGGGGTAATCTTATTGGTTGTAAGCCTATAGAGGCATGTCAAGTGTTTGGGAGAATGTTAAAACATTGTCCAAAGGTTAAACTAAAGGTTAGAAAGCTCAAGTAGACAAAAACAGTCAGACAGTCCAAGATTGGACAGTTACAAAACTATTTTCTTGTGCAGACCGGGAAGTGATGGTTGAAAAAAATAATTTTTTTCCCTCTCCATCGATTCTTCTACCCTCCATCTTATGAAAGGCGTTGAGGAGGCTTAAAAGGAGGAGAGAACCATTTCATTTTGAAGTGTGAAGGAAGTATTGAAGTGCAAATAAGAAAAGAAACCATGTTCCTGCTGTTCTCTACATTTTCTATATTTTTCCTCACTGTTTCCTGCCATACTGTACTCCTGTACGGATTTGTTTTAATCCATTTGCATATTGGGTGGATAGTAGAAGGAGATGACTTTGATTTGAGCATTGTTTGAGCTCTTGACATTAATCTTGGTGTGAGAAATCACTATTTTACTTTAGACTGCCCTAATTCCTATGGTATCCTTCAGAAATTTGCTATTTCCTGCACTAACCCGTACTTGTATGGCCTGAAGAAGATTGGTGTCCATGTTGGGCAATTAGGGGGGTGAGCTGTCTTTTCCTTATAGTTTATTTGAATCCTTGACAGTCTTCTATAGCACCGTATTCCATTTTTGTTTGAAAGTGGTTTGATAACCCTGAGTTAGGGTTCTGTCAGCGAATTCCTGATGCTTTGCTCATTCCACTGAGCCACCATGTCTTATAATCAGTGGAATGAGTCATGTAGAGTCTACTTTAATGGTTTGTGAAGACCTTGGAGGTAGGAGAATGGGTTTGGTCTGAGTTTACCTTGTAGATGACCCTGTAGTGTTATGTCTTGGGATGGAGTAGAGGACAGTAACAAAGTGAAGAACACAGGTATGTTGGCATGTCATTTGTTTTGTCAAAGAAGACAGTAGATGTTTGGCAAATTATAGACTTGATTAGTTGTATGAGATAGGGTATGTCCCAATAGAGATCATCACAAAGAGGATATGGTGACTGTCCTCCTCATAGAGCAGTGAGGTTGTGACTGTCCTTGAAAGGTATGGTAGGAATTGCTGTCCTGCAGGGTCTACACAGTGGAGATGTTGGAATGCCAGAGGAAGTTAGGCATCTTGGAAGGTGTGCCTTGAAGTCCTTCACCTTGGATCATGAACATATGTAGTTTGAATAAGAACCCTGCCTTATTAGAAGCCTGAATTCTGTTAAGGGCCAGTGAATAGTGAGAGTTGTTGCCTTGAAACTTTCAAATGTCCCTTCTAGTGATAGATTGTTTGCATCAGTTGGAGTGCTCTGCATCATATTGGTATCAAAGCTACTAGTAGGTCCTTGAGGGAGTAAACGATCTTGTGAAACAGTAAGAGTTTGTGAGAATTGTAAGGATGCCTCCTAAGAATCAGATGGCTAAGGAGAACAATGAGTTGAGAGAAGCCTTAGAGGCTAGAGAAAAAGAGTTGAGGGACAGAAGAGAACAAGATGCTGCAAGGGAAAGAGAGTTGAGGCAAGTAAGAAGGGAGAATGCATCAATCTTGGCTAGATTGGAAGCATTGGAGAAGAATCCTAGAAAGGATGAGCAAGATGGTCAAGAAGGAGATAAGGATGTAGATGAGAATCCTCCAGAGGATGAGTTAGATGCTGAAGAAAAGAAATTTGTGAGATTGCTGAAGACAGTCCAAGGTAGTGGAGCAAAGGCAAACATAGAGTTACCCATCTATCAGGGGAAGATGGATAGTGAAGAGGTGTTAGGGTGGATAGATGCCCTTGAAAATTTTTTCAAGTATGAGGAGATGAGTGATGAGAAGAAGATCAAGTTTGCAAAAACAAAACTAAGAGGAACAACACTTACATGGTGGAGTAGTGTGCAGACATAAAGAATGGCTAGAGGTGCATCAAGAATCACTTCTTGGAGTAGTATGAAGGATATGATGAAGGACCAATTCCTTCCATCTGATTATTCCATTCAGGCAAAGAGGATGAGGTAGAATCTGAAGCAGAAGGACATGGATGTTATGTCCTATACTGAGCAATTTCATAAGCTTAGTATTAGAGGAGGATTGGAAGATGAAGAAGAGAAAGTGGCAAGGTACCTTAATGGGCTTAGGTATAACTTGCAAGATGAAATTGGTTTGGCAGTGCCAAAATCACTTGGAGAGTGTTTTCAGTTGGCCATCAGGGCTGAAGAGAGGGTGAAGAGGAAGCAAGAAAGGCAAGGAGGAAGTGGAAGAGGATATAGAGGTAGGGGCAGACCTACTACTAAAGTCTAGAACAGCAATGAGAAAGGTAAGGAGATGTCTACAGAATAGAGAGGTGGATATAGAGGTGGAGGTAGGTTTGGATCAGGTAGAGGAGTGTTCACAGGTAGATGTTATCACTGCAATGAGGTGGGACACACATTTTTCAACTTTCCTAAGAAGGATGGTGTTGACAAGACCAAGGATAGAAGAGTTCACTTGGCACAAGAGGAGGAGAAGCCAGAAGAACCAGAAATGTTGTCAACCTCTCCAATGATGGTTGGAGAAATGCTTATGGTGGAGAAAGGTAAAATGCAGCCAACACCATAGGTATCTATTTTCAGAAGTAATTATTTAAGCCATGGAAAGATATGCAAGTTGATTATAGATTCAGGTTCTCATGATAATCTAGTTTCTTGGGAAATGGTGCACAAGTTGGGATTGAAAACTTTTGATCATCCTAGTCCTTACAATGTCAATTGGGTGAGTCAAGAGCATAAAGTAAGGGTTACTAAGAAGGCATATGTTGATTTTACAATTGGTCCATATTAGGACTATGTTTTGTGTGATGTTATTCCAATGACATGTGGGCATATAATCTTGGGTAGACCATGGCAACACTTGAGAAGGACTATTCATGATGGTTACACTAATAACTATGTGGTGCACAAAGATGGTAAGAAGTTCAAACTGATACCTTTACCTTGTGAAGAAAAGAAGGAACATGTTACTATTTGTTTTGGAGAGAAACTACAGTTGAATGTGCAAGTTAAGGATGATTGCAAGTAGCAGGAACAGTTGTAGCAGAAGAAGGTGGATGACAGTCCTAAAGAGCAGTAGGCTTGGGACTTGAGTTATGTCAAGGTTGGAGACATTGATTGCCCTATAAGGAGCCAGAAGAAGGAAGGTAGACAACATATAGTATAGGGAGGAATGAATCAGAACCTCCAGTTGAGAAGACCAGAAGTATTGCAGCAGCAAGGTCCTAGACAAGGACACCAAAACAGGTTTTATGGTTCTAATACTATTTACAGGAGCCATGCAGGTTGGAGAAGGAGGAAGATTACTCTTGGAGAGTTCATGTTTCCCAGTCAGAGGAACATTCCAACAAGATTGAAGAATGGTTGGAGCAGACCCCATAACTCTTGGGACAAGAGTTTTCATCATGCCAGGGAGTATGGTGCAGGAGCACCAAGATGTCTAGATTTTGTTTGATCTTCAAGTAGTTGTTTTGTCAATAAGGTCTATGAGACCATCCAAATGTTGTAATGAGGCTTACTTGTAAGGGACTATGTCCAAGTAACTAGTATTTATTATCTTGTTGTAAGTCCTCAAGAGGACAGTCATGTGGCAAAAAAGGCTGTCTCCTTAAGGTTGTAGCCACCTAATGTGTGTAGGGGGTAATCTTATTGGTTGTAAGCCTATAGAGGCATGTCAAGTGTTTGGGAGAATGTTAAAACATTGTCCAAAGGTTAAACTAAAGGTTAGAAAGCTCATTTAGACAAAAATAGTCAGACAGTCCAAGATTGGACAGTTACAAAACTATTTTCTTGTGCAGACCAGGCAGTGATGGTTGAAAAAAACTATTTTTTTCCCTCTCCATCGATTCTTCTACCCTCCATCTTGTGCAAGGCGTTGAGGAGGCTTAAAAGGAGGAGAGAACCATTTCATTTTGAAGTGTGAAGGAAGTATTGAAGTGCAAATAAGAAAAGAAATCATTTTCCTGCTGTTCTCTGCATTTTCTATATTTTTCCTCACTATTTCCTGCCATATTGTACTCCTGTACAGATTTGTTTTAATCCATTTGCATGTTGGGTGGATAGTAGAAGGAGATGACTTTGATTTGAGTATTTTTTGAGCTCTTGACATTAATCTTGGTGTGAGAAATCACTATTTTACTTTAGACTACCCTAATTCATGTGGTCTCCTTCAGAAATTTGCTATTTCCTGCACTAACCCATAGTTGTACGGCCTGAAGAAGATTGGTGTCCATGTTGGGAGATTAGGGGGGTGAGCTATCTTTTCCTTGTAGGTTATTTGAAGCCTTGACAGTCTTCTATAGCACCGTATTCCCTTTTTGTTTGAAAGTGGTTTGATAACCCTGAGTTAGGGTTCTGTCAGCGAATTCCTGATGCTTTGCTCATTCCACTAAACCACCATGTCTTATAATCAGTGGAATGAGTCATGTAGAGTCTACTTTAATGGCTTGTGAAGACCTTGGAGGTAGGAGAATGGGTTTGGTTTGAGTTTACCTTGTAGATGACCCTGCAGTGTTATGTCTTGGGATGGAGTAGAGGACAGTAACAAAGTGAAGAACACAGGTATGTTGGCATGTCATTTGTTTTGTCAAAGAAGACAGTAGATGTTTGGAAAGTTATAGACTTGATTAGTTGTATGAGATAGGGTTTGTTCCAATAGAGATCATCACAAAGAGGATATGGTGATTGTCCTCGTCATAGAGCAGTGAGGTTGTGACTGTCCTTGAAAGGTATGGTAGGAATTGTTGTCCTACAGGGTCTACACAGTGGAGATGGTGGAATACCAGAGGAAGTTAGGCATCTTGGAAGGTGTGCCCTGAAGTCCTTCACCTTGGATCATGAACACATGTAGTTTGAATAAGAACCCTGCCTTGTTAGAAGCCTGAATTCTGTTAAGAGCTAGTGAATAGTGAGAGTTGTTGCCTTGAAACTTTCAAATGTCCCTTGCAGTGATAGATTGTTTGCATCAGGCTAGCTCAACAGGTGTTGAACATGTAGCTCCAAGATTTTCTCATCAACCTCGTATCCCATTGGCATTATCCAAAATATTCTAAGCTCAACTTCCTCCATTAGGCATTGATCAGTATCTACCATGAAACACACTGTATGCTTGTATTTCGCAACTATGGACTGAGGTATCCTCTCTTTGACTTGCATCATACTTTGGAAGTTCTTAAAGTAACCCCAGAGTGCTATGCTTTGAGCTTTAGTATCACCAAGTCCATACATATGGTCTCTAATTTGTATTGCAACCGGTTTGTCATTTTGCCAAACCCAACCACTTGATCTGGGTAGCTCATTCATGTAGTAGAAGAATAGACATAGTATTAAACAACCACACTTGAAGGACTTCTTCTTATTCTTCTTGATCTTCTGCAAGTTTTCTAATAGTTGGTTTAAGAGAAGATCACATAGGTCATAATCTGCATTTTCCCTCAACATCTGATATGCTGCATATATTGCAGTCCCAAACAAAGAATTCTCCCTGCTAGAATGATAGATCTTATACGCAATTATCAATGAGGCAAATTTGACATCCGGATCTGTGATGTCATCTATGGTCATTGCTCTCTTGTCACACTTAGATCTGATAGCTTCAGTTGCTGTCTGGTTCTTGACAAATTTGAGTGTAGGTAACCCATCAGATGAGTGCAGTCCAGTTACTGCTCTAATGGCATTTTTGTTATCTTAAAGGGCTTCATTAACCACATGAAATTATCATGCATTCTGCTAAGGACATACCGGACCCAATCATCTTCTGTAAAATAGGGAAAGTGGATGCAATGTCTGAAGTGTTTATCTCAGAGGGCCTTGTATTAAGATTTGAGTTCAAAACTTTCATCTATTAACTATTTATGATAGATGTCCATCAACTTAGATTCTCCAAATTCCTCAATGTTGGCATGGATGTAAACCCTAACATCTTTTACGTGCAATACCCCATGCGGAATGCTAGAAAAAGCGCCTAAAAGATCAACTTCTAGGGATTTGTAGGGGTGTTTCTTAAATTTTGGGTGCGGCCTATCAGTGATCTTAACAACCATTGGAGTAGCCATTTTGTAAAAGATTCAGAGAGAGATTTTCAGAATGGAAGTACCTTTTTACACTTTAGGGTTTGAAATAAGAGCCGGAAGAAATCACTGGTTGAAGTGGATTTTACAGTTGATCTTTGAGAGAGTTGTAGAAACTTGATGCAGAGCTCTTCTTTTCTTCTTCTCGAATGAAAATGTACAAATGATGAGTGAAAGAAACCTTTTAATCTTGCGCAAACCCTAATTTCCTTTTGCAATAAATGCACAACTTAAGTTATCCAGTTGCCCTATTCTGAGAGAGATCTTTTTGAATCACTGTGTTGCATTTAGAATCATTTTCAATGAAGATTGATAATGTATCTTCTTTTCTCCAATCATGCCTTGGTCTGCAGATCAAGGTATTTCAATTTTGAATCATACCGGATCTATCTGTGACTATCCTGCTTTACCAGATGGCTATCAAACCAGATCAATCTTGGATGATTAAACTCTTGCAAAACTCCATGCGGATCTTTCATATTTTTACTGAGGGTTATTTGGATATTTTTCTGAGAACCCTTTAATCCGCAACATTCTGTGTGCCAAATTTAGGCACCAATTGATTAGATGGGGGAATTTATTTTTCTCTGTGACTCCCCCTAAGCCAGAGCTCATCTGTTTAGTTTTCAGAAGGAATATCAGCACCGGATTCTGGCGTGGATCTATCTCCAACATTTTCTATACTCTTCTTCACCCAAATCTTACTCATCTCCCTTTGAACTTCATCCGCATTCACTTTGCCTTTTCCCTTATCTTGTTTTTGATTATGATGCACCGAACCCCTTGTTGGATCTAGGGCATACAACTGAGAGGGGGGGGGTGAATCAGTTGTATACAACTTCTTCTTCTTTCAAACACTTGATTCTTTGTTGTTAGTTAGCAGCATATCAAATAATCATCCATGAAAGCATAATACATAAACACAAGAGCAGATAAGCATCAACACATTGAACATCAAGATTTTGACGTGGAAAACCCGGTTAAGGGAAAAACCACGGGGTGATTAACCCAAGAATTATTCTCTGTTAGAAGAATAAAGAAAAATGAATGGCACATGCCAATAAGGGCTCACTGCCCGAGCACACTGCTCACAAAGAGGCCCACTGCCTACAAGGAGACACACTGTCTACAAAGTGATAAAAATCACAGTCTTGAACTAGAGAATGACATCTCTACCATGTCCGGATCAGTTCCAATTAAGCCCAAAAATCTCTGCTCTGCCTTTCACACGTTTCTTCGCTATGCCACACTCATCCACACACCACGCTTTGAAATGAACTCACAAACCGTTATTTATACAAGACATCGACTTAGGAACAAACATCTAAGTCGGCAAACAACCATAGGAGTATCCGCAAGATGAATAACACATCCGGTCAGCCATCACAAGAACATTCGCAGGATGAACAACTCATCCGGTCGGCTAAACAGAGCAAGAACTTCATCCGGAAGAATAACTTCAATTCCGGGCTCTACCATCAATGCAGACCAACAACACAACCTAAACATGATCCAAGAACCTTCACAAGCCTGTCTGAATGTCCGGATACATCCGCACTTCCTCTACTTACTGGGATCTCTTGTCTTCCTCATCCGGAACTTCAAGAACACAGTCTGTCGCCACTGTCATAATGCAAGAGGTACTTCCGGACCTCCAAATCATACACAAATCAGGATGACACATCACAAGGACATCCCAAACACTCCGTCCAATCCGCAGATTAGGATAATACAATTCCGGACCTCACCGGACCTTTTTGTGATCCTCTGTCACCTCTGGATACTTGCCAGAACCGGTTCTATACCGACAGCCACAACTCCTTCAGATCTTCATGCGGACCTCTAAAATCTTAACTGAAGCATCTCAAGACTCATATCTACTAACCCTTTAATCCGCATCCTCCGGTTCTCATCCTATACAGTACATTTGCCTTCTTCTCATCACTGTTCTTCACTGTTCCTGACTGAGGCTAATTTTCTAAGTATCCTCAGCACACAGCTCATCAAATCCTTCTTGTCAATGCAATATGAGTATGTTGACATCAATGACAACACTGGCTCACCTCATACTTGCAACACCCCTTTTATCCTAATTTTTACTTCTACAGAATTTGGCAATATGACCGGATCTATTGCAATTGTAACAAACAACATTTTTTTGCATATTTGACTAATATCCTCTTGATTTGAATTGATTAAGCATATGTCCCATTCTATTGCATGCAAAGCATCTACCATTGAATGAGTTGTTTATTTGCATATTTCTGCATTCAAGAGATTTGTGACCATACCTTTTACAGTTGAAACATTGTCCGGAGAACGATGGATTAGTCTGATTTATTCTCCTTCTGCACTAAGTTACTTTATGATTGAAGTTGTTGCAATTGAAGAAGTATCCATTGAAGAATGGATATATTTGAGCATTTGGTTGCCTTACTGGAGGTCTTCTAGGCCTGTTTCTTTGATTTCCTGATCTAAAATTCGTCTGACCAGATCCAGAGCTTTCACCTTTCTCGTATCCCAAACCACACTTATCATCTACCCTCTTTTGGCTTTCAAGAAGGACTTCAAATTGGGCTAAGCTTATCTTGAATTTCTCTTTGTATTCATTTATTGTTTGAAGATTTTGTTTAAGAGTGTCTATCTGATTCTCAAGTTGTTCTTCATTATCTCAAGCTTCTTCAAAATCAGATTCAAGATGCCTGATTATTCTATCCATTTGTGGCAGTCCTCTATCTTCTCCTTGAGGGATTGTTTTAGATTATCTTTAATTTTCCTTTTCTCTTCAATTTCTTGGGTGAATCTCATAACCCCTGATTCCATTTCATGTCTTACCATAATGACCTCTTTTGATAGCTTCTCACATAGCTTATTTTTCTCATCTAGATCTTCATTACTATCATTGGCTTCACTCTGACTTGCTAATTTTTGAAGTAGTTCCTTTGTCTTTGTCACAAAGATACTCTATTTTTCTTTTAGCTCATTTATGAAATCATCAGCTTGTTTGAGTCTTTCTCTCAAGTTATTGACTTTAGAGTGGGATTGTTCAAGATCATCTAGGGTAGACTAAAGTTGTTCCTTCATACCATACATATCCATTGAGATTCCCAGATCTTCCTCAAGATGTTAGGCTCTATTTAGAGGAACTTAGCTCTGATACCAATTGTTGGAAACAAGGCAGATAATTAAGAGGGGGGGTGAATCAGTTATCTCTATTATCTTAACTTTCTTTTCTTCTTTTATAATTTTTGTAGCATCAAAATATAGAAGCAAATATAATCATGAGAACAAAAATAAAATCAACACACATAACACAAGGATTTTTACATGGAAAACCTTGTTAAGGGAAAAACCACAGGGTGACTAACCCAAGATTGTATTCTTTGTTAAAAGAATAAGAAGTACAAAATGACACTTGCCAATTAGGGCTCACTGCCTGAGCACACTGCTCACAAGAGGTGCATTGCCTACAAGAGACTCACTGTCTATAGAACTATAGAAGGTAACAAGGTGTTTGAACTGATGAGAGGCATCTACAAATGCTAGAATTTAGCTCCAGTTAGGCACAAATGTTAGATTTAGGGCACACAACTAAGAGGGGGGTGAATCAGTTGTACAAAACTTGCTTGTAATTCAAACACTTCAATCCTCTTTGTTATTTAATAGCATATCAATTAATCACTCATGAAAACATAAAGCAAAAACACCAGAGCAGATACACATCAACACATGAGACACCAAGATTTTGACGTGGAAAACCCGATCAAGAGAAAAACCACGGCGTGATTAATCCAAGGATTATTCTCTATTAGAAGAATAAGAAAAATAGATGGCACATGCCAATTAGGGCTCACTGCCTGAGCACACTACTCACAAGAGGCACACTGCCTACAAGAGACACACTGTCTACAAAGTAACAAGTATCACAAACTTGAACTGGAGATTGACATCTTTACCATGCCTGGATCAGTTCCATTTAAGCCCAAAAACTCCTGCTCTGCCTTTCGCTCTTCTTCTTCACTATATCACACTCATCCGCTCCAAGACACACTTCAAAATGAATTCACAATTCCTTATTTATACAAGGCATCAACTTAGGAACACTCATCTAAGTCGGCAAACACTTATAAGAACATTCGCAAGACGTGTAATATATCCGGTCGACGAGTCTCAAGAAAAACACCAATATCCGTGGTTATTCTTCAAATGCAAACTCTAACTTTAATGTGGACCACAAACATTAACTAGACATGATCCAACAATCATCATAACCTTCCCTGAATCACCAAGAACATCCGCACTTTATCAGCTTACTGGAATTCTTCTCTTCTTCATCTGAAACTTCAAGAACACAGTCTGTCATCACTGTCATAATGAAAAAGGTGCTTCTGGACCTCCAGACCATGAACAAATCTAGTTGTCACTTCACACGAACTTCTTCAACACTCCCTCCAATCCGCAGAATGAGATAATGCAATTTCAGATCTCACCGGACCAATCTGTGACACTCTGTCACCACTGAACATCTGTCAAAACCGGTTCTACTAGAGCGACCATAACTTCTTCAGATCTTCATGCAGACCTCTAAAATCTTGACTGGAGCATCTCAAGACTATATCTACAAACCCTTTAAACCACATCCTCTTATCCTCAACCTGTTGAGGACTTTTGCCTTCTTGTCATCACTGTTCTTCACTGTTCCTGATTGAGACTAATTTCCTCAATATCCTCAGCACACAGCTCATCCAATCCTTCTCATTAATGCAATATGTGTATGTTGACATCAATGACAACACTGGTTATCCTCATACTTGCAACAATCTCCCCCTTTGTCATTGATGGCAACATATGATGTGAAAAACCATCAAGACAAGAACTTCTCCTTTCTGTCACAGCTCCCCCTATCAACAACAACTCTTCACATTTCTTCTCTTTCTTTACTGCTCCCCTTTGATCATCAATCACTTATTTTTCACATGTCTTCTCTCCCCCTTTGACATCAATGGAAAAGGGCTCATACTTGCAATTCTAACACATCAGAGTCATACCAGCTGCTCCCCCTGAGTAGCAGCTCCCCATCATCAATTCAGATTATAAGATATGACTGTGATATCCACCAGACTGATGCACATCAGTGCATCCTAGTTCATCACCGGAGGGGCAATAACCCCTAACTTCTCCCTGAGATACTCAAAAGAGTCCTTGGGAAGAGGTTTAGTAAAAATATCTGCAAGTTGATCCTTGGAGGGCACATACTCCAATCTGACTTCACCCTTGTTCACTTGCTCTCTCAGAAAGTGAAACTTGATAGATATATGCTTAGTATTAGAATGCAACACCAGATTCTTAGAAATATTTATTGCACTTGAGTTATCACAGAAAATTGTGATAGGCTCCTCATATTCTACTTGAATATCTCTTAGCATCTGCTTCATCCACAAAAGTTGAGTGCAAATTCTTGCTGTTGCAATGTATTCTACTTTAGTTGTAGATAGGGATATTGCCTCTTGTTTCTTGCTTAGCCAAGAAACCAACCTTTTTCCCAAAAAGAATGCTCCTCCACTTGTACTCTTCCTATCATCCACATCTCTTGCCCAATCTGCATCTGTATATGCATGAAGAGAGAAATCATGATCTCTAGGATACCATAGACCATACTCAATTGTTCCTTTTAAGTACCTAAAAATTCTTTTGATTTCCATGACATGAGATTCTCTGGGATCAGCCTGGAATCTCACCGCAAGAGCAACAACTTGCATTATATTTGGTCTAGTTTGAGTGAGATACAATAATCCTCCAATCATTGATCTGTACTTTGTCTGATTTGTCTTAGGAGAGTCATCATCTTTGCTCAACTTACATCTGGTTGCCATGGGAGTGTTCATTGGCTTTGAATCTTCTATTCCAAATTTCCTCAACAATTCTTTCACATATTTGGTCTGAGAGATAAAGATTCCTTTCTTTGTCTGAGTAATTTGTAGACCCAAGAAGAAATTCATTTCACCAAGCATTGACATTTCAAACTCACTTTTCATTTGATTTGCAAAGGTTTTACACATAATATCTCTTCCTCCAAAGATGATATCATCAAAAAATACTTCAACAATCAAGATGTCTTCACGATCAATTTTGAAATATAGGTTACTATCAGCAGTACCTTTGTTGAAACCAATCTTCAAAAGATGTTTGTCTAGCCTTTCATACCATGCTCTTGGAGCTTGCTTTAGACCATATAGTGCCTTCTTTAATTTGCAGACCATATCACCATGCTCAGATAACGGGAATCCATCCGGTTGTTCAATGTACACCTCTTCTTCTAAGTCACCATTTAGGAAAATAGATTTGACATCCATCTGATACACTTTGAAATCTTTGAAGGCAGCAAATGCAAGAAATAGTCTGAATGCTTCAATTCTTGCCACTCGAGCAAAGGTTTCCTCAAAATCAATCCCTTCTATTTGAGAGTAGCCTTTGCAGACTAATCTGGCTTTATTTCTGATTACTTCACCAACTTCATTTAGTTTGTTCTAGAAGACCCACTTGGTTCCAATCACATTCTTGTTTCTAGGTCTAGAAACAAGATCCCAAGTGTGATTTTTCCCAATTTGCATCAACTCTTCCTCCATTGCTTTGGTCCAATTTTCATCATTGCAGGCTTCATTTATTGTCTTGGGTTCAATCTTTGAAATTAGACAACATTCATCTGAATTTTGGGCAATTTTCATTCTAGTTTGCACACCTTTGCTTTTGTCACCTATGATCTGATCTTCAGAGTGGTTCAGTCTTACATACCTTGGAACTTTGGGATTTTCTTGCACTTCTGTTTCTTGATCAGGCTCATTCAGACCTATCTCTTCTTCTTGATTTACTGGATCAGTCTGAATCTGACTTTCAGAAGAGGATTGAGCTCCTTGAACCAGAGAACCATTCTGATCATCTTCATCATATTCATAAAACCTTGAGGGCTTCTCAATTCCTTCATCAACCTTCACATTTGTACTTTCTATCATCTTTCTCAGTCTCTTATTGTAACACCGGTATGCTTTGCTTTGAGTGGAGTAATCCAAGAAAATTCCTTCATCACTTCTAGCATCAAACTTTCCTAGATCTTCATCTCTTTTAATGTAACATTTGCTACCAAATACTCTGAAATATCTTATAGTAGGAGTGATGCCAAACCAAAGTTCATAAGGAGTCTTACCGGTATTGCTTCTGATTTGAACTCGATTGAGAGTATAGACTGCAGTGCTGACAGCTTCTCTCCAAAACATCTAGGGAACATTTGCTTCCATCATCATTGTCCTGGATGCTTCCTGGATGGTCTGGTTCTTTCTCTCTACTACTCCATTCTGCTATGGAGTCCTAGGAGTAGATAACTGTCTCTTTATACCATGCTTCTCACAAAAATCTATGAATTCACTGTATGTGAATTCACCACCTCTATCAGACCTCAGACATTTCAGTTTGATTCTCTACCATAGCCTTGAAGATTTTGAACTTCTCAAAAGTTTCTGATTTCTCTTTCAGAAAGGTAATCCACATCATTCAGGAATGGTCATCAATCAGTAACATGAAATATCTATCACCTTGCATACTCTTGATTCTTGTCAGACCACATAGATCAGTATGAACTAATTCCAATAATCTGGTAGAGAACTGATCCTTGCATTTGAATGAGACTCTACTCTGTTTACCCAGCTGACATTCTTTGCACAAACTATTTGTAGGTTTTACCAATTTTGGAAGATCTCTTACAACCTGAGTATTGCTTATCTTGATGATGTTATCAAAATTTACATGACACATCCTTCTATGCCATAACTAACTCTAATCAACTTGAACAAATAGACAACTTTTATTAGTGCCAACTAGATGGAAGATATTACCTTTTGTTTGAGTACCGGATGCAATCTCAGTTCCAGAGCTTTCAAAGATTCTGCATCTTCCATTCTTGAACTGGAGATCATAACCTTTGTCCACCAACTATCCAACACTGAGAAGATTGTGCTTCAATCCTTCAACATACACTACATTACCAATTTTATTCTTTCCATCAAAAGAAATAGTTCCCCTACCTCTGATTCTACCAGTAGAATTATCACCAAACTTTACCATTCCTCCTTCATACCTTTCCAAATCTAAGAACTTGTTCTTGTCACCTATCATGTGGTGAGAGCATCCACTTTCAATAACTCAATCATCCTTTTCTTCAACTTGGGCAACCAAAGCTCTTTCTACAACCTTATGATTGATAAATTTAGAGGATATTGGATCTTCTTCCTTGACGGCAATAAACACCCATTCATTTCTGGATTTGTTTCCTATCTCTGATTCATCACTTGTTACTCCTTCATTATCATCTTCTTCATGAACATAATAACAATTCTTTTGGAACCTTTGTCTGTTAGAATTTGACCTTGTAGATCTTTCCGGACATCTTGAGGCAAAATGACTAATCTTATTGCAGTTGAAGCACTTAAAGGGTAATTTTCCTTCATACTTACCAGATCCTCTTGGCAGTCTCTTTGTAATGAGGGCTTCGAGTTGATCTATTTCTACTTCTTCCTCTTCCATGTCTCTTCTTGCTTGATCATACCATGATAGCTTCCTTGAAGAGTTTTCTCCCAGATCAAATCTTTGTTTACCTTTCACAAAGGCACTGGCTTTGAATGTAGATTCAATCTTGGGGGGATCATCTCCAAACTTGGTCATTTCAAATGTAGCCAGTTTGCTAGCCAATTGGTCTCTTGTGACAGTTGTATGGGCTCTGAATTCATCAATGGCAGCAACCTTGATTTTGTAGATAGCAGGAAGGGATCTGAGAATTTTGCCAACAATCTCATTTTCATCCAGAACTCCACCAGCATCCCTAATTCCACACACTAGCTCATTTACTCTTGGCATAAAGGTAGTAATATTTTCATCATCTCTCATCTTTAGTCTTTCAAATTTCCCTTGGAGACTCTACAACCTTGCACTCTTAACATACTCATCTCCTTCATGCAGAAGTTCTAGTTTAATCCAGATCTCATAGGCAGTTGGTAGGTCAATAACATTTGAGAGCTCTGAGTCAGTTAATGCACTTAGAAGAGCCTCTTTGGTCCACAGATTATTTTTAGCATATGTGATTTCATTTAGAGTTGTCAGACCACCCTGTGGAGGTGTATAAGATTTTGTGACCATGGACCAGTATGCCTTTCCCATACATTGCAAGTGACATTTCATGCGACCTTTCCAAAGAGAGAAGTTGGTTCCATCAAACTTCAGATTATCCTTCTTGTATGATGACATCCTGGATCTCCTCAAGCGGTTAAGCTCCTTTTAGAGGATCTTGGCTTTGATACCAATTGTTAGATTTAGGGCACACAACTAAGAGGGGGGTGAATCAGTTGTACAAAACTTGCTTGTAATTCAAACACTTCAATCCTCTTTTTTATTTAATAGCATACCAATTAATCACTCATGAAAGAATAAATCATAAACACCAGAGCAGATACATATCAACACATGAGACACCAAGATTTTAATGTGGAAAACCCGGTCAAGGGAAAAACCATGGGGTGATTAACCCAAGGATTATTCTCTGTTAGAAGAATAAGAAAAATAGATGGCACATGCCAATTAGGGCTCACTACTCAAGCACACTACTCACAAGAGGCACACTGCCTACAAGAGACACACTGTCTACAAAGTAACAAGTGTCACAAACTTGAACTGGAGATTGACATCTTTACCATGCCTAGATCAGTTCCATTTAAGCCCAAAAACTCTTGCTCTACCTTTCGCTCTTCTTCTTCACTATATCACACTCATCCGCTCGAAGACACACTTCAAAATGAATTCACAATTCCTTATTTATACAAGGCATTGACTTAGGAACACTCATCTAAGTCAGCAAACACTTATAAGAACATTCGCAAGACGTGTAATATATTCGGTCGGCCAGTCTCAAGAAGAACACCAATATCCATGGTTATTCTTCAAATGCAAACTCTAACTTCAATGCGGACCACCAACATTAACTGGACATGATCCAATGATCATCATAACCTTCCCTCAATCACCAAGAACATCCGCACTTTATCAGCTTACTGGAATTCTTCTCTTCTTCATCCAGAACTTCAAGAACACAGTCTGTCATCACTGTCATAATTAAAAATGTGCTTCCGGACCTCCAAACCATGAACAAATCTAGTTGTCACTTCACACGGACTTCTTCAACACTCCCTCAAATCCATAGAATGAGATAATGCAATTCTGGATCTCACCGGACCAATCTGTGACACTCTGTCACCACTGAACATCTGTCAGAACCGGTTCTACTAGAGTGACCATAACTTCTTCAGATCTTCATGTGGACCTCTGAAATCTTGAATGGAGCATCTCAAGACTCATATCTACAAACCCTTTAAACCGCATCCTCTGATCCTCAACTTGTTGAGGACTTTTGCCTTCTTGTCATCACTGTTCTTCACTGTTCTTGATTGAGACTAATTTCCTCAATAGCCTTAGCACATAGCTCATCCAATCCTTCTCATTAATGCAATATGAGTATGTTTACATCAATGACAACATTGGTTATCCTCATACTTGCAACACAATAGGCTGATCTGATGCACTTCACTCTTCCTCTGCTCTAGTGCTGCTGCTCTGTCACATACCAGACTTGTATTATTGCTTTCACACTCATCTTTGCCTTTCTTCGCACTTTATTTTATCATATCTATACACACATGCACCTTCATACTGGAATCCCTCTGGTATATATATCCACAACAAGAATTTCAACAACTTTCTAGTCGGCAACCAGAATACTCAAGATATTTACAAATTACTGATCTGTTGGCTGAATCCATGCTTGATTTGTGATGCGTATCAAAAACATAGGCATTGAAGTCATCAATCATGTTGGCCAACAATGTATGATCCCTCAAATATTTTGATCAACATCAATTACTCATCCGGATTGAAGTCTGATACTCTGCCGGTCAGTTCTTCCTCAGTCTGCTCTTCCTGTCTGAAACCCAACACTCAGATGCTCATATCTTTTCCATGTTTTATCATCGGAGGCTCAATTTCTGGAATATAGTAGTCATGATACTCCTCTTGACTTGTCCAAGTCCACAACTTGCTGAGTTACACCATCTAAGAGATCCGAACCTGATTGTCGGACCTTGTTGCATGCTCTGTTCTTGTTCATCAGACCAAAACAATCTTCAATTTGACTTCCGGTATAGGCATACAATGTGCTATGGATGTGTGGGATAGACTTTGTTACCATCAATGACAACACTCATGAAGCCACACAATGTCTCTTACCAACAGTTACAACTTACAGCTGTAAGAGAATCTGTCATACACATGCTATAAATAGCATATTCTCTTACAACATGTCATAGTCCACCTTGGGGCACCCAAATGTGCCTTTTTCAAAGATGCTTCATGACACATGTCTTCACCTGTCTTGCATGATTCTATTTATGACTCTTACATATCATAGATTCATCATAGGAATCTGTCATAACCGTTTCGGTCAAACATTCCCTTACACAACATGGAAGATGCTGACACATGGCAAAATGCTCCTATCACAAAGTGGAATGCCTATCTCCTCATGTGAAGACAAAATTACAAGTTGTCATATTCCATGTAGGATTGACACATCACCGTGCCACATCCCACAATATGACAATATGGAATTTACAAATATTTACAACATAGGCAATTAAATAATAAATACAAACATTAATAATGTAAGGAATTACCAAGGTTGAGACACCTTAATTCCCAACAATTTTCACTATATTTTAACTTGGCATTATCTTGGATTTGCATCAAGAGTGTGTTGAGAGTGATTAGATTGTTGTTTTGGACTAATATCAGACATATAACTTTATGCCCTTGGCTGAAATCCTTACAACACCCTTTGGTTCATTCATTTGCATTGGAAAAAGTATAAAAAAACCAAGCATTTAGGTCACTTTTTTCATATAGTCTTTCATTTGACTTTTGCATAAAGTTAGAAAAGCTTTTCAAAATCTGATCTTACATTGGAATAACACCTTCATGTCATTTCTCAATGGTATCTTTGCATGCATTTATCAAAGATCTTGATTTTGACCAATTTTTAATCCTCGTGGGCGAACATCCTTTGATATTAGAATATTTAATCAAATTCAACTCTAGGAACACTCATGAGAAAGATGAGAGTAAAAAGCCTTTTTTTGCCACAGAGTATGATGGTTACTATGTACCTTCCTCTCATCCCATTGCTCTCGTTGGCCAAGATGTAGCATCAGTGGATGAGAAAAGGTCTCTCACATTAAATACTTTAGGGATGGATGTTGGGTACAATCAAGTGGGAAACAATGTTAATTCGATACTTATTAATAGTCTTGATAGCACTATTCCTAAGATGGTTGTGCGGGGGGCACGTAATGCACCTTATTGCTTAAGCCATTGATTACGGTTCAAGGTGTTCAAAATGTGTTACAACAACCACACCATAATGTGATTGCTCACACATACAACACCTGTAATAACAAGCAAAGTAAGCAAGCACCGCATGTGCCTATCTCTCTTCCATGTTCTCAACCTATGCTCCCTCAACCACCTCATCTTACTCATAAAAGTGGTCCAGAGTATGATCTTGTCAAATAGCTTCGCGCTACTCCGGCTAAGATCTCTCTTTGGGGTTTAATATAAACATCGCCTACATACCATGGAATGCTCCAAGAAGCTTTACAGAAGGTGATTGTCCCACCGACTACTAAGCCTAATGATGTAGCAACCATATTGGATAGTATGCATGTGACAAAAATGGACATTATCTTTCAACCACAGGAATTATCGTTTAATTGAAGTCCAAAACCAATATGATCCACTTACGATCTCTGTCATAATAAATAAAACATTGGTAAAATGAGTTATGATTGACACTAGATCATCTCTTAACGTTTGTAGCATTGACCTACTACACAAAATCAAGGTTGATACGTGACAAATCACACCAAACAACATTAACATTTGTGGCTTTGATAATGTTGGATGACAATCCGTGGGCACTATAACTCTACCTATACAAGTAGGACCTATGCTTGTGCCTACCCTTGTTCATGTCATGCATTGTTCTTTATCTTACAACATGATTCTTGGTAGGCCTTGGATTCATGCATTGGGGGCAGTTCCTTCCACTTTACATCGTTTAATCAAATTTATATTCAAAGGTAAACTTCACACTATTCATACTAATCCTGAACTAGATAATTGTTTATATACTGAAAAACAAAAACCCCTTCACAACCATATAAGCTTAAACAAATTGCGAGGTGATCCATTAATGACTAATGTTGTGCAAGACTCTAAACCATCAAGTGCATTTGTTGGTGATGATTGGGGTTCATTAGATTTTAATCCTTGCAATATAGGGGAATATAAAATTAATAGCCTCAACACATCAAAAGTTGCATCTCACCTAAGCAATCTTATGAAGCACCTAAGAAAAACAAAGATTCCTGGGTAGAAAACAAAGATAATACTCACTTACACTACAAATTATGACACCTATGAGGCTTCACCTTCTTCTAAGGAAATGACATCCCTTTATGGTCGAGGATTTAAAATCCTTTATAACAATTGTGACTATGAAGGTAAGGGATGTGGTGTAAACTAGTGTAAACCAACAAGGGATCCGAGTACCTATAGAATCTGCTTCAACACATTACTCAAGTAGCATTGGATACAATCCTTTTAAAGAAAAGAAAGCCTCTCGTCATCCTACACTTAAAGTTAATTCAACAAGATCAAAACAGCATGACAGATATCCTAGATATGCAGGTTCTTAATGGTGGTACCCTAATAGGTAAGTATCTCTAACCCTTTATCTCTCTCATGATGTGCTTTCCCCGTGATGTGTTATATGTTGTTTAGGCCTCCTAGAATGACCTTGGATTCTCCCGTAAGGTTCGGGATACCAGGAGACCGCCATTGTTGTGACCTTCTATTTGTATCATCATTCTTCTATATTGCCTCTCTCTGATTTCATTGTTGTGTGTTATGTCTTACGGACATAGCATCGTGGTTGGTGACTTGGGGGCACCCTCCTATGTGATTGTCCCTAAGACACTTGTTTTTCTCCTCTCTTATTTATTGTTTCCCTTCCTCTAGTGTTTCCACCTAGCGGGCAGATGACGACAAATATTTATACTGATGTAGACCTAGTGTCCCTTTCGAGAGAAATCAAAAATTGGACTTAGTTCCTAATATGATGATGGGGTTGTATATATTATCTGACGCTTGGCTAGTGGAAGCACTCATGCTTTCCGCGTAGTGAATTTTATGACGTTTCTATCACATTTATAAACCTTTACAATACTGTTGCTCTATGCACCTTTGTTTGCCTTTGAATCTAGCCTTGGCAGTACTCAATTCGGAGAGCTTGGTGATATAGCACCTAGTTATCCTCGAACTCTAAATTTGTTGTATAACCTTGGCTCTTTGTGTGGTTAATCATATGCATTGATGTTGTTGTTTATCATGATGTTGTAAACACTAACATGTTTCTTGCAGGGATGTGTTTGTGGGAACATTTGGCGATCGTAAAGTACATGTCACCTCTGGGGGGCATGGGCTTTGCGAAAGTCAGTGTTCCCTTGTGTGTTTTCTTCCTACCTTAACGTGCTTGATATCGATAACTGATATCAACCACCTTAAGGTGGGGGCATATAAGGTAAGCTGTCTGTTATAGATGTTAGCAATGTGTTTGACTTCAGATGCATAGACCTACGCCAAAGTAGTGCATCGTGCATCCTAAGCTTGTTTACAATCAATCAATCAATCATATAAGCCCTCTATGGAGGCAGGATATTGAGCATATCCTTTTTCATAAGCCCTCTGTAGAAGCAGGGATGGTGTATTTCTCAGAGCAGATTGCATCATCCTGTCATTTTCAAAAGTCCTCTACGGAAGTGGGGAGTGGTTCTGTGACTAACTCAACCCTTAAGCATGTCTTTGACGATTGTTGTGGTGAAGCCCAATCATCGGTGTGTGCCTGTAATGTGCCTGAGATGGTGATGAGCCTAGAAATAGGGAACACTCCATTGCTTGTCAGCTGTGTTTTCTCCGTGTCTTCAAGTGTGTGTGTTTTGGTGTGCTTGTTTTGTATGGCATGTTTATTGCCCCATATGCATAGACCAGTGCCTTGAGTAGTGCTTCGTACATTTTGGGAGGTTTTACATGTATAGCGTGTGTGTTGCCCTATATGCAGAGACCAACGCCATCGAGTATAGCATGTTTGTTTCCCCATATGCATAGACCAGTGCCTTGAGTAGTGCTTCGTATATTTTGGGAGGTTTTACATGTATTGCGTGTGTGTTGCCCTATAGTGCTTCCTACATTTTGGGAGGTTTGTTTACTTTCCAGTATGTGCATTTGCATTTCATATATGAGAAAAAGAAAAGAAAAGATATCATTTCTATCTTCCATGCATTAATATGTCTTTCATGCATTAACTGTCTGCTCTGTGTTCTGCATGACTGTAACTGTCTTCTCCGTGTTTTGCATGCCTGTTATTGTCTTTTATGTGATTGGCGTGTCTTCTCCATGCTTGGTGTATTTGTTGTGTTTGTGACCTTACTTTAATGCATGTATGGGCCTCATGTTCATACATACATTAAAGTGGGGGCTAAATGTAATGTCATAAAATGTCCCCTTGGGGGATTTTCCCTCATAAGGTTTAGCTCCCGGGTCTTTAGAGTGCATTTAGGACATTTTAGTTCATATTTTAACATCTTGATGGAATGAGACCTAAGTCCCATGGCAAATAGGACCTAGGAGGACCCCTTGAGCTGTACCCTACCTAAAATAGGGGGGAGGACTTGGGCGCCCACACCATAGTCCTACCGTATTTTAGGGCAGCCTCAATTTTTAGGTGTCAGTTAGTGACTGTTATTAGGTCCCTTTGCCAACACGGCAAGTTTGAATTTTGAATATCTTGGCGGGAGTGCTTGTAGATGCATATATAAACATATGTAGGCATTCATTTGTAAACTAGATTTTCAATTAGATAGCAAGTGTGATTTTCAAGTGTTCTCAAGGTGATTCAAGGCTTCTATTATGTTGCAAGAGCAGACGTGTATGTTTTGTGTGTTGATATTTGTAGATTTGAGCATCAATCTCCTCATGGCATGAAGAGCATCTTCCTCCATGAGAGCTTCACTACAAGGTGACTTATCATTGATTCCTTTGGTTTTTGGCCTTTGCCTCACAAGGGAACGCCCTCTTTATCTGACAACGGTGTTCAGAGACTTAAGTGTCCTCCAAGGTTTGACTGAGGCAAACCTGTAAACACCACAACCCCCAAACCAAGTCTTGTGATTATAGGTTACAAGTGTCGCATCCAGGAAAAGTGGAGTTGCAGGAAGGCTGGAAAGACATCAGGGATTTGGGATTTGAAGAAAAGATGGACAAAGGAGCACTTCTGAGACTAAGGCACTCGCTCTAGTGTCCTCCGCAGACTGATTCTAGAAAATAGAAGTTACAGGGCTGATCAGTGTTTGAAGGAGGTCTAGATTCCCTGAAAAAGTAGGTACCTTGGACTTGGGCACCCATTCCAGTGTCCCCGACTATTCCGCTTCGGAACCCTGAAAAGAGGTATTCTATAATTTGGTATTTTACTCCCGTCTGCAAGGGCTTTTTCCATAATTCATTAATTTGTTGTCGTATTTACTTAATTAAGGTTTTAATGGTCAATTGACCATAGGAGAAGGAAAAATTGATAATTAATTCCCTAATCCAAGCTTCCCCTCATTTGCAAGTTACCTAGGGTATGATAGTGCCCGCCACTCGACCCTAGATCCTTCAATGTTAGGGTGAAAGGAGGATTTTAACATCTAAGCCACAAAAGATTAACAAATCCAATTTTACCCTAAACACAAAGTGATACTATACATCAACATGCTTAGTCCGAGCACCATACATAGAATTCTTGACCAAATAAATAGCACTCTAGCTATCACAACCAATATGAATGACCCTACAATCAAAACCAATACCCGTACACAATCTCCTTAAGTAAAGTGCCTCCTTGGAGACATGGGTAGCAGCCATATACTCTACTTTGGTGGTGGACAAAGCAACCATGGGCTGCCTTTATCTCATCCAACTCACTGCTCCTTGAAACAAAGTAAATACATAGCCACTAGTGGACCTCTGACTATCCAAGTCACCTCCCCAATCTGCATCAACAAAACCATGTATATCCAATGTCTTTTCCACAATATCAGTACTAGAATAACCCAAACAGTAATCAAAAGTACTAGATAAATATATAAATACCTCTTCGCATTATTCCAATGTTGTCTACTAGGGTTAGACATAAACCTGCTCAAAACTCTCATTGCTTGGGAAATATTTGGCCTAATACAAACCATTAAATACATCAAACTCCCTACAACACTAGCATATAGAACATTAGTCATATCCACAAAATCATCCTCATTCTTCAGACACATATCTAATAAAATTTTAGTAGAAATGGGCAAAGGAATTTTATTTGGGTTACAATCCTACATGCTAAATCTCTGCAAAATGGTATTCAAACACTTACTTTGAGATAACCAAAGCTTTATGTTACCTCTATCCCTCTTGATCTCCATACCTAGAATATACCTAGCTGCTCTAAGATCCTTCATATCAAATGTACCTAAAATTTGGGCTTTCATTTCACTGATCATACCCTTAGTATTGCTAAAAAACATGTCATCAGCATACAATGCAATGATCGGTATAGAATCATCAATACAACGAATGTACACCCAATGATCCTCCTTACTTCTAAAAAAGTCCAATTTCAAAATAAATGAATCAAACTTTTGGTATCACATTCTAGGGGACTGTTTCAGACCATAAACAGATCTCTTCAATCTGCAAACCCAATGTTCTTTTCCTTTTACCTCAAACCTTGTAGGTTGTTGCATGTAAATTTATTCTTCAAGATCTCCATGCAAGGCCACAATATTAACATCCATTTGTTCAACCTCAAAATCAAAAGTTGTAGAAATGGATAAGAGGAATCTAATAGAAGATAATTTAGAAATAGGAGAGAATATTTCACCGAAATCAACTCCCTCTCTCTAGGAGTGGCCTTTGGCTACCAGTCTAGCCTTGTACTTCTCCAATGAATCATTGCTCGAAACTTCTTCTTGAAGACCCACTTGCAACCTATGGCCTTTCTTACTTTGGGCAAAACAATAAGATCCTAGGTGTTGCAAGAGTCTAAAGCCATCATCTCCTCCTGCATGGCTAACTACCAAGACTCACTATCATCTACATGAATAGCTTTCCTATAGGATCTAGGCTCATCGTCAGTACTCAATAAAGAAAATACACAATAGAAATATGGTGTGCTATACCTGTCAATTGGGTTCTATTTTCATGTGGATCTCCTCAATGGTGGAGTAAGAGACTCTTTTAGTTCTTTTGGATGCTTAACTTCTTCTGTAACAATAGAGTCTTCCTCATCAAAACTATTCCACTCAAATCTTCTTCTTCTTCACCCCCAATCTATCATTATGTTCTTTTGGTTATACATCTTCCTGTTGTAAATCAAAATGCACTACCTTTGACCTTTCTTTCTCTTTTGGTTGTTCAAGTTTAAAAATACCTCTAAGTTCCCCAAAAATAGCTGGTGAAGTTTCAATCTGAAGGTTATGAATGCAAATCAATCAAACCCATTTTGGGAAGAGGTGGCCAAAGTCTTAATAAGGTACATTTCTTTGGAAGGAAGGTGTACTATTATATATGGTTACCGTTTCATGCTTTTAAACCAATTTCATCACAAAATAGTTGTTTCTTTCCCTTTCTACTTATTAACTTCTTTGGATTATGCCATTAAGGAAAATAAGAGGAACCCCAAGCTGCCTATTCTTCATGAAGGGTTGATTCTCTTAATTATGGAGTATGTGAAATCTCAAGCTCCTAGCTTAGAGATTAAGGGTGAATCAAAGAAGAAAGGTAAAACCCTCATTGTAGACTACTTTGAATCTATCAACTCTATGACAGGGGGTGAAAAATGATTTTGAGTGGGTGGAGGAGGAGGAGGACTCGGTGGAATCCTTCTCTATTTCCTATTTTTATTAGGAAGAGGAGGTTGAGAACTCTAGAAAAAGGAAAAGAAGCAGGGTGAAGGAAATTCCCAAGAAATAGAGAAATGAGGAGAGGGGTTCTTGGTCTATTGGGTTTCACTCTGGTGAGGAGAGTGAGAAGGTTAAGAGGAAGGAGGTGGGTTCTCAGAGAAGGAGTGGTAAAGAAGCTTTGTGCACCTTGAGACAGAACACTATCATGGAGGTTGACATGAAGTAGATAAAAATGAAGGATAAGGGTAAGAGTAAGGTGTTTGTACAAGAGGGGATGGATGGGGATCTATGAGGGAAGCCTAAGAAGACTGAGGGCTTTGTCACTAATGAACTGAGAATTGGTATGCCTTTCTCAGTTATTCCCAATCCCACTTGTAATATCCCTAAAGAGTTTTCATTCTTGATCTCTAAAGCAGCTAGCACAGAGGAGTTGTCAGAGGTTTTAGGTTTGGTTAGGGATGCTATTGCTAGTCAATATCAGATGAACAAGTGGTTCTTCATTGATATTAATAGAATTAATATCAAATTGAGTGCTATGTAGGAGAAAATGGAAAGTAGAGTGGAGATTGATGATAAACTAGATACAAAGATTCATCTTAGCTGGAATGATATTCCAAAGATGGGACAAATGGAAAAAGATCTGAGTAATTTTAGTCATGAATTTGAAGCTCGCATTGCTAGGCTAGAGAAAGAGTTGAAGAAGACTAAACAGAACTTGGAGAGGGTGGTGGAGATTAGCAAATGCACTATTCACAATAGTATGAAGGGCATCAAGATCTTAACTGATAAGCTGAAGGAGCTCCAAAGGATCAAGTCATGGGTACTACTATTCAGAAGGATGTTGGGGAGAAGGATCAGATAAATAATGGCAAAGGTAAACATGATAAGAATTTTGAGCAAGGAGGTCTGATCAGTTGCGCTCGTGGGAGTAAGAAAATTCTTTTGAGGCTAAAAAAGATGAGTTACTGAGATTCATGAAGCTGCATAGAGAGTTTTACAATCAAGAATTGGAGGTTGCTAATACTTTGAAGAAGCTATAGCTATATTATTTCTTTTCTTTTAGTTTCCTGTTAGTTTTTTGTTTGCTATTTGTTGGTTGCTAGTAGGTCTTGTTTTATCTTTGGGCAACATTTTGTAATAGGGTTTTTGGGCCCCTTCAAAACCTGTTTTACCCCTTTAATCAAAAACATCTCTAGAGAAAACATTTTTTCTAGTTAGAGGATCCCAAAGCTTATAACCTTTAACATTCTCACCATATCCATTAAAGATGCATTTCTGCACTTTTGGATCTAACTTAGATCACTTTTCCTTAGGCACATGAACAAAAGCCTCACAACCAAAAACCATTAAATGTGAAACAAAAGGTTTCTTACTTTTACACACTTCATAAGGTGTCGAATCAAGAGCCTTACAAGGAGTTATGTTAATCAAGTAACAAGAGGTACACATGTCACGTTGGAAAATATTTCCTTGGGGGCTTTTCCCTCTTAAGGTTTAGCTCTCGGGTCCTTAGAATGCATTTAGAGCATCTTGCATGTTAATTTTGAATCTTGATGAGAAAACCTTGAAGTCTTATGGAAAATAGGACCTAGGAGGTGCTATTTTGATGATCCATGAACAAAAATGGTAAGGTGGATTTGGGCGCTAGCGCCCTAGTCCTGCCCTATTTTGGGTCTACCCTAAACTTAAATGTCAGTTTTATCACTGTTATTTAGGTGCTATGCTAACATCTCAAGTTTGCATTATGAATTTCTTAGCGGGAATGTTTGTAGTTGCATATATAAGCATATTTAGGTTTTCATTTGTAAACTAAAAGATGATTGCGGACTTTATACATTTTTGTAATTTCAAGATATTCATTGTTGTAGAGCAGAGCATTGTTATTGTGTTTGTGATTGAAAATTTGATTTCATCTTCTCATGTGATTGAAGAGCATTCATTTATGTGAGATATACACTTCAAGGTGATATATAATGTGTTTTCAATCATTTATCATTTGAATTTTGCCTCTATCCCGTAGGGATATGCACTCTCATCTGACAATGGTGTTCGGAAGACTTGAATGTCTCTCCGGAGCTTGACCAAGGCAAGCCTCTAAACACCACAACCCCCTCCCACACTCCTTTGTGATTGTAGGCTACAGGTATCAAGTTTCATGGAGTGGAGTTACAGAAGGAAGTTGCAAACAACAAGGATTTGTGATCCGAAAGAAAGAGGACAAAGTTCAATATTTCAGGACACGAGCACTCCCACCATTGTCCTCCACCTTTTTCAAGGTAGAAACAGAAGATATAGTGAATATCAATGTCAGAAGGAGATTCAGATTTCATGTAGAAAATGGTACATTGGACTAGGGTGCTAGTCCCAGTGTCCCCAACTATTCCATATTCTAAACTTTAAAAAATAGTGAGTTAAATATCTTTGTCCTTCACCTTAGTCTGAAAGGTTTTGTCGTAATTCATTAATTTTGTCATAATTTATTAATTTGCTTATTGTTTTGCTTATTTAGGGTTTTAAGAGCACTTCAAAATTAAATTGAGATATTTTTTGATACATCTGAGCTTCTGCATCATTCCAAGAGGCAGTCCAACTTGATAGGTGAATGCTCTCACTTTAGTGTAGATTCAACTTGGTTGATATGCCCTTGAATGTTTGAGAAGGGAGGATTTGCCTTTGAAACCTAAACCAACCCATTTCCCCTATTTTTTCCCATAAACATTTTGGTGAACCTATGTTTTTGGAATATTTTCACCTTGTTGAGTTTTGTGTGATAAATTAGCATTCATTCATCTTATTGCATATGAAAAATTATAAAATAAATTGAAAATTTTGAAACAATTGGTATCTTAGACTTGCATTTTAGCATAATTTGAAGTAATTGGAATTTAATTTCATCAAATTTCTATTATTTTCATTAGATCTGATTTAAATTATAGAAATTCATCATTTAGTATTCACTTGCATTGCATTTTCATGTTTAAATTGTTAAAAATTGCTTGAAATTATGCATTTTCATAAAAACCTAGTTTTGCATTAGTTAGGGTTTGTGGCCAAATCTTGTTTCAGATTTTACTACCCTTTTCAAACACTCATTAGGACTGATTTATAATTGTAGTGTTGCATCATACTAGTCTCTCTTGCAAAATTTCATGTCTAGTGTTTGAAAACCTTGCATTTTCACTAGATTTGGCCTTATCGTCTCTCTAGAATTGCATTACAAGCATGTTGTGAAGGATTTTTATGCATTATTTGACTCATATCAGGGTTATCATCTACTTATCCTCCTCAAATTCCTTACAACGGCCTTTCTATTATTCATTTACATTGAAAATTAGTGAAAAATTACATATTTTAGGTGTATTTTCACTAGGTTTTGACTTGTCATCACTCTAGATCTGCACTACAAGCATGTTGTAAGGGATTTTTATGATCTATTTGACTGATATTAGGGTTATAATCTTCTACCCCTCCTCAAATTCCTAACAAAACTCTTTCTATTAGGCATTTACATTGAAAATTGGTGAAAAATTGTATATTTTAGGTGTGTTTTCACTAAGTTTTGACTTGTCATCACTCTAGATCTGCACTACAAGTGTGTTGTGAAATATATTATTGCATAATTAGACTGTTATTAGGCATATTATTTTCTATCCCTCTTGAAATTCCTTACAACACCTTTTCTTTCACTCATTTGCATTGAAAAAAGTTGAAAAATCAAGCCTTTGAGGTCATTTTCATACATACTTTTGCATTTGTTTCTTACATAAGTGTTGAAAATATTTAAAATATGATTTGGAATTAATTTGAAAACATATATATGGCTTCTCAATACAACAATAATTCTAGGCTTCCTCCTAGAATTTATTTGAAAAGACGAGCCCCTGAACTTGAAACAACATTTACACCTCATGACAAAGAAATGGTAGATACTGAAGTGCCTCTTTACATTATAGTGAAAATAATGGAAATACCTATGGATGGAACACTTATAGACCCTAATTGCATGACTAATGTGGTTTCAAAAGAGTTTATTCTTAAACATGATTTGGCACAAGACTACTACCAACCGTCAGATTTGAGAATTAAAACACATAATGGAGCTTTGATGAATACATTTGGAAAGATAACCTTATTGGTCTCAATTTATGATAAATCCATGGGTCAGTTATTTGATGTTATCCCCTTATCTGACCTCTTCCATGTAAAACTAGGACATTCATGGCTTAAGGCTATGAATGTCGTCCCTTCAACTATTCACAAATGCTTAAAATTCCCTTTGCATGGAGAGATACGTACTATCCATTGCAATTCATATCAACCTCCGGCCAAGAGAAAGAACTTCACTCTTGATTACTTTTCGCTGCAACCTGACATAGACCCAGAGCCATGAAGAGACCAATCTTTCCTAGAATATAGATGATACAAAGCGAAACAACGAGCTAGAGTGGCCAGGCCTCCTTTACAAACAATGAGGAAAGAACAACATGCATTTGAAGATCCCCTTAGAGAAAAAGAAAATAAAAAATGACATAAGAATAACACAAGTCTATTACGACTATGATGAAATAATTAGCATGATAGAAGTGGACGAGGGAAAGCTTCATAACTCTCCTCATCTACAGAGAGATGGTATCTATTCTAAGGTTCCTCCCCCATCATCCTTATAGGGATCGGGAGGATTTCATCGACAACAAAACATTCCAACAAGACCAATGAAACTTGAACATGTTGCTTCCTCCTCTAATGTGCAAAACCCTATGGAAAAACATAACAATGCCTTTGAAGAGATAAGTAGTAAGACAAGAAGGAATAGACAAGAAAGAGAAAGGAGGAAGAGAAGACAAGCTTTTACCCAACGAAATGCAACTCAACAAGAAAACATTCAACCTAACATTGAATCAAACTTAGACAAACTTAACACTAAACAATTGGAAGATAAGAACAAAAGTTGGGCTATGGTACCTTACACACCCCTTACCTCTAGCTTTCAGGATTGGGAAGAGGATGATTTTCTCATTGACAATCGTTAGTTTGGTTGTCCCTATAGGTAAGTATTTCTAACCCTTTACCTCCGTGTTGTGTTTTCCTCGTGATGTGTTATGTGTTGTTTAGGCCTCCTAGGATGACCCTTGATACTCTCGTAAGGTCAAGGATACTGGGAGACCACCTTTGTTGTGACTCTTCTTATATTTGTATCTTCATTCTTCTCTATTGACTCTTCTCTATTTTCATTGTTGTGTGTTGTCTTATGGACATAGTGTTGCGGTTGGTGACTTGGGGGCAACCTCCTACGTGACTATCCCTAAAATACACCTAAAACATGTAATTTTCATTAATTTTCAATGTAAATGCCTAATAGAAAGGGAGTTTTAAGGAATTTGAGGAGGAGAAGTAGATTATAACCCTAATATCAGTCAAATGATACAGAAAAATCCCTCACAACATGCTTGTAATGCAATTCTAGAGAGACGATAAGGCCAAATCTAGTGAAAATGCAAGGTTTTCAAATGCTAGACATGAAATTTTGCAAGGAAGCCACTATGATGCAACAATCCAATTGGAAATCAGTCCTAATGAGTGTTTGAAAAGGGTAGCAAAATCTAAAGCAAGATTTTGACTACAAACCCTAGCTAATGCAAAACTAGGTTTTTATGAAAAATGCACAATTTCAATCAATTTTTAACAATTTAAGCATGAAAATGAAACACAAGTACATACTAAATGATGAATTTGTATAATTTAAATCAGATCTAATGAAAATAAAAAAAATTAAATGAAATTAAATTCCAATTAATTCAAATTATGCTAAAATGCAATCCTAAGATGCCAATTTTTTCAAAATTTTTTTACTTTTTGTAATTTTTCAAATGCAATAAGATGAATGAATGCAAATGTATCACGCAACACTCAACAAGGTGCAAAAATTCCAAAAACATAGGTTCACCAAAATGTTTAGGGGGAAAAAGGGGGGGGGGAATGGGTTGGTTTAGGTTTCAAAGGCAAATCCTCCCTTCTCAAACATTCAAGGGCATATCAACTGAGTTAAATCTCCACTAAGTGAGAGTATTCACCTATCAGGTTGGGATGGCTCTTGGAATGATGCAGAAGCTTAGATGTATAAAAGAATATCTCAATTTAATTCTTAAGTGCTCTTAAAACCCTAAATAAGCAAAACAGTAAGCAAATTAATGAATTATGACAAAACCTTTCAGACTAAGGTGAAGGACAAAGATATTTAACTCACTATTTTTTAAAGTTTAGAATACAAAACAATCAAGGACATTGGGACTAGCGCCCTAGTCCAATGTACCATTTTCTACATGGAATCTGGATCTCCCTTCCGAAACTGATATTCATTGTACCTTCCATTTCTGCCCCAGAAAAGGTGGAGGACAATGGTGGGAGTGCCCGTGTCCCGAAATGTTGAACTTTGTCCTTTTTCTTTTGGATCTCGAATCCTTGTTGTCTGCAACTTCCTTCTACAACTCAATTCCATGAAACTTGATATCTATAACCTGCAATCACAAAGGAGTGTGGGAGGGGGTTGTGGTGTTTAAAGGCTTGCCTCGGTCAAGCCCCAGAGAGACATTCAAGTCTTCCAAACACCGTTGTTAAATGATAGTGCATATCCCTATGGGATCACTAATAGAATTTTGGCAAATAAATGACTAAGTGACTAAAACTTTTAGTCACAACAACTAAAAATGACTAAATTCTACTAATTTTTTGTAACTTAGCTATAAATGAGTAAATAAATGACTAATTTGGTCATTGACTAAAAACTTATTTAGTCACAGAAATAAAAATGACTAAATAGTTAGTCACGCAAATACAAATTAGACAAAATTAAAAAAAATTGGGGAAATTATTGGCGGGATGTATTGGCATGATTCATTATTCATGTTCATTGCAAAATTCCTCCTTCATTAGTTGTGAAGAAGAACATCCCTGATATTGGTGGCACTGAGCTCATTGAGCAGATCATCATTGCAAACACTAGAGCTCACAATTATGAGGCAACGAACATACGCCATCCAAAAGCCCACAAACCCACCATAACTATGGCCCATCACCATCACACTCTTCACTTGTAGGCACTCTAACATGCTCTTCACACACTCATCTTGGAATATCTCCAATTGTTCAGAGCTGCTTATGGTGGACTCACCGAAAAACAAAAGGTTATGAATGTAGAGATCAAAGTACTTTCCCAGAGCTACCTCGCACTGAGGCATTTTGAGTTATAGCAGCTACTTGCATGGAAGATAAAGAGGAAAGGACCTGGAGACTTCTGAAAAGGCGAGCAAGGAATTGAGAGTTTGTTGCATTGAATTTAAAGTCGATGAGGCCCCTCTGTAGTGAAGTTAGATTTGGGGACACCCTCTGCAACGAATTCAGAGGTAATTTGAAAGCCTCATTACATTTATAAACACAAAATCTATAGCTTTGTGATTGGCAACTTATAGTAGTTATAATCTACTGCTCTTAATAATGTTCTTTTACAATCTTGCCACTATTCTGCTTCATAATGTGTTCAAACTAAATATAATAAAATTTGGGTGTCAGTGCCAAAATAGAATTTTCTCAAACAATTTTGATACATTTTCACTGCAAGCACAAACTATCCTTGTGCAAAGTAAACATGTGCTAGATTTACCCACACATCAAGCATCTAAACAAAGATGTTTCCTACTACAGCTTTTTATACCTGTGTAAAAATTTACTTTATAATATAAAATTGACCCCTTTTAGCTAGCACAATGGCTGCCCCATTTGCAGCCTAAACATTTCCTGGTCTCTGTGCCAACACTTTACAATACAGTTCTCTACCCTTCTCAAGATGTTGTGCCTCCACCTTTGGATCCCTCCTCTCATTGCGAAAAGCTGCAAAATAATTCCAATTTCCATTTGAAATGTCAACATAAGAATTATTTGCATATAATTCACTTTGTGCAACTTTAATTGTTTCTTTTCTTTAAGCCACTCTTCTATTTTCAATTCCATTTTACCAAGCATAGATAAAACATTTGATGAGTTTTTATCCACCTTAAGTGCATCCCCAATCAATTCTAGGCTTAGTTGGATCTCATTCTGAGCCTGAGCCATGGCTACAAGATGTAGATATGCATCCATATAATCATGAAACTTGAACAATATTAGCCTATATAAAAGATTTTCTTTTTCAATATCATGTAGTTATTCAAACAAACTAGAAAGATCAAACAATGTTGTGACTTTATCCCATGGTAGCTCAAGTGAAACACCACCTTCTTCTAGTCGATGGAAGAATTCCATATCCTTAAAGAGCATAGGAAAAACTATAGAATTAGCACTGCCTGACTTTTATTTATGAATTCAACCCAAGTGCCATTTCCTAATGCCTCCATAAAAGTTTGTTGAGCCAACTCTAGTTCATCACACTCAAAATGAAGAGCCTAATGTTGTTTAACAATTGAATGGGTACTTCTTCTCTTCTCTTCTTCAGAAGAGACTTTGTTGTCTTAAGAGAATCTAAGGCTACACTGGGGTCTGATGATATTAATAACTCACCCATTTTGATAAATATAGGGGCATCATGTGGATCTATGTGAGTTGCCTTTCTTAAAATTTCCAAAGCCCTCTCTACCTGCCCTTAGTAAGCATATATATGGCCTATAGATTTTAATCTCTCACAGTTCTTAGGGTGGACCTCCAAAACCTTTTCAAAATTTGAGAGAGAACTCTTAAGATCTCCTAGCTTCAATTGAACCTGTCCACAAAATCCTGTGGCCTCTATCTTTCCTTGACTGATGCCATGTAGTAGTGGCCAATGGTGTCATAATCACCTTTACTATGATAAGATCATGTAAGATTATAATATGAATGAGATTTCATGAGAGGCGTTCAGTTCAAACAATAGCTATCTCAGTGAACTGTTCCACAAGAAAATACTGCCCTGTGAAGAAAAAATGGTTTGGTAAATGATTCAATGCCATTGCATAGAACGGGTATAATTCAAAGACTCTACACATTTTTTCCATTCCTTCATGAACACTACCTTTTTCACTAACTGTGAGAATCCTAAAATTAAAAAAAGCACAAAACTAACCATAGAAATTTATGTAGAGGCAGAACATGATGCAGAAGGAGTCACAAACAATAACCTTGACACATCCCAAACAAAGTTTCAATACACCCTAGTGACACTCAATCATTGAAGACAACATGGAATATGGGTAACTTGGTTTATTCAGACCTATTACAACATCTTCTAGGGGTTTCCAAATGTACACGACCTAACCAAGTGATTAACACAATGATTTATGCAATTTAGGTCTTGTTGCCACTAGGTGCATTCAAGGTGATGACTCCAAACAAAGGTAAGAACACTTCTCATATGAATTCCCAGGCTTGTGTAGGCCCTAACAATATGCCACTATGATTCTTCACCCCTCCATTGACATACACTGCATAGATTATTCAAAGCAACAAAGAACCTAGGGTTTTAGGACTGTCTCACAAGAAATCTGCACACATAGTCAATCATATCTTCTTCACATGTGTCATTTGTGAGTTGTCCTCTTGTAGGGATGTGAATAGGTGTGGGACAGAGCTTTCCACCAATTTTCAAGATTTTTGGATGGTGGAAACTCTGCCCATGATCAAATTTTGCTCCCTGGAAACCTTAGGTAGGGTTTAGACCTGCACTCACACAAAACTTGATGAAATTCTACCAAACCAAATGCATTCAAAATCTAGGATCCTTCTCCAACTTCTCCAATTGGTTTCAGGACTGTACCAATCTGTACTAGTCTATACAATGTGAATTACAATCAATTTACATAGAAAAACACAAGTTTGGACATACAAACTTCTCTCCAACCTTTTTGATCAAGGTTACATGGCATATTTAACATGTTACAACTATTGGTAATTGAAAAATTGACCACCAACTCCTTTGTTAACACTAATGACAAAATTTACAAGTTTTGACAACATTTTGCAACTTTTTACAACATGACACCAAAACATCACACATTGGACTTAAATGACCCCAAATGGTCTTACATAACCTTATTGACCCCAACCAAACCAAAAACCAAAGTTTAGAAACATGACAACAATTTGCATCAAAAGGTGCATCAAGGATGCCCCTGCATCAGAACATATTGTAATTGAAATTTTGTCACCTATCAACATCTAGTTATTAGTTATGTAATGTGAATTAATGCTTTGAGTTTGAAAGATGTGCAATGCAATGGAATCGACAATTTCAATATAAACTAGAAATATCTATTTTTTACAATTCATTAGTTAAACTCTCTATTTTATTTTCTCTCTATAACTCTATTGCTATGGAAATGCCTTTCAATTAAAAGATAGTTTTTCTCTTATTCTACAATTTTTTACATTTTTTTAAAAATCTAATTTTTTCAAAAAATCTTGAACTTTTGGTTTGCCGATTTTTTCCTCAAAAGATTTTTGTTGCTATGTGTAGAACATTATAGATGGATCAACAGCAAAGGTTGACTACAGATCAATACCATGCATTTGATGAGAGAGTAGCTAGTGAGAGGGACACGGACAAATATCCATGTCCATGTAAAAATTGTCTTGGTGGAAAGGTGAGAAAAAGAAACCTGATTCTTCGACATATGATAAGATATGGGCATAGTGGTATAAGCCCTTGGGATTACAATTATTATGAAGATATGATAGAATTGCAGCTTGTGAGAGATGAAGAGGCAACAAACATAGATGAAGTGGCACCAAACATAGATGAAGAGGTAACAAACATAGATGAAGTGGCACCAAACATAGATGAAGAGGCAACAGTGTTAGACGAAGGGTTTGAAGTTGATAGAATGTTGAATGAGGGTCTAGATGATGATTGGGCCAAGTCGATGGAGGATGCTTTAAAGCCCATGTATGCTAATTGCAAGTTAAGTCATTTGACAACAATCCTTCAAATTCTTAACTTGCAAGTGGTGCATGGTTGGACAAATGAGAGTGTAGTTCAGTTATTGGCATTATTAAGTTTGTTGTTACCACCTGACTCCACATAGCCAATAAAACAAAGTCAATGTAAAAAGCAAATCACTAAGCTAGGCTTAGGGTATGAAAACATCCACATATGTGTGAATGGTTGTGTATTATTTCACAATAACCTTGCAAGTGAGAGATGTCATGAAGAGAGGTATAGATAAGGGTTGAAATTAGCTATGGTTCCTCGAAAGGTTCTTCACCACTTTTCAATAATCCCACGATTACTCCAAATGTATAGGTGCAGAGACATTTCTGAACTTATGCAATGGCATGCCCAAAATAAGAGCACCAATGGAAAACAATGACATGTACCTGATTCTAAGATGTGGATGGAATTTGATAATAGATGGCCTAATTTTTCTCAAGATCCTTGTAATATAAGGTTGGGTTTGGCTCTAGAAGGGGTGAACCCATTCTTAGATCAAAGTACTAAATGGTGAACTTGGCTGGTGTTTTTAATAACTTATAACTTGCCTCCATGGTTAGCAACTAAGCCATTTTTCTTAATGCTATCATTGATTATAGTAGGAAAGAAAAGTGTGACTTTAGATACAATCGATGCTTATCTAGAGACATTGTATGATGAGCTAATGGAATTTGGAAAGGAATTGAAGCCATTCAATCTTTAAGGGATGGTCATTCAATCAAATTCACTTTAAGAGCTTCCTTATTATTTATGATTCATGATCTTCCTGCATATGGCATATTGCTTGGTCTCAGTGTTCATGGATACCATGGATGTCATGCGTGTAACTTTAAGGATTTTGTGAGGCACTTAAGAAGTTTGCGTAAGTGTATTTATTGTGGAAATCGTGCTTACCTTAAAATGGATCATCCATATCATCGACAAAAAACACGTTTCAATGGTCAAGAAGAGAATCATGAAGCACCATTGCTAATAACAAGTGATTACATTGTTGAGAATGGATAAAAAAGAATTTCATTTATTAAAAATGATGGGATTGCTAGTAATATATATGATCCATGTAGTGAAAGTGGTGTAAAATGGTTGTGCATATTCTATAAATTGCCATACTTTAAGGATATAGCCATTAGGCATACTATTGACTTTATGCATACTGAGAAAAATATAGCCTATGCTATTATAAAAACTCTTTTTGGTGCTTTTGATATTGTTTCATCATGTGAAGACTTTCAACAACTAAAGATTCGTCAAAATCTTTGGGTTGAAAAATGTGCTGATGAAAAATATAGAAAACCTAGTGCTCCTTATGTCTGGACAAAGGAACAACGTACATAATTCTTATAGTTGTTGTCTTAGACTCGCTTTCCTACTAGTTATGTAAGTAGTAGTATTAGAAGCCAAACTGACATTAATGGCTTAAGAGGCCTCAAGACCCATGAATATCATGTCATAATCGAGAATATTTTACCTATTGTCGTAAATATATCATGTTTGGAAAAGGGGCCGAGATTGGCAGTTATAAGGTTGGGCCTAATATTAAAGAGAATGAGTTTACATGTATTAGATCCTTCAAACTTTGATAGATTGAGGGAGGAGGTTGTTGAAGTCCTTTGTCTATTGGAATGATAATTTCCACCAACAATCTTTAACATTTCTATGCATCATTTGACACATCTAGAATATGAACTAGAGCATTGTGGCCCAGTAAGAATGAGATGGATGTATCCTATAGAATGATATATGAAGGTTTTGAAAAACTTTGTTCGTACTAGGGCAAAACCGGAAGGCCGCATGTCTGAGGGATATTCAATGCAAGAGGCCATGGGATTTTGCAGATAATATATTAAGGATTTTAAAAATGTCAATCGACGTGTATGGGATGATGACGAAGATGAAAGAGTTGCAGGTGAAGTATTATAAGGAAATGGATATTGCTTCAAGCTATCACATCAAGAAAGAAGTGCGATATATGCCTATATTCTTTAAAACACAACTACATTCGATAAGTGGCATAGGTAAAAAAAAAATTTACGCAATAATTTATTTACTCAATTGCATTTATACCTTTATATTATTAATCTTACTATTTGTACATTAATATTCTATGTAGAAAATATGAAGAAGAGAATCAAAATTGGATGCAACATCAACCTCAAAAGTGCAGACGTCGTGATTCGATTAGAGGTGATTCTTTTCCAAAGTTTGAAGAATGGATTGCTAATGCAGTCAGTGATGCAAAAGAAGAAGGTCTAGGTGTAACAACAGAGGAAATTGAGCTTTCACAATCTCCACATATATGGGCTATGAATTTTAGTGGAATGTGGGCCTATGGTAGTCATTTAAGAGTGGAAGAAAAAGACAAAGGAAAGACAAATTGTGATTGTGTTGTTAGTGCTGAATTTCTTCACGAAATTGAGAAGAAATTTTATGTTGGATTCATCCAAGAAATTATTCAAGTGGATTTTGGTGAAAATAGTCATATATTATTAAAATGTAAGTGGATCCAACCATCCATAGTACAATTTGATGAGTAAGAATTTGTATGCGCAAATACAGGGCAATTTTTATCAGAGATGGATGAGTCGTATGTTTCCCATCTTCAAATTAACCAATCATTTCTAATTGATGATGGAATAAGCCCAAAATGGTCACATGTCATTCAAACATAGTCTTGTTCCAAATGAAAACTCATGGAATTTGTCGATATAATGCCTAATGGGCAATATGTTAATTTACAAGAAACATTCAAAGAAGTGGATGAAGACGATTGTGGAGTGTTTGAAGAAGAGATTTTGATTACCAATGAAGAGATTGGGAGAGAGAATGAGCAACATGTCATAGATGAGGATGAGGAAGAAAATCAAGTAGATGCAGACACAAGTGATCAACATTCTGATCTTGCTGGCAATGTAGATAATAATGATGATGTTTTGTCACCTTAACTAGCCTGTTACCTTAAGAGGTTAGCTTCTCACCTAAACTTTGGTTATATGTATGGTGTAATATATTATTGAATGTAATAAAGATCTGAGTATAGGTATTCTTATTCACTATTATTTTTTTGATACATTTCTGAATGTAATCATTATAATCTGTTGGTATATTGTATACAAAACCTGAGATGTTCACTATTGATTTGAAGTGCATTTAAAGTTAGGTTCAATCATTCTTATTAGTTTTCTTACTTTGGTTGAAATTAATTTTGTTTAGTTAGAATATAATTTCTTGTATGTCCTATATGTTTTATAGATGCTAGACTTTTCTTGTATGTCCTAGATGATAGCTTTAGTTTGTAATGAAGATTATAGCCTCCACATGCATTGAATATGCTTGTGTGAAGGAAACAATAATGAACATCTGTGATTTAATAATACATATAGATATCTTAACATTAGGTGAACTAAGGCTCCTCATTACAAACAAAGAAATGATCTCTTAGATATCTTAACCAGAATTCAAGCACCAAATTAAATCTTGTTCTCCATTGATTTCTTCAAATAGATATTACAATATAACAGAAGTCTCCTCATATATGTTTCTATAAATGCCTATGATGATGATATCAAAATTTGGTCTTGGTTTCTCTTTTATAAGAGAAGCAACAAGCTTCAGACCATTACAAAATATGGCATCTTCTCAAAATTCATGCCTCTTCATATAAATGAAACATTAATTTTGCTTAAAACATAATTAAGAGAAAACAGAGAAAGTAGACAATATTGATTGCAAGCCCACAACACTTGCAATACACTTGTAGTCTGTTAATCAACATAGGAGACCTGTGATCATCCTGATCTGGTAAAGTCCCCCTCTCCATGATAGAGTGTTTAAAGGCTGATTTCTTCCACTGCAACATCTTCAAGGCCGTATTCTTCTGGAGGAGCCAAATACTCTTGCTCCCATTGGTATATTGTGTAGTAATGAGGCCATGATGCTTTTTGCTCCCCTATATGTATAGCCTATCTATTCATCAACTTCAAGATAATTTTTCTACCATTGAAACATAGCATAATCACTAGGCCACTTATAATCTTGAATTTGGAGCAAGTTGGCCTGGTGATCCTTCCACCTTTTGTCCAGCAATGCTTTGACATATATTACAAACTTTGTATATCCAGCATCCAAAGAAATTACTCTATCTAGAATGATCTTGAAGCTGAGAATATCAATATCTCCATCCTTTTTCAAAAATTCCATGACCTTAGAAATTGTATGACCAAATTCATCCTTCCATGCATCAAAATCCTTGATCTTTTCATCCTCTATTAGGATTGATGAAATGAACTGGTGTTTGAAAGTGGAAAAAGAATCAATCTCTGTCTACATTTTTTGATTCTCACCATTCACATACTGATACTCATCCAATATCATCTTGATCATTTTCTCTGTTGGCTTTAGAGCTGCAGGAGCATCTAGATTCTGTTGTAGAACTTTACACAGAGTGATCAGTGTGTGATGTGTTGACTTCCACCTTTGATACAAGGGATCTAAAACAGAAAAATTTACTTTCAACTATTCCATGGCCTGAGACAAGGAAGAATAGAATTCATGCACATCTCTCAACTTGTCAACAACCATTTTCACTCTATATTCCAAAATTTTCTAAAACACTTCAAGAATTTTCAATTTTGCCTCATTCTTTTTTTTTCTTGTTTTGGCTTTTCAATTCCTCAATTTCTTTTTCCAACTTCAATTTTAAAACATTGAATTGTTCAGTAGTCACTGTGGTATCACCAATCTCTTGTGGCACATATGTTTGAAATGGCACAATGGCTTGAATCTGAGAAGAATTCTCACCCTTCAGGTGTTCTTTCAACTTTACATTTTCAAGATACAATCTATTTACCTCATCATTCATCTCCATCCAATTTCTCATAATCAAAGAATCTTTGCTCTAACTTGTTAACAACAGCTTGTGTAAACATTGCAGCATGCACAATGAGGGTAGCTGTTCAGTTACTGATGTGTCCTAGAATGTCTTGACCATAATTTTTCCCCTTATTTCTTGGACCACATCAAGTAATCTTGGTTTGCTGGTGTTCTTTTGTGTTGCCCATATTGCCAAAGTCTCTGTTTTTGGATTAAAGCTACAACCACTAATACCATCCTCATAGTCAAATTCAAAAACTAGCATGGTGTCATCTTGACTCCTGACTTGGTCTAACAAAAAAAGTTTCTTCAACTCAAGCTCAGGAATGATCAACATTTTGCTCCTTAATGCCATTTGTCTAGCTTCATCAGGGATGACACTTATTTCATTTATTTTCAAATTCTTGAAAATTTGTGAAACAATTTTCTCATGCTGTGATTCATCAGCACCCATTTTATTTATTTCCACTTGTTCTTGAAATTTTTCATCTTCATCTTAATCCAAAAATCTTTGAATTCAGGAGAATTAATGAAATCATCATCCTCCATAAATCTCATAGAAGCCACAATTATTTCATCTTCTTCTAATTTAGGCTCCCCTTGTGCCTATTCACCCATTCTGGCCTCTGGTTTGTGTGCTTCTATTTCTTGGCCAACAAGTGACTAATTTGTTTCTCTTTCATCTCCCATATTTCTTAGGATTCTAGCCACTTCATTAGTGTCACCCCCTCATTCAGTCAATTCATATAGAATGAGTGGAGAGACATCCTCCATCCTTTGCCTTTTAGTAGGTGGTGAATTAGGGACATGAGTTGGATCCTATACTGACATTGCATTTGGTCAAGGCTCTTGAATCACAACTCTTGGTGGTCTTTTGACACTGAGCTTGGTATCCTTTGAAGGCTGCTTCTCAGACTTGCTATATATTCTTTCAAAATCATCAATTATTAGATCTATTCTTTTCACAGGGTCCCTCTCTTCAATAAAGAATCTAGGAAAATTAGGATTTTGTTTTCTCCTATCATTCTCAATCCTTTACAAAATCTCCCATTTTCTTTTCCTATTATACACTTCTTGAAAGGTGACAAGATTTCTGATCACATCTTCATCAAAATTGATTTGATGGGATATTCCTATTCTTGTGAGGATGGTTTGTTTGACAAAGTTCATGTGACCGTCTGGATCACAAACCCTCTCTAAACCTGATTCAAAGAATATCTAGCCTTCAAATAGGCTTGAAAATCCTCTAAAGTATCAAAACCAATGGACCAATCACCAAATACTGTGGAATTAGGAAGAAATGTGCCTTTCTTCTATTTCTTCATTACATCCTTCTCCATCCACATTATTTGCCACATGAATTCAAGGAATGCAATTCTGTTTGGCACAAATTTGGGCAACACATGGTGTGGCTGAGTACACCCATATACCCTGATTATAGTATGAAATGGAAAGAAAAACCAATCAACATAGTTATTCTTATGACCCTGTTCTGGCCTATGAGTAAGATGCCTCAACATTTCCATGATCTCTTTTGTCAATCTGGGAGAAAAGATACTAAGAGAATTCATTATTCTAAATGAGAATTCATCATGAAACACAACATAGTCACAATTCTTGCATTGGTTACCCCATTTGTAACACCAACACTATGTTGGCAATCTTTGTCCCTTTCATCAATCACGCTCAGATCCATTTTGCTGGGCCACTTCCTTCTATTTTGATACAAAATCAAATTACATAACAAAGAGTAGTATTTGTAATCTATGGCCTTTTTGTTTTCTCTTATTTGCAAAAATCCATCATGTAGTTTCTTTTCAATTAATGATGCAAAATCATATTCAATATTAACTTTTGGATTTTGAATTCTCATGGCCATCATCATTAGGTTGACATACATTCTACCTTGGGCATCAATACCCAACACCTGACACAAAGCAAAATATGTTCTTTTGAAATAGACAACAAAATCTTCAATAGAGAAAGGTTCAATTGTAGTGGATGGGATTTCAATTCTTCTATTATTTGCCCCTTTCCTCATGTACATGGGCAACTCATCCCTTTTGTGTGTTTTTCTCAAACTATTGTACTCTTGCTCACTCTTCTATAGATCTACTTGTGTGAGGGCTTGCTTGCTCAACATGAAGCAGTCTATGATTGCATTCCTATCCACAACCAATAATGGTGACCCATTTGGTAGTCTGACTGCTTTGGTGGCTGAGTGATAGTGTTGTGCCAATGTTTTAATCAAATCCACATCAACAAATACATTTGGCACCACAAGCTTTGCCAAATCCAAATTCCATGGGTTTCCATATGGTCCATGTCCATATTTCTTTTCACAAAAATACCAAAAAAGGTTCCATCTAGAGATAGGGATTGCAACATCCTGACATCCTTCCACAACATCCTTGAACAATTTCTCAGACCCCTTGTCAATTGAATTTAGAAGGATGTCCAACAATGATTGTTGAAGTGATCATTTCTTGGGAGCAGGGGGTTTAGTAATCTTACTCACAGACTTAGATTTTTAGGTGCCATATTTTAGTGCCTCTACGAACTAGGGTTTTGATATTTTACTTGCCTTACTAGACTAGTTGAAAATAGAGCACAAACCAAACACCAACTTTTATGCAAAGAGTGATGGGGCAGACTTACTTGGTCAGAAAATGCCTGAGGAGAGCACACAAAGCTTGAATTCACCTTCTGTAATCAACACTAAATTCATTGGAGTGAAGAAATACAAAGAAATACCAAGTTTTATCATGCCATGAAAGTGGTCATTTCTCCATTAACTCTGGTTCATGCCATGAAATCAACAAATCCCAACATTTAATTCTTTTCAAACACAGACCATTGATTTGATCCAATCTAATGGCTGGGCAAGTATTTCAAGTTTTGCAGTCGTTTCCTTGAAAACTAGAATCCTGCAGGCATCAATGATAACCATTACAGGGTAGCACTGAAGTCATTTTGACATTTAATTCCTTACCGCATCATTGCAAGACCAACTTAGGCCAATTGTGGGACAATGAGACCTCTTGGATAGTTACGTTAATCTTCACCACTTACCACCACCACACAAGCCTTGTTGCACACCACCACGGGATGGTAGGATACATGTTATCCCTTATGTCTTTTACTGTGCCACTGCCAAGCTTTGGTCTGACTATCATGGGGCCGCGGGAGCCTTTGGTCTCCCATTCATTGTCTACCACATTACTGCCAGTCAAAGTTATCAGCATCACGAGGCCACAATATGTAGCATTACCGGTCACTTGAACTCCTTATACTGCAACACCATAGGCTTGACTTGAAACTATCGTGAGGGCACGATGAACACTTTATCTTGACTCCTTCCTATTGTATTTCCGTCGGTCATCTCCTTACCTACCGCAGGGGTGCAATAATATATTATGTGTTGCTTGAGTTTATACTGCAACACCACAACTAAATTTTCTACATGTTGCGGGGAAGCAGTAACTATGTATTCACATCCTCTAATTCCCACACACCCACCAAGGCTATTTGCATGTACTACGGGGCTACGATAAGAGACAAAAACACATGAATGGTCAAAAATATAAATTTTTTTCACATAGAATTGGTATGAGATGCTCATAAATGACTCCAGTAACAATTCTAAAAGGGATATGAATCCCTAATTATGGATTTATGGAAGTAAAATGTATGAAACAGAGTGGGACTATGTGAAATTTTGAATGGTTCTAACACACCTCATGATGAACTAGACTATATTTTTCCTTCATCCTACTTGTGTTATGTTTTTATGAGTTCTTTTCTTGTGAATATATCCCTAAGGAAAATTTGTCTAATACCTATAATTATAAACATCTTCTTGGTTTTTGACTGCAAATTCCTTTTAATCTGTAAATTGAATTCTATTTTAAGTTTTCATTTGCAGTTATTAGCAGATTGAAAAGTGAACAGTTATCAACTTATGAAATCAATAAAGTTTTATTGATTCAAGTTGTTGATTTATACATTATTGTTTATTTGGACTTTAGGAAATGAAGAGGAGGGATATAAGGTGCAAATTAGATGATATTGATGATCATAATGCTGAAAATTCATTGATAAATTATGAGCACCTTCGTAGAGAAAAAGTGGCCAAGAATAATGAATATTTATTTAGTCTTGGTTTGACAAATAGGCAAGTTGTAAATCCACTAAGTAGTATATTATTTGTCTAATAGTGTTTAAATAAATTTTATAGGCAAGAGCTTTATGTATATAAGACATAATATGATATTATTTTTTGTTTTATAGGCAACAAAAAGAGTGCAAAGAAAATGCAGAGAAAAAACAAAAGGAAAGAAAAGATACGGTGCCACTATCTCGTAGAAGCCACCGCTTTTGTGATTCAAGAAATGCAATTGGTGAAAACAATAGTTACAATGATGATCATGTGTAGCCTGATATAGCATATGTTGATGTGCAGCTTGATATAGCACATGGTGATGTGCAACCTGATATAGCACATAGAGATCATGTGCAGCCTGATATAGCACATGGTGATCATGTGCAGCCTAATATAGCACATGGTGATGATTTATTAGAACAAAGTCTAAGAGAGATTATTGAAAAACATCAAAGCATTAAAAGAACAACATGTCTGCAGATGATTTATTCAAGATTAAAGGATATGTTTGAAGTGAAATCTACAGAGACTGGTACTCATGATCTACCTACTCATGCCATAGTTGATGTGGCCAAGGAGAATGAATTCCCAGTTAATGAAAGTCATGAAGAGAGACAGCTTGCATTTGATGTGCCTCAGAGTGCACTTATTGCATCTAGAACTTTTGATGGAATTAGTGGATCAATAAAAAATATTGGTAGTGTTTTAATGGAAGATGTGGATGCTTTTGTCAAAAGACAAAGATTGAGTCAAGATTTGTATAGATCTATAGAGAGGAATGCAAAAGAAATAAAATTAGAAGGCAAGAAGCCATTCTTGCTTGAGGTATCGTGAGATGGTGAGCCCATTGGGTTAAATGTTACAAAGTGGGCCTCTAATTTAGGTGTAAGATGTAGGGCCCATTTGGATATTTGCAAATCAACTTTTGCAGAGAAAGATCCACGATATGTGGAAAATGTTATACAAAAAATAGAAAATGCTTTTGAGACTACTGGTGGACAAATCTCTAGAAAATATTACAAGCAAAAGATGAGAATTTTGATGAAAAATTTTAGATCCAGTTTCACAAAAACAATCATGGAGTGAAAACAGAGGTTAGAATCCACTCTAGGTCCCAAATAGTGGGAGGCATTGAGAGAAAGTATGCATTCTAAAGAATATTTGGTAAAGAGTAACAGAGGTAAGAGAGCAAGAGATAATGTGAGGGCTGGATATAGATTTGGCCGAGGTAGGTTGTAGGCCAAATGAACAAATTAGGAGTAAGTGTATGGCTTTTTGGTTCAATTTACATTGTGTTATTTATTTTAATTTTTTATTGAACTGACTATATGTTGAAATTGACATTGTATTTTAGGTGGAAAACAGTAATAGAGAAGTAGGTGTAGAAGATATTGTCAATTATATGGTAGCACTAGATCCTAGTAAATCTAAGAGTAGAATGAAGTGGAAATCTAGTTCATCAACAGAGATTTCACAACCAACTATTACATGCCCAGTAGGATCAGCCTCTCTAGATCATGTCAACTCAAATGAAGGGTACCATCATGTACTGAATTGCATATATAGTCTCAGTCAGCAAGTTTTGCAGTTGGTTACCTCCATTAACCCTATAATTTCTACATAGAATGAGCATAAATCCATGGATTTAGATGAGGTAAGAGGCTCTATTGATATCATTTCTTCTTGTTTGGTAATTCTATATACAAATGCCTCTTAATATGTAGATTATTGAAATATAAGCGTAGGAGAATCCAACCCAGTTTCTTTATTGTTGGAGTGATCTAGAAAATGTTCTTTTGGACAATTTATAGCTTTCATTCTTTACTTGACTATTGAATGCTTTGTATATTTTTTTGCATGATGGTTAAACCACATGTAGAGAAATTTTATCAAAGTAGAAGGAAAGCAAAAATGCCTTCATGATGTCAATAGAGCTGTTGATATTTATAGTGATCATGATGAACTGGACAAGAATGTGTAGCATAATCATCATAGTTATGCTGAAGTTGAGGTAATATAATAGCTGTCAATTATCTATCCCAATTTTTTGTCATTCTTCATGCTTAAAATGTTCTTTTCAACAAAAAATTATAGCTTTTGCATTTTTTAAGTTGTAAGTTAAGCTGTCCCAATTTTTTGTCATTATTTCTTCATGCTTAAAATGTTCTTTTGGATAAAAATTTATATCTTTTGCATTCTTTACTTGACTTATATTAATTTTTGCATGATGATTAAACCACATGTAGAGCAATTATATGAAAGAAGAATGAAAAGAAAAAGGCCCTGTCAATGGAGCTCTCTGCAAAACTCTACAACTTCATGTCAATGTTGATAGTGATAATTATGATGATAAACTCGACGAGCATGCACATGATATTCATAGTAGTAGTCATGTTGAACTCAAGGTGAGTGCTATGAAACCACATGCAAGTAAGTACTATTCAAGTAAGTAATAGTTGTTTTATTATGTAAATAAGGGTAATCATTACCTATTTGATAAAAGATGGTCAGAATAGTAGTGAAGTGTAATTAGCTAGTATACATAGATTATAGAAATAAGGGAGAACATATAACTTACAAATGGAAGCTTAGAGCTTAGTTGTAATAGAGTGCATACATAGATTTTGACTATGCATTAGTGCATTGTGTTCATGGATGTCATGATCCTCAGCTGGGGGGACTTTATTGCCAATCCATGTCTCTTTCTGGAGTACTCGTACAATCTAGCATTATTGTAGTCTTGCCCTCCATTTGTTTGTACCTCACAATGGGTTAGTTTTTTTTTTCAGAGTAAAAAGTTGCTTCTTTGTTATTCAATAGAATCAAAAAAAGTACATACAAAAATTAATTTGTTCCAAGACATAAGACATTACATACATTTGTCAAAAAAAATATAATGTGTGTTTTATATCTCAATATAATGTGTATTTTTTTGTTTTTGCAGACATTTAAAATTGATAAACTCCAAGAAGGGGATAAAGTTGGGGTGTTGGATCTATTTGATGGTGCTACTGTGAGCATTGGGCAGATTCACTCACTATCTATTGATAAAGGAGAGAGCTTCATATATGAGATGTCATGAAGATAGTCATGAAGACTTAAGGAGCATAAATGACTATGAGCAAGAGATAAAGTACGCAATTCATGCCATAGACAAAGTGAGCTGAGTCTTAAGCTACTGTGATCAAGGGTGGTTTGTTAGTTTTTGAGAAAGGAAGGGTAGTTGACAATGCACACAGATCAATGAGGAAGATTACTATCATAAGGTGATGATGTTAGCATTTCATCAAGACTTTGGAAGCAACCAGTAGACAAATTTATAGAAGTCTTAAATAGAAAAAAGGACAGCCACTAATAATGCTATTATTACAAGGCATATATTCTACATGGAAGTATAGTTGTAGGAATATGACAGTTTCATAAACCTATGACAGTCTACAAATCAAAGTCTAAATTTTGTATACTTATGGGTGACTGTACTATAAGAGAGAGATAATGAGTGCATAGAGGTAAGATATTCATGGTGAGTGGGAATGGTTAATGGTTCCCAGGGATACTGACATAGTAGACATGGTTTCAGTGGCATGAGCAAAGGAACAAAGGACTATAGTGTTAGCATTAAAAGGAAATTATATGAAATTTGTAGGGCAATCATCTAGAAAGCAAGTATTCATAGTTCAGTCACCACAATGAGTGAAAACCAAGGACATTAAATATGTCTGCCTACCAAGTGTCCAATGTAATAGAGGCAAGGTAAGTGAACAGTTTAGACTCAAAAAGAGGCTTTTGAAGATGTATTAATGAAGGAAGAATTTGATTCGATGCCCTAAGAGGACCTAATATCTTCAAACTCAATAAAAACATGTCCCATAAGTAGTGCTAATAACAATACAAGACACAAGAATATAGTGATGTTTCATTAAGGAAGCCTGATCTAGTCCATGTTTCACATTATGAATATCCTATCATAAACTTGACTACATATGATAATGTATTTCCTTTGGTTGTAGTGAAGAAGGACACATGCTAGACTGATGGGGTGGATTAGATGACCTGTGGCAGTAGTTAGGGTAGTTGAGAATCAATTACATTTGATAGTTCACTTTTTGGCAAAGCATTGTAAACTTGGAGAAGTTTCTTTCTTGTCATTTATGTTCATTGTAACTTAGATTTTTAGTCTTGTGACTGAAAATAAACATTGTAATACTCTATTTCTAAGAATTTTTCAAGAAAGATAGATATTTCAGACTTGGCATGCTGTAAGAACACCTTTCTTTTAATAAAGTTTAGGGATTTTGCCTTCTCAATGGTTGTCTTTATATTGTGTTTAATTAATTGATGATTGTTGTGTATTTCTGTGTTTTATGTTTAAATCCTCAAATATCAGTCAATTAAAATGACTAAATATACTACTAATTGATGTTAATTAATAATTAAATTGATTAAATATACTACCAATTGACATAAATCATTAACAGTGAATAAATATGACTAAATATACTACCAATTGACAGAAATCAAAGAACAATGAATAAATATGACTAAATATATGACCAATGTTAAATCTGTGAATAATAATGACTAAATATACTACCAAATTGATCAAAATGATGATTAAAATTAATGACTAAATACACTACCAGTGGACATAAATTAGTGAGTAAAAATGACTAAATAAGGGACCAGTTAACAACAATCAATGACTAAATTAATGACTAAATATATTAGTGAAAAAAATGACTAAATAAGTAACCAGATGACAATAATCAATGATTAAATCAACGAATAAATGTACTACAAAATTGATTAATCAAAACAATCAATAAATGACTAAAAATGGTTTAGTCATCAATTTGGTCACGTTATAAATGACTGGTACTAAACTACTAATGGTCATGTGACCATGTTTGGTCATTTATAAGCAGTTTTTAGTAGTTTTTTTAGTAATATATTATTGTTTCTATACTAGTGGATAGAGGCAAAATCCAAATGATAAATGATTGAAAACATAATAAATATCACCTTGAAGTGTAGATCTCACATAAATGAAGGCTCTTCAATCACATGAGAAGATGAAGTCAAATCTGCAATCACAAACACAATAACAGTGCTCTACTCTGTAACAATGAATATCTTGAAATCACAAAAATGCATAAAGTTCACAATCATCTTCTAGTTTACAAATGAAAACCTAAACATGCTTATATATGCAACTACAAACATTCCTGCTAAGAATTTCATAATTCAAACTTGAGATGTCGGCATAGGACCTAAATAACAGTCATAAAATTGACATTTAAATTTAGGGCAGACCCAAAATAGGGTAGAACTAGGGTGCTAGTGCCCAAGTCCACCCTATCATTTTTGTTTAGGGATCATCAAAATAGCACCCCCTAGGTCCTATTTTCCATAATACTTTAGGGTTTTCTCATCGAGATTCAAAATTAACATGAAAGATGCTTTAAATGCATTCTAAGGACTCGATAACTAAACCTTAAGAGGGAAAAACCCCCAAGGGGACATTTTCTGACGTAACAACACACAACCTCTACCCAAAAGCATTTCTCTAGAACCGTGAATCACTCAACATCCATTTGGCTCTTTCCGTGATTGTTTGGTTCATCCTTTCTACAACACCATTCTATTGTGGTGTATAGGAGTTGTATTTTGTCTGATTATACTTGCATGCTTACAAAACTCATCAAATTCCTTAGACCAATATGCCCTCCATTGTTAGATCTTAATATTTTTATCTTTAATCCTGATTGGTTTTCAACTAAGTTTTTAAAATCCTTAAACTTAGTGAAAACTTCAGATTTGTGTTTCATAAAATAAATCCATATAAATATGGATACATCATCAATGAAGGTGAGAAAATAATGAGATTTTTTGATAGAGTCATTAGCCACAGGTCCAAACTCATTTGAATGAATAATATCTAACTTCTCTTTTGCTCTATTACTTCCTAAAGGAAATGATCTATTTTGTTTACCAAACACATAATGCTCACATAAATCAAAGTGCTCATTAAAATAAGAGAAACCATCCAACAATTCTTTAGTCTTAATTATTTTTAAAGTATTATTACTTGTGTGAACCAAACTATGGTACCACAACATACAAGTGTTTTCAGAAGACTAAAAAATATAAGAGGAATTACAAAATATAGTGGCATATAGCCTAAACTAGGTTCCCAATATCTTCCCCTTCGCCACTACCAAGTTTCCTCTCACCAATCTGCAACCATGCTTATCAAATGTTACATGCATTCCAAATCATTCAACTTCAAAACTAAAATTAGATTTCTAGCCAATCCAAGAACATGTAAAACACCAAGGAGAGTTTTAATTCTCCCATCATTGAAATAAAACATTAAAAACCATTCTTTATGCGGGGTCATATGATAAGAGCATCTTGAGTCAACCAACCAATGATCGTTAGTAACAACATTTCATGCAGAAAGTAAAACATATTCACCTGCATTTGAGGACTTATCAGTAGCGGAATCCCATTGTTTCTTCTTGTTTCTACATTCCTTACTCACATGCCCTCTTTTACTACAGTTCCAACACTTAAATTTGTTCTTCTTCCTATGAGACTTAGACCGACCCTTATATTTGTCCTTTGATTCTTTCTCTCATTTTGGCCCTTTTTCTTGGACCTTCCCCTCACATTGAGAGCCTTAGCGTTACCCTCAGAAGTCTTCTTCCTCATCTCTTGTGCCAACAAAGTTGCAAAAAGGTGATCTAGCTTTGAATCTTCAAGGTTAGTAGTAATAGAAAGGATAAAACTCTCCCAAGATTTAGGTAAAGAACAAAGTATAAGTATACATTTATCTTCCTCTTCAACTGTAGCATCTATGGAATCAAATTGACTCAAAAGTAAATTAAAATTATTCAAATGTTCTGCAATAGAATCACCCTCTTTCATTTTAACTGAAAATAATTTTTGCTTTAGATAAATCTTGTTTACCATGCCCTTGGCTTGATAGATCTCACATAATCTCTTCTAGAGTTTGATGGCAGTCTCTTCCTTCGAGACATTCAACATGACAAAATCTGTAAGACATAGTCAGATGGTTCCCCCTGCCTTCTTATCTAGCCTTTCCCATTCTTTCGTACTCACATCATTGGGCTTCTTCTTTTTCATAATAGCCAACCACTAGTTTCTTTCCTCAAGTAAATCCTCCATCTTCAGCTTCCATAATTCATACCCCATACTGTTGAACTTCTCAATGTCTAAACAAGAGGTTGAGGCAACAGATTGAGCCATGAATACTACAAATGATCTGCAAAACAAAACAACCAAATCTCCCACTACAACTAAACAACCTTCACACTACCACCTAAGAATCAAAATTGGCCAAGCTTTGATACCAAATGTTAGAAATGAAGGAAACAACTACCCAAATGGAAATATGATTACAATATGTTTATGATCTTAAAATAGTGTAATATGAATAAAGGTTGCATACAAAAATGAAATTACAACATAGAAATAAACACCACAGAAGAATAAACCACATAACACAGTATGTAACATGGAGAAAACCCTTTCGGAAAAACTCCACCAGGAAAAGAGGCTTCAAGTTTTATTATCTTCAAATCTAAAATACAATACATGCACTTCCTCTATCTCTTCAACCTTCAATCCGACAGAACCTATGTACAAAACTTATGAGATGAATAAAATATACAAGGCACTATATTTATAGAAGTTTTACACTCCCCAAACTAGGTGTCCACTTTCTCTCTCCTTGGATAATCCAACATGCCGTAACATTAAATGACCTCTTACATGCTCATGCTATTTGTCAATAGTCAACCATGCAAACTTGAGAACCATGGACAAGAATAGGCACTTACGGGGTAATAAATTCTGCCATAACAATCATAGATCCTATCATAACAACCCTCAAATAGTATCTCTCCAATATAGGTTCCTCCAGTGTTGAGTATAGCAACTTACAACTCAACTAATTGTCATAGGCTATCATATTGTCATAGAATCTTATGGCAATGTACAGTTGTCATAGATTCTCTTAGAACATCTTACCAATCTTATGATGGATGTCATGCAAGCCAAATATAGTAGATTCCTCCAAGGTGGCACCTACCCTTAATTACTCTTGATTTTCATAGTTACGATTAGTAAATGTTACTCTATAACTACCATTGGTAACTCTAGAACTTACCAATGTAGTAACTCCATAATTACCATTCCCGATAAATAATTTTTACCACTATTGGTGAAACTTGTACATCCCTTATGAGTAATTTACAAACAATATTAGGGATAATAATTACAAGGATTTACAAGGTTAGTGGCACCTCAATCCTAACATTATATCACTCGCAAGTATTTGACTATGCAATTTACTTTTAGACAGCTCATATTTCAATTTCATATGGGAGGGGGGAAATAGATTTAGTTCTTAGTCTATTCATTAAATGTAGGATCCTAATTGATTTTGATCCATTTAATCAAATATTAAATTATGAAAAATTGTTTAACTACTACCTAAAAGTGAAAAAATAATGAAAAATGAATTTTGAGGGTTTTATAGAAAAAATCCATTGCAATTTTGAAAAACTTGGCTTTTTTTGAATAAATTTTGTTCAACCCACATGTTTTTAAATTCGCCTAGGTTTTCATTGGGCCTTTACCTGATTCAACCTAGTTTTAAGTAGCATCGATTGGTATATTGAATAAACTGAGCATTTCAACTCTAAATAACACAAAAAATATGAGAGATGGAAAATATTCATTGTGAACAAGTTTTTTCCAAGTTTTTCTATCATGGTGTAAATCAAGAATTCCAACACAATGAATGCCACTTAATTTTTGGATACTAGGACTCATATAAAAATTACATGTACCTAAAAATACTAAAATAGTAATATGTATCATCTCCAATAATTTTAGAAATGACTCGTTGAAGAGAACTATACGTCTATAAACTGCTCAACCTATCCCCACATGACACCTTAAGAGAACATTGAAAATAAATAAATATATTTATTATAAGAAAAACCTATGAAGAGTGCATTGCATTATACAGTGTGGGATGGAGAAAAGTAAGAAAAGACAGAGAGAGACTAAAGTTGAAATACATTGTAGAGAATGAGCTAGATTCCTATTTGAACATCTTATATTTTCTTCATTAACTATAATTTCCAAGTAGGTGTACAACCTATGTAATCAAGTATAAGATATTTTTAAAAACTAGGTTTGATTATACTTTGGCAAAAGGAGAACGTGATAAGCCATGGAGAAGCAACATGGAGGGCATGTACATTCTTTAGGGAATTTCTAGGTAGTAAATAGGATGGAATCTAATGGAATAGAATAGAATAGATTAGATGATACTACATATAACAAGACTAATTTGATCATTAGTTGGTGGGTATTGGAGGAAAAGAAGAGGGCGGTAGGGATGATAGATAATGCATTCAAGTTCTCAACTAGTGACTTCTTATCATGTGTGACATGTTGGGTGGTGATTCATGGTGATTTTTTGATTGTCACTAATTTTTTATGTATATGTACATGGCATAAACTTGCTTTATATGTATGAAAATTTTCATAAGTTCACATCAATTTGAAAAGGATATGTTTCCTTGATGAGTTATAGTTTTGGGATGGGGTTCCCAAGAGAAGATATGGCCATGGAACTAGTCATTCAACCCCATGAGTGTACATATAAGAGGTAAAGCACATGCAAGATTCAACATTTTGTATCATTAAGTTTTTCTACAAGACATATTTTATTCTACAGACGAGCCAAAAAATTGTCAAGGTTCAAGCCTAGTTTCACCCAGTATACATACATGTGTGGTGCTAGGTAGTGACCGAGCTTCTATGTAGTTATATAACTAGGTATTTTAGAAAAGTGTTTGGACATGAATCTCATACCCGTAGGTGTAATAGTGATGGGTTTATACCATGTTTATCTAGTTTATAGGATCATTGACCATTGTTATTTGCATCAATAACATCAAAAAATGGCTACAAGTGTACACCATTATAAAGTGGGAATCTATCTATTATTAATATCATTGCAAACTTGTAAAGAATTACAAGTTTAGTTTGGTATAATTTTGTAGGAATGAGTGGAGAATAGAGCATTGGCAATGCAACTACTTAGTGATATAGGGGCATCCTAGATACCAAAAGTTGGCATGGGTTGAAGGTGCAAAACTGATCATTTAGAAGGAGAATGTGCACCTGCACCAACCATAGGTTGTTACCTACTACCACTAGAGAGGATTCATCATACTATAGAGGCACTTGTAACAAATGTGGATACCTACAACCATAAGACTCATAGTAAAGGAGAGAGTGAGCATTGTGTCACCTATACCAACAGGAAGCCATAGTGGAGGAGGGGCTACTCACAACAATTGGGGATTTTTTGATGGAGCGATGGGGACTTACAACAAAAGGAGGTGGAGTGCTTGGGTGTAGGCACACCTATAACAATTGAGAGGTTTCAAGGAGATGGTCAATACAAATAGAGTGATAATGCTACAGATTCACCTACAACAAAGGAGATTGGTGGAGCTACATGTGAGGTAAGTTGAGGAGCTACAAAATTGATTCCATTTCAGCACCATACAATAGAGCATATGGAGTTATTGGTAGAGTAGAGTGGTTGAATGAGGGATGATTGTGAAGATGAAGAGGTGACTATAGAGGTGTTTTTTGTTAACATGGACACGGGAAGTGATTGAGGGTATTAGAGAGGTGTATTGGTTGCATGGATGAGTGGGAAAAAGGTACAGAGCTAGGTGCATGGTCAATGAGCTGCATGAGTGGATAAGTTGGAGCTTGAGAGGCTACATAAGGGAAATGAAATAGTGGAAGAGGTGGTGTTGAGGAGAAAAAATGGTGTGGTGATGTCGCAAGCAACATGATCAATGACAAAGAGATTTGAGAGGTCATGAAGCCATGATAATGCGATAAAGGAGGTCTTGATAGCATTAAAGGGAACCATTGGAGGAAGGGCGATGATAACTAGTTTGGGCAACAGAATCAAATGGCTACTTTTGGATAAGATAGGAATTTAATGTTCGGGATGAGCAGTAGGTAGCAATGACCAACTAGAGGCCATATGATATTTTTAACAGCATGAAGGATAATGTGTAGGTGTGGATGAGTTGTAAGGAGTCATTTGGAGGATCAAGGGATAATGGCTAGAAAAGGAATGGTTGCACAAGATCCTAGGAAAATTGTGGCATGTGATCAATAGTTTTAACAACTAGGAAATTAGGCATGATCTAAGGGAAAAAGACACTGATTGGAAGATTAGAGCGGCATCAGGAAGGAGCCAAAGGAGAATAGTTTGAAAAAGAAAGGAGGGGAGCTAAGGGGAGGAGTTCCAAGAGAAGAGAGAGAGAGATTTGAAAGAGAAGGATCAAAAAAAGGAGATAAAGGCCAAGAGCATTCCTATGAGGAGCGAATCAAAGGATCCAATAAGTAAAAGAGGTCATGAGTAGGCCAAGAAAAGGTGAAGCCTATGTGAGACTAACTGGGCCATGAGGTGAGCAAGAAGGGAGAATTCCATGTGTGAGACTAACTAGAAAGTAGGATAAGGACAAAGGGTGAATCCAGAGGACATGCTTGAGATTAAATATGTAGCATGGGAAGAAGAGGAGTAAAGTGCATCTGAGACTAACTAGGCAGTGCAGTTGAAGAAGTATGATGGAGTTGTTCTAGGATAGTCTACAACAAGGGAGAATCAATGTGTCACAAAGTGTGGTACCTACAACTGATGAGGAGGTGAGGCTACATGGAGGAAACTTAACAACAAAGGTGAAGCTACATGAGGTCACCAAGGTCATGAGAGAGGAAGAGGGAAATAGAGAGTGAGGTTGTGCATCTTCATCCAAAGGGTTGAGTGTATTTGTATGTGAGTGTGAACATGGGAAGTAAAAGTCCCTACTTATAATATAATGTAATATTTTTTGAAATAAAATACGTGGTTTGTGTTTTCTATTCATTAGTGTCCATCTGGGTGTGTTTGGGGTGCACATAAGATAGGTCTCTATAGTTGTGTGTTTAGATATAATATAGTAGTTGTAGGTTGATGGTAGTTCTAGGGAATTAGCTATTGAATAGCTACAAGATGACCTATAACCAAAGGGGAGAACCACCATTTTATTCTGCCTTGATGACATGCTAGCTTCAGGTAGTGATGGCTTGTCACCATCAACATGGTATCAGAGTAGGCTACAACTCTAGGAAGTGAGTAGGAGTGAGAGTGAGTCCTCTAAAGTTTGAGAGTATTGTTGGCAATATAGTCAAGAGACACTGCTGATTGGGTAATGTTATCATTGATGGAAACAAGACAAACAAAGCATGGTGAGCTAAGGATGATTGGGAACTCAACTTGAAACAACCTATTGGTTGTTTTAAATTCCCAACCTGATTCTCGCAGCAAACCTATAAAATCAGCCACTTATTAATGATCGATCTGCCTTGAGGGATTAGCTAACAACTAGGAGATTTAAGGGGAGGAGGCCTTTTCTTAGTCCCCTTTGTTCTTCCTCTGCACTTTAGGCTCTGTGAAACCAAGGAGGGTGTTCCTATTATGAATAGTAATTAGATTTGATTGAAGGCTATTTTTATTTAACTAATTCCTTCTTTTGAGGGGGAAAACAATGTTTCTATTTCAAATGGATGGGGTTTCCTATGGGATGCTTAGCCTGCCAACATTGTTCTTATCATATATATGTTCCTAGTAATTGCTTGAAAGAATGTATGATAAAGTGAGGATTGGCTATATTCTTTAAGCTTCTATCCTATTCTTTGCAGAGGAACATGTAGAAATTTAACTCAATCAATATAAATATCCAAAGCTGAAAACTATTCTTTGATTTATAAGGAATGATCAAGGAGACTTTAAACCTTGAGAACAACAACCATCAAAAGATCAGTGCCTAAATATGTGGTTATAGAGTCAAAAGAAATGCATATAAATGAACTTAGCATAAGATCACAAATATAACTCTATTGAGAATATTGTAAATGATGCAGTACATCATCACACCTTGAAATTAGTTCATAACATTTATACTTAGTTATCCCTGTATACTTCTGTTACATTCAATATCCTCCTTGAAGCAGTTAAATCTACTCCTTGAGTAGAAGCCTTTAGGAGTGCATATCCTTACACAGGAAAGACTATGAAGATGAACAATATTGATAATTCTACCAATGTATTCAAAAACATAATAAAGGACACAACTGAGGAGACAATATGTTATGAACTTTTAACAATATATTTAGAATATTAAGTTAGTATGAGTCATGCTAACAATTGCAAATACAAATGGACCTTTCTTCTTGAAAACACACCTAAAAATAGAAAACTTATATTGCTATGACAATGTATTGGACTGTAGAAAATTCTCCAAGCTCTCTATAACTAGGTCCTGAATTTCATTTTATAAGAACAAGGGAGCAAAACAAGCTTCAGACCTAGAAACAAATGTCACCTTCTAGCTTTGATAGACTTCTCAAAAATAACAAACTCTTCTGAGATATTTGCTATGGGAATAAAAGCTATTACAAGTTTGTTTGTGAGGCTCATAGCCTTTGTGATTTGTACCTTTGAGAAAATATAACAAATTCTAGCCCATCTTTACCTCCTAATTATATCTTCAACTACCTTATGAAATAGAAGATAGTTACATAAGAGAACAAAAGACATTTTTATTTAGAACACATAGGTCTCCATACTGAACAAAATGATCTAAGCATCCAAGCTTCAAATATCAGGCAGCTCGTTATATTTTTTATCCCATTCTTGATATTGGCTCTCTGTGGGCCACTAGAAATTGATCAATTTCTCCATAGAGGATAAATATTTGTTATTGTACCTAGCCATAATCTAATGTCCCTCCCTTGTGAAATTAGCAACTAGCTGACAAGAATCCCATAGTTTGTCGATACTATTTCTAAACATAGGGATATCTATCTTATCGTTAAGACAAAGAAAGAAAGAGATGACAGGGACAATATTGCTAAATTGGAGGATCCATAATTGGTCTGGTTTAATGTCTCTACCTTCATTCTTTATTAAAGGAATTATACTAAGTTGGTCATTATCGAACCCTTGAATTAATTTCATCATCTCCTCCTCAAGACGGTCTATGAATGCCTATAGATCTCTTGCTTCCTTTGTTGCTGCATAGACCTATTTAACTTCTTTGGGGGCATTGGGATCATGGTTGGCTCCTTTGCAAATGCCTAATAAAGATATGATCCTAGGGATCTATTTATCAAATAAAGGCATTGTTATTTCTTTATCATCCTTGATTTTCTTGATGACCATTGACAAATCATAGTAACACTTATGAATCCTGACAGCTTGACTAGACACTTTGTTCATTAATAGCTCCAAAATCCTTGAAACAATAGAGCAGTTATCTTCCTTTTGTCTATCGAAATCATATGTGAAAATGTCTTCAAATGAATCAATCTACTTCTTTAAGTCTTCAATTTCCTTTTCTAGAGCAAATTTTGATGGAGAAGACGAACCAGGGAGAAGGGAACAAGTATCCCTAACTACCAATGTTGTTTGTGGCGAGGCAGATGTTGAAGCCTGATGCTTCCATTGTATCTCCATTTGTTTCAGCTTGTTATACTCTGGCAACATAGCCATATAGTCTTTTAACAAGTCATCATATTTTTGTTGAAGAACATTTGTAGTTGCCTTGTTGAACTCTGTAACTTGTAACACCAACTCCGATGCTTCTTTTGTGGGCATCTCAGAGGCCCTCTTTACTATCAAACCACCTTTAAAATCTCTATTAGGTTCTGCAACCAGAGGTTTGTTGGTGTTGGGTACTAAGGCCTATATGGCTAAAGTGTCCCACTCAGGGTCAAACTTAGCTCCCATCAGTACAACTTCAACTTCTTCTTCAGTAGAAAAAACCTTTTTATCTTGTCTTCTTGCAGTGTCCAAAATAATGGCAGAGGCTATGTCCCACATAGGGACTAATAAGACCCCATTGTCTCTAATAATTTTCTTGCCCTGATCTGGAGTGATATTCTTGACCTCGTCTTTCATTTGTGTGAGTAGCCTGATAGACACTTGATCACGGGTTTCTTGTGGAGAAAGAGATAATTCCTCTTCTAGCCTTTTCTCATACTCATCTTTTCTGCTTTTCCACAAAAACTCTTGAAACTCCTTAGAATTAATACAATCATCATCAGTAATAAAATTCCTGCATGCTACAATCCTGATGTCATCTAAGATATAATTTCCTTTCAAGGTAATATCAGGAATCCTATTCAAAGGTAATTCCTTAGGCATATCTTGGATAGGGGATGGCATTTCAACTTGTATCTCTTCTTCTGTTACTTCCATATCTTCTTCGTCATCAGCGTAATCCACCAGAGGATTTACTTCAATCTTTGCTCTCTTTGGAGAAGGCTCCTTAAGAAAAGATTCACTTTCATTTGTTGGTACAGATGAAGAAGATTGAGGAAGTGATGTCAGAGGTAATGTTAATTGAGTTGGAGGATGGTCCTAAGGGGCTTGCTTTTTGACTTCTTCTCTTCTATTCCTCCTTTGGAAAGTATATTTTATTTGATTTCTAACAGAGGGCTGATATGACGGTCTTTCTTCCATAGGGGCCTGAGTAGGATCAGGATCCTGCATACTAATCACTTCATCAATCTGAGACAGAATCTTTGTTATTTTGGTGATGGGGTTATCAACCTCTGGGAAAAGTCCTTTAAAGGATGGATTCTTCTTCTTTATTTTCTCCACATATCTTGTATATAATGTCCACTTTTCTCTTTTCATTTTCACCTCATTATCAGAAAGGCAATTTCTAATAACATCTTTGGGAAAGAAAACTTGATGGGGAGTATAAGATCTACTGATACTTCTCCTAATACTATTGATAAATCTTTCAGGGTCAGAGAATCTAGGCCTTTCTTGTGCCCTTCTGAAAGGATGTAACTTCTCATTTAGCCTATCAAATTCATCCTTATTTATTTTGAAATCGGAAAATACTGCCAAGAAAGGGAAGAAAGATCCTTTCCTTTGTCCTTTCAAGTGGGAATTTTGTGCCTTGGCCAACTGCCAAATGATCTCTAGGAAACCCAACCTAAGGGGCACATGCTTGGGCAAATAATGTGGGTCAACAGGGGTGCCATAGATTCTAAAAATTGTACCTTCCTCGTGGGGGATAAAATCACCCCAATTATGCTTGATATCTAGAGGGGGAACTCTTATTTCAGGTATGAGAAAATTCATCAATGGATCAGGAATCTTGGGTATAGATGACTGGAAATGTCTTAAAATTGCCCACAAAGGAATCTCTGAAAGACCTATAATTAGAATTGGCATCATGTCTATCCCAAATGTGGGTTTAACATTGGATCAGCAATTCAATACCCCTATTATCAATAGGGTTAATCATCATTTTGGGATGCCACACATTTTTAGTTCTTCCTTTATATAAAAACATGTGACAGAGCAAAGAGAACCATCTAAATTTGACTGGTTCTTTCTTGTTTTTAATAGCTACCAATCGCTGATGGATATAATGAGCCAAATTAGAAGCAAAATCAAACTAGACATTCTAAGACAGGTACTAGATGTCTACTTCCATATAAGTAAGATCAATAGGGATGCACTCCCTCTTATCTTCTCCCAGTACTTGACAGAGAGCATAGTAAGTATAAAAAAAATAATCCTCAAAAGTAATTAACTTGAAGGGTTCTTGTCTACTAAAGGAGATTTTCACTGATTTACCATTCAACCCCTTCACCCTGGATTTGGGCAAATATATGGTTCTATAACTGCTCTTATCCTTTGTATACAAGGCCTTAAATCTATCTCTATCAATTTTTGTTGAGGCATCCAAGTTTAATCTAAAAACCATGGCAATGGCCTCTCTACTGATTTCCACTAAAATTCCTCCATTAATGCTCTTGATTGTTTTGGAGGTCTCATCATAGTGAGTTGCCATGGCCTGAAGCAACTCAATACACTCAAACACATTGGTAACCACTAACCTTCCCAAGCCACTCTCCCACACATATGACAAGGGTACTTAGGCATTTCTCTAGCCCCACCAATGGTGGAAAAGGGACCAACCAGAAATTGGGATTTCAACATCCCTACAATCGGCATATTTATCAACTAATCCCTCATTTCCATCCAAACTAGTTACCCTTACCCTTTGTGAACTAGAACCTGGGAGTTGTTTTAGAATGTCTTCATGTAAGGCTCATTTCTGAGTGGCAGAGGGAACCTGGGTTATAGGTGGGGCCATCGTTGAGATGGAGGACTTACGATAGGAATTCTCTCTTCTAGTTTTCAAAGGTTAACTCAATTCTTATAACATAATGCAATTCACTCAATCAGAGGGGAAAAAACTAAAGGAAAAGCAAAATACAGATGAGGAGAATGAATGACTTACTGTGCTTGTTTTATGTGGCCAACTTCAAACCTGATAGTCGTAGTCTTGCAGTAATTTTCAGCTTGAATTTTCCAGTGCTCCAATGTCTTCTGGACTTATAGACTTGAATAGAATTGAGTTATGCCTTCATATTAATAAAATTTATCCCAGACTAGAAGTAGTCATGTCCATCTTCATTTCATCTTAGATGAACTAGATCATACAAGATTGTACTTTTGGAAATTTGAATACCGACTCTCAAATCTTATGATTTTGATAGCTACCCAATGGCCCTGATCAATCCTGAGGACTTGATGGTAAGGACACATCCAGAAACATTTATTTCATCATTTAATAGAAACACCCCTTTTCACATTCTCTATTATACCTTGGAACTATTGGCAAGAGACACATTGTAGCTTCATGAGTGTTGTCATTGATGGCAACAAAGTTCATCCCACCCATCCGCAGGACATGGTGTGTCTATACCGGAAGTCAGATTGTAGAGTAACTTGGTCCGGTGACCAAGAACAGAGTATGCAGCAAGGTCTGACAATCAGGTCTGGATCTCTCAGAGGAAGTATCTATGTAAAGTATGGACTTGGAGAAGTCAAGAGGAGTACCTTGACTGATAGATTCTAGGGATTGAGCCTTCGGTGATGAAAGAATGAAGAGATATAAGCACCTAAGTATTGGGTTCCTGTTTGGCAAAGTAAACAGAGGAAGAACTGACTGGTAGAGCATCAAACCTTGATCCGGATGAGATATTAATGGTGATCAAGCTTACTAAGGTATCATTCATAATTGGCTGACATGATTGATGACGTCTATGAGTATCTCTTTGATACGCATCACTTTATAAGCAAGGATTCAGCCGACAGACCAAGAGTTTGGGAAAATAATTAGTATTCTAGATGCCGACTAGAAAGTGGATGAAATCCTTGGTGCGGATATATATACCAGATTATTTTTAGTATGAGGTGTGGTGTGAGTGTTGTGGTGTGCGAAGAAAAGAAGAGCAGTAAGGCAGGTCCAGTATGTGACAGGACAACAGTACCAAAGAAGAGAAAGAATCAAGTGCAGCAGATCAATGTATTGAACCTAACCAAAACTGAACCTCAGCATATGTGGATTCTTCTCATCAGTTCAAGTATCTAGTTTCCTTGTATAAACTATTGTAGGCAGTGAGCCTCTTGTGAGCAGTGTGCTCAGGCAATAAGCCCTAATTGGCAAGTGCCATTTTGTACTATCTTATTCTTCTAACAGAGAATACAATCTTGGGTTAATCACCCCATGGTTTTTTCCCTTAACAGGGTTTTCCACGTCAAAATCATTGTGTCATGTGTATTGATGTTATTTCCATTTCATGGTTATGTTTGCTTATATGATTTAATGCTGCATTAATTGTTAATGAGGGAATAAATTCAGTCTGCCCTAGATGATCTTAAGCAATCAAACTTTGAAGTCAATGAACTGAAGGAAAGACTCAAACAGGCTGATGATTTCATAAATGAACTAAAAGGGAAACTGATTATCTCTATGAAAAAGAGAAAGGATCTACTTCAGCAATTGACAAGTCAAGGTGAAGACAATAATACAAATGAAGATCTGAAGGAGAAAACCAAGTTATGTGAAAAGTTATCAAAAGAGGTCATTATGGTAAGACATGAAATGGAATCAAGAGTTATGAAATTTACCCAAGAAATTGAAGAGAAAAGGAAAACTGAAGATGATCTAAGATAATCTCTTAAAGAGAAATCAGAAGACTGCCACAAAATGGATAGAATAATTAGGCATCTTGAATCTGATCTTCAAGAAGCTAGGGATAATGAAGAACAACTTGAGAATAAGATTGACACTCTTAAAAAGGATCTTCAAATAGCAAATGAATACAAAGAGAAATTCAATATAAGCTCTGCCCAACTTGAAATTCTTCTTCAAAGCCAAAAGAGGGTAGATGACAAGTAAGGCTTGGGGTATGAGAAAGGTGAAAGCTCTGGATCCAGTCAGAAGAACTCTAGATCAGAAAATCCAAGAAACAGGCCTAGAAGACCTCCGGTAAGGCAACCCAATGCTCAAAGATATCCATCCTTCAATGGATACTACCACAACTGCAATAATTTTGGTCATAAAGCAAGTCAATGTAGAAAAAGAATGAACCAGACTAATTCATCCTTCTCCGGACAGTGTTTCAATTGCCAAAGGTATGGTCACAGATCTCATGAGTGTATAAATATGCAAACAAACAATTCATTCAATAGAAGATGCTTTGCATGCAATAGAATGGGACATATGGCCAATCAGTGTAGATTAAGAGGATATCTGTCAAATATTCAAAGAAATGTTGTCTACTACAATTGCAATAGATCTGGTCATATTACCAAATTCTACAAAAGTAAGAATCAAAACAATGAGGGTCTGGTACATCATAATAAAAACCAAGACAAAGCAAAAGGAAAAATGAATGCGGATGAAATTCAAAGGGAGATGAACAAGATTTGGGTAAAGAGGAGTACAAAAAATGTTGAGGATGGATCCGTACTAGAATCTGGTGCTGATATTCCTTCCAAAAACTAAATAGATGAGCTCTGGCTCAGGGGGAGTAACAAAAGAAAAACATTTTCTCCCAACCAGTCATTAGGTGCCCAAAATTGGCACATAAAAGGTTGCAGATTAAAGGATTCTTAGAGAAACATATAAAGAAGGTTTGGTAAAGATATGGAAGATCCACAGGAAGATTTGAAGATTCTAATCTTCCAAGATTGATCCGGTTTAATAGTCATCCGGTAAAACAGGATTATCACAGTTAGAACCGGTATGATTCAAATTCGAGGCATCTTGATCCACGGATAGATCAAATGTTTGGGGAAAGTAAGATAGTTTGTTATTAATCACCAAGGATAACTCTAAGTATATCTTAGTGATCCGGAAAAAGATCTTTCTCAAAATAAGAAGAACTAGGCAACTGGAATGACTTAAGTTGAGCATTTATTATAGTGTGGATTTAGGGGTTTTCTCAAAAATAAAAGGGTTCATTCGCTCATCATTTGCACATTCACATTCAAGAAGAAAAGAAAAGGAGCTCTGCAACAAATTGTTTCAAATTTCTCAAAGATCAACCGTTGAAGTAGATTCATCCAACAAATTAATCCGGCTCACTCCGTGAACCCTAGAAGCGCAAAAGGTATTTTCCATCATTGAATATTTCTCTGTAAATCTTTTTGAAGATGGCTACACCAAATGTTGTAAAGATCACTGATAGGCGACGTCCTAAATTCAAGAAACATCCATATAAATCCCTAGAAGTTGATCCCCTAGGCACCTTTTCAAGCATTTTGCATGGGGTTCTGCATGTAGAAGATGTTAAGGCATATATTCATGCAAATATTGAAGAATTTGGGGAATCTAAGCTGGTTGATATCTATCACAAGCATTTGATAGATGACTCATTTGAACTCAAAACTTAGTATAAAGCCATCCAAGAAAAGCATTTTGCACAATGCATTCATTTCCCCTGTTTTGTAGAAGAAGAATGGGTTCAGTATACTTTGAACAGAGTGCATGATAACTTCATGTGGTTGAATGGACCATTCAAGATCACAAAAGATGCTATTAGGGTGGTAACTGGTTTACAATCATCTAGAAAGCAGCCTATTCTCAAATCTGTCAAAAACCAAACTATGAGTGAGGCTACTGGATCAAAGTTTGACAAGAGGGCAATGACAATTGAAAATATCACTAATCTGGATATCAAATTTGCATCCATGATAATGGTTACAAGATTTATCACTTCAGCACGGAAAATTTAGTATCTGGAACTGCAATCTACACAACTTATTAGATGCTAAAAGAAAATGTTGACTATGACCTTTGTGAGCTTCTCCTAAACCAACTTTTGGAGAATCTATAGAAGATAAACAAGGAAAAGAAGAATTCCTTCAAATATGGTGGCCTGATACTCTATCTGTTCTTCTACAACAAGAATGAGCTATCCAGATCTAGTGGCTAGATGTGGCAAAATGATAGACTAGTTGCCATACAAATTAGGGATTACTTGTATGGGCTTGGTGATGCCAAGGCACAAAAAACAACACTATGGGGTTACTTCAAAAACTTCCAAAGCATGATGCAGGCTAGAGAAAGAATTCCTCAATCCCTAGTTGAAAAATATAAAGATACAGTATGCTTTATGGTAGAAACTGATCAGTGCCTAATGGAGGCAGTGGAACCAAGAACAGTGTAGATCATGCCAATGGGGTATGAAGTTGATGAGAAAATTGTAGAGCTGCATGTTCAACACATGCTAAGTCAGCCCAAGGATCCTAAGGTAGAAAGGTTTGGAACCTTTGAAGAATTAAGTGTAAAAATCCATGTGGAGCTCAGACAACCGGAGATGAAGAGAAAAGTGAGAAAAGAGGTAGAAGAATTTGCCAAGAGGCATGGAATCTCAAAAGAGGCACTTGATGCCAACATAGAGAAAATAGAAAGGGCAGAGAAAGAAAAGCAAGAAACTAGAAAAGAAAGTGCTCCAGTACAAGCCCCCTCCAGGACCAGATCAACCAAAAGCTCTACATCTGCCACTGCTAAGAGCTCAAAGGCATCAAAACCGGAAGAAAAATCATCCGGTAAAGGAGAAAAGAGAACAAAGTCAAAGGCAACAAGGTCTTATATCAGTCAGAAGGATGAAGAAGAGACAGAATATGATGAAGAGATCAAGAAGATGAAGAAGAAGAAGAAAGTATCCGGTAAAGACAAGGAGGCAGAGGCAGAAGAGTTTGTTGAAAGGCCCACTCTGTCCTTAGATGATGTAGTTAAAGCAGTTATTGTGGATGGGAACCTGCAACCAATAACAGAATTCTATGATGCATATAATGATGCAGATAGAAAGATCTTGGAGGAAGCCACAGTTAAGTACTTGAACATATACAATAAAGCATTTATTGAAATAATTTCTCTAATTCCTAAAAGTTTAGAAAAGGAACTTGAAATGAGAAAAGAAAATGCCAAGGCTAAGGACTTAGAGATTAGAGAATAGATAGCTATTCAGCTCTATCCTTCAATTACTCCGAAACAAATGGATATGATCTTCAAAGATTGCAAAGATGAGTTCTAGAGTAAGGCTAGAATGAATCAGCTCATGCTTGGAGAAACTGATAAAGTGGCAAAAGAAATAGAAGAAATCCTCTGGAATGCCCATAAAAGATTTAATATTCCTGTTACAGAGGATTTAGGTAATGATCCCTTGGGAATGGATAACAAAGAAGAATTTATTGAGACGATAGCAGAAGAGGTAAAGGAGACAGGTGAAGAGAAAGATAAGGACTTAGAATCCTCTGCTCCAGAAGAGGAGATCCATGAACAAGCCAGCATGTCTCCTCTAGTTTCCACTGCTGATTCCGGATCAAAAGAAGAAGAAAGAGTAGAAGAGAAGATCAGTCAAGAAGCAGAGGAGAAGGAAAAAGAAGATGACAGTAATAAGGGTGCAGAAGGATAGAAAACTCCAACAGAAAAGACCATAGATGATAGTGGTAAGGCTGTAAAAGAGGACAAAACCCTTTCACCGGCAAGAGACACAGCAGAAGCTGTTGAGGAATTCTTAACCAAGGAGATGATGGAATTTGATGAACCAGAACTTCTTCAAGGACCATTCAATTTTGACTCCCTCTCCTAGGTTCAAACCATGAAGCTAGCATCCTTTACTTTAGCAAGGGCAAAAGAAAAACTTTTGAAGTCTCACATGGAAGACTACAAGCTCATAGAAACTGGATCCGGTGTATTGGAGAACATCATGCCATCTTTTCAGAAGGATCCATCAGTCTCTTCATCTGGTAATCTCAAATCTCTAGTAAATAGTGTTAGCACACATTTTGATTCCTTAGAGAAGTCAATAGAAAATAAAGTCCAGAAGGAGTTTGTGGAAAAGAGATTCTATGAAGTACAAGGACTAATAACCAATGATAGGAGAAATATGGATATAGGGATAAAGAGATTAGAAAATACTCTTAAAGATGGTGGGGAAATGTATAAATTTTGTCTATCATGGTCCAAAGTAACAGTGGAGATTGAGAAGAAAGTGAAAGAACAGGAGGATAAACTAACAAGACTATCTCAGAATTTTGATCCTCTTACCACTCCCATAATAAATCAAGAATGTCAGACTATTGTAGTCTTGAATGAAATTAAGAAGCTTGAGAAGGAGAAGAAAAATAGAATAAGTAGGTTGAGTGAGCTTAGAAGGATAATTATCCCTAAGTTAGAGGCCATGCATGAAGCCTTAAATGATGCTCAAACCACAGCCCGGACAAGTGATCCGACAAATCTGAAGAGGTTAGAATCTTTTGCATGCCTGTTGAGTGGTCACATCTCAATTTTGGACAGGATGAAGCTGAGCTAGGCAACGGAAGTTGTACAATTGAAGAATACTTTTGAAGATATACTAAAGTATATGTAAAGTATAACTAGATAATATACTTATGCGATAAATTGAGTTTTGAAAATTTTGGTGTATGGACCCCACCCTTTGCCATTGATGTCAAAGGGGGAGTGAGGAGCAGTGAAAAATGAGGAATCTAGCTAAGGGGGAGCTCTGGAAAATGTACATAAGAACAGAGCATTAGCCAAGGGGGAGTATAGTATGACACTTAGTCATTTTTCAATAAGTGTTTCCATCAATGCCAAAGGGAGAGATTGTTGGCAAGAGACACATTGTAGCTCCATGAGTGTTGTCATTGATGGCAACAAAGTTCATCCCACCCATCTACAGGACATGGTGTGTCTATACCGGAAGTCAGATTGTAGAGTAACTTGGTCCAGTGACCAAGAACAAAGTATGCAGCAAGGTCTGACAATCAGGTCCGGATCTCTCAGAGGAAGTATCTATGTAAAGTACGGACTTGGGGAAGTGAAGAGGAGTACCTTGACTAATAAATTCCAGGGATTGAGCCTCTGGTGATGAAAGAATGAAGAGATATAAGCACCTAAGTATTGGGTTCCTGTTTGGCAGAGTAAACAGAGGAAGAACTGACCGGTAGAGCATCAGACCTTTATCTGGATGAGATATTGATGGTGATCAAGCTTACTAAGGTATCATTCATAATTGGCCAACATGATTTATGACTTCTATGAGCATCTCTTTGATACGCATCACTTGATAAGCAAGGATTCAGCCGATAGACCAAGAGTTTGGGAAAATAATTAGTATTCTAGATGCCGACTAGAAAGTGGATGAAATCCTCGGTGCGGATATATATACCAGATTGTTTTCAGTATGAGGTGTGGTGTGAGTGTTGTGGTGTGCGAAGAAAAGGAGAAGAGCAGTAAGGTAGGTCTGGTATGTGACAGGACAGCAACACCAAAGAAGAGAAAGAATGAAGTGCAGTAGATCAGTGTATTGAACCTAGCCGAAACTGAACCTCAGCATATGTGGATGCTTCTCATCAGTTCAAGTATCTAGTTTCCTTGTATAAACTATTGTAGGTAATGATTCTCTTGTGAGTAGTGTGCTCAGGCAGTAAGCCCTAATTGGCAAGTGCCATTTTGTACTATCTTATTCTTCTAACAAAGAATACAATCTTGGGTTAATCACCCCATGGTTTTTTCCCTTAACAGGGTTTTCCACGTCAAAATCATTGTGTGATGTGTATTGATGTTATTTCCATTTCATGGTTATGTTTGCTTATATGATTTAATGTTGCATTAATTGTTAAGGAAGATCAGAAAGTAGAAGTAATTAAGATAACTGATTCACCCCCCTCTCAGTTATCAACAGGAATAGGTAACTTACCAACACTGTGCCGTCTTCGCCACGTGGCAACCTTCCGTGATTCTGTCACTCTGCAGGGCACACTGATCAATAACCCAGGGGAATGGTGGAGGACTAAAATCTCATGGTGTCAGAACATGCCCCTTTCTAGCTGGATATCTCTTTTCATAAGTAACAAGTAGATGTCATTCCTCCACCTTTCTACAGATGCTAGTTGGGGCCTTTGAATGAAGTTTGGCAGAACGACAGAAACGTTTAAAATTGCCTTGACCTTGGGATGGGGCCCACCGTTCATGACACGTAATACTTCCTTAGGAGATAGAAATGATTCTACCATTCCACCATCATCTTTCCTAATCAATATTGAGTATGAGCAGATCAGCAGAAAAGCACATACTAAAGTTACCTGCCAAAAAGGGTTAGTGGTACCCGACACCTGGCACAAGATCTACATTTGAAAATGGTTTGTGTCTTACTAAGATTAGATATAGACACAAAAATATTGGGCAACCTGGGAAATAGTTTTTAGTCATGGGAAAAGGTAGTGACTGTATGACAAGAAGTACAACAAAAGGGTCCTAGGGCTTCCTTCAAGGATTTTCAAATTGGACTTGCATTGTTTTAATAAAATCCTAAATCACATACCTAATAAATCATTGTAAATGACCAAAACTATGGAAAAATTCAACATGGTACCATCAGTGGCTCTATTTGGGGACACCTGTTCAATCTTGAATAGAATGAGAATACATAAAAACTTTGGAAAAGCATACCACAGCACAACAAAAGGAAAGGAAAAGACAAACCTAAACTATAAAGTAAAGTAGGGAACTAACCTAAAACTTGAAAACAAATATGCATGGAATAGATTCATACCTCAAGAAAAGTATGATTTAAAGAATTACCCATGTATTGGCAATTCAAGAAATTCCCCAGTCAAATTCTACAGGAAATAAGAGTCCTCTCCATGGGTGTTGCTGATCAGATATGGTCCGAGCCAAAAGGAATCAAATTTACCATGTTTCCCCTTGTCTTGAGATCAGGCATTCCACAGCAAAACCATATCTCCAATTTGGAACTTTCTTGCAGATGTCTTTTTGTCATGAAGACTTTTAACCTGTTGCTGTAATTTTATGTTCGTTTGCTAGGCCAGTCTTCTTGTTTCATCTAGCTGATTTATCTGATATATCCTATTTATCATGACATTAGAAATGTCATCATCATGTTCCTGAATAAATTTGTAAATAGGTAACAGATTATTCATGAGCATTCTAGCCTCCAGGCCATACATAAGATCAAAAGGGGCCTGACCGATGGCTTTCTGCACTATCATTCTGTCAGCCTAGATAGCTAGTCTTAATTTGGTGTCCCATGCTCACTTATTTTTCTCTATGATTCTTTTGACAATTTTCATTAAGCTCTTATTACTTGATTCAACCTGCCCATTTCCCTGAGGGTGGTATGGGGATGAATAAGAGATTGAAATCCCATATTGGCTACAAACGTTAGTGAATTCTTTAGACCTAAAGCACATGGCATTGTTTGAGATTATTTTTATGGGCACATGAAACCTTGTTATAATATTATTCATTAAGAAATCCACAACAACTTTCCTAGTTGCTCTTTTGGTGGGAATAGCCTCAACCCATTTTGTGAAGTAGTGAGTGGCCACTAGGATCCAGCTATGTCCTCCACTTGATTTCTCAATTATTTCTCCAATGAAATCTAATCCCCATTACTAGAAGGGAGCCTCTATGGTCACAGGCATGAGGGGTAGATTTCTAGAAAATCTTAATTTGCCTGAAAACCTCTGGCATGCATCGCAACTTCTGATGATGTGGTAAGCATCCTTGAAAAGAGTGGGCCACCAATATCTGGCCCTCAAGATCTTGTGTGCTATTGTCTTGGCCATATAGTGACCCCTACAAACACCATGATGCATGTCCTTTAAAACTTTAGAAGCTTGGGTATTATTTATACATTTGAGTAAAATACCCTCAAAATTTCTCCACCATAGTTCACCCTCTATAATCACATACTTTATGGCCCGCAACCTTAAAGTTATTTTCTAATTTTCAGTCATTTTGTCCAAGCAAGACATGTTCAACAAATAGTACACAACATTTTTATACCACTCAGAGTCCTTCATGTCACAAGCCAGCCCTGTATCTTGAATTTCAATGTTATTTATTTGGTTAGCTTCTAAATTTGACTCATCCATCAACTTTTCTAACCCTTGTCCTCTTGGAAATTTGGTAATTTGGATATCAATGTTAAATTCTTGGATTCGGTTAATCCATCTGTACCTTCTCCCTGTCACTTCCTGCTAAGTAAAAACATCTTTAACAACAATTTTTGGCACATAAGCAACAATGGTTGTCCCAACCAAATAAGGCCTAAAATTCTTAACCGATTTTACTAGAGCATAGGCCTATTTTTTAGTGATGTAGTTTAACTCAGCTACCTAAAGAGACTTGCTAAAAAATGATCATAGCCCTCATCGTTCTTTTGTAACAAGACTGCAGCTATGGTGTAGAAAGAGGCAAAAGAAAATAACTGAAATGGCTTAGAAAAATCTAGGGACTTCAAAACAGGAGCCTCCTTAATGGTTCCTTTGATTGTCTTGAAAGCACTAGTTGGTTCATCACTCTAGGTGATATCCTCTCCTTTTCTTAGCATCTTGAAATTGGCCTAGTAGTTTTGGCAAAATTTGTGACAAACCTTCTGAGGAAATTCACCCGTCCAAAGAAAGACTAAATCCCTTTAATACTTTTAGGTATTGGGATTTTTTCAATGGCCACTACCCTTTTAGGGTCAATCCTAATTCCTTCCTTAGACACTATATGACCTAAGAGTTTTCCTTCTATTACTCTAAACACACATTTCTTGGGATTCAAAGAGATGCCAAAAATCATACATCTCTCAAAAATTTTATCCAGATGGGAGCAATGATCCTGTTTCCTTTTTTAATATGTAGTCAGATCATCTTGGTATACTACCATTATGACATTTATAAGGTCAGAAAAAGCTACATCCATTGCTCTTTGAAAACTAGCCCCAACATTTGTTAATCTAAAGGGCATTCTAATGTATACATATGTTCCCCACGGAGTAGTAAATGCAGTTTTATATTGCTCCTGGATTATTTAACCATCACCTAGTTATATCCTGAGAAGCCATCCATAATAGATAATAGCTCACAACCAGTCACCCTTTGCAGGGTCGCCTCCATATTCGGCAAAGGATAATTATCCTTTAGTGATGCCTTGTTTAGATTTCTAAAATCAACACATAGTCTGATATCTCCATTTTTCTTCCTAACAAGAACAAGGTTTGAGACCCAAGTGGAATGTCTAATGGGCTTGATTATCCACCCCTCACTTAGGTTAGCTTCTTAGAGTAGGATTAATAGGTCTTTGCTTCTACCTGAAAGGTTTTGCATCTGGCTTCAGAGGGATCTCATGTTGAAAAATGTCCTCTCTCTATGCTTTGAAATCATCATAGGACCATGCAAAAACCCTTTTATGCCTTTTAAGCAAAGAAATCAAAATTGCCTTAATTTTTGGGTTCAAGCGTTTACCTACAAAGACCGGCCTTGGATGGGCCTTCCTAAGTTGATCTCCTCAAAGTCATTTCGATGCACTGGAGCAGACCTTATGGTTTGTTTATCATTTCCATCAAAAACTCTCTCCAGAGCCACCAGTCCTCTTAGAATTTTATTTGTATTTAATTGGATGACCTCATTACCAAACAATGTCTGTTTGCCATCTATTGTTTCCACAAATTCTTGAAAATCAATTTCCTATGCATGATACTTATCAATGTAATTCATGAATTTATACAAATCTTGATTATCATTGAATATCTTCTAGTGATGAATATTATCAGGAATAGAGGGTCTGGTCAGCATCTCAACTTTAGAAATTCCTGCCAATGTGATAGATTCAGATTTGATTGCAATATTAGTGAAAAAATCTGCCATAACATTTTTATTTCACTCTATCCAGTCAATACCAAAGGCATCAAATTCTTCAATAGTGTCCCATACTGCATTTCTATATTGTCTAATCCTTTTTTTTTTAGGTGTATTTGGATCTGACTTGTGACACTACCAATTTGGGATCTCCCAGAAATCTGAGTTTCTTAACACCATGTTTAAGGGCCATCTTCAGGCTTACAAGCAAAGCCTCATATTCTGCAACATTATTAGTGTAAAAAAAACCAAACCTGAAAGAAGACTAAAAATCTTTTCCAGAAGGGGCCATCAGTACAATTCCTACACCAAAGCCCTCCTTAGCACATGCCCCATCAAAATGCATAGACCATAGTCCTTCATCATTGATCAACTCATTCTTATTTTTTAATGAGGTATTAGCATCATCCTCAATTCTGAAGTTGTCTATTGCAACATCCAAGAAATACACTTGATCCTCTTCCTCATTGATGCTGTCTATTATTTGGGGGCATTTCTTTTCTCTATTTAGCTTCACATTCTCACCGTCCATGGGGATCATGGTGTATGAGGAATCCATCTGGATGCTACCTCCTACAGTAGATGCCCACTTTCTTGACAACAGCATTCCATTCATAGGAGGAATATGTGAGGTATCTCCCAATCCTGCAATTGGGTAGGAAGTTATTTTAGATTATATGATGTTGCTATGACCCAATGATATATAGTTGACTCTGTTGTTTTATTTAGATCACAATTATGGTGTACTTGTTCATTTGGATATGTTGTTTTAGTTTAGAGTTGACTACATTTTGTTATACATATACACTTTATTTGATCATTATGATGCTCTAGGGATTCTGGTTCACATATTTGTTTAATGAATTGTATCATCTTTTATGTGTGGCTTTAATGATATATAGCATGAGCTTATAAATGTCATTTAGTATATATGATTATCTTTATTATGAATGTTCAGGTATTAAATGGAGTTTCCTATCTGGTTCAAAATAAAAGAACATACAAGATTACAAGATTATCTTGTGAATAGTTAACTAGTGGATGTAGTAATCTTCTTTTAGTTGCTTGAAAGATTGAATGGTGTATTAATGTTTATAATTAGTTGTTATTGCATCATTTCCTTGGCTATTTGTTCATATCTGACATTGAGATGAGTGTGTAGGAACTTAACCAGTGGACACGGGGAAAACATTTGGAGACCCATTGTGCCGACCTAGCCTATATGGAGAGGCTTAGGTCCCTGGTGTGGTCATGTGTTATACATCAATGTTTAATGTGATTGTTGTATGTCAATGTTCCTAGTTATCATAATGTCATTAAGGTTATGGAAGTGTAGTGTATGTAAATCAAGTGTTGTCTATGTGAGTTGATAGTGTTAGTGGTACAATGTCGTAGGTTTGTGAAGTGAAGGTAAATTAAAAAGGTGCAACCTTATTAATGATAGACAAATTGATAACTTGCTTGTAAAAAAATAAGTTTTAGTCCTTAAGGATAGGTGGGACCAATCTTGGCAAACATAAAAAACTTTTTAAAAGTGTTTGCTTGGGCATTTTGGGGTAATTTAATTACTCACGGGATTGAGAATAAGAGATTAATAATAATAAGCTTGTTTTTTTTTTAAGAAGGCCACGTGGAGTGGGTGAAATTAACTTAGTGGAGCAGCATGGTGGAGATACCTGCTGCCCACAACAATAGACACTTGTTGTCTACAACATAAGACACGGGCAGTCTCAAAAAAAATAAAAAGAGAAGAAAGCGGAAAAAAGAAAGGGGAGGAGGAGAAGGGAGGACTGGGGAAAAAAGAAAGGGAAGGAGGAGAGGGAGATTTTCATAGAGCTAAACCAGCCCACTAACTCATCTGTGCATTCCAGGTAGGAAATTCTCTACTATGAAATTGCTTGGGTAGTTCAAAGTAAAAATCTGAACTTAAATATTTTTCCTTTAAGAAACAAAAAAAAGAGAGAAAATAAATATTAATCAAGCTTATGACTGAGTTCTCGACAGAAAAAGAAAAGAATTCAAGAAAATAACCAAGAATCTATAGAAAATTCAAAACTATGTTATTACCAATTGTTATGTGTTCATCTCTGCCAATCCTATGTGCGAGACTGTGTGTAAGAATGTAGAATGACAGGGGTTGTTCTGCTGTGATTGAGTTTGAGTGGGGTGGAGAAGTGAGGAACCTGTAGGAGATAGTAGAGGGTAAGAGTACTCCTAATATTCTTTGAAATGTTGATGTCAAGGGTAAGAGTGCCCTATTTATATTATTAAGAAGCTTGGGTATGAGTACTCAATGACAAGCATGCTGAAAAAATTAATTGGGTAAGAATACCCAACAGATGTAGAAAAGGGTATAAGTACCCATATGAAGCAAATTCTGCTCAGGACATCCTACAGGCTCATGATACTTCTCTTCCCCTTATGAAGTTTTTTGGCATAAATCTTCTTGTGAATGTGTGAAACCACATTGTGTGTGTCTACAATCTGTGTGTTCTAGGCTGTCTTGTGAAAACTATTGTGCAGTCTTTACCTAGGTCTACTATTGTTTTCCCTAGCTTGGGGGTGAGCAGCTATTGCTCTAGGTTGGGAGGTGAGCCTCTCCACTAGTTATGTAGAAATATTTTTCTGTTGGTTTGCTTCAGGTGTCCACAGATGGTGGAGAAGTGTGCTAGTTGGGGCAATGCTATTTGGAGGGGCTGTCAAGAAGATGTGTGCTCCATAAAAAAAGAAAAAGAGAGAGAGATAAAAGAGAAAGGTCATGTATCTGTGTACCAAAATAGGATGAAGGATGAGTTCTGTTCATGCTACAAGCATATATTTGCAAAGTCATATTGATTTTCTTTAAAGTTGTAAAGTTTTTATTCAGAGGGATAAAAAAATAATCTTCACTATGTCTCTATGTGTGCAAGAATGTAAGGTAGATTTACATGTTTTTCAGGGGTTGTTGTTACTCAAATTTATAACCAAAACCCCTAAATTTTAAATATAAACAAAAGTAATACTTGTAATCTATGTGTACGGTAAAGAAAATTATTGCTCTCTAATCCAAAAGTGAGTTTATCATTTCTCTGATAAATGTAGAAAAACAATTAGTTTATCTCCTTTTGATATGCACAACTATTTCAAGTAGAGGGCAGTTGCTTAAAGCCATGCACATGATTTTATTTAAGCAAGTTTACACTTTCTCCTTTTTTTTCAATTCTGTCAAAAAAATTCAAGCAGTAGAGAGTGTTAGTATTCAAAAAAAAATCTAGATTTATGTATCACACCTTTAGGCCTACATGTTTAACATTTCATTTCTTACTATTGTACTCTTGTCCTTGAAAAAAAAAGTATTGTAATCCTTGAGGGCTAAAGTAGGGTTAAATGCTGCTAAAAATCTAAGAAGAAATTTTACTTGTTAATATGCCAGTTATCACTTTGTTATTTTAGAAAAAACTACTATTTCTATAAATATCTTCTAGATCTGGACTCAATACAAAACACTCAAACCATTATGTAGAAAACAGGGCAATATCATAACTAAGAATGTTTGTTGTAAGTGAACATCTATAAGGCATAAGATTCGCATTCCTAAGAACAATAAGTTGTGGTAGAGAGTAGTACAATAACCTTGCCAATAAACTATATTTTTTTTCCTTTTTGTTAAGATCAAGGACAAATAAGAATAGGGTTCAATCAGTCATTTTGGAAACATAAAGCTGGGCAAGATTATTTCTAGGTAGACTGAATAGAGAGGGATCCCCCATCAGCTGTTCTAAAAATTTCCTATCGGCACTTCTTGTTGTTATCTCCCTGCACAGCCAAAATAGAAAAACAAGTTAGCTATTTACCCTTGCAAGATATGGAGACACGGTATGTTTATTCACCTTAAACTTCCCTTAGGTTGAATGGCTCTGTGGTTCTTCATGGGTACTGCCACCTCCAGGGATGGAATGGCATAGCAAAGAAGAATATCATAGAAGTAAAAGATAAGATAGTGTGAAGTAATATGGAGGCAAGCATTTGGGTTGGAAGGTGTTTCCCTAATTAGGGCACACTCTTTCAATGCTAGAGGCAGTGGAGCTCATGAAGTGGTAGGGGCATTTCATTGTTTTAGAAAATTCCTCTTTTGAATATTTTAATCTAATATATGTGGCAGAGGTAACTATGCTTAAACACGTAAAAATCTTTCCCTTAAACATGAAATGCTACCTATTTCGATCAGAACCTCGTATGAACACTAAAATAGACATGTATGATATGTTGATTATCTCTAACAATTAATTCTAGTGGGACAGAATGCTGGAGTGGGCCCATAATGCCATTTTTTTTCTTTCTTTTCCCTCCCACGGTTGCTACCACTTTCTTTCACCGGTATGTAGTATCGCCATTCAAGAAGTGCATTAAAGTATTAACATTCCATGTTTAAAAAAAAAATGTATTAGCTCTTGAGCAATTTATGGGAGACTGCATAGACCATGTGGGGAGAATTTCTTATTTGGGTCCTTGTTCCCGATTGGGGTTAAATTAAACTTTCTACCATATCTTCTATTAAGACCACACAATTTGGAAGTCGTGCTTCTACTGGTCTGCGTGCCTTAGCAATATTAAGACATCAAACAATAAACTTTGCTAAGATGTTTACATTCTTTTTTGTTAAAGGAAATCTCATGTTCAAACATCCTTCCAAAACAAATAAATCATTTTCAATTATGTTGTTACTGTAGCCTCTCGGCCTTGCCAAAGGATATTAGATTCTCTACTAAGTTATAATCTGCCTTCTTAAGAAATTAGTTAAAGTTAGACTATTAATTATTCTCTAGGGAAGTAATAAAATAAAGTTCCTTCCCTTAAAATTCTCCTCTTAGGGCCACGCGATAACTTATGCCAATCACCCTTAGCTTTAAATTTATTTTAAAATTTCTCTTGGTTCATGAGTGGGGTTTTAACATAATGGGTTTTACCACAGCTCACTTTATCTTTCCATTTACATCTGCAGTCTTCCGCAAGAAATAATGCATGTATGACATAAGAAATGGTTGGTATTTTTTTATATTTTGTTGAAAACAATGGTACTGGTTATAAATGTGTAATTTGCATTAGATGATGATTCATCATTGTTTTCTTTTAAAGAATATATTGGTAACCAAAAGAACAAGAAAAGATGAGCATTCTCATTTCATGAGTTCTTCTATGTAGCATAGTAAATTTGAGGAACTATTATGATTGTTCTGATTTGATGCCTTAGAAGTATTTAGTTTTTTTTTGGTTTTTGAAATACATTTATTTTATGACATTTGATTTATTTTATTTTTTTTTGGTGGGGGGCTTGCATTTTATTCATGTTATGGAAGATTAGAAGACCTTTTGGCTAGATTACAACTACATTAGAAAACTAAGGAAGATAAAGGATAGATAAGTAGGGGTAGGGGTGAAAAGTAAAATAGAACAAGGTGAGTACAGAGGCATGAAGTGTAAAATAGAGAAAAACATAATAAGTCAAATAAATAAATTATTGATTCTATAATACATAGCTTACCTCTTGTTAGAATTATTTACTACTTTTTAATTCTTTCTTTTAAATTAAATACAATGGAAAAGTAAATGAGATTACTTTTAATATTTCTTTTCACCTATGTGTTTTATGGTAATCTCTTATTTAATTTATTTACTACTTTTTATTTCATTCCTTTATAATCAATCAAAAAGAAGGCTTCTAATAAATATATTATAATTAGAAGTATTTTGTGATCTTTTAATAAATATATTATAATTACAATTATTTTGTGATCTTTAGGCTCTTGTAGACTTTTGGAATGTGTATAAAAATTTCATCTAATGTCAATATATACAATAAGTCAAGATGTGATTATGAGTATTATGAAGATTATTCAGTTCACCTTAAAAATAAAAGTGGTAAAAAAAAAGGATGTTTCTTTGTAGCACTTCGGTGTTGTGAGTGGTGAATTAACTTCCAAACATGTATACATGACTTGGGAAGTGAAATCCTCTGAAGAAAAAAAAAATTGTGGTCAATTGTTGTGTTTAGCTTGTAGGGGCATTACATAGGTATCAGAGCACCTAGGTTTTACAACTCTGGGAAATCTGGGGAGTGTTTGTTAGGTCTAACCTTTTTTTATGTGCATGTCATGAAAAACTAATAGTTTTCTGTAAGTTCAATTTGATAGTTGTAGACTAGGATGATGGTTTATTTTCTCAGGTGTTGTGAATAAGTTAGTGAGTTGTTTGTGAACCATAACATGTGTATGGATGAAGTCCATTTCTTTCTCTTACCTTGTGCATCTAGTGGGTATGAAGTAATTAGGATGGTAATTAGATAAGAAGACTGAGTTGTCACTTTATGTTTCTTGAGATGTTTTGCATGATGTCAAGGGTAGCTATATGGTCACACATTTATATCTTATATATAGTATATATGGAAGATATGATATATTGTGAATCTATTGTAATAAAGGTCACAAAGGATGATGCAAATTGATGTGATAAACTAATTAGGTAATTGGACAGAGTTCTGATTTCATTATTTTCGACTAGAGAATCATATTTCTATCAATTAATAGATGATAAAGTTGATGCAACTTGATTTTCATGTTTTATTTTATTCTCTTATCTACTCAATTGTTAGACTAGTTTTAGTGTGTTAAGTAACTTTACAATTAATTTTTCTCGCATACATGGAAAGGATTCAGCTAAGTTGATGATGCCTTAGATAACTTGTAATTGGAATTTGATTATTAGTTAGCATATACATGAGTGCCCTTGAGAATGATTTTGGTAGAATTTATTTTTAGTATGGTATAGTGATTGGAAATATGTTGCCTTGAAATAGATTTTTATGTTTAGTTGATATTGCATTATGACCTATTGGAAATTTCTTGAAAAGAGTACCAATTTCATAATAGATTGCAAAAAAAAATTAAAAAAATTCAATATTAAGTAGTAAACTAGAAAAAAGAGTATTTTTTTGTTGTTGTTGTGAATGTCAATGGTCACTTGAGTAATTGCCCTAGACAATGTTGTGAGGCTATATGCGCGTAATAGGGATATGTGTTGTGAAGCATGCTAGTGAATGTAGTAGTCATATCTCAAGTATGTGACATAAGGTATGTCCTTTGTGGTATTTGTACATGTTTGATGATAACCATTGACCTAGAAGAGAAATATTAAAGAAGTATGTATTGAAGTGTGTTATATGGAGATGTGTGAGACACCCTTCGTGTTCTTATATGATGAGATGTTGGTGTCACCCCTATTTGAGGGCATTCCCTCATGACCACTTTGGAGTACAATCCCTCTTCTTCTCCAATTAAACCACATTGGTTTGTTCATGTTGTAAACCCTTTTCTTTCTATTGTTCCATGGGTTGAGGATGGACTTTAATGTGCCTAAGCCTATACTAATGGATGTAATTCTAGCTACAGAAACTTGTCGGTTTATATTGATATCATTATGGATTTCTAGTATTTGGGAAGCTACTATCAATGATGAGGTACTAATTCTACAAAGGATATAGATAGTGTTATAATATTTGATTTTGAGATTTGATAATGATTGCAAATGACCCAGTAACTTCGGGCAGTGACACATTATGTGCTATCAGCATGTTCAGAGAGATAAATTAGGATAAGTATGACATTGTATTTGGGATGGAATCTTGATGAAATGATAGTTCTGTGTAATGAGATAATAGTGAATGATACCTTGTTACAAGGATGGTATGACTTTTGATGGGCTATTGGTATAAGTATGAGGAGCATTATTCTCTACTTGGAATATTTACAGATGATCATATACATACATGATATCTCAGACTCATGACACATGATAACCATACATGCTTTTCTCTTGTGAGGTGGATGTCAGATCCTATAGATGATTCATTTATGGCATATGTCAGTGGACCTTGGTATGATGGCAGGATTTTGGGTTGTGTTGGGCAGGTGCCCATTCATGTGGATTCTTCATACAGGTATATGATCAGGTTATTCTAGATTGTGAGGGACACAGTTATTATGATATGGTAAATTCTTCATTGATTTTCATGTGGTTTGAGAACCACCATACTATTCTGTGGTTTGAGAACCACCATACTATTTTGTGGTTTGAGACCACTATACGATTCCCCTCCTCCCCTTAGGTGACCTTGATGCAAGGTTGCATGATGTTCATAATGTGCAAATTTTTGAGAGATTGTTGGAATATTTATTTATGTGTTGGATATTTTGCTTGCAAGCCAACAGTGTTTTGTTACATTGGGCTAATTGGCCATTTTTATGTTTTAGTCCTTTTGCCTCAAGGACATGTTCTTGGACTAACTTGGGATAATACAATGATTGTTATTTGATTTCTACTTCTTTTATGATTCATTATATTTGTTTCTTCTACTTTATTGAGGTTTAATTTATGAGTTGCTTTACTTCTCTAATTTTCTTGTTTGAGGCACTTTAATGTTGCAACTGCTGGTATGTGTAGAGTATTGTGACTATTGTATACTGTCATATCCTAGAGGGATCACTGACAGGTTATTTGGGGGAGTAGATGGCTTGGGGAATCTTGTTTATACTGAGTTTTGTATGAAGGTCTCCTAGAGAGGACCCTGAGACCATCCTTCATGATCTGCTACTTGGCACAGTGGTATTCTAAATGTCATGTTTATTCATTTGTTATTGGACACTATGGTATGAGTAATATTGGTATTTCCTTCGGAGGTGAGATTATATGGTATTACACTATTTGATATTGGCAGTGCTTCTACATTGCAGGGTTATTCATTCATTGGTTATTGGCTCTATGGCACTATGGATTGCTCAGTATTATTTTATTGTTGTCCCCCTCATAATACCCCTTTCTTACTGAACCTTATGGTGTGAGCCATGTGATGTCTTCATGACGAGTATTCGTGATGAGTATATATATTGTTACATGTGAGTATGGTCTTCATCATGTGATTCACCTAGGAGAGGTATGTGATGTCAAGAAGACTCTGAATTCAGATGAAATGTTATATGTGGAATTGAGTTTTTATGTTTTGTGAGTCATTGAGTGTTGTTGAGAATCATATGTTAAAACTTTTGACTTGAACAGAATATGTGACTTGATTCTATTCCTTAGATATAAATTTATTTATTCATCATGGTAGTAGTGAGTCAATGACATGTTTAGCTATTCAATATAAGGTATGTGGTTAATTTGCATTGATGTGACTTAATATAATATGGTTGCTTATTGTTATATGATGAGGTAAAATAAAATTAATTATTGGATAGCTTCTTTTATTGAGGACTTCCAGGAGGAAGTCAAATCCTAGGGGGGAAGGATGTGAGGTATCTCCCAATCCTGCCATTGGGTAGGAAGTTATTTCAGATTATATGATGTTGCTATGACCCAATGATATATAGTTGACTCTGTTGTTTTGTTTAGATCACAATTATGGTGTACTTGTTCATTTGGATATGTTGTTTTAGTTTAGAGTTGACCACATTTTGTTATACATATACACTTTATTTGATCATTATGATGCTCTAGGGATTCTGGTTCACATATTTGTTTAATGAATTGTATAATCTTTTTTGTGTGGCTTTAATGATATATAGCATGAGATTATAAATGTCATTTAGTATATATGATTATCTTTATTATGAATGTTCAGGTATTAAATGGAGTTTCCTATTTGGTTCAAAATAAAAGAACATACAAGATTACAAGATTATCTTGTGAATAGTTAACTAGTGGATGTAGTAATCTTCTTTTTAGTTGCTTGAAAGATTGAATGGTGTATTAATGTTTATAATTAGTTGTTCTTGCATTATTTCCTTGGCTATTTGTTCATATCTGACATTGAGATGAGTGTGTAGGAACTTAACCAGTGGACATGGGGAAAACATTTGGAGACCCATTGTGCCGACCTAGCCTATATGGAGAGGCTTAGGTCCCTAGTGTGGTCATGTGTTATAATTCAACGTTTAATGTGATTGTTGTATGTCAATGTTCCTAGTTATCATAATGTCATTAAGGTTATGGAAGTGTAGTGTATGTAAATCATGTGTTGTCTATGTGAGTTGATAGTGTTAGTGGTACAATGTCGTAGGTTTGTGAAGTGAAGGTAAATTAAAAAGGTCCAACCTTATTAATGATAGACAAATTGATAACTTGCTTTTAAAAAATTAAGTTTTAGTCCTTAAGCATAGGTGGGACCACTCTTGGCAAACATAAAAAACTTTTTAAAAGTGTTTGCTTGGGCATTTTGGGGTAATTTAATTACTCACGGGATTGAGAATAAGAGATTAATAATAATAATCTTGTTTTTTTAAGAAGGCCACATGGAGTGGGTGAAATTAACTTAGTGGAGCAGCATGGTGGAGACACCTACTGCCCACAACAATAGACACTTGTTGTCTACAACATAAGACATGGGCAGTCTCAAAAAAAATAAAAAGAGAAGAAAGCGGAAAAAAGAAAGGGGAGGAGGAGAAGGGAGGACTAGGGAAAAAAGAAAGGGAAGGAGGAGAGGGAGATTTTCATAGAGCTGAACTAGCCCACCAACTCATCTGTGCATTCTAGGTAGGAAATTCTCTACTATGAAATTGCTTGGGTAGTTCAAAGTAAATATCTGAACTTAAATATTTTTCCATTAAGAAACAAAAAAAAGAGAGAAAATAAATATTAATCAAGCTTATGACTGAGTTCTCAATAGAAAAGAAAAGAATTCAAGAAAATAACCAAAAATTTGTAGAAAATTCAAAACTATGTTATTACCAATTGTTATGTGTTCATCTCTGTCAATCCTATGTGTGAGACTGTGTGTAAGAATGTAGAAGGACAGGTGTTGTTCTACTGTGATTGAGTTTGAGTGGGGTGGAGAAGTGAGGAACTTGTAGGAGATAGTAGAGGGTAAGAGTACTCCTAATATTCTATGAAAGTTTGATGTCAAGGGTAAGAGTGCCCTGTTTATATTATTAAGAAGCTTGGGAATGAGTACTCAGTGACAAGCATGCTGAAAAAATTAATTGGGTAAGAATACCCAACAGATGTAGAAAAGGGTATAAGTACCCATATGAAGCAAATTCTGCTCAAGACATCCTATAGGCTCATGATACTTCTCTTCCCCTTATGAAGGTTTTTGGTATAAATCTTCTTGTGAATGTGCGAAACCACCTTGTGTGTGTCCACAATCTGTGTGTTCTACGCTGTCTTGTGAAAACTATTGTGCAGTCTTTACCTGGGTCTCCTATTGTTTTCCTTAGCTCGGGGGTGAGCAGCTATTGCTCTAGGTTGGGAGGTGAGCCTCTCCACTGGTTATGTAGAAATATTTTTCTATTGGTTTGCTTTAGGTGTCCACAGATGGTGGAGAAGTGTGCTAGTTGGGGCAATGCTATTTGGAGGGGCTGTCAAGAAGATGTGTGCTCCATAAAAAAAGAAAAAGAGAGAGAGAGAAAAGAGAAAGGTCATGTATCTGTGTACCAAAATAGGATGAAGGCTAAGTTCTGTTCATGCTACAAGCATATATTTGCAAAATTGTATTGATTTTCTTTAAAGTTGTAAAGTTTTTATTCAGAGGGATAAAAAAATAATCTTCACTATGTCTCTATGTGTGCAAGAACGTAAGGTAGATTTACATGTTTTTCAGGGGCTGTTGTTACTCAAATTTATAACCAAAACCCCTAAATTTTAAATATAAACAAAAGTAATACTTGTAATCTATGTGTACGGTAAAGAAAATTATTGCTCTCTAATCCAAAAGTGAGTTTATCATTTCTTTGATAAATGTAGAAAAATAATTAGTTTATCTCTTTTTGATATGCACAACTATTTCAAGTAGAGGGCAGTTTCTTAAAGCCATGCACATGATTTTATTTAAGCAAGTTTACACTTTCTCCTTTTTTTTCAATTCTGTCAAAAAAATTCAAGCAGTAGAGAGTGTTAGTATTAAAAAAAAATCTAGATTTATGTATCACACCTTTAGGCCTACATGTTTAACATTTCATTTCTTACTATTGTACTCTTGTCCTTGAAAAAAAAAGTATTGTAATCCTTGAGGGCTAAAGTAGGGTTAAATGCTGCTAAAAATCTGAGAAGAAAGTTTACTTGGTAATCTGCCAATTATCACTTTGTTATTTTAGAAAAAACTACTATTTCTATAAATATCTTCTAGATCTGGACTCAATACAAAATACTCAAACCATTATGTAGAAAATAGGGCAATATCATAACTAAGAATGTTTGTTGTAAGTGAGCATTTGTAAGGCATAAGATTCACATTGCTAAGAACAGTAAGTTGTGGTAGAGAGTAGTACAATAACCTTGCCAATAAACTATTTTTTTTTTCTTTTTGTTAAGATCAAGGACAAACAAGAACAGGGTTCAATCAGTCATTTTGGAAACATAAAGCTGGGCAAGATTATTTCTGGGTAGACTGAATAGAGAGGGATCCCCCATCAGCTGTTCTAAAGATTTCCTATTGGCACTTCCTGTCGTTATCTCCCTGCACAGCCAAAACAGAAAAATAAGTTAGCTATTTACCCTTGCAAGATATGGAGACACGATATGTTTATTCACCTCAAACTTCCCTTAGGTTGAATGGCTCTGTGGTTCTTCATGGGTGTTGCCGCCTTGAGGAATGGAATGGGATAGCAAAGAAGAATATCATAGAAGTAAAAGATAAGATAGTGTGAAGTAATATGGAGGTAAGCATTAGGGTTGGAAGGCGTTTCCCTAATTAGGGCACACTCTTTCAATGCTAGAGGTAGTGGAGCTCATGAAGTGGTGGGGGCGTTTCATTGTTTTAGAAAATTCCTCTTTTGAATATTTTAATCTAATATATGCGGCAGAGGTAACTATGCTTAAACACGTAAAAATCTTTCCCTTAAACGTGAAATGCTACCTATTTCGATCAGAACCTCGTATGAACACTAAAATACGCATGTATGATATGCTGATTATCTCCGACAATTAATTCTAGTGGGACAGAATGCTGGAGTGGGCCCATAATGCCATTTTTTTTCTTTCTTTTCCCTCCCACGGTTGCTGCCACTTTCTTTCCCCGGTATGTAGTATCGCCATTCAGGAAGTGCATTAAAGTATTAGCATTCCATGTTTTAAAAAAAAAATGTATTAGCTCTTGAGCAATTTATGGGAGATTGCATAGACCATGTGGGGAGAATTTCTTATTTGGGTCCTTGTTCCCGATTGGGGTTAAATTAAACTTTCTACCATATCTTCTATTAAGACCACACAATTTGGGAGTCATGCTTCTACTGGTCTGTGTGCCTTAGCAGTATTAAGACATCAAACAATAAACTTTCCTAAGATGTTTACATTCTTTTTTGTTAAAGGAAATCCCGTGTTCAAACATCCTTCCAAAATAAATAAATCATTTTCAATTATGTTGTTACTGTACCCTCTCAGCCTTGCCAAAGGATATTAGATTCTCCACTAAGTTATAATCTGCCTTCTTAAGAAATTAGTTAAAGTTAGAGTATTAATTATTCTATAGGGAAGTAATAAAATAAAGTTCCTTCGCTTAAAATTCTCCTCTTAGGGCCACGCGATAACTTATGCCAATCACCCTTAGCTTTAAATTTATTTTAAAATTTCTCTTGGTTCATGAGTGGGGTTTTAACATAATGGGTTTTACCACAGCTCACTTTATCTTTCCATTTACATTTGTAGTCATCCGCAAGAAATAGTGCATGTATGACATAAGAAATGGTTGGTATTTTTTTATATTTTGTTGAAAACAATGGTACTGGTTATAAATGTGTAATTTGCATTAGATAATGATTCATCATTGTTTTCTTTTAAAGAATATATTGGTAACCAAAAGAATAAGAAAAGATGAGCATTCTCATTTCATGAGTTCTTCTATGTAGCATAGTAAATTTGAGGAACTATTATGATTGTTATGATTAATTCGAGAAACTATTATGATTGTTATGATTTGATGCCTTAGAAGTATTTAGTTTTTTTTTTGGTTTTTGAAATACATTTATTTTATGACATTTGATTTATTTTATTTTTTTTTGGTGGGGGGCTTGCATTTTATTCATGTTATGGAAGATTAGAAGACCTTTTGGCTGGATTACAACTACATTAGAAAACTAAGGAAGATAAAGGATAGATAAGTAGGGGTAGGCGTGAAAAGTAAAATAGAACAAGGTGAGTACAGAGGCATGAAGTGTAAAATAGAGAAAAACATAATAAGTCAAATAAATAAATTATTGATTCTATATTACATAGCTTACCTCTTGTTAGAATTATTTACTACTTTTTAATTCTTTCTTTTAAATTAAATACAATGGAAAAGTAAATGAGATTACTTTTAATATTTCTTTTCACCTATGTGTTTTATGGTAATCTCTTATTTAATTTATTTACTACTTTTTATTTCATTCCTTTATAATCAATCAAAAAGAAGGCTTCTAATAAATATATTACAATTAGAAGTATTTTGTGATCTTTTAATAAATATATTATAATTACAATTATTTTGTGATCTTTAGGCTCTTGTAGACTTTTGGAATGTGTATAAAAATTTCATCTAATGTCAATATATACAATAAGTCAAGATGTGATTATGAGTATTATGAAGATTATTCAGTTCACCTTAAAAATAAAAGTGGTAAAAAAAAAGGATGTTTCTTTGTAGCACTTCGGTGTTGTGAGTGGTGAATTAACTTCCAAACATGTATACATGACTTGGGAAGTGAAATCCTTTGAAGAAAAAAAAAAATGGTGGTCAAGTGTTGTGTTTAGCTTGTAGGGGGCATTATAGAAAATCTACCACAGTAATATTCATTCTATACTCTTTATGTAGGAAAGCAGCAAGTCTAAAACTGATATCCTTTATAACTCCAATGATGGGAACCTCCCTGGAGTCCATGGAAAAGCATTTCCCATATGTTTTGGTTACTTGTAATCCTAAAATATCCATGACCCCTAGAGGCATTATGTTGGTAGAAGCACCTAAGTCAATCATACAATTCTTTACAAATATTCCCTTTATCATGAGAGTAACAAAGAATGGGTCAACTTGAGAAGGGCATTTCTGCAAAGTGGCACCTAAATATACCTTAGGTATTTTAGCACTTCTCCTTTTCACTTCTCTGGCTAGCACCTTCTTTACTTTGGGTGGTTTAACATATCCTTGTACCATCTCAAGTGTACTAGGGGCTGTATCATTTATTGCAGCCACAACCCTGTCCTTATGCTCAGGTATCCTCATCATTTCTAATAAAGGGACAGTTACCCTTATTTGGTTAAATATATGTGGCATGTCCAATGGAATATACTTGGGGACCATGTTGAGATTGGTACCATCAGTATCAGTAGCAGGGATGGGAGATGGATCCCCTTTGCCAAGTTTTTGTTCCACAAGGATTACTTTAATAGGTTCTCTTTCTACTGGTACTCTGATTTTAGGGGGGAAATGATGATGTGGGTTAGAATTATCCCCATTTTCCTTTGTTGTTCTTACAGGTCCAACCTCCCTTTTTAGATTAGGGGGGAGGGGGGGTGTTCTTCCTTTATGAAAATGCTTCCAACATTTCCCTTTGTACTACTTTCTTCTTGGTTTCTTTTATTCCTCAAGTTGTAGTTACTCTTAACCTGAGCAATTTTGGAAGCGATTAGGGCTTTGATCTCTTCATTAGAAGGCTTTCTTAATCTGACATTGGCATTTTTGGTGTTTAGCTAGAGAACATCATCATCATCATCTTCACTTCTATTTAAAATGGATCATTGCTCAACTATCTTGAGCCCTTTCATTGTAGTCTTTTCTTATGAGTATTCACTATCAGAAGAATCACAATCCTCTATAGTACACCCATTTTCATAAACTGTATTTACACTATGGTTGTCATAGTTGTCTCCCTCCTCATATTCATCATAAGGGGTTATATTGTTATTCATAGATATGGCCACAGTGTAGGAGGCAGAAGAATGGGGAGCTTCACATTGCAAACACCACAGCTCCTCTTCCATAGCATGCACTCCTTTCCTCAAAGGAGTGGTTGATGTGATTCTTTGAGTCTCATATGGTCTGTAGTAAGAATATTGGTGCGACAGATGATTAGGTCAAGCACAGTGTTCTAAAGAGACAAGCCGACATGCAGTTAGATCTTTATGCAGAGAAGGTATATTGCTTGAATAATAAATCTAAGTGGTTATATGTGTGGTACCAACTTGTATAAAGATTATACAATGATTGTTTGGATCCACATTACTATTTGTACACTTGATCAATCTGACAAGGTAGAATACATTGTATACACGCTTCATGTCTATTTAGGGGAAAATTGGATTTGTTAATGTTCTAGTGTTTAGATGTTAAAATCTGCCTCTCCACTAAACATTGAAGGATCTAGGGTTGAGTGGCGAGCACTATCATACCCTAGGTCACTTACAAATGAAGGGAAACATGGATTAGAGAATTAATTATCAATTTTTCCTTCTCCTATGTCCAATTGACCATTAAAACCCTAATTATGCAAATACAACAACAAATTGATGAATAACGGAAAAAGCTTGTAGACGGGAGTAAAATGATAAATCATAGAATACCTATTTTCAGGGTTTCGAGGTGGAATAGTTGGGGACTAAGGTGCAGGCGCCCAAGTCCAAGGTATCTACTTTTTCAGTGAATCTAGACCTCCTTCTGAAATTGATCAGCCCTGTAACTTCTGTTTCCTGAAATCTGTTTGCAGAGGACACTATTGCAAGCACCCAAGTCCTGGAAGTGCTCTTGTGTTTGACTTTTCTTTAGATCCCAAATCCCTAATGCCTGCCAAGCCTTCCTGCAACTCCACTTTTTTTAGATGCGACACCTGTAACTTGCAATCACAAGACTTGGTTTGGGGGTTGTGGTGTTTAGAGGCTTGCCTTAGTCAAGCCCCAGAGGACACCTAAGTCTCTGAACACCGTTGTCAGATAAAGAGTGTGTTCCCTTGTGAGGCAGAGGCAAAAACCAAAGGAATCAATGATAAAAAAACAATGGTATGTCACCTTGTAGTAAATCTCTCATGAAGGAAGATGCTCTTCATGCCATGAAGAGATTGATGCTCAAATCTACTAATATCAACACACAAAACACACAAGTCTGCTCTTGCAACATAATAGAATGCCTTGAATCACCTTGAGAACACTTGAACATCACAATTACCATCTAGTTTACAAATGAAAGCCTAAACATGCTTATATATACACCTACAAGCATTCCTGCTAAGATTTTAGAAATCAAACTTTACCGTGTCAGCAAAAGAACCAACTAACAGTCATAAACTGACACCCAGAAATTGGGGCTACCCTAAAATAAGGCAAGGGGCGCCCAAGTCCTCCCCCCTATTTTGGGCAGGGTACAGCTCAAGGGGTCCACCTAGGTCCAATTTTCCATGGAACCTAGGTCTCATTCCATCGGGATGCCAAAATATGAACTAAGATGTCCTAAATGCATGCTAAAGACCTAGGAGCTAAACTTTATGAGGGAAAAGCCCCCAAGGGGACATTTTTCAATGTTACATTTAGCCCCCACTTTAATGTATGTATAAACGCGAGGCTAGTACATGATTTAAAGTAAGGTCACAAACACAACAAACACACCAAGCACAGAGAAGACATACCAATTACATAGAAGACAATAATAGGCACACAAAATATGGAGAAGATAGTTACAGTCACGCAGAACATGGAAAAGACAATCAATGCATGGAAGATAGAAATGATATCTTTTCTTTTCTTTTTCTCATATATATGAAATGTAAATGCAAGTACTGGAAAGTAAACAAACCTCCCATAATACATGATGCACTCATCATGCAGGTCTTTTTATATATGGGGCAACACACACGCAAGACACACAAAACCTCCCAAAATGCATATTGCATATGGGGCAATAGACACGCTAAACCAAACAAGCATGCCAAAACACACACACTTGAAGACATGGAGAAAACATGACAAACAAGTGATGGAGTGTACCTATTTCTAGGTCCAACACCATCTCAAGCCCATTAGAGGTACACACTGATGATTGGGCTTCACCACAACAATCACCGAAGACACGCTTAAGGGTTGAGTTAGTCACAAAACTACTCCCTACCTCCACAGAGGACTTTTGAGAATGCAACCCCACCCACGTCATGGAGATGCCTTATGGTGAAAAGGAGGTATGCGCAATAGATAGATTGATTGATTGCAAACAAACTTAGGATTTAGGAAGTACTCATCGTACTAGCCTACACCAGTGGACAAGCACATTGCTAACATCTACAATAGACAGCTTACCTTATATATGCCCCCACCTTAAGGTGGTTGATATCATGCAATGATATCAAGCATGTTAAGGTAGGAATAAAACACACAGGGGAACACCGACTTTCGTAAAGCCCATGCCCCCCGGAGGTGACATGTACTTCACAATCACCAAATGTTCCCACAAACACATCCCTGCAAGAAACATGTTAGTGTCTACAACATCATGATAAACAACAACATCAATGCATATGATTAACCACACAAAGAGCCAAGGTTATACAACAAATATGGAGTTTGAGGATAACCCTAGGGCTATATCAAGAAGTTCTCATAATCAAGTATCGCCAAGGCTAGATTCAAAGGCAAACAAAGGTGCACAGAGCAATAGTATTGTTAAGGTTTGTAAATGCGACAGAAACATCACCAAATTCACTACGCAGAAAGCATGAGTGCTTCCACTAGCCAAGCGTTAGATAAGATATACAACCCCATCGTCATATTAGGAACTAAGTCAATTTTTGATTGCTCTCGAAAGGGACACTAGGTCTGCATCAATATAAATGTTTGTCATCATCCGCCTACTAGGTGGAAACACTAGAGGAAGGGAAACAATAAATAAGAGAGGAGAAAACAAGTGTCTTAGGGACAGTCACATAGGAGGGTGCCCCCAGGTCACCAACCACAACGCGATGTCCGTAAGACAACACGCAACAATTAAATTAGAGAGAGGCAATTTAGAAGAATGATGATACAAATAGAAGAAGGTCACAATAGAGGTGGTATCCCGGTATCCTAGACCTTACAAGAGAGTCAAGGGTCATCCCAGGAGGCCTAAACAACACATAACACATCACAGAGAAAGTACATCACAAGAGAAATAAAAGGTTAGAAATACTTACCTGGTAGCACCATCATTAAGAACATACACATTTAGGATATCTCTCATGTTGTTTTGATCTTGTAGAACTAACATTAAGTTTAGGATGACGAGAAGCTTTCTTTTCTTTAAAAGGATTACATCCAATACCACTTGAGTAATGTGTTGAAGTGGATTCTATAGGTACTCTAATTCCTTTTTGATTTACACCACATCCCTTACCTACATAGTCATTATGTTTGTACAAAATTTGAAATCCACAACCATATAGAGAGTCCAGTTCCTTAGAAGAAGGTGAGGCCTCGTAGGTATCATAATTTGTAGTATAAGTGAGGGTATTGTTTTTATTTTTTACCAAGGGGATTTTAGGTTTCTTAGGTGCTTCAAAAGATTACTAAGGTGAGATCGATGCCACTTTTGATGTATCAAGGTTATTAATTTTATATTCCCCTATACTACAAGGATTAAAATCTAATGAGCTCCAATTATCACCAAACAGTGCATTCGATGGTATAGAATATTTCACATCATTTGTGGCTAAGAGCTTGATGAACTAGTTCATAAAGTGTTTAAGCTCATATGATTGTAAACTAGTTGTTGTTTTTCAATGTGTAGACAGTTATCTGGTTCAGGATCAGTATGAATAGTATGAAGTTTACCTTTGAATATAAATTTGATTGAATGATGCAAGGTGGAAGGAACTGCCCCCAATGCATGAATCCAAAGTCTACCAAGAATCATGTTGTAAGATAAAGAACAAGGCATTACATGAATTAGGGAAGGCACAAGCACAGGTCCTACTTGTATATGTAGAGTTATAGTGCCCACGGATTGTCATCCAACATTATCAAAGCCACAAATGCTAATGCCATTTGGTGTGATTTGTGATGTGTCATCCTTGATTTTGTCTAGTACGTCAATACTACAAACATTAAGAGCTAATCCATTGTCAATCATAACTCATTTTACCAATGTTCTATTTATTGTGACAAATATTATAAGAGGATAATATTGGTTTTGAACTTCAATTAACGGTAATTCCTGTGGTCGAAAGAGAATATCTATTTTTGTTGCATGCATACTATCCAATATGGCTGCTACATCATTAGGCTTAGCAGTAGGTAGGACAATCACCTTTTGCAAAGCTTCTTGGATCATTCCATGGTATGTAGGTGATGCTTGTATTAAATCCCAAAGACAGATCTTAGCCAGAGTAGTGCGAAACTATTTGACAAGATCATACTCTTGACCACTTTTATGAGTAAGACGAGGTGGTTGATGGAGCATAGGTTGAGAACATGGAAGAGAGATAGGCACATGCGGCACTTGGTTACTTTGCTTGTTATTACAGGTGTTGTATGTGTGAGCAATCACATTGTGGTGTGGTTGTTGTAACACATTTTGAACACCTTGAACTGTAATCACTGGTTTTAAGCAAGAGGGTGTACTGAGTGCCCCTCGGACAATCATTTTAGGAATATTGCTATGAAGTCTATTAACAATTATTGAATTAACATTGTTTCCCTCTTGATTGCAACCAATATCCATCCCCAAAGGATTTAATGTGAGAGGCCTTTTCTCATCCACTAATGCTACATCTTGGCTAGGGAGAGAAGTGGGATGAAAGGAAGGTATATCAGCATCATCATCATACCCTATGGCGGAAAAGGGCTTTTCACTCTCATCTTTCTCATGAGTATTCCTAGAGATGAATTTGGTTAAATCTTCTAATATTAAAGGATATGCTCCTATGAGTAAAGTGAAGCTACTAAAATCATGTGTATAACAAAGTAATTGTAACTCATCTGTAGAACATATAGAAGCATCAATACCACTGATATAAGTTATGTGTTCTAGAACATGAGGATTCTCATTAGTGAAATTAGCGAAAATTTTAAAATCTAGGATATACTCATGTAAAGATTTCAGAGATGAATAACATGAAGATGCCATAATGAAATGCAAAATCAGATTTTAACAATTTTCTAAGAGTATGCAAAAGAAAAGTGCAAACTATATGCAAAATGACCTAAAATGCTTGATATTTTGTACTTTTTCAATGCAAATATATGAAAGAAAAGGTGTTGTAAGGATTTTTATCAGGGGAAGCAAGTAATATGTTTGATATCAGTCCAATACATAAATAAGATCCTTTACAACATACTTTTGATGCAAATCTGAGATAATGCCAAGTCAAACTATAGTGAAAATATGTTGAAATAAGCACTTTTTTCACCAAAACTAAATGCAACAAAGCATAACGAAGGGTATTGTGGGGAAAATGATGATGGAAAGAAAATAATGCCAGTAATAACAGCTACTTGGTGCCAAAATACCCAACACAACAGACTTTTAGTGCCTCTTAAGGTCAAACCCTAGTGAAAATATAGCAAAAATAGGCTATTTTTCACGGTTTTTCAATTCCAAGAGATAGAAAGAGGGGTGTTGTAATGAATTTAAGGAGTTAAAATAAATTATATCAATAATAGTAGTCACCTCAATCCATAAAATTGATCACAACATGCTTGGAGTGAAAACTATGTCAAACCCTAGGGCAAAAATGGTCAAAAAGTGTAGTTTTTTGCAAAATTTTCACTACAAGAGCCCGATAAAAGGGTGTTGTGAAGGTTTTTATGAGGGGAAGAAAATTATTACCCTAATAACAGAAAAATAATTCCAAAATACCCTTCACAAATCACCTATGATGCAAGTTTATGAAGTCAATAAGGCTAAATTTAGTGAAAATTGGTGTTTTTGAAGCCCTAGGTTTGAGATCTTGGGACAAAATGCTATGTGAATGTTTTGAAGTCTGATTTATGATGGAAATTAAATACTCTTAGATATTAAAATGATTTTCAAGCTTGAACATGTAAAATGCCCATGCAAATTTAATGAAAATGCATGAAAATTACTAGTTTTTGTTGAAATTTTCTATGCAAAATTGCAAATATTTTAAATCTAAATGCAAATTTACACTAAAATGCAAGTCTACAGCCAAATTTTAATTTTAATGAGCCTATAAAATTAGTATAAAAATATGAAAAAAAGATTTTGCCTACTAACCCTAGATTTTGGAATTACTAGGTTATATGAAAATTATCAAAATTTCTACAAAAACCTAGCAAATTAATAATAAAAATGCAATGCAAATTTTTAAAATTTTGGATTTTTCTATAGTTTATATCAGATCTGATGCAAAAATCATGAATTAGGAAAATTTAGAAAGAATTGATGCAATTTAGTAAGCCAAACAATACAATTTTTTTATATTTTCCAAAATTTTTAATTTTTTTGAATTTTTCTCAATGCAATAAAATGAATGACTATATGAATGAATGAAATCAATCCAAATCTGAAGACACACACTCAAAAAGTTGCAATTTAAGTCTAAAAACATGGGTTCACCAAAATGTTTAGGGGAAAATTGGATTTGTTAATGTTCTAGTGTTTAGATGTTAAAATCCGCCTCTCCACTAAACATTGAAGGATCTAGGGTCGAGTGGAGAGCACTATCATACCCTAGTTCACTTACAAATGAAGGAAAACTTGGATTAGGGAATTAATTATCAATTTTTCCTTCTCTTATGTCCAATTGACCACTAAAACCCTAATTATGCAAATACGACAACAAATTCATGAATAACAGAAAAAGCTCCTGCAGACAGGAGTAAAATGGCAAATCACAGAATACCTATTTTTTAGGGTTTTGAGGTGGAATAGTTGAGGACTAAGGTGTGGGTGCCCAAGTCCAAAGTACCTACTTTTTTAGGGAATCTGGACCTCCTTCTGACACTGATCAGCCCTGTAACTTCTGTTTCCCAAAATCTGCCTATGGAGGACACTATTGCGAGTACCCAAGTCTTGGAAGTGCTCCTATGTCTGACTTTTCTTTAGATCTTGAATCCCTAATGCCTGCCAAGCCTTCCTACAACTCTACTTTTTCCAGATGCGACACATGTAACCTGCAATCACAAGACTTGGTTTGGGGGTTGTGGTGTTTAGAGGCTTGCCTCAGTCAAGCCCCGGAGGACACTTAATTCTCTGAACATCGTTGTCAGACAAAGAGTGCATGCGCTTGTGAGGCAGAGGCAAAAACTAAAGGAATCAATGATAAAAACATAATGATATGTCACCTTGTAGTGAATCTCTCATGGAGGAAGATGCCCTTTATGCCATGAGGAGATTGATGCTCAAATTTGCAAATATCAACACACAAAACACACAAGTTTTCTCTTGCAACACAATAGAAAGCCTTGAATCACCTTGAGAACACTTGAACATCACAATTGCCATCAAGTTTACAAATGATTGCCTAAACATGCTTATATATGTACCTACAAGCATTCCCACCAAGATTTTAAAAATCAAACTTTACCGTGTTAGCAAAAGAACCAACTAACAGTCATAAACTAACACCCATAAATTGGGGCTGCCCTAAAATAGGGTAGGACTAGGGCACGGGTGCCCAAGTCCTCCCCCCTCTTTTGGGTAGGGTACAGCTCAAGGGGTCCACCTAGGTCTCATTCCATCAGGATGCCAAAATATGAACTAAGATGTCCTAAATGCATGCTAAAGACCTAGGAGCTAAACCTTATGAGGGAAAAGCCCCCAAGGGGACATTTTCTGACGTTACAATGTCTAGCTTACCGACCTAATTATGAGATGAATCTTGTTGCGGATATAAATACTTGATGGATTGAGGTATTGATGTGATGATAGTGTGTGTGGCGTATGCAAATTTGAAGTATGAAGAATTATAAGCAGAGCGCAGAGCCAAAAAAGTGAATAAGGGCAAAAAATAAAGTATATGTAGTTAAGTTGAGAAGCAAGACATAATAAAATGTAGACCTTTGAATCTGTGCATTGAACCTTCAATGGAACTATGATCCAACATATGGTAGATGCATTTACATTAGTTCATCTTATAGAAATGAGCCAATCCTTCTTCTATCTTCTTTTCTCTTGGCAGTGAGCCTTTGTGCAGTGAGTACTTCTTCATAGGGCAGTGATCCTTCTTATAATTTGGTATTGTGCTATCATAATATATAACACTCACCGTGGTTTTTCCCTTTTTGGTTTTTCTACGTAAAAATCTTGGTGTCCATATGTTATGTCTTTATGGTTTCTATTCTTATACTTGTTATGCTTTGATGTTATTAATTACTTTTGGAAATTGGATTAATAAACAAGTTAAGAAGTGGTTTTGCGGAATACTGATTCACCCCGCTCTCAGTATTCCTTACTTTCAACAATTGGTATCAAAGCAAGGTTCCTTGGAAGAATCCTAACAACTTGAGGAAGATTTGGGAGAGTTCAGTCATGGAAGCAAGGAGATTTGGGAACTTCTCAACCAATGTTGAACTAGAAGCAACTCTTATTGATCTTGAAAAATCTGAAGTAGAAATTAGGGATCTGAAGGATAACATACAAGAAGCTGATGAATGTATTTTAAAGCTAAAAGAAAAAGTCAAGAGATTCAAAGAAAAATACAAAGAGGTTAGTGAACAAATGATATCAGTAAATGAAACCCTGGATGATTTGAAAATGGAAGTTATAGAAAGAGCTAAAGTAGAAGAAGATCTAAATCTGATGGTAAAAAGAAAGTTAGAAGAATGTTTCTTGTGAGCCTGAAATCAGACTTGGAAAAAGCCAAGAGCTATGAAGAAAAGTTCAAGATAAGTTCTGAAAAATTGATGAGATGATTGCCAGTCAAAAGAGTTTCGATGACAAGAAAGGGTTGGGATTTGAGAAAGGAGAAAGTTCAAATTTAGAACAAGTAAATACTGTGTTGAAGCAAAACAAAGACAACTAGTTCAGGAATCAAAGAAGAAGACCTAGAAGACCTCCAGTCAGACAACCAAATGCACAAAGGTACCCATATTTCAACGGTCATTGTTTTAATTACAAAAAGTTTGGTCATAAGGCTACTCAGTGTAGGAGTAGAATAAATCAAAATCAAAATGTTCCATCATTCTCTAATTGCAAAAAAATTGGCCATAGATCAAATGAATGCAGAAGTTCGATAAGAAATAGCTTTCATAATTTAAGGAACACTTAATCATTCAATGGAAGATTTTTTGCATGCAATAGATTTGGACATATGGCTAATCAATGCAGATCAAATCCAATCAATAGAGGGAATCAAGGACAAAGGAATGTGGTATGCTACAATTGCAACAAGTTTGGACATGTTGCAAGATTCTATAGAAGAAAGAATGTGAAAAGAAACCACTATGTTGAAGAAAGGAAAATGGAGCAGAAGAATGATAAGGGAAAGGAAAATGTTGATCTGGTTGAAATCAAGAAGGAAATGAGCAAGTTTTAGATTTGTTGGCTTTTTCCCAGACTAGATGCTTATTCCCAGATTTCCCTACAAGGTAGCCATCAGTGATCAACAGGATCTCTGGGCCAGGGGCCAACAGTGTAGGAGATAGACTCTATATTTTATCTCCTCTTCTTCTTCAGGCTCTGCAAAACCTAGGGGGGTATTCCCTACTCAACATCCATGAGGATATGCATACAAAGGCTGGGATGCTGACAGAAAGCAGATAAGTCCTCCTGTAAGTAGACCAAAACTGAAAGATAAGAGCAAAGGGGCTAGCTTTGGGCCTATTTGCAGTTGTAGACAGAGGACTGAGGATCCTAAAACTAATTCTAATGTCCTAATGGTTGTTTTAGATTTTGATTTGGATTTTAAGTTTGGATGCAAAGCTGGACATGGTTGTAACACAAATACAAAGCAAGATTGGTGCCTATCCAGGGCCTGGAGTCAGTAGACATACACCTGTGAATGATCAACATGAACAGCTAAAACTGGATTTCAAGGGGATATATGTGATACCTGCCTTACAGATATCTCCCAATACAGAGTGTTAAGTTATCTCTACTTATGGCATCCCTACTGCAGTATACCCTTCCCAATGTTCAACCTGAAAATAGTTTAATCTACCCCTTGAGCAGAAGTTAAAAGATCAGACATTCAACATAGGAATTCTATGCTCTAGAATCTAAACATTACCCAAATATCCAGATTCAGAAGAAGAATACATGCAATACTGGAGACAGAATTAACAAAACACATGCTAAGATAGCATTTCTCATATAAGATTAATCATGAAATCAGTGGGTTCGTGCCAAAACATACAACAAGAGATACATAGACTCACAGGTTTAGCTGTACAGAGCAACCAGATCAGCTTGTTTTGAATTACAGAGCCAAAAATCTTCAACTTTCAACAACCAAAAATGAGTAACACTTCCTGCTTATAACAGCCAGGTAGTGTACCACAACAATTAATTACATGGTTGACCAAAAATCCTGCCAGATACACAGTATCAGAAAAATGGCGCTCAACGCATTACCAGATTGGCGCCCAAACATGAATGCAGCAGGTAGGGGAGGAGACAGGAAGAAACCTCGAGCCCTGCGCCACTGTCTGTTGATGTACACCTTCAATCAGGTACCAGATCTGTCCATACCTCTGCAACCTTCGCCATTAATGGCACACCAACCCGCGGCCTTGGGAAAACATCAAACTATGCATCGGAACCATTTCCCGCCAAGATACCTCATCGTCATGATATTTGAAAATATGCAGGATATCAATTATCCCACATGCACCCCGCGGCGACCTTTTCAACACTTTATATACTAGGCCACGAGCATATATAATGTCGGTGCTTTTGCTCCTGACGACACTAGTATAAGACTTCATCATCATCCTCCAACAACATGATATCCTGTCACTTGAAATATCACCCTGACGTCAGCATCATATCGCAATATAACCTGCATGATAATCGCCTTCATCCGCACAACTTGATCCATCGAAGGAACATCCTCCTGCTTAGCCGATACCAAAAGTCTGGCCGATGAACATCCTGATGACGTCACCGTCATATCCTGCTGACGTCATCAGCATATCTGCCCACTGCGCACCTCCTCATATCCAGATGACGTCATCATCATGTTTGCAAATATCGAGGGATCTCCACAAGATGATCAGTGTTGGAAATATGACCCCCCCAGACCTTGATGACGTCATCATCATATCGACATCAGGATGATATTCAGAAGATAACCGGATATTTGGAAATATCATCCTGATGCACAAATATCATGCTGTACTGTAGCTCCACTATAAGATCAGGGTGATAGATGAATATGCCAGATATTTGAAAAGATCACCCCCACTAGATAATGCACGAAGCCGACAGGCGGATATCTCCCTTCGGAAATATCATGATGCAGATAGGCAGAGAAATAGATATCACCCTAACATAAGAATGACGTCAGCATCATCAGGATGATAAAACAATGAACATGAAGTGATACAACAACATCAGGATGATATTGACTAAGATCATCCTGACGTTCAAAATATGATGACCCCAGTGAATATCGGGTCATACTTAGAACTCTTCAACAACATCATCAGGATGATCATAACCAAGATCACCTGATGATAAAAATATCACCCCCGCGAAATATCATGCAGGCAGAAAATATGATGACCCTCGCAAGCAACACGGCGATAACTGGAAATATGATGATGATGATGACGACCCTTAAGAAAAAACAAGTCAGGTCGAACAACTCAGAGAATAACCCCTTCAGAAGATCGGGGTGACATCATCATCATAAAAGGGCAGGGTGATAATTGGAAGATCATCAGATATTTGAAAAATCACCCCCCGCAAGAAGATCAAGGCACATTGTAGCTCATCAGCAGGATCAGGATGATATCCAAACATCACCTGATATTGAAATATGATGATCCTGATGAAAAACAAGTCGACAGAAAACATGAGATGCTGACCACCATCGAAGCAAACATGATGATGATGACCTCCTCCTCAGGAAAATATGATGCTGCAGCTGAAAAATGCCGAGGAGGTCCAACACTTACGAAAATGGGCAAGAAGATATAGGGTTCAAATGAAGAAACCCCCTGAACATGAAAAAACAACCCCCAGGTCAAAATGAGTGCTAACAGGATTTAGAAAAATGTTGACAATATCAAGGATGGATCCGCACCAACTTTTGGTATAGATACTTCCTCTGGGAAGAAAATTGGGAGCTTTGGCTCAGGGGGGCTATGTTGAAAATCCAAAACCCCTAGCTAGAAAATTAGTGTTGGAATCCAGAACTAAGGTATGTTGTGAAGTACTTTATGAAAAATCCTCTGAAAAAATTTTTGGTAGAAAAAGATTCAATTCGGAGCATTGCGGAGCAATTTAGATTGACTATGGCTGACAGAGAAGTGTTTGACAACTTTTTGATAGACCGCATTTATGACAATTAAGTTAAGGCTTCAAGGGGTTAAAAGGCTTTGATTCATAAAAGATTAATCACTTTGCATTTAAACTGTCAAGTGTCTAAGGCAAATTGAAGTGAAATTCCAAGCATCTTAGTGATTTCCAAAGCAAATTAAGACAAGACCAAAGAAAACTCTAATTCGGCAAAAAGAGGTATTTTTCATATTTGAAACCCTACTATGTGTTAGAAATGAAAGCAACACTACTTCAATGGAAATCTGATTTGAGATAAATTTCAGCAATCTTTAATTGTGTGTTATTAATGGAGATTGTAACAAAATAGAAACCCACAATACAAAAATATACCAGAAGCAGAATGAAGCACATAAGATAAGTGTTTAACATAGAGAAAACCCTTTCGGGTAAAAAACTCCACCAAGAAAAGAGGTCAAGTTGTATTATCTTCACAAAAGGAGATTACAAATTCATTTACTTCCTCTATCCTCCAACCTTCACTCCAACAAAACCTGGGTACCTGTATACTGTTATTATGTATCTCATCTACTATGCTATGGTTTATATAGAATTTACACAACCTCAAGACATTAAATCACGCCTTACAAGCCCATAACACTTGTCAAGAGTCAACAATACAACCTTGGGCGTCCATGGCCAAGAATAGGCTCTTACGAGGTCATAAATGCTGTCATACATGCATCCTACACTTCAAAAAATATACCCATGCAAGCCTAAACACCTTGGGGCCAAAATAAGCCACTTAGAGCATCTTATGATGTGTCATATGCTATTATTAGTGTCATAGATTCTTATGACAACTTACAGTTGTCAGAGAATCTCTTACACCTTACAGCATATATGATGTGCGTCATAACATTAAAAATAGATTATTCCTCCACATGTACACCCCACTTTGACAAATTACCATTTACCATAGTAAATGACATCCTATAACTACCATCGGTAACTTTGGGACTTACCATGTAGTAACTCCGTAATTACCATAGACAGTAAATAATTTTTACCACTGCTGGTGGAACTTGTACGTCCCTTATGGGTAAGTATAAATAATAAATGGAATAATACAATAATGAGATTCAGAATGTTAATGGCACCTTATCCCAACATTCTCCCACTTGACATTATACATTGTAAATCAACCCATAGGAAATCAAATTAATAATAATTAGGCACTAGAAACAAGACCCATGGCCTCTCTGCACCACACGAACATCTCTATGCTCATAGGTTTGGTCAATGAATCTGCAACATTCTCCTGATTGTCTATCTTCTTCAAATCAATCTCTCTCTTTGCAACCAACTCTCAAACAAAGTGATATTGAACATCAACATGCTTAGTCTGAGCATGATACATGGGATTCTTGGCCAAACAGATAGCACTTTGGCTATCACAACCAATCTAAATGACCCTGTAATCAAAACCAATACTTGTACACAATCTCCTCAACCAAACTGCCTCCTTAGAGACATGAGTAGTAGCCATATACTATGCTTTTGTGGTGGACAAAGCAACTGTGGGCTGCCTCTTACTCATCCAACTCACTGCACCTCTAAACAGAGTATATACATAGCCACTAGTGGACCTTCGACTATCCAAGTCACCTGCCTAATTTGCATCAGCAAAACCCTGTATGTCCAAAGATTTATCAGCACTATCAGTTCCAGAATAAACTAAACAATGATCATGAGTACCTACAAGATATTTAAACACCCTCTTCTCATAGTTCCAATGCTATCTACTAGGGTTAGACATAAATCTTCTCAAAACTCCCACTGCTTGGGCAATATCTGGTCTAGTGTAAACCATTGCATACATCAAACTCCCTACAGCACTAGCATATAGAAAATTAGACATATCCTCAAGATCATACTCAGCCTTTGGATACATATCTAATGAAAGCTTAGTACCAATGGGTAAAGGAACTCTAACTAGGTTACAGTCCTGCAAACTAAACCTCTGCAAAATAGTATTCACATACTTACTTTGTGACAACCAAAGCTTTCTGTTAACTCAGTCCCTCCTGATCTCCATTCCCAAAATATACCTTGCAACACCAAGATCCTTCATCTCAAATGCACCTGAAAGTTGAGATTTAAGCTCACTGACCATACCCTTAGTATTTCTGAAAAACAACATGTCATCAACATACAAAGCAATAACCAGTATAGAATCATCAACACAATGAATGTAAACACAATGATCCTTCTCACTTCTAACAAAACCCAATTTCAAAACAAATGAATCAAAATTTTGATACCACATTCTGGGGGACTGTTTCAAACCATAGAGAGACCTCTTTAACCTGCAAACCCAATGTTCTTTTCCTTTTATCTCAAAATCTATAGGCTATTGCATATAAATTTCTTCTTCAAGATCTCCATGCAAGAATGCAGTCTTAACATCCATTTTCTCAATCTCCCAATCATAAGCTACAGAAATGGATAAGATAAATCTAATAGAAGTCAATTTAGCAATAGGAGAGAATATCTCACCAAAATCAACTCCCTCTCTCTAGGAGTAGCCCTTGGCTTCTAGCCTTGTACTTCTCCAATGACCCGTCTGCTCCAAACTTCTTCTTGAAGACCCACTTACATCCTACGGCCTTTCTTCCTTTGGGCAAACGAACAAGATCCCAGGTGTTACAAGAGTTTAAAGCCATCATCTCCTCTTGCATGGCTAATTGGAAAGACTCGCTATCATCTACAGAAATAGCTTCCCTGTAGGATCTAGGTTCATTGTTAGTACTTAATAAAGCATATACACAACATAAATCTAGTGGGCTATACCTGTCAACTGGATTATGTTGTCTTGTGGATCTCCTCAAGGGTGGAGTAAGAGACTCTACTCATTCTTCTTCATGATCATCTGCACCAACTTCTTCTGTAACAATATATTTATCTTCATCAGAACTACTTGAATCTTTTTCTTCTTCACCCCCAATCCATCATTCTATTCTTCCTGAGGTGCATCTTGCTACTCTAAATCAAAGTGCACCTTCTTTACCTTTTCATCTTTTTATTTTGGCTACTCAGGTTCAGAAATAGCTCTAAGTTCCCTAAAAATAACATCTCTAGAAAATATAATCTTGTAGGTTAGTGGATTCCAAAGCTTATAACCTTTTACATTATCACCATATCCAATGAATGTACACTTTTCAGCCTTTGGATCCAACTTAGATCGCTTTTCCTTAGGCGCATGAACAAAAGCCTCACAACCAAAAACCCTTAAATGTGAAATAGAAGGTTTCTTACCTGCCCACACTTCATAAGGTGTCGAATCAAGAGCCTTACAAGGAGATCTATTTATCAAGTAGCAAAGAGAACACACAACCTCTTCCCAAAAGTATTTATCCAACTATGCATCACTAAGCATACTTCTAGCCCTTTCTATAATTGTTCAGTTCATCCTTTCTGCAACACCATTCTGTTGTGGTGTATACGTAGTTGTCTTTTGTCTAATTATACCTGTATGCTTGCAAAACTCATCAAATTCTTTAGAGCAATATTCCCCTCCATTGTCAGATCTTAATATTTTTATCTTTAAACTTGATTGGTTCTCTACTAAGACTTTGAATTCCTTAAACTTAGTGAAAACTTCAGATTTATGCTTCATAAAATAAATCCATGTAAATTTGCATACATCATCAATGAAGGTTACAAAATAACGAGATTTTCTGATAGATTCATTATCCACAGGTCCAAACACATCCGTATGAATAATTTCTAACTTCTCTTTTGCTCTATTGCTTCCTGAAGGAAATGATTTTCTGTTTTGTTTACCAAACACACAATACTCATAGAAATCAAAGTGCTCATCAGAATAGGAGAAACCATCCAACAAATTTTTATTCTCAATAGTTTTTATTACATTATTGCTTTTGTGGCCCAATCTACCCGGTGCCACAACATACATGCATTTTTAGTATTAGCCTCAGATACTATAATATCAGAAAATGTCCTCTTGGGGGCTTTTCCCTCATAAGGTTTAGCTCTTAGGTCTTTAGCATGCATTTAGGACATTTTAGTTCATATTTTAACACCTCGATGGAATGAGACCTAGGTTCCTTGGAAAATAGGACCTAGGTGGACCCCTTGAGCTATACCCTGCCCAAAATAGGGGGGGGGACTTAGGTGCCCATGCCCTAGTCCTGCCCTATTTTGGGGCAGCCCCAATTTCTGGGTGTCAGTTAGTGACTGTTATTAGGTCCCTTTGGCAACACGGTAAGCTTGAATTTCAAAGATCTTGGCAGGAGTGCTTGTAGATGCATATATAAGCATGTGTAGGCATTCATTTGTAAACTAGATGGTAATTGTGATGTTCAAGTGTTCTCAAGGTGACTCAAGGCTTTCTATTGTGTTACAAGAGTAGACTTGTGTGTTTTGTGTGTTGATATTTGTAGATTTGAGCATCAATCTCCTCATGGCATGAAGAGCATCTTCCTCCATGAGAGCTTCACTACAAGGTGACATATCATTGTGTTTTTATCATTGATTCCTTTGGTTTTTGGCCTCTGCCTCACAAGGGTATGCTCTTTTTATTTGACAATGGTGTTCAAGACTTAAGTGTCCTCTAGGTTTTGACTGAGGTAAACCTCTAAACACCACAACCCCCAAACCAAGTCTTGTGATTGCAGGTTACAGGTGTTGTATCCAGGAAAAGTGGAGTTACAGGAAGGTTGGGAAGACCTCAAGGATTTAGGATATGAAGAAAAGTTAGACAAAGGAGCACTTCTGGGACTAGGGCACTTGCTCTAGTGTCCTCCGTAGACAGATTCTAGAAAATAGAAGTTACAGGGCTGATCAGTGTCTGAAGGAGGTCCAGATTCCCTGAAAAAGTAGGTACCTTGGACTTGGGCACCCACTCCAGTGTCCCCGACTATTCCACTTCAGAACACCGAAAGTAGGTATTCTGTGATTTGGCATTTTATTCCCGTCTGTAAGAGATTTTTCTATAATTCATTAACTTGTTGTCGTATTTGCATAATTAGGGTTTTAATGGTCAATTGAACATAGGAGAAGGAAAAATTGATAATTAATTCCCTAATCCAAGTTTCCCTATATTTTCCAGTGACCTAGGGTATGATAGTGCTCGCCACTTGACCCTAGATCCTTCAATGTGAGGGTGAAAGGAGGATTTATACATCTAAAGAACAAAAGATTAATAAAAATCCAATTTTACCCTAAACATTTTGGTGAACCCATGTCTTTGAACTTAAATTAAAACTTGATGAGTGTTTGTCTACAGATTTGGTGTGATTTCATTCATTCATATAGGCATTTACTTTATTACATTGAGAAAATTTTAAAAAAATTGTAAAAATTAGAAAAATATAAAAAAATTGCATTGTTGGGCTTACTAAATTGTGTCAGTTCTTCCTAAATTTTCCCAATTCATGATTTTTTCATCAGATCTGATATAAACTATAGAAAAATTCAAAAATTCAAAATCTTACTTTGCATTTTCATCATTTAATTGCTAGGGTTTTGTGGAAATTTTGACAATTTTTTAGATAACCTAGTAATTCCAAAATCTAGGGTTTGTAGGCAAAATATTTTATGAGTTTTTTCTAATAATTTTAGAGGTTGATTAAAATTTTCATTTGGCTTTAGTCTTTCATTTTAGTGTGAATTTGCATTTAAATTTAAATTATTTACATTTTTGCATTGAAAATTTCAACAAAAATTAGCAATTTTGGTGCAATTTCATTAAATTTGCATGGGAATTTTGCATGATTAAGATTTAAATTCATTTTAAGATCTAATAAGATGTAATTTCCATCAAAAATCAGACTTCAAACCATTCGCATAGTATTTTGTTCCAAAATCTCAAACCTAGGGCTTTGAAAACAATAATTTTCACTAAAATCGGCCTTATCGACTCTCTAAACTTGCACTATATGTGTGTTGTGAAGGATATTTTTGCATTAATTTTCTATTATCAGGGTAATCATTTGTTTCCACTCATAAAAATATTCACAACACCCTTTTAACGGGCTCTTGTAGTGAAAATTTGGCAAAAAACTGCACATTTTGACCATTTTTGCCCTAGGATTTGAACTAGTTTGCACTCCAAGTGTGTTGTGGTGAATTTTATGGATTGAGGTGACTAATATTATTTATATTCTTCACTATACCTCCTAATATTCCTTACAACACCCCTTTTCTAGGTCTTGGAGTTGAAAATTTGTGAAAAATAACTTATTATTGCTATATTTTCACTAGGGTTTGACCTTAAGTGGTGCTAAAATCATGTTGTGTTGGGTATTTTGGCACCAAGTGGCTGTTATTACTGATATTAGTTTCTTTCCATCATCATTTTCCTCACAACACCCTTTTTTATGCTCTTTTACAGTGAATTTTGGTGAAAAAAGTGCCTATTTTGACATATTTTCACTATATTTTGACTTGGCATTATTTTGGATTTGCATCAAGAGTGTGTTGAGAGTGATTATATTTATTTTTTGGACTGATATCATACATATAACTTTCTAACCTTGACTGAAATCCTCATAGCATCCTTTGCTTCAATCATTTGCATTGAAAAGTATCAAAAAATCAAGCATTCTGGGTTGTTTTTGCTCGTCTTTTACACCGATTTTGAAAAGATTTCAAAAATATGATTTGGAATTAGTTTGAGCATAAAAACATGGCCTCTAATCATAACAGCAACAATAGGTTCCCTACCAGACCTCACATGAAGAGAAAGGCTCCTGAACCTGAAATTGTCTTTACACCTCATGATAGAACAATCAGTGATTCTGAAGGACCTCTTTACATCACTGTATAGATAATGGGAAATAATGTGGAGGGAACTCTGATTGATCCTAATTGCATGACTAATGTTGCCACTAAAAAATTCCTCTTTTCAAATCAATTAATACAATGTCCTTATAGCCCTTCAAGCTTGATGATTAAGACACATATGGGAGCTTTAAAGAAACCACTTGGTAAGATATCATTGATAGTAACTGCATTTGAGAAGCATGTTGAGAAATGGTTTGATATTACTCCCGATTCTGATACCTTTGACATAAAACTTGGAATCCCTTGGTTAAAAGTTATGAAAGCGGACCCTTCAACTATTTATAAATGTGTTAAATTTCCTTTGAATGGACAAGTGCATGCCATTCATCGAAATACATACAAACCTTCAATTACACAACACTTCACAGTGGATTACATTTGTAAAAAACATACTAGTGACAAATTAGAGCTACAAACAAACTTTACATTCTTGAGCTATAGAAATTACAAGGCTAAACTTTTACATCCGGTACCTAGTCCTCCTACACAAGAAATGACAAAAGAGAAACAACCTACATGTGAAGAGAAATTTAGACCGAAAGGAGAAGGTCCCTATGCTGAGGTTCCTCCCCTAAAATCTTTACAAAGATTGGGAGGTCATTGTCAACAACAAAGTGTTCCACCATGACAAATGAGGTTTGATCCTAGTGCTTCATCTTCTAATTTGCACAAGCCTATGAAAGAGGATAGCCCTATCTTACAAAAGATAAGTGGAAAAACAAAACAAAATAGAAAAGCAAGAGAAAGAGGAAAAAGAAGACAAGCTTATGCCATAAACCTTGCCTCTCAACAAGAAAACATTGATCCCAACATTCAATCAAACAAAGATGATCCTAATTATGAACAACATAATGAACAAGATATGAACTTGGCTATGGTACCTTATGTCCCACTATCCTCCATCATTAGGGAATGAGACGATGACGATGACAATTTGCTTATAGACAATTTCTAGCGCAACAGGGGCCCTACAGGTAAGTATCTCTAACCCTCTATCTCTCTCGTGATGTGCTTCCCCCGTGATGTGTTATATGTTGTTTAGGTCTCTTGGGATGACCTCAGATTCTCCCATAAGGTTCGGGATACTAGGAGACCACCTCTGTTGTGACCTCCTATTTGTATCATCATTCTTCTATATTACCTCTCTCTCTTATTTCATGGTTGTGTTGTGTCTGATAGACATAGCATCATGGTTGGTGACTTGGGGGCACCCTCCTACATGATTGTCCCTAAGACACTTGTTTTCTCCTCTCTTATTTATTGTTTCCCTTCCTCTAGTGTTTTCACCTAGTGGACAGATGATGACAAACATTTATACTGATGAGGACCTAGTGTCCCTTTCGAGAGCAATCAAAAAATGGACTTAGTTCCTAATATGATGATGGGGTTGTATATCTTATCCAATGCTTAGCTAGTGGAAGCACTTGTGCTTTCCGCATAGTGAATTTGATGATGTTTCTATCGCATTTGCAAACCTTAACAATATTGTTGCTCTATGCACCTTTATTTTCATTTGAATCTAGCCATGGTGGTACTCGATTTGGAGAGCTTCATGATATAGCCCTATGGTTATCCTCAAACTTTGAATTCATTGCATAACCTTGGCTTGTTGTGTGGTTAATCATATGCATTGATGTTGTTGTTTATCATTATGTTGTAGACACTAACATGTTTCTTGCAGGGATGTGTTTGTGGGAATATTTGGCAATCGTAAAGTACATTTCACCTACGGGGGGCATGGGCTTTGGTAAAGTTTGTGTTCCCTTGTGTGTTTTCTTCCTACCTTAACATGCTTGATATCGATAACTAATATCAATCAACTTAAGGTGGGGGCATATATAAGGTAATCTGTCTGTTATAGATGATTAGCAATGTGTTTGACTTTAGATGCAGAGACTTGCACCCCAGAGTAGTACATCGTGCATCTTGAGTTTGTTTGCAATCAATCAATCAATCATGTAAGTCCTTTGCAGAGGCAAGATATAGAGTATATCATTTTTCTTAAGCCCTCTGTGGAGGTGGGGATGGTGTATTTCTCGAAGCAGATTGCATCATCCTGTCATTTTCAAAAGTCCTCTATGGAGGCAGGGAGCGGTTCTGTGACTAACTCAATCCTTAAGCATGTCTTCAACGATTGTTGTGGTGAAGTCCAATCATCGATGCGTGCTTGTAATGTGCCTGAGATGATGTTGTACCTAGAAATAGGTACACTACATCACTTGTTTTCCGTGTTTTCTCCATGTCTTCAAATGTGTGTGTTTTGATGTGCTTGTTTTGTATGGCATGTTTGTTGCCCCATATGCATAGACCAGCACCTTTGAGTAGTGCTTCATACATTTTGGGAGGTTTTGCATGTATTACGTGTGTGTTACCCCATATGTAGAGATCAACGCCTTGAGTAGTGCTTCCTACATTTTGGGAGGTTTGTTTACTTTCCAGTACTTGCATTTGCATTTCATATATATGAGAAAAAGAAAAGAAAAGATATCATTTCTATCTTCCATGCATTAATTGTCTTCTCCATGTTTTACGTGACTGTAACTGTCTTATCTTTGTTTTGTGTGTCTGTTATTATTTTCTATATGATTGGCATGTCTTCTCCGTGCTTGATGTGTTTGCTATGTTTGTGACCTTACTTTAATGCATGTATTGATCTCGCATTTATACATACATTAAAGTGAGGGATAAATGTAACGTCAAAAAATGTCCCCTTTGGGGCTTTTCCCTCATAAGGTTTAGCTTCCGAGTCTTTAGCATGCATTTAGGACATTTTAGTTCATATTTTAACACCCCGATGGAATGAGACCTAGGTGGACCCCTTGGGCTGTACCTTGCCCAAAATAGGGGGGAGGACTTGGGCGCCTACGCCCTAGTCCTGCCCTATTTTGGGGCAATCCCAATTTCTGGGTGTTGATTAGTGACCGTTATTAGGTTCCTTTGCTAACACGGTAAGTTTGAATTTCAAATATCTTGGAGGGAGTGCTTGTAGATGCATATATAAGCATGTGTAGGCATTCATTTGTAAACTAGATGGCAATTGTGATGTTCAAGTGTTCTCAAGGTGATTCAAGGCTTTCTATTGTGTTGCAGGAGTAGACTTGTGTGTTTTGTGTGTTGATATTTGCAGATTCGAGCATCAATCTCCTCATGGCATGAAGAGCATCTTCCTCCATGAGAGCTTCACTACAAGGTGACATATCATTGTGTTTTTATCATTGATTCCTTTGGTTTTTGGCCTCTTCCTCACAAGGGCACGCCCTCTTTATCTGACAATGGTGTTCAGAGACTTAAGTGTCCTTTGAGGTTTGACTGAGGTAAACCTCTAAACACCACAACCCACAAACCAAGTCTTGTGATTGCAAGTTACAAGTGTCATATCCAGGAAAAGTGGAGTTACAGGAAGGTTGCGAAGACCTCAAGGATTCAGGGTCTAAAGAAAAGTCAGACAAAGGAGCACTTCCAAGACTAGGGTACTTGTTCCAGTGTCCTTCGTAGACAGATTCTAGAAAATAGAAGTTACAGGGCTGATCAGTGTCCAAAGGAGGTCCATATTCCCTGAAAAAATAGGTACCTTGGACTTGGGTACCCGCTCCAGTGTCACTGACTGTTCCGCTTCGGAACCTCAAAAACATGTATTCTGTAATTTCGTATTTTACTCCCTCTACAAGAGATTTTTCTATAATTCCTTAATTTATTATTGTATTTGCATAATTGGGGTTTTAATGGTCAATTGAGCATAGGAGAAGGAAAAATTGATAATTAATTCCCTAATCTAAGTTTCCCTACATCTGCAAGTGACCTAGGGTATGATAATGCTCACCACTTGACCCTAGATTCTTCAATGTTAGGGTGAAAGGAGGATTTAAAAATCTAAAGAACAAAAGATTAATAAAAATGCAATTTTACCCTCAACAGATACATAGGAGGCATTATAAACTGTAGTGGCTTCAAGCTTAAATAAATTCCTAAATCTCTTCCCTTTCGTTACCACCAAGTTCTCTCTCACCAATCTACAACCATGCTTGTCAAATGTCACATGCATTCCCAAATCATTCAACTTCGAAATTGAAATCAAATTTCTAACTAATCCAAGAACATGCAAAACACCAGGGAGGGTTTTAATCCTCCCATCACTAAAACACAACAATACCTTTCCTTTCCTAACAATTAGATATGAAGAGTTATCACCAAGGTAGATATTACCTCCATCATATTCTTCATATGAGGAGAACCATTCCTTATGCAGAGTCATATGAAATGAGCATCCTGAGTCAACAAACTGGTGATCATTAGAAACAAGGTTACATGTAGAAAGTAAAACTTCTTCACCTGCATTCGAGGACTTATCCGAAGCACTCTTCCACTATTTCTTGGGATTTCTACACTCCTTCACATGTCCCCTTTTACCATAGTTCCAACACTTAACTCTATTCTTTTTACCAGGAGTCTTAGACTAGCCCTTGGACTTGTCCTTAGCCCCTTTCTGATCTTTTTTAGGTCCTCTTTCCTTAAACCTTCCCCTGACACTGAGAGCATCCCCTGAACTATCTAAACTCTTCTTCCTTGATTCCTGTGATAGTAACACTAAAACAAGAGCATCCAACTTTGGATCCGCAAGGTTAGCAGTGATAGCAAGGATAACATTCTCCAAGGACTCAAGTAAAGAACAAAGAAGTAAGATACATTTATCTTCCTCACTAACCTCAACATCTACTAAATCAAGATGACTCACTAACAAATTAAAAGAATTTAAATGCTCTGCAATTGATTCACCTTCTCACATTTTCATGGAAAACAATTTTTTTTTAAAATAAAGTTTATTTACCATACTCTTAGCTTGATAGATCTCACCCAACCATTTCACAACTTGTAGGCGGTCTCTTCCTTTGCGACATTCAATGGGACAGAGTCTGAAAGACATAACCGGATGGTTCCCTGTGCCTTCTTATCCAGTCTATCCCACTCATCTTAAGAGACATCATCAGGTTTCTTCTCTTTTTGAACAACCATTGGTTTCTTTCTTCCAACAAATCTTCCATTTTTAGCTTCCACAACTCATACCCCATTCTGTTGAACTTCTCAATGTCCAATCAAGAGGTTGATGCAATGGTGGATGCAGCCATAATAACAACACAAGATCTGCAAAACAAACACAACCAAATGTCCCACTGCAACTAAAACTTCCACACTAGTTACCACCCAAGAGTCAAAGCTGGCTAGGCTCTGATACCAAAGGTTAGAAATGAAAGAAACACTACTTCAATGGAAATCTAATTCAAGACAAATTTTAGCAATCTTTAACTGTGTGTTATTAATGGAGATTGTAACAAAACATAAATCCACAATACAAAAATATACCAGAAGTAGAATGAAGCACACAACATAAGTGTTTAACGTGGAGAAAACCCTTTTAGGTAAAAAACTCCACCAAGAAAAGAGGTCAAGTTGTATTATCTTCACAAAAGGAGATTACAAATATATTCACTTCCTATGTCCTCCAACCTTCACTCCGGCAGAACCTGGGTACTTGTAAACTGATATTATGTATCTCATCTACTATGCTATGGTTTATATAGAATTTAAACAACCTCAAGATAGTAAATGACTTCTTACAAGCCCGTAACACTTGTCAAGAGTCAACAATATAACCTTGGGAGTCCATGGCCAAGAATAGGCTCTTATAGGGTCATAAATGCTATCATACATGCATCCTACACTTGGAAAAATGTGCCCATGCAAGCTTGAACGCCTTGGGGCTAAAAATAGCCACTTATAGCATCTTATGACATGTCATATGCTATTATTAGTGTCATAGATTCTTATGACAACTTACAGTTGTCATAGAATCTCTTACACCTTCTTACAACATCTATGATGTGCGTCATAACACTAAAAATAGATTATTCCTCCACATGTGCACCTCACTTTGACCAATTACCATTTACGATAGTAAATGACATCCCGTAACTACCGCCGGTAACTTTGAGACTTACCGTGCAGTAACTCCGTAATTACCGTGGATAATAAATAATTTTTACTACTGCCGGTGAAAGTTGTACATTGCTTATGGGTAATTACAAATAATAAATGGAATAATACAATAATGGGATTTACAAGGTTAATGACACCTTATCCCAACACTGTGAATTTATTTGAACTATTGCATAAGATGGCAACCCCACATGTGATTGATATCACCGAAAGAGTGCAGAAAAAATTCAAGAAGCATCCATTCAAATCAATAGAGGTCGATCCAAATGGTGTGTTTTTAGAGATTCCGTTCAGTGTGTTACATAAGGAGGACGTTAGGGCTTATATACATGTTCCCTTAGAAGAACTCAAAAGTAGTCAACTCAAAGATCTGTATCTAAATCACCTGAGTGAAAATAAACTTGATCTAAAGGAAGAATTCAAAATACTAGAAGAGAAGAAGCTTATTCAGTGTATAGATTTCCTAGTTTTTATAGAAGATGAATGGGTCTAGTATGTCTTAAGCTGAATTCTTGATGAGTTTATATGGTTCCACTCTACATTCAAGATCACTAAAGATTCCATAAGGACCATCAATGAACTAAACTCTACCGTTACAGTACCTGTATTGAAGGCTGTGAAAAATGATACAGTAATGAAAGTGCAAATTTTGATAAAAGGGCATTGACTATCAGTGATATTGAAGATCATGTAGTCAGATTTGCATCCATGGTGATTGGCTATAAGGTCTACTTCATAAACTGGGAAAACTTTGTCTCTGGTACAACCATTTATACTGCCTATCAAATGATTAAGGAAAATGTAGAATATGACCTGTGTGAACTACTCCGATAGTAGTTAATGGAGAATTTGAAGAAAACAAAAGAAAACAAATACCCCTTCAAATTTAATATGTTGATCCTGTGCTTATTTTTCTATTTTTGTAAGAGTTGTCTTGCGTGAAGAATTATTTTTGGACTGGAGACAAACTAGTTGCAGTTCAGATTAGAAACTAGCTGAGTAACTTAGGTAATATTGATGCACAAAACTCATCCCTATGGGGTTATTTAAAAAATTTCTAGAAATTAATGCAATCTAGGGAAAGGATCCCTAGATTAGTTGTTGAAAAATACAAGGACTGTTGCAAATATGTGCAAATGATGTGTTGTCATTGATGTCAAACATCTCTTTGTCAGAGACAGTGAAGATAGTGCAGTTCAGTAAAGTAGATTGATCAATATTCCTAGTGAGATGAAGATCAGAGTCTATGGACCAAAGGGCTTTGTAGAGGGATGTCTAAAGTTGGTCTAGTTAAGATTTGAGTGGTCCACATGGAGGATTATTAAAGTTATGGCCATCTGAGTAGAACTGGGTTTTGTAGTGTTCAGAGGTGACAGAGTGACAGGAATGTGGTCTGGATTGATCCACATTGGAATATTATGGTCTACAGATCTATAGGTATGTTTGGGATGTTGGTATGTATTTTTAACTCAAGTGGTTCGTAGTTTGGAGGTCTACAAGCAATGTTTCTAGTGTGACAGTCATGACAACTAGTGTTCTTGAGTTTTTAGATGAAGGTGCAAGTGTTTCTGGTGATTTGAGCTAGTGCGGTTGTTCTGGTTGATTTCATTGTGCTTGTAGTGGTCTCTAGATCATGTTCCCATTATGTTGGTGGTCCGCATTGAGGATTGAGCTCATGGTTGAAGATTTCTCCTTGGGTGTTGCTGCTCTTTCCAATCTTGGTTGACCGAATGCTTGGTGCGTGTTGCAGATGATCTAAGAAGAGTTCTATGGAGTGTGGCAGTTGTTCGAGGAAGTTTTGAGTCCTAGCATGTTTGGCTGACAATACAATGGTTCACATGTAGCATTTTAATTCTTGTGATTGTAATTGATTGTAATGCGTATCTTGGAGAATGTTCAAGATATATGATTGTAAGGCTGACTTTGATGTTCATTCCAAAGTCAATGTCATGTATAAATAAGTGTTGTGAAGTCATGGAAATTGGCAATGGTAGTGAAGATGTGGACATAGCGAGGAAGTGTTTGGGGGAAGAGTAGAGATGTTGGGAGCTTTAATGGAACTAAACTTTGGCATGAAGAAGATGTTGTTTCTGTTGATAACTGAGAGGGGGGGTGAATCAGTTATCTTAATTATTTCAGCTTTCTATACTTTCTTAATAATTAGTGCAGCATCAATTCAAACAAGCAAACTTAATCATGAAATGGAAATACACGACACAATATTTTTGACATGGAAACCTTGTTAAGGGAAAAAACCACGGGGTGATTAACCCAAGATTGTATTCTCTATTAGAAGAATATGATTACAAAATGGTACTTGCCAATTAGGGCTCACTACCTGAGCACACTGCTCAAAAGAGGCACACTGCCTATAAGAGACACACTGTCTACAATTTATAGAGTGTGATACAATACTTGAACTGATAAGGAGCATCAACATATGCTGGAGTTTAGTTCCGGTTAGGCTCAGTAAACTGATCTGCTGCACTTCATCTTTCCTTTTCTTTTGTGCTGCTTTCCTTTCACATGCTGGATCTTCCTTTCTACTTTTATTCAGCTTTACTACTTTTCTTCGTACATCACAAAACACCATGACACCTCTTATAACTAAATCCATCTTGTATATATATCTGGAAAAGTGATTTCATCACCTTTCTAGTCGGCACCCAGAATAGTCAATATTTTCCATAAACTCTAATCTGTCGGCTAAATCCTTGCTTACCAAGTAATGCGGATCAAGGATATACTTGTGGAAATCATTAATCATGTCAGCCAAACAAAATTTATGCCTTCATAACCTTTACCAACATCAGTAACACATCCAGAATAATGTCTGATGTTCTGCCAGTCAGTTCTTCCTCTGTCACACTGCCAATCAGGAACCCGATACTCAAGTATTCATATCTTTTTCTTCATCTTTCACTAGAGGCTAAATCCTTGGAATCTATCACCCAAGGTAGTCCTCTTGACTTCCCCAAATCCATACTTCACCAAGATACTTCCTCTGAGAGATCCGGACCTGACTGTCGGACCTCGCCACATGCTTTGTTCTTGTTTATCAGACCATAACATTCTTCACTCTGACTTCCAGTATAGACATACCATGTCCTGTGGATGTGTGGGATGAACTTTTGTTGCCATCAATGACAACAATCAAGAAGCTCCAATGTGTCTCTTGCCAACAATCTCCCCCTTTGGCATTGATGGCAACACTTAGTGAAAAATGACTAAGTGTTATACTATACTCCACCTTAGTAGATGCTCTGTCTTTATGTACATTTTCTGGAGCTCCCCCTTATCTGGCTACAACATTTTTCACTTCTCTTCACTCCCCCTTTGACATCAATGGAAAAGGGTAGGGTCTGCATATCAAAACTTTCAAAAATTCAACTATACTTAGCCGCATAAGTATAGACATATGGCATACTTACATATACTAAAGTATGTTTGCAAAAGTTGTCTTCAATTGAATAAATTCTGTAGCCCAACTTTGCTTCATTCTGTCCAAAATTGAAATATGACCTCTCAACAGGAACGCAAAAGCTTCTGCCCTCTTAAGATCTGTCGGATCATTGGTTCGAGCGGTAGTCTGAGCATCACTTATGGCCTCATGCATGGCCTCTAACTTAGGGATAATGATCATTCTAAGTTCACCCATTCAGCTAATTATGTTCTTCCTTTCCTTCTCAAAATTCTTTATTGCATTTGTGATTGTAATAGTCTGACACTCTTGATTTACTATGGAGGATGAGAGAGGATCAAAACTTTGAGACAGACTTAATAGTTTATCCTCTTGTTCTTTTACTTTCCTCTCAATATCTTTGGTCACTGTGGGCCAAGATAAGCAAAATTTGTACATATTTCTACCATCTGTAAGAGCATTTTCCAAGCTCTTTATCCCAATATCCATAACTCTCCTATCATTTGTTATCAGACCCTGTACTTCAGAGAATCTCTTATCCAAAAACTCCTTCCAGACCTTTTCTTTAGCTGACTTTCTAGAGAATCAAAATGTGTGCTAACACTATTGACTAGAGTTTTGAGATTACTAGAAGAGGAGGCTATGGGATCCTTCTAAAAAAATGGCATGATTTTTTCCAACACTCCGGATGCTACCTCTAAAAGCTCACAGTCTTCCATGTGAGATTTCAGTAGTTTCTCTTTGACCTTTGCATTTGCAAATGAAGCTATTTTCATTGTCTGCACCAGAGATAGAGAGTCAAAATCTAATGGCCCTTTTAATAGTTCTAGTTCATCAATCTCCATAGTTGCTTTTATCAAAAAGTCCTTGACTGATTCTGCAGTGTCTCTTGCCGGAGACAGATTTTTCTTTTCTTCTGTAGTCACAGAACTGTCTTTTGGAGCTTTCTCCCCTTCCACAACCTTTGTACTGATATCTTCTTTTCCCTTCACCTCTGTTTCTTTCTCCTTTATTCTTTCTTCTCCTTTGGATCTGGAGTCAGTAGGGGAAACTGGAGGAGTGATGTTGGTCTGTTCATGGGCCACCTCTTCCGTCATTTTCTTAGTAGATTCTTCTGCAACACTTGTAGTCGAGGGATCAGTACCCAAGTCCGCTATAATTGGAATGTTGAATCTTTTGAATGCATTCCAAAGGATTTCTTCTATCTCTTTTGCAACTTTGTCAATCTTTCTGAGCATAAGTTCATTCATCATTGCTTTGCTCCTGAACTCATCCTCACAATCTTTGAATACCATATTCATTGTCTTGGGATTGATTGAGGGATATAGCTGAATTGCTATTTGTTCCCAGATTTCTAGGTCTTTGGCTTGGGCATTGTTCTTTCTTATTTCTAGTTCCTTCTCCAAGCTTTTGGGGATCAGAGATATAATTTCAATGAATGCTTTGTTGTCGATATTTAGCTACCTAATTGTGGCATCTTGCAATATCTTTTGATCTGCTTCATCGTAATCATCATAGAACTCAATCATTGGCTGAAGATTTCTATCCTCTGTAATTGATTTGATTATGTCATCAATATGAAGAGTGGGTTTTTCAACATATTCCTCTATCTTTTCTTCTTCCTCTTGTCCAGTAGAGGGTTCATCGAATGTTTTCTTCTATTTCTTCACTTTCCTGATTTCTTCATCAGATTCAGTCTCCTCTTCATCCCTTTGACTGGCATAAGCCCTTGTGGCTTTTGTCTTTGTTCTTTTCTCTCCTTTGCCAGATAATTTTGCTTCTAGTTTTGATGGTCTTGAGCTTTTGGTAGTGGTAGGTGCAAATCTCTTTGATGATCTGGTCCGGGTGGAGGATTTTACCGGAACACTTTCCTCACTTTTCTTTTCTGCCTTTTTCTTCTCTTCCTCAGCCCTTTCCATCTTTTCCCTATTGGCATCAAGTGCCTCCTTTGATATGCCAAAGCCTTTTGCAACATCTTCAACTTCTTTTCTTACCTTCCTCTTGATCTCTGGTTGTCTGAGTTCCACATGAATCTTTACACTCAGCTCCTCAAAGGTTCCAAACCTTTCTGTCTTTGGATCCTTTGGCTGACTTAGCATGTGTTGAACATGCAGCTCCACAATTTGTTCATCAACTTCATACCCCATGGGCATGATCCATACAGTTCTTGGTTCTACTGCCTCCATTAGGCACTGATCAGTCTCTACCATAAAACATACTGTGTCTTTGTATTTCTCAATAAGAGACTAGGGAATCCTTTCTCTTGATTGCATCATGTTCTAAAAATTCTTGAAATATCCCCACAGGGCTGTATTTCTTGCTTTAGCATCCCCAAGCCCATGCAAATAGTCTCTGATTTGGATGGCAACCAGTCTGTCATTCTTCCATACCTAGCCATTAGATCTGGGAAGCTCATTCATGTAATAAAAGAATAGGCAGAGTATCAAGCCACCATACTTGAAGGAGTTCTTCTTATCCTTCTTAATCTTTTGCAGATTTTCCAAAAGTTGGCTTAGAAGAAGTTCACATAGTTCATAGTCAGCATTTTCTTTTAGCATTTGATAGGCTATGTAAACTGTAGTTGTCGGTACTAAATTTTCCCTATTGGAGTGATAAATCTTGTAACCAATTATCATGGATACAAATTTGACATCCGGTTCATTGATGTCTTCAATTGTCATTAATCTCTTGTCAAATTTTGATCCGGTTGCATCACTTACTATCTGATTCTTGATAGATTTGAGAATAGGAATTCCACTGGATGAGTGCAGACCGGTTACTACCCTAATTGCATCTTTGGTGATCTTAAATGGTTTATTTAACCATAAGAAATTGTCATGCACTCTACTCAACACATACCGAACCCATTCATCTTCTTCAAAATAGGGGAAATGAATGCACTGTGCAAAATGCTTATCCCGGATGGCTTTATACTGAGGTTTAATCTCAAAAGAATCATCTATTAGCTGTTTGTGATAGATATCCACTAACTTTGATTCCCCAAATTCTTCAATATTCGCGTGTATGTAAACCCTAATATCTTCTGTGTGCAAAACACCATGCAGGACACTAGAGAAGGCTCCTAGGGGATCTACCTCCAAGGATTTGTATGGATGTTTCTTAAATTTGGGGCGAGGTCTATCAGAAATCTTTACTATATTCGGAGTAGCCATCATCAAAGAATCTTACTGAGGGAAATCAAGAACGAAGAATACCTTTTACACTGTTTAGGGCACATGATGAAATCTGGATTGAGCTGTATGAGGAATCATCTTGATCTTTGGGAGAAGTTGTTGCAGAGCTCCTTTTCTCTCTTCTTCACATGTGAGTGTACAAATGATGAGCGAATGAACTCTTTTATTTCTGAGAAGCCCTAATTTTCATTCGGCAATAAATGCGCAACCTAATTCATTCCGATTTGCCGTGTTTGTCTTATTTAGAGACAAAACCTTTCCGGATCACTGAGATAGATTTTGAAGTTATTCTAGGAGAGTAGTGATAATCTATCTTCCTTTCATTAGTCATTTGATCTATTTGCAAATCAAGACAGCATAGTTTGAATCATACCAGACCAAACTTGTAAGGAATCTATTTTTACTGGAAGACTATTTTACCGGATCAATTCTAGTAGGATTAGATTCTTCAAATCTTCTTGCAGATCTCTCAAATCTTTACCATACCCCTTTTAGATGTTTCTTGTATGACCCCTTTTAATCTGCAGCTCTCCTTGTGCCAGTTTCGGCACCAATTGATTGGCTAGGGGAACAAGGTTTTCTTTGTGTCTCCCCCTGAGCCAGAGCTCACTTTTTAATTTCTGGAAGGAATATCAGCACCAGAGTCTAGTGCGGATCCATCCTTACATTCTCTGTACTTTTCTTCACCCAAATCTTGTTCATCTCACTTTGAACTTCATCCGCATTTAGTTTTTGTTTTCCCTTATCTTGATTCTGATTATAATATACCGGACCTCTTTTATCCTGATTCTTATTTCTACAGAATTTTGCAATATGACCGGATCTATTGCAAATTTGGCAAACAACATTTCTTTGCATATTTGATTGATATCCTCTTGATCTGCATTGATTAGCCATATGACCTATTCTATTGCATGCAAAACATCTACCATTGAATGATTTGTTCATTTGCATATTTCTGCATTCATGAGACTTGTGACCATACCTTTTGCAGTTGAAGCACTGTCCAGAGAAGGATGAGTTAGTCTGATTCATTCTTTTTCTGCACTGATTATCTTTATGACCAAAGTTATTGTAGTTGTGGCAGTATCCATTGAAGGATGGATATCTTTGAGCATTAGGCTGCCTTATCGGAGGTCTTCTAGGCCTATTCCTTGGATTTTCTGATCCAAAATTCTTCTGACTGGATCCAGAGCTTTTTCCTTTCTCATATCCCAAACCACACTTGTCATCTATCCTCTTTTGACTTCCAAGAAGAACTTCAAGTTGAGTAGAACTTATCTTGAATTTCTCTTTATATTCATTTGCTATTTGAAGATCCCTTTTAAGAGAGACAATTAGATCCTCAAGTTTTTCTTTATTATCTTTAGCATCTTCAAGATCAGATTCAAGATGTCTGATAATTCTATCCATCTTGTGGCAACCTTTTGATTTCTCCTTGAGAGATTGTCTTAGATTATCTTCAATTTTTCATTTCTCTTCAATCTCTTAGGTAAACTTTATAACTCCTGATTCCATTTCATGTCCTACCATAATGATTTCTTTTGATAAATTTTCACATAACTTAGTTTTCTCCTTCAGATCTTCATTTGTATCATTGGCTTCACTTTGACTTGCCAATTGCTGAAGTAGCTCCTTTCTTTTTTTCATAGAGCGACTTAATTTGTCTTTTAGTTCTCTCATGAAATCATCAGCCTGTTTGAGTCTTTCCTTTAACTCATTGACTTCAGAGTTTGACTGCTCAAGATCATCAAGGGTAGTCTTGAGTTGCTCCTTTGAACCATAGGCATCCATTTGAATTCCTAGATCTTCCTCAAGCTGTTAGACTCTGTTGGGAGGAACTTGGCTCTGATACCAATTGTTGATAACTGAGAGGGGGGTGAATCAGTTATCTTAATTATTTTAGCTTTCTAAACTTTCTTAATAATTAGTGCAGCATCAATTCAAACAAGTAAAATTAATCATGAAATAGAAATACACATGACACAATATTTTTGACGTGGAAACCCTGTTAAGGGAAAAAACCACGGGGTGATTAACCCAAGATTGTGTTCTCTGTTAGAAGAACAGGATTACAAAATGGCACTTGCCAATTAGGGCTCACTGCCCGAGCACACTGCTCACAAGAGGCACATTGCCTACAAGAGACACACTGTCTACAATTTATAAAGAGTGTGATACAATACTTGAACTAATAAGGAGCATCAACATATGCTGGAGTTCAGTTCCGGTTAGGCTCAGTAAACTGATCTGCTGCACTTCATCTTTCATCTTCTTTTGTGCTGCTTTCCTTTCACATACTGGATCTTCCTTTCTACTTTTCTTTGCATATCACAAAACACCACGACACCTCTCATAACTAAATCCATCTTGTATATATATCCGAAAAAGTGATTTCATCACCTTTCTAGTCGGCACCCGGAATAGTCAATATTTTCCATAAACTTTGATCTGTCGGCTGAGTCCTTGCTTACCAAGTAATGTGGATCAAGGATATACTTGTGGAAATCATTAATCATGTCGGCCAAACATAATTTATGCCTTCATAACCTTTACCAACATCAGTAACACATCCGAAATAATGTCTGATGTTTTGCCAGTCAGTTCTTCCTTTGTCACACTGCCAATCAGGAACCCGATACTCAAGTATTCATATCTTTTTCTTCATCTATCACCGGAGGCTAAATCCTTGGAATCTATCACTCAAGGTAGTCATCTTGACTTCCCCAAATCTGCACTTCACTAAGATACTTCCTCTGAGAGATCTGGCCTTGACTATTGGACCTCGCCACATGCTCTATTCTTGTTTACCAGACCACAACATTCTTCACTTTGACTTTTGGTATAGACATACCATGTCCTGCAGATGTGTGAGATGAACTTTTGTTGCCATCAATGACAACAATCAAGAAGATCTAATGTGTCTCTTGCCAACAGTTTCTCAGTTCAATTCTTCTGTGTTAACCTAGTGAAGGTTTTTATAGGTAGTGAGCCTCCTTTGAGCAGTGAGCTTTGGGTAGTGCACGCGAAGGTAAGTGCCTTCCCATTTTTCTATTCCTTTAACAAAGAATAAATCTTGTAGGTTAACGCCCACCATGGTTTTTCCCTTAACCAGGTTTCCATGTAAAAATCTCGGTCTTATGTGTTGTTTATGTTTCTGCTCATATGTTGTTGATTCATGCTTTCATGGTTATATCATTAATCTATTAATAAGTTGTAAGGAAGATTAAATGCAGAAAAAGATAAATTTTTGAGACAACTGATTTAACCCCCCTCTGAGTTATCTGCCCTAATTTCAACAATTAGTATCAAATTCGGTTCCTCTAAAAGAAGCTTGACTACTTGAGGAGATTCAGAATGTTGACATATAAGAAGGATAGTTTGAGATTTGATAGAACAAATTACTCTCTTTAGAAAAATTTCATGGAGTGTCACTTACAATGTGTAAGGGTAAAACGTAGATCAATCAAATGAATAAAGTATGACCCAAACATCAATAGAATAGGAGATAACAAGAAATATTAAATGAAAATAGCAATGAATAACACAAAGCAAACCTTCCCTGAAATTGATGCTTCTGTTGTTTGCCTATTACAACCGTCCTTTTGCAGATGAAGTGAGCCCTCAGAGAGTGCACTCTTTAAAGCTGTGTTCGAGGAAGTCAATCGTAAATGGCTGTTGTGATATGCAATGAAGATGAGCTCCAATGCAAGTATGTGATCTCAAACTTGTGGATGGTAAAAGGGTGCCAAAGGCGCGCTGATGATATTTCTGCAGAGTAATGATGTCAAAAGCCTGGATGATTGGAATGGAAGGATGATGCTTCATTTATAGACTTGGAAGAAAGGGAATCAACAGTTGAGAGAAGATATGAAGATCAACGGCTGAGGATGGTTGAGGAATGTGCAACCAGTAGAAATGTGACAAGTGTCCCAGCTCCATCATGAAAGAGGGGATGTGACAAAATTGATTAGAGAGTTAACTCCATTGATTGAATAGTTAACAGACTTGATTGATCAGTTAGAAGAGTAGATTGTGGAACTGACTGAATTGATTGAGGAATTGACTCAATTGACAGGTTAGTTAACACTTTTGATTGATTAGCTAACTAACCTCTGATTTGAGAAGAAATAGGCCATGTGGGTGAGGGAAAATAAGGTAATTAAATATTAAATATATTTAATTACATGTGCAACCTGATGAGGTGGACAAGGTGAGGTGGAAAAGGTGAGGTGGATTTTTGAATTAGAACTTAGGATAGAGGAATTTGGTTTAATTAAATAATTTATGATTATTTAATTATGTAGGACATTTAGAAGAATTTTAATTAAATAAATTGAATTTATTTAATTATGGAATAGTGAATCGATTAAATAAATTTAGAATATTTATTTAATTGGTAGAAGAATAGAATAAATATTTAGAATATTTATTTAGGATGATTCGTGTCATTTTTAGGCATATACATTTTGCCCCTCTTTGATGCAATGCAGTTTACAGTGTTGCTTCAAAGAATAAATAGTCTGACAGTGATACATGCCCCAGTTTGCCCCTGGTACATGTTATGATGATAGGATGCCCCCTCGGGAGATTGGACGGGAAAAGGGTGAAAGAATCAGAGACAGACAATCTCACGAAGACGAAGGGGTTAGGACAGGTTGGAGGAAAAGGGACACGTTTCAGGGAAACGGGAAGAATACTGGAGGAAAAATGAGCATGGGAAGTAGTCACAGTCATCACCTAGCCAGAATTAGGGTTTGGAGGCTATAAATAGGAGCTGAGTCCACAAGAATAGTCATTTGTACACTTGTTTGATCTGGATTGGAGTGAGAGAGCCTAGAGCAAACTTGGAGCAGCATGGTAGCCAGAGCAGCAGACATTCCACGCGAGGAGCATCGATTCGAGCAAGTCCGTCGATTCGGGCGGTCAGCAGAGGCAAGACCCCCAGTATGTGCTTCAAAAAATTTCTCCTAGGGTCAATTTAGGGTGTCATAAATGCACGTAGAAAATAGGGCAAACATATGCGCTGAAACGTAGAACGGCGCATATGCTGCGCGAAGCGGCGCTTTTGTCGTTTCACTGCGCATATGCTGAGTTCGGCGGCACATGCATGAAAACGGTGCATGTGTGCATTGTAGCTGCCCCTGTGTAATTAGGTTGCGCATAGGTAATTCGGCGCATACGTGTAATGTAGCAGCGCATACGTTAAATGCCACGCATATGTCAAATATTGCAGCACCTCCATGATATTGCGGCGCATATGATGAATGTTCTGGCGCATGTGTTGAATCTGCGCATATGTGCATTGTAGCAGCGCATCTGCGTTTAGGCGGCGCATATGCTGATTTTGGCGGCGCATACATCAAGAAACGACACTTTTATAAAGAAATGACACTTTACCACCTGTAGTGGCACATTTGCTATGGATAGCAAATGACTTAGTCAAATTGATTCAATTAGCGTCTTGTTTGACGCGGGAATTAAGGAGCTATCTCTGAGATTGCAGGAATCTAGTCAAGAGATGTAGTATGCTGTTTTGATCAATTTGAAATGCTAAGTTTAGTTGATATAGTTCAGTAGGTATGTTGAGTATGGTATATGCCATTGGAGATTGACGCGTTGTCATTCTTGCTTGCAGGAGGATATTCGAGACACACTGCAGCTGAGGGAGACGTTTCCCATGCCCTTATTGCAGAGATACATGTTGATAGAGACTGACAGAGTGGCACTTGGTGCCATGGGTTTGGATTATGCTTGCTTCATGCCCGAGGTGCGGGCAAACTGAGGACTGCTGACAGCTGCTGTGGAGAGATTCCACAGTGAGGACGGGACCTTCCACTTTCCTACTGGAGAGATGACGGTGACTTTAGAGGATGTTTACCGGATACTGCACTTACCCGTGGTGGGTGAGTTAGTGGAGTATGATGCACAGTGGGATGCGGGACTCACCGAGTGCCAGCGAGTGTTCGATGATCCCGAGCTGGTTGGACAGGTCATCCCGTGGCAGGATATATACGATTGTTATGACTACTTCTCGGGGATTGTGGCTGGACTGATCGGGGGCGTTGTATGCCCGGATAGGAGATCGCATGGGTTCCCGATTGGATGGGGTAGGATTATGGAGCAGATGCTAACCGAGGGCACCTGATATGCATGGGGAGTCTATGTTCTGGCCCACTTGTACTATGATATGCATCAGGTGGTGTACCACTGCAACACAAGTCTATCAGCTGGTGTACTATTGCTATAGTTTTGGATATGGGAGCACATAGCGGTGACTAGGCCAATATGTGTGTTTGCGAGGCAGAGAGGAGAGCCATACAGTTATGGCTATGCAGAAGTTAGAGTATTGGAGGCACACTTTGGATGGGGTAGATGTGGTCGTTTGGCGACCATATCTGGACTGCGAGCCCTGGGACGACGAGGGAGATGAGCTACCGTATTGCTTTCAGACTAGGTGGCTGATAGGCTAGACACGCCACATACTAGAGAGACAGATGGTGGGCCAAGTGTTGAGACAGTTCGGCAGGAGGCAGGGCATGCCATAGGGGCAGGCGCTCTTTGCGTAGACACATGCAGAGAGGGTCCGATGGGGGCCGATGGCTTCGTATGAGGAGGCCTTGGCAGAGTTCAGGCAAACTCCCTATGTGGCATGGGATATGAGGACAGAGATAGCGGATGTAGGGGTAACACAGGATTATGAGGATTGGATGACTGCACATCTGTTCTTGAGATATTCAGGCCCTGACATGCTGGTGCCTCGTATTGATGAGGTGAACTCAGAGGAGGAGGGACAGGTTGGCCCAGGGCAGAGGGGAGCTAGAGGAGGATGAGGACGAGGTGGTAAAGCTAGAGAGAGGCTGAGACAGTGGAGGAGGATAGGCCAGCCAAAGCAGGCAGTGCCAGGATAGGTGGCACAGTAGTAGATACCTCAGCAAGCACAGATGCCGCCACCACAGCAGGTACCACAGCAGCAGGTGCCCCAGCCATAGGGGCCAGGACAAGTAGAGGTAGCACAGGGGCTAGAGCAGGCAGAGGTGCTTGAGAGGGCCATAGCCAGCCTAAGGGGACAGGTGCGAGTGTTGCAGGCACAGCTGAGGAGGGCTGATGGCAGGCGAGAGACGGATGTAGCAGTTATTGTAGGGTTGACTCGCGAGAGAGATATGGCAAACTCATGGTTACATATTGTCCGTGTAGAGCGGGACACTGCTATGGCCACCATGGGGACAGATGCAGTGAGCTCTTTTTTGGTTGGGCAGGTGCAGCAGGCATAGGCACAGGTGGGCCAGTTGTAGACGTAGTTGGCACAGGTACAGGCGGAGCTCGCCAGGGCACAGTCACAGGCCCAGTACTACTGAGGTTTATACCATGGTGCCGTGGCATCGAGTCAGAGGGCGGGGAGCTTTAGGAGTCAGTCTAGGGCTACTCATAGAGCAGGTCCATCATAGTCAAGGGCCTCCGTGATGGGTCCCCAGTAGTCAGGAGCTGGCAGTGGTGGCCCACCGCCGTAGGGATAGACATAGACCAAATGTTGTATTTTTGGGACATGTATCACCGTCCATTTGGACGTATATTGTATATGACACTTTGATTTTTGAGAGAGATGGTGATATTGTACATTTGGACCTCTTATATGATAGTATATATGATGATGCAACTTTGTATATCTATTGCATGCATTATGAGATGATGATTTACTTCTATTGTATGATGTGATGTATGTGTAGATTTAGATGGTCTATCCGATGCTATATGAGATGCTTTTTGATATGATGCTATATGATGTCTATATGATTTAATGCTTCGAATGTATGCTTATGTAACATGATTTTTATGTGATGATGCAGCTTTCTATATGATGTGATTGTATGTCTATATGATTTAGTGTTTCAAATGAATGCAAATGTAATATGATTTCTATGTGATGATGCAGCTTTGTATGCGATGCACTTAGCTATGTTGTTTTTTGGTTTTCTGTGTTTTAAGATGTGATGTAATGCTAATGTGTGGGTGACCTAATGCATTGGTTAATGTATTCTACTAACTTAATCACGTGCATGACTAGCCCTACATATGATATGATATGCTCCTATATGCTTTGTTTTTGTGAAGTCCAAATGTACTCTATCGACACAAGAATGACATGATAGATAGAAGAATGGTTATGATAGAATGACTTAGAAACTTCATTTGATATTGTTACTCTACATAGTGTGGGTAATGAGGATTGCATGGGATAGGGATGCATGGATGTGTATATTGGATATGGGATGGATATTTTTCTTTTAGAGTGCTTTATTTCATCATTGGGCATTTTTATTTTTTGGTACATTTTCTGAGATGTTGTAAGTGAATACAAGCATCTAGGTATAATTGAACCAAGATGACCTAAGTATCGCTTACATGGATTGTGATGTAGCAAGTGAATACAAACATCTAGTCAAAATTGAATCTAGATGACCTGAGTACCTCTTGCGTTTCAACAAACAAGGATTGCCCCCGTTCATGTTATACCTTTGATGTCCTCGATGATCTTTTGCCGATCATGTCATTAGACAAGGCTTCACATTACTAAAGTTTAATCCACAAATAGCAAACAAAGAAAATAATCATGCCCCCATCATAGTATCTCTAGCTTTTGGCATCCTCGAGTAGCATAGGAAGGTATGATAGCAAAAATTCAGACTCGAATTGTTAACCATGTTTCTGATCTACAAAGCATATTTGCGTTGATATGTGTTTAGTTCTTGTCTTAATTTGCATAAAATCATTTAGAAGACCTTGGGTACTTGCTTTGCATTGGATCGGTTAAGATACTCACAGTCAAGATTTCTGCTTGAGGTGCGGGTTCTGCTTGCAGTTGTTTGCTTGGTGAGAATATTGCACAATCCTTATTGGGGAGACGGACCCTAAGGGACTGACCTAGTGCCTTGGGGGCTCATTGCTAAATGGCCTTGCCTACATGACGACGCAGAGGCAACGTAGTTCGGGGTAAACCCTAATGGACCATGGATGGATGAGAAGAAAGACGACAAGAATGAAGACAAGAAAGGGGATGAATGGGACCATGGAAGAAATGGAAGCCTCGGAGGCACATTAGAATAATGGCCTTTCCTATGTGATGACGCAAAGGCAACGTAGTTCATGGACTTGGACCATGGACACTGACAAGAGACCCTATGCTAGGCTCACATTGAGGAGACGGTATGGGACAAAACCTTGGTTGACAAGGCCACAAGGAGAGTATCAAGCCATGATAGGTAACTGTCAAGTGTTTATTTGTGGTATAGATACGGGTCGAATGGGGCAAATGGAGAAAGAATGGACTCAAGGTGATTGGATTTTCAAAGATGGAGAAGGCAGTTTATCACAAGTAACGCCTGTTTACCAAGTTTTCATCACTTGCTTTTATTTGCACGAGAAGCTAGAAAGTAAACATGACGCCTGTTTGCTAGGTTTTCATCATGATACCTATCCAAGGCACCTGTTTCCTAGATTTTCACCAAGGGATGATTTTTTTTTTGGTATGCTTTCTATTTTTTCTAATTTTTTTGGTATTTTCTCTTTTCAACTTTTTTGATTTTTTGATTTTTTGATTTTATTGTGCTCCCTTGCATTGGGGTTCTCCTAGGTATAGAACCGGCGAAGGTGCATGCTGTTGATTGGATCATCCAACAGCTCACCCTCGGAAGTGGCCAACTGATATGCCCCCGATCTGTAAGCAGCTACAATCACATAGGGCCCAAGCCAGTTAGGCTCAAACTTACCTTTCCTTTCTCTATCTTGTTGATTGCGAGGGTTCTCTTTTAGAACGAGGTCCCCAACCTTAAAGCATCTCGGGTGAACCTTGTGGTTATAGCTTTGTGACATCATCTGTTGATATGCTTTAAGATGATCGAAGGCTTTCTGGCACCTTTCTTCTAGTAGCTCTAGTTCTTGTAACCTAGAGACTATATATTCTTCGTCTGATATGAGACCTTTTAACGACACCCTGAGGGATGGTAGTTCAACCTCAATGGGTAGGATGGCTTCTGAACCATAGACAAGGGCGTAGGGTGTAGCACCTGTGGGAGTGCGTATACTGGTTCTGTAGGCCCATAGAGCGGGGTTGAGCTGGACATGCCAATCACGACCAGCCTCATTGATAGTCTTCTTTAGGATTTTCAGAATGGTTTTATTCGATGCCTCAGCTTGGCCGTTACCTTGGGTGTAGTATGGAGTGGAGAAATGATGTTGGATTTTGAAACGCTCACAGAGTTCTTGGACATCCTAATTTTTGAATGGTCTTCCATTATCCGTTATGATGGATGAAGGGATGCCATATCTGCAGATAATGTAATTTAGAATGAAAGAGGAAATTTGTTTTCCTGTGAGAGTGGTTAGGGGAACGGCTTCAATCCACTTTGTGAAATACTCAGTGACGGTTATGATGAATTTGTGGCCGTTGGAAGAAGGTGGATGAATCTTTCCCACAAGGTCAAGTCCCCACTGACAAAAGGGCTAGGGTGTCGTTAAAGGTCTCAACTCTTGAGCAGGTGCATGGATCAGGTTCCCGTGTATTTGGCACTGTTTGCACTTTTTGACGAACTGATATGAATCCATTTCCATATTTGGCTAGTAATAACCCAAATGCATGAGTTTCTTGGCTAAGGAAGGGCTGCTGGAGTGTGTTCCGCATATCCCTTTGTGTACGTCTCACAAGGTAGTTATGGATTCTTCTTGTTCCAAACAACGGAGTAGAGTACCATCCAGACCACGTCGGTAAAGGGTATTGGCGATGATGGTGTAACGGGAGGCTTGTCAGATGAAAGTTTGTTTTTGGTTGGAAGAGAGGTCTGGTGGGAGAATATTGTCCTTGAGGTAAGTGTAAGTCTTATCGTACCAAGGTGAATCAGATCCGACTAGGAGGCAAATGGAATGGGTTTCAAGGAGATCATAAGCCGGTTGCCGGATGGTTTCCACTAAGAACTCATACCGTGACTCATATTCAAGAATTTCTAGAAGAGAGGCTATGTTAGCCATGGCATCTACTGCTTTGTTCTCTATCCTGGGTATTTGCTTGAAGGAGATGGTCCCAAAGTGTTCTTTGAGGTCGTCAACCATTCGTTTGTATGGGATGAGCTTCTCATCTTTGGTTTGATATTCATCGTTGACCTGATTTATGATAAGCTGAGAATCACCGTAGACATATAGTGCTTGGATTTTCCACTCATTGGCCATCTTGAGACCAATCACCAAGGCTTCATACTCCGCTATGTTATTTGTGCATGGAAACAACCTGTAAGACTTCAAAATTGTGTCGCCTTGGGGAGTGATGAACAGGATACCTGCCCCCGAGCCATGGTTGGTGTAAGACCCGTCAAAGTAGAGTTTCCACGGAGATGTAGATAGAGTGAATAAAGATTCATCGGGGAACTGTTGGTCATGATGTTAGTCATTCGCAAACATAGAATAAAAGTTACACAACAACCTTTACTCATCTTGAAAGATACGATGAATTCAAAGAATTCATGATCCCAAGTCTCCGTTGATTAGGTCTTAATCTACTGACGTTACTCAGTGGTTGATGTGTGTTGCTATTTTCCATTCAGGGGCCTTACATGTTTCTGCAAAGTTCATCATCATTATCTTCAAATATCCTGCTCTGGATGTTTGCTCCGCATAAGTCTCCAACAATTCTACCTCTGCACTGTAAATTTAGTCAAATAACGTGCCTACAGGCTGATATTTGCATGATTTCTATCATTATTTATGATTCTTTGCATGATATTTTCAATAATACATGCATTTAACTCAAATATGCTAATGATCTTCAGTTACCTACGGGATTTCAGCATATTTCACTGTTTCTGCTTGTTATTTATCATGATTTGCAGTTATGGTGATGAATTTATGAAATTGAAAAAAAGGAAAAGGGTTAAAGAATGAGATTCCCAAAACTACTGGACTTAGATCACTGATTCACATACAAGCTCCCATACATGCAATGAAAAGAAGGAAAACTAGAAATCATACTTCACCAGGACATTCCACAAATCCGCATGATCTAGTGCAAATCTTCGAAGGAAAAGTTGACAACAACATGTAATGAAATGAAAGCGCTTCCAATTGAACACAGCATTCACCAGTACATATCTAGAAATCAACAGAAAGATTACGTAAAATATACAATTAGGATGTAATCTGGAACTTCATATCCATTCAGTATGCTCAAGAACAGGTACATTTACAGTGATCTGAAGAAAGAACCTTGATATTTCAACAATTCTATCCTCATTAGTCTCAGTAATCTGATCTCTTAATTGATTCTATAGTAATTGACTTTTTACGCCAGATGCGTCTGTGTATTCTAATGTATTCCTCCTTCATTTGGTGACAAGCTCTGGATCTTATATAGAACAACTACCAAAAAACGGTTACAACGATCCAAGGATCAGGATCCTCTTATAACAAACAACGGTCCAGATGAAAAGCACATGCTTCGTCAGTTGGCAAATGCACAGCTGGCACGGAATATTCCAGCATCTTCAACTTGATTCGGTCTCCAGCTGGCGAACAGCATATTTGACAATATCCTCCTCATTTCTGGCTCATGTTGCCTCCATGCGCAACTTTGTAATGCTCAGCCTCAGCAGCAGCATCATGACTTCAATGCTCATCTTCAGCAGTAGCATCATGACTTCCTGCAAGTAAACAGACAAACATTAAGTTCATCATCATGTGGATAAACAACAGGAAGTAAACATTTTATTAAACATACCTCCCAATGTGCAGCTACAGGCAATCAGGCTTTACCTGTGGAAAATATGCACTAAATGCATAAACAGCATAAAACAACCAGGTCAACCCTCGTTGACCAAAATCAGGCAGTCGGGCCTTTTAAATTTCTATCGTTTCAAATTTTCCCGCCCATTTCCATGTGTATCGGGTTCAAATAAGATCATGCATGTCAAAATATACAAGGAAATAACCGCCCTTAACAAATTACTTCATACCTGGCTTTGCATGCTCTGTTTGTATGCTTCGGGTCATCATCATATTAGCATCGGTGTGACCACATATGATCAGGGTGACAAATTTAGACTCGGCTGATGGCAACAGTTATACCTACGTCAAAAATCATGCTGATGACCAACTCTATGTCTTCTATCTAGCTGCAGGATACCACGAAATATGATGCTCCTCCTTTCCGAATGCTCTGATGAAAAGCACATCAGGATGTTTCACTTCTGCATACTGGGGAAAGAAAGACACCGTTGTCATCATCATCATGAAGACAAACAGGATTTGGAATATGGTCCTGCTGCTGAGGAAAGGAATATGATGGTGACGTCATCGTCATATTTGGGCTTCATTAAAATGCAAAGGATGGCGTCACCGTCATGTTTCGTTAAAATCAGGGGATAAATGGAATATCGGGTCACCTCTAAGGAAGATGATCGGGTCATGAATGCAGTATGACCCCTTTGCGGCCAAGGTAACCCGCTCAAAAGATCAGGATGATGATGATCATCATCATCATCATATCCGCACTAGGTGATTTAAAATATGATCCTGCTGAAGGTCCAGATGACGTCATCAGGATATCCGGGGCCTTTGTTAATCTTATAACATGACGTCATCGTCATATTCGCGAATCGGAATCATGCCTTGGAAAATATCTTGCCGAAGGAGAAAGGTGATGGTGACGTCATCCTGATATTTGCTTCTTTGTTTATCAGGTTGGGATGACGTCATCAGGATATCCGCAAAAGGTTATACTTCTCAGCAGGAGGATATCACGAAATGTCGGGTAGACAAACAAGATCATGATGATCTTGACAACATGACTCAGGAATGAAATATCGCCCTCCACTTCGAAAGATAAGGTGATCATCATGATCACGCAAAAGGAGATCAGGAGGATATTACGAAATGTGATCCTGCCTTGAAATATCATGATGATGATGATCACCAGGACTTTGACGTGCGCGTGCAAATTATGCAGATGGCGGGTTTCTTAAGCAAGGTGATATTATAATATTAGCATGATATTATAATATCGGGTGATGTTAGAATATCATGATGCTCGCGATGTTTCCAAGGTTGCCTGACGGGTAAAACACACTATCACTTAAGATTGACGTCCGGATGTTTCTGGACTGCATGATTTTTATCAGGTGATAGAGTAAAATCATGATGATGACCTTTGGCGATACAAAAGACTGCCCGACGGGAAAAGATTACTACGACTTAAACTTGACGTCCGGATGTTTCTACCTCAGGATATTATCGGGGGCTTTTCAAATATCATGATGATGATGTTTATCAGGTTTGACCAAAACTTTGACTGCTCATAACTCCCTCATATGGACGAATTTTCAAGTGATGTAAAAGGAAAACCTGCATGGAATTTCAAACTCTTTCTAACTATGAGGTCATAGGAACAAAATATGAACTTTGACAAGCTAACCTCATGATGATGACCTACCTCATCCTGACCTTCATGGTGATGATGCACCTGGCCTATTTTTACCAAACCGCCAGAAAGCAGACAACACAAACCAGAACAAAAGTTGGGTCCCTGTTTTGCCAAGTCAAAATGGGGCGTGTTGTGTAACCACACAACAACTTGCCACCAAAGAAAATAAACAAATTCCAATGATTCAAGTGATGTGATCACATTTATCTATAGTGTTCTAATTCTATCTAAGTAAAATCATCATGATCTTTGAATGATAAAATTTCATTATGGTGATAAAGCTAACAAAGGATCAGGTGTGTGCATATGATTAATTATCCTCATCTTGAAAGTAAGTTGAAAACATAAGTAACTGGTGTTAAACTACATAGTTGGAGATCATCCCTCATAGCCAACCTGGATAGAGCCTTGCTGCCAGCAGGCGTCTATAGCCCCGGCAAGGTTATCTATACAATCTCCCTAAGTAGGGCTCCACTGCCAGCAGGTATCCATAGCCCCGGTAGAGTTACTTAGATGGCCTAATTTTATTTCGTTTCTGATTTTCCTTTAAAATTTAAATTTGATATCATCATGTCAGCTCATTTGTACAAGGTGTAGTCACTTGCAGCTTTAGGTTGGAGATTGTATTGGTAGCAAGGGAGTCCCTTTAGATTTTTCATTTAACACCTATACTCATATCTTCAACAAACCCAAGGCTGTTAGGTGTTTCATTGTGTTTGATTCACTTTGGACAAGAAAAAGTACCCTGATGAAAAGACATCATAAACCTGATCATGAACATTTCTTAGAATGAATCATAACCTATATTTAAACGTGATCTCATCACTTGAATCCTAACAATTTAATTATTTTCTTAAGGTGATGAAGTGCATCATCCTAACTTACCAGAACAAGGTCCCAACCAACAGAACAACAACAACAACAAGCAAACTGTACAAACAACTATACAAATATACAATATGATACATGAGACTGTCATGAAGTCACTCAGGCCTGGAAATAATGTTTGAGGAATTGTCCATTGACTGGCAACGGGACATCCTCACCTGTCAGGTTCTTAAGCCTATAAGTGCTGTCTCCTAAAATTTTAGAAATCTGAAAGGGACCTATCCATAGTCTATCAAACTTACCATGATCACCTTTCCTTTCATGGGCTTTATCCCACATCAGGACTAAATCTGATATCCTGAAAGCTTTAATTCTAGCTCTCTTGTCAAACCAGCGTTTGACAACAGCCTGATGTTTTGCAAATTGGTCAATCGCTTGACTTCGTTTTTCTTCCAGATGCATCAACTGAAGCAACCTGACTTCCTGTTTATTATCTATGCCTAGATAGTCTTGGGCAAACTGTAGAGTAGGAATTTTCAAGTTTACAGGGAGGATAGGATCTACCCCATATACTAGATGGAAGGGTGAGTTTCCCAATGCAATTTTCATTCTAGTTCTATCTACCCATAAGGCATATTTCAGAAATGAGTTCCATTCCCTGGGATTTTTCTCTATCAATTTTCTTATGATACTCAGTAAATTCTTATTGGTGGATTCTGCTAATCCATTTCCCTGGGGATAGTAATTGGATGAGAACTTAAGTATAATCCCATGATCAAAAGCCCAACTTGACAATTTAGTGGAAATGAAGGCAGAACCATTATCACTTACCAATGCATAAGGAATTCCATACCTGGTGACAATGTTGCTTTCCAGAAATTTAATGACATCATCAGCAGTACAAGTTTTGCTGCTGATAGCCTCAGTCCATCTGGTACAATAATCAGTAATTGTTAGGACATACCTCTGGCCTGAAGAAGACGGAGGATTGATCGGTCCTATGAAATCCATGCCCCACTGTGCAAATGGGCGCTCTTCCATCACTGGCTGCAATGGTTGTGCAGCATATTTTTCTCTGTTGGCAGCAACCTGGCAAACATGACAACATTTAACATGATCAGCTGTGTCTTTAAAAATTGTAGGCCAGTAATATCCTGCTCTGAGGATTGCATGTGTTGTGGCCAACGCTGATCCGTGGGCAGTTCCAAACTTGTCATGTAACTCTGTCAAAACTTTATTGGCTTCTGGTTTCTCTAAGCATCTCAGGTATATCCCTTCATAATTCTTTTTAAACAGGGCTCCTCCCTTCATCATATACTTCTGGGATCTTATCTTTAAGGCTCTTCTCTGTGAGGCTTGCATTCCTGAAGGACATCTTCCCATGATCAGGATGTGCCTGATGTCTGAATACCATTCTTTATTGTCTTTCTCATCTATCACATACTGTTGACTGATGATGTTTGGATCAGTTTCAGATATCATCTGGCTCAGAGCTTGTCCTCTTACCAGCTTCATTGGTGTGATCTCCATGTCATATTCTTGTAATACAGTAATCCATTTGGCCCTTTTTTCACTAGGTTCACTCTGCATCAGCAGCATCTTTACTGCTGCATCTGGTACCACATCAATCACTTTGCTTCTCAGTATATAATGTCTGAATTTCTTTACTGCTCTGACTAATGCAAGTGCCTGTCTTTCAACATCTATGTATCTCAACTCAGCATCTCTGAAAGGACAGCTCATGAAGGCGATTGGTTTCTCTTCTTTATCTTCATTTCTTTGAGTTAACACTGCTGCAGAAGTATGTTCTGAAGCAAATGAGTAGATGTAGAAATCTCTTGTATAATCTAGACTAATGAGGACAGGAGCATCTGAAATGGCCTTCTTTATATCTTCAAAGGCAGCTCTGGCTTCTGGTGTCCAGTCAATTTGTGCATCTTTTTTCAACATGGCATTCAGTGGCCTGACAATCTCAGCAAAGCCGGTGATGAACTTCCTCACAAAATTTATCTTACCAAAATAAGATTTAAGCTCCTTTTTGCTTCCTGGAAGTGGTAACTTCATAATGGATTCCACCCTGTCAGGATCAATGATAATCCCATCCTCTGTGATTAGGTGGCCTAGTAACTTTCCTGTTGTGACCCCGAATATGCACTTCTTGGGATTCAAAGATATTCCATATTCTTCACATTTCTTCAGTACATTTCTGAGATCAGCAACATGATCTCCTCTTTCCTTGGAGAATACTGTCAGGTCATCCATATAGATGACTATACATTTTCCTACTAAGCCTCTGAAGGCTATGTCCATTGCTCGCTGGAATGTTGCTCCAGCATTTATCAGTCCAAATGGCATACGTCTATATGCAAATATCCCCCACTTTGTGGTGAAGGCAATCTTTAATCTGTCAATTTTATCCACCATCACTTGGTTGTATCCTGAAAAACCATCCAAGAAGGACATCATCTTGGCTCCATTTACCATCTGCAGAACTTCATCCAAAGAGGGCAAAGGATAATTATCCTTTTCTGATGCTCTGTTCAGGTTCCTGAAATCTACACACAATCTGATGTCTCCATTCTTCTTTCTGACTGGCACCAGATTTGCCACCCAAGTGGAGTGCCTTACAGGAAATATTATCCGGGCATTTAACAATTTCTTGACCTCTTCAAGGATGATGGGCTCAAGCAGAGCATTGACTGGCCTCTGCTTCTGTCTGAAAGGTTTTGCATCTGGCTTGAGAGGTATAGTATGAGTTATGACAGAAGTGTCATACGTCTTCAACTCGCCGTAAGTCCATGCAATTACATGTATATAATCCTTAAGGGCCTGAGTTATTCCTTCTAACTCTTCAGGTGTACAAACCTTACCCAACAAGACATTTCTCTTGTCATCAGCTTGTCCAATATTCACCTGTGAATATTGACCTCCATCTGCCTTAGGCAGATCCTTATGTTTAAGCATATTATCCAGATCAAAGGCTCTTTCTAATTCAATCATACCTTTGGGAATTGTGTTGCTAGGCAACTCTAATATCTCATCTTCTTCCCAGACATGATCTTCCATATCATTTTCATCTATGATCTGAGCTTCAAATACGTCTCTGTTTGATATGAAGTCCAGGATGTGCTGATCATCATCAAACACTTGGAGATTAGTCACATTGTCAGGTACCGAAGGTACTGACACCAATTCTACTGAAAATCTCTTCAGACCAGATATAGACAGCGGTTCCAGCGTACTGGCGGCCTGAGCAAGTGCATCTGCCCTTTGGTTCTGTTCTCTTGGCACGTGAACGATGTTGAAGGCATCAAAGTCTTCAATCAGGTCCAACACACGATGTCTGTAATTTGACAGCTTTCTGTAGTTACAAGAGTAAATTCCTCTTACTTGTCTCACAACTAGTTCTGAATCTCCAAAGACATGCAGGATCTTCACCTTCTTCTTATGGGCAAACAACAGTCCATGAATCAGAGCTTCATACTCTGTGACATTATTAGTGCAGGGGAACTGTAATCTGTAAGCTGCTAAATAGGATTTTCCTGATGGATCAATAAGGTCAATTCCTACCCCAGCACCTTGCTTAGATTTGGATCCATCAAACCTCAGGATCCAAGGCTTATCTTCAGCAGGACATTTGCTTGAGCTTTCTTTTTTCTTTGCAGCTCTGGCTGCTGCTCCGCCTGATATCCACTTTAACTTAGGGGTGTCATCTTCAAGTTTCTTCTTTCCTTTATCTGATGAGCCTGATGGCTTTTCTGTTTTCTCTTCCATCCTAGCAGGAGGATGATGTTCAGCACATACAGCTGCATGCTTCTTCAAAATGTTTAAGCACAGTGAGCAAGTTGTTTCTGAGTGAGGCGCCTCATGCAGCCTACACCAACCTTTAATTAAAACCTCCTGGGGAGATCTACACTGTTGTGTCATTTTTTTTTATTTCTTTAACCAGAAATTCTTCGAACTTCGTCAGGTCACTGCCTTTATCCTCATCAGACAACTCGTAATCCGGTTCCATGAAGCAATCACTACCAGGGGTGATCTTTTCCTTTCTCGCATCATTCGTCTGATTGGACACCAGGATCTCTTCTATTTTTCGGATATGATCCTCATCAGGATCCGTCGACTCTTCTGTTCCTGCAGAAGACAAATAAAAATTAGTATCATCATCATCATCAGATGTAGCACTCACCTCGGAATATGATGATGATGCTTCACTATACGTCTGTTCCAGTATTATCATGTCTAAGCATGGTTCACAAGTCTTTTCCGAGTGTGCTTCACCATGTAATCTGCACCATCCGTCAATCAAAATATCATTAGCAGGTATATTTAATAATTGACAACGTTTTATCTGAGTAGATAAATGCATCTCAAAATCCCTGAAGCGATCTATTTCATTCTCATTATCAGGATCATTATTAAGCTCTACAACTGGCATATCCTCATGATAATCATCGTCATGATGATGATGAACATCAAGCATCAGGATCTCTTCTATTTGGACAGTTTGCGGCCTGATGTGATAAACTCCAGGTTCTACGTTTACATACATGATCTCATTTGTTCTGTTATATTCCGTGATCATATGTTTCATCCTAGGCTCAGCATCAATCCTGATCTGATTAGGTATACCTTTCCATGGCAACCACATGTGACTGAAGTCTGTGGACATGTATCCGTTAAGCGTTTTAGACCAGTCCCGGCTAAGCAACATCCCATATGTATCAAGTATGTCAACTACCTGAATGTCAATGTAATACTGGATCCTAGGATCAGACGCTAGCTGCATGTGAATGTGAGTGAGTTCTCCTACGACACTCACTTCTGTCTTATCCAGTTGAGTGACCTTCTTTAAGGATTTAGCAGGATGCAGTCCTAATGCGTTGCATATTGACAAAGGCATAACATTAGTTGAGGCTCTTGAATCAACTAAACAGTTGTGCAAATTCTTACTGAACATTCTTATGGTGAGGAGAAACGGAGGTGATTCAGTTTTATCTCTGTACAAGGTCATGTGGGAGGTTTCAGCAGCTTGGACTGTGGCTGACACTTTGGGCTTGACAGTATTATCTTTAGCAGTATGGTCTCTGCTATTGGATTGACTCGAAAGGTGATTATCCTCTTTAGGAGCAGGATCATCTAGCGACTTCATGAATGCCCTTTTGATGGTAGGAGTTTTCAGTAACTCAGATAGGGACAAGCTGATCTTGATTTTCTTCATTTCATCAGCCAAGTAACTGACTAACCTGTCAGACTCATGAGGTGCATTTGCGACTTTTGTTACTGTGTTTTGAGGAGACAAGTATTGAGCATTCACCTTAGGGAACCCAGGGTTATTGCTAGCCTTAGGATCAGGAGGGGTGTTGAAGTTGTTTGGAGGTAGAGATGATGTCAATGGACCGGCAGGTTTGTTGGCATTACTCCTCAGGTTATAATTGTGCTTACCAGGGTATTGCTGCTGGTATGCATGTACTTCCTCATGCTCTCTTGTAGGTTCATTTTCATCCTCAAAAGAGAAGACATAGTTTGCTTCAAAGGTTAAGGCAGATTCTTCACAGGTCTGATTATAATCCTGATGAGGCTGATTAGTGTATGTTTCCAGTACAAAAGCTGAGTCATATCCACAGGGAACTATTTCATTTCCTTCTGCCTGAGGTGGATTTCTAGAAGTATTAGACACTTCAGTCTGAAAGATGCTGGCAGCAATCCTAAATTGTGGACAATCTAATTCTGCATGTGCATTGGTATTGTGAATCCTACACCAATTGGTAAGGGCTGCTTCAGCAAGATTGACTCTAGTAGTCTGTTTGGTTTCACCAGGAGGCTGATTGTCTAGGGGTGATGGTAATGAACCATTATTTGGCCTGGAGTTCCACACTCTGGGCTACCTAGAAGGATTATTGTTATTTGTAGCACTACTGTTGAAGTTATTGTTGTATCCTCTGTCAGGGTAATTTGGTCTGTCATTGGAATAACTCCTATTCTGACCTGACTGTGAATAAAACCCTTGATTTCTCAAGTGTGTTACTTCTGTGGTGAGTTTTCTTAATTGAGCAGAAATTTCTTTGATTTCCTCTTTCTCCTCTTGAGCTTTGGCCACTACATTTTCAGTCTGAGGCTGGAAAAAGGAAGATCCATGGTTATTGTGAGATAGATCTGTACCCTGAGGTGTCTGAGCATGTGCAGGATATTGTGGCAATTGGCCATTTCCATTAGGAGGAGGCATGATACTCAATGGAGGTATTTGCAAAGGTGCAGGCATGATTGCTGGGGGCATCACTGATCCATTTGGATATTGTGCAGGATATTGTGAAGGATAAGCTGCAGGATATGGTGCTGGATATTGTGATTGTAAGCCAGGCAAAGTAGGGAATGCTATATTTGGAGTAGGAGCAGGTATCAGCTGCTGATTTACCTTGATAGCTTCTTGAAAAGCTCCTGTCAAGGTGGTGATCTCAGGATGTGTTCTTCTGATGAACATGGAGGTTAATGGATCCAGGGCTGAATAATAAATACTCCTAGCAGCAGCATCAGCCACCACATATGGGGTAACTAGCTTGGACAACATTTTCTAGAACCTAGCATTGAAATTTGCAATAGGTTCATGCTCAAATCTCTTAATTGTGGCAAACATGTGGTAATTCATGGATGGATCAATAGGGACCTTGAATCTGTCAAGAAAGGCCTTCTCTAAGACAGCCCACGAACCGATAGAAGATTGACCAAGACTGATGAACCAATTATAAGCCTCTTCCCCTAAGGAAAAAGGGAATAATCTGCACACCACGTCCTGATGTTCTATTCTGGCTCTGCAGCAAGCTTCTTTAAACGTCCTGATATGATCATCCGCATCCTGATAAGGATGATATTTTGGACAAAGTTTGTCCGGATACTTTGGTAACTCATGATACGCAGTAAAGGTCAATGGTGATTCTGCTGCAAAGAAAGACATTGCAACCTGAGGGGGCTGAACTGGTGGTGCAGTTGGCTGAGGTTGGACTAAAGGTATACCCTGAGGTTGAACAGGAGGTGTCACGGGTATACCGGAAGGTATTTGCAAACCAACAGGAGTTACGGGAGGAGGTCCCGGTGAAGCTCTAGACGTACTAGACCCTGGAGTATGGTGAACGTCTACAGTCCTAGGTCTAAAACCTCTAACAGGCAATTCTTCAAAAATTTCACTATGTCTAGACCTGGTATTTATCCTGTGAGCCAGGATTTCTCGATTTGGAGGCCAATTAGCTGAAACTTTGCAAATATTGGCTGGATTCCACCGGACGAGGTGATATTTGCAGTCAACTTGCAAATCAGACTGAATATTTACGCAATATTTGCGAAGACACTGCAAATATGACAGGATATTGGGATATTCCGACCGGTAGCACCAGATCTCACGTGTTTAAGGCTCAAATTCTCAAAGCTTGAACAAATTTACGCATCTTTGGCTAATATTTAGTGAATTTAAAGAAATCTACTGTAAAGCTTGCAATATTTATGTGAAATCAGGAAATCTTTACATAGAATGTGCATATACAAACTTGTCGCAGCAAATATTTACGCAATATGATGAAATTCACAGACGATCTGAGGTTACCTTACTCTAAGCGTCATCAAACCTGAAAGTACTGATGATGAACGTGATCTTCTGGACTTAGGCCCTCCTTCTAGCGCCAATTTATGTTTGCCTTGGGATCATGAATTCTTTGAATTCATCGTATCTTTCAAGATGAGTAAAGGTTGTTGTGTAACTTTTATTCTATGTTTGCGAATGACTAACATCATGACCAACATAAATTGGCGCTAGAAGGAGGGCCTTTTAAATTTCTATCGTTTCAAATTTTCCCGCCCATTTCCATGTGTATCGGGTTCAAATAAGATCATGCATGTCAAAATATACAAGGAAATAACCGCCCTTAACAAATTACTTCATACCTGGCTTTGCATGCTCTGTTTGTATGCTTCGGGTCATCATCATATTAGCATCGGTGTGACCACATATGATCAGGGTGACAAATTTAGACTCGGCTGATGGCAACAGTTATACCTACGTAAAAAATCATGATGATGACCAACTCTATGTCTTCTATCTAGCTGCAGGATACCACGAAATATGATGCTCCTCCTTTCCGAATGCTCTGATGAAAAGCACATCAGGATGTTTCACTTCTGCATACTGGGGAAAGAAAGACACCGTCGTCATCATCATGATGAAGACAAACAGGATTTGGAATATGATCCTGCTGCTGAGGAAAGGAATATGATGGTGACGTCATCGTCATATTCAGGCTTCATTAAAATGCAAAGGATGGCATCACCGTCAAGTTTCGTTAAAATCAGGGGATAAATGGAATATCGGGTCACCTCTAAGGAAGATGATCGGGTCATGAATGCAGTATGACCCCTTTGCGGCCAAGGTAACCCGCTCAAAAGATCAGGATGATGATCATCATCATCATCATCATATCCGCACTAGGTGATTTAAAATATGATCCTGCTGAAGGTCCAGATGACGTCATCAGGATATCCGGGGCCTTTGTTAATCTTATAACATGACATCATCGTCATATTCGCGAACCGGAATCATGCCTTGGAAAATATCCTGCCGAAGGAGAAAGGTGATGGTGACGTCATCCTGATATTTGCTTCTTCGTTTATCAGGTTGGGATGACGTCATCAGGATATCCGCAAAAGGTTATACTTCTCAGCAGGAGGATATCACGAAATGTCGGGTAGACAAACAAGATCATGATGATCTTGACAACATGACTTAGGAATGAAATATCGCCCTCCGCTTCGAAAGATAAGGTGATCATCATGATCACGCAAAAGGAGATCAGGAGGATATTACGAAATGTGATCCTGCCTTGAAATATCATGATGATGATGATCACCAGGACTTTGACGTGCGCGTGCAAATTATGCAGATGGCGGGTTTCTTAAGCAAGGTGATATTATAATATCAGCATGATATTATAATATCAGGTGATGTTAGAATATCATGATGCTCGCGATGTTTCCAAGGTTGCCTGACGGGTAAAACACACTATCACTTAAGATTGACGTCCGGATGTTTCTAGACTGCATGATTTTTATCAGGTGATAGAGTAAAATCATGATGATGACCTTTGGCGATACAAAAGACCGCCCGACGGGAAAAGATTACTACGACTTAAACTTGACGTCCGGATGTTTCTACCTCAGGATATTATCGGGGGCTTTTCAAATATCATGATGATGATGTTTATCAGGTTTGACCAAAACTTTGACTGCTCATAACTCCCTCATATGGACAAATTTTCAAGTGATGTAAAAGGCAAACCTGCATGGAATTTCAAACTCTTTATAACTATGAGGTCATAGGAACAAAATATGAACTTTGACAAGCTAACCTCATGATGATGACCTACCTCATCCTGACCTTCATGATGATGATGCACCTGGCCTATTTTTACCAAACCGCCAGAAAGCAGACAACACAAACCAGAACAAAAGTTGGGTCCCTGTTTTGCCAAGTCAAAATGGGGCGTGTTGTGTAACCACACAACAGGAACTCAAACTGCATTGGTGAAGTGTCCTGTAAGGGTGCCTCGGCCAGTTGGTCAGCGATGATTTGTCCTTTAATGGCTTTTCTGTCCACATATTCTATATCATATTCACTAAGAAGCATAACCCACTTTGCTAGTCGACCTATGAGAGCTGCTTTGCTGAGAAGATATTTTAGTGGGTCGATCTTGGCAATGAGTTTGACAGGATGCGCCAACATGTAATGTCAGATTTTTTGTGAAGCAAAAACCACTGCAAGGCATGATCGTTTGACCTGTGAGTATTGCAACTCGTAGCCCACTAGGGTTCGACTGATGTAGTATATAGCTCTTTCCTTGTTCTCATAATCTTGCTGCACTAGAAGATCTCCAAGAGCAGTGGGTGTAGCAGAGATGTAGAGAATTAAAGGGTTTCCTTGGATTGGAGGCATGAGTATGGGAGGATTCATAAGATACTCCTTGAGCTTGTTGAATGCCTCTTCGCACCGCTCATCCCATTTAAATGGAATGTTCTTATGTAGGAGATGGCTGAAAGGTTGGCACTTGTCTGCCAGTTGTGAGATGAACCTGCGGATGGCCTGCAGCTTGCCCTGTAAGGATCTCAACTATGTTAGAGTCTTTGGCGGTGGCATGTCCATTATAGCTTTGACCTTGGCCGGGTCTACCTCTATTCCATTTGCCAACACAATGAAGCCTAGTAGCTTGCCTGATGTTACCCCAAACACACATTTCTTTGGGTTCAGTTTGACTTGGAATTGGTCCAATCTCTGAAAGACTTTTTCTAATATGTCTAGGTGTGAGTCCCTTGTGAGAGACTTTGCCAAGATATCGTCAACATAGTCTTCCATAGTTACATGCATCATGTCATGGAAGATAGTTGTCATGGCCCGCTGATATGTAGCACCTGCATTTTTCAGCCCAAAAGGCATGACATTCTAGCAAAAGGTACCCCATGGGCAAGTGAAAGCTATTTTGTGTTGATCCTCTGGTGCTATTTTGATTTGGTTATACCCTGAGAATCCATCCATGAGTGATAGCATTGTATGTCCTGCAATAAGGTCGACTATAATATCGATGTTTGGCAATGGAAAGTCATCCTTGCGGCATGCTTTGTTTAAGTCTCGAAAATCATTGCATAGTCAAACCCGGCCATCTAGTTTAGACACTGGCACAATATTAGATATCCATTCTGGGTAATCTATGGCTCTAATGAACCCCACGTCTAGCAATTTCTTGAGTTCTTCTTTGACCAAAAGGGCTATATGAGGATGCATTTTTCTCAGCTTCTGCTTTACGAGTTTCACCCCTGGATTCAATGGCAAATGATGTAGAATTAGGTTTGGGTCCAAACCTGGCATGTCTGCATATGACCAAGCAAAGCTGCCTCTCTTCTTCTTAAAGAATGGTACAAATCTAGTTTTCTCTGGTGGTGTGAGAGATTTGGCAAAGTGGATAATCTTGGGTTGCTCTTCGGTTCCAATATTCACGTGCTCGGTCAGCTCCACTACAATCTGTGACCTTTCCTGATACATATCACTAGGGAGAGTGTCAAGCATTCCATTGTCAGGTGCCACAGTTGGGTTTTCACCGTCAGATGCGTCCTTTCTTTTTACTATTTTATGATCTGACACTGCCGCAAGGCAGTTTTCACTGTCAGATCCATTTTTGATCTTGATGTTTTTGCGACTGGAAGGCTTGGCACCCTCCCCGAAGTAAGCCACGGTATTCAGTTTGATAGCAAAACTAGCTTTATGATCTCCTTTTGGCAAGTGGTCCCTAAGTTCCATATAATCAATGTAAGCATCATCGTTCTAGAACATATCTAATTGGGGGGTTCCTTGCAGATCCCAGTCAATAAGCTCAGGGTGTAAGAGGGGAAGGGAGTCAGATGAGAAAACTGATTCATTAATGGTGTGAATGGAAATGCTATGGGCATTGGCGGGGGTAGTGTTTTGGGTGGTACTTTCCTCCAAGTTGTTTATCACAATGGAATCTAAACTTTCCTCGAAAGCCATAATCTCGGGGGTGGGCAAATCAGACTCCAGTGGTCTGTCCCATTGGGTTTGTCCCTCATGGTAGGGGCTAAGAGTTTGGATGGTGTCAACCTCTTTGTCATCATAGGAGTGCTCTGTTAGCTCATCCCACTCATACTCATTTGAATCTGTGTCACTATCCACTTGGCATGTTTGGATTGTCTCCACAAGGCAGGCATTTTCCTTGGCTTTACCCTTGCCTTTGTACCCTAGACCAGTTGTGTTTCTAGCCGAAGAGGATGAAGAAGGTTGTATAGGTTCAATGATTCCTTCTTTTCTGAGGCCTATGGGGCCTTTTCCTTCGTACCCCATCCTGTGCAAAATAGTCTCACCCCGCCCATAGAGTTCTGTAGGGAGTTTAGGCTGTTCTTGGGGTGTGTTTTCTTCTTCAGCATAAAGCCATTGCAGGAGATCTCACTCCTCTATTTCATCAGATAAGGTCCCCCATTTTACAAAGGGATTTACGGGAGTGGTAGGAGGAGCAGATGGCTTTGGAAAATGTTTGAGTGGCTGCTTGGGTTGGCCAAAAGAGCGAGGAGACAAAGGCATCTTGGCAAGGTTGAGGCTGTGCTCAATGGAGTATTCCCCCATGCCATTTTATTTTATGGTAAGTTTCAGTGGTTTGGGTCCTGAGGAGGAAGCTTTAGCAGTATGGTCTTGGTGCGGGGTAGGGGAAATGTAGGCTTTGTTGTTGGGTATGACACATTCAGGTTTTACACGGAAAGAATTGCAGTGCTGGTAGGGGTCGAGGTCGCCTTGGATGGTGACCTGCTTGCCATTGTGCGAGAACTTAATGCATTGATGATAGGTTGAGGGGACAACCTTCATGGCGTGGATACATGGTCTCCCTAGTAGAATATTATAAGCAAGCTCCCGATCAAGGACTTGGCACACTACATCTTTAATTACCGGTCCTACTTGAATGGGTAGGACAACCGTTCCTTTTGTGGTTCTTTCTTCCTCGTCATATGCTTTAATGGTAATTTTCCTCCTTGGATCAACTGCTTGTTCGAAGAACCCCAGTGCAAGGACTAGCTTCAATGTGTAGATATTTAAACCGGCACCCCCATCAATGAGAGCCCTCTTGATGTGGTGCTTGTGTATGAATGCGACAATGTGCAGAGGGGTGTTGTGGGGTTGAGATACAGAAAGATCATCTTACTCAGTAAATGATATGGAATTGGAGGATGTCAAATTACCTACCATGGTCTAGAACTTCTCTTGGGCCAGGTTAGTGGGGACAGTGGTTTCCACTAAGGCTTTCTTAAGAATCTCCTTATGAGAAGGAGATAGATGCAAGAGCTCCAATATAGAAATGTGAGCTGGGGTTTTCTGTAACTGGTCGAGGACATTGTATTGACGGGAGTTGGATGGAGATGGTGAAGACCTTGGAGGGGCAGTATTGAGCGTGACTTTACCACTGCGGGTAATTATACTACAACCAGTGCGGTTAGGTCCTGGTTGTTGGTTGGGTGAGATGACATTGACCTATGGAATATGTTCAGAAATGCAGTTTATGGTGTAGTCAAATGGAACAGTTGCATAATTAGCATTACTCATCCTGCTGTTTTGATTTGGCCGGTTGTGATTATTGTTGTTGTCGTTACTGTTGTTGCCATGGTTGTTGTTGTTGTGGCCATTGTTGTTATACGGCCTGTTATGATTCATAAGTGGATCCCTGTAGGCCACATGAGTTTCATTGGAGGTATGCTATTATGTCCCTCCCTGATTCTAATCCAGTATATCTTGTATGACATTTTTGAGGCGGATGTAATTGTTAATTGTATGTCCTCTTCCTTGGTGATATTCACAATAGTCTGTGTCCTTCCAGTAGGGAGGTTTGACTATAGGCTCGTAATCACTTGTTGGCAGTAGAGAAATTTCGTTGTTAGCCAACAACTTCCGTAGCGCAGATTCTTGAGACTCGCCTAATGGTGTGAATTTTCTTCTTGGGTTTGAATTGTACCAAGATCTAAGCTCCCGAGAGGGTGGTTTGTTGATTGCACCATTGTTTGCATCCCCCTTAAGAGTGAATATGGGTTGTTGTTTAGGAGCTACCGCCTTGGTGTCAACTACCCCATCGTTGACCACATTCTTGTTCTTGGTCCAAAACTTTGATTTATCTGTTGTGTAATTGGAATTAGGTGTGTCCTTGTAGAGCTTGAGAGTTCCTTTAGTGATCATAGCTTTTTCAATGAATAGGCCCATTTCAATGATTTTGGAGAATGATGTAGGGCATTGTATCTAAATTTGATAGCTAATATCTGTGTTTAGGTTGTGGACAAACATTTCCAATAGCTGCTTCTCAGGTATATCATAAGAACACTTACTAGCTAGCTGTCTCCATCATTGTAAGAAGGTGGCGAATGACTCACCACTCTTTTGTTTGGTATTGCATAGATATAGCATAGATACCTCGTGTTCTATGTTGTAAGAGAAGTGTGTTATGAATTTATTGACAAGTTCATCAAAAGTTTTGATCCCTAGTGGGAGGCACGAGAACCACTCCATAGCTTGACCACCTAAAGATCTTGGGAATAGTCTCATCAAGTAGGTCTCATTGTGAGCTACTTCTAAACATGCGGCATTGAATTCCCAGATATGATCTCTAGGGTCCCCCTTCCCTTTGTATTTGTCAAACTTTGGGACTCCGAATTGAAAGGGGAAGGGTTTCATGACCAAACTTTTGTCAAAAGGATACGGAGCTATATCTTCCAAAGAGTATTGCTTGGAACTTGTACTGGTCTTAAGGTTGGATATTTCTTGTTTTAGACTTTCGATTTGTTGTCTCACGTCATCCATAGGAGCATTGTGATCTATGGGTTTCTTGCCTCTATCTCTTGTATCTCTCTCATGTGCATGTGGGATTGTGTCATTCGTGCCCCTCTCATGATTATCACATCTCCGTTCATGATCATTGTCTACATTTTCCATGATGGAGCTTATGTCAAAGTCTGCGGGGAGTTTGACTCCAAGATTAGCAAGATGGTGGAAGCATTTATCAGGGTCTTCAAGGAGCACCCTCTCTACCAGGTGTTGGAATTTGCTATCTTGGATGTGCGCTACTAATTCTTCATGAGAAATTTCTTTGTCACCACCACGTGGTGGGGCGAGGTGATCAGATGAGTCGGCCATTACAATTTGCTTGTTGTACTGGGATCAAGTAAGAACCATGCAAGGTGGGGTGGGATGAAGTGGACCAGGATTAGAAATTTTGGCGAGGTGCCGACTGAGACTGTTGTGAATGGGATACCTAGGACAAGATTTGGACAAAGGATTCTCTTGCTCAATGACTTCAAGTAAGACAGTTGACACAAGACGTTAGCCGCTAGTAAGGGTAGTCGATACCAGTCTTACTATGTAGGGCTTAGTCTTTCAACAAGACTACTAGAAAAGGTACGGTGACCTACTAGGCTTACGTGAATTCACAAATGACATGAAAAAGGGACCTATGTCGAATTGGTACGGGACAAACTGACTTTGGGACAAGAGGGATTTGGACAGAAAGTGAATGGGATGAGTGACGAAAGAGAGAGACTTGGGTGAAACGGATGAAGACTGACTGCAAGGTTGAATCTGACCTCAGAAAGTGAAATTAGGCTGAAATGGGTGCTCCAATCAAGTGAAAATATTTTCTCAAAAATAGGGCAAATGCTCACTATTGCATATGCGCCGAAACAAATGCGCAGCAGGAATCAACAAATGCGCCATAAGTCGTAGTATATGCGCAACTCTGGTGAAATACAAATGTGCAGCAACAGTATATATGCACAACAAGTCTGGACAAAAGCGCAGCAAGTCATAGTATATGCGCAACAAAAAAGGGTATATGCGCAGCTCTGATATTTTTGGCAAAATTTTTAGATTTTTCTTGTATTTTTGGTATTTTTTGGCTGGATAAGGTCTTCTTGATATGATATTATGAATTAACAGCAAGAAAACACAGCGAGCACAAATAATATTTTATAGTTTTTCATTGTTTTTGTAGTTTTTTTGACTCTATTTTGGACTGAATTGAACAAAAGCAAGCACAAAAATCCTAGGCGAGAAATGGATTATAAGGGATTTGGGCCATTAGAACAAGAGGTATTTAATGCGGGCAACCGTTCAAGTGGTTACACATGCGGCGGCACTACTCTCCATTATGGAGTCTCCCAGCCTCAAAGGGTTTTGGGGGAGGTTGGTCGTCGGTGTAACATAACAGCACTTGTTGCAGGAAGTTTTCACTTCAAGCACAATTTATTTTAAGTGGCTTGGTAGGGCTTGGCATTAGCCTATTACCACTCAGGGTCGTTCCCACTTGGACAAGCATGCATCCAAGGGCAGGCCCCTCCTAAAGGTTAAACAAATAGAATGACAAGTCTGGCACTCTGATCACCCAGAAGAGGGGAGAGCATAAGCCTATTGTCATTCGCAAGCACAGAATACACTGATTAATCCACCCTAGTTAAAAGTGAAAAACTAAATGGGCTAATCTACTCAAACACAGAACTTTGAAGTGATTTCAGCAATATAGCAATGGTTCAGTTTTAACCCCAGAAAGTAGTGGTGAGTTCAGTTTTAAATCCGTGTAGCACGAGATTGTTAACTTTGAAATTCTGGTCTCATGATATAGCAATGGTTCATTTTAACTTCAAGATCATTGATGAGTTCAATTTTAAACCGTGTAGCACGAGATTGTTAACTTTGAAATTCTGGTCTCACGATATAGCAATGGTTCAATTTAACTTCAAGATCATTGATGAGTTCAATTTTAATATTAGATAGCAATAACTTGGAAGGTGTTTGCAATGCAAGCAAGAAATAATCCAGTTATTTTCTCCCTAATTAGAACTAGATGAAGATTTGAATGAACATCAATTTTACTTTCCCTCAGAAAATGAAATGTGAACTAATTAGATGCAGCTATATAGAACTAAACCTGAGCCCATCCTGCAAAACAACTCCAGCAAACACCTGCGAAAAGGTTAGCGTTAGCAAATTCCCCTAAGAAAGTACTAAAACCTCAGTCTATTACAAATGCGCAGCTTCAGTGATCCTATGAGCAGAAATAATCAACAGAAGCGCAACAATAATGAATGCGACGTAATATTGTATGTATGCGCAGTTAAAAGGAATAAATGCATAGTAATAATGGATGCGCGGTAACAGTCTTCAAAAGCATAGTAAGAAGGAACATATGCGCAATATAATCAAAAGCACCGTAACAGTGCACAAAAGTGCAGCGAAAATACACAGATGCGCAGAAAGGATAGAAGCACCGTAACAGTATTTATATGCACCGCAGAAATGTTTAAATGCACTGAAATAACCTGTGCGTGACTCTGCGTGACCTGTACGGAACCTGCCTTCAAAAAAAGCTCAGATTTTGATGAGATAAAGGGGCAAAGGCCTCACGGTGGGCACCAAAAATGTAAGGGTAAAACGTAGATCAATCAAATGAATAAAGTATGACCCAAACATCAACAGAATAGGAGATAACAAGAAGATTAAACGAAAATAGCAATGAATAACACAAAGCAAACCTTCCCTGAAATCGATGCTTCTGTTGTTTGCCTATTACAACTGTCCTTTTGCAGATGAAGTGAGCCCTTAGAGAGTGCACTCTTTAAAGCTGTGTTCGAGGAAGTCGATGGTAAATGGCTGTTGTGATATGCAATGAAGATGAGCTCCAATGCAAGTATGTGATCTCAAGCTTGTGGACAGTAAAAGGGTGCCAAAGGCGTGCTGGTGATATTTTTGCAGAGTAACAATGTCAAAAGCCTGGATGATTGGAATGGAAGGATGATACTTCATTTATAGACTTGGAAGAAAGGGAATCAACGGTTGAGAGAAGATATGAAGATCAATGGCTGAGGATGGTTGAGGAATGTGCAACCAGTAGAAATGTGACAAGTGTCCTAGCTCCATCATGAAAGGGGGGATGTGACAAAATTGATTGGAGAGTTAACTCCATTGATTGAACAGTTAACAGACTTGATTGATCAGTTAGAAGAGTGGATTGTGGAACTAACTGAATTGATTGAGGAATTGACTCAATTGACAGGTTAGTTAACACTTTTGATTGATTAGTTAACTAACCTTTGATTTGAGAAGAAATAGGCCATGTGGGTGAGGGAAAATAAGGTAATTAAATATTAAATATATTTAATTACATGTGCAACCTGATGAGGTGGACAAGGTGAGGTGGAAAAGGTGAGGTGTAAATGTGAGATGGATTTTTGAATTAGAACTTAGGATAGAGGAATTTGGTTTAATTAAATAATTTATGATTATTTAATTATGTAGGACATTTAGAAGAATTTTAATTAAATAAATTGAATTTATTTAATTATGGAACAGTGAATCGATTAAATAAATTTAGAATATTTATTTAATTGGTAGAAGAATAGAATAAACATTTAAATATTTATTTAGGATGATTCGTGTCATTTTTAGGCGTATACACAATGTATGGGTGATCCTTATTGGTTGATAACTAAGAATGAGTATACTCCTCTGCAGAATGTTCCTTCAACTCCAGATGAAATCAAAGATGCTAAAAATAACATTCGAGCTAAAGAAACATTATTGAGTGCCCTGACTGATACAAAAATGACAAATGTCATAGAATTGAAAACTTCTCATGAAATCTAGAAGAATTTGGAAACTCTGTATGAAGGTGATGCATATGTCAAATGTGCTAAGTTATAGAGCCTAAAGTGTAGATATGAAAGTTTGAGGATGAGTGAAGATGAAAACATTACTTCCTACATGCAGAAGGTGAATGAACTTGTGTGAGGTATTAGGTGTGCTGGTGGGAAACTAAAAGAATCAGAGATTTTTGGCAAGGTGCTCAGATCCTTACCTACTTCATACAAGCACATAGTTGCTGCTATTGAGGAGATCAAGACTTGACAAGTGTTACAAGGATTAGTTGGTTGGCAAGCTTTCAACATTTGAACTAAGTGAGTTTGGTGATTCTCTTCCTAAATTAGAGTTTGCATTTAAGGCCAGTGTTTTCGGGAAGCATAGATTTGATCCAGGTGAAAGATCCTCAAGAAGACTAACTAGATATGAGAAGGCAAGGAAGGAACTTGAAAAAGATGAATCTGAGCTTGAAGAACTTGAAGCCCTTTTTTCCAAAAGATTACCAAGAGGATCCGGTAAGTATGAAGGAAAGTTGCCTTTCAAATGTTTTTCCTACAATAAGATTAGTCATTTTGCTTGAAGATGTCTGAAGAGGGTTTCAAAACCAAACCCTAACAGACCTAGGGTTCAAAAGAAGTGTTACTATGTCCAAGAAGCTGTTGATGAAGGAGTCACAGATGATGAATCTGATATGGGAAGTACCTCTGGAAATGAATGGGTGTTCATTGCTATCAAAGAAGAAGATATGATGCCTACTGAATCTACTAGTTGTGTGAATGTGGAAAGTGCCTTGGCTGCTCAGGATGAAGAAAATGATGAATGGGTGATTGATAGTGGATGTTCTCATCATATGACTAGTGATAAAAGTAAGTTTGTAAGTTTGGAAAGATATGATAGTGGAATTGTGAACTTTGGGGACAATTCAATTGGTAGAATATGTGGAAGAGGATCCATCTCTCTTGATGGTAAGAATAAAACTAATGATGTTTTGTATGTAGAAGGGTTGAAGCATAATCTTCTCAGTGCTGGATAGTTGGTTGACAAAGGGTATGATCTCTGATTCAAGGATGGAAGATGTAAAATTTTGGAAAGCTCTAGAACTGAGATTGCATCTGGTACACAGACTAGAGGTAATATCTTTCATTTAAGTGGTACTGGCAAAAGTTGTTTGATTGCTCAGATTGATCAGAGTTGGTTATGGCATAGGAGAATGTGTCATGTAAACTTTGATAATATTGTCAAGATAAGTACTACTCAGGCTATGAGAGATCTTCCAAAGCTTGTGAAACTTGCTAATAGCATGTGTAAGGAATGCCAGTTGGGGAAAAAGAGCAAAACTACATTCAAAAGTAAAGAACAATTTTCAAGTGGATTGTTGCAACTTGTGCATACTGATCTGTGTGGTCCTGCCAGAGTTAGGAGTTTGCAAGGAGGCAAATACTTTATGTTTCTGATTGATAATTACTCCCAGATGATGTGAGTCACTTTCTTGAGAGAGAAATTAGAGGATCTTGATAGATTCAAGGTGTTCAAGGCTAGGGTAGAAAATGAGATCAGTGTGAAGATAAAGTGTCTGAGATCTGACAGAGGTGGAGAGTTTACCTCTGGTGAGTTTAATGCATTCTATGAAAAGCATGGAATAAGAAGACAATTACCTGCTCCTCGGACTTCTCAGTAGAATGGATTTGTGGAAAGGAAGAACCAAACTATTCAAGAGGTTGCTAGAACCATGATGATGGAAGAAAATGTTCCACATGTATATTGGAGAGAGGTTGTGAGTACTGCTATCTACACTCTTAACTAGGAGTAGATCAAAGGTAATACTGGTAAAACACCTTATGAACTGTGCTTTGGTAATGCTACTACTATGAAATACTTCAAATTTTTTGGTAGTAAATGCTATATCAAAAGAAATGAAGATCTAGGCAAGTTTGATGCAAGATGTGATGAAGGAATATTTCTGGGTTACTCTAACCAAAGCAAGGCATACAGGTGCTTTAAAAAGAGAGTGAAAAATATTGTTGAAAGTGCTAATGTCAAGGTTGATGAAAGCAAGGAAAGACCTTCCAAGTCTTGTGGATATAAATCAGATGATCAAGATGAAAGTCCAAATAAAGGAAAGCAAGTTCAAGAAGCTAGTGCAAATGTTGAGGAACACGTTCAAGAATCAGAAGTTCAAGAAAATCCCAAAACACCCAGGTATGTAAGGTTGAATCATTTAGAAGATCAAATTATAGGAGACAGAAATAAGAGTATTCAAACTAGAAGAAAAATTGCTGAAGAACAAGAAAAGTATTGTTTGATTTCAAAGATTGAACCAAAATCAGTGAATGAAGCTTGTAATGATGAAAGTTGGGTAAAAGCATTGGAAGAAGAATTAATGCAAATTGAGAAGAATCATACCTGGGATATTGTTCCTAGACCTGAAAACAAAAATGCAATTCGAACTAAATGGGTCTTCTAGAATAAATTGAATGAAAATGGTGAAGTTGTGAGAAACAAAGCCATACTAGTGTACAAAGGATATTCTCAGGTAGAGGGAATTGATTTTGAAGAAACTTTTGCTCTGGTGGCAAGAATCAAAGCAGTTAGATTATTTCTTGCCTTTACTGCTTACAAAGATTTCAAAGTTTACCAGATGGATGTCAAGTCAGCATTCCTGAATGGAGATTTGGAAGAAGAAGTCTACATTGAGCAACTGAAAGGATTCCAATTGGCTGACCAAGGAGATATGATTTGCAGATTGAGGAAATCATTGTATGGACTTAAACAAGCCCCAAGAGCCTGGTATGCAAGATTAGATAAGTATCTGCTAAAGTTAGGTTTTAGCAAAGGCAAAACTGATAGTAATCTTTATTACAAGATTGATCATGAACACATCTTGATTGTTGAGGTATTTGTTGATGATATCATCTTTGGTGGAAATGAGAGCATGTGTAAAAAATTTGCTGACCAGATGCAAAGTGAATTTGAGATGTCCATGCTTGGTGAAATGAATTTCTTCTTGGGTCTGTAAATCATTCAATCAGATAATGGCATCTTCATAGCTTAGTCCAAGTATGCAAAAGAGTTGTTGAAAAAGTTTGGAATGGAGGATTCAAAACCAATGAGCACTCCTATGATAACCAGATGCAAGTTGAGCAAAGATGATGATTCCCCTAAGGCATATCAAAAAAGGTATAGATCAATGATTGGAAGACTACTTTATCTGACTCATACTAGACCTGATATTATGAATGTAGTTGGCCTTGTTGCTAGATTTCAAGCTGATCCTAGAGAATCTCATGTTGTAGAAGTCAAAAGAATTTTTAGATATCTGAAGGGAACATCTGATTATGGCTTATGGTATCCTAAGGATGATGATTTCACTCTTCATGCATTTACAAATGCTGATTGGGTAGGAGATGTAGATGGAAAGAAAAGTACTAGTGGTGGTGCATTCTTCTTGGGAAAGAGATTGGTTTCTTGGTTGAGCAAAAAGTAGGAGGCAATATCTCTGTCTACTACAGAGGCAAAGTATATAGCAGAAGCATGTAATTGTACTCAAGTTTTGTGGATGAAGGAAATGTTGAAGGATATCAGAATTGTGTTTGAAGAGCCCATTACAATCTTCTGTGATAATTCAAGTGCAACAAACATCTCAAAGAATCCAGTATTGCATTAAAAAACAAAGCACATATCCATCAAGTTTCACTTTTTGAGAGAGAAGGTAAATGAAAATGAAGGCAGATTGGAGTTTGTTTCTTCTAAGGATCAGATTGCAAATATCTTCACTAAGCCTCTACCTAAGGATACTTTTGAGTATCTTAGAGTGAAACTAGGGGTTATTACCCCTCCTATCCAGAACTAAGGTGCACTAGTGTGCATCAGTCTGGTGGAACTCACAGTCATATCTTGTGATCCAGATTGGTGTTAAGGGGATGCTACTTAGGGGGAGTAGTTAGTATGTTAATTAAGCGGATGATCTAAGAAGAGTTATATGGAGCATGGCATGTTGTTCGAGGAAGATTTGAGTTTTAGCTATGTTTGGCTGATAGTACAATGGTTCACATGTAGCATTTTAAGTCTTGTGATTGTAATTGCTTGTAATGCCTATCTTGGAGAATGTTCCAGATAGATGATTGTAAGGCCAACTTTGATGTTCATTCCAAAGTTTATGTCATGTATAAATAAGTGTTGTGAAGTCGTGGAAATTGGCAATGGTAGAGAAGATGCGGACATAGCAAGGAAATGTTTGGGGCCAGAGTAGAGGTGTTCTGAGCTTCAATGGAACTAAACTTTGGCATGAAGAAGATGTTGTTTCTCAGTTCAATTCTTTTGTGTTAACCTAGTGAAGGTTTTTGTAGGCAATGACCCTCCTTTGAGTAGTGAGCTCTAGGCAATACGCCTGAAGGCAAGTGCCTTCCCATTTTTCTATTCTTTTAATAGAGAATAAATCTTGTGAGTTAACCCCTACCGTGGTTTTTCCCTTAACCAGGTTTCCATGTAAAAATCCTAGTGTTATGTGTTGTTTGTGTTTTTTCTCATATGTTGTTGATTCATGATTTCATGGTTATATCATTAATATGTTAACAAGTTGTAAGAAAGATTAAATGCAGAAAAAGATAAAGTTTTGAGACAACTGATTCACCCCCCCTCTCAGTTGTCTGCCCTAATTTCGACAAGGACACTATCTACTTTATTGTGACAAAAGATCAATGCTTGATGGAGGCTGTTGAGCCTGGAATAGTATGGGTTATGCCAATGGGCTATGAGATAGATGGAGGAATATTAGAAAATTATGCCCAACATATGCTAAGAAAACCTAGAGATCCCAATGAAGAAAGATTTGGGACTTATGAGGAACTATTTGCAAAATACATGTTGAGGTGAGAAAACTTGAAATCTCAAGAAAGGCCCAGAAGATGGTAGAGGATTATGCCCTTGAAAAGGGTTTCACAAAAACATAAATCAAAGAGACAAGAGAAAGGGCACAAGTAGAGAGAAGCAAAAGAGAGAAAAGAACGTGAACCAGTTAAGGCTCTGGAAGAGCCAAAAAGGCAACTAGAGAACCTAACAGTAACCAAAAGAAGAACTAGAGGTTCTAATTCCAGAGGAACTACATCTATGTCCTCTGGTTCTACACCCTCTGCAAGTGTGGAAACCCGTGCAACAAGTCACAAGAGACAGAAAATGAAAGGTTATAGAATGTATGTTAGTATAGGAGCTAGTGAGGAAGAGACTGAATCAAATGAAGAAGTGAAGAAAATGAAAACTAAGGCCACCAAAGCCTCTGAAAGTAGAAAGAAGAAACCTTCTGGTAAGGGTAAAGTTGAAAGAAGGCTAGGGCAAGATGAGATAGAAGAAGCCACTATAAATGTCGAGGATGTCCTAAAGGCTATAACTATTGATGGAAACTTAAAGCCCATAGCCTAACTATATGATGAGTACAATGATCCAGATAATAGAATTATTGAGACTATTGTTGTCAGATACTAGGAAATCTATAACAAAGCACTTATTGAGATTATTACTAGTCTCCCAGACAACTTGGGTAGTATAATGACTACTAGAAAGGAAGCTGCTATGGCCAAGGATGTGGATCTTAGAGAATATACATTGATAAAATTATGTCTGGAAATCTCACTAGAAGACAAAGCAAAAATCTCCAAAGTGCTGCAAAAGGAATTCAAAACAAAGAAAAGGATGAATACTCTCATGTCAGATGACATTAAGAAAGTAGCCAAGTATACAAAAGAAATCACCTTAAAAGTGTTGAGGGATCATTATCTCACAACGATATATGACAATGATGAAACAAATGCTAGAGATGACACATCTATTCTAGAAGTGAATCTGGACCAAGGGTCAGATGACAAAGTGGTTAAAGAGAAGGAATCCCCTACTAAATTTATTGAGACTAGTCTCCCTCCGGAACAACAAATAGAAATGGAGAAGATTGAAAAGATAGATAAAGCCAATGATCAAGAAGATAAATAAGATAGGGAAATCCCTACACTGAAACAAAAAGATGGTGCAAATGAAGGTATGGATTGAGATGCTTCAGAGTTAAACAAGAAGAAGTCTCTGGTATAGCAAGAGGCACTGTAGAATCAATTAAAGACTTTTTGGAGAAAGTGAAATAGGTCCTGGATGAGCCTGAATTTTTGTAAGGACCAATAAATCTGGATTTAATGTCTCCTATACAGAAATTTAAATTGGTATCAATTATGCAAGCAAAGGCACATGAAGAAATTTTGAAGTCTCACATACAGGACAGTGAACTGATTGGTGAGTCATCCAACATTTTGGAGTTACTGATGCCATTATATCAGAAGGACACCTCTTTGTCTTCAATAAGTCAACTAAAAGGACTCATAAATTCTGTAAGTGAGCATTTTGAATCTTTTGAGAAATCTGTTGAGACAAAAGTGAGACAAGAATTTAATGAGAAAAGATTAAATGAGTTGAAGACTATGATAGTGAATGACAAAGCACTACTAGACAATAAAATGAAAGGCATACAAAATTCTATCAAAGAAGCAAGTGACCTATACAAATTTTGTTTATCTTGGCTGGTAGCCAGAAAAAAGATAGAAGAAAAGATAAAGGATCTGAAAATGTAGCTGAAAAATATTTCTAAATCATTTAATCTAGCAACTGAGTCAGTGAGCAACAAAGAAATACAAGTAATTAATATTCATAATGAGTTAAGTGATCTTGTAAATAAGAGGGATTAGATGAAAAATAAAATGTGTCCGTTGAGAGGACTAATTAGTCCCAAGTAAGATTCAATGATCAGTATTGCAGCAGAAGCACAGACAACTTCACAAATTGACACAAATTCTGATGTACAAAAGGTAGAAGAATCAGTCTTTTTAATAAATGGTCACATCCAAAATTTGAAAAGAGCTAAGAAATGATGGGATGAAGAGATTGCATAATTAAAGATTGTGTATAAGGATATTCTTTCGTTTGCAACTAATTAAGTTGAAGACTATATGTGTACATATGCAACAAAGTATGACATATTTGTAGTTTTGACACAATTTTGATCTTTTGAACATACACCTTTGCCATTGATGTTAAAGGGGGAGAATAAGACTAGTGAAAAATGGGAAAACACCTTAGGGGGAGAAGAAATATAGAGTAAGGGGAAGCAGATACACATTTTTTCTAAGTGTTGCCATCAATGCCAAAGGGGGAGATTGTTGGTAACATAGTCAAGAGACACTACTAATTGGGTAATGTTGGTAACAAGGAAAATAGAGCATGATGGAGCTAAGGATGATTGGCAACTCAACTTGAAACAACCTGCATACAAGGTTTTGGTCTGGACATAAAGACTAAGGCAGAATGACTTAAGTATTGACAACATAGAGTTAGTAGTAGAGACTCAAGTGGTATTCCCCTGTAGTTGATAGTCAAGGTATGTGGTTTAGGTATGTTGTTTAGAATTTTTTGAAGGTGCTATGTTCAATATTGCAAGTCTTGATGACTTCTAGAAGTCAAGTTGTGATTGGTTTAAGTTCGGGTGAACACAGTAAAGTTAGGAATAGTACAGAGTGAATGTGTATTTTGGTCTGCATTTCTTTGCAAGTGATTGTATTAGTATGTGGTTTTGAGGTAGTATGGATAGGTGTCAAAAGCATACAGTTGATGAATTATAGAATTTGAAGTGATCCAAAAGATTGTCTACAAAACTCCAAGTTCTGGCAGTTGGTTTACCAGTACATCACCAAGGTAGAAGAGTCAGATCTGAGTTCCACAATTCACCACATAAGTACATCATGACCTGTAGTTGGTAAGATATGATCTATGAAGTATGAAGAATGGTTGATGTGATTCTTTGAGTCTCATATGGTCCGTAGGAAGAATTTTGGTGTGATAGATGATTAGGTCAAGCATGTTTTGAAGAGACAAGCTGACAGGTAGTTAGATCTTTATGCAAAGAAGGTATATTTCTTGAATAATAAATCTAAGTGGTTATATGTGTGGTGTAGACTTGTATGAAGATTATACAATGATTTGTTGGATCTACATTATTGTTTGTACACTTGATCAAGTCAAAAAGGTAGAATACATTGTATACATTTCATGTCTAGCTTGCCAACCTAATTATGAGATGAATCTTGTTACATATATAAATACTTGATGGATTGAGGTATTGATGTGATGATAGTGTGTGTGGTGTATGTAAATTTATAGTATGAAGAATTATAAGCAAAGTGCAGAGCCAAAAAAGTGAACAAGGGAATAAAACAAAGTATATGTAGTTAAGTTGAGAAGCAGGGAAGAATAAAATGAAGACCTTTTGAATTTGTGTATTAAACCTTCAATGGAACTATGATCCTGCATATGGTAGATGCATTTATAGCAGTTCATCTTTTGGTAGTGAGCCAATCCTTCTTCTATCTTCTTTTCTTTTGGCAGTGAGCCTTTGTGCAGTGATCACTTCTTCATAGGGCAGTGGCCCTTGGGTAGTGAGCCCTAAAGTAGTGAGCCTTCCTATAATTTGGCATTGTGCTATCATAATATATTGTAAGCTAACCTTCACTGTGGTTTTTCCCTTTTTGGGTTTTCCACATAAAAATCCTGGTGTCCATGTGTTATGTCTTTATGGTTGCTATTCTTATGCTTGTTATGCTTTCATGTTATTAATTTTGGAAATTGGATCAATAAACAAGTTAGGAAGTAGTTTTGTAGAATACTAATTCATCCCCCTCTCAGTATTCCTTACTTTCAACAAGTATGTTGTGAGAAAAACCTATGTGTGTATATATGTAGGGCAGTCAAGATGCCATCGAGAATGAGAGTAGAAGAAGTTGCAACAATTAACTTTTTAGAAAATTTTGAGGTAGTGTTGAAGGCCTTGAGGGAGACTAAGGCAAGGTTGGAGGCCCTAGAGAAGGAGGAAAGAAGAGTAGGCCATGGATGTGCACTAGTTGTCCCAACCATGGGGATAAAGAGGAGGATCAAATAATAGAAGAAGGTGAAGGAGATTACCTTGAGATGTAATGGGTGGGTTGGATTCCATGTCAATAGCTTGTTGCTACTGAAATGGGCCATGTGCAGCTCACGGAAGACCTCATAGATAGTAGGGTAGAGAAGAGAGTCCTCATGGATGAGGTACCTACCATAGAGACTCTAGAAGTTGTTGAGCTAGACTTAGGGATCTTGTCACATGGAGAAGAAGGCGAGCAAGAGTTCCATAAGGAAGGCATGGAAGAGGAACATATGAAAGAGGATACATGTGGGTATGAGAAGGTTCCTAAGGTTCTATAAGTAAGTGTAGTAGGGGAGAATACTATGTGTGAGGTTGTAATGGAAAAGGAGGAGGTCAATGAGGAGCCATAGGTCGAGGAAGTTTAGGTGCTACAAAAAAGTGAAGCAAAAAAGTGCATGGAGGATATTGCATGTGAGTCATTATAAGTTAGAGTAGTAGGAGATGGTAGAGACATGCTACCAATAGCCACAATAGAAGGGTGTGAGAGAAATACTACATGGGGGATGTTGTAGGTACATGGAGTAAAGGACATGCAAGTTGATGTAGCCAATGTGAGTGAACAAAATGCTATAAGTACGATGTTGCAAATATGGGTATGAAGTAGTAAGGAGCCTCTAGGAATGGAGGTGAAAGAGGAGAAGATGCACAATTCTATGTGTAAGGTGTTGTAAAAAATGGTAGCCAAGGAGAATGAGGAAGAGAATCAAGTATATGTGTTGTGGGAGTCCATCATGAGGATAGAGTTGATCCCAAAAGGGGAGAAGCTCACACTTGAGGAGGAGGGCTACTAGGTAGAATGTTGAATGGAGATGTGGTTGGGGAAGGCTGTAGAAGGAGAAATAGGAGAGCAAGTGGAGGTGGATGATTGATAGTGGGTTAAAGCCCACAAGGAGAAAAGAGAAAAAGAGGAGGAGCACTCAGAGGAGATTAGGTGGTAGTAGGTGTAGGCCCATGAGAGTACAACTAGTATGAAGCTAAAGGTGGTAATAGTGGAGGAAGAAAAATAAGAGGCCACCAATTAATTCCACCATGCGAGTAGGAGATCACATGTTTTTGTACCTAGCAAGTATGATGTAGGGTCATCCTAGGTACCAAGAGTTGGGCTAAAGGCATGAAACTAGTCATTTGGAAGGAGAATTTGCACCTACAACCCTTATAATCTATTACCTATAACCACTAGAGAGGAGTCATCATAGTGTAGAGACACCTACAACAAAGGTGGCTACTTGTAGCCACATGAGTTGTAACAAAGGAGAGAGTGGGCATTAGGTCACCTGTAGTAATAGGAAGCTGTAGTGGAGGAGGGGCTACCTGTAGAAACCAAGGATTTACCCATGGAGTGGTGGGAACCTACAATAAAAGGAGGAGTGCTTGGGTGTAGGTGCACTTGTAGTAGCTAAGAGGCTACAAGGAGATGGTCAATACAAGGAGAGTGTAATGCTACAGACTCAGCTATAACAAAGGAACATGGTGGAGGTACTTGTGAGATAAGTTAAGGAGTTGTAAAACTAATAGAAGGTTAGCACCATATGATGGATAATATAATGTTGCTCATATAGAGTAGAGTAGTCAAATGAGGGATGATCATGAAGATGAATAGGTAGTTGTGGAGGTGTTGGTTGTTGATGTGGACATTGGACGTGTTTGAGGGTGTTGTAGAGGTTTATTGGTTGTGTGGATGAGTGGATAGAGGGTATGGATTTGGATACATGGTTGAGGAGGTGCATTAGGGGCTGAATTGGAGCCCGAGAGGCTACATAATAGTGGTGAAATAGTGGAAGAGATGGTGTTGAGGAGCCACCATAGTGTGGTGACATAGCAAGTAGCACGAGAAACAATGAAGGGTATTGAGAGGCCATTTGGAGGCCATGATTAGGTGATACATGTATCCAAAACAACATTGTCCATTAGTGGAAGGGCAATGATAGCTAGTTTGTGTAGCAAAATAGAAAGGCTACTAATGGAGAGGATAGGTGTTTAATGTTTGGGATGAGCGGTAGGTAGCAACAACCAACTAGAGGTCATGGGATGCATTCTAATGGAATGAAGGATAGTGTGTAGGTTTGGATGAGCTCTAAGGAGTTTTTTGGAGGCTTAAGAGCATTAATAGCTAGCAAAGGAATAATCACACCAAATCCCAAGAAAATTTGGGCACACAATTAGTAGTTATGAAGTAGCAGGAGGAAGGACAAGGTAGATGAGTTTGAATGCCACATAAATTGGGTAGGATCCAAGGGAAGAATGTTCTATTTGGAAGATTAGAGAGGCATGAGGAAGGAGATGAAGGATAATAGTTTGGTGAAGAAAGGAGTGCAGTAGAGGGAAGGAGTTTAGAGAGAAGAAAGAGAGTTGAGAGAGAAGGACTAGTGCAGGAGGGAGAATCAAAAGAGCATGCCCAGGAGGAGTTGAGTAGAGGTGCCAAGAAGTAGAAGAGGCCATGAGCAGGCTAAGACAATGTGAAGCTGACATGAGACTAACTAGGCCATGAGGCAATAAAGAGTGGAGAAGTCCATGCTTGAGACTATCTGGGTAGTAGGATGAGAACAAAGGGTGAATAAAGAGGGAATGCATGAGACTAACTAGGAAGCATGGGATAAAGAGGATTGGATTATTTGTGAGACTAAACAAGAAACATAGTTGAAAAAGTGTCATCGTATAGGACAATCTACAGGAAGGGAGAACCATGGTGTCATAGAGTGTGGAACATACAACCTAGGGGGAGGTGAGGCTACAGGGAGGTAGCATAAAAGCAAAAGTGAAGTTGTGTGAGGGAAACAAGGTCATGAGAGAGTAAGAGGGAAAGAGATAGTGAGGTTGTGTGTGTTCATCCAAAGGGCTAAGTGTGTTCGTATGTTAAAGTGTGAACAGGGGAAGTACAAGTCCCCGCATGTAATAGAATAAAATATTTTTTGAAATAAAAAGGGTGCTTTATGATTTCTATTCATTGGTTCCCATGTGGGTGTGTTTGGGGTGCACATAGGGAAAGTCTCTCTAGTCGTGTGTTTAGTTACATGATAGTAGTTGTAGGTTGGTGGTAGTTCTATGGAATTGGCTATCAAATAGATGCAGGGTGATCTATAGTCAAAAGGGAGAACCCTCATTTTCTTATACCTTGGAGCATATGAAAAAAGATGGGGGACCAATTAAAACATGAGCACTTTATAATGTGCTCACATTATGGCTCGGTAATTACCAAGCCTAAAGCATAAGTGCATTATAACATGAGCACATTGTAACATTAAATACCTATTGAACTACATGAAAGACCTTACACCTAATAGAGAGACCCTAGGTGAAAAAGATAATCTTAGAAAGAGAAATCAAACTAGGGTTGTGGAATACATACATACAACTTTTTTGGAGTTGATGGATGAAGATACTCTGGATGATTGGGATGGTTCAAAGTGTTGGAAATAAGCCACACCTAGACCAATGATGGACTAGCCACAAGGGGATAGTAGCTCAGTTGGTAGAGAATTGCAATAGCAAATGGAAGGTCCTAGGTTTGATTCCTAGCTAGTCCATGAAAAGCTCAACAATTGGTATCAAAGCCAGGCTAGGAGCCCCAAGCAACTGTAGTGTGGCTTAAGGGGGATGTTGGAAGTAAGAAATGCCCAGACCGATGATGGACTAGCCACAAAGGGCTAGTAGCTTAGTTGGTAGAGCACTCTAGCAGCAAATGGAAGGTCCTAGGTTCGAGTCCTAGCTGGTCTATATGAGTAGTAACTCTACAATTGGTATCAGAGCTAGGTTAGGAGCCCCAAGTAGCTGAAGTGTGGCTGAAGGGGGGGGGGTGTTGGAAATAAGCTACACCTAGACCGATGATGGACTAGCCACAAGGGCCCAGTAGCTCAGTTGGTAGAGCACTCTAGTAGAAAATGGAAGGTCCTAGGTTCAACTCCTAGCTGGTCCATGAAATTTTTAAGATGGAGGATTTAGGGGAGTTAGTTCAGGTTGTTTCTTTCCCCTCCTTTGATTGAAGTATGTGGAGCTCAAGGAAGAAAAAACTCCTTCAAAGAAAAAATAAAAATTAAGGTTGTTACTCCTAAACTACATGCTATGAAAAGAGGGAAGGGGAAAACTAAAATCTCTTGGTTGGAAGGCTTAGAGACTAGGAACGAGAAATCCTTTGGTGAGGATAAGTGCAAGGGTAATGAAACTAAGACTATACCAATGATTAGAGATAGTAGCAAGGGGAAATCTATATTGGTGGAGCCAAAATTTGGGATCCCTCTCGCTCCAATTCTAGACCTCACTCCTCATATTCTTGAGAAATTTCTTGAACTTGTTTTAAAGGCTTCTAATCAGGAGGAATTGTCAGCTATCTTGGGTACTATGAGGGAGGTGGTTGATTCTCAACACCTAATGATGAAGTGGTTCTGTGTGGAAATAAACCATATAAATATTAAACTGGCAACTTTGCATAAAATATTTGGCAGTCAAAACCAGATATCAAGGGAAGATGATGTTAGAATCATGCAGGGATGGGAGGCTATCCCTAAAATAGAAAATTTCAAGGAGTTGACAACTCTCAACATTGAATTCAAGGAGGAATTGCTCAATCCAAAAATTTGGAGAAAGGATGTTAATGAAAGAGTGGCAGTGCTGGAAAAGGATTTGACATCTATCAAAGAGAACTTGGAGTGTGTGATTAAGGTAAGTCAATGCACTATTCAAAATAGTGAAGCTGGCATCAAAATATTGACTAAAAACTTAAAGATCTCTGTGAAGGCCAAATTGTGTAGGAGAATGAGAAAGGTGGTAAGAATGATTAGGCTAGGCCTAGTACCTAAACTTGTGCAAGCAAGGAGATATCTTTTGATGAAGAGAAAAAGATTTGTTTAGCTTTGTTAAGTTTAATGAAGACTTCTATCAGTAGGAGATGGAAGTTGCTGAGACCTTGAACTACCTATAACTATGTTGTTATTTACTTCTATTGTTGTGTTTTTCTTTCTTTTTCTATTTTTGCTTGCTATTGCTTCATCGTTGTTTTGTTGTGAGTTCGCTTAGGTGAATGTTCTTCTATCAATTGGTTGTGCATTTTATGTTAGATAAATTATTGTAAAGGGTTTTGGGATCCCTTAAAAACCTACTTTACCTCTAAAAAAACACACTCCCACTTCAATTCAAATTTACACACTTGCATAGTCATGAATATGAACTACAAATACCAGACATGAGATATAACTACTTCTCCAACATAGAAAACTAACTTGACCTTCCTACAACCTCTTAAACTTGATAAGATGAAAAACCTGTTGGGTTTTTTCTCCAAATCAACAATGGGTTTGCCAGTTCCAATGTACAGGCAAATTCATCCAACATATATAGGAGGTTACGTGAGCTGCCTCTCCTTCACTTCTAGTTTTGCCGCACCAAGGGGGGTATCCCTATAGCTAAAGATTTAACTTTTACTCACCCAACAGAAAGATTTAGCCTTTTAGTCACTGGAAGAATACTCTCATTTTAGGACCAAGATTTGTGTGATAAATCACAAGGTTGGTAGTGTTCTTGGACATATCAACTGGCTAGAAATGAGAGTATGCAGGGGTCCTATTTCTACTCCTACAAAATAACAGGTTGGAATTATGAAATTATTTGTATTTACGTTTGGATGCAAGACAAGGGGGTTTTGGATCATAACTACTACACAAGGGAAGACCGATGCCTATCTCAGGGCAAGGAGTCAACTAGATGTATACATGTGAATGATTTGCACTGGAATTCAAGTTTCAAGGGGTCAGATTGGTGCTTGCCTTACAAACACCACCCAAGAATGAGTATTTAGCTATCTCTACTTACAAATATCCCCACTGCCATGAATTCTTCTTAATACTTAACCCAAAATAGTTTAATCCACTCCTTGAATGGAGGTCAAAAGTTAAGCATGCAATATAGAAATCTATATTCTAGAATCTAAGCAACCCTTAGCAACCAGATTCAAAAGAAGGGATGCATACAACAAATGGAGAGAAACAGCTAAACACATGCAAAGAAGCATTTTTCATATAAACACAACATGAAACTGAACAGATATGCAACTTGCATTCAAATGCAACTCATAAACTCCAAAAGAGATAGAATAGCCAAGAAATGCTCTGTTTTTCATTATTTCTCCAAAAAAAATTTGCCCAAGTCCTCAACCACTCAGAAAAATGAGTAACACGGTTCTGATATACCCAGAACATGTACTCAACAATTAATTACATGGTCTTTTCAAAATACTGCCAGATACATCGCACCATCAAAATGGTGCCCAAAACATTCAATGCAGTAGGTAGAAGAAGAAGGAAAAGCAGGTGAACTTGAGAAACACGCAGCCGACTGGAGATTTTCCCATTAAAAATGGTAGGTGGCCCGTCATTCAATGACCATGCCTCTGCAAATTCACCATTAATGGCCAACCTACCTGTGGCTTATGGAAATGCAGCAGCATGGGTGTTTAGGAACTTTTCCCACCTGGAATGCAGCTGCGAATGCATAGGAAAACCCTCCTATGAAATTTTGAAACAGGGCCGTCAATTTCCTTCTTCCCGCTGAGATCTATGGCTTCAAATCATGCTGAAGAGTCCACAACCATTGAAATTACGCCATGCAGGCGTATTGTCCCCTTTGACTTTTCATAGCATTAGCATACATTTTACCTTTTCGCCCACTTTTGCCTTTTTCCTGTTTTACCATTTTTGCCTTCAAATCTTTGTATATGCAGTTGTATATACATTAAACTAACTTGGACATGTGTTAGCCTGCCATTGGATCACCATTGCTGAAAAATTGCATCTCTGAGTTATCGGGACCCACCACTGTATTCTATTGGGCACTAAACCATTGCATTCACTTTGTATCTGAAATTGTATATACAATTACCCTACGTACAAGCGCGGACCCCAAATCATTATGAAACACTTTGAAATTTCAATCGAGTCTGGGCGTTGTATCTTCCTCTTTGTACATCACCTTGTATATTGCAAATACATACAATTGTGGATTCCATCATACTTATGAGGCAGATTGGAATAAATTTTGAATCTGGCGTTGTATCAGCATCTTTGCATCTCTCATTATATATCGCATATACAATGCGCAATATACAACTAACTGCGGACTCCAAACTGAAATCTGCCAAAACACATTCTCCTTTCGCATCTGGGTTGTATTAGCGCTTTGCATATTTCATTTGTATCTTTACTTGTACGTCTGATTGTATGTCGCAGATACATAGAATGCAAGATACAAGGAAACACATTGACTTTTCAACTTTGCCGTTGTATGCATGCTCGCCAGGCCCGATTTGATAAACTTTGAAGTCTGGGATTGTACATTCTACTTTGTATGTCTTATTATATATCGAACATACATACAATCCCCTTTGTACACCTATGGGCCCGACAACCTTCAACCTAATTTGAATCTTTTTGAAGTCCACCATTGTATCTACCCATTGTATATCAAATATACAACAACATATACATACAAACTTTTACATACAAGAAGGGAATCTGTGATGGAATATGCGATGCGTTACCACCTTTTTGCCTTCAGAAATGTACCCGAATGATAGATACAAACTTGATATGCATACAATGATGCATACAACTGATTTCTTTACCATTTCTGAAGCTGATTGAATTTTATTTCAGGTCTGCCAATGTATAATTGTGCCTGTACATTAGATACAACGGCCATATACAAAGATACATACATACAACTGCAAAGGCCGAGGGACTTAGAAATGTTTGAAGGTTTACAATGAAAATGCCTACAGATTTTTAGCTCGAAAGCTTAACTCCAGGTGCAGGCACCACCATTGGCTCTGTCTGGGGATGCATGCCTCTTGTAGGCATGGCGAGAACTCCAGATCTCTGGGATGTAGACCAGGCCTTATCCATTGGGCTACAGAGTTGAACACTACACCAACCTGCATCACAGATCACATTTTTGAAATATACTTGGTGGCCCAGGGCCACCAAAAAGGAAGAACCAGTAGCCTCCTATGTCAAACACCTAATTTTCATTTGATTTTACTAGATCAAGCCTGAAGATATGGCCATGATCTACCCACAAACAACCCTTGTCATTTGCATGTTCATCCATCTCATTGAGCTTGCCCCTCTCAACATTGCCTCTGTCAATCTGCACTTTAAAATCAAGCATTGATCCATATTCACTGTCATACCCTTCAACATCAGGCAATATGTGAATGTTATATTCATCAAACAATGCACTCTCATATGAAATATAACACATATTATCATCTATATCAGTAATATGCATTGTAAAATGATCTCCCAGCTAGACTAAAAACTGAAAGCACTCAAAATCCACTATATAGCTAGGATCATCAGGCCTCATTTTATCATAAGCTGGCATATCAAAGAAGAAGCTTTCATATTCATATTTGTGCACTTCATGCAAACAAGCTTCAACTGCACCAAATAAGAAAGGCTCAGACTCAGGCACCTCTCTGTAATAACCTTCATGATATATGTTGGTCTCTCTTTCATCAGGATGAAAATCAGAATCCTCCTCAATAACAATGCTTAGATTCTCACCATACTCAAACAGATTCTCCTCAACATATGTATCATTTGCATGGAAGAGGATTGATCCAAGTGTTTCAGCTTCATTATAGTATGTCGTTGGTTCATAGGTAGCCAAACATGCATTTTCATTACCAATGAATTCCTTGTGTGGAGGAGTATTAGCCTGTGTGTTATAAACAAAACTATAATCAAATAAAGAACAATCATGCTTAGCACTACTGCTTGTTTCAATGTCTGATTGCTCTTCATCATCTCCATGTGTCTGAATAAAAGGCAATGATTCAAACATGGAATTGCTCCTTTGTTTGCTCATTTCTTCTCTATCTTCTGCACAATACTCACAATCATCTCCACGAACCCACTCAAACAAGTATTCATTGCTGTCCATAACCTCATCATTGTTTTCAGAACTAGATACCTCAACCTTGAAATGGGAGTCACCACTGATCCTCTCGTTGGTATCCTTCACTGGCAAACAATCCAATTGAGCATTGTTATTAGCATTATGTTCAAACATAGCAGCATTGTCAACTTCTATCTCCTCATTTACACATTTTTCTTTAAACGATGCCATAATCACTTGGTCATTTGCAGCCACACAACTGCTATTCATACCAAAGCCTGTGGACATCGAATTTTGTATGTGCACATCCTTGATTTTTTCTATATTTTCTAAAAACTTGTATGCCATCTGCACGCTTGTTATCTTGAATTCCCTCAACATTGCACTAGAGCCTTTTTCAAAAGCTTCAAAGTATATACCAATGCAGGTTGGAGTATAAGGTCTAAAGTCTTCAGGGATTTGTGAAAGGGCAACTACAAATCTATGACTAAAATCAATACTGGGCTCTTCATCTTGTCTTCTAATTTCCATTAATCTTGCAACAAGATCAACAGGTTCTCTTGCAAATTCCTTTCTAAAATAGTCAACAAGTTCATCCCAGTAGGCAAAGGATTTCTTAGGAAAGCTCAAATACCAATCTCTAGCTCTAGCACCAAAGGATCTAACAAAAAACCTCATCCACATATCCTCATCTCTAAATGAGTGTTTCTCCATGAAGCTGTGAAAGTTTTGGATATGTGCACCCCCATCACACACACTGTGTCCAATAATCTAGGCATCTGATTGTAAATCCAAGCAGGCATACTTTCAACTTTACAGTCAACCCATGAAAAATCTAGTTGGTCATACAAAGGATCAAAAGAGCTGACAAGAGGTTCAGTATTTTGGCTGGTAGACACAACAGGGTTATTATTTAACTGAGCCTGTCGAGCCTCTAAGGATATCAACCTTTTCTTTATCTCTTCAATTTTTTTACACAACATTTCATCCCCCTCTTGGCTAAGCATGGGTGCATACATATTTGGATTCATGAAAATTTTAATTTCAGACATCTTATGTCTACCTAAGACCTAAGGTTTCCCCTTGGCATTTAACTTATGCAATAAAACAATAAATACAAGTGGGAAGAATCCATGTACCTTTTCTCATCCAGATGCTGAAGTCTTGAACAGAATATTTTTAGATCACAACAACATACATCATCCTTTCATGTGCACTGAGAACTATTTTGCAGAGTCACCATCTCTCAAAAGAGGATAAAATTTTCAAACAACTGAAAGTTCATCAGAGAAGAAATATTTTTTTGAGTTCATTCCACCAGAAGAGCACCATTATTCACATGAAAGATCCAGATATGCAGCAACAATTTCACTAGATGCTGGGTCTTCTAAATCTCCAAATCACTCGACTGTTTTTCCCCAGTAGAGTTGCCACTTTGTTGGGTTTTTTTCTTTGAATCAATAATGGGTTTGCCAGTTCCAATGCACATGCAGATTTGGCCAACAAATATAGGAGGTTACGTGAGCTGCCTCCCCTTCACTTCTAGTTCTGTCGCACCAAGGGGGGTATCCCTATAGCTAAAGATTTAACTTTGACTCACCCAACAGAAAGATTTATCCTTTTAGTCATAGGCAGAATACTCTCATTTTAGGACCAAGATTTGTGTGATAAATCATAAGGTTGGCAGTGTTCTTGGACATATCTAATTGGTTAGGAATGAGAGTATGCAGGGTCCTATTTCTACTCCTACAAACTAACAGGTTGGAATTATGAAATGATTTGTATTTATGTTTGGATGCAAGACAGGGGGTTTTGGATCATAACTACTACAAAAGGGCAGACCAGTGCCTATCTCAGGGCAAGGAGTCAACTAGACATATACAAGTGAATGATTTGCACTGGCATTCAAGTTTCAAGGGGTTAGATTGGTGCTTGCCTTACAAACACCACCCAAGAATGAGTATTTAGCTATCTCGACTTACAAATATCCCTATCGCCATACATTCTTCTTCATACTTAACCCAAAACAGTTTAATCCACTCCTTGAATGGAGGTCAAAAGTTAAGCATGCAATATAGAAATCTATATTCTAGAATCTAAGTAACCCTTAGCAACCAGATTCAAAAGAAGGGATGCATACAACAAATGGAGACAAATAGCTAAACACATGCAAAGAAGCATTTTTCATATAAACACAACATGAAACTGAACAGATATGCAACTCATAAACTCCAAAAGAGACAGAACAACCAAGAAATGCTCTATTTTTCATTATTTCTCCAAAAACATTTTGTCCAAGTCTTCAGCCACTCAGAAAAATGAGTAACATGGTTCTGATATACCTAGAACATGTACTCAACAATTAATTACATGGTCTTTTCAAAATGCTGTCAGATACATCACACCATCAAAATGGCGCCCAAAACATTCAATGCAGTAGGCAGAAGAAGAAGGAAAAGCAGGTGAACTCAGGAAACATGCAGCCGACTGGAGATTTTCCCATTAAAAATGGTAGGTGGCACGTCATTCAATGACCATGCCTCTGCAAATTCACCATTAATGGCCAACGTACCCATGACTTCTAGAAATGTAGCAGTATGCGTGTTTAGGAACTTTTCCCACCTAGAATGCAATTGCAAATGCATAGGAAAACCCTCCTATGAAATTTTGAAATAGGGCCATCGATTTCCTTCTTCCTGCCGAGATCTACGGCTTCAAATCATGCTGAAGAGTCCACAACCAATGAAATTATGCCATGCAGGCGTATTGTCCCCTTTGACTTTTCACAGCAAGAGCATACATTTTACCTTTTCGTCCACTTTTGCCTTTTGCCCGTTTTGCCATTTTCACCTTCAAATCTTTGTATATGTAGTTGTATATACATACAACTGACTTGGACACGTGTCAACCTGCCATTGGATCACCATCGCTAAAAAATTGCATCTCTGAGTTATCGAGACCCACCACTGCATTCTATCGGCCACTAAACTATTGCATTCACTTTGTATCTGAAATTGTATATGGAATTGTATATACAATTACCCTGCATACAAGCACGAACCCCAAATCATTATGAAACACTTTAAAATTTCAATCGGGTCCAGGTGTTGTATCTTCCTCTTTGTACATCACCTTGTATATTGCAAATACATACAACTGCAGATTCCATCATACTTATGAGGTAGATTGGAATAAATTTCAAATCCGGCATTGTATCGGCATCTTTGCATCTCTCATTGTATATCACATATACAATGCACAATATACAACCAACTGCGGACTCCAAACTAAAATCTGCCAAAATAGATTCTCCTTTTGTGTCTGGTTTGTATCTGCACTTTGCATATTTCATTTGTATCTTTACTTGTATGTCCGATTGTATGTCGCAGATACATACAATGCAAGATACAAGGAAACACATTGACTTTTCAACTTTGTCGTTGTATGCATGCCCGCTAGGCCCGATTTGATAAACTTTGAAGTTTGGGATTGTACATTTTGCTTTATATGTCATATTGTATATCAAACATACATATAATCCTCTTTGTACGCCTGTGGGCCCGACAACTATTCAACCCGATTTGAATCTTTTTGAAGTCCACCATTGTATCTACCCGTTGTATATCGAATATACAACAAAATATACATACAAGCACAGAATTTGCGATGGAATATCCGACGCGCTACCACCTTTTTGCCTTTAGAAATGTACCCAAATGACAGATACAAACCCGATATGCATACAACGATGCATACAACTAATTTCTTTACCATTTCTGAAGCCGATTGAATTTTATTTTGGATCTGCCAATGTATAATTATGCCTACACATTAGATACAATGGCCATATACAAAGATACATACATACAATTGTGAAGACCAAGGGACTTAGAAATTTTTTAAGGTTTACAATGAAAATGCTTGCAGATTTTTAGCTCAAAACCTTAACTACAGGTGCAGGCACCACCAAAACCAAATGCCAAAAAGGAAGATCTAAAACTCAAATGCTTTGAATTTCACTTGTTTGCATCAAGAAGAGTTCACTAATTGTTCTAAGATGTGTTTAACCATTTCTAACTATTATCACTCAGGTTTACACCCTCGGTAAGCTAATAGAAAACTTAACTACTTGGTGTAACATGGGACCTTTTCTAGGTTGTGGGTAACCTACAATGGAAAAGAACCTCCAGAGAGGGATGGTTCCCTTGGTTTAGCTCCTAATAATAACTATACTATTGCTATCTTGCAAGGAAAAAGGAAGAGAAAATATATAAAATGTAAACTAGGAACCTATGGAGGTGATGCACCAGACTGAAGTGACCTATACTTGATGTTTTGACACACAATTTTTAACAAAATCACTAGTTATGTTGCACAACTTCTGATTACATACCCTATGCATGAGTGTTTTGTAAGGAGGAGATTTGTAGTTTACTATTTTGAAGGAAAAGTAAAATTTTCACAACTCAAAAGTTGTATACATATTTTTCACATCTTACAACCTGCATGAATGTATGTATTTTCTACCTATAGGTTATTGATAAAGACTTGTTTTGAAGGTTTACTAGCTGAAACACAAAAAAATACATCATTTTCTCATACACATCATGAAACAACACATAAAAAAGGTAACTTTGATGATTTATTGATAAAATAGGTGTTTCTTACATAAAAAATGAGTCTTAAAACTGTCTTACTTGCTTGAAATATGTATTACAATATGTTGTTCTATTGCTGAGAGTGAGTTAGAATATCTATTTTTTTCTAATAAAACTCTAGAAAACAAGAAAGAACTCTAAAATCTATCCTAAAAACTATCCTAAGCCTCCTATTTCTCTTCCTAAGCATAGGAGACCATATAGGAGATGACTTTGACAAAAAAAATGAATGCTAAAACTAGGTCAACATACTTTAGATGCTTATGAAGAGTCCTACATGTTGTTGCTCCTAATTTTGCTCCTTGAAGGTGTTGAGGATTGACTTCTCCAACTCCTACAATCCTTCCTTAGCTACCCCAAAAGCCCCTAGATTCTTGGGAGATGTTTAAACTGCTCCTAGATTTGCTCCACCTGCTGTCCTAGTCCCCTAGCTACTCATAAAAACCCTGAAAACTGCCTCAACACCCTCATGAATTTTCCATTTCTAGCTTGTTGATGAATAAAACATGTGATTCTATTGTGAAGCTTCGATTATGACTCTTGGAGGGTGTCTAGAAAGAGTTTTTGTACCTTTGGAGTCTTCCGATTGACTATAACTACTTATTCATCACTTGAAAGCACTCCATACTTCATTTATGACCCCTATAGGGTCTTCTTCATGTATTTCAAACTACTTATGGATGCCTTTTAGATTGAGTTTTTAGCCTCTAAAAATGATTAGAAACTCATTCTTTATTTCTGCCCTTTGGTTGAAATAGTTTCCCAGGTCTGAGAACATGGCACTAGTGAAGTGCAGCTTGAGGCAGATCTCTAGCTTCTCTGCTGACCCTCACTGACTTCTTTGTTGGTTTTCTTTGTACCTCTTGCCCTAGGCCTTCTGTTACTATTCCGTATCATATACTATACCATCTGCTACCACTATGAAAGCTTCTTTGTTGACTATCCTATCACCATTCTTTGGCAATTCAACAACCTTTGATAGGTTTGTAGGTGGTTAGTGCATGTAAGACTTCTAAGTCTTTGACTAGGCTTGTCAAAACTCTTTCATGCTTCTAAAGGGCTAGGGTTACAACATTGACACTTTGGACAAATTTCACTAAACTTCTACATGACTGTCTTAGCCTTTAGATCATAACATTGTATGATGAGTTGGTCACTATCTTTGTTCCTAGCAAATTTTCATAGCATTGTATCTTGTTTTTGTATTACTGCCCTTTAATGATTTGTATAAAGTTTTCTAAGCCTAGATAGTGCTTGTATGGCCTCACAAAGTTTTTATTGATCTTTGCCTAAGAGTATATTATTTTTACTATAACTATATCTTTGACAGATTCTTTCATCATCTTACCCATTTCTTGATCACTATGCAAGCCTCATTTCACTCTTGAATGGTCTTTGAATTTTCATTTAATTCTTTTGCTTGCATTTATGTATACAATATTCCTTTTGTTACAAACCTTTACCATAATCAACAAATCATTCAAACCCTAACAAAGCTTCTAGGACTAGCAACAGATTCACTGTACCAACTTCTATAAATATCTTCACCTCTGCCTTTTATAGGTCTCTGAACTCTTAATTCATTTATTACAATCCATCAGGGTGAATCATGCAAACCTCATGACATTGATGAAAATAATTTTAGGGTTTGACAAGGATTCTAGGAACTTAAGACTAACTATGAACAAGTGTAGACCCTTAATCTTCTTAACAAACCTATGTAGCATCAGATAGACCTGGTGGAAACATTGAAAGGTCTTAAACAAAGTTTGGTAAAGTTGCTACTATCTGATAGTCATCTAAGTCATACGACTGATCTTAAATGACTTTGCAAGGTTGATGAATGTTCATTCTAGTCTATGCTACTCTTAATAGTACCTACCATGACCACAAAAGTGCAACAAACCCTTTTAAACTCCTATGCATGTGTACTAAAAATGGTTTAACAAGCTTAACATAGCATGATAGGGTTCCTAAAACATGAACATACTATTTAAATTTGTGTACATAGGATTGAACATTGTAATACAAATCCCTTCATGATGACCTACTTACCTTGGGTAGTCCTAGTGATTTCACAGAGATCTTCAAATGATTGATAGTCTTCAAACTCCTTCAAAATATATACTATATTTCTGCATTCTTTGTGACTGTCTCCTAATGATTTTGCACACCTCATTTACCATTTTCACTTCTCTTTCTTCAATCAAACCCCCATCTCTATCTAACCTTACCTAATAGGTGCCTACTAACATTGTATCATAGTTGTTTTGTAGATTTCCATGATCTTCTAGGAGTCTATCATACATCCATCTAATGCCTTCTTCAGTATGTAGATATCTTTCCATCCTTCCTACTGTCATGGATGACCTTTGTAGAGGGTATTAAAATCTTTTAGACTGTATCAATCATTATTTCACTATATGAGACCTCTTGCTATTTCAGATCCTAGAGAAGGTCTTCACTGTTTCATGATTAGCATTAAGGTCTTTAACATTGTCTCCTTTATCATCATTGATCTCTGTGTGTAGGGTCTATATCTCCATGTCTTTGTCATAGCCTAACTCAGATCTCTCACTGTCTCAGAGCTTTTCATATGTCTAAATCTCTCACTATCTCAAACCTTACTTTCACTGCATTGTTACTATTGTATATTCTATGAAAAACTATACAAGAGTCCTTTAATAATGTTATACTTTTAATGTCATTTTCCCTTTACTTTGTTGATTGTTTTGAAATATAAGGAACCCTACATGGAGGTATATATAGGCCCTTACGAAGCATATGGGTATGCTATTGAGTGGTATTTAGGAGGGTTCACTTGACACCCATTTGATATCATATCTCTAAAAGGCTTGAGATAGTCTAAAATAGTTGAAAGTGTCATTCTTGTTACTCACTGAACCTTGAAACATTGTGTAGAACCTATAGAAGGTGATGATATCTCAAATGCATAAACAAATCCTCTGTAAGTGATGAACCTAAGAATATCCATCACAACTTTCCAACCTTATCCATGTTGGCAAGAGACACTGCTCTAATATGGACATGTATGTTGTCATTGATGGCAACAAGGCTCAGAGATCTTATCACCATGACAGGAAGAGATAACTTTGGAAGGACATATTGGAATTCAAATTTGGTTGATAGGTCTGGTTGGTAGAAGTGACTAAGTATGGGTATTTACAGAGTAAAGGATAGTCAGTGGGTTAGTGTGATTTCACAGATGATGATCTGGTAATGCGGTTTAGAAATGATGTTAGTAATTGTTTGATGGTGCTATGCTCTAGAGATTAAGTCCTGACTTCCTCCAAAAGTCATTTGGAAGAATTATCTAAGTCTAGGTGAACAGAGGTATAGCAGAGACAGTGAACAAGGCACATTGTAATGGTATGCATTCCTCCACAGTTGAGTATTTTATTATGCGGTTTTAAGGTGTTGTAAACACTTGTATGAAGTGTCTACTTCCAGAGTTGGGAGATCTGAAGTCCACCGAAGAGATAGTTACAAGCTGCTAAAGTATCGATACAGTGTTTGATAGAGACAAAGTCTGAGTTGTAATGGTCCACATTTCTCCACAAGATGATATCATGCCTTGCGGTTCTAAGGGTAAGATTGGAAATGTGTAAAGATTCCTTGATATGATTTTGGAAGTGTTTTGTGATCCGTAGTAAAAAATGTAAGTCTACAAATGAACCTGTTAAGCATGCTTTTAAGGAACAGGCTGATTAATATGATAAATCATTGTGTGGAGAAGAGATATTGTGTGTAGGATCTATTTAAGGGATTGAATGATTAGAGATGACCTATTTGAACATGTTTGGACAAAGATTTGGGTCCGCATAACATATAGTGCATTGGATTGAGCCGACGAGCTACACCTTTCTATGTACACATTTCACTTCTTGGATGCTGACCTGATTATGGATCAAATCATGATGTGGATATATATGAGTGATGAATTTCAATTGAGAAGAAGTGTGGATGTGTGCAATTAGATGCAAATATGTGAATAGCAGAGTAGTGACACAGATTAGTGATAATGAAGGCTTGAGATTCAAAATTCAGTTGCTAAATGACTACACCCTGGCATAGTTACAGATGCTTATGTAGTATTCAGTTTTCATGTGCAATTTTCTTTGTACTTGGTAGTGAGCCTCCATTAGGGTTTAACAACCCTCAGGGTTTAACAAACCTTATTGTAATCTTTCTAGGTTTAGGGTTGAGGCAGTGAGCCTGCTAGACCTAGTTGTACTTCATGGCAGTGAGCATTCATTTTCCAGGCCCATGGAGTGACCAAGCCTAAACATCATTATTTGTAAAGATTGTAATATATATTTGAGATCCAATCCTCTCCGTGGTTTTTCACATTTTAGGTTTTCCACGTAATAATCTTGGTGTCCATGTGTCATGTTTTTATGGTTTCTATTCATATGCATGTTGTGCCTTTGTTTAATTAATTTTGGAAAATGGTTGAAAGTTAAAGTGCGTCAAAAGATTTTTAGAACATTGATTACCCCCCCTCTTAGTGTTCTTCACATTCAACAATTGGTATCAGAGCAAGGTTCCTTGGAAAAAGTCTAACAAATTAAGGAAGATCTAGGATACTATGATCATGGCAGCAAGAAGATTTGGAAATTATGAAAGAACCAAGGAACTAGAAGCAGCTCTTATGGATCTTGAAAAATCTGAAGCAGAAGTCAGGGATCTGAAAGAAAACTTGCAACAAGCTGATGAATGCATCTCAAAGCTAAAAGAGCAAGTCAAGAAATTCAAAGACAAATACAAAGAAGTTAATGACCAATTGATATTAGCAAATGAATCCCTAAATGAATTAGAAGTAGAAGTTATAGAAAGAATAAGAGCAGAAGATGATCTGAATTTAATTGTGAAAAGTAGATCAGAAGATTTTGTAGAATTTGAAAAATAAATTGTAAGTCTAAAAATAGATCTGGAAAAGGCCAGAAGCTCTGAAGAAAAATTCAAGATAAGTACTGCAAAGCTTGATGAAATGATTGCTAGCCAGAAGAGTGTTGATGACAAGCAAGGTTAAGGATTTTGAGAAAGGAGAAAGTTCAAAATATGGTCAAATAAATAATGAGTCAAGGCAAAATAGAGGATACCACTTCATAAATTAAAGAAGAAGACCTAGAAGGCCTTCAGTCTGATAGCCAAACACCTAGAGGTACCCATCCTTCAATGGTCACTATTATAAATGCAATAAGTATGGTCATAGTGTTAGACTAGACAACTGAGAGGGGGGTGAATAAGTTTTCACACAAAATAAATTCTTTTTTCTTTTAACCTTCTTTATCAACTTACTATCAGATTAATGATGTAAACATTAAAGCATGGATCAACAACATATGAGCAGAAACTTAAGCAATACACTTGACACCAAGATTTTGATGTGGAAACCTAGTTAAGGGAAAAACCATGGTGGGGGTTAACCCACAAAGATTTGTACCCTGTTAAATTTACTTTAGAAAATTAGAAGGCACATGCCTTCAAGCGCACTTCCTAGAGCTCACTGCTCAAAAGAGAGGCTCACTGCCTACAGAATTTATTTTAGAATAGAAAAAATTAATTGAGAAATAACATCTACTTCATGCTTGGTTCAGTTTAATTGAATGCTCATAAAACTTATGCTTTGCCCCAAAACCTTCTTCTCTAACTCTTCATCAAAACATCTCTTGTTCTTCTGCTTCTCCTCTACTATGCTCTACCTTTTGATCCTTTCTTCAGATTATATTGTTTTTGCACAAGGATAATTTTCCATGACTCATCAACAAGAATTTATATGCTTCATCAACCTTGGGATGAACATCAAGGTCGGCACTACAAACATGCTTGAATCATCCGGTCAGCCAAGACTAGGAAGAACATTAACACCAAGAAGGAAATCTTCTTTGACAAGCTCAAACTCCAATGCAGACCTCCAACCTACCAGTCACACAATCTAGAAACCTTCACAAGCACATTGAATTCAACAAAAACATTCGCACTCATCCAAATCATCAGAATCACTTGCATCTTCCTCCAGCACCTCAAGAACATTGTCTGCCATGACTGTCACATCAGAAAGATTGCTTGTGTACCTCCAAACCATGAACCACTTGAATGGATGATACACACTAACTTCCCAAACCTACCTCCAGATCCTCAAATCATCATTTGACATATCCAAAACAATCTGGACCTCTTTTCTATCACCTTGTCTCTTCTAAATATTATAGGAATTGGTTCTACTTAGATGGCCATAACTTCTTCAGATCTTAATGTGAACCTCTCAAATCTTAATTGGATCTTCTTCAGACAAACCTCTACATAGCCATCTAGTCCACATACATTGATCTTCATTAATTTTCTCAATATGCTCAACAATTCAGTCTTCTATATAGGCAGTAACTTAGGATACAGTTGACACCAATGACAACATGAATATGTTGACATCAATTACAACACTGCTTAAGCACATATTTGCAACAATCTCCCCCTTTGTCATTGATGGCAACATATGATGTGAAAAACTAAATTCAACCATCAAGACAAGAATTTCTCCCCCTTTCTCTTCTCACTTCTATAAATATTTTCTTCACTGCTCCCCCTTTCATCAACAACTAGTTTTTCACATGAACTTCTCTCCCCCTTTGACATCAATGGAAAAGGATACATATTTGCAATCTTTTCTCCCCCTTTTTGTTTCAGATTGATCTCCAAATTTTGCATACTAACTACTCCCCCTGAGTAGTATCTCCTTAACATCAATCCGGATCACAAGATATGACTGTGAATCCCACCAGATCTTAGTTCTGATCAGGAGGGGTAATAATCCCTAACTTCTCTCTGAGATGCTCAAAAGTATCCTTGGGAAGAGGCTTAGTGAAGATATCTACAATCTAATCTTTTGAAGACACAAACTCCAACTTGACTTCATTCTCATTTACTTTCTCTCTAAAGAAATGAAACTTGATAGATATATGCTTTGTCTTTGACACTAGATTCTTTGAGATGCTTATTGCACTTGAATTATCACATAAGATTGTCACTGGCTCCTCAAACACATTCAACATTTACTTCATCCATAGAACTTGAGTACAATTATTTGCTGCTTCTATATACTCTTCCTCTATAGTAGACAGAGATATTGCCTCTTTCTTTTTGCTCATCCAAGAGACCAATCTTCTTATCAAGAGGAATGCACCACTAGTACTTTTTCTATCATCCACATCTCCTACCCAATTAGCATCTATATATGCATGAAGAGTGAATTCATTCTCCTTTGGATACCACAATCCATAAACAATTGTCCCCTTGAGATATCTAAAAATTCTTTTGACTGCCACAACATGGGATTCTTTTGGATCAGCTTGAAATCTAGCAACAAGTCCAACGACATTCATGATGTCAGGTCTAGTCTGAGTCAGATAGAGTAGTCCTCCAATCATTTATCTATACCTTTTTTGATTTGCCTTAGAGGAGTCATCATCCTTACTCAACTTACATCTGGTTACCATAGGCGTACCTACTGGCTTTGAATCTTCCATTCCAAACTTCTTCAACAATTCTTACACATACTTAGACTGAGATATAAAGATACCTTTATCTGATTGATTGATTTGCAGACCTAAGAAGAAATTCATCTCACCAAACATGGACATCTCAAATTCACTTTGCATCTGATCAGCAAATGTTTTGCACATGCTTTCATTTCCACCAAAAATGATATCATCAACAAATACCTCAACAATTAGAATATTCTCATGATCAATCTTGAACTAAAGTTTACTATCAATAGTGCCTTTGTTATATCCTAGCTTTAGCAAATACTTATCTAATCTTGCATACTAAGCTCTTGGGGCTTGTTTGAGTCCATCTAAACTATTCCTCAATCTGCAAACCATGTCTTTCTAATTAGACAATTGAAATCCTTCTGGTTGCTCAATGTAGACTTCTTCTAACTCTCCATTTAGGAATGCTGATTTGACATCCATCTGATAGACCTTGAAATATTTATAAGTAGCAAATGCAAGAAATAACCTGACTACTTCTATTCTTGTCACTGGAACAAAATTTTCCTTAAAATCAATTCCTTCTACTTGAGAATATCCTTTGCATACCAACCTTGCTTTGTTTCTTACAACTTCACCATCTTCATTTAGTTTGTTTCGGAAGACTCATTTAGTTCCAATCACATTTTTGTCCCCGGGTCTAGAAACAAGATCCCAAGTGTGGTTCTTTTTAATTTGCATCAAGGGTAAGTGCAAAAAGATGGGGGGCCAAAAAGTGGCCAAAAAATTTTCAAAAAAAATTTAGGCATAACGCGAGCGCGTTATAACGCGCTCGCGTTATGGCTTGGCAATGACAAGCCTAAGGCTCGTCATTGCCGAGCCATAACGCGAGCGCGTTATAACGCGAGCGCGTTATAACGCGCTCGCGTTATAAAGCGCTTTATATATATAAAAAAATGCTGTCATTTCATTTTATCTTATTTCGTTGTGAGTTTTTCCTCCGCCGCGGCTTAAAACCCTTCAAAAACGCGCTCGCGTTCTACAAAACACCATTCAACACAATAGATTTGTCGATTCATCGCCGAAATGCCGCCGCGACGTCGAGCACGCCAAAGGGGTGAGTTATCTTTGTTTTTTTGTTTGAATTTCTTCCTAAATAGGTAGGTTTTGTGTTGATTTTTGATGCATATTTTATTAATTGTAGGAAATGTTAATGCACCTCCTCCTCCTCCTCAAAATCCTCAAAATCCACAAAATCTTGAGGAAGAAATACCTGCAGAACAACAACCTCCTCCATTCATTCCTCGACATGCCCCTGGAACACAAGATAATATAATGGGGGAAATTGAAAACAATAAAAAATAAATTGAAGATATAATTACAAGGTTGAAAGATCCTTCCACTTCAACCTTGCATAGGTCCACGCTTGCCGAATCTCTTGAGTCTATGTTATCAAATGTAAATTCAATTAGCAAGCAAATAACTAGTTGGACCGATAAAAAGAGAGAGTTTAGAGATTACTATGCAGATAAATTGTCATATCAAGATGTCAAAAAATTACAAATTACAAAAGTAGACTTGTGTTCAATTTTCACAAACCCACAAACAAATCAACCTCCACCCATTACATGCAAGAGGTTCCCTATCCATTGGTGCAACAACCAAGCGATAAGGGACAATTTCGGGCAGAGGTGGTGGATGGTTTTTGACCATCCTCCATGCAATAACAATGAGGTCCCGCAATACTTTTTGAGGAAACTCTACTCTGAGTTTGTCCTCAATAAAGTGCCAAACTATTTTGATATGCGGGACTTCCAGGGTAGAGGTGGGGGCTCAGCACAGGATAGACCAGGGGCACGTCTTGACCCACAGCGGGTAGTGAGACGAGTAATCAGCAGACCAGCCCACGAGCATGTTTCTATTCCTTCCATTGTGAAGGAGAGTGTTGAGGTCGATACACTGAGGTCGATTAGTGCCTTGACCCAGAGCATCATAGAGCATGCCGATCCTGCAACACAGAGTGGGTTGGGAGATAGTGCGAGGAGTAGGGTCCCACCGCATACTTGCCAGGCTTGCGGGTCAGCCTGTGGTTATGACCCCATGGACAGTCAGGACGCAGGTGCACAGGCTACATCTGCAGCTGAGCAGATGGCGATGACAGATACCCTCCTGAGTGAGACTTTCGGCCTTGATACTCAGGTAAATATTAGCAAGTTTATTGAATTTAATTTATTAAATTTTATTTTTGAAATACAAGATTAACTAATTTAAATTGATGATTTTAATGAAATTTCAGGGTCATAGCGTCGATGCAGTTTTCAGTGGTTCTCCACCTACATTTTTCACTAGATCATCTACTGTCGAGGTATGTAACTAGTAAACAATTATAAATATTACATGTGAATAGCATCGTTATATGAATGGTATTCTAATTTCTGATTTTGGATGTTGAATAGGTTAACACTGTAGATTTCATGGCAACACCTGCCAGCGGTGGTGGACTTCAAAGCTTTACGGAGGTAATAAAATAAATAGTTTAATGAATGAATTGTACTTACTAAATTTTTGTATGTGATTTGTGTGTTTTATTGTGTGTACTTCCATGTTTAGATGAGCGTGTGTGTATGTTAGGAGCCATGATTTGCATCACTATTATAGTTTTCGTAATTGAATAATGTTGTTTTATTTCCAGATGATGCAGGCTGCGGATACACCTCCCCATGTTCATAGGGCAATGGAGCAGGGTGTGGCCTCTGCGATTCATAGCTCTATGGCATTGACAGGGGTATGAGGCAGATTAGTAAATTTCAATTTACATTCATTGTTATAGTTGTCTATTTTTGAAAAATCAAAAGATTATTGATTTGAAGTTTAATTTCTATCTGGATGGTTTCTATAGGACATGACATCACCAGGGCCTTTTCCTGCTACTGAGGCAAGCGAGCAGACAGATTATATGTTAGCGGTAAGTGATTATTTTGTTAAATGTTTCATTTTTTTATAACATGTAATTTCTATATATTAATATCTATACTTTTTTTTGTAACAGGTAAAGGTGCAGGAAGAACTAAATAGGAGAAGTAGCCCTCGGGTTCGTAGTAGACCACCCACATGCATGTCTCCATCCCCTAGAAGATCAAAGGCTGCTCGTGATTTATTCTCTTCACCAGCTAGAGGGGAATGACTTTTTATTGTGTTCCTCTGTTGTATGCCTATATGGCATTTGTGGACATATATTTTGTATTGTACATAGTTGACATTGTATGCCTATATGGCATTCTTGTAAGCCTATATGGCTATTTTGTATATATGTTATACTTATATCGACAGATATTGATGTATGCGTATATGGATATTTGGTTAATACAAATCTTTTTTATTGATGGCGTCCATACTTGCATTATAAATCCACTTTTGAATGGATATTTGTAGATGGCTACTTCAAATATTTAAAGTCTTATTGTATTACATAGGATGTTTACATTTTCTTTGATAGGCTTGATAGGCCATGGATTACATGATGGTGTTTGATGGAAAAGTATGGTACTAGAAGACTCTAGTTCATTCTTAATAGGCTTGTGATTGATAATATCTTTGCATGATTGCACTTGATCTTGGATCATGGGCATGTTGTTAGGATTTTGATTGCATTGTGATGTTTGATGGATAGGCATGGTGTAAGTGTAAGATACCCAACTAGTTCTACGAAAAATTTTCCTTACTTAAACACTTTTACTTGCTAACAATTCATCAACTACTTCAATAACATAAAGATATACATCAAGATAACTATTTGAATGAAACAACATTAGAGTTGGGTACTTGTCTTGTTACTTGATTCAATCAACTTGCAATGTCTTATTACATGGAAAATGCTTTCAATAGCATGAAGTACAACTCATTCAATGGAAATACAAGGACAGGCCTTGAAGCCTTGATGTTACAATGTCTTCCTTATTTGAGCAACATTTGAAGATTTGGAATGTTCAACTCATCACCTCACAAGGTAGGCGCATATTTGAAGGATTTACAGGTTTTTCTGACTTGGGCGCCAAGTTGAGGTGACCTCCTCCTGAAGTTGCGCCTTGTCAACATTAGGTGCCAATTAGAGTTTATGGATGCTCTGGATTGTTTCCAAGAGTAGGCGCCAAAACATCATCATTATGAAAGTGTTTTAAATGCTAGGCGCCCAAATCAGCCCTCTGGAGTCTAGGCGCTCCTTTCATGCATTCTGTGTTCTAGGCGCCAATTGAAAGGAGTGGAGAACAGGGCAAGCGCCTTCCAAACTAGGTGTTTCCTTGAGGTGACAAGGACTTAGAAAGTGCGCCTAAGGTGAGTGCCTTGAGTGAAAAGGTCTAACAAACATCTTTGAACCCCCTTTCAAGGTTAGGCGCATTCTGGAGGTGGAAACAAGTAGAAGGTGCGCCTTAGCTTCCTTTGTCAATTCTTGCAAGTCTTTGTTGATTAGGAAGGTGGAATGCTTCATTATAGAATGAGCGCCTATCTTCTAATGTCCAAACTACTTCTTCTGGCTCACTCTGTGGCTAGGCGCCAGAGCTAAACTGTTCACACAAGGGAGTGCGCCTAGACTCACTTGATGTTTTCTTACTACTTCAACCCCTGGAAGATGTTCCAAGGTGTTCCCTTTTACAAGCACCTGACCTCCCAAGTTCCTTCATGTGCTATTCCTTGAAGGCGCCAAAACTGAGCTCCAGTGCCATGGGATTGTGCCTAACATCTTTGAAGAGTTTCTAAGCCTTTTGCAAGTTGATATCCCAAACTCATCTTCTAGGCGCAACAGGAGCTTTCCAAAGGAGTTTCCAAGTTTTAGACGCCAAGCGAGGTCATGGGTGAATGGAACTGCGCCTTAGGAGATGACTGGATCCTAAGCGTCAGTCTGGAGTTACAGTGGAATTGATATGCGCCTCAACTAGCTTAGGCGCCCATTTGAAGTGATTCCTTTAACACTTCTCTGTCAATCTCAACTGCAAGGATGATCTCCTAATCCAATTTTGATCCTCTGGAGATGCAAATAGCTTTACATTTCACTAGGTTCCATCAATGATGATCATCAACCAAAGCACATTTCAAAGGTGAGATAGGCAAGTGAGGCACCAAACTAGTCCTTAAGACTTATCTCCTTCTATCAAGTCAATTTCAACTATGTGAGAGAGTTCTATTCTAGGCGCAAAATGGAAATGTTTCATCAATTGGTGCATCTTACAAAGCTCCCAATTCTAGGCGCCAGAGCCAAAGAGTTTTTCCCAACACATGCACCTGGGCTAGGAATTCACGTAAGAGACATCACTTAGCTTTAAAACTTTCAATCTATAGCCATCTGGGCTAGGCGCTCCAATGGAGGATCCTTGAACTCATGCATTGGCGCCTTCTAGTTCTAGGCACCCATTTTGGATGATTCATCCTGATACTAGCGCCCAAAATGACTAGACTCTCTTCATTATCCAATTCACTTAGAAGACTCAAGTTGGAGACTTAGTTGTCTATCCATGTTCTCCGAAAGATTCATTGTACCTCTATGCACTATCTCCTTCAAGGCGCACATTTAGCTCCAAAACGCAAATTTCCATCATCAACCCATCAAGGTGCATCATCTTCCCTTTGTATCCCCTTCAAGGCGCAGACATTCACTTCTTCACACTCAAACTCACTCTCTGGCGCCAGAATAGGTGTATAACTTCAAATAAGGCGCTAATCTTAGGTTTCTAAGTACTTAGTTTGATCTTAAGGCTATCCTTCCTCTAAGCACTCTCTTCAACTCCCTCACTGAAGGCCCTCTATAAGTTTGGGCGCATTTCATCCCAAGGCGCTTCAACATCATCCAAGGCGCAAATTCACTCTCCAAGACAAGGTGCAAAAAACCCTATCCTAAGGCGCTCAAATCTTGCTTCTAGACCTAGGCGCACAAACATGAGATTAAGGATCATTCTGGCCACCATCACTTCCCTAAAGGCGCAAAATTGGTGTAGATACATTCCATTTATTAAGGATCATTCTGGCGCCCAAATCTTGTCAAAGCAAAGGATCAATAGGTTCTCTCTAAGGCGCACTCCAGGGTTTGATCTTGCAAGACTTCTCACGTCAAAATTTTGACCAAGACACTCAAGGCACTAGTCTTTATCATCTAACCCTACAGTGCACTTACTCATTATGATATACTCCTCAACTTTGTATTCAACCTTGCCCAAGGCGCATATTCACTATAAGGCATTCTCACGTTGTCAAGGCTCAGAGGGCTTCAACTTGCTAAAGGGTAGAGGTCTAGGCGCATATCTGACTTGAAGCTCAAGGCGCTCCAACCCTCTTGCTCTAGAATTCATTCTAGGCACTAAGTGACTTCTCCAATTCCTTGAAAACATTTGAAGTGTTTTACCTTCTCAAGGTGCTCCTTCGAACTTGACTCCAAGGTGTTATAATCTCAAAGGTGCTGACATCATCTCAACCAAAGGCGCTCAATGATTCATCCCATATCTAGGTGCTAAAACACTTAATCAACCAAGTCATTCAAGGCGCCATTCAGTAAACTCATCTTCCATGATATTCCTATCAAGGCACATATCACTTCTCTCATGGGCTTTAGGCGCTCAGTTGAGTGTTTCAATACTATTTAGGTGCCAAATTCATTTTAATGCACCAAACACAAAGAGCTTTCAAACACTGGACGCTCACAAAGAGTCTTCCAACCTTGGGCGCTAAATTAGGTCTTTGCAACTATCCAAGGCGCATATCTTCGTTTGAACGACTTATGGTGCCAAGACAACTTCTCATTAGGGCGCTCAAAACACTTGTGTTTACATTTGAAGTGCTTTACCTTCTTAAGGTGCTCCAGACTAACCTGACTCCAAAGCGCTCCATCATCATCCTTAAGGCGCTAAAAACATCATCTCCACTCTAGGCAAAAACATCATCCAACTCCTTAAGGCACTTCACTGTGAAAGTCTGAAGGCGCTCTACCTAGACCTTTCCCCTAGGCGCCAGAACTCCTAAGCACTCACCAGATAACTCTCTTCTTCAAGGCGCAAATCTTCCTATACTATGATTGCCTCTGAAACGCCGATTAACGTGATGTGAGGGTGCAAAGGCTACTCCAATCCTCAGTGAGCGCCTAGTTTAAACAAGGAGAAATAAAGCATTCAAAACTATCCAAACGATCATCCCCTTCCTAATGTCTTCACTGCTCCAGAAAACCTTGGCCAAAATGACACATAACAACTCCTATGAGCGCCCTTATGCCCTAGGATCATCTAGTTTGTGCGTCTTGTAATGAGTAGTTCATGTAAGTTTGGAATGAGCGCCTTGAATAAGTGTAAACTAGCCTAGAGAAGGGTATGTGCGCCTTGAGCATTCCAGAGATAACTGTGCGCCTAGAACAATATGAGTGCTCATGATGATGATTAACGCCCTGATGAGACTATGAGCGCCTTGTTCAGGAGATACCTTGTTTGATCATAAAATGCACCTTGAGTCTTGAAGGTTTTGAGCGCCTAGGTGATTTGGATGTTGGGATGTTGGTATGCGCCCAAGATTGAGGTAAGTGAGCGCTTGTAATGGAGGAGAGCAATGAGATGAGGTTTAGCGCCTCCAAGTAAGGTCAGAGGTGAGGTTAGAGGTGAAATGCACCTTTGGACCATTCTGGCGCCTTGGATGAAGAACCTATATCTTGAGCCCAAGAGGTAAAATTTGCGCCTTAGTGGATTTGGAGAGTTACAGAGATTAGAGAAAAGCGCCTTCAAGACAGAGTTGTTCAAGGCGCATGTGTGATTTGGTCAAAAACAGGCGCCTAGAGTGAATAGGCTTTCATCCTGACTTAATACACTGCCTCCTTCTGACGATTTTTGGGGCAGCAGAAAACCTTTCACCACGGGCAAATGCCTCAGAGCTATAAAAAACCGAGAGAGGTTATTGTAGAGGCACTCTACGTGATCCCGTTGCCTCAGACGGAATGTTTCTAAGTGACACGGTTTTCGAGTAACATCTCGTCAAAGATTGCTGCCTTTTTGCACTTTGGACTCTTCAGGGATATCGTCGGTACAATGTAGCTCCGACTGTTTCGACATGTTTGGGTGAGAAATAGGACCATGCCTAGCATAAATGTACCCATTCGGACGCGTTGGAACAGTCAGTTTGGTCGCATCAGGAGCAGGACGAAAGTTACACCCCTTTGCAACTTTACACTGCCTCCTTCTGACGATTTTTGGGGCAACAGAAAACCTTTCACCACGGGCAAATGCCTCAGAGCTATAAAAAACCGAGAGAGGTTATTGTAGAGGCACTCTACGTGATCCCGTTGCCTCAGACGGAATGTTTCTAAGTGACACGATTTTCGAGTAACATCTCGTCAAAGATTGCTGCCTTTTTGCACTTTGGACTCTTCAGGGATATCGTCGGTACAATGTAGCTCCGACTGTTTCGACATGTTTGGGTGAGAAATAGGACCATGCCTAGCATAAATGTACCCATTCGGACGCGTTGGAACAGTCAGTTTGGTCGCATCAGGAGCAGGACGAAAGTTACACCCCTTTGCAACTTTACACTGCCTCCTTCTGACGATTTTTGGGGCAGCAGAAAACCTTTCACCACAGGCAAATGCCTCAGAGCTATAAAAAACCGAGAGAGGTTCTTGTAGAGGCACTCTACGTGATCCCGTTGCCTCAGACGGAATGTTTCTAAGTGACACGGTTTTTGAGTAACATCTCGTCAAAGATTGCTGCCTTTTTGCACTTTGGACTCTTCAGGGATATCGTCGGTACAATGTAGCTCCGACTGTTTCGACATGTTTGGGTGAGAAATAGGACCATGCCTAGCATAAATGTACCCATTCGAACGCGTTGGAACAGTCAGTTTGGTCGCATCAGGAGCAGGACGAAAGTTACACCCCTTTGCAACTTTACACTGCCTCCTTCTGACAATTTTTAGGGCAACAGAAAACCTTTCACCACGGGCAAATGCCTCAGAGCTATAAAAAACCGAGAGAGGTTATTGTAGAGGCACTCTACGTGATCCCGTTGCCTCAGACGGAATGTTTCTAAGTGACACGATTTTCGAGTAACATCTCGTCAAAGATTGCTGCCTTTTTGCACTTTGGACTCTTCAGGTATATCGTCGGTACAATGTAGCTCCGACTGTTTCGACATGTTTGGGTGAGAAATAGGACCATGCCTAGCATAAATGTACCCATTCGGACGCGTTGGAACAGTCAGTTTGGTCGCATCAGGAGCAGGACGAAAGTTACACCCCTTTGCAACTTTACACTGCCTCCTTCTGACGATTTTTGGGGCAACAGAAAACCTTTCACCACGGGCAAATGCCTCAGAGCTATAAAAAACCGAGAGAGGTTATTGTAGAGGCACTCTACGTGATCCCGTTGCCTTAGACGGAATGTTTCTAAGTGACACGATTTTCAAGTAACATCTCGTCAAAGATTGCTGCCTTTTTGCACTTTGGACTCTTCAGGGATATCGTCGGTACAATGTAGCTCCGACTGTTTCGACATGTTTGGGTGAGAAATAGGACCATGCCTAGCATAAATGTACCCATTCGGACGCGTTGGAACAGTCAGTTTGGTCGCATCAGGAGCAGGACGAAAGTTACACCCCTTTGCAACTTTACACTGCCTCCTTCTGACGATTTTTGGGGCAACAGAAAACCTTTCACCACGGGCAAATGCCTCAGAGCTATAAAAAACCGAGAGAGGTTATTGTAGAGGCACTCTACGTGATCCCGTTGCCTCAGACGGAATGTTTCTAAGTGACACGATTTTCGAGTAACATCTCGTCAAAGATTGCTGCCTTTTTGCACTTTGGACTCTTCAGGTATATCGTCGGTACAATGTAGCTCCGACTGTTTCGACATGTTTGGGTGAGAAATAGGACCATGCCTAGCATAAATGTACCCATTCGGACGCGTTGGAACAGTCAGTTTGGTCGCATCAGGAGCAGGACGAAAGTTACACCCCTTTGCAACTTTACACTGCCTCCTTCTGACGATTTTTGGGGCAACAGAAAACCTTTCACCACGGGCAAATGCCTCAGAGCTATAAAAAACCGAGAGAGGTTATTGTAGAGGCACTCTACGTGATCCCGTTGCCTCAGACGGAATGTTTCTAAGTGACACGATTTTCGAGTAACATCTCGTCAAAGATTGCTGCCTTTTTGCACTTTGGACTCTTCAGGGATATCGTCGGTACAATGTAGCTCCGACTGTTTCGACATGTTTGGGTGAGAAATAGGACCATGCCTAGCATAAATGTACCCATTCGGACGCGTTGGAACAGTCAGTTTGGTCGCATCAGGAGCAGGACGAAAGTTACACCCCTTTGCAACTTTACACTGCCTCCTTCTGACGATTTTTGGGGCAACAGAAAACCTTTCACCACGGGCAAATGCCTCAGAGCTATAAAAAACCGAGAGAGGTTATTGTAGAGGCACTCTACGTGATCCCGTTGCCTCAGACGGAATGTTTCTAAGTGACACGATTTTTGAGTAACATCTCGTCAAAGATTGCTGCCTTTTTGCACTTTGGACTCTTCAGGGATATCGTCGGTACAATGTAGCTCCAACTGTTTCGACATGTTTGGGTGAGAAATAGGACCATGCCTAGCATAAATGTACCCATTCGGACGCGTTGGAACAGTCAGTTTGGTCGCATCAGGAGCAGGACGAAAGTTACACCCCTTTGCAACTTTACACTGCCTCCTTCTGACGATTTTTGGGGCAACAGAAAACCTTTCACGACGGGCAAATGCCTCAGAGCTATAAAAAACTGAGAGAGGTTATTGTAGAGGCACTCTACGTGATCCCGTTGCCTCAGACGGAATGTTTCTAAGTGACATGATTTTCGAGTAACATCTCGTCAAAGATTGCTGCCTTTTTGCACTTTGGACTCTTCAGGGATATCGTCGGTACAATGTAGCTCCGACTGTTTCGACATGTCTGGGTGAGAAATAGGACCATGCCTAGCATAAATGTACCCATTCGGATGCGTTGGAACAGTCAGTTTGGTCGTATCACGAGCAAGACACCAAAAATGCAAAGGTTGCTTTGTGCAACTTGACAACATTGACACTTTTTTGCAACATGACTCAAAGACTCAAACTGACCCCAAATGACTCAAAGTGACTTAAAATCACCTTGATTATAGAGGTCAAGGCGCTCCTTATCATTCATTCATTATGAGCGCCTTGGGAGAATGGTATATAGGTCATCATCATGATTGGGCGCCCTGGATCCAGAGTGTTGGAGAGATCATCAAATGGTGTCTAGTAGGGTGAGTTATGAGTTTGGTCGCATCAGGAGCAGGACACCAAAAATGCATAACATGATGATGGAAAAATGTGTACATATGTGTAAAAATGCAGGAGGAAATAAAAAAAGACAAACCTTACAAATTAATGTGCATACTTACAACTCAATGTAACATAACTTTACAAAATCAATGTGAATACTTACAAATTAATCCAATGAACCATCTGGATCTGCTCTACTCTTTATTGTGTCAAGTATTGCTTCATGGTCAGACTCACGCACCTTCCACAATATTTTGTTCAAAGGTCTACCCCGATACTTTATCAAATGAACATTGGATGCCACGACAAGGTTCGAGTAATGAAGAATCTTTCGATGCATGTCAAAGTCCTGAAATAGCCAAATATTAACACTCTTATGTGGGTACCTTCTAAGCCATGTTCCAGTAATAACCACTGATCCTGTAGGGTATTCGATGTTTTCTCCATCTGTAACAGGGGCCTCCAATTTCTTTTTGGCCTCAACACAACGGCATAAGTAATAATCTGTTCCCTCTTCATTATCTTCATCTGCAATAACTGCATATACGTGTCCTACATTGATATGTGTAGCAAATTAGATGAAATTAGTCAACATTACAAAAACACTACAAAGTAAGATGACATTACCTGGTTGAACTAGATGAAATTAGATGCATATATGTGCCCTATATTACCTGGTTGAACTAAATTTGATATGTGGTCAAAGTCAACTGACGATTCCATCTGTGTTAGTTCCAGTGCCGTCGGGGGTCGATACGTGTCAAGTGGGCTAAGATAACTTAACTGCCATTCGTCAACCCACTCCTTTGACTCGCACTCATCCCAGACTTGAATTGTACAGGAAGAACAAAAGCATGACATCTTTCGTGTATGGATACTCCATGAACCTGCAATTGAACTTCTGAAAGAGTGCATCTCATTTGATCCTGTCAGTGTACAACAATCCTCATATGGTGCAATGTTAGTATCATCTATCAACCAAAAAAATCTACGAACTAAAGACTTACCTTCATTACCTGGACCCATGGAAGTATTACACCACTCGACAATCGATTTTGCATCTGTCAACTTTGCATTGTCTTTATACTTTAACTCTTCTCGTGCTATGGCTCTTTTGATACATGCTCCTGCACCATCATGCTCCCCCTTTCCATGCACGGCCTCACAAAAGTTCCACATATGTTGAATACCTGTAAAATTATGCCTCCTACTCAGCTAATAGAAATTCCGCGAGTTCTTGAATTGTGATGCACAATTATCCGACCATATGATATGCTGACTGAACGATATGCCCCTTCTAGCCAAATCATTATAGAACACCTGAAAGCAACCTTGCACGAACTCCGTAGAATGCGTGCGATCATCACTAATATAGAAATGATACTCCCTTATGATCTTTCTGTCATCCTCTGTACTATCATTCGCATGAATGAATGCGATGTGCACAAATATAGAAACCTGTGTGGAGTTGTAATATTGTGATTGCACCTCACGCTGTGGCTGTAGACTGTAGTTCTCTGCAAAGTCGACGACTGAAACAATGCTACCAACTGGAAATGTGTCCTTGCATAACTTGAATTGCAAGTCCAACCATCGAGCTCTATGGGCATGTCTTGCATACTCATACACTATGCTGTCACGAAATATAGGCATAAACTGATACACTGGAATCTTTTCAATAACTAATTCACACCTCTTTGCTTCTTTACCATCTTTTGTATTGTATGCCACTGTTTTATACTTGCCAAATTCTACTAGTTCATTTCCAACCGCATGTGTTATTTCCATATGTTCACATATTGGCAAATGTTGCAAGCCACCGCAACGATGACATGTGCCATCCAAGCATAATTTCTTGTAGAATATTTGACCTTCCTCTCTTTCACATAAAATTCTTGATATGAAATCTCTTGAAGATGTTGGTGGGGCACATATGGCACAACCCTGCAAATCATTGTTAGTATGCATATCTAAACATATAGACCTATAAGCATCAAAATGGTTAGAAAATTCAATATGTAATCTACAACAACAAGTAGTGCGTGTGTGATTTATCTTAACATAGAAAGGTTTTAGCATTTCAAAATATCTTTGACAAATTTTAATTTGAGGATACTTCTCTAGAAATTTACCATAAAACTGTGTTTGAGTCTCATCCAAAAAATGCTTTGGATGTGGCTCGCGGTTCTGACTACCAATTCTCCTTCTTACCACATCCCTTTGATTCGGAGATACCCTTGTGTAATTCTTCCAAAAGTCTTCAATTAGTGACCTCAATGCTTCAACAATTGGTTTATCTTTTCGTGGTAGTCTCCCCGAGAACGCCCATAATTCATTGGCATTAGTGTCCTCAATTCTTTGGCGTCTTCCAATGGCTCTTGATAAAGTTTTCCTATTAATTCTCAATTTTTGACTTGTCTTTCTAATAAGACGAGCTTTCCTCGTTTGACTACTTACTATAGTCGATGTAATCACACGCCGTGTTGCATTACTATCTTTTGTGCGTGAGGTGTTACCCACACTCTCATACGCACTCATTAGATTCTTGACAATAGATTTTTCACTTGAAGCCTCTGATGTTCTCAACCCAAGAATCTTCATGATAGACCTATACTTTATACTTCGCATCATTTCAACGAATAGTTGACATCTTGCAGTCTCATTTAACTTTTCAAAGAACAATCTCCAAATCTTATTAGCATATCTTCTACAAGTGCGTTTTGGAATCTTACCTTCCATTGGCTGCAAAATATTCTCATCAATATCAATCAAATACTTTGGCTTTCTATGCAAAATTCTAGGTGGTGTCAAGTTAGGTAAATTCATCTCAACATTAGGAATTTCATCAATATTTAAATGAGATGGGTTAGATGGCATACCTTCGATCGAAGATGGAATAGATGACATACCTTGAGGTTGAGGTGGGAATGATGGCGTACCTCCTTCATCACATGTGAGTGATGATGTACTCTCAACTTGAGATGTGGTAGATGGTGTCCCTACATGTTGTCTTGCGATAAAGGATGTGTCTCCAACTATGGTATTTAAATCTCTCGTACCACAAAGTTTTTGCATTCGTTCTCTTTGTACCGCCAATACCATATCTCTTTGTGATGGTTGTGGTTCCTCTTCAATTGGTATGTCTTCATTTATCGTGTCCAATTTCCTCTTCTCACGAAGTTCCCTCATAGCCATTGCTTTCTTTGCATTCTTAGCTTCTATCTCTTCCTGTGTTGGTTTAATTCTTGATCGTTTCCTCGGCATGACGGAGAATTTGTCTGTAGCATGATAAAGAGACCAATATTAGTTCCTAAGAAATGAATACATGATAATAGTGGGATTGTATTTTTTTTATGTTGTAAGGATTTATTCTTGTATAGTTTGACATCATGGTATGAACTAAGGTTTGTTTATTACACATAATTATTAAAGAGCCCAAGTGTAGAAAATATACATGGCATCATGTGAGATTGTAGGTTGCTTTCTTGATTGAAAATGTGTCTATTTTAAACATGTATGATAATGCATGATAAAGTAATTCAATCCGAAATAAGGAAAATGTAAAGAACATGCATGTAAAGACTTGACATACCTAAAAAACGAAGATTTGAATGGAGAGAGTACCCAATTATGTAGTGTTTTTATCTTCTTGCATCAAACTCCTCAACAATTTGAGTTTTTCACCACTTGCTTCCTTTTCAATGTTAAATTCTTAAAATTGAATCAAAATTAACATTGCAATACTACAAAAATTGAAACTTGTATAGATATATATCAAATTTGGTTTGAAAACTATGTTATTTCCTCCTTCTCAAGTTGGCAAAGCAGAAAAGGTGGTGGAAAGATCATGCAAAGGTGGTACAATGTGTCAAATGTGCATGTGAACTTCCCAATAGCATGAAAGCACTTCTTTTTTGTCGGAGCACGCGCAGAATCAGTAAGAAAACAGAGCATGTGGGCCTGGATCACGGGGGTAACCACTTTTTTACCGTTTTAGTAGAATTACAAAACGCGAGCGCGTTATAACGCGCTCGCGCTATAACGCGCTCGCGTTTTGTCCTCCTATAGATCTCTAAACCCTAAACCCTCAACTCTGATCCCTTGACCCTCAACCCTCAATGTCAAATCCTAATCCCTCAACCTCAACCTTGTCCCTAAACCCTAATCCCTTCAACCTCAACCCTATCCCTAAACCCTTGACCCTCGAACCTCAGCCCTCAACGTCAAACCGTAATCCCTTGATGCAGAGCGAAACAAGTTGAACATTAACACAGGTGAAAAAATCCTTGAAAGTCCACAAAATAACCTTTACAGTGTATATCGGCAAGACAATTTAAATGTCACACCGAAATGTACCTCAACCCTCAACATCAAACCCTCGAACCTTAACCCTTAACATCAAACCCTAATCCCTCAACCCTTAACTCTAATCCCTCGACCTTCAACCCTGATCCTAAACCCTAAACCCTCAACGCCAAATTCTAATCCCTCAACCCTTCACTCTAATCCCTCAACCCTAAACCCTATCCCTAAACCCTCAACACTATACCTTAAACCCTAATCCCTCAACCCTAACCCTAAACCTTGTCCCTAAACCCTAATCCCTTCAACCTCAACCCTATCCCTAAACCCTTGAACCTCGAACCTCAGCCCTCGACGTCAAACCCTAATCCCTCAACCCTCAACCCTCAACGTCAAACCCTAATCCCTCAACCCTAAACCCTATCCCTAAACCCTCAACACTATACCTTAAACCCTAAACCCTCAACGCCAAATTCTAATCCCTCAACCCTTCACTCTAATCCCTCAACCCTAAACCCTATCCCTAAACCCTCAACACTATACCTTAAACCCTAATCCCTCAACCCTAACCCTAAACCTTGTCCCTAAACCCTAATCCCTTCAACCTCAACCCTATCCCTAAACCCTTGACCCTCGAACCTCAGCCCTCGACGTCAAACCCTAATCCCTCAACCCTTAACTCTGATCCCTCATCTCTCAACCCTAACCCTAAACCCTCAACCCTCAACATCAAACCCTAATCCCTCAACCCTCAACCCTAATCTATCATCTGTCATCCCTCCACACTCTACTTTAACCCTAATTCCTCGACCCTCAACCCTATCCCTAAACCCTTGACCCTCGAACCTCAACCCTCAACCCTCAACGTCAAACCCTAATCCCTCAACCCTAAACCCTATCCCTAAACCCTCAACACTATACCTTAAACCCTAAACCCTCAACGCCAAATTCTAATCCCTCAACCCTTCACTCTAATCCCTCAACCCTAAACCCTATCCCTAAACCCTCAACACTATACCTTAAACCCTAATCCCTCAACCCTAACCCTAAACCTTGTCCCTAAACCCTAATCCCTTCAACCTCAACCCTATCCCTAAACCCTTGACCCTCGAACCTCAGCCCTCGACGTCAAACCCTAATCCCTCAACCCTTAACTCTGATCCCTCATCTCTCAACCCTAACCCTAAACCCTCAACCCTCAACATCAAACCCTAATCCCTCAACCCTCAACCCTAATCTATCATCCGTCATCCCTCCACACTCTACTTTAACCCTAATTCCTCGACCCTCAACCCTATCCCTAAACCCTTGACCCTCGAACCTCAACCCTCAACCCTCAACGTCAAACCCTAATCCCTCAACCCTAAACCCTATCCCTAAACCCTCAACACTATACCTTAAACCCTAAACCCTCAACGCCAAATTCTAATCCCTCAACCCTTCACTCTAATCCCTCAACCCTAAACCCTATCCCTAAACCCTCAACACTATACCTTAAACCCTAATCCCTCAACCCTAACCCTAAACCTTGTCCCTAAACCCTAATCCCTTCAACCTCAACCCTATCCCTAAACCCTTGACCCTCGAACCTCAGCCCTCGACGTCAAACCCTAATCCCTCAACCCTTAACTCTGATCCCTCATCTCTCAACCCTAACCCTAAACCCTCAACCCTCAACATCAAACCCTAATCCCTCAACCCTCAACCCTAATCTATCATCCGTCATCCCTCCACACTCTACTTTAACCCTAATTCCTCGACCCTCAACCCTATCCCTAAACCCTTGACCCTCGAACCTCAACCCTCAACCCTCAACATCAAACCCTAATCCCTCAACCCTAAACCCTCAACACTATACCTTAAACCCTAAACCCTCAACGCCAAATTCTAATCCCTCAACCCTTCACTCTAATCCCTCAACCCTAAACCCTATCCCTAAACCCTCAACACTATACCTTAAACCCTAATCCCTCAACCCTAACCCTAAACCTTGTCCCTAAACCCTAATCCCTTCAACCTCAACCCTATCCCTAAACCCTTGACCCTCGAACCTCAGCCCTCGACGTCAAACCCTAATCCCTCAACCCTTAACTCTGATCCCTCATCTCTCAACCCTAACCCTAAACCCTCAACCCTCAACATCAAACCCTAATCCCTCAACCCTCAACCCTAATCTATCATCCGTCATCCCTCCACACTCTACTTTAACCCTAATTCCTCGACCCTCAACCCTATCCCTAAACCCTTGACCCTCGAACCTCAACCCTCAACCCTCAACGTCAAACCCTAATCCCTCAACCCTAAACCCTATCCCTAAACCCTCAACACTATACCTTAAACCCTAAACCCTCAACGCCAAATTCTAATCCCTCAACCCTTCACTCTAATCCCTCAACCCTAAACCCTATCCCTAAACCCTCAACACTATACCTTAAACCCTAATCCCTCAACCCTAACCCTAAACCTTGTCCCTAAACCCTAATCCCTTCAACCTCAACCCTATCCCTAAACCCTTGACCCTCGAACCTCAGCCCTCGACGTCAAACCCTAATCCCTCAACCCTTAACTCTGATCCCTCATCTCTCAACCCTAACCCTAAACCCTCAACCCTCAACATCAAACCCTAATCCCTCAACCCTCAACCCTAATCTATCATCCGTCATCCCTCCACACTCTACTTTAACCCTAATTCCTCGACCCTCAACCCTATCCCTAAACCCTTGACCCTCGAACCTCAACCCTCAACCCTCAACATCAAACCCTAATCCCTCAACCCTTAACTCTAATCCCTCGACCTTCAACCCTGATCCTAAACCCTAAACCCTCAACGCCAAATTCTAATCCCTCAACCCTTCACTCTAATCCCTCAACCCTAAACCCTATCCCTAAACCCTCAACACTATACCTTAAACCCTAATCCCTCAACCCTAACCCTAAACCTTGTCCCTAAACCCTAATCCCTTCAACCTCAACCCTATCCCTAAACCCTTGACCCTCGAACCTCAGCCCTCGACGTCAAACCCTAATCCCTCAACCCTTAACTCTGATCCCTCATCTCTCAACCCTAACCCTAAACCCTCAACCCTCAACATCAAACCCTAATCCCTCAACCCTCAACCCTAATCTATCATCCGTCATCCCTCCACACTCTACTTTAACCCTAATTCCTCGACCCTCAACCCTATCCCTAAACCCTTGACCCTCGAACCTCAACCCTCAACCCTCAACGTCAAACCCTAATCCCTCAACCCTAAACCCTATCCCTAAACCCTCAACACTATACCTTAAACCCTAAACCCTCAACGCCAAATTCTAATCCCTCAACCCTTCACTCTAATCCCTCAACCCTAAACCCTATCCCTAAACCCTCAACACTATACCTTAAACCCTAATCCCTCAACCCTAACCCTAAACCTTGTCCCTAAACCCTAATCCCTTCAACCTCAACCCTATCCCTAAACCCTTGACCCTCGAACCTCAGCCCTCGACGTCAAACCCTAATCCCTCAACCCTTAACTCTGATCCCTCATCTCTCAACCCTAACCCTAAACCCTCAACCCTCAACATCAAACCCTAATCCCTCAACCCTCAACCCTAATCTATCATCCGTCATCCCTCCACACTCTACTTTAACCCTAATTCCTCGACCCTCAACCCTATCCCTAAACCCTTGACCCTCGAACCTCAACCCTCAACCCTCAACATCAAACCCTAATCCCTCAACCCTTAACTCTAATCCCTCGACCTTCAACCCTGATCCTAAACCCTAAACCCTCAACGCCAAATTCTAATCCCTCAACCCTTCACTCTAATCCCTCAACCCTAAACCCTATCCCTAAACCCTCAACACTATACCTTAAACCCTAATCCCTCAACCCTAACCCTAAACCTTGTCCCTAAACCCTAATCCCTTCAACCTCAACCCTATCCCTAAACCCTTGACCCTCGAACCTCAGCCCTCGACGTCAAACCCTAATCCCTCAACCCTTAACTCTGATCCCTCATCTCTCAACCCTAACCCTAAACCCTCAACCCTCAACATCAAACCCTAATCCCTCAACCCTCAACCCTAATCTATCATCCGTCATCCCTCCACACTCTACTTTAACCCTAATTCCTCGACCCTCAACCCTATCCCTAAACCCTTGACCCTCGAACCTCAACCCTCAACCCTCAACGTCAAACCCTAATCCCTCAACCCTAAACCCTATCCCTAAACCCTCAACACTATACCTTAAACCCTAAACCCTCAACGCCAAATTCTAATCCCTCAACCCTTCACTCTAATCCCTCAACCCTAAACCCTCAACACTATACCTTAAACCCTAATCCCTCAACCCTAACCCTAAACCTTGTCCCTAAACCCTAATCCCTTCAACCTCAACCCTATCCCTAAACCCTTGACCCTCGAACCTCAGCCCTCGACGTCAAACCCTAATCCCTCAACCCTTAACTCTGATCCCTCATCTCTCAACCCTAACCCTAAACCCTCAACCCTCAACATCAAACCCTAATCCCTCAACCCTCAACCCTAATCTATCATCTGTCATCCCTCCACACTCTACTTTAACCCTAATTCCTCGACCCTCAACCCTATCCCTAAACCCTTGACCCTCGAACCTCAACCCTCAACCCTCAACGTCAAATCCTAATCCCTCAACCCTAAACCCTATCCCTAAACCCTCAACACTATACCTTAAACCCTAATCCCTCATCCCTCAACCCTAAACCTTATCCCTAAACCCTAATCCCTCAACCCTCAACCCTAATCTGTCATCCCCCAACTCTAATCCTTCATCCCTAAACCCTAAATGCTATCCCTATTCCTACACCCTCAACAGAATCGATACTATACCTTAAACCCTAATCCCTTATCCATAAACCCTCCAACCCTATCCCTAATCCTTATACCATCCACACTCTACTTTAACCCTAATTCCTCGACCCTCAACCCTATCCCTAAACCCTTGACCCTCGAACCTCAACCCTCAACGTCAAACCCTAATCCCTCAACCCTTAACTCTGATCCCTCGACCCTCAACACTATACCTTAAACCCTAATCCATATCCCTCAACCCTCAACCCTTAAAACTTAAACCCTATCCCTACACCCTCAACACTTGACACTATATCTTAAGCCTTAAACCCTAATCCCTAAAGCCTCAACCCTCAATCCTTAAACCTTAAACCCTAAACCCTATCCCTAATCCCTCTACCCTCAACACTCTAACCCTAACCTCGACATTAAATGCTAATCCGTCAACCCTAAACCCTAATCCTAAACCCTCAACCCTAAACCTTATCCCTAAACCCTAATCCCTCAACCCTCAACCCTAATCCATCATCCCTCAACTATAATCCCTCATCCCTAATCCCTAAATGCTATCCCTATTCCTAAACTCTCAACAGACTTGATACTATACCTTAAACCCTAATCCCTTATCCCTAAACCCTCCAACCCTATCCCTAATCCTTACACCCTCCACACTCTACTTTAACCCTAATCCCTCGACCCTAAACCCTATCCCTAAACCCTTGACCCTTGAACCTCAACCCTCAACCCTTAATGTCAAACCCTAATCCCTCAACCCTTAACTTTGATCCCTCGACCCTCAACCGTAATCTGTCATCCCTCATCCCTAAACCTTAAACGCTATCCCTATTCCTAGACCCTCAACGGGTTCGATACTATACCTTAAACGCTAATCCCTTATCCGTAAACCTTTCAACTCTATCCTTTATGCCTTAACCCTCATGATGAATAGCCTTGAGTGTAAAAAAATTTGAGTGGGACATAACGCGAGCGCGTTATAACGCGCTCGCGTTATGTCGAACATGGGAAAAGACAGGCTTGCGGGAAAAATGTAAGGCAATAAACAACGCGAGCGCGTTATTTCTTGCTTTGGGAATCCCAAGCCTTGGGCTTGGGATTTGCTTTGGATTTCCAACCCAAAGGCTTGGAGTGCCTTATGAACAGTCACAGACGTGTTTTTCTGTATTCTTCAAAATTTCACATAATTTCATTCGTGCTAACCCTCAGATTTGCACGTGTTTCAAGGTTGAACAAATCGAACACATGGGTAATGTTAGGCTTTCTCTTAGCTATTTGACGATGTGATTTTTTTCACATTTTAACAATGTTAAGCCTTTCATCTTTAATTTCTTTTGTTTGTGTGTCCGTTTTTATGCAAAAACCACTGTTTGGTCTTTTTTTCATTGTAAAATAACTATTCATTCAAATTTCAAAAAAATTACATATTTAGAAACTAGACTCCATTCTACAAATATTAAAAAAATAAAAAAATGATTTTCAATTAGTTTTCAAAATTTATAGGGGTAGCACGGCCAAAATTCTGTTTTTTAGGATGTGTCCACTTTAAAAATTAGTAAAAAATCAAATATTCATCAAAAAATTATCAAAAAAATCGGGCATAAACTACATGCTATTAGCTAATTTCTCACCGAAGCGATTTTAAAAATACCAAAAAAAAGTTGACCTTTTGAGGGAGCCACAAAACATGCTATGTTATGTTTTTTTGACAGAAACAACACCAATTTCTGTGGCTCCCTCTTTTGAACCCCTTAATCTATGCCATTTTCAAAACAAAATAGTAGTTTAGAAAGTAGACTCGGAGCACTACGAACATTGTTTTGGTTGCATCTCTAAATTTTGAGTGTAACTATGCTCAATTTCTCATCCAAGGCCAGTATTTCCTGATTTCAGAAAAAAAGTGGCCACTTAAGACCCCTTTTTGGCCCCCCATCTTCTTGCACTTACCCTCAATCCTTCTTCCATTGTTTTTACCTAGTTTTCATCATTGCAGGCTTCACTTACTGATTTAGGTTCAATCTTTGAAATCAAACAAATCTCCTCTTGATCTTAAATTTTTGTATCCTAGTTAGAACACCTTTACTCATATCTCCTATGATTTGATCTTCAGGATGATTCAGTCTTACATACCTAGGAGTTTTGGGAATTGCTTGAACTTCTGATTCTTGAGCTTGTTCCTCAACTTCTGCACTAATCTCTTGAATTACTGGATTTTTTGGATCAATCTAGATCTGAGTCTGAGTTTACACTTGCCTTTCTTGACTTGGATTTTCATCTTGATCATTAGAATCATATCCACAAGACCTGGAATGTCCTTCCTTGCTCTCATCAACTCTGACATTAGCACTTTCAACAATCTTTTTTAGCCTCTTGTTAAAGCACCGGTATGCTTTGCTTTAAGTAGAGTAACCCAAAAAAACTCCTTCATAACTTCTTGCTTCAAACTTTCCTAGATCCTCATCTCTTTTGATATAGCATTTACTACCAAAAACTCTCAAATATCTCATAGTCGGAGGATGACCAAACCAGAGTTCATAAGGAGTCTTACCAAAATTACCTTTGATCTGCACTCGATTAAGAGTGTAGACAATAATACTCACAGCTTCTCTCCAATAAACTTGTGGAACATTTGTTTCCATCATCATGGTCCTAGAAGCTTCTTGAATGGTTTGGTTCTTTCTTTGTACAACTCCATTTTGATGAGGAGTCCTAGGAGCAGATAACTATCTTTTTATTCCATGCCTTTCACAGAATGTATCAAACTCACCAGAGGTAAACTCTCCACCTCTGTCAGATCTCAAACACTTTATCTTCACACCAATCTCATTTTTAACCATAACTTTGAACACTTTGAATTTGTCAAGGGCTTCTGATTTTTCTTTTAAGAAAGTTACCCACATCATCAAGGAGTAATCATCAATTAGCACCATAAAATATCTATCTCCTTGCACACTCCTAATTCTAGCAGGACCACATAGATCAGTATGCACAAGTTCCAATCGCCCACTTGAAAATTGTTCTTTACTTTTGAATGATGTTTTGTTTTGTTTAGCTAATTGACATTCTCTACACATGCTATAGGTTTAACAAGTCTTGGAAGATCTCTCATAGCCTGAGTAGAATTTATCTTGATAATGTTATCAAAATTCACATGGCACATTCTCCTATGCCACAACCAACTTTGGTCTGTCTGAGCAATCAAACAAATTTTACCAGAACTACTTAATTGAAAGATGTTACCTCTAGTTTGTGTACCAGATGCAATTTCAGTTCCAGATCTTTCCAAGATTTTGCATTTTCCATCATTGAATCAGAGATTATAACCCTTGTCAACCAACTGTCTAACACTGAGAAGATTATGCTTTAGCCCTTCCACATACAGAACATCATTGGTGTTATTCTTTCCATCACAAGAGATGGATCCTTTGCCTCGGATTCTACCAGCTGAGTTATCTCTAAATTTAACAAGCCCACCTTCATGTTTTTTAAGTCTTATAAACTTACTTTTATCACCAGTCATATGATGAGAACATCTACTATCAATCACCCATTCATCCTTTTCAACAACCTGAGCAGCCAAGGCACTTTCCATATTTTCACAGCTAGTAGATTCAGTAGACACCAGATCTTCTTCTTTGATAGCAATGAACACCCAATCATTTTCAATGGAACCTCCATGATAGGATTAATCATCTGTGACTCCTCCAGTTTCTTGGATATAGTAACATTTATTCTGACCTTTATATTGATTAGGGTTTGGTTTTGAAAACCTCTCCAGACAGCTTGAGGCAAAATGACCAATCTTATTACAAGTAAAACATTTGAGTGGCAACTTTCCTTCATACCTACTAGATCCTCTTGGCATTCTTTTGGTAATAAGAGCTTCAAGATCTGCAGTTTTGATTTCATCATCTTCAAGATCCTTCCTTGCCTTCACAAATCTGTTTGATCTTGCTAAAGAGCTTTCATCTAGATCATATCTTTGTTTTCCATATACACTAGCCTTAAATGCAGATTCAGACTTAGGAAGAGAATCACTAAATTCACTTAATTCAAAAGCTGAAATTTTGCCAACTAGCGGATCTCTTGTAACTTCTGAGATAGTCCTGATCTCCTCTATAGCAACAACCTTATGTTTGTATGAATTAGGTAAAGATCTAAGCACTTTTACCACAATCTTTGATTCTTCCAAAGTTCCACCTGCACACCTAATACCACACACAAGTTCATTTATCTTTTGCATGTAGATTGTGATGTTTTCATCTTCACTCATCCTCAGATTTTCAAATTTTCCTCTGACTTTGCAGCTTGGCACATTTGACAAATTCATCGCCTTCATACAGATTCTCCAACTTTTTCCAGATTTCATGAGCAGTTTTTAGTCCAAAGACATTTGTCATTTCTGAATTAGTCAGGGTACTCAACAAGGCTTCTTTAGCTCGAAGATTATTTTCAGCATCTTTGAGTTCATCTGGAGTTGACGGACCTTTCTCTGCAGGATTATACTCATCCTTAGTTAACACCCAATATGCTTCACCCATGCATTGCAAATGGCACTCCATAGGACTCTTCCAAATAGAGTAATTTGTTCCATCAAATCTCAGAATGTCCTTCTTGTAGGTCGGCATCCTAGATCTCCTCAAGCAGTCAAGCTTCTTTTAGAGGATCTAGCTCTGATACCAATTGTTAGACCAAACAACTAAGAGGGGGGGTGAATCAGTTGTCACACAAAATAACTTTTTTTTGCTTTTAACCTTCTTTATTAACTTACTATCAGATTAGTGATGTAAACATTAAAGTATGGATCAACAACATATGAGTAGAAACTTAAGAAATACACTTGACACCAAGATTTTGACATGGAAACCCAGTTAAGGGAAAAACCATGGTGGGGGTTAACCCACAAAGATTTGTACCCTATTAAAAGTACTTTAGAAAATTAGAAGGCACATGCCTTCAGGCGTACTACCCAAAGCTCACTGCTCAAAATAGAGGCTCACTACCTACAGAATTTATTTTAGAACAAAAAGAATTAACTGATAAATAGCATCTACTTCATGCCTGGTTTAGTTTCATTGAATGCTCACAAAACTTCTTCTTTACCCCAAAAACTTCTTCTCTAACTCTTCATCAAAACATCTCTTGTTCTTCTGCTTCTCCTCTGCTCTACTCTTCCTTTTGATCATTTCTTCAGATTATATTATTTTCACACAAGGATAATTTTCCATGACTCATCAACAAGAATTTATACACTTCGTCAACCTTAGGATGAACATCAAGTTTGGCACTACAAACATCTGACTTAGTATGAATCACTAAGTTGTCTACCAAACATAAATGGGACTTAAATCTTCCTTGATCAACATGCCACACTTCATAGAATTGCTCTTAGATCATTCGCAACATGCTTGAATCATCCGGTCGGCCAAGACTGGGAAGAACAACAACACCAAGAAGTCAATCTTCTTTGACAAGATCAAACTCCAATGCGGACCTCCAACCTAGTAGTCACATGATCCAAAAACCTTCACAAGCACATTAAATTCAATAAAAACATCTACACTCATCCAAATCATCAGAATCACTTGCATCTTCCTATAAAACCTCAAGAACACTGTCTGCCATGACTATCACATTAGGAAGATTTCTTGTAGACCTCCAAACCACGTACCACTTGAATGGATGATACACACTGCCTTCCCAAACTTGCCTTTAGATGCGCAAATCATCATTTGACATATCCAGAACAATCCAGACCTCTTTTCTATCACTCTGTCTCTTCTGAACATTGTAGGAATTGGTTATACTCAGATGGCCATAACTTCTTCAAATCTTAATGTGAACCTCTCACATCTTAATTGGAGCTTCTTCAGACAAACCTCTACATAGCCATCTAGTCCACATACATTGATCTTCATTAATTTTCTCAATATCTTCAACAATCCAGTCTTCTATATAGGCATCAACTTAGGATACAGTTGACACCAATGACAATAGGAATATGTTGACATCAATGACAACACTGCTTAAGTACATATTTGCAACACATAGGGCTACTCAATGTAGAAGTAGAATGAATCAAAATGTTCCATCTTTCTATGGTAAATGTTTCAATTGCAAGAAGATTGGTCATAAAGCAAATGAGTGCAGAAGTATGTCAAGAAATATGCCAAACTATTCTAGGAATGGTCAATTCTTCAATGGCAAGTGTTTCACATGCAATAGACTTGGACACATGGCTAATCATTGCAGATCAAGGATGAATTCATTCAGAGAAAGAAATCAAGGACAAGGAAATATTGTATGCTTCAATAGCAACAAATTTGGACATGTTGCAAGATTATGTAGAAGCAAGAATATGAAGAGAAATTACTATGCTGAAGAAAGAAAAATAGAGCAAAGGAATGATAAGGGAAAAGAAAAGGTTGATCCAATGAGAACCAAGAATGAGATGAGTATGATCTAGATTAAAAAAGATGTAAATGAGGTTAAGGATGGATCCACACCAGTATCTGGTGTAGACACTTCCTCCGAGAAGTAAATTGAGAGCTCTAACTCAAGGGGAGCAGTGTTGAATCTCCAAATCCCCCAGCCAGAAAGTGGGTGCCATAATTTGGCATGAAAAGTGTACGATGAAATTTAATGTGACACATCTCTCAAAAGAAAATCAAGAAGAAAAAGGGTCAATGCAGTGTATTACGGAGCAATCCTAATCGACTGTATTCTACAATGAAGGGATTTAACAACTTTTTCAGACTGAGCATTTATGATGGCTTAGGTTAAGTCATGTGAAAGATAAAAGGGAACTTGTTTGGTTTCAAAATCACTTTGCACTCAAATCTATCAAGTATTCGGAGAGATTGGAGCAAACTTTGAGCAATGACAACCAAGATTTGAAGCGCTTGAAGTATTTTAGAGAAAAGGAAACCCTAACTCAACGAAACAAGATATTCATCTAACTATGAATTTATTGGAAAGAAATGGCAAATCCTTTAGTTGTTGATATCTCTGAGCATCCTCAACCCAAATTCAAGAAACACCCTCACAAAGCAACTGAAATTGATCAAATGGGTGCTTTCTCAAGTATACCAAATGGAGTTTTATATGTGGAAGATGTCAGGGCATATATTCATGTATCCCTAGATGAGCACGATGATAGGAGATTCACAGACTTATATCAAAATTATTTAAGTGATTCCACCTGAAAGAAGAATACAAAATCCTGGAAGAAAAGAAATTCATCCAATATACAGTGTTTCCTACATTTGTTGAGGATGAATGGGTTCGATACATGCTAAGCATGATTCATGATGAGTTCATGTGGTTGGTAAAGGGGCAACCATTTAAGATTACAAAAGATACTATTAGGGAAGTCACTAGATTATGCTCTACCAAATCAATACCACTATTGAAAGATGTGAAGAATGATACAGTATTTGTGACTACCGGAGCAAAATTTGATAAGGGAGCCTTGAAAATAAATGATATTGAGGATCACGTTGTGAGATTTGCCTCAATGGTGTTGGGATACAAAGTTTATTTCACCAACTGGGAAAACTTTGTTTCAGGCATGGCCATTTACATAGCCTATCAAATGATTAAGGAGAATGTTGATTATGACATCTGCAAATTGCTCCGACAACAATTAATGGACAACCTGAAAAAGATCAAGGAAAGCAAGAACTATCCCTTCAAATTTGGTACGCTTATTATCTGTTTATTCTTTTATTTTCTGAATGAGTTCCCTAATCACAAGGGATTGATTTGGTTAAGTAATCAACCCGTGGCTGTTCAAATAAGAAACTGTCTTAGCAATCTAGGTAGTCACAATGAGAAAAAAGTAGTTTTATGGGGGTTTTTCAAGAACTTTCAAAACATGATGCAGTCAAGGGAAAGAATACCTAGGGCAATTATTGAGAAATATAGAGATACCATTTGTTTCATGGTCACCAAGGACCAATGTTTAATGGAGGTTGTTGAGCCTAGAATAGTTTGGATCATGCCCATGGGGTATGAAGTGGATGGTCAAGTATTGGACAACTATGCCCAACATATGCTAAGCAAAACTAAGGACACAAAGGAAGAAAGGTTTGGTACATATTAAGAACTATCTGTAAAATTGCATGTTGAACTCAATAAACTAGAATCCACTAGGAAAGTGAGAAGAGAAGTAGAAGAAATTGCTGCAAGGTATGGTATTACCAAAGAACAACTAAAAGAAGTTAGGGAAAAGGCAAAGAAAATAGAAGAAGAAAAATAAGAGAGTGAACCAGTACAGGTTCCAGAAGAATCTAAGATGAAATAGAACAAACCAAAAAAGGTCCAAAGGACCCCTAGCAACTCTGTTACCTCCTATGGTGCCACATCATCAATAAACCTAGAGAAAACATCTAAAGAATCCTCTGTCAAAGACATGAAGAGGAAAAAGATGAAGGGAAGAAGATTATATGTTAGTGTTGGTGAAAAGGATGAAGAAGAAACAGAGTCAGATGAAGAGGTCAAGAAGATGAAAGATGAGGTAGTCAAAGCCTCCAGAAGCATTAAAGAAAAACCCTCTGGAAAAGAAAAATCCATTAAAAGATAGAGAAAAGAAAAGCCTCTAACTCCTGAAGATGTAATAAAAGTTGTCACAGTTGATGGAAATCTGAAGCCCATGATTGAACTCTATGATGGATATGGTGATGTTAATAAAAGAAGCTTGGAAGAAGCCACTGTGAAATATCTAAACATCTTCAATAGGGCTTTTATTGAGATCATCTCTGATCTCCCTAAAAGCCTAGCAAATATTCTGAGCATCAGAAAGGAGACTAGTAGAGCTAAGGATATTGAGCTAAGAAAACATGTGATAACTAGATTATGTCTGGAAATTATTCTGGAAGAAAACCTGATCTCCAAGGAGACCAAGGACTAGTTCAAAACAAAAATGAGGGTGAATTTATTAATGATGGGTGAGATTGATAAGGTGGTGAAAGAAACAGAGGAAAATATTTTGGAAGCTTTGAAGAAACACAATCTTCCCACCACATGTGTCAATGAAGAGAATGATGTTGCTAATAATTCATCTATTCTGAAAGTAAACTTGGGCCAAGAAACTGACAAAGGTGATAGAGTGTCCGAAGAAAAGGAAGTACTCATTGATGACTCTCAAATGGGACCCTCATCGACACAACAAACTAAGGATGTTACCAAAAAGGAAAAGATTGAGGAAGAGTCGGCCATGGAAAATGCTCCACTAGAACAAAAAGAGGAAACTCCTATACCAAGAGACACTGCTGAATCTATGAAAGAACAATTGGAGAAAAGAAAGCAGGTTTTGGATGAGTCAGAATTCCTACATGGTCTAATAAACTTGGATACAATGTCACCAGTACAAAAGCTGAAGTTGGTCACAGTTGTTTAGGCTAAGGCTCAAGAAGAAATGTTAAAGTCTCACATTGAGGACAGTGAGCTCATTGTTGAAGCATCCTACATTTTGGAGAATCTGATGCCATCTTATCAAAAAGATAACTCCTTACCTCCAAATGACCAACTCAAAGGAATTACTAGTTTGGTAAGTAAACATTTTGAATCTTTTGAAAAATCTGCTAAAACAAAAGTTAGATAAGAATTCAATGAGAAAAGGTTAGATGAGTTGACAAAGTTGATAGCCCATGATAAGGCTCAGCTAGATAATAAGATACAAAATGTTTAAAGTTCTATTGGAGAAGCTGGTGATGTATATAAATTTTGTCTATCATGGCCAGAAGTTACAAAGAAGACAGAAGAAAAGATCAAGGAATTGGAAGGAAAACTGATGAATATTTCTAAAAACTTTGATCCAGTACATGAATCACCCAACAACCAAGAAGCTCAAGTCATCAACATCCATAATAACTTGAATGGTTTAATAAATTAGAGGTATCAAATAAAGAGTAGAATGGGACAAATGAGAAGACTAATCAGTCCCAAATTGGATTCGATGACTAAGCTTGTAGCTAAAGCATAGCTTGCTGCACAAACTGCCACATCATCAGACCTACAAATAGCTGAAACTCTAGTTTTTCTCTTCAGTGGACACATTCAGATTTTGGATAATGCCAAGAACAGCTGGGATATTGAGTGGACATAGATTAAGAACATATTCAATGACATTCTTAAATACATGTAATATAATGAGGAAGATTGTACTTGTAAATATAAGGTAGAGTACATAATTTTTTTGGAATTTTGACAAATTTTTGGTTCTGGATCACACCCTTTGCCATTGATGTCAAAGGGGGAGAAGAAGATCAGTGAAAATGGGGTAAAACATCTCAAGGAGAGAAGGAAAACAAATAATATAGTAAGGGGGAGCAGTTAAGAATTTTTCACTACTAAGTGTTGCCATCAATGCCAAAGAGGGAGATTGTTGGTAAGAGACACTGCTCCGAGATGGACTTGTATGTTGTCATTGATGGCAACAAGGCTTAGAGATCTTATCACCATGATAGGAAGAGATAACTCTGGAAGGATTGTAGACACCCAAAATGACCAAGTCATCACATCTCTTGCATTTCGTCTAATCTGTCTAATCACCTGCATTCAACATTAATTAAATAATCTAAATATTTAATTAATTTCATCCATTTCTTCTAAATCACATACTTTCAACATTAATTAAACAAATCTTCTTTATTTATTTAATTTTCATTAAATCAGCCTTATTCTTCCATGATTAAATAAATTTTATTATTTAATTAAATCATTATCCTCTTTCCAAAATTCAAGTCCCCATTAATTAAATAAATCTAATTATTTAATTAATTCATCACAAATCTTCTTATCTACAATTAAATAATTTACATTATTTAATTAAATCAAATTGTTCTTCCAAATTTAAATAAATCATGCAAATTTATTTAAATTATCTCAATCCTCTAAAAATAAATAAAATCAAGTATTTTATTTATAATCTTCATATTCCTCTAATCTTGCACAAACAATTAAATAAATTTATTTATTTATTTTGCTTTTTCCTCTAAAAAATAAATCTTCTAAAAATAAAATATAATCACATATTTTATTTATCCTTCATCATCCAAAATAAATTAAATAAATTTATTTGTTTAATTTATTTAAATCATCATATCTTATCTATTCCTCTATCATGCACAAATAATTAAATAAATTTATTTATTTAATTTCAATTATATTCTAATTCCTCGTAAAATATCTTGTTAACTCGTGCACAATCAGTCTTATTTTTAGAACTCTAAAAAAGACAAAATTACAAGTTGAGTTATCTATTCAATCAATCTTGTTTTCATCATATCTTAATAAAAATATCCTTATGGATTGACACATGTCGTGTGCACATTCATCATGGTTATTTGTTTTATCTCCTCTGTTGATTCTTCTAAATTATCTGGACAGTTGATTGATCTTCATTGAAACCTATATAAACCCCCCTCATCTCCTTCATAAATCCTCTTCAATCACTTATTCTCAGGCATCCTTTATAGTGCTTGGAGCATACATCACATCGTTGAGCAACTTACAATCTTTTGACATTGATCTTTGAGCACCTACACTTGCTTGTTGCAAACATGGTTTCGCAGCGTTATTGAGCAATCCACATTCAACAAAGAGAACAACACAATCTAGGTAAAAGCTTTCTTATTTCATTTGATTTATTGATAATGGCTTTTATTTAGATAGATCTCTTTATGTTATAGGTTTTTGATTTAGTAACATAGTTGAGCACTTTCAGCATAACAGTAAGTCACCTTTGGTAACACAATGCAACACTTTTGGTCAAATTGAGTTATTTTGCTAACTTGTGAGTTTTTGTGGAACTAATCGATCTGTTACAACTTCTTATCTCTCATGCAGAGCAAATGGGTTTTTCTAACATGTTCATGTAGGACGAGCATTGAAGAATCTCAATCTATTGCGCTAAGTCTTAGGAACATAATTCTTTCTTAAGGGACAAAACATCAATTTGGCAATATAAGTCTTAGGAACACTTTGCTTTCTTAAGGGACAATGGACATGAATGCAAAAACACTTCAATTTTCTAAGGGACAATGGACATGAATGTCAAACACTTCAATTTCATAAGGGACAATTGACAACTACAAACATGTGTGTGCCTAATCTAGTTACACCTTATTTTTTCTTATAACGGGACAATTGAACCTTTGTTTGTCATGCTTACTCTTACATTTCAGTTATTCCTTTAGAAGGGCCTTCTTTTGGATTGCGCTTCATCCAAAAGGGATGACCCTAAGTGGAGTTTTCCTTTGAACCGCTATATAAGAGGGATAACGCGAAAGCCAAGTCCTAACCGACGTCAGCCTTACCTTGTGGTGCCAAACTGAAAAGAGGTGTACTAGCTCTTTGTGGAAACAATTTTCACATCAAGTGAAGTGTTTGATACTCTTAGTAGGATTGGTTAAAGCTTTTAGTAGCATGTCACATTGCTCATAAGGCATTGGTCCCTCAAAGTTACTAAGAACCATTGTAGATAGTGACTACCCGATCTACCTCTGAACGTTGCGGTAATTATCAGTGCAAGGGGAATCGATTTAAGCCCTCAAGATACTCACCATTGGCTCCCTTGAGAAGAGATAGTATTCCCTTAGCCATAAAGCTCTTGTGACCTACTTGAGCTTTCTGAGGGGAGGGTGAGATATCCCTACCTATCGTCTCTCACAAAGATACAAATGTTTGACACCTTTATGGAATGACATTTGGTCGACGGAGTATTAAGTTGTGAGCTGATCTACTACAATGAAACCTTGTCTCTAGGGATAAAAAGTGCTTGATATTGTTTGCAATTGTCTTATACCTGTGGAAACATTGGGCTTTTTGTGAGCCTCGAACATACACTATTTGTTGTGTCAGTCCTTTTTTTACAAACATTGTTTGATGTGTTTTCTCTTGCCAAAGCAAATCCAATCAGAACCAAAACCAAATCTATCAAAATTTGCCATTTAAAACATCACAGACGCTACTTTAGCACCTCTAGTATAACAGCAGCTCACCTTTGGTATTACAGTAGCCCGCCTTTGGTATAACAGTACGTTGCCTCTGGCAAACCTACTTCAGCGCCCTTGGTATAACAGTAGCTCACTTTTGGTCTAATAGTAGCTCACCTTTGGTATAGCAGTACCTCACCTTTGGTAGCTCAGTCCATCACCTTTGGTATTAAAGTAGCTCACTTTTGGTGGCACAGTCCTGTGCCTTTGGTCAAATAGTATAGCGCATTTTGTCTAGAAAACTATGCATCAAAATTTGTCTTTTCCAAAACACAAGCAGAATCCTAGCATATTGTCCTAGTGTATTCCATGGTAACCACTAGACTCTAGAAAACTATGAAGACTAAGTAGGTCACCCCAAGGAAGTGCAAATCACCTCCTCATATGCCTCAACCAAGCCAATCCAACTTGACTCCCAAGGTTACTCCCAAGACACCAGCAGAAAGATCGACCAACTCTCCAAACATGTCGTAGCTTGATTGACCAAACAATCCTCATGAAGGTAGGGGCCCTTTGGTAAGTACACCTCACTATACAACCAGCATGCCTCTGGATTTTGTCCCACAAGGTTATACTATCAATCAAGTCCCATCTCAAGAAAAGTGACACTTTGAAAAAGGTCAATCCTCTCAAGAAGATGGACAAGACCTTGACAAAATCATACAAGATCCTAGAGTCATGGCGGCCTTTGACAAAATCCTTAGTGAGAACCAAGATCATTTTTTCTGCTTGCTAGCAGAGCAAGGAGCCAAATTACCCAAAGGTTTTGATCTATCAAACTTTAGCAAGCCTAACAGCACCCAAGATACTATAACAACAGTCCAAACCATGTCAACTGTGACCACACCATTACATGAACAAGGCTCACAAGGGAGAACGATTGAACAATATGAGAATCCCCTTTATCAAAATCCAATGGCAGAGAGACCCATATCATGGCTGATAAAGCCTATGGAGATCTACAAACACCAACAAGAAACTCTCCAACATCAAGAAGAACTAGCAAGACAAGTCGGCATAGCTCAATCAAACATACAACAAACTCCTAGAATGCCCACACCAATCACAAGTGGAATATTGGCTACCCCATCACGAGAAGGTTTTCCACCAAATTACAATCCAGGAAACACTTATGTAGCCATACAACAAGGGTCTCAACAAACACCCCCACCAACATCATCAAACCTTCGTATCCCTCAACCAACCAGGGTCATGCAACCCCAACCACAACATTCTTCTATGCTCATCCTCAATCAACCTCAACCATTGCAAAACACATCTACCTATGTTCCCCCACCACAACAATCATCAGCGCTAAACTTTTTCAACACATTTCCTAACCACCTCAACATTCCCAAAACCAAACTTCCCAAAGCTATGTTTCGCAACCGCAACGTAACCCAACAAACTTTATCTTTCCTCCACCAAACTCTTTTCTTCAATCATCACAAATCCTACATTCTTACCTAGCGCCGCCCCCACCTCCCCAAAATCAAAACACATATGACCTTAACCAATCATATGACCCTTATAACGCCAATGCCCATGGCTTACACTACAATCTTCTGTATGGGCATCAACAACCACTTCTAGGACACTAGGAGATGTTTCCAACCCCTCCCACAATGATGGAGGTAAAAATCAAGGAAGTTCAACAACAGCTAGCCAATTTAACATTTGGCCACACGAAGAAGACCTCTTTAGAAGAAGTGTGTGCTTATCCTTTTGATCGGTCATTACCCATGATCCCTTTTCCTCACAATTTCACTATTCCCAAGTTTGATAAATACAAAGGAAAAGGGGACCCAAAAGACCATCTCAAGGAATTCTATCTTGCTTGCTTCGAGGTCTCACATAATGACACATATCTTATGCGTCTCTTTCCTTACAGTCTTGGAGGTCAAGCTATACAATGGTTCTCACACCTCTCCACGGGTATCAAGTCTTTCAATGAGTTAGTAGAGAAATTTGCCACCCATTTCTCCTACAACACGAAGCATGAGATCTCCATGACCGATCTATGCAACAACAAACAGAAAAATGGTGAAAATTTCATTTCTTTCCTTTAATGATGGAGACAAATGGCTAGCAAATTCCCATTCAAGATACCTGAAAAGCAGCTTGTTAGCATATTTGTGCAGAATCTCAACCAAGAATTGGGTTTTCATTTGCAAATTCTTAGTGCTACAACCTTCGACAAAATTACATACAAGGGAATCAACATTGAAAAGGCCCTCATTGCTAAAGGAGTGGTCAAAATCTTCAAAGAAACTAAAGATAATGCTCCTCAACAACAAACAAATGATAAACCAAATTTTTGAAACAAAAATAAAAACGTGGTCAATGATGGGGTGGTTGATTCTAAACATGTCCAAACATTGCAAACACTGCTTCAGCTTTCCAAACTGAGTCAAACTCCACCTCAATAGAAGCAACAACAAAGACAACCATATCAAAACTAACAACAATGACAACAAGAGCGGCCTCAACAAGATTACCCTCTGCGGTGTCAATTCACTCCCTTGGGAGAGCTCATAGAATCTATCCTACAGAAGCTTTTACACAAAGGGCTCCTCACCTTACCATATGCTCCCACATATGGTGAACCTATTTACAAAACTGCATAGTACAGAGAAAATGAATATTATGAATTCCATAGGAGTAAAGGGCACATAACCACATCGTGCATGAAACTAAAGCACCTAATCCAAAATCTCATCGAGGACAACCAAATCTCTTTTAAGGATGAACCACCAGCTCACCACACTAATAAAGACCTCAACATGTACAAGGAATGATTCCCGAACCATGGTCTGCATCCTCCTCTAGATAAAGGTAAAGGTGTCAATAATGCTTGCACTTCCTATGACTCCATTGTGGGTCATTTTGAAGAGAGTCAGGTGTCTACCCTCACAATCCAAGGAAAATCTATAGATTGCATTGTTACAACTCATCTTGGTCGTGTCACCATTCGTGGTCCTACACCTAGTCTCCCAACTCAATCCAATTATAATCTTGTCAAACATCTAGGGAAAATGCCAGCACCAATCTCTATCTTGGACCTTCTACAATCATCAGCCGCACATAAAGTGGTGCTAGAAAAAGCCCTCCAAGAGTCTTTGGTTCCTAACAACATAGTGGTCACAGATTTCTGAGCTATAGAAGGTAACATTGCTTCGCCCTACAATGTGGTCTTCTTTGAGAAAGACCTCCTATCCCATGATCCATGTGAAAATGATGCCATTCATATTGAGGTTCTCATTCATAAACACAAAATCAAACGCATACTCATAGAAGGTGGTACTGGTCTCAACATCTATTCTCTAAAGTTACTTAAGCAATTGGGATACTTTGAGGATCATGTCAACATTGATCAAAGTATTACAATCAAGGGATATGATGATGTTGAACGCCGCTCAGAAGGTGTTATCCACTTGCCTATACAAGTGGGCCCGGTCATGCTTGAAACTAGGTGCTAGGTCCTTGACATTGAGCTGCCTTACAACATTATCTTAGGCCGCCCATGGATCCATGCAATGAAAGATGTTCTCTCAACGTACCATTAGTCTCTAAAGTTCCCATTCAATGGTACGAAGATCACTATCCCAGGAGACCCCAATCCTTTTGAATTCTATCGTGTCTTGCAAGGCAGTTATAAGAATTGCCACCAAGAGCATAAAAATGACAAAGCCCTTGAATCCCCACTATATTTCAACCCTAAAAATCTGACAAAAGCCTCTGCAAGTGGACCTAATCCTCTTCCTAAAATCAAAGTTCACATCCATGATATAGGCGTTGGAACATATGATATCTCAAAATCTTGTTGTGTAGGGCGGATGCCGCTATCACCTAAATCTTATGGTCAACCGCCCATTGATAGAGCAACTAAAATAGCAGCAATTCCTCCCCCAACATTTCTAACCCAATTCCAATAGGGGAAATTATTGGAAGAGGAAACTATTGAAGACATCTCTTCTTGGCTCTATAAGGAGAAAGAACCAGTCACAATACCAGTCAAGCAATATGGTAATGGATTAAGGATAGTCAAAAACATGGGTTATAAAAGCAAAGGTGTCCTTGGAAAATAGAATCAAGGAACAATAGAGCCCATTATTGTGATGAAGTAACTCAACAAGAAGGGGTTAGGATTTGGAAAGAAGGTACCACGCGCCTTGGACATCGAGGGTATTCTCAACAAGGTGGATGAAACTTCTCTCGCAGCTTCGACGTCTAATGAGGATATCATCGATGACTCTTCCCTACATATGATTGACCTATTCACCGAATCCTCCATCTTTATGCTATCATCTGTATCCTTAATGTCCACAACAAACACCCAAACTGTAACACTTGTCTACCTCGAACTTATCGATTGGGACCAATAAGGGTCCCCCATTATAGATGTATTTCAGAATGACGAAGCTATAGCTGAGTTCATGGGACTCTGAGATGGTATCCCTCTTGGTGATCATAAAGTAGGTTTTGTAATGGAACTAGAGCCAACAACTTATTTTGGTGAGAATGCCAAATCCTCCAGTCGCAAAAGTAAAAACAAATAAAGATCTCTAGGTGAAAACCACACTATGGCACCTCCCGATCACAAAATAGTAAAAACAAAGGACGTATCCAATGGTGAAAACCCAATTGTGGCACCTAAGGATGGAGGATTTGACCTTCCCCTACAATCTAAGTATCAAGAAAAGTCAGCTCTCCTAGTGGAGGATTCTACAGAGATAAACCTTGGCACAGAGCAAAATTCGAAGACCACATTCCTAGCAGCATCATTATCAGAAACATAGCACGAGAATCTTAACAAATTCTTCTTACAAAGAACCATCAACTTTGCATGGACCTACACTAATATGCCAGGGTTAGACCCTAGGCTATTGGCTCACTATCTCACAGTGGATCCAATAGTTAAACCAGTCAAGCAAAAGCTGAGGAAGATGCACCCACAGATAGCTCTCTTGGTAAAAGTGGAAATACAGAAGTTGTTAGATGCAAAGTTCATCCGACCCATTGATTATTCAGACTGGGTATCAAACATTGTACCTGTGTCTAAACCGAATGGGTGCATCCACATGTGTAATGATTTTAGACATCTTAACAAAGCATGTCGCAAAGATGACTTTCCATTATCAAACATTAACCTCATAGTAGACTTGATGGTAGGTCATGAAATGCTATCTCTCATGGATGGATTCTCTAGCTACAATCAGATAAAGATAGCAAAGGAAGATCAACATAAAACAACTTTTACTTGTCTATGGGGTAATTATTGTTGGTGTGTCATGTCGTTTGGTCTAAAGAATGCAGGGGCAACTTATCAAAGAGCAATAACAGTGATATTCCATGATCTCTTTCATCATATCATGGAGGACTATGTGGATGACATACTAGCTAAATCTTCTAGGGAAGATCACATACAAGTTCTAGGACAGATATTTGACAGGCTCAAGAAATACCAAGTGCGCCTCAATCCAAAGAAGTGTGTCTTTGGTGTAACATCAGGGAAGCTATTGGGATACATTGTATCTCACAGAGGTATCGAAGTAGACCCCATAAAAGTCAAGGCTATAGTGGAGATGCCTCCACCAAAGAACCTCAAAGCATTAAGGAGCCTTCAAGGAAGGTTGCAATCCATTAGGCATTTCATCTCACAGCTAGCAGATAAATGCCAACCATTTCAACACTTGCTCTAAAAGGATGCCTCATTTCGATGGGACGATAAGTGTCAAGTAGCATTTCATCAACTCAAAGAGTATCTGGCTACACCTCCTGTATTGGTTCCACTAGTTGCTGATAAACCTTTGATATTATACATCTCAACTACAAATTCGGCCCTCAGGGCCGTTCCGGCACAACATGATGAGTCAGGAAAAGAGTATGCAATTTATTATATTAGTCAAACCTTGGTGGGATATGAACTCAATTATTCACCAATGGAAAGAGCTTGTTTAGAAGTAGTGTTTGCTTCCCAAAAGTTGTGGCATTACATGCTAAACCAACACAGAATCTTATAGCGAAAATTGATCCATTGAAGTATCTACTAGCGAAAGCAGCTCTCACAGGTAGACTAATTAAATGGGTCATGATACTTAGTGAGTTCAACATTGAGTATATGGATCGTAAAGCAATCAAGGGACAAGCCCTAGCAGATCAACTAGCAGAAGCACCCATGACTGATACACACCCTATGGTAGCAGACTTTCTGGATGAGAATCTCTTCACTCTTTCCAACTCAATAATGTGGAATTTGTACTTTGATGGTTCCTACACACAGCATGGATCAGGGGCCAGCATCTTATTTATCACACCTCAAAATGACTATATTCCAAAGTCATATCATCTTGCATTCCCTTACACCAACAACATTCCTGAGTATGAAGCACTCCTCATAGGTCTTAATACAATAGTTCAATGGGACATCATAGAATTACAAGCATATGGAGACTCACAACTAGTCATTCAACAAGTCACAGATGAGTACCAAAAAAAAGATGAAAAGTTGGTCCCCTACAAGCAACTAGTGGATGCCTACAAACCACACTTTTCTAGCATCACATTTGAGTAAATTCCAAGAGAGCATAACAAGGCTACAGATTCTATGGCTTTTGTAGGGTCACTTATCAACATGCCTGCAAATAGATAGAAATGTGAATGCTTGATTGAGTAGTTGTTGAGACCAGCCATCGATGTTCCAGTTACTAAAATCATCTACGAACTTGTTGGTCCCAATTCCCCATGGTACGAAGATGACTTTACAGAGAACATGATTAGATAATCCAAACAAAATAGCCTTCTTTGCAGTGTCATTGTATTCATGAGCCTCTTTATGACTTGTATCATTAGGTGATAGAGAATAAATAAAATAGCCATTCTCTACAGACATCCATACACCATATCCTAATGAAAATAGATATGCTTGCATCCTAAAACACCAAATAGGAAAGTCTAAACCATCAAAGAAGGGAACATCTAAAAACACTTTCTCTTCAACCTGTGAGACATTTCTATCAACTGATAATGTATTAACATCTGGAATTGATATAGATTGCATCTTCTCATTAGAATGAGACTTGACATTTCTCATGTTCTTATTTCTTTTGCACTTACCCATTATACTCCACCCTCAAGATCTACCCAAGTTGATTAGACTATAACAAGCAACCTAGGCTCTGATACAAATTGTAGGAGTACAATCAACACTGAGAGGGGGGGTGAATCAGTGTTGATACATAGAAACCAATTTTTTATTTTCTCTCTGGAATTGTCAATAAGATTTGTCTGAATTGAATCAATTATCAAAAGCACATTCACCAAATCTTCAATTATATAGGACACATGAAATTATGCAAATCATCAATGCAAGAAATTATACAAGACATCAACACAAGAAGAATTAACGAGTGGAAAACCCTCCTGAGGTAGAAAAACCACTCAAACTACCTCAATGGCTCAAGTATAAAATCTTCAACTTTACAAAGTCTCACTAACTTATATCAATGCCTCATTGGCATAACATGTCTCACTGACTTAATATTACCTCACAGGCATAGGAAAGTCTCACTGACTTGTGATTACCTCACTAGCATACAGAAAAGTCTCACTGACTTATATCAATGCCTCACTGGCATAACATGTCTCACTGACTTAATATTACCTCACTGGCATAGGAAGGTCTCACTGACCATAAGCCTCACTGGCATACTATGCCTCACTGGAAAACCCAATCACCAATAGAAATGATAAACAAAATCAGAGGGTTACTTTGTTTCCATTCAATTCATTATCCCATCATTATTCCATCTCTGCATAATATACACTCCATTTGTAATTTCTCCATGTGTATGTCTTCAACTTGCATCCGATGCTCAATCAATTCACTTGATTTAAATTCAATTTCATATTGCCTTCATACTTGATTTAATTCAAACTGTGTCATACAAGTTGTCTTCATATTGGTTGACATCTGTTACAACTGTATCATCAAATTATCTTTCATATGCATCAATTCAATTGTATCTTTTCAACTCTATTAGGCACATTTTCACACCTCTGCAACATACTAGAAGCCTTTTCTACAATTAGATGAATCAATTTTTTTCTCTGTAATTAAATTGGTTATCTTAACCATCTCTATAAATTTCATGACATACACTCACATATCCAATCATCTGATCATCTGATTATATTTACAAACTTTTCATCTTTCTCTGTGCACTTCAATAACTCTAGCAATTTCTTCCTCTTCTTCTTCATAAATTGCAATAATAATATCTTTTAGAATTAAATCAGATTGATATGAAATAATTTATTTCATCTTCAAATTCCCTTTTTCTCTAATCCATTCATCTTCACCTGCAAAAACCATTTTCATCTTCTATAAAAATAGTTTGAATGATATTCATCATTTATCACAAAATAAAATCATCAATGGATTGCTTCAATCTACCCTTTCAAACTTCATCTCCTTCTATCTACAAAAAAAAATCTTCAAAAAAATATCCTATGCATAACAAAAACTCTTGGACAAAAAAATGATCTATTCACCTTCCCTGAATATATATGAACTTTTCCCTTTTTTTAATTGCACAAAAAAAACTTAAAAAAGAAACTCCTTGTTATAGATTCTAATGCCTCCAAAGGCCTCAAAAAAAAAACTTTAAATAAGAAATAAATCTACCTTTCCTTGCAAAAAGATGTCATAGAAATGATCACCAAATAGGGAAATAAAGACAAAGATTCTAATTATATTCGATGCCATGAAAATCATGCTCCCCATAATAATTGACACCTTTCCATAAATCATGGTCTCTATTTTATTTAAATCATTCGATGCTTTTTCTGAACTTATAATCTCCTTAAATCATGGTCTAAAAACAACGCATAATTCGTGCCCTTTTAACTCTTAAAGTTTCAACGCTTAAAGCATATAAAGATTTTATGATGTCTTAAGGATATAACATTTAGGGTAGAGCTACCAATATAACTTTTTAAACTCCTTTTATGATGCATCGAGCTCCCCTTCATTTATGTCATAAGGATTTCTTAAACAAAGCTATTAACATAGCTTATTTGAATTCCCATCAAATTTAAATACTTTTTGCCGCTTAACATGCATTTAAATACAACCATCAATTTCTTTTTTTTTTAGTGCCCACTGCTTATGAAGAAGATCGAGAAAATAGGTTTGTTAAGGAGGGGTTGATTGCCCAATGACACCCTTACCCTTAGATTGCCACTTAAGTGGCTCATGACCTATGCAACAGGTCAACACTCTTTTAAAACAAAAAAGTGCTTTTATTTATATGACGTGCACCAAAAGCACTTAAAGACATAAGAAGATGAATTTATAAATATAAAGCCCTAATCATTTGACTTCTAACATTTGTAATATGAACCTGCATCTGCATCTGCATTTGATCTTAAACACCTGCATCTGAATTTTGGAGAATGATGATAGAGATACCATATCAACCTCCCTATTTTGTATTTGGAACCTCTTTGTAAACTCCAACCATCATGAACCCATATCAAAGCTTACTCATCTCAACTCACCATGGATAACATTATCAAACAAAGAATGTCATATCATTAAACAAATGCTAACAAAAATTGTCATGAACCATAAACAAATCTGATAAGGTATGATAAAGCATGAATGCCCTTCACATTGTCATGTACTTAACAAGATCAACCTGAGATAACCAAGAAGCCAACTATGAAGATGAAGAGCAAGACAACAACAACCTGATTGTCATGAACAAAACTAATCATGATGAGCCAACCAATGTTACTTCTACTGAAAGCATGAAGATTACACATGATTCCATCTTGTTGTTCTCAAAATCAGCTACGCTCGTTTTTGTAGACAACCCCACGAAACTTGTCCGTTTCGTGAAACTACACTCTAAGATCACAAATCGAGAAAAGATGTTCTTGTTCTCGTGTGAGGTCATTTGACATTTTTACGACGCTTCCTTGAATTAATTTCTCAATAACGGCGAGGAAAGTTCAAGTCGTAAATTGGTTAGATTGTTAACTTTAGTCATTTTTAAGTTCGTAATTTTTGACTCTTGATATGCAAGAGCGGCAAAATTAGCCGCTCTTACATATCCCTTAAGTTTATTGTTTGTTTTGATGTAAAGTCGGCTAAATTCGCCGCTATTACATCCTTTTTAGTCCAAAATGCAGAACCGGGTAAAATCACCGCTATCGCATATGTCGAGTAACTGCATCACATGCATCGGCGGCCTTTTTTGCCGACTTCGCATGTTGGTCAACGGCGATGTTGTAGCGGCCGAATTTGCCGCCCGAACGAGATCTTCGGGATTCTGCCATCGAGTGCCATTAATGGCCACTCGTGCCAGGCGCTTCAACTCCAGTTTCAACCTTTAAAAAGCTTTTTCTTCCTTCCATTCGTCATTCCTTATCCACAAGTCTTCTGCGCGACTCGCTCGACGCTTGTTTGATCTCACCGTTCACCGATTCACCGACGGATCTATCCTTAGGGTTTCCACTTCAAGAATGGGTAAGTCTCTTCTCGCCACTCGTCGTTCAAACTTTTCCTTCAAGGTTATCATAGGTTTTTTTGCGTTTGATTGGTTTTTAGTTGGTTTTTTATACGTTTCGTGTTTGTTTAGGGTCTGGTGTTTTCGTGTTGTGTTGTCATTGTCTTTGTCCACCTGCGTGCCCTAACTTCTACCCCGAAAACCCTAAGGACTGCGTGCCCTAGATTTCCCAAACCCACATTGCATTCCTCCCATACAAAATAGGCGAATTTTGCCGTGTTTACGTTTTTGGTTACCTCTGAGTGTTGAATCGGCGAATAGCCCTTTTTCAAGCGCTCAAAACTTGCAGATGTTACCTTGCCACGCAACGTCGGCATTTTTCGCCGCCCCAGACTTCACTTTACCTTGCCATGTAATGTCGGCGAAATTCGCCGCTCGTACATATATGGAACCCCCATGCGGTGTCGGCAAAAATCGCTGACGGAACATCGAAAAGAAATGAAGTTGCTAGTTGTCAAATGCAGTGTCGGCGAAAATTGCCGCTCTTACCAAACGAACCTCAGTTTGCCTATTTCCTGCATCGACGGCAAATTTTGCCGCTCCAACCATCTCACGGTTCTTTCAAGCTGCACGGGCGGCGAAATTCGCCGCCGATGCACAATATCAAACCCCTCACATGCAAGGGTGGCGAATTTTGCCGCCCGTGCAAAAAAATATCTCAAATTTTCCTAACACTGGAAAATTTCCAATTTCATTTTCCCGAGCCCGCTTCTCCTCTGATTCTTGGCCAACTCGCACTATAGCCCTTTTTCAAGCGCACTCCTATAGTCGTGATCGTCAACATGCAATTTTCCCAGATTGCCCATATTTTCCCTGATTGCATGATCATGATTTCTGTTGCAGTTTCTTCTACGGAGCTCCTTTCGACGTCAAATTTCTCTTCAGTGAAAGATCGTCCAAATGACTGATTTGTCTCCGAAGAAGGCAAAAGCTATGAAGTACAAATATCAAGGTGTTTTCCCAATCACCTCAGTCCACTCTAATGTTGAAGATATTAGAGATACAGAGATTGGCCATGTTGATATGGCTGAGTTTGTAGAGAGAACCAAGTCGAGCAACCCCAGTGCTATGATGAGGAAAATAGTGGAAAGTAATATTCATCTGGTATCCTCCTTCCCAGTGGCGGCTCACAATATAGAATTTGTTCTTCAGTGTGCCCATTTCTACAACAAAGATATCAGAGCTGTGGTGGATGCCAGTGGTAATGTAATAATCAGGTTGGACCCTGAGTTTATTGACAAGGTGTTCATGTGTCCTCCTGCAACTGAGGTGTTGAAGCTTGATTTCACCGAAGCTCAAAAGGAATATGATAAGAATCCAGAGAAGGCGAAGAAAGTAATCAACAACAAATGGTTGAAGATTGCGAGGTCAAGTTTGTCTAGATGGCCACGCAGCTTCCCTCGAAGTGATTTCATGGAAGAAGTTGGTGACTTGATTACCCTCCTCAGCAGGATAAGAGGTTTGTCTTCCTCTTCACAATTTCAGGAATGGATGTATCCCTTCATTAAGGTCATACTCCAAGGCAAGCAGGTTATTTTCTGGGGAGAGCAAATTAGTAACGCTTTGCATGATCAGTTGACGAAGGTATCCACTACCTCCAAGTTCTTCATGACTTCCTATCTGGTATACATTGCAGCCTCCATGAGGATTTTTCCAGGATTGTCGTCAGAAGGGGATAGAAGAGTAGTCCCAGTATACCAGTACTATTCTCAGCTAACATTGAAAGGCTCAATTCACCATTTCAGGAGAGTGAATGATGCATTCTTTGCTGTATTCTTGTGTCTTTTCAATCCCCAACTGGAGCAGAGAAGAATCTCAGATGAGGCATGGACAGTGGTTAATGGTTTTGGTTGTATGTTTTTGCAATTTCCATCTTTCTCGTACTTGAGGGTTGGCTTTTTCCAAGGTTACCCTTATATGCTTCCAAGGTTTCCTTCAGATAGATTGGTCTTGATGGAGTTGTGCAGGCAAATGATTGTCATGCATAACAAACAGATGGAACTCAAGAAGCCTGGCTTCAGATTTCCTGTAGAAATCGGCAGATACTCAGTATTGACTGCCGCAAAGGCAAGAGCTATGGAAACGGAGATGCAGCTGGTCACCATGAAGCAATTCAAGAGGAGACCAAAGTTTGATTACCGGGGTGTAAAGGATAAAATCAAGAGGAAAACACAATTCCATGAACCCATGGTGGAAGATGTCTGGATAGATTTGAGAATAGAGGAAGACATCAGGAAACTGGACTATAGCAGGCTGTCTTTAGAGCAAATTGAATACCTAGGACTTGCTGATATCCCAGAGGACCTTGTGGATGATGGAGAATTGGTTGATGCCAAGTATGAAGCAGAACAGATAGCTGGTACTCCTCTACCGCCAATCCAATGGTCCCAAAAGGAGCTGACTTCCCTAAGGAAGAGATTTGAACCCATATTGGCCAACACCAATAAGTGGCTGGAAGATAAAGGAATTACGCTGAAGGAATTCCTCACTGGTTCAGAAACTGAAGTTCAAGAGCAAACTGGTAAGAAGGTTGAAAATAGAACAAAGAATAAGAGTGATGCTCCATCATCCTCTAAAACACATAAACCTAAAATCAGATTTGTGACAAAGAAAGCAAAGGTTGTTGAGAAGGAACCTGAAGCGAAAGATATGGAAATTGAGGAGCCAGCGGCAGAGGATCCAGCAATTGAAGAGCCAGCTACAGAAGAGATGGATGTCGGAGACAAGGGGTCAGAGGAACAAGATAAAGAGGCTTTGTCTCCACAAGACAATACACCTGTTGCACCCCCTGTGCCTGCTTCCCCCATTATCATTCCTTCCTCTGAATCCCCCTCTCCTCCTAAGATAATCTTTGATAATCCCCAGGGCACTTTTGAAAATGTTCTCCATTCTTCTGATTCCATTCCTAGTTTGTCTTCTTCGTCATTTGATATAGGAGATACTTCTATGTTTGATCATTTTGTAATGAATACTGAGCAAGTTTCAAGTGCCAATGTAACAGGTGCGGTTTTTACCAACACCCCGCCTATTGTTTCTACCACCAGCACAAGTACAGTCCCAGTAACACCAGTGGCAGGAATGGACTCCAATGTGAATACTTCTCTGCTGTCACCTTGGTTGTCAGCTTACACGCCAAAGAGGAAAAAGCAAGTCATCTCTCCAGATGATTTTGACTTCACTAAGCTGACACCTGCAAAACCTAAGGCTCCGAAGAAACCAAAGATCCTTTCGAGAGTACTTGAAGAAAAGGGGCAGAAGGTTTTGGAGATAGCAAAACCCCCACAGGATGCAACTGTCGAAAATTTTGACATGAATGACTATTCTATTTCTAGGGTTGAATTGGGCAAAATCACCCATGAAAGCGCTAAAAATGATATGCAGTCAGCCATGGACATCCTGATCCAGAAATTCGACAGGGAAAAAGAAATGAAAGACTACTACAAGGCAAAAGCAGAACAACTGACTGCAGTGGTAAGAAAGATCACGTTGAATTCAGAAGCAGTTACTCCAGAGGCCGTGTCTGTAGAAGACCCCGTCATCCTGAAAGCGGAAAAGACTCACCTCAGAGGAAAAGTACTTGAAGAGTACTTAGACAGGATGCGAGCTCAGGGAATCTCTTTGCTCAAGGAGGTATTTGAGAAAACGGATAAGATGAGGAAAGTAAGAGCAGAACTCAACGATCTCATTGATGCCATCTCTCATGATATTGAGCACACAGAGGATACTCATGATAAGTGGGTTGAAATGAGGAAGCTGAAAATGAGCACTTTAATATCCATTGGCGCCATTTCCAACAGGGATTCATATATAGAGACAAAGGAAGCTCTAACGTATAGGAGCAATGTGTTAAGAAATTTGATCAAGGATCTCGAAGCTGCCAAGGAAACCAGTGAAGAAAATGATGTTAACATTTTGCATAAGCTGGAGGAGTTGCCCTGTAAATTGGTATCACAGGATAACCAGTTTCTTTCTGCAGAAGAAATGGTTAAGGAATTTGAGGACATGTTTCAGCAGGAATTTGAAGACAAGGTATTTTCAATAACTTCTGTGGACAACATATTAGACAACCAGTTAACCTTGGACAATTTGAAAACCAGGTTAACCAATCATGCCAAGTCAATCACTACAGTAAGGGATGCCATAGTGAGGGCCAGGATGATCTTCAAAAACACATTCAAACCAGATAGCATCGAAATGCAGGCGACCTTCACTATGTATGACGACCACGTGAAAAAGAGTGGTGACACAAGTTGAAGCAGCTGATTTTTTCCCTTAGTTTATTTTCTGATCTCCATATGTACTTTCAAAACAGTTTTGGACATTTTTACATGTACTTTTTTGATATGCAATTACATGTAAAAAATAGGAAGTCCCAAGTCAATAAGGACTCCTATTTTTGAATAAGTCAAAGTAGTTGTAGATTTCCTAGATTTTCTCAAGGTCTTTCCCTATAAATAAAGGGGACCTCTTTTGTAAATATTATCTTTTATCTATTGCAAGAAAACTCTGGCGAATTGAAAAGCAAATCAAGACTTTGTGCTTATTGTGAAAATCAATATTCAAATATTCATCAATACAAGAAAGCAAGTTCAATTCCAATCTTTGTCTTGGGATTATTTGCGTTGTGATAGTTTTGTTCTTATGTCTTGCTATCATAATCTTAATTGATAATAATTGAAAGGTGGAGTTTGTTTCAAGTGATTGAAGAGCGCTCTAGATTTGATTCTGATAAACTTTGTGTTATCAAATCGGTTGTGGGTTATATGTTCATGTTTGTGAAAATACAACAGTTTGGGGACTTTGTGCTGCAAGTTGTTATATTTGAATCGTTTTTATCATATTGAAGAAGAGTGAAGACTTTGGGCTGCATTTTGCTTCAAAAAAGTTCTGGTTACAAGTAGTGAGTGAGGTAACAGAAAACTTTGTGTTTCTGTGATATTGTGATAATTTATAAGTTTTATATTGAGAATTTGAAATATAAACATCTATTCTGAAAAAAGAGAATGAGATGAGATGGAACTACCCCAAACATAGTTTTTAGTGTACATAAATTTGATAAGTGTTTGATTTACAAAAGTTAAGTAATTAGAGGGAACCTCCCCTTGCTGAGAGGAGAGACTTTGTCTCATCATAGCTGTGGCTGATATACCCATTTTGCCGTTAGCGAGTTAACGACAAAATATTCACCCAACAGTTTTTTGGCGACTCTGCTGGGGAGAGGAACGCGCAACTTGAAGCCTCACGCTTCGAGTTGAAGCATTTTTTAGTTCTTTTCCATTTTTCTTGCAAATATTGTGGGTAGTATAATACAGTCTGGCAGATTCCCGGTACACCAGAAGTAAGAGGGCTCAGGGTATTATTGATCCTACATTTGAATTAATGCGGCAGAATAATTTTGGATTCTTAACTCCACGACCTCGTCTTCAGCGCACCAGGAGTTTTCCCCCTACAAACACCAGGTCTCCAATACCAGGTGAAATTTCTACTGTCAGTACTAATAGAGTTTTGGCTGTTCATACACCACCAAGGTTTACTATACCACCTTTCAACCGGCGTATCATGGCAGCCCAAGGCCCTTGGGGTAATACCTTTGGTCCTCTAAACTTGACCCCACCATTACATGAACTACCTCGTAGTTCAAGAAAGAATTTCCCCAAATTCTATGGTGACGGAAAAGTTCATCCAGATGAGCACATTGCGGCTTTCTGTATAGCCTGCGGTCTAATAGGTGTCGAGCACGAAGATGTGGCTGTACGACTCTTTGTAGAAACACTACAAGGCGCTGCTGCAGACTGGTTCTATCACCTCCAAGCTCAAACCATAACAAACTGGGCTACTCTCAAAACTAAGTTCGAGGCCAGGTTCAAACCTGCGGAAGATGCTCATGCGTTGTTAGCACAGCTGACACAGATGAAAAAGGAACCTCAGGAACCAATGCGAGATTTCATCGCTAAGTTCAACAAATTGAGGAATAGGATTCCCGCTACTGCTGAGCCCACAGCGGAGAATCTCAAATGTTTCTTTATCAATACACAGCTTCCAGAGGTGAGTTTCCTATTGAGGCGAGCTGCTCCAACTGATCTTGCTGCGGCTCAGATTCTGGCAACAGAAGTAGAAGATGATCTTATCCTAGCGGGTAAGATAAGAAGGGACGCTAATAGAAATAAAAGCTCCTCTTCTACTGAAAACCATTCCACAAGCACCACGGATCCCATGGTGCAAAAGCTAGCGAATGAATTGCTGGCTCTCAAGAGACAAATGTCCCAAGGTGTATCTGCGTCTCCTTCTTACCGAGATATACCCAGGAGGACATTCCCAAGCAATTCATATCAAGGCGCTGCTGCTAGGAATCAAGGACAGCAAAACCGTCTTCCTCCTACTCAGGGGAAGCTTGCTATTGAGGCAGCGTCGGTCAACTCTGCTGTTGGCTACTATGAAGCCGAAAATGAACTCTCTTTCCAACCTGAGTTGGAATATGAAAACGGTGCTAATCTCTTCACAGAAGGAGAAGAAGAGTTAGCTGGCGACTCTACCATCAGCTTTCTGAACTACCAGGATGAAGCTGAAAAGGGAGAAGTGAGTGAAGGAGCATATGCTGTTTTCACTAGGTCTCAAAATCAGTCAGCTCCTCAAGCTGATAAAGGGAAGGTGAGAGAAGAATCTCAACCGGCGATTTCGATCGCTAAACGGGGGACTCCACTACCTTTCCAGTCAAAAGACCCAGTGGTAAATAAACAGGTAAGTGTTTCTAATGAATTTGCACCTTCCACTTCTAATCCTCAGACTAGTGCTGTTTCAACCAAAAATCAAAATGATGGTTTTTCTTCCTCCGTATCTAATTCTTTTCAGCAGTTCGACATAATAGACCATGCTAGGAGAACTAAGATACAAATGTCTGAAGTTGAATATTTACAGGCTAATCCTGAACAGTTTGATAGATTAGCCAAATATGTCAAAAATAAGACCGTCCCTAAAGGACAAGAGTTTCCCAAAGCTACTCATGACTCCTCTAAAAGTAAACCTACCCAAAACAATCTTGTTACTACTCCCCCTGAGGTTTCTGGAAAAATTGAACCCTTCTATGTTTCCCTATTAGTAAATGGCCATAAATTGAGCAATTGAGTAATAGATTCTGGAGCCTCAGACAATGTGATGCCTGCTAAGGTAGCAGATGCCCTTGGCCTCACCTTAACCAAAACTTTTGGGAGGTGTTTCTCTATGGAGAATAAGCAAGTTCCACTTTTGGGTCAAATCAAAGATGCCCAATTTGCATTTGCAACTTTTCCAGATAAGAGAATCAAGATGACAGTCTTGGTAGCTGATGTTCCAGCTTCATACGGCATTCTCCTTGGACGTAATTTCTGCAAAGATGTGGGTGGTGAGTTGAACATGGATTTGTCTGAAGCTAGGATACCCGTTAAAGGTGTCATGCAGAAATTGCTTCCTGAGAAGGAAGTGAAATATATTGTTACTCAAACATCAAACCCCAAAGCTCAAATTTTGTTTGAATCCTCGGGGATGGGTAACTATTTTCTATCTACTGAAGATTGTTCTGATTCATCAGATGAGGCTACATCGGGTGATAGCTCCGATATGTCAGATGGAGACTCAGAGGAGTTTTCAGACGAAAGTTCAGGTAAAGATATAGCAATTCCAGATTCTTCCCTCACCAATGAAGAGGAATCTTCTGATCAAAGGAAGTCCAAGAAATCAAATTCTGATGGAGTCTGGATTTTAGAATTTGATGGTAGCTGTTCTTCTACCGGTTCTGGAGCTGGAGTAGTTTTGATATCGCCACAAGGTGATATTTTGCCCTTTTCATACAAGCTACAATTTGACAATACCAATAACACCGCCGAATACGAGTCCTTGTTGCTCGGATTGGAAGCGGCGCGTGCCAGAGGTGTTAAGATCCTTCATGCTCAAGGGGACGCCGAATTGGTGGTTTGTCAAGTAAGAAATTTGTACCAAACAAAAAATGAAAGGTTGAGACACTATCGCAATCGCGTATGGGATTGCATTGAAGATTTTGATGCTTTCAATATTTCAGCTGTACCAAGAGAGTTCAATGATCGTGCAGATTCATTGGCTGTTTCCGCCACTCTCATGGTGCCTCACAAAGATTTCAAAGGAAATAAGTACACTATTGAACTGGTCTTCCGACCAAGTGTACCTGATAACGCTGACCATTGGCAGGTGTTCAATGGTGACAATCAGATCATTGCTTTCCTGGAAAAGATGGATAGCTTTGATGAGCTTTACTTTGAAGGAAGTGAATCACCACCTCGTGAATATGTTTCTGAGGTAGATTCGCAGACTGGCGAAGAATTTCTACAGTTGAAAGGAAATAAAATCCCAAAAGGATTGGTTTCCCTTGAGAGGCTCTTTGATAAACACGACAGGTATATCAAGCAGCGGCAACAACAACAGGATTCGAATTCCTCCATGGAATTTGAACAGGTCAATTTGGGTACAGAAACAGATCCTAAGATGGTCAACATCGGAAAATGCTGCACGGCTGATGAAAGATTCAAATTCATTACCCTCCTCCGCCATTACATTGATGTTCTGGCTTACTCCTATGATGATCTGAAGTCTTTCAGGCCTAAGGAGGTTCGACACGAAATTCCCCTCAAAGCTGGATCGTTGCCTTACAAACAGAAGCAGAGGCAATACAATCCAAAGATATCAGGTACGATTCTTTCTAAAATTCAGAAGATGCTGAATGCGAGAATTATCTTTCCAATTCATCATTCCACATGGATTTCAAACATAGTACCTGTAAGAAAGAAGAACAGAGAAATCCGTATCTGTGTTGATTTCAGAAATCTCAACCAGTCTTCTTTGAAAGATAACTACCCTTTGCCCATCATGGACCAAGTATTGCAAACAGTGACAGGTTCAGAAATGCTATCTATGTTAGATGGTTTTTCAGGGTACAATCAAGTGGAGGTAAATGAAGCTGATCAGTTCAAGACCGCCTTCACCACACCACGGGGCACATTTGCATATCGCAGGATGCCTTTTGGTCTGATCAACGCTGGCGCAACATTTCAGAGAGCGATGGATCTTGCTTTCAGAGATGAAATGGGTAAGTTCATCGTGGTGTATCTCGATGACTTGACTGTGTTCTCCAAAAACCGTCATGATCATGTACATCATTTGCGACAAGTGCTGGAGCGCTGTCGGCAAAATGGTATTTCACTCAATCCCAAGAAGTCAGTTTTTGGGGTAACGGAAGGCAAGATTCTCGGACACATTGTATCCCGAGAAGGTACTAAGATCGACCCGGAGAGGGTCAAATCTATTCAAAGTCTCACTCTGCCGGCAAGTAAGACTGCTGTTCATTCTTTCTTTGGAAAGGTGAATTTTCTGCGAAGGTTCATCCCTGAGTTTGCAGAAAAAACCCGTCACATTGTTAATATGATGAAGGGTAAAGCCACTTTCCATTGGACTGCGGAAGGTAAGGAAGCGTTCGAGGATATCAAGAGAGCTATTGCTCATGCTCCGGTTCTTGTCTGTCCTGACTACACCAAGGATTTCCTAGTCTATAGTTACGCTTCAGAACACACACTTTCAGCTATTCTGGTTCAGCAGAATGAGGAAGGTGTTGAATCCCCCATATCATTTATGAGTTGTCCTCTCAAAGCTCATGAATTGAAGTATTCGAATATGGAGAAGCATGCCTACGCCGTAGTCAAAGCGGTTAAGCATTTCAGGTTCTATATTCTAAATTCACACACTGTTGTCATGGTGCCTGATACAACAGTCAAATCCATCCTAACTCAACAAGAGTTCGGAACGAAGAGAGGTAACTGGATCGCTAAAATTCAAGAATTCGATCTGGATATCAAGCCTACCAAGCTTGTGCGGGGTAAAGGTTTGTGTCAATTGATCGCAGACAATGTTCCAAAAGAGACAGGGGACGAAGAAGAAGTTGTGGACACGCCAACTGTTCTTTTTGTTACTACAACTGACGAGTGGTATTCCAATATCGCTCATTTCCTCACCTATGGTGAGTGCCCTTCTCACTTGTCTCATAAGGAAAGGAGAACTGTCAAGTTAAAAGCTGCTAACTACGTCCTTTGGGACAATGGTTTGTACAAGAGAAGTCTTGACGGAGTATTTTTATGTTGCGTGGATAAAGCGCAACAAGGTAAACTTTTGGAGTCTTTCCACAATTTGGCTTGTGGTGGACATTTTTCAGCACCTATAACGGCTCACAAGATTTTGCGAGCTCGATACTATTGGCCCACACTATTCCAAGATGCGTATAATTGGGTACGCAGGTGTGAGTTATGCCAGCAGTTTGTTGGGAAACCAAAATTGGCAGCCTTACCTCTCAAACCAGTGGTGATTGAGGAGCCTTTTCAGCAATGGGGTATTGACTTCATTGGCGCAGTGAATCCATCATCAAGTGCCGGACACAACTATGTCCTCACAGCAATAGACTATTTTACCAAATGGGTGGAAGCTATTCCAGTCAAACACGCCACTTCAGAAGTGGTATGCAGTTTTCTTAAAGAAAACATTATTTCCAGGTTTGGAATCCCAAACAAGATTGTAGCAGACAATGCTACTTGTTTTTCCTCTTATGAGATCACTGAGTTTTGCTACGAGCATGGGATCACTCTTTCCCATTCTTCAGACTATTATCCACAAGGGAATGGTCAAGCAGAATCAAGCAACAAGAATCTGGTCACTATCATCAGGAAGCTGGTTGATGAGAATCAGAGAACTTGGCATAAGGCATTGTTTGATGCTTTATGGGTAGATAGAATTACACCCAAAAGGGCAATAGGCATGTCGCCATTTCAGCTTCTATATGGACTGAATGCGGAGATACCGATCACCTTGGAATTGCCAGCATTGAAGTTGGTAAAGGCATTGGAAGATAGAACTTTTGATAGTTCTATTGATAAAAGGATCATGTATTTGGCCGAACTTGAGGAGCAACGCACTGTTGTGGTGGACCGCATTGCTGAGCACCAAAATCAAGTAAAGAGACTCTTCGACAAGAAGGTAAAGGCTCGTGAGTTTCAGGTTGGAGATCAAGTCTTGTTGTGGGACAAGAGGAGAGAACCAAAAGGGATGCACGGAAAGTTTGATTCCTTGTGGAGAGGTCCATTCACCATTCATCAGTTCTATGGTGAAAACAGTTTCTTGCTGGAGTATCAAGATGGGACACCATTCTTGTTGCCCCACAATGGACATCATCTGAAGCACTTCAATCCTTGAGGTTTCAGATAAGTTAAATTGTACATTTGTATAGTTTTGTGTTTTATTTTTGTGTTTTCGTTTAGTCTTTGTGTCTTTTTCTTTTTAGCTTGACTCTATAGCCCAATGGCATGGATAAAGGCACTTAGAGACTGGATTCTACTCCCCTCAATCGTTTCAAAGTTCGATTGAAGGAAGTTCCCCAGTTAGAGCCAGCTGTTGTTCTCAAAATCAGCTACGCTCGTTTTTGTAGACAACCCCACGAAACTTGTCCGTTTCGTGAAACTACACTCTAAGATCGCAAATCGAGAAAAGATGTTCTTGTTCTCGTGCGAGGTCATTTGACATTTTTACGACGCTTCCTTGAATTAATTTCTCAATAACGGCGAGGAAAGTTCAAGTCGTAAATTGGTTAGATTGTTAACTTTAGTCGTTTTTAAGTTCGTAATTTTTGACTCTTGATATGCAAGAGCGGCAAAATTAGCCGCTCTTACATATCCCTTAAGTTTATTGTTTGTTTTGATGTAAAGTCAGCTAAATTCGCCGCTATTACATCATTTTTAGTCCAAAATGCAGAACCGGGTAAAATCACCGCTATCGCATATGTCGAGTAACTGCATCACATGCATCGGCGGCCTTTTTTGCCGACTTCGCATGTTGGTCAACGGCGATGTCGTAGCGGCCGAATTTGCCGCCCGAACGAGATCTTCGGGATTCTGCCGTCGAGTGCCATTAATGGCCACTCGTGCCAGGCGCTTCAACTCTAGTTTCAACCTTTAAAAAGCTTTTTCTTCCTTCCATTCATCATTCCTTATCCACAAGTCTTCTGCGCGACTCGCTCGACGCTTGTTTGATCTCACCGTTCGCCGATTCACCGACGGATCTATCCTTAGGGTTTCCACTTCAAGAACGGGTAAGTCTCTTCTCACCACTCGTCGTTCAAACTTTTCCTTCAAGGTTATCATAGGTTTTTTGCATTTGATTGGTTTTTAGTTGGTTTTTTATACGTTTCGTGTTTGTTTAGGGTCTGGTGTTTTCGTGTTGTGTTGTCATTGTCTTTGTCCACCTGCGTGCCCTAACTTCTACCCCGAAAACCCTAAGGACTGCGTGCCCTAGATTTCCCAAACCCACATTGCATTCCTCCCATACAACATAGGCGAATTTTGCCGTGTTTACGTTTTTGGTTACCTCTGAGTGTTGAATCGGCGAATAGCCCTTTTTCAAGCGCTCAAAACTTGCAGATGTTACCTTGCCACGCAACGTCGGCGTTTTTCGCCGCCCCGGACTTCACTTTACCTTGCCATGTAATGTCGGCGAAATTCGCCGCTCGTACATATATGGAACCCCCATGCGGTGTCGGCAAAAATCGCCGACGGAACATCGAAAAGAAATGAAGTTGCTAGTTGTCAAATGCAGTGTCGGCGAAAATTGCCGCTCTTACCAAATGAACCTCAGTTTGCCTATTTCCTGCATCGACGGCAAATTTTGCCGCTCCAACCATCTCACGGTTCTTTCAAGCTGCACGAGCGGCGAAATTCGCCGCCGATGCACAATATCAAACCCCTCACATGCAAGGGCGGCGAATTTTGCCGCCCGTGCAAAAAAATATCTCAAATTTTCCTAACACTAGAAAATTTCCAATTTCATTTTCCCGAGCCCGCTTCTCCTCTGATTCTTGGCCAGCTCGCACTATAGCCCTTTTTCAAGCGCACTCCTATAGTCGTGATCGTCAACATGCAATTTTCCCAGATTGCCCATATTTTCCCTGATTGCATGATCATGATTTCTGTTGCAGTTTCTTCTACGGAGCTCCTTTCGACGTCAAATTTCTCTTCAGTGAAAGATCGTCCAAATGACTGATTTGTCTCCGAAGAAGGCAAAAGCTATGAAGTACAAATATCAAGGTGTTTTCCCAATCACCTCAGTCCACTCTAATGTTGAAGATATTAGAGATACAGAGATTGGCCATGTTGATATGGCTGAGTTTGTAGAGAGAACCAAGTCGAGCAACCCCAGTGCTATGATGAGGAAAATAGTGGAAAGTAATATTCATCTGGTATCCTCCTTCCCAGTGGCGGCTCACAATATAGAATTTGTTCTTCAGTGCGCCCATTTCTACAACAAAGATATCAGAGCTGTGGTGGACGCCAGTGGTAATGTAATAATCAGGTTGGACCCTGAGTTTATTGACAAGGTGTTCATGTGTCCTCCTGCAACTGAGGTGTTGAAGCTTGATTTCACCGAAGCTCAAAAGGAATATGATAAGAATCCAGAGAAGGCGAAGAAAGTAATCAACAACAAATGGTTGAAGATTGCGAGGTCAAGTTTGTCTAGATGGCCACGCAGCTTCCCTCGAAGTGATTTCGTGGAAGAAGTTGGTGACTTGATTACCCTCCTCAGCAGGATAAGAGGTTTGTCTTCCTCTTCACAATTTCAGGAATGGATGTATCCCTTCATTAAGGTCATACTCCAAGGCAAGCAGGTTATTTTCTGGGGAGAGCAAATTAGTAACGCTTTGCATGATCAGTTGACGAAGGTATCCACTACCTCCAAGTTCTTCATGACTTCCTATCTGGTATACATTGCAGCCTCCATGAGGATTTTTCTAGGATTGTCGTCAGAAGGGGATAGAAGAGTAGTCCCAGTATACCAGTACTATTCTCAGCTAACATTGAAAGGCTCAATTCACCATTTCAGGAGAGTGAATGATGCATTCTTTGCTGTATTCTTGTGTCTTTTCAATCCCCAACTGGAGCAGAGAAGAATCTCAGATGAGGCATGGACAGTGGTTAATGGTTTTGGTTGTATGTTTTTGCAATTTCCATCTTTCTCCTACTTGAGGGTTGGCTTTTTCCAAGGTTACCCTTATATGCTTCCAAGGTTTCCTTCAGATAGATTGGTCTTGATGGAGTTGTGCAGGCAAATGATTGTCGTGCATAACAAACAGATGGAACTCAAGAAGCCTGGCTTCAGATTTCCTGTAGAAATCGGCAGATACTCAGTATTGACTGCCGCAAAGGCAAGAGCTATGGAAACGGAGATGCAGCTGGTCACCATGAAGCAATTCAAGAGGAGACCAAAGTTTGATTACCGGGGTGTAAAGGATAAAATCAAGAGGAAAACACAATTCCATGAACCCATGGTGGAAGATGTCTGGATAGATTTGAGAACAGAGGAAGACATCAGGAAACTGGACTATAGCAGGCTGTCTTTAGAGCAAATTGAATACCTAGGACTTGCTGATATCCCAGAGGACCTTGTGGATGATGGAGAATTGGTTGATGCCAAGTATGAAGCAGAACAGATAGCTGGTACTCCTCTACCGCCAATCCAATGGTCCCAAAAGGAGCTGACTTCCCTAAGGAAGAGATTTGAACCCATATTGGCCAACACCAATAAGTGGTTGGAAGATAAAGGAATTACGCTGAAGGAATTCCTCACTGGTTCAGAAACTGAAGTTCAAGAGCAAACTGGTAAGAAGGTTGAAAATAGAACGAAGAATAAGAGTGATGCTCCATCATCCTCTAAAACACATAAACCTAAAATCAGATTTGTGACAAAGAAAGCAAAGGTTGTTGAGAAGGAACCTGAAGCGAAAGATATGGAAATTGAGGAGCCAGCGGCAGAGGATCCAGCAATTGAAGAGCCAGCTACAGAAGAGATGGATGTCGGAGACAAGGGGTCAGAGGAACAAGATAAAGAGGCTTTGTCTCCACAAGACAATACACCTGTTGCACCCCCTGTGCCTGCTTCCCCCATTATCATTCCTTCCTCTGAATCCCCCTCTCCTCCTAAGATAATCTTTGATAATCCCCAGGGCACTTTTGAAAATGTTCTCCATTCTTCTGATTCCATTCCTAGTTTGTCTTCTTCGTCATTTGATATAGGAGATACTTCTATGTTTGATCATTTTGTAATGAATACTGAGCAAGTTTCAAGTGCCAATGTAACAGGTGCGGTTTTTACCAACACCCCGCCTATTGTTTCTACCACCAGCACAAGTACAGTCCCAGTAACACCAGTGGCAGGAATGGACTCCAATGTGAATACTTCTCTGCTGTCACCTTGGTTGTCAGCTTACACGCCAAAGAGGAAAAAGCAAGTCATCTCTCCAGATGATTTTGACTTCACTAAGCTGACACCTGCAAAACCTAAGGCTCCGAAGAAACCAAAGATCCTTTCGAGAGTACTTGAAGAAAAGGGGCAGAAGGTTTTGGAGATAGCAAAACCCCCACAGGATGCAACTGTCGAAAATTTTGACATGAATGACTATTCTATTTCTAGGGTTGAATTGGGCAAAATCACCCATGAAAGCGCTAAAAATGATATGCAGTCAGCCATGGACATCCTGATCCAGAAATTCGACAGGGAAAAAGAAATGAAAGACTACTACAAGGCAAAAGCAGAACAACTGACTGCAGTGGTAAGAAAGATCACGTTGAATTCAGAAGCAGTTACTCCAGAGGCCGTGTCTGTAGAAGACCCCGTCATCCTGAAAGCGGAAAAGACTCACCTCAGAGGAAAAGTACTTGAAGAGTACTTAGACAGGATGCGAGCTCAGGGAATCTCTTTGCTCAAGGAGGTATTTGAGAAAACGGATAAGATGAGGAAAGTAAGAGCAGAACTCAACGATCTCATTGATGCCATCTCTCATGATATTGAGCACACAGAGGATACTCATGATAAGTGGGTTGAAATGAGGAAGCTGAAAATGAGCACTTTAATATCCATTGGCGCCATTTCCAACAGGGATTCATATATAGAGACAAAGGAAGCTCTAACGTACAGGAGCAATGTGTTAAGAAATTTGATCAAGGATCTCGAAGCTGCCAAGGAAACTAGTGAAGAAAATGATGTTAACATTTTGCATAAGCTGGAGGAGTTGCCCTGTAAATTGGTATCACAGGATAACCAGTTTCTTTCTGCAGAAGAAATGGTTAAGGAATTTGAGGACATGTTTCAACAGGAATTTGAAGACAAGGTATTTTCAATAACTTCTGTGGACAACATATTAGACAACCAGTTAACCTTGGACAATTTGAAAACCAGGTTAACCAATCATGCCAAGTCAATCACTACAGTAAGGGATGCCATAGTGAGGGCCAGGATGATCTTCAAAAACACATTCAAACCAGATAGCATCGAAATGCAGGTGACCTTCACTATGTATGACGACCACGTGAAAAAGAGTGGTGACACAAGTTGAAGCAGCTGATTTTTTCCCTTAGTTTATTTTCTGATCTCCATATGTACTTTCAAAATAGTTTTGGACATTTTTACATGTACTTTTTTGATATGCAATTACATGTAAAAAATAGGAAGTCCCAAGTCAATAAGGACTCCTATTTTTGAATAAGTCAAAGTAGTTGTAGATTTCCTAGATTTTCTCAAGGTCTTTCCCTATAAATAAAGGGGACCTCTTTTGTAAATATTATCTTTTATCTATTGCAAGAAAACTCTGGCGAATTGAAAAGCAAATCAAGACTTTGTGCTTATTGTGAAAATCAATATTCAAATATTCATCAATACAAGAAAGCAAGTTCAATTCCAATCTTTGTCTTGGGATTATTTGCGTTGTGATAGTTTTGTTCTTATGTCTTGCTATCATAATCTTAATTGATAATAATTGAAAGGTGGAGTTTGTTTCAAGTGATTGAAGAGTGCTCTAGATTTGATTCTGATAAACTTTGTGTTATCAAATCGGTTGTGGGTTATATGTTCATGTTTGTGAAAATACAACAGTTTGGGGACTTTGTGCTGCAAGTTGTTATATTTGAATCATTTTTATCATATTGAAGAAGAGTGAAGACTTTGGGCTGCATTTTGCTTCAAAAAAGTTCTGGTTACAAGTAGTGAGTGAGGTAACAGAAAACTTTGTGTTTCTGTGATATTGTGATAATTTATAAGTTTTATATTGAGAGTTTGAAATATAAACATCTATTCTGAAAAAAGAGAATGAGATGAGATGGAACTACCCCAAACATAGTTTTTAGTGTACATAAATTTGATAAGTGTTTGATTTACAAAAGTTAAGTAATTAGAGGGAACCTCCCCTTGCTGAGAGGAGAGACTTTGTCTCATCATAGCTGTGGCTGATATACCCATTTTGCCGTTAGCGAGTTAACGACAAAATATTCACCCAACACATCTGTAATTGAGATCAAATGAAGACCATACCACCAAACCACTGTCATTATGAAGACCATGCCACTGTAAGTGTCTTGCAAAAGACAATATAAATCAACATCCATGCCACAACTGTCACAACTAAAACTATATATCAAACTTTTTGACATCAATGACAATCAGTCACCATCAATATCCCCCTTTGTTATTGATGGCAAAACTTCATGATTCAATTTCTCTTTCTGCCCCTTTTTGACATCTGATGACAAAGACTCAAGATATCTGACAAGGACAAACATCTGCACAAAAGAGCACTGTCCTACTAGAATGAAACATGTATGTCAACCTTAACAATATACCACTTCTTAACACAACACCAAGATGAAAATGAAAAACTTGACATATCTCTGCAATCAAATACCAACCTCTTTGATATGACACATATGAACTTGAATTCTATGCAAGGATGTCATAAATACATCACAACACATGATGACCACTCTTGAGAAGACCTTCCCAAAACTTTCATGATAATGACAACAAGATCACACAATCTTGGAGAAAGTAAATAGAGAATACAAAACACCAACTAGTACTTGAAATTTACTATTATCATCTGCCATTATTAATCCAAGACCTTTACTTTCCTCTGATTTGATGAAATACAAGACTCATCATCAATGTCATAAGCATCTCTAGATTTTCATAGCTTGAAGTACATACTTGATACCACTTCAAAACTAGAAGCACACAATTTGCACATACCTTCCTGAAACATATTAATAATGAAAAGCATTAGAGAACATGTCAAATTATTACACCAAGAATACTTCCATATGAGCATGACTTGACATCTAGTTCACCATCTTCTTTTGATACTAATTCCAATCCACCTGAAGGCTTTAATTCTCATGCAAGACACATAGCTCAAAAACACATGAACAAAATACATGAATATTAATATCAATAACATTTGAATTGCAATATCCTAACAACTCAATCTTTGTGAGTACCAACATGATATAAATAGGATAAGATACTCAACCTCATCAATCTCTTTGTGCATTGAACCCTTCAACAAGTTATCAACACCTTGTATGCATCATGAACCACTAAACATATCACTGATCATGAACACCTATATTACTGAAATACGCTAAAATTTAATATCATCAGAAACTTCATTTCAAACAATATCAGGCAAGCATGATAAACGAAAAAAGATCATCATATGAAAATCATCATATTGATAAACATCAACTAATTTCCTCTTGTAACTTCTTGGGGATAATTGATAGAACATGAACAAATCCCCCTTACTTCATGCTATTTGTTATTCAATTGATGATGTAACTTGTGCAAGATGTACAAGTTTAGAATCTGTACTCTTTTGTCTTTGTTTATTCTTCGATACTTTCACATGATTTTTCTTCTGTTCAATTTTCTTCATCCAAACCTTTTCAACCTTTTTCTTTTTCCAACCATTCAAATTAGGTGATGCAATTCTTCCATACATTCTACAACTATATGCTTTGTGTCCAAGAGTGTTGCAATTATAACAAACTATGTTACAATCATAATCAAATGACTCATAGTATGATTGAGCACTCATGTTCAGCGTCCATGTAGGATCATACCTTCTATGCACTTTACAATTTCTTTGTATGTGTCCAACATTATTGCACTTGTAACAAACAATATCAGTATTCCTTATGCAATCAATTTCTTTGTGTCCAAAATGATTACAAGTATAACAATAATCATTAAATGAATAGTTATACCTGTACATGTATGTTTGTCTTACAGGAGAAGATTTTTTGAAATTCCTCCTTTGATTGTGCACAAATTCATCTCTGGTTTTCTGTTCATCTTCACTCTTCCTTTTGCCTTTAGATGTAGCAACATGATGATTCAAATCAATCTTCCTTCTGGGAGACTCTCTAACTTTGGAACACTCTCCTTCTTCATAATCAAATCTAGTTGTGTTCAGATGATGTTTCTCTTTACCCAGCATCTCATGTAACTTGCTTGTGCTTTCTTCAAATTCCTTATATTTCTTAGATAAAGCCTTGAGACCATCATACTCTTTTCTCAGATTGATAATATCACCCTCTAATTTCAGATTCTCAATCCTTCTAACTTCAAGGTCAGATTTTGAAACATCAGCTATCCTCTTAGCTTCCTCAATTTCAGTCTTTAATTTGACAATTAATTTGTCTAAATCATCAATATATGTCCTTAAACTCATAATCTGACATCTGACCTCTTCAAGATCTGAAGATACACTTCAACGTCTGAAATTGCTTTGTCTTTGGATTCTCTTAGTTGTTGCAGCTAAAATTTTAATTTATCATTCTCTTTCTTACATTTCTTGAGTTCACCCAGAGCACATATGAGCTCTCCTTCAACATCAACTTCAAACTCTTGTTCATCATCACTTATAATGTGATCTTCTTTTTCTAGATGTGATTGAGTCTCATCTCCTTCATTTAAAAGTCTCCTTTCATTGCCACTTTCTTCACACACCAGACTGTCCTATTCTTTATCATCACCTTGATAAATTCTTTTCAGTTTCCTCCATATTTCTTGACCTGTAACACAATTCATAACTTTACAAAGAACTTGATTAGATAATCCAAATAAAATAGACTTCTTTGCAATGTCATTGTATTCATGATCCTCTTTATGACTTGTATCATTAGGTGATAGAGAAGAAATAAAATAGCCATTCTCTACAGACATTCATACACCATATCCTAATGAAAATAGATATGCTTGCATCCTAAAACACTAAATAGGAAAGTCTGAACCATCAAAGAAGGGAACATCTGAAAACACTTTCTCTTCACCCTGTGAGACATTTCTATCAACTAATAATGTATTAACATCTGGAATTGATATAGACTACATCTTCTCATCAGAATGAGACTTGACATTTCTCATGTTCTTATTTCTTTTGCACTTACCCATTATACTCCACCATCAAGATCTACCCAAGCCGATTAGACTATAACAGGCAACCTAGGCTCTGATACCAATTGTAGGAGTACAATCAACACTAAGAGGGGGGGTGAATTAGTGTTGATACACAAAAACCAATTTTTTATTTTCTCTCTAGAATTGTCAATAAGATTTGTCTGAAGTGAATCAATTATCAAAAGCACATTCACCAAATCTTCAATTATATAGGACACATGAAATTATGCAAATCATCAATCCAAGAAATTATACAAGACATCAACACAAGAAGAATTAACGAGTGGAAAACCCTCCTGGGGTAGAAAAACCAATCAAACTGCCTCACTGGCTCAAGTATAAAATCTTCAACTTTACAAAGTCTCACTGACTTGTGATTGCTTCATTGGCATACAAAAAAGTCTCACTGACTTATATCAATGCCTCACTGGCATAACATGTCTCACTGACTTAATATTACCTCACTGGCATACTGTGCCTCACTGTCAAACCCAATCACCAATAGAAATGATAAACAAAATCAGAGGGTTACTCTGTTTCCATTCAATTCATTATCCCATCATTATTCCATCTCTGCATAATATAAACTCCATTTGTAATTTCTCCATGTGTATGTCTTCAACCTGCATCTGATCCTCAATCAATTCACCTAATTTAGATTCAATTTCATATTGCCTTCATACTTGATTTAATTCAAACTGTGTCATACAAGTTGTTTTCATAGTGGTTCACATCCGTTACAACTGTATCATCAAATTATCTTTCAAAATCTGCATCAATTCAATTGTATCTTTTCAACTCTATTAGGCACATTTCTACACCTCTGCAACATGCTAGAAGCCTTTTTTGCAATTAGATTAATCAATTTTTCTCTCTGCAATCAAATTGGTTATCTTAACCATCTCTGTAAATTTCATGACATACACTCACATATCTAATCATCTGATTATATTTATAAACTTTTCATTTTTCTCTGTGCACTTCAATAACTCTAGCAATTTCTTCTTCTTCTTCTTCATAAATTGCAATAATAATACCTTTTAGAATTAAATTAGATTGATATGAAATAATTTATTTCATCTTCAAATTCCCTTTTTCTCTGATCCATTCATCTTCACCTGCAAAAACCATTTTCATCTTCTATAAAAATAGTTTGAATGATATTCATCATATATCACAAAATAAAATCATCAATGGATTGCTTCAATCTACCCTTTCAAACTTCATCTCCTTCTATCTGCAAAAAAACAATCGTCAAAACAATATCCTCTGGATAACAAAAAATCTTGGACAAAAAAATGATCTATTCACCTTCCCTGAATATTTATGAACTTTCCCCTTTTTTTAATTGCACAAAAAAACCTTAAAAAAGAAACTCCTCCTTTATAGATTCTAATGCCTCCAAAGGCCTAAAAAAAACTTTAAATAAGAAATAAATCTACTTTTCCTTGCAAAAAGATGTCATAGAAATGATCACCAAATAGGGAAATAAAGACAAAGATTATAATTATATTCGATGCCATGAAAATCATGCTCCCCATAATAATTGACACCTTTCCATAAATCATGGTCTCTATTTTATTTAAATCATTCAATGCTTTTTCTCAACTTATAATCTCCTTAAATCATGGTCTAAAAACAAGGCATAATTCATGCCCTTTTAATTCTTAAAGTTTCAACGCTTAAAGCATATAAAGTTTTTATGATGTCTTAAGGATATAACATTTAGGATAGAGCTACTAATATAACTTTTTAAACTCCTTTTTGAGCAAACCATCAAATCTTTATGATGCATCGAGCTCCCTTTCATTTATGTCATAAGGATTTCTTAAACAAATCTATTAACATAGATTATTCGAATTCCCATCAAATTTAAATACTTTTTGCTGCTCAACATGCATTTAAATACAACCATCGATTTCTTTTTTTTAGCGCCTACTGCTTATGAAGAAGACTGAAAGAATAGGTTTTTTAAGGAGGGGCCGATTGCCTAATGACACCCTTACCCTTAGATTTCCACTTAAGTTGCTCATGACCTATGCAATAGGTCAACACTCTTTTTAAACAAAAAAGTACTTTTATTTATATGACGTGCACCAATATCACTTAAAGACATTAGAAGTTGAATTTAGAAATATAAAGCCTTGATCATTTGACTTCTAACATCTGCAATATGAACTTGCATCTGCATCTACATTTGATCTTAAACACCTGCATTTGAATTATGGAGAATGAAGATAGAGATACCATATCAACCTCCCTATTTTGTATTTGGAACCTCTTTGTAAGCTCCAACCATCATGAACCCATATCAAAGCTTACTCATCTCAACTCACTGTGGCTAACATTATCAAACAAAGAATGTCATATCATTAAACAAATTCTAACAAAAAATGTCATGAACAATAAACAAATCTGATAAGGTATGATAAAGCATGAATGCCCTTCACATTTTCATGTACTTAAGAAGATCAACCTGAGATAACCAAGAAGCCAACTATGAAGATGAAGAGCAAGACAACAACAACAACCTGATTGTCATGAACAAAACTAATCATGATGAGCCAACCAATGTTACTTCTACTGAAAGCATGAAGATTACACATGATTCCATTTGCAATTGAGATCAAATGAAGAACATACCACCAAACCACTGTCATTATGAAGACCATGCCACTATATACTATGCCACTGTAAGTGTCTTGTAAAAGATAATATAAATCGACATCCATGCCACAATTGTGACAACTGAAACTATATATCAAACTTTTTGACATCAATGACAATCAGTCACCATCACATTCTACTATTAAGATGGTTCCATTTGAAGCATTATATTGAAGAAAGTGTTGAACCCCTATAAGTTGGGACAAGTTAGAAGATAGGGTTATACTTGGTCCAGAAATACTATCAGAAATGGAAGAGCAAGTCCATTTGATTAAGAAAATGCTAGCGGAAGCTAATGATAGACTGGAAAGTTATGCAGATGCTAAATACATCAAAAAGCATTTCTCAGTTGGAGAAAAGGTCCTTTTAAGGGTAAAGCCTCAAAAGAGCTCCATTATGTTTGGGAAGACATCCAAACTGGCTCCTATATATGTGGGTCCCTTCGAAGTTCTTGAAGAGGTCAACCTAGTCGCATACATAATTGCTCTACTACCAACTCTTTCCATGATGCATAATATTTTCCATGTTTCTTATTTGAAAAAGTTTAATGCAGGAGATAATCATATCCTTATTCTTGATTGGAATGCTATACAGGTGAATGGCCCAGGGGTGGTAGTGATTGAGCCCATCAAGGTGCTCGAAACATGTAAGCTACACTTACGTAATAAGGAGATAACTTAATGCAAGGTCCAGTGGGACCAGTATGTAGAGGAAAATGCCACCTGGGAAAACTATGAGGATATTCATGCGAGATTTCCCTATCTCTTTTAAAAAATATGTTTTTTTATTATGCTCACATAACACTTTTCTTATTATGATGATGAAATCTAAAGACATTTAATCATCGGGGATGATGATTCTTATGGGGGAGATATGTTACAACCCCAACTTATGATTTAGCTTAATCTTACTTTTGTGTGGTAATTAGGATAATTAACCACTGTTTAATTATTAGATGTTTGTGGAAGATTTCAGATTTAATCATTGATTATGTGGATACTAACTAATGTTAGTTAGACATGAGATTACAAGTTGATATGTTTATTTGATTATTATGATTTACAAATTAGATGATGATACAAAAATCATGGTCTTATGATGGTGAGTGTGATTCAGAAAAATAAATTTCCTTTAAAGATGAATAGAGAGTTGTGTATATGGAAAAATGGATTAAATCTAAACTAAATAAAACCAAAGAACCCAATAACATAAAGGAAACCAATTTAAATAAAAGCCATAAATAATCACTCAATGCAATAAAGACTTTTACCGAAATCTGTGTTGTTTCCTTTGGATTGAATGTGGATTGCTCAATGTAGTTGCGAAGCCATAGCTGCAACAAGCAAGTATGTGCTCAAGAGATCAATGTCAAAAGATCGTGATAGTGCTCAATCGACACGTTTTGTATGCTCAAAGCTCTGTTAAGTATGCCTGAGAATACGATCGAAGAGAGAGAGGTAATGAAGGAGATGAGGGGGGTTTATATAGATTTCAAGGAAAATCGATCAACGGTCCAGATAATTCAGAAGAATCAATGGAGGAGATAAGTTGAGGAATGTGCAACGAATGAGAAGAAGACATGTGTCTTGCTTGCTTTTGCATGAGAGGAGTTTATCAAGAATAGAAGAATGAGTTAACTGAAGAAATAAATCAATTAAAAGAATAAAGCAATCAGTTAAGTGATTTAAAACAAGAAGAAGAGATTTGCATAAGAAAAGAAGATATTTTGCTTTATTAAATATAGAAATATTTAATTGATGAGCAAGAAAGCTTGATTTATTTTAAAGATAACTCAAATTAGAAGAAAAAACAATTTAAATAAATAATTGATTTATTTAAATTTAGAGAAGATATTTTGGAAGAAATAATTAAATAATTAGAATTATTTAATTTAGAAGATTTGAAAAGCAAATTAAATAAATAAATTTATTTAATTGTTGTGCATGATTTTGGGAGAATGATTTTTGATTTAATTAAATAATTTAAGAATTATTTAATTTTAGATATGAAGGAATTTGTGATGAATTAATTAAATAATTAGATTTATTTAATTAATGTAGATGTGAATTTTGGAAGGAGGATAATGATCAAATTAAATAATTACCATTATTTAATTGTGGAAGAATATAGAGGAATTTGATTTAATTAATTAAATAATGAGGATTTATTTAATTAATGTCGCAATTTTGTGATTTAGAAGAATTTGGTGAAATTAATTAAATAATTAGATTATTTAATTAATGTTGAAATGCAGGTGATTAGGAAGAAATGACAAAATGCAAGTGATGCGACAACTTGGTCATTTTAGGGTGTCTACATTTTGCCCCTCTTTGATGCAATGCAGCATGTAGCGTTGCGTCAAAGAAAATCGATTGTTGAAGATGTGATACAATGTGTTTTTTTTTGTTTTTATGCCCCAGTGTAGGTAATTGCCCCAGCATAGTTAGTGTAGGGTGCCCCCTCGAGAGGAAAGACAGGGAAGTGACAGAAGAACTGTGTTGACGCTCGACTAGAAGATTTGTTGGAGACAGATAAGGTTGGGTTGATGATAGATAGAAGAAAGTGGAGATAGAAGAGAACATGATAGAAAAGACTGTTGATCGATTATTGTTGGAAAACTATATAAGGCCATGGATGAATGGATGGGTAGATGGATGAGCTTGTTGCAATGGTTTCACAAATATTTAAAAAGAGCAATCCTTATTTTTGATATAGCACGTGGATAGTTTGGCACCAAGGTATAGAAGACCAAGGTGCAGTAATATCTGAGTGCATGGACGTTGACTCTGCAAGAAAGTGGTTTGAACTTAGATCCCCTTAGACATAATATAACCTTGTTGGAACATGCGAATAAGCCATAGTCTTGAACATAAAATAAACTTCAATACATGTAAATGCAAGAAGAATTATTAATATGTAAGATGCTAGGTCCTAACACACACAAGATAAATAGAATGCTAAGAAAGATACTGAAGATCATTCCTCAAACACGGCACACAGAAAGCAATGACTATGCCCCCAATCCGTACTGCATCGTAACATACCAAGATTATAGATAAATCAAGGTAGTCTTGAATAGGTATTGGAAAAGGAACAAAAGATAAACCATAACACAAATTGACTGACTTACAAAGTAAACATACAGCCAACATATTCTCTTGCCAAAGAGGTTTACTCAGGATAGATTGGATAGGAAAGATAACAGCCTTATTGTAGGAACTCTGTGTCCGTTAAAGGGGGCTATCTACCTAAAAAGACAATGTCTCACTTGCAGGAAATGCCACATGTTGCAGGAGACGCGTGTGTTGGTCTCGACAATGGAACACTTCGTAGAAGACAAGCTTGTTGATCTAGGGCTTGGTTAAGCGGTACTTAGCTGATGTTGGCAATCGGTATGCAGGGCAGTAGATGACTCTGGAAGTAGGCCTCTTTGCTTCAAGTTTGTTAAGGACTTTTGCTTTGAAAGGATGCGCTAGCTTGCTGCTTGAGTTAGTCAAGTCGAGGCGAATGAATTTTGAAAAATGGAAGACTAGAAAGGTGACAGTGCTAATGGATTGAAACGGGTGGAGAGTGATAGATCGTGTGTGCCTGAGTACTGGATACATCCTTCGTATTCCAGATTGCCTACATACCCTGTATCCACGGGATCAAGGCACACTTACGATGGAAGATGAACATGATAAATATGTAGTTCTAGATAGAGTGATGAATGGGGGAAAGTGAAAGGAGGGGATCTTATGTACCTGAGTACTGGAAATGCCCTTCGTATTCCAGACTGCCTACATACCCATATCCATGGGATCAAGGTACCTTAAGATTGAGAAGATGATAATGTAGTTCTGGTGAGGGTGATGATGTAGAAAAAGTGTTGAGAAGATAACAGCCTTATCGTAGGAACTCTGTGTCCGTTAAAGGGGGTTACCTGTGGAAATGAGACAAGATCGAAGTATGCGCTGCGAACCACGAACAAGGAACCAATCCTAGACCTAAGTTAAGGAAAGAGTTGCCCCCATTCTGGTAGAGGAAACTGTATGGGTGACTACCGAAGAAGACACAAAAAGACATGACCTAGGACAAGACAGTGTTAACTGTAGTCACAGATCACGACGTGGGATGACGACGAGGGACATTGACAAATTTCCAAGCTATACTAGATAGGGAGATGGAAATGCAAACAAAGCCAGTGGTTTTATTATGGATGGATGGATGAAGCGCGTTGTTACGAACTGGACAAGGAGCAGACATGACTTGATAGATGATGGATGTTGACTCTTACGCATAGCGCCTCTTTGCCAGGTTTTCACTATGGTACTTATCCAAGGTGCCTGTTTGCCAGGTTTTCACCAGAGGACGGATTTTTTTGGATTTTTTTTGTTTTTTTTTTTTTTTTGGAATACTCTGAGGATCAGGCATAGAACTTCTTAAGATGGACACTGTTAAGTGGCTCATCTAGAGGAATGCCGTCAGGTGTAGCTAAAGTATAAGCTCCTGATCCATATGTTGCTGTCACAATGAAGGGACCTAACCAGTTAGGCTCAAACTTACCCTTCTTCTCTCGATCTGCTTGATTTCTCTGATTCTCCTTAAGTACAAGATCACCAACTTGAAATCGTCTTTCTTTGATCTTTTTGTTGTAATTATGCCGGAGGCGGTTTTGATAGACATGGAGATGATTAAGTGCGGCAAGGCGCCTCTCATCTAGTAGTTCAAGCTTAGCTAATCTGGAAGTACAATACTCATCTCCGCCGATCAGGTCCTGCATGGATACTCTGAGGGATGGGATCTCGACCTCTATAGGCAGGATGGCTTCAGAGCCAAAGACCTGTTGGCAAGAGACACTATATGGATTCATGGTTGTTGTCATTGATGGCAACAAAGGTCATCCCACATATCCGCAAGTCATGATGTGTCTCTACCGGAAGTCAGAATAAAGAAAGTTGTGGTCCGGTAAAGAAGAACAGAGCATGTGGCAAGGTCCGACAGATTGGTCCGGACCTCTCAGAGGAAGTGTCTTGGTGCAGTGCGGATTTGGGGAAGTCAAGAGGACTACCTTTAGTAGTATATTCCAAGTATTTAGCCTCCGGTGATGGACAAGGAAAAAGATATGAATGGTTAAGTACCGGATTCCTGAGAGACAGTGAAAACAGAGGAAGAACTGACTGACAGAGTATCAGACTGCTTTCCGGATGGGTTACTGCTGATGACAGAGGTTGTGAAGGCATGAATCATGTTTGGCCGACATGATTAATGATATCTGCAAGTATATGCTTGATCCGCATTGCTTGGTGAGGAAGGATTCAGCCGACAGAATGAGAGTTTGTAAGAAACTAAGACTGTTCCGGATGCCGACTAGAAAGGTGATGAAACTACTTGTGCGGATATATATAGAGGATGGATTTAGTTGTGAAGTGAGTGTGGGTGTGGAGAGATATGCGAATAAGTCCAGAGAAAGAGCAGAGGTAGCAAAAAGGATCCGGTATGTGAAAGATAGCAGAACAAAGAACAGAGGAAAGATGAAGTGCAGCAGATCAGTGTACTGAGCCTAACCGGAACTGAACTCCAGCATATGCAGATGCTTCCAATCAGTTCAAGACTGTGATTATCATCACTTTGTAGACAGTGTGTCTTCTTGTAGGCAGTGGGCCTCTTGTGAGCAGTGTGCTCGGGCAGTGAGCCCTAATTGGCAAGTGCCATTTTTGTAATTTCCTATTCTTCTAACAGAGAATAATTCTTGGGTTAATCACCCCGTGGTTTTCTCCCTTAACAGGGTTTCCACGTCAAAAATACTGTGTCATGTGTTTCTTACTTCATGGTTAATGTTTTGTGTTTGATTTTATGCTGCTTTAATTAAAAGGAAAGTTCAATAAGGGAAATAATTAGGATAACTGATTCACCCCCCCCCCTCTCAGTTATCAACAATTGGTATCAGAGCTAAGTTCCTCCTAATAGAGCCTAACAGCTTGAGGAAGATCTGGGATTTCAAATGGATGCATATGGTTTAAGGGAGCAACTCAAGACTGCCCTTGAGGATCTTGAACAGTCAAATTCTGAAGTCAGTGAATTAAAGGAAAGACTCAAACAGGCTGATGAATTCATGAGAGAATTAAAAGACAAATTAAGTCTCTCTATGAAAAAGAGAAAGGAGCTGCTTCAACAGTTGGCAAGACAAAGTGAAGAAAGCAATACAAATGAGGAATTGACTGAGCAAACCAAGTTATGTGAAAAGTTATCAAAAGAAGTCATTATGTTAAGACATGAAATGGAATCAGGAACTATAAAGTTTACTCAAGAGATTGAAGAAAAAAGAAAGGCTGAAGACAATCTAAGACAATCTCTTAAAGAAAAATCAGAAGAATGCCACCAGATGGACAGGATTATCAGACACCTTGAATCTGATCTTGAAGATGCCAAAGATAATGAAGGAAAACTTGAGGATCAAATTGCCTCTCTCAAAAGAGACCTTCAAACAGCAAATGAATATAAAGAGAAATTCAAGATAAGTTCTGCTCAACTTGAAGTTCTTCTTGGAAGTCAAAAGAGGACAGATGACAAGTATGGCTTGGGATATGAGAAAGGAGAAAGCTCCGGATCCGGTCAGAAGAATCTTGGATCAGAAAATCCAAGGAGCAGGCCTAGAAGACCTCCGGTAAGACAGCCAAATGCTCAAAGATATCCATCCTTCAATGGATACTGCCACAGCTGCAACCACTTTGGTCACAAAGCTAATCAGTGCAGAATGAGAATGAATCAGAATAATTCATCCTTCTCCGGACAGTGCTTCAACTGCAAAAGGTATGGACACAAATCCCATGAATGTAGAATTATGCAAGTAAACAAATCATTCAAAGGTAGATGCTTCACATGCAATAGAATAGGTCATAGGGCTAATCAATGCAGATCAAGAGGATATCAGTCAAATATGCAAAGGAATGTTATTTGCCAAATCTGCAATAGGTCCGGTCATAATGCTAAAGTCTGCAGAAACAAGAATCAGGACAAAAGAGGTCCGGTGTATAATCAGAATCAAGACAAGGGTAAACAAAAGATGAATGCGGATGAGGTTAGGAATCAGATGAGCAAGATTTGGGTGAAGAAAAGTTCAGAGAATGTAGAGGTTGGATCCGCACCAGACTCTGGTGCTGATATTTCTTCCGGAAATTAAAAGTGAGCTCTGGCTCAGGGGGAGACTCAAAGAAAATCTTGTTCCCCCAGCCAAACAAGTGGTGCCGAATGTGGCACAAGATGCGGATCAAAGGGTTTGTAGATATGAGTCTTGAGATACTTCAGTCAAGTTTTCAGAGGTCCGCATGGAGTTATGAAGAAGCTATGATCGATCAAATAAGACCTATTCAGGGAAATGCTCCGGTATGATAAAGGATTACAAAAAGGTCCGGAAAGATCCAGAAATGCACTATCTTGTTCTGCGGATTGGACAGAGTGTTTGAGATGATCTTGTAATATGCCACCTCGATTTATTCATGATTGATAGATCTGGATGATATCCATAGATCAGGACTAATCCGGGATACTCCAAGCTATCCAGACAAGGCAAACCGGAATGATGTAGGTGAAGCATTTATTGCAGACAGGTATTAGGGTTCGCGGAGCAATTTAAGGGATTTCTCAAAGGTCATTTGCTCATTCTGCACTCGAGAAGAAGCGAAAAGTGGAGCTCTGCAACAAGGTTCTTCAAGCACTCCAAGGATCTCCTGCCGAAGCTATTGGATAAAGAAATCAATCCAACCACTCCGTGCAAACCGAAGGCGCATAAGGTATTCTCCGTTTTTCATTACCTCACTACAAATCTTTGAAGAATGGCTACTCCAAACATAGTTAAGATCTCCGATAGACCTCGCCCCTCATTCAAGAAACATCCCTACAAATCATTGGAGGTTGACCCACTAGGAGCCTTCTCTAGTGTTCCTCACGGAGTTTTACACACCGAAGACATTAGGGTTTACATACATGCAAACATTGAGGAATTTGGGGATTTCAAATTAAGAGACCTCTATCACAAGCAGCTGATTGACAATGCCTTTGAGCTTAAACCAGAGTATAAGGATATTCAGAAGAAACAATTTGAGCAATTTATTCATTTCCCCTATTTTGAAGAGGATGAATGGGTCCGGTATGTACTGAGCAGGATGCATGACAACTTTCTATGGCTAGATAGACCCTGCAAGATCACAAAAGAGGCAATTAGAGCAGTAACTGGCCTATACTCTTCCGGAGGAGTACCTATCCTCAAATCTGTCAAGAACAACATTGTAACTGAGGCCACCGGATCAAAATTTGACAAAAGGGCAATGACCATTGAAGACATCTCCGATCCGGATATCAAATATGCATCAATGATAATAGGATACAAGATCTATCACTCTAGCAGGGAGAATTCTGTATCCGGAACTGCAATATACACTGCTTATGAAATGTTAAGAAAGAATGCAGAATATGATCTCTGCGAACTGCTACTAAGCCAATTAATGGAAAACATACAGAAAATCAAGAAGGATAAGAAGAATTCCTTTAAGTATGGTACTCTGATTGTATGTCTATTCTTCTACTTCATGAATGAGCTACCCGGAACAAATGGATGGGTATGGCAAAATGACAAACCTGTTGCAGTCCAGATAAGAGACTATTTGCATGGACTTGGGGATGCAAAAGCGAGAAATACAGCTCTATGGGGATACTTCAAAAACTTTCAGAGCATGATGCAAGCAAGAGAGAGAATTCCCCAGTCTCTCATTGAGAAATACAAGGACTCAGTGTGCTTTATGGTTGACACTGATCAGTGCCTAATGGAGGCAGTGGAGCCAAGGACTGTCTGGATCATGCCCATGGGGTATGAAGTTGATGAACAGATAGTGGAGCTGCATGTTCAACACATGCTAAGTCAGCCCAAAGATCCTAAGGCAGAAAGGTTTGGAACCTTTGAGGAGCTGAGTATAAAATTACATGTAGAACTCAGGGAACCTGAGATCAAAAGAAAAGTGAGAAAAGAAGTAGAGCACATTGCTCAAGGTCTTGGCATCTCAAAGGAGGCACTTGATGCCAGCCGGGAAAAGAGGAGGAAGGCCGAGGAAGAAGAGAAAAGCAAAGAAAGTGCTCCGGTTGGAGCTCCCACCCGGACCAGATCAACAAAGAGATCTGCACCTCCCTCAACCAAAAGTTCAAAACCGGAAGTCCAGGCATCCGGTAAGAGATCAAAGGCAAAAGCCACAAGGGCTTATGGAAGCCAAAAGGATGAAGAGGAGACAGAATCAGATGAAGGAGTAAGAGAAGTAAAGAAACAGAAAAAGAAAGGATCCGGTAAGCCCTCCACAGGCCAAGACAAGGAGGAAATGGCAGAGGTAACTGTTGAAAAGCCCACTCTGTCACTAGAGAGCATAATCAAGTCGGTCACGGTGGATGGAAACCTTCAACCAATGACTGAATCCTATGATGACTTCAGTGAGGCAGACCAAAAGACTCTGCAGGAAGCCACAGTTAAATATCTGAACATATACAATAAGGCTTTCATTGAGATCATATCTCTCATTCCTAAGAGCCTAGAGAAGGAAATGGAAGTAAGAAAGAATAATGCTCATGCCAAAGATCTTGAGATCCGGGAGCAGATAGCTATTCAGCTATATCCTCAAATTGATCCCAAGACAATGAACATTATCTTCAAGGACTGCAAAGATGAGTTCAGAAGCAAAGCCAGGATGAATCAACTCATGCTTGGTGAGACTGACAAAGTGGCTCAAGAAACAGAAGAGATCCTCCGGAAGGCTTTCAAAAGATTCAATCTTCCTGTTGTAGAGGACTTAGGTGCAGAAACAGCTGTTGATCTGGAATCTTCTGTTCCGGAAGAAGTGAGCCCTGAACAGACAAGTGAGGACTTGGGACCCTCTGCTCCAGAAGAAGTGACCCATGAACAAGTTAGCATCTCTCCTCCGGTTTCCCCTACAGTCTCCGGATCCAAAGAAGAAGAGCAATTACAGGAGAAGGAAGCAGTGGTGAAGGACAAAGAGGTTGACAGTTCTAAGACTGCAGAAGAGAAGAAACATCTGTCTCCGGCAAGAGACACTGCACAAACTGTTCAACAATTTTTGAGCAAAGAAACTCTAGAGATTGATGAACCGGAGCTTCTAAAAGGCCCATTTGATTTTGACTCTCTCTCTCCGGTACAAACAATGAAGATAGCTTCATTTGCAAATGCCAAGGCAAATGAAAAGCTCCTGAAGTCTCATATGGAAGACTGTGAGTTGATAGAGGCTGCTTCCGGAGTACTTGTGAAGATCATGCCATCAATCCAGATAGATCCGACAGCCTCCACTTCCGGTAATCTAAAAACCTTAGTCAGCAGTGTTGATACACATTTTGATTCTTTAGAAAAATCAGCTGAAGAAAAGGTCCGGAAGGAATTTTTGGATAAGAGATTTTCAGAGATATTAGAATTAATCTCTAAAGACAAAAAGATTGTAAGCATTGGAATAAAGAGCTTAGAGAATGCTCTTAAGGATGGCGGTGATATCTACAAATTTTGTATATCCTGGTCAAAGGCAACAGCAGCATTTGACAAGAAAATAAAAGAGGAACAGGATAAGCTACAAAGCTTATCTCAAAGTTTTGATCCTCTCTCTTCCTCTATAATAAATCAAGAATGTCAAACTATTGCAGTCTTGAACGAAATAAAGAATCTTGAGAAGGAAAGGAAGAACATCACCAACCGGATGGGAGAACTTAGAAGGATTATAATCCCTAAGTTGGAAACCATGCATGAGGCCATCAGTGATGCTAGGACCACCGCCCAAACAAAAGATCCGACAGATCTCAAGTGGGCAGAAGCGTTTGCATTTTTGTTAAGTGGTCACATTTCAATTTTGGACAGAATGAAGCAAAGTTGGGCTACCGAAATGATTCAATTACAGACATCCTTTGCAGACATTCTTCAATATATGTGAGTATGTAAATATGCGGCTAAGTATAAGAAATTTTTGAAAATTTTGATATGCGGACCCTACCCTTTGCCATTGATGTCAAAGGGGGAGTGAGGAGCAGTGAAAAATGAGGAATCCAACTAAGGGGGAGTTCCGGAAATTGTATATAAAGACAGAGCATCAGCAAAGGGGGAGCATAGTGAAAACACTTAGTCATTTTTCACTAAGTGTTGCCATCAATGCCAAAGGGGGAGATTGTTGGCAAGAGACACTATATGGATTCATGGTTGTTGTCATTGATGGCAACAAAGGTCATCCCACATATCCGCAAGTCATGATGTGTCTCTACCGGAAGTCAGAATAAAGAAAGTTGTGGTCCGGTAAAGAAGAACAGAGCATGTGGCAAGGTCCGACAGATTGGTCCGGACCTCTCAGAGGAAGTGTCTTGGTGCAGTGCGGATTTGGGGAAGTCAAGAGGACTACCTTTAGTAGTATATTCCAAGTATTTAGCCTCCGGTGATGGACAAGGAAAAAGATATGAATGGTTAAGTACCGGATTCCTGAGAGACAGTGAAAACAGAGGAAGAACTGACTGACAGAGTATCAGACTGCTTTCCGGATGGGTTACTGCTGATGACAGAGGTTGTGAAGGCATGAATCATGTTTGGCCGACATGATTAATGATATCTACAAGTATATGCTTGATCCGCATTGCTTGGTGAGGAAGGATTCAGCCGACAGAATGAGAGTTTGTAAGAAACTAAGACTGTTCCGGATGCCGACTAGAAAGGTGATGAAACTACTTGTGCGGATATATATAGAGGATGGATTTAGTTGTGAAGTGAGTGTGGGTGTGGAGAGATATGCGAATAAGTCCAGAGAAAGAGCAGAGGTAGCAAAAAGGATCCGGTATGTGAAAGATAGCAGAACAAAGAACAGAGGAAAGATGAAGTGCAGCAGATCAGTGTACTGAGCCTAACCGGAACTGAACTCCAGCATATGCAGATGCTTCCAATCAGTTCAAGACTGTGATTATCATCACTTTGTAGACAGTGTGTCTTCTTGTAGGCAGTGGGCCTCTTGTGAGCAGTGTGCTCGGGCAGTGAGCCCTAATTGGCAAGTGCCATTTTTGTAATTTCCTATTCTTCTAACAGAGAATAATTCTTGGGTTAATCACCCCGTGGTTTTCTCCCTTAACAGGGTTTCCACGTCAAAAATACTGTGTCATGTGTTTCTTACTTCATGGTTAATGTTTTGTGTTTGATTTTATGCTGCTTTAATTAAAAGGAAAGTTCAATAAGGGAAATAATTAGGATAACTGATTCACCCCCCCCCCTCTCAGTTATCAACAAGACCAAGGCATATGGTGTGGCACCAGTTGGTGTTCTGATACTAGTGCGGTAGGCCCATAGGGCGGGATTGAGTTGCAAGTGCCAATCACGACCAGCTTCATTGACCGTTTTCTTCAGGATCTTGAGAATGGTTTTATTGGAAGCCTCAGCTTGGCCGTTACTCTGCGGATAGTAGGGAGTTGAAAAGCGATGTTGGATATTGTACTGTATGCATAAGGCACGGACATCTTGGTTCTTGAATGGTCTCCCATTATCAGTGAGAATGGCTTGGGGAATACCATACCGGCATATGAGGTAGTTTAGAATAAACTTGGCTATTTGCTTACCGGTGATATAGGTCATAGGAATGGCTTCCACCCACTTCGTGAAATACTCAGTGGCGGTAATGATAAACTTGTGGCCATTGGAGGAGGAAGGGTGGATTTGTCCTACGAGGTCGAGACCCCATTGAGAAAAAGGCCATGGAGTTGTCACAGGTTGTAACTCATGAGCTGGTGCGTGAATCAAATCTCCATGCTGCTGACATTGTAGACACTTCTTAGCAAACTGTACAGCATCTTGCTCTATTGTAGGCCAGTAATAACCTGTTCTGAGTATCTTCTTAGCAAGATTAGGACCGAAAGAATGTGCGCCACAGACGCCTTCATGTATGACTCGTAAGGTAGCTTCAGCTTCTTCCGCGTTAAGACATCATAAGAGGATACCATCGAGACTCCGGCGATATAGTGTATCACCCAGAATGATGTAACGAGAGGATCGACGGATAAAGGTTTTGCGTTGGGTGGATGATAGGTCAGGGGGAAAGGTATTGTTTGTGAGGTATTCATAGATATCTTCGTACCATGGGGAATTGGGACCAACAAGTTCGCAGATGATTTCAATAACAGGAACATCGACGGCTGGTATCAACAATTGCTCGATCAAGAATTCACACTTCTGTGTATTTACAGGCATGTCAATCAGTGACCCTACAGAAGCCATACAATCTGCAGCTTTATTATGCTCTCTTGGAATTTGCTCAAATGTGATGGTAGAAAAATGTGGTTTGTAGGCATCCACTAGTTGTTTGTAGGGGACCAACTTTTCATCCTTTGTTTGGTATTCATCTGTGACTTGGCGAATGACTAGCTGTGAGTCTCCATATACTTGTAATTCTGTGATATCCCATTGAACTGCTGTATTGAGACCTATAAGGAGTGCTTCATACTCGGCTATGTTGTTGGTGCAAGGGAATGCTAGCCGATATGACTTTGGAATGTAGTCATTCTGAGGTGTAACAAATAAGATGCTAGCTCCTGATCCATGCTGCGTGTAAGAACCATCAAAGTACAACTTCCACATTATGGAGGTAGTAAGAGTGAAGAGATTCTCATCAGGAAAGTCTGCTACCATAGGATGTGTATCTTTCATAGGTGCTTCTGCTAGTTGATCCGCGAGGGCTTGTCCTTTGATTGCCTTACGATCTATGTACTCAATGTCGAACTCACTAAGGATCATAACCCATTTAGCTAGTCTGCCTGTGAGAGCTGCTTTTGCCAGTAGATACCTCAGGGGATCAATTTTAGCTATCAGATTTGTGTGTTGGTTCAGCATGTAATGTCGCAACTTTTGGGAGGCGAACACTACTGTTAAACAAGCCCTTTCCATTGGTGAATAATTGAGCTCATATCCCACCAAGGTTCTACTGATGTAATAAATTGCATGCTCCTTTCCTGTGTCATCATTCTGTGCTAGCAGGGCCCCTAAGGCTGACTTTGTAGTGGAGATGTATAAGATCAATGGTTTGTCCGCCACTAGTGGAACCAATACAGGAGGTGTAGCTAGGTACTCTTTAAGTTGATCAAACGCTGCTTGACACTTGTTGTCCCATCGAAATGAGACATCCTTTCAGAGTAAGTGTTGAAAGGGTTGACATTTATCTGCTAGCTATGAGATGAAACGCCTGATGGACTGCAACCTTCCTTGGAGGCTCCTTAATGCTTTTAGGTTCTTTGGTGGAGGCATCTCCACTATAGCCTTTACTTTCACTGGATCTACTTCGATGCCTCTACGAGATACAATGTATCCCAATAGCTTCCCTGATGTTACACCGAATACACATTTCTTTGGATTGAGTCTTACTTGGTATTTTTCAAGCCTGTCGAAGATCTGTCCTAGGACCTGTATGTGATCCGCCCGAGAAGATTTAGCCAATATATCATCAACATAATCCTCCATGATGTGATGAAAGAGATCGTGGAAGATCACTGTCATTGCTCTCTGATAGGTTGCTCCTGCATTTTTCAGACCAAACGGCATGACACACTGACAATAATTGCCCCAAGGACAAGAAAAGGTTGTTTTATGTTGGTCTTCTTCAGCTATCCTTATCTGATTGTAACCCGAGAATCCATCCATGAGAGAAAGCATCTCATGACCTGCTGTCAAGTCCACTATAATGTCAATGTTTGGTAGTGGAAAGTTGTCTTTAGGACATGCCTTATTGAGATCTCTGAAATCATTACACATGCGGATGCGCCCATTAGGTTTAGACACAGGTACAATGTTTGAGACCCAATCTGAATAGTCAATAGGTCATATAAACTTGGCATCTAATAGCTTTTGTACTTCCACCTTCACCAAGAGAGCTATCTGTGGGTGCATCTTTCTCAACTTCTGTTTGACTGGTTTCACCTTGGGATCAACTGTGAGATAATGAACTACCAGCTTAGGGTCTAGCCCTAGCATATCTGCATAGGTCCATGCAAAGTTGATGGTTCGTTGTAAGAAGAAGCTGTTAAGATTTCTGTGCTCTGTGTCAGATAATGATGCCGCTAGGAATGTTGTCTTTGGATTCTGTTCTGTACCTAGGTTGATCTCTGTAGAATCTTCCACTAGTAGAGCTGATTTCTCCTGGTACTTAGATGGTAAGGGAAGGTCAAATCCTCCATCCTCCGGTGCCACAGTTGGGTTTTCACCTTTGGATACGTCCTTTATTTTTACTATTTTATGATCAGGAGGTGCCACAGTGTGGTTTTCACCTAGAGATCTTTCTTTATTTGCACTTTTGCGACTGGAGGATTTGGCATTCTCACCAAAGTAAGCCGTGGGCTCTAGTTCCATTACAAAACCTGCCTTGTGATCGCCAAGAGGGATACCTTCCCGAAGTCCCATGAACTCAGCTAGAGCTTCGTCATTCTGAAATACATCTATAACGGGGGCCCCTTGTTGGTCCCAATCGATAAGTTCAGGGTAGACAAGCGTGACATTCTGGGTGCTGGTGTTGGAAGTTAAGGATACGGAGGATAGTGTAAAAATGGAGGATTCTGCGAATAGATTGGTCATGTGGAGGGAAGAGTCATCGGTGATATCCTCTGTAGATGTCGTATCGGCGGGAAAAGTGTCAGCTACCTTGTCGAGGATATACTCGATGTCCGAGGCGCGCGGTACCTTCTTACCAAATCCTAATCCTTTCTTGTCTAGCTTCTTTGTTACCACAATGGGCTCCATAGTTCCTTGATTCTGTTTCCCAAGGCCACCTTTGCCTTTATAGCCCATATTTTTCACTATCCTTAAGCCATTGCCATATTGCTTGACTGGTATCGTAACTGGTTCTTTCTCCTTGTAGAGCCAAGAAGAGATGTCCTCAATAGTTTCCTCTTCCAATAACCGTCCATGTTGGAATTAGGTTAGGAATGTTGGGGGAGGAATAGCTGGTTTTTTGATAACTTTAGCAATGGGTGGTTGGCCGTAAGATTTTGGAGATAGAGGCATCCGCCCTACACAACAAGATTCTGAGATATCATAAGTGCCAAACCCTATATCTCGGACACGAGCTGTGATTTTGGGGAGGGGTGTAGGCTCACTTGTAGAGGCTTGCGTGAGAGTTTCAGGGTCAACATAGAGAGGGGACTCAAGGGCTTTGTCATTTTTAGGCACTTGGTTGCAATTCTTATAGCTTCCTTGCAAGACACGACAAAATTCAAAAGGATTAGGATCTCCTGGGATGGTGATCTCCATACCATTGTATGGGAACTTTAGAGACTGATGGTACATGGAGGGGACAGCTTTCATTGCATGGACCCATGGGCGGCCTAGGATAATGTTGTAAGGCAGCTCAATATCAAGGACTTGGCACCTAGTTTCAAGCATAACAGGGCCCTGTTGTATAGGCAAGTGAATAACACCTTCTGAACGGCGTTCTGCATCATCATATCCCTTGATTGTAATACTATGATCAGTGTTGACGTGATCCTTAGAGTATCCCAATTGCTTTAGTAACTTTAAAGAACAGATGTTGAGACCAGCACCACCATCTATGAGTATACGTTTGATTTTGCGCTTATGGATGAGAACCTCAATATGAAGGGCATCGTTGTGACAAGGATCGTGGGAGGGGAGGTCTTTCTCAGAGAAGACCACATTGTAGGGTGAAGCAATGTTACCCACTATAGCTTGGAAATCCATGACTGCTATGTTGTTAGGAACAGAAGACTCTTGGAGGGCTTTTTGTAGCACCACTCTATGTGCAGGTGATGACCGTAGGAGGTCCAAAATAGAGATCTGTGCTGGTGTTCTCCCTAGATGTTCGAAAAGATTATAATCAGACTGAACCGGAAGCCTAGGTGTAGGCGCACTGATGGTGACATGACCTCGACGAGTAGTAACAGCACAATCCGTAGATTTGGCTTTGATGGTGAGGGTAGACACTCGACTCTCTTCAAAACGACCTACAATGGAATCGAAAGACGTGGACGCGTGATTGATACCTTTACCCCTATCCTGAGGAGGAGGTGGACCATGATGAGGGAATGGTTCCTTGTACATATCGAGATCCTTGTTCATGTGTTGCACTGGTGGTTCATTCTCAAAAGTGATTTGATTACCGTCGATGAGGTTTTGGATGAGGTGCTTAAGCTTCATGCAAGATGTAGTTCGATGCCCTTTGCTCCTATGGAACTCACAATACTCATTGTCTCTATAACATGCAGTTTTGTAGACAGGTTCTCCATAAGGAGGAGCATCAGGTAAGGTTATGAGCCCCTTCTGCAAAGCTTGCTGTAAGACCGATTCGATGGGCACTCCCAAAGGAGTAAATTGACGTCGCGGAGGGTAATCTTGTTGGGGCCGCTCTTGTTGTCGTTGCTGTTGGTTGGGATAAGGCTGCCTTTGTTGCTGCTGTTGTTGAGGTGGGGTTTGACTTGGTTTGGAGAGTTGCAGCAGTGTTTGCAACGTTTGGACATGCTTAGTATCGACCACCCCATCATTGACCACATTTTTGTTCTTGTTCCAATATTTGGGTTTATCGTTCAACTGTTGATGAGAAGTACTATCTTTCGTCTCCTTAAAGATTTTGACCACACCCTTAGCAATGAGGGCCTTCTCAATGTTGATACCCTTGTATGTGATTTCATCGAAGGTTGTAGCACTAAGAATTTGCAAATGGAAACCTAACTCTTGGTTGAGGTTCTGCACAAATATGCTAACAAGCTGTTTCTCCAGAATCTTGAAAGGGAATTTACTAGCCATTTGTCTCCATCGTTGAAGGAAAGAAATGAAAGTTTCTCCATTCTTCTGTTTATTGTTGCATAAGTCTGTCATGGAAATCTCATGCTCGGCGTTGTAAGAAAAATGGGTGGCAAACTTCTCTGCTAGCTCATTGAAGGACTTGATACCCATAGGTAAGTGTGAGAACCATTCTATTGCTTGACCTCCAAGACTGCGAGGAAAGAGACGCATAAGATATGTGTCGTTGTGAGAGACCTCGAAGCAAGCAAGATAGAATTCCCTAAGATGGTCTTTTGGGTCACCTTTTCCTTTGTACTTATCGAACTTGGGAATAGTGAAATTTTGAGGAAAAGGGATCATTGGTAATGACCGATCAAAAGGATAAGGACACACTTCCTCTAAAGAGAAGGTCTTTTTGGTGTGGCCAAACGTAAGATCAGATAGCTGTTGTTGCACCTCCGCAATCTTTAGTTCCATAGTCGTGGGAGGGGTTGGTAACATCTCCTGTTGTCCAACAAGCGGTTGGTGTTGCCCATATGGAAGATTATAATGTAAGCCATGCACACTGGTATTGTAAGGGTCGTAAGATTGATTGGGATTGTATGGATTGTACGATTAGTTCAGATTGGGTTGGAATTGGAGGCCTTGATTAGGAAGAGGTGGAGGTGGCGCTAGGTAAGAATGTTGGCTTTGCGATGGTTGAAGGAACGTATTGGGGGGAGGAAAGCTAAAGTGCATTTGATTAGGTTGTGATGGTGGCACATAGCTTTGGGAAACCTGATGTTGGGAATGTTGAGAGTGGCTAGGCAATGTATGAAAGAAGTTGAGCGTGGATGAACGTTGTGGAGGAGGAACATAGGTAGAAGTGATTTACGACGGTGGGGGTTGATTGAAGATGAGAGTAGAAGAATGTTGTGGTGGAGGAACATAGGTAGAAGTGATTTGCGACGGTTGGGGTTGCTTGAGGATGAGAGTAGAAGAATGTTGTGGTTGGGGCTGTGTGACTCCAATTGGTTGAGAGACATGCAGGTGTGATGATATAGGAGGTGGCATATGTTGAGACCCTTGTTGCATGGCTACATACGTGTTCCCCAGATTGTAATTGGGTGGGAAACCTACGCATGATGGGGTAACCAAGATTCCACTTGTGCTTGGGGTGGACACTTTAGGAGGTGGTTGCACATTCGATCGAGCTAAGGTGGCTTGCTTAGCTAACTCTGCTTGACGTTGGAGAGTTTCTTGTTGGTTTTGATAGATCTCCATAGGAGTCAAAAGCGGTGATATGGGCCTCTCCTCTGTTGGATTTTGGAAAAGGGGATTCCTATACTGCGAGCCTTGAGTAGGTAAGGACGTAGTCACCGTGGACATGGTTTGCACCGCTTGTATGGTTTCTTGGGTGTTGGTGCTCTCCTTGAGAGTGGACACATCAAAATCTTAGGGTAACTTGGCGCCTTGCTTTGCAAGCAAGCGAAAGAAATGATCCTGATTCTCACTAAAGATTTTATCAAAGGCAGCTATAGCTCTAGGATCTTGTATAAATTCATCAAGATCTTGCCCATCTTCTTGAGAGGATTGACCTATTTCAAAGTGTCACTCTTCTTGAGATGGGGCTTGATCTACGATGTAACCTTGTGGGACAAAATCCGGAGGCAAGCCTGTGGTATACTGCAGTGCATTTAGCAAAGGGGTTCTATCCTCATGAGGATTGCTTGGTTCATCTATGTGCGGCATGTTTGGAGAGCTGATTGGTTTTACCGCGGGTGTACTAGGAGTCACCTTGGGAGTAATGTTAAGACAACCTGATTGTGGTGTGCGAGGAGGCGACTTGTGCTTCCTAGGGCCAACTTGCTTGGACTTCATAGTTTGCTGGAGCCTAGTGGTTACCATGGATGACACTAGGACAAGAAATTGCTGAATCTCTGTTTTGATATGGAAAAGGACAAGCTCTTGCTACACAGTATACTGGACCAAAGGCGCTGTACTGTTTGACCAGAGGCGCAGGACTGTGCAACCAAAAGCGTGCTACTATAGACCAGAGGCGACGGACTGAGCTACCAGAAGTGAGTTACTGCTATGCCAAAGGTGAGCTACAGTTACAAAAAGTGAGCTACTGTTATACCAAGGGCGTTGAAGTAGAGTGTTAGCCAGAGGCGAGGTACTGCTATACCAAAGGTGATCTACTGTATGACCAAGGGCGAGCTGCTGTTATACCAAGGGCGCTGAGGTAGTGTCTGATGCTTGTAAATGCAATTCTGATAGATTTATGGTTGGATTTGGTCTTTGGCAAGAGAAAACACAGCAAACAAGTGGTCAAAAAGTAAGGGACTGACACAACAGATAGTGTATGTTCAAGGCTCCAAACAAGCCCAATGTTTCCACAAGTCTAATATAGTTGCAATCAATAACAAGCACTTTTTATCCCTAGAGACAAGGTTTCATTGCAGTAGATCAGCTCACAGCTTAATACTCCGTCGATAAAAATATCATTCCATAAAGGTGTCAGATATTTAGTATCTTTGCGAGAGACGATAGGTAGGGATATCTCACCCTCCCCTTGGAAAGCTCAAGTAGGTCACAAGAGCTTTATGTCCAAGGGAATACTATCTCTTCTCAAGGGAGCCAATGGTGAGTATCTTAAGGGTTTAAATCAATTTCCCTTGCACTGATGATTACTGCAATGTTCGGAGGTAGGTCGGGTAGTCTCTATCTAAAATTGGTTCTTAGTGACTTTGAGGGACCAACGCCTTACGAGCAATGCGACAAGCTACTAAAAGCTTTAACCAATCCTACTAAGAGTTTCAAACACTTCGCTTAATGTGAAAATCATTTCCACAAAGAGCTAGTACACCTCTTTTCAGTTTGGCACCACAAGGTAAGGTTGACGTCGGTTAGGACTTGGCTTTCGCCTTATCCCTCTTATATAGCGGTTCAAAGGAAAACTCCGCTTAGGGTCGTCCCTTTTGGATGAATCGCAATCCAAAAGCAGGCCCTTCTAAAGGAAGTACAGAAAAGTAAGAGCAAGCACGTCACACAAAGGTTCAATTGTCCCGTTATAAGAAAAATAAGGTGCAACTAAGCTATGCACACACACGATTGTAGTTGTAAATTGTCCCTTATGAAATGAAGTGTTTGGCATTCATGTCCATTGTCCTTTAGAAAATTGAGGTGTTTGTTCATACATGTCCATTGTCCCTTAAGAAAAGCAGTATGTTCCTAAGACTTAGATTGCAAGAAAAGATTTGTTCAATTATCCTTTTAAGCATGCAATGTGTTTCTAAGACTTAGTGAGATAGATCAAGAGGTCTTCAATGCTCATCCTACATGAACATGTTAAAAACACCTATTTGCTCTGTATGAGTAATAAGAAGCTGCAACAAGTGATATTAGGTCCACACAAACTCAAAAGTTAGCAAGTGCTTGAAGTCAGAGATTGAGAATAGGCCAATGAGTGGTCTTAAAAAATATATCTTAGAAAATATTTGAAAAAATATTACCACTATGTAGAGGACAGAAAAATACCAACTTTCAAAAAAAACATCACCTGAATCCGAGTCCGTTTGTGAAAGTTATGAAGCTTGAAAAGTAAAAAAACTGTGACGAGACAAAGACAGCAGTGAGAAAATCATTTTTCTAAAAAATTAGAGAATCTTGAGAAAAAACTAATTTCACCACGATGTAGATCACGAAATTCTAGCCTATTTCAAAAAAAAAGCACTGAAATATGTGTCCGTATGACCAAGATAATGAGGTTTGAAAATCGCCTATTGAATCAAAATGCTCAATGAAGAGGGGCTTGTTTTAGCCCCCTCTAACTGGCTCTTGGTCACTGATGTGACCTGCTGCTAAGGGCTAAAAAAAAGTTTGTTTTTTTATTTAAAAAAAAAAAAACTAAAAATATACTTCCCCTTTACTTTTTTGAGACAAAAATAAAAAATGCAAATTTTGTTTTATTTTAAAAAAAAAAATTTATAAAAAAGCTGCACTTTTTCATAGAAGAAAAGTACGGTCCTTTTTTTAAGAGGACAGCAGTACTCTAGCTGGTACGTACCTTGCTTTTGATGCTTTGTTTTTTCTTTTTTACTTTTGATTTTTTTTTTTTTTTTTTTTGATTTTGCCTAGTTTTTTTTTGTTTTTTTTTTTTTGGATTTGCTTTTTCTTTTTGCTTTTTTTTTAATTTTTTCTATTTTTGAAAAAAGAAAACTTTTTTTTTTTTTTTTAAATAATTTTTTTTACTGTACCTCACAGTGATTGTACGGCCTCGGGTTGCGTGCCAGAGGTGAAAAAATTTTACCTTCACCGAAATAGGCCAAATTTTATATTTTTCTTCATCCCTTGACCCTTCCAAACGCAACCGTGACCTCCGTTTTTGCTCAGCAAGCTTCCTTTAAAAATCCTTTTTCAGATCTCTCCAAAAAAAGAGTTAAAAAACCTGTGAAATCAAACTAAAAATTCTACAAATTTGATATTAAATCAGGACCAATGGGTCCCACCGGGCGTGCCAAAATGTGTATATGAAAAAATGGATTAAATCTAAACTAAATAAAACCAAAGAACCCAATAACATAAAGGAAACCAATTTAAACAAAAGCCATAAATAATCACTCAATGCAATAAAAACTTTTACCGAAATCTGTGTTGTTTCCTTTGGATTGAATGTGGATTGCTCAATGTAGTTGCGAAGCCATAGCTGCAACAAGCAAGTATGTGCTCAAGAGATCAATGTCAAAAGATCGTGATAGTGCTCAATCGATGCATTTTGTATGCTCAAAGCTCTGTTCAGTATGCCTGAGAATACGATCGAAGAGAGAGAGGTAATGAAGGAGATGAGGGGGGTTTATATAGATTTCAAGGAAAATCGATCAACGGTCCAGATAATTCAGAAGAATCAATGGAGGAGATAAGTTGAGGAATGTGCAACAAATGAGAAGAAGACATGTGTCTTGCTTGCTTTTGCATGAGAGGAGTTTATCAAGAATAGAAGAATGAGTTAACTGAAGAAATAAATCAATTAAAAGAATAAAGCAATTAGTTAAGTGATTTAAAACAAGAAGAAGAGATTTGCATGAGAAAAGAAGATATTTTGCTTTATTAAATATAGAAATATTTAATTGATGAGCAAGAAAGCTTGATTTATTTTAAAGATAACTCAAATTAGAAGAAAAAGCAATTTAAATAAATAATTGATTTATTTAAATTTAGAGAAGATATTTTGGAAGAAATAATTAAATAATTAGAATTATTTAATTTAGAAGATTTGAAAAGCAAATTAAATAAATAAATTTATTTAATTGTTGTGCATGATTTTGGGAGAATGATTTTTGATTTAATTAAATAATTTAAGAATTATTTAATTTTAGATATGAAGGAATTTGTGATGAATTAATTAAATAATTAGATTTATTTAATTAATGTAGATGTGAATTTTGGAAGGAGGATAATGATCAAATTAAATAATTAAAAATTATTTAATTATGGAAGAATATAGAGGAATTTGATTTAATTAATTAAATAATGAGGATTTATTTAATTAATGTCGCAATTTTGTGATTTAGAAGAATTTGGTGAAATTAATAAAATAATTAGATTATTTAATTAATGTTGAAATGCAGGTGATTAGGAAGAAATGACGAAATGCAAGTGATGCGACAACTTGGTCATTTTAGGGTGTTTACAAGAGTATCATCCGGGAGGAAGAAATAGACATTGGGAAAAAGGTAGGATTGCCATATGAGTATTGAATTTTATCCTTTAGAATCTGTTGGTTTTTCTTCTGAATCAGCATTAGGGTTTGCCACTTCTAATGCATAGGCAGATTCAGCCAACTAATACAGGAGGTTGCGTGAGCTCCTCCCCTTCACTTCTGGTTCTGCCGCACCAAGGGGGTATCCCTATAACTCAAGATGTAACCTTGACTAGCTCAAAGATAGAAAGATCTAACTTGACAACAACAGGCAGAATACTCTCATGTATGGACCAAGATCTGTATGATAGATCACAAGGTGGGCAACGCTCTTGGACATATATGTCTGGTTAGGGATGAGAGCATGCAAGGGTTTCCTACTCCTAATCCTACAACTAACAGATGGAAGGGAGAGATGGTTTGAAATGGTGTTTGGATGCAAACCTGGACCTGGTGTATAACCTCAACACAGAGCTAGATTGGTGCCTATCCAGGGCTTGGAGTCGGTAGACATACACCTGTGAATGATCAGCATGAATAGCTAAAACTGGATTTCAGGGGGATACACATGATACCTGCCTTACAGATATCTCCCAATACAGAGTGTTAAGCTGTCGATACTTATGGCATCTCTATTGCAGGAAGAAAGATACATGCAAAACTGGAGATAGAATCAGCATAACACATGCAAACATAGCATTATTCATATAAGATTAACCATGAAATCAGTGGATTCATGCCAAAACGTACAACAGGAGATACATAAACTCACAAGTTTTGCTGCACAGAGCAACCAAAACTAGTTGTATCTTATTACAGAGCCAAAATGTCTAGTTTTCAACAACCTAAAAAATGGTAACACAGTCTGCTTATAACAGCCAGAAAGTGTACCACAGCAATTAATTACATGGTTGACCAAAAATCCTGCCAGATACACAGTATCAGAAAAATGGTGCTCAACGCATTACCAAATTGGCGCCCAAACATGAATGTAGTAGGTGGGGAGGAGACAGGAAGAAACCTCGAGCCATGCGCCACTGTCTGTTGATGTACACCTTCAATCAGGTACCAGATCCGTCCATACCTCTGCAACCTTCGCCATTAATGGCGCACCAACCCGCGGCCTTGGGAAATGCAGAAAACTGTGCATCACAACCGTTTCCCGCCAAGATACATCATCATGATATTTGAAAATATGCAGGATCGAATTATCCCACATGCACCCCGTAGCAACCATTTCAACACTTTATATACTAGGCCACGAGCATATATGATGTTGGTGCTTTTGCTCCTGATGACACTAGTATAAGCCTTCATCATCATCATCCTCCAGCAGCATGATATCCTGTTGCTTGAAATATCACCCTGACGTCAGCATCATCATCGCAATATCACCTACATGATAATCGCCTTCATCGGCACAACCTGATGCATCGGAGGAAGATCCTCCTGCTTAGCCGATACCAAATGTCTGGCTGATGAACATCCTGATGACATCACCGTCATATCCTGCTGACGTCATTAGCATATCTGCCTATCGCACACCTCCTCATATCCGGATGACATCATCGTCATGTTTGCAAATATCGGGGGATCTCCACAAGATGATCAGTGTTAGAAATATGACCCCCCCGGACCTTGATGACGTCACCATACATCGGCATCAGGATGATATTCAGAAGATAACCGGATATTTGGAAATATCATCCTGATGCACACATATCATGCTGCACTGTAGCTCCACTATAAGATCGGGGTGATATATGAATATGTGACTGATATTTGAAATGATCACCCCCATTGGACAATGCATGAAGCCGACAGGCGAATATCTCCCTTCGGAAATATCATGATGCAGACAGGTAGAAAAACAGATATCACCCTGACATAAGAATGACGTCAGCATCATCAGGGTGATAAAACAACGAACATGAAGTGATAAAACAACATCAGGATGATCTTGACTAAGATCACCCGATGTTCAAATATGATGACCCCGATGAAGATCGGGTCATACTTAGGACTTTGCAGCAATCATCATCAGGATGATCTTAAGTAAGATCACCCGATGTTAGAATATCACCCCAGCGAAAGATCATGCTGACAGAAAATATGATGACCCTCGTAAGCAACATCAGGGTGATGTCTGGAAACATGATGATGATGACCTCCTCCAAAGAAAATATGATGCTGATGTTAAAACATGCTGAGGAGGCCCAAAGACTTAGAACTTTTTTGGATTTTTTGGGAAGGTGCCTGCATGAAAATTGCTAAAATGACTGACAGTGAATTCTGGCACCAACAGTGGCTCTGATTGGGGACATGCAGGTGCAAGACTGCAGCGAGAACCCCAGATCTCTGAGATGCAAACCAGTCCCTTATCCATTGGGCACAGAGTCAAATACTACACCGACCTGCATCACCAAACACACTTGATGGCCTAAGGCCACCAAGAAAAGAAAAACATGTATCTCCCTTTGTCAAACACTTTGTTTTCATCGGCATTTACTGGATCAAGCCTGGAGATACTGCCATGATCTGACCCCAAACAAACCTGGTCATCTGCACATTCATCCCTTTGATTTAGCTTGTCACTGTCATCCCTGTGCAGATAACACTTAGCATCTGGCAACAAGTGGATGCAGAATGTATCAGGCAATGCATACTCAAAGGGAATATAACACATGTTATCATTTGTATCAGCATTATGCATTGCAAAATGATCTCCTAACTGGATTGAAAATTGAAAGCACTCGAAGTCCACCACACAACTAGGAAAGTCAGAGCTCATTTCATATGCTGGCCTCTCAAAAGAAAAGCTTTCAAATTCACAATTGTGCACATCATGTACACAACCATCTGGTACACCAAGCTGGAAAAGATCAGGCTCTAGCACCTCTTTACAATCAGGCACATTTTTACAATCGCTTACCTGATGTATGTTGTTTCCTCTTTCATCAGGATGAGAAATAGAATCCAAGTCAAAAACCATGTCAAGACCCTCACCATACTCAAATAGATCCTCATCACCATATGTGTCAAAAATGGGTGACCCAGGTGCATTAGTTTCATCATAGTATGCCATTTGTTCATGGGCAGCAGAGCATGCATCTTCATCACCAATGGATTCCTTTTGTGGAGGAGTATCAGCCTGTGTGTCATAAGCAAAACAACCATCAATCAAAGAACAATCATGCTCTGCACTAGCACTTATTTCAATCTCTGACTGCTCTTCATGATCCTCATGTGTTTGAAAGGAAGGCAATGGGTCACACATGGGACTGTTTCTCTGTTTGCTTATATCTTCTCTGTCTTGAGTACAATACTCACAATTGTCTCCACAGGTCCATTCCAAAAATTGCTCATTGTTGTCCACAACCTCATTGTTGTTTTCATGGTCAAATGCCTCATCATTGCAATGGGAATCCTCATTAGTCCTTTCACTGGCATCCTCAACATTCATCTTTTCATCTTCACATGATGCCTTAATTATTTGGTCATTTGCAGCTTCACAACGATTTCTCACACCAAAGCCTGTGGACAGGGGTTTCAGCAGGTGCACATTTCTGATTTTTTCTATCTTTTCTATGAACTTGTATGCCATCTGCATACTTGTCACCTTGAAATCCCTCAGTATTGCACTAAAGCCCTCCTCAAAAGCTTCAAAGAATATGCCAACACAGGCTAAAATATCAGGTCTGAAACTTTTAGGGACATGTGAAAGGGCTACTGCAAACCTATGACTGAAATCAACACATGGCTCTTCATCTTGTTTTCTGATGTTCATCAATTCTGCAACAAGATCAGCAGGTTCTCTTGCAAATTATTCCTTGAAACAGTCAGCAAGCTCATCCCAACAGGCAAAGGATCCTTTTGAAAAGCTCAAATACCAGTCTTTTGCTTTTGCATCAAAGGACCTAACAAAAAACCTCATCCACATATCCTCATCTCTAAATGAATGTTTTCCCATGAACTCATGAAAATTTTGGATATGTGCATTCCCATCACATACACTGTGACCACTAAATCTGGGCATCTGACAGTATATCCTAGCAGGCATAGTTTCTACTTTATAATCAACCCATGACAAATCCAGTTGGTCATACAAAGGATCAAAAGGGCTGAGAAGAGGTTTAGCCTTCTGACTAGCAGACACAACAGGGTTACTGCTTTTTAACTGGGCCTGCTCAGCCTCTAAGAATATCAACCTATTTCTTATCTCTTCTATTCTTTTATTCAACATTTCATCGCTGAGTATGGGATAATTCATACTTGGATTCATAAAAATCTTACTCTTAGACATCCTTTGTTTGCCTAAGACCTAAGGCTTCCCTTGGCATCTAACTTACGCAGTAAAACAACAAATATAAAGGGGAAGGAACAAGGTACCTTTTCTCATACAGATGTGGAAAAATGAACAACACATTTTTGTCACAACACACACATCAACTTTTCATGTGCACTTGAATTTTTTGCAGAGTCGCCACCTCTCCAAAGAGGACAAAATTTTACAGTAGCTGAAAGCTCAACACATATTTTTCTGAGTTCATACCACCAGCAGAGCAAAACTTCACCAGAGACTACAGGATATCACTTTACATCAACATCCCCAGCAGAGTCACCATTTTGTTGGTGACTCAGATGGGCCACAAGATATAACACTTTTTCATCAATTTTCTCCCCAGCAGAGTCACCATTTTGTTGGTTTTTCTTCTGAATCAGCATTAGGGTTTGCCACTTCTAATGCACAGGCAGATTCAGCCAACTAATACAGGAGGTTGCGTGAGCTCCTCCCCTTCACTTCTGGTTCTGCCACACCAAGGGGGGTATCCCTATAACTCAAGATGTAACCTTGACTAGCTCAAAGATAGAAAGATCTAACTTGACAACAACAGGCAGAATACTCTCATGTATGGACCAAGATCTGTATGATAGATCACAAGGTGGGCAATGTTCTTGAACATATATGTCTGGTTAGGGATGAAAGCATGCAAGGGTTTCCTACTCCTAATCCTACAACTAACAGATGGAAGGGAGAGATGGTTTGAAATGGTGTTTAGATGCAAACCTGGACCTGGTGTATAACCTCAACATAGAGCTAGATTGGTGCCTATCTAGGGCTTGGAGTCGGTAGACATACACCTGTGAATGATCAGCATGAATAGCTAAAACTGGATTTCAGGGGGATACACATGATACCTGCCTTACAGATATCTCCCAATACAGAGTGTTAAGCTGTCGATACTTATGGCATCCCTATTGCAGGAAGAAAGATACATGCAAAACTGGAGACAGAATCAGCATAACACATGCAAACATAGCATTATTCATATAAGATTAACCATGAAATCAGTGGATTCATGCCAAAACGTACAACAGGAGATACATAAACTCACAAGTTTTGCTGTGCAGAGCAACCAAAACTAGTTGTATCTTATTACAGAGCCAAAATGTCCAGTTTTCAACAACCTAAAAAATGGTAACACAGTCTACTTATAACAGCCAGAAAGTGTACCACAGCAATTAATTACATGGTTGACCAAAAATCTCGCCAGATACATAGTATCAGAAAAATGGCGCTCAACGCATTACCAAATTGGCGCCCAAACATGAATGCAGTAGGTGGGGAGGAGACAGGAAGAAACCTCGAGCCCTGCGCCACTGTCCGTTGATGTACACCTTCAATCGGGTACTAGATCCATCCATACCTCTGCAACCTTCGCCATTAATGGCGCACCAACCCGCGGCCTTGGGAAATGCAGAAAATTGTGCGTCACAACCGTTTCCCGCCAAGATACATCATCATGATATTTGAAAATATGCAGGATCGAATTATCCCACATGCACCCTGTAGCAACCATTTCAACACTTTATATACTAGGCCACGAGCATATATGATGTCGGTGCTTTTGCTCCCGACGACACTAGTATAAGCCTTCATCATCATCATCCTCTAGCAGCATGATATCCTGTTGCTTGAAATATCACCCTGACGTCAGCATCATCATCGCAATATCACCTACATGATAATCACCTTCATCGGCACAACCTGATGCATCGGAGGAAGATCCTCCTGCTTAGCCGATACCAAATGTCTGGCCGATGAACATCCTGATGACGTCACCGTCATATCCTGCTGACGTCATCAGCATATTTGCCTATCACGCACCTCCTCATATCCGGATGACGTCATCGTCATGTTTGCAAATATCGGGGGATCTCCACAAGATGATCAGTGTTAGAGATATGACCCCCCCGGACCTTGATGACGTCACCATACATCGGCATCAGGATGATATTCGGAAGATAACCAGATATTTGGAAATATCATCCTGATGCACACATATCATGCTGCACTGTAGCTCCACTATAAGATCGGGGTGATATATGAATATGTGACTGATATTTGAAATGATCACCCCCATTGGACAATGCATGAAGCCGACAGGCGAATATCTCCCTTCAGAAATATCATGATGCAGACAGGTAGAAAAACGGATATCACCCTGACATAAGAATGACGTCAGCATCATCAGGGTGATAAAACAACGAACATGAAGTGATAAAACAACATCAGGATGATCTTGACTAAGATCACCCGATGTTCAAATATGATGACCCCGATGAAGATCGGGTCATACTTAGGACTTTGCAGCAATCATCATCAGGATGATCTTAAGTAAGATCACCCGATGTTAGAATATTACCCCAGTGAAAGATCATGCTGACAGAAAATATGATGACCCTCGTAAGCAACATCAGGGTGATGTCTGGAAACATGATGATGATGACCTCCTCCAAAGAAAATATGATGCTGATGTTAAAACATGCTGAGGAGGCCCAAAGACTTAGAACTTTTTTGGATTTTTTGGGAAGGTGCCTGCATGAAAATTGCTAAAATAACCGACAGTGAATTCAGGCACCAACAGAATCCTTGCATGTTAGAGTGAGTTGCGTCTATCCTTGTTGGTCATTTCTTCTCTATGTCAGTTGACAATTTGATCTTTCTCGATGCCTTCTACATCGATTTGACTAAATGATGTTTGTCGAACGTCCATTTGAGTCATTTGACTATCTCGTCAAGTTGTCAAGAACTCCTTTGATTCCTTATTCTTTTCCATATTAAGATCTGTGATTATTATAAATTTTATATTTTACTTATTGTTGTCATGGCCATGTAAGGGGGAGTGGTACTCGACCCTGAAATCATATTTAAGTGATGTGCCATCTTTTTAATGTTGTTAACATTGGATAACATCATGGGTATTTGATATCCTTATTATCATGTAAGGGGAAATTGTATGTGTTATAATTGTTTTAACCTCCTTAGAGGTTCATCACTTTGACATCCATATTATATATATTAATCTTAGTGTAAGTGCAAAAAGATGGGGGCCCAAAAAGTGGTCAAATTGTTTTAAAAAAAAATTAGTGCATAACGCGCTCGTATTATGGTTTGGTAATGACAAGCCTAAGGCTCGTCAAAACCAAACCATAATGCACTCACATTATAAAGTGAGCGCATTATAATGCGATTGCATTATGACCTATTATAAATTAAAAAAAAGCTTGTTATCTTATTTCATTTCTTTTTTCTCCTCTATACCCGTGGCCTGCAAACCCTAGGAAGTGCACTTGCATTTTGTAAAAGTCAAATCAACACCAAAATCTTTGCAATTCATCGCCAAAATGCCATCATGACATCAAGCATGCCAAAGGAGTGAGTTTTATTTTTTTTTGTTTGAATTTGTTTCTAAATAGGTAGGTTTGAGTTGATTTTTGATGTAAATTTCGTTAATTGTCAGGAAATGTTAATGCACCTCCTCCTCCTCTTCTTCAAAATCCATAAAATCCTGTGGAACAACAACCTCCTCCATCCATTCCTCGACATGCCCCTAGAACACAAGAAAATATAATGGGGCAAATTAAAAATAACAAAAAAGAAATTGAAGATATAATTTCAAGGTTGAAAAATCCTTTCACTTCAACCTTGCATATGTCCACACTTGCTGAATCTCTTGAATCTATGTTATCAAATGTAGATTCAATTAGCAAGCAAATATTTAGTTGGATGGATAAGAAGAGAGAGTTTAGAGACTATTATGCAGACAAGCTGTCATACCAAGATGTGAAAAAATTACAAATTACAAAATTAGACTTGTGTTCGATTTTCAGAAACCCACAAACAAATCAACCTCCACCCATTACATGCAAGAGGTTCCCTATCCATTGGTGCAACAACCAAGCGATAAGGGACAATTTTGGGCAGAGGTGGTGGATGGTTTTTGACCATCCTCCGTGCAATAATAATGAGGTCTCGCAATACTTTTTTAGGAAACTCTACTACGAGTTTGTCCTGAATAAAGTGCCAAACTATTTTGATATGCGGGACTTCTAGGGTAGGGGTGGGGGGTCAACACAAGATAGACTAGGGGCACGTGTTGAACCATAGCGAGTAGTGAGATGAGTAATCAGTAGACTAGCCCATAAGTATGTTTCTATCCCTTCCATTGTGAAGGAGAGTGTGGAGGTCGATACACTTCAGTCCATTAGTGCCTTGACCCAGAGCATCATAGAGCATGCCAGTCCTGCAGCACAGAGTGGGTTGGGAGATAGTGCAAGGAGTAGGGTCCCACCCCATGCTTGTCAGACTTGCGGGTCAGCCTATGGTTATGACCCCATGGATAGTTAGGACGTAGGTGCGCAGGCTACATCTGCAGCTGAGCAGATGGTGATGACAGATACCCTCTTGAGTGAGACTTTTGACCTTGATACTCAGGTAAATATTAGCAAGTTTATTGAATTTAATTTATTAAATTTTATTTTTGAAATGCAAGATTAACTAATTTAGTTTGATGATTTTAATGAAATTTTAGGGTCATAGCGTTGATGCAGTTTTCAGTGGTCCTCCACCTGCATATTACACTAGATCATCTACTGTCAGGGTATGTAACTAGTAAACAATTATAGATATTACATGTGAATAGCATCATTATATGAATGGTATTCTAATATTTGATTTTGGATGTTGAATAGGTTAATATTGGAGATTTCACGGCAACACCTGCCAGCGGTGGTGGATTTCAAAGCTTCACGGAGGTAATAAATAAATAGTTTAATGAATGAATTGTACTTACTAGATTTTTGTATGTGACTTGTGTGCTTTATTGTGTGTACTTCCATGTTTAGATGAACGTGTGTGTATGTTAGGAGCTATGATTTACATCACTATTATAGTTTTCGTAATTGAATAATGTTTTTTTATTTCTAGATGATGCAGGCTGCGGAGACACCTCCCAATGTTCATAGGGCAATGGAGCATGGTGTGACCTTTGTGATTCATAGCTCCATGGCATTGATAGGGGTATGAGGCAGATTAGTAAATTTCAATTTACATTCATTGTTATGTTGTTTATTTTTAAAAAATCAAAAGATTATCGATTTGAAGTTTAATTTCTATCTGGATGGTTTCTATAGGACATGACATCACCACGGCCTATTCCTGCTACTGAGGCAAGTGAGGAGACAGATTATATGGTAGCGATAAGTGATTATTTTGTTAAATGTTTCATTTTTTATAACATGTAATTTCTATATATTAATGTCTATACTTTTTATTGTAACAACTAAAGATGTAGGAAGAACTAAATAGGAGGAGCAGCCCTCGGGTTCGTAGTAGACCATCCACATGTACGTCTCCATCCCCTAGAAGATCAAAGGCTTCTCGTGATCTATTCTCTTCACCAGCTAGAGGGGAATGACTTTTTATTGTGTTCCTTTGTTGTATGCCTATATGGCATTTGTAGACATATAATTTGTATTGCATATAGTTGACATTGTATGCCTATATGGCATTCTTGTAAGCCTATATGACTATTTTATATATATGTTATACTTATATCGATAGATATTGATGTATGCCTATATGGATATTTGATTAATACGAATATTTTTTATTGATGGCATCCATACTTGCATTATAAATCTACGTTTGAATGGATATTTGTAGATGGCTACTTCAAATATTTAAAGTCCAATTGTATTACATAGGATGTGTGTTGATCCAATAAGCTAACTATTGTTATTCAAGTATCACCTAAAGCTCATTTTGGAACTAAAAGATAAAAGTTGTATTTAAAAAAAAATGAATCATCATGTTGAATAGAAAATATTAATATTCTTTATGAGTTGGTCAATTGAAAATATTTTTTAATTTCTTGTTATTATACCATATTGGGATGCAAAGAGTATGTTTGTTATTTTGAATAAGATAGTCAAAATCATATGCTTATGAGCACCTAATGACCATTGTGGTTATTAAATGTAATTCCTCTTGCATATAAGGTAAGGTTATGAGATTACATTGAGTCTTACCTAATTTTAGTATGCAACATAACATTGGGGCTATAGGCTTCCATAAGTCATACCTCAAGGATTTTCAATTTTAGGCGGAAATTTGCTTTAAGACCTTAGGCACATTTCTCTACTTGCACAACCTCAAAACTCCGCCTAGAACTCAAGGTGCCTTTCATCATCCAAACAACCTCAAAATTGTGCCTTGATATTGAAAGGATGTTTCAAAGTATAAAGGAGGGTGCCTTAAGGGAGGCAATTCATCTTGATTATCAAAGTTGATCAAACACATCAAACTAAGCATCATACCTCTAGGCGCATTTTTGCCTCTCTTTAAACTATCCATTTTGGCACCTTGAGGTAAAGTGAAGTCTAAACTTAGTGAAGATTGTGCCTAGAAAGATATCACCTTGGATATGTGCCTAGAGTCATCCTAGATCATCCATTTGCACCTAAGGGTCAATATAACATAATATAATTTAGGAAGACTTTGAAAATCGTCAAAAGAAGCCTAGGCACCTTTTCTTGTCTTTGTTGGCAAGAGACACTATATGGACTCATGATTGTTGTCATTGATGGCAACAAAGTTCATCCCACACATCCGCAAGACATGGTGTGTCTCTACCGGAAGTCAGAATGAAGAATGTGGTGGTCTGGTAAACAAGAATAGAGCATGTGGCAAGGTCCGATAGATAGGTCCGGATCTCTTAGAGGAAGTATCTTGGTGAAGTATAGATTTGGGGAAGTCAAGAGGACTACCTTAAGTGATAGATTCCAAGGTTTTAGCCTTTGGTGATAGATGAGGTAAAAGATATGAATACTTGAGTACCGGGTTCTTGAGTGACAGTGTGAACAGAGGAAGAACTGACTGACAGAACATAAGACTATTCTCTGGATGTGTTTCTGATGGTGGTAAAGGTTATGAAGACATGAATTATGTTTGGCTGACATGATTAATGATTTCTACAAGTATATGCTCGATCTGCATTACTTGATGTGCAAGGATTCAGCCGACAAAACAGAGTTTGTGAAAAGATTGACTATTTCGGGTGCCGACTAGAAAGATAATGAAATCACTTGTGAGGATATATATATATATATATAGGATGGATTTAGTTGTGATATGGGTGTTGAGGTGTTATTGATGTGTGAATAAAAGTAGAGCAGAGCAGAAGTAGTAAGGAAGGTCCGGTATGTGAAAGGAAAGCAGCAAAAGAGAAGAGGAAAGATGAAGTGCAACAAATCAGTGTACTGAGCCTAACCAGAACTGAACCCTAGCATATGTGGATGCTACCAATCAGTTCAAGTATTGTATAAGACTCATTTTGTAGACAGTGTATCTTTTGTAGGCAGTGTGCCTCCTTGTGAGCAGTGTGCTTGGGCAGTGAGCCCTAATTGGCAAGTGCCATTTTGTATTTCCTTATTCTTCTAACAGAGAATAATCTTTGGGTTAATCACCCCATGGTTTTCTCCCTTAACAAGGTTTCCACATCAAAAATATTGTGTCATGTGTATCTCCATTTCATGGTTATGTTTGCTTGTTTGAATTAATGCTACATTGATTAATATGAAAGTTTAGAAAAAGAAATAATTAGGATAACTGATTCACCCCCCTCTCAGTTATCAACAATTGGTATCAGAGCTAAGTTCCTCCTAATAGAGCCTAATAGGTTGAGGAAGATCTGGGAGTTCAAATGGATGCATATGGTTTAAGGGAGCAACTCAAGACTGCCCTTGATGATCTTGAATAGTCAAACTCTGAAGTCAATGAATTAAAGGAAAGACTCAAACAGGCTGATGATTTCATGAGAGAACTAAAAGACAAATTAAGTCTCTCTATGAAAAAGAGAAAGGAGCTGCTTCAGTAATTGGCAAGACAAGGTGAAGCAAATAATGCAAATGAAGAGCTGAAGGAAAAAATTGAGTTATGTGAAAAGTTATCAAAAGAAATCATTATGGTAAGACATGAAATGGAATCAGGAATCATGAAGTTTACCCAAGAAGTTGAAGAGAAAAGAAAAACTAAAGATAATCTAAGACAATCTCTCAAGGAGAAATTAGAAGATTGCCACCAAATGGATAGAATTATTAGACATCTTGAATTTGATCTTGAAGATGCTAAAGATAATGAAGAAAAACTTGAGGATCAAATTGTCTCTCTAAAAAGGGATCTTCAAATAGCAAATGAGTATAAAGAGAAATTCAAGATAAGTTCTACTCAACTTGAAGTTCTTCTTGGAAGTCAAAAGAAGGTAGATGACAAGTGTGGTTTGGGATATGAGAAAGGAGAAAGCTCCAGATCCAGTCAGAAGAATTTTGGATTAGAAAATCCAAGGATTAGGCCTAGAAGACCTCCGGTAAGACAGCCTAATGCTCAAAGATATCCATCCTTTAATGGATACTGCCACAACTGCAATCACTTTGGTCACAAAGCTAATAAGTGCAGAAAGAGAATGAATTAGACTAATTCATCCTTCTCCAGACAATGTTTTAACTGCAAAAGGTATGGTCCCAAATCTCATGAATGCAAAATTATGCAAATGAACAAATCATTCAATGGTAGATGCTTTGCATGCAATAGAATAGGTCATATGGCTAATCAATGCAGATCAAGAGGATATCAATCCAATATGCAAAGAAATGTTGTTTGTCAAATTTGCAATAGATTCGGTCATAGTGCAAAATTCTGTAGAAGTAAGAATCAGGACAAAAGAGGTCCGGTATATCATAGATAGAATCAAGATAAGGGGAAACAAAAGGTGAATGCAGATGAAGTTAAAAGTGAAATGAACAAGATTTGGGTAAAGAAGAGTATAGAGAATGTAGAGGATGGACTCTAGTGCTGATATTCCTTCCAAAAATTAAGAGATGAGCTCTGGCTCAGGGGGAGACACAAAGAAAAACTTGTTCCCCCAGCCAGTTAATTGGTGCCTGAAATTGGCACATGTGAAGCTATGGATCAAATGGTTTCTAAAGAAACATGTAAAGAAGGTCAGGTAAAGATCTGAGAAATCTGCAAGAAAATTTAAAACTTTTAATTCCTTCAGAATTGGTCCGGTTAAACAAGTCTTCGAGGAAAACAGGTTTCTTACAAGGTTGGCCCGGTATGGATCCAAATTGAAATAGCCTGATCTGCGGATATATGAGATGATCAGGAGAAGAAGTGGACATTGTGATTCATCACTAACATCGATCACAAAGGCATCATAATGATCTGGATGAGTTTCTTCCTTCTTGAATAAGGAAAACCAGGCAAACCGGAATGAATTAGGTTGTCCATTTATTGCAGGGTGAAAATTAGGGCTTCTTGGAATAAAAGAGTTCATTTGTCTGTCATTTACACATTTGTACACTCACATGCGAAGAAGAAAGAAAAGGAGCTCTACAAACAACTTCTCCCAAAAGATCAAGGCAACTCTTCATATAGCTCTATTTGGATTTCTTCATGTGCCCTAACCTGTGTAAAAGGTATTTATCGTTCTTGATATCCTTCAGTACGATTGTTTGATGATGGCTACTCTGAAAATAGTAAAGATCTCTGATAGACCTCGACCCACATTTAAGAAACATCCATATAAATCCTTGGAGGTAGATCCCCTAGGAGCCTTTTCCAGTGTTCCGCATGGTGTTTTGCATACAGAAGACATTAGGGTTTACATACACGCAAATATTGAAGAGTTTGGCAAATTCAAACTAAGAGATATCTATCACAAACAACTATTAGATGATTCATTTGAGCTCAAACCTCAATACAAGGGCCTCTGGAACAAGCACTTTGCACAATACATACATTTCCCCTATTTTACAGAGCATGAATGGGTTAGGTATATTTTGAGCAGAATACATGACAACTTCAGGTGGTTAAATGGACCGTTCAAAATCACAAAAGATGCCATCAGGGCAGTTATCAGATTACACTCATCTGGTGGGATTCCTATTCTTAAATCTGTGAAGAATCAAACTGTGAGTGAGGTTATCGGATCCAAGTTTGACAAGAGCAATGATAGTAGATAACATCTCTGATCCGGATGTCAAGTTTGCCTCCATGATCATTGGATATAAAATATATCATTCTAGCAGGCAAAACTCTATACCTAGAACTACCATCTACATAGCTTATGAAATGTTAAGAAAGGATGCAGACTATGATCTTTGTCAGCTTCTCTTGAACCAACTCTTGGAGAATTTGTAGAAAATCAAGAAAGACAAAAATAATTCATTCAAGTATGGTGGACTAATATTGTGCTTATTTTTCTACTTTATGAATGAGCTTCCCGGATCTAGTGGCTGGGTGTGGGAGAGTGATAGGCCAGTAGCTATCCAAATCAGAGATTATTTGCATGGACTTGGTGACAACAAAGCACAAAATACAGCTCTGTGGGGATACTTCAAGAACTTTTAGAGCATGATGCAAGCAAGAGAAAGAATTCCTCAGTCTCTTGTTGAAAAATACAAAGACACAGTATGCTTTATGGTAGAGACAGATCAGTGCCTAATGGAGGTAGTAGAACCAAGAACTGTGTGGATCATGCCCATGGGGTATGAAGTCGATGAACAAATTGTGGAGCTGCATGTTCAACACATGCTAAGTCAGGAAAAGGATCCAAAGGCAGAAAGGTTTGGAACCTTTGAAGAACTGAGTGTAAAGATTCATGTGGAACTCAGAGAACCTGAGATCAAGAGGAAGGTGAGAAAAGAAGTAGAAAATATTGCCCAAGGCCTTGGCATCTCAAAGGAGGCACTTGATGCCCACAAGAAAAGGATGGAAAGGGTTAAGGAAGAGAAGAAAGAGGCAGAAAAGAAAAGCAAGGAAAGTGCTTCGGTAGAAACCTCAACCCGGACCAGATCATCAAAGAGATCTGCACCTGTCACAGCGAAAAGCTCAAGAACATCAAAATTGAAAGTCTAGGCATCCGGCAAAAGAGAGAAAAGATCCAAGACAAAAGCCACAAAGGCTTATGCAAGTCAAGGAAACTGAATCAGATGAGGGGGTAAAGGAAATAAAGAAGCAGAAGAAGAAAGGATACAGTAAACCCTCCATAGGCCAAGACAACGAAGAAATGGTAGAGGAATTTGTTGAAAAGCCCACCCTATCTCTAAAAAGTGTAATCAAATCAGTCACTGTGGATGGAAACCTTCAACCAATGGCTAAATTCTATGATGATTACAATGAGGCTGACCAAAAGATCCTGCAGGAAGCTACAATCAGGTATCTGAACATATACAATAAGGCTTTCATTGAAATTATATCTCTAATTCCTAAGAGCCTAGAAAAGGAGTTAGAAATAAGAAAGAACAATGCCATGGCAAAAGACATTGAGATCCGGGAACAGATAGCTATTCAACTATATCTTTCAATCGATCCCAAAACAATGAATATGATATTCAAAGATTGCAAGGATGAATTCAGGAGCAAAGCAAGGATGAATCAGCTCATGCTTGGTGAAACCGACAAGGTGGCAAAAGAGATTGAAGAGATTCTCTGAAATATTCTTAAAAAGTTCAACATTCCTATCACAGAGGACTCTAGTAAAGACAAGAGCTCAGAATCCCCTATTCCAGAAGAAGTGGCTCATGGACAAACAAATATCTCTCCTCTGGTTTCCCCTACAGCTTCCGGATCTAAAGGAGAAGACACAATACAGGAGAAAGAAGTAGGACTGAAGGAAAAAGAAGCTGACAGTACCAAGGTTGCAGAGGAAGAGAAGACCCCAACAAAGAAAACCACAACTGATAGTGGTAAGAATGTAGAAGGAAAGAAAGCTCCAAGGGACAGCCCTAAGACTGCAGAAGAAAAGAAAAATCTGTCTCCGACAAGAGACACTGCAGAATCAGTCAAGGACTTCTTGACAAAAGCAGCTATGGAGATTGATGAACTGGACCTATTAAAAGGGCCTTTGGACTTTGATTCTCTATCTCTTGTGCAAACAATGAAGATAGCTTCATTTGCCAATGCGAAGGCCAAAGAGAAACTACTAAAATCTCACATGGAAGACTGTGAGCTTATAGAGGTAGCATTTGGAGTTTTGGAAAAGATCATGCCAACTTTTCAGAAGGATCCCACAGCATCCTCTTCTGGTAATCTCAAAACTCTAGTCAGCAGTGTTAGTACACATTTTGATTCTCTAGAGAAGTCAGCTGAAGAAAAGGTCCAGAAGGAGTTTTTGAATAAGAGATTCTCAGAGGTACAAGGATTGATCATTAATGATAGGAGGAATATGAATATTGGGATAAAGAGCTTAGAAAATGCTCTTAAAGATGGCAGAGAACTATACAAATTTTGTATTTCATGGTCCAAAGCAACAGTAGAGATTGAGAAGAAAATAAAAGAGCAAGAGGATAAACTACTAAGTTTGTCTCAAAGTTTTGATCCTCTCTCTTCCTCCATAGTCAATCAAGAGTGTCAGACTATTGTAATCACAAATGCAATAAAGAATTTTGAGAAGGAAAGGAAGAACATGATCAACAGGATGGGTGAACTTAGGAGGATCATTGTCCCTAAGTTAGAGGCCATGTATGAGGCCATAAGTGAAGCTCAAATCACAGCCTAGACAAATGATCTGACAGATCTTAAGAGGGAAGAAGCTTTTGCATTTTTGTTGAGTGGTCACATCTCAATTTTGGATAGAATGAAGCAAAGTTGGGCTGCAGAACTCATCCAACTGAAAACAACTTTTGCAGACATACTGCAGTATATGTAAGTATTCCGTTATAAGTATAGTAAAATTTTTGAAAATTTTGGTGTGTAGACCCTACCCTTTGCCATTGATATCAAAGGGGGAGTGAAGAGCAGTGAAAAATGAGGAATCCAACTAAGGGGGAGCTCCAGAAAATGTATATAAAAATAGAGCATCAGCCAAGGGGGAGCATAGTGTAAACACTTAGTCATTTTTCACTAAGTGTTGCCATCAATGCCAAAGGGGGAGATTGTTGGCAAGAGACACTATATGGACTCATGATTGTTGTCATTGATGGCAACAAAGTTCATCCCACACATCCGTAGGACATGGTGTGTCTCTATCGGAAGTCAGAATGAAGAATGTGGTGGTCCAGTAAACAAGAACAGAGCATGTGGCAAGGTCTAACAGACAGGTCTGGATCTCTCAGAGGAAGTATCTTGGTGAAGTGCAGATTTGGGGAAGTCAAGAGGACTACCTTGAGTGATAGATTCCAAGGTTTTAGCCTCTAGTGATAGGTGTGGTAAAAGATATGAATACTTGAGTACCGGGTTCCTGAGTGACAGTGTGAACAGAGGAAGAATTGACTGACAAAACATCAGACTATTCTCCAGACATGTTTCTGATGGTGGTAAAGGTTATGAAGACATGAATTATGTTTGGCTGAAATGATTAATGATTTCTACAAGTATATGCTTGATCCGCATTACTTGATGTGCAAGGATTCAGCCGACAGAACAGAGTTTGTGAAAAGATTGACTGTTCTGGGTGTCGACTAGAAAGATAATGAAATCACTTGTGTGGATATATATATAGGATGGATTTAGTTGTGATATGGGTGTTGAGGTGTTATTGATGTGTCAATAAAAGTAGAGCAGAGCAGAAGTAGTAAGGAAGGTCCGGTATGTGAAAGGAAAGTAGCAAAATAGAAGAGGAAAGATGAAGTGCAGCAGATCAGTGTATTGAGCCTAACCGGAACTGAACTCCAGCATATGTGGATGCTACCAATTAGTTCAAGTATTGTATAAGACTCAATTTGTAGATAGTGTATCTTTTGTAGGCAGTGTGCCTCCTTGTGAGCAGTGTGCTCGGGCAGTGAGCCCTAATTGGCAAGTGCCATTTTGTATTTCCTTATTCTTCTAACAAAGAATAATCTTTGGGTTAATCACCCCATGGTTTTCTCCCTTAATAGGGTTTTCATGTCAAAAATATTGTGTCATGTGTATCTCCATTTCATGGTTATGTTTGCTTGTTTGAATTAATGCTGCATTGATTAATAAGAAAGTTCAGAAAAAGAAATAATTAGGATAACTGATTCACCCCCCCTCTCAGTTATCAACAGTCTCCACCATCCATTTTGGGCACCTAGAGGAAAATAAACTTCAAATCACTTCCAACTATAGTGCCTAGTGTTAGAACCTTCAAAATGACTAAATCTTACCAAAGGAAGTCTAGGCACCTATTGTCACTTGGATCATCGTGAATGAGTGCCTAAGTGGAAGGAGAATAAGCATCTTGTATGGAGGCACACTTTTGTGTCTAAATAACCTCATTTTGGCTCCTTGAAGGAAGTTGTTCTAAATCCTAAGATCTGGCACCTAAGTGTACTCCTATAGGTTTGAACAAGTGATTGAAGACATCAAATTGCCAAGAAATGAGCTAAGTATACTAAGGCGCCTTTTCTTGTCTAAACTATCCATTTTGGCACCTAGGAGGAAGGAGATTCAACATCATGAATCAAGGCGCCCTTTGCCATCAAAACAACCTCACATTGGCGCCTTGGAGGAAATCAAATTAAAACTTGCACTGTGGAGCAGGACAAAAGTTACACCCCTTTGCAACTTTACACTGCCTCCTTCTGACGATTTTTGGGGCAGTAGAAAACCTTTCACCATGGGCAAATGCCTCAGAGATATAAAAAACTGAGAGAGGTTATTGTAGAGGCACTCTACGTGATCGTGTTTCCTTAGATGGAATGTTTCTAAGTGACATGGTTTTAGAGTAACATCTCATCAAAGATTGCTGCCTTTTTGCACTTTGGACTCTTCAGGGATGTCAACGGTACAATGTTGCTTAGACTGTTTCGACATGTTTGGGTGAAAAATAGGACCATGCCTAGCATAAATGTACCCATCTAGATGCGTTGGAATAGTTAGTTTGGTCGCATCAGGAGCAGGATGAAAGTTACACCCCTTTGCAACTTTATACTGCCTCCTGACAATTTTTGGGGCAGCAGAAAACCTTTCACCATTGGCAAATGTCTCAGAGATATAAAAAATTGAGAGAGGTTATTGTAGAGGCACTCTATGTGATCGTGTTTCCTTGGACAAAATGTTTCTAAGTGATATTTTTTGAGTAACATCTCGTCAAAGATTTCTGCCTTTTTACACTTTGGACTCTTCAAGGATATCATCGGTACAATGTAGCTCGGACTGTTTCGACATGTTTGGGTGAAAAATAGGACCATACCTAGTGTAAATGTACCCATCTGGATGCGTTGGAATAGTCAGTTTGGTCGCATTAGGAGTAAGACGAAAGTTACACCCCTTTGCAACTTTACACTGCCTCCTTTTGACGAGTTTTGGGGCAACAGAAAACCATTCACCACGGGAAAATGCCTTAGAGATATAAAAAACTGAGAGAGGTTATTGTAGAGGAACTCTATGTGATCGTGTTTCCTTAGATGGAATGTTTCTAAGTGACATAGTTTTTGAGTAACATCTCATCAAAGATTGCTGCCTTTTTGCACTTTGGACTCTTCAGGGATATCATCGGTACAATGTAGCTCAGACTATTTTGACATGTTTGGGTGAAAAATAGGACCATACCTAGCCTAAACGTACCCATCCGGATGTGTTGGAACTGTCAGTTTGGTCGCATCAAGAGCAGGACACCAAAAATGCAAAAGTTGTTTTGTTTAACTTGACAACATTGACATTTTTTTGCAACAGGACTCAAAGACTCAAACTGACCCCAAATGACTCAAAGTGACTTAAAAAGAAATGAAATGGTCTTAGAAGACCTTTTTACATACAATTGACTCAATCAAAACAAAATTTTATTTTTTGACCCCTCTTGGAGGCATGACAACCTAGGTACCCCTGCACCATTAGTACAACTGAAGGACTATGTTGGTGGCATGAAACTAGAATGAGTTGACATTCATTTGCATCTAGTTTGGTATCTTGAAACAATTCTAGAGTAGAGTAAGACTCATTTTCCTGAAAACAGTTTAAGAAACCCTTATCTAGGGTTTTGGTAAGAATCATGCATTTTCATTCCACTATATTGATTCACTTTTGATCAGTGGAATGGATTGTAGTAGGTCTATTCTAGTATGCTATGATGAGTTTTTGGTAGGAAATCTGAGGAGAAGAAGTTTTCTTTGAGGAAACCTAACAAAACCATGTGTTAGGTGATGTTTAGAGACATAGAGAAGGAACCATAGAGGTATTTTTGGGAATAGCAGATTGTAGGAGGACAAAACCCACAAAATTCATAGTTTTGGCACGAATACTAAGTGTTCAAGTCATTGGTTGAGTTCTGTGTGTGAATTTAAGGGGGGTCTCTTTGTATTTTAGGCCTAATTGGGGCTCTAGGTTATTAAGAGGAGTTATAGGTTAGGGTATATCGTCCAAATCAACCTATACCCAGTTTTAGATATGTGATAGGGAGTCTAAATAGGTATCTACTGATTGTCCAAGTTCTGTGTTTGAAGATCTGTATCAAAAGTTATTAGGACTGTTCTCTTTTTTAGGGCTACAAGCCATTTCTTGGGTTTGTGAAGGAAGTGTTAATCCTGAGTTTGGTCTGCTTTTGGCAATGATTGGAATGGGTCCCATAGCATTTGAAATCACATTTTCCATGAAGAATTCAGAGTCTCTAACTGTTGTTCCCACTTTTGTGTAATGATCATGAAATTTGGGCTTTAGAGCATAAGGAAACCTTGTCTAGTTTGCCATCCTCCAACTATCCCATTGCCTCTACATCACAATTAGAGACACCTATTATCTAGTTAGAAACAAAGACACCTAGAGACACATATATTTTATACATAACCTAGATTTTATACATTATTCTCAGGATCAACTTCATCCATCACTTAGGTCTAACCCCATGAAGCATAACATGATGATGTAAAAAAATGTATATGTGTAAAAGTACAGCAGGAAATAAAAAAGACAAACCTTACAAATTAATGTGCATACTTACAACTCAATGTAACATGACTTTATAAAATCAATGTGAATACTTACAAATTAATGCAATGAACCATCTGGGTCTGCTCTACTCTTTATTGTGTCAAGTGTTGCTTCATGGTCAGACTCACACACCTTCCACAAGATTTTGTTCAAAGGTCTACCCCAATACTGTATCAAATGAACATTGGATGCCACGACAAGGTTCGAGTAATGAAGAATCTTTCGATGCATGTCAAAGTCCTGAAACGACCAAACAGTAACACTCTTATGTGGGTACCTTCTAAGCCATGTTCCAGTAGTAACCATTGAGCCTGTAGGGTATTCGATGTTTTCTCCATCTATAACTGGGGCCTCCAATTTCTTTTTGGCCTCAACACAATGACATAAGTAATAATCTGTTCTCTCTTCATTATCTTCATCTGCAGTAATTGCATATACATGCCCTACTTGATATGTGTAGCAAATTAGATGAAATTAGTCAACATTACAAAAACACTACAAAGTACGATGACATTAGGAATTTTAAAAACTATGCAAATAGATATATTACCTGGTTGAACTAGATCTGATATGTGGTCAAAGTCAACTGATGATTCCATCTGTGTCAGTTCTAGTGCCATCGGGGGTTGATACATGTCAAGTGGGCTAAGATAACTTAATTGCCATTTTTCAACCCACTCCATTAACTCACACTCATCCTAGGCTTGAATTGTATAGAAAGAACAAAAGTATGACATCTTTCGCGTCTGGATACTCTATGAACCTACAATTAAGCTTCTGAAAGAGTGCATCTCATTTGATCTTGTCAGTGTACAACAGTCCTCATATGGTGCAATGTTAGTATCATCTATCAACCAAAAAAATCTACGAACTGAAGACTTACCTTCATTACCTGGACCCATGGAAGCATTACACCACTCAACAATCAATTTTGCATCTATCAACTTTGCACTATCTTTATACTTTAACTCTTCTCGTGCTATGGCTCTTTTGGGACATGATCCTGCATCATCATGCTCCCCCTTTCCATGCCCGACCTCACAAAAGTTCCACATATGCTAAATACCTGTAAAATTATGAATTCTGTGAGTTCTTGAATTGTGATGCACAGTTATCCGACCATATGATATGCTGACTGAACGATATGCCCTTTCTAGCCAAATCATTGTAGAACACCTAAAAGAAACATTGCATGAACTCCATAGAATGTGTGCGATCATCACTAATATAGAAATTATACTCCCTTATGATCTTTCTGTCATCCTCTGTACTATCATTCACATGGATGAATGCGATGTGCACAAATATAGAAACCTGTGTGGAGTTGTAATATTGTGATTGCACCTCATGCTGTGGCTATAGATTGTAGTTCTCTGCAAAGTTGATGACTGAAACAATGCTACCAACCAGAAATGTGTCCTTGCATAACTTGAATTGCAAGTCCAACCATTGAGCTCTATGGGCATGTCTTGCATACTCATACACTATGCTATCACAAAATATAGGCATAAATTGATACATTGGAATCTTTTCAATAACTAATTCACACCTCTTTTCTTCTTTACCATCTTTTGTATTGTATGCCACTGTTTTATACTTACCAAACTCTACTAGTTCGTTTCCAACCGCATGTGTTCTTTCCATATGTTCACATATTGGCAAATGTTGCAAGCCACTGCAACGATGACATGTGCCATCCAAGTATAATTTCTTGTAGAATATTTGACCTTCCGCTCTTTCACATAAAATTCTTGATATGAAATCTTTTGAAGATGTTGGTGGGGCACGTATGGCACAACCCTGCAAATCATTGTTAGTATGCATATCTAAACATATAGACCTATAAACATCAAAATGGTTAGAAAATTCAATATATAATCTACAACAACAAGTAGTGCGTGTGTGATTTATCTTGACATAGAAAGGTTTTAGCATTTCAAAATATCTTTGACAAATTTTAATTTGAGGATGCTTCTCTAGAAATTTACCATAAAACTATGTTTGAGTCTCATCCAAAAAATGCTTTGGATGTGGCTCACGGTTCTAACTACCAATTCTCCTTCTTACCACATCCCTTTGATTCAGAGATACCCTTGTGTAATTCTTCCAAAAGTCTTCAATTAGTGATCTCAATGCTTCAACAATTGGTTTATCTTTTCATGGTAGTCTCCCCAAGAATGCCCATAATTCATTGGCATTAGTGTCCTCAATTCTTTGGCATCTTTCAATGGCTCTTGATAAAGTTTTCCTATTAATTCTCAATTCTTGACTCATCTTTCTAATGAGATGAACTTTGCTTGTTTGACTACTTACTATAGTTGATGTAATCACACGTCATGTTGCATTACTATCTTTTGTGCGTGAGGTGTCACCCACACTCTCATACGCACTCATTAGATTCTTGACAATAGATTTTTCACTTGAAGCCTCTGATGTTCTCAACCCAAGAATCTTCATGATGGACCTATAATTTATACTTTGCATCATTTCAAGGAATAGTTAACATCTTGTAGTCTCATTTAACTTTTCAAAGAACAATCTCCAAATCTTATGAGCATATCTTCTACAAGTGCATTTTGGAATCTTACCTTCCATTGGCTGCAAAATATTCTCATCAATATCAATCAAATACTTTGGCTTTCTATGCAAAATTCTAGGTGGTGTTAAGTTAGATGAATTCATCTCAACATTAGGAATTTCATCAATATTTAAATGAGATGGGCTATATGGCATACCTTTGATCAAAGATGGAATAGATGACGTACCTTGAGGTTGAGGTGGGAATGATGGCGTACCTCCTTCATCACATGTGAGTGATGATGTAATCTCAACTTGAGATGTGGTAGATGGTGTCCCTACATGTTGACTTGTGGTAGAGGATGTGTCTCCAACTATGGTATTTAAATCTCTCGTACCATGAAGTTTTTGCATTCGTTCTCTTTGTGCCTCCAATACCATATCTCTTTGTGATGGTTGTGGTTCCTCTTCAATTGGCATGTCTTCATTTATCATGTCCAATTTTCTCTTCTCACAAAGTTCCCTCATAGCCACTGCTTTCTTTGCATTGTTAGCTTCAATCTCTTCCTGTGTTGGTTTAATTCTTGATCGTTTTCTCAACATGATGGAGAATTTGTCTGTAGCATGATAAAGAGACCAATATGAGTTCCTAAGAAATGAATCCATACAAATAACTAAAATATGTCATTCAACCCTTCATAGTAAATGTACATATAATCATCATGTAAAAGAGTAAATGTCACTCAACCAAAATAGATACAAAGCATACAAAGAAAATTATTGCAGCCATGAAAAGAGTACAAGGGACTTCATGCTTGAAAAGGTTGAGGCAGACCCAATTTGACATGTTTGTTGTTACTAGGGCTACTAGGATTTGGAATTGAGGTGGTGTTTTGTTGGTACTAGGGATACTAGGATTTGGGTGGCTTGTGAAGGAATAGACAACAATTGTTGTGTCATGTACACATACAAATCATCATGAATAGGTGCATAAGGAATGTCTTAGCCCAAGATATGTGCATACAAATCATCATGTGAAGGTCTGTTAAGGTCTGTTTATTACACATAATTATTAAAGAGCCCAAGTGTAGAAAATATACATGGCATCATGTGAGATTGTAGGCTGCTTTCTTGATTGGGAATGTGTCTATTTTAAACATGTATGATAAAGCATGATAAAGTAATTCGAATAGAATTAAGGAAAATGCAAAGAACATGCATGTAAAGACTTGACATACTTAAAAAATGAAGATTCGAATGGAGAGAGTACCCAATTATGTAGTGTTTTTTTCTTCTTGCATCAAACTCCTCAACAATTTGAGTTTTTCACCACTTGCTTCCTTTTCAATGTTAAATTGAATAACACTAAAATATAATTACTAACAACAATACTATTAACCAATCTATAATGTTAAATTCCTAAAATTGAGTCACAATTAACATTGCAACACTACAAAAATTGAAACTTGAATAGATATATATCAAACTTGGTGTGAAAACTATGTTATTTCCTCCTTCTCAAGTTGGCAAAGTAGAAAAGGTGGTGGAAAGATCATGTAAAGGTGGTAGAATGTGTAAAATGTGCATGTGAACTTCCCAACAGCATGAAAGCACTTCTTTTTTTTCGGAGCACACGCATAATCAACATGAAAATAGAGCATGTGGGCTTGGAACATGGGGGTCAACACTTTTTTACTATTTCTATAGAAGGACAAAACATGAGCGCGTTATAATGCGCTCGCGTTTTGTCCTGCTATAGATTGATCCATAAATATTTGTGCCTCTCACCTTTGATAGCACCTTTACAATATCTCACCTCTAGTTCCATTAGCTCATGTTCTATATCTCACTTATCTCTCCCCCTCACCTCTCTAGCTCTCCCCTCTCTATGTCTCTCAGTCACTTCTTGTCTACCTCAACCCTAAACCTTATCCCTAAACCCTAATCCCTCAACCCTCAACTCTAATCCCTCATCCCTAAACCCTAAGCACTATCCCTATTCCTAAACCCTCAACGGGCTTGATACTATACCTTAAACCCTAATCCCTTATCCCTAAACCCTCCAACCCTATCCCTAATCCTTATACCCTCGACACTCTACTTTAACCCTAATCCCTCAACCCTCGAACCTCAACGTACTCAACCCTCAACATCAAACCCTAATCCCTCAACCCTCAATTCTGATCCCTCGACCCTCAACCCTATCCCTAAACCCTAAACCCTAAAGCCTTGACCCTCAACCCTCAACGTCAAATCCTAATCCCTCAACCCTTAACTCTAATCCCTCAACCCTAAACCTTATCCCTAAACCCTAAACACTATCCCTATTCCTAAACCCTCAACGGGCTTGATACTATACCTTAAACCCTAATCCCTATCCCTCAACCCTTAACTCTTAAAACTTAAACCATATCCCTTCACCCTCAATACTTGACACTATATCTTAAGCCTTAAACACTCATCCCTAAAGCCTCAACCCTCAATCCTTAAACCTTCAACCCTAAACCCTATCCCTAATCCCTCTACACTTGACATTAAACGCTAATCCGTCAACCCTAAACCCTAATCCATCAATCCTAAACCCTATCCCTAAACCCTCAACACTATACCTTAAACCCTAATCCATCAACCCTAAAACCTAATCCCTTAACCCTCAACCCTAAACACTATCAATAAACCCTCAACCCTCGACACTATACCTTAAACCCTAATCCCTTATCCCTAAGCCCTATCCCTCAACCCTTATACCCTCCACGTCAAACTCTAATCCCTCAACCCTTAAATCTGATCGCTCGACCCTTAACCCTCTTAAACTTGAACCCTACAACCTATCCCTACACGCTTGACACTCGACACTATATCTTAAACCCTAATCCCTTAACTCTCATCCCTAAAGCCTCAACCCTAAATCCTTAAATCTTCAACCCTAAACCCTATCCCTAATCCCTCTACCCTCGATACTCTTCTTTAACCCTAATCCCTTGACCATCAACCCTATCCCTAAACCCTCAACCCTCAACCCTCAACCCTCCACTCTCAACATTAAACCCTAATTCATCAACCCTAAACCCTATCCCTAAACCATCAACCCTCAACAGGCTCGATACTATACCTTAAACCCTAATCCCTATCCCTCAACCCTTAACCCTTAAAACTTAAACCCTATCCCTACACCCTCAACACTTGACACTATATCTTAAGCCTTAAACCCTCATCCCTAAAGCCTCAACCCTCAATCCTTAAACCTTCAACCCTAAACCCTATGCCTAATCCCTCTACCATCGACACTCTAACCCTAACCTTGACATTAAACGCTAATCTGTCAACCCTAAACCCTAATCCGTCAACCCTAAACCCTCAACCCTCAACACTATACCTTAAACCCTAATCCATCAACCCTAAAATCTAATCCCTCAACCCTCAATCCTAAACACTATCAATAAACCCTAAACTCTCGACACTATACCTTAAACCATAATCCCTTATCCCTAAACCCTAAACCCTATCCCTCAATCCTTATACCCTTGACGTCAAACCCTAATCCCTCAACCCTTAACTGTAATCCCTTGACCCTTAACCCTTAAAACTTGAACCCTAAAACTTGTCCGTACACGCTCGACACTCAACACTATATCTTAAACCCTAATCCCTTAACCCTCATCCCTAAAGCATCAACCCTAAATCCTTAAACCTTCAACCATAAACCCTATCCCCAATCCCTCTACCCTCGACACTCTTCTTTAACCCTAATCCCTTGACCATCAACCCTATCCCTAAACCCTCAACCCTCAACCCTTAACCCTTAACTCTCAACATTAAACCCTAATTCATCAACCCTAAACCCTAATCCCTCAAACCTAAACCCTATCCCTAAACCATCAACCCTCAATGCTATACCTTAAACCCTAATCCCTATCCCTCAACCCTTAACCCTTAAAACTTAAACTCTATCCCTGCACCCTCAACACTTGACACTATATCTGAAGCCTTAAACCCTCATCCCTAAATCCTCAACCCTCAATCCTTAAACCTTCAACCCTAAACCCTATCCCTAATCCCTCTACCCTTGACACTCTAACCCTAACCTCGACATTAAATGCTAATTCGTCAACCCTAAACCCTATCCATAAACCCTCAACCCTCAACACTATACCTTAAACCCTAATCCATCAACCCTAAAACCTAATCCCTAATCCCTCAACCCTAAACACTATCAATACACCCTCAACCCTTGACACTATACCTTAAACCCTAATCCCTTATCCCTAAACCCTAAACCCTATCCCTCAACGCTTATACCCTCCACGTCAAACCCAATCCCTCAACCCTTAACTCTGATCCCTGGACCCTTAACCCTTAAAACTTGAACCCTAAAACCTATCCCTACACACTTGACACTCGACACTATATCTTAAACCCTAATCCCTTAACCCTCATCCCTAAAGCCTCAACCCTAAATCCTTAAACCTTCAACCCTAAACCCTATCCCTAATCCCTCTACCCTCGACACTCTTCTTTAACCCTAATCCCTTGACCATCAACCCTATCCCTAAACCCTCAACCCTCAACCCTCAACCCTCAACCCTCATCCCTCAACATTAAACCCTAATTCATCAACCCTAAACCCTAATCCCTCAAACCTAAACCTTATCCCTAAACCATCAACCCTCAACGGGCTCAATACTATACCTTAAACCCTAATCCCTATCCCTCAACCCTTAACCCTTAAAACTTAAACCCTATCCCTACACCCTCAACACTTGACACTATATCTTAAGCTTTAAACCCTCATCCTTAAAGCCTCAACCCTCAATCCTTAAAACTTCAACCCTAAACCCTATCCCTAATCCCTCTACCCTTGACACTCTAACCCTAACCTCAACATTAAATGCTAATCTATCAACCCTACACCCTAATCCATCAACCCTCAACCCTCAACACTATACGTTAAACCCTAATCCATCAACCCTAAAACCTAATCCCTCAACACTCAACCCTAAACACTATCAATAAACCCTCAACCCTGAACACTATCAATAAACCCTCAACCCTCGACACTATACCTTAAACCCTAATCCCTTATCGCTAAACCTTAAACCCTATCCCTCAACCCTTATACCCTCGATGTCAAACCCTAATCCCTCAACCCTTAACTTTGATCCCTTGACCCTTAGCCCTTAAAACTTGAACCCTAAAACCTATCCCTACATGCTCGACACTCAACACTATATCTTAAACCCTAATCCCTTAACCCTCATCCCTAAAGACTCAATCTTAAATCCTTAAACCTTCAACCCTAAACCTTATCCCTAATCCATCTACCCTCAACACTCTTCTTTAACCCTAATCCCTTGACCATCAACCCTATCCCTAAACCCTCAATGCTCAACTCTCAACATTAAACCCTAATTCATCAACCCTAAACCCTAATCCCTCAAACCTAAGCCCTATCCCTAAACCATCAACCCTCAACACTATACCTTAAAACCTAATCCCTATCCCTCAACCCTTAACCTTTAAAACTTAAACCCTATCCCTGCACCCTCAACACTTGACACTATATCTTAAGCCTTAAACCCTCATCCCTAAAGCCTTAACCCTCAATCCTTAAACCTTCAACCCTAAGCCCTATCCCTAATCCCGCTACCCTCGACACTCTAACGCTTACCTCAACATTAAAAGCTAATCCATCAACCCTAAACCTTAATCCATCAACCCTAAACCCTATCCCTAAACCCTCAACCCTCAACACTATACCTTAAACCCTAATCTGTCAACCCTAAAACCTAATTCCTCAACCCTCAACACTATACCTTAAACCCTAATCCCTTATCCCTAAACCCTAAACCCTATCCCTCAACCCTTATACCCTCAACGTCAAACCCTAATCCCTCAACCCTTAACTCTGATCCCTCAACCCTTAACCCTTAAAACTTAAACCCTAAAACCTATCCCTACACACTCGACACTTGACACTATATCTTAAACCCTAATCCCTTAACCCTCATCCCTAAAGCCTCAACCCTAAATCCTTAAACCTTCAACCTTAAATCCTTAAACCTTCAACCCTAAACCCTATCCCTAAACCCTCAACCCTCAACTCTCAACATTAAACCCTAATTCATCAACCCTAAACCCTAATCCCTCAAACCTAAACCCTATCCCTAAACCATCAACCCTCAACACTATACCTTAAACCCTAATCCCTATCCCTCAACCCTTAACTCTTAAAACTTAAACCCTATCCCTGCACCCTCAACACTTGACACTATATCTTAAGCCTTAAACCCTCATCCCTAAAGCCTCAACCCTCAATCCTTAAACTTTCAACCCTAAACCCTATCCCTAATCCCTCTACCCTCGACACTCTAACCCTAACCTCGACATTAAACACTAATCCGTCAACCCTAAACCCTAAACCCATTCTTTTTAACACTCTTCTCTTAATAAAGTAAGAGTAATAAGAATAGAAGGCAAAGAATTTGATCTTACTAGTATGCATGGTCGGTTTACATTCCATGACTTCATTTTCATTGAATAAAAAGGTAAATATCTGATTTGAAAGGTGGGGCAGAGTTCACTGTCATGTGCTTTTCTAGATGATAGGGTCCATAATGTCTAGGGTTCTTCAAGGAAAGGCTTGTATCATAATTAAGTTTTTGTTATACCAATCCTCTAGGTAAAGCTATAATTCAAATGCCTCCTTTGAAAATTGAAATAAATTAAATTAGACTTACAATTTTGATTTTCTTCCATTGCTTCAACAACATCATTATTTTCTTCATCAGAAACCAATTCAAGATTAGCAACTTGCTTCCCATTGGTTGACTTAAATTGCATCCTCTATTAGAAAAAGGGCATTTTTTATCTGTATCAATGTTGGTATTCACAAGCTGAAGAGCATTGATATTTTTCACACACCCTGTTCTTTGAAATATCTTAACCTTAAAATATGACTTGGATATGTACTTGAACACAACAAAATCTCCAATCTCCAGCCCATGATGATTCACAAAATTTTCCCAACCCTACCTAAATTCCAGTTTATTTATGGTACCCCTTAATTGTACATCCCACTCCTGCCCACCTGGGCCTTGAAGAAGGAGGCACGCCCATTAAACCAACTCATTCGACAACTTGCTGCCCATCAATTCACTTGAACTGCATACTCTGTTAGAAGAAGGGCATCTTTTATCTATATGAATGTTGGTATTCATAAGCCGAAGAGCATTGATGTTTTTTACACACCCTGTTCTTTGAAATATCTTAACCTTAAATTATGACTTGGATATGTACTTGAACACAACAAAATCTCTAATCTCCAGCCCATGATGATTCACAAAATTTTTCCAACCCTTCCTAAATTCTAGTTTATTTATGGTACCCCTTAATTGTACATCCCTAAACCTTAAACCCTAATCCCTAGTCCCTAAACCATAAACCCTAATCCCTAATTTTAATTTATGGTACCCTAATCTCTAAACCCTAAACCCTAATCCCTTATCCCTTATCCCTAAACCATAAACCCTATCCCTAAATCCTCAACCCTCAACACTTAAACCTTAAATCCTAAACCCTATCCCTAAACTGTCAACCCTCAAAACCATACCTTAAACCCTAATCCCTTAACCCTAAACTTTCAACCCTAAACCCTATCCCTAATCCCTCTACCCTCAACACTCTACCTTAACCCTAATTCCTTGACCCTTAACCCTAAATGCTATCCCTAAAGCCTCAACCCTAAACCCTAATCCCTCAAGGTCCTAAACTCTAATCCCTTATCCCTAAACTCTAAATCCTATCCCTAAACCCTCAACCCTCAACCTTAAACCTTAATCACTCAATCCTTATCCACCCCTCTCCCCCCCTATCTGGCTCACTCCCATCTCTACCCTCCTCTACCCTCGACACTATATATACATACATATAGGAATACATGCATACATACATGATTAATAACCTTGAACATAAAAAAATTCAAGGGGAACATAACGCGAGCACGGTATAACGCGCTCGCATTATGTAAAACATGACAAACAACACAAACTTTTGCAGAAAAGGGAAAATGTAAAGCAAACAATAATGCGAGCGTGTTATAACGCACTCGTGTTATGTTTTGCTTTGGGAATCCCAAGCCTCGGGTTTGGGATTTGCTTTGGCTTTCTAACCCAAAGGCTTGGAGTGCCTTTTCAACATCCACAGACGTGTTTTTCCATATTCTTGAAGATTTCACATAATTTCATTCATGTTAACCCTCAGATTTGCACATGTTTCAAGGTCAAACAAATTGAACACCTGGGTAATGTTAGGCTTTCGCTTAGCTATTTGATGATGTGATTTTTTTCACATTTTAACAATGTTAAGCCTTTCATCTTTAATTTCTTTTGTTTGTGTGTCTGTTTTTGGGCAAAAAACAATGTTTGGTCTTTTTTTCATTATAAATTAACTATTCATTGAAATTTCAAAAAAATTACATATTTAGAAACTAGACTCCATTCTACACATATTAAAAAAACAAAAAAATCATTTTCAATTAGTTTTCAAAATTTATAGGGGTAGCACGGCCAAAATTCTATTTTTTAGGATGTGTCCACTTTGAAAATTAGTAAAAAATCAAATATTCATCAAAAAATTATCAGAAAAATCAGGCATAAACTACATGCTATTAGCTAATTTCTCACCAAATCAATTTTAAAAATACCAAAAAAAAGTTGACCTTTTGAGGGAGCCACAAAACATGCTATGTTATGTTTTTTTGACAGAAACAACACCAATTTCTATGGCTTCCTCTTTTGAACCCCTTAATCTATGCCATTTAAAAAAAAAAATAGTAGTTTAGAAAGTAGACCCGGAGCACTACGAACATTGTTTTGGTTGCATCTCCAAATTTTGAGTGTAACTATGCTCAATTTCTCATCCAAGGCCAGCATTTCTTGATTTCAGAAAAAAAGTGGCCACTTAAGACCCCTTTTTGGCCCCCCATCTTCTTGCACTTACCCATTATATTGTCCTTGTATAGCTATTGACACTCAGTCAGCCACCACCCATGAGGAGTGGGGAGAGGGAGAGTAGTGGCTGAGTGAAGCCATGTTGGAGCCCATTTTACAGACCCGCCCGATGATGCGTTGTGTGGGTCTTTGGATCCCGTGAGGTGGCGAACTCTATATACATGCAAATAATTATGTTTCATGCAAATAGGTATCGATAATACCATTCAGGAAGTGTTATTGTTTTTGAAGGGTATTCTTTTTGGTGGGTGTCGAAGGAAAAATGATTGGCATTATAGTGTCTAAGCGAAAGCACGGCTACAACAGTAGCATGGAGAGCAAGAGAGATCAACCTTTGTGCATACTTAAAGCCATTTAACATTATCCATTCATGTCTGTGATTACTCATACAGGTATGAAACTTGAGGAATATCAAATTAAATTTGATAGAGTATTGTTATATATCTTTGCTAACAAAAAGTACATCAACTGTGTTGACTTGTAATTGTCATAAGTAAATGTTATTGGCCTGTGAGGCCGTATGTGACCTTAATATTTATTTCTATGACATTAGTGTGGGTTTAAACTATTACCAAAGGCTCTAGAGGCTGCAAGTGCCTTCTTTATGTTATCATTTGTGGCCATTGTTTTATGATGATACTCGGCCCACTTCAAGGCCGTAATCCATGCATGTTGTGCATGCAAGCACTATTGCATGTCGTTGGCAAGAGTATGACTATCTTTTATGCCATCAAAGTTTTCCCTATTAATGTTTCATGATGACTGCTTTATAGTCTGAGAGGGCATTGCTATATTATAATTGTTTAAGAGCCCTAAAGGGCATTGATATATAATGTCTATGTGAGAGCTTGTACGAGGGTATCTTTAAATGAAAACTATGCTATCATGCCATGTATTTGATAATGAAATGGCCAGAGCTATATAAGAATAATGATGACCCTATTGATAGTGGTAAACCTTTGTATGTTGTGTTGGTCCCCAAATCAGCAGATAGTAAACCCTAAAGGTTTGCCAATTCTTATGATCAGGGTTACTATAGGACTTGGCCAACAAAGACGGGAGATTGTTTGCACTTGTCTCCCCTACGCTTTAAGTTATGCCGTACCTAGGGGGTATCCCTCATTCACAACAAAAAGATTTAACCTTGACTAACTCAGGCAGAATGCTCTCATGTATGGACCAAGATTTGTAAGATAAACCCTAGACTGGCAATATTCTTGGATTATCCCACTGGTTCAACTTAGAGAACATGCAACTAAAACCATACTCCTAAAACCTTTACCCAAGCATGAGGAATGGTCCAGGGATGAATTTTGGGTATAGAACAACATTTTTTGGCTCAAAAATGCCCTAAAAAACTGGCTGGAAGTGAAAAAATGTGATCAACTTTTATCCCTGCAACAAAATCCTTCCAGAGCCACTTGAAAACCTGTTGGAAATGTCAAAGAAGTGAAGGAAATGCCCATACATACTATACATAGGAGGAGGAGGAAGGGAAGAAAATGTCGTACGATGGACATTTCTCACCATCGTAGGGGTCCCTGTACGCACAACAGAGAGGGTTGCGATGGTGCGACATGTACCATCGTGCCTTCTCTTTTCCTTTATAAACTTTATGCAAAGTTTAATATATCCTTATGATAAATTTTTGTCCTAAAATTTCTTTCATTCAAGCTTTATTAAAATGCCATTTAATATTTCATTTAAAATTTGCATTTTTAAAACTTTAGACTTAGGCAAATCTTAATTCCTCCTGCCAGGCAATTGACGTTTTTCACTATGGGCAAACCAGGCATTTGATGACTATGAAAATTTGTGTAGGGGCATCATTAATTATTTCAAGAAAACCCATTTCCTCAGAATCTACATCGCCAACTGAAATCAAGGACTTCCCTTATAAACTGGCCTGCCAGATGCCTTCACTGCAACTGAGATCTATTAAAATAATGGATCATATGGTCTCCAATTTTGATGAAATTGAAACTAGAGATGTATGAGACCAAATCGAGAAATGGGTCACCCTCAGATTTGCAACATTTGCAACTTTTTGGAATGCCAATTTTAGCTTAGTCATAGTCAGGAAAGAATTAATTACCCCATCAAACTTCATCGCAGGAGCACGAAATTGAACAAGCATGTTACCATATGTGCCAAAAAACATTCTACCAACTAGATTTTCAAAATGATCTCTGAGCTGGAAGATTTTAATCGGCGAAGGTGGCCTCCGGGGTAGATTGAGCAGCATGTCGACCTAGCCTTTGTCGACACCTTAAAAGGATATAGACACTTCAAATTTGCAAAATTTGAAGGTGTCAACAAGGGATCTGATTGGGGATTTATGGACCTTGTGGCCATAGCAAGAATCTAGATCTCTGGGACGAAGACCATGTGCCATATCCATTAGGCTCCTTAACCACTATATGCTTCATTCTGCCAATCAAACTTTAAACTTTGTTTGGTGGCCCTGGGCCACCAAAACTAGAGAACTAATACTCTCCCCTATCAAACATAGGTTTTCCAAAGGTTCTGATCTCCTTTAATGCATAGCCACACCAATCAAACCAAAACAACAATGAAGATACAATGCATGCATGCACATGCACATAATTGTTGCTCTGAACACCTGGCTGGAAATAAAAACATGACCATCTATACATGGCCGTCACATGTAATAATGCTCCTCATCATGCTGGTCCAATATGTAAACTTCCTCATCATCTTCAAATTCCATGGGAGCATGATGCAACTATGAATCCTCAAACAAATTAGCACCAACATGGCTATCATCTTCAACAACTAGCTGATAGGGATCCATATCAAACATACAACCAAGCTAGGACATATCATATTCAAATGCATTTTGTTTCCCAACTGCTCCAAAAGTGTTGATATACTCATCATCTGGATCATGAAACTGATCCACAATTACCTCAACACCATCAACACAAAAATCACCATTCTGAAGCACCTCAAATGAAGACTCACATTCTCCAAATTACTTCACTATTTTCACTTCTTCTCTGCAACCTATTGTATCATACTCACTGCTACAAATTGATGAATTGCAAACTTCACCTTCGCCATGCATTCCATCATTTTCTTGTAGTGGATTTTGACCACACTTAGCATGAGGGAGAGAACAAACTTTACACCAAAGAAAAAGGTGATCATATACCTCCAAATGATTACCCTCATCATAGTCCAACATGAGTTCATCTAATTGATACTCCACAACTGCACCAATATTTATCTCTGATTGGTTATAATCATGTGCATACATGATGCAGTCACTCTTATGCAAGAAAATTGGAGTAGCAACATCACCATTAGGAACACAAGAATGCAGCAAGTCGAACAAGGAACTAACTCGTTCACTCTCATCTTAAAATAGAGGATTATCCATGCAACAAAGGAAAGTAGAATTTACACTTTGTGATGGATCTATGTGTCCTTCATAAAGGGCATTGTGCATAACATTCATGTCTTCATCGTAGAGAGGATTTGAGAATCCTTGAAAGCCACTTTCAACTGGCAATTATACAAACATTTGACTCATAGTATCATCATGATGCACATTAAAATCAGTTAAGGATGAAAATAAATCAATTGTAGTCTGGACACCAATATCATCTTCGCAAAGAGAAAAATTCTCAGATTCAGTCACATATATGTCACTTGAAATTAGAATAATAATCATTTCCATCAACCTCATAAGTTGGGCAATTCTAGACATGTTCAACCTTGGCAGGGTCATCATTACCTAAATCTTCCACATTGTCAAAGCCATGATCAGAACCAATCAACTCTTGCACATCACATGATGGAGATATCCCTTCAAAATCTAGTACATGACTATGAACAACATATTGGAACTTACTTAAAATATTGTTTTCTGAAACATACATGCTTATTGGCTACTCACATGCATTTTCCAGAGGTCTATGAGGTATAATCTCAGCTCATGCATATTTACTTCATTGAAATGCACTGTCATTTACTGGCTCAAATATTACGCTAGGACACACATGCTCAACACCTTGGAATGATGCATAAACTGGGGCAGTAGTATCACATCCATCTTGAAAATTATTTTGAAAACTTGTAGCCATGTATCCTATGGGCATCCCATACTTCTGATTATTTTCAATGTCCATAGCAAATTTACATGTCAGATGCAGTGTAGTGGGTTCCTTATTTCTCAACAAATAATTCATTTCCTCCTCAAATGCACTAAGATAAATTGTCAAACATAATGCATCATTTGGTCTCATATATTCTGGAATGCCTTTGACTGTCTTTGAAAACTTCAGGTTAAAAGTTGGAACTAACTCATCTTCTTCTTTTTGGATGTTCATAAGTTTCTATATCGCTGAACCTCAATCAATTCTCTCACCAAAATGCTCTATGAATGCTGTCATAAACTCACTCCAAGAATGGACGGAGCATGCCGGTAAATAGGAGAACCAGTCCCTTGCATCTCCTTTCAGAGACTGTACAAACAACCTCACAATCACATCCTCATGATCTACCTCATAGTCATCCATTAAATTGTTGAATTGCTGCAAGAGTTTTTCTGCTGATTCACTCTTTATAGCACTAAATTTTGGTATCTTTTCTTTGACATCAGATGGAATAACATTTAGGTAACCAATAATGCCACTGAAATTGACGGGTCTATATCTATTAGTGCTGAAATTTCTTTTATTACATGGTTGAGACTGATTATTATACATTATTACATTTGACACCATACCAGGATGAATGGACTAATAATACATATTCATATGCTTTCACAAGCATCACACTTCAACCATGCATTCACTCATTTACAACCCAAACTCAAGCATTTCCTGATATTTAACCTTGTTATCATTATGCTTAATACATCTTCTCTATGAATCATTTCAACAATTATGCATACTACATCATAATATATGAGCTGATATTTATAACATAAAAGTATGCAAACTTATTTCCTCCGTTTCCCTTTTAACCAATGCTAACTTCACCTAATAGGGAACCATTTAAAACTCATAGACCATGGTTTTCACATAAGCTCATTTTTTAAAACCAAAATAGAAATACCTAGACAACTGTAGCAGCTGCTAACCTTTCTTCTGGATTGAAAATATGTTGATTTGGAACTTTTTACATCCTTTATTAGGTTCTTTGTATACAGATTTGCCACCTCTTTTGTAGAGGAATGAGTCTTATGAAGCTTAAAACTCCTTATAGTCTTTCTTTCATTCTGGGTTCTCCTCAACAACAGAGTCACATAAAACCTCTTCAAAATATGATGCAACCAAATTTGTCAAGTCTAAAACCCTCTTAAAATTTGAAACAAACATCCAAGTTCCTCGATTTTCTAGACTCTTTTCATGGATATGGCATTGTCCCCAGTACATTCGCCAGTTTTGTTGGTCCCCAAATCAGCAGACAGTAAACCCTAAAGGTTTGCCAATTCTTATGATCATGTTTACTATAGGACTTGGCCAACAAAGATGGGAGATTGTTTGCACTTGTCTCCCAGGCTACACTTTAGGTTCTGCCACACCTAGGGGGGTATCCCTCATTCACAACAAAACTATTTATCCTTGACTAACTCAGGCAGAATGATCTCATGTATGGACCAAGATTTGTAAGATAAACCCTAGACTGGCAATATTCTTGGATTGTCTCGTTGGTTTAGCTTAGAGAACATGCAACTAAAACCATAATCCTAAAACCTTTACCCAAGCATGAGGAATGGTCTAGGGATGAATTCTGGGTATAGAACAACATTTTTTGTCTCAAAGATGCCCTAAAAAACTGGCTGGAAGTGAAAAAAATGTGATAAGCTTTTATCCTTGCAACAAAATCTATTCAGAGCCACCTGAAAACCCATTGGAAATGTCAAAGAAGTGAAGGAAATGCCCATACATACCGTGCACAGGAGGACGAAGGGCAAAAAATGCCCTGCGATGGGCATTTCACACCATCGCAGGGGTCCCTGTGTGCACAACAGAGAGGGTTACGATGGTGTGAAATGCACCATCATGCCTTCTCTTTTCCTTTATAAACTTTATGCAAAGTTTAATATATCCTTTTGCTAATTTTTTGCCCTAAAATTTCTTTCATTCGACCTTTAATAAAATGCCATTTAATATTTCATTTAAAATTTGCATTTTTAAAACTTTAGACTTAGGCAAATCTTAATTCCTCTTGCCGAGCAATTGACTTTTTTCACCACGGGCAAACCGAGCATCTGATGACTATAAAAATTTGCGCAGGGGCATCATTAATTATTTTAGAAAACCCATTTCCTCATAATCTGCATCGCCAACTGAAATCAAGGACTTCCTTTGTAAACTGGCCCATCGGATGCCTTTGCCACAACTGAGATGCATTAAAATAATGCATCATATGGTCTTTAATTTTGATGAAACTAAAATTGGAGACGTTTGAGACCAAATAACAAAATGGGTCGCCCTCAGATTTGCAAGATTTGCAACTTTCTGGAATGCCAATTTTAGCTTAGTCGTAGTCAGAAAAGAATTAATTACCCCATCAAACTTCATCCCAGGAGCACGAAACTGAACAAACATGTTACCATATGTTCCAAAAAACATTCCACCAACCAGATTTACAAGATGATCTCTGATTTTCAAGATTTTAATTGGTGAAGGTGGCCTCCAGGGTAGATTGAGCAGCATGTCGACCTAGCCTTTGTCGACACCTTGAAAGGATATAGACACTTCAAATTTATAAAATTTGAAGGTGTCAACATGCTTTGAGTGCACTTAACTTATATATATAGGATAAATCATATCTTGAGCTCTAACATATCTTTCACCATCATGATGCAGGTTCATCCAGAGATCAGGAGAAAAGACTAGCTGCAATGAAGATCAACTTCAAGATCTCTATAGGCAATGATAGATATGCCTTGTCCTATTTGCTTCATTTTTTCACTTATTCTTCAGATGTATGATATATTCTTCCTAATGTATTGGTTCAGCTATACCCAGAGCTTGTGTGGGACATTTGATCTTCCTTGCTTTCATTCAATCAATGTTTACTCAGTTTGTGTATATCTCATTTGTCAAATGAATACTCATTGTAATGTGAAATGAAATAACTTATATCCCTCATGAAAACTCTACAAAACAATGAATGATGAACTTTATTTCTCTCTTCTGTCATAACAATGATAAAAATGAACCCTGTTGTTGTCAAGCACCTTAAACCATGCAAAAAATAACATAGCAGAAAATGTTAAGAATCTTTCATCTTAAAATGGAATAATTATTTCAGCTCTACCAATTTGAGCTATAGGTGAAAAATTGGTAACATTTCTGGTGACTTCTGCTAAATGCTTGCCTGCTAAGCATTAGGACCAATTGCCTGAACTATCCATTGGGCATGGAGTCATACTCTACTCATTTCAAACTCAGAAAAAATGAAACTCAACACTTCCAACTACTCCGAATAGCAGCAGAAAACCAAACCAAACAAAACTAAAAGCAAACTAAAAGGCCATGGTGGCCAGAGAACATGTGCAACAACACTTAGGGGAAAAAAATTGAAATTAATGTGCATGAAGCACTTATTAACTAAAAACACTAACTCTAACCTACTCTAACCAGCTAAAGAAGCTAGTCAAACAAACCCATTCACTGGTTCAAGAAAATAACCTCCCTTCCTTTGCAATCTACAATACTCCATAAGCTTGTGAGTCAACCAAAAGAGGTGACAAACAATCAAATCTCCAACAAATTGTTGCAACACCTTTCTGAGAAGGAAAATGCAATCACTTACCCACCTAACTTGTTTGGCGAACTGATCAATAGAGCACGTAGATTGGTTGTACTCAGCTTGATACCCTCCATGATGATCTAGATCAATGTCACTATGAGGCTGCTCCCTCTTGTTGACTTCCAACCCAACCAAATTCCTAATAGGACATCCCCTCGAAAACTTTGAACTAGAGAGAAAGCAATTTGAATGATTGGAAACAACAACATGACCTTCAATTTTCATGATAGTTTGCCATGTTTCTTCTTCCTCCATAGTCAATGGGCCACCCTCCCCCATTAGGGTAGCTAATAGATTATCAAGGCTATCAACTCTTGAAAGGCTCTTAGTTAGAGTTGGACCAGGCTCAAAATACTCATTATTACTCAATGAGGTACACTCTGAAACAAGAGTCTCTTCTTCAATGAATGAAGGCAAGCGTTCAAATAATGAGCTAGCCTCTTTCAATAAACCATCAATCTAAGTATCAGCTTCAAGCTCTTCTGTAGAAAAGAAAAGCAGCTCCTCCAACCAGTCAAGATCATGCTACTAGTTAGGCTACTCCATAACCAGTGATTCATTGGAGAATATAGCCACTTCCACCTCTTGCCTTTGCTGTTCAAGATAACCCTCCTCCAAGGATGCTGACATAACATCTAAGTGTGAGTAGAAAAGCTAAATTTCAGCTTGAAATGGATCCTCCTCAAGCTCTTGATCATTCAAATCAGGGTTGCTTTCACATATATGTTCTTGGATCAACACCTTATCTAAATGGTCCTCATCACTGTGGTGGTCAGAACTTGGCATAGCCATGCCATTTTCACTTTCATACTCAAAGTTAGGAAGCTCATTAAACAGATTAACTAGAAACTGAGGCTCAACACCAATTTCTTGCACATTATCTAAGTTTATAACATAGACCTTAAGATCACTCAAAAGCAAATTTTCTTCACAATTTTCCTAGTTTTCTGATGAAAAGGGGATGTCTTTTACCTCATGATAGCTTGCACTAAGTCTATTGGGCTTCAAAATGGGTTCATCTTCATTCCCTTCCTCTTGATCCAAGGTTCTATTATCATATTGATGTTCTTCACTCAGCAACTCACCACAATGTTTGACAGCTTCCTGCTCTTCATCTTCCTCATCACTGTGCCAACTAGATACCTCAAAATAGTTATCAATATCTTGCTACACTGGTTGATCCTTTGAGATTGAAACATTTTCATCCTCTTCAATAAAACCAGGAATCTCATCAGTAAAAACAAACAAAGACTCATTTAGGGAAATCTTTTCTTGTTCAATCTTCTTCTACTCTAACTGATATTGCTCCATAGCTATATGCACTAAATTTACATTCCTATCTTCTTTCATGGTGAATGGGTTATTTTGTAAGACAATAGGTCTATCCTTATAAAGGTAAATAGTGATAGGACAATCAGAATTATTTGGTTGGGAAACTTGGGGAGTTTCTTGATTTTCTTGGAGAAAAAGAGGCTCTTCAAGTGGCTGGTCTGCAACTATACTAAGTTGAATATGATTATTTTCCTCAATGTGCAAGGGATGAAGGCTTCTAAAGCTTGGTTTTTCAAGATTGAGATGTTGGCTTAAGGGATTAAGGACTTTATTTTGCCTAAAACTCAGAACCTCGACTTTAGGAACACTAAGAGGCTCATTCTGTCTAAAACATGGAAACTTATACTTACAGACCTCCTCTTGAGTAGGCTATTTTGGAATGACAGGAGCTGCTTGGATTTTGTGCCTTTAAAACTGAGTAAGCAAAAGATTCATTTTTGAAGCTGCCTCCCTCTCAAGATTCTCTTCAAACTGTCTCCTTCGTGTCTCCAACTCTTGGTTAGAACTTAAGGTCTCACAAGGTTGTTGCTCCTACTATTGGAGATAGGCTTGGTGATCTAACTCCTATTGCTGCAATTTACACTCTTCATATTTCCTTCCTTGAAACTCCCTTTCTTGTTGGTACTGATAATCTGAGCAAGCCCATTCTTCCTACTATAAGTTATACTCATGCTGCCTCTTAATCTCTTCTTTTGTGAAGTCATGCGCATGCAATCAAACAACATACTCTTTATGGTTGCAATCTCCTCCTATTGCTGATTATACTCATGCTACCTCTTAATCTCTTCCATCTGCTTGTTGTAGTCTAACTGAATGTCTCTAAGCTCTATAATTTTAGAATTTTGAGGCTGATTGGAAGATTGGGCAGGGGTGGGTGGGTGGTAAGCATGTTGAGTAAGTTGGTAGCTTGCTATAATAGGATTATTTGGACTAAAACCAACATTGTGGTTACTTGGGTATGGTTGATAAGAAGGTTGGTTGACAGAATTTTCATAGTATGGGTGTGAGTATACATATTGACTATGCAAATTCAACATTTCTACTCATATAAAGAGCTAGAAATAAGAATAAAACTTAGTTTTTTGAAACATACCAACACTTGATCTATTAAAACCAGTAGATCTTGATTCGGAGTCACCAGATGTGTTTGATTTACTGCCTCCAAAGGTTGAGATCAATGACACACACACTAAATATCAGTGATAAATGATAAAATTTGGACTAAAAGATCCCAAAAGGTCCCATCAGGCATGCCAAAAATTATTATCAATGAAGTATGCACCCTATGCTAAGCTACCAACTTAGCTACCTATTGACACATGGGAACACTCCTAGGCCTGTGGGTTGCCTAAAATTTGGAGTGAACCTCTAGAGTGAGTTGGTTCTCCTAATGAATTTTCTAATCTAAATGATTTTTTGAGGAAAAGAGTGAGAGGATAATCTGAAATGGGATCTTAAACATTAATAGATAATGCTCCTAAACTCTAATCTATCTCAATACTTTCACTCACAAATAGTTCCTTAAGCATTAAACTTTCACAACCTCACCTAGGACATACAATTTGAAAGTGATTTGCATTAAGATTCAATCTGAACACAACACACAACCAGAATCATACGAAATATCTGCACACAATTTTATAGCAATGAGACATAACAAAGGACATAACATTATGATCACAATGAAACATCAAATAAAAACTATAATTATGAGGTAATAGAGATGAAGTAGGAATGCTCTGCTATATTGAACTGAAAGGAGTACATGAAAATCTAAAACTCTGAGTCAAAATGTGTCTACAAACTCTCTGCCTATGATCAACAGAAAAGAAACAATAATATCAACTCACTGAGAAAAAACTAAGTTTTCCTCCAATATATGCCTGCAAATGATCTCCAAGAGAAAAGTTGGGAAAATCTCCTAAAAATAGTCATGCAAATCCATTTTCGAGCTCCCAAAAAAAGCCAACAAAAGAGCCTCTAAACTGCCTCCAAACAGATTACAAAAGCTGCCAAAAACTCCTCCAAGGTGGTCCCACCAAAAAACACCTAAAAACATGCTTTATCTGCTCCATATAGACTTGATTTTATCCATATTTTCCCAATTTCACCCACAAGAAAGCAAACTCAAAAAAGAAAGATTTCGTTTGCTTTACTTTGCTTTAACTGCATTTTATAACAAATATTTATAAGCAATTTATAGAATATTGCTTTAAATATTGTTTTACAATGATTTTGCAGTTTTATTCCCTAATTTGACCTAATTTGATCTTGATTTGATTTTTTGCAAAAAATAAAAATGCAAGGCTTTAGATTTGACATTTTTCCAAGTATAACACATTCTATGGCATTTGACTTTCTATAAAAATTAATTAAAATTCTAAGGCATATGGGAAGGTTTGATAAAAATGAAAAATAAAGCCTCTAAGTCTACCCTCCATTTGATTTGCGAATTATACCTAAGGCATATAAGCCTATGACTTATCTTCAAAAGGGAGGAAATGAGCTTTCTAGGCATAAGGCCTAAGCAATGTATATACAAAAGGGACCCAAGGCATGAAATATCCTAAGTCATGGAACTAAATGTATGCAAGGTGGACAATATACCACAATGGGTATTACTCAAGGCATTTGGAAATGAATTCAATGTGATAAAAATCACCATCGAACTTAGGGCTTCAAAGCAACCCTAACACAAAACAAGCTGATGCCCTATCTTTTCACATTCATTTTCACTTCCATTCTTTAATGGAATGAGCTTTGCACATAGCCGCCATTGCTAAGGTTTAAACTAGATTCATCTAATGTTTCTCATTGCTTTCTGAGATTTTCCTTGCAGCTTTCCTTGGGAAGAGACAAGGTAAGTCGATCTTTGTCACAAATCTGAGCGTTATCTTTCATTTTTTTGGAGCATTTTTGGATTTTCCTGGTTGCGGTCATTACAATTTTCCTAATGCATTTCACTTGTTTAACTTTTGCAAATGCCCTCTCTGTACTGGGGCTGCCACTAGAATATCTTTGAGACTTTCATTGTGAGGTTCGAATGTGTCTCCCTTCAGCACACAATGGGTAAGATTTTCATCCTTCAAGCTTTGTGTTATCTAGCACCTTTCTTTTTCTCCTATAGATAGAAGCTCTAGTCAAACACAAAAATAGAAGTATTTCCCTATCTTGCATTCTGTAAACAAAAACATGGATATCTCTACACATTTACCCATTGAAGTTTGCGGCACACTAGGCTATGATAAACTTGAATACTCTTACTTTTTCTTTGATTTGTCATTTTTTTAATGCAAATTTGATAAGGGTTTTGATATTTGAAAGGAAAATACATTCTCAGGTTGTGGCTTGTGAACTCACATCTCATTGTATTACCTGCATTTGTCTTTACTCTGTATGAAGAAGGTTTGATTTGACCTTGTCTCATGAAAGAAAATGCAAATTTTATACTCTGGATATGCAAGTTCGTGGGTTATGAAACCCTTCATATCCACTCCTCTTCATAACCCTAAGTATGCTTTGAATATAAACATGACAGGCTGTGGCTGAAGGTCTATAGCTATGATTATGAATATTTCATTCTGTGTATTTTATACAAACCCTACTACCTTTACCTTCAAAACACTGTCTGCATTGGATGTGTTGACTATCATGAGGAAAACTATGGCTTTATCTCCTCTGCTACTCCAAAAGTATTACATACTATAATGTTCACATACATAATGTAACTCTTTGCATTTTGGCTTATGAAAGCTAAAAAATGAGTTAAGTATATATGTTGTTCTTTCTTGCACCCCCTGTAGCAGCACTTGTAAATTATGACTCTCTTTTTTACACCAGAAAGTTATCATGGCACTTATATTGTATTATGGCAGATGAGATACATTATGATTGATAGATCATGATTGATTTTGGGTCTTTTATGGCTGTCACATTCTTGATGTTATTGTCTTTAGCTTTGCCATAACCTGCCTTTATTACTACATTTTATGACTATCTTAACTTTTATGAGCTGAGAAGAATAAAAGGCTCGGACATAGATTTTATTTGCTGCTCCATTAACTACTCTGACTATGCCATGGATATCAAAATATCGCTAAGTAAATAAACTTACTTTTGGCAATAAGATCTTGACATTTGTATTATGTTATAGCAATGCAATAACCACTGAAGGCACTCTTATTTTTACCATCACTGTGCATATTGTATCATTGATATCACCTTGGGTATATAACAATGGACTCACTATGTAGCTTTATCTTATCTTTTCAATGTATATTGTCTACTGTACTCTTTTGCATCCATGATTCTCTTGTGATCCTTTATGACTGTATGTGCATGTTTACCCCTCCATATTGCTTCTTCTATTCTATGGCAGTCTCGCTCAGTTGCAGACTCTTTCCTGTAGTTGCTCTATTAGGCTGTTGACAAGCATTGTATCGATGTACTTGACATTGTGTTTCTTCCTTAATGAGTTGTATGCCATGCTACTATAATGGTAAAGGACTGTCTCTCACTTTGCATTTGAACAATAACTTCATATGCCTACTATAGGCTCTTTCACTTTCTATTAAGTTATATTGTATCTTTTCAAGATTCAGAAACATGTTGAATGTAGCATAATCCGCCCTTTCATTTGATTCATGGTGTTACATCATACATTCATCTTGTACACTGCAGAGGCATCTGGTGACTGACTTTATTCTTATAGTTATTCTATGTGTTCCATGGCTTTTGTTGTTCCAATATAGTTACTTGAATGCATACAAAAGATAATATATGATATTGTAACAACAAATAGATGTAATAATAGATATTCTAATGTTGAAAATACATTTTACCCAATTTCACACATTTTGAAGTTGTCTTGAATGAGTACACTGCTCATATATGGTTATCATTTCATCATTTTAACTGATGATCATGGATGGTCAATGAACTTAAAGTTCATGCACTCACTTAAGGTGACACTCCATCTGAATCCATTCTATTTGAACACAATGAATATGAATCTCTATACCAGAACCCTCTTGAAGATTCAGGGGCAACATGCTGGGCTCAACCCTTGTGGGAGCCCACTTTGTACCACATGTTGAAATGTCTTCAAACCAGCAACATAACTTCCTCTATACCTATAGAGAAAGCAAACATATTAGATTAAAAAATAGTGAAGCTCAATGATGTTTAATCTTTCAGGCTCTCTTGCATATGAATGATTTGATCATCTGATTCAATGCATCGTAAGGAATGTATTATGTCTCTGTTTGATCAAGTACATAGGATAAATCATATCTTGAGCTCTAACATATCTTTCACCATCATGATGCAGGTTCATCCAGAGATCGGGAGCAACGACTAGCTACAATGAAGATTAACTTCAAGGCCTCTACTGGCAATGATAGATATGCCTTGTCCTATTTGCTTCATTTTTTCACTTATTCTTCAGATGCATGATATATTCTTCCTGATGTATTGGTTCAGCTATACCCATGGCTTGTGTGAGACATTTGATCTTCCTTGCTTTCATTCAATGCAATGTTTATTTAGTTTGTGTATATCTCATTTGTCAAATGAATACTCATTGTAATGTGAAATGAAATAACTTATATCCCTCATGAAAACTCTGCAAAACAATGAATGATGAACTAAATTTCTCTCTTTTGTCATAACAATGATAAAACTGAACCCTCTTCTTTTCAAGCACCTTAAACCATGCAAAAAACAACATAGCAGAAAATGTTAAGAATCTTTCATCTTAAAATGGAATAATTATTTCAGCTCTGCTAATTTGGGCTATAGGTGAAAAATTGGTAACAATGTGTATTCGTGTCAGAGATACAACATCCCACCTCACGGAGAGGGCTTATAAACATGCTTCGTTAGTACCAAAATCATCAGACATATATCATTATATATGCCCCCACCTTAAGGTGATTGATGTCGCTTATCGATATCAAGCACATTAAGGTAGAGAGAAAAAACACAAGGGAAAAGAGTTGTCACAAAGCCCATGCCCTCCAAGGTGACATGTGCTCACGATCGTTGAATGTTCCCACAAACACATTGATTTGATTTGCTTAAGATAAACAACAAGAGAGGTTAGATATATTATTCTAAGATAATAACAAATTCAATTCATTAAATCTATGCATGAAAACAATCACATCAAGAACCAAGGCTATACTGACAAGTTCATAGTCGAGTATAATCATTGGGCTATACTGCAGATACCTCAGAACCGAGTGTAGCAACAAGGTGAGATACCGATCAAACTATGCAAGAGAAGATTGAGTGGATTGTATAATGTTAGTCACAAGAAATGCCATAAGATGATACATCACATGAAGTGATTCTACTAGTAAAGTGTCAGATATATAGATCAACCCCATCTTCATATATGGACTAAGTCCATTTTTTCTTTACTTGCTGAAGGGACACACGGTCCATATCAGTATTTGTTTGTTTTTGTCATTCGTTGACTAGGTAGGATCACTGAAGAGGGTAAACAATAAAACAAGAGAGGAGAATAAGTGCCTTAGGGACACCACATAGGAGGATGCCCCGAAAACACCCTCTATAATTTTATGCCCCTAAGGCATGACATACAACAATAAAATAGAGGAGAGGAAAAATAGAAGAATAATGATACAAATAGAAGAATGGTCACAACAGAGGTCGTCTCCTTGTAACCTTGACCTTGCAAGAGTATCAAGGGTCATCCAAAGAGACCTAAACAACATATGGCACAACACGAGGGAACATAATACAATTCTAACAACATATATATCTAGGAGGCCACCCTTGAGAGAAATTAGAATAGGTGCTACAACGAGTGTGGCTTAAAGAGGGAGAAATAGTTACTTGATTCAATGGGATATTTCCTGGTGGACAATCCTTGTCTATTAGCTCAGGATATCTAGCATGTCATTTTGGTCTTGTTGATATTGGTTTAACATTAAGTTTGGGATGACAAGAGGCTTTGGTGGGATTCAAAGAGTGATATCCAATGCTGGTTGTGTAGTTAATTCTAGAAACCTATAAAGATACTTAGATTCCTTGTTGATTTACACCACATCCATTACCTGCATAGTCACAACTTTTGTACAAAATCTGAAATCCGCAACCATAGAGAGAGTCCATCTCTTTAGAGGATGGCGAGGCCTTGTAGGTGTCATAATTTGTAGTATAGGTAAGAGTACTGTCTTTATTTTCTACCAAGGAGACTTTAGGTTTCTTAGGTGTTTCCAAAGATTGCTTAGATGAGATTAATGTGACTTTTGATGTGTCAGAGTTATTAGGTTTACAATCCCCCATAAAGGAGGGAGTAAAATCTGATGAACCCCAATCATCACTAAAAAGTGCATTTGATGGTTTAGAGTCTTGCACAACATTATCTGTGGCAAGAGGTATTGGCAAATCAACTTGTAAGTTGTTTAGGCTCTTATAATTGTTATCTTGTTTTTGTGTTTCAATATGTAAACAAATATTTAGTTCAGGATTGGTTCATCAGTGTAGATCTTGTTTTGATAAATAAATTTCATTGATATATGAAGGGTAGACAGAACTATTCCCATGGCATGGATCCACGGTCTACCAAGAATCATATTATACAAAATTGATCTAGGCATGACATGAAAAAGAGTAGATATTGTCACGGGTCTAACCTTTATAGGTAAAGTTTTGGTACCCACGGATTGTCTAATAGCATTATCAAAGCCACGAATGTTAAGCCTATCTGGTTTGATTAAGGATGTGTCAATTTTAATTTTGTGTAGTAGGTCAATACCACAAACATTAAGAGCCAATCCATTGTAATCATAGCTCACTTTACTAACTTTTTATCTATTGTGACAAAGATATAAGTGGATCATATTCATCTTTAGTTGACGGTATTTCATATTGTTGAAACAAAATATCCATTTTTGTCACATGCATGTACAATCTAACAAAGCTACTACGTCATTTGGATTAACAATAGGTGGTACAATCACCTTTTGTAAAGCTTCTTGGAGCATTCCATCGTATGTAGGCAATGTTTGTATTAAATCCCAAAGAGAGATCGTAGCCGGAGTAGCGTGAAGCTATTTGACAAGATCATATTCTTGACAACTTTTATGAGTAAGACGAGGTGGTGGAGGGAGCATAGGTTGAGAACATGGAAAAGAGATAGGCACATGAGGTGCTTGCTTATTTTTCTTGTTATTACAGTTGTTGTATGTGTGAGCAATCATGGGATGTTGTTGCACATTTTGAACACTTAAGTTTGGGACGACAAGAGGCTTTGGTGTGATTCAAAGAGTGATATCCAATACTAGTTATGTAGTTAATTCTAGAAACCTATAAAGATACTTAGATTCCTTGTTGATTTACACCACATCCATTACCTGCATAGTCACAACTTTTGTACAAAATCTGAAATCCATGACCATAGAGAGAGTCCATCTCTTTAGAGGATGGCGAGGCCTTGTAGGTGTCATAGTCTGTAGTATAGGTAAGAGTATTGTCTTTATTTTCTACCAAGGAGACTTTAGGTTTCTTATGTGTTTCCAAAGATTGCTTAGATGAGATCAATGTGACTTTTGATGTGTCAGAGTCATTAGGTTTACAATCCCCCATAAAGGAGGGAGTAAAATCTGATGAACCCCAATCATCACTAAAAAGTACATTTGATGGTTTAGAGTCTTGCATAGCATTATCTGTGGCAAGAGGTATTGGCAAATCAACTCGTAAGTTGTTTAGGCTCTTATAATTGTTATCTTGTTTTTGTGTTTCAATATGTAAACAAATATTCAGTTCAGGATTGGTTCATCTGTGTAGATCTTGTTTTGATAAATAAATTTCATTGATATATGAAGGGTAGACAGAACTATTCCCATGGCATGGATCCATGGTCTACCAAGAATCATATTATACAAAATTGATCTAGGCATGACTTGAAAAAGGGTAGATATTGTCATGGGTCTAACCTTTATAGGTAAAGTTTTGGTACCCACGGATTGTCTAATAGCATTATCAAAGCCACGAATGTTAAGCCTATCTGGTTTGATTAAAGATGTGTCAATTTTAATTTTGTGTAGTAGGTCAATACCACAAACATTAAGAGCCAATCCATTGTAATCATAGCTTGCTTTACTAACTTTTTATCTATTGTGACAAAGATATAAGTGGATCATATTCATCTTTAGTTGACGGTATTTCATATTGTTGAAACAAAATATCTATTTGTGTCACATGCATGTACAATCTAACAAAGCTACTACATCATTTGGATTAACAATAGGTGGTACAATCACCTTTTGTAAAGCTTCTTGGAGCATTCCATGGTATGTAGGTGATGTTTGTATTAAATCCCAAAGAGAGATCTTAGCTAGAGTAGCGTGAAGCTATTTGACAAGATCATATTCTTGACAACTTTTATGAGTAAGACGAGGTGGTGGAGGGAGCATAGGTTGAGAACATGGAAAAGAGATAGGCACATGAGGTGCTTGCTTACTTTTCTTGTTATTACAGGTGTTGTATGTGTGAGCAATCATGGGATGTTGTGGCACATTTTGAACACTTGATTTCTTTGAGTGATTTGTTTTGAATAATTTAGAATGTAATCTGGGGGTCAAGGTGTTTTTTCGATCACCTTGAACTGTAATCACCGGTTTTAAACAAGAAGGTGCATTAGGTGCCCCTTGCACAATCATCTTAGGAACACTGCTACATTTATATAGTAACCCCTTCGTGGGTGGAAGAAATCTGTTAGTGAAGATTGAATTCACATTATTTTCCTCTCGATTATGCTTAACATCTATCCCTAAAGGATATAATGTGAGAGACCTTTTTGAGCATCCACTAATGCTTCTACTTTTGAAGGGACAACATGGGGCCTAAGAGAAGGTACAGTGTTGTTAAGGAGATTGGTGGTGACCATATCATTAGAGATGTCTAAGGGGCTTGAACATTTAACTATAGGAGGAGTAGGATAACTTATGGAATCATCATCATCATATATTTTATCTATTAGTTCTAAAGCATTAAGAGAAAAACTTTCACACTCATCATTCTCAAGAGTATTCACGGAAATATACTCTGTTAGATCTTCTACTATTGAAAGGTATGTATTCATGAAAGCTATGAAGTTGTCAAAATTAGATACATAATCAAGGATTTCAAATGAAGAGCATTTAAATATATCCTTATGATACATAGCTTGTATATAAGCGAGAACATGAGGATGAATATTAATAAATTTGTAGTTCAATTCTCAAAGTTTTTGATATATGCATGTAAAGATACCAAAGAGTAATGAGATGAAGGTGCCATAATGAAATGTCTTGTATCAGTATTATATAATAAGATCTAGTAAGACAACTCATGTAAAGTTTTATGATACTTAATACACCCTAGATGTGAGACTATTTCGCACCCAAGCACTTGTTTGAGGGGAACAGGTACTAAAAGACACACAGGGTCCACAACAAACACAATGGATAGGAGGAAAGAGTGCTACACAACAAGGAAAAGTTTCTGATTTTAAAGGTTTTGTTAAAAAAGGTGTGAAATAGATGTAAAAATAGTTAGTGCTGAAATGCATATTGTGTAATTGAGAGTATGCCAATTTTCACATAATGATGATGAAATTATTTAAATTTTTCAAATGACAAATGAATATGTGTTTAAATATGAATGCAAGATCTGAAATGCAAGATATTTAGAATGAATGCAATGAAACAACACCAATTTATGCTTGTTTATGTACCTAAAATGTTCAATTTTTTCACTTTTTCAATGCAAATGTACAAAATATGTAATGAAAATAGGAGAATGATGAGGGATATCAAATTAAAACCTTTTATTCAATCCAATAATGCAGCAAAAATTTTCACAACACACCAATCTTGAAATGCTAGATGAAGGATTAGCCAAAATGTAGTAGAAATGCAAGGATTTTTGAAATCCTAGTAGTGAAATTAAGCCATGAAACTATGTAAAATGATGAATGAATGAAATATAATCAGATTTAATGTGTAAAATAACTTAGATCAGATTTGAAAACGATACCCAAATCTTACAATGCACAATGCAAAGTGAAAATTAAGGAAAAATGAATGAATATGCTTGTTTTTGTTGAAATACACAATGTGTAAATGCAAAATTTGAAATGTAATTGGAAAAATACACAATGATGACACGCTACAGTCTAAATCAGATTTGAAAGAGTGTTTTTTTAAGAAAAAAGGTGTTGAGAACCTAGATTAGATATATTAGAACCAAATGAAGAGTACAAATGGTGGCCCATAATGGGCAAAAGGCACAAATGCCAACATAAACCCAAGTAGGCATATGACGAGGGGAATAAAACATGATTGTCAAATGTTGGCAATATACCAAAACACCTACCATAGGAACTAACCATATGGTACCCCCAAAGTGGCTAACAACAAGCCACACATGCTTTTAATGTGAAAACATTAACAAGCCACCCCAAAGACATTTGCCAAGTGACACGACAAGAATTAATGGCAAGATCAACAAAAGATCTACCCGTTGGGGACAAAGAGGACACATAAGTCACTAAGGTGACCATCCATATAAAGGCATATGCTAGAAGTCATAAATGTTAAAATTTTAAATTCTAGGAATTCACTCCCTCGCTAGGACCACTGCCAGGGCAGTAGACAGCTCCACCTGAACCACCAAACACAATGCACTAGAAGCCTAAAACCACCAACCACCACCGCTACAATCACCACCTAAACACCACCAAAGCGAGCAAAAGCCACAACAACTACCGCAACCACCACTAGGATAGATACTTCCACCGCACCAACACCACCAACAAGGCCCTCGCCTACACCTCCAACCATGCACCCACCAAATCTTCAAACAGCTCCACCATTGCGAGAACACCACCAGCAACCTCTCACAATGTCTCAATCAGATATGCCTTGGTATCAAACACTAGAGACACCAAGCTCTCCATAACAACTGCAAATTAGGTCTCCAAACCATGCCCATCATTTACCTAGACCATAACCAGTGTAAAAGAAGGGATAACATCCTCTTGTGTCTCGTTCATGCAAGCTCACCTAGCCTACCCAATGGCATGGGCCGTCCACCTCTAGAATCGATGACAAACCCAAATCATCCCCTTAATGGCTCTCCTACCATTCACTTCACTTTAGCCTCATTCAAAACAACACCAGAACCTCCGCCAACAATACAAATGCTATAAGAGCATCCCACCCCATCGCTCCCTCAAACAACACCAGATCCATAGCCAACATTAGCATGTAGTGTGCTGTAAGCACTTCCACTAGGTCAGGAGATTACAAAGAGTTTGAAACTTCCTCCAACTCAACCTCTGAGAACAAACATTGGATCTACAACTAAAACCCTTGCCATCACCATCCACCTTCAAGGTCCAATCCAAATCTGACTCTGCAGTTGCTAATCCCCCTGGTCAAAACAACCCTTCATTTGAAGTCCACCATCAAGCTCCACCCAATTGTCATGTCCCACATTGAATCAATCATTTTTATTCCAATTAAAGATTGGAATGGCATAGTAGGAAGAAATCGTAACAAATATACATCTCAATCTATCATCTAACTCTTCTCATTAATCATTGAATATTCTTTCAGACCGTTTAGCAATCTATAAGTATCAATTGTGATGTTCCCGCTGTGATATGGATATTGGATTATAAGGGAATGACATATTTACTCCTAACACAAAGATCTCATCACTTGGTTGACTTCATTCCATGGCACCAAGAATAATGATAAGCTCCACGACATGATCTGTAATGAAGCTGAAGGTTTATATTTCCTTCATACATCGATTCATATATACGCCAAAAAATAAACATAAATAATGAAACTACTACATACGCTAAGCAAAAGAAATATTTAATATGAAGTGTAAAGAAGGATTGGTTAAGGATTTGAAGGAGACGATGAGTTAGTATAAGACAAATAACCAGCTCATAAGTGATAAAATAAGCAACAATGATAATAAGGACAAACAACGAATTAGTGGAAGAAGTTGATTATGATTAAAACAGTGATAAAGAAACGGTGATAGACATGAAAAGATGTAACTTATCATGAATTACCATTATTCAGAGGTATTTAAGGGGATTGAGGGATCTCAAAATAGCATGTCACCATGGCAATTTTATTCAAACATAAAACAAGCAATGAATGAAGGAAGCATCGAACACATCTTGCACTCAAATCTGAGTAGCAATTAGCAAGGGTTTGAAACATCAAAGTACATCAAACAATAAAGACATTGCAAAGATGTCTCAGCCCCATCCATTCAGTAGCATATTCATACTTTGGAAACCAAATAATTACTGTTATAGTGATTTTCATCATAGCACATATAATACCATTGAATTTGCAGGCCGAGCATCATATTTACAGCCACGACCTCAGGATCATCCAATTTTATCAGCCACACTTGAGAAATAAGGTATGAAATTTATATTTTAAATATGTATCTTTTTTGCATTATGTAATTGTCCAATGACTAATCCAATAATATGATGAGCATGAAAGAAGTGAAATTCTCATAATGAAATGTTAGTTATTATATAAAATAAGACATATTACTTGTTGAATCATATGAGCAGTTGGAATAATGGAATTAATCCATTAACTCCATATGAGAGGTGTGATCATGTGGATGGACAATTAGACAACCATGGGTATGTTTTGACCCTTGTCCCAGCTGGTACAATGGCACCCCTCGAGGCAAGTGGATTTGGCCTTTGGTCACATATGGTGAAGAAGTCACCCCTCGTGCCAAAGGATTATTATATAGTGGCCTTGGTTACAGCTAGTGAAAAAGTCACTCCTTGTACCAAGGAATATTATAGTGGACTTGACTCAGCTGGTGAGTATCCACCCCTCGAGTCAAAGGATAAATTAGTGGACCCATGATGGTAATTGACATAAGGCATCATATCACCTCCTCTCACATGGAATTAATGATTAATGCATGGATCCAAATATGATGGATAATGATGGAAAAAGTGAAATGTATAATGATGTGATCATAAGAGTATAAGCCTATAAGGGAAATGTGATTATGTAATTTGAATATTTCTTGCATATATTATAATAAGTGGGAATTCAAAGATAGACTAGTGTACTAATGTTCTTTTTTTGCAAGTTGAAATTGTAAATAAGATTGTGAAAATTTGGACTTGCGAGAAGGGGACATTACACCAACTCCATCGCTACACCAAAACCAAGCACACCAATAACATCCCACAAACTCCTCCTTCATGACTAGCATCCAAGCCACATCTGCTCATAAATCATCACCACTGGCTCTTCTAAAACTCTGGAGCCAATAGCATTGCCATCAAACATGACAATGTAGAGGATAAAACCTTTTGGGTCTCCAAACATTGGACAAGGACTGAACACCAACAACCAACTCATACACCACTCTTGGTCTAGGACTTCTGCCTCCAACCATCCTGCTCCACTTCTATTACTGTCCTCGCTCAAAGCCATCAGGTCCTTTAATCTGTAGCCATCCTTCAATCTCAGACAAGCTTCTAGTTCAAGTCCACTCCTACTTGGAGCCAACACAATCAAGCCTCCCCTAGTCTTCCCTCCACATTCAAAAACAAGAGACAAACCCCTCCAACAACACCACCTAGGCCATAAATACCATCAAAAGCTCTTCCAGCTCCTCCATCCTCGTCCATACCCCTCACCAAGCTTCCAATCAAAAAGGTGGAGACTTACAACTACTCCCTCCCCTAAAGTAAAAGCTCAATGCCTACAATCGCACCCTACTCTATAACAAGAGGAGAGATCCCTTTCTGGGTTTCTAACCAAAAAGCATGAAAACAACGCTGAAATCCTCCATAGGAGCTAGACCCAAGAGCTTCTTCACAGCAAAATTTTATGGCCTGTGGCTCGGCCACTGCCCACAAGGGGCGAAAATTTAATGAGAAAGAAATAGGAGAACCCTATTTAGAGCCTCCTACACAAAGACCTTTCCATCTGGGTCATCATCATCATCGCTATTCTCTCCTTCCTCTACACTCCCTCCTATCCCTCTTGAGTTCCCGCTCAGAGCCATTAATGAGTTTATGAGAAAGTTATGAGAAAGAGTGTTTTGAATGAGTAGTAGAATCTGAAACAAGATTTTAACTACAAACCCTAGGTTTTGGAATTACTAGGTTATAAGAAAAATGCAAAATTTCAAGCAAAATCCTAGCAAATAAAGTATGAAAATACAAAGAAAATGATTCTGAAATGATGTACTGTTGTAATTTATCTTAGATCTGATATAAATATCAAAAATTTAAATGATTTCAATGAAAATAGTGCAAACTATGCCTTAACGCAAGCCTAGGATGCTTGATTTTTTTTAAATTTTTAAATTTATGCAAGATTTTTGAATGTAGGATGATGAATATGATATGTATGAATGCAAATCAGATTTACAACACTCAGCAAGATGTAATGTTCAACAAAAAATAGTTTAACCAAAATGTTATGTATGAAAATGCGGATGATAAAAAGATGTACAATGTATTGTTAATTAGATTCAATCAAACCCTTATTTCACACATTCATTCAAGGACATAGATTGAGCTAAGTCACAACTATTATAGAGGTCTCAGCTATAGGTCTGATGTCACTATGAGATGATTGGAAAGATAGAATAGATTGATATTTTGCTAAAACCATAATTTGATTAGGCCTAAAACCCTAATTATGTAAAATTGTAAAAAAACAGATGAAACCTGACAAATGATCACACAGGAGGGCACTAAATGCAGATTATTGACGCACCAGGATTCAAATTTTGGAAGGTGGAAACTTTAGGGACAAAAGAGCAGGTGCCCTTGTCCAATGTAGTACTTTTTCTAATGGCTTTGGATCAAAATATGCTTCCGACTATAACCTGCTTAGAGATTTTTGACAATGCTAAACTAGATGACAAAGGAGTAGGTGGTTGTGTCTAATCAGGGCTTTTTTCTATTGTTTTCTTTAGATTTGGAATCTTTATGCTCTGCTCTGATCTCCTGTGAGTCCTCTCTACAATATCCTACACTTGTAACTTGCAATCACAAGAGAGGGGTTGAGGGTTGTGGTGTTTAGGAGCTTACCTCGGTCAAGCCCCAGAATGGCATTCAAGCCTTCCAACGCTGTTGTTAGAGAGACTGTGTATCCTTGGTGGGCAGAGGAAAAATAAATGATATGATAAATTGAGTGACACAAAAAATAGATGTCACCTCAGAGGTGAAGTTCTCATGGGGAGATGAAGATCTTTCACTTCATGAGAAGATGGATTGATGAAGACAAATCTACAACAAACAAGTACAGACACAATATAATACTACTCTACAACACAATGAAAGCCTTGAGTATCCTTAGCATAAGATCACAAGTTCGTATTATCCATCTAGATATAAAATAAAGTCCTAAACATGTTTATATATGCATTCTCGCTAAACATTCATAATTCAAATTGAATAGGCTGACAAAGGGAAACCTTTTAATGGTCATTTTGCTGACATTTAAAATTTGGATCCTAAAAAAATAGGTCTAGAATAGGGCGTGGGCACCCAAGACCAGGGTCCTATTTTGGGACTTGCTTAAGATTAATATCCACCCCTACGCCCCATTTGACATGGCTATCAGGGGATTTTACTCTGGGATTCATTTTTAATATGCATGATTAAATCTAAGGGACCTAGGAGCTAAACTTAGGAGGTATGTAATGTCCCTTTCTCGACACATGGTTAGTCCATCATGGAGTTCCCGTGGGCTAATAGTTTGGTTAGGGAACTATGGTTAGTTGGCTCTGGAGATCCTTGTTAGTGGGTGAGTTGGTTCGCATTCAGAGGGTCCAGTGGGCACCCTCGTGGTTGGTTCAGTGGGCTCTTGGTCGTTACTTACTATTTTTAGTAAGTTCAGGTACTATGTCGGTTCAGGATTTTTAGAGTTGGATTAGGTGTGTTTCGTCGAGACCTTTCCGGCGAGCTAAAGATTAGCGAATTCTGACACCATCTTCATACTTATTTTAAAGTCCGAAGATCTATTAATTTATATTAACATGGACTTTATTATATTTTGCCAAAAAAATTGAAATTAATGAAATAGAGACATAAAGTGAAAGTAAATTGTTATTCTCCATCCCTAGGAGACATAAAGTGAAATTAATTGTTATTTTCCCTCCTAATTGCCCAATGCCTATCTTGGAGGAAGATGAAAAGGTCATTTGGAGCTCATTTGGTTTTATGCTATGTTTTGATATTTGCTTATGAGAGCTCTGTTAGGGTTTCTGGAGTTCGAGAATTTGCATCAAGCTATTGGAGATGGAAACCTCCATTAGTGACGGTATCCCATAGGTGTGAAAGACCACCCAACAGTGCCATTGACGGTGGATGTATTCGGCATTCACATATGTGCTGAAATGGAGACATTTGAGGTTGTTTCTTGTGCTGAGTGAAAGATCTTTTTTCTATTACTGTTATAAGTTAATAATGGATGGTATAGAAGGAAAAAATTAGAGTGTTTGAAGTAGTTCCTGGTTGTTGTACCTTTCCATTGTTGGCCGTACTATCCAAGCTTGGTCGTACTGCATAAAGAGGAGTTTGGAGTATTGTAGGGAAGCTTTTCTCTTTGCTTCTACTACTCATTCATGGTCTTTGGGAGGTGTTTAGTGCTTCAGTTGTTGCTCTTATATTTTGTATGAGTCATTTGTGACATTCTATGAATATTTGATGCATTTCCAGCCATACCCACTTGCTGGTCCATTTCCGACGGCCATACCAAGTTGCATATTTTCATATGGGTATATGATAGTAATTGTTTCTTGGCTATTTTACTATTTGGGTTGTCTTTAGTTTCTTCATATTCATTGTATATTTTCTGGGTTTAGGTTCTATGCTATATATTGTGTGCTCCGGCACCACATCTACAGGAAAACATAAAACCTCCTTCTGCATCTTCTGTCTATCTGAAAGAACATAGAAAAATCTAATAAAAATCACACAATTAAGATTTTAAAAAAATACAAACAGGTACGACACATTACAGTGGTATCAGCACTAAAGATCTTGCCATCCTATGAGTTTAGTATTGACATGCAGAAGTAAAAATGAGACATGTGATCTACAGATAGATATCCTTTTAGAAGTATAAGGGCAAGGCAAGTAACAAAGGTTCCGTAGTCGGTTATTCCAGAGAATCCAGTACCTATAATAGATCCTTTTGAGCTAGAAACTGAGATAGTGGTAGCAGCTACTGAGGATGATTCTCAGGTATCACGGACAAACCCATTCTCTAGAGAGCTTCCACCAATTACAAGACCTACAGGGGAGATGGGTGACAGGGAAGAACCAAAACTTAGTGCGCGTGACATTTTGATCACACTCACCCGAGAGATGAGAGAGTCTCGACGTGAGATGGTAGAGGCACAGGCAGAGTTAGCACATGCCATCGAATGAATGGGTAATGACTTAGACAATCACCGTGACAAGAACAGATACAATGGAGGTGACAGGAATAGGTACTAGGGAGGTGACAGAAATAGATACAATGGTGGTGATAGGAACAGGTACCAAGACGGTGATAGAAACAGACATGACGGGGGAGAAAGGAACATGAATGATGGGAATGATAGGCATAATAGTGATAGGAACTGGGAAGAACGAAATAATAGGGACAGGTATCATGATGACAGATGCAGGGATAGAGATGATGATGATGAGGCTTCAGTTAACCACCATAGGGCTTTGCAGTTCACTACGGGAGATAGACCTGGTATTCTGATATTTGCTCCCAGGAATCAAGTTCCTGAACAAGATCCTACTTAGGCAGAGTTCCAGGAGGAGATTTTGAGGGACTGGAGAGCATCTAGTGAGGGTTTCAGAAATGAGATGACATTTGCTGAATATTTTAAAATGAGGACTAGGTGTAGACCTCGGAGGGGAGGTAGATCACAGAACCAAGAACTGCAGAGGAAAGTACGTAAGATGACACTTCCTTACTTCGACGGATCAGGTAAGACCACCGCGAGAGCTTGGGTCCAGAAATTGGACAGCTACTTGTAGATTAGTCCCATGCTAGAGGAGGACGCTATTACTTATGCAGCTCTACACTTGGAGGGGACTGCTCACAAATGGTGGAGTAACAGGAAGGTTACATTGGGTCATGATCAGGTCACTTCATATGTGGAGTTTACAGCTAGACTGATCGACCGGTTTGATAAAAAGGACCCAGAGTTACAGTTCAAGGAGTTGACTCAATTGAGACAGAGTGGATCAGTAGACTCCTACATTGCTGATTTCTAGGATATATCTGTTGTGGTTCTAGATATTACTGAGCGTAGATTGGTTGTTCTTTTCATTGACAGATTGTCTAATCAACTTTGAGGATGGGTGAAGGGTTTTGACCCTACTACACTCCAAGAGGCCATGAAGAAGGCCCGGGACATGGAGTCATTAGTATGGAGGCATCAGTATCAATCCAAAGGATTTCCACCAAGGAAAGATAAGGAGAGGGATAGGAGACCATTTTAGAGAGATGCAGGACGGTAGCATAAGGGTTCTTCTAGATTGGATAGTGATCAGCTGAATGACTTGAGGAGGAAGAAGCTTTGTTGTCAGTGTCGAGAGCCTTGGGATCCTTTGCACAAGTGTACTGCCCAAGGAAAAGCCAAACAGTTAGAGTACTTTTCAGCCGATGAGTCTGTTGATGGGGAGCCCCACTCAGATTACAATTCAGAAGCTGATGGTGCAGAATCAGAGGGCTCAGGGGAAGCATCAGATAGAGAGGATGATCTAGCTCTACCTACAACACGTATCACGAGTATTCAGAAGGAAGGGTCATTCAGGATATGAGGAGTACTGAGCGGGCAACGATGTATTTCTTTACTTGACACAGGTGCCACTCATAACTTCATAGACGAGGGCTTGGTCGCCAAGAGAGGGCTAAAAATTGAGGAATTTGAGGGCTTTAAGGTGAAGGTTGCAAATGGTTTTGTACTCACCTGCACTAGGAGGATACCCAATCTATCAATCCAGCTGAACATGTACACTTGCCAATCGAAGTTTTATGTTGTCGGCATGGGTGAGATGGATGTTGTTTTGGGTATGAAGTGGTTGAATGATATTGAGGAGTTCATTCTCAACTTGCGGACAATGGAAATGAAGTTTGAGGTGGACAGAGTTAGACATGTGCTCAGAGGCATTTCAGATGGTGGGTTGAGAGTTGTCTCTCTCAAGCGGATGGAGCGATTGATTCGACATGATCAGGTGGAGTGGGCAGCAGAGGTTATGGTGATGCCAACAGTAGATCAGTAGAAGCATGCGCATCCTCCTGACATACAGTCTATACTTACTAAACACACCAAAGTGTTTAGTGATATTCCACTAGGTAAACCTCCTGATAGAGGTTTTGAGCATGTGATCGAGTTGGAGGAGGGTGCTAAGCCAGTAATCACGACACCTTATAGGCACCCAAAGAGGTATAATGATGAGATCAAGAAGGCTATCAAAGAGCTTCTCGAGATGGGTCACATCAGGCCTAGTAAGAGTCTGTTTGCATCATCCGTGGTATTGGTAAAGAAGAAAGATGGGACTCTCAGAATGTGTATTGACTACAGGGAACTCAATAAGAAAACAATCAAGAATAGTACCTGATTCCCAGAATCGATGAGCTGATTGACGAGTTGTATAGAGCTTGTTACTTCTCCAAGATTGATTTGAGATCCAGTTACCATCAAATATAGGTAAGAGATGAGGATGTGGAGAAGACAACATTCAGGTGTCATTATGGGCACTTTGAGTTCCTGGTCATGCCATTTGGTTTGACCAATGCTCCAGCTACCTTCCAGTCCTGTATGAACAAGGTGTTCAGAGAGCAGTTGAGGAGATTTGTGCTAATTTTCTTTGATGATATACTAATTTACAGCAGGACATGGGAAGAGCATTTGAAACACATTGACATTGTGCTGAGCATCTTAGAGAGTGAGTCATTGTATGCCAAAATGTCAAAGTGTGAGTTTAGGATGTCTGAGTTGCTATACTTGGGTCATATCATCAGCGCTGGTAGTGTGAAGGTAGACCCAGAAAAGATCCAGGCAATTATGGATTGGCCACCACTAAAAAATCTCTCATATCTTAAGGGATTTCTTGGCCTCTGTGGATATTACCGTAGGTTTGTGAAGGGGTTCTCTCAATCAGATGCTCCCCTTACTGATTTGACTCATAAGGATGCTTTCAATTGGTCAGATAAGGCACAGGAGTGTTTTGACAGGTTCAAACAGATCATGAGTACTTACCCTATGTTAGCTATTCCAGATTTCAGCAAGCCCTTTGAGCTATAGTGTGATACCTCAGGTGTAGGGATTGGTGCGGTAATCATGCAGGATAAGCACCCCATTGCGTTTGAGAGTAGGAAGTTGAGGGGTGTGGAGAGGAGTTACAACATTTATGATAAGGAGATGTTAGCCATCATGCATGCATTGGCTAAGTTCAGACAGTAATTGGTGGGTAGCAAATTTGTGGTTAAGATGGATCACAACAGTCTGAAGCATTTCCTTGGACAGAAGGATTTGAACAAGAGGCAACAGAAGTGGGTTAGCAAGTTATAGGCCTACGACTTTGACATTGTTTATGTCAAGGGAAAGAAGAATGTTGTTGTCGACACATTATCCAGGAGACCTCATCTATGTGCACTAGGTGCTATAGCTGATGATTGGAGAGAGTTGATTTCAGCGGAGTATGCCAAGGATGAGTGGGCTACTGGAGTGATTGATGGCACCATCAAAGATGACAGGTACATGGTGGTAAATGACTTGATCATTTACAAGGACAGGATCTTCTTGGTGTCGGGTTCATAGATGAAGCAAAATGTTTTGAGGGCATTTCATGACTTGCCTATGGTAGGACATCCAGGATACTTCAAAACTTATAGACAGGTCAGAGAGGGGTTCACCTGGAAGGGCCTCAAGACTGAGGTGATGTAGTATGTAAGAGAGTGCCCAATATGCCAGCAGAACAAGCAAGAGCACTCACTTCCAGGAGGTTTATTGTAGCCCCTACCCATTCCTGATAAGAAGTGGGACAACATTTCTATGGATTTTATCACAAGATTACCTAGAGTCCAAGGCAGGGATTGCATTTATGTGGTGGTGGATAGATTGACAAAGTATGCACGCTTCTTTGCTATTTCTACCACTCACACTACAACTCAGGTTGCAGAGTTGTTCTTTCATGAGGTATTTTGACTTCATGGGTTGCCTAGGAGTATTGTCAGCGACAGGGATAGCAAGTTCCTTAGTAATTTTTGGCAGGAGCTCTTCAAGTTGTCAGGGACAGAGCTCACACCCAGTACAAGTTATCACCGCTAGACTGATGGTCAGACAGAGATAGTGAATAAGTGGGTAGAAGGATACTTCTGAAACTATGTTTTAGGGCGGCAAAAGGCATGGGTTAAGTGGCTTCACATGGGAGAGTATTGCTACAATTCCACTTACCACATGTCCATTCAGATGTCACCCTTCATGGCATTATATGGTTATGAGGCACCGAGCTTTGTTGATTTACTGTTTGGTGACAACAGGGTACCGAAGGCCAAAGACTTCCTTCAGGAGAGTCAGGATATCATGAGGGCATTGAAGGAAAACATACAGAAGGCTCAGAATTAGCAGAAGCAGTATGCAGAGCAACAGAAAACTGAGTGATCATTTGAGGTTGGTGACATGGTTTACCTCATGCTGCAGCCTTATAGGCAATCTACTCTTAAGACAAGTGGAGCAGAGAAGTTGAAGCCATGGTACTATGGACCTTTTAGGGTCTCCAGGAGGATTGGTGAGGTGGCTTATGATTTAGAGTTACTAGCAGGGAGTAGGGTACATAATGTGTTCCATGTTTCTCGCCTCAAGAAGGCACTGGGGCACAATGTGACACATTCAATGGAGTTGCCTCCTCTTGATGAAGAGGGGAAGTTGATATTGGTACTGGAGGCAATTATTGACACCAGGGATCACAATTTAAGGAGGATTATCAGAGAGTACCTGGTCAAATGGAAAAATCTACCAGTTGAGGATGCTACGTGGGAGAACGAGTAGATTCTGGAGCATCCTAAGATGAGATTGCTTGAGGCAAGTAATTTTAGGGAGGGCGGACTGTAATGTCCCCTTCTCGACACATGGTTAGTCCATCATGGAGTTCCTGTGGGCTAACAGTTTGGTTAGGGAACTGTGGTTAGTTGGCTCTAGAGATCCTTGTCAGTGGGTGAGTTGGTTCGCATTTAGAGGATCCAGTGGGCACCCTTGTGGTTGGTTCAGTGGGCTCTTGGTCGTTACTTACTATTTTTAGTAAGTTCAGGTACTGTGTTAGTTTTTTTAGAGTTAGATTAGGTGTGTTTCGTTGAGACCTTTTCGGCGAGCTAAAGATCAGCAAATTCTGACACTGTCTTCATACTTATTTTAAAGTCCGAAGATCTATTAATTTATATTAACATGGACTTTATTATATTTTGCCGAAAAAAGTGAAATTAATGAAATGAAGACATAAAGTGAAATTAAATTGTTATTCTCCATCCCTAGGAGACATAAAGTGAAATTAATTGTTATTTTCCCTCCTAATTGCCCAACGCCTATCTTGGAGGAAGATAAAAAGGTCATTTGGAGCTCATTTAGTTTTATGCTATGTTTTGATATTTGCTTGTGAGAGCTCTGCTAGGGTTTCTGGAGTTTGAGAATTTGCATTAGGCTATTGGAGATGGAAACCTCCATTAGTGATGGTATCCCATAGGTGTGAAAGACCACCCAACGGTGCCATTGATGGTGGATGTATTCAGCATTCACATATGTGCTGAAATGGAGACATTTGAGGTTGTTTCTTGTGTTGAGTGAAAGATCTTTTTTCTATTGCTGTTATAAGTTGATAATGGATGGTATAGAAGGCAAAAATTAGAGTGTTTGAAGTAGTTCCTGGTTGTTGTACCTTTCCATTACTGGCCGTACTATCCAAGCTTGGCCGTACTGCATAAAGAGGAGTTTGGAGTATTGTAGGGAAGCTTTTCTCTTTGCTTCTACTACTCATTCATGGTCTTTGGGAGGTGTTTATTGCTTTAGTTGTTGCTCTTATATTTTGTATGAGTCATTTATGACATTCTATGGAGATTTGATGCATTTCCAGCCATACCCATTTGTTGGTCCATTTCTAGCGGCCATACCAAGTTGCATATTTTCATATGGGTATGTGATAGTAATTGTTTCTTGGCTATTTTACTATCTAGGTTGTCTTTAGTTTCTTCAGATTCATTGTATATTTTCTGGGTTTAGGTTCTATGCTATATATTGTGTGCTCCGGCACTACATCTACAAGAAAACATAAAACCCCCTTCTACATCTTCTGTCTATATGAAATAACACACAAAAATCTAATAAAAATCACACAATTAAGATTTTAAAAAAAATACAAACAGGTACGGCACATTACAAGGTAAAAGTCCCAGGGAGACATTTTACAACATAACAAGAATATATCATCTATCATACTCATATCTTATCATCATATCCTATTTCTATGACATATAGGGATATGTTTCCTATTAGCTCCAGCCTTTGCATAGTGTGTAGTCTCCTCTAGTTGGCTCTCCTTTATGCTTTGTACCCTACTAACAGTTAGTATTAAGGTTAGGGTTAGGGTTTGAATTAAGGTAAGGGTTGAGGTTAGAGATAGGGTTAGGTTTATAATTAGGGTTGGGTTAGTGTTAGAATTAGAGTTAGGGATAACGAACCTTATAGTTATAATTAGGTTTAGAGTTACCATTAGGGTTACAATTATGGTTATAATTAGGTTTAGAATTAGGGTTATGGTTCAAATTATGGTTAGAACTAGAGTTACTATTAGAATTAGGGTTACAATCAAGATTAGGGTTAGGGTTAGGGCTATAGTTTCGCACATGAATAAAACATTAAATGTAATGAGATTTATAAACATAACCATAACCCTAATTAAATTAAAACCTTGTTATAAATATAATATTTTTATATTATTCATATTATATATAATATATAACATTATTAATATATATTATATATTATTAATATTATATATCAATAATATATAATATTAGTTAGAATTATGCTTTCCACTAGGGATGCTACTAGCATACCTACATTTAAAAAATATATCTAAAGTACATAGAGATATCGTTCTAGGCACCTAATATTAGGATTAGTGATTAAAAAATAGGCACTACTTTAGATATATTTTTAAATATAGGTATGTTGGTGTTTATCCTAACAATGAGATTTATGATGATTGTACTTCTATCACTAGTAATAGGTATGCTTTATTCACCTTCTCATGAGGTAACTAACCCACTTTAATTCATGATGATCCATTACTCAATATTGTGGCTCACTACAATAGTTAAGAAAGAAAATATATGGCACTTATATTTATAAAATAAGATAATTAATACTACTTTTATAATAAAATTTATTGGGTGTGTGCAAGAAGTTGTGTCCACTTATTGGCCAAAAAATGGAAGTGTTTTCCCTGATTTTTAGAATTTGTCACATTTGACCTAAAAATTTGAAGCACCTAAAGGTGGAATCTTGAAAAAAGTCACTAAATATGAAATGTAGTACTTGGAGTCTAGTTTCTAAATATGTAATTTGTTTTAATACCCAGATGATAAAAATTGATTTTTAATAGGCGTTTCTAAAAACCACTGTTTAAAAGTCACTTTTTTTTTTACTATACCATGCACGTGTACGTCATCCATATTTTGACCTAAATAATCATATTTTTCTAAATCCTTTTGGGAAAATATTTGTAACTCACTGAAGCACGTTTTCCATATTTTTTTGTAATTTTTTATTGAATTTTTTTTTTGTTAATTTTTTATTGGCCATTTTTGGTGTTTTAAAAAATCATTGTGTACGTCACCCTTAAGATGACCTAAACTTATCATTTTTTGAATTTTTTTTTGAAATTGAAAAGAATTGTTTGAAGTATGTTTTCATATAATTTTTTTTACAAAAAATTATTTTAATAAAAAGTTATTAAAATACTAAAAAACCCTGATAATTCAAGTTTATGGACTTGTTTCATCAAAAATTAATTGAAAAATAGAAAAAATAATCCAATTGTAAAAAAATTACATATTTGGAATGTACACTATCTCATCTATAATGGGTTGTAATTTCATCAAAAAATTCTGTAAAAAAGGCCTTCAGACATATGCCCAAAGTCACTATTTTGTTGTGACATTGATAGGACCTTCAACTTGCAGGTCAAACCAGGTCCAAAGCCAAGGGGTTCCCAAGACTTTTTTCTGACCCAAAACCCATAGCAAAAAGCGGATTGAAAATTCAAATTTTATGAAACGGGATCCCGTTTCATAAAAGGTTAATATTTTAATCTTTTATGAAATGGGATCCCATTTCATAAAGGTTAAAATATTAACCTTTTATGAAACTCAAAATGGGATCTTGCTTTTGGCTCGGGAGCCCGAAGCAAAACGGGATCCCGTTTCATAAAAAGCAGGATCTCGTTTCATAAAAAGCGGGATCCCGTTTTAGTTAACCCGATTTCGGATTTTTTTCTAACTCTGAAACTTCTACCTTAAGTGGACACAACTTCTTGCATTTACCCTATTAAAACATATTAAAATAAAATATTAATACATATTTGTGTATAAATATTAATATATTATAGTGATCTAAATATTAATTTATTTTATTGTGCAATATTCATATTAATATAATATTCACCCTTTATGAAAATTATTTAATTTCTTATTCATTATAGATTAATAATAAAGACAAGGCAATGGAAAATTCTCCAATGTTAGGCATTTCTTAGATAGACCTGGTTAAAGAAATAGCCATCAATACACCCAGTTAGGGTAGCAAGTCTAATAGACATTCGAATATCTTTGTTGCGGGGTTCCTAAATACTGATTGTCATAACACAATAGAAAAAATTCTAAGATCAAGGAGAGTGGTATGCTCTCCTTGAGTCATTTCTTAAAATCCTTTGGTCTCCAGTGGTTGGGAGTTGGTATACTCCTAAGAGAGAGGGGAAAAACAAAGTGATTGACCACCAATCCTTATTAGAGAAGATCTTCTGTTCAAGCAAAGGTGAGGAGTATTCTCCCCCGGGAGAAGATTGTTTCTCTCTCGAATGTCAGGGCCAATAAGCTGTTAGTGCTATCCCAGAATGTGAGAATGATGCAAAGATGAATTCAAGGGGTAGGTTTTTCTTTCAGTGCCAACTCATCCATGGTCTTGCCTCCCCCAGATCATTGTTTCTGTGTTTATAACAGGATGAGCATGAACATATTACTACAAGATGGTTTTAGTTACATAATTGGTGCCTGAATTGTTCCACTTCTAAGCCTTAAATGACTGAGAATGGACTTTGTTTACATTGCGCTATCTATGTCTTGGAAATCTATTGGCATTGAAATGGATTCCATTGTTGCTTAATTTTTAAGTGTGTACATCAGGAGTTGTATTTCCCACGTTGGGGGAGGCATTGCGTTTTATTACTTAAATCCAATAGAGGACATGTGGGGTCTGCTTAGCACAAATGATAGGGGTGTCTGGGTCTTATCTGCTGTGTTTTTCCTTTTTCTTACGGTGCTTGTTAATTGATGATCTTGACCTCTAGATTAATTTTGTTCATACCTCTTTGGCACTAAAATGATCTTTGGATTAGCTTTTTTGGTGATTGGTCCCTTTGATGACCTATCTCCTTCCTACTCTTTGCGGCTTCCTATGGGGAATGTCTGGGCTAACATTTGGAACCAGTTTTGAAAGCTTGGCAGGCCTGATGGAGGAATTTTTGGGGACTTGGAACACGACATCAGATTTGAGACCTTGAGGGAGTAAGATGGGGAAGATGCATACTATCTTTGCATTTTCACAGAGTATGTGAAGCACAAATCCAGTCATACTTGGATGGCACATGGATTCTCAATGGTTATTTTCCATCTAGTGACCTTTTCAAATTCATAGGGATTTCATAGAGGCTTTTAGTACCATTGGAGGACCAATGGTCTTCATCAGAATGGGACAACCTCAAATTTTGTCAGAAAATTCAAACCTCCCTTAAATGTGATGACCTAGAAGTTTTGGCATTCTCATCTTCAATGGCTTTTTTCTGCACCCTATTGCAGATTTTTCCCCTTTTTGCATCTAGTTTTTACTCTTGATTTGGTACTGGGAAAAAGTTCATATCTCCACTAGATTGTCTAAGATATGGAGCTGGTGCTTTTATGAGGCTTCCAACACTATTTCTAGCTTCCTTTATGTCTGATTTGATGTTCCTCCTATAGGAGTGTTACTTCTCTTAAGATGGATGTTGATCGGGAGATGCCAGCTGTAGGACATCTGGTTGGGGTGTCTTGATTATGATCTTTCTAGGATTTGACAGTCATGGTTGGATTTTGTATATGGCCCTATCAGGTTTTGGTGGTCACAACACCTTTATTGCCCAAACTGGTCCCATTTTTTTTGATGAAAATGCCAATCTATCTATTATAGGTAAATAAAAACATCTTCACAAAAAATAGATGGGTGGTATAAAGGCACACCCCAAATGTCAAATGGGCCTAGCCCAGAAACTTCTAGAGTATCAAAGTATCAAAGCATAAAAGCATAACAGAATTTACGAGAACATAAAAGAAAGCAAAATTAAGCTGCCAAAGTCATGCCTGCAAATGGTAGATCCCTGTCATCTGGGTTCCCCTATATTGTTGCGGGGTCTGGAGTGACATCTGGTGGTGCCCAGCCATCATCATTCTCCTGGTTTTCATTTTGCACATTTGGCTCCTCATGCTGAGGTGAGATAGCCAAATTTAACTGTGGTAAAACTTTTGTATTGTCCCAACTAGTGCTGGTTGGATTGGAAGGACTAGGAGCATTCCATCCTACATTATCACCTGAAGGCCAGCTAGCATTACCTCCAGTAGGCCAACCCGCATTATCCCCAGTAGCACTAGCAGGATGCCCAGAAGTCCATCCATGATTAGGTGGAGAGGCTGAACATCTGCGACAGTGAGATCCATGGCATGGAGGAGGCTAGGAGCGGGGCCAAGAGTCTTTGGCTGATTCACTTCTTCATCTATTGCCTTTAGAAGGAGAACGAACTCTGATAGAGGAAGGTGAGGGAGGAACCCATGCCACAGTACAAGGGGCATTTCCCCAATGATCCAGTAATTCCTGTAAGTGAGCCACTTCCAAGGAGACCTTATTTTCTTGAACTTATATCTGCAGAAGAACATTAGAATAGATAATAGTTTTAATGTAAAGAGAAATATATGTTCCAATGTGGCTGTCTAAAAATATACAATAATTACAATCTTTCCATAATGTAAAAAGAATCTCCACCCTAAATATATGCCAAATTTGAGTAAATCTTGCAGGAAATCTAGGAGAATCACCCAGAAGGATAATTTGCCATGATAAAGGCTCTGGTTTGAAAGGGCAAAAGAAATCATGAATCCATAGCCATAATTGTTGGACTCCAGTACAATACCAGAAGAGATGTTGAAACGTCTCAGGTTGCCCACAAAAAGGACATCGAGGATCCTGTACCCCAAGATGAAACAACCTAGCTCTGACTGGCAGCCCTTGGAAAGGAATACACTAGGTAAAATGGGCTAACTTTGGCTCAAGAATGGTAGACCAAACAATTTTAAATATGTTATGCCAAAGAGCCATTGAACTATGAATGAGCCATCACTTATTAAGCATATCTATCATTGGCAAATGGGGTGAGAGCCATCTGTAAGCCAACCTTGTCTTGTAATGATGCATTGATGTTTCTGGATACCATTTCCAGTCCTTCCACCAAGGCTTGGTGGATTGAATTCCATCTTTGTGAAGCTATACAAATGTTCTCCTAGGTCAACCCTTGAAATATATATGAATGATCGAAAACAACAATCTTTAGCTATACAAATGTTCCTATAAATGATTGTGGAGAACTAAATGATTGTGGAGAATTATATTCCTTTTAGGGCACCAATTGAAGTGTGTAAATGTGAATGATAACAAATATTATGATTTCTTCATGTATTTGAATGCATTGATTGCCTTTAAATACAAGGACATAGCAACACATCACACAAATATGTCTTTAGTTGGCCTTAGACAAGAATGGTAAAGGTGGGAAGGATCCAGTTTGAAATTTGAATTTGGATGAGATAAATCTATGATTATGAAGATGCCACCATACTACAAACTAATTCAGAGACATAAAGGGGCTAAATCACAATGAATAAGGTGTGCATGGAAGTATATACATGTATAAATATAATGAACAAGTGAACAAGACAAATATATAAAGATATGTGATCATATAGATGAAAAATAAAGATAAATATACAAAAATATGTGTAAAAGAGATGTAGATAGTATAAGACAATGAACCCAATTTTACACAAAATTGAGCAATTGTCAAAACATACACAAAACTAAAGGTGTGCACTTCTCATTCTTATTTAATATATTTGGTCTGGGTGCTTGCACTCTTTTTATTAAAATAATAAAAAATAAAATTTATATTAAATTGTTCATAATAAAAATTTATAATGTATTTCTATTTCTATTATATTATTGTAATTTTTTTGGCATTTTAATAATAGATATAGTGTGGAATTATAATAATATTAATAACATATTTATATTAATAATAAATCATTCACAACCATAATATTCACCCACTTAGTATAATTATAATACATAAAACTTGCAAGAATCTATTAATCTCAAACTTCTTCTCACCTCCTCTCTAAAATGTTGTGTCACACCTCATCTATACACAACAAAACACATAGTATTATTACAACACAAAGGCACTGGCCACTACATGGCACTTGTTAATTATTTATTAAATATTAATATGAATATTATAATATAATAATATTTAGATCAATTTATATGAATATTTTATTTTACTATCATATTAGCATACCTATCTTTAAAAAAATTTATGTAAAAGATGGTATTTCATTTAAATCACAAATCCATTTAAATCACACATCAAGATCCACTTAAATAGATGCCTCTAGAATGATATCTCTACACATTTTTACATAGATTTTTATACTAGTTTTAATAATTTTGTAATTTTAAATTTTATTAATTTATTATGCCGAGAGGCCTATACAATGGCAGAAAGGGGTGGAGTGTAATGGCTTGAGCATGTTAACAAAAGCTCTTACCTTTTACCTTAATGTCAAAATATTAAAAATATAGGAACATATATATTTTGAAAAACTACTTAAATAAAATAAAATAACTCTTAAGTAAATAATAATAGTCCTTAAATTTTATGATTTTATTATTATTATATTTATATATTTTTAAATTTTATTAATTTTATTAGATTGATTTTTTTATTATTTTATAAATTATATATTTTATAAAGGATGAAAAAAATATTGACTTTGGAAAAAAGTAGAAAAATGATTTAAGGTTGTTATGAGGGAAATGATAGTATTTTTTGTTACAATAATTTAATAATTTAATAATTTTACAAGTGTTACAAAATAGATCTTCACAAATTAGTTTAGTTTAAATTAATAAATCTCTTATGTAAAAAATAGCTAAGAGGTAAATAATTTTTGTTTTCATTAAGAATTATTTTATTTTATTTTTTATTCTTTGTGCTACATATTTCTTAAACACAATAAAAATATTATAATACATTTGAACCATAAGAGTAAATGAACCATAAGGGTAAGAGTAAAGAAGAAGATAAATAAATACATAAATTTGGTATTACTTGCTAAAGATTTACAAGTTGCTATTACTTGACTAGATTTACCTTGGTTCACCATGTCTACAACCCATTCAAGTAAAGAGGAAAAACAATGAAAACAATATAGAATGAGGTGAAAAAAGTAGGAAAAATATTAAGAGTTATGTATGTAGTAAATAAAATAGTTTTAAAAAATACACTAGTATACCTATCTTTAGTATTGTTAAATTGAAATTATTATGTAATATAGTATTCTATTTCATTTTATAGGATAGATTTGTTGTATTTTAGTTTTAGTTCTTTTTTTTGTCTTTAATAGTTTTTTTAAAACATAGTTTTAGATTAACACACTCATACCAATAACATAAATATAAATACATTATAATGATAATTCTACTAATTTATATAATCAATAATTTAATATACATTTTATTATTAATATATAATTAATTATATTATTTCATTAATATTTAAAATATTAGATTTATAAATAATAGATGTAAAATGAATCAAAATTAAATAATCACATTAATATGAATATTTTTTGATAATTAAATATAACATAAGGGCACCAAAACCCATATAAAATAACTCAAAAAAACCAACAGGCTCCTAAAAAACTGAGGGGAATATGTTCATATTATATATGCTTGGATTGTTCATTTACATACCATCTACTTATTACATCTATTACATCAAAAATTTTCCTGTATATTACAATCCATATATACATACAACGATGTTCCCTATATAATGTATCTATACTAATTATAACAAAAATCTAGCTTTCTTTGCTTATTGTGCATCTCCCTACCCAGCCACCGCCGAGACAACTACCAAATCATCTCCCTCCAAGACATGTGGAGAAGCGTCCTCAGACCCTTTCATCACCCCTAGATCTTCCAAGCCTATCAATAGTTTAAGAAGCACCACCCCTTCCATTGATGGTTGCTTTTGAGCTTCATTGTCTACACCATGCATCATGATAACATAGGGGACCCATGGTCTATTGTAGACTAGTAAGAGGTCAGGCCACACTCCATGCTTGTGTCGAAGACCAATGCTAGGGATAACAATCTTTAGGATTGCCTTCAAACCGCATCTCCATTCTGCCTTTATCAGTGCCATCGTCAGGGCATGAACTGAGTCCTTTATCTCCCCAATTTCTAACAACACACCAATAAACATGGAGGCAATATTAGAGTTTACCTTGTGTTTTATCTCCAAACTAATGATCTTTAAGTTTTAGATTAACACACTCATACCAATAACACACTCATACCAATACTGCACTAATGATCTTTAAGTTGATAGGGGACTTCATTTTTAAAAACTTTATCATCCTTTGATTTGTGATGGGTCCTCTAAATCTGTCTTCCTTTTTCCTACCACCAATGGCACTGTTGATTCCATTTTGTCGAGGGTTCCGTGGATAGGAGGCAAGCAAGGAAAAAGAACAATGCAACTTCCAATAGATTTTCCCCAAATTTTTTCATACTTATGAATAAATTCTTCCAAAGTTGCTTACCTCTGCTAGTCTTGATCACACATTCCATGGTACCTGCTGAGCTCTCCCTCCTTCTGTTTACTTATGACATTCTAAAGAAGTTAATGCCTCCCTTCTTCGGCTCTTCAGGAAACACACATGTAAAACTTCTCATTTTTGTATTGATACTAAAGCTGTCAATCATCATCCCATCCTCCAGTCCACGTTGGCTGGGAACGTGATGATGCCATCTCATCCATAGATATCAGCATGGACCCAAACCCAACCCTCCACAACAAACCCTAGCTTCCTCGTTGATCAAGATTTCTAGGTCTGAATTAAAGACTTTCCATGCATCTAGCGAGTTGTTGACTTGGAATTCCAAATCTATGTCAAAAACATAATTTTCCAACATGTCTGCCACCCTAATTGCCTCTCGATAGACATTGTTGACCAAGTATAATCCCTGAATTTGTCCAATAGTTCCAATCCTCTAACCAAAGACTTATTCAGCCTCCAATTAGGAGTTTGTTTATTATTTTGGATGGCATTTATAGTGATTTGAGAATCGCCTTCTATATGGATCCTTCTCACCCCTAGTGAAAGGCCTAGTTGTAGGCCCATAATGAAGGCCTACGTTTCTGCTTCATTGTTGGACTGCATCCCGATCTACCTTGATGCTACTCCAAGTAGCTTTCCTGTCTCATTCCTAATCACATAGCTTATTGTAGCTTGCCTTGGGTTTCCCTTGGAAGCCCCATCAAAATTCAGTTTTACCCATCCCCCTTCTGGTGCATGCCATCTTTCTTGAGCTGTATTTTCCTCCAGCTTATCCTGGGACATCCATTGAATGAGAGCACGCCATTATGAATATTATATTAATATAAATATTACAATTTTTGTTATAATGTTTTTATAGAATTAAAAGAAAAAAAATATTGTTTGTTTAACATTAGAAAAATATTATAAACAAACTAATTTGTTAGTATTGTTAGTTGGCTTCATTCCATTCCATACTTCCCTACCTATTTTTCTGTTTAATTTTAGTGTGTTTGTTTTATTCAAAATGGTATTTCTCGAAAATATGTCCTTAAGAGCTCAAATTTTGAGCAAATCACAACATAGCGGATTTTCTCAATATTTTTTATTAAAATTTTCTCATATAGACTTGTAGGATATATTAAAGAAATTTCAACATGAAAAATAATACTCTGTTTTGATTGGTTTACTCTAGATAGATTAATTACTAGATTAAAAAATTTATTGCCAAGGCAGGTACTAATAAATACATGCAAATCAACTAAAGAAGAAACCCTAATAGCTTTGTACTTTTTGGTTAAAATCAAATACCAAAATATAATAATTTTTAATGTGCTATAAAATATTTTAAGTGAATGCACAAGATATGTGTTGTAATTTGTGTGCCAATTATTATATAATCATATTAACATTTAATTTTTTTAAAAAATGTATAAACTAGTTTGAAGATATGATTATTTCTCTTAATTATATTATGTACACTGTTTGATCATATGTCTCAATAATGAAATAATATTTCAATGAATAAAAATATTATTCTATAAAAATAAGCTTATCATCTTTATATAAAACTATTTAAATTTTAAAGATTTATTTGATATACTTTATTTTCATATAATATTTTTTTTAATAATAAAAATAGCAGTTTTGCTGGATCTGTATTGTGCCATCACAAAAGAAACAAAATATTACCTTATTCTAAGTAAATATCAAATTTATTGTAGAAACACACCTCTATTCTCCCATCACAGAAGAAATACGTAACCTCGTAGAATTGCTATTCTAATAGCGCCTAAAACAAACACAAAACATATTAAAAAACAAATGATCCTCGCACAGTCCAAATTCAAGATGATCTTCATTTCTGCATGTCTTGTCGCACTCATCGTCAAAAAAGCAAAGCCCTTTAAATGCACCGCTCCAAGTTCCGCAATATCCAAGGTGACCGTATTCTTGTAATTATGAATATATTAGAAATCCGTTAGTAGATGAGATTTTTCAATGAATAAATAGAAATATTGATTAAAGAGAAGAGGAATGCATATAATTATTACAGTTAGCAGAAGCCAAAGGCGGTGTGAGTGTGAGTAATAAAAACAGCAAATACACATATATTTCTCTGCCCTTCGCCTTGCAAGCAATGTATTCTTCTTCTGTGAGAAAAAGAATTAGTGATGGTACTACTTATACATCTTTAACAGCTCGAAATTATCTGTAGCCAATCTCCCTTGTGTGTCGCTTTATCAATACGGCCGATTCTTTTGGAGTAGTTTAGATATAACAAAATCAATACGGCGATTCCAAATTATATAAAATGATTTAGTGATCAACTAAAAAATCATTAGTAATGTACATGAGATAGTGATCTGCTTTTTGGGTGGCTGTAAATTTATTCTCATCTTTAATTTTTAAAATTAAATTAGCAGTTGCATGATATAGGCAATTTTTGTGACATGAATATGGAATTTGGAAAGAGGAAAATATAGTTGAATGTGGAAGACTTATGGTGGATATTTCATTTTCATCCAAATTAAATAGGATGAATTAAGATTAGAATTTGCTATGCCTCTTCTACTTTATAGATTGTCATACCTAAGTTACTTTATAAAATGTCAATATATCCATCACATATTTATAAAAATATAAGCATACATTTTACTACTGCTAACTGGAAAGATGTTCAACCAAACAAATAGTGAGCACCAAAAATAATCACATGATTCATCTTAAACATGTCAATAGCATTATTATGTCAATAGCATTATTACACCACCCATCACAGGTAATTAGCAATATTTCAGGTACCTCTCATAAAAAGAATCTTTATTGAATCTCAAGACACAACTTGTCCTTGTTTCATCAAAATTATCTTTAGTAGTGTCAGTAACATTCAATTCCACAAATATAATCAGAGATTTTAACCAAGTATATTAAGATCTTATAACGTATATATCAATTATCCATGAATGAGAGAATAATATTATATTATTCATATAAAATTAATTATATTTTTAAAATAATATAAAATATTAAGTAGTAATATATAACTAATAATATTAATAATAAATAATATATTTTATAATTTATACAATTAAAAAGAATGAAAGAGAATGAAAGCATGTCTCTGTTGAAAAGTAATCTCAACCACCACAATTAATCTTCTTCACTATTCATCCTCATTTGTGAAGACTTTTGAAAAGGCAATCTTCTCTCTGTTCTCCATCATGTTCCTCAATAAATTTTTTGTAGGGAAAGTATGGCCTTCCTTTCCACTGTATGGAAGAAGGCAGTATTTTGTAATATCTCTAGTCAAGTCTTTTTACGTGTGTGTAGCATAGAAAAAGAAAATGCTCTGTTTTTCTGTATATTTTTAAAAGGAGCAGCAGCTTTGTTTTGATGCTATGTGTGTAATACTCTGTTTCATATGATATGTATGAGTTGTAGCTCTATATCTAAAGAAGAAGAAAAATTGTAGTTTTGCTCTATTTTCTATTTCTGGATTTTAAGAGCAGTAGCTCTGTTTTACACTGGTAATTTGCTCTGTTTTCTGTATGTAAAAGCACTATCAAGTGCAGACTTAGAAAATAAATGAATATAATTTTGTTTTCTTCTTTCATATATATGGATTTCATACAACAGTAGCTCTGTTTTCTTGTTATTGTCCTCTGCCTTTTCTTTCAAAGTGGTATTAGAGCCTAGTTATAAGCTAAGGCTTTATCAGTGGTAAAGTTTTTTTTAAGAAAGGTTTTTAGAGCAGTCATCAAGCAAGATTTTTTTTCAAGAAGCAAGATATTCACAGCCAGCAATGGCATCCACAAGCACAAGCTTGACAAACCCTCAGATTCCACAGTTTAATGGGAAGAACTATGATTATTGGGCAATCACTATGAAAGCATTATTTTGTTCTCAGGATATATGGGATCTTGTTGAGAATGGATTCGCAGAACCAACAGATGCAGCATCATACAATACATTGACTCAAGCAGAGAAATATTTGTTGAGAGATAATAGGAAGGACTTAAAAGCTCTTTTCTACATATTTCAAGTAGTGCATGAGAGCATTTTCCCAAGAATTGTAGCAGCAACAAAGTCCAAACAAGCATGGGATATACTCCAAACGGCCTATCAAGGAATGGCAAAGGTGAAAACAACAAAGCTATAAATGCTAAGAAGGGATTTTGAAACAATTTTTATGAAGAATTTAGATTCAATAGACACTTTGTTCACACAAGTGATGGGTTTAGTTAATCAAATTAGATCTCATGGTGAAACACTTGAAGATAGAAGGATTGTTGAAAAGATTTTAAGGAGTTTATCCACAAGGTTTGAATCCATAGTTGTGACCATAGAGGAAACAAAGAACTTCTCACAATTTTCAGTTGATGAGCTCCATGCATCCCTCATTTCACATGAACATAGGCTAAGTAGGTTAGAAAACACCTCATTGGAGCATGCATTCAAGTCATAAGTTTCAATCAACCATGGTAGAGGTAGAGAAAGATTGAATTTCAGAGGTAGAGGAAGGAATTCATATAGAGGTGGAAGAAGTAGCCTATCAAGCTCAAGTGGAAGAGGTAGCAGCCAAAACTCAATCTCAAACCCATCTCAAAATCAACCACAAGGTCAAAGGTATGACAAGTCTCAAATTCAATGTCATTATTGTAAGAAATATGGGCATTATTCAAATGAATGCAGAAAAAAGTAATCTAATTTCAGTAGACAAAATGCAAACTTTATAAGAGAACCAAAATCAGAGCAATATGTTCATAGCATGCAATTAAAGCAAAGTAAAATAGTTTTATTCATGCTTGTTGTCAAACGTGGAGATACATCATGTATATATGCAGCAGAGTCGATAGTTACAACAGTTACAACGAACTAAGGGAAATGAAACTGAATGAACTGCAACTGCATAACTGCGCCAACTAAACAATGTAGTAACGCCAACATTCCCCCCCTTATTACATTGTTCCTGCAATAGTACCAAGGTACCCCCCCCTGAATGCTAAAAAACTCAACAAAGCTGATTACATAATATGAATACATATTTTGTAGAAGATCTTCTCCCAAATAACAAATCCTGAACCAAGCGAGGCTCCGTCATGCTGTCTCGTCTACCCTCGGAAAGGCGTCGCTTCGAGCTATGTTCTTGAGCTCTTTAGTCCCAAGCTCTCAAATCACAGAGTCCTGAATTATTCGACAATGGCCCCTAAGAGATACGACAGATCTCTGCCATGTTGTCTAGTGACCGCGAAAGGGTATAATTCAAGATCATATACTCTTTGAAGCTCGCTGGACAACAATCCATATTGAGCTCAACACCAAACCCCAAACCTATCTCCAAAACAAAATCTTCACAAAACATACATTCTTCAAATCTGTCAGCTCTGTCAGTAACAACAAAGAAAAAGAAAGCAACCAAAACCAAAAACGCTTCTCATGCAAAGCATCATCTCAAAGCGAGAAGCTAACTTGAGATGATGGAAAATCCTCCATCCTCCGATGCCGCCTGCCTCCAATATGACCTTATTTAAAGGGCATATCCACAGAAATTAATAGCACCATCTGGTGGATCCTCATCCTCAATATCTGGTGGATCCTTATCATCTTCAATGCAAGCAAGATTTCCTTCATTTTTGAGCTTTCCTTTAAGAACATCACTCGCTCGAGTTCTACAATCCCAAACTATGTGACCATTTTTCTTACAATAAAAACATTTGATTCTCTCTGATCTCTTGTAATTGTTTCTCGAAAATAACACTTTCTCCTGAGGATCATCTTCTGAATCTTCTGTTGTTCTCTTCTCTTCTGATAGAAGAGCAGAAATCATACCTTCTAGAGTTTGTGAAGATATTTGACTGAGAGTAAAAACAACATTGTTGTATTTTGAAGGCAAGCTATTTAATAGGATGGCCCTAGCATCATCATCATCTACTGTAACCTTAACCTCTGCTAGCTGTCTAATAAGAGACTGCAAGTTACTTATATGATTTGACATTGTAATTCCATCTTCCATCTTAAATCGAAATAATTGAAGTTTTAGAGAAAATTTTGCATTAACAGCTTTTGCTCCAAACAATTTATTCAGATTATCCCAAATTTCGGCTGATGATTTATCCAAATCAATATGGTGCAATTCAGTGTCAGAAAGAGCAAGACCAATTATAGCCTTGGCTTTATCATCTCTACTACTCCAATCTAATAACTTATTTGCATCTGTAGGTGCTTTTTTCTTTCCACTTACTATTGCCCATAAATTTTTATTCATTAGTTGCATTTGAATTTTCATTCTCCAAGTATGAAAATTGGTACCAGAATACTTGTCTAATGGGATCTCCATTTAGATAATACTCAAAAGATTGACTTCTTACTCAGACTTATATATATTTTCTTGTAAAATTTGCACTTCTATACACACTTCAATACATACCAGTTTGAGATGATAATGGACATCCACTTTTCTTTGATTGCCGGGTTTTGCAGACTATGTCTTCCTCTTTTAGGTGCCTTATGGAGAGTGCTACAAATGGCTTGGATAGAGAAAACTTCAGTCCAGGCAACAACCACTTACAGTAGAGAGCACAAATGACTTCAACCTGCCTACAAAGGCCTCCAAACTTGATGCACAAATGACTTCAATCTGCCTACAAAAGCCTCCAAACTTGATGCTTCCTTCCAAGGCTGTCATTCGTCGAGTCTCCATCATTCATTTCAGAACATGAGTGATGTGCGAATCTGATCCATTCGCCCTTCTATTTTAGAATAGTCGAGTTCACCGAGAAACTGATATTAGCAGCAGGTTTGCATTAGCAGCAGGTTCACATAGACCATCAATGTCAAAAACCAGAAGTGAGCCATTCACTAGACTATACGTTATCTCCTATTCACATCTTTTGTACAGGACACAAGTTCGTTGAATTGAAATAAATCTGTAGCTTTATGTATCCACTCCGAAATGTATTGGCACGTCCCTGGTCATCAGATGCTTATTCCTGCGCTCCCTATTTTGAACAGCTATTTCTGTCTACTACACGTTGCAATCCATGAGGCGTTGCCTCTCATCCTTGTATAGGCACAAGACAAAGTGCGCTCTGATACCAAATAAAGCAAAGTAAAATAGTTTTATTCATGCTTGTTGTCAAACGTGGAGATACATCATGTATATATGCAGCAGAGTCGATAGTTACAACAGTTACAACGAACTAAGGGAAATGAAACTGAATGAACTGCAACTGCATAACTGCGCCAACTAAACAATGTAGTAACGCCAACAGCAATGTAGCACAAGAGAATCAAAATGATGTATGGTTTTTAGACTCAGGTTGCAGCAATCACATGGCAGGGAACTTAGAAATTTTCTCAAGTTTAGATGAAAGTGTAAAATCAGATGTCACATTGGGTAATGACAACAAAGTTTCAGTTATGGGTAAAGGAAACATCAACATTCTAACTAAACAGGGGGAGAAGAAGTATATTTCAGATGCGTATTTTGTGCCTGGTCTAAAACATAATCTAATGAGCATTGGACAGCTTGTTCAAAAGGGGTATAGAGTCTTCTTAAAAAACAAAGAATGCACTATTCTAGATAAATTTTCAAGTAATCAACTTATTGCTAAAGTGCAAATGATAAACAATAGAATGTTTCCCCTAAAGATTAAGCCAGATTTGAATGTGGAATATGCTCAAGCACAACCCACAATGAACCCACAAGAGGATAAAGAAGAAGTTACAATAGTCATGCAAACCATCTTTCAAGCAGAAATAAAAGATGAAAATTGGTTATGGCATCTAAGATTTGGGCATCTCAACTTTGGAGGTCTAAATTTGCTTCATAAGAAGAGTATGGTAAAGGGTTTGCCATTAATAGAGAAACCGAAAAGAGTATGTGAAGGATGCATCTTGGGAAAGCAACATAGAGAGACATTTCCAACAGGCAACTCAATTAGAGCAAAGCCACATCTAGAGATTGTGCATTTAGATTTGTGTGGACCTATGCAAAAACCCTCAATTGGTGGAAGATTCTATTTTTTGACATTCATTGATGACTATTCAAGGAAAACATGGGTCTACTTCTTAAGACAAAAGAATGAAGTGTTTGATTACTTCCATCAATTTAAGGCACTTGTTGAGAAGCAAAGTGGGTACTACATCAAAGCATGGAGATCAGATAGAGGTGGTGAATACATCTCAAATGAATTTCTAAATTTTTGCATAGACCATAGAATTCACAAGCAATTCACAACTAGGTACACACCTCAACAAAATGGGGTAGCTGAAAGGAAAAATAAAACAATCATGGAAATGGCAAGAAGTATGTTGAAAGCAAAACATTTGTCAAATGAATATTGGGCTGAAGTTGTAGCTTGTGCAACATATATTATGAATAGGCTTCCAACAAAGAGTGTGAAGAATATGATTCCCGAAGAAGCATGAACTGGAAGAAAGCATAGTGTTGCTCACATGAGAGTATTTGGATGTGTGGCATATGCACAAGTGCCAAATGAGTTGAGAAGAAAATTGGACAACAAGGGAGAAAAGTGTATATTTGTTGGTTATAGTGATGAATCCAAGGCATACAAACTATACAATCCAATAACCAAGAAAGTTATAATCAACAAAGATGTGTAGTTCATAGAAGATGAAGCATGGGATGGAAGTTTAGAGAAAATAATCAATATTGTAGCCAACTTACCACAAGAAGATAGAGAAGTTTTTATACCAGCAGGTACTCCATCAAATGTGATTCCTTCCACACCCATTCAAGCTCAACAAAGTGGTCATCAAATGATACCATCATCAAGTGTAAGGACAACCCCATGCACTCAAGCATCCACTCCTTGAAATGTACAACAAACACCATCTACAAGTGGCAATCAGGGTACAGGACCATCAAGTCCACATTCCACAAGTCCAAGTTCAAGTGATATGTCAAATCCTACATTGGCAAGCTTAAGAAGACAAAAAATCAGAAGTTTAAGAGACATTTATGAGCAAAATGAAGTTGAGAACAATGTTGGTCTGATTTCTCTTTTTGTATTTTATTCACAAGTAGAAGATCCAATTCATTATGAAGATGCTATCAAACATGAAAATGGGTAAATGCAATGGATGATGAAATTGATGCAATTGAAAAGAATCAAACATGGGAGTTAATGAGTTTTCCAAAAGACAAGGATGTCATAGGAGTGAAGTGGGTTTACAAAACCAAATTAGATGTAAATGGTGATGTGCAAAAACACAAAGCAAGACTAGTGGCAAAGGGATATTCATAATAGCCCGGGGTTGATTACAATGAGACATTTGCTCCAGTAGCTTGATTAGACACTGTGAGAACTATACTTGCAATAGCAGCTCAAAACAAATAGTTAGTTTACCAAATGGATGTAAAATCATCTTTTTTGAATGGCTACATTGAAGAAGAAGTGTATGTGGGGCAGCCACCTGGGTATGAGATTTTGGGTCATGAAGACAAAGTTTACAAACTGAAAAAGGCACTCTATGGACTGAAGCAAGCCCCAAGAGCTTGGTATAGTAGAATTGACTCTCATCTTTTGCAAAATGGCTTCAATAGATGCAGTAGTGAGCCTACATTGTATACCAAGATGAATGAGCAAGGTGAGATTATAATTGTTTGCTTTTATGTTGATGATTTGATATTCACGGGTGATTTGGCAATTGATTTGTTCAAAGGAGCTATGAAAAAAGAGTTTGAAATGACTGATTTGGGTCTCATGAAGTATTTTCTTGGCATTGAAGTGAATCAAAATGATAATGGTATATTCATCTCCCAATCTAAATATGCAAATGACATTTTGAAAAGGTTTAACATGACAAATTACAAATCAACTCCAACACCAATTGTCACAGGAGTAAAACTAAGCAAGGATGATGATGGAGCCAACATTGATCCAACTTTGTATTAAAGACTTGTTGGCAGTCTCATGTATTTAATAGCCACAAGGCCTGCCATAATGTATGTATTTAGTCTCATTTCAAGGTTCATGGAGTCTCCAAAGGAATCTCATTGGCAAATAGGAAAGAGAATTCTCAGATATGTGAGTGGAACGAGAAACTATAGCATTCAGTATGGAAAGTCAAATGAGTTCAAGCTCATAGGGTACACAGATAGTGATTGTGCAGGAAGCATTGATGATAGGAAGAGTACTTCTGGTTACGTCTTTCATTTTGGAACAGGTGTAGTTTCATGGGCTTCAAAGAAACAACCAATTGTCACTCTTTCATCAGCTGAAGCAGAGTATGTAGCAGCAACAGGTGCATCATGTCAAGTAGTTTGGATAAGAAGGATGCTAAAAGATCTTAGGCAAGAACAAAAAGAGGCAACAAGGATCTATTGTCACAACAACTCAGCTATAGCATTGTCAAAGAATCTAGTTTTTCACAAGGGGAGTAAACGTATAGATACAAGATATCATTTCATTAAAGAGTTGATTAACAATGGAGAGATCTTTTTAGATTTTTGCAGGTCTGAAGATCAGTGTGCAGATATTTTCACCAAGGCATTAGGGAAAGAAAGTTTTGTGTTTCAAAGAGATTGCTTGGGTATCAAAGAATGTGGTAGTTGTGATTAAGGGGGAGTGTTGAAAAGTAATCTCAACCACCACAATTAATCTTCTTCACTATTCATCCTCTGATCGACCATCACTTCAAATTAATTTTTGAAGACTTTTGAAAAGGCAACCTGCCCTCTCTGTTCTCTATCATGTTTCTCAATAAATTTTCTACAGGGAAAGTATGGCCTTCCTCTCCACCTTATGGAAGAAGGCAGTATTTTGTAATATCTCTAGTCAAGTCTTTTTACGTGTGTGTGCAACATAGAAAAAGAAAATTCTCTATTTTTCTGTATTTTTTAAAAGGAGCAGCAACTTTGTTTTGATGCTATATGTGTAATACTCTATTTCATATGATATGTATGAGCTGTAGCTCTATATCTAAAGAAGAAAAACAATTGTAGTTTTGCTGTGTTTTCTATTTCTGGGTTTTAAACGCAGTAGCTCTATTTCACACTGGTAATTTGCTCTGTTTTGTGTATGTAAAAGCACTATCAATTGTAGAATTAGAAAAGAAATGAATATAATTTTGTTTTCTTCCTTCATATATATGGATTTCATACAACAGTAGCTCTGTTTTCTTGTTATTGTCCTTTGCCTTTTCTTTTAGTCTCCAACTACACTAAATGTCACGCTTCTTGTCTTTGTCGAGGATTCTAGCATAAGAAGTAAAAGGTGGTAGATAGTAAAAACAATTCCCTATTTTAAAGAGTAAACATGGGTGCCTAATAAATTATATTTTATCTATTTTAGTGTGGCATAACTAAGTCCTTAAGATCTGAAATATTTTGTGGTGGTAATTAGTTTTTATATTTTCTACTCATTTTAAACCTTGAAATACAGATTGTGAATGGAAGGCGCAGTTAGGAATGCATGTGTTGCCTCATTTGATTTGAGTTGTAGTTCCATCTGTAAGTCTGCAGAGAGGATTAAGGAGGTGCACCGTTTCTATGGGGAAGACAAAAATGTTGTATGGAATGCGGATTTCTCAGTTAATCTCCTTTGTTAAAGAAGTTCAGGATGTTTGAAGACGTAAGACTTAAGAGGCATGTATGGGTGCGACTGAATAATCAGAAAGGCAGATCCATGCTAGTCGAGACTACTAATTACAAAATTCCTCCAATATCAGAGTATAGAAAGTGAGATTTGTTTGTTACCTATATCCAGATAGCCGATGGACATGAATCCACGTATCCCTTTATGGTGTCGTTTATATCGACAGTTTTTGTTTTGCAATCTCATTTGGATTTGCCACAATGCTAAATTAACTTCAATTACTTACAGTCTTTTGCGTGAGCTCCACCAGGTTGATGTGGGTGTTCAAGAGAAAGAGAAAAAGATAAAAGAAGTGCCTGATAGAGCAATGGGAAAAACATGTTTTGTAAAGCCGGTAATGGCCTCTCTGTTTCTTTTTGCACTGCTTAATACCATTTCATATATGAGTGTAGAAGAGGAGTGTGGATACGGATGCAGTTACAACATCTCAACTCCCATTGCCAAGAACCCATTCGATTCGCAGCTAATTGTTGTCTCTTTCAGCTCTATTAAGAGGTCATTGTGTTTTGGGTAACATTTGCATATGTGTGTTTGAAGTATGTTAAATTTTCTGAAAGTTCAAGTTGGATGCATGATAATTTAGGAGAGTACAAAGACATTATGGGGATCTACCATTAACTAGGTGTTTGAGCAGATTATGCAATTTAATAGGCCTTCCAGGTTTGAGACAATCAGAGAACATTTTTAATGTAAGAATTCTTTCCTCAACTGAGATCTAATGATATGAATTTTTTTAATCCTCAATTAAAGGTTAACTGGGTTTTCCCTAATCTTTTAGTTTGTGATGCAATTTTCAATCTTTGTGGTCTTTGGTTTATCCAAAGACTGTATTAAGAGATCCTCAATGACTTTGAATTCACACTTTTGGCCATACTTGTGACTCATGGTTTATCTTGGCTATTCTGATCAAAGAATGGACTTCTTTTTTCCCTAGAGTGAGGGGTCAGAGTGGCAGGCAGTTGGTGATTTGGAAATAATACAGATAAGAATCACCCAAAAGATCACACACCCTTGTTAGGGGGTAAGTGCAAGAAGATGGGGGGCCAAAAAGGGGTCTTAAGTGGCCACTTTTTTTCTAAAATCAGGAAATGCTGGCCTTGGATGAGAAATTGAGTATAGTTACACTCAAAATTTAGAGATGCAACCAAAACAATGTTCGTAGTGCTCCGAGTCTACTTTTTAAACTACTTTTTTTTTTTGAAAATGGCATAGATTAAGGGGTTCAAAAGAGGGAGCCACAGAAATTAGTGTTGTTTCTGTCAAAAAAACATAATATAGCATGTTTTGTGGCTCCCTCAAAAGGTCAACTTTTTTTGGTATTTTTAAAATCGCTTCAATAAGAAATTAGCTAATAGCATGTAGTTTATGCCCAATTTTTTTGATAATTTTTTGATGAATATTTGATTTTTTACTAATTTTCAAAGTGGACACATCCTAAAAAATAGAATTTTGGCCGTGCCACCTCTATAAATTTTGAAAATTATTTTTTACTTTTTTTAATATGTGTAGAATGGAGTCTAGTTTCTAAATATGTAATTTTTTTGAAATTTCAATGAATAGTTAATTTACAATGAAAAAAAGACCAAACAGTGGTTTTTGCCCAAAAACAGATAGACAAACAAAAGAAATTAAAGATGAAAGGTTTAACATTGTTAAAATGTGAAAAAAATCACATCGTCAAATAGCTAAGAGAAAGCCTAACATTACCCAGGTGTTTGATTTGTTCGACCTTGAAACACGTGCAAATCTGAGGGTTAGCACGAACGAAATTATGTGAAATCTTGAAGAATATGGAAAAACACGTTGAAAAGGCACTCCAAGCCTTTGGGTTGGAAATCCAAAGCAAATCCCAAGCCCAAGGCTTGGGATTCCCAAAGAAAAATATAACACGAGCGCATCATAACGTGCTCGCGTTATTGTTTGCTTTGCATCTTCTCTTTTCCGCAAAAGTTTGTGTTGTTTGTCATGTTTTAAATAATGCGAGCGCATTATAACGCGCTTGCATTATGTTCCCCTTGAATTTTTTTATGTTCAAGGTTATTAATCATGTATGTATGTATGTATGCCTATATGTATGTATGCATCTATGTATGCCTATATGTATGTATGTATAGTGTCGAGGGTAGAGGAGGGTAGAGATGGGAGTGAGCCAGATAGGGGAGGAGAGGGGTGGATAAGGATTGAGTGATTAAAGTTTAAGGTTGAGGGTTGAGGATTTAGGGATAGGATTTAGAATTTAGGGATAAGGGATTAGAGTTTAGGACCTTGAGGGATTAGGGTTTAGGGTTGAGGCTTTAGGGATAGCGTTTAGGGTTAAGGATCAAGGGATTAGGGTTAAGGTAGAGTGTTGAGGGTAGAGGGATTAGGGATAGTGTTTAGGGTTGACGGATTAGGGTTTAAGGTATAGTTTTGAGGGTTGAGGGTTTATGGATAGGGTTTAGAATTTAAGGTTTAAGTGTTGAGGGTTGAGGATTTAGGGATAGGGTTTATGGTTTAGGGATAAGGGATTAGGGTTTAGGGTTTAGGGATTAGGGTACCATAAATTATAATTAGGGATTAGGGTTTATGGTTTAGGGACTAGGGATCAGGGTTTAGGGTTAAGGGATTAGGGTTTAGGGATGTACAATTAAGGGGTACCATAAATAAACTGGAATTTAGGAAGGGTTGGGAAAATTTTGTGAATCATCATGGGCTGGAGATTAGAGATTTTGTTGTGTTCAAGTACATATCCAAGTCATAATTTAAGGTTAAGATATTTCAAAGAACAGGTTGTGTGAAAAACATCAATGCTCTTCGGCTTATGAATACCAACATTGATACAGATAAAAGATGCCCTTCTTCTAACAGAGTATACAGTTCAAGTGAACCGATGGGCAGCAAGTTGTCGAATGAGTTTGTTTAATCGGTGTGCCTCCTTCTTCAAGGCCCAGGTGGGCAGGAGTGGGATGTACAATTAAGGGGTACCATAAATAAACTGGAATTTAGGCAGGGTTGGGAAAATTTTGTGAATCATCATGGGCTGGAGATTGGAGATTTCGTTGTGTTCAAGTACATATCCAAGTCATATTTTAAGGTTAAGATATTTCAAAGAATAGGGTGTGTGAAAAATATCAATGCTCTTCAACTTATGAATACCAACATTGATACAAATAAAAAATGCCCTTCTTCTAACAGAGGATGCAATTCAAGTCAACCAATGGGCAGCAAGTTGTTGATCTTGAATTGGTTTCTGATGAAGAAAACAATGATGTTGTTGAAGCAATGGAAGAAAATCAAAATTGTAAGTCTAATTTAATTTATTTCAACTTTCAAACCAGGCATTTGAATTGTAGCTTTACCTAGAGGATTGGTATAACAAAAACTTAATTATGTTACAAGCCTTTCTTTGAAGAACCCTGGACATTATGGACCCTATCATCTAGAAAAACACATGACAGTGAACTCTGCCCCACCTTTCAAATAAGATATTTACCTTTTTGTTCAATGAAAATGAAGTCACGGAATGTAAACCAACCATGCATACTAGTAAGATCAAATTCTCTACCTTCTATTCTTATTACTCTTACTTTATTAAGAGAAGAGTGTCAAAAATAATGGGTTTAATTGTAAGCTAGCATAAGGCAAAGCAGTTTTGTTATTACATTTTTCTGAGGGATCTCTAATAGTCTAAGATAATGCAATCTTCTATAATATGAACATCTGCATTTGTGTGAATGCTAAGCTTTAATATAGTAGAGTATTAAATCAATGCAATCAACTATTTATTGGGTTAAAATAACTTAGTTTTTGTAATGGTTTGGGAATGTAGGAGTTGCCAAAAATAGGTGAATGTCCTCTACAATTACCAAGAGAAGAAAGTTTAGTAGTTCTTGTGGATAGAGCTAGTAAACAATGGGAGATTATTTACCTATTTCATAACAATATACCTCCCCTAAGTGGAGGGTGGATAGCAAGAAACATAGATGTACCCCAATGCAAAACTTTTCTCATAATGATCATCCTTTTGATTTCAATTGTTAATTACTCACTGTGGATGTACCATACATAAAGCTTTTCTCATAGTGTGTACACCTATTTGCATAATGAACCCTAGATGGGCCAGAAAAACATGCCATATAACATTACTAACATTAAAAAAGTTCATAGCCATTTTTCTGATATATTCTTGCAACTCAGATATCTTTAAGAGAAGAGTGTCAAAAATGATGGGTTTAACAACCTAACATAAGGCAAAGCAGTTTTGTTGGGTTTAGGGATAGGGTTTAGGGTTTAGGGTTGAGGGATTAGGGTTTAGGGTTGAGGGATTATGGTTTAAGGTATAGTGTTGAGGCTTGAGGGTTTAGGGATAGGGTTTAGGGTTGAGGGATTAGGGTTTAGGGTTGACGGATTAGGGTTTAATGTTGAGAGTTGAGGGTTGAGGGTTTAAGGATAGGGTTGATGGTCATAGGATTAGGGTTAAAGTAGAGTGTTGATGGTAGAGGGATTAGGGATAGGGTTTAGGGTTGAAGGTTTAACGATTGAGGGTTAAGGCTTTAGGGCTGAGGGTTAAGGGATTGGGGTTTAAAATATAGGGTTGAGCGTCGAGGGTTTATGGATAGGTTTTAGGGTTTAATTTTTAAGGGTTAAGGGTTGAGGGATAGGATTTAGGGTTTAGGGATAAGGGATTAGGGTTTAAGGTATAGTGTCGAGGGTTTAGGAATAGGGATAGCGTTTAGGGTTTAGGGATGAGGGATTAGGGTTGAGGGTTGATGGATTAGGGTTTAAGGTATAGTGTCTTGGGTTGATGGTTTATTGATAGTGTTTAGGGTTGAGGGTTGAGGGATTAGGTTTTAGGGTTGATGGATTAGGGTTTAAGGTATAGTGTTGAGGGTTGAGGGTTTAGGGATATGGTTTAGGGTTGACGGATTAGGGTTTAGGGTTGACGGATTAGTGTTTAATGTCGAGGGTAGAGGGATTAGGGATAGGGTTTAGGGTTGAATGTCTAAGGATTGAGGGTTGAGGCTTTAAGGATGAGGGTTTAAGGCTTAAGATATAGTGTCAAGTGTTGAGGGTGCAGGGATAGGGTTTAAGTTTTAAGGGTTAAGGGTTGAGGGATAGGGATTAGGGTTTAAGGTATAGAGTTGAGGTTGATGGTTTAGGGATAGGGTTTAGGTTTGAGGGATTAGGGTTTAGGGTTAATGAATTAGGGTTTAATGTTGAGAGTTGAGGGTTGAGGGTTGAAGGTTGAGGGTTGAGGGTTGAGGGTTTAGGGATAGGGTTGATGGTCAAGGGATTAAGGTTAAAGAAGAGTGTTGAGGGTAGAGGGATTAGGGATAGGGTTTAGGGTTGAAGGTTTAAGGATTTAGGGTTGAGGCTTTAGGGATGAGCGTTAAGGGATTATGGTTTAAGTTATAGTGTCGAGTGTCGAGCATGTAGGGATAGGTTTTAGGGTTCAAGTTTTAAGGGTTAAGGGTTGAGGGATCAGAGTTAAGGGTTGAGGGATTAGGGTTTGACGTCGAGGGTATAAGTATTAGGGATAGGGTTGGAGGGTTTAGGGATAAGGGATTAGGGTTTAAGGTATAGTAGCGAGCCCGTTGAGGGTTTAGGAATAGGGATAACATTTAGGGTTTAGGGATAAGAGATTAGAGTTGAGGGATGATAGATTAGAGTTGAGGGTTAAGGGTTGAGGGATTATGGTTTAAGGATAAGGTTTAGGGTTGAGGGTTGAGGGATTAGGGTTTAAGGTATAGTGTTGAGGGTTTAGGAATAGGGTTTAGGGTTGAGGGATTAGAGTGAAGGGTTGAGGGATTAGGATTTGACGTTGAGGGTTGAGGGTTGAGACTTTAGGGTTTAGGGTTTAGGGATAGGGTTGAGGGTCGAAGGATTAGAGTTAAGGGTTGAGGGATTAGGGTTTGATGTTGAGGGTTGAGGGTTGAGGGATTAGGGTTAAAGTAGAGTGTCGAGGGTATAAGGATTAGGGATAGGGTTGGAGGGTTTAGGGATAATGGATTAGGGTTTAAGGTATAGTATCGAGCCCATTGATAGTTTAGGAATAGGGATAGTGTTTAGGGTTTAGGGATAGGGTTGAGGGTTGAGGGATTAGGATTTGATGTTGAGAGTTGAGGGTCGAGGCTTTAGGGTTTAGGATTTAGGGATATGGTTGAGGGTCAAGGGATCAGAGTTAAGGGTTGAGGGATTAGGGTTTGACATTGAGGGTTGAGTACATTGAGGTTTGAGGGTTGAGGGATTAGGGTTAAAGTAGAGTGTCGAGGGTATAAGGATTAGGGATAAGGGATTAGGGTTTAAGGTATAGTATCGAGCCCGTTGAGGGTTTAGGAATAGGGATAGTGTTTAGGGTTTAGGGATGAGGGATTAGAGTTGAGGGTTGAGGGATTAGGGTTTAGGGATAAGGTTTAGGGTTGAGGTAGACAAGGAGCGACTGAGAGACAGAGAGGAGAGAGGTAGAGAGGTGAGGGGGAGAGATAAGTGAGATATAGAACATGAGATAATGGAACTAGAGGTGAGATATTGTAAAGGTGCTATCGAAGGTGAGATAGGCACAAATATTTATGGATCAATCTATAGCAGGACAAAACGTGAGCACTTTATAATGCGCTCACATTTTGTCCTGCTATAGAAACGGTAAAAAAGTGTTGACCCCCGTGTTCCAGGCCCACATGCTCTATTTTCATGTTGATTATGTGCACGTGCTCTGACAAAAAAGAAGTGCTTTCATGTTGTTGGGAAGTTCTCATGCACATTTTACACATTCTACCACCTTTGCATGATCTTTCCACCATCTTTTTTGCTTTTCCAACTTGAGGAGGAAATAATATAGTTTTCACACCAAGTTTGATATATATCTATTCAAGTTTCAATTTTTGTAGTGTTGCAATGTTAATTGTGATTCAATTTTAGGAATTTAACATTATAGATTGGTTAATAGTATTATTTTTAGTAATTATATTTGAGTGTTATTCAATTTAACATTGAAAAGGAAGCAAGTGGTGAAAAACTTAAATTGTTGAGGAGTTTGATGCAAAAAGAAAAAAACACGACATAATTGGGTACTCTCTCCTTTCGAATCTTCATTTTTTAGGTATGTCAAGTCTTTACATGCATGTTATTTACATTTTCCTTAATTCTATTTGAATTACTTTATCGTGCTTTATCATACATGTTTAAAATAGACACATTCCAATCAAGAAAGAAACCTACAATCTCACATGATGCCATGTATATTTTCTACACTTGGGCTCTTTAATAATTATGTGTAATAAACAGACCTTAACATACCATGATGTCAAACTATACAAGAATAAATCCTTACAACATAATAAAAATACAATCCCACTATTATCTTGTCATATTAACAAGTTAAAATACAAATGAATAGGTGCTAAGATCATACAAGTATGCACATGACATGATGATTTGTATGCACATATCTTGGGCTAGGACATTCCTTATGCATCTATTCATGATGATTTTTACATGCACATGATACAACAATTGTTGTCTATTCCTTCACAAGCCACCCAAATCCTAGTATCCCTAGTACCAACAAAACACCTTCTCAATTCGAAATCCTAGTAGCCCTAGTAACAACAAACATGTCAAATTGGGTCTGCTTCAACCTTTTCAAGCATGAAGTCCCATGTACTCTTTTCATGGCTGCAATAATTTTCTTTGTATGCTTTGTACCTATTTGGTTGAGTGACATTTACTCTTTCACATGATGATTATATGTACATTTACTATGAAGGGTTGAATGACATATATTTTAGTTATTTGTATGGATTTATTTCTTAGGAACTAATATTGGTCTCTTTATCATGCTACAGACAAATTCTCTGTCATGCTGAGGAAATAATCAAGAATTAAACCAACACAGGAAGAGATAGAAGCTAAGAATGCAAATAAAGCAGTGGCTATGAGGGAACTTTGTGAGGAGAAGAAATTGGACATGATAAATGAAGACATGCTACTTGAAGAGGAACCACAACCATCACAAAGAGATATGGTATTGGCGGCACAAAGAGAATGAATGCAAAAACTTCGTGCTACGAGAGATTTGAATACCATAGTTGGAGACACATCCTCTACCATAAGTCAACATGTAGGGACACCATCTACCACATCTCAAGTTGAGAGTACATCATCACTCACATGTGATGAAGGAGGTACGCCATCGTTCCCACCTCAACCTCAAGGTACATCATCTATTCCATCGTCGATCGAAGGTATGCCATATAACCCATCTCATTTAAATATTGATGAAATTCCTAATGTTGAGATGAATTTATCTAACTTAACACCACCTAGAATTTTGCATAGAAATCCAAAGTATTTGATTGATATTGATGAGAATATTTTGCAGCCAATGGAAGGTAAGATTCTAAAACGCACTTGTAGAAGATATGCTCATAAGATTTGGAGATTGTTCTTTGAAAAGTTATATGAGACTGCAAGATGTCAACTATTCTTTGAAATGATGCGAAGTATAAAGTATAGGTCCATCATGAAGATTCTTGGGTTGAGAACATCAGAGGCTTCAAGTGAAAAATCTATTGTCAAGAATCTAATGAGTGTGTATGAGAGTGTGGGTAACACCTTACGCACAAAAGATAGCAATGCAACACGGCGTGTGATTACATTGACTATAGTAAGTAGTCAAATGAAGAAAGCTCGTCTCATTAGAAAGACGAGTCAAGAATTGAGAATTAATAGGAAAACTTTATCAAGAGCCATTGGAAGATGCCAAAGAATTGAGGACACTAATGCTAATGAATTATGGGTGTTCTTGGGGAGACTACCATGAAAAGATAAAACAATTGTTGAAGCATTGAGATCACTAATTGAAGACTTTTGGAAGAATTACACAAGGGTATCTCCGAATCAAAGGGATGTAGTAAAAAGGAGAATCGGTAGTCAGAACTGTGAGTCACATCCAAAGCATTTTTTGGATGAGACTCAAACACAGTTTTATGGTAAATTTCTAGAGAAGTATCCTCAAATTAAAATTTGTCAAAGATATTTTGAAATGCTAAAACCTTTCTATGTCAAGATAAATCACATATGCACTACTTGTTGTTGTAGATTACATATTGAATTTTCTAACCATTTTGATGTTTATAGGTCTATATGTTTAGATATGCATACTAACAATGTTTTGCAGGGTTGTGCCATATGTGCCCCACCAACATCTTCAAGAGACTTCATATCAAGAATTTTATGTGAAAGAGAGGAAGGTCAAATATTCTACAAGAAATTATGCTTGGACGGCACATGTCATCGTTGTGGTGGCTTGCAACATTTGCTAATATGTGAACATATGGAAAGAACACATGTTGTTGGAAACGAACTAGTAGAGTTTGGCAAGTATAAAACAATGGCATACAATATAAAAGATGGTAAAGAAGCAAAGAGGTGTGAATTGGTTATTGAAAAGATTCCAGTGTATCAGTTTATGCCTATATTTCATGATAGCATAGTGTATGAGTATGCAAGACATGCCCATAGAGCTCGATGGTTGGACTTGCAATTAAAGTTATGCAAGGACACATTTCCAGTTGGTAGCATTATTTCAGTCATTGACTTTGCAGAGAACTACAGTCTACAGCCACAACGGGAGGTGCAATCACAATATTACAACTCCACACAAGTTTTGAATGATAGTACAGAGGATGACAGAAAGATCATAAGGGAGTATAATTTCTATATTAGTGATGATCGCATGCATTCTACAGAGTTCATGCAAGGTTACTTTCAGGTGTTCTACAATGATTTGGCTAGAAGGGGCATATCGTTCAGTCAGCATATCATATGGTTGGATAACTGTGCGTCACAATTCAAGAACTCATGGAATTTCTATTGGTTGAGTAGGAGGCATAATTTTACAGGTATTTAGCATATGTGGAACTTTTGTGAGGTCGGGCATGGAAAGGGGGAGCATGATGGTGTAGGAGCATGTATCAAAAGAGCCATACCATGAGAAGAGTTAAAGTATAAAGACAATGCAAAGTTGACAGATGCAAAATTGATTGTCGAGTGGTGTAATGCTTCCATGGGTCTAGGTAATGAAGGTAAGTCTTCAGTTCGTAGATTTTTTTGGTTGATAGATGATACTAACATTGCACCATATGAGGACTGTTGTACACTGACAGGATCAAATGAGATGCACTCTTTCAGAAGCTTAATTGCAGGTTCATGGAGTATCCATACGCAAAAAATGTCATGCTTTTGTTCTTCCTGTACAATTCAAGTTTGGGATGAGTGCGAGTCAAAGGAGTGGGTTGACGAATGACAGTTAAGTTATCTTAGCCCACTTGACACGTATCAACCCCTGACGGCACTGGAAATAACATAGATGGAATCATCAGTTGACTTTGACCACATATCAGATCTAATTCAACCAGGTAATAGATCTATTTGCATAGTTTTTGAAATTCCTAATGTCATCTTACCTTGTAGTGTTTTTGTAATGTTGACTAATTTAATCTAATTTTCTACACATATCAATGTAGGGCACATATATGCAGTTATTGCAGATGAAGATAATGAAGAGGGAATATATTATTACTTATGTCATTGTGTTGAGAAAAAAAATAAATTGGAGGCCCCAGTTACAGATGGAGAAAACATCGAATACCTTACAGGCTAAGTGGTTATTACTGGAACATGGCTTAGAAAGTACCCACATAAAAGTGTTAATGTTTGGCTGTTTCAGGACTTTGACACGCATCAGAAGATTCTTCATTACTCGAACCTTGTCATGGCATCCAATGTTCATTTGATATAGTATCGGGGTAGACCTTTGAAAAAAATCTTGTGGAAGGTGCGTGAGTCTGACCATGGAGCAATACTTGACACAATAAAGAGTAGGGCAGACCTGGATGGTTCATTGGATTAATTTGTAAGTATTCACATTGATTTTGTAAAGTCATGTTACATTGAGTTGTAAGTATGCACATTAATTTGTAAGGTTTGTCCTTTTTATTTCCTATTGCCCTTTTACACATATACACATTTTTACATCATCATGTTATGCTTCATGGGGTTAGACCTAAGTGATGGATGAAGTTGATCCTGAGAATAATGTATAAAATCTAGGTAATGTATAAAATATAGGTGTCTCTAGGTGTCTTGGTTTCTAACTAGATAATAGGTGTCTCTAATTGTGATGTAGAGGCAATGGGATAGTTGAAGGATGTCAAACTAGACAAGGTTTCCTTATGCTCTAAAGCTCAAATTTCATGATCATTATACAAAAGAGGGAACAACAGTTAGAGACTCTAAATTCTTCATGGAAAAGGTGATTTTAGATGCTATGGGACCCATTTCAATCATTCCCAAAGGCAGACCAAACTCAAGATTAACACTTCCTTCACAAACCCAAGAAATGGCTTGTAGCCCTAAAAAAAGAGAACAGTCCTAATAACGTTTGATACAGATCTTCAAACACATAACTTGGACAATTAGTAGATACCTATTTGGACTCCCTATCACATATCTAAAATTGGGTATAGGTTGTTTTGGACGATATACCCTAACCTATAACTCCTCTCAATAACCTAGAGCCTTAATTAGGCCTAAAATACAAAGAGACCCCCCTTAAATTCACACACAGAACTCAACCAATGACTTGAACACTTAGTATTCATGCCAAAACTATGAATTTTGTGGGTTTTGTCCTCCTACAATATGTTGTTCCCAAAAATGCCTCTATGGTTCCTTTTCTATGTCTCTAAACATCACCTAACACATGGTTTTGTTAGGTTTCCTCAAAGAAAACTTCTTCTCCTCATATTTCCTACCAAAAAATCATCATAGCATACTAGAATAGACCCCATTCCACTGATCAAAAGTGAATCAAATAAGTGGAATGGCCAAAAAATGCATGATTCTTACCAAAACCCTAAATAAGGGTTTCTTAAACTATTTTTAGGAAAATGAGTCTTACTCTACTCTAGAATTGTTTCAAGATGCCAAACTAGATGCAAATTAATGTCAACTCACTCTAGTTTCATGCCACCACCATAGTCCTTCAGTTGCACTAATGGTGCAAGGGCACCTAGGTTGTCATGCCTCCAAGAGGGGTCAAAAAATAAAAATTTGTTTTGATTGAGTCAATTGTATGTAATAAGGTCTTCTAAAACTATTTCATTTCTTTTTAAGTCACTTTGAGTCAGTTTGAGTCTTTGAGTCCTGTTGCAAAAAGGTGTCAATGTTGGCAAGTTGCACAAAGCAACTTTTGTATTTTTGGTGTCCTGCTCCTGATGCGACCAAACTGATAGTTCCAACATGTCCGAATGGGTACATTTAGGCTAGGTATGGTTTTGTTTTTCACCCAAACATGTTAAAACAGTCCGGGCTACATTGTATTGATGATATCCCTAAAGAGTCTAAAGTGCAAAAAGATAGCAATCTTTGACGAGATGTTACTCAAAAACTGTTTCACTTAGAAACATTCTGTTTGAGGAAACACGATTATGTAGAGTGCCTCTACAATAACCTCTCTCAATTTTTTATATCTCTGAGGCATTTGCCCGTGGTGAAAGGTTTTCTACTGCCCAAAAATTTGTCAGAAGGAGGCAATGTGAAGTTACAAAGGGGTGTAACTTTCATCCTACTCTTGATGCGACCAAATTGACTATTCCAATGCGTCCAGATGGGTACATTTATGCTAGGTATGGTCTTTTTTTACCCAAACATGTCGAAACAGTCTGAGCTACATTGTACTGACGATATCCCTGAAGAGTCCAAAGTGCAAAAAAGAAGAAATCTTTGATGAGATGTTACTCAAAAACTGTCACTTAGAAACATTCCATCTAAGGAAATACAATCATGTAGAGTTCCTCTACAATAACCTCTCTCATTTTTTTATATCTCTGAGGCATTTTCTCGTGGTGAAAGGTTTTCTGTTGACCCAAAAATCGTCAGAAGGAGGCAATGTAAAGTTGTAAAGGGGTGTAACTTTTGTCCTGCTCCTGATGCAACCAAAATGACTGTTCCAATGCATCTGGATGGGTACATTTACACTAGGCATGGTCCTTTTTTTCACCCAAACATGTCAAAACAGTCTGAGCTACATTGTACCGACGATATCCCTGAAGAGTCCAAAGTGTAAAAACACAGCAATCTTTGACGAGATGTTACTCAAAAACCATGTCACTTATACATATTTTGTTTGAGGTAAAATGATCATGTAGAGTGCCTCTACAATAACCTCTCTCAGTTTTTTATATCATTTAGGCATTTTCTTGTGGTGAAAGGTTTTCTGCTACCCTAAAAATTGTTAGAAGGAGGCAGTGTAAAGTTGCAAAAGGGTGTAACTTTTGTCCTGCTCCTGATGCAACCAAATTGACTATTCCAATGCGTCTAGATGGGTACATTTATGCTAGGCATGGTCCTATTTTTCACCCAGACATGTCGAAACAGTCCAAGATACATTGTACCGATGATATCCCTGAAGAGTCGAAGGTGTAAAAAGGTAGAAATCTTTGACGAGATGTTACTCAAAAATCATGTCACTTAGAAACATTCCTTCTAAGGTAACATGATCACGTAGAGTGCCTCTACAATAACCTCTCAGTTTTTAATATCTCTAAGGCATTTGCTCGTGGTGAAAGATTTTCTGCTGCCCCAAAAATTGTCAGAAGGAGGCAGTGTAAAGTTGCAAAGGGGTGTAACTTTCGTCCTACTCCATAGTGCAAGTTTTAAGTTGATTTCCTCCAAGGCGCCAATGTGAAATTATTTTTATGGCAAAGGGCACCTTGATTCATGATGTTGAATCTCCTTCCTCCTAGGTGCCAAAATGGATAGTTTAGACAAGAAAAGGCACCTTAGTATACTTAGCTCATTTCTTGGCAATTTGATGGCTTCAATCACTTGTTCAAACCTATAGGAGACCATTTTATACTTAGGTGCTAGATCTTAGGATTTAGAACATCTTCCTTCAAGGTGCCAAAATGAGGTTATTTAGACACAAAAGTGCACCTCCATACAAGATGCTTATTCTCCTTCCACTTAGGTGCTCATTCTTGATGATCCAAGTGACAATAGGTGCCTAGACTTCCTTTGGTAAGATTTAATCATTTTGAAGGTTCTAACACTAGGTGCTACAATTGGAAGTGATTTGAAGTTCATTTTCCTCTAGGCACCCAAAATGGATGGTGGAGACAAGAAAAGGTGCCTAGGCTTCTTTTGACGATTTTTAAAGTCTTCCTAAGTTATATTATGTTATATTGACCCTTAGGCGCAAATGGATGATCTAGGATGACTCTAGTCGCATATCCAAGGTGATATCTTTTTAGGCGCAGTCTTCACTAAGTTTAGACTTCACTTTACATCAAGGCACCAAAATGGATAGTTTAGAGAGAGGCAAAAATGCACCTAGAGGTATGATGCTCAGTTTGATGTATTTGATCAACTTTGATAATCAAGATGAATTGCCTCCCTTAAGGCACCCTTCTTTATACTTTGAAACATCCTTTCAATAGCAAGGCACAATTTTGAGGTTGTTTAGATGATGAAAGGCACCTTGAGTTCTAGGCGGAGTTTTGGGGTTGTGCAAGTAGAGAAATGCTCCTAGGGTCTTAAAGCAAATTTGTGCCTAAAAGTAAAAATCCCTGAGGTATGACTTATGGAAGCCTACAGCCCTAATGTTATGTTGCATACTAAAATTAGGTAAGACTCAATGTAATCTCATAACCTCACCTTAAATGCGAGAGGAATTACATTTAATAACCACAATGGTCATCAGGTGCTCATAAGCATATGATTTTGACTATCTTATTCAAAACAACAAACATACTCTTTGCATCCCATTATGATATAATAATAAGAAATTAAGAAAAAATTTCAATTGACCAACTCATAAATAATATGGATCAGCATACTCATTTGAATATTTTCAATTGAGCAACTCATAAAGAATATTAATATTTTATGTTCAACATGATGATTCATTTTTTTTAAAATACAACTTTTATCTTTTAGATCCAAAATGAGGTTTAGGTGATACTTGAATAACAATAGCTAGCTTATTGGATCAACAAACATCCTATGTAATACAATTGGACTTTAAATATTTGAAGTAGCCATCTACAAATATCCATTCAAACGTGGATTTATAATGCAAGTATGGACGCCATCAATAAAAAAGATTTGTATTAACCAAATATCTATATAGGCATACATCAATATCTGTCGATATAAGTATAACATATATACAAAATAGCCATATAGGCTTACAAGAATGCCATATAGGCATACAATGTCAACTATATGCAATACAAAATATATGTCCACAAATGCCATATAGGCATACAACAAAGGTACACAATAAAAAGTCACTCCCCTCTGGTGAAGAGAATAGATCACGGGCAGCCTTTGATCTTCTAGGGGATGGAGACGCGTATGTGGGTGGTCTACTACGAACCTAAGCGCTGCTCCTCCTATTTAGTTCTTCCTACATCTTTAGCTATTACAATAAAAAGTATAGACATTAATATATAGAAATTACATGTTATAAAAAATAAAACATTTAACAAAAGAATCACTTACCACTACCATATAATCTGTCTCCTCACTTGCCTCAGTAGCAGGAATAGGCCATGGTGATGTCATGTCCTATAGAAACCATCCAGATAGAAATTAAACTTCAAATCAATAATCTTTTAATTTTTCAAAAATAAACAACTATAACAATGAATGTAAATTAAAATTTACTAATCTACCTCATACCCCTGTTAATGCCATGGAGCTATGAATCGCAGAGGTCACACCATGCTCCATTGCCCTATGAACATTAGGAGGTGTCTACGCAGCCTGCATCATCTATAAATAAAACAACATTATTCAATTACAAAAACTATAATAGTGATGCAAATCATGGCTACTAACATACACACACGTTCATCTAAACGTGGAAGTACACACAATAAAGAACACAAGTCACATACAAAAATCTAGTAAATACAATTTATTTATTAAACTATTTATTTTATTACCTCTGTGAAGCTTTGAAGTCCACCACCGCTGGTAGGTGTTGCCGTGAAATCTCCAATATTAACCTATTCAACATCAAAAATCAGATATTAGAATACCATTCATATAACGATGCTATTCACATGTAATATTTATAATTGTTTACTAGTTACATACCCTGACAATACATGATCTAGTGTAATATGCAGGTGGAGAACCACTAAAAACTGCATCAATGCTATGACCCTAAAATTTCATTAAAATCATCATACTAAATTAGTTAATTTGCATTTCAAAAATGAAATTTAATAAATTAAATTCAATAAACTTGCTAATATTTACCTAAGTATCAAGGCCAAAAGTCTCACTCAGGAGGGTATCTGTCATCACCATCTGCTCAACTGTAGATGTAGCCTATGCACCTACGTCCTGACTATCCATGGGGTCATAACCACAGGCTGACCCATAAGTTTGACAAGCATGGGGTGGGACCCTACTCCTCACACTATCTCCCAACCCACTTTGTGCTATAGGACTGGCATGCTCCATGATGCTCTGGGTCAAGGCACTAATGGACTGAAGTGTATTGACCTCAACACTCTCCTTCACAATGGAAGGAATAGAAACATGCTCATGGGCTGGTCTGTTGATTACTCATCTCACTACCTGCTGTGGGTCAACACGTACCCCTGGTCTATCTTGTGCTGACCCCCCACCTCTGCCCTAGAAGTCCCGCATATCAAAATAGTTTGGCACTTTATTGAGGACAAACTCACAGTAGAGTTTCCTCAAAAAGTATTGCAGGACCTCATTATTATTGCATGGAGGATGGTCAAAAACCATCCACCACCTCTACCCAAAATTGTCCCTTATTGCTTGGTTGTTGCACCAATGGATAGGGAACCTCTTGCATGTAATGGGTGGAGGTTGATTTGTTTGTGGGTTTGTGAAAATCGAACACAAGTCTAATTTTGTAATTTGTATTTTTTTCACATCTTGGTATGACAGCTTGTCTACATAATAGTCTCTAAACTCTCTCCTCTTATCTGTCCAACTAGATATTTGCTTGCTAATTGAATCTACATTTGATAACATAGATTCAAGAGATTCAGCAAATGTGGACCTATGCAAGGTTGAAGCGGAAGGATCTTTCAACCTTGCAATTATATCTTCAATTTCTTTTTTATTGTTTTTAATTTGCCCCATTAGATTTTCTTGTGTTCCAGGGGCATGTCAAGGAATGGATGGAGGAGGTTGTTGTTCCACAAGTATTTCCTGCTCAGGATTTTGTGGATTTTGAGGAGGAGGAGGAGGAGGTGCATTAACATTTCCTGACAATTAACGAAATATACATCAAAAATCAACTCAAACCTACCTATTTAGAAACAAATTCAAACAGAAAAACAAATAAAACTCACTCCTTTGGCATGCCCAACGTTGTGGCGGCATTTTGGCAATGAATCGGTAAGATTTTGGTGTTGAATTGACTTTTCCAAAATGCAAGCATGCTTCCTAGGGTTTGCAGGCCGCAAGTATAGAGGAGAAAAAAGAAATGAAATGAGATGATAAGCTTTTTTTTAATTTATAATAAGTCATAACGCACTCGCGTTATAACACACTCGCGTTATAACGCGAGTGCGTTATGGTTTGGTTTTGACGAGCCTTAGGCTCGTCATTACTAAACCATAATGCAAGCACATTATAACGCACTTGCGTTATGCATTAATCTTTTTTGAAAATAATTTGGCCACTTTTTGGTCTCCCATCTTTTTGCACTTACCCTAGGATCAAAGAGTTGCTCCTTAATTGTGAGAGGAATCACCCTAGCCTTGTGAAACGTAATGGAGAGAGATGTTGAATTGTTGCCCTACTGCTAGAATACGGACAACAAATAAAAGATGTTAGGTTGAAATCTTAGTTGATTTATTGTTCTATTAAAATTTAAAAATTGTGTTAATTATGTATACCATTTTTCAAATGGAGTTTTTTTATATTGATAGGATTTGGGTTTGAGTGGGTGTTGATGCAACCTAGCAGAAAATAAAAGCCCCAGTTCATCCATGTAAATTTAGTGAAGATAGTAATTCAAATTCATGTTCGGAATTCACTATTTCAAATTGTTAGGCAATCTAGATTATTTGTTTTTGGCATGGTCTTCTTGAAAGAAAATGTTTCAATTTTATTTTAATAGCATAATGAATCCACAACAATCACTGTATTCCAGACAAATAGCATTTTGTATTATTAAGTTAGATATTTTCTTCTTACGTGTTGATTTCCCCCACTGTCGTCTTTTGAAGCGGTTTCCCAACCATACTGAATTAGTTGCAACTTGCGGGAACGCCTTAGGAATATTGGGAAAAAAATGGAGCAAAAGCTCCCATAATGAAGCCTATCGGCTAATTAAATCATTATTTGGTTTAATTAAAAAAAAACATATATTTCATTTGTGATTGTTTGTTTAGATTTCCATTTCTTTCAATTAAATTTGATGAAAGTTTTTAATGATGTATATAGATAATATATTTTGATTATATTTTTTTAGTATAATAATTATATTTATGAAAAAATAAAGATTTACATAATTCTGATTATACAATTATTATTATACTTCTAATAGATAAAGGGTCATACATAATATACACATGGAAGATTTTATGTAGAGGGTAACTCTCTTCATAAATATTTCAAGTTACATTGAGTGAGACTAGCTCTAAGAAGGTGAATGGACTCCTTCATTAGCTCATTGTCATTAAGTGCTTGGAAGGGAAGACACCACCAAGATCTTAAGAATGATCACATATTTTATATTCTTAGATGTTGTTAACATGGTTATGATTGAGTGACAGTCTGTGTGCCATTGAGTAGTGTTTACTACTTTAGATATATTCTTGTTATACTTCTTGCAGTTCATAGATATGAGTGTATCAAGTGGAGAGAGGAGGATAAAGTAGTTGAGAACTAACCACCTTTGCCTAAGCTAAACATGACAATGTACCTGGTTGTCCCAAAGATTATCCAATCTCATTGATAAATCTCTAAGCTTCCTTCTTGTCAACAATGATGGTGTCCTTGTCCTAATCTATGGCATGATTTGACAATGAATGTATCATTGAGTTCACCTCTTGATAGACATGCTAGATGGAGAAATCATGCATCTTATCAAGAATAAGATCGATGTGCTTGATGATCTTGTTTAGTCTCTAGCTCAAAGCTCTTCAATTTAGAATTGTGTTTTATGTAGTTTAAAGATTCCCCCTCAATATCAATGGAATTTATATTTTTCTTTTCTTAATGGAGATATTTTATTTTAGCTTGGTTGTTCATGTCATTAGGGGAGTTTTTCAGAGAGAGCCCATGTAAGATCCCTATTATCATCATGAATAATACATCCAGCACCAAAGGCCTCTAGATTTCCTCTTGAGGCCCATCAGAATTGAGTTTTAGTCTGCCTCTCAGAGGGCCCATCCATTTTATGGTTTCTCTCTTCTTCCTCGAATAGAAATTGGTTTGTCCTAATCCAAAACCTTGGGGAAATTTTAACATGATCCATTTTTTCATAATCTACTCATCCCATAGCATGTGTTATTTATCTCTTGAATCCATATTTCTTGATTTGACCAAGATGATTTCACTTATGTCATCTTTTATTTTCTTATTACCTCCTCTACTATCATTTGTTTTCATTGAGGACTTGTTAGTTTCATTCCTTCTATATGTGCCAAAATGCAATCATCATTGCTCCAATCTAACTATTTCATGTTTTCTCTTCATCCAAATGTGTTTCCCCTTCATTCCTTCACATCTACATACATTAATTATTCTAGTTTTGTCTAAATAAAGTTACCCCAAAAAGACAACTTGTATGCACAATATTTTTGAAGAAACATTTCACATGACACTAATTAAAATCCTAGTATTTATTATTTTTATTTTTATTTACAAGCATTCATGCAAGCCAAAATCCATTGAAGCGAAACCCACAAAAAACATAGACACATAGATATTTTTCTATCTAGTTTTATTGCAAATTAAGTTTACTTGCCACTCAGACCATAGATGTGAATCAATACAGTACTGAGTTGACAACGACACGCATCTACAACATCTATCTCAAAATAAATAAATAAACAAGCAAATAATGTAAAGATAAATTAAACTTGTTAATGAAGTTACCAAAAAACACACAACTCATAGGCAACTCCTCTGGAGGACACGTGTCAATGACCACCATCATCACCAAAATCATTTTCTCATGGACATGACACCAATTAAAGAACCAATAAATTCACTTGTTGTAACATGCCTTCTCATATTACTTAGATTTACATAACAATTTACAAGAAAGTAAATGAACATGGTTAACAAATTATGTTTTATCATTTGTATTTCAAAGAATAAATACACGTCTTTTTCTGAATATATTTTAACCTTAAAATTCAATATATTGAAAGATAAATCATAGTGAGAATCATTTCACTTTACATTTCCAATACATAAATTGCACTTAGCAATGAGAATAATTTTACATCCAAACATAAGGAATATTGCTTCTGGAATCTTGATATCTGTCACACAAGTCTTAGCAAGTCTTCTGCTGTAGAGGGAGAGCATCATCCGAGTGCTTTACCTCCAACAATAGACTAGCAGTCCCTCGCACATCTTCCTACTGGAAGTGGCCCTACCCTTCACGAAGAGTATAGACATAGAGAACCAATAAGTTGCCATCTAAGTCCTAGTGTTGTGTCCTATGTAACACAATCGATCATACAAATCTAAATACCTTTTAGCTAAGTATGATCCTTCTAACAAGTTATGTCATCTAGACACTGTGAACTGACTAATGCATGAAGAGACAAATGCATCACTTTGGTCAAAGTTTCTATATAAATAGATATTTGTAATAAATGTAGTTGTATGCTCACACACTTCTAAGTCAACTTGATAACTGTCTCATCCTATAGTTTTGTCATGTTTGACTAGTTACTCTTAGACATGTAATGTCCAATCTAAACTCAAATCGTAGTCAATCTGACTTAAGATTTAATCCTTAATCTAGGTTATAAATACTCATTGAGTAAGATTAGATGATTTTAATCCTTTTCAGAGAGTCCCTAGATGCACTCTTGCATTTAACAGGGTCTATGACTCCCTGTCAGTTTACCCAAGACTCAAAATGATTAAACACCTATGTTCTAAATATCAAGTTATTGATTTTATCTTTGAAATCTTTCAAAGTATGACAAATACTAAATTACTAATCTTCATTGTTTTAAACTATGGTTTTCTAGACCAATTTCTGTCGACATAACTTTACAATCAATTCATAACTAGCTTAAGAGTTGTAAGTTTTCTAAAAACCCTTCTAGTTAATTCTAGGGTTTAACTTCTCTAACCCAAATTATCAAAATATCTCATCTCTTGTTATCTATGGATAGGAATGTATAATAATACAATCATAAGTATAGTACCCTCTAGTCTTCCCTAGACTGTTTAGGCACTATTTGAATCCCCATTATTCATAATACATAGAATATAAGTTTACTAGGAATAACATAATAATCTTGACTAAGGTCAATCATAAAATCTAAATATGTTTGAGTCTAAGATATTTACAATACAATACAATACCTACAATCTCCTAAGTTTTCTTGAGTTCTTTGTTCTTCATTTTAGAATAGATTATGAACTCATGCATGATATCCTTTGAATATCATAACAATTTATCTCCTTGTTGTTATATAAAAAAAGTCATATCATAACTCTATACATTGATAATTCTCAACAATATCATTATCTTTTCTAAAACACTAAGAAAATAGATATCATAAAAATTTATAATCTTAATCAATATACTCATATTGATATAAAACCTTTTTGAGTTATCAACCATCTCTAGTTAAGCTCTCGGGTTTCAACTACTGAGTCTTCACAGTGTTCAAGAAAATCCACAAAAAGGTTTAACCTTCCATGCTTCTCTACTAAACTAAAATATTTCAAGTTAAAAATCTTCTCAATCTTTCTTTGCAAAGGGTTACAAAAATATTACATAGAAGTTTTAAACTGAGATCAGTTGGCTCTCGATCTACTACCAAGCATGACCCTATAGGTTGAAAAGGTTTACCATGCTCAATGGTTTCCATTAACTCTCGTCCATTCTAGACAGTCAAGTAGGAATAAGACAGTCCTAAAATTGACTACATTGGTTCATTATTACTAAGTTCAATCAAATCTAACTAGACATGTACTGAAGTTTACTAATTGTAAAGGTTATAGGTCATTATGTACTAACAAAAATAAACATACTGTATCGACCACATAAACATAGAATAAACAATAAGTATACTACATTGACCACATAGGCACAAAAATGGACATAAGCATATTACATTGATCACATAGGCATAGAAATGGACATATAACTATCGGCCATCTAATTATAGTATTTACTAATCTTCTCGGCCTAATATAGATATAAGGTAAGTCTATGCTTATCGGCGTGGTAATCAAATGCAACGGTATCTAAACTTTTCTTACTGTTGACCTGAGCAATAATAAAGCTAAATACATATGTAATATAACTCAAACTAAATAAAGTTTTCCAATAGAAAGATAATGACCTATTGTGAACGAAGGTAAACAAAGTCTCATTCCTTTTCTCAATGAAGAGCTTGACCTTTCCTTCACTATTGGATATCCTTCACATATCCCCAATGATCACTACTGTTGTGGATATATGAACTGAGCTTCTACTCTCAGTACTATCTTCATTGGTAACCACAACTCAAAGTTCTCCTCTTTTTGTGATAATAGAGATTTTCTTCCTTCTTTTGCCATAAAGGCCATTCTCTATAATTTTCTGAGTCCTTTTTCCAACTGAAACTCACACACCGCCTTAACATCGACAATGTAGATTTTTAGAAGGCTACAATCTTGCCTCACTCCCAAGATTCCTAACTCAAATCCCCCTTCTCTTAATTCTCCACAATGTAATTGGTTAGCAAGTAGAGTGGCTAGTCATTAAGACCACTCTTCTTTCTTAATGAAGAGCTCCTCCTTGCCATGGTGGAGATAAAGGAGTGGAGCTTCCACTATTAACAAGAAACAGTGGCATTAATTTTCTTTAAACCATCATCCATAAAAAGATCAAACGACAACAACAAAAGTTTAAACTATTACTTATATATATATATATATATATATATATATACACACACACACACACACACACACACACACACCTAAAATTGACATGACTCTACTTAAATAAATATTTTGAATATTTATTTCACCTTCGCATTCCTCTATCAATAAATAAATACATTTATCTATTTATTTGATTCACTTATTCTCATTTAATTAAATAAACACATTTATTTAATTAATTAAATTCATCTACATCTGCCCCATTCTTCTAAATAATTAAATAATTTTAAATTATTTAATTAAAATATTTAATTAAAACCTTTTATTCTCCCAAATTTAAATAAAATGCAAATTTTGTTTAAATAAAATCTAAATTCTCCACTAAATAAAATATATTTTTATATTTTATTTTATTCTTCAAATATCTTCACAAAAATAAAATATATTCTTATATTTTATTCCTCTCATTTATCTACAAAATAATTAAATAAATCTTTTTATTTAATTATGCCTTCTTATCTTCCAAAAATACTTTCCTCTTGTCACATAAAAGCAAAAGCTGAGTTACAAAAGTAAAATCAGTTTTAAAGCATCTTTAAAGCAAATCTTCTCTTAAATTAGAAAAATAAATTCTAATTTAAGAAAATCAAATCTCATCCTCATCAAGAGAAGAGTTAACTCAACAAAGCTGCTTTTCGAATGACATGTGTCTTTCTTCCATTTGTTGCACGTTCCTCAACAACCCTCCTCCGTTGATCTTTCCTTTTCTTCTAAACCATTGATCTTCCCTCACCTTCTTCTATAAATACAACACTATTCTTCTTCATTTCATATATCTCTCATTGTGCAAACTTATGTTGCAGGAATACAAGCGCGCCTTTGGCACCCTTATCCTCACTAGCACTTCATAGCCTCCATTGTTAGTGTTTTTGAAGTTCATCTTCAAATACACAAGTATCTCAGCCATTCTGTCTTTGTCATCTTCAACAAGCAAGGGAGCAATAGCTTCTAAGGGCTTCATCACCAAGATCAAAGAGAGATAGGTGAACTACGGAAGATGCAAGGTAAAGGTGTAAGTATTGTTGTTTACTTGTTTTAATCTACTTTTGTCTTTAGATTCTGTAGATGTTTGGGTATTTATAATCTTTTGGATTACCCTATTTTCCCCCTCATATTTTGGCGCCCACCGTGGGGCCCTTGACCCTCTTACTAACCAATAAACTAAGTGTTTTCAAGTGACAGGTCCGTACAGGTGACGAACAAGTTCTGATAGAGTCATCTTGCGCATACAACCTCCCAAACGATGCATTTACCTTCCGAGTTGCTGCATCTGATTTTTTTGCACATTTGACCTCCCAAGTGATGCATTTACCTTCTGCTTTGGAGCATGCAATAGTCTGGCACATCTGACCTCTGCAGTTGCGCATCTAACCTCCGTAGTTGCACACCTAACCCTGGCTCCAGCACCTGAGTTCTACTTGTGCATATGCTCTGTCTAACTGCACATCTGTCATAGTTGTGCTTTTACCCCGTCTTTCAGCACATCTATTCTATCAAACGGCGCATCTATTGTTATCGCACATATACCTCATGTTTTTGCGCATTTGATTTCTATTTTTGCGCTTTTGTACAATGCCACATGCACTCTTTGTTTCTGCGCATTTAGGCTGCAGTGCAACACATTTGATTATGCTTTTTTGTTCCTAGGGTTTCTAATTTTGTATGTTTGAGCTAACATCCGTTTTTGCAGAGGTAGTTGCTGGATTAGGTCATTTAGATGCTTTGCATAGTTCACTTAGACTAATTAGGGGTAAAGTAAACAAGTGCATTTCATACAAACTCCACATAGTTCATAACTAGGAAGGAAGTAACTGAACCCAATTGCTATCTTTGCATTGTTCATTTATTTTCCTAGATTAGACCACTGCTATCTTTACAAATGGGAAAACGAACGTTGCTATGTCTTAATCACTTTCAAGTTAACAAATGGGAAAATGAACAATGCTATGCTCTAAACACTTCCAAGTTAACAATCGTGTGAGTGCACAAGTAGATTAGCTCATTTAGTTTTTCTATTTTAAACTAGGTTGGATTTACAATTGTACTTTGTGCTTGCGAATGACAATAGGCTTATGCTCTCCCCTTAATTGGGTGATCAAAGTGCCAGACTTGTCATTCCATTTGTCAAACCTTTAGGGGGGCCTGCCCTTGGATGCACGCTTGTCCAAGTGGGAACGACCCTAAGTGGTAACAGGCTAAAGCCAAGCCCTACCAAGCCACTTAAAATAAATTGTTCTTAAGGTGAAAACCTTAAGCAACGAGTGCTGTTGTGTTACACCGATTGCCAACCTCCCCCAAAATCCTCATAGGTATAACCCTTTGAGGCTGGGAGACTCCATAATGGAGAGTAGCACCGCCGCATGTGTAACCAATCGAACGGTTGCCCTAACTAAGAACCAATTGTGTAGCAAGCCAAAAACCCCTATTTGTTGATGCAAAGGGCGGAGCTCTTGAAGCGGCCTCGATTCAAGTGACTCTTAGTAGAAGTAGCAGGGACAATCCTAAGGTTCAGTGTGGGTACAAGCCTAAGGAAGCTTGAATCTGGTATGTGTGAGAAGTGAGTGCCGTGGAGGGGAGCCGGTGCTACCAGATTCTGGAGCTACATGCTTTGAGTGGCACAGCTAGAGGATTCAACAAATATTGTCATATCCAGGCTAGGTTGTACTTATTTTGAGTCAAAATAGTCCAAAAAAATATAAAAAAAAATATATAAAAAGATAAAAATCATGAAAAACTTCTATGTGTTTGCTGTGTTTTTGCCATAATTGAACATTAGAATTATCACAAGAACCCAAGTTTTTCAAACCAAAAACAGAAAAATCCTGAAAACATTCCAAAATTCTAAGAAAACAAGACAAAAGCCAGAGTTGTGCATTTGCCATGACTTGTGGCGCATCTAAACTTTGTTGTGGCACATTTGCTAGTATTGCTCATTTCACTCAACTTTTTGTGCACTTGAACCCTATTGTGGCGCATTTGCCCATATTGCGCATTTGACCCAACTTTTTGCGCATTTAACATCTTCTGTGGCGCATTTAAAACCTTGCCAGTGTTGCGCATTTGAATCAACTTATTGCACATTTACTCCGACTACTGGCGCATCTGACTTATGTTGTTGTGAATTTAAACTGCTGCGCATTTAAACCTGAGAGCCAAATTCAGTACCTTCCAAGAGCAAAATTGTCGAAAACTTTTCAAAAACCATCTCCAAACCTATTCAGTTTCCAAAAATCTAATCAAGACCTTGCAAATCAACCATTTCTCCCTCTCTTCCATACCATATCTGCTTTTTCATCCACAATCTCGCAAAATCTTACCAAATTCCTACAAGGTTAGAACCAAGATTATTCTAGATCACAATCAATACTCAAACAAACCTAGTAAGTGTCCAATATCAAGGGTTACTTATCCTTTCTCTCGGCACTCTACTAGTGGCTTATATAAGACTAGTCAACATCAAGTATTTGCATTTCTGACATCCCTACTTTGACTATAGCTTTTGTATACCCAAACTTGTTTGATACCACATAGATCTCAAAGAACCTTGCTAAAACCTTGTATCATCCTAGCATCTTGCTCAAGAATCTTGTTCACTCCATCCCATCTCTTTACCACCTTGCATGGTCTTAACAAGATTATAAAAGGAAAAACAGATTGAAATGGTAGAGAAAATCATTCCAAACACTCACGAAAGTGAAGAAGAAATTTCCATGGATGAGATCCTTCACACGCAGCACGACCCAAAATTTCAACACCTATTAGAAGGAGTACTTGCTCAAGACCCCACAAAATTCTTTTTACATCTGGCAAGTCTAGGAGTCAAGCTCCCCAAGGATTATGACATAGAGACTCTCAAGGAAACTAAGGAAAGTAGACATGAGGAAGAAACACCTTTGAACAAAAGCAAAACCAACACTAATGCTACAGATGCCCTAAGTCTAATGAACCAAAAATATGAAGATCTCCAACAACAAATTTTAGACATGAAAATGGGAGCATCGACTAAACATTACACCCTAGAGGATATTTCACCATATATTTTTGATAGGGCCTTGGTCATGATACCTTTCCCCTCAAAATTTGAGGTGCCTAAGTTTGACAAATATCGAGGAAAGGGTGACCCAAGGGATCACATCAGAGAATTCAATGTTGCTTGTCTCGAGGTCGCACATAATGACACCTACCTTATGCAACTCTTCCCATGAAGCCTAGGTGGGCAAGCCATGGAATGGTTCTCTAGACTGCCACCTAGTATTAAAACCTTTAATGAGCTTGTAGAAAAATTTGTCACCCACTTCTCTTACAATATTGAGCACGACACCTCAATATTGGATCTTTGTAACACCAAATAGAAAGGAGGAGAATCTTTCGCCGCCTTCTTACAGAGATGGAGACAACTGGCAAGCAAGTGCCCACACCAAATGCTGGAGAAACAGATGCTAGAAATGTTCATCCACAATTTGTAAATAGACCTAAGCTACCAGATCCAAATCCAATGTCCTACTTCTTTTAGCGAGGTCATTGAGATAGGCCTCATCATAGAAAAGCCCTAATCACGAAAGGTCAAATCAAGCTCTATAAAGACACTCCTAGTACCAACACCAACAATGACAAACCTAGATTCTAGACGAAAAACAAGAACATTGTGAATGACGGGGTGGTAGATGCCAAAAATGTGGCACCTAAGAAACCAATTTTCAACCTATCAACACCTCAAAATAACCCCACGCAAGACAAACCAAGAAATACTGAATCTAGGTTCACCAACTTTCGGCCTAGGGGAAAGTTCACACCTTTGGATGAGTCACTAGAAACTGCCCTACGGAAGCTAATCGCCAACAATCTCATAACGCTTCCCTCAGCACGAGAGTACGAACCAAAGGTCAAACCCCACTGGTGGAATGACAATGATTTCTGTGAATACCATCGAAACAGGGGGCACAAGACAAATGATTGTATTGCACTCAAGCATATAATCCAAGACTTAATAGAGCAAAACAAAATATCCGTTAACGGACAATCTCACGGACATACCTCCAACAGCGATCATCAGGCATTCAAGGATCCTCTTCCTAACTATGAGCAGGGAGGACCTTCCAAAAGAAATAACAGTGGCTCTAACAATGCAAACTACACAAATGTTAGCTTTGACTATTTTGTTAACCATATCTCAGAAGGTGAGTCACACATCAATGTGATCACTATCAACAAGGATCCGGATTGCAATGTTACTACTCATAATAACAGGGTCACCCTTAGAGGAGCTTCCGCTACTCCGTCTAGTCAATACAGTATCATGGATCAACTCCACAAAACACCTGCACATATCTCCATGTTAGAACTTCTGTGTCTGTCTCCTTCTCATAGGTCCATACTTGACAAATCCTTAGCAGAAGCCTCCATCCCCATGAACTTAGCTAAAGAACAATTCCAAACCATGGTCGGTCACATCACCTCACCACATTCCCTATCATTCACTGAGAAAGATGACATGTCAATCACTCAACCCCATAACGCCTCCCTTCATATTGAAGCTTTCATACACAAGCACAAGATCAAAAGAGTCCTAATAGATGGAGGAGCTGGCTTGAATATTTGCACCTTAAAGCTAATCCTTACATTGGGGTTTTCAGAGAAAGCTATAGATCCAAAAAGGAAAATCACCATAAAAGTCTATGATTAGGAGGAAAGAACGTCCAAAGGAATTGTTACCCTACCAATCAGAGTGGGACCCATCGTAAAAGATGTGGCTTGCCAAGTCTTTGATATGGAGTTAGCATACAACATCCTTCTTGGGAGACCATGGATACATGCCCCAAAAGAAGTACCTTCAACATACCATCAATGTATCAAATTCCCACATGAAGGTCAAGAAATCACCATCCAAGGTGACCCTAACCCCTATCAATACTGCAACTCTATCCAACCTAAACCTGAAGTTGTGATCCCTAACAACCGTGCCTCTGCTTCATCATCCTCTCGTGTTGACCCAGTTACGCTTGCTTCCACATCAACAGCTCCTCAACCTACCCTTAGACTCAAGGATAAGGGCTTGGGTGAGTACACAATTTCCCAATCTCTCTGTTTGGCACAGCTCCCTCTATCTCCAAGATCATATGGTAGACCCATCCTAAGGACACCCAAAGTAGAGAGAAACATAAAAGGACCATTTGTAAAATGGGGAAGCCTAGAAGATGAGAGTGATGAAAAAGATATCTTACAATGGCTATACAAGGATGAAGGTAGCTCCTCTATGCAACATGGCCATCACACTATACCAACAGAACAATATGGTCAAGGCTACCAAATGCTACAGAGAATGGGGTATGAAGGACACGGTCCACTGGGATCAAGAAAAGATGGTATCACTTAACCAATCCAACCTCATACCTTGACAGCCCGAGACACTACAGGGCTAGGATACACTAGAACACAAAGATACCACAGAGCAAAGTAGAACAAAGGCAAGCAACCAGAAGCATCTACTAGCAATCTGGTGGAGCAAATTCAACAACTGCAACTGAATAGTGAAACGGATTCCAATGAGTATGAATGGGATAGCCTCTTTGAACTCTCTTGTGATGACAAAGGGATCAATGTTGTCCATGAGTATGACCAAACCCATGATAATGAGAGAGAAGGTCCAAGGGCTAGGCCGCTAGAGTCCGTCCCGCGTAATAACGATAGTGAAAATCATGAGGAAAGAATGATACTTCCCTTGATGGATCCGCTAATAGAGAGTACCATCACAGACTTTGTTCGTGCTTTCAATAACTCTATCTTAACCATCAATGCTGTCGAGCCAGACCAACCTAATGATCCCTTACCTTTGGTACACCCTGAACTTATCGACTGGGACCTACAAGATACTACCCCTGAGCTTGATACCTTTGAAAATGATGATGCCATCATAGACTACCTCGAGCTTAGAAATCATATACCTGCAGGGGACCACAGAACTGGCAATGCTATTGAACTCAACGAGAAGGCCTATTTTGGAGAGACTACCAAGCCTTTTAGTCATAAAAATATCAAAGGTAAAGAATGATCTAATGGTGAAAACCGCTCTACAGCAGTGTTAGATCATCAAAATAGTAAAAATAAAGACGTATCCAATGGTGAAAACCTCTCTAAGGCACCGAAGGATGGAAGGCTCGACCCTCTCTCCAATCTTACACATTAGGAGAGATTGTCGATCTTAATAGAACCGGCAGAACCAATCAATGTCAGCACAGGTGATGAGCCTAGAATGATCCACATGGCAAAAGATCTCACAGAACATGAAAAACTAGCATTTATAGACTTCTTCAAAAGAAAACAAATCAACTTCGCATGGACATATGTTGACATGCCAGGGTTGGATCCGAATCTTATCATGCATCATTTATCTCTTGCTCCAGGAGCTAAACCGGTCAAACAAAAAATCAGAAAGATGCATCCACATGTGGCCCTCATGGTAAAGGAAGAGCTAAAGAAACTGCTAGATGTCAGATTTATCTGGCCTATAGACTATCCTGAATGGGTTTCAAATATAGTACCAGTGGCTAAACTAGATGGCAGAGTCTGAATATGCAATGATTTCAGGGACCTGAACAAAGCTTGTCCGAAAGATGACTTCCCCTGCCAATCATAGACATGATTGTAGATCTCACAACAGGGAACACTATGCTGTCACTCATGGATGGTTTCTCAGGATATAACCAGATAAAAATTGCACCTGAAGATCAACACAAGACAACATTTACATGTCCTTGGGGCACCTACTGTTGGTGTGTCATGCCATTTGGTCTAAAAAATGTTGGTGCAACATATCAGAGAGCCATGACTACGATCTTCCACGACATGATGCACACCATAATGGAAGACTATGTCGATGGCATTCTGGCAAAATCACTTACTAGAGAAGGACACCTAGCAGTACTAGACAAAATATTCAACAAATTGGAAAAATTTAACGTGCGTCTCAACCCAAAGAAGTGTGTATTCGGGGTTACATCAGACAAACTACTGGGATACATCGTATTTGCAAATGGCATTGAAGTCGATCCAGCTAAGGTGAAAGCCATCATGGAGATGCCACCTCCTAAGAATCTGACTCAACTCAGATCCCTACAAGGAAAATTGTAATCTATCAGAAGGTTCATCTCCCAATTGGCAGACAAGTGCCACCCATTTTCTCACCTTCTACACAAGAATGTCCCTTTCAAATGGAATGAGTCATGTGAACAGGCATTTTAGCAATTAAAGGAATATCTCATCAAACCATCGGTATTAATGTCACTAATTCAGGGCAAGCCTCTATTACTGTATATCTCAGCTACACCAACAGCTTTGGGAGCTCTCCTTGCACAACAGAACTACGATGGGAAAGAACAAGCTATCTACTACATTAGTCGAACACTTGTTGGGTATGAACTACAATACACACTAGTTGAAAGAGAATGTCTAGCTGTTGTCTTTGCCTCACAAAAATGGAGACATTACATGCTGTCACACTTTGTCAAATTGATAGAAAAAATAGACCCACTCAAATATTTACTCAACAAGGCAGCCCTAATAGGTAGATTGTCTAAATGGGTCATGCTTCTCAATGAGTTTGATATTGAATATGTCAACAGGAAAGCAATAAAGGGACAAGTACTAGCAGATCAACTGGTAGATGCACCTCTAACGGATGACAGCCCTCTGAGCTTTGAGTTTCCAGACGAATCTATCTTCCACATACATACAACAACCTGGAAAATGTACTTCGATGGCTCATACACCCAACATGGATCGGGGGCAGGTATCTTATTGATCACACCTAACGGCGATACAATTCCTAAAACATATAGATTAATGTTTCCCTGCACTAACAACGTGGCAGAGTATGAAGCCCTAGTCATTGGTATCAAGCTAGCAGTTGAATGGAACATCAAAGAGCTTCAAGTCTATGGGGACTCACAACTAGTCATCAATCAAGTGAATGATGACTACCAAACGAAGGATGAGAAACTAATCCCTTACAAGAGAATGGTAGATGACTTCAAAGAATACTTCGTCAAGATCTCTTTTGAACATATATCAAGGATTGAAAACAAAGTTGCAGATGCTATGGCCACGATCGCCTCTCTCCTCGACATTCTGGAAAGTCAATCACATTATGAGTTCTTGTAGAGCCAGTGTCCTGTCCTGCATACGACACCCCTGAGTCCCATATCATTTGCCACATTGTTGGATCTGATTCCCCCCTCTATGGAAAGATCTTTGCCTATCTTAAAAAGAATACCCTCCCACCCAATCTCTCCAATAACCAAAAGAGAACCGTCATCTGTCAGGCATCCCAGTATGCCATTGTCACCAATACCTTATATCACCGCAGTCTCAATGGTACTCTCCTTAGGTGTCTCGCTAGTGAGGAATATCAAACTGCCTTGAGCGAAATACACGACAGTATATGCGGGACCCACCTTAGTGGCCCTACCCTAGCCAAGAAACTTATACGCATGGGGTACTACTGGCCAACTATGGAACAAGATTCCTATCATTTTGTAAAAAAGTGCAAGAAGTGCCAAATCCATGGGAACTTGATACATGCACCAACACAAGAGCTGCAACCATTAACGACTCCTTGGCCTTTTTGTTAGTGGGGACTCAACTTAGTGGGCAAGATCCACCCACCTTCCTCAAGCGGTCATAAATTCATAATCACTACCACAGAGTACTTCACGAAGTGGATTGAAGCTGTGCCCTTAGCCAACATCACAGGCAAACAGATTGCCTCTTTTATCCTGAACTATATCATTTGTCATTATGGTATCCCTTCATCCATTATCATGGATAACGGACAACCCTTCAAAAACCAAGATGTTAAGGAACTATGCGACAAATTCCATATCCAGCACCGCTTTTCAACCCCCTATTACCCACAAGGCAACGGCCAAGCTGAGGCATCCAATAAAACCATTCTGAAAATACTAAAGAAGACTATCAATGATGTTGGCCGTGATTGACAGGTCCAACTGAATCCCGCATTATGGGCCTACCACACAAGCATCCACACACCCATAGGTGCAACACCATACTCCCTAGTCTATGGATCTGAAGCTATCTTGCCCATTAAAGTTGAGATCCCATCCTTGCGAGTCTCATTAAAAGGCCTCATATCAGATGAAGAATACAAAGTAACCAGACTTCAAGAATTAGAGTTGCTCGAAGAGAGAAGGCAATAGGCCTTTAACCACCTGAAAGCATATTAGCAACACATGTCCAGAAGCTACAATCACAGAGTAAAGCCTTGAATCTTCCAAGTTGGTGACCTAGTCCTAAGAGAAAATCCCAGAAATCAGCAAGACAGAGAAAAGAAAGGAAAGTTTGAACCTAACTGGCTAGGTCCCTATGTCATCATCACAGCTTATGGATCGGGGGCATGTCAATTGGCTACATCTGAAGGTGAACTATTCGATGATCCTATCAACAGCATGCACCTTCGCAAGTTCTATACCTGAAAACCCCAATATAAGGGAGTCCTGAAAAAATCTAAAAAATTTGAAAAAGTGATAAAAATAGAACAAAAAAATAAAAAAAAATCAAAAAATCAAAAAAATCATCCTATGGTGAAAACCTGGCAAATAGGCACCTAAGATAGGTACCATGGTGAAAACCTGGCAAACAGGCGTCATGTGTACTTTTGGCTTCTTGTGCAAATAAAAGCAAGTGGTGAAAACCTGGTAAATAGGGCTATCTGCGACAAACCACTTCCTCCATCTGTTCCAACTTCATGTCTCTCGTGTCCCTCATATCGTTCATCTTAAACCAGTCCTTTGAACCGTTGTCAAACTACGTCGCCTCTGAGTTATCACATAGGCAAGGCCATTCTCAATGTGCCCCTAAGACTCCTCTCCACTCCACTATCCCGTCTGTCCCATATCTAGTCCTTCTATCAATTTGAGTTCGTGCTATTTTCTGCACCACTTTGCCATCGCCTAGGTCTTAGGTCCGCTAGGGTTTACCTTGAACTACGTTGCCTCTACGTTGTCACGTAGGCAAGGCCATTTAGCAATGAGCCCCTGAGGCACTAGGTCAGTCCATTAGGGTCCGTCTCTCCATGTCTATCGATCGTCTCATCCATAATAAGTTGATTCTTGTCTAAACTGGGGACAACTCCTCGACCTAGTTGTAGATTTGGATTCTTGAATGCCACTTTTCTCAGAGGATACCAATAAGGATGATGATACCTTTCACTAGACAAGCAAGCACAGCCAAAACAAGCTACCCCAACCAAAAGTCTTGACGCAAAACATCAACCTGTCCAAAAAAGTAGAACACCATAGCAAAAACACCAAAACTGATTCTATATCAATTATGGCAAAAGACACATCTAATGCAAGAATGTTTTGTCAATAGGTTAATTTACAAGGTCTTGAATTTTTGTCATCAAGGATTGCAAAAGCTAGAGATGCTATGATGGGGGCATAATTGTTTTCTTTGTCTACTGCTTGTGGATTAAACTTTAGTAATGTGACGACTTTTATCTAACGACATGATCAGCAAAAGATCATCGAGGACTTCGAGGTCTAAACATGAAAAGGGGCAATCTTTGTCTATTAAAATGCAAGAAGTACTCAGGTCATCTAGATTCAAGTTTGAATAGATGCTTGTATCAACTTGTTATATCAAAATCCATGTATGGAATGCTCAGGTCATCTCGGTTTAATTATACCTCGATGCTTGTACTTCCTTCCAACATTTCAAAAAGTGAAAAATACCAAAAAGTGCCCAATGATGAAAACAAAAAGCCTTGCAAATATCAAGATGACAAATCCACACCCATATCCATCTCATATCCGGCAAATCCATATCATCCATGCAATAAATAAAATCCTGTAGCATATCAAGTGCAAAATCCTCATTTTCTCCACCTCTTTTCTTCTACTTATCTATATCATCACCTGTGTCGATTGAGTACATTTGGACATATCAAAAACATAGCATAGATTTCATATCACATCACATGAGATAGTCGTTTACATGATTAAATCATTTTGCATACATACATTAGGTTATCAACATACATTTGCATCAGTATATCAATAACAACAAACTCAAAAACATAGACATTTCCATAGAGAGATGCATAATCATATCCATACACATTTACATTTACATATCAAATCATCCTAACATCCATCTAGTATGCATCACATATACAAGTACATCACCAAATCGATTGCATCCATAGCATATAAATGTAAGAACACATGCATGTCGACCATGAACAACTGCACCATTATATACTCATTAAAAACATGTCCAAATGTACAAATCTTTGTCCAATCTCTCATAGTCATATCATAAGTGTATACAAAACATAACAAATGGTGATACATATCTCGGGGCACAATAAGTACATATATCGGCTATATCAGCCATCCATAAAAAATGGGTACAAATTTGATCACAAATGGAATAACTATCCGGGTGTGCCTAACCCTGCCGCCGGGGAACACTGCTCCCTGCACTAGCCTCTCCCCTGTCTCCCCCTATCTACTGTGGGCCCCTCACTGAGCCTGTAGACCAAGACCCACCTGCCCTCTATAATGCCTCTGACTGGCTCCTGAAGCTAGGGGCACGATGCTCTACTGACGTAGCTCTGTGATATAACCCTCTGTAGTACTAAGCCTATGCCTGGGCTCTAGTAAGCTCACTCTACACCTAGATCACCTGTGCCTGTGCCTACTGCACCTGTGAAACCAAAAAATTGGATGTCCCATCTATGCCCATGGCCATCACGGCTGCATCTCTCGGCCCTCATAGCCCGCATACTGGCTAAGGTTGCGTCTCTCTCTAGTCAACTCTGATAACCGAGTCACATCTGACTCTCTCCGTGACTCTGCTGCTCTCAAATGAGCCCTCAGCTGCCTAATCGGGCTCTGTAGTGAAACCATAACTTGCTAATGCACATCAGGTTGTGGAACCTGCTTTGCCTGTGCCACCTATTGCGCTGGCACCTATCCCTGTATCGGCTGTGCCACCTGTTGTGGCGGTGGCATCTGCCTCTGTACTACCTCTGGCTAAACTGGCACCTGGACCTGCGCCTGTCCAACTGCCTACTGGCCCACAAGCCCCTCTCCAACCCTCTGCCTCAGTCTCAGTCTCCCATCATCTCCCTGCTCTCTCCTCCTCCTTTTCTATCCTCCCCTCCTCTTGCCAGCTGCACCCTCACCGTCTGAATCGCCCTCATCTATATGAGGAGCTAAGTCTCCTGGCCCTGAATATCTTAGGAATGGGTGTGCCGTGAACCACTCCTCGTAGTCTGGTGTCATGACAGCGTCCACTATCTCCCTCCGCATGGGCCAAGCTGTGTGAGGAATCTGTCAAAAGTCTATAAGGGCCTCCTCATATGATGCCACAAGACCCCACCTGTACCTCTCTGCATGAGTCCTGGCAAAGCGTGCCTCCCCTTGTGGTCTGCCCTAGACCCGACCAAATTGTCGCTGCACTCTACTCACAATCTACCACTCTAGAATGTACCTGCTCCTGCTAATAATCCACCGTGTCTGGAAGCAATACGGGAGCTCATCTGCGTCATCGTCCCATACCTCGCAGTCTATGTAGGGATGCTAGACAACTGCATCTAAGCCATCAAAAGCATGCCTCCAGTACTCCAACTTCCCTAGCCTATGCTGGGAAATCACACCTGCATAGCCGTAACTATATGGCTCACCCCTCTACCTGTGAAAAATGCATATCGGCCGTGTGATAGCAATGTGCTCCCACAACCAATATTGTAACAACAACGTACCTGCAAATAAACTGGCTCCTCTGTGATAAACCACCTGGTGCATGTCCCTGTATAAGTGTACAAGTACACACACCCCCCATGCATACCGGGTCCCGTCTGTGATCATACTCTCCAGCACCCTCCCCCAGCCGATCGAGAAGCCGTGCGCTCTCCTATCGGGGCATATCACGCCACCAATCAGTCCAGCAACTATGCCCGGGAAGTAGTCATAATAGTCGTGCATGTCCTGCCACGAAATCTCCTCCCCCACCAACTCTGGATCATCAAATACGCGTCTACACTCCTCTAAGCCATCGTCCTACTGCGACTCATACTCAACCAGCTCTCCCTGAATCGGGAGGTGCAGAATCTGGTACACATCCTCGAGAGTAACTGCCATCTCCCCCATCGGTAGATGGAATAACCCGAAAGATAAAGGTGAATTGGTTCAAACTGTCTCAGGTAGTTTTCATAATTATGAGTTAAACTACCATAGCACACATAAAGAAATCTTGGCCGTTGTTAACACATTTCAAGCTTTTCAAATGTTCATAGCAGACAAGAGATTTCTTCTTAAAAGTGATTTGCAGCATCTCAGTAGCTTCTTTCGGAAAGAATCCAAGAACAAAGTGGTAAGAGGCAGGTTACTTAGATGGGCTCAACTCCTTAGCACCTATGAGTTTGATTTCATTCACTTACCAGGAGTTGAAAATATCTTTGCTGATTTTATGTCAAGAGAAGGACACACCTTGGATCAGAAAGGACTTTTGAGTTTCTTTTGCTGAAACATATTCTTCAGAGTCGGACTCTGAAAAATCAGAACTTGAAAGAACAATGTCTTCTGAATCTGAAGGATAATCATCTATAAAGACATATTCATCTGTAATGCCGGCTGCTTTGGCAACGTGCATCTTACCTTTGCCCTTTTTCTTTTTCCTATCAAGACATTTATTGGCAAAGTGATCTCCTTTACAGATGTAATAAGAAGGTTTCCATTTAGAACCTTTTCCCTTCTTGTCTTTCTTTCGAAAGAAACCTCTTTTTCCTTTTGGAGGTTTTCTTTCTTTCTTATATTTTGACTTGAATTTCTTTCTGGATTTTTCTCTGTAACAGGGAGCACAGGAATCCCTTTCTGCATAATCATCAAGAGCATTTTATTTAGAACATATAGCTGAGGACAAAATAGGTTGAACCCTTTTGATTTCCTTTTTGGTTTTTGCTTCATCACAAATCTCTGAGTTAATTTGTTCTAAGAACTGTATGAGCTGAGGAAAAGTTAATTCCTTCATTTCAATGTTTTCAGCTACTAAGTTCTCTAAAACCTTCTTATGATAAAATTCTCCTATTGTATTCCCAAAACTTTTCAAGAAGGTTGTGAACATATATTCATGATTTTGCTCATGACCAGAAAGATAAAATTGTTCATACTGGTGACTATAGTAAAGCTGAAAATCTTTCAGATCTTTACATTTTCCTTTTATGAACTTTTGATAAGCAAGTTTTTCCATAACATCTCTTTTTCCGACAAATAGCCGGAGCAACTGAGCACATACCTGATCTGCACCTTTGTCGAGAAGCTGTTCTCGATAGTCATCATCCAGACGATCCCATACATGCCGGGTTGTTCCAGTCATTGCATTCAAAGCTTACTTAATGAATTCCCTTTCATCTAATTCAAGATTAGTAGCCATGTAATTTGTGATCCAGGATCTCATAGCATCTATTCCTCTAGTATTTTCTAAAACTTCAAATTTATCAAAATTTACAAGAGGAGGAGTATCTGCTTTGTAGCTCTGGATATTTTTAAAAGGATCATTAGAATGTGGATTCGTCCCTGATCCACAGGCCATTTGGACTGATCCTTGTGCAGGTGGCTGAATATTTTCTTCAGGTGTGTTGTCCTTGAAATTTCCTATTTGAGGATCATACACCTTTAGGGGCTCAGGTTGAAGAGGCTGAGACTTCAAGTGAGGGCCAGCATATTGGGCTTGCATATAGCCTTTAGCACTTGAGGGAAAGTTTTTTTATCTTGACCACTTGTTGATGTCGGGCTGACTAATAAGCAGATTGAACAGAAAGAGACTGTGTTCTAATAGTGGTCTGTATTTCAGTAGATTCTGTCTTAACAGAATCCCCTATTAACAATTGAGACTGTGTGATAGAATGGACTTCATCTGACATTTCTGTTATCCTTTGTCCATTATGTTTTACATGCAGATCTGTACTATTGATCTGAGAACCTAAAACATCACAGTCTAACTTGACTTCATTTCTGACTCTTTGTAAAAGGTCTCTCTGTCTTTCCAGAGTAGCATCTTGTTCTAATTTCCATTGTTCTGCCTTTTGGCGGAACTCATTATAGTTATGTTTTAACTCTAAGAGATCTTTCTTGACAGTGGCCGCCCACTCGTCAGTAAGTCTCTTCTCTATCTTTTCCAAAGTAGAAATCAGTGTATGGAAATTTGCTTGATTACTAAGATGTGCCTTTTCATTTTTAACTGCTTCTAACTGATGCCATATTCTCCTATCTTCTGCTAACAACATGGATTTTCTAATGCAGAGATTGGTCCAATTCAACAAGTTACTTTGACTGGGAGCATTATCTCCAAGAGGGAAGATATGCATTGGCCAACAGTTAGCCTTATATTTGCCTGTGGTATCAATCATCATAAAGTCTTGGAATGGAGGGATGGATCCGGGAACATAACAAGCACCTCCAGGAGTACCAATGACTTTCATTTGGGTTTCTTTGATATCCTGTTCTGGCATAGACACAGCGATGTTGGACATCATCCTAACATGGCCAGACTTAGGTGGAAAGACAAACGAACAATCTTCACATTTAAACAAACCATTACCTATTTCAGAATATTTATGATGAGCACAGGATGCAATGGGTTTTTTAGATTGCTGAGGAAATGAAGTATTCCGATGGATAGATGGAACTTTAAACAGATGTTCAAACCCTTTTGAGGGTTGGATACGAGTACTCTGGGAATGAGGTAAAGAGGTCACAGATGGGCCAGTCTGGTTATAATTAAACACCTTTTGTTGACTCAGAAAAGGGCCAAACAAATCTCGACTTGAACTTGAAAAGGGACGAGATAGAGGCTGGTTTCCATCTGAGAATTTTATGACGGCTTGGTCATCTAATTCTTCGATTGAGATGCCTCTCAATCTGGGTTGGTTCTCATTTTCCATTTCAGCTAGATTTTCTTGATCCCATAAATCTACAGCCCATTCTTGGGGCATCTGGATATCTCTATGACGCACAATTTTAGGAGCTATTAACTGAGTGCTGCTACTAGAAGAGGTCCAAATTGTGGATAGACCTTCTAAACCTTGAGCACGCTTGGGATTGGCCATTAAGGGCATAACTTTGTTGTACAATCTATAATGAACCAGGAAAACTAAGGAATGATCTACAGAATCCTTTTTCATGAATAGGTTCATGGTTCTGAACTTATATTCCAAAACATCTCTAAGATTGCCGTCTTTCAGGCTGACTAGGAAGTCAAGCAGACAGTCAACAAAGATAGGGCCTTTAGCCATGGAATCACATCCTGCTCCTAAGAGGGAGTGAGACAACTTAAAGAATCTAGCATCTTTTAACATCATGAGAACTATTATAGGTAAACCCTTTCTATAATGTCCACAGATACCTATTCGGACATATGACAGATGCATGAACTATGGGTTATTCTTATTTTCATAGGCTTTTTTCTGAAATTTCTTTATAAGATCATCAGAGAAGATGTTAAGCTTCCCTTGACTACCTCCCTTAACAACATGCTGTAACTCAGTGACATGAGAATTTTGTGATGACTTATACCCAAGCCATTCTTTAAGACCTACGTTCTTGTTATTAAACATATCAACAAGACTCTTAGGGACATCATGATATATTTCATGTGTAGGTATTCTGGGAACCTTAAAAGGTTTCTCAAGCTCTACATCTATACTAGAAACATCTTCTAAAGCATTACCAGAAAATTCAGAACTACTAAAAGCACTTTCATTATTAGCAAAAAAGTTGGTAAACTTAACTTCAGTATTGCGATCTGCTGTAAGATCGATGCTACCACCCATTGAGGAGGAAGAAGCGGAATCCATCTGCGCTCGACTTGGGCTTGAATTTGCACTCAAAAGAACTGATAACTACCTTCGCTGCCCTTACGCCTTCCACACAGCTTTCAGCGGGACTTACAATCAGGACTTACGACACAACGTGGCGTTCTGAGACAATACAGAGAGCGATGCAAGGAGCAATATAGATAAAGAGAGATTATGCTGGGGTTATGGTTAGGCAACAACGATAACAACATGCAATATAATCATCACCAGTGGCTCTGATACCAAATTTAAGCTGCAAATGACAAATACAATTTGGATATATGCACTTTACTTGTAAGTGAATTGTATGACCATTTATATTATTCACACTGAGAAAACTTACATAGATATTCATCATATACAGTGCTCACTATCATACTCAATGCAGAGTATGCACACTTTACCCAACTTATAAGCAAACTTACCTAAAACTTAAGCCTAACAAACTATGACTTTCACACACTAGCTTAGAACTCTAAAACCCTTAACTTCTTCTTCAGACTTTTCTCGCCTAAACTCGCTTGGTTAAGAAGGCGGCCTTGAGCCCTTTTTATAGGGAGTCGAAGGCGGAGCTTTTACCCTGAAACAAAGAGAGTTTTGAGATTCGTCAATCAGAAGGGGACACGAAGCAAGACCTTATCTGAAGGACATCCCATGTGAAGAGATTCTTTTGGTGGGACCCAATTATCCGTGAACAAGATAAGATCAACTGACACAACTGTACAGGACGTTCCTTTATGTCACGAGAGGAATAACTCGTACACACAATAAGGTGGTGTGTTTGCCCCTTTACACATGGTGTGGTCCATGTCTTTCTTTTACCACGAGGAGAAAGATATCCTCGATAAGTGACAAGCCCACTTATTAGCAAACTAGGACCCAGTACTATTAGTGGAGGTACTAGATTCTCTTGGTTGATAAAAAATACAACCTTCACAAGACTCGCCAACTGGATGGGTACAATCTGGAGCATGGTAGTGGCTGAAGGAATCATAAGTGGGGACCCGAGGGTCATCCTCTGATGCATCATAGCAGTTGGCACAAGTTTGTGATGAGGCATGAGGTACACAGCCTGTCAGGAGTCTACTTTCTTGTTCCTTCCAGATAATGCTTAACACCTTGAGCTTGTGTGGTCCATAGAATCCACGATTAAGGGCTTGAGAAGTCACTCCACTCATTCTGTATGTTTTAGTGTGGATCCAAATGGGTGTTTGGTGAGAGAAGAAGTGCCTTAGACGATTTCTAACCATCCAATGCTCAAAAGCAGAGTCGGGGCCACATGGTCCATAAACCTGGCACAAATGACGGCTAATGGAATTTTCGTCAGCAGAACTAAAGGTGAGTTTGAAAATACAACCTGTATATGCCATAGTTCCGTTGAACTGCAAATCTTCATTTGGAGGATAAGGACCTTGGAAGAGATTTCTAATTAATATCTTACCATCCTCAGCGTTTAGCCATTCATCAGGTTTACCAATAATTGGATTTTTGAATTGAACTGGTAGGACAAAATCTCCACACCAATTTTGTAAGACATGCCCAATCTCTGGATCAATTGGTTCAGCTTCAGCAGAGAACAAGAAGAAGGGTTCTTCAGTCCACAAACCTGGGGAGGTTAACTGCTGCTTTGCAGTTATCATTCTAAACCTGTCAAAAAGAAAATCATTAGCCATTTGATAATTATGCAGGTCTCTCCTTGGGAAGGGATTTGAACTCCATTCATTTCTACATGGATCATGCCATCTGTGTTCTCTTATGCGGACAACTCACACTTTTCCTTTCAGTTGCCTATTTTGGACCTTTGGCAAAAGTCCTTTCTGATCCAAGGTGTGTCCTTCTCTTGACATAAAATCAGCAAAAGATATTTTCAACTCCTGGTAAGTGAATGAAATCAAACTCATAGGTGCTAAGGAGTTGAGCCCATCTAAGTAACCTGCCTCTTACCACTTTGTTCTTGGATTCTTTCCGAAAGAAGCTACTGAGATAATGCAAATCACTTTTAAGAAGAAATCTCTTGTCTGCTATGAACATTTGAAAAGCTTGAAATGTGTTAACAACGGCCAAGATTTCTTTATGTGTGCTATGGTAGTTTAACTCAGAATTATGAAAACTACTTGAGATAGTTCAAACCAATTCACCTTTATATTTCGGGTTATACTGAATTGTCTTCTGTTCCATGAGAACTCCAGCCCATGCTCCATTACTAGCATCTGTTTCAACGATCTTGAAACCAGGTCTAGGTAACTTCAATGGTGGAAGCTGAGAGCATTTCTATTTTATGTTCATGATCAACTGATCATGATATTTCATCCATGGTGGTGGCTTACTACTGAGCAGCTTATTCAACTGCAAATGATCTTCAGCAAGCTTATGATAAAATCCTGCAATATAGTTAACCAATCCTAGAAATCTCTGCAATTCTTTAACATTCATGACTGGAAGATGAGCAATTTTACATAGGATGTGTGGTTGTGCCTCCATCATCCCCCCCGGAAGAAGCTTGATGCCAATAAAAACAATTTTAGGTTAAGCAAAGACTGCCTTTTGAGGATTTATAGCAAGGCCATGGTGTTGACAAATAGCCAGGAATTGGCGAAGATGGTCAAGGTGTGCAAAAATGTCTTGACTGAAAACAAGAATATCATCAATGTAAGGCTGGATAAACTTGGAGAAAGGTCAAAAGATGATATCCATCTACTGTTGGAAAATTGAGGGTACAGTTTTAATACCAAAAGGCAAGACTTTCCATTCAAACAGACCTTGAGGGACTGAAAAAGCTGTCTTGAAGAAATCTTGTTTCTTCAGAGCTATTTGCCAATAACCTTTAGTTAGGTCAAACTTGGAGTAGATATGGCTACCTTGGATAGATTTCCAGATATGGTCTTTGCTAGGTAAAGGATGCCTATTATCAACAAGACATTCGTTAAGAGGTTTGTAATTCACAACCATACGCTTTTCAGGAAGTTCAACGCCATTTTTATCAACTTTTGGAACATACATGGCATGACAGGAGAAAGGTGAATCAGACACTTGAATTAAACCTATCTTTTCAAGCTCAGCAATTTCCATGTGACAAACAGAAGTCTCAGAGGCAGACATCAGGAAGTAATTGGCTTTAGTTTTAGGAGGAATTTCATTACCTTCTTGATCACGCTTGAGAGTGAGGTCGCAAGTGAGATTACACTGATGCCGCGTCAAATCTTTGGTCATGATAGTGTCATTGAAAGTAGCTTTGATTTCTGCAAGAATCTCTTGCTTCTGCTTGAACTGATTCGTGAGCCAAACCTGATTTACAGGTTTCTTCTTTTTCACCTTTGGACTGATGGTTGAGAAAGAAAGTGGCTGGTATAGCCGAGGAAGTTGATATAGCCCTTTGCAAATGATGAAATCTTTATCAATAATAAAGGGTTCCCATTCTTTAATGGTGTGACTGCCAATAACTCCATCATAATCTTCCACTTTAAATTCCACAAACAAAGTGTTAGTGGTGAAACTTTCAAAACCAATTTGAACAGGAGCTACACAGAAAGATGAACTCCCTTCTGTTTCATGATTTGCAAATGTGATATCCGTTTTACCTTCGCACCATGCATCAGTGGGAAATGCATTTCTGCAAGCAAGATTGAGGTCGGCACCTATATCTATAAGAAAGGCCAGAGGATAGGCCATTATACCTTTGAAATGGATGGTAAGGACTACTCCAGGACATATGGTTGTGGCTCGGGCAGATCTATGATGGCCTTTGATGACATTGAAGGTCTTACTACTAGAACCTTCTTCAACAATATGAGCAGGAGATCCCATGAAAGCTTCATCATTCAGGTATTGAAGAGGATCATCTTCAGGTGGCTCTTGCTTAATTGCTTGGGATATCAGAGGACTATATGGCTTTTCTTGACAGAATAATTGTTCCTCTTGTTCTGTGACTTGAGATCTTAACTTTAAAGAACCAGCAGCATTAAATTTATTGATATAAGTATCTAACTCAGGAGCTTTCTCTACTTCTTCATTTAGACAAGCATTTTCTTCCTCATCTAATTCAAGAATTTCATTTTGAGCTTGAGTTATTACCTTTATGAGAAAATCTTTCCTTTGACGATGCCATAGTCGTCTTGCCATACTGCCTGGTGCTGGTGCTTCAAGAATGCCTCGCTGGGGTAGCGGTATTTTTGAGGCTATAGATGGAGTACTAGGTGTGATAGACGGTGATCTAGGAAACCAAGGAGAAGGCCTGTAGTCATGAGAGGGTTGAGTAGGAAAATTCGGTGGTCCTACTGATTTGATAGAACTTCGGCTTCTACTCTCAATCTTTGGCTGTAGCAGATGGATATCATCTTTCGACCTTCCTCCAAGTTTATCCAGCCTTACATTGATGATATTCTTGTTTTCAGTCAAGACATTTCTGCACACCTTGACCATCTTCGCCAATTCCTGGCTGTTTGTCAACACCATGGCCTTGCTATAAATCCTCAAAAGATAATGTTTGCTCAACCTAAAATTGTTTTTATTGGCATCAAGCTTCTTCCGGGGGGGATGATGGAGGCACAACCACACATCCTACGTAAAATTGCTCATCTTCCAGTCATGAATGTTAAAGAATTGTAGAGATTTCTAGGACTGGTTAACTATATTGCAGGATTTTATCATAAGCTTGCTGAAGATCGTTTGCAGTTGAATAAGCTGCTCAGTAGTAAGCCACCACCATGGACGAAATATCATGATCAGTTGATCATAAACATAAAACAGAAATGCTCTCAGCTTCCACCATTGAAGTTACCTGGACCTGGTTTCAAGATCGTTGAAACAGATGCTAGTAATGGAGCATGGGCTGGAGTTCTCAGGGAACAGAAGACAGTTCAGTATAACCTGAAAGATAAAGGTGAATTGGTTCGAACTGTCTCAGGTAGTTTTCATAATTCTGAGTTAAACTACCATAGCACACATAAAGAAATCTTGGCCATTGTTAACACATTTCAAGCTTTTCAAATGTTCATAGCAGACAAGAGATTTCTTCTTAAAAGTGATTTGCAGCATCTCAGTAGCTTCTTTCGGAAAGAATCCAAGAACAAAGTGGTAAGAGGCAGGTTACTTAGATGGGCTCAACTCCTTAGCGCCTATGAGTTTGATTTCATTCACTTACCAGGAGTTGAAAATATCTTTGCTGATTTTATGTCAAGAGAAGGACACACCTTGGATCAGAAAGGACTTTTGCCAAAGGTCCAAAATAGGCAACTGAAAGGAAAAGTGCGAGTTGTTCGCATAAGAGAACACAGATGGCATGAGCCATGTAGAAATGAATGGAGTTCAAATCCCTTCCCAAGGAGAGACCTGCATAATTATCAAATGGCTAATGATTTTCTTTTTGATAGGTTTAGAATGCTAACTGCAAAGCAGCAGTTAACCTCCCTAGGTTTGTGGACTGAAGAACCCTTCTTCTCGTTCTCTGTTGAAGCTGAACCAATTGATCCAGAGATTGGGCATGTCTTACAAAATTGGTGTGGAGATTTTGTCCTACCAGTTCAATTAAAAAACCCAATTATTGGTAAACCTGATGAATGGCTAAACGCTGAGGATGGTAAGATATTAATTAGAAATCTCTTCCAAGGTCCTTATCCTCTAGCTGAAGATTTGCAGTTCAATGGAACTACAGCATATACAGGTTGTATTTTCAAACTCACCTTTAGTTCTACTGACGAAAATTCCATTAGCCGTCATTTGTGCCAGGTTTATGGACCATGTGGCCCCGACTCTACTTTTGAGCATTGGACGGTTAGAAATCGTCTAAGACACTTCTTCTCTCACCAAACATCCATTTGGATCCACACTAAAACATACAGAATGAGTGGAGCGACTTCTCAAGCCCTTAATCGTGGATTCTATGGACCACACAAGCTCAAGGTGTTAAGCATTATCTGGAAGGAACAAGAAAGTAGACTCCTGACAGGCTGTGTACCTCATGCCTCGTCACAAACTTGTGCCAACTGCTATGATGCATCAGAGGATGACCCTCGGGTCCCCACTTATGATTCCTTCGGCCACTACCGCACTCCAGATTGTACCCATCCAGTTGGCGAGTCTTGTGAAGGTTGTATTTTTTATCAACCAAGAGAATCTAGTACCTCCAGTAATAGTACTGGGTCCTAGTTTGCTAATAAGTGGGCTTGTCACTTATCGAGGATATCTTTCTCCTCGTGGTAAAAGAAAGACATGGACCACACCATGTGTAAAGGGGCAAACACACCGCCTTATTGTGTGTACGAGTTATTCCTCTCGTGACATAAAGGAACGTCCTGTACAGTTGTGTCGGTTGATCTTATCTTGTTCACGGATAATTGGGTCCCACCAGAAGAATCTCTTCACATGGGATGTCCTTCAGATAAGGTCTTGCTTCGTGTCCCCTTCTGATTGACGGATCTCAAAACTCTCTTTATTTCAGGGTAAAAGCTCCACCTTCGACTCCCTATAAAAAGGGCTCAAGGCTGCCTTCTTAACCAAGCGAGTTTAGGCGAGAAAAGTCTGAAGAAGAAGTTAAGGGTTTTAGAGTTCTAAGCTAGTGTGTGAAAGTCATAGTTTGTTAGGCTTAAGTTTTAGGTAAGTTTGCTTATAAGTTGGGTAAAGTGTGCATACTCTGCATATGAGTATGATAGCGAGCATTGTATATGATGAATATCTATGTAAGTTTTCTTAGTGTGAATAATATAAATGGTCATACAATTCACTTACGAGTAAAGTGCATATATCCAATTGTATTTGTCATTTACAGCTTAAATTTGGTATCAGAGCCACTAGTGACGATTATATTGCATGTTGTTATCGTTGTTGCCTAACCATAACCCCAGTATAATCTCTCTTTATCTGTATTGCTCCTTGCACCGCTCTCTGTATTGTCTCAAAACGCCACGTTGTGTCGTAAGTCCTGATTGTAAGTCCCGCTGAAAGCCATGTGGAAGGCGTAAGGGCAGCTAAGGCAGTTATCTGTTCTTTTGAGTGCAGATTCAAGCCCAAGTCAAGCGCAGATGGATTCCGCTTCTTCCTCCTTAATGGGTGGCAGCATCGATCTTACAGCAAATCGCAATACTAAAATTAAGTTTACCAACTTTTTTGCTAATAATGAAAGTGCTTTTAGTAGTTCTGAATTTTCTGGTAATGCTTTAGAAGATGTTCCTAGTATAGGTGTAGAGCCTGAGAAACCTTTTAAGGTTCCCAGACTACCTGCACATGAAATATATCGTGATGTCCCTAAGAGTCTTGTTGATATGTTTAATAACAAGAATGTAGGTCTTAAAGAATGGTTTGGGTATAAGTCATCACAAAATTGTCATGTCGCCGAGTTACAGCATGTTGTTAAGGGAGGTAGTCAAGGGAAGCTTAACATCTTCTCTGATGATCTTATAAAGAAATTTCAGAAAAAAGCCTATGAAAATAAGAATAACCCACAGTTCATGCATCTGTCATATGTCCGAATCGGTATCTGTGGACATTATAGAAAGGGTTTACCTATAGTAGTTCTCATGATGTTAAAAGATGCTAGATTCTTTAAGTTGTCTCACTCCCTCTTAGGAGCAGGATGTGATTCCATGGCTAAAGGCCCTATCTTTGTTGACTGTCTGCTTGACTTCCCAGTCAGCCTGAAAGACAGCAATCTTAGAGATGTTTTGGAATATAAGTTCAGAACCATGAACCTATTCATGAAAAAGGATTCTGTAGATCATTCCTTAGTTTTCCTGGTTCATTATAGATTGTACAACAAAGTTATGCCCTTAATGGCCAATCCCAAGCGTGCTCAAGGTTTAGAAGGTCTATCCACAATTTGGACCTCTTCTAGTAGCAGCACTCAGTTAACAGCTCCTAAAATTGTGCGTCATAGAGATATCCAGATGCCCCAAGAATGGGCTGTAGATTTATGGGATCAAGAAAATCTAGCCGAAATGGAAAATGAGAACCAACCCAGATTGAGAGGCATCTCAATCGAAGAATTAGATTACTAGGCCATCATAAAATTCTCAGACAAAAACCAACCTCTGTCTCGTCCCTCTTCAAGTTCAAGTTGAGATTTGTCTGGCCCTTTTCTGAGTCAACAAAAGGTGTTTAATTATAACCAGCCTGGCCCATCTGTGACCTCTTTACCTCGTTCCCAGAGTACTCGTATCCAACCCTCAAAAGGGTTTGAACATCTATTTAAAGTTCCATCTATCCATTGGAATACTTCATTTCCTTAGCAATCTGAAAAACCCATTGCATCCTGTGCTCATCATAAATATTCTGAAATCGGTAATGGTTTGTTTAAATGTGAAGATTGTTCGTTTGTCTTTACACCTAAGTCTGGCCATGTTAGGATGATGTCCAACATCGCTGTGTCTATGCCAGAACAAGATATCAAAGAAACCCAAATGAAAGTCATTGGTACTCCTGGAGGTGCTTGTTATGTTCCCGGATCCATCCCTCCATTCCAAGACTTTATGATGATTGATACCACAGGCAAATATAAGGCTAACTATTGGTCAATGCATATCTTCCCTCTTGGAGATAATGCTCCCAGTCAAAGTAACTTGTTGAATTGGACCAATCTCTGCATTAGAAAATCCATGTTGTTAGCAGAAGATAGGAGAATATGGCATCAGTTAGAAGCAGTTAAAAATGAAAAGGCACATCTTAGTAATCAAGCAAATTTCCATACACTGATTTCTACTTTGGAAAAGATAGAGAAGAGACTTACTGACGAGTGGGCGGCCACTGTCAAGAAAGATCTCTTAGAGTTAAAACATAACTATAATGAGTTCCGCCAAAAGGTAGAACAATGGAAATTAGAACAAGATGCTGCTCTGGAAAGACAGAGAGACCTTTTACAAAGAGTCATAAATGAAGTCAAGTTAGACTGTGATGTTTTAGGTTCTCAGATCAATAGTACAGTTCTGCATGTAAAACATAATGGACAAAGGATAACAGAAATGTCAGATGAAGTCCATTCTATCACACAGTCTCAATTGTTAATAGGGGATTCTGTTAAGACAGAATCTGCTGAAATACAGACCACTATTAGAACAGAGTCTCTTTCTGTTCAGTCTGCTTATCAGTCAGCCCGACATCAACAAGTGGTCAAGATAAAAAACTTTTCCTCAAGTGCTAAAGGCTATATGCAAGCCCAATATGCTGGCCCTCACTTGAAGTCTCAGCCTCTTCAACCTGAGCCCCTAAAGGTGTATGATCCTCAAACAGGAAATTTCAAGGACAACACACCTGAAGAAAATATTCAACCACCTGCACAAGGATCAGTCCAAATGGCCCGTGGATCGGGGACAAATCCACATTCTAATGATCCTTTTAAAAATATCCAGAGCTACAAAGCAGATACTCCTCTTGTAAATTTTGATAAATTTGAAGTTTTAGAAAATACTAGAGGAATAGATGCTATGAGATCCTGGATCACAAATTACATGGCTACTAATCCTGAATCAGATGAAAGGGAAGTCATTAAGCAAGCTTTGAATGCAATGACTGGAACAGCCCGGCATGTATGTGATCGTTTGGATGATGACTATTGAGAACAGCTTCTCGACAAAGGTGCAGATCAGGTATGTGCTCAGTTGCTCCAGCTATTTGTTGGAAAAAGAGATGTTATGGAAAAACTGGCTTATCAAAAGTTCATAAAAGGAAAATGTAAAGATTTGAAAGATTTTCAGCTTTACTGTAGTCGCAAGTATGAACAATTTTATCTTTCTGGTCAAGAGCAAAATCATGAATATATGTTCACAACCTTCTTGAAAAGTTTTAGGAATACAATAGGAGAATTTTGTCATAAGAAGGTTTTAGAGAACTTAGTAGCTGAAAACATTGAAATGAAGGAGTTAACTTTTCCTCAGCTCATACAGTTCTTAGAACAAATTAACTCAGAGATTTGTGATGAAGCAAAAAGCAAAAAGGAAATCAAAAGGGTTCAACCTATTTTGTCCTCAGCTATATGTTCTAAATTAAATGCTCTTGATGATTATGCAGAAAGGGATTCCTGTGCTCCCTGTTACAGAGAAAAATCCAGAAAGAAATTCAAGTCAAAATATAAGAAAGAAAGAAAACCTCCAAAAGGAAAAAGAGGTTTCTTTCGAAAGAAAGATAAGAAGGGAAAAGGTTCTAAATGGAAACCTTCTTGTTACATCTGTAAAGGAGATCACTTTGCCAATAAATGTCCTGATAGGAAAAAGAAAAAGGGCAAAGGTAAGATGCGCGCTGCCAAAGCAGCCGGCATTACAGATGAATATGTCTTTATAGATGATTATCCTTTAGATTCAGAAGACATTGTTCTTTCAAGTTCTGATTTTTCAGAGTCCGAGTTTGAAGAATATGTTTCAGCAAAAGAAACTCAAAAGTCCTGTTTGAATTCCATAAAGCAAAAGGGTGATAACTCTTCCTCAGAGAGTACTTCATCGGGATCTGAAGTTTCGTTCTATTGCAGAATGTTCTGCTCAGATACTGGAAGTGAATTAGATAAGGTAATTGAACAAATTGTTAATATAGAGTCCCAATTGCAGAAAATGAACATGGGACAGGAAACATGGAAGAAGCTGACACCCAAGCTAGATCAGCTCAAGAATAAGAAATATTATTTTCTATAGCCAAAGATTGAGAGTAGAAGCCAAAGTTCTATCAAATCAGTAGGACCACCGAATTTTCCTACTCGACCCTCTCATGACTATAGGCCTTCTCCTTAGTTTCCTAGATCACCGTCTATCACACCTTCTAGTACTCCATCTATAGCCTCAACAATACCACTACCCCAGCGAGGCATTCTTGAAGCACCAGCACCAGGCAGTATGGCAAGACGACTCTGGCGTCGTCAAAGGAAAGATTTTCTCATAAAGGTAATAACTCAAGCTCAAAATGAAATTCTTGAATTAGATGAGGAAGAAAATGCTTGTCTAAATGAAGAATTAGAGAAAGCTCCTGAGTTAGATACTTATATCAATAGATTTAATGCTGCTGGTTCTTTAAAGTTAAGATCTCAAGTCACAGAACAAGAGGAACAATTGTTCTGTCAAGAAAAGCCATATAGTCCTCTGATATCCCAAGCAATTAAGCAAGAGCCACCTGAAGATGATCCTCTTCAATACCTGAGTGATGAAGCTTTCATGGGATCTCCTGCTCATATTGTTGAAGAAGGTTCTAGCAGTAAGACCTTCAATGTCATCAAAGGCAATCATAGATCTGCCCGAGCCACAACCATATGTCCTGGAGTAGTCCTTACCATCCATTTCAAAGGTATAATGGCCTATCCTCTGGCCTTTCTTATAGATACTGGTGCCAACCTCAATCTTGCTTGCAGAAATGCATTTCCCACTGATGCATGGTGCGAAGGTAAAACGGATATCACATTTGCAAATCATGAAACAGAAGGGAGTTCATCTTTCTGTGTAGCTCCTGTTCAAATTGATTTTGAAAGTTTCACCACTAACACTTTGTTTGTGGAATTTGAAGTGGAAGATTATGATGGAGTTATTGGCAGTTACACCATTAAAGAATGGGAACCCTTTATTATTGATAAAGATTTCATCATTTGCAAAGGGCTATATCAACTTCCTCGGCTATACCAGCCACTTTCTTTCTCAACCATCAGTCCAAAGGTGAAAAAGAAGAAACCTGTAAATCAGGTTTGGCTCACGAATCAGTTCAAGCAGAAGCAAGAGATTCTTGCAAAAATCAAAGCCACTTTCAATGACACTGTCATGACCAAAGATTTGACGCGGCATCAGCGTAATCTCACTTGCGACCTCACTCTCAAGCGTGATCAAGAAGGTAATGAAATTGCTCCTAAAACCAAAGCCAATTACTTCCTGATGTCTACCTCTAAGACTTCTGTTTGTCACAAGGAAATTGCTGAGCTTGAAAAGATAGGTTTAATTCAAGTGTCTGATTCACCTTTCTCCTGTCACGCCATGTATGTTCTAAAAGTTGATGAAAATGGCATTGAACTTCCTAAAAAGCGTCTGGTTGTGAATTACAAACATCTTAACGAATGTCTTGTTGATAATAGGCATCCTTTACCTAGCAAAGACCATATCTGGCAATCTATCCAAGGTAGCCATATCTACTCCAAGTTTGACCTAACTAAATGTTATTGGCAAATAGCTCTGAAGAAACAAGATTTCTTCAAGACAGCTTTTTTAGTCCCTCAAGGTCTGTTTGAATGTAAAGTCTTGCCTTTTGGTATTAAAACTGCACCCTCAATTTTCCAACAGCAGATGGATATCATCTTCCGACCTTTCTCCAAGCTTATCCATCCTTACATTGATGATATTCTTGTTTTCAGTCAAGACATTTCTGCACACCTTGACCATCTTCACCAATTCCTGGCTGTTTGTCAACACCATGGCCTTGCTATAAATCCTCAAAAGATAGTCTTTGCTCAACCTAAAATTGTTTTTATTGGCATCAAGCTTCTTCTGGGGGGATGATGGAGGCACAACCACACATCCTGCGTAAAATTGCTCATCTTCCAGTCACGAATGTTAAAGAATTGCAGAGATTTCTAGGACTGGTTAACTATATTGCAGGATTTTATCATAAGCTTGCTGAAGATCGTTTGCAGTTGAATAAGCTACTCAGTAGTAAGCCACCACCATGGACGAAATATCATGATCAGTTGATCATAAACATAAAACAGAAATGCTCTCAGCTTCCACCATTGAAGTTACCTGGACCTGGTTTCAAGATCGTTGAAACAGATGCTAGTAATGGAGCATGGGCTGGAGTTCTCAGGGAACAGAAGACAGTTCAGTATAACCTGAAAGATAAAGGTGAATTGGTTCGAACTGTCTCAGGTAGTTTTCATAATTCTGAGTTAAACTACCATAGCACACATAAAGAAATCTTGGCCGTTGTTAACACATTTCAAGCTTTTCAAATGTTCATAGCAGACAAGAGATTTCTTCTTAAAAGTGATTTGCAGCATCTCAGTAGCTTCTTTCGGAAAGAATCCAAGAACAAAGTGGTAAGAGGCAGGTTACTTAGATGGGCTCAACTCCTTAGCACCTATGAGTTTGATTTCATTCACTTACCAGGAGTTGAAAATATCTTTGCTGATTTTATGTGAAGAGAAGGACACACCTTGGATCAGAAAGGACTTTTGCCAAAGGTCCAAAATAGGCAACTGAAAGGAAAAGTGCGAGTTGTCCGCATAAGAGAACATAGATGGCATGAGCCATGTAGAAATGAATGGAGTTCAAATCCCTTCCCAAGGAGAGACCTGCATAATTATCAAATGGCTAATGATTTTCTTTTTGATAGGTTTAGAATGCTAACTGCAAAGCAGCAGTTAACCTCCCTAGGTTTGTGGACTGAAGAACCCTTCTTCTTGTTCTCTGCTGAAGCTGAACCAATTGATCCAGAGATTGGGCATGTCTTACAAAATTGGTGTGGAGATTTTGTCCTTCCAGTTCAATTTAAAAATCCAATTATTGGTAAACCTCATGAATGGCTAAATGCTGAGGATGGTAAGATATTAATTAGAAATCTCTTCCAAGGTCCTTATCCTCCAGCTGAAGATTTGCAGTTCAACGAAACTACGGCATATACAAGTTGTATTTTCAAACTCACCTTTAGTTCTGCTAATGAAAATTCCATTAGCGATCATTTGTGCCAGGTTTATGGACAATGTGGCCTGGACTCTGCTTTTGAGCATTGGACAGTTAGAAATCATCTAAGGCACTTCTTCTCTCATCAAACACCCATTTGGATCCACACTAAAACATACAGAATGAGTGGAGTGACTTGTCAAGCCCTTAATCGTGGATTCTATGGACCACACAAGCTCAAGATGTTAAGCATTATCTGGAAGGAACAAGAAAGTAGACTCCTGACAGGCTGTGTACCTCATGCCTTGTCACAAACTTGTGCCAACTGCTATGATGCATTAGAGGATGACCCAAGGGTCCCCACTTATGATTCCTTCGGCCACTACCGCGCTCCAGATTGTACCCATCCAGTTGGCGAGTCTTGTGAAGGTTGTATTTTTTATCAACCAAGAGAATCTAGTACCTCCACTAATAGTACTGGGTCCTAGTTTTCTAATAAGTGGGCTTGTCACTTATCGAGGATATCTTTCTCCTCGTGGTAAAAGAAAGACATGGACCACACCATGTGTAAAGGGGCAAACACACCGCCTTATTGTGTGTACGAGTTATTCCTCTCGTGACATAAAGGAACATCCTGTACAGTTGTGTCAGTTGATCTTATCTTGTTCACGGATAATTGGGTCCCACCAGAAGAATCTCTTCACATGGGATGTCCTTCAGATAAGGTCTTGCTTCGTGTCCCCTTCTGATTGACGGATCTCAAAACTCTCTTTGTTTTAGGGTAAAAGCTCCGCCTTCGACTCCCTATAAAAAGGGCTCAAGGCTGCCTTCTTAACCAAGCGAGTTTAGGTGAGAAAAGTCTGAAGAAGAAGTTAAGGGTTTTAGAGTTCTAAGCTAGTGTGTGAAAGTCATAGTTTGTTAGGCTTAAGTTTTAGGTAAGTTTGCTTATAAGTTGGGTAAAGTGTGCATACTCTGCATATGAGTATGATAGTGAGCATTGTATATGATGAATATCTATGTAAGTTTTCTCAGTGTGAATAATATAAATGGTCATACAATTCACTTACGAGTAAAGTGCATATATCCAAATTGTATTTGTCATTTGCAGCTTAAATTTGGTATCAGAGCCACTGGTGACGATTATATTGCATGTTGTTATCGTTGTTGCCTAACCATAACCCCAGCATAATCTCTCTTTATCTATATTGCTCCTTGCATCGCTCTCTGTATTGTCTCAGAACGCCACGTTGTGTCGTAAGTCCTGATTGTAAGTCCCGCTGAAAGCCATGTGGAAGGCGTAAGGGTAGCTAAGGCAGTTATCAGTTCTTTCGAGCACAGATTCGAGCCCAAGTCGAGCGTAGATGGATTCCGCTTCTTCCTCCTCAATGGGTGGCAGCATCGATCTTACAGCAGATCGCAATACTGAAGTTAAGTTTACCAACTTTTTTGCTAATAATGAAGGAGCTTTTAGTAGTTCTAAATTTTCTGGTAATGCTTTAGAAGATGTTTCTAGTATAGGTGTAGAGCTTGAGAAACCTTTTAAGGTTCCCGGAATACCTGCACATGAAATATATCGTGATGTCCCTAAGAGTCTTGTTGATATGTTTAATAACAAGAACGTAGGTCTTAAAGAATGGTTTGGGTATAAGTCATCACAAAATTGTCATGTCACCGAGTTACAGCATGTTGTTAAGGGAGGTAGTCAAGGGAAGCTTAACATCTTCTCTGATGATCTTATAAAGAAATTTCAGAAAAAAGCCTATGAAAATAAGAATAACCCACAGTTCATGCATCTGTCATATGTCCGAATCGGTATCTGTGGACATTATAGAAAGGGTTTACCTATAATAGTTCTCATGATGTTAAAAGATGCTAGATTCTTTAAGTTGTCTCACTCCCTCTTAGGAGCAGGATGTGATTCCATGGCTAAAGGCCCTATCTTTGTTGACTGTCTGCTTGACTTCCCAGTCAGCCTGAAAGACGGCAATCTTAGAGATGTTTTGGAATATAAGTTCAGAACCATGAACCTATTCATGAAAAAGGATTCTGTAGATCATTCCTTAGTTTTCCTAGTTCATTATAGATTGTACAACAAAGTTATGCCCTTAATGGCCAATCCCAAGCGTGCTCAAGGTTTAGAAGGTCTATCCACAATTTGGACCTCTTCTAGTAGCAGCACTTAGTTAACAGCTCCTAAAATTGTGCGTCATAGAGATATCCAGATGCCCCAAGAATGGGCTGTAGATTTATGGGATCAAGAAAATCTAGCCGAAATGGAAAATGAGAACCAACCCAAATTGAGAGGCATCTCAATCGAAGAATTAGATGACCAGGCCATCATAAAATTCTCAGACGGAAACCAGCCTCTGTCTCGTCCCTCTTCAAGTTCAAGTCGAGATTTGTCTGGCCCTTTTCTGAGTCAACAAAAGGTGTTTAATTATAACCAGCCTGGCCCATCTATGACGTCTTTACCTCATTCCCAGAGTACTCGTATCCAACCCTCAAAAGGGTTTGAACATCTGTTTAAAGTTCCATCTATCCATCGGAATACTTCATTTCCTCAGCAATCTGAAAAACCCATTGCATCCTGTGCTCATCATAAATATTCTGAAATAGGTAATGGTTTGTTTAAATTTGAAGATTGTTCGTTTGTCTTTCCACCTAAGTCTGGCCATGTTAGGATGATGTCCAACATCGCTGTGTCTATGCCAGAACAAGATATCAAAGAAACCCAAATGAAAGTCATTGGTACTCCTGGAGGTGCTTGTTATGTTCCCGGATCCATCCCTCCATTCCAAGACTTTATGATGATTGATACCACAGGCAAATATAAGGCTAACTGTTGGCCAATGCATATCTTCCCTCTTGGAGATAATGCTCCCAGTCAAAGTAACTTGTTGAATTGGACCAATCTCTGCATCAGAAAATCCATGTTGTTAGCAGAAGATAGGAGAATATGGCATCAGTTAGAAGCAGTTATAAATGAAAAGGCACATCTTAGTAATCAAGCAAATTTCCATACACTGATTTCTACTTTGGAAAAGATAGAGAAGAGACTTACTGACGAGTGGGCGGCCACTGTCAAGAAAGATCTCTTAGAGTTAAAACATAACTATAATGAGTTCCGCCAAAAGCCAGAACAATGAAAATGAGAACAAGATGCTGCTTTGGAAAGACAGAGAGACCTTTTACAAAGAGTCAGAAATGAAGTCAAGTTAGACTGTGATGTTTTAGGTTCTCAGATCAATAGTACAGATCTGCATGTAAAACATAATGGACAAAGGATAACAGAAATGTTAGATGAAGTCCATTCTATCACACAGTCTCAATTGTTAATAGGGGATTCTGTTAAAAAAGAATCTGCTAAAATATAGACCACTATTAGAACAGAGTCTCTTTCTGTTCAGTCTGCTTATCAGTCAACCTGACATCAACAAGTGGTCAAGATGAAAAACTTTCCCTCAAGTGCTAAAGGCTATATGCAAGCCCAATATGCTGGCCCTCACTTGAAGTCTCAGCCTCTTTAACTTGAGCCCCTAAAGGTGTATGATCCTCAAACAGGAAATTTCAAGGACAACACACCTGAAGAAAATATTCAGCCACCTGCACAAGGATCGGTCCAAATGGCCCGTGGATCAGGGACGAATCCACATTCTAATGATCCTTTTAAAAATATCCAGAGCTACAAAGCAGATACTCCTCCTCTTGTAAATTTTGATAAATTTGAAGTTTTAGAAAATACTAGAGGAATAGATGCTATGAGATCCTGGATCACAAATTACATGGCTACTAATCCTGAATCAGATGAAAGGGAAGTCATTAAGCAAGCTTTGAATGCAATGACTGGAACAGCCCAGCATGTATAGGATCGTCTGGATGATGACTATCGAGAACAGCTTCTCGACAAAAGTGCAGATCAGGTATGTCCTCAGTTGCTCCGGCTATTTGTCGAAAAAAGAGATGTTATGGAAAAACTGGCTTATCAAAAGTTCATAAAAGGAAAATGTAAAGATCTGAAAGATTTTCAGCTTTACTATAGTCGCCAGTATGAACAATTTTATCTTTCTGGTCATGAGCAAAATCATGAATATATGTTCACAACCTTCTTGAAAAGTTTTGGGAATACAATAGGAGAATTTTATCATAAGAAGGTTTTAGAGAACTTAGTAGCTGAAAACATTGAAATGAAGGAATTAACTTTTCCTCAGCTCATACAGTTCTTAGAACAAATTAACTCAGAGATTTGTGATGAAGCAAAAAGCAAAAAGGAAATCAAAAGGGTTCAACCTATTTTGTCCTCAGCTATATGTTCTAAATTAAATGCTTTTGATGATTATGCAGAAAGGCATTCCTGTGCTCCCTGTTACAGAGAAAAATCCAGAAAGAAATTCAAGTCAAAATATAAGAAAGAAAGAAAACCTCCAAAAGGAAAAAGAGGTTTCTTTCGAAAGAAAGACAAGAAGGGAAAAGGTTCTAAATGGAAACCTTCTTGTTACATCTGTAAAGGAGATCACTTTGCCAATAAATGTCCTGATAGGAAAAAGAAAAAGGGCAAAGGTAAGATGCGCGCTGCCAAAGAAGCCGGCATTACAGATGAATATGTCTTTATAGATGATTATCCTTCAGATTCAGAAGATATTGTTCTTTCAAGTTCTGATTTTTCAGAGTCCGAGTCTGAAGAATATGTTTCAGCAAAAGAAACTCAAAAGTCCTGTTTGAATTCCATAAAGCAAAAGGGTGATAACTCTTCCTCAGAGAGTACTTCATCGGGATCTGAAGTTTCGTTCTATTGTAGAATGTTCCGCTCAGATACTAGAAGTGAATTAGATAAGGTAATTGAAAAAATTGTTAATATAGAGTCCCAATTGCAGAAAATGAACATGGGATAGGAAACATGGAAGAAGCTGACAGCCAAGCTGGATCAGCTCAAGAATAAGAAATATTATTTGCTACAGCTAAAGATTGAGAGTAGAAGCCGAAGTTCTATCAAATCAGTAGGACCACCGAATTTTCCTACTCGACCCTCTCATGACTATAGGCCTTCTCCTTGGTTTCCTAGATCACCGTCTATCACACCTTCTAGTACTCCATCTATAGCCTCAACAATACCGCTACCCCAGCGAGGCATTCTTGAAGCACCAGCACCAGGGAGTATGGCAAGACGACTCTGGCGTCGTCAAAGGAAAGATTTTCTCATAAAGGTAATAACTCAAGCTCAAAATGAAATTATTGAATTAGATGAGGAAGAAAATGCTTGTCTAAATGAAGAAGTAGAGAAAGCTCCTGAGTTAGATACTTATATCAATAGATTTAATGCTGCTGGTTCTTTAAAGTTAAGATCTCAAGTCACAGAACAAGAGGAACAATTGTTCTGTCAAGAAAAGCCATATAGTCCTCTGATATCCCAAGCAATTAAGCAAGAGCCACCTGAAGATGATCCTCTTCAATACCTGAGTGATGAAGCTTTCATGGGATCTCCTGCTCATATTGTTGAAGAAGGTTCTAGCAGTAAGACCTTCAATGTCATCAAAGGCCATCATAGATCTGCCCGAGCCACAACCATATGTCTTGGAGTAGTCCTTACCATCCATTTCAAAGGTATAATGGCCTATCCTCTGGCCTTTCTTATAGATACAGGTGCCGACCTCAATCTTGCTCGCAGAAATGCATTTCCCACTGATCCATGGCGCGAAGGTAAAACGGATATCACATTTGCAAATCATGAAACAGAAGGGAGTTCATCTTTCTGTGTAGCTCCTATTCAAATTGGTTTTGAAAGTTTCACCACTAACACTTTGTTTGTGGAATTTGAAGTGGAAGATTATGATGGAGTTATTGGCAGTCACACCATTAAAGAATGGGAACCCTTTATTATTGATAAAGATTTCATCATTTGCAAAGGGCTATATCAACTTCCTCGGCTATACCAGCCACTTTCTTTCTCAACCATTAGTCCAAAGGTGAAAAAGAAGAAACCTGTAAATCAGGTTTAGCTCGTGAATCAGTTCAAGCAGAAGCAAGAGATTCTTGCAGAAATCAAAGCCGCTTTCAATGACACTGTCATGACCAAAGATTTGACGCGGCATCACCGTAATCTCACTTGCGACCTCACTCTCAAGCGTGATCAAGAAGGTAATGAAATTGCTCCTAAAACTAAAGCCAATTACTTCCTGATGTCTGCCTCTGAGACTTCTGTTTGTCACAAGGAAATTGCTGAGCTTGAAAAGATAGGTTTAATTCAAGTGTCTGATTCGCCTTTCTCCTGTCACGCCATGTATGTTCGAAAAGTTGATGAAAATGGCGTTGAACTTCCTGAAAAGCGTCTGGTTGTGAATTACAAACCTCTTAACGAATGTCTTGTTGATAATAGGCATCCTTTACCTAGCAAACACCATATCTGTCAATCTATCCAAGGTAGCCATATCTACTCCAAGTTTGACCTAACTAAAGGTTATTGGCAAATAGCTCTGAAGAAACAAGATTTCTTCAAGACATCTTTTTCAGTCCCTCAAGGTCTGTTTGAATGGAAAGTCTTGCCTTTTGGTATTAAAACTACACCCTCAATTTTCCAACAGCAGATGGATATCATCTTCCGACCTTTATCCAAGTTTATCCAGCCTTACATTGATGATATTCTTGTTTTCAGTCAAGACATTTCTGCACACCTTGACCATCTTCGCCAATTCCTGGCTGTTTGTCAACACCATGGCCTTGCTATAAATCCTCAAAAGACAGTCTTTGCTCAACCTGAAATTGTTTTTATTGGCATCAAGCTTCTTCCGGGGGGGATGATGGAGGCACAACCACACATCCTGCATAAAATTGTTCATCTTCCAGTCACGAATGTTAATGAATTGCAGAGATTTCTAGGACTGGTTAACTATATTGCAGGATTTTATCATAAGCTTGCTGAAGATCGTTTGCAGTTGAATAAGCTGCTCAATAGTAAGCCACCACCATGGATGAAATATCATGATCAGTTGATCATGAACATAAAACAGAAATGCTCTCAGCTTCCACCATTGAAGTTACCTGGACCTGGTTTCAAGATTGTTGAAACAGATGCTAGTAATGGAGCATGGGCTAGAGTTCTCAGGGAATAGAAGACAGTTCAATATAACCCGAAAGATAAAGGTGAATTGGTTCGAACTGTCTCAGGTAGTTTTCATAATTCTGAGTTAAACTACCATAGCACACATAAAGAAATCTTGGCCGTTGTTAACACATTTCAAGCTTTTCAAATGTTCATAGCAGACAAGAGATTTCTTCTTAAAAGTGATTTGCAGCATCTCAGTAGCTTCTTTCGAAAAGAATCCAAGAACAAAGTGGTAAGAGGCAGGTTACTTAGATGGGCTCAACTCCTTAGCACCTATGAGTTTGATTTCATTCACTTACCAGGAGTTAAAAATATCTTTGCTGATTTTATGTCAAGAGAAGGACACACCTTGGATCAGAAAGGTCTTTTGCCAAAGGTCCAAAATAGGCAACTCAAAGGAAAAGTGCGAGTTGTCCGCATAAGAGAACACAGATGGCATGAGCCATGTAGAAATGAATGGAGTTCAAATCCCTTCCCAAGGAGAGACCTGCATAATTATCAAATGGCTAATGATTTTCTTTTTGACAGGTTTAGAATGCTAACTGCAAAGCAACAGTTAACCTCCCCAAGTTTGTGGACTGAAGAACCCTTCTTCTCATTCTCTGCTGAAGCTAAACCAATTGATCCAGAGATTGGGCATGTCTTACAAAATTGGTGTGGAGATTTTGTTCTACCAGTTCAATTCAAAAATCTAATTATTGGTAAACCTGATGAATGACTAAACGCTGAGGATGGTAAGATATTAATTAGAAATCTCTTCCAAGGTCCTTATCCTCCAGCTGAAGATTTGCAGTTCAACAGAACTATGGCATATACAGGTTGTATTTTCAAACTCACCTTTAGTTCTGCTGACGAAAATTCCATTAGCCGTCATTTGTGCCAGGTTTATGGACCATGTGGCCCCGACTCTGTTTTTGAGCATTGGATGGTTAGAAATCATCTAAGGCACTTCTTCTCTCACCAAACACCCATTTGGATCCACACTAAAACATACAAAATGAGTGGAGCGACTTCTCAAGCCCTTAATCATGGATTCTATGGACCACACAAGCTCAAGGTGTTAAGCATTATCTGGAAGGAACAAGAAAGTAGACTCCTGACAGGCTGTGTACCTCATGCCTCGTCACAAACTTGTGCCAACTGCTATGATGCATCAGAGGATGACCCTCGGGTCCCCACTTATGATTCCTTCAACCACTACCGCGCTCCAGATTGTACCCATCCAGCTGGGGAGTCTTGTGAAGGTTGTATTTTTTATCAACCAAGAGAATCTAGTACCTCCACTAATAGTACTGGGTCCTAGTTTGCTAATAAGTGGGCTTGTCACTTATCGAGGATATCTTTCTCCTCGTGGTAAAAGAAAGACATGGACCACACCATGTGTAAAGGGGCAAACACACCGCCTTATTGTGTGTATGAGTTATTCCTCTCGTGACATAAAGGAACGTCCTGTACAGTTGTGTCGGTTGATCTTATCTTGTTCACAGATAATTGGGTCCCACCAGAAGAATCTCTTCACATGGGATGTCCTTCAGATAAGGTCTTGCTTCGTGTCCCCTTCTGATTGACGGATCTCAAAACTCTCTTTGTTTTAGGGTAAAAGCTCCGCCTTCGACTCCCTATAAAAAGGGCTCAAGGCCGCCTTCTTAACCAAGCGAGTTTAGGCGAGAAAAGTCTGAAGAAGAAGTTAAGGGTTTTAGAGTTCTAAGCTAGTGTGTGAAAGTCATAGTTTTTTAGGCTTAAGTTTTAGGTAAGTTTGCTTATAAGTTGGGTAAAGTGTGCATACTCTGCATATGAGTATGATAGCGAGCATTGTATATGATGAATATCTATGTAAGTTTTCTCAGTGTGAATAATATAAATGGTCATACAATTCACTTACGAGTAAAGTGCATATATCCAAATTGTATTTGTCATTTGCAGCTTGTGGAATCGCTCCACCACTGCCATCAACATAGCTCGGTTCATGCGAACCTCGGGCATAAAGCAAACATAGTGCAGACCCATAGTGCCTAGAGCCTCACGATCTATCTCGGTCAACATATACCACTACAACAATGGCAACAGGAACTGCTCTCGTGATGTCAGGATAGTCCAAATATCCTCCTGCAACCAAACAACAAATAACATCAAAGAAGTTTGTATCTAAGCATAGCATACCATCAACAAAATCCATATCCAAGCAAGCCTACTCATAACAATCAAATTATCCTATCAATGACTTGACATATCAAATTAATCAAAACAGCATATCATCTCTCGACTAGATTCCCGGTAATCTCAGAGATCGCTTATCAATTGACACATCGATCAAGGTGCCAATTGGGTTAATTTCGTTAAGTCATTTGAGTTTAGTGCAAATGCGCCAATCCAGGTGGTAGATGCGCTGATCCATATCACATGTAGCACTTCCTCGTGAATGCACCAATCTAGAGCTTGCATGTGCCACTTCCTCATGAATGCACCAATCCATAGCTTGTATGCACTGTTCTAGCACATGTGCAAATCCTTAGGTCACATGCGCCATTTCCTGATAAATGCGTCGCCTCATAACTCAAATGCGCCATAACGCAACAGATGCACCAGTTCTCATGTCAAATGCACAAATACTAGCAAATGCGCCCATTCAGGACTCAAATGTGCAATTTCCCAATATATGCACTAGTTCATAGCTCAAATGCGCAATAATGACAAATGCGCCAATTTAAAGATCAAAAGCAAAACATTATCAAATGCACCACTTTACAGGGTAAATGCGCCATAACGCAACAGATGCGCCACTTCGGAGGTCATATGCGCCAAAAGAATTTTTCAGCACATCTATCCTAGTTGGTTTTCCTAGCCATTAATACGCATAACAATCGACTTTTGACAAGTTTTGAAGAACTACATACCGGGGGTCCTACCTCCACTGGCCGATTGAACCGTTGAATCTGCTCAAACCAGTGCTCCTCGTGAGGAATATCTAGCTGTCTGGCTGCCATGCTCTCCTAAGCTCTCTAGAGGACTGATCAACTATGGCCAAGTGTACAAATGATTAGAATGTGTGGACCCAACTCCTTTATATAGCACATGACCCATACCTGACTGCATGACAACTGTGGCTACTTCCCATGTCTTTTTTTCTGCACCATAACCCATTTTTTGCCTTCTTCTTCATGAGATTGTCCGTCTCACGCCTTCCGTCTTCTTCCCGTCCAATCTCCCGAGGGGGCATCCTGTCGTTATACTTGTACCAAGGGCAAACTGGAGCATGTATCACTGTCAAAAATTCTTTTTCTTTGAAACAACGTGATAAAACATATTGCATCAAAGAGGGGCAAAATGTATACACCTAAAATTGATATGACTCTACTTAAATAAATATTTTGAATATTTATTTCACCTTCGCATTCCTCTATCAATAAATAAATACATTTATCTATTTATTTGATTCACTTATTCTCATTTAATTAAATAAACATATTTATTTAATTAATTAAATTCATCTACATCTACCCCATTCTTCTAAATAATTAAATAATTTTAAATTATTTAATTAAATTATTTAATTAAAACCTTTTATTCTCCCAAATTTAAATAAAATACAAATTTTATTTAAATAAGATCTAAATTCTCAACTAAATAAAATATATTTTTATATTTTATTTTATTCTTCAAATATCTTCACAAAAATAAAATATATTCTTATATTTTATTCCTCTCATTTATCTACAAAATAATTAAATAAATCTTTTTATTTAATTATGCCTTCTTATCTTCCAAAAATACTTTCCTTTTGTCACATAAAAGCAAAAGCTGAGTTACAAAAGCAAAATCAGTTTTAAAGCATCTTTAAAGCAAATCTTCTCTTAAATTAGAAAAATAAATTCTAATTTAAGAAAATCAAATCTCATCCTCATCAAGAGAAGAGTTAACTCAACAAAGCTACTTTTCGAATGACATGTGTCTTTCTTCCATTTGTTGCACGTTCCTCAACAACCCTCCTCCATTGATCTTTCCTTTTCTTCTAAACCATTGATCTTCCCTCACCTTCTATAAATACAACACTATTCTTCTTGATTTCATATATCTCTCATTGTGCAAACTTATGCTGCAGGAATACAAGCGCGACTTTGGCACCCTTATCCTCACTAGCACTCCATAGCCTCCATTGTTAGTGTTTTTGAAGTTCATCTTCAAATACACAAGTATCTCAGCCATTCTGTCTTTGTCATCTTCAACAAGCAAGGGAGCAAAAGCTTCTGACAGCTTCATCACCAAGATCAAAGAGAGATAGGCGAACTACAGAAGACGCAAGGTAAAGGTGTAAGTATTGTTGTTTACTTGTTTTAATCTACTTTTATCTTCAGATTTTGTAGATGTTTGGGTATTTATAATCTTTTAGATTAACCTATTTTCCCCCTCACAATATCAACATAAAAAAGTTGTATACAATGTATACCTACATTTTCTCTAACCTTCATCGAAATACGAGAATAGGGTCAAGATATTCTCCCCGTCTATATTTGGTGTAACCGCTACAAAGATAGATTATCAAAATGATAAACTTATTGGAAATCAACAATAAGGCAGTAGTTTAAACACTAATACATAATTATCGATAGAAAAATAAACTATATTCACATCAATTAAGGAAATAATGACTATCGACTATATCTTTTCAATGGTCACGCTATCCCAACTAGGTTTTTGACAAAATCTTAGCTAAAGAACCCGACGTCAATTCGATAACCAACTTAGACCAAAATTCAAATCTAACTTACCAAACATGATGAGGATTCACTAATAGTAAAAGCACAAGACTTTGATGGCAACAATCTGTCCTTTCCATACGTCTATTCACTTCTCTCCAATGATGCTCTCCCTCTCTTTCTTGGAGGATAGAAAACCTATTTCCTGATTACAACTTACAATCACCAAACTAGGATTAGTGTAGCATTAGTTAATCCATATTCATTATAAATAAATAATCATGATAACATATAATCACATATCTAAATTTTATGCATATAATAATAAACTCATGATATCATTGATTTATCCTGACATTCCATATAACTTCAAATCATTAGATTATGTAAAATCAACTACTAATTACATGCAAGTAAAAAGTAAAACATAGACAAAATTTTGGGTGCAACACCTACATATTCATACCCTCTTGCCAATGACATTGATTGCCACTTTCTATTCACGTTGAAATCTGATAAGATTTAATCTGTAAATAATTATTTTTCACACTTATTGTTCACAGTGCCAGCCAATCCGTCCTTAGAAAAATCATATTCTTTAAATCATAGCATAAAGAAATGATTTTTGAATTTATCCATGATCTTTCGAGCTTTAAATACTCAATGGTGATTGGCTGCTTTGAAAAAATAATTACATCTAACTAATGTATTAGCAAGCTAGGAAAAATTACTATACATCTAATATATAAATACATGATATGTATATTGTTACATACATATCATATGTTTATATATTATGTACAAATAGATGTCATATATGTGTGTATACAAGTAGTCTTGAACATTATAGCAGTGTTTAACTATTCTCCCACAAAAGACAACAAATATATATATATATATATATATATATATATATATATAGAGAGAGAGAGAGAGAGAGAGAGAGAGAGAGAGAGAGAGAGAGTTGACAAGTGCCTTCGACAAGAGTGTGCCTACAAGTTGTGTGGTTTTTGATTTGCCCACTTGGTATACATAACGAGCTTGAATGTGACCAATAAGTATTAAATGGGGAATGGGTATGCACTATTTCTAGATTCTAATAAATTTATGGCACTAGGAAAGAATTAATCTCAGACAATTATAATATTTTACATATGCTCTTTAATCCTATCACCATGCTTACCTAGAAGTTTGGTAGTATGGCTTCCAGTATTATTGTGTTTATAAAAAATCCCCATAAATAAATCTCCATCTACATTTTTAATCCTGGACACAACAAGATGCACCTCAAATCCAACCAAACTCCATCAAAGCCAAACCCACAAAAATAGAGACACAAAGTTACTTCTCTATATAGCTCTATTGCAAACTAAGTGAGGATTCAAGTAAATCCCTTCCTACCACTAACACCATGGCTTTGAATCAATACAATGCCCATGCAACAAGGATATGCATCTACAACATCTAACTCTAATACATCCATATAGAGCCTTAATGACTTTTTACATCCTAAATTAATTTCATGGAAAACCTAAAATTCCCTTATCCCCTAACTGTATGGTTACCTAGTGTGTGGGGTTATCACTAGGGGTGAAAAGATAATAGTGAGAATCAAATTAGCATGTGTTTGTAAATCAGTCAAGATACAACTCTATTATACATAAATGTTGTCATGGAAAATAATGCATACAAAGTTGAGCAAATAGTCCACCTCCCACATTCATGGGCATTCTGTACTTGCACATGTTTCTCTATTAAGTAGCTCAATCAAGTTTTCATTAAGATGCTTACTAAAAAAATGTTCATTAATTTTGGTTCTGCATCATATTTTTTGTGTTGCATGTTCAAGATAGCTGGATTGCATTTTTGGGATGCATTTTTTGTATTGGCCAATGATACTGAAATAGATTATGGATTATCTGAATGTCACTCAATTTATCACTATGTTATGATTGTGGGGGTTGTTTGGCACTCAATCTATCTAAACAAGACCCAAGCCATGCTTAGTTATTTAGAAGACCCTAAGTGTCTAGTCACTATTACCCCCACCCATTTCTCTACACCTCAAGTGGCCATGTAGCCAAGCACTAAGAGCATTTGCAGTTACCTGAAATTAATTTTATTTGAGTCTCATAATTATATCATAATCCAAAAACAATTTGTATCCATTCCAAAGGCCCTATGGAAGGATCATGTGCACCATATTCATATATGCTTTTTCCTAAAATAAATCATTCTGCAAAATAAACATAGATTATGTGCACATAATCTAAAACTGTCAATGTTGTTGGATATGTTACTTCTTTGGCAATGCAAATTAGAGACCACATTGTCCAGACTAAATAGGAAGAATCATAAAGAACTGTATAGATAGAACAAAGAAGGCATTTATGAGTTGTTTGGCTGCATAATAAACAAAATAAATAATGCAAATCAAGGAAACAAGAAAACATGAAAAATCAAATGCATGATAAGGATCAAGTACTAGAAAGATATAAATGTTTTTTTTTTGGTGTAAAAATAGAAGAATTTCAAATTAGAATAGAATAGAACATGAATTGAAAAATTCAAGTTTCTTTGATCTCTAGTAAAATTGTGTAAACTGGAACATAACTCAACTTTGTATCTGCAACCATGTATTTTTGTAAATTAGAGCTAATTACGATGTCAAACAAAATTTGTGTTCACATACCTCTCTCACAATTTAGTCTACACACTGCAAAAAAAATGCATTACAGAAATTGGACAATTATTTTCCTAAAGACAAAACATGGATAATCACTCCCTCCTTACTCCCCAACACCTAGGGCTGAATAACTATAGCTATTGATTGAAACATATGGGAAACACATACTACTAATAATCTAGAACATAATGAACCTGAGTGGGACCAATAACTATTAAATTGTCTCAATCTAGGATGAGAAGAAAAGGAAGTTTCCTACTAGATGCCTTGTTTCCCCTATGACATAGATACTACAAGCAAATCTGCACAGTCAATGCATATAATGCATTCATAACAAATGTACACAAAATCAATACATTAAATTATTCTACTCCATGTAACATTGATAACTCAACAAATCCCTTTGCATCAATGGTTCTTTTTAAACAATAGATAGTTTTGCCTTATTTATATTCTATTCCACTGATTCATGTCATGTTTCTTCAAAATTTAATGGATAGAAGAAACACCCTCAATATTGATCCAATTTTAATTAATACTAGTACTTATAAAATTTCTATGATTTCATTATGGTTGTTCAAGATTAAAAATAGTTGCTATATCTGTTGGCTCAGTTGGCCATTGGACTTTGAAAAAAGCATACTTGGTTGTTGGGCATGTGGTCTACCCAACTTGAAGTCAAGGGGTGGGTGGAAAAGGGTTTTGAGTGAGAGTCAATGGGCTACTTTAGCATTCAGACCTTTATCCACAAACAAAAGGCTCTTTCAAATTGAAGGGGTGGTGCTCTATCTTTCTTGCATGTCAACAGTCCATGTCACACAGTTTTCTAAGTTACAATTTTGAATCATCATTTTCTTTTCTTGTTTGTAGAAAACAAATAATAAGGCTTATGTTAAGAAATTATTTTTGTTTCAAGAACACAACAATTCAATCATAGCAATTTTATTAGGCTTGATATTGATTAAACCTGGATTGATATTGAGGGATTTTTTCTTCCATGCTAGCTCTGCCATAAAAAAGTGTAATTCACCTTGAAGTGGAACAATAAAGAATCTTTCTCAAACGTAACAAAATTTCTCTTCAATCCATAACAATCTCTTTTACTTCCTACTACATGTACACCACATTTCACCAATTGATTTCTCGCTCTCTACATATAATATAGTTACAATAATCTTTGTGCATGTTTTGTATGCAACAAATGAAAAACAAAGTCAGATACAAATCGGTTCCTACTAATCATATTTCATCTCAACTTCTATAATTTCCTTTTAGTGATTCCAGCCAGCCTATTGTTCTATTGTCACTTTTCTCAAAACTTTAACTTGATAGTCTTCAATACTTTGGCTAAATTGACAACTATACTCTGTTATGTAATTATATTTTCCATAAGCACATTCTATGTACAAAGCTATTCTGACGTATTACTTTGATAATATTCCCATGCTTAGTTTACATGCACTTTGGCATTGAATTTTGCATTATATTGATAATGGTTTCATTTCCTATTCTCTAATATCAATTTAATAGGCTCAATTTTATTATTTTTATAAATATATTTCATTGTATAACTTTTTGAAATGTTTAAGTAACTTTTGAAGATGTATAAATTAAAATGCATGTGCATATATTTACTTCAAGTAACCAAGCAAATGTTCTTTTATCATTTTGTCCAAACCTGATAATGAAAAATTGCATCAAAAGCAATATTGATTACTGTGGAAATACAATTTTTCCTTATTTATATTCTATTTCATTGATTCATGACATGTTTCTTCAAAATTTCATGCATACAAGAAACACCCTGAATATTGATCCAACTTTAATTAATACTGATCCTGATAAAATTGTTATGATTTAATTATGGTTGTTCAAGATTAAAATAGTTCCTATCTATGTTTGATTGGTTGGCCATTGGAGATTGTAGAAAGCAAATTTTCATGTCTTTCTAAGTTGCAATTTTGAATCATCATTTTCTTTTCTTGTTTATAGAAAATAGATAAAAAGTCTTATGTTAATAAACTAATTTTGTTTTAGGAAAAAAATCATTCAATCATAGCAATTTTATTAGGTTTGATATTGATTAAACCTTGATCAATATTGAGGGTGTTTTCTTCCATGAAGGCTTTGCCACAAAAAAAATGCAATTCACCTTGAAGTAGAACAATAAAGAATCTTTCTCAAAGGTAACAAAATTTCTCTTCACTCCATAACAATATTTTTTATTTCCTACTACATACACCACATTTGACCAATTGATTGCTCACTCTTTACACAATATACTTACAGTCATGTTTGTGTATGTTTTGTAGGCACCAAATGGAAAAAAAATCAGACACAAATTGGTTCCTAGTAATCAACTTTCATCTCAACTTCCAAGATTTCCTTTTATTGCTTCCAACCAACACATTTTTCTATTGTCAATTTTCTCAACATTTGACCTTGATATTCTTCAATACTTTGGTTGTTGAAAACTAGATATACTTTGTCATGTAATTACATTTTCCACAAGTACATTCTATGTACAAAGCTACTCTAACATATTACATCAATAGTATCCGGATATATAGTTTTCATGCACTTTGGAACTGAATTTTATATTATATTAATAATGGCTTCATTGCCTATTCTATAATATCGATTTCACAAGCTAAATTTTATATATGGACATATCAAAAAAGTTGTATTAGAAAACTTTGTATCACAATTAACATTTCATTACATTTATAAATACATTTCATTGTATAACTTTTATAAATGTTTAACTTTGAAAAATGTATAAATTAAAATGTTCATTCATATATTTACTTCAAGTTACCAAGCAAATGTTCTTTTATCATTCTATCCAAATCTAATAATGAAAAATTGCATCTAAAGAAATATTGATTACCACGGAAATAAAAACACTTCTTTTGAAAATAGCATTCTACTCTCACTATGTACTTTTTCATTCTATGTTATTTCTTATTAAAAGTTGAACAATGACAAATTAGAATAGTCTTCCTACTGCAAAATAATGCAAGTGAATCAATAACCTAGTATCTGTGAACATTGAATTATAGAGTAGGTTTACATAATTACCAACATAAGACAATTTTTAAAATAATAACTTAGCCTTGAATGAAAACAATAAGGATCTTGAATTGTAAATCAAACCTTGTAGATCCCAACAAAGAAATCTCAATTATATGTAATCTACTTAGTTATTGAATCTAATTCTTTGCTGAATAATTTACAAACAATACAAATTCAATCAAAACAAAACATATCTATACACATCAAAATCCAAATTCTCCCTCTTGTTTTGTATTCTTTCTTTCTTTCTCATTCAAAAAAATAGCATTGACATTGTAAATTTCCACATGCATTTGACAAACACTTAATGAAAAAAAATCAATCCATGTAAATGGAAAATATAACATCCATGAAAAAAAGATTCTTTGACATATATAAACAAACCACAAAACATTCAATTTAAAAACAAAACTCATATGAAAACATATTTATTAATTAGAATATATATTACGAATGTAGGATGTTGAACAGATTCTTGATATGCCTCTTCATCTTGATTTGGCATGCCAAGTATTCTCATGTTTGCTTCACAGGATCTATCTCTACTTCCCCTATTAGTAATATTATCATTCCTTCTAACTTCATAGTCATTAAGTCTCTTCTATTTGTTTTGAGCATGTTATCAGTAGAGTCCTCAAATGTATACTGATACTAATTTTTGAAATCATCAAATATGTCATTTCTACCAGAAGTACCTAGTCGATCTCAAGTATTCAGTGACAATAACATAGTAGAATCCCTTGCTCTCCATCTATTTCTTCAGCCTCCTATACTACCTAAGGTATCATCATGTCCAAGCTACTCCTGGTTTCCTCTTCTATTCATTGTAGATCATTTTTCTTACAAACTAAAAAATTGATTTCTTGGTTGTTCTTAAAATAGAGTCATCACTTACCTCTTGGAAGATATTTATAAGATTTTCACTGTGTTGTAAATCTACAATAATAAACCATAATCATGAGTCCTTGTCAATTACGCCAATCTATTGGTGTAAGTTGACAAGATGCCAACTTATCCAAGTACAACGCACAACTTTATATCTCTGTTATTGGGGTGTTGAAAATGTTTCCATCTACCTATAACCTGACAATGGCTAAAGTAACTTTATCACTGGCAAAAACACCAATCTGTTATGACCAAAAGCTACAAGTCCAAAATCCTAAAGTATGTTTTAACTATCATGGTTGGGGAATGTTTTAACTTCTAAGACAAAGGAAAAAGGTAAAGAGAAATTTAAGGGCAAGGCACTAGTTGCAATAGCATCATCATCAGCTCCATCTTGGATTATTGACTCAGGTGCTTCACACCATATGGCTTCTTCACAGGTTAATTTTTCATCCATAGAGCCTTATAAAGTGTCTAGCATCACCTTGGGTAATGACACAACAACACCAGTTATAGGGAGACGGTCTATTGAAGTTGAAGGTAGAACATTCACAAATGTTCTAAGTGTAACTTCACTTTCAACTAATCTCCTATTAGTGTATCAGATTGCTCACATAGGGAAGGGCATGTGAATTGAGTTTACTCTAAATTCAGTTGAGATTAGAGAGTTGCATAGCAACAACTTTGTGTCTTTGGGAAGGGTAGATCACTATGCTAGGTTATACACCTTCTCACACTTTGCCCTGATATTTCTCCTTCCGATCATCCACAATAGATTCTTGAGGAAAATTTTTCTTATTCTTCCAGTTCTAATAGTGAGGATAGTGATAGGGTGCTATCTCCATCCATCTCGAGACTCATTTTGGAGGATGAGGATTCAACATTTGACTCACCCACATTCAGCTCTCTTTTGGCTAGACATCCACTTCAGAGTGCAGGTACTAGCATACATAATCCAATTGGTGGCTGACTTCCATTGTCACATTACAGGGCTCATACTTTCTACGCCTTCGCTTCTGAGTTCAATGTTGCTCCTTCGAGAGTTTCCAACGATTCATTAAAGTAGGTTCATATTCAGGATTCACTTCATTGGGACACACTTCTACTAAACATATCTTGGCTATTTGTAGAGTCTCACATATCAAACCTTGATGAAACCTTAGAGGATCTCATCTTACTATTTGATGATAGTTATCTTGCACCTGCTACTACTACAAAGTTCAGAGAGGCTTCATCGAGGGCTTCCAATGATTCTTCATAGGACATTGTGTGGGATTTGCATTGTAGCCACATGGCATCCATTGACATTCCACATCCACACATCAACTCGTTGGATCTTGCTCTTCATCAGTTTTCACATGATTTTGAGAGGTCACTTGTTTCAATTAGGCCCGAGCCTCCTGATTTGACTGTAACTCATTTCGACATTAGCATGATGACATTTGAGCATTGTTCTTAGACATGATACATCATGAGACTTACCACCTACCCTTGCTTCTTTGAGCCTTCACCATTGGTGTTGTTTATTGCTAAGGGGAGAAATGTCATTTGCCACAAATAAATAAGTTTCAACATTCATACACAGGCATTCTCTTTTGGCATAGGGCCTACTTCATTGTGGGGGGCTACATAGTCTCTTTTACTCTCCTATGGGGGGTCATATCTACATCATCATAGTTAGAGCGGCATGGTTTTACAATTGGTGCAGAGTTATCATCTTCAAGGAGGCTTCCTAGTCCTTTCCTTTTTTCTTTCTCTCTTTTTGGAGGGAAGTTTCTTCCCACATGGTTTTCTTCCTTTCTCCACTTCATGAGAGATTGCATTGCATTACATTGTACATGGGTACCTGATTAAGCTTAGTTTCTGGGACCCATCTTCATTTAGCCCACCTAACCTATGCTTAAGGGGGCATGTTGGTGTATATTAAACTTGTTTAGGAGTACTAGTTGAGTAGGAGTCCATCTTTAGCATCATGCTATTCTTTGTTGTGCTTTTTTAGTTAGTTTTAATTAAGTGGACATGCCTATTTTGGCCCCACTAAATTTAGACGACTATTGGCTATATAATATAATTCATATTGTTAGTTAAATCATCCATTAATTGAGCTTTTGTTTTTATCTCTTCTTGTTTTCATACTCTTTTGTTTTCATAACTTTGCACAGTGTACGATGGATTGACTTTCGCAGCTTGACCAAGTGCCATCATTCATCTAGTTGATCTCGGTTCTCACAGAAAGTAAAATAGGGAAACATCAATAAATCTCAAATGGTTAAAGGCTAAATCATAGGAGTGGGTAAATTCCTCTTCATTGTTGGTTCAATTAGACCAAGGAGGGTGTTCCTAGAGGTATCCCTCAACAGGGATTAATCACAATGCAAAATATATGCTAGACAATAATGAAGGTAGTGATACCCAAGATGCCATTCTAAACCCTAGAGTTGTCAATAGTTTAGACAATAGTTCACTGCATCAAATGACCTCTTTTAAGTTGATAGAAAATATCAATGCAACTATGCATGATGTGGGTATGCTAATTTAGTCAGAAAGGATGAAACTTGTTTGCTTTGGTAAAGACGATTCCTTGACTAAAACATAAAACTAAAAATGCATACAGATCAACAAATTACTTCACACTTGAGATGATTGTTCTGATTTTGAATGGGTGTGGGTGATCAAGTATTTCTCAGACCAATGCCTATCCAAAGGGAAACAAAGTACCCAAGTTCAACAAAGGAATAATATAAATAAAAGAAAATTTGTTTGCTTAGGAACATGAAATTGACATTAGACTAGACATTCCTAGTAATCCCTCCTTATGATGTATTCATCCATATATAAACCTGAAATGATCATTACAATGCTTGCAATATTTTAAGAACTGTCACATTCATCAAATCAAATATTACATTCATACCATTAAACATAGAAAAGGGAATCCGTACCTCTGACTTAGGTGATTCCCAAGAAAGAAATACATACATGGATGGAGAAATCCAATTAATGATATCAGATTTAACAATGAAATTCTAATACACTTTTGATAATTGCACCTTGAGGAGCCAAACTAGAAACTATAATAAACCCCAATAATATTATGCTCTATTTTGCACACTTGATGTCTGGAGGAAATAATCGAGAACCCCCCCCCCCCCCCGAATGAGAAGAAAATTACATATTATAACTTGTTGTTTAATGCCCTAATCCATTGGGCAAGAAGGATCAGAGTGCCTAGGAGTTCAAATTCACCAACCGCTATCAATGTGAGAGACCAAAAGAGCCATGGGCCTCACCAACTACAAACAAAAGATTGCATTTGGAGTCGCACACATGGAAGATGGAATCCATCTAGTCTCAAAAAAGGCTTTTGATAAGTTATTTGAGTTGAATAGGGCCATTAATGGTGAGCCTAGGAGGTGGTGAGGCGTCCTATCGTGTTTTCAAGCTTTGGCAAGATTTCAGGTTTTCGGGTGATTGGGGAACTAAGGGATGAAGGGATTGGGTCCAAAAGTGTCGATGGATCTTGAAATCCCAAAGGGAAAAGAGGGAAAGACGACAAACAGGATGTACGTCTGATTTGGGAAAAGTTCTAGTCCGGGACAAGAGGAGGATCAGGGAATGAAGGAGGAGCGGAGCTTCAGGGAATCAGGGAAAACTGAGAGTCAAAATTTAAGAGGAACTAGGAACATCGGTTCTGGAGGGCAAGATGCGAATGTTCCATTGGAACCTGAAAGCTCGAAGGGAAAAAGAAGAGTGAAGAATGGAAGGAAGAAAATGGGATCAGAGTTTCAGGAAAGCGAGGAATTGGGGAACCAAGGGACATGGGGGTAAAGTTCCAAGGTTTCAAAAAACCTAAAAACCTTAAAAGGCACAGAAAGTGAACAAAGAGCCCAACACTTGGAAAATTTTGCCATCGCCAATCTGACATCATGCTAATGTCACCAACATCACCTGAAGATGAAGGAGAACACTTATGGGGATCAAGACCCCAGAGGAATTACGGACCTGAGCACCATAGGGACGAAAGAGTCCAGGCTAGGAAAAAGTTTCGGTCTAGACCTCTACCAGTTCCTGCAAAATACAAAAACCTACAGAGGCCAAAATGGCTAAGGAAACCACAGACTTGGATTCATTTTTAGATTTTTAGGCCATAATAAGATGCGACCAAGTCATGGAGGGATTGAAAAACACAAAGGGGAACTAAGTTACGAATTTTACAGATTTTGAGAGCTCAGAAATCTAGGTCTTAACATATTCCATGAAAGTACAAGCAGGATTAATGAACGCATTCTAAGAGTATGAGACATATCAAACCATAGTAAAGCCTCATTAATTAAAGGTTCTCTAAATACATTTATTAAGAAAATATGATTATCTATGTTCTCCCAGTATAGAAAGAATAATGATTTAACATATAAGTATGTTCTTTTAGCTCTAGTAAATCCATCAATTGTTAGGTCTCTAATAATATGTGGATTATAATGAGTATGAGCTAGTCTATCATGAAACCTTGACACATCCATAACATTAATAGTACTATCGTGAATTACAAATATCCAAAACATACATGTATTGATTAACTGAGGATACTTGATTTCTTTATTACGTATAGTATGAAACTAGTGTATCCATAAACAATGAACTAGTAAGTGTGTGCACAAAAAAGTTAATTGTGGGTTCTAAAATATAACCGCTAAAGCATCGAGAGGAAATAAAACATGAAAGAAGCACGTGTTAAGGCACCTAATGAATTTGAGATAAGGTCCCTACTAAATAAATAAATATATTTTGAAGGGCTATAAGGTAAATGATTCTTATGAGAGCTAGCATGCATTGGAGGGAAAATTGAATGGGTCAACGTTAATAGAGAAATATTATGAAAAGAAATAGTTTTTAATCTATATATAATTTTAAAAATCAACCTTTTTTTTTAAATGACAAAAGATGAGGACACTACATTTATTTATCTTAAGAGAACACTTCTTCAAATTACAGAAGGCTGGACCTTTTCAAAGCTCCTTAAATTTTATTCTTAAATCTAATAGTAAAGAAAATATTTAATTGCATTGGATTTAGTAATATAAAAAATTTATTTGGTGAAGACCTACATATACTAATTATAGATATAAGTGAAGTAGCTTTATTTTAATTTAATTTACCTCTTATTAATATGGCTTCAGGTTAATAATCGTTGACGCTTTCAAGTTTTCAAGTTCTGAGAAGACTGATTTGGCTTGGTAAGCCGTGTGGACTAGAACTTCTGTCAATAAAGATTATTCAACATTTGTTAAATGAAAGAAAGCTCCATGTTATCATCATCCAGATTTGTGAGTGACTTGACATGGTTTCTTTGTAACTCGAACGGAAAGGGTAAACACCAAACACAATGTAATTTGATCTGGTCAATTGCCCTGCAACAGGCAACAGGTCTGTTCTTTCCTTATAAATTGCCCCCTGCCATCCTTTATTCACACATTGAAATAACGCATCTTCTTAGACTTCTCCCTTGTTAGTAGCCAATTATGGGCAGGTTCCTCATTCTCATTCTCTTTGCCATGTCTGCGATGTGGTTGGGCAAGGCGGAAGAAGTGGAAGATAAAGCCGTATATTGTTCACATGATCAAGTCTATGAAACCCCAGCATTTCAATTTACACCATCACTGGTACGCTTCAATGCTAAGCCAGGTCTGGCGATCGGATCCCACAGCAAATGAGAATGTGTTGTTCTACACATATGATACTCTGTTGCACGGCTTTGCTGCGAGGTTGAGCGAGTCTGAGGCTGAAGCCATGGAGGGTATGGAGGGGGTGCTTGGCTGTAATTCCTTCCTCTCTCAGTAAAATTGCCACTACACACACGCCAGAGTTTCTGGGTCTCTCCTCGTTCTCCTCCTCTTCTCCTGGATTATGGTTTCAATACTCTAGTTATGGAGAAGATGTTATCGTGGGCGTGATTGACACAGGCATATGGCCTGAAAGCAAAAGCTTCAATGATGCAGGCCTTGGACCTGTTCCCTCAAGATGGAAAGGCACATGTGAAAGCGGGCGGGAATTCAATTCATCGCACTGCAATAGAAAAATCATTGGAGCTCGATACTTCTACAAAGGCTACGACAGTAGTTTTCGTAAAATTAATGAAACGTTGGAATACAAATCTCCGAGAGACGCCCATGGCCACGGCACACATACAGCCTCCACTGCCGCGGGAGCTGCGGTAAGTGATACCAGTTTCTTCTGTTTCGCCAACGAAACACCCAGAGGAATGGCCAATCAAGCCAGGCTGGCCATCTACAAGGCCTGCTGGGCGCCTCGGGGAAGTTGCGACCACAGCGACATCACTGCGGCCATGGAACAAGCCATTGCTGACGGCGTCGACATCATTTCTATCTCACTTACCTCACAAGATGTGCCATTTCACATGGATCCCAGAGCTATTGCAGCATTTGGGGCCATTGAAAAGGGTGTTTTTGTTTCTGGCACGGCAGGCAACAGTGGACCTATTGTCTCTACTCTCAGTAACGTCGCGCCCTGGATTACTACGGTGGGTGCGGGCAGCATCGACAGAGACTTCCCTGCTTCCCTAATGTTGGGCAACCAAGAGATATTGAGAGGCACCTGCACCTCCAACTACAAAGCAGATGGAAAATTGCAAGGGGCATTCCCTCTGGTATATGCCTCTGCCAAAAATAGCTCAAAGGGTTGCCTCGCTGGCAGCCTCGACCCCAATATGGTAAAGGGTAAAATGGTTGTGTGTGATCAGTTAGTTTCCGAAACCGCCTTGGAAAAAGTGGAGGAAGTAGCCAGAACAGGCGGTGCAGGAATTATCGTGGCCAATGGAGAACTCGTCGGAGCGCACCAGCAGCAGCTGATTACCGACCAATTTAATCTGCCGGCTATCACAGTGAGCTTCTCGGCTGGCGAGAAAATAAAATCCTACATCAATACAAGGCAGAACAACGTCACGGCCACCATGCGCCTCACAGGATTGACTATCGTGGGGAAAGCGACAGCCGCTCCCACTGTGGCTGCTTTTTCATCGAGGGGCCCAAGCGCAGCATATCCTTCTGTTCTCAAGCAGAGGGTAATGTGGTGTATAGAGTGAGTGTGAAGAGCCCTCCTGGCGTAAACATCAGCGTGGAGCCCCAGACGTTAGTGTTCAAAAATCTCTACGATAAAGCCAGCTATAGTGTGAAATTTGAAAGCAATCTAACAAGCCCATCTGTATCTGAGGGTGACCATGATGAGTTCGGAGAGATACGTTGGATTTGTATTAATGGTGGAGCACAGGTTGTTCGTAGTCCAGTTGCATTAACCTGGCAAGCTTCAAACTAACCCAACCTAGCCCTGCTATATTTACTATACATTCAATTGCAAAATGCTGCTTGTAAACATATATCATGTAAGCCCGCATATACACGATTCACATCACCCAATTTTTTCTTCGTCCTCAATTGATATTATTCAAATTCAATAAAATTTCTATTTTTATTTTCTGCTTTCACAGGGATATTTATATGTTTTCATCTCGCTCCTTTTCTTGTCTTGGTATTCTTGCACAATAAATTTTTTTTTCCGGATAATCTAAAGTTACAGATTTTTTTGAATTTATTTTCCTATAAAAGGAAGCAATCTAATTTTCTGCTTGGCTAGCTTTCTTTTTCCCAATTAACAAAATGTAAATTAATTGATTTACATTTGTAAAAATAAAAGAAAGGACTCAAACCAATAGAAAGGAAGCAAGGAAAAAAATAAATAGTTTTTCCAAAGTTTGGCTTGCTAAGCACATAAAACAAAAAAGATGACACCTTGATTGTTACAGGTCTACAATGCAGTTTCTGCATGAAATCGCAATGAATGAATATGAAGGATAAAAAAGCCAGAACATTTGCAACTATAATGTCTGCATAATATGAATGTCCATACCTTATTTGAAGTTTTCCATTTTGGCATAGGCAAGAAGGATACCGAAAAGTGTTGTGGAAATGCAAAGAGCTGAAGATGCAAGAACCTGCAGGTTTTGCAGGTGTAAAGAAGTAAGTAGCCTTTCACAAAATCACATTTTCCATCCCATTTGGTCCTATGTCCACATCTTCCATCTACATTCTACATTACAATCCTCCTCCTGCATATTTTGATCTTCATGCTATATTCCATTAGCCAAGTCTCTTTATGTACACTTATATAATACAATACAAGGATGACAGCCTCTTGATGTAGTCTTTCTTCTCTTATTTATTTAACAGAAATGCACTGTAACCTGGCCATTCATCTCACAAGACTAGAGAATATTTTTTTGTTTCAAAGATCTATGTGACTGCATGTTAACAATATATCTGTGATTACTTACTTTGTGTACAAGTCTATCTATACAATACCGTAAAAATTTATAATTCAAATTGTAAGACTTCATCTGAGTTGTTTTATTGTTATGCTTGTTTGTGTTAGTTTTTATGATCAGATTTAAAGCAATCAGAAAATGCAACACAATGAACAATGAACACAACAAGATACCCTAGGAAAACCCTCCAACTTGAGGGGAAAAACCCAGCAACAATATATCTCTTATATATTGAATGATAAGAACAGCAATTTGCTTTACAATGGCCAAATCCAAGGCCTACAGGTATGGCTTCACTTCTTGAAGCACAATGAATAAGTCCACACTTGATAAATCTGATTTGATCTTGAAATAACTTGATCTGCTCCTTAGAAGTCTGCTCTGCCTTGTGAATTAAGCTTGTTATTGAATGTATGTGATTGAGAGGTGTAATGACCTTGTATATATATGCATGAGGGATGCACCCTTTTATACATGAGGGATGCACCCTTTAACAAGCAGTTGGCCTATAGAAGGATCCGACTGAAGCTGTAACATCAACAGTTTGTAGTGGTGAAGCTGAATCAGGGGGAGGTGGCGGCAGTAGGTTCAACTGGAAGTGAGAGAGATGTGGCTTGTCTCATGGAACCAAAGAATGCAATTGTGTAGGATCCCCTTGTTGTACTGCACAGTTGGAAGCAAACCCTGCACTTTTGCAATTAGACCAACATCCGTTGCAACGTTGAAAAATGGCATGTTGTGGGAGTGGATTTGAGAAACATGAGCCTGCAGGGCATGCTCCCCTCTCATCTGGGGACTTTTTCTTCCTTCACTGCATTAACCTCTCCAACAACAGAATTGGGGGCCACATTCCCTTTGGTTTGGGGTCCTTCTACTGCCTCAAACACTTATCTCAACATGAACCTATTGGAAGGCTCTGTTCCTCGCTCTCTTAGAAGATGCTTGCATTTGAGGGAGCTCCACTTATCCAAAAGTTGCCTCAACATGAGCCTTCCATGGAAATTGGGTAAATTGTGCAACCTCCAAGTCTTGACATCTTGGGGAAATTGCCACACAGGCCTCATTCCTATGATTCTGGGAAATTATTCTATGCTTAGGTTTATTGAGTTAGCTAATAACAATTTGAAAGGCTTGATTCCTTTCCAAATTGGGTCTCTCACTAAGCTTGAGGTACTCAATTTGGACAACAACCGGCTTCGTGGAGAAATCCTAACTTCTTTTCTGAATTGCACAAGGTTGAGAAATCTTTCTTTGGCTAATAACTCATTGGGTGGGGTGATTCTCTTGGAGATAGGTGTGAAGCTTTCCAAGATAGAGTACTTTCTTCTACCATAAAATGTCACTAAACTATTAATGGACTCTACACTTGGAGTAACAAAAGAAAATTTCAGCAGTATAGTGGCATATAAATTAACACTTTAAGAACATGAAACAAGAAGAATAGAAGAAAGATAGACAGAAGAGAAGAGACACCAATATACGTGGGGAAAACCCTTTTGGGTAAAAAACCCCACACTCCAAAGCATCGAACCAATGTATTAATCTCCAACAACAAACATGTTACAATACACTTGTAGGCTCAAAGACTTAACATGAAGATTTACATCTTGCTCTTCTGGAGGAAAAACTGACAGCATAACCCTGCATAAAACTCTTCTCTCTTTTCAAACTTCTCTTCAAGCCTTCAATTTATAGACTTCTGGCTATACAAGAAACCATCTGTGGTTTTACAAAACCATATGCTTAACTTCTCAGCCAAGATTCCAGTCTAAAAATAAGCTCTCACATCCAAACCCCTAATTTTGACCCTTACAGTTGTCATAGAATCTGTCATAATCTCGCTAAAAATAGTCCTTACATGATATACAATCATGTGGGCATCTTTTGACAACTAATTTTTTAATTTTCAAGGCACCAACATGTGGCAAAACTGCCAATTAAGAATTCAAATGCCCATTCATTATTTTGGAGCTAAATAAAAACAATAACTGACCGTGGAAAAATATTAAATACAAATAAATGCTATGATAAATATGCAAGGTTGAGACACCTCATTTCCTAACAAAAATGTCACTAAACTATTAATGGACTCTACACTTGGATTAACAAAAGGAAAGATAGATGCTACATAGTTCAAAGTTGGGCATAGCTCTAATCTTTGAGAGATGGATATGTCCTAAGCTAGAAGTCAAGGGAAGGGTCCTCACAACAACTCAATTCAAACCATTGGCCAATTATGTTCTCAATTAGAACTAAACACCATATCTACAAATCAATTTTTAGATTTGTAAAAATGCAGCCACATCTTCAGAGGTTTTAGCAACAGAAAGTGTAGGAGATGACAGAAATTGCAGGTAATCTCAATTTTTCTTGCTATTCATAATTCTAACTAATTCAACACATTGAACTTCCTTGCTCTGCATGATAATTATCCTTGGAGTTTCTTCCCTTACAACATTTCAACACGAATGCAAAAACATTAGAAGTTGTTCTTATAGTTAGATCTTTGTTCTAAGCATGTCCTTGTGTTTAACATAGTGGTTCACTCATAGAAGTTCAGTGAGATTTTTGGTTCATCCTTGGCGGAAACCAAGCAACATCAACTTCCTCTCATAAGGATCAAGAAAATAATTAAATATGATGAAGTAAAGGTAGGATCATGAGATGCCTACCTTATGTTGAGCCTTTTTTATGATGGAAACACTTGAAGTATGAGATTAGAGAGACTTCTAGAATCGTTAAGCTTGTCTATGCAACGACACAGCCATTTGTATTAGCTCAGCATCAACAGAAGCTATTCCAACAAAGAACCATGGTGCAGAAATAAATAGAAGACTCAGCTTTATATCGCAAGGCACATACCATTCATCATAGCCACATCTGTTGTGTGATAATGGTACAAGCTAGTTATAAAGTTGGCACATCAAATATGAAGCTCGCACATATTTTCAAATTCAAGCTAGGCAAATATAAATGCAAGCAAAAGGAGGCCTCTAATGTATGACACACAAGTATATCCCAGTTGTAGCCATATAGGTTTCATTTTCAACAAGATCACAATATAATATAGGTGCAGACACTTTTGGCTCAGTCCAATAAAGGAAGAAGGTACATCACTATAAAATGGTGTGGCCTATGCAAAAACAAGCGCCACCATAAAAGAAAGGTGCTGCCAATGTAAACACAGGTGCAGCCATTCAAAGGTAAAGTGCTGTCACTATTGGTGTTCCTGGCTAATTGTCTGAGTTCCCCTAAAAAGTAGCCATCTTTTATCTACAGTGTCCTCAAGTCAATGGCTAATGAACAGGAGACAGACTCTAGTGTCTCCTTTACACTTTTAGGCTTTGCAAGACCTAGGGGTGTGTCCCTTACTCAATACCCACATGGTAAATCTTGACTGTACTTAGGTATTGACATATTAGCAGATAAATCCTCTATTATACAGACCAAAACTATTAAATATATGCAAAGGGGCTAGCTTTGGATTTTATTTCAGTTGTGAATCAAAGGATTTGAAATCTAAATCCTACTCCTAATATCCTACAGTTCAAGGTTTTAAGTTGATTTAATTTTTATGCGTGTGGTTGTCAGATTAAGATTTGATTCATAAATTTAATGCAGGCCTTTGATCGTGTCTATCCAAGGGCATGGAGTCCAACTTAAAACATATAAATTTCCATAAACCAAACAAACATACAAGTTTTAGAGGGTTATTTAGTTTCTACCTTACAAAGAACCAAGTTTAAGTATTCCTACTAGCTCTTCTTACAAATATCCCTATTATCACACATGTTTCCCCATATTTGATTTAGAGCACTTTAATTTTGTTCCTTAAACAGAAGCAAAAAATCAAATATGCAATGTAGCAGATATGCACACCAGAACTGAGAAAACCCTTGCTTACTTCATTCTAAAGGAAGATGCAGATAACAAATGCTGACAAATAACATAAACACATGCACATTGCATTACTCATATAAATTAATCTGAAACTGGTAAATGGCTTATGAAAATACATACATTAAAATAGAACTCACAAGACCATAGAGAAAACAACAGCCAAAATTTTGTATTAGCTTTATGCCTCAAAGTGCCAAAACTTCCAACAACAACAAAGTGAGGCAACTAGCTCCTTATAGACACAAAGCCTAGTGCTAGCATTCATTAGACTTGTTGATTAGGTGGGATTACAATACAAGGCACTGCTCAAGGGCATAGAGGCATTTATTACATTGAGCCTAGAGAGAGATAAAAATAATAATATGTCACATGGGACCCAAATGACTTGGGGAGCTTGACTACATGAATGCAGGGGAGAGGTAGTTGCTTGTTCGCTTCAGGTACACCTATCCATATCTCATTGCCCATTCAACATATGACTTCTGTAACGACCATTGGAAAGAGATCAACTTTGAAATCTTGTCATTGTGTCTTGTGTACCGTGCATCCATCAAAATCTTCGTTTCCTTACAGAACAACTCAAAATTTATTGCCAATACATGCAGTTTATCCAAAGTTGAATTCAAAATTGCCAACTTGGGGTCCCCATCACTGCAACAAGTAGATATCAGCTAGCTAGCATCGTTAGTGAAATCAACTTTCCACCTGTCAAAGCTTTTGACTTGCCCATCGGCCTCTAGTATGTTAGGCATTATTTTCTTATCTATTTTCTCCATAAACTGCTTCTTCTCACTTAGTACTTTATCTAGCTTTAATTGGAAAGCTACAACCCCTCAAGAATTTCTATCATTTCAAGGGTTAGTTTCATCTCTGGTGGTGCCTTCAATGTTCATCACAAAAATTTAAACTTGCGTTGTTGATTTAAGTTTATTCCTACAAGATCTACAACTATCATTTACCCACCAAATTTGAAAATTTGGCCCATCATAGTTGAAAAGTCCTTGATCAATAAGGATGAGCCAAATCAGATGTACTTCCTTCGTTGACCACATCACCTTTTTGTTTGGTCAGGACACATGGCACCATTTCACAACATCGTAGCTAGAAATGGCCCACACTTACCTACCATGTATGGGTGCGATAAATCCTCCACGTGTCCATCTTTCATTTGCCTTTTAATGCTTTGATAAGATGAGGCCACATGTCGCCATCTCACGACTGTGCGGTGAAGATTCCTTCTTTGCAAGATTCCCTTGTGATGATGCACAACCATTAGATTAGATCTTTTCTATAGATTACTTCTCAAACTGACACCTAGCAGCACACGGTTGCTTAATGTAAGATTCTTCAATAAAGGGGGTGTGAGCGTAGATCCTTTGACAGGTGTCACCTTGTCATGGTCATGCAGCAGGATGGTGATGTCATGTAAGATGCACTGCGATGCTATGAAATAAATTTTTATTAGACCTTATAACCTTTGCTGAGACTTAAGATGTGGGTTTAATTTTTCATGGGCTATAAGGGGCAAGACTAGGACATGGGGCCAGTCACCTAAGGAATATAAATGCTTCAACTCATAACTTAAGGGACCAGGAACCTACCACAAGCGGTCAACAATGTTATAGAAGATAAAGCACATGAGCTTAGGAGCTTAGTTTTAAATGTTTTTAGAGGCAAAGACTTATAATTTTATGAACCTAAAACCCTAAACCCTAACAGGTACCACCATTGGCTTTGACTGAGAACTTGCAAGCTTTCAGGTTGCAGCAAGAACCACTGGACTTTTGGGAGCAGACCAAACAAGGCCAAAAAGAATGAAACAAACAAAAAAAACACTATCTACAACGTATATATAGTTATTTTACATTGTGCACAGAGGGGAACTTATGAAAAGTAAGGTTTTAGGAATTGTCCATGCACAGGCAACTCCTGAAATTCATCATCTAATCCTTGGAGAAAATAGGAATCCTCTCCATGAGTATTACTTACTAGATAAGGACTAACCCACAATGGTTCAAATTTGCCATGTTTACCCTTACCCTAGTTCCTAGCATTCCAAACAAGAACCAAATCATTGACCTAAAATTTTATTTTTGTAGTCCTTTTCTCAAACGAATATTTCACCTTTTGTTTTTTCCTGATATTGGTCTTCTGAGATTCTCTCTTGACTTTGTCTAATGCGATCAACTAGTTCACTCTCTTAGCCATTGAGTCTTCCATATCTTCATTACTTTCTTGGATAAACTTGTACACTGGAAAAAGATTATTTGCTAGCAATTTGGCCTTCATACCATATATTAATTCAAAGGGAGACTTATTGGTTGGCTTTTTCACTATTACCATATCAGTCCATAGTGCCAACTTCAACTTAGAGTCCCATGCTCTTTTTTTAAATCAGTTATCCTCTTAATTATCTTCATGAGACTTTTGTTACTAGATTTTGCTTGGCCATTTCCCTGAGGATGATATGGTGAAGCATGAGAGAAAGTGATTCCATAACCATTGCAGAAATCAACAAACTCACCAGACTTGAAGCACATTGCATTATCTGTGACCAATTTTGCTAGTACTCCAAATCTGATTATTATATGTTCAAGGATAAAATCGAGGACAACCTTACTTGTGGCCTTCTTGGTTGGAATGGCCTCAATCCATTTCGTGAAGTAATTTGTAGCAACCAATCTGCAATTGTATCCTGATACTGACTTTTATGCTATTTGTCCTATGAAGTCTATTCCCCATTGCTGAAATGGAGCTTCACTGTTACAGTCTTAAGGGGTAATGTACCTACATATTTAAGCTTTTCAGAAAACCTTTGGCAGGGATCACATTTCTTCACCATCTTATGTGTATCAGAGAAAAGTGTTGGCCACCAATATCCTGCTCTGAGTATCTTATGAGCAGTAGTCCTAGTTGTATAATGTCCACCACACATCCCTCCATGCATATCAATCAAAATATTCATGGCTTGGTTTTCATCTACACATCTTAATAGCACACCATCACAGTTCTTCCGATACAATTCACCTTGGATGATAACATATTTTATAGCATGCAATTTCAATGTTCTCTTTTGGCTGTCACTTAAGTGAGTAGGACAATTTAGATTCTGCAAGTAATAGACAATGTCTTTGTACCAATCTAACTTATACATACATTTCACAAACTTGATCTTGAACAACATTTACCTGGCATGCTTCCAAATTTGATGCTGTCATCAGTTTAGCCAAACCTTGTCCCCTTACCAATTTGGTAATCTGAATCTCAATTTTAAATTCCTAGATTTTATTTATCCATCGACATCTCCTTCCAATCACTTCTTGTTAAGTGAATATGTCTTTAACTCCTGCATGTGGCACATATGCTACAATTTGAGCTCCAACCAAATAAGGTCTGAAATTCTTGACTGTTCTAACCAAAGCATAAGCCTGTTTCTCCATAATATCATATTTCAACTCTGCTACATGCAAAGATTTACTAAAGAAGGCAATTGGTTGTTCAAATCCATCATCATTTTTCTATAATAAACATGTAGCAATTGTATGGAATGAAGCAAATGAAAACAATTGGAAGAGTTTTAAAAAATTAGGAGACTTTAGAACATGGGCAGTCTTGATAGCTTCCTTGATGTTTTGAAATGATTGAATTGCTTCATTTCCCCATACTATAGACTCACGCTTCTTCAACATCTTGGATATAGCCTTGGTAATCTCTGCAAAGTTAGGAATAAATCTCCTGACAAAGTTAATCTGTCTAAAGAATGACTAGATGCCTTTAACTGTCTTGGGCATCTAATTTTTATCAATTGTTGCGACCCTCTCTAGATCAATCCTAACTCCATCCTTAGACACTATGTGCCCCAAGAGTCTTCCCTTAGTTACACCAAATGCACACTTCTTAGGGTTCAGGAAGATGCCATATTTTAATGCCCTAATAAAAATCTGCTCTAGATGCTTACAATGTTGTTCTTCCTTCTTTGAATAAGCAGTTAAATCATCATGATATATAGCTAGGATGGAATCAATCAAACCTACAAAAGCAACATCCATTGCTCTCTAAAAAGTAGCACCTGTATTGGTCAACCCAAATGGTATCCTTACATATATATAAGTCCCCCACAAGGTTTTCTCCGTATGTGAGAGATTTAGTTGCATGATTAGTTGTGCATGGGTACCTAACATGGCATAGTTATTGAGACCCATATATTGTATTTTGCATATTATTCCTGCATAATAATTCTTCTCCCTCAGTTGCACTTAAGAGGGGGTGTTAGAGTAAATAGGATTTTACTTATTCACTTGCTTAAGTTTACTTAGGCACATAATAATTTATAGCTTAGGAAGTTATTCCCATAACAAGTTAGAGTAGTTTATTTATGGGCAATGTAAGGCTATATAAGCAAATTTAATACATTTGTTAAATATCATTGTAAAATATCAGTCAAAATCACACTTTCTTGCTCATATTACAAATTCTTCTGTGGTTGATTACTCTAGGTTAGATCATGGAAGACTGCAGCTTCTAATGGGCCTCTGATTTCTCTCTCTCAAAATTTCATATCCATGTGTCTCTCATGTTAAAAAAGCACATATATAGATTCTAAATCTTTTTCTTATTGATCATTTCTATTGATGCTTCTCAATAATGTAACTTATATTATATGCACTTTAACATTACATAACATTACGTAAGATTAAATTTCTATCATTGGATCTCTTATCCTAATTCCCCTAGTGATTGTACTTGTGATGCATGCAAGTGATGCAAGTATTGTTTATTCCATCTATTTATGAAAGTTTTGAAATTTACTTTGAAAGAGGATGAATTTGCATCCCCATGGTCCAATTTTTTAATTTGAGAATTCTCTATCACATTTTGATTTTTCAATGTAGGTGAAAGTTTGTCATGCTATTTTTTTTTTGGAAAAGGGGATAAAATCACCCATACCATTAAAATAAAAAATAGTACAATTTATTGGGTAGTAGCCATACAAGCTAAAAAAAAAGTAATACAACAGAGAGATTTAAAACATACCCAAAAAAAAGACCAGTACGTAGATGTTCTTGTAACTAGGCTTGAAATAACCCAAATTTTAATCCTTAATAGAGAATGGATCTGGTGGAGGGAATAGGATTTGGTAAGGCAATGGAGGAAGGCATGGGCTCCATATTCAAGAAGTGGAGTCATATGAAGTTGATGGCACCATATACTTCATGTGCTTTCTCCACCATCCCTATTGGAAGTTGGAATGTGTGTTTAACCAACACCATATTTAAGCTCTCAATGTTTCCCTTGAATAGCCCTTCCTTCATACCATTATAGATCGCTGCCACTACTTTTGAAGTGTGGAGATGGTCTACTGTGAAGAGAACTCCCATGGGTGCATTGTCCTCGAACATGTCGTAGTTGGCCAATGCAGTACACCAGTGCTCGGTATCAAATATGTGTGCACGTAGGAAGGAGAATTCTATTGATACCATGTAGCCCTGGTCCTACACCAAGTCATAAACATTGGAGAGGAAAATAGAGACAACATTCAAGTATTTTAGTTTATTTGCAAATGCCAATAAAAGTGGGTTCCTGATGATGATACTTATGGTGAACTCTAGGTTGACACAATCAGTGTCAAAGACCATCTATAGTTTGGTTGTTGTGTAATGGCCATCCATCTCTGGTTCCCATCCAAAAGGAAGTAGGTGGATGCAATAATTATATGCAAAGTCCACCATTTGATTGGTAGAGAGAAAACCTACATAGAGAAGAAAAACACAAAAAAGAGAAAACGCTGAAGATGTTGTCTGCCAAAGTCTTGAAGCTACTTTCAAGACCATATAGGATGGTTTGATGTACTTTGCCCGCTTCGTTCCAATAAAAATTTGAAGGATGTGAAATAAATGATAGATTTCCACTGTGAAGTGAATTAAATAATCCCTCCCTTCTAAAAAATACTTGTGCATTGAATTTGAAGAAGAATGGGTGTAAGTTGGCTATAGACGTGAGATACTCCAGCTGAGCAATGTGCCATAACATTATTATTTAAATTTAGTAGCTAGTTGTGGAGATTTTATTTTGGATGAAAAGACCTGATCTTGAAATTAAAGTGGGGTGATTGATGATAAAGACTACAATCTAGATGCGAGCATTGATAGGTTAATCATTATACACAAGTGATCCTTTGATTTGATGTCATTATTGTTGGGAAATGAGGTGTCTCAACCTTGCATATTTCTCGTAATAATTATTTTCATTTAATATTTTCCTACAGCTATTACACATTGTCGATGCATTGAAATTTGGTTTATTAGGTGTCAAAAGATGCCCACATAGTGGTATATTGTCACAACCCACATTTGAATTTTGAATTCAAATTGGAATACTATTAAAGCCAATAAAATTAAATAATAAAAACAAAATAATAAACAATTCTAAATAAATAAATGAGGAGGGGACACTTCTAGAAAGAGCAATAAATGAGGAACTTTCCCCCCCTAATTCTCAAGTCAAGGCTCAAATTTATGAAATGGGAATTTTCTCCTAAAAATTTATGACTATTGGAAAAATTGGAAAGTCCTTTCCCACAAAATTAAATGACAAGTTGGAAAATGGAGCAATCTCATTTATGGAAGAGACTTGACTCAAGACTTAGAGTTTCATCCATATGGGTCATGTTTTTCCTATATATAGCATGGATTTTTGAAGATGGGACACACTGAAATCTAGTTTTGGAAGTGATGGAGAAATTAGTAAGAGTTCTCCTCTCCCAAATTTTTTTTTTCCTTTGAAAATTTGGTTCTTGAAATTTTTTTAATAAATTTATTTTTCTTTTAGTTTTCGATTCAATATGATGATAAGCCTTAGGACAATTAGAATTTGAAATCAATTAAAAAAAAATTTTGTGTATATGTTTTTGGTGATTGGAAGTGGCATCTATAACTATTATTTTTATGATAAAAATCCCCTTGCCATTACGTATTTATGGTTTGAAAGCCAAGTGTGTAACCTTAACATGTTGGATCTTGTTGATATCATTTTATGAAATTTTATTGGAATTTTGCTTTAGGCCTGCAAATTTGCATTGCCCGAAAGATTCAAAAGCCTTCTCAGCAGACCCATTTTGTGTAAAGCTGCGGTAATAGCATTTCATGAAATAACATCTCTTAGAAGTGTCAAACAGTCGACATGCCTTGACTGTGCTTCCTCATTTTGCACATACATCTACCAGAGTATTGTCAACTAATCCATTTCGTGCATGTCTTGTAATTACGACATTCCATGAGACAACCTCTCTGTGAGGGATTCTAGAAAATAATTCATGTGCTTGATCTATGATTTCATAGTTTATATACTAGGACTCATTGCATCTATAATATTTGACAAAATCCCCCTTCTGTTCTCCTTTGATGGATGGCCATGCCCTGTTCGAAAGTCCCCATTTTTAGTATACGTAAGGAGGGTGATGACCAAGGTTGTAGAATTTGACTTTTCCTCTCCGTTTACATTTGCTTGAAAGTTTCTAAGCCCTATCAACAAATCCATTTTGTACAATCCTGCGATCATGCATTCCATGAGATGACATCTATTGAGGCATTCTGTCAAATAGTTCACATGCCTTTCCTGTGCTACCCCATTATGCATATATAGCTACCAGAGCATTTCCAACTATAATATCTGACAAAAATCAATTTTCCTATATGCTTTAATAGATGGCCATAACGTATTCTAGAGTGGCCTTTGACTTCACGCATGTCAATTGCATTTGTTTGAATTTTTCTAAAGCCTTTTTATCAAATCCATATTGTGCATATCTTGCAATCATACTTCTTTTAGGGATCTTGGCTAACAGTCCACGTGCTCTGTCTATACTTCCACGATGTGTTTATTGGTCCACCAATGTAATTTCAATCATAATATTTGAAAAGAATTTCCCCTTCCATCATGCTTTGACAGAAGTTGATACCCTGTTCTTAATCACCCATTTGGCATAGGAAGGGAAGACTTTAGCATAGGTTTTGGATTTTGGCCTTACACTGGCCAATTGCATTTGCTCGAAAGTTTTAAAAGCCTTTTTTAACCCATCTTGTGAAATCTTGCAATCATTGCATTCCATGAGGTGACAGTTCTTTGAGGGATTTTGACATGCTAGCCAAAATTGCCCCTTCCGTTATGCTCTAAACCCATACTCTGTTCTTAAGCGCCCATTGGGCACAGGCAAGGAGGATGTTGGCAAAGGTTTTGAATTTGTCTCTACAGCTGTCAGTCACATTTGCTAATCCACTTTGTGAATAACCTGCAATCATTGTAGTCCTTGAAACCACATTTCGTTGGGCATTCTGTCAAACAGTCATGAGCTTTGTCTGTGCTTCCTCATCTTACATATATGTCTACCAGGTCACTTGCAATTGCAACATCTGACAAAATTCACCTTCCATTTGCTTGGTAGAAGCCAATACCCTACATCGAAGCTTCCATTTTGGCACAAGCAGGGAAGACATTGGCACAGGGTGCTCACCAAGGTGGAGGAGTTGGTCTTTACACTGCCAGTCACAATTGCGTAAACCTTTCGTAGATATTTTTCTTTTTTTTTAAACCAAAAATAGGCTGGTGTTCTGAGTAGAGTTTTGGATGGATCTAAGTGTTAATATAAGTTGTTCATTCAACATTTAGCTAATCCAGATATGATCATTGTGGTTGACATTGTTAGATAATTGGATGATAAATCTATCTGTTGTAGATCAATAAAATTAAAAATCATAAAACCTTATAATTTTGATCTCCTAAACCTATGCTATTATTAAGCATATCCATATACGATTCTAAACCACTTTTGATTTAAATTAGATACTGACCCTTAAACTGTCCAAATTGTAGTCTCATTTGGAAATAAAAGTGAAATGGTAGATTAACAAATGAGATATTATGTATGTATTATAAATTATGAGTTATAAAATTTATAATTATGATATAATGTAATAATTATGGTAATAATTGAGGGAGTAAAGAAATAGCATGTTCTATCATCAAACTACAATGCTAGGGTTCCTTTATAAGCCAACCATTCTTTTGTGGATCTCTTAATATCCCTAAGAGATAATTTACCATCTAGCTAAAAAAAAAATTTCTTGATGTCAATGGTATTGGTGGAATTGATTTACTTCTCCATCACAAGCAATCCTTACATCCTCAACAAATGGACCCTATCTATTGTACTTGTCATCTAGGGGCTTCTCATCATGTCTATATGTGAGATTTTTAACCTTTTTCTAAATGAGGAATTATTACCTTATCCTCCCTTTAGTATCATAACATCTATGAGGTGTCTGATCAAAACTAAATAACTTAATCATGTTACCAATTGTAGGGATTGACATGAAATTATAATTTTCACCTATGAGCTTTAATAGGTTAGATAGAATTCTCTCTATCTTTTACTTAATATTGATGTAATGAATTAGACCATTGAAAATGTATTTCATACTTAGCTACCTATGGAAGCACATCCTTCGAAATAATGTGGGAATTAATTATTGTACCTTAAACTTATATGAGAGTTTTCTTTGAATATAGCTTTGAGTTATCTACTAGCATCAAGTGCATATGAACCATGTGTTTCTTGTGAATTCTATTATGCTATAGGGTACACTTACCACTACAATTACACTATCATAATTATTGTCATGGAGCTCTCTAAAAGTAATGTGTAGTGAGATTGTAGAGCGAGTCTCTAATTTGTAAGGGGAGGAGGAAATCTCATGGTCACATAAATAGCATCAATGAAGTATGATACCATGTAAAAGTTCCCTTTGACTTGACCCTTGAAAACTATTGTTTCAATGTTGCTATTTAATCATATCCCTATAATTTGGGATAACCTCCTTTTCCATAATCATGAGTAGGGGAACCTAAGATGCATTCAAATCTTAATAGCATCTTTCTCACAAACAGGTTCCATATTGAAAATCATTTCATCTTTAACATGTCAGAAAAAAAAATTGATTGAATAATAGACCAATTAATTATCATATCATCTTAGATTGAAAGCTTAAGTATCCTTTCCAGTTTATGTTTACGAATAACTTGAAGTGAATTATTTGTATGAATAATTGGGAATGTGAAAGTATGAGTGACTAATTTCAATTGTGAATGTATGCAAAGACGCCGCATGGTTGAATCTTGTTTCTACACTATAAATTGTTAGAAGAATCCTAAGAATTAGATAAATATTATTACGTGGGATTAGAATTCTAAGTATTAAATATAAAATTTGCTTGAGCTGCCTTGGTCGATAACACTCTTTTCATAATATAAAATTATATAGATAATATCTGATTTATGAATTAGCAAGTTTGTTAAGTTTATCTGTTCATTAAAGGTCATATTGCTTCCCAAGGATTATTCAGAATTTATTCATATTCTATTTGGAATTGTACTTGAAGAACAAAGTTATCAGTTAACCCTAATTTTATGAATGGTCTTAACACTATTAGTTTTGTATCTGTACTATTATGTTGATATTGTTCTATATATGATACTTACTCAAGCTAGTTGTTCCCGTTAATGTCCTATAAACAAGTATATTTTCTTTATGCAAGTTCTTCTTTCAATTTAGTTATGTAAACCTTATAAATCAACGTCTAAACTCAACCAAATCACAGTGTTCAGTTTTTACGGTACCTCAATGTCATGTTTACGGGTAATGTCATCACGTTGAACCAAGTACCTCGTGCCTAACATAGTTGTAACAACGACGTCTGGGCACAGTCCCTCTAAATCATCGGGGACTAATAAGGGACATGTCGAGTTAAATCAGCAGGAAGGGAAAATCTCCTCAGATATCTCATTGAGAAGATTAACTAAAAAGAGAGGATGAGTCTATTGAAATAATGATTACCATTGATGCCCATTTGGAAAATGCTTCAAGAATACTAACAGAAAATGAGGCTTATTGACATGTGAGCATAGATCGAGGAGGACATGTGAAATATCAACTAGGCCGATCCAGAAATGCTATCGATCATATGCTCTCACCTCACCCTCGCAGATCATGGTAAAAGTACTAGGGGATTGGGAACAGACTTAGTCACAAAATTTACCTAATTTGGCTTGGGGGAGTAAATTAGATTTCATGGGTAGACACCTTATAGGGATTTCGCCACACTAGGACTAATTGACAAACACCCCTTTAGGTGTTTGTGGTAGTGGACTAACTTCCATCCCTGTTTCACCTAGTGGGTGGCAGCCGACGAAGAACTGTCTAGGGTAGGGAATAACCCTAGAAAGGTCTGGGTACCCACTCACAGTTACACCAAACATAGTGCAAAATAGAACTACATGTTCACATTCCCCGCGTTAGTTACATCCGAAAGAGGGGGGCTTGATCCCATGGATACAGGGTATGTAGGAAGTCTGGATGGCGAAGGATGCCCCCAGTACTCAGGTCGCCTGGATGTAGGGTATTCTTTTATAGTTTCTGTGTAGTAATTTCTGATTTGTGTCAACAAGAGATTGTCTAGTTAATTTTGTGCAAATGATAAGGATATGGTCACTGGGAAGAAAGCAAGTTGTCAAAAGTGAATGCAGGGCGTAACAAAAAAACTTAAGGTATGTGCGACCCATTTTTCTTATAGGTTATCTTGCGTAACATACTCCCTCTTCACTAGGTTTAAAATTGGTGATCCTTTAGGACTTGATGGTTTTAGAAAACAAAATTCAAGTCATCCCATCTCTATAACATGCATTTAGCACTTCTTTGAAAAATTTCTTATTTCTTGCATCTGTTAGATCAAAAATTTATTCCTTGGTATTTTTGAATTTAGAGTTTAGTATTAATCGGTTTAGGATGAGTCAGGTCCTTACATGTGGTATCAGAGCTTTTGGTTCAGACACTAGGCCTGAAGGTCCGCTAACCTAAAGCATGGTCAAAATTAAGACATAAGGCTAATAGCATTCCCCCTCTTGTGATCTAATGATAGTCCAGTTAATGATAAATATTGATAGAAACATGAAAAGAAAAGGAAATGATAAGGTCTAATGACAGTAATGGTATGTGTAACGAGATAACAGTAGTTGGGTACATGACATCCGTAAGACTCGTGAAGTGGATATCATATTCTATGGCTAATTCCTCTTGTGGTACATCATAATCTTTTTAGAATGGCATGCCCTGGGTTGTATGGGGGCATATCTATTTGTGTGGATTTTTGATATAGAAGTATGATAAGGTTATTTTAGGTTGTGTGGGGAATGCTTAACATGACATGGCAATTTATCATTGTTCTCTATGTGGTTTAAGACCATTGTACGATTTAGTTATTGGAGCAATAGAAGTCCACCTAGTTTTCATACTCCCCTTAGGTAGTCTTGTTGTAAGGCTACATGGTGATTGTAATGTGCAAATTTTATAAGATTGTTGCATTATTTATTCTTATGTTAAAGATTTTACTTAAGTGTTAAGCCGTAGTGTTTTATTTCTTTATTTAAATTTTGAGATGGTCCTTTTGCCTCAAGGACTTGTTCTTTGTTGAACTTGAGATGTTGCAATAGTTGCTATCTTTGATCTTCACTTCTTCTTGGCTTGTTTTATTTTAATGTATTCTGATTGAGGATTTAACTTATGGACTTGTTTTACTTAATCCTTCTTGTTTTGAGGCATTTTTAGTTTACAACTGTTGGCATGTGTGGAGTAATGTGACTTCTGTAAAACTGTCATATATAGGTAGGGCCCTAGCAGGTTGTATGGGGGAGTAGGTGGCCTGGGGAGATTCTACTATGAGGATGGGGTTGTAGATGGGACTGGTATGGGACAGTCATAATCCATCCATCCCCCTAGATCTATGTGTTTGTTTCTTGCATACCTCCCTCTTGGAGGATAACACCTTAAACAAATGCAATGTATTAGGAAACGTGTGGAGGAGTTCTTGAGAGGGCCCTGAAAACCATCTTTATTTCTTGGTTACTTGGCACTAAGATATCAATGATATTGGTTTTCCTTGGAGGTGAAACTATATGATGAAGTACTAGAGACAACTATTGACTTTTGAGAAACTAATGATATTCATGGACTTCTATTTTGGGAAGCTGCTATCAATTTTGGGATGCTAGCACTACTTTTAGATAACAAGCCATAAGTAGGCACCAATTGATGTGACAGTTGCGAAGAGAGATGGATGGAAAGTTTGGAAGAGTTTTTGATAAATCAGCATACATGATTGCTAGAATTGTTACCTTTCACTTGAGTGTTGATGTGTATAATGTTTATATGATATCAAAATAATGGAAGTCACTGGTACTCAGAAGAATCCCTGGGGTGGATTACTTGTACCCAGCTTTGCCGAAATTGAGGTGTGTACAAGTTGATATTGTGTATCCCCGGTTGACATCCTCAGCATAGTTCTTGGGCAGGTACTATGGTCTCCAGGAAGTGACTCATGGACCCATATTGATCCTGAAGGAGTCAGAAGTCTCTGGCCAGAGCGTAATGATTCCTATCCTATTTAGCCCGTATGGCTGTTGTGTTTACCTATTGGATAAAGTTTTGATCCGTTTGACCAGTATAGGTTGTTTGGCCATTATTTTAGAGAATTATGTGAAATCAAAAGGTGTAATTCAAAGTTGTCGATACAGGAACTAGGAGAAGACAAATATGATCTCCTTAAAGAAGAACTGAAAAATGCAAAAAGAAAAAAATGAGGAACTGGAAGCAGAGTTGACATTGTTTGAAGATATTGTAGACTTGAAGAGTTGGAATAGAGGAACAAAAGAAGGTTTGAAAGAATTGAAAAGGGAGAATAGTTTACAGAAGAGTGAAATAGAAGGATTCAAGGAACATGTTAATCAGTTGGAAAAGTCACTTGTAGCATACAAAGAAGAAAATGAGAGCTTGAAATCTAAGCCTAAACTTTGTGATGTTTCGATAATAGCGTGAATGAACTACATTTACCAGTTTGCCCAAAGGATAGAAGAGCCTGGTTGGCTTTATTTTAGTATGTCCTATTTTGGACACTTTAGCCTGGATTGGCTATTTCCTGAGTACTCAAATTGACTAAGAGAATATAATTCTTCTAATCTATAGTGGTGCATCATTACTCTTGGATTCTAGTACATGTTGGAGTAAACTTCAAATGTAACTGAAGATTTTGATAATGATGGATTAACAAGTGAGAATCTATGAACCTAAATTTTTATTTACTGCACTTAGAAAATTGATTTACCTTTGACGATGGAATTTTAAAGTGAATTGAATTGTAATAACAGCAAAGGAGGTTTTAAAATGAGAGAAAATTAAGGATATGAATAATAAGATTTGACAATTAGACCTTGAGTATGGTAGGATTTTCATTATGATCAAAAGGTGACCCTCTTATGTAGGAAAGAAACTAGCTTGAAGGTGGATTGGGAAGATAACTCGGTATAAAGAAAGAAAATTATTTAATGGTGACTTTGGATAGGATTGATTATATCTATGAATATTTTACTCTCTAGGACAAAAAATAGTAGGGAACCAAAGTGAGGAGCAAGTGCACATATCTTTATTATGGACTAAGGTAAGAACCTTCTTATATAGAAAGGAATCTCTTGAAGAGACGTTAGAAAAATTCTCACAGTTGATATGATAATAATTTAACCCCTTGGCATTGAATCTATTATGGAATACTCTCACTTCATTTGCTCTTGAATATACCATTCTCATAACAAATCCATGAGCATGGGAGATGTTTTACCTTAATCAGTTCACAGGTGGAATAACACACATTTGATGACTCCATTCCACAGTATAAATCGTGAAAAAGTTATATTAGCTAGTTATGATAATAAGGTGCTTAATGATGACTCTCTTGCAAGTTAGATTTATTCCTTAATTTTTATACATTTATTCACTTATTGTTGCATTTAAAAGGCCTCTAAAGATAATTATGAGGGAGTTGCTTACATGACGAAGTAATGATTTTAAAAAAAGGCATCTTTGGTAACTTATGATCATTTATTACTTTAATTTGTATTGATACCAACATGACAAACTTAGAAGTATGGCTAAACAACACCATGATTAACATCATAACCTAATCTGTCTAACAACCTCTGCAAGTGTTTATTCTAGACATGGGAAAATTCAAATGAACATTCAACATTCCAAACTCGAGGACAAGCTGCAAGGATATGCTCAATCAGGTTTGAAAAGTTAAAGATGTTTCATAAACTCACAATGTCATGGTAATACATGGATACTTTATCATTTTGGAACCTAGTAGAATTTTAATTACGAAATATAACTTCAATAATGTTTAGATGATAAAAACAATTATACTTAGATGATACTCTATGATAGACTATTTTGTTGTAGGATGGACTATGAAGGTAGGCAAGCATACTGATAGTAAACGATGCTTATTTCTATGGACTTATATGTATATGTTTTGACCTTATTTCTAATATGCATTAGGACGATGCATAAATGTAGGGGAGAAGGACGTCACAACCCACATTTGAATTTTGAATTCAAATTGGAATACTATTAAAGCTAATAAAATTAAATAATAAAAACAAAATAATAAACAATTCTAAATAAATAAATGAGGAGGGGACACTTCTAGAAAGAGCAATAAATGAGGAACTTTCCCCCCCCCCCCATTCTCAAGTCAAGGCTCAAATTTATGAAATGGGAATTTTCTCCTAAAAGTTTATGACTATTGGAAAAATTGGAAAGTCCTTTTCCACAAAATTAAATGACAAGTAGGAAAATGGAGCAATCTCATTTATGGAAGAGACTTGACTCAAGAATTAGAGTTTCCTCCATATGGGTCAAGTTTTTCCTATATATAGCATGGATTTTTGAAGATGGGACACACTGAAATCTAGTTTTGGAAGTGCTAGAGAAATTAGTAAGAGTTCTCCTCTCCCAAATTTTGTTTTTCCTTTGAAAATTTGGTTCTTGAAATTTTTTTAATAAATTTATTTTTCTTTTAGTTTTGAATTCAATATGATGATAAGCCTTAGGACAATTAGAATTTGAAATAAATTACAAAAAAATTTGTGTATATGTTTTTGGTGATTGGAAGTGGCATCTATAACTATTATTTTTATGATAAAAATCCCCTTGCCATTACGTATTTATGGTCTGAGAACCAAGTGTGTAACCTTAACATGCCGGATCTTGTTGATATCATTTTATAAAATTTTATTGGAATTTTGCTTTAGGCCCACAAATTTGCATTGCCTAAAAAATTCAAAAGCCTTTTCAGTAGACCCATTTTGTGTAAAGCTGTGGTAATAACATTTCATGAAATAACATCTCTTGGAAATGTCAAACAGTCGACATGCCTTGACTGTGTTCCCTCATTTTGCACATACATCTACCAGAGTATTTTCAACTAATCCATTTTGTGCATGTCCTGTAATTACGACATTCCATGAGACAACCTCTCTGTGAGGGATTTTGGCAATCAATTCATGTGCTTGGTCTATGATTTCATAGTTTATATACCAGGACTCATTGCATCTATAATATCTGACAAAATCCCCCTTCTGTTCTGCTTTGATGGATGACCATGCCCTGTTCGAAAGTCCCCATTTTTGGCATACGCAAGGAGGGTGTTGACCAAGGTTGTAGAATTTGACTTTACCTCTTTGTTTACATTTTCTTGAAAGTTTCTAAGCCCTTTCAACAACTCCATTTTGTGCAATCATGCGATCATGCATTCCATGAGATGACATCTATTGAGGCATTCTATGTGCTAACCCATTATGCATATATAGCTACCAGAGCATTTCCAACTATAATATCTGACAAAAATCGATTTTCCTATATGGTCTAATAGACGGCCATAACCTATTCTAGAGTGGCCTTTGACTTCAAGCATGTCAATTGCCTTTGTTTGAATGTTTCTAAAGCCTTTTTACCAAATCCATATTGTGCATATCTTGCGATCATACTTCTTTTAGGGATCTTGGATAACAGTCCACATGCTCTATCTATACTTCCACGATGTGTTTATTGGTCCACCAGAGCAATTTCAATCATAATATCTGAAAAGAATTTTCCCTTCCATCATGCTTTGATAGAAGTCCATACCATGTTCTTAATCACCCATTTGGCACAGGAAGGGAAGACTTTGGCATAGGTTTTGGATTTTGGCCTTACACTAGCTAATTGCATTTTCTCGAAAGTTTTAAAAGCCTTTTTCAACCCATCTCATGAAATCCTGCAATCATTGCATTCCATGAGGTGACAATTCTTTGAGGGATTTTGAAGTGCTGGCCAAAATCACCCCTTTCGTTATGGTCTAAACCCATACTCTGTTCTTAAGCACCCATTGGGCACAGGTAAGGAGGATGTTGGCAAAGGTTTCAAATTTGTCTCTACAGCTATCAGTCACATTTGCTAATCCACTTTGTGAATAACCTATGATGATTGTAGTCCTTGAAACCACATTTCGTTGGGCATTCTATCAAACAGTTATGAGCTTTGTTTGTGCTTCCTCATCTTACATATATGTCTACCAGGTCACTTGCAATTCTAGCATCTGACAAAATTCTCCTTCCATTTGCTTGGTAGAAGCCCATACCCTACATCAAAGGTTCCATTTTGGCACAGGCAGGGAAGACATTGGCATAGGGTGCTCACCAAGGTTGAGGAGTTGGTCTTTACACCGCCAATCACGATTGCTTAAAATTTTCTTAGATATTTTTCTTTTTTTTTACCAACATAGGCTGGTGTTTTGAGTAGAGTTTTGGATGGATCTAAGTGTTAATATAAGTCTTTCATTCAACATTTAGCTAATATGGATATGATCACTATGGTTGACATTGTTATATGATTGGATAATAAATCTATCTGTTGTAGATCAATAAAATTGAAAATCATAAAACCTTATAATTTTGATCTGCTAAACCTATGCTATTATTAAGCATATCCATATACAATTCTAAACCACTTTTGGTTCAAATTAGATACCGACCCTTAAACTGTCCAAATTGTAGTCTCATTTGGAAATAAAGGTGAAATGGTAGATTAACAAATGAGATATTATGTATGTATTATAAATTATGAGTTATGAAATTTACAATTATGATATAATGTAAGAATTATGGTAATAATTGAGGGAGTAAAGAAATAGTGTGTTCTATCATCAAACTACAATGCTCAGGTTCCTTTAGAAACCAACCATTCTTTTGTGGATCTCTTAATATCCCTAAGAGATAATTTACCATCTAGCTTGTAAATAAATTTTCTCGATGTCAATGGTATTGGTGGAATTGATTTACTTCTCCATCACAAGAAATCCTTACATCCTCAACAAATAGACCCTATCTATTGTACTTGTCATCTAGGGGCTTCTCATCATGTCTATATGTGAGATTTTTAACCTTTTTCTAAATGAGGAATTATTACCTTATCCTCCCTTTAGTATCATAACATCTATGAGGTGTCTGATCAAAACTAAATAACTTAATCATGTTACCAATTGTAGGGATTGACATGAAATTGTAATTTTCACCTATGAGCTTTAATAGGTTAGATAGAATTCTCCCTATCTTTTACTTAATATTGATGTAATGAATTAGACCATTGAAAATGTATTTCATACTTAGCTACCTATGGAAGTACATCCTTGGAAATAATGTGGGAATCAATTATTGTACCTTCAACTTATATGAGAGTTTTCTTTGAATATAGCTTTGAGTTATCTACTAGCATCAAGTGCATATGAACCATGTGTTTCTTGTGAATTCTATTATGCTATAGGGTACACTTACCACTACAATTACACTATCATAATTATTGTCATGGAGCTCTCTAAAAGTAATGTGTAGTGAGATTGTAGAGTGAGTCTCTAATTTGTAAGGGGAGGAGGAAATCTCATGGTCACACAAATAGCATCAGTGAAGTATGATACCATGTTAAAGTTCCCTTTGACTTGACCCTTGAAAACTATTATTTCAATGTTGCTATTTAATCATATCCCTATAATCTGGGATAACCTCCTTTTCCATAATCATGAGTAGGGGAACCTAAGATGCATTCAAATATTAATAGCATCTTTCTCACAAATAGGTTTCATATTGAAAATCATTTCATCTTTAACATGTCAAAAAAAAAATTGATTGAATAATAGACCAATTAATTATCATATCATCTTAGATTGAAAGCTTAAGTATCCTTTCCAATTTATGTTTACGAATAACTTGAAGTGAATTATTTGTATGAATAATTGGGAATGTGAAAGTATGAGTGACTAATTTCGTTTATGAATGTATGCAAAGACGCCACATGGTTGAATCTTGTTTCTACTCTATAAATTGTTAGAAGAATCCTAAGAATTAGATAAATATTATTATGTGGGATTAGAATTCTAAGTATTAAATATAAAAGTTTCTTGAGCTACCTTGGTCGATAACACTCTGTTCATAATATAAAATTATATAGATAATATCTGATTTATGAATTAGCAAGTTTGTTAAGTTTATCTGTTCATTAAAGGTCATAATGCTTCCCAAGGATTATTCAGAATTTGTTCATATTCTATTTGGAATTGTACTTGAAGAACAAAGTTATCATTTAACCCTAATTTTATGAGTGGTCTTAACACTATTAGTTTTGTATCTGTACTATTATGTTGATATTGTTCTATATATGATACTTGCTCAAGCTAGTTGTTCTCGTTAATGTCCTATAAACTAGTATCTTTTCTTTATGCAAGTTCTTCTTTCAATTTAGTTAGGTAAACATTATAAATGAATGTCCAAACTCAACCAAATCATAGTGTTCAGTTTTTATGGTACCTCTATGTCACATTTACAGGTAATGCCATTGCGTTGAACCAAGTACCTCACTCCTAACATAGCTGCAACAACGACATCTGGGCACCGTCCCTCTAAATCATCGGGGAGTAATAAGGGACATGTCAAGTTAAATCCGCAGGAAGGGAAAATATCCTCGAATATCTCATTGAGAAGATTAACTAAAAAGAGAGGATGAGTCTATTGAAATAATGATTACCATTGATGCTCATTTGGAAAACGCTTCAAGCATACTAACATAAAACGAGGCTTATTGACACGTGAACATAGATCAAGGAGGACATGTGAAATATCAACTAGGCTGATCTAGAAATGCTATCTATCATATGCTCTCACCTCGCCCTCGCAGATCGTTGTAAAAGTACTAGGGGATTGGAAATGGACTTAGTCACGAAAATTACCTAATTTGGCTTGGGGGATTAAATTAGATTTCATGGGTAGACACCTTATAGGGATTCCTCCACACTACGACTAACTGACAAACACCCCTTTAGGTGTTTGTGGTAGTGGACTAACTTCCGTCCCTGTTTCACTGAGTGGGTGGCAGCTGACAAAGAGCTATCTGGGGTAGGGACTAACCCTAGAAAGGGCTGGGTACCCGCTCACAGTTACACCAAACATAGTGCAAAATAGAACTACATGTTCTCATTCCCTGCGTTAGTTACATCCGAAGGAGGGGGCCTTGATCCCGTGGATACAAGGTATGTAGGCAGTCTGGATGGCGAAGGATGCCCCCAGTACTCAAGTCCCCTAGATGTAGGTTATTCTTTTATAGTTTCTGTGTAGTAATTTCTGATTCATGTTAACAAGAGATTGTCTAGTTAATTTTGTGCAGATGATAAGGATATGGTCACTGGGAAGAAAGCAAGTTGTCAAAAGTGAATGTAGGGTGTAACAAAGAACTTAAGGTATGTGTGACCCATTTTTCTTATAGGTTATCTTGCGTAACGTACTCCCTCTTCACTAGGTTTAAAATTGGTGATCCTTTAGGACTTGATGGTTTTAGAAAATGAAATTCAAGTCATCCCATCTCTGTAACATGCATTTAGCACTTCTTAGAAAAATTTCTCATTTCCTACATCTGTTAGATCAAAAATTTTATTCCTCAGTATTTTTGAATTTAGAGTTTAGTATTAATCAGTTTAGGATGAGTCAGGTCCTTACATATATTATGGAAGGCCTATTTTTAGGCATATTATGACAGATTCTATGACATCTATAAGGGTCAAAAATAGGAGATTTCATTTTTGATGTGAGAGCTTATTTTTAGACTGGAATCTTTGCTAAGAAGCTTCACACATGGTTTTGTAAAACCACATATGGTTTCTTGTATAGCTAGAAGTCTATTAATTGAAGGCTTGAGGAGTAGTTTGTATGTGTGAGTTTGTAGGTACTGTTATGCTATTGGAATGCAAATCTTCCAGAGTTGATTACTGGTGATACTCCTGTAATAAACTTGCTCTGCAAGTGTATGTAATCTTGTTATTGGATTTGGAATACATTGATTAGGCTGTTGGAGTGTGGGGTTTTTCACCCGAAAGGGTTTTCCCCACATATATTTGGTGTTTTGTATTTCACTATTTATTTCATGTTTTAATGTGCTTCTGTAGTTTTTGTAATTGTTAGATCAATTTTTTAAAGTTTTACATAATGTTTCTCCTCAAGATTGGTGTAAGAAGTTGTTTCTGCTACTTTAACTTCCTTACAAGTGGTATCAGAGCCTGATCACCTTTGGTTTCAGTTGTGGGTTGTTGGCTTTTTTGTGCTAATCAAGGTTTGAGGGGGAGCTTGTGCAGAGGGTACTTTGTGATCTTGTTGCAGATATTTTTTCAGATGGCGAGCATATCTATGAGGATTGAGGTATAAAAGTATTTTGGCATGAACTTTGAAATGTGGAAGCTGAAGATGGAAGATCTGTTGATTGATTGGGATCTTTGGGATACAGTGGATGAAATTGTCCATAGGCATGTGGATCCAGATTTGGCTACAAAATATGATGTAATGGATATAAAAGCTAAAGGTGTCATAAGATTGTGCCTTACAGATTCAATTCTAATAAATCTCCATGAAGAGCCCACTTCAAAGAAGCTTTGGAAGAAGTTGGGTAAGATATATCGAGCTAAATCTCTAGTAAATAAGATTTTCTTAAGGAAGAAGTTGTATTACTTGAGAATGGAAGAAGGTGGATGGATTTTTGAGCATCTAGAAACTATCAATATATTGGTGACTCAATTGACCTCAGTTGAGGTGAAAATGGATGAAGAGGAAAGGTGCCAAATTTTGTTGTGTTCGCTGCCAGACTCATAGGACAGCCTAGTCATGGCTATTGGGAGCACTACAGTCATCTTGATAATGATGTTGTTGGTTCTCTACTCTCTAAAGAGGTGAGAAGGAAGGTCTCTTTGAATGCCAAAGAGGCTTTGAGTGTTCAAGGAAGACAAAAATAATAAGGCAAAGATGAGAAGCAGCATGGCCGTTCCAAGTCAAAGAATAAGGGGAGATCAAAATCTCCTGGTAAGTCCAAGATAATATGCTAAAACTATGGTAAATCTGGACACTTTGAAAGGAATGTAAAGAAGAGAAGAAAAAGAAGAAGAAGAAGAAGCAAGATTCTAATTCTAAGTTTGAGAAAGAAGATGGAGATGTCTTTACTGTAGCTTTGGCCACTCGTGCAGGTGATAATGCATGGTTGATAGACTCATGTACATCTTTCCACATGACTCCTAACATAAACTAGTTTAGTAAGTATGAAAACTATGATGGTGGTAAGGTGCATTTGGGTGATAATTCTTTCCTTAACATTGTTGGTCGTGGTAGTATTCATGTGAAATTTTCTGATAGTAGAGTGAGACGATTTGATGGTGTCTTGCATATCCCAAGACTAGAAAGAAATTTATTATCTATTAGCAAGTTAATAGATGTGGGTGTGCGTGTACAGTTTTTTGAAGTAGGTGTGAAATTGGTGAGTGGTGCTATGGTGATAGCAAGAGGAAGCAGATTGGGTACATTGTACCAACTTGATGCATACATGGTTGAGTGCAATAGCACTTCTGATAAAATTAAGCAAGAAACTACTTCGCTGAAAAAAGAGGTGGTTTCCTCTTCTACAGATGGTCGTTACTTCTGGGTACCTAAGGGTGCTCTATCTACCAAAACAAAGTTGCCTGTAGAGAAGACTATGTTATGGCACCAGAGGCTTGGCCATAATATAGAGAAGGGTTTAAAAGCCTTGAAAAATAAGAACCTTGTTGAAGGGTTGAATGATTGCAATCTAGAGTTTGATTTTTGTGAACATTGTATTTATGGCAAATAGAACCACATTCAGTTTTACTTGTCTTCTCATAAGTCTTCATGTATTTTGGATCTAATTCATTTGGATGTATTTGGTCATGTTGATGTTTCTTCTATTGGTAAATCAGTTTATTATGTTACTTTCATTGATGATTTCAGTAGGAGGACATGGGTATATTTTTTAAAGAGTAAATTTGAAGTTTTTAGTCATTTTAAGGAATTTAAGGCTATGGTAGAAACTCATACTAGAAAGAAAATCAAATGTTTGAGGACTAACAATGGCATTGAGTACTGTTGTGTAGATTTTGACAGATTCTGTATAGATTGTGAGATTAAAAGACAAAAGACAACTCCGTATTCTCCTTAGCAAAATGGAGTTGTAGAAAGAATGAATAGAATGTTGATGGAGAAGGATAGGAGCATGTTGAGTGGAGCTGGTCTAGAACAAAAATTTCAGGTTGAATCTTTTTCCACTTCTTGTTTTTTGGTAAATAGATCTCCTACATCAATGCTTGTTGATAAAACGCCAATGGAGGTGTTGTCGAGGAAAAAGCCTTCACTTAGATATCTAAGATTTTTTGGTTGTGAGACATATGCACATGTGTCTAAGGAGAAGAGAACAAAGATGGATTCTAAGGTTGTCAAATGTATCTTCATCGGCTATAGCTATTGTGTGAAAGGATACAAGCTTTGGGACCCTATTGTACATAAGGTAATTTATTCTAGAAATGTTATTTTTAGAGAGACTAAATCTTCTCCTATTACTTTTCATCCAGAATAGCATAAAGAAATTGAGCAGAAAAAAGATGTGATTCAACTTCCTTCTATGCCTAAGAAAGTTGAATCGAGGCCCCAAGATAGACAAGAAGTTGAGGAGAGCTCATAAAGCTCTGAATCTTCAGAAGAGGGAGAAGAGGAGGAAGAAGTGGAAGAACCTCCACCTCAGCTTGTTCAAAGGTCTACAAGGCATAGGCAACCACCTAAAAGGTATGGGTATTCACCTGATGATTGGAAGTGTATATTTTCTTTGAGTACTAATATTGATGAACCAAGATCTGTGCAAGAGGCTTTGGGTATGAAAGATGCAGAGTCCTGGAAAATTACGATGGATGAAGAGATCGCAGCCCTTGAAAGAAATGATACATGGGACCTAGTACCATTTCTTGAAGGACGCAAACCTATTGGATGTAAATGGGTGTTTAAGAAAAAGATTGGTTGATATGGAAATTTTGAAAAGTATAAGGTACAGTTGGTTGCGAACGGATACTCTCAGGTTGAGGGTATTGATTATGGTGAGATCTTTTCTCCTATTACTAAAATGACATCCATTCCATTTTTATCATCTATTGCAGCATCTTATGACCTAGAGGTCAAACAAATGGATGTGAAAACTACTTTCCTTTATAGTGATTTCGAGAAAGAAATCTATATGACACAGCTAGAGCACTACATGGTGAAAGGTAAAAGCAAGTTGGTTTGAAGTTAAAAAATCTCTGTATGGTCTTAAACAAAGTCCTAGGATGTGGTACCAGAAGTTTGATACTTATGTGTTGAGTTTGGGATTTGTGCGGTCTAAATCTGATCACTAAGTATATTTTAAATCTGATGGTGATTGTTTCCTGGTAATTGCTTTATATGTTGATGACATGTTGTTTATTGGGAAAGGCAAAGGTTTGATTGCAGAATTGAAATCTCAGCTCTCTGAAAAATTTGGAATAAAAAATCTTGGTGCAACAAAACACATACTTGGGATGGAGATCAAAAGTGATCGTGAGAACAGAAAGCTATGGCTTGGCCAAAGTAAGTATGTTTGTTTAGTTTTGTAAAGGTTTAACATGCAGGATTGTAAATCACTTTGTGTTCCTGTTACATTGGGAACAAAGCTCTCTATTTCACAATGTCCTTAGACATCCCCATCGACGATGGAAGATATGAGTAGAGTGCTCTACCAGTGTGTAGTTGGAAGCTTAATGTATGCTATGGTCTATACAAGACCAGACATTGCCCAAGTAAGAGGAGTTCTTTCTCGTTATATGTCTAATCCTGGAAGAGTGCATTGGGATGTATTTGCGGGGTACAACAGAGTACTCTATTTGTTTTCATGCTATAGGAGATCAACCTTCTCTGAGTATTCATGGTTTTGTGGATTCAGACTGAGCTAGTGATGTCAATAGCAGAAGGTCCACCAGTGCATATGTTTTTACTCTTAATGGTGGTGTAATTAGTTGGATGAGCAAGTGACATGCTATGGTCTCTTTGTCCACTATAGAGGCAGAGTACATGGTAATTACTCATGTTTGTAAATAAGCAATTTGGCTGAAGCATTTGTGTTTAGATATTGGATTGAAATAGGGTGCAGTTATAATTTATTGTGACAGTCAGAGTGCAGTCTGCCTTGCGAAGAACCCAGCTTTTCATGCCAAGACCAAACACATTGATGTTCAGTACCACGTTGTGAGAGATATGGTCGAAGATGGCAGGCTAAAGTTGGAAAAGGTAGAGATTGTGGCGAATGTTGCAGATGCATTAACTAAGCCCATGAGCACAACAAAATTTAGGTGGTGTTATGAGTCTATGGGCCTTTTGGCCTGAGCCATGATGGTGTTATTCCCCTAGCTCTTGCAAGGTATTCAACAAGTGGGAGAATGTTGGGAAATGAGGTGTCTCAACCTTGCATATTTCCCTTAATAGTTATTTTTATTTAATATTTTCCTACAACTGTTACACATTGTCGGTGCATTGAAATTTGGTTTATTAGGTGTCAAAAGGTGCCCACATAGTCGTATATTATGGAAGGCCTACTTTTAGGCATATTATGATAGATTTTGTGACATCTGTAAGGGTAAAAAATAGGGGATTTCATTTTGGACGTGAGAGCTTATTTTTAGACTGGAATCTTGGTTGAGAAGCTTCACGCATGGTTTTGTAAAACCACAGATAGTTTCTTGTATAGCTAGAAGTCTATAAATTAAGGCTTGAGGATTAGTTTGCAGGTACTATCATGTTGCTGGAATACTATCATAAATCTTCCAGAGTTAATTACTGGTGATACTCCTGTAATAAACTTTCTCTACTAGTGTATGTAATCTTGTTATTAGATTTGGAATACATTGAATAGGCTTTTGGAGTGTGGGGTTTTTCACCCAAAAGGGATTTCCCCATGTATATCTAGTGTTTTGTGTTTCACTATTTATTTTATGTTTTAATGTGCTTCTAGAGTTTCTATAATTGTTAGATCAGTATTTTAAAAGTTTTGCATAATGTTTCTTCTCAAGATTGGTGTAGGAAGTTGTTTCCGCTACTTTAAGTTCCTTACAATTATTTGTCATTATCTAGCTTGAAATGGTAGAAATTCAGGGGGTTGGATATGTGATATTTAATGTGCTTTGTACCTTGTCATGACAGCTATTGTCATCCCATCCACCTTGGATCTAGGTGACCTCAATGAAGGATGCATTTTTTGTCCACCTTGGCCAACTTGAATAGTCCCTATGAAAGTGTCTCATTGCGTGGATCAATCACTTCTGATATTGTTGATTGTCCAATTGTCTGGTTGGCTAACTAATTTTCTAACATGTTAGCTTCCTTGTAGCAATGGGAAATCTGGAATAAGTCAAATTCCTTTAGCATGTCCACCACTTGTTGGATAATGTAGTTTATTTTTTAGTTTGTGGTTTGTCTAGCTTTCAATGCTTTAACAATGATAAGAGAGTCTCCCTCAATCCAGATCTTTCTAACATTATTTTCGAGCACTAGCTGAAGACCATCACTAGCTGGAGACCATGGAGAACTGCAAATGTCTCAGCTTTATTGTTTGTTCCTTCAGCTATTTTAGTAGTTTTTTCCAGAATCCCTTGTCCATTATGATCCCAAATTATACAACCTATACCGAAGATGCATGGATTTCCTCTGCATAGCCTGGTGGAATCCATCTTAGGTTGGTTCTGTCAACTTTGGCAGGAATCTTCTGATTTGGAGTATTGGTGTAAACAATTTTGAGGAGTTTCCAATTATTTACTAAATTGTCCTAATCTTTGAATCTGTTATTAGTTGAGGCATTTTTCTTACCTTCAAAACTACAACCTCAGAGATTGTTTTTTCTATTTAGTATTACCTTACCGAGTGAGGACATTTTCCTAAAGATCCAGTAGTTTCGATCTTTCCATATTTGCCATATGATCATCGATGGGTTAACTTCCCATATGCATGTCATTGGCAAGAAAATGGAACTACTCCTAAAACATCAATTTCCTATTCTTGGGTTAATTCTAAACATGAGGGAGTGATCTTGCACAACATAGATTTTACTTGAAACTTAAATCTTTAAAATTTAAATTGCGAACTCCCTCCCTTTCCCACTAGGCATTCAATAGACTTTCTACACATTTATGTAATAATTCATTATGTCTTGGTATTTAAAGACATTCATTCGAGCATTAATTCATGTATGATAATCACTTTGAAAACCTAGAGCATTAAGAAGAATTTAATAGGAACATTTCAAATTGGAGCAATAAAATGAATCGGTACTTGCATTAGAATTATCATCTAGATATTTTGAATGCTTGCCTTTTATTTGCCAAAATTTATCAAGATTGTAAAGCCATACTTTCAAAGGGAGATTATTGAGGAGAACACGAACCCTCATAATTCAACAATTTGCCCAATGCATTTCTAATTATTGGTAGACTTAGGCATCAATAGACAATAGATTTTGGAGTGAATAAATTCATAGAAGACTACATTATGCCAAATTAGGACCTCACATAAGAGATTAGATTTGTGTAGCACATAATTGAGCTAGAGTTGTCAAATTGACCCATAGAGAATTATAGGTGGGCATAGGATTATATGTAGTAACCATCTTAAGGTTATTATGCTTTTCAATACCTAATGACGCAATTCTACAGGACATCATATTTACTCATCACCTTGAATTATATTTTCCCAACTATTATTTATTAATCTAGGTTGATTTATGATCAATTGCATAGATTTATTTAATTAGCCTAGACTAACATAGAAAATGTTGTTTTTACTATACATTTTTGGTGAACCCATCTAATCTTATGCTCATGGGGGTCAACTGTAAACCTATACCTTCATTATTTTTAGAGTTTGAGATACGTACTTTTGATTGGTTCATCATTTTAGGTCTTGTTTAGGTTTGTGTTGATATATATATATATTTTGTTTTAGGGTTTGTTCATAACTATTTGACCCCACTTTTTCCCAATAGTTGGATTCCACTTTAGGGTTTCATTTTTTGGTTAGTAAACTTGAGAATTTTTAGCCTAGCCTGAGCTAGAGAGGCCACTAATGGGGGACCTCTTGCTGAGGCATTATCACTCTTCTTGCTTTAAAACATGTAGTCCAAACCTATGAGCTTATTGGCCTAGTGGAGGCACAAGACCTATGAAGTCAATGGCCTAGTGAGGGCTTAAACCTTAGTAGTGTGGCGATAAGACCATGTTTTTAACCAATGCACCATGTCCTTATCATCCGCTTTAGGGTTTCATTTTTAAATTTGATTTATCATTAAATTTTTATTTTCAGATTTGAAATTTCTTATCATGGATGTTCTCTCCCTCTTCCTTACCAAGAACACTTCTTACATCCATACATGTTATTATGATACTTCTTTTGTGGCCTATAATAGTTACTTAGTGACTACATCATCACTATATGCTCTTGATACATCTAGGTATCTTTTCTCATGTGGTTTTGTTCCTACCAAGCATCATAAATTATATTTTACATCTCTAAATTTTCATCTATGTGCCTTATTGATGGTTCAAAAGACACTAACTTGGTGAGTGAAAGTCTCTTGAAAAGGATCAAAGGTCCTCCAAAGTTTAATATACTTGTGTAGAGTTAGTGAATGTATCAATAGAGCTAAAGTGAACACTCTTAATTTAATCAAATTTTTGTTTTAGGTTCACCAAGGTATCAAAATAGATAAAGTTCTTTTACATGCATAACCAAATGTTTGTTAATCATGAATCTAGACATATAAACTTACATGCAAACATGTCCCTCCAATTTCTATAGATAATTTAGAAGAAAGATTGATTACACATGATAACACATCAATTCAAAGGAAATTTGGTTGGCACATTCAAGAAGATTTCAAATAAGGATGAACTTATACTGGGTCTCTCTTACACTAGTTAACCTATTTCATTATTGAGACATAACATTGACATCTCTTTTGACACACCAACTTAGCTCTGTGATGTCCCTTCTTTCCATCTTATTTTTTTGTAGGAAAAGTAATTGTAATAATATAATATGAATGAGTTAGTCCTCATTATATTTTAAATTATTAAGGACAACTTATTTACTATTATTTTAAGTTAGTGGGCCACTCAAAAAAAGGCAATTATAGTCAATCTTAAGGAGTAGAATTATAATTCTCAATCAAGAGAGAATGGGTGAGAAAAGAAAGAAATCTTGACAAATCTTTTTAAGAGGGGAAAAAAGATGAAGAAGATTATCCATACTTGATATTTACAAATTCTCTCAATTTTAGAGCACTTGTGTACAAATTCAATCCAATGATGAAACCCCTTGTGGTCTTTAGGGTTTAGCAATAAAAAATCTTGGATTCACAAAAGTCATTCTAGTTCAAGAATTATATTGGGCTCTATTGGCATCTCTAGTTTCAGTGTTGGTGTTTGTTTATTCAATAGGATGTCTGGATGTTTTGTGTGCTCTAGTTTTGTTGGTGTGTGTGGAGATTTTTAGATATTGCAGGTTGTTCCTGTTCGATAGATTTCAATGTGTGTTTCAATTTGTGTGAAAATTCTTGATAACACCTTTAGATTAGTGTGGTGTTTCAATTTTTCTGTTATGTGGAGGATTCTAGCATGGAGTTTGTATTTCGATCGTTAGTTTATATTTTAACCCGGTAGCCTTGTTGTGCCTTGTTGGTATGAAATAATATATATGGCGATATAGTTCTTTATTATTTTCCTATCAAAATGATGTGTTATTGGCATTATAATTTCTGCCCTACTATGAGATTGTTGTGATTAGTGAATATTGTGTTAATGGCTACTTGTACAGAGCTAATATTATGAGCATTGTAAGGCTTCTTGCATGGAATCAAGTCCTTTAATATGTGTGTTTTCTGTTAGTATATTCTGGTAATTTCTACCAGCTATAGGATAGTTTTTTTTTGTCAGTTATATTTGGTAGGTTCTAAAAAATGTAAGATGGCTATTGTTGGCTCATTCTAAGTTATTCTTGAAATATCAAAAGTCCTCTATAAAAGAGGCATATGTAATTGTATTTGAGTGCAATTGATTAGAAATTCAATGCAACATCATGATTATATATTTCCTATGTCTATTGTGTTCTGTCTCTACCCACCTACAAGTGGTATCAGAGAAGGTTGAAGGATCAAGGAGGAGAGATTGTTGTCAAAGCTGTAGCAGAAGCTGGATACTATGAAGAAAGGATTGATGTCCATAAAAGAAAAGGAGATTACAATTTTTTGGGATTTTTTGTTCATTGGAGCCACCAACAAGCTAGTCGAAGCACTTGAAGGAAATCATAGGAAGTTGTTTGAAGTTTTGATGGAAGGTAAAATAAAAGACTACAGAAAATAAGAAATGTCAAGCAGATACATAAGGGTTAAAGCTAGAAAGGGCAGATAAAGAGCTATTGTAGCATATAGAAGGTCACAAATAAAGTTAGTTGCATCATATAGCACTAGGTGAATCGCAAAAGTGTGAAAGAAGATTGTGGTTTTTTAACACAGTTATTGTAGATCTGAGACAAAGGAGACGTCAGAAGGTTTATGAGGAGCTGCCAAACCAAATCGACCAATTTTAGTTCATAGAATTTGCTGTTGAAGCAGCTAGTAGGAGCCGTAGCTGTGGAACAAAAAGGAGTCACTCACCATCATCAGGAAAACCCTAATTTTTGAGAAAAATCACATTGAAGGAGATAGACACTACCAAGGAGTTATTTTCTAAAGTTGATTTGCTATAGCGGGTCAAAGTCATGGCATCAGGTATTTTGCAATCTATAATTCCAATATTTCTGGCAAATATTATGATAATTGGTCATACAAATTGAAATTGGTACTTTCTTCACAAGAGTTATTAGAAATAGTTGAAAAAGGTTACACAACCACAAGATGAGTCTACTTTGAGTACTGATGAAAAGAACAAGCTTAGTGAAAGTAGGAAAAAGAATATAAGGGCTTTACAGATAATTGGACAAGGATTGGATGATTTAGTTCTTAGAAGGATTAAGCTAGCCACTACAACCAAGAGAGCACAGGACATTCTAGAAACAACTTATCAAGGTACAAGTAAGGTAAAAGCTACCAAATTACAAATGCTTAGGAGAGAATTTGAAAACCTGCAAATGAAAGTTTTTGATTTAGTAGATCAATTTTCAATTCGTGTTATGGATTTGGTTAATCAAGTAAGGATGAATGGTGATGAGCTAACAGATCAAAATGTTGTAGAAAAGATCCTAAGAAGTTTACCTATTAAATTTGATATTATTGTGGTGATAATTGAGGAATCTAAGGATTTGTTAAAATATTCAATAGATGAGTTGTTTGGTTCTTTAAAAAATCATGAGTACAGGTTGAACATGAATAATAATACCTCATTAGAGAATGAATTCAAAGCACAAATGACATTTGGTAGAGGCAGAGGAAGAGGAAATTTAGGATTCAGAGGTAGAGGAAGAGGAAGAAATAATTACCAAAGAAAAGAAAGGAGTCTAGATCTAGGAGGAAGGATAAATCAATGTTTCAATTCAAGGGGATGCAATAACAATTAGGCATCACAAAGGTATGACAAATAAAATGTTCAATGTTATTATTACAAGAAGTATGGTCACTTTGCAAATGAATGTTGAAAGAAACAAGCAGATATGGGAAAGCAAAATGCAAATTTTTCTAAGAGTAGTTCTGAGACATTATTTATTACATGCCATGTATCTCAAGAGAGTTCAAGTAACATTTGGTTTCTAGATAGTGGTTGCAGTAATCACATGATAGGAAATAAAGACTTGTTTGAAAGTTTGGATACTTCAGCGAAATCAGAAATTAAATTAGGTAATGATAACATAGTTGAAGTCATGGGTAAAGGTGTAATTAATGTGATAACAAAGCTTGGTAAGAAGACCATTCCTGGTGTTTATTTTATACTTGGTTTGAAGCATAATCTCATAAGTGTGGGACAACTTATTCAAAAGGGTTATAAAGTTGTTTTTAAAAATAATGTGTGCACTATACTTGATATTCCTCCTAGTAATATGGTGATTGCAAAAGTTGAAATGACAAATAACAGGATGTTCCCACTTCACATGAAAAATGAAAAGATGGAGGAGATTGAAGCAAGTTTGAAGGCATCAACTCAAGATCAAGCATGCGTATGGCACTTGAGGTATGGTTAGCTAAATTTCAAAGGATTGTGTTTATTGAAAAGAAAGGAAATGGTAAGAGGTTTATCCCTATTGAAGCACCATTAAGTTCATGTGAAATTTGTATTTTGGCTAAGCAACATAGGAAAAATTTTCCAAAAGAAATATCATATAGAGCATGGGTACCTTTAGAAATTGTGCATTCAAATTTATGTGGTCCAATGCAAACACCATCGTTAGAGGGGAGTATTTATTTTCTAACATTCATTGATGAATTTAGTAGGAAAACATGTGTTTATTTTCTCAAATATAAATCCGAGGCATTTGGAAAGTTCAAAGAGTTCAAAGCATTGGTTGAAAAACAAAGTGGCCGATTCATCAAAGTATTGAGATTAGATAGAGGAGGAGAATACAATTCAAATGATTTTTTGGATTATTGCAGGTATCATGGAATAAAGAAGTAGTTTACTACAAGTTACACACCTCAGCAGAATAGTGTTGCTAAAAGAAATAATTGAACAATAATGGAGATAGAAAGGAGCATGATGAAAGGAAAGAATCTAACTAATGCGTATTGGGCTGAAGCAGTAGCTTGTGCATTTTATATCTTGAACATGTGTCCAACAAAGAGTGTGAAGGACAAGATTCCACAACAAGCATGGAGTGGTAAGCATCATAGTGTTTCTCATTTCAGAATATTTAGTTGTTTTGCATTTGCATATGTTCCTAAGGAAATAAGAAGTAAGTTGGATGACAAGAGTGAAAAATGCATCTTTATTGGTTATGATGAACAATCTAAGGCTTGTAAGTTCTTTAATCCTATAACTAAGAAAGTCATTGTAAGTAGAGATGTTGTGTTCAAAGAAGAAGAATCTTGGGATGTAAGTATAGACAAGACAATTACAAGTGCTCCAACAATACCATATGATGATCAAGAAGGAAAAGATCAAGAAAACCAAGGAGATCCATCAAATGAACAAGGAGGAACCCCATCAAGAAGTCCACATGGAGATAACACACAAAGGGAAGTTGAACAAGGACAATCATTAAGTCCACAAGTAAGTAATGACTCAAATCCTACACTTGCATTATTAAGACCAAGGCTTAAAAGCAAGAAAACTAGAAGTTCGCAAGAAATTTATGATCAAGGAGATATGATAGATTTGCAATCAAACTTTGCTTTATTTTCTCAAGATCCTATATATTTTGAAGATGCAATTAAGGAAGAATATTGGATTAATGCAATGAATAATGAAATGGAATCCATTAAAAAGAATGATACATGGGAACTAGTTGATTTTCCCAAGGACAAAGAGTGTATAGGTGTGAAATGGGTTTATAAAACTAAGTATAAAGAAAATGGAGAAATTGATAAATATAAGGTAAGGTTAGTAGCTAAGGGATTTGCACAAGAATATGGAGTTGATTACAATGAAACATTTTCTCCCGTAGCAAGACTTGATACAGTTAGAATGGTACTAGCTATTGCAGCTCAAAACAATTGGAAGGTCTACGAAATGGATGTTAAATCATCTTTCTTGAATGGTTATCTAGAAGAAGTTTATGTGCAGCAGCCACCAGGATATGAAGTAAAAGGATATGAAGACAAGGTTTACTGTAATGCCCTGTCATGCAACCCTAGAGTGCTAGACTAAAATTGTAACAATTACAGAAATATTTTTTTTTTAAGGCAAGATAGTGCAAAGTAGTAACCAACATACCATAATACTCAGTATAAAAGAAATTACTCTTCTAACAACTCTAGGGCAACATAAATGCATTAGTAATAAAAGTAAAACCACAAAAGTGATAACCGTTACACTGCTGAAATAGATACAAATAACTTTTACAATAGCAGGATAGTTTAATTACAAAGTCTCAATACAGGATTACATGATTATAAGATTACAAGATTGATCATGTCAGTTTACAAAGAATACATACAAAGGTATACAACACCACTAGAGATAGAAAGAAAATTGGAATAGGAACAGCTCCGCACAAGGCTCGATCTGAATCTCCAAGAAGGACCAATGGATAGCTCTGCCTCCCAACCATGTGGAACCCTAAGGTCCACCCCACTGAGCTAGGAGATAACAAGGATCCACTAGGTCGAAGTTACACAATGAGACAACAATAAGATATAGACTCCTCACAGGTATACAAGATAACAAGACTGCACAGGTATGACAACACTCCACCATACAGAAACAACATCCAAACAAGATCAAACATGAAGCCAAGACTAAACTCTAGAGGTAACAACAAAATCAAGAGAATGAAATTGAGTTGTGTAAGGAGAGTGTCATCACATGGTCCTGGCATGGGTTACCCAGGGTATCTATCACTAGAAGCTGGCCCCCATCATGGTTATCCTGGCAGCCCCTCTCTAGGCACTGGCCCCATAGGGTGACACATGTGGAACCTATGGGTCCTCTTGTGGAGACAAGGAGGTCGGTCTTGCCAAACAGGATTTCTCATCCCATCCTTAGCCTGCGAGAGCACTCAAGGCATGGGTGAGGTATCTTGCTTAACTTGTTAAATGTTTACTACCCCAACCCTCCTAAAAGTTATAAGTTTTCTACCAGCTCATAACTTCTATGGGGTTACCCAAGTGGCCTCTCACTAGGCACTGGCCCCACCATAGAAGCCACTCCCTTAGCAAACTCCAAACAACAACAAACCACCAAGAGCAAAGATAAAGTACAACACGACATCTAACTAATACTCCTGCCATTCACTTGCCCTGGCAATATAAATCCCATACATTGATGTCATTATAAGAATCAAAATCTAAAATAACACACCTCTGGAGAAAGGTACACAATCAATGTAAAAGAATCCATTATTTGACAGGGACCATGCTTCCGAATTGCTTTTACAACAAGACGTCATGACATCTCACATGTTTTCCCACTTCACAATCAATCAAATCAAAGACATAAATTCCACCCAAGGTGAACACCAGGATTCCATTCAAGCACAAACTATGACCAAAAGGATTATCGACTATAAAAGTCTTTAATATACTACCGGATTCAATCATACAAAACATTTATAGGAATTAACAACAATCTATAAGGACATACAGGTTCATGACTCAAAATTGATTTATACAATGATATAACAATGACAAAATAACCCTCAAGGGAACAATGACACAGAGGACGGAAAACCATAATCCCAATATCTCAACTATTCTAAAATCAAGAAAATTATGAATCAAGTCCTTCAATAAATTTTCCAAGATAAACACTTTTAAGCCACAAATAGGATTCACCAAAATTCCTTGTTTTCTAAAGTAATAATAAATGTAGAATAATACAACTTCGATGATATCTACCATATACAAGCACAATAGGAGTAATACTAGCCTAATTAGCATATTGACATTTAACAAGGTAATTTATACCTGATTAGTACAATATGTTACCTCAAGAAGAAAAGAAATTAATGCATCTAACTCTAAAATCTTCTAAGACAACTACAAGGGTAGAACATACCTTTTCATAAAAAATGAATAATACATACAATAAAAAAAAGTCAACTACATCCTACTCTTGATACCTAAATACGTAAACGTCTTGCTCACTACCAATACCTCAAGAGACAAAACAAAACACCCTTATTTCCCAATATGATAACTACCTTCAATTTGTTAAGACAACTAAAACATATAAGTTGTTACCTTAAACGAAACATTCTACTTACTTCCAAATTTCTAAAGAGACAAAACATGAACATATTTTCTTCTTACTATCTACAACTAGAATGAGCACCATAACCCATTTAATTTCAAATGACTTCCAACATTTATCACTAAGATTCCCTTCTAATAAAACCTACTAACTAGCATCACACAAAGGCAATTCACTATCACCCTATAAGGAATACTTGCCAATACGATATAACCCCTACCCATTCTAACAAAACCTCTAAGGAAGAAATAAATTATAATGAACATAAATTTCTAACCACCTTTCAAATCTAATAACCTACTAGAATCTAACCTGCCATCCTTCCAATTCAACCCTTGAACACACACAAACCACATATAAATAACAATTCATGGGCTACCGAAAGAGGTGCTACGTTAAAATACCTAATCAACAACTCTACCAAAAATTCCAAACACTTAATATTCTATTCGACAAACTTACCAATCGATCCTACCACCGTATAAGCCATACGAAGCTAAAAGGTGTCGATCGGGTCACAAATCGGCCTAAAGGGAAATAGCTGACTCAACGATGCTTACAAGGTTGGAACATCATGATGATGAAAGAGTTCGACTAACAAAAAGGTAGAGCTGTGGAAAGAGGCCGACTACAACTATTCAACCACTGACTGCATTGTCAAGACAACAACTAAACACAAATTACGACTGAGAGCGACAAAGCAAAGACCGCGGTTCTAACTACCACAGGCAAGAGGCACTCCCGTTGACCCCACTAACAACAAGTCCAACGCAGATCTTCTATGCCTACCTCAAAGCTATGTGGCCGACTGCCTATCTACACCAATTCGACTGCAAGATCGCTAACTAGTGACACAAACCATGCTCAAAATATGATATCCCACATAGTTTGCGGTCTACAACGGGTCTCAGAAAAAGGGTCAAGCGAAGCATAGACCTAAACATTCTATCAAAGCATACCCAAGGCTGCCAAATGCCACTATGGTTTCAACACGAGGACTACTATCCATTCGCTAGGTTTAAGAAAAAGAAACTATCCAAATTGGTAGTGAAGGAAGAGTTGTCTACTAGCTGACTAGAAGGGTGAGATGAAGATTCCTAAAAGAACTTTGAATTCCAAAGTCTAAAATAGAATGATCTCTGAAAGAATAACCAAATAAATATCCTTCTAATAAGCTCTAACTGTATTACCTTCCTAAGACAAAAGAAACAAAATTGACTATTGCCTCTCAACCAGAGTTCATTTAAATACAGTTATGGAGGAAATGTGAAGAAATGACACAAGGTTTAGTCAAAAATTCCAAGCTTTGCAGGGCAGATTCCAGAAGGAGGAGTTTTGGAGACACAAACATCTTGACATAATTATTCCGATAGAAGTAAGGAATCACAGGTCACAGGCAATAAGGATATTAAGGGACTAAATGAAAGCTTACCCATAGAATATGCAACAATTAAATTTTAAAATTGAAGCTACCACCATTGCAAAATTTTACAGAGAGAACCAAGTCACATACCTAGATTCCAGTCCCTCTTCAAACTTCCTTGAAACCCTATGACCAATTCTCCGTCCTTCCTCCAATTTTCCTGTTCTTCTCTCAATTTCTCTGTTCTTCCCCCCCAAAAAAAATTCAACTCATAAATTAAATGCAGAAGACATGCATCTGTTCCCAACAACCCACTCCCCCGTGATTTTAAAAAATTTGCTATATCAAGAGATTCCCAAATCTTCCAATTTCAAAATTGACAACCTAGGCATTAATTTCACATAACCAAAATATTCTATACCTTAAAATTACTAATTACCCGTGATTCCATTAATGGACATAATTATTTTATCGTAGAAGATAATTTAATTCCAAACTATAATAAAATTTAACCAAGGTGTCATCCAAGGCTTAAAGCTAATTCAATAATTATCTAACAAACGAAATAGGAGCATTACTAATAACCACTAATTCATTAAAGAATCTTCCAACCACACAGGAGAATAATTTAACATTATAAAATAAGACTTGACTAAACCTCACAACACAAAATAACCAATCATAACAAGACAAAGACCAAGTGACACAACATGACTCTAGACCACAATAGAAGATAAGGACCGACTAATGGCTAGACCTCATGTTATCTCCCATCACTAATATCCATTGGTGAAGGAACCCGCTCAAACCTGCTATATCAGGTGGAGTCGAGGTTCGGTACTTGTAGCCTGTATCCAAACAACTAATTAAATATGATCAAGTATATATATATCAACACACAGAGAGTCAGAGAATCACAGCGCAGCAGGGTACTTGAAACGAGTAATGCTACACTGTCCTTGCTCTCGAACAAGATTATAACCATAGCATTTGAAAACAAATATCTACGAATCTAATAAAACATGTAAATAATACTCCATTACTAAATATGTCCAACACATCACAACTAACATAACCATAATGTCATCATCACTCATAACCATCGAACATAGTCCATCAGGATCAAAAAGAACATAAACCATAACATACTAGTCCAAAAGTCTCGAAACTGAAAATATGCAACAAAAGACTATAAATTGTCTCAGAACTGTTAGAGAGAATATGAAACTAGCATCTATATCAAACCAAAATGCGAGGGGCATTACAACCTCCCCCCTAAAATCAGGCTTACTCCTGGAAGCCTGCAAATAAGTAGGGATATAACTCCCTCATCCTGGAAGCATCCTCCCAGGTAGCAGAGGTCTCATCATTAGGATCCCACTGGACCCTGACCTACTCCATGTCTCTACCCCTGAGAGAAAGTCTCCTGTGCTGAAGAATGCCTATGGGCTCCAAAGCCAGCTACCCGTCCTCTACCTATAGAACAGTCCAATCAAGAACATGAGAAATATCCTAATAGTAAGGTCTAAGTATAGAAACATGAAACACATCATGAATGCGTTAAAGGCGAGGCGGCAAAGCAAGACGATAAGCAACTAGACCGATCCTCTCCAACACCTCAAAAGGTCCAACAAAGTGCGGTGCTAGCTTAGAGCCCTTTCCATAGTGGATTGGACTCTTTCGCAGTCGCACACGCAAGAATGCCCGATCCCTAATAGAAAACTGACAATTGATCCTATGGGCATTTGCATACTTCTTCTGCCTGTCCTGGGCTACCACCAAATGCTCTCTAATCCTCTCAACTTGCTTCTCCATATCTCGAAGCATATCAGGACCCAAAAGAACTCTATCCTCAAGACAATCCCAACTCAAAGGAGTCCTACAAGGATGACCATACAAGGCCTGAAATGGAGACATGCCAATAGAACTGTGATATTCATTATTATAAGCAAACTCCACTAGGTAAAGGTAGTCCTCCCAACAGCTCTGTCGGTCCATCACATACATCCTCAACATATCCTCGAGAACTTGATTAACCCTCTCGGTCTGACCATCAGTCTCAGGATGATAGGATGAACTAAAGTTCAGCTGTGTCCCCAAGGCATGCTGCAAGGAAGTCCAAAGGGTGGAAGTGAACACTGGATCCCTGTTGGAGATGATCCTACGAGGAATCCCATGAAGTCTGACAATGTCCTCCATGAACACTCTGGCCACCGTAGAAGCATTGTAAGAAGCACGGACATGAGAGAAGTGAGCTACTTTCATCAACCTATCCATAGTGACCATAATAGCATTGTGTCGTCAAGAGGACATCGGCAAACCAACAATGAAGTCTATCGAAATGATATTCCACGTCCACTCTAGAATCAAATGAGGCTGCAAAAGACCTGTAGGGTGCTGGTGCTCTGCCTTCACCCTCTGACACTCAAGACATCTTGACACAAAATCAGCAATATCCTGCTTCATACCACTCCAAAAATACAGCTGACACAAATCTGCATGCATCTTCTTGATACCCAAATGAGCATAATAGGGTGCCCGATGCACCTCAGACAAAACTAGGGTGCGAAGACCCCCTGAACTAGGAACATAGATATAACCCAAATGTCACAAAAGACCATCTAATTCAAAAGAGTAACTAGAGAATCTACCCTCTAAAGATCTACCAGACTCAATCTCAGATCTCACCTCCTGGCACTAACTGTCAGTAGGAAGTGCTGCGAGAATCTGACCTCTCAAATCAACTATTAGAGAGATTGCTGAAATCTCATGCCTCCAACGACTAAGAGCATCCACTACCACATTCTCCTTGCCCTAAATATACTTGACCTCAAAGCCATACTCGCATAAGAACTCCATCCAATGCCTCTGCCTCACATTCAATTTTGGCTACGTGAAAATATACTGCAAACTACGATGATCACTGTGTAGCTCAAACTGATGCCCTAGGAGAAAATGCCTCCATCTCACCAAGGCATGCACAACTGCTGCTAGCTCTAGGTCATGAGTAGGATAGTTCAATTCATGATCCTTGAGTTTGCGAGACTCATAGGCAATCACGTGACCATCCTACATCAGAACTGCTCCCAAGCCCTCCAAAGAAGCATCGGTACAAACAACAAAGTCCTTATCAGGATCAAGAACTGCTAATATCGGTGCATTGGTCAACTGCTGCTTAAGAGTCTAAAAAGCTGCCTGACACTGCTCTGACCAAATGAACTTCTTCCCTTTCCTCTGAAGAGAAGTAATAGGATGAGCAACCCTTGAAAACCCCATAACAAAACAGTGATAGAAACCTGCCAGCCCCATAAAACTGTGGACCTCATAAACATTAGTGGGTGCAGGCTAGTCCATAATAGCTTGGATCTTCGAGGGATCTACCACAATACCCTCACCAGAGATGACATGACCCAAGTACTTAACCTCTATTTGAAAGAACTCACATTTTGACAAATTAGCATAAAGCTGATTTTCTCTCAGACACTGCAACACCTAACGCAATTGCTCCTCATGCTCCTCCATAGTCCTTGAATAGATCAGTATATCATCAAGAAACACAAGGACAAATCGGTCAAGATAAGTGTGGAATACCCCATTCATCAAGCTCATGAAAAGTGAAGGTGCATTCATCAACCTGAATGGTACCACTGTGGACTCATAATGTCTATAACGGGTGTGAAATATTATTTTGTGAATATCTGCCTCAAATATCTGCAACTGGTGATATCCCGACTTAAGGTCAATTTTAGAGAATACCTTTGCTCCTTTAATCGGATCAAACAAATCATCGATCTGAGGCAAGGGATACCTATTTCTCACTGTTACCTTATTGAGCTGTCGATAATTGATACATAGCCGCAGAGATCCATCCTTCTTTTTAACAAAGATCACAAGTGCTCCCCAAGGAGAAACACTGGGTCAAATGAACCCTTTGGCTAATAGCTCCTCCAACTATAGTCGAAGCTCCTTGAGCTCCTAAGTGGTCATCCTATATGGAGCTCGTGAGATAGGCTCCGCGTCAGGACCAGATCAATCCTGAAGTTGATGTCACGCTTAGGTGGCATCCCTAGAATATTAGAAGGAAAAACATCTGTATACTCCCTTAGGAGTAGGTGATCGTCAAGAGATGCCTCTCGACTCTCCTCCATCTCCAAGTCACTAAAAGTCACTGCAAAAAGCTAACATCCCTGACGCATGCATCTCTTGAGTTGCATAGCTGAGATCATACGTAGGGAAATAGGTCTTTGAACCCCTACAACCTCAACCTTTGCACTAGAATCATCCATACATCTAACAGACTTATGCTGACAATCTATCACTGCCTGATGGGCCTCCAACCAATCCATCCCCAAAACTATGTCATATGAACCCAAGGGTAGAATGTGAAGGTCCATAGAAGTAGATAGAGAGCCAATCATCAAATCACACCCTGAAACTAGAGACTCAACTGCTATCTTAGCCCCAAAAGCTAACTCAACTTGCCACCTATCATCCTGCTTTGTTGCCACTAAGCCACAACGCTCCACAAGAGAAGGAGATATAAATGAATCAGATGCACTTGAATAAAAAAGAATAGAAAAACCAATACCTCACATGTGACCCGAAGTCTCCACCATGGTGCCCTAATGCTCTGCCTGCCAGTCATCCACTGCTACAAAGACTTGGTGTGACCTGCCTGCATCACCAACCATTGGCTCAGATGCCACCGGTCGATGTCCGAACCTTGAAGCACCCTTCTGCGAGCACTGTCTAGCAATATGGCCCTATTGGGCACAAGAGAAACACCCGGTGCCTCTACCAAATCCACTATCCCCCTGGAAAGCACTAGACTACTAGAAACTGCCTCTGCTTACCGCAAACTGTGTACTCTGAGCTGGCTGATCAAAATGATTGCGCTTATTGCGCTGCCAAGACCAGTCTTTCTTATTTTGAAATCTATTACCTTGCTGATGTTGAGAATTCTTCAGATTGGACTATGAATACTACTGTTGCTGACCACCCTTTGAGGGTGCATGAGAACCTGATGCCTAAGTGTGACCACCTCAAGAACCATATCCTGAAGAAGGTGCACTACCAATGTGCACACCTGTATGCCCACCGAGGGCCATAGCCAAATTCTCCTCCACTAACCGAGATTTCTCCACGGCAATCTCCATCGTCTTAGGTTTGAATACACAAACCCCTCCACTAATCCAGGCATTCAAGCTCGTAATAAAGTGCTACACCAACATAGACTCGTCATCCCCGATACCTGCATACTGTTTGAGCTCATAAAATCTACGCTCATACTACTCAACTGTCATGGCCAACTGCCTCAGCTCGTGGAACTCATCTGGTCAAGACTGCCTCCAATGGTCAGAAAGAAAATAGGCTTTGAATATCTCTAAGAACAACTCCCAAGACACAGTGCTAATGTCCAAATGCAGCTTCTGCTCCTCTAGCCACTACCAAGTCGAAGTGAACCCTCAGAGATGCAAAATAGCACATCTGGCTTTGGTGTTGCTGCCATATGGATGCATGGTGAAATACCTACCTAAGTCCAATAACCAAGTCTCTGCCTCAAGTCCTCTACTAGCTCCATCGAAGATGGGAGGGCATGCTCTCTGTAAATCCCTCATATGGCTGGCTAGTATGGCCTCTTGCTCAGCTGTCAACTCTCTACGTCTAGGAGACCTCTCTCTCTCTAGGACCCAGCTAGTCTACTTCCTAACCTCCTCTAGGCTATTCGTCCTCTTGTCTATGGCCTAAACAGGCAAGGGCCTCCTCAAGAATCTGTCTCAACTGGGCTCCATTAGGCTGACCCTGACCCTCCATGTTCTCACCCCCGCCTTCATGGGCACTCGCATGAGGAGAACTGGAAGGAGGTGTATCGTCACCACCTCTCCCACGACCCCTACCTCTGGCCCGACCTTGGCCACTACCTCTAGGCATCTACCTACAACACCAAAGGCAATTTATTATGATCAGAAAGAGTCACAACAAAGATAAAATTATTCTACAGAGTTGAAGCACTAGGTTACTTAATGGGCTAAAATATAACCAGGGTACCTAGTGTTTAAACTTGGCTCTGATACCAAATGTAATGCCCCGTCATGCAACCCCAGAGTGCTAGACTAAAAGTGCAACAATTACAGAATTTTTTTTTTTTTAAGGCAAGATAGTGCAAGGAGTAACCAACATACCATAATACTCATCATAAGAGAAATTACTCTTCTAACAACTCTAGGGCAACATAACTGCATTAGTAATAAAAGTAAAACCACAAAAGTGATAACCGTTACACTGTTGAAATAGATACAAATAACTTTTACAATAGCAGGATAGTTTAATTACAAAGTCTCAATATAGGATTACATGATTATAAGATTACAACACTGATCATGGCAGTTTACAAAGAATACATATGAAGGTATACAACACCACTGGAGATAGAAAGCAAACTGGAATAGGAATAGCTCCGCACAAGGCTCGATCTGAATCTCCAAGAAGGACCAATGGATAGTTCTACCACCCAACCATGTGGAACCCTGAGGTCCACCCCACCGAGCTAGGAGATAACAACAAGGATCCACTAGGTCGAAGTTACACAATGCGACAACAGTAAGATATAGACTCCTCACATGCATACAAGATAACAAGACTGCACAGGTACGACAACACTCCACCATACAGAAACAACATCGAAACAAGATCAAACATGAAGCCAAGACTAAACTCTAGAGGTAACAACAAAATGAAGAGAACAAAATTGAGTTGCGTAAGGAGAGTGTCATCACATGGCCTTGGCTATCTATCACCAGAAGCTGGCCCCCATCTATGGTTACCCTAGCAGCCCCTCTCTAGGTACTGGCCCCATAGGGTGACACATGCGAAACCGACGGGTCCTCTCGTGGAGACAAGGAGGTCAGTCTTGCCAACCAGGCCTTCTCATCCCATCCTTAGCCTACGAGAGCACTCAAGGCATGGGTGAGGTATCTTGCTTAACTTGTTAAATGTTTACTACCCCAACCCTCCTAAAAGTTATAAGTTTTCTACCAGCTCATAACTTCCATGGGGTTACCCAGGTGGCCTCTCACTAGGCACCGGCCCCACCATAGAAGCCACTCCCTTAGCAAACTCCAAACAACAACAAACCACCAAGAGTAAAGATAAAGTACAACATGGCATCTAACTAATACTCCTACCATTCACTTGCCCTGGCAATATAAATCCCATGCATTGATATGCCATTATAAGAATCAGAATCTAAAATAACACACCTCTGGAGACAAGTACACAATCAATGTAAAAGAATCCATTATCTGATGGGGACCATGCTTCCGAATTTTTTTTACACCAAGAGGTCATGACATCTCACATGTTTTCCCACTTCACAATCGATCAAATCAAAGACATAAATTCCACCCAAGGTGAACACCAGGATTCCATTCAAGCACAAACTATGACCAGAAGGATTATCGACTATAAAAATCTTCAATATACTACCGGCTTCAATCGTACAAAACATTTATAGGAATTAACAACAATCTATAAGGACATACAGGTTCATGACTCAAAATTGATTTATACAATGATATCACAATGACAAAATAACCCTCAAGAGAACAATGACTAGAGGATAGAGAACCATAATCCCAATATCTCAACTATTCTAAAATCAAGAAAATTATGAATCAAGTCCTTCAATAATTTTTCCAAGATAAACAATTTTAAGCCACAAATAGGATTCACCAAAATTCCTTGTTTTCTAAAGTAATAATAAATGAAGAATAATACAACTTCAATGATATCTACCATATACAAGCACAATAGAGTAATGCAAGCCTAATTAGCATATTGACATTTAACAAGGTAATTTATACCTGATTAGTACAATATGTTACCTCAATAAGAAAAGAAATTAATGCATCTAACTCTAAAATCTTTTAAAACAACTACAAGGGTAGAACATACCTTTTCATAAAAAATGAATAATACATACAATAAAAAAAAATCAACTTGATCCTACTCTTGATACATAAATACGTAAACTTCTTGCTCACTACCAATACCTCAAGAGACAAAACAAAACACCCTTATTTCCCAATATGATAACTACCTTCAATTTGTTAAGACAACTAAAACATATAAGTTGTTACCTTAAACGAAACGTTCTACTTACTTCCAAATTTCTAAAGAGACAAACATGAACATATTTTCTTCTTACTATCTACAACTAGAATGAGTACCATAATCCATTTAATTTCAAATGACTTCCAACATTTATCACTAAGATTCTCTTCTAATAAGACCTACTAACTAGCATCACACAAAGTCAATTCACTATCACCCTATAAGGAATACTTGCCAATACGATATAACCCCTACCCATTCTAACAAAACCTCTAAGGAAGAAATTATTTATAATGAACATAAATTTCTAACCACCTTTCAAATCTAATAACCTACTAGAATCTAACCCGCCATCCTTCCAATTCATCTCTTGAACACACACAAACCACATATAAATAACAATTCGTGGGCTACCGAAAGAGGTGCTACATTAAACTACCTAATCAACAACTCTACCAAAAATTCCAAACACTTAATATTCTATTCAACAAACTTACCAATCAGTCCTACCACCGTATAAGCCATACAAAGCTAAAAGGTGTAGATCGGGTCACAAATCGGCCTAAAGGGAAATAGCTAACTCAATGATGCTTAAAAGGGTGGAACAACACGATGACGAAAGAGTTCAACTAACAAAAAGGCAGAGCTGTGGAAAGAGGCTGACTATAACTATTCAACCACTGATTGCAGTGTCTAAACAACAACTAAACACAAATTACGACTGCCAGCGACAAAGAAAAGACCACGGTTCTAACTACCATAGGTAAGAGGCACTCCCGTCGACCCCACTAACAACAAGTCCAACACAGATCTTCCATGCCTACCTCAAAGCTATGCAGCCGACTACCTATCTACACCAATTCGACTGCAAGATCGCTAACTAGTGACACAAACCATGCTCAAAATACGACATCCCACATAGTTCGCGGTCTACAATGGGTCTCAAAAAAAGGGTCAAGCGAAACACAGATCTAAACATTCTATCAAAGCATACGCAAGGCTACCAAACGCCACTACGGTTTCAACACGAGGACTACTATCTATTCACTAGGTTTAAGAAAAAGAAACTATCCAAATTGGCAGCGAAGGAAGAGTTGTCTACCAGCTGATTAGAAGGGTGAGACGGAGATTCCTAAAAGAACTTCGAGTTCCAAAGTCTAAAACAGAACGATCTCTAAAAGAATAACCAAATAAATATCCTTCTAATAAGCTCTAACTATATTACCTTCCTAAGACAAAAGAAACAAATTTGACTATTGCCTCTCAACTAGAGTTCATTTAAATATAGATATGGAGGAAACGTGAAGAAACAACACAAGGTTTAGTCAAAAATTCCAAGCTTTGCAGGGTAGATTCTAGAAGGAGGAGTGTTGGAGACACAAACATCTTGACATAATTATTCCGATAGAAGTAAGGAATCCCAGGTCACAGGCAATAAGGATATTAAGGGACTACATGTAAGCTTACCCATAGAATATGCAGCAATTAAATTTTAAAATTGAAGCTACCACCATTGCAAAATTTTACACAGAGAACCAAGTCACATACCCGGATTCCAGTCCCTCTTCGAACTTCCTTCAAACCCTGTGACCAATTTTCCATCCTTCCTCCAATTTCCCTGTTCTTCTCTCAATTTCTCTATTCTTCCCCCCAAAAAAATTCAACTCATAAATTAAATGCAGAAGACATTCATCCATTCCCAACAACCCACTCCCCCGTGAGTTTCAAAAATTTGCTGTATCAAGAGATTCCCAAATCTTCCAATTTTGAAATTGACAACCCAGGCATTAAATTTGCATAACCAAAATATTCTGTACCATAAAATCACTAATTATCTGTGATTCCATTAATGGACATAATTATTTTATCATAGAAGATAATTTAATTCCAAACTATAATAAAATTTAACCAAGGTGTCATCCAAGGCTTAAAGCTAATTCAATAATTATCTAACAAACAAAATAGGAGCATTACTAATAACCACTAATTCATTAAAGAATCTTCCAACCACACAGGAGAATAATTTAACATTATAAAATATGACTTGACTAAACCTCATGACACAAAATAACCAATCATAACAAGACAAAGACCAAGTGACACAACACGACTCGAGACCACAACAGAAGACAAGGACCGACTAATGGCTAGACCTTGTGTTATCTCCCATCACTAATATCCATTGGTGAAGGAACCCGCTCAAACCTGCTATATCAGGTGGAGTCGAGGTTTAGTACCTACAGCCATCATCCAAACAATTGATTAAATACGATCAAGTATATATATATCAACACACGGAGAGTCAGAGAATCACGGCGTAGCAGGGTACTCGAAATGAGTAATGCTACATCGTCCCTGCTCTTGAAAAAGATTATAACCATAGCATTTGAAAACAAATATCTATGAATCTAATAAAACATGTAAATAATACTCCATTACTAAATATGTCCAACACATCACAACTAATGTAACCATAATGTCATCATCACTCATAACCATCGAACATAGTCCATCAGGATCAAAAAGAACATAAACCATAACATACTAGTCCAAAAGTCTCAAAACTGAAAATATGTAACAAAAGACTATCAACTGTCTCAGAACTGTCAGAGAGAATATGAAACTAGCATCTATATCAAACCAAAATGCGAGGGCCATTACATTTACAGGTTGCATAAGACACTTTATGGATTAAAGCAAGCACCAAGTGCATGGTACGACATGATAGATTCATACATGATAAACAATGGATTCAACATCTAAGCACTAGTCAGCCTACTCTGTACACCAAAGTCAATGAACAAGGTCAGATTTTAATTGTTTGCTTGTATGTTGATGATTTGATCTTTACAAGAAATCTTTCTATAGACATGTTTAAATCTGCAATGAAGAAAGAATTTGAAACAGATTTGGGATTGATGAAATATTTTCCTTGTATGAAGTCACACAAAATGATAATGGGATTTTCATTTGTCAAAGTAAATATGCAAAAGATGTATTGAAAAGCTTTAGAATGATAAATTGCAGTCTAGTTTCCACTCCTGTAGCAACAGCCACAAAACTAAGTAGAGAAGATAATGAGATGGATTTTGACACAACAATATTTAGAAAACTTGTTGGAAGTCTGATGTATCTCACAAGAACTAGATCAAATATCATGTATGGAGTTAGTTTGATTTATAGATTCATGGATTCACCTAAAAATTCACATTGGCAAGCTGGAAAGAGAATACTAATGTACACAATTGCAAGGACTATGAATTATGGCATATTGTATTCTACCTCAAATAATTTTTAGTTGATTGGATATACAAATAGTGACTTTGTAGGGAGTATTGATGATAGAAAGAGTACATCTGGATATGCATTTCATCTTGGAATAGGTGTTGCAGCATGGACATCAAAGAAACAACCTATAGTGACAATTTCTTTAACAGAAGTAGAGTATGTAGCAGGTACATTAGCAGCATGTCAAGCAATATGGATGCGAAGAGTCTTGAAGGATCTATTGTATGAGCAAGAAGAGTCTACTACAATCTATTATGACAAGTCCACTATTGCATTATCAAAGACTCTTGTCTTCCATAAAAGGACCAAACACATTGATACTAGATATCACTTTATTCAGGAGATGGTAAATAATGGAAAAATTGGTCTATAGTATTGCAGATCTAAAGAACAACTTGTAGACATATTTACAAAAGCATTAACACAAGAACAATTTGAGTATCTGAGAGGAATATTGGGTATTGTAAATATTAATACAATTAGTGGTAGAAATTAGGAGGGAGTGTTAGAATATTCAAGTAATTTCTACCAATTGTAGGATAGTTTTATTTTTGTCGGTTATATTTAGTTAGTTCTAGAAAATGTAAGATGACTATTATCGGCTCATTCTAAGTTATTCTTGAAATATCAAAATTCCTCTATAAAAGAGGCATATGTAATTGTATTTGAGTGTAATTGAATAGAAATTTTCAATGCAGCAACATGATTATATATTTCCTATGTCTATTGTGTTCTGTCTCTGCCCACCTATGTTTTCTACATAGGGTCGATAATTATTTACTTGGCTTGCACAGAGATGACCATTGATCACGTGTTGTTTTTTCTATTAAGTGATCAATGATAAAGATGGAGAAATGAGGTTAAGGCAAATTTCTTAGCGCTAACCAAGGAAGCAAACAAGTATTAAGAACAATTATTATATAGACTACAACAAATATCAAACCATTACATAAAGATTATCAGCCATCATAATTACTAGGACCTGTGTTTATTGAAGTCTTAGTGTAGCATGTGGGATTTCCTCTATTCTTAGTTGGAAACTATCAATACAGAGCTGCGACTTTGGAAATTCATAATGGAAGGGCGTTACTGCTTCTTACACTTACATCACCATTCTTAGCATGTGACTAGATCATTTGTAGAGAAAATTTAGTAATTGCAATTGTAACTTCTCTATTAAGTATGCTTATTTCTATTAACTCTGATTTTTAAAGATAGCTATGAAGAATTTTGATTAGTGAATTGATAAATCTTTAATCTGCTTGTTGCCCTAATAATTTCCTTTGGAGAGAAAAGTTTATTTTTCTAACCCTTGTATTGCAACTTCCTAATTTGTTTATAGTCACCCATGGCAGAAACAAGGCTTAACCAAAGGCTCTTTTTTCTGCCATTAGACTAGTAACTAGAGGTTAGAGGTAAGGTCAGATCCTCAAACCTATTAGTCTTAATAGACTGTGACTATGATGGTGCAGTTTGCAGTGAGATGTCTGGTTGGACACAGATGGATGAAGGGCTATGTGGGTTGAATTCTTCACTATACAGACATAGTTTTTGAAGTCCTCTCTAAAATTATGGACCTGATTCAAGACACCAAATATGTACATGCTCTTTGCTCGGGTCTCTTCTACAACAATATGTACACTGTGGATAGATGGGCTATGACAGTCAAGGGGCGTGATATGGATTAGGGTGATGCACTTATTGGAGGGCTATTCAACCTTCAAACTTTGAGATATTCTCCTCCCCACCAGGCTGTTGTAGCAAGTATGAGCCTAACCGGTGTTGTCATTGATGTCAACATACTCCTATTGCATTGATGTCAAGGATTGGATGAGTTGTGTGCTGAGGATATTGAGAAAATTAGTCCTATCAGAAATAGTGAAGACAATGAAACTCTATGAAGTGAAGATCCTAGCTAGATGAAGATTAGAGAATGCACATCAAAGGGTTTGTATATATGTGTCTAAATATGATCCAGTCAAGATTTGAGAGGTCCGCATGAAGATTTGGAGAAGTTATGGCCATATGAGTAAAATTGGTTCTGGCAGCTGTTCAGAGGTGATAGAGTGACACAAATAGGTTCGGTGAGATCTAGAAATGCAATATCTTGTTTTGTGGATTTGGTGGAATGTTTAGGAAGCCAATGTGAATTGACAATGCAATTGGTTCATGGTTTGGAGGTCTGTAAGCATTTATTCTAATGTGACAGTGATGATAGACTGTGTTCTTGAGGTTCCAGATGAAGATGCAAATGATTTCAGTAAGTAGAAGTGGTGTGGATGTTCTTGGTGATTCAGGCAAGCCTGTGGGGGTCTCTAGATTATGTCCAGTTCATGTTGGCGGTCCGCATTGAAGATTGAGCTCATAATTGAAGATTTACTCTTAGGTGATGGTGTTCTTCCTAATCATGGCCGACCGGATGTTTTACACATCTTACAGATGATCTTGAAGATGTTCTGCGAAGCATGGCATGTTCCTCAAAGAAGATTGAAGTCTCAGATATGTGTGGTTGATAGTGTGGTGATACGCATGAAGTCTTTGTAAGAAATCAAGTTGTATTTTTGTAACTGCTCTATAATAAAATAAAGTATGTTGTGTCGACTTTGATGATTATTCCAAAATTGATGTCTTGTCTAAATAAGATTTGTGAAGTCATTTGAAAGTATCCTTGGTTGAGATGAAAAAGTGGTAGAGAGGAGAAGAGAGAAAAGTAGAGCAGAAGTGTTGAGCTTAAATGGAACTGTCTCAAGTATGGTGAAGATGCTAATCTCCAGTTTAAGTATGTAATATTTATATTATTCTATAGACAGCGTGTCTCCTGTAGGCAATGGGCCTCTTGTGAGTAGTGTGCTCAGGTAGTGAGCCCTAATTGGCAAGTGTCATTTTGTTCTTCTTATTCTTTTAACAGATAATACAATCTTGGGTTAGTCACCCCGTGGTTTTTCCCTTAATCGGGTTTTCCACATTAAAATCTTGGTGTCATATCTGTTAGTGTGTTTATACTCTTGAGTTATTGCATTGTGCTTCCATGATTGAATCATTATTATGCTATAGAAATATAAGAAGGATTTAAGTGTTTAAAGAAAAGAAAGTTTTTGTGACAACTGATTCACCCCCCCTCTAAGTTGTCTGTCCTAAAACCAATAGCTGTTTATAGGGCTATGTAGGCCTCGTTGAAACCCCTAAGCAATAATGATCTAGATAGGGTGTTGTCTTCTTACAGCTTCTTTTTCTCCAAAAAGATGCTTGGTGCATAAAGGATACCTTCACGGGGATACAGTTTTTAAGGCTTCATGCCCCGGACCTTGCACCTCATATTCTCAAGAATGCATTTGAAGACCCAAAGGAGGGTGATGATGATGCTTAAGGGGTTGTCAGATAGCTTGCAAGCCCTCTAGATCGTGCTTCCCTCCCTACCACTAGTCTGGCTGCTTCATATTGAGTTCCATGGGAGTTGGGGTGGTAGTGGGGCTCTTGCTTGCCTGGGTGATGTCTGTGGGTGGCTACAGTTTTTTAGACGGTTTGATGTTGGTTCGTCTACCCTTGGTGGAGATGCTGTGTAATGTGGTGGGTGGTTTTTTGGTGGTAGCTGGGTATGAGTTCTTCATGTTTTTTGCCTAATCTAGAATATTTTATCGTCTCTTGGAAGGAGATGTTTTTGTTGTTTTTAAAAAATCTTTGGCTTTTAATGTTTGTATCAGGCCAGCTTAGGGTCATGATGGCTGTAATTTCATCATATATGGATATGGCCTTACTTCTTTAAAAACTTTTATTTTAATATTATGGGTGGTTCACCACCTTTTTCTCTTTAGAAAAAAAGAAAAGTTTCTGTGCTAAACTTCTCTTGTGGAAAGGGTCATATTCTAGTGGAGTTTTTGTGAATGCATCATTAAGCATGTCATATAGCCTTGCATACCAACCATATCAAGTTAAGGATAAATCGATGCATTTTGAGGGAGCAACTAAGTCACTCCAAACTAATCATTTATCATAACTGAGGGGCATTTACAAAGGAGGTTTGATTCTGGGTGGCTATCAGAGAATCATTATAACAAATGGTTTCTCATTGCCTACCATCCATTTCATTGAATTGTTTTGAATTAATAATTTTGATATGTGTTTATCTTATTAGTGAATAATATTATGCATGATTTCTGAAATCTAGTGATATTGCGAAGATGTGGGTTGAATTTGCTAATCAGTCCATTTGGGAAATTACAGTGGTATCAGAGCTAGTATTCTTGCCAATATGTGTAAGGAACTCACCATTTAATTGTAGATTGTTACATTGAGACTAGTGATAGGGAGATTAGATACCATCAAAGAGAAAAGAAGAAGACCTCGAAACAAAAACAAGAGGATATTGAAAAGAAAAGTCCAAAGTTTATGAGAGATTTGAATTGGATAAAAGAGTTGAATATGGCATATTGGGAAGGAAGAGATAAAGGTAATAACAAATTACATATTCTCAATGATACAGCTAGAGGACAACAACAGTTGACTTAGTTGTTGACATAGTGGATGCAGAATGTGAACACTTCCAAGGTTAATCAAAACAACAATGGTAACAATGGTACCAATGGAGAAGCTAGTACTTCTACAAACAATGGGAATAACAACCACAACAACCCCAAAAATATTGTGGGATTGGCAATATCAAGACCTTTGATGCATACATTTCTGCATAGAGATGGTGATGTAGAAAGCAATGGAGGACATCAAAATGTAGAAGAGGGTTATGTGGATTACTTGCATGAGTATCAAGCTTTGGGAGAAGAATTTCATGCTCCCATGTCATTGATAGATTTTTGTCAACTCAAGTTGAGGAATAAGCCTAGGAGGGATAGAGGTCCTCAAAATCAAGAGTTGCAATGTAGGGTGGGCAAGTTGTGTAATGCCCTGCCATGCAACCCTAGAGATAAGTCAACTAAAGTAGTAAAAAGGTGAATTTTTTTTTTGTTTAAAATAGAAATATTGTTAACAAACTATAACATAGTCTGATTCAGCAGGTTAACATCCCTAAGGATAACATGATTGCATTATTGAAACTAACATTCAACCATATACAAAAAAATCATTACTACACACGAACACGATCAAAATAACCATGGTTTGGTCTAAGTCTAAATGCATCAAATGAACACATACACACACATTTTTTGTAATGCTTATCTCTAAAAATATTGATAGATAACAATAATGAAATTAATTTCATGATAGATACCATTTACAAATCTTAACTTAGTAAAGTTTAGATATTATAATAGAGTATATCACATTCATCGTAATTGAAATGTTAGATACAATTTATCAAATTTAAATTATACATAGGTATGCCCGTTTACCCTGGTTCCAGATGATCATCCATATGCCAATTGGAAAGGTGCTTCCTTAGCTTCTGAGTCCTGCATGGATAAGGTCTCATACTACACATCTAAGGAAACATTAGTCCTTATTAACAACACAATACAAATATCAATTACATCAATGAAAAGCCTAAGTCCCTAAGGGGCCGACCTAATGTCTCAGGGGCTCATCCTTGATGGCCTTGCCTACGTATGTGTAGTGCAAAGACTTCGTAGTTCGAGACTTGACCATATAATCACAAGATGGTACTATACAAAACCAAACCTCTAAGATGATATCAACATCTTCTATTTGTAGATACTCATTTGCATTTCAATGCTTACTTGAGGATAGATGAATATTAAAGTTTCCCTTTCCCATTTTTGTAAACAACACAAAATATAAACAATTACCCATTTCATCATGAATGTTTAAACCATAAATATCAATTCACCAAGGTCTATAATCACTCATAGTAAAGAGTTAGCATCTTTCTTCAAACATTAATTATTCAAAACCATATTCAAATGTCACTTTGCCAAAAAAAAATATAATTATATAAGTTACAAATTGACGATGTGCACTTCTAACTTATAGACTTGTACAAACTACATGTATTCAAATATGCACACTATAAGTATCAAATTATTCATCTAAAAGATTTGTCAAACTTATCAACAAATTTACCAGATGAGAAAAATAATAACAATTTTTAATTCAAAAGAAAATATTCTATTCATGCAAATCCAAACTTACTTAAAACAAATTCAGTTCACATTTATAAATGTCATTAAATTCATATTTTCCTTAAAACAAGATAAATTCTCATTTAATTAAATGCTTAGGAAGAAAGTCACATTTCTAAAAGAAGCTTAGTTTCATCTTAAATTAACTGTTTTCAAAAGACTCATCAAATTATATTGCTGCTATAACAGCAACCCAGAATCCAATCCATTGAAGGCTAGATCTTTGTCTTAAACAAGATATTAAAAAAAGAACAAGTTTATCTCTTTCCAAACAAAAATAAATTCTTACTTAAAATCTAGTTTCTTAAGAAAATATTATTCTAAACAACTATCTAAATTTAAGTCTCAAATCTAAGTGAGTTTATTAAATAATAAACATAAATGTGAAAGATAAACTAATAAAATAAACCTACTTCTTTCTACTTTGCTCACATTACTAAGCATACAAATGCAGCAATAACTAAACATTATTTTAGAATCTCTTTAAACATGGACAATTTCTAATATGACACCCTTTAAACAAAGAAAATAATAGAATTTAAGAGCTGAGAATGGGATCTCATAATCAATATAAATTTCTCTAATATAGAGCATAGTCTTCGAATTACAAGGAGATACTTTTTTTTTTATATATAATCAAGACATTAATAAATAGTTTTCTAATATCCCACGGCAAAGATAGAGGGAAACTTTTCTAAAATAAAATAAAACCAAGAATAAGCAATTGCCTAATGAATATCAAAATCTGGCAAAAACCATAACCAAACTCGATGAAGTAAATTCTATGGAATAAAAATTAAAGGCCACCCAATGTAATTAATCTATAGGAATAAACACCAATACAACTTAAGAATAGTTCTAGTAATATAATATTTAAGAGCTCTTACGGTGCCTTAGAGGAAGCTTTGTTTCATTCTAGATAGACATTATAAAATAATAGGAAGCTTGGAGACAACATATAAACTGTTTGACCGAAAGCCTACAGGCTACAAAGACAATGAAATATGCAGAGGAAGGAGGTGTTGATAGGTAATAGAAATTACTAATTAAGAAGGAATAAGAAAATAAACCATTTGTCAAAATACCTCAAGAAATGTGATCGCAAGGAATGCCATGATTGCACGATATGCAAGTAACGGATTTGTATGATAATTGATACTATATTTAGACAAAGTATGAAATATTCGGCGGCCTACAACTTCAATATTAAATGCAAATATATAGCAAATAAGGCAAGGAAACCTGATATCTGTATACAGCTGATCATTATGAGCGTCATATTGTCCTTTTTGGCAACGTGATTATCTTGAAGTCACCCTACACTATTCGTTAACATACCAGTTAAGCCTGTCATGATTGTGTGGACATGATTTTCTTGGTGCCTCTGACTCACAAAATAATAAACCTGTATACAACTAGGCAACTAAAGAAAATAAGAAAGAAATAAAAGGAATATGTAAACGGTAGGAAAAATGCCGATCTCCTCCACTTGTTTAGAATCTTAATGGTGATGCTTTGTTAAATAAGTATGCAAAATAAATAAAACAATATTGTCAAGGCACGCGATTGTTGAATAGAATACCTCAAGGAAATTTTATCACTCAGAATACAAGGATTCTAGACTAGGCACTAAATAGGTTTGCAATGCTGCTTAAATTTGAGCTCTTAGGCATGCAACCATGGTTGGAACAAATTTCAGTCACATGAAAACCCGAACAGCATTACCGCTACAGCAGATTGTTATGTGTGCATGGTTAACAGAGCTGGCTATCTTGAGGACACCCTAAACTTTATCCATCATATGATTAAATACTATTTAACTTCTACCTTAGATAATTAAGAACCATTCTGCAGCCAAGATACACCTTAAAACTATATTTTATGCAAACTAATCATAAGATTTCCTAACAATAAGTGAACAATTGCCTCTTTAGAAACTTTCTTCCAAAAGAAATTGGCAGGCACAGAGCTAGATTTTCATAACCATTGGACAGCCTCTTAGCGTTCACCGAACTAGAAGTTTTGGGTCAGAATAGCAATAAAATGGAAGGTGGATTATTTTGTTAGGCATTGTGATAATCATACAAGTAAAAAGGGAAAGCACCGATAAGGCACTTGAATCGTTTGATAGATTTCCATAAAGATGTCATTTCAAGAAATGCATTAATTGCAGAATAATCACTAGTAAAAGCATATGCAACGCTACAGAAGGCATTTCACCCATGACTCTACTATTCAATCCATCTACCAAAAGCATGATTCACATCACAGCAGCCATAAAATATCATGCGGTGGGATTAACAATAAAAGCATACTAACTGTTATATAAGCAAATTTCAATGTAACTAGAATAATATCATTCAGATCTAGATATAAAAGAATGACAGGGACTACTTCCTTAAATCATAACTACTGCTCCGTACAGAATCAATGTGACAGGACGCAGTTGATGAAATCAACTCAATAATTCCTTCTTCTTTGTCGAACTCACCTTCCTGAGCATTTGTGTTTGTCCATCTGGATGATGATCATGTTGTTCCCAAAGGAGCCGATGCTATAGGCTTCAAAACATCTTCTTGTGTTTTTTTTCCTCTACAACCTCGGATCGATTCCTTGGAAGGTGATTCTTTTATCTTCTGTTCGCACTCCCCTTCAGCTCTCCTCAAATATTGCGATTTGATATGCCCGCCTGAGTTAATTGTTTTAAACCATTTTATAGGTTATTCGAGAGCATCCGGCCGGGGACATTTCAAAGACATGAGACAATTTATACTGGTACTTGTTTTTCATCCCTCAAAACTGCTTGGAGATCATTTGAGGGTTTTCTCCTAGAAGACATGCATGCAAAATTGCCAAAAACATAAACACTGCCATGATCTATTTAACAAAAGATCCTCTAAAAAAATATCGTAATCCTCATAGAATTCACAGAAAATGGATTTATTGGATTCGGTCAATTTCCCCTCTGTACCCAAAAAGACATGCCCAGATGTCTTCTCGTGCATCCCCCCTTCTGCTGCCCTTCTGATCTCCCCCCTCATTTTACAAACTAATCATCCCCGTTTGAATGTGGTTGAAGTGATGGGGTATTTGCACACCGAATGTAACACATACACTGAGAAGATATTATCTGCTAAAAATGGCTCAATAATTGCCAGATACGTGTAATATGTGGCAATGATCACAGAGTATGCTAAAAATGGATTTACTGAAGAAACTACCCAGCAAATACAATTATTGCAGGCAAGAGTCAGTTATAGCTGGAAATGCTCTCGTAGACATCTAGCAGAATATCCAAGCATAAAGAAGGTACATGAACTTTTAAACAAAATCACAAAATAGAGTATAATCTTAAATATTAATAGTAATATCTAATAAATATACACATATTGATTACAAAAGGTGTTAAAATAGATGCAAAGATCGTGGGGTATTTAATAGGCTGCATAATTTCCTCTTCAGTGGATATTAACATTAAAGACAAGACTGAACTTCTGTTGGTTACACTTGCAACCATCTTTCCATTAAGGTATAACCTCTAAAATCAATATCACCTTCCAAAGCAAGGAAATTACAACATCAGTTTGGGATAAGCTTGTTTCCTGCATTGCCTTATTGCACAACTAAGCTTCTAGAAAACACGAGCAACATTGCTCCCAAAAATGAATTCCTAGAATTAACATGAATGGCCTAAAGGCTAAAAGGTAGTAGGCCTATGAAATGGTTTAGAATTCGTTTGGAAAAATCATACCAGCATAACCAAAGTAAGTATGGAGGGGTGCTACAAGTTGTCCATACCTACTTTTGATGGTTCTAGCAAATGCACTGCACGTACATGGGTCTAAAAGCTTTTCTCTCAATCCCATGCTAGAAAATGAGGTGATTAACTATGGAACACATCATTTAGATGGAGATTCCCATGAGTGTTGGTACCATGGGATAATGACTTTGGGACATGATCTCATTGATTCATATGTTGAATTCACCCAAAGGCTAATCAAAAGATTTTATGTAAGAAGGATATAGAGTTGCATTTCATAGAATTAGCTCAACTAAAGCAATATGGATCAATAGACACTTATGTAGCTAGTTTTTAGAGACTCTCCATAATCATTCCTGATGCATAAGAGAGAAGACTTGTTGTCTTATCCATTGAGGGATTGGATCTGAACCTCTTAGACGAGGGGTTAAAACATTTGACCCACCTACTTTACAAGAGTCAATTAAGAGAGAAAGAACCATGGAGTTCTCTACTCCAAAAATTAAGTTTTATTCAGAGGATTCTCATACAAAAAATAAAAGGAAGCCTTTCAAAAACAAGAGTCTTATGTTCAACCTTTGAAGATCCTACCAAGCAAAACAAGCAATGAAGAAGAAACCAAGAATGAACCTAGGAAGAAGAATTTGTGTTTCCATTGCAAGGAACCTTGGACTTCGGGTCATAGATGCCTTGGTAAGGGAAAAATACATTACATTAAGGTAGTTTCTGATGGGGAGGAAGAAACCAAAGAATCTGAAGGTTGGGAAAGGGAGCAAGGCCAACATTTGAATCTTGAAGATGATGATACCAAAGGGACTACACTTGCATCTCTTTTTGGAGCACCAACATATCATCCTTTTAGATTCAAAGGAGTCTTATGTGCATGAAGAATCATAGCACTTCTTTATGGTGGAGCTACCCACAATTTCATTGATGAAGGTTTAGTAGTTAAGAGGGGACTTCATGCTGAATAATTCGAAGGATTTAATATTGTAGTAGTTGATGGGTTTATCATCCCTTACAAAAGGAAGATTGTTAGGATTAAAGTGCCATCAACCTTGTAAATCCTATGTAATTAATTACTCCCAATATTATTTGTAAATCACTCATAAGGGATGAATGGTTTCACCAGCTCAACGGTCTTGTTTCCGCTACATGTTTATATTCAGTCCTTGACTCTGATTCATCTATGACAGGGGGTCACAAGGGTTCTTCCCATTGTGAGGGGTCTGGGGGGATCATCCCCATGGTGGGGGCTCTAGGGGCTGCATGCCCCAATGGGGATTTGGGGGCAGCGCCCCCAAAACCACACTTTATTTATGTTTTATCATTATAAATCTGGACAGTTCATCATTAGGTCATAGATCTAATGGTTGATATTATTTTAGTTTTCCTACCCTAGAAGGCAACCCCCTTTTATAAGGATATTTGTACTACATTTTTAGCAGAGTTGAGAGTAACAGACGTCGTTGGATTGAAGACTAGAAAAGGAGAGGAAATACATGTATTGTAATCTCATATTTGAAGATAATACAACTTGTAGCCTCTTTTCTTGGTAGAGTTTTTTACCTGAAAGGGCTTTCTCCACATTATATACTATGTTATGTGTTCAGTTCTTAATACATGTTATTTCTGTGTAGTGGGTTTTATTTTTGTTGCAATCTCTATTGATTTTACATTGTTTAGACAACATAAATAAGGTTTGAATTAGATATCATTTGTGTGGTTTGCACACATTTATTTCTAACAAAGATCATTCAACTCAACATCATTGGTGACCATACAACTTGTGATGATTTTTATGTTATTGGTTTGGGTGGGACTGACATAATTTTGGTAGTGCAATGGTTATAACCACTTGGTGAAATTTCTCTAAATTATCAAACATTGAAGCTAAGTTTTCATCATGAAGGGAAGGAGGTGATATTAAAATGTCTTCCACACACGTTACCACATCATATTTTAACCAAAAGAATGGAAGCTTTTAGTTCCAGTAGTACCATCATAGTCTTCGGTAAGCAATCAACATTTCATTTTCAAGGTATGAGTGATGATTTTGTTGACAATTTTAGTGATTTATCTTTGGGACTAATATAAGACAGTAGATTTCCACATATTTATGGCCATAGTTCAGGGACTTTGGAAGTGAAAATAGAGAGTATTTATATAGATTTTTCAATTTTCATTAGAGTGGAGCAGCGGAAACATGGTAGAGCAAAGCAAGCTTTTGAGAAATTTGTTCATTACTTGCATAAGATTGTTGTAATTTTAGCAAGAAGATTGAAGGAGGCCTCATTTAAAGGTGTTTTGCAGCCTAGTACATCAAATGAAAGGACATAGAAACTTCCTTGATTGATTTGGAATCAAGTTATTGCAGAGGTGAGTAGTCAAATTGGAGTATTGAAATTGTATTGCTTGGGGACAAGCAATCTAGGGAAGGGATGAATATGATGTCCCTTTTTTTCATTTTATTGTTTTGTAGGAAAATAATTAAAATAAAATAATATGAATGAGTTAGTCCTCATTTTATTTTAAATTATTAAGGACAACTTATTTACTATTATTTTATGTTAGTGGGCCACTCAAAAAAAGGCAATTATGGCCGTATCTTAAGGAGTGGAGTTATAATTCTAAATTAGAAGAGAGTGGGTGAGAAAAGAAAGAAAGCAACAAATCTTTTTAAGAGGAGAAAAAAGATGAAGAAGATTATCCAGACTTGATATTTACAAATTCTCTCAATTTCATAGCACTTATGTTCGAATTCAATCCAAGGATGAAACCCCTTGTGGTTGTAGATCCAAAGATGAAAACCCTTGTAGTCTTCAAGATTTAAGAAAGAAAACTCTTGGATTTATAGATGTGATTCCAGTTTAGGAATTACATTGAGCACCATTGACATCTCCAATTTCATTGTTGGTGTTTGTTTTTTTAATAGGATGTTTGAATGTTTGGTGTGCTCTAGCTTTGTTGGTGTGTGCGGAGATTTTTAGATATTGCAGTGTGTTCCTATTTGGTAGATTGCAATGTGTGCTTCAGTCTATGTGCAGATTCTAGATAATGCCTTCAAATTAGTGTAGTGTTTCAGTTTGTTGTTATGTGGAGGATTCTAGCATGGAGTTTGTATTCTAATCTTTAGTTTGTATTTTGACCTAGTAACCTTGTTGTGCCTTGTTGGTATGAACAAATATATATGGTGTTGTAGTTCTGTATTATTTTCCTATCAAAATGATACGTTACTGGCATTATAATTTCTTCATTACTATGAGATTGTTGTGATTAGTGAATATTGTGTTAATGGTTGCTTGTATGGAGCCAAAATTATGAGTATTGTAAGGCCGCTTGCATGGAGTCAAATCCTTTAATATGTGTGTTTTCTACAGAGGGTTGATAATGATTCATGTGACTTGCACAGTGATGACCATTGAACACATCTTGTTTTCTCTGTTAAGTGCTCAATGACAGAAATGGAGAATTGGGGGCTAGCCAAGGCAACAAACAAGTATTAAGAACAATTATTATGTGGTCTACAAAAAATATCATACCATTACATAAAGATTCTCAACAATCATATTTGCTAGGACTTGTGTTTATTTAAGTCTCAATGCACCAACCGGGGTTTCCTCTATTCTTAGTTGGAGATTATCAATATAGAGCTGTGACTTTGGGAATTCATTATGGAAGGGCGTTACTACTTCTTACACCTGTACGATTGTTCTTAGCATGTGGCTAGATCATTTGTAGAGAAAATTGAATAATTACAATTGCAGCTTCAATATTAAGTATGTTTATTTTTATTCTTTGAATTATGAAGATAACTGTGAAGAGTTCTGATTAGTAAATTCATAAATCTTTAAGCTCCTTGTCACCCCTACATTTTCCTTTGGAGAGATTAGTTTCTGTGCTAGACTAGTCTTGTGGAAAGGGTCATATTCTAGTGGAGGCTTTGTGAATACACCTTTAAGCATGTTGTATAGCCTTGCATATCAATCATACCAAGTTGAGGATAAATCAATGCATTTTTGGGGGGCAGCTGAGTCACTCTAAACTAGTCATTCATCATAACCGAGTGGCTTTTGCAAAGGAGTTTTGATTCTGGGTGGCTATGAAAGAATCATTACAACCAGTGGTTTTCTCGATGCCTACCATCCATTTTATTGAATTGTTTTTAATTAATAATTTTGATATGTGTGCAGCTTATTAGTGAATAATATTATGCATGATTTCAAAAATCTAGTGATATTGTGAAGATTTGGGTTAAATTTGTTGGAACATTACAAGGATAGAAATATATTCTACCTCTTAAAATGAGATAAATCTCCCCAGGATTTATGTCACTATGTCTTAGCATGCTCAAGTGACCTGGAGGCTATTGTTTTTGCTCTATCAATTGGTCTATAATGAAAACTGAAAAAAAAAAAGCATAACATTACCTCCTACTATGTTATCATCAGTAGATTAAATTTTACCACTTAAGTTCACTAGATTTAAAACTCATTTAATTACATTTATTATTCATATGCATGTTCATGTGCAAACAAATAATGATAAACTCTTGCAATCAAAGGATTTAGCCTTTCAAGAACAAGGTAAAATATTAAATCAAGTATAGAGAAATCTAGTCAAAGCTAAATTAATCTATCCCTACTCTAGTATATTCAAAAGAAAATGTGAAAGATGAGGATGGAAGTGGAGCTAAAAAAGCTTGTGTTATCTTGATATAGTATCTATTTTCTGAAGAAGGTAAATCAAGTAGGTGCTGGTCTAGGCTTGATCAATTGTTGCGCACTTAGGGACCAAAGATTGTGCAATCTTTAAAGGGTGATTGAATAAACAAAGAAAGCATGCATAAATAATCACCATATTGCATGTGTAGAATGAGCATAAAATGTATGATATATTTTTAAAAGCAAAGACATTTCATAAAAGACCTTAATATATTAATCGATGTCAATTCAAATAAACTATAAGATACACTCTAAGGATATCATAACCCACTTTGGAAAAAAATGCTAAAAGAAAACAACTATACTTAAACTAACAAAGAATTACCTATTACAAAGCAACTCTAATGATTTGTTTTTTGTTTCAACTTTCCGGCCTTCACCAAAAACCATAGAATTTGTGGGCATTTTAGTTTGCATTTTATCTTTGTTTAAGAAAATATAAATATGGTAGAAACAAATAATGGTGTTGATTCCACTTGAAACAATTGGTAACATTTGTTCATGTCATAATGGTCATGGTTGTAAGAGGACTTGCAATAAACGATTCTCATGTTGTCTTAAGCTTGTCTAAAACCCATGTTCTCATGTTTCAAAAATGGTTGGGTGGTTATTCTAGGTTCTATGACATAAACAACCTTATATATCCACATTGTCTTTCAAACATGCTATTACTTACACTCACTTGGAGTGTCTTTTTGTATTCACATGGATGTCCACTTAGACAAAGCATGGTGTTGATATATAATGATAATGCATACAAATTGGTCAAACCACTTATATGGTAGATTTCATAAGAGAGTTTCTATTATTTACCAAGTATTTTAAATTCTTTTATTTCCATGTGGGGGATTTTCTAACTCAACAACAAGAGGGCATTGAAAATGGATGAATGTAGGTATTTTTAAATGATTCATTGGCCACACATTATAATAATTAAGAATGCATTAGCGGAAACCAAATGAAGACTTGAACCTTTTTTTTAATTTTATTCACAAGTATTTTAGCATTATGTAAACTCTAGAGGCATCGCATTATATCTATATTATTATTGTTTAGTCAAAAAGGTCACATGTATTGGATGCATTACAATATAAAATTATATATGATAGATATTACAAAGATGTGGAAGTAAATGATGATTCAATCATGACACTTCGAGAGGAAGAGACATATGTCTCTAGTCTAGTCTATGATTTGTGTAGTCCAGTATTGATGATATAGATGTGTTAGATGCATGAAATATTAGTTTGATTGATGACCAAGATGAAGAGCCTCGACATCAAACTTAATCTTTTTTAGCCAAGTTTGGTTCCTCATAGCGAGAAATGTAAGAAGTGAGAAGGTTTGTGAAAAATAATAATAATAGGTCAATTTATATGATTGAATGGTCCTATATTGAGCTATCACCAATTAATAAGTACAACATAGAAGGATTATTTGACATGGCATTCCCTACTCTATTTCATGATGATGAGGCAAAGTGGTTACAACCATGTACCAAGAATGTTTGTATACAATGTGATGCAGACATAAAATAATAGCATACACAATCTAATGCAATTAGACGCAATAGAAAACAAACAACATAATCACTTTATTAAGTTTCTTAAAAATCAACTACAAATTACAAATTTCTGTGCCTTCGGCACTCTAACTCCACCTAAAAAGTTGTGACATAGACAACAGCGTATCTATAATAAGGGAAACTTCACCAGGTGACTCCTTCCACTGACCACGTTCTGTCTGGTTCTATTATTCTATGTTACTACCTTCTCTAAATAGCTGCACATGCAGCCTTCTCAAGTTCACGCCTCATAGAGGTTGCATCTTCTTTCTCTTTTTCCTACTAACATTCCCACCATTCCACTTTTAATAGACACCTTCGAATAAGCCACCCCTCTCATGCATTCAGCAATGACTAAAACAAAATGCAAGACACCCCTTCCATACCAATGACCATTCACCCCTCTTTTGGAATGCAGCCGTCACTTCATTGAAATATCCATCCCCATAGGAATGTTGCTGCTTCCTACTAATAACATTCCCAATAAAGAGATGCAGCATAAATCTGTCATCAAGTGACACTGCCTCTACTATAATAAGACCACACCAATGTTAAAAGACCTCCAGTCTTTGGAAACTTCCAACATGAAATAGAAAAATGAAATTAAGAGGGATATCTCTGCCTTAACCATCCCACTTTGAATCTCCTTTATTCCATCGTATAGAAAAAATGAACATAGAGGAGGTGGATGACTTCCTGTAACCAATGTAGCTACCACAATCAAAATAAGGAGTAAAAGCCAAAAAATATCACCACTCAAATGAATTTTGCAGCAACGCACACTAAAATTAGAGCAAGATTAAATGACAAAGAAAACTGACGCCAAAATGGGGTGACATGGATGCCACTGCATCAGACACCCGAGGAAGATTGAAGTGTTTCATGAGTGAAACTCAAACATTTATAAGTCTTGTGCTTTTTCTGAATCCACTTCTCTTTCTTAGCTGTCTGAATATGCTTTACTAGCTTTCTCTGAAATTTAATGTCTCTTCCTTCTTTCATTTTTCCTCTCTTTCTCCCTCTTTTCACATAATCCAACTCCCGCCAATATGCACTAGGAAACTTTAGAGAATCATAAGTTTCAATGTCATCCTCTTCAGTAAAATAATCAAATTTATACATGACCTCTTTCCTTGAAATTGCTGCAACAACTTGTCCATTATATTCCTCTTTTGCAACCATGTGTTCCTCTTTTGCTATGTCTTTTAAAAGACAAGGTTCAGCTGCAAACTCTTTCTCGTCTACATTCGCGTCAATATTAGTAAAATAGTCAAGGGATTCATATTTCCCATCTTGCAATGAAGTATTAGTTTTCAGATCTTCATCTTCAACAATCTAGAGATCATAAAACAACTCAACCTTCACCTACTGAATCTTCTTCCTCACTTGTACCTTCATTTTCCAATGTGTCAATATCTACAATATCATTCCCTTTGCTAATCTTATCATCTTAAAATAAATCAGGTTCAACAAAATTCTTATACAAATTAGATTTTACCTCATTTTCTCTTTCCACTGAAACTTTCAATTTACCCCTCTTGAATGCAAGCAACACTACTGCCACTTGCATTAGCCAATCATAATCTTCATCCTCACCCTTTTTCACTAACTTTTTAACTCCATGAGCCAAACAATTACCAGTGTTATTACATACCTTACTTTCTTCCTTACCCTCTGGCCGTTCCGTTAGCAAAACTGATGAAACTGGAAGCAGCCACAGCAGCTCCAGCAATAGTTGAGGCTGTGTGTGTACCGTGGCCGATGCTCTCTATGGCTTCAGCCTCTGCTCTGCTCAGGCTCGCAGCAAAGCCGTGCACAAGTGTATCATACGTGTATAACAACTCATTTTCAATGGGATCCGATCGTGAGACCTGTCTGAGCAATGAAGAGTACCAGTGTTTGTGTAAATCGAAATGATGAGGTTTCATGGTGTTAATCATATGAACAATATATGGCTTTCTTGAATCTGCATCTTCCGCTTTGCCCAACCACATCACTAACACAGCAAGGAATGCCAGAATGACTGTAGCAAACGAAGTATTTTCCATTGTTGCCAACTTAGTATAAAAATGGTAGAAGAAGAACGTAACTTCTGGATGAGTGTAAAGTCATAAGTATTAAGGGACTCTTTCCTTGCAGGGATTTGCAGGAATAATTGTTTAAAGGAAATATTATTACAGAAACAAGAGTTGCCGACTGGGCGACACTTGGATCCCGTTCCTTCGCCTAGGAAAAAGTCCACGCACAATGGGATTAAATGAATTAGACCTATCGTTAGTCTAAAGGAAACTGCATTGGGAATATCTAATGTCATTGTACACATCCACAAACTAAAGTCAAAACTCTCTCCATACGCACTCCATTGTAGAGTTGTTACGATTAGAAGCTCTCGAAACAATGTCAATAACTATAATAATTTTTAAAAAGTTTTAAAGTAAAACAATTTAGATGTATTGGTCGTCCATGATGTCATGAATATAATGAATCTTGTTGTAGTTAAGTAATGTAAATATTGTATTGAATGTGATGATCTGTATAGTCAAAAAAATATTTCATATTAAAATTTAAAAAATAAAAAATAATAATAATAATTAATATGATTGGTGTTTAGATATACAATTAGGAAACTATAACTCTTTTTAAATGTTTGTGAACAAATATTTTGTAGGTGTTTTGAGATTGTCTCTTAGTACATATCAATTTTATAGGTTGCAAATAGAAACCCCTAGATGAGTTTAGTTTATAATTAATAGTGTCAAAGAAGTGAGAGAGCCTAGTTTAATTTTTTCATTCTTTAATTATTGTTGCATTTCAAATTCAATGAATGCATTAAATTCCTGTGGTGAAATTTCAACTAAAGAAACAATGTAAGTTGTGTTGAGATAACTTTAGGTTTCAAATATTTAGTTCATCTATACAATTGCGACAACATAATTTACATGCAACAAGATATCTACATTTGTCAAAATGTACAATTTGAAACTTCATTGGTGGCCATGTCTCTTTATTCAAGATATCTAAAATAGTAAATGAAAGAAATCATGAAGTATTGGTAAGCATTTAGTTTACAAACATGAAACATTGACTTGTATTAAAACATCATGGTGGAAAATGTCATATACTTGTCCTTCCAACACCTAGAAATATTGATAAACAAAATTGAAATAGATGAAAAGGCAATCTTGTTCAATGTGACTGAATTCTTTTCAAGTTTGTTGATAAAGGAACTAGAGCATTAATGGCCAACACCATACATGCCATATTTCTCCAATTGTAGTTGTTGTTGAGGAAGGAACTTTTTGATTACTTGATCTAACAAACTTCAATTTGTATTGACAATGTTGTTGGTGTCAAAAGAAAATTGAACAACAAAGTTTAATAAAGGTTTTGAACATGAAAATGAACATGGAATGTTCAATTCATCAATAATTACATTTTTACAATATATTATAGGATTGTGGAATTTAGTTGTAGATCAAGGAAATATTTTAGGATTATGACTACAACGAGTTGAGGGATATTCTTGTAAAGGCCTTACAATGTGGTACTAAGTTTGGTAGGATCTCTAGGAAGAGAGATGTGTAGCTAGAAATTGCTTGAAGCACCTCCATGCAATTGATGATTTTTCTCTATCATTCCTATTAGAGATTACATGGAATTATTCATGAACATGTCACCAGAGTTGTATATTTCAACTTCTAATGCAAAATTTCTCATGGTCAAATTCTTGCATTTATAATCAAAGCAAGCACCTTGCAACATGTTATAAGCATAAATATAATTTAAGTGAATTTGGAGTAAGATACCAAAGTAGGGAATGAAACAATTGGTTGGAAATGAACTTGCATGGATTTGAATTCATTTGGATAAAATTTCTAATTGCTCTAATGCCAAGCTCATTGATATGGTAGCAATATCATAAGCATAAGAAACCTCTTCTACTATATCAGATGTTCGAAGCCATTGATGTTGTTAGAGTTTGGGTCCAACTTTTTGCATTGTAACGACACCAATGGCATTGTCTAACACTTCTGTATTTACCTGTATCCATGGAATGTTTAGATTTGATAGCATTGCAATGTACGTTCTCACTTCCATGTTTGGTTTGCCCTGTCTTCAAAATTTGATTGCAAGGTATTGGTGGGATGAACATTAACATGGTCTAATTTGGAGGTAGATTAGAAAGTGGATAGGGGAACAATAAGTTAGTTGGACAAGAACTTGCATGCCTCTAAATTTTTATAGAAGACATTGGTCATGGCATTGATGCTTTTTGTGGATATGGCCACCTTATCATAAGCATAAGCATCATTTTTGGTTGTATCAAAGGTGCCTAGCCATTGAAGGTTATAGTTGGAACCATAGATTTTTGCACCATAATGTCCATTTGCATGTTTTCTAACACCTATATATCTCCCTCACTTTCCTAAATTTTTCATCTTTAGGATTGACAATCAAATCTAGAATTTTTGGGTTATTTTTTCCATATTATTGATACTTTGGTTGATTGAGTAATTTCACTATCATCCTATAACCAAAGTCCTCCATCATTATCAATTCTGACTATTGTACACAAGTACTATTGCACAACCAATTCATTCATTATTTTGATCTCCTACAAAAGATATGTGACAATAAATTAACCATCTTAGCACTTTTCTAAGAACAACTAGCTTATGATAAAAGATTGATTATTAATATGAGTACTCTGATGATTAAGACAATGTATTGAGCTAGACATACCTTGTTCGAATATAAACTTCTTCTTTCCTTGCAATGTTTTGAATATATTTGATTATATGAAACTGCAAAGCTCTTGTTAGTTGTTGCATGAATTTTACAATGATCTCTTGCTAGTCTTAAAGGTGAGGAAAGAATTAAGGGAGGAGAGATGATATGCAATGCCTAGTCAATGAACTATGGAGTAGTACAATAAGATGAGTAAGATGTAGATGGTGAATATGACAAAAAGACTAGTATTATGAATGTGATAGAGAGATACAAGGAATATGAGTAGCTCAATTAATAAAATAAAAAAGCTCCACATCACAACATCATTGTTTACAAACATTCTTGGTACATGGATGCAACCGCTTTGCCTCATCATCATGAAATAGAGTACGAAATGCCATGTCAAATAATCCTTCTATGTTGTACTTATTAATTGGCGAGATCTCAATATAGGGTCATTCGATCATATAAATTGACCTATTATCATTATTTTTCACAAATCTCCTCACTTCTTATATTTCTCGCTATGAGGAACCAAACTTGGCTAAAAATGATTAAGGTTGATTTCAAGGCTCTTCATCATGTTCATCAATTAAACTATTATTGCATGCATCTAACACATCTATATCATCAATACTAGAATACATAAATCATAGATTAGACTAGAGACATATGTCTCTTTGTCTCGAAGTGACATGATTGAATCATCATCTACTTACACATCTTTGTAATATCTATCATATCTAATTTTATATTGTAATGCAACCAATACATGTGACCTTTTGACTAAACAATAATAATATAGATATAATGGGATGCCTCTAAAGTTTACATAATGCTAAAATCCTTGTGAATAAATTAAAAATATGGTTCAAGTCTTCATTTGGTTTCCACTAATGCATTCCTAATGATTATGGTGTGTGGCCAATGAATCATTTAAAACTACCTACATTAATCCATTTTCAATGCCCTCTTGTTGTTGAGTTAGAAAATCCTCCACATGGAACTAAAAGAAATTAAAATACTTGGTAAATAAGAGAAACTATCTTATGGAATCTACTATATAAGTGGTTTACCAATTTGTATGCATCATCACCACAGATCAACACCATGCTTTGTCTAATTGGAAATCCTTGTGAATACAACAAGACACTCCAAGTCAACGTAGGTAATAGCATGTTTGAATGACATAGTGGACATATAAAGTTGTTTATGTCATCAAACATAGAATAACCACTCAACCATTTTTGAGACATGAGAACATGGGTTTTAGACATGCTTAAGACAACATGAGAATCCTTTATTGCAAGTCTTCTTACAAGCATGACCATTATGACATGGACAAATGTTACCAATTGTTTTAAGTGGAATCAACACCAAAATTTGTTTCTACCATATTTATATTTTCTTAAAGAAAGATCAAATGCAAACTAAAAGGAAAAAATTCTATGTTTTTTTGGTGAAGGCAAGCAGGTTGGAAAAAAAGCTAAGTCATTAGAGTTGCTAAATGTAATAGGTAAATCTTTGTTAGTTTAAGTATAGTTGTTTTATTTTAGCATTCTTTTCCAAAGTGGGTTATGATATCTATAGAGTGTATCTTATAATTCATTTGAATTGACATCGATCAATATATTAAGAGCTTTTATGACTTGTCTTTGGTTTAAAAAATATATCATACAATTTACGCTCATTCTACACATGGAATATGATGATTATGTATACATGCTTTCTTTGTTTATTTAATCACCCTTTAAAGATTGCACAATCTTTGGTCCCTAAGTGTGGAAAAGTTGATCAAGCCTAGACCAGTACTTGCTTGACTTACCTTCTTCAAAAAACTAGATACTATATCAAGATAACACAAGATTTTTTCTCTCCACTTCCATCCTCATCTTTCACATTTCCTTTTGAATCTACTAGAGTAGGGATAGTTTGATTTAGTTTAGATTAGATTTCTCTATGGTTGATTTAATATTTTACCTTGTTCTTGAAAGGCTAAATCCTTTGATTGCAAGGCTTTATCATTATTTGTTTGCATATAAACATGCATATGAATAATAAATGTAATTAAATGAGTTTGAAATCTAGTGAACTTAAGTGGTACAATTTAATATATTGATCATAACATAATAAGAGGTAATGTTATGCTTTATTTTTTTTTCCAGTTTTCATTATAGATCAATTGATACAGCAAAAACATTAGAGTTGAGCATGCCAGGACATAATGACATAAATCCTAGGGAATTTATCTCCTTTCAAGATGTAGAATATATATTTATCCCTGTAATGTCCCAAATGGACTTATTATCAAATTTAACCCAAAATCTTAACAATATCACTAGATTTCTTAAATGATGCATAATATTATTCACTAATAAGTGGCACACAAACAAAATTGTTAATTAAAAACAATTCAATAAAATGGATGGTAGGAACTGAGCAAACCACTGAGTATAATGATTCTTTGATAGCCACCTAGAGTCAAACCTCCTTTGCATTTATGCCACTCAATTACGATGAATGATTGGTTTAGCATGATTCAACTTCCCCCAAAATGCATCAATTTATCCTCAACTTGCTATGGCTAATATGTAAGGCTCTATGACATTCACAAAGCCTCCACTAGAATACAACCCTTTCCACAAGACCAGTCTAGCATAGAAACTAATCTCTCCAAAGGAAAATGTAGGGGCGACAAGGAGCTAAAAGATTTATCAATTCACTAATCGGAACTCTTGACAGTTATCTTCATAATTCAGAGAGTAGAAATAAACATACTTAATAGTGAAACTGCAATTGTAATTACTAAATTTTCTCCACAAGTGATCCAAGAACTATCAGATAGGTGTAAGAAGTAGTAACGCCCTTCCATAATGAATTCCCAAAGTTGTAGCTCTATATTGATAGTCTCCAACTAAGAATAGAGGAAACCGTACTTGGTTCATTGGGACTTAAATAAAAATAGGTCCTAGCAATTATGATGGTTGATAATATTTATGTAACAACCTTATATTTGTTTTACACCACATAATAATTGTTCTTAATACTCGTTTTCACCTAAACCCCAATTCTCCATTTTTGTCATTGAGCGCTTAATAGAGAAAACAAGATGTGATCAATGGTCATCTCTATGTAGGCCGTATGAATCATTATTGACCCTATGCAAAAAAACACACATACTAAAGGATTTGATTCCATGCAAGCGGCTTTACAATACTCATAATTTTGGCTCTATACAAGAAGCCATTTGTGAAAATTCTATTGCAGCTACTAATTATTAATTTCCTATCTTATATAGATTATTTGACTGGCAAAAAATTAATTCACAGCAAATATTAAAAAATAATACAGCTACAACTTCACAAATAATCACGGAGATAGAAAAACAAATTATGCAACACAATATTTTTGGACAAATTGTCTCTGGAAAAACCCCGAAGGGAAAACCAGTCAGCACATAAGAATTTTATTCAACTACAGAAAATTAAGAGATGCAAAATTGCTTGCCTCTTACTGGCAGAGCTCTGACAATTTTCTTTTCAGTAATTTTCCTTCCCTCAATTGCTCCTACTGAAATTGCTCTGGCAATATTTTATTATCTAGAAATATTTTCCTTCTCCAGAAATAATTTTCTTCTTCGGCAATTCCACTGCCGCTTCAACGCTATCACTGCGCCCTTGCTCTCACTGCAAATTTATTTATTTGCTCTCGCTGCAAATGTTTTTCAGATCTATATTCTCCAAATGCCCATTGATCCTTTTTTATAATCCTCTCACTGAAAACCAATGGCCATGATTTAATCTCAATCAATGGCTAAGATTAATTAGACTCTAACAAACCCTAATATCTAGAAGTCTCTTGAGAAATCAATTTTCTAGGTATGGAGATAATTATTCCAGTTGTGTTTCTAGCCTCATAATCACCACTCGAGACTAGAACACCTGTCTGAGCTACACTAAAATTAACACTCCCTCTTAACGAGGAAGGTGTTTTGTGTAACACCCAACTTATCTATGAAGAAGATGAATTTCACCTTCCCCAATGCCTTTGTCAAAAGGTTTGCTACATGTTGATCTGTAGGTATATATTGTAGCTGAACAATCCTCTGCTATACACAATCCATGATGAAATGATACCTGATGTCTATATGCTTAGACCTATCATGAAACACTAGATTCTCAGATAATCTGATGCAACTCTGATTGTCACAGTGTATCATGGTAGTCTCAACCCTTTGACCAAACAAGGCTACCAGCAACATCCGAAGCCATATAGCCTCACACATTGCCATACTAGCTGCTATGTATTCTACTTCTGTAGAACTCAGAGCCACAGACTTTTGCTTCCTGCTATACCAAGAGACAACTCTTGATCCCAAACTCAAGCAGCACCCTAAAGTGCTTTTCCTGTCCACTGTACTACCTACCTAATCTGCATTAGTATAGTCTATCAACCAGATACCATCACCTCAAGCATATCTGATCCCATACTCAATTGTACCATGCAAATACTGCAACACATGCTTTGCCGCTATCCAATGCACTCTCTTTGGCTCAACCATGAACTAACTAAGAGAGTTTACTGCAAAGGATATATTTGATATATTTGGCCTAGTGTTGACCAAATACATGAGAGATCCAATCAACTATCTATATAAGGTGGGGTCTACATCCTTTTCCTTGGATGAGTCTACCTTCTTCCAATTCGTGATCATAGGTGTAGACATGGCTCTGCAATCTTGCATCTTAAACCTCTTCAAGATTTCCATGCAGTATTTCCCTTGTCCAAGGAAAATCTTTCCATCTGTCTGCCACTCTTCCATGCCTAGAAAGTAGTGCATAAGCCCTAAATCCTTCATCTCAAACTTTGCTGCAAGGTCCCTCTTGCACTCCTCTATGAGCCCCAGTGAACCTGTTAAAAACAAGCCGTCCACATATAGAACAAGAATGAGAACTTCACCCCCAACCACCAAGTAGTAGAGGTTAGCATCTGCCTTACTCTTCAAAAAGCCTATTCCCTGCAAGTATCTATCAATGCGCTCATACCATGCCCTGGGAGCCTGCTTGAGTCCATACAAAGCTCTCTTCAATCTACAAGTGTGGGTTTCACTGTTATGTGCTACAAAGCCCTCTGGTTGTTCTATGTATACCTCCTCTACCAATTCACCATTAAGAAATGTCATCTTGACATCTATTTGATGGATCTGCCATCCCATATGTGCTACAAGTGAGATTATGGCTCATATAGAAGTATACCTAGCCACTGGAGCGAATGTCTCATCATAGTCTATAACCTCCTTCTGAGAGAACCCCTTGGCCATGAACCTTGCCTTGTATTTCTCGATGCTACCATCTACACCATGCTTAATCTTATAGATCTAGCGTGATCCAACCACTGCCCTATCTATCGGTCTAAGCACAACCTCCCACACATCATTCTACACTATTGAGGTATATTCCTCAACCATCGTATCTTGCCACACCTGTTGCTGTGCAGCCTCTTGATAGATGGAAGGCTCGCTATATACCAACTGACTAACCAATGCCACATAGTCATTATACCTGGCTGGTTGTTTCCGCTGTCTAGTACTTGTCCTAGGAGCTTCCACAAACTCCTGGGTATCCCTATGTGTCTGTTGAACCTCACGGTTCCTCCTGTCAACTATGGAGGATGAAATATCAAACTCCATATCTTCTTGATGTATCTCTTATATTTGTTGTATCTGTTGCTCCATACTCTGCGAACTATCAACCCCTGAGCTTGTGCTTGTACTAGTAACTATACTCGTGCTTCGCTGCCCTTGTTCTGGTTGAACAATCCTTGGAGCTTTTGTTGGATGCTCATTCTAATCATCTACTGGCAAATCTCTAGACCTCCTATATGCCTTGTCCTCCATGACTTTGACATCATGCCTAACTATAATCCTCCTGGTACCTGGAATAAATATCTGATATGCTTTTGAGGTCTCACTGTACCCCACAAAGTACCCTCTCTCTGCAGTCTGATCTCCCTCTGAAATAGAACAGTCCCTCTTCCAACTAGATTGCACTTGGACTTGTTCCCCATCTGAATCTGGAATCTGATGTCCTCCTCCTTGTAGCTGGAGAAGTACTCCCTAACTCCTATCATATGAAATGATGCTCCACTATCTATATACCAAACACCCTGTGAGGTTGAGCTAGTTAGGCAAGCTATAAGTGCAAACTCATCCTCCATTCTACTAGAAGGCTCATCTACACTTGCTGAAGCTGTCGTCTGCTTCTTGCCTTTCTTTTCATTTTTCTTCATTTGTGGGCAATCACTGACATAGTGGCCGAACTCGTGACAGCCATAACATTTGATCTTAGACAAGTCCTTCTTCTTCTTCTCACTTTTTGGATTTGATCCTTTGCTAGACCCCTTCTTCACTTTCGCTTTTCTTACTAGGGCAATGTTTTCCTGTTCTACCTCACTTTTCTGACTATTACTGCTGGTTCCACTGACAAGACTTAGTCTAATCTCCTCCTAAGTGAAGTCACTCCATAGTCAATCCCAACTCGGTAAGGTGTCTCGTCCATTAATAACTTGAACAAAGACATCCCACTACTTAGTAAACCCATTCAGGGCTATTCATACTAGCTCATCATCATTTGGTTTGTCTCCAATAGCTGCCAACTCATCCTTAACAAGTCTAAGCCTGGTGAGGTAACTTGTAACATCTTCTCCCTTGTTCATCCAGGTATTCCTCAACTTTTCTCTAAGAATCAGCTTCTGGTTAATGGTAGCATTCTGGTATAGATTCAGAATGGTGTCCCACATCGTCTTCACTGTATCTAACTCTGCAATATGTAGAACAATATGATCCTTAACACCGTCAAGAATTAGCCTCCTCGCTTTGGCATGTTCCTTCTTATATGCTAAGAGTTGTGTTGCATCTGTAGGTACAGGGACAACAGTGGTCACATATTCCTTGATACCATTTTCTTCCAGCAATAAAGAAATTCTAGCTTTCCAGACACCAAAATTTGAGGCTCCATCCAATCTGTCTTGATCTATTAAACCCGCTGAGGCCATCTCAAAAGAAAATAATAATAATAATTTTGAAAAGGTCAAACTGGTTTTTATAAACCCTAGATTTTTTATTTATTATTTTTTCTTTCTCCTTGTGCCTGTACTAAGCTTTTTTTTTTTATGCCCTTAGATCTGCTCTAATACCATGTGAAAATTCTATTGCAGCTACTGATTATTAATTTCCTATCTTATATAGATTATTTGACTGCCAAAAAATTAATTCACAACAAATATTAAAAAATAATACAGCTGTAACTGCACAAATAATCACGGAGATAGAAAAACAAAATATGCAACACAATATTTTTGGACAAATTGTCCCTAGAAAAACCCCGAAGGGAAAACCAGTCAGCGCATAAGAATTTAATTCAACTACAGAAAATTAAGAGATACAAAATTGCTTGCCTCTTACTGGTAGAGTTCCGGCAATTTTCTTTTCGGTAATTTTCCTTCCCTCAATTGCTCCTGCTGAAATTGCTTCGGCAATATTTTATTATCCAAAAATATTTTCCTTCTCCGGAAATAATTTTCTTCTTTGGCAATTCCACTGCTACTCCAATGCTATCACTGCACCCTTGCTCTCACTGCAAATTTATTTATTTATTATCACTGCAAATGTTTTTCAGATCTATATTCTCCGAATGCCCATTGATCCTCTTTTATAATCCTCTCATTGAAAACCAATAGCCATGATTGAATCTCAATCAATGGCTAAGATTAATTACACTCTAACAAACCCTAATATCTAGAAGTCTCTCAAGAAATCAATTTTCTAGGTATGGAGATAATTATTTTAGTTGTGTTTCTAGCCTCGTAATCACCACCCGAGACTAGAACACATGTCCGAGCTACATTAAAATTAACACCATTAACACAATATTCACTAATTGCAACAATCTCATAGGAATGCAGAAATTATAATGACAATAACACATCATTTTGATAAGAAAATAATAAAGAAGTATAGTGCCATATATATTTGTTCATACCAATAGGGCAAAATAAGGTTGCTAGGTAAAAATACAAACTAAAAATTAGAATACAAAATCCATGCTAGGATCCTCCACATAACAACAAATTGAAACACTGCACTAATCTGAAGGCGTTATCTAGAATCTTCACACAGGCTTAAACACACATTGAAATCTACCAAATAGGAACACACTGCAATATCTAAAAATCTCCACACAGACCAACAAGATAGGGGCCCGAGATGATTAGTCTGAATCTACCTGGAGGGTTGTACTGAGTCACGTCCATCACAAAGATCGGAGGCCTGAGATTTGATACCTTCTTTAATTCCACACGGTCATTGTGAATTATTTCAGCCAGTTTAGGCTCAATCGATGGGATGTTCAGCTTGGCGTACAAAGATACAGCTAGAAAGGTTTAATGGTTGCATATCCAGGCAATCTTCCTCGTTGATGGTGGGTAATTTAAATCCAATATGGATTGCATAGCAGTCTTTTCTAATGAGGAGCGTCTGGCTATTAATTACAAGAAGCCATTGTTGCAAGCACCCAGTACAATTGTCATACGTCGTTTAAGCTAACATGATAGACAGGAATTGGTTTTTACTCCAATATTTATGGCCAAGATCAGAAGAGATTTCTTAATGGTTGCAGGCTCTCCAAGGAGGTGTACATCCATAGCCTTTTCATCTACTCTGTCATCAATTCTTTTCAGTGCAGAGGAAGTTGTGTTTATGTAATGGCCAATCTGGGGAAGACGCACGGTGATAGATGGATTGCAAATTGGCTACGGCATCAAGTTCATTGGTCTATTTATGTTGTTATCTCTTTCTTCAAGTTAATTGGTCTGTTTATGTTGTTATCTCTTTCTATTTCTCTATTCTTGGAAATATTGCATTTTTTGTTTCCCTATTGTTTCCTTTTACAGATTATCCTATGGAGCATGGTGATTTCAACAGATGCTTATTTTTTCCACCATTTCAGTGAGAACATGAGATAGTTGGGCGTATAAAGATAACAGATATATGTCATCTTTAACAGTGATTGCACCCTCAGAGAAATTTGTAGTGAGAAACATTTGCAGACAACGTTGGATTCATGGGATATGGGGGAGAAGGTTGCACTGGTCAGACTTGGTGTCACACCTGTTATCCAACATTGATGGACATAGTAAAAGATGGCCATTTTGTTCATGCTATAGCTATTGGACTAGTTGTAGGTCAAATTTATAACCTTGAAAGGTGGAATGTTGCTTGAACTGGGTATAATATTAACAATGGCGATGATCTGATCGGTGGCATATTTCCTATAGAGCTATTACAAATGTCCCAAGCTGCCAAATGAGTGTTCCATGCAATGCAGTAGGGCCTCTCATGTAGGTGCATTGTAGGATTGGAGAGAGCCTTGAAGGCCTACATGTACAATTTCCTAGGGGAGCTAGCTACTAGGTACAGTGATGTCTTCATTTCCATAAGGTTTTTGTGAGCGTATGCACCTGAATGGGCACCTCACATGCTTAAGGAGATAGTGCTTAGTGATGATGACGGCGATGACGATGACAACAAGTTGGGAGTGGAAGATACCATCTAGTCCCAACTTGAACTAGCCAGAGGCCATGGACTGTGGTGATCTACCATGAGGGAAATGTGAGGAGGCAACCAGTGGTGAAGTGTCTAGGGTGGAGGGTTAAATGTTGACTGGAGTGGTGGAGGTCCTAGTGTGTTTGGTGGTTGACAGTTTTTTTCTTGTTTTCTGTAAGATACCCAACTAGTTCTACGAAAATTTTTCCTTAAACAATTTTACTTGCTATCAATTCATTAACTACTTCAACAACATAAAGATATACATCAAAGATAACTACTTGAATGAATCAACCTTAGAGTTGGGTACTTGTCTTGTTACTTGATTTAATCAACTTGCAAGGTCTTATTACATGGATAATGCTTTCAATAGCATGAAGTTACAACTTATTCAATGGAAATACAAAGAAAGGCCTTGAAGCCTTGATGTTTACAATGTCTTTCTCACTTGATCAACTCAATTGAACTCAATGATGTCAACTGAATGTCAACACCTCACGATACAACAAGGGAGCATCACCCCAACACTTGAAACTCGCAGGCCTCAAGATCACAAGCTCAATAGCTTTGCAGAGAGAATTTTATCAAAATGAATAGATGCCTAATGAATGAGAGAGCTCCTCCTTTTATAGGCCTTCCAAAGGCAATAAAGGCATGTTTTTCAATGCACAAAGAGGAACCAAGGCACGTTTCCCAAGGAGCATATCCAAGGGAATATTCCAACTAATGACTCATTCTGAGTTGGCAAGCTCATCTAGAGACCTTGACACGGATCCCCAAAACATTCTGTCGACCAATGAGAGCTCAGGTAGTTACAACTACCTCATCTTCTGATTAGGCACCAAGTGTAAGTAGTTTAAACATGGAATGGCGCCCAATGAGTCCTAGGCGCCCAACTTAGGTAGCAAAGGCATGGAGATGCGCCTAACCTTTCTGGTGACTTTAACATGCATGACATCTTGTAGGAATGTTCATTGAGGGTTCTCTGACAGCGTTTAAGGCTATTTTCATGTCTTGGCACCTATTTGATATAGTTCCTTCATGAAACTGCACCTTACCATCACTAGGCACCAATTGAAGGTTGACAGAGACTCTAGAATGTGCCTAGAGTTCTAGACTTCATACTTGTTGTTTACAACCTCAACCTCTGGTCAAAGCTTCAAGATGTTTTTCTTAAAAACGCCTTATCTTACAAGTTCCTTCCAGTGGTTTTCTTTTGAAGGTGCCAAAACTGGGTTCCAGAGCCATGGGATGGCGCCTAACATCTTTGAAGAGTTTCTAAGCCTTTTCCAAGTTGATATCCTAAACTCATTCTTCTAGGCGCAACAGGATCTTTCGAAAGGAGTTTCCAAGTTTAGACGCCAAGCAAGGTCATGGGTGAATAGAACTACACCTTAGGAGATGACTAGATCCTAGGCGCCAATCTGGAGTTACAGTGGAGTTGATATGTGCCTTAACTAGCTTAGGCACCCATTTGAAGTGATGAAGACCCAGAAGAGCGCGTTCACTCCTTTAACACTTCTCTAATCTTAACTGACAATCTCAACTGCAAGGATGATCTCCTAATCCAATCTTGATCCTCTGGAGATGCAAATAGCTTTTCATTTCACTAGGTGCCATCAATGATGATCATCCAACCAAGGTGCATTTTGAAGGTGAGATAGGCAAGTGAGGCACCAAACTAGTCCTTAAGACTTTTCTCCTTCTATCAAGTCAATTTCAACTATGTGAGAGAGTTCTATTCTAGGTGCAAAAATGGAAATGTTTCCTCAATTAGTGTATCTTACAAAGCTTCCAATTCTAGGCGCTAGAGCCAAAGAGTTTTACCCAACACATGTGCCTGGGCTAGGAGTTTACTTAAGAGGCATCACTTAGCTTTAAAACTTTCAATCTACATCCATCTGGGCTAGGTGCTCAAATGGAGGATCCTTGAAACCATGCATTGGCACCTTCTGGTTCTAGGCGCCCATTTTGGATGATTCATCCTAATACTAGCACCCAAAATGACTAGACCCTCTTCATCATCCAATTCATTTAGAAGACTCAATTTGGAGACTTAGTTATCTATCCATGTTCTCCGAAAGATTCATTGTACCTCTATCATCTTCATCAATCAAGCTCTCCCTTAAAATGCACTTAGGCACCATTTGGATATCTTTTAGTCTAGGCGCCATTTGATAGTTGTTCCAAGTAGATTTGCAGGGAGAAGTGAGCCTAATGCTGTTCTCTGAAGATTTCCAAACGAGTGGGTCATTTTGAAGATCAACACACTCATTTCTTCCAAGGCGCCCTAGTTGATATAATTGAGGTGCTTCAAAGCTCCATGATTCTTAGTTAGGCACAATTTTGACACTGAGCAAACAAGAAGGTGCGCCCTGACTCTAGGAGTCCTGCCTTAGTCAATTTTAGCTTCCGGACTTAACCAATTTTCAAGTTTCTGACTTTGTTCCTGCAAAACAAGAAGTTGAGTTAGTCAAAACCCAATTCATTCCCTCATTATTTAGAATTAGCCTCCAGGAATGAGGAATAGGCTAATCCATTTTACACTTGATGATTAGGCTGGAAATGGGGACATGATAGTCTCCCCTTCCCGGGATTGCTTGTCCTCAATCAATTGAAGGCTAGGATGCTCGAGTATCTTTTCTCCTTCCCAAGTAGCATCCTCCATTGACAACCCTTTCCACTTCACCAGATACTCTCTTATGCTACGGTTGCGAAGTTTCTTCTCCCTTATATCCACCACATTTTTAGGTTCAAGTGCAAGCATTCCTTCTTCATCGAGTGGTGGTAGTTCATCAGTTGAAACCACATGTTGACATAGTGCCTTTTTGAGACATGACACATGAAACACATTGTGGATGCAGCTTCCAGCTGGTAAATCAAGTTCATATGCCACTTCTCCTACCCTTCTCAACACCTTGTAGGGTCCATAGAACCTAGGTTTCAATTTCTTTGCACCTGACTTCTTTAAAGTGTTTTGCCTGTATGGCTGAAGTCGTAAAAACACCATATCACCTACTTCAAAGTGTCATTCAACCCGGTGTTTGTCAGCATACAACTTCTACTGATTTTGAGCTCTTTCCAAGTTGTCCTTAAGGACTCTCAAAATATCTTGAGTATCCTTCATCAATTCACTTGCTCTAGGAGCTCTACTATCATCTAGTGCCAGATCAACAAATGAAATGGCTTCATATCCATACAAAGCTCAGAAAGGAGTCATGCCAATAGACATATGAAAAGTAGTGTTGTAGTAGTATTCACCTAGATGAAGCCACTTAATCCAAGCACGCTGATGATCAGACACATAGTTCCTTAAGTATCCCTCAAGCCATTTATTTACAATTTTAGTCTATCCATCAGTTTGAGGATGATAGCTAGTGCTTGGTGTTAAGTCGGTTCCAGCTAGTCAAAATAGCTCTCACCAAAACACACTGATGAACCAGCTATCTCGATCACTGACTATAGTTTTAGGCAGGCCATGTAGTTGGAAGACTTCACGAAAGAATAACTCAGCTACTTGCAATGTTGATGACTCAACTGGAATTGCAAAGAAGTGAGCAAACTTGGTTAATCTGTCCACAGCTACATAGATACAATCTCTTCCATTCACCTTCGGAAGACCTGTGATGAAGTCCATAGAGATACTCTCCCACTTATGTTCAGGAATTGGCAGTGGTTGGAGTAATCCTACTGGAAATGTATGTTCTGACTTATTCTGTTGACAAATCAGACATTCCCTGACATACTGAAGAACTTCTTCCTTCAGACCTCTCCAAGTGAACCTTTCCCTGATCTGTCTGTAGGTTTTGAAGTAACCAGGGTGTCCTACAAGTGGAGTATCATGGTAAGTTTGCAAAATTTGTTGCTTCAGCTCCGATTCAGGAGTCAAATAGATTCTATCTTTGTAATAGATGATTTCATCAATCACCTTGTACCTATCATCCTGAATGATTCCATCCATGATCTCACAAGAAAATTTTGATTTGGAAGACTCTACTAGAAGCTGAGACTTCCAATCAACTGAAACTTTGCTCAGGGCACAAACAACAGGTTTTCTAGACAAGGCATCAGCTACCACATTCTTCCTGCCTTTCACATATTTAATGTCGAAATCATATGCTTGTAACTTCACAACCCACTTCTATTGTCTTTCATATAAATCCTTCTGCCCTAGAAAATATTTCAAACTGTTGTGATCAGTCCTGACCACAAACTTAGATCCAACTAGATACTGGTGGAACTTAGCCAAGGCATGCATGACTGCCAGCATCTCTTTGTCATAAGTTGAGTACAATCTTTCTGTATCCTTCAACTTCCTGCTCTCAAATGCGATGGGATGTCGATCTTGCATCAAAACGGCTCCAATGCCTTCTCCTGAAGCATCACATTCTAGAACAAAGGACTTAGTAAAATCTGGCAAAGCCAGCACTGGTGTTGTACTCATTACTTCCTTCAGTCTATCAAATGCAGCTTGAGTTTCTATTGACTAGATGAAAGCACCTTTCTTTGTTAGATTTGTTAAGGGTGCGGCAAGTTGTGAGAATCCCCTAACAAATCTTCTGTAATAGCTGTAGAGGCCAAGGAAACCTCTTAGTTCAGATATGTTCCTAGGAATTGGCCAGTTATGAATAGCTTCAATCTTTTCTTCTTGAACTTTCACACCATTAGCTCCTATCACATGACCCAGGTACAGAATTTCCTTTAAGCGAAAATCACACTTAGACATCTTTGCATACAAAGATTGATTCTCCATGACATTCAATACTTCGTCTAAGTGTTGAAGATGCTCTTCCCATGTCTTGCTGTAAATCAAGATATCGTCGAAGAAAAGCAACAGGTACTTCCTCAACTGCTTGGTAAAAACATGATTCATACAGGACTGGAAAGTGGCTGGTGCATTTGTCAGTCCAAACGGCATCACCATAAATTCATAATGTCTATAATGGCATCTAAATGCTGTCTTTGGAATGTCCTCTTCTCTGACACAAATTTGATGGTAACCAGATCGAAGATCTATCTTTGAGAAATAGACTGCTCCATGCAGCTCATCAAGGAGTTCATCAATCCTAGGTATTGGATACCTATTCTTGGTGGTCTTCTTGTTCAATGCGTGATAGTCAACACACATCCACATTGTTCCATCTTTCTTCTTCACTAGCACCATAGATGATGCAAATGGACTTGATGATGGCCTTATATGTCCCATATTGATCAATTCTTTGATTGTCTTTTCAATTTCAATCCTTCGAAGTCTTCAACTATTAGACCCCGCCTTGCTACCAAACCTTCATCTATGAAGTTGTGAGTAGCACCACTGTCAATTAGACAGGTGACTCTCTGACCCTTCACAACTCCTCTTATACGGAAGGCATGATACTTAGGAACTCCTGAGATAGTTGCTAATGTAATTTTGTCAGTTGTTTCTGAAATGTTCAATGTTGGTTGCTCCTGAACTTCCTCTTCATCCTGAGATGATTCTTCTTCACTCAGTGACTCCTCTTCACTTCCATCATCAGATACAACTTCAATCATACGTCCTTTAGCTTTACCAAGGCATCTATGTCCTAGTTCCCAAGGTTGCTTGCAAGAGAAGCAAAGTTTCTTCCTTCTTAGCTCATCTCTTTCAGCTGCAGATGGACCTTGAGTCATCTTTTGAGGAAAAGAGAGTCTCCTTTGAGTAGAGCTAACTCCTTTATAAAACTTCTTCTTAGGCTGATAAACAGGAGTAGTATGTAGATCTAGCACAAAGTCAATTGCTTCTTCTAGGTTTGCTGGCCTTTGTACCTTTACCAATGGCTTGATCTGATTGTTCAATCCCTCAATGAACAACATAGTGATTCTTTGGTCAGTCATATCAGGTACCATTACTGTGATCTTCTGAAAGTCATTAACATACTGCACAACCATTCCTTCTTGCTTGAGTTGAGCTAGTTCGCGATAGTACACTTCAGTGTCTTTTCTGTCAAACCTCTGAATCAACTTTGTTACAAACTCATCATAGGAATTTATCCTATCATGATGTTGAGAGACTAGACCATGATGCCACCATTCATAAGCCAATCCTTCAAGATGCATTGTAGCAAATTGAATTGCCTTCTTTTCTGTTAAAGGCTTAAGTGAAAGGTATGTATCCAGCTTGTTTACCCAAGCCCTAGCACTGAGCTTACCACTTCCATCAAAGGTAGGAATGGGAACTCGATTCAATGCTTCTTTATATTCCTTTGTATCATCATCCCGTCTAGGATTGAAGCCTCTAGTTGTACCTCGTCTATCCCTATCTTCCCTCTTCTGCTGGTAATATTCATTGAAGGTCATCATATCCCAAACACATTCTGGTAATCTAGCATAGAGATCTGCAAAGAGTGCTACTTCATCTTCAAAGTTATTCTACTCTTCTTCATCAAACTCTTCCTCAGCTTCATTGTCTTGTTCAGGTGGTGGTGGAAGGAAAGTTGGTCTTAAAGGCCTATCAACTATAGGAGTTCGTGTGCGAACCCTTCTGCTTGTTGCACTAGCAACATCATCATCAACTTGTCTTTCTTGTCTCTCAGGTCTAGCTGCATCTCGATGACCTTGTCCAGCTACTGCTCCTTGATTCATGTTTTGAAGGGATTGTAGGATTTGTTGCAAAACTAGAGTTGTTTGTTGATGTCCAGCAGCAATGTTTAGGAACATGTCTGTAGCTGCGCATTCATTCTCACTTGGTGGGCTTCTACTTCTTCTTTCCTCAGGCATGGTATCTGGAACTTTTGTATGATGTTGTTGCTGTTCTTGTTGTTGCCTAGCTCTTCTTGTATAATATCGGTGTGGACCTACTTCAGGTGGCTGCATAACCCAAAGGCTAGCAAGATCTAGGCTCTGATACCACTGTAAGATACCCAACTAGTTCTATAAAATTTTTTCCTTACCTAAACAATTTTACTTGCTATCAATTCATCAACTACTTCAACAACATAAAGATATACATCAAAGATAACTACTTGAATGAATCAACCTTAGAGTTGGGTACTTGTCTTGTTACTTGATTTAATCAACTTGCAAGGTCTTATTACATGGATAATGCTTTCAATAGCATGAAGTTACAACTTATTCAATGGAAATACAAAGAAAGGCCTTGAAGCCTTGATGTTTACAATGTCTTCCTCACTTGATCAACTCAATTGAACTCAATGATGTCAACTGAATGTCAACACCTCACAATAAAACAAGGGAGCATCACCTTGTCAGTTGAGGGAGCATCACCCCAACACTTGAAACTCGCAGGCCTCAAGATCACAAGCTCAATAGCTTTGTAGAGAGAATTTTGTCAAAATGAATAGATGCCAAATGAATGAGAGAGCTCCTCCTTTTATAGGCCTTCCAAAGGCAATAAAGGCACTTTTTTAATGCACAAAGAGGAACCAAGGCACGTTTCCCAAGAAGCATATCCAAGAGAATATTCCAACTGATGACTCATTCTGAGTTGACAAGCTCATCTAGAGACCTTGACACGGATCCCCAAAACTTTCTATCGACCAATGAGAGCTAAGGTAGTTACAACTATCTCATCTTCTGATCAGGCACCAAGTGGAAGCAGTTTAAACATGGAATGGCACCTAATGAGTTCTAGGCACCCAACTGAGGTAGCAAAGGCATGGAGATGCGCCTAACCTTTTTGGTGACTTTAACATGCATGACATCTTGTAGGAATGTTCATTGAGGGTTCTCTGACAGGGTTTAAGGCTATTTTCATGTCTTGGCACCTATTTGATATAGTTCCTTCATGAAACTGCGCCTTACCATCACTAGGCGCCAATTGAAGGTTGACAGAGACTCTAGAATGCGCCTAGAGTTCTAGACTTCATACTTGTTGTTTACAACCTCAACCTCTAGTCAAAGCTTCAAGATGTTCTTCTTAATAACGTCTTATCTTACAAGTTCCTTCTAGTGGTTTTCTTTTGAAGGCGCCAAAACTAGGTTCCAGAGCCATGGGATGGCGCCTAACATCTTTGAAGAGTTTCTAAGTCTTTTCCAAGTTAATATCCTAAACTCATTCTTCTAGGCGCAACAGGAGCTTTCCAAAGGAGTTTCCAAGTTTAGACGCCAAGCAAGGTCATGGGTGAATAGAACTGTGCCTTAGGAGATGATTGGATCCTAGGCGCCAATCTAGAGTTACAGTGGAGTTGATATGTGCCTCAACTAGCTTAGGCGCCCATTTGAAGTGATGAAGACCCAGAAGAGCACGTTCACTCCTTTAACACTTCTCTAATCTTAACTGACAATCTCAACTGCAAGGATGATCTCCTAATCCAATCTTGATCCTCTAGAGATGCAAATAGCTTTTCATTTCACTAGGCGCCATCAATGATGATCATCCAACCAAGGCGCATTTTGAAGGTGAGATAGGCAAGTGAGGCGCCAAACTAGTCCTTAAGACTTTTCTCCTTCTATCAAGTCAATTTCAACTATGTGAGAGAGTTCTATTCTAGGCGCAAAAATGGAAATGTTTCATCAATTCGTGTATCTTACAAAGCTTCCAATTCTAGGCACTAGAGCCAAAGAGTTTTACCCAACACATGCGCTTGGGCTAGGAGTTTACTTAAAAGACATCACTTAGCTTTAAAACTTTCAATCTACATCCATCTGGGCTAGGCGCTCCAATGGAGGATCCTTGAAACCATGCATTGGCGCCTTCTGGTTCTAGGCACCCATTTTGGATGATTCATCCTAATACTAGCGCCCAAAATGACTAGACCCTCTTCATCATCCAATTCACTTAGAAGACTCAATTTGGAGACTTAGTTGTCTATCCATGTTCTCCGAAAGATTCATTGTACCTCTATCATCTTCATCAGTCAAGCTCTCCCTTAAAATGCACTTAGGTGCCATTTGGATATCTTTTAGTCTAGGTGTCATTTGATAGTTGTTCCAAGTAGATTTGCAGGGAGAAGTGCACCTAATGCTGTTCTCTGAAGATTTCCAAATGAGTGGATCATTTTGAAGATCAAAACACTCATTTCTTCCAAGGCGCCCTAGTTGATATGATTGAGGTGCTTCAAAGCTCCATGATTCTTGGTTAGGTGCAATTTTGACATTGAGCAAACAAGAAGGTGCTCCCTGACTCTAGGAGTCTTGCCTTACTCAATTTTAGCTTCTAGACTTAACTAATTTTTAAGTTTTTGACTTTGTTCCTGCAAAACAAGAAGTTGAGTTAGACAAAAACCAATTCATTCCCTCATTATTTAGAATTAGCCTCTGGGAATGAGAAATAGGCTAATCCATTTTACACTTGATGATCAGGCTGGAAACGGGGACATGACAGTCAGTTGGTCTCCTATTTTGTCGCGTTCATTGTTCTTTCACATGCTTTTGTTTTTGAACTCTTCCTTCCAAAAGCTTTTGTAATTACAGCCCAATATTGTTTAGGGCATTTTGTAATCTCTTTTCAATATTAATATATTTCTATCTGGTGGACACCACCTTTCTCTTAAAAACAACTAGAGCACACCAAACATTTAGACATCCTATTGATAAAACAAACACCAACATAGAAACTCAAAGGAGCTCAATGTAATTCCTGAACTGGAATCACTACAAATTTGAGAGTTTTTGTTTCTAAATTGTGAAGACCGCAGGGGTTTTTTGTCTTTGGATCTACACCCATAAGGGGTTTCATCCTTGGATTGAATTCAAACATGAGTGTTCTAAAATTGAGAGAATTTGTAAATATCAAGTCTAGATAATCTTCATCTTTTTTCTCCTCTTCAAACAATTTGTTGCTTGCTTTCTTTTCTCACCCACTCTCTCCTAATTTAGAATAGTTTTCTTAATATTTTTATCACTATTGGGGATAAGACAATGGAAGAGGATGGGCATTAGGTTTCAGGGGTATGAAGTTGGGTGAACAAAAACAGAAATTTAAAGTTATTCGTTTTTAATTTTGGTTTTCATGAGGTCACATGAAGCAATTGGGTATGTTACATATATGTAGGGATTCCAAACATGTTTATTTTGTCTTAAGTGAGCCTAATGGTGAAGGTGTCTATACATTGTAGAGAAGATATAAGTTTGATTTTAAAAGAGGGATATGATATGTACACCTTGTAAGACAATATATGAGATAAGTGGGAAAGGAACTTATTTGTGGGCATCCACCCAAAGAGTCTCAAACATCAAATTAATGCCTCATTTGATAGTGATGAGAAAAGTAATCTTTAACTTTTTTGACTATTTTAAATATATATTTTAATATTTCCAATAACATATTGTAGAGGTTAATAGATACTTTATTTTAAAGGATTGAAACATGATAACATCAAATAATAAAAGAAATCAATATTGATAGGTAGATCTAAGGTGGGTAAACAATTAAATTTCTAGTTTCTTGTGATTTAATTTATGGTGAAGTATTAATTTGTTTTCTTGATCCAAACATGTAGAGGAAGTAAAGAATGACCCATATTCACATCAACTAGTCTCCCTTTGTTTTTATTAACTAAATTTGAACCATTGCTATCAATATAGAATTATTATAATATAATTTTTTTTTTAATATATCTTATTTTCATAATCTTCAACTAAAATTCATTCAAGATTTTTTATTTAAATATAATAATAACAGTAGTAAAAGTAAAATGTTCAATTGAACATATAAAAAATAAAAATAAATAAAAATATAAAAAATATCATTACAAAAATATGTACATAAGGTAAAAAGTAAGATGTTTTAATAGAAATGGTGTACTAGAAAAGAATATAATGTCATTGTCCCATACAAGTGCATAAGTAGATTTTTTGTTTAAATTTGAGCAGTAACTACATAATGAAAAAAGTGTCATATGATCTCTATTTTACATTTCCCTCCAATTTTTCCCACCAACTTTTACTTCCAAAATTTTATTTATTAATACTATTGATGTAATTCATCTTAAAATAAAATAGTCATGAAACTACTAGCTCCACAAAGGACTCCTTAAAAAAATTTGTGAATCAAACTCCATAGTAGAGATGCATGTGTTGTCCAAACAACGTTTTATGTAGGAACGACATGATGTCTTTCAATCCAAAACATGTACATTCATTATTATTGTGGATGATTACTCTTATAAACTATAGAGGAAGCTCCTTCTAGAAAAGTATCCTAGTCACTACAAAGAAGTTTCTACTTTTTAATTAACTTAAATGAGCACAGGTTGTTCGTGGAAGCAAATCAGAAACTAAGAGATGGGAACCAATAGTTGCAGAATCATCTCAATCTCGTCATAGAATAAATTATAAAAATACAAAATTTAATATTTTTTAATTTAAAAATCTTGTTGAAGGATTACTTTGAATGAAGGAAACGAGCACCAATGATATTCCATGAAGAACTTATTACCAAAAAAATGCTGACCGATCTACAAATAAAATATGAATAGTGCAAAGAGAGAAGACTATGACTGAGGTAGTGGTAAATACTTTTTGATTTCTAGCATTTTGATTTCTCTTTTGATGCATGGGTGGTCAAGGCAGCAACAAAAGCATCACCATCATCTTGAGATTTGTCAGAGTCTAAATCAGAGAAGCTCTTCTTTTTCTTCTTCTCCTCCATACACTCCTTTCAGAAGTGTCCGGATTTGCTCTAGCTCCAACAGAGTGCCTTAGCCTTGCCAAGAGACTTAGATCTCCCATGGGATTTGGATCTACTCTTTTCTACTTTCTTGTCCTTCTTTTTCCCTTATCTTTGGATCTACCACAAACTGCAAGAGCCTCATTAGCTGAATTGGAAGACATTCTCTGCATCTCTTCAAACAATAGCAAAGAAAGAACTTCATCCATCTTGAAGGTGGTAGTAGTTCTTCCAATGGCCATGACAAGGTGGTCCCACGAGTCTGGTAAAGAACAAATAAAGGTCATGCAATGATCCTCCTCCTCCATATTCATACCAACAGAAGTCAACTAAGAAACCAGCATGTTAAAGGCATTCAAATGATCTGCAACAGATCCTCCATCTTCCATGCTCAGAGAATATAGCTTCTTCTGTAGGAATAACTTGTTCACCAGGGATTTATCCCAATAAACATCTCCAAGCTTCTTCCAAAGGTCTTTCGTAGTCTTCTCTTCATGGACATTTAAGAAGACAAAGTCATCTAGATAGAGTCTCATAAGACCCTTAGCTTTTTGATCTTTGAGATCCCAATCTACATGAGCCATTGCCATTGGTTTTGAGCTAGATATAGTTTCCCATAGATCTTGATCCACAAGCATGTCCTCCATTTTGAGTTTCCACAACTTGAAATAATTGCCATTAAAATTCTCCAAGTCTATCCTTTTGGATGTGCCTGCCATCTCCTTCTTGCAACATGATCACAAAATATTGTACACAGACTCCCATTCACTCAAAGATCAGTACAAAAACCCCCTACCCAACAACTAGGATCAAAGGTGATCAAACTTTGATACCAACTAAAAGGAAGAAAGGTACATAGAAACACTTCCTACACTAATCTAATGAGGGGAATAGTATGTAAATTGTCAGATCCTTATAGTTACAGATATGTGAAACATATAACAGAGAGATTAAACAACATACAAGAAGAATTAGAATGCAAGGGACACAAGATATATGTGGGGAAAACCCTTATGGGTGAAAAACCCCACACTCCAAAACCTGCACAATGTATTATCAAATCTAATGGTGATTACAATACACTTGCAATGCAAGTTCTTTCAAGAGTCTTCAAGATGTCAATTCTAGAGCAATTTCGGCAGCATAACATTTCCTATAAATCAAATATGCAACTCCAACTCCAAGTACCTACATTTATAGAGTTTACAAGGAAAACACATGAAGCTTCTAGAGGTGGGCATCTAACTTGGCCTCATGGTTAAAATCCAATAACTTGGGACACTTGTACAACATGCAAGTAACCTCCATTCAACTGTCATAACATGCAAGTTTGACTTTCCCAAGGTGGAGTGCTCCAACCAAGAATAGGCTATGATAGATGCTCTTACACATCTTAGAATTGCCATAGAATCTACCAAACATAATAACATTTACTACTGTAAGAATCTATCATACAAGACTAATAATAGTATATTCCTCTTACAATATGTCATAGTCAAACTTCGGTGCTCAAAGGTGCCTTCCTCACATGAAAAGATACCCTTCAACACTTCTCTTCACTTGTCATATGAATCTCTAATTCTGGCTCTTACATGTCATAGATTCCGTCATACATAATAACTCCTTACGCACACCTCAAGATGATGACACATGGCATATTAGTGCCACCTCAAATAGGATGCCTACATTCTCATGTGTTGACTTGACCATCCAAGTCATATTATAAGTAGGATGACCTGTCACCATGCCACCTCACACTAAATGACAAAACAAGATGTACAATCATAAATACAAAACAGGCCAATAAAAAAATGAAATGCTAGGAATTTGCAAAGGTTGAGACACCTTAATTCCCAACACTACCTTGAGCAATTATGTTAGCATGACATGGGCAAAGGGTTGCCAAGTGTTAATTTTTCTAAAGGTCATTGTGAGGGTTGTACTCTTGGAAAACATCTTGAAGAAAAAATTTACAAACATAAATCATGGAGGGCAACACAAGTCTTGTAACTTGTTCACAGTGATGTTTCAAGGGATTTTCCCCATCCATCTTTTACAAAGGGTAGATGTGTTCTCACCTTCATAGATGATTATTATAGATTCACATGGGTCTTCTTCCTTCGGTAGGAATCTAAAATATTTGATTTCTTTCAAGACTTCAAGGCTCTTACTGAGAAATAGTCAAGGAATGTCATCAAGGTTCTACAAAATGACAATGAGAGGGAGTATGTCAACAAACATTTTGAATAGTTTTATACATTAGAGGGGATAAATTTGCAATTCATAGTTCCTTATACTCCTTAACAAAATGGTGTTTTCGAACATAAGAACAAATCTTTAAAATAAATGGCTAACTATATGATTCATTCTAGGGGCCTTACACCATAGTACTGGGCAAAAGCAATCAAATGTGCATGTTATACTTAGAATAGAATTCCTCACAAAGCCTTGAAGGTTTTCACTCCCTTTGAGTCTTGGATAGGCAAGAAACCATCAGTTGAGAACTTCAAGGTCTTTGGATCTCCTACCATGGCATGAATACCAAAAGAGCATAACAAGGCAATGTATCCAAAATCCAAACCTTGCATCTTTATCAGTTATCTAGATGGTGTGAAAGGATATCGCCTATTCCATCTGACCACACATGAGTTGTTTATTGAGAGAAGTGCTAAGTTTTAGGAGAATCATGTTGACTCTATACTTGACATTTCTCCTTATCTAGTGGACTCACAAAACTGTGATGATTCTTTGGATGATTCAGAACATTCACAGAAGATTCTTGAGGAAGTATGTTCTTCTTCTTCTAGTTATGACAATGAGGATAGTGATGAGGATTCATCTTCATCTAGTTCTAGGATTCTTTTAGAGGTTGATATTTCAATATTTGACTCACCCACATCTCGAGCTCTACACCCATGTCACACAGTAGATACATGAGTACATGAATTAGCAGATGACATATAGCTACATTCAGATTTTTAGGGGGGAACATACTTTCTTTGCCTCAGCTTCTGATCCATAAACATTTTGAGAGACATCAGACACACATGAGTCCAGAATATTTCAATGGATTAGGAATATGATTCCTTAATCTGTAATCACACTTGGGATTTGACTTCTCTTCCTAAGGAAAGAAAGACAGTTCAATGTTGATGCAGAGGCATCCACACTATAACTTTAACATACAGCATGGATGTCCGCAACCCTTCATCATCATCATCATCATCATGTTTTCCTTAACACTGTCAGCATCATCATATTTACTGTCGCCGACCGATATCCTCTTGCAGACAAGCCTTCGCCCTTTCGCATGTCAACAGCATCATCACGTTCGACTATCAGTAGCATCATCATATTCGGCAAGCGCGAACATCCTCCTGACGTTCACTGTTCACTTCACCGACAAACTCTTTCTTCACTATCTTCAGCATCATGATGTTCAACATCATGTTAATCAGCAGGATATGGAACATCCGGTTCATCCCATATATCCTGATGATGACAAACCTTAACTCCACCCACCGTCCCCTCGATGCTTATGTCACCCCGATATCCTGATGACGATTATCCTGATGACGATGACGTCACATGCAACTCCTCAATATCCTGCTGCTCCGCAATATCCTGATGACGTATATCCTGATGATGATGACATCATATCCTGCTGTTGGCCAAACTTAACTTTTTCGGCCCGCGATCAACCTGATCTTCTACCTTATGCCGATGCACTCCTCCTCGGCAACACCTGATGATGATCACCCCGACGCACTTTCACTTTATGCAACCAACCGCATCATGCTCATCTCCATCTACCCAGATGACGATGCCCGAAGCGACTGTAGGATATACACCGAAATATCCTGATGATGCCGTTTTAACGAATTTCCAGCCTTAGCAGATTTTCACCGTTCTGATCCGCCGAACCTCCTGGGATGACCCGATCCACTTCCAGGGTGATCTTCTAAACTCTAATCTATCAGCTCGACCTAGCACATACCCATGCTAGGGTTCTCAACATCTCTCGACGGCGATCCTGCACACCTGCATGCAAACAGAAAGCAAACTAAAACCTAACCTACTGTACATCGCCATTCCACCAATCCGACGAATCAACCAGTGGAATGGATCAGCGAATCCATGAAACCACCCAAAACAGCAAATTGATCACACAGTGGAGACCAAACAGAAAATGAACACAACAGGATCTCTTATTCGATTTCAAAAGATGCTATTACAATACTCTGTCTCTCTCGCAAAGTCTGATCGATGATATGCAAAACCAACCGATCCTCAGGCATAAATAGGTTTTCCTGCGAGTACTACTGACCCGACTCCAAGCGGCTGGGAAATCTCTCCAGGCGGCTGGGAGATCCAACCAGACCTACAGCATGACAGCTGTTCCAACAAACTAACTAAAAATAGTAAAGCATGATCAGCATGACCTTAGCATGGTCAGCATGACCTTATTACATGCATTGGTCTTATCAGACCTTCTTGGAAACATGAACAAGACTCAAAACTAACTAACTGCCTCATGGAGGCCAGCTGTCAGGTAGGTGCTCCTGCACCATACTCCCCAACAGAAAAGAACTCATGTCCCATGAGTTTAGTATGTGGAAGTCCTCCACATGTACACTTTGTCATGTCAATGTTCTGACCTGTTCCAGCTTTATCCTCTGCTAGCTCTTGGCTGCTCCAAGACTTCTGAACTGTAACTTGCTTTCTGGCAAGTAAATCCTCATGCCTGTCAATGTAGGCCTTTCTCTCACATACCTGGTGTTTGTCAGGTTGTCTGACCAGAACCTCTGTCTGAACTGCCTCTTGAACGTCTGCAATGTTCAACTCTATCTTTCTTTCAACCTTTATAGGACAAACAATAGTCCCAACTATGACAACATCCTTGGCATTCCTCTCAACTGGTTGCTATTTGCAAACCTATTTCTGCACCTGCTGCTGACCTCTGTCAGTCAAAACTAAAACTTTCTTCAACCTGTTGTCCTTAACAACTTCTTTCCCTTCAGTGTCCTGAACTGCCTTTATGCCTGCTCCTATGGGCATCTGTACAAATTCCTTCTTTCCCATTAAAATGATTTTGGCTGCCCCCTGTACTGCAGCATCTGCCTGCAATGGCATCAACATAATAGTCTTCCCATCTTTCTTGATGGTGTAGGTATTAGCATACCCATCATACAGTACCCTTCTATCAAATTGCCATGGTCTACCCAACAGTAGGTGACAACATTCCATGGGCAAAATATCACACAAAACTCTATCATGATATGCTCCAATCTGAAAATCCACATATGCCTGTTCATAGACAAAAAGTGATTGACTATCACTCACCCAAGATGCCTTGTAAGGGTGATGATGTGGAATCCTTTCCAAATTTAGTTTATCCACCATCTCCTGAGATACCATGTTGTCTGTTGAACCAGTATCAATGACAACCTTACACACTTTACCTTTGCTCTTGCATATGGTCTTGAAAAGAGCTCTTCTTTGCATCATATCCTTTGATGCCTGCAAACTATTTCTCCTTAGCATCAATGCTTCTCCCTCCTCAGGATATGCATAATATTCAGGCTCCTTATCTCCTTGATTAGTGTTTGAACTCTGCACACTTTGCTCTACTTTCTCTTCTTGTACAAGTTGTACTCTCTTGTCATTAGTTCTATCATTTCTGGATGATGAACCTTTGTTTTCTGGACATTTTAAAGATGGATGACCAAACTCACCACAGGTGTAACATTTTCCTGAAAATGTAGTAGAACCTCTACCACTTCCAAATCTGCGTCTATTACCTTTCCATCCACCTCTGAAATCAGACTGTCCCTGTCCTTTACCAGTGTCTTCTTGACCCTCATTGGTTTGCTTTTGTGTAGGGGCTGCTCCTCTTCCCCTCATATTGTTGCCTCTTCCTCTCATGGACTTATCTTGAGTCCTATTCATCTTTTCTTCAATCCTGATTGCCATTTGATAACAATCCTCCACATTCTAAGGGTTAGCTAAAACTAACTCATCCTGTATGTTCAATCTCAAACCAGCCAAGTACCTAGCCACCTTTTCTACCTCATTCTCATGATGACCAGATCTCATACTCAACTTATAAAACTCCTCAGTATATGCCTTCACATCCATTTCCTTCTGCCTTAAAAATTGCAGCTTCTTAAACATTTGAATTTCATAATCCCTTGGCAAGAATTTACCTTTGATCCTTGCTACCATCTTATCCCATGAAGTGATCTTTGACTTCCCTTGTTTCCTTCTCTCAGATTGTACATAATCCCACCAAACCAAAGCATGACCTCCTAACTTGGTCTTTGCAATCTTTACCTTATGATCCTCAACAACATCTTCACATTCAAAGTGATTATCAAGTGCAGCAATCCAATCCAGCAACTCATCTTCATTCAAACTCCCATTATACTTGGAAACATCAACCTTTACCTTAGGTTTATCACTCTGCACTGCCTTTAACAGTTTTGCCAATCTCTAGTCTTCAGCATCCAGATCTTCAGCTACCTCTTCATACTCTTCAACAGCATCTTCATCTTCTTCAGACTCACTGTCTGCCACTTCCCTCTTTTTGTTCTTTTCCAGGGCTACAAGCGTGGCTTGAAGTGCTTCAACAAGCTCCTTCATCTTCCTCATCTCTCTAGCATGTTTTTCCTTCATCTCCTGCAATTCCCTTGCAGTACCACTACCTTTTGGAGGCATTTTGTCAACTTCTCAATCAACACACAACACAATCAACTCTACCTCTGCCCTTTCAGTGACAGAATCAATACACAACAGCCCAGACCTTTTGCTGAGCTCTGATACCACTATGATGCAGAGTCATCCACACTATAACTTTAACATACAGCATGGATGTCCGCAACCCTTCATCATCATCATCATCATCATGTTTTCCTTAACACTGTCAGCATCATCATATTTACTGTCGCCGACCGATATCCTCCTGCAGACAAGCCTTCGCCCTTTTGCATGTCAACAGCATCATCACGTTCGACTATCGGTAGCATCATCATATTCGGCAAGCGCGAACATCCTCCTGACGTTCACTGTTCACTTCACCGACAAACTCTTTCTTCACTATCTTCAGCATCATGATGTTCAACATCATGTTAATCAGCAGGATATGGAACATCCGGTTCATCCCATATATCCTGATGACGACAAACCTTAACTCCACGCACCGTCCCCTCAATGCTTACGTCACCCCGATATCCTGATGATGATTATCCTGATGACGATGACGTCACATGCAGCTCCTCAATATCCTGCTGCTCCGCAATATCCTGATGACGTATATCCTGATGATGATGACGTCATATCCTGCTGTTGGCCAAACTTAACTTTTTCGGCCCGCGATCAACCTGATCTTCTACCTTATGCCGATGCACTCCTCATGATGATCACCCCGACGCACTTTCACTTTATGCAACCAACCACATCATGCTCATCTCCATCTACCTGGATGACGATGCCTGAAGCGACTGCAGGATATACACCGAAATATCCTGATGATGCCGTTTTAACGAATTTCCAGCCTTAGCAGATTTTCACCGTTCTGATCCACCGAACCTCCTGGGATGACCCGATCCACTTCCAGGGTGATCTTCTAAACTCTAATCTATCAGCTCGACCTAGCACATACCCATGCTAGGGTTCTCAACATCTCTCGACGGCGATCCTGCACACTTGCATGCAAATAGAAAGCAAACTAAAACCTAACCTACTGTACATCGCCATTCCACTGATCTGACAAATCAACCAGTGGAATGGATCAGCGAATCCATGAAACCACCCAAAACAGCAAATCGATCACACAGTGGAGACCAAACAGAAAATGAACACAACATGATCTCTTATTTGATTTCAAAAGATGCTATTACAATACTCTGTCTCTCTCGCAAAGTCTGATTGATGATATGCAATACCAACCGATCCTCAGGCATAAATAGGTTTTCCTGTGAGTACTACTGACCTGACTCCAAGCGGCTGGGAAATCTCTCCAGGCGGCTGGGAGATCCAACCGGACCTACAGCATGACAGCTGTTCCAACAAACTAACTAAAAACAGTAAAGCATGATCAGCATGATCTTAGCATGGTCAGCATGACCTTATTACATGCATTGGTCTTATCAGACCTTCTTGGAAACATGAACAAGACTCAAAACTAACTAACTGCCTCATGGAGGCCAACTGTCAGGTAGGTGCTCCTGCACCAAATGTAGATGGATGTATCAAACTAAGTTTGTAGCAGATTAGTCTGTTGATAAGTACAAAACATGATTTATTGCCAAAGGATTTTCACAAGTTATTAGCATTGACCACATAGAGTCCTTTGCACACATTGCCAAAATAACTTTTATTCGACTCACATTTGCTATAGTCACAACACATGGATCTAGGCTATGCATCAAATGGAGATGAAGAGTGCATTTCATGGAGATCTTGAGGAAGAGAGCTACATGGAACAACCACCAAGGTTTGTTAAAGATCCATCCTTAGTTTACAAACTTAGGAAATCTCTCTATTGCCTCAAACAAGCCCCTAGGGCTTGGTATGCCAAGATGGATTCCTACCTCTTAGCTTCAGGTTTTACTAGATGCCATTAAGATCCTAATGTGTATCTATTGCCATAGGATGATTTACTATTGATATTGGTACTATATGTTGATGATCTTTTGATCACTAGGAGTATTTCGTCTTCTATTGCGGTAGTGAAGTCATCTCTTCAAGACAAATTTGACATGATTGACTTGGGTTTATTGCACTACTTCCTTGGCATTGAGATTTTACAGTCTAATTCAAGGATTACTCTTGCACAACCTAATTATACTCTTGATTTACTTGCATGGTTTCTCATGACTACCTACAAAACATCTCTGATCCCTTTCTATCTGGATTCAAGCTTGAGGTTTCCTATTCTACATCATTGGTCGATGCTACTTTGTATCAACAACTTGTTGGTAGTCTCATCTATTTGACCCATACTAGACTAGACATTTCATTTGTGAGATTCATACAAGAACCTCATGAGATGCACTAGAAAATAGCCAAGAGGATCATTCACTACCTTCATGGTACTCTCAAATTTGGGATTCATTAGAGAGTTGGTTTAGAGGTTGACTTGGTTGGTTTTAAAAATTTAGATTGGGCTAGTGATACTAAGAATCATAAGTCCACTTCATGTTACCATTTTTCACCTTGTCCAATCAATTGGTCTAGCAAGAAGCAGAATGCTATTGCATTATCATCTATAGAGGTAGAGTACAGGGGATTTGTTAATGCAACTACTGAGGCTATATGGCTTCAGGGGATTCTTTTTGAGTTTGGTATTTTATTTCAATAGCCCATAGTCATCTATTATGACAACTAGAGCACCATTCAGATATGTAGGAATCCAATTCGGCATCAGCGAACCAAACACATAGAGATTCATATGCATTATATTTGAGAGCTCATTCATGGTCAGATCATTGACTTAGTCTTTTGCTAGTCTTTAGAGTAGGTTGCTGACATTTCCACCAAACCTTTCACTGAGAGTAATTTCATTCATCTTCGAGATCTTCTTGGGGTGCGCTCTACATTAGTAGGAGCATCATCTTTTGGGAGGCACTCTAGCCTTCTTCACTTTCTTTCCTCTCTCTTGGAGAGCAGTTTTTCCCACAGGGTTTTCTACCTTTCCTTGCTTTAGGAGTGATTGCATTGTACTTGGGTACCTCATCAAGCCTAGTTGTCGGGACCCAATTTTATATCATTGCATTGTACTTGGGTACCTCATCAGGCCTAGTTAACGGGACCCAATCTTCAGCCCACCTAAGCTATGCTTATGGGGAGATGTTAGTGTATATATTTCATACACATAGGCACTAAACCTAGTTAGCCATGGTTTACACATGGTGCATTGAGGTGTCGCATAGTTATAAAAAACTAGCTACCTCGAGCTAATTTTGTAGAAAGCAACTCACCACCACTCAATGATTGAGGAGTCCCATCCTCAATACATGTTTGGCGGTTGCCTCCCTCTTGTGTTATTTATATTCATCACTTGGCTATTATACAATGCCGAATTTTCACGCTATGATTTGAAATATTCATTTTATGTTCTTCATCTCCTTGATTGTTCGTTCTTTCAATTATATTTTATTTGAGTTTGGTTTTCCACAATGTTCTACTACTAATTTGTATTGTGACAATCAAAGTACCATACAAGTTGCAAATAATCTAATTTTCCATGCTAAAATAGAGCAAATTGAGATTGATGTTCACTACATCTGAGATCTTGTACAAGCAACTATTGTCAATCTTCAATTGTTTTGCCTAAGTCAAGAACAAAGAACAAAAATATTCACTAAGAGTATGATTGAAGCTAAATTCTTGAAATTACGAGGAATGCTTGGCATGATAGAGGTGAACATTAAAGGGGATAGTTGTATAATGTTCATCTTTCCTTTATATCTTCTTTGTATTATTCTAGCCAATCTTAAGTGGGGATGTTAAGGAAAAGTAAGATTTTCCCTGGAAAGGACAAGATTTTTTTTAGTCTTCTATAAAACTGTCTAAAAAGGAACATTCTGTATTTTTAGAATCAAATAATAGGAATACAAAATCGTCTAGAAAGAAAAAAGTTTCCGTATTTTAGAGATCTTACAATTATATATGAGACTATAGATAGTTGTTGTACATAACATTTGAATTAAATGTAATACAAGCTAAATGAATATAATATTTTTTTTAGTCAATTAATTCTATTTTACCCTGTTTTCCCCTATTTGTTACTTTTTTTTTCCCTATTTGTTGCTGCTGTTCTATTTTTATTATTGCTCTGGACCTATTTTTAGGTAATCTTATCCTTTAAAAGGAATAATCTCTATCATATCCAAGCACTCCCATATCATATCCAAACACTCCCATGCACAATTCTTATTCTGAGGACAATTCCCAAAATAGAAAAATCTTTTAGTACATTTTTATGCAGAAATGTTCTTCTCAATTGCTATCTCACCTTCCGTCTCTTTTGCCTTCATGACTTCTTGCATAGCACTTGGACCTCGAATATTAATAAAAGAGAAATTTATCCCCCAAATTATTGGGCGATGAAAGAGATATTAGACGGAATTACTTTGATATTATATTAGAAGATATTAGACGGAATTACTCTGATATCATATTAGAATTTATCCCCAGTACCTCTGAAGATTTAAGCACGAATATTAATAAAAGAGAAATTTATCCCCCATATTTATTGGGCGATGAAAGAGATATTAGACGGAATTACTTTGATATTATATTAGAAGATATTAGACGGAATTACTCTGATATCATATTAGAATTTATCCCCAGTACCTCTGAAGATTTAAGCACAAAAGAATGACTAAAGATCTAAACTCTCCAGAATTGAAGGAAGTTACAATATTATGGCGACTGGGCTACGAACAAGCTGTGTCCCCCCTTTGATACACTTCCATCCTATCTCTCCAAATGCAAATTTCACATCACTAGAAGTTAAGTTGGTTCGGAAACTTACACTATAGCTGGCAATGTCATACGGCTTTGTGAACACTAACGTCTGTGGTTCCACGCTTATGTTGATTCCAGGAGGGTTCTTCACACTCACTTGATAAACTGCAGGAGCTTCTGTACCCACATAAGTCACTCTTCTCCTCTTCACCTGAATCGATTTACTGCCTGACTCAAACACCACGGAGAAGGATGGATAGTTGAGATCGCCTGCTTCCAAACTGGAATTGGGACAGGAAACTGATTCCTTTGTGAGAAGAGCAAGTTGTTGTTCGCTGTAGTTGAGAGAGCAGAGGAAGTTGATGTAATCTTGAGGTGCCATATCGTAGACAAGCCCAGGATCTACCGCAGCTTTTGGATCCACGTGACCTGCACCCATTGCAAAGGGGTTGGCTGGTTCCATATTATATGAATCCCTGATGGGTTGCCCTGCGTTGTCAACAGTGTAAGAAGACGTCATGAGTGCAGACTTGATGGCCGCGGGGCTCCACGTCGGATGTATAGATTTTATGAGCGCTGCAACACCGCTGACGTGAGGACACGCCATTGAAGTGCCCCATAATAACTCATAGTCCGCAATGCCTCCCGTGTATGCTGCTAATATATTCACACCGGGAGCAACCATGTCGGGCTTGAGAATGTGAGGATACCCTTTGTTTGGGCCCCTTGAAGAGAACGCAGCCACCATGGGAGCGATTGTTTGGTTTCCCACAACAGTTAAGCCCGTGATGCTCAAGGCGGCAGTGGCATTATTCGCGGTACTGTTGATGTAGGCTTTGATTTTTTCTCCAGCTGTGAAACTAACGGTGATGGCAGGCAGATTGAAAGTGTCCGTCAATAGCTGTTGTGTCCCGAATAGCCTTTCATTTGCAACAATCATTCCTGCACCCCCTGCTGTGGCCACTACTTTTCCCTTCTCTTGGGCGCCGTACTCATCGTTGTTGTAGGAGAGTAGCAGCTGATCGCACACAACGATTTTACCCTTCACCAGAATGGGATCAAGGGTGCCATCGAGGCAACGCCTTGAGCTATTGTTAGTGGATACATACACCAAAGGAAGAGGCTGTTGCAACTTTCCCTTTACCGGGTTGTAGGTGGAGGTGCCTATGTATATCTCCCGGTTGCTGAGGACAACAGAAGCAGGGAAATCTCTGTCGATACTGCTCGCACCCACGGTAGTAATCCAGGGCGCCGTGTTACTAAGACTAGACGAATAAGGTCCGTAGTTGCCTGCAATTGCAGAAACAAAAACACCCTTTTCCATGGCCCCAAATGCAGCAATACCTCTAACATCCCTGTGAAATGGCAAGTCGGCTGACGAATGAATTGACATAGAAATGATGTCGACGCCATCAGCAACGGCTTGGTCCATAGCAGCAACCGTGTCTACGTCGTAGCAAAAGTCCTCCCAACAGGCTTTGTAGATGGCCAGTCTGGCTTCAGGGGCCATCCCTCTGGCCGTTCCGTTAGCAAAACCGAAGAAACTGGAAGCAGCCACAACAGCTCCGGCAACAGTTGAGGCTGTGTGTGTACCGTGGCCTATGCGATCCCTAGGAGATTTGTATTCCGTGGTTTCATTAATTGGAGTCGCGTACTGCTCGTAGCCTTTGTAGTAGTATCGAGCTCCAATAATTTTTCTATTGCAGTGGGAGGAATTGAAGTTCTCCCCGCTTTCACATGTGCCTTTCCATCTAGCTGGAACGGGTCCAAGGCCTTCATCATTGAAACTCTTGCTTTCAGGTAATATTCCCGAATCGATCATGCCCACGATGATATCATTCCCATAAGTAGAGTATTGCGACCAGAATCCCGAAGAAAGCGAGGAAATGGAGGCGAGACCAAGAAACTCTGGGGTGTGAGTGGTGCCAATTTTAGTGAAGGACGTGAGGATTACAGCTAAGCATCCTTCGATGCTCTCAATGGCTTCGACCTCTGCTCTGCTCAGGCTCGCAGCAAAGCCGTGTAGAAGTGTATCATACGTGTATAACAACTCAATTTCACGGGGATCCGATCGCGAGACCTGTCTGAGCAATGAAGAGTACCAGTGTTGGTGTAAATCGAAATGATGAGGTTTCATGGTCTTAATCATATGAACAATATACGGCTTTCTTGCATCTGCATCTTCCGCTTTGCCCAACCACATCACTGACACAGCAAGGAATGCAAGAATGACTGTAGCAAACGAAGTATTTTCCATTGTTGCCAACTTAGTAGAAAAGTGCTGGATGAATTGGGGATTTTACAGGAAGAGTGTAAAGTCACAAGAATTAAGCGACTCTTTCCTTGCAGGGATTTGCAGGGCGATGAATACTTGTTTGAAGGAAAAATTGAAACTGATTTGCAGGCCATATTCTAACAGACTGGGCGACACTTGGATCGCGTTCCTTCGACTAGGAAATGTCCACGCACAATGGAATTAAATAAATTAAACTTATCGTTACTCTAGAGGAGAGTGCATTAGGAATATCAAAGAATACATAGTGTCATTGTACTCCTCCACAAACTAAAGTCAAAGCTCTCTCGATACGCAGTCCATTGTAGAGTTGTTACGATTAGAAGCTAAATAAAATAGCTCTCGAAACATATTTGTACTATGTGGACATGAAATATGAATTAAACACAACCATTGTTAAATTTTGACGATAGAACGTAAGGTATAACGTGTAGTTAGGTAGGCCTTAGAGCACATTGTTGTCTGAAATGTCTAGCAATAATAGGTTGTGATTACATTTAGATGATCCTTCTCTCCTCCTAAGGGAGACATGCATTGTCTTGCATGTAGGAATACCATTGGTAGTTGAAGGTTTGGGAAATGCACAAATATGCCAAATGCAAGCCCTATAGAAATCAACTTGACATTCCAAAATTTAAATGTCCACTTAACTCTACTATATAGGGTAGCTTAGTTCCAAAAGAAGCAAGAATGTGAATAGTCTTATAGATTTCAGTCAATAAAAATTTAGGTCCATCAGTCATACTTTGCTTGCTTTGTCACATCAAAGAATTTCAAAATTCTTAGTATACAAAGGCCTTTTAGAGTTGAGAACTCCCCATTGGGTTAGAATTTGTTCCTTACAAACTTGGAAAGTCCAATCAACCTTGGTCAAGTCACTATCTTGCAATTGACATTATCAAGGTTGTAGGGCTAGGGACACTATTTGAAAACCCAGAAGCATCTTAGGCCAAAGTTTATATTAATTCAATTCCCAAGATCTTAAAGCCATGAATTTGTAGACCATAGAGGACCGAGTCTTGTTTGATCAATTGGATTGTATATGCTTCATTGTGTTCGGGGGAACTCACAAATTGGTTGAAGGACCAATAAAGCTTAACGAAATTTGCCACATGTCTACTCTTGATTTCCTTAAGACACAATCCATGTCACTACCAAGCTACATGTCAAGCTCTGATTCTCCTAAGAACCACCTTAGAATGATGGACTTGAGAGTATAATTACTATCAACTCGAGAATACTTGTTGAGCTCTATTACATAGGGTTTTGGGAGTTTGTGGGGAGTGCGCGAATGAAACAAGGAGAACTTCAATTGTGACAACCCCTCTTAAATTTGTTTAATGGAACTCCCATGGCTATCAAGCATGAACCACACAGATTTCAAATTGATATTTTGGATTTCAAACATCTACTCAACTTGGTTACATAGAGTAGTTCGGGTCTACAAGAAACAAGACAAGTGAATACTAGATGTAAAAATGCTTGTGGATTTCACTTAATAAAAGTTCATTTCAATCAAATGGAAAGTTTGGATGTTTATGGACCTTGACTTTACATTGATGAAGTTTATCAATCTTTTGTGTCCAATCATGTCTTGTAAGTTCTTTGGTAGACTTGGGTTATCATATATATCTTAATAAATGTTCATTCCAAGTTCAAATGGAATGTTTGGATGTTTATGGACCTTCACTTTACATTGATGAAGTTTATCAATATTTTTGTGTCCAATAATGTCTTGTAAGTTCTTTGGTAGACTTGGGTTCCCATATATATCTTGGCTCACTGATAGTTTCAAGTTCACATTGACAAGTTTGTTCCTTGTTCGGAGTTGTTCATAGGCTTGGAATTTGATTTGGAAGGAGTTTGGTGAGAAGCCCAACATTTAGTAGAAAACTAAAGACTTGAGGTTTCAAAGGAGTTGATGCCAACCATGTGGCACTATAGATCGATTTTCATTGGCTCTTCACAACAATCTACAAGATGGCAAGGTAATGTCTTTTGGTACATTAGTGATCAAGTGGGTGCCACATAAAGGAATGAAAAAAGTTGTATGATATATTTCAGCTATGTTTCGTGATTCAAAAAGTGTTGTGCAAAAATACGTAAAATTCTTAAAAGGCACAGAAAGTGAACAAAGAGCCCAACACTTCAAAAATTTTGCCATTGCCAATCTGACGTCACACTAATGTCACCAACATCACTTGAAGATGAAAGAGAACACTGATGGGGATCGGGATCGCAGAGGAATTACAGACCTGAGCACCATAGAGAAGAAAGAGTCCAGGATGGGAAAATTTTTTTAGCTTGGACCTCTACCAGTTTCTGCAAAATGCAAAAACCTACAAAGGCCAAAATGGATCTAAGGAAACCATAGACTTGAATTAATTTTTGGATTTTAGGCCATAATAAGATGTGACCAAGTCATGGAGGGGAAGAAAAACACAAAGGTGACATAAGTTAGGAATTTTATAGATTTTGAGAGCTCAAAAATTTGGGTCTTAACATATTCCATGAAAGTACAAGAAGGATTAATGAATGCATTCTAAGAGTATGAGACATATCAAACCATAGTAAAGCCTCATTAATTAAAGGTTCTCTAAATACATTTATTAGGAAAATATGATTATCTATGTTCTCGTAGTATAGAAAGTAATGATTTAACATATAAGTATGTTATTTTAGCTCTAATAAATCCATCAATCATTAGGTCTCTAATAATGTGGATTATAATGAGCATGAGCTAGTCTATCATGAAACCTTGAAGCATCCATAACATTAATAGTACTATCATGAGTTACAAGTATCCATAACATACATGTATTGATTAACCGAGCATACTTGATTTCTTTATTATGTATAGTATGAAACTAGTGTATCCATAAACAATGAACTAGTAAGTGTGTGCACAGAAAAGTTAATTGTGGGTTCTAAAAAATAACCGCTAAAGCATCGAGAGGAAATAAAACATGAAAGAAGCACGTGTTAAGGCACCTAATGAATTTGAGATAAGGTCCCTACTAAATAAAATAAATATATCTTGAAGGGCTATAAGGTAGATGATTCTTATGAGAGCTAGAATGCATTGGAGGGAAAATTGAATGGATCAACGTTAATAGAGAGATATTATGAAAAGAAATAATTTTTAATCTATATATAATTTTAAAAATCATCCTTTTTTTAAATGACAAAAGATGAGAACAATACATTTATTTATCTTAAGAGAACACTTCTTCAAATTATAGAAGGATGGACCTTTTCAAAGCTCAAATTTTATTCTTAAACTAATAATAGTGAAAATATTTAATTGCATTGGATTTAGTAATATAAAAAATTTCTTAGGTGAAGATCTACATTTGCTAATATAAAAAAATTCTTAGGTGAAGACCTACATATACTAATATAAAAAATTTCTCAGGTTAATAATCGTTGACGCTTTCAAGTTGTGAGAAAGACTGATTTGGCTTGGTAAGCCGTGTGTACTGGAACTTGTGTCACTAAAGCTTATTCAACATTTTTTAAATAAAAGAAAGCTCCATGTTATTATCATCCAGAGTTGTGAGTGACTTGACTTGGTTTCTTTGTAAACTCGAACGGATAAACACCAAACACACTGCAATTTGATTTGGTCAATTGCCCTGCAATTTGATCTGGTCACAGGATTGACTATCGTGGGGCAAGCAACAGTCGCTCCCACTGTGGCTGCTTTTTCATCGAGGGGCCCGAGCGCAGAATATCCTTCTATTCTGAAACTATGTGTTATCTTCCGGGACGTCAATGGCGTGTCCTCACGTCAGCGGTATTGCAGCTCTCATAAAAGCCATACATACACATAATACTACAAGAATGAGACGTGACAGGTGGCGTATTAGTTACGCTGTGTTTGAAGTATTAAATGGGTTAGTCTAAGGCATCTTCGTTGGTATCATAAATAGTGCTGACTATAGTCCTTGCTGAAAAGAAAGAGAAGGAACCTCCCCGTGTGATACATGCATCTTTTCGGCTTTAGCTGGAGCAACGAACATTCAACTTTGAAATATCTATAAATATCATGTCGACGAGTAATCGCATGGCTGTCTATTCTGGCATAACATGTTTTCTTCCATACAAACTCTTATGGGTCGAGATAGTGGAATAGTGTAGAGCGGTGAAATTGCTGAATCCAATTAAACATGGGATATCCCTGTGTGAAAACGCGGTAGTCTCGATATTTTCCATGTTTGAAAAAAAACGCGTGGACAAAATTATGGACTATAGTGCCCCCTCACATCCACGTTCTTTCCCAAAAAGAAAACGAAGGAACCTCCCCGTATGATAATGGCATCATTTTGGCTTTAACTGGTGCAACTAACATTCAACTTTGGAATGTCTATAAATATCAACGAGTAATCACATGGCTGTCTATTCTGCTGTAACATTTTTCTTCAGTAAAAAAAAGGATGGTGTGAAAGTGAGATGAGACGGCATCAGGGTGTTTTGTTATCAGTGAGTTTGTAATAATGTAAATAGGTTTTCTTAATTATTATTTAAAAATAAAATATTTTTTGTTTATGCAGGTTAAATGTGCTTATGTAGATTCATCTTCAAGTTAAAAGTGTTGTATTGGATCTCCAACATCTCTAGACTTTGTTGGACCATTAGGGGAATGACCTTTGTATTGTGACAAGGGTTTTTCCTCCATTGCCATCTAGTATTGTGGACAGTAGTGTGGCTGCTTAGAGTCCTTAGTGTTCAAAAATCTCTACGATAAAGCCAGCTATAGTGTGAAATTTGAAAGCAATCTAACAAGCCCATCTGTATCTGAGGGTGACCACGATGAGTTCGGAGAGATACGTTGGACTTGTATTAATGGTGGAGCACAGGTTGTTCGTAGTCCAGTTGCATTAACCTGGCAAGCTTCAAACTAATCCAACATAGCCCTACTATATTACTATGTCAATGCAAATGCTGCTGTAAAACATATATCATGTAAGCTCGCGTACACCCGATTGACATCACCGAATTTCTTCCTTGTCCTCAATTGATATTATTCAAATCCAATAAAATTTATTTTCTTTTAATTGCTTGCATACAAAATTCTACAGAAAATTAGAAAACAACAATTACATTAAAACGTATCTAGTCTTCTAATTAAATTTAATAAGTATTTTTTCCCTTCAATGCTGTTAATAATAATAAATAAAATGAAAGTTGGGGATTATAGTTGAAGGTGGAAATTTTGTATTTTTTAAATTATGATATAAATGTAATGGTGAAATTTGCATACCCATGGCAATTGCCATTTAGTTTTGGGTCTATTTTGAAGGAATATCTTAAATCAGGGTATATATTGACATGCGACACATACTTGTGCTATGTTTTGCTCCTTCCTTGATCTTTATCCACCTTCATTTACTTCTTACACACATTTCAACACATTTGACCTTATCCCTACACTGTTTGCATCATTTCACACACATTCCCCTCATTTATTTACCCATACCTCAAATTTTCCATTCCTACTCCTAAAACATCAGTTTCCTATTCTTGGATCATTTTTGCGACATGCAGGAGTGACCTTGCACAACACAGATCTAACCTAATTTAAAAAAATAAAAATTAAATTGCCAACTCCCTCTCTTTTCCACTAGGCATTCAACAAACTTGGTACTCATTTATGTAATAATTTATCATTTCTTTGTATTTAAAGGAGACATTAATTCATATCTAACCATCACTTTAAAATCCTAGAGCATCAAAAAAGCATTTAAAATGAACATTTCGAGTCGGAGCAATAAAATGAAATGGTACTTGCATTAGAATTTTATCATCTAAATCGCTTGAATGGTTGCCTTTTATTTGCCAATATTTGTCAAGGTTGTAAAACCAAACATTCTAAGGGGTTATTTGAGGACAACATGAACCCTTAGAATTCAACAATTTACCCAATGCATTTCTAAATATTGGTAGCCCTCATACATCAATGGACAAAAGAGTTTGGAGAGAATCAAATCATAGAACACTACATTACACTAGATTAGGACCTGACATGAGAGATTAGATTTATGTAGAACATAATTGACCGAAAGCTATGAAATTGACCCATAGAGAATTATAGGTCTATATAGGATTCTAAGTTGTGACCATATATATTCATTTATTTAAATGTTGTGGATTCCATTACCATTCTTAAGTCCTCTACTATAACCACTATGTTCCCTAAGTCTACTTAACTAAACCCTAAACCCTATTTACCCTAGAAACCCTAAATCCTAAACCCCAAATATTATTGAGCTAAATATATGATTAGATGTTTTGGCTAAATTTTCTTCCACTAAATTAACTAATCAAATTCCTTTCTACTTTATTTTTGTACCTTACTTGCCAAGTGAACCTATGATAAACCCTAGGTCCTATCTAGGACCCGACCCCAATGGAGACATGTGTAATTTGACTATCCTCAAAACATCCCTAGTCCTAACTTGCCTAAGTCTTAAACCCTAATCCCTAACTCCTAAGTTCCTTAAATATTATAATTACTGTTACCAAATTTCACCTACAGTTCAATTTGGTAGAGCTGGAACAATTTATTTATATTTAAAAGTATAGATGAAATCTTGTTGCTGATTTATTTATGATAGCATATCATAGCATGTGGAGTAAAATGGGCTTCCACAAGGTTTGAGCTCAGCATGCTGCCCCCAAGTCTTAAGAGGATTGTGGAAAGAGTCTAAAAGAGCAACAGTGTCACATAAAGACCCTACAAAATAAAGATAGCTGTCACATGTTTCGATCATATCTCAAAAAAGTATAATCTGGGTTCTTCAGAGTTTTGGATAAAAATCAGTCGACAATAATACGATAAAACCCTTTAAATTTCTCACCAACCCAATTTGCAGTTTTCAAGGAATAGTTAGAGGCACAATACACAACAAAATGAAGATAGCAGTCATGTGATTTAGTCATATCTCAAAAAGTATGACCTGGGTTTTTGAGGATTTTGGATAGAGATGAGAAGAGAATAATGTACAAAAACTATTTAAATTTCTCACTTACCCAATTTGTAGTTTTTGAGGAATCTTCACAATGACGGGCCCTCTTTCTTTTTTACAAATTTGAAGCTGCAAAAAATTATTGTAAAATGGTATTTAAAGCAATATCTTATAAATTGCTTATAAATATTCATTATTTAGGTAGTTAAAGAAAAGTAAAGCAAACACTGTCTTTCTTTTTTCAAGTTTGCTTTCTTTTGGGAAGATATGGACAAATTGAGCTTTTATTGAGCAAATAAAGCTTATTTTAAAGCAGATTTTTGGAGGGGTCTACCTTGAGGAAGATTTTGGTAGCTTTCATATACAGATTGGAGGTGATTTGAAAGCTTTATTTTTGTTTTTTCAGTGGAGCTCAAAAATAGATCAAATTTTCTATTCTAGGAAGATTTCTCAACTTTTTCCTTGGGAGATTTTTAGAGTTATAAATAGGGGAGAAAGACTTAGTTTTTCTTAGTTCTGATTATTGTTTCTTCTCTCTTGTTCACCTATAGTGAGATTGTAAACTTTTGTACTTAGATTCTCATAGTTTCTACTCCTTTCAATCTTAATAAAGCAACAGAGTTCTTCTTTCCATTTTTTTAATTCATTTTTTGCAATCAATGATCTGATATTCAATTGTGATTTAATTTTAAAATCTTTTTCCTATGTTTCATTATTGCAAGTTTGAGTGTGAAAACTATATGTGATACAGGTTGTATGTCATGTTTAAACTAGTTAGTTGGATTGAAGTTGTGATAAGACTTCAGTTTGTCCTTCATGCAGACTTCTAACTTCTCAAACCTTCATAAAAATTACTTATGTATTGCATTAAATACAATGAAACTATGAGGATTAAAAGGCTTTTAAGGCTGATTGTGAGTCAAGATAAGTACTAGTAAAATATCCTTAAGATTTAGAATTTAATTTTCAGTTATCTTTCTATCCCTTTTCCTAGAAAACTATTTAGATTAGGAAAATCATTCAGAGAACCAACTCACTCTAGAGGTTTACTCTAAGTTTTAGGCAACCCACAGGCCTAGGAGTGTTCCCATGTGTGAATAGGTAGCTAAGTTGATAGCTTAGCATTGGGTGCATATCTGATTGACAACAGTTTTTGGCACGCCCAATGGGACTAGTTGGACTATTTCAATCCATAGTTCGATCATTTATCATTGATATTTGGTGTGTGTATCAGTGAATCTATCCTTTGGAGACAAGCAACTAGCATAAATGGTGACTCTACATGTTTTTCTTCTGGTTTCAAGATGATCAGCCCATATCATCCACCATATCATGATGGTGTTACCAATCCAATATCTTATTAGTTGTATTAGAGCAACCATGCAGCTGGTTTTACTCCAAAGATCCATGCAACAACAGCATACCAGCATGCATGACATGTTTACCACCCACCCACCTCTGCTCAATCTTCCAATTAGCCAACACTGAGGGAGGATGTAAGCATAAAAGATACTTTGGCATTCATCATGGAGAAGATAGACAAGATCCACAGGCTACGGGAGTACAACATGCACCAGGATGAAATAACCTATCAGGCATATCTTCATGAGCAGGAGTTGGAGGTACAAAAGGCATGTTTTGAACAAGAAATAGTAGCTAAAGAGCAGTAAATGAGGTTTTTGCTTCATCAAATGCATGGACAACGAATTCAAGCTCCTCCTGTCAGTCAAAATTAACCTTTTCAAGATGAGTATGTGGGTATAATTTTGCAAATTTTAATCAAGGTGAACCTGTTATTCCTGCTGAGGTTAAGATTCCCAGTTTCAAGAACCTTGTACCCTTGCAAGAACCTAGGTTGGTACAGCTTGAATATATTATGCTTCAAAATCAGCCACCTAAAGAATATTTTTCCCACAAAGAGATTGGTTTTGAATGCAAATAGACTCCTAAGATTATCGAAATCCCAAAATTTGATTTCGCTTAGGAGCCTGTTTACATCCAAGATCAGGCAATAAATCTTCAGGTTTCCCAGATAGATGAATCTGACCATCCTTTTACCATTCACCTTCATGAAGATGGACCTATTGCCTTTCAAAATAACTCACTCACCATGAAAGAAGCTAGGAATGTGAATTTATTGCATATGGCTATGGAGCAGTATAGATTAGAGTAGAAAAGAATTGAGCAAGCAAAGGTTTATCTTGATGAATCTTTCAGTGTTTTCACTAATGGCCCTCCTTATTATGTGAAAGAAGACCAACCAGATAAATCAAAAGAGAAGTAGGAGGTTTCTTCCATTAGTGTTGTTTTTACAGCTGATATGAAGCATCATACATCTGAAAAGGTTGTTGTTTCAGACCTAGTACCAAACCCTCTAGATTTTGATTCATTTGAAAAAATTTCTAATGCTGTTCAAAAGTTGCATGAAGGTAAGAGACAAAAAACTCAGCATGAAGCGAAGGTGTCAATTTCTCTGTTTGATTAGTTACCTGATTTTGTTCAATCAGATGAGGAATCCACAGTCATGTCAAAGACACCGATTGTAGAATAGCAGAGAGATAGTGGTGAGTTGCTGAGTGAGGCCAAGCAATTTGATAGTGAAGTGTTGGTTCAAGTGCAAGTTTGCAAAAACAACCCAAATTCAAAGGATCAAGTGCTTGAGGAGGATCTGTTGTAAGATGAAATTGAGCTTTTTTGCTCACATTCAGCCGACTCTTTGGAGGAAAGACAGTTGGGATAGAAAAGACAAGTGGAAGAAATCACGACATTCCTAGGTAAATCACTGGAGCAGTCTGATCTAGACTGTTTTGAGAGGTTGTCTTACTATTGCACAAAGGAGATCGAAGTTGATATTATGTCGATTGATGCTATATTGCAAGAGGTTAGTTCATCATTGCCTTCATTAACTGAAGAGGCTTCTGTCTTAGATTGTGTCTTCTCATGTTATGATGAACTATTTGAACCTAGTATGGCTTTTGCTAAGGAGCTCCCAAGTTTTGATGGTTTAGATGAGCTATTAGCTACTTTGACTGAGGAGAGTTATCCATTGATTGTGGAGGAAGAGCTTACATGGCAAGCCATCATGCAGAATGAAGATGATACTGCTGCCCCTAATCATGTAAAATGCTTTCTTTCTAATCCAACACCTTCCAGGGGTTGTCCTATTAGATATTTAGCTGGGTTGGCAGCTGACAAGAGGGTACAACCTTGTAATGATATTGATCCACATCAGCAAGAAGCGTATCAAGTTGAGCCTTATCAGTTTCCTTGCTCTTTTGATTAGTTTATCGAACATGTGAAATGGGTAAGTATCTTCATGTTCCTATTCGGACAAGTGTTATAGCTATTTGTTGTTTGTTTGTCCTTATTTCACCTCTTTGGGTCCAGTCACAAGATGATGAAGTATTACAGATTGTGGTGGAAGGGGAGTTATTTTATCAATCTTGTAAATGGTTTCGTTTGGCCAGCTTTCTCAGCGGGTTCGAGTAGGTTAGCTTAGTTTGTAGTCAATAAGTGCTCATGCACATTTGTTTTCAGCATTTTGTTTTGGCCATCAGGGCCTATTAGTTTGCTTTTAGTTTGGTTGTTTCTAGTTTTTTGTTGCTGTTTGAATTGGTTGGAGAGCTAGTTTGAAGTGTTTTTTAAGTTTGGAGTGAGCAGATTCGACTCTATGCCCAATGGATTTTCAAGGCAACTAGTCAAATGCTTAGCAGGCAAGCATATAGCAGAAGTTGCCAAAAATGTTACCATTTTTTATCACAGCTAAAAATTTGCAGAACTAATTACATTATAGTTTGTTATCTTAAGTGGAAATTCATAGCATTAATGATGGCATTTCAGTTGTAAGTTAATTTCATATTTGATTCAGTTATATTAGTTGAAGTTTTGAAAAAGAAAGTACAGTTAATATTCATTATTGTTACAAGTGCTTGTCATTGACAGAGAAATGTCTCATCATGAATTTCAATATTACATTTATGACATAAAATGAGATATACATAAACAGATCATGTTGCAGTGAATATAGAATAAAATGGAAGAAATGATGGGTCCCACACAGGTTGTGGGAGTAGCTGGATCTGAATATCTAATACCACATGTTATGTAATTGAAAAAGAACTGACAAAGTATATGAAAGAGAGGGTGCCAATCATTGCCTAAATTCAGAGTCAGTCGATCATATGGTAGCTACTCCATTTGTTTCCAAGCTCTGAAACCATCATAACCTACATTAGAGGAGAGAAAGGGGGGTTTAGCACTCATGACATCATCTCATCCATACACTATATCAGCACGAACATAATACATAACAGATTGTATGAGATAGCCAGGATTAGAAAGTACAATGGACATCATTTACATGCAAAAGATCAAAGAAGGAAAAAATCATAGAGCATCATTAATTTAATCTAATCGATTTGTTTCATGTGCAGGTACAGGACAAGTCATTTGTTGTTTTAGAGAAATGTCAGCATGTGGTGTAAAATGGGCTCCCACAAGGGTCGAGCTCAGCATGCATACCTAGATTTTTCTCATCCATCCATGATCAATAATCCAATGAGGAATATTCACCATCAATCAAGAAGCAAATTGGGTGGACAATACTTGAGCATCATGACAACATCGATCACATGTTACATTCAGTATGTATCTATGAAAGAACATGCCAACATTGCAAATCTGGGAACAAATGAGTACAAGACTGTCAAGTCATTGATAATGAAATAGTCAAGACTCAAGAAACATAAAAAATATGTAGATGTATTTGCAAAATGAGTAGCATGATGTATTTCAGTCACATGCTATTGAGCAGAAACAATTGTAGGAGATAACTATTCTTATCACATATGGATGAGCAACTATCACAGTCATGTAACAAGACCAGGTTTGATTGGGCAAATATCACATCCATCAGATGAATCTCCTTAGAGTTGGGACTATCCGAGTTTAAGTTGAACTTTGCTACAAGAGTCAACATGTATGTCAACCGTAAATTATCACAAGAAGGAGAAGTTTTAGAAATTTCACAAGATATAAGAAAATTGACCAAGAGTTTGTATAGATACAAGGCCGCGGCCTCAAATAAGGACAATTTGTCTTTTACATGTTGAGCTTCAAGCAGTAAACCACGTCGTTTCATTGAATGATATAGATATACAGAGGAAGCAAAGGTATTTGGGTAGGTAAACCAGTCGTGGTACCTTAAACCCACTTAGGGTTCACTCTCAAACTGCTCGTATACTTTTATTTACAGCTCAATAAACTGTATGGAAGATATGCTTTAGGATGACAAAGATAGAGAGGGTAAGAAGTTTTCTATTTTTTGCAAATTCAGGAATAGGACAGTGTAGTCTCACTATCAAGAGCATACAGAGAAATGGTCATATTGCATATCCAAATGATAAATACAGAAATAAAGTGCATCTGTACAAGAAACCACTGCATGTAGGTCATCATTATAAAGCCCTCTCAGAGTTTTAAGTCTAGAACCAAAAAACAAAAGCAGCTTTCCATTAGAGGTTTCAAAGTGCTCAGAAATAATAGATATAGTGCCATATCAAGTGAAAGATATAAAATGAAATGAGTTTTGAATTCATTTAGTACAAGAAATGGAGGTTTTTATGGGAGCACTTAGAAATCCAAATGTACTAGACATGATAAAATCACAAGTGATACAGCATATGGCCATAGCCCCAATATTGAAAACACATACAGAAAAGATCTGTAGTCGAGTAAAATATCAAAAACCCATGACATATATGGAGAAACCCTCAGCATCATGATAAATGGCCAACATAACAAAATATAGATACAAGAATGGAGTGTTTGGAGGCATACGATCCTTCTGAAATGAGCGGTAAATCTGTGTATAGCCGCTGACTCATGGAATAGGGGTGCAGAGGTATGCCTTTCCCAATGCATAAAATTTGAAGTAAACCCTTGTTATTTAAACAAATGCCCAGTATTTTATCCAGCCACGGCAATGAAGCAAGAAAGCCCTCTTCTTTACAAAAGAATCAAACCCTCAAGTTATTTGTATAGGTTTCAAGTGATTTCAGAGAAAAGGAAAATTTTGAATCTGTGTAAGCGGTAATGAATAAGGAATAAAGAAAAAAATGCTTCAGAAGATATGCTACAGCCTTTTGAGTTACACAGAAGTGTTTTATGAAGTTTCAACAAGGGATATGAAAGAATGCCCTCATTTTCAATCTTTCTAAGCTCATTTTGAGCTTTATTTTGATAAAGAATCAAATAAAATAATATAGAGTTCGAAATGAGAGCTTACCCTTTTGAATGCAGAGACTTGAAGATTGGTCGTGAGTTTTCATTCTCATGGAGACTCAGGTGGATTTAACCTAGGTAGTCAGAGGCCTGAAGCACAGTGAGGGAATAGAAGTGTAAACAAAACAAAATGCAGGTTAGAAACTTGTTAAGCTGCAGCCTTGGAAGACTGATGGTGCTTCAAAATGAAGAGAAATAACAAGAAAATGCCTTACCCCTTGATTCCCCGGTGAAATCTTTAGAAGGATCAACTAGATGCAAAGGGAAAATGCCAAGTTTCAAGTGCAAGCCCTCCTTCATGGTGGCGGTATGCAGAGAGAAGAGTTTAAAATTGCAAGTGAATGATGCCCGAAAGAATAGGGCAAGGTTGTTTTACTCTTAGGGTTTCTTTTGCCCTAGCTAATTTTTTGGCATTTTTATCACATTCATTCTCTTTGAGGCATAATTTAATACCTTCGTGGTATTAATATGTTATCACATGTTGCCTAGGTGAGGTTGAGCCCATTGCTACCTCAAGATTTTAATGCCTTTAAACATGCTAAACCAGCTTGCAAAATGTCATATGAAGATAAACTAGAGTCCATCCGTTAGAAATTATGCAAACCTTCCTTTTGAATATAAGACAAGTACATGTGTCTTAAGTGATGCGAAGACAGGTCACATGCGTTAAGAGGTTTTTTACAGGGAGAGATAGAGAATAAGCCTTTAAGGCTTTATTTTTTACAAATAATGTATAGAATGTCTTATTATTTTTATGATTTTTATTGGAAAAATAAAAACATTGTAGTGCAAAATGGAAAAATTATAAGCCACGAAGGTTATTTTGTTTTTAAATCAAATCAACGATATAAGATTAAAACTGCCATGTCACGTAAAATTTAACTTTAAAGCAATGAAACTATAAGTTGCTTTAAAGTTGAACTATTTTTAGGCAGTTAAAGCATTTTGATTCCCTTGGGTAAAATTGAGCATAATAAGACAAATATTTTGCTTTTATGAGGCAGATTGGGCAGACTTGGATGCAGATTTGGTGGGGACCACCTAGGACATCAGGTTGGCAACTTTTATTTGCAATTTGGAGGCAGTTTGAGACTATTTTTGGCATCTTTTTGATGATTCTGAAAATGGGTTTGTAGATCTATTTTTAGGAGCTTTTTCAGCTTTCTTCATAGGAGATCATCTAGAGACATTTATAGGAGGAAAACTTAGTTTTTTCTTAGTCAGTTAGCATCAATTTTTTCTCTCTCACAGAGTTGTATACAACACTTGGCTCACACATTTTATTTTTTATGCATTGTATTCCTTTCAGTTCTAATAGCAAATCATCCTAATCCACATTTTTTGCAGTCTTGATTTGATGTTAGATTGTGACTATTTCAATCCTTTTATATGTCTCAATACTATTAAAATTATTTTCTTCCTAGTTGCAGTTTGTGTTTGACACCAAACCTTGTGGTAAATTACTTAAGGAGTAACTATCAATGAAATTGTGAGATTTATGTTAAAGGATCTACTTGTGAGTGATAGAACTTTATCTAATTTAAATTTTAGAGTTAGTTTCTATTTTAGTTACATCTTTCTATCCCTTTTCTCCTGAAGTTAGTAGTTTAGAAGCTACAAGAGAACCATCTCACTCTAGAGATTCGTTCTCATGAAAGGAGACCCACATCTGAGAATGATTCCATGTTTCAGTGAGTAGTTAAGTTTTTCGCAAAGCTTAACAAGGGTGCATACTTGAACTAACAATAATTTTTGGCACACTCGGTGGGACAGATTGGATTGTCTTAGTCCAATTGCATGTTCATATATCACTGATATTTGGTGTGTATCAGTGATCTCAACCTTTAGAGGTAGAAAATTAAACACATCTAGCAACTCTGAGTTTGAATCTGCTGGTTTCAATATGATCAAGTGCTGGTATGTTAGAAAAATCACATTTCATTCTATTTTCCAGCTTGCATATGAGTAGAAATGTAAGATTTTCATAGGCAACATGTATACCCACCCCCATATTATGAAAATTCAACTTACCCACCTCCAGGTCAATCATATCAGGCCAATTATGCTATTGTTTCTAATCCCATGGCCCTTCAAAATCAGCATGCATAGTATGATTACCACCCACCCACCCCTATTCAGCTTCCTTACCAACCGTATACAAGCAGTCATAATGCTAGTTTTAGTCTAAACACCCAGGATGCTTACCGTGTAACCACTCCTACCCAATCTCCTAGTCAGCCTTCTTACTAGCTAAAGCAATCTAAAATTAATGAGCTTAAAGACATTGTGTTAGACCTCAATAAGTAGATGGAGGAGATTAGAAGACTGCGTGAGCATAAACAACACCAAGAGGAACTGGCTTATCAAGCCTATCTGCATGAGCAAGAGTTGGAGGTACAAAGAGCACAATATGAGTAAGAAATTGCAAACATGAAGAGTTATCAGTATCAACAAGGAGGAGGATTTCAAGCAAAGTCATATGAAGAATCTAATTTGCAGCTACAAGAGTTGACTCACCAAGTTTACCTCCAATACCCAGAACAGCCACCCTGTGAGATCTTTATTTTTGATCAGGAGTGGGAGATACAAAAGAGACAGTTCGAAGAGAATCTTAAGAAAGAGACAACTGCACAAACAAAGCTTTTGCTTGCTTGAGCCCAAGCAACCCTTTCTGTTTACAGGGCAGCCGACTCAAGAAGAGGTTCATAAGAATAAATTTCCAAGTTTTAGACAAGATAAGCCTCTTATTGCCCCTAAGGTCGAAATCCCAAGTTTTAGAGATTCTGATTTTGCTGAGGACCCTGTTAGCATTCAGGACTAGCCCATTAACGGACAGAAGGAAGCTAAGAGGGTAAATTTACTACACATAGCTACGGAGCAATATCGGTTAGAGTAGAAGATGATCAAACAAGGAAAGACTCCTCCTGATGAACCTTCCGATGTTTGCATTAATGATCCTCCTTGTTTTGTAAAAGATGATAAAATTCTTTCAGGGAATCACGTAGTGCAAGAGGCTGATTGACATGAAAAGGTTGCTGTTGTTTGTGTAGAGCAAGTTGATTCAAATATTACCCTGAATCCTCCGTGTTTTGATTCCTTTGCAATTTTTTTCTAATGCTATCCATAAGATGCATGAAAGTAGGGTACAACGCTCGCAAGGTGAAAGTCTGAAATTGCAAAGGCAGAAAGTTCATGTTGCAAAGGCACCAGTTTTTGAATAGCAAGAGGATCCTCAACAATGCAAGGAGTTGCTGAATGAAGACCATCAATATCATCATAGAGCCTTGGATCAAGAAGAAAGGAATATAGAGGAGCTTGATCTAGATCACAATAAGCTTAATGAAAGCTGTCATGAGGTAAAAGACATCCCTTTCTCATCAGAAAATTAGGGAAATTTGTTTTGGAATAGTCTTGAGATTCTTGTTACAAACATAGAATAATATACAAACAGAGGGTGTTGAACCTCAATTTTTAGTTAACTTATTTGATGAGCTTCCTAACTTCATGCATGAAAGTGAAAATGTCATGTCCATGCTAGGCTCTGATCACCACAGTGTTGAACATCATCTAGATAATGTGCTGATCCATATGTGAAGGCAACCCTAATTTGAAAGGTACAATGCTTAAGGAAGATCCCTTTCAAGTAGAAATTGAGCTTTTCTGCTTACACTTAGAGGTTGTGCCAGCATTTATGGAAGAGGGTTATCTAGAACAGCAAAAGTAAGAAGTGGAAATAACTATATTCGCAGATGAATCACTGGTTATAAAGCAACCTAACTTGCAACAACAAAATCTTGACTAGTTGGAGGAGCCGCCCTCTTATTTCATAGAGCAACTTGAAGATGTTGAGCAAATTGATAGCTTGTTACAAGAGGTTAGTTCAATTTTTAACTTCATTGTTGAAGAAACACCTATTTCGGAGTGTATCTCCTTGAGTAATTTTGAATATTTTGAGCCCAGTATAGCTCTTGTTAAGAATCTTTCAAGTTTTGATAGTTTTGATGAGCTACTAGCTACTCTAACAGAGGAGGATGATTCACTAACTAAAGAAGAGGAAGCCACATGGTAGGCTATCATGCAAGGTGCAGATCATGCTGTTGTTTCCAGTCCAAACCCTTCAAGGGGATCTCCTATCATATATCTGGCTGGTTTAGAAATCAACAGGAGGGGATAGCCTAATAGTGACACTGATTTGGATCATCAAGGAGGATATCAGGTGGATTAGTTAGCAAAGAAAGTCAAGTGGGTAAGTGATTGTACTTTCTTTTTCAGAGAGGTGTTGCAGCAGTTTGCTGAAGTTTTATTTATTCTCCACCTTTTCAGGCCGACTAACAACCTTATGGAGTATTGTAGACTACAAAGGAAGGGCAGTTATTTTCTTGAGCCTGTGAATGGGTTTATTTGATCAGTTTATGTGGCTGATTAGAGTAGGATAGGGTAGAGTTACTGTTAATAAGTGCTTCTTGCACATTTCTTTCCAATATTTTATTTCCCTAAGTGCTGCTGCACAGGTTTTTCTGGCTACCAGGGCCACTTAGTTTGTTTTTAACTTGGTTTGTTTTATTTTCTGTTATTGTTTGAGCTATTTGGAGTAGTTTGCAGTGTTAATCTTCAATGTTTGTTTGAGTTTCAGATGAGCAAAGTATGACTCCATGGCCAATGGAAAATTTAAGGAAATTGGTCTATATGCTTAGCAAGCAAGCATTCAACAGAAATCGCTAGTAATGTTACCAAATTTCACCTATAATTCAATTTGGTAGAGTTGGAACAATTTATTTATATTTAAAGGTATAGGTGAATTCTTGTTGCTAATTTATTTATGATAGAATATCATAGTATGTGGAGTAAAATGTGCTCCCACAAGGGTTGAGCTCAGCATGCTGGCCCCAAGTCTTAAGAGGATTGTGGAAAGAGTCTGAAAGAGCAATAGTGTCACATAAAGACTCTACAAAATAAAGACAGATGTCACATGTTTTGCTCATATCTCAAAAAATGTAATCTGGGTTCTTGAGAGTTTTGGAAAAAATTAGACAACAATAAGATGAAAATACCTGTTAAATTTCTCACCAACCCAGTTTGTAATTTTCAAGGAACAGTCAGAGGCACAATACATAGAAAAATGAAGATAACAGTCATGTGATTCAGTCATATCTCAAGAAGTATGATCTAGGTTTTTGAGATTTGTGGACAGTGATGAGAAGAGAATAAACTACAAACACCCTTTAAATTTCTCACCTACCCAGTTTGCTATTTTTGATGAATCTTCACAATGACAGGCCCTCTTTCTTGTTTGCAAATTTGAAGCTACAAAATTTTATTGTAAAATGATATTTAAAGCAATATCTTATGAATTGCTTATAAATATTCATTATTTAGGCAGTTAAAGAAAAGTAAAGAAAATAATAGCTTTTTTTTTTTAAAGTTTGCTTTCTTTTGGGAAGATATGGACAAATTGAGCCTTTATTGAGCAAATGAAGCTTGTTTTAAAGAAATTTTTTGGAGGGGTCTACCTTGAAAAAGATTTTGGTAGCTTTCATATATAGATTGGAGGTGATTTGAAAGATTTATTTTTAGATTTTCAGTGGAGCTCAAAAATGGATCAAATTTCCTATTCTAGGAAGATTTCTCAGTTTTTTCCTTGGGAGATTTTGGAGTTATAAATAGGGGAGAAAGACTTAGTTTTTCTAAGTTCTGATTATTGTTTCTTCTCTCTTGTTCACCTGCAGAGAGCTTGTAAAATTTTGTACTTAGATTCTCATAGTTTCTACTCCTTTCAGTCTTAATAAAGCAGTAGAGTTCTTCGTTTCATTTTTCTAATTCATTTTTTGCAATCAATGATCTGATATTCAATTATGATTCAATTTTTGAATTATTTTCCTATGTTGCATTATTGCAAGTTTGAGTGTGAAAGCTATATGTGATACAGGTTGTATGTAGTGTTTAAACCAGTTAGTTGGACTGAAGCTGTGATAAGACTTTAGTTTGTCCTTCATGCAGACTTTTAACTTCTCAAAGCTTCATACAAATCACTTATGTATTGCATTAAATACAATGAAATTGTGAGGATTAAAAGGCTTTGTAAGGCTGATTGTGAGTCAAGATAAGTTCTGGTAAAATATCCTTAGGATTTAGAATTTAATTTTCAGTTATCTTTCTATCCCTTTTCCCAGAAAGCTATTTAGATTAGGAAAATCATTAGGAGAACTAGCTTATTCTGGAGGTTCACTCAAAGTTTTAGGCAATCCATAGGCCTAGGAGTGTTCCCATGTGTCAACAGGTAGCTAAGTTGATAGCTTAGCATTGGGTGTATATTTGATTGGCAACAATTACAAATAAATTATAGTTACAAATTAAAGACTTGTGAAAATTTCTTATATACCCTAGACTCCTAAACCCTAAACCTTATTTGTCCCTTAAATATTATTGAGTTTTAAATCTACATATATATAATAATTTTAAACTAATATTTTATATACATGCCTATGATTATTGTAGCTCGAGCTAGGAATATTGTACCACAGTTACCACGGTTCTAAGATTGATTATTTATTCATAGGACATGTAGTTAATATTATTCATGCAACATGTAATATTATCTCCTTCGAGCTATTGTTAGCATAGTATTACATTATTTAATATTTGCTTATAGATAGTGGTTACCAGTTATGTTGCCAGTTATGCAGTTATGTCTATTACAACTTCTTAACTGCATTTCTCCTTGTATAAATGCTCATGTAGTTTATCAAATAAATCAATCAAGCATTTTACTATTTATCATATGGTATAAGAGCGTGTAAAATTTATAGGAAGAGCAATGTGATCTTTGCTGGATGTGATCATGAAGATGGAGAAGTGTAGTATCATTGGCTTGCCTTCCATTGCCAACGTACGTGATTATTGACATGGTCTTGGAGCCACTTGATCTGCCAAAAGCTTTTCCATAATCTTCTGTAGCATTGATCTGCAAAATGCTTTTCCATAATCTCCTGCAATGCATTTGTTGTGCCTATAGGAAGTTTGTTCTGTAAAGGCATTTAAATATAGACATTTTGGAGATTGAGAATATAAGCGTGTGAAGAAGCATGGATATTCTATGTATCATGGAATATTATTACTGCAGCTTGATTGAAAGGAATCATGAAGACCATGAAGAAAGGTGTGACTACATTTTGTTTCTGTAAGTTGCAGTATTGTTATGCAGGTTGGTTCCTTTGGTGTGATAGAGGAGAACATGGAAGATTTTTGAAAAGAAAAAATAACTCCCTAATTGTCCATCCATCACCAGATTCAATTGAATGCCATAATAGCTATTCAAAGCAGTCTACTCCATTATCGAAAGGTGTTGTTGAATAGCTTGCCTCAGAAGGAAAGGTCGATCGAGTTTGGAAAGTTGTCAAAGAAGGCATTCAATTTACAATGCTTGGTATGTTTTTCAAACTTTGAAATCATTTTAAAATGGAGTTTCCACTAGACAAGTATTCTAAATTCAATTTTTATACTTGGAGAATAAAAATTTATGGGGAATAGTAAGTGGAAATGAAAAAGCACCTATAGATGCAAATAAGTTATTAGATTAGAGTCGTAGAGATGATAAAGGTAAGGCTATAATTGGTCTTGCTCTTTTTGACACTGAATTGCACCACATTGATTTGGATAAATCATCAAATCAAATTTGGGATAACTTGAATAAATTGTTTAGAGCAAAAGCAGTCAATGTAAAGTTCTCCCTAAAGCTTCAATTATTCAGGTTCAAGATGGAACCTGGAATTACAAAGTCAAATCATATAAGTAACTTGCAGTCTCTCATTAGACAACTAGTAGAGGTTAAGGCTACTGCAGATGATGATGATGATGCTAAGGCTATCTTACTAAACAGCTTGCCTTCAAAATACAACAATGTTATTTTCACACTCAGTCAAATACCTTCACAAACTCTAAAAGGTATGATTTTTGCCCTTTTAGAAAAAGAGAAGAGAACAGAAGAAGATTCAGAAGATGATCCTTAGGATAAAGCATTATTCTCAAGAAGCAATTACAAAAGATCATAGAAAATCAAATGTTTTTATTGTAAGAAAAATGGTCACACATATTGGGATTGTAGAACTTGAGCTAGTGATGTTCTTAAAGGAAAGGTCAAAAATGAAGGAAACCTTGCTTGCATTGAGAATGAGGATTCAACAAATGATGAATGTTTTAAAGATGACAGTTCTCCTAGTGTCAATTATGCATTAGTGCTATAAGCCTTCACTTTATTGAAGGCAGGCGGCATCAGAGGATGGAGGAATTTTCATCATCTAAAGTTAGCTTCTCACTTTGAGATGATGGTTTACGTGAGAAGCATTTTTGGCTTTAATTTTTTGCTTTTCTTTGTTGTTGCTAAAGTTTTGAAGAATACATGTTTTGTGAAGATTATGTTCTAGAGACAGGTTTGGGATTTGGTGTTGAGCTCAATATGGATTGTTGTCAAGTGAGCTTCAGAGTATATGATTGAGAATTATACCCTTTTGTGGTCACTAGACAATGATAGAGATCTGTCGTATCTCTTAGGGATTGTTGTCAATAATTCAAGACTCTATGATTTGAGAGTTTGAGACTGAGAGCTCAAGAACACAGCTCGAAGCTACACCTTTCCGAGGGTCAAGAGACAACTTGATGGAGCCCCACTTGGTTCAGGATTTGTTCTTTTAGGAGAAGATCTTCTATAAAATATGTATTCATATTATGTAATCATCTTTGTTAAGTATATTAGCATTCAGGGGGGTCCCTGGGTACTATTGGTACTATTGTAGGAACAATGTAATAAGGGGGGGAATGTTAGCATAGTATTACATTGTTTAATATCTGCTTATAGATAGCAGTTACTAGTTATGTTGCTGGTTATGCAGTTATGTCTGTTACAACTTCTTAACTGCATTTCTCGTTGGCATTTCTCCTTGTATAAATGCTCCTGTAGTTCATCAAATAAATCAATCAAGCATTTTACTATTTATCAGCTACTACTATATATATATATTGATCTATAATTTTGTATGTACACACTTAAATATTTATTACATTGAATCTCTTTTTAGGTTAAATGATCTAGTAATTGAATATGTACCTATAAGTTTAATTGACCTACATATAAATTATAATTTGAGAAATTAGCAAGTAGTTGTTAATGAGCTAATTTAAGATTTTAATTAGATGATGTACTCATAGAATTTTTTGATTGTAACATAAATAGGACATGAAAAGTTAACTTTAAATGGAACTTGTGCACATGACCATCCATACATGGACATATCATTCTAGATGTTATTTCCATTTACAGGTTCATTTTCTCTTCTTGTACAAATACTTTGACATGCATGCACTTGATTAGTAGTTTAATTGTAATTCAAAGTTGGAGAAAATTTTAAGGATGAATACTACATCCCTAACACTTTCTCATTATGAACTCATAATCACCTTCATGCTTTATCCATGTAGTTCAATAATATAACTTCTATATATTCTAAAATTTTCTTTTATATGATATATGTAGGGGCTCAGCATACGGAAACTAGAGTAGAGGTCCAACCTAATTTAGTTACTAGAGCAGAGGAGTCTAAAGCACACATAGTTGATGTTATGGAGGAGACCCAATCACAAACAACTGATATTAAAGAGGAGGCCCATACACACTTTGATGTTGGATAGGGTTTGGGATATCTTCCTTCTACTGATATTCATACTATGAATCTAATTAAAGAGGGGAAGAGAAAAATTTCTTATAGAATATAGATTATTTGCTTGAAATGGATATAGAGAACAACCTAGTCAAACTACTAAGAGGGCATTGACAAGAAATTCAAAGGAAATAATTGAGGCTTATTCATATTGTAGGATTATTCAGATTGGTTGTGATAGCCATAGTGCAATATGTTTAACAAAGAATCCCATGCATAATGTACAAACTAATCATATGGATGTTCAATACCATTTTTTTCATGAAATGATTGCTAATGGTCAGATTGAGGTGAAGAAGGTTCACACTCAAGAGAATGTTGCATATTCACTTACTAAACCTATGAGAACAAAAAGGTTTACATGGTACAGGAAGGCCATGGGCCTTGTTCCTAATGCTTAGATGTTTTATGTTTTCCTATGAATGTATTTACAATGTACGATGTCAAGTGGGAGAATGTTAGGATTAAGGTGCCATCAACCTTGTAAATCCTATGTATTTAATTACTCCTACTATTGTTTGTAAATCATTCATAAGGAATGATCTCGCGGTAGAGTAGAGATTATGTTGGCTTTTCTTAACCTAGAAGGCAACCCATTTATGAGGATATTATATTATGGTTGTGTTGTAGTAGATAGTTGAGACTAGAAAAATAGGTGTTGCTAGATTGAAGGTAGAAGAGGAGATTAATAGTGTTGTATTGTAAACTCTATTAAAGTTAACATAGACCGGTGCATCTCTTCTTGTGTGGAGTTTTTTCCTGAAAGGGTTTCTCCATGTGAACACTATGTTATGTGTTTGATCTTCTATTTGGTTATTTATTTATCTTGATTTCATACCATCTCCATTTTGGTTATGCACAGTTAAGTATCTATATTATAGTTGTAATCAATTTTCCATTAATAGTTGTTTACTTCATTTCTAACACACTTTACTCGTTCTTAAATACTTCTCAACTATGTATTGGATTCCTACCACAATCTCCTCTTTAGTTTTTTTGTTCTGTGTCCTATGACTCCTTCTGGTTAGTCTTGGTGTGATAGTCTCCATCTTGTCTTCCAAGATTGACAACAAAATTCCTAAATTTTGGGAGCTTCCAAGTTCTCTTTTCTCTTATAATACTTCCTCTAGAATATCATCACAAAATTATTTTCCTACTTTCAATATGAATTGCTCTAATAATAGGCTCAAATATTTTTCCACCTCCGCATCATCGAGATCTCTCCCATCATCATTTTACTCTTTGGGTTTTGCATTTGGGGAGACTGTAGCAATTAACACTTGGAGCCCTTCTGACCTAAATTGATCTCAGTTTACCTCATCTAGCCGAGATTCCAACTCATGAACCATATTGGTATGGGTCTCTAGGATATTTCCTACTCTATCTATAACCATAAATCCAGTGGTTGTGGGAGTTATCTTCACACCTGAATCTAGTGCCATTTAATTTATCTTGTCTAAAATCACCTTAAGGTATCTTCCAACTCTAAGACTCCATTATCTTTATCTAGAACTAGACTTGAAGTAAAGACCTAGCTTCTCTCTTCTTATGGGAGATTATTACACTTGATAGGTCTATAACCTTTGCAAATATAACATCTAAGTTTTGGGCCTTTGTAAAAAAATTCTTGTTCCCATATACCCTCAAAAGTTTGGAGCTTGATTTTATCTAGGAAATCCCTTTCAATTTCTAGTAATATGCACATTCTAATGCCTCCTATGTTCTAAAAAATGTTTTCGTCACTTCCTTGAAATCTTCCAATTGAATTTCCTATGAGTTTTAGAATGCTTGACTCCCTATATTCCAATGGTAGATTTTTGAGTTGACCCAAAAAGAAGCAAAGGAAATTTTACCTTTAGTAGCATTGAAATTTGGCTACCACAGTTGGTAATATAATCCCACACCATTTAAAAACTAGGTATTTATATGGAAAACAAAATCTCTATCTTCTTTCTTTGGGAAGATAACTACAAATAATCCCCCATCTAGTTCTCTCATGTCTTAAATGATTGGCCAGTTTTTCTCTATCCACTCAAATAAAATGTTTTTTGGAATATGATTTTTCTAGAACTTACCAATAATAACCATTTCCTTGAGTTTTTCAATCCTTCTTTCAAGCATTGCTTCTCGTATTTGAATTTCTAGTTCCTCCTTTCACTTCTGGGTGTGGGTTTTTTCAGGTGGCTATTTAATCCTATACTTTTGAAGGTTCTCCAATCCATATTATCTCCCATGTTTCTTCCAATCAATGTCCTTTTGGTTTCTAATACCCATTTTTTTGGTAAGGGTTGTTACTTCTTTTGACATGAGTCTCTATAGACCTCCCATTTTCATGTCATGTGTTGGCAAAGTGTTCCACATGTCATTTCTTTGCATGGCTTGTTCTACCTTGTGGGGGCATTTCTCACTTGTGTTTGATCCCTCTCAGATGGAAGATAACAGTCCAGTTTGTTAACATCCTATTAGACTACCACTTGTTCTTCACATTGTTAGCTCAAAGTACCCATGTTGATTCTCTCTGCAACCCTTACCTTGCCTAATATGGCTATTGTTGAAGGTAAACCCATTCTTGAGGCATCCCCATTCCTGAACAATAGAGGAAGCACCCTAGATTTTCATTATTCTAGATATATTGATTCTTTATTATCATAAAATGCTTTCATGCATTTTCTCTTTTCAAACCCATACCAAAGTTTTTCTACTCTGTCACCATTCCTTCCATCTCTAAACCAAGGAGCCATATTGATACCTATAGTTCAACTAAACTATGACTTTATTCTTTATTGTTAGCTCCAAGTGCCCCATTTCTATTACCTCTATGACCCTCACCTTGCCTGCTAAGGATACCATTGTTGGGAAACCTGTTCTTGAGGTGTTCCCATTCCTTCAACCAAGGAAGCACCCTAGATTTACGTTGATATGGGTATATTGATTCTTTATTTAATCATAAAATTCTTTCTAGCATATACTCTTTTTAAACTCATACCAAAGTTTTTCTAATTTGTCACCATTCCTTCCATCTTTGAACCAGGGAGACATACCAATACCCAAAGTTGAACTAAAAAAGATCCATGTTTATGAGTGACTTGACTTGTGTGAGTGGGCAGAGACAAAAGAATATTAGAATAGTAAACTATGAACCTGTAACATCCACATTCTAAAAACATAGTAAAACCAGAAAATTTACCATCAAGTAATTAAACAAGGTAAAAATGATATAGACAGAATTTTTCTTTTATTAAACATATAATTAAATATCCATAATTACAAGATTTTTCCTTTACAAGGTACAATACATCATGAAGTCTTTCTCAATGACAAAGTTTACAATGTAAATTAATTACATAGACAATCTGTAATAAATATTGTTGCTAAATATTTGACATCTTTATCACAAGTCCTGGCATATCCTCTACTTGGAGAGAGAGAGAGAGAGTATCTTTCCAGTGATTTACCTCCATCCACAGACCGGCGGTCTCCCACACATCTTCCTCATAGGAAGTGGCCCTACCCTTCATGAGGGATATAGACCTTAGGTGACCAGTGGTAATTTGCCTATCCTGAGTACATAGTGTTGTATCCTAAACCTATCTATCAACCATACAACCCTAGATACCCTCTAGCTAAGTATGATTTCTGATAGATAGTGCAATCTAGATACAGTGAACTGACAATGCATGAAGAAGACAATTTCATTACTTTGGCCAAAGTTTTTAATATCAATATCATTCACCATGAACGTAGTCGTTGTGTTCACCCACCACTACTCAACTTGGGTATTGTCATATTCTCATAGTTTTATTCTCCAACCAACCCTAATCACATAATAATTTAATCCATGAGTCATAATAATAATACCTTTAGACTTTAATAAGTCCTTATGATGAAACTATACAGTTGGTTCAAAATCAGCTCTAGGGTTTACCTATTATCCCATGGCTAATATAATATTGCTTATGTAACCTTATCACTTATCTAGGAAACCTAGATTCGCTATTATTTTGTGGCTAATTCAACCAAAGATAAGAACACTATAGTTCTTTAAATAGATATTAACCCTTGTCAAATACCTTTAATAATGTGATAATACAAAACATACCCTTTATGCCTTTCCTACAAGGTCATTCTTTGTTAGTCTAGGTCTACTCCATTGTGTTGAATCTCTTCAAGGATAATGTGAATAATAGAAACAAATAGTCATTAATGGGTTCTCATAAAAACCTTATTCCATCTTCCATAGTATCTATAAGTTACTATTGTTTGATATGATACAATAGTTACTAAAGATTCAATGAATCAAGTTCTCAAGGATCGATAATTTTATATATATATATATAGTCTAAACAAGACAATATGTTGAAACATTATAACCCCTATACTATATGGTTCACGTTGAGAGTATAAAAACAAGGTTCATTCATTTCCTTAATATTTGAGAGCCTATTGTTTTGATAGCTCACAAACATTTCAATGACTGGTTATAAACTTATTCGATAGATGATCTATTTTCAAAGCAAATGACAGGTATGACAATCTCACACTATGATGGATGTTTATCCTTCATTCTAAGGATTCGATATGATAATTGGTTTCTAATAAAAAGAAAAAAGGTCGATTCAATAACTGTAACAATGTACTCACTTGTATTACCAAGTGTCAACCTTATAATTTGCATTCTAAATCTCATTATAAACAGAGATAAAACAACATAGCTCCTTTAGGAGTTAACTATGTTTTTCCTACATTGAAGCTCACTAATTATCGACTATCATACAATGAATTCAATAGTTTTAAAACTCTCCCTTAGTGTACTAATACAGTCAACCAAGACTATGGTGATAATACTAACAAATGATAACCATTCTCTGCATGGCTTAACAGAATCAAAATTGAAGAATACCTAATAGCAATCAACTTAGGAGTTGACTGAGATATGCATAGGGTCGGTGCCTTCCAACCGCGTATTCCCTTGCTATTTCTAGCTAAAACCACTTCTCACCCTCGGCAATACGTTATATATTCTACTTCTAATCCTATTCTTCTTTCTACTGCAGGCTTAAATGAGTTGTTTTTCCTAAATAGGACTAATTCATGACTCCTACAGAATCACCCCTCTTCGTCCTTCATAAAGAATTCAGTTGCAATACTTGATGCAACTATAATAGCCTTTTGTGACTAAGTCACAATAGAAATTGATTTACAAACAAAAGTCCACATGTTGTTTGTGGAAAGCCGCCATATGGTTCATTCAGTTGGGCAGTTTGTAAGCATAGTCATCATCATAAGGATGAGGATGACACTTATTTAAAACATAAATAATCTTTTAAAGATCAAAACATGTGGTTCGATCCACCACTTATCACTAATGAAGACTCTATTGTAATTTAGCCTATGACTCCTACAATACCATCGACTCATTAAGAGGTATTATCCTCTTACAATGCTAAGGCATTTATGTATTTGATTACATCAAATATACTTCTTATAACATCGCCACTATATTAAATAATCACAGTTTAATCAATAGTAATATTTAAACAAGGAATTACAAATAATGTGGTTGGGTTGAGCTTGTCTCCCCATCACAATCCATCGACAATAATCATGTATTCTTAACTCAATGAAATCGTCTAAATGATTAAGAATCATTTATAATACGTCATGAGACTTTATAAAATAAGAGAATCATTTTATGACAATTTATGTCGTAATATTTACATTAAATGTAAATAGTCATAGTTCAAGTTCAAATGACGTCGTTATCGCTACTTACGACTAAGATGACTTATTATGACTTTCAAAGATTTGTAAGGTATCGACTACTTGTCAATTTGGTTTATAAGTAAACTAAAAAGTTAAGGCTTACCTCTCACAATATACTGGTTCATACTTTGTTACACATCTTACTCATTTTGGTAAATTGACCATTCGTAACCTAAGGTCTATATCTCTCTCCTCGAAAGATACTCTCTCTCTCTCTTCTCTGAGAGTCATCTGACAATCTATATTCCTGTTCAACTTGTAACCAAATAATATATGATCAGTGCATCATGAATTAAATAATAAATCAAATCTCATAAACAATTATTAAATTGATAAAAAACATAATCATTTTCATAATTCTATAAATGACATTCAATATAAACCATGTATTTTCTTGGCATCAATCTATAACATCATAATAGATTTACTTATGTTCTAGTAAAAATGAAAAATTTAGTAAAGACAAAAATTGGGGATGTAACATATCCTTCCCCTAAAGATTCATCGTCCTTGATGATATAAGGTATCAAAATGTAACTAAAAGAAAGTTCATTATTTTCAACTGTTAACAAGATTAAACAAATGAGGAAACTTTTGATAGAATTCACGATAATCCTCCCATGTAGCATTTTTCTCAACATATTGGTCCCATTGGACCTTGCATTGCAAGACTTCTCTGTTACGCAAGCGGAGCTTGCGTGTTTCTAACACCTTGAGTGGCTCGATCATGACCACCCCTGGATCTTGCATCTGTAAAGAATTCCAACTCAAAATATGGTTATCACCTGCAACATATTTCTTCAAATAAGACACATGAAAAACATTGTACATTCTAGACAAGGCCGGTGGTAGAGCTATTTTGTAGGCAACCAGATTGACCACTTCAAGCACTTCAAAAGGTCCCACATAATGAGGGGCTAACTTAGAAGATTTCCCAAACTTAATAGAACTTTTCTGAGGTTTTAGCCTCAAAAGAACTTTTTCTCCAACAGAGAATTGCCTTGGAACATGCTTTACATCTGCATAGCTCTTTTGTCTACCATTGGCTTTTGCCAATCTTTTTCTAATCAGCTTCACCTTCTCTTCCATTTCAGCTAGCATTTTTGGTCTGATGCTAATCCTATCTTCTATCTTATCCCAACTTATAGGAGTTCGACATCTCCTTCCATACAATGCTTCAAATGGTGCCATCTTAATAGCCGAATGATAGGAATTGTTATAAGCAAATTCCACAAGTGGTAAGTATTACTCCCACTTATATTGCTGATCCATGAAATACATGCATAACAAATCTTCTAAAACTTGGTTTAATCTCTCAGTTTGCACATCAATTTCAAGATGATAAGCTGTACTCACGTTGGGTTTAGTACCTAGCGCAGAAAACAAAGCTTGCCAAAACCTTGATGTTACACATGCATCTCTATCCGAAATAATCTTTTTGGGGAAGCCATGCAATCTAAACACCTCTTGCACAAATTTGTGAGCTAACACCGGTGCTCCATCAGTCAAATTCCCTGGTATACAATGTGCTACCTTTGTGAGTTTATCAACCACAACTAAAATGGCATTGTGTCTATTCCTTGATATAGGAAGACCTTGAACAAAATCCATACTAATAACTTGCCATTTCTACTCTGGCACATCATGTGGGTATAACAATCCTATAGGGTGTTGATGCTCTACTTTTACCCTCTGACATTCTAAATAGCTTGCTACAAATCTTGCAGCATCATTCTTCATTCCTTTCTAGAAATAAAGAGGTTTAACATCTGCTAGGAGTTTGGTCACTCTTGGATGTCCAGAATATGGTGTAGTATGAACTTCTTTCCATACTAGATTCCTTAAACCAACTGAATCAGGAACATACATTCTACCCTTGTACCTCAATAGTCCATCAAACTCTTCTAGAAAACCATCATACCTTGGATCTCTAGGATTATCTTTTAGAGCCTGCTTAACCTACTCATAATACTCATCACCAGACAAATTTTGTAACACCAAATCCTTGAAATTTCCATGAATATAAATAATAGAAGCTAAATGTCTTCTATGACTCAAAGCATCAACTACTCTATTCTCTTTTCCTTTGATATAATTTATCTCAAAGTCATAGTCAGATATCAATTCTAACCATCTCCTTTGTCGAGCATTCAAATGCAATTGAGAGAAAATATATCTAAGACTTTGATGGTCTAACTTAAGCACAAAAGTTTTCCCCAACAAATAATGTCTCCATATCTGCAAGGCATGAGTTACTACTACCAATTCTAAATCATGCGAAGCATAATTTTTCTCATAGGATTTCAATTTCCTTTATTCATATGCTATGACTCTTCCATCTTGTATGAGCACTCCTCCTAATCCTTGTCTTGAGGCATCTATAATTACCTCAAATTGTCCTTCAGGGTCAGGAACTTTCAAGATTGGAGTTGTAGTTAACTTTTCCTTTAAGAGATCAAATGCATCCTAACATTTATCTGTCTATTCAAATCTCTTTCCTTTCCTCTATAGGGAAGTGATTGGACTAGCAATACTGGATAAATTTAGAACAAACTTTATGTAATAGCCAGCCAAGCCCATGAAACTATGCACTTCATGCACATTTGTTGGTATAGGCCAATCCAGAATAGTTGTGATTTTTGCAGGATCAACAGATATTCCATCTGTAGAAATAATATGACCTAGATATTGAATCTCCTTCTAAAAGAATGTGCACTTTGATAGTTTTCCATATAACTTATGTTCTCTTAATCGTTGCATAACTATTTGTAAATGATGTTGATGTTGGGTATGTGCAGGATCATTGCGGGCCAAACAGTGGCAATAGGAAAAAAATTGCGTTTTTACTTAGCCAAATTCATGACTTGGCAAAGTTTGACTTTGAAACGGATATTTGTTTTGGTTTGGTACCAAACCAAAAAGGATATCCGTTTTCTTTTTCTCTATTGTTTTCATTGTTTTTTTATTTTATTATTTTAGCATTTTTAGCATTTTACTATTTAGGCATTTTAGCAATACAATCTAAATTTTAGAAAGACTGTATCATATGAAAGGGGCAACCTTGTCATCTTTTGGAATGCATGATTTCTTTTAGTTCCATCCATTTTGGCATCATTTATTCTTGTGATTGAGAGTTCTCTCCACCCCTGATTGAACCATTACTTCCCCTAACTAATTCTCCTATCCTCTTGACTCTCAATCAATTATTTAGTCCACTCCCAATAAGTCTTCTATAATCTCTCAATCAATTATTTAGTCCACTCCCAATTAGTCTTCTATAATCTCTCAATCAATTCTTTAGTCCACTCCCAACCAACCCCACCATTCATGTTGCTTCTTCTACTATTAATACATCTCTCGCCATCATTTTTAGGGGAGACTATCCATTTCTTCCATTTATGTCAAATTCTTGTTAATATCTCTTATTCCATTTTCCATTGATCCCAACACATCATGGATATTGAGTCACCTCAAAAGAGTTAAGCCATATTTTCATTACAACCCCCACAATAATTATTATACTTTTACAGTCCTAACTTTGTGAGCCTTTTGCATTTCAATTTTAAGGATTTGAAGGTTCTTACACTCTCCATAAAATCTCCAAGTTCTCAAGGCATCCTTATTCTTCCCATTGTCATCAAGAGGATGTTCTAATTTCTACAAAGGAGGATACCAAAATGTTGGATCCTTAAGGACAAAAGCTAGCACAGGTGCCATAAAAAGATTCCTTGAAGCTTCGCATGTTCTTTACATTATTTTAAAAAGATTTCAATAGTAATTAGAAAACTTAAATTTGCCTAAGAAAAGTAACAATTTGTTTCCTCTTGTTGCCTCTTCTTGGTTATTTTAAAAAGCAACAAAGTGAAGTGACACATCCTTATGACCAGCATCAAGAAGAACAACAGGAAGTGTATTTGGATCTTGGAAAAGATCAGGAAGCAGAGGAACATCCAGTTGATGAGAATAAAGAGGCAAGATAAAAAACAGCCGGATGACCTGAGATAAAGAGCTCGATGTGGAACATTATATGACATAGAACCAACAAGATGAACATCAAGTTGAACAATGAAAAAGTGGTATTAGTTGCACCTATATAGAGAAGTGGTTTAGAGGTGGGTTAGGGGAATTATTTAGGGTTTAGAGGTTTAGGGTTGCTTGGGTTTAGGGGTTTAGGGTTTACAGTTTAAAGAGAGATAGAGAGAGGGGACTAAAAGAGATTGGGAGAGATAGAGGAGATAGAGGGGAGAGATAGGGAGATAGAGAGTAAGAGGCATGTCCAAAGACATAGAGAGAGAGAGATTGAGAGGTAGAGGGATGTTAGAGATAGGGAGATAGAGGTTTAGGGTTGCTTGGGGTTTAGGGACATTATTTAGGGTTTAGGGTTTAGGGTCTTGGGGGTTAGGGGTTAAGGTTTAGAGGTCTAGGGTTTAGGGTTTAGAGAGAGATAAAGGACCAATAGGGAGATATAGAGGAGTCCGAGGGGAGAGATAGGGAGATAAAGAGTGAGGGACATGGCAAGAGACATAGCAAGAGGGATTGAGTGGTAGAGGACAAAGGTGATAGGGAGATAGTGGTTTATGGTTACTTGGGTTTAGGGTTTAGGGGTTTGGGGTTTAGGGTTTCTCAGGTTTAGGGGTTAGGGTTTAGGGGCATTATAATTTAGGGTTTAGGATTTATTGTTTAGGGGTTAGGGGTTAGGTTTAGAGTTTAGGGTTTTGGATTTAGGGTTTATAGAGAGAGAGGAATGATAGGGAGATATAGAGGGAGTCTGAGGGGAGAGATAGGGAGAAAAAGAGTAAGGGGACATGGCCAAAGACATAGGGAGAGAGATTGAGAGGTAGAGGGACAAAATGTGGTAGGGAAATAGGGGAGAAATAGGGAGATAGTGGTTTAGGGTTACTTGGGTTTAGGGTTTCTCAGGTTTAGGGGTTAGAGGTTAGGGTTAGGGGCATTATTTAGGGTTTAGGATTTAAATTGTTTAGGGTTAGGGGTTACGTTTAGAGGTTTAGGGCTTTGGATTTAGGGTTTATAGAGAGAGAGGAATGATAGGGAGATAGAGAGAGGAGATCGAGGAGAGAGATAAGGAGATAGAGAGTGAGGCACATGGCCAGGGACATAGGGAGAGAGATCAAGAGAGGTAGGACGGATGATAGAGATGGGGAGATAGGGGAGAGATAGGGAGATATAGGTTTAGAGTTGATTGGATTTAGGGTGTACCTAGGTTTAGGGTTTCTTAGTTTTGTAGATAGCTAGATAGAAAGAGAGAGGAGATAGATAGGGAGAGATGGAGGTGACAAAGGGGAGAGATAAGGAGATAGAGAGTGAGTGAGATGTCCAGAGAAATAGGGAGAAGGATTGAGAGGTAGAGCTCGATGATAGAGATAGGGAGATAAGGGAGAGATAGGAGATAGGGTTTAGGGTTGCTCACGTTTAGGGTTTAGGGTTTAGGGGTTCGGGGTTAAGGTTTAGGGGCATTATTTAGGGTTTATGGTTTAGGGGTTAAGGTTTAGAGGTTTAGGGTTTAGTGTTTAGAGAGAGAAGACAATTAGGGAGATATAGAGTGAGGGACATGGCCAAAGCATAGGGAGAGAGATTGAGAGGTAGAGGAATGATAGTGATGGGGAGATAGTGAGATAGGGAGATAGAGAGATAGAGGTTTAGGGTTTCTTGGGTTTAGTGTTTAGGATTTAGGGGTTTATGGTTTCTCAAGTTTAGGGTTTAGGGGTTAGGAAATAAGGGTTAGGGGTTAGGGGTTAGGTTTAATCATGTGTTAATATAGGTTGTGGAGTGAGAAATGGGTGGTATGGGAGATCGGAAGACTAGTTTAAAGTTGGGCCGATGGATATATGTCACAATGAAAGGTTCAAAGGCTCGTCAAAAGTGGAGTGATCGGAGCATCGGTATAAGAATTTTTGAGTTGGCCGATAGTGTTTATCTTGCCGATAGGAAGAATGTATATGATTTGATGTTATTTGGGACTTTGAGAAGGTTTCTTAAAGCTGATTAAGCTTTAATCTATTTGAACTATGGGTTTTGATGGGTATTGCAACGTGTTTTTAGAGCTTCCACTGTGTGCTCTACATCAGACCAATAGGGAGATATAGAGGAGTCCGAGGGGAGAGATAGGGAGAGAAAGAGTGAGGGACATGGCAAGAGACATAGAAAGAGATTGAGAGGTAGAGGGACAAAGGTGATAGGGAGATAGGAGAGAGATAGGGAGATAGTGGTTTATGGTTACTTGGGTTTAGGGTTTAGGGGTTTGGGGTTTAAGGTTTAGGGGTTTAGGGTTTCTCAGGTTTAGGGGTCAGGGGTTAGGGTTTAGGGGCATTATTTAGGGTTTTAGGATTTAAATTGTTTAGGGGTTAGGGGTTAGGTTTAGAGGTTTAGGGTTTTGGATTTAGGGTTTATAGAGAGAGGAATTATAGGGAGATAGAGAGAGGAGATGGAGGAGAGAGATAAGGAGATAGAGAGTGAGGCACATTGCCAGGGACATAGGGAGAGAGATCAAGAGAGGTAGAGGGATGATAGAGATAGGGAGATAGGGGAGAGATAGGGAGATATAGGTTTAGAGTTGATTGGATTTAGGGTGTACCTGGGTTTAGGGTTTCTTAGTTTTGGAGATAGCTAGATAGAAAGAGAGAGGCGACAGATAGGGAGAGATAGAGGTGACAAAGGGGAGAGATAAGGAGATAGAGAGTAAGCGAGAGAGATTGAGAGTTAGAGGGACAAAGGTGATAGGGGAGAGATAGGGAGATAGTGGTTTATGGTTACTTGGGTTTAGGGTTTAGGGGTTTGGGGTTTAGGGTTTCTCAGGTTTAGGGGTTAGGGGTTAGGGTTTAGGGGCATTATAATTTAGGGTTTAGGATTTATTGTTTAGGGGTTAGGTTTAGAGGTTTAGGGTTTTGGATTTAGGGTTTATAGAGAGAGAGGAATGATAGGGAGATATAGAGGAGTCTGAGGGGAGGGATAGGGAGATAGAGAGTGAGGGACATGGCTAGAGACATAGGGAGAGAGATTGAGAGGTAGAGAGACACAGGTGGTAGGGAGATAGGGGAGAGATAGGCAGATAGTGGTTTAGGGTTACTTGGGTTTAGGGTTTAGGGGTTTGGGGTTTAAGGTTTAGGGGTTTAGGGTTTCTCAGGTTTAGGGGTCAGGGGTTAGGGTTTAGGGGCATTATTTAGGGTTTAGGATTTAAATTGTTTAGGGGTTAGGGGTTAGGTTTAGAGGTTTAGGGTTTTGGATTTAGGGTTTATAGAGAGAGGAATTATAGGGAGATAGAGAGAGGAGATGGAGGAGAGAGATAAGGAGATAGAGAGTGAGGCACATGGCCAGGGACATAGGGAGAGAGATCAAGAGAGGTAGAGGGATGATAGAGATAGGGAGATAGGGGAGAGATAGGGAGATATAGGTTTAGAGTTGATTGGATTTAGGGTGTACCTGGGTTTAGGGTTTCTCAATTTTGGAGATAGCTAGATATAAAGAGAGAGGAGACAGATAGAAAGAGATAGAGGTGACAAAGGGGAGAGATAAGGAGATAGAGAGTGAGCAAGAGAGATTAAGAGGTAGAGGGACAAAGGTGATAGGGAGATAGGGGAGAGATAGGGAGATAGTGGTTTATGGTTACTTGGGTTTAGGGTTTAGGGGTTTGGGGTTTAGGGTTTCTCAAGTTTAGGGGTTAGGGGTTAGGGTTTAGGGGCATTATAATTTAGGGTTTAGGATTTATTGTTTAGGGGTTAGGGGTTAGGTTTAGAGGTTTAGGGTTTTAGATTTAGGGTTTAGATAGAAAGAGAGAGGAGACAAATAGGGAGAGATAGAGGTGACAAAGGGGAGAGATAGGGAGATAGAGAGTGAGCGATATGTCTAGAGAAATAGGGAGAAGGATTGAGAGGTAGAAGGACGATAGAGATAGGGAGATAAGGGAGAGATAGGAGATAGAGTTTAAGGTTGCTCATGTTTAGGGTTTAGGGGTTAAGGTTTAGAGGTTTAGGGTTTAGTGTTTAGAGAGAGAGGACCAATAGGGAGATATAGAGTGAGGGACATGGCTAAAGCATAGGGAGAGAGATTGAGAGGTAGAGGAATGATAGTGATGGGGAGATAGTGAGATAGGGAGATAGAGCTCAATAGAGGTTTAGGGTTTCTTAGGTTTAGTGTTTAGGATTTAGGGGTTTATGGTTTCTCAAGTTTAGGGTTTAGGAGTTAGGAAATAGGGGTTAGGGGTTAGGGGTTAGGTTTAATCATGCATCCCAGTCATTCCCCTATCATTCCTATATATCGTATCTCTCCCCTCTATCTTTCCCTCTCCCTTATCGACGAAGCAAATGGAAACAAGAAAACTAGGACTCCCTTTCTCAGGTTTAGGGTTTAGGGCTTAGGGGAATTATTTAGGGTTTATGGTTTAGGGGTTAGGGTTTAGTATTTGTAAGAATTATTTAGGGTTACTTGGGTTTAGGGTTTAGGGGCATTATTTAGAGTTTACGGTTGCATGTCAAAAGCAGTCTCTCTCTCTCTCTCTAAATCCGTAAACCCTAAATAATGGCCCTAATCCCTAACCCCTAACCCGCATCTACCTCTCTCCTGTATCTATTCAAAAGTGCCTTTAAAATACTATGAGATACCTTAGTATAAGTAAATCATATAAGAATCAAATATATATATCATCATAATCCTATATAAATTTTGATAGTATTTTATAGCTAAAATGCCTAAATATCATCATAATCCTTTATAAATTTGCTTGTATTTTATAGCTAAAATGCCTAAATACTTAAAATGTATGCAATGCTAAAATAATAAAATAAAAAAAATGAAATACAATAAGGAAAAGGAAAATAGATATCCGTTTTGGAAACGGATATCCGTTTTGGAGATCATAAAAAGCAAAAAAGACTGCATTTTTGCAAACCCGTGGCTTGCAAAAATGCAGTCTCATCTTCAAAAAAATGGATATCAATGCTGAGGAATGGATATCCGATCCAAAGAGGTAAGATTTCATGCATTTTTTTGGTTTGTTTTGTATTTTCAAGCAGTTTTTTTGGTTTTTATGCTAAGTGGGTATGTTTTATAATTTAATTAGGTAAAATGGATGCACAAAATGAAAACCCAAACCCTCCACCACCAAACCCTCCCCCTCCAACACTAGAAGAGAATATTCAAAGAAATATTGATCATATAAGCAGGATCATAGAAATGTATTGCCACCACCCTCGATTGTCTATAATGACATCAAATTTAGAGGGAATCATTAATCATATTCAAACCTTGTCCACCCAACATGAATCATTTCGGCAATGGTGAGAAGCCAAGAAGGCCGAATATGCTGACGGTTTGTCATATGAGGAAGTCAAAGATTTAGAGATTACAAAAACTATGTTGGCCCAACACTTTGTCAATCCTAAAACTGGATTGCATGTTGATGTCTGTAAGCCCAAATTTTCAATCAAATGGTGTATTCATGAGGGCATTAGTCAAAACTTTTGGGATCGTTGGTGGATGGTTTTTGATAAACCACCCAACAACAATTTAGATGTGCCTTTGTATTTCCTCCGTAAACTCTATACAGAGTTCGTCATGGGTCAACATGTTAATTATTTTGATTTTAGAGAGTTTCAAGGAGTGGGCAGAGGAATGCCTCAAGATAGACTTGGGGCAATTAGACAAGTACAAGGTTCCTATATTCCCCCTCCTGCTATCCCTTCTCCACCCCCAATGCAGCACCCAGACGTTGTTGCAAGTGCAACACAATAGGGCCTTAGTGCCATACACTCTTTGACCAAGCATTTGATTATATAGACATCTCAGTTTGCACAAGCACATGATGAAGGTGATGATATTGGATCACCTGGTACCACTAGACCGTAGTCGTCCAGACATATATGTGTGCCCCATCATTGCATTTCTCGCAATCATTTATGCTTGGGTCCTATTATGGAGAGTAGTGAGCCACCATTGAACACATCAAAGTATGATCTCCATTCACGAGATGAGGCAATGGGGTCCAGAACTCAAGCTGAGGGGTCAGGGATAAGAGTAGAAGCTACCAGATCAGTAAACATTAGAGAAGGAGAAATACATGAGCAATCTTTTATGCAGGTAAAATTTAAAGTTAAATTTTATGGTCTATTCCATTTGAATATATAAACAACTTTATTAGTACTAATGTATCTAAGTGGGATAACAGTTGATGACAGAGGAGGAGTTGACAGAAGTTCATCATGCAACTTTGTCTGCCATCCAATTTGGCCTGGACTTGCCGGTATAATTTGTTGTACACATTAACTTTTTTTTATGCATTTATTTCTTTGTGAGTAATTATATATTAATTTATATCTTGATGTTAATTTTATTTTATAGCCAATCAAAAATGTGAATGATGTGGCATCTTTGTCAATAGTCTTTTCTCGAACTCCTGATCGACCCAAGGGACTATCATTTGCAGAACGGCTTTCTCAATGCCAACAAAGGGTGGAGGTAATTTGATTGAATTGTACTTTAATTGATAATTTAGAAAACTTAAATATTTGATTATAGTCATTTAGAGTCTTACATTCTTGTCCTTTTTAATTGATGCAGGAGGCCTCGATGGTGGTATGTGCTTGTTTTCTAGTAGATAAGTTTTTGTGTAGTGCATTTCCTATTTTAAATGTATGCATTTCCTATTTTGTTTAATAATTATATATGAATTTATTTCAATGTTACTTTGCTTCTATGTAGTCTGTTGAGAATGTGAGTGATGTGCCACCTTTGCCATCATGCTTCACTAGGACACCTAATCGTCTTAAGAGAAAATCATTTGCAGAACGATTGTCCGAACAACAACATAGAGTCAAGGTAATTGAATTGAATTTTTCTAAATAATTGATCGTTTATCTAGCAGTCTTATAGTTGATTGTAGTGATTTAGATGTATGTTAATAAATGAAAGTTCTTAATTGTAGTAGATAAGAATCTATTTACTAACTTTAACTTGTGTTTTGACTTGTTAATGCAAGAAACTTCACCTCCATCAATTACTAGACATTTTGGTACAAAGAGGACACTTTTTTAGGATCCATCACAGATTGTGGATCCATCACAGATTGAGGGTCAAGTGGACTTGTAGTATTTGATGTAGCTATTTGGCATGTAGATTGTATATAGATTTTGAGACATGGCATATGCCACATTTTGTATAAAATATTTTGAGTTGGCATATTTGCCAAATTTTTGTATATGTCTACCATTATGGACTAGATTTTAATGTATATACACCTTGATATACAATATAATTTAAATTCCTTATGTGCAAGTCATGATACTTCCCATGATGCCATACATTATGATGATAGTTCTTTAGTCCATTGATGATATGTTTAGCATTGAGAATGGTTTTAGATCAAGAGAATGGTTTTAGACCAATAGAATCAATATGAAAAAATTCCTTATATATGCCCTAATCAAATAAGGTCATGATAAACCATTTCATCATGTATTTAGTCTTCATCTTGTCAAATTTTGTAAATATGTCAAAATTGTCATATGAAAAATGTAAAAAAAATGCAAAAGTATGGAAGATGAATAGTCAAGTACTCAAGAGTCAGTTGGAAACTATTGGTTTCCCTCAAATCATGTATAAATATGCATAAACCTTCATGGAAAAGGCATTGGAGATGTATTGAAAACATTTTGAAGATGAATTGAAGACATGTTTGAATGAAATTAATGTCAAGAAACTCTATGTCAAGGACACTGGGGCACATTACAAACATAAAAAACTTACATCTTGGGGGGAGGTGCCAATAAGGCCAATAAGGATACTATTTCAGTTGGGTGTGTGTGTGTATGCAAATCCCATTTATGGCCAAGAAGCTCTCTATTTACTATTATTTACACATCAGAGTATGACTATCCTAAAACAACATCGTGTATATGCTCATAAAAGCCATCAAACTCTGAGAATAAACTCGTCATTAGATAAGGAGTGGAAGGCTAAAGTCACATTCCCAAAAACCTCTTAAAATCACATGTCTCCTCTTATGAAAACTAGGGTCTTTGCCGATACATTGTTCTGTAAGAGCAAAGTCACTTAAGATCCTAAGAGCAAAAACATTGCCAGTGCCATATTTTTTGTTCTGCTCATCGTGGGGTCGAACGAACTGCCCCAACGCGTCGGGGTGGGGGGGTAAATGCTAGGGGAGGTCTTGTTTCATGCGCCAAGTGTCCCAGTCATTCCGGGCAAGAGGCTACCAGTAAAGTCCTTTAAGATCCCTGAGACCAAAAAATTGCCAAACTTTGACCAGGCAGTTCTCAGAATTCGTGAAAGTTGGGAATGTTCTGTTTGGACCTACAGGTGCATGTGACATCATTCCACAATAACCTCTCTCATTTTGGTCAACTCCATTCCATTTGACCATGTTGAAATCAAACGCATTGGCGCAAAATGCTTCAATTTGATGTAGTGGAAAGGTGCTAGGTGCGACATTTTTCGTTCCATAGCTCGTGCGGTCGAACGGACTATGCCAACGCGTCGGGGTGGGTAGGTAAATGCTAGTGGAGGTCTCGTTTCATGCGCCAAGCGTCCCAGTCATTCCGGGCAACAGGCTACCGACAAAGTCCTTTAAGATCTCTGAGACCAAAAAACTACCAAACTTTGACCGGGCAGTTCTCACAATTCGTAAAAGTTGGGAATGTTCTGTTTGGACCTACAGGTGCACGTGACATCCTTCCACAATAACCTCTCTCATTTTTGGTCAACTCCATTCCGTTTGACCGTGTTGAAATCAAACGCATTGGCGCAAAATGCTTCAATTTGACTTTGCCGGTAGCTTACAGCTCAGAATGACTGGGACGCTTGGTGCATGAAACAAGACCTCCACTAGCATTTACCCACCCACCCTGACGTGTTGGCTCAAACCATTTGGCCCTAGGACCTGTGGAATGCAAAATTTCAATCCTAGCAACTTTTGACTTTGACAGTAGCTTACAGCTCGGAACGACTAGGATGCTTTGCACACAAAACAAGACCACCCCTATCATTTACTCACCCACCTCGATGTGTTGGAGCAAACCGTTCAGCCCCAGGACCTGTGGAATGTAAAATTTCAATCCTAGCAACTTTTGACTTTGTCGGTAGCTTACAGCTTGGAACGACTGGGATGCTTTGCACACAAAACAAGACCTCCCCTAGCATTTACTCACCCACCCTGACATGTTGGAGCAAACCATTCAGCCCCATGAGCTATGGAATGAAAAATGTCACACCTAGCACCTTTCCACTGCATCAAATTGAAGCATTTTGCGCCAATGTGTTTGATTTCAACACGGTCAAATGGAATGGAGTTAACCAAAAATGAGAGAGGTTATTGTGGAAGGATGCCATGTGCACCTGTAGGTCCAAACAAAACATTCCCAACTTTCACGAATTCTAAGAATTGCCCGGTCAAAGTTTGGCAGTTTTTTGGTCTCAGGGATCTTAAGGGACTTTGCCGGTAGCCTCTTGCCCGGAATGACTGGGATGCTTGGCGCATGAAACGAGACCTCCCCTAACATTTACCCGCCCACCCCGACACATTGGCAGAGTCCGTCCGACCCCACGAGCTATGGAATGAAAAATGTCGCACCTAGCACCTTTCCACTACATCAAATTGAAGCATTTTGCGCCAATGCGTTTGATTTCAACACGGTCAAACGGAATGGAGTTGACAAAAAATGAGAGAGGTTATTGTGGAAGGATGTCACATGCACCTGTAGGTCCAAATAGAACATTCCCAACTTTCACGAATTCTGAGAACTGCCTGGTCAAAGTTTGGTAATTTTTTGGTCTCAGGGATCTTAAGGGACTTTACCGGTAGCCTCTTGCCCGGAATGACTGGGATGCTTGGCACACGAAACGAGACCTCCGCTAGCATTTACCCTCCCACCCCGACGCGTTGGCGTAGTCCGTTCGACCCCACGATGAGCAGAACAAAAAATATTGTTCCAGTTGACACATTCTCAATCATTGACATGGATGATATCTCAGTACTATTCCTTTAGGCATAATATGAGCTTCCAATGGAAGGCGCAATTATGAGGTTAAGATGATGAAAAGTGTGCCTCATTCATAGTCATGTTTTACTTGTCTTCAATGATGATTCCTTGATTCAACTTAATCCTTTGATAATACATTTTAACCTCCTTGTGAAAGTGCACTTTCAAGGTTGCTTGAGCAAGAGCTAGCGCCTCAACATCAAGGTGCACTTTTGGTGTTCTAGAAACATGAACTAGCACCTCAAATAGTAAGGCACTCATTCTAGGTTGTTTATTCAATAATTGGCACTAGTCACATATGGTGTAGAGAGGTAGATGTGTGCCCAAGTCATCATTTGATGCCTTCAATAACTATAAACTCCTTTGATGATGCATTTTATCCTTCCTATTCACTATCTAGCCTTAGGCACACATTTTAGGTTGATCAATCATAATCTAGTGCCCTAAGTACCAAGGTGCACTTTTAGATTAGTTTGATAAAGGATTAGTGCCTTCATTTCTAGGCAAAAGTTTGGAGTTGAAATACATCAAAATAACAAGTTTCTTCATCACTTCAAACATATTTAACACTTTGAAGATCTCCAATGCATGATTGAATATCAAGAAACTAATGTATCATTTCATGAAGGTCTTAAGTGTTGTAAATATGCATCTTCTTATTTAATCATGTGTTGTAAATGAAGGAATGCAATGATTGCAATATGTGCACAAAATGGAATTTTTGATAAAGATTGAAAGGAAATGTTAAGAAAATGCAATTGGCGGGTGTAAATCCAAAGTGTGGAAGCATAGACAAGGCATGTGAATAGTTTGGCATGACACCTCAAAGAGATGCTATCTCATGGAATGAAATGATTGCAAGATATGCACAAAATGGATTTTTTGAAAAGGCTTTAGAAACTTTGAAGCAAATACAATTGGAACGTCTAAAACCAAATTCCATAACCTGTGCAAGCATTCTCCCTACTTGTGCCAAATTAGGATCTTATATATACATATATGCACATAATGTCATGAAAATAATGTATAGTGTATATATCAAGCCATATAGGCATGTACAAATAAAACCATATGGGTATATACAATGATATACATCGATAACATACAAAAGTATGTTTACAAAGCCAAATACACATATGTAACAAAATGTCCCAAAATCAAATCTCCTATGGATTGCTATCAAATAATCTATGGCTCTTGCTAGGCCATGAAGATGGTGAACCAGTCAATGACTCATCTTCCATCGCTCATCGACTAGACCTCCTCGATAGAGATTTTTGAATTTCCACCTATTAATACAATCAAACAACGTGCACATTAATATAGAATTTAATATTCAAAATATATAACATGACATAAGTAATCAATCACTTACCACCAATTGGTGATCCCTTTTGATCATTTGTTGTCTCTCTTCTTCTATAGAGCTGGATGGGTAGGGGAGGTGACGTCCTGTGAGAAGCATGAACAAGCAGATTTAAAAGTAAACATGAATATCATAAATATGTACATTAAATGCTGTGCTTATTATAGGACTGTTCTAGTACTATTTTAGGACTGTTGTAGGACTGTTGTAGTTAAAACTATCCTAGTAGACATGTATAGGACTGTTATAGGACTGTCATCTCATGGAATACAATGATGGCAAGATTACTATCAAGATTAGTATGAAGATTAATTATGACTATTATAGGACTTGTTGGATCTAGGGCATACAACTGAGAGGGGGGGGGTGAATCAGTTGTATAAAACTTCTTGTTCTTTCAAACTCTTGATTCTTTGTTATTAGTTAGCAGCATATAAATTAATCATCCATGAAAGCATAATATATAAACACAAGAGCAGATAAGCATCAACACATTGAACACCAGGATTTTGACGTGGAAAACCCGGTTAAGGGAAAAACCACGGGGTGATTAACCCAAGAATTATTCTCTGTTAGAAGAATAAAGAAGAATGAATGGCACATGCCAATTAGGGCTCACTGCCCGAGCACACTGCTCACAAAGAGGCCCACTGCCTACAAGGAGACACACTGTCTACAGAGTGATAAAAATCACAGTCTTGAACTGGAGAATGACATCTCTATCATGTCCGGATCAGTTCCAATTAAGCCCAAAAACCTCTGCTCTGCCTTTCGCACTTCTCTTCACTATGCCACACTCATCGACACACACCACACCTCGAAATGAACTCACAAACCGTTATTTATACAAGACATCAACTTAGGAACAAACATCTAAGTCGGCAAACAACCATAAGAACATCCGCAAGATGAATAACACATCCGGTCGGCCACCACAAGAACATTCGCAGGATGAACAACTCATCCGGTCGGCTAAACATAGCAAGAACTTCATCCGGAAGAATATCTTCAATTCCGGGCTCTACTATCAATGCGGACCAACAACATAACCTCAACATGATCCAAGAACCTTCACAAGCCTGCCTGAATGACCGGATACATCCGCACTTCCTTTACCTACTGGAATCTCTTGTCTTCCTCATCTGGAACTTCAAGAACACAGTCTGTCGCCACTGTCATAATGCAAGAGGTACTTCCGGACCTCCAAATCATACAAAACTTGAGATGGCACATCACAAGGACATCCCAAACACTCTTTCCAATCCGCAGATTAGGGTTGTACAATTCCGGACCTCACTGGACCTTTCTGTGATCCTCTGTCACCTCTAAGCACTTGCCGGAACCGGTTCCACACAGACAGCCATAACTTCTTTAGGTCTTCATGCGGACCTCTGAAAACTTGACTGAAGCATCTCAAGACTCATATCTGCAAACCCTTTAATCCGTATCCTCCGGTTCTCAACCTATCCAATATATTTGCCTTCTTCTCATCACTGTTCTTCACTGTTCCTGACTGAGGCTAAATTTCTCAATATCCTCAACACACAGCTCATCCAATCCTTCTTGTCAATGTAATATGAGTATGTTGACATCAATGACAACACTGGTTCACCTCATACTTGCAACAATCTCCCCCTTTGTCATTGATGGCAACATATGATGTGAAAAACCATCAAGACAAGAACTTCTCCTTTCTGTCACAGCTCCCCCTATCAACAACAACTTTTTATATGTCTTCTCTTCCTTTACTGCTCCCCCTTTGATCATTAACCACTTGTTATTCACATGTCTTCTCTCCCCCTTTGACATCAATGGCAAAGGGCTCATACTTGCAATTCTCATACATCAGAATCATACCAGCTGCTCCCCCTTAGTTGCAGCTCCCCATCATCAATCCGGATCACAAGATATGACTGTGATATCCACCGGACTGATGCACATCAGTGCATCCTAGTTCATCACTGGAGGGGTCATGACCCCTAACTTCTCCCGGAGATATTCAAAAGAATCCTTGGGAAGAGGTTTAGTAAAGATATCTGCAATCTGATCCTTGGAGGGAACATACTCCAATCTGACTTCTTCCTTGTTCACTTGTTCTCTCAAGAAGTGAAACTTGATAGATATGTGCTTAGTCTTAGAATGCAATACCGGATTCTTAGAAATATTAATTGCACTTGAATTATCACAGAAAATTGTGATAGGCTCCTCATATTCAACTTTAATGTCTCTTAGCATCTGCTTCATCCATAAGATTTGAGTGCAACTACCTGCTGCTGCAATGTATTCTGCTTTAGTTGTAGACAGAGATATTGCATCTTGTTTCTTGCTTAACCAAGAAACCAATCTCTTCCCCAAAAAGAATGCTCCACCACTAGTGCTCTTTCGGTCATCCACATCTCCTGCCCAATCTGCATCTGTGTAAGCATGAAGAGAGAAATCTGGATCTCTAGGGTACCATAGACCATACTCAACTGTTCCTTTCAAGTACCTAAAAATTCTTTTGATTTCCATAACATGAGATTCTCTAGGATCAGCCTGGAATCTTGCCACAAGACCAACAGCCTGCATTATATCTGGTCTAGTTTGAGTGAGATACAACAATCCACCAATCATTGATCTATACTTTGTCTGATCTGCCTTTGGAGAATCATCATCTTTGCTTAACTTACATCCGGTTGCCATAGGAGTGTTCATTGGCTTTGAGTCTTCCATTCCAAATTTCCTTAACAATTCTTTCACATATTTGGTCTGAGAAATGAAGATCCCTTCTTTTGTTTGAGTAATTTGCAGACCCAAGAAGAAATTCATTTCACCAAGCATAGACATTTCAAACTCACTTTTCATCTGATTTGCAAAAGTTTTGCACATACTATCTCTTCCTCCAAAAATGATATCATCCACAAACACTTCAACAATCAAAATGTTTTCATGATCAATTTTGAAATATAAGTTACTGTCAGCAGTACCTTTGTTGAATCCAATCTGCACAAGATGCTTATCCAACCTTTCGTACCATGCTCTTGGGGCTTGCTTTAATCCATACAAAGCTTTCTTCAACTTGCAGACCATATCATCATTATCAGATAATTGAAATCCATCCGGTTGTTCAATGTAGACTTCTTCTTCCAGATCACCATTTAGGAAGGCAGACTTGACATCCATCTGATATACCTTGAAGTCTTTGAAGGCAGCAAATGCAAGAAGTAATCTGACTGCTTCAATTCTTGCCACTGGAGCAAAAGTCTCTTCAAAGTCAATTCCTTCTATTTGAGAGTAGCCTTTGCAGACCAATCTAGCTTTGTTTCTGATTACTTCACCAGCTTCATTTAGTTTGTTCCGGAAGACCCACTTGGTTCCAATTACATTCTTGTCTCTAGGTCTGGGAACAAGATCCCAAGTATGATTTTTCTCAATTTGCATCAATTCATCTTCCATTGCTTTGGTCCAGTTTTCATCATTGCAGGCTTCATTTATTGTTTTAGGTTCAATCTTTGAAATCAGACAACATTCATCCTGATTTTGAGCAACATTCCTTCTAGTTTGTACACCTTTGCTTCTATCACCTATGATCTGATCTTCAGAGTGGTTCAGTCTTACATACCTTGGAATTTTGGGAGTATCCTGCACTGCTGCTTCTTGATCAGGCTCATTCAAACCTATCTCTTCTTCCTAATTTACCGGATCAGGCTGACTCTGTCTCACCGGAGAGGATTGAGTTCCTTGAACACTGTCTTGGTCATCTTCATCAAACTCATAAAATCTTGAAGGCTTCTCAATTCCTTCATCAACTTTCACATTGGTGCTTTCTATCATCTTCCTCAATCTCTTATTGTAACACCGGTATGCTTTGCTTTGAGTGGAGTAACCCAAGAAAATTCCTTCATCACTTCTAGCATCAAACTTTCCTAGATCTTCATCTCTTTTAATATAACACTTGCTACCAAATACTCTAAAATATTTCACAGTAGGAGTGATGCCAAACCAGAGTTCATAGGGGGTCTTACCGGTGTTGTTTCTGATTTGAACTCGATTAAGAGTGTAGACTGCAGTGCTGATAGCTTCTTTCCAAAACATTTGAGGAACATTTGCTTCCAACATCATTGTCCTGGCAGCTTCCTGGATGGTCCAGTTCTTTCTCTCAACTACTCCATTCTGTTGTGGAGTCCTAGGAGCAGACAACTGTCTCCTTATACCCTGCTTCTCACAGAAGTCAATGAACTCACCAGATGTAAATTCACCACCTCTATCAGACCTTAGACACTTTAGTTTCAATCCGGTTTGATTCTCTACCATAGCTTTGAAGATTTTGAACTTCTCAAATGCTTCTGATTTTTCTTTTAGAAAGGTAACCCACATCATCCGGGAATGATCATCAATTAACAACATGAAATATCTATCACCTTGCAGACTCTTGATTCTTGTCGGACCACAGAGATCAGTATGTACTAATTCCAACAATCCGGTAGAGGACTGATCTTGGCTTTTGAAAGAGACTCTGCTTTGTTTACCTAACTGACATTCTTTGCACAAACTATTTGTAGGTTTCATCAATTTTGGAAGATCTCTTACAGCCTGAGTATTGCTTATCTTGATGATGTTATCAAAATTTACATGACACATTCTTCTATGCCATAACCAACTCTGATCAATTTGAACAAACAAACAACTTTTATTTGAACCATGCAGATGAAAGATATTACCTTTTGTCTGAGTACCAGATGCAATTTCAGTTCCGGAGCTTGTAAAGATTCTGCATTTTCCATTCTTGAACCGGAGATCATAGCCTTTGTCCACTAACTGACCAACACTGAGAAGATTGTGCTTCAATCCTTCAACATATAGTACATTACCTGTTTTGCTCTTTCCATCAAAGGAAATAGTTCCCCTACCTCTGATTCTGCCAGCAGAATTGTCACCAAACTTTACCATTCCTCCTTCATACCTTTCCAAATCTAAGAACTTATTCTTGTCACCAGTCATATGGTGAGAACATCCATTGTCAATAACCCAATCATCCTTTTCTTCCACTTGAGCAGCCAAAGCTTTTTCAACAACTTTGTGATTGACAGATTCAGAGAGTATTGAATCTTCTTCCTTGATGGCAATAAACACCCACTCATTTCCAGATTTGCTTCCTAGTTCTGATTCATCATCTGTTACTCCTTCATTGTCATCTTCTTCATGAACATAATAGCAATTCTTTTGAAACCTTTGTCTGTGAGTATTAGACCTTGCAGATCTCTCCGGACATCTTGAAGCAAAATGACCAATCTTATTGCAATTGAAACACTTAAAGGGTAGTTTTCCTTCATACTTACCGGATCCTCTTGGCAGTCTCTTTGCAATGAGGGCTTCAAGTTGAGCTGTTTCTGCTTCTTCTTCTTCCATGTCTCTTCTTGCTTGATCATACCATGACATTTTCCTTGATGAGTTTTCTCCCGGATCAAATCTCTGTTTGCCTTTCACATAGGCACTGGCTTTGAAAGCAGATTCAGTCTTGGGAGGATCATCTCCAAACTCGGTCATTTCAAATGCAGCTAGTTTGCCAGCCAGTTGTTCTCTTGTGACAGTTGTGTGGGCTCTGAATTCATCAATGGCAGCAACCTTGATTTTGTAGGCAGCAGGAAGGGATCTTAGGATTTTGCAGACAATCTCATTTTCATCTAAAGTTCCACCAGCATTTCTGATTCCACATACCAGCTCATTCACTCTTGGCATAAAGGTGGTGATGTTTTCATCATCTCTCATTTTCAATCTTTCAAATTTCCCTTTCAGACTTTGCAACCTTGCACTTTTGACAAACTCATCTCCTTCATACAGAAGTTCCAGTTTAGTCAGGATCTCATATGCAGTTGGTAGGTCAATAACATTCGAGAGATCTGAGTCATTCAATGCGCTTAGAAGAGCTTCCTTGGTCCGCAGATTGTTTTCAGCTTCTGTGATTTCATTCAGAGTTGTCGGACCACCTTGTGGAGGTACATATGGTTTTGAAACCATAGCCAAGTATGCTTTTCCCATACATTCCAGGTGACACTTCATGCGACCTTTCCAGAGAGTGAAGTTGGTTCCATCGAACTTCAGACTATCCTTCTTGTATGACGACATCCTGGATCACCTCAAGCGGTTAAGCTCCTATCAGAGGAACTTGGCTCTGATACCAATTGTTGGATCTAGGGCATACAACTGAGAGGGGGGGGGGTGAATCAGTTGTATAAAACTTCTTGTTCTTTCAAACTCTTGATTCTTTGTTATTAGTTAGCAGCATATAAATTAATCATCCATGAAAGCATAATATATAAACACAAGAGCAGATAAGCATCAACACATTGAACACCAGGATTTTGACGTGGAAAACCTGGTTAAGGGAAAAACCACGGGGTGATTAACCCAAGAATTATTCTCTGTTAGAAGAATAAAGAAGAATGAATGGCACATGCCAATTAGGGCTCACTGCCCGAGCACACTGCTCACAAAGAGGCCCACTGCCTACAAGGAGACACACTGTCTACAGAGTGATAAAAATCACAGTCTTGAACTAGAGAATGACATCTCTATCATGTCCGGATCAGTTCCAATTAAGCCCAAAAACCTCTGCTCTGCCTTTCGCACTTCTCTTCGCTATGCCACACTCATCGACACACACCACACCTCGAAATGAACTCACAAACCGTTATTTATACAAGACATCAACTTAGGAACAAACATCTAAGTCAGCAAACAACCATAAGAACATCCGCAAGATGAATAACACATCCGGTCGGCCACCACAAGAACATTCGCAGGATGAACAACTCATCTGGTCGGCTAAACAGAGCAAGAACTTCATCCGGAAGAATATCTTCAATTCCAGGCTCTACTATCAATGCGGACCAACAACATAACCTCAACATGATCCAAGAACCTTCACAAGCCTGCCTGAATGACCGGATACATCTGCACTTCCTTTACCTACTGGAATCTCTTGTCTTCCTCATCCGGAACTTCAAGAACACAGTCTGTCGCCACTGTCATAATGCAAGAGGTACTTCCGGACCTCCAAATCATACAAAACTCGAGATGGCACATCACAAGGACATCCCAAACACTCTTTCCAATCCGCAGATTAGGGTTGTACAATTCCAGACCTCACCGGACCTTTCTGTGATCCTCTGTCACCTCTAAGCACTTGCCGGAACCAGTTCCACACAGACAGCCATAACTTCTTCAGGTCTTCATGCGGACCTCTGAAAACTTGACTGAAGCATCTCAAGACTCATATCTACAAACCCTTTAATCCACATCCTTCAGTTCTCAACCTATCCAATATATTTGCCTTCTTCTCATCACTGTTCTTCACTGTTCCTGACTGAGGCTAATTTTCTCAATATCCTCAACACACAGCTCATCCAATCCTTCTTGTCAATGTAATATGAGTATGTTGACATCAATGACAACACTGGTTCACCTCATACTTGCAACAGGACTTTTATAAGAATGCAAAGTAAGGAAGCATAGGCAAGGCACATGAATTGTTTGGTGGAATACCTCAAAGAAATGAGAATTTTGTCAGATGTTGTAGTTGCAATTGCCATGTGACACATGTATGTAATATGTGAAAGCATAGACAAGGCACATGAACTATTTGGTAAAAGACATCAAATACATGTCACCTCATGGAATGCCTTATGTAGAAAAAGGTACAAATGTGCAGTATTAAGAAATACAAATGAGAACTAAAAATCATACGTCGAGTATAGTCAAAATAACCTACGATGCCATACAAAATAATTTATGATGCCATGCAAAATAATATACGATGCCATCTAAAATAACTTTATTCGCTGTCCTGTATAGTCAAAAGCATGCATTATAGTTATTAAAGTAACAAGATTTTTAATAAAACAATTCTAAAAAATAGAAAAAACAAGAACAAGTTAAGATAAAAAATGTCATACTTGTCCATCTGGAAGTTTAAATGCTAGTCAAGCGTACCTAAGGGGTCATCTCTTACCTTCAAAGTATCCAATATTGCTTCATGATCAACATTACTAATTGTCCATAGTTCTTTTGATTTTGGTCTTCCACGATGCTTTAGTAACTTGACATTTGTTGCTACAACTAGGTGAGAATACATCAATATGGTTTTATGCTTCTCAAAGTCTTCAAAGGCCGGGATGCCATTCTTTTTAACCATATATGTTTGTAACCAAGTCCCAACAATAACAACTGATCCTGTAGGATATGTGAACCCATCATCATCTGTCATAGGTTGTGTTAGCTTTTGTTTTCCCTGTACACATCGTGCCAACCAATAGTCTGACCTCTCTTCATTTCCATGCGGTGCAACAACTGCATAAACATGACCTGGCTATACAAGGTCTAAAAGATGTTCATAGTCAAATGAGCTCTCCATGTCATTGACGGAAGATGATTGACCTTCATATAAAGGGACTAAATATTGTGGAATCCATGCATCTACCCACTCACTTGACTCACAATTGTTCCAATTACATTTAATACAACTCTAACAAAAACAAGCTAATTCTCGTGTCCAAATAGTCCATGTACTTGCATTTGAGCTTTGAAATGAATGCATCTTTGATGATTCACTGATTCTTTGACATTCCAATTTCTCTATCGCTATCCCATCATCAACCAACCAAAAGAACCTGCGCACTTCAGAATCAAGAGCCACTCCTCATGACAATGCATAGTTACAGCACTTAACAATGGAATCTGCATCACTGAATGTAGCACCACCTCTAATCTTTAGTTGTTCTTTAAAAAGAGCTCTCTTCACGCATGCACCTGCTCCATCATGTTCACCTTTTCCATGCCCGGCTTCAAAAAAATTCCAAATATGAGGTATACCCTTCTCTACATGCATTTTGCTCAACCAATAGAAATTATGAGCATTCTTGAATTGACCAGTGCAATTATCTGACCAAATGAGATGTTGATCTATTCTAATATCTTTTTCTTGCAAGAACCCATAAAATTGTTGAAAACAATATTGCACAAACTCTGCTGAATGAGATTGATCATCACTCATGGAAAAATGGTATTCTCTGACAATCTTCCTATTCTCTTCTGTACTCTCGGGGGCATGTTTGTATGTGATGTGAACAAAAATAGCAATCTGAATAGAATTGTAGTACTGGCATTGAACTTCATTTTGGGGTTGCAATGTATAGTTTTCTGCAAAATCAACTATGGAGACAATAGTTCCTCGGGAAAGAGTCTTTACACATCCTGAACTGTTGATCTAACCATCGAGACTTGTGGCTATGTCTGACATACTTGTAGAAAAGATTTTTCTTAAAATCATCAATAAAATCAGCAATACTTACCTCTCTTACAATCAACTCACATCTAGAACCTTCACCTCCACTTTTCAAATTGTATTTCACTGTCTCATATCTCTTTTTCTCAACCATTCTCTTTCCAAAATCATGCTCGTTGCCCTCATGAAAACATGATACAAACTTTGATAACCCACCACATTGTAAACACTTTTCATTTAAACAATCATTCTTGTAGAACATGCAACCATCATCTCTAATACATAGAAATAAATCCAATAAGTCTCTAGATGACTTTGGTAGTTGAATTGCACCACACTCCTGTAACATTTCATTAGTGTGCAAAGTAGAACGAATATTGCATAATAATTCATGGTACATAGAAAATTCTACATCGTATTTGCAACAACATGTATTACGAACTTTAAGAGGAACACAATAAAATGGCTTAAGAGATTCAAATTCTCTTTGTGAGATTGTCATACCTAGGTGAGTTTCACAATATTGTTTGTACAATGTTGTTTGGCTACATTCCAAGTAATGTTTAGGATGTGGTGTGCAGTCTTTATCACCAATTCTTAACTTTACAACATCTTTTGCATTCGGTGATACCCTAGAGTTAGTGTGCCAGAATCATTCAATTTCTTCCTTTGTGCTATCAATTAGCTTCTTGTCAACTCGTGGAAGCCTACCACTAAAAGCCCAAGTATCATTGGCAACAAGACTATCTAGCCTTGATCTTAATGCTAGTGCTTTTGACAATGTTTTACGATTCAATCTTAAGTCAACACAAGTTTGCCTCATTAATCGAGCATTTCTTAATTGTTTGCTTACTATTGAGGTTGTTATTACTCTATGGGCAGCTCTTTTATCTTTCTCCTTGCTAGTCTTTCCAATAGAATTAAGTGCATTGAAAAGGCTTCTTACAATAATTTTATTCCGATCGGACATTTGTTTAACCGAATCTTTAGTTTCTTTAGTAAAGGTCTCATTTTGTACATCTTTAATAATTGCACAAAAAGTTGGCATTGTTTGGTTAATGTTTTCTTCTCAAAGTATTCATTGAAGAGTTTTGTAGCCCACAACCGAACCGTTCGTGATGACCTCTTGCCTTCAAGTTTTTCCATTATGTTCTCATCAATTTCAAGCAACCATTTTGGGGTTTTGGGTGTTTTCTAATTTCATCATGGTTATTCTCTTCTTGACAAATGTCCTCTCTTCTTATGAAATTTGGAGATACATTGATTGTTCTTATTTCATCCATGTTTTCAACCTCATCAATTTTATCAACAAATGGATTATGGAGTGCAATTTCAATATCATGATGTTCATATCCACTTTCTTCAAGTGCACATCTTCATTTTTCTTCTTCTTATTTGTCCATGGTATTGCTATTATGAATAGGTGTTTCATAACATTTTTCAATATTTTCATTTGCAATATCATGGTGAATTTCATTCTTATCTAACATTTCATTATAATCAAAATTAACATCTTCAATTTGCATGTCATTAGATGGTAAAGAAGAAGATTCACCTTGATGAGCATCCGCCAAACCCACCCTTCCAATCCTCTTCCTTTCCCTATCTTTTTTCCTAATTGCTTCAATTTCCTCCAATGTAACTTTCCTCCTCCTTTTTGCTTTACGACGATTGTTGCTCCCCATTAGGGGAACAAAAATATCACCCTTATGATTGTAACAAGAAAATTGTGTCTCCAAAAGTGCATAAAAATATTCCTTTCACTGTCATAGCTAGAAATCACGAGTATTTCAACAGTAGAGGGTCTCTGGTTGCGAAAGTCGGGCCCAGAAATATTCCTTTTGTCTTTTTTTTGCTTTTCCAAAACGGATATCCATTTTCAAAACGGATATCTATTTTGGAAAACCCAATTCTTTGCAACGGACACTTGCAACGTCCATATACCTACTACAAAATAGATATCCGGTTTATTATGTACATTTGGATTCTATACTAGGGATTCATTGTATTATTCAATAAACTTGTGAATTACCATCTAATTTCAATGTTTACACACTAATCCACCTAGGTATCAACTTAATAAAGCTCTGGATATAAGCCATTATTTGATTTTAGGCTATCATCAAATGAGGAGCTTCTAAAGGCAAAAATGTTGTCCCAAAAGAAGACTTAATGTTATTCGTAAAGACATTAGATTGTTAAAATACAAATTTGAGGTTAGATATTCCTTGGGCTATTTTAGTATAGAGAAGCAAAATTGCAATATATGACTATCCTAGGAATTAGAATGGTTGATAATAGGATATTCATGGCATTTTGATATTAATGGATGGATTGATGGATGTTTAGGGAGTTTAAGTTTAAATGTAATGTATGAGAATTCATATTTATGAAGGATCTAATATGTCTTATGTCTTATTTGTAGGCCATTCAAGAAAGAAATGAAAAGACACCAAGGACTATCATAACACCTATTATAATTAGGTGCATCAAAGGATTGTCATCCAGGACCTTACCAATATGGGAAGTTATCAAAACCATGTCATGTTTAAAATTAAAGGCTTTATCACCTCTTTGTCCCTATAGGCCTATTAGAACAATAGGTCACATTTTATTCATATACCGGGGTTGAGAATAAACACTAAGCATTTGTAGTTATGGCAAGTGTAAATGGAAATAGATCACAAATTTAGACAATCCATCCTCTCCTAGATTGCACTGACTGAGTGGAAATTACAAATTCCCTATTAATGTCCTTTATATACTGAAGGTATGGGTGAGAAAGGTAAACTTTGTATGTTGTAGACAAGTGATGCAGAGCAACACAGCAAAAGCTTACAAACAAGGTGTAAAATACCCATTAACCCACCAATTGCTCAAATAGCTTTTAAAATATCCTTCCCAAGGTCCAAACGAGACCAAAATACACTCTTTCTTTACTATCGGTAAGACATTTCTAATGTCTCATCGAACTATGCTTCATATGTTCTTCCTTTCTCTATTGTCGGCCAGACTTATCATTATTGGTAACCTTCAAATTTGTTAGCCCGATGTGGGACCTCTCGCCGATGTGTAGAATCCATTGCTCAGGCTTATGCTGTCGATGTGACTCCTCCGTTGTTCTCCGATATGTATAAGAGGACGGATCAAAGTAATTAGCATGCTCCCTTCAAAGTAAAGACATGAGAATAGAGCACTTGTGAGATGGTTATTGTAAAGGGACAAATCAATTAGAGACATGCAGTTTCCTAGAGAATTTGGAATGCTTCCGCTCAGGCGATTGTAGGACAAACAAAGATGTTCTAACTTCCCCAGACCACCAAATTCTGCAAGTATACTCCCCTTCAAGTTGTTGTGTGAAATTCTTTTCCAGTGAAGTTGTGAGTAATTGGCAAGAGATTTGGGAATAGAACCCTCTAGTCCATTTCTTCTTAAGTCAAGTATCTTCAATGCTTTCAACTGCTCAAACCAAGGTGGAATCCTTCCCTTGAAAGAACTAAAAGAGAGATTTAAAGTGCATAACAAGGAGAGACCTCCTTCGGATGGAAAAAAGGTACCTTTTAATTCCAATTGAGGGAGAATTATGGCCACCACTGATGCGGGAGCATCCAAGGGGTCACCTTGGAAAAGAGACCCAGGAAGGGCACGGAGAGATGATCATAGAAAGGTAGGGGTAAAATGTCCTAAGGGGCCTGATAAGGACCCTAGGACCAAAACGAATGTAATAAACACCTAGGTAGTTTAATTTTGTTTTGCGGTTTATTTTGGTGTGATGTGTTTCCTAAGGTCCAAGCGACCAAGAATGTGAGAATCAGGATGTAACTGTCCCATCGCTAGCTGGCAAGAAACAGAATGTAACTGTGAGGTGAGCGGTTACAGAATGGTTGGCATTCCCACCGCTGCAACCGCCACCCATGGAGAATGTTTTAAGCATCTTTTGTGATTAGACGGGGGAGATGTATGTGTGTAGGCAGAGAAACAATCAGATTTTAGATTGCAGAAAGAAGAATTTCCTTTTGATAGTGCGTTTTATCTCCAGTTCTGAAATCTTGTTTTTATTTTCTGACTGGTATCGAAGTAAGATATTTTTTTTTACTTCTGAGTGTGACTATGCCGGAACGGACCCTCCCATGGATGTAAGAGTCTGGTTCTCATGGAGCGGTCCGCAGAAATCTATACCATATTCGACTAACTCTAACTGTGCAGAGGGGAAATGAAGTTGGAAGGTGATCACCAGATGGAATGTAGACTGTGAGCCACGAGGAGAGATTGGTTTGCAGGCGAGCGTCAAATTTGTGGTGAACTTGAGTGGGAAGAGAACATGCTTCGGTGCATCAACGAAGGCAGTTCGAGGAGTCATCAGCGTGACCGAATGTGTCGGTAAGAAAATTCTGAGTTAAGTGATAGTGTAGTTTGCTGATAGTGTCTGTTGAACCATCAGGTTGAACCATCGGGTTGAACCAGTCCAACGGTTTAATAGTTTCTTTTGGTTCATCGGTTTAACACTACACAATTAGTTCAACGGTTTGAGAGTTTGGGGTTGCACCGGTTCAATCGCAAGGTTCAAGCAGAAGGTTCAATCGGAAGGTTCAAGTTGGAGGTTCAACCACAAGGTACAAGCAGAAGGTTTAACTGAAAGGTTCAAGTGGAAGGTTCAACCGGAAGGTTCAAGCAGAAGGTTCAACCGCAAGGTTCAAGGGGAAGGTTCAACCGAATGGTTCGAGTGAACGGTTCAACGAGTTCACGGGTTCAACAGTTCAATGAGCCCATAGATTCATTTGGTTTAAGAGGTTCAATTGGTTCAACCACTATGGTGGTTCAATATATTTTGTGTTGCTGATTTATGTTTCCGCAGCGCGCTCCCTATCAAATTGGTAATGGATAGGGGTTTTTTCGGGGGAACGTCGAAAGGGTTTGGCCGATACAGGCCGGCAGCGCCATTTAGGGTGAACTGTGGAATTTCCTCTGCATCAACCACTCTATTGGTATGTTTCTTGTACCAAACACTGGTCCAGAAGCACACATTTTCTGAATTGGTAGAAGTCTAGTTGGAGAAATGTGGTCTCCTCGACTACTATTATTGTAGGATATGCATAAACGGGTTTCTTGAAAAGGCTTTAGAAATTTTCAAGCAAATGCAATTGGCAAGTGTAAAGATAGATTTTGCAACCTTTGTCAGCATCCTCTCTACCTCTACCAAAATGGGAGCTTTGGAATAGGGTATGGACATTCATCAAAGCATAATGGAAGTGGGATTTTTGTAGACATTCTAGTTGGAAATGCTCTGGTAGACATGTACGGAAAGTGTGGAACCATAGATAAGACACATGAACTATTTGAAAAAATGCCTCAAAGAAATGTGGTCTCATGGAATAAGATGATTGCAGGATATATACACACTTACTCTGATGTGAGATTCACCACCCTTGTCTATCGGTAAGACCAATACCCTCGGTGAGACTTTTTACTTGCATTCCGACGTTATAACTCTCCCTGATGTGTTTACCGTCCATTAGTCATCGGTAAGACTTCTACATTGGTCAGACATTCTCTTCAATTTTTGATATCATATCTCACACCGAAATAATAAACACTGAACTACACCATCGGCCAGACCACCTCTATCGGTGACACTTTTCTTCTCGCCTCTGAGAGTCCATCTCTTTCCGATGTTCCTTCTGTCAGTGTGACTCCCTCTCATCGGTGTAGTTCTCAACTGTTCTTCCGATGTGCTGATAAATAACCCATCGGTGACACTTAATGATTGTCACCCCGATATGACTTGATCTGTGAGATCAATGTTGTCGGCTCAATGGAACTTTGTCTCTCCGATAACTATTGTTAGTCCGATGTCTTCGAGATATCCTATACATAACATGACTTGTTATCACCGGTCAACTAACGTATCTTTTCCCAATTTTCCCGATATGGCCGGTCAACCTTTGTATCCTTTGACATGTACATTCACCATTTACAACCAAGATAAATGATAGCAGGATATACATGAAATGTCCACGCATACATAAATGATATACTCATGGATTGTATCTTCGGTGAAACAATACCAATGGCACAAAATATGATGCTTCTCTTCATCCAAAACCAATGGCACAAATTTTTTCATAGATCAACAAAACGGATATCCGTTTTCAGAATGGATATCCGTTTCCAGAATGGATATCCGTTTCTAGTTGCTTTTACCGAAGCAAACCAAAGCAAGACGGATATCCGTTTTGATTGTTGACTTTTTATGGATTGTAACGTGTTTTAATGTTTCAGTCTCTTCTTCGAACTTGACCCTTCGTGCTGACGACTTTTTTTTTATGCAAAATTGATAAAACAAAAAGGGTTTATAGAAAAAATTGTTAGCTTTCTAAAAATATAAGATTTATTTGGTTATCATTTTATTAAATAATTATTAATAATTTTCAGTATACCGTGTCTCTGAAATCTTGATGGACACACTGATTGAAAAACATCCATAACTTTCAAACCATTTCACCTTTTTGAGATCCAAAACCTGTGTCACACTCTATGCTTTTCTGGCTATAGGTTAAAAAAGAAATTTGAATTTTGATTTTTTTTTTATCGAGTTAGGTTGGCTGGAAAATTACTTTTTATTTTTAAAAAAGAGTCACAGTAAAAAAATCATAACTAATTATTTTATTAGAAAAAAATTTCAAATAAATATGCATCACATCCGAAGATGAGTCCTCTACTTATTTTGAAAGTTTAAAAAATAAAATAAAATTTTACTCATAGTTAGGTTGGCTGGACAGACACCCACTTTTTATTTTTTTCTGAAAAATTTAATAGCTATTCATTGAAATATTCAATTTTCACTAAGTAAATTTAGTTTTTTTTTTTTTTTGAAATAGTAGCCTATAAGCTAGATTCAATTCTCTACAAATTTCATTCTTACATCTTTTTCAAATTGTATAGATAATCCATTCAAAATTTGACATGAACTTGATAAAGTCTGATTTTTTGTATTTTCATTGCCACTTAGAGGTATAGTTTGGCCCATCATGATCCTGCACATACCCTGTTCTTCTTTATACTTAGAATAAATGAGTATATCATCCAGAAAGACTAAAACAAACTTGTCCAAACAATCTCTGAATACATTATTCATGAGATTCATGAATGCAACAGGTACATTCGTGAAACCAAATGGAAACACTGTGAACTCATAGTGTCCATATCTGGTTCTAAAAGTTGTCTTATTAATATCTTCATCCTTCAGTCTTAACTGATGATACCCTGATCGCAAATCAATCCTTGGAAATATAGAAGCTCCACGCATCTAATCAAAAAGATCATCAATGCGTGGCAATGGATATTTGTTCTTTACCGTTGCTTTATTGAGCATACGATAATCTATACACAATCGAAGGGTCCCATCCTTCTTAACAAAAATAATCAGGGCACCCCAAGGTGAAACACTGGGTCTGATCAAACCTTTTGCCAACAATTCTTGTAATTGTGCTTTCAATTACATTAACTCCGTAGCTGTCATATGGTAGGGTTCTTTTGATACAGGCTTAGATCCTAGTTTATTATCAATTGCAAAATCAAAAACCCTTTTGGGAGGTAGTCCTAGAAGTTCTTCTGGAAACACATCTTGAAACTCCCAAAGAAAAGGATACTTTTCTTCAAAAGATGAACTAGGAATTACTAATCCTTACTCCACTTGTTCCATTTTGACTACAAATAACTAACAACCTTTCCTTCTAACCCTCTTCAATTGCTTGATAGAGATAGGTCTTATTTTAACTTCTCTTTGAATCCCTTGGAATTGGGTTTTATTTCCCAAATCATCTAAGCATTCAACTATTTTTAAAAAATAGTCAACCTTAGCTCTATGCTTCCATAACCAACTCATTCCTAGGATTACATCATAGGAACCTAAGGGAGCTACATACAGGTTTGCTTCATTTGAGAAACTAGGAAGGTCAAGTTTGGCTTCAAACAAACATTTCTATACCTGAGCCTTAGATTAGTTAGCATATTCTACTGACCAAGGTTTAGACATGTATCCAACTTTTCTAGGAAACTCATTCAAAATTCTAGGTGAAACAAAAATTTTAGTGGCTCCTATATCAATCAAAATAGATATAGGGACTCCAAACAAAGTACCTGTCATCTCAATAGGTGTGATTTGATACTCTACTTGACGATTGTCAAGAGTTACATGAATCCTTTGCTAGAATGCTTCTTGTTGAGTAGGTAGTGCAGTACCTCTTTGTTGAACATTTTGACCTTTGTTAGGGCAATGATTTGCATAATGGTCACCCGCACAAGTAAAACATCCTCCAATGGGTCCTTTCTTGTCTGAAGTCTTCCCACTGTTATCCTCATTTCTTTTGTCGTTTCTATTATTCTTCTCATTACCAAATCCACCCTTGTTTTTCTGAGATCCTTTATCTTTTCTCTTGTTATCATATCTCTTTTTATATCTTTTCTTGTATGGTTGGTTGTTAGGAGTTCCATTATACCTCTTGCAGTTTCTATTCCAATAGGTTGAGATGGATTTTAGCTTTTACTCTTGTTTGATCACTTTCTCGTACACTTGATCCATTGTTGTGGGACCATGTACATCCACTTCTCCACCGATTTGATCATTTAAGCCCATGATGAATTTTCCGATCCCAAATCTCTCATCCTTTTGATACTGAGGAACATATTTTAGGAGTTGGGTGAACTTTTCTTCATATTCCACTACTGTCATATCTCCTTGATGAAGATTCTAAAAATCAGTCAGTTTCTGATCAAAATAGAGTTGTGGTAACCATCTTTTGCGAAAAAGATCCATGAACTCATCCCAAATTACCCTTAGAGAGCTAAAATTCAATTCCATCTTCTTATTCATCCACCATATCGATGCTTCTCCTGCCAGTTGGAATGCTCCCCATACTACGTTGATCACTTCTGAGTAATTCCTTATCTCAAAATATTTTTCCATTTTTGTTAACCAAGCTTCTGCAACATCTTCGGTTATTGTCCCATCAAATTTTTGTGGAGTGACCTTCTTCACATCCTTAGAAATCTCTGAGGTTAGTCTATCTCTTGCCTCTTTATGAGGTTATGTACTCTTACTATGCTCTTGATGATTTTCTATACTTTCTCCATGAGAGTTTTCACCTCCCTCAAAATTTCCTTTATCATCCACCTTCTTTTCCAAATCACCCATTCTTTTCTTGGTTTCCTCAATCATAGTTATGATTTGGTCTAGCTTATTATTTGGCAGGTGGTTTTCAAAATTATGACTGTCATACAATGAATGCAGGATTTTTAAAACTCTCCCTTAGCATACTCATACAGTCGACCAAGACTATGGTGATAATACTAACAAATGATAACCATTCTCTGCATGGCTTAATAGAATCAAAATTGAAGAATACTTGATAGAAATCGAGTTAGGAGTTGACTGAGATATGCACAGGGTCGATGCCTTCCAACCACGTATTCCCTTTCTATTTCCAGCTTAAACCACTTCTCACCCTCGGCAATACGTTCTATATTCTACTTCGAATCCTATTCTTCTTTCTACTGTGGGCTTAAATGAGTTTTTTTTCCTAAATAGGACTGAGGCACAACTCCTATAAAGTCACCCCTCTTCATCCTTCATAAAGAATTCAGTTGCAATACTTATTGCAACTATAACAGCCTTTTGTGACTAAGTCACAACATAAATTGATTTACAAGCAAAAGTCCTAATGCAGGAGAATCTAGTGGTGTAAGGGTAATCTTCAACAAAAAAAAGATATGTTTCAAAATCATCGATGTTCTCTCCAGTTCTTTTCAAAATTTGTGGTTTTAGTTCCATAATCGCTTGAATAATGATGTAGAACTTTCAGTTTTTTCCAAACTGCTAAAAATAGCAACCTGTTATTATAGGAAAGTTTGCATTTGGGCACAGATTGAAGCAAAAATTTATAGGAAGCTTCATAATTGAAAAATAAGACCTTTAGTGAAGGAATCATGCATAGATCATTTGTGAGCTAAAAGATATTAAAGTTTTTGTTTCCCAAAAAACACCTGAAAATTATTCAAACTTAAGTTTGAGGCACTAAATGGCCCTGTAGAGGCCTGAAAATGGTCAGAATAGACAGTTCTAGTTCTTTGCACATAGAGAACTCCACAAGCTTTCCAACACTTAAAACAGTTCATTAATTGAACATCCAGATCAAAAGTTATGGCTCTTGGAAGTTGACCTATTTGTGGAGGGAGGTGCAAATTTTGAAATTAGGTTGTTGGCCACCAAAAATACTATTAATAACCATTTTTGGGAACCCTAGGCAGTAGTAGAGTTAAGGGGGGAGGTGTAGAGTCAAGAATAGGCAGGAAAATAGATACCCTAGCTGAGTTGGGGTTACAAAAGGTAGAAGATTCCAAACCCTGGTGATGTGTAGCTGTAGTGTGTTGCAGCCTATGGAGGATTGATTCCTCTGATTGTAATTAAGCTTATGTAATGTAATGAGTTGCCCAAATCAATAAAGAAATATTCTATTTCCTGTGTTCCATTTCTATTGTTGTTTGTTTTATGGTTTACCCCCTTCATCATGTGGTATCAGAGCAAGGGTTCCTAAGTGTGTAGACAGATCACCGACCATGAGGTAGTTTGCACCAGGACCTGAGGTTGTGGGTTTATGTCAGAGATCAAGATGTCTCCATGAAGAAATTGTATTGGGAGGAATTATTTGATAGAAGAGGTTTTTAGAGCCCTGCAAAGGCAGATCAATGCAGAGGAGTTGTGAAAAGGGTTTGATCTGTGAACAAGAGAAGAAAGTGAGGATGAAGCTGAAGAAGAGATATCCAAGGAAGAACAAGAAGCTACAAGAGATCCTGTAGAAGTTAGGTTGTTGAGGACGATTTCAAAGATCGAAAAGAGGCCCAGGATCAAAGTTTCTACATATTCTAGAGATTTGAATTCGGAACAACTTATTAATTGGATCAATGACATGGAGGAGTATTTCATGTATGAAGATGTGGAGGACCCAGATTGGGTCAAGTTTGTGAAAACAAAGTTGAAGGGCCACGCTAGTATTTGGTGGAAGGACATCCAATTAGAGAGGAACAGAAGAGGAAAATGAAAGATCACTAGATGGGATTGGATGGTGGAGAAACTAAAGAAGCAATTCATTCCTGTGGACTATGAGATGGAGCTGCTGAAGAAGCTGCAAGGACTGAAGCAAGGTATCATGTCTATTAAGGAGTATACAGAAGAGTTTTATAAAATTACTATCAGGACAGGCCATGCAGAGCCCAACAAGGAGAAGGTAGCCCATTACATTAATGGGTTGAGGCCGAGTATTCAAGAGGAGCTGAGTCTGGTCAAAATGACCACAATAGAAGATGCATACCAGTTTTCCCTAAAGGTGGAATAGAAGTTGAATAAAAGATTTGATAGAAAGCAAAGGGGAAGAGGTTAAGGTAGAAGGACTGGGCGAAGACCCTATGGAGGCCGTAATAAATATCAAAAGAAAAGTGAGGAAGATGGTACCAGTTGAAATCAGAGAGGGGATAATGTCTACCACCCTTGTGAACAGAAAAATGGTGAGCAAAGAGGAAGAGGAAGAGGAAGAGGCAGACCTGGGCAAATACCCAGAAGAGGAGGTTTCAGAGGAACCTATTTCCAATGTGGAGAAGGGCATTGAGCATACGAGTTTCTGCAACATCAAGGAAGGACAAATAGAAGACCTAAAAGTAATGCACGAGTTGCACATGTAGATGAAGATGCGCAGTCTAAGCATTCTGAATATGTTGAAAGGGGAGAAATCCTAGTTGTTAGAAGAACTTTGTTGAATGAGGAGAAAGAACTCAATCAGAGGAAGAGTTTATTCTTCACAAGGTGCAAATTTGAAGGTAAGTGTTGTGATATTATTATTGACAGTGGAAGCACTGATAATCTTGTTTTAGAGGAGATGGTTGACAAGTTGAAGTTGACAAGAAGAAAGCATCCGCATCCATATCGGATTGCATGGTTACAGAAATACCATAGAGCTTTGGTCAATGAGCAGTGTTTAGTAAAATTCAAGATTGGTGGCTATCATGATGAGGTGCTGTGTGGCATCATACTGATGGATACAATTCATATGTTATTGGGGAGGCCATGGCAGTATGATAGGAGCACTATCCATGATGGCCATGCAAACACATACTCCCTAACAAATGATGGAGTTCGTCATAAGTTGAAGCCCTTGAAGGAGGTGGAAGAAAAGGTATGTAGTACTGCCATAATTTGCTTGGTAGGTGGTAGAAAATTTTTGGAGGGTATGAAGCATGAGCGTCATTGCTTTGCATTGTTTCCTAGGATTAGTTAAGAGAAATGTGAAGATGTACCAACAAAAGTCTCATAAATGTTGAACGAATTTCAAGATATTGTCTCTGATAATGTACCAGAAGGTTTACCACTAGTGAGGAAGATGAGTCATCAAATGGATTTGATACCAAGAGCTAGTTTACCAAATAAGGCAGCCCATAGAATGATTCTAGAAGAGAGTGAAGAGTTGAATAGACAAGTTTAGGAGTTTTTGAGGAAGGGATTGATAAGACAGAGCCTAAGTTCATGTGCAGTACCTACAGTATTAGAACCAAAGAAAGATGGAGAGTGAAGAATGTGTATAGACTCTCGAGCCATTAATAAGATCATGATCAAGTACAGATTTCCACTGCCCAGAATGGATGACATAGTGGACTATTTGAGTGGATCCAAGTACTTCATAAAGGTTCACCTAAAGAGTGGGTATCACTAGATCCATATCAAAGAAGGAGATGAGTGGAAGATAGCCTTCAAGACAAAGGAAGGTTTGTATGAGTGGTTAGTCATGCCGTTTGGGCTAACCAATGCATCGAGCACATTCATGCGGATCATGAACGAGGTATTAAAAGAATTTTTGGGAAGTTTTGTTATTGTTTACTTAGATGATATTTCAATTTTTAGTAAGACTTGGGATGAGCATATGATGCATATCAGAAGAGTCTTTGAGAAGCTGAGGGAGGAGAAGTTGTTGATCAATATAAAGAAATGTAGTTTTGTAAAGGAGTTGGTATACCTAGGATTTGTTGTCTCAGTGGAAAGTCTTAAGATGGACCCAGAGAAGGTGAGAACTATCATTGAATGGCCTACGCAGTGCTATGGAGGTATGATCTTTTCCTGGTTTGGAAAGTTTTTATAGCAAGTTTATCAGAAATTTTTGTAGCATTTGTGCACCCATGACTGAGACAATGAAAGGGGATAGATAAGAGTTTAGATGGACTAAAAGAGCAGATAAAAGCTTTGATACATTAAAGAAGAAAGTCATAGAGCAACCTATTTTGGCACTTCTAGATTTCAATAAGGTATTTTAGGTAGATTGTGATGCTAGTGGCAGTGCTATAAGAGCTGTTTTGAGCCAATAAGGTAAGCCCATTGCCTATTTTAGTGAGAAGCTTAATGATGCCAAGAAAAAGTATTCTATTTATGATCAGGAGTTTTATGCAATAGTTCAAGCTTTGAAGAAATGGAGACATTATTTGTTGCCAAAGGAGTTTGTTTTATATACTGATCATCAGGCTTTGCAATATCTTAATAGTCAAGGAAAATTGAACTAGAGGCACTTAAAATGAGTTGAGTTTTTGCAGAGCTATGCTTTTGTTTTGAAGCATAGGAGTGGGAAGTCCAATAGAGTTGTAGATGCCTTGAGTAGAAGGCAAAATTTGTTGACAGAAATCAAGATAGAGGTTGTTGGGTTCGATGAGCTCAAAAGTTTATATCCTGAAGATCCATATTTTGTAGAGGCCTGGAAAGCTTTTTTGGAACCTATTACTTTGGATAGGACAAAATGGTTGGATTTCATAATCCAAGATGGCATGTTGTTTAGAGGAAGCCAGTTGTGCATTCCAAGGAGTTCCTTAAGAGAGAACCTGATTAAGGAAAGCATAGTGGAGGATTGGCTGGACACTTTGGTCGAGATAAGACCATTGCTATTGTTGGTGAAAATCATTATTGGCCACAATTGTAGCAGGATGTGAGGAAATTTGTTCAGAGTTGTAGAGTGTGTCAGATGACAAAAGGAACAAGTCAGAATATAGGGCTATATCAGCCATTACCTATACCAGAGAAGCCATGGGATGATATCAGTATGGATTTTATTCTTGGTTTACCAAGGACACAGAGAGGACATGATTCCATTTTTGTGGTGGTGGACAGATTCTGAAAGATGGCACATTTTATTCCTTGCAAGAAAACTAATGATGCGGTTCATATTGTTGAGTTATTTTTCAGGGAGGTGGTGAGATTACATGATCTACCAAAGAGCATAGTTTCAGATCGATATACCAAGTTTGTTGGTTATTTTTGGAGGACATTGTGGAAGAAGTTGAAGATAGATTTGAAGTTCAGTTCTGCACACCATCCACAGACTGATGGACAGACCAAAGTGGTGAATAGGAGTTTGGGTAACTTGTTAGGATGCTTAGTAGGAAATAAGCCTAAGGGATAGGATTTGATTTTACCACAAGTAGAATTTGCTTACAACAATTCTATCAATAGGAGTACTAGTAAATCACCATTCTAGATTGTATATGAGAATAGTCTAACAAATGCTTTAGAGTTAAGGAATCTGGACAAAGGAGAAAAGACAAGTGCTGAGGCTGAAGACTTTGCAGAGCACATGAAGAATTTGCATGAAGAGGTGAGAAAGCACATTAATAAGATGAATATTCAATACAAGCCTAAGGCAAAATAGAAGAGGAGATATAAGGAATTCTAGGTAGGAGCTGAAGTCATGGTTCACTTGAGAAAAGAAAGGTTCCCAATTGGAACATATGATAAGCTGAAAAATGAAGAAATTTGGACCATGCAGAATTTTGAAGAAACATGATTCAGGATATGCATATGAGGCAGAGTTGCCGAGTGGGATCAACATTTCCCCTATTTTCAACATTGTCGATTTATTAGAATATCATGAAGGTGGAACAGAGGATGGATCAATAGAAGAACTGTTGAGTATTCTGGCATCTACTTCTATAGAGGAGATAGAAGAGATCTTGGATAGCCATGTGGGAAGAAGTACTTGAAGCAGGTAATATGAAGAATATCTAGTGAAATAGAAATGAAGGCCTGTTGAAGATTCTTCTTGGTTGTCTAAGGCAGAGGTTGACCATTTGGGTTTTCCTCACATAAACACCTGAGACGTGACAGGGCCAGTTCTCAAATTACCCTAGGTGTCTAATGCAGGAGCATCCAGTGGTGTAAGAGCAATCTTGCATCACCCAAAACAAGATGTGTTTCAAAATCATCGATGTTCTTTCCATTTCTTTTTAAAATTTGTGGTTCTAGTTCCATAATCACTTGAATAATGATGTAGAACTTTCAGTTTTTTCCAAACTGCTAAAAATAGCAACTTGCTATTTTAGGAAAGTTTGCATTTGGGTATGGATTGAAGCAAAAATTTACAAGAAGCTTCATAACTAAAAAATAAGACCTTTGGAGAAGGAATCATGCAAAGATCATTTGTGAGCTAAAAGATATTAAAGTTTTTGTTTCCTGAAAAACACCTAAAAATTATTCAAACTCAAGTTTGAGGCACTAAATGGCTCTGTACGGGCCCAAAAATGGTCAAAACAAGCAAAGCAGGTTCTTAGCACGTAGAGAACTCCATGAGATTTTCAGTGCTTAAAATGGTTCATCAATTAGACACTCAGATCAAAAGTTATGGCTCCCGGAAGTTGACCTATTTTTGGAGGGAGATGCAAATTTCAAAATTAGGTTGTTGGCCACCAAAAAGGCTATAAATAACCATTTTTGGAAAACTTGGGTAGTAGTAGAGTTAAGGGGGAAGGTGTAGAGTCAAGAATAGGCAGAAAAATAGATACCCTAGCTGATTTGGGGTTAAAGAAGGTAGAAGATTCCAGAGCCTGGTGATGTGTAGCTGTAGTGTGTTGTAGCCTGTGGAGGATTGATTCCTCTTATTGTAATTGAGCTTCTATAATGTAATGAGTTGCCTAGATCAATAAAGAAATATTCTATTTTTTGTGTTCCATTTCTATTGTTGTGTGTTTTATGGTTTACCCCCTTCATCAAGTCCACATGTCATTTGTGGAAAGCCACCATATGGTTCATTTGGTTGGGCAGTTTGTATACACAGTCATCCTCATAAGGATGAGGCCGACACTTATTTAAAACATAACTAATAATTTAATGATCAAAACATATGGTTCGATCCACCACTTATCACTAATGAAGAATCTACTATAATTTAGCCTACGGCTCCTACAATACCATCGACTCATTAAGAGGTATTATCCTCTTATGATGCTAATGCATTTATATATTTGATTACATAAAATATACTTCTTATAACATTGCCACTATATTAGATAATCATAGTTTAATCAACAATAATATTTAAACAAGGAATTATAGATAATATGGTTGGGTTGAGCTTGTCTCCCGATCACAATCTGTCGACAACAATCACATATTCTTACCTCGACGAAATCATCTAAATGATTAAGAATCGTTTATAATACATCATGAGACTTTATAAAATAAGAGAATCATTTTACAACAATTTACGTTGTAACTGTTATCAATCAGGATTGTGCCACTAGTCAAGTCAAGCTTGATTGTCCTGCTAAAACATGGAAACCCTCTCAGATGTGGGTGATCTATGACAAGAGGGAATCTCCAAAGTGAGCTGGTTCTCTTTATGATTTCCTAAACTAATGAATTATAGGGGAAAGGGATAAAAGGAATAACTAAAATGTAAAACAAACTCTAAGATCTAATCTAATTGAATAACTTCACTCACAAACAACCCCTTACAATTAAACTTTCACAACCCCACCTCTGAGACTTGATCCTAAAGTGATTTGTAAAAAGGTTCAAATTAAACATAGATTACAACCAGGACCCAAGACAAATCTCATAGAAAGAGACACAACAAAGGACATAAAACTACCACAATGAAATATTGAATCAAACTCTAAAAGACGACAAATAGATGGGATAGGAAAATCTATTATATTAAACTGGAAGGAGTACAATGCAAAAAACTAAACTGAGTTAATCCCCATATAAAACTCTGTGCTTGTGCTCAAGAGAGAAGAAATGGTATCAACTGCCTCAAACAATGTCCTCCACCCTCCTTTTATAGCCAAAATGATTTTTGAAATGGGAGAGGATGGAACAACTTAGTAAAAATAAAAAAAGGCAACTTCTCAAGCTATTTCCGAGTTCCAAAAGAAAGACCCCAAAATAGGGCCTAAATTGCATCCAAATTGGAAATAATAGCTGTTAGAACTTCTATCAAGTGGTCCCCACCTAGAAAGGTGAAAATTTTTAGGCTTTATCTGGCTAGAGACTAAAAATAGAAGTTCTTTTTGCTCAATTTTTTCCAATTTCGCCTAGAAAGAAAAAATAGACAAAAAAGGAAAGCTTCCTGCCAGCTTCACTCTACCTTAATTGCATAAATAACAAATATTTGCAAGCAATTTATAGAAACATTGCTTCAAACATTGTTTTACAATAATCTGTAATTTATCTCATACCCCTATCTGACTTGATTTTTTGCAAAAATAAATAATACTTGGCTCATAATTTTGCCAAATATTTTATAATGCATTACAATTGATTTTTCTAGAAAAAATCAAAAAAATGATGAAAATATCACTATATATTTTGCAAAATAAATAAAAGACTTGGGGCTTAATCTCCATAGTTCTTCTCCTTATACATGCTTGTCCATGTGGTAATATCCTGCCACCTCATCTTTGTCTTCATTCACATTGCAAACAATGCACTTGTCTTTTAACAAACACCATCATGCCAAATTTCAACCCTATTCACAATGCCATCCTCTTGCATGCACATCTTGTCTTCACATGTTCTGCCACCTTGCAAAACTTACCTTATCCTCATATGATTCTTGTGTTGATCTTTCTATACATTTGAAATATGTAAGGTATTTAAGTAATGCACCATGTATAAAGTGGGAGAATCTTTGACTCTCAACCACATGCATGAGTTTCTAAAGGAGACAAACTCGACCATACCATAGTCGACCATAAGGGAATGAAGGTTATTTGAAAAACACCTAAGGCATAATCCTTACCTCCTTATGATGCTAACCATTGACTTCAGCAAATAATCAAATTGTAATATGTGTTGTCGATGTTGTCGGCCCCTCCAAGTAATCATCACTAGGTATCTTCAATTTTCAAGTCTTGACCATGGTTGCATTCGAATAAGGTAATGATGTTGTATTTTATTAAGTCCAAACAAAATAAATGAAATGAATTTCATCAAACAAAATAGTGAGAGAACCCTAAAAGCTATCTCATTTTCATTTCACATTGTATCTTATTCGGCTCTGCAACTTCTCTATGCCATCGCTAGGGTTTGATATTCTTTGGTCTTTCTCCTTCCTTGTCGTGGACCTCTATGGTCGAAACTTGGCATTTTCTGTGTAGAATGAAATCCTAGAACATGATGAGTATGGTATTTGAGGCTTTGACTAGTATTTCCATTTCTTTCTATAGCTTCTTGCTTTAATGGTCATGGCCATGGTGATTTATTTCCTCCTGTGCAATCTTTAATATCTCTTTCTTTGATCTGTCTGTGTCTTCTTGCAACTATGACAAAAATTTAAGAAACCCTCCTGATGAGGCTGTGGCCATGCTTCTTCTCCCTCCACAAATACTGAAGGTGAGCTTCTTTTGGTTCTATCTTATAGCATTTCTATGTATGATTTCCTTTTCAGTGTAATAGAAAAAGATAAGGGTTCTTTGCAAAAATGAAGTGGGTATCTCATTTTCTATAAAAATGTGAACTCTCTACTATAGCCATGAGTGTGCATAGCTTTTTATTGACTATAGATGCAAAACTTTGAGGGTTTTCGATTCCATGTCAAGGGTTTAATAATTTTTTTTACAAAGGCTTTATTGACCACGACCAGCTTCATTACTGTGCTCTTTCCTCTACAATTAAAAAATGGCACAAGGGTTTTTGAAATGAATAACTAGGTTTTATATATTGTTCATACAGAACTTCCACTAGCTATGGCTACCCCTTTTCTTGCTTCTGTAACTCTCATCTCACCTAAAGACAAAAAATGAAGTAAGGGTTTGAAATTTTGATATGGGTTAACAACATCCTTGCATATAAAAACCTTCTTGTCATGGACATGGTCCATTACATTGTTTCTGTACATTTTCTCTCTATTGTATGTAAAGATGAAATGAGGGTTTCAAATTTTTAGACAATGGTTTCATTTTTTATGGCATAAAATGTTCACTTCCTTTATGGCAATGCTCCATCACTTCCACTTGTAACTTTGTATGCACATTTCTATCACTGGTATTTCATTTGATTTGTATGTAACCACACATTTTATGCATTCTCCTTTTGATATGCCCACTATGTTAAATATCTAGTAGATTTAAATGGCTTCCTGATATAGTATACTTTAATGTTGATGTATGACATTATCTCCTAAGATACATCCCATGCAATGTAGCCTCTTAATCAGTTGTCCATATAAACACATGATATTCTGTATTCATTCCTGCACACTCCTTTTGTCATACATATTTGGTTACAATGGCCATGAGGCCATGATTGGCACAAACATCTTTTGCATCTCATTAAACTATAACCACATCTAGCAGTCTAACAGTTTGTATGGCTCATAAATAGTCAAGAAGAAAAATGGCTCTTTCTATGTTTGGCACTTTTCCTGTAGCATACATCTTATTAGAATTATTGTTCTCAGTACTTTATCCCTTGATTGTTATACAATTACAGCTCATTTGATGGATGTGACATTCCTAATCCTTCTCTGTAGATAATAGATGCACACATATAGAATCATGGTGTCCACTACAAGATGACTTATGCATGTTTTATATACTCACTTGGCATACATGTTGCAAATATTTATTGCTAAATCATCATATCACAAACACTTGTCAAGAACTTTGTCAATGATAACTTATGTTTGGGCTGCATCTGTCACGTGATTATGCACATACCTATTCATGGTTATTTGTAGCATCATAACACTCTTGGCAATGTGATATAGTACCTATACATGTTTGTCCTTTCTTTACTATGGTATGGCAAAACATGAGGCTCTTAATGAGTGTTGTATCAGTTGATAGTTCATCTCCTTCATGACAACACATATGTGCTATTGTAACAAATGATACAAGATGCATTTCAGTTCATCCTTATGGCTGCCTTAACTATTTTATACAAGTACTTGATCCTCTTCTATTACTCTTGGGTCAGGAGCAATGCACTTTCTTTGTAATGACCATTTGTTTGATGTGAACTCTATTTTACCTATGCACATGCTATCTCCCATATCTTTCTATTTGACTTGAATAGTAAATTCATATTCTATAGTTCTTAATTGACTGTTCTACCAAAAACATGACTTCTAAAATATAAATATGAGCATTTCAAGTCTGATGTTCACAACCTCTTACCTCATTGGCTACCATGTGCAAAATTCATTGTTCATAGATGATTGCTACTTCAACTCCCCTTGAATGGTAGTCATACATGGACACTGAATTGAAGTCCAATAGGCTGAGTTGATGCAACATCATTCACCTTATCATGTTCCTCTTTTACACATTATGGATGAATACTTGATTTCACTTCTCTGAAAACTTAGGGGCAGTACGCCAAGCTCTACCCTTGTAGGAGCCCATTTTGAACCACATGCTAAAAAATATCTAAAATAGCAACATAATTTCACCTATACCTACACATGAAACAAACAGATTAGAATAAAACAATGGTGCTCCATGATTGCTTCTTTTTCAGTTCCTTTTGTATATGGATGTTGTTTATCTGTTCAATGCATTATAATCAGAGTATTATGCCTCTCCTGATGGATAAAGGATTTTCATAACCGAAGCTTCTAACGGGACCCTTCCCACATTTTTTTAGGTACATGTCAAGGTCAGGAGCAAGATAGGAGGCTACTCAAAGATTGACAAAACCAAGGCAATGATGGCTATGTCTTTCCTTTTTGGTTCATTAGATGCATAGTATTTTCTTTGTATCTGCATATGTTCAGTTATAACCCACGGCTTGTGTGAGACATTTGATATGTCATCATTTCTTTCAATGCAATACTTATTCCTTTATGTATTTCAACTTGTAAATGAATAACCATTGTAATGAATAAAATACTTATCTCACTTGACTATTTTGCAATGCAATGAATGATCTGAAATCTTTCCTTCTTTCTTGAAGAACTGAACTACACTTATCATTGAAACATAATAACTATGCAACTAACTCATAAAAGAAGAAAATCAAACCTCACTTAAAAATGATAATGTCACATCTGCTCAGCCAATTTTGAACTGTGGTAAAAAATGGTAATAGTAATATTTATGTTAAACATAAATAGTCATAGTTTAAGTTCAAATGACGTCGTTATCAGTACTTATGACTAAGATGACCAAGTATGACTTTCAAAGATACGTAAGGTATCGACTACCTATCGATTGGGTTTATAAGTAAACGAACAAGTTAAAGCTTACCTCTCACAATACACTAGTTCATACTTTGTTACACATCTTACTCATTTTGGCAAATAGACCATTCGTAACCTAAGGTGTATATCTCTCTCTTCAAAAGATACTCTCTCTCTCTCTCTAGGAGTCATCTGAGAATCTGTATTCCTGTTTCAACTTGTAACTAAACAATTTATGATCAGTACAACATGACTTAAATAGTAAATCAAATATCATCAACAATTATTAAATTGATAAAAAAACATAATCATTTTCATAATTCCATAAATGACATTCAATATAAACCATGTCTTTTCTTGGCATCAATCTATAACATCATAATAGATTTACTTATGTTCTAGTAAAAATGAAAAGTTTAGTAAAGACAAAAATTGGGGATGTAATAGAACTTGTACTGCTACACAAATGGATTTGATTCCTTTCTTGAGAATATATTACATATACCTAATTTATAGAGGAATTTAGATATGACATGAATATTTGGGAATAGCTGACATAACATTTTTTTTTAAATTTCATTGCTTGATATATTACCTTAGTACCTATCTAGTAGAAATTACCAGAATGTTCTAACACAACCCCCTAATTTCTACTACTAATTACATCAATATTTACAATGCCCAAGTTTTCTCTCAAATACTCAAATTTCTCCTTTTCTAAGGCATTTTTGAATATATCTTCTAGCTAATCTTTAGATCTACAATACTCAAGATTGATCTCTCTATTGTTCACCAACTCTCAAATGAAGTGATACCTTGTGTCAATGTGTTTACTTCTCTTATGAAAACATGATTATTTGATAGTGCAATTGCTGATTTATTATCACAATAGATTGGTGTAGGTTCCTTTTTTTGCTGCATAATTGCTGTAGGTTCCTTTTGCTCATGCTTTAAATCTATCAAAACTTTTCGCATCCATATTGCTTGACATGCTGTTGATGTACCTACCACATATTTTTCTTATTTGGATGAGATTGTCACTATTGGTTGTTTCTTGGATGCCCATGCAACGATACCTATTCCAAAGTGAAATACATATCCTAAAGTGCTCTTCCAATCATCAATTTTCCTTGCATAATTATTATTTATATATCCAATCAACTCAAACTTATCCATTGTGGAGTAGAATATACCATATTCAATAGTCCCTGCAATATACATCAATATTCTTTTCGCAACTTGCCAATGTGAATCCTTAGGTGAGTCAATGAATCTAAATATCAAACTAACTCCATACATAATATTTGGCCTTGTTTCTATGAGATACATTAAGCTTCCAACAAGTCTTTTGAATATAGTTGAATTAACATTGGACCCATTATCTTCTCTTCTAAGTTTTGTACCCATGGCTATAGGAGTAGATGTTGGTCTATAATTTATCATTCTAAACCTCTTCAACACATCCTTTGCATACTTAGTTTCACAAATGAAAATCCCATTATCATTTTGTACAACTTCAATGCCTAGACAATATCTCATTAATCCCAAATCTATCATTTCAAATTCCTTTTTCATGGTTGTTTTAAACATATCTATAGATAAATCTCTAGTAAAGATCAAATCATCAACATATAAACAAACAATCAAAATCTTACCTTGCTTGTTGACCTTCATATATAGTGTAGGCTCGTTGTTGCTCCTTTTGAATCCATTATCCATCATGTATGCATCTATTTGGCTATACCATGCCCTAGGTGCTTGCTTGAGTCCATAAAGAGCCTTTTTCAATATGTATACTTTGTCTTCATGTCCACTTACCTCATACCCTTCTGGTTATTGTGCATAAACTTCTTCCTCTAGAAATCCATTCAAGAAATCTGATGTGACATCTATTTTATAAAATTTCCAACCATGTTGAGCTGCAATTGCTAACACCATTCTAACTATATCAAGTCTTGCTACATGTGCAAATGTTTCATTATAATCAACTCCATATTGTTGTACAAACCCCTTAGCTACTAATCTTGCCTTATATTCTTCAACATCTCCATTTGCATTAAACCTAGCTTTATAAACCGATTTTACACTTATGCATTCTTTTCCTTTAGGTAAATCAACTAATTCCCATGTGTCATTCTTTTCTATTGATTCTATCTCTTCATTCATTGCATTAATCCAATGTTCTTCTCTAATTGTATCCTCAAAACATATAGGATGATGAGCAAATAAAACAAAATTTTATTCCAAATCTATTCCTTCTCCTTGATCATAAATGTCTTGCAACCTTCTAAACATCTTACCTTTAATTCTTGATCTCAAAGATGCATGTGTAGGATTAGAATCATTACTTGTAAATTAGGAGAGGAATGGGTTGATGATTCACCTTGTTCTCTTTGTGGAGTCCTTGATGGAGTACCTTCTCACACAGTAGATTGATTATCTTGATTTTCTTGGACTTTTTCTTCTTCATCATCATGGGGTATTGTTGCACCAACTGAAATTGATTTATCTATACTACCATCCCAAGATTCTTCTTCTTTGAATACAACATCTCTACTTATAATAACCTTCTTGATGATAGGATTAAACAACTTATAAGCTTTTGAATATTAACAATAACCAATACAGATGCACTTCTCACCTTTATCATCCAACTTGCTTCTTGTTTTCTTTGGCACAAATGCAAATGCAACACAACCAAAAATTCTAAAATGTGATACACTATTATACTTACCACTCCATGCTTGTTGAGGAATCTTGTCTTCCACACTCTTTGTTGGACACTTATTCAAGATGTATACTGCACAGGCTACTGCTTTAGGCCAATATTCATTAGGTAGATTCTTACCTTCCAACATGCTTTTTGTCATCTCCATTATTGTTCTATTCTTCCTTTTTGCAACACCATTCTGCTAAGGTGTATAACTTGTAGTAAATTGTTTCTTTATCCCATGGAACCTACAAAAGTCTAAGAACTCATTTGATTTGTATTCACCTCCTCTATCAGATCTGAATATCTTGATGAATAGGCCACTTTGTTTTTCAACCAAAGATTTGAAATCTTTGAACTTTCCAAATGCTTCAGATTTATACTTAAGAAAATAAACCAATGTCTTCCTAGTATAATCATAAATGAAATTTAGAAAGTAGATGCTCCCCCCTAATGACGGTGTTTGCATTTGACCACATAAATCTGTATGCACAAGTTCTAAAGGAGCCCATGCTCTATATGACATTCCCTTTGGAAAACTGTCTGTATGTTGTTTTGCCAAAATACAACTCTCACATGAACTCACTGGGTCTTGAATTGTGGGTAATCCTTTTATCATTTCATTCTTTTACAACAAACACAATCCTTTGAAATTAATATGACCATACCTCAAAGGCCATACCCATGCTTGATCTTGACAAGTTGCCTTGAAATTTGCTTCATATCCTCCTATGTTTTCACTCCTCATCCTTAGTGGAAACATCCTGCTATTTGTCATTTCAACCCTTGCAATTACCATGTTACTAGGAGGTATATCAAATAGAGTGCAAACCTTGTTCTCAAAAATGATTTTGTAACCTTTTTGAATAAGTTGACCAATACTTATAAGATTATGCTTCAATCTAGGTACAAAGTAAACATCAGGAATAGACCTCTTAGAATGATTTGTTACCACATTGATTGCACCTTTACCCACAATTGCCATTGTATCATTATTGCCCAATTTTACTTCTAATTTGACTGTAGTATCCATGCTTTCAAATAATTCTCTATTTCCTGTCATGCGATTGCTACACACACTATCTAGAAACCAATAATCATTTGAATTTTATTGAGCTACATGACATGTGATGAACAATGTGCCTGAACTAGTTTCAAAAATTTTTATTTTTCTTTCGTACATCTACTTGTTTCTTTCGACATTCACTCGCAATGTGTCCAAATCTCTTGCAATAATAACATTGGGTATTAGACTTATCATACCTTTGTGATACTTAATTATATACATGTCCAATATATTGGCAACATGGTTAAGAGAAACTACTGATATGTTGAAGATTTGATGTTGTCATTGATGGCAACAATCAGATATGACTTGGAATAGTTCTTGAGACAAGTTGTGTATAACATTTTGGTCCGGTAAGAATAACTTAGTCAAATTGATTAAGTGTTGGAAGCTTATTGAGTCAGTGACAGAGAATTGATTGATACTCCTCCATAGATGAAGACTTTGGTTTGTAGTTCTAGTATGTTGCATATAGTTGTTTGATGGTATTATATTCCAAGTTTCATATATTGACAATCTCTAGAAGCCATATTGTGAATTGCCTAAGTTCAAGTAAGCAGAGTTCACTTATAAACAGTGCAGATCACCTGAGGATTTCAGTCCACATTCCTCTAGTATTGGTTGTTTCGAGTTGCATTTTGGAGGTGTTATAAACATATATGAGGAGTATCTAATTCCAGATTTGTAGAGTTTGAAGTCTACCAAAAGATCATCTACAAGCTTCCAAGTATCAACATACAGTTTGACAGTGTTTCACAAAGACAGAGTCAATAGTTTTGAGATCTACATCTTGCCACACAAGAATATTATGACATGTGGTTATGAAGGTATAATTGGTGATGCATATTGAATGTTTGGTATGAATTCCACAGTCTTGTGGATTCTGCATTGGGAGTTGTGATATGATAGATATGATGGTTGAGTTTATACTTAAGGATGAGGTTGACACACAGTTGGATCGATGTACGGTAAGGGTATTTTGTTTAGATCATCATCCTAAGTGGTTCTATAACAGGTCCACACCTATATGAAGGATTCTTGAAGGATTGTATAGGTTCGTATTGTTGTTTGTGTAAAAGATCAAGATGACAAAGTATAACTTTTGTGTACACATTTCATATTTGGCATGCCGGCCTAGTTTTGAGTTAAATCTTGTTGCAGATATATATACTTGATAGATTTCAATGTTGGAGTGATATGATGATGTGAATGTGTTACAAATTTGTTGTGTATGTGATTCTTGTGATCTGAAAAGTGCAATAAGGGTTTAGAAGACTGAAGAATAGAGCATATGTGAACAAAGTAGAGAAACAAAGTAGTCATGATGAAGTCCTTTGAATTTGTATATTGAGCTATCAATGGAAATGTATTCCATCATTCTATAGATGCATTTGTAATAGTTCTTTCTTGGCAGTGAGCCACCCTTTATCTATCTTCTTTTCTTTCATGGTAGTGAGCCTATTGCAGTGAGCACTTCTTTGGATAGTGAGTCCTTGGGCAGTGAGACTTTTTGTAATCCAATTTTTAAAATTATAATATATTGTGAGCTAACACTCACTGTTGTTTTTCCCTTTTCAGTTTTCCACATAAAAATCCTGGTGTCTATGTGTTATGACTCTGTGATTGCTTTTCTTATGTTTACTTTGCTTTCCTGTTATTGAATTTGGTAAATGGATCAAAGAACATGTGAAGAAATAGTTTTATAGAATACTGATTAACCCTCCATCTTAGTATTCCTTGTGTTTAAGACTCTAGGTCTAAAATCTTATCTTGGCCTTCCTCCTGGATTAGGAATTTTTCTTTCTTCTCTTTGGAAATTATTTCTTCCTCTTCCTCTTCCTCTAAAATTTCCTCTTCCTCTGCGTCTACCAAATATCATTTGTGATTTGAATGCATTCTCCAATGAAGCATTGTTATTCTTGTTCAACCTATATTCATGAGATAGCATGATCTAAACAACTCTTCTATAGATAACTGTGACAGATCTTTAGATTCCTCAATTACAACCACAATAGTAGCCAACTTGCTAGGCAAACTTCTAAGAATCTTTTCAACAACCTTCTGATCTGATAACTCATCACCATTTGATCTATTTGATTAACCACATTCATTAGTTGACCTTGAAATTGATCTACTAAATTTGAATCTTTCATTTGCAAATTTTTAAAATCTCTTCTAAGTTATTGCAACTTGGCTACTTTACCTTAGAAGTACCTTGATATATTGTGTCAAGTGCTTCGCATGCTTTCTTAGATGCATTTGAACTTTTAGTTCTACTAAAAATTTCATCTTCGATACCTTCTTGAATAAATTGCAAATCCCTTACATCTTTTTCTCTCTTTTACTTAAGCTCTTTCAATTGATTTGCAGTTAATGTTGCCTCATCCTATGGTTCTACAAACCCTTTCACTACAAAATCTAGTATAACTATGCGTATTACATATTACATTGTTTAAGTAACCGTCTAAGAGTTACATCATCAGTTTGGAAGGTGCATAACTATTTCACCACAGTATTTAACTATGTTTTGTATCTGCATTTGTCATCATATCAATAAAACATTTTTCATTGGCACTCTCCATTAAATGGTATCAGAGCGGCTCTGTGATCTTGAGAAATGTGATAGAATAGAAGGCACAACCACTACTGCATAAGAGACGATGGGAAGTTGAGAATCATGGAAGATATTCTTGCATAGTGCAACAATGCATTTGTGGACAATGTTCCTCAGCCTGGAGAAAGTGTTGCTTGTAGAGCGAGCAGACCTGCTACTCAATGATCTTTCCACTGTGAATAAATAACATTGAAGAGTGTATTCAAATGATAATGTGTTAAAGATCAAATTGCTATCAATTCTAGTTTCTAAATCATTGTCATCTTCCTATTCATTACTACCTGGAGAGAATGGTAATGGTGGCATTAGAGATTTGCTGAGCAGAATGTAGAGTTGCAACCTATTTTTTGTTTGTTTTAATTCACTGCATCATCTTTGATTAAAAATGCCAAGATATCCATACTGGTGAAATAAGTTGGACTGCCTTAAAGAAGAGTGGTTTTAAATATGACCCACATCATTGAGAACAACTGTAAGTTTTTAATTAATCTTTTTGCTTCTGTAAGTGCCACATTAATGAATGGAAATGGTGTGAGAAATGTGAGTTTCGGTTTGCAAGTGTAGGAAGCATTTGATAAAATTTTGGAATTATTCAAAAATGTTGATAATGTTGTGTGTGAAGACAAAAGATGCGTTGAAAAAGAAAATCAAGGAGGTATTTGTGTTAACATTGTGAAGAGTCCAACCTGGATAGGAAGGAAGAGTTTCTAAGGCATCCTTCATATTGGATATCTCCAAAGAACATTTTACAATGATGTCAACCTATGATTAAGTGACATGTGAAGCAACTGTAGCTGAACCAGTTTGAAGCTCTAGATCATTTCAAAGAAGTGCTTATATATGCTGTCCAATCTTCATTGCTACAAGCAAAGGAAAATTAGTTACTCTGATTGGTGATGTTAGCTATGACTATGTAAGTTTTGGAGAGATCTAGAATTTATCCTAGATGTGTATGTTGATTAAGTATTCAACAAACCTTGCATATAAATGTGTGAAAAGGGGTATTCTAGTCATTTTATATCCACTGAACATTACCTGAGTTTTAGATATTTTTCTTGAGGGAGGAAATAAAATCTTGTTTCTGGTTATTCATGAAAATAAAGGTGTCCTTATGGAGGTATATGGTTGATTAGTGTATGGGTCTATCATTAGTTCAAATTGACATTATCATCATGAATGCACATATGTCAAAGATCACTTATGCTTTCAAGGACATCTTTTCTATTCCTGATGAGGCCTCTAAAGACTCATCTAAGACATCAGTTGGTTAAAGTGCAACAGGGTCATATTGGAGGCAGGCGGCATCGAAGGATGGAGGATTTTCCATCATCTCAAGTTAGCTTCTTGCTTTGAGATGATGCTTTGCATGAGAAGCATTTTTAGTTTTGTTTTTTTCTTTGTTGTTGCTGATGGAGCTGATAGATTTGAAGAATGTATGTTTTGTGAAGATTTTGTTTTGGAGACAGGTTTGGGATTTGGTGTTGAGCTCAATATGGATTGTTGTCTAGCAAGTTTCAAAGAGTATATGATCGAGAATTATACCCTTTTGCGGTCACTAGACAATGGTAGAGATATGTCGTATCTCTTAGGGTTCATTGTTGAATAATTCTCGACTCTATGATTTGAGATCTTGGGACTAAAGACATCAAGAACACAGCTCGAAGCTATGCCTTTCTGAGGGTAGACGAGACAACATGATGGAAGCCCCGCTTGGTTCAGGATTTGTTCTTTGAGAGAAGATCTTCTATAAAATATGTATTCATATTATGTAATCACCTTTGTTGAGTATTTTATCATTCAAGGGGGGTCCCTTGGTACTTTTGCAGGAATAATGTAATAAGGAGGGGAATGTTAGCATGCATTGTTTAGTATAACTATACGTATTACATATTACATTGTTTAAGTAATTGTCTGAGAGTTACATCGTCAGTTTGGCAGGTGCATAACTGTTCCATCACAGTATTCAACTATGTTTTGTATCTACATTTGTCATCATATCAATAAAAAAAATTCATTGGCACTCTCCATTACTTGAGAACAAAACAAAGTTTTTGTTGGCATAATAACAATGGTATTACATTGTTAGAATTTGTATTAGTTTGTTAACTACCACCGGTTATGAGTAGTTCCTACCGCTAGTTATGAGTAGTTATGTTCGGTTACATATAACTAGAGTCCCCTCATAGTTTATTTACATGGTTTTGTATTTGCATATCATCGAATCAATAAATAGTTTACTTTATTTCATATGGTATCAGAGCTATGGCATTGTTGATGTGGCCTATGTGAGGATCTTGTGATTATTGAGGTGTGTACAGAACACCTCATGCGAGTCTAGGACATCTTCCATTCTCTACACCATCACCTTCTGTGGATTTGAAGATCGCTGCCACCTTTGAATCAAGTATGCATGTGTTTGAAGGAGAATAAAAGGCATATATAGAAGTTGTGTGATGTGAAGGGTTCAAATAGATCAGAGATCAAAGTGTTGATTTACATTCATCTATCACATTTCGGAAGTGATAAGGCATTCAAAGAAGTCCTGAGAATATACATAGAGAGGTATGCAAAATTTGAAGTTTTTGATGAGTTTTCCACTTTAGTTATTTGGTAGTTCACAACCAATTTCAATGACCTTATGTTTGCCCAAACTACAGGGTCACTTGTAGTGAAGATATTTTCTACCTGTGAAATTCCATTGATAGTTACTCTGATAAGAGAGTGATATGAGGATGTTTTGAAGGCATCAGAATATCTAAAAAATGTTCCATCTCTACCGCTTAGCATATATTCATAGTTGGAAGAAGATTTGTAGGAGGCTGTGAGAATATCAAACTGACAGCGAAGCATGGGAGTTTGGGGGCCCAGTGTTTGCAACAAGTAATATGCTTTACCTAGCACAAACAGTTGCAATTCCACCAGAGAAAATCAGCCAGCGGCCTACCAGTTTGGCACACCCTCTTATACATGCAATTTTTGTAACATGGTTTGCAGAATTAGGATCATGAGTGTCTAAAGAGATCTCAATATAGCCAAGATGGGAAAGATGCGTGGGATTTCAGGTATGATACTTATATAATGAAATGTAGAAGACTACAACTTGAGCCATTGTCATTTATTATCTTCATTTATTCATCAAAGGGGCATTGGCAGTTATATACAAATGGCAACATAATATTTTAAGTGAGTAGAAATACTGACTGTGTAGAGAGAATATTGATCTTCCCCATTTAGCAGTAATAAATTTATTTACCCATATGTCAAATACAGAAGTTATGGTGGAAGCATACCATGTTTGGTGGAAGTAAGTGACATTTCAGATTAAGCCATTTGATAAGTAACACAAATGGCTTAGTGGATAGTGACAGAGGCAGTGATAGTCAAGGATTATGTAGATTTGAATTTAGGGTTTAATAATTGGAGAAATAAGGGATTTTGTAAGAAGTTTGGTTGCTTTGTAAGGCGTCTATGGTTTGAAATTTATTTTGCATCATAGTAATTAAATAGAAGGTATAAGGTTGATTAGTGTATGGGTCTATCATTAGATCAATTTGACATTATCATCATGAATGCACATATAGCTTATGCTTTCAGCGCCATCTTTTCTATTCGTGATCAGGCCTCCAAAGACTCATCCAAGACATCAGTTGGTTAAAATGTAATAGGGTCATATTGGAGGTAGGTGGCATCAGAGGATGGAGGATTTTCCATCATCTCAAGTTAGCTTCTTGCTATGAGATGATGCTTTGCATAAGAAGCATTTTTGGTTTTGGTTGTTTTGCTTTTCTTTGTTGATGCTGATGGATTTGAAGAATTTATGTTTTGTGAAGATTTTGTTTTGGAGACAGGTTTGGGATTTGGTGTTGAGCTCAATATGGATTGTTGTCTAGCAAGCTTCAAAGAGTATATGATCAAAAATTATACCCTTTCGTTGTCACTAGACAATGATAGAGATATGTTGTATCTCTTAGGGATCATTGTCAAATAATTCAATATTGTGATTTGAGAGTTTGGGGATAAAGAGCTGAAGAACATAGCTTGAAGCTATGCCTTTCCGATGGTAGATAAGATAGCATGATGGAGCCCGGCTTGGTTTAGGATTTGTTCTTTGGGAGAAGATCTTCTATAAAATATGTGTTCATATTATGTAATCAGCTTTGTTGAGTATTTTAGCATTTAGGGGGGTACCTTGGTACTATTGCAGGAACAATGTAATAAGGGGGGGAATGTTGGCATAATAACAATGATATAACGTTGTTAGCATTTGGTATTAGTTTGTTAACTACCACCGGTTATGAGTAGTTCCTACTGCCGGTTATGAGTAGTTGTGTTTGGTTACATATAACCGGACTCCCCTCATAGTTTATTTACATGGTTTTGTATCTACATATCATTGAATCGATAAACAGTTTACTTTACTTCACTTTTCATCTTAATTGCCCAATTGTCATAGTTCTTACCAGTAAAAAATGGAATTAGGGGCTGCAGAAAATTATTGCCTGATGACATGACTTCAATCTGATCTACTACAACAAATTAACTTTTGAAAATCATTTATCCTGATTAGTTCTAGTGGCTTTGCATCTCCAATCGTCCTCAGCTATGATGTTTGTAAAATAACTTCTTAACAACATCTTATGTCTTCAAAAAATCTCCTGCAATGTGATTTTTATCAAAAAGTAGGGTTTTTCTTACAGTATTTGACGATGATGGGCGACTACTTTTTCTTTCATAGCTATATCTCCATTTTTTGTTTATTTGTTGGTTGCTTCAGTAGCAAATTCTACGATCTAAACTTGGTTGATTTTGTTTGGAAGCTCCAGTGAACAAGAAACCCTAAAAACAAAAAACTATGGCTAACTTTGTCTTCAGATTTTCAGCAATCAAAATAATCTCCTCACGGATTGGCTATGGCCCCTTCAGTGATTTCGATGGATCCTCATAAACCATCTGATGTCTCCTTTGTCTCAAATTTGTAGACTCTCCTTTAGTGACCAAAAACCTCCCACTTCAATGATATGCTTCAAATTTGTGGCTTTTTTTAATAAAATCTACGCTTTGGCTACAACCTAGAACAATCCTTCAAAGCCTTCAGTCTCATTCTTAGTAACCTTCTCTGATACCACTTGTGATCGAGTAGAGACAAAAAAACATTAGAATAGTAAACTATGAACCTGTGCTAAAACATAAAATGGATTTCATTGCTTGCTTCAAAACATAATACATATACCTCTTTTATAGAGGAATTTAGATACTACATGAATATTCTGGAATACCCAACATAACATTTTATTCTTTGTTTTATTTTCCTTGGCTAACATATTACCTTATTACCTAACTAGTAGAAATTACTAGAATGTTCTAACGACTTGCTTTTTTAGTAAACTCGAATGGAAACCTCCAATGTGAAAGGATAAATACCAGACACCAAAGACAACGTTTGTCTTTGGGGATAAGGTGTTAAGTCTTTTAACTTGATTTGGTCAACTATCTTGCAATAGGCCTTTGATCTCCTTATAAATTACTCCCGCTATCCTCTATTTAGACATCAATAAGGCATCTTCTAATCCTTTTCTATTATTAGTAGCTAATTATGGGCTACACCGCACTTGCTAGTTTCCTCATTCTCATTATCTTTTCCATGTCCATGATGTGGTTGGGCAAGGGAAAAGAAGAATCTATAAGGAAGGCCTCTTTTATTCACATGGTCAACTCCATTAAACTTGAATATTTCAATTTACCCCAACAATATTTTTACATAATTATATTTTAATTTTTGATTCCACACAAATCCCCTTTTTCCTTAAGCAATACACCACACACTGTGAGACATTATGACCAATCAAACATTACCTAATGTTAGTATAACACCACATTGCAGGTACTCAATGAATTATAGAAATTAATTAATGCAATTATAGAAGGTGATTAAATGCAATTTAACTCCTTTTGCAAAATGCCTTATTCCTAGGGTCGAAACATATAAATGCAAAACTCATTTCAAAACTAGCATATAAAGCATTTTGCAAGCATTCAAAGTGATTATAAAAACAATTAAATGAAAACAAACTGTGCAGTTAAATAAACAAACACAAAGAAAACAGTCACTTTGTAGGTTCACCTAAAACACAGTGATCTAGAACCACCAAAAATTTGGATTAGTGGAATACTATGTAAACATAGGGATCATCCTTTTATTCATAACCAAATAGGATGGGTTGAACAACTAAAATACCACAAGAGTAAGGAGTCACTAGCTCGACCATGAGGACTAGAGAAGGTGAGATGGTCAAGTGAATCCATATCATTCTACCCCACATCCTTCAATTGGTCAAACACTTGTGTGTGTGTGTAAATATCCTACACGTTTAGGTCAAACTATCAAATATAACAATAGAGATCATAGATGAAGCAACATATAATAACTAATGAGTAGATGTAATCTAGCAAGGCACATATTTGTCCTATAATTACGTCATATCATAATCAACTCAATATAACCTTTAGTCAAACCATAGAAACATCAAGACAAGGCAAGAGTTACCACACCAGTGAGCACTACATATAAGAAATTCCATTTTTTATTGGTAGGTAACTTTTAGTTAAGATGAATCTTGTAACTAAAAATGTCTGTGCGAGTGTAAGTATTTCTTGCATAATATTATTGTGTAGGAACAACATAATTATGTGTGGTAGAAGGTAACATCACAAGGATACCATAAGGGAAAATTCTACAAAATAATATCACCATGCAAACACAATGGAGAACATACCATGTACAATAACTATGGCATAACACTTCTTCGTATTACAGAAGACTGGACCTTTTCAAAGCTCCTTAAATTTTATTCTTAAATCTAATAATATAGAAAATATTTAATTGCATGGATTTAGTAATATAAAAAATTTCTTAGGTGAAGATTTACATATACTAATTATAGATGTAAGTGAAGTAGCTTTATTTTAATTTAATTTAACTCTTATTAATATGGCTTCAGGTTAATAAATGTTGACGCTTTCAAGTTATGAGAAAGACTGACTTGGCTTGGCAAGCCATGTGGACTCGAACTTCTCTCACTAAAGATTATTCAACATTTCTTAATAAGAAAAAGCTCCATGTTCTTATCATTTGTGAGTGACTTGACTTGGTTTATTTGTAGACTTGAATGGGTAAACACCAAACACAATGTAATTTGATCTGGTCATTTTCCCTGCAACAGGCATCAAGCCTATGCTCTCCTTATAAATTGCCCCTGTCATCCTTTATTCACACATCAATAATGCATCTTGTTAGGTTTTTCGCTTATTAGTAGCCAATTATGGAAGGTTCCTTATTCTCATTCTCTTTGCCATGTTTGCGATGTGGTTGGGCAAGGTGGAAGAAGTGGAACATATAAGGAAGCCGTATATTGTTCACATGATCAAGTCTATGAAATCCTAGCATTTCAATTTACACCATCATTAGGTATGCTTCAATGCTAAGCTAGGTATCGCGATCGGATCCCACAGCAAATGGGAATGTGTTGTTATACACATATGATACTCTCTTGCACGACTTTTCTGCGAGGCTGAGCTAGTCTGAGGCTGAAGCAATGGAGGGTATGGAGGGGTGCTTGGATGTAATCCCTTCCCCTCTCTTGGTAAAATTGCCACTACACACACGCCAAAGTTTCTAGGTCTCACATCCTCCTCCTCCTCCTCCTCTCCTCCTGGATTATGGTCTCAATACTCTAGTTATGGAGAAGATGTTATAGTGGGTGTGATTGACACAGGCATATGGACTGAAAGTAAAAGCTTCAATGATGTAGGCCTTGGACCTGTTCCCTCAAGATGGAAAGGCACATGTGAAAGCGGGCGGGACTTCAATTCATCACACTGTAATAGAAAAATCATTGGAGCTCGATACTTCTACAAAGGCTACGAAGATAATTTTGGTAAAATTAATGAAACGTTGGAATACAAATCTCTGAGAGAGGCCCATGGCCACAGCATCACGTAAACAGCTGGTGAGTTGTAACTCACCAACTGTACAGAGGCGTCAACGAGGAGGGCAGTCGGCTACATCTAAGGATTGAAACTATTCATCGACTTTCGATTGTTCATGCCATACTATTTGTTGACTACTGTAGAACTGTCTTCGACTGCCGTACAACACGTCGACCAGCCAGTTGCTTGCAATGCACCAGCTGGTAATGAAATGTTGGAATACAAATCTCTGATAGATGCCCATGGCCACGACACACATACATCTTCCACTACCATGGGAGCTGTGGTAAGTGGTACCAGTTTCTTCAGTTTCGCCAACAGAACAGCGAGAAGAATGGTTCCTCAAGTGAGGCTAGCCATCTACAAAGCCTGCCGGGCACCTGGGGGAAGTTGCGACCAGAGCGACATCACTGCGGCCATCGAACAAGCCATTACTGGCGGTGTCGACATCCTTTCTATCTCACTTACCTCACAAGATGTGCCATTTCACATGGATCCCAGAGCTATTGCAGTATTTGGGGCCATTGAAAAGGGTGTTTTTGTTTCTGGTGCGGCAGGTAGCAGTGGACCTCTTCTCTCTACTCTTAGTAATGTCGCACCCTAGATTACTATGGTCGGTACGGGCAGCATCAACAAAGACTTCCTTGCTTCCCTAGTGTTGAGCAACCAAGAGATATTGAGAGGCACCTGCACCTCCAACTACAAAACAAATGAAAAATTGCAAGGGTCATTCCCTCTGGTGTATGCCTCTGCCAAAAATAGCTCGAAGGGTTGCCTCACTGGTAGCCATGACCCCAATATGGTGAAGGTTAAAATGGTTGTGTGCGATCAGCTAGTTTCCAAAACTGCCTTGGAAAAAGTGGAGGATGTAGCCAGAACAGGCGCTGCAGGAATTATCATGGCCAATGGAGAACTCCTCAGAGCGCACCAACAACAACTGATTACCAACCAATTAAATCTACTGGCTATCACCGTGAGCTTCTCCGCTAGAGAAAAAATAAAATCCAACATCAATACAAGGCAGAACAATGTCACGACCACCATGCACCTCACATGATCGACTATCATGGGGAAAGCAATAGTCGCTCTCACTGTGGCTGCTTTTTCATCAAGGGGCCCAAGCATAGTATTGTTAAGACTGGAAGCACAACTCAATTGCAGAAAAGAGTAATAAATAGCGCAAAGATTAATTAGAAAGCAAAAAATAAAAGAGACCAGATTTATCATGGTTCACCAAACTTGGCTACATCCACACTAAGCAGAGGAATTTATTATTGCTGAAAGAATTGAGTTTTACAATGTGATATCCAGCATATATAATGCTTCATCATACATCAAACAAGGAATGTGAATAGACAAAGAATTGATGGGAAAATAATCTGTCTATTGGTCTTCATTTCCTTACAATCTCCCACTTGAAGGTCAACAGATGCTGCAACTTGCCAATCATTCCCCTGCTCTAAACTTTTGGTCACTTCTTCTTAACCAGACCAAGAGAAGTCCTGGCACATTTGAACTTCTCTTTGGGAACAACCTTAGTGAAAATGTCTTTTGGATTGACCTTTGTGTCAATTTTTGCAACTTGTAACTTGCCCTCTTCAACCACGTGATGAATGAAATGAGCATGTATGTTGATATGTTTAGAATGACGCTGAGATGAATGATTGTGAGCCATAAAAATGGTGCTGTGACTATCACAAAACATAACATAATCACTTTGTTGACATCTCAAATCACTAAACAATCGCTGTAACCAAAGCATCTCCCTAGCACCTTCAGAAAGAGCCATGTACTTAGCTTCGGCAGAAGAAAGAGCAACAAAATGTTGCAACCTCGATACCCAACTAATGGCAGCTCCAGCAAACATAAAAACATAGCCAGTAGTAGATCTCCATTTATCTAAATCTCCGAGAAGATCAGAATCAGTGAAACTTTGTAGCTGTACCTTATTGCCACCAAAACACAAAGCATAATCAGAAGTACCTTTAAGATACCTTAATATCCATTTGATGGCTTCCCAATGAGGCTTACCGGGATTGCTCATGAACCTACTCACAACTCCCATTGCATGAACAATATTGGGACGAGTGGAGACCATAGCATACGTAATGCTACCAACAGCCGATGTATAAGGAACACCTTGCATAAATTCTTTATCCTCTTGTGTTTTCAGACACAAATCAGAAGATAAACAAAAATGGGAAGCAAGAGGAGTAGAAACAACCTTCGCATCAGCCATACCAAATCTGTCTACAACCTTGTCAATGTATGCTTTTTGTGACAACATGATCTCCTTGTTTTGTCTATTCCTAGTGATGGTCATTCCAAGAATCTTCTTGGCTGGGCCTAAGTCTTTCATAGAAAATCTCTTAGCTAATTGTGACTTCAATTTAGAAACAATCCTCATACTTGTGCCAGCTACCAACATGTCATCAACGTAGAGCACGAGAATAACAAACTCACCATTAGAAAGTTGCTTATAATAGACACAAGGATCTAATTCACATCTCAAGAAGTTTTTCTCAGTCATAAAGCAATCAAACTTGAGATACCATTGGCGTAGGGCTTGCTTGAGCCCATACAAGTTGCATTTCAACCTACAATAAAGATGTTCCAGTCCCTATTTTTTAAATCCTTCCGGCTGTTCCATGTACAACTCTTCATCAATGTCACCATGTAAAAAGGCTGTCTTGACATTCAATTGATCAAGTTCAAGATCTTAAACTGCAACCAAACCCAAAACTACCCAGATTGTGGTCATTTTGACAACTGGTGAGAAAATCTCATTAAAATCTATGCCTTTCTTTTGATCATACCCTTTGACAACTAGTCTAGCATGATAGCATTTGTTGCCCTCATCTTCCTCTTTCCACTTGTATACCCAACGATTTTTCAAGGGTCTTCGATTAGGTAGAAGTGGCACTAAATCCCAAGTGTTATTAGCCTGCAATGAACTTATTTCATCTTGCATCGCCTCTTGTCATTTCAAAGAGTCAATTGCCTTGCAAGCCTATTTATAAGTAGTTGGTTCAGGTTGATCAGAAATCAAAAGTTCAGGCTCTGCCTCTTCTGAATATAACAATTCATAATCAGAAAATTTGGAAGGACATCTCCTCTCTTGGGTAGATCTCCTTAATTGAGGACCCTCCTGTTGCAAATTTGAGTCTTCCAAAGTCATTTTCTGTAAGTGATTTTGGATGTTTTCTATGTCAGATTGCATACTGCCCTATTGTATATCAAGAGTTTCCTATGCACCTATAGTGCTCTGTTTAGGCAAAATTGCTTGACTCTATAGATCACCTCTAATCACCCACCTGTGCGAAGAATGTTGTATAACCCCTGTGCTAGGTGCCATATTACCACAATTTGTAGGCTGCGAACTACCAATACAAGGCAGATTATCAATCAGAGGCTATGTTTGGCCAAACAATTGCTGCGTGTGACTGGAGGAAGGCAGCGTATGAGTTTGACGAGGTAGCATGTGAGTAAGAAGTGGCATATCTGTAGGAAGAGGCTGTGTGGCATTTTGAAAGGATAGCGGTGAAAACATAGACTACATTTGACTAGTTACCTGATGCGTAGGAGTTAGAGGCAACAAACATGTTTGAGGAGGCAGCGTGTGATTTAGTGAGAACAATGATCCATACAAAGGCATCGAATTCATAGTTGGGGGTAGTGTAATATCTCTAGTCTGCAGTGATTGAAATAGCTGTGATTCACAAGGTAAAGGCTGCGCAGGAGCTGGGAAAGTCAGCGAACAAGTTTGACTAGGCTATGTTGGATGTGAGGGAGGTTGCGTTGGATGTGTTTGACCATCTACAAGAGGCTGGGGTAAAATTGCCAGAGGCAGCGTTTGCATTGCAGGAGAGTTTATATGGTCTTGGGTAGAGTGCACAACAGGGGTACCACTATTTGAAGATGCCGAACTTACATTTAATGGTTGTGTAAAAGAAACACTATTGTCAAACAAATCAACATTAATATATTCTTTTGAAGATGTACTTTCTTTGTGCAAACGTGGGAAAATTTTTTCGTTGAAGATGACATCCCAACTGCGAGTGACCTTTTTGGCGACGGGATCCCACAACCTAAATCCATATTGATCCTCACCATATCAAACAAAAATACACTTCTGTGATTTGGGATCCAATTTGGATCATTTCTCATGAGGAATAAGAGCAAACACTTCACATCTAAACACCCGTAGATGATTATAAAAAATACGCTTGCCCAACCACCTTTTCCTGGGAATGTCAAGATTTAACTGAGATGAAGGAGCTCGATTAATGAGGTAAACTACTGTGTTGCAAGCCTCTACCTAGAACTCTTTTCCCAGTCCAGCATTGGAAAGCATACACCGTGCTTTTTCTAAAATTGTTCTATTTAACCTCTCCGCAGTCCCATTTTCTTGCGGTGTATAAGGAACAATTTTGATTCTTCAAATACCATTGTCAGCACAAAAACTATCAAACTCTAATGAACAAAATTCACCGCCATTATCAGTTTGCAAACACTTGATATTATGCCCACTCTAATTTTCAACTAGAGCTTTAAAACTTTTGAATTTGTTGAACACTTCAAATTTTTTATTGAGCATAAAAATCCAAACTTTCCTAGTGCAGTCATTAAGGAAAGTCAAAAAATAATTAGAACCTCCAAGAGAAGTTACCTCGATTGGCCTAAAAACATCCGAATAAACCAGCTCCAAAGGTGAGGTGTTCTTCTCATGACCCCCGTCTTCATGAAGCTAATCTGCTTCTGCTTGCCGTAAAGATAATGTTGGCAAAAAACCAAATCCACGGATTTCAACCCCAGTAATTGTTCTCTTTTGATCATGACTTCAAGGCCTTTCCTACTCATATGTCCAAGCCGTTGGTGCCAAAGCTCGGTTTCGCTGTCCGTCAGTGTCATAGCAGCTCCCACTTGAGAGTCATTTTCAAAAACATATAAACTGCCCTCTCTATTTCCTTTGGCAATCTATAGGACACCTTTAGTAACCTTCCAAGAATCTAGATAGAAGGTAGTATTGCAGCCTTGTGAAAACAGTTGGGTTATAGAAATCAAATTCTTTTTTAGTTTTGGGACATGCCTAACATCTTGCAAAAGCCATTTGCTTCCATTTTTGGATTGTAGGAGAACATCACCTTTACCAATGGTGTCCAATGAATTGTTATCCCCTAAGTAGACCTTCCCAAACTGTCCTCCTTGATAATTATAGAAGGCATTCATACAAGAGGTGGCATGAAAGGATGCACCTGAATCTAGAACCCATGAATCTGAAGTGGTTTCACTTACGGATAAAACCAAAATATTATCATCCTTGTCATAAACAACATTGACCTCACTGTCTCTAACCTTCTCTTGCGCCTTCTTATAGGAATAACAATTTTTCTTGGTGTGATCGGGCTTACCGCAAAAAAATTAACAGTCACCAACTCTACCTCTAGATTTTGACCTCTTCGCTGATTTTGATCTTCTTCTGTTATTGTCTTTGCCTCTATTATGAGGCATTTCTCTACTAACAGTGGTTAAGGCTTCACCAGAAGATATTTCTTGGTTCTTTCTACGCATATCTTCACTAAGGAGTGTAGCTGCTATGTCATCAAAAACCAATTTTGTTTTGGCTGCAACTGAAGTGCTTATGGCCATCACGACACCTTCCCACCTATTCGGTAATGAGCATAGCAGCAAGATGCTTTAATTTCATCTTCCAACTTTATCTCCATTGAAGTCAATTGGGTAAGTAAGGTATTAAACTCATTCAGATGGTTTGACATAATTCCGCCTTCTTTCATTTTCAGGTTATAAAGCTTTTTCATAATAAAAACTTTATTGGATGCTGAAGCCATCTCATACATTTTAGAAAGTTTATCCCACAACTCCTTCGAAGTCTTCTCCACTGAAACATTTAACAATACATTGCTGAACAGTGAGAGGAAAATCGCAGCTCTTGCCTTCTTATCCATCTTGTCCCACTCTTCATCCGTTATCGAGCTTGGCTTCTTTGCTACCCCTTGAAGCGCGAGTGAGAGGTCTTGTTTTATCAGCAAAGACTCCATTTGCACCTTCCACAGTCCAAAATTCTGACCGGAGAATTTCTCAATCTTCGGTTCCTTCATGATTCGAAAATCCAACACCGATTTTTGCAATCAGCTATACCGTCGCTATACAGCTCTGATACCAATTGTTAAGACTGGAAGCACAACTCAATTGCAGAAAAGAGTAATAAACAGCGCACAGATTAATTACAAAAGCAAAAAATAAAAGAGACACTAGATTTATCATGGTTCATCAAACTTGGCTACATCCACACTAAGCAGAGGAATTTATATTGCTGAAAGAATTGAGTTTTACAATGTGATATCCAGCATATATATAATGCTTCATCATACATCAAAGAAGGAATGTGAATAGACAAAGAATTGGCAGAAAAATAATCTGTCCGTTAGTCTTCATTTTCTTACAAGCATATTCTTCTGTTCTCAAGCCTGATATGCTTGCCCTTGGTGTGAACATATTGGCAGAAACGGGCAGAAACTATGTCTTATCTTCCGGGACGTCAATGGCGTGTCCTCACGTCAGCGGTATTGCAGCTCTCATAAAAGCCATACATCCCACGTGGAGCCCCGCCGCCATCAAATTGGCGCTCATGACGTCTTCCTACACTGGATAATACGAAGCAGGCTATCAAAGATTCTGTTACCATGGAAGCAGCCATCCCCTTCGATATGGGTGCAGGCCACGTGGACCCAAGAGCTGCGGTAGATCCTGGGCTTGTCTACGACATGGCACCACAAGATTATATAGATTTTCTCCGCACTCTAAACTACACCGACAAACAAATTTCTCTTCTCACCAAGAAATTAATCTCTGTCCCAACTCCAGTTTGGAAGCCGGAGATCTCAACTAACCATTATTTTCTATTCTGTTTAAGCCGGGCAACCATTCGATTCAGGTGAGTAGAAGAACAGTGACGAATGTGAAGAGCCCTCCTGGCGTAAACATCAGCGTGGAGCCCCAGACGTTGGTGTTCAAATATCTCTACGATAAAGCCAGCTATAGTGTGAAATTTGAAAGCAATCTAACAAGCCCATCTGCATCTGAGGGTGACCACGATGAGTTCAGAGAGATACGTTGGACTTGTATTAATGGTGGAGCACAGGTTGTTCGTAGTCCAGTTGCATTAACCTGGCAAGATTCAAACTAACCCAACCTAGCCCTGCTATATTTACCATACATTCAATTGCAAATGCTGCTTGTAAACATATATCATGTAAGGCCGCATATACACGATTCACATCACCCAATTTTTTCTTCGTCCTCAATTGATATTATTCAAATCCAATAAAATTTCTAGTCTTTTAATTGATTGTCTACCTTTAAGAAAAAATATGGATTGCACACAAAATTCTAAAGAAAATTATAAAACAACAATTATATTAAAACGTCTCTAGTCTTCAAATTAAATTTAATAACTATTATTTCCCTTCAATGTTGTTAATAACTAGCAATTGGACTCATAGGTTCAATGGGCATGCCAATAGTTTTGTGATCATAGTAAATTTTTGTTAATATATGTAATTTACATAGTTAAATCTTCAGTGATATGAAAGATGATACAAAGTGTATGGGAATTAGTCAACAAGGTCATGGCAGCTAGAATTTCAATCGATTTAATTATAAAAAATTGTTGAAGACGAATCTAATATCACAAGGGCTATGCCATACCACTCTAAGTTTTCACATCCATCACAATTAAACATAATAAGTCTAAAATTGAACAAATTGAAAATTGCATCTGTTTTTAGATGATTAGTGAAACATATAATAATTGAGCAGTGTACATGCATGTCTAGTGAACATAATACATTTTTATATCATGGTATTTGAAGACAGTCATTGTGCACTTAAGCATATGTTGGAATGCAAGAGAAATTGATAAGGAAAATCACTAAAACACACTCTACCCCACAAAAATCCCTTCAAACTACATTAAAATACATACACCACAAATAAAAATTATGTGAAATAGTGGAGTTGAGTTATATTCGTATTGAATAAGATGAGATCGTCCTTTTGAATGGAAGGAAGTTGTCTAAATGGTTGCATCAAAAAACCAAATGGTGAGTGATGAGAATGTATGAAAGAGAGAAAGGAAGTGAGTTTGTTGAAAATACGAATGCTTTTGGATACAATTGTGTAAAGAAATTAACATCATTCTTATATTAATTAATAAGGACAATAGAAATCTTATGTGTTTTAAGTGAGTTTGATGTTTGTCTACTTACATTGAGAGCAAGGAAAAGATATACCTTGTGACCACCTGTTGAAGAGTCTACTAAGAGGAATTCGTAATCAACTTCATTCTCATGAAAGGAGGCCAATACATTTGTTGTACATGTGGAGAGGGGATGACTATGTACATTGATTGTTGCACTCACTTGCAGGGTACTCCAATTTTTGGATGAGATCAAGAGATTAAAGAAGAAATCAGAGAGAAGAATTGTGTTTTAGTTATTTGGTAAGATGTTAGTTTATAGGCCTCAAGTTTACATGGACAATCATCCAATCCTTTTGGGTGGTCTAAAGTCAAATTGCAATGCATTTTATTAACTCAAATCAATGGTGGTAAAGCCTAGAAAATGACTAAATTTGGAAAAATATCCCTCTTAGGTGTTACTAAGGACATGGGGTAGGATATTATTTGCATGTGCTTGGTGGGTAGGGAAAATTTTTCTTATCAACTTTATTTTGTGTCAATCATCCAATATTTCTCTCTATTTAAGTCTATATCTTGTTGGAACTAAAAGGATTGTAAATAAGATTGTATTGACTGAGAGTTAAAAAGGTTGTATTGATAAAAAAAATTGGAAATAAGATTGTACTAGAAAATCAACTATATTATTTGCTGACAAAAAATTGTAAATAAGATTGTATTGAAAAATCATGGTTATGATGATTTACATGGTAGTCCTTTTAATTTCAACCATTGATCTATCACTTGTTCAAGTGCTCCTCACTATTAAAATACCTATTGATATAAACATATGATACCAAAGGAAAAAAGAGATAATGTATGAAAAATTAAAAGATATAAACAATTGAAAAGATAAAAACAACAAAAATAATTCTAATTGTATTATTGAGTGAATTATAGATATTTAGTAGATATTATTAAAGCAAAGTAAAATAGTTTTATTCATGCTTATCTTCTAAAGTGGAGATACATCATGTATATATGCAGCAGAGTTGATAGTTACAATGCGTTATAGTTACAACGAACTGAGTGAAACTGAATGAACTACATAACCAACGCCAAATGAACAATGTAGTAACGCCAACATTCCCCCCCTTATTACATTGTTCCTGCAATAGTACCAAGGTACCCCCCCTGAATGCTAAAAAACTCAACAAAGCTGATTACACAATATGAATACATATTTTGTAGAAGATCTTCTCCCAAATAACAAATCTTGAACCAAGCGAGGCTCCATCATGCTGTCTCGTCTACCCTCAGAAAGGCGTTGCTTCGAGCTGTGTTCTTGAGCTCTTTAGTCCCAAGCTCTCAAATCACAGAGTCCTGAATTATTCGACAATGGACCCTAAGAGATACGACAGATCTCTGCCATGTTGTCTAGTGACCACGAAAGGGTATAATTCAAGATCATATACTCTTTGAAGCTCACTGGACAACAATCCATATTGAGCTCAACACCAAACCCCAAACCTATCTCCAAAACAAAATCTTCACAAAACATACATTCTTCAAATCTGTCAGCTCTGTCAGTATCAACAAAGAAAAAACAAACCAACCAAAACCAAAAATGCTTCTCAGGCAAAGCATCATCTCAAAGCGAGAAGCTAACTTGAGATGATAGAAAATCCTCCATCCTCCGATGCCGCTGCCTCCAATATGACCTTGCTTAAAGGGCATATCCACAGAAATTAATAGCACCATCTGGTGGATCCTCATCCTCAATATCTGGTGGATCCTTATCATCTTCAATGCAAGCAAGATTTCCTTCATTTTTGAGCTTTCCTTTAAGAACATCACTCGCTCGAGTTCTACAATCCCAAGCTATGTGACCATTTTCCTTACAATAAAAACATTTGATTCTCTCTGATCTCTTATAATTGTTTCTTGAAAATAATGCTTTCTCCTGAGGATCATCTTCTGAATCTTCTGTTGTTCTCTTCTCTTCTGATAGAAGAGCAGAAATCATACCTTCTAGAGTTTGTGAAGATATTTGACTGAGAGTAAAAACAACATTGTTGTATTTTGAAGGCAAGCTATTTAATAGGATGGCCCTAGCATCATCATCATCTACTGTAACCTTAACCTCTGCTAGCTGTCTAATGAGAGACTGCAAGTTACTTATATGATTTGACATTGTGATTCCATCTTCCATCTTAAATCAAAATAATTGAAGTTTTAGAGAAAATTTTGCATTAACAGCTTTTGCTCCAAACAATTTATTTAGATTATCCCAAATTTTGGCTGATGATTTATCCAAATCAATATGGTGCAATTCAGTGTCAGAAAGAGCAAGACCAATTATAGCCTTGGCTTTATCATCTCTACTACTCCAATCTAATAACTTATTTGCATATGTAGGTGCTTTTTCTTTTCCACTTACTATTGCCCATAAATTTTTATTCATTAGTTGCATTTGAATTTTCATTCTCCAAGTATGAAAATTGGAACTGGAATACTTGTCTAATGGGATCTCCATTTTAGATAATACTCAAAAGATTGACTTCTTTCTCAGACTTAAATATATTTGCTTATAAAATTTGCATTTTATACACACTTCAATACATACCAATTTGAGATGATAATGGACATCCACTTTTCTTTGATTGCCGGGTTTTGCAGACTATGTCTTCCTCTTTTAGGTGCCTTATGGAGAGTGCTACAAATGGCTTGGATAGAGAAACTTCAGACCAGACAACAACCGCTACAGTAGAGAGTACAAATGTCTTCAATCTACCTACAAAGGCCTTCAAACTCGATGCTTCCTTCCAAAGCTATTTCTTGCACACCTCAGTAGAACTTGATCGCCTTCTATCTTACTAAGGCAAGCTATTGAACAACACCTTCTAATAAATGGAGTAGACCATTTTGAATAGCTAGTATGGAATTCAATTGAATCTGGTGATGGATGAATAATCTCCTCTATATACCCAACCATATATCTTCAAATGAGAATAGTAATCAAATGAGAATAGAAACTATGCATTCAACCCCTAGCCTGCAAAACAATACCGCAACTTACAGAAACAATACCTCAACTTCCTTCATGATCTTCACGTATTCTGATCCATTCAACAGACCCATCAAATTGCTCTTGTGAGAGATCTGATGCTTGAGAGACATGCCTTGGGAAATGTTTGTAGATTCCTGCAACAGGTTGCGCATCATGAAGGGCTTAGAAACTATTGTCTGAGAGCGTCTTCAATCTGATAAAGAACAATCTCTACAATAGAGAGCATCTTCAACTTTCCTGCAAATGACTGCAATAAAAAAAAAAGAATCCTCTCTTTACTGACGGGTCTAACAACGGCTTTTCCTCCCTACCAACGGCTTTGCTCTCCTCCCTGCACCGTGGATGCTTTCTCCTTGCAACTCAACAGAACTCCATTTGGTTTCTTTGGGTGCCTTCTTCCACGCAGGAGGAGTATTGCTTCACATCACGCTTGCTGCACTCCTATCCTCTATGGCTGCTCTGATACCAAATAAAGCAAAGTAAAATAGTTTTATTCATGCTTATCTTCTAAAGTGGAGATACATCATGTATATATGCAGCAGAGTTGATAGTTACAATGCGTTACAGTTACAACGAACTGAGTGAAACTGAATGAACTGCATAACCAATGCCAACTGAACAATGTAGTAACGCCAACAATTATGTATCATATAAAAATTTAAAAATAAAAATAGTTTGAACTGGTAAATAATTAGCATTTTAATTAGGCCAAACTAGTTCTATTCGGTTTCATTAAAGTGAATTTCATTATAATTGTCAAAAGCAAACTACTTATGAAACTTTTAGGTTAGATCATTCTCCACAACTTAAGAAGCCCCAATAGATGGGCTTCCTTCATAACACCTTAATTGTCTAAAACAATTTGTCACTACACCAAACTTGAAGATATATTTGAGATAAATATAATATAAGAACATAAATATTGTATTATTTTTTTATGGATGCATTAGGTTTACAAAATATTGTCATCTTTGTATTTAAGTAATTGATTACAATATGCTGAGTAAACATATACCTATATCAAAGATCTCCTTCAACTAAATTATTAGACTACCCAAGAAAATTGTTGAGACGTATATGAACATAGCATATAATTCAATCTTTTTACCTTTTTATGTACATGTTTATTTCATATAGATTAGTCTACTATAGTGAAATGTTTGAGCTTATATTGATTGTTTTTATTGTGGTAGTTTTATATTATAATTCCTACCTTGGTAAGATGGTAGTAATAGTGTACATATAAATCTAAAGAATAAAAGTGATATGGGACTTGGGAATTTTAAACTATAAATTGTAATTTTTAGAAGCTTGGCAAGACATAAATATTTATGAATGAATTTGTTGTTACTATTAAATCAAACGGTACATCAACAAAAAATGGTACTATTAAACATGTGTACACTATCATTATTAATTCATTTGATACCTAATATCTTTATTAAATTAAGATCAAGCTCAATCTTCAACCAAAAGCTATCATTAACAAATTAAGCTATCATTGAGAATTATGTAATAAGTATGTCAAGTCCATTGTTAAAAGAAGCTATCGTTAAAAATTATGTAATAAGTATGTAAAGTCCATTGTTAAAAGAAAGAATTTAAGCAATGTTTTATGGAAATATTAAAGCAATATTGTGTCTCATCAACAACCATGCCAAATATGCCTTGGTCAATACAAAAGAAGATCAAGGACTTCTAGGAATATACAAAGGAAAGTGAATATGAAATGATTTAAAGGACTATAGACATTGGATCTAGGTTTGCAAGTCTACTACAAACCCTTTCTCTACAGAAATCCAATAGATCTTGAGAACAAAATAAAGTTTTCATCTTAATTGCCCAATTGACATATTACTAGTAAAAAATGGAATTAGGGGTTGCAGAAAATTATTGCCTGATGCCATGACTTCAATCTGATCTGCTACATCAAATTGACTTTAGAAAATCATTTATCCTGATTAGTTCTGGTAGCTTTGCGCCTCCACTCTTCCTTGGCTATGATCTTTGTAAAATAACTTCTTAATAGCATCTTATGTCTTCAAAAAATCTCCTGCAATGCGATTTTTATCAAAAATTAGGGTTTTTCTCACTGTATTTGACGATGATGGGTGATTGCTTTTTCTTTCATAGTTGTAGCTCCATTTTTTGTCTGTTTGCTGGCTGCTTCAGCAGCAAATTCTACGATCTAATCTAGGCTGATTTGGTTTGGCGGCTCCAATGAACAAGAAACCCTAAAAACAAAAAACTGTGGCTAACTGTGTCTTCAGATTTTCAGAAATCAAAATAATCTCCTCATGGATTGGCTGCGGCCCCTTCAGTGATTTCGACGAATCCTCATAAACCCTCTGATGTCTCCTTTGTCTCAGATCTGCGGACTCTCCTTTAGTGATCGAAAACCTCCCACTTCAATGATATGCTTCAGATTTGTGGCTTTTTTAAAATAAAATCTACGCTTTGGCTACAACCTAGAACAATCCTTCAAAGCCTTCAATCTCATTCTCAGTAACCTTCTCTGATACCACTTGTGAGCGGGCAGAGACAAAAGAACATTAGAATAGTAAACTGTGAACCTGTGCTACAACACAAATGGATTTCATTGCTTGCTTCAAAATAAATTACATATACCTCTTTTATAGAGGAATTTAGATACTACATGAATATTCTGGAATAGATGACATAACATTTTATTTTTTGTTTTATTTTCCTTGGCCGACATATTACCTTATTACCTATCTAATAGAAATTACTAGAATGTTCTAACAACTTGCTTTTTTTTGTAAACTCGAATGGAAGCCTCCAATGTGAAAGGATAAATACTAGACACCAAAGACAACGTTTGTCTTTGGGGATAAGGTGATAAGTCTTTTAACTTGATTTGGTCAACTCTCTTGCAATAGGCCTTTGATCTCCTTATAAATTACTCCCGCTATCCTCTATTTAGACATCAATAAGGCATCTTCTAATCTTTTTCTATTGTTAGTAGCTAATTATGGGCAACACCGCACTTGCTAGTTTCCTCATTCTCATTATCTTTTCCATGTCCATGATGTGGTTGGGCAAGGCAAAAGAAGAATCTATAAGGAAGCCCTCTTTTATTCACATGGTCGACTCCATTAAACCTGAACATTTCAATTTAACCCAACAATATTTTCACATAATTATATTTTAATTTTTGATATCACACAAATCCTCTTTTTCGTTTAAGTAATCCACTACACACTGTGAGACATTATGACCACACAAAGATTACCTAATGTTAGTATAACACCACATTGTAGGTACTCAATGAGTTATAGAAAATAATTAATGCAATTACATAAGGTGATTAAATGCAATTTAACTCCTTTTGCAAAACACCTTATTCGTAGGGTCGAAACATATAAATGCAAAGCTCATTTCATAATTAGCATATAAAGCATTTTGCAAGCATTTGAATTTATTATAAAAATAATTAAATACAAACAAACGGTGAAATTAAATAAACACACACAAAGAAAACAATCACTTTGTAGGTTCACCAAAAAATTGGATTAGTGGAATACTATGTAAACATAGGGAACATCCTTTTATTCATAACCAAATAGGATGGGTTGAACAACTAACATACCACAAGAGTCAGGAGTCACTAACTCAACCACAAGGACTAGAGAAGGTGAGATGGTCAAGTGAATCCATATCATTCTCCCCCACATCCTTCCATTTGTCAAACACCTGTGTGTGTGTGTGTGTGTGTGTGTGTGTGTGTGTGTGTGTGTGTGTGTGTGTGTGTGTGTGTAGATATTCTACATGCTTAAGGCAAACTATCAAATAGAACAATAGAGATCATAGATGAAGCAACATTTAATAACTAATGAGGAGATGTAATCTAGCAAGGCACATATCCATCCTACAATTACGTCATATCATAAGCAACTTAATATAACCTTTAGTCAAACCATAGAAACATCAAGACAAGGCAAGAGATACCACACTAGTGAGCACTCCATATAAGAAATTCCATTTTTTTGTTAGTAGTTAACTTTTAGTTAAGATGAATCTTGTAACTAAAAATGTCTGTGCGAGTGTTTTCTTGCATAATGTTATTGTGTAGGAACAACATAATTATGTGTGGTAGAAGACAATATCACAGGGATACCATAAAGGAAAATTCTATAAAATAATATCATCACACAAACACAATGGAGAACATACCATGTACAATAATTATGGCATAACACTTCTTCATATTACAGAAGGATGGACCTTTTCAAAGTTCCTTAAATTTTACTCTTAAATCTAATAACAAAGAAAATATTTAATTGCATTGGATTTAGTAATATAAAAATTTCTTAGGCGAAGACTTACATATACTAATTATAGATACTAGCAATTGGACCCATCAGTTCAATGGGCTTGCTGATAATTTTATGAAGAAATTGTAGAATTTGTTAGATATTTTTTATTATTTATAATTTATAAGTATTTAATCCACTAAATTATATTATCAATTCTTATTGAAATTCCATCTCATTAAAGGTTGTCTTCTTTCACTTATATTAATAAATTTCCTTTTACATTACATATTGAGATGAACAAACATAGTTGGGTTTGAGTTCAATTTTCATGAAGTCCTAATTCATTCATTCGTTGAGATAAACAGGCTTATGCATGCTTCCACATTTTGCATTCATATCTATGGAAAATTTAACTTTTAAAATTGACCCAACATTCTCTTTGATCATGCCATCTTCTCCAAATTGTCTTGGATATGATTTACCTGCCTCATTAAGATTTATGTGTCCCAAATTTTGTAATTTTCTATTTATTTTATATATCATATATAATATCTAATGCTTATTATTGTATACTATATTTTATATTATGTTAATTATTTAATATATTTTTTAAAACTAATTTAATATTAAAATCATAGATTTATATTTAATATTATATATTAAATATTGAAATATATTCTTTATTTTATTGTCCATATATATATTGATATTAATATAATATATTTTAATAAATTCTAGTATTAATATATTATTATATTATTATTATTATATAATATAATATAATAATTATTGTATTATATATTATATTCTATTTTTTGTCAACATTCCTCTTCAGCTCACCCGAGAAAGCTCATAATATTTTATTTTATGCATAGTTTTGAGACAAATGAAGGTTCTTTCTAACATGGGCATTATCAATTTTATGCATAGTTTTGAGATAAATGAAGGTTCTTTCTAACATTGGCATTATCAAATATGGACAGGGTTTCTCCCATTTGGTTGTTCAAAGAAAAAAATACCTAATTTTTTCACTCTACATTCAAAATAAAACAACTAATCTGAGCACTGATAAGTTTAATCACATAAAATAATTGTCTCACTACAGTCCAACCAACTACTAGTATACATTAACCAGTTTACAGATTTGAGTGGTGACTCTCTTTGATATAGTAAACACTGAAGACAATGAATATTTAGCTTAAGATGTCACTTTAGATTTGATCTCAAAGCCTTATTTTTTCAATTTTTCAGGTGGAGATAGTAATGGTCTTTAAGGAAGAATTTAAAGTTAGTGTTGAGGAAGAAAATCTTGGAGGTATTACAACTGTGCAAGATGCAGTTGATTTGATAGATAGGCTTGTTGAGATAGGTGTTGCAGTAAAGTCTTGAAGGATGAAGGATAGGGGTTGTTAGTAGAAGTCTATCTAAGTGTAGAGTTTAAAGCTATCTATAATGATTCTGGCTTTTCTTTTTGAATTGAAGGCATTGAGTTGGTTAAATGCCCAAAATGTTATTTCATTGTTATTTTGAACCTTAGACAAAATTGTCCAGCACATTGATGCTTTTCAATTGCTTTGTAGTGCAAGTTATCTTAGTATTGTTTGAAAAAGGCCATTCCCCTCGCTGGTAGTTTCGTTCCATTCTGAAAAAAGGCTTTTGGAGAAGTAGATTTCATTCTATAAAGCGAATAAGGGGATATATGTTTTCTGGTGTCTCGATCCTTAACAATCATGACATGTCCAAATGGGACTTACAGAAGAAGTTTGCCCATCATAATTACCACTCGCCGTAGGCTTGCAATCTTTTCTTTATGCCTCGTATGTGGGGCAGATAGTGTCATGGCTTCACGCGTGTAGAAGGCTAAAACGTGATTGTGACTTCTCTTATTATATGATCATTTATGCCTCGTCGATGTTGCCGGCATGTTGCTTGTAGATGACCGGACTATTTTTCATGGCCGAGAGAGATTTTGGCTGACCTCCAAACCCTCTTTGCATAAGGAGTGCATCTAACCACATGGTCAAAAAGATTTTCCACTGTCCAAGCAGAATAGTTCACTTCATTCCCGTGCGTCTACTCAAGAAAACTTCGAGGAAAAATTGGTTGCAACAATACGAGCTAAAATTGAATGGGGTAGGTTGATGGAGCACTATTAGTTCCGATTTGGTTGTTCAACACTCTACATTCAAAATAAAATAACTAATCACATAAAATAATTGTCTCACTACAGTCCAACTAACTACTTAGTATAGTCATTGGTATGGATCCATACCTATTAATATCCATAACACCAAGGCAACCCAACACACGTACCTGCAGTGACACCTCACCTTCTGCGCAGTGGTCATCGATTTTTCTATGGCCTTCATTATTTCAATTGCCAAACCTACTTACAGAAGTGGAGGATGGCAATAAATTATTTTCGTATGATCAAGAGAAGATGTAGAGCTAGGTTTGGAGCTTTGGACAGGTGTGCCGAAAGAATAGGAAAACAAGCATGTGTGAGGAATTGATTAACCTAACAAGGGATGTGAGAAACTTCAAGGATATCTATCAAAGATATTTGCTAGTCAACAAGCATACTCTTCCTCATCTGGAGAATAATAATTTAATTTACTGTCTTAAACTAAAGTAATTAATGAAATTATGATGGAGGGCCTAGATCTACATCGATGGCATAGACTCCACACTGCATTCATAAAATACGTGCAGGAGTAAAAAAAGCTCGCCCTGCGACCCAGCTGAAGTGTTAACGTTGCTTGCGTGGTCATGCCTGTGATGAGCCATAGTGTGCTGTTCTTGCTGATGTGTCTTCTCCTCTTTCTTCTTCCCAAACATTCCTATAAGCCCACAATTCGTTCATTCCGCCATTACTACAAATTTTAAGATACAAAAAACTCAACAATGCAAGAACACCAAGTAAGAAAAAGATTCACAGATTTGCAGGCGAGAGAGTTTGATAGAAATGGGTGTTGTAGAATGGAGATTTATAGTGTTCGATTGTTGTGTTGGACGTTGTTTCAACACTGCTTCCTGAAAGTTCACCTGCCATGCAGCTCTGAAGTCAGTGAGGCAAATATCTATTGGATATTTTGATGCTTTCAAGATAAAGTTTGCTTACAGCATGAGACAACATTGCCGCGGAAAATATCGCAACCGGGGCGTGTAAAAGGGAGGTGAGTAAAGGTGAAAAGGACCTTTTTTTTTTCGATATTTTATAGAAAAAATTGATGGTCTAGATGTTTTTGATGGTAGTCTTTTTAATCTGGACCATTCATCTATATAATTCTTCATGTGCTGCTCACATAAGAAATGTTTATCAGCATAATAAGTGAAGTAGCTTTATTTTAATTTAATTTAACTCTTATTAATATGGCTTCAGGTTAATAATCGTTGACGCTTTCAAGTTTTGAGAAAGACTGATTTGGCTTGGCAAGACGTGTCGACTCAAACTTCTGTCACTAAAGATTATTCAACATTTGTTAAGAAGAAAAAGCTCCATGTTCTTATCATTTGTGAGTGACTTGACTTGGTTTCTTTGTAGACTCGAACGGGTAAACACCAAACACAATGTAATTTGATCTGGTCAATTGCCCTGCAACAGGCAATAGGCCTGTGCTCTCCTTATAAATTGCCCCTGCCATCCTTTATACACACATTGAAATAATGCATCTTGTTAGCTTTTTCTCTTGTCAGTAGCCAATTATGGGCAGGTTCCTTATTCTCATTCTCTTTGCCATGTCTGCGATGTGGTTGGGCAAGGAGGAAGAAGTGGAAGATATAAGGTAGCTGTATATTGTTCCCATGATCAAGTCTATGAAACCCCAGCATTTCAATTTACACCATCACTGGTACACTTCAATGCTAAGCCAGGTCTCGCGATTGGATCCCACAGCAAATGGGAAAGTGTTGTTATAAACATATGATACTCTCTTGCATGGCTTTGCTGCGTGGCTGAGCAAGTCTGAGGCTGAAGCCATGGAGGGTATGGAGGGGTGCTTGGCTATAATCCCTTCCTCTCTCAGTAAAATTGCCACTACACACACGCCAGAGTTTCTGGGTCTCTCCTCCTCCTCCTCTTCTCCTGGATTATGATCTCAATACTCTAGTTATGGAGTGTGAAAATTCTATTACAGCTACTGATTATTAATCTCCTATCTTGTTACAGATTATTTCATTGCCAAAAATTAATTCATAGCAAATATTGAAAAATAATACAACTGCAACTTCACAAATAATCACGGAGATAAAAAAATAAAAAATACAAAAATAATGAACACAATATTTTTGGACAAATTGTCCCTGGAAAAACCCTGAAGGGAAAACCAGTACTGTAGATGAGGAATTTTATTAAACTTCAACAAATCAAGAGATACATAAACTGCTTGCCTCTTACTGGCAGGGCTCCGACAATGTTCTCCTCTAAAAATTCTTCTCCCAATTTCTCCTGCAGAAATTCCACTGCTGTTGTATCCAACGCTATCACTGCATCCTTGCTCTCACTGCAAATCTATTTTCTATTACTACAAATTTATTTATTTGCTATCATTGCAAATGTTTCTCGGATGTATCCTCTCCAAATGCCCATTGATCCTCTTTTATAATCCTCTCATTGAAAACCAATGTCCATGATTTAATCTCAATCAATGGCTAAGATTAATTAGACTCTAACAAACCCTAATGTCTATAAGTCTCTCGAGAAATCAATTTTCTAGGTATGGAGATAATTATTCCAGTTGTGTTTCTAGCCTCGTAATCACCACCCGAGAATAGAACACCTATCCAAGCTACATTAAAATTAACAGTCCCTCTTAGCGAGGAAGGTGTTTTGGATAACACCCAACTTATCTCTAAAGAAGATGAATTTCACCTTCCCTAATGCCTTTGTCAAAATGTCTGCTACCTGCTGATCTGTAGGTATATATTGTAGCTGAACAATCCTCTGCTGTACACAATCACTGATGAAATGATACCTGATGTCTATATGCTTAGACCTATCATGAAACACTGGATTCTCAAATAATCTGATGCAACTCTGATTATCATAGTGTATCACCGTAGTCTCAACCCCCTGACCAAACAAGGCTACCAACAACTTCCGAAGCCATATAGCCTCACACGTTGCCATGCTAACTGCTATGTATTCTTCTTCTGTAGAACTCAGAGCCACAGACTTTTGCTTCCTACTGTACCAAGAGACAACTCCTGATCCCAAACTAAAGCAGCACCCTGAAGTGCTTTTCCTGTCCACTGTACTACCTACCCAATCTGCATCAGTATAGCCTATCAACTTAATACCATCACCTCGAGCATATCTGATCCCATACTTGATTGTACCACGCAAATACCGCAACACATGCTTTGTTGCTGTCCAATGCACTCTCTTCGGCTCAACCATGAACTGACTAAGAGAGTTTACTGTGAAGGATATATCTACCCTAGTGTTAACCAAATACATGAGAGATCCAATCAACATCCTGTATAAGGTGGGGTCTACATCCTTTTCCTTAGATGAGTCTACCTTCTTCCAATTCGTGATCATAGGTGTAGACATGGCTCTGTAATCCTGCATCTCAAACCTCTTCAAGATTTCAATGCAGTATTTCCCTTGTCCAAGAAAAATCTCTCCATCTGTCTGCCACACTTCCGTGCCTAGAAAGTAGTGCATAAGCCCCAAATCCTTCATCTCGAACTCTGCTACAAGGTCCCTCTTGCACTCCTCTATAAGCCCCAGTGAACCTATTAAAAACAAGTCGTCCACATATAGAACAAGAATGAGAACTTCACCCCCAACCACCAAGTAGTAGAGGTTAGCGTCTACTTCACTCTTCACAAAACCTATTCCCTACAAGTATCTATCAATGCGCTCATACCATGCCCTAGGAGCTTGCTTGAGTCCATACAAAGCTCTCTTCAATCTACACACGTGGGTTTCGCTGCTGTGTGCTACAAAGCCCTTTGGTTGTTCTATGTATACCTCCTCTACCAATTCACCATTAAGAAATGTTGTCTTGACATCCATTTGACAGATCTGCCATCCCATATGTGCTGCAAGTGAGATTATAGCTCGTATTGAAGTATACCTGGCCACTGGAGCGAATGTCTCATCATAGTCTATTCCCTCCTTCTGAGAGAACCCCTTGGCCATGAACCTTGCCTTGTATTTCTCGATGCTACCATCTGCACCATGCTTAATCTTATAGATCCAGCGTGATCCAATCACTGTGTTATTTGTCGGTCTAGGCACAACCTCCCACACATTGTTCTGCACTATTGAGGTATATTCCTCAACCATCGCATCTTGCCACACCTGTTGCTTTGTAGCCTCCTGATAGCTGGAAGGTTCGCTATCTACCAACTGACTAACCAATTCCACAGAGTCATTATACCTGGCTGGTTATTTCCGCTATCTACTACTCATTCTAGGAGCTCCCAAAAACTCCTGAGTATCCCTATGTGTTTGTTGAATCTCACGGTTCCTCCTGTCAACTATAGAGGATGAAATATCAAACTCCATATCTTCTTGGTGCATCTCTTGGATTTGCTGTATCTGTTGCTCCATACTTTGTGAACTCTCAGCACTTGAGCCTGTGCTTGTACTAGTAACTATACTCATGCTTCACTACCCCTGTTCTAGTTGAACAATCCTTGGAGCTTCTGTTGGCTACTCATTCTGATCATCTGCTGGAAAATCTTTGGACCTCCTATATGCCTTGTCCTCCATGAATTTTACATCATGCCTAACTATAATCCTCCTAGTCCCTAGAATAAATATCTGATATGCCTTTGAGGTCTCGCTATACCCCACAAAGTACCCTCTCTCTGCAGTCTGATCTAACTTGGAACGTGTAGGCCCTAGAATATGACAAAATGCCAAACTCCCAAATATCCTGAAGTGACTGACATCTGGCTTCTTTCCTGAGAATGTCTCCTCTGGTGCCATCTTGCCCAATACCTTATGTGGAACCCTGTTCTATATGTATACTGCTGTACTGCATGCCTCTGCCCATAAGTAACATGGCATATCTTGGTCATACAACATAGCCCTTGCTACCTCTGATATAGAACAATTCTTCCTCTCAGCAACCCCATTTTGCTGTGGGTTGTAAGGAATGGTCCACTCTCTCTTGATTCCTTCCCTGGTACAGAACTCCTGGAACTCTTTTCCTCTGTACTTGCCTCCATTGTCTAACTAAAGAACCTTTACCTTCCTGCCTGTCGAATTCTCCACAAGAGCTTTGAACTCCTGGAAGTGACTGAAGACCTCATCCTTGGTCTTCAAGAAGTATATCCAGGTCTTCCTGGAGAAATCATCAATAAAAGTAACAAAGTACTCGTATCCTCTGATAGACTTCGTTGACATTGGTCCACATATATCTGAATGTACTAGATCAAGAACCCCCTTGGATCTGGTGTCACTCCTTGGAAAAGCTACTTTCACAAACTTCCCCAACACACATCCCTTACATAAATCATCATGCTCTATGCTCACCTCTGGAAAACCTGTCACTGTCTCATGAAGCAATTAAAGTGCTCCATGATGTATATGGCCCATCCTCCTATGCCATAGCTCTCCTTGATCTCTAGGATTACTGTTGCTCACTAGTGCCTTAGGAGTATCAAACTGCAACCTATAAAGTCGGCCGCTCCTAACTCCAATAGCTATGGGTGATTTCCAATCCTTATGCTTGATTAAAACATGTGCCCCTCTAAAGAGTACATTGTAGCCTTTATCCTGAAGGATAGATACAGAAATTAGATTCATGCCTAGGCCTAGCACATGCAACACATCATGAATGGAAACAGGTTTGCCATTCTCCCTCTGAAATAGAACAGTCCCTCTCCCAACTAGATTGCACTTGAACTTGTTCCCCATCTGAATCTGGAATCTGATGTCCTCCTCCTTGTAGCTGGAGAAGTACTCCCTAACTCCTGTCATATGAAATGATGCCCCACTGTCTATATACCAAACACCCTATGAGGTTGAGCTAGTTAGGCAAGATATGAGTGCAAACTCATCCTCCATTCTACTAGAAAGCTCATCTACACTTGCTGAAGTTGCCATCTGCTTCTTGCCTTTCTTTTCATTTTTCTTCCTTTGTGGGCAATCACTGACATAGTGGCTGAACTCGTGACGGCCATAGCATTCGATCTTAGACAAGTCCTTCTTCTTCTCACTTTTTGGATTTGATCCTTTATCAGACCCCTTCTTCGCTTTCCCTTTTCCTACTAGGGCAACGTTTTTCTGTTCCACCTCACTTTTTTGACTATTACTGTTGGTTCCACTGACAAGACTTAGTCTAAGCTCCTCCTGAGTGAAGTCACTCCATAGTCAATCCCAACTCGGTAAGGTGTCTTGTCCATTAATAATGTGAACAAAGACATCCCACTACTTAGTAAACCCATTCAAGGCTATTCGTAGTAGCTCGTCATCATTTGGTTTGTCTCCAATAGCTGCCAACTCATCCTTAACAAGTCTAAGCCTGGTGAGGTAACTTGTAATGTCTTCTCCCTTGTTCATCCGGGTATTCCTCAACTTTTCTCTAAGAATCAACTTTCAGTTAGTGGTAGCATTCTGGTACAGATTCAGAATGGCGTCCCACATTGTCTTCACTATATCTAACTCTGTAATATGCGAAACAATATGATCCTTAACACTGTTAAGAATTAGCCTCCTCACCTTGGCATCTTCCTTCTTATATGCTAAGAGTTGTGTTGCATCTGTAGGTATAGGTACAACAATGGTCACATATTCCTTGATACCATTCTCTTCCAGCAATAAAGAAATTATGGCTTTCCAGACACTAAAATTTGAGGCTCCATCCAATCTGTCCTGATCTCTTAAACCTGCTAAGGCCATCTCAAAAGAAAATAATAATAATAATTTTGAAGAGGTCAAACTAGGTTTTATAAACCCTATATATATATTTCTTTCTTTCTCCCTGTGCCTTTTCTACCCTCAGATCTGCTCTGATACCATGTGAAAATTCTATTGTAGCTACTAATTATTAATCTCCTATCTTGTTACAGATTATTTGATTGCTGAAAATTAATTCACATTAAATATTAAAAAATAATACAGCCGCAACTTCACAAATAATCACAGAGATAAAAAAATGAAAAATACAAAAATAATGAACACAATATTTTTGGACAAATTGTCCCTGGAAAAACCTCGAAGGGAAAACCAGTACTGCAGATGAGGAATTTTATTAAACTTCAACAAATCAAGAGATACATAAACTGCTTGCCTCTTACTGGCACGGCTCCAGCAATGTTCTCCTCTGGAAATTCTTCTCCCAATTTCTCCTACAGAAATTCCACTGCTACTATATCCAATGCTATCACTGCGTCCTTGCTCTCACTGCAAATCTATTTTCTATTACTGCAAATTTATTTATTTGCTATCGCTGCAAATATTTCTCAGATGTATCCTCTCCAAATGCCCATTGATCCTCTTTTATAATCCTCTCATTGAAAACCAATGGCCATGATTTAATCTCAATCAATGGCTAAGATTAATTAGACTCTAACAAACCCTAATGTCTAGAAGTCTCTCGAGAAATCAATTTTCTAGGTATGGAGATAATTATTCTAGTTGTGTTTCTAGCCTCGTAATCACCACCCGAGACTAGAACACCTGTCCAAGCTACATTAAAATTAACATGGAGAAGATGTTATAGTGGGTGTGATTGACACAGGCATATGGCTTGAAAACAAAAGCTTCAATGATGTAGGCCTTGGACCTATTCCCTCAAGATGGAAAGGCACATGTGAAAGTGGGCGGGACTTCAATTCATCGCACTGCAATAGAAAAATCATTGGAGCTCGATACTTCTACAAAGGCTACCAAGATAATATTACTAAAATTAATGAAACGTTGGAATACAAATCTGTAAGAGACGCCCATGGCCACGGCACACATACAGCCTCCACTACCGCGTGAGCTACGGCAAGTGGTACTAGTTTCTTTGGTTTCACCAACGAAATAGCCAAAGGAATGGCCCCTCAAGCCAGGTTGGCCATCTACAAAGCCTGCTGGGCGCCTCTGGGAAGTTGCGACCAGAGCGACATCATTGCAGCCATGGAACAAACCATTGCTAACGGCATCGACATCATGTCTATCTGACTTTTCCCTCACACTTGGATTCCAGTTTAGGGTTTTATTTTCTTGGTTGGTAAACTTGGGAATTTTTAGCCTAGCCTGAGCTAGAGAGGCTAGTAATGGGGGACTTCTTCCCAAGGAATTATCACCCTTCTTGCTTGAACACGGGCATTCTAGACCTACGAGCTCAGGGGCCTAGCGGAGGCACAAGACTTGTGAGGTCTATGGCCTAGTAGGGGTTTAAACCTTGGTGGTGTGACAATAAGACCAAGTTTTTAACCAATGCACCATGCCCATATCATCCACTTTAGGGTTTCATTTTCAAATTTGATTTATCATTAAATTTTTAGTTTTTAGATTTGAAAGTTCTTATCATGGATGTCGTCTACCTCTTCCTTACCAAGAACACTTCTTACATCAGTACATGTTATGATGATACTTCTTTTGTGGCCAATAATAGTTACTTAGTGGTCATACATTATCACTATATGCTCTTGATACATCTAGGTATCTTTTTTCATGTGGTGTTGTTCCTACCAAGCATCATAGATTGTTTTTTACATCTATGAATTTTCATTCATGTGCCTTATTAATGGGTCAAAAGACACCAACTTGGTGAATGAAAAAGTCTCTTGAAAAGGATTAAATGTCCTCCAAGGCTCAATATACTTGTGTATAGTTAGTGAACATATCAGTGCAGCTAAAGTGAACACTCTTAATTTAATCAAATTTTTCTTTTAGGTTCACCAAGGTATCAAAATAGATAAAGTTTTTTTACATGCATAACCAAATGTTTGTAAATCATGAATATAGACTTATAAACTTACATGCAAATAGGTCCCTCTGATTTCTATACATAATTTAGAACAAAGTTTGATTAAACATGATTAACACATCAATTCAAAGGAAATTTGGTTTGCACATTCAAGAAGGTTTCAAATAAGGATGAACTTATACTGCTCTTACACTACTTAACGTATTTCATTATTGAGACATAACATTGGTGGGTCTTTTGACACACCAACTTAGGTCTGCGATGTCCCTTTTTTCCATTTTATATTTCTATAAGAAAAGCAACTGTAATAATATAATATGAATGAGTCAGTCCTCATTTTATTTTAAATTATTAAGGACAACTTATTTACTAGTATTTTAAGTTAGTGGGCCACTCAAGAAAAGGCAATTATGGTCATATATTAAGGAGTAGAATTATAAGTCTAAATCAAGAGAGAATGGGTGAGAAAAGAAAGAAAGAAACAAATAGTTTTAAAAGGGGAGAAAAGATGAAGAAGATTATCCAGACTTGATATTTACAAATTCTCTAAATTTTAGAGCATTTTTGTTCAAATTCAATCCAATGATGAAACCCCTTGTGGTCTTCAAGATTCAGGAATGAACTTTCTTGGATTCGCAAAGGCGATTCTAGTTCAAGAATTACATTGAGATCTATTGGCATCTCCAATTTCAAGGTTGGTGTTTTTTTATTCAATAGGATGTCTGGATGTTTGGTGTGCTCTAGTTTTGTTGTTGTGTGTGGAGATTTTTAGATGTTAGAGTGCGTTCCTGTTTGGGAGATTTCAATGTGTGTTTCAGTTTGTGTGCAAATTCTAGATAACACCTTTAGATTAGTGCAGTATTTCAATTTGTTGTTATATGGAGGATTCTAGCATGGAGTTTGTATTATGATCTTTAGTTTATGTTTTGACCTAGTAACCTTGTTGTACCCTATTGGTATGAACAAATATATATGGTGATGTAGTTCTTTATTATTTTCTAATCAAAATGATGTGTTACTGGCATTATAATTTCTACATTACTATGAGATTGTTTGTTATTAGTGAATATTGTGTTAATGGCTGCTTGTACGGAGCTAAAATTATGAGTATTGTAAGGCTACTTATGTATGGAGTCAAGTCCTTTTAATATCTATTTTTTTTGCATAGGCTCGATAATCATTCACATAGCCTGCATAGAGATGACCATTGATCACCTCTTATTTTCTCTATTAAGCGCTCAATGACAAAGATGGAGAATTGGGGTTAAGGTGAATTCTTAGAGATAGCCTTGGCAACAAACATGTATTAAAAATAATTATTATGTGGATTACATCAAATATCAAACCATTACATAAAGATTTATAGCCATCATAATTGCTAGGATCTATTTTTATTTAATTCTCAATGTAGCAAGTGGGGTTTCCTCTATTCTTAGTTGGAGACTATCAATATAGAGCTATGACTTTAGGAATTCATTATGGAATGTGTTGTTACTACTTCTTACCTATGTGACCATTCTTAGCATGTGGTTGGATCATTTGTGGAGAAAATTCAGTAATTATAATTGCAACTTCACTATTAAGTATGTTTATTTCTATTCTCTGAATTATGAAGATAACTATGAAGAGCATTGATTAGTGAATTGATAAATGTTTAAGCTCCTTGTGTTAAGGAAGGTAAGATTGTCTAGGAAAAAGGCAAAGATTTTTCTAGAGTTTTCACAACGAAAAGGCAAGTTTTTTCTAGAGGTTTCTATAAACTATATTCTTCCATCAAGCCATTTTTAGAAAAAGAACATTCTAGCCTTTTTAGAATTAAAAAATAGAATTGTCTAGAAAGCTAGAATCTTCCAGACTTCAAAGTCTTTTGTAAATATATATGTATGAATGAAGACATTGTTGTAGACAACATTTTTGATGAAATATAATTCAAGTTAGATAAATATCATATTTTCTGAGTTTATTAATTTTATTTTTCCCTATTTATTACCATTATGTTTTTATTGTTTTTGGGCCTATTCTTACATGGTATCAGAGCAAGGTTCAGCTAGATGTTCACCTAGAAATATATTGCTGGAGTGATTTGTTTGTACGACATATATATTGCTGGAAGTGATATTTGTTTGTAGGGATGTTATATTGCTAGAGTGATATTTGTTTGAAGATTGATTTTTTTTGCTAACATGGCCTCTACAAATGAAGTGTTGCCAATATTTGATGGAAGTGCTTTTGTAGATTGAAAGATTGTAGTCAAGAATGCTTTGAGAGAAAAGGCTCTATGGAGGATAGTAAATAAGGAATTTGGAGAACCCCAAAGTGAAAAAGAAAATGAGCTATGGAAATGCAAGTTAGAACAAGCTAGAGGTATTATTGGTAAAGCTTTAAGCCCCAATCTCAATAGAAGATTTGTTGATATTGATAATTCAATAGAGCTATAGGAAAGTTTAGAAAAAGATTATAAAGATGCAGATATTACTAGCATATTTAGTATAGAAGAAAATTAGTGAACTTAGATGCATCTGATTTTAAAAAAATGACTGATTACTTCAATGAAGTTGTTGCAAGTATGGGCCTAACCAGTGTTGTCATTGATGTCAACATACTCCTATTGCATTGATGTCAAGGATTGGATGAGATGTGTGCTAAGGATATTGAGAAAATTAGTCCTCTCAAAAATAGAGAAGATCAGTGAAGACAGTGAAGCTCTATGAAGTGAAAATCCCAGCTAAGATGAAGATCAGAGAATATGCATCAAAGAGTTTGTAGATATGTGTCTAAAGATGATCTAGTCAAGATTTTAGAGGTCTGCATAAAGATTTGGAGAAGTTATAGCTATATGAGTAAAACTAGTTCTAACAACTGTTCAGAGGTGACAGAGTGACACAAATAGGTCTGGTGAGATCCAAAAATACAATATCTTGTTCTGCGGAGTTGGTGGAATGTTTAGGAAGTCAATGTGAATTAACAACTCAATTGGTTCATTGTCTAGAGGTCTGTAAACATTTATTCTAATGTGACAGTGATGACAGACTATGTTGTTGAGGTTTTAGATGAAGATGTGAATGATTTCAGTAAGCAGAAGTAGTGTGGATATTCTTGGTGTTTCAGGAAAGCTTGTGGAGGTCTCTAGATTGTGTCCAGTTCGTGTGGGCAGTCTGCATTGAAGATTGAGCTCATAATTGAAGATTTACTTTCGGGTGATGGTGTTCTTCCTAATCATAGCCAACCGGATGTTTACACATCTTGCTAATGATATTGAAGATGTTCTGCGAAGCATGGCGCATTCCTCAAAGAAGTTTGAAGTCCCAGATATGTGTGGCCGATAGTGTGGTGATACGTATGAAGATCTTGTAACAAATCAAGTTGTATTTGTGTATTTACTCTGTAATAAAATAAAGTATGTATTGTGCTAACTTTGTTGATTATCCCAAAGTTGATGTCTTGTATAAATAAGAGTTGTGAAGTCATTTCAAAGTATCCTGGTGGAGATGAGAGTGTGGTAGAGAGGAGAAGAGTGAAAGGCAGAGCATAAGTATTGAACTTAAATGGAACTAACTCAAGCATGGTGAAGATGCTAATCTCCAGTTCAAGTATGTAATATTTATTATTGTGTAGACAGTGTGTCTCCTGTAGGCAGTGGGCCTCTTGTGAGCAGTGAGCCCTAATTAGCATGTGTCACTTTATTCTTCTTATTCTTTTAACAAAGAATACAATCTTGGGTTAGTCACCCCATGGTTTTTCCCTTAACCGGGTTTTCCACATTAAAATCTTGGTGTCATATGTGTTAATGTGTTTATGCTCTTGAGTTATTGCATTGTGCTTCCATGATTGAATCATTATTGTTCCGTTGAAATATAAGAAGGATTTAAGTGTTTAAACAAAAGAAAGTTTTGTAACAACTGATTCACCCCCCCTCTCAGTTGTCTATCCTAAATCAACAGAAGTTACCTTTTTAAATGCTCACCTGAAGAAAATAGGTGCTGAATATGCAAAAAAGATTTTTCAGTTGATTGCAATGGTTGCAATTAAGTTTCCCCAGCCATACAAGGTATTTAAGGAATCAAGGAAAATGGTTCTTCAACTAAATCCCAATACCCCTCCCAAGCAAACTTTTGATCAATTTTGTAAGTCTGTTTTAGATGAAGAAATTCAGCTTATTAAACAAGGATATATTAAGAAGAATCATTCATATGTAGCTAAGAGTAAATTTTCTAGATATGATGGAAAGAAGAATTGGAAAGGAAATAATAAATTTTGAAATAATGATGGTTCTAACCATTTTTCTAGAAATGATGGTGCAAAAAAGCAAGTTGGAAGAAAACCCATTATTTGCAGTTATTATGGAGATGAGAATCACATAGAGAAATTTTGTTTGAAGAAAAGGGACAATGAAAGGCATCAATACAAGCCCAAAAAATAAAAGTTTAAGGATGGCAAGAATGATAGACATAGATTCATAGCCATCTCCCTAAAAAGGCAAGAGAAATCAAATGAGGAGCTAATCACTAGACCTAAAAATAAATCTAGTTTGCTTCAGATTCTAATAAGGAATGGATTTTAGATTTAGGGATATCATCTCACATGACTAGGGATAGATCTTTGTTTATTGATTTTTATGAAGGGAAGAATTTAGATCAAAAAATTACTAATGGAAATAAAATGAGACTTCCAGTTTTAGGAACAGGGACTGTTAATGTAAGAAATGGGTCTTTGAAAAATGTTTTGCTAGTTGAAGGATTAGGGGTGAATCTTATTTCAGTATATAAAATTGTTCAAGCTAGATATGAGTTTGTTGTCACTATTGATCAAGTTATTGTTAGAGATAGAAAAGACCCAAGCAATATAATTACTATTGGTAGAGTTGATCATTAAGAGAGTCTATTTACATTTATGGGGTTTGTTGATAATGAATACACTCTCTCATGCTTTTATTGCTCAGGTTGATTATATGGAAAAACTTTAGCATGCTAGACTTGGACATATAAATTATAGAAAATTACAAGAAATGGTTAGAATGGATATGGCTAGAGGATTAACACAAATTTTAACTTCTGAAGGTGTGTGTGAAGGTTGTGTGTTAGGAAAACATCATCGAGATCCTTTTGATTCAGGCAAATAATGGAGAGCTAATTATCCATTGCAGCTCATTCATAGTGATTTATGTGAACCAGGCTATCCTTCACTTTTAGGTGCCAAATACCTTCTAACTTTTATTTATTATTATAGTAGGAGAGTACGGGTTTATTTTCTTGAAAGGAAAAAATGAAGTATTTGAAGTTTTTCAAAAGTTTAAGGCATTATTTGAGAATCAAAGTAGAAAAAGAATTAAGTGTTTAAGGATGGATAATGGGGGTGAATATTGTAATTATGCATTTGAGTCATTTTGTGAAAATTATGGTATTAAGGTTTAAAGAACAGTCCCTTATACTCCTCAACAAAATGGGGTGGCTGAATGAATGAATAGAACTCTTTTAGAAATGGCTCATTGTATGTTGCATTTTAAAAGTTTGCATAATAAATTTAAAATCCCCACCAAATCCCTCACCAAAGCCCTCACAAATATCACCCTTGAAGAGGCATGGAGTGGTAGAAAGCCCCACAATTGGGTATTTTAAAGTATTTGGGTGTATTGCTTGGGCACACATTCCTGATGAAAAGAGGGAAAAGTTAGAACCAAAGAGTCATAAGTGTTTGTTTATGGGTTATAGTGAAGAATCAAAGGCCTACAAGTTATATGATTTAACAATAAGAAAGGTCTTTGTTAGTAGAAATGTAAAGTTTGATGAGCTTTCACAACTTACAACCACTTCATCTCACTCTACAACAACAAATGCTTCTCATTTTTCTAATTTTTTAGACAAAAATGGAGACAACATTGATGAGGATGAGGTGCACTCTACTATAAATGATGATAATACTATTGAAAATGAAACTAATAATGCTTGTAATCAAACATTTTCTACAAGTAGTGATGATGAAGAAGATGACATTTTAGCTAGACAAAAGACAATGAGTGTTGAAGAGATATACAGGCAAGCCTCAAATATCCAAGGGAGGAATCATAGTGCTCTCATGGCCAAAGTATTACAAGTAAATGATCCAATCTCATATGAGCAAGCTAGAGGGAAGAAAGAATGGGAGCAAGCCATGAAAGAGGAATATGATGCATTGTTAAAGAGTGAAACTTGGGAACTTGTGCCTCGCCCCAAAAGTAAGAATGCTATTGGTTTCAAATGGCTTTACAAAACAAAACTTAAATCAGATGGTGCCATAGAAACATTTAAAGCTAGATTGGTTGCTAAGGGGTTTAATCACAAAGAGGGTGTTGATTATGAAAAAATATTTGCTCCTGTCATTAAAATGAATACCCTTAGAATTATTCTTTCATTAGCTGCAAGTATTGGGTGGCATATTCATCAAATGGATGTTAAAAATGCTTTCTTAAATAGAGATTTATATGAATAAATATATATAGATCAACCACTAGGTTTTGTGGATCAACAACATCCTAATCTTATTTGCAAATTAAAGAAGTCACTTTATGGTCTTAAACAAGCACCACGAGCATGGAATGAGAAGATTGACAGGTATTTTCAGCTTCATGGATTTAAAAGATGTAAGTCAGATCCAAATCTTTATGTGAAGAAAGTTCAAGATGAGATTATTCTTGTTGCAATTTATGTAGATGATTTACTCATTGCTAGACTGAATATTAGGCTAATCAATGATTTAAAATTAGATCTTAAGAGGATGTTTCATATGAGTGATTTGGGTGAATTAAACTATTTTCTAGGATTGCAAGTTTGTAGATTACATGATGGACTGTTCATCTCACGATCAAAATATGCTTTGGACCTTTTAAAAAAATTTAACATGCTTGTATGCAAGCCAACATCTATCCAGTTTCAATCTAGAGTCAAGCTTACTAAAGAATGTACTTCCAAGAGTGCAGATGCCACTTTATATAGATAGCTTGTTGGTAGCTTGGTTTATCTAACTCATACTCGACCAGATGAGTCAGTGCAGGATCATGATGGGCTAAACACTACCCCTAAGTGGCAATGTAAATGTGAAAACTATTTAGACTTAAGTAACTTCATGTCAAAAATTGAATGAGTTATCTACACAATCTAGAAATAAGATAGTAATAAAAGTTATAATAAATTGAATGTAGTTTATGGGTTACTATTTAAAAAAAGAAAATTAAAAATAGTTTGGTGCTAATTGGATATTTCAATGAAGCACTACTAAAATTCTCTAAAAAACGTAAAAAATATGTGTCATTTTGGCCAAACTAAGTATAAGAAAAAGATAATATTTTTTCCCCATGATTTGGATTTTAGCAAAGGACACATGAGTGGCATATTTTTTTGAATTTTTTAACTAAATAAATAATTATTTATGAGTTTTTTACTATGACTTTTTTAAAATATTAAAAATTAATTTTCTAGTCAACTTAACTTGGTCAATAATGTATGAAAATAAAAAAAATTAAATTTTAATGTATACCCAATAAATCCTAGAATGTGATGCATATTTTGGATTTAAAAAAGGATTAATATGTTGAAAGTTATGGATTTTTTCAATATGTATATCTATCAGGAAATTAGACATAACATATGTAGAAAAATAATAATAATTACCTATTAAAATTATTATGAGGCATATATTATATTTTAAAAATCTTAATAGCTTCCTCTATAAACCCTTTTCATTTGATTAAATTTAGTTACAAAAATATTTGTCAGCTTCAAAGATGAAATTGTGGAAAATTTCAGGATAACACTAAATGGGTGGTTTTGCAAGTTTCTTTGGCAAGTTTTGAGACTCCCACTTACCTAAATATGTGGTAATACCAAGGCATTTTTGGAGGCAATCCATATTTGAGCTAGAAATATTAACACACCTTCCATCCAAATCTAAATATTAGTCTAAATGTTAGCACTTTTTCAACTAGCAAGTTTTTCCTCCATTGCCACTATTTGGCCCACCATGATCTTGTACTCACCCAGATATTTGTTTTATAGTCAATCTTGTATCTAGATTTATGCATGCACCTAAATAAATTCATTGGTTGGATGCTAAGAGAATTTTACAATACATCCGTGGAACCATACACTTTGGTATCTACTATGGCTATAAGTATTCAATTTCTATGGTTGGATTTACCAACTCAGATTGGGGTGGTGATATAGATGATAAAAAATCTACCAGTGGGTATGTTTTCAATCTTGGATCAAGCCCTATTACATGGAGTAGCAAAAAATAAACAACTACATGATTATCTTCATGTGAAGTAGATTATAGAGCAGCAAAAGAAGTAGACAAGGAAGCAGTTTGCATTCAGAATATTCTATCTGAGCTTGGTTTTCTACAAAGTTCTGCTAGTACTATGTATTGTGACAATCAAAGTACCATACAAGTTGCCAACAATCTAGTTTTTCATGCTATAAAAAATCATATTGAGATTGATGTTCACTACATTCGTGATCCTGTTCAAGAATCCATTGTTAATCTTCAATTTTGTCTAAGTGAAGAACAAGTAGCTGATATATTCACTAAAAGTATGACTGAAGCCAAATTCTTAAAATTAAGAGGAATGTTTGGTATGTTATAGGTGAACATTAAGGGGGGATAGTAGTATAATGTTCCCTTCTTCTTTGTAATATTCTAGTCAATCTTAAGGGGGGATGTTAAGGAAATTAAGATTGTCTAGGAAAAAGGCAAAGATTTTTCTAGAGTTTTCACAAGGAAAATGCAAGTTTTTACTAGAGATTTCTATAAACTAGATTCTTCCATCAAGCTATTTTTAGAAAAAGAACATTATAGCCTTTTTAGAATTAAAAAATAGAATTGTCTAGAAAGCTAGAAGCTTCCAGACTTCAAATTTTTTTGTAAATATATATGTATGATTGAAGACATTGCTGTAGACAAAATTTTTTATGAAACATAATTCAAGTTAGATAAATATTATATTTTCTGAGTTTATTAATTTTGTTTTTCCCTGTTTATTACTGTTGTTATGTTTTTATTGTTTTTGGGCATGTTCTTACACCTTGTCATGATCCCTATATCTTCCTTTGGAGAGATTAGTTTCTATGCTAGACTAGTCTTGTGGAAAGGGTCATATTTTGGTGGAGGCTTTGTGAATGCACCTTCAAGCATGTCATATAGTCTTTTATATCAACCAAATCAAATTGAGGATAAATTGATGCATTTTGAGGGAGTAACTAAGTCACTCTAAACCTATTATTCATCATAACTAAGGAGAATTTACAAAGGGGTGTTGATTCTGGGTGGCTATCAAAGAATCATTATAGCCAGTGGTTTGTTCAGTGCCTATCATCCATTTCATTGAATTGTTTTGAATTAATAATTTTGATATGTGAGTAGCTTATTAGTGAATAATATTACATGATTTTAGAAATCTAGTGATATTGTGAAGATTTGGGTTAAATTTGCTAATCAGTCCATTTGGGACATTATAGTGGTATTAGAGCTGGTATTCTTGACAATTTGTGTAAGGAACTCACCATTTGATTACAAATTGTTACATTGAGACTAGTGATAGGAAGATTAGATATCATCAAAGAGAAAAGAAGAAGACCTCGGAACAACAACAAGAAGATATTTAGCAGAAAAGTCCAGAGATTGTGGTAGATTTGAATTGGATAAAAGAGTTGAGTATGACACATTGGGAAGGAAGAGATGAAGGTAATAGCATATTACATATCCTTAATGATATAGCTAGAGGACAATAGCAGTTGACTCAGTTGTTGACACAGTGGATGTAGAATGTGAACACTTCCAAGGTTAATTAGAACAACATTGGTACCAATGGTAAAGCTACTACTACAAAAAATGGGAACAACAACCACAACAACCCCATAATTGTTGTGGAATCAGCAATATCAAGACCTCTGATGCCTACATTTCTGTATAGAGATGGTGATGTAGAAGGAAATGGAGGATAACATAATGTAGAAGAGGGTTATGTAGATTACTTGGGTAAGTATCAAGCTCTGGGAGAAGAATTTCATGTTGCCATGTCATTGGTAGATTTGTATCAACTCAAGTTGAGGAATAAGCCCAGGAGGGATAGAGGTCCTCAAAATCAAGAGTTGCAATGCAAGGTGGGCAAGTTTTCCATACCTACTTTTGGTTCTAGAAAATGCACTGTGCATACATGGGTCCAAAATCTTTTATGTATTTCTCTCTCAATCCCATGCTAGAAAATGAGGTGATTAAGTATGGAACACTTAATTTGGATGGAGATGGCCATGACTTGTGGTACCATGGGATAATGACTTTGGGACATGATCTCATTGATTTATATGTTGAATTCACCCAAAGGCTAATCAAAATATTTGCCAACAAGGATCCAGAGTTAGATTTCATAGAATTATCTCAACTAAAGCAATATGGCTCAATATACACTTATGTAGCTAGTTTATAGAGACTCTCTAGAATCATTCCTGATGTATCACAGTGAAGACTTCTTGTCTTATCCATTGAAGGATTGCTTGAACATCTTAGAGGGTGGGTTAAAACATTTGACCTACCTACTCCAACAAGTAAGTTTTATTCGAAGGATTCTCATAAAAAATAATAAAAGAAAACCTTTCAAAAAGAAGAGTCTCATGTTCAACCTCAGAAGAGCCTACCACCCAAAACAAGCAATGAAGAAGAAACCAATAATGAACCTAGGAAGAAGAATTTGTGTTTCCATTGCAAGGAACATTCAACACTGGGTCATAAATGCCTTGGTAAGGAAAATATACATTACATTAAGGTGGTTTTTGATGAGGAGGAAGAATCCAAACAATCTAAAGGTTGGGAAAGGGAGAAAGGCCAACATTTGAATCTTGAAGATGATGATACCAAAGGGAGTACACTTGCATGTCTTTTTGGAGCACCAAGGTATCGTCCTTTTAGATTTAAAGAGTCTTATGTGGGTGTAGAATCATAGCAATTGTAGTGCCCCTGTAGTTTCACCTTGTATGTGCAGGTGGTCAGACTATGAAGGATGAAGATGAAGGTAAAATACTTGGAATACTTAGGGTATGTTAGATAGGTTGAAGGTAGGTTTACTATTTTGATGTAATTGATGACACTCATTGATGGTTATTATGATGGCACTATTGATGTTTATGATTAATACATTATGCTTATGATGTGATCATTTATGGGTTAATTCATTATGTATATTAGTTTAGTATGTGATTTATGTGACTATTTGATGATGTGTTATCAGGTTGTTTATGAACTTGGTTAATGTGGATATTTTTTATGTGTTTTGTGAAGGGAAAGTGTAGTATTACTCATGTTGAGTACCCTACTATGTTGCTGTTGGAAACAAGGTAGATAACTGAGAGGGGGGGTGAATCAATTATCTTAAATATCTTAACTTTCTTTTCTTCTTTAATATTAATGTAGCATCAAAATATAAGAGCATACATAATCATGAGAGCAGAAATAAAATCAACACACATAACACAAGGATTTTTACGTGGAAAACCCTGTTAAGGGAAAAACCACGGGGTGACTAACCCAAGATTGTATTCTTTGTTAAAAGAATAAGAAGTACAAAATGGCACTTGCTAATTAGGGCTCATTGCCCGAGCACATTGCTCACAAGAGGCACACTGCCTACAAGAGACTCATTGTCTATAAAGTTTATAGAAGGTAACCAGGTATTTGAAATGATGAGAGGCATCCACATATACTGAGGTTTAGTTCCGGTTAGGCTCAATATACTGATCTACTGCACTTCATTCTTCCTCTGCTTTAGTGCTGCTGTTCTATCACATACCGAACTTGTATTGCTGCTTCCAAACTTATCTCTACCTTTTCTCACACATTATCATACCACACACACACCTTCATATTGAAATCCATCTGGTATATATATCTGCATCAAGGATTTCAACATCTTTCTAGTCGGCAACCAGAATACTCAAGATATTTACAAAACACTAATTTGTCAGCTGAATCCATGCTTAATATGTGATGCGTATCAAAAAAATAGACATAGAAGTCATCAATCAAGTCAGCCAACAATGTATGATCCCTCAAATAGCTTGATCACCATTAATTTCTCATCCGAATTAAAGTCTGATGCTCTGTCGGTCAGTTCTTCCTCAGTCTATTTTACCTATTAGGAACCCAACACTTAGATGCTCATATCTTTTCAAGCATTCATCACCGGAGGCTCAATCTCTAGAATGTAGTAGTCATGATACTCCTCTTGACTTGTCCAAGTCCGCAACTTGCTGAGTTACACCATCCGAGAGATCTAGACCTGATTGTTGGACCTTGCTGCATGCTCTATTCTTGCTCACCAGACCAAAACACTCTTCAATCTATCTTCCGATATAGACATACTATGTGTTGTGGATGTGTGGGATAGACTTTGTTGCCATCAATGACAACACTCATGAAGCCACATAGTGTCTCTTGCCAACAATCTCCCCCTTTGGCATTGATGGCAACACTTAGTAAAAAATGACTAAGTGTCACAACAAACTCCCCCTTGGCAGATGTTCTATCTTATGCACTATTTTACGGGAGCTCCCCCTTAGCTAGATTCCACATTTTTCACTACTCCTCACTCCCCCTTTGACATCAATGGTAAAGGGCAGAATTTGGACACCAAAATTTGCAAAAATCAGCTTATACATAGCCGCATAAGTATATATACATGTCATACTTAATAAACTTAAGTATATCGGCAAAGGTGGTCTTCAACTGTACAAATTATGTTGCCCAACTCTACTTCATCCTGTCCAAAATTGAGATGTGACTACTTAGAAAAAATGCATAAGATTCTGTCATTCTTAAGTCTGTCGGATCACTGGTCTGGGCTGTGGTCTGAGCACCAGTTAAGGCCTCATGCATGGCCTCTAACTTAGGGATAATTATCCCTCTAAGTTCACTGATCCTAATTATTATATTCTTCTTCTCCTTTTAAAGCCTCTTTATTTCATTTATAGTGGCAATAGCCTGGTACTGTTGATTCATTATGGATGTGGTGAGAGGATCAAAATTTTGAGATAAACTTGACAGTTTACCTTCTTGTTCTTTCACCTTCTTTTCAATATCCTCTGTCATTTTAGACCAAGATAGACAAAATTTGTATATTTCTCCACCATCTCTAAGATCATTTTCTAGGCTTTTTATCCCAATATCCAGGGTTCTCCTATCATTAGCTATGAGTCCCTGTACTTCAGAGAATCTCTTTCCCAAAAATTATTTTTGGACCTTTTCTTCTATTGATTTCTCTAAGGAATCAAAATGAGTGTTGATAGAGTTTATTAGAGATTTAAGGTTACCGAACGGAGAGGCCGAAGGAGCCTTTTGGAAGGATGGCATGATCTTCTCTAGCATTCCTGATGCAATCTCTATCAGCTCACAATCTTCCATGTGAGACTTCAGAAGCTTTTCTTTTGCTTTAGCTTGGGCAAAGGATGCTATCTTCATTGTCTGGACCGGAGAGAGGGAATCAAAGTTGAGTGGTCCTTGAAAGAGTTCTGGTTCATCTAACTCCATCATATCTTTGTTCGAGAATTTCTTCACTGCCTCTTCAGTGTCTCTTGCTGGAGACCGAGTCTTTTCTTTTGGAATCTCTAAGTTGTCATCAGAGATCTTCTCTATTTACTCTTCTTTTCTTCCCTTTACCTCTTCTTCTTGACTCACTTTTTCTTCTTTTCTTCCTTCTCCTTCAGCTCCTGAGTCTGGAATATCTGCAGTAGGATCTGGAGGAGAGATGTTGACTTCTTCATGGACTTCCTCTTTCGGAATAGAGGAATCCAAGGCCTTAGACTTCTCCTCATCTATCTCTTTTAACTCTTCTACATTTTTCTCAGTAGATTCTTCTTTTGATGCACTTAATCCTTTGACATCCATGGTAGAAGGTTGTTCATCTATGTCCTCTATAACAGGAAGATTAAATCTTTTAAATGCATTCCAGAGGATGTCTTCTATTTCCCTTGCTACTTGATCAGTCTCTCCAAGCATAAGTTTGTTCATTCTTGCTTTTCTCCGAAACTCATCCTTCTAGTCCTTAAAGATCATGTTCATTTGTTTTGGAGTAATGGAAGGATAGAGTTGAATGGCAATCTATGCTCGAATCTCTAGGTCATTTGCCTTAGCATTCTCCTTTCTTAGTTCAAGTACCTTCTCTAGACTTTTGGGAATTAGAGAGATGATTTCAATGAATGCTTTATTATATGACTGGTTGTAGGTTCCCATCCACTGTGACTGCCTTGATGATATCATCAATAGAGAGAGTAGGCCTTTCAAAAATTCTTCTACCTCTTCTTCTTTGTTTTTACCAGTAGAGGATCCTCTAGATGTTTTCTTCTTCTTCTTCATTTTCTTAACTTCCTCATCAAATTTTGTTTCTTCATCATCCTTTTGGCTTATGTATGACCTTGTGGCCTTTGTTTTCATTCTCTTCTCTCCCTTTCTGGATGTCTTGGCTTTTGGTTTTGAGGCTCTTGAGCTCTTAGAGGTAGTAGGTGCAGAGCTCTTGGAGGATCTAGTCTGGGAGGAGGCTTGTACTAGAGCACTTTCTTTTTCTACTTCTTGTTTCTCTTTCTTATCTCTTTCTATTTTCTCTCTATTTGCTTCAACTACCTACTTTGATCTGCCATATTTCTTGGAAATTTCCTCTACTTCCCTTCTCACTTTTCTTTTCATATCTAGTTGTCTCAGTTCCACATGTATCTTTACACTTAATTCTTGATAGGTTCCAAACCTTTCTGCCTCAGGGTCCTTAGGCTGACTCAACAAGTGTTGGACATGCAACTCCAGGATTTTCTCATCTACCTCATAGCCCATTGGCATAATCCAGATTGTTCTGGGCTTAACTACCTCCATTAGGCATTGATTAGTGTCTACCATGAAGCATACTGTATCCTTATATTTTTCAACTATTGTTTGAGGAATTCTTTCTCTGGCATGAATCATACCTTGGAAGTTCTTAAAATATCCCCAGAGTGTTGTGCTTTGAGCCTTGGCATCACCAAACCCATACATGTAGTCTCTGATTTGTATGTCAACCAGTCTGTCATTTTGCCATACCCAACCACTTGATCTGGGTAGCTCATTCATATAGTAAAAGAACATACATAGTATTAAGCCACCATACTTGAATGATTTCTTCTTGTCCTTCTTGATCTTCTACAAGTTTTCTAACAGTTGGTTTGGGAGAAGTTCACATAGATCATAATCTACATTTTCCCTTAGTATCTGATATGTAGTATATATTGTAGTTCTGGACATAGAATTCTCCCTAATGGAGTGATAGATTTTATAACCAATTATCATAGAGGTAAATTTGATATCTGGATCTATGATATCTTCTATTGTCATGGCTCTTTTGTCAAACTCAAATCCGGTAGCCTCAGTTACTGTCTGGTTCTTGACATATTTGAGTGCAGGCAATCCACCAGATGAGTGCAATTGAGTTATTGCCCTAATTGCATCTTTTGTTATCTTGAAGGGCTTCATTAACCACATGAAGTTGTCATGTGTTTTTCTAAGAAAATACCGGACCCATTCATCTTCTGTGAAACAGGGAAAGTGGATGCAATGTCCAAAATGCTTATCCTAGATGGCCTTGTATTAAGGTTTGAGTTCAAAAGTTTCATCTATTAATTGTTTATGGTACATATCCTCCAGCTTGGATTCTCCAAATTCTCAATATTGGCATGGATGTACACCCTAACATCTTCTACATGCAGAACCCCATGCGGAATGCTAGAAAAGGTGCCTAAGGGATCAACTTCTAGGGATTTGTAGGGGTGTTTCTTGAACTTTGGGCATGGCCTATCACTGATCTTAACAACCATTGGAGTAGCCATCTTTGCAAAGGATTTAGAGAGAGATATTCAGAAATGGAAATACCTTTGTACGCTTCTAGGGTTCACAATATGTGCCGAAAAAGATCATTGGTTGAATTAGATTCTGCAGTTGATCTTTGAGAAGGTTGTAATAATATTGATGCAAAGCTCTTCCTTTCTTCTTCTTGAATGCAAATGTGCAAATGATGAATAAAAGAACCCTTTTATGTCTACGCAAACCCTAATTTTCTTATTGCAATAAATGCACAACTTAAGTTATTTCAGTTACCTTGCTCTGAGAGAGATATTTCTGAATCACTGAGATGCACTTGGAATTCTTTTTAGTGATAATTGACAATGTATCTCCTTTCCTCCAATCATGCCATTTATCCACAGATCAAGATATTTCAATTTTGAATCATACCAGATCTAACTATGAAAATCCTACTTTTATTGGATGGCTATCAAACCAGATCAATCTTGGATGATTAGACTCTTAAAAACTCCTTGTAGATCTTTCATATTTTTAACAGGGATTATTTAGATATTTCTCTGAGAACCCTTTAATCTACAACATTCCATGTGCTAAATTTAGGCACCAATTGATTGGCTGGGGGAATTTATTTTCCTTTGTGACTCCCTCTAAGCCAGAGCTCATCTATTTAGTTTTCAGAAGGAATATCAGCACCAGATTCTGGTGTGGATCCACCCCCAACATTTTCTATACTTTTCTTCACCCAAATCTTGTTCATCTCCCTTTGAACTTCATCCGCATTCACTTTTCCTTTTCCTTTGTCTTGATTTTGATTATGATGCACCAGACTCTTTTTATCTTGATTCTTACTTTTGCAGAATTTGGCAATATGATTGGATCTATTGCAATTGTAGAAAATAACATTTCTTTACATATTTGATTGATATCCTCTCGATCTGCATTGATTAGCCATATGCCCCATTCTATTGTATGCAAAGCATCTACCATTGAATGAATTGTTTATTTGCATATTTTTGCATTCATGAGATTTGTGACCATACCTTTTATAGTTGAAACACTATCTGGAGAAGGATGAATTAGTCTGATTCATTCTTCTTCTGGACTGAGTGGCTTTATGACTAAAGTTGTTTCAATTGTAGCAGTATCCATTGAAGGATGGATAACTTTGAGCATTTGGTTACCTTACCGGAGGTCTTCTAGGCATGCTACTTTGATTTCCTGATCCAGAGCTCATCTGACCATATCCAAAGCTTTCACCTTTCTCATAACCCAAACCACACTTGTCATCTGCCCTCTTTTGGTTTTCAAGAAGAACTTCAAGCTGATCTGAGCTTATCTTGAATTTTTCTTTGTATTCATTTGTTGTTTGAAGATCTTGTTTAAGAGTGTCTATCTAATTCTCAAGTTGTTCTTCATTATCTCTAGCTTCTTAAAGATTAGATTCTAGATGCCTGATTATTCTGTCCATTTTGTGGCAGTCCTATGACTTCTCCTTGAAAGATTGTTTTAGATTATCTTCAAATTTTCTTTTCTCTTCAATTTCTTGGGTGAATCTCATAACCCTTGATTCCATTTCATGCCTTACCATAATGACTTCTTTTGATAGCTTCTCACATAGTTTGTTTTTCTCATTCAAATCTTCATTAGTATCATTGGCTTCACTTTGACTTGCTAATTGTTGAAGAAGTTCCTTTCTCTTTTTCACAGAGATACTCAATTTTTCTTTTAGCTCATTTATGAAATCATCAGCTTGTTTGAGTCTTTCTCTCAAGTTGTTGACTTCAGAGTGAGATTTCTCAAGATCATCTAAGGCAGACTAAAGTTGTTCCTTCATACCATACTTATCCATTGAGATTCCCAAATCTTCCTTAAGCTGTTAGGCTCTGTTTAGAGGAACTTAGCTCTGATACCAATTGTTGGAAACAAGGTAGATAACTGAGAGGGGGGGTGAATCAGTTATCTTAAATATCTTAACTTTCTTTTCTTCTTTAATATTAATGCAACATCAAAACATAAAAGCATACATAATTATGAGAGCAGAAATAAAATCAACACACATAACACAAGGATTTTTACGTGGAAAACCTTGTTAAGGGAAAAACCATAGGGTGACTAACCCAAGATTGTATTCTCTATTAAAAGAATAAGAAGTACAAAATGACACTTGCCAATTAGGGCTCACTACCTGAGCACACTACTCATAAGAGGCACATTGCCTACAAGAGACTCACTGTCTACAAAGTTTATAGAAGGTAACCAGGTATTTGAACTGACGAGAGGCATTCACATATGTTGAGGTTCGGTTTTGGTTACGCTCAATATACTAATCTACTGCACTTCATTCTTCCTTTGCTTTAGTGTCGCTGTTCTGTCACATACTAGACTTGTATTGCTACTTCTACACTTATCTCTACCTTTGCTCACACATTATCATACCACACACACCTTCATACCGAAATCCATCTGGTATATATATCTGCACCAAGGATTTCAACATCTTTCTAGTTAGCAACCAGAATACTCAAGATATTTACAAAACACTAATCTGTCGGCTGAATCCATGCTTAATATGTGATGCGTATTAAAAACATAGACTAGAAGTAATCAATCATGTCATCCAACAATGTATGATCCCTCAAATAGCTTGATCACCATCAATTTCTCATCCAGATTAAAATCTGATGCTCTACCAGTCAGTTCTTCCTCAGTCTATTATGCCTGTCAGGAACCCAACACTCATATGCTCATATCTTTTCAATCATTCATCACTAGAGGCTCAATCTCTAGAATTTAGTAGTCATGATACTCCTCTTGACTTTTCCATGTCCGTAACTTGCTGAGTTACACCATCCGAGAGATCCAGACCTAATTGTTGGACCTTGTTGCATGCTCTATTCTTGCTCACCTGACCAAAACACTCTTCAATATGTCTTCTGGTATAGACATACTATGTGTTATGGATGTGTGGGATAGACTTTGTTGCAATCAATGACAACACTCATGAAGCCACACGGTGTCTCTTGCTAACAGCTGTGATTCCCTGTCATAGTGTGCCTGTTGGATGATTATATATATGTTATACTCGACACTTTTGTTTGATGCAGGAATGCAGGTACCAGGCATTGACTCCACCTGAATTGGCAGGTTTGAGTGTGCCTTTACACCAATGGATAATGTAGATGGGAGATAACATGGGGTTCCCTTGGTCAGCCAATGTCTTTATTTTGTCGTCATCCACATATTTCCAGTCATGGGTGTAGTTGTCTCTTAGTTGGTACTTGTCCTCGAGGGTTGGTCATTCTTTGGTATGTGGTTGTTATTGTTTATTTATTGTAGTTTAAAGTTCATTTTATTGAACTTAGTGCCTAAGGTATTAAGTTTTTGATTATAGTCATTTGGTTCATTTTATAGAATAAGTGATCTATGTGTATAGATGTGTTGATGTTTGAACATTTTGGTTATATAGTCAATGTGTATTTGTTAGAGATTTATTAGTTGTTATAATAATAAGTTTATATATATACATCAATATTAGTTATTGAATTAATGTAGAAAACTAAGACTATTAATTAGTTGATTTTTATATTAAATTAAATTAGTAGCTTTTAAAGCTAGCAATAATAATAATATTGTTAATATTTAGTACTTTATAGATTTTATCTATAATGTGAGATTTTATTTTATTTTGGCATTAATTTATTGTTGGAGTGGGTTGTCAGAAATTTGAAAATTATTCCAGTTAGTGGTGTTATGAATGTAGTTATTTTGGGGTTGTGGAGGTTTGAAATGGAGAGAATGGAGGTAGTGGGATTTTATTGTTTTATCTATTTTGGGCTGGAAGATATTATTTTGATATTGTCATTAATTGTTTTGAAGAAGTGTTTTCTAGAAATAATTTTCAAGATTTGAAAATATTCCAGATAGTGGTGGTAGAAGTGTATTTAAAATTTTGGATAGTGGATGTCAGTAACGAAAGATTAGGGGATTTAAGAATTTATTATCCTGGTCTATTTTTGGTTTTGGAAAGATTGTTTTGAGGGGAGAGTTCTTGGAAAAGATACACAAAAATTTGGGGAAAAGAAGAGGAATTGCCGAAGGAAGAGAGGAAGGGAGTAAGAGAAGTCTGAAGAATTTCCTAGTATGTTTTAAATAAAATTTCTTTTTACTGTTTGTATATAAAGAAAAATCTTGTATAATCAATCAAACAAATTTCTTTTATCTGAAATCTCATACCATTTGATGACTTGCAGCAATAATGCCAATAGAGATAAAATCCATTCTAACAAAACTTTCATATTTTCTATTCCTCCAGCCTAGCTATTTGTATGGCCTCCATATGCATAGAATCATGCCTAAAATTGTATTTAAAACTTAGTATCTGCAGCCCAATTGTTATCTCAAACCAAGGTATAGGAGATTTTAGATTTAATTATCTTTTACACTTAAAAATTTATGAAACTTTCTTTGCCTGAAACCAAAAATATTATAAATGATGTTTGTTCTGTAGTTTATGCATTTGAAACAATTAAATTTAGTATGTAAAACAATGAATTTTTACCTGAATTAAATTCTTTAGAATCCCTCTTCTTGTCCATGGTCGTATGGCCTAGCTCAGCCAAGCTCTCACATAAATTCTTTTCATTATATCAAATTTTAATTCTGGTTTGTGTGAATACTTTTGTATGAATAAATGAATAGCTTTCATAATGAATAGAAGTGAATAAATAAATTTCTTTGTGCTTAAATAATTTTACTTTAACCTTGATAGGAAATAGGAATGGTAAGTTATAGTAACATAAAAAACTGCCTTTTGTATTACCATATTAGAATTAGAAATTTTGTTAGAGTTTAGAAAGTATTTTTATTTGTGAAAATCAATATATATATATATATATATATATATATATATATATATATATAATGAAACTATAAAATCTTATTCTTTTAAATTTGATTTAATTAATTCTTGCATATAATAACTTATTTTAATTTTAATTTTAGAATTTAAATAATTAAACCTTCTTATGCTAAATATTAAGTATTTGATGTTGCATAATGTTAATTATGAATTTTAACTATCTTTAAAATTGTCCTTTATAAATTATTATTTTATTTGAGTTTTATTTATTATTTTGAAGGTGTGATGTCAACTCCCTATTTCATAGGAAGAATAGTTTTATGGATGTGTTTTATTTTTTAGTATTTTTGTTATAGAAAAATCAAATCCCTATTATTAGTGATGTGTCATATTTAAGTATTATTATATTTCATTTATGAAAAATTAAATCCCTATTATTTCGGGATGTGTTATATTTAAATGATATTTTATTTATGAGAAATCAAATCCCTATTATTGAGGGATGTGTTATATTTAAGTGATATTTTATTTATGAGAAATCAAATCCCTATTATTTCAGGATGTGTTATATTTAAGTGATATTTTATTTATGAGAAATCAAATACCTATTATTGAGGGATGTGTTATATTTAAGTATTATTTTATTTCATCCATGTTATTCAGGGATATGTTACATTTAAGCATTACTTTATAAATAAAAATGTCAAATCCTTTTAAAATAATTAATATATTTGTTATTTTATCTTGTGTATTTAAGAATATTAGTAGTTTTATCTATTGTAAGAGAGTAGGATATGGATAATAAATAAGGATTCTTAATATATATTTGTCCTAGTCAAATTGATGTAAATTATCATATTATAAATATTGAATTGTTATTTTAGATCTAGTTATAAGGTGTGTATGATGACCTTAGTCCTTTAATTTTAGTATGAATTGAATATTTTAAATAGTGTACATAGAGTTGGTCTATGAATTTAAGTTATGATTGTTTTATGTCTAGTTATCTTGATATATTTTGGTGGAAGATAACATTTAGTTTAGATTTAATAAGAGTTGTCAAGTATATATTTATATATCTTGCTTCCTCTTCACCTTAAGGAACTTTGTGGTCATATAATGGAGTCTAATATTATTTATGACTTAAATTAAAGATTGTGCTTAGTTATGAAATTGGGTGAGTAAGTGGAGGTTAGGTTTGATATAGTATAAAATGTTTAGCATTTAACTCATATACTTTCTAAAGATTTAAATGGACGATCAGTTTTAATCTACTTTATGATCCTTTATGTTTTGCTTATGCAGTTATTTTGAATATAAATCACAAAATTGTAAAGAATTTTAATAAGATCCACATTAGTGTAGAAAGAGGTTTAGTCCAATAACGAGTAGTATCTTGTTTGACTAAATTTTCTATTATAGAATAATTGGTAATCCTTTCAAGTTATTATTGTTCTACATTGTTGGGATAGAGATATATTATGTTGTTAGATGATTTATCATTCTTGGGATAATGTTACATTCTTTAAGACCATTATTAGTGCATCAGATAATATGTTACATTTGTGGTTTTTTTATTGAAGTATTAATGAGGGATCTTGGTTTATGATGTGTTTTAGAAGTGATCGTGATGTGTGACCATTACGTTTTAATGGTGTCATGCATTGTGTAATTTGGGAAAGTGGTTTCCAGAGGCCTAGGAGGGTGTGATTGTGTGGGGGTTGGCCTTGTGTGCATCTTGTGAGTTGAATGAAATATATTCTTAAAATATGGTTTCTTATTCATGTTGGTATGATACATGTGTAAGATGGGTAATGCCTTGCTTAGAGTACATATTCTTATGGTTTTGTCTTGAACTCATGTTGATGTCATGTTTGTGATGTGGTTGTAGAGTCCTTGAATGTTAGGGTTCATTATTGTATTGAGCATGGAATAAAATATTGTGTTGATTTATGTTACAATTGGTTGTAATGTGGGAGAAAGATGACCCATGCCTTGCTCTGGTTTCATGTTGTTTATGGTTGTTGTGACTATTTCAACTGGAAGTTTTTGGACAATGATTCAAGAGTTGGTCCTTGAGATATGATTTGTATGCAAGAGGATAGATGCCTTGTAGTGTCATTATCATGCATGTCATTTTGGTGATTTCTATTTTTTTAAATCTTGATAGGGGTACTAGTTGTATGTAGGAGAGTGGCTTTCATGGTGGGGCCGGTGCCCAAAGTGGCTGCCTAGATAACCCCATGAAAGTTGTAATCAAGTGATAATATAATAATTAACTTAGATGGGTTCGGTAGTTAAACACATAATAAGATAATTATGATGCCTCACCCATGCATATAGTGCTTTCTTAGGCTAAGGATGGGATGAGAAGGCCTGGTTGGCAAGATCAGCCTCCTTATCTTCATGAGAGGATGTGTCAGTTCTACATGTGTCACCCTATGGGGCTGGTGCCTAGAGAGAGGTTGCCAGGATAACCATAGATGGGGGTCAGTTTGTAGAGAGAGATAGCCAGGATAACCCATGCTAGGACCATGCGATAACACTCTTCCTACTGCAACTTAGATACTTCCTTTTTGTTATCTTTTGATGATGCCTCTGGGGTAGTGTTAGCCATTGTTTATCTGTGTTTCTGTGTCAATTTTGTATCTTCTTATTTGTACCTTGTGATCTTTGACTTAGTGGAATCTCATTTTTATCTCGTAGTATAGGGGGTTGACCTTAGGGTTCCACATGGTCGGGTGGCTGTGCATTATTCCATTGGTTTTCTGGCATCGTGGCTCATGTGTAAAGAAGATTTATCTCTCTTGATTCCAGTTTTGCACCTGTATCGAAGATGAACATTTGTACTATTTGTATTTAGATATTTTGTATCAAAAGAAATCCTTATGTAATTGATGTATCCAGAAAGAGAGCTTTCGTATCAATGAAACTATGTAATTCCTTTTGTAAGATATACTAGTTTGTACTTGTAATCTTAATGCAAACTTCTTGATGTATTTGGATCTCATAGTGAAAGATGCTAGTTGGTGTATTTGATTAAACTATGTATGTTGTTGGTTGTTGTTATATTTCAATAATGCAGCTATGTAATCCCTAGAGATGTTAGTTTAAAAGGTTGCTATTAGACCATGTTATGTTTTGTTATTACCACTTTTATAGGAAAAAACATATTGCATCCTTTTTTTTCTTAGTTAAACTTATCTTTAGGGTTGCATGGTGGGGCATTACAACAATTCTTGATGGTGGAGCTACCCACAATTTCATTGATGAAGGTTTAGTAGTTAAGAGGGGACTTCACATTGAAGAATTCAAAGGAGTTGATGTTGTAGTAGCTGATGGGTTTATCATCCCTTACAAAAAGAAGATCATTCAACTTAGCATATTCATTGGTGACCATACAACTTGTGATGATTTTTATCTTATTGATTTTGGTGGGACTAACATAATTTTGGTATTGCAATGGTTATACTCACTTGGTGAATTTCTTCTAAATTATCAAACATTGGAGCTAAGTTTTCAGTAAGAAGGGAAGGAGGTGATATTAAAGGGTCTTCCACACATGCTACCACATCAAATTTCAGCCAAAAGAGTGGAATCTTTCAGTTCCAAAAGTTCCATCATATTCTTGGGTAAGCAATCAACTATTCATTTTCAAGGTATGAGTAATGATTTTGTTGAGGATTTTAGTGATTTATCTTTGGGACTAATAGAGGGTCCAGCAGATTTCTACATGATTATGGCCATAGGTTAGGGACTCTAGAAGTGAAAATAGAAAGTATTTACCTAGATTTTTCAATTTTCATTAGAGTAGATCAGCATAAACATGGTAGAGCAAAGCAAGCTTTTGAGAAATTTATTCTTTACTTGCATAAGATTGTTGTACTTTTAGCAAGAAGATTGAAGGAGGCCTCATTTGAAGGTGTTTTACAGCCTAGTACATCAAATGAAAGGGCACAAAAACTTCCTAGATTAATTTGGGATATAGGTATTGCAAAGGTGAGTAGTCATGTTGGAGTGTTGAAATTGTATTGCTTGGGAACAAGCAATCTAGTGAAGGGATGACTATGATGTCCCTTTTTTTCATTTTATTTTTCTGTAGGAAAAATAATTTTAATAAAATAATATGAACGAGTTAAGTCCTCATTTTATTTTAAATTATTAAGGACATCTTGTTTACTATTATTTTAAGTTAGTGGACCACTCAAAAAAAAAAATTATGGCCATATCTTTAAGGAGTGGAGTTATAATTCTAAATTAGGAGAGAGTGAGTGAGAAAAGAAGGAAAGTAACAAATCTTTTTAAAAGGACACAAACGATGAAGAAGATTATCTAGATGATATTTACAAATTCTCTCAATTTCAGAGCACTCATATTCAAATTCAATCCAAGGATGAAACCCCTTGTGGGTGTAGATCCAAAGACAAAAACCCTTGTGGTCTTCAGAATTCAGGAACGAGAACTCTCAAATTCACGGAGGTGATTCCAACTCAAGAATTACATTGAGCTCCATTGAGGTTTAGTGTTGGTATTTGTTTTATCAGTAAGATGTCTAGATGTTTGGTGTGCTCTAGTTTTGTTGGTGTGTGTGGAGATTTTTAGATATTGCAGTGTGATCCTATATGGTAGATTTCAATGTGTATTTCAGTTTGTGTACAGATTCTAGATAACGCCTTCAGATTAGTGTAGTACTTCTGTTTGTTGTTATGTGGAGGATTCTAGCATGGAGTTTGCATTCCGATCTTTAGTTTGTATTTTTACCTAGCTACCTTGTTGTGCCCTATTGGTATGAACAAATATATATGGTGCTATAGTTCTTTATTATTTTCCTATCAAAATGATGTGTTACTAGGATTAAAATATCTGTATTATTATGAGATTATTGTGATTAGTGAATATTGTGTTAATGGCTTCCTGTACAGAGCCAAAATTATGAGTATTCTAAAGCCACTTGCATGGATTCAAATCCTTTAATATGTGTGTTTTCTGCATAGGGTTGATAATGATTCACATGGCCTACACAGAGATGACCATTGGTCACATCATGTTTGCTCTGTTAAGCACTCAATGATAATGGAGAATTGGAGTTAAGGCAAACTTCTTAGCGCTAACCAAGGTAGCAAATGGGTATTAAGAACAATTATTATTTGGTCTACAAAAAATATCAAGCTGTTACATAAAGATTCTCAACCATCATAATTGAGAGGACCTATGTTCATTTAAGTCCCAATGCACCAAACGGGTTTCCTCTATTCTTAGTTGGAGACTAGCAATACAAAGCTGCAACTTTGGGAATTCATTATGGAAGGGAATTACTGCTTCTTACACCTGCGTGATCATTCTTGGCATGTGGCTAGATCATTTTTGGAGAAAATTTAGTAATTACAACTACAAATTTACTATTAAGTATGTTTATTTCTATTATCTAAATTATGAAGATAACTGTGAAGAGTTTCGATTAGTGAATTGATAAATCTTTAAGCTCCTTCTCACCCCTACATTTTCCTTTGGAGAGATTAGTTTCTCTGCTAGACTAGTCTTGTGGAAAGGGTCATATTCTGGTGGAGGCTTTGTGAATTCCGTATAAACTTGCATATCAGCCTTAGCAAGTTGAGGATAAATCGATGCATTTTGGGGGAGCAGCTGAGTCACTCTAAACCAATCATTCATCATAACTGAGTGGCATAAATGCAAAGAAGGTTTGACTCTGGGTGGCTATCAAAGAATCATTACAGCCAATTGTTTGCTCGGTGCCTACCATCCATTTTATTGAATTATTTTTAATTAATAATTTTGATATGTGTCCAGCTTATTAGTGAATAATATTATGCATCATTTCAGAAATCTAGTGATATTGTGAAGATTTGGGTTAAATTTGATAATCAGTCCGTTTAGGGCATTACAAGGATAAAAATATATTCTACCTCCTGAAAGGAGATAAATCTCCCTAGGATTTATGTCACTATGCCTTGGCATGCTCAAGTAACCTGGAGGCTAATGTTTTTGCTGTATTAATTGATCTATAATGAAAATTGAAAAAAAAAAAAACATAACATTACCTCCTAGGTATTATGTTATGATCAATATATTAAATTTTACCACTTAAGTTCACTAGATTTAAAACTCATTTAATTACATTTATTATTCATATGCACGTTCACATGCAAACAAATATTGATAAAGGCTTGCAATCAAAGGATTTAGCCTTTCAAGAACAAGGTAAAATATTAAATCAACTATCGAGAAATCTAGTCAATGCTAAATTAATCTATCCCTACTCTAGTAGATTCAAATGGAAACATGAAAGATGAGGATGGAAGTGGAGAGAAAAAAGCTTGTGTTATCTTGATATAGTATCTATTTTTTTGAAGAAGGTAAGTCAAGAAGGTACTGGTCTAGGCTTGATCAACTGTTGTGCACTTATGGACCAAAGATTGTGCAATCTTTAAAGGGTGATTGAATAAACAAAGAAAGTATGCATACATAATCACCATATTCCACATGTAAAATGAGCATAAACTATATGATATATTTTTAAAACCAAAGACATGTCATAAAATCTCTTAATACATTGATCGATGTCAATTCAAATGAACTATAAGATACACTCCATGGATATCATAACCCACTTTGGAAAAGAATGCTAAAAGAAATCAGCTATACTTAAACTAACAAAGAATTACCTATTACAAAGAAACTCTAATGATTTATTTTTTCCAACCTGCCAACCTTCGCCAAAAAAACATAGAATTTGGTCCTTTAGTTTGCATTTGATCTTTGTTTAAGAAAATATAAATATGGTAGAAACAAATTTTAGTGTTGATTCCACATGAAACAATTGGTAACATTTGTCCATGTCATAATAGTCATGCTTGTATGAGGACTTGCAATAAAAGATTTTCATGTTGTCTTAAGCTATCTAAAACCCATGTTCTCATGGATAAAAAATGGTTGGATGGTTATTCTAAGTTTGATGACATAAACAACTTTATATGTCCACCATGTCTTTCAAACATGCAATTACTTACATTGACTTGGAGTGTCTTGTTGTATTCAGATGGATGTCCACTTAGACAAAGCATGGTACTGATCTATAATGATGATGTATACAAATTGGTCAAACCACTTATATGGTATATTCCATAAGAGAGTTTATATTATTTACTGGAAGTATTTTAAATTTTCTTAGTTTTGTGTGGAGGATTTTCTAACTCAACAACAAGAGGGCATTGAAAATGGATGAATGTAGGTAGTTTTAAATGATTCATCGGCCACACACCATAATCATTAAAAATGCATTAGTGGAAATAAAATGAAGGCTTGAACCATTTTTTTTTATTTTATTCACAAGAATTTTAGCATTATGTAAACTCTAGAGGCATCCCATTATATCTATATTATTATTGTTTAGTCAAAAGGTCACATGTATTGGTTGCATTACCATATAATCTTAGATATGATAAAAATTAAAAAGATGTGGAAGTATATGATGATTCAATCATGGCACTTCAAGAGAAAGAGACATATGTCTCTAGTCTAGTTTATGATTTGTTTAGTCTAGTATTGATGATATAGATGTGTTAGATGCATGCAATAATAGTTTAATTGATGAATAAGATGAAGAGCCTTGACATCAACCTTAATATTTTTTAGCCAAGTTTGGTTCCTCATAGCGATAAAATGAAAAAAAAGGGAGGACTATGATGTTCCTTTTTTTTCATTTTATTTTTCTGTAGGAAAAATAATTTTAATAAAATAATATGAACGAGTTAAGTCCTCATTTTATTTTAAATTATTAAGGACATCTTGTTTACTATTATTTTAAGTTAGTGGACCACTCAAAAAAAAATTATGGCCATATCTTGAAGGAGTGGAGTTATAATTCTAAATTAGGAGAGAGTGAGTGAGAAAAGAAGGAAAGTAACAAATCTTTTTAAAAGGAGACAAATGATGAAGAAGATTATCCAGATGATGTTTACAAATTCTCTCAATTTCAGAGCAATCATATTCAAATTCAATCCAAGGATGAAACCCCTTGTGGGTGTAGATCCAAAGACAAAAACCCTTGTGGTCTTCAGAATTCAGGAACGAGAACTCTCAAATTCACGGAGGTGATTCCAATTCAGGAATTACATTGAGCTCCATTGAGGTTTAGTGTTGGTATTTGTTTTATCAGTAAGATGTCTAGATGTTTGGTGTGCTCTAGTTTTGTTGGTGTGTGTGGAGATTTTTAGATATTGCAGTGTGATCCTATATGGTAGATTTCAATGTGTATTTTAGTTTGTGTACAGATTCTAGATAACGCCTTCAGATTAGTGCAGTACTTCAGTTTGTTGTTATGTGGAGGATTCTAGCATGGAGTTTGCATTCCGATCTTTAGTTTGTATTTTTACCTAGCTACCTTGTTGTGCCCTATTGGTATGAACAAATATATATGGTGCTATAGTTCTTTATTATTTTCCTATCAAAATGATGTGTTACTAGGATTAAAATATCTGCATTACTATGAGATTATTGTGATTAGTGAATATTGTGTTAATGGCTTCCTATACAGAGCCAAAATTATGAGTATTCTAAAGCCGCTTGCATGGATTCAAATCCTTTAATATGTGTGTTTTCTGCATAGGGTCGATAATGATTCACATGGCCTACATAGAGATGACCATTGGTCACATCATGTTTGCTCTGTTAAGCACTCAATGATAATGGAGAATTGGAGTTAAGGCAAACTTCTTAGCGCTAACCAGGGTAGCAAATGGGTATTAAGAACAATTAGTATTTGGTCTACAAAAAATATCAAGCTGTTACATAAAGATTCTCAACAATCATAACTGAGAGGACCTATGTTTATTTAAGTCCCAATGCACCAAGGGGGTTTCCTCTATTCTTAGTTGGAGACTAGCAATACAAAGATGCAACTTTGGGAATTCATTATGGAAGGGCATTACTGCTTCTTACACCTGCGTGATCATTCTTGGCATGTGGCTAGATCATTTTTGGAGAAAATTTAGTAATTACAACTACAAATTTACTATTAAGTATGTTTATTTCTATTATCTAAATTATGAAGATAACTGTGAAGAGTTTTGATTAGTGAATTGATAAATCTTTAAGCTCCTTGTCACCCCTACATTTTCCTTTGGAGAGATTAGTTTCTCTGCTAGACTAGTCTTGTGGAAAGGGTCATATTCTGGTGGAGGCTTTGTGAATTCCGTATAAACTTGCATATCAGCCTTAGCAAGTTGAGGATAAATCAATGCATTTTGGGGGAGCAACTGAGTCACTCTAAACCAATCATTCATCATAACTAAGTGGCATAAATGCAAAGAAGGTTTGACTCTGGGTGGCTATCAAAGAATCATTACAGCCAATTGTTTGCTTGGTGCCTACCATCCATTTTATTGAATTATTTTTAATTAATAATTTTGATATGTGTCCAGCTTATTAGTGAATAATATTATGCATCATTTCAGAAATCTAGTGATATTGTGAAGATTTGGGTTAAATTTGATAATCAGTCCGTTTAGGGCATTACAAGGATAAAAATATATTCTACCTCCTGAAAGGAGATAAATCTCCCTAGGATTTATGTCACTATGCCTTGGCATGCTCAAGTAACCTGGAGGCTAATGTTTTTGCTGTATTAATTGATCTATAATTAAAATTGAAAAAAAAAAACATAACATTACCTTCTAGGTATTATGTTATGATCAATATGTTAAATTTTACCACTTAAGTTCACTAGATTTAAAACTCATTTAATTACATTTATTATTCATATGCATGTTGACATGCAAACAAATACTACTAAAGGCTTGCAATCAAAGGATTTAGCCTTTCAAGAACAAGGTAAAATATTAAATCAACTATCGAGAAATCTAGTCAATGCTAAATTAATCTATCCCTACTCTAGTAGATTCAAATGGAAACATGAAAGATGAGGATGGAAGTGGAGAGAAAAAAGCTTGTGTTATCTTGACATAGTATCTATTTTTTTGAAGAAGGTAAGTCAAGCAGGTACTGGTCTAGGCTTGATCAACTGTTGTGCACTTATGGACCAAAGATTGTGCAATCTTTAAAGGGTGATTGAATAAACAAAGAAAGTATGCATACATAATCACCATATTCCACATGTAAAATGAGCATAAACTATATGATATATTTTTAAAACCAAAGACATGTCATAAAATCTCTTAATATATTGATCGATGTCAATTCAAATGAACTATAAGATACACTCCATGGATATCATAACCCACTTTGGAAAAGAATGCTAAAAGAAATCAGCTATACTTAAACTAACAAAGAATTACCTATTACAAAGAAACTCTAATGATTTATTTTTTCCAACCTGCCAACCTTCGCCAAAAAAACATAGAATTTGGTCCTTTAGTTTGCATTTGATCTTTGTTTAAGAAAATATAAATATGGTAGAAACAAATTTTAGTGTTGATTCCACTTGAAACAATTGGTAACATTTGTCCATGTCATAATAGTCATGCTTGTATGAGGACTTGCAATAAAAGATTCTCATGTTGTCTTAAGCCGTCTAAAACCCATGTTCTCATGGATAAAAAATGGTTGGATGGTTATTCTAAGTTTGATGACATAAACAACTTTATATGTCCACCATGTATTTCAAACATGCAATTACTTACGTTGACTTGGAGTGTCTTGTTGTATTCAGATGGATGTCCACTTAGACAAAGCATGGTGCTGATCTATAATGATGATGTATACAAATTGGTCAAACCACTTATATGGTATATTCCCTAAGAGAGTTTATATTATTTACTAGAAGTATTTTAAATTTTCTTAGTTTTGTGTGGAGGATTTTCTAACTCAACAACAAGAGGGCATTGAAAATGGATGAATGTAGGTAGTTTTAAATGATTCATCAGCCACACACCATAATCATTAAAAATGCATTAGTGGAAATAAAATGAAGGCTTGAACCATTTTTTTTAATTTTATTCACAAGGAGTTTAGCATTATGTAAACTCTAGAGGCATCCCATTATATCTATATTATTATTGTTTAGTCAAAAGGTCACATGTATTGGTTGCATTACCATATAATATTAGATATGATAAAAATTAAAAAGATGTGGAAGTATATGATGATTCAATCATGGCACTTCAAGAGAAAGAGACATATGTCTCTAGTCTAGTTTATGATTTGTTTAGTCTAGTATTGATGATATAGATGTGTTAGATGCATGCAATAATAGTTTAATTGATGAATAAGATGAAGAGCCTTGACATCAACCTTAATATTTTTTAGCCAAGTTTGGTTCCTCATAGCGATAAATATAAGAAGTGAGGAGATTTGTGAAAACTAATGATAATAGGTCAATTTATATGATAGAATGTCCCTATATTGAGATCTCACCAATTAATAAGTACAACATAGAAGGATTATTTGACATATCATTCCCTACTCTATTTCATGTTGATGAGGCAAAGTGGTTGCATCCATGTACCAAGAATGTTTGTATATAATGATGTTGTTTTGTGGAGCTTTTTCATTTTATTAATTGAACTACTCATTTTTCTTGTATCTCTCTATTGCATTCATAATACTTGTCTTTTTGTCATATTCACCATCTACATCTTACTCATCTTATTGTACTACTCCATAATTCATTGACTAGGCATTGCATATCATCTATCCTCCCTTAATTCTTTCCTCACTTTTAAGACTAGCAAGCGATCATTGCAAAATTCACACAACAGCTAACAATAGCTTTGCAGTTTCCCATAATCAAATATATTCAAAACATTGCAAGGAAAGAAGAAGTTTATATTTGAACAAGGTATGTCCAACTCAGTACATTGTCTTAATCATGAGAGTACTAATGTTAATGATCAATCTTTTATCATAAGCTAGTTGTTCTTAGGAAAAGTGCTAAGATGGTTTATTTATTGTCACAAATCTTTTGTAGGAGATCAAAATAATTAATAAATTGATTGTGCAATAGCACTTGTGTACAATGGTCAGAAATGACAATGATAGAGGAATTTGGTTATAGGATGATAGAAAAACTTCTCAAACAACCAAAGTATTGAAAATATGGAAAAAATAATCTAGCAATTCTAGATTTGACTATCAATCCTAAGAAGATGAAAAATTTAAGAAAGTGAGGGAGATATATATGTTTTAGAAAACATGCAAATGCACATTATGGTGCAAAAATCTATGGTTGAAACTATAACCTTCAACGGCTAGGCACCTTTGATACAATAGAAAATGATGTTTATGCTTGTGATAAGGAGGCCATATCCATGAAAGACATCAATGCAATGACCAATGTCTTCTATAGCAATTTAGAGGCATGCAAGTTCTTGTTGAGCTAACTTATTATTCCCCTATCCACTTTCTGATCTATCTCCAAATTAGACAATGTTAATGTTCATCCCACCAATACCTTGCAATCAAATTCTGAAGATAGGGCAAACCAAATATGGAAGTGAGAACCTACATTGCAATATGAAATCTAAACATTCCATGAATGTAGGTAAATACATAAGTGAACTAGACAATGCCAATGGGTTGTTAAAATGCAAAAATGTTGGAACCAAACTCTAAGCAATGTCAATGGCTTGGAACATTTGATATAGTAGAAGAGGTTTCTTATGCTTATGATATTGCTACCATATCAATGAGCTCGGCATTAGAGCAATTAGAAATTTTATTCAAATGAATTGAAATCCATGCAAGTTCATTTCCAATCAATTGTTTCATTCCCTACTTTGGCATCTTACTCCAAATCCACGTAAATTATATTTATGCTTATAACTTGTTGCAAGATGCTTGCTTTGATTATACATGCAAGAATTTTACCATGAAAAATTTTGCTTTAGAAGTTGAAATATACAACTCTGATGACATGTTCATGAATAATTCCATGCAATCTCTAATAGGAATGATAGAGAAAAATCATCAATTGCTTGGAGGTGCTTCAAGAAATTTGTAGCTACACATCTCTTTTCCTAGAGATCCTACCAAACTTAGTACCACATTGTAAGGCCTTTGCAAGAATATACCTCAACTAGTTCTAGTCATAATCCTAAAATATTTCCTTCATCTACAACTAAATTCCACAATCCTATAATATATTGTAAAAATGTAATTATTGATGAATTGAACATTCCAGGTTCATTTTCATGTTCACAACCTTTATTAAACTTTGTTGTTCAATTTTCTTTTGACACCGAAAACATTATGAATATAAATTCAAGTTTGTTGGATCAAGTAATCCAAAAGTTCCTTCCTCAACAACAACAACTACAATTGGAGAAATATGACATGCATGTTGTTGGCCATTAATCCTCTAGTTCCTTTATCAACAAACTAGGCACTTTTTTTCAATAGATCTTGCAAGAAAACAATTCAGAGATAATTAGGGTGGCCACTTGAAAAGAATTTAGTCACGTTGAACAAGACTGCCTTCTCATCTATTTCAATTTTGTTTATCGATATCTCTAGGTCATGGAAGCACAAGTATATGACATTTTCCACCATTGTGTTTTAATAAAAGTCAAGGTTTCATGTTTGCAAACTAAATGCTTTCCAATGCTTCATAGTTTCTTTCATTTACTATTTCAGCTATTTTGAATAAAGAGACATGGCCAACAATGAAGTTTCAAATTGTACATTTTGACAAATGTAGATATCTCGTTGCAAGTAAATTATGTTGTCGCAATTGTATAGATGCACTAAATATTTGAGACCTAATGTTATCTCAAGACAACATACATTATTTATTTAGTTGAAATTTCACCACATGCATTTAATACATTCATTTAATTCAAAATCCAACAATAATTAAAGAATGAAAAAATTAAACTAGTCTCTCTCATTTCTTCAACACTATTAATTATAAACTAAACTCGTTTGAGGGGTTTATATTTGTCACCTATAAAATTGATATGTAGTAAGAAACAATCTCAAAACACCTACAAAATATTTATTCAAAAACATTTAAAAAGAGTTAATAGTTCCCTAATTGTATATCTAGACACCAGTATATCTAGACACCAATCATATGAATTATTATTATTAGTTTTTATTTTATTTTATTTATTTTTTTTATTTTAATATGAATTATTTTTTGACTCTACAGATCATCAAATTCAATACAATATCTACATTAATTAATTACAACAAGATTCATTATATTCACAACATCATGGATGACCAATACATCATTTGTTTTACTTTAAAACTATTTTAAAATTATTTTATTTATTGACATTGTTTCGAGAGCTATTTTTATTTTGCTTCTAATCGTAACAACTCTACAATGGAGTGCGTATGGAGAGAGTTTTGACTTTAGTTTGTGGATGTGTACAATGCCATTAGGTATTCTTTGATATTCCCAATGCACTTTCCTCTAGAGTAACGATAGGTCTAATTTATTTAATTCCATTGTGAGTGGGCTTTGTCCTCTAGAGTAATGATAGGCTAGAAACTCTTGTTTCTATAAGAATATGGCCTACAAAACAATTTCAATTTTTCCTTTAAACAATTATTCATCAACCTACAAATCCTTTAATACTTATGACTATACACTCTTCTTGTGAAATCCCAAATTCATCCAGTAGTTACGTTCTTCTTCTACCATTTTTATACTAAGTTGGCAACAATGGAAAATACTTCATTTGCTATAGTCATTCTTGCATTCATTGCCATGTTAGTGATGTGGTTGGGCAAAGCAGAAGATCCAGATGCAAGAATGTTGTATATTGTTCATATGATTAAGAGCATGAAACCTCATCATTTTGATTTACACCAATAGTGGTACTCTTCATTCCTCAGACAGGTCTCGCGATCGAAACCCACTGAAAATGAGTTGTTATACATGTATAATACACTTGTGCATGGATTTTATGTAAGCGTGAGCAAGGCAGAGGCTGAAGCCATATCAGAGGTTGGTGCCTCATTGAGATTGGTGTTTTCAAGGGTCTTGTGGTGTATGTGTTTTAGGTGATTGAGGTTGGTGCCTCATAGTGATTGATTGTTTAAGGTGATTTTGTTCTAATTAGATGTGTGGTGTACCTGAGAGATTGAGGCTTTGTAAACATTGCATGGGTGTCCTTTGTACCTTGTAGTTGGTGCTACAAAAAAAATTGTAATCTTTTTTTTCTTTGGAGGCTAGATTTGGACAGTAGATCCAAGTAGCATTTCTCCCATGGTTTTTCCCTTAGGGTTTTCACATAAATCTTTGTGTTATGTGTGGATTATTTTATTTGATGTGTACATATATTCTTTCCTGTGAAAAGTTGTTTTAAGATTATTGAATAAGTTTTTGTATATCACTGATTCACCCCCCCCCTCCCCCAACCCCAACCCCCTCTAATTGGTAGTGAGTATTCTAACTCTAAAAGCACTTTGTCCTTGGAGTCTTTTTCATGTTGAAGTTGTACCTTTAAGCTAGAATTTTCACCTTTCATGTTTTCAATCACATTGTAGGCAAATAGTAGTTCTTTTTCAAGATCTACTCCATCTTCTTCTCTATCAAACTAAACTTCACCCACTTCAAACACCAGGTTGTCCTCTATTTTAACAACTGATTCAACTTGAGAACAATTTCTATTAACTGATTCTTTATCATCATTTTCATGTGGTAAAGAGTGTACCTTTGAATCAATCTGTCGCTTAAAATTTCTCCTTTCCTTTTTGCTTCTACTTTTCTCCATTGTATTCCACCTCAGGATCTACTGTGGTTAGTTAGACTCCTACAAGGAACCTTGCTCTGATACCAATTATTGGATTACTCACTATCACTGAGAGGGGGGGTGAATCAGTGATATACAAAATGTTGTTGCTCATTTTGAATCCATTATCCATCATGTATGCATCTATTTAGCTATACCACACTCTAGGTGCTTGCTTGAGTCCATAAAGTGCCTTTTTCAATATGTATACTTTGTATTCTTGTCCACTTACGTCATATCCTTTTGTTTGTTGTACATAAACTTATTCCTCTAGAAATCCATTCAAGAAATCTAATTTGACATCCATTTGATAAAATTTCCAACCATGTTGAGTTGTAATTGCTAACACCATTCTAACTGTATCAAGTCTTGATATGGGTGCAAATGTTTCATTAGAATCAACCCCATATTGTTGTACAAACCCCTTATCTACTAATCTTTCCTTGTATTTTTCAACATCTCCATTTGCATTAAACTTAGTTTTGTAAACCCATTTTACACCTATCCATTATTTTCCTTTAGGAAAATCAACTAATTCCCATGTGTCATTCTTTTCTATTGATTCTATTTCTTCATTCGCATTAATCCAATGTTCTTCTTTAATTGCATCCTCAAAACATACAGGATCATGAGCAAAAAAAGAAAAAATTGATTGCAAATATATTCCTTCTCTTTGATCATAAATGTCTTGCAACCTTCTAAACTTCTTACCTTTAATTCTTGATCTCAAAGATGCAAGTGTATGATTAGATTCATCACTTACTTGTTAATTAGGAGAGGAATGGGTTGATGATTCACCTTGTTCTCTTTCTAGAGTCCTTGATGGAGTACATTCTTGCATAGTAGTTTGATTATCTTGATTTTCTTGAACTTTTTCTTCTTCATCATCATGGACTATTGTTCCACCAACTGAAATTGATTTATCTATACTACCATCCCAAGATTCTTCTTCTTTGAATACATCTCTACTTATAATAGCCTTATTGGTGATAGGATTAAAGATTTTGAATATTCACAATAACCAATAAAGATGCAGTTCTCACCTCTTTAATCAAACTTGCTTCTTGTTTCCTTTGGCAAAAATGCAAATGCAACACAACCAACAATTTTGAAATGTGATACACTACGATACTTACCACTCCATGCTTGTTGAGGAATCTTGTCTTTCAAACTCTTTGTTGGACACTTATTCAAGATGTATACTGCACAAGATACTGCTTCAACCCAATATTCATTAGGTAGATTCTTATCTTTCAACATGCTTCTGTCCATCTCCATATTGTTCTATTCTTCCTTTTTGTAACACCATTCTACTAAGGTGTATAACTTGTAGTAAATTATTTCTTTATCCCATGGAATCTACAAAAGTCTAAGAACTCATTTGATTTGTATTCATTTCCTCTATCGGATCTCAATACCTTGATGAATAGGCCACTTTGTTTTTCAACCAATGCTTGGAATTCTTTGAATTTTCCAAATGCTTCAGATTTATACTTAAGAAAATAAACCCATGTCTTCCTAGTATAATCATTAATGCAAGTTAGAAAGTAGATGCTCCCCCTAATTATGGTGTTTGCATTGGACCACATAAATCTATATGCACAAGTTCTAAAGGTGCCCATGCTCTAAATGCCATTCCCTTTGGAAAATTTTCTCTATTTTATCCTGCCAAAATACAACTATGACTTGAACTCATTGGGTCTTGAATTGGGGGTAATCATTTTACCATTTCCTTCTTTTGCAACAAACACAACCTTTGAAATTAAGATGGCCGTACCTTAAATGCCATACCCATGCTTGATCTTGATAAGTTGCCTTGAAATTTGCTTCATATCCTCCTATGTTTTCACTCATCATCCTTAGTGGAAACATCCATTCTTTGTCATTTCAACCCTTGCAATTACCATGTTACTAAGAGGTATATAAAATATAGTGCAAACATTGTTCTCAAAAATGATTTTGTAACCTTTTTGAACAAGGTGACCAATACTTATAAGATTATGCTTCAATCTAGGTACAAAGTAAACATTAGGAATAGTCCTCTTACCATGATTTGTTACCACATTGATTCCACCTTTACCCATGACTGGGCCACTATATTATTATTGTCCAATTTTACTTCTAATTTGACTGTAGTATCCATGCTTTCAAACAATTCTCTATTTCCTATCATGTGATTGCTACACACATTATCTAGAAACCAAGAATCATTTGAATTTTCTTTAACTACATGGTATGTGATGAACAAGGTTCCTGAACTACTTTAAAAAATGTATTTTGATTTCTTACATCTACTTGTTTCTTTTGGCATTCACTTGCAATGTGACCAAATCTCTTGCAATAATAACAATGGGTATTGGACTTACCATACCTTTGTGATATTTGATTATATCAATGTCCTCTAGATTTGAAATCTTGTCTTGGCCTTCCTCCTGGATCAGGACGTTTCCTTTCTTCTTTATGATCTATGGAAATCAAAATGAAATAAAAAAATATGAAACAAATGCATATAAAACAAGTGTTATACCTCCAAAATGACCCACAAATCCAAGGTAAGGTGGAGAGTGTTGCACCCAAACACTCTATCTTTACCCAAGATGATCAAATGCAATGTGAAGTACTCTCAATCTATGTAAATCACTAACTATAACTAGCTCAAGAGAAGAGATTTTGGCATGATAACTTTGCTCAATTTGTGGATGTCAAAATGGCTTGAGAGATGGTGTATTTATAGGCTTTTTGGGAGAGGATTTAATTGAAGAGTGGATATTGATTGGAGAGATCAATGGTTGTGGATGCATGTGATGTGGAGGGCCTATATTTAATCTCAAAAAATGGAGGGTTGTGAATGAAGATGAATTTTAAATTCATCTTTGGAAAGGGGTGAAATAAATGAGGTTGGGTGAGATGGATTAGATGTGAATGAAAAATTCACATGGGGAAGATAAAATGAATTAAAAATTCATTTGGGGAAGAGTGGAAATAAATGGGTTATGACATGTGTAAGGGGTGTAAGAGGTATTTAATGAGAATTATGACATGTGTGTATAAAAAATTGATTTATGTGGCATATATTTCAATTTTTTATTTGGAGGATGTGGGGAAGGGTGATAAGCTAGGTTTGACCACCTTAATTAGGGTAGTTAGCCTAATTAATATGGCTGGAAAAAATTAGAGAATGGGTTAATGAGGAGTTAGGATTAATTAAACAAGGTTCCATTTAATTATCCCTAGGTCTATGGTCATGTAGGTTAGGCTAGGTAATTAAATAATTGATATTTAATTAACTAGGGTAGGGATAGGGTAATTAGTAGGTTAAATTAATTAAATAAACATGATTTATTTAATTAATTGGGTTTAGGGAAAAGGGGAAAAGGGAAAATATAATGGTGAAATTTGCATATCCATGGCAATTATCATTTAGTTTTGGGTCTACTTGAAAGGAATATCTTAAATCAGGTTATATATTGACATGCAGCCCATTCTTGTGCAATGGCACCCTCATTTACTTCTTACACACATTTCCACACATTTGATCTTATCCCTACACTATTTGCATCATTTCACAGATATTCCCCTCATTTATTTACCCATACCTCCACTTATCTGTTCCTACTCATAAAACATCAGTTTCCTATTCTTGGGTCATTTTTGTGACATGTGGGAGTGGCCATGCACGACACAAATCTAACCTAAAATTTATATTTTTAATTTAAATTGCCAACTCCCTCTCTTTTCCGCTAGGCATTCATCAAACTTGGTACACATTTTTGTAATAATTCATTGTGTCTTTCTATTTAAAGGCATTCATTGAGACATTAATTCATATCTAATCACCACTTTAAAATCCCAAAGCATCAAGAAGCATTTAACATGAACATTTTAAATTAGAGAAATAAAATGAAATGGTACTTGCATCAAAATTATCATCTAAATCACTTGAATGCTTTCCTTTTATTTGCCAACATTTGTCAAGGTTGTGAATCCAAACATTCTAAGGGGGTTAATTGAGGAGAACATGAACCCTCAAAAGTCAACAATTTACCCAATGTGTTTATAAATATTGGTATCCATCATTCATCAATAGATAAAAGAGTTTGGAGAAAATCAAATCATAGAAGACTATATTACACCATATTAGGACCTAACATAAGAGATTAGATTTGTGTAGCACATAATCAACTCAATGCTATAAAATTGACCCATGGAGAATTATAGGTCTGCATAGGATTCTAAGTTGTGACCATATTAAGGTTATTATGATTTTTCATACCTAATGATTGAGTTCTATGTGGCATCATGTTTACTCATCACCATAATTCCAAGAGCTATGCACCCTAATACATTGCATTTAATTTGCTAAATCAATATTTATTACTAAATTATCTTTTCACATTTATCATTTATCAATCTAGGTTGATTTATGATAATTATATAGATTTGTTTAATTAGCTTAAATTAACTTAGAAAAGGTTATTTTTCCTTTATATTTTTTGTAAACTGGTCTAATCTTACACCCTTAGGGTTTCGCCTTAGGCCTATACCTTCATTGTTTTTAGGCTTTAAGGCCTATACTTTTCATTGGTTTATAATTTTAGATGTTGTTGGGGTTTGTGTCCTTACTTATTGCTAGTTTATTGCCATATATTTTCTTTTAGGGTTTGTTCATCCCAAGTTGACCCATATTTTTCCTATTCTACTGCCCTTGGAATTCACTTTAGGGCTTCAGGTGGTTTGGTAACCTTATGGAACAAAAATACTATTTCTACAAAGTTCATCTTAGCTGGAGATAATTGTATGGTTCTGAACATGGTATATAAGCCGCTTCAGATGGAATTTTTAGTTATTAATGTGTTCACAAAATAGTCAAGAGACATTGTTCTGATGGAAAGTTTTATATTGTCATTGATGGAAACAAAGCATATTAAAGGGCTTTTCAGTCATGTGTCATGGCACCAAGATTGGGGAAAGGTCTAGAAAACTAACTTAGTCAAAATGACTAAGTATGGGCAAGCTACAAAGTGACAGAGATTGGGTTAGTATGCCTTTGCAATTGAAGATCATTATATGTGTTTCAAGTATATTGTTTATAGCTATTTGGTGATCACATGTTCCAATGTTCAAGTTCTAACTTCCTCTCAAAGTCATATGGTGAAATGTCTAAGTCTGGGTGAACAGAGTCAAGACAGGAATAGTGCACAATACCAAAGTAAAAGGGTCTACATTCCTTCACTGTTGAGTATTTTGATTGGTAGTTTTGAAGCAACAAAGGTACTTGTTATGACTACCTAGAAATCCATAGTTATAGCTTCTGAAGTTCCTTTGATCACTTTCTACAAGTTTTTCTTTATCGTCTTATAGTCTAACAATGTTTCACAGTGACTAAGTGATAGTACGGAGATCTACATTTGTTTGTAGTTGAGTACTATGTTCTATGGTTCCAAAGGTACAACAAGAGAGCTATCATGGATATTGGATATGATTTTCAAAGTCTCATATGGTCTGAATTGTAAGTTATGATGTGATAGTTGAATTGATCAAGTGAGTACTTAAGGGATAAGCCGACAGGCATGTTAGATCTATATGTAGTAAAAATATATTGTTTGAACAATCAATCTAAGTGATTGAATATTGGTCCTGACCTATATGAAGACTATTGTATGTCTGTTTGGGTCCACGTTATTGTTTGTGGGCAAGATCAAGCTGACAAGGTATAACATTTGTATACACGTTTCATGTTTGGCTTACCGACCTAATTGTGAGATGAATCTTGTTGTGGATATATATACTCAATGGATTTTAGTGTTGGAGGTATGGATAAGTGCAAATAAAGTGCATATAAAATGTGTGTACGATCTAAGTCAGTTTTGTGATCAGAAAAAGATAGTAAAACCAGAAGGCAGAGCATATGTAAAGTAGAGAAGAAAAGCAAGGCAAACATTATGAAGACATTTGAGTATGTATACTGAGCTATTAATGGAACTGCACTTTAGCATTCTATAGATACATTTGTAGCAGTCATCTCTTGGCAGTGAGCCAATCCTTATTCTATCAGCTCTTCTAGTTTTTTGGCAGTGAGCCTATTGCAGTGACCACTTCTTTGGATAGTGAGTCCTTGGGAAGTAAGCCCTAAGGTAGTGAGCCTTCATGTAATTTGGTATTGTTATCACAATATATTGTGAGCTAACACTAACCGTGGTTTTTCCCTTTTTGGGTTTTCCATGTAAAAATCTTGGTGTCTATGTGTTATGTCTTTATGGTTGATGTTCTTATGTTTGTTTTGGTTTCAATTTATTGAACGTGGTAAATGGATTAATAAATTTGTGAAAGACAAGTTTTACAGAATACTGATTCACCCCCCCTCTCAGTATTCATTGTGATCAATAATTGGTATCAGAGAGAGGTTCCTCAGAAGAAGTTTGACAACTTGAGGAAGATCTGGGAAAAAATACTCATGGAAGCTAGAAGATATCCTACTCCAGGCGATGTCACAATTGATCAAGAATTGAAAACAACTCTTGAAGATCTTGATAAGTATGAAGCAGATATCTAGGATTTGAAGGAAATTTTCAACTTAGAAGCAGATGAATGCATCATAAAGCTAAGAGACCAAGTTAATAAATCAAAGGATAGAAATAGAGAGATAAGTGAACAATTGATTCAAGCAAATGAAACCCTAAATAATTTAACAAGGTTGGTTGAAGAGAAAGAAAAAGCTGAGGAACATTTGAGTCAAATATTGAAAGACAAGTCTGAAGAATGTGAAAAGTTGGCAAAAGATGTTATACTTCTGAAGTTTGATTTGGAGGTGGCAAACAGTTGCAAAGAAAAGTTCAAAATAAGCTCTGCAAAACTTGATGAGTTTTTTGATAGTTATAAAAACCCAGATGACAAGAAAGGTTTGGCATTTTTAAGAGGAGAAAGTCCTAATTCACGTCAAGAAAACATTGAGATGAGGAAAAACAAAGGCAACTAGTTCAAGAATCAGAGAAGAAGACTTAGAACACCTTTGGTTAGATAGCCAAATGCTCAAAAGTATCCATCCTTCAATGGCTATTTTTTTAATTGCAATAAGTTTGGTCATAAGGTTACTCAATGTAGGAGTAGAATGAATCAGAATGTTTCATCATTCTCTGGTCAATGTTTCAATTGCAAGAAAATTGGTCATAGATCAAATGAATTTAGAAGTATGGTAAGGAATGGTTTTAACAATGCAAGGAGTACTCAATCTTTCAATGAAAAGTATTTTGCATGCAATAGATTTGGGCATATGGATAACCAATGCAGAACAAGAATGAATCTAATCAATAGAAGGAATTAGGGAAAGAGTAATGTGGTATGCTGCAATTGCAATAAGTATGACATGTTGCAAGATTCTACAAATCCAAGAATGAGAAAAGAGACTATCCTATAGAGAAAAGGAAAACAAAGAAGAGAGAAGATAAAGGTAAGAACAAGATTGATCCAATGGAAATCAAGAAGGAAATGAGCATGGTCTGGATTGAGAAGGATGTCAGGGATGGATTTACACCATCTGCTAGTGCAGATACTTCCTCCAGGAAGTAAATTGGGAGCTCTAGCTCAAGGGACTAGTATTGAAAATCCAAATCCCCTAGCTAGATAGTCAGTGTTGGAATCCAACACGAAGATATGATGAAAAGATTTATATGATAGACCTTTTGAAATAATTTTTGGTAGAAAAGGTTCAAATGTTCAGCATTACATAGCAATCTTGATTGACTAGGCTTATCAAAGAAGTGTTTGACAACTTTTTGAAGGGGTGCATTTATGACAATTAGGTTAAGACAATCAAAGGTTAAAAAGGCTTGGATTCAAAAGGTTAATCACTTTACAATCAAACTATCAAGTGTCTAAGAAGAACTCAAGTGAAATTTCAAGCAACTACAACAATTTCCAAAGTGATTCAAAGCAAGCCAAATTGATCTCAAGTGAAGAAAACCCTAATTGGCAAAAGAGGTATTTTCTATTTGAAACCCTACTATATATTTGATTAAGTCTTTGTTGAAATCGAAATACTACAAGTAGTTGATATAATTGAGAGACTTAGATGAAAATTCAAGAAACACCCCTTTAAATCAACAAAAGTTGATCCAATGCCCATGCATTTTTAGATATTCCACATGAAGTGATGCATGCAGAGGGCTTACATCCATGTTGCCTTAGAAGAACAAGGGAAGAGATAGATTATAGACTTGTATTTAAAACATTTAACCGATGATAAATTTGACCTGAAGGTAGAATATAAGGCATTGAAAGAGAAGAAAATCACTCAGAATGTCAATTTCCTGACATTTGTAGAGGATGAATGAGTCCAGTATGTACTAAGCATAATCTATGATGAATTTATGTGGCTTAACACTCCATTAGTGATTACAAAAGATGCCATAAGAGCAGTCACAAGATTAAATTCTACTGGTACAATGCCTATACTGAAGGTAGTGAAAAATAACACAATGTCAGAAGCCACTAGAGCTAAATTTGACAAAAGGGCATTGACAATTAATGGCATTGAAGATCATGCTGTAAGGTTTGCACAATGGTGTAAAATAGGAGAATTCTGTCTCCGATACTGCTATATATACAACCTATGAGATGGTGAAGAAGAATGCAGAATATGACTTGTGTGAATTACTCTGGCAACAGTTGATGGAGAATTTAAAGAAGATAAAGGAGTAGAAATATCCATTCAGGTTTGGTACTTTAGTTCTTTGGCTATGCTTTTATTTTATGCAAGAGCTACCAAGATTAAAGTTCACTTGTTTTGGACTAGTGATAAACCAGTTGTAGTACATATTAGAAATCACCTTAATGGGATAGGAAGTTATGATGCACAAACTACATCCCTGTGGGGTTACTTTAAAAATTTCCAGAGAATCATGCAATCAAGGGAAAGAATACCTAAGGCAATTGTTGAAAAATATAAGAATGACATACACTTCATTGTAACTAAAGATCAAGGTATGATGGAGACTATTGAGCCTAGGACAATCTGGGTTCTTCCGATGGGATATAAAGTGGCAGGAAATATACTAGATGGTTATGCTCAGCATGTGTTAAGCAAACCCAGGGACACAAATGAATGAAGGTTTGGTACCTATGAATAATTATCTATGAAAGTACATGTTGAACTAAGGAAGCTTGACACATAGAAAAAAGATGAGGAAATTGTTTGAAGAATATGTCTAGAGCATAGGGATTACAAAAGAAGAAATTGCTAAAACAAGGGCAAGAATAGCTAAAAAGTTAAAGCAAGATGAACCTATGAAGGCTACAGAAGAACCTGTAAAGAAATCAAAAGAGGCTACAGCAGCATACAAGAGACCAAGAGCTTATACTGCATCTGGTGAAATGACGTCTAAAATTGCATCTAAATCCTCTAGTATTCCCTCCACAACCACTGCAGAAGCACAAACTGGCAAGAGAAACAAGACCAAAATCCAAAGAGTGTATATGAGTATTGATGCAGTTGATGATGAGGAAACTGAGTCTGATAAGGAGGTGAAGAAGATGAAGGCACATAGTGCACCACCCTCAAGTTCTCAGCAAGGCAAACCCTCTGGTGCTACAAAAGTGCTTTGGTAAGGGTAAAGGCAAAAAGAAGGCTAAGATTGAAGTGCCTGTAGAAGACCAGGCTACAATGAGTCTAGAGGAAGTAATGAAGGCCATTACAATTGATGGCAATCTAAAACCTATTTCCCAACTATATAATGACCTTGATGATGTAGATAGAGATATCATGGAGTCTGCTATCATTATGTCTCTGGAGATTTATAACATAGCCCTCATTGAGGTAGTCTTTGACCTTTCTGATAGCTTGGCAAGCATAATGACTGCTAAAAAGGAGGAAGCAATGACTAAGGATTTAGAGGTAAGAGAAAGCTCATTGCTCAAATTTTCTCTGGATATGACCCCTGAGGAAAGAGAAAAAGTCTTCAAACTACTTGGAGACAAAATTGAGATAAAAATAAGAGTCAAATCTCTAATGGTAGGGTACAATTAGAAATTTGTGAAAAATATAGAGAAAGCAATTCTTGAGATCCTTGTTACCAATTTTTTTATCCCAGCTCAAAAATTGGTTGAGCAGATGTAACATTATCATTTTGAGTGAGGTTCGATTTACTTCTTTTATGAGTTAGTTGCATAGTTATTATGTTTCAATGTTAAATGCAGTTCAATTGTTCAAGAAAGAAGAAAAAGTTTCAGATTAATCATTGCATTGCCAAACAGTCAAGTGAGATAAGTATTTCATTCATCATAATGGTTATTCATTTACAAGTTGAAATACATAAAGGAATAAGCATTGCATTGAAAGAAATGATGACATATCAGATGTCCCACACAAGCTATGGGTTATAGCTGAACATATGCATATATAAACAAAATACTATGCATCTAATAAATGAGAAAGGAAAGACATATCCATCATTGCCTTGTTTTGTCGATCTTCAGAGTAGCCTCCTATCCTGCTCTTGATCTCAACATGTACCTGAAAAATGTGGGAAGGGTCCTGTTAGAAGCTTTGGTTATGAAAACCCTTTATCCAATAGAAGAGGCATATAACTTTGATTATAGCGCATTGATCAAATGAACATTGAATCCATATGCAGAAGGAATTGAAAAAGAAACAACCATGGAGCATCATTATTTTATTCTAATTTATTTGTTTCATGTGTAGGTATAGGATAAGTCATGTAGTTGATTCAAGACATTCAACATGTAGTGTCAAATGGGCTCCCACAAGGGTTGAGCCCAGCATGTTGCTTCCCCTTAACCTCAGAAGGGATGAATAGAAAAGAAAGAATCATTGTTCACATTCACATGACAAGCTGAAGGAATAATAAAAGCAATCATATGCATCAGTTCTGTTGCAGGACATAGTCATGATTACAGTTCAAGTAATGAAATGCAACCATGAAAATGAACTAAACTGTAAGAAGGGACTATATTTAATGCACATGGCAGTTGTCATCATTATTTCAGTTGACATTGGAAATTAACATTCATAGGTATTTCACTTGTATATCTTTCATAGTATTTTGATGCATCAGAGAGAACTGACAATATAAAGGTACATTGCATTAGTTGAATGTCAAAAGTTGCCAGTGAATAATATGAGGCAACTATATATGATTGTTTGATGATAGCATAACATCATAAAATATATATCATTTGTATGCATGACAAATTGTATCATAAGTGCATATATGGATCAGCCTATTGCCATGCCCCAATGGTGGAATAGAATACAAATTGCATTACATTGACTAAATCAAGTACACATTAAATTTGGAATAGCAAAGGCTCTTATCTCTTTTCATAATTGAGACAAGGAACTATTGCTTTTAGAGTATGAGAATAGTTACATCATGGAGAAACAAACAAGTTCTAGCAAACAGTGCTACAAGAGAAAAGAAATGGAACACCAGGAACTACACTGTCCACATTGGATATTATCTTATTCATGAGATAATCCTATGATTCCAAGTGACTGTCATAGTGACAAGGTAATCAAATACAGTTGTGCATGTCTAATCTATAGAAGTGCAACATTAAATTCCCATACATAGGCACTTTAACAATAAAGCTTGTTCATAAATGATAGAGACATCTATTCAATCCTCCATCAGAAGCAAGTCATTTGAAACAGTGAGTTGGAGCAACTAGTCAAGAGAGCATTGCAGATCAACTAACATCTTATCATATCAAATCATGAATAGTAATCAAGTTGCACATTTGCATGATGAAGAAATAATGCCATGGTGTCATCATTTAATAATGCTATCATGTTTTGTTTGAGACATCATAAATATGCTACAGTGACAAGAGTGTACAAGTGTTTATAGATATCAACAGGATATCATATGTTATAGATCAAATAAACATCTTGTTACAAAGTTATGATAGTCAAACTGTTTGATATCTCATTTGTCATTATATAGGAGAAAGTAACTACCATATAGAAAGATAGGTCTCAAATGCATCAGAATGGAGAACAAATACACAAGTAGCAGCGATACATTGATCAAAATGAACTACAGAATAATGTGGACTGGTTATACATTCAATGTCCAATGATCAAATGATAAATCAGATATTCAAGAAGGAGTATGCAAGCTACATGACCAATCAAAATAGAAGAATCATTTGAATGCAAGTATCATTTTCATCTCATAGTATAATGTGCCATGAATAGTTGACAAGGATTTTGACAGAGTGTAGCCATACAGAGAATAAATGTCAAAGTTACAGGTGAGATGAGAGAAATAGTAGTATGCTTTTAAAATGATAAAACCTTTATATCATTTGATACATTGGAGTTACAGGAAGATAGAATGCATTATCTGATTATGACAGTCATAGAGAAATGGAGCACAATGCATTAGAATCATGACAAGAGGACATCTTGAGAGAACCACAGTAAGTAATGATAACGACAGAGAGCATGTGTATGGATGTGCCAAAGAAAATATTTTTATGCTTAAAATGTAATACCTAACTGTATATAATGAAACCCTTGTCTCATACACAGAAACCCATCAACTTGTTTCATTTTTTGTGTCTACAGAAGTGGTAGAGCATAGTCGTGGAAGAGATGTTTCATTTTATGCCAACAAAACAAAAGTTTTGTTTAAAATTTTTGAAACCCTCATGTCATTTTTACATACAATCAAGAGAAGGGTTACAAAGAAAATGAAATGCCACAGCTGTGCCAAGGAGTTCAATATATGCAAAATGAGATACCCATTTCAAGTTTTCAAACCCTCATGTCACTTTTTGTATTCTGGTAAAATGAACATCTATAGAAAGTAGAGAGAAGATAGCCATGGTATGGAGAGGTCTCTGTGCACATAAAAAATGAAACCCTTGTTTCATATTTTAAGAACCCTCAAGTTTTTTCATCTGCACTGAAAAGAATGGATAGAAACAAATGTGATAAACACGGCCATGACAGTAGAGTTCATATTTTTAAAGAAAATGAAATACCCATTTCATCTTTTACACAAAACTCTTTTTCTTTTCTATTACAGTGTGAAGGAAGTCATACACAAAAATGTCATGGAAATAGAACCAAAAGAGTGACTCACCTTCAGTATTTGTAGTAGGAGAAGCAGCTGAGCCATGACCTCATATAAGGTTTCTCTCATAGTTTTGTCACAGTTGCAAAATACAAAGACAAAGATAGATCCAAAGAAAGAATGTCAATGTTTGCAAAGAAGAAAAGAATCATCATGGTTGAAGCCATTAAAGGAAGCAAAAGATACAAAAGGAATAGAATGCCAGTCCAAAAACTTGTATACCATTTTTACCTTGTTCCAGGCTTTCTTTCAACATGAGAGATGCTAAGATTCAACCATTGAAGCCAAGCAAATGGAGGAGAAGACTAGAAAAACTCAAACCCCAAGACATTTGTCATGATGTTACAGAGCCAACGGCAAAGATTACAAAATGAAAATAAGATAGATTTTAGGGTTTCCTCATTGTTTTGTTCGATGGAGTCAGTCTTCATTTTTTCATTTTTTGACTTTGGAAATATACAAACATCATTGCCTTATCCAAAAGCATCATGGTCAACACTTGACAACTGATGGTTCCTAGTGATAATGAAGTGGAAAGGCCAACAACATATCACATGTTGTTTTTGTTTTGTTGAGTCAAAGGTGGTCGATGTTATGAAGAGATAAGGCTTATGCCTTTTAAACCTTTTCAAGGCTTTCTTTCCTATGTGGTCGACTAATTATAGTCAAGATGCCTTGTAATCATGCATTTGGTTGAGAGTCAAAGGTTCTCCCACTTTATGCATAGATTATTACTTTAATTCCTTATATAATTCAAATGCACAAAAAGGTCAAAACATGGAACATATGAAGACAAGATATGCATGCAAGGTAATGGCATTGTGGAGGGTCGATTTTGACATAATGGTGCCTATATAAGTAGTGAGGTGGCAGGATATTGACACATGGACAATATATGTATAGATATTAGAGCCATGGTGTTAAGCCTTCAAGGCTTTGATTTATTTTAGAAAGTATAAGTGATATGCTCATCATTTTTATAATTTTTATAGAAAATCAATTGTATTGTCTTGTAAAATATTTGGCAAAATTATGATCTAGATATTATTTATTTTTTTACAAAAGATCAAATCAAATAGGGATATAGATCAAATTGCCATAACATTGTGAAGCTAGTTTTAAAGCAATCATTGATAAATTGCTTTTAAAACTTAACTACTTTTAGGTAGTTTATAGGCTAATAAAACAAATCAGATATTCTTTTCGATTTATTTTATTTAGAGCCATATAGGACAAAGTTTGAAGATTTCATTAGTAGAAGAAAGCAGCTTTGTGGTGGGGACACATCAGGAGATCCTTTGGCATCATGATTTGGCAGTTAGGACTATTTTTTAGAGCTTTCATTCATGTTTTTCTGAGTAGCTCAAAAAAAGACTTGGAGTCTATTTTTAGGAGTTTTATTCTAGCTTTCAGGAGGGGGTCTTTCAAAGCATATATCTTAGGTTTTCCTTCCTTTTGAGAGTTCCAATTCCAGTTTTTAGGCTTCCAGTTAGAGTTTTAGATATTAGAGTGTAGAGAGACAGAGTCTTCCTCTCACATCAAGAGTGTTGTACTCATTTATTTCATTATACTCATTATTCCTTCAGTTATTGAGCAACAATGCTTCTCTATATCTTGTCTAATTCTTTGCAAGTTAATCTAATGTTGCATTGTGATGAAAGTTTGTCCTTTGCTTTGTCTTACCTTGTGATTTTTTGTAGAATCTTGGTTTAATTCAGGTTGCATGTTGCATCTACTAGACGTTCATGTGAAATATTTATAAGTTAAATGATCTGAGTGTTGTGAGGGTCAGAGTTCAATAACATGTTTGTGAGTAAGATTTGTTAGGTGATTCAATCTTCAAGTTAATTAGGATTCATTTCTTTCAGTATATCCTTCTATCCCTTTTCTGCATAAGTCATTAGATTAAGAAAATCATAAGGAGAACTAGCTCACTCTGGAGATTCATTCTCATTATATAGGAGACCCACATCTTGAGAATGACTCCATGTTTCAATAGGTAGCTAAGTCTCTGTGAGCTTAGCAGGGTGCATTCTTGATTGACAACAAATTTTGGCACACCCAGTGGGACTCTGGAAGTGATTTCAAAGAAATTTGTACCCTCATAATTGTTGTTCTGGTATATGCAACAGTTTTCTAGCCTTTGGAGGCTTTCACAATATACCTGGTGACCCATTTCCTTTGGTTTGATATGTAGATTAGTACTTTCAGCCTATGAAAACTAGGTCAAATCTAGACCCTTTTGATTATTTACAGATGTCTACATCCAAAAGGAGAGGTAGATCAGCAAGCAGAACAACCAAATCATCAAAAAGATCAAAGTCTACACCTTCACGTTTTAGTTCTCCCAATCCATTCAAAATAAGTAGAAGTCTAGTGCTAATAATCCAAATACCAATAATGGTTAGGTAGTATGCATTTTCTATTTTCAATGGAGGCAACCCACTACAACTTGCCCAAAGAGATGATATTCTGATGGCAGCCCTTAAAGGACTGCCTTATTTCACCAGAGAGGATCATACTATTGCTGTTGAACACATTCAAGATGTGGCAAACCTTTGTTCCATGCAAAATGTCACTCAAGAAAATGTGGCAATCAGACTTTTGGCTACTTCGTTAAAAGGAAAAGCATATACAGATGCGGATCATGATTTCTCTCTTCATGCATATATAGATGTAGATTGGGTAGGAGATGTGGATGACTAGAAGAGTACCAGTCGTGGTGCATTCTTTTTGTGGAAAACATTTGTTTCTTGGCTAAGCAAGAAACAAGAGGCAATATCTTTGTCCACTGCAGAAGAAGAATATATTGCAGCAGTAGGTAGTTGCACTCAAGTATTGTGGATGAAGCAAATGCTAAGAGACATCAGAGTGGAGTATGTGGAACCTATCACAATCTTCTATGATAACTCAAGTGCAATAGATATATCAAAAAATCTGGTGTTGTATTCAAAGACAAAACATATATCCATCAAGATTCACTTTCTAAGAGAGAAGGTGAACAAGAATGAAGTTAGATTGGAGTTTGTATCCTCTAAGGATCAAATTGTAGATATTTTTCCTAAACCTCTACCTAAGGACTCTTTTGAGTATCTCAGGGAAAAGTTAGGGGTTATTACACCTTCGGTTATGAATTAACGTGCACTAATGTCCATCAGTCCGGTGGATATCAAAGTCATATCTTGTGGTCCAGATTGATGATAGGAAGCTGCTACTCAGGGGGAACAGTTTGTATGATTCTGATTGATGCAAGTATGTGCCTTTGCCATTGATGTCAAAGGGGGAGAGAAGACATGTGAAAAACAAAAGCGGTTGCTGATCGAAGGTGGAGCAGTAAAGAGAGAGAAGACATATGAATGATTGTTATCGATAGGGGGAGCTATGTTAGTTAGTGAGGAGAAGTTCTTGTCTTGATGGTTAAAACAGTTTTACACATCATATGTTGCCATCAATGACAAAGGGGGAGATTGTTACAAGTATGGGCCTAACCGGTGTTGTCATTGATGTTAGCATACTCCTGTTGCATTGATGTCAAGGATTGGATGAGCTATGTGCTGAGGATATTGAGAAAATTAGTCCTATCAGAAACAGAGAAGAACAGTGAAGACATTGAAGCTCTATGAAGTGAAAATCCCATCTAAGATGAAGATCAGAGAATGCGCATCAAAGAGTTTGTAGACATGTGTCTAAAGATGATCTAGTCAAGATTTTAGAGGTTGGCATAAAGATTTGGAGAAGTTATAGCCATATGAGTAAAATTGGTTCTGACAGTTGTTCAGAGGTGATAGAGTGACACAAATAGATCCTGTGAGATCTAGAAATACAATATCTTGTTCTGTAGATTTAGTGGAATGTTTGGGAAGCCAATGTGAATTGACAACTCAATTGGTTTGTGGTCTAGAGGTCCACAAGCATTTATTCTAATGTGACAGTGATGACAAACTATGTTCTTGAGGTTCCAGATGAAGATGTGAATGATTTTAGTAAGCAAGAGTAGTGTGGATATTCTTGGTGTTTTAGGAAAGCTTGTGGAGGTCTCTAGATTGAGTCCAGTTCGTGTGGGCAGTCTATATTGAAGATTGAGCTTGTAATTGAAAATTTACTTTCAGGTGATGGTGTTCTTCCTAATCATAGCTAACTGTTAGGGTTAGTCGATAGAAGATATCAATTAAATGCAAATAAAGATTAAACAGAGGAATGGCAATACACAAAATTAATAACAACGAGAGACAAGTTTTAACATGGTTCACCCAAACTCGGGCTACATCCACCAAACAGAGAGTCCAATATTATTATCCAGTAATTAAACTGATTACAACCAGCAATCCCTGCAACTCAATACCGCTGCAAATGCTACAATACAATATCAACCAAAACCCTAACCCTTAGCCAGTTTTTATCAAGTTTTTTTGTTAGTTACAAAAAATAGGTTTTTTATGTCGATTGAAAAAATAGCATTTTTTTATGTCAGCTCTTGGGGGCTGCCGCCCTCGAACCCCTGCTCAGGGCCCAGCCCAGTCCTGAACCCCGGTGAGGATACATGGCTAGTGTACAGTACTTTTCTGATCAGTTGCCACCTACCAACAATCTCCCACTTGGAGACTGATCCTGGACGACATCGCTACGCGTACAGCTCCCATTGGAAATAAGCACCCTGGACTCTACTGTTCTATTTTTGTTGTTTTCAGTCTAGAAGACCAACCAAAGCTGAAGAGGAGCTCAGCTTCTCCCTTATCACTGCCTTTGTAAACATATCTGCTAGATTTTCATCTGTATGTATATTTTCCAGCCTTAACTGTCCATTATCCAACACTGACCGAATAAAGTGATACCTCAACTATATGTGTTTGGTCTTTGAATGCAAGGCAAAATTCTTTGCAAGATGTATGGCACTCTGATTATCTGTATATAAAGAAATGCTAGCCTATTGTTTGCCCAATTCTTCCATAAAATATTGCAGCCATTGTTGGCAAGAGACACTATATGGATTCATGGTTGTTGTCATTGATGGCAACAAAGGTCATCCCACATATCCGCAAGTCATGGTGTGTCTCTACCAGAAGTCAGAATGAAGATTGTTGTGGTCCGGTGAACAAGAACAGAGCATATGGCAAGGTCCGACAGATTGGTCCGGATCTCTCAGAGGAAGTGTCTTGGTGCAGTGCGGATTTGGGGAAGTCAAGAGGACTACCTTGAGTAGTATATTCCAAGGATTTAGCCTTCGGTGATGAACAAAGAAAAAGATATGAATAGTTGAGTACCAGATTCCTGAGAGACAGTGAGAACAGAGGAAGAACTGACTGACAGAGTATCAGACTATTTTCCGGATGTGTTACTATTGATGGTAAAGGTTGTGAAGGCATGAATCATGTTTGGCCGACATGATTAATGATATCTACAAGTATATGCTTGATCCGCATTGCTTGGTGAGCAAGGATTCAGCCGACAGAACAGAGTTTGTAAGAAACTAGACTGTTCCGGATGCCGACTAGAAAGGTGATGAAATTACTTGTGCAGATATATATAGAGGATGGATTTAGTTGTGAAGATAGCAATTGTGTGAAGGTATATGTGAATAAGTGCAGAACAGAGCAGAAGTAGTAAGAAAGATCCGGTATGTGAAAGGATAGCAGAATAAAGAACAGAGGAAAGATGAAGTGCAGCAGATTAGTGTACTGAGCCTAACCGGAACTGAACTCCAGCATATGTAGATGCTTCCAATCAATTCAAGACTGTGATTCTTATCACTTTGTAGACAGTGTGTCTCCTTGTAGGCAGTGGGCCTCTTTGTGAGCAGTGTGCTCGGGCAGTGAGCCCTAATTGGCAAGTGCCATTTTTGTAATTCCCTATTCTTCTAACAGAGAATAATCTTTGGGTTAATCACCCCGTGGTTTTCTCCCTTAACAGGGTTTCCACGTCAAAAATACTGTGTCATGTGTTTCTTATTTCATGGTAATGTTTTTGTGTTTGATTCAATGCTGCATTAATTAATAAGAAAGTTCAAAAAGGGAAATAATTAGGATAACTGATTCACCCCCCCTCTCAGTTATCAACAATTGGTATCAGAGCTAAGTTCCTCCTAATAGAGCCTAACAGCTTGAGGAAGATTTGGGAGTTCAAATGGATGCATATGGTTTAAGGGAGCAACTCAAGACTACCCTTGAGGATCTTGAACAGTCAAATTCTGAAGTCAATGAATTAAAGGAAAGACTCAAACATGCTGATGAATTCATGAGAGAATTAAAAGACAAATTAAGTCTCTCTATGAAAAAGAGAAAGGAGCTGCTCCAACAATTGGCAAGACAAAGTGAAGAAAGCAATACAAATGAAGAATTGATTGAGTAAACCAAGTTATGTGAAAAGTTATCAAAAGAAGTCATTATGTTAAGACATGAAATGGAATCAGGAACTATAAAGTTTACTCAAGAGATTGAAGAAAAAAGAAAAGCTGAAGACAATTTAAGACAATCTCTTAAAGAAAAATCAGAAGAATGCCACCAGATGGACAGGATTATCAGACATCTTGAATCTGATCTTGAAGATGCCAAAGATAATGAAGAAAAACTTGAGGATCAAATTGCCTCTCTCAAAAGAGATCTTCAAACAACAAATGAATATAAAGAAAAATTCAAGATAAGTTCTGCCCAACTTGAAGTACTTCTTGGAAGTCAAAAGAGGACAGATGACAAGTATGGTTTGGGATATGAGAAAGGAGAAAGCTCAAGATCCGGTCAAAAGAATTTTGGATCAGAAAATCCAAGGAATAGGCCTAGAAGACCTCCGGTAAGACAGCCCAATGCTCAAAGATATCCATCTTTCAATGGATACTGCCACAGCTACAACCACTTTGGTCACAAAGCTAATCAGTGCAGAAAGAGAATGAATCAGATTAATTCATCCTTCTCCGGACAGTGCTTTAACTGCAAAAGGTATGGACACAAATCCCATGAATGCAGAAATATGCAAGTAAACAAATCATTCAAAGGTAGATGCTTTACATGCAATAGAGTAGGTCATATGGCTAATCAATGCAGATCAAGAGGTTATCAGTCAAATATGCAAAGAAATGTTATTTGCCAAATCTGTAATAGGTCTGGTCATAATGCTAAAGTCTGCAGAAGCAAGAATCAGGACAAAAGAGGTCCGGTGTATAATCAGAATCAAGACAAGGGTAAACAAAAGATGAATGCGGATGAAGTTAGGAATCAGATGAGCAAGATTTGGGTGAAGAAAAGTTCAGAGAATGTAGAGGTTGGATCCGCACCAGACTCTGGTGTTGATATTTCTTCCAGAAATTAAAAAGTGAGCTCTGGCTCAGGGGGAGACTCAAAGAAAATCCTGTTCCCCCAGCCAATCAAGTGGTGCTAGATGTGACACAAGATGCGGAGTAAAGGGTTTGAAGATACCAGTCCTGAGATGATCCAGACAAGATTTCAGAGGTCCGCATGAAGATATAAAGAAGTTGTGATCGATCAAGTAAAGACCTGTTCCGGGAGATGTTCCAGAATGACAGAGGACTACAAAAGGGTCCGGAGGGATCCGGAAGTACATTATTTTACTCTGCGGACTGGACAGAATGTTTGGGATGTTCTTGTAATGTGTCATCTCGATTTATTCATGATTGAAAGATCTACATGATGTTCATAGATCAGGACTGATCTGGGATACTCCAAGCTATCCGGACAAGGCAAACCGGAATAATATAGGTCGAGCATTTATTGCCATCAGATATTAGGGTTTGCGAAGCAATATAAGGGATTTCTCAAAAATCATTTGCTCATTCTGCACTCAAGAAGAAGCGAAAAGTGGAGCTCTGCAACAAAATTCATCAAGTTTACCGAAGATCTCCTGCCGAAGTCATTACATACAGAAATCAATCCAGCTACTCCGTGCAACTGAAGACACAAAAGGTATTTTCCACTTTCGATATCTTGCTACAAATCTTTTGAAGAAATGGCTACTCCAAATATAGTAAAAATCTCAAATAGGCCCTGACCTGAATTTAAGAAACATCCATACAAGTCATTGGAGGTAGATCCCTTAGGAGCATTTTCCAGTGTTCCTCACGGAGTTTTACACACAGAAGACATTAGGGTTTGCATACATGCAAGCATTGAGGAATTTGGGGAATTCAAATTGAGAGATCTCTATCACAAACAACTGATAGACAATGCTTTTGAGCTTAAACCAGAGTATAAGGGTATCCAGAAGAAACAATTTGATCAATTCATTCATTTCCCCTGCTTTGAAGAAAATGAATGGGTCCGATATGTACTAAGCAGGATGCATGACAACTTCCTATGGCTGGATAGACCCTGCAAGATCACAAAAGAGGCAATTAGAGCAGTAACTGGTCTATACTCTTCCGGAGGGATACCTATCCTCAAATCTGTCAAGAACAACATTGTAACTGAGGCCACCGGATCAAAATTCGATAAGAGGGCAATGACTATTGAAGATATTTTGGATCCGGATATCAAGTATGCATCCATGATAATAGGATACAAGATCTATCACTCCAGCAGGGAGAATTCTATATCCGGAACTGCAGTATATACTACCTATGAAATGCTAAGGAAGAATGCAGAATATGATCTCTGCGAACTACTCTTAGGCCAATTAATGGAAAATATACAGAAAATCAAGAAGGACAAGAAGAATTCCTTTAAGTATGGTACTCTTATATTATGTCTATTCTTCTACTTCATGAATGAGCTGCCCGAATCATGTGGATGGGCATGGCAGAATGACAAACCTGTTGCAGTCCAGATAAGAGACTATCTACATGGGCTTGGGGATGCCAAAGCAAGAAATACAGCCCTATGGGGATACTTCAAAAACTTCCAAAGCATGATGCAAGCAAGAGAGAGAATTCCCCAGTCTCTTGTTGAAAAATACAAAGACTCAGTGTGCTTTATGGTGGACACTGATCAGTGCCTAATGGAGGCAGTGGAGCCAAGGACTGTCTGGATCATGCCCATGGGGTATGAAGTGGATGAACAGATAGTGGAGCTGCATGTTCAACACATGCTAAGTCAGCCCAAAGATCCTAAGGCAGAAAGGTTTGGAACCTTTGAGGAGCTGAGTGTAAAGATACATGTAGAACTCAGGGAACCTGAGATAAAGAGAAAGGTGAGAAAAGAAGTAGAGTACATTGCTCAAGGCCTAGGCATCTCAAAAGAGGCACTTGATGCCAGCCGGGAAAAGAGAAGAAAATCTGAGGAAGAAAAGAAAGAGGCAAAAAAGAAAAGCAAGAAAAGTGCTCCGGTGGAATCCTCAACCCGGACCAGATCATCTAAAGGATCCACACCTATCAAAACCAAAAGCTCAAAACCAGAAGTCCAGGTATCCGGTAAAAGATCCAAGACAAAAGCCTCAAGAGCTTATCAAAGCCAAAAGGATGAAGAAGAAACTGAGTCAGATGAAGGAGTGAAAGAAATAAAGAAACAGAAAAAGAAAGGATCCGGTAAACCCTCTTCTGGCCGAGACAAGGAAGAAATGACAGAAGAATTTTATGAAAAGCCCACCCTGTCTCTAGACAGTGTAGTCAAATCAGTCACTGTGGATGGGAACCTTCAACCGGTGGCTGAATTTTATGATGACTACAACGAGGCAGATCAAAAGATCCTGCAAGAAGCTATAATAAGGTACTTGAACATCTACAATAAAGCTTTTATTGAGATTATCTCTGAAATCCCAAAGAGCCTAGAGATGGAATTAGAGATAAGAAAGAACAACGCCATGGCAAAAGACCTTGAGATCAGGGAACAGATAGCTATTCAGCTATATCCTTCAATTGATCACAAAACAATGAACATGATATTCAAGGACTGCAAGGATGAATTCAGAAGCAAAGCAAGGATGAATCAGCTTATGCTTGGTGAAACCGACAAAGTAGCCAAGGACACTGAAGAGATCCTCTGGAATACATTCAAAAGGTTCAACATTCCTATTATAGAGGACTTAGGTGCAGAAACAGCTGCATCATCTGCTCCGGAAGAAGTGCCACTAGAACAGACTAACATCTGTTCTCCGGCTTCTCCTACAGTCTTCGGATCCCAAGAAGAAGAAAAATTACAGGAGGAAGAAGCAGCAGAAAAAGAAAAAGAGGCTGACAGCACCAAGGATGCAGAAAACGAGAAAAATCCAATAGAGAAAACCACAACTGTAAGTGGTAAGAATGTGGAAGGAGATAAGACTCCTAAGGACAAAACTGCAGAAGAAAAGAAACATCTGTCTCCAGCAAGAGACACTGCACAAACTGTTCAAAAGTTTCTAAGCCAAGAAACTTTAGAGATTGATGAACCGGAGCTTCTAAAAGGCCCATTCGACTTTGACTCTCTCTCTCTGGTACAAACAATGAAGATAGCTTCATTTGCAAATGCCAAGGCAAATGAAAAACTCCTAAAGTCTCATATGGAAGACTGTGAGTTGATAGAGGCTGCTTCCAGAGTGCTTGTAAAGATTATGCCATCAATCCAGATAGATCCGACAGCCTCCTCTTCCAGTAATCTCAAAACCTTAGTCAGCAGTGTTGATACACATTTTGATTCTCTAGAAAAATCAGCTGAAGAAAAGGTCCAGAAGGAATTTTTGGATAAAAGATTTTCAGAAGTATTAGGATTAATCTCTAACGATAGGAGAAATATGAGTATTGGAATAAAGAGCTTAGAAAATGCTCTTAAGGATGGCGGTGATATTTACAAATTTTGTATGTCCTGGTCAAAGGCAACAGTAGAAATAGATAAGAAAATAAAAGCGGAACAAGACAAACTACAAAGTTTGTCTCAAAGTTTTGATCCTCTCTCTTCCATAGTAAATCAAGAATGTCAAACTATTGCAATCACAAATGCAATAAAGAACCTTGAGAAGGAAAGGAAGAATATCACTAACCGGATGGGAGAACTTAGAAGGATTATAATCCCTAAGTTAGAAACTATGCATGAGGCCATCAGTGATGCTCAGACCACCGCCCAAACAAATGATCCGACAGATCTCAAGAGGGCAGAAGCTTTTGCATTTTTGTTGAGTGGTCACATTTCAATTTTGGATAGAATGAAGCAAAGTTGGGCTATAGAACTGATCCAACTGAAGACATCTTTTGCAGACATTCTTCAGTATATGTGAGTATGTAAATATGCGGCTATGTATAGAAAATTTTTGAAAATTTTGGTGTGCGGACCCTACCCTTTGCCATTGATGTCAAAGGGGGAGTGAGGAGCAGTGAAAAATGAGGAATCCAACTAAGGGGGAGTTCCAGAAATTGTATATAAAGATAGAGCATCAGCCAAGGGGGAGCATAGCGTAAACACTTAGTCATTTTTCACTAAGTGTTGCCATCAATACCAAAGGGGGAGATTGTTCGCAAGAGACACTATATGGATTCATGGTTGTTGTCATTGATGGCAACAAAGGTCATCCCACATATCCGCAAGTCATGGTGTGTCTCTACCGGAAGTCAGAATGAAGATTGTTGTGGTCCGGTGAACAAGAACAGAGCATATGGCAAGGTTCGACAGATTGGTCCGGATCTCTCAGAGGAAGTGTCTTGGTGCAGTGTGGATTTGGGGAAGTCAAGAGGACTACCTTGAGTAGTATATTCCAAGGATTTAGCCTCCGGTGATGAACAAAGAAAAAGATATGAATAGTTGAGTACCGAATTTCTGAGAGACAGTGAGAACAGAGGAAGAACTGACTGACAGAGTATCAGACTATTTTCCGGATGTGTTACTGTTGATGGTAAAGGTTGTGAAGGCATGAATCATGTTTGGCCGACATGATTAATGATATCTACAAGTATATGCTTGATCCGCATTGCTTGGTGAGCAAGGATTCAGCCGACAGGACAGAGTTTGTAAGAAACTAGACTGTTCCGTATGCTGACTAGAAAGGTGATGAAATTACTTGTGCGGATATATATAGAGGATGGATTTAGTTGTGAAGATAGCAATTGTGTGAAGGTATATGCGAATAAGTGCAGAACAGAGCAGAAGTAGTAAGAAAGATCCGGTATGTGAAAGGATAGAAGAATAAAGAACAAAGGAAAGATGAAGTGTAGCAGATCAGTGTACTGAGCCTAACTGGAACTGAACTCCAGCATATGTAGATGCTTCCAATCAGTTCAAGACTGTGATTCTTATCACTTTGTAGACAGTGTGTCTCCTTGTAGGCAGTGGGCCTCTTTGTGAGCAGTGTGCTCGGGCAGTGAGCCCTAATTGGCAAGTGCCATTTTTGTAATTCCCTATTCTTCTAACAAAGAATAATCTTTGGGTTAATCACCCCGTGGTTTTCTCCCTTAACAGGGTTTCCACGTCAAAAATACTGTGTCATGTGTTTCTTATTTCATGGTAATGTTTTTGTGTTTGATTCAATGCTGCATTAATTAATAAGAAAGTTCAAAAAGGGAAATAATTAGGATAACTGATTCACCCCCCCTCTCAGTTATCAACAGCCATATCATCTCCTTGCTCGCCTCTGTTGCAGCTACATACTCTGCCTTGGTGGTGGATAAAGAAACCAGCTTTTGCAACCATGAGATCCAACTCACTACTGTCCCACCTACAGTAAAGACATAACCTATAGTACTCCACCTTGTATTAATATCACCTACCAAATCTAAGTCTACATAACCTGCTAAATCAGTATTAGAGCCTCCAAAACATAAGTGTTTATTAGATGTACCTCTCAAATATATTAGAATCCATTTTACCACATTCCAATGCTCCAATCCGGGATGACTCATATACTTGCTGACGACTCTTACAGCATGTGCAATATCTGGTCTCATGCATACCATGGCATACATTAAACTTCCTATAGCTGAAGCATATGGTACCTTGGACATTTTTTCTTCCGCCTCTGGTGTCTTTGGACACATCTCCTTAGTCAATTTCAAATGACTAGGCAAAGGTGTGCTGACAGCTTTAGCATTCTCCATATAGAATCTCTGCAACACCTTTTCAACATAAGCAGCCTGAGATAGAGTCAATTTTCTGTTCTTCCTATCTATGCAAATTTTCATACCAAGGATTTGTTTTGCTGCCCCCAAATCCTTCATATCAAATGACTGTGCTAATTGTTATTTTTACTCTCTTATGTGATCCATGTTAGACCCAGCTACAAGCATGTCATCAACATATAAACATAAAATAATGTAGCTGTCATTATCCAACCTCTTAAAATAAACACAATGGTCAGAATTACACCGACTGTAGCCTTGCTCAGCCATAAAACTATCAAATTTCAAATACCATTATTGAGGTGCTTGTTTCAGGCCATACAAACTCTTCTTCAATCTGCACACTAGTTTCTCCTTACCTTTGACCTCAAATCCTTGGGGCTGTTCCATGTATATCTCCTCCTCCAAATCACCATGGAGAAAGGTAGTTTTCATATCTAATTGTTCCAAGTGCAAATCTTCTGTAGCCAAAATACTTAAAACAGTACAAATAGAAGTCATCTTAACAACCGGAGAAAAAATCTCATCAAAATCAATGCCCTTTTTCTGTGAAAATCCTTTTACAACTAACCTGGCCTTAAATCTTTTCTTACCTCCATCTTCCTCTTTCATCCAATAAAGCCATTTGTTTGGTAAAGCCTTTTTACCTACAGGCAACTTACATAATTTCTAAGTCTGATTTTTCAGCAAGGAGTCTATTTCTTCTTTCATTGCAAGCTCCCACTAAGACTGTGTATCCACCTGCATAGCTTCATCATACCCTTCTAGTTCACCAGCATCTGTTAACAAAATAGAATACAAAGAGGGAGAAAACTTTTCAAGAGGTCTACTTATCCTTGTTGATCGTCTAACATTCACTGGAGTTTGTGGTATTTCTGGTTGCTGTTGCGAAGCATGAGGAACCACTGGAACATCACTATTTGGAGTATCATCTAGCACCACATAATCTTTTTCTTTCTTCTCATGTTGCTGCAACTGATCTTTGTACAACATCTTCTCATTGAATATAACATCACTGCTTCTCACAATTTTTTGATTTTCAAAATCCCAAAGCTTATAACCAAAATCATCAATGCCATATCTAATGAAGGTACACTTTTTTAATTTTACATCTAGCTTGGTTCTATTTTCAAAATCTATATGTGCAAATGCTTCACAGCTGAAGGTTTTCAGAAAAGAATAACTCACCTTCTTACCTGTCCATGTTTCCTTTGGAAAACCACAACCTAAAGGAACTGAAGGACCTCTGTTAATTAAATATATAGCACTGTTGATAGCCTCTACCCACATATTTAAAGGCATCCCAGTATGCAATCTCATGGTCCTTGCATGCTCCATTATTGTCCTATTCATGTGTTCAGCCACTCCATTTTCCTGTGGAGTCCCTGCAACCATTTTCTGCATACGAATTCCATTAAATGAACAATAATCTTCAAAGTCTTTGCTACAATACTCACCGCCATTGTCAGATATGAGACATTTTAATCTTTTACCTGTCTCATTCTCAACCAAGCTTCTCCATTTTTTAAATGTTTCAAATACATCAGATTTCTACCTAAGGAAATAAATCCATACCTTTCTAGTTGCATCATCTATGAATGTAGCATAATACCGAGAGCCACTGAGAGAAGATACCTAAGCTGGTCCCCATACATATGTATGCACAAGCTCCAACTTTTTATTTTTCTTTTGTTTCCCATCCTTGAGAAAACTGACTCTCTTTTGTTTGCCATACACACAACTTTCACAGAAATCCATATTAATACATTTCAGACATGGTAAAACTTTCTTAGAATGAAGTACCTTCATACCTTTTTCACTCATATGCCCAAGTCTGTTATGCCACAGTGTTGTCTCAGAACCTACAACAACTTTTCCAGTCTCTTCCTGCAAACCTGTAGCAACTGGTCCTGAACCTATCTTTTTTTCTCTGTAATAGCTAAAGTAGAAGGAACAGTATGACCTGTACAAAGATATAAGGTGCTTACTTTGACACCTTTTGCTACTACTAAGGTACCTTTTCAAACCTTCTAATTTTTATCAGTAAATGTAATAATGCAACCTTGTTTAGCTAGCTACCCTGCTGAAATTAAATTCCTATTGAGCCTTGGAACATGCCTTACCTCTTGTAGTAGCCAGTGATTCCCATTCTGCAACTTAATCTTGATTCTTCCCTTTCCAACAATCTGATAGGGTTCGTTATCTCCCAAATAAACTAGCCCAAAATCTCCTTGGACATAATCAAGAAAATAACTTCTATGGGGCGTAGCATGAAATGAGGCCCCTTAATCTAAAACCCATAAATCATTAGCATTATCTAGGGAAAGAATCAAAGCATCATCTTCAGACTTATTCCTTACCACATTTGCCTCCTTATTGCCTTCTTGTTTGTCTCCTTCTTTATTTTTCCAAGACCAACAATCTTTCTTTAGATGACCTGGTTTCCCACAGTACCAGCAATCCTTTTGTCCTCTGGTTTGGGATCTCTTATCCTTTGATTTTCCTCGTGACTTCCCATGACCTCCAAAACCTTTTCCTCTCTCCTTTCATCTACCCCTACTTTTTGTATTCAAAACACTGCCTGATGTGGATCCACCTAAGTTTTTCCTATGAATTTCCTCACTCAGGATAACACCAACAACATCATTAAATTTCAGGGTATTTGAACCAGAAACAGAGTTACTAACCGCCATTACCAAACTATCCTAGCTTTCAGGTAATGAACATAATATCAAGAGAGCTTTAACTTCATCAAATTTTACATTTACAGAAGTCAATTGACTGACAATCATATTAAATTGATTTAAATGATCTGTCACAAATCCACCTTCAACCATTTTCAGATTAAACAAGTGCTTCATGAGAAATACCTTATTTCAGGCTGACAGTTTTTCATACAATTTAGCCGAAGCTTTCATCAAACCATCTGTTGTCTTCACTTCCATTATATTGAATGCCACCATTGGTGCCAGGCACAACCGAATGGTTCCCAGTGCCTTTTTGTCAAGAAGATTCCAATCTTCATCAGACATTGTTGCCAGTTTCTTGGCTACTCCTTCCAACGGCATCCATAAATCCTTTTGATAGAGGTAATCCTCCATCTGCATCTTCCATAACTGATAGTTCTGCCCATTGAATTTATCGACCTTTAATTTACCCTCGTCCACCATTGTTCCCACTCAACCATGAGACCTTCCTGCAGATGATAATCAAACACAACCTGCTCTGATACCACTTGTTAGGGTTAGTCGACAGAAGACTTCAATTAAATGCAAATAAAGATTAAACAGAGGAATAGAAATACACATAATTAATAACAGTGAGAGACAAGTTTTAACGTGGTTCACCCAAACTCGGGCTACATCCACCAAATAGAGAGTCCAATATTATTACCCAGTAAATCAAACCAATTACAACCAGCAATCCTTGCAACTCAATACCACTGCAAATTCTACAATACAATATCAACCAAAACCCTAACCCTTGGCCGCTTTTTATCAGGTTTTTTTGTCAGTTACAAAAAATAAGTTTTTTATGTTGGTTACAAAAATAGGTTTTTTTATGTTAGCTCTCGGGGCCTGCTGCCCCCGAACCCCTGCTCGGGGCCCAGCCCGGCCTTGAATCCTGGCAAGGATACATGGCTAGTGTATAGTACTTTCTTGATCAGTCACCACCTACCAACACTAACTGGATGTTTACACATCTTGCGGATAATCTTGAAGATGTTCTGCAAAGAATGGCATGTTCCTCAAAGAAGTTTAAAGTCCCAGATATGTGTGGCCAATAGTGTGGTGATGCACATGAAGTTCTTGTAACAAATCAAATTGTATTTGTGTATTTTCTTTGTAATAAAATAAAGTATGTATTGTGCTAACTTTGATGATTATCCCAAAGTTGATGTCTTGTATAAATAAGAGTTCTTAAGTCATTTCAAAGTATCCTCACGGAGATGAGAGAGTGGTAGAGAGGAGAAGAGCGAAAGGCAGAGAAGAAGTATTGAGATTAAATAGAACTGACTCAAGCATGGTGAAGATGCTAATCTCTAGTTCAAGTATGTAATATTTATTATTCTGTAGACAGTGTGTCTCCTGTAGGAAGTGGGCCTCTTGTGAGTAGTGTGCTCGGCAAGTGAGTCCTAATTAGCATGTGCCATTTTGTTCTTCTTATTCTTTTAATAGAGAATACAATCTTGGGTTAGTCACCCTGTGGTTTTTCCCTTAACCGGATTTTCCACGTTAAAATCTTGGTGTCATATGTGTTAATGTGTTTATGCTCTTGAGTTATTACATTGTGCTTCCATGATTGAATCATTATTATGTCGTTGAAATATAAGAAGGATTTAAGTGTTTAAAGAAAAGAAAGTTTTGTAACAACTGATTCACCCCCCCTCTTAGTTGTCTATCCTAAATCAACACCAATGGCAGCCCTTAAAGGACTGCCTTATTTCACCAGAGAGGATCATACTATTTCTATTGAACACATTCAAGATGTGGTAACCCTTTGTTTTGTGCAAAATGTCACTCAAGAAAATGTGGTAATTAGACTTTTGGCTACTCCATTAAAAGGAAAAGCCTTACAGTGGTTCAGAGGACTTGCTGAAAATTCAATAACATTGTGGGATCTACTGGGAGATGGATTGCACAAGCACTTTGAGGACAAATCAGACCATCTCTCATTACTAGATAAATTGAGCACCATCAAATGGGTACACCACAAACACATGGCTGATTTCAACTATCGATTTTAGGGAACTTGGTATAGAATTCCCGTAATTGTAAAACCCTTGCGAAGGCATGCATTTTTATTTTATCTTAAAGCTTTGAATAGTGAAATTTTCATAGTGATTCAGTCTATGGGAGGGACCACCATTCTGGATTCTTTTGAGATTGTTGTTAGAGCAGAAAATTGCCTTATTCAGGCAGGGAAGATAGCCCCTAGGCCTCCTTTACCCATTTCCCCTAAAATCTAGCCATCTATGCCAATGGCAGTACCTCCTCTAGCTGTTGTCCCACCTATTCTAGCAATAGGATGTCAAGCAACCCAAGGAACTACTGTTCTAGCTCAAACCCAAAATTCCCCAGAGCTTGAAAATACATTGAGGACAATTGCAAATAAGCTGGTAAATATGGAGAAACACTTACCTTACTAAAATCAGTATCAGCCCAATTAGCAAAGTGTTCAGATTCAGCCCAATCAGCAATATAGGCAACCCTTTAAGGCTGATCCTCAGGGTCAGAGAAGAAACTACAACCCTCAACCTTTCCAAGTTTACAACCCAAATACTGCTAGCACCTTGAAAGAACTTGTTCCCACAGACTAATTTGGCTCAAGATAGTGAAGTTAGTTTTAAAGCAATCATTGATAAATTACTTTTAAAAATTAACTATTTTTAGGCAATTTATAGGCTAATAAAACAAATCAGATATTCTTTTCAGATTGTTTTATTTAGAGCCATATAGGACAAAGTTTGAAGATTTCACAAGCAGAAGAAAGTAGCTTTGTGGTGGGGACACATCAGGAGATCCTTTGGCATCATGATTTCACAGTTGGGACTATTTTTTAGAGCTTTCATTCATGCTTTTCTAAGTAGCTTGAGAAAGGACTAGAAGTCTATTTTTAGGAGTTTTATTCTAGCTTTCAGGAGGGGATCATTCAAAGCATATATCTCTGTTTTTCTTTCCTTTTGACAGTTCCAATTCCAATTTTCAGGCTTCTAGTTAGAGTTTTAGAGATTAGAGTGCAGAGAGACAAAGTCTTCCTCTCACATTGAGAGTGTTGTACTCATTTATTTTATTGTACTCATTATTCCTTTAGTTATTGAGCAATAACTTTCCTTTATATCTTGTCTAATTCTTTGCAAGTTAATATGATGTTGCATTGTGATGAAAGTTTGTCCTTTACTTTGTCTTAGCTTGTGATTTTTTGTAGAATCTTGGTTTAATTCAGGTTGCATGTTGTGTCTACTAGACGTTCATGTGGAATATTTATGAGTTAAATGATCTGAGTGTTGTGAGGGTCAGAGTTCAATAACATGTTTGTGAGTAAGATCTGTTAGGTGATTCAATCTTCAAGTTAATTAGGATTCATTTCTTTTAGTATATCCTTCTATCCCTTTTCTGCATAAGTCATTAGATTAGGAAAATCATAAGGAGAACTAGCTCACTCTAGAGATTCATTCTCATTTTATAGGAGACCCACATCCTAAGAATGATTCCATGTTTCAACATGTAGCTAAGTGTCTACGAGCTTAGCAGGGTGCGTACTTGATTGACAACACATTTTGGCATGCCCAATGGGACTCTGGAAGTGATTTCAGAGAAATTTCTACCCTCATAGCTATTGTTCTAGTATATGCAACATTTTTCCAGCCTTTGGATGCTTTCAAAATATACCTGGCGACTCATTTCCTCTAGTTTGATATGTAGATTAGTACTTTCAGCCTATGAAAACTAGGTCAAATCCAAACCCTTTCGATTATTTACAGTTGTCTACACCCAAAAGGAGAGGCAGATCAGAAAGCAGAACAACTGAATCATAAAAAAGATCAAAGTCTACACCTTCATGTTTCAATTCTCTGAGTCAGTTCAAAAGAAGTAGAAGTCCAGTGCTGATAATCCAAATACCACTAATGGCTAGGCAATATGCATTTGCTGCTTTTAATGGAGGCAGCCCACTACAACTTGTCCAAAGAGATGATATTCTGATGGTATCCCTTAAATGACTACCTTATTTCACCGGAGAGGATCATACTATTGCTGTTGAACATATTCAAGATGTGGCAACCCTTTGTTCCATGCACAATGTCACTCAAGAAAATGTGGCAATCAAACTTTTGGCTGCTTTGTGAAAAGGAAAAGCCTTACAGTGGTTCAGAGGACTTGCTAAAAATTCAATAACATTGTGGGGTCTAATGGGAGACAGATTACACAAGCACTTTGAGGACAAATCTGACCATCTCTCATTGCTGGAGCAACTAAACACCATCAAATGGGCACCCCATGAACACATGGTTGATTTCAACTACCGATTTTAGAGAACCTAGGATAGGATTCCTACAATGGTAAAACCCTACCAAGGCATGCATTTTTGTTTTATCTTAAAGCATTAAATAGTGAAATTTCCATAGTGATTCAGTCTATGGGAGGGACCACCCTTCCAGATTCATTTGAGATTGTTGTTAGAGAAGAAAACTTCTTTATACAGGAAGGGAAGATAGCCCCTAGGCCCCCTTTACCCATTTTCCCTTAAATATAGCCATCTATGTGAATGGTAGTACCTCCTCTAGCTGTTGTCCCACCTGTTCTAGCAATAGGATGTCAAGCCGCCCAAAGAACTGCTATTCCAGCTCAAACCCAAAATTCCCCAGAGCTTGAAAATACATTGAAGACAATTGCAAATAAGTTGGTAAATATGGAGAAACACTTGCCTTACAAAAATCAGTATCAATCCAATTAGTATAATGCCCAAATTTAGCCCAATCAGCAATATAGGCAACCCTTTCAGGCTGATCCTCAAGGTCAGAGAAGAAACTACAACTCTCGACCTTTCCAAGCTTACAACCCAAATATTGCCAACACCTCGAAAGAACTTGTTCCCACACATACTAATTTTTCTCAAGATAGTGACTGGTGTTATCCATGTCACCAACTACATAATCAAGTTGCCTGTATGAATGGAGTAAGAAATCAGGCACTAATGGTTTAGAACAGTATACAAGTCTGGAAGATGTTACTGGTGAAGTTTCACCTTAGCCAAAGAAGGTTGATCTAGCCTTATTGAATTGGGAGGAATTTAATTTTTGTGGTATAAATTATTTACAAGGTCAGAATCATCAAAGTACACCTATTTCATCCAACACAAGGTTAAAACTGAAAGCTACAGATAATAACTAGCAAGCTATTGTAGTACAACAGTAGGCTGTAAGGGATAAAAATCAAGTTTATCCATCAAAAACTGCCCCTATACCATAGCAACAAGTACAAATTCTATAGAGGGACCAAACAATACCAGTGAAAGATCAACCTAAGATGCAACAATAGTTTTCACGAGAGCACATTAATGCAGTTGCAGTAAAAGGACAGTAGAAGGTAAACCCTATTTCTTTCAATATAGGTGATCATATTAAGAAAGCTATAATGAGTATGTCAGTTATGGATGCTTTACACATTCCTAGCTAGAAGAATTTGATGCAAGAAGCATTGGTTGAACTCTCACTTTTTGAGCGTTCTAGTCAAGAGAAGGCTAAAGTTATACTTGCCAACAGTTTAGAGGTCAAGAGTGGCCAGCCAACAAATGAGGTAAAACCACCTCCTTTCTATCTAAGTCTCATTATTGGTGATAAACTTGTTCATAACGGTATGGTAGACTCAGGAGTAAGCAATTAAGTCATGCCCAAAAGTGTAGCTGACTCATTAGGATTGGTTTATGAGCCCCTTGCAAAAGGACTAGTTCAGTTCAATGTGTCTGCACATAGTACTGCGAGGAGAATAAAAAATCTACCACTCACATTGCATGCTTGTCCTAATTTTGCCATCCATCAGGACATTTACATAATTGATCTTCCACCTAGTTTTGTAATTTGCCTTTCTAGGGAGTTTACAGCCAAATTAGGTGGGTTTCTCTCTTCCAATTGGACTCACTTGTTCTTTAGAAAAATGTATGGTACAAAAGTAACAATACAGTCTAAACCAGTTGCAAAAGACCATATTGAGGCCTATATTCCCAGCCCAATAAATGTTAATCTATACATCACCCGCGGGTAGTAGGATTAACTCATGAGCCTAGATCCCAATGCACCTATAGAAGACATAAACTTAGATGATTGGGTAGCTAAATATCATGAAAGTGATCCTTTCTGGTACATGGATGAAGTAGGATTAGGCATCTATATGATACATGAACCTGATGCAGTGATTCCTAATTTGATTAAGAACCAAAATCAGTTGAAACAGCAAGAAGATCATCTTTGGAAGCTGTACTTTGACAGATCAAAGACCAAGATAGGTGTTGGTGGAGGTAATATATTGATTTCACCTCAAGGAAACATATATTATGCAGCCTTAAGGTTCACTTTTAGCTGCACAAACAATGTGGCTGGATATGAGGCCCTGATCCATGGTTTAGAGTGGGCTTAGAAAAATGGTATCAAATCTTTTCAAGTTTATGGAGATTCTGAATTGATCATTAATCAGGTTAGGAATATGAATGTTACTAAAAATGATCTTCTCAAAAAGTACAAGCATAGAGTGTGGGATTCAATTGAATTTTTTGATGCTTTTAATCTGATTTCGATTCCTAGAAACCAAAATAAGTATGCACATAAGCTTGCAGCCTTGGGATCTCAATTTGAGATCCTTGGTCAAATTCACAATGTTGAGGTACAGTCATATGTTAAGATAGTTGTCAGACCTTTTGTATCTGACAATAGTGTTTCATGGCAAGTGTTTAACAGTGATGAGCAGATTTTAAGTTTTTTAAGTGCTGAAGCTAAATTTGCAGCTAATAACTAGCATAAATATCAGCAACAATTCAAAGACCAGATTGTTCAATTGAGGTCCAATAAGTTGACCAAAGGACTATCACATTAGAATCAATGTTCAACGCTGATAATCAGTTTAGAAAGGATAAGTGCAACATGACAGTGAAGCAAGAACACTATCAGACCATAGAAATTTTCAAAGATAAACTGTTGTAACTTGGAAAGGTATGTACTAGAGAAGAACAACAATCTTTTGTTCAATTATGTCAAGATTTTTTTGATGTTTTTGCATGGGAGTATAAAGACTTGAGAATTTTTGATCTTGGTTTGGCCCAGCACACCATAGAGTTAGAGCCTAATGCCAAGCTTGTTAGGCAAAAGCAAAGACCCCTTAATCCCAAACTTGAGAACTTGATGAAGGCTAAACTAAATAAATTGATTGAAAGCAGTATCATTTTCCCAATGAAACATACCTTGTGGTTTTCCAATTTGGTCCCAGTAAGAAAAAAGAATGATGAAATCTGACTTTGTGTCGATTTCCATGATTTAAATCAAGCCTCATTGAAAGACCACTACCCTCTTCCTTCCATGGAACAGATACTGTAAACTGTTTTAGGTTCTAATAGGTATTCTTTGCTAGATGGTTACTTTGGATATAATCAAATTCTAGTCAAAGAAGAGGACTAATATAAAATTGCATTCACAACTAAGTGGGGCACTATGGCTTATCAAAAAATGCCATTTAGTAACTTGTCCAATGCAGGGGCAAACTTTCAGAGGGCAATGGATATGGCTTTCCATACCTTATGAATAGAATAGTGCTGGTATATCTAGATTATATAACTATTTTTTTAAAAGATGCTAATGATCACTTTGACCACTTGAAGTAGATATTTCAGAGGTGCAGGGAGTTAGGAACCTCATTGAACCCCCAAAATTGCATATTTTTAGTTCATGAAGGTAAACTCCTTGGTCATATTGTTTCAAAAGAAGGTATTTCTATTGATCCTGAGAGAGTGTCTACAATTTTAGATTTACTATTGCCTACACATAAGAAAGGCTTGCAATGCTTTTTAGGTAGAATTAACTTCGTTAGGAGGTTTATTCTGAATATTGCAGCTTTGTTACAACCTCTCACTACCATGTTGAATTAGAATGTGCCATTCAGCTGGACTAAGGAGGGAAAAGGAAGTTTCGAACAAATTAAGGAAGCTCTCGCTGCTGCCCCTACCCTCATTAATCCTAATTATGAGAGGGATTTTATTTTGTATTCTTTTGGAGGAGCTGATACCATCTCTGAAAAGTTATGTTAGCAAACTGATGAAGGTTTAGAGCAGCTAATTGCATTTTTCAGCCAGGTACTATACGACTATGAGGTAAAGTACTCTTTTGTGGAAAAAACATGTTTTTGCTTTTGTAAGGAGCCTTAAGAGATTTAGACACATGTTGTCTAATAAAAAAATTCACTTAATGGTTTCTCATCCCACTATCAAGAGTTTCTTATTAAACAGAGATATAAATAATAAGAGGGCTAGTTGGATAACCAGAGTTATGGAATTTGATGTTGATATCAAAGTGACTAAGCTGATTAGAGGTAAGGGCTTATGCGAGTAGCTTGCTGAAAGTGAAGAGTTTAATAAAAACATAAAGAGAACACTGAAATAGTGCTGAACAATAATGAACTAGCCACTGTACCAGCTCCTATAAATAGTTGAGTATAGAAGATGATGCATTATTTATAGTCCAGTCAATTTCCCAAAGGTTTATACGGAGTAGGAAGAAGATATTTTAGGTTACAAGCTACTCCTTATGCTATCATTGATGCTATTTTATATAGGAGAGATTTTAATGGTGTATTTCTGAGGTGTGTTTGACCTGATCAAGTTGATAGGTTGTTAGAAGAATTTCACAATGGACCTTCAGGAGGTCACTTTGTAGCTAGGACAACTGCCTTAACGATTATGCAAGCTGGTTATTATCAGCTTGACTTGTTTAAAGATTATTTTTCTTGGGTGAGAAGTGTTCCTTATTTGTAGGTAAGCAAAGGCTTGCTGCTTTACCCCTGCATCCTATTAAAGTTGAATAGTCATTTGCAAAATGGGGGCTAGATTTCATAGGACCAATAAACCTGCCTTCAAGTACAGGCCACAAGTGGATTTTGACTGCCACAGACTATTTCACCAAGTGGACTGAGGCTATTAACTTAAAGAGGCAAATGAATCTATTGTCCTAAGTTTCTATCAATATCTAGTATCAAGATTCAGTACACCAGATTCAATCATCTCAGATAATGGTCTAGCTTTCTTAGGATTGAGAATTTTAGATTGGTCTATTAGAAATAATATTTATTTGAATACTTCCTCTAAGTATTACCCACACGGTAATTGACAGGCTGAATCTACCAACAAAAATTGGATAAGGATCATCAAGAAGACCGTTGAAGACAACCAAAAAACTTGGCATGAAAAGTTAAAGTTAGCTCTTTGGGCTGACATAATTACATCCAAGAGGGCTACTGGTTGATCCCCATATGTTCTTACTTATGGAAAAGAGGCTCAGTTACCTATTTTAGTTGAATTGCCTACACTAACTTTCATCAAAGAACTTGAGCTGCTAGAGGAACAACCTCTAGTAATAAGACTAGCTCAGCTCATGGAGCTGGAAGAGACAAGGAACGAGGCCTTAAGAAAGATTGATATCCATCAAACCCAAATGAAGAATGCATTTGATAAGAGAGAAAGACCAAGGAACTTTATTGTTGGAGATTTGGTGTTCAAGTGGAATGAATTGAGGAGTAGGCCTAGAAAGCATTCCAAATTTGATGCAATTTGGGATCGGCCTTGTGTTATCACATAGTGCAAAGAAAATAATGCATTTCAGCTATCCAAGTTGAGTAAAGAGGTGATTTCTATCCCAATTAATGGGATCCACCTCAAGCATTGCCTCTAAGGATAAAAACTTCTTTTATATATAGTAGAGTAGTGTTGCAGTGAATAATTGCTCATGCACATTTATTTTTAGCATTTTGTTTTGGCCATTAGGACCTATTAGTTTTCTTTCAATAGAGTTTGTTTTTAGTTTTCTATTGTTGTTTTGACTATCGGAGAGCTAAATTATAGTGTTTTTTGAGTTAGGTAAGGATAGAGTATGGCTCAATGCCTAATGGATGTTCAAGGCAACTGATGAAATGCTTAGCAAAAAAGCATATAGTAGAAGTCACCAGAAATATTACCATTTTTTGATCCCAGCTCAAAATTTCGCTGAGTAGATGTACCATTATCATTTTGAGTGAGGTTTGATTTACTTCTATTATGAGTTAGTTGCATAGTTATTATGTTTCAATGTTAAATGCAATTCAATTTTTCAAGAAAGAAGGAAAAGTTTTAGATTAATCATTGCATTGCAAAATAGTCAAGTGAGATAAGTATTTCATTTATTGCAATGGTTATTCATTTACAAGTTGAAATACATAAAGGAATAAGTATTGCATTGAAAGAAATGATGACATATCAGATGTCCCACACAAGCCATGGGTTATAGCTGAACATATGCAGATATAAATAAAATACTATGCATCTAATGAATGAGAAAGGAAAGACAACCATCATTGCCTTGTTTTGTCAATTTTCAGAGTAGCCTCTTGTCTTATTCCTAATCTCAACATGTAACTAAAAAATGTGGGAAGGGTCCCGTTAGAAGCTCCAGTTATGAAAATCCTTTATCCATCAGAAGAGGCATAAAACTTTGATTATAGTGCATTGATCAAATGAACATCATCCATATGCAGAAGGAATTGAAAAGGAAACAACCATGGAGTATCAACGTTTTATTCTAATCTATTTGTTTCATGTGCAGGTATGTGATAAGTCATGTAGCTAATTGAAGACATTCATCATCTGGTGTCAAATGGGCTCCCACAAGGGTTGAACCCAACATGCTGCTTCCCCTTAATCTCAAAAGGGATGAATAGAAAAGAAAGAATCAATGTTCACATTCACATGACAAGCTGAAGGAATAATAAATGTAATCATATGCATCAGTTCTGTTCCAAGACATAGTCATGATTACAGTCCAAGTAATTAAATGCAACCATTAAAATGAACTGAACTGTAAGAAGGGACTGCATTTAATGTACATGGCAGCTGTCAACATTACTTCAGTTGACATTGGAAAGTGGCATTCACAAGTATTTCACTTATATATCTTTCATAGTATTTTGATGCATCGGAGAGAAATGAGAATATTGAAGTACATTGCATCAGTTGAATGTCAAAAGTTACCAGTGAATAATATGAGGCAACTGTATATGGTTGTTTGATGATAGCATAACATCAAAAAATAAGTATCATTTGTATGCATGACAAATTGTATCATAAGTGCATATATGGATCAGCCTATTGCCATGCCCCAATGGTGGAATAGAATACATATTGCATTACATTGACTAAATCAAGTAAACAATAAATTTGGAATATCATAGGCTCTTATCTCCTTTCATAATTGAGACAAGGAGGTACTGCTTTTAGAGTATGAGAACAATTACATCATGGAGGAACAAACAAGTTCTAGCAAATAGTGCTACAAGAGAAAAGAAATGGAACAACATGAACTACACAGTCCACATTTGATAGTATCTCATTCATGAGATAATGCTATGATTCCAAGTGACTCTCATAGTGACAAAGTAATCAAATACAGTTGTCCATGTCTAATCTATAGAAGTGCAACATTAAATTCCAATACATAGGCACTTTAATAATAAAGCTTGTTCATAAATGATAGAGACATCTATTCAATCTTCCATCAGAAGCAAGTCATTTGAAACTATGAGTTGGAGAAACTAGTCAAGAGAGCATTACAGATCAACTAGCATCTTATCATATCGAATCATGAACAATAATCAAGTTGCACATTTGCATGATGAAGAAATAATGCCATGGTGTCATCATTTAATAGTGCTATCATGTTTTGTTTGATACATCATAAATATGCTACAATGACAAGAGTGTACAAGTGTTTATAGATATCAATAGGATATCATATGTTGCAGATCAAATAAACATCTTGTTACAAAGTTATGATAGTCAAACTATTTGATATCTCATATGTCATTATACAAGAGGAAGTAACTACCATACAGAAAGAGAGGTCTCAAATGCATTAGAATGGAGAACAAATACACAAGTAGTAGCCATACATTGATCAAAATGAACAACTACAGAATAATGTGGATTGGTTATACATTCAATGTCCAATGATCAAATGATAAATTAGATATTCAAGAAGGAGCATACAAGCTACAAGACCTGTCAAAATAGAAGAATCATTTGAATGCTGGTATCATTTTCATCTCATAGGATAATGTACCATGCATAGTTGACAAGGATTTTGACAGAGTGCAGCCATACAGAGAATAAATGTCAAAGTTACAGGTGAGATGAGACAAACAAAAGTATGTTTTTAAAATGATAAAAGCTTTGTATCATTTGATACCTTGGAGTTACAGGAAGATAGAATACATTATTTGATTATGACAGTCATAGAGAAATGGAGCACAATGCATTACAATCATGATAAGATGACATCTTGAGAGAGCCATAGTAAGTAATGATAAGGATAGAGAGCATGTGTATGTGTTAGGAACCTGTGTTTAACCCTTTTCTTTACTTTGTTAGTATATTACATTTGGACGCATATGCTTTGTAAGTCATCTTGTGAGTATATTGTATTATCCCACATTCATGGGAAGTAATAGTTGTTTAGATTAGACTTAGTATATAAGTACGTGTTGTGGCCAATGAAGGATCCACGAATTTATTGTATTGAGCCTTCTCAAAGGAGGTTGCCCCCTCGAAGTGGCCTGGGATCAATAATTTTTTTTTGTGTTTCTGCTATTTATGTTATTTCGTGCAATTTTCATTATATTATTGTAGGAGGTTCCTCTCATCTGGTATCAGAGAGCTTTCTTGGGCTCGCTGGGTGGAATTTTTAACGAATTTGTTTTTCACAATGGCCTCTAGGCACTGTGATTATTGCAGTAGTTCTTTCTTTTTTGCATCTGTATTGTTCACTTCAATTGCAGGTCCAGCTCAGGGAATAATCCCTATCCGCTTAACTGTGGGAAGTGCCTACCCATAGCCCTAAAACTCATTGTGAGGAGTACCACAGGAACCCCAAAGTAGTTGGCTCATTGAGAAGACCTGCCAGCCTGGCAACGGCCCCTACCAGGTTGACTAGTTGTCATCTATGAGGTAAACCAAGAGCTGTCGTTTGTGGCAAAGAGATTATCAGTTTTACCTGAGTGGAGTGAGGGGTACTACCCCAATACACAAGTCATTAGACAACATTGGTAGCCGAGTGAATCCCCTCAACCTTTAGGAAGCCAAACATACCTGGGGTCCATATCTATTGTCGGCTGACAAATCACAAATTAAATCTATCCAGAGCTATTTGCAAACTCCATTGCAGATCGTTTCAGGGAAAAAAAGTAAAAAAATTTCTATTTTTTTCCATATCTTCCTTTCTTTAGCTCCGTTTCCTCTAAAAATTCATTGGAACCCCTGAAATTCCATTCTTTATGTTTCCTTCCTTGAGAAATCTATCCCAAATTCTACTTATCGAAGCCAGAAATCCCACATTTACCTATTTTTAGGGTTTTCCATAACTTCTTCGATTCCCACCCAATCGCCTTCAAATTTTCCCACAGTGTTCATTTCCTATTTCTGCTCCTTTGTCCCTCTTGCACAAATTTTCCCATTCTTTCACCGAGCTTCTAAAATCCCCATTTTCTACTTCTGTGTCCCTTAGAAAGTGTCCAAAACCTAGTCAAATCCCAATTACCCATCAAAGTTTTTCCCAAATCCAAATTTTCCTTTACTAAAAAGGTTTATGTTTTTATTTTTCTACCCATTCCCCAAAAAAAATCCTAGTTATGGTTGTCACACACGCAGGAGCAAAAACATGGAGGAGGAACTTGTAGCCATCAAGACCAAACTCCAAGATCTAGATGAAAAAAGTCTCACACTCAATCTTTAGCATTCAACCATGAATAATAGACGGCAGCCGGAGTCTTCTGCAGATATAGGGTTTTCTTCTTCTGATAATTTTTGTGGACCAAAGCTTGATTTTCATCTCTTCAATGGTGATGATCCAACTGGATGGATATACCGAGAAGAACAATATTTTTGTTTGCATAATACTTTTGATGTCAACAAAGTCCCACTCGCCTCCTTTCATTTGGAACATGAAGCCTTTCAATGGTTCTGTTGGTACATCAAAGCTCATGAAGAGCCAAAATGGACAGATTTTTGCAAACTCATTTTGCAACAATTTGGCCCTAGTTCTTTTGATGACTTCATAGGAGCACTCACAAAACTATGCCAAACAGGCACTGTGAGAGAATATCAGACAGAATTTGAAAAACTGGCCAATCACACAGAGGGATTGTCTGATGAATTATTCAGGAGTTGTTTTGTTAGTGGTTTGAAGGATGCAATTCACTCTAAGGTTAAAATGTTTTGTCCAAGCATAATGATGGAAGCCTTAGGGTTGGCTAAGTTGGCGAAGCACAAGATCATAGCTCAACAATGCTCCAAATCTAATTTTGTTCCATTCAGAAATATGGATCCCCAAAGCCCTCAAATAATGCTAGCTCCTAGAACAACTCCTATCAAGCATTTGACTGAAGCAGAGATGCGGGCATGTAGAGAAAAAGGGCTTTGTTATAATTGTGATGACAAATTCACTTGGGGACATAGATGTGTCAAGCAAAAGCTCTATCTCTTGGATGTGGATTCTCCACTTGAAACTAAAGTTTATGCAGATGCTCAGGATACAGTAGCTAATCAGGTTGAAACTCAACAGTCGCTTGTTGACCCTACTTCTCAGGAAGACCACCCAGAGATCTCTCTCCATGTCGTAGTAGGAGTCACCACCCCACAAACCATGCAAGTCAAGGGTTACTTCAAGAATCTCCCTCTTACAATACTCTTTGATTCTGGTAGTACTCATAACTTCATTGACCCTCAAATAGCCAAACAGGTTGATTATTTTGTTCATCCTTGCTTGAATTTTGAAGTCATGATTGCCAATGGGGGCACATTACCTTTCAAAGGGAAGTGTTGCAATGTGCATATCTCTATTGGAGATTGTAACTTCCACTCCGACATGTTTGCCTTGGCCTTAAGCAGATGTAATGTGGTTTTGGGTGCCCAATGGTTACGCACACTTGGACCCATCTTATGGGATTTTGTTGAACTTTAGATGCAGTTTTCAGACAATGGGCGCAAACACACATTGAAGGGATTACAACCAGGGTCTGTCAACATCATAAGTTCACATCACCTAGAAAAGCTTCTTAAGAAGAATTCACATGGTGTCATTGCTCAGCTTCACTCCATTCAGATGCAACCATCCGTGGTCTCCACTACTCCTCCAGCTCTACAACAAATGATGGCTATTTTCAATGCAGTATAGAAGTGGCGGCCATACCTACTAGGGAATCATTTTTGCATCAAGGCTACTCACCAGAGCCTGAAATATTTCCTGGAACAATGGGTCTCCTCCCCAGCACAATAGAAATGGATCAGAAAACTCATGGGTTATGACTATGAGATCACTTACAAGAAGGGTAAGGACAATATTGTGGCTGATTCTCTTTCTCGCACATGGGATGACCAAGCTTCTCTTTCAGCTATTTCTATATCTATTCCAAATTGGTTGGAATCTATCCAGGAGGATGTCTTCTATGAACTCTATGTTTCTCCATCGATAGGGCACTCTGGGTTCCTCAAAACTTATGAGCAGGCATGGCATCACTTCTTTTGGAAGGGACTGAATAGGGCAATTCAACATATTGTGGTTGCATGTGGTACTTGCCAATGTAACATGGGTGAAATGACACTCGTTGGATTGCTCAAACCCTTTCCCATCCCTACACGGATTTGGATAGATATTTCTATGGATTTCATTCAGGGGCTCCCTAAATTTGGAGGGAAGATAGTGATATTAGTTGTGGGTGATTGCCTCTCAAAATATAGTGATTTTTGTGCCCTCAGCCATCCCTATACTACCTCCTCAGTCACACAAATTTTCATGGACCAGATCTTTCATCTTCATGGCATCCCTTCTTCCATTGTCTCAAATCCTGATGCAACTTTCATCAGTCATTTTTGGACAGAACTATTTTGCCACACTAGCACCAAACTAAAGATGAGTTCTTGGTATCACCCACAAACAGATGATCTGACTAAAATTATCAACAAATGCTTGGATACTTATCTTTGTTGCTTCACCTCAAAACAATAGTATCGGTGGGCAAAGTGGCTCCCTCTCACTGAATGGTGGTACAATAGCTCCTACCACACTGCATCTATCATGACTCCATATGAAGTAGTCTATGGTCAGGCACCACCACTGCTCCTTCCATACTCCCCTCACAGTTCATGAGTTCAGGCAGTTGACATGGTTCTCCACACCCAAGATTAGATTGGGGATCATAAGCTGGCTCCTTCTTCCTGCGTTCATCCAGTATTTCATATCTCTTGTATAAAAAAATTTCTGGGCACCAATGATTGAACACAAATAGTTTTACCACAGCTGGATAATGACGGATCCATTCTTTTGGAGCTAGCGATAATCCTCGACAGGCACACTCATCTTCTTCGCTCCTGATTCATCATAGGATTGCTACATCAGAACCACTCCTTCAGATTCAGCAACAATTTCCACATCTTATGCTTTGAGGACGAAGCTTTTTTAAGAGGGAAGGGATGTTAGGAACCTGTGTTTAACCCTTCTCTTTACTTTGTTAGTATATTACATTTGGATGCATATGCTTTGTAAGTCATCCCATGAGTATATTGTATTATCCCACATTCATGGGAAGTAATAGTTGTTTAGATTAGACTTAGTATATAAATACGTGTTGAGGCCAATGAAGGTCCACGAATTTATTGTATTGAGCTTGCTCAAAGGAGGTTGCCCCCTCGAAGTGGCTTGTGATCAATAAATTCTTTGTGTTTCTACTATTTTTGTTATTTCATGAAATTTTCATTATATTGTTGCAGGAGGTTCCTCTCAGTATGGCTTTGCCAAGAAAATTTTTTTATGCTTAAAATGTAATACCCAGCTGCATATAATGAAAACCTTGTCTCATACACAGAAACCCATCAACTTGTTTTATGTTTTGTGTCTACAGAAGTGGTAGAGCATAGTCATGGAGGCGATGTTTCATTTTATGCTTAAAAGTTTTGAAACCCTCATGTCATTTTTACATATAGTCAAGAGAAGGGTTACAAAGAAAATGAAATGTCATAGTCGTGCCAAGGAGGAGTTCAATATATGCAAAATGAGATACCCATTTCAAGTTTTCAAACCCTCATGTCATTTTTTGTATTCTAGTAAAATAAACATCTACAAAAAGTAGAGAGAAGATAGCCATGGTATGGAGAGGACTCTGTAAACATGAAAAATGAAACCCTTGTTTCATATTTTAAGAACCCTCAAGTTTTTTATCTATACTGAAAAGAATGGACAAAAAAAAATGTGATAGACATGGCCATGACAATAGAGTTCATATTTTTAAAGAAAATGAAATACCCATTTCATCTTTTACACAAAACTCTTGTTCTTTTCTGTTACACTGTGAAGGAAGTCATACATAGAAATGTCATGGAAATAGAACCAAAAGAGTGACTCACCTTCAGTATTTGTAGTAGGAGAAGTAGCTGAGCCGCGGCCTCATATGAGTTTTCTCTCATATTTTTGTCACAGTTGCAAAATACAAAGACACAGACATATCCAAAGAAAGAATGTCAAAGTTTGCAGAGAAGAAAAGAGTCATCATGGCCATGGCCATTAAAGGAAGCAAAAGCTACAACAGGAATAGAATACCATTCCAAATACTTGTATACCATTTTTACCTTGTTCTAGGCTTTCTTTCAACACATTAGATGCTAAGATTTGCCCATTGAAGCCAAGCAAATGGAGGAGAAGACCAGAAGAACTCAAACCCCAAGATGACCGTCATGAACTTATAGAGCCAACAAAAAAGATCGCAAAATGAAAATGAGATAGATTTTAGGGTTTCCTCATTGTTTTGTTCGATGGAATCAGTCTTCATTTTTTCATTTTTTGACTTTACAAATATACAAACATCTTTGCCTTATCCAAATGCATTGTGGTCAACAATTGACAACTGATGGTTCCTAGTGATAATGAAGTGGAAAGGCCGACAGCATATCACATGTTGTTTTTGTTATGTTGAGTCAAAGGTGGTCGATGTTATGAAGAGATAAGGCTTATGCCTTTTAAACTTGTTTCAAGGCCTTATTTCCTATGTGGTCGACTAATTGTAGTCAAGATGCCTTGTAATCATGCATGTGGTCGAGAGTAAAAGGTTCTCCCACTTTATGCATAGATTATTACTTTAATTCCTTATATAATTCAAATGCACATAAAGGTCAAAACATGGAACATATTATGACAAGTTATGCATACAAGGTAATGGCATTGTGGAGGGTCAATTTTGACATAATGGTGCTTATATAAGCAGTGAGGTGGCATTTTGCGAGACATGCAGACAAAGATGAGGTGGCAGGATATTGACACATGGACAATATATGTATGGATATTAGAGCCATGGTGTTAAGCCTTTAAGGATTTGATTTATTCTACAAAGTATATAGTGATATGCTCATCATTTTTATGATTTTATAGAAAATCAATTGTATTGTAAATCAAATCAAATAGGGATATAGATCAAATTGCCATAACATTGCGAAGTTAGTTTTAAAGCAATCATTGATAAATTGCTTTTAAAACTTAACTATTTTTAGGCAGTTTATAGGCTAATAAAATAAATCAGATATTCTTTTCGATTTGTTTTATTTAGAGCCATATAGGACAAAGTTTGAAGATTTCATGAGCAGAAGAAAGCAGCGTTGTGGTGGGGACACAACAGGAGATCCTTTGGCATCATGATTTGGCAGTTTGAACTATTTTTAGAGCTTTCATTCATGCTTTTCTGAGTAGCTCGAAAATGGACTTGGAGTCTATTTTTAGGAGCTTATTCTAGCTTTCAGGAGGGGATCTTTCACAACATATATCTTACTTTTTCCTTCCTTTTGAGAGTTCCAATTCTAGTTTTCAAGCTTCTAGTTAGAGTTTTAGAGATCAGAGTGTAGAGAGACAAAGTCTTCCTCTCACATCGAGAGTGGTGTACTCGTTATTTCATCAGCTATTGAGCAGCAACTTTCCTTCATATTTTATCTAATTCTTTGCAAGTTAATCTGATGTTGCATTGTGATGAAAGTTTGTCCTTTACTTTGTCTTAGCTTGTATTTTTTGTAGAATATTAGTTTAATTCAGGTTGCATGTTGTGTCCACCAGACCTTCACGTGAAATATTTATGAGTTAAATGATCTGAGTATTTTGAGGGTCAAAGTTCAATAAACTATTTGTGAGTAAGATCTGTTAGGTGATTCAATCTTCAAGTTAATTAGGATTCATTTCTTTCATTATATCCTTCTATCCCTTTTCCTCACAAGTCATTAGATTAGGAAAATCATAAGGAGAACTAGATCACTCTGGAGATTCATTCTCATTATAGGAGACCCACATCCTAAGAATGATTCCATGTTTCAACGGGTGGCTAAGTTTATGTGAGCTTAGCAGGGTGCGTACTTGATTGACAACAGTTTTTGGCATGCTCAGTGGGACTCTGGAAGTGATTTCAGAGAAATTTGTACCCTCATAGCTATTATTCTGGTATATGCAATAGTTTTCCAACCTTTGGAGGCTTTCACAATGTACCTGGTGACTCATTTCCTCTAGTTTGATATGTAGATTAGTACTTTTAGACTATGAAAACTAGGTCAAATCTAGACCCTTTTGATTATTTATAGTTGTCTACACCCAAAAGGAGAGGCAGAACAACTGAATCATCAAGAAGATCAAAGTCTACACCTTCACATTTCAGTTCTCCGAGTATGTTCAAAAGAAGTTGAAGTCCAGTGCTGATAGTCTAAATACCAATAATGGCTAGGCAATATGCATTTGCTTCTTTCAATGGAGGTAGCCCACTACAAATTGCCCAAAGAGATGATATTCTAATGGAAGCCCTCAAAGGACTGCCTTATTTCACTGGAGAGGATCATACTACTATTGTTGAACACATTCAAGATGTGGTAATCCTTTGTTCTGTGCACAATGTCACTCAAGAAAATGTGGCAAACAGACTTTTGGTTGCTTCGTTAAAAGGAAAAGCCTTATAGTGGGTCAAAGGACTTGTTGAAAATTAAATAACATCATGGGATCTACTAGTAGATGGATTGTACAAGCACTTTGAAGACAAATCCGACCATCTCTCATTGCTGGATTTCATGGCTGATTTCAACTATCGATTTCAAAGAACCTGGTATAGAATTCGGTAAAACCCTTGCTAAGGCATGCATTTTTGTTTTATCTTAAAGCTTTGAACAGTGAAATTTTTGTAATGATTCAGTCTATGAGAGGGACCACCCTTCCAGTTTCTTTTGAGATTGTTGTTAGAGCAGAAAATGACCTTATTCAGGAAGGGAAGATAGCCCCTAGGCCCGCTTTATCCATTTTCCCTAAAATCAAACCTTCTATGCCAATGGGAGTACCTCCTCTAGATGTTGTCCAACCTATTCCAACAATAGGATATCAAACAGCCCAAGGAACTGTTGTTCCAGCTCAAACATAAAATTCTCTGGAGCTTGAAAATACATTGAGGACCATTGCAAAGAAGGTGGTAACTATGGAGAAATGCTTGCCTTACCAAAATCAATATCAACCCAATCAGTAGAATGCACAATTTCAGCCTGGATATGGGCAACCCTTTCAAGCTGATCCTCAGGGTCAGAGAAGAAACTACAACCCTCGACCTTTCCAAACTCACAACACAAATACTGCTAGCACCTCAAAAAAACTTGTTCCCACACAGAATAATTTGTCTCAAGATAGTGACTGGTGTTATCCATGTCACCAACCACATAATCAAGTTTCCTACACGAATGGAGTAAAAAATCAGGCACTCATGGTTCAGAAGGGCTATGCAAGTTTGGAAGGTGTTACTGGTGAAGTTTCACTTCAGCCAAATAAGGTTTATGTAGCCTTAATGAATTGGGAGGAATCTAATTTTTGTGGTATAAATTATTTACAAGGTCAGAATCATCAAAGTACACCTGTTTCAGCCAACACAAGGTCAAAACTAAAAGCTATAGATAATAACCAGCAAGCTATTGTAGTACAATAGTAGGCTGTAAGGGACAAAAATCAAGTTTATCCATCACAAACTGCCCCTATACCACAACAGAAAGTACAAATTCTATAGAGAGACCAAACAGTACTAGTGAAAGATCAGCGCAATATGCAACAATAGTTTTCACGAGAGTAGACTGATGCAATTGCAGTAAAAGGACAACAGAAGGTAAACCCTATTTCTTTCAATATAGTTGATCATCTTGAGAAAGCTACAGTGAGTATATCAGTTATGGATGCTTTACGCATTCCTGGCCAGAAGATTTACTACAAGAAGCATTGGTTAAACTCTAACTTTCCTAGCGTTCTAGTCAAGAGAAGGCCAAAGTTGTACTTACCAATGTTTAGTTTAGAAGTCAAGAGTGGGCAACCAGCAAATGAGGTAAAACCACCTCCTTTCTATCTAAGTCTCATTATTGGTGATAAACCGGTTCATAAATGTATGGTAGACTCAGGAGCAAGCAGTTCAATCATGCGCAAAAGTGTAGCTGACTCATTAGGATTGGTTTATGAGACCCTTACAAAAGGAGTAGTTCAGTTAGATAGGTCTACACTTAGTACAATAGGGATAATCAAAAATCTGTGACTCACATTGCATGCTTGTTCTAAATTTACCATCCATAAGGACATTTACATCATTAATCTTCCACCTAGTTTTGCAATTTGCCTTTCTAGGGAGTTTACAGCCAAATTGGGTGGGTTTCTCTTTTCTAATTGAACTCACTTGTTCTTTAGAAAAAGGTATGATACAAAAGTAACAATACAGTCCAAACCACTTGCAAAAGACCATATTGAGCCCTATGTGCCCAGCCCAATAAATGCTAATCTATACATCACCTGTGGGCATTAGGATGAACCCATGAGCCTAGATCCCAATGCACCTATAGAAGAAATAAAATTAGATGATTGGGCAGCTAAAGATCAAGAAAATGATCCTTTCCATCACACAGATGAAGTAGGATTACGCATCTATATGATATAGGAACCTGATGCAGTGATTCCTAATCTGATTAAGGACCAAAATTAGTTGGAACAACAAGAAGATCAGCTTTGGAAGCTGTACTTTGATGGATCAAGGACCAAGACAGGTGTTGGTGGAGGTAATATGTTGATTTCACCTCAAGGAGACAAATATTATGCAGCCTTAAGGTTCACTTTCAGCTGTACAAACAATGTGGCTGAATATGAGGCCTTGATCCATGGTTTAGAGTGGGCTTAGAAAAATGGTATCAACTTTGTTCAAGTTTATGGAGATTCTAAATTGATAATTAATCAAGTTAGGAATATGAATGTTACTAAAAATGATCTTCTCAAAAGGTACAAGCATAGAGTGTAGGATTTCATTGAATTTTTTGATGCTTTTAATTTGATTTCGATTCCCAGGAACCAAAATAAATATGCAGATAAGCTTGCAGCCTTAGGATCTCAATTTGAGATTCCTGATCAGATTCAGAATGTTAAGGTACAGTCATATGTTAAGATAGTTTCTAGACTTTCTGTACCTAACAGCAGTGTTTCATGGCAAGTGTTTAATAGTGACAAGCATATTTTAAGTTTTTTAAGTGTTGAAGCTAAATTTGCAGCTGATAACTAGCATAAATATCAGTAATAATTCGAAGACCAAATTGTTCAATTGAGGTCCAATAAGTTGCCCAAAGGACTAGTCACGTTTGAATCAATGTTCAAGACTGATGATCAATTCAGAAAGGATAAGTGCAGCATGACAGTGAAGCAAGAACACTATCAGACCATAAAAAAATTTCAAAGATAAACTACTGAAACTTCGAAAGGTATGTACTAGAGAAGAACAACAGTCTTTTGTTCAATTATGTCAAGATTTTTTTATGTTTTTGTATGGGAGTATAAAGACTTGAGAGGTTTTGATCCTAGTTTGGCCCAACACACCATAGAGTTAGAGCGTAATGCCAAGTCTATTAGGCAAAAGCAGAGATGCCTCAATTTCAAACTTGAGCACTTGATAAAGGCTGAACTGAATAAACTGATTGAAAGCAATATCATTTTCTCAATAAAACATACCTTCTGGGTTTCCAATTTGGTCCCAGTCAGAAAAAAGAATGGTGAAATCTGACTTTGTGTCGATTTCTGTGATTAAATAAATCCTCATTGAAAGACCACTAACCTCTTCCTTCTGTGGAACATATACTCTAATAGGTATTCTTTGCTAGATGGTTACTTTGGATATAATCAAATTCTAGTCAAAGAAGAGGACCAATATAAAAATTCATTCACAACTAAGTGGGGTACTATGGGTTATCAGAAAATACCATTTGGTTTGTTCAATGCAGGGGCAACCTTTCAGAGGGCAATGGATATGGATTTCCATGGCCTTATGAATAGAATAGTGTTGGTATATCAAGATGATATAACTATTTTTTGCAAAGATGCTAATGATCACTTTGACCACTTGAAGTAGATTTTTCAGTGGTGCAGGGAGTTTGGAGTCTCATTGAACCCCTAAAAGTGCATATTTTCAATTCATGAAGGTAAACTCCTCAATCATATTGTTTTGAAAGAAGGTATTTCTATTGATCATGAGAGAGTGTCTGCAATTTTAGATTTACCGTTGCCTACACATAAGAAAGGATTGCAAAGTTTTTTAGGTAGAATTAACTTTGTTAGGAGGTTTATTTTGAATATTGCAACTTTGTTACAACCTCTCACTCCCATGTTGAAGAAGAATGTACCATTCAGCTGGACTAAGGAGGGAAAAGGAAGCTTTGAGCAGATTAAGGAAGCCCTTGTTGCTGCCCCTACCCTCATTAATCCTAATTATGAGAGGGATTTTATTTTGTATGCTTTTGGAGGAGCTGACACCATCTCTGCAATGTTATGCCATCAAAATGATGAAGGTTTAGAGCAGCCAATTGCATTTTTCATCCAGGTACTACACAACTACGAGCTAAAGTACTCTTTTGTAGAACAAACATGTTTTTGCTGCTATAAGGAGCCTCAAGAAATTTAGAGACATGTTGTCTAATAACAAAATTTACTTAATGGTTTCTCATCCCACTATCAAGAGTTTCTTATTGAATAGAAATATAAATGGTAAGAGGGCTAGTTGGATAACTAGAGTTATAGAATTTGATGTTGATATCAAAGTGACTAAGCTGATTAGAGGCAAGGGCTTATATGAGCAACTTGCTAAAAGTGAAGAGTTTAATCAAGAACATGAAGAGGACACTGAAATAGTGCTGAACAATAATGAACCTGCCACTGTACCATCTCCTACAAACATCTGGATGTAGTGGATGATGCATTATTTACAGTCTGGTCAATGCCCCGAAGGTTTAGATAGAGCAGGAAGAAGATATTTCACTACTTATGTTATCATTGATGATATTTTACATAGGAGATATTTTAATGGTGTATTTCTGAGGTGTGTTGGACCTCATCAAGTTGATAGGTCGTTAGAAGAATTTCACAATGGACCTTTAGGATGTCACTTCATAGCTAGGACAATTGCCTTAAAGATTAGCAGGATGCTTATTGCTGGCCTCACTTGTTTAAAGATTCTTTTGCTTGGGTGAGAAGATGTGAGAAGTGTTCCTTATTTACAGGTAAGCAAAGGCTTGATGCCTTACCCCTGCATCCTATTAAAGTTGAATAGTCATTTGCAAAATGGGGGTTGGATTTCATAGGACCAATAAATGAACCTTCAAGAGTAGGCCACAAGTGCATTTTGACTACCACAAACTATTTCACCAAGTGGACCGAGGCTGTTGCGTTAAAAGAGGCAAATGAATATGTTGTCCTAAGTTTCAATCAAGATCTAGAATCAAGATTTGGTACACTAGATTCAATCATCTCAGATAATGGTCTAGCTTTCTTAGGATTGAGAATTTCAGATTGGTCTGTTAGAAATAATATTTATTTGAATACTTCCTCTAACTATTGCCCATAAGGTAATGGGCAGGGTGAATCTACCAACAAAAATCTAATAAGGATCATCAAGAAGACTGTTGAAGACAACCAGAAAACTTGGCACAAAAAGTTAAAGTTATCTCTTTGGGCTGATAAAATTACACCCAAGAGGGATACTAGTTGTTCCCCATATGTGCTTACTTATGGAAAAGAGTGTCGGTTACCTATTTCAGTTGAATTGCCTACATTGACTTTCATCAAAGAACTTGAGTTGCTAGAGGAATAGCCTCTAGTAATCAAACTAGCTCAGCTCATGGAGATGGAAGAGACAAGGAAAGAGGCCTTAAGAAAGCTTGATATGCATCAAACCCAAATGAAGAATGCATTTGATAAGAGAGCAAGACCAAGGAACTTTGTTGGAGATTTGGTGTTCAAGTGGAATGAACTGAGGAGCAAGCCTTGAAAGCATTCCAAATTTGATGCAATTTGCGATGGGCCTTATGTTATCACATAGTACAAAGAAAACAATGCATTTCAGTTGTCCAAGTTGAGTAGAGAGGTGTTTTCTATCCCAGTTAATGGGATCCACCTTAACCATTACCTCTAAGGATAAAAAATTCTTTTGTATATAGTAGAGTAGTGTTGCAATGAATAAGTGCTCATGTACATTTGTTTTGGCCATTAGGGCCTGTTAGTTTTCTTTCAATTGAGTTTGTTTTCAATTTTCTATTGTTGTTTTGACTATTGGAGAGTTGAATTGCAATGTTTTCTGAGTTAGTCAAAGAAATAAATGGAAAAAAGGTAGAGAAAAGCCCTAAGAAATCTAAGAAAGAAGGTCAATCCCCTGTATCTAATCAAGCCCATGCTGGTGATGAACAAGATAGAATGGACAAGGATTCATCAAGGACAAGTCCTCCTCCAAATCAATAAGCTAATGATCAAACAAACAAGGAGAACATTGATTAACAGATCAAGATTTATCAAAGTGAGAAGAGCCCTACATCAGAACAAAATATTGATCAACAAGAAAATATGAACCTAGAACCTCTAGAACTAAGAAAAGAAAATGAAGTGTCTGAAGAAATAACAAGAGACACTGCTGCTATCCCAGTAGATTTTGCCAAGGAACTTTTGGAGAGACAACATGATTTGGATGAGTTTGAGCTTCTATAAGAACCAATTAATTTGGCCTCAGTGTCTCCTATACAAGAATTCAAACTAGTATCAATTGTTCAAGCAAAGGCACATGAAGAGATGCTAAAGTCACATATTCAAGACGGTGAGTTGATTGGTGATGCATCAAGCATTTTGGAGAAGATGATGTCGACATATCAAAAGGATACTTCATTAGCGTCAACAGATCAACTAAAGGGACTAATAAACTCAGTAAGTACACATTTTGAATCTTTCAAAAATTCTGTAGAAACAAAAGTTAGAAAAGAGTTTGATGAGAAGAGATTAGCTGAGTTGAAGACCATGTTAACTTTAATGATAAAACTCTGTTAGATAATGTAATAAAAGGTATATAGAGTACCATTAAAGAAGCTGGTGATTTATACAAAAAAAAATTATCATTGTTAGAAGCCACAAAGGAGTTAGGAGAAAAGATCAAGGATCTAGATCTGTAGTTGATAAATATCTCTAAGTCATTTGATTCGATAGCTGAGTCAATAAATAGCAAAGAGATACAAGTTATCATTATTCATAATGACTTAAGTAATCTAATGAATAAGAGGGATCAAATGAAAAATAGAATGTGTCAAGTGAGAGGACTAATAAGTCCTAAGCTAGACTCAATGTCAAATCTTGTAGTAGAAGCACTGCAAATAAGTGCACTAATTAACACACCCTCTGATATATAAAAGGCAGAGAAATTAGTCTTCCTAATAAATGGCCATATTCAAATTTTGGACAATACAAAGAAGAGTTGGGATGGAGAGTTAGCTCAAATCAAGATCATTTTTAATGACATCCTACAACCCACAATAAATTAAGTTGAAGATTGTACTTGTACATATGCGGCAGAATATAACAGTTTTAGTTGTCTTGACACAATTTTGACTTTGTACATACACCTTTGCCATTGATGTCAAAGGCGGAGAAGAAAAATAGTGAAAAATGGGTAAACACCTAAGGGGAGAAGAAAAATAGAGTGTATATCGAAAGGGGGAGCAGATAAGCATTTTTCACCAAGTGTTGCCATCAATGCCAAAGGGGGAGATTATTGGCAACATAGACAAGAGACATTGCTTTGATGGAAAGTTGTATATTGTCATTGATGGCAACAAAGCATAATAAAGGGGTTTTCAGTCATGAGTCATGGCACCAAGGTTGGCTAAAGGTTCAGAAAATTAACTTAGTCAAAATGACTAAGTATGGGCAAGCTACAGAGTGACAAAGATTGGGTCAATATGCCTCCATAGTTGAAGATCATCATATGTGATTCAGGTATGTTGTTTATAGCTATTTTGTGATCACATGTTCTAGTTTTCAAGTTATGACTTCCTCCATAAGTCATATGGTGAAATGTCTAAGTCTGGGTGAACATAGTCAAGATAGGAACAATGCACAGAACCAAAGTAAAAGGGTTCACATTCCCCCATTGTTGAGTATTTTGATTGGCAGTTCAAGGCAACAAATATACTTATTATGACTATCTAAATCCAGAGTTATATCTTCTAAAGTTCCTTTGATCACTTTCTACAAGTTGTTCTTTATCAAATTATAGTCTGACAATGTTTCACACTGATTGAGTGACATTTTAGAGATTCACATTTGTTTGTAGTTGAATACTATGTTTTACAATTCCAACGATAAGAAAAAAGAGCTATAATGGATATTAAGAATGATTTTCAAATTCTCATATGGTCCGTATTGGAATTTATGATGTGACAGTTGAACTGGTCAAGTGTGTACTTAAGGGATAAGTCAACAGGCATGTTAGATCTATATACAGTGAAGATATATTGTTTGAACAATCAATCTAGGTGGTTGAATGATTGGTCCTGACCTGTATGAAGACTATTGTATGGCTATTTGGGTCCGCATTGTTGTTTGTGCACAAGATCAAGCTGACAAGGTATAACATTTGCATACATATTTCATGTTTGGCTTGTCGACCTAATTGTGAGATGAATCATGTTGCAGATATATATATTCGATGGATTTCAGAGTTGGAGGTATCGATAAGTGTAAATAAAGTGCAAATAAAATGTGTCTACAATCTAAGGCATTTTTGTGATAAAAAAAGGATAGTAAAAGCAGGACAGAGAATATGTAAAGCAAAGCCAAAAAGCAAGGCATATATTATGAAGACATTTGAGCCTGTATACTGAGCTATTAATGGAACTGCACTTCAGCATTCTGTAGATGCATTTGCAGTAGTCATCTCTTGGCAGTGAGCCAATCCTTATTATATCATCTCTTCTATTTTCTTGGTAGTGAGCCCATTGCAGTGAGCACTTCTTTGTACAGTGAGTCCTTGGAAAGTGAGCCCTAAGGCAGTGAGCCTTCATGTAATTTGGTATTGTTATCATAAGATATTGTGAGCTAACACTCACCATGGTTTTTCTCTTTTTTGGTTTTCCATGTCAAAATCTTGGTGTCTGTGTTATGTCATTATGGTTGTTGTTCTTATGTTTGTTTTTATTTCAAGTTATTGAACATGGTAAATGGATTAATAAATGTGTGAAAGAGAAGTTTTACATAATACTGATTCACCACCCCCCCTGTCAGTATTCATTATGATCAACATAATGTGTATGGAATGACTAATACAAATCAAAAGAATAAACATTAGGATTCCATCAGTTTAATCATGTCTTCTCTTCAATAAAAAATGGTCATTTTAGGTGGGGATTTCAATGTAATCAATGAACATGAAGATCTAGTGGAATCAAGCCTCCTTCAAAAGTAATGGATGATTTTAGGGACTTTATTGCTATCAACAATATTTTTAATTGCATGCAAGGAAATGGAAGGTTTACATGGACAAATAGAAGACAACACTTCAATCATATTGTAGAAAGACTGGATAGATTCTTGCTCTCTCATAAATGGCTAGAAGAAAAGAAATTTTCATTTAACTCAATTCCTCCCTTATCTAGATCAGATAACTTCTTGATATGTCTAGAAATAAAAGGGGAGTCACTCAAATCTAAGAGCCTATTCAAGTTTGAAGCCATGTGTCTTAGAGACCATAACTTCCTTCCTCTACTTGAAATATGGTGGACCTCATCTCCATTTATGCCTAGTTCAAGATTGTTCCAATTATCTCAAAAATTGAAATATCTTAAGGATAGAATTAAGGTGTGGAATAAATCTCAATTTAAAAACATCTTTGTAGAAAAAGTAGCCATTAAGAACCAAATAGCTACTCTAGGTCAACAAATTATCCAGGAAGGTATGAATTCTCAAAGTTAACTTTAATAGAGAAAAAAATCAAAGAAGAGTTGCAAGAAATTCTCTTGAGAGAAGAAATTTATTGCAGGCAAAAATCAAGAGTAATTTGGTTGAAAGGAGGAGATAGGAATACAAAATTATTATACATTTATGTGAAAATGAAAACATCTATAAATACTAGTTTGAAGTATTAAGATAATCAATGATACGTGCTTGACCCACATTGACGATATTAGGCAGGAGGTGATGAATTTATTTAAAAATCCCTAGCCTAATCTTTAAAACAACCATGCAGTTCAGTCAATTCTAGTACTTGATAACATTACAGTTTTTGTAATTGAAGAACAAAATAGGGATTTGATGGGGGAATTTACTTTGGAAGAGGTTAGAGCAGTCATATTCTCCATGTCAGCTAATAAAGCCCTAGGACCTTATGGTTTTACTTCTCAATTCTTCCAAAATGTTGGCGATTTGTTGGTAAAGACATTTTCTTGGCAATGGAGGAAGCAAGGAAATATAAAAAATTATTGAAGGAATTGAACAACACATACATCATGCTCATTCCTAAGATAAATCATCTTTCACCATTTGGCGACTTTAGGCCCATTTCTTTGTGTAATGTGATTTACAAAATTATTTATAAAACTATTGCTACAAGATTGAGCATAAACATTCCATCAGTAATCTCAAAAAAAATAAGGTGGATTCATCCCAGGAAAAGAAACTACAAAAGGTGCAATTATTTCACATGAGACTCTTCATTCCATAAAAGTGCATAGAGTCTCATCCATGGTGTTGAAACTAGAAATGAAAAAAGCATATGATCAAGTCAAATGGGATTTTCTTATATGCAAGTTCTTAGAAAATTTGGGTTCTCCAATGCTTGGTCCAAATGGATCTTGTCCTATATTTTAGATGTCAAAAGCACAGTGTTGATAAATGGAAAACCAATTAAAATTTTCAATTCCATACAAGGCTTGTGTCAAGGTGACCCTCTTTCTCCATTCATATTGTGTCACTTTCAGATAGTTTGTAAATGTATCTAAATCAAAGATTTTCTTCTTCAACACACCAAGGTAAGTTAAACAAAGAATTTTTAGAATTCTTGGCTTTGAATCTGAATCATTACCAAATAAATATTTTGGTGTGCCCCTCTTCATAGGAGTCCATAAAAATGATATGTTGTAGAATATTTTAACTTCCATCAACAATAAGATTTCCCCTTGGAAAGGTAGATGGCTAACATTGGTGGGTAGAATTACAATGATCAAAGTTGTTCTCTTAACTATATATGTATGTATGTATGTATGTATGTATGTATGTATGTATGTATGTATGTATGTGTGTATATAAGGAGTTTTATCAGAGATTGAAAAATGCATTACAAGATTTCTATGGAAAGGTAGTATGGAGAAGAGGTGTCACCATCTTATCTCATGGGAAAAATTTACCAACCAAAGATTTATGGCGGGAAAGGGATAAATGATCTCACAAAATAGAATCTTGCATTAGGAGCTAAGTTGTCACGGAAAATCTATTCCAACTTGTCTACAAAGTGGGTACATTTGGTTCAAGCTAAATATTTGGACAATCATGAAAGGGATATAATTTTTACTATTGCTAACCCCCCAATGGATCATCAATGTGGAAATTCATCCTAAATGAAGGGAAGTAATTTTTCCTCAACTATCATGGGTCATCATGGAGAAAAAATTCTTTTCTAGGAGGATTCATGTAATGGTTTCCAAGCACTATCCCCAAGAACATATTTATATGAAGCTAGAATTTATCTAAATTAGGCTTGGGGTTCAACCATTAATAAATATTGGATTAGTAATCATGACTAGAAAAGAATATGGAAGAACATTGACAATTGTAATTTTCCAGATGATAAAAAAATCATAGCAAAAATCTTGTGAAACAAGACTATTTATGCTTCTTCAAAGGAGGACGAAATATCATGGATGGGCTCTAAATCTAGACATTATACATTCAATCAAGGATATAGACTCCTTTCAAATTCAAATGCTAGGTCTTGGCTCTTTATCCTTTGCTAGAGTGAAGCATGCCTCCCCAAGGCTAGAGTGTTTGCGTGGTTAGCTCTACATAGCAAAAATCCTCACAAGTAAAAGAATTCAAAAGATAGGCATCTCAAATTATTTCAGTTGTGTTTTGTGTGGGAAAGTGGAGGAGGATACATACCATTTACTTCTTTCTAGGAAACTAGAATAGTACATGGTCCATACCCTTAGACATTTTTACAACACTTCTTTGGCTAGCTATCATTGCATAAGAACCCCTTGTTTGCTTCCTTGTGGGATATATGTCCTATTCTCTTTTGGTGCATCTGGTTAGAACATAATCATAGAATTTTTAGAAAGTCTTTCCTCCCTTTCGATCAAGTCATTAGAAAAATGTAAATATTGATATCTAAAATAGTTATGGCTATGATTAACAAGAAGTCTTGCTAGGAAGGTCACTTCATAAACTGGGACATAGTGGTCTTGAAACATTGGCCTTTAATTCATACACCAAAAATGTTTGGATTAGTAAACACAAACACAAAGAAGATATATAGAACAAACATTCATTGGCCCTCCTCTCCCTTCTTCTTTATGTTGAATTTTGATGGTGCCTCAAGGGGTAATCTGGGTCTTTCAGGTGTTAGATGTGTTATAGGCAATCTTATTGTGACTAAAGCAATCAATTTACCTAATTGCACTAACAATGAGGCCGAAGCATCAACTCTATTACATGGTCTATGGTTGGCAAAAGAAAATCACATTTCAAAATTATATGTTGAAGGGGATTCAATGATTGTGATAAATTTTTTAAAGGACAAAGATATCAATAATTGGAAACTCAAATACACTTTTCAACCAATATGGCATCTACTTGATCATTTTGATCAATTCTTAATTTCTCACTACTTTCATGAGGCAAACAAGGCAATATATCTGCTTGCCAATGTGGTAATTGATTCACAAGATAACATTTTCATCTTTGATATGGTGACTAGCATGGCATTCCAACCTCTCTTTGATTTGATCCAACTTGAAAGTTTATTGTGTCATCCTCCATATTAATTATTTAGAAAATTGGCAGCGATGATGTTGGAGAGTGGTCAATTATGTGACTCTTCTAGTGAGATTGTGTGTTTGAATAAGTTGGTTGATCTATTTTTATGATTGTATGACTCTTCCAATAAGTTTGTGTGTTTCTTCTATGTAGAGTGAATTCTCACTTAGTAAAACCTCTATGTTTTCTACCTAAAATATGTTAAATAGTCTATGTAGTAGGCCTAGTATATGTTGGGAAAGTTGACTAGCATAAAATTGGGTGCTCTTGTTGCCATGTCCCACCATCTCAGCATAACCTTGAAATTAATCACTAAGCCTTTGTGGCAGGATATTTGTCCATTTCCACCGAACTATACATATCACCCATTGCATAGTAGCACTTCATATTAAATGCCACTATCTTAGTGTGGTACGAGGTATTTCGACTTGTGTCATTTTTATTGAGCGATGTCATCTATGTCCTACGTATGAACTAGAAGTAAATTCCCATTTATGAGTGTAATCTCCAATATGTCCTCTTCCATCATCTAGAATGCATGATTACTGGTCCTCCATGTCTATATTAATGGTGACATCCTCTTTAAATCTGGTCATGTGTTGGGCATTGCTAAATGTAACTTCCATTTGTCAATTTATTCGCCGCCCAAAAATTTGCCTTCTTTTCTCCACATTGCCATGAAGAATCTCATCAAGAATTGTTGTATTCTCATCTAGCCCCAAAAGTGGTAACCCATGGAATGGGGTGCCTGCGACTCCATGAAATTACAGAATGTGTTTGATTTTGATTATGTTCTCATAGAATTTGCTATCCGTTGTGTGGTTGGTGATGGTTTGTTGAAGGAATTCCCATGTTTGCTAGCCAACGTGAAAATTAGATTGCTTCATTTTATAGGAAAATAAATTCAAAAAACACTTTAGGCTATCCATAAAAAATTTTGTTTCTGCACGAATACCAAGAGAAGAAAAGGAGCGAGATGAAAACATAAATATCCTGTGGAAGGCAGAAAATAGAAATAGAAATTTTATTGGATTTCAATAATATCAATTGAGGACAAGGAAGAAATTGGGTGATGTCAATGGTGTATATGCGAGCTTACATGATATATGTTTTACAGCAGCATTTGCAATTGAATGTGTAGTAAATATAGCAGGGCTAGGTTGGGTTAGTTTGAAGCTTGCCAGGTTAATGCAACTGGACTACGAACAACCTGTGCTCCACCATTAATACAAGTCCAACGTATCTCTCCGAACTCACCGTGGTTACCCTCAGATACAGATGGGCTCGTAGATTGCTTTCAAATTTCACACTATAGCTGGCTTTATCGTAGAGACTTTTGAACACTAACGTCTGGGGCTCCACGCTGATGTTTACGCCAGGAGGGCTCTTCACACTCACTCTATACACCACATGACCCTCTGCACCCACATTCGTCACTGTTCTTCTACTGACTTGAATCGAATTGTTGCCCGGCTTAAACACAATAGAAAATGATGGGTAGTTGAGATCTCCGGCTTCCAAACTGGAGTTGGGACACGAGATTAATTTTTTGGTGAGAAGAGAAATTTATTTGTCGGTGTAGTTGAGAGTGCAGAGAAAATCTATATAATCTTGTGGTGACATGTCGTAGACAAGCGCAGGATCTACCGCAGCTCTTGGGTCCACGTGGCCTGCACCCATATCGAACGGGATGGCTGCTTCCATGGTAACCGAATCTTTGACAGCCTGCTTCGTATTATCCACGGAATTACCATCTGCATTCTGTTACAATAAAAAAATCACAACACAATGAATATAAATACCCCCAAAAATTCACAAGCAGTTGCAATTTTTTGTCTAATGACACAAATTAAAGTAAACCCACCTCATTTCCATGCGGCCATTTGGTTTTCTTCCCCACAGCAAGTAAACGCTGCAGCTTTTCATTGCTTTCGCCTCTGAAATGGTGCTTCAGAGCCCTCTGCGCTTCGTTCCTCATCAATCTATTATTTTAAAAAAGTTAAAAAATAAAAAGAAGCTAAAACCCTGAATTTAAAAAAGAAGTTCAAAAGGATTTTTTTTTAAAGCTAAAACCCTTATTACAGTAGATGAAGGTGTGTGTTTTTCTTTCCATTACCCTGAGCAGCGAATCTGTAAGCTCAAATACTGTGGCGTCATCCAGGGGCTTTGCTTTCCTGGATTCCCATAATCAAGTACGGTTAGAGTGTTGCATTCTTCAAATTCTTCTTCGTCAATTGGATCTGAGTGAAGATGAGTAGATGGAGAAATAAAAAGCAAAGGCAGTGAAATGGCTGCCATGAGAAGTAGAGAACATTGGAAATGGAAGGCAGTTATAAATGTATCAATGTTATAAAGGAAGACGTCATGAGCGTAGATTTGATGGCGGCGGGGCTCCACGTGGGATGTATGGCTTTTATGAGAGCTGCAATACCGCTGACGTGAGGACACGCCATTGGCGTCCCGGAAGATAAGACACAGTTTCCGGCCGTTGCTGCCAATATGTTAACACCGGGAGCAACCATATCAGGCTTCAGAACAGAAGGATATGCTGCGCTCGGGCCCCTCGATGAAAAAGCAGCCACAGTGGGAGCAGCTGTTGCTTTCCCCACGATAGTCAATCCTGTGAAGCGCATGGTGGCCGTGACGTTGTTCTGCCTTGTCTTGATGTAGGATTTTATTTTCTCCCCAGCCGAGAAGCTCACGGTGATAGCCGGCAGATTAAATTGGTCGGTAATCAGCTGCTGCTGGTGCCCTCCGAGGAGTTCTCCATGGGCTACTTCCTTCACTTTTTCCAAGGCGGTTTCGGAAACTAACCGATCACACACAACCATTTTACCCTTCACCATATTGGGGTCGAGGCTGCAAGTGATTGTACTTGTGATGCATGCAAGTGATTGTATCTCTTATCCGAATTCCCCTAGTGATTGTACTTGTGATGCATGCAAGTAATGCAAGTATTGTTTATTCCATCTATTTAAGAAAGTTTTAAAATTTACTTTGAAAGAGGATGAATTTGCGTCCCCATAATCCAATTTTTTAATTTAAAAAATCTCTATCACATTTTGATTTTTCAATGTAGGTGAAAGTTTGTCATGCTCTTTTTTTAAAAAAAAAGGGATAAAATCACCCATACCATTAAAATAAAAATGAGTACAATTTATTGCATAGTACCCATATAGGCTAAAAAAAAATGTAATACAACAGAGATTTAAAACATACCCAAAAAAAAGATCAGTATGTAGATATTCTTGCAACTAGGGTTGAAATAACCCAAATTTTAATCCTCAACAGAAAATGGATCTGATGGAGGGAATAGCATTTGGTAAGGCAATGGAGGAAGGCATGGGATCCATATTTAGGAAGTGGAGTCATATGAAGTTGATGGCACCATATACTTCACGTGCCTTCTCCACCAGCCCTATTGGAAGTTGGAACGCATGTTTAACCAACACCATATTTAAGCTCTCAATGTTTCCCTTGAATAGTCCTTCCTTCATACCATTATAGATTGCTGCCACTACTTTTGAAGTGTGGAGATGGTCTACTGTGAAGAGACCTCCCATGGGTGCATTGTCCTCAAACATGTTGTAGTCGGCCAATGCAGTACACCAATGCTCGATATCAAATATGTGTGTGCATAGGAAGGAGAATGCTATCGATACCATGTAGCCCTGGTCCTGCACCAAGTCATAAACATTGGAGAGGAAAATAGAGGTGACATTTGAGTATTTCAGTTTATTTGCAAATGCCAATAAAAGTGGGTTCCTGATGATGATCCTTATGGTGAACTCTAGGTTGACACAATCAATATCAAAGACCATCTGCAGTTTGGTGGTTGTGTAATGGCCATCCATGTCTGGTTCCCATCCAAAAGGAAGTAGGTAGATGCAATAATTGTATGCAAAGTCCACCATTTGATTGGTAGAGAGAAAATCTACATAGAGAAGAAAAATACAAAAAAGTGAAAATGCTCAAGGTGTTGTCTGCCAAAGTCTTGAAGCTTCTTTCAAGACCATATAGGATGGTTTGATGTACTTTGCCCACTTCGTTCCAATAAAAAATTGAAGGATGTGAAATAAATGATAGATTTCTACCATGGAGTGAATTAAATAATCCCTCCCTTCTGAAAAAGACTTGTGCATTGAATTTGAAGAAGAATGGGCGTAAGTTGGCTATAGACGTGAGATACTCCAGCCGGGCAATGTGCCATCACGTTATTATTTAAATTTAGTAGCTGGTTGTGGAGATTTTATTTTGGATGAAAAGACCTGATCTTGAAATTCAAGTGGGGTGATTGATGAGAAAGACAACAATCTAGATGCAAGCATTGATAGGTTAATCATTGTACACAAGTGATCCTTTGATTTGATGTCATTATTGTTGGGAAATGAGGTGTCTCAACCTTACATATTTCTCGTAATAGTTATTTTCATTTAATATTTTCCTACAGCTGTTACACATTGTTGGTGCATTGAAATTTGGTTTATTAGGTGTCAAATGATGCCCACATAGTGGTATATTATGGAAGGCCTATTTTTGGACATATTATGATAGATTCTGTGACATTTGTAAGGGTCAAAAATAAGAGATTTCATTTTGGATGAGAGAGCTTATTTTTAGACTGGAATCTTGGCTAAGAAGCTTCGTACATGGTTTTGTAGAACCACAAATGGTTTCTTGTATAGCCAGAAGTCTATTAATTGAAGGCTTGAGGAGTAGTTTGTATGTGTGAGTTTGCAAGTACTGTTATGCCGCTAGAATGCTACCAGAAATCTTCCAGAGTTGATTACCAGTGATACTCCTATAATAAACTTGCTCTGCAAGGTATGCAATCTTGTTATTGGATTTGGAATACATTGAGTAGGCTTTTGGAGTGTGGGATTTTTCACCTGAAAGGGTTTTCCCCATGTATATTTGATGTTTTGTTGTCACTATTTATTTCATGTTTTAATATGCTTTTGAAGTTTCTGTAATTGTTAGATTAGTTTTTAAAAGTTTTACATAATGTTTCTCCTCAAGATTGGCATAGGAAGTTGTTTCCACTACTTTAACTTCCTTACAAGTGGTATCAGAGCCTAATCACCTTTGGTTTCATTTGTGAGTTGTTAGGTCGTTTGTGCTAATCAAGGTTTGAGTAGGAGATTGTGCAGAGGATACTTTGTGATCTTGTTGCAGATATTTTTTTAGATGTCGAGCATATCTAGGAGGATTGAGGTAGAGAAGTTTTCTGGAATGAACTTTGAAATGTGGAAGCTGAAGATGGGAGATCTGTTGATTGATCGGGATCTATGGGATGTAGTGGACGAAAATGTCCATAGGCATGTGGATGCAGATTTGTTTGCAAAATATGATGTAATGGATAGAAAAGCTAAAGGTCTCATAAGATTGTGCCTTACAAATTTGATTCTGATAAATGTCCATGAAGAGCCCACTTTGAAGAAGCTTTGAAAGAGGTTGGGTGAGATATATCAAGCTAAATCTCTAGTAAATAAGATTTTCTTGAGGAAGAAGTTATATTCCTTGAGAATGGAAGAAGGTGGATGGATTTCTGAGCATATGGAAACTTTCAATATATTGGTGACTCAATTGACCTCAGTTGGGGTGAAAATGGATGAAGACAAAAGGTGCCAAATTTTGCTATGTTCGCTGCTAGACTCACGGGATAGCCTAGTCATGGCTATTGGGAGCACTGCAGTCATCTTAATGATGGAGGATGTTGTTGGTTCTCTACTTTCCAAAGAGATGAGAAGGAAGGTCTCTCTGAATGCCAAAGAGGCTTTGAGTGTTCAAGGAAGACCAAAAGAACGAGGCAAAGATGAGAAGCAGTGTGGCCATTCCAAGTCTAAGAATAAGGGGAGATCAAAATCTCCTGGTAAGTCCAAGGCAATATGCTAAAACTGTGGTAAATCTAGACACTTTCACAAAGAATGTAAAGAAGAGAATAAAAAGAAGAAGAAGAAGCAATATTTTGATTCTAATTCTGAGAAAGAAGATGAAGATGCCTTTATTGCAGCTTTGGCCACTTGTGCAGGTGATAATGCATGGTTGATAGACTCAGGTGCATCTTTCTACATGACTCCTAACAGAAACTTGTTTACTAAGTATGAAAACTCTAATGGTGGTAAGGTGTATTTGGGTGATAATTTTTTCCTTAACATTGTTGTCCATGGTAGTATTCATGTGAAATTTTCTGATAGTAGAGTTAGACGATTTGATGGTGTCTTGCATATCCCAAGACTAGCAAGAAATTTATTACCTGTTAGCAAGTTAATAGATGTGGGTGTGCATGTACAGTTTTCTGAAGTAGGTGTGAAAATGGTGAGAGGTGCTATGTTGATAGCAAGAGGAAGCAGATTGGGTACATTGTACCAACTTGATGCATGTACGGTTGAGTACAATAGCACTTCTGAGAAAATTAAGCTAGAAACTACTTCGTTGAAAAAAGAGATGGTTTCCTCTTCTGCGGATGGTCATGGCTTCTGGGTACCTAAGGGTGCTCTGTCTACCGAATCAAAGTTGCCTGCAAAGAAGACTATGTTATGGCACCAGAGGCTTAACCACAATGGGAAGAAGGGTTTAAAAGACCTGAAAAATAAGAACCTTGTTGAAGGGTTGAACGATTGCAATCTAGAGTTTAATTTCTGTGAACATTGTATTTATGGAAAATAGAACCACATTCAGTTTTACTCATCTTCTCATAAGTCTTCGTGTATTTTGGATCTAATTCATTCAGATGTATTTGGTTATGTTGATGTTTCTTCTATTGGTAAATCAGTTTATTATGTTACTTTCATTGATGATTTCAGTAGGAGGACATGGGTATATTTTTTAAAGAGTAAATCTAAAGTTTTCAGTAATTTTAAGGAGTTTAAGGCTATGGTAGAAACTCAAAGTAGAAACAAAATTAAATGTTTGAGGACTAACAATGGTGGTGAGTACTGTTCTGTAGATTTTGACAGATTATGTACAGATTGCGAGATTAAAAGACAAAAGACAACTCCGTATTCTCCTCAGCAGAATGGAGTTGCAGAAAGAATGAACAGAATGTTGATGGAGAAGGCTAGGAGCATGTTGAGTGGAGCTAGTCTAGAACAAAATTTTTAGGCTGAAGTTGTTGCCACTGCTTGTTATTTGGTAAATAGATATCCTACATTAGCGCTTGTTGATAAAACACCAATGGAGGAATTGTCAGGGAAAAAACCTTCACTAAGACATCTGAGAGTTTTTGGTTGTGAGGCATACACACATGTGTCTAAGGAGAAGAGAGCAAAGTTGGATTCTAAGGTTGTGAAATGTATCTTCATCGGCTACAGCTATGGTGTGAAAGGATACAAGCTTTGGGACCCTGTTGCACATAATGTAATTTATTCCAGCAGTCTTATTTTTAGAGAGACTAACTCTTGTCCTATTACTTTTCAACCATAACATTATAAAGAAATTGAACAGAAAAAAGATGTGATTCAACTTCCTTCTATGTCTGAGAAAGTTGAATCGAGGCCCCAAGATAGACAAGAAGTTGAGGAGAGCTCATCAAGCTCTAAATATTTAGAAGAGGGAGAAGAGGAGGAAGAAGTGGAAGAACCTCCACCTCAGCTTGTTTGAAGGTCTACAAGGCATAGGCAACTATCTGAAAGGTATGGGTATTCACCTAATTATTGGAAGTGTATATTTGCTTTGAGTACTACTATCAAGATGAACTGAGATCTGTGCAAGAGGCTTTAGGTATGAATGATGCAAAGTCCTGGAAAATTGCAATGGATGAAGAGATCGCAGCCCTTGAAAGAAATGATACATGTGACCTAGTACTATTTCTTGAAGGATGCAAACCTATTGGATGTAAATGGGTGTTTAAGAAAAAGATTAGTTCAGATGGAAATGTTGAAAAGTATAAGGAATGACTGGTTGTGAAGGGATACTCTCAGGTTGAGGGTATTGATTATGGTGAGATCTTTTCTCATGTTGCTAAAATGACATCCATTTTGTTTTTATTATCTATTGCAACAGCTTATGACCTAGAGGTCAAACAAATGGATGTGAAAAATGCTTTTCTTCATGGTGATTTGGAGGAAGAAATCTATATGGCATAGCCAGAGCACTACATGGTGAAATGTCAAAGCAAGTTGGTTTGAAAATTAAAGAAATATATTTATGGCCTTAAACAAAGTCCTAGGATGTGGTACTAGAAGTTTGATACTTATGTGTTGAGTTTGGAATTTGTGTGGTCTAAATCTGATCACTGTGTATATCTTAAATCTGATGGTGATTGTTTCCTGGTAATTGATTTATATGTTGATGACATGTTGATTATTGGGAAAGGCAAAGGTTTGATTGTAGAATTGAAATCTCAGCTCTTTGCAAAATTTGAAATGAAAAATCTTGGTGCAAAAAAACAAATACCTGGGATGGAGATCAGAAGAGATCACGAGAACAGAAAGCTATGGCTTGGCCAGAGTAAGTATGCTTGTTTAGTTTTGCAAAGGTTTAACATGCAGGATTGTACACCACTTTGTGTTCTGTTACATTGGGAAGGAATCTCTCTATTTCACAATGTCCTTAGACATCCCCATCAGAGATGGAAGACATGACCAGAGTGCAGTTGGAAGCTTAATGTATGCTATGGTCTATACAAGACTAGACATTACCCAAGCAGTGGGAGTTATTTCTCGTTATATGTCTAATCTTGGAAGAGAGAATTGGGATGTAGTTGAGAGAGTCTTCAGATATTTTTGGGGTACAACTGAGTACTCTATTTGTTTTCATGCTACAAGAGATCAGCGTTCTCTGAGTATTCATGGTTTTGTGGATTAGGTTGGTATAGTGATGTCAATAGAAGAAGGTCCACCAATGCATATGTTTTTACTCTTAATGGTGGTGCAATTAGTTGGATGAGCAAGTGACAGGATGTGGTTGCTTTGTCCACTACAGATGCAAAGTACATGGCAGTTACTCATGTTTGTAAAGAAACAATTTGGCTGAAGCATTTGTATTTAGATATTGGATTGAAACAGGGTGCAGTTACAATTTATAGGAGGATTTGAAACATTTATAAACTATAGAGGAAGCTCCTTCTAGAAAAGTATCCTAGTCACTACAAAGAAGTTTCTACTTTTTAATTAACTTAAATGAGCACAGATTGTTCGTGGAAGCAAATCAGAAACTAAGAGATGGGAACCAATAGTTGCAGAACCACCTCAATCTCATCATAGAATAAATTATAAAAATACAAAATTTAATATTTTTTAATTTAAAAATCTTGTTGAAGGATTACTTTGAATGAAGGAAACGTGCACCAATGATATTCCATGAAGAACTTATTACCAAAAAAACGCTGACCGATCTACAAATAAAATATGAACAGTGCAAAGAGAGAAGACTGTGACTGAGGTAGCGGTAAATTCTTTCTAATTTCTAGCATTTTGATTTCTCTTTTGATGCATGGATGGCCAAGGTAGCAACAAAAGCATCACCATCATCTTGAGATTTGTCAGAGTCTAAATCAAAGAAGCTCTTCTTTTTCTTCTTCTCCTCCATACACTCCTTTCAGAAGTGTTTGGATTTGCTCCAGCTCCAACATAGTGCCTTAGCCTTGCCAAGAGACTTAGATCTTCCATGGGATTTTGATCTACTCTTTTCTACTTTCTTGTCCTTCTTTTTCCCTTTATCTTTGGATCTACCACAAAATACAAGAGCCTCATTAGCTGAATCGGAAGACATTCTCTACATCTCTTCAGACAATAGCAAAGAAAGAACGTCATCAATCTTGAAGGTGGTAGTAGTGCTTCCAAAGGCCATGACAAGGTGGTCCCACGAGACTGGTAAAGAACAAACAAAGGTCATGAAATGATTCTCCTCCATATTCATACCAACAGAAGTCAACTAAGCAACTAGCATGTTAAAGGCATTCAAATGATCTGAACGGATCCTCCATCTTCCATCCTCAGAGAATGCAGCTTCTTTTGTAGGAATAACTTGTTCACCAGGGATTTATCCTGATAACCTTCTCCAAGCTTCTTCCAAAGGTCTTTTGCAATCTTCTCTTCATGGACATTTAAGAAGACAAAGTCATCTAGACAGAGTCTCATAAGACCCTTAGCTTTTTGATCTTTCAGATCCCAATCTACTTGAGCCATTGCCATTGGTTTTGAGCCAAATATGGTTCCCATAGATCTCAATCCACAAGCATGTCCTCCATTTTGAGTTTCCACAACTCAAAATTATTGCCATTAAAATTCTCCAAGTCTATCCTTCTGGATGTGCCTTCCATCTCCTTCCTGCAACAAGATCACCAAATACTCTACACAGACTCCCACTCACTTGAAGATTAGTACAAAAACCCCCTACCCAACAACTAGGATCAAAGGTGATCAAACTTTGATACCAACTAAAAGGAAGAAAGGTACACAAAAACACTTCCTACACTGATCTAATGAGGGGAATAGTATGTAAATTATTAGATCCTTATAGTTACAGATATGTGAAACATATACAGAGAGATTAAACGACATACAAAAAGAATTAAAATGCAAGAGACACAAGATATATGTGGGGAAAACCCTTATGGGTAAAAAACCCCACACTCCAAAACCTGCACAATGAATTATAAAATCTAATGGTGATTACAATACACTTGCAATGTAAGTTCTTTCAGGAGTCTTGAAGATGTCAATTCTGGAGCAATTCCGGCAGCATAACATTTCATATAAATCAACTATCTAACTCCAACTCCAAGTACCTACATTTATAGAGTTTACAAGGCCAACACAGGAAGCTTCTAGAGGTGGACATCCAACTTGGCCTCATGGTTAAAATCCAATGCCTTGGGACACTTGTACAACATGCAAGTAACCTCCATTCAACTGTCATAACATGCAAGTTTGAATTTCCCAATGTGGAGCGCTCCAACCAAGAATAGGCTATGACAAATGCTCTTACACATCTTAGAATTGCCATAGAATCTACCAAACATAACAACATTTACTAATGTAAGAATCCCTCATACAAGACTAATAATAGCATATTCCTCTTACAATATGTCATAGTCAAACTTGGGTGCTCAAAGGTGCCTTCCTCACATGAAAAGATACCCTTCAGCACTTGTCTTCACTTGTCATAGGAATCTCTAATTCTGGCTCTTACATGTCATAGATTCCATCATACATAATAACTCCTTACGCAAACCTCAAGATGCCGACACATGGCATATTAGTGCCACCTCAAATGGGATGCCTACATTCTCGTGTGTTGAATTGACCATCCAAGTCATATTATAAATAGGATGACATGTCACCATGCCACCTCACACTAAATGACAAAATAGGATGTGCAGGCATAAATACAAAATATGCCAATAAAAATATATTAAATGCTAGGAATTTGCAAAGGTTGAGACACCTTAATTCCCAGCACTACCTTGAGCAATTATGTTAGCATGACATGGTCAAAGGGTTGCCAAGTGTTAATTTTTCTAAAGGTCATTGTGAGGGTTGTACTCTTGGAAAACATCCTGAAGAAAAAATTTAGAAACATAAATCATGGAGGGCAACACAAGTCTTGTAACTTGTTCACAGTGATGTTTCAAGGGATTTTCCCCATCCATCTTTTACAAAGGGTAGATGTGTTCTCACCTTCATAGATGATTATTCTAGATTCACATGGGTCTTCTTCCTTCAGCAGAAATCTAAAATATTTGATTTCTTTCAAGACTTCAAGGCTCTTACTAAGAAATAGTCAGGGAATGTCATCAAGGTTCTACAAAATGACAATGAGAGGGAGTATGTCAATAAATATTTTGAATATTTTTACACATCAAAGGGGATAAATTTGCAATGCATAGTTCCTTATACTCGTTAACAAAATGGTGTTTCCGAACATAAGAATAGATATTTAAAATAAATGGCTAACTGTATGATTCATTCCAAGGGCCTTACACCACAATACCTGGCAAAAACAATCAAATGTGCATGTTATACTTAGAATAAAATTCCTCACAAAGCCTTGAAGGTTTTCACTCCCTTTGAGTCTTGGATAGGCAAGAAACCATCAGTTGAGCACTTCAAGGTCTTTGGATCTCCTACCATGGCATGAATACCAAAAGAGCATAACAAGGCAATGTATCCAAAATCCAAACCTTGCATCTTTATTGGTTATCTAGATGGTGTGAAAGGATATCACCTATTCCATCTGACCACACATGAGTTGTTTATTAAGAGAAGTGCTAAGTTTTAGGAGAATCATGTTGAATCTATACTTGACATTTCTCCTCATCTAGTGGACTCACAAAACCCTGATGATTCTTTGGATGATTCAAAACATTCACAGAAGATTCTTGAGGAAGTATGTTCTTCTTCTTCTAGTTATGACAATGAGGATAGTGATGAGGATTCATCTTCATCTAGTTCTAGGATTCTTTTGGAGGTTGATATTTCAATACCTGACTCACCCACATCTCGAGCTCTACACCCATGTCACACAGTAGATACATGAGTACATGAATTAGCAGATGACATATAGCTACATTTAGATTTTTAGGGGGGTAACATATTTTCTTTGCCTCAGCTTCTGATCCACAAACATTTTGAGAGACATCAGACACACATGAGTCCAGAATATTTCAATGGATTAGGAATATGATTCCTTAATCTGCAATCACACTTGGGATTTGACTTCTTTTCCTAAGGAAAGAAAGACAGTTCAATGTAGATGGATGTATCAAACTAAGTTTGTAGTAGATTAGTCTGTTGATAAGTACAAAACATGATTTGTTGCCAAAGGATTTTCACAAGTTATTAGCATTGACTACATAGAGTCATTTGCACACATTGCCAAAATAACTTTTATTCGACTCACATTTGCTATAGTCACAACACATGGATCTAGGCTATGCATCAAATGGAGATGAAGAGTGCATTTCATGGAGATCTTGAGGAAGAGAGCTACATGGAACAACCACCAAGGTTTGTTAAAGATCCATCCTTAGTTTACAAACTTAGGAACTCTCTCTATTGCCTCAAACAAGCCCCTAGGGCTTGGTATGCCAAGATGGATTCCTACCTCCTAGTTTCAGGTTTTACTAGATGCCATTAAGATCCTAATGTGTATCTATTGCCACAGGATGATTTACTATTGATATTGGTACTATATGTTGATGATATTTTGATCACTAGGAGTATTTCGTCTTCTATTGCGGTAGTGAAGTCATCTCTTCAAGACAAATTTGACATGATTGACTTGGGTTTATTGCACTACTTCCTTGGCATTGAGATTTTATAGTCTGATTCAAGGATTACTCTTACACAACCTAAGTATACTCTGGATTTACTTGCATGGTTTCTCATGACTACCTACAAAACATCTCTGATTCCCTTTCTATCTAGATTCAAGATTGAGGTTTCCTATTCTACATCATTGGTCGATGCTACTTTGTATCAACAACTTGTTGGTAGTCTCATCTATTTGACCCATACCAGACTAGACATTTCATTTGTGAGATTCATACAAGAACCTCATGAGATGCACTGGAAAATAGCTAAGAGGATCATTCACTACCTTCATGGTACTCTCAGATTTGGGATTCATTATAGAGTTGGTTTAGAGGTTGACTTGGTTGGTTTTAAAAATTTAGATTGGGCTAGTGATACTAAGAATCAGAAGTCCACTTCGTGTTACCATTTTTCACCTTGTCCAATCAATTGGTCTAGCAAGAAGTAGAATGCTATTGCATTATCATCTATAGAGGTAGAGTACAGGGGATTTGTTAATGCAACTACTGAGGCTATATGGCTTTAGGGCATTCTTTTTGAGTTTGGTATTTTATTTTGGTAGCCCACAGTCATCTATTATGACAACTAGAGCACCATTCAGATATGTAGGAATCCAATTCAGCATCAGCAAACCAAACACATAGAGATTCATATGCATTATATTTGAGAGCTCATTCATGGTCAGATCATTGACTTAGTCTTTTGCTAGTCTTTAGAGCAGGTTGCTGACATTTCCACCAAACCTTTCACTAAGAGTAAGTTCATTCATCTTCGAGATTTTCTTGGGGTGCGCTCTACATTAGTAGGAGCATCATCTTTTGGGAGGCACTCTAGCCTTCTTCACTTTCTTTCCTCTCTCTTGGAGAGTAGTTTTTCCCACAGGGTTTGCTACCTTTCCCTGCTTTAGGAGTGATTGCATTGTACTTGGGTACCTCATCAAGCCTAGTTGTTGGACCCAATTTTATATCATTGCATTGTACTTGGGTACCCCATCAGGCCTAGTTAACGGGACCCAATTTTCAGCCCACCTAAGCTATGTTTATGGGGAGATGTTAGTGTATATATTTCATACACATAGGCACTAAACCTAGTTAGCCATGGTTTACACATGGTGCATTGAGGTGTCGCATAGTTATAAAAAACTAGCTACCTCGAGCTAATTTTGTAGAAAGCAACTCACCACCACTCATTGATTGAGGAGTCCCATCCTCAATACATGTTTGGCGGTTGCCTCCCTCTTGTGTTATTTGTATTCATCACTTGGCTATTATACAGTGCCGAATTTTCATGCTATGATTTGAAATATTCATTTTATGTTCTTCATCTCCTTGATTGTTCGTTCTTTCACTTATATTTTATTTGAGTTTGGTTTTCCACAATGTTCTACTACTACTTTGTATTGTGACAATCAAAGTACCATACAAGTTGCAAATAATCTAATTTTCCATGCTAAAATAGAGCAAATTGAGATTGATTTTCACTACATCTGAGATCTTGTACAAGCAACTATTGTCAATCTTCAATTGTTTTGCCCAAGTCAAGAACAAAGAACAAATATATTCACTAAGAGTATGATTGAAGCTAAATTCTTGAAATTACGAGGAATGCTTGGCATGATAGAGGTTAACATTAAAGGGGATAGTTGTATAATGTTAATCTTTCCTTTATATCTTCTTTGTATTATTCTAGCCAATCTTAAGTGGGGATGTTAAGGAAAAGTAAGATTTTCCCTGGAAAGGACAAGATTTTTTTTTAGTCTTCTATAAAACTGTCTAAAAAGGAACATTCTGTATTTTTAGAATCAAATAATAGGAATACAAAATCGTCTAGAAAGAAAAAAGTTTCCGTATTTTAGAGATCTTACAATTATATATGAGACTATAGATAGTTGTTGTACATAACATTTGAATTAAATGTAATACAAGCTAAATGAATATAATATTTTTTTTAGTCAATTAATTCTATTTTACCCTGTTTTCCCCTATTTGTTACTTTTTTTTCCCCTATTTGTTGCTGCTGTTCTATTTTTATTATTGCTCTGGACCTATTTTTAGGTAATCTTATCCTTTAAAAGGAATAATCTCTATCATATCCAAGCTCTCCCATATCATATCCAAGCATTCCCATGCACAATTCTTATTCTGAGGACAATTCCCAAAATAGAAAAATCTTTTAGTACATTTTTATGCAGAGATGTTCTTCTCAATTGCGATCTCACCTTCCGTCTCTTTTGCCTTCATGACTTCTTGCATAGCACTTGGACCTCGAATATTAATAAAAGAGAAATTTACCCCCAAATTTATTGGGCGATGAAAGAGATATTAGACGGAATTACTCTGATATCATATTAGAATTTATCCCCAGTACCTCTGAAGATTTAAGCACAAAAGAATGACTAAAGATCTAAAATCTCCAGAATTGAAGGAAGTTACAATATTATGGCGACTGGGCTACGAACAAGCTGTGTCCCACCTTTGATACACTTCCATCCTATCTCTCCAAATGCAAATTTCACATCACTAGAAGTTAAGTTGGTTCGGAAACTTACACTATAGCTGGCAATGTCATACGGCTTTGTGAACACTAACGTCTGTGGTTCCACGCTTATGTTGATTCCAGGAGGGTTCTTCACACTCACTTGATAAACTGCAGGAGCTTCTGTACCCACATAAGTCACTCTTCTCCTCTTCACCTGAATCGATTTACTGCCTGATTCAAACACCACGGAGAAGGATGGATAGTTGAGATCGCCAGCTTCCAAATTGGAATTGGGACAGGAAACTGATTCCTTTGTGAGAAGAGCAAGTTGTTGTTCGCTGTAGTTGAGAGAGCAGAGGAAGTTGATGTAATCTTGAGGTGCCATATCGTAGACAAGCCCAGGATCTACCGCAGCTTTTGGATCCACGTGACCTGCACCCATTGCAAAGGGGTTGGCTGGTTCCATATTATATGAATCCCTGATGGGTTGCCCTGCGTTGTCAACAGTGTAAGAAGACGTCATGAGTGCAGACTTGATGGCCGCGGGGCTCCACGTCGGATGTATAGATTTTATGAGCGCTGCAACACCGCTGACGTGAGGACACGCCATTGAAGTGCCCCATAATAACTCATAGTCCGCAATGCCTCCCGTGTATGCTGCTAATATATTCACACCGGGAGCAACCATGTCGGGCTTGAGAATGTGAGGATACCCTTTGTTTGGGCCCCTTGAAGAGAACGCAGCCACCATGGGAGCGATTGTTTGGTTTCCCACAACAGTTAAACCTGTGATGCTCAAGGCGGCCGTGGCATTATTCGCGGTACTGTTGATGTAGGCTTTGATTTTTTCTCCAGCTGTGAAACTAACAGTGATGGCAGGCAGATTGAAAGCGTCCGTCAATAGCTGTTGTGTCCCGAATAGCCCTTCATTTGCAACAATCATTCCTGCACCCCCTGCTTTGGCCACTACGTTTCCCTTCCCTCCGGCGCCGTACTCATCATTGTTGTAGGAGGGTAGCAGCTGATCGCACACAACGATTTTACCCTTCACCAGAATGGGATCAAGGGTGCCATCAAGGCAACGCCTTGAGCTATCGTTAGTGGATACATACACCAAAGGAAGAGGCCCTTGCAACTCTCCCTTGTAGGTGGAGGTGCCTGCGTATATCTCCTGGTTGCTGAGGACAACAGAAGCAGGGAAATCTCTGTCGATACTGCTCGCACCGACGGTAGTTATCCAGGGCGCCGTGTTACTAAGACTAGACGAATAAGGTCCGTAGTTGCCTGCAACTGCAGAAACAAAAACACCCTTTTCCATGGCCCCAAATGCAGCGATACCTCTAACATCCCTGTGAAATGGCAAGTCGGCTGACGAATGAATTGACATAGAAATAATGTCGACGCCATCAGCAACGGCTTGGTCCATAGCAGCAACCGTGTCTACGTCGTAGCAGAAGTCCTTCCAACAGGCTTTGTAGATGGCCAGTCTGGCTTCAGGGGCCATCCCTCTGGCCGTTCCGTTAGCAAAACCGAAGAAACTGGAAGCAGCCACAGCAGCTCCGGCAACAATTGAGGCTGTGTGTGTACCGTGGCCGGTTAGGTCCCTAGGAGATTTGTATTCCGTGGTTTCATTAATTGGAGTCGCGTACTGCTCGTAGCCTTTGTAGTAGTATCGAGCTCCAATAATTTTCCTATTGCAGTGGGAGGAATTGAAGTTCTGCCCGCTTTCGCATGTGCCTTTCCATCTAACCGGAACGGGTCCAAGGCCTTCATCATTGAAACTCTTGCTTTCAGGTAATATTCCCGAATCGATCATGCCCACGATGATATCATTCCCATAAGTAGAGTATTGCGACCAGAATCCCGAGGATAGCGAGGAAATGGAGGCGAGACCAAGAAACTCCGGGGTGTGAGTGGTGCCAATTTTAGTGAAGGACGTGGGGATTACAGCTAAGCATCCTTCGATGCTCTCAATGGCTTCGGCCTCTGCTCTGCTCAGGCTCGCAGCAAAGCCGTGTAGAAGTGTGTCATACGTGTATAACAACTCATTTTCACGGGGATCCGATCGCGAGGCCTGTCTGAGCAATGAAGAGTACCAGTGTTGGTGTAAATCGAAATGATGAGGTTTCATGGTCTTAATCATATGAACAATATACGGCTTTCTCACATCTGCATCTTCCGCTTTGCCCAACCACATCACTGACACAGCAAGGAATGCAAGAATGACTGTAGCAAACGAAGTATTTTCCATTGTTGCCAACTTAGTAGAAAAGTGCTGGATGAATTGGAGATTTTACAGGAAGAGTGTAAAGTCACAAGTATTAAGGGACTCTTTCCTTGCAGGGATTTGCAGGCCGATGAATACTTGTTTGAAGGAAAAATTGAAACGGATTTGCAGGCCATATTCTTACAGACTGGGCGACACTTGGATCGCGTTCCTTCGCCTAGGAAAAGGTCCACTCACAATGGAATTAAATAAATTAGACCTATCGTTACTCTAGAGGAAAGTGCATTGGGAATATCAAAGAATACATAATGTCATTGTACTCCTCCACAAACTAAAGTCAAAGCTGGTGCAGGAGCACCCCATTACCGTCAAGAAACCCCTTATTATCATTTTAATTATTGTAAGGCCTAGTGCCAATTTGAGAATCCCCTCGAAAACATGAGAATTTGAGGATTCTATGCATTTTTATTACGTCCAAATATTAGATTGCAAGGCCTTCGAGCCATATTGAAAGAATGTATACGTGTCATTCCAGATTGGAAACGAATTGAAAGATATTGTAACCAAACATGAAAGAAGTAGAATGTAACCGATTGGCAAGGTGGTTGAGGAACGGTTTCGCCTTCCACTTTCTGTAACTGCCAATGTATGAGTCTTTAAAAATAGTTATCTCTGTATTAGTAGATGGGGGAGCGAGCAGACAGAGAGAGAGAGAAGATTGTAAACTAACTCTGTGAAGGAATACAAATTCTATTTCTGGTGTAAATCCGTAGAAGACATCATTTGGGGTCATTCCACTGGTGGGTTTCTTCGAAACTAGTGGAATGACCTCCGTATAGAATAGTTTGCTTTTTCTGTTCTGTGGGTTTTTATAGTTCTGTGTGTGTTTTGTTCGGTTACATGAGCTGTGGAGAGGAACTGTGCACTTTAAGTGTATACAACTAATGTATGTGGAAAGCATCAGCGTGAGTTAGCATGTTGCCCAGAGAAATGTCAGGTAGTCCGATAGTATCGGTCTGACTGATGGTGCTAACCATCAGGAAGAGGTGATGTATCGGCCCAGGAAGAATTAGACTCACCGATAGAGGGTGATCTTGCCGATCGTGTTGTATCGGGGTAACAATTGGTTGGTCCCACCGATGATGAAGCAGTGTGTGAGTAGAGAGGGGTCATCGGTGTGAGTATCACCATCGGAAGAAGAAAGTTACATTGGGCCGACGGTAGGAACTCTCATCGATCGGGTTGAGGTTCGAGAAGTGTCACCAACGAAAGTATATCGGTATGAAAATGGAGATCGGGAGAAAGGACTAAGGTTACACCGACGGTATTAGTCTCGCCGACAGTGCAGTTTGAAGGAGCCTTTGAGGCCATCGGAGTAAGTATTTATATCGGAGGACAACGGAGGAGTCACCCCGACAGTATAAGTCTGAGCGATGGTTCTAACCATCAGAAAGAATAGTATGTCGGCAGAAGAAATGGATGTATAACCGACGATAGGAGGTCTCACCGATAGCGAGGTAGATATGAGGCTTCGGTATGACATTCGGTATCGGAACACAAGAAGAAAGTTTGGCTGATAAGTTATGTCCTGCCGAAGGTTTAAGTCATTGTTTGACTTATCGGTGTGAGCCGCATTGTCGGAAGGTGGAGGAAAAGTCCCACTGAAGATGGAAGACTGGCTGATGAAGGATAGTAGTGAAGGCTCATCGGAATGACACAAGCATCGGGCTAACAAACTTGAAGGATACCGATATAGATAAGTCTGGCCGACAATAGAGAAAGGAAGAACATATAAAGTATAGTTCGACGAGACATTAGAAATGTCTTGCTGATAGTAAAAGAAGAGGGTATTTTGGTCTCGTTTGGACCTTGAGAAGGATATTTTAAAAGCTATTGAGCTTTATAGTGTTGGTATTGTGGGTTTTGATGGGGTTGACAACCTATTTTGTAAGATATTGCCCATTCCTCTGCATCAAAAGCTCTCTCAATACGCAGTCCATTGTAGAGTTGTTACGATTAGAAGCTAAATAAAATAGCTCTCGAAACATATTTGTACTATGTGGACATGAAATATGAATTAAACACAACCATTGTTAAATTTTGATGATGGAACGTAAGGTATAACGTGTAGTTAGGTAGGCCTTAGAGCACATTGTTGTCTGAAATGTCTAGCAATAATAGGTTGTGATTACATTTAGATGATCCTTCTCTCCTCCTAAGGGAGACATGCATTGTCTTACATGTAGGAATACCATTGGTAGTTGAAGGTTTGGGAAATGCACAAATATGCCAAATGCAAGCCCTATAGAAATCAACCTGACATTCCAAATTTTAAACGTCCACTTAACTCTACTATATAGGGTAGCTTAGTTCCAAAAGAAGCAAGAATGTGAATAGTCTTATAGATTTCAGTTAATAAAAATCTAGGTCCATCAGTCATACTTTGATTGCTTTGTCACATCAAAGAATTTCAAAATTCTTAGTTGTTGTGTGGTTACACAACACGCCCCATTTTAACTTATCAAAATAGGGACCCAACTTTTGGCTTGGCTTGTGTTGTCTGCTTTCTGGCGGTTTGGTAAAAATAGGTCAGGTGCATCATCATCATGAAGGTCAGGATGAGGTTCATCATCATCATGAGGTTAGTTTGTCAAAGTTCATATTTTGTTTCTATGACCTCATATTTAGAAAGAGCTTGAAATTCCATGCAGGTTTGCCTTTTACATCACTCGAAAATTCATCCATATGAGGGAGTTATGCACAGTCAAAGTTTTGGTCAAACCTGATAATTGCTGTATGAAGATCATCATCATGATATTTGAAAAGCCCCCCGATAATATCCTGAGGTCGAAATATCCGGACGTCAACTTTAAGTCGTAGTAAGCTTTTCCCGTCGGGCGGTCTTTTGTATCGCCAAAGGTCATCATCATGATCTTACTCTATCACCCGATAAAAATCATGCAGTCCCGAAACATCCGGACGTCAATCTTAAGTGATAGTGTGTTTTACCCGTCAAGCAACCTTGGGTACATCGCGAGCATCATGATATTCTAACATCACCCGATATTATAATATCATGCTGATGATCATCATCACCCTACTTAAGAAATTCACCATCTGCATAATTTGCACGCGCATGTCAAAGTCCTGGTGATCATCATCATCATGATCTTTCAAGGCAGGATCATATTTCGTAGTATCCTCCTGATCTCCTTTCGCGTGATCATGATGATCACCTTATTCTTCAAAGAGGGAGGGTGATATTTCATTCCTTAGTCATGTTGTCAAGATCATCATGATCTTGTTCGTCTACCCGACATTTCGCAATATCCTCCTACCGAGAAGTATAACCTTTTGCAAATATCCTGATGACGTCATCCCGACCTGATAAACGAAGAAGCAAATATCAGGATGACGTCACCATCACCTTTCTCCTTCGGCAGGATATTTTCCAAGGCATGATTCTGGTTGCGAATATGATGATGATGACCCGAAACATACAAACGGAGCATGCAAAGCTGGATTCGAAGTAATTTGTTAAGGGCGGTTATTTCCTTGTATATTTTGAGATCATCATGATCATATTTTGAACCCGATATACAAGAAAATGGGCGAAAACATGAAGCGATGGAAATTTGGAGCCCGATTGCCTGTAGCTGCACATTTTTGGGGGCTTGTTTAATAAAGCGTTTTACTTCCTGTTGTTTATCAGCATGATGATGAACTAAATGTTTGTCTGTTTACTTGCAGGAAGTCATGATGCTGCTGCTGAAGCTGAGCATTGAAGTCATGATGCTGCTGCTGAAGCCGAGCATTGAAGTCATGATGCTGTTAGAGCTCCTGCTGAAGCTGAGCATTACAAAGTTGCGCATGGAGGCAACATGAGCCAGAAATGAGGAAGATCTTGTCAAATATGCTGTTCGCCAGCTGGAGACCGAATCAAGTTAAAGATGCTGGAATATTCTGTGCCAGCTGTACATTTGCCAACTGACGAAGCATGTGCTTTTCATCTGGACCGTTGTTTGTGATGAGAGGATCCTGATCCTTGGATCATTGTAACCGTTTCTGGCAGTTGTTCTATATAAGAGCCAGAGCTTGCCATCAAATAAGGGAGGAATACATTAGAATACACAGACGCATCTGGCGCAAAAAGTCAATTACTGTAGAATCAATTAAGAGATCGGATTACTGAGACTAATGAGGATAGAATTGTTGAAATGTCAAGGTTCTTTCTTCAGATCACTGTAAATGTATCTGTTCTTGAGCATACTGAATGGATATGAAGTTCCAGATTACATCCTGATTGTAAATTTTACGTAATCTTCTTGTTGATTTCTGGATATGTACTGGTGAATGCTGTGTTCAACTGGAAGCACTTTCATTTCATTACATGTTGTTGTCAACTTTTCCTTTGAAGATTTGCACTAGATCATGCGGATTTGTGGAATGTCCTAGTGAAGTATGATTTCTAGTTTTCCTTCTTTTCATTGCATGTATGGGAGCTTGTATGTGGATCAGTGATCTAAGTCCAGTAGTTTTGGGAATCTCATTCTTTAACCCTTTTCCTTTTTTCAATTTCATAAATTCATCACCATAACTGCAAATCATGATAAATAACAAGCAGAACAGAGAAATATGCTGAAATCCCATAGGTAACTGAAAATCATTAGCATATTTGAGTTAAGTGCATGTATTATTGAAAATATCATGCAAAGAATCATAAATAATGATAGAAATCATGCAAATATCAGCCTGTAGGCACATTATTTGACTAAATTCACAGTGCAGAGGTAGAATTGTTGGAGATTTATGCGGAGCAAACATCCAGAGCAGGATATTTGAAGATAATGATGATGAACTTTGCAGAAACACGTAAGGCCCCTGAATGGAAAACAGCAACACACATCAACCACTGAGTAACGTCAGTAGATTAAGACCTAATCAACGGAGACTTGGGATCATGAATTCTTTGAATTCATCGTATCTTTCAAGATGAGTAAAGGTTGTTGTGTAACTTTTATTCTATGTTTGTGAATGACTAACATCATGACCAACATAAATTGGCGCTAGAAGGAGGGTAGAACTGGAAAAGGCGCCATTGCTTCAGTCATCATTCATTTTATGCAGGCCCCTCGCTTCTAACGCAACATAAATTGGCGCTAGAAGGAGGGCGAATAATAGATCCTGTTCCTGAACAAAGAATTTTTGATTTCTGCAAATATTGCATAAATATTTCAGCATTTCAGTTAAATGTCTGCAAATATCTCTTACCTGAGATGTTTTGGTTGCACCTTTGCAAAGATCTAGCCCAAAGCATCAAATATTTGTTTGATTTTCTGGACTTTCAAGTTTTAGTCTGAGATATGATAGATCTCCTTAAAATTGCAAAATACTAAAAAATTGAAGAATAGAGTCTCATTTTGATGGATGTATATGAAAATAATTGTCAAATTAACATTCCTTTATTTCAGGAAACTTTAAATAGGCGGCTTTACCCTCACAGTTTGTCTAACTTTGGTTTATGTACCTGTTGCAGGATACACCAGACTGCAGAACACAGTGAAATAAATTGCGTAACTTTCCTTACAAGGTTGGATTTATATTTGAAAGGACTAATATTCTTTCTGGATGTGTTCAAGGTTGAAATTTGCCAGGAAAATGAAGAAATCTGCCCGGAAAATGAAGAAATTCTGGAGCAACAAGTAGATGCAGCACCAGAAGTTATTAATTGTCCAGACATTGAAGTAGATCATTCTGAAGATTTTGAATTATACTTGTCTAGAAATATACAGTGTAGTCAAATATTAGGTTTGCCCATTGATGATGTCTTGATTGAAAGATGGTGCAGATTACATGATGAAGAGCATTCAGAAAGGGATTGTTACCCTTGCTTGGTCATGTTGAAAAAGATTCTAGAAAATACAGTAGCTGAATCAGTTCCAGAAGGTAAAGAAGAGGAAACATCTTCCCTGGATTCATTTTATGGTGAGATTGATGGGAGTTCTCTACTTCCTAATACAAGTAAGGACCAGTCAGTATGCAGGTATGAATCTTGTGAAAATTTTAGAGAAGAAATCACCCATCAGGATAATATTTTTGATTCTGATCCTAATACTTTTGATAAAGAAGATGAAACATCTTTCCTGGAGTCATTCTATGGTAAAGAGAAGTGTAAACAGATAGTAGAGCAATTTAAATGCACTCCTGATGATGAAGTTCCTATGATGGCAACTCAGGGAGTCATAGAGAAGAAAATAAATGCTGATTTATTACCTGACTTCTTTGAATTAAATGATCAAATGCAAGAATGTTGCAGGTTAAAGGAACCAGATCCTCTAATAGATAGAAAATGTGAATTATTTAATGAACAATTCCTAAAAGATGAAGATGTAGAAGACTTTGGAGTTGTTGTGCATAATCGGATGTCACTCCAGAAATATTTTGAAAATGAAACAGGGGAGTGTCCTCATCAAGTGAAAGTTGTTCTCCTTTACAGTCAAATGATTTAGAAATGATAAATTTCTGTATATCAGGTTGTGATAATAAAGATACTTATTTAGATGCTGATGTGCAGGAAATTGAAGAAAATATTGAGAAGTTTCCTGAACTGGAGAATAAACTGAACATCCAGAATGGAGGGATAAGGCTGGATAAAGATGAAGAATTAATACATCAAAGGTCATACATCCTTCAATTTGAAGAGGGACCAGGCACTGAGCCAAGCAGTGAAAATATAATGACAAATGGAAGACCAACTGCCAATAAAGAAGCATGTCCAACAAAGCCAGAAATACACCAGGTTGTATTTCTCCTTTCCACAGTAAATGATGTTGAATACTATTTTAATTATGGAAATTCAGGAGATAAGACATGCATATGGATTAATCATGAACATGATGAGCTTCCTCAGTTGCTGATCTTCAAGAGTTGTTCTGTTGAATACAGTGAATTCAGAATATCAGAATATTCTTCAGAATATAAAGATAAATTTGCTAGGTTGAGAACCATAACTAATACCCTGATGCTCCTGCACAATCAAAAGAAGTATGCAAATACAGGTGTCCTTAGGTCTTTTTCTGGTTTTTGTTTGCCTAGTAGTGGTTTGTATATAATTTTGTAGATTAGTTGTTTGTACAGTCTGCTTGTTTTGCTTTCTTGTTCTGTTCCTGTTGTTTCCTTTTTGTAGGTTAGTTGTTTGTATAGTGTTGCTTCTGTTTTGTGTTGTTTTGGTTGAGTTTTGTTTTGGTAAGTCAAGATGATGCACTTCATCACCTAAGAAAATAACTAAATTGTTAGAATTCAAGTGATGAGATCAGATTTAAATATAGGTTATGATTCATTCTGATAAATACTCATGATCAGGTTTATGATGTCTTTTCATCAAGGTGCCTTTTCTTGTCCAAAGTGAAGCAAACACAATGAAACACCTAACAGCCTTGGGCTTGTTGAAGATATGAGTATAGGTGTTAAGTGAAAAATCTAAAGGGACTCCCTTGCTACCAATACAATCTCCAACCTAAAGCTGCAAGTGACTACCCCTTGTATAAATGAGCTGATATGATGATATCAAATATAAGTATATAAATAGAAAATCAGAAACGAAATAAACTTAGGCCATCTAAGTAACTCTACCGGGGCTATGGACGCCTGCTGGTAGTGGGGCTCTACTTAGGGAGATTGTATAGATAACCTTGCCGGGGCTATGGACGCCTGCTGGCAGCAAGGCTCTATCCAGGTTGGCTATGAGGGATGATCTCCAACTATGTAGTTTAACACCAGTTACTTATGTTTTCAACTTACTTTCAAGATGAGGATAATTAATCATATGCACACACATGATCCTTTGTTAGCACTGTTACCTTGATGAAACTTTATCATTCAAAGATCATGATGATTCTACTTAGAAAGAATTAGAATACTATAGATGAATATGATCATATCACTTGAATTATTTGAATTTTGTTATTTTCTTTAGTGGCAAGTTGTTGTGTGGTTACACAACACGCCCCATTTTAACTTATCAAAACAGGGACCCAACTTTTGGCTTGGCTTGTGTTGTCTGCTTTCTGGCGGTTTGGTAAAAATAGGTCAGGTGCATCATCATCATGAAGGTTAGGATGAGGTTCATCATCATCATGAGGTTAGTTTGTCAAAGTTCATATTTTGTTTCTATGACCTCATATTTAGAAAGAGCTTGAAATTCCATGCAGGTTTGCCTTTTACATCACTCGAAAATTCGTCCATATGAGGGAGTTATGCACAGTCAAAGTTTTGGTCAAACCTGATAATTGCTGTATGAAGATCATCATCATGATATTTGAAAAGCCCCCCGATAATATCCTGAGGTCGAAATATCCGGACGTCAACTTTAAGTCGTAGTAATCTTTTCCCGTCGGGCGGTCTTTTGTATCGCCAAAGGTCATCATCATGATCTTACTCTATCACCTGATAAAAATCATGCAGTCCCGAAACATCCGGACGTCAATCTTAAGTGATAGTGTGTTTTACCCGTCAAGCAACCTTGGGCACATCGCGAGCATCATGATATTCTAACATCACCCGATATTATAATATCATGCTGATGATCATCATCACCCTACTTAAGAAATTCACCATCTGCATAATTTGCACGCGCATGTCAAAGTCCTGGTGATCATCATCATCATGATCTTTCAAGGCAGGATCATATTTCGTAGTATCCTCCTGATCTCCTTTCGCGTGATCATGATGATCACCTTATTCTTCAAAGAGGGAGGGTGATATTTCATTCCTTAGTCATGTTGTCAAGATCATCATGATCTTGTTCGTCTACCCGACATTTCGCAATATCCTCCTGCCGAGAAGTATAACCTTTTGCAAATATCCTGATGACGTCATCCCGACCTGATAAACGAAGAAGCAAATATCAGGATGACGTCACCATCACCTTTCTCCTTCGGCAGGATATTTTCCAAGGCATGATTCTGGTTGCGAATATGATGATGATGACCCGAAACATACAAACGGAGCATGCAAAGCTGGATTCGAAGTAATTTGTTAAGGGCGGTTATTTCCTTGTATATTTTGAGATCATCATGATCATATTTTGAACCCGATATACAATAAAATGGGCGAAAACATGAAGCGATGGAAATTTGGAGCTCGATTGCCTGTAGCTGCACATTTTTGGGGGCTTGTTTAATAAAGCGTTTTACTTCCTATTGTTTATCAGCATGATGATGAACTAAATGTTTGTCTGTTTACTTGCAGGAAGTCATGATGCTGCTGCTGAAGCTGAGCATTGAAGTCATGATGCTGCTGCTGAAGCTGAGCATTACAAAGTTGCGCATGGAGGCAACATGAGCCAGAAATGAGGAAGATCTTATCAAATATGTTGTTCGCCAGCTGGAGACCGAATCAAGTTAAAGATGCTGGAATATTCTGTGCCAGCTGTACATTTGCCAACTGACGAAGCATGTGCTTTTCATCTGGACCGTTGTTTGTGATGAGAGGATCCTGATCCTTGGATCATTGTAACTGTTTCTGGCAGTTGTTCTATATAAGAGCCAGAGCTTGTCATCAAATAAGGGAGGAATACATTAGAATACACAGACGCATCTGGCGCAAAAAGTCAATTACTGTAGAATCAATTAAGAGATCAGATTACTGAGACTAATGAGGATAGAATTGTTGAAATGTCAAGGTTCTTTCTTCAGATCACTGTAAATGTATCTGTTCTTGAGCATACTGAATGGATATGAAGTTCCAGATTACATCCTGATTGTAAATTTTACGTAATCTTCTTGTTGATTTCTGGATATGTACTGGTGAATGCTGTGTTCAACTGGAAGCACTTTCATTTCATTACATGTTGTTATCAACTTTTCCTTTGAAGATTTGCACTAGATCATGCGGATTTGTGGAATGTCCTGGTGAAGTATGATTTCTAGTTTTCCTTCTTTTCATTGCATGTATGGGAGCTTGTATGTGGATCAGTGATCTAAGTCCAGTAGTTTTGAGAATCTCATTCTTTAACCCTTTTCCTTTTTTCAATTTCATAAATTCATCACCATAACTGCAAATCATGATAAATAACAAGCAGAATAGAGAAATATGCTGAAATCCCGTAGGTAACTGAAAATCATTAGCATATTTGAGTTAAGTGCATGTATTATTGAAAATATCATGCAAAGAATCATAAATAATGATAGAAATCATGCAAATATCAGCCTGTAGGCACATTATTTGACTAAATTCACAGTGCAGAGGTAGAATTGTTGGAGATTTATGCGGAGCAAACATCCAGAGCAGGATATTTGAAGATAATGATGATGAACTTTGTAGAAACACGTAAGGCCCCTGAATGGAAAATAGCAACACACATCAACCACTGAGTAACGTCAGTAGATTAAGACCTAATCAACGGAGACTTGGGATCATGAATTCTTTGAATTCATCATATCTTTCAAGATGAGTAAAGGTTGTTGTGTAACTTTTATTCTATGTTTGTGAATGACTAACATCATGACCAACATTAGTATACAAAGGCCTTTTAGAGTTGAGAACTCCCCATTGGGTTAGAATTTGTTCCTTACAAACTTGGAAAGTCCAATCAACCTTGGTCAAGTCACTATCTTGCAACTGACATTATCAAGGTTGTAGGGCTAGGGACACTATTTGAAAACCCAGAAGCATCTTAGGCCAAAGTTTATATTAATTCAATTCCCAAGATCTTAAAGCAATGAATTTGTAGACCATAGAGGACCAAGTCTTGTTTGATCAATTGGATTGTATATGCTTCATTGTGTTTGGGGGAACTCACAGATTGGTTGAAGGACCAATAAAGCTTAACGAAGTTTGCCATAGTTCTACTCTTGATTCCCTTAAGACACAATCCATGTCACTACCAAGCTACATTTCAAGCTCTGATTCTCCTAAGAACCACCTTAGAATGATGGACTTGAGAATATAATTACTATCAACTCGAGAATACTTGTTGAGCTCTATTACATAGGGTTTTGGGAGTTTGTGGGGAGTGCGAGAATGAAACAAGGAGAACTTCAATTGTGACAGCCCCTCTTAAATTTGTTTAATGGAACTCCCATGGCTATCAAGCATGAACCACACAGATTTCAAATTGATATTTTGGATTTCAAACATCTACTCAACTTGGTTACATAAAGTAGTTCGGGTCTACAAGAAACGAGACAAGTGAATACTAGATGTAAAAATGCTTGTGGATTTCACTTAATAAAAGTTCATTTCAATCAAATGGAAAGTTTGGATGTTTATGGACCTTGACTTTACATTGATGAAGTTTATCAATCTTTTGTGTCCAATCATGTCTTGTAAGTTCTTTGGTAGACTTGGGTTACCATATATATCTTAATAAATGTTCATTTCAAGTTCAAATGGAATGTTTGGATGTTTATGGACCTTCACTTTACATTGATGAAGTTTATCAATATTTTTGTGTCCAATAATGTCTTGTAAGTTCTTTGGTAGACTTGGGTTCCCATATATATCTTGGCTCACTGATAGTTTCAAGTTCACATTGACAAGTTTGTTCCTTGTTCGGAGTTGTTCATAGGCTTGAAATTTGATTTGGAAGGAGTTTGGTGAGAAGCCCAACATTTAGTAGAAAACTAAAGACTTGAGGTTTCAAAGGAGTTGATGCCAACCATGTGGCACTATAGATCGATTTTCATTGGCTCTTCACAACAATCTACAAGATGGCAAGGTAATGTCTTTTGGTACGTTAGTGCTCAAGTGGGTGCCACATAAAGGAATGAAAAAAGTTGTATGATATATTTCAGCTATGTTTCATGATTCAAAAAGTGTTGTGCAAAAATACGTAAAATTCTTAAAAGGCACAGAAAGTGAACAAAGAGCTCAACACTTCAAAAATTTTGCCATTGCCAATCTGACATCACACTAATGTCACCAACATCACTTGAAGATGAAAGAGAACACTGATGGGGATCGGGATCCTAGAGGAATTACAGACCTGAGCACCATAGAGAAGAAAGAGTCCAGGATGGGAAAATTTTTTAGCTTAGACCTCTACCAGTTTCTACAAAATGCAAAAACCTACAAAGGCCAAAATGGATCTAAGGAAACCACAGACTTGAATTAATTTTTGGATTTTAGGCCATAATAAGATGTGACCGAGTCATGGAGGGGAAGAAAAACACAAAGGTGACATAAGTTAGGAATTTTATAGATTTTGAGAGCTCAAAAATTTGGGTCTTAACATATTCCATGAAAGTACAAGAAGGATTAATGAATGCATTCTAAGAGTATGAGACATATCAAACCATAGTAAATCCTCATTAATTAAAGGTTCTCTAAATACATTTATTAGGAAAATATGATTATCTATGTTCTCGTAGTATTGAAAGAATAATGATTTAACATATAAGTATGTTATTTTAGCTCTAGTATATCCATCAATCATTAGGTCTCTAATAATGTGGATTATAATGAGCATGAGCTAGTCTATCATGAAACCTTGAAGCATCCATAACATTAATAGTACTATCATGGGTTACAAGTATCCAAAACATACATGTATTGATTAACCGAGCATACTTGATTTCTTTATTATGTATAGTATGAAACTAGTGTATCCATAAACAATGAACTAGTAAGTGTGTGCATAGAAAAGTTAATTGTGGGTTCTAAAAAATAACCGCTAAAGCATCGAGAGGAAATAAAACATGAAAGAAGCACGTGTTAAGGCACCTAATGAATTTGAGATAAGGTCCCTACTAAATAAAATAAATATATCTTGAAGGGCTATAAGGTAGATGATTCTTATGAGAGCTAGAATGCATTGGAGGGAAAATTGAATGGGTCAACGTTAATAGAGAGATATTATGAAAAGAAATAATTTTTAATCTATATATAATTTTAAAAATCATCCTTTTTTTTAAATGACAAAAGATGAGGACAATACATTTATTTATCTTAAGAGAACACTTCTTCAAATTATAGAAGGATGGACCTTTTCAAAGCTCAAATTTTATTCTTAAACTAATAATAATGAAAATATTTAATTGCATTGGATTTAGTAATATAAAAAATTTCTTAGGTGAAGATCTACATTTGCTAATATAAAAAAATTCTTAGGTGAAGACCTACATATACTAATATAAAAAATTTCTCAGGTTAATAATCGTTGACGCTTTCAAGTTGTGAGAAAGACTGATTTGGCTTGGTAAGCCGTGTGGACTGGAACTTGTGTCACTAAAGCTTATTCAACATTTTTTAAATAAAAGAAAGCTCCATGTTATTATCATCCAGAGTGAGTGACTTGACTTGGTTTCTTTGTAAACTCGAACGGGTAAACACCAAACACAATGCAATTTGATCTGGTCAATTGCTCTGCAATTTGATCTGGTCAATTGCCCTGCAATTTGATCTGGTCACAGGATTGACTATCGTGGGGCAAGCAACAGTCGCTCCCACTGTGGCTGCTTTTTCATCGAGGGGCCCGAGCGCAGAATATCCTTCTATTCTGAAGCCGGATATGCTTGCTCCTGGTGTGAACATATTGGCAGCAACGGGTGGAAACTATGTGTTATCTTCCGGGACGTCAATGGCGTGTCCTCACGTCAGCGGTATTGCAGCTCTCATAAAAGCCATACATACACATAATACTACAAGAATGAGACGTGACAGGTGGCGTATTAGTTACGCCTGTGTTTGAAGTATTAAATGGGTTAGTCTAAGGCATCTTCGTTGGTATCATAAATAGTGCTGACTATAGTCCTTGCTGAAAAGAAAGCGAAGGAACCTCCCCGTGTAATACATGCATCTTTTCGGCTTTAGCTGGAGCAACGAACATTCAACTTTGAAATATCTATAAATATCATGTCGACGAGTAATCGCATGGCTGTCTATTCTGGCATAACATGTTTTCTTCCATACAAACTCTTATGGGTCGAGATAGTGGAATAGTGTAGAGCGGTGAAATTGCTGAATCCAATTAAACATGGGATATCCCTGTGTGAAAACGCGGTAGTCTCGATATTTTCCATGTTTGAAAAAAAATGCGTGGACAAAATTATGGACTATAGTGCCCCCTCACATCCACGTTCTTTCCCAAAAAGAAAACGAAGGAACCTCCCCGTATGATAATGGCATCATTTTGGCTTTAACTGGTGCAACTAACATTCAACTTTGGAATGTCTATAAATATCAACGAGTAATCACATGGCTGTCTATTCTGCTGTAACATTTTTCTTCAGTAAAAAAAAGGATGGTGTGAAAGTGAGATGAGATGGCATCAGGGTGTTTTGTTATCAGTGAGTTTGTAATAATGTAAATAGGTTTTCTTAATTATTATTTAAAAATAAAATATTTTTTGTTTATGCAGGTTAAATGTGCTTATGTAGATTCATCTTCAAGTTAAAAGTGTTGTATTGGATCTCCAACATGTCTAGACTTTGTTGGACCATTAGGGGAATGACCTTTGTATTGTGACAAGGGTTTTTCCTCCATTGCCATCTAGTATTGTGGACAGTAGTGTGGCTGCTTAGAGTCCTTAGTGTTCAAAAATCTCTACGATAAAGCCAGCTATAGTGTGAAATTTGAAAGCAATCTAACAAGCCCATCTGTATCTGAGGGTGACCACGATGAGTTCGGAGAGATACGTTGGACTTGTATTAATGGTAGAGCACAGGTTGTTCGTAGTCCAGTTGCATTAACCTGGCAAGCTTCAAACTAATCCAACATAGCCCTACTATATTACTATGTCAATGCAAATGCTGCTGTAAAACATATATCATGTAAGCTCGCATACACACGATTGACATCACCGAATTTCTTCCTTGTCCTCAATTGATATTATTCAAATCCAATAAAATTTATTTTCTTTTAATTGATTGCATACAAAATTCTACAGAAAATTAGAAAACAACAATTACATTAAAACGTATCTAGTCTTCTAATTAAATTTAATAAGTATTTTTTCCCTTCAATGTTGTTAATAATAATAAATAAAATGAAAGTTGGGGATTATAGTTGAAGGTGAAAATTTTGTATTTTTTAAATTATGATATAAATGTAATGGTGAAATTTGCATACCCATGGCAATTGCCATTTAGTTTTGGGTCTATTTTGAAGGAATATCTTAAATCAGGGTATATATTGACATGCGACACATACTTGTGCTATGTTTTGCTCCTTCCTTGATCTTTATCCACCTTCATTTACTTCTTACACACATTTCAACACATTTGACCTTATCCCTACACTGTTTGCATCATTTCACACACATTCCCCTCATTTATTTACCCATACCTCAAATTTTCCATTCCTACTCCTAAAACATCAGTTTCCTATTCTTGGATCATTTTTGCGACATGCAGGAGTGACCTTGCACGACACAGATCTAATCTAATTTAAAAAAATAAAAATTAAATTGCCAACTCCCTCTCTTTTCCACTAGGCATTCAACAAACTTGGTACTCATTTATGTAATAATTTATCATTTCTTTGTATTTAAAGGAGACATTAATTCTTTTCTAACCATCACTTTAAAATCCTAGAGCATCAAAAAAGCATTTAAAATGAACATTTCGAGTCGGAGCAATAAAATGAAATGGTACTTGCATTAGAATTTTATCATCTAAATCGCTTGAATGGTTGCCTTTTATTTGCCAATATTTGTCAAGGTTGTAAAACCAAACATTCTAAGTGGTTAATTGAGGACAACATGAACCCTTAGAATTCAACAATTTACCCAATGCATTTCTAAATATTGGTAGCCCTCATACATCAATGGACAAAAGGGTTTGGAGAGAATCAAATCATAGAACACTACATTACACTAGATTAGGACCTGACATGAGAGATTAGATTTATGTAGAACATAATTGACTGAAAGCTATGAAATTGACCCACAGAGAATTATAGGTCTATATAGGATTCTAAGTTGTGACCATATATATTCATTTATTTAAATGTTGTGGATTCCATTACCATTCTTAAGTCCTCTACTATAACCACTATGTTCCCTAAGTCTACTTAACTAAACCCTAAACCCTATTTACCCTAGAAACCCTAAATCCTAAACCCCAAATATTATTGAGCTAAATATATGATTAGATGTTTTGGCTAAATTTTCTTCCACTAAATTAACTAATCAAATTCCTTTCTACTTTATTTTTGTACCTTACTTGCCAAGTGAACCTATGATAAACCCTAGGTCCTATCTAGGACCCGACCCCAATGGAGACGTGTAATTTGACTATCCTCAAAACATCCCTAGTCCTAACTTGCCTAAGTCTTAAACCCTAATCCCTAACTCCTAAGTTCGTTAAATATTATAATTACTGTTGGGTAAGTGCAAGAAGTTGTGTCCACTTTTAGTGGAAGCCTCAGCACAAAATATTTTCAGAAATGATGGATTTTGGCAATATGGTTGACAAATTTTTTTTAGAATTTTTGGATGAAATTAAAACCCATTTAAGATGACAATATCTAGTTTTAAAATATATAAATTTTTTTAGTTTTGGATATTTTTTGTATTTATTATTTATTTTTTAAATAAAAAGCTTCAATTTTTTTGAAGAAATGGACTTTGGCAATATGGCTGACAACTTTTTTAAAAGAAGTTTTTGACAAAATTAAAACCCATTATAGATGAGATAGTTTAGATTCCAAATATATATATATTTTTACAATTGAATTATCTTTTCTATTTTTCAACTAATTTCTAATGAAACAAGTCCATAAACTTGAATTATCAAGGTTTTTTAGTATTTTAATAACATTTTATTAAAATATTTTTTTGAAAAATAAATTTACAAAAACGTACTTCAGACAATTCTTTTCAATTTGAAAAAAATAAAATTCAAAAAATGATAAGTTTAGGTCATCTTACGCGTGACGTACACAACAATTTTTCAAAACACCAAATATGGCCAATAAAAAATTAACCAAAAAATATATATTCAATAGAAAATTACAAAAAAATATGGAAAACATGCTTAAGTGAGTTACAAATATTTTTCAAAAAGGATTTAGAAAAATATGATTATTTAGGTCAAAATATGGATGACGTACACGTGCATGGTATAGTAAAAAAGAAGTGACTTTTAAACAGTGGTTTTTAGAAATACCTATTGAAAATCAATTTTTATTATCTGGGTATTCAAGTAAATTACATATTTGGAAACTAGACTCTAAGTACTACATTTTATGATTAGTAACTTTTTCCAAGATTCCATTTCTAAGTGCTTCAAATTTTGAGGTCAAATGTGACAAATTCTGAAAATCAGGGAAAACACTTCCACTTTCTGGCCAAAAAGTGGACTCAACTTCTTGCGAGCACCATGTTACCAAATTTCACCTACAGTTCAATTTGGTAGAGCTAGAACAATTTATTTATATTTAAAAGTATAGATGAAATCTTGTTGCTAATTTATTTATGATAGCATATCATAGCATGTGGAGTAAAATGGGCTCCCACAAGGTTTGAGCTCAGCATGCTGCCCCCAAGTCTTAAGAGGATTGTGGAAAGAGTCTAAAAGAGCAACAGCATCACATAAAGACCCTACAAAATAAAGACAGTTGTCACATGTTTCGATCATATCTCAAAAAAGTATAATCTGGGTTCTTCAGAGTTTTGGATAAAATCAGTCAACAATAAGATGAAAAAACCCTTTAAATTTCTCACCAACCCAATTTCAGTTTTCAAGGAATAGTCAGAGGCACAATACACAACAAAATGAAGATAGCAGTCACATGATTTAGTCATATCTCAAAAAGTATGACCTGGGTTTTTGAGGATTTTGGATAGAGATGAGAAGAGAATAAAGTACAAAAACTGTTTAAATTTCTCACTTACCCAATTTGTAGTTTTTGAGGAATCTTCACAATGACGGGCCCTCTTTCTTTTTTGCAAATTTGAAGCTGCAAAAAATTATTGTAAAATGATATTTAAAGCAATATCTTATAAATTGCTTATAAATATTCATTATTTAGGTAGTTAAAGAAAAGTAAAGCAAACACTGTCTTTCTTTTTTCAAGTTTGCTTTCTTTTGGGAAGATATGGACAAATTGAGCTTTTATTGAGCAAATAAAGCTTATTTTAAAGCAGATTTTTGGAGGGGTCTACCTTGAGGAAGATTTTGGTAGCTTTCATATACAGATTGGAGGTGATTTAAAAGCTTTATTTTTGTCTTTTCAGTGGAGCTCAAAAATAGATCAAATTTGCTATTCTAGGAAGATTTCTCAACTTTTTCCTTGGGAGATTTTTAGAGTTATAAATAGGGGAGAAAGACTTAGTTTTTCTAAGTTCTGATTATTGTTTCTTCTCTCTTGTTCACCTATAGTGAGATTGTAAACTTTTGTACTTAGATTCTCATAGTTTCTACTCCTTTTAATCTTAATAAAGCAGCAGAGTTCTTCTTTTCATTTTTTTAATTCATTTTTTGCAATCAATGATCTGATATTCAATTGTGATTTAATTTTCAAATCTTTTTCCTATGTTTCATTATTGCAAGTTTGAGTGTGAAAACTATATGTGATACAGGTTGTATGTCATGTTTAAACTAGTTAGTTGGATTGAAGTTGTGATAAGACTTCAGTTTGTCCTTCATGCAGACTTCTAACTTCTCAAACCTTCATAAAAATTACTTATGTATTGCATTAAATACAATGAAACTGTGAGGATTAAAAGGCTTTGTAAAGCTGATTGTGAGTCAAGATAAGTACTGGTAAAATATCCTTAAGATTTAGAATTTAATTTTTAGTTATCTTTCTATCCCTTTTCCTAGAAAACTATTTAGATTAGGAAAATCATTCAGAGAACCAACTCACTCTAGAGGTTTACTCTAAGTTTTAGGCAACCCACAGGCCTAGGAGTGTTCCCATGTGTGAATAGGTAGCTAAGTTGATAGCTTAGCATTGGGTGCATATTTGATTGACAACAGTTTTTGGCACGCCCGGTGGGACTAGTTGGACTATTTCAGTCCATAGTTCGATCATTTATCATTGATATTTGGTGTGTGTATCAGTGAATCTATCCTTTGGAGGCAAGCAACTAGCATAAATGGTGACTCTACATGTTTTTCTTCTGGTTTCAAGATGATCAGCCCATATCATCCACCATATCATGATGGTGTTACCAATCCAACATCTTATCAGTTGTATTAGAGCAACCATGAAGCTAGTTTTACTCCAAAGATCCATGCAACAACAGCATACCAGCATGCACGACATGTTTACCACCCACCCACCCCTGCTCAATCTTCCAATTAGCCAACATTGAGGGAGGATGTAAGCATAAAAGATACTTTGGCATTCATCATGGAGAAGATAGACAAGATCCACAGGTTACGGGAGTACAACATGCACCAGGATGAAATAGCCTATCAGGCATATCTTCATGAGCAGGAGTTGGAGGCACAAAAGGCATGTTTTAAACAAGAAATAGTAGCTAAAGAGCAGTAAATGAGGTTTTTGCTTCATCAAATGCATGGACAATGAATTCAAGCTCCTCCTGTCAGTCAAAATTAACCTTTCCAAGATGAGTATGTGGGTATAATTTTGCAAATTTTAATCAAGGTGAACCTGTTATTCTTGCTGAGGTCAAGATTCCCAGTTTCAAGAACCTTGTACCCTTGCAAGAACCTAGGTTGGTACAGCTTGAATATATTATGCTTCAAAATCAGCCACCTAAAGAAAATTTTTCCCACAAAGAGATTAGTTTTGAATGCAAATAGACTCCTAAGATTATCGAAATCCCAAAATTTGATTTCGCTTAGGAGCCTGTTTACATCCAAGATCAGGCAATAAATCTTCAGGTTTCCCAGATAGATGAATCTGACCATCCTTTTACCATTCACCTTCATGAAGATGGACCTATTGCCTTTCAAAATAACTCACTCACCATGAAAGAAGCTAGGAAAGTGAATTTATTGCATATGGCTATGGAGCAGTATAGCTTAGAGTAGAAAAGAATTGAGCAAGCAAAGGTTTATCTTGATGAATCTTTCAGTGTTTTCACTAATGGCCCTCCTTGTTATGTGAAAGAAGACCAACCAGATAAATCAAAAGAGAAGTAGGAGGTTGCTGCCATTAGTGTTGTTTTTACAGCTGATATTAAGCATCATACATCTGAAAAGGTTGTTGTTTCAGACCTAGTACCAAACCCTCTAGATTTTGATTCATTTGAAAAAATTTCTAATGCTGTTCAAAAGTTGCATGAAGGTAAGAGACAAAAAACTCAGCATGAAGCGAAGGTGTCAGTTTCTCTGTTTGATCAGTTACCTGATTTTGTTCAATCAGATGAGGAATCCACAGTCATGTCAAAGACACCAATTGTAGAATAGCAGAGAGATAGTGGTGAGTTGCTGAGTGAGGCCAAGCAATTCAAGTGCAAGTTTGCAAAAACAACCCAAATTCAAAGGATCAAGTGCTTGAGGAGGATCTGTTGTAAGATGAAATTGAGCTTTTCTGCTCACATTCAGCTGACTCTTTGGAGGAAAGATAGTTGGGATAGAAAAGACAAGTGGAAGAAATCATGACATTCCTGGGTAAATCACTGGAGCAGTCTGATCTAGACTGTTTTGAGAGGTTGTCTTACTATTGCACAAAGGAGATCGAAGTTGATATTATGCCGATTGATGCTATATTGCAAGAGGTTAGTTCATCATTGCCTTCATTAACTGAAGAGGCTTCTATCTTAGATTGTGTCTTCTCATGTTATGATGAACTATTTAAACCTAGTATGGCTTTTGCTAAGGAGCTCCCAAGTTTTGATGGTTTAGATGAGCTATTAGCTACTTTGACTGAGGAGAGTTATCCATTGATTATGGAGGAAGAGCTTACATGGCAGGCCATCATGCAGAATGAAGATGATACTGCTGCCCCTAATCATGTAAAATGCTTTCTTTCTGATCCAACACCTTCCAGGGGTTGTCCTATTAGATATTTAGCTGGGTTGGCAGCTGACAAGAGGGTACAACCTTGTAATGATATTGATCCACATCAGCAAGAAGCGTATCAAGTTGAGCCTTATCAGTTTCCTTGCTCTTTTGATTAGTTTACCGAACATGTGAAATGGGTAAGTATCTTCATGTTCCTGTTCGGACAAGTGTTATAGCTGTCTGTTGTTTGTTTGTCCTTATTTCACCTCTTTGGGTCCAGTCACAAGATGATGAAGTATTACAGATTGTGGTGGAAGGGGAGTTATTTTATCAATCTTGTAAATGGTTTTGTTTGGCCAGCTTTCTCAGCGGGTTCAAGTAGGTTAGCTTAGTTTGTAGTCAATAAGTGCTCATGCACATTTGTTTTCAGCGTTTTGTTTTAGCCATCAGGGCCTATTAGTTTGCTTTTAGTTTGGTTGTTTTTAGTTTTTTGTTGCTGTTTGAATTGGTTGGAGAGCTAGTTTGAAGTGTTTTTTGAGTTTGGAGTGAGAAGATTCGACTCTATGCCCAATGGATTTTCAAGGCAACTAGTCAAATGCTTAGCAGGCAAGCATATAGCAGAAGTCGCCAAAAATGTTACCATTTTTTATCACAGCTAAAAATTTGCAGAACTAATTACATTATAGTTTGTTATCTTAAGTGGAAATTCATAGCATTAATGATGGCATTTCAGTTGTAAGTTAATTTCATATTTGATTCAGTTATATTAGTTGAAGTTTTGAAAAAGAAAGTACAGTTAATATTTATTATTGTTACAAGTGCTTGTCATTGACAGAGAAATGTCTCATCATGAATTTCAATGTTACATTTATGACATAAAATGAGATATACATAAACAGATCATGTTGCAGTGAATATAGAATAAAATGGAAGAAATGATGGGTCCCACACAAGTTGTGGGAGTAGCTGGATTTGAATATCTAATACCACATGTTATGCAACTGAAAAAGAACTGACAAAGCATATGAAAGAGAGGGTGCCAATCATTGCCTAAATTCAGAGTCGGTCGATCATATGGTAGCTACTCCATTTGTTTCCAAGCTCTGAAACCATCATAACCTACATTAGAGGAGAGAAAGGGGGGTTTATCACTCATGACATCATCTCATCCATACACTATATCAGCACGAACATAATACATAACAGATTGTATGAGATAGTCAAGATTAGAAAGTACAATGGACATCATTTACATGTAAAAGATCAAAGAAGGAAACAATCATAGAGCATCATTAATTTAATCTAATCGATTTGTTTCATGTGCAGGTACAGGACAAGTCATTTGCTATTTTAGAGAAATGTCAGCATGTGGTGTAAAATGGGCTCCCACAAGGGTCGAGCTCAGCATGCATACCTAGAGTTTTCTCATCCATCCATGATCAATAATCCAATGAGGAATATTCACCATCAATCAACAAGCAAATTGGGTGGACAATACTTGAGCATCATGACAACATGTATCACATGTTACATTCAGTATGTATCTATGAAAGAACATGCCAACATTACAAATCTAGTAACAAATGAGTACAAGACTGTCAAGTCATTGATAATGAAATAGTCAAGACTCAAGAAACATAAAAAATATGTAGACGTATTTGCAAAATGAGCAGCATGATGTATTTCAGTCACATGCTATTGAGCAAAAACAATTGTAGGAGATAAGTATTCTTATCACATATGGATGAGCAACTATCACAGTCATGTAACAAGACCAGGTTTGATTGGGCAAATATCACATCCATCAGATGAATCTCCTTAGAGTTGGGACTATCCGAGTTTAAGTTGCACTTTGCTACAAGAGTCAACATGTATGTCAACCGTAAATTATCACAAGAAGGAGAAGTTTTAGAAATTTCAAAAGATATAAGAAAATTGACCAAGAGTTTGTATAGATACAAGGCCGCGGCCTCAAATAAGGACAATTTGTCTTTTACATGTTGAGCTTCAAGCAGTAAACCACGTCGTTTCATTGAATGATATAGATAAACAGAGGAAGCAAAGGCATTTGGGTAGGTAAACCAGTTGTGGTACCTTAAACCCACTTAGGGTTCACTCTCAAACTGCTCGTATACTTTTATTTATAGCTCAATAAACTGTATGGAAGATATGCTTTAGGATGTCAAAGATAGAGAGGGTAAGAAGTTTTCTATTTTTTGCAAATTCAGGAATAGGACAGTGTAGTCTCACTATCAAGAGCATACAGAGAAATGGTCATATTGCATATCTGAATGATAAATATAGAAATAAAGTGCATCTGTACAAGAAACCACTGCATGTAGGTCATCGTTATAAAGCCCTCTCAGAGTTTTAAGTCTAGAACCAAAAAACAAAAGCAGCTTTCCATTAGAGGTTTCAAAGTGCTCAGAAATAATAGATATAGTGCCATATCAAGTGAAAGATATAAAATGAAATGAGTTTTGAATTCATTTAGTATAAGAAATGGAGGTTTTTATGGGAGCACTTAGAAATCCAAATGTACTAGACATGATAAAATCACAAGTGATAGAGCATATGGCCATAGCCCCAATATTGAAAACACATACAGAACAGATCTGTAGTCGAGTAAAATATCAAAAACCCATGACATATATGGAGAAACCCTCAGCATCATGATAAATGGCCAACATAACAAAATATAGATACAAGAATGGAGTGTTTGGAGGCATACGATCCTTCTGAAATGAGCGGTAAATCTGTGTATAGCCGCTGACTCATGGAATAGGGGTGCAAGGTATGCCTTTCCCAATGCATAAAATTTGAAGTAAACCCTCATTATTTAAACAAATGCCCAGTATTTTATCCAGCCACGGCAATGAAGCAAGAAAGCCCTCTTCTTTACAAAAGAATCAAACCCTCAAGTTATTTGTATAGGTTTCAAGTGATTTCAGAGAAAAGGAAAATTTTGAATCTGTGCAAGCGGCAATGAATAAGGAATAAAGAAAAGAATGCTTCAGAAGATATGCTACAGCCTTTTGAGTTACACAGAAGTGTTTTATGAAGTTTCAACAAGGGATATGAAAGAATGCCCTCATTTTCAATCTTTCTAAGCTCATTTCAAGCTTTATTTTGATAAAGAATCAAATAAAATAATACAGAGTTCAAAATGAGAGCTTACCCTTTTGAATGCAGAGACTTGAAGATTGGTCGTGAGTTTTCATTCTCATGGAGACTCAGGTGGACTTAACCTAGGTAGTCAGAGGCCTGAAGCACAGTGAGGGAATAGAAGTGTAAACAAAACAAAATGCATGTTAAGCTGCAGCCTTGGAAGACTGATGGTGCTTCAAAATGAAGAGAAATAACAAGAAAATGCCTTACCCCTTGATTCCCCGATGAAATCTTTAGAAGGATCGACTAGATGCAAAGGGAAAATGCCAAGTTTCAAGTGCAAGCCCTCCTTCATGGTGGCGATATGCAGAGAGAAGAGTTTAAAATTGCAAGTGAATGATGCCCGAAAGAATAGGGCAAGGTTGTTTTACTCTTAGGGTTTCTTTTGCCCTAGCCAATTTTTTGGCATTTTTATCACATTGATTCTCTTTGAGGCATAATTTAATACCTTCGTGGTATTAATATGTTATCACATGCTGCCTAGGTGAGGTCGAGCCCATTGCTACCTCAAGATTTTAATGCCTTTAAACATGCTAAACCAGCTTGCAAAATATCATATGAAGATAAACTAGAGTCCATCCCTTAGAAATTATGCAAACCTTCCTTTTGAATATAAGACAAGTACATGTGTCTTAAGTGATGCGAAGACAGGTCACATGCCTTAAGGGGTTTTTTACAGGGAGAGATAGAGAATAAGCCTTTAAGGCTTTATTTTTTGCAAATAATGTATAGAATGTCTTATTATTTTTATGATTTTTATTGGAAAAATAAAAACATTGTAGTGCAAAATGGCAAAATTATAAGCCACGAAGGTTGTTTTGTTTTTAAATCAAATCAACGATATAAGATTAAAACTGCCATGTCACATAAAATTTAACTTTAAAGCAATGAAACTATAAGTTGCTTTAAAGTTGAACTATTTTTAGGCAGTTAAAGCATTTTGATTCCCTTGGGTAAAATTGAGCATAATAAGACAAATATTTTGCTTTTAGGAGGCAGATTCGGCAGACTTGGATGCATATTTGGTGGGGACCACATAGGACATTAGGTTGGCAACTTTTATTTGCAATTTGGAGGCAGTTTGAGACTATTTTTGGCATCTTTTTGATGGATTCTGAAAATGGGTTTGCAGATCTATTTTTAGGAGCTTTTTCAGCTTTCTTCATAGGAGATCATCTAGAGACATTTATAGGAGGAAAACTTAGTTTTTTCTTAGTCAGTTAGCATCAGTTTCTTCTCTCTCACAGAGTTGTATACAACACTTGGCTCACACATTTTATTTTTTATGCATTGTATTCCTTTCAGTTCTAATAGCAAATCATCGTAATCCACATTTTTTGCAGTCTTGATTTGATGTTAGATTGTGACTATTTCAATCCTTTTATATGTCTCATTACTATTAAAATTTAGTTTCTTCCTAGTTGCAGTTTGTGTTTGACACCAAACCTTGTGGTAAATTACTTAAGGAGTAACTATCAATGAAATTGTGAGGATTTATGTTAAAGGATCTACTTGTGAGTGATAGAACTTTATCTAATTTAAATTTTAGAGTTAGTTTCTATTTTAGTTACATCTTTCTATCCCTTTTCTCCTGAAGTTAGTAGTTTAGAAGTTACAAGAGAACCATCTCACTCTAAAGATTCGTTCTCATGAAAGGAGACCCACATCTGAGAATGATTCCATGTTTCAGCGAGTAGTTAAGTTTTTCGCAAAGCTTAACAAGGGTGCATACTTGAACTGACAATAGTTTTCGGCACACCCGGTGGGACAGATTGGATTTTCTTAGTCCAATTGCATGTTCATATATCACTGATATTTGGTGTGTATCAGTGATCTCAACCTTTAGAGGTAGAAAATCAAACACATCTAGCGACTCTGAGTTCGAATCTACTGGTTTCAGTATGATCAAGTGCTGGTATGTTATAAAAATCACATTTCATTCTATTTTCCAGCTTGCATATGAGTAGAAATGTAAGATTTTCATAGGCAACATGTATACCCACCCCCATATTATGAAAATTCAACTTACCCACCTCCAGGTCAATCATATCAGGCCAATTATGCTATTGTTTCTAATCCCATGGCCCTTCAAAATCAGCATGCATAGTATGATTACCACCCACCCACCCCTATTCAGCTTCCTTACCAACCATATACAAGCAATCATAATGCTAGTTTTAGTCCAAATACCCAGGATGCTTACCGTGTAACCACTCCTACCCAATCTCCTAGTCAACCTTCTTACTAGATAAAGCAATCTAAAATTAATGAGCTTAAAGACATTGTGTTAGACCTCAATAAGTAGATGGAGGAGATTAGAAGACTGCGTGAGCATAAACAGCACCAAGAGGAACTGGCTTATCAAGCCTATCTGCATGAGCAGGAGTTGGAGGTACAAAGAGCACAATATGAGTAATAAATTGCAAACATGAAGAGTTATCAGTATCAACAAGGAGGAGGATTTCAAGCAAAGTCATATGAAGAATCTAATTTGCAGCTACAAGAGTTGACTCACCAAGTTTACCTCTAATAGCCAGAACAACCACCCTGTGAGATCTTTATTTTTGATCAGGAGTGGGAGATACAAAAGAGACAGTTCGAAGAGAATCTTAAGAAAGAGACAACTGCACAAACAAAACTTTTGCTTGCTTGAGCCCAAACAGCCCTTTCTGTTCCAAAGCAGCCGACTCAAGAAGAGGTTCATAAGAATAAATTTCCAAGTTTTAGACAAGATAAGCCTCTTATTGCCCCTAAGGTCAAAATCCCAAGTTTTAGAGATTCTAATTTTGCTGAGGACCCTATTAGCATTCAAGACTAGCCCATTAATGGACAGAAGGAAGCTAAGAGGGTAAATTTACTACACATAGCTACGAAGCAATATTAGTTAGAGTAGAAGATGATCAAACAAGGAAAGACTCCTCCTGATGAACCTTCCGATGTTTGCATTAATGATCCTCCTTGTTTTGTAAAAGATGATAAAATTCTTTCAGGGAATCACGTAGTGCAAGAGGCTGATTGACATGAAAAGGTTACTGTTGTTTGTGTAGAGCAAGTTGATTCAAATATGACCCTGAATCCTCCGTGTTTTGATTCCTTTGCAATTTTTTTCTAATTCTATCCATAAGATGCATGAAAGTAGGGTACAAAGCTCGCAAGGTGAAAGTCTGAAATTGCAAAGGCAGAAAGCTCATGTTGCAAAGGCACCAATTTTTGAATAGCAAGAGGATCCTCAACAATGCAAGGAGTTGCCGAATGAAGACCATCAATATCATCATAGAGCCTTGGATCAAGAAGAAAGGAATATAGAGGAGCTTGATCTAGATCACAATAAGCTTAATGAAAGCTGTCATGAGGTAAAAGACATCCCTTTCTCATTAGAAAATTAGGGAAATTTGTTTTGGAATAGTCTTGAGATTCTTGTTACAAACATAGAATAATATACAAACAGAGGGTGTTGAACCTCAATTTTTAGTTAACCTATTTGATGAGCTTCCTAACTTCATTTATGAAAGTGAAAATGTCATGTCCATGCTAGGCTCTAATCACCACAGTGTTGAACATCATCTAGATAATGTGCTAATCCATATGTGAAGGCAACCCTAATTTGAAAGGTACAATGCTTAAGGAAGATCCCTTTCAAGTAGAAATTGAGCTTTTCTGCTTACACTTAGAGGTTGTGCCAGCATTTATGGAAGAGGGTTATCTAGAACAGCAAAAGTAAGAAGTGGAAATAGCTATATTATCAGATGAATCACTGGTTATAAAGCAACCTAACTTGCAACAACAAAATCTTGACTAGTTGGAGGAGCCGCCCTCTTGTTTCATAGAGCAACTTGAAGATGTTGAGCAAATTGATAGCTTGTTACAAGAAGTTAGTTCAATTTTTAACTTCATTGTTGAAGAAACACCTATTTCAGAGTGTATCTCCTTGAGTAATCTTGAATATTTTGAGCCCAGTATAGCTCTTGTTAAGAATCTTTCAAGTTTTGATAGTTTTGATGAGCTACTAGCTACTCTAACAGAGGAGGATGATTCACTAACTAAAGAAGAGGAAGCCACATGGTAGGCTATCATGCAAGGTGCAGATCATGCTGTTGTTTCCAGTCCAAAACCTTCAAGGGGATCTCCTATCATATATCTGGCTGGTTTAGAAATCAACAGGAGGGGATAGCCTAATAGTGACACTGATTTGGATCATCAAGGAGGATATCAGGTGGATTAGTTAGCAAAGGAAGTCAAGTGGGTAAGTGATTGTACTTTCTTTCTTAGAGAGGTGTTGCAGCAGTTTGCTGAAGTCTTATTTGTTCTCCACCTTTTCAGGCCGACTAACAACCTTATGCAGTATTGTAGACTACAAAGGAAGGGCAGTTATTTTCTTGAGCCTGTGAATGGGTTTATTTGATCAGTTTATGTGGCTGATTAGAGTAGGATAGGGTAGAGTTACTGTTAATAAGTGCTTCTTGCACATTTCTTTCCAATATTTTATTTCCCTAAGTGCTGCTGCATAGGTTTTTCTGGCTACCAGGGCCTCTTAGTTTTTTTTTAACTTGGTTTGTTTTATTTTCTGTTATTGTTTGAGCTATTTGGAGTAGTTTGCAGTGTTAATTTTCAATGTTTGTTTGAGTTTGAGATGAGCAGAGTATGACTCCATGGCCAATGGAAAATTTAAGGAAATTGGTCTATATGCTTAGCAAGCAAGCATTCAATAGAAATCGCTAGTAATGTTACCAAATTTCACCTACAATTCAATTTGGTAGAGTTGGAACAATTTATTTATATTTAAAGGTATAGGTGAATTCTTGTTGCTAATTTATTTATGATAGAATATCATAGTATGTGGAGTAAAATGTGCTCCCACAAGGGTTGAGCTCAGCATGCTGGCCCCAAGTCTTAAGAGGATTGTGGAAAGAGTCTAAAAGAGCAACAGTGTCACATAAAGACTCTACAAAATAAAGACAGATGTCACATGTTTTGCTCATATCTCAAAAAATGTAATCTGGGTTCTTGAGAGTTTTGGAAAAAATTAGACAATAATAAGGTGAAAATACCTGTTAAATTTCTCACCAACCCAGTTTGTAATTTTCAAGGAACAGTCAGAGGCACAATACATAGCAAAATGAAGATAACAGTCATGTGATTCAGTCATATCTCAAGAAGTATGATCTAGGTTTTTGAGATTTGTGGATAGTGATGAGAAGAGAATAAACTACAAACACCCTTTAAATTTCTCACCTACCCAGTTTGCTATTTTTGATGAATCTTCACAATGACAGGCCCTCTTTCTTTTTTGCAAATTTGAAGCTACAAAATTTTATTGTAAAATGATATTTAAAGCAATATCTTATAAATTTCTTATAAATATTCATTATTTAGGCAGTTAAAGAAAAGTAAAGAAAATAATAGCTTTTTTTTTTTAAAGTTTGCTTTCTTTTGGGAAGATATGGACAAATTGAGCCTTTATTGAGCAAATAAAGCTTGTTTTAAAGAAATTTTTTGGAGGGGTCTACCTTGAGGAAGATTTTGGTAACTTTCATATATAGATTGGAGGTGATTTGAAAGCTTTATTTTTGGATTTTCAGTGGAGCTAAAAAATGGATCAAATTTCCTATTCTAGGAAGATTTCTCAGTTTTTTCCTTGGGAGATTTTGGAGTTATAAATAGGGGAGAAAGACTTAGTTTTTCTAAGTTCTGATTATTGTTTCTTCTCTCTTGTTCACCTGCAGAGAGCTTGTAAAATTTTGTACTCAGATTCTCATAGTTTCTACTCCTTTCAGTCTTAATAAAGCAGCAGATTTCTTTGTTTCATTTTTCTAATTCATTTTTTGCAATCAATGATCTGATATTCAATTGTGATTCAATTTTTGAATTATTTTCCTATGTTTCATTATTGCAAGTTTGAGTGTGAAAGCTATATGTGATACAGGTTGTACGTAGTGTTTAAACCAGTTAGTTGGACTGAAGCTGTGATAAGACTTTAGTTTGTCTTTCATGCAGACTTTTAACTTCTCAAAGCTTCATACAAATCACTTATGTATTGCATTAAATACAATGAAATTGTGAGGATTAAAAGGCTTTGTAAGGCTGATTGTGAGTCAAGATAAGTTCTTGTAAAATATCCTTAGGATTTAGAATTTAATTTTCAGTTATCTTTCTATCCCTTTTCCCAGAAAGCTATTTAGATTAGGAAAATCATTAGGAGAATTAGCTTACTCTGGAGGTTCACTCCAAGTTTTAGGCAATCCACAGGCCTAGGAGTGTTCCCATGTGTCAACAAGTAGCTAAGTTGATAGCTTAGCATATAAATTATACTTGCAAATTAAAGACTTGTGAAAATTTCTTATATACCGTAGACTCCTAAACCCTAAACCTTATTTGTCCCTTAAATATTATTGAGTTTTAAATCTACATATATATAATAATTTTAAACTAATATTTTATATACATGCATATGATTATTGTAGCTCGAGCTAGGAATATTGTACCACAGTCACCATGGTTCTAAGATTGATTATTTATTCATAGGACATGTAGTTAACATTATTCATGCAACATGTAATATTATCTCCTTCGAGCTATTGTTAGCATAATATTACATTATTTAATATCTTCTTATAGATAGTGGTTACTAGTTATGTTGCCAGTTATGCAGTTATGTCTATTACAACTTCTTAACTGCATTTCTCCTTGTATAAATGCTCATGTAGTTTATCAAATAAATCAATCAAGCATTTTACTATTTATCATATGGTATAAGAGCGTGTAAAATTTATAGGAAGAGCGATGTGATCTTTGTTGGATGTGATCATGAAGATGGAGAAGTGTAGTATCACTGGCTTGCCTTCCATTGCCAACCTGTGTGATTATTGACATGGTCTTGGAGCCACTTGATCTGCCAAAAGCTTTTCCATAATCTTCTGCAGCATTGATCTGCCAAATGCTTTTCCATAATCTCCTGCAATGCATTTGTTGTGCCTATAGGAAGTTTGTTCTGTAAAGGCATTTAAATATAGACATTTTGGAGATTGAGAATATAAGCGTGTGAAGAAGCATGGATATTCTATGTATCATGGAATATTATTACTGTGGCTTGATTGAAAGGAATCGTGAAGACTGTTGGTTCCCAAAAATGCAGGTTGCTAACCCTAAGAGGATGCCAGACTCTATGTTTGGATTTGCAACGTTTTTGGACCAATTGACAGAGCTATTAGCTCCCTACACTTCAGGTCCTGCAAACCTAGGCGGGTGTACCTTTGTAACTAAAGCAGAATAAAAACTACATGACTTGATTGGATTAATAGATCTATCACAATGGCATAAAATGTAATAGATGTAGTCTAAAAATTATCCTATTCCTAATGTACTGACTTGAAATAGAAATGTTTTGAATATGAGTTTGGATAGTAATGACTAGTGCCTACTTCTATTGGGCTATGGAGTTGGTAAATGGATGAAGATTTAATGGAAACAGATGTATGAGGTAAGTTGATCTACTTCACAGTTTAACTCGAACTTGTAAGGCACATGGGATGTTTACACCTTATGCAAACGTGCAAGAATGTTAGTTATAATGCTCTTCTTATACTATCCCAATGATATTCCCCGTATTACTGTGAACAACTGAGAGGATGTTTAATTCTAGTGAGAAGAAAATTTAGACCAGACTTGTTTTGTAGAAAGGATTTACCTCTTGGCAGAGACCTTATGACAATTCTGATCAACTTCTTTATAGAAACCAACCAATTTGAACACACTGAATCAGCAAATGTGACCAGATAAATCAACAATATTCTTGATATGATAATTTAAATAATACGGAAAAACCATTGTGGAGACAACATTACAACATTTAGGATTTAATATTAACATTACAGCTGAACACTGAAAATAGATAACTGAATTGAAGCATTCTGTTCCATTAATAAAAAAATTGTGTATATAACAGTTCTGATGAGGCGAAGGGGTGGAGTGGAATATAATTTCCTACTGCTACCCTAAACCTACTGCTCTCTTCTAATCTACTGATGTCCCCTAATCTCTGTTTGCATCTCCATATATATCTTGTATTTTTAGGGTTGCAACCCTTCACATACCGGTGCATCCTTTGGTATGATTCTTCATTAAATTGTTTTAGGCAAAATAAAATATTTAATTAGTTGCCATTGGCAAATTAAATATTTTGATTAAACTTCAAGCTCAATTTTACTCGTACATATGTTTACCATACTTAATCACCCATTTTAACTCCTCGAGTAAAAATATTTCGTATTACATTTACTTTGTGTGTCTTCACTTTGTTTTGCTAAAAATATTAATTTGGGTAAAAATATTACCCCGTTCTCTCTTCCTCGGTGAAAATACTTTTTCTGCAAATCATTCTTTAGGTTTGATGTCTTCTTAAACCTCAGAAAAATATTTCATTTCTTGCACCACTAAATATTTATTTATTTATATTTTTTATTACTTTTCCTTTGCAGGGTCCATCGGTGTAACATAAGTTTATCGGGAGCTTTAAAATACTACATACCGATATGCTATTTCTTGCCGATAAAACCTCCATCTCTGTGAGGGATAACAATTTTTATTAATGCAAAATATAAAACATTAGCCTTCAGTCCTTTAAAATTTAATTATTTCCCTTCATGTGATGAATAATATTAATCTCTTGTGGTCACGCTCACTCAATCTTCGGAGTAGAAATATTTCACTCGTTAGGGTAACATTATGACATATTAAAATAATACCCTTGTTAGGGTTTGCCTTCATTCCACATGTATTTTGATTATTTACTTAATTAATTGTATCCTTTCTCTTTGATGGCAATCTTCACGTATTCACTCTTTGCTGGAATTATTTCACCTTTAATAAAATGTCGTCAGGGTGAAATAACCTTCACTCTATAATCCTTGGTTTCACATCTCGATAAAAATATGTTATAATTTCATTGTCAAGAGGTGAAAAAATATTTACCTCTCCTTGTTTTAATTAGAGGATACTAGATATACTTTCACTTGAAAATAAAGTATTTCATAATACTTTATTTTAATCTTTGTGTTGAATTTTTGGATTCTATTTTCCATTGTGTATTTTTGCCTTTACTTTGGCAAATATTTGATTTGGGTAAAAACAATTACCACCCACTTGTTTCACTCGTTGCCTTATGCATTTTCACATAAAAATTTATTTAGGTAAAATAATTACCTATTTGATTAACTTCTCTAGAAAAGTATTTTTCTTCTGAGTAGAAAATATTTTGAATAAATTCTCACCTTATAACTCCTTCCATGAAAATAGGATATTTATTTGCACCTTTTGTAAATATTTATTCTCCTTTGAATAAACCTTTCATCTCACGGGACTCCATCGGCAAGACTTGTTAGATCGGTGTGACTTGAGATTTTCACTCCGATGGTATATCTCTTGCCGATGAGTTTTCCATCGGTGAGACCTATATGATGTCTTGCCGATGAAATTTTTTTTATAGCTTTTGTTCATCAGTGAGACTTTTGCTGAAATTGTGTCCATTGTAGCAAATTGTTATATCACGAAAAAGGATAAAAAGTATTCCCAGTTCTTTTAATTCCATTTCACACACCTTGTATGGTGATCAAAACAGGCCAACTAGCCTTCGGAATTAGCTTGAAAAACTAATCAAAACTTTTCCCGGAGCCACAAAAATACACCAACATGTTGAATTGTGATAGGGGAGTATGGTCGTCAGACGGATTGGCATGAAGTTATTGGGATTAAAAGCTGCTCGCAATCAAAGTAGCTCACTCAGCATGTTTTGCACCTGTTTTAAACTCAACTGAAACTTATTATTTTGCCTCTTTGGAAAAATATCAAATCTAATATTGAGAAGCTGCCGTCCTAGGGATTAGTTCATTTAGGCCACATGAACATGTGTGCAAAAGGATTTTTCATTATTCCTCTTCCTTCATAAGATATCAGATGTCAAAGTTGACCTTTCTGAAGCTGCCTGGGAATGCAGTCACAGAACTGTGTAAAATCCATTTGGATTTGATTTTGAAAAAATATCAAACGAAGTGCCGTGACCTTGAGAATTGGCATGTAGGCACATTAACATGGGAAGAATTTGAGACATCAATTGGTTTTTTATGAACACGACCCGATTGCTAGATATTACCTTCCAAATTAACCTCCTTGAAAACTGCCCCTTCAAAACCTGATTCGAGCTCACCAACTTGCAATTTTAAAAACCCATTAAATCTCTTCCTGGGAAGTTGTAACTAGAAAGTTGAGTTTATTTAGGCTTGATGAGTGCGTGTGTAAGAGGATTATTCACCATCCATCTTCTGTTATGAAATGGTAAGGGCTAAAGTTGAGCTCTCCGCAACTTTCTGGAAATGCATATGGCAACTGAACTTTTTACATTTGCTTTTGATTTTGAAAAAATAGCAAACAAGATGTTGGGGTCCCAAAAATTGGCATGAAAGTACATTATCATGAGAAAAATATGGAACACTAATTAGTTTGTTAGAATCATCATTTAGCTGCTAGATATCAACCTCCAAAGTTGGCCTCTCGGGCTGATTTCACATTGTGCAAGTAACAAACCTTATCAAAACCCTCAAACTTGGTTCTTCAAAACCTAGTCAAAATTGATCGTAGGAAGCTGAAATCAGGTGTGCTCACTTACATATGGCAGACAAACATGTTTGTGAAATAATTTTGTATGAAGACGAACTGGCTCCGAATTATAATGCTTCAAAGTAGGCCATTTGAGCATATTGTGCAGGTGTATCTATGAGTGTTGAAATTGAATTTTTCATATGGGAACCTAAAATCTTGCAAAAATTGGTATGAAATTTTAGGTCCCAACAGTGGCTCTGTCTGGGGATGTATGCCCCCTGCGGGCATAGCAAGATCCCAGATTTCTGGGGAGCAGACCAACACCTTCTTCATTGGGTAACAGAGTCTACTTTTTGCCCCAAAACTAATATGGTCAAAAGACCATAAGAAAAGAAAATCCACGTCTTTCCCCTGTCAAAAACCTTGTTCTGATCATGTTGTAATGATACCCCATCTGCTTGACTGAATCTGTTCATATAGTTCTATAATGCATCATAATTTATGCTGCAAGTGTGTTCTGTATTATTTGGTATCTAGAAGTCAGGCATAGTCTGAACACCTTCATCATTGCATGACATAAGGAAGTCATGATTATCAAACCTTGTAGGATGTCTTATTTTATCATATCTATTGTTATTCACCAAATGTTGGTTTTTTAATTGAATTGGAAAATGGAATAAATCAAGCTGCTTCTGACAAGTGCTATAATCAATGCTGATTCCAACATAAAACACCGTATCTTCTTCCTTATCACATCCATCTTCCCCACATGCTTGAGAGTCAATAATATGCCAATCATACATACTGGAATCATCAACCTCCTCTGGTTCAATGGACATCTTTATCTCTGGATCAGTGTCACAAGAGAACTCATGACCACTATCTGTCTCTTCTTTGCAAAAATGTGACTTGGGAAATATGGCCTCATATATTTCATCACCTTTATCATGTTGAATGGATTCACTGTCGAAAGATATATGCGCTGGACACAGTACTTGGGTATCATCTTTATTTACATATCTTTGATATTCTTTGGTGAACAATTCTGAAATATGCTCACTGTCAAGTGAGCATGTTTCTTCATCAACCCTCTTACTGAAATTTTCATCATTCTTTTCATCACTACTATAATGCTCAACATTTGATGTACATACTGCATCAACATGATCATTTATAGATTCTTCATTAGAATGTACACCTCCCTGACTGTCTGAATACCTTTTATCCTCTTCATCTTCTTGTGATATATCATCATACAATGGCTCTGAACAGCCTTGAAGATTATCTTGATCAAGATTTTGAAAATATTCACCCTGGTTATCTAAAAAGACTTCATCCTCAAGATAGCATGGGTTTGGAAACACTTGGAGTTCATGTTCTGGTATACCCATCTTTTGAAAACAATATTCTTCTTCCCCCCAACACTGCTGATTCATATATTGTGGTGGGTGGGCTGGGATAAAATTTGTCTGATATGGAGGGTGATAATAAACATTTTGTTGGGTGGGTTGATGAGAGTGCAAATTCAGATGTGACATATGTAGATGATGATATTGTGGAGCATATTGCTGTCCAGGTGGTGGATAGTATTCATTTTCTTGGTATGTTGCTAGTCCATCATTTTCTTCATATTCAATATCATCAGATTCAATATTGATAATATCCTCAGGCCTTGTCCTTTCTATGCTATGAATCAATTGAACCACTTGGTCTAGAGTAACTGGCTTTAATGATTCAGGCCAATTAGTTGACATAGACACATAAGCAAGCATGAACATTTTAATGAATAAGGATTTCCTAGGTTTGAGATGAAAAGGTATCTGTTCATAGATATCTGCCAACCTGATGAACAACTCATATCCAGATTCTCCTTCATGTTTCCTTATTTCAAAGAATGCATCTAAAGGGGGTATGTTATATTTTTTCATATTTCATCAATTTTATTTTGAGAGTCGCCACCTCTTGTGAGAAGAGGAAAATTTCATCTTTCTGGGTTCTTGCCAGTAGAGTCTACCAATCTATATTTGAACTTTGTGTAGAGTTGCCACCTCTATTTAGAGGACTAATCAATTTTTCTATGTTTTTTCCTTCCACCAGCAAAGTTATGCCTTTTAATTTTCTGACTCTAATAACATGGTCCACTACCAAGTTTCTCTATGTGTTCTCCCCAGCAGAGTCGCCATTTTGTTGGTTCCCAAAAATGCAGGTTGCTAACCCTAAGAGGATGCCAGACTCTATGTTTGGATTTGCAACGTTTTTGGACCAATTAACAGAGCTATTAGCTCCCTACACTTCAGGTCCTGCAAACCTAGGCGGGTGTACCTTTGTAACTAAAGCAGAATAAAAACTACATGACTTGATTGGATTAATAGATCTATCACAATGGCATAAAATGTAATAGATGTAGTCTAAAAATTATCCTATTCCTAATGTACTGACTTGAAATAGAAATGTTTTGAATATGAGTTTGGATAGTAATGACTAGTGCCTACTTCTATTGGGCTATGGAGTTGGTAAATGGATGAAGATTTAATGGAAACAGATGTATGAGGTAAGTTGATCTACTTCACAGTTTAACTCGAACTTGTAAGGCACATGGGATGTTTACACCTTATGCAAACGTGCAAGAATGTTAGTTATAATGCTCTTCTTATACTATCCCAATGATATTCCCCGTATTACTGTGAACAACTGAGAGGATGTTTAATTCTAGTGAGAAGAAAATTTAGACCAGACTTGTTTTGTAGAAAGGATTTACCTCTTGGCAGAGACCTTATGACAATTCTGATCAACTTCTTTATAGAAACCAACCAATTTGAACACACTGAATCAGCAAATGTGACCAGATAAATCAACAATATTCTTGATATGATAATTTAAATAATACGGAAAAACCATTGTGGAGACAACATTACAACATTTAGGATTTAATATTAACATTACAGCTGAACACTGAAAATAGATAACTGAATTGAAGCATTCTGTTCCATTAATAAAAAAATTGTGTATATAACAGTTCTGATGAGGCGAATGGGTGGAGTGGAATATAATTTCCTACTGCTACCCTAAACCTACTGCTCTCTTCTAATCTACTGATGTCCCCTAATCTCTGTTTGCATCTCCATATATATCTTGTATTTTTAGGGTTGCAACCCTTCACATACCGGTGCATCCTTTGGTATGATTCTTCATTAAATTGTTTTAGGCAAAATAAAATATTTAATTAGTTGCCATTGGCAAATTAAATATTTTGATTAAACTTCAAGCTCAATTTTACTCGTACATATGTTTACCATACTTAATCACCCATTTTAACTCCTCGAGTAAAAATATTTCGTATTACATTTACTTTGTGTGTCTTCACTTTGTTTTGCTAAAAATATTAATTTGGGTTAAAATATTACCCCGTTCTCTCTTCCTCGGTGAAAATACTTTTGCTGCAAATCATTCTTTAGGTTTGATGTCTTCTTAAACCTCAGAAAAATATTTCATTTCTTGCACCACTAAATATTTATTTATTTATATTTTTTATTACTTTTCCTTTGCAGGGTCCATCGGTGTAACATAAGTTTATTGGGAGCTTTAAAATACTACATACCGATATGCTATTTCTTGCCGATAAAACCTCCATCTCTGTGAGGGATAACAATTTTTATTAATGCAAAATATAAAACATTAGCCTTCAGTCCTTTAAAATTTAATTATTTCCCTTCATGTGATGAATAATATTAATCTCTTGTGGTCACGCTCACTCAATCTTCGGAGTAGAAATATTTCACTCGTTAGGGTAACATTATGACATATTAAAATAATACCCTTGTTAGGGTTTGCCTTCATTCCACATGTATTTTGATTATTTACTTAATTAATTGTATCCTTTCTCTTTGATGGCAATCTTCACGTATTCACTCTTTGCTAGAATTATTTCACCTTTAATAAAATATCGTCAGGGTGAAATAACCTTCACTCTATAATCCTTGGTTTCACATCTCGATAAAAATATGTTATAATTTCATTGTCAAGAGGTGAAAAAATATTTACCTCTCCTTGTTTTAATTAGAGGATACTAGATATACTTTCACTTGAAAATAAAGTATTTCATAATACTTTATTTTAATCTTTGTGTTGAATTTTTGGATTCTATTTTCCATTGTGTATTTTTACCTTTACTTTGGCAAATATTTGATTTGGGTAAAAACAATTACCACCCACTTGTTTCACTCGTTGCCTTATGCATTTTCACATAAAAATTTATTTAGGTAAAATAATTACCTATTTGATTAACTTCTCTAGAAAAGTATTTTTCTTCTGAGTAGAAATATTTTGAATAAATTCTCACCTTATAACTCCTTCCATGAAAATAGGATATTTATTTGCACCTTTTGTAAATATTTATTCTCCTTTGAATAAACCTTTCATCTCACGGGACTCCATCGGCAAGACTTGTTAGATCGGTGTGACTTGAGATTTTCACTCCGATGGTATATCTCTTGCCGATGAGTTTTCCATCAGTGAGACCTATATGATGTCTTGCCGATGAAATTTTTTTTATAGCTTTTGTTCATCAGTGAGACTTTTGCTGAAATTGTGTCCATTGTAGCAAATTGTTATATCACGAAAAAGGATAAAAAGTATTCCCAGTTCTTTTAATTCCATTTCACACACCTTGTATGGTGATCAAAACAGGCCAACTAGCCTTCGGAATTAGCTTGAAAAACTAATCAAAACTTTTCCCGGAGCCACAAAAATACACCAACATGTTGAATTGTGATAGGGGAGTATGGTCGTCAGACGGATTGGCATGAAGTTATTGGGATTAAAAGCTGCTCGCAATCAAAGTAGCTCACTCAGCGTGTTTTGCACCTGTTTTAAACTCAACTGAAACCTATTATTTTGCCTCTTTGGAAAAATATCAAATCTAATATTGAGAAGCTGCCGTCCTAGGGATTAGTTCATTTAGGCCACATGAACATGTGTGCAAAAGGATTTTTCATTATTCCTCTTCCTTCATAAGATATCAGATGTCAAAGTTGACCTTTCTGAAGCTGCCTGGGAATGCAGTCACAGAACTGTGTAAAATCCATTTGGATTCGATTTTGAAAAAATATCAAACGAAGTGCCGTGACCTTGAGAATTGGCATGTAGGCACATTAACATGGGAAGAATTTGAGACATCAATTGGTTTTTTATGAACACGACCCGATTGCTAGATATTACCTTCCAAATTAACCTCCTTGAAAATTGCCCCTTCAAAACCTGATTCGAGCTCACCAACTTGCAATTTTAAAAACCCATTAAATCTCTTCCTGGGAAGTTGTAACTGGAAAGTTGAGTTTATTTAGGCTTGATGAGTGCGTGTGTAAGAGGATTCTTCACCATCCATCTTCTGTTATGAAATGGTAAGGGCTAAAGTTGAGCTCTCCGCAACTTTTTGGAAATGCATATGGCAACTGAACTTTTTACATTTGCTTTTGAGTTTGAAAAAATAGCAAACAAGATGTTGGGGTCCCAAAAATTGGCATGAAAGTACATTATCATGAGAAAAATATGGAACACTAATTAGTTTGTTAGAATCATCATTTAGCTGCTAGATATCAACCTCCAAAGTTGGCCTCTCGGGCTGATTTCACATTGTGCAAGTAACAAACCTTATCAAAACCCTCAAACTTGGTTCTTCAAAACCTAGTCAAAATTGATCGTAGGAAGCTGAAATCAGGTGTGCTCACTTACATATGGCAGACAAACATGTTTGTGAAATAATTTTGTATGAAGACGAACTGGCTCCGAATTATAATGCTTCAAAGTAGGCCATTTGAGCATATTGTGCAGGTGTATCTATGAGTGTTGAAATTGAATTTTTCATATGGGAACCTAAAATCTTGCAAAAATTGGTATGAAATTTTAGGTCCCAACAAAGACCATGAAGAAAGGTGTGACTACATTTTGTTTCTGTAAGTTGCAGTATTGTTATGCAGGTTGGTTCCTTTGGCGTGATAGAGGAGAACATGGAAGATTTTTGAAAAGAAAAAATAACTCCCTAATTGTCCATCCATCACCAGATTCAATTGAATGCCATAATAGCTATTCAGAGTGGTCTACTCCATTATCGAAAGGTGTTGTTGAATAGCTTGCCTCAGAAGGAAAGGCCGATCGAGTTTGGAAAGTTGTCAAAGAAGGCATTCAATCTACAATGCTTGGTATGTTTTTCAAACTTTGAAATCATTTTAAAATGGAGTTTCCACTAGACAAGTATTCTGGATTCAATTTTTATACTTGGAGAATAAAAATTTAGATACAACTAATGAATAAAAATTTATGGGGAATAGTAAGTGGAAATGAAAAAGCACCTACAGATGCAAATAAGTTATTAGATTAGAGTTGTAGAGATGATAAAGGTAAGGCTATAATTGGTCTTGCTCTTTTTGACACTGAATTGCACCACATTGATTTGGATAAATCATCAAATCAAATTTGGGATAACTTGAATAAATTGTTTAGAGCAAAAGCAGTCAATGTAAAGTTCTCCCTAAAGCTTCAATTATTCAGGTTCAAGATGGAACCTGGAATTACAAAGTCAAATCATATAAGTAACTTGCAGTCTCTCATTAGACAACTAGTAGAGGTTAAGGCTACTGCAGATGATGATGATGATGCTAAGGCTATCTTATTAAATAGCTTGCCTTCAAAATACAACAATGTTATTTTCACACTCAGTCAAATACCTTCACAAACTCTAAAAGGTATGATTTTTGCCCTTTTAGAAAAAGAGAAGAGAACAGAAGAAGATTCAGAAGATGATCCTTAGGATAAAGCATTATTCTCAAGAAGCAATTACAAAAGATCATAGAAAATCAAATGTTTTTATTGTAAGAAAAATGGTCACACAGATTGGGATTGTAGAACTTGAGCTAGTGATGTTCTTAAAGGAAAGGTCAAAAATGAAGGATTCAACAAATGATGAATGTTTTAAAGATGACAGTTCTCCTGGTGTCAATTATGCATTAGTACTATAAGCCTTCACTTTATTGGAGGCAGGTGGCATCAGAGGATGGAGGAATTTTCATCATCTAAAGTTAGCTTCTCGCTTTGAGATGATGGTTTACATGAGAAGCATTTTTGGCTTTAATTTTTTGCTTTTCTTTGTTGTTGCTAACAGTTTTGAAGAATACATGTTTTGTGAAGATTATGTTCTAGAGACAGGTTTAGGATTTGGTGTTGAGCTCAATATGGATTGTTGTCAAGTGAGCTTCAGAGTATATGATAGAGAATTATACCCTTTTGTGGTCACTAGACAATGATAGAGATCTGTCGTATCTCTTAGGGATTGTTGTCAATAATTCAAGACTCTATGATTTGAGAGTTTGAGACTGAGAGCTCAAGAACACAGCTTGAAGCTACACCTTTCCGAGGGTCAAGAGACAACTTGATAGAGCCCCACTTGGTTCAGGATTTGTTCTTTTAGGAGAAGATCTTCTATAAAATATGTATTCATATTATGTAATCATCTTTGTTGAGTATATTAGCATTCAGGGGGTCCCTGGGTACTATTGGTACTATTGTAGGAACAATGTAATAAGGGGGGGGAATGTTAGCATAGTATTACATTGTTTAATATCTGCTTATAGATAGCAGTTACTAGTTATGTTGCTGGTTATGCAGTTATGTCTGTTACAACTTCTTAACTGCATTTCTCGTTGGCATTTCTCCTTGTATAAATGCTCTTGTAGTTCATCAAATAAATCAATCAAGCATTTTACTATTTATCAGCTACTACTATATTTTATATATATATATATATATATATATATATTGATCTATAATTTTGTATGTACACACTTAAATATTTATTACATTGAATCTCTTTTTAGGTTAAATGATCTAGTAATTGAATATGTACCTATAAGTTTAATTGACCTACATATAAATTATAATTTGAGAAATTAGCAAGTAGTTGTTAATGAGCTAATTTAAGATTTTAATTAGATGATGTACTCATAGAATTTTTTGATTGTAACATAAATAGGACATGAAAAGTTAACTTTAAATGGAACTTGTGCACATGACCATCCATACATGGACATATCATTCTAGATGTTATTTCCATTTACAGGTTCATTTTCTCTTCTTGTACAAATACTTTGACATGCATGCACTTGATCAGTAGTTTAATTGTAATTCAAAGTTGGAGAAAATTTTAAGGATGAATACTACATCCCTAACACTTTCTCATTATGAACTCATAATCACCTTCATGCTTTATCCATGTAGTTCAATAATATAACTTCTATATATTCTAAAATTTTCTTTTATATGATATATGTAGGGGCTCAGCATACAGAAACTAGAGTAGAGGTCCAACCTAATTTAGTTACTAGAGCAGAGGAGTCTAAAGAACACATAGTTGATGTTATGGAGGAGACCCAATCACAAACAACTGATATTAAAGAGCAGGCCCATACACACTTTGATGTTGGATAGGGTTTGGGATATCTTCCTTCTACTGATATTCATACTATGAATCTAATTAAAGAGGGGAAGAGAAAAATTTCTTATAGAATATAGATTATTTGCTTGAAATGGCTATAGAGAAAAAATTAAAATTTTATGTGGAACAACCTAGTCAAACTACTAAGAGGGCATTGACAAGAAATTCAAAGGAAATAATTGAGGCTTATTCATATTGTAGGATTATTCAGATTGGTTGTGATAGCCATAGTGCAATATGTTTAACAAAGAATCCCATGCATAATGTACAAACTAATCATATGGATGTTCAATACCATTTTTTTCATGAAATGATTGCTAATGGTCAGATTGAGGTGAAGAAGGTTCACACTCAAGAGAATGTTGCATATTCACTTACTAAACCTATGAGAACAAAAAGGTTTACATGGTACAGGAAGGCCATGGGCCTTGTTCCTAATGCTTAGATGTTTTATGTTTTCCTATGAATGTATTTACAATGTACGATGTCAAGTGGGAGAATGTTAGGATTAAGGTGCCATCAACCTTGTAAATCCTATGTATTTAATTACTCCTAATATTGTTTGTAAATCATTCATAAGGAATGATCTCGCAGTAGAGTAGAGATTATGTTGGCTTTTCTTAACCTAGAAGGCAACCCATTTATGAGGATATTATATTATGGTTGTGTTGTAGTAGATAGTTGAGACTAGAAAAATAGGTGTTGCTAGATTGAAGGCAGAAGAGGAGATTAAAAGTGTTGTATTGTAAACTCTATTAAAGTTAACATAGACCGGTGCATCTCTTCTTGTGTGGAGTTTTTTCCTGAAAGGGTTTCTCCATGTGAACACTATGTTATGTGTTTGATCTTCTATTTGGTTATTTATTTATTTTGATTTCATACCATCTCCATTTTGGTTATGCACAGTTAAGTATCTATATTATAGTTGTAATCAATTTTCCATTAATAGTTGTTTACTTCATTTCTAACACACTTTACTCATTCTTAAATACTTCTCAACTATGTATTGGATTCCTACCACAATCTCCTCTTTAGTTTTTTTGTTCCTTGTCCTATGACTCCTTCTGGTTAGTCTTGGTGTGATAGTCTCCATCTTGTCTTCCAAGATTGACAACAAAATTCCTAAATTTTGGGAGCTTCCAAGTTCTCTTTTCTCTTATAATACTTCCTCTAAAATATCATCACAAATTTGTTTTCCTACTTTCAATATGAATTGCTCTAATAATAGGCTCAAATATTTTTCCACCTCCGCATCATCGAGATCTCTCCCATCATCATTTTACTCTTTGGGTTTTGCATTTGGGGAGACTATAGCAATTAACACTTGGAGCCCTTCTGACCTAAATTGATCTCAGTTTACCTCATCTAGCTGAGATTCCAACTCATGAACCATATTGGTATGGGTCTCTAGGATATTTCCTACTCTATCTATAACCATAAATCCAGTTGTTGTGGGAGTTATCTTCACACCTGAATCTGGTGCCATTTAATTTATCTTGTCTAAAATCACCTTAAGGTATCTTCCAACTCTAAGACTCCATTATCCTTATCTAGAACTAGACTTGAAGTAAAGACCTTTCTTCTCTCTTCTTATGGGAGATTATTACACTTGATAGGTCTATAACCTTTGCAAATATAACATCTAAGTTTTGGGCCTTTGCAAAAAAATTCTTGTTCCCATATACCCTCAAAAGTTTGGAGCTTGATTTTATCTAGGAAATCCCTTTCAATTTCTAGTAATATGCACATTCTAATGCCTCCTATGTTCTAAAAAATGTTTTCGTCACTTCCTTGAAATCTTCCAATTGAATTTCCTATGAGTTTTAGAATGCTTGACTCCCTATATTCCAATGGTAGATTTCTGAGTTGACCCAAAAAGAAGCAAAGGAAATTTTACCTTTAGTAGCATTGAAATTTGGCTACCACAGTTGGTAATATAATCCCACACCATTTAAAAACTAGGTATTTATATGGAAAACAAAATCTCTATCTTCTTTCTTTGGGAAGATAACTACAAATAATCCCCCATCTAGTTCTCTCATGTCTTAAATGATTGGCCAGTTTTTCTCTATCCACTCAAATAAAATGTTTTTTAGAATATGATTTTTCTAGAACTTACCAATAATAACCATTTCCTTGAGTTTTTCAATCCTTCTTTCAAGCATTGCTTCTCGTATTTGAATTTCTAGTTCCTCCTTTCACTTCTGGGTGTGGGGTTTTTTAGGTGGCTATTTAATCCTATACTTTTGAAGGTTCTCCAATCCATATTATCTCCCATGTTTCTTCCAATCAATGTCCTTTTGGTTTCTAAAACCCATTTTTTTGGTAAGGGTTGTTACTTCTTTTGACATGAGTCTCTATAGGCCTCCCATTTTCATGTCATGTGTTGGCAAAGTGTTCCACATGTCATTTCTTTGCATGGTTTGTTCTACCTTGTGGGGGCATTTCTCACTTGTGTTTGATCCCTCTCAGATGGAAGATAACAGTCCAGTTTGTTAACATCCTATTAGACTACCACTTGTTCTTCACATTGTTAGCTCAAAGTACCCATGTTGATTCTCTCTACAACCCTTACCTTGCCTAATATGGCTATTGTTGAAGGTAAACCCATTCTTGAGGCATCCCCATTCCTGAACAACAGAGGAAGTACCCTAGATTTCACTATTCTAGATATATTGATTCTTTATTATCATAAAATGCTTTCTTGCATTTTCTCTTTTCAAACCCATACCAAAGTTTTTCTACTCTGTCACCATTCCTTCCATCTCTAAACCAAGGAGCCATATTGATACCTAGAGTTCAACTAAACTATGACTTTATTCTTTATTGTTAGCTCCAAGTGCCCCATTTCTATTACCTCTATGACCCTCACCTTGCCTGCTAAGGATACCATTGTTGGGAAACCTGTTCTTGAGGTGTTCCCATTCCTTCAACCAAGGAAGCACCCTAGATTTACGTTGATATGGGTATATTGATTCTTTATTTAATCATAAAATTCTTTCTAGCATACACTCTTTTTAAACTCATACCAAAGTTTTTCTAATCTGTCACCATTCCTTCCATCTTTGAACCAGGGAGACATACCAATACCCAAAGTTGAACTAAAAAAGATCCATGTTCTTATCATCCATGTTTATGAGTGACTTGACTTGTGTGAGTGGACAGAGACAAAAGAACATTAGAATAGTAAACTGTGAACCTGTAACATCCACATTCTAAAAACATAGTAAAACCAGAAAATTTACCATCAAGTAATTAAACAACGTAAAAATGATATAGACAAAATTTTTATTTTATTAAACATATAATTAAATATCCATAATTACAAGATTTTTCCTTTACAAGGTACAATACATCATGAAGTCTTTCTCAATGACAAAGTTTACAATGTAAATTAATTACATAGACAATCTGGAATAAATATTGTTGCTAAATATTTGACATCTTTATCACAAGTCCTGGCATATCCTCTACTTGGAGAGAGAGAGAGAGTATCTTTCCAGTGATTTACTTCCATCCACAGACTGGCAGTCTCCCACACATCTTCCTCATAGGAAGTGGCCCTACCCTTCATGAGGGATATAGACCTTAGGTGACCAGTGGTAATTTGCCTATCCTGAGTACATAGTATTGTATCCTAAACCTATCTATCAACCATACAACCCTAGATACCCTCTAGCTAAGTATGGTTTCTGATAGATAGTGCAATCTAGATACAGTGAACCGACAATGCATGAAGAAGACAATTTCATTACTTTGGCCAAAGTTTTTAATATCAATATCATTCACAATGAACGTAGTCGTTGTGTTCACCCACCGCTACTCAACTTGGATATTGTCATATTCTCATAGTTTTATTCTCCAACCAATCCTAGTCACATAATAATTTAATCCATGAGTCATAATAATAATACCTTTAGACTTTAATAAGTCCTTATGATGAAACTATACAGTTGGTTCAAAATCAGCTCTAGGGTTTACCTATTATCCCATGGCTAATATAATATTGCTTATGTAACCTTATCACTTATCTAGGAAACCTAGATTCGCTATTGTTTTGTGGCTAATTCAACCAAAGATAAGAACACTATAGTTCTTTAAATAGATATTAACCCTTGTCAAATACCTTTAATAATGTGATAATACAAAACATACCCTTTATGCCTTTCCTACAAGGTCATTCTTTGTTAGTCTAGGTCTACTCCATTGTGTTGAGTCTCTTCAAGGATAATGTGAATAATAAAGACAAATAGTCATTAATGGGTTCTCATAATAACCTTATTCCATCTTCCATAGTATCTATAAGTTACTATTGTTTGATATGATACAATAGTTACTAAAGATTCAATGAATCAAGTTCTCAAGGATCGATAATTATATATATATATATATATATATATATATATATATATATATATATATATATATATATATATATATATATATATATATAGTCTAAACAAGACAATATGTTGAAACATTATAACCCCTATACTATATGGTTCACGTTGAGAATATAAAAACAAGGTTCATTCATTTCTTAATATTTGAGAGCCTATTGTTTTGATAGCTCACAAACATTTCAATGACTGGTTATAAACTTATTCGATAGATGATCTATTTTCAAAGCAAATGACAGGTATGACAATCTCACACTATGATGGATGTTTATCCTTCATTCTAAGGATTCGATATGATAATTGGTTTCTAATAAAAAGAAAAAAGGTCGATTCAATAACTGTAACAATGTACTCACTTGTATTACCAAGTGTCAACCTTATAATTTGCATTCTAAATCTCATTATAAATAGAGATAAAACAACATAGCTCCTTTAGGAGTTAACTATGTTTTTCCTACATTGAAGCTCGCTAATTATCGACTATCATACAATGAATTCAATAGTTTTAAAACTCTCCCTTAGTGTACTAATACAGTCAACCAAGACTATGGTGATAATACTAACAAATGATAACCGTTCTCTGCATGGTTTAACAGAATCAAAATCGAAGAATACCTAATAGCAATCAACTTAGGAGTTGACTGAGATATGCACAGGGTCGACGCCTTCCAACCGCGTATTCCCTTGCTATTTCTAGCTAAAACCACTTCTCACCCTCGGCAATACGTTATATATTCTACTTCTAATCCTATTCTTCTTTCTACTGCAGGCTTAAATGAGTTGTTTTTCCTAAATAGGACTAATTCATGACTCCTACAGAATCACCCCTCTTCGTCCTTCATAAAGAATTCAGTTGCAATACTTGATGCAACTATAATAGCCTTTTGTGACTAAGTCACAATAGAAATTGATTTACAAACAAAAGTCCACATGTTGTTTGTGGAAAGCCGCCATATGGTTCATTCAGTTGGGCAGTTTGTAAGCATAGTCATCATCATAAGGATGAGGATGACTCTTATTTAAAACATAAATAATCTTTTAAAGATCAAAACATGTGGTTCGATCCACCACTTATCACTAATGAAGACTCTATTGTAATTTAGCCTATGACTCCTACAATACCATCGACTCATTAAGAGGTATTATCCTCTTACAATGCTAAGGCATTTATGTATTTGATTACATCAAATATACTTCTTATAACATCGCCACTATATTAAATAATCACAGTTTAATCAATAGTAATATTTAAACAAGGAATTACAAATAATGTGGTTGGGTTGAGCTTGTCTCCCCATCACAATCCATCGACAATAATCATGTATTCTTAACTCAATGAAATCATCTAAATGATTAAGAATCATTTATAATACGTCATGAGACTTTATAAAATAAGAGAATCATTTTATGACAATTTATGTCGTAATATTTACATTAAATGTAAATAGTCATAGTTCAAGTTCAAATGACGTCGTTATCGCTACTTACGACTAAGATGACTTATTATGACTTTCAAAGATTTGTAAGGTATCGACTACTTGTCAATTTGGTTTATAAGTAAACTAAAAAGTTAAGGCTTACCTCTCACAATATACTGGTTCATACTTTGTTACACATCTTACTCATTTTGGTAAATTGACCATTCGTAACCTAAGGTCTATATCTCTCTCCTCGAAAGATACTCTCTCTCTCTCTTCTCTGAGAGTCATCTGACAATCTATATTCCTGTTCAACTTGTAACCAAATAATATATGATCAGTGCATCATGAATTAAATAATAAATCAAATCTCATAAACAATTATTAAATTGATAAAAAACATAATCATTTTCATAATTCTATAAATGACATTCAATATAAACCATGTATTTTCTTGGCATCAATCTATAACATCATAATAGATTTACTTATGTTCTAGTAAAAATGAAAAATTTAGTAAAGACAAAAATTGGGGATGTAACATATCCTTCCCCTAAAGATTCATCGTCCTTGATGATATAAGGTATCAAAATGTAACTAAAAGAAAGTTCATTATTTTCAACTGTTAACAAGATTAAACAAATGAGGAAACTTTTGATAGAATTCACGATAATCCTCCCATGTAGCATTTTTCTCAGCATATTGGTCCCATTGGACCTTGCATTGCAAGACTTCTCTGTTACGCAAGCGGAGCTTGCGTGTTTCTAACACCTTGAGTGGCTCGATCATGACCACCCCTGGATCTTGCATCTGTAAAGAATTCCAACTCAAAATATGGTTATCACCTGCAACATATTTCTTCAAATAAGACACATGAAAAACATTGTACATTCTAGACAAGGCCGGTGGTAGAGCTATTTTGTAGGCAACCAGATTGACCACTTCAAGCACTTCAAAAGGTCCCACATAATGAGGGGCTAACTTAGAAGATTTCCCAAACTTAATAGAACTTTTCTGAGGTTTTAGCCTCAAAAGAACTTTTTCTCCAACAGAGAATTGCCTTGGAACACGCTTTACATCTGCATAGCTCTTTTGTCTACCATTGGCTTTTACCAATCTTTTTCTAATCAGCTTCACCTTCTCTTCCATTTCAGCTAGCATTTTTGGTCTGATGCTAATCCTATCTTCTATCTTATCCCAACTTATAGGAGTTCGACATCTCCTTCCATACAATGCTTCAAATGGCGCCATCTTAATAGCCGAATGATAGGAATTGTTATAAGCAAATTCCACAAGTGGTAAGTATTCCTCCCACTTATATTGCTGATCCATGAAATACATGCATAACAAATCTTCTAAAACTTGGTTTACTCTCTCAGTTTGCACATCAATTTCAAGATGATAAGCTGTACTCACGTTGGGTTTAGTACCTAGCGCAGAAAACAAAGCTTGCCAAAACCTTGATGTTACACATGCATCTCTATCCGAAATAATCTTTTTGGGGAAGCCATGCAATCTAAACACCTCTTGCACAAATTTGTGAGCTAACACCGGTGCTCCATCAGTCAAATTCCCTGGTATACAATGTGCTACCTTTGTGAGTTTATCAACCACAACTAAAATGGCATTGTGTCTATTCCTTGATATAGGAAGACCTTGAACAAAATCCATACTAATAACTTGCCATTTCTACTCTGGCACATCATGTGGGTATAACAATCCTATAGGGTGTTGATGCTCTACTTTTACCCTCTGACATTCTAAATAGCTTGCTACAAATCTTGCAGCATCATTCTTCATTCCTTTCTAGAAATAAAGAGGTTTAACATCTGCTAGGAGTTTGGTCACTCTTGGATGTCCAGAATATGGTGTAGTATGAACTTCTTTCCATACTAGATTCCTTAAACCAACTGAATCAGGAACATACATTCTACCCTTGTACCTCAATAGTCCATCAAACTCTTCTAGAAAACCATCATACCTTGGATCTCTAGGATTATCTTTTAGAGCCTGCTTAACCTACTCATAATACTCATCACCAGACAAATTTTGTAACACCAAATCCTTGAAATTTCCATGAATATAAATAATAGAAGCTAAATGTCTTCTATGACTCAAAGCATCAACTACTCTATTCTCTTTTCCTTTGATATAATTTATCTCAAAGTCATAGTCAGATATCAATTCTAACCATCTCCTTTGTCGAGCATTCAAATGCAATTGAGAGAAAATATATCTAAGACTTTGATGGTCTAACTTAAGCACAAAAGTTTTCCCCAACAAATAATGTCTCCATATCTGCAAGGCATGAGTTACTACTACCAATTCTAAATCATGCGAAGCATAATTTTTCTCATAGGATTTCAATTTCCTTTATTCATATGCTATGACTCTTCCATCTTGTATGAGCACTCCTCCTAATCCTTGTCTTGAGGCATCTATAATTACCTCAAATTGTCCTTCAGGGTCAGGAACTTTCAAGATTGGAGTTGTAGTTAACTTTTCCTTTAAGCTATCAAATGCATCCTAACATTTATCTGTCTATTCAAATCTCTTTCCTTTCCTCTGTAGGGAAGTGATTGGACTAGCAATACTGGATAAATTTAGAACAAACTTTATGTAATAGCCAGCCAAGCCCATGAAACTATGCACTTCATGCACATTTGTTGGTATAGGCCAATCCAGAATAGTTGTGATTTTTGCAGGATCAACATATATTCCATCTGTAGAAATAATATGACCTAGATATTGAATCTCCTTCTAAAAGAATGTGCACTTTGATAGTTTTCCATATAACTTATGTTCTCTTAATCGTTGCATAACTATTTGTAAATGATGTTGATGTTGGGTATGTGCAGGATCATTGCGGGCCAAACAGTGGCAATAGGAAAAAAATTGCGTTTTTACTTAGCCAAATTCACGACTTGGCAAAGTTTGACTTTGAAACGGATATTTGTTTTGGTTTGGTACCAAACCAAAAAGGATATCCGTTTTCTTTTTCTCTATTGTTTTCATTGTTTTTTATTTTATTATTTTAGCATTTTTAGCATTTTACTATTTAGGCATTTTAGCTATAAAATACAATCTAAATTTTAGAAAGACTGTATCATATGAAAGGGGCAACCTTGTCATCTTTTGGAATGCATGATTTCTTTTAGTTCCATCCATTTTGGCATCATTTATTCTTGTGATTGAGAGTTCTCTCCACCCCTGATTGAACCATTACTTCCCCTAACTAATTCTCCTATCCTCTTGACTCTCAATCAATTATTTAGTCCACTCCCAATAAGTCTTCTATAATCTCTCAATCAATTATTTAGTCCACTCCCAATTAGTCTTCTATAATCTCTCAATCAATTCTTTAGTCCACTCCCAACCAACCCCACCATTCATGTTGCTTCTTCTACTATTAATACATCTCTCGCCATCATTTTTAGGGGAGACTATCCATTTCTTCCATTTATGTCAAATTCTTGTTAATATCTCTTATTCCATTTTCCATTGATCCCAACACATCATGGATATTGAGTCACCTCAAAAGAGTTAAGCCATATTTTCATTACAACCCCCACAATAATTATTATACTTTTACAGTCCTAACTTTGTGAGCCTTTTGCATTTCAATTTTAAGGATTTGAAGGTTCTTACACTCTCCATAAAATCTCCAAGTTCTCAAGGCATCCTTATTCTTCCCATTGTCATCAAGAGGATGTTCTAATTTCTACAAAGGAGGATACCAAAATGTTGGATCCTTAAGGACAAAAGCTAGCACAGGTGCCATAAAAAGATTCCTTGAAGCTTCGCATGTTCTTTACATTATTTTAAAAAGATTTCAATAGTAATTAGAAAACTTAAATTTGCCTAAGAAAAGTAACAATTTGTTTCCTCTTGTTGCCTCTTCTTGGTTATTTTAAAAAGCAACAAGGTGAAGTGACACATCCTTATGACCAGCATCAAGAAGAACAACAGGAAGTGTATTTGGATCTTGGAAAAGATCAGGAAGCAGAGGAACATCCAGTTGATGAGAATAAAGAGCAAGATAAAGAACAGCCGGATGACTGAGATAAAGAGCTCGATGTGGAACATTATATGACATAGAACCAACAAGATGAACATCAAGTTGAACAATGAAAAAGTGGTATTAGTTGCACCTATATAGAGAAGTGGTTTAGAGGTTGGTTAGGGGAATTATTTAGGGTTTAGAGGTTTAGGGTTGCTTGGGTTTAGGGGTTTAGGGTTTACAGTTTAAAGAGAGATAGAGAGAGGGGACTAAAAGAGATTGGGAGAGATAGAGGAGACAGAGGGGAGAGATAGGGAGATAGAGAGTAAGAGGCATGTCCAAAGACATAGAGAGAGAGAGATTGAGAGGTAGAGGGATGTTAGAGATAGGGAGATAGAGGTTTAGGGTTGCTTGGGTTTAGGGACATTATTTAGGGTTTAGGGTTTAGGGTCTTGGGGTTAGGGGTTAAGGTTTAGAGGTCTAGGGTTTAGGGTTTAGAGAGAGATAAAGGACCAATAGGGAGATATAGAGGAGTCCGAGGGGAGAGATAGGGAGATAAAGAGTGAGGGACATGGCAAGAGACATAGCAAGAGGGATTGAGTGGTAGAGGGACAAAGGTGATAGGGAGATAGTGGTTTATGGTTACTTGGGTTTAGGGTTTAGGGGTTTGGGGTTTAGGGTTTCTCAGGTTTAGGGGTTAGGGTTTAGGGGCATTATAATTTAGGGTTTAGGATTTATTGTTTAGGGGTTAGGGGTTAGGTTTAGAGGTTTAGGGTTTTGGATTTAGGGTTTATAGAGAGAGAGGAATGATAGGGAGATATAGAGGAGTCTGAGGGGAGAGATAGGGAGAAAAAGAGTAAGGGACATGGCCAAAGACATAGGGAGAGAGATTGAGAGGTAGAGGGACAAATGTGGTAGGGAAATAGGGGAGAAATAGGGAGATAGTGGTTTAGGGTTACTTGGGTTTAGGGTTTCTCAGGTTTAGGGGTTAGGGGTTAGGGTTTAGGGGCATTATTTAGGGTTTAGGATTTAAATTGTTTAGGGGTTAGGGGTTACGTTTAGAGGTTTAGGGCTTTGGATTTAGGGTTTATAGAGAGAGAGGAATGATAGGGAGATAGAGAGAGGAGATCGAGGAGAGAGATAAGGAGATAGAGAGTGAGGCACATGGCCAGGGACATAGGGAGAGAGATCAAGAGAGGTAGACGGATGATAGAGATGGGGAGATAGGGGAGAGATAGGGAGATATAGGTTTAGAGTTGATTGGATTTAGGGTGTACCTGGGTTTAGGGTTTCTTAGTTTTGTAGATAGCTAGATAGAAAGAGAGAGGAGATAGATAGGGAGAGATGGAGGTGACAAAGGGGAGAGATAAGGAGATAGAGAGTGAGTGAGATGTCCAGAGAAATAGGGAGAAGGATTGAGAGGTAGAGCTCGATGATAGAGATAGGGAGATAAGGGAGAGATAGGAGATAGGGTTTAGGGTTGCTCGCGTTTAGGGTTTAGGGTTTAGGGGTTCGGGGTTAAGGTTTAGGGGCATTATTTAGGGTTTATGGTTTAGGGGTTAAGGTTTAGAGGTTTAGGGTTTAGTGTTTAGAGAGAGAAGACAATTAGGGAGATATAGAGTGAGGGACATGGCCAAAGCATAGGGAGAGAGATTGAGAGGTAGAGGAATGATAGTGATGGGTAGATAGTGAGATAGGGAGATAGAGAGATAGAGGTTTAGGGTTTCTTGGGTTTAGTGTTTAGGATTTAGGGGTTTATGGTTTCTCAAGTTTAGGGTTTAGGGGTTAGGAAATAAGGGTTAGGGGTTAGGGGTTAGGTTTAATCATGTGTTAATATAGGTTGTGGAGTGAGAAATGGGTGGTATGGGAGATCGGAAGACTAGTTTAAAGTTGGGCCGATGGATATATGTCACAACGAAAGGTTCAAAGGCTCGTCAAAAGTGGAGTGATCGGAGCATCGGTATAAGAATTTTTGAGTTGGCCGATAGTGTTTATCTTGCCGATAGGAAGAATGTATATGATTTGATGTTATTTGGGACTTTGAGAAGGTTTCTTAAAGCTGATTAAGCTTTAATCTATTTGAACTATGGGTTTTGATGGGTATTGCAACATGTTTTTAGAGCTTCCACTGTGTGCTCTACATCAGACCAATAGGGAGATATAGAGGAGTCCGAGGGGAGAGATAGGGAGAGAAAGAGTGAGGGACATGGCAAGAGACATAGAAAGAGATTGAGAGGTAGAGGGACAAAGGTGATAGGGAGATAGGAGAGAGATAGGGAGATAGTGGTTTATGGTTACTTGGGTTTAGGGTTTAGGGGTTTGGGGTTTAAGGTTTAGGGGTTTAGGGTTTCTCAGGTTTAGGGGTCAGGGGTTAGGGTTTAGGGGCATTATTTAGGGTTTTAGGATTTAAATTGTTTAGGGGTTAGGGGTTAGGTTTAGAGGTTTAGGGTTTTGGATTTAGGGTTTATAGAGAGAGGAATTATAGGGAGATAGAGAGAGGAGATGGAGGAGAGAGATAAGGAGATAGAGAGTGAGGCACATTGCCAGGGACATAGGGAGAGAAATCAAGAGAGGTAGAGGGATGATAGAGATAGGGAGATAGGGGAGAGATAGGGAGATATAGGTTTAGAGTTGATTGGATTTAGGGTGTACCTGGGTTTAGGGTTTCTTAGTTTTGGAGATAGCTAGATAGAAAGAGAGAGGAGACAGATAGGGAGAGATAGAGGTGACAAAGGGGAGAGATAAGGAGATAGAGAGTAAGCGAGAGAGATTGAGAGTTAGAGGGACAAAGGTGATAGGGGAGAGATAGGGAGATAGTGGTTTATGGTTACTTGGGTTTAGGGTTTAGGGGTTTGGGGTTTAGGGTTTCTCAGGTTTAGGGGTTAGGGGTTAGGGTTTAGGGGCATTATAATTTAGGGTTTAGGATTTATTGTTTAGGGGTTAGGGGTTAGGTTTAGAGGTTTAGGGTTTTGGATTTAGGGTTTATAGAGAGAGAGGAATGATAGGGAGATATAGAGGAGTCTGAGGGGAGGGATAGGGAGATAGAGAGTGAGGGACATGGCTAGAGACATAGGGAGAGAGATTGAGAGGTAGAGAGACACAGGTGGTAGGGAGATAGGGGAGAGATAGGCAGATAGTGGTTTAGGGTTACTTGGGTTTAGGGTTTAGGGGTTTGGGGTTTAAGGTTTAGGGGTTTAGGGTTTCTCAGGTTTAGGGGTCAGGGGTTAGGGTTTAGGGGCATTATTTAGGGTTTAGGATTTAAATTGTTTAGGGGTTAGGGGTTAGGTTTAGAGGTTTAGGGTTTTGGATTTAGGGTTTATAGAGAGAGGAATTATAGGGAGATAGAGAGAGGAGATGGAGGAGAGAGATAAGGAGATAGAGAGTGAGGCACATGGCCAGGGACATAGGGAGAGAGATCAAGAGAGGTAGAGGGATGATAGAGATAGGGAGATAGGGGAGAGATAGGGAGATATAGGTTTAGAGTTGATTGGATTTAGGGTGTACCTGGGTTTAGGGTTTCTCAATTTTGGAGATAGCTAGATAGAAAGAGAGAGGAGACAGATAGAAAGAGATAGAGGTGACAAAGGGGAGAGATAAGGAGATAGAGAGTGAGCAAGAGAGATTAAGAGGTAGAGGGACAAAGGTGATAGGGAGATAGGGGAGAGATAGGGAGATACTGGTTTATGGTTACTTGGGTTTAGGGTTTAGGGGTTTGGGGTTTAGGGTTTCTCAAGTTTAGGGGTTAGGGGTTAGGGTTTAGGGGCATTATAATTTAGGGTTTAGGATTTATTGTTTAGGGGTTAGGGGTTAGGTTTAGAGGTTTAGGGTTTTAGATTTAGGGTTTAGATAGAAAGAGAGAGGAGACAAATAGGGAGAGATAGAGGTGACAAAGGGGAGAGATAGGGAGATAGAGAGTGAGCGATATGTCTAGAGAAATAGGGAGAAGGATTGAGAGGTAGAAGGACGATAGAGATAGGGAGATAAGGGAGAGATAGGAGATAGAGTTTAAGGTTGCTCATGTTTAGGGTTTAAGGGTTAAGGTTTAGAGGTTTAGGGTTTAGTGTTTAGAGAGAGAGGACCAATAGGGAGATATAGAGTGAGGGACATGGCTAAAGCATAGGGAGAGAGATTGAGAGGTAGAGGAATGATAGTGATGGGGAGATAGTGAGATAGGGAGATAGAGCTCGATAGAGGTTTAGGGTTTCTTAGGTTTAGTGTTTAGGATTTAGGGGTTTATGGTTTCTCAAGTTTAGGGTTTAGGAGTTAGGAAATAGGGGTTAGGGGTTAGGGGTTAGGTTTAATCATGCATCCCAGTCATTCCCCTATCATTCCTATATATCGTATCTCTCCCCTCTATCTTTCCCTCTCCCTTATCGACGAAGCAAATGGAAACAAGAAAACTAGGACTCCCTTTCTCAGGTTTAGGGTTTAGGGCTTAGGGGAATTATTTAGGGTTTATGGTTTAGGGGTTAGGGTTTAGTATTTGGAAGAATTATTTAGGGTTACTTGGGTTTAGGGTTTAGGGGCATTATTTAGAGTTTACGGTTGCATGTCAAAAGCAGTCTCTCTCTCTCTCTCTCTAAATCCGTAAACCCTAAATAATGGCCCTAATCCCTAACCCCTAACCCGCATCTACCTCTCTCCTGTATCTATTCAAAAGTGCCTTTAAAATACTATGAGATACCTTAGTATAAGTAAATCATATAAAAATCAAATATATATATCATCATAATCCTATATAAATTTTGATAGTATTTTATAGCTAAAATGCCTAAATATCATCATAATCCTTTATAAATTTGCTTGTATTTTATAGCTAAAATGCCTAAATACTTAAAATGTATGCAATGCTAAAATAATAAAATAAAAAAAATGAAATACAATAAGGAAAAGGAAAATAGATATCCGTTTTGGAAACGGATATCCATTTTTGAGATCATAAAAAGCAAAAAAGACTGCATTTTTGCAAACCCGTGGCTTGCAAAAATGCAGTCTCATCTTCAAAAAAATGGATATCAATGCTGAGGAATGGATATCCGATCCAAAGAGGTAAGATTTCATGCATTTTTTTGGTTTGTTTTGTATTTTCAAGCAGTTTTTTTGGTTTTTATGCTAAGTGGGTATGTTTTATAATTTAATTAGGTAAAATGGATGCACAAAATGAAAACCCAAACCCTCCACCACCAAACCCTCCCCCTCCAACACTAGAAGAGAATATTCAAAGAAATATTGATCATATAAGCAGGATCATAGAAATGTATTGCCACCACCCTCGATTGTCTATAATGACATCGAATTTAGAGGGAATCATTAATCATATTCAAACCTTGTCCACCCAACATGAATCATTTCGGCAATGGTGAGAAGCCAAGAAGGCCGAATATGCTGACGGTTTGTCATATAAGGAAGTCAAAGATTTAGAGATTACAAAAACTATGTTGGCCCAACACTTTGTCAATCCTAAAACTGGATTGCATGTTGATGTCTGTAAGCCCAAATTTTCAATCAAATGGTGTATTCATGAGGGCATTAGTCAAAACTTTTGGGATCATTGGTGGATGGTTTTTGATAAACCACCCAACAACAATTTAGATGTGCCTTTGTATTTCCTCCGTAAACTCTATGCAGAGTTCGTCATGGGTCAACATGTTAATTATTTTGATTTTAGAGAGTTTCAAGGAGTGGGCAGAGGAATGCCTCAAGATAGACTTGGGGCAATTAGACAAGTACAAGGTTCCTATATTCCCCCTCCTGCTATCCCTTCTCCACCCCCAATGCAGCACCCAGACGTTGTTGCAAGTGCAACACAATAGGGCCTTAGTGCCATACACTCTTTGACCAAGCATTTGATTATATAGACATCTCAGTTTGCACAAGCACATGATGAAGGTGATGATATTGGATCACCTGGTACCACTAGACCGTAGTCGTCCAGACATATATGTGTGCCCCATCATTGCATTTCTCGCAATCATTTATGCTTGGGTCCTATTATGGAGAGTAGTGAGCCACCATTGAACACATCAAAGTATGATCTCCATTCACGAGATGAGGCAATGGGGTCCAGAACTCAAGCTGAGGGGTCAGGGATAAGAGTAGAAGCTACCAGATCAGTAAACATTAGAGAAGGAGAAATACATGAGCAATCTTTTATGCAGGTAAAATTTAAAGTTAAATTTTGTGGTCTATTCCATTTGAATATAAAAACAACTTTATTAGTACTAATGTATCTAAGTGGGATAACAGTTGATGACAGAGGAGGAGTTGACAGAAGTTCATCATGCAACTTTGTCTGCCATCCAATTTGGCCTGGACTTGCCGGTATAATTTATTGTACACATTAACTTTTTTTTATGCATTTATTTCTTTGTGAGTAATTATATATTAATTTATATCTTGATGTTAATTTTATTTTATAGCCAATCAAAAATGTGAATGATGTGGCATCTTTGTCAATAGTCTTTTCTCGAACTCCTGATCGACCCAAGGGACTATCATTTGCAGAACGACTTTCTCAATGCCAACAAAGGGTGGAGGTAATTTGATTGAATTGTACTTTAATTGATAATTTAGAAAACTTAAATATTTGATTATAGTCATTTAGAGTCTTACATTCTTGTCCTTTTTAATTGATGCAGGAGGCCTCGATGGTGGTATGTGCTTGTTTTCTAGTAGATAAGTTTTTGTGTAGTGCATTTCCTATTTTAAATGTATGCATTTCCTATTTTGTTTAATAATTATATATGAATTTATTTCAATGTTACTTTGCTTCTATGTAGTCTGTTGAGAATGTGAGTGATGTGCCACCTTTGCCATCATGCTTCACTAGGACACCTAATCGTCTTAAGAGAAAATCATTTGCAGAACGATTGTCCGAACAACAACATAGAGTCAAGGTAATTGAATTGAATTTTTCTAAATAATTGATCGTTTATCTAGCAGTCTTATAGTTGATTGTAGTGATTTAGATGTATGTTAATAAATGAAAGTTCTTAATTGTAGTAGATAAGAATCTATTTACTAACTTTAACTTGTGTTTTGACTTGTTAATGCAGGAAACTTCACCTCCATCAATTACTAGACATTTTGGTACAAAGAGGACACTTTTTTAGGATCCATCACAGATTGTGGATCCATCACAGATTGAGGGTCAAGTGGACTTGTAGTATTTGATGTAGCTATTTGGCATGTAGATTGTATATAGATTTTGAGACATGGCATATGCCACATTTTGTATAAAATATTTTGAGTTGGCATATTTGCCAAATTTTTGTATATGTCTACCATTATGGACTAGATTTTAATGTATATACACCTTGATATACAATATAATTTAAATTCCTTATGTGCAAGTCATGATACTTCCCATGATGCCATACATTATGATGATAGTTCTTTAGTCCATTGATGATATGTTTAGCATTGAGAATGGTTTTAGATCAAGAGAATGGTTTTAGACCAATAGAATCAATATGAAAAAATTCCTTATATATGCCCTAATCAAATAAGGTCATGATAAACCATTTCATCATGTATTTAGTCTTCATCTTGTCAAATTTTGTAAATATGTCAAAGTTGTCATATGAAAAATGTAAAAAAAATGCAAAAGTATGGAAGATGAATAGTCAAGTACTCAAGAGTCAGTTGGAAACTATTGGTTTCCCTCAAATCATGTATAAATATGCATAAACCTTCATGGAAAAGGCATTGGAGATGTATTGAAAACATTTTGAAGATGAATTGAAGAGATGTTTGAATGAAATTAATGTCAAGAAACTCTATGTCAAGGACACTGGGGCACATTACAAACATAAAAAACTTACATCTTGGGGGGAGGTGCCAATAAGGCCAATAAGGATACTATTTCAGTTGGGTGTGTGTGTGTATGCAAATCCCATTTATGGCCAAGAAGCTCTCTATTTACTATTATTTACACATCAGAGTATGACTATCCTAAAACAACATCGTGTATATGCTCATAAAAGCCATCAAACTCTGAGAATAAACTCGTCATTAGATAAGGAGTGGAAGGCTAAAGTCACATTCCCAAAAACCTCTTAAAATCACATGTCTCCTCTTATGAAAACTAGGGTCTTTGCCGATACATTGTTCTGTAAGAGCAAAGTCACTTAAGATCCTAAGAGCAAAAACATTGCCAGTGCCATATTTTTTGTTCTGCTCATCGTGGGGTCAAACGAACTGCCCCAACGCGTCGGGGTGGGGGGGTAAATGCTAGGGGAGGTCTCGTTTCATGCACCAAGCGTCCCAGTCATTCCGGGCAAGAGGCTACCAGTAAAGTCCTTTAAGATCCCTGAGACCAAAAAATTGCCAAACTTTGACCAGGCAGTTCTCAGAATTCGTGAAAGTTGGGAATGTTCTGTTTGGACCTACAGGTGCATGTGACATCATTCCACAATAACCTCTCTCATTTTGGTCAACTCCATTCCATTTGACCATGTTGAAATCAAACGCATTGGCGCAAAATGCTTCAATTTGATGTAGTGGAAAGGTGCTAGGTGCGACATTTTTCGTTCCATAGCTCGTGCGGTTGAACGGACTACGCCAACGCGTTGGGGTGGGTAGGTAAATGCTAGTGGAGGTCTCGTTTCATGTGCCAAGCGTCCCAGTCATTCCGGGCAACAGGCTACCGACAAAGTCCTTTAAGATCTCTGAGACCAAAAAACTACCAAACTTTGACCGGGCAGTTCTCACAATTCGTAAAAGTTGGGAATGTTCTGTTTGGACCTACAGGTGCACGTGACATCCTTCCACAATAACCTCTCTCATTTTTGGTCAACTCCATTCTGTTTGACCGTGTTGAAATCAAACGCATTGGCGCAAAATGCTTCAATTTGACTTTGCCGGTAGCTTACAGCTCAGAATGACTGGGACGCTTGGTGCATGAAACAAGACCTCCACTAGCATTTACCCACCCACCCTGACGCACTGGCTCAAACCATTTGGCCCCAGGACCTGTGGAATGCAAAATTTCAATCCTAGCAACTTTTGACTTTGACAGTAGCTTACAGCTCGGAACGACTAGGATGCTTTGCACACAAAACAAGACCACCCCTATCATTTACTCACCCACCTCGATGTGTTGGAGCAAACCGTTCAGCCCCAGGACCTGTGGAATGTAAAATTTCAATCCTAGCAACTTTTGACTTTGTCGGTAGCTTACAGCTTGGAACGACTGGGATGCTTTGCACACAAAACAAGACCTCCCCTAGCATTTACTCGCCCACCCTGACATGTTGGAGCAAACCGTTCAGCCCCATGAGCTATGGAATGAAAAATGTCACACCTAGCACCTTTCCACTGCATCAAATTGAAGCATTTTGCGCCAATGTGTTTGATTTCAACACGGTCAAATGGAATGGAGTTAACCAAAAATGAGAGAGGTTATTGTGGAAGGATGCCATGTGCACCTGTAGGTCCAAACAAAACATTCCCAACTTTCACGAATTCTAAGAATTGCCCGGTCAAAGTTTGGCAGTTTTTTGGTCTCAGGGATCTTAAGGGACTTTGCCGGTAGCCTCTTCCCCGGAATGACTGGGACGCTTGGCGCATGAAACGAGACCTCCCCTAACATTTACCCGCCCACCCCGACACGTTGGCAGAGTCCGTCCGACCCCACGAGCTATGGAATGAAAAATGTCGCACCTAGCACCTTTCCACTACATCAAATTGAAGCATTTTGCGCCAATGCGTTTGATTTCAACACGGTCAAACGGAATGGAGTTGACAAAAAATGAGAGAGGTTATTGTGGAAGGATGTCACATGCACCTGTAGGTCCAAATAGAACATTCCCAACTTTCACGAATTCTGAGAACTGCCTGGTCAAAGTTTGGTAATTTTTTGGTCTCAGGGATCTTAAGGGACTTTACCGGTAGCCTCTTGCCTGGAATGACTGGGATGCTTGGCACACGAAACGAGACCTCCGCTAGCATTTACCCTCCCACCCCGACACGTTGGCGTAGTCCGTTCGACCCCACGATGAGCAGAACAAAAAATATTGTTCCAGTTGACACATTCTCAATCATTGACATGGATGATATCTCAGTACTATTCCTTTAGGCATAATATGAGCTTCCAATGGAAGGCGCAATTATGAGGTTAAGATGATGAAAAGTGTGCCTCATTCATAGTCATGTTTTACTTGTCTTCAATGATGATTCCTTGATTCAACTTAATCCTTTGATAATACATTTTAACCTCCTTGTGAAAGTGCACTTTCAAGGTTGCTTGAGCAAGAGCTAGCGCCTCAACATCAAGGCGCACTTTTGGTGTTCTAGAAACATGAACTAGCACCTCAAATAGTAAGGCACTCATTCTAGGTTGTTTATTCAATAATTGGCACTAGTCACATATGGTGTAGAGAGGTAGATGTGTGCCCAAGTCATCATTTGATGCCTTCAATAACTATAAACTCCTTTGATGATGCATTTTATCCTTCCTATTCACTATCTAGCCTTAGGCACACATTTTAGGTTGATCAATCATAATCTAGTGCCCTAAGTACCAAGGTGCACTTTTAGATTAGTTTGATAAAGGATTAGTGCCTTCATTTCTAGGCAGAAGTTTGGAGTTGAAATACATCAAAATAACAAGTTTCTTCATCACTTCAAACATATTTAACACTTTGAAGATCTCCAATGCATGATTGAATATCAAGAAACTAATGTATCATTTCATGAAGGTCTTAAGTGTTGTAAATATGCATCTTCTTATTTAATCATGTGTTGTAAATGAAGGAATGCAATGATTGCAATATGTGCACAAAATGGAATTTTTGATAAAGATTGAAAGGAAATGTTAAGAAAATGCAATTGGCGGGTGTAAATCCAAAGTGTGGAAGCATAGACAAGGCATGTGAATAGTTTGGCATGACACCTCAAAGAGATGCTATCTCATGGAATGAAATGATTGCAAGATATGCACAAAATGGATTTTTTGAAAAGGCTTTAGAAACTTTGAAGCAAATACAATTGGAACGTCTAAAACCAAATTCCATAACCTGTGCAAGCATTCTCCCTACTTGTGCCAAATTAGGATCTTATATATACATATATGCACATAATGTCATGAAAATAATGTATAGTGTATATATCAAGCCATATAGGCATGTACAAATAAAACCATATGGGTATATACAATGATATACATCGATAACATACAAAAGTATGTTTACAAAGCCAAATACACATATGTAACAAAATGTCCCAAAATCAAATCTCCTATGGATTGCTATCAAATAATCTATGGCTCTTGCTAGGCCATGAAGATGGTGAACCAGTCAATGACTCATCTTCCATCGCTCATCGACTAGACCTCCTCGATAGAGATTTTTGAATTTCCACCTATTAATACAATCAAACAACGTGCACATTAATATAGAATTTAATATTCAAAATATATAACATGACATAAGTAATCAATCACTTACCACCAATTGGTGATCCCTTTTGATCATTTGTTGTCTCTCTTCTTCTATAGAGCTGGATGGGTAGGGGAGGTGACGTCCTGTGAGAAGCATGAACAAGCAGATTTAAAAGTAAACATGAATATCACAAATATGTACATTAAATGCTGTGCTTATTATAGGACTGTTCTAGTACTATTTTAGGACTGTTGTAGGACTGTTGTAGTTAAAACTATCCTAGTAGACATGTATAGGACTGTTATAGGACTGTCATCTCATGGAATACAATGATGGCAAGATTACTATCAAGATTAGTATGAAGATTAATTATGACTATTATAGGACTTGTTGGATCTAGGGCATACAACTGAGAGGGGGGGGTGAATCAGTTGTATAAAACTTCTTGTTCTTTCAAACTCTTGATTCTTTGTTATTAGTTAGCAGCATATAAATTAATCATCCATGAAAGCATAATATATAAACACAAGAGCAGATAAGCATCAACACATTGAACACCAGGATTTTGACGTGGAAAACCCGGTTAAGGGAAAAACCACGGGGTGATTAACCCAAGAATTATTCTCTGTTAGAAGAATAAAGAAGAATGAATGGCACATGCCAATTAGGGCTCACTGCTCGAGCACACTGCTCACAAAGAGGCCCACTGCCTACAAGGAGACACACTGTCTACAGAGTGATAAAAATCACAGTCTTGAACTGGAGAATGACATCTCTATCATGTCCGGATCAGTTCCAATTAAGCCCAAAAACCTCTGCTCTGCCTTTCGCACTTCTCTTCACTATGCCACACTCATCAACACACACCACACCTCGAAATGAACTCACAAACCGTTATTTATACAAGACATCAACTTAGGAACAAACATCTAAGTCGGCAAACAACCATAAGAACATCCGCAAGATGAATAACACATCCGGTCAGCCACCACAAGAACATTCGCAGGATGAACAACTCATCCGGTCGGCTAAACATAGCAAGAACTTCATCCGGAAGAATATCTTCAATTCTGGGCTCTACTATCAATGCGGACCAACAACATAACCTCAACATGATCCAAGAACCTTCACAAGCCTGCCTAAATGACCGGATACATCCGCACTTCCTTTACCTACTGGAATCTCTTGTCTTCCTCATCCGGAACTTCAAGAACACAGTCTGTCGCCACTGTCATAATGCAAGAGGTACTTCCGGACCTCCAAATCATACAAAACTCGAGATGGCACATCACAAGGACATCCCAAACACTCTTTCCAATCTGCAGATTAGGGTTGTACAATTCTGGACCTCACTGGACCTTTCTGTGATCCTCTGTCACCTCTAAGCACTTGCCGGAACCGGTTCCACACAGACAGCCATAACTTCTTCAGGTCTTCATGCGGACCTCTGAAAACTTGACTGAAGCATCTCAAGACTCATATCTACAAACCCTTTAATCCGTATCCTCCGGTTCTCAACCTATCCAATATATTTGCCTTCTTCTCATCACTGTTCTTCACTGTTCCTGACTGAGGCTAATTTTCTCAATATCCTCAACACACAGCTCATCCAATCCTTCTTGTCAATGTAATATGAGTATGTTGACATCAATGACAACACTGGTTCACCTCATACTTGCAACAATCTCCCCCTTTGTCATTGATGGCAACATATGATGTGAAAAACCATCAAGACAAGAACTTCTCCTTTCTGTCACAGCTCCCCCTATCAACAACAACTTTTTATGTCTTCTCTTCCTTTACTGCTCCCCCTTTGATCATTAACCACTTGTTTTTCACATGTCTTCTCTCCCCCTTTGACATCAATGGCAAAGGGCTCATACTTGCAATTCTCATACATCAGAATCATACCAGCTGCTCCCCCTTAGTTGCAGCTCCCCATCATCAATTTGGATCACAAGATATGACTGTGATATCCACCGGACTGATGCACATCAGTGCATCCTAGTTCATCACCGGAGGGGTCATGACCCCTAACTTCTCCCGGAGATATTCAAAAGAATCCTTGGGAAGAGGTTTAGTAAAGATATCTGCAATCTGATCCTTGGAGGGAACATACTCCAATCTGACTTCTTCCTTGTTCACTTGTTCTCTCAAGAAGTGAAACTTGATAGATATGTGCTTAGTCTTAGAATGCAATACCGGATTCTTAGAAATATTAATTGCACTTGAATTATCACAGAAAATTGTGATAGGCTCCTCATATTCAACTTTAATGTCTCTTAGCATCTGCTTCATCCATAAGATTTGAGTGCAACTACCTGCTGCTGCAATGTATTCTGCTTCAGTTGTAGACAGAGATATTGCATCTTGTTTCTTGCTTAACCAAGAAACCAATCTCTTCCCCAAAAAGAATGCTCCACCACTAGTGCTCTTTCGGTCATCCACATCTCCTGCCCAATTTGCATCTGTGTAAGCATGAAGAGAGAAATCCGGATCTCTAGGGTACCATAGACCATACTCAACTGTTCCTTTCAAGTACCTAAAAATTCTTTTGATTGCCATAACATGAGATTCTCTAGGATCAGCCTGGAATCTTGCCACAAGACCAACAGCCTGCATTATATCTGGTCTAGTTTGAGTGAGATACAACAATCCACCAATCATTGATCTATACTTTGTCTGATCTGCCTTTGGAGAATCATCATCTTTGCTTAACTTACATCCGGTTGCCATAGGAGTGTTCATTGGCTTTGAGTCTTCCATTCCAAATTTCCTTAACAATTCTTTCACATATTTGGTCTGAGAAATGAAGATCCCTTCTTTTGTTTGAGTAATTTGCAGACCCAAGAAGAAATTCATTTCACCAAGCATAGACATTTCAAACTCACTTTTCATCTGATTTGCAAAAGTTTTGCACATACTATCTCTTCCTCCAAAAATGATATCATCCACAAACACTTCAACAATCAAAATGTTTTCATGATCAATTTTGAAATATAAGTTACTGTCAGCAGTACCTTTGTTGAATCCAATCTGCACAAGATGCTTATCCAACCTTTCGTACCATGCTCTTGGGGCTTGCTTTAATCCATACAAAGCTTTCTTCAACTTGCAGACCATATCATCATTATCAGATAATTGAAATCCATCTGGTTGTTCAATGTAGACTTCTTCTTCCAGATCACCATTTAGGAAGGCAGACTTGACATCCATCTGATATACCTTGAAGTCTTTGAAGGCAGCAAATGCAAGAAGTAATCTAACTGCTTCAATTCTTGCCACTGGAGCAAAAGTCTCTTCAAAGTCAATTCCTTCTATTTGAGAGTAGCCTTTGCAGACCAATCTAGCTTTGTTTCTGATTACTTCACCAGCTTCATTTAGTTTGTTCCGGAAGACCCACTTGGTTCCAATTACATTCCTGTCTCTAGGTCTGGGAACAAGATCCCAAGTATGATTTTTCTCAATTTGCATCAATTCATCTTCCATTGCTTTGGTCCAGTTTTCATCATTGCAGGCTTCATTTATTGTTTTAGGTTCAATCTTTGAAATCAGACAACATTCATCCTGATTTTGAGCAACATTCCTTCTAGTTTGTACACCTTTGCTTCTGTCACCTATGATCTGATCTTCAGAGTGGTTCAGTCTTACATACCTTGGAATTTTGGGAGTATCCTGCACTGCTGCTTCTTGATCAGGCTCATTCAAACCTATCTCTTCTTCCTGATTTACCGGATCAGGCTGACTCTGTCTCACCGGAGAGGATTGAGTTCCTTGAACACTGTCTTGGTCATCTTCATCAAACTCATAAAATCTTGAAGGCTTCTCAATTCCTTCATCAACTTTCACATTGGTGCTTTCTATCATCTTCCTCAATCTCTTATTGTAACACCGGTATGCTTTGCTTTGAGTGGAGTAACCCAAGAAAATTCCTTCATCACTTCTAGCATCAAACTTTCCTAGATCTTCATCTCTTTTAATATAACACTTGCTACCAAATACTCTAAAATATTTCACAGTAGGAGTGATGCCAAACCAGAGTTCATAGGGGGTCTTACCGGTGTTGTTTCTGATTTGAACTCGATTAAGAGTGTAGACTGCAGTGCTGATAGCTTCTTTCCAAAACATTTGAGGAACATTTGCTTCCAACATCATTGTCCTGGCAGCTTCCTGGATGGTCCGGTTCTTTCTCTCAACTACTCCATTCTGCTGTGGAGTCCTAGGAGCAGACAACTGTCTCCTTATACCCTGCTTCTCACAGAAGTCAATGAACTCACCAGATGTAAATTCACCACCTCTATCAGACCTTAGACACTTTAGTTTCAATCCAGTTTGATTCTCTACCATAGCTTTGAAGATTTTGAACTTCTCAAATGCTTCTGATTTTTCTTTTAGAAAGGTAACCCACATCATCCGGGAATGATCATCAATTAACAACATGAAATATCTATCACCTTGCAGACTCTTGATTCTTGTCGGACCACAGAGATCAGTATGTACTAATTCCAACAATCCGGTAGAAGACTGATCTTGGCTTTTGAAAGAGACTCTGCTTTGTTTACCTAACTGACATTCTTTGCACAAACTATTTGTAGGTTTCATCAATTTTGGAAGATCTCTTACAGCCTGAGTATTGCTTATCTTGATGATGTTATCAAAATTTACATGACACATTCTTCTATGCCATAACCAACTCTGATCAATTTGAACAAACAAACAACTTTTATTTGAACCAACCAGATGAAAGATATTACCTTTTGTCTGAGTACCGGATGCAATTTCAGTTCCGGAGCTTGTAAAGATTCTGCATTTTCCATTCTTGAACCGGAGATCATAGCCTTTGTCCACTAACTGACCAACACTGAGAAGATTGTGCTTCAATCCTTCAACATATAGTACATTACCTGTTTTGCTCTTTCCATCAAAGGAAATAGTTCCCCTACCTCTGATTCTGCCAGTAGAATTGTCACCAAACTTTACCATTCCTCCTTCATACCTTTCCAAATCTAAGAACTTATTCTTGTCACCAGTCATATGGTGAGAACATCCATTGTCAATAACCCAATCATCCTTTTCTTCCACTTGAGCAGCCAAAGCTTTTTCAACAACTTTGTGATTGGCAGATTCAGAGAGTATTGAATCTTCTTCCTTGATGGCAATAAACACCCACTCATTTCCTGATTTGCTTCCTAGTTCTGATTCATCATCTGTTACTCCTTCATTGTCATCTTCTTCATGAACATAATAGCAATTCTTTTGAAACCTTTGTCTGTGAGTATTAGACCTTGCAGATCTCTCCGGACATCTTGAAGCAAAATGACCAATCTTATTGTAATTGAAACACTTAAAGGGTAGTTTTCCTTCATACTTACCGGATCCTCTTGGCAGTCTCTTTGCAATGAGGGCTTCAAGTTGAGCTGTTTCTGCTTCTTCTTCTTCCATGTCTCTTCTTGCTTGATCATACCATGACATTTTCCTTGATGAGTTTTCTCCCGGATCAAATCTCTGTTTGCCTTTCACATAGGCACTGGCTTTGAAAGCAGATTCAGTCTTGGGAGGATCATCTCCAAACTCGGTCATTTCAAATGCAGCTAGTTTGCCAGCCAGTTGTTCTCTTGTGACAGTTGTGTGGGCTCTGAATTCATCAATGGCAGCAACCTTGATTTTGTAGGCAGCAGGAAGGGATCTTAGGATTTTGCAGACAATCTCATTTTCATCTAAAGTTCCACCAGCATTTCTGATTCCACATACCAGCTCATTCACTCTTGGCATAAAGGTGGTGATGTTTTCATCATCTCTCATTTTCAATCTTTCAAATTTCCCTTTCAGACTTTGCAACCTTGCACTTTTGACAAACTCATCTCCTTCATACAGAAGTTCCAGTTTAGTCAGGATCTCATATGCAGTTGGTAGGTCAATAACATTCGAGAGATCTAAGTCATTCAATGCGCTTAGAAGAGCTTCCTTGGTCCGCAGATTGTTTTCAGCTTCTGTGATTTCATTCAGAGTTGTCGAACCACCTTGTGGAGGTACATATGGTTTTGAAACCATAGCCAAGTATGCTTTTCCCATACATTCCAGGTGACACTTCATGCGACCTTTCCAGAGAGTGAAGTTGGTTCCATCGAACTTCGGACTATCCTTCTTGTATGACGACATCCTGGATCACCTCAAGCGGTTAAGCTCCTATCAGAGGAACTTGGCTCTGATACCAATTGTTGGATCTAGGGCATACAACTGAGAGGGGGGGGTGAATCAGTTGTATAAAACTTCTTGTTCTTTCAAACTCTTGATTCTTTGTTATTAGTTAGCAGCATATAAATTAATCATCCATGAAAGCATAATATATAAACACAAGAGCAGATAAGCATCAACACATTGAACACCAGGATTTTGACGTGGAAAACCTGGTTAAGGGAAAAACCACGGGGTGATTAACCCAAGAATTATTCTCTGTTAGAAGAATAAAGAAGAATGAATGGCACATGCCAATTAGGGCTCACTGCCCGAGCACACTGCTCACAAAGAGGCCCACTGCCTACAAGGAGACACACTGTCTACAGAGTGATAAAAATCACAGTCTTGAACTAGAGAATGACATCTCTATCATGTCCGGATCAGTTCCAATTAAGCCCAAAAACCTCTGCTCTGCCTTTCGCACTTCTCTTCGCTATGCCACACTCATCGACACACACCACACCTCAAAATGAACTCACAAACCGTTATTTATACAAGACATCAACTTAGGAACAAACATCTAAGTCGGCAAACAACCATAAGAACATCCGCAAGATGAATAACACATCCGGTCGGCCACCACAAGAACATTCGCAGGATGAACAACTCATCCGGTCGGCTAAACAGAGCAAGAACTTCATCCGGAAGAATATCTTCAATTCTGGGCTCTACTATCAATGCGGACCAACAACATAACCTCAACATGATCCAAGAACCTTCACAAGCCTGCCTGAATGACCGGATACATCCGCACTTCCTTTACCTACTGGAATCTCTTGTCTTCCTCATCCGAAACTTCAAGAACACAGTCTGTCGCCACTGTCATAATGCAAGAGGTACTTCCGGACCTCCAAATCATACAAAACTCGAGATGGCACATCACAAGGACATCCCAAACACTCTTTCCAATCCGCAGATTAGGGTTGTACAATTCTGGACCTCACCGGACCTTTCTGTGATCCTCTGTCACCTCTAAGCACTTGCCGGAACCAGTTCCACACAGACAGCCATAACTTCTTCAGGTCTTCATGCGGACCTCTGAAAACTTGACTGAAGCATCTCAAGACTCATATCTGCAAACCCTTTAATCCGCATCCTTCGGTTCTCAACCTATCCAATATATTTGCCTTCTTCTCATCACTGTTCTTCACTGTTCCTGACTGAGGCTAATTTTCTCAATATCCTCAACACACAGCTCATCCAATCCTTCTTGTCAATGTAATATGAGTATGTTGACATCAATGACAACACTGGTTCACCTCATACTTGCAACAGGACTTTTATAAGAATGCAAAGTAAGGAAGCATAGGCAAGGCACATGAATTGTTTGGTGGAATACCTCAAAGAAATGAGAATTTTGTCAGATGTTGTAGTTGCAATTGCCATGTGACACATGTATGTAATATGTGAAAGCATAGACAAGGCACATGAACTATTTGGTAAAAGACATCAAATACATGTCACCTCATGGAATGCCTTATGTAGAAAAAGGTACAAATGTGCAGTATTAAGAAATACAAATGAGAACTAAAAATCATACGTCGAGTATAGTCAAAATAACCTACGATGCCATACAAAATAATTTATGATGCCATGCAAAATAATATACGATGCCATCTAAAATAACTTTATTCGCTGTCCTGTATAGTCAAAAGCATGCATTATAGTTATTAAAGTAACAAGATTTTTAATAAAACAATTCTAAAAAATAGAAAAAACAAGAACAAGTTAAGATAAAAAATGTCATACTTGTCCATCTGGAAGTTTAAATGCTAGTCAAGCGTACCTAAGGGGTCATCTCTTACCTTCAAAGTATCCAATATTGCTTCATGATCAACATTACTAATTGTCCATAGTTCTTTTGATTTTGGTCTTCCACGATGCTTTAGTAACTTGACATTTGTTGCTACAACTAGGTGAGAATACATCAATATGGTTTTATGCTTCTCAAAGTCTTCAAAGGCCGGGATGCCATTCTTTTTAACCATATATGTTTGTAACCAAGTCCCAACAATAACAACTGATCCTGTAGGATATGTGAACCCATCATCATCTGTCATAGGTTGTGTTAGCTTTTGTTTTCCCTGTACACATCGTGCCAACCAATAGTCTGACCTCTCTTCATTTCCATGCGGTGCAACAACTGCATAAACATGACCTGGCTATACAAGGTCTAAAAGATGTTCATAGTCAAATGAGCTCTCCATGTCATTGACGGAAGATGATTGACCTTCATATAAAGGGACTAAATATTGTGGAATCCATGCATCTACCCACTCACTTGACTCACAATTGTTCCAATTACATTTAATACAACTCTAACAAAAACAAGCTAATTCTCGTGTCCAAATAGTCCATGTACTTGCATTTGAGCTTTGAAATGAATGCATCTTTGATGATTCACTGATTCTTTGACATTCCAATTTCTCTATCGCTATCCCATCATCAACCAACCAAAAGAACCTGCGCACTTCAGAATCAAGAGCCACTCCTCGTGACAATGCATAGTTACAGCACTTAACAATGGAATCTACATCACTGAATGTAGCACCACCTCTAATCTTTAGTTGTTCTTTAAAAAGAGCTCTCTTCACGCATGCACCTGCTCCATCATGTTCACCTTTTCCATGCCCGGCTTCAAAAAAATTCCAAATATGAGGTATACCCTTCTCTACATGCATTTTGCTCAACCAATAGAAATTATGAGCATTCTTGAATTGACCAGTGCAATTATCTGACCAAATGAGATGTTGATCTATTCTAATATCTTTTTCTTGCAAGAACCCATAAAATTGTTGAAAACAATATTGCACAAACTCTGCTGAATGAGATTGATCATCACTCATGTAAAAATGGTATTCTCTGACAATCTTCCTATTCTCTTCTGTACTCTCGGGGGCATGTTTGTATGTGATGTGAACAAAAATAGCAATCTGAATAGAATTGTAGTACTGGCATTGAACTTCATTTTGGGGTTGCAATGTATAGTTTTCTGCAAAATCAACTATGGAGACAATAGTTCCAATCAGGAAAGAGTCTTTACACATCCTGAACTGTTGATCTAACCATCGAGACTTGTGGCTATGTCTGACATACTTGTAGAAAAGATTTTTCTTAAAATCATCAATAAAATCAGCAATACTTACCTCTCTTACAATCAACTCACATCTAGAACCTTCACCTCCACTTTTCAAATTGTATTTCACTGTCTCATATCTCTTTTTCTCAACCATTCTCTTTCCAAAATCATGCTCGTTGCCCTCATGAAAACATGATACAAACTTTGATAACCCACCACATTGTAAACACTTTTCATTTAAACAATCATTCTTGTAGAACATGCAACCATCATCTCTAATACATAGAAATAAATCCAGTAAGTCCCTAGATGACTTTGGTAGTTGAATTGCACCACACTCCTGTAACATTTCGTTAGTGTGCAAAGTAGAATGAATATTGCATAATAATTCATGGTACATAGAAAATTCTATATCGTATTTGCAACAACATGTATTACGAACTTTAAGAGGAACACAATAAAATGGCTTAAGAGATTCAAATTCTCTTTGTGAGATTGTCATACCTGGGTGAGTTTCACAATATTGTTTGTACAATGTTGTTTGGCTACATTCCAAGTAATGTTTAGGATGTGGTGTGCAGTCTTTATCACCAATTCTTAACTTTACAACATCTTTTGCATTCGGTGATACCCTAGAGTTAGTGTGCCAAAATCGTTCAATTTCTTCCTTTGTGCTATCAATTAGCTTCTTGTCAACTCGTGGAAGCCTACCACTAAAAGCCCAAGTATCATTGGCAACAAGACTATCTAGCCTTGATCTTAATGCTAGTGCTTTTGACAATGTTTTACGATTCAATCTTAAGTCAACACAAGTTTGCCTCATTAATCGAGCATTTCTTAATTGTTTGCTTACTATTGAGGTTGTTATTACTCTATGGGCAGCTCTTTTATCTTTCTCCTTGCTAGTCTTTCCAATAGAATTAAGTGCATTGAAAAGGCTTCTTACAATAATTTTATTCCGATCGGACATTTGTTTAACCGAATCTTTAGTTTCTTTAGTAAAGGTCTCATTTTGTACATCTTTAATAATTGCACAAAAAGTTGGCATTGTTTGGTTAATGTTTTCTTCTCAAAGTATTCATTGAAGAGTTTTGTAGCCCACAACCGAACCGTTCGTGATGACCTCTTGCCTTCAAGTTTTTCCATTATGTTCTCATCAATTTCAAGTAACCATTTTGGGGTTTTTGGGTGTTTTCTAATTTCATCATGGTTATTCTCTTCTTGACAAATGTCCTCTCTTCTTATGAAATTTGGAGATACATTGATTGTTCTTATTTCATCCATGTTTTCAACCTCATCAATTTTATCAACAAATGGATTATGGAGTGCAATTTCAATATCATGATGTTCATATCCACTTTCTTCAAGTGCACATCTTCATTTTTCTTCTTCTTATTTGTCCATGGTATTGCTATTATGAATAGGTGTTTCATAACATTTTTCAATATTTTCATTTGCAATATCATGGTGAATTTCATTCTTATCTAACATTTCATTATAATCAAAATTAACATCTTCAATTTGCATGTCATTAGATGGTAAAGAAGAAGATTCACCTTGATGAGCATCCGCCAAACCCACCCTTCCAATCCTCTTCCTTTCCCTATCTTTTTTCCTAATTGCTTCAATTTCCTCCAATGTAACTTTCCTCCTCCTTTTTGCTTTACGACGATTGTTGCTCCCCATTAGGGGAACAAAAATATCACCCTTATGATTGTAACAAGAAAATTGTGTCTCCAAAAGTGCATAAAAATATTCCTTTCACTGTCATAGCCAGAAATCACGAGTATTTCGATAGTAGAGGGTCTCTGGTTGCGGAAGTCGGGCCCAGAAATATTTCTTTTGTCTTTTTTTTGCTTTTCCAAAACGGATATCCATTTTCAAAACGGATATCTATTTTGGAAAACCCAATTCTTTGCAACGGACACTTGCAACGTCCATATACCTACTACAAAATAGATATCCGGTTTATTATGTACATTTGGATTCTATACTAGGGATTCATTGTATTATTCAATAAACTTGTGAATTACCATCTAATTTCAATGTTTACACACTAATCCACCTAGGTATCAACTTAATAAAGCTCTGGATATAAGCCATTATTTGATTTTAGGCTATCATCAAATGAGGAGCTTCTAAAGGCAAAAATGTTGTCCCAAAAGAAGACTTAATGTTATTCGTAAAGACATTAGATTGTTAAAATACAAATTTGAGGTTAGATATTCCTTGGGCTATTTTAGTATAGAGAAGCAAAATTGCAATATATGACTATCCTAGGAATTAGAATGGTTGATAATAGGATATTCATGGCATTTTGATATTAATGGATGGATTGATGGATGTTTAGGGAGTTTAAGTTTAAATGTAATGTATGAGAATTCTTATTTATGAAGGATCTAATATGTCTTATGTCTTATTTGTAGGCCATTCAAGAAAGAAATGAAAAGACACCAAGGACTATCATAACACCTATTATAATTAGGTGCATCAAAGGATTGTCATCCAGGACCTTACCAATATGGGAAGTTATCAAAACCATGTCATGTTTAAAATTAAAGGCTTTATCACCTCTTTGTCCCTATAGGCCTATTAGAACAATAGGTCACATTTTATTCATATACCGGGGTTGAGAATAAACACTAAGCATTTGTAGTTATGGCAAGTGTAAATGGAAATAGATCACAAATTTAGACAATCTATCCTCTCCTAGATTGCACTGACTGAGTGGAAATTACAAATTCTCTATTAATGTCCTTTATATACTGAAGGTATGGGTGAGAAAGGTAAACTTTGTATGTTGTAGACAAGTGATGCAGAGCAACACAGCAAAAGCTTACAAACAAGGTGTAAAATACCCATTAACCCACCAATTGCTCAAATAGCTTTTAAAATATCCTTCCCAAGGTCCAAACGAGACCAAAATACACTCTTTCTTTACTATCGGTAAGACATTTCTAATGTCTCATCGAACTATGCTTCATATGTTCTTCCTTTCTCTATTGTCGGCCAGACTTATCATTATCGGTAACCTTCAAATTTGTTAGCCCGATGTGGGACCTCTCGCCGATGTGTAGAATCCATTGCTCAGGCTTATGCTGTCGATGTGACTCCTCCGTTGTTCTCTGATATGTATAAGAGGACGGATCAAAGTAATTAGCATGCTCCCTTCAAAGTAAAGACATGAGAATAGAGCACTTGTGAGATGGTTATTGTAAAGGGACAAATCAATTAGAGACATACAGTTTCCTAGAGAATTTGGAATGCTTCCGCTCAGGCGATTGTAGGACAAACAAAGATGTTCTAACTTCCCCAGACCACCAAATTCTGCAAGTATACTCCCCTTCAAGTTGTTGTGTGAAATTCTTTTCCAGTGAAGTTGTGAGTAATTGGCAAGAGATTTGGGAATAGAACCCTCTAGTCCATTTCTTCTTAAGTCAAGTATCTTCAATGCTTTCAACTGCTCAAACCAAGGTGGAATCCTTCCCTTGAAAGAACTAAAAGAGAGATTTAAAGTGCATAACAAGGAGAGACCTCCTTCGGATGGAAAAAAGGTACCTTTTAATTCCAATTGAGGGAGAATTATGGCCACCACTGATGCGGGAGCATCCAAGGGGTCACCTTGGAAAAGAGACCCAGGAAGGGCACGGAGAGATGATCATAGAAAGGTAGGGGTAAAATGTCCTAAGGGGCCTGATAAGGACCCTAGGACCAAAACGAATGTAATAAACACCTAGGTAGTTTAATTTTGTTTTGCGGTTTATTTTGGTGTGATGTGTTTCCTAAGGTCCAAGCGACCAAGAATGTGAGAATCAGGATGTAACTGTCCCATCGCTAGCTGGCAAGAAACAGAATGTAACTGTGAGGTGAGCGGTTACAGAATGGTTGGCATTCCCACCGCTGCAACCGCCACCCATGGAGAATGTTTTAAGCATCTTTTGTGATTAGACGGGGGAGATGTATGTGTGTAGGCAGAGAAACAATCAGATTTTAGATTGCAGAAAGAAGAATTTCCTTTTGATAGTGCGTTTTATCTCCAGTTCTGAAATCTTGTTTTTATTTTCTGACTGGTATCGAAGTAAGATATTTTTTTTTACTTCTGAGTGTGACTATGCCGGAACGGACCCTCCCATGGATGTAAGAGTCTGGTTCTCATGGAGCGGTCCGCAGAAATCTATACCATATTCGACTAACTCTAACTGTGCAGAGGGGAAATGAAGTTGGAAGGTGATCACCAGATGGAATGTGGACTGTGAGCCACGAGGAGAGATTGGTTTGCAGGCGAGCGTCGAATTTGTGGTGAACTTGAGTGGGAAGAGAACATGCTTCGGTGCATCAACGAAGGCAGTTCGAGGAGTCATCAGCATGACCGAATGTGTCGGTAAGGAAATTCTGAGTTAAGTGATAGTGTAGTTTGCTGATAGTGTCTGTTGAACCATCAGGTTGAACCATCGGGTTGAACCAGTCCAACGGTTTAATAGTTTCTTTTGGTTCATCGGTTTAACACTACACAATTAGTTCAACGGTTTGAGAGTTTGGGGTTGCACCGGTTCAATCGCAAGGTTCAAGCAGAAGGTTCAACCGGAAGGTTCAAGTTGGAGGTTCAACCACAAGGTACAAGCAGAAGGTTTAACTGAAAGGTTCAAGTGGAAGGTTCAACCGGAAGGTTCAAGCAGAAGGTTCAACCGCAAGGTTCAAGGGGAAGGTTCAACCGAATGGTTCGAGTGAACGGTTCAACGAGTTCACGGGTTCAACAGTTCAATGAGCTCATAGATTCATTTGGTTTAAGAGGTTCAATTGGTTCAACCACTATGGTGGTTCAATATATTTTGTGTTGCTGATTTATGTTTCCGCAGCGCGCTCCCTATCAAATTGGTAATGGATAGGGGTTTTTTCGGGGGAACGTCGAAAGGGTTTGGCCGATATAGGCCGGCAGCGCCATTTAGGGTGAACTGTGGAATTTCCTCTGCATCAACCACTCTATTGGTATGTTTCTTGTACCAAACACTGGTCCAGAAGCACACATTTTCTGAATTGGTAGAAGTCTAGTTGGAGAAATGTGGTCTCCTCGACTACTATTATTGTAGGATATGCATAAACGGGTTTCTTGAAAAGGCTTTAGAAATTTTCAAGCAAATGCAATTGGCAAGTGTAAAGATAGATTTTGCAACCTTTGTCAGCATCCTCTCTACCTCTACCAAAATGGGAGCTTTGGAATAGGGTATGGACATTCATCAAAGCATAATGGAAGTGGGATTTTTGTAGATATTCTAGTTGGAAATGCTCTGGTAGACATGTACGGAAAGTGTGGAACCATAGATAAGACACATGAACTATTTGAAAAAATGCCTCAAAGAAATGTGGTCTCATGGAATAAGATGATTGCAGGATATATACACACTTACTCTGATGTGAGATTCACCACCCTTGTCTATCGGTAAGACCAATACCCTCGGTGAGACTTTTTACTTGCATTCCGACGTTATAACTCTCCCTGATGTGTTTACCGTCCATTAGTCATCGGTAAGACTTCTACATTGGTCAGACATTCTCTTCAATTTTTGATATCATATCTCACACCGAAATAATAAACACTGAACTACACCATCGACCAGACCACCTCTATCGGTGACACTTTTCTTCTCGCCTCTGAGAGTCCATCTCTTTCCGATGTTCCTTCTGTCGGTGTGACTCCCTCTCATCGGTGTAGTTCTCAACTGTTCTTCCGATGTGCCGATAAATAACCCATCGGTGACACTTAATGATTGTCACCCCGATATGACTTGATCTGTGAGATCAATGTTGTCGGCTCAATGGAACTTTGTCTCTCCGATAACTATTGTTAGTCCGATGTCTTCGAGCTATCCTATACATAACATGACTTGTTATCACCGGTCAACTAACGTATCTTTTCCCAATTTTCCCGATATGGCCGGTCAACCTTTGTATCCTTTGACATGTACATTCACCATTTACAACCAAGATAAATGATAGCAGGATATACATGAAATGTCCACGCATACATAAATGATATACTCATGGATTGTATCTTCGGTGAAACAATACCAATGGCACAAAATATGATGCTTCTCTTCATCCAAAACCAATGGCACAAATTTTTTCATAGATCAACAAAACGGATATCCGTTTTCAGAATGGATATCCGTTTCCAGAATGGATATCCGTTTCTAGTTGCTTTTACCGAAGCAAACCAAAGCAAGACGGATATCCATTTTGATTGTTGACTTTTTATGGATTGTAACGTGTTTTAATGTTTCAGTCTCTTCTTCGAACTTGACCCTTCGTGCTGACGACTTTTTTTTAATGCAAAATTGATAAAACAAAAAGGGTTTATAGAAAAAATTGTTAGCTTTCTAAAAATATAAGATTTATTTGGTTATCATTTTATTAAATAATTATTAATAATTTTCAGTATACCGTGTCTCTGAAATCTTGATGGACACACTGATTGAAAAACATCCATAACTTTCAAACCATTTCACCTTTTTGAGATCCAAAACCTGCGTCACACTCTATGCTTTTCTGGCTATAGGTTAAAAAAGAAATTTGAATTTTGATTTTTTTTTTATCGAGTTAGGTTGGCTGGAAAATTACTTTTTATTTTTAAAAAAAAGTCACAGTAAAAAAATCATAACTAATTATTTTATTAGAAAAAAATTTCAAATAAATATGCATCACATCCGAAGATGAGTCCTCTACTTATTTTGAAAGTTTAAAAAATAAAATAAAATTTTACTCATAGTTAGGTTGGCTGGACAGACACCCACTTTTTATTTTTTTCTGAAAAATTTAATAGCTATTCATTGAAATATTCAATTTTCACTAAGTAAATTTAGTTTTTTTTTTTTTTTAAATAGTAGCCTATAAGCTAGATTCAATTCTCTACAAATTTCATTCTTACATCTTTTTCAAATTGTATAGATAATCCATTCAAAATTTGACATGAACTTGATAAAGTCTGATTTTTTGTATTTTCATTGCCACTTAGAGGTATAGTTTGGCCCATCATGATCCTGCACATACCCTGTTCTTCTTTATACTTAGAATAAATGAGTATATCATCCAGAAAGACTAAAACAAACTTGTCCAAACAATCTCTGAATACATTATTCATGAGATTCATGAATGCAACAGGTACATTCGTGAAACCAAATGGAAACACTGTGAACTCATAGTGTCCATATCTGGTTCTAAAAGTTGTCTTATTAATATCTTCATCCTTCAGTCTTAACTGATGATACCCTGATCGCAAATCAATCCTTGGAAATATAGAAGCTCCACGCATCTAATCAAAAAGATCATCAATGCGTGGCAATGGATATTTGTTCTTTACCGTTGCTTTATTGAGCATACGATAATCTATACACAATCGAAGGGTCCCATCCTTCTTAACAAAAATAATCAGGGCACCCCAAGGTGAAACACTGGGTCTGATCAAACCTTTTGCCAACAATTCTTGTAATTGTGCTTTCAATTACATTAACTCTGTAGCTGTCATATGGTAGGGTTCTTTTGATACAGGCTTAGATCCTAGTTTATTATCAATTGCAAAATCAAAAACCCTTTTGGGAGGTAGTCCTAGAAGTTCTTCTGGAAACACATCTTGAAACTCCCAAAGAAAAGGATACTTTTCTTCAAAAGATGAACTAGGAATTACTAATCCTTACTCCACTTGTTCCATTTTGACTACAAATAACTGACAACCTTTCCTTCTAACCCTCTTCAATTGCTTGATAGAGATAGGTCTTATTTTAACTTCTCTTTGAATCCCTTGGAATTGGGTTTTATTTCCCAAATCATCTAAGCATTCAACTATTTTTAAAAAATAGTCAACCTTAGCTCTATGCTTCCATAACCAACTCATTCCTAGGATTACATCATAGGAACCTAAGGGAGCTACATACAGGTTTGCTTCATTTGAGAAACTAGGAAGGTCAAGTTTGGCTTCAAACAAACATTTCTATACCTGAGCCTTAGATTAGTTAGCATATTCTACTGACCAAGGTTTAGACATGTATCCAACTTTTCTAGGAAACTCATTCAAAATTCTAGGTGAAACAAAAATTTTAGTGGCTCCTATATCAATCAAAATAGATATAGGGACTCCAAACAAAGTACCTGTCATCTCAATAGGTGTGATTTGATACTCTACTTGACGATTGTCAAGAGTTACATGAATCCTTTGCTAGAATGCTTCTTGTTGAGTAGGTAGTGCAGTACCTCTTTGTTGAACATTTTGACCTTTGTTAGGGCAATGATTTGCATAATGGTCACCCGCACAAGTAAAACATCCTCCAATGGGTCCTTTCTTGTCTGAAGTCTTCCCACTGTTATCCTCATTTCTTTTGTCGTTTCTATTATTCTTCTCATTACCAGATCCACCCTTGTTTTTCTGAGATCCTTTATCTTTTCTCTTGTTATCATATCTCTTTTTATATCTTTTCTTGTATGGTTGGTTGTTAGGAGTTCCATTATACCTCTTGCAGTTTCTATTCCAATAGGTTGAGATGGATTTTAGCTTTTACTCTTGTTTGATCACTTTCTCGTACACTTGATCCATTGTTGTGGGACCATGTACATCCACTTCTCCACCGATTTGATCATTTAAGCCCATGATGAATTTTCAGATCCCAAATCTCTCATCCTTTTGATACTGAGGAACATATTTTAGGAGTTGGGTGAACTTTTCTTCATATTCCACTACTGTCATATCTCCTTGATGAAGATTCTAAAACTCAGTCAGTTTCTGATCAAAATAGAGTTGTGGTAACCATCTTTTGCGAAAAAGATCCATGAACTCATCCCAAATTACCCTTAGAGAGCTAAAATTCAATTCCATCTTCTTATTCATCCACCATATCGATGCTTCTCCTGCCAATTGGAATGCTCCCCATACTACGTTGATCACTTCTGAGTAATTCCTTATCTCGAAATATTTTTCCATTTTTGTTAACCAAGCTTCTGCAACATCTTCGGTTATTGTCCCATCAAATTTTTGTGGAGTGACCTTCTTCACATCCTTAGAAATCTCTGAGGTTAGTCTATCTCTTGCCTCTTTATGAGGTTATGTACTCTTACTATGCTCTTGATGATTTTCTATACTTTCTCCATGAGAGTTTTCACCTCCCTCAAAATTTCCTTTATCATCCACCTTCTTTTCCAAATCACCCATTCTTTTCTTGGTTTCCTCAATCATAGTTATGATTTGGTCTAGCTTATTATTTGGCAGGTGGTTTTCAAAATTATGACTGTCATACAATGAATGCAGGATTTTTAAAACTCTCCCTTAGCATACTCATACAGTCGACCAAGACTATGGTGATAATACTAACAAATGATAACCATTCTCTGCATGGCTTAATAGAATCAAAATTGAAGAATACTTGATAGAAATCAAGTTAGGAGTTGACTGAGATATGCACAGGGTCGATGCCTTCCAACCACGTATTCCCTTTCTATTTCCAGCTTAAACCACTTCTCACCCTCGGCAATACGTTCTATATTCTACTTCGAATCCTATTCTTCTTTCTACTGTGGGCTTAAATGAGTTTTTTTTCCTAAATAGGACTGAGGCACAACTCCTATAAAGTCACCCCTCTTCATCCTTCATAAAGAATTCAGTTGCAATACTTATTGCAACTATAACAGCCTTTTGTGACTAAGTCACAACATAAATTGATTTACAAGCAAAAGTCCTAATGCAGGAGAATCTAGTGGTGTAAGGGTAATCTTCAACAAAAAAAAGATATGTTTCAAAATCATCGATGTTCTCTCCAGTTCTTTTCAAAATTTGTGGTTTTAGTTCCATAATCGCTTGAATAATGATGTAGAACTTTCAGTTTTTTCCAAACTGCTAAAAATAGCAACCTGTTATTATAGGAAAGTTTGCATTTGGGCACAGATTGAAGCAAAAATTTACAGGAAGCTTCATAATTGAAAAATAAGACCTTTAGTGAAGGAATCACGCATAGATCATTTGTGAGCTAAAAGATATTAAAGTTTTTGTTTCCCAAAAAACACCTGAAAATTATTCAAACTCAAGTTTGAGGCACTAAATGGCCCTGTAGAGGCCTGAAAATGGTCAGAATAGACAGTTCTAGTTCTTTGCACATAGAGAACTCCACAAGCTTTCCAACACTTAAAACAGTTCATTAATTGAACATCCAGATCAAAAGTTATGGCTCTTGGAAGTTGACCTATTTGTGGAGGGAGGTGCAAATTTTGAAATTAGGTTGTTGGCCACCAAAAATACTATTAATAACCATTTTTGGGAACCCTAGGCAGTAGTAGAGTTAAGGGGGGAGGTGTAGAGTCAAGAATAGGCAGGAAAATAGATACCCTAGCTGAGTTGGGGTTACAAAAGGTAGAAGATTCCAAACCCTGGTGATGTGTAGCTGTAGTGTGTTGCAGCCTATGGAGGATTGATTCCTCTGATTGTAATTAAGCTTATGTAATGTAATGAGTTGCCCAGATCAATAAAGAAATATTCTATTTCCTGTGTTCCATTTCTATTGTTGTTTGTTTTATGGTTTACCCCCTTCATCAAGTGGTATCAGAGCAAGGGTTCCTAAGTGTGTAGACAGATCACCGACCATGAGGTAGTTTGCACCAGGACCTGAGGTTGTGGGTTTATGTCAGAGATCAAGATGTCTCCATGAAGAAATTGTATTGGGAGGAATTATTTGATAGAAGAGGTTTTTAGAGCCCTGCAAAGGCAGATCAATGCACTGCAAGAGGAGTTGTGAAAAGGGTTTGATCTGTGAACAAGAGAAGAAAGTGAGGATGAAGCTGAAGAAGAGATATCCAAGGAAGAACAAGAAGCTACAAGAGATCCCGTAGAAGTTAGGTTGTTGAGGGAGATTTCAAATATCAAAAAGAGGCCCACGATCAAAGTTTCTACATATTCTAGAGATTTGAATCCGGAACAACTTATTAATTGGATCAATGACATGGAGGAGTATTTCATGTATGAAGATGTGGAGGACCCAGATTGGGTCAAGTTTGTGAAAACAAAGTTGAAGGGCCACGCCAGTATTTGGTGGAAGGACATCCAATTAGAGAGGAACAGAAGAGGAAAATGAAAGATCACTAGATGGGATTGGATGGTGGAAAAACTAAAGAAGCAGTTCATTCCTGTGGACTATGAGATGGAGCTGCTGAAGAAGCTGCAAGGACTGAAGCAAGGTATCATGTCTATTAAGGAGTATACAGAAGAGTTTTATAAAATTACTATCAGGACAGGCCATGCAGAGCCCAACAAGGAGAAGGTAGCCCATTACATTAATGGGTTGAGGCCGAGTATTCAAGAGGACCTGAGTCTGGTCAAAATGACCACAATAGAAGATGCATACCAGTTTTCCCTAAAGGTGGAATAGAAGCTGAATAAAAGATTTGATAGAAAGCAAAGGGGAAGAGGTTAAGGTAGAAGGACTGGGTGAAGACCCTATGGAGGCCGTAATAAATATCAAAAGAAAAGTGAGGAAGATGGTACCAGTTGAAATCAGAGAGGGGATAATGTCTACCACCCTTGTGAATAGAACAATGGTGAGCAAAGAGGAAGAGGAAGAGGCAAACCTGGGCAAGGACCTAGAAGAGGAGGTTTCAGAGGAACCTATTTCCAATGTGGAGAAGGGCATTGAGCATACCAGTTTCTGCAACATCAAGGAAGGACAAATAGAAGACTTGAAAGTAATGCACGAGTTGCACATGTAGATGAAGATGCGCAGTCTGAGCATTCTGAAGATGTTGAAAGGGGAGAAATCCTAGTTGTTAGAAGAACTTTGTTGAATGAGGAGAAAGAACTCAATCAGAGGAAGAGTTTATTCTTCACAAGGTGCAAATTTGAAGGTAAGTGTTGTGATATTATTATTGACAGTGGAAGCACTGATAATCTTGTTTTAGAGGAGATGGTTGACAAGTTGAAGTTGACAAGAAGAAAGCATCCGCATCCATATCGGATTGCATGGTTACAGAAGGACCATAGAGCTTTGGTCAATGAGCAGTGTTTAGTGAAATTCAAGATTGGTGGCTATCATGATGAGGTGCTGTGTGGCATCATACTGATGGATACAATTCATATGTTATTGGGGAGGCCATGGCAGTATGATAGGAGCACTATCCATGATGGCCATGCAAACACATACTCCCTAACAAATGATGGAGTTCATCATAAGTTGAAGCCCTTGAAGGAGGTGGAAGAAAAGGTATGTAGTACTGCCTTAATTTGCTTGGTAGGTGGTAGAAAATTTTTGGAGGGTATGAAGCATGAACGTCATTGCTTTGCATTGTTTCCTAGGATTAGTTAAGAGAAATGTGAAGATGTACCAACAAAAGTCTCATAAATGTTGAATGAATTTCAAGATATTGTCTCTGATAATGTACCAGAAGGTTTACCACTAGTGAGGAAGATGAGTCATCAAATGGATTTGATACTAGGAGCTAGTTTGCTGAATAAGGCAGCCCATAGAATGATTCTAGCAGAGAGTGAAGAGTTGAATAGACAAGTTCAGGAGTTGTTGAGGAAGGGATTGATAAGACAGAGCCTAAGTTCATGTGCGGTACCTACAGTATTAGAACCAAAGAAAGATGGAGAGTGAAGAATGTGTACAGACTCTCGAGCCATCAATAAGATCATGATCAAGTACAGATTTCCACTGCCCAGAATGGATGACATAGTGGACTATTTGAGTGGAGCCAAGTACTTCATAAAGGTTGACCTAAAGAGTGGGTATCACTAGATCCGTATCAAAGAAGGAGATGAGTGGAAGATAGCCTTCAAGATAAAGGAAGGTTTGTATGAGTGGTTAGTCATGCCGTTTGGGCTAACCAATGCACCAAGCACATTCATGCAGATCATGAACGAGGTATTAAAAGAATTTTTGGGAAGTTTTGTTATTGTTTATTTAGATGATATTTCAATTTTTAGTAAGACTTGGGATGAGCATATGATGCATATCAGAAGAGTCTTTGAGAAGCTGAGGGAGGAGAAGTTGTTGATCAATATAAAGAAATGTAGTTTTGTAAAGGAGTTGGTATACCTAGGATTTGTTGTCTCAGTGGAAAGTCTTAAGATGGACCCAGAGAAGGTGAGGACTATCATTGAATGGCCTACGCCAAGGAGTGCTATGGAGGTATGATCTTTTCCTGGTTTGGCAAGTTTTTACAGCAAGTTTATCAAAAAAATTTGTAGCATTTGTGTACCCATAACTGAGACAATGAAAGGGGATAGATAAGAGTTTAGATGGACTAAAGGAGCAGATAAAAGCTTTGATACATTGAAGAAGAAAGTCATAGAGCAACCTATTTTGGCACTTCCAGATTTCAATAAGGTATTTTAGGTAGATTGTGATGCTAGTGGCAGTGCTATAAGAGCTATTTTGAGCCAAGAAGGTAAGCCCATTGCCTATTTTAGTGAGATGCTTAATGATGCCAAGAAAAAGTATTCTATTTATGATTAGGAGTTTTATGCAATAGTTCAAGCTTTGAAGAAATGGAGACATTATTTGTTGCCAAAGGAGTTTGTTTTATATACTGATTATCAGGCTTTGTAATATCTTAATAGTCAAGGAAAGTTGAACCAGAGGCACTTAAAATGAGTTGAGTTTTTGCAGAGCTATGCTTTTGTTTTGAAGCATAGGAGTGGGAAGTCCAATAGAGTTGTAGATGCCTTGAGCAAAAGGCAAAATTTGTTGACAGAAATCAAGATAGAGATTGTTGGGTTCGATGAGCTCAAAAGTTTATATCCTGAAGATCCATATTTTGTAGAGGCCTGGAAAGCTTTTTTGGAACCTATTACTTTGGATAGGACAAAATGGTTGGATTTCATAATCCAAGATAGCATGTTGTTTAGAGGAAGCCAGTTGTGCATTCCAAGGAGTTCCTTAAGAGAGAACCTGATTAAGGAAAGCATAGTGGAGGATTGGCTGAACACTTTGGTCGAGATAAGACCATTGCTATTGTTGGTGAAAATCATTATTGGCCACAGTTGTAGCAGGATGTGAGGAAATTTGTTCAGAGTTGTAGAGTGTGTCAGATGACAAAAGGAACAAGTTAGAATATAGGGCTATATCAGCCATTACCTATACCAGAGAAGCCATGGGATGATATCAGTATGGATTTTATTCTTGGTTTACCAAGGACACAGAGAGGACATGATTCCATTTTTGTGGTGGTGGACAGATTCTCAAAGATGGCACATTTTATTCCTTGCAAGAAGACTAATGATGCGGTTCATATTGTTGAGTTATTTTTCAGGGAGGTGGTGAGATTACATGATCTACTAAAGAGCATAGTTTCAAATCGATATACGAAGTTTGTTGGTTATTTTTGGAGGACATTGTGGAAGAAGTTGAAGATAGATTTGAAGTTCAGTTCTGCACACCATCCACAGACTAATGGACAGACCAAAGTGGTGAATAGGAGTTTGGGTAACTTGTTAGGATGCTTAGTAGGAAATAAGCCCAAGGGATAGGATTTGATTTTACCACAAGTAGAATTTGCTTACAACAATTCTATCAATAGGAGTACTGGTAAATCACCATTCTAGATTGTATATGAGAATAGTCTAACAAATGCTTTAGAGTTAAGGAATCTGGACAAAGGAGAAAAGACAAGTGCTGAGGCTGAAGACTTTGCAGAGCACATGAAGAATTTGCATGAAGAGGTGAGAAAGCACATTAATAAGATGAATATTCAATACAAGGCTAAGGCAAATTAGAAGAGGAGATATAAGGAATTCTAGGTAGGAGATGAAGTCATGGTTCACTTGAGAAAAGAAAGGTTCCCAATTGGAACATACGATAAGCTGAAAAATGAAGAAATTTGGACCATGCAGAATTTTGAAGAAACATGATTCAGGATATGCATATGAGGCAGAGCTGCCGAGTGGGATCAACATTTCCCCTATTTTCAACATTGTCAATTTATTAGAATATCATGAAGGTGGAACAGAGGATGGATCAACAGAAGAACTGTTGAGTATTCTGGCATCTACTTCTACAGAGGAGATAGAAGAGATCTTAGATAGCCATGTGGGAAGAAGTACTCGAAGCAGGCAATATGAAGAATATCTAGTGAAATAGAAATGAAGGCCTGTTGAAGATTCTTCTTGGTTGTCTAAGGCAGAGGTTGACCATTTGGGTTTTCCTCACACAAACACCTAAGACGTGACAGGGCCAGTTCTCAAATTACCCTAGGTGTCTAATGCAGGAGCATCCAGTGGTGTAAGAGCAATCTTGCATCACCTAAAACAAGATGTGTTTCAAAATTGTCGATGTTCTTTCCATTTCTTTTAAAAATTTGTGGTTCTAGTTCCATAATCACTTGAATAATGATGTAGAACTTTCAATTTTTTTCAAACTGCTAAAAATAACAACTTGCTATTTTAGGAAAGTTTGCATTTGGGTACGGATTGAAGCAAAAATTTACAAGAAGCTTCATAACTAAAAAATAAGACCTTTGGAGAAGGAATCATGCAAAGATCATTTGTGAGTTAAAAGATATTAAAGTTTTTGTTTCCTGAAAAACACCTAAAAATTATTCAAACTCAAGTTTGAGGCACTAAATGGCTCTGTACGGGCTCGAAAATGGTCAAAACCAGCAAAGCAGGTTCTTAGCATGTAGAGAACTCCATGAGATTTTCGGTGCTTAAAAAGGTTCATCAATTGGACACTCAGATCAAAAGTTATGGCTCCTGGAAGTTGACCTATTTTTGGAGGGAGATGCAAATTTCAAAATTAGGTTGTTGGCCACCAAAAAGGCTATAAATAACCATTTTTGGAAAACTTGGGTAGTAGTAGAGTTAAGGGGGAAGGTGTAGAGTCAAGAATAGGCAGAAAAATAGATACCCTAGCTGATTTGGGGTTAAAGAAGGTAGAAGATTCCAGAGCCTGGTGATGTGTAGCTGTAGTGTGTTGTAGCCTGTGGAGGATTGATTCCTCTTATTGTAATTGAGCTTCTATAATGTAATGAGTTGCCTAGATCAATAAAGAAATATTCTATTTTTTGTGTTCCATTTCTATTGTTGTGTGTTTTATGGTTTACCCCCTTCATCAAGTCCACATGTCATTTGTGGAAAGCCGCCATATGGTTCATTTGGTTGGGCAGTTTGTATACACAGTCATCCTCATAAGGATGAGGCCGACACTTATTTAAAACATAACTAATAATTTAATGATCAAAACATATGGTTTGATCCACCACTTATCACTAATGAAGAATCTACTATAATTTAGCCTACGACTCCTACAATACGATCGACTCATTAAGAGGTATTATCCTCTTATGATGCTAATGCATTTATATATTTGATTACATAAAATATACTTCTTATAACATTGCCACTATATTAGATAATCATAGTTTAATCAACAATAATATTTAAACAAGGAATTATAGATAATGTGGTTGGGTTGAGCTTGTCTCCCCATCACAATTTGTCGACAACAATCACGTATTCTTACCTCGATAAAATCATATAAATGATTAAGAATCATTTATAATACATCATGAGACTTTATAAAATAAGAGAATCATTTTACAACAATTTACGTTGTAACTGTTGTCAATCAGGATTGTGCCACTAGTCAAGTCAAGCTTGACTGTCCTGCTGAAACATGGAAACCCTCTCAGATGTGGGTGATCTATGACGAGAGGGAATCTCCAAAGTGAGCTGGTTCTCTTTATGATTTCCTAAACTAATGAATTATAGGGGAAAGGGATAAAAGGAATAAGTAAAATGTAAAACAAACTCTAAGATCTAATCTAAATGAATAACTTCACTCACAAACAACCCCTTACAATTAAACTTTCACAACCCCACCTCTGAGACTTGATCCTAAAGTGATTTGTAAAAAGGTTCAAGTTAAACACAGATTACAACCAGGACCCAAGACAAATCTAATAGAAAGAGACACAACAAAGGACATAAAACTACCACAATGAAATATTGAATCAAACTCTAAAAGACGACAAATAGATGGGATAGGAAAATCTATTATATTAAACTGGAAGGAGTACAATGCAAAAAACTAAACTGAGTTAATCCCCATATAAAACTCTGTGCTTGTGCTCAAGAAAGAAGAAATGGTATCAACTTCCTCAAACAATGTCCTCCACCCTCCTTTTATAGCCAAAATGATTTTTAAAATGGGAGAGGATGGAACAACTTAGTAAAAATAAAAAAAAGGCAACTTCTCAAGCTATTTCTGAGCTCCAAAAGAAAGACCCCAAAATAGGGCCTAAATTGCATCCAAATTGGAAATAATAGCTGTCAGAACTTCTATCAAGTGGTCCCCACCTAGAAAGGTGCAAAATTTTAGGCTTTATCTGGCTAGAGACTAAAAATAGAAGTTCTTTTTGCTCAGTTTTTTCCAATTTCGCCTAGAAAGAAAAAATAGACAAAAAAGGAAAGCTTCCTGCCAGCTTCACTCTACCTTAATTGCATAAATAACAAATATTTGCAAGCAATTTATAGAAACATTGCTTCAAACATTGTTTTACAATAACCTGCAATTTATCTCATACCCCTATTCGACTTGATTTTTTGCAAAAATAAATAATACTTGGCTCATAATTTCACCAAATAGTTTACAATGCATTACAACTGATTTTTCTATAAAAAATCATAAAAATGATGAAAATATCACTATATATTTTGCAAAAATAAATAAAAGCCTTGGGGCTTAATCTCCATAGTTCTTCTCCTTATACATGCTTGTCCATGTGGTAATATCCTACCACCTCATCTTTGTCTTCATTCACATTGCAAACAATGCACTTGTCTTTTAACAAACACCATCATGCCAAATTTCAACCCTATTCACAATGCCATCCTCTTGCATGCACATCTTGTCTTCACATGTTCTGCCACCTTGCAAAACTTACCTTATCCTCATATGATTCTTGTTTTGATCTTTCTATGCATTTGGAATATGTAAGGTATTTAATTAATGCACCATGTATAAAGTGGGAGATTATTTGACTCTCGACCACATGCATGAGTTTCGAAAGGAGACAAACTTGAGCATACCATAGTCAATCAAAAGGGAATGAAGGTTATTTGAAAAACACCTAAGGCATAAGCATTACCTCCTTATGATGTCGACCATTGACATCAGCAAATAATCAAATTGTAATATGTGTTGTCGGTGTTGTCGGCCCCTCCAAGTAATCATCACTAGGTATTTTCAATTTTCAAGTCTTGACTATGGTTGCATTCGGATAAGGTAATGATGTATTTTATTAAGTCAAAACAAAAAAAATGAACTAAAGTTCATAAAAAAAATAGGTAGAGAACCCTAAAAGCTATCTCATTTTCATTTCACATTCCATCTTATTCGGCTCTATAACTTCTCCATTCCACCGCTAGGGTTTGATATTCTCTGGTCTTTCTCCTTCCTTCTCATGGACCTCTGTGGTCGAAACTTGGCATTTTCTGTGTAAAATGAAAGCCTGGAACATGGTGAGTATGGTATTTGAGGCTTTCACTGGTATTTCCATTTCTTTCTATAGCTTCTTGCTTTAATGGCCACAGCCATGGTGATTTATTTCCCCTTGTGCAATCTTTAACATCTCTTTCTTTGATCTATCTGTGTCTTCTTGCAACTGTGACAAAAATTTAAGAAACCCTCCCAATGAGGCCATAGCCATGCTTCTTCTCCCTCCGCAAATACTTAAGGTTAGCTTCTTTTGGTTCTATCTTATAGCATTTCTATATATGATTTCCTTTTCACTGTAATAGAAAAAGATAAGGGTTCTCTACAAAAATGAAGTGGTTATCTCATTTTCTTTTAAAATGTGAACTCTCTGCTAGAGCCGTGACTGTGCATAGGTTTTTATTGAGTGTAGATGCAAAAATTTGAGGGTTTTTTATTCCATCTCAAGGGTTTAATAATTTTCTCTTTTACAAAGGCTTTATTGACCATGACCAACATCATTATTGTGCTCTTTCCCCTACAATTAAAAAATGGCACAAGGGTTTTTGAAATGAATAACTGGGTTTTATATATTGTTCATACAAAACCTCCACTGGCTATGGCTACCCCTTTTCTTGCTTCTGTAACTGTCATCTTACCTAAAGACAAAAAATGAACTAAGGGTTTAAAATTTTGAGATGGGTTCACAATATCCATACATATAAACACCTTCTTGTCGTGGCCATGCTCCATTATATTATTTCTGTACATTTTCTCTCTACTATATGTAAAGATGAAATGAGGGTTTCAAATTTTTAAACAAGGGTTTCATTTTTTCTGTCATAAAATGTTCACTTCCTTTATGGAAATTCTCCACCAAATCCACTCATAACTCTGTATGCACATTTATGTCACTGACATTTCCATTTGATTTGTATGTAACCATGCATTTTATGCATTCTCCTTTCGATATGCCCATTGTGTTAAATATCTGGTAGATTTACATGGCTTCTTGATATAGTATACTTTAATGTTGATGTACATCATTATCTCCTCAAATACATCCCATGCAATGTAGCCTCTTAATCAGTTGTCCATATAAACACATGATATTCTATATTCATTCCTGTACACTCCTTTTGTCATACATATTTGGTTACAATGGCCATGAGGCCATGAATGGCACAAACATCTTGTGCATCTCATTAAACCATAACCACATATGGCAGTGTAAGAGTTTGTATGGCTCGTAAACAATCAAGAAGAAAAATGGCTCTTTCTGTGCATGGCACTTTTCCTGTAGCATACATCTGATTAGAATTATTGTTCTCAGTACTTGATCCCTTGATTGTTATACAATTGCAACTCATTTGATGGATGTGACATTACTAACCCTTCTCTGTAGATAATAGATATACACATATGGACTCATGGTGTCCACTACAGGATGACCTACGCATGCTTTATCTACTCACTTGGCATACATGTTGCAAATGTTTATTGCTATATCATCATATCACAAACACTTGTTAGCAAACTTTGGCAATGATAACTTCTGTTTGGACTACATCTGTCATGTGAATATGTACATACCTATTCATGGTTATTTGTAGCATCATAACACTCTTGGCAATGTGATATAGTACCTATACATGTTTGTCCTTTCTTTACTATGGTCTGGTAAAACATGAGGCTCTGAATGAGTGTTGTATCAGTAGATAGTTCATCTCCTTCATGACAATACATATGTGCTATTGTAACAAATGATACAAGATGTATTTCAGTTCATCCTTATGGCTGCCTTAACTATTTCATACAAGTACTTGATCCTCTTCTATTACTCTTGGGTCAGGAGCAATGTACTTTCTTTGTAATGACCATTTGTTTGATGTGAACTCTATTTTACCTATGCACATGCTATCTTCTATATCCGTATATTTGACTTGAACAATAAATTGATATTCTATAGTTCTTAATTGACTGTTCTACCAAAAATGTGACTTCTGAAATATAAATATGAGCATTTCATGTCTAATGTTCACAACCTCTTACCTCATTGGCTACCATGTCCAAAATTCACTGTTCATAGATGATTTCTACTTCAACTTCCCTTGAATGATAGTCATAAATGGACACTGAATTGAAGTCCAATAGGCTAATTTGATGCAACATCATTCACCTTATCATGTTCCTCTTTTACACATTATGGATGAATACTTGATTTCACTTCACTTAAAACTCAAGGGCAGCATGCTGAGCTCTACCCTTGTGGGAGCCCATTTTGCACCACATTCTGAAATATATTTGAAATAGCAACATAATTTCACCTATATCTGCACATGAAACAAATAGATTAGAATAAAACAATGGTGCTCCATGATTTCTTCTTTTTTAGTTCCTTCTGCATATGGATGTTGTTCATTTGTTTAATGCATTATAATCAAATTATTATGCCTCTCCTGATGGATAAAGGATTTTCATAACCAGAGCTTCTAACAGGACCCTTCCACATTTTTTTAGGTACATGTCAAGTTCAGGAGGCTACTCAAAGATTGACAAAACCAAGGTAATGATGGATATGCCTTTCCTTTTTCATTCATTAGATGCATAGTATTTTCTTTATATCTACACATGTTCAGCTATAACCCATAGCTTGTGTGGGACATCTGATATGTCATCATTTCTTTCAATGCAATACTTATTCCTTTATGTATTTCAACTTGTAAATGAATAATGATTGTAATGAATGAAATACTTATCTCACTTGACTGTTCTACAATGCAATGAATGATCTGAAATCTTTCCTTCTTTCTTGAACAACTGAACTGCATTTATCAGTGAAACATAATAACTATGCAACTAACTCATAACGGAAGAAAATCAAACCTCACTCAAAAATGATAATGTCACATCTGCTTAGCCAATTTTGAATTGTGGTAAAAAATGGTAACATTTCTAGTGACTTCTACTATATGCTTGCTTGCTAAGCATTTGACCAGTTGCCTTGAACATCCATTAGGCATTGAGTCATACTCTGTCCTCAAAAACACAGAAAACACTGCAATTCAACTCTTCCTTCCAGTCCAAACAACAACAGAAAACTGAAAACAAACTCAATTGAAAGCAAACTAATAGGCTCTGATGGCCAAAACAAAATGCTGAAAACAAATGTACAGAAAGCACTTATTGACTAAAAGCACTCACCTAACCCTACTCCAACTAACGAACATGCTTATCAAACATATCCATTCATTGTATGAGTGAAATAACTCCCCTTCCTAACCAACTGAGGATTTGTCTCATCCTTACACATTGGCAATGAGGAGTGAAAGGTAAGAATACACCTTACAAAATGTTGTAATGCATCCTAAAGATTACAACCAAAGGTTTGAATCCCTTGATTCTGCTTAAGCATACCTCTAGTTTTCCATGAATGAGCAAGCTGGTTCTGCTTCTCCAAAACTGCAATCTCATTCTCAGGGGAACTGAAAATGCTTTGAACCTTGCTAGTTACTCCATTAGCCAAACCCCTAATGGGGCATCCTCTTGAAAGAATGTACCCTAATCTTTTAAGACTGGCTCCTTCCTAGTTATCTACTATTTCAAACTCAACCTTCTGAGTGAGATCATTTGAAAACATGTCACTCAATCTTGAACAAAACTCATCAATTATATTAGCACACAAGACATCATCAAATCCATAACCATCCTCTTGATTCATAATAGGCTCTAAGGTAGCTTCCCGACTGATTTTTTAAGAACTTGGAGGAATGTCAAGGATCATACCTTCTAATGTAGCCTCATTCTTCTACTCAATTTGGACAATGCTTGTAAGTACACCAGTTTCTCAACTGTCCAAATTAAGGATGTTCTCATCTATTTGCTTTCTAGTCAGCCCCTCGTCATCATTTTACTTCTCAGAACTTGATAACTTTGTTGGTTCATATGAATTTCCCTCATTAATACTAACAAACAAAGGAAGTTCTTCAAAGGATTCAATCAAAACCTGAGTTTCAACACCCTCATTTATGTCTACAACTTGCTATTCTATAGATTCTCCTTCAAAAGATGACTGTTTGACATCTAAAGTTAAAACAAAATTTTCAAGGTCATCCCAAAACATGTCCTCTTCATTAGCATTTTCTTTTTCCTGTGAAGGGGAACAACTTATTACCTTGTAACTGTTCGTGGTCGGCTGTGTATGTTGTATTATAGGCTTACCTTCATATTTCTCTGCTTGATCCTCAATGTCAGATTACTCAGCTTCAATCAGCAACTCCTTAGATTGTTGAGGATCTTCATGCTACTCTAAAATTGTTGTCCTTGATATGAGCATATCACCCTCAGCTAGCTAGACAAAATTAGGTAACTAATCGAACAATGAAGCTGATTCTTTCTCCTCATGCTGAATTTTCTGTACCTTGTCATCATGCATCTTTTGAATAGTGTTAGAAATTTTTTCAAATGAGTCAAAATGTATGGGGTTTGGTACCGAGTTTGTCACATCATCCTTTTCATTAGTACAAATGGTAGCAACCTCATACTTCTCATCTGATTTATCTGGTTGATCATCTTTCACAAAACAAGGAGGGTCATTAGTACAATCATTGAAAGAATCATCAGAAGAAGTCTTTTCCTACTCAATCCTTTTCTGCTCTATCCAATGTTCCATAGCCATATGCAATAAATTTACATTCCTAGCCTCCTTCATGGTGAGTGAGTTATTTTGAAAGACAATAGGTCCATCTTTATAAAAGCAAATGGTGAAAGGACAATCAAATTCATCTGGTTGGGAAACTTGAGGAGCTTCTAGATGTGACTGAGACCTAGGATTTATGGGATGATCTTAGATTTTTTGTGAGGAAAAATGTTGCTCAAGGGGCTGATCTTCAACTATGCTAAACTGAACATGGTTATTTTCCTCAACTTGCAAGGGCTGAGGGTTTCTGAAACTAGGTGTTTTTAACTTATTAAGCTACCTTAAGGGAACAAGAACTTCCTTCTACCTAAAACTCAGGATTTCAACTTTAGGAGATTTAAGAGGTTCATTCTATTTGAAACTTGGAAATTTATACTTACGTACCTCTTCTTGAGCATGGTGTTCTACAACACCAAGAGTTGCTTGGGCTCGAGCAAGCAAGAGCTTGGTTTGCACAGCTTCCTCTCTCTCAAGATTCTCTTCAAACTATCTCTTTTGTGTCTCCCACTCTTGATCAGAAATAGAGATCTCATAGGGTGACTATTCTAGATATTGAAGGTAAACTTGGTGATTCAACTCGTTAGATTCTTCATACTACCTTGCTTGAAACCTCCCTCCTTGTTGGTACTGACAGCCTTTCATGCTTGCAATTTCCTGCTCATATTGTGCCCTTTGTGCCTCCAATTCCTACTCATGCAGATAGGCTTTGTAAGCCAATTCCTCCTAGTGCTATTTATACGTCTGTTCCCTCTTGATCTCCTCCATCTACCTATTAAAGTCTGATAGAATGTCTTTAAGCTCCTTAGTTTGAGAATTTTGAAGCTGATTCGAAGCTTGGATAGGAACAAGCATGTGGTAAGCATCTTGGGTATTTGGACTAAAACCAACATTATGACTGCTTGTGTATGGTTCGTAATGAGACTGAGCAGGGGTGGGTGGGTAGCAAGCATGTTGTGCATGCTGGCTTTGTAGGGCCATATAATTGGAAACAACAGCTTGATTGGTCTGATATAGCTTATAAGGGGCCCTATAGACAACATTTTCATAGTATGGTGGTGGATATTCATACTTCCTATGAAAATATGACATTTTTATTCATATGAAAGCTAGAAAATGAATGAATAGATGAATTTTATGACATACTAGAAAGTTTGATCATACAGAAACCAATAGCTTCCAACTAAGAGTCACTAGGTATACTTGTAAGAAGCCTCCGAAGGCTGGAACACTACTACATATACCAAGACAACAGCTTGAAGATTGAAAAGCTTCTCTGAAAATGCTTTTAGAGTCCCACCAGGTGTGCAAAAAACTATTGTCAATCAAGATTGTGCCACTAGTGAAGTCAAGCTTGACTGTCCTGCTAAAACATGGAAACCCTCTCAGATGTGAGTGATCTATGACGAGAGGGAATCTCCAAAGTGAGCTGGTTCTCGTTATGATTTCCTAAATTGATGACTTAAAGGGGAAAGGGATAAAAGGAATAATTGAAATGTAAAACTAACTCTAAGATTTAATCTAAATGAATAACTTCACTCACAAACAGCCCATTACAATTAAACTTTCACAACCCCACCTCTGAGACTTGATCCTAAAGTACTTTGTAAAGAGATTCAAGTTGAACACAGATTACAACTAGGACCTAAGACAAATCTCACAGAAAGAGACACAACAAAGGATATAAAATTGCCACAATGAGATATCGAATCAAACTGCAAAAGAAGATAAATAGATGGGATAGGAAAATCTATTATATTGAACTAGAATGAGTACAATGCAAAAAAAATAAACCGAGTTAATTCCTGTAGACAACTCTCTGCTTGTGCTGAAGAGAGAAGAAATGGTATCAATTGGCTCAAACAATGTCCTCCACCCTCCTATTATAGCCAAAAGGCTTTCTAAAATGGTAGAGGATGGAACAACTCAGCAAAAATTAAAAAAAGGCAATTTCTCAAGCCATTCCCAAGCTCCAAAAGAAAGACCCCAAAATAGGGCCTAAATTGCCTCCAAATTGGAAATAATAGTTGTCAAAACTTCTATCAAGTGGTCCCGACCTAGAAAGGTTCAAAATTTTAGGCTTTATCTGGTTGGAGACTGAAAATAGAAGGTCTTTTTGCTCAATTTTTTCCAATTTCACGTAGAAAGAAAAAATAGACAAAAAAGGAAAGCTTCTTTCTAGCTTCGCTCTACCTTAACTGCATAAATAACAAATATTTGCAAGCAATTTATAGAAACATTGCTTCAAACATTGTTTTACAATAATCTGCAGTTTATCTCATACCCCTATCCGACTTGATTTTTTGCAAAAATAAATAATACTTGGCTCATAATTTTGCCAAATATTTTATAATGCATTACAATTGATTTTTCTATAAAAAATCAAAAAAATGATGAAAATATCACTATATATTTTGCAAAAATAAATAAAAGACTTGGGGCTTAATCTCCATAGTTCTTCTCCTTATACATGCTTGTCCATGTGGTAATATCCTGCCACCTCATCTTTGTCTTCATTCACATTGCAAACAATGCACTTGTCTTTTAACAAACACTGTCATGCCAAATTTCAACCCTATTCACAATGCCATCCTCTTGCATGCACATCTTGTCTTCACATGTTCTGCCACCTTGCAAAACTTACCTTATCCTCATATGATTCTTGTGTTGATCTTTCTATGCATTTGGAATATGTAAGGTATTTAAGTAATGCACCATGTATAAAGTGGGAGAATCTTTGACTCTCGACCACATACATGAGTTTCTAAAGGAGACCAACTCGACCATACCATAGTCGACCATAAGGGAATGAAGGTTATTTGAAAAACACCTAAGGCATAAGCCTTACCTCCTTATGATGCTAACCATTGACTTCAACAAATAATCAAATTGTAATATGTGTTGTCGATGCTGTCGGCCCCTCCAAGTAATCATCACTAGGTATCTTCAATTTTCAAGTCTTGACCATGGTTGCATTCGAATAAGGTAATGATGTTGTATTTTATTAAGTCCAAACAAAATAAATGAAATGAATTTCATCAAACAAAACAGTGAGAGAACCCTAAAAGCTATCTCATTTTTATTTCACATTGTATCTTATTCGGCTCTGCAACTTCTCTATGCCATCGCTAGGGTTTGATATTCTTTGGTCTTTCTCCTTCCTTGTCGTGGACCTCTATGGTCGAAACTTGGCATTTTCTATGTAGAATGAAATCCTAGAACATGATGAGTATGGTATTTGAGGCTTTGATTGGTATTTCCATTTCTTTCTATAGCTTCTTTCTTTAATGGTCATGGCCATGGTGATTTATTTCCTCCTGTGCAATCTTTAATATCTCTTTCTTTGATCTGTCTGTGTCTTCTTGCAACTATGACAAAAATTTAAGAAACCCTCCTGATGAGGCTATGGCCATGCTTCTTCTCCCTCCACAAATACTGAAGGTGAGCTTCTTTTGGTTCTATCTTATAGCATTTCTATGTATGATTTCCTTTTCACTGTAATAGAAAAAGATAAGGGTTCTTTGCAAAAATGAAGTGGGTATCTCATTTTCTATAAAAATGTGAACTCTCTGCTGTAGCCATGAGTGTGCATAGCTTTTTATTGACTATAGATGCAAAACTTTGAGGGTTTTCGATTCCATGTCAAGGGTTTAATAATTTTTTTTACAAAGGCTTTATTGACCACGACCAGCTTCATTACTGTGCTCTTTCCTCTACAATTAAAAAATGGCACAAGGGTTTTTGAAATGAATAACTAGGTTTTATATATTGTTCATACAGAACCTCCACTAGCTATGGCTACCCCTTTTCTTGCTTCTGTAACTCTCATCTCACCTAAAGACAAAAAATGAAGTAAAGGTTTGAAATTTTGATATGGGTTAACAACATCCTTGCATATAAAAACCTTCTTGTCATGGACATGGTCCATTACATTGTTTCTGTACATTTTCTCTCTATTGTATGTAAAGATGAAATGAGGGTTTCAAATTTTTAGATAAGGGTTTCATTTTTTATGGCATAAAATGTTCACTTCCTTTATGGCAATGCTCCATCACTTCCACTTGTAACTTTGTATGCACATTTCTATCACTGGTATTTCCATTTGATTTGTATGTAACCACACATTTTATGCATTCTCCTTTTGATATGCCCACTATGTTAAATATCTAGTAGATTTAAATGGCTTCCTGATATAGTATACTTTAATGTTGATGTATGACATTATCTCCTCAGATACATCCCATGCAATGTAGCCTCTTAATCAGTTGTCCATATAAACACATGATATTCTGTATTCATTCCTGCACACTCCTTTTGTCATACATATTTGGTTACAATGGCCATGAGGCCATGACTGGCACAAACATCTTTTGCATCTCATTAAACTATAACCACATCTAGCAGTCTAAGAGTTTGTATGGCTCATAAATAGTCAAGAAGAAAAATGGCTCTTTCTATGTTTGACACTTTTCCTGTAGCATACATCTTATTAGAATTATTGTTCTCAGTACTTTATCCCTTGATTGTTATACAATTGCAACTCATTTGATGGATGTGACATTCCTGATCCTTCTCTGTAGATAATAGATGCACACATATAGAATCATGGTGTCCAATACAAGATAACTTATGCATGTTTTATATACTCACTTGGCATACATGTTGCAAATATTTATTGCTAAATCATCATATCACAAACACTTGTCAAGAACTTTGTCAATGATAACTTATGTTTGGGCTGCATCTATCACGTGATTATGCACATACCTATTCATGGTTATTTGTAGCATCATAACACTCTTGGCAATGTGATATAGTACCTATACATGTTTGTCCTTTCTTTACTATGGTATGGCAAAACATGAGGCTCTTAATGAGTGTTGTATCAGTTGATAGTTCATCTCCTTCATGACAATACATATGTGCTATTGTAACAAATGATACAAGATGCATTTCAGTTCATCCTTATGGCTGCCTTAACTGTTTCATACAAGTACTTGATCCTCTTCTATTACTCTTGGGTCAGGAGTAATGCACTTTCTTTGTAATGACCATTTGTTTGATGTGAACTCTATTTTACCTATGCACATGCTATCTCCCATATCTTTCTATTTGACTTGAATAGTAAATTCATATTCTATAGTTCTTAATTGACTGTTCTACCAAAAACATGACTTCTAAAATATAAATATGAGCATTTCAAGTCTGATGTTCACAACCTCTTACCTCATTGGCTACCATGTGCAAAATTCATTGTTCATAGATGATTGCTACTTCAACTCCCCTTGAATGGTAGTCATACATGGACACTGAATTGAAGTCCAATAGGCTGAGTTGATGCAACATCATTCACCTTATCATGTTCCTCTTTTACACATTATGGATGAATACTTGATTTCACTTCTCTGAAAACTTAGGGGCAGTACGCCGAGCTCTACCCTTGTAGGAGCCCATTTTGCACCACATGCTAAAAAATATCTAAAATAGCAACATAATTTCACCTATACCTACACATAAAACAAACAGATTAGAATAAAACAATGGTGCTCCATGATTGCTTCTTTTTCAGTTCCTTTTGTATATGGATGTTGTTTATCTGTTCAATGCATTATAATCAAAGTATTATGCCTCTCCTGATGGATAAAGGATTTTCATAACCGAAGCTTCTAACAGGACCCTTCCCACATTTTTTTAGGTACATGTCAAGGTCAGGAGTAAGACATGAGGCTACTCAAAGATTGACAAAACCAAGGTAATGATGGCTATGTCTTTCCTTTTTGGTTCATTAGATGCATAGTATTTTCTTTGTATCTGCATATGTTCAGTTATAACCCATGACTTGTGTGAGACATTTGATATGTCATCATTTCTTTCAATGCAATACTTATTCCTTTCTGTATTTCAACTTGTAAATGAATAACCGTTGTAATGAATAAAATACTTATCTCACTTGACTATTTTGCAATGCAATGAATGATCTGAAATCTTTCCTTCTTTCTTGAAGAACTAAACTGCACTTATCATTGAAACATAATAACTATGCAACTAACTCATAAAAGAAGAAAATCAAACCTCACTCAAAAATGATAATGTCACATCTGCTCAGCCAATTTTGAACTGTGGTAAAAAATGGTAATAGTAATATTTATGTTAAACATAAATAGTCATAGTTTAAGTTCAAATGACATCGTTATCAGTACTTATGACTAAGATGACCAAGTATGACTTTCAAAGATACGTAAGGTATCGACTACCTATCGATTGGGTTTATAAGTAAACTAACAAGTTAAGGCTTACCTCTCACAATACACTAGTTCATACTTTGTTACACATCTTACTCATTTTGGCAAATTGACCATTCGTAACCCAAGGTGTACATCTCTCTCTTCAAAAGATACTCTCTCTCTCTCTCTCTAGGAGTCATCTAAGAATCTATATTCTTGTTTCAACTTGTAACTAAACAATTTATGATCAGTGCAACATGACTTAAATAGTAAATCAAATATCATCAACAATTATTAAATTGATAAAAAAACATAATCGTTTTCATAATTCCATAAATGACATTCAATATAAACCATGTCTTTTCTTGGCATCAATCTATAACATCATAATAGATTTACTTATGTTCTAGTAAAAATGAAAAGTTTAGTAAAGACAAAAATTGGGGATGTAATAGAACTTGTACTGCTACACAAATGGATTTGATTCCTTTCTTGAAAATATATTACATATACCTAATTTATAGAGGAATTTAGATATTACATGAATATTTGGGAATAGCTGACATAACATTTTTTTTTTTAATTTCATTGCTTGATATATTACCTTATTACCTATCTAGTAGAAATTACTAGAATGTTCTAACACAACCCCCTAATTTCTACTACTAATTACATCAATATTTACAATGCCCAAATTTTCTCTCAAATACTAAAATTTCTCCTTTTCTAAGGCATTTTTGAATATATCTTCTAGCTAATCTTTAGATCTACAATACTCAAGATTGATCTCTCTATTGTTCACCAACTCTCAAATGAAGTGATACCTTGTGTCAATGTGTTTACTTCTCTTATGAAAACATGATTATTTGATAGTGCAATTGCTGATTTGTTATCACAATAGATTGGTGTAGGTTCCTTTTGCTCATGCATTAAATCCATCAAAACTTTTCGCATCCATATTGCTTGACATGCTGCTGATGTACCTACCACATATTTTTCTTATTTGGATGAGATTGTCACTATTGGTTGTTTCTTGGATGCCCATGCACGATACCTATTCCAAAGTGAAATACATATCCTAAAGTGCTCTTCCAATCATCAATTTTCCTTGCATAATTATTATTTATATATCCAATCAACTCAAACTTATCCGTTGTGGAGTAGAATATACCATATTCAATAGTCCCTGCAATATACATCAATATTCTTTTCCCAACTTGCCAATGTGAATCCTTAGGTGAGTCAATGAATCTAAATATCAAACTAACTCCATACATAATATTTGGCCTTGTTTCTATGAGATACATTAAGCTTCTAACAAGTCTTTTGAATATAGTTGAATTAACATTGGACCCATTATCTTCTCTTCTAAGTTTTGTACCCATGGCTATAGGAGTAGATGTTGGTTTGTAATTTATCATTCTAAACCTCTTCAACACATCCTTTGCATACTTAGTTTCACAAATGAAAATCCCATTATCATTTTGTACAACTTCAATGCCTAGACAATATCTCATTAATCCCAAATCTATCATTTCAAATTCCTTTTTCATGGTTGTTTTAAACATATCTATAGATAAATCTCTAGTAAAGATCAAATCATCAACATATAAACAAACAATCAAAATCTTACCTTGCTTGTTGACCTTCATATATAGTGTAGGCTCATTGTTGCTCCTTTTGAATCCATTATCCATCATGTATGCATCTATTTGGCTATACCATGCCCTAGGTGCTTGCTTGAGTCCATAAAGGGCCTTTTTCAATATGTCTACTTTATTGTGCATAAACTTCTTCCTCTAGAAATCCATTCAAGAAATCTGATGTGACATCTATTTTATAAAATTTCCAACCATGTTGAGCTGCAATTGCTAACACCATTCTAACTATATCAAGTCTTGCTACATGTGCAAATGTTTCATTATAATCAACTCCATATTATTGTACAAACCCCTTAGCTACTAATCTTGCCTTATATTCTTCAACATCTCCATTTGCATTAAACCTAGCTTTATAAACTGATTTTACACTTATGCATTCTTTTCCTTTAGGTAAATCAACTAATTCCCATGTGTCATTCTTTTCTATTGATTCTATCTCTTCATTCATTGCATTAATCCAATGTTCTTCTTTAATTGTATCCTCAAAACATATAGGATTATGAGCAAATAAAACAAAATTTTATTCCAAATCTATTCCTTCTCCTTGATCATAAATGTCTTGCAACCTTCTAAACATCTTACCTTTAATTCTTGATCTCAAAGATGCAAGTGTAGGATTAGAATCATTACTTGTAAATTAGGAGAGGAATGGGTTGATGATTCACCTTGTTCTCTTTGTGGAGTCCTTGATGGAGTACCTTCTCACACAGTAGATTGATTATCTTGATTTTCTTGGACTTTTTCTTCTTCATCATCATGGGGTATTGTTGCACCAACTGAAATTGATTTATCTCTACTACCATCCCAAGATTCTTCTTCTTTGAATACAACATCTCTACTTATAATAACCTTCTTGATGATAGGATTAAACAACTTATAAGCTTTTGAATATTCACAGTAACCAATACAGATGCACTTCTCACCTTTATCATCCAACTTGCTTCTTGTTTTCTTTGGCACAAATGCAAATGCAACACAACCAAAAATTCTAAAATGTGATACACTATTATACTTACCACTCCATGCTTGTTGAGGAATCTTGTCTTTCACACTCTTTGTTGGACACTTATTCAAGATGTATACCGCACAGGCTACTGCTTTAGGCCAATATTCATTAGGTAGATTCTTACCTTTCAACATGCTTTTTGTCATCTCCATTATTGTTCTATTCTTCCTTTTTGCAACACCATTCTGCTAAGGTGTATAACTTGTAGTAAATTGTTTCTTTATCCCATGGAACCTACAAAAGTCTAAGAACTCATTTGATTTGTATTCACCTCCTCTATCAGATCTGAATATCTTGATGAATAGGCCACTTTGTTTTTCAACCAAAGATTTGAAATCTTTGAACTTTCCAAATGCTTCAGATTTATACTTAAGAAAATAAACCAATGTCTTCCTAGTATAATCATAAATGAAATTTAGAAAGTAGATGCTCCCTCCTAATGACGGTGTTTGCATTTGACCACATAAATCTGTATGCACAAGTTCTAAAGGAGCCCATGCTCTATATGACATTCCCTTTGGAAAACTATCTGTATGTTGTTTTGCCAAAATACAACTATCACATGAACTCACTGGGTCTTGAATTGTGGGTAATCCTTTTATCATTTCATTCTTTTACAACAAACACAATCCTTTGAAATTAATATGACCATACCTCAAAGGCCATACCCATGCTTGATCTTGACAAGTTGCCTTGAAATTTGCTTCATATCCTCCTATGTTTTCACTCCTCATCCTTAGTGGAAACATCCTGCTATTTGTCATTTCAACCCTTGCAATTACCATGTTACTAGGAGGTATATCAAATAGAGTGCAACCCTTGTTCTCAAAAATGATTTTGTAACCTTTTTGAATAAGTTGACCAATACTTATAAGATTATGCTTCAATCTAGGTACAAAGTAAACATCAGGAATAGACCTCTTACAATGATTTGTTACCACATTGATTGCACCTTTACCCACAATTGCCATTGTATCATTATTGCCCAATTTTACTTCTAATTTGACTGTAGTATCCATGCTTTCAAATAATTCTCTATTTCCTGTCATGCGATTGCTACACACACTATCTAGAAACCAATAATCATTTAAATTTTATTGAGCTACATGGCATGTGATGAACAATGTGCCTGAACTAGTTTCAAAATTTTTTATTTTTCTTTCGTACATCTACTTGTTTCTTTCGACATTCACTTGCAATGTGTCCAAATCTCTTGCAATAATAACATTGGGTATTGGACTTATCATACCTTTGTGATACTTGATTATATACATGTCCTCTATATTGGCAACATGGTTAAGAGAAACTACTGATATGTTGAAGATTTGATGTTGTCATTGATGGCAACAATCAGATATGACTTGGAATAGTTCTTGAGACAAGTTGTGTATAACATTTTGGTTCGGTAAGAATAACTTAGTCAAATTGATTAAGTGTTGGAAGCTTATTGAGTCAGTGACAGAGAATTGATTGATACTCCTCCATAGATGAAGACTTTGGTTTGTAGTTCTAGTATGTTGCATATAGTTGTTTGATGGTATTATATTCCAAGTTTCATATATTGACAATCTCTAGAAGCCATATTGTGAATTCCCTAAGTTCAAGTAAGCAGAGTTCACTTATAAACAATGCAGATCACCTGAGGATTTCAGTCCACATTCCTCTGGTATTGGTTGTTTCAAGTTGCATTTTGGAGGTGTTATAAACATATATGAGGAGTATCTAATTCCAGATTTGTAGAGTTTGAAGTCTACCAAAAGATCATCTACAAGCTTCCAAGTATCAACATACAGTTTGACAGTGTTTCACAAAGACAGAGTCAATAGTTTTGAGATCTACATCTTTCCACACAAGAATATTATGACATGTGGTTATGAAGGTATAATTGGTGATGCATATTGAATGTTTGGTATGAATTCCAGAGTCTTGTGGATTCTGCATTGGGAGTTGTGATATGATAGATATGATGGTTGAGTTTATACTTAAGGATGAGGTTGACACACAGTTGGATCGATGTATGGTAAGGGTATTTTGTTTAGATCATCATCCTAAGTGGTTCTATAATAGGTCCACACCTATATGAAGGATTCTTGAAGGATTGTATAGGTTTGTATTATTGTTTGTGTAAAAGATCAAGCTAACAAAGTATAACTTTTGTGTACACGTTTCATATTTGGCATGCCGGCCTAGTTTTGAGTTAAATCTTGTTGCGGATATATATACTTGATAGATTTCAATGTTGGAGTGATATGATGATGTGAATGTGTTACAAATTTGTTGTGTATGTGATTTTTGTGATCTGAAAAGTGCAGTAAGGGTTTAGAAGACTGAAGAATAGAGCATATGTGAACAAAGTAGAGAAACAAAGTAGTCATGATGAAGTCCTTTGAATTTGTATATTGAGCTATCAATGGAACTGTATTCCATCATTCTATAGATGCATTTGTAATAGTTCTTTCTTGGCAGTGAGCCACCCTTTCTCTATCTTTTTTTCTTTCATGGTAGTGAGCCTATTGTAGTGAGCACTTCTTTGGATAGTGAGTCCTTGGGCAGTGAGACTTTTTGTAATCCAATTTTTAAAATTATAATATATTGTGAGCTAACACTCACTGTTGTTTTTCCCTTTTCGGTTTTCCACATAAAAATCCTGGTGTCTATGTGTTATGACTCTGTGATTGCTTTTCTTATGTTTACTTTGCTTACCTGTTATTGAATTTGGTAAATGGATCAAAGAACATTTGAAGAAATAGTTTTATAGAATACTGATTAACCCTCCATCTTAGTATTCCTTGTGTTCAAGACTCTAGATCTAAAATCTTATCTTGTCCTTCCTCCTGGATTAGGACTTTTTCTTTCTTCTCTTTGGAAATTATTTCTTCCTCTTCCTCTTCCTCTAAAATTTCCTCTTCCTCTGCATCTACCAAATATCATTTGTGATTTGAATGCATTCTCCAATGAAGCATTGTTATTCTTGTTCAACCTATATTCATGAGATAGCATGATCTAAACAACTCTTCTATAGATAATTGTGACAGATCTTTAGATTCCTCAATTACAACCACAATAGTATCCAACTTGCTAGGCAAACTTCTAAGAATCTTTTCAACAACCTTTTGATCTGATAACTCATCACCATTTGATCTATTTGATTAACCACATTCATTAGTTGACCTTGAAATTGATCTACTAAATTTGAATCTTTCATTTGCAAATTTTTAAAATCTCTTCTAAGTTATTGCAACTTGGCTACTTTACCTTAGAAGTACCTTGATATATTGTGTCAAGTGCTTCGCATGCTTTCTTAGATGCATTTGAACTTTTAGTTCTACTAAAAATTTCATCTTCGATACCTTCTTGAATAAATTGCAAATCCCTTACATCTTTTTCTCTCTTTTACTTAAGCTCTTTCAATTGATTTGTAGTTAATGTTGCCTCATCCTGTGGTTCTACAAACCCTTTCGTTACAAAATCTAGTATAACTATGCGTATTACATATTACATTGTTTAAGTAACCGTCTAAGAGTTACATCATCAATTTGGAAGGTGCATAACTATTTCACCATAGTATTTAACTATGTTTTGTATCTACATTTGTCATCATATCAATAAAACATTTTTCATTGGCACTCTCCATTAAATGGTATCAGAGCGGCTCTGTGATCTTGAGAAATGTGATAGAATAGAAGGCGCAACCACTACTGCATAAGAGACGATGGGAAGTTGAGAATCATGGAAGATATTCCTGCATAGTACAACAATGCATTTGTGGACGATGTTCCTCAGCCTGGAGAAAGTGGTGCTTCTAGAGCGAGCAGACCTGCTACTCAATGATCTTTCCACTATGAATAAATAACATTGAAGAGTGTATTCAAATGATAATGTGTTAAAGATTAAATTGCTATCAATTCTAGTTTCTAAATCATTGTCATCTTCCTATTCATTACTACCTGGAGAGAATGGTAATGGTGGCATTAGAGATTTGCTAAGCAGAATGTAGAGTTGCAACCTATTTTTTGTTTGTTTTAATTCACTGCATCATCTTTGATTAAAAATGCCAAGCTATCCATACTGGTGAAATAAGTTGGACTGCCTTAAAGAAGAGTGGTTTTAAATATGACCCACATCATTGAGAACAACTGTAAGTTTTTAATTAATCTTTCTGCTTCTGTAAGTGCCACATTAATGAATGGAAATGGTGTGAGAAATGTGAGTTTTGGTTTGCAAGTGTAGGAAGCATTTGATAATATTTTGGAATTATTCAAAAATGTTGATAATGTTGTGTGTGAAGACAAAAGATGCATTGAAAAAGAAAATCAAGGAGGTATTTGTGTTAACATTGTGAAGAGTCCCACCTGGATAGGAAGGAAGAGTTTCTAAGGCATCCTTCGTATTGGATATCTCCAAAGAACATTTTACAATGATGTCAACCTATGATTAAGTGACATGTGAAGCAACTGTAGCTGAACCAGTTTGAAGCTCTAGATCATTTCAAAGAAGTGCTTATATATGCTGTCCAATCTTCATTGCTACAAGCAAAGGAAAATTAGTTACTCTGATTGGTGATTTTAGCTATGACTATGTAAGTTTTGGAGAGATCTAGCATGTATCCTAGATGTGTATGTTGATTAAGTATTCAACAAACCTTGCATATAAATGTGTGAAAAGGGGTATTCTAGTCATTTTATATCCACTGAACATTACCTGAGTTTTAGATATTTTTCTTGAGGGAGGAAATAAAATCTTGTTTCTGGTTATTCATGAAAATAAAGGTGTCCTTATGGAGGTATATGGTTGATTAGTGTATGGGTCTATCATTAGTTCAAATTGACATTATCATCATGAATGCACATATGTCAAAAATCACTTATGCTTTCAAGGACATCTTTTCTATTCCTGATGAGGCCTCTAAAGACTCATCTAAGACATCAGTTGGTTAAAGTGTAACAGGGTCATATTGGAGGCAGGTGGCATCGAAGGATGGAGGATTTTCCATCATCTCAAGTTAGCTTCTTGCTTTGAGATGATGCTTTGCATTAGAAGCATTTTTAGTTTTGTTTTTTTCTTTGTTGTTGCTGATGGAGCTGATAGATTTGAAGAATGTATGTTTTGTGAAGATTTTGTTTTGGAGATAGGTTTGGGATTTGGTGTTGAGCTCAATATGGATTGTTGTCTAGCAAGTTTCAAAGAGTATATGATCGAGAATTATACCCTTTTGTGGTCACTAGACAATGGCAGAGATATGTCGTATCTCTTAGGGTTCATTGTTGAATAATTCTCGACTCTATGATTTGAGATCTTGGGACTAAAGACATCAAGAACACAGCTCAAAGCTATGCCTTTCCGAGGGTAGACGAGACAACATGATGGAAGCCCCGCTTGGTTCAGGATTTGTTCTTTGGGAGAAGATCTTCTATAAAATATGTATTCATCTTATGTAATCACCTTTGTTGAGTATTTTATCATTCAAGGGGGGTCCCTTGGTACTTTTGCAGGAACAATGTAATAAGGAGGGGAATGTTAGCATGCATTGTTTAGTATAACTATACATATTACATATTACATTGTTTAAGTAATTGTCTGAGAGTTACATCGTCAGTTTGGCAGGTGCATAACTATTCCATCACAATATTCAACTATGTTTTGTATCTGCATTTGTCATCATATCAATAAAAAAAAATTCATTGGCACTCTCCATTACTTGAGAACAAAACAAAGTTTTTGTTGGCATAATAACAATGGTATTACATTGTTAGAATTTGTATTAGTTTGTTAACTACCACCGGTTATGAGTAGTTCCTACCGCTGGTTATGAGTAGTTATGTTCGGTTACATATAACTAGACTCCCCTCATAGTTTATTTACATGGTTTTGTATTTGCATATCATCGAATCAATAAATAGTTTACTTTATTTCATATGGTATCAGAGCTATGGCATTGTTGATGTGGCTTGTGTGAGGATCTTGTGATTATTGAGGTGTGTACAGAACACCTCATGCGAGTCTAGGACGTCTTCCATTCTCTACGCCATCACCTTCTGTGGATTTGAAGATCGTTGCCACCTTTGAATCAAGTATGCATGTGTTTGAAGGAGAATAAAAGGCATATATAGAAGTTGTGTGATGTGAAGGGTTCAAATAGATCAGAGATCAAAGTGTTGATTTACATTCATCTATCACATTTCGGAAGTGATAAGGCATTCAAAGAAGTATTGAGAATATACATAGAGAGGTATGCAAAATTTGAAGTTTTTGATGAGTTTTCCACTTTAGTTATCTGGTAGTTCACAACCAATTTCAATGACCTTATGTTTGCCCAAACTGCAGGGTCACTTGTAGTGAAGATATTTTCTACCTGTGAAATTCCATTGATAGTTACTCTGATAAGAGAGTGATATGAGGATGTTTTGAAGGCATCAAAATATCTAAAAAATGTTCCATCTCTACCGCTTAGCATATATTCATAGTTGGAAGAAGATTTGTAGGAGGTTGTGAGAATATCAAACTGACAGCGAAGCATGGGAGTTTGGGGGCCTAGTGTTTGCAACAAGTAATATGCTTTACCTAGCACAAACGGTTGCAATTCCACCAGAGAAAATCAGCCAGTGGCCTACCAGTTTGGCACACCCTCTTATACATGTAATTTTTGTAACATGGTTTGCAGAATTAGGATCATGAGTGTCTAAAGAGATCTCAATATAGCCAAGATGGGAAAGATGTGTGGGATTTCAAGTATGATACTTATATAATGAAACGTAGAAGACTACAACTTGAGCCATTGTCATTTATTATCTTCATTTATTCATCAAAGGGGCATTGGCAGTTATATACAAATGGCAACATAATATTTTAAGTGAGTAGAAATACAGACTGTGTAGAGAGAATGTTGATCTTCCCCATTTAGCAGTAATAAATTTATTTACCCATATGTCAAATGCAGAAGTTATGGTGGAAGAATACCATGTTTGGTGGAAGTAAGTGACATTTTAGATTAAGCCATTTGATAAGTAACACAAATGGCTTAGTGGATAGTGACAGAGGCAGTGATAGTCAAGGATTATGTAGATTTGAATTTAGGGTTTAATAATTGGAGAAATAAGGGATTTTGTAAGAAGTTTGGTTGCTTTGTAAGGCGTCTATGGTTTGAAATTTGTTTTGCATCATAGTAATTAAATAGAAGGTATAAGGTTGATTAGTGTATGGGTCTATCATTGGATCAATTTGACATTATCATCATGAATGCACATATAGCTTATACTTTCAGCGCCATCTTTTCTATTCGTGATCAGGCCTCCAAAGACTCATCCAAGACATCAGTTGGTTAAAATGTAATAGGGTCATATTGGAGGCAGGTGGCATTGCAGGATGGAGGATTTTCCATCATCTCAAGTTAGCTTCTTGCTATGAGATGATGCTTTACATAAGAAGCATTTTTGGTTTTGGTTGTTTTGCTTTTCTTTGTTGATGCTGATGGATTTGAAGAATTTATGTTTTGTGAAGATTTTGTTTTGGAGACAGGTTTGGGATTTGGTGTTGAGCTCAATATGGATTGTTGTCTAGCAAGCTTCAAAGAGTATATGATCAAGAATTATACCCTTTCGCTGTCACTAGACAATGATAGAGATCTGTCGTATCTCTTAGGGATCATTGTCAAATAATTCAATATTGTGATTTGAGAGTTCGGGGCTAAAGAGCTCAAGAACATAGCTTGAAGCTATGCCTTTCTGATGGTAGATAAGATAGCATGATGGAACCCCGCTTGGTTTAGGATTTGTTCTTTGGGAGAAGATCTTCTATAAAATATGTGTTCATATTATGTAATCATCTTTGTTGAGTATTTTAGCATTTAAGGGGGTACCTTGGTACTATTGTAGGAACAATGTAATAAGGGGGGGAATGTTGGCATAATAACAATGATATTACATTGTTAGCATTTGGTATTAGTTTGTTGACTACCACTGGTTATGAGTAGTTCCTACTGCCGGTTATGAGTAGTTATGTTTGGTTACATATAACCGGACTCCCCTCATAGTTTATTTACATGGTTTTGTATCTACATATCATTGAATCGATAAACAGTTTACTTTACTTCACTTTTCATCTTAATTGTCCAATTGTCATAGTTCTTACCAGTAAAAAATGGAATTAGGGGTTGCAGAAAATTATTGCCTGATGACATGACTTCAATCTGATCTACTACAACAAATTGACTTTTGAAGATCATTTATCCCGATTAGTTCTGGTGGCTTTGCATCTCCACTCTTCCTCAACTATGATCTTTGTAAAATAATGTCTTGACAACATCTTATGTCTTCAAAAAAGCTCCTGCAATGTGATTTTTATCAAAAAGTAGGGTTTTCTTACTGTATTTGACGATGATGGGCGACTGCTTTTTCTTTCATAGCTATATCTCCATTTTTGGTTTATTTGTTGGCTGCTTGAGTAGCAAATTCTACGATCTAAACTTGGTTGATTTTGTTTGGAAGCTCCAGCGAACAAGAAACCCTAAAAACAAAAAACTATGGCTAACTTTGTCTTCAGATTTTTAGCAATCAAAATAATCTCCTCACGGATTGGCTATGGCCCCTTCAGTGATTTCGATGGATCCTCATAAACCATCTAATGTCTCCTTTGTCTCAAATTTGTAGACTCTCCTTTAGTGACCAAAAACCTCCCACTTCAATGATATGCTTCAAATTTGTGGCTTTTTTTAATAAAATCTACGCTTTGGCTACAACCTAGAACAATCCTTCAAAGCCTTCAGTCTCATTCTTAGTAACCTTCTCTGATACCACTTGTGAGCGAGTAGAGACAAAAAAACATTAGAATAGTAAACTATGAACCTGTGCTACAACATAAAACGGATTTCATTGCTTGCTTCAAAACAGAATACATATACCTCTTTTATAGAGGAATTTAGATACTACATGAATATTCTGGAATACCCAACATAACATTTTATTTTTTGTTTTATTTTCCTTGGCTAACATATTACCTTATTACCTATCTAGTAGAAATTACTAGAATGTTCTAACGACTTGCTTTTTTAGTAAACGCGAATGGAAACCTCCAATGTGAAAGGATAAATACCAGACACCAAAGACAATGTTTGTCTTTGGGGATAAGGTGTTAAGTCTTTTAACTTGATTTGGTCAACTATCTTGCAATAGGCCTTTGATCTCCTTATAAATTACTCCCGCTATCCTCTATTTAGACATCAATAAGGCATCTTCTAATCCTTTTCTATTATTAGTAGCTAATTATGGGCTATACCGCACTTGCTAGTTTCCTCATTCTCATTATCTTTTCCATGTCCATGATGTGGTTGGGCAAGGGAAAAGAAGAATCTATAAGGAAGGCCTCTTTTATTCACATGGTCAACTCCATTAAACTTGAATATTTCAATTTACCCCTACAATATTTTTACATAATTATATTTTAATTTTTTATTCCACACAAATCCCCTTTTTCCTTAAGCAATACACCACACACTCACACATTATGACCAATCAAACATTACCTAATGTTAGTATAACACCACATTGCAGGTACTCAATGAATTATAGAAATTAATTAATGCAATTATAGAAGGTGATTAAATGCAATTTAACTCCTTTTGCAAAATGCCTTATTCCTAGGGTCGAAACATATAAATGCAAAACTCATTTCAAAACTAGCATATAAAGCATTTTGCAAGCATTCAAAGTTATTATAAAAACAATTAAATGAAAACAAACTGTGCAGTTAAATAAACAAACACAAAGAAAACAGTCACTTTGTAGGTTCACCTAAAACACAGTGATCTGGAACCACCAAAAATTTGGATTAGTGGAATACTATGTAAACATAGGGATCATCCTTTTATTCATAACCAAATAGGATGGGTTGAACAACTAAAATACCACAAGAGTTAGGAGTCACTAACTCGACCATGAGGACTAGAGAAGGTGAGATGGTCAATTGAATCCATATCATTCTACCCCACATCCTTCAATTGGTCAAACACTTGTGTGTGTGTGTAAATATCCTACACGTTTAGGTCAAACTATCAAATATAAAAATAGAGATCATAGATGAAGCAACATATAATAACTAATGAGTAGATGTAATCTAGCAAGGCACATATTTGTCCTACAATTACGTCATATCATAATCAACTCAATATAACCTTTAGTCAAACCATAGAAACATCAAGACAAGGCAAGAGTTACCACACCAGTGAGCACTACACATAAGAAATTCCATTTTTTATTGGTAGGTAACTTTTAGTTAAGATGAATCTTGTAACTAAAAATGTCTGTGCGAGTGTAAGTATTTCTTGCATAATATTATTGTGTAGGAACAACATAATTATGTGTGGTAGAAGGTAACATCACAGGGATACCATAAGGGAAAATTCTACAAAATAATATCACCACACAAACACAATGGAGAACATACCATGTACAATAACTATGGCATAACACTTCTTCGTATTACAGAAGACTGGACCTTTTCAAATCTCCTTAAATTTTATTCTTAAATCTAATAATATAGAAAATATTTAATTGCATGGATTTAGTAATATAAAAAATTTCTTAGGTGAAGATTTACATATACTAATTATAGATGTAAGTGAAGTAGCTTTATTTTAATTTAATTTAACTCTTATTAATATGGCTTCAGGTTAATAAATGTTGATGCTTTCAAGTTATGAGAAAGACTGATTTGGCTTGGCAAGCTGTGTGGACTCGAACTTCTCTCACTAAAGATTATTCAACATTTCTTAATAAGAAAAAGCTCCATGTTCTTATCATTTGTGAGTGACTTGACTTGGTTTATTTGTAGACTTGAATGGGTAAACTCCAAACACAATGTAATTTGATCTGGTCATTTTCCCTGCAACAGGCAACAAGCCTATGCTCTCCTTATAAATTTCCCCTGTCATCCTTTATTCACACATCAATAATGCATCTTGTTAGGTTTTTCGCTTATTAGTAGCCAATTATGGCAGGTTCCTTATTCTCATTCTCTTTGCCATGTCTGCGATGTGGTTGGGCAAGGCGGAAGAAGTGGAACATATAAGGAAGCTGTATATTGTTCACATGATCAAGTCTATGAAATCCTAGCATTTCAATTTACACCATCATTAGGTACGCTTCAATGCTAAGCCAGGTATCGCGATTGGATCCCACAGCAAATGGGAATGTGTTGTTATACACATATGATACTCTCTTGCACAGCTTTGCTGCGAGGCTGAGCTAGTCTGAGGCTGAAGCCATGGAGGGTATGGAGGGGTGCTTGGTTGTAATCCCTTCCTCTCTCTTGGTAAAATTGCCACTACACACACGCCAAAGTTTCTAGGTCTCACATCCTCCTCCTCCTCCTCCTCTCCTCCTGGATTATGGTCTCAATACTCTAGTTATGGAGAAGATGTTATAGTGGGTGTGATTGACACAGGCATATGGACTGAAAGCAAAAGCTTCAATGATGTAGGCCTTGGACCTATTCCCTCAAGATGGAAAGGCACATGTGAAAGCGGGCGGGACTTCAATTCATCGCACTGCAATAGAAAAATCATTGGAGCTCGATACTTCTACAAAGGCTACGAAGATAATTTTGGTAAAATTAATGAAACGTTGCACTACAAATCTCTGAGAGAGGCCCATGGCCACCGCATCATGTAAACAGCCGGTGAGTTGTAACTCACCAACTATATGGAGGCATCAACGAGGAGGGTAGTCGACTACATCTAAGGATTGAAACTATTCGTCGACTTTCGATTGTTCATGCCATACTATCTGTTGACTGCTGTAGAACTATCTTCGACTGCCGTACAACACGTTGACCAGCCGGTTGCTTGCAACGCACCAGCTGGTAATGAAATGTTGGAATACAAATCTCTGAGAGATGCCCATGGCCACGACACACATACATCTTCCACTACCATGGGAGTTGCAGTAAGTGGTACCAGTTTCTTCAGTTTTGCCAACAGAACAGCGAGAGGAATGGTTCCTCAAGCCAGGCTAGCCATCTACAAAGCCTGCCGGGCGCCTGGGGGAAGTTGCGACCAGAGCGACATCACTGCGGCCATGGAACAAGCCATTGCTGGCGGTGTCGACATCCTTTCTATCTCACTTACCTCACAAGATGTGCCATTTCACATGGATCCCAGAGCTATTGCAGTATTTGGGGCCATTGAAAAGGGTGTTTTTGTTTCTGGTGTGGCAAGTAGTAGTGGACCTCTTCTCTCTACTCTTAGTAATGTTGCACCCTAGATTACTACGGTGGGTACGGGTAGCATCAACAGAGACTTCCTTGCTTCCCTAGTGTTGAGCAACCAAGAGATATTGAGAGGCACCTGCACCTCCAGTTACAAAACAAATGGAAAATTGCAAGGGTCATTCCCTCTGGTGTATGCCTCTGCCAAAAATAGATCAAAGGGTTGCCTCGCTGGTAGCCATGACCCCAATATGGTGAAGGTTAAAATGGTTGTGTGCGATCAGCTAGTTTCCAAAACTGCCTTGGAAAAAGTGGAGGATGTAGCTAGAACAGGCGCTGCAGGAATTATCGTGGCCAATGGAGAACTCCTCAGAGCGCACCAACAACAACTGATTACCAACCAATTAAATCTGCTGGCTATCACCGTGAGCTTCTCCGCTGGAGAAAAAATAAAATCCAACATCAATACAAGGCAGAACAATGTCACGACCACCATGCACCTCACAGGATCGACTATCGTGGGGAAAGCAATAGTTGCTCCCACTGTGGCTGCTTTTTCATCGAGGGGCCCAAGTGTAGTATTGTTAAGACTGGAAGCACAACTCAATTGCAGAAAAGAGTAATAAATAGCGCAAAGATTAATTAGAAAGCAAAAAATAAAAGAGACTAGATTTATCGTGGTTCACCAAACTTGGCTACATCCACACTAAGCAGAGGAATTTATTATTGCTGAAAGAATTGAGTTTTACAATGTGATATCCAACATATATAATGCTTCATCATACATCAAACAAGGAATGTGAATAGACAAAGAATTGATGGGAAAATAATTTGTCTATTGGTCTTCATTTCCTTACAATCTCCCACTTGAAGGTCAACGGATGCTGCAACTCGCCAATCATTCCCCTGCTCTAAACTTTTGGTCACTTCTTCTTAACCAGACCAAGAGAAGTCCTGGCACATTTGAACTTCTCTTTGGGAACAACCTTAGTGAAAATGTCTTTTGGATTGATCTTTGTGTCAATTTTTGCAACTTGTAACTTGCCCTCTTCAACCACGTGATGAATGAAATGAGCATGTATGTTGATATGTTTAGAATGACGCTGAGATGAATGATTGTGAGCCATAAAAATGGTACTGTGACTATCACAAAACATAACATAATCACTTTGTTGACATCTCAAATCACTAAACAATCGCTGTAACCAAAGCATCTCCCTAGCACCTTCAGAAAGAGCCGTGTACTCAGCTTCGGCAGAAGAAAGAGCAACAGAATGTTGCAACCTCGATACCCAACTAATGGCAGCTCCAGCAAACATAAAAACATAGCCAGTAGTAGATCTCCATTTATCTAAATCTCCAGGAAGATCAGAATCAGTGAAACTTTGCAGCTGTACCTTATTGCCACCAAAACACAAAGCATAATCAAAAGTACCTTTAAGATACCTTAATATCCATTTGATGGCTTCCCAATGAGGCTTACCGGGATTGCTCAAGAACCTACTCACAACTCTCATTGCATGAACAATATTGGGACGAGTGGAGACCATAGCATACGTAATGCTACCAACAGCCGATGTATAAGGAACACCTTGCATAAACTCTTTATCCTCTTGTGTTTTCAGACACAAATCAGAAGATAAACAAAAATGGGAAGCAAGAGGAGTAGAAACAACCTTCGCATCAGCCATACCAAATCTGTCTACAACCTTGTCAATGTATGCTTTTTGTGACAACATGATCTCCTTGTTTTGTCTATTCCTAGTGATGGTCATTCCAAGAATCTTCTTGGCTGGGCCTAAGTCTTTCATAGAAAATCTCTTAGCTAATTATGACTTCAATTCAGAAACAATCCTCATACTTGTGCCAGCTACCAACATGTCATCAACGTAGAGCACAAGAATAACAAACTCACCATTAGAAAGTTGCTTATAATAGACACAAGGATCTAATTCACATCTCAAGAAGTTTTTCTCAGTCATAAAGCAATCAAACTTGAGATACCATTGGCGTAGGGCTTGCTTAAGCCCATACAAGTTGCATTTCAACCTACAATAAAGATGTTCCAGTCCCTATTTTTTAAATCCTTCAGGCTGTTCCATGTACACCTCTTCATCAATGTCACCATGTAAAAAGGCTGTCTTGACATTCAATTGATCAAGTTCAAGATCTTAAACTACAACCAAACCCAAAACTGCCTAGATTGTGGTCATTTTGACAACTGGTGAGAAAATCTCATTAAAATCTATGCCTTTCTTTTGATCATACCCTTTGACAACTAGTCTAGCATGATAGCGTTTGTTGCCCCCATCTTCCTCTTTCAACTTGTATACCCAACGATTCTTCAAGGGTCTTCGATTAGGTAGAAGTGGCACTAAATCCCAAGTGTTATTAGCCTACAATGAACTTATTTCATCTTGCATCGCCTCTTGTCATTTCAAAGAGTCAATTGCCTTGCAAGCCTATTTATAAGTAGTTGGTTCAGGTTGATCAGAAATCAAAAGTTTAGGCTCTGCCTCTTCTGAATATAACAATTCATAATCAGAAAATTTGGAAGGATGTCTCCTCTCTCGGGTAGATCTCCTTAATTGAGGACCCTCCTGTTGCAAATTTGAGTCTTCCAAAGTCATTTTCTGTAAGTGATTTTGGATGTTTTCTATGTCAGATTGCATACTGCCCTGTTGTATATCAAGAGTTTCCTATGCACCTATAGTGCTCTATTTAGGCAAAATTGCTTGACTCTGTAGATCACCTCTAATCACCCGCCTGTGTGAAGAATGTTGTATAACCCCTGTGCTAGGTGCCATATTACCACAATTTGTAGGCTGCGAACTACCAATACAAGGCAGATTATCAATCAGAGGTTGCGTTTGGCCAAACAATTGCTGTGTGTGACTGGAGGAAGGCAGTGTATGAGTTTGACGAGGTAGCATGTGAGTAAGAAGTGGCATATCTGTAGGAAGAGGCTGCGTGGCATTTTGAAAGGATAGCAGTGAAAACATAGAATGCATTTGACTAGTTACCTAATACGTAGGAGTTAGAGGCAGCGAACATGTTTGAGGAGGTAGCGTGTGATTCAGTGAGGACAATGATCCATACAAAGGCATCGAATTCATAGTTGGGGGTAGTGTAATATCTCTAGTCTGCAGTGATTGAAATAGCTGTGATTCACAAGGTAAACGCTGCGCAGGAGCTGGGAAAGTCAGTGAACAAGTTTGACTAGGCTATGTTGGATGTGAGGGAGGTTGCGTTGGATGTGTTTGACCATCTACAAGAGGCTGGGGTAAAATTGCTAGAGGCAGCGTTTGCATTGCAGGAGAGTTTATATGGTCTTGGGTAGAGTGCACAATAGGGGCACCACTATTTGAAGATGCCGAACTTACATTTAATGGTTGTGTAAAAGAAACACTATTGTCAAACAAATCAACATTAATATATTCTTTTGAAGATGTACTTTCTTTGTGCAAACATGGGAAATTTTTTTCGTTGAAGATGACATCCCAACTGCGAGTGACCTTTTTGGCGATGGGATCCCACAACCTAAATCCATATTGATCCTCACCATATCCAACAAAAATACACTTCTGTGATTTGGGATCCAATTTGGATCATTTCTCATGAGGAATAAGAGAAAACGCTTCACATCTAAACACCTGTAGATGATTATAAGAAATACGCTTGCCGAACCACCTTTTCTTGGGAATGTCAAGATTTAACTGAGATGAAGGAGCTCAATTAATGAGCTAAACTGCTGTGTTGCAAGCCTCTACCTAGAACTCTTTTCCCAGTCCAGCATTGGAAAGCATACACCGTGCTTTTTCTAAAATTGTTCTATTTAACCTCTCCGCAGTCCCATTTTCTTGCGGTGTATAAGGAACAATTTTGATTCTTCAAATACCATTGTCAGCACAAAAACTATCAAACTCTAGTGAACAAAATTCACCGCCATTATCAGTTTGCAAACACTTGATATTATGCCCACTCTAATTTTCAACTAGAGCTTTAAAACTTTTGAATTTGTTGAACACTTCATAACTTTTATTGAGCATAAAAATCCAAACTTTCCTAGTGCAGTCATTAAGGAAAGTCAAAAAATAATTAGAACCTCCAAGAGAAGTTACCTCGATTGGCCTAAAAACATCCGAATAAACCAGCTCCAAAGGTGAGGTGTTCTTCTCATGACCCGTCTTCATGAAGCTAATCTGCTTCTGCTTGCCGTAAAGATAATGTTGGCAAAAAACCAAATCCACAGATTTCAACCCCGGTAATTGTTCTCTTTTGATCATGACTTCAAGACCTTTCCTACTCATATGTCCAAGCCGTTGGTGCCAAAGCTCAGTTTCGCTGTCCGTCAGTGTCATAGTAGCTCCCTGTTGGTCATGATGTTAGTCATAAACAAGCATAGAATAAAAGTACACATTAACCTTTATTCATCTTGAAAGATACTGTGAATTCAAAGAATTCATGATCCCAAGTCTCCGGTGATTAGGTCTTAATCGTCTGAAGTTACTCAGAGGTTAATGTGGGTTGTTGTTTCCATTTTGGGCCCTTACATGAAAGTGCATCATCATCATGACATTCCTGCAGAAATTCTTTATAGAGAAGTCATATTATACAGTTATTTGGTGAAAAGATGTAGAAATACCTCAATCTTTGCATGATATTTTCAATTGTGCATGCTTTGCGTTCAAATATGCTAAATATTTGCGATTACCTATGAGATGTCTGCATATTTTGTGTTATTTGCTTAGGATTATCAGTTATTTGCAATTGTGTTAGTGAAATGCTCTGAAATTAAAAGAAACTAAAAGGAATACTTCAATTTAAAGTTGAACCTTTAGCTATTGATCCACATACATACTCGATACTGTCATGAGGAGAAGAAATCAAACCATACATTCACCAGGATATTCCACAGCTAGATACAGTTGATGCAAACTTCTGAGGATGATGAATGAAAACAATACATGCAACATGATGAGCACTCCAAGGGATGCAGCAAATCAAAGCATATATCTAGAATTCAGACACAGATTACTTAAGATATATGGAGATTTGTAATCGAAATACTCTTCTCTTTTATTAAGTATGCAAAAGACATGTACATATACAATAGCTTTGAAATGAGCCCTGAATACTTCAGCAAACAAATTTCAATTAAGTTTCGAATGTTTACAATAAGACATTCCACCACCTTTTATAGAACAAGGTGAGGAATCCGTTACAAAAAGATCTATGATCTCGATGCATCAATACAAATCTACGGTCATCATTTTTCTTGACTTCGTCAACCCTTATAAAATGGCACAAGTTGCCAGCTGGCAACTATCTATATTGCTTATGCATATATCCCCTTTATGATGTATCTTCATCATGTTCTTCAGCTGATTCATGCGGATCATCATCATGTGCATCACTTTCTGAACCTTCGCTATCCTGATGATGATGAACCTGCATATGAGGCTGCATGCTGTTCCAGATCTGCTCATATGAGTGCACGACTTGATCTATCCCTCCGCCATCTTGAGTCTTTGCCTTGATGATGGCGTGCTTATGTGCTTCATACTTCTCTCTGCTGTTGTCCAGCTTGTTTTTCCTGTCCTGCAGTGTCTCATTGTAATTCTCCATCTTGACTTTGATTCTCATTACTTTATTTATAACTTCTTATGTCAAGTGGATAAGTGGACCATCCAATTCTACTTGGAAGTTGCTGTGCAGAGCTTTGAGGGCAGAGTCTTCATCTTGATTTTCTATTTTTCCTTCTACTTTCCCCTCCAATGTTTCTAACATCTCTGCCTCAACACCCATTAAATCGTGCAACTTCATGCTGATCTCCCTCAGCTTATTATTGCATCTTTTGAGAACTCCGCATTCGAACTGAACGTCTTTGTACCAGATATCTACCAACAATGCGGTATTACTGTTCAGTACCTACTTACTGATAAGCAGTTGAGGATCTATCCTCTTTATTTCTCCCAAAAGGCTCAGGACTCTCTCTAGTTTGTAAGACCTTTTCCCGGTCTGCATCTGCAATTTATCCACCTTGGTCTTGGAGTCACTCAAAATACTCCACCTCTTCAAAGAGGCCTTCATTATTTCCTCTGCATCATCCAATGTGGATGACATCCATTTTCTTATTACAGATGCCTCATGTTTCATGAGGTCTAATTTATTTACCTCCTCCTGAGAGATAGCAGTCAATGGGACTGCATGTTCGGTTGTGGTATCATCAGGATTGGTCAGCCCCTTGATGTAGGCATGCAACTGAGCAATGTGCTCGTTATGTTTCTTATTTTTCTCCTTCTCTCTTTTCACCTTTTGAATTAGAGAGTCAATAATGTCCTTGCCCTCTTGACTTCTTGGTCTTCATTGGCAAACCCCAAATCTACTTTGCTGATTTGAAATTCCTCTATAGTGATTTTACCTTTTTCTTTCTCCACCGCAGGTATGGCAATTTGTGCGGTCCTTCTCCCGGTTGCCGGATCTCTTTTGATGGCCGAAGTCATTCTGGCCTTCCTCTTGGGTTTCATTATATCTGCTGAGAACAAGGTGGAGACATCAAACTCCTGAATTTCAAGCTCCTCCTCAATATTTACTTTTTTTGCTAACCACGGAGGCACCTGATCATGTTTTTCAGCATCATCATGATGTTCACCCATATTTCCCGTTTCTATCATCAGGTGTGGTGGAGATGGTGGTTTTCTCATTTCTTCTTCCGGATGCTCACTTTGTTGTCGATCTTGTGGCACCTCCTCCTGTTGAGGAATCTCCTTCTCCGGAGGAGCATCTTCTTGGTGTGGGGAACCTTGCGGTGCATCTATATGTTGATCATGATGATCATGATCTTTCTCTGTCATTATTTCATCTGTTTTTAATTCTTCCCCTTGTTGAGGCTTATCATCCTCCTACGATTTTTCTATTTCTGGTTGTATGTCCACCACCTTGGATATCGTGGGGTCTGCCTGAGGTGATGGCATTTGTTCTGCGGCCATTATTTGTTCTGGGCCTGCACTGTCGACCTCCTGTGTCTTGGCAGCTGGATCCTCTGTTGTTTTCTCTTTTTCATCAACCTTTGCTTCCTGGACCTCTACTATAGCAGGTCCTGCTGATGTATCCTGTGGACTTTGTTGGCCTAATTCAGGAGTATGGCCCTCTGATTCTACCATCCCTATTTCTTCTGTTGGGGGGCCCTTGTCAGGTGATCCTGCTGGCTATTCAGGACTTGTATCCTGTTTCTCTGTCAGGTCTACCACTACAGGGTTGGTCACCTCTGTGATTAATGCATCTATCTCTATTTCTTGAGCTACCTGCTCTGGGCTCTTTTCTTGTTCCGCCTCCACCTGCTTCATTTCTTCTAGTACTGATTGAACTGGTGGAGGTTTGTGAGGAGTCATGGTTGTACTGGCAGCAAGTGTTTCCATTTTTTGTGCAGCCACATCCTATACAACTTCATCATCTAACAGATTTATTGTCTCATCAAGCGAGACATGTCCTTCTGCTTGTGTTTGATCAGTTTCTTTCATTTGTTTCTCTGGAAGTTTGGTTTTGAACTTGACGATAGCAGGAAATGGAACATTATGCTGAAGTTCCTTTGGTACTTCACTACTTCCCCCTTGTAATAGTGTAGGGGGTTGGTTTATTCCACCTCTCATGGAAGTTCTTTGTTTCTTAGGTGTGGTGGACACCGGCACTTGTGGAGCTCTCCTCTTTCTCTTTATTATTAACGGAGCCTCTTCTTCTTCAGGCTCCTCCTTCATGAGGATATCCTCTGTATCATGTTTCCTTGAGGATTGACCCACTTCTAGGGTCTCAGTGATTCCAGCCTCTGTTGTCTTACTCTTCTTGAGTTTTTCTTTCTTCGGAGGGGATTCTGATTCTGATCCTAATCCTGATCCGGCTGCCTCCTCTGCTGCAAATACTGCCCTTTCAATTATAACCCCTTTTGGTCCTTTATCCACCTTCTTACCGCTTGGGGGTCTCTTGCGCTATTGTTGTTGTGGAGGGATTCTATCTCCCTTGGTCTTCCTCTTCTCAATCAGGAAGTCATCATATTCATCCCCAGGGATATCCTGTCCCTTCTTTTTGTTGTCCACCGTAATGGTAACACCTTTCTTTTTCAATGCCTCCACCTGTGCATCAACCCAAGCTTGGGTTAGGTGTATGGTCCTGGCAATGAATGGGTCCAAGGATATGTCTTCCTGCATGGTGAGGTCAGGTGCAAAGATGGTGTCATTATATATCTTTTTCTGTTCATATTCATCTGCCATCATCCTTCTTCAATTGTTGGGGGATGGAAATGCAATCAAAAGTTCTAACTTGGTTCAAAGTTAACCTCTGATACCTTCTTCTTCTGGCCTCTGCCTCATCTTTGTAGTTAGCCCAAAAATCCTCTAGGTGCCTCTGGTGAATAGGCTTTCCTAGTATCTTCTATATCCTGCCGTAAGGATCATATGGCCTTGTCAGCGGAAAAGGCTACAGATTCATCTTATTTAGGGTGACCATCGCCTTCTTTATATTATCTGAGTCAGGGCACATATAGTTGCCAATGCTGACTGGGAACAAAATTGGTGGCAGCTTCTTGGCATCCTTATACATTTGTATCATTGTGGAGCCCTGCCTGATAAATTCCATTAATATTACTACATCAGTATGATATCTTGGCAGCATCAGGGGATGTCCCTCAAAACCTTCAACCCTTATATAAGAAAAGGTTGCAAACTGTATGTACTTGGCCCCATGCCTATAGACTGCTTCTTGAGCCTCCATGCTCAATCTCTTTGTTCTGTCCTCTTCCATGGTCCTTACCAGATGCATAGAGAATGCATCATTGACCAGTTTATAATCTTTGAGGTAGTTGGTTCTCTGCAGCTGGGGATGATGATCCCAGATATACACTGCATTTGTGCCTGTGAGCTTTCCATCCGTAACTAAAGCATCAAAAGTGCCTTTGTAAGCACAAGAATAGACAATATATGATGACATAAAGAAAGCACAATTTGAACCTCCTAGGTTCATCAGCTGCTCATGCAAAGCATCACTTATTATCTGGCCCCATAGTGGCTTGATGTCTGAATACAGACACATCATTATTATTCTGTACATCCAATCTCTGAAACTACCAGCATCAGGCTGGCCTGTTACTCTATTCAGGAGTACGATCATGTACTGGTACTCCTCACTGAAATCATACTTGAACAGGTGCACAGGAAGTTTGGTTGCTGCAGGATATGTGCTGTTCTCAGCCCGCCACTAATACATGTTCTTCCTAGTGGACTTCTTGTTGGCTTCATACTCCTTTTCTGATTTCCTCAGGTCCACACTCTTAACTTTATTGCCCAGCGGCAATCCAAATGTCCGGGAGAGACCCTTGATGGAGAGATCTGCATATATCCTCCCATGCTTCACCACTTGCCTTGTCTGAGGATTATAATTCCGGGCACATTCTATGACCAGTTCCAGAGATTCCATGGAGTATGGAAAACCGACAGCGTTCCACATCCCTGATACAAACACTGCATCCAACACCGGACTCTTATCATTTCCATCATTCAGCTTAGCTGACCAGGCTTCTAGATTGGTGCTCCCCTGATGGGTATCTATAATTGCTCCATATTTAAATAGGACCCCTCTCTGAGAAGAGAACATGTGCTTACTGAATTCCTCTTGACACTTAACAAACCGTTTGTCAGCCATGAGTACCTGCAATTAACAAAATCCCATCTCACAATAGGTATACACATGCATGCATATTGCAATTCCTTCATAAATCACTATGCCTACTATATCTGTTCGACATTACTTCATCATATGGATGCATAAACTAGAACTTACATCATCATACCAGAATAGAAACAATATGATGAGGGTTTCATTTACTTACCTGGTTATGCAAATTTCTCTTTTATACTAGTAGATTGCTAAGACGTTCTTAATTCAGCCGATGATCACTTCCTTCCTTCTGTTTGTAAGCTCAAATCGCACAACAATCGCCTGTATGAGGATGCGGAAGCTGGTGCTCTGTAAAACAATTTTATCGCAAGGTAAATGTGAAAATGATGGTTGAATTACCTTTTAATCTTGCAATTAGGCTAAATTTAGGGCAACTCTGACAGATTGGATTGTATTCCTTGATTATCTGTGCGAAAACGTAGGATCTTGTCAGGTGTTTCATTGGGTTCCAGGGTCGGCGGGAACCACCTACCATGTCTGCGCGCATTAAATGATAATGGCGGCAACGGGAGTGGGGGGATATTCATATGACAGGATATCGTGAAGGCAGGATGATATTCGCAAATATCGGGTTGAGTTTCAATAGCATCCTCCTCCACCGAATTGGAATGGTTATCGCGATAGGATTCGGGTGACAAAAGCACCCTTTTGGCTATGTATGTTACCTTAGGAGGATATTTCGATATATCAGGTGATGTTTCAAATATGATGATGACGAGATAAACTTGATATGTCTCTCCTTCGGAATGTCAGGATGACGTCATCCTGATATTCGTTCTTAGTATCGGAAAGGCATCATGACGTCACCGTCATGCTAGGGGAACATGATCATGTTTAGAAAATATCCTGCTGAGATGTAAATGTGATGATGATGTCATCATCATGTTGGTTTCTTCGTTTATCGTATTCGGATGACATCATCAGGATATTTGCTAAAGGGTGATATTTCGGGTCAGGAGGATATTACGAAATATCGGGTTACATTTGGAAATATGATCTTCGCGAGATATATATGACTGTTTGACGGGGATGATCCACTATCATTTAAAATTGACGTCTGGATATTCAGACCGCATGACTTTATCGGGTGATATATCAAGATCAGGATGATCTTCGACAACATGACTGAGGATATAAAAATATGATCCTCCTCTTGCGAATGTCAGGTTTGACTGAAACTTTGACTGTTCATAACTTTGACATCCTGATGAATATCAGGGTGATGTAAAAGGCAAACCTGCATGGAATTTAATGCTCTCTCTAAATATGAGGGTATAGCAATGAAATTCAAACTTTGACAAACTGACCTCATAATGATGACTTACCTCGTTTATGACTTTCCATATGATGATGCCCATGACTTACTTTTACCAAACTGCCAGAAAACAGACAACACAAGCCAAGCCAAAAAGTTGGGTCTCTGTTTTGCTAAGTCAAAATGGGGCGTGTTGTGTAACCACACAACAACTTGCCACCAAAGAAAATAAATAAATTCCAATGATTCAAGTGATGTGATCACATTTATCTATAGTATTCTAATTCCTTCTAAACATAATCATCATGATCCTTTGAATGATAAAATTTTATTATGGTAACAATACTAACAAAGGATCAGGTGTGTGCATATGATTAATTATCCTCATCTTGAAAGTAAGTTGAAAACATGAGTAACTGGTGTTAAACTACATAGTTGGGGATCATCCCTCATAGCCAACCTGGATAGAGCCTTGCTGCCAGCAGGCGTCTATAGCCCCGGCAAGGTTATCTATACAATCTCCCTAAGTAGAGCTCCACTGCCAGCAGGCGTCTATAGCCCCGGTAGAGTTACTTAGATGGCCTAATTTTATTTCTTTTCTGATTTTCTCTTTAAAAATTTGTATCTGATATCATCATGTTAGCTCATTTGTATAAGGTACAGTCACTTGCAGCTTTAGGTTGGAGATTGTATTGGTAGCAAGGGAGTCCCTTTAGATTTTTCACTTAACACCTATAGTTGTGTGTTCAACAAACCCAAGGCTGTTAGGTGTTTCATTGTTATTGATTCACTTTGACCAAGAAAAAGGCACCCTGATGAAAAGATATCAGAAACTTGATCATGATTACTTCTTAGAATGAATCACAACCTATGTCTAAATGTGATCTCATCACTTGAATCCTAACAATTTAGTTATTTTCTGGGGTGATGAAGTGCATCATCCTGACTTACCGGAACAAGGTTCCAACCAACAAAATAAAACAAGCACAACAAACAAACTGTACAAACAACTATACAAATATACAATATGATACATATGACTGTCATGAAATTATTTAGGCCTAGAAATAATGTTTGAGGAATTGTCCATTGACTGGCAATGGGACATCCTCACCTGTCAGGTTCTTAAGCCTATAAGTGTTGTCTCCTAGTATCTCAGAAATTTGAAAGGGACCTATCCATAATCTATCAAACTTACCATGGTCACCTTTCTTTTCATGGGCCTTATCCCACACTAGGACTAAATCGGATATCCTGAAAGCTTTAATTCTGGCTCTCTTGTCAAACCAGCGTTTGACAATAGCCTGATGCTTTGCAAATTAGTCAATTGGTTGACTCTGTTTTTCTTCCAGGTGCATCAACTAAAGCAACCTGACCTCTTGCTTATTGTCAATACCCAGGTATTCTTGGGCAAACTGCAGAGTAGGAATTTTCAAGTTTACAGGGAGGATAGGATCTACCCCATATACTAGTTGGAAAGGCGAGTTTCCTAATGCAGTTTTCATTCTAGTTCTGTCAACCCATAAGGCATATTTTAAGAATGAATTCCATTCTCTAGGGTTCTTCTCTATCAGTTTTCTTATGATATTCAATAAATTCTTGTTGGTGGATTCTGCTAAACCATTCCCTTGGGGATAATAATTAGATGAAAACTTAAGTATAATACCATGATCAAAAGCCCAACTTGACAATTTAGTTGAAGTGAAGGTAGACCCATTATCACTTACCAAAGCATAAGGAGTTCAATACCTGGTGACAATGTTGCTCTCCAGAAATCTAATGACATCATCTGCAGTACAAGTTTTGCTGCTAACCGCCTCAGTCCATCTGGTACAATAGTCAGTAATTGTTAAGACATACCTATGGCCTGAGGAGGACGGAGGATTAATTGGTCCTATGAAGTCCATGCCCCACTGTACAAATGGACGCTCTTCCATCACTGGCTGTAAGGGTTGTGCAATGTACTTTTCTTTGTTGGCAGCAACCTGGCAAACATGACAACATTTAACATGATCAGCCGTGTCTTTAAAAATTGTAGGCCAGTAATATCCTGCTCTGAGGATTGCATGTGTTGTGGCTAATGCTGATCCATGTGCCATCCCAAACTTGTCATGTAGTTCTATCAGGACTTTATTTGCTTCTGGCTTCTCCAAGCATCTAAGGTATATTCCTTCATAATTCTTCTTGAATAGGGTTCCTCCCTTCATCATATACTTTTGGGATCGTATTTTCAAGGCTCTTCTCTGTGAAGCTTGCATTCTTGATGGACATCTGCCAGTAATCAGGATGTGCCTGATATCTGCGTACCATTCCTTATTATCTTTTTCATTAATAACGTACTGCTGGCTGGTGATGTTTGGGTCAATTTCAGATATCATTTGACTTAGAGCTTGCCCTCTTACCAACTTCATTGGTGTAATTTCCATGTCATATTCTTGTAATACAGTAATCCATTTAGCTCTTTTTTCACCAGGTTCACTCTGCATCAGCAGCATCTTCACTGCTGCATCTGGTACCACAGCAATCACTTTGCTTCTCAGTATGTAATGTTTGAATTTCTTTACTGCTCTGACCAATGCAAGTGCCTATCTCTCAACATCTACATATCTTAATTCAGCATCCCTGAAAGGACAGCTCATGAAAGCAATTGGTTTTTCTTCTTTCTCTTCATTTCTTTGGGTTAAACTGCTGCAGAGGTATGTTCTGAGGCAAATGAATAGATGTAGAAATCTATTGTGTAATCTGGACTGATGAGGACAGGAGCATCTGAAATGGCTTTCTTTATATCTTCAAATGCAGCTTTGGCTTCTGGTGTCCACTCAATTTGTGCATCTTTTTTCAACATGGCATTTAATGGTCTGACAATCTCAGCAAAGCCTGTGATGAACTTCCTCACAAAGTTTATCTTACCAAAGTAAGACTTGAGTTCCTTTTTGCTTCCTAGAAGTTGTAACTTCATAATAGACTCCACCCTATCAGGATCAATGATAATTCCATCTTCTGTGATCAGGTGACCTAGTAACTTTCCTGTTGTCACCCCAAATATGCACTTCTTGGGATTCAAAGATATTCCGTACTCTTCACATTTCTTTAATACATTTATGAGATCAGTTACATGATTGTCCCTTTCTTTAGAGAACACTGTTAAGTCATCCATATAGATGACTATACACTTTCCTATTAAGCCTCTGAAGGCTATGTCCATTGCTCGCTAGAATGTAGCTCCAGTATTTATAAGTCTGAATGGCATACGTCTATATGCAAATATCCCCCACTTTGTGGTGAAGGCAGTCTTCAACTTGTCGATTTTATCAACCATCACCTGGTTGTATCCTGAAAAGCCGTCCAGAAAGGACATCATTTTGGCTCCATTTACAATCTGCAGAACTTCATCTAATGAGGGCAGAGGATAATTATCCTTTTCTGACGCTCTGTTCAGATTTCTGAAATCTACGCATAACCTGATGTCTCCATTCTTCTTTCTGGCAGGGACGAGGTTTGCAACCCAGGTGGAGTGCCGTACAGGAAAGATTATCCGGGCACTTAACAACTTCTTGACTTCTTCAAGAATTATTGGTTCAAGCAAGGCATTGACTGGCCTTTGCTTTTGTCTAAAAGGTTTAGCATCTGGCTTAAGAGGTATAGTATGAGTTATGACAGAGGTGTCATACGTCTTCAACTCATCATAAGTCCATGCAATTACATGTATGTAATCCTTAAGGGCCTGAGTTATTCCTTCTAACTCTTCTGGTGTGCAGACTTTGCCAATCAGCACATTTTTCTTGTCTTCCTTTTGTCCTATATTCACTTGTGAATATTGACCTCCATCTGCCTTGGGCAGATCCTTATGTTTAAGCATATTATCTAAATCAAAAGCTCTTTCTAATTCAATCATACCTTTGGGAATTCTGTTGCTAGGCAATTCTAATATTTCATCTTCCTCCCAAACATGATCCTCCATATTATTCTCATCTATGATCTGAGCTTCAAATACATCTCTGTTTGAGATGAAATCCAAAATGTGCTGATCATCATCAAACACCTAGAGGTTGGTCACATTATCAGGTACCAATGGTACTGATACCAGTTCTACTGAAAATCTCTTTAGACCAGATATGGAGAGTGGCTCCAATGTACTGGTAGCCTGGGCAAGTGCATCTACCCTTTGGTTCTGTTCTCTTGGTATGTGAGTGATATTAAATGTGTCAAAGTCGTCAATCAGGTCCCACACACGATGTCTATAATTGGATAGTTTTCTGTAGTTACAGGAGTAAATTCCTCTTACTTGCCTCACAACTAGCTCCGAATCTCCAAAGACGTGCAAAATCTTTACTTTCTTCTTATGAGCAAACAATATCCCATGGATCAGAGCCTCATACTCTGTTACATTATTAGTACAGGGGAATTGTATTCTGTAGGCTGCTATGTAGGATTTTCCTAATGGATTAATGAGATCAATTCCCACCCCAGCACCTTGTTTAGACTTGGATCCATCAAATCTTAGGATCCAGGGCTTATCTTCAGCAAGATATTTATCTTTGGTAGGATATTTATCTGAACTTTCTTTCTTCCTCGCAGCTCTGGCTGCTGCTCTGCCTAATATCCACTTTAACTTAGGGATATCGTCATTTTCAAGTTTCTTCTTTCCCTTTTCTCGTGAGCCTGATGGCTTTTCTATTTCCTCTTTTATATCAGCAGGAGGATGATCCTCTGGATCTGCAGCTGCATGCTTTTTCAAAATGTGTAAACATAGTGAGCAAGTTGTTTCTGAGTGAGGTGCCTTGTGCAACTTACACCAACCTTCGATTAAAGCCTCGTGGGGGAATCTATGCTGTCGCGTCATCTTCTCTATTTCTTTTACCAGAAATTCTTTGAACTTGGTTAGGTTACTGCCTTTGTCTTCGTCAGACAATTCATAATTCGATTCCATGAAACAATCACTCCCTGGGGTGATCTTTCCTTTCCTTTCATTGTTCATCTGATCAGAAACCAGGACTTCTTCTGTTTTCAGGATATAATCCTCATCATGATCTGTCAGTTCTCCAGTTCCTGCAGAAGACAGATAAGAATTAGCATCATCATCATCATCATATTTAGCATTTACCTCAGAATATGATGATGATGCCTTGCTGCATGTTTGCTCCAGCATCATCATATCTAAGCATGTTTCACAATTCTTTTCTGAATGTGCTTCATTGTGTAATCTGCACCATCCATCAATCAAAATATCATTAGCAGGTATATTTAACAACTGACAACGTTTTACTTGATTAGATAGATGTATCTCAAAATCTCTGAAGCGATCTATTTCGTTCTCATTATCTGGATTATTATCAAGTCCTACGACTAGCATATCCTCCTGATGATCACCATCATGATGATGATGAATGTCAAGCATCGGGATTTCTTCTATTTTAACAGTCTATGGCCTGATGTAGTAAACTCTAGGTTCTATGTCTACATACAAGATCTCATTTGTTCGGTTATACTTAGTGATCATATGTTTCATCCTAGGCTCAGCATCAATCCTAATCTGGTTAGGTATACCTTTCCATGGTAACCACATGTGACTGAAATCTATAGACATATATCTGTTAAGCGTTTTAGACCAATCGCGGCTAAGCAACATCCCATAAGTATCAGGTATATCAACTACCTGAATATCAATGTAATAGTGGATCCTAGGATCAGATGCTAGTTGCATGTGTATGTGAGTTAGTTCTCCTACTACACTCACTTCTATTTTGTCCAACTGTGTGACCTTCTTTAAGGATTTAGCAGGATGCAATCCTAAGGCATTGCATATTGACAAGGGCATAACATTCGTTGAGGCTCTTGAATCAACCAAACAGTTGTCCAAGTTCTTGCTGAACATTCTTATGGTGAGGAGGAACGGAGGTGACTCGGATTTATCTTTATATAAGGTCATGTGGGAGGTTTCTGCAGCTTGGACTGTAGCTGGCACTTTAGGCTTGACAGTATTATCTCTAGCAGCATGATCTTTGCCACTGGGTTGATTTGAAAGATGGCCATCCTCTTTAGGAGCAGGATCATCTAGTGACTTCATGAATGCCTTTTTGATAGCCAGAGTTTTTAGTAACTCAGACAGGGATAGGCTGATCTTAATTTTCTTCATTTCATCTGCCAAATAATTGACTAACTTGTCAGATTCATGAGGTGTATTTACAACCTTTGATCCTGTATTTTGAGGTGACAAGTACTGAGCATTTACCTTGGGGAACCCAGGGTTATTGCTGGCTTTAGGATCAGGAGGTGTATTGAAGTTGTTTGGAGGTAGAGATGATGTCAATGGACCAGTAGGTCTGTTGGCATTGCTTCTCAAGTTATAATTATGCTTACCAAGATATTACTGCTGGTATGCATGCACTTCCTCATGTTCTCTTGCAGGTTCATTTTCATCTTCAAAGGGGAAAACATAATTTGTTTCAAAAGTTAAGGCAGATTCCTCACATACCTGGTTATAACTCTGATGAGGTTGATTTGTATAGGTTTCCAGTACAAAAGCTGAGTCATATCCACAAGGAACAATCTCATTTCCTTCTGCCTGAGGTGGATTTCCAGAAGTGTTAGATACTTCAGTCTGAAAGATGCTGGCAGCAATCCTAAATTGTGGACAGTCTAATTCTACATGTGCATTTGTATTGTGGATCCTACACCAATTAGTAAGAGCTGCCTCAGCAAGATTGACTCTAGTAGTCTGTTTGGCTTCACCAGGAGGCTGATTGTCCAGGGGTGATGGCAATGAACCATTATTTGGTCTAGAGTTCCACACTCTGGGCTGTCTCTGAGGATTACTGTTATTTCCACCACTGTTATTGAAATTACTGTTGTTATTGTATCTTCTGTCAGGATAATTTGGTCTGTCATTGGAATAAAAACCTTGATTTCTCAAATGTGTCACTTCTGTGGTGAGTTTTCTCAATTGAGCAGAAATTTCTTTGATTTCCTCCTTTTCTTCTTGAACTTTGGCCACTACATTTTCAGTCTGAGGCTTGAAAAAAAAGGATCCTTGGTTATTGTTGGATAGATCAGTACCCTGAGGTGTTTGAGCATGTGCAAGATATTGTGGCAATTGGCCATTTCCATTAGGAGGAGGCATAATGCTCAGTGGAGGTACTTGCAAAGGTGTAGGCATGACTGCTGGAGGTATCACTGCTCCATTAGGATATTGTGCAGGATATTGTGGAGAATATGGTGCAGGATATGATGTAGGATATTGTGATTGCATGCCAGGCAAGGTAGGGAATACTATATTTGGAGTAGGAGCAGGTATCAATTGCTGATTTACCTTGATAGCTTCTTGAAAAGCTCCTGTCAAGGTAGTGATCTCAGGATGTGTTCTCCTGATGAACATGGAAGTTAATGGATCCAGGGCTAAATAGTAGATACTCCTAGCAGAAGCATCAGCTACTACATATGGGGCAACTAACTTGGATAACATTTTCTGGAACCTAGCATTAAAATTAGCAATAGGTTCATTCTCAAATCTTTTGATTGTAGAAAACATATGATAATTCATAGATGGATCAATAGGGACCTTGAACCTGTCAAGAAAGGCTTTTTCTAGGATAGCCCATGAACCAACAGAGGCTTGGCCGAGACTAATAAACCAACTATAAGCCTCTTTCCCTAAGGAAAAAGGAAATAATCTGCACACCACATCCTGGTGCTCTATTCTGGCTCTACAACAAGCTTCCTTAAACGTCCTGATATGATCATCAGCATCTTGATAAGGATGATATTTTGGACAAAGTTTGTCCAGATTCTTTGGTAACTCATGATATGCGGTAAAGATCAAAGGTGATTCTGCTGCAAAGAAAGACATTGCAACCAAAGGAGGTTGAGCTGGTGGTGCAACTGGCTGGGGTTGAACTAAAGGTACACCCTGAGGTTGGACAGGAGGTGTCACAGATATCCCAGAAGGTATTTGCAAACCAACAGGCGTTATAGGAGGAGGTTCGGGTGAAGCCCCTGATGCACTAGACCCTGGAGTATGATGAATGTCTACAGTTCTTGGTCTAAAACCTCTAACAGGCAATTCTTCAAAGATTCCGCTAGGTCTAGACCTGGTATTTATCCTGTGAGCCAGGATTTCTCAATTTTGAAGCAAAATAGCTGAAACTTTGCAAATATTGGTTGGATTTCACTGGATAAGGTGATATTTGTGGTCAGACGGCTGATCAGACTGGATTTTTACGAAATATTTGCAAAGATACTACAAATATGAAAGGATATTTGGGGTATAATGACTCCAAGCACGAGATCTCAAGCTTCTAAGGCCTAAATTCTTCAAAGCTTCCGCTAATTTATGTATCTTTGGCTGGTATTTGCGACTTCAGAATGATCTACTGTAAAGATTGCAATATTTATGTGAGACTTGGAAATCTTTACACAGAATGAGCATATACGAGCCTTTTATAGTAAATATTTGCGTAATATTTGAAATTCGCAAATGATCTGAGGTTACCTTACTCTCTGCATCATCAAACCTGAAAATAATGATGATGAGCGTGGTCTTCCAAATCAGGGCCCTCCTTCTAGTGCCAATTTATGTTGGTCATGATGTTAGTCATAAACAAGCATAGAATAAAAGTACACATTAACCTTTATTCATCTTGAAAGATATTGTGAATTCAGAGAATTCATGATCCCAAGTCTCCGGTGATTAGGTCTTAATCGTCTGAAGTTACTCAGAGGTTAATGTGAGTTGTTGTTTCCATTTTGGGGCCTTACGTGAAAGTGCATCATCATCATGACATTCCTGCAGAAATTCTTTATAGAGAAGTCATATTATACAGTTATTTGGTGAAAAGATGTAGAAATACCTCAATCTTTGCATGATATTTTCAATTGTGCATGCTTTGCGTTCAAATATGCTAAATATTTGCGATTACCTACGAGATGTCTGCATATTTTGTGTTATTTTCTTAGGATTATCAGTTATTTGCAATTGTGTTAGTGAAATGCTCTGAAATTAAAAGAAACTAAAAGGAATACTTCAATTTAAAGTTGAACCTTTAGCTATTGATCCACATACATACTCGATACTGTCATGAGGAGAAGAAATCAAACCATACGTTCACCAGGATATTCCACAGCTAGATACAGTTGATGCAAACTTCTAAGGATGATGAATGAAAACAATACATGCAACATGATGAGCACTCCAAGGGACACAACAAATCAAAGCATATATCCAGAATTTAGACACAGATTACTTAAGATATACGGAGATTTGTAATCGAAATACTCTTCTCTTTTATTAAGTATGCAAAAGACATGTACATATACAATAGTTTTGAAATGAGCCCTGAATAGTTCAGCAAACAAATTTCAATTAAGTTTCGAATGTTTACAATAAGGCATTCCACCACCTTTTATAGAACAAGATGAGGAATCCGTTACAAAAAGATCTATGATCTCGATGCATCAATACAAATCTACGGTCATCATTTTTCTTGACTTTGTCAACCCTTATAAAATGGCACAAGTTGCTAGCTGGCAACTATCTATATTGCTTATGCATATATCCCCTTTATGATGTATCTTCATCATGTTCTTCAGCTGATTCATGCGGATCATCATCATGTGCATCACTTTCTGAACCTTCGCTATCCTGATGATGATGAACCTGCATATGAGGCTGCATGCTGTTCCGGATCTGCTCATATGAGTGCACGACTTGATCTATCCCTCTGCCATCTTGAGTCTTTGCCTTGATGATGGCGTGCTTATGTGCTTCATACTTCTCTCTGCTGTTGTCTAGCTTGTTTTTTCTGTCCTACAGTGTCTCATTGTAATTCTCCATCTTGACTTTGATTCTCATTACTATATTTATAACTTCTTCTGTCAAGTGGATAAGTGGACCATTCGCTTGTAGTTGGAAGTTGTTGTGCAGAGCTTTGAGGGCAGAGCCTTCATCTTGATTTTCTATTTTTCCTTCTACTTTCCCCTCCAATGTTTCTAATATCTCTGCCTCAACACCCATTAAATCGCGCAACTTCATGCTGATCTCCCTCAGCTTATTATTGCATCTTTTGAGAACTCCGCATTCGAACTGAACGTCTTTGTACCAGATATCTACCAACAATACGGTATTACTGTTCAGTACCTGCTTACTGATAAGCAGTTGAGGATTTATCCTCTTTATTTCTCCCAAAAGGCTCAGGACTCTCTCCAGTTTGTAAGACCTTTTCCCGGTCTGCATCTGCAATTTATCCACCTTGGTCTTGGAGTCACTCAAAATACTCCACCTCTTCAAAGAGGCCTTCATTATTTCCTCTGCATCATCCAATGTGGATGACATCCATTTTCTTATTACAGACGCCTCATGTTTCATGAGGTCTAATTTATTTACCTCCTCCTGAGAGATAGTAGTCAATGGGACTGCATGTTCGGTTGTGGTATCATCAGGATTGGTCAGCCCCTTGATGTAGGCATGCAACTAAGCAATGTGCTCTTTATGTTGCTTATTTTTCTCCTTCTCTCTTTTCACCTTTTGAATTAGAGAGTCAATAATGTCCTTGCCCTCTTGACCTTCTTGGTCTTCATTGGCAAACCCCAAATCTACTGTGCTGATTTGAAATTCCTCTATAGTGATTTTACCTTTATCTTTCTCCACCGCAGGTATGGCAATTTGTGCGGTCCTTCTCCCGGTTGCCGGATCTCTTTTGATGGCCGAAGTCATTCTGGCCTTCCTCTTGGGTTACATTATATCCGCTGAGAACAAGGTGGAGACATCAAACTCCTGAATTTCAAGCTCCTCCTAAATATTTACTTCTTTTGCTAACCACGGAGGCACCTGATCATGTTTTTCAGCATCATCATGATGTTCACCCATATTTCCCGTTTCTATCATCAGGTGTGGTGGAGATGGTGGTTTTCTCATTTCTTCTTCCGGATGCTCACTTTGTTGTCGATCTTGTGGCACCTCCTCCTGTTGAGGAATCTCCTTCTCTGGAGGAGCATCTTCTTGGTGTGGGGAACCTTGCGGTGCATCTATATGTTGATCATGATGATCATGATCTTTCTCCGTCATTATTTCATCTATTTTCAATTCTTCCCCTTGTTGAGGCTTATCATCCTCCTTCAGTTTTTTTTTTCTGGTTGTATGTCCACCACCTTGGATATCGTGGGGTCTGCCTGAGGTGATGACATTTGTTCTACGGCCATTATTTGTTCTGGGCCTGCACTGTCGACCTCCTGTGTCTTGGCAGCTGGATCCTCTGTTGTTTTCTCTTTTTCATCAGCCTTTGCTTCCTGGACCTCTACTATAGCAGGTCCTGTTGATGTATCCTGTGGACATTGTTGGCCTAATTCAGGAGTATGGCCCTCTGATTCTGCCATCCCTATTTCTTCTGTTGGGGGGCCCTTGTCAAGTGATCATGCTGGTTGTTCAGGACTTGCATCCTGTTTCTCTGTCAGGTCTACCACTACAGGGTTGGTCACCTCTGTGATTAATGCATCTAGCCCTATTTCTTGAGCTACCTGCTCTGGGCTCTTTTCTTGTTCCGCCTCCACCTGATTCATTTCTTCCACTACTGATTGAACTGGTGGAGGTTTGTGAGGAGTCATGGTTGTACCGGCAGCAAGTGTTTCCATTTTTTGTGCAGCCACATCCTGTACAACTTCATCATCAGACAGATTTATTGTCTCATCAAGCGAGACATGTCCTTCTGCTTGTGTCTGATCAGTTTCTTTCATTTGTTCCTCTGCAAGTTTGGTTTTGAACTTGACGATAGTAGGAAGTGGAACATTATGCTGAAGTTCCTTTGGTACTTCACTACTTCCCCCTTGTAATAGTGTAGGGGGTTGGCTTATTCCACCTCTCATGGAGGTTCTTTGTTTCTTAGGTGTTGTGGACACCGGCACCTGTGGAGCTCTCCTTTTTCTCTTTATTATTAACGGAGCCTCTTCTTCTTCAGGCTCCTCCTCCATGAGTATATCCTCTGTATCATGTTTCCTTGAGGATTGACCCACTTCTAGGGTCTCAGTGATTCCAGCCTTTGCTGTCTTACTCTTCTTGGGCTTTTCTTTCTTCGGAGGGGATTCTGATTCTGATCCTGATCCTGATCCGGCTGCCTCCTCTGCTGCAAATACTGCCCTTTCAATTATAACCCCTTTTGGTCCTTTATCCACCTTCTTACCCCTTGGGGGTCTCTTGCTCTGTTGTTGTTGTGGAGGGATTCTATCTCCCTTGGTCTTCCTCTTCTCAATCAGGAAGTCATCATATTCATCCCCAGGGATATCTTGTCCCTTCTTTTTGTTGTCCACCGTAATGGCAACACCTTTCTTTTTCAATGCCTCCACCTGTGCATCAACCCAAGCTTGGGTTAGGTGTATGGTCCTGGCAATGAATGGGTCCAAGGATATGTCTTCCTGCATGGTGATGTCAGGTGCAGAGATGGTGTCATTATATATCTTTTTCTGTTCATATTCATCTGCCATTATCCTGCCATCATCCTTCTTCAATTGTTGGGGGATGGAAATGCAATCAAAAGTTCTAACTTGGTTCAGAGTTAACCTCTGATACCTTCTTCTTCTGGCCTCTGCCTCATCTTCGTAATCAGCCCAAAAATCCTCTAGGTGCCTCTGGTGAATAGGCTTTCCTAGTATCTTCTGTATCCTGCCGTAAGGATCATATGGCCTTGTCAGCGGAAAAGGCTGCAGATTCATCTTATTTAGGGTGACCATCACCTTCTTTATATTATCTGAGTCAGGGCACGTATAGTTGCCAATGCTGATTGGGAACAAAATTGGTGGCAGCTTCTTGGCATCCTTATACATTTGTATCATTGTGGAGCCCTGCCTGATAAATTCCATTAATATTACTGCATCAGTAGGATATCTTGGTAGCATCAGGGGATGTCCCTCTAAACCCTCAACCCTTATATAAGAAAAGGTTGCAAACTGTATGTACCAGGCCCCATGCCTATAGATTGCTTCTTGAGCCTCCATGCTCAATCTCTTTGTTCTGTCCTCTTCCATGGTCCTTACCAGATGCATAGAGAATGCATCATTGACCAGTTTGTAATCTTTGAGGTAGTTGGTTCTCTGCAGCTGGGGATGATGATCCCAGATATACACTACATTTGTGCCTGTGAGCTTTCCATCCGTAACTAAAGCATCAAAAGTGCCTTTGTAAGCACAAGAATAGACAATATATGATGACATAAAGAAAGCACAATTTGAACCTCCTAGGTTCATCAGCTGCTCATGTAAAGCATCACTTATTATCTGGCCCCATAGTGGCTTGATGTCTAAATACAGACACATCATTATTATTCCGTACATCCAATCTCTGAAATTACCAGCATCAGGCTGGCCTGTTACTCTATTCTGGAGTGTGATCATGTACTGGTACTCCTCACCGAAATCATACTTAAACAGGTGCACAGGAAGTTTGGCTACTGCAGGATATGTGCTGTTCTCAACCCGCCACTGATACATGTTCTTCCTGGCGGACTTCTTGTTGGCTTCATACTCCTTTTCTGACTTCCTCAGGTCCACACTCTTAACTTTACTGCCCAGTGGAAATCCAAATGTCCGGGAGAGACCCTTGATGGAGAGGTCTGCATATATCCTCCCATGCTTCACCACTTGCCTTGTCTGAGGATTATAATTTCGGGCACATTCTATGACTAGTTCCAGAGATTCCATGGAGTATGGAAAATCGGCAGCGTTCCACATCCCTGATACGAACACTGCATCCAACACCGGACTCTTATCATTTCCATCATTCAGCTTAGCTGACCAGGCTTCCAGATTGGTGCTCCCCTGATGGGTATCTGTAATTGCTCCATATTTAAATAGGACCCCTCTCTAAGAAGAGAACATGCGCTTATTAAATTCCTCTTGACACTTAACAAACCGTTTGTCAGCCATGAGTACCTGCAATTAACAAAATCCCATCTCACAATAGGTATACATATGCATGCATATTGCAATTCCTTCATAAATCACTATGCCTACTATATCTGTTCGACATTACTTCATCATATGGATGCATAAACCAGAACTTACATCATCATACTAGAATAGAAACAATATGATGAGGGTTTCATTTACTTACCTGGTTATGCGAATTTCTCTTTTATACCAGTAGATTGCTAAGACGTTCTTAATTCAACCGATGATCACTTCCTTCTGTTTGTAAGCTCAAATCATGCAACAATCGCCTGTATGAGGATGCGGAAGCTGGTGCTCTGTAAAACAATTTTATCGCAAGGTAAATGTGAAAATGACGGTTGAATTACCTTTTAACCTTGCAATTAGGCTAAATTTAGGGCAACTCTGATAGATTGGATTGTATTCCTTGATTATCCATGCGAAAACGCAGGATCTTGTCAGGTGTTTCATTGGGTTCCGGGGTCGGCGGGAACCACCTACCATGTCTGCGTGCATCAAATGATAATGGCGGCAACGGGAGCGGGGGGATATCCATATGACAGGATATCGTGAAGGTAGGATGATATTCACAAATATGGGGTTGAGTTTCAATATCATCCTCCTTAACCGAATCGGAATGGGTATCGCGACAGGATTCAGGTGACGAAAGCACCCTTTTGGTTATGTATGTTACCTCAGGAGGATATTTCAATATATCGAGTGATGTTTCAAATATGATGATGACGAGATAAACTTGATATGTCTCTCCTTCGGAATGTCGGGATGACGTCATCCTGATATTCATTCTTAGTATCGGAAAGGCATCATGACGTCACCGTCATGCTAGGGGAACATGATCATGTTTAGAAAATATCCTGCTGAGATGTAAATGTGATGATGATGTCATCATCATGTTTGTTTCTTCGTTTATCGTATTCGGATGATGTCATCAGGATATTTGCTAAAGGGTGATAGTTCGGATCAGGAGGATATTACGAAATATCAGGTTACATTTGGAAATATGATCTTTGCGAGATATATATGACTGTTTGACGGGGATGATCCACTATCATTTAAAATTGACGTCCAAATATTCAGACCACATGACTTTATCAGGTGATATATCAAGATTAGGATGATCTTCGACAACATGACTGAGGATATAAAAATATGATCCTCCTCTTGTGAATGTCAGGTTTGACTGAAACTTTGACTGTTCATAACTTTCACATCCTGATGAATATCAGGGTGATGTAAAAGGCAAACCTGCATGGAATTTAATACTCTCTCTAAATATGAGGGTATAGCAATGAAATTCGAATTTTGACAAACTGACCTCATAATGATGACTTACCTCGTTTATGACTTTCCATATGATGATGCCCATGACTTACTTTTACCAAACCGTCAGAAAGCAGACAACACAAGCCAAGCCAAAAAGTTGGGTCCCTGTTTTGCCAAGTCAAAATGGGGCGTGTTGTGTAACCACACAACACTCCCACTTGAGAGTCATTTTTAAAAACATATAAACTACCCTCTCTATTTCCTTTGGCAATCTATAGGACACCTTTAGTAACCTTCCAAGAATCTAGATAGAAGGTAGTATTGCAGCCTTGTGAAAACAGTTGGGTTATAGAAATCAGATTCTTTTTTAGTTTTGGGACATGCCTAACATCTTGCAAAAGCCATTTGCTTCCATTTTTGGATTGCAGGAGAACAACACCTTTACCAATGGTGTCCAATGAATTGTTATCCCCTAAGTAGACCTTCCCAAACTGTCCTCCTTGATAATTATAGAAGGCATCCATATAAGAGGTGGCATGAAAGGATGCACCTGAATCTAGAACCCATGAATCTGAAGTGGTTTCACTTACGGATAAAACTAAAATATTATCATCCTTGTCATAAACAATATTGACCTCACTGTCTTTAACCTTCTCTTGCACCTTTTTATAGGAATAACAATTTTTCTTGGTGTGATCGGGCTTACCGCAAAAAACCAACAGTCGCCAACTCTACCTCTAGATTTTGACCTCTTCACTGATTTTGATCTTCTTCTGTTATTGTCTTTGCCTCTATTATGAGGCATTCCTCTACTAACAGTGGTTAAGGCTTCACTAGAAGATATTTCTTGGTTCTTTCTACGCATATCTTCACTAAGGAGTGTAGCTGCTATGTCATCAAAAACTAATTTTGTTTTGGCTGCAACTGAAGTGCTTATGGCCATCACGACACCTTCCCACCTATTGGGTAATGAGCATAGCAGCAAGATGCTTTAATTTCATCTTCCAACTTTATCTCCACTGAAGTCAGTTGGGTAAGTAAGGTATTAAACTCATTCAGATGGTTTGACATAATTCCGCCTTCTTTCATTTTCAGGTTATAAAGCTTTTTCATAATAAAAACTTTATTGGATGCTGAAGCCATCTCATACATTTTAGAAAGTTTATCCCACAACTCCTTCGAAGTCTTCTCCACTAAAACATTTAACAATACATTGCTGAACAGTGAGAGGAAAATCGTAGCTCTTGCCTTCTTATCCATCTTGTCCCACTCTTCATCCGTTATCGAGCTTGGCTTCTTTGCTACCCCTTGAAGCACGAGTGAGAGGTCTTGTTTTATCAGCAAAGACTCCATTTGCACCTTCCACAGTCCAAAATTCTGACCAGAGAATTTCTCAATCTTCGGTTGCTCCATGATTTGAAATCCACACCGATTTTCGCAATCAGCTATACCGTCACTGTACAGCTCTGATACCAATTGTTAAGACTGGAAGCACAACTCAATTGTAGAAAAGAGTAATAAACAGCGCACAGATTAATTATAAAAGCAAAAAATAAAAGAGACACCAGATTTATCATGGTTCACCAAACTTGGCTACATCCACACTAAGCAGAGGAATTTATTATTGCTGAAAGAATTGAGTTTTACAATGTGATATCCAGCATATATATAATGCTTCATCATACATCAAACAAGGAATGTGAATAGACAAAGAATTGGCAGAAAAATAATCTGTCCGTTGGTCTTCATTTTCTTACAAGCATATCCTTCTGTTCTCAACCCTGATATGCTTGCTCCTGGTGTGAACATATTGGCAGAAACGGGCGGAAACTATGTCTTATCTTCCGGGACGTCAATGGCGTGTCCTCACGTCAGCGGTATTGCAGCTCTCATAAAAGCCATACATCCCACGTGGAGCCCCGCCGCCATCAAATTAGCGCTCATGACGTCTTCCTACACTGGATAATACGAAGCAGGCTATCAAAGATTCTGTTACCATGGAAGCAGCCATCCCCTTCGATATGGGTGCAGGCCACGTGGACCCAAGAGCTGCGGTAGATCCTGGGCTTGTCTACGACATGGCACCACAAGATTATATAGATTTTCTCCGCACTCTAAACTACACCGACAAACAAATTTCTCTTCTCACCAAGAAATTAATCTCGTGTCGCAACTGCAGTTTGGAAGCCGGAGATCTCAACTACCCATCATTTTCTATTCTGTTTAAGCCGGGCAACCATTCGATTCAGGTGAGTAGAAGAACAGTGACGAATGTGAAGAGCCCTCCTGGCGTAAACATCAGCGTGGAGCCCCAGACGTTGGTGTTCAAATATCTCTACGATAAAGCCAGCTATAGTGTGAAATTTGAAAGCAATCTAACAAGCCCATCTGCATCTGAGGGTGACCACGATGAGTTCAGAGAGATACGTTGGACTTGTATTAATGGTGGAGCACAGGTTGTTCGTAGTCCAGTTGCATTAACCCGGCAAGATTCAAACTAACCCAACCTAGCCCTGCTATATTTACCATACATTCAATTGCAAATGCTGCTTGTAAACATATATCATGTAAGCCTGCATATACACGATTCACATCACCCAATTTTTTCTTCGTCCTCAATTGATATTATTCAAATCCAATAAAATTTCTAGTCTTTTAATTGATTGTCTACCTTTAAGAAAAAATATGGATTGCACACAAAATTCTAAAGAAAATTATAAAACAACAATTATATTAAAACGTCTCTAGTCTTCAAATTAAATTTAATAACTATTATTTCCCTTCAATGTTGTTAATAACTAGCAATTGGACTCATAGGTTCAATGGGCATGCCGATAGTTTTGTGATCATAGTAAATTTTTGTTAATATATATAATTTACATAGTTAAATCTTCAGTGATATGAAAGATGATACAAAGTGTATGGGAATTAGTCAACAAGGTCATGGCAGCTAGAATTTCAATCGATTTAATTATAAAAAATTGTTGAAGACGAATCTAATATCACAAGGGCTATGCCATACCACTCTAAGTTTTCACATCCATCACAATTAAACATAATAAGTCTAAAATTGAACAAATTGAAAATTGCATCTGTTTTTAGATGATTAGTGAAACATATAATAATTGAGCAGTGTACATGCATGTCTAGTGAACATAATACATTTTTATATCATGGTATTTGAAGACAGTCATTGTGCACTTAAGCATATGTTGGAATGCAAGAGAAATTGATAAGGAAAATCACTAAAACACACTCTACTCCACAAAAATCCCTTCAAACTACATTAAAATACATACACCACAAATAAAAATTATGTGAAATAGTGGAGTTGAGTTATATTCGTATTGAATAAGATGAGATCGTCCTTTTGAATGGAAGGAAGTTGTCTAAATGGTTGCATCAAAAAACCAAATGGTGAGTGATGAGAATGTATGAAAGAGAGAAAGGAAGTGAGTTTGTTGAAAATACGAATGCTTTTGGATACAATTGTGTAAAGAAATTAACATCATTCTTATATTAATTAATAAGGACAATAGAAATCTTATGTGTTTTAAGTGAGTTTGATGTTTGTCTACTTACATTGAGAGCAAGGAAAAGATATACCTTGTGACCACCTGTTGAAGAGTCTACTAAGAGGAATTCGTAATCAACTTCATTCTCATGAAAGGAGGCGAATACATTTGTTGTGCATGTGGAGAGGGGATGACTGTGTACATTGATTGTTGCACTCACTTGCAGGGTACTCCAATTTTTGGATGAGATCAAGAGATTAAAGAAGAAATCAGAGAGAAGAATTGTGTTTTAGTTATTTGGTAAGATGTTAGTTTATAGGCCTCAAGTTTACATGGACAATCATCCAATCCTTTTGGGTGGTCTAAAGTCAAATTGCAATGCATTTTATTAACTCAAATCAATGGCGGTAAAGCCTAGAAAATGACTAAATTTGGAAAAATATCCCTCTTAGGTGTTACTAAGGACATGGGGTAGGATATTATTTGCATGTGCTTGGTGGGTAGGGAAATTTTTTCTTATCAACTTTATTTTGTGTCAGTCATCCAATATTTCTCTCTATTTAAGTCTATATCTTGTTGGAACTAAAGGGATTGTAAATAAGATTGTATTGACTGAGAGTTAAAAAGATTGTATTGATAAAAAAAATTGGAAATAAGATTGTACTACAAAATCAACTATATTATTTGCTGACAAAAAATTGTAAATAAGATTGTATTAAAAAATCATGGTTATGATGATTTACATGGTAGTCCTTTTAATTTCAACCATTGATCTATCACTTGTTCAAGTGCTCCTCACTATTAAAACACCTATTGATATAAAAATATGATACCAAAGGAAAAAAGAGATAATGTATGAAAAATTAAAAGATATAAACAATTGAAAAGATAAAAACAACAAAAATAATTCTAATTGTATTATTGAGTGAATTATAGATATTTAACAGATATTATGTATCATATAAAAATTTAAAAATAAAAATAGTTTGAACTGGTAAATGATTAGCATTTTAATTAGGCCAAACTAGTTCTATTCGGTTTCATTAAAGTGAATTTCATTATAATTGTCAAAAGCAAACCACTTATGAAACTTTTAGGTTAGATCATTCTCCACAACTTAAGAAGCCCCAATAGATGGGCTTCCTTCATAACACCTTAAGTGTCTAAAACAATTTGTCACTACACCAAACTTGAACATATATTTGAGATAAATATAATATAAGAACATAAATATTGTATTATTTTTTATGGATGCATTAGGTTTACAAAATATTATCATCTTTGTATTTAAGTAATTGATTACAATATGCTGAATAAAGTTACGCCTATTTACAATATGCTGAGTAAACATATACCTATATCAAAGATCTCCTTCAACTAAATTATTAGACTACCCAAGAAAATTGTTGAGACGTATATGAACATAGCATATAATTCAATCTTTTTACCTTTTTATGTACATGTTTATTTCATATAGATTAGTCTACTATAGTGAAATGTTTGAGCTTATATTGATTGCTTTTATTGTGGTAGTTTTATATTATAATTCCTACCTTGGTAAGATGGTAGTAATAGTGTACATATAAATCTAAAGAATAAAAGTGATATGGGACTTGGGAATTTTAAACTATAAATTGTAATTTTTAGAAGTTTGGCAAGACATAAATATTTATGAATGAATTTGTTGTTACTATTAAATCAAGTGATACATCAACAAAAAATGGTACTATTAAATATGTGTAGACTATCATTATTAATTCATTTGATACCTAATATCTTTATTAAATTAAGATCAAGCTCAATCTTCAACCAAAAGCTATCATTAACAAATTAAGCTATCATTGAGAATTATGTAATAAGTATGTCAAGTCCATTGTTAAAAGAAGCTATCGTTAAAAATTATGTAATAAGTATGTAAAGTCCATTGTTAAAAGAAAGAATTTAAGCAATGTTTTATGGAAATATTAAAGCAATATTGTGTCTCATCAACAACCATGCCAAATATGCCTTGGTCAATACAAATGAAGATCAAGGACTTCTAGGAATATACAAAGGAAAGTGAATATGAAATGATTTAAAGGACTATAGACATTGGATCTAGGTTTGCAAGTCTACTACAAACCCTTTCTCTACAGAAATCCAATAGATCTTGAGAACAAAATAAAGTTTTCATCTTAATTGCCCAATTGACATATTACTAGTAAAAAATGGAATTAGGGGCTGCAGAAAATTATTGCCTGATGCCATGACTTCAATCTGATCTGCTACATCAAATTGACTTTAGAAAATCATTTATCCTGATTAGTTCTGGTAGCTTTGCGCCTCCACTCTTCCTTGGCTATGATCTTTGTAAAATAACTTCTTGATAGCATCTTATGTCTTCAAAAAATCTCCTGCAATGCGATTTTTATCAAAAATTAGGGTTTTTCTCACTGTATTTGACGATGATGGGTGATTGCTTTTTCTTTCATAGTTGTAGCTCCATTTTTTTTCTGTTTGCTGGCTGCTTCAGCAGCAAATTCTACGATCTAATCTAGGCTGATTTGGTTTGGCGGCTCCAATGAACAAGAAACCCTAAAAACAAAAAACTGTGGCTAACTGTGTCTTCAGATTTTCAGAAATCAAAATAATCTCTTCATGGATTGGCTGCGGCCCCTTCAGTGATTTCGACGAATCCTCATAAACCCTCTGATGTCTCCTTTGTCTCAGATCTGCGGACTCTCCTTTAGTGATCGAAAACCTCCCACTTCAATGATATGCTTCAGATTTGTGGCTTTTTTTAAATAAAATCTACGCTTTGGCTACAACCTAGAACAATCATTCAAAGCCTTCAATCTCATTCTCAGTAACCTTCTCTGATACCACTTGTGAGCGGGCAGAGACAAAAGAACATTAGAACAGTAAACTGTGAACCTGTGCTACAACACAAATGGATTTCATTGCTTGCTTCAAAATAAATTACATATACCTCTTTTATAGAGGAATTTAGATACTACATGAATATTCTGGAATAGATGACATAACATTTTATTTTTTGTTTTATTTTCCTTGGCCGACATATTACCTTATTACCTATCTAATAGAAATTACTAGAATGTTCTAACAACTTGCTTTTTTTAGTAAACTCGAATGGAAGCCTCCAATGTGAAAGGATAAATACTAGACACCAAAGACAACGTTTGTCTTTGGGGATAAGGTGATAAGTCTTTTAACTTGATTTGGTCAACTCTCTTGCAATAGGCCTTTGATCTCCTTATAAATTACTCCCGCTATCCTCTATTTAGACATCAATAAGGCATCTTCTAATCTTTTTCTATTGTTAGTAGCTAATTATGGGCAACACCGCACTTGCTAGTTTCCTCATTCTCATTATCTTTTCCATGTCCATGATGTGGTTGGGCAAGGCAAAAGAAGAATCTATAAGGAAGCCCTCTTTTATTCACATGGTCGACTCCATTAAACCTGAACATTTCAATTTAACCCAACAATATTTTCACATAATTATATTTTAATTTTTGATATCACACAAATCCCCTTTTTCGTTTAAGTAATCCACTACACACTGTGAGAGATTATGACCACACAAAGATTACCTAATGTTAGTATAACACCACATTGTAGGTACTCAATGAGTTATAGAAAATAATTAATGCAATTACATAAGGTGATTAAATGCAATTTAACTCCTTTTGCAAAACACCTTATTCGTAGGGTCAAAACATATAAATGCAAAGCTCATTTCATAATTAGCATATAAAGCATTTTGCAAGCATTTGAATTTATTATAAAAATAATTAAATACAAACAAACCGTGAAATTAAATAAACACACACAAAGAAAACAATCACTTTGTAGGTTCACCAAAAAATTGGATTAGTGGAATACTATGTAAACATAGGGAACATCCTTTTATTCATAACCAAATAGGATGGGTTGAACAACTAACATACCACAAGAGTCAGGAGTCACTAACTCAACCACAAGGACTAGAGAAGGTGAGATGGTCAAGTGAATCCATATCATTCTCCCCCACATCCTTCCATTTGTCAAACACCTGTGTGTGTGTGTGTGTGTGTGTGTGTGTGTGTGTGTGTGTGTGTGTGTGTGTAGATATTCTACATGCTTAAGGCAAACTATCAAATAGAACAATAGAGATCATAGATGAAGCAACATTTAATAACTAATGAGGAGATGTAATCTAGCAAGGCACATATCCGTCCTACAATTACGTCATATCATAAGCAACTTAATATAACCTTTAGTCAAACCATAGAAACATCAAGACAAGGCAAGAGATACCACACCAGTGAGCACTACATATAAGAAATTCCATTTTTTTGTTAGTAGTTAACTTTTAGTTAAGATGAATCTTGTAACTAAAAATGTCTGTGCGAGTGTTTTCTTGCATAATGTTATTGTGTAGGAACAATATAATTATGTGTGGTAGAAGACAACATCACAGGGATACCATAAAGGAAAATTCTATAAAATAATATCATCACACAAACACAATGGAGAACATACCATGTACAATAATTATCGCATAACACTTCTTCATATTACAGAAGGATGGACCTTTTCAAAGTTCCTTAAATTTTACTCTTAAATCTAATAATAAAGAAAATATTTAATTGCATTGGATTTAGTAATATAAAAAATTTCTTAGGCAAAGACTTACATATACTAATTATAGATACTAGCAATTGGACCCATCAGTTCAATGGGCTTGCTGATAATTTTATGAAGAAATTGTAGAATTTGTTAGATATTTTTTATTATTTATAATTTATAAGTATTTAATCCACTAAATTATATTATCAATTCTTATTGAAATTCCATCTCATTAAAGGTTGTCTTCTTTCACTTATATTAGTAAATTTCCTTTTACATTACATATTGAGATGAACAAACATAGTTGGGTTTGAGTTCGATTTTCATGAAGTCCTAATTCATTCATTCGTTGAGATAAACATGCTTATGCATGCTTCCACATTTTGCATTCATATCTATGGAAAATTTAACTTTTAAAATTGACCCAACATTCTCTTTGATCATGCCATCTTCTCCAAATTGTATTGGATATGATTTACCTGCCTCATTAAGATTTATGTGTCCCAAATTTTGTAATTTTCTATTTATTTGATATATCATATATAATATCTAATGCTTATTATTGTATACTATATTTTATATTATGTTAATTATTTAATATATTTTTTAAAACTAATTTAATATTAAAATCATAGATTTATATTTAATATTATATATTAAATATTGAAATATATTCTTTATTTTATTGTCCATATATATATTGATATTAATATAATATATTTTAATAAATTCTAGTATTAATATATTATTATATTATTATTATTATATAATATAATATAATAATTATTGTATTATATATTATATTCTATTTTTTGTCAACGCTCCTCTTCAGCTCACCCGAGAAAGCTCATAATATTTTATTTTATGCATAGTTTTGAGACAAATGAAGGTTCTTTCTAACATGGGCATTATCAATTTTATGCATAGTTTTGAGATAAATGAAGGTTCTTTCTAACATTGGCATTATCAAATATGGACAGGGTTTCTCCCATTTGGTTGTTCAAAGAAAAAAATACCTAATTTTTTCACTCTACATTCAAAATAAAACAACTAATCTGAGCACTGATAAGTTTAATCACATAAAATAATTGTCTCACTACAGTCCAACCAACTACTAGTATACATTAACTAGTTTACAGATTTGAGTGGTGACTCTCTTTGATATAGTAAACACTGAAGACAATGAATATTTAGCTTAAGATGTCACTTTAGATTTGATCCAAAGCCTTATTTTTTCAATTTTTCAGGTGGATATAGTAATGGTCTTTAAGGAAGAATTTAAAGTTAGTGTTGAGGAAGAAAATCTTGGAGGTATTACAACTGTGCAAGATGCAGTTGATTTGATAGATAGGCTTGTTGAGATAGGTGTTGCAGTAAAGTCTTGAAGGATGAAGGATAGGGGTTGTTAGTAGAAGTCTATCTAAGTGTAGAGTTTAAAGCTATCTATAATGATTCTGGCTTTTCTTTTTGAATTGAAGGCATTGAGTTGGTTAAATGCCCAAAATGTTATTTCATTGTTATTTTGAACCTCAGACAAAATTGTCTAGCACATTGATGCTTTTCAATTGCTTTGTAGTGCAAGTTATCTTAGTATTGTTTGAAAAAGGCCATTCCCCTCGCTGGTAGTTTCTTTCCATTCTAAAAAAAGGCTTTTGGAAAAGTAGATTTCATTCTATAAAGCGAATAAGGGGATATATGTTTTCTGGTGTCTCGATCCTTAACAATCATGACATGTCCAAATGGGACTTACAGAAGAAGTTTGCCCATCATAATTACCGCTCGCCGTAGGCTTGCAATCTTTTCTTTATGCCTCGTATGTGGGGCAGATAGTGTCATGGCTTCACGCGTGTAGAAGGCTAAAACGTGATTGTGACTTCTCTTATTATATGATCATTTATGCCTCGTCGATGTTGCCGGCATGTTGCCTGTAGATGACCGGACTATTTTTCATGGCCGAGAGAGATTTTGGCTGACCTCCAAACCCTCTTTGCATAAGGAGTGCATCTAACCACATGGTCAAAAAGATTTTCCACTGTCCAAGCACAATAGTTCACTTCATTCTCGTGCGTCTACTCAAGAAACTTCGTGGAAAAATTGGTTGCAACAATACGAGCTCAAATTGAATGGGGTAGGTTGATGGAGCACTATTAGTTCCGATTTGGTTGTTCAACACTCTACATTCAAAATAAAATAACTAATCACATAAAATAATTGTCTCACTACAGTCCAACTAACTACTTAGTATAGTTATTGGTATGGATCCATACCTATTAATATCCATAACACCAAGGCAACCCAACACACGTACCTGCAGTGACACCTCACCTTCTACGCAGTGGTCATCAATTTTTCTATGGCCTTCATTATTTCAATTGCCAAACCTACTTACAGAAGTGGAGGATGGCAATAAATTATTTTCGTATGATCAAGAGAAGATGTAGAGGAGTTGCCGAATTGTACGAGAAGATGTAGAGCTAGGTTTGGAGCTTTGGACAGGTGTGCCGAAAGAACAGGAAAACAAGCATGTGTGAGGAATTGATTAACCTAACAAGGGATGTGAGAAACCTCAAGGATTTCTGTCAAAGATATTTGCTAGTCAACAAGCATACTCTTCCTCATCTGGAGAATAATAATTTAATTTACTGTCTTAAATAAAGTAATTAATGAAATTACGATGGAGGGCCTAGATCTACATCGACGGCATAGACTCCACACTGCATTCATAAAATACGTGCAGGAGTAAAAAAAGCCGGCCCTGCGACCCAGCTGAAGTGTTAACGTTGCTTGCGTGGTCATGCCTGTGATGAGCCATAGTGTGCTGTTCTTGCTGATGTGTCTTCTCCTCTTTCTTCTTCCCAAACATTCCTATAAGCCCACAATTTGTTCATTCCGCCATTACTACAAATTTTAAGATACAAAAAACTCAACAATGCAAGAACACCAAGTAAGAAAAAGATTCACAGATTTGCAGGCGAGAGAGTTTGATAGAAATGGGTGTTGTAGAATGGAGATTTATAGTGTTCGATTGTTGTGTTGGACGTTGTTTCAACACTGCTTCTTGAAAGTTCACCTGCCATGCAGCTCTGAAGTCAGTGAGGCAAATATCTATTGGATATTTTGATGCTTTCAAGATAAAGTTTGCTTACAGCATGAGACAACATTGCCGCGGAAAATATCGCAACCGGGGCGTGTAAAAGGGAGGTGAGTAAAGGTGAAAAGGACCTTTTTTTTTTCAATCATTTATGATATTTTGTAGAAAAAATTGATGGTCTAGATGTTTTTGATGGTAGTCTTTTTAATCTGGACCATTCATCTATATAATTCTTCATGTGCTGCTCACATAAGAAATGTTTATCAGCATAATAAGTGAAGTAGCTTTATTTTAATTTAATTTAACTCTTATTAATATGGCTTCAGGTTAATAATCGTTGACGCTTTCAAGTTTTGAGAAAGACTGATTTGGCTTGGCAAGACGTGTCGACTCGAACTTCTGTCACTAAAGATTATTCAACATTTGTTAAGAAGAAAAAGCTCCATGTTCTTATCATTTGTGAGTGACTTGACTTGGTTTCTTTGTAGACTGGAACGGGTAAACACCAAACACAATGTAATTTGATCTGGTCAATTGCCCTGCAACAGGCAACAGGCCTGTGCTCTCCTTATAAATTGCCCCTGCCATCCTTTATTCACACATTGAAATAACGCATCTTGTTAGCTTTTTCTCCTGTCAGTAACCAATTATGGGCAAGTTCCTCATTCTCATTCTCTTTGCCATGTCTGCGATGTGGTTGGGCAAGGAGGAAGAAGTGGAAGATATAAGGTAGCTGTATATTGTTCCCATGATCAAGTCTATGAAACCCCAGCATTTCAATTTACACCATCACTGGTACACTTCAATGCTAAGCCAGGTCTCGCGATTGGATCCCACAACAAATGGGAAAGTGTTGTTATAAACATATGATACTCTCTTGCATGGCTTTGCTGCATGGCTGAGCAAGTCTGAGGCTGAAGCCATGGAGGGTATGGAGGGGTGCTTGGCTATAATCCCTTCCTCTCTCAGTAAAATTGCCACTACACACACGCCAGAGTTTCTGGGTCTCTCCTCCTCCTCCTCCTCTTCTCCTGGATTATGATCTCAATACTCTAGTTATGGAGTGTGAAAATTCTATTGCAGCTACTGATTATTAATCTCCTATCTTGTTATAGATTATTTCATTGCCGAAAATTAATTCATAGCAAATATTGAAAAATAATACAACTGCAACTTCACAAATAATCACGGAGATAAAAAAATAAAAAATACAAAAATAATGAACACAATATTTTTGGACAAATTATCCCTGGAAAAACCCTGAAGGGAAAACTAGTACTGCAGATGAGGAATTTTATTAAACTTCAACAAATCAAGAGATACATAAACTGCTTGCCTCTTACTGGCAGGGCTCTGACAATGCTCTCCTTTGAAAATTTTTCTCCCAATTTCTCCTACAGAAATTCCACTGCTGTTGTATCCAACGCTATCACTGCGTCCTTGCTCTCACTGCAAATCTATTTTCTATTACTGCAAATTTATTTATTTGCTATTGCTGCAAATGTTTCTCGGATGTATCCTCTCCAAATGCCCATTGATCCTCTTTTATAATCCTCTCATTGAAAACCAATGTCCATGATTTAATCTCAATTAATGGCTAAGATTAATTAGACTCTAACAAACCCTAATGTCTAGAAGTCTCTCGAGAAATTAATTTTCTAGGTATGGAGATAATTATTCCAGTTGTGTTTCTAGCCTCGTAATCACCACCCGAAAATAGAACACCTGTCCAAGCTACATTAAAATTAACAATCCCTCTTAGCGAGGAAGGTGTTCTGGATAACACCCAACTTATCTCTAAAGAAGATGAATTTCACCTTCCCCAATGCCTTTGTCAAAATGTCTGCTACTTGCTGATCTGTAGGTATATACTGTAGCTGAACAATCCTCTGCTGTACACAATCGCTGATGAAATGATACCTGATGTCTATATGCTTAGACCTATCATGAAACACTAGATTCTCAGATAATCTGATGCAACTCTGATTATCATAGTGTATCACCGTAGTCTCAACCCTCTGACCAAACAAGGCTACTAGCAACTTCCGAAGCCATATAGCCTCACACGTTGCCATGCTAACTGCTATGTATTCTTCTTCTGTAGAACTCAGAGCCACAGACTTTTGCTTCCTGCTGTACCAAGAGACAACTCCTGATCCCAAACTAAAGCAGCACCCTGAAGTGCTTTTCCTGTCCACTGTACTACCTGCCCAATCTGCATCAGTATAACCTATCAACTTAATACCATCACCTCGAGCATATCTGATCCCATACTTGATTGTACCACGCAAATACCGCAACACATGCTTTGCTGCTGTCCAATGCACTCTCTTCGGCTCAACCATGAACTGACTAAGAGAGTTTACTATAAAGGATATATCTACCCTAGTGTTAACCAAATACATGAGAGATCCAATCAACATCCTGTATAAGGTGGGGTCTACATCCTTTTCCTTAGATGAGTCTACCTTCTTCCAATTCGTGATCATAGGTGTAGACATGGCTCTGCAATCCTGCATCTCAAACCTCTTCAAGATTTCAATGCAGTATTTCCCTTGTCCAAGGAAAATCTCTCCATCTGTCTGCCACACTTCCGTGCCTAGAAAGTAGTGCATAAGTCCCAAATCCTTCATCTCGAACTCTACTACAAGGTCCCTCTTGCACTCCTCTATGAGCCCCAGTGAACCTATTAAAAATAAGTCATCCACATATAGAACAAGAATGAGAACTTCACCCCCAACCACCAAGTAGTAGAGGTTAGCGTCTACCTCACTCTTCACAAAAACTATTCCCTACAAGTATCTATCAATGCACTCATACCATGCCCTGGGAGCTTGCTTGAGTCCATACAAAGCTCTCTTCAATCTACACACGTGGGTTTCACTGCTGTGTGCTACAAAGCCCTTTGGTTGTTCTATGTATACCTCCTCTACCAATTCACCATTAAGAAATGTCATCTTGACATCCATTTGACGAATCTGCCATCCCATATGTGCTGCAAGTGTGATTATAGCTCGTATAGAAGTATACCTGGCCACTGGAGCGAATGTCTCATCATAGTCTATTCCCTCCTTCTGAGAGAACCCCTTGGCCATGAACCTTGCCTTGTATTTCTCGATGCTACCATCTGCACCGTGCTTAATCTTATAGATCCAACGTGATCCAACCACTGTGTTATCTGTCGGTCTAGGCACAACCTCCCACACATTGTTCTGCACTATTGAGGTATATTCCTCAACCATCGCATCTTACCACACCTGTTGCTGTGTAGCCTCCTGATAGCTGGAAGGTTCGCTATCTACCAACTGACTAACCAATGCCACAGAGTCATTATACCTGGCTGGTTATTTCCGCTATCTACTACTCATTCTAGGAGCTCCCAAAAACCCCTGAGTATCCCTATGTGTTTGTTGAATCTCACGGTTCCTCCTGTCAACTATAGAGGATGAAATATCAAACTCCATATCTTCTTGGTGCATCTCTTGGATTTGCTGTATCTGTTGCTCTATACTTTGTGAACTCTCAGCACCTGAGCCTGTGCTTGTACTAGTAACTATACTCATGCTTCGTTGCCCCTGTTCTAGTTGAACAATCCTTGGAGCTTCTGTTGGCTACTCATTCTGATCATCTGCTGGAAAATCTTTGGACCTCCTATATGCCTTGTCCTCCATGAATTTGACATCATGCCTAACTATAATCCTCCTAGTCCCTGGAATAAATATCTGATATGCCTTTGAGGTCTCGCTATACCCCACAAAGTACCCTCTCTCTGTAGTCTGATCTAACTTGGAATGTGTAGGCCCTAGAATGTGACAAAATGCCAAACTCCCAAATATCCTGAAGTGACTGACATCTAGCTTCTTTCCTGAGAATGTCTCCTCTGGTGCCATCTTGCCCAATACCTTATGTGGAACCCTGTTCTGTATGTATACTGTTGTACTGCATGCCTCTGCCCATAAGTAACATGGCATATCTTGGTTATACAACATAGCCCTTTCTACCTCTGATATAGAACAATTCTTCCTCTCAGCAACCCCATTTTGTTGTGGGTTGTAAGGAATGGTCCACTCTCTCTTGATTCCTTCCCTGGTACAAAACTCCTGGAATTCTTTTCCTTTGTACTCGCCTCCATTGTCTAACCAAAGAACCTTTACCTTCCTGCCTGTCGAATTCTCCACAAGAGCTTTGAACTCCTGGAAGTGACTGAAGACCTCATCCTTGGTCTTCAATAAGTATATCCAGGTCTTCCTAGAGAAATCATCAATAAAAGTAACAAAGTACTCGTATCCTCTGAGAGACTTCGTTGACATTGGTCCACATATATCTAAATGTACTAGATCAAGAACCCCCTTGGATCTGGTGTCACTCCTTGGAAAAGCTGCTTTCATAAACTTCCTCAACACACATCCCTTACATAAATCATCATGCTCTATGCTCACCTCTGGAACACCTGTCACTGTCTCATGAAGCAATTTAAGTGCTCCATGATGTATATGGCCCATCCTCCTATGCCATAGCTCTCCTTGATCTCTAGGATTACTGTTGCTCACTAGTGCCTTAGGAGTATCAAACTGCAACCTATAAAGTCAGCCGCTCCTAACTCCAATAGCTATGGGTGATTTCCAATCCTTATGCTTGATTAAAACATGTGCCCCTCTAAAGAGTACATTGTAGCCTTTATCCTCAAGGACAGATACGGAAATTAGATTCATGCCTATGCCTTGCACATGCAACACATCATGAATGGAAACAAGTTTGCCATTCTCCCTCTGAAATAGAACAGTCCCTCTCCCAACTAGATTGCACTTGGACTTGTTCCCCATCTGAATCTGGAATCTGATGTCCTCCTCCTTGTAGCTAGAGAAGTACTCCCTAACTACTGTCATATGAAATGATGCCCCACTGTCTATATACCAAACACCCTGTGAGGTTGAGCTAGTTAGGCAAGATATGAGTGCAAACTCATCCTCCATTCTGCTAGAAAGCTCATCTACACTTGTTGATCTTAGACAAGTCCTTCTTCTTCTCACTTTTTGGATTTGATCCTTTACCAAACCCCTTCTTCGCTTTCCCTTTTCCTGCTAGGGCAACGTTTTCCTGTTCCACCTCACTTTTTTGACTATTACTATTGGTTCCACTGACAAGACTTAGTCTAAGCTCCTCCTGAGTGAAGTCACTCCATAGTCAATCCCAACTCGGTAAGGTGTCTTATCCATTAATAACTTGAACAAAGACATCCCACTGCTTAGTAAACCCGTTCAGGGCTATTCGTAGTAGCTCGTCATCATTTGGTTTGTATCCAATAGCTGCCAACTCATCCTTAACAAGTCTAAGCCTGGTGAGGTAACTTGTAATGTCTTCTCCCTTGTTCATCCGGGTATTCCTCAACTTTTCTCTAAGAATCAGCTTTCAGTTAGTGGTAGCATTCTGGTACAGATTCAGAATGGCGTCCCACATTGTCTTCACTATATCTAACTCTGTAATATGCAAAACAATATGATCCTTAACACCGTCAAGAATTAGCCTCCTCACCTTGGCATCTTCCTTCTTATATGCTAAGAGTTGTGTTGCATCTGTAGGTATAGGTACAACAGTGGTCACATATTCCTTGATACCATTCTCTTCCAGCAATAAAGAAATTATGGCTTTCCAGACACTAAAATTTGAGGCTCCATCCAATCTGTCCTGATCTCTTAAACCTGCTGAGGCCATCTCAAAAGAAAATAATAATAATAATTTTGAAGAGGTCAAACTAGGTTTTATAAACCCTAGATTTATATATATATATATATATATGTATATGTATATATATATATATATATTTCTTTCTTTCTCCCTGTGACTTTTCTGCCCTCAGATCTGCTCTGATACCATGTGAAAATTCTATTGCAGCTACTAATTATTAATCTCCTATCTTGTTACAGATTATTTGATTGCCGAAAATTAATTCACAGTAAATATTGAAAAATAATATAGCCGCAACTTCACAAATAATCACGGAGATAAAAAAATAAAAAATACAAAAATAATGAACACAATATTTTTGGACAAATTGTCCTTGGAAAAACCTCGAAGGGAAAACCAGTACTGCAGATGAGGAATTTTATTAAACTTCAACAAATCAAGAGATACATAAACTGCTTGCCTCTTACTGGCAGGGCTCTAGCAATGTTCTCCTCTGGAAATTCTTCTCCCAATTTCTCCTACAGAAATTCCACTGCTACTATATCCAACGCTATCACTGCGTCCTTGCTCTCACTGCAAATCTATTTTCTATTACTGCAAATTTATTTATTTGCTATCGCTGTAAATGTTTCTCGGATGTATCCTCTCCAAATGCCCATTGATCCTCTTTTATAATCCTCATTGAAAACCAATGGCCATGATTTAATCTCAATCAATGGCTAAGATTAATTAGACTCTAACAAACCCTAATGTCTAGAAGTCTCTCGAGAAATCAATTTTCTAGGTATGGAGATAATTATTCTAGTTGTGTTTCTAGCCTCGTAATCACCACCCGAGACTATAACACCTGTCCAAGCTACATTAAAATTAACATGGAGAAGATGTTATAGTGGGTGTGATTGACACAGGCATATGGCTTGAAAACAAAAGCTTCAATGATGTAGGCCTTGGACCTATTCCCTCAAGATGGAAAGGCACACGTGAAAGTGGGCGGGACTTCAATTCATCGCACTACAATAGAAAAATCATTGGAGCTCGATACTTCTACAAAGGCTACCAAGATAATATTACTAAAATTAATGAAACGTTGGAATACAAATCTCTAAGAGACGCCCATGGCCACGGCACACATACAGCCTCCACTACCGTGTGAGCTGCGGTAAGTGGTACTAGTTTCTTTGGTTTCACCAATGAAACAGCCAGAGGAATGGCCCCTCAAGCCAGGTTGGCCATCTACAAAGCCTGCTGGGCACCTCGGGGAAGTTGCGACCAGAGCAACATCATTGCAGCCATGGAACAAACCATTGCTGACGGCATCAACATCATGTCTATTTGACTTTTCCCTCACACTTGGATTCCAGTTTAGGGTTTTATTTTCTTGGTTGGTAAACTTGGGAATTTTTAGCCTAGCCTGAGCTAGAGAGGCTAGTAATGGGGGACTTCTTCCCAAGGAATTATCGCCCTTCTTGCTTGAACACGGGCATTCTAGACCTACGAGCTCAGGGGCCTAGCAGAGGCACAAGACTTGTGAGGTCTATGGCCTAGCAGGGGTTTAAACCTTGGTGATGTGACAATAAGACCAAGTTTTTAACCAATGCACCATGCCCTTATCATCCACTTTAGGGTTTCATTTTCAAATTTGATTTATCATTAAATTTTTAATTTTTAGATTTGAAAGTTCTTATCATGGATGTCGTCTACCTCTTCCTTACCAAGAACACTTCTTACATCAGTACATGTTATGATGATACTTCTTTTGTGGCCAATAATAGTTACTTAGTGGTCCTACATTATCACTATATGCTCTTGATACATCTAGGTATCTTTTTTCATGTGGTGTTGTTCCTACCAAGCATCATAGATTGTTTTTTACATCTATGAATTTTCATTCATGTGCCTTATTGATGGGTCAAAAGACACCAACTTGGTGAATGCAAAAGTCTCTTGAAAAGGATTAAATGTCCTCCAAGGCTCAATATACTTGTGTATAGTTAGTGAACATATCAGTGCAGCTAAAGTGAACACTCTTAATTTAATCAAATTTTTCTTTTAGGTTCACCAAGGTATCAAAATAGATAAAGTTTTTTTACATGCATAACCAAATGTTTGTTAATCATGAATCTAGACCTATAAACTTACGTGCAAATAGGTCCCTCTGATTTCTATACATAATTTAGAACAAAGTTTGATTAAACATGATTAACACATCAATTCAAAGGAAATTTGGTTTGCACATTCAAGAAGGTTTCAAATAAGGATGAACTTATACTGCTCTTACACTACTTAACCTATTTCATTATTGAGACATAACATTGGTGGGTCTTTTGACACACCAACTTAGGTCTGCGATGTCCCTTTTTTCCATTTTATATTTCTATAAGAAAAACAACTGTAATAATATAATATGAATGAGTTAGTCCTCATTTTATTTTAAATTATTAAGGGCAACTTATTTACTAGAATTTTAAGTTAGTGGGCCACTCAAGAAAAGGCAATTATGGTCATATATTAAGGAGTAGAATTATAAGTCTAAATCAAGAGAGAATGGGTGAGAAAAGAAAGAAAGAAACAAATATTTTTAAAAGGGGAGAAAAGATGAAGAAGATTATCCAGACTTGATATTTACAAATTCTCTAAATTTTAGAGCATTTTTGTTCAAATTCAATCCAATGATGAAACCCCTTGTGGTCTTCAAGATTCAGGAATGAACTTTCTTGGATTCGCAAAGGCGATTCCAGTTCAAGAATTACATTGAGATCTATTGGCATCTCCAATTTCAGGGTTGGTGTTTGTTTATTCAATAGGATGTCTAGATGTTTGGTGTGCTCTAGTTTTGTTGTTGTGTGTGGAGATTTTTAGATGTTAGAGTGCATTCCTATTTGGGAGATTTCAATGTGTGTTTTAGTTTGTGTACAAATTCTAGATAACACCTTTAGATTAGTGCAGTATTTCAATTTGTTGTTATATGGAGGATTCTAGCATGGAGTTTGTATTATGATCTTTAGTTTATGTTTTGACCTAGTAACCTTATTGTACCCTATTGGTATGAACAAATATATATGGCGATGTAGTTCTTTATTATTTTCTAATCAAAATGATGTGTTACTGGCATTATAATTTCTACATTACTATGAGATTGTTTGTTATTAGTGAATATTGTGTTAATGGCTACTTGTACGGAGCTAAAATTATGAGTATTGTCAGGCTACTTATGTATGAGTCAAGTAGTTTTAATATCTATTTTTTTTGCATAGGCTCGATAATCATTCACATAGCCTGCATAGAGATGACCATTGATCACCTCTTATTTGCTCTATTAAGCGCTCAATGACAAAGATGGAGAATTGGGGTTAAGGTGAATTCTTAGAGATAGCCATGGCAACAAACATGTATTAAAAATAATTATTATGTGGATTACATCAAATATCAAACCATTACATAAAGATTCATAGCCATCATAATTGCTAGGATCTATTTTTATTTAATTCTCAATGTAGCAAGTGGGGTTTCCTCTATTCTTAGTTGGAGACTATCAATATAGAGCTATGACTTTAGGAATTCATTATGGAATGTGTTGTTACTACTTCTTACCTGTGTGACCATTCCTAGCATGTGGTTGGATCATTTGTGGAGAAAATTTAGTAATTATAATTGCAACTTCACTATTAAGTATGTTTATTTCTATTCTCTGAATTATGAAGATAACTGTGAAGAGCATTGATTAGTGAATTGATAAATGTTTAAGCTCCTTGTGTTAAGGAAGGTAAGATTGTGTAGGAAAAAGGCAAAGATTTTTCTAGAGTTTTCACAAGGAAAAGGCAAGTTTTTTCTAGAGGTTTCTATAAACTAGATTCTTCCATCAAGCCATTTTTAGAAAAAGAACATTCTAGCCTTTTTAGAATTAAAAAATAGAATTGTCTAGAAAGCTAGAAGCTTCCAGACTTCAAAGTCTTTTGTAAATATATATGTATGAATGAAGACATTGTTGTAGACAACATTTTTGATGAAATATAATTCAAGTTAGATAAATATTATATTTTCTGAGTTTATTAATTTTATTTTTCCCTATTTATTACCATTATGTTTTTATTGTTTTTGGGCCTATTCTTACACAGTATCAAAGCAAGGTTCAGCTAGATGTTCACCTAGAAATATATTGCTGGAGTGATTTGTTTGTATGACAGATATATTGCTGGAAGTGATATTTGTTTGTAGGGATGTTATATTGCTAGAGTGATATTTGTTTGAAGACTAATTTTTTTGGCTAACATGGCCTCTACAAATGAAGTGTTGCCAATATTTGATGGAAGTGGTTTTGTAGATTGAAAGATTGTAGTCAAGAATGCTTTGAGAGAAAAGGCTCTATGGAGGATAGTAAATAAGGAATTTGGAGAACCCCAAAGTGAAAAAGAAAATGAGCTACAGAAATGCAAGTTAGAACATGCTAGAGGTATTATTGGTAAAGCTTTAAGCCCCAATCTCAATAGAAGATTTGTTGATATTGATAGTTCAATAGAGCTGTAGGAAAGTTTAGAAAAAGATTATAAAGATGCAGATATTACTAGCATATTTAGTATAGAAGAAAAATTAGTGAACTTAAATGCATCTGATTTTGAAAAAATGACTGATTACTTCAATGAAGTTGTTGCAAGTATGGGCCTAACCAGTGTTGTCATTGATGTCAACATACTCCTATTGCATTGATGTCAAGGATTGGATGAGATGTGTGCTAAGGATATTGAGAAAATTAGTCCTCTCAAAAATAGAGAGGAACAATGAAGACAGTGAAACTCTATGAAGTGAAAATCCCAGCTAAGATGAAGATCAGAGAATATGCATCAAAGGGTTTGTAGACATGTGTCTAAAGATGATCTAGTCAAGATTTTGGAGGTCTGCATAAAAATTTGGAGAAGTTATAGCCATATGAGTAAAACTAGTTCTGACAACTGTTCAGAGGTGACAGAGTGACACAAATAGGTCCGGTGAGATCCAGAAATACAATATCTTGTTCTGCAGAGTTGGTGGAATGTTTAGGAAGCTAATGTGAATTAACAACTCAATTGGTTCATTGTCTAGAGGTCTGTAAACATTTATTCTAATGTGACAGTGATGACAGACTGTGTTGTTGAGGTTTTAGATGAAGATGTGAATGATTTTAGTAAGCAGAAGTAGTGTGGATATTCTTGGTGTTTTAGGAAAGCTTGTGGAGATCTCTAGATTGAGTCCAGTTTGTGTGGGTAGTCTGCATTGAAGATTGAGCTCGTAATTGAAGATTTACTTTCAGGTGATGGTGTTCTTCCTAATCATAGCCAATCGGATGTTTACACATCTTGCTAATGATATTGAAGATGTTCTGCAAAGCATGGCGCGTTCCTCAAAGAAGTTTGAAGTCCCAGATATGTGTGGCCGATAGTGTGGTGATACGTATGAAGATCTTGTAACAAATCAAGTTGTATTTGTGTATTTACTCTGTAATAAAATAAAGTATGTATTGTGCTAACTTTGTTGATTATCCCAAAGTTGATGTCTTGTATAAATAAGAGTTGTGAAGTCATTTCAAAGTATCCTGGTGGAGATGAGAGTGTGGTAGAGAGGAGAAGAGTGAAAGGCAGAGCATAAGTATTGAGCTTAAATGGAACTGACTCAAGCATGGTGAAGATGCTAATCTCCAGTTCAAGTATGTAATATTTATTATTGTGTAGACAGTGTGTCTCCTGTAGGCAGTGGGCCTCTTGTGAGCAGTGAGCCCTAATTGGCATGTGCCATTTTATTCTTCTTATTCTTTTAACAAAGATTACAATCTTGGGTTAGTCACCCCATGGTTTTTCCCTTAACCGGGTTTTCCACATTAAAATCTTGGTGTCATATGTGTTAATGTGTTTATGCTCTTGAGTTATTGCATTGTGCTTCCATGATTGAATCATTATTGTTCTGTTGAAATATAAGAAGGATTTAAGTGTTTAAACAAAAGAAATTTTTGTAACAACTGATTCATCCCCCCTCTCAGTTGTCTATCCTAAATCAACAGAAGTTACCTTTTTAAATGCTCACCTGAAGAAAATAGGTGCTGAATATGCAAAAAAGATTTTTCAGTTGATTGCAATGGTTGCAATTAAGTTTCCCCAGCCATACAAGGTATTTAAGGAATCAAGGAAAATGGTTCTTCAACTAAATCCCAATACCCCTCCCCAGCAAACTTTTGATCAATTTTGTAAGTCTGTTTTAGATGAAGAAATTCAGCTTATTAAACAAGGATATATTAAGAAGAATCATTCATATGTAGCTAAGAGTAAATTTTCTAGATATGATGGAAAGAAGAATTGGAAAGGAAATGATAAATTTTGAAATAATGATGGTTCTAACCATTTTTCTAGAAATGATGGTGCAAAAAAGCAAGTTGGAAGAAAACCCATTATTTGCAGTTATTATGGAGATGAGAATCACATGGAGAAATTTTGTTTGAAGAAAAGGGACAATGAAAGGCATCAATACAAGCCCAAAAAATAAAGGTTTAAGGATGGCAAGAAAGATAGACATAGATTCATAGCCATCTCCCTAAAAAGGCAAGAGAAATCAAATGAGGAGCTAATCACTAGACCTAAAAATAAATCTAGTTTGCTTCAGATTCTAATAAGGAATGGATTTTAGATTTAGGGATATCATCTCACATGACTAGGGATAGATCTTTGTTTATTAATTTTTATGAAGGGAAGAATTTAGATCAAAAAATTACTAATGGCAATAAAATGAGACTTCCAGTTTTAGGAACATGGACTGTTAATGTAACAAATGGGTCTTTAAAAAATGTTTTGCTGGTTGAAGGATTAGGGGTGAATCTTATTTCAGTATATAAAATTGTTCAAGCTGGATATGAGTTTGTTGTCACTACTGATCAAGTTATTGTTAGAGATAGAAAAGACCCGAGCAATATAATTACTATTGGTAGAGTTGATCATCAAGAGAGTCTATTTACATTTATGGGGTTTGTTGATAATGAATACACTCTCTCATGCTTTTATTGCTCAGGTTGATTATATGGAAAAACTTTAGCATGCTAGACTTGGACATATAAATTATAGAAAATTACAAGAAATGGTTAGAATGGATATGGCTAGAGGATTAACACAAATTTTAACTTCTGAAGGTGTGTGTGAAGGTTGTGTGTTAGGAAAACATCATCGAGATCCTTTTGATTCAGGCAAAGAATGGAGAGCTAATTATCCATTGCAGCTCATTCATAGTGATTTATGTGAACCAGGCTATCCTTCACTTTTAGGTGCCAAATACCTTCTAACTTTTATTGATTATTACAGTAGGAGAGTATGGGTTTATTTTCTTGAAAGGAAAAATGAAGTATTTGAAGTTTTTCAAAAGTTTAAGGCATTATTTGAGAATCAAAGTGGAAAAAGAATTAAGTGTTTAAGGATGGATAATGGGGGTGAATATTGTAATTATGCATTTGAGTCATTTTGTGAAAATTATGGTATTAAGGTGTAAAGAACAGTCCCTTATACTCCTCAACAAAATGGGGTGGTTGAATGAATGAATAGAACTCTTTTAGAAATGGCTCATTGTATGTTGCATTTTAAAAGTTTGCATAATAAATTAAAAATCCCCACCAAATCCCTCACCAAAGCCCTCACAAATATCACCCTTGAAGAGGCATGGAGTGGTAGAAATCCCCACAATTGGGTATTTTAAAGTATTTGGGTGTATTGCTTGGGCACACATTCCTAATGAAAAGAGGGAAAAGTTAGAACCAAAGAGTCATAAGTGTTTGTTTATGGGTTATAGTGAAGAATCAAAGGCATTACAAGTTATATGATTTGACAATAAGAAAGGTTTTTGTTAGTAGAGATGTAAAGTTTGATGAGCTTTCACAACTTACAACCACTTCATCTCACTCTACAACAACAAATGCTTTTCATTTTTCTAATTTTTTAGACAGAAATGGAGACAACATTGATGAGGGTGAGGTGCACTCTACTATAAATAATGATAATACTATTGAAAATGAAACTACTAATGCTTGTAATCAGACATTTTCTACAAGTAGTGATGATGAAGAAGATGACATTTTAGCTAGACAAAAGACAATGAGTGTTGAAGACATATATAGGCAAGCCTCAAATATCCAAGGGAGGAATCATAGTGCTCTCATGGCCAAAGTATTACAAGTAAATGATCCAATCTCATATGAGCAAGCTAGAGGGAAGAAAGAATGGGAGCAAGCCATGAAAGAGGAATATGATGCATTGTTAAAGAGTGAAACTTGGGAAGTTGTGCCTCGCCCCAAAGGTAAGAATGCTATTGGTTTCAAATGGCTTTACAAAACAAAATTTAAATCAGATGGTGCCATAGAAACATTTAAAGCTAGATTGGTTGCTAAGGGGTTTAATCACAAAGAGGCTGTTGATTATGAAAAAATATTTGCTCCTGTCATTAAAATGAATACCCTTAGAATTATTCTTTCATTAGCTGCAAGTTTTGGGTGGCATATTCATCAAATAGATATTAAAAATGCTTTCTTAAATGGAGATTTATATGAATAAATATATATGGATCAACCACTAGGTTTTGTGGATCAACAACATCCTAATATTATTTGCAGATTAAAGAAGTCACTTTATGGTCTTAAACAAGTACCACGAGCATGGAATGAGAAGATTGACAGGTATTTTTAGCTTCATGGATTTAAAAGATGTAAGTCAGATCCAAATCTTTATGTGAAGAAAGTTCAAGATGAGATTATTTTTGTTGCAATTTATGTAGATGATTTACTCATTGCTAGACCGAATATTAGGCTAATCAATGATTTAAAATCAGATCTTAAGAGGATGTTTCATATGAGTGATTTGGGTGAATTAAACTATTTTCTAGGATTGCAAGTTTGTAGATTACATGATGGATTATTCATCTCACAATCAAAATATGCTTTGGACCTTTTAAAAAAATTTAACATGCTTGTATGCAAGCCAACATCTACCCAATTTCAATCTAGAGTCAAGCTTACTAAAGAATGTACTTCCAACAGTGCAGATGCCACTTTATATAGATAGCTTGTTGGTAGCTTGGTTTATCTAACTCATACTCGACCAGATGAGTCAGTGCAGGATCATGATGGGCTAAACACTACCCCTAAGTAGCAATGTAAATGTGAAAACTATTTAGACTTAAGTAACTTCATGTCAAAAATTGAATGAGTTATCTACACAATCTAGAAATAAGGTAGTAATAAAAGTTACAATAAATTGAATGTAGTTTATGGGTTACTATTTAAAAAAAGAAAATTAAAAATAGTTTGGTGATAATTGGATATTTCAATGAAGCACTACTAAAATTCTCTGAAAAACGTAAAAAATATGTGTCATTCCGGCCAAACTAAGTATAAGAAAAAGATAATATTTTTTCCCCATGATTTGGATTTTAGCAAAGGACACATGAGTGGCATATTTTTTTGAATTTTTTAAGTAAATAAATAATTATTTATGAGTTTTTTACTGTGACTTTTTTAAAATATTAAAAATTAATTTTCTAGTCAACTTAACTTGGTCAATAATGTATGAAAATAAAAAAATTTTAATTTTAATGTATACCCAATAAATCCTAGAATGTGATGCATATTTTGGATTTAAAAAAGGATTAATATGTTGAAAGTTATGGATTTTTTCAACATGTATATCTATCAGGAAATTAGACATAACATATGTAGAAAAATAATAATAATTACCTATTAAAATAGTTATGAGGCATATATTATATTTTAAAAATCTTAATAGCTTCCTCTATAAACCCTTTTCATTTGATTAAATTTAGTTACAAAAATATTTGTCAGCTTCAAAGATGAAATTGTGGAAAATTTTAGGATAACACTAAATGGGTGGTTTTGCAAGTTTCTTTGGCAAGTTTTGAGACTCCCACTTACCTAAATATGTGGTAATACCAAGGCATTTTTGGAGGCAATCCATATTTGAGCTAGAAATATTAACACACCTTCCATCCAAATCTAAATATTAGTCTAAATGTTAGCACTTTTTCAGCCAGCAAGTTTTTCCTCCATTGCCACTGTTTGGCCCACCATGATCTTGTACTCACCCAGATATTTGTTTTACAGTCAATCTTGTATCTAGATTTATGCATGCACCTAAAGAAAGTCATTGGTTGGATGCTAAGAGAATTTTACAATACATCCGTGAAACCATACACTTTGGTATCTACTATGGCTATAAGTATTCAATTTCTATGGTTGGATTTACCAACTCAGATTGGGGTGGTGATATAGATGATAGAAAATCTACCAGTGGGTATGTTTTCAATCTTGGATCAAGCCCTATTATATGGAGTAGCAAAAAACAAACAACTACATCATTATCTTCATGTGAAGTAGAATATATTGCAGCAAAAGAAGCAGACAAGGAAGCAGTTTGGATTCATAATATTCTATCTGAGCTTGGTTTTCTACAAATTTCTGCTAGTACTATGTATTGTGACAATCAAAGTACCATACAAGTTGCCAACAATCTAGTTTTTCATGCTATAAAAAATTATTTTGAGATTGATGTTCACTACATTCGTGATCCTGTTCAAGAATCCATTGTTAATCTTCAATTTTGTCCAAGTGAAGAACAAGTAGCTGATATATTCACTAAAAGTATGACTGAAGCCAAATTCTTAAAATTAAGAGGAATGTTTGGTATGTTAGAGGTGAACATTAAGGGGGGGATAGTAGTATAATGTTCCCTTCTTCTTTGTAATATTCTAGCCAATCTTAAGGGGGGATGTTAAGGAAATTAAGATTGTCTAGGAAAAAGGCAAAGATTTTTCTAGAGTTTTCACAAGGAAAATGCAAGTTTTTACTAGAGATTTCTATAAACTAGATTCTTCCATCAAGCTATTTTTAGAAAAAGAACATTATAGCCTTTTTAGAATTAAAAAATAGAATTGTCTAGAAAGCTAGAAGCTTCCAGACTTCAAATTCTTTTGTAAATATATATATGTATGATTGAAGACATTGTTGTAGACAACATTTTTGATGAAACATAATTCAAGTTAGATAAATATTATATTTTCTAAGTTTATTAATTTTGTTTTGCCCTGTTTATTACTGTTGTTATGTTTTTATTGTTTTTGGGCATGTTCTTACACCTTGTCATGATCCCTATATCTTCCTTTGGAGAGATTAGTTTCTATGCTAGACTAGTCTTGTGGAAAGGGTCATATTTTGGTGGAGGCTTTGTGAATGCACCTTCAAGCATGTCATATAGTCTTTTTATCAACCAAATCAAATTGAGGATAAATTGATGCATTTTGAGGGAGTAACTAAGTCACTGTAAACCAATTATTCATCATAACTAAGGAGAATTTACAAAGGGGTGTTGATTCTGGGTGGCTATCAAAGAATCATTATAGCCAGTGGTTTGCTCAGTGCCTATCATCCATTTCATTGAATTGTTTTGAATTAATAATTTTGATATGTGAGTAGCTTATTAGTGAATAATATTACATGACTTTAGAAATCTAGTGATATTGTGAAGATTTGGGTTAAATTTGCTAATCAGTCCATTTGGGACATTATAGTGGTATTAGAGCTGGTATTCTTGACAATTTGTGTAAGGAACTCACCATTTGATTACAAATTGTTACATTGAGACTAGTGATAGGAAGATTAGATACCATCAAAGAGAAAAGAAGAAGACCTCGGAACAACAACAAGAAGATATTTAGCAGAAAAGTCCAGAGATTGTGGTAGATTTGAATTGGATAAAAGAGTTGAGTATGACACATTGGGAAGGAAGAGATGAAGGTAATAGCATATTACATATCCTTAATGATATAGCTAGAGGACAATAGCAGTTGACTCAGTTGTTGACATAGTGGATGTAGAATGTGAACACTTCCAAGGTTAATTAGAACAACATTGGTACCAATGGTAAAGCTACTACTACAAAAAATGGGAACAACAACCACAACAACCCCATAATTGTTGTGGGATCAGCAATATCAAGACCTCTGATGCCTACATTTCTGTATAGAGATGGTGATGTAGAAGGCAATGGAGGATAACATAATGTAGAAGAGGGTTATGTGGATTACTTGGTTAAGTATCAAGCTCTGGGAGAAGAATTTCATGTTGCCATGTCATTGGTAGATTTGTATCAACTCAAGTTGAGGAATAAGCCCAGGAGGGATAGAGGTCCTCAAAATCAAGAGTTGCAATGCAAGGTGGGCAAGTTTTCCATACCTACTTTTGGTTCTAGAAAATGCACTGTGCATACATGGGTCCAAAATCTTTTATGTATTTCTCTCTCAATCCCATGCTAGAAAATGAGGTGATTAAGTATGGAACACTTAATTTGGATGGAGATGGCCATGAGTTGTGGTACCATGGGATAATGACTTTGGGACATGATCTCATTGATTTATATGTTGAATTCACCCAAAGGCTAATCAAAATATTTGCCAACAAGGATCCAGAGTTACATTTCATAGAATTATCTCAAATAAAGCAATATGGCTCAATAGACACTTATGTAGCTAGTTTATAGAGACTCTCTATAATCGTTCCTGATGTATCACAGTGAAGACTTCTTGTCTTATCCATTGAAGGATTGCTTGAACATCTTAGAGGGTGGGTTAAAACATTTGACCTACCTACTCCAACAAGTAAGTTTTATTCGAAGGATTCTCATAAAAAACAATAAAAGAAAACCTTTCAAAAAGAAGATTCTCATGTTCAACCTTAGAAGAGCCTACCACCCAAAACAAGCAATGAAGAAGAATTTGTGTTTCCATTGCAAGGAACATTCAACACTGGGTCATAAATGCCTTGGTAAGGAAAATATACATTACATTGAGGTGGTTTTTGATGAGGAGGAAGAATCCAAACAATCTAAAGGTTGGGAAAGGGAGAAAGGCCAACATTTGAATCTTGAAGATGATGATACCAAAGGGAGTACACTTGCATGTCTTTCTGGAGAACCAAGGTATCGTCCTTTTAGATTTAAAGAGTCTTATGTGGGTGTAGAATCATAGCAATTGTAGTGCCCCTGTAGTTTCACCTTGTATGTGCAGGTGGTCAGACTATGAAGGATGAAGATGAAGGTAAAATACTTGGAATACTTAGGGTATGTTAGATAGGTTGAAGGTAGGTTTACTATTTTGATGTAGTTGATGACACTCATTGATGGTTATTATGATGGCACTATTAATGTTTATGATTAATACATTATGCTTATGATGTGATCATTTATGGTTTAATTGATTATGTATATTAGTTTAGTATGTGATTTATGCGACTATTTGATGATGTGTTATTAGGTTGTTTATGAACTTCGTTAATGTGGATATTTTTTATGTGTTTTGTGAAGGGAAAGTGTAGTATTACTCATGTTGAGTACCCTACTATGTTGCTGTTGGAAACAAGGTAGATAACTGAGAGGGGGGTTGAATCAATTATCTTAAATATCTTAACTTTCTTTTCTTCTTTAATATTAATGCAGTATCAAAATATAAGAGCATACATAATCATGAGAGCAGAAATAAAATCAACACACATAACACAAGGATTTTTACGTGGAAAACCCTGTTAAGGGAAAAACCACGGGGTGACTAACCCAAGATTGTATTCTTTGTTAAAAGAATAAGAAGTACAAAATGGCACTTGCTAATTAGGGCTCATTGCCCAAGCACATTGCTCACAAGAGGCACACTGCCTAGAAGAGACTCATTGTCTACAAAGTTTATAGAAGGTAACCAGGTATTTGAAATGATGAGAGGCATCCACATATACTGAGGTTTAGTTCCGGTTAGGCTCAATATACTGATCTACTGCACTTCATTCTTCCTCTGCTTTAGTGCTGCTGTTCTATCACATATCGGACTTGTATTGCTGCTTCCAAACTTATCTCTACCTTTTCTCACACATTATCATACCACACACACACCTTCATACTGAAATCCATCTGGTATATATATCTGCATCAAGGATTTCAACATCTTTCTAGTCGACAACTAGAATACTCAAGATATTTACAAAACACTAATTTGTCGGCTGAATCCATGCTTAATATGTGATGTATATCAAAAAAATAGACATAGAAGTCATCAATCAAGTCGGCCAACAATGTATGATCCCTCAAATAGCTTGATCACCATCAATTTCTCATCTGAATTAAAGTCTGATGCTCTGTCAGTCAGTTCTTCCTCAGTCTATTTTGCCTATTAGGAACCCAACACTTAGATGCTCATATCTTTTCAAGCATTCATCACCGGAGGCTCAATCTCTAGAATGTAGTAGTCATGATACTCCTCTTGACTTGTCCAAGTCCGCAACTTGCTAAGTTACACCATCCGAGAGATCTAGACCTGATTATTGGACCTTGCTGCATGCTCTGTTCTTGCTCACTGAACCAAAACACTCTTCAATCTGTTTTCCGGTATAGACATACTATGTGTTGTGGATGTGTGGGATAGACTTTGTTGCCATCAATGACAACACTCATGAAGCCACATAGTGTCTCTTGCTAACAATCTCCCCCTTTGGCATTGATGGCAACACTTAGTAAAAAATGACTAAGTGTCACAACAAACTCCCCCTTGGCGGATGTTCTATCTTATGCACTATTTTACGGGAGCTCCCCCTTAGCTGGATTCCACATTTTTCACTATTCCTCACTCCCCCTTTGACATCAATGGTAAAGGGCAGAATCCGCACACTAAAATTTGCAAAAATCAACCTATACATAGCCGCATAAGTATATATACATGTCATACTTAATAAACTTAAGTATATCGGCAAAGGTGGTCTTCAACTGTACAAATTATGTTGCCCAACTCTACTTCATCCTGTCCAAAATTGAGATGTGACTACTTAGAAAAAATGCATAAAATTCTGCCGTTCTTAAGTCTATCAGATCACTGGTCTGGGCTGTGGTCTGAGCATCAGTTAAGGCCTCATGCATGGTCTCTAACTTAGGGATAATTATCCCTCTAAGTTCACTAATCCTACTTATTATATTCTTCTTCTCCTTTTAAAGCCTCTTTATTTCATTTATAGTGGCAATAGCCTGGTACTCTTGATTCATTATGGATGTGGTGAGAGGATCATAATTCTGAGATAAACTTGACAGTTTACCTTCTTGTTCTTTCACCTTCTTTTCAATATCCTCTGTCATTTTAGACCAAGATAGACAAAATTTGTATATTTCTCCACCATCTCTAAGATCATTTTCTAGGCTTTTTATCCCAATATCCAGGGTTCTCCTATCATTAGCTATGAGTCCCTGTACTTCAGAGAATCTCTTTCCCAAAAATTATTTTTGGACCTTTTCTTCTATTGATTTCTCTAAGGAATCAAAATGAGTGTTGATAGAGTTTATCAGAGATTTAAGGTTACCGGACGGAGAGGCTGAAGGATCCTTTTGGAAGGATGGCATGATCTTCTTCAGCATTCCTGATGCAATCTCTATCAGCTCACAATCTTCCATGTGAGACTTCAGAAGCTTTTCTTTTTCTTTAGCTTGGGCAAAGGATGCTATCTTCATTGTCTGGACCGGAGAGAGGGAATCAAAGTTGAGTGGTCCTTGAAAGAGTTCTGGTTCATCTAACTCCATCATATCTTTGTTCAAGAATTTCTTCACTGCCTCTTCAGTGTCTCTTGCTGGAGACTGAGTCTTTTCTTTTGGAATCTCTGAGTTGTCATCAGAGATCTTCTCTTTTTACTCTTCTTTTCTTCCCTTTACCTCTTCTTCTTGACTCACTTTTTCTTCTTTTCTTCCTTCTCCTTCAGCTCCTGAGTCTGGAATATCTGCAGTAGGATCCGGAGGAGAGATGTTGACTTCTTCATGGACTTCCTCTTCCGAAATAGAGCAATCCAAGGCCTTAGACGTCTCCTCATCTATCTCTTTTAACTCTTCTACATTTTTCTCAGTAGATTCTTCTTTTGATGCACTTAATCCTTTGACATGCATGGTAAAAGGTTGTTCATCTATGTCTTCTATAACAGGAAGATTAAATCTTTTAAATGCATTCCAGAGGATGTCTTCTGTTTCCCTTGCTACTTGATCAGTCTCTCCAAGCATAAGTTTGTTCATTCTTGCTTTGCTCCGGAACTCATCCTTGTAGTCCTTAAAGATCATGTTCATTTGTTTTGGAGTAATGGAAGGATAGAGTTGAATGGCAATCTATGCTTGAATCTCTAGGTCATTTGCCTTAGCATTCTCCTTTCTCAGTTCAAGTACCTTCTCTAGACTTTTGGGAATTAGAGAGATGATTTCAATGAATGCTTTATTATATGACTGGTTGCAGGTTCCCATCCACTGTGACTGTCTTGATGATATCATCAATAGAGAGAGTAGGCCTTTCGAAAAATTCTTCTACCTCTTCTTCTTTGTTTTTACCGGTAGAGGATTCTCTAGATGTTTTCTTCTTCTTCTTCATTTTCTTAACTTCCTCATCAAATTTTGTTTCTTCATCATCCTTTTGGCTTATGTATGACCTTGTGGCCTTTGTTTTCATTCTCTTCTCTCCCTTTCTGGATGTCTTGGCTTTTGGTTTTGAGGCTCTTGAGCTCTTAGAGGTAGTAGGTGCAGAGCTCTTAGAGGATCTAGTTCGGGAGGAGGCTTGTACTAGAACACTTTCTTTTTCTACTTCTTGTTTCTCTTTCTTATCTCTTTCTATTTTTTCTCTATTTGCATCAACTACCTGCTTTGATATGCCATATTTCTTGAAAATTTCCTCTACTTCCCTTCTCACTTTTCTTTTCATGTCTAGTTGTCTCAGTTCCACATGTATCTTTACACTTAATTCTTGATAGGTTCCAAACCTTTCTGCCTCAGGGTCCTTAGGCTGACTCAACAAGTGTTGGACATGCAGCTCTAGGATTTTCTCATCTACCTCATAGCCCATTGGCATAATCCAGACTATTCTGGGCTCAACTACCTCCATTAGGCATTGATCAGTGTCTACCATGAAGCATACTGTATCCTTATATTTTTCAACTATTGTTTGAGGAATTCTTTCTCTGGCATGCATCATACCTTGGAAGTTCTTAAAATATCCCCAGAGTCTTGTGCTTTGAGCCTTGGCATCACCAAGCCCATACATGTAGTCTCTGATTTGTATGTCAACCAGTCTGTCATTTTGCCATACCCAACCACTTGATCTGGGTAGCTCATTCATATAGTAAAAGAACATACATAGTATTAAGCCACCATACGTGAATGATTTCTTCTTGTCCTTCTTGATCTTCTACAAGTTTTCTAACAGTTGGTTTAGGAGAAGTTCACATAGATCATAATCTACATTTTCTGTTAGTATCTGATATGTAGTATATATTGTAGTTCCGGACATAGAATTCTCCCTACTGGAGTGATAGATTTTATAACCAATTATCATAGAGGCAAATTTGATATCTGGATCTATGATATCTTCTATTGTCATGGCTCTTTTGTCAAACTTAAATCCGGTAGCCTCACTTACTGTCTGGTTCTTGACAGATTTGAGTGCAGGCAATCCACCAGATGAGTGCAATCCAGTTACTGCCCTGATTGCATCTTTTGTTATCTTGAAGGGCTTCATTAACCACATGAAGTTGTCATGTATTTTTCTAAGAAAATACCGGACCCATTCATCTTCTGCTAAACAGGGAAAGTGGATGCAATGTCCAAAATGCTTATCCCGGATGGCCTTGTATTAAGGTTTGAGTTCAAAAGTTTCATCTATTAATTGTTTATGGTACATATCCTCCAGCTTGGATTCTCCAAATTCCTCAATATTGGCATGGATGTACACCCTAACATCTTCTACATGCAGAACCCCATGCGGAATGCTAGAAAAGGTGCCTAAGGGATCAACTTCTAGGGATTTGTAGGGGTGTTTCTTGAACTTTGGGCATGGCCTATCACTGATCTTAACAACCATTGGAGTAGCCATCTTTGCAAAATATTTAGAGAGAGATATTCAGAAATGGAAATACCTTTTTATGCTTCTAGGGTTCACAATATGTGCCGAAAAAGATCATTGGTTGAATCAGATTCTGCGGTTGATCTTTGAGAAGGTTGTAACAATATTGATGCAAAGCTCTTCCTTTCTTCTTCTTGAATGCAAATGTGCAAATGATGAATAAAAGAACCCTTTTATGTCTATGCAAACCCTAATTTTCTTATTGCAATAAATGCACAACTTAAGTTATTTCGGTTACCTTGCTTTGAGAGAGATATTTCTGAATCACTGAGATGCACTTGGAATTTTTTTTAGTGATAATTGACAATGTATCTCCTTTCCTCCAATCATGCCATTTATCCACAGATCAAGATATTTCAATTTTGAATCATACCAGATCTAACTATGAAAATCCTGCTTTTATCGGATGGCTGTCAAACCAGATCAATCTTGGATGATTAAACTCTTCAAAACTCCTTGCAGATCTTTCATATTTTTAACAGGGATTATTTAGATATTTCTCTGAGAACCCTTTAATCTACAACATTCCATGTGCTAAATTTAGGCACCAATTGACTGGCTGGGGGAATTTATTTTCCTTTGTGACTCCCTCTAAGCCAGACCTCATCTATTTAGTTTTCAGAAGGAATATCAGCACTAGATTCTGGTGTGGATCCATCCCCAACATTTTCTGTACTTTTCTTCACCCAAATCTTGTTCATCTCCCTTTGAACTTCATCTGCATTCACTTTTCCTTTTCCTTTGTCTTGATTTTGATTATGATGCACCAGACTCTTTTTATCTTGATTCTTACTTTTGCAGAATTTGGCAATATGACTGGATCTATTGCAATTGTAGAAAACAACATTTCTTTACATATTTGATTGATATCCTCTTGATCTGCATTGATTAGCCATATGCCCCATTCTATTGTATGCAAAGCATCTACCATTGAATGAATTGTTTATTTGCATATTTTTGCATTCATGAGATTTGTGACCATACCTTTTGTAGTTGAAACACTATCCGGAGAAGGATGAATTAGTCTGATTCATTCTTCTTCTGAACTGAGTGGCTTTATGACTAAAGTTGTTTCAATTGTAGCAGTATCCATTGAAGGATGGATAACTTTGAGCATTTGGTTACCTTACCGGAGGTCTTCTAGGCATGTTTCTTTGATTTCCTGATCCAGAGCTCATCTGACCAGATCCAAAGCTTTCACCTTTCTCATAACCCAAACCACACTTGTCATCTACCCTCTTTTGGTTTTCAAGAAGAACTTCAAGCTGATATGAGCTTATCTTGAATTTTTCTTTGTATTCATTTGTTGTTTGAAGATCTTGTTTAAGAGTGTCTATCTAATTCTCAAGTTGTTCTTCATTATCTCTAGCTTCTTAAAGATTAGATTCTAGATGCCTGATTATTCTGTCCATTTTGTGGCAGTCCTCTGACTTCTCCTTGAAAGATTGTTTTAGATTATCTTCAAATTTTCTTTTCTCTTCAATTTCTTGGATGAATCTCATAACCCTTGATTCCATTTCATGCCTTACCATAATGACTTCTTTTGATAGCTTCTCACATAGTTTGTTTTTCTCATTCAAATCTTCATTAGTATCATTGGCTTCACTTTGACTTGCTAATTGTTAAAGAAGTTCCTTTCTCTTTTTCACAGAGATACTCAGTTTTTCTTTTAGCTCATTTATGAAATCATTAGCTTGTTTGAGTCTTTCTCTCAAGTTGTTGACTTCAGAGTGAGATTTCTCAAGATCATCTAAGGCAGACTAAAGTTGTTCCTTCATACCATACTTATCCATTGAGATTCCCAGATCTTCCTTAAGCTGTTAGGCTCTGTTTAGAGGAACTTAGCTCTGATACCAATTGTTGGAAACAAGGCAGATAACTGAGAGGGGGGGTGAATTAGTTATCTTAAATATCTTAACTTTCTTTTCTTCTTTAATATTAATGCAACATCAAAACATAAGAGCATACATAATTATGAGAGCAGAAATAAAATCAACACACATAACACAAGGATTTTTACGTGGAAAACCCTGTTAAGGGAAAAACCATAGGGTGACTAACCCAAGATTGTATTCTCTATTAAAAGAATAAGAAGTACAAAATGACACTTGCCAATTAGGGCTCACTACCTGAGCACACTACTCATAAGAGGCACATTGCCTACAAGAGACTCACTGTCTACAAAGTTTATAGAAGGTAACCAGGTATTTGAACTGATGAGAGGCATTCACATATGTTGAGGTTCAGTTCTGGTTACGCTCAATATACTGATCTACTGCACTTCATTCTTCCTCTGCTTTAGTGTTGCTGTTCTGTCACATACCAGACTTGTATTGCTACTTCTACACTTATCTCTACCTTTGCTCACACATTATCATACCACACACACCTTCATACTGAAATCCATTTGGTATATATATCTGCACCAAGGATTTCAACATCTTTCTAGTTAGCAACCGAAATACTCAAGATATTTACAAAACACTAATCTGTCGGTTGAATCCATGCTTAATATGTGATGCGTATTAAAAACATAGACTAGAAGTAATCAATTATGTCATCCAACAATGTATGATCCCTCAAATAGCTTGATCACCATCAATTTCTCATCCAGATTAAAATCTGATGCTCTGCCAGTCAGTTCTTCCTCAGTCTATTATGCCTGTCAGGAACCCAACACTCAGATGCTCATATCTTTTCAATCATTCATCACTGGAGGCTCAATCTCTAGAATTTAGTAGTCATGATACTCCTCTTGACTTTTCCATGTCCGTAACTTGCTGAGTTACACCATCTGAGAGATCCAGACCTGATTGTTGGACCTTGTTGCATGCTCTATTCTTGCTCACCTGACCAAAACACTCTTCAATATGTCTTCTGGTATAGACATACTATGTGTTATGGATGTGTGGGATAGACTTTGTTGCAATCAATGACAACACTCATGAAGCCACACGGTGTCTCTTGCCAACAGCTGTGATTCCTTGTCATAGTGTGCTTGTTGGATGGTTATATATATGTTATACTCAACACTTTTGTTTGATGTAGGATTGCAGGTACCAGGCATTGACTCCACCTGAATTGGCAGGTTTGAGTGTGCCTTTACACCAATGGATAATGTAGATGGGAGATAACATGGGGTTCCCTTGGTCAGCCAATGTCTTTATTTTGTCGTCATCCACATATTTCCAGTCATGGGTGTACTTGTCCTCGAGGGTTGGTCATTCTTTGGTATGTGGTTGTTATTGTTTATTTATTGTAGTTTAAAGTTCATTTTATTGAACTTAGTGCCCAAGGTATTAAGTTTTTGATTATAGTCATTTGGTTCATTTTATAGAATAAGTGATCTATGTGTATAGATGAGTTGATGTTTGATCATTTTGGTTATATAGTCAATGTGTATTTGTTAGAGATTTATTAGTTGTTATAATAATAAGTTTATATATATACATCAATATTAGTTATTGAATTAATGTAGAAAACTAAGAATATTAATTAGTTGATTTTTATATTAAATTAAATTAGTAGCTTTTAAAACTAGCAATAATAATAATATTGTTAATATTTAGTACTTTATAGATTTTATCTATCATGTGAGATTTTATTTTATTTTGGCATTAATTTATTGTTGGAGTGGGTTGTCAGAAATTTAAAAATTATTCCAGTTAGTGGTGTTATGAATGTAGTTGTTTTGGGGTTGTGGAGGTTTGAAATGGAGAGAATGGAGGTAGTGAGATTTTATTGTTTTGTCTATTTTGGGCTAGAAGATATTATTTTGATATTGTCATTAATTGTTTTGAAGAAGTGTTTTCTGGAAATAATTTTCAAGATTTGAAAATATTCCAGATAGTGGTGGTAGAAATGCATTTAAAATTTTGGATAGTGGATGTCAGTAACGGAAGATTAGGGGATTTAAGAATTTATTATCCTAGTCTATTTTTGGTTTTGGAAAGATTGTTTTGAGGGGAGAGTTCTTGGAAAAGATACACAAAAATTTGGGGAAAAGAAGAGGAATTGGCGAAGGAAGAGAGGAAGGGAGTAAGAGAAGTCTGAAGAATTTCCTGGTATGTTTTAAATAAAATTTCTTTTTACTGTTTGTATATGAAGAAAAATCTTGTATAATTAATCAAACAAATTTCTTTTATCTGAAATCTCATACCATTTGATGACTTGCAGCAGTAATGCCAATAGAGATAAAATCCATTCTAACAAAACTTTCATATTTTCTATTCCTCCAGCCTAGCTATTTGTATGGCCTCCATATGCATAGAATCATGCCTAAAATTGTATTTAAAACTTAGTATCTGCAGCCCAATTGTTATCTCAAACCAAGGTATAGGAGATTTTAGATTTAATTATCTTTTACACTTAAAAATTTATGAAACTTTCTTTGCCTGAAACCAAAAATATTATAAATGATGTTTGTTCTATAGTTTATGCATTTGAAACAATTAAATTTAGTATGTAAAACAATGAATTTTTACCTAAATTAAATTCTTTAGAATCCCTCTTCTTGTCCATGGTCGTATGGCCTAGCTCAGCCAAGCTCTCACATAAATTCTTTTCATTATATCAAATTTTAATTCTGGTTTGTGTGAATACTTTTGTATGAATAAATGAATAGCTTTCATAATGAATAGAAGTGAATAAATAAATCTCTTTGTGCTTAAATAATTTTACTTTAACCTTGATAGGAAATAGGAATGGTAAGTTATAGTAACATAAAAATCTGCCTTTTGTATTACCATATTAGAATTAGAAATTTTGTTAGAGTTTAGAAAGTATTTTTATTTGTGAAAATCAATATCTCTATATATATATATATATATATATATATATATATATATATATATATAATGAAATTATAAAATCTTATTCTTTTAAATTTGATTTAATTAATTCTTGCATATAATAACTTATTTTAATTTTAATTTTAGAATTTAAATAATTAAACCTTCTTATGCTAAATATTAAGTATTTGATGTTGCATAATGTTAATTATGAATTTTAACTATCTTTAAAATTGTCCTTTATAAATTATTATTTTATTTGAGTTTTATTTATTATTTTGAAGGTGTGATGTCAACTCCCTATTTCATAGGAAGAATAGTTTTATGGATGTGTTTTATTTTTTAGTATTTTTGTTATAGAAATATCAAATCCCTATTATTAGTGATGTGTCATATTTAAGTATTATTATATTTCATTTATGAAAAATTAAATCCCTATTATTTCGAGATGTGTTATATTTAAATGATATTTTATTTATGAGAAATCAAATCCCTATTATTGAGGGATGTGTTATATTTAAGTGATATTTTATTTATGAGAAATCAAATCCCTATTATTTCAGGATGTGTTACATTTAAGTGATATTTTATTTATGAGAAATCAAATACCTATTATTGAGGGATGTGTTATATTTAAGTATTATTTTATTTCATCCATGTTATTTAGGGATATGTTATATTTAAGCATTACTTTATAAATAAAAAAATCAAATCCTTTTAAAATAATTAATATATTTGTTATTTTATCTTGTGTATTTAAGAATATTAGTAGTTTTATCTATTGTAAGAGTAGGATATGGATAATAAATAAGGCTTCTTAATATATATTTGTCCTAGTCAAATTGATGTAAATTATCATATTATAAATATTGAATTGTTATTTTAGATCTAGTTATAAGGTGTGTATGATGACCTTAGTTCTTTAATTTTAGTATGAATTGAATATTTTAAGTAGTGTACATAGAGTTGGTCTATGAATTTAAGTTATGATTGTTTTATGTCTAGTTATCTTGATATATTTTGGTGGAAGATAACATTTAGTTTAGATTTAATAAGAGTTGTCAAGTATATATTTATATATCTTGCTTCCTCTTCACCTTAAGGAACTTTGTGGTAATATAATGGAGTCTAATATTATTTATGACTTAAATTAAAGATTGTGCTTAGTTAAGAAATTGGGTGAGTAAGTGGAGGTTAGGTTTGATATAGTATAAAATGTTTAGCATTTAACTCATATACTTTCTAAAGATTTAAATGGACGATTAGTTTTAATCTACTTTATGATCCTTTATGTTTTGCTTATGCAGTTATTTTGAATATAAATCACAAAATTGTAAAGAATTTTAATAAGATCCACATTAGTGTAAAAATAGGTTTAGTCCAATAATGAGTAGTATCTTGTTTGACTAAATTTTCTATTATAGAATAATTGGTAATCCTTTCAAGTTATTATTGTTCTACATTGTTGGGATAGAGATATATTATGTTGTTAGATGATTTATCATTCTTGGGATAATGTTACATTCTTTAAGACCATTATTAGTGCATCAGATAATATGTTACATTTGTGGTTTTTTTATTGAAGTATTGATGAGGGATCTTGGTTTATGATGCATTTTAGAAGTGATCGTGATGTGTGACCATTATGTTTTAATGGTGTCATGCATTGTGTAATTTGGGAAAGTGGTTTCCAGAGGCCTAGGAGGGTGTGATTGTGTGGGGGTTGGCCTTGTGTGCATCTTGTGAGTTGAATGAAATATATTCTTAAAATATGGTTTCTTATTCATGTTGATATGATACATGTGTAAGATGGGTAATGCCTTGCTTAGAGTACCTATTCTTATGGTTTTGTCTTGAACTCATGTTGATGTCATGTTCGTGATGTGGTTGTAGAGTCCTTCTTGAATGTTAGGGTTCATTATTGTATTGAGCATGGAATAAAATATTTTGTTGATTTATGTTACAATTGGTTGTAATGTGGGAGCAAGATGCCCCATGCCTTGCTTTGGTTTCATGTTGTTTATGGTTGTTGTGACTATTTCAACTGGAAGTTTTTGGACAATGATTCAAGAGTTGGTCCTTGAGATATGATTTGTATGTAAGAGGATAGATGCCTTGTAGTGTCATTATCATGCATGTCATTTTGGTGATTTCTATTTTTTTTTATCTTGATAGGGGTACTAGTTGTATGTAGGAGAGTGGCTTTCATGGTGGGACCGGTGCCCAAAGTGGCTCCCTAGATAACCCCATGAAAGTTGTAATCAAGTGATAATATAATAATTAAGTTAGATGGGTTCGGTAGTTAAACACATAATAAGATAATTATGATGCCTCACCCATGCCTATAGTGCTTTCTTAGGCTAAGGATGGGATGAGAAGGCCTGGTTGGCAAGATCAACCTCCTTGTCTTCATGAGAGGATGTGTCAGTTCTGCATGTGTCACCCTATGGGGCTGGTGCCTAGAGAGAGGTTGCCAGGATAACCATAGATGGGGGTCGGTTTGTAGAGAGAGATAGCCAGGATAACCCATGCTAGGACCATGCGATGACACTCTTCCTACTACAACTTAGATACTTCCTTTTTGTTATCTTTTGATGTTGCCTCTGGGGTAGTGTTAGCCATTGTTTATCTGTGTTTCTGTGTCAATTTTGCATCTTCTTATTTGTAGCTTGTGATCTTTGACTTAGTGGAATCTCATTGTTATCTCATAGTATAGGGGGTTGACCTTAGGGTTCCACATGGTCGGGTGGCTGTGCATTATTCCATTGGTTTTCTGGCATCGTGCCTCATGTGTAAAGAAGATTTATCTCTCTTGATTCCAGTTTTACACCTGTATCGAAGATGAACATTTGTACTATTTGTATTTAGATCTTTTGTATCAAAAGAAATCCTTATGTAATTGATGTATCTAGAAAGAGAGCTTTCGTATCAATGAAACTATGTAATTCCTTTTGTAAGATATACTAGTTTGTACTTGTAATCTTAATGCAAACTTCTTGATGTCTTTGGATCTCATAGTGAAAGATGTTAGTTGGTGTATTTGATTAAACTATGTATGTTGTTGGTTGTTGTTATATTTCAATAATGCAGCTATGTAATCCCTAGAGATGTTAGTTTAACAGGTTGCTATTAGACCATGTTATGTTTTGTTATTACCACTTTTATAGGAAAAAACATATTGCACCCTTTTTTTTTCTTAGTTAAACTTATCTTTAGGCTTGCATTGCGGGGCATTACAACAATTCTTGATGGTGGAGCTACCCACAATTTCATTGATGAAGGTTTAGTAGTTAAGAGGGGACTTCACATTGAAGAATTCAAAGGAGTTGATGTTGTAGTAGCTGATGGGTTTATCATCCCTTACAAAAAGAAGATCATTCAACTTAGCATATTCATTGGTGACCATACAACTTGTGATGATTTTTATCTTATTGATTTCGGTGGGACTAACATAATTTTGGTATTGCAATGGTTATACTCACTTGGTGAATTTCCTCTAAATTATCAAACATTGGAGCTAAGTTTTCAGTAAGAAGGGAAGGAGGTGATATTAAAGGGTCTTCCACACATGCTACCACATCAAATTTCAGCCAAAAGAATGGAATCTTTCAGTTCCAAAAGTTCCATCATATTCTTGGGTAAGCAATCAACTATTCATTTTCAAGGTATGAGTAATGATTTTGTTGAGGATTTTAGTGATTTATCTTTGGGACTAATAGAGGGTCCAGCAGATTTCTACATGATTATGGCCATAGGTTAGGGACTCTAGAAGTGAAAATAGAAAGTATTTATATAGATTTTTTGATTTTCATTAGAGTAGATCAGCATAAACATGGTAGAGCAAAGCAAGCTTTTGAGAAATTTATTCTTTACTTGCATAAGATTGTTGTACTTTTAGCAAGAAGATTGAAGGAGGCCTCATTTGAAGGTGTTTTACAGCCTAGTACATCAAATGAAAGGGCACAAAAACTTCCTAGATTAATTTGGGATATAGGTATTGCAAAGGTGAGTAGTCATGTTGGAGTGTTGAAATTGTATTGCTTGGGAACAAGCAATCTAGGGAAGGGAAGACTATGATGTCCCTTTTTTTCATTTTATTTTCTTGTAGGAAAAATAATTTTAATAAAATAATATGAATGAGTTAAGTCCTCATTTTATTTTAAATTATTAAGGACATCTTGTTTACTATTATTTTAAGTTAGTGGACCACTCAAAAAAAGAAATTATGGCCATATCTTTAAGGAGTGGAGTTATAATTCTAAATTAGGAGAGAGTGAGTGAGAAAAGAAGGAAAGTAACAAATCTTTTTAAAAGGAGACAAATGATGAAGAAGATTATCCAGATGATATTTACAAATTCTCTCAATTTCAGAGCAATCATATTCAAATTCAATCCAAGGATGAAACCCCTTGTGGGTGTAGATCCAAAGACAAAAACCCTTGTGGTCTTCAGAATTCAGGAACGAGAACTCTCAAATTCACGAAGGTGATTCCAATTCAGGAATTACATTGAGCTCCATTGAGGTTTAGTGTTGGTATTTATTTTATCAGTAAGATGTCTAGATGTTTGGTGTGCTCTAGTTTTGTTGGTGTGTGTGGAGATTTTTAGATATTGCAGTGTGATCCTATATGGTAGATTTCAATGTGTATTTCAGTTTGTGTACAGATTCTAGATAACGCCTTCAGATTAGTGCAGTACTTCAGTTTGTTGTTATGTGGAGGATTCTAGCATGGAGTTTGCATTCCGATCTTTAGTTTGTATTTTTACCTAGCTACCTTGTTGTGCCCTATTGGTATGAACAAATATATATGGTGCTATAGTTCTTTATTATTTTCCTATCAAAATGATGTGTTACTAGGATTAAAATATCTGCATTACTATGAGATTATTGTGATTAGTGAATATTGTGTTAATGGCTTCCTGTACAGAGCCAAAATTATAAGTATTCTAAAGCCGCTTGCATGGATTCAAATCCTTTAATATGTGTGTTTTTTGCATAGGGTCGATAATGATTCACATGGCCTACACAGAGATGACCATTGGTCACATCATGTTTGCTCTGTTAAGCACTCAATGATAATGGAGAATTGGAGTTAAGGCAAACTTCTTAGCGCTAACCAAGGTAGCAAATGGGTATTAAGAACAATTATTATTTGGTCTACAAAAAATATCAAGCCGTTACATAAAGATTCTCAACCATCATAACTGAGAGGACCTATGTTTATTTAAGTCCCAATGCACCAAGGGGGTTTCCTCTATTCTTAGTTGGAGACTAGCAATACAAAGCTGCAACTTTGGGAATTCATTATGGAAGGGCATTACTACTTCTTACACTTGCGCGATCATTCTTGGCATGTGGCTAGATCATTTTTGGAGAAAATTTAGTAATTACAACTACAAATTTACTATTAAGTATGTTTATTTCTATTATCTAAATTATGAAAATAACTGTGAAGAGTTTCGATTAGTGAATTGATAAATCTTTAAGCTCCTTGTCACCCCTACATTTTCCTTTGGAGAGATTAGTTTCTCTGCTAGACTAGTCTTGTGGAAAGGGTCATATTCTGGTGGAGGCTTTGTGAATTCCGTATAAACTTGCATACCAGCCTTAGCAAGTTGAGGATAAATCGATGCATTTTGGGGGAGCAGCTAAGTCACTGTAAACCAATCATTCATCATAACTGAGTGGCATAAATGCAAAGAAGGTTTGACTCTGGGTGGCTATCAAAGAATCATTACAGCCAATTGTTTGCTCGGTGCCTACCATCCATTTTATTGAATTATTTTTAATTAATAATTTTGATATGTGTCTAGCTTAGTAGTGAATAATATTATGCATCATTTTAGAAATCTAGTGATATTGTGAAGATTTGGGTTAAATTTGATAATCAGTCCGTTTAGGGCATTACAAGGATAAAAATATATTCTACCTCCTGAAAGGAGATAAATCTCCCTAGGATTTATGTCACTATGCCTTGGCATGCTCAAGTAACCTGGAGGCTAATGTTTTTGCTGTATTAATTGATCTATAATGAAAATTGAAAAAAAAAAAACATAACATTACCTCCTAGGTATTATGTTATGATCAATATATTAAATTTTACCACTTAAGTTCACTAGATTTAAAACTCATTTAATTACATTTATTATTCATATGCATGTTGACATGCAAACAAATACTGATAAAGGCTTGCAATCAAAAGATTTAGCCTTTCAAGAACAAGGTAAAATATTAAATCAACTATCGAGAAATCTAGTGAATGCTAAATTAATCTATCCCTACTCTAGTAGATTCAAATGGAAACATGAAAGATGAGGATGGAAGTGGAGAGAAAAAAGCTTGTGTTATCTTGATATAGTATCTATTTTTTTGAAGAAGGTAAGTCAAGCAGGTACTGGTCTAGGCTTGATCAACTGTTGTGCACTTATGGACCAAAGATTGTGCAATCTTTAAAGGGTGATTGAATAAATAAAGAAAGTATGCATACATAATCACCATATTCCACATGTAAAATGAGCATAAACTATATGATATATTTTTAAAACCAAAGACATGTCATAAAATCTCTTAATATATTGATCGATGTCAATTCAAATGAACTATAAGATACACTCCATGGATATCATAACCCACTTTGGAAAAGAATGCTAAAAGAAATCAGCTATACTTAAACTAACAAAGAATTACCTATTACAAAGAAACTCTAATGATTTATTTTTTCTAACCTGCCAACCTTCGCCAAAAAAACATAGAATTTGGTCCTTTAGTTTGCATTTGATCTTTGTTTAAGAAAATATAAATATGGTAGAAACAAATTTTAGAGTTGATTCCACTTGAAACAATTGGTAACATTTGTCCATGTCATAAGAGTCATGCTTGTATGAGGACTTGCAATAAAAGATTCTCATGTCGTCTTAAGCCGTCTAAAACCCATGTTCTCATGGATAAAAAATGGTTGGATGGTTATTCTAAGTTTGATGACATAAACAACTTTATATGTCCACCATGTCTTTCAAACATGCAATTACTTACATTGACTTGGAGTGTCTTGTTGTATTCAGATGGATGTCCACTTAGACAAAGCATGGTGCTGATCTATAATGATGATGTATACAAATTGGTCAAACCACTTATATGGTATATTCCATAAGAGAGTTTATATTATTTACTGGAAGTATTTTAAATTTTCTTAGTTTTGTGTGGAGGATTTTCTAACTCAACAACAAGAGGGCATTGAAAATTGATGAATGTAGGTAGTTTTAAATGATTCATCGGCCACACACCATAATCATTAAAAATGCATTAGTGGAAATAAAATGAAGGCTTGAACCATTTTTTTTTATTTTATTCACAAGGATTTTAGCATTATGTAAACTCTAGAGGCATCCCATTATATCTATATTATTATGGTTTAGTCAAAAGGTCACATGAATTGGTTGCATTACCATATAATATTAGATATGATAAAAATTAAAAAGATGTGGAAGTATATGATGATTCAATCATGGCACTTCAAGAGAAAGAGACATATGTCTCTAGTCTAGTTTATGATTTGTTTAGTCTAGTATTGATGATATAGATGTGTTAGATGCATGCAATAATAGTTTAATTGATGAATAAGATGAAGAGCCTTGACATCAACCTTAATATTTTTTAGCCAAGTTTGGTTCCTCATAGCGATAAAATGAAAAAAAAGGGAGAACTATGATGTCCCTTTTTTTCATTTTATTTTTCTGTAGGAAAAATAATTTTAATAAAATAATATGAATGAGTTAAGTCCTCATTTTATTTTAAATTATTAAGAACATCTTGTTTACTATTATTTTAAGTTAGTGGACCACTCAAGAAAAGAAATTATGGCCATATCTTTAAGGAGTGGAGTTATAATTCTAAATTAAGAGAGAGTGAGTGAGAAAAGAAGGAAAGTAACAAATCTTTTTAAAAGGACACAAATGATGAAGAAGATTATCCAAATGATATTTACAAATTCTCTCAATTTCAGAGCAATCATATTCAAATTCAATCCAAGGATGAAACCCCTTGTGGGTGTAGATCCAAAGACAAAAACCCTTGTGGTCTTCAGAATTCAGGAACGAGAACTCTCAAATTCACGAAGGTGATTCCAATTCAGGAATTACATTGAGCTCCATTGAGGTTTAGTGTTGGTATTTGTTTTATCAGTAAGATGTCTAGATGTTTGGTGTGCTCTAGTTTTGTTGGTGTGTGTGGAGATTTTTAGATATTGCAGTGTGATCCTATATGGTAGATTTCAATGTGTATTTCAGTTTGTGTACAGATTCTAGATAACGCCTTCAGATTAGTGCAGTACTTCAGTTTGTTGTTATGTGGAGGATTCTAGCATGGAGTTTGCATTCTGATCTTTAGTTTGTATTTTTACCTAGCTACCTTGTTGTGCCCTATTGGTATGAACAAATATATATGGTGCTATAGTTCTTTATTATTTTCCTATCAAAATGATGTGTTACTAGGATTAAAATATCTGCATTACTATGAGATTATTGTGATTAGTGAATATTGTGTTAATGGCTTCCTATACAGAGCTAAAATTATGAGTATTCTAAAGTTGCTTGCATGGATTCAAATCCTTTAATATGTGTTTTTTCTACATAGGGTCGATAATGATTCACATGGCCTACACAGAGATGACCATTGGTCACATCATGTTTGCTCTGTTAAGCACTCAATGATAATGGAGAATTGGAGTTAAGGTAAACTTCTTAGCGCTAACCAAGGTAGCAAATAGGTATTAAGAACAATTATTATTTGGTCTACAAAAAATATCAAGCCGTTACATAAAGATTCTCAACCATCATAACTAAGAGGACCTATGTTTATTTAAGTCCCAATGCACCAAGGGGGTTTCCTCAATTCTTAGTTGGAGACTAGCAATACAAAGCTGCAACTTTGGGAATTCATTATGGAAGGGCATTACTGCTTCTTACACCTACGTGATCGTTCTTGGCATGTGGCTAGATCATTTTTGGAGAAAATTTAGTAATTACAACTACAAATTTACTATTAAGTATGTTTATTTCTATTATCTAAATTATGAAAATAACTGTGAAGAGTTTCGATTAGTGAATTGATAAATCTTTAAGCTCCTTGTCACCCCTACATTTTCCTTTGGAGAGATTAGTTTCTCTGCTAGACTAGTCTTGTGGAAAGAGTCATATTCTGGCGGAGGCTTTGTGAATTCCGTATAAACTTGCATATCAGCCTTAGCAAGTTGAGGATAAATCGATGCATTTTGGGGGAGCAGCTGAGTCACTCTAAACCAATCATTCATCATAACTGAGTGGCATAAATGCAAAGAAGGTTTGACTCTGGGTGGCTATCAAAGAATCATTACAGCCAATTGTTTGCTCGGTGCCTACCATCCATTTTATTGAATTATTTTTAATTAATAATTTTGATATTTGTCCAGCTTATTAGCGAATAATATTATGCATCATTTCAGAAATCTAGTGATATTGTGAAGATTTGGGTTAAATTTGATAATCAGTCTGTTTAGGGTATTACAAGGATAAAAATATATTCTACCTCTTGAAAGGAGATAAATCTCCCTAGGATTTATGTCACTATACCTTGGCATGCTCAAGTAACCTGGAGGCTAATGTTTTTGTTGTATTAATTGATCTATAATGAAAATTGAAAAAAAAAAACATAACATTACCTCCTAGGTATTATGTTATGATCAATATATTAAATTTTACCACTTAAGTTCACTAGATTTAAAACTCATTTAATTACATTTATTATTCATATGCATGTTCACATGCAAACAAATACTGATAAAGGCTTGCAATCAAAGGATTTAGCCTTTCAAGAACAAGGTAAAATATTAAATCAACTATCAAGAAATCTAGTCAATGCTAAATTAATCTATCCCTACTCTAGTAGATTCAAATGGAAACATGAAAGATGAGGATGGAAGTGGAGAGAAAAAAGCTTGTGTTATCTTGATATAGTATCTATTTTTTTGAAGGTAAGTCAAGCAGGTACTGGTCTAGGCTTGATCAACTGTTGTGCACTTATGGACCAAAGATTGTGCAATCTTTAAAGGGTGATTGAATAAACAAAGAAAGTATGCATACATAATCACCATATTCCACATGTAAAATGAGCATAAACTGTATGATATATTTTTAAAACCAAAGACATGTCATAAAATCTCTTAATATATTGATCGATGTCAATTCAAATGAACTATAAGATACACTCCATGGATATCATAACCCACTTTGGAAAAGAATGCTAAAAGAAATCAGCTATACTTAAACTAACAAAGAATTACCTATTACAAAGAAACTCTAATGATTTATTTTTTCCAACCTGCCAACCTTCACCAAAAAAACATAGAATTTGGTCCTTTAGTTTGCATTTGATCTTTGTTTAAGAAAATATAAATATGGTAGAAACAAATTTTAGTGTTGATTCCACTTGAAACAATTGGTAACATTTGTCCATGTCATAATAGTCATGCTTGTATGAGGACTTGCAATAAAAGATTCTCATGTTGTCTTAAGCCGTCTGAAACCCATGTTCTCATGGATAAAAAATGGTTGGATGGTTATTCTAAGTTTGATGACATAAACAACTTTATATGTCCACCATGTCTTTCAAACATGCAATTACTTACGTTGACTTGGAGTGTCTTGTTGTATTCAGATGGATGTCCACTTAGACAAAGCATGGTGCTGATCTATAATGATGATGTATACAAATTGGTCAAACCACTTATATGGTATATTCCATAAGAGAGTTTATATTATTTACTGGAAGTATTTTAAATTTTCTTAGTTTTGTGTGGAGGATTTTCTAACTCAACAACAAGAGGGCATTGAAAATTGATGAATGTAGGTAGTTTTAAATGATTCATCGGCCACACACCATAATCATTAAAAATGCATTAGTGGAAATAAAATGAAGGCTTGAACCATTTTTTTTTATTTTATTCACAAGGATTTTAGCATTATGTAAACTCTAGAGGCATCCCATTATATCTATATTATTATTGTTTAGTCAAAAGGTCACATGTATTGGTTGCATTACCATATAATATTAGATATGATAAAAATTAAAAAGATGTGGAAGTATATGATGATTCAATCATGGCACTTCAAGAGAAAGAGACATATGTCTCTAGTCTAGTTTATGATTTGTTTAGTCTAGTATTGATGATATAGATGTGTTAGATGCATGCAATAATAGTTTAATTGATGAATAAGATGAAGAGCCTTGACATCAACCTTAATATTTTTTAGCCAAGTTTGGTTCTTCATAGCGATAAATATAAGAAGTGAGGAGATTTGTGAAAACTAATGATAATAGGTCAATTTATATGATAGAATGTCCCTATATTGAGATCTCACCAATTAATAAGTACAACATAGAAGGATTATTTGACATAGCATTCCCTACTCTATTTCATGTTGATGAGGCAAAGTGGTTGCATCCATGTACCAAGAATGTTTGTATATAATGATGTTGTTTTGTGGAGCTTTTTCATTTTATTAATTGAACTACTCATTTTTCTTGTATCTCTCTATTGCATTCATAATACTTGTCTTTTTGTCATATTCACCATCTACATCTTACTCATCTTATTGTACTACTTCATAATTCATTGACTAGGCATTGCATATCATCTATCCTCCCTTAATTCTTTCCTCACTTTTAAGACTAGCAAGAGATCATTGCAAAATTCACACAACAGCTAATAAGAGCTTTGCAGTTTCCCATAATCAAATATATTCAAAACATTGCAAGGAAAGAAGAATCTTATATTTGAACAAGGTATGTCCAACTCAGTACATTGTCTTAATCATGAGAGTACTCATGTTAATGATCAATCTTTTATCATAAGCTAGTTGTTCTTAGGAAAAGTGCTAAGATGGTTTATTTATTGTCACATATCTTTTGTAGGAGATCAAAATAATTAATAAATTGATTGTGCAATAGAACTTGTGTACAATGGTCAGAAATGACAATGATAGAGGAATTTGGTTATAGGATGATAGAAAAACTTCTCAAACAACCAAAGTATTGAAAATATGGAAAAAATAATCTAGCAATTCTAGATTTGACTATCAATCCTAAGAAGATGAAAAATTTAAGAAAGTGAGGGAGATATATTTGTTTTAGAAAACATGCAAATGCACATTATGGTGCAAAAATCTATGGTTGAAACTATAACCTTCAATGGCTAGGCACCTTTGATACAATAGAAAATGATGTTTATGCTTGTGATAAGGAGGCCATATCCATGAAAGACATCAATGCAATGACCAATGTCTTCTATAGCAATTTAGAGGCATGCAAGTTCTTGTTGAGCTAACTTATTATTCCCCTATCCACTTTCTGATCTATCTCCAAATTAGACAATGTTAATGTTCATCCCACCAATACCTTGCAATCAAATTCTGAAGATAGGGAAAACCAAATATGGAAGTGAGAACCTACATTGCAATATGAAATCTAAACATTCCATGAATGTAGGTAAATACATAAGTGAACTAGACAATGCCAATGGGTTGTTACAATGCAAAAATGTTGGACCCAAACTCTAAGCAATGTCAATGGCTTGGAACATTTGATATAGTAGAAGAGGTTTCTTATGCTTATGATATTGCTACCATATCAATGAGCTTGGCATTAGAGCAATTAGAAATTTTATTCAAATGAATTGAAATCCATGCAAGTTCATTTCCAATCAATTGTTTCATTCCCTACTTTGGCATCTTACTCCAAATCCACGTAAATTATATTTATGCTTATAACTTGTTGCAAGATGCTTGCTTTGATTATACATGCAAGAATTTTACCATGAAAAATTTTGCTTTAGAAGTTGAAATATACAACTCTGATGACATGTTCATGAATAATTCCATGCAATCTCTAATAGGAATGATAGAGAAAAATCATCAATTGCTTGGAGGTGCTTCAAGAAATTTGTAGCTACACATCTCTTTTCCTAGAGATCCTACCAAAATTAGTACCACATTGTAAGGCCTTTACAAGAATATATCTCAACTAGTTCTAGTCATAATCCTAAAATATTTCCTTCATCTACAACTAAATTCCACAATCCTATAATATATTGTAAAAATGTAATTATTGATGAATTGAACATTCCAGGTTCATTTTCATGTTCACAACCTTTATTAAACTTTGTTGTTCAATTTGCTTTTGACACCAACAACATTATTAATATAGATTCAAGTTTGTTGGATCAAGTAATCCAAAAGTTCCTTCCTCAACAACAACAACTACAATTGGAGAAATATGACATGCATGTTGTTGGCCATTAATCCTCTAGTTCCTTTATCAACAAACTAGGCACTTTTTTTCAATAGATCTTGCAAGAAAACAATGCAGAGATAATTAGGGTGGCCACTTGAAAAGAATTTAGTCACATTGAACAAGACTGCCTTCTCATCTATTTCAATTTTGTTTATCGATATCTCTAGGTCATGGAAGCACAAGTATATGACATTTTCCACCATTGTGTTTTAATAAAAGTCAATGTTTCATGTTTGCAAACTAAATGCTTTCCAATGCTTCATAGTTTCTTTCATTTACTATTTTAGCTATTTTGAATAAAGAGACATGGCCAATAATGAAGTTTCAAATTGTACATTTTGACAAATGTAGATATCTCGTTGCAAGTAAATTATGTTGTCGCAATTGTATAGATGCACTAAATATTTGAGACCTAATGTTATCTCAAGACAACATACATTATTTATTTAGTTGAAATTTCACCACATGCATTTAATACATTCATTTAATTCAAAATCCAACAATAATTAAAGAATGAAAAAATTAAACTAGTCTCTCTCATTTCTTCAACACTATTAATTATAAACTAAACTCGTTTGAGGGGTTTATATTTGCCACCTATAAAATTGATATGTAGTAAGAAACAATCTCAAAACACCTACAAAATATTTATTCAATAACATTTAAAAAGAGTTAATAGTTCCCTAATTGTATATCTAGACACCAGTATATCTAGACACCAATCATATGAATTATTATTATTAGTTTTTATTTTTTTATTTTTATTTTTTTTATTTTAATATGAATTATTTTTTGACTCTACAGATCATCAAATTCAGTACAATATCTACATTAATTAATTACAACAAGATTCATTCACAACATCATGGATGACCAATACATCATTTGTTTTACTTTAAAACTATTTAAAAATTATTTTATTTATTGACATTGTTTCGAGAGCTATTTTTATTTTGCTTCTAATCGTAACAACTCTACAATGGAGTGCATATGGAGAGAGTTTTGACTTTAGTTTGTGGATGTGTACAATGCCATTAGGTATTCTTTGATATTCCCAATGCACTTTCCTCTAGAGTAACGAAGGTCTAATTTATTTAATTCCATTGTTCGTGGGCTTTTTCCTCTAGAGTAATGATAGGCTAGAAACTCTTGTTTCTATAAGAATATGGCCTACAAAACAATTTCAATTTTTCCTTTAAATAATTATTCATCAACCTACAAATCCTTTAATACTTATGACTATACACTCTTCTTGCGAAATCCCAAATTCATCCAGTAGTTACGTTCTTCTTCTACCATTTTTATACTAAGTTGGCAACAATGGAAAATACTTCATTTGCTATAGTCATTCTTGCATTCATTGCCATGTTAGTGATGTGGTTGGGCAAAGCAGAAGATCCAGATGCAAGAATGTTGTATATTGTTCATATGATTAAGAGCATGAAACCTCATCATTTTGATTTACACCAATAGTGGTACTCTTCATTCCTCAGACAGGTCTCGCGATCGAAACCCACTGAAAATGAGTTGTTATACATGTATAATACACTTGTGCATGGATTTTCTGTAAGCCTGAGAAAGGCAGAGGCTGAAGCCATATCAAAGGTTGGTGCCTCATTGAGATTGGTGTTTTCAAGGGTCTTGTGGTGTATGTGTTTTAGGTGATTGAGGTTGGTGCCTCATAGTGATTGATTGTTTAAGGTAATTTTGTTCTAATTAGATGTGTAGTGTACCTGAGAGATTGAGGCTTTGTAAACATTGCATAGGTGTCCTTTGTACCTTGTAGTTGGTGCTACAAAAAAAATTGTAATCTTTTTTTTCTTTGGAGGCTAGATTTGGACAGTAGATCCAAGTAGCATTTCTCCCATGGTTCTTCCCTTAGGGTTTTCACGTAAATCTTTGTGTTATGTGTGGATTATTTTATTTGATGTGTACATATATTCTTTCTTGTGAAAAGTTGTTTTAAGGTTATTGAATAAGTTTTTGTATATCACCGATTCACCCCCCCTCCCCCAACCCCAACCCCCTCTAATTGGTAGTGAGTATTCTAACTCTAAAAGCACTTTGTCCTTGGAGTCTTTTTCATGTTGAAGTTGTACCTTTAAGCTAGAATTTTCACCTTTCATGTTTTCAATCACATTGTAGGCAAATAGTAGTTCTTTTTCAAGATCTACTCCATCTTCTTCTCTATCAAACTAAACTTCACCCACTTCAAACACCAGGTTGTCCTCTATTTTAACAACTGATTCAACTTGAGAACAATTTCTATTAACTGATTCTTTATCATCATTTTCATGTGGTAAAGAGTGTACCTTTGAATCAATCTGTCGCTTAAAATTTCTCCTTTCCTTTTTGCTTCTACTTTTTTCCATTGTATTCCACCTCAGGATCTACTGTGGTTAGCTAGACTCCTACAAGGAACCTTGCTCTGATACCAATTATTGGATTACTAACTATCACTGAGAGGGGGGGTGAATCAGTGATATACAAAATGTTGTTGCTCATTTTGAATCCATTATCCATCATGTATGCATCTATTTAGCTATACCACACTCTAGGTGCTTGCTTGAGTCCATAAAGTACCTTTTTCAATATGTATACTTTGTATTCATGTCCACTTAGCTCATATCCTTTTGTTTGTTGTACATAAACTTATTCCTCTAGAAATCCATTCAAGAAATCTGATTTGACATCCATTTGATAAAATTTCCAACCATGTTGAGTTGTAATTGCTAACACCATTCTAACTGTATCAAGTCTTGATACGGGTGCAAATGTTTCATTAGAATCAACCCCATATTGTTGTACAAACCCCTTATCTACTAATCTTTCTTTGTATTTTTCAACATCTCCATTTGCATTAAACTTAGTTTTGTAAACCCATTTTACACCTATCCATTATTTTCCTTTAGGAAAATCAACTAATTCCCATGTGTCATTCTTTTCTATTGATTCTATTTCTTCATTCGCATTAATCCAATGTTCTTCTTTAATTGCATCCTCAAAACATATAGGATCATGAGCAAGAAAAGAAAAAATTGATTGCAAATATATTCCTTCTCTTTGATCATAAATGTCTTGCAACCTTCTAAACTTCTTACCTTTAATTCTTGATCTCAAAGATGCAAGTGTATGATTAGATTCATCACTTACTTGTTAATTAGGAGAGGAATGGGTTGATGATTCACCTTGTTCTCTTTCTAGAGTCCTTGATGGAGTACATTCTTGCATAGTAGTTTGATTATCTTGATTTTCTTGAACTTTTTCTTCTTCATCATCATGGACTATTGTTCCACCAACTGAAATTGATTTATCTATACTACCATCCCAAGATTCTTCTTCTTTGAATACATCTCTACTTATAATAGCCTTATTGGTGATAGGATTAAAGATTTTGAATATTCACAATAACCAATAAAGATGCACTTCTCACCTCTTTAATCAAACTTGCTTCTTGTTTCCTTTGGCAAAAATGCAAATGCAACACAACCAACAATTTTGAAATGTGATACACTATGATACTTACCACTCCATGCTTGTTGAGGAATCTTGTCTTTCAAACTCTTTGTTGGACACTTATTCAAGATGTATACTGCACAAGATACTGCTTCAACCCAATATTCATTAGGTAGATTCTTATCTTTCAACATGCTTCTTTCCATCTCCATATTGTTCTATTCTTCCTTTTTGTAACACCATTCTACTAAGGTGTATAACTTGTAGTAAATTATTTCTTTATCCCATGGAATCTAAAAAAGTCTAAGAACTCATTTGATTTGTATTCATTTCCTCTATCAGATCTCAATACCTTGATGAATAGGCCACTTTGTTTTTCAACCAATGCTTGGAATTCTTTGAATTTTCCAAATGCCTCAGATTTATACTTAAGAAAATAAACCCATGTCTTCCTAGTATAATCATTAATGCAAGTTAGAAAGTAGATGCTCCCCCTAATTATGGTGTTTGCATTGGACCACATAAATCTGTATGCACAAGTTCTAAAGGTGCCCATGCTCTTTATGCCATTCCCTTTGGAAAATTTTCTCTATTTTATTTTGCCAAAATACAACTATCACTTGAACTCATTGGGTCTTGAATTGGGGGTAATCATTTTACCATTTCCTTCTTTTACAACAAACACAACCTTTGAAATTAAGATGGTCGTACCTTAAATGCCATACCCATGCTTGATCTTGATAAGTTGCCTTGAAATTTGCTTCATATCCTCCTATGTTTTCACTCATCATCCTTAGTGGAAACATCCTATTCTTTGTCATTTCAACCCTTGCAATTACCATGTTACTAAAAGGTATATAAAATATAGTGCAAACATTGTTCTCAAAAATGATTTTGTAACCTTTTTGAACAAGGTGACCAATACTTACAAGATTATGCTTCAATCTAGGTACAATGTAAACATCAGGAATAGTCCTCTTACCATGATTTGTTACCACATTGATTCCACCTTTACCCATGACTGGGCCACTATATTATTATTGTCCAGTTTTACTTCTAATTTGACTGTAGTATCCATGCTTTCAAACAATTCTCTATTTCCTATCATGTGATTGCTACACACATTATCTATAAACCAAGAATCATTTGAATTTTCTTTAACTACATGGTATGTGATGAACAAGGTTCCTGAACTACTTTAAAAAATGTATTTTGATTTCTTACATCTACTTGTTTCTTTTCCCATTCACTTGCAATGTGACCAAATCTCTTGCAATAATAACAATGGGTATTGGACTTATCATACCTTTGTGATACTTGATTATATCAATGTCCTCTAGATTTGAAATCTTGTCTTGGCCTTCCTCCTGGATCAGGACTTTTCCTTTCTTCTCTTTGAAAATTGTTTCTTCCTTATGATCTATGGAAATCAAAATGAAATAAAAAATATGAAACAAATGCATATAAAACAAGTGTTATACCTCCAAAATGACCCACAAATCCAAGGTAAGGTGGAGAGTGTTGCACCCAAACACTCTATCTTTACCCAAGATGATCAAATGCAATGTGAAGTACTCTCAATCTATGTAAATCACTAACTATAACTAGCTCAAGAGAAGAGATTTTGGCATGATAACTTTGCTCAATTTGTGGATGTCAAAATGGCTTGAGAGATGGTGTATTTATAGGCTTTTTGGGAGAGGATTTAATTGAAGAGTGGATATTGATTGGAGAGATCAATGGTTGTGGATGCATGTGATGTGGAGGGCCTAGATTTAATCTCAAAAAATGGAGGGTTGTGAATGAAGATGAATTTTAAATTCATCTTTGGAAAGGGGTGAAATAAATGAGGTTGGGTGAGATGGATTAGATGTGAATTAAAAATTCACTTGGGGAAGATAAAATGAATTAAAAATTCATTTGGGGAAGAGTGGAAATAAATGGGTTATGACATGTGTAAGGGGTGTAAGAGGTATTTAATGAGGATTATGACATGTGTGTATAAAAAATTGATTTATGTGGCATATATTTCAATTTTTTATTTGGAGGATGTGGGGAAGGGTGATAAGCTAGGTTTGACCACCTTAATTAGGGTAGTTAGCCTAATTAATATGGCTGAAAAAAATTAGAGAATGGGTTAATGAGGAGTTAGGATTAATTAAATAAGGTTGCATTTAATTAACCCTAGGTCTATGGTCATGTAGGTTAGGCTAGGTAATTAAATAATTGATATTTAATTAACTAGGGTAGGGATAGGGTAATTAGTAGGTTAAATTAATTAAATAAACATGATTTATTTAATTAATTGGGTTTAGGGAAAAGGGGAAAAGGGAAAATATAATGGTGAAATTTGCATATCCATGGCAATTATCATTTAGTTTTGGGTCTACTTGAAAGGAATATCTTAAATCAGGTTATATATTGACATGCAGCCCATTCTTGTGCTATGGCACCCTCATTTACTTCTTACACACATTTCCACACATTTGATCTTATCCCTACACTATTTGCATCATTTCACCGATATTCCCCTCATTTATTTACCCATACCTCCACTTATCTGTTCCTACTCCTAAAACATCAATTTCCTATTCTTGGGTCATTTTTGTGACATGTGGGAGTGGCCATGCACGACACAAATCTAACCTAAAATTTATATTTTTAATTTAAATTGCCAACTCCCTCTCTTTTCCGCTAGGCATTCATCAAACTTGGTACACATTTTTGTAATAATTCATTGTGTCTTTCTATTTAAAGGCATTCATTGAGACATTAATTCATATCTAATCACCACTTTAAAATCCCAAAGCATCAAGAAGCATTTAACATGAACATTTTAAATTAGAGAAATAAAATGAAATGGTACTTGCATCAAAATTATCATCTAAATCACTTGAATGCTTTCCTTTTATTTGCTAACATTTGTCAAGGTTGTGAATCCAAACATTCTAAGGGGGTTAATTGAGGAGAACATGAACCCTCAAAAGTCAACAATTTACCCAATGTGTTTATAAATATTGGTATCCATCATTCATCAATAGATAAAAGAGTTTGGAGAAAATCAAATCATAGAAGACTATATTACACCAGATTAGGACCTAACATAAGAGATTAGATTTGTGTAGCACATAATCAACTCAATGCTATGAAATTGACCCATGGAGAATTATAGGTCTGCATAGGATTCTAAGTTGTGACCATATTAAGGTTATTATGATTTTTCATACCTAATGATTGAGTTCTATGTGGCATCATGTTTACTCATCACCATAATTCCAAGAGCTATGCACCCCAATACATTGCATTTAATTTACTAAATCAATATTTATTACTAAATTATCTTTTCACATTTGTCATTTATCAATCTAGGTTGATTTATGATAATTATATAGATTTGTTTAATTAGCTTAAATTAACTTAGAAAAGGTTATTTTTCCTTTATATTTTTTGTAAACTGGTCTAATCTTACACCCTTAGGGTTTCGCCTTAGGCCTATACCTTCATTGTTTTTAGGCTTTGAGGCCTATACTTTTTATTGGTTTATAATTTTAGATGTTGTTGGGGTTTGTGTCCTTACTTATTGCTAGTTTATTGCCATATATTTTCTTTTAGGGTTTGTTCATCCCAATTTGACCCATATTTTTCCTATTCTACTTCCCTTGGAATTCACTTTAGGGCTTCAGGTGGTTTGGTAACCTTATGGAACAAAAATACTATTTATACAAAGTTCATCTTAGCTGGAGATAATTGTATGGTTCTGAACATGGTATATAAGCCGCTTCAGATGGAATTTTTAGTTATTAATGTGTTCACAAAATAGTCAAGAGACATTGTTCTGATGGAAAGTTTTATGTTGTCATTGATGGAAACAAAGCATAGTAAAGGGGTTTTCAGTCATGTGTCATGGCACCAAGATTGGGGAAAGGTCCGGAAAACTAACTTAGTCAAAATGACTAAGTATGGGCAAGCTACAAAGTGACAGAGATTGGGTTAGTATGCCTTCGCAATTGAAGATCATTATATGTGGTTCAAGTATATTGTTCATAGCTATTTGGTGATCACATGTTCCAATGTTCAAGTTCTAACTTCCTCTCAAAGTCATATGGTGAAATGTCTAAGTCTGGGTGAACAAAGTTAAGACAGGAATAGTGCACAATACCAAAGTAAAAGGGTCTACATTCCTTCACTGTTGAGTATTTTGATTGGTAGTTTTGAAGCAACAAAGGTACTTATTATGACTACCTAGAAATCCATAGTTATAGCTTCTGAAGTTCCTTTGATCACTTTCTACAAGTTTTTCTTTATCGTCTTATAGTCTAACAATGTTTCACAGTGACTAAGTGATAGTACAGAGATCTACATTTGTTTGTAGTTGAGTACTATGTTCTATGGTTCCAAAGGTACAACAAGAGAGCTATAATGGATATTAGATATGATTTTCAAAGTCTCATATGGTCCAAATTGTAAGTTATGATGTGATAGTTGAATTGGTCAAGTGAGTACTTAAGGGATAAGCCGACAGGCATGTTGGATCTATATGTAGTAAAAATATATTGTTTGAACAATCAATCTAAGCGATTGAATGATTGGTCCTGACCTATATGAAGACTATTGTATGTCTGTTTGGGTCCACATTATTGTTTGTGGGCAAGATCAAGCTGACAAGGTATAACATTTGTATACACGTTTCATGTTTGGCCTACCGACCTAATTGTGAGATGAATCTTGTTGCGGATATATATACTCAATGGATTTTAGTGTTGGAGGTATGGATAAGTGCAAATAAAGTGCATATAAAATGTGTGTATGATCTAAGTCAGTTTTGTGATCAGAAAAAGATAGTAAAACCAGAAGGCAAAGCATATGTAAAGTAGAGAAGAAAAGCAAGGCAGACATTATGAAGACATTTGAGTATGTATACTGAGCTATTAATGGAACTGCACTTTAGCATTCTATAGATACATTTGTAGCAATCATCTCTTGGTAGTGAGCCAATCCTTATTCTATCAGCTCTTCTAGTTTTTTGGCAGTGAGCCTATTGCAGTGACCACTTCTTTGGATAGTGAGTCCTTGGGAAGTGAGCCCTAAGGTAGTGAGCCTTCATGTAATTTGGTATTGTTATAACAATATATTGTGAGCTAACACTCACCGTGGTTTTTCCCTTTTTGGGTTTTCCATGTAAAAATCTTGGTGTCTATGTGTTATGTCTTTATGGTTGATGTTCTTATGTTTGTTTTGGTTTCAATTTATTGAACGTGGTAAGTGGATTAATAAATTTGTGAAAGACAAGTTTTACAGAATACTGATTCACCCCCCCTCTCAGTATTCATTGTGATCAATAATTGGTATCAGAGAGAGTTTCCTTAGAAGAAGTTTGACAACTTGAGGAAGATCTGGCAAAAAATACTCATGGAAGCCAGAAGATATCCTACTCCAGGCGGTGTCACAATTGATCAAGAATTGAAAACAACTCTTGAAGATCTTGATAAGTATGAAGCAGATATCTAGGATTTGAAGGAAATTTTCAACTTAGAAGTAGATGAATGCATCATAAAGCTAAGAGACCAAGTTAATAAATCAAAGGATATAAATAGAGAGATAAGTGAACAATTGATTCAAGAAAATGAAACCCTAAATAATTTAACAAGGTTGGTTGAAGAGAAAGAAAAAGCTGAGGAACATTTGAGTCAAATATTGAAAGACAAGTCTGAAGAATGTGAAAAGTTGGCAAAAGATGTTATACTTCTGAAGTTTGATTTGGAGGTGGCAAACAGTTGCAAAGAAAAGTTCAAAATAAGCTCTGCAAAACTTGATGAGTTTTTTGATAGTTATAAAAACCCAGATGACAAGAAAGGTTTGGGATTTTTAAGAGGAGAAAGTCCTAATTCACGTCAAGAAAACACTGAGATGAGGAAAAACAAAGGCAACTAGTTCAAGAATCGGAGAAGAAGATTTAGAAGACCTTTGGTTAGATAGCCAAATGCTCAAAGGTATCCATCCTTCAATGGCTATTTTTTTAATTGCAATAAGTTTGGTCATAAGGTTACTCAATGTAGGAGTAGAATGAATCAGAATGTTTCATCATTCTCTGGTCAATGTTTCAATTGCAAGAAAATTGGTCATAGATCAAATGAATTTAGAAGTATGGTAAGGAATGGTTTTAACAATGCAAGGAGTACTCAATCTTTCAATGGAAAGTATTTTGCATGCAATAGATTTGGGCATATGGATAACCAATGCAGAACAAGAATGAATCCAATCAATAGAAGGAATTAGGGAAAGAGTAATGTGGTATGCTGCAATTGCAATAAGTATGGACATGTTGCAAGATTCTACAGATCCAAGAATGAGAAAAGAGACTATCCTATAGAGAAAAGGAAAACAAAGAAGAGAGAAGATAAAGGTAAGAACAAGATTGATCCAATGGGAATCAAGAAGGAAATGAGCATGGTCTGGATTAAGAAGGATGTCAGGGATGGATTTGCACCATCTGCTGGTGCAGACACTTCCTCCAGGAAGTAAATTGGGAGCTCTAGCTCAAGGGACTAGTATTGAAAATCCAAATCCGCTAGCTAGATAGTCGGTGTTGGAATCCAACACGAAGATATGATGAAAAGATTTATATGATAGACCTTTTGAAATAATTTTTGGTAGAAAAGGTTCAAATGCTGAGCATTACAGAGCAATCTCGATTGACTAGGCTTATCAAAGAAGTGTTTGACAACTTTTTGAAGGGGTACATTTATGACAATTAGGTTAAGACAATCAAAGGTTAAAAGGGATTGGATTCAAAAGGTTAATCACTTTACAATCAAACTATCAAGTGTCTAAGAAGAACTCAAGTGAAATTTCAAGCAACTACAACAATTTCCAAAGTGATTCAAAGCAAGCCAATTGATCTCAAGTGAAGAAAACCCTAATTTGGCAAAAGAGGAATTTTCTATTTTAAACCCTACTATATATTTGATTAAGTCTTTGTTGAAATGGAAACACTACAAGTAGTCAATATAATTGAGAGACTTATACGAAAATTCAAGAAACACCCCTTTAAATCAACAAAAGTTGATCCAATGCCCGTGCATTTTCAGATATTCCACATGAAGTGATGCATGCAGAGGGCTTACATCCATGTTGCCTTACAAGAACAAGGGAAGAGATGGATTATAGACTTGTATTTAAAACATTTAACCGATGATAAATTTGACCTGAAGGTAGAATATAAGGCATTGGAAGAGAAGAAAATCACTCAGAATATCAATTTCCTGACATTTGCAGAGGACGAATGGGTCCAGTATGTACTAAGCATAATCTATGATGAATTTATGTGGCTTAACACTCCATTGATGATTACAAAAGATGCCATAAGAGCAGTCACAAGATTGAATTCTACTGGTACAGTGCTTATACTGAAGGTAGTGAAAAATAACACAATGTCAGAAGCCACCAGAGCTAAATTTGACAAAAGGGCATTGACAATTAATGGCATTGAAGATCATGCTGTAAGGTTTGCACAATGGTGTAAAATAGGAGAATTTTGTCTCTGATACTGCTATATATACAACCTATGAGATGGTGAAGAAGAATGCAGAATATGACTTGTGTGAATTACTCTGGCAGCAGTTGATGGAGAATTTAAAGAAGATAAAGGAGTAGAAATATCCATTCAGGTTTGGTACTTTAGTTCTTTGGCTATGCTTTTATTTTATGCAAGAGCTACCAAGATTAAAGTTCACTTGTTTTGGACTAGTGATAAACTAGTTGTAGTACATATTAGAAATCACCTTAATGGGATAGGAAGTTATGATGCACAAACTACATCCTTGTGGGGTTACTTTAAAAATTTCCAGAGAATCATGCAATCAAGGGAAAGAATACCTAAGGCAATTGCTGAAAAATATAAGAATGACATACACTTCATTGTAACTAAAGATCAAGGTATTATGGAGACTATTGAGCCTAGGACAATCTAGGTTCTTCCTATGGGATATAAAGTGGCAGGAAATATACTAGATGGTTATGCTCAGCATGTGTTAAGCAAACCTAGGGACACAAATGAATGAAGGTTTGGTACCTATGAATAATTATCTGTGAAAGTACATGTTGAACTAAGGAAGCCTGACACATAGAAAAAAGATGAGGAAATTGTTTGAGGAATATGTCCAGAGCATAGGGATTACAAAAGAAGAAATTGCTAAAACAAGGGCAAGAACAGCTAAAAAGTTAAAGCAAGATGAACCTATGAAGGCTACAGAAGAACCTGAAAAGAAATCAAAAGAGGCTACAACAACATACAAGAGACCAAGAGCTTATACTGCATCTGGTGAAATGACCTCTAAAATTGCATCTAAATCCTCTGGTATTCCCTCCACAACCACTGCAGAAGCACAAACTGGCAAGAGAAACAAGACCAAAATCCAAAGAGTGTATATGAGTATTGATGCAGTTGATGATGAGGAAACTGAGTCTGATAAGGAGGTGAAGAAGATGAAGGCACATAGTGCACCACCCTCAAGTTCTCAGCAAGGCAAACCCTCTGGTGCTACAAAAGTGCTTTGGTAAGGGTAAAGGCAGAAAGAAGGCTAAGATTGAAGTGCCTGTAGAAGACCAGGCTACAATGAGTCTAGAGGAAGTAATGAAGGCCATTACAGTTGATGGCAATCTAAAACCTATTTCCCAACTATATAATGAGCTTGATGATGTAGATAAAGATATCATGGAGGCTGCTATCATTAAGTCTCTAGAGATTTATAACATAGCCCTCATTGAGGTAGTCTTTGACCTTTCTGATAGCTTGGCAAGCATAATGACTGCTAAAAAGGAGGAAGCAATGACTAAGGATTTAGAGGTAAGAGAAAGCTCATTGCTCAAATTTTCTCTGGATATGACCCCTGAGGAAAGAGAAAAAGTCTTCAAACTACTTGGAGACAAAATTGAGATAAAAATAAGAGTCAAATCTCTAATGGTAGGGTACAATTAGAAATTTGTGAAAAATATAGAGAAAGCAATTCTTGAGATCCTTGTTACCATTTTTTTTATCCCAGCTCAAAAATTGGTTGAGCAGATGTAACATTATCATTTTGAGTGAGGTTTGATTTACTTCTGTTATGAGTTAGTTGCATAGTTATTATGTTTCAATGTTAAATGCAGTTCAGTTGTTCAAGAAAGAAGAAAAAGTTTCAGATTAATCATTGCATTACCGAACAGTCAAGTGAGATAAGTATTTCATTCATCACAATGGTTATTCATTTACAAGTTGAAATACATAAAGAAATAAGCATTGCATTGAAAGAAATGATGACATATCAGATGTCCCACACAAGCTATGGGTTATAGCTGAACATATGCATATATAAATAAAATATTGTGCATCTAATAAATGAGAAAGGAAAGACATATCCATCATTGCCTTGTTTTGTCGATCTTCAGAGTAGCCTCCTGTCCTGCTCTTGATCTCAACATGTACCTGAAAAATGTGGGAAGGGTCCTGTTAGAAGCTTCGGTTATGAAAACCCTTTATCCAATAGAAGAGGCATATAACTTTGATTATAGCGCATTGATCAAATGAACATTGAATCCATATGCAGAAGGAATTGAAACAGAAACAACCATGGAGCATCATTATTTTATTCTAATTTATTTGTTTCATGTGCAGGTATAGGATAAGTCATGTAGTTGATTGAAGACATTCAACATGTAGTGTCAAAGGGATCCCACAAGGGTTGAGCTCAGCATGTTGCTTCCCCTTAACCTCAGAAGGGATGAATAGAAAAGAAAGAATCATTGTTCACATTCACATGACAAGCTAAAGGAATAATAAAGGCAATCATATGAATCAGTTCTGTTGCAGGACATAGTCATGATTACAGTTCAAGTAATGAAATGCAACCATGAAAATGAACTAAACTGTAAGAAGGGACTACATTTAATGCACATGGCAGTTGTCATCATTATTTCAGTTGACATTGGAAATTAACATTCATAGGTATTTCACTTGTATATCTTTCATAGTATTTTGATGCATCAGAGAGAACTGACAATATTAAGGTACATTGCATCAATTGAATGTCAAAAGTTGCCAGTGAATAATATGAGGCAACTATATATGATTGTTTCATGATAGCATAACATCAGAAAATATATATCATTTGTATGCATGACAAATTGTATCATAAGTGCATATATGGATCAGCCTATTGCCATGCCCCAATGGTGGAATAGAATACAAATTGCATTACATTGACTAAATCAAGTACACATTAAATTTGGAATAGCAAAGGCTCTTATCTCTTTTCATAATTGAGACAAGGAACTATTGCTTTTAGAGTATGAGAATAGTTACATCATGGAGAAACAAACAAGTTCTAGCAAACAGTGCTACAAGAGAAAAGAAATGGAACACCAAGAACTACACTGTCCACATTGGATAGTATCTCATTCATGAGATAATCCTATGATTCCAAGTGACTGTCATAGTGACAAGGTAATCAAATACAGTTGTGCATGTCTAATCTATAGAAGTGCAACATTAAATTCCCATACATAGGCACTTTAACAATAAAGCTTGTTCATAAATGATAGAGACATCTATTTAGTCCTCCATCAGAAGCAGGTCATTTGAAACAGTGAGTTGGAGCAACTAGTCAAGAGAGCATTGCAGATCAACTAACATCTTATCATATCAAATCATGAATAGTAATCAAGTTGCACATTTGCATGATGAAGAAATAATGCCATGGTGTCATCATTTAATAGTGCTATCATGTTTTGTTTGAGACATCATAAATATGCTACAGTGACAAGAGTGTACAAGTGTTTATAGATATCAATAGGATATCATATGTTATAGATCAAATAAACATCTTGTTACAAAGTTATGACAGTCAAACTGTTTGATATCTCATTTGTCATTATATAGGAGAAAGTAACTACCATATAGAAAGATAGGTCTCAAATGCATCAAAATGGAGAACAAATACACAAGTAGCAGCTATACATTGATCAAAATGAACTACATAATAATGTGGACTAGTTATACATTCAATGTCCAATGATCAAATGATAAATCAGATAGTCAAGAAGGAGTATGCAAGCTACATGACCAATCAAAATAGAAGAATCATTTGAATGCAGGTATCATTTTCATCTCATAGTATAATGTGCCATGAATAGTTGACAAGGATTTTGACAGAGTGTAGCCATACAGAGAATAAATGTCAAAGTTACAGGTGAGATGAGAGAAATAGTAGTATGCTTTTAAAATGATAAAACCTTTATATCATTTGATACATTGGAGTTACAGAAAGATAGAATGCATTATCTGATTATGACAATCATAGAGAAATGGAGCACAATGCATTAGAATCATGACAAGAGGACATCTTGAGAGAACCACAGTAAGTAATGATAACGACAGAGAGCATGTGTATGGCTGTGCCAAAGAAAATATTTTTATGCTTAAAATGTAATACCTAACTGTATATAATGAAACCCTTGTCTCATACACAGAAACCCATCAACTTGTTTCATTTTTTGTGTCTACAGAAGTGGTAGAGCATAGTCGTGGAAGAGATGTTTCATTTTATGCCAACAAAACAAAAGTTTTGTTTAAATTTTTTGAAACCCTCATGTCATTTTTACATACAATCAAGAGAAGGGTTACAAAGAAAATGAAATGCCACAACCGTGCCAAGGAGTTCAATATATACAAAATGAGATACCCATTTCAATTTTTCAAACCCTCATGTCACTTTTTGTATTCTGGTAAAATGAACATCTATAGAAAGTAAAGAGAAGATAGCCATGGTATGGAGAGGTCTCTGTGCACATAAAAAATGAAACCCTTGTTTCATATTTTAAGAACCCTCAAGTTTTTTCATCTGCACTGAAAAGAATGGACAGAAACAAATGTGATAAACACGGCCATGACAGCAGAGTTCATATTTTTAAAGAAAATGAAATACCCATTTCATCTTTTACACAAAACTCTTTTTATTTTCTGTTACAGTGTGAAGGAAGTCATACACAAAAATGTCATGGAAATAGAACCAAAAGAGTGACTCACCTTCAGTATTTGTAGTAGGAGAAGCAGCTGAGCCATGACCTCATATAAGGTTTCTCTCATAGTTTTGTCACAGTTGCAAAATACAAAGACAAAGATAGATCCAAAGAAAGAATGTCAATGTTTGCAAAGAAGGAAAGAATCATCATGGTCGAAGCCATTAAAGGAAGCAAAAGATACAAAAGGAATAGAATGCCAGTCCAAAAACTTGTATACCATTTTTACCTTGTTCTAAGCTTTCTTTCAACATGAGAGATGCTAAGATTCAACCATTGAAGCCAAGCAAATGGAGGAGAAGACTAGAAAAACTCAAACCCCAAGACATTTGTCATGATGTTACAAAGCCAACGACAAAGATTGCAAAATGAAAATAAGATAGATTTTAGGGTTTCCTCATTGTTTTGTTCGATGGAGTCAGTCTTCATTTTTTCATTTTTTGACTTTGGAAATATACAAACATCATTGCCTTATCCAAAAGCATCATGGTCAACACTTGACAACTGATGGTTCCTAGTGATAATGAAGTGGAAAGGCCAACAACATATCACATGTTGTTTTTGTTTTGTTGAGTCAAAGGTGGTCGATGTTATGAAGAGATAAGGCTTATGCCTTTTAAACCTTTTCAAGGCTTTCTTTCCTATGTGGTTGACTAATTATAGTCGAGATACCTTGTAATCATGCATTTGGTCGAGAGTCAAAGGTTCTCCCACTTTATGCATAGATTATTACTTTAATTCCTTATATAATTCAAATGCACAAAAAGGTCAAAACATGGAACATATGAAGACAAGATATGCATGCAAGGTAATGGCATTGTGGAGGGTCGATTTTCACATAATGGTGCCTATATAAGTAGTGAGGTGGCAGGATATTGACACATGGACAATATATGTATAGATATTAGAGCCATGGTGTTAAGCCTTCAAGGCTTTGATTTATTTTGGAAAGTATAAGTGATATGCTCATCATTTTTATAATTTTTATAGAAAATCAATTGTATTGTCTTGTAAAATATTTGGCAAAATTATGAGCTAGATATTATTTATTTTTTTACAAAAGATCAAATCAAATAGGGATATAGATCAAATTGCCATAACATTGTGAAGCTAGTTTTAAAGCAATCATTGATAAATTGCTTTTAAAACTTAACTATTTTTAGGTAGTTTATAGGCTAATAAAACAAATCAGATATTCTTTTCGATTTATTTTATTTAGAGCCATATAGGACAAAGTTTGAAGATTTCATTAGTAGAAGAAAGCAGCTTTGTGGTGGGGACACATCAGGAGATCCTTTGGCATCATGATTTGGTAGTTGGGACTATTTTTTAGAGCTTTCATTCATGTTTTTCTGAGTAGTTCAAAAAAAGACTTGGAGTCTATTTTTAGGAGTTTTATTCTAGCTTTCAGGAGGGGCTCATTCAAAGCATATATCTTAGGTTTTCCTTCCTTTTGAGAGTTCCAATTCTAGTTTTCAGGCTTCCAGTTAGAGTTTTAGATATTAGAGTGTAGAGAGACAGAGTCTTCCTCTCACATCAAGAGTGTTGTACTCATTTATTTCATTGTACTCATTATTCCTTCAGTTATTGAGCAACAATGCTTCTCCATATCTTGTCTAATTCTTTGCAAGTTAATCTAATGTTGCATTGTGATGAAAGTTTGTCCTTTGCTTTGTCTTAGCTTGTGATTTTTTGTAGAATCTTAGTTTAATTCAGGTTGCATGTTGCGTCTACTAGACGTTCATGTGAAATATTTATAAGTTAAATGATCTGAGTGTTGTGAGGGTTAGAGTTCAATAACCTGTTTGTGAGTAAGATTTGTTAGGTGATTCAATCTTCAAGTTAATTAGGATTCATTTCTTTCAGTATATCCTTCTATCCCTTTTCTGCGTAAGTCATTAGATTAAGAAAATCATAAGGAGAACTAGCTCACTCTGGAGATTCATTCTCATTATATAGGAGACCCACATCTTGAGAATGACTCCATGTTTCAATAGGTAGCTAAGTCTCTGTGAGCTTAGCAGGGTGGATTCTTGATTGACAACAAATTTTGGCACACCCAGTGGGACTCTGGAAGTGATTTCAGAGAAACTTGTACCCTCATAATTGTTGTTCTGGTATATGCAACAGTTTTCTAGCCTTTGGAGGCTTTCACAATATACTTGGTGACCCATTTCCTTTGGTTTGATATGTAGATTAGTACTTTTAGCCTATGAAAACTAGGTCAAATCTAGACCCTTTTGATTATTTACAGATGTCTACATCCAAAAGGAGAGGTAGATCAGCAAGCAGAACAACCAAATCATCAAAAAGATCAAAGTCTACACCTTCACGTTTCAGTTCTCCCAATCCATTCAAAATAAGTAGAAGTCTAGTGCTAATAATCTAAATACCAATAATGGTTAGGTAGTATGCATTTTCTATTTTCAATGGAGGCAACCCACTACAACTTGCCCAAAGAGATGATATTCTGATGGCAGCCCTTAAAGGACTGCCTTATTTCACCAGAGAGGATCATACTATTGCTGTTGAACACATTCAAGATGTGGCAAACCTTTGTTCCATGCAAAATGTCACTCAAGAAAATGTGGCAATCAGACTTTTGGCTACTTCGTTAAAAGGAAAAGCATATACAGATGAGGATCATGATTTCTCTCTTCATGCATATATAGATGCAGATTGGGCAAGAGATGTGGATGACTAGAAGAGTACTAGTCGTGGTGCATTCTTTTTGGGGAAAACATTGGTTTCTTGGCTGAGCAAGAAACAAGAGGCAATATCTTTGTCCACTGCAGAAGAAGAATATATTGCAGCAGTAGGTAGTTGCACTCAAGTATTGTGGATGAAGCAAATGCTAAGAGACATCAGAGTGGAGTATGAGGAACCTATCACAATCTTCTATGATAACTCAAGTGCAATAGATATATCAAAAAATCTGGTGTTGTATTCAAAGACAAAACATATATCCATCAAGATTCACTTTCTAAGAGAGAAGGTGAACAAGAATGAAGTTAGATTGGAGTTTGTACCCTCTAAGGATCAAATTGTAGATATTTTTACTAAACCTCTACCTAAGGACTCTTTTGAGTATCTCAAGGAGAAGTTAGGGGTTATTACACCTTCGGTTATGAATTAACATGCACTAATGTCCATCAGTCTGATGGATATCAAAGTCATATCTTGTGGTCCAGATTGATAATAGGAAGTTGCTACTCAGGGGGAGCAGTTTGTATGATTCTGATTGATGCAAGTATGTGCCCTTTGCCATTGATGTCAAAGGGGGAGAGAAGACATGTGAAAAACAAAAGCGGTTGTTGATCGAAGGTGGAGTAGTAAAGAAAGAGAAGACATATGAATGATTGTTATCGATAGGGGGAGCTATGTTAGTTAGTGAGGAGAAGTTCTTGTCTTGATGGTTAAAACAGTTTTACACATCATATGTTGCCATCAATGACAAAGGGGGAGATTGTTACAAGTATGGGCCTAACCGGTGTTGTCATTGATGTTAGCATACTCCTGTTGCATTGATGTCAAGGATTGGATGAGCTATGTGTTGAGGATATTAAGAAAATTAGTCCTATCAGAAACAGAGAAGAACAGTGAAGACATTGAAGCTCTATGAAGTGAAAATCCCATCTAAGATGAAGATCAGAGAATGCGCATCAAAGAGTTTGTAGACATGTGTCTAAAGATGATCCAGTCAAGATTTTAGAGGTTGGCATAAAGATTTGGAGAAGTTATAGCCATATGAGTAAAATTGGTTCTGACAGTTGTTCAGAGGTGATAGAGTGATACAAATAGATCCTGTGAGATCTAGAAATACAATATCTTGTTCTGTGGATTTAGTGGAATGTTTAGGAAGCCAATGTGAATTGACAACTCAATTAGTTTGTGGTCTAGAGGTCCACAAGCATTTATTCTAATGTGACAATGATGACAAACTATGTTCTTGAGGTTCCAGATGAAGATGTGAATGATTTTAGTAAGCAGGAGTAGTGTGGATATTCTTGGTGTTTCAGGAAAGCTTGTGGAGGTCTCTAGATTGAGTCCAGTTCGTGTGGGTAGTCTGTATTGAAGATTGAGCTTGTAATTGAAAATTTACTTTCAGGTGATGGTGTTCTTCCTAATCATAGCTAACTGTTAGGGTTAGTCGATAGAAGATATCAATTAAATGCAAATAAAGATTAAACAGAGGAATGGCAATACACAGAATTAATAACAACGAGAGACAAGTTTTAACATGGTTCACCCAAACTCAGGCTACATCCATCAAACAAAGAGTCCAATATTATTATCCAGTAAATTAAATTGATTACAACCAGCAATTCCTGCAACTCAATACCGCTGCAAATGCTACAATACAATATCAACCAAAACCCTAACCCTTAGCCAGTTTTTATCAAGTTTTTTTGTTAGTTAAAAAAAATAGGTTTTTTATGTCGATTAAAAAAGTAGGGTTTTTTTATGTCAGCTCTTGGGGGCTGCCGCCCTTGAACCCCTGCTCAGGGCCCGGTTCGGTCCTGAACCCCGGTGAGGATACATGGCTAGTGTACAGTACTTTTCTGATCAGTTGCCACCTACCAACAATCTCCCACTTGGAGACTGATCAGACTCCACACCAAACAATCTCCCACTTGGAGACTAATCCTAGACGACACCGCTACGCGTACAGCTCCCATTGGAAATAAGCACCCTGGACTCTACTGTTCTATTTTTGTTGTTTTCAATCTAGAAGACCAACCAAAGCTAAAGAGGAGCTCAGCTTCTCCCTTGTCACTGCCTTTGTAAACATATCTGCTAGATTTTCATCTGTATGTATATTTTCTAGCCTTAACTGTCCATTATCAACACCGACCGAATAAAGTGATACCTCAACTATATGTGTTTGGTCTTTGAATGCAAGGCAAAATTCTTTGCAAGATGTATGGCACTCTGATTGTCTGTATATAAAGAAATGTTAGCCTATTGTTTGCCCAATTCTTCCATAAAATATTGCAGCCATATCATCTCCTTGCTCGCCTCTGTTGCAGTTACATACTCTACCTCGGTGGTGGATAAAGCAACCAGCTTTTGCAATCGTGAGATCCAACTCACTGCTGTCCCACCTACAGTAAAGACATAACCTATAGTACTCCACCTGGTATTAATATCACCTGCCAAATCTGAGTCTACATAACCTGCTAAATCAGTATTAGAGCCTCCAAAACATAAGTGTTTATTGGATGTACCTCTCAAATATATTAGAATCCATTTTACCACATTCCAATGCTCCAATCCGGGATGACTCATATACTTGCTGACGACTCTTATAGCATGTGCAATATCCGGTCTCGTACATACCATGGCATACATTAAACTTCCTACAGCTGAAGCATATGGTACCTTGGACATTTTTTCTTCCTCCTCTGGTGTCTTTGGACACATCTCCTTAGTCAATTTCAAATGACTAGGCAAAGGTGTGCTGATAGCTTTAGCATTCTCTATATGGAATCTCTGCAACACCTTTTCAACATAAGCAGCCTGAGATAGAGTCAATTTTCTGTTCTTCCTATCTATGCAAATTTTCATACCAAGGATTTATTTTGCTGCCCCTAAATCCTTCATATCAAATGACTGTGCTAATTGTTGTTTTTACTCTCTTATGTGATCCATGTTAGACCCAGCTACAAGCATGTCATCAACATATAAACATAAAATAATGTAGCTGTCATTATCCAACCTCTTAAAATAAACACAATGGTCAGAATTACACCGACTGTAGCCTTGCTCAGCCATAAAACTATGAAATTTCAAATACCATTACTGAGGTGCTTGTTTCAGGCCATACAAACTCTTCTTCAATCTGCACACTAGTTTCTCCTTACCTTTGACCTCAAATCCTTGGGGCTGTTCCATGTATATCTCCTCCTCCAAATCACCATGGAGAAAGGCAGTTTTCATATCTAATTGTTCCAAGTGCAAATCTTCAGTAGCCAAAATACTTAAAACAGTACAAATAGAAGTCATCTTAACAACCGGAGAAAAAATCTCATCAAAATCAATGCCCTTTTTCTGTGCAAATCCTTTTACAACTAACCTGGCCTTAAATCTTTTCTTACCTCCATCTTCCTCTTTCAGCCAATAAAGCCATTTGTTTGGTAAAGCCTTTTTACTTGCAGGCAACTTACATAATTTCCAAGTTTGATTTTTCAGCAAGGAGTCTATTTCTTCTTTCATTGCAAGCTCCCATTGAACCTGTGTATCCACCTGCATAGCTTCATCATACCCTTCTGGTTCACCAGCATCTGTTAACAAAATAGAATACAAAGAGGGAGAAAACCTTTCAAGAGGTCTACTTATCCTTGTTGATCATTTAACATTCACTAGAGTTTGTGGTATTTCTGGTTGCTGTTGCGAAGCATGAGGAACCACTGGAACATCACTATTTGGAGTATCATCCAGCACCACATAATCTTTTTCTTTCTTCTCATGTTGCTGCAACTGATCTTTGTACAACATCTTCTCATTGAATATAACATCACTGCTTCTCACAATTTTTTGATTTTCAAAATCCCAAAGCCTATAACCAAACTCATCAATGCCATATCTAATGAAGGTACAATTTTTTAATTTTACATCTAGCTTGGTTCTATTTTCAAAATCTATATGTGCAAATGCTTCACAGCTGAAGGTTTTTAGAAAAGAATAACTCACCTTCTTACCTGTCCATGTTTCCTCTGGAAAACCATAACCTAAAGGAACTGAAGGACCTCTGTTAATTAAATATACAGCACTATTGATAGCCTCTACCCACATATTTAAAGGCATCCCAGTATGCAATCTCATGGTCCTTGCATGCTCCATTATTGTCCTATTCATGCGTTCAGCCACTCCATTTTCCTATGGAGTCCCTGCAACCATTTTCTGCATATGAATTCCATTAAAGGAACAATAATCTTCAAAGTCTTTGCTGCAATACTCACCGCCATTGTCAGATCTAAGACATTTTAATCTTTTACCTGTCTCATTCTCAACCAAGCTTCTCCATTTTTTAAATGTTTCAAATACATCAGATTTCTACCTAAGGAAATAAATCCATACCTTCCTAGTTGCATCATCTATGAATATAGCATAATACCGAGAGCCACTGAGAGAAGATACCTAAGCTGGTCCCCATACATATGTATGCACAAGCTCCAACTTTTCATTTTTCTTTTGTTTCCCATCCTTAAGAAAACTGACTCTCTTTTGTTTGCCATACACACAACTTTCACAGAAATCCATATTAATACATTTCAGACCTGGTAAAACTTTCTTAGAATGAAGTACCTTCATACCTTTTTCACTCATATGCCCAAGTCTGTTATGCCACAATGTTGTCTCAGAACCCACAACAACTTTTCCAGTCTCTTCCTGCAAACCTGCAGCAACTGGTCCTGAACCTATCTTTTTTTCTCTGTAATAGCTAAAGTAGAAGGAACAGTATGACCTATACAAAGATATAAGGTGCTTACTTTGACACCTTTTGCTACTACTAAGGTACCTTTTCAAACCTTTTAATTTTTATCAGTAAATGTAATAATGCAACCTTGTTCAGCTAGCTACCCTGCTGAAATTAAATTCCTACTGAGCCTTGGAACATGCCTTACCTCTTGTAGTAGCCAGTGATTCCCATTCTGTAACTTAATCTTGATTCTTCCCTTTCCAACAATCTGATAGGGTTCGTTATCTCCCAAATAAACTAGCCCAAAATCTCCTTGGACATAATCAAGAAAATAACTTCTATGGGGCGTAGCATGAAATGAGGCCCCTGAATCTAAAACCCATAAATCATTAGCATTATCTAGGGAAAGAATGAAAGCATCATCTTCAGACTTATTCCTTACCACATTTGCCTCCTTATTGCCTTCTTGTTTGTCTCCTTCTTTATTTTTCCAAGACCAACAATCTTTCTTCAGATGACCTGGTTTCCCACAGTACCAGCAATCCTTTTATCCTCTAGTTTGGGATCTCTTATCCTTTGATTTTCCTCGTGACTTCCCATGACCTCCAGAACCTTTTCCTCTCTCCTTTCATCTACCCCTACTTTTTGTATTCAAAACACTGCCTGATGTGGATCCACCTATGTTTTTCCTATGAATTTCCTCACTCAGGATAACACCAACAACATCATTAAATTTCAGGGTATTTGAACCAGAAGCAGAGTTACTAACCGCCATTACCAAACTATCCTAGCTTTCAGGCAATGAACATAATATCAAGAGAGCTTTAACTTCTTCATCAAATTTTACATTTACAGAAGTCAATTGACTGACAATCATATTAAATTGATTTAAATGATCTGTCATAGATCCACCTTCAACCATTTTTAGATTAAACAAGCGCTTCATGAGAAATACCTTATTTGAGGCTGACCATTTTTCATACAATTTAGCCGGAGCTTTCATCAAACCATCTGTTGTCTTCACTTCCGTTATATTGAATGCCACCATTGGTGCCAGGCACAACCGAATGGTTCCCAGTGCCTTTTTGTCAAGAAGATTCCAATCCTCATCAGACATTGTTGCCGGTTTCTTGGCTACTCCTTCCAACGGCATCCATAAATCCTTTTGATAGAGGTAATCCTCCATCTGCATCTTCCATAACTGATAGTTCTGCCCATTGAATTTATCGACCTTTAATTTACCCTCGTCCACCATTGTTCCCACTCAATTGTGAGACCTTCCTGCAGACGATAATCGAACACAACCCGCTCTGATACCACTTGTTAGGGTTAGTCGACAGAAGACATCAATTAAATGCAAATAAAGATTAAACAGAGGAATAGAAATACACAGAATTAATAATAGTGAGAGACAAGTTTTAACGTGGTTCACCCAAACTTAGGCTACATCCACCAAATAGAGAGTCCAATATTATTACCCAGTAAATCAAACCAATTACAACCAGCAATCCTTGCAACTCAATACCACTGCAAATGCTACAATACAATATCAACCAAAACCCTAACCCTTGGCCACTTTTTATCAGGTTTTTTTGTCAGTTACAAAAAATAAATTTTTTATGTCGGTTACAAAATTAGGTTTTTTTATGTCGGCTCTCAGGGCTTGCTGCCCCTGAACCCTTGCTCGGGGCCCAGCCCGGCCTTGAATCCTGGCGAGGATACATGGTTAGTGTACAGTACTTTCTTGATCAGTCACCACCTACCAACACTAACTAGATGTTTACACATCTTGCGGATAATCTTGAAGATGTTCTGCGAAGCATGGTGTGTTCCTCAAAGAAGTTTAAAGTCCCAGATATGTGTGGCCAATAGTGTAGTGATGCACATGAAGTTCTTGTAACAAATCAAATTGTATTTTTGTATTTTCTTTGTAATAAAATAAAGTATGTATTGTGCTAACTTTGATGATTATCCCAAAGTTGATGTCTTGTATAAATAAGAGTTCTTAAGTCATTTCAAAGTATCCTCGTGGAGATGAGAGAGTGGTAGAGAGGAGAAGAGCGAAAGGCAGAGAAGAAGTATTGAGATTAAATAGAACTGACTCAAGCATGGTGAAGATGCTAATCTCTAGTTCAAGTATGTAATATTTATTATTCTGTAGACAGTGTGTCTCCTGTAGGAAGTGGGCCTCTTGTGAGTAGTGTGCTCGGCAAGTGAGTCCTAATTAGCATGTGCCATTTTGTTCTTCTTATTCTTTTAATAGAGAATACAATCTTGGGTTAGTCACCCTGTGGTTTTTCCCTTAACCGGATTTTCCACGTTAAAATCTTGGTGTCATATGTGTTAATGTGTTTATGCTCTTGAGTTATTTCATTGTGCTTCCATGATTGAATCATTATTATGTCATTGAAATATAAGAAGGATTTAAGTGTTTAAAGAAAAGAAAGTTTTGTAACAACTGATTCACCCCCCCTCTCAGTTGTCTATCCTAAATCAACACCGATGGCAGCCCTTAAAGGACTGCCTTATTTCACCAGAGAGGATCATACTATTTCTATTGAACACATTCAAGATGTGGTAACCCTTTGTTTTGTGCAAAATGTCACTCAAGAAAATGTGGTAATTAGACTTTTGGCTACTCCATTAAAAGGAAAAGCCTTATAGTGGTTCAGAGGACTTGCTGAAAATTCAATAACATCATGGGATCTACTGGGAGATGGATTGCACAAGCCCTTTGAGGATAAATCAGACCATCTCTCATTACTAGAGAAATTGAGCACCATCAAATGGGTACACCACGAACACATGGCTGATTTCAACTATCAATTTTAGGGAACTTGGGATAGAATTCCCGTAATTGTAAAACCCTTGCCAAGGCATGCATTTTTGTTTTATCTTAAAGCTTTGAATAGTGAAATTTTCATAGTGATTCAGTCTATGGGAGGGACCACCATTCTGGATTCTTTTGAGATTATTGTTAGAGCAGAAAATTGCCTTATTCAGGCAGGGAAGATAGCCCCTAGGCCCCCTTTACCCATTTCCCTTGAAATCCAGCCATCTATGCCAATGGCAGTACCTCCTCTAGCTGTTGTCCCACCTATTCTAGCAATAGGATGTCAAGCAACCCAAGGAACTACTGTTCCAGATCAAACCCAAAATTCACCAGAGCTTGAAAATACATTGAGGACAATTGCAAATAAGCTGGTAAATATGGAGAAACACTTACCTTACTAAAATCAGTATCAGCCCAATTAGCAAAGTGTTCAGATTCAGCCCAATCAGCAATATAGGCAACCCTTTAAGGCTAATCCTTAGGGTCAAAGAAGAAACTACAACCCTCGACCTTTTGAAGTTTAAAACCCAAATACTGCCAGCACCTTGAAAGAACTTGTTCCCACACAGACTAATTTGGCTCAAGATAGTGACTAGTGTTATCCATGTCACCAACCACATAATCAAGTTGCCTACACAAATGGAGTAAGAAATTAGGTGCTCATGGTTCATAATAGCTATGCAAGTCTAGAAGGTGTTACTGGTGAAGTTTCACCTCAGCCAAATAAGGTTGATATAGCCTTAATGAATTGGGAGGAATCTAAATTTTATGGTATAAATTATTTACAAGGTCAAAATCATCAAAGTACACCTGTTTCATCCAACACGAGGTCAAAACTAAAAGCTGTAGATAATAACCATCAAGCTGTTGTAGTACAACAATAGGTTGTAAGGGACAAAAATCAAGTTTATCCATCACAAACTGCCCTTGTACCACAGCAAAAAGTAGAAATTCTATAGAGGGACCAAACAATACCAGTGAAAGATCAGCCCAAGATGCAACAATAGTTTTCACAAGAGCACATTGATGCAGTTGCAATAAAAGGACAGCAGAAGGTAAACCCTATTTATTTCAATATAGTTGATCATCTTAAGAAAGATACAATGAGTATGTCAATTATGGATGCTTTACGTATTCCTGGCCAGAAGAATTTGCTGCAAGAAACATTGGCTGAACTCTCACTTTCTGAGCGTTCTAGTCAAGAGAAGGCCAAAGTTGTACTTGCCAATAGTTCAGAGGTCAAGAGTGGGCAGCTGACAAATGAGGTAAAACCAACTCCTTTCTATCTAAGTCTCATTATTGGCAATAAACTTGTTCATAACTGTATGGCAGACTCATGAGCAAGTAGTTCAGTCATGCCAAAAAGTGTAGCTGACTCCTTAGGATTGGTCTATGAGCCCCTTGTAAAAGGAGTATTTCAGTTAGACGTGTCTGCACATAGTACTACGGGATAATAAAAATATGCCACTCACATTGCATGCTTTTCCTAATTTTGCCATCCATCAGGACATTTACATCATTGATCTTCCATCTACTTTTGCAATTTGCCTTTCTAGGGAGTTTATAGCCAAATTGGGTGGGTTTCTCTCTTGCGATTGGACTCACTTGTTCTTTAGAACAAGGTATGGTACAAAAGTAATAATGTAGTCCGAACCACTTGCAAAAGACCATATTGAGGCCTATATTTTCAACCCAATAAATGCTAATCTATACATCACTCGTGAGCAGGAGGATGAACCCATGAGCCTAGATCCCAATGCACCTATAGAAGACATAAACTTAGATAATAGGCAGCTAAAGATCATGAAAGTGATCCTTTCTGTCACATGGATGAAGTAGGATTAGGCATCTATATAATATAGGAACCTGATGCAGTGATTCTTAATCTGATTAAGGACCAAAATTAGTTATAACAACAAGAAGATCAGCTTTGGAAGCTGTACTTTGGTAGATCAAGGACCAAGACAAGTGCTAGTGGAGGTAATATGTTAATTTCACATCAAGGAGACAAATATTATGTATCCTTAAGGTTCACTTTCAGCTACACAAACCATGTGGCTAGATATGAGGCCCTGATCCATGGTTTAGAGTGGGCTCAAAAAAATGGTATCAAATCTATTTAAGTTTATGGAGATTCTGAATTGATCGTTAATCAGGTTAGGAATATGAATGTTACTAAAAATGATCTTCTCAAAAAGTACAAGCATAGAGTGTGGGATTCAACTGAATTTTTTTATGCTTTTAATTTGATTTCAATACCCAGGAAACAAAATAAGTATGAACATAAGCTTGCAGCCTTGGGATCTCAATTTGAGATTCCTGATCAGATTCAGAATGTTGAGGTATAGTCATATGTTAGGATAGTTGTCAGACCTTATGTAGCTAACAATAGTGTTTCATGGCAGGCATTTAATAGTGACGAGCAGATTTTAAGTTTTTTAAGTGTTGAAGCTGAATTTGCAACTAATAACTATCATAAATATCAGCAACAATTCGAAGACCAGATTGTTTAGTTGAGGTCCAATAAGTTGCCCAAAGGACTAGTCACATTAGAATCAATGTTCAACACTGATAATTAGTTCAGAAAGGATAAGTGCAACATGACAATGAAGCAAGAACACTATCAGACCATAGAAATTTTCAAACATAAACTGCTAAAACTTGGAAAGGTATGTACTAGAGAAGAACAACAGTCTTTTGTTCAATTATGTCAAGATTTTTCTAATGTTTTTGCATGGGAGTATAAACACTTGAGAGGTTTTGATCTTGGTTTGGCCCAGCACACCATAGAGTTAGAGCCTAATGCCAAGCCTATTAGGCAAAAGAAGAGACCCCTTAATCGCAAACTTGAGCACTTGATGAAGGTTGAACTGAATAAACTGATTGAAAGCAATATCATTTTCCCAATGAAACATACCTCGTGGGTTTCCATTTGGTCCCAGTAAGAAAAAAATATGGTGAAATCCAACTTTGTGTCAATTTCCCTGATTTAAATCAAGCCTCATTGAAAGACCACTACCCTCTTCCTTCCATGGAATAGATATTGCAAATTGTTTCAGGTTCTAATAGGTATTCTTTGCTAGATGGTTACTCTGGATATAATCAAATTCTAGTCAAAGAAGAGGACCAATATAAAACTGCATTCACAACTAAGTGGCGTACTATGGCTTATCAAAAAATGCCATTTAGTAACTTCCCCAATGTAGGGGCAACCTTTCAGAGGGCAATGGATATAGCTTTCCATGGCCTTATGAAGAGAATAGTGCTAGTATATCTAGATGATATAACCATTTTTTTCAAAGATGCTAATGATCAATTTGACCACTTGAAGCAAATTTTTTAGAGGTGCAGGGAGTTTGGAGCCTCATTGAACCCCTAAAATTGTATATTTTCAGTTCATGAAGGTAAACTCCTCGGTCATATTGTTTCAAAAGAAGGTATTTCTAATGATCCTGAGAGAGTATCTACAATTTTAGATTTACCATTGCCTGCACATAAGAAAGACTTGCAATGCTTTTTAGGTAGAATCAACTTCTTTAGGAGGTTTATTCTAAATATTACAGCTTTGTTACAACCTCTCACTACCATGTTGAATTAGAATGTGCCATTCAGTTGGACTAAAGAGGGAAAAGGAAGCTTTGAGCAGATTAAGGAAGCTCTCACTGCTGCCCCTACCCTCATTAATCCTAATTATGAGAGGGATTTTATTTTGTATTCTTTTGGAGGAGTTGACACCATCTCTGCAAAGTTATGTCAGCAAACTGATGAAGGTTTGGAGTAGCCAATTGCATTTTTCAGCCAGGTACTACACAACTACGAGGTAAAGTACTCTTTTGTGGAAAAACATGTTTTTGTTGTTGTAAGGAGCCTTAATAAATTTAGACAGATGCTATCTAATAACAAAATTCACTTAATGGTTTCTCATCCCACTGTCAAGAGTTTCTTATTGAATAGAGATATAAATGATAAGAGGGCTAGTTGGATAACCAGAGTTATGGAATTTGACGTTGATATCAAAGTGACTAAGCTGATTAGAAGCAAGGGCTTATGCAAGCAGCTTGTTGAAAGTGAAGAGTTTAATAAAGAACATGAAGAGGGCACTAAAATAGTGCTAAACAATAATGAACTAGCCATTGTACCAGCTCCTACAAATAGCTGGGTGTAGCAAATGATGAATTATTTACAGTTTGGTCAAGGCCCCGAAGGTTTAGATAGAGCAAGAAGAAGATATTTCAGGTTACAAGCAACTCCTTATGCTATCATTGATGCTATTTTATATAGGAGAGAATTTAATGGTGTATTTTTGAGGTGTGTTGGACTTGATCAAGTTGATAGGCCATTAGAAGAATTTCACAATGGACCTTCAGGAGGTCACTTTGTAGCTAGGACAACTGCCTTAAAAATTATGCAGGCTAGTTATTACTAGCCTGACTTGTTCAAAGATTCTTTTACTTGGGTGAGAAGATGTGAGAAGTGTTCCTTATTTGCAAGTAAGCAAAGACTTGATGCCTTACCCTTGCATCCTATTAAAGTTGAATAGCCATTTGCAAAATGGGGGCTAGATTTCATAAGACCAATAAACCCACCTTCAAGTGTAGGCCACAATTGGATTTTGACTACCATAGACTATTTCACCAATTGGACCGAGGCTATTGACTTAAAAGAGGCAAATGAATATGTTGTCCTAAGTTTCTATTAGGATCTAGTATCAAGATTCGGTACACTAGATTCAATAATCTTAGATAATGGTCTAGCTTTCTTAGGATTGAGAATTTTAGATTGGTCTGTTAGAAATAATATTTATTTGAATACTTTCTCTAACTATTACCCACTGGGTAATGGACAGGCCAAATCTACCAACAAAAATATGATAAAGATCGTCAAGAAGACCGTTGAAGACAACTAGAAAACTTGGCATAAAAAGTTAAAGTTAGCTCTTTGGGCTGACATAATTAGACCCAAGAGGGCTACTAGTTGTTCCCAATATGTTCTTACTTATGGAAAAGAGGCTTGGTTACATGTTTCAGTTGAATTGCCTACACTGACTTTCATCAAAGAACTTGAGTTGCTAGAGGAACAACCTCTAGTAATCAGACTAGCTTAGCTCATGGAGCTAGAAGAGACAAGGAAAGAGGCCTTAAGAAAGCTTGATATGCATCAAACCCAAATGAAGAATGCATTTGATAAGAGAGAAAGACCAAGGAACTTTATTGTTGGAGATTTGGTGCTCAAGTGGAATGAACTGAGGAGCAGGCCTAGAAAGCATTCCAAATTTGATGCAATTTGGGATGAGCCTTATGTTATCACAGAGTGGAAAGAAAACAATGTATTTCAACTATCCAAGTTGAGTGGAGAGGTGTTGTCTATCCCAGTTAATGGGATCCACCTCAAGCATTTCCTCTAAGGATAAAAATGTCTTTTGTATATAGTAGAGTAGTGTTTCAGTGAATAAGTGCTCATGCACATTTATTTTCAGCATTTTGTTTTGGCCATCAAGGCCTGTTAGTTTGCTTTCAGTTAAGTTTGATTTTAGTTTTCTGTTCTTGTTTTGACTGTTGGAGAGTTGAATTGTAGTGTTTTCTTAGTTACATAAGGACAGAGTATGGCTCAATGCCTAATGGATGTTCAAGGTGACTCATCAAATGCTTAGCAGTCAAGCATATATAAAAAGTCACCAGAAATGTTACCATTTTTTGATCCCAACTCAAAAATTGGCTGAGCAGATGTAACATTATCATTATGAGTGAGGTTTGATTTACTTCTATTATGAGTTAGCTGCATAGTTATTATGTTTCAATGTTAAATGTAGTTCAGTTGTTCAAGAGAGAAGGAAAAGTTTTAGATTAATCATTGCATTACAGAACAGTGAAGTGAGATAAGTATTTCATTCATCACAATGGTTATTCATTTACAAGTTGAAATACATAAAGGAACAAGCATTGCATTGAAAGAAATGATGACATATCAGATGTCCCACACAAGCTCTGGGTTATAACTGAACATATGCAGATATAAACAGAATATTATGCATCTAATGAATGAGAAAGGAAAGACATAGCCACCCTTTCCTTGTTTTTTCAATCTTCAAAGTAGTCTTCTGTCCTGCTCCTGATCTCAACATGTACCCAAAAAATGTGGGAAGGGTCCCGTTAGAAGCTCTGGTTATGAAAATCCTTTATCCATCAGAAGAGGCATAATACTTTGATTATAATGCATTGATCAAATGAACATCATCCATATGCAGAAGGAATTGGAAAAGAAGCAACCATGGAGTATCAATGTTTTATTCTAATATGTTTGTTTCATTAGAAGGTATAGGATAAGTCATGTAGCTGATTGAAGACATTCTACATCTGGGGTCAAATGTGCTCCCACAAGGGTTGAGCCCAACATGTTGCTTCCCCTAAATCTCAGAACGAATGAATAGAAAAGAAAGAATCATTGTTCACATTCACATGACAAGTTGAAGGAATAATAAAAGCAATTATATGCATTAGTTCTGTTCCAAGACATAGTCATGATTACAATTCAAGTAATGAAATGCAACCATGAAAATGAACTAAACTGTAAAAAGGGACTACATTTAATGCACATGGCAGCTATCATCATTACTTCAGTTGACATTGGAAAGTGACATTCACAGTTATTTTACTTGTATATGTTTCATAGTATTTTGATGCATCTGAGAGAAATGAGAATATTAAGGTACAGGGTGTGTGCAAGAAGTTGTGTCCACTTATTGGCCAAAAAATGGAAGTGTTTTCCCTGATTTTCAGAATTTGTCACATTTGACCTAAAAATTTGAAGCACTTAAATGTGGAATCTTCAAAAAAGTCACTAAATATGAAATGTAGTACTCAGAGTCTAGTTTCTAAATATGTAATTTTTTTCAATACCCAAATGATAGAAATTGATTTTGAATAGGCGTTTCTAAAAACCACTATTTAAAAGTCACTTTTTTTTTACTATACCATGTACGTGTACGTCATCCATATTTTGACCTAAATAATCATATTTTTCAAAATCCTTTTGGGAAAAGATTTGTAACTCACTGAAGCACGTTTTCCATTTTTTTTGTAATTTTTTATAGAATATTTTTTTTTATTAATTTTTTATTGGCCATTTTTGGTCTTTTAAAAAATTATCGTGTACGTCATGCATAAGATGACCTAAACTTTAACATTTTTTGATTTTTTTTTTTAAATTGAAAAGAATTGTCTAAAGTACGTTTTCCTACAATTTTTTTTAAAAATATATTTTAATAAAAAGTTATTAAAATACTAAAAAACCATGATAATTCAAGTTTATGGACCTATTTCATCATAAATTGATTAAAAAATAGAGAAATTAATCCAATTGTAAAAAAAATTATATATTTAGAATCTAGACTATCTCATCTATAATGGGTTTTAATTTTGTCAAAATATTCTGCAAAATAGACCTTTAGATATATGCCCAAAGTCACTATTTTGTTGTGACATTGATAGGACCTTCAAGTTGCAGGTCAAACCAAGTCCAGAGGTCAGGTTCGGGTCCCCAAAGCATTTCCCAAACTAGGTTACAAAATAAAACCCGAGCTTAAAATTCAAATTTTAAATAACGGGATCCTGTTTCATAAAGGTTAAAATATTAACCTTTTATGAAACTCAAAACGGGATCCCGCTTTTGGCTCAGGTTCCCGAAGCGAAACGGGATCCCGTTTCATAAAAAGCGGGATCCCGTTTTGGTTAACACGATTTCAAATTTTTTTCTAAATCTGAAACTTCCACCTTAAGTGGACACAACTCCTTGCATTTACCCTACATTACATTAGTTGAATGTCAAAAGTTCCCAGTGAATAATATGAGGCAATTGTATATGATTGTTTGATGATAGCATAACATCAGAAAATAGGTATCATTTGTATGCATGACAAATTGTATCATAAGTGCATATATGGATCAGCCTATTGCCATGCCCCAATGGTGGAATAGAATACAGATTGCATTACATTGAGTAAATCAAGTAAACAGTAAATTTGGAATAGCATAGGCTCTTTTCTCCTTTCATAATTGAGACAAGGACCTATTGCTTTTAGAGTATGAGAACAATTACATCATGGAGGAACAAACAAGTTCTAGAAAATAGTGCTACAAGAGAAAAGAAATGGAATAGCAAGAACTACACAGTCCACATTGGATAGTATGTCATTCATTAGATAATCCTATGATTCCAAGTGACTGTCATAGTGACAAAGTAATCAAATACAGTTGTGCATGTCCAATCTATAGAAGTGCAACATTCAATTCCAATCCATAGGCACTTTAACAATAAAGATTGTTCATAAATGATAGAGACATCTATTCAATCCTCTGTCAAAAAGCACGTCATTCGAAATAGTGAGTTGGAGCAACTAGTCAAGAGAGCATTGCAGATCAACTGGCATCTTATCATATGAAATCATGAACAGTAATCAAGTTGCACATTTGCATGATGAAGAAATAATTCCATGGTGTCATCATTTAATAGTGCTATCATGTTTTGTTTGAGACATCATAAATATGCTACGGTGACAAGTGTGTACAAGTGTTTATAGATATCAACAGGATATCATATGTTGCAGATCAAATACACATCTTGTTACAAAGTTATGATAGTCAAACTATTTGATAGCTCATCTGTCATTATACAGGAGGAAGTAACTACCATACAGAAAGAGAGGTCTCAAATGCATTAGAATGGAGAACAAATACACAAGTAGTAGCCATACATTGATCAAAATGAACAACTACAGAATAATTTGGATTGGTTATACATTTAATGTCCAATAATCAAATGATAAATTAGATATTCAAGAAGAAGCATACAAGCTACAAGAGCTGTCAAAATAGAAGAATCATTTGAATGCAGGTGTCATTTTCATCTCATAGGATAATGTGCCATGAATAGTTGACAAGGATTTTGACAGAGTGTAGACATATAGAGAATAAATGTTAAAGTTATAGGTGAGATGAGAGAAATAGAAGTATGCTTTTAAAATGATAAAACATTTATATCATTTGATACCTTGGAGTTATAGGAAGATAGAATGCATTATCTGATTATGATAGTCATAGAGAAATGCAGCACAATGCATTAGAATCATGACAAGACTACATCTTGAGAGAGCCATAGTAAGTAATGATAAGGACAAAGAACATGTGTATGTGTTAGGAACCTGTGTTTAATCATTCTCTTTACTTTTTTATAATATTACATTTGGATGCATATGCTTTGTAAGTCATCCCGTGAGTATATTGTATTATCCCACATTAATGGGAAGTAATAGTTGTTTAGATTAGACTTAGTATATAAGTACATGTTGAGGCCAATGAAGGATCCATGAATTTATTGTATTGAGCTTGCTCAAAGGAGTTTGCCCCCTCGAAGTGGCCTGTGATCAATAAATGCTTTCTGTGTTTATGTTATTTCTGTTATTTCATGCAATTTTTATTATATTGTTGCAGGAGGTTCCTCACATCTGGTATCAAAGCGCTTTCTTAGGCTCATTGGGTGGAATTTTTACTAAATTTGTTTTTCATAGAGGCCTCCAGGTGCTGTGATTATTGTAGTAGTTCTTTTTTTTGCATTTGTATTGTTCATTTCAATTGCAGGTTTGGATTAGGGAATAATCCCTATCTGCTTAACTGTGGGAAGTGTTAGTTTTAGGATAGACAACTGAGAGGGGGGTGAATCAGTTGTCACAAAAACTTTCTTTTCTTTAAACACTTAAATCCTTCTTGTATTTCAATAGCATAACAATAATTCAATCATGGAAGCACAACGTAATAATTCAAGAGCATAAACACATTAACACATATGATACAACGATTTTAACATGGAAAACCTAGTTAAGGGAAAAACCACAGAGTGACTAACCCAAGATTGTATTCTCTATTAAAAGAATATGAGGAACAAAATGGCACTTGCCAATTAGGGCTCACTACCCAAGTACATTGCTCACAAGAGGCCCACTTCCTATAGGAGATACACTGTCTACAAAATAATAAATATTACATACTTGAACTGGAGATTAGCATCTTCACCATGCTTGAGTCAGTTCCATTTAAGATCAATACTTCTTCTCTGCCTTTCACTCTTCTCCTCTCTACCACACTCTCATCTCTACACATACTTTGAAATGACTTCACAACTCTTATTAATACAAGACATCAACTTTGGGATAATCATCAAAGTTAGTACAATACATACTTTATTTTATTACAGAGTAAATACATAAATATAATTTGATTTGTTACAAGATCTTCATGTGTAACACCACACTGTTAGCCACACATATCTGGGACTTCAATCTTCTTAGAGGAACACACCATGCTTTGCAAAACATCTTCAAGATCATCAGCAAGATGAACATCTGGTCGGCCAAGATTAGGAAGAACATCATCATCCAGAAGTAAATCTTCAATTATGAGCTTAATCTTCAATGAGGACTGTCAACATGAACTGGACACAATCTAGAGACCCCCACAAGCTTTCTTGAATCACCAAGAACATCCATACCACTTCTCCTCACTGAAATCATTCTCTTCTTCATCTCAAACCTCAAGAACATAATCTGTCATCACTGTCACATTGGAATAAGTGATTGCGGATCTCCAGACCACGAACCAATTGAGTTGTCAATTCACATTGGCTTCCTAAACACTCCACCAAATCTGCAGAACAAGATATTGCATTTCTAGATCTCACCAGACCTATTTGTGTCACTCTGCCACCTCTAGACATCTGCCAGAATTGGTTTTACTCCTATGGTCATGAGTTCTTCAAATCTTCATTTAGACCTCTCAAATATTTACTAGATCATCTTTAGACACATATCTACAAACCCTTTGATGTGCATCCTCTAATCTTCATCTTAGCTGGGATCTTCACTTCATAGAGCTTCACTGTTTTCACTATTCTTCTCTATTTCTGATAGGACTAATTTTTTCAATATCCTTAGCACACAGCTCATCAAATCCTTGACATCAATACAACAGGAGTATGTTGACATCAATGACAACACTGGTTAGGACCATACTTGCAACAATCTCCCCCTTTGTCATTGATGGCAACATATGATGTGAAAAACTGTTTTAACCATCAAGACAAGAACTTCTCCTCACCGATTGACATAGCTCCCCCTATCAACAACAACCATTCACATGTCTTCTCTTCCTTTACTACTTCCCCTTTGATCAACAATCACTTTTTTGTTTTTCACATGTCTTCTCTCCCACTTTGACATCAATGGGAAAGGGCATATACTTGCATCAATCTTATGAATCATATAGACTGCTCCCCCTGAGTAGCAGCCTCCTATCATCAATCCGGACCACAAGATATGACTGTGAGATCCACCGGACTGATGCACATTAGTGCACCTTAATTCAGAACTGGAGGGGTAATAACCCCTAACTTCTCCCTAACATACTCAAAAGAGTCCTTAGGTAGAGGTTTAGTAAAAATATCTACAATCTAATCCTTGGAGGGCACAAACTCTAATCTGACTTCATTCTTGTTCACCTACTCTCTCAAGAAGTGAAACTTGATGGATATATGTTTTGTCTTTGAATGGAACACTAGATTTTTTGATATATTTACTACACTTGAGTTATCACCGAAGATTGTGATAGGTTCCTCATACTCCACTCTGATGTCTCTTAGCATTTTCTTCATCCACAATACATGAGTGCAACTACCTGCTGCTGCAATATATTCTGCTTCTGCAGTGGATAGAGATATTGCCTCTTGTTTCTTGCTTAGCCAAGAAACCAATCTTCTCCTCAAAAAGAATTTACCACCACTGGTACTCTTCCAGTCATCCACATCTCCTGCCCAATCTACATCTGTATATGCATGAAGAGAGAAATCATGATCTCTAGGATACCATAAACCATACTCAACTATTCCTTTTAGATATTTGAGAATCCTCTTGATTGCCATGACATGAGATTCTCCAGGGTTAGCTTGGAATCTGGAAGCAAGACCAACAACATTCATAATGTCAGGTCTAGTTTGAGTAAGATACAGTAGTCCTCCAATCATTGACCTATACTTTTTCTGATCATCCTTAGGAGAGTCATCATCTTTTCTTAGTTTGGATCTAGTTGCCATGGGAGTATTCATTAGTTTTGAGTTTTCCATCCCAAATTTCTTCAACAATTCTTTCACATATTTGGTATGTGAAATGAAGATTCCTTTCTTTGTTTGAGTGATTTGCAGACCTAAGAAGAAATTCATTTCCCCAAACATGGACATCTCAAATTCACTTTTCATTTGATTTGCAAAAGTTTTGCACATACTATCACTTCCTCCAAAAATGATATCATCAACAAATACTTCAACAATCAAGATATTTTCATGATCAATTTAGAAGTACAAGTTACTATCAGCAGTACCTTTGTTGAAACAAATCTTCAAAAGATACTTATCTAGTCTTTCATACTAGGCTCTTGGGGCTTGTTTGAGTCCATACAGTGCTTTCTTCAACTTCCAGACCATATCACCATGATCAGACAATTGAAATCCATCTGGTTGTTCAATGTATACTTCTTCTTCTAAGTCACCATTCAGGAAGTCATACTTGACATCCATCTGATATACTTTGAAATCCTTGAAGGTAGAAAAGGCAAGAAATAATCTGACTTCTTCAATTCTTGCCACCGAAGCAAAAGTTTCTTCAAAATCAACTCCTTCTACTTGAGAATAACCCTTGCAGACCAATATGGCTATGTTTCTGACTACTTCACCATCTTCATTCAATTTATTCCAGAAGACCCATTTGGTTCTAATCACATTTTTATTTCTAGGTCTAGGAACAATACCCCAAGTGTGATTTTTCTCAATCTGCATCAACTCTTCCTCCATTTCTTTGGCCCAGCTTTCATCATTGCATGCTTCATTTACTATTTTGGTTCAATCTTTGAAATCAGACAATACTTTTCTAAATCTTGAGTAATCCTTCTTCTTGTTTGAACACCTTTTCTTTTATCACATATGATCTGGTCTTCAGAATGATTCAGTCTTACATACTTTGGAGTTTTAGGAATTTCTTGCACTTCTATTTCTTGGATAGGTTCATTTAAGCTTATCTCTTCTTCCTATATTTCAGGATTCTTTGGATCAGTCTAGATCTGAATTTCAGGAGGGGCTTGAACTTATTGGACAAAAACATCATTCTGATCATCTTCTTCATATTCATAAAACCTTGAGGGTTTTTCAATGCCTTCATCAACCTTCACATATGTACTTTCTATAATTTTTCTCAATCTCTTGTTATAACACCGGTATGCTTTGCTTTGAGTAGAATAACCCAAGAATATTCCTTCATCACTTCTAGCATCAAATTTGCCAAGGTTTTCATCTCTTTTAATGTAACATTTGCTAACAAAGACTCTAAAATACTTCACAGTGGGAGTGATGCCAAACCAGAGTTCATAAGGGGTCTTACCAGTATTGCTTCTGATTTGTAGTTGATTAAGAGTATAGACTGCAGTGCTTACAACTTCTCTCCAGTAGATCTAAGGAACATTTGCTTCCATCATCATGGTTCTAGATTCTTCCTGGATGGTCTGGTTCTTTCTCTCCACTACTCCATTCTATCGTGGAGTCCTTGGAGAAGATAACTATCTTTTTATCCCATGTTTCTCACAGAATTCTATGAACTCTCTAGATGTGAATTCTCCACCTCTATCAGACTTAAGACATTTTATGTTTACCCCAGTTTCATTCTCCACCATTGCCTTGAATATTTTGAATTTCTCTTAAGAGCCTCAGATTTCTCTTTGAGGAAAGTCACCCACATCATTCAGGAATGATCATCAATTAATAACATGAAATATCTATCACCTTGCAAACTCTTGATTCTTGCTGGTCCACATAGATTAGTATGTACTAAGTCCAACAATCTGGTAGAAGTTTATTCCTTACTTTTGAATGTGACTCTGCTCTGCTTACCAAACTAACATTTATTGCACAAACTATTAGTAGGTTTCACTAGTCTTGGAAGATCTCTTACAGCTTGGGTGTCGCTTATCTTGATGATGTTATCAAAATTCACATGGCACATTCTTCTATGCCATAACCAACCAAGTGGAAGATATTACCTTTTATTTGAGTACCAGATGTAATCTCTATTCCAGAACTTTCAAAGATCTTACATTTTCTATTTTTCAATCAAAGATTATAGCCTTTGTCCACCAACTATCCAACACTGAGAAGATTGTGCTTCAAACCTTCAACATACAATACATCACCGGTTTTGTTCTTTCCATCAAAACAACTAGTTCCTCTGCCTCTGATTCTACTAGCAAAATTATCACCAAATTTTACAACTCCTCCTTCATATCTTTCCAAATCTATGAACTTATTTTTGCCACCAATCATATGGTGGGAGCATCCACTGTTAATGACCCAATCATCATTTTCTTCAACTTGGGCAGCCAGAACTCTTTCTATCATTTTATGACTGACAGATTTAGAGGGAATTGGATCTTCTTCCTTGATGGCAGTAAACATCCAATCACTTCCAAATTTATTTCCTGTCTCTGATTCATAATCTGTTACTCCTTCATCATCATCATCTTCATGAACATAGTAACATTGCTTTTGGAATCTTGATCTATTTGGATTTGTGCTTGAAAATCTTTCTGGACACCTTAAGATAAAATGACCAATCTTATTGCAGTTGAAACATTTGAAAGGTAATTTTTCTTCATACTTACTAGATCCTCTTGGTAGTCCTTTTGCAATAAGGGCTTCAAGTTGAGCAACTTTTGCTTTATCTTCTTACAGATTTTTTCTTGTTTTTTCATACCATGATAGTTTCTTTGAGGAGTTCTCACCTGAATTATACCTTTGTTTGCCTTTTACAGAGGCACTAGCTCTGAATGTAGATTTAGTCTTGGGGTTGCATCTCCAAACTCAGCCAATTCAAATGCAGCTAATTTTCCAACCAATTGATCTCTTGTGATATTTGATAAAGATCTAAACTCTTCAATAGCAGCAACCTTGTGTTTGTAAGAAAGAGGTAGGGATCTAAGAACTTTGACAACAATCTCATCTTCATCCAAGGTTCCACCAGCACACCTAATGCCACAAACAAGCTCATTACCTTTTGGCATAAATGTAGTGATATTCTCATCTTCATTCATCTTCAGGTTTTTGAATTTTCCTTTCAGACTATGTAGCTTAGCACACTTAACATATTTGTCTCCTTCATGCAGAAGTTCTAGTTTTTCCCAAATATCATATGCAGTTTTTAAATCTATAACATTTGTCAGCTCTGAATCATATAAGGCGCTTAGTAAAGCTTCTTTAGCTCGAAGATTGTTTTCAACATCTTTGATTTCATCTACAGTTGTCAGACCATTCTTTAGAGGAACATACTTCTTTGAAGTTATGGTCCAATATTGCATTCCCATACATTACAAGTGACATTCCATGTGGCTTTTCCAAAGAGTGTAATTAGCTCCATCAAACCTTGGACTATCCTTCTTGAAGGAAGACATCCTGGATCTCCTCAAGCGGTTAAGCTCTTTTAGAGGAACTTAGCTCTGATACCAATTGTTAGTTTTATGATAGACAACTGAGAGGGGGGGGTGAATCAGTTGTCTCAACAACTTTCTTTTCTTTAAACACTTAAATCCTTCTTGTATTTCAACAACATAACAATAATTCAATCATGGAAGCACAATGCAATAATTCAAGAGAAGAAACACATTAACACATATGACACCAAGATTTTAATGTGGAAAACCTAGTTAAGGAAAAAACCACGGGGTGACTAACCCAAGATCGTATTTTCTATTAAAAGAATATGAGGAACAAAATGGCACTTGCAAATTATGGCTCACTACCCAAGCACACTACTCACAAGAGGCCCACTGCTTACAGGAGACACACTATCTATAGAATAATAAATATTACATACTTGAACTAGAGATTAGCATCTTCACCATGCTTGAGTCAGTTCCATTTAAGCTCAATACTTCTACTCTACCTTTTGCTCTTCTCCTCTCTACCACACTCTCATCTCTACACATACTTTGAAATGACTTCACAACTCTTATACAAGACATCGACTTTGGGATAATTATCAAAGTTTGCACAATACATACTTTATTTTATTAAAGAGAAAATACACAAATACAACTTGATTTCTTACAAGATCTTCATGCATAACACCACATTGTCGGCCACACATATATGGGACTTCAATTTTCTTAGAGGAACACGCCATGCTTCCCAGAACATCTTCAAGATCATCCACAAGATGTGTAAAACAGCTAGTCAGCCAAGATTAGGAAGAACATCATCATCCAGAAGTAAATCTTCAATTACGAGTTCAATCTTCAATGAGGACCATCAACATGAACTGGACACAATCTAGAGACCCCCACAAGCTTTCCTGAATCACCAAGAACATCCACACTTCTACTCACTGAAATCATTCTCTTCTTCATCTGGAACCTCAAGAACACAGTCTGTCATCACTATCACATTGGAATAAGTGCTTGTGGAACTCCAGACCATGAACCAATTGAGTTGTCAATTCACATTGGCTTCCTAAACACTCCACCAAATCCGTAGAACAAGATATTGCATTTTTGGATCTCACCGAACCTATTTGTGTCACTCTGCCACCTCTGAACATCTACCAGAACCAATTATACTCATATGGCCATAACTTCTTCAAATCTTCATGTGGACCTCTCAAATCTTTACTGGATCATCTTTAGAAACATATCTACATACCCTTTGATGCACATCCTCTAATCTTGATTTTAGCTGGGATCTTCACTTCATAGAGCTTCATTGTCTTCACCGTTCTTCTCTATTTCTGATAGGTGTAATTTTCTCAATATCTTCAGCACACATCTCATCCAATCCTTGACATCAATGACAACATCGATTAGGCCCATACTTGCAACAGGAAGTGCCTGGGCATAGCCCTAAAACTCATTGTGTGGAGTACCACATGAACCCCGACGTAGCTGGCCCATTGAGAGGACCTGCCAACGAAAAGGGCAATGGCCCATACCTGATTGACTAGTTCCCATCTATGAGGTAAACCAAGAGCTTTCGTTTGTGGCAAAGCGGTTATAAGTTTTACTTGAGCCGTGGAGTGAGGGGTATTGCCCCAATACACAAGTCGTTAGATAGCATTGGTAGCCGAGTGAATCCCCTCAACCTTTAGGAAGCCAAACATACCTGGGGTCCATATCTATTGTTAGCTAACAAACCACAGATTGAATCTATCTAGAGCCATTTGTAGACTCTATTACAGATCGTTTTAGCAAAAAAAAGGTAAAAAAATATCTATTTTTTTGCGATATCTTCCTTGCTTTAGCTCCGTTTCCTCTGAAAATTCACTGGAACCCCTGAAATTCCATTCTACATATTTTCTTCCTTGAGGAATCTATCCCAAATTCCACTTATCAAAGCCAAAAATCCCACATTTGCCTATTTTTAGGGTTTGCCATAACTTCTTCGATTCCCACCTAATCACCTTCAAATTTTCCCATAGTGTTCATTTCCTATTTCTACTCCTTTGTCCCTCTTGGACAAATTTTCCCATTCTTTCACCAAGCTTCTAAAATCCCCATTTTCTGCTTCCGTGTCACTCAAAAAGTGTCCAAAACTTAGTCAAATCCCAATTACCCATCAGAGTTTTTCCCAAATCCAATTTTTCCTTTACTAAAAAAGTTTCTATTTTTTTTTTCTACCCATTCCCAAAAAGAAATCCTAGTTATGGTTGTCACCCGCGTAGGAGCAAAAAACATGGAGGAGGAACTTGCAACCATCAAGACCAAACTCCAAGATCTAGATGAAAAAAGTTACAAGTGAGATGAGAGAAATAGAAGTATGCTTTTAAAATGATAAAACCTTTATATCATTTGATTCATTGGAGTTACAAGAAGATAGAATTTATTATTTGATTATGACAGTCATAGAGAAATGGAGCACAATGCATTAGAATCGTGACAAGATGACATCTTGAGAGAGTCACAGTAAGTAATTGTATACACCTAAAAATGACATGACTCTGTCTAAATAAATATTCTTAATATTTATTTAAATCTATATTCCTCTATCAATAAATAAATAAAATAATTTATTTATTTGATTCATTTTCTCCCATTAATTGAATAAATTACATTTATTTAATTAATTTCATCAATATCAACTTTATTCTTCTAAAAACAATTAAATAATTTTAATTATTTAATTAAATCATTCATTCTTCCAAATTTAAATAAAATGCAAATTTATTTAAATTAAATCTCAATCTCCAAAAATAAAATATAATCAAATATTTTATTTATTCTTCTAAATCTTGCACAAACAATTAAATAAATTTATTTATTTAATTTTTCTTTCTTATCTTCCAAATCTTCCAAAAATAAATCTTCCTTGTCATGCAAAAGCAAAAGCTGAGTTAACTGATTTAAAGCAACTTTTTTTTTATCAAGAAAACTCTTAAATTAGAAAAATATATTCTAATTTAAGAAATTAAAACTCATCCTCATCAAGAAAGCAGTTAACTCAACAAAGCATCTTTTTGAATGACACGTCTTTCTTCTATTCGTGAACATTCCCTCGAACATCCTCTACCATTGATCTACTTATTTCTTCTACACAATTGATCTTCTCTCACACAATCCTATAAATACCCCTCTATCCTTCCATTTCAAATAACAAGCTTTTCAAGTAAACTTATGCTACAGAATCTATAGCGCGCCACTGGCACCACCACTATCACATCCATCATTATCTATTTCACATTGTGTTGAAGTTCACCTTCTACATAATAAGTATCCAAGCCATTTCTCTTTTGCCATCTTGAGGAATTAAAACAATGAAGAAAGCTTCCCGAGGGCTGCATTCATCATTGAAGATTAAACGAGAATAGGCGAACAATGAAAATCGTGAAGTAAAAAGGTTGTGAGTATCACTTTCTTGTTTTAAATCCTTTTTGCTTACACATTCCATTGATGTTTTTCAATTTTTATAATTCATTTTGATTATCCCATTTTACCCATCACATTTTTCATGCCCATTGTGGGGCCTTTGCCCCTAATCTAACCAAAAAACTAAGTTTCTAAGTGACAGGTTCCGTACAGGCTTCAAACAAGTTCAGGCGATGCATCTGACTGATCCCGAGGTGCATCTACAACCTGTTCTGGCGCATACAAACTTCCAGTACATACATCCTTCAAACCGGTGCATATACAACTTGTTCCGGTGCATGCAAAGTTCTGGTGCATGCATCCTCTAAGTCAGCTTATCTACAACCTGTTCTGGTGCCTGTAGTATTCTGGCGCATACACCCTAAGACACGGTGCTTACATCCTTTTTTATGACGCATTTGTCTCCTTTTCCTACGCTTTTGACACTTGTCTTAGCACATTTGTAAAGCGGCTCTTATAGTCTCTATTTCTGCACATACAGGGTATGAAGTGGCACATCTATTCTTCATTGTGATTTTAGGATCTCTCGTAATTGTCAGATTAACGCTAACGTTTGTCTTGTAGGATTAGGAGCTGGATAGATCATTTAGCTGCACTAATTAAATCATCTTATATTAATTCAGGGAAAAAGAAAAAAAAATGCATGCATACAAATCTCACATAGTACTTAACTAGGGGGATAGTAATGAACATCACTGCTATCTTTGCATCATTGCTATCTTTCTTAGTTTAGGACATTTCTATCTCACAAAGGGAAATGAACCATTGCTATCTTTAACAACTTCAAAGTTAACAAATGTGTTAGTGTCCAAGTAGATAATGCATCTAGTTTTTTTCCTTTTAAATAGGAGTGAAAGAACCACTATTTTCTATGTCTATTGGATGACAATAGTCTTATGCTCTCCCTTTTACTAGGTGACGAGAATGCCAAACTTGTTATTCCTTGTGTATAACCTTTAGAGGGGCTTGCCCTTAGATGCCCGCCTGTCCAATTAGCAATGACCCTGAGTGGAAACAAGCTAAAGCCAAGCCCTACAGATCCACTTTAAATAAATTGTGCTTGAGGCAAAAGCTTCCTGTAACAAGTGCTGCTGTGTTATACCAACAACCAACCTCCCCCAAAACCCTCCAAGGCATAACCCTTGGAGGCTGGGAGACTCCATAATGGAGAGTAGTGCTTCTGCACATGTAACCACTCGAACGGTTGCCTTGACTATTTAGCCATTGTCTAGTATACCAAAATCCTCTATTTGTTGGCGCAAAAGGTGGAATCTTTGAAGCAGCCCCGATTCATGTGATTCTTAGTAGAGGTAGCAAGGATAATCCTAAGGTTCGGTGGGGGTACGAGCCTAAGGAAACTCAGATCTTGTATGCATGAGAAGTGAGTGCCATGGAGGGGAGTCAGTGCTACCAGATCCTGGAGCTACATGCTTTGAATATGTACAACTAGGGGAATCAACAAATACTGTCCTTTCTAGCCTAGGTTGTAATTGTTCTTGTGTCAAAAAGTCCACAAAAATACAAGAAAATAATAAAAGATAAAAATCATGAAAACTTCTATGCTCTTGCTGTGTCTTTATCTGCCATAATTGAAAATCAAAATTTAAAAAGAGACCAAGTTTTCAACCAAAAGAAAAACTTTTTGAGAAACATGCCGAAAACTCTGCAAAAACAAAATTTAAAACTAGGATGGCGCATCCGCTACAACCTGTGGTGCATCCATTTAGACTTGTTGTGCATTTAATTACTATTGTAGTGCATATAAAATCTAGTAGATCTGTGCATGTGCTTCAACCTGCAGTGCATATATCCTCTATTTCCACACATTTGTAGCTGTGCATCTATCACAGTAAGCTTTTCCAGTCTTGTGTCAATTTCTGTAGAGATGGCAAACCCATTAGAATATATTGCTCAAACACTCCAATATCTGCAATTACAAATAAACTTAGGTCCCTCACCCCAAGATTGTGTAGCAATTGCTCAACAAATCCAAGTCTTACAACAAGAAATGGCAATCTTGCAAGTCAAATGTGCTAGTACCAGCTATGCCTCGCCCCAAAATCATATATCCTTTTCCCATACTCGTGATAAGGCAATCACCATGCCAAGTTGGAACTCGTATACCACCCCGTCTACTAGTCCTCCTTCACTATCTTCTAAGACACATATCCCAAAGCATACCGGTTCTACACTAACACCACCATTTAGTTGCTCAAATTCTAAGTAGACAACCAAAAAAGAATCAGATGAGTGGTGGAAAAAATGTTTTCCAAATTTATACAGCAAAAGAAAAGCTATGGAGAAAGCCAAATCAACTCATCCATTACCTCATTCATCCACCCATACACCTATGAAGGATGTGATCCAAGGACTACCAGTAGAGAGTCAAGCATGTCCCCAAAATCTGATCCTTGACCTTACAAAAGATTCTTCCAATAACATGTCAAATCCTACAACCCCTTCATGTGATCCTCAACCCCTTGAGCTTATCGAAGAGTCTCCTACCATGAACCCAAGTCAAAAGCTATCCACTTTCATTCAAACAACCCAAGCGGTATGTCAAGAGCACACCTTAGAGCATGTCGAAACATCCACTCTTTGTCTAAATCAAGATGAAAACACCCCCATCCAATTACAAACCATCCATAACCTTTATCTCTTCCATGATCAAGATAATACCTATGAAGAAGCTATCCATGAGCAACTTGATCCTATACATGGGAAAGAGATCCAATTCCAACCCGTCCATAATCTATACCTTCTCTATGATCAAGATACTACCTTTTATGAAGAAGATGTCCTTGAACAACTTGATCACATAACCATCCGTGAGCAAGAAACCTCTATTACTTCTATCCATCTTCCATCTAATCCTATCCATGATCCAACAACTTCTGCTTCCTCTGATGAGACACTTGCCTCCCAAGTGCACATGAATAATCAACTCAATATCTTAGATCCTAAAGAGCATAATGATGATCAAGATTCTAGTGATCCTTCACCATCCAGTATTGACCAAGCCACAAATCCCCCACCATATATCCTTGGTCTCACTACCTTTATGCATGAATATTTTTCCTTAGGAGAACAACAACCATTATCTATCTCTTCACCTTCTCCATCCAATAAGGAAATCTTGTCTAGTGTTGCACCTATACATAATCCCATTGTCCATCGCATACTCCAGAATATGAACTATCAAGGTAAAGGTTTAGGCCTTCATGAACAAGGTAATTTGGAACCTATCCATGTCAAAGTTCCTCCACCCTCATATGCCCTTGGATACATACCCCAAGATGAACAGTCTCAAGATGTTGGTACTTCCTCCACTCCTCCTAAGTCCACCACTTTCCATCACAAACCCTATCATATCCCTAAAACATATGTCGCCATTCCACCTCCATCATCCTACAATTGTCAAGAGCGTGTGACCATACACCTTCCATCATCCAATCTACCTCCGCTACTTCCAACTCCTAATATCCCTCCATGCATCCTACCACCACTTCTTCCAACACCTTATTCATCCATCTATAAATCCTCTAACAATCTCAATCATGGCTGACAAATGCACATATTGTCTAAACAAGGAGCTTTCACCAACCTCACTTCCACCATCCCAAGGGAATTCAACATCAAAAATGTGGATGCCTCTACCTATAAAATAAAAAATCCTAAGAGTCCTCATGACCTAGGATACAAAATCCAAGAATCAAAGAATTATCCATCTCAAAAACTGCATACACCCACACACCTCAATGTCAAACTGAGAAAGGTGTGGGTCCCCAAGCAACAACTAATTAACTCTAAAGTTGCATAAATGTTGTATATACCCAAGCCCATACCTTCACAGGCAAAATCTAAAAGCAAATGGTTTGGGTACCCAAGCAAAAAGCCCTAAAGTTACATGAGGCATCCACCTCTCAAGAATTCCAACCATTCACTTTCTCCCATTCCATCCAAAAGTATCCAATTCCTCTATCCCACAAGACAAGCAAAAGTCAAAAAAATACTAAGTCTATGTGGTCCCTAAATTCCTTAATCATTCATCGACCAAGAAAAAATCTCCATTGCTTCCCACATCACCTGCCTATCATAAGCTTCAATATTTATCATAGTATGTGCAACCATTGGTCATGGTTCCCTTCCATTCCACAACACTTCCGTATAACTCCATCTCCCCTCCCTTCCACTACTATCCTACATATCTTCCCCATCCTACTCCCATGGTCCATGCTTTTGCATAAGCTTTCCAATCCATATATCTACATTAGCATCTACTATCGCACCCTTCCATAATCCAATATCTACCATTCTCCATTTCACTTTCATGCAATCCCCTACCAACATCTATGAGCACACTAGACATAGTCCATGCGACAACATCCATCAAGCAGGACTATCACCTTTCATGGAGCTAGATGCTTGAGTTTCTTCTTTCCATATCCATCTATCCCATCCAAATATTCAAAAAAAAAATCAAAAAAGTAAAGAAAAATCCTTTCGTCCAATGGTGAAAACTTGGCAAACAGGCACCTTGGATAAGTACCATGGTGAAAACCTGGCAAACAGGCATCATGTGTAAGTTGATCTCCTACGTCACCTACACTTGGGGGCACCTTGTCTCATCAGCATATCACTTTTCTCCTACCAGTTTCCTTTTATACCATTTCCTATCCTATTCCTCTATCCATTACATACCTATACTGTCTAGTCCATCCATCCTAATCTTCCATTCCTCTATTTTTCTTGATCTTGATAAAGATTGGGGACATAGTGTTGACAAATGTTTTAGATGTCTCTTGACATACCTTATCCCTCCAAAACCATGCAAATCCTTCATTATCCTCTCATCCTCCTCCTTCGTCTTAAGCATTGTCATGAAAAATCCTAAGTATTCTACCTACAATGGGGCACGTTTTTCCTATACGACATAGTCCTTGGAGATCACATCATTGATTCCTTCTATCCACTATTTCCCATCCCCATACATACCCGTTCCATTCTTTATCACCCATACATCTGCCTATTTGTGGTGTTTCCCTTGTCATTAGTATCTAGCATTAAGGCTATCCAAAATTCTTATCCAGTATCCTGTCCACAATGTCAACCTAGCATAGCCTTTGTCATCAGTGTTATCTATTCCATATTTGATCCATAGTTGTTCCATATTTGATCTATATCTATTCCATATATGTTCCATATCTATTCCATATCGTGTCTCATCCGATCCATATCTGTTCCATATCTAACCCATATCTGTTTCATATCATGTCTCATCCAATCCATATCTTAGGTCCATGGTCCAAGTCTCAAACTACGTTACCTCTACATCATCAAGTAGAAAAGGCCATTATCAATGCGCCCCCAAGGCACTAGGTTAGTCCCTTAGGGTCCGTTTCCCCAATAAGGATTGTGAAATCTTTCACTAGACGCAAGCATGCACAGCAAATCCTACACTTCCAAACAAAAATCTTGGTACAAAACTTCAACCTATCCAAAGGAAAGAATAACACCATACCAAAACACTCAAACTGACTCTATATCAATTATGGTAAGAAGACATATCTAATGCAAGAATGCTTTGTGTTTTTATATCGGTTAACTTACAAGGTCTTGATTTTTCGTTATTATGTCTTTCTATGCTACTCGAGGATGCCAAAAGCTAGAGACGCTATGATGGGGGCATAATCATTTTCTTTGTCTATTGTTTGTGGATCAAACTTTAGTAATGTGACGACTCTTGTCTCACGACATGATCAACAAAAGATCATTGAGGACTTTCGAAGGTCTGAACATGAAAAGGGGCAATCCTTGTCTATTGAAATGCAAGAAATACTCAGGTCATCTCGATTCAAGTTTCACTAGATGCTTGTATTAACTTGCTATATCAAAATCCATGTAAGTAACACTCAGGTCATCTTGGTTTAATTATACTTAGATGCTTGTATTTTCTTACAACGTAATAAATGCCCGATGATGAAATAAGCACTTCAAAATACTTGAAATATCAAGATAGCAAATATCCATATCCATAATATATCCAGAAAGCATTCCTTATCCATATCCATAATGCATCCAATTACATCGCATTTTTGTATCCATATCCCATGCAATAGAATTCTATGCAGAGAATCAATGTTTACAAGTAAAAGCTTGTGATTTCTTTTGTCGAGTCATTCTTCTATTGATCAAATTTCTATCTGTCTTCATATCTCTCATCAATAGTTCTAGCTATCAATCCGAGTAGTGATCAAAATACAAATCTATCCTTAAATCCATACCAATCAAGTCAATTCAATATTGTCAAATGATCCAATCACAATTAGTGGTCTTGATCCTTGTCTGGTCGTAAACCAACTCGATTAGTTATAATCATACATTTGTCTTATACAGGATGTAGCATTGTCGAAATCAGACCAATACACATGTCTTACATGACATGCTTCATTTCCTGAAACTAGACACTGTCCTTCGTGTTGCTCTAGGGATCTATCGTTCCCTGCCATGACAACACTGTTGTATATCGTTATCAATATATCGTTGGTTTACCGCTTGACAGGGGCAATACCTTGTTTGTTCTTGTATCATTTGTGCATACTTGCTTACTTGCTTGTGTGTGTTATCATTTTATCTTGCATCGTGTATCATTCAGCTCTTTCTTCAAACCATTTTTTTTCTTCATCCTAGCCTATATTCCACCTTCTTCTTTGTGAGATTGTCCATCTCACGCCTTCTACCATCTTCCCATCCAATCTCCCGAGGGGGCATCCTATCGTCATTAAACTTGTACCAGGGGCAAACTAGGGCATGTATCATTGTTATAAATTCTTATTCTTTGAAACAACGTGATAAAACACAATGCATCAAAGAGGGCCAAAATGTATACACCTAAAAATGACACGACTCTGTCTAAATAAATATTTTTAATATTTATTTAAATCTATACTCCTCTATCAATAAATAAATAAAACAATTTATCTATTTGATTCATTTTCTCCCATTAATTGAATAAATTACATTTATTTAATTAATTTCATCAATATCAACTTTATTCTTCTAAAAATAATTAAATAATTTTAATTATTTAATTAAATCATTCATTCTTCCAAATTTAAATAAAATACAAATTTATTTAAATTAAATCTCAATCTCCAAAAATAAAATATAATCAAATATTTTATTTATTCTTCTAAATCTTGCACAAACAATTAAATAAATTTATTTATTTAATTTTGCTTTCTTATCTTCCAAATCTTCCAAAAATAAATCTTCCTTGTCATGCAAAAGCGAAAGTTGAGTTAACTAATTTAAAGTAACTTTGTTTTTATCAACAAAACTCTTAAATTAGAAAAATATATTCTAATTTAAGAAATAAAAACTCATCCTCATCAAGAAAGCAGTTAACTCAACAAAACATTTTTTTGAATGACATGTCTTTCTTCTATTCGCGCATGTTCCCTCGAACATCCTCTACCATTGATCTACTTATTTCTTCTACAGCATTGATCTTCTCTCACACAATCCTATAAATACCCCTCTATCCTTCCATTTCAAATAACAAGCTTTTCAAGTAAACTTAGGCTGCAGAATCCATAGCGCACCACTCGCACCACCACTATCACATCCATCATTATCTATTTCACATTATGTTGAAGCTCACCTTCTACACAATAAGTATCCAAGCCATTTCTCTTTTGCCATCTTGAGGAATTAAAATGAGGAAGCAAGCTTCCTTATGGCTACATTCACCACCGAAGATCAAATGAAAATAGGCGAACAATAGAAATCGCGAAGTAAAAAGGTTGTGAGTATCACTTTCTTGTTTTAAATCATTTTTGCTTACACATTCTATTCACATGTCTTTCTTCTATTCACGCACATTCCCTCGAACATCCTCTACCATTGATCTTCTCTCACACAATCCTAAAATACTCCTCTATCCTTCCATTTCAAATAACAAGCTTTTCAAGTAAACTTATGCTGCAGAATCCATAGTGTGCCATTGGCACACCCACTATCACATCCATCATTATCTATTTCACATTGTGTTGAAGCTCACCTTCTACACAATTAGTATCCAAGCCATTTCTATTTTTCCATCTTGAGGAATTAAAGCGAGGAAGCAAGCTTCCTGAGGGCTGCATTCATCACCAAAGATCAACCAATAATAGGCGAACAATGGAAATCGCAAGGTAAAAAGGTTGTGAGTATCACTTTCTTGTTTTAAATCCTTTTTGCTTGCACATTCCATTGATGTTTTTGGGTTTTTATAATTCATTTTGATTATTTTGTTTAAAATTTTTGAAACCCTCGTGTCATTTTTACATATAGTCAAGAGAAGGGTTACAAAGAAAATGAAATTGCACCGTCGTGCCAAGGAGGAGTTCAATATATGCAAAATGAGATACCCATTTCAAGTTTTCAAACCCTCATGTCACTTTTTCTATTCTGGTAAAATGAACATCTACAGAAAGCAGAGAGAAGATAACCATGGTATGGAGAGGTCTCTGTGCACATAAAAAATGAAACCCTTGTTTCATATTTTAAGAACCCTCAAGTTTTTTCATCTGCACTAAAAAGAATGGACAGAAACAAATGTGATAGACACGGCCATGGCAACAGAGTTCATATTTTTAAAGAAAATGAAATACCAATTTCATCTTTTACACATAACTTTTTTTCTTTTCTTTTATAGTGTGAAGGAAGTCATACACAAAAATATCATGGAAATAGAAGCAAAAGAGTGACTCACCTTTAGTATTTGTAGTAGGAGAAGTAGCTGAGCCATAGCCTCATATGAGGTTTCTCTCATATTTTTGTCACATTTGTAAAATTCAAAGACACAGACAGATCCAAAGAAAGAATGTCAAAGTTTGCAAAGAAGAAAAGAGTCATCATGGCCGCGGCCATTAAAGGAAGAAAAAGATACAAAAGGAATAGAATGTCAGTCCAAAAACTTGTATATCATTTTTACCTTGTTCCAGGCTTTCTTTTAGCACAGGAGATGCTAGGATTCGACCATTGAAGCCAAGCAAATGGAGGAGAAGACCAGAAAAACTTAAACCCCACGACGTCCGTCATGATGTTGCACAGCCAATAGCAAAAATTGTAAAATGAAAATGAGATAGATTTTAGGGTTTCCTCATTATTTTGTTCGATAGAGTCAATCTTCATCTTTTCATTTTTTGACTTTGCAAATATACAAACATCATGGACTTATCCAAATGCATCATGGTCAACACTTGACAACTGATGGTTCCTAGTGATAATGAAGTGGAAAGACCGACATCATATCACATGTTGTTTTTGTTTTGTTGAGTCAAAGGTGGTCGATGTTATGAAGAGATAAGGCTTATGTCTTTTAAAGCTTTTCAAGGCGTTCTTTCCTAGTTGGTCGACTAATTATAGTCGAGATGCCTTGCAATCATGCATGTGGTCGAGAGTAAAAGGTTCTCCCACTTTATGCATAGAGTATTACTTTAATTCCTTATATAATTCAAATGCACAAAAAGGTCAACACATAGAACATATGAAGACAAGATATGCATGCAAGGTAATGGCATTGTGGAGGATCTATTTTGACATAATGGTGATTATATAAGCAATGAGGTGGCATTTTATGAGACATGGAGATAAAGATGAGGTGGCAGGATATTGACACATGGACAATATATGTATAGATATTAGAGCCATGGTGTTAAGGCTTCAAGGCTTTGATTTATTTTGGAAAGTATATAGTGATATGCTCATCATTTTTATAATTTTTATAGAAAATCAATTGTATTGTCTTGTAAAATATTTGGCAAAATTATGAGCTAGATATTATTTATTTTTACAAAAGATCAAATAAAATAGGAATATAGATCAAATTACCATAACATTGTGAAGTTAGTTTTAAAGCAATCATTGATAAATTACTTTTAAAAATTAACTATTTTTAGGCAATTTATAGGCTAATAAAACAAATCAGATATTCTTTTCAATTTGTTTTATTTAGAGCCATATAGGACAAAGTTTGAAGATTTCACGAGCAAAAGAAAGTAGCTTTGTGGTGGGGACACATCAGGAGATCCTTTGGCATCATGATTTCACAGTTGGGACTATTTTTTAGAGCTTTCATTCATGCTTTTCTAAGTAGCTTGAGAAAGGACTTGGAGTCTATTTTTAGGAGTTTTATTCCAGCTTTCAGGAGGGGATCATTCAAAGCATATATCTCAGTTTTTCTTTCCTTTTGGGAGTTCCAATTCTAATTTTTAGGCTTCCAGTTAGAGTTTTAGAGATTAGAGTGCAGAGAGACAAAGTCTTCCTCTCACATTGAGAGTGTTGTACTCATTTATTTTATTGTACTCATTATTCCTTCAGTTATTGAGCAACAACTTTCCTTTATATCTTGTCTAATTCTTTGCAAGTTAATATGATGTTTCATTGTGATGAAAGTTTGTCCTTTACTTTGTCTTAGCTTGTGATTTTTTGTAGAATCTTGGTTTAATTCAGGTTGCATGTTGTGTCTACTAGATGTTCATGTGGAATATTTATGAGTTAAATGATCTGAGTGTTGTGAGGGTCAGAGTTCAATAACATGTTTGTGAGTAAGATCTGTTAGGTGATTCAATCTTCAAGTTAATTAGGATTCATTTCTTTTAGTATATCCTTCTATCCCTTTTCTGTGTAAGTCATTAGATTAGGAAAATCATAAGGAGAACTAGCTCACTCTAGAGATTCATTCTCATTTTATAGGAGACCCACATCCTAAGAATGATTCCATGTTTCAACATGTAGCTAAGTCTCTATGAGCTTAGTAGGGTGCGTACTTGATTGACAACACATTTTGGCATGCCCAATGGGACTCTGGAAGTGATTTCAGAGAAATTTCTACGCTCATAGCTATTGTTCTAGTATATGCAACATTTTTCCATCCTTTGGATGCTTTCAAAATATACCTGGCGACTCATTTCCTCTAGTTTGATATGTAGATTAGTACTTTCAACCTATGAAAACTAGGTCAAATCCAAACCCTTTTGATTATTTACAGTTGTCTACACCCAAAAGGAGAGGCAGATCAGAAAGCAGAACAACTGAATCATAAAAAAGATCAAAGTCTACACCTTCATGTTTCAATTCTCTAAGTCAGTTCAAAAGAAGTAGAAGTCCAGTGCTGATAATCCAAATACCACTAATGGCTAGGCAATATGCATTTGCTGCTTTTAATGGAGGCAGCCCACTACAACTTGTCCAAAGAGACGATATTCTGATGGTAGCCCTTAAAGGACTGCCTTATTTCACCGGAGAGGATCATACTATTGCTGTTGAACATATTCAAGATGTGGCAACCCTTTGTTCCATGCACAATGTCACTCAAGAAAATGTGGCAATCAAACTTTTGGCTGCTTTGCGAAAAGGAAAAGCCTTACAGTGGTTTAGAGGACTTGCTAAAAATTCAATAACATTGTGGGGTCTAATGGGAGACAGATTACACAAGCACTTTGAGGACAAATCTGACCATCTCTCATTGCTGGAGCAACTAAACACCATCAAATGGGCACCCCATGAACACATGGTTGATTTCAACTACCGATTTTAGAGAACCTAGGATAGGATTCCTGCAATGGTAAAACCCCTACCAAGGCATGCATTTTTGTTTTATCTTAAAGCATTAAATAGTAAAATTTCCATAGTGATTCAGTCTATGGGAGCGACCACCCTTCCAGATTCATTTGAGATTGTTGTTAGAGAAGAAAACTTCCTTATACAGGAAGGGAAGATAGCCCCTAGGCCCCCTTTACCCATTTTCCCTTAAATCTAGCCATCTATGTGAATGGCAGTACCTCCTCTAGCTGTTGTCCCACTTGTTCTAGCAATAGGATGTCAAGCCGCCCAAAGAACTGCTATTCCATCTCAAACCCAAAATTCCCCAGAGCTTGAAAATACATTGAAGACAATTGCAAATAAGTTGGTAAATATGGAGAAACACTTGCCTTACAAAAATTAGTATCAATCCAATTAGTATAATGCCCAAATTTAGCCCAATCAGCAATATAGGCAACCCTTTCAGGCTGATCCTCAGGGTCAAAGAAGAAACTACAACTCTCGACCTTTCCAAGCTTACAACCCAAATATTGCCAGCACCTTGAAAGAACTTGTTCCCACACATACTAATTTTTCTCAAGATAGTGACTGGTGTTATCCATGTCACCAACTACATAATCAAGTTGCCTATATGAATGGAGTAAGAAATTAGGCACTAATGGTTTAGAACAGTATACAAGTCTGGAAGATGTTACTGGTGAAGTTTCACCTTAGCCAAAGAAGGTTGATCTAGCCTTATTGAATTGGGAGGAATCTAATTTTTGTGGTATAAATTATTTACAAGGTCAGAATCATCAAAGTACACCTATTTCATCAAACACGAGGTTAAAACTGAAAGCTACAGATAATAACTAGCAAGCTATTGTAGTACAACAGTAGGTTGTAAGGGATAAAAATCAAGTTTATCCATCAAAAACTACCGCTATACCATAGCAAAAAGTACAAATTCTATAGAGGAACCAAACAATACCAGTGAAAGATCAACCTAAGATGCAACAATAGTTTTCACGAGAGCACATTAATGCAGTTGCAGTAAAAGGACAGTAGAAGGTAAACCCTATTTCTTTCAATATAGGTGATCATCTTAAGAAAGCTATAATAAGTATTTCAGTTATGGATGCTTTACACATTCCTAGCTAGAAGAATTTGATGCAAGAAGCATTGGTTGAACTCTCACTTTTTGAGCGTTCTAGTCAAGAGAAGGCCAAAGTTATACTTGCCAACAGTTTAGAGGTCAAGAGTGGCTAGCCAACAAATGAGGTAAAACCACCTCCTTTCTATCTAAATCTCATTATTGGTGATAAACTTGTTCATAACGGTATGGTAGACTCAGGAGTAAGCAATTCAGTCATGCCCAAAAGTGTAGCTGACTCATTAGGATTAGTTTATGAGCCCCTTGCAAAAGGACTAGTTCAGTTCAATGTGTCTACACATAGTACTGTGAGGAGAATAAAAAATCTACCACTCACATTGCATGCTTGTCCTAATTTTTCCATCCATCAGGACATTTACATAATTGATCTTCCACCTAGTTTTGTAATTTGCCTTTCTATGGAGTTTACAGCCAAATTGGGTGGGTTTCTCTCTTCCAATTGGACTCACTTGTTCTTTAGAAAAATGTATGGTACAAAAGTAACAATACAGTCTAAACCAGTTGCAAAAGACCATATTGAGGCCTCTATTCCCAGCCCAATAAATGTTAATCTATACATCACCCGCGGGCAGCAGGATTAACTCATGAGCCTAGATCCCAATGCACCTATAGAAGACATAAACTTAGATGATTGGGTAGCTAAATATCATGAAAGTGATCCTTTCTGGTACATGGATGAAGTAGGATTAGGCATCTATATGATACATGAACCTGATGCAGTGATTCCTAATTTGATTAAGAACCAAAATCAGTTGAAACAGCAAGAAGATCATCTTTGGAAGCTGTACTTTGACAGATCAAGGACCAAGATAGGTGTTGGTGGAGGTAATATATTGATTTCACCTCAAGGAAACAAATATTATGCAGCCTTAAGGTTCACTTTTAGCCGCACAAACAATGTGGCTGGATATGAGGCCCTGATCCATGGTTTAGAGTGGGCTTAGAAAAATGGTATCAAATCTTTTCAAGTTTATGGAGATTCTGAATTGATCATTAATCAGGTTAGTTATATGAATGTTACTAAAAATGATCTTCTCAAAAAGTACAAGCATAGAGTGTGGGATTCAATTGAATTTTTTGATGCTTTTAATCTGATTTCGATTCCTAGGAACCAAAATAAGTATGCACATAAGCTTGCAGCCTTGGGATCTCAATTTGAGATTCTTGGTCAAATTCACAATGTTGAGGTATAGTCATATGTTAAGATAGTTGTCAGACCTTCTGTATCTGACAATAGTGTTTCATGGCAAGTGTTTAACAGTGACGAGCAGATTTTAAGTTTTTTAAGTGCTGAAGCTGAATTTGTAGCTGATAACTAGCATAAATATCAGCAACAATTCAAAGACCAGATTGTTCAATTGAGGTCCAATAAGTTGCCCAAAAGACTAGTCACATTAGAATCAATGTTCAACACTGATAATCAGTTTAGAAAGGATAAGTGCAACATGACAGTGAAGCAAGAACACTATCAAACCATAGAAATTTTCAAAGATAAACTGTTGTAACTTGGAAAGGTATGTACTAGAGAAGAACAACAATCTTTTGTTCAATTATGTCAAGATTTTTTTAATGTTTTTGCATGGGAGTATAAAGACTTGAGAATTTTTGATCTTGGTTTGGCCCAGCACACCATAGAGTTAGAGCCTAATGCCAAGCTTGTTAGGCAAAAGCAAAGACCCCTTAATCCCAAACTTGAGAACTTGATGAAGGCTAAACTAAATAAATTGACTGAAAGCAGTATCATTTTCCCAATGAAACATACCTCGTGGTTTTCCAATTTGGTCCCAGTAAGAAAAAAGAATGATGAAATCTGACTTTGTGTCGATTTCCATGATTTAAATCAAGCCTCATTGAAAGACCACTACCCTCTTCCTTCCATGGAATAGATACTGTAAACTATTTTAGGTTCTAATAGGTATTCTTTGCTAGATGGTTACTTTGGATATAATCAAATTCTAGTCAAAGAAGAGGACTAATATAAAATTGCATTCACAACTAAGTGGGGTACTATGGCTTATCAAAAAATGCCATTTAGTAACTTGTCCAATGTAGGGGCAAACTTTCAGAGGGCAATGGATATGGCTTTCCATACCTTATGAACAGAATAGTGCTGGTATATCTAGATCATATAACTATTTTTTTTAAAAGATGCTAATGATCACTTTGACCACTTGAAGTAGATATTTCAGAGGTGCAGGGAGTTAGGAACCTCATTGAACCCCCAAAATTGCATATTTTTAGTTCATGAAGGTAAACTCCTTGGTCATATTGTTTCAAAAGAAGGTATTTCTATTGATCCTGAGAGAGTGTCTACAGTTTTAGAGTTACTATTGCCTACACATAAGAAAGGCTTGCAATGCTTTTTAGGCAGAATTAACTTCGTTAGGAGGTTTATTCTGAATATTGCATCTTTGTTACAACCTCTCACTACCATGTTGAATTAGAATGTGCCATTCAGCTAGACTAAGGAGGGAAAAGGAAGTTTCGAGCAAATTAAGGAAGCTCTCACTGTTGCCCCTACCCTCATTAATCCTAATTATCAGAGGGATTTTATTTTGTATTCTTTTGGAGGAGCTGATACCATCTCTGAAAAGTTATGTTAGCAAACTGATGAAGGTTTAGAGCAGCCAATTGCATTTTTCAGCCAGGTACTATACGACTACGAGGTAAAGTACTCTTTTGTGGAAAAAACATGTTTTTGCTTTTGTAAGGAGCCTTAAGAGATTTAGACACATGTTGTCTAATAAAAAAATTCACTTAATGGTTTCTCATCCCACTGTCAAGAGTTTCTTATTAAACAAAGATATAAATAATAAGAGGGCTAGTTGGATAACCAGAGTTATGGAATTTGATGTTGATATCAAAGTGACTAAGCTGATTAGAGGTAAGGGCTTATGCGAGTAGCTTGCTGAAAGTGAAGAGTTTAATAAAGAACATAAAGAGGACACTAAAATAGTGCTGAACAATAATGAACTAACCACTGTACTAGCTCCTATAAATAGTTGAGTACAGTAGATGATGCATTATTTATAGTCCAGTCAATTTCCCAAAGGTTTATATGGAGCAGGAAGAAGATATTTTAGGTTACAAGCTACTCCTTATGCTATTATTGATGCTATTTTGTATAGGAGAGATTTTAATGGTGTATTTCTGAGGTGTGTTTGACCTGATCAAGTTGATAGGTTGTTAGAAGAATTTCACAATGGACCTTCAGGAGGTCACTTTGTAGCTAGGACAACTGCCTTAACGATTATGCAAGATGGTTATTATTAGCTTGACTTGTTTAAAGATTATTTTTCTTGGGTGAGAAGTGTTCCTTATTTGTAGGTAAGCAAAGGCTTGCTGCCTTACACCTGCATCCTATTAAAGTTGAATAGTCGTTTGCAAAATGGGGGCTAGATTTCATAGGACCAATAAACCTGCCTTCCAGTACAGGCCACAAATGGATTTTGACTGCCACAGACTATTTCACCAAGTGGACCGAGGCTATTGACTTAAAGAGGCAAATGAATCTATTGTCCTAAGTTTCTATCAATATTTAGTATCAAGATTCAGTACACCAGATTCAATCATCTCAGATAATGGTCTAGCTTTCTTAGGATTGAGAATTTTAGATTGGTCTATTAGAAATAATATTTATTTGAATACTTCCTCTAAGTATTACCCACACGGTAATGGACAGGCTGAATCTACCAACAAAAATTGGATAAGGATCATCAAGAAGACCGTTGAAGACAACCAAAAAACTTGGCATGAAAAGTTAAAGTTAGCTCTTTGGGCTAACATAATTACATCCAAGAGGGCTACTGGTTGATCCCCATATGTTCTTACTTATGGAAAAGAGGCTCAGTTACCTGTTTTAGTTGAATTGCCTACACTAACTTTCATCAAAGAACTTGAGCTGCTAGAGGAACAACCTCTAGTAATAAGACTAGCTCAGCTCATGGAGCTGGAAGAGACAAGGAACGAGGCCTTAAGAAAGATTGATATCCATCAAACCCAAATGAAGAATGCATTTGATAAGAGAGCAAGACCAAGGAACTTTATTGTTGGAGATTTGGTGTTCAAGTGGAATGAATTGAGGAGCAGGCTTAGAAAGCATTCCAAATTTGATGCAATTTGGGATCAGCCTTGTGTTATCATAGAGTGCAAAGAAAATAATGCATTTCAGCTATCCAAGTTGAGTAGAGAGGTGATTTCTATCCCAGTTAATGGGATCCACCTCAAGCATTGCCTCTAAGGATAAAAACTTCTTTTATATATAGTAGAGTAGTGTTGCAGTGAATAATTGCTCATGCACATTTATTTTCAGCATTTTTTTTTGGCCATTAGGACCTATTAGTTTTCTTTCAATTGAGTTTGTTTTTAGTTTTCTATTGTTGTTTTGACTATTGGAGAGCTAAATTATAGTGTTTTTTGAGTTAGCTAAGGATAGAGTATGGCTCAATGCCTAATGGATGTTCAAGGCAACTGGTGAAATGCTTAGCAGGAAAGCATATAGTAGAAGTCACCAGAAATATTACCATTTTTTGATCCCAGCTCAAAATTTCGCTGAGTAGATGTACCATTATCATTTTGAGTGAGGTTTGATTTACTTCTATTATGAGTTAGTTTAATAGTTATTATGTTTCAATGTTAAATGCAATTCAGTTTTTCAAGAAAGAAGGAAAAGTTTTAGATTAATCATTGCATTGCAGAATAGTCAAGTGAGATAAGTATTTCATTCATCGCAATGGTTATTCATTTACAAGTTGAAATACATAAAGGAATAAGTATTGCATTGAAAGAAATGATGACATATCAGATGTCCCACACAAGCCATGGGTTATAGCTGAACATATGCAGATATAAATAAAATACTATGCATCTAATGAATGAGAAAGGAAAGACAACCATCATTGCCTTGTTTTGTCAATCTTCAGAGTAGCCTCTTGTCCTATTCCTAATCTCAACATGTAACTAAAAAATGTGGGAAGGGTCCCGTTAGAAGCTCTAGTTATGAAAATCCTTTATCCATCAGAAGAGGCATAATACTTTGATTATAGTGCATTGATCAAATGAACATCATCCATATGTAGAAGGAATTGAAAAGGAAACAACCATGGAGTATCAACGTTTTATTCTAATCTATTTGTTTCATGTGCAGGCATGCGATAAGTCATGTAGCCGATTGAAGACATTCATCATCTGGTGTCAAATGGGCTCTCACAAGGGTTGAGCCCAACATGCTGCTTCCCCTTAATCTCAAAAGGGATGAATAGAAAAGAAAGAATCAATGTTCACATTCACATGACAAGCTGAAGGAATAATAAATGTAATTATATGCATCAATTCTGTTCCAAGACATAGTCATGATTACAGTCCAAGTAATGAAATGCAACCATTAAAATGAACTGAACTGTAAGAAGGGACTGCATTTAATGCACATGGCAGCTGTCAACATTACTTCAGTTGACATTGGAAAGTGGCATTCACAAGTATTTCACTTATATATCTTTCATAGTATTTTGATGCATCGGAGAGAAATGAGAATATTGAGGTACATTGCATCAGTTGAATGTCAAAAGTTGCCAGTGAATAATATGAGGCAACTATATATGGTTGTTTGATGATATCATAACATCAGAAAATAAGTATCATTTGTATGCATGACAAATTGTATCATAAGTGCATATATGGATCAGCCTATTGCCATGCCCCAATGGTGGAATAGAATACATATTGCATTGCATTGACTAAATCAAGTAAACAATAAATTTGGAATAGCATAGGCTCTTATCTCCTTTCATAATTAAGACAAGGAGGTATTGCTTTTAGAGTATGAGAACAATTACATCATGGAGGAACAAACAAGTTCTAGCAAATAGTGCTACAAGAGAAAAGAAATGGAACAACATGAACTACACAGTCCACATTTGATAGTATCTCATTCATGAGATAATGCTATGATTCCAAGTGACTCTCATAGTGACAAAGTAATCAAATACAGTTGTCCATGTCTAATCTATAGAAGTGCAACATTAAATTCCAATACATAGGCACTTTAACAATAAAGCTTGTTCATAAATGATAGAGACATCTATTCAATCTTCCGTCAGAAGCAAGTCATTTGAAACTATGAGTTGGAGAAACTAGTCAAGAGAGCATTACAGATCAACTAGCATCTTATCATATCGAATCATGAACAATAATCAAGTTGCACATTTGCATGATGAAGAAATAATGCCATGGTGTCATCATTTAATAGTGCTATCATGTTTTGTTTGATACATCATAAATATGCTACAATGACAAGAGTGTACAAGTGTTTATAGATATCAATAGGATATCATATGTTGCAGATCAAATTAACATCTTGTTACAAAGTTATGATAGTCAAACTATTTGATATCTCATATGTCATTATACAAGAGGAAGTAACTACCATACAGAAAGAGAGGTCTCAAATGCATTAGAATGGAGAACAAATACACAAGTAGTAGCCATACATTGATCAAAATGAACAACTACAGAATAATGTGGATTGGTTATACATTCAATGTCCAATGATCAAATGATAAATTAGATATTTAAGAAGGAGCATACAAGCTACAAGACCTGTCAAAATAGAAGAATCATTTGAATGCTGGTATCATTTTCATCTCATAGGATAATGTACCATGCATAGTTGACAAGGATTTTGACAGAGTGCAGCCATACAGAGAATAAATGTCAAAGTTACAGGTGAGATGAGACAAACAAAAGTATGCTTTTAAAATGATAAAAGCTTTGTATCATTTGATACCTTGGAGTTACATGAAGATAGAATGCATTATTTGATTATGACAGTCATAGAGAAATGGAGCACAATGCATTACAATCATGATAAGATGACATCTTGAGAGAGCCATAGTAAGTAATGATAAGGATAGAGAGCATGTGTATGTGTTAGGAACCTGTGTTTAACCCTTTTCTTTACTTTGTTAGTATATTACATTTGGACGCATATGCTTTGTAAGTCATCCTGTGAGTATATTGTATTATCCCACATTCATAGGAAGTAATAGTTGTTTAGATTAGACTTAGTATATAAGTACGTGTTGAGGCCAATGAAGGATCCACGAATTTATTATATTGAGCTTTCTCAAAGGAGGTTGCCCCCTCGAAGTGGCCTGGGATCAATAATTTTTTTTTGTGTTTTTGCTATTTATGTTATTTCGTGCAATTTTCATTATATTATTGTAGGAGGTTCCTCTCATCTGGTATCAGAGAGCTTTCTTGGGCTTGTTGGGTGGAATTTTTGACGAATTTGTTTTTCACAATGGCCTCTAGGTGCTGTGATTATTGCAGTAGTTCTTTCTTTTTTGCATCTGTATTGTTCACTTCAATTATAGGTTCAGATCAGGGAATAATCCCTATCTGCTTAACTGTGGGAAGTGCCTGCCCATAGCCCTAAAACTCATTGTGAGGAGTACCACAAGAACCCCAAAGTAGTTGGCTCATTGAGAGGACCTGCCAGCCTGGCAATGGCCCCTACCAGGTTGACTAGTTGTCATCTGTGAGGTAAACCAAGAGCTGTCGTTTGTGGCAAAGCGGTTATCAATTTTACCTGAGTGGAGTGAGGGGTACTACCCCAATACACAAGTCATTAGACAACATTGGTAGCTGAGTGAATCCCCTCAACCTTTAGGAAGCCAAACATACCTGGGGTCCATATCTATTGTTGGCTGACAAATCACAAATTAAATCTGTCCAGAGCTGTTTGCAGACTCCATTGCAGATCATTTCAAGGAAAAAAAAAGTAAAAAAATTTCTATTTTTTTGCCATATCTTCCTTGCTTTAGCTCCGTTTCCTCTAAAAATTCATTGGAACCCCTGAAATTCCATTCTTTATGTTTCCTTCCTTGAGGAATCTATCCCAAATTCTACTTATCGAAGCCAGAAATCCCACATTTACCTATTTTTAGGGTTTTCCATAACTTTTTCGATTCCCACCCAATCGCCTTCAAATTTTCCCACAGTGTTCATTTCCTATTTCTGCTCCTTTGTCCCTCTTGGACAATTTTTTTCCATTCTTTCACCGAGCTTCTAAAATCCCCATTTTCTACTTCTGTGTCCCTTAGAAAGTGTCCAAAACCTAGTCAAATCCCAATTACCCATCAAAGTTTTTCCCAAATCCAAATTTTCCTTTACTAAAAAGGTTTATGTTTTTATTTTTCTACCCATTCCCCCAAAAAAATCCTAGTTATGGTTGTCACATGCACAGGAGCAAAAAACATGGAGGAGGAACTTGTAGCCATCAAGACCAAACTCCAAGATCTGGATGAAAAAATTCTCGCACTCAATCTTTAACATTCGGCCATGAATAATAGACGGCAGCCAGAGTCTTCTGCAGATATAGGGTTTTCTTCTTCTGATAATTTTTGTGGACCAAAGCTTGATTTTCATCGCTTCAATGGTGATGATCCAACTGGATGGATATACCGAGAAGAACAATATTTTTGTTTGCATAATACTTTTGATGTCAACAAAGTCCCACTTGCCTCCTTTCATTTGGAACATGAAGCCTTTCAATGGTTCTGTTGGTACATCAAAGCTCATGAAGAGCCAAAATGGACAGATTTTTGCAAACTCATTTTGCAACAATTTGGCCCTAGTTCTTTTGATGACTTCACAGGAGCACTCACAAAACTATGCCAAACAGGCACTGTGAGAGAATATCAGATAGAATTTAAAAAATTGGCCAATCACACAGAGGGATTGTCTGATGAATTATTTAGGAGTTGTTTTGTCAGTGGTTTGAAGGATGCAATTCACTCTGAGGTTAAAATGTTTTGTCCAAGCATAATGATGGAAGCCTTAGGGTTGGCTAAGTTGGCAAAGCACAAGATCATAGCTCAACAATGCTCCAAATCTAATTTTGTTCCATTCACAAATATGGATCCCCAAAGCCCTCAAATAATGCCAGCTCCTAGAACAACTCCTATCAAGCATTTGACTGAAGTAGAGATACGGGCATGTAGAGAAAAAGGGCTTTGTTATAATTGTGATGAGAAATTCACTTGGGGACATAGATGTGTCAAGCAAAAGCTCTGTCTCTTGGATGTGGATTCTCCGCTTGAAACTAAAGTTTATGCAGATGCTCAGGATACAGTAGCTGATCAGTTTAAAACTCAACAGTCGCTTGTTGACCCTACTTCTCAGGAAGACCACCCAGAGATCTCTCTCCATGTCGTAGTAGGAGTCACCACCCCACAAACCATGCGAGTCAAGGGTTACTTCAAGAATCTCCCTCTTACAATACTCTTTGATTCTGGTAGTACTCATAACTTCATTGACCCTCAAATAGCCAAATAGGTTGATTATTTTGTTCATCCTTGTTTGAATTTTGAAGTCATGATTACCAATGGGGGCACATTACCTTTCAAAGGGAAGTGTTGCAATGTGCATATCTCTATTGGAGATTGTAACTTCCACTCCGACATGTTTGCCTTGGCCTTAAGCAGATGTAATGTGGTTTTGGATGCCCAATGGTTACGCACACTTGGACCCATCGTATGGGATTTTGTTGAACTTTAGATGCAGTTTTCAGACAATGGGCGCAAACACACATTGAAGGGCTCACAACCAGGGTCTGTCAGCATCATAAGTTCACATCACCTAGAAAAGCTTCTTAAGAAGAATTCACATGGTGTCATTGCTTAGCTTCACTCCATTCAGATGCAACCATCTGTGGTCTCCACTACTCCTCCAGCTCTACAACAAATGATGGCTATTTTCAATGCAGTACAGAAGTGGTGGCCATACCTACTAGGGAATCATTTTTGCATCAAGGCTACTCACCAGACCCTGAAATATTTCTTGGAACAATGGGTCTCCTCCTGAGCACAATAGAAATGGATCAGAAAACTCATGGGTTATGACTATGAGATCACTTACAAGAAGGGTAAGGACAATATTGTGGTGGATTCTCTTTCTCGCACATGGGATGACCAAGCTTCTCTTTCAGCTATTTCTATGTCTGTTCCAAATTGGTTGGAATCTATCCAGGAGGATGTCTTCTATGAACTCTATGTTTCTCCATCGATAGGGCACTCTGGGTTCCTCAAAACTTATGAGCAGGCATGGCGTCACTTCTTTTGGAAGGGAATGAATAGGGCAATTCAACATATTGTGGTTGCATGTGGTACTTGCCAATGTAACAAGGGTGAAACGACACTCGTTGGATTGCTCAAACCCTTGCCCATCCCTACACGGATTTGGACAGATATTTCTATGGATTTCATTCAGGGGCTCCCTAAGTTTGGAGGGAAGATAGTGATATTAGTTGTGGGTGATTGCCTCTTAAAATATAGTCATTTTTGTGCCCTCAACCATCCCTATACTACCTCCTCAGTGGCACAAATTTTCATGGACTAGATCTTTCATCTTCATGGCATCCCTTCTTCCATTGTCTCAGATCCTGATGCAACTTTCATCAGTCATTTTTGGACAGAACTATTTTGCCACACTAGCACCAAACTGAAGATGAGTTCTTGGTATCACCCACAAACAGATGATCTGACTGAAATTATCAACAAATGCTTGGATACTTATCTTTGTTGCTTCACCTCAAAACAATAGTATCGATGGGCAAAGTGGCTCCCTCTCACTGAATGGTGGTACAATAGCTCCTACCACACTGCATCTATCATGACTCCATATGAAGTAGTCTATGGTCAGGCACCACCACCGCTCCTTCCATACTCCCCTCACAGTTCATGAGTTCAGGCAGTTGACATGGTTCTCCACACCCAAGATTAGATTGGGGATCATAAGCTGGCTCCTTCTTCCTGCGTTCATCCAGTATTTCATATCTCTTGTATAAAAAAATTTCTGGGCACCAATGATTAAACACAAATAGTTTTACCACAGCTGGATAATGACGGATCCATTCTTTTGGAGCTAGCGATAATCCTCGACAGGCACACTCATCTTCTTCACTCCTGATTCATCACAGGATTGCTACATCGGAACCACTCCTTCAGATTTAGCAACAATTTCCACATCTTATGCTTTGAGGACGAAGCTTTTTTAAGAGGGAAGGGATGTTAGGAACCTATGTTTAACCCTTCTCTTTACTTTGTTAGTATATTACATTTGGATGCATATGCTTTGTAAGTCATCCCATGAGTATATTGTATTATCCCACATTCATGGGAAGTAATAGTTGTTTAGATTAGACTTAGTATATAAATACGTGTTGAGGCCAATGAAGGTCCACGAATTTATTGTATTGAGCTTGCTCAAAGGAGGTTGCCCCCTCGAAGTGTCTTGTGATCAATAAATTCTTTGTGTTTCTACTATTTCTGTTATTTCATGCAATTTTCATTATATTGTTGTAGGAGGTTCCTCTCAGTATGGCTTTGCCAAGAAAATTTTTTTATGCTTAAAATGTAATACCCAGCTGCATATAATGAAAACCTTGTCTCATACATAGAAACCCATCAACTTGTTTCATGTTTTGTGTCTACAGAAGTGGTAGAGCATAGTCATGGAGGCGATGTTTCATTTTATGCTTAAAAGTTTTGAAACCGTCATGTCATTTTTACATATAGTCAAGAGAAGGGTTACAAAGAAAATGAAATGTCATAGTCGTGCCAAGGAGGAGTTCAATATATGCAAAATGAGATACCCATTTCAAGTTTTCAAACCCTCATGTCATTTTTTGTATTCTAGTAAAATAAACATCTACAAAAAGTAGAGAGAAGATAGCCATGGTATGGAGAGGTCTCTGTGCACATGAAAAATGAAACCCTTGTTTCATATTTTAAGAACCCTCAAGTTTTTCATCTATACTGAAAAGAATGGACAAAAACAAATGTGATAGACATGGCCATGACAATAGAGTTCATATTTTTAAAGAAAATGAAATACCCATTTCATCTTTTACACAAAACTCTTGTTCTTTTCTGTTACACTGTGAAGGAAGTCATACATAGAAATGTCATGGAAATAGAACCAAAAGAGTGACTCACCTTCAGTATTTGTAGTAGGAGAAGTAGCTGAGCTGCAGCCTCATATGAGGTTTCTCTCATATTTTTGTCATAGTTGCAAAATACAAAGACATAGACATATCCAAAGAAAGAATGTCAAAGTTTGCAGAGAAGAAAAGAGTCATCATGGCCATGGCCATTAAAGGAAGCAAAAGCTACAACAGGAATAGAATGCCATTCCAAATACTTGTATACCATTTTTACCTTGTTCTAGGCTTTCTTTCAACACATTAGATGCTAAGATTTGCCCATTGAAGCCAAGCAAATGGAGGAGAAGACCAGAAGAACTCAAACCCCAAGATGACCGTCATGAACTTATAGAGCCAACAAAAAAGATTGCAAAATGAAAATGAGATAGATTTTAGGGTTTCCTCATTGTTTTGTTTGATGGAGTCAGTCTTCATTTTTTCATTTTTTGACTTTGCAAATATACAAACATCTTTGCCTTATCCAAATGCATTGTGGTCAACACTTGACAACTGATGGTTCCTAGTGATAATGAAGTGGAAAGGCCGACAGCATATCACATGTTGTTTTTGTTATGTTGAGTCAAAGGTGGTCGATGTTACGAAGAGATAAGGCTTATGCCTTTTAAACTTGTTTCAAGGCCTTATTTCCTATGTGGTCGACTAATTGTAGTCGAGATGCCTTGTAATCATGCATGTGGTCGAGAGTAAAAGGTTCTCCCACTTTATGCATAGATTATTACTTTAATTCCTTATATAATTCAAATGCACATAAAGGTCAAAACATGGAACATATTATGACAAGATATGCATACAAGGTAATGGCATTGTGGAGGGTCAATTTTGACATAATGGTGCTTATATAAGCAGTGAGGTGGCATTTTGCAAGACATGGAGACAAAGATGAGGTGGCAGGATATTGACACATGGACAATATATGTATGGATATTAGAGCCATGGTGTTAAGCCTTTAAGGATTTGATTTATTCTACAAAGTATATAGTGATATGCTCATCATTTTTATGATTTTATAGAAAATCAAATGTATTGCAAATCAAATCAAATAGGGATATAGATCAAATTGCCATAACATTGTGAAGTTAGTTTTAAAGCAATCATTGATAAATTGCTTTTAAAACTTAACTATTTTTAGGCAGTTTATAGGCTAATAAAATAAATCAGATATTCTTTTCGATTTGTTTTATTTAGAGCCATATAGGACAAAGTTTGAAGATTTCATGAGCAGAAGAAAGCAGCGTTGTGGTGGGGACACAGCAGGAGATCCTTTGACATCATGATTTGGCAGTTTGAACTATTTTTAGAGCTTTCATTCATGCTTTTCTGAGTAGCTCCAAAATGGACTTGGAGTCTATTTTTAGGAGCTTATTCTAGCTTTAAGGAGGGGATCTTTCACAACATATATCTTACTTTTTCCTTCCTTTTGAGAGTTCCAATTCTAGTTTTCAAGCTTCTAGTTAGAGTTTTAGAGATCAGAGTGCAAAGAGACAAAGTCTTCCTCTCACATCGAGAGTGGTGTACTCGTTATTTCATTAGTTATTGAGCAGCAACTTTCCTTCATATTTTGTCTAATTCTTAGCAAGTTAATCTGATGTTGCATTGTGATGAAAGTTTGTCCTTTACTTTGTCTTAGCTTGTATTTTTTGTAGAATATTAGTTTAATTTAGGTTGCATGTTGTGTCCACCAGACCTTCATGTGAAATATTTATGAGTTAAATGATCTGAGTATTTTGAGGGTCAAAGTTCAATAAACTATTTGTGACTAAGATCTGTTAGGTGATTCAATCTTCAAGTTAATTAGGATTCATTTCTTTTCATTATATCCTTCTATCCCTTTTCCCCACAAGTCATTAGATTAGGAAAATCATAAGGAGAACTAGATCACTCTGGAGATTCATTCTCATTATAGGAGACCCACATCCTAAGAATGATTCCATGTTTCAACGGGTGGCTAAGTTTATGTGAGCTTAGCAGGGTGCGTAATTGATTGACAACAGTTTTTGGCACGCTCAGTGGGACTCTGGAAGTGATTTCAGAGAAATTTGTACCCTCATAGCTATTATTCTGGTATATGCAATAGTTTTCCAACCTTTGGAGGCTTTCACAATGCACCTGGTGACTCATTTCCTCTAGTTTGATATGTAGATTAGTACTTTTTTCCTATGAAAACTAGGTCAAATCTAGAACCTTTTGATTATTTATAGTTGTCTACACCCAAAAGGAGAGGCAGAACAACTGAATCATCAAGAAGATCAAAGTCTACACCTTTACATTTCAGTTCTCCGAGTATGTTCAAAAGAAGTTGAAGTCCAGTGCTGATAGTCTAAATACCAATAATGGCTAGGCAATATGCATTTGCTGCTTTCAATGGAGGTAGCCCACTACAAATTGCCCAAAGAGATGATATTCTGATGGAAGCCCTTAAAGGACTGCCTTATTTCACTGGAGAGGATCATACTACTATTGTTGAACACATTCAAGATGTGGTAATCCTTTGTTCCGTGCACAATGTCACTCAAGAAAATGTGGCAAACAGACTTTTGGTTGCTTCATTAAAAGGAAAAGCCTTATAGTGGTTCAAAGGACTTGTTGAAAATTAAATAACATCATGGGATCTACTAGGAGATGGATTGTACAAGCACTTCAAAGACAAATCTGACCATCTCTCATTGCTAGAGCAACTGAGCACCATCAAATGGGCACCCCGCGATCTCATGGCTGATTTCAACTACTGATTTCAAAGAACCTGGTATAGGATTCGGTAAAACCCTTGCTAAGGCATGCATTTTTGTTTTATCTTAAAGCTTTGAACAGTGAAATTTTTGTAATGATTCAGTCTATGAGAGGGACCACCCTTCCAGATTCTTTTGAGATTGTTGTTAGAGCAGAAAATGACCTTATTCAGGAAGGGAAGATAGCCCCTAGGCCCGCTTTATCCATTTTCCCTAAAATCAAACCTTCTATGCCAATGGGAGTACCTCCTCTAGATGTTGTCCAACCTATTCCAACAATAGGATATCAAACAGCCCAAGGAACTGTTGTTCCAGCTCAAACATAAAATCCTCTGGAGCTTGAAAATACATTGAGGACCATTGCAAAGAAGGTGGTAACTATGGAGAAATGCTTGCCTTACCAAAATCAATATCAGCCCAATCAGTAGAATGCACAATTTTAGCCTGGATATGGGCAACCCTTTCAAGCTGATCCTCAGGGTTAGAGAAGAAACTACAACCCTCGACCTTTCCAAACTCACAACCCAAATACTGCTAGCACCTCAAAAAAACTTGTTCCCACAGAATAATTTGTCTCAAGATAGTGACTGGTGTTATCCATGTCACCAACCACATAATCAAGTTTCCTACACGAATGGAGTAAAAAATCAGGCACTCATGGTTCAGAAGAGCTATGCAAGTTTGGAAGGTGTTATTGGTGAAGTTTCACTTCAGCCAAATAAGGTTTATGTAGCCTTAATGAATTGGGAGGAATCTAATTTTTGTGGTATAAATTATTTACAAGGTCAGAATCATCAAAGTACACCTGTTTCAGCCAACACAAGGTCAAAACTAAAAGCTACAGATAATAACCAGCAAGCTATTGTAGTACAATAGTAGGTTGTAAGGGACAAAAATTAAGTTTATCCATCACAAACTACCCCTATACCACAACAGAAAGTACAAATTCTACAGAGAGACCAAACAGTACTAGTGAAAGATCAGCCCAATATGCAACAATAGTTTTCACGAGAGCAGACTGATGCAATTGCAGTAAAAGGACAACAGAAGGTAAACCCTATTTCTTTCAATATAGTTGATCATCTTGAGAAAGCTACAGTGAGTATATGGTTATGGATGCTTTACGCATTCCTGGCCAGAAGATTTACTACAAGAAGCATTGGTTAAACTCTAACTTTCCTAGCGTTCTAGTCAAGAGAAGGCCAAAGTTGTACTTACCAATGTTTAGTTTAGAAGTCAAGAGTGGGCAACCAGCAAATGAGGTAAAACCACCTCCTTTCTATCTAAGTCTCATTATTGGTGATAAACTGGTTCATAAATGTATGGTAGACTCAGGAGCAAGTAGTTCAATCATGCACAAAAGTGTAGCTGACTCATTAGGATTGGTTTATGAGACCCTTGCAAAAGGAGTAGTTCAGTTAGATAGGTCTACACTTAGTACTATAGGGATAATCAAAAATCTATGACTCACATTGCATGCTTGTTCTAAATTTACCATCCATAAGGACATTTACATCATTAATCTTCCACCTAGTTTTACAATTTGCCTTTCTAGGGAGTTTACAGCTAAATTTGGTGGGTTTCTCTTTTCTAATTGAACTCACTTGTTCTTTAGAAAAAGGTATGATACAAAAGTAACAATACAGTCCAAACCACTTGCAAAAGACCATATTGAGCCCTATGTGCCTAGCCAAATAAATGCTAATCTATACATCACCCGCGGGCATTAGGATGAACCCATGAGCCTAGATCCCAATGCACCTATAGAAGACATAAAATTAGATGATTGGGCAGCTGAAGATCAGGAAAATGATCCTTTCCATCACACAGATGAAGTAGGATTACGCATCTATATGATATAGGAACCTGATGCAGTGATTCTTAATCTGATTAAGGACCAAAATCAGTTGGAACAACAAGAAGATCAGCTTTGGAAGCTGTACTTTGATGGATCAAGGACCAAGACAGGTGCTGGTGGAGGTAATATGTTGATTTCACCTCAAGGAGACAAATATTATGCAGCCTTAAGGTTCACTTTTAGCTGTACAAACAATGTGGCTGAATATGAGGCCTTGATCCATGGTTTAGAGTGGGCTTAGAAAAATGGTATCAACTTTGTTCAAGTTTATGGAGATTCAAAATTGATAATTAATCAAGTTAGGAATATGAATGTTACTAAAAATGATCTTCTCAAAAGGTACAAGCATAGAGTGTAGGATTTCATTGAATTTTTTGATGCTTTTAATTTGATTTTGATTCCCAGGAACCAAAATAAATATGCAGATAAGCTTGCAGCCATAGGATCTCAATTTGAGATTCCTGATCAGATTCAGAATGTTAAGGTACAGTCATATGTTAAGATAGTTTCCAGACCTTCTGTACCTAACAACAGTGTTTCATGGCAAGTGTTTAATAGTGACAAGCATATTTTAAGTTTTTTAAGTGTTGAAGCTAAATTTGCAGCTGATAACTAGCATAAATATCAGTAATAATTCGAAGACCAAATTGTTCAGTTGAGGTCCAATAAGTTGCCCAAAGGACTAGTCACGTTTGAATCAATGTTTAACACTGATGATCAATTTAGAAAGGATAAGTGCAGCATGACAGTGAAGCAAGAACACTATCAGACCATAAAAAATTTCAAAGATAAACTACTGAAACTTTGAAAGGTATGTACTAGAGAAGAACAACAGTCTTTTGTTCAATTATGTCAAGATTTTTTTTATGTTTTTGTATGGGAGTATAAAGACTTGAGAGGTTTTGATCCTAGTTTGGCCCAACACACCATAGAGTTAGAGCGTAATGCCAAGTCTATTAGGCAAAAGCAGAGATGCCTCAATCTCAAACTTGAGCACTTGATAAAGGCTGAACTGAATAAACTGATTGAAAGCAATATCATTTTCTCAATAAAACATACCTCCTGGGTTTCCAATTTGGTCCCAGTCAGAAAAAAGAATGGTGAAATCTGACTTTGTGTCGATTTCTGTGATTAAATAAATCCTCATTGAAAGACCACTAACCTCTTCCTTCTGTGGAACATATACTCTAATAGGTATTCTTTGCTAGATGGTTACTTTGGATATAATCAAATCCTAGTCAAAGAAGAGGACCAATATAAAAATTCATTCACAACTAAGTGGGGTACTATGGGTTATCAGAAAATGCCATTTGGTTTGTTCAATGCAGGGGCAACCTTTTAGAGGGCAATGGATATGGATTTCCATGGCCTTATGAATAGAATAGTGTTGGTATATCTAGATGATATAACTATTTTTTGCAAAGATGCTAATGATCACTTTGACCACTTGAAGTAGATTTTTTAGTGGTGCAGGGAGTTTGGAGTCTCATTGAACCCCTAAAAGTGCATATTTTCAATTCATGAAGGTAAACTCCTCAATCATATTGTTTTGAAAGAAGGTATTTCTATTGATCATGAGAGAGTGTCTACAATTTTAGATTTACCGTTGCCTGCACATAAGAAAGGATTGCAGAGTTTTTTAGGCAGAATTAACTTCATTAGGAGGTTTATTTTGAATATTGCAACTTTGTTACAACCTCTCACTCCCATGTTGAAGAAGAATGTACCATTCAGCTGGACTAAGGAGGGAAAAGGAAGCTTTGAGCAGATTAAGGAAGCCCTCGTTGCTACCCCTACCCTCATTAATCCTAATTATGAGAGGGATTTTATTTTGTATGCTTTTGGAGGAGCTGACACCATCTCTGCAATGTTATGCCAGCAAAATGATGAAGGTTTAGAGCAGCCAATTGCATTTTTCATCCAGGTACTACACAACTACGAGCTAAAGTACTCTTTTGTAGAACAAACATGTTTTTGCTGCTATAAGGAGCCTCAAGAAATTTAGACACATGTTGTCTAATAACAAAATTTACTTAATGGTTTCTCATCCCACTGTTAAGAGTTTCTTATTGAATAGAAATATAAATGGTAAGAGGGCTAGTTGGATAATTAGAGTTATAGAATTTGATGTTGATATCAAAGTGACTAAGCTGATTAGAGGCAAGGGCTTATATGAGCAACTTGCTAAAAGTGAAGAGTTTAATCAAGAACATGAAGAGGACACTGAAATAGTGCTGAACAATAATGAACCAACCACTGTACCATCTCCTACAAACATCTGGGTGTAGTGGATGATGCATTATTTACAGTCTGGTCAATGGCCCGAAGGTTTAGATAGAGCAGGAAGAAGATATTTCAGGTTACAAGCTACTACTTATGTTATCATTGATGGTATTTTACATAGGAGATATTTTAATGGTGTATTTCTGAGGTGTGTTGGACCTCATCAAGTTGATAGGCCATTAGAAGAATTTCACAATGGACCTTTAGGAGGTCACTTTGTAGCTAGGACAATTGCCTTAAAGATTATGCAGGATGCTTATTGCTGGCCTCACTTGTTTAAAGATTCTTTTGCTTGGGTGAGAAGATGTGAGAAGTGTTCCTTATTTATAGGTAAGCAAAGGCTTGATGCCTTACCCCTGCATCCTATTAAAGTTGAATAGTTATTTGCAAAATGGGGGTTGGATTTCATAGGACCAATAAACAAACCTTCAAGAGTAGGCCACAAGTGCATTTTGACTACCACAAACTATTTCACCAAGTGGACCGAGGCTATTGCGTTAAAAGAGGCAAATGAATATGTTGTCCTAAGTTTCAATCAGGATCTAGAATCAAGATTTGGTACACCAGATTCAATCATCTCAGATAATGGTCTAGCTTTCTTAGGATTGAGAATTTTAGATTGGTCTATTAGAAATAATATTTATTTGAATACTTCCTCTAACTATTGCCCATAGGGTAATGGGCAGGATGAATCTACCAACAAAAATCTGATAAGGATCATCAAGAAGACTGTTGAAGACAACCAGAAAACTTGGCACAAAAAGTTAAAGTTATCTCTTTGGGCTGATAGAATTACACCCGAGAGGGATACTAGTTGTTCCCCATATGTGCTTACTTATGGAAAAGAGTGTCGATTACCTGTTTCAGTTGAATTGCCTACATTGACTTTCATCAAAGAACTTGAGTTGCTAGAGGAACAGCCTCTAGTAATCAAACTAGCTTAGCTCATGGAGATGGAAGAGACAAGGAAAGAGGCCTTAAGAAAGCTTGATATGCATCAAACCCAAATGAAGAATGCATTTGATAAGAGAGCAAGACCAAGGAGCTTTATTGTTGGAGATTTGGTGTTCAAGTGGAATGAACTAAGGAGCAAGCCTTGAAAGCATTCCAAATTTGATGCAATTTGCGATGGGCCTTATGTTATCACATAGTACAAAGAAAACAATGTATTTCAGTTGTCCAAGTTGAGTAGAGAGGTGTTGTCTATCCCAGTTAATGGGATCCACCTTAACCATTACCTCTAAGGATAAAAAATTCTTTTGTATATAGTAGAGTAGTGTTGCAATGAATAATTGCTCATGCACATTTGTTTTGGCCATTAGGGCCTATTAGTTTGCTTTCAGTTGAGTTTGTTTTCAATTTTCTATTGTTGTTTTGACTATTGGAGAGTTGAATTGCAGTGTTTTCTGAGTTAGTCAAAGAAATAAATGGAAAAGAGGTAGAGAAAAGCCCTAAGAAAACTAAGAAAGAAGGTCAATCCCCTGTATCTAATCAAGCCCATGCTGGTGATGAACAAGATAGAATGGACAAGGATTCATCAAGGACAAGTCCTCCTCCAAATCAATAAGCTGATGATCAAACAAACAAGGAGAACATTGATTAATAGATCAAGGTTTATCAAAGTGAGAAGAGCCCTACACCAGAACAAAATATTGATCAATAAGAAAATATGAACGTAGAACCTCTAGAACTAAGAAATGAAAATGAAGTGTCTGAAGAAATAACAAGAGACACTGCTGCTATCCCAGTAGATTTTGCCAAGGAACTTTTGGAGAGACAACATGATTTGGATGAGTTTGAGCTTCTACAAGAACCAATTAATTTGGCCTCAGTGTCTCCTATACAAGAATTCAAACTAGTATCAATTGTTCAAGCAAAGGCACATGAAGAGATGCTAAAGTCACATATTCAAGACAGTGAGTTGATTGGTGATGCATCAAGCATTTTGGAGAAGATGATGTCGACATATCAAAAGGATACTTCATTAGCGTCAATAGATCAATTAAAGGGACTAATAAACTCAGTAAGTACACATTTTGAATCTTTCAAAAATTCTATAGAAACAAAAGTTAGAAAAGAGTTTAATGAGAAGAGATTAGCTGAGTTGAAGACCATGTTAACTTTAATGATAAAACTCTGTTAGATAATGGAATAAAAGGTATATAGAGTACCATTAAAGAAGCTGGTGATTTATACAAAAAAAAATTATCATTGTTAGAAGCCACAAAGGAGTTAGGAGAGAAGATCAAGGATCTAGATCTGTAGTTGATAAATATCTCTAAGTCATTTGATTCGATAGCTAAGTCAATAAATAGCAAAGAGATACAAGTTATCATTATTCATAATGACTTAAGTAATCTAATGAATAAGAGGGATCAAATGAAAAATAGAATGTGTCAAGTGAGAGGACTAATAAGTCCTAAGCTAGACTCAATGTCAAATCTTGTAGTAGAAGCACTGCAAATAAGTGCACTAATTAACACACCCTCTGATATATAAAAGGCAGAGAAATTAGTCTTCCTAATAAATGGCCATATTCAAATTTTGGACAATACAAAGAAGAGTTGGGATGGAGAGTTAGCTCAAATCAAGATCATTTTTAATGACATCCTACAACCCACAATAAATTAAGTTGAAGATTGTACTTGTACATATGCGGCAGAATATAACAGTTTTTGTTGTCTTGACACAATTTTGACTTTGTACATACACCTTTGCAATTGATGTCAAAGGTGGAGAAGAAAAATAGTGAAAAATGGGTAAACACCTAAGGGGAGAAGAAAAACAGAGTGTATATCGAAAGGGGGAGCAGATAAGCATTTTTCACCAAGTGTTGCCATCAATGCCAAAGGGGGAGATTATTGGCAACATAGACAAGAGACATTGCTTTGATGGAAAGTTGTATATTGTCATTGATGGCAACAAAGCATAGTAAAGGGGTTTTCAGTCATGAGTCATGGCACCAAGGTTGGTTAAAGGTTCAGAAAATTAACTTAGTCAAAATGACTAAGTATGGGCAAGCTACAGAGTGACAGAGATTGGGTCAATATGCCTCCATAGTTGAAGATCATCATATGCGATTCAGGTATGTTGTTCATATCTATTTTGTGATCACATGTTCTAGTTTTCAAGTTATGACTTCCTCTAGAAGTCATATGGTGAAATGTCTAAGTCTGGGTGAACATAGTCAAGATAGGAACAATGCACAGAACCAAAGTAAAAGGGTTCACATTCCCCCATTGTTGAGTATTTTGATTGGCAGTTCAAGGCAACAAATATACTTATTATGACTATCTAAATCCAGAGTTATATCTTCTAAAGTTCCTTTGATCACTTTCTACAAGTTATTCTTTATCGGATTATAGTCTGACAATGTTTCACACTGATTGAGTGACAGTTTAGAGATTCACATTTGTTTGTAGTTGAATACTATGTTTTGCAATTCCAACGATAAGAAAAGAGAGCTATAATGGATATTAAGAATGATTTTCAGAGTCTCATATGGTCCGTATTGGAATTTATGATGTGACAGTTGAACTGGTCAAGTGTGTACTTAAGGGATAAGTCGACAGGCATGTTAGATCTATATACAGTGAAGATATATTGTTTGAACAATCAATCTAGGTGGTTGAATGATTGGTCCTGACCTATATGAAGACTATTGTATGGCTATTTGGGTCCGCATTGTTGTTTGTGCACAAGATCAAGCTGACAAGGTATAACATTTGCATACATATTTCATGTTAGGCTTGTCGACCTAATTGTGAGATGAATCATGTTGCAGATATATATATTTGATGGATTTCAGAGTTGGAGGTATCGATAAGTGTAAATAAAGTGCAAATAAAATGTGTCTACAATCTAAGGCATTTTTGTGATAAAAAAGGATAGTAAAAGCAGGACAGAGAATATGTAAAGCAGAACCAAAAAGCAAGGCATATATTATGAAGACATTTGAGCCTGTATATTGAGCTATTAATGGAACTGCACTTTAGCATTCTGTAGATGCATTTGCAGTAGTCATCTCTTGGCAGTGAGCCAATCCTTATTATATCATCTCTTCTATTTTCTTGGTAGTGAGCCCATTGCAGTGAGCACTTCTTTGGACAGTGAGTCCTTGGAAAGTGAGCCCTAAGGCAGTGAGGCTTCATGTAATTTGGTATTGTTATCATAAGATATTGTGAGCTAACACTCACCATAGTTTTTCTCTTTTTTGGTTTTCCATGTCAAAATCCTGGTGTCTATGTGTTATGTCATTATGGTTGTTGTTCTTATGTTTGTTTTTATTTCAAGTTATTGAACATGGTAAATGGATTAATAAATGTGTGAAAGAGAAGTTTTACATAATACTGATTCACCACCCCCCCTCTCAGTATTCATTATGATCAACATAATGTGTATGGAATGACTAATACAAATCAAAAGAATAAACATTAGGATTCCATCAGTTTAATCATGTCTTCTCTTCAATAAAAAATGGTCATTTTAGGTGGGGATTTCAATGCAATCAATGAACATGAAGATCTAGTGGAATCAAGCCTCCTTCAAAAGTAATGGATGATTTTAGGGACTTTATTGCTATCAACAATATTTTTAATTGCATGCAAGGAAATGGAAGGTTTACATGGACAAATAGAAGACAACACTTCAATCATATTGTAGAAAGACTGGATAGATTCTTGCTCTCTCATAAATGGCTAGAAGAGAAGAAATTTTCATTTAACTCAATTCCTCCCTTATCTAGATCAGATAACTTCCTGATATGTCTAGAAATAAAAGGGGAGTCACTCAAATCTAAGAGCCTATTCAAGTTTGAATCCATGTGTCTTAGAGACCATAACTTCCTTCCTCTACTTGAAATATGGTGGACCTCATCTCCATTTATGCCTAGTTCAAGATTGTTCCAATTATCTCAAAAATTGAAATATCTGAAGGATAGAATTAAGGTGTGGAATAAATCTCAATTTAAAAACATCTTTGTAGAAAAAGTAGCCATTAAGAACCAAATAGCTACTCTAGGTCAACAAATTATCTAGGAAGGTATGAATTCTCAAAGTTAACTTTAATAGAGAAAAAAATCAAAGAAGAGTTGCAAGAAATTCTCTTGAGAGAAGAAATTTATTGCAGGCAAAAATCAAGAGTAATTTGGTTGAAAGGAGGAGATAGGAATACAAAATTCTTATACATTTATGTGAAAATGAAAACATCTATAAATACTAGTTTCAAGTATTAAGATAATCAATGATACCTGCTTGACCCACATTGACGATATTAGGCAGGAGGTGATGAATTTATTTAAAAATCCCTAGCCTAATCTTTAAAACAACCATGCAGTTCAGTCCATTCTAGTACTTGATAACATTACAGTTTTTGTAATTGAAGAACAAAATAGGGATTTGATGGGGGAATTTACTTTGGAAGAGGTTAGAGCAGTCATATTCTCCATGTCAGCTAATAAAGCCCTAGGACCTTATGGTTTTACTTCTCAATTCTTCCAAAAATGTTGGCAATTTGTTGGTAAAGACATTTTCTTGGCAATGGAGGAAGCAAGGAAATATAAAAATTTATTGAAGGAATTGAACAACACATACATCATGCTCATTCCTAAGATAAATCATCTTTCACCATTTGGCGACTTTAGGCCCATTTCTTTGTGTAATGTGATTTACAAAATTATTTATAAAACTATTGCTACAAGATTGAGCATAAACATTCCATTAGTAATCTCAAAAAATATAAGGTGGATTCATCCCAGGAAAAGAAACTACAAAAGGTGCAATTATTTCACATGAGACTCTTCATTCCATAAAAGTGCATAGAGTCTCATCCATGGTGTTGAAACTAGAAATGAAAAAAGCATATGATCAAGTCAAATGGGATTTTCTTATATGCAAGTTCTTAGAAAATTTGGGTTCTCCAATGCTTGGTCCAAATGGATCTTGTCCTATATTTTAGATGTCAAAAGCACAGTGTTGATAAATGGAAAACCAATTAAAATTTTCAATTCCATACAAGGCTTGTGTCAAGGTGACCCTCTTTCTCCATTCATATTGTGTCACTTTCAGATAGTTTGTAAATGTATCTAAATCAAAGATTTTCTTCTTCAACACACCTAGGTAAGTTAACCAAAGAATTTTTAGAATTCTTGGCTTTGAATCTGAATCATTACCAAATAAATATTTTGGTGTGCCCCTCTTCATAGGAGTCCATAAAAATGATATGTTGTAGAATATTTTAACTTCCATCAACAATAAGATTTCCCCTTGGAAAGGTAGATGGCTAACATTGGTGGGTAGAATTACAATGATCAAAGTTGTTCTCTTAACTATATATGTATGTATGTATGTATGTATGTATTTATGTGTGTGTGTATATAAGGAGTTTTATCAGAGATTGAAAAATGCATTACAAGATTTCTATGGAAAGGTAGTATGGAGAAGAGGTGTCACCATCTTATCTCATGGGAAAAATTTACCAACCAAAGATTTATGGCGGGAAAGGGATAAATGATCTCACAAAATAGAATCGTGCATTAGGAGCTAAGTTGTCATGGAAAATCTATTCCAACTTGTCTACAAAGTGGGTGCGTTTGGTTCAAGCTAAATATTTGGACAATCATGAAAGGGATATAATTTTTACTATTGCTAACCCCCCAATGGATCATCAATGTGGAAATTCATCCTAAATGAAGGGAAGTAATTTTTCCTCAACTATCATGGGTAATTATGGAGAAAAAATTCTTTTCTAGGAGGATTCATGTAATGGTTTCCAAGCACTATCCCTAAGAACATATTTATATGAAGCTAGAATTTATCTAAATTAGGCTTGGGGTTCAACCATTAATAAATATTGGATTAGTAATCATGACTAGAAAAGAATATGGAAGAACATTGACAATTGTAATTTTCCAGATGATAAAAAAATCATAGAAAAAATATTGTGAAACAAGACTATTTATGCTTCTTCAAAGGAGGACGAAATATCATGGATGGGCTCTAAATCTAGACATTATACATTCAATCAAGGATATAGACTCCTTTCAAATTCAAATGCTAGGTCCTAGCTCTTTATCCTTTGCTAGAGTGAAGCATGCCTCCCCAAGGCTAGAGTGTTTGCATGGTTAGCTCTACATAACAAAAATCCTCACAAGTAAAAGAATTCAAAAGATAGGCATCTCAAATTCTTTCAGTTGTGTTTTGTGTGGGAAAGTGGAGGAGGATACATACCATTTACTTCTTCACTGTTCTTTTAGTAGAAACTATTGGCAATGGCTTTCTAGGAAACTAGAATAGTACATGGTCCATACCCTTAGACATTTTTACAACACTTCTATGGCTAGCTATCATTGCATAAGAACCCCTTGTTTGCTTCCTTGTGGGATATATGTCCTATTCTCTTTTGGTGCATCTGGTTAGAACATAATCATAGAATTTTTAGAAAGTCTTTCCTCCCTTTCGATCAAGTCATTAGAAAAATGTAAATATTGATATCTAAAATAGTTATGGCTATGATTAACAAGAAGTCTTGCTAGGAAGGTCACTTCATAAACTGGGACATAGTGGTCTTGAAACATTGGCCTTTAATTCATACACCAAAAATGTTTGGATTAGTAAACACAAACACAAAGAAGATATATAGAACAAACATTCATTGGCCCTCCTCTCCCTTCTTCTTTATGTTGAATTTTGATGGTGCCTCAAGGGGTAATCTGGGTCTTTCAAGTGTTAGATGTGTTATAGGCAATCTTATTGTGACTAAAGCAATCAAGTTACCTAATCGCACTAACAATGAGGCCGAAGCATCAACTCTATTACATGGTCTATGGTTGGCAAAAGAAAATCACATTTCAAAATTATATGTTGAAGGGGATTCAATGATTGTGATAAATTTTTTAAAGGACAAAGATATCAATAATTAGAAACTCAAATACACTTTTCAACCAATATGGCATCTACTTGATCATTTTGATCAATTCTTAATTTCTCACTACTTTCATGAGGCAAACAAGGCAATATATCTGCTTGCCAATGTGGTAATTGATTCACAAGATAACATTTTCATCTTTGATATGGTGACTAGCATGGCATTCCAGCCTCTCTTTGATTTGATCCAACTTGAAAGTTTATTGTGCAATCCTCCATATTAATTATTTAGAAAATTGGCAGTGATGATGTTGGAGAGTGGTCAATTATGTGACTCTTCTAGTGAGATTGTGTGTTTGAATAAGTTGATTGATCTGTTTTTATGATTGTATGACTCTTCCAATAAGTTTGTGTGTTTCTTCTATGTAGAGTGAATTCTCACTTAGTAAAACCTCTATGTTTTCTACCTAAAATATGTTCAATAATCTATGTAGTAGGCCTAGTATATGTTGGGAAAGTTGACTAGCATAAAATTGGGTGCTCTTGTTGCCATGTCCCACCATCTCAGCATAACCTTGAAATTAATCACTAAGCCTTTGTGGCAGGATATTTGTTCATTTCCACCTACCTATACATATCACCCATTGCATAGTAGCACTTCATATTAAATGCCACTATCTTAGTGTGGTACGAGGTATTTCAACTTGTGTCATTTTTATTGAGCGATGTCATCTATGTCCTACGTATGAACTAGAAGTAAATTCCCATTTATGAGTGTAATCTCCAATATGTCCTCTCCCATCATCTAGAATGCATGATTACTGGTCCTCCATGTCTATATTAATGGTGACATCCTCTTTAAATCTGGTCATGTGTTGGGCATTGCTAAATGTAACTTCCATTTGTCAATTTATTCGCCGCCCAAAAATTTGCCTTCTTTTCTCCACATTGCCATGAAGAATCTCATCAAGAATTGTTGTATTCTCATCTAGCCCCAAAAGTGGTAACCCATGGAATGGGGTGCCTGCGACTCCATGAAATTACAGAATGTGTTTGATTTTGATTATGTTCCCGTAGAATTTGCTATCCGTTGTGTGGTTGGTGATGGTTTGTTGAAGGAATTCCCATGTTTGCTAGCCAACGTGAAAATTAGATTGCTTCATTTTATAGGAAAATAAATTCAAAAAACACTTTAGGCTATCCATAAAAAATTTTGTTTCTGCACGAATACCAAGAGAAGAAAAGGAGCGAGATGAAAACATAAATATCCTGTGGAAGGCAGAAAATAGAAATAAAAATTTTATTGGATTTCAATAATATCAATTGAGGACAAGGAAGAAATTGGGTGATGTCAATGGTGTATATGCGAGCTTACATGATATATGTTTTACAGCAGCATTTGCAATTGAATGTGTAGTAAATATAGCAGGGCTAGGTTGGGTTAGTTTGAAGCTTGCCAGGTTAATGCAACTGGACTACGAACAACCTGTGCTCCACCATTAATATAAGTCCAACGTATCTCTCCGAACTCATCGTGGTTACCCTGAGATACAGATGGGCTCGTTAGATTGCTTTCAAATTTCACACTATAGCTGGCTTTATCGTAGACTTTTGAACACTAACGTCTGGGGCTCCACGCTGATGTTTACGCCAGGAGGGCTCTTCACACTCACTCTATACACCACATGACCCTCTGCACCCACATTCGTCACTGTTCTTCTACTGACCTGAATCGAATTGTTGCCCGGCTTAAACACAATAGAAAATGATGGGACACGAGATTAATTTCTTGGTGAGAAGAGAAATTTATTTGTCGGTGTAGTTGAGAGTGCAGAGAAAATCTATATAATCTTGTGGTGCCATGTCGTAGACAAGCCCAGGATCCACTGCAGCTCTTGGGGCCACGTGGCCTGCACCCATATCGAAGGGGATGGCTGCTTCCATGGTAACCGAATCTTTGACAGCCTGCTTCGTATTATCCACAATGTAGGAAGACGTCATGAGCGCAGATTTGATGGCGGCGGGGCTCCACGTGGGATGTATGGCTTTTATGAGAGCTGCAATACCGCTGACGTGAGGACACGCCATTGGCGTCCCGGAAGATAAGACACAGTTTCCGGCCGTTGCTGCCAATATGTTAACACCGGGAGCAACCATATCAGGCTTCAGAACAGAAGGATATGCTGCGCTCGGGCCCCTCGATGAAAAAGCAGCCACAGTGGGAGCAGCTGTTGCTTTCCCCACGATAGTCAATCCTGTGAAGCGCATGGTGGCCGTGACGTTGTTCTGCCTTGTCTTGATGTAGGATTTTATTTTCTCCCCAGCCGAGAAGCTCACGCACTACTACATAGAGGGTAATTTTAAGACATTAATTTAAGACAATATATTAATTTTGTCTTTAATTTTCCAATTGTCTTAAATTAAGACAATAAAAAAATTTGTTTTTCTAAAATAATTTTTTTTTTCCCTCTTGTTATTCATTTTCCATCCAGTCATTTTACATGCATTTTCATTTTCCCTCATCATTTTACATGCATTTTCGTTACATGCATTTTCGTTTTGATAACAGTGAAAAGAACATTACATTTTGTTCTTCTTCATCGTCATTATCATCATTCGTTGGCTCTCTCTCCATTATGGTAAATATTCCTTGCCTCCCCAGTACCATTCATACTTTGTGAGACATGGATCTCTTATGATAGTGGTGGTTTCAAATTTATTCTTTTCCCAATTCAGGATAAGAACAAGAAACAGAGTTGTGATTGCTAGGATTCAAATCTGAAATAGGGAAAGAGATAAAGGAACGCGGTGGCAACAAGTTCAGACAGTGAGTTATATTCATCTACCCCTGCTTTTTTTTGGTAAAAAATAAAATTGTTATCAAGGCTGTTTATAGTGCCAAATTTCATCTGGGTCTGTTTTGAAATGCAAAATTTCAACTGGGTCTGTTTTGAAATGCAAAATTTTATTTCGGTGTGCTTGCAATTTTCTTGATATGGACTGCGGATTCTTCAATTTGAAAAACATTGTTTGTTTTTATGATGGATGTCTGTGATCCCTGGTTTTTTTAGATATGGGTGTTAGTGACCTGTGGATTTCATACTCTTAAGGGTGAGAGAGGGATAGATAGGGATAAATTAGGTCTGTTTACTTTTTGGAAGTCCAGAGAGCGATTCCCAATCCGAGGCGAATGGCCAACATTTCAAAGGCCTGTAAAGCGTTATGTTAAGCAAGATGATGGATGGTGAAAGAAGGCGATCAAATCTGTCAGGAACACTTACCAGAACAAGAACATTCTTCTGCATTTTATTCTGGTTACTTTTCGTCTTCGAGCTCCCCCTCAACTCAGAAAACCCAAGCAACATTCGCCTAAACCCCAAAAGACTAGACAAACATTTCAATCCTAGAAACCCTAATGCCTTTCAATCTCAAGCTTCTTGGGGATTTCTCGGCAAAATGATGGTCAGAATTTTGCCGCACGACCTGCTGTTTACTGTAATTGTTCTATCAAAGCAAAATTTCTGGCACATTTTAGGGCAGAAAGATAATTTTGCCTGGAGAGGGAATTTTACAAATGAAGTGGCTGTAAATTCTACGTTTGATAATACAATGGCAGTTGTTTTGAGTTTTGGGATTTATTTTCATCCTTTGCATTTGCTCTTGAAGTACGTTCCGTTAAACAGCGAGGTTGCTGTGGATTCTCTGTCTGGGTTTAGTTTGCAGGTGGCTAAGTCTTCTAACAAGGTTTTGTATGTAAATAGCATAATTTGTGAAGTTACTGACTTGAAAAAAGCCAGCAAGTTAGCAACAGAATGAGAAACATTAGCAGTATAATCTGACATCTTGCACTGTGAAGGAAATAATTTTTTTGCTGAAGAATGAGTATGTTGTTCATGATAATTGCGTAAATGGGCCAGTTGTGATCAAGTAACTTAGGAAAATTGGACATCACTAGTTTTCCTATCTTTTTATCAAGCCACAAAATTGATTTGACAAAAAAATTTCCCATTAAGAAAAAAATGCTTTCACATTTCAGCTCAGGAAGATTACATTTATAGAAAATTAGAATGTATGCCAACCTATTACAAACAACACAAGAATCCAGACTTGGCAAGACTACATCAAGAGGCAATTTATTTGAGACAAATAGTGACTTAAAAAGTAATTATTAGGCTCCAAGGATGACACCAAGGTGCAACCGAAGTTTTTGGCCCAAATTCTAATATATAGGTTAAATTCCATTAATCTTTCCAATGATGAAACACAAGGTTGAAATTAAATTATATCAATGGTTAGAAGAAGCTTGTAAGGAGAGTTTTAATCCTATTTTAACAATATACCAACAATTGCTTTAGCTGAATGGGATGAGTAGCCTGGTTGAACTGAATTCAACCTATTATTAGAACCTCTCAGCATCCTCTTTTTATCTCCACACTAACCTGCATACTATGTTCTTGCTGAAATGGTATCTTAGGAGTAGTGAGAGTGCTTCAAGTTGCGTTGCTCATTGTGACAAATGAGAGTAGTGGCCTAGTTGAACTGCATGCACCAATTGAGCCTGTGAGGAATCAAATCTTGGTGGGTGGCTTAACTAGCTACCATCCTAACCAGTTGATCTTCACTCCTTTTGGAGGTTTATGGGTAACTACTGGAGATCAGCTACAGGTAAAGAACTCTAAATTGTAAAAATAGACTTGATATACACCCTAGTTAAAATAAATTGAAAAGCAAACGATCTAGATATTCAGAGTTTTTTTTTTGAAATGTTTTTCAACACTCATGTGCACTGGTGATAAATAATTTAAAAATAGATGCTTTTGTGGTGTCCTTTTAACATTTTATGTTGCTCAGTAAAAGTTCACTAGGAGATGATGACTATGGAGCTTGGAGACACCAGATGAAGAATTTGTTCATGCCAATTGACTTATGGTGACTTGTGGATGTATCGAATGTTGCCTAAAGATATAAGTCATGGCAGTGTTCAATCAAATTTACTCTAGTGATACTCATACAGCTAGAGCAGATTGAATGGAAATATGGAAGATGCCAAAACAACAATAAAGCTTGGAACTCTATTATTGTTTATAAAACTCTGTGAAAGCAAGAACGGCACAAGAGCCTTAATGGAATAAAACCAGCATCATAATTTAAAGTTCATAGGTGGACCATATGTAATACTAACTACTAAGGATGTATCAAAGATCCAAAATCAACTTAGCATGCTTGGTTTGGTGATTGGTGATTGGTCAGTGATGCAGCGGCTCCATTCTCATGCACAGATTCAATAATCAAATAAATCACAACGAACAAATAGGGAGGTTCACTCACACTAAATCAGTCATTATGAATATATTTAAGGAAGAATTCACTGTATTCCCTAATAGAAACTGATTCAACATCTCTGGTCTACATAGAATATTCAATGTTCATTGACAAAAACACACAGCAATCCGATAGGAAAGAAATAACCACAAAGCATAACAATAATCATGAAAATATACATAAAAACTTATATTTACAACAAAAAACTGACTTTACATAAATCTCTGTCCTCTCTAAAAACTACCCGTATCCCCTCTATATCCTCCCTGTAACTTTAGAAATATATGCAACTTTCCTAACTAAAACCGGACTCTAACTGCTGTCTTCTTTAAATCTACCTATCCCACGTCAGGATTGATTCCTGCTTTTTCTCCAACAAACTCACCCACTCATCATGTAAACCATAAGGAACTGAAGTTCACCGTAAGTCAAGGCATGGAAATTGCCTCATCATGGATGCTCTGCATCACTCAGAATGCAAAATTGTGTATTGCAGCAGGAGATGATCACACTACCTATTGAAAGAAGTTAGTGTCTCTCCTTCAGGGGGGCACTTTATTGCTAAAACAATCTTGGGTCCTTATGTATCAGCTATTAATGCTTAAAACCAAATTATAGATTTTGTCTATTTTTTTTTCACATTACTGCCATATTATACCGTTCAATCAGAAGTTGGATTTGTATCAAAAGTTAGGATACTGGCACCTAATATCCATGTTAGGAGTCAATTACTAGGTTCACCTTAAATTTTAATGACCCAGCACTATATATTAGTCAACATTTGATATTAAATATTAGATAGGTGTGTTGTTAGGTAACTTAATATAGACATATAAAGAGGCTATCATTTATTATTTATGCTTTTATTTTTGATTGGTAAATTGAAGGTATTTTATGGACCCCCAGCTAGTGGGGTATAGATGGGGGCCCACTGCCCAGTTAGTGAAGCACAAATGATGGGCCTTGCTCTCCATCTATATCGACACTGCACTAACACAACAGCAGGAGTTTGCCCAGCGATCCTGAGGGATATAAACCTGGGTCTTCATTGTAGTAATGTTCCCTTCTTACCACTCCATCAAGCTTGCTGGATTTTATGTATTCATCTATAAACAAATAAAGTTTCTTTTATTAGCCCCTATTTTCTGATATGTATGCCAATGTTCTAAAATCTACAGTAGTGTCGAGACCGAATGACATGCTGATAGGCCTGATAACTAGGAGAATCCAAAAATGCCAAAGTCAAATTTAAGATGTTATAGAGAAGAATAAAGAGACTGTTTCTGAGCACTTAGGTGTCATAAAGTGAAACCAAGGTCATCAGTCTTCAATGGGTCAATAGGAAACTAAAAAATGATAAAATTTTTTAAAAAACTTATTTTTAATCTAAGAGCTTAATAAAAAGCTTATTTTTAATCTAAGAGTTTTGTAAAAGAACTTATTTGGATAATATTTTTAATATTTCAAATGTTATTTAAATATTTGGATTTGAGGATGTTGAAGACTTGTACCCAACAATGAGGTATCTAGTCAAACCAAATCAAATTGTATTTGAAAAAATTGCACTAAACTGCTTAGCTTGCCTTGCCCATTACACACTTACCTAAATTGAAGATCCTTGATGTTGCTATTGCAAATCATCTGAAACACTGTTTATAGAAGAAAATCTAAGGATTTGAAGAAGGATTTTAAGACTAAAGGTGAAATTGTTATTCATGTTGTGTGTGGGGTTATCATGGATGCAAAATTTGAGCAGTCTATGAGACCGGATGAAGATGAAGATTTAGACTAGTCTTTGGTTTCGTGATTTTAATTAATTTTTGAGATCTAAAATTTTTGTTTCCTTCTATTATGGTTTGATTATTTAAATGGTATTTTTAGTGGCTAAGCAACAGGTACAGTAGATTAAACTAGTTGCAGGTTCTTAGCTATTTTGTTCTAAAAGATTGAGTAATATATAAGGCAAACAAAAGAAATCGGTTTGTCAACTTCGAAAGGGGGATCTTATCTGTTAAATTATTGTTTGGCTTGAAAATGAGCATTTCAAAGTGATAATTATAGGCTTTTAGATTCCTTAAATCAACCGTTGAGCTACAACTTAACTAAAATGTTATTTTTTCCCCTGAATTTCTTGAGAAACTTTAGCCACTTTCATTCATTTTTCAAAGAAATTGGTGTAGGGAAAATTTCAGTGGCTAATTTTTCAGAAATTTCCAAAAACTAGATTCTTTATTTAACAATTTTTTGAAAATATGATTGCTCATCTTTCTAATTGTAATCCTATACTTTTCTGGAACATTAGCTTACCGTCAATCCAAAATTCTCAATGCAACTATCAGTATGATGTGGAACGGTCAAGATGCAGTCCGATGCTATTAGAGGGCATCTGTACTACTTCATAGTGCATCCAGACTGTTGGATAGACATGTCCAGACATTAGCCTATAGGTTATAACACTTATTTTTTTTCATTTAAGAAATTTGAAAGATTGACATCTATTTTATACGTGTGAAAGAATTTTCATCCTTTCAAAATTTCCCTGATGTGACGATGGCTTAATAGTAAATATTAAATAATGATTATTATTATTTATTTATAAAAATAAGTGACTTGTTTATGCATAGAAGAAACAAATGTACAGGGGGATGCTAAGACAAGCATCGAATACAAGAAGAGTTGTTAAGACAGAAACAGTCAAAAGGTATAATCAGCAGACAAGCATTAAGGTCCATTATTTGCAAAATGGTAAAGAGCCCTTAATTGTTGAGTAGGGCTGCACCAGAGATGAAAAGTTCTAGCTTGAAGGGTGGCTCTGATATTAGCTAATCTATCTGCTTCCGAGTTGTGCTTCCTTCAAGTGTGCTGAAAATCCACTTGAGTGAATAGGTTAACCAGATTATGAATGACTTTGACTATGTAATCAAGGCTGACAGATTTGTAATGAAACTTTGTAACCGTGTTGACTATGAGCTGAGAGTCTCCAAAAACCTTCAAGTAATCAAGACCTCCCTCTTTGGCCAGAGAAAGTCCCAGTTTAAGAGCTTGGATTTCAGCACTATTGTTTCTAGTGAAGCCTATACCAGCAGCATATCTCAGATGTGATTTGTTGTTTAGAAGAATGATTGCCCCTCCCACAGCCCGACCTAGGTTACTCTTTGAGGTCCTGTCAATGAAGAGTGTGAAGCCAGAGTTGGTGGGAGGGGGTTATCCTTCTTGTTATGTTTCGCTTTCCTAGTGAGATTAGAGTTGTGAGATGCAGTCTCCTTGAGAAGGGACTGAACCATGTGACCTGATAACCCTGAGAGGGGTACAATCTATGAAGATAAGAGCATTCCTTGCCTTCCAAATCCCCCAAAGGATAGGCCATTGAGAATCAGTTATCACTGCTGAGATCAATTAGAGGTCTTCTTTCCATGGAAGAAACAAAGGTGAGCCAGTCATTTTGCATAACTAGGGGGATGTTAAGATCCAATTCAGACTTGAGTTTGGGAGAGCTTTAAAAATTAACCACTTGATCAAGGAAGACAATGGTTTGAGAAAGAAGCCAATCTTCTAGACAGACCGAGATTAGGGGTCTACAATGCCCTAAAATTTTGTCCTTGAGAAGGTGAATTTTTTCACCATTTCCAGGCATCCAAGATAGTTGAGTGGTGATTAACATCCAAGTTTCTCCAAATCAGATTTTTGTTCATGACAAGATTTTTTTTGAGACAGCCATTGATAATGTGGCATAGTATTTTTTGCATAGGAAAGAAGCCCATTGTCTATCCTTGTTTACAATCATTCTCTAGATTAGTTTAGTCGTGAAGGCTTTTTGGTGGTCTAAGACATTTCAGGCCAAGCCCACCTTTGTTATTGCTCTTGGTGATTTGCTCCCACTTGACTAGGTGAAATTTCCTTTTGTTGTCATGCTTTCCCCCTTCCCACATGATTTTCCTAGTGAACTGTTCCATCTTACTCATAATACTCTTGGGTGTACTAATAATGCTCATTTGGTAAATTGAGATGGTAGAGAAAATAGAGTTTATAAGTAATGGGCAAGAGGAGTTAACCAGACATTAGCCCAGGTGTTAGCCTTGGCTTTCATTTTGTACAAAGTCTTTTCCCAATGTTTGGCTTTGGGCAGATTAAAGGAAATAGGCACTCCTAAATAATAGAAGGATTGTTTGGGACTGACCTTGAAACCCAGAATTCTAGAGATTGCAGCTATTTCCCCAAGGTGGGAATGGAAAAACTAAATGACAGATTTGGTTTTGTTCACCAAGCATCCAGTTGCAACAGAGTAGTCTTTGAGAACCAAGGCAAATCTTTGAGCTATTTGGGGAGTGGCTCTTCTCAAAAGAATGGTGTCATCAGCAAATTGGGCATGATTAAGTTCCTTTCCACTTTGGAAGGTTGGGGCCTTAACGAGATTTTTTTGTTGCTGTTTATTTTCAAGAGTTTGGCCAACAAGCTTAGCTGAAATAATGTAAAAATAGGGTAAGAGAGGCACCCTTGCCTTAGGCCTTTGGGGAGTCTAAACTTTTTTGTTGGGCTGCCATTAACCAAAGGAGTCACCCAAGGGCAGCTGATGCATTCCCTTATCCACCCCACTACAATACCATCAAAGCCCAGTTTGCTAAGAGTGTTAAATATTGCTTTGTGATATAGCCTATCAAAAGCATTAGCCACATCCAATTTAATGGCCATGACCTATTTGGTATCTTCCTTGCTCGAGTGTATGGCTTCTTGGTTGAGGACAATTCCTTTAGAAATAAGCCTACTTGGGACAAAACCAGTTTGCTTTTCTGAAACAAGATAGTGAATATTTTTTTCAAGCCTTTTAGATTAGATTCCTCATAAAATAATTATAGGAAGAATTGTATAGGGAGATTAGTTTATATTGGCATACACTCACAGCTTGGGCTACTTGTGGAATCAAGGCCACGAAAGAAGATTTGATCCGCCTGTGGAGTCTATGATGCTGTTTAAAATCATCCACCATTGCCAAAAGATCAGTTTTAATAATCTCATAGAAATCCTGGAAGAAATTTGCATTGAAGATGTCACGACCAGGAGCTTTGTCTATGCTTATGTTGAAAACAACTGATTTCAGCTTCTCCATTGTTACTGCCTTATAGCAGTCTCTATTATAATCCTAGGAAACAATGAGAGGCATGTTCACCAGATCTTTATTTAACTTGATTCATAGTACACATTCTCATCATGGTAAAGCAATTCAAACCTTAGTATACTTACCTCTGACATCTTTAGAAGGTCACTTGTGATCAAGTTTTACCAAGGAGCCATTTTACGGTCATATTTTGTAGGCTATAATGGAAATGGATATAGAAAATGTCCTTTACAAGATTTGTACCTCTCTACCTTGGTAACCTCAGAAAAAGGTCATACGTGCCACATTTTGAATTGTGTGTGGTGATAATTGCTCCACATTACCACTATACCACAACTAGATAACAACTAGATAGAATGTGTCATAAAAGGAGTTTCAATCTTCCACATTACATAAATGAAGAAATAGATTTCAGGAAAAGACCTGTGATGTACTTAGAAATTCATCGATGTTTTGGATCACACTAAGTGATCTCTCATAGGAACATTAATGAATTTCTCAATACATCATAGGTGTTTTCCTGAAATCAATTTCTCAATGTATTATAATGTTGATCATCTGTGTGATTCAAAACATTCAAGTCTCAGATTGATTCTAGTATGAGTTAAAGTAGGATTGGCATAAAGAACAGAAAAAACTTTAATAGACAGATTTTAGAATTTGCCTCAAACATTAAAAGACCCTAAAAGTGCATCTAGAAGGGGGCCAAGTTCTATTCAATCTATTCATTCGTGCTTGAAAATTGTATGTATAATGTGGAGTTTAGATTTTTGTATGTTAAAATCCTTACAAGTGTCAATGATGAGTAGATTTTTGCTAATAAATCATTGAATACTATTCATGCTGATGAACTGTTGAAAACATTTAAATTAGTTGGAGTACTTAAAATGGAAATCTTTCTTGCTTTCCCTGCATCTGGGAGTACCTTATTGGCATTATGTCACTATCAATAAATGGCCACTAAACATAGCTTGTATGGATAACTTATCTACTGAGATTAACATAATTGATGAAAAAATGCACAAGCAATATGTTTTCTCAATATTGTATGCCTTATATATATGTGGAGGTAATTTAATTTAATTCATAAGAGCCTACTGTTATTATCCTACATTGCTTCTAATGTGCTCTTGGGTCAACTTGAGATGTGGTATGGCAATTGAAAATGCTAATCAGTATTTAGTTTTTGTAGGTCATTTTTTTGTATATACAGTAGAAAGAAATGGTCATGACAATCAATCCTTGTCCAAATATGTTGTCATTCATTAGTACGTTCAAAGCTGTCATGAAAAGAACTCAGTGCTGCATCAAATGAATAGTTGTTGGATGGCTGTCATATTTGGGTTTGGGCTTGGTTGGTTAGCTTTGTATGGTCTGATCTTATGCTTGTTTTCAACTTTGGTGGTAAGCTGGGAGATTTTGTTGGTTTTCAGTAAATTCAGTTATGCCAAGTTTTGTATTGCCATATCTCAATGAGTGATTCATGTTGAGATGTATATGGGACTAGAACTCTCTAGTTGGTGGGGTGATCGCTCTGATGTATTTTCCCTATTTATTCAATGTAACCATCAAAAGCCATCATGTAACCTTCACTTTTCAAATATTATAATAGTTGATGGTTTGCAGATAACACAAATTCTTTAGTCAATCGGAAAGCTCTATATTTGTTTAGTGATTGAATTATGTTATAAAATTCTTATCATATTTTGTATATTTGAGTATGGTTTAGGTGCATCTTTGGTTTGCTGCTCATGCTATCATTAATTTAAATCCATGTATTTCAAGTTATTCTACGTCAGCAATTCATAATCAATTTCTATGTAAGTTTTAATCGAATCTTCATGTTTTTTAATTGCTCAAGGTATATTTTAGAATAATTTTATATTTTTTTTTGGGATACATGTTTTCATATATTTCAACAACTGTTTATGTAATGATCCTAACTAGCATCCACACACTTTTCTTTGTAGCTTTCTATTAGTCTATTTTGTTGGTGTCTACGAAATGGCAGACCAGGTATTTATGTTGTTGTTTTTGGTACTTGTAGTATCATTTTAATGAAATGAAACACTAACCTAGGATTTAATAGGTAGCACATAGAGTAATATTTCATATCGTTTTTATGATCGAAAGATTGGACTAGTTAGTGATGGAAAAACATATGTTTTAGAGTAATTTACACGAATTATAAAACTCCTTTGTGACATCAATAAAACCCTCCAAATTAGCAAACACCTTGAAAAAATATTACCATACTACTACACTAGGGGTACTAATGTTAGGAGGACAATTAATTAATCTTTGGAGTGTAATGATAATAGTGAAAATTTTTAAAAATAAATTACTTTCTTTGGTTTAAGTAAATGATGGTCTTCACCAATGGGCTATGGAGTCAAGCAACTCATGATATAAGAGTTGAGTGAGAGATTTCAAAGAGAAACCTACTGCAAAGATGGTGTTTAGCCATGGTCGTATGATGGGACAAACCTTGAAACATAGTATCTTTTTTTGCTATAGGATTGTGTTAAACAATGATACAAATCATGGTAACATATTCTCTCAAGCTACCAAGAGGACACACTAGCATCCAGATTAGGTTATTCTTGTTGGTCTTTACCCTACATTTGCCCCAATACAACCTTTGATAATCTACATTTGCATCTTCGATGTAGGTGTCACATGGTACTACTATAAGAACAACCTCCAATGTTGGTGCTACACATCTACATTGCAAATGTCAAAAAAAGGGTGATCCAAGAACAAGAAAATGCACTTAAAACCCCATAGATTCTATATAAAAATGACAAACTTTTCCACTTTTGTGTATCTTACCTTAAAGCCACGTTTTCAAAGTTTCAATTTTCTTAAGCTATAACATATCATGCACCTAAGAGTCATGTTCTCTTCAAAAAGAAGTAATACTCAAGTTAAAAGTTGTATTCTTATTGTTGATAACTTGATAGTACATGGTGCATTCAGGGAAATAACACATCATCATCATCTGAATATTCAGATGAACGAGCACCAAGGCCTGCTCCAGGGACAGATGAATACTTCAATGAAATGATATATTGCACTTGCAAAAGGTGCCAAAATAGGAAACTAAAGAAGCGGCGACTTGTTAGTATCCATAGATTGAACTATGGAGTTTATATAGAAGAGGTACACTATAATTAACAAATTGTTATTCTTATAATAAATAAATATGCATATTATTTAATACATTATTATTGATCATTTCAATTGTTTTTTTGATGAAAAGATGCTTCCAGTTCCCAATATTCTTGAAGAACCAATGGATGTCACTGATGATATCCACTCTCAAGATGAAGGACAAGACACATTTATGGATGAAACCACTTCGCAGATAAATGAGGATGGTGTCAATGAATTTATCCGAGACTTCTACACATCCTCTGAAGAAGTTATTGATTCACCCCTATCTCAGTTGGCTCAGACGCCTCTTTTCCCAAATGCAGATACTTCTATATTGGCGACACTTATGTTGTTGTTGAACTTGAAGGTTACACATGGATTGACAAACACATGCTTTACTGATATATTAAGGTAAGATTTGATATTCCTATAAATTAATGATTTAAATGTCTTGAAAGTTTTGAATATTGTGTATACTTATAAAAACCATTTGTTGCCTCATGTAGACTTTTGGCTAACAAAATACTTCTAAAGGACAACAAGTTGCCTCATTCTCATAGAGAAGTATCTTCAGTGATGAAAGACATTGGAATGGAGTACAATACATATGATTCATGTCCAAATGACCATATATTGTACTATGGAAAGAATGCAAATTTGCAACAATGCCCAGTGTGTCACACAAATAGGTATCGTCAAGATCAAGTATCCAAGAAGGTTCCTTATAAAGTACTACGTCACATTCCACTAAAGCCAAGGTTTGAGAGGATGTTCAAATGCAAGGAGTTGGCAAAATAGGAGCCAAGATGGTGTCATGCATATGGCTACGGATAGCAAACATTGGAAAGAGATTGAGGAAAAATGGCCACATTTAAGAAATGAGCCAAGGAATGCAAGAATTTCTCTAGCAATGGATGGTGTCAATCTTTTTGGAGATCTTAGAACAACATATTCTGTTTGGCCAATTTTAATTATTAACAACAATCTCCTCCCTTGGATGGCAATGAAAAAGGAGCATGCAATGTTAACTCTTATCATACCAGGTACTAGAACACATCATTGCAATGCTTTCTTGAAGATTATATAAAAAAGATTTCAACTCAGTTAAACCTTGATAAAGAACCTTTTGTTTACTTAGGGAAGTATCAAGTAAAGGATATGGATGTATACATGGAGCCCCTCATCGATGAGCTTCGTGAATTATGGGATGGTGTAAATATGTACGATGTATCAAGACCTATCAATGATAGAAACTTCCTCTTTCATGCGATCCTTATCTGGACAATTCATGATGCCCTGGGACTTTCTATTTGTTGTGGTAATATATTATAAATTACATTTGTAATTATTTTGTTCATTTTACCATTTACTAAATATGGTTTTCATTCTTATTTCAGGACTACAAACAAAGGGGAAACATGGTTGTCCATCATGTGGGCCGAAAACATTGTATAGGTAGTCAAAGGATCTCAATAAAACTATGTATGATGAGTATAGACAATTTTTGTCACAAAATCATCGCTATCGAGTGCGTGACAAAAATAAGTTCAATGGAAAGGAAGTGGAAATGAGGAAGCCAAGAAGGATGAACCCTGCTAGGTGGAAAGCACTATATGACAAAAAAGAAGGGACATGCCTTCCACTAGGAATGAAAAGACTTTCTATTTTCTACAAATTACAATATTATGAGAACTTGCTAGTAGCCCACCTATTTGATACTATGCACATCAGGAAAAATGTGGCAGAGTGTTTGTGAAAACATCTAAATGGAACCAACCTTGAAGCACAAATAAAGTTATGAAAGGACCTCCAAGTTGCCAATACCATGCCGAACATGTGGTTGCATGAAAACAACTCATTTGTTCATGCTCCATGGATTTTTATGTCAAAGGAGAAAGAAAACATCATTGATACAATGAAAAGCATAAGATTTCCTTCTGGCTTTGGTACATTAAGAAACTTATTCACAAGAGATGGGTCAGAGTTCTCAGGGCTAAAAACACATGATTGGCACAACTGGATAAAGGTAACTTTGTAGAATGTTAGATTTGTTGGCAACATAAATAGAAATTTGTATATCTACTTTAGTCACTGATATGCATGCCCTGTATTTCAGCATTCCTCTCAATATAATATTAACGAAAATTGAAAAAAAATTTTGAAAAAGGAAAAAACAAATTATGATTTTTTGAGAGAATGTTGTTTCATTCATATTGAACATTTTGACCAACTAAATCTCAGGGAGGTGCATGGTGTAATGATGTTGCAACATGCTCTGCACGGAAGAAAACTCATGTGGGTTCATCCAATTACATGGATAAGATAGTAACATTCTTAGGCTTTTTAGGCAACAACAAAGCAAGAAATCCAGGTATTTATCTTTGTTCTTGTTTTTGAAATTTCATTGTTGGTATAATTTTTTTTAATTTAAAGAGATCTTTTTATTATAATTTATAATGTTCCTTGTTAATATCATGTTTGAGGAAATGACACTGTCTGCAACAAACAATTTTTACTTTTCTTTATCCTAATGTGCATTCCCACATCAACAACACTTTCCATTTGAAGTTATAGTTAGCATTCATGTCACTATATAGATAAAATGAGATTTACTCCACTCAAGTTTGTAGAATAGAGACAAATACACATTTTCTTGTTCTACTTAGTATCTTTTTTCATAATCTTTGGATTTGGAGTTTGAACCTAATGGTTTTTCTCAGACGAATATATAAATGAGAATTCTACTTTTTAGCGCCTACCTCTTGCTTTCTTGTACTTGGTTATTCAAGTATCTATATACAAGTGCATTATTAGGCTTTTTAACAACTTTTGAGTTCCAATATGCTCTATGCCCCCCAAAATATACATTACATATGTCAAAAATAACTTGGAATACACCCACATCTTAAATTAGCATTCAGGGTGTTTTTACCCATGAAAGGTGGGTCACATTTTTAACCAATGCATACATCTTCTCTTTTCAATCTTACACCATTGAAACTTTTTTAAACTACTCACTGCATGATATATTTAGTACTTACAGATAAAACAATCATGGTACTTACTAACATTTATGATTTAAATTGTTTCATTCAAAGGATGAATCAACAATTGTATCATTATCTTGTATCCAATTTTTGCTAGCTTCAATTTATTACCTTTTGCTGTCTCTAAAGCTCTTTTTCATGCCTGTAAAAAAATAGTAATTATTTCTCATGTACTTTGTTATCCATGATTTGTGTCTTTCCACCGGTCTATTGCTAGCTGCTTTGCCAATATGGTGCTTCAATGCCTAACATACACAAGACCTCTCGAAAGCCTATCTACTCCATGGATCTTATTCTAAAAAATGTATGTTGTCATATCTCAGTAGATTTATCCTTACACAGAGGCATGGCAATTTTATTTGTGGTTTTACTTGTTTTTGGACTTGCTTTTGGTTGCCAAAACAATTCTAAATTGGTATGTGCAACAGACTTCTATAATTGGAACTGCATAAAGGTTAGATATTATTATGGAGCCTCATTTATTGGAGATGTGGAGGCAGTAAATCTGGTGAGTGATGCAAAAAGGGTTATCTTATTGTGTCTATAGATCCTATTTTGTTTGTCTCATTATTATTTAAGATGGTGTCATGAAGGATTCTTGCAAGATTTTATATTTTCTAGTTATTTATATTTCGATTAAGCTTGGATTTCTTCAAAATGTTTCAGGTTGATAAATTGTACTTTAGAGGGCAAAGGATATTTCGAGCTGTCATTGATGAACTTTTGGCAAAAGGAATGATAAATCTTAAACAGGTTTTCCTTTTTTAACCATCTTTATGATTATATACATGGAAATATATAGGCAAAGAAATAGATAATATAAATTTCAGCAACAAATAGGATTCAAGATTAGATAGAAGCCTTATTGAAGAGATGTTTTGGTATTTATTGGCATATATAGGACATAATATGAGTAGAACCGCACTCTATAGTGAGATTCTTTCATTTTTGATCTCATATTCAGTAACTACATTAATGTTACACTGATTAAAGAAACATTGACTATAGGCTCTCATTTGTGGATGCTTTGTTGGGGGTTTAACTGCAATTCTCAATTGTGATAATTTTCGGGCACTTATGCCAAAGACTACTAAAGTCAAGTGTTTGGTAGATGCTGGATTTTTTATTGATGCGTATTGTCTCATTACCTCCTTATTATGTTATATTTGATGGTACATAATTTCTGCCATGTGCTATTTGTGAAGCATTGTTATCTCTATCGTGTAGTAACAGGTCTAAGACAATTGATTGAGAAAATAGAATTGATTATTATTAAGGACCAAAAATTCATTTATTTCAAAATAAATTTCCCATGTCTTTATTACTGACATTAACAACTATTTAATTTGTATCATTCTATCAAACTCAACTCATTCGAGGGTAGTTATTAGCTCTGATTATATTCTAAAAATTATTATTATTTTACTTTATATGCTTGGGTTGACTCTGGAGCAGGAAGGATGTTTCTGGTACAAACTATATAAGATCTTTTTGATAAGGCCAAGAGAGTGACAAGGATACCAGTTATAGGAGGTAGTTTGAACAGGAATGGATAGCTGCAAGTATCTAGAGAGGTTGAGAGAAGATTCAGGAGCTTTTCCAGTAGTCAAGCAAAGATAAGACCTTTTTTTAGCGACCTAGATAAAGTAAAAAAGTCAGCAACAGTCATGGAGGAGTCATTTAATAGTCTTTGATGCTGTCCTACTTTCTCTCCAACGAAGGATAGCCAAAAAGGAAACTAGGCTCACTTTGTTAGTTATTTCTTGCAAATTTTTATGGTGTTGTAACTTCTGAAAAGTTCTTCTAGAAAACCATTGTACTGTAACTCAAAAATCAGTCATATTGTGACTGAAAATAGATGTAATTTTCCATATTTTGAGGACAAATCAGTCATTTTCAGGCATGTACTATTGTAAAACACCTTTTCAGCAATAAATATATCAATTTCTTCCTTCAAGGACTTGTTTCTATTGTGTGCAGCTGGTAATACATGTTATTTTTGTGATTTCATGCATGAATCCTTGAATATATGTCTTATTTTAGCACCTTTGAATAGGAAAAGCATATTTTATGTATGTTATAGTCTGTGTTTAGGTGAAAAACAGCTTCAAAATAAAAACTGCATTTGTGATTTCAAAAATAAAAATTCTAACAAATAGAAGGACGACGAGAATCTGAAAACATTGAATGTTAATAACCACAATAAAAAATATTTAAAATAATTTGTTTATTTTTTTTAATACATTTTTTCATATTGTCTCTAGAGAGACAATAGTTGGGATTATAGACATATTGTCTCTAGAGAGACAATATGTCTTTAATCCCAACTATTGTCTTTAAAGAGACAAAAGTGAAATTGTCTCTAAAGAGACAAAAATATTTCTGTTTCATATTGTCTTTACTGAGACAATTTTTTAAGACAATAATTTGAGACACCCGCTTAAAGACGATATTTAAGACAATACACAAGTTTTTTTTTTGTCTCAAGTTAAGACAATTTCCTCAAAATTGTCTCAAAAATTGTCTTAAACCCCCCCTCTATGTAGTAGTGACGGTGATAGCCGGCAGATTAAATTGGTCGGTAATCAGCTGCTGCTGGTGCCCTCTGAGGAGTTCTCCATTGGCTACTTCCTTCACTTTTTCCAAGGCAGTTTCAGAAACTAACCGATCACACACAACCATTTTACCCTTCACCATATTGGGGTCGAGGCTACAAGTGATTGTACTTGTGATGCATGCAAGTGATTGTATCTCTTATCCTAATTCCCCTAGTGATTGTACTTGTGATGCATGCAAGTGATGCAAGTATTGTTTATTCCATCTATTTATGAAAGTTTTAAAATTTACTTTGAAAGAGGATGAATTTGCGTCCCCATAGTCCAATTTTTTAATTTAAAAATTCTCTATCACATTTTGATTTTTCAATGTAGGTGAAAGTTTGTCATGCTTTTTTTTTTTTTTTTGAAAAAGGGATAAAATCACCCATACCATTAAAATAAAAATGAGTACAATTTATTGCATAGTACCCATATAGGCTAAAAAAAATGTAATACAACAGAGATTTAAAACATACCCAAAAAAAGACCAGTATGTAGATATTCTTGCAACTAGGGTTGAAATAACCCAAATTTTAATCCTCAACAGAAAATGGATCTGATGGAGGGAATAGCATTTGGTAAGGCAATGGAGGAAGGCATGGGATCCATATTTAGGAAGTGGAGTCATATGAAGTTGATGGCACCATATACTTCACGTGCCTTCTCCACCTGCCCTATTGGAAGTTGGAACGCATGTTTAGCCAACACCATATTTAAGCTCTCAATGTTTCCCTTGAATAGTCCTTCCTTCATACCATTATAGATCGCTGCCACTACTTTTGAAGTGTGGAGATGGTCTACTGTGAAGAGACCTCCCATGGGTGCATTGTCCTCAAACATGTTGTAGTTGGCCAATGCAGTACACCAATGCTCGATATCAAATATGTGTGTGCGTAGGAAGGAGAATGCTATCGATACCATGTAGCCCTGGTCCTGCACCAAGTCATAAACATTGGAGAGGAAAATAGAGGTGACATTTGAGTATTTCAGTTTATTTGCAAATGCCAATAAAAGTGGGTTCCTGATGATGATCCTTATGGTGAACTCTAGGTTGACACAATCAGTATCAAAGACCATCCGCAGTTTGGTGGTTGTGTAATGGCCATCCATGTCTGGTTCCCATCCAAAAGGAAGTAGGTAGATGCAATAATTGTATGCAAAGTCCACCATTTGATTGGTAGAGAGAAAACTTACATAGAGAAGAAAAATACAAAAAAGTGAAAATGCTCAAGATGTTGTCTACCAAAGTCTTGAAGCTTCTTTCAAGACCATATACGATGATTTGATGTACTTTGCCCACTTCGTTCCAATAAAAATTTGAAGGATGTGAAATAAATGATAGATTTCTACCATGGAGTGAATTAAATAATCCCTCCCTTCTCAAAAAGACTTGTGCATTGAATTTGAAGAAGAATGGGCGTAAGTTGGCTATAGACGTGAGATACTCTAGCCGGGCAATGTGCCATCACATTATTATTTAAATTTAGTAGCTAGTTGTGGAGATTTTATTTTGGATGAAAAGACCTGATCTTGAAATTCAAGTGGGGTGATTGATGAGAAAGACAACAATCTAGATGCAAGCATTGATAGGTTAATCATTGTACACAAGTGATCTTTTGATTTGATGTCATTATTGTTGGGAAATGAGGTGTCTCAACCCTACACATTTCTCGTAATAGTTATTTTCATTTAATATTTTCCTACAGCTGTTACACATTGTTGGTGCATTGAAATTTGGTTTATTAGGTGTCAAATGATGCCCACATAGTGGTATATTATGGAAGGCCTATTTTTGGGCATATTATGATAGATTCTGTGACATTTGTAAGGGTCAAAAATAAGAGATTTCATTTTGGACGAGAGAGCTTATTTTTAGACTGGAGTCTTGGCTAAGAAGCTTCGTACATAGTTTTGTAGAACCACAAATGGTTTCTTGTATAGCCAGAAGTCTATTAATTGAAGGCTTGAGGAGTAGTTTGTATGTGTGAGTTTGCAAGTACTATTATGCCGCTAGAATGCTACCAGAAATCTTCCAGAGTTGATTACCAGTGATACTCCTATAATAAACTTGCTCTGCAAGGTATGCAATCTTGTTATTGGATTTGGAATACATTGAGTAGGCTTTTGGAGTGTGGGATTTTTCACATGAAAGGGTTTTCCCCACGTATATTTGGTGTTTTTTTGTCACTATTTATTTCATGTTTTAATATGCTTCTAAAGTTTCTGTAATTGTTAGATCGGTTTTTAAAAGTTTTGCATAATGTTTCTCCTCAAGATTGGCATAGGAAGTTGTTTCCACTACTTTAACTTCCTTACAAGTGGTATCAGAGCCTAATCACCTTTGGTTTCATTTGTGAGTTGTTAGGTCTTTTGTGCTAATCAAGGTTTGAGTAGGAGCTTGTATAAAGGATACTTTGTGATCTTGTTGCAGATATTTTTTTAGATGGTGAGAATATCTAGGAGGATTGAGGTAGAGAAGTTTTCTGGAATGAACTTTGAAATGTGGAAGCTGAAGATGGGAGATCTATTGATTGATCGGGATCTATGGGATGTAGTGGATGAAAATGTCCATAGGCATGTGGATGCAGATTTGTTTGCAAAATATGATGTAATGGATAGAAAATCTAAAGGTCTCATAAGATTGTGCCTTACAAATTTGATTCTGATAAATGTCCATGAAGAGCCCACTTTGAAGAAGCTTTGGAAGAGGTTGGGTGAGATATATCAAGCTAAATCTCTAGTAAATAAGATTTTCTTGAGGAAGAAGTTATAATCCTTGAGAATGGAAGAAGGTGGATGGATTTCTGAGCATATGGAAACTTTCAATATATTGGTGACTCAATTGACCTCAGTTGGGGTGAAAATGGATGAAGATGAAAGGTGCCAAATTTTGTTGTGTTCGCTGCTAGACTCACGGGATAGCCTAGTCATGGCTATTGGGAGCACTGCAGTCATCTTAACGATGGAGGATGTTGTTGGTTCTCTACTTTCCAAAGAGATGAGAAGGAAGGTCTCTCTAAATGCCAAAGAGGCTTTGAGTGTTTAAGGAAGACCAAAAGAATGAGGCAAAGATGAGAAGCAGTGTGGCCATTCCAAGTCTAAGAATAAGGGGAGATCAAAATCTCCTAGTACGTCTAAGGCAATATGTTGAAACTGTGGTAAATCTAGACACTTTCACAAAGAATGTAAAGAAGAGAATAAAAAGAAGAAGAAGAAGCAATATTTTGATTCTAAGTCAGAGAAAGAAGATGAAGATGCCTTTATTGCAGCTTTGGCCACTCGTGCAGGTGATAATGCGTGGTTGATATACTCAGGTGCATCTTTCTACATGACTCCTAACAAAAACTTGTTTACTAAGTATGAAAACTCTGATGGTGCTAAGGTGTATTTGGGTGATAATTTTTTCCTTAACATTGTTGTCTATGGTAGTATTCATGTGAAATTTTCTGATAGTAGAGTTAGACGATTTGATGGTGTCTTGCATATCCCAAGACTAGCAAGAAATTTATTATCTGTTAGCAAGTTAATAGATGTGGGTGTGCATGTACAGTTTTATGAAGTAGGTGTGAAAATGGTGAGAGGTGCTATGTTGAAAGCAAGAGGAAGTAGATTGGGTACATTGTACCAACTTGATGCATGTACGGTTGAGTACAATAGCACTTCTGAGAAAATTAAGCTAGAAACTACTTCGCTGAAAAAAGAGATGGTTTCCTCTTCTGCGGATGGTCGTGGCTTCTAGATACCTAAGGGTGCTCTGTCTACCGAATCAAAGTTGCCTGCAGAGAAGACTATGTTATGGCACCAGAGGCTTGACCACAATGGGAAGAAGGGTTTAAAAGCCCTGAAAAATAAGAACCTTGTTGAAGGGTTGAATGATTGCAATCTAGAGTTTAATTTCTGTGAACATTGTATTTATGGAAAATAGAACCACATTCAGTTTTACTCATCTTCTCATAAGTCTTCATGTATTTTGGATCTAATTCATTCAGATGTATTTGGTTATGTTGATGTTTCTTCTATTGGTAAATCAGTTTATTATGTTACTTTCATTGATGATTTCAGTAGGACATGGGTATATTTTTTAAAGAGTAAATCTGAAGTTTTCAGTAATTTTAAGGAGTTTAAGGCTATGTTAGAAACTCAAAGTAGAAACAAAATTAAATGTTTGAGGACTAACAATGGTGGTGAGTACTGTTCTATAGATTTTGATAGATTATGTACAGATTGTGAGATTAAAAGACAAAAGACAACTCCATATTCTCCTCAGCAGAATGGAGTTGTAGAAAGAATGAACAGAATGTTGATGGAGAAGGCTAGGAGCATGTTGAGTGGAGCTAGTCTAGAACAAAATTTTTAGGATGAAGTTGTTGCCACTACTTGTTATTTGGTAAATAGATATCCTACATTAGCGCTTGTTGATAAAACACCAATGGAGGAATTGTTAGGGAAAAAACCTTCACTGAGACATCTGAGATTTTTTGGTTGTGAGGCATATGCACATGTGTCTAAGGAGAAGAGAACAAAGTTGGATTCTAAGGTTGTGAAATGTATCTTCATCGGCTACATCTATGGTGTGAAAGGATACAAGCTTTGGGACCCTGTTGCACATAATGTAATTTATTCCAGAAGTGTTATTTTTAGAGACACTAACTCTTCTCCTATTACTTTTCAGCCATAACATTATAAAGAAATTGAACAGAAAAAAGATGTGATTCAACTTCCTTCTATGTCTGAGAAAGTTGAATCGAGGCCCCAAGATAGACAAGAAGTTGAGGAGAGCTCATCAAGCTCTAAATTTTTTGAAGAGGGAGAAGAGGAGGAAGAAGTGGAAGAACCTCCACCTCAGCTTGTTTGAAGGTCTACAAGGCATAGGCAACTATCTGAAAGGTATGGGTATTCACCTAATGATTGGAAGTGTATATTTGCTTTGAGTACTACTATTGATGAACTGAGATTTGTGCAAGAGGCTTTAGGTATGAATGATGCAGAGTCCTGGAAAATTGCAATGGATGAAGAGATCGCAGCCCTTGAAAGAAATGATACATGTGACCTAGTACCATTTCTTGAGGGATGCAAACCTATTGGATGTAAATGGGTGTTTAAGAAAAAGATTAGTTCAGATGGAAATGTTGAAAAGTATAAGGAACGACTAGTTGTGAAGGGATACTCTCAGGTTGAGGGTATTGATTATGGTGAGATCTTTTCTCATGTTGCTAAAATGACATCCATTTTGTTTTTATTATCTATTGCAATAGCTTATGACCTAGAGGTCAAACAAATGGATGTGAAAACTGCTTTTCTTCATGGTGATTTGGAGGAAGAAATCTATATGACACAACCAGAGCACTACATGGTGAAAGGTCAAAGCAAGTTGGTTTGAAAATTAAAGAAATATCTTTATGGCCTTAAACAAAGTCCTAGGATGTGGTACCAGAAGTTTGATACTTATGTGTTGAGTTTGGAATTTGTGTGGTCTAAATCTGATCACTGTGTATATCTTAAATCTGATGGTGATTGTTTCCTGGTAATTGATTTATATGTTGATGACATGTTGTTTATTGGGAAAGGAAAAGGTTTGATTGTAGAATTGAAATCTCAGCTCTTTGCAAAATTTGAAAGGAAAAATCTTGGTGCAAAAAAACAAATACATGGGACGGAGATTAGAAGAGATCACGAGAATAGAAAGCTATGGCTTGGCCAGAGTAAGTATGCTTGTTTAGTTTTGTAAAGGTTTAACCTGCAGGATTGTACACCACTTTGTGTTCTGTTACATTGGGAAAGAATCTCTCTATTTCACAATGTCCTTAGACATCCCCATCAGAGATGGAAGACATGACTAGAGTGCTCTACTAGATTGCAGTTGGAAGCTTAATGTATGCTATGGTCTATACAAGACTAGACATTACCCAAGCAGTGGGAGTTATTTCTCGTTATATGTCTAATCTTGGAAGAGAGCATTGGGATGCAGTTGAGAGAATCTTCAGATATTTTTGGGGTACAACTGAGTACTCTATTTGTTTTCATGCTACAAGAGATCAACATTCTCTGAGTATTCATGGTTTTGTGGATTAGGTTGGTATGGTGATGTCAATAGAAGAAGGTCCACCAATGCATATGTTTTTACTCTTAATGGTGGTGTAATTAGTTGGATGAGCAAGTGATAGGATGTGGTTGCTTTGTCCACTACAGATGCATAGTACATGGTAGCTACTCATGTTTGTAAAGAAATAATTTGGCTGAAGCATTTGTATTTAGATATTGGATTGAAACAGGGTGCAGTTACAATTTATTGTGACAATTAGAGTGCAATCTGCCTTGCGAACAGATATGGTCGAAGATGGTAGGGTGAAGCTGGAAAAGGTAGAGACTGTGGCAGATGTTGCAGATGCATTAACTAAGCCCGTGAGCACAACAAAATTCAGGTGGTGTTCCGATTCTATGGGCCTTTTGGCCCCTAGTAGTTGATCCATGATGCTGTTATTCCCCTGGCTCTTGTAAGGTATGCAACAAATGGGAGAATGTTGGGAAATGAAGTGTCTCAACCTTACATATTTCCCATAATAGTTATTTTAATTTAATATTTTCCTATAGCTATTACACATTGTTAGTGCATTGAAATTTGTTTTAGTAGGTGTCAAAAATACTCATATAGTGGTATATTATGGAAGGCCTACTTTTAGGGATATTATGATAGATTTTGTGACATCTATAAGGGTCAAAAATAGGGGATTTCATTTTAGACGTGAGAGCTTATTTATAGACTAGAATATTAGCTGAGAAGCTTCACACATGGTTTTGTAAAACCACAGATGGTTTCTTGTATAACCAGAAGTCTATAAATTGAAGGCTTGAGGAGTAGTTTGTATGTCTAAGTTTGCAGGTACTATTATGCTATTGGAATGCTACCGAAAATCTTCCAGAGTTGATTACTGGTGATACTCCTATTCTCTACAAGTGTATGTGGTCATGTTATTTGATTTGGAATACATGGAATAAGCTTTTGGAATGTGGGGTTTTTCACCTGAAAGGGTTCTCCCCACATATACCTGGTGTTTTATGTTTCACTATTTATTTCATGTTTTAATGTGCTTCTGGAGTTTCTGTAATTGTTAGATCAGTTTTTTAAAAGTTTTGTAGATTGTTTCTTCTCAAGATTGGTGTAGGAAGTTGTTTTCGCTACTTTAACTTCCTTACAATTATTCGTCATTATCTAACTTTAAATGGTAGAAATTAAGGGGGTTAGATGTGTGATATTTAATGTGCTTTGTACCTTGTCATGACAACTGTTGTCATCCCATCTACCTTGGATCTAGGTGACCTCAATGAAGGATGCATTGTTTGTCCACCTTGGCCAACTTGAATAGTCCATATGAAAGTGTCTCATTGTGTGGATCAATCACTTGTGATATTGTTGATTGTCCAATTGCCTGGTTGGCTAACTAATCTACTAACATGTTAGCTTCCCTATAGCAATGGGAAATCTGGAATAAGTCAAATTCCTTTAGCATGTCCACCACTTGTTGGATAATGTAGTTTATTTTTTAGTTTGTCTAGCTTTCAATGCTTTAACAATGATAAGAGATTCTCCCAAAATCTAGATCTTTCTAACATTATTTTCGAGCACTAGGTGAAGACCATCACTAGCTAGAGACCCTAGAGAACTGCAAATGCCTCAGCTTTATTGTTTGTTCCTTTAGCTATTTTAGTAGTTTTTGGTAGAATCCCCTATCCATTATGATCCCAAATTATACAACCTATACCGGAGATGCATGGATTTCCTCTACATACCCCAGTGGAATCCGTCTTAGCTTGGTTTTGTCAACTTTGGCAGGAATCTTCTAATTTGGAGTATTGGTGTAAAGGATTTTGAGGAGTTTCCAATTATTTAAAATTGAATTGTCCCAATCTTTGAATATTTTATTAGTTAAGGCATTTTTTCTTACCTTCAAAATTACAACCTCGGAGATTATTTTTTCTATATTCACTATTACCTTACCAAGTGAGGAGGGCATTTTCCTAAAGATCCAGTAGTTTTGCTCTTTCTATATTTTCCATATGATCATCAATGGGCTGACTTCCCATATGCATGTCATTGGCAAGAAAATGGAACTACTCCTAAAACATCAATTTCTTATTCTTGGGTTAGTTCTACAACATGAGGGAGTGATCTTGCACAACATAGATTTGGCTTGAAACTTAAATCTTTAAAATTTAAATTACCAACTCCCTCCCTTTCCCACTAGGAATTCAATAGACTTGCTACACATTTATGTAATAATTCATTATGTCTTGTTATTTAAAGACATTCATTCAAGCATTAATTCATGTTTGATAATCACTTTGAAATCCCAGAGCATTAAGAAGAATTTAATAGGAACATTTCAAATTGGAGCAATAAAATGAATCAGTACTTGCATTAGAATTATCATCTAGATATTTTGAATGTTTTCTTTTTATTTGCCAAAGTTTATCAAGGTTGTAAAGCCATACTTTCAAAGGGAGATTATTGAGGAGAACACGAACCCTCATAATTCAACAATTTGCCCAATGCATTTCTAATTATTGGTAGCCTTAGGCATCAATAGACAATGGAGTTTGGAGTGAATAAATTCATAGAAGACTACATTATGCCAAATTAGGACCAGACATAAGAGATTAGATTTGTGTAGCACATAATTGAGCTAGAGTTGTCAAATTGACCCATAGAGAATTATAGGTGTGCATAGGATTATATGTAGTAACCATCTTAAGGTTATTAGGCTTTTTAATACCTAATGATGCAATTCTACATGACATCATATTTACTCATCACTCTGAATTATACTTTCCCAACTATTATTTATTAATCTAGGTTGATTTATGATCAATTGCATAGATTTATTTTATTAGCCTAGATTAACATAGAAAATGTTGTTTTTCCTATACATTTTTTGTGAACCCATCTAATCTTACGCTCATGTGGTTCAACTTTAAACCTATACCTTCATTTATTTTAGAGTTTGAGATACATACTTTTGATTGGTTCATCATTTTAAATCTTGTTTAGGTTTGTGTTGCTATTTATTACTAGTGAATTGATATATATATATATATATATATATATATATATATATTTGGTTTTAGGGTTTGTTCATAACTATTGGACCCCTCTTTTTCCCAATAGTTGGACTCTACTTTAGGGTTTCATTTTTTGGTTGGTAAACTTGGGAATTTTTAGCCTAGCCTGAGCTAGAGAGGTCACTAATGGGGGACCTCTTCCCAAGGCATTATTGCCCTTCTTACTTTAACACATGTAGTCCAAACCAATGATCTTATGGGCCTAGTGGAGGCACAAGACCTATGTAGTCAATGGTCCAATGAGGGCTTAAACCTTAGTGGTGTGACGATAAGACCAAGTTTTTAACCAATGCACCATGTCCTTATCATTTTCTTTAGGGTTTCATTTTCAAATTTGATTTATCATTAAATTTTTATTTTTGGATTTGAAAGTTCTTATCATGGATGTTCTCTCCCTCTTCCTTACCAAGAACACTTCTTACATCCAGACATGTTATTATGATACTTTTTTTGTGTCCTATAATAGTTACTTAGTGACTACATCATCATTATATGCTCTTGATACATCTAGATATCTTTTCTCATGTGGTGTTGTTTCTACCAAGCATCACAAATTATATTTTACATCTATAAATTTTCATCTATGTGCCTTATTGATGGTTCAAAAGACACAAACTTGGTGAGTGAAAAAGTCTATTGAAAAGGATAAAAGGTCCTCCAAAGATCAATATACTTGTGTAGAGTTAGTGAATGCATCAGTAGAGCTAAAGTGAACACTCTTAATTTAATCAAATCTCTCTTTTAGGTTCACCAAGGTCTCAAAATAGATAAAAAAAAATTACATGCATAACCAAATGTTTGTTAATCATGAATCTAGACATATAAACTTACATGCAAACATGTCCCTCCAATTTCTATAGATAATTTAGAAGAAAGATTGATTACACATGATAACAAATCAATTCAAAGGAAATTTGGTTGGCACATTAAAGAAGATTTCAAGTAAGAATGAACTTATACCGAGTCTCTCTTACACTAGTTAACCTATTTTGTTATTGAGACATAACATTGATAGGTCTTTTGACACACCAACTTAGCTCTGTGATGTACCTTTTTTCCATTTTATTTTTTTGTAGGAAAAGTAATTGTAATAATATAATATGAATGCGTTAGTCCTCATTATATTTTAAATTATCAAGGACAACTTATTTACTATTATTTTAAGTTGGTGGGCCACTCAAAAAAAGGCAATTATAGTCATATTTTAAGGAGTAGAATTATAATTCTAAATCAAGAGAGAGTGGGTGAGAAAAGAAAGAAATCTTGACAAATCTTTTTAAGAGGGGAAAAAAGATGAAGATTATCCATACTTGATGTTTACAAATTATCTCAATTTTAGAGCACTTGTATACAAATTAAATCCAATGATGAAATCCCTTGTGGTTGTAGATCCAAGGACAAAAACCCTTGTGGTCTTTAGGGTTTAGCAATGAAAAATCTTGGATTCACAAAGGTTATTCTAGTTCAAGAATTACATTGGGCTTTATTGGCATCTCTAGTTTCAGTGTTGGTGTTTGTTTATTCAATAGGATGTCTGGATGTTTGGTGTGCTCTAGTTTTGTTGGTGTGTGTGGACATTTTAAGATATTGTAGGCTATTCATGTTTGGTAGATTTCAATGTGTGTTTCAATTTGTGTGCAAATTCTTGATAACACCTTCAGATTAGTGTGGTGTTTCAATTTTTTTGTTATGTGGAGGATTCTAGCATGGAGTTTGTATTTCGATCTTTAGTTTATATTTTAACCCAATAACCTTGTTGTGCCTTGTTGGTATTAAATAATATATATGCCGATATAGTTCTTTATTATTTTCCTATCAAAATGATGTGTTATTGGCATTATAATTTATGCATTACTATGAGATTGTTGTGATTAGTGAATATTTTGTTAATGGTTGCTTGTACAAAGCCAATATTATGAGCATTGTAAGGTTTCTTGCATGGAATCAAGTCCTTTAATATGTGTGTTTTCTGTTAGAATATTCTGGTAATTTCTACCAGTTGTAGGATAGTTTTAATTTTGTCAGTTATATTTGGTACGTTCTAGAAAATGTAAGATGGCTATTGTTGGCTCATTCTAAGTTATTCTTTAAAAATCAAAATTCCTCTATAAAAGAGGTATATATAATTGTATTTGAGTCCAATTGAATAGAAATTTAGTGCAACAACTTGATTATATATTTCCTGTGTCTATTGTGTTCTGTCTCTGCCCACCTACAAGTAGTATTAGAGCAGGTTGAAGGATCAAGGAGGAGAGATTATTGTCAAAGACATAGGTGAAGCTGGATACTATGAAGCAAGGATTGATATCCATAACAGAAAAGGAGATTATTATTTTTTGGAGTTTTTGGTTCGCTGGAGCCACCAACAAGCTAGTCAAAGCACCTAAAGGAAATCATAGGAAGTTGTTTGAAGTTTTGATTGAAGGTAAAATAAAAGACCACAGAAAGTAAGAAAAGTCAAGCAAATACATAAGGGTTAAAGCTAGAAAGGGTAGAAAAAGAGTCATTGTAGCATATAGGAGGTCACAAATAAAGTCAGTCGCAACATATAGCACTAGGCAAATCGTAAAAGTGTGAAGGAATATTGTGGTTTTTTAGCATAGATATTTCAGATCTAAGACAAAGGAGACATTAGAGGGTTTATGAGGAGCTACCAAACTAAATCGGCCAATTTCAGTTCACAGAATTTGCTACTGAAGAAGCTAGTAGGAGTTGCTCATCATCATCAAGAAAACCCTAATTTTTTATAAAAACCACATTGAAGGAGATAAACACTACCAAGGAGTTATTTTCTAAAGTCAATTTACTGTAGTGGATTGAAGTCATGGCATTAGGTATTTTGCAACCTATAATTCCAATATTTCTGGCAAAAATTATGATAATTGGTCATACAGAATGAAATTGGTACTGTCTTCACAAGAGTTATTAGAAATAGTTGAAAAAGGTTACACAACCACAAGATGACTCTACTTTGAGTACTGATGAAAAGAACAAGCTTAGTGAAAGAAGGAGAAATAATATAAGGGCTTTGCAGATAATTGGACACGGATTAGATGATTCAATTCTTGGAAGGAATAAGCCAGCCACTAGAACTAAGAAAGCATGAGACATTCTAGAAACAACTTATCAAGGTACAAGTAAGGTAAAAGTTGCCAAATTACAAATGCTTAGGAGAGAATTTTAAAACCTGCAAATGAAAGTTTCTGATTCAGCGATCAATTTTCAATTCATGTTATGGATTTGGTTAATCAAATAAGGATGAATAGTGATGAGATAATAGATCAAAAGGTTGTAGAAAATATCCTAAGAAGTTTTCCTATTAAATTTGATACTATTGTGGTGACAATTGAGGAATCTAAGGATTTGTCAAAATATTCAATAGATGAGTTGTTTGGTTCTTTAAAAAATCATGAGTACAAGTTGAACATGAATAATAATACCTCATTAGAGAATGCATTCAAAGCACAAATGACATTAGGTAGAAGTAGAGGAAGAGGAAATTCAAGATTCAGAGGAAGAGGAAGAGGAAGAAATAATTACCAAAGAGAAGAAAGAAGGAGTCTAGATCCAGGAGGAAGGAGAAATCAAAGTTTCAATTCAAGGGGACACAATAATAATTAGGCATCACAAAGGTATGGCAAATCAAATGTTCAATGTTATTATTTCGAGAAGTATGGTCACTTTGTAAATGAAAGTCAAAAGAAACAAGCAAATATGGGAAAGCAAAATGTAAATTTTTCAGAGAGTAGTTCTGAGACATTGTTTATTACATGCCATGTATCTCAAGAGAGTTCAAGTAACATTTGGTTTCTAGATAGTGGTTGTAGTAATCACATGATAGGAAATAAGGATTTGTTTGAAAGTTTAGATACTTCAGTGAAATTAGAAATTAAATTGGGTAATGATAACATACTTGAAGTCAAGGCTAAAGGTACAATTAATGTGATAACAAAGCTTGGTAAGAAGACCATTCTTGATGTTTATTTTGTACCTGGTTTGAAGCATAATCTCATAAGTGTGGGATAACTTATTCAAAAGGGTTATAATTTTTTTAAAAAAAATAATATGTGCACTATACTTGATATTCCTCGTAGTAATATGGTGATTGCAAAAGTTGAAATGACAAATAACAGGATGTTCCCACTTCACATGAAAAATGAAAAGATGGAGGAGATTGAAGCAAGTTCCAAGGCATCAACTCAAGATCAAGAATGCGTATGGCACTTGAGGTATGGTCATCTAAATTTCAAAAGATTATGTTTATTGAAAAGAAAGGAAATGGTAAGAGGTTTATCCCTTTTGAAGCACCATTAAGTTCATGTGAAAGTTGTATTTTGGCTAAGCAACATAGGAAAGTTTTCCAAAAGGAATGTCATATCGAGCATGGGTACCTTTAGAAATTGTGCATACAAATTTATGTGGTCCAATACAAACACCATCATTAGGGAGGAGCATTTATTTTCTAACATTCATTGATGATTTTAGTAGGAAAATGTGGGTTTATTTTCTCAACTATAAATTTGAGGCATTTGGAAAGTTCAAGGAGTTCAAAACATTGGTTGAGAAACAAAGTGGCCGATGCATCAAAGTATTGAGATTAGATAGAGGAGGAGAATACAAGTCAAATAAGTTTTTGGATTATTGCAGGTATCATGGAATAAAGAAGCAGTTTACTACAAGTTACACACCTCAGCAAAATGGTGTTTATGAAAGAAAGAATCGAACAATAATGGCTTAGATGGAAAGGATCATGATGAAATGCAAGAATCTACCTAATGAGTATTCGACTGGAGTAGTAGCTTGTGTAGTTTATATCTTGAATAGGTGTCCAACAAAGAGTGTGAAGGACAAGATTCCACAACAAGCATGGAGTGGTAAGCATCATAGTGTTTCTCATTTTAGAATATTTGGTTGTATTGCATTTGCATATGTGCCTAAGGAAAAAAGAAGTTGGATGATAAGAGTGAAAAATGCATCTTTATTGGTTATGATGAACAATCTAAGGCTTATAAGTTGTTTAATCCTATAACCAAGAAAGTCATTTAAGTAGAGATGTTGTGTTCAAAGAAGAAGAATCTTGGGATGGACATATAGACAAGACAATTACAGGTGCTCTAGCAATACCATATGATGATCAAGAAGGAAAAGATCAAGAAAACCAAGGAGATCCATCAAATGAATAGCGAGGAACCCCATCAAGAAGTCCACAAGGAGATAACACAAAAAGAGAAGTTGAACAAGGAGAATCATTAAGTCCACAAGTAAGTAATGACTCAAATCCTACACATGCATCACTAAGACCAAGGCTTAAGAGAAAGAAAACTAGAAGTTCACAAGAAATTTATGATCAAGGAGATAGGATAGATTTGCAATCAAACTTTGCTTTATTTTCTCAAGGTCCTATATATTTTGAAGATGCAATTAAGGAAGAACATTAGATCAATGCAATGAATGATGAAATGGAATCCATTGAGAAGAATGATACATGGGAACTAGTTGATTTGCCCAAGGACAAAGAGTGTATAGGTATGAAATGGGTTTATAAAACTAAGTATAAAGCAAATGGAGAAATTGGTAAATATAAGGCAAGGTTAGTAGCTAAAGGATTTGCACAAGAATATGGAGTTGATTACAATGAAACATTTGCTCCCATAGCAAGACTTTATACAATTAGAATGGTAGTAGCTATTGCAGCTCAAAACAATTGGAAGGTCTATGAAATATATGTTAAATCATCTTTCTTAAATGGTTATCTAGAAGAAGAAGTTTATGTGTAGCAGCCACCGAGATATGAAGTAAAATGATATGAAGACAAGGTTTACAGGTTGAAGAAGGCACTTTATGGATTAAATCAAGCACCAAAAGCATGGTATGATCTAATAGATTCATACATGATAAACAATGGATTCAATAGGACCACTAGTGAGCCTACTCTATACACCAAAGTCAATGAACAAGGTCATATTTTAGTTGTTTGTTTGTATGTTGATGATTTGATCTTTACAGGAAATCTTTCTATAGACATGTTTAAATCTGTAATGAAGAAAGAATTTGAGATGATAGATTTGGGATTGATAAAATATTTTCTCGGTATTGTAGTCACATAAAATGATAATGGGATTTTTTTTTGTCAAAGTAAATATGTAAAAGATGTATTGAAAAGGTTTAGAATGATAAATTGCAGTCCAGTTTCCACTCATGTAGCAACAAGTACAAAACTAAGTAGAGAAGATAATGAGATGGATTTTGACACAAAAATATTTAGAAAACTTGTTGGAAGTCTAATGTATCTCACAACAACTAGACCGCATATCATGGATGGAGTTAGTTTGATTTATTGATTCATGGATTCACCTAAAAATTTACATTGGTAAGCTAGAAAGAGAATACTAAGGTACATTGCAGGGACTATGAATTATGGCATATTGTATTCTACTTCAAATAATTTTCAGTTGATTGGATATATAGATAGTGACTTTGCAGGGAGTATTCATGATAGAAAGAGTACATCTGGATTTGCATTTCATCTTGGAATAGGTGTTGTAGCATGGACATCAAAGAAACAACCTATAGTGACAATTTCTTTAGCAGAAGTAGAGTATGTAGCAGGTACATCAACAGCATGTCAAGTAGTATGGATGCAAAGAGTCTTGAAGGGTCTATTGCATGAGCAAGAAGAGTCTACTACAATCTATTGTGACAACAAGTCCACCATTGCATTATCAAAGAATCATGTCTTCCATAAAAGGACCAAACACATTGATACTAGAGATCACTTTATTCAGGAACTGGTAAATAATGGAGAAATTAGTCTACAGTATTGCAGATCTGAAGAACAACTTGCAGACATATTTACAAAAGCATTACCACAAGAATAATTTGAGTATCTAAGAGGAATCTTGGGTATTGTAAATATTAATGTAATTAGTAGTAGAGATTAGGAGGGAGTGTTAGAATATTCTTGTAATTTCTACCAGCTATAGGATAGTTTTATTTTTGTCAGTTATATTTGGTAGGCTCTAGAAAATGTTAGATGGCTATTGTTGGCTCACTCTAAGTCATTCTTCAAATATCATAAGTCCTTTATAAAAGATGCATATGTATTTGTATTTGAGTGCAATTGAATAGAAATTTTTGGTGCAGCAACATGATTATATATTTCCTATGTCTATTATGTTCTGTCTCTTCCCACCTACTTTTTCTATATAGGGTCGATAATTATTTACTTAACTTGCATAGAGATGACCATTGATCATGTGTTGTTTTCTCTATTAAGCCCTCAGTGACAAAGATGGAGAAATGAGGTTAAGGCTTGAATTTGTTAGCGCAAACCAAGGAAGAAAACAAGTTTAAGAATAATTATTATATAGACTACAACAAATATCAAACCATTACATAAAGATTATCAGCCATCATAATTGCTAGGACCTGTGTTTATATAAGTCTTAATGTAGAAAGTGGGATTTCGTCTATTCTTAGTTGGAAACTATCAATGCAGAGCTACGACTTTGGAAATTCATAATGGAAGGGTGTTACTGCTTCTTACACCTGCATCACCATTCTTAGCATGTGGCTAGATCATTTGTAGAGAAAATTCAGTAATTGCAATTGTAACTTCACTATTAAGTATGTTTATTTCTATTAACTTGATTTTTGAAGATAGTTGTGAAGAGTTTTGATTAGTGAATTGATAAATCTTTAAGCTCCTTGTTGCCCCTATAATTTCCTTTGGAGTGAAAAGTTTATTTTTCTAACCCTTGTATTGCAGCTTCCTAATTTGTTTATAGTCACCCATGGCAAAAACAAGGCTTAACCAGAGGCACTTTTTTCCGCTGTTAGACTGGTAACTAGAGGTGAGAGGTAAGGTTGGATCCTCAGACCTATTGGTCTTAATAGACTGGGACTGTACAATGATGCAGTTTGTAGTGAGATGTGTGGTTGGACATAGATGGTTGAAGGGCTACATGGGTCGAATTAATCACTATTCAGACATAGTTTCTGAAGTCATCTCTAACATTATGGACCTAGTTCAAGACGCCGAATATGTCCATTCTCTCTCCTTGGGTCTCTTCTACAACAATATCTACACTATGGATAGATGGGCTACGATAGTCAAGGGGTATGATATGGGTCAGGGTGATACACTTGTTGGAGGGCTGTTCAACCTTCAAACTTTGAGATCTTCTCCTCCCCACCAGGCTATTTATAGAGCTATGTAGGCCTTGTTGAAATCCCTAAGCAGTAATGATCTAGATAGGATGCTATCTGCTTACAACTTCTTTTTCTCAAAAAAAGATGTTTGGCACATAAAGGATACCTTCATGGGGATACAGTTTTTAAGGCTTCATGCCTTAGACCTTGTGCCTCATATTCCAAGGAATGCATTTGAAGACCTAGAGGAGGGCAATGATGATGCTTAAGGGGCTATCAGACAGCTTGCAAGCCCTCTAGATCTGGCTTCCCTCCCTACCGCTAGTTTGGCTGCTTAATATTGAGTTCCATGGGAGTTGGGGTGGTAGCGGGGCTCTTGCTTGCCTGGGTGATGTCTGTGGGTGGTGACAATTTTTTGGACAGTTCAATGCTGGTTCGTCTGCACTTGGTGGAGATGCTGTGTAATGTGGCGGTTGGTTTTTTGGTGGTAGATGGGTGTGAGTTCTTCATGTTTTTTGCCTGATCTACAATGTGTTATTGTCTCTTCGAAGGAAATGTTTTGGTTGTTTTTAAAAAATATTTGGCTTTTAATGTTTGTATCAGGCCAACTTAGGGTCATGATGACTCTAATTTTGCCATCTATGGATATGGCCTTACTTCTTTAAAAAAAATTATTTTAATATTATGGGTGGTTCACCACCTTTTTGGCTTTAAAGAAAAAGAAAAGTTTCTATGCTAAACTGGTCTTGTGGAAAGCGTCATATTCTAGTAGAGGATTTGTGAATGCATCATTAAGCATGTCATATAGCCTTGCATATCAACCATATCAAGTTAAGGATAAATTGATGCATTTTGAGGGAGCAACTAAGTCACTCCAAACTAATCATTCATCATAACTAAGGGGCATTTGCAAAGGAGGTTTGATTCTAGGTGGCTATCAAAGAATCATTATAACCAATGGTTTCTCATTGCCTACCATCCATTTCATTGAATTGTTTTGAATTAATAATTTTTGATACATGTTTTGATGGTGATAGTTTGTCATTGATGACAAAAGGTATTGAGAGAGTTGTGTAAGTGTGCATCTTCACAAGGTATCATCAGGACTGCATGACATTTGAGGATCATGCATTTCACAGTTGTTCACTTATGGCAGGAATCAATTAGGAGTTGTTCACTCAATCAGGATAAGTGTGTTGATCATGCCTTCATTAAGGATGTTGACTTGATTAGTGTATATCTCTCATGTGGTGTGTTGATTATCAATGGTGTTGTTTCATGGTGTGAATGTTTCACTTCAGGTTGTTGAGGTTAAAAGAAGCGTTTTCACATAAATTGCATTGATCACCAAAGTAAGAAGCAAAGTGTTGAAGGTTCTGTGTGCTTTGATCTATTTCTCAACTGACACATATAATAATTGCATTGTCATAAGTGGTTGTTGTTATAAATCAAAGTATCTCATGTTGAGGTTCAAGAAGTTACAATCTTATAAGGATCTCATGAGATAGGAGAAATGCAAAAGAATCATTAGATGGTCCATTGATGTCAAGGCATATGATATGATTTGGTCTTGCAAAGAAATATGTGGCAGAGTCATCAAATTTGTGATGAGGTTCATCATGATCTTTGTGGTTATATCAACAGTCATCATATGTGCTCATAGAAATCAAAGGCTATTGGGGAATGTGATTAAACCATCATTAGATTTGCCTTTTGATTTAAAAACTTTATTTTTATGTCATATCTTTATGACATTTTTTTAAAAAAAATAAAAAAGAGGAGTTTTTAAATGTTAAAGAAAGAAATAATTTTTTTAAGACTAATTTTAGTCTTTAAAAAAGAAAAAATGAAAAAGAGGATTTTAAGCTAATTTTTAGCTTCTTTCATGAAGGGCAGATTTTCATAAGTTTTAAAAGATTTTATTCTTTTTTTAAAAAAGAACTCTCCATCGTGGAAATTAGAGGAAGTGGGAGAGCCTTTTTAAAAGGCTATTATTAGTATGTTTAAGAAGCCATTAACTTTTATAAAGATGTAAGTTTATAAAGAAGACATAAGAAGCTATCAAATGGAGTCCATGAGGAGCACGAATTTTATAAACAAGCCATTAATTTTTTTTGGTTTGAAGTTGTATGTTTAATGGAGGAATTTAAAAAGCATTAAAAATGCTTTATGAAAATGGAGAGCTAGTTTCATGTTTAAATGGGAAATACGCATAAGATATTTAAATGGAGAAAAGCATCATATTAAGTGGATGGTGATGAAGTTAGAAATTTTTTATTTCCTATTTTCTTGGAGGGATCATGATAAAGGATTTTCAAGGAGATTTTTTAGTGCTTTTAAAAAGGCAATTTTCTTGTGGAGATTTTCATGACAAAAAGGCTATTATTAGAAGATTTTTAGATTGAAGTTTATTTGTAAAATAAGAAGACAAATTGGTGGAGATTTTTATTCAATTATTCTTGAAGTTTTTTTTTGCAGGATATGAAGAATCTTGTTGAAAAGAAAATGAAGGGTTTGAAGAAGATGAAGGAGATTTTATTTTCTCTTACAAGGGCAGAATGAAAAATAAATTTTTGAAAACATTCAACTTGATGAAGATGAAAATTGAAGAGAAGATGAAAGGTTTTGAAAAGAGGATAATGAAAATTTGTTTGAAGGAATTTGCAGGCAGAGAAGATAATCAGATTGATTGATTTTCTTTTGAAGAATATGAAAGGTCATATGAAATTGTTTTTGTAGAATGCTTATTTATTGGATTCACATGAATATTGGATTGGTGTGGTTGAGAGGATCCGGATACAGGATTGTTTTTGAATATCTGAGTTTGTATATGATTTGGGTTGATGAATAGAATGGCCATTTGACAGCCACATGAGAGAGAAGAAGTGTTTTGTATTGAAACAGAGAAACCCTCTGAGTTTTTTAATTTGTTATGTATTAGGGGTTGGTGCTCCGTGAAGTTGGTGCTTCAAAAAGAATTAGGGGTTGGTGCTCCTGGAAGTTGGTGCTTCCAAACATTGTAACCAGTGAGGTTTTCACTTAAGCCAGTGAGGCAGTTTTGAGTGGTTTTTTACCCAAGAAGGGTTTTCCACTCGTGAAAAGCATGTGTCATGTTTAATATTGTTTTTCATCTATATGTGTGTATATTAGCTCTTTGCTTATTAAGTTTTGTTCACATCCTTCATTATTATTCTTGTGCACAAATAATTAATGTATTCCTCTCTATTTGTTCTATAAGAGAAAGTTTGCAAGAAGTTGTAAAAAGATTTGAAAATTCACACAAAACACTGATTCACCCGCCCCTCTCAGTGTTATCCTTGACTCCTACATGTTTATCTTATTAGTGAATAATATTATGCATGATTTAAGAAATCTAGTAATATTGTGAAGATTTGGGTTGAATTTGCTAATCAGTCCATTTGGAACATTACAGTGGTTTCAAAGCTAGTATTCTTGCCAATATGTGTAAGGAACTCACCATTTGATTGTAGATTGTTACTTTGAGACTAGTGATAGGGAGATTAGATACCATCAAAGAGAAAAGAAGAAGACCTAGAAACAAAAACAAGAAGATATTGAGAAGAAAAGTCCAAAGATTATGATAGATTTGAATGGGATAAAAGAGTTGAATCTGGCATATTGGGAAGGAAGAGATAAAGGTAATAGCACATTAAATATTCGCAGTGATACAACTAGAGGACAACAATAGTTGACTTAGTTGTTGACATAGTGGATGCAAAACTTGAACACTTCCAAGGTTAATTAGAACAACAATGGTAACAATGGTACCAATGGAGAAGCTAGTACTTCTACAAACAATGGGAATAACAACCACAACAACCCCAAAAATATTGTGGGATCGGCAATATCAAGACCTTTGATGCGTACGTTTTTTCATAGAGATGGTGATGTAGAAAGCAATGGAGGACATTAGAATGTGGAAGAGGGTTATGTGGATTACTTGCATCAGTATCAAGCTCTGGGAGAAGAATTTCATGTTGTCATGTCATTGGTAGATTTTTGTCAACTCAAGTTGAGGAATAAGCACAGGAGGGATAGAGGTCCTCAAAATCAAGAGTTGCAACATAGGGTGGGCAAGTTGTCCATACCAACTTTTGATGGTTCTAGCAAATGCACTGCACGTACATGGGTCCAAAAGCTTCTCTCTCAATCCCATACTGGAAAGTGAGGTGATTAATGCATCATTTAGATGGAGATTCTCATGAGTGTTTGTACCATGGGATAATGACTTTGGGACATGATCTCATTGATTCATATGTTGAATTCACCCAAAGGCTAATGAAAAGATTTTATGTAAGAAGGATCTAGAGTTGCATTTCATAGAATTAGCTCAACTAAAGCAATATGGATCAATAGACACTTATGTAGATAGTTTTTAGAGACTCTGCATAATCATTCCTGATTCATAAGAGAGAATACTTGTTGTCTTATCCATTGAAGGATTGGATCTAAACCTCTTAGAGGATGGGTTAAAACATTTGACCCACCTATTTTACAAGAGTCAATTAACAAAGAAAGAAACAACTGTAAGAGAGAATAAAAGTAAGTTTTATTCAAAGGATTCTCATACAAAAAATAAAATGAAACCTTTCAAAAAGAAGAGTTTTATGTTCAACCTCTGAAGAGCTTACCACCCAAAACAAGCAATGAAGAAGAAACCAATAATGAACCTAGGAAGAATAATTTGTGTTTCCATTGCAAGGAACCTTGGACTCCAGGTCATAGATGCCTTGGTAAGGGAAAGATACATTACATTGAGGTAGTTTCTAAGGGGAAGGAAGAAACCAAAGAATTTGAAGGTTGGGAAAGGGAGAAAGGCCAACATTTGAATCTTGAAGATGACGATACCAAAGGGACTACAATTGCATCTCTTTTTGGAGCACCAATGTATCATCCTTTTAGATTCAAAGGATTCTTATGTGCATGAAGAATCGTAGCACTTCTTGATGGTGGAGCTACCCACAATTTCATTGATGAAGGTTTAGTAGTTAAGAGGGGACTTCACACTGAAGAATTTGAAGAATTTATTATTGTAGTAGCTGATGCGTTTATCATCACTTACAAAAAGAAGATTGTTAGGAATAAAGTGCCATCAACCTTGTAAATCCTATGTAATTAATTACTCCTAATATTGTTTGTAAATCACCCATAAGGGATAAAATGTTTCACTAGCAACGGTCTTGTTTTCGCTACATGTTTATATTCAATCCTCAACTCTAATTCATCCACGATGGGGGGTTGCAAGGGGTTTTCCTACTACAAGGGGTCCAGGGGGATCATTCCCATAGCGGGGGGTCTAGGGACTACATGGCCCGATGGGAGTTTTGAGGCAGTGCCCCCAAAACCACATTTTATTTATATTTTATCATTATAAATTTGGACCATTCATCATTAGGTCACAGATCTGATGGTTGATATTATGTCAGTTTTCCTACCCTAGAAGGCAACCCCATTTTATTAGGATATTTTTACTACATTTTTAGCAGAGTTGAGAGTAACATATGTCATTGGATTGAAGACTAGAGAAGAATAGGAAACACATGTATTGTAATCTCATATTTGAAAATAATACAACTTGTAGCCTCTTTTCTTGGTAGAGTTTTTTTACCCAAAAGGGTTTTCTCCATGTTATATACTATGTTATGTGTTTAGTTCTTAATGCATTTTATTTCTATGTAGTGGGTTTTATTTTTGTTGCAATCTCCATTGATTCTACATTATTTAGAGGACATAAATAAGGTATAAATCAGATATCCATTGTATGCTTTGCAGACATTCATTTTTAACAAAGATCATTCAACTCAACTTCTTCATTGGTGACCATACAACTTGTGATGATTTTTATTTATTGGTTTGGGTGGGACTGACCTAATTTTGGTAGTGTAATGGTTATACTCACTTGGTGAAATTTATCTAAATTATCAAACATTGAAGCTATGTTTTGATCATGAAGGGAAGGAGGTGATATTAAAACATTTTCCACACACATTGTACACATTAGATTTTAGCCGAAAGAATGGAATCTTTTAGATCCAATAGTTCCATCATAGTCTTGGGTAAGCAATCAACATTTCATTTTCAAGGTATGAGCGATGATTTTGTTGATGATTTTAGTGATTTATCTTTGGGACTAATATAAGACATTAGATTTCCACATGATTATGGCCATAGTTGAGGGACTTTGGAAGTGAAAATAGAGAGTATTTATATAGATTTTTTAATTTTCATTAGAGTGGAGCAGCATAAACATGGTAGAGCAAAGCAAGATTTTGAGAAATTTGTTAATTACTTGCATAAGATTGTTGTAATTTTAGCAAGAAGATTGAAGGAGGCCTCATTTGAAGGTGTTTTGTAGCCTAGTACATCAAATAGAAGGACACAGAAACTTCCTAGATTGACTTGGAATCCGGTTATTGCAGAGGTGAGTAGTCATGTTGGAGTGTTGAAATTGTATTGCTTGGGGACAAGCAATCTAGGGAAGGGATGAATATGATGTCCCTTTTTTTCATTTTATTGTTTTGTTGGAAAATAATAAAAATAAAATAATATGAATGAGTTAGTCCTCATTTTATTTTAAATTATTAAAGACAACTTATTTACTATTATTTTATGTTAGTGGGCCACTCAAAAAAAAGGCAATTATGGCCATATCTTAAGGAGTGGAGTTATAATTCAAAATTAGGAGAGAGTGGCTGAGAAAAGAAAGAAAGCAACAAATCTTTTTAAGAGGAGAAAAAAGATGAAGAAGATTATCCAAACTTGATATTTAAAAATTATCTCAATTTCATAGCACTTATGTTCAAATTCAATCCAAGGATGAAACCCCTTATGGTTGTAGATCCAAAGATGAAAACCCTTGTAGTCTTCAAGATTCAAGAAAGAAAACTCTTGGATTCATAGATGTGATTCTAGTTTAGGAATTACATTGAGCACCATTGACATCGCTAGTTTCATCATTGGTGTTTGTTTTTTCAGTAGGATGTTTGGATGTTTGGCATGCTCTAGTTTTTTTGGTGTGTGTGGAGATTTTTAGATATTGCAGTGTGTTCCTGTTTGGTAGATTTCAATGTGTGCTTCAGTCTGTGTGCAGATTCTAGATAATGCCTTCAGATTAGTGCAGTGTTTCAATTTATTGTTATGTGGAGGATTCTATCATGGAGTTTCTATTCTGATCTTTAGTTTGTATTTAGATGTAGTAACCTTGTTGTGCCCTATTGGTATGAACAAATATATATGGTGTTGTAGTTCTTTATTATTTTCTTATCAAAATGATGTGTTGTTTGCATTATAATTTCTTCATTACTATGAGATTGTTGTGATTAGTGAATATTGCATGTTAATGGTTTCTTGTACGGAGCCAAAATTATGAGTATTGTAAGGCCACTTGCATGGAGTCAAATCCTTTAATATGTGTATTTTCTGCATAGGGACGATAATGATTCACATGACCTGCACAGTGATGACCATTGAACACATCTTGTTTGCTCTGTTAAGTGCTCAATGATAGAAATGGAGAATTGGGGGCCAGCCAAGGCAACAAATGGGTATTAAGAACAATTATTATGTGGTCTATAACAAATATCATACCATTACATAAAGATTCTCAAAAACCATATTTTCTAGTACTTGTGTTTATTTAAGTCCCAATGCACCAAGCAGGGTTTTGTCTATTCTTAGTTGAAGATTATCAATATAGAGCTATGAATTTGGGAATTCATTATGGAAGGGCGTTACTACATCTTACAGCTGTGTGACCATTCTTAGCATGTGGCTAGATCATTTGTGGAGAAAATTAAATAATTACAATTGCAACTTCAATATTAAGTATGTTTATTTCTATTCTTTGAATTATGAAGATAATTGTGAAGAGTTCTGATTAGTAAATTGATAAATCTTTAATCTCCTTGTCACCCCTACATTTTCCTTTGGAGAGATTAGTTTCTATGCTAGACTAGTCTTGTGGAAAGGGTCGTATTCTGGTGGAGGCTTTGTGAATACACCTTTAAGCATGTCGTATAGCCTTTCTTATCAGCCGTACCAAGTTGAGGATAATCAATGCATTTTAGGGGAGCAGCTGAGTCACTCTAAACCAATCATTCAACATAACTGAGTGGCATTTGCAAAGGAGTTTTGATTTTGGTTGGCTATCAAAGAATCATTATAGTCAGTGGTTTTCTCGGTGCCTACCATCCATTTTATTGAATTGTTTTTAATTAATAATTTTGATATGTGTGTAGCTTCTTAGTGAATAATATTATGCATGATTTTAGAAATCTAGTGATATTGTGAAGATTTGGGTTAAATTTGTTTGAACATTACAAGGATAGAAATATATTCTACCTCTTAAAATGAGATAAATCTCCCTAGGATTTATGTCACTGTCTTAGCATGCTCAAGTGACCTAGAGGCTAATGTTTTTGCTGTATCAATTGGTTTATAATGAAAACTGAAAAAAAAAAGCATAACATTACCTCCTACTATGTTATCATCAGTAGATTGAATTTTACCACTTAAGTTAACTAGATTTAAAACTCATTTAATTGCATTTATTATTCATATGCATGTTCATGTGCAAACAAATAATGATAAAGGATTGCTATCAAAGGATTTAACCTTTCAAGAACAAGGTAAAATATTAAATCAAGTATAGAGAAATCTAGTCAAAGCTAAATTAATCTATCTGTACTCTAGTAGATTCAAAAGGAAATGTGAAAGATGAGGATGGAAATGGAGAGAAAAAAGCTTGTGTTATCTTGATATAGCATCTATTTTCTAAAGAAGGAAAATCAAGTACGTGTTGGTCTAGGCTTGATCAACTGTTGCACACTTAGGGACCAAAGATTGTGCAATCTTTAAAGGGTGATTGAATAAACAAAGAATGCATGCATAAATAATTACCATATTGCATGTGTAGAATGAGCATAAAATGTATGATATATTTGTAAAACCAAAGACATGTCATAAAAGATCTTAATATATTGATCGATGTCAATTCAAATAAACTATAAGATACACTCTAAGGATATCATAACCCACTTTGGAAAAAATGGCTAAAAGAAAACAACTATACTTAAACTAACAAAGAATTATCTATTACAAAGCAACTTTAATGATTTTTTTTTGTCAACTTTTCGGCCTTCACCAAAAAACCATGGAATTTTTGGGCCTTTTAGTTTGTATTTGATCTTTGTTTAAGAAAATGTAAATATGGTAGAAATGAATAATGGTGTTGATTCCACTTGAAAGAATTGGTAACATTTGTTCATGTCATAATGGTCATGGTTGTAAGAGGACTTGCAATAAAGGATTCTCATGTTGTCTTAAGCTTGTGTAAAACCCATGTTCTCATGTATCAAAAATGGTTGGGTGGTTATTCTAGGTTCTATGACATAAACAACCTTATATATCCACCTTATCTTTCAAACATGCTATTACTTACGTTCACTTGGAGTGTCTTGTTGTATTCTCATGGATGTCCACTTAGACAAAGCATGGTGTTGATATATAATGATAATGCATACAAATTGGTCAAACCACTTATATGGTAGATTCCATAAGAGAGTTTCTATTATTTACCAAGTATTTTAAATTATTTTAGTTCCATGTGGGGGGTTTTCTAACTCAACAACAAGAGGGCATTGAAAATGGATGAATGTTGGTATTTTTAAATGATTCATTGGCCACACATTATAATAATTAAGAATGCATTAGCAGAAACCAAATGAAGACTTGAACCTTTTTTTAATTTTATTCACAAGTATTTTAGCATTATGTAAACTCTAGGGGCATCCCATTATATCTATATTATTATTGTTTAGTCAAAAGGTCGCATGTATTGGATGCATTACAATATAAAATTATATATGATAGATATTACAAAGATGTGGAAGTAGATGATGATTCAATCATGACACTTTGAGAGGAAGAGACATATGTCTCTAGTCTAGAATATGATTTGTGTAGTCCAGTATTGATGATATAGATGTGTTAGATGCATACAATAATAGTTTGATTGATGACCAAGATGAAGAGCCTCGACATCAAACTTAATCTTTTTTAGCCTAGGTTGGTTCTTGATAGCGAGAAATGTAAGATGTTAGGAGGTTTGTGAAAAATAATGATACTAGGTCAATTTTTATGATTGAATGGCCCTATATTGACATATCACCAATTAATAAGTACAACATAGAAGGATTATTTGAAATGGCATTCCCTAGTCTATTTCATGATGATGAGGCAAAGTGGTTGCAACCATGTACCAAGAATGTTTGTATACAATGTGATGTAGACATAAAGTAATAGCATACACAATCTAATGCAGTTAGATACAATAGAAAATAAACAACATAATCACTTTATTAAGTTTCTTAAAAATCAAGTACAAATTACAAATATTCTGTGCCTTCAGCACTCTAAGTCTACCTAAAAAGCTGTGACATAGACCATAGCATATCTATTATAAGGGAAACTTCACCAGGGGACTTCTTCCACCAACCACGTTCTATCTGGTTCTATTATTCTATGTTACTACCTTCTCTAAATAGCTGCACATGCAGCCTTCTCAAGTTTATGCCTCATAGAGGTTGCATCTTCTTTGTCTTTTTCCTACTAACATTCCCACCATCCCACTTTTAACAGACACCTTCGAATAATCCACCCCTCTCATGCATTCAACAATGATTAAAACAAAATGCAAGACCCCCCTTCCATACCAATGACCATTCCCCCCTCTTTTGGAATGCAACCATTGCTTCATTGAAATATCCATCCCCATAGGAATGATGGTGCTTCCTACTAATAACATTCCCATCAAAGAGATGTAGCATATATCTGTCATCAAGTGACACTGCCTCTACTACAATAAGACCACACCAATGTTAAAAGACCTCCAATCTTTGGAAACTTCCAACTTGAAATAGAAAAATAAAATTAAGAGGGATATCTCTGCCTTAACCATCCCACTCTAAATCTCCATTATTCCAGCGTATAGAAAAAATGAACATAGAGGAGATGGACGACTTCCTGTAACCACCATAGCTACCACACTCAAAATAAGGAGTAAAAGCCAACTGCAGCAACACACACTAAAATTAGAGCAAGAGTAAATGACAGAGAAAACTAATGGAAAAATGGGGTGACATGGATGCCACAGCATCAAACTCCTGAGGAAAATTGAAATGTTTCATGAGTGAAGCTCATAAACATTTATAAGTCTTGTACTTTTTCTGAATCCACTTCTCTTTCTTATCTTCTTGAATATGCTTTACTAGCTTTCTCTAAAATTTAATGTCTCTTCCTTCTTTCATTTTTCCTCTCTTTCTCCCTCTTTTCACATAATCCAACTCCTGCCAATATGCACTAGGAAACTTTGGAGAATCATAGGCTTCAATGTCATCCTCTTTAGTAAAATAATCAAATTTATACATGACCTCTTTCCTTGAAACTACTGTAAAAACTTGTCCCTCATATTCCTCTTCTGTAACCTTGTGTTCCTCTTTCACTATGTCTTTAAAAGATAAGGTTCAGCTACAAACTCTTTCTCCTCTACATTCACATCAATATTAGTAAAATAGTCAAAGGATTCATATTTCCCATCTTGCAACAAACTATTAGTTTTCAGATCTCCATCTTCAACAGTCTCTTTATCAATCAAGAGATCATCAAACAACTCAACCTTCACCTAATGAATCTTCTTCCTCACTTGTACCTTCATTTTCCTATGTGTCTATTTCTACAATATCATTCCCTTTGCTAATCTTATCATCTTAAAATAAATGAGGTTTAACAAAATTCTTATACAAATTAGATTTTACCTCCTTTTCTCTTTCCACCGAAACTTTCATTTTACCCCTCTTGAATGCAATCAACACTACTGTCACTTGCATTAGCCAATCATAATCTGCATCCTCACCCTCTTTCACTAACTCTTTAACTCCATGAGCCAAACAATTACTAGTGTTATTACATACCTTACTTTCTTCCTTACTCGAAAGCTTCAACTTGTGTCAAGCTCCATCCTTTGTCAAGGTGTATGTATTGGCAAACCCATCATGTATTGCTTTCCTATCAAATTGTCACGGTCTTCCCAATAACATATGAAAAATATCCATAGGCATAATATCACATAATATTTCATCAAAATAACCTCCTATATTAAATTTTACCAAGCATTGTTCACTGACCAAAACTTTCTTGTCATCTTGTGGCCAAGCTATCCTATACAGATGTGGGTGTTTTCTCCTCTCAAGCTGCAATTTACTCACAATTTCTTTAGAAATGAGATTGTTAGTACTACCACCATCAACAATCACATTACATACTTTACCTTCAAATTTACATCTTGTTCAAAACAATGTTTTCCTTTGATCTTGTTATTTTCCTTCGTTCATCAGGGCTCTTTTTGTAACAAGTACTTCTCCATTTTCTGCCTCTTTGGAAGGTGTCGAGTGTGCATCTTCTTCATTGATGTTTGCTGCTCCATTCTATCTTTTTGCTCCCCTTCTTGGTCTTTCCTCTTCATGAGGGAAGTCATAATCTTGGTGACCCTCTTCTCCACATTTATAACAGGTTCCTCTAAAGGTTCCTCTTCCATAGCCTCTACCTAATCTTCTTCTACCTCTCTAATTTTGATCTCTAGGGCCATATGAGTCTTTGTATCCCTAAGTTTTGTTGCTTCCATGGTCTTTAGTTTTCTTATTTTTCTGATTATTGTCTTGTTATCCATAAGACCTTTCTCCAATTCTTTCACCATGGTCTCTTCCTCTTTGCTTATTTTCAAATCTTTTGTTTAATCTTTCATCCACCTTTAGTGCAAACTGATATGCATCCTCTATTGTGTAAACTCTCACCAAAGCCATCTCTTCTTGTATGCTTAGCATGAAACCATTATGGTACCTTGCAACCTTCTCCTTAGTAGCTTCAGCATGCCCTTCTCTAATAAGGATCCTATGGAACTCCTTTGTATACTGCTTCACTGTTTTGGTCCCTTGCTTTAAGCCTTGCATTTTCTTGAGCAAATCCAATTCATAATCTACTGGGATGAATTATCTCTTCATCTTCTCCACCATCTTGTCCCACTTGGTAATTTTCTTCTTTCTTCTTCTTCCTCTTTCCAATTGAACGTCTCCCCACCAAATTGAAGCATGCCCCTTTAATCTAGTTTTTGCAAACTTTACTCTGCTGGGGTCTTCAACCACTTCAAATTCAAAATACTCTTCCATGTCATTGATCCAGTCCACTAACTCTTCAGGATTCAAATTCCCACAAAATGTAGGGACGTCAATTTTTGGTCTCTTTCCATTTTTTTTTCAATTTCCTCACCAAAGGATCATTCAAAGTTGTTGCCACTGGTTCATCCTCTTCACCACTTGTATCATTTGCATTTGTAGTTTCATCATCTTCACTCACAGGTTCTCTCCTTTGTACAAAACCTCTTCTCATTTCTTCTTACATTGCTTCAACCTGCCTTCTCAAGGCTCTAAAATGAACATGATCAGCACCTGGAGGATTTCTACCTCCATCTCTAGCTCTTTCTCTACCCCGACCACGTAGAGCTCCTCTTGCATACATTTCTATCAGAACCCACTACTCACATGTCCTAGTAGAAGTTACCTCACATTCAGCGATCTGCCTGTAGACTCAGGAATAAGCCTCTCTAATACAAATGATACAGACAAAAAAATAGAATGCACAGTCTAATGCAATTAGATGCAATAGAAAACAAACATCATAATCACTTTATTAAGTTTCTTAAAAGTCAACTACAAATTACAAATCTTCTATGCCTTTGGTACTCTAACTCTGCCTAAAAAGTTGTGACATAGACATCAATATATCTGTAATAAGGGAAACTTCACCAGGTGACTCCTTCCACCAACCATATTCTGTCTAGTTCTATTATTCTATGTTACTACCTTCTCTAAATAGCTACACATGCAGCCTTCTTAAGTTCACGCCTCATAGAGGCTACATCTTCTTTCTCTTTTTCCTACTAACATCCCCCCACTATCCCATTTTTAACAGACACCTTTGAATAAGCCACCCCTCTCACGCATTTAGAAGCGATTAAAATAAAATGCAAGACCCCCCTTCCATACCAATGATCATTCCCCCCTCTTTTGGAATGTAGCTACCGCTTCCTACTAATAACATTCCCAATAAAGAGATACAACGTATATCTGTCATCAAGTGATGCCGCCTCTACTATAATAAGACCCTACCAATGTTAAAAGACCTCCTGTCTTTGGAAACTTCCAACTTGAAATAGAAACATGAAATTAAGATGTATATCTCTACCTTAACCATCCCACTCTAAATATCCTTTATTCCAACGAATAGAAAAAAAATAAACATAGAGGAGGTGGATGACTTCCTGTCACCACCTGATGCAAAGGCAACAACACAAGACCACTAAGGGGTCACAACAACCATTGATGGAGGAAGAGGATACAAGGGATGGTAGGGCAAACAAGTCTTCTAGGCCCTAGTGGACCAAGTTGCAACACTTGACTTCAAACATGACATGACTGTCCACTCATTCTCCATGGTTTCACAACTACACAATAACCCCATTTTTAGGTTCATATACATGGGAACCTTTCCAAACTTTCTATGGACCCTAGACCTTCTAGATTTGACTGTACCAAGCTCACAAAACCATCAAAATACTTAGAAGGTACCTCCTTGTACCACTTCCTTCATAGGCTAACCTATTTTCTTGTAGCCCCATTAGTGAGGTTTTTGAAGCATAACTTTCAGAAGACATGACAAACCCACAAACAAAGTACCTTTTCAAGTACCCATTATGGAGTTATATAACATACTAAACATGCAAATTGGGGTCTTTTGGAACACAAGCCTCTAATTTTGACTGTGCCTGCAGATTTAAGGCCTAATTACAAAAGACTATAAAGCTTGTTCCAAACTATAGAGATCCACTCCAAGACATCAAGCAAGTCATAAATGGACTAAATACTTTATTTTCAAAGATTTTGGGTCAATCCACTCCATTGTCCTTCAAAACCATTCTTCCACCATTGATTAAAAGGCTTAACACAAGGTGACATCAAGCTATAACTAGTTCTACAGACCACCTTAATCAGTAGTCATGTTAGGGTTAACCAGTAGAAGATATCAATTAAATGCAAATAAATATTAAATAGAGGAATAAAAAATACATAGAAATAATAACAGTGAAAGACAAGTATTAACGTGGTTCACCCAAACTTAGGCTACATCCACCAACAAATAGTCCAATATTATTATCCAGTAAATCAAACCAATTACAACCAGTAATCCCTGCAACTCAATACTGTTACAAATGCTACAATAAAATATCAACCAAAACCCTAACCCTTAGCCACTTTTATCAAGCCTTATGTCGGTTACAAAAATAGGTTTTTTTTATGTCGGCTCATGGAAGAATAACTAGTGTACAGTACTTGTATGATCATTTGCCACCTACCAACAATCTTCCACTTGGAGACTGATCAGGCTCCACAACAAACAATCTCCCACTTGGAGACTGATCTTGGATGACACCACTGCGCATGCAGCTCCCACTGAAAATAAGCACCCTGGACTCTATTGTTTTGATTTTATTGTTTTAGTCTTGAAGATCAACCGAAGCTAAAGAGGAGCTTAGCTTCTCCCTTATCACTGCCTTTGTAAACATATCTGCTAAATTTTCATCTGTATGTATCTTTTTTAGCCTTAACTGTCCATCATCCAACACCGACCGAATAAAGTGATACCTCAACTATATGTGTTTGGTCTTTGAATCCAGTCAAAGAACTATTAGCCTGTTGTTTTCCCAATTCCTCCATGAAAGATTGCATCCATATCATCTCCTTGCTTACCTCTATTGCAGCTACATACTCTCCCTCTGTGGTGGATAAAGCAACCACCTTTTGCAGTTGTGAGATCTAACTCACTATTGTCTCATCTACAGTAAAGACATAACATGTAGTGCTCTGCCTGGTATCAATATCCCCTACCAAATCTGAGTCTACATAGCCTGCTAAATCAATATTAGAGCCCCCAAAACATAAGTGTTTATTGGATGTACCTCTCAAATATCTAAGAATCTATTTTACTGCATTCCAATGCTCCAATCCAGGATTACTCATAGACCTACTTATGACTCCTACAACATGTGCAATATTTGGTCTCGTGCATACCATGGCATACATTAAACTTCCTATAGCTGAAGCATATGGTACCTTGGACATTTTTTCTTCCTCCTCTTATGTCTTTAGACACATCTCCTTAGTAAATTTTAAATGACTAGGAAAAGGTGTGCTGACAGCTTTTGCATTCTCCATATGGAATATTTGCAACACTTTTTCAACATAATCATCCTGAGATAGAGTCAGTTTTCTATTCTTACTATCTTTGCAAATTTTTATACCAAGAATTTGTTTTGCTGCACCTAAATCTTTCATAGCAAATGACTGTGCTAACTACTATTTTATCTCTCTTATGTGATCCATGTTAGACCCAACTACAAGCATATCATCAACATATAAACATAAAATAATGTAGTTATCATTATCCAACCTCTTAAAATTAATACAACAGTCAGAATTACACTGACTGTAGCCTTGCTTAGCCATAAAACTATCAAATTTTAAATATCATTGCTAAGGTGCTTGTTTCAGGCCATATAAACTCTTCTTCAATCTACACACTAGTTTTGCCTTACCTTTGATCTCAAATCCTTGGGGCTATTCCACGTATATCTCCTCCTCCAAATCACCATGGAGAGAGGCAGTTTTCACATCTAGCTATTCCAAATGCAAATCTTCAGTAGGCACAATACTTAAAATAGTAGGAATAGAAGTCATCTTAACAACCAGAGAAAAAATCTCATCAAAATTAATGCATTTTTTCTATGCAAATCCTTTTACTACTAACCTGACTTTAAATCTTTTCTTACCTCCGTCTTCCTCTTTCAGCCTATAAACCCATTTGTTTGGTAAATCCTTTTTACCTACAGGTAACTTACATAATTCCCAAGTCTAATTTTTCAGCAAGGATTCTATTTCTTCTTTCATTGCAAGCTCCCACTGAACCTTTGTATCCACCTGCATAGCTTCATCATACCCTTCTGGTTCACTAGCATCTGTTAATAAAATAGAATACAAAGAGGGAGAAAACCTTTCAAGAGGTCTACTTAGCCTTGTTGACCATCTAACATTCACTGGAGTTTGTGGTAATTCTTATTGTTGATGCAAAACATGAGAAACCACTGGAACATCACTATTTGGAGTATCATCCAGCACCAAATAATCATTTTCTTTCTTCTCATGCTACTGCAATTGATCATTGTACAACACCTTCTCATTGAATACAACATCCCTGCTTCTCACAATTTTTTGATTTTTAAAATCTCAAAGCCTATAACTAAATTCATCAATGCCATATCCAATGAAGGTACACTTTTTTGATTTTGCATCCATCTTGGTTCTATTTTCAGAATCTACATGTGCAAATGCTTCACATCCGAAGGTTTTGAGAAAAAAATAACTCATCTTCTTACCTCTCCATGCTTCCTCTAGAATACCATAGCCTAAAGGAATTGACGGACCTCTGTTAATTAAATATATAGTAGTGTTGACATCCTCTACCAACATATTTAAAGGCAGTCCAACATGCAATCTCATGGTCCTTGCACACTCCATTATTGTCCTATTCATGTGTTCAACCACTCCATTTTCCTGTGGATTCCCTAGAACCATTTTTTGCCTACAAATTCTATTAAAGGAACAATAATCCTCAAATTCTTTGCTGCAATACTCATCACCATTATCATATCTGAGACATTTTAATCTTTTACCTATCTCATTCTCAACCAACCTTCTCCATTTCTTAAATGTTTTAAATACATCAGATTTCTGCCTGAGGAAATAAATCAAAACCTTCCTAGTTGCATCATCTATGAATGTAACATAATATCAAGAGCCAGTAAGAGAAGATACTTGAGCCGGTCTGCATACATCTGTATGCACAAGCTCCAACTTTTCATCTTCCTTTTGCTTCCCATCCTTTAGAAAACTAACTCTCTTTTGTTTTCCATACACACAACTTTCACAAAAATCCATATTAATACATTTCAAACTTGGTAAAACTTTCTTAGAATGAAGTACCTTCATACTTTTTTCACTCATATGCCCAAGTCTGTTATGCCACAATGTTGTCTCAGAACTTGTAGCAACTTTTTCAATCTCTTTCTGTGAACCTGTAGCAACCGTTCTTAAACTTGTTTATTTTTTCTTTGCAATAGCTAAAGTGGAAGGAACAGTATGACCTATACAAAGATATAAGGTGCCTACTTTCACACATTTTGCTACTATTAAAACACCTTTTGAAACCTTCCAATTTTTATCAATAAATATAACAATGCAACATTCTTCAGCTAGCTACCCTGCTGAAATTAAATTCCTACTCAGCCTTGAAATGTGCCTTACCTCTTGTAGTATCCAATGATTCCCATTCTACAACTTAAACTTGATTCTTCCCTTTCCAACAATCCGACAGGGTTCATTATATCCCAAATAAACTAGCCCAAAATCCCCTTGGACATAATCAAGAAAATAACTTCTATGGGGCATAGCATGAAATGAGGCCCTTGAATCTAAAACCCATGAATCATCAGCATTATCTAGGGAAAGAATCAAAGCATTATCTTTAGATTTATTGCTTACCACATTTGCCTCCTTATTACCTTCTTGTTTATCTCCTTCTTTATTCTTCCAAGACCAGCAATCTTTCTTCAGATGATCTAGTTTTCCATAATACCAGCAATCCTTCTATCCTCTGGATTGGGATCTCTTGTCCTTTGATTTTTCTCATGACTTCCCATGACCTCCAAAACCTTTTCCTCTCTCCTTTGATCTGCCCCTGCTTTCTGCATTCAAAATACTACCTAATGTGGATCCACCTAAGCTTTTCCTATGAATTTCATCACTTAGAATAATACCAACAACATTAAATTTCAGAGTATTTGAACCAGAAACAGAGTTACTAACCGCCATTACCAAACTATTTCAGCTTTCAAGCAAAGAACATAATATTGAGAGAGCTCTAACTTCATCAAATTTTATATTTATAGAAGTCAATTGACTGGTAATCATATTAAATTTATTTAAATCATCTATCACAGATCCACATTCAATCATTTTTAGATTAAACAAATGCTTCATGAGAAATACCTTATTTGAGTCTGAGGGTTTTTCATACAATTTAGCCAAATCTTTCATCAGACCATCTATTATCTTTGCTTCCATTATATTGAATGCCACTGATGGTGCTAGGCACAACTGAATGTTTCCTAGTGTCTTTCTGTCAAGAAGATTCCAATCCTCATTAGTCATTGTTGCCAGTTTCTTGGCCACTCCATCCAACGGCATCCATAAATCTTTCTAATAGAGATAATCATCCATCTGCATCTTCCATAACTAATAGTTCTTCCCATTGAATTTGTCTACCTTCAATTTACACTCCTCTGCCATTGCTCCCACTCAACTGTGAGACCTTCCTACAGAGGATAATCAAATGCAACCCACTCTAATACCACTTGTTAGGGTTAGCCAAAAAAAGATATTAATTAAATGCAAATAAAGATTAAATAGAGGAATAAAAATACACAGAAATAATAATAGTGAGAGAGAAGCTTTAACGTGGTTCACCCAAACTCAGTCTACATCCACCAACAAAGAGTCCAATATTAATATCCAGTAAATCAGACCGATTACAACCGACAATCCCTACAACTCAATACTATTGCAAATGCTACAATACAATATCAACCAAAACCCTAACCTTTAGCCTCTTTTATCAAGTCTTATGTGAGTTACTAAAATAGGGTTTTTTTATGTCAGTGATGATACATAACTAGTGTACAGTACTTGCATGATTAGTCGCCACCTTCCAACAAGTCCCTACTCCTACAATGTATAGAAACAGTCAAAGATAGACAAAATGAATCTATTCCATCCATTATTGGATTATGGTGCAGGTGCAAATGGCTAGGAAACCATCGTTTTCACTGAAACCTTTGAAACTAGGGTATAAGAGCTATTTTCAAAAAACCATTTGTAAACTCCTTCAAAACCAATGTCAAGACCCCCAAATAGATTCAAGTGAAAGGTTATCCCACACACTTCACCATTTCATACATTTTTAGCCCTTGATTGTATTGTACGAGCATGTACATGATGAAGGAACGACAGGAAAATAGAAAGAAAAATAGGAAAATAGGATAGTCATAGCAAAATGGTTGAATAAATGCTTCCTAGACAATGAAATTCACTCAAACTTGATTCAAATCAAAGGTAATGTCCTTCATTTCCTCCTCTCAGAAATTTTGCACTTTAACAATGTTGTACGGACATGGCCCAAGCTGTGGAACAATAAAAAGATAGTTAAAAAGGCAGCAAATTGTAGTTTCATTTCATTTTTCCTCTACAATGCTTTTTTCCCACTTCATCTCCTCATTCAATTTATCTTTTTCAATGATTCGTCCCATAACTTATATCCTTATCCATCCATTAAAAGGATTCTGATCATGGGAAGAGGCTAAAAATAGCCAAGATTAACTATTTTTTGCATAAAAAGGTAAATAACTAAAAATAGACTGTCACAGTTTTAACAAACTGTAGACTCACTAAGTTGATTGCCTATTCTTGGCCTCTACTTCCTGGTCATGCCTTTAGAAGGCTTTAATACATTATTTAAAACTAAAATCCACTATGTCTCTTATTAATGAGACCATTACACCAAAAATTTGACTAAGGAACAACTATCTTGACTAGGAGAAAATGACAAGAATCATGAACTTGCTAGGTGCCATGCACCACCACCATAGCTGTCACACTCAAAATAAGGAGTAAAAGCCAAAAACTATCACCACTCAGACAAAAGTCTGCAGCAACGCACACTAAAATTAGAGCAAGATTAAATGTCAAAGAAAACTGACACCAAAATGGGGTGGCATGAATGCCACTGCATCACAATGATGTTTTGTGGAGCTTTTTCATTTTATTAATTGAGTTGTACTCATATTCCTTTTATCTCTCTATTGCATTCATAATACTAGTCTTTTTGTCATATTCACCATCTACATCTTACTCATCTTATTGTACTACTCCATAATTCATTGACTAGGTATTGCATATCATCTCTCCTCCCTTAATTCTTTCCTTGCTCTTAAGATTGACAAGAGCTCATTGTAAAAGTCACACAACAACTAACAAGAGCTTTACAGTTTCAAATAATCAAAGATATTCAAAACATTACAAGCAAACAAGAAGTTTATATTCAAACAAGGTATGTCCATCTCAATACATTGTCTTAATCATGAGAGTACTCATGTTAACGATCAATCTTTTATCATAAGCTAGTGTTCTTAGTGAAAGTGATAAGATGGTTAATTTATTGTCACATATCTTTTTTATGAGATCAAAATAATGAATAAATTGATTGTACAATAGTACTTGTGTACAATGGTCAAAATTGACAATGATAGATGAATTTGGTTATAGGATGATAGAGAAATTTATCAATCAACCAAAGTATCAAAAATATGAAAAAAATAATCTAGCAATTCTAGATTTGACTATCAATCCTAAGAAGATGAAAAATTTAAGAAAAGTGGGGGAGATATATAGGTGTTAGAAGACATGTAAATGGACATTATGGTGCAAATATCTATGGTTGCAACTATAACCTTTAATGTCTAGGCACCTTTGATACAATAGAAGATGATGATTATGCTTATGATAAGGTGGCCATATCCATGAAAGACATCAATGCCATGACCAATGTCTTTTATAGCAATTTAAGGGCATGCAAGTTCTTGTCCAACTAGCTTATTGTTCCCATATCCACTTTCTAATCTACCTCCAAATTAGACCATGTTAAAGTTCATCCCACCAATACATTGCAATCAAATTTTGAAGACATAGGGAAAACCAAACATGGAAGTGAGAACCTACACTGCAATGCTATCAAATCTAAACATTCCATGAATGTATAGAATAATAAAAGTGTTACAGAATACCCATGCGGTTGTTACAATGCAAAAATGTTAAACCCAAACTTTAAGCAATGTCAATGACTTGGAACGTCTGATACAGTAGAAGAGGTTTCTTATGATTATGACATTGCTACCATATCAATAAGAGGCATTGGAGTAGTTAGAAATTATATCCAAATGAATTCAAATCCATGCAAGTTCATTTCCAACCAATTGTTTCATTCCCTACTTTGGCATCTTACTCCAAATTCATGTAAATTATATTTATGCCTAAAACATGTTGCAAGATGCTTTCTTTAATTATACATTGAAGAATTTGACCATGAAACATTTTTCATTAGAAGTTGAAATATACAACTCTTGTGACATGTTCATGAATAATTCCATGCAATCTCTAATAGGAATGATAGAGAAAAATCTTCAATTGCTTGGAGGTGCCTCAAGCAATTTGTAGCTATCCACCTCTCTTCCTAGAGATCCTACCAAACTTAGTACCACATTGTAAGGCCTTTACAAGAATATCCCTCAAATAGTTCTAGTCATAATCCTAAAATATTTCCTTCATCTACAACTAAATTCCACAATCCTATAATATTGTAAAAATGTAACTGTTGATGAATTGAACATTCCATGTTCATTTTCATGTTCACAACTCTTGTTAAAATTTCTTGTTTAGTATGCTTTTGACACCAACAACATTGTCAATACAAATTCAAGTTTGTTGGATCATGTAATCCAAAAGATCCTTCCTCAATAAAAACTACAATTAGAGAAATATGGCATGTATGTTGCTGACCATTAACGCCTGAGTTCCTCTATCAAAAAAGTAGACACTCTTCTTCAATAGATCTTACAAGAAAATAATTTAGAGATAATTGACATGGCCAATTGAAAAGACTTTAGTCACATTGAACAAGATTGCCTTTTCATCTATTTCAATTTTGTTTCTCAATATTTCTACCTTGGAAGCACAAATATATGACATTTTCCACCATGATGTTTTAATACAAGTCAATGTTTCATGTTTGTAAACTAAATACTTTCTAGTGCTTCCTAATTTCCTTCAATACTATTTTTACTATCTTGAGTAAAGAGGCATGGCTATCAATGAAGTTTCAAATTGTACATTTTGACAAATGTAAATATCTTGTTGTGACTGTATAGATGCACTAAATATTTAAAACCTAATGTTATTTCAACACAACTTACACTATTTATGTAGTTGAAATTTCAGCACATGAATTTAATGCATTCATTGAATTCAAAATGCAACAAAAATTAAAGAAATTGAAAAATTAAACTAGGCTCTCTCATTTCTTCCACACTATTAATTATAACATGAACTGGTTCGAAGGGTTTCTATTTGCAACCTAGAAAATTGATACTGAGAAATAATCTCAAAATACCTACAAAATATTTCTTCAGAAACATTTAAAAAGAGTTAATAGTTCCCTAATTATATATCTAGACACCAATCATATGAATTATTTTTTGACTATATGAATCATCAAATCAAATGCAATATTTAGATTAATTAACTACAACAAGATTCATTATATTCACTACATCATTGGTGACCAATACATCTTTTGTTTTACTTTAAAGATTATTTTATTTTATTTACATTGTTTCAAGAGTATTTTTATTTAGCTTCTAATTGTAACAACTCTACAATAGACTATGTATAGAGAGAGTTGTTTTTAATAGAGATCATCCACAAGATCATTTTTGCTACCCAATATGGGAGCACAAGCCTTAGGCTGAACCTCGTTCGCTAAGAGCCAAGGACTAAGGGGTATACAATCCACCAAATTCGTTGGGAGCACGATCTCAACCTCATCCCTTATGATATCGAGGACCTTGCACTCAACAAGAATTTTAACTTTAGTTTGTGGATGAGTACAATGACATTAGGTATTATTGTTTTAAATTCCCAACGCACTTTGCACTCAACAATAATTTTAACTTTAGTTTGTGGATGAGTACAAGGACATTAGGTATTATTCTTTAAAATTCCTAATACACTTTTCTCTAGAGTAACGATAGGTCTAAATTATACAATTCCATTGTGCGCGGAGATTTTCCTAGGCGGAGGAACGCGATCCAAATGTCGCCTTGTCAGCAACAGTTGTTTCTGTAAGAATATTGCCTTCGACATTGATCAAGTCAGTTTAAATTTTTCCTTTAAACAATTATTCATGGGCCTGCAAATCAATGCAAGGAAAGATTCTCTTAGTATTAATGACTTTACACTCGTCCTTTAAAATCCCCAATTCAACTTCAATTCATCCAGCTGTTACCTTCTTCTTCTAGCATTTTTCTACTAAATTGGCAACAATGAAAAATACTTCGTTTGCTACAGTCATTCTTGCGTTCCTTGCTGTGTCAGTGATGTGGTTGGGCAAAGCGGAAGATGCAGATGCAAGAATGCCGTATATTGTTCATATGATTAAGACCATGAAACCTCATCATTTCGATTTACACCAACACTGGTACTCTTCATTGCTCAGACAGGTCTCGCGATCGGATCCCCGTGAAAATGAGTTGTTATACACGTATGATACACTTCTACACGGCTTTGCTGCGAGCCTGAGCAGAGCAGAGGCCGAAGCCATTGAGAGCATCGAAGGATCCTTAGCTGTAATCCCCACGTCCTTCACTAAAATTGGCACCACTCACACCCCAGAGTTTCTTGGTCTCACCTCCATTTCCTCGCTTTCTTCTGGATTCTGGTCGGAGTACTCTACTTATGGGAATGATATCATCGTGGGCATGATCGATACAGGAATATGGCCTGAAAGCAAGAGTTTCAATGATGAAGGCCTTGGACCCGTTCCGGCTAGATGGAAAGGCACATGCGAAAGCGGGCAGAACTTCAATTCCTCCCACTGCAATAGGAAAATTATTGGAGCTCGATACTACTACAAAGGTTTCGAGCAGTACACGACAATTACTGAAACCACGGAATACAAATCTCCTAGGGACCGCGTCGGCCACGGTACACACACAGCCTCAACTGTTGCTGGGGTTGCTGTGGCTGCCTCGAGTTTCTTCGGTTTTGCTAACGGAACGGCCAGAGGGATGGCCCCTGAAGCCAGACTGGCCATCTACAAAGCCTGTTGGGAGGGCTATTGCTACGATGTAGACACGGTTGCTGCTATGGAGCAAGCCGTCGCTGATGGCGTCGACATCATTTCTATCTCTATTCATTCGTCAGCCGACTTGCCATTTCACAGAGATGTTAGAGGTATCGCTGCATTTGGGGCCATGGAAAAGGGTGTTTTTGTTTCTGGCGCGGCAGGCAACTACGGACCTTATTCGTCTAATCTTAGTAACACGGCGCCCTGGATTACTACCGTGGGTGCGAGCAGCATCGACAGAGATTTCCCTGCTTCTGTTGTCCTCGGCAACCAGGAGATATATAGAGGCACCTCCACCTACAGCCCAATAAAGGGAAAGTTGCAACGGCCTCTTCCTTTGGTGTATGTATCAACTAACGATAGCTCAAGGCGTTGCCTCAATGGCACCCTTAATCCCATTCTGGTGAAGGGTAAAATCGTTGTGTGCGATCAGCTGCTATTCGCCTACAACAACGATGAGTACGGCGCCCAAGGGAAGGGAAAAGTAGTGGCCAAAGCAGGGGGTGCAGGAATGATTGTTGCAAATGAAAGGCTACTCGGGACACAACAGCTATTGACGGACGCTTTCAATCTGCCTTCCATAACTGTGAGTTTCACAGCTGGACAAAAGATCAAAGCCTACATCAACAGTACTGCGAATAAAGCCACGGCCGCCTTGAGCATCACAGGCTTAACTGTTGTGGGAAACCAAACAATCGCTCCCATGGTGGCTGCGTTTTCTTCAAGGGGCCCAAGCATAGGGTATCCTCACATTCTCAAGCCCGACATGGTTGCTCCAGGTGTGAATATATTCGCAGCATTCACCGGCGACATTGCGGACTATGAGTTATTATCGGGCACTTCAATGGCGTGTCCTCACGTCAGTGGCGTTGCAGCGCTCATAAAATCTATACATCCGACGTGGAGCCCAGCGGCCATCAAGTCTGCACTCATGACGTCGTCTTACACAGTTGACAACGAAGGGAAGCCCATCAGGGATTCATATAATATGGAACCAGCCAACCCCTTTGCAATGGGTGCAGGTCACGTGGATCCAAAAGCTGCGGTAGATCCTGGGCTTGTCTACGATATGGCACCTCAAGACTACATGAACTTCCTCTGCTCTCTCAACTACACCAAAGCACAAATTACTCTTCTCACGAAGGAGTTAGTTTCCTGTCCCAATTCCAGTTTGGAAGCTGGCGATCTCAACTATCCATCCTTCTCCGTGGTGTTTGAGTCAGGCAGTAAATCGGTTCAGGTGAAGAGGAGAAGAGTGACTTATGTGGGTACACAAGCTCCTGCAGTTTATCAAGTGAGTGTGAAGAACCCTCCTGGAATCAAAATAAGCGTGGAACCACAGACATTAGTGTTCACAAAAATGTACGACATTGCCAGCTATAGTGTAAGTTTCCGAACCAGCTTAACTTCTAGTGATGTGAAATTTGAATTTGGAGAGATAGGATGGAAGTGTATCGAAGGTGGGACACAGTTTGTTCGTAGCCCAGTCGCCATAATAAGGTAACTTCCTTCAATTCTGGAAAGTTTATACTACTGTTCTCATAATTTTCACATTTCTGTTCTAGGATGTGATTAGTTTCCTTCTAAATCATACTTCTCTAGAATCTTCTATAAACCGTTTTGATCCCCTCATTTGTAATTAGAATAATTGTCGATAAGTGATGCTCGTGTAGTTGCTTCAGTTCAGAGTTGTTTTCGTAGAAGTTTCTAAATAAGTTTTCTCATGTGTGATGCATGTTGAGGAAACAAAAGTGAAAATAGTTAGTTGCAAATTTTTTGTTTTTTTTTGCATGTAATAGTTTTAGAAGGTTTTCTAGATGTTATTTTTAATCCTTGTAATCTCTATAAAGAGATGCATTGAAACTCTTGTAAATTGAGGAAGTTAATTCAAGGAAACAAATAGATTTATTTCTGCCTCCTAAATTATGAAGGTTGTATATGGTGTTTTCTATTTGGTTGTTTCTGTTGTTAAAATTATTATTTCAGTTGCAATGATTTAATTTCAAAATCTTCATTTGGTATCAGAGCAGAAGATCTAGGTTTTTTGGGTTATAGAAGATTGTTGTTTGGGTTGTTTTTCAGTTGTCATAGGAGAAGTGTGTAAATTTTTTTTTGAGCTATGGGAAAATAATTTTTGAGTAGATTTTTTGAGGAGCATGTTGTAGCAACAATAGTGTAATCTTGAATGGCTTCATTAGTATGTTGTGGTAAAAGATTTTGTAGCATCTAATGCTTGGAAAGTGTGAATCCATTGGAAGAAATTACTAAGAGCTAAGGTTTCTCAAAAAAAAAAGAGGTGTAATTTAAGTGGTTCTTTGGTGTGGTTAAAATCAATGGAAAAGATTGGTAAAAAGGGAAAGAAAGAAAATGAAAATTTAATGTGTACAAAAGATCTTTTGGAGAAAGAATTGATAAAAGTTAAGAAGATTAATGTAGAATATATGGAAAGGATAAAGGAGTTAGGAAAGGAAAGATATGAAAATTTATGTGAAAATGATATTCGGGAAAAAGAATTGGTGAAAATTCAAGAGAAAAATGAAAAATTAGAAGAAGAGTTGAATTTGTTTGATAAGGTTAAAAAAATGAATGAAGATTTAGAAGAAAAGATGAAGAAATTAGAAGAGGAAAATAGTTTACCGAAAGAAGAAATATCAAAATTGAAAAAAGAAAATGAATGTTTGAGATCAAAGCCTTCAGTTTGTGAAGTCTCATGTGACATAGATGATTTGTATTCTTTTGATGAATCATTTGGTAGGTTTGCTAGAGTTGCTTTTGCTAAAGAATGTAAGGATGAAAATGATAATGAATTTGCTAACATAGCTAGTTGTTTTGCAAATCATGAAGAAAATTGGTTATAAAGGTGAAGGTTTGGGTAAGCATGGGCAAGGAATCAAAGAGCCCATTGAGTCAGTTGTGAGGTCTAAGCATGAAGGTCTTGGATATGTTAGAGGTAAAGGAAAAGAAGATGATATTACAGATACGGGTACAAACAAATCCGTTCAAGAAAAGTAGAATTTGGAGTGTTTTCATTGTAAGAGGCAAGGACATAAGAAGGAATCTTGTTGGGATCTGCATCCTTGTAGTATTTGTGGATTAAGGAATCATTTTGAAAAGATGTGTTGGAATAAAGAGTGGAAGAGGGAATCTATGACAGATTGCATGTTGATGAATTATGGATGGATAGATGGATCAAATTGGAGAAAGGTCATGAGTGTGTTTAAGAAGTTGTACCGGTATAAGTATTCACATGTTGAAAAGATTGACTGATGATTGTTTGTTATGACTCAAAGAAAGTCATTGTCTTGTTGTATGAAAAGGTGATTTGCAATAGTTTTTGGTTGCAGGAAGTCTACAAGGCAGAGTACAACAATGATGGTAATGGTAATGTTCAAAGAGGCACAATTAGTTGGAAAAGGAGAAACTCCACATCAAGGGGGAGTATGTTGATAAGTGGCTGATGATTGTTTGGGTGACTGATGATTGTTTGTTATGACTCAAAGAAAGTCATTGTCTTGTTGTATGAAAAGGTGATTTGCAATAGTTTTTGGTTGCAGGAAGTCTACAAGACAGAGTACAACAATGATGGTAATGGTAATGTTCAAAGAGGCACAGTTAGTTGGAAAAGGAGAAACTCCACATCAAGGGGGAGTATGTTGATAAGTGATGCTCGTGTAGTTGCTTCAGTTTAGAGTTTGTTTTCGTAGAAGTTTCTAAATAAGTTTTCTCATGTGTAATGCATGTTGAGGAAACAAAAGTGAAAATAGTTAGTTGCAGATTTTTTGTTTTTTTTGCATGTAATAGTTTTAGAATGTTTTCTAGATGTTATTTTTAATCCTTGTAATCTCTATAAAGAGATGTATTGAAACTCTTGTAAATTGAGGAAGTTAATTCAAGGAAACAAATAGATTTATTTTTGTCTCCTAAATTATGAAGGTTGTATATGGTGTTTTCTATTTGGTTGTTTCTGTTGTTAAAATTATTAGGCCATTTTCTAATATGATATTAGAGTACTTTCGTCAGATATTATCTTTCATTGCCCCATAGATTTCTGCATAAATTTCTCTTCTATTACTATTCTAAATTTGTTGTTCTATGTAGAAAAAATGTCCAAACTAGAGGTCCCAGTGTTATGCAAGAAGGCAAAAGAGAAGGCAAAAGAGGAGGAACATGACCATTATACTTAAATATCATCTATTTCAATGGTCAAATATTCAGATAACAATTTTACACCTCATCTACAACAAAATGTGGTAAATATCTATTTCAATGGTCAAATATTCAAATAACAATTTTACACCTCATCTACAACAAAATGTGGTAAATATTTGTCCTACTTTTATTGGTCAATTTTCTAATATGATATTAGAGTACTTTCGTCAGATATTATCTTTCATTGCCCCATAGATTTCTGCATAAATTTCTCTTCTATTACTATTCTAAATTTGTTGTTCTATGTAGAAAAAATGTCCAAACTAGAGGTCCCAGTGTTATGCAAGAAGGCAAAAGAGAAGGCAAAAGAGGAGGAACATGACCATTATACTTAAATATCATCTATTTCAATGGTCAAATATTCAGATAACAATTTTACACCTCATCTACAACAAAATGTGGTAAATATCTATTTCAATGGTCAAATATTCAAATAACAATTTTACACCTCATCTACAACAAAATGTGGTAAATATTTGTCCTACTTTTATTGGTCAAAATTGACCTTTGACTGTTGAAGTGAATGATGTTTAAGAATAGCCATGGGTGACATCGCAATTGGGAAGAATATTTCTACATAAAAATCTATTAAAGATTTTCCTATTTTGAGAGTTGTCCTCAAAATAAGAATTCTACATGGAAGTGTTTGGATATGCTAGAGTATCATTTTTAAAGGATGAGATTATTCATAATGGAGTCTAGTGGGCATGTCTTTCTTTTCAAAATAAATTAATTGGAAAAAATTATTATGATTGGATGTTTAATATGGAGAAAAGGAACTTCTAAGTCTTAATAGAGAGCAAGACAAACAAGATATATCAAAAGTTTGTAATAGGAGAAATGGAATACACTTCTTGATAAAGTCTTCAAAAAAGTTTGTAATAGGAGAAATGAAATGAGTATGTTAAGTCATGTATGGATTTTGATTTTTACATACAATTGTATGATATAATAGTAAGTCTCCAATTTAACCCAAATAAAAGAAAAGAATAATTCACTTGCTTCATTTGAAAATAATATATATCATAAATGTTTCAATGTATAGAAAATTTTATGAACATTTATTTGAACTTGTATGTTAATTTCTAAAACAATACTTAAGTTTTAGGAATTACTATTTAAGATAATGAATATTATCAAAATAACAAAAGATGGAGATGCATTACATTAATCTTATGCTAAGGAAAAATATAGTATTATTTTAACTCTTTAACTTAGTTCAAATAAACAAGCAAAAATAAATGCAACATATAGGAGGATTTAATATAAAAAATACATAGATGAAGAACTTGTTAGAACCTACAAAATTTCTAGAGGTTAAGGTCCTTGTGTTTGATTTATGTTCCCGTGTCTAAGACTTATGTTTCAATCCTTAGATTTTTAGAGCCAAAAGGTTTAATTTGGTGGTAACCTACGTTCGTCAGTTGTATTGCGTGTCTGCTTCTTCGTGTGTATACTGGTCTCTCTGCTATTCTAATAGAGTGTTTTAACCAGCCGGTGCATTGTAAGCGACTGGCTGTCGCTCATCGAAGATGGTGAATCTGCAGTCAACAAATAGTACGACAGTTCCTGTCGAAAGCAGTTGAACAATTTTATTGGTTAGATTTTGTCGATGGATGTTCCATATCGACCATCTGTACAGTCTGTGAGTTACAACTCATCGTTGTTTACGTGAGGTGTATTCTAACTAGCACCTTAAATTTATTTGAAACTTATGGATGGCAGCGTCTATGCAGCATACAAAATGCACCAAATGCATTTTGTATTTCATGCAAAGCTTTTAAAAATCTAAGGAAAATCTTGAACTACTAGCATGCCATGATAAGAAATGACGGCAAGACCACTTCATAGAACTTAGTATGCTGACTTCCCAAAATTTCAACAAATTTGAATTTTAAATACAAAATACATTTGGTGCATTTTGTATGCTGCATAGACACATTTGGTGCCCGTATGTTTAAATGATTTTGTGTTCATGAACTTGCTTTCAAGGAAGAAGCTCTACTGAGGGGGTCCACCTATCGATCATGCATTGTTCTTTAGCGCTTGGTATTTCTGTAGCCACTGAGGAGCAACATGTTGCCATGTTTCACTGGGACCCGCTAGACTATTTGCAAAGGAAACATTTTATGAAGGCCGTCGGATGCTTGCTGTTGGTGACCTTTCCGTCAAGAGGTTGCATTTAGATGCAAACACATTGTGGACACTCAGGTACATTGCTAGGTTTCACTCTCAAATGGTGCTTTGCTATGCAGTTGTCTTTTGAAGACCGCATGTATGCGACTCCCTAACATGTGTCTCTTGCATGGAAATGTGCCCAAGCAGTGGAGGTTCTAGCATGCATGAGCCGTGGATCTTAGTCTGAATGCTAAATCAACAGTATAAATTCAAAATGTTTTCAGATTGTGGTACATGAAGCAAATATTTGGCTCACTTGGTAATTGCTATCAGTATCGTGGCATTTAAGTTGAAATGGCTACAATTGAGCCCAAGAAACCCAACTAAATTGCGAGGCATGCGAGAATTAATGGATACATTTAATATCTTTAATGGATGTTGTGTCGATCAATTTGAAGCATTTGAGGGGTGTTTTCTACATCACCTCTTGGTGATGGTGGTTTTAGGAGATTATGAAGTAATTGGGATGCAAGTTTCATTAGCTACCTTGAGCATTAAAAGCATCAATCACGCAGCAGATCTAGGTGGATCTAGTTTAGGTGGATCTAGTTTAGTGTGATTTTAGGAATGAATGAATTATGGGGAGCTAGGTCAAAATTAGATAGTCCCGTGAAAGGAATTGAAAGACAATTCAGTGTCAAATTTGGAGTTTGTGTCAGCAAGTGGGCAGGGTTTCTAAGAGGCAAGTGGTTTAAAAATGAACATGTCACCAGGGATGAGAGATATATGACATGATGTGGATTTACTGCATCACCTGAGGTGTCAAGCAAATCTTCTTTGCATGTGTGAAAAGCCTTTATTAATGCCTCAAGTAGTGTGATGGCATGATCTTAAGTACAAGTGATCTAATGGATTTACTAAGGATTGTGCAAGTTCTCAAGGACTAATACAATCTAGGGTTTTCCTATAAAGGTAAGTGTGATGATTGAAGAACCATTTGATTCTTTCATCTTGTTCTAAAAAGAAAGTTTCTATGTTCTAAAAGGCGGTAAAAATGATTCAGTTGTTTCTATGGGGCTTCTCAACCTTTCCTTGCCTCTAGCTGTGCGAATTTAAAGGGAAAGACAAAATTACTCCCTAGAATGGGTGGAATTAGAATAATTTGTGTCTGGTTCACTTGCCTCCTGAGGTAAATGCCAAACTATTACACAAAGTTTTGATGTAGAACATGGTGTTAGTTGGATGAATCAGTGCAACAATTGGCCTCTCCTTTCCCCCTTGTGGTAGGTCTTTTTCCCAAGCTTCATATTGGGATGGAAAAGTTCCAATTTCATTCTCAAATCCTTCATTGTCTTTCTAGTTATGCTTATGGATAGAGTGAGTTAGTTTCCTCTTAGGGAGGAACCATTTGTTGTCCTTACCCTTTTGTTGCATCCTAGTGTCTTATTTCTATAGGCAGATAGTAAAATATTACAAATTTGATCTTTGTCTACTGTTGCCCATAGCCTAGTGTGGAGTGCCCATTGGTGAAATAGGTGGTGTTGTGTCAGGGTGGAGTCTTTTCCTATCTTGATTCAACCTAAATCGAATGACTTCTCTCATGCCACCTTCAACATTAGGAGAGCACATGGTGGTTGCATCCATTGAATCCTAGACTCCAACTATTGTTTGAAATGCTTAACGAGTCAAGAGAGGAGCATTGTCTGAATGACCCATTGTTGCCTCCATTTCCAAGAGTAGCTAGTATATCATCTTGGATGGGTTAAGACCCCATCAAGCTCTTCTATTGAGTCATTTTGGTCGCAAAACAAGGAAAATTGTCCTCAAGCAATGCCAAGCTGTTACAACCATTTCTATTGGACATGACCATTTGGGACAAACATGAGAGTGACATGTGTCAGTCATTAATGCATTTATTATATTCCTTTTCTTCTATAAAAGGGATGAGCTTCAATTGTATAGGGGTTGGTTGGAGGACTGTCAAGGGATGTACGATTCGGTAGTTTGTAATAGGAGAAGCTAAATCCTTTGTGTGAAGTTTCTTCATAGAATGTTTTCTCTGAACAAGTATATATATGAGTAACATGTGGTGTTGAGTTATTTGTCTCCATTATCTCCTATAAACATTCATTTGAAATTAATGATCAAGTATTTTTAGTTTCTTTGCACACATTTGATGTTGCAAATATTTCTGTGTTAGTTTTTGTTTAAATAATGGAGTAAATCTTACATGAAGAATGATGATGTTGTTTACAGTGTAAGTGGATAACTAAGTATGGATACGTAAATACTAGCCTTAGGTGAGTCAGTACTATTGTCGAGGCAATAACATATAGGAATTTCTGAAGTGATTGTCAAATCTATGTAGTGTTGTGGTGAAATATAGTATAAATATTGACTTTGTTTTCTTTGAAAAGGCACCGGTCTCAAACTGAGCATCCGCTAAGCACACAATCTTTTAAAATGACATATATCTATTATACAATAAGTTATTTGTAATTATTTATGGATTTTCACATTAGGCTTTAAAGGATTACAAGAAATTATTCATATATGTTTTGTTTCATAATCTCCCAATCATTTAAATGTGGAAATTTACATTTACTTGACACTATAGTTTAAGATTATGTATCATTTTCGAGTGGTGTCCATAAGGGGAAACCCACCTAGGCCTTCTAGAGCCTTAAGCATAGAGGAGACCCATGTTTAACTGATCTCATGTTCATTGGCTAGTCTTACATTAGTCTCACCTTTAGATCTATTGATCCTCTAGGAGATTAATGTGTTACAAGTTGGAGAACCAATAGATTGGTGACTCTACTAGGGAACTGTTAATCACCCTTCGGTTGATATTAAGGTCTTGAAATAAATAAACTATTTTATCACAAGTTTCTATGTCTTGTGTTGTTATTTGCTTCCTTGCAAATTTGTTGGTCACTCATTGAAGTAGGTGTGTACTATCTCGTCTAAGTTCCCTTGGTGGGTGGTGAATCTGTTATTGAAAGGAACCTAATTCCACAAATATCTCACAATGGATGGGAGCAGATCACTACACCAAAACAATCTTAAACAAGAAGTTACTCAGAGACGCTAAAGGAAAAGAACAACCAACATGAAAAGAAAAGAAAATTGTAACTCATCTAATCTTCATGCTGATAATGAACATCAATTTGCTATATAAAAATTAGTAGGTTATGAAAGTAATGTATCAATATAAAATAAATTTAAATCTAGAGAAGAAGAGAGATGGCATGCCACTAGGCACCAAGAAACAATAAAGAAAATAGAAAGAGAAAGAGAAATAATTGAAAGAGAAAGAGAAAGAATTGAAAGAGAAATTGAGGATTTAAGCTTAATGAAGTTCTTCAAGATAGAGCCACTCCTTTAGGCTCAAATGTAGTAAATAAAGGTTCATGCAAGGGGCATGAAGTTCCACCTCCCATTGATGATGAAACCCTAGATTGGTATCAGGGTTGGATAAATGGATGTTACAATGAAAATAACGAGGATATATTTGATGAAGAAGGGAATGGTGAGAGATTTTATGGAGATAGATTAGGAGTAGGTAATTCTCCTACAGATCAAATCATGCTCTAAGAAATTGAAAATTTTAGAGTTGAACTGCCAAGGTTAGAAGTTAAAAAAGGTTTGAATGACCTAAGAAGAAGAATAGATATCTTAAATAATGCATATCATGAAATAAACCTTGCAACAGGTGGGAATGCTAATGCAGGAGGTCATAATAATTATGGTGGAAGAATAGGAGGATGATCATCTACAAGACCCCATTGAATTTAGAAAGATACAAATAATTAAACTTCACAGGAATTCTAGGATATCCTAATCATGTCCTTATTGAAATTAGATCCAAACTCATGAAGTTTCAAGGAAATAATGTTGTATCTAGAGAAGATCACTTGAGGTATTTTAGAAACCTCATAGAGGATTTTGAAGTTTGTGAAGAGGATGTGTTCATGAAATTATTTATGTAATTTCTCAAAGATTCTACTAGAGAGTGGTATAGGAGTTTGCCGAGAGCTAGCATTAGTTCATGGGAGGAATTCCAAAGAGTTTTTAAAGAGTAGCATGGTGACAAAACATATGCTAGATTCATTATTAACAAATTCACAAATATCACTAAAAGATTAAATGAGTTGGTATCAGAATTTAATACAAGGTTCACCAGAATCATGGCTAAAATTCCTCCTAACATGAGACCAAATGAGCTAATGTGTTTGTCTTATACTGTATTGCTTTTGATGCTAAAATGGGGTATCTATTGAGAGATAAGGATCCCCAAACCTTGAGAGACACCTACATTATAGCATCTAACATTGAGAGTAATAAGAGATGATCAAGAAAACTCCATAAAAGCAGTGACTTTAAAATTTTACCTCATGATAGGGGTCAAAAGAATAAAGATTCAGTTCCAAATGATAGAATAGATTAGATGATGCATGGTCTAAAAGAGCTAAAGTACAAAGTGGCTAGAAATGAGAAGGGGTTCACAAATGGGAGGCCCAAATATGCCAAACAATAAAGAATGCTTAGGTTGTTTGATTAGCCTTACAACACAAGTTGGCATAATGGTAAGCCTATTCAATCAAACCATAAAGGCAACATAAATAAGGAAATGTTGGATCCTTTCAAGAGGCTAGTTCACAATGTAGAAGAAAATATATGGTGTTTGGCTTGCAATTTTCCCCATTCTTATTCACAGTGTGTTGTGGCCATATTAATAACTGTGTTAGTTGGGCCTTTTGGTGAATGTAGTGATCCATAAGATTATGGAGAATAGAGCATAAGCATGATCTCATCACTTTAGTGTGTGAGTAGTGATGAATACTCTTCCATAGAGGGGCTTGATTTAGATGTTGAGGATAAGAGCCATATAGAGAATACAATCATTAGGAAGTTTCCTCTAACAATGAGGAAGATGATCATTGTGTTTTCAATCTAAACAATGATGTCTATAAGTATCAATTAAGAAGAACTTCATATGAGAAAATCAGATCCCTCACTACTATTGCTATTGCTTAGGTGAAGAGCAATTACAATCTAAGAAATAAGAAAGCTCATAATGAAAGTAGTCTTGCAGGAGTAGTAGGAAGTATATTTAAGAAGGAAACACCAAAGGGGGTGCAATCACATAATTTGGTAAATGATTATGCAAAAGGTAAAGAAAATGTTTGGGCCTCATCGATCAAATGAACAGTAAACCTTGATCCCAAGCATAAGACAAAAAGTACAAATGGAAAGAAGGTCAAATATAGGGGATCAAGTGGTGTTAAGAATGAAGCTAAGGATAAGGAAAAAAATATTCAAACCCTTGTAGTAGATGGAGCTCATACTCTCATCAATCTCGTACCCAAGTATATTCGACTTGATATTACACATGTGTTTAGTCAAATCAAATCTTTCTATTATTTAGAAAAAACCACTGCAGAGAACCTATACTAGATATATTAAATGCCTAAATTAGAAGTGTAAAGGATAGCCTACAAAAGGGCAAAAGAGCATAAAGGCCCACAGAACTACAATGAGGATAGACAAGAAGAACCCAAATAAATTGAGAAAGGCAAATGACTAGAAGGGAGAATCCACATGGAGGGAGAAAAGACATAATTACAAACCACTGAAACAACCAAATGACATTCCCAAAAGGGCTACCAACTGATCCAAGTATCCATACAAGATTTTAATGTGATGTACATTAACCAGCTACCCGCAAACACATCTGCCAATCACCATATCAAGAATTACTAGCAAGAGCAACAAAGGATTTGCCCATTGGGGTCAGAAAGGACACAAAACTATTACCTCTATGACTGTCCAAGGAAGACTTATGTAAGTACTCATAAATGATGCCAACACTACACAATCCCTCTACCAAAGATGCTTCCACCACCCGAGGCCTCTCAGTGCCATCAATACCAACAACTCCATAAAGGCCACCATTAACACCAACAGCACTACTGCCATCTCCTAGACCACCACCTAATAGCTACCATCAAACCAGTCAAAACCAAAAAACATCACCATGGCCCCAAATGGCTACAGCAGCATGGCCAAAACTAATCCTTCCATTGAGAAAGTTAGCCAACTCTAATATTTTAACCATTTCCATCACTCTCGTAGTGACAAAACCTCTGCTAGATTGAAAAGCTTCTCCCAAGCCTCCAATAGCATCACCGACACCACTTGAGATGGGACCTCTACCAAATCCTCTTCAATCAACAATGTCCACACAAAAAACCTTTGCCTATACTAGCATCTCAAGCACCTAGTAGCTTCAAACATATGGATCTTCTCCATCGACTCCATTTTCCTCACCCATTCCCACTCCGCTCCCAAATCTATGCTTCCATGCCAATGTCACCAGAAATAAAGAATCTCCATAGTGTCTTTGTCAAGGCCTCCAACGGCCACACCTAACACCAATCCACCATCCACTACCACTAGTAACTACATAGGAAACTCCTCCAGGGTTCAAGATCCAACGACATTGCTCCTAGCTCCATCAGAGCCTCCTTCAAAACCTCTCAAGAAGGGACTCTTTTATTGTACCATTAGCACCTTCATTAAGAAAACAACAATTAAGGCATCCAACGACCACACCTGCTACCATCCCACCAACACACCACCACTAGTATCTGCACTAGGAATCTCAACTTTATGAGAGATTGCATTGTACTTGGGTACCTCATTAGCCCTAGTTGCCAGGACCCAATTTTATATCATTGCATTGTACTTGGGTACCTCCTCAGGCCTAGTTGTCGGGACCCAATCTTCAGTCCACCTAAGTTATACTTAAGGGGATATGTTAGTGTATATATTTCATACACATAGGCACTAAGCCTAGTTATCCATGTTTTACACAAGGTGCATTGAGGTGTTGCATACTTGGAGAGGTGTCGCATAGTTATAACAAACTAGCCACCTCAAGCTAATTTCATGGAAGGCAACTCACCACCACTCATTAATTGAGGAGTCCCATCCTCAATACATGTTTGGTGGTTGCCTCCCTCCTGTGTTATTTATATTCATCGCTTGGCCATTATACAAAGTCAACTTGATACATTTTCATGTTGTGATTTGCAATATTCATTTGATATTCTTCATCTTCTTGATTATTGGTTCTTTCATTTATCTTTTATTTGAGTTTGGTTTTCCACAATGTTCTACTACTACTTTGTATTGCACCATGACAATTAAAGTACCATACAAGTTGCAAATAATCCAATTTTCCATTCTAAAACAAAGCAAATTGAGATTGATGTTCTCTACATTCGAGATCTTGTACAAGCAACTATTGTCAATCGTCAATTGTTTTATTGAAGTCAAGAACAAACAACTGATATATTCACTAAGAGAATGATAGAAGCTAAATTCTTGAAATTACGAGGAATTCTTGGCATGATAGATGTGAACATTAAGGGGGATAGTTGTATAATGTTCTTCTCTCCTTTGTATCTTCTTTGTATTATTCTAGTAAATCTTATGGGGAGATGCTAAGGAAAAGTAAGATTGTCTAGGGAAAGGACAAGATTTTTTTAGATTCTTCAATAAAGCTATCTAAAAAAGTACATTCCATTTTTTTAGAATCAAATAATAAGGATACAAAATCCTCTAGAAAGAAAGAAATTTCCATATTTTAGAGATCTTACAATTATATATATGAGACTATAGGTATTTGTTTTGTCACAACCCATCTTTTACAATTGATTAGAATGTAATGACACAAATAAAATAAAATAAAACCTAAATTAGATAAACATAAATATACACTCATTTAAAAATACAAAATAATAAACAATTTTCAACAATGGACTACACTTCTAGAAAAAGGCATAAATGAGGTCCAATCTTCCCTCATTTTCTAGTCAAGACTCAAGGTCATATCCAATAAATAACATGAGAAAATTTCCACATGAATAAATGACAAAGGAGAAAATTGGAGAAATCATTTAAGATCAATAGTCCTTTTTCTCCTAAAAATTTATGGCAAAATAGAAAATAGATTAGCCTCATTTATGGGAGAGACTTGACTCAAAGACTTGAGTCTACCCCCATAAGGATTAGAAATTTCTATAAATTTCCTGGATTTGTGAGGAAGAAGACACTGATCTCTAGTTCGGGAGTGCTGGAGAAATCTGTAAGAGTTCTCCCCTTTATTATTTTGTTTGGTTCTTTTGAATGTCTAGTTCCTAAATTTTGCTAATAGATTTTAGTTGATATGTTGCAATTTAATGTCTATGTGGAAGTTTTTATGAAAGATTTGAAGTATAGAAGCAACATTTGTTTATTTAGACCACCCTAACCCGTTGGTCTCTTCTCTCTGCCACTCCCTTAGCCTTCTGCTCTCGATACCCTGTTTCCATACCCTGTGCCTAGCCCATGTAAGCACAGGTAGGGAGGACATTAGTGATAGTTATGGAATTTAGCTTTACACACTACCAATTGCATTTGTTTAAACATTTCTAAAGCCATTTCCTTTTCCAAAGCTCTATACCTACGGAGGATGCTGGCAAAGGTTGAGGAGTTGGGCTTTACACTCGCCAGTTGCATTCGCTTAGAAGTTTCTAAGGCCTTTTCAACAAACCTATTTTTGATGTACCCTGCTTTCATGGCATTCTATGATATCACATTTTTTTTGTGTCATTTTGTCCAACAACTTACATGTCTTGTTTGTGCTTCAACATTTTGCATACATGTCTACCAGGCAACTTCAACTGCAACATCTGATGAAATTTTGCTGCCGAAATGTGATTGAAGTCCATGCCTTGTCCAGTGTCCACGCATGCACAAATAGGGAGGACATTAGCCAAGGACATACAATTTTGTTTTACACCTGCCAATGTCATTTGCTTGAAAGTTTGTAAATCCATTTCAACGAACCCATTTTAGGCGATCTGGCAGTCATTGCATCCCATAAGGCATCGATTCCTTGAACCATTCTGTAAAATAGATTTTGTGCATTGTCTATGCTTCCACTTTTGCATACGTGTCTATCTGAGTATTCCCCACCATAATACCTAACAAAAATCCCCTTCCTTTATGTCAGTTGGACGTCCCTACCCTATTCCAAAGCTCCCAATTTCTCATAGGCTGGGAGGAAGCTAGAAAAGGATGCGGAGTTGCGTTTTATACTACCCATTTGTGTTTGCTTGAAAGTTTCTAATGCCTTCTCAATGAATCCATTTTATGCATTCGCTGAGATGACATCTCATTTAGGCATTCTGTCAAACCGTTGGTGTGCCTTAGGTCTGCCAGAGTTTTTTCAACTATATAGTCTAACAAAAATTCCCCTTACCATTTTACCCTAGTGGAAGTCCATGCTCTATTTGAGAGCCCCAATTTGGTATTGCATATAAAGGATGCTAATGAAGGTTGAGGAGTCTAGTTTTACACTGTCAATTGCATTTCCTTGAGAGCTCTAAACCTTGTTTAAAAAAAATATAATAAAGATAAAATGTAATATAAAACAAATAAAGTGGAGATTAGTATAAAGAGAGAAATAATATATGGTATGATGATATATAGAGTTATATAGGATAGAAAAGATTAAGTATTATAAAAAGTAAATGAAGGAATTTAGGTAAATTATAGTGAAATAAGGTTGATGAGGTAAATTAATTTGAGAGTGGATAATTAACAGAATAAAAGAAAAGAAAACAATAAATAAAGAATAAAGAATAAAATATTGTGAGTGATGCAAAATTTACTCTATAACATATTTATAACATGTACTCTATAACATGTGTGTAAAATAAGAGTAAAGTAAAGTGGTAAGTTTGGTTTTCTTTGGTTACCATTTCTATAACATTAGACCATAGCTATTAATCTAACCCTGTTATTTATAACTAAAACTCTAAGATTCTATAAATTAAATCTTTAACAAATCACTTGAGCACATGTTAAATAGCCTCTATAATGCCCTGTGAAAATATTTTGGAAATATGGATCACCTTACTAGGACACAAAGTCTCAGGATGGTTGTCTAAATAGATGCCATTATTTAACAAAATGTATTTTGTAGTCAAAACATATATAGACTTATTAATATATAATTAACTAGATAATGTTAAAACATTGGCTCTTAATTAATTATAAATGGACTTGAATAATATATGAACCTAGGAGGGTACTTTAAAAAAAGATCTTGATAATAGGCCACGAACAAAAATCTTGGACTAATGATTGAGTTCTTCCATTATCACATTTGAACTTTCATTAAAATTCTTGGTGGATATATTATATGAATGAATCATTGTATATAAGGAATAATGTGAACCATGTTAATATCAATCAAATTAGATACTCAACATTCCTATACAAGAAATCGCTAATCAAGCAAAAATATAAAGTTCTAGATAACTTTGTAAATACAGCTATCTATGAATGTGAAGATTAGCCCTTTGGGCCACACAAGTGGAGTGTCCTATTTAAACAAAGGAGAACCTCTATGATTGAGTATACATGTTATTAAGTTTTTAAATGTTAGGAAATTCAATACAATTAAAAATGTCATCTTAAATTAATACTTATGTCTCCTTAGGTAAAAGCACACTAAAATAACTTAAACCAACATTAAAGTTGCTGGGGAGAATGAATGATAATGGGGTAAATGAACCATCATGTTTTCTTGAGCATATAAATTGCAAGGACAAGTGTATTAAAGTCGGATGAACATAAATTATGAATGTAATCAAAAAGATTTTAAATTGGTTGTTAATTGGAAAATTAGAATATCTATTGAGTAGTTTTGGTTAATGAGAACCTTGTGAAATTTTACTCAAGTTATGGAAATAATGCTCTTGTTGAAGATGTCTGCCTTATTTTATGACTTATTGGTTTAAAATAAAGTTAGCAATGATCATGCAAGAAATTGTATCAATTCTTTACCTACATGATGAAATAAGATTCCCTTGTTTCTCTGAAGACTGCATCCTTATGTGCATTATTGATAAATATCTTTTCTAGTTTATGCATGTACAATTATGAATAGATGGCAGTAATTGTATCATTTCTAGGCCTATTCATTTCGTATAAATAAATTTATCAAGCATGTTCCCTTTATTATTTTATTTATTTTGATATAGATAAAGCTTTTCTATTAGCTAGGTAAACTTTAACAAATGTCTAAAAACTCAAAAAATAAATCGCAGTGTTCAGTTTTTACGGTACCTCTGTGTCACGTTTACGGGTAATGTCATCGTGTTGAACCAAGTACCTCACACGTAACATAGCTACAACAATGATGTTTGAGCACCGTCCCTCTAAACCGTTGGGGAGCAATAAGGGACATGTCAAAGTTAAATCCGTAGGAAGGGAAATCTCCTCGTATACCTCACTAAAAAGATTAATTAAAAAAGAAGGATGAGGCTTTCAAAAATAGTTCTAGGACAATTACCATGATAGGAAACCCCTTTTAACTATCAACGGACAAACCTCGTCGGACAAACATGCGTACTAGGTAAACTATCCTCATGAAATGTCAAACACTCTTGGGAGGTGTGTTTGCAAACTAGTTTCTTAGGAATTTTGTCACTGTATCACTCGAGTGGGTGGGCAGTCGGTGAAGGATTGTGTACTCACTCACAGTTACATAAAACATAGTACAAGACAGAACTACATGTTCGCATCCCCGTGACGATCACATCCAAAGAGGGCCTTGATCCCGTGGATACATGGTATGTAGGTAGCCTGGATGGCGAAGGATGCCCCCAGTACTTAGGTCCCTCGGATATAGTATACTCTTTTATAATCAACTTCGTAATCTCAATCCCTAGTTTAAAAGTTATCTAGGTAACTTAAGAACTCTCCTAGTACTCAGAAAAATCCGAGGGGTGGATTACTTGTACCTGGCTTTGCCATAAACTGAGGTGAGTACAAGTTGATGTTATGTGTTCCTTGGTTGACATCCTCAGTATAGTGTCTGGGCAGACTGTGGTCCCCAGGAAGTGACTCATGAACCCATATTGGTCTTGAGGGAGTCAGAAGTCTCTGACCAGAGCATAATGATTCATGTTCTCTTTAGCCCATTAGGCTGTCATGTTTGCTTATCGTGGAATGGATAGAGTATTGGTCCGTTTGACCCACTAGGCCTTTTGGCCACTATTTGTTCTACCCGTATCAGGTAGCGATAAGGTTTGTTTGACCCGATTCTGTATGAACCTATTTACCCAAAGGATAGAAGAGCCCAGGCTAGCTTAAGAATGTTCCGTTTGAACATATGGCCCATTTTGGCCAAAGTTTTCCTGAGTACTCAATCAAAGTCTTGATATATCACATATGAACTTGTTAATTAGGTAAAAAGTTTTGAAAAATTGAGTTTAGACCAAGCAGGTCCTTACAGTTGTACATAGCATTTGAATTGAATGTAATACAAGCTAGATGAATATAATATTTTTCTTAGTCATTTAATTCTATTTTACCCTATATTTTTCCTATTTGTTACTTTTTTCCCTATTTGTTACTGTTGTTCTGTTTTTATTATTGTTTTGGACCTATATTTAGGTAATCTCATCCTTTTAAAAAAATAATCTCTATCACATCCAAGCACTTCCATATCATATCCAAACACTCCCATGCACAATTCTTATTCTCAGGACAACTCCCAAAATAAGAAATTCTTTAGTACATTTTTATGCAGAAATATTCTTCTCAATTGCGATCTCACCTTCCTCTCCTTTGCCTTCATGGCTTCTTGCGGCAACGTCTATCCAACCCTCTGGATGCACATTTGACCGCATTTATTAATTAATTGAAATTCAGAATACAATAGTATTCTGAATTTCAATTAATTAATAAATGCGGTCAAATGTGCATCCAGAGGGTTGGATAGACAATTCGGCTTCTTGCATAGCACTTGACCTCTAGTTTGGACATTTTTCTACATAGAACAACAAATCTCGAATATTAATAGAAGAGAAATTTATCCCCCAAACTTATAGGGTGATGAAAGAAGATATTAGACGGAATTACTCTGGTATCATATTAGAAAATGGCCACTACTTCAGAGAGATTTAAGCGCAAAAGAATGACTAAAGATTTAAAGACAATAATATATTGTCATTATTCAAATTGCAAATTAGGGGATCAGAACAGTTTATAGGAAGATTCTAGAGGAGGAGGATTTAGAAGGAAATTAATCACATGGTAGAACAGTAATGTGAAAATTATGATAAACTCTCCAGAATTGAAGGAAGTTACCATATTATGGCGACCGGGCTACGAACAAGCTGTGTCGCACCTTTGATACACTTCCATCCTATCTCTCCAAATGCAAATTTCACATCTCTAGAAGTTAAGTTGGTTCGGAAACTTACACTATAACTGGCAATGTCATACGGCTTTGTGAACACTAACGTCTGTGGTTCCACGCTTATGTTGATTCCAGGAGGGTTCTTCACACTCACTTGATAAACTGCAGGAGCTTGTGTACCCACATAAGTCACTCTTCTCCTCTTCACCTGAATCGATTTACTGCCTGACTCAAACACCACGGAGAAGGATGGATAGTTGAGATCGCCAGCTTCCAAACTGGAATTGGGACAGGAAACTAATTCCTTTGTGAGAAGAGCAATTTGTTGTTCGCTGTAGTTGAGAGAGCAGAGGAAGTTGATGTAGTCTTGAGGTGCCATATCGTAGACAAGCGCAGGATCTACCGCAGCTTTTGGATCCACGTGACCTGCACCCATTGCAAAGGGGTTGGCTGGTTCCATATTATATGAATCCCTGATGGGCTGCCCTGCGTTGTCAACAGTGTAAGAAGACGTCATGAGTGCAGACTTGATGGCCGTGGGGCTCCACGTCGGATGTATAGATTTTATGAGCGCTGCAACACCGCTGACGTGAGGACACGCCATTGAAGTGCCCCATAATAACTCATAGTCCGCAATGTCTCCGGTGTACGCTGCGAATATATTCACACCTGGAGCAACCATGTCGGGCTTGAGAATGTGAGGATACCCTTTGCTTGGGCCCCTTGAGGAAAACGCAGCCACCATGGGAGCGATTGTTTGGTTTCCCACAACAGTTAAGCCTGTGATGCTCAAGGCGGCCGTGGCATTATTCGCGGTACTGTTGATGTAGGCTTTGATTTTTTCTCCAGCTGTGAAACTAACAGTGATGGCAGGCAGATTGAAAGCGTCCGTCAATAGCTGTTGTGTCCCGAATAGCCTTTAATTTGCAACAATCATTCCTGCACCCCCTGCTTTGGCCACTACGTTTCCCTTCCCTCCGGCGCCGTACTCATCATTGTTGTAGGAGGGTAGCGGCTGATCGCACACAACGATTTTACCCTTCACCAGAATGGGATCAAGGGTGCCATCGAGGCAACGCCTTGAGCTATCGTTAGTGGATACATACACCAAAGGAAGAAGCCCTTGCAACTTTCCTTTTAATGTGCTGTAGGTGGAGGTGCCTGTGTATATCTCCTGGTTGCCCAGAACAACAGAAGCAGGGAAATCTCTGTCGATACTGCTAGCACCTACGGTAGTAATCCAGGGCGCCGTGTTACTAAGACTAGACGAATAAGGTCCGTAGTTGCCTGCAATTGCAGAAACAAAAACACCTTTTCCATGGCCCCAAATGCAGCGATACCTCTAACATCCCTGTGAAATGGCAAGTCGGCTGACGAATGAATTGACATAGAAATGATGTCGACCCCATCAGCAACGGCTTGGTCCATAGCAGCAACCGTGTCTACGTCGTAGCAAAAGTCCTCCCAACAGGCTTTGTAGATGGCCAGTCTGGCTTCAGGGGCCATCCCTCTGGCCGTTCCGTTAGCAAAACCGAAGAAACTGGAAGCAGCCACAGCAGCTCCTGTAACAGTTGAGGCTGTGTGTGTACCGTGACCGGTTAGGTCCCTAGGAGATTTGTATTCCGTGGTTTCATTAATTGGAGTCGCGTACTGCTCGTAGCCTTTGTAGTAGTATCGAGCTCCAATAATTTTCCTATTGCAGTGGGAGGAATTGAAGTTCTGCCCGCTTTCGCATGTGCCTTTCCATCTAACCGGAACGGGTCCAAGGCCTTCATCATTGAAACTCTTGCTTTCAGGTAATATTCCCGAATCGATCATGCCCACGATGATATCATTCCCATAAGTAGAGTATTGCGACCAGAATCCCAAAGAAAGCGAGGAAATGGAGGCGAGACCAAGAAACTCTGGGGTGTGAGTGGTGCCAATTTTAGTGAAGGACGTGGGGATTACAGCTAAGGATCCTTCGATGCTCTCAATGGCTTCGGCCTCTGCTCTGCTCAGGCTCGCAGCAAAGCCGTGTAGAAGTGTATCATACGTGTATAACAACTCATTTTCACGGGGATCCGATCGCGAGACCTGTCTGAGCAATGAAGAGTACCAGTGTTGGTGTAAATCGAAATGATGAGGTTTCATGGTCTTAATCATATGAACAATATACGGCTTTCTTGCATCTGCATCTTCCGCTTTGCCCAACCACATCACTGACACAGCATGGAATGCAAGAATGAGTGTAGCAAACGAAGTATTTTCCATTGTTGCAAACTTAGTAGAAAAGTGCTGGATGAATTGGGGATTTTACAGGAAGAGTGTAAAGTCACAAGTATTAAGCGACTCTTTCCTTGAAGGGATTTGCAGGGCGATGAATACTTGTTTGAAGGAAAAATTGAAACTGATTTGCAGGCTATATTCTTACAGACTGGGCGACACTTAGATCGCGTTCCTTCGACTAGGAAATGTCCACGCACAATGGAATTAAATAAATTAAACCTATCGTTACTTCTAGAGGAGAGTGCATTGGGAATATCAAAGAATACATAGTGTCATTGTACTCCTCCACAAACTAAAGTCAAAGCTCTCTCAATACGCAGTCCATTGTAGAGTTGTTACGATTAGAAGCTAAATAAAATAGCTCTCGAAACATATTTGTACTATGTAAGTGGACATTAAATATGAATTAAACACGACTAGTGTTAAATTTTGACAATGGAAAGTAAGGTATAAAGTGTAGTTAGGTAGGTCTTAGAGCACATTGTTGTTTGAAATGTCTAGTAATAATAGCTTGTGATTACATTTAGATGATCCTTCTCTCTTCCTAAGGGAGACATGCATTGTCTTGGATGTAGGAATACCATTGGTAGTTGAAGGTTGGGGAAATGCACAAATATGCCAAATGCAAGCCCTATAGAAATCAACTTGACATTCCAAATTTTAAACGTCGACTTAACTCAACTATATAGCATAGCTCAATTCCAAAAGAAGCAAGAATGTGAATAGTCTTATAGATTTCACTTAATAAAAATCTAGGTGCATCAGTCATACTTTGCTTGCTTTGTCACATCAAAGAATTTCAAAATTCTTAGTATACAAAGGCCTTTTAGAGTTGAGAACTTCCCATTGGGTTAGAATGTGTTCCTTACAAACTTGGAAAATCCAATCAATCTTGGTCAAGTCACTATCTTGCAACTGACATTATCAAGGTTGTAGGGCTAGGGACACTATTTGAAAAACCCAAAAGCATCTTAGGCCAAAGTTTATATTAATTCAATTCCCAAGATCTTAAAGCCATGAATTTGTAGACCATAGAGGACCGAGTCTTGTTTGATCAATTGGATTGTATATGCTTCATTGTGTTTGGGGGAACTCACAAATTGGTTGAAGAACCAATAAAGCTTAACGAAGCTTGCCACATGTCTACTCTTGATTCCCTCAAGACACAATCCATGTCACTACCAAGCTACATGTCAAGCTCTGATTCTCCTAAGAACCACCGTAGAATGATGGACTTGCGAGTATAATTACTATCAACTTTAGAATACTTGTTGAGCTCTATTACATAGGGTTTTGGGAGTTTGTGGGGAGTGCCAGAATCAAACAAGGAGAACTTTGATTGTGACACCCCCTCTTAAATTTGTTTAATGGAACTCCCATGGCTATTGAGCATGGACCACACAAATTTAAAATTGATATTTTTGATTTCAAACATCTACTCAACTTGGTTACATAGAGTAGTTCGGGTCTACAAGAAAAAAGACAAGTGAATACTAGATGTAAAAATCCTTGTGGATTTCACTTAATAAAAGTTCATTTCAATCAAATGGAAAGTTTGGATGTTTATGGACCTTGACTTTACATTGATGAAGTTTATCAATCTTTTGTGTCGAATCATGTCTTGTAAGTTCTTTGGTAGACTTGGGTTACCATATATATCTTAATAAATGTTCATTTCAAGTTCAAATGGAATGTTTGGATGTTTATGGACCTTCACTTTACATTGATGAAGTTTATCAATGTTTTTGTGTTCAATAATGTCTTGTAAGTTCTTTGGTAGACTTGGTTTCCCATATATATCTTGGCTCATTGATAGTTTCAAGTTCACAGTGACAAGTTTGTTCCATGTTCAGAGTTGTTCATATGCTTGGAATTTGATTTGGAAGGAGTTTGGTGAGAAGCCCAACATTTAGTAGAAAACTAAAGACTTGAGGTTTCAAAGGAGTTGATACCAACCATGTGGCACTATAGACCGATTTTCATTGGCTCTTCACAACAATCTACAAGATGGCAAGGTAATGTCTTTTGGTATGTTAGTGATCAAGTGAGTGCCACATAAAGGAATGAAAAAAGTTGTATGATATATTTCAGCTATGTTTCATGATTCAAAAAGTGTTGTGCAAAAATTATACTACTTTCTAAGGGCCTATTGATGCAATAAGAACATACAAAAAATCAAACACAATCACATTGTTCCACTCTTTCACTCAAAATTGTTACACCATAATAAATTGAATCTACAACCAATGGGTAAATTAAGGATCAAAATAAGTGTAATTACAATTGTATTTCTTTCCACTTTTCCTTTGTTTATGTGGTTTTTGTTGTTGTTGTTGTAATTTTAATGGTTATTCTATTTTTGAGTGCAACCATGGCTCTATTTCATGTCTTGAACAACTGTACTTTGGTTTATGTAATCTCCATGGCTGATCTATTTTTATGTTATCTTTGCTTCCTTTCAATTTATTTTTTTTAAAATAATGAGTGTAATTGAGATAAGACAAGGCTAGAGTTAAGTTTAAATGAGATAAGGATTAAGACCTAAACTTGTACAAGAAATGGATAAACTAAGATAAAAAATGAACCATAGGAATAAGTGCAAATGATATTAAGTAAGACTAGACTTAAGTGACATATTTTGAAGAAATCATACCACTTATACACTTGTCATTGCATAAAGAGAAACCACGTCAAAATGAATCCAAAACAAAAATAAAATAAATAAAGCATACAATTTTCACCTTTAAAATTATAAACTTTATATTAAATATATTTCATTTATACAATATAATATTTAACATATAATACTAAAGTGTTCTCAATAAAATAAATAAACTAAAATCTAGCTTTTAAAGTTCATTAAAATTTACCTTTAAATATGCTGAAAACCTAAATTAAAAATGTCTATAGCTAAGAGATTTGAATTGAGCAGGGCCTCCATGGTTTCGAACTATATCTGAAAACTTGGATTGCACTATAATAATGTGCACCGTATCAGATCTTTAGTAATAATGAAGGGACATCCATCAAAGCATAATAGAAGGGGACTTTCTGTCAAATGTTGTAGTTGCAAGTGCCTTGTTAACACATGCAAAATGTCGAAGCATAGACAAGGCAAATGAATTGTTTCACAAAATGACGAAGAAATGTGGTCTCATGGAATGCCATGATTGCAGGATATGTTCGAAATGGGTTTGTTAAAAAGTCCTTAGAAATTTTGAAGCAAATGCAACTAGCGGGTGTAAAGCTCGATTCCTCACCTTTGTTGGGACACTTTTCTGATCGTAAGGAAGTAGTGAATGACCAACTATATCTTCTTAGCTAATTATTATATCCAACTGCTATCAAAAACCATAGACTCATCACAATTTTATAGCCTAACTGATTATATTATCATTGTAGGATTTGTTTACATTGGATTCATTATAGATGTGAGCTCTTAAACTGGTGCAACGTGCTTGACCAATTGTATGAGCACCTATTGCAGAGCCAAAAAAAAATCAGATTTCTGCAAAATTAAGGGACTAAAGAGTAAGCGAAATGAAAAATGTATATAGGTACATACCTGAAAGTGTAACCATATCCTTTACGGAAACTCCCTGAGCTTTGAACTTGGAGATGAGGTTGTTCAGACTGGAAGTAGGCGATGAAATGTTATTATTTGTAGCGCTTTTGCTTGATGTTCTAGAATCCCCTCTTCCCATTATTACTGTCCATGAAGGACCTTCCAACTATCAAGAATATTATCAATGCACACTATTAGTTTAAGAAGATAAATATGTAGGGTGTGTAAGAGATAAATAGAGGGATATAGTTATAAATGGCTTACTTCCACAACAGAATCATCAGCAGCTATTGCCAGAATATTGGCACCTGACACCACTCCACTGGAAATATTTTCGACTTGGGTCTTGATGTTGTCTATCACATCGAAACCTCGTGCTGAATTGGCATTTGGAATTGCAATTTTTTCACTAGTTAATGTCGACGCTTCATCCAACAGCACAGACCCATCGTAGCCCTGTGTTCTTAATCACAGAAAAGAAAATATTAAGATATGCAAGACCTTAAATTAATTTGCAAAAGCTGAATGAAAAAATGAAATCAACATCTTTGAAATGCCATGTTGTAGAAATATCTTACATTAATGAAATAGTCATGAAAGTGAAGGCGGAGCAACGATGCAGCCACTTGTTTCTCCTTTGCTACTGCTTGCTGCACTGCTGCCTTCACTATGTATAGTGCATGGGGACAGGAATTGGCATAAAAGGTTGCACTATGTTGTGAATGCACATGTGTTGAACACATGAGCATTAAAACTGCAAATTCAAAAATGACAGGGAGGCTTCCTACGGAGAGCTTCCCACTGTGAATTAAAAAATGATAGGGAGAAGCAATCGAACGTTCCCATAGCATTATAGATAATATCTACTTTCGAGTCATGCTCCACCATGATCTTCTCATCTCGTGAATTCTTGAGAAAATATCGACTAATCTAACTTGCCTTGCAAGCTTCACTTTCCAGGCATTATCTGCATGGGTTTTCTGATTTCGGTATTAATGGCAAAGATTTCTTGCATGGTCATTCAACAAATTTTGACACCTCCCAACTGTCAATCTCCTACTACTGTAATTCAAGCTCATTGTTAATTGATTTGACACCAACGATCTAGACGGATCCTATGGTCGTCCCTGTACCCACACTAGCATGCAAACCATTGATTTAAGTCTGCATTTGTATGGAACTTGCCTTGCTCCGCAAGTGAAATGACTATGGCGTAATAAAATAATTTTTAAATAGTTTTAAAGTAAAACAAAAGATGTATTGGTCATCTATGATGCAGTGAATATAATGAATCATGTTGTAGTTAATTAATGTAGATATTGTATTGAATTTGATGATCTGTATAGTAAAAAAATTATTCATATGATTGGTGTTTAGATATACAATTAGGGAACTATTAACTCTTTAAATGTTTTTGAACAAATTATATTTTGTAGGTGTTTTGAGATTGATTCTTAGTACATATCAATTTTATAGGTTGCAAATAGAAACCCCTCATACGAGTTTAGTTTATAATTAATAGTGTCGAAGAAATGAGAGAGCCTAGCTTATTTTTTCACTTCAATTATTGTTGCATTTTGAATTCAATGAGTGCATTAAATTCATGTGGTGAAATTTCAACTAAATAAATAATGTAAGTTGTGTTGAGATGACTTTAGGTTTCAAATATTTAGTGCATCTATACAATTGCAACAACATAATTTACATGCAACAAGATATCTACATTTGTCAAAATGTACAATTTGAAACTTCATTGGTGGCCATGTTTCATAGCTAAAATAGTAAATGAAAGAAATTATGAAGTATTGGAAAGCATTTAGTTTGCAAACATGAAACATTGACTTGTATTAAAACATTATGGTGGAAAATGTCATATGTTTGAAATAGATGAGAAGGCAATCTTGTTCAATGTGACTAAATTCTTTTCAAGTGGTCATGCCAATTATCACTGAATTATTTTCTTGCAAGATCTATTAAAGAAGAGCACCTAGTTTGTTGATAGAGGAACTAGAGCATTAATGGCTAACAACATACATGTGATATTTCTCCATTTGTAGTTGTTGTTGAGGAAGGAACTTTTGGATTACTTGATCCAATAAACTTGAATTTGTAGTGACAATGTTGTTGGTGTCAAAAGCAAATTGAACAACAAAATTTAATAAAGGTTGTGAACATGAAAATGAACATGGAATGTTCAATTCATCAACAATTACATTTTTACAATATATTTTAGGATTATGACTAGAACTAGTAGAGGGATAGTCTTGTGAAGACCTTACAATGGAAATGTTGGTAACTAGGTTGGTAGGATCTCTAGGAAGAGAGATGGGTAGCTACAAATTTCATGAAGCACCTCCAAGAAATCGATGATTTTCCTCTATCATTCTTATTAGAGATTGCATGGAATTATTCATGAACATGTCACCAAAGTTGTAAATTTCAACTTCGAATGCAAAATGTTTCATGGTCAAATTCTTGCATGTGTAATAAAAGAAAGTATATTACAACATGCTATAACCATCAATATAATTTATGTGAATTTGGAGTAAGATGCCAAAGTAGGGAATGAAACAATTGTTGGAAATGAACTTGCATGGATTTGAATTCATTTGGATAAAATTTCTAATTGCTCTAATGCCTCTCATTGATCTGGTAGCAATATCATAAACATAAGCAACCTCTTTTGATATACCAAATGTTCAAAGCCATTGATGTTGCTTAGAGTTTGGGTCTAGCATTTTTGCATCGTAATGACCCCATGGGCATTGTCTAACACCTCTATATTTACCTACATTCACAGATGTTCAGATTTGATAGCATTGTAGTGTAGGTTCTCATGTCCATGTTTGGTTTTCCCTAAGTCTTTAGAATTTGATTGCAAGGTATTGGTGGGATGAACATTAACATGGTTTAATTTGTAGGTAGATAAGAAGATGGATAGAGGAACAATAAGTTAGTTGGACAAGAACTTGCATGCCTCTAAATTGCTATAAAAGACATTGGTCATGGCATTGATGCCTTTCATGAATATGGCCACCTTATCATAAGCATAAGAATCATCTTATATTGTATCAAAGGTACCTAGCCATTGAAGGTTATGGCTACAACCATAGATTTTTGCACCATAATGTCCATTTGCATTATTTCTAACACCTATATATCTCCCTCGCTTTCTTGAATTTTTCATCTTCTTAGGATTGACAATTAAATCTAGAATTGTTGGGTTATTTTTTCCATATTCTTGATACTTTGGTTGATTGAGCAATTTCACTATCATTCTTTAACCAAATTCCTCTATCATTGTCAATTTTGACCATTATACACAAGTACTATTGCACAATCAATTCAATCATTATTTTGATCTCCTACAAAAGATATGTGACAATAAATAAACCATCTTAGCACTTTTTGATGAAGGGGGTAAATCATAAAACACACAACAACAGAAATTGCACATAGAAAATAGAACTTTTTTTTATTGATTTGGATAACTCATTACATTACAGAAGCTCAATTACAATAAGAGGAATCAATCCTCTCCAGGTTGCAACACACTACAGCTACACATCACCAGGCTCTAGAATCTTCTGCCTTCTGAAACCCCAAATCCACTAGGGTTTCTCTTTTCCCACCTATTCTTGACTCTACACTTTCCCCCTTAACTCTACTACTACCTAGGGTTCCCAAAATAGTCATAAATAGTACTATTTGGTGGCCTCTAGCTAAATTTTGAAATTTGTAACTCCCTCCAAAAGTAGGTCAACTTTTGGGAAGCATAACTTTTGATCCGAGTGTCTAATTGATGAACCATTTTAAGCGCTGAAAAGCTCGCGATGTGAACTATCAGACCGGAGATGTGTGAACATATTTTTGTCAACTTTTTAGGACATTATGAGATGTTTTAGTGCCTCATATCTCATTTCAAAAAAATTTAGGGGCTTTTCAGAAAACAAAAACTTTAATATCTTTCAGCTCACAAATGATATTTTCTTGATTCCTTTGCCAAAAGTCTTATATTTCAGTTATGAAGCTTTCTGTAAGTTTTTGCTTCAATCCATGCCCAAATGCAAACTTTCCTAAAATGGCAGTTAAACTTTTCAAAACTAGTAGTTTGCTATTTTTAGCAGTTTTGGAAAAACTGAAAGTCCTACAGGGTAAGTACAAAAAGATGGGGGGCCAAAAAGTGGCCACATTGTTTTCAAAAAAAAAATAATGCATAACGCGAGCACGTTATCACTTCTTATAAATTAAAAAAAAAGATTTTCACTTCATTTCATTTCTTTTTTCTCCTATATACCTGCAGCCTGCAAACCCTAGGAAGCGCGCTCACATTTTGGAAAACTCAATTCAACACAAAAATCTTTGCAATTAGTTGCCAAAATGTTGCCATGATGTTGAGCACGCCAATGGAGAGATTTTTTATTTTTTTGAATTTGTTTCTAAATAGGTAGGTTTGAGTTGATTTTTGATGTAAATTTTGTTAATTGTCAGGAAATGTTAATGCACCTCTTTCTCCTCCTCCTCCTCAAAATCCACAAAATCCTGCGGAACAACAATCTCCTCCATTCATTCCTTAACATGCCCCTAGAACACAAGAAAATATAATAGGAAAAATTGGGAAAAAAAAATTGAAGATCTAATTTCAAGGTTGAAAGATCCTTCCACTTCAACCTTGCATAGGTCCACGCTTGCTGAATCTCTTCAATCTATGTTATCAAATATAGATTCAATTAGCAAGAAAATATCTAGCTGGACGGATAAGAGGAGAGAGTTTAGAGACTATTATGTAGACAAGCTATCATACCAAGATTTGAAAAAATTACAAATTACAAAATTAGACTTGTGTTTGATTTTCACAAACCCACAAACAAATCAACCTCCACCCATTACATACAAGAGGTTCCCTATCCATTGGTGCAACAACCAAGTGATAAGGGACAATTTTGGGCAAAGGTGGTGGATGGTTTTTGACCATCCTCCATGCAATAATAATGAGGTCCTGTAATACTTTTTGAGGAAACTTTACTGCAAGTTTGTCCTCAATAAAGTGCCAAACTATTTTGATATGCAGAACTTCCAGGGTAGAGGTGGGGGCTCAGGACAAGATAGACCAAGGGCACATGTTGACCCACAGTAGGTAGTGAGATGAGTAATCAGCAGACCAGCCCATGAGCATGTTTCTATCCCTTCCATTGTGAAGGAGAGTGTTGGGGTCGATACACTTCATTCCATTAGTGCCTTGACCTAGAGCATCATAGAGCATGCCTGTCCTGCAGCATAGAGTGGGTTGGGAGATAGTGCGAGAAGTAGGGTCCCACCCCATGCTTGTCAGACTTATGGGTCAGCCTGTGGTTATGACCCCATGGATAGTTAGGGCGCAGGTGCATAGGCTACATATGTAGCTGAGCAGATGGTGACGACAGATAGCCTCCTGAGTGAGACTTTCAACCTTGATACTCAGGTAAATATTAGCAAGTTTATTGAATTTAATTTATTAAATTTTATTTTTGAAATGCAAGATTAACTAATTTAGTTTGATGATTTTAATGAAATTTTAGGGTCATAGCGTTGATGTAGTTTTTAGTGGTTCTCCACCTACATATTACACTAGATCATCTAATGTCGAGGTATGTAACTAGTAAACAATTATAAATATTACGTGTGAATAGCATCGTTTTATGAATGGTATTCTAATATCTGATTTTGGATGTTGAATATGTTAATATTAGAGATTTCCCAGCAACACCTGCCAGTGGTGGTGGACTTCAAAGCTTCATGGAGGTAATAAAATAAATAGTTTAATGACTTAATTGTACTTACTAGATTTTTGTATGTGACTTGTGTGCTTTATTGTATGTACTTCCATGTTTAGATGAACGTGTGTGTATGTTAGGAGCCATGATTTGCATCACTATTATAGTTTTTGTATTTGAATAATGTTATTTTATTTCTAGATGATGCAGGCTGTGGAGACACCTCTTGATGTTCATAGGGCAATGGAGCATGGAGTGACCTCTGCGATTCATAGCTCCATGGCATTGATAGGGGTATGAGGCAGATTAGTAAATTTTAATTTACATTCATTGTTATAGTTGTTTATTTTTGAAAAATCAAAAGATTATTGATTTGAAATTTAATTTCAATCTGGATGGTTTCTATAAGACATGACATCACCACGGCCTATTCCTACTACTGAGGCAACTGAGGAGACAGATTATATGGTAGCGATAAGTGATTATTTTGTTAAATGTTTCATTTTTTATAACATGTAATTTCTATATATTAATGTCTATACTTTTTATTGTAACAGCTAAAGATGCAGGAAGAACTAAATAGGAGGAGCAGCCCTCGGGTTCGTAGTAGACCACCCACATGCGCGTCTCCATCCCCTAGAAAATCAAAGGCTGCTCGTGATCTATTCTCTTGACCAGCCAGAGGGGAATGACTTTTTATTGTGTTCCTTTGTTGTATGCCTATATGGCATTTGTGGACATATATTTTGTATTGCATATAGTTGACATGGTATGCCTATAGGGCATTATTGTAAGCCTATATGGCTATTTTGTATATATGTTATACTTATATTGATAGATATTGATGTATGCCTATATGGATATTTGGTTAATACAAATCTTTTTTATTGATTGCGTCCATACTTGCATTATAAATCCATGTTTGAATGGATATTTGTAGATGGCTACTTCAAATATTTAAAGTCAAATTTTATTACATAGGATGTTTGTTGATCCAATAAGCTAGCTATTGTTATTCAAGTATCACCTAAACCTCATTTTGGAACTAAAAGATAAAAATTGCATTTAAAAAAAAAAGAACCATCATGTTGAATAGAAAATATTAATATTCTTTATGAGTAGCATACAATGTCAACTATATGCAATACAAAAAAATGAATCATCATGTTATTCTTTATGTTTGAGATTCTGAAAATAACTAAGTCTGGTAGCCTGATATCCTGAAACACTAAAAATTGACTAAGTCTGAAATCTAGTGGATCCTCCAAATTCTATAATCTACATGTTAAATCCGATGGATTCGAGACCTATCTCAAACATCCTGAAAGGTATATTGAAAAATATTTAAAGTATATTCAATATACCTTATCCTCTGGGACTTACACTTATAGGCACAAAATTGCTCTAGGGAGTTAGGCACGCTTTCCCACCTCTGCAGACTCAAATCAACGCCTAAGATTGAGACCTCAAAGTGCGCCTAGAGAAGAAAACAAACCTTTGATCATCCCAAATTATGGTGCATTGAATGGATTTGATACAAATGACTTTAAGCATTGAAAATTTGACAAGGAAAATGCATTATGAGTTTAGGTGCCCTTCATGCTTCATATCACCAATTTTGGTGCCTTGGCAACATAGTAGATGAATAACACCTCAAAATGAGTGCCTAAGGGTGATGTAGACATACAAGGGTGCAAACAAGTGTAAAAAGCCTTAAAATATCAAAGAATAATCCAAATTCAAGTAAGGTGCATTTTGACAGCTTGATCATCATCTAAGGCACCTTGCAAAGGAGGTCTTGAGCAACATAAACCTTAGGCACAATTTGTTGCTTCTACAATCAAATTTGAGCGCCTAAGGAGTGGATTGGTGATGGACATCATTTTGAGCGCCTTAAAAGTGTTTGAAGGTTTGAATTGATGAATAATAGCACCTAAAGGTCTTAGAACCAACTAGAATAAGGAATTGAAGAATGAGTTAACCACTTTGAGCACCTTGAAGGAGAGAAGTATGTATATGAAGATTGATTGAATGTTTGGAGTTTTAGCGCACTTTCCTTGTCATCTAATCACACATTGGCACCTAGGAAGAGTTAACATGAAACAATCCTTTGAGTAGACTCCTTGATGAGATCTCTCCCATTGCTTAAACTTGTTGAAATGTTAAAAGCTAAGTCAAATGGATTCTAGGCACTCTTTGCCTTCAGAATGACCTTGAATTGGTGCCTAAGCATAACAAGAGAGTTTAAATCCATTCAATATGGCACCTTGTAAGAGGAGATCTTAAGGGCATGAGACTAGATGGCATTTAAGAGTCAAGATCATCAAAATCCAAAGAAATGGGCTAAGTAAGCTAAGGCACCTTTGCTTGTCATTCAATACCTCCATGAGTGCCTAGATTGAAATTGCATCCAAGGACATCTAAGAGTAGGTGCCTAGAGGGGAAAATTCATCCTAAGACCTTCATAATTATTTAAAGCATAAAAAATGCTAAGTATAAAACTTCATGATGTTGGCCACTCTTTCACCTCCATATAGATCTAGATTGGCGCCTTAGATAAAGTATCACAAATCTATATCATTGAGTAAGTTCCAAGAGAGAAAGGCTTACTTCAAGCATGTTTAATCATTCAAGGTCTTACAAATAATGAATAGAGCCTAAATTGATGCTAGGTGCCTCCTCTTGTCTCTACTATCTAGTTTTGGTGCCTAAGGAGAAATTGCATCTAGTGAACTCATTAATTGGCGCCTAGGAGGAAAAGACCTTAAACTTACATTATTGAGTCAACACTTTAGAAATTGAGCCATTCCTTGTCAATTAGAGTCATAAAATATCAAATACAAAGTCAAATTGGACTTAGGCACCCCTTCATGTAATTTCCCACCATCATGAGCACCTAGATCTAGGAAGATCATCTGATGTAGAGTGGCACAAAGGAAGCAACAAGGTTTTCTCTTCTCTGTCTACTCACCCACTTCACCACTTCATTCAACCAAGGTCACACCTATGGAATATTAGGGATTTGTTATGTAGGCTATTATCCAATCCTCAAGACTCCTTCCACACCTTAAGATAGGTCTACAAACACCTTTCCCATAGTTGGTTTGATCCCCAACTTCTCACAAATCTCCAACCCTTACTTGGCTTAGTGAGGCTACTAGCCCTCCTAATCCGGTTTTCACTATACAACTTGACAAAACCCTTAAGAGTCAGGAAAACAAATGGTGGATTCAAATACCCTGTATGGAACTCCAATAGACCTCCAAGCCTCCAGTTCCAACTCTACTCCAGCAACTCAACACACCCACTAGGTCTCTAGGCCTAATTGATCAATTTAGGTCTAGGTTACAAAGCAAGTGGTCTAATTTGGGGTCATACACCTAGGATAGGAACTTAGATTACTTCCACAACACCCAAACATCTCAAAACCACCATCCATTCACCCACCCTATCAGAATTTTGTCATTTACATCACCAAATTGCATAATTTTGGTCAAATACATAGGGATATTTGACCTAGGGCATCACTCCAAAACTCAATGACTGTTCTTCCCAACAAAATACTTTTTAAATCATATAATATACATCCCTAGCCTACATTTCACCAAGTGGCATGAAGTTTCATCAGTTAGAATGCATTCTAGGGCTAAATTTGTATGACAGACCCTAGGAATGAGGGTTTTAGACTAGTTTGGATTCAAACTCCAATATCTTCCTACTGTGATCACTTCAAGACTTCATACTTGGTGCATTAGAATCTTGATTCTAACTAGTTTCAGAAAAACCACATCAATCCACTTGACCAATCCATACAAGCCGTACAGCAACATGAATTCTTGGAAAAATAGTTAGTTTTATTGGTTTTTGTGCCCAAATCTCTGTACAGAATCTTCTCCTCCATACTGGAGTAAGAGAACAATAATATGAACCAATCCAAGTCAATAGGTAACTTCCAAAAATAGTTTCAATTGTCAAAAATGAGTTGCAACTTGCCAAGTGTCATGACACCATTGACAACCTTTCACATCTATGGCATTTTGCATTAATCCTAAGATCCTGATTGGTTCAACTTGTTGAATGGAATCCAAACAACTACCATACTCTCTAAAACATGCCAAAACACCAGAACTATCAAATAGACTCAAAAAACCATCAATAGACCTACTAGGCCTAATTGACACAACTAGGGTCCAAATGGACTAAGAATGATTTAAGGTTTATATGGTCACCTCAAACCTCTTGACCATACAAAATGGACCTTACAACCATGGCTAGAAAGCCTTATTACAAAACATACTGAACAAGAACCTCAACTTATCACAATGCTCTTAGGAATCAAAATGCTCCTAGGTACCCTGCACCATACACCCCCTGTCAAACAGAACTCAAGTCTCTTGAGTTGGAAATGTTGTCAAATGTAAATCCTACCTTCTTAATGGCTTCTCTACTCATCCAAGTGGCATCTTCCTGAGGCTTATTGAGCCACTTCACCAAATACTTATAATAGGTGTGCTCCTAGTCTGTTTAGCAATCCTTTGATCTAAAATACATTCAATCTGATCAGGAGATGAAGGAATCAAGTCCTGAAGTGTCTGATCAGTGTGTTCCTCTGTAACAGCTATCTGAGGATCAAATCCCTTATAGGGATAGAGGTCTGATACATTAAAGATTGGTGAGAAAGCAATACCATCTGGTAGCCTGACCTTGTAGGCATTTTCTCCACATTTCCTTAGCACTTCACAAGGCCCAATCTTCTTCATAATCAACTTGGTGTATTTACTTGTAGGGAGTCTCTCCTTTTTAAGATGTACCATGACCAAATCCCCTTCCTTGAACTAAAGATCCCTTCTCTTTCTGTCAGTAGTATGTTTGTACTTTTGAGAGGTAGATTGTAATTTCTCCTTTACTTGCTCATGGATATCTCTCATCACTTGGACAAAATCTTCAGCCAATGCACTTCTCTTCTCCAGTCCTCTAACCTCTCTGAGTTCCAAAATACCCCTTGGGTGAGTGCCATTAACTATTTCAAAAGGTGACAGGTCGATACTCCTGTTCACAGTGTCATTGTAGGAGTATTTTGCCTGAGCCAAAATTGAATCCCAACTAGTACCCTGCTCCTTAGTTAGACATCTTAGAAGGTTGCCAAGTGGCCTGTTAATCACCTCAGTCTGACCATCAAACTGAGGATGATATGCTGATGATAATGACAAGTTTCCACCTAGTCTCTTCCAAAGTGTCCTCCAGAAGTGTCCTATAAACTTGGGGTCTCTATCAGAGATTATTGACAAAGGCAAACCATGTAGTCTAACTATTTCTTTGAAGAAAGACCAGCAATATGTGAGGCATCATGTGTGGTTTTACATGGGATGAAATGAACTATTTTTGAGAACCTATCAACAACCACAAAGATGCTATCATGTCCATTCTTGGTCCTAGGCAAACCAAGTACAAAATCCATGCTTATGGAATCCCAAGGCTTTGAAGGGATAGGTAGTGGAGTGTATAGACCTGCATTTGATGTATGCCCCTTGGCTCTTTGGCAAATTTGACAAGTTTCTACAAACTTTCTTACATCAATTTGTAACTTTGGCCAATAGTAGTATCTTCTAACCAAGTCTAGGGCCTTATCAATGCCAAAGTGGCCTGCCATGCTGCCACAATGCTTCTCCTGAAAGATGTTCTCTCTAACAGACCCTCTTGGGACACACAACAAACTGCCCTTGAAAAGAAATCCATCTTGTATCAGAAAATCACAAAAATCAGTATTATACCTACCTGTCATGGCTTTGCAAGCTTGGTAAGGTTCCTTGAAGTCTTCATCTTCTTCATACTGATCTTTAATGGCATGTATACATGTACTTTCCAACTGAATGGTTTGAACAACAAGATTCCTCCTGCTTAAGGCATCGGCTAACTTATTGGCCACTCCCTTCTTGTGCTTAATTGAGAAAGTGTATGCTTGGATGTACTCCATCCACTTGATATGCCTATGGTTTAACTTCTCCTACCTATTCAAGAAGCTCAAAGCATGGTTATCAGTAAAAACAATAAACTCCTTGGGTAATAAATAGTGTCTCCACTTCCTCAATAATTGGACCATTGCATATATTTCTAGATCATAGGTAGAATAGTTCTATTTTGCTTCATTTAACTTGTCACTAAAGAAGGCTACAGGCCTCCCATCTTGACTTAGGACTCCCCTAACAACCCTCTTACTTGCATCACACTCAACAACAAAGACCTTATTGGTATAGGAGCACCTTGACAAATTGATACTTCCATAGGAGTTTGATTAAATTTTAATGGTTCAACATTGTAATGAGTTTAATCAAGTCATTTTTATGTGTTTAGGTTAATAGGAGTTTCAAATATGCAAAATATTGCAAACCATGTAAAGGTTGTCAATGTAAAGTTGGAAAAAAGATGTAGAATGAGGGAAGGTGAAGAGTCATTTGGCTCTTGGTTCATTCCAAGTAGTTAGAAACTGAAAGTTCATTTGTAATACCTTTTAAAATGCCTTTTATACCTTTGAAAACTTGTGGGTGATTGAAAGAATGAAATGGAATAGTAAAAAGCCACTGTTTTCTGTATTTTCTTTAGAAATTTGCTGTTTTCTTGCATGGTATAGCCCAGTATGGGTAGAAGAACATTTCTTTTTTATTTCAAATAAAATTATATTCAATCACCCTCCCTTTCCTTTTTGTCTCATCGAATTTGGTGCAATATTGAGGAAGTTATGACCGTTTTAGTGACGATAATTTCTAGAATTCTCCTATAACAGTCCTGTTGCAGCGTTTGGTACGGTTCTGTATGGATAGATATAGGGGAAAGCCATATATGATTGGAAAGAGGATTGTGTTGCCTTTCAAATTCATTTTTTAGGAGGTCTTAACTTGATTCCTAGAGGAAGATATCCTATTTTTTTCTAAAACTACTCTGTTAACTAGGTTTTTGGGACCTAGAAATGGGGGTTTGGTGTTTAAACACTTAAATGAGCAAATCATTGCATGAGACCTAGAAAATCCTTTGTTTTAGATCCTTTCCTAAGACTATTTCTAGGTTTGGAGTGAGTGGGGCAAGTATTTGATAGGGTTCCTTTGTAAAGTGGGTAAATTAGGCCTTGTAGGAAGACAACAGGGTGTTAGGACAGTCAGATTCTATCCAAAACAATAGTATATGATTTTGAATTATGTTAAATAAATCAATAGAGGGTACTTAGATCAGTCAATATTTTTGGAAGTCCTTTGGGAAAGTTTGGAGAAAAGTGCAAGTTTGTCACTGTATAGGGCTACTAGGATTAGGCATAGTCAAGTGAAATTGTCAAGAACCAATCAAATTGATTTGTAAAACCTGTTGAATCTTGTTGGTTGGGGTAGGTTGAGACCCTAGAAGATGCAATATTTCATCTGAGAAGTTGGAACCCTAAGTTGAGCCCTTTGGAGGAGTTTAAGGCAAAGGGAAGACTAGTGAAGTCTTATTGGTGGAAGCCACAAACCTTTGAAATCTTTTGTTTCTATTAAATCATCTCATAAGTTCTGACACATCTGCATCAAATTGGTATCAAAGGTAGAAAAAGCTCTGGTAGGAGATGAAGAATATGTTATGTTGGTGACTGTTATTTGCTAAGTAGTTTGGTTGCAGGTACTTGGTCCATATAACTGCAGAAAGATGTTTTCTGAAGTTGTGTGTATGGGAAGACAAGATGAGGTCTGTCATGACCATTCTCCAATGGAGATTAGGCTAGATAAGGGTGCATAGAGAAACCACTAAGGAGAGAGTGGTAGGTGCATCACTAGAATCTGCTGTTGGGTGAGATGAATGGTTTGGTGAGTCGGTGTTGTCAAGTAGTAGAGAGATGGATACCTGACTGAAGAAGCACTTGGTGTTGCAGCCTGAAGAGTACTCCACTGATGGGAGTAGAAGGAGCCTGAAGAAGCTCTAAAGATGATGGCAGTTTGTTTGTTGGTTGGTTGGTCACCATTTCTATAGATTGGGAGATTGTAGCTGAGAAGATTGAAGACAGAGGAGAGGCAGAAAAAGACTTTTGTTGCAAATACATTTCCAAGGGACTTGGAAATCTTTGTTGGTTGGTTGTATGGTGCAGGAGCACCTTGACAAATTGATACTTCCATAGGAGTTTGATTAAATTTTAATGGTTCAACATTGTAATGAGGTTAATCAAGTCATTTTTATGTGTTTAAGTTAATAGGAGTTTCAAATATGCAAAATATTGCAAACCATGTAAAGGTTGTCAATGTAAAGTTGGAAAAAAGATGTAGAATGAGGGAAGGTGAAGAGTCATTTGGCTCTTGGTTCATTCCAAGTAGTTAGAAACTGAAATTTCATTTGTAATACCTTTAAAAAGGCCTTGTATACCTTTGAAAACTTGTTTGTGATTGAAGGAATGAAATGGAATAGTAAAAAGGCACTATTTTCTGTATTTTCTTCAGAAATTTATTGTTTTCTTGCATGGTATGGCCCAGTATAGGTAGGAGGACATTTATTTTTGATTCCAAATAAAATTATATTCAATCACCCTCCCTTTCCTTTTTTTCTCATTGAATTTGGTCAATATTGAAGAAGTTATGACCGTTTTAGTGACTGCAATTTCTAGAATTCTCCTATAACAGTCCTGTTGCAGTGTTTGGTATAGTTTTGTACGGAAAGATATAGGGACAAGCCATATATGGTTGGAAGTAGGATTGTGTTACCTTTCAAATGCATCTGGTAGGAGGTCTTAACTCGATTCCTAGAGGAAGATATCACATTTTTTCTAAAACTGCTCTATTAACTAGGTTTTTGGGGCCTAGAAATGGGGGTTTGGTGTTTAAACACTTGAATGAGAAAATAATTGCATGAGACCTAGAAAATCCTTTGTTTTAGATCCTTTCCTAAGACTTGTTCAAGGTTTGGAGTGAGTGGGGCAAGTATTTGATAGGGTTCCTTTGTAAAGTGGGCAAATTATGCCTTGTAGGAAGACAACAGGGTGTTAGGACAATCAGATTCCATCCAAAACAATAGTATATGATTTTTAAGTATGTTAAAGAACTCAATAGAGGGTACTCATATCAGTCAATATTTTTTGAAGTACTTTGGGAAAGTTTAGAGAAAAGTGCAAGTTTGTCACTAAACATGGCTACTAGGATTAGGCCTAGTCAAGTGGAATTGTCAAGAACCAATCAAATTATTTTGTGAAACATGTTGAATCTTGTTGGTTGGGGTAGGTTGAGACCCTAGAAGATGAAATATTTCATCTGAGAAGTTGGAACCCTAAGTTGAGCCCTTTGGAGGAGTTTAAGGCAAAGGGAAGACTAGTGAAGTCTTATTGGTGGAAGCCACAAACCTTTGAAATCTTTTGTTTCTATTAAATCATCTCATAAGTTCTAACACCTCTGCATCACTTATCAAAATTAGGCAGCACAAGTACTAGTTGTTCTGATATTTTTTTCTTTAACAGTTTGAAGGATTGATTGGCCTCATTTGTCCACACAAACACACATTTCTTGCCCCCTTTTATAGTGTCAACAAGTGGAGCACAAATAGCACTAAACCCTCTAATGAACTTCCTATAAAAACTGCATAAACCATGGAAACTTCTTACCTCAGAGGCTGTAGTAGGTGTGGGCCAATTAAGAATGGCTTCCACCTTGCTTGGATCCATCTTGAGGTTGCCCTTAGAGATGACAAACCCCAACAATGTCAATTCTTCTTGTAGGAAGACACATTTGTCAAGGTTAATTCTCAACTTCTCCTCTTGAAGCCTCCTAAGCACTTGATGGATATGTCTTATGTGATCTTCCTTGCTATCACTAAAAACCAATATATCATCCAAATATACAACAATAAACTTATTAAGGAAAGGTTTTAGCACCTCATTCATCAACCTCATGAAGGTGCTTGGTGCATTTGATAAGCCAAAAGGCATCACAACCCATTCAAATAGCCCTTCATTGGTTTTGAAGGTAGTTTTCCACTCATCCCCCTCCCTGATCCTAATTTGGTGATAACCACTTTTTAGATCCATCTTGGTAAAATATTTAGCCCTACCCAAGAAATCCATTAAATCTTCTATCCTAGGCATTGGAAATCTATACCTGATAGTAATCTTGTTGATGGCCCTTGAATTAGTGCATAGTCTCCATGTGCCTTCCTTCTTTGGTGCAAGTACTGCAAGTACTGCACATGGGCTAATACTCCTCCTTATAAGCCCTCTATCCAACAAGTCTTGGATTTGTCTTGCCACTTCTACATTTTGCTCTGGGGTCAGCTTGTAGGCTGCTTGGTTTGGTAGGGTGGATCTAGGGATGAGATCAATGCAATGACTAATCTCCCTCTTTGGTGGAAGGGCATCCTTACTTTCATCTGCTATCACATCATGGAACTTCTCCAATAGTTCCTCCACTTCTTTTGGTCCAATCCTCCTAAGAGGCTGCTGCACTTTGATCTTATTAAGATTTGCATCCTTGGGCTAGATGACCACTGCAAAACATGGCACCTTCTCCTCCTTAAGGTTAGCCAAAAACTCCTTTTCACCTACCAACATAACTGAACTAGGAATGATCTTTTCCTTGCAGTCAATCAAAGGGGTCATTGTGAAATTTTCACTATTTTTAGACAAATGAATCACATTTTTCTTACCATCATGTTGGGCACTTGTATCATGTTGCCAAGGCCTTCCAAGAAGAAGGTGGCATGCATCCATATCTACTATCTCACAAAGGATCCTATCACAATATTCACCTATCTTAAATTCAACCCAACATTGTTCTTTCACCACAATTTGTTGGTCCTTGGTTAACCAAAAGACCCTATAGGGGTTAGGATGAGGTATCCTTTGCAATCCTAACTTATTCACCATGTCATTAGAAGCTAAATTATCAGAAGAACCTGAATCAACAATTACCTTGCAGACTTTCCCTTTCACCTTGCAAGTGGTTCTAAACAGATTGTTCCTTTGGGGTTGCTCCTTGGTGGCAGGTATGATGAGAGACCAGTTGAACATGATGCATTCTCCACTCTCTGGTGCTGCAGGCTTGGAAGAGGAAGTTTGATAAGATGTGGTGCTTTAATAGTCATCCTCTTGAAGGAGCTACACCCTTGTGTCTTTCTGATTTGCAGAATTATTCCCCATCTTCTCTGAGCATCTAAAGGACTGATGTCCTATTTGATTGCAGGAAAAGCACCTTCCTTTTAACACATTGGAACCCCTGCCTCCACTTCTTCCTCTACCATTACCTCTCCCTCTAAACTAGCCCTTATCAACACTATCTTTGTCAGCCGCCACTTGACTGTCTTCTTGTGATCTACCATTTTGGGGTCTAGAAAATTTGTCCTTATTCTGAAACTTGCCTTTGCCTCTAAAATTTATATTGCCTCTACCCCTACTATTTGAATCACCTTTCCTTCTCTATTTGTCCTCAATCCTCAATGCCATTTGAAAACATTTATGCACTGTCTCAGGGTTAAAGAGACTTAGATCATCTTGAATGGAGAACTTAAGACCATTTAGATACCTTGCAAGCTTTTTCTTTTCATTCTCAGGCATTTTGGCTTTCAAGGACATCTTGTGAAACTTCTCGGTGTATGTGCTCACATCCATGTCCTTCTGTCTCAAGTTTTGTAACTTTTTGTGCAAGTTGACTTCACAATCTTCAGGAACAAATTGTTTCTTTATTTCAAGTACCATCTTCCTCCATGTAGTGATAGGGTTCCTATCATCCTCTATCCTCTCATTTTGAATGAAGTTCCACCAACTCAAGGCTGGCCCTTTCATTCTAGATTTGGCAATCCTCACACTCAAAATAGTTCTCCATTGCCTCTATCCAATCAAGGCACTCCTCTGGGTTCATCTTGCCAGGAAACATAGGTAAATCCACCATACTGTCCTTCCTAATCAACTTTCCAAGTGCATCTAGGAATTGTATTTCTGACATGCCTCCTTGTGGCTCTTCCATGGGCACTTCTTTTTCTTCATCTGAATCTAAGATGACCTCTGGTTTCTTCTTCTTATCCTTATCCTTTTTCAACTTCTCTATCTCAACCTCCATCCTTTTCTTCTTGGCTGCTTGTTCTTTGACTATCTTTGCCAATTCGACATTAGTCACCCTTTGAGGAACTTCCTCCTCTTCTTCTCTATCTCCTATCTCTTTGATGGCTCTGATACCACCTGATGCAGAGTGGCACAAAGGAAGCAACAAGGTTTTCTCTTCTCTGCCCACTCACCCGCTTCACCACTTCATTCAACCAAGGTCACACCTATGGCAAATTAGGGATTTGTTATCTAGGCTATTATCCAATCCTCATGACTCCTTCCACACCTTAAGATAGGTCTACAAACACCTTTCCCATAGTTGGTTTGATCCCCAACTTCTCACAAATCTCCAACCCTTACTTGGCCTAGTGAGGCTACTAGCCCTCCTAATCCGGTTTTCACTATACAACTTGACAAAACCATTAAGAGTCAGGAAAACAAATGGTGGATTCAAATACCCTTTATGGAACTCCAATAGACCTCCAAGCCTCTAGTTCCAACTCTACTCCAGCAACTCAACACACCCACTAGGTCTCTAGGCCTAATTGATCAATTTAGGTCTAGGTTACAAAGCAAGTGGTCTAATTTGGGGTCATAACCTGGGATAGGAACTTGGATTCCTTCCACAACACCAAAACATCTCAAAACCACCATCCATTCACCCACCCTATCAAAATTTTGTCATTTACATCACCAAATTGCATAATTTTGGTCAAATACATAAGGATATTTGACCTAGGGCATCACTCCAAAACTTGATGACTATTCTTCCCAACAAAATGCTTTTGGAATCATATAATATACATCCCTAGCCTGCATTTCACCAAGTGGCATGAAGTTTCATTAGTTAGAATGCATTCTAGGGCTAAATTTGTATGACAGACCCTAGGAATGAGGGTTTTAGACCAGTTTGGATTCAAACTCCAATATCTTCCTACTATGATCACTTCAAGACTTCAAACTTGGTGCATTAGAATCTTGATTCTAATTAGTTTCAGAAAAACCACATCGATCCACTTGACCAATCCATACAGGCCGTACAACAACAGGAATTCTTGGAAAAATAGTTAGTTTTATTATTTTTTACCCAAATCTCCGTACAGAATCTTCTCCTCCATACTAGGGTAAGAGAACAAGAATATGAACTGATCCAAGTTGGTAGGGAACTTCCAAAAATAGTTTCAACTGTCAAAAATGAGTTGTAACCAACCAAGTGTTAGGACACCATTGACAGCCTTTGACAGCTATGGCATTTTTCATTAATCCTAAGATCCCAATTGGTTCAACTTGTCCAATGGAATCCAAACAACTACCATACTCTCTAAAACATGCCAAAACATCAGAACTATCAAATAGACTCAAAAAACCATCAATAGACCTACTAGGCCTAATTGACACAACTAGGGTCCAAATGGACTAAGAATGATTTAAGGTTTATAAGGTCACCTCAAACCTCTTGACCATACAAAATGGACCTTACAACCATGGCTAGAAAGCCTTATTACACAAAACATACTGAACAAGAACCTCAACTTATCACAATGCTCTTAGGAATCAAAATGCTCCTAGGTGCCCTGCACCATCATCCACCATCATCCAATTGCACCTAGGAATAAGATATAAGTCCAAGACTTCAAATTTGAGCACCTAGAAGTGTGATGGATTGAAGAAGCTACATTAGTGCCTAAGGGTAAGTTGTATCTAATGACATCACCTAATTGAGTGCCTAGGAGGTATAAAGATTAACATTGACATGAGAACAAGTGCTTAGTAAAGGAGAGTTTCTCAAACATTTAAACATGTGAATGAAGTCATAGAAATGCACTAAGTAATCTAGGCACCATTTTTCCCTCGTGTACCCTTACATTTGTGCCTAAGAAGAAGTTGCTTCTGTTCATTGGAGTGTTTGAGTATTGAGGATTTCTTAGCAATGCTTTGCAACTTTACACTATTTCCTTCTGATGATTTTTGGGGTAGCAGAAAACCTTTCACCATGTACAAACACCTTAGAGATATAAAAAATTGATAGAGGTTATTGTAGAGCAACTCTATGTGATCGCATTGCCTCAGATGAAATGTTTCTAAGTGACACATTTTTTGAGTAACATCTCATCAAAGATTGATGCCTTTTTAACTTTGGACTCTTTAGGGATATCGTCAGTACAATGTAGCTCGGACTATTTCGACATGTTTGGGTGAAAAACAGGACCATGCCTAGTGTAAATGCACCCATCCAGATGTGTTGGAATAGTCAGTTTGGTCAGATCAGGAGTACGATGAAAGTTACACACATTTGCAACTTCACACTGCCTCCTTCTGATGACTTTTGGGGCAGCAGAAAACCTTTTCACCCTGGGCAAACACCGCAGAGATATAAAAAATTGAGAGGTTATTGTAGAGGCACTCTACATGATTGCGTTGCCTTAGACAGAATGTTTCTAAGTGACATAGTTTTCAAGTAACATCTCATCAAAGATTGTTGCCTTTTTACACTTTGGACTCTTTAGGGATATCATTAGTACAATGTAGCTGAGACTGTTTCGACATGTTTGGGTAAAAAAAAAGACTATGCCTAACATAAATGTACCCATCCAGATGCGTTGGAATAGTCAATTTGGTTTCATCAGGAGTAGATTGAAAGTTACACTCCTTTGCAACTTTACACTACCTCCTTCTGACATTTTTGGGGCAGCAGAAAACCTTTCACCATGGGAAAATGCCTTAGAGATATAAAAAACTGAGAGAGGCCATTGTAAAGACACTCTACATAATCCTGTTGCCTTAGATAGAATGTTTCTAAGTGATACGATTGTTGAGTAACATCTCATCAAAGATTGCTACCTTTTTGCACTTTGGACTCTTCAGGGATATTGTCGGTACAATGTAGCTCAGACTATTTCGACATGTTTGGGTGAAAAAAAGGACTATGCCTAGCATAAATGTACCCATTTGAATGTGTTGGAATAGTTAGTTTGGTTTCATTAGGAGAAGGATGAAAGTTACACCCCTTTGCAACTTTAAACTGCCTCCTTTTGACGATTTTTGGGGCAGCAGAAAACCTTTTACCACAGGCAAATGCCTCAGAGATATAAAAAACTGAGAGAGGTTATTGTAGAGACACTCTACATGATCACATTACCTTAGATGGAATGTTTCTAAGTGACATGGTTTTTTAGTAACATCTCATCAAATATTTCTACCTTTTTACACTTTGGACTCTTTATGGATATCGTCGGTACAATGTAGCTCAGACTATTTCAACATGTTTGGGTGAAAAATAGGACCATGCCTAGTGTAAATGTACCCATCTAGATGTGTTGGAATAGTCATCTTGGTCACATCAAGAGCAGGATGAAAGTTACACCCCTTTACAACTTTACACTGCCTCCTAATAATTTTTGGGGTAGCAGAAAACGTTTCACCATGGGCAAATACTTTAGAGATATAAAAAACTGCGAGAGGTTATTGTAGAGGCACTCTACATGATCATGTTACCTTAGACGAAATGTTTCTAAGTGACATGGTTTTCAAGTAACATCTCGTCAAAGATTGCTACCTTTTTACACTTTGGACTCTTAAAGGATATCATCGGTACAATGTAGCTCAGACTGTTTCAGCATGTTTGGGTGAAAAATAGAACAATGCCTAGCCTAAACGTACCCATCCGAATATGTTGGAACTATCAGTTTGGTCACATCAGGAGCAAGACACCAAAAATACATAACATGATGATGTAAAAATGTGTATATGTGTAAAAATGCAGCAGAAAATAGAAAAAGACAAACCTTACAAATTAATGTGCATACTTACAACTCAATGTAACATGACATTACAAAATCAATGTGAATACTTACAAATTAATCTAATGAACCATCCGGGTCTGCTCTACTCTTTATTGTGTCAAGTATTGCTTCATGGTTAGACTCACACACCTTCCATAAGATTTTGTTCAAAGGTCTACCCCGATACTTTATCAAATGAACATTGGATGCCATGACAAGGTTCGAGTAATGAAGAATCTTCCAATGCATGTCAAAGTCCTGAAATAGCCAAACATTAACACTCTTATGTGGGTACCTTCTAAGCCATGTTCTAGTAATAACCACTGAGCCTGTAGGGTATTCAATATTTTTTCCATCTGTAACAGGGACCACCAATTTCTTTTTGGCCTCAACACAACAACATAAGTAATAATTTGTTCCCTCTTCATTATCTTCATTTGCAATAACTGCATATATGTGCCCTACATTGATATGTGTAGCAAATTAGATGAAATTAGTCAACATTACAAAAACACTACAAAGTAAGATGACATTACCTGGTTGAACTATATCTAATATGTGGTCAAAGTCAACTGATGATTCCATCTATGTTAGTTCCAGTGCCGTCGGGGGTCGATACGTGTCAAGTGGGCTAAGATAACTTAACTGCCATTCGTCAACCCATTCCTTTAACTTTCACTCATCCCAGACTTGAATTATATAGGAAGATCAAAAGCATGACATCTTTCACGTATGGATACTCCATGAACCTGCAATTGAGCTTCAGAAAGAGTGCATCTCATTTGATCTTATCAGTGTACAACAGTCCTCATATGGTGCAATGTTAGTATCATCTATCAACCAAAAAAATCTATGAACTGAAGACTTACCTTCATTACCTAGACTCATGGAAGCATTACACCACTCGATAATCGATTTTGCATCTGTCAACTTTGCATTGTCTTTATATTTTAACTCTTCTTGTGCTATGGCTCTTTTGATACATGCTCTTGCACCATCATACTCCCCCTTTCCATGCCCAACCTCATAAAAGTTCCACATATGCTGAATACCTGTAAAATTATGCCTCCTACTCAGCTAATAGAAATTTTACGAGTTCTTGAATTGTGATGCACAGTTATTTGACTATATGATATGCTAACTGAATGATATGCCTCTTCTAGCCAAATCATTGTAGACCACCTGAAAGCAACCTTGCATGAACTCTGTAGAATGCGTGCAATCATCACTAATATATAAAGTATACTCCCTTATGATCTTTCTGTCATCCTCTGTACTATCATTCGCATGAATGAATGTGATGTGCACAAATATAGAAACATGTGTGGAGTTGTAATATTGTGATTGCACCTCACGCTGTAGCTATAGGCTGTAGTTCTCTGCAAAGTCGATGACTAAAACAATGCAACCAACCAGAAATGTGTCCTTGCATAAATTGAATTCTAAGTCCAACCATCAAGCTCTATGGGCATGTCTTGCATACTCATACACTATGTTGTCATGAAATATAGGCATAAATTGATACACTAGAATCTTTTCAATAACCAATTCACACCTCTTTGCTTCTTTACCATCTTTTGTATTGTATGCCACTATTTTATACTTGTCAAACTCTACTAGTTCATTTCCAACTACATATGTTCTTTCCATATGTTCACATATTGGCAAATGTTGCAAGCCACCATAACGATGACATGTGTCATCCAAGCATAATTTCTTGTAGAATATTTGACCTTATTCTCTTTCACATAAAATTTTTGATATGAAGTCTCTTGAAGATGTTGGTGGGGCACATATGACACAACCATGAAAAACATTGTTAGTATGCACATCTAAACATATAGACCTATAAACATCAAGATGGTTAGAAAATTTAATATGTAATCTACAACAAGTAGTGCGTGTGTGATTTATCTTGACATAGAAAGGTTTCAGCATTTCAAAATATCTTTGACAAATTTTAATTTGAGGATACTTCTCTAGAAATTTACCATAAAACTGTGTTTGAGTCTCATCCGAAAAATGGTTTAGATGTGGCTCACTGTTCTGACTACCGATTCTCCTTCTTACCACATCCCTTTGGTTCAGAGATACCCTTGTGTAATTCTTCCAAAAGTCTTCAATTAGTGATCTCAATGCTTCAACAATTAGTTTATCGTTTCGTGGTAGTCTCCCCAAGAATGCCCATAATTCATTGGCATTAGTGTCCTTAATTCTTTGGTGTCTTCTAATGGCTCTTGATAAAGTTTTCCTATTAATTATCAATTCTTGACTCATCTTTCTAATGAGACGAGATTTCCTCGTTCGACTACTTACTATAGTCGATGTAATCACAAGCCGTGTTGCATTACTATCTTTTGTGCGTGATGTGTTGCCCACACTCTCATACGCACTCATTAGATTCTTGACAATAGATTTTTCACTCGAAACCTCTGATGTTCTCAACCCAAGAATCTTCATGATGGACCTATACTTTATACTTCACATCATTTCAATGAATAGTTGACATCTTGCAGTCTCATTTAACTTTTCAAAGAACAATCTCCAAATCTTATGAGCATATCTTCTACAAGTGTATTTTGGAATCTTACCTTCCATTGGCTACAAAATATTCTTATAAATGTCAATCAAATACTTTAGCTTTCTATGCAAAATTCTAGGTGGTGTTAAGTTAGGTAAATTTATCTCAACATTAGGAATTTCATCAATATTTAAATGAGATGGGCTAGATGGCATACCTTCGATCAAAGATGGAATAGATGACATACCTTGAGGTTAAGGTGGGAATGATGGCATACCTCCTTCATCACATGTGAGTGATGATGTACTCTCAACTTGAGATGTGGTAGATGGTGTTCCTACATGTTGACTTGCGGTAGAGGACGTGTCTCCATATGGTATTCAAATCTCTTGTAGCACAAAGTTTTTGTATTTGTTCTCTTTGTGCCACCAATACCATATCTTTTTGTGATGGTTGTGGTTCCTATTCAAATGGCATGTCTTCATTTATCATGTCCAATTTCCTCTTCTCATGAAGTTCCCTCATAGCCATTGTTTTCTTTGCATTCTTAGCTTCTATCTCTTCTTTGTTGGTTTAATTCTTGATTGTTTCCTCAGCATGACAGAGAATTTGTTTGTAGCATGATAAAGAGACTAATATTAGTTCCTAAGAAATGAATACAAGATAATATTCAGATTGTATTTTTATTATGTTGTAAGGATTTATTCTTGTATAGTTTGACATCATGGTATGTTAAGGTCTGTTTATTACACATAATTATTAAAGAGCCTAAGTGTAGAAAATATACATGGCATCATGTGAGATTGTAGGCTGCTTTCTTGATTGGGAATGTGTCTATTTTAAACATGTATGATAAAGCATGATAAAGTAATTCAAATAGAATTAAGGAAAATGTAAAGAACATGCATGTAAAGACTTGACATACCTAAAAAATGAAGATTTGAATGGAGAGAGTACCCAATTATGTAGTGTTTTTTTTTTCTTGCATCAAACTCCTCAACAATTTGAGTTTTTCACCACTTGCTACCTTTTCAATGTTAAATTGAATAACACTCAAATATAATTACTAATAACAATACTATTAACCAATCTATAATGTTAAATTCCTAAAATTGAATCACAATTAACATTCTAACACTACAAAAATTGAAACTTGAATACATATATATCAAACTTGGTGTGAAAACTATGTTATTTCCTCCTTCTCAAGTTGGAAAAACAAAAAAGGTGGTGGAAAGATCATGCAAAGGTGGTAGAATCTGTAAAATGTGCATGTGAACTTCCCAACAGCATGAAAGCACTTCTTTTTTATTGGAGCATGCATAGAATTAGTATGAAAATAGAGCATGTGGGCCTAGATCACGGGGGTCAACACTTTTTTACCATTTCTATAGCAGGACAAAACGTGAGTGCATTATAACACACTCATGTTTTGTCCTGCTATAGATTGATCCATAAATATTTTACCTATCTCACCTTCAATAGCACCTTTACAATATCTCACCTCTAGTTCCATTAGCTCATGTTCTATATCTCACCTCTAGTGTCATTGGTGTAACAAGCCTCTCGGAGGAGCTTTTGAAACCTACACCGATTAATGGTGTTAGGCTGATCAAAGGTGTATTGGGGAAAAGTGAAAGGAGATCTTGCCGAAGGATCGAAGGTATCAGAGAGACAATGGGTATCTTACACCGATCCATTAGAAGGAAAGGTGTATTGGTGACTCTGAAGTGAGTCCCACCGATAGCATTCGTCACACCGAAGAAGAGAAGGATCATTGGTGCATCAGCCCAAGTGTATAAACATCTGCCAATGACAAAAGTCTCACCGAAGGTGATTGGTATTGTTGTATCGGCAAAGTTAATTCTAGTATGCTTGATAGTGATTGTGTTACCGATAGAGAAAATTAAGGTTGACGTTGGAGTGTGTCCATCAATACATTGGCTTGAGTTTCTAGGCATTCATCGATGAAAGGAGTCTGGGTGACAAGTATGGTTCAAAGGTATATCAGAGTGATCAGTGTGTATTAGCAGAGCGGTTCTCAAGCTCGCTGATGGTAAAGGTCATACCGATAGTTGGAGCATAGTGTTGAGTTGTCGGTGAGAGAAGTGAGATCGGCGGAAGAGTTTTTGAATGTGCCGATAGTGTTCAGTCTCGCCGATATTGAAGAATGTGTGTGTAGTTCAATATCATTTAGACCTTGAGGGAGTTATTTAAAGCTAGTTAAACAATAATCTTTCTATACTATGGGTTTGATGGATTTTAATCCCTGATTTGAATGCTTCCACTGTGTGTTCTGCATCACTATCCCTAATCCTTATACCCTTGACAATCTACTTTAACCCTAATCCCTCAACACTCAACCCTATACCGAAACCCTTAACCCTCAAACCTTAATGTACTCAACCCTCAATGTCAAACCCTAATCCTTCAACCCTTAACTCTGATCCCTTGACCCTCAACCCTATCCCTAAACCCTAAACCATAAAGGCTCAACCCTCAACCCTCAAAGTCAAATCCTAATCCCTTGACCCTTCACTCTAATCCCTCAACCCTAAACCATATCTCTAAACCCTCAACACTATACCTTAAACCCTAATCCCTCAACCCTCAACCCTAATTCGTCATCCCTCAACTCTAATCCCTCATCCCTAAATAGTAAATGCTATCCCTATTCCTAAACCCTCAATAGGCTCGATACTATACCTTAAACCCTAATCTCTTATCCCTAAACCCTCCAACCCTATCCCTAAACCTTATACCCTCGACACTCTACTTTAACCCTAATCCCTCGACCCTTAACCCTATGCTGAAACCCTTAACCCTCAAACCTCAATGTACTCAACCCTCAACGTCAAACCCTAATCCCTCAACCCTTAACTCTGATCCCTCAACCCTCAACCCTATCAATAAACCCTAGACCCTAAAGCCTCAACCCTTAACCCTCAAAGTCAAATCCTAATCCCTCAACCCTTCACTATAATCCCTCAACCCTAAACCCTATCTCTAAACCCTCAACACTATACCTTAACCCCTAATCCCTCAACCCTCAACCCTAAACCTTATACCTAAACCCTAATCCCTCAACCGTCAACCCTAATCCGTCATCCCTCAACTCTAATCCCTCATCCCTAAACCTTAAATCCTATCCCTATAAGTAAACCCTCAATAGGCATGATACTATACCTTAAACCCTAATCTCTTATCCCTAAACCCTCCAACCCTATCCCTAATCCTTATACCCTCGACACTCTACTTTAACCCTAATCCCTCGACCCTTAACCCTATCCTGAAACCCTTAACCCTTGAAGCTCAATGTACTCAATCCTCAACGTCAAACCCTAATCCATCAACCCTTAACTCTGATCCCTCGACCCTTAACCCTATCGCTAAATCCTATACCCTAAAGCATCAAACCTCAACCCTCAATGTCAAATCCTAATCCCTCAACCCTTCACTCTAATCCATCAAACCTAAACCCTCAACACTATACCTTAAACCCTAATCCCTCAACCCTCAACTCTAAACCTTATCCTTAAACCCTAATCCCTCAACCCTCAACCCTAATCCGTCATCCCTCAAGTCTAATCCGTCATCCCTAAACCCTAAATGCTACCCCTATTCCTAAACCCTCAATAGGCTCGATACAACACCTTAAACCCTAATCCCTTATCCCTAAACCCTCCAACCCTATCCCTAATCCTTATACCCTCCACACTCTACTTTAACCCTAATGCCTCAACCCTCAACCCTATCCCTAAACCCTTGACCCTCGAACCTCAACCCTCAACCCTCAATGTCAAACCCTAATCCCTCAACCCTTAACTTTGATCCCACGACCCTCAACCCTATCCCTAAACCCTAAACCCTAAAGCCTCAACCCTTAACCCTCAACGCCAAATCCTAATCCCTTAACGCTTCACTCAAATCCCTCAACCCTGAACCCTATCCCTAAACCCTCAACACTATACGTTAAACCCTAATCCCTCAACCCTCAACCCTAAACCTTATCCCTAAACCCTAATCCCTCAACCCACAACCCTCAAGCCTAATCTGTCATCCCTCAACTCTAATCCCTCATCCCTAAACCCTAAATACTATCCCTATTCCTAAACGCTCAACAGGCTTGATACTATACCTTAAACCCTAATCCCTTATCCCTAAACCCTCCAACCATATCCCTAATCCTTATACCCTCGACACTCTACTTTAACCCTAATCCCTCGACCCTCAACCCTATCTCAAAACCCTTAACCCTCGAACCAAAATGTACTCAACCCTCAACATCAAACCCTAATCCCTCAACCCTTAACTCTAATCCCTCGACCCTCAACCCTATGAATAAACCCTAAAGCCTCAACCCTCAACCCTCAACATCAAATCCTAATCCCTCAACCCTTCACTATAATCCCTCAACCCTAAACCCTATCCCTAAACCCTCAACACTATACCTTAAACCCTAATCCCTCAACCCTTAACCCTAAACCTTATACCTAAACCCTAATCCCTCAACCCTCAACACTAATCTGTCATCCCTCAACTCTAATCCCTCAGCCCTAAACCCTAACTGCTATCCCTATAAGTAAACCCTCAACAGGCACGATACTATACCTTAAACCCTAATCTCTTATCCCTAAACCCTCCAACCCTATCCCTAATCCTTATACCCTCCACACTCTACTTTAACCCTAATTCCTTGACCCTCAACCCTATCCCGAAACCCCTAACCCTTGAAGCTCAATGTACTCAACCCTCAATGTCAAACCCTAATCCATCAACCCTTAACTCTGATCCCTCGACCCTCAACCCTATCCCTAAATCCTAAACCCTAAAGCCTCAAACCTCAACCCTCAATGTCAAATCCTAATCCCTCAACCCTTCACTCTAATCCATCAACCCTAAACCCTATCCCTAAACCCTCGACAATATACCTTAAATCCTAATCCCTCAACCCTCAACCCTAAACCTTATCCCTAAACCCTAATCCCTCAACCCTCAACCCTAATCCATCATCCCTCAACTCTAATCCCTCACCCTAAACCCTAAATGCTATCCCTATTCCTAAACCCTCAACAGGCTCGATACTACACCTTAAACCCTAATCTCTTATCCCTAAACCCTCCAACCCTATCCCTAATCCTTATACCCTCCACACTCTACTTTAACCCTAATCCCTTGACGCTCAACCCTATCCCTAAACCCTTGACCCTAAACCTCATCCCTCAACCCTCAACATCAAACCCTAATCCCTCAACCCTATCCCTAAACCCTAAACCCTAAAGCCTCAATCCTTAACCCTCAATGTCAAATCCTAATCCCTCAACCCTTGACTCTAATCCCTCAAACCTAAAGCCTATCCCTAAACCCTCAACACTATACCTTAAACCCTAATCCTTCAACCCTCAATCCTAAACCTTATCCCTAAAACCTAATCCCTTAACCCTCAAGCCTAATCTGTCATCCCTCAACTCTAATCCGTCATCCCTAAACCCTAAATGCTATCCCTATTCCTAAACCCTCAATAGGCTCAATACTATACCTTAAACCCTAATCCCTTATCCCTAAACCCTCCAACCCTATCCCTAATCCTTATACCCTCGACACTCTACTTTAACCCTAATCCCTCGACCCTCAACCCTATCCCAAAACCCTTAACCCTCGAACCTCAATGTACTCAACCCTCAATGTCAAACGCTAATCCCTCAACCCTATCTCTAAACCATAAAACCTAAAGCCTCAACCCTCAACATCAAATCCTAATCCCTCAACCCTTCACTCTGATCCCTTAAATCTAAACCCTATCCATAAATCCTCAACACTATACCTTAAACCCTAATCCCTCAACCCTCAACCCTAAACCTTATCCCTAAACCCTAATCCCTCAACCCTCAACCCTAATGCATTATCCCTCAACTCTAATCCATCATCCCTAAACCCTAAATGCTATCCCTATTCCTAAACCCTCAACAGGATCGATACTATACCTTAAACTTTAATCCCTTATCCCTAAACCCTCCAACCCTATCCCTAATCCTTATACCCTCAACACTCTACTTTAACCCTAGTCCCTCGACCCTCAACCCTATCATGAAACCCTTAACCCTAGAACTTCAATGTACTTAACCCTTAATGTCAAACCCTAATCCCTCAACCCTTAACTCTGATCCCTCAACCCTCAACCCTATCCCTAAACCCTAAACCCTAAAGCCTCAAGCCTCAACCCTTCACTCTAATCCCTCAACCCTAAACCCTCAACACTGTACCTTAAACCCTAATCCCTCAACCCTCAACCCTAAACCCTAATCTCTCAACCCTCAACCCTAATCCATCATCCCTCAACTCTAATCCCTCATCCCTAAACCCTAAATGCTATCCCTATTCTTAGACCCTCAACGGGTTCGATACTATACCTTAAACCCTAATCCCTTATCCCTAAACCCTCCAACCCTATCCCTAATCCTTATACCCTTGATACTCTAGTTTAACCATAATCCCTCGACCCTCAACCCTATCCCTTGACCCTTAACCCTCGAACCTCAATGTACTCAACCCTCAATGTCAACCCTAATTCATCAACCCTTAACTATGATCCCTCGACCCTTAACCCTTAAAACTTGAACCCTAAAACCTATCCCTACACACTCGATACTCGACACTATATCTTAAACCCTAATCCCTTAACCCTCATCCCTAAAGCCTCAACCCTAAATCCTTAATACTTCAACCCTAAACCCTATCCCTGATCCCTCTACCCTTGACACTCTTATTTAACCCTAATCCCTTGACCATGAACCCTATCCCTCAACCTCAACCCTCAACCCTCAACTCTCAACATTAAACCCTAATTCATCAACTCTAAACCCTAATCCCTCAAACCTAAACCCTATCCCTAAACCATCAACCCTCAACACTATACCTTAAACCCTAATCCCTATCCCTCAACCCTTAACCCTTAAAACTTAAACCCTGTCCCTACACCCTCAACACTTGACACTATATCTTAAGCCTTAAACCCTCATCCCTAAAGCCTCAACCCTCAGTCCTTAAACCTTCAACCCTAAACCCTATCCCTAATCCCTCTACCCTCGACACGCTAACCCTAACCTCAACATTAAATGTTAATCTGTCAACCCTAAACCCTATCCCTATACCCCCAACCCTCAACACTATACCTTAAACCCTAATCCATCCACGCTAAAACCTAATCCCTCAACCCTCAACCCTAAACACTATCAATAAACCCTCAACCCTCGACACTATACCTTAAACCCTAATCCCTCAACCCTCAACCCTAATCCCTCATCCCTAAACCCTAATTGCTATCCCTATTCCTAAACCCTCAACCCATGACACTATAGCTTAAACCCTAATCCATTATCCCTAAACCCTAAACCCTATCCCTCAACCCTTAACCCTTAAAAATTAAACCCTAAAACCTATCCATAAACCCTTGACACTCAACACTATATTTTAAACCCCAATCCCTTAACCCTCAGCCCTAAAGCCTCAACCCTAAATTGTTAAACCTTCAACCCTAAACCCTATCCCTAATCCCTCTACCCTCAACAATCTACTTTAACCCTAATCCCTTGACCATTAACCCTATCCGTAAACCCTCAACCCTCAACCCTCAACCCTCAACTCTCAACAATAAACCCTAATCCGTCAACCCTAAACCCTAATCCTTCAACCCTAAACCCTATCCATAAACCATCAACCCTCAACACTATAGCTTAAACCATAATCCCTCAACCCTAAACCCTAAACCCTATCCCTAAACCCAACAAAACTACTTTACCTTATGTTAGGTTGTTAAACCTATCATTTTTGACACTCTTCTCTTAAAGATATTTGAGTTGCAAGAATATGTCAAAAAAATGGCTATGAACTTTTTTAATGTTAATAATGCTATATGGCATGTTTTTCTGGCCCATCTGGGGTTCATTATGCCTTAAACCCTAAACTATACCTTAAACCCTAATCCCTCAACCCTAAACTTTCAACCCTAAACCTTATCCCTAATCCCTCTACCCTCAACACTCTACCTTAACCCTAATCCCTCGACCCTTAACCCTAAACGCTATCCCTAAAGCCTCAACCATAAACCCTAATCCCTCAAGGTCCTAAACTCTAATCCCTTATCCCTAAACTCTAAATCCTATCCCTAAATGCTCAACCCTCAACCTTAAACCTTAATCACTCAATCCTTACCCACCCCTCTCCTCCCCTATCTAGCTCACTCCCATCTCTACCCTCCTCTACCCTTGACACTATACATACATACATATAGGCATACATAGATACATACATACATATAGGCATACATACATACATACATACATACATATAGGCATACATACATACATACATGATTAATATCCTTGAATATAAAAAAATTAAGGGGAACATAACGCGAACGCGTTATAACGCGCTCACATTATAACACTCTCACATTATAATGTGCTCACGTTATAACGTGCTCGCGTTATTTCAAACATGACAAACAGCACAAACTTTTGCGGAAAAGGAAAAATGAAAAGAAAAAACTAACACGAGCGCATTATAATGCGTTCGCGTTATGTTTTTCTTTGGGAATCCCAAGCCTTGGGCTTGGGATTTGCTTTGGATTTCCAACCCAAAGGCTTGGAGTGCCTTTTCAACATCCACAGATGTGTTTTTCCATATTCTTCAAGATTTCACATAATTTCATTCATGCTAACCCTCAGATTTGCACATGTTTCAAGGTCAAACAAATCGAACACTTGGGTAATGTTAGGCTTTCTCTTAGCTATTTAACAATGTGATTTTTTTCACATTTTAACAATGTTAAGCCTTTCATCTTTAATTTCTTTTGTTTGTGTGTTTGTTTTTGGGCAAAAACCACTGTTTGGTCTTTTTTTCATTGTAAATTGACTATTCATTGAAATTTTAAAAAAATTACATATTTAGAAACTAGACTCCATTCTACAAATATTAAAAAAAGAAAAAAATGATTTTCAATTAGTTTTCAAAATTCATAGGGGTAGCACGGCCAAAATTCTATTTTTTAGGATATGTCCACTTTGAAAATTAGTAAAAAATCAAATATTTATCAAAAAATTATTAGAAAAATCAAGCATAAACTACATGCTATTAGCTAATTTCTCACCAAAGCGATTTTAAAAATACCAAAAAAAAGTTGACCTTTTGAGGGAGCCACAAAACATGCTATGTTATGTTTTTTTTTATAGAAACAACACCAATTTCTGTGGCTCCCTCTTTTGAACCCCTTAATCTATGTCATTTTCAAAAAAAAAATAGTAGTTTAGAAAGTAGACTCGGAGCACTATGAACATTGTTTTGGTTACATCTCCAAATTTTGAGTGTAACTATGCTCAATTTCTCATCCAAGGCTAGTATTTCTTGATTTCAGAAAAAAAAAAAAGTGGCCACTTAAGACCCCTTTTTGGCCCCCCATCTTCTTGCACTTACCCTACATCATTATTCAAGATATTATGGAATCAGAAACACTAATAATGGAAAGAAATGAAACAACTGCAATGATTTTGAATCAACTTCTTTTTGGGTGATACAAGATTACCCTTACACCACTGGATGCTCCTGCATTACACACCCAGGGTAATTTGAGAAGTGACCCTATCACGTCTTAGGTGTTTGAGGAAAACCGAAACAGTCAACCTCTGCCTTAGACAACCAAGAAAAATCTTCAACAGGCCCTCCTTTCCATTTCACCAGATATTCTTCATATTGCCTGTTCCAAGTACTTCTTCCCACATGGCTATCTAAGATCTCTTCCATCTCCTCCTTTGAAGTAGATGCCAGAATACTCCACTGTTCTTATGTTGGTCCATCCTCTGTGCCACCTTCATGATATTCTGTTAAATCAGCAATGTTGAACATAGGGGAAATGTTGATCCCACTTAGTAGCTTTACCTCATATGCATTTCTTGAATCATGTTTCTTCAAAACTCTGCATGCTCCAAATTTCTTCATTTTTAGCTTATTGTATATTCCAATTGGGAACCTTTCTTTTCTCAAGTGAACCATGAATTCATCTCCTACATGGAACTCCTTATATCTTCTCTTCTGATCTACCTTAGCTTTGTACTAAATATTCATCTTATTAATGTGCTTCCTCACCTCTTCATGCAAATTCTTCAGATGTTCTGCAAAGTCTTCGGCTTCAGCACTTGTCTTTTCTCCTTTGTCTAGCTTCCTTAACTTAGAATCATTTCTTGGACTATTGCCATATACAATCTAGAATGATGATTTACCAGTACTCCTATTGATAGAATTATTGTAAGAAAATTCTACCTGTGGTAAAATCAAATCCCATCCCTTAGGATTATCTCCTACTAAGCATCATAGCAGGTTACCTAAACTCCTATTCACCACTTCGGTCTGTCCATCAGTATGTGGATGGTGTGCAAAACTGAACTCAAATTTGTCTTCAACTTCTTCCACAATGTCCTCTAGAAATAACCAACAAACTTGGTAACTTGATCTGAAACTATGCTCTTTGGTAGACAGTGTAATCTCACCGCCTCCCTGAAAAATAACTCTACAATATGAACTACATCATTAGTCTTCTTGCAAGGAATAAAATGTGCCATCTTTGAGAATCTGTCTACCACCACAAAAATGGAATCATGTCGTCTCTGTGTCCTTGGTAAACCAAGAACAAAATCTATAGTAATATCATCCCATGGCTTCTCTAGTATAGGTAATGATTGATACAATCATGTATTCTAACTTGTTCCTTTTGCCATCTGACACACTCTGCAACTCTACACAAATTTTCTCACATCTTGATGTAACTATGGCTAATAATAATTTTCACCAACCATAGCAATGGTCTTATCTCAACCAAAATGTCTAGCCAATCCTCCACTATGCTTCTCCTTAATTAGGTTCTCTCTCATGGAACTCCTCGAAATGCACAACTAGCTTTCTTTAAACAACATGCCATCTTGGATTATGAAATCTAAACATTTTGTCTTGTCCAAAGTAGCAGGTTCCAAACAAGATTTCTAAGCCTCTACAAAATCTAGATCCTTAGGATACAAAATTTTGAGCTCATCGAACCCAACAACCTCTATCTTGATTTGTATCAACAAATTTTGCCTTCTGCTCAAGGCATCTACAACTCTATTGGACTTCACACTCCTATGCTTCAAAATAAAAGTATAACTCTACAAAAACTCAACCCATTTTAAATGCCTTTGGTTCAACTTTGCTTAACTATTAAGATACTATAAAGCCCGATGATCAGTATATAAAATAAACTCTTTTGGCAATAGATAATGTCTACATTTCTTTAAAGCCTGAACTATAGCATAAAATTCCTGATCATAAACAAAATACTTTTTCTTGGCATCATTAAGCTTCTCACTAAAATAGGCAATGGGCTTTCCTTCTTGACTCAAAACAGCTCCTATAGCACTACCACTAGCATCACAATCTTCCTGAAATACCTTATTGAAATCTAGAAGTGCCAAAATAGGTTGCTCTATGACTTTTTACTTTAATGTATCAAAGATTTTGTCTGCTCCTTTAGTCCATTTAAACTCTTTTCTATCCCCTCTCATTGTCTCAGTTAGGGGTGCACAAATGCTACTAAAATTCCTGATAAACTTTCTGTAAAAACTTGCCAAACCATGAAAAGATCGTACCTCTATGGCACTGCATGGTGTAGGCCATTCAAGGATAGCTCTCACCTTCTTTGGGTCCATCTTAAGACCTTCCTCTAAGAAAACAAATCCCAGGTATACCAACTCCTTCTCTACAAAACTACATTTCTTTAGAATAATCAGTTACTTCTCCTCCCTTTGCTTCTCTAAAACTCTTCTGATATGCATCAGATGCTCATCCCAAGTCTTACTTAAAATCAAAATATCATCCAAATAAATAATAAGAAAACTTCCCAAAAAATCTTTCAGTACCTCATTCATGAGCTGCATGAATGTGCTTGGTGCATTGGTTAGCCCAAATGGCATGACTAACTACTCATACAAACCATCCTTTGTCTTGAAGTCTATCTTCCATTCATCTCCTTCTTTGATTAGGATCTAGTGATACCCACTCTTCAGGTCAATCTTTGTGAAGTACTTGGCTCCACTCAAATAATCCATTATGTCATCCATTCTTGGTAATGGAAACTTGTACTTGATCATGATCTTATTTATGGCTCAAAAATATGTACACATTCTCCACTCTCCATCTTTCTTTGGTGCAAGTACTATATGTACCGCACATGGACTCAGGCTCTCCCTTATCAATCCCTTCCTTAACAACTCGTGGACTTGTCTATTCAACTCTTCATTCTCTACTGGAGTCATTCTATGGGCTACCTTATTTGGCAAATTGGCTCTTGGTATCAAATCCATTTGATGACTTATCTTCCTCACTAGTGGTAAACCTTCTGGTACATTATCAGATACAATATCTTGAAATTCTTCCAACATTTCTGAGACTTTTGCTGGTACATCTTCACATTTCTCTTGACTAATCTTAGGAATTAATGCAAAGCAATGATGCTCATGCTTCATACCCTCCAAAAATTTTCTACCATCTACCAAGAAAATTCTGGTAGTACTACATACCTTTTCTTCCACCTCCTTCAAGGGCTTCAACTTGTGACAGACTCCATCCTTTGTTAGTGAATATGTGTTTGCACAGCCATCATGGACATCACTCCTATCATACTGCCATGACCTCCCCAATAGCATATGACATTCATCCATCAGTATGATATCACACAACACCTCATCATGGTCGTCCCCAAACTCAAACTTCACGAAACATTGCTCATTGACCAAAGCTCTATGGTCCTTCTACAACCATACAATCTGATATGGATGCTTTCTTCTTGTCAACTTCAACTTGTCAACCATCTCCTCTAAAACAAGATTGTCAGTGCTTCCACTATCAATAATAATATTATAACACTTACCTTCACATTTGCACATTGTGCAGAATAAACAAGATTGTCAGTGCTTCTGCACTTTTCTTTGAATCTTCATTTTAGCCTCCATAGGGTCTTCCACTAGTCCTTCCACCTTGATCTCTTCCCCTTTGCTTGCTGTCAAATCTTTTATCCAGCTTCTCTTCCACCTTTAGGGAAAACTGGTATGCATCTTCTATGGTGGTCATTCTAACCAGGCTTAGCTCCTCTTGGATACTTTGCCTCAACCCATTAATGTAATAGGCTACCTTCTCTTTGTTGTCCCCTGCATGGCCTATCCTAATAGTAATCTTATAAAACTCTTTTGTATACTCCTTAACAGATTTGTTACCTTGCTTCAATCCTTATAGCTTCTTCAGCAACTCCATCTCATAGTCCACAAGAATGAACTACTTCTGCAATTTCTCCATAATCTGATCCCATTTGGTAATCCTTCCTTTTCCTCTTCTATTCCTCTCTAACTGGACCTCCTTCCACAAAATACTGACATGGCCCTTCAATTTTGTTTTTGCAAGCTTGACCCGATCTAGGTCTTCCACATCCTCATACTCAAAATATTCCTCCATGTCATTGATCCAATCAATAATTTGTTCTGGATTCAAATCTCTAGAATATGTAGAAACTTCAATCCTAGGCCTCTTCCCAATCTTAAAAATGGCCCTCAACAACCTAACTTCTATAGGATCTCCTGTAGCTTCTTGTTCTTCATCACATAGCTCCTCTTCTGCTTCATCCTCGCTTTCTTCTCTTGTTCTTGGCTCAAACCCGCTTCGCAACTCCTCTTGCAATGCATTGATTTATCTTTGCAGGGCTCTAAAACTCTCTTCCATTAGAGCATTCCTCCCAATATGATTTCTTTGTGGAGGCATCTTGATCTCCACAACAAACCCACAACCTCAGGTCTTGGTGCAAACTACCTCACAGTCGGCGATCTGTCTACACACTTAGGAACCCTTGCTCTAATACCACTTGATAAAGGGGGTAAATCATAAAACACACAATAATAGAAATTGCACATAGAAAATAGAACTTTATTTTATTGATTTGGACAACTCATTACATTACAGAAGCTTAATTACAATTAGAGGAATCAATCCTCTACAGGCTGCAACACACTACAGCTACACATCACCAGGCTTTGAAATCTTCTATCTTCTGTAACCCCAAATCCGCTAGGGTTTATCTTTTCCCACCTATTCTTGACTCTACACTTTTCCCCCTTAACTCTACTACTAGCCAGGGTTCCCAAAATAGTCATAAATAACACTTTTTGGTGGCCTCTAGCTAAATTTTAAAATTTGTAACTCCCTCCAAAAGTAGGTCAACTTTCGCAAAGCATAACTTTTGATCCGGGTGTCCAATTGACGAACTGTTTTAAGCATTAGAAAGCTCGTGATGTGAAATATCACTCAGGAAATGTGTGAATGGATTTCTATCAACTTTTCAATATGTTATGGGATGTTTTAGTGCCTCATATCTCATTTCAGAAATTTTTAGGGACTTTTCAGAAAATAGAAACTTTAATATCTTTCAGCTCACAAATGATCTTTCCCTGATTCCTTTGCCAAAGGTCTTGTAATTCAGTTATGAATCTTTCTGTAAGTTTTTGCTTCAATCCATGCCCAAATGCAAACTTTCCTAAAATGGCAATTAAACTTTCCAAAACTGGTAGTTTGCTATTTTTAGCAATTTTAGAAAAATTGAAAGCCCTACATCATTATTCAAGAGATTATGGAATCAGAAACACTAATTATGGAAAGAAATGAAACAACTACAATGATTTTGAATCAACTTCTTTTTGGGTGATGCAAGATTGCCCTTACACTACTGGATGCTCGTGCATCACTTTTGCTAATAACAACTAGCTTATGATAAATGATTGATCATTAACATGAGTAAGATGTCATGATTAAGACAATGTACTGAGCTAGACATACCTTGTTCGAATATAAACTTCTTTATAACGCCTACTCAAAATAAATAAATTGACACTACTAAAAGAATAAATAAACTACTTACATTGCTTTAAAATATGACTAGCTTCAAGAATTCAATAGCAATGTTAGATAATTAGTAGATAATAGGTGAGAAAATAAAATAATTAGTAAGGACAAGATCAATTAGTTTTTTTAAACTAAGCCTATAGTGACAGTACAAATTAGTTTTGAGAGAGGTCTATTTTCAAAATTCATTATTAATAAGCACTAATCAATATTAAGATATTCTTTTCACTAAGTAATATTAAAGAACCAAGAAATCTAACCACTTACTCAAATTAAGTTGTTCTCTAACTATTTCTTCTGTAAGAGATTTATCCTTTCTGAGAAATTTTGAGCTTTCACAGTTGTCGAAAAATAGAAAAATTATATATATTAACTCTTTTATAATAGATGTAATGATGAACTACAAGCGTAATATACTTCTATAGTTAATATAAATTCATCATTTAATACAATTAATATCTAAATATAGCTTGTGAACTATACAACAATGGAGCACATTAAACTTGTTGCACACATAGGAGTAACAAGGTTGAAAAAGAAACTCTTTATGTCAACAATTTTTATCTATGCATTCCTAGACAACATATGGTTGAGCACAATTTAATTGTTATTATACCTTAAGCACATAACTATATGCTGATTTGGTTGAGGCTAAAATAATAAAAAATTTATAATATGTTTTGCAATTTCCTAATACAAAACTCTCTCCACTAACAAATATCATTCTATACTAACTTATTTACCCTTATCAAACTCATTTCTAACATTTATTTTGCATATTATAATATCTTGTCCGTAATCATATTTAAAATGAAAGCATAGTTACTAATACTTGTAAAATATAAACTGTGTATATCACAAGTTTTGTTTCCAAATGATTAGAGTTTGATACAATATAATGTAATATTTTTCTAAAAGAAGAGCTCTCTACATAGTAGAATTGAAACAACTTGTAGTAATCATATTATTATCAAGAATTCATTACATAATTAATTGCTGCATCCTTACATCATGTAGGATCAATTCTCCACTTTGTCTTGGCTGTGAGTTTTCTCTACCATGATTTAGACACCTCTGCAAATTTTATCATAGCAAGATGCCTAGCTGATCATACCAACAACAAAAATAACTCATCTTTCATCATTACGCATTGTCCAATATACGTATTCAGTTTCATAGTTTATACTAAAATGAAACATCTTCCATAAATTACATTTCTTGACAAGAATTTATTATACTATAATTTTATTTGTAAACAATCAAATATTAAGACTAGGCCTCAAAAGTAAATAACTAGATATTAAAACCATGCTTCCATTGTATACAAAGTTAAATTAAATATCAAAATAGGATTACTTGTAATGCATATGAATAACTACTTTCTTTTCCTTGTAGAATCAAATGCCTTCTTCATACTGCAACTTAGTAATCAACCATGCAAATCATCAGTAAACATGAAAATAAATCTAGGAAGAGATGCATAATTTTCCATTAGTAGTCAACAATCAGTAATAATTCTGAAATATACATTCTACTAAGAACAGAGCAACCCAAATCATCTCTCCACCAAACCATTGGATCGACCTAGTTGAATCCATCCTTGAGAAATATTAACAAAACATGTTTCTCCACAAAATCAAAATCTTTTTCCAGAAATTTATTTTTATTCTCAATAAAAGATAGATAAGGGGGATCCGCTTTGGGGTATACTCCCTAAAGCTCCCAAAACATAGTAACTTCCTTTTATCATATAAACATAGTAACTCCCTTGATCACATAAAACATAGTGGATCCCTTATCATAATCACATAGACACAGTAGATCCCTTATTCACATAAACATAGTAGCTCCCTTATTCACATTAACATTGTAGCTCCCTTAATCATATAAACACCCAACTCCCAACTCCTTAACTCAAATCCCCAGTTCATCAAGAATCATCAACCATTACACACCACTCCATTAATCACAACCCCCAAAGAGGCATCCTTTATTCTCTTCCTATTTTGGATTCATCCTCATTCCAAAACCACAGTATATTTGACAACACATTACAAAACTTCATTCATACAATCATCACAAATTTAAATTCATAAGAAAGATTAAAACATAAAAATCATTTCTCTTACCTTGGTTTTCCAAGTTAGGAGCAACCCTTATATTTTCTAGCCATTCTTTTCTTTTTCTCCCCTATTCCATTCCTTCTCTCAAAACCAACTGACAAGATTACAGAAAACCTCTATTCTCCATCCAAAAAGATTTAGTTATAAAGAACACTCCAGCACATACTTTTTCTAAAGATATGGCATCCAAATGAATCACTTTTCCCCTTTAATTAAAATTTTTCCAACTCTTCATCTTTCCCTTTCGAAATAAAATAATATAAATATCATGATAAAAATAAACTATACATTTTTCCACACAATCTCTTTTTCCTAAAGCAATTAATAAAACATTCTTAATCACTAACTAGTCAATTCAAATCAATCATAATATCCCTTCCAAAATATCTAAACATAATTCATCAATGCTCCTAAAATAACTTTTTAGATAAAGAATTAAATATCTATTAATTTTTATAAAGCATTTAGTTCTCTCTTAACCAATAATAATAATAATAATAATAATAATAATAATGTTCATGGCTTGATCATCAATCTATCTACAACACATACCAAAATATAATGTTCAAATAATTTATCTAAAGCAATATTAGGTAGATACTACATTCTCCCCCTCTAGGATCTAGGCTTCCTCCCGAAAGATATTAAATAGATAAGGAAACATACTTCATCTTGATTGTTTCTTCCCATGTAGTAGAAGATTCATCATAAGGGTTCCACTAGACCCTAACCTGATCTAACTTTTGTCCTCGCAAAGCTAGTGTTTGTTGATCCAAAATGTGAACTGGTTCTAGTATTAGTTACCGATCCTGCACAACCTATAAAGAATTCCACTCCAAAACATGAGAAGAATCTAGTATAAACTTCTTAAGTAGAGATGCATGAAAAACATTATGGATACATGACAATCTAGGTGGTAAAGCCAAGTAATAATGAACTAGGCCTGTTCTCTCCAAAATCTCAAAAGGGCTGACATATCTGGGTGACAACTTAGAGCCTTTTCCATAATGGATAGAGCTCTTGTAAGGTCTCACTTGGAAGAAAACTTTCTCCCCAACCTAGAATTCATAATGAACTCTCCTAGTGTCGGCATACTGCTTCTATCAATCTTAAGCTACCTGGAATTGATCAAGAATCTAGTTCACCTACTACTCTATATCTCAAACTAACTTAGGCCCAATAGAAACTCAATCCTCTAATCGATCCCAACCCAAAGGAGTTCTACAAGGTCTACCATAATGAGCCTCAAAAGGTATCATCCCGAGTGAACTGTAGTGCCCATTGTTGTATGCAAACTCAACTAAATGCAAGTAGTCCTCCCAACGTGATTGCTGATCCATTACATACATCCTAAGGGTATCCTCCAAAACTTGGTTCACTCTTTCAGTCTATCTATCTGTCTCTGGATGATATGCAGTGTTGAAGTTGAGTTGAGTCTCTAAGGCTTGATGAAGATCATTCCAAAAAGATGAGGTGAAAACTAGAACTCTATCTAAGATGATCTTCTTTGGTATTCCATGTAATCGAACTATGTCATGAAGAAAAAAATTGGCTACTGAGGCAACATTATAGGAAGAACTCTTCAGAGAGAAATGTGCTACTTTTGTTAATTTATCCACAATCGCCATAATTGCATCATGTCGATGAGTAGACAGAGGTAATCCCATAATAAAGTCCATAGAAATCACATCCCATTTCCATTCTAGAATCGCATGAGGGTATAATAGACCAGCCAGATGTTGATGTTCTACTTTTACTCTTTGGCAATCCAAATAGTGAACAACAAAATCTACAATATGCTTTCGCATACCTACCCAAAAGAATAGCTTTCATAGGTCTACATGCATTTTCTTTACACCAGGATGAGCCACATAAGGTGCTCTGTGAGCCTCGTCTAGAATCAAACCTCTAAGATCACTAAAAGAAGGAACATATGGATGACCATGATGTCAAAGTAACCCATCAACATCTAATGAATACCCTTCAAACTTGTTCTTCAAAGGACTCAAGAAATGAATAATCTCATGATACAAATCATCCTGAGGTAACAACTCTAAAATACGTCCTCTAAGATCTATTTTAATAGTCAAAGCTAACAATTCATGTGGTCACCTAGTAAGGGCATCAACTACAACATTCTCTTTTATCTTAATGTAATGGATCTCAAAATCATATTCACATAGAAATTTCATCCACCTACACTACCTAGCATTCAAATTAGGCTGAGAAATTTTATACTATAACCTTCGATGGTCAAAGTGGAACTCGAATCTGTGCCCAAGAAGAAAATGTTGCCATTTGGTTAAAGCATGAACCATTGCAACCAGCTCCAAATCATGTGTCAGATAGTTAGGCTCATGATTCCTTAATTTGTGAGACTCGAAGGATATCACATGACCTTCACACATAAAAACAACTCCAATACATTCAATAAACACATCTGTCCAAACAAAAAAATCACTAGTTGGATCTAGAATAGCTAAGATAGGTGCTCTAGTAATCTTCTCTTTTAGAATTTGAAAATCTCTTTCACATTGTTCGAACCAAACAAATTTCTTGCCTTTCCGCTGGAGAGAAGTGATTGGATTAGCAATCCTAGGGAAACCTTCTACGAAGCTTTTGTAATAATGAACTAAACCCATGAAACTCCTGACCTTAGCTACATTAGTGGGAGAAGGCCATTCAGCCTGAATCTTATAAGGATCTATGGAAATACCATCACCTGAACTAATATGCCCTAGATATTGTATCTCTGTTTGGAAAAATTCACACTTAGAGATATTTGTATACAATTGATTTTCCCTTAAACATTGCCAAACCTATTACAAATGCTCCTTGTGCTCCTCCACAGTGCGAGAATAGATCAGTATATCATCTAGAAAAATTACCACGAATCGATCAAGAAAAGTTTGAAAGACACCATTCATTAGACTTCACAAAAAGGAACAACAGTGAACTCATAATGACCATATCTTTTATGAAAAGATGTCATATGAATGACAACTTTAGCAATCCTCAATTGATGACACCCAGACTTAAGGTCTATCTTAGAAAAGATCTTCGCTCCCTGAATTTGGTTGAAAAGATCATCTATCCTTGCCAAAGGATAATGATTCTTTATGGTGAGCTTGTTAAGTTGTGTGTAGTCTATGCAAAGTTGAAGAGTACTATCCTTCTTTTTAAAAAAAAATGTAGGTGCACCCCAAGGAGATACATTAGGACAGATATGACCTTTTTCTAACAATTCTTCCAACTGTAACTTGAGCTCCTATAACTGCTAAGTAGTCATCCTTAGAAATTGGTTGTGGTCTCGAAAGCAAGTCGATATGGAAATCAATCTCTCTTAGGTGGCATACCAGAAAGCTAAGAAGGAAAAACATTGGTAAATTATCAAAGAAAAGGATGATCATCTAAGGAAGTATCAGGCTTATCCTTGGATCGGTTACTAATGGAAATGGCAATGAATTGACATCCTTTCCTCATGCACTGCTTGAGCTATATTGTTAAAATCATCCTAAGAGATACTGGTCTTTTAATTCCTAAGACAATCACCTTTTTGCCTGAATCATCTAATGACTCAATGTTCAGTTTTGTGTTAGCAATCAAATTTTACTTCATGAGCATTCATCCAATCCATTCCTAAAATAATATCATAAGTCCTTAAAGGTATCACCCTAAAATTTGATTTGGTAGAAAAAGAGCTAAGCTCTAATTAACAATCACTAACCAATGAATTAACCAACATTCTAACACCTCAAGCTAACTCCACATCCTAATTAACATTTTTCTTAGACACCACCAACCCACACTTCTCCACTATAGATAGTGAAATAAAAGAATCTGTAGCTCTTGAATAAAAAAGGACAAAAAAAGAAACCTTACCATTTTTTCTGCGAACCTCTATAATAGATGGTTGATGTTCTGCTTGCCAATTTTTAGTAGCTGTAAAGACCTGATGGGATCTACCCACATCTCCCACTATAAGCTCTGAAACTATTGATTTCTGGACCCCTAAAGCTGCTTTGTTCTGAAAACAATCACGAGCATAGTGTCCCTTATTGCCACAATTAAAACAAGGTCCCTTTGGTGGAGCTAAAAATTGAAAAGCTAATATTTTAGTGATAGCTTTACTACCATGAGAACTCTTTTGCGGATGAGTTGAATCAACAAACTGTGTCTAGGCCCTTTGATCTCCTCTTTGAGATAGATTTTACCATGATGTAACTAGACCTCCTTGAGTTGACTTAGCTTTCTTATTATGTTGTGATTGTGCTGATCTAGAATAATAGGGGATTAGATCTATTTACAGTCCTAGCAAAAGAGAGAGATTGATTGCAATTCTGATACTGAGATGAGATCTGATAATGAACATGGTGTGTCAGCTGAATTTCCTCTACAACAAGTGCCTTCTCTACTACTTGCTTAATAGTAGTAGGTTTCGATAACCTGACCAGACTAGTAATGTTATGATTGAGTCCTCTGATAAAGTAGTTTACCATCAACTTTTCATTTTGAATATAGTCAACATACTGGGATAACTCAAAGAACTTATTCTCATATTGTGCTACAGTGATTCGTCTTTGTTGGAGATCATGAAACTCATCAATTTTCTGTTGTTGGAAATTATTAGAAATGTATCTTTTCTTGAAAATTTCTAAGAAAACTTCCCAAGTAATACTCTTTGGAGTCAAATGCATCTTTCTTTCTTCTTGTTGCCACCAAGTATCTATACTATCCTTGAGTAGATGAATAGCCAGTCTGGCCTTGAGATTGCCTCCATAGGTCTTTAATGCAAAACTCTTCTCAAGACTGGTTAACCAAGATTCTACCTCTGTACCATCAATAGATCTAGAAAAATGTTGTGGTTGCAATCGAAGAAAATCTCAGACTAATTTATCAACATCCAAGGAAGCCTCCTTCTCAAGTCGATTGTTACAAGGAGGTAGCAAATAATGTCCCGATTCCACTTCCTCGATATGATCTTCTCTACTACGTCAAGGACTTCTACTGTGATCCCATGAAATAGACAGTTGTCCCTCTATATGCTACTGACCTTGTATAGGTAATCTTTCCTGAATTACATTCACCAGATTCTGTAGAGCCTGAAGAATTTAGGGTCCATGGTCAACTAGCCCACCAAATTGATTTAATGACATGCTACACACCAGAGAAACAAGTCAATTGTTATTATACCTTAAGCACATAACTATATGCCGATTTGGCTGAGGATAAACTAATAAAAAATTTATAATATGTTTTACAATTTTATAATACAAAATTCTCTCCACTAACAAATATTCATTCTATACTAACTTATTTACCCTTACGAGACTCATTTCTAACATTTCTTTTGCATATTATAATCTCTAGTCCGTAATCGTATTTAAAACAAAAGCATAGTTAATGATACAAAATATAAACTATGTATATCACAAGTTTTGTTTCCAAATGGTTAGGGTTTGATATAATATAAAGTAACAATTTGCTAAAAGAAGAGCTCTCTACACAGTAGAATTAAAGCATCTCGTAGTAATCATATTATTATCAAGAATTCATTACATAATTAATTGTTGCATCCTTACATCGTGTAGGATCAATGCTCCACTTTGTCTTGGCTATGGGTTTTCTCTACCATGATTTAGATGCCTCTGCAAATTTTATCATAACAAGATGCCTAGTCTAATAATACCAACAACAAAAAAAACTCATCTTTAATCATTATGCATTGTCTAATATAAGTATTTAGTTTTATAGTTTATTCTAAAATGAAACAAAAACTTCCATAAATTATCATTTCTTGACAAGAATTTATTACACTATATAATTTTATTTGTAAATAGGGTAATTGCAAGAAGATGGGGGGCCAAAAAGGGGTCTTCAGTGGCCACTTTTTTTTTTCTGAAATCAGGAAATACTGGCCTTGGATGAGAAATTGAGCATAGTTACACTCAAAATTTGGAGATGCAACCAAAACAATGTTCGTAGTGCTTTGGTCTGCTTTCTAAACTACTATTTTTTTTTAAAATGGCATAGATTAAGGGGTTCAAAAGAGGGAGCCACAGAAATTGGTGTTGTTTATGTCAAAAAAACATAACATAGCATGTTTTGTGGCTCCCTCAAAAGGTCAACTTTTTTTTGGTATTTTTAAAATCGCTTCAGTGAGAAATTACCTAATAGCATGTAGTTTATGCCTCATTTTTCTGATAATTTTTTGATAAATATTTGATTTTTTACTAATTTTCAAAGTGGACACATCCTAAAAAATAGAATTTTGGCCATACTACCCCTATAAATTTTGAAAACTAATTGAAAATCATTTTTTTCTTTTTTTAATATTTGTGGAATGGAGTCTAGTTTCTAAATATGTATTTTTTTAAAATTTCAATGAATAGTTAATTTACAATGAAAAAAGACCAAACAGTGGTTTTTGCCCAAAAATGGACACACAAACAAAAGAAATTAAAGATGAAAGGCTTAACATTGTTAAAATAAGAAAAAAATCACATCGTCAAATAGCTAAGAGAAAGCCTAACATTACCCAGGTGTTCGATTTGTTCAACCTTGAAACACATGTAATTCTGAGGGTTAGCACAAACAAAATTATGTGAAATCTTGAAGAATATGGAAAAACACGTCTGTGATTGTTCAAAAGGCACTCCAAGCCTTTGGATTGGAAATCCAAAGCAAATCCCAAGCCCAAGGCTTGGGATTCCCAAAGAAATAAATAACGTGAGCGCGTTATAACACGCTCGCATTTTGTTTTGCTTTGCATTTTTCCTTTTCTAAGTCTGTTGTTTGTCATGTTTGACATAACGCGAGCACGTTATAATGCGCTCACGTTATATTCCCCTTAAGTTTTTTTATGTTCAAGGCTATTAATCATGTATGTATGTATGTATGCCTATATGTATGTATGTATGTATCTATGTATGCCTATATGTATGTATGTATGTATGTATGTATGTATGTATGTATGTATCTATGTATGCCTATATGTATGTATGTATCTATGTATGCCTATATGTATGTATGTATAGTGTCAAGGGTAGAGGATGGTAGAGATGGGAGTGAGCCAGATAGGGGAGGAGAGGGGTGGATAAGGATTGAGTGATTAAGGTTTAAGGTTGAGGGTTGAGCGTTTAGGGATAGGATTTAGAGTTTAGGGATAAGGGATTAGAGTTTAGGACCTTAAGGGATTAGGGTTTAGGACTATGGCTTTAGGGATAGAATTTAGGGTTAAGGGTCAAGGGATTAGGGTTAAGGTAGAGTGTTGAGGGTAGAGGGATTAGGGATAGGGTTTAGGGTTGAAAGTTTAGGGTTGAAGGATTTGGGTTTAAGGTATAGTTTAGTAGTTCTTGTGGATAGAGCCAGTAAACAATGGGAGATTATTTACCTATTTCATAACAATATACCTTCCCTAAGTGTAGGGTGGATAGCAAGAAACATAGATGTACCCCAATGCAAATCTTTTCTAATAATGATCATTCTTTTGATTTCAACTGTTAATTACTCACTATTGATGAACCATACACAAAGCTTTTCTCATAGGGTTTAAGGTATAGTGTCAAGGGTTGAGGGTTTATTGATAGTGTTTAGGGTTGAGGGTTGAGGGATTAGGTTTTAGGGTTGATGGATTAGGGTTTAAGGTATATTGTTGAGGGTTGAGAGTTTAGGGATAGGGTTTAAGGTTGATCGATTAGGGTTTAGGGTTGACGAATTAGCATTTAATGTCAAGGTTAGGGTTAGAGTGTTGAGGGTAGAGGCATTAGGGATAGGGTTTAGGGTTGAAGGTTTAAGGATTGAGGGTTTAGGCTTTAGGGATGAGGGTTTAAGGCTTAAGATATAGTGTCAAGTGTTGAGGGTGTAGGGATAGGGTTTAAGTTTTAAGGGTTAAGAGTTGAGGGATAGGGATTAGGGTTTAAAGTATAGTGTTGAGGGTTGATGGTTTAGTGATAGGGTTTAGGTTTGAGGGATTAGGGTTTAGGGTTGATGAATTAGGGTTTAATGTTGAGGGTTGAGGGTTGAGGTTGAGGGATAGGGTTAATAGTCAAGGGATTAGGGTTAAATAAGAGTGTCAAGGGTAGAGAGATTAGGGATAGGGTTTAGGGTTGAAGGTTTAATGATTTAGGGTTGAGGCTTTAGGGATGAGGGTTAAGGGATTAGGGTTTAAGTTATAGTGTTGAGTGTCGAACGTGTAGGGATAAGTTTTAGGGTTCAAGTTTTAAGGGTTAAGGGTTGAGGGATTAGAGTTAAGGGTTGAGGGATTAGGGTTTGACATTGAGGGTTGAGTACATTGAGGTTCAAGGGTTAAGATTTTTGGGATAGGGTTGAGGGTCAAGGGATTAGGGTTAAGGGATAGGGTTGGAGGGTTTAGGGATAAGGGATTAGGGTTTAAGGTATAGTATTGAGCCCGTTGAGGGTCTAGGAATAGGGATAGTATTTAGGGTTTAGGGATGAGGGATTAGAGTTGAGGGATGACGGATTAGGGTTGAGGGTTGAAGGATTAGGGTTTAGGGATAAGGTTTAGGGTTGAGGGTTGAGGGATTAGGGTTTAAGGTATAGTGTTGAGGGTTTCTATCATCAAATGTAGATTTATGGGTTTGATTATATTGATTGCCTCTCTAGTTTTGGGGTGTGGATGTTTTGGAATCAATCAGGAAGTCTTGAGGAGACTTTGTGGAAGTGGATTGGCAATCACTTGACATAACCCCTGCTATTTATGCTTGGATAAGGATTTGTCACAAACTAGAACTTCTTCTTCCAAAGAAGATCTGTCTTTCTTCCTTTATGGGCATTTTCTATCAAGAAATTGATTATGAGGGCTTGCCCCTTCATTGTAATACCTATCATATGGTGGAGCATCTAGCAAGCTCTTTTAGGAAACAGGAAAAGTTCTCCCTCAAAAACCTTGTGGTCATTCAAGTCTGAAGGGGAAGGTTTGGAAAGAGAAATGGATCACCAAAGAGATGAAAAATTTCTTATTTCTTAGACACCATCAATGCTTTTTCTCTGATGTAGAGGACCTACAAAGATGGAAATTATTTAAAGATTATATGATCTCCAAAGAAAAATCTCCTAATTCTCCTAGAATGTCATCCTTTAGCAAGGCGAGATGAAGTGGGTTGGCTATTCCAATCATGGATCCTCCCGTATTTAAGAGGAATTGTAAGGCTTGGAAGTTTCAGTTGATGAAGCACAAGATTTGGTCATCCCTGCTTGTGTTAAGGAAGATAATGCACATGATGTGATTAATCTATAGCAGGACAAAATGCGAGCGCGTTATAACACGCTCACATTTTTTCTTGCTATAGAAATGGTAAAAAAGTGTTGACCCCCGTGATCCAGGCCCACATGCTCTTTTTTCATACAGATTCTGCACGTGCTCTGATAAAAAAGAAGTGATTTCATGCTATTGGGAAGTTCACATGCACATTTGACACATTTTACCACCTTTGCATGATCTTTCCACCTCCTTTTCTACTTTTCCAACTTCAGAAGGAGGAATTAACATAGTTTTCACACCAAGTTTGATATATATCTATTCAATTTTCAATTTTTATAGTGTTGTAATGTTAATTGTGATTCAATTTTAGGAATTTAACATTATAGATAGGTTAATAGTATTGTTGTTAGTAATTATATTTGAGTGTTATTCAATTTAACATTGAAAAGGAAGCAAGTGGTGAAAAACTCAAATTGTTGAGGAGTTTGATGCAAGAGGAAAAAAACACTACATAATTGGATACTCTCTCCATTTGAATCTTCATTTTTTAGGTATGTCAAGTCTTTACATGCATGTTCTTTACATTTTTCTTAATTTAGATTGAATTACTTTATCATGCTTTATCATACATGTTTAAAATAGACACATTCCCAATCAAGAAAGCAGCCTACAATCTCACATGATGCCATGTATATTTTCTACACTTGGGTTCTTTAATAATTATGTGTAATAAATAGACCTTAACATACCATGATGTCAAACTATACAAGAATAAATCCTTACAACATAATAAAAATACAATCCCACTATTATCTTGTATTCATTTCTTAGGAAGTAATATTGGTCTCTTTATCATTCTACAAACAAAATCTCTGTCATGCCAAGGAAATGATCCAACACAGGAAGAGATAGAAGCAAAGAATGCAAAGAAAGTAGTGGCTATGAGGAAACTTTGTGAGAAGAGAAAATTGGACATGATAAATGAAGACATACCAATTAAAGAGGAACCACAACCATCACAAAGAGATATGGTACTGGCGGCACAAAGAGAATGAATTCAAAAACTTTGTGGTACGAGAGATTTGAATACCATAGTTGGAGACACATCCTCTATTGCAAGTCAACATGTAGGGACACCATCTACCACATCTCAAGTTGAGAGTACATCATCACTCACATGTGATGAAGGAGGTTCGCCATCATTCCCACCTCAACCTCAAGGTATGTCATCTATTCCATCTTCGATCGAAGGTATGCCATCTAGCCCATCTCATTTAAATATTGATGAAATTCCTAATGTTGAGATGAATTTACCTAACTTAACACCACCTAGAATTTTGCATAGAAAGCCAAAGTATTTGATTGATATTGATGAGAATATTTTGCAGCCAATGGAAGGTAAGATTCCAAGACGCACTTGTAGAAGATATGCTCATAAGATTTGGAGATTGTTCTTTGAAAAGTTAAATGAGACTACAAGATGTCAACTATTCATTGAAATGATGCAAAGTATAAAGTATAGGTCCATCATGAATATTCTTGGGTTGAGAACATCAGAGGCTTTAAGTGAAAAATATATTGTCAAGAATCTAATGAGTGCATATGAGAGTGTGCATAACACCTCACGCAAAAAAGATAGTAATGCAACATGGTGTGTGATTTCATCAACTATAGTATGTAGTCAAATGTGGAAAGCTCATCTCATTAGAAAGACGAGTCAAGAATTGAGAATTAATAGGAAAACTTTATCAAGAGCCATTGGAAGATGCCAAAGAATTAAGGACATTAATGCCAATAAATTATGGGCATTCTTGGGGAGACTACCACAAAAAGATAAACCAATTGTTGAAGCATTGAGATCACTAATTGAATACTTTTGGAAGAATTACACAAGGGTATCTCCAAATTAAAGGGATGTGGTAAGAAGGAGAATTGGTAGTCAGAACTGTGAGCCACATCCAAAGCATTTTTTGGATGAGACTCAAACACAGTTTTATGGTAAATTTCTAGAGAAGTATCCTCAAATTAAAATTTGTCAAAGATATTTTGAAATGCTAAAACCTTTCTATGTCAAGATAAATCACACACGCACTACTTGTTGTAGATTACATATTGAATTTTCTAACCATTTTGATGCTTATAGGTCTATATGTTTAGATATGCATACTAACAATGATTTGCAGGGTTGTGCCATATGTGCCCCACCAACATCTTCAAGAGACTTCATATCAAGAATTTTATGTGAAAGAGAGGAAGGTCAAATATTTTACAAGAAATTATGCTTGGATGGCACATGTCATTGTTGCGGTGGCTTGCAACATTTGCCAATATGTGAACATATGGAAAGAATACATGTGGTTGGAAATGAACTAGTAGAGTTTGGCAAGTATAAAACAGTGGCATACAATACAAAAGATGGTAAAGAAGCAAAGAGGTGTGAATTGGTTATTGAAAAGATTCCAGTGTATCATTTTATGCCTATATTTCGTGATAGCATAGTGTATGAGTATGCAAGACATGCCCATAGAGTTCGATGGTTGGACTTACAATTCACGTTATGCAAGGACACATTTCCGGTTGGTAGCATTGTTTCAGTCATTGACTTTGCAGAGAACTACAGTCTGCAGCCATAGTGTGAGGTGCAATCACAATATTACAACTCCACACAAGTTTTTATATTTGTGCACATCGTATTCATTCATGCGAATGATAGTACAGAGGATGATAGAAAGATCATAAGAGAGTATAATTTCTATATTAGTGATGATCGCATGCATTCTACAAAGTTTGTGCAAGGTTTCTTTCAGGTGTTCTACAATGATTTGGCTAGAAGGGGCATATCGTTTAGTCAGCATATCATATGGTCGGATAACTATATATCACAATTCAAGAACTCATAGAATTTCTATTGGATGAGTAGGAGGCATAATTTTATAGGTATTCAGCATACGTGGAACTCTTGTGAGGCCGGGCATGGAAAGGAGGAGCATGATGGTGTAGGAGCATGTATCAATAGCGCCATAGCACGAGAAGAGTTAAAGTATAAAGACAATGCAAAGTTGACAGATGAAAAATTGATTATCGAGTGGTGTAATGCTTCGATGGGTCTAGGTAATGAAGGTAAGTCTTCAGTTCTTAGATTTTTTTGGTTGATAGATGATACTAACATTGCACCATATGAGTACTGTTGTACACTGATAGGATCAAATGAGATGCACTCTTTCAGAAGCTCAATTGCAGGTTCATGGAGTATCCATAGGTGAAAGATGTCATGCTTTTATTCTTCCTATACAATTCAAGTTTGGGATGAGTGCGAGTCAAAGGTGTGGGTTGACAAATGGCAGTTAAGTTATCTTAGCCCACTTGACACGTATCAACCCCTGATGGCACTGGAACTAACATAGATGGAATCATCAGTTGACTTTGACCACATATTAGATTTAGTTCAACTAGGTAATATAGGGCACATATAGACATCTAATTTCATCTAGTTCAACTAGGTAATGTCATCTTACTTTGTAGTGTTTTTGTAGTGTTGACTAATTTCATCTAATTTGCTACACATATCAATGTAGGGCACGTATATGTAGTTATTGTAGATGAAGATAATGAAGAAGGAACATATTATTACTTATGTCATTGTGTTGAGGCCAAAAAAAAATCAGAGGCCCCTATTACAGATCAAGAAAACATCGAATACCCTACAAGCTTAGTGGTTATTACTGGAACATGGCTTAGAAGGTACCCACATAAGAGTGTTAATATTTGGCCGTTTTAGGACTTTGACATGCATTGGAAGATTCTTCATTAGTCAAAGCTTGTCGTGGCATCCAATGTTCATTTGATAAAGTATCAGGGTAGACTTTTGAACAAAATCTTGTGGAAGGTGCATGAGTCTGACCATGAAGCAATACTTGACACAATAAAGAGTAGAGTTCATTGGATTAATTTTTAAGTATTCACATTGATTTTATAAAGTCATGTTACATTGAGTTGTAAGTATGCACATTAATTTTTAACGTTTGTCTTTTTTTATTTCCTCCTACATTTTTACACATATACACATTTTTACATCATCGTGTTATACATTTTTGTTGTCCTGCTCATGATGCAACCAAACTCATAACTCACCCTACTTCCTATAGACACCATTTGATGATCTCTCCAACACTCTAGATCTAGAGCACCCAATCATGATGATGACCTATATACCATTCTCCCAAGGCACTCATAATGAATGAAAAGAAGACCAAGGGTGCCCAAGTTTAATAGACTTATTTCTTTCAATTTTGATGATCCAAACTCTTACAAAATGACATCCACTTTCATGCCTTTAGATCTTCCTTCACATACAGGGTGCCAAAATGGATGAAAGGAGACATGAAATGCGCCTTAGGACTCCATGCTAAGGTTTGAGCCATTAAAGTCTCTTGATATTAGGCACTCATGATGATGAAAATTAGAGTTTTTTCCTTTCCTAGGCGTTCATCTAAGATGTTTGAATGATAAGGATCACCTAGACCTCTATAATGTACATTGGGCACCAAAATTAAGGTGATTTTAAGTCACTTTGAGTCATTTGGGGTCAGTTTGAGTCTTTGAGTCATGTTGCAAAAAAGTGTCAATGTTTTCAAGTTGCATGGATGGGTACGTTTAGGCTAGGCATGGTTCCATTTTTCACCCAAACATGTCGAAACAGTCTGAGCTACATTGTGCCGATGATATCCTTGAAGAGTCCAAAGTTTAAAAAGTCAACAATCTTTGATGAGATGTTACTCAAAAATTGTGTCATTGAAAAACATTCTGTCTAAGGAAACACAATCATGTAGAGTGCTTCTACAATAACCTCTCTCAATTTTTTATATTTCTGAGGTATTTGCCCATGGTGAAAGTTTTTCTACTGCCCCAAAAATCATCAGAAGGAGGCAATGTAAAGTTACAAAGGGGTGTAACTTTCATCTTGCTCCTAATGCAGCCAAACTGACTATTCCAATGCATTTGGATGGGTACATTTAAACTAGGTATGGTCCTAGTTTTCACCCAAACATGTCAAAACAGTCCGAGCTACATTGTACCGACGATATCCCTGAAGAGTCCAAAGTGCAAAAAGGCAGCAATCTTTGATGAGATGTTACTAAAAAAATGTGTTACTTAGAAACATTTCATTTGAGGTAACGCGATCATGTAGAATACCTCTACAATAACCTCTCTCAGTTTTTTATATCTCTAAGGCATTTACCCGTGGTCAAAGGTTTTCTGCTGCCCCCAAAATTGTTAGGAGGCAGTGTAAAGTTGCAAAGGGGTGTAACTTTCGTCCTTCTCCTAATGCGACCAAAATGACTATTCCAACGTGTCCGGATGGGTACATTTATGCTAGGAATGGTCTTATTTTTCACCCAAACATGTCGAAACAGTCCAAGCTACATTGTACCGACAATATCCCTTAAGAGTCCAAAGTGCAAAAAGGTAGAAATCTTTGATGAGATGTTACTCAAAAACTATATCACTTAGAAACATTTTGTCTAAGGAAATGCGATCATGTAGAGTTCCTTTACAATAACCTCTCTTAGTTTTTTTTATCTCTGATACATTTACCCATGGTGAAATATTTTTTGCTACCCCAAAAATCATCAGGAGGTAGTGTAAAGTTGCAAAAGGGTGTAACTTTTGTCCTTCTCCTGATGCGACCAAACTAACTATTCCAACGCATCCAGATGGGTACATTTACACTAGGCATGGTCTAGTTTTTCACCAAACATATCGAAACATTCCGAGCTACATTGTACCGGCGATATCCCTGAAGAGTCCAAAGTGCAAAAAGATAGCAATCTTTGATGAGATGTTACTTAAAAACTGTGTCACTTAGAAACATTCCATATGAGGTAACGTGATCATGTAGAGTGCTTCTATAATAACCTCTCTCATTTTTTTATATCTCTGAGGTGTTTGCTTGTGGTGAAAAGTTTTCTGCTGCCCCAAAAATTGTCAGAAGGAGGTAGTGTAAAGTTGTAAAGTATTGCTAAGAAATCCTCAATACTCAAACACTCCAATGAACTGAAGCAACTTCTTCTTAGGAGCAAATGTAAGGGTACACAAGGGGAAAATGATGCCTAGATGATTTAGTGCATTTCTATGACTTCATTCACATGTTTAAATGTTTGAGAAACTCTCCTTTACTAAGCGCTTGTCCTCATGTCAATGTTAAGCTTTAGACCTCCTAGGTGCTCAATTAGGTGATGTCATTAGATACAACTTACCCTTAGGCACCAATGTAGCTTCTTTAATCCATCACACTTCTAGGCACTCAAATTTGAGCTCTTGGACTTGTATCTTATTCCTAGGTGCAATTGGATGATCTTCCTAGATCTAGGTGCTCATGATGGTGGGAAATTACATGAAGGGGCACCTAAGTCTAATTTGACTTTGTATTTGATATTTTATGACTCCAATTGACTAGGAATGGCTCAATTTCTAAAGTGCTGACTCAATAATGTAAGTTTAAGGTCTTTTCCTCCTAGGCACCAATTAATGAGTTCACTAGATGCAATTTCTCCTGGACTTGAAGATTGTGAAAGAACTTGAAGCTTAGATGGATGTCTTCAAATGTTTGATGAAGAAGTGTTCCAACTTGAAAGGTCCTCTGAAGTTTAGATATTAATGATAACACTTTCCCTTATACGTGAAGTAGATGACTTCTCAAGGAGGCTTGAATGTATGAGAGGGACTTGAAATTGAATGGATGTCTTTGGAATGCTTGATAATGATGAGAAGTTCCTTAGGAGAGGCTACATGCTGATCTTGAAGCGATGATTGATGAAGAATCTAGTTGATACTTGAAGATGAATGGAACTTGAAGTGATATATGGAAGTCTTCGAACATGATGCAACTAGTGATGTCGTTGATGAAGAAGACTTGGAATATATCTTGTTGTGACCTCTTGGAGCAGCTACCTCTTGAAGTGGTGTTTCCTTGGTAGTGATTACTTCCATCTTAACTCTCTGGCATGAATGAATGTGAAAGGCTCCTTTGGAGCAGCTACATGATGACTCTATGAGACTCCAAGCTCTTGCTCCTACATTTTCCTTCAATCTTCCTACAATACAAACCAAGAAACACATCAATCCTCATGATAAACATTTTATAACACAAAGGAATCCTCTTTAAACATGGAATAATCTTACTAGAAATCTAGGCACATATATAGGTAAAAAGAAGAGCAAAGGGCGCCTAACACAAGTTGGTCCATATTTATCACTTTAAATGATTTCAAACAATTGTAATGGCTTAAAGAGGTTAATCTCCCTTAAGAGATTCATTCAAAAGGTGTCTTTCAATGCAATTTCTCCCTTAGGTGCCAGAATGGGTTTGTACTGATGGAGAGTTGTTGATGTTTGTTTTTTGACAAGTCAATAATAGAGTAAAACACTAGAGTATCCCACTCTCTCTTGAATAAAGCTCTTCAAAGGCTAAACTATGTGATCCAGTGAAGTAACTCCAAGGTTCCTTATTTTATGATTCATGATGGGTTAACTCGATGATTACATGTGATCTTACTGATAATCACAAAGGGACTTACGTAGATTCTTCTCCTTTCATTCAGCTTATTTCTCATTTCAGTGTGGATGATGTATATACAAGGTTTTAATGATAAAGAAAAGGCAAAAATATAAGGTTTAAAGAAACTATCTAAGGTCAATGAGGTAATGATGCTGCATGAATAGACAAACTCCTTGATTAACCTAACTCCACTTCGCCAAGGATGCCTACAACTGCATGAAGTTGCTATAATCTCCTAAGGTTACGCGAATGGTTTTCAAATTATGAAGACTTATACAAGCACCCATCGAATGGCGCAGCTCAAACAAGCGTCCATAATCAAACTTAAGCAAATTATAAGGCTTAGACTAGCTTTACACAACACTTCACCAGCGATGAATGTTAAAAGGATGAGCTAGGAGTTGATCAAATATTCAACACAAACATACATTACATCAATGAACTTCTAATCTACTTCTAATCTATTTGAAACATCTCTTATTCAATTCAAGATACAAGAAACTATGTTACTTCACAAGACAACACTTATCACCAAATGAATTCCAATGTCTTTGCATTAATCTTGAGAAATATTTACAACAATTTCAAGCCCTCTCAGAGAATTTTGAGAATCTCTCCTATTCTACTCCTACAAAACTATATCTCTAATCTCTAATCTACTCTCTATATATTACAAATGAGGCAACAAGGCCTTTATATAGAGGTTCCAAATTACAATGAATGGCTTAGATCAATTCAATAGCCAAGGGCTCAGATTATGCCACCTCACAGGTAGTTACAACAACTTTCTATTTCTAGTACAAAAGAGAGAGGCAATGAAGGCACATTTTCCAATGTGATAAGGTAAGGCAAAAGCATTTAAAACATCCTCCACATAGGAATCCCTTTGGCTTCTTTTATTAAATGATATATTTAATGCATTTAAGATGATGTGACTGATATGATTAGATGAGGACATGTCTGCCATGTAGGTGCCACTTCAACATACTTTGAAAATTGTATCATCAATGTAGTGATGTATTCAATGTGATTGCTTGATACTTGAGATATCTAGAAATGTATCTTGTTGATCTTGCCTTGATCTTGAATTGTAAACTAGATGAATGATACTTTATTGCTCATTTGACTAACTCTGTGTACTTTCTTCTTCTTGTAGGTTACATGATGATCTTCTTTGGATGCAACTTCTTGAAGAGTGCAGTAGAAAATAGATAATGATTTCTTCATGTAAGAGTAGGAGACTCTCTTGGACTTGAAAATTGTAAAGTCTTGAAGCTTAGATGGATGAATGCCTTTGGAAGTTTCAATGAAGTTTTCCAACTTGATGATCTTAATATGAGGCCAGTGATATTGAAGTAGTGTACTTGCCAGTATCCTTGAACTTGATGTAGATTTCTTGGAACGATGCTTCCTGGAAGATGATCTTGAATGAAGTAGAGTATATGAAATGTTCCAATTTGATGATAATACCTTCCTCATGATGAAGTAGCTGACTTCTCAAGGAGACTTGAAGGTACTGGATTTTATTAAAAAAAACTTAATGAGGATGAGAAGCCCCTTTGGAATGCTTGATGATATGAAGGTGAAGGGTGTCGGTATATTGGACTTGAAGTGATCACTTGGAGTGGCTACATGATGTCTCTTTCCTTGAAAACTACTTCATGACTTCATCCCTTACTCGAAGATGACTCTAGACATTTGCTCCTGCAACACAAAGGAAGAAATAATATCAATCCTTAATCTTACAACACAAAATAATCATTATAAAACAATTTTAACCCTTCCAAGCCTATGCAAATTAGATGGGAAATTAGTTGATTTATTGAAAACAATTACAAATTTCAAACTAAGTATCAATCATTAGAAGTGCATTAGATGGCAATTTCAATCTCTCCTCAAAAGGTTTCATAAAATCTACATTAAACTACACACTGAATGGGCGCATTAGATGAAGTTTTGTTTTTATCTCCATTGAAGTTTCATCTTATGTAAACTACATCAGCCTTCTTGATTGGATCTGTTGCATCAGATCAGTATTCTATATCTTGTTGAAATGTTCAAAACATGATGTAAGCCTCTCATTAGTGAGGCGCATTGGATTTGATTTCTGAATTCTTCTTTGATTCTAACATCATTTCATCCTTTGAGCAGCCAATTAAAATGCTAGGATCTTGGTTTGAAAGTTATTTAGGTGGCACATCGGATTGAGATTTGAGTTCTTCCTTGAGGTTTGTGTCTTGAGATGCCTTAATCTTTAATTCACTAACCCTTGGACTTGGCGCACTAGATCAGAATTTTTAAATCCTCTTGAATAGTGTTCTAAAACTTAAATCTAAACCACCCTCACATGTGGCACACTAGATCAGCTTCTTGGATCCTCTGGAATGATCTCCTTGTAGGTGTAGTGGATCAAAGAAGTGAATTCTTCTTAAAAGCTTTTAAAATCAGATTTTAGTTACTCTATGATATCCCATTTGGACTACCTCCTACAAGGCTGGCACAATGGTTGGATGTTTTGAATTCTCCTTGAAATTCTCTAGAATTTTCCTTAAAAACTACTCCTTCCCCTAGATGGCGCATTGGTTTAGGGTCATTGAATCCTCCTAAAATCACTTCAAGATTTTACTTTCCCTTATCAATATTGGTGTGATGGTTGAGCATCTTAAATTCCTCTTGAAACATAAGCATTTTTTGATTTGGGCGCATCACTTCAAGTATTTCGAATCCTCTAGAAAGGCATTGAAAATTGAACTAAAATAACCTCCCATGAAATTGGCACATTTGTTCAAAGGTTTGATTTCCTCTAGGATTGGCCTCTAAACCATGGCACATTTGATCAAGTTTGAGGTCTCCTTCCTTAGTGGCACTTTGGTTAAGTGTTTTATAATCCTCCAAGGTAGCGCAATGGATGGCACTTTGAATTCTTCTTTAAATCATCTTGGCGCATTGGTTCACACTTCCAAGATCCTCTACAAATCAGGACATTGGTTAGCAAGTTTGGAATCCCCTTGCTGTGGCGCATTAGTTCACACTTTTGATGTCTTCTTGCTATGGTGCATTGGTTGAGGGTTTCAAAATCCTCTTGTAATATATGCCTTGATCAATTTTTACATCTTCAAGGGGCTGGCGCATTGGTATAAGCCTTCAAGATCGTCCTTAAAATGCATATTATATCCTTGCAAATTAGTCTTGGTGAATCACTTCTACTTAGGTCGCATTGGATAAGGTGTTTGATATCTCCTTATATTGAGTGCATTAGATGAGGTGTTAGAGATCCTCTAGAAATTCAAGCGCATTTGCGAGATCTTCTACAAATTAGTGCATTAGATGAAAGGTTTGATTTTCTCTGGAGTACTTAGTCAAATTTTTAGGGTTCTTGAGGGTAAAGGTATATTGAAAAATTTATTTAAGTATAAGTTGAGAGATACTTTAAATATTTTTCAATATACCTTTCAGGATGTTTGAGATAGGTCTCGAATCCACCGCATTTAACATGCCAAATCTAGAATTTGGAGGATTCACCAGATTTTAGACTCAATTTTTCAAGATTTCAGGATTTCAAGGTATCAGACTTAGTCATTTCAGGATCTCAAACATACATCAGGGTTGGTCTCAATATTCATGAATTGGATGGAATTTGATCAAGATTCTTCATTACTACAAGTTTATGTACCAGATGAGACCTCCAGTTATAAAGAAAAATATTATAAGAGTGAGACTTCTTGTTGGTTTGACAGAGGAAATGAACCTAGGACATCATCCAAAATGAAATGCAAAGCATCAAAACTCAAAAAAGGAGGTCCCCATTTGCAATGGAGTGATGTGTGATTTGGTCACAACAAGAGTGAGCCTAGATTTAAATGTCTTTATACTTGCAAGTTTGCAATTCTAAATGATGAGACATATCTTAGAATGAATTCTATCTTTCAAGCGCTCACTCCAAAAGGTCATCTCATGCAATTTCACCCAAGGCGCTCATTGAGGTGTCCTCAGAGGCTAATGTGGGCCTAACTCAATTGCCTTTATCTTTATCATTTTTGTGCTTTCAACAATTGAAAATGACCTAGAGTGATTCTTTCTCTCAAGGAACTCACCTATTGATATGAAATCAAGTTATTTCCCTTAGGCACAATTTTAGGCTTGTATGGGTGAAAAGTGCACCTTACATCCTTAGGTGGTTCTTTCTAATTCTCAACGATTTCAATCAAATGCAAAGTGTCTAAGGAAGCTTTTCTCTTGAGATGATTAAATTTTGAGGTTCAAATCCCTTCCTCAATCAAGGCACAATCTGAGGGTTGTATAGATGAAAGGTAACTTCAACTTGGGCACTCATTTGAGTTGGGAGGAGCTAGAATTTGTGCCTAGATTGGAGATAGATATTTTGGCTTATTTGATGATGGTCTGAAGTCTCTCTACCAAGGTGCATTTTGATGATATTATTATTTAAACTCTTATGAAGACTATCTCATCCCTAAGTGCTCATCCTCATGATTTTCATGCACTTAGACTTCAAGGTGCCAAAACTAGTAGGAAAATTTGCAATGAGCGCCTTTGCTTTGGAAGAATTTCTTATTGATCATTAGGCACACTTTGGAGTTGATATGTACTTCCTTTACTTCCATGTACTCAATTCATCATAATTATTGTCAAAGACTTCTCCAAGTTGATTGATAACATGCTTCTTGATGTTAAGATCCTTCATTCACTCCTTAGATCTAGGCGCTCATGATGGTGGGAAATTACATGAAGGGCACCTAAGGTTCAAGATAGGTTCTTTCCACTCATCTTAACTTTCAATCATTGTAGTTAATCTCAAAAGACATCATCCAAAATGAGAAACCTCCAAGACTTGTCATTTTAAGTTGATTTCCTCCAAGGCGCCAATACAAGGTTCTTTTGAAGGCAAAGGGTGCTAGGCTTATGGGGCTTAATTTGATGTATTTATTGAAAGCTCAAGGTGAATTGATGCTTATTGAAAATGCCACTTAGTCCTTCATTTGCATTATAGGCACCATTTCCTATTGACTTATATACTCCTCCTCATGCTAGGGCGCCATAATGAAGTGGTTTAGACAATAGGTGCACTTCACTTACTAGAGGCTTGTTCTCCTTCCACCTTAGGTGCACTTTTATGGTGGAACATGTGTCAATGGGTGCCTTGTCTTAAATGAATGCTCTCTCCAAGTTGGGCACCCTTTTGAGGCTTTATGAGTCACAAATTGTATGTTAACCCTTCATGTTTGTTGCTCAATGTTTGAATGTTTAAGAAAGTCTCCTTTAGGCACTCATCTTAATGACTTTTTCTCAAGGCACAATCATCCTAATGACTTGGATATTCATCCTAGTGTTTCAGGATATCAGGCTACCAGACTTAGTCATTTTCAGGATCTCAAACATAAACAATAACATGATGATTAATTTTTTTTGTATTGCATATAGTTGACATTGTATGCTACTCATAAAGAATATTAATATTTTTTGTTTAACATGATGATTCATTTTTTTTTAAAATACAATTTTTATCTTTTATTTCCAAAATAAGGTTTAGGTGATACTTGAATAACAATAGGTAGCTTATTGGATCAACAAACATCCTATGTAATACAATTGGACTTTAAATATTTTAAGTAGCCATCTACAAATATCCATTCAAACGTGGATTTAAGTATGGATTCCATCAATAAAAAATATTTGTATTAACCAAATATCCATATAGACATACATTAATATATGTCGATATAAGTATAACATATATACAAAATAGCCATATAGGCATACAATGTCAACTATATACAATACAAAATATATGTCCACAAATGCCATATAGGCATATAAAAAAGGAATACAATAAAAAGTCATTCCCCTCTGGCTGGTGAAGAGAATAAATCATGAGTAGCCTTTGATCTTCTAGGGGATGGAGACGCACATGTGGGTGGTCTACTACAAACCTAAGGGCTGCTCCTTCTATTTAGTTCTTCCTACATCTTTAGCTGTTACAATAAAAAGTATAGACATTAATATATAGAAATTACATGTTATAAAAAATAAAACATTTAACAAAATAATCACTTACCACTAACATATAATCTATCTCCTCACTTACCTCAGTAGCAGCAATAGGCCGTGGTGATGTCATGTCCTATAGAAACCATCTAGATAGAAATTAAACTTCAAATCAATAATCTTTTGATTTTTCAAAAATAGACAACTATAACAATGAATGTAAATTGAAATTTACTAATCTACCTCATACCCCTGTCAATGCCATTGAGCTATGAATCGTAGAGGCCACACCATGCTCCATTGCCCTATGAACATGGGGAGGTGTCTCTATAGCCTACATCATCTGGAAATAAAACAACATTATTCAATTACAAAAACTATAATAGTGATGCAAATCATGGCTCCCAACATACACACACGCTCATCTAAACATGGAAGTACACACAATAAAGTACACAAGTCACATACAAAAATCTAGTAAGTACAATTCATTCATTAAACTATTTATTTTATTACCTCCATAAAGCTTTGAAGTCCACTACCACTGGTAGGTGTTGCCATGAAATCTAAAATATTAACCTATTCAACATCAAAAATCAGATATTAGAATACCATTCATATAATGATGCTATTCACATGTAATATTTATAATTGTTTACTGGTTACATACCCTGACAGTAGATGATCTAGTGTAAAATGTAGGTGGAGAACCACTAAAAACTGCATCGATGCTATGACCCTGAAATTTCATTAAAATCATCAATTTAAATTAGTTAATCTTGCATTTCAAAAATAAAATTTAATAAATTAAATTCAATAAACTTGCTAATATTTACCTGAGTATCAAGGCCGAAAGTGTCACTCAGGAGGGTATCTGTCATCACTATCTGCTCAGCTGCAGATGTAGCATGTGCATCTGCGTCCTGATTATCCATGGGGTCATAATCATAGGCTGACCCACAAGCCTAACAAGCATGGGGTGGGACCCTACTCCTCGTACTATCTCCCAACCCACTCTGTGCTGTAGGACCGGCATGATCTATGATGCTCTGGGTCAAGGCACTAATGGACTGAAGTGTATCAACCTCAACACTCTCCTTCACAATAGAAGGGATAGAAACATGCTCATGGGCTAATCTGCTGATTACTCATCTCACTACCCGCTGTGGGTCAAGACATGCCCCTGGTCTATCTTGTGCTAACCCCCCACCTCTACCCTGGAAGTCTCGCATATCAAAATAGTTTGGCACTTTATTGAGGACAAACTCACAGTAGAGTTTCCTCAAAACGTATTGCAGGACCTCATTATTATTGCATGGAAGATGATCAAAAACCATCCACCACCTCTGCCCAAAATTGTCCCTTATCGCATGGTTGTTGCACCAATGGATAGGGAACCTCTTGCATGTAATGGGTGGAGGTTCATTTGTTTGTGGGTTTGTGAAAATCAAACACAAGTCTAATTTTGTGATTTGTAATTTTTTCACGTCTTGGTATGACAGCTTGTTTGCATAATAATCTGTAAACTCTTTCCTCTTATTCGTCCAACTAGTTATTTTCTTGCTAATTGAAACTACATTTGATAACATAGATTCAAGAGATTCAGCAAGCGTGGACCTATGCAAGGTTGAAGTGGAAGGATCTTTCAACCTTGAAATTATATCTTCAATTTCTTTTTTGTTGTTTTCAATTTGCCCCATTATATTTTCTTGTGTTCCAAGGGCATGCCGAGGAATGGATGGAGGAGGTTGTTGTTCTACAAGATTTTGTGGATTTTGAGGAGGAGGAGGAGGAGGAGCATTAACATTTCCTGACAATTAATGAAATATACATCAAAAAACAACTTAAACCTACCTATTTAGAAGCAAATTTAAACAAAAAATAAATAAAACTCACTCCTTTGGCGTGCTCAACGTCGTGGCAGCATTTAGACAACGAATCAGCAAGATTTTGGTGTTGAATTGTCTTTTCCAAAATGCGAGCACACTTTCTAGGGTTTGCAAGCCGCGAGGATAGAGGAGAAAAATAGAACTGAAATGAAATGACAAGCCTTTTTTTTAATTTATAGTGGTTCATAACGCACGTTATGACGCAAGCGAGTTATGGATTGGTTTTGATGAGCCTTAGGCTCATCATTACCAACCCATAATGCGAGCGCATTATAATGCACTCGTGTTATGTATTATTTTTTTTTAAAACCATTTGGCCACTTTTTGGCCCCCCATCTTTTTGCACTTACCCAATAATCAAATATTAAGATTGTGCCTCAAAAGTAAATAACCAGCTATTAAAATCATGCTTCCATTGCATACAATATTAAATTAAAAATGCAAATAGGATTACTTGTAATGCAGATGAATAACTACTTTCTTTTCCTTGCAGAATCAAATGCCTTCTTCAAACTACAACTTAGAAATCAACCATGTGAATAATCAGTAAACATGAAAATAAATCCAGGAAGAGATGCATAATTTTCCATCAGTAGTCAACAATCAGTAATAATTTTGAAATATACATTCTACTAAGAATAGAGCAACCCAAATCCACTCTCCACCCAACCATTGGATCAACCCAGTCAAATCCACCCCTGAGCAATATTATCAAAACATGTTGCTCCACAAAATCAAAATCTTTTTTCAAAAATTTATTCAACACACATAATTTTATTCTCAATAAAATATAGAGAAGGGGGATCCTCTTTGGGGTATACTCCCTATAGCTCCAAAAATATAGTAACTCCCTTTTATCATATAAACACAGTAGCTCCCTTGATCACATTAAACACAGTGGTTCCCTTATCATAATCACATAAACACAATATATCCCATATTCACATAAACATAGTAGCTCCCTTATTCACATAAACATTGTAGATCCCTTATCATAGTCACATAAACATAATAGCTCCCTTATTCAGAAAAACATTGTAGCTCCCATATTCACATAAACATAGTAGCTCCCTTAATAAAAAAAACACCCAACTCCCAACTCCTTAACTCAAATCCCTATTTCATCAAGAATTATCAACCATTACACACCACTCCATTAATCACAACCCCACCATTAATATTTATACAAACAACCCCCAAAGAGGCATCCTCCATTCTCTTCCTATTTCAGATTCATCCTCATTCCAAACCATAGTATATTTGACAACAAATTGTAAAACTTCATTCATACAATCATCACAAATTGAAATTCATAAGAAAGGTTAAAATAGAAAAATCATTTCTCTTACCTTGGCTGTCCAAATTAGGAGCAGCACTTGTATTTTCAAGTCATTCTTTTCTTTTTCCCCCCTATTATATTCCTTCTCTCAAAACCAACTAGCAAGATTATAGAAAACCTCTATTCTCCTTCCAAAAAGATTTAGTTACAAAGAACACTCTAGCACTTACTTTTTCCAAAGAGATGGCATATAAATGAATCACTTTTCCCCTTTTTAATTAATAATTTCTAACTCTTCATCTTTCTCTTTCGAAATAAAATAATATAACTATCATGATAAAAAGAAACTATATATTTTTCCACACAATCTCTTTTTCCTAAAGCAATTAATAAAACATTCTTAATCATTAACTAGTCAATTCAAATCAATCATAATATTCCTTTCAAAATATCTAAACATAATTCATCAATGCTCCTAAAATAAATTTTTAGATAAAGAATTAAATATCTATTAATTTTATAAAGCATTTAGTTCTCTGTTAAACTCAAATAATAATAATAATAATAACGTTCATGGTTTGATCATCAATCTATCTACAACACAACAAAATATAATGTTCAAATAACTTATCTAAAACAATATTAGGGAGATACTACATTCTCACCCTCTAGGATCTAGGCTTCCTCCTAGAAGCTATTAAATAGGTAAGGGAACATAGACTACATTTTGATTGTTTCTTCCCATGTAGCAAAAGATTCATCATAAGGGTCCCACTGGACCCTAACCTAATCTAGTTGTCATCCTCACAAGGCCAGTGTTCGTTGATCTAAAATGTGAATTGGTTCCAATATTAGCTTCCCATCCTGTGCCATCTGTAAAGCATTCCACTCCAAAACATGAGAAGAATTTGGCATATACTTCTTAAGCAGAGATGCATGAAAAACATTATGGATATGTGACAAGTTGGGTGGTAAAGACAAGAAATATTCAACTAGGCCTATTCTCTCCAAAATATCAAAAGGGACAACATCTCTAGGTGCCAACTTAGAGCCTTTTCCATAATCGATAGAGCTCTTGTAAGGTCTCACTAGTAAGAAAACTTTCTCCCCAACGTGGAATTCATGATCAACTCTCTCGGTGTTGGTATACTGCTTCTGTCGATCCCAAGTTACCTGCAACTAATCACGAATTTGGTTGACCTATTGCTCCATATCTCGAACTAACTCAGGCCCAATAGCAAGTCAATCCTCTAATCAATCCCAACCCAAAGGAGTTCTATAAGGTCTACCATAATGAGCTTCAAAAGGTGCCATCTTGAGTGAACTGTGGTGCCCATTATTGTATGCAAACTCAACTAAATGCAATTAGTCCTCCCAATGTGATTGCTGATCCATTACATACATCCTAAGCATATCCTCCAAAACTTGGTTCACTCTTTCAGTCTATCCATATGTCTCTAGATGATAGGCAGAGTTGAAGTTGAGTTAAGTCCCTACGACTTGCTGAAGAGTAGTCCAAAAAGATGAGGTGAAAATTGGATCTCTATTTGAGATGATCTTCATTGGCATTCCATGTAGTTGAACTATGTCGTGAAGAAAAACTCTAGCTATTGAGGCAGCATTATAGGAAGAACTCATCAGAGAGAAATGTGCTACTTTTGTTAATTTATCCACAGTCACCATAATTGCATCATGTGAATGAGCAATCAGAGGTTATCCCATAATGAAGTCCATAGAAATCACATCCCATTTCCATTTTGGAATTGCATGAGGGTATGATAGACCAACCAGATGTTGATGTTCTGCTTTTACTCTTTGGCACTCCAAACACCGAGCAACAAAATCTACAATATCCTTCTGCATACCTACCCAATAGTACAACTTCTATAAGTCTACAAGCATTTTCTTTACACCAAGATGAGCCGCATAAAGTGCTCTATGAGCCTCATCTAGAATCAAACCTCTAAGATTAGCAAAAGAAGGAACATATATTTGACTGATGTTTAAGTTACCCATCAACATCCACTAAATAGCCCTCAAAGTTGTACTTCAAAGGACTTTAGAACTGAATAATCTCACGGTACAAATCATCCTGAGGTAACAAATCTAAAATATGTCCTCTGAGATATGTTTTAATAGTCAAAACTAACAATTCATGTCATCGCTTACTGAGGGCATCAGCTACAACATTCTCTTTTCTCTTGATGTGATGGATCTCAAAATCATATTCACATAGAAATTCCATCCACCTACACTACCTAGCTTTTAAATTAGGCTGAGAAAAGATATACTCTAAGCTTCGATGATCAGAGTGTAACTCAAATCTATGCCCAAGAAAAAAATGTTGCCATTTGGTCAAAGCATGAACCACTGCAGCTAGCTCAAAATCATGTCTCGAATAGTTAAGCTCATGATTCCTTAATTTGTGAGACTCGAAGGCTATAAGATGACCTTCTTGCATAAGAATAGCTCCAATACCTTATTAGATGCATTTGTACAAATGAAAAAATTGCCAATTGGATTTGGAATAGCTAAGATATGTGCTCTAGTAAGCTTCTCTTTTAGAATTTGAAAATCTCTTTCACATTCTTCGGACCAAACAAATTTCTTGCCTTGCCACTAGAGAGAAGTGATTGGATTAGCAATCCTAGAGAAACCTTCTATGAACCTTCTGTAATAACCAGCTAAGCCCATGAAGCTCCTAACCTTAACTACATTAGTGGGAGTAGGCCATTCTAGAATAGCCTAAATCTTAGAAGGATCTATAGAAATACCATCACCTAAACTAATATGCCCTAGATACTGTATCTCTATTTGGAAAATATCACACTTAGAGATATTTGCATACAATTGATTTTCCCTTAAACATTGCAAAACCTATCACAATTGCTCCTTGTGCTCCTCCATAGTACCATAATAGATCAGTATATCATCCAAAAAAATTACCATGAACCGATCAAAAAAAGTTTAAAGACACCATTCATTAGACTCATAAAGACTACTGGGGCATTAGTGGTGCAGGAGCACCTTGGCAAATCAAAGTTGTCCTAGACAAATCTTTAATTTTTGGTTAAATTTGTAATGATTTAATATTGTATTGAGGTCCGTCAAGTCATCTTTCATGTGTTAAGATCCTAGGAGGGGTCTAATGTTTAAGTCTTATGACAAGTTGTCATACAAAATGGAAAATCCCTAAAAATGTATCTTTCAAAAATGTAAAATGAGGAAGGTGAAGGGTCACCTTGTTCCAATTCATTGGAAGGAAGTGGAAACTGAAGAGACAAATGAGGAATGCCTTTATTAAGGCCTTGTAACATCCAAATAAGGTGTGGGTGGTTGATTAGTAGGTTTTGATCAATAGAGAAAACACTGTTTTCATGTATTTCAACAGAAATTGACTGTTTCCTATAGTTGTACATACCTGTACGGACAAGGACTGGTGCCAAATTGGTTTTAAGTGATAGTCCTATCAATCACCCTCCATTTCCTTTTGGTTGCATGCATTTTAGTTTCGTTTTGTGAAAGATATTGCATTTTTAGTAAAAACTGTCAAACCCTGATTTAGAGTAACCAGTTTTGGGAAAAATGCCATAACTTTTGTTTCCACGGTTGGATCTTTATGTAACTTGGGGAAAATGTCTGTAACTATGTTATCTACAATTTGACTGAAGCGATCAACCTCATTTTGTGTTGTATGGAAGTTATGTATGACTGTTTGTGGCATTTCACAGTGACATTTCTAAGTTTGAACCCTTGTAGCAGAATTACCAATCCATTTTTAGAGCACATTTTCCAAAACAACCCAAACCCATTCTGGAGTATGTTGTGGGGAGGCATAATGGGTATCTAATACATGTCTAAGATTTGCATTTGGATGTTTATACAGAAAGTTATTGGGACTGTTCTCCGTTTGTAGGTTACTAGTCCTTCTTGGGGTTTGTGAAGGAACTAGTAGTTCGAAGTTTGATCCACCTTTGCCAATGGATGGGATGGGATCTAATACATGTCCAAACACCATTTCCAAGAAGAATTTAGGATATTTAACTACTGTTCCCACTTTTCCATGAAGATCCTTGTTTTTGGGCTCATTGGTGTAGTTGAACTTTGCCTAGTATGAAGTTGAGTTGATCCTTTTCTCTGCATCAGATTGGTATCAGAGCTCAGAAGATTCTGAGTGTGTAGATAGAGTGCTGAAAGAGGCAATCTACACCAGGAGTTCGGGATGAGCATTAGTTTTTTCTATCTGATTCTTGTTGAGAAGTTTTATGGTTGCAGGTGCAAGTTCACTCACTGTTGTAGGCAGACATGAAGGTCTATCAAGAGGGCCAGAGAAGATGGTCCATTGGTTGTCACCAACAGTCTTGGGGAGAGAGGCAAGAGAGGACTCCTAGGTGAGGGACAAAAGTGTTGTTGTAGCAGGAAGGAGTGGACTTTTGATGCACCTTGGAGGCAGCCAGTCAAACTCCATTAATAGGAGTCACAGTTGGAAAGTAAAATGGAAGCATAGGAGGCATCAAGTCAGGGTTGAAGACATAAAGAGGCAAAAGTCATTTGAAGTACAGCACACAACTCTTGGGACAAGAGTTTTCTTCATGCTGAGGAGTATGGTGCAGGAGCACCTTGGCAAATCAAAGTTGTCCTAGACAAATCTTTAATTTTTGGTTAAATTTGTAATGATTTAATATTGTATTGAGGTCCATCAAGTCATCTTTCATGTGTTAAGATCCTAGGAGGGGTCTAATGTTTAAGTCTTATGACAAGTTGTCATACAAAATGGAAAATCCCTAAAAATGTATCTTTCAAAAATGTAAAATGAGGAAGGTGAAGGGTCACCTTGTTCCAATTCATTGGAAGGAAGTGGAAACTGAAGAGACAAATGAGGAATGCCTTTATTAAGGCCTTGTAACATCCAAATAAGGTGTGGGTGGTTGATTAGTAGGTTTTGATCAATAGAGAAAACACTGTTTTCATGTATTTCAACAGAAATTGACTGTTTCCTATAGTTGTACGTACCTGTACGGACAAGGACTAGTGCCAAATTAGTTTTAAGTGATAGTCCTATCAATCACCCTCCATTTCCTTTTGGTTGCATGCATTTTAGTTTCATTTTGTGAAAGATATTGCATTTTTAGTAAAAACTGTCAAACCCTGATTTAGAGTAACCAGTTTTGGGAAAAACGCCATAACTTTTGTTTCCACGGTTGGATCTTTATGTAACTTGGGGAAAATGTCTGTAACTATGTTATCTACAATCTGACTGAAGCGATCAACCTCATTTTGTGTTGTATGGAAGTTATGTATGACTGTTTGTGGCATTTCACAGTGACATTTCTGAGTTTGAACCCTTGTAGCAGAATTACCAATCCATTTTTAGAGCACATTTTCCAAAACAACCCAAACCCATTCTGGAGTATGTTGTGGGGAGGCATAATGGGTATCTAATACATGTCTAAGATTTGCATTTGGATGTTTATACAGAAAGTTATTGGGACTATTCTCCGTTTGTAGGTTATTAGTCCTTCTTGGGGTTTGTGAAGGAACTAGTAGTTCGATGTTTGATCCACCTTTACCAATGGATGGGATGGGATCTAATACATGTCCAAACACCATTTCCAAGAAGAATTCAGGATCTTTAACTACTGTTCCCACTTTTCCATGAAGATCCTTGTTTTTGGGCTCATTGGTGTAGTTGAACTTTGCCTACTATGAAGTTGAGTTGATCCTTTTCTTTGCATCAATTAGTCAAACCAAAAGGAACAATAGTGAACTCATAATGACCATATCTTGTGTTGCAAGTTGTCTTATGAATGTCAACTTTAGTAATCCTTAATTAATGATATCGAGACTTAAGGTCTATCTTGGAAAAGATCTTTGCTCCCTGAATTTAGTAGAAAAGATCATCTATCCTTGGCAAATGATAATGATTCTTTATGGTGAGCTTTTTAAGTTGTCTGTAGTCTATGGAAATTTGAAGAGTACCATCCTTCTTTTTAACAAAAATTATAGGGTCACACCAAGGAGATACACTAGGACGATATGAACTTTTTCTAACAATTCTTCCAACTATAAATTGAGCTCTTGTAACTCCTGAGTAGTCACCCTATAAGGAACCTTAGAAATTGGTTGTGGTCTAAAAACCAAGTTGATATGGAAATCAATCTCTCTCTTAGGTGGCATACCAGAAAGCTGAGAAGTAAAAACATTAGCAAATTCTTGAAGAATAGGATGATCATCTAAGGAAGTATCAAGCTTATCCTTAGATCAGTCACTAATGGAAATGGCAAATAATTGGCATCTTTTCCTCATGGACCACTTGAGCTGCATTGCTAAAATCATCCTAGGACATACTGGTCTTTTAATTCCTGAGACAATCACCTTTTTGCCTGAATCATCTAAACACTCAACAGACTCATGTTGGCAATCTAATTTTGATTCATGGGCATCCATCAATTCCATTCCTAAAATAATATCATAAAACCCTAAAGGTATCACCCTAAAATCTTCTTTGGTAGAAGAAGAGATAAGCTCTAATTGACAATTACTAACCAATGAATTAACCAACATTCTAGCACCTCAAGCGAACTCCACATCCCAATTAACATTTTTCTTAGACAGCACTAGCCCATAATTCTCCACTATATATGGTGAAACAAAAAAATCTATATCTCCTGAATCAAAAAGGACAGAAATAGAAACCTTACCAATTTTTTCAGGAACCTCTATAACAGATGCTTGATGTTCTGCTTGTTGATTTTCAATAGCTGTAAAGACCCAATGGGATCTACCCACATCTCCCACTATAGGCTCTCAACTACTAATTGTTGAACCCCTAAAGCTGCTTTGTTCTAAAAACAATCTTGAACATAGTGTCCCTTATTGCCACAATTAAAACAAGGTCCCTTTGGTGGAGCTAGAAATTGAAAAGATGATCTTTCAATGCTAGCTTTACTACCATGAGAACTCTGTTGCGGACAAGTTGAACCAAAAAACTATGTCTGGGCCCTTTGCTCTCCTCTCTGAGATGGATTTTACCATGATGTAACTAGACCTCCTTTAGTTGACTTAGCTTTCTAATTATGTTGTGACTGTGCTGATCTAGAAGAATTGGAAATAGATATCTTTACACTCCTAGAAAAAGAGTGAGATTGATTACGGTTTGATGATGATCATGGTGTCTCAACTAAATTTCTTTAGCAATAAGTGCCTTCTCCACTGCCTACTTAAGAGTAGTATGTTCTGATAACATGACCAGACCAACAATGTTATCATTGAGTCCTCTGATAAAGCATTTTACCATTAGCTTCTCATCCTAAATATAGTCAACATACTGAGATAACTCAAAGAACTTATTCTCATATTGTGCTACAGTGAGTCCCCTTTGTTGGAGATCATGAAACTCATCAATTTTCTATTGTTGGAAATAATTAGAAATGTATGTTTTCTTGAAAATTTCTAAGAAAACTTCGCAAGTAATACTCTCTGGAGTCAGATGCATCTTTCTTTCCTCCTATCGCCACCAAGTATCTGCACTATTCTTGAGTAGATGAATAGCCCATCTATCCTTGAGATTGCTTCCATAAGTCTTTAATTCAAAACTCTTTTCAAGACTGGTTAACCAATATTCTACCTCTATACCATCAATAGATCTAGAAAAATGTTGTGGCTGTAATTGGAGAAAATCTCAGATGAATTTACCAACATCCAAGGAAGCATCCTTCTCAACTCAAATGTTACAAGAAGGTGAAGAAGTAATGTCCTGATTCCCCTTCCTTAATATGATCTTCTCTACTATGTCGAGGACTTCTACTGCGATCCCAGGGAATAGACTGTTGTCCCTTTGTATGTTGCTGACCTTGCACATTTAATCTTTCCTAAATTACATTCACCAAATTTTGTAGAGCTTGAAGAATTTGGGGTCCATGGTCAACTGGCTCACCAGATTGATTTGATGACATGCTACACATCAGAGAAATAAGTTTAAGGTTACTATTATTTTGCCCCAAAGCTCCCAAGTGTTGCAACCTAGTGCTCTAATACCTATGTAATGCCTACTCAAAATAAATAAATTGACACTACTAAAAGAATAAATAAACTACTTAGATTCCTTTAAAATATGACTAGCTTCAATACTTCAATAGAAATCTTAGATAATTGGTAGACCACAGTAGAGCCAATAAAATAATTAGTAAGGACAAGATCAAATAGGTTTTTTTAAATTAAGACTATAGCGATAGTAGAAATTAGTTTTGAGAGAGGTCTATTTTCAAAATTCATTATTAATGATCACTAATCAATATTAAGATATTCTTTTCACTAAGTAATATTAAAGAACCAAGAAATCTAACCACTTACTCAAATTAAGTTCTTCTCTAACTATTTCTTCTATAAGACATTTATCCTGTCTGAGAAATTTTGAGCTTTCACAGCTGTTGAAAAATAGAAAAATTATATATATTAATTGTACTAAATGATGAATTTATATTAACTATAGAAGTATATTATGCTTCTAGTTCATCATTACATCCAACTGCTTAACTCAAATTCCTATTTCATCAAGAATCATCAACCATTACATACCACTCCATTAATCACAACCCCAACTTCAATATTTATACAAACAACCCCCAAGAGGCATCATCCATTCTCTTCCTATTTTAGATTCATCCTCATTCCAAAACCACAATACATTTGACAACAAATTGTAAAACTTCATTCATACAATCATCACAAATTTAAATTCATAAGAAAGGTTAAAATAGAAAAATCATTTCTCTTACCTTGGTTGTCCAAGTTAGTGTAAGGAAGTTAAAGTAGCGGAAACAACTTCCTATGCCAATCTTGAGGAAAAAAATTATGCAAAACTTTAAATCAGATCTAACAATCACAGAAATTTTAGAAAAAACATTCAAAGACATGAAATAAACAAAGAGACACAAAACACCAGATATACGTGGGGAAAACCCTTTCGGGTGAAAAACCCCACACTCCAAAAGCCTGCTCAATGTATTCGAAATCTAATAACAAGATTACACACTTGCAGAGCACGTTTATTACAGGAGTATCACCAATAAATAACTCTAGAAGATTTCTGGCAACATTCCAGTAGCATAATAGTACCAGCAAACTCACAATATGCAAACTATTGCTCAAGCATCCAATTTATAGACTTCTAGCTATACAAGAAACCATATGTAGTTTTACAAAACCATGTGTGAAGATTCTTAGCCAAGATTCCAGTCTAAAAATAAGATCTCACATCCAAAATGAAATCCCCTATTTTTGATCCTTACAGATGTCATAGACTCTGTCATAATATGCCTAAAAATAGGCCTTCCATAATATATTATCATGTGGGCATCTTTTGACACCTAATAAACCAATTTTCAAAGCACCAACAATGTGTAAAATCTATAGGAAAATATTAAATAAAAATAACTATAATGGGAAAAGTGCAGCAAGGTTGAGACACCTTGTTTTCCAACATTCTCCCACTTGTCAAATACCTTGCAAGAGCCGGGGGAATAACACCATCATGGATCAACTACTGGGGGCCAAAAGGCCCATAGAATCGGAACACCACCTAAATTTTGTTGTGTTCATGGGCTTAGTTAATGCATCTGCAACATTCTCCACAGTCTCTACCTTTTCCAGCTTCACTTTTCCATCCTTGAGCATATCTCTCATGAAGTGATATTAAACATCAATATGTTTGGTCTTGGCATGAAAAGTTGGGTTCTTCGCAAGGCATATTGCACTCTGACTATCATAATAAACTATAATTGCACCTTGTTTCAATCCAATATCTAATCACAAACGCTTTAGCCAAATGGCTTCTTTACAGGCATGAGTAGCTGCCATGTACTCTTCCTTGGTAGTGGATAAAGTGACCCTAGCCTGTCGCTTGCTCATTTAACTGATTGCACCACCATTAAGAGTAAAAACATATGCACTGGTGGACCTTCTGCTATCGACATCACTAGCCCAGTTTGAATCCACAAAACCATGAATACTCAAGGAATGTTAATCACCTGTACCATGAAACAAAATAGAGTACTCTATTGTACCCTACACATATCTGAAGACCCTCTTAACTGCATCCCAATGCACTCTTCCAGGATTAGACATATAACGAGAAAGAACTCCCACTACTTGGGCAATGTCTGGTCTTGTACAGACCATAGCATACATTAAGCTTCCAAATGCACTTTGGTAAGGCACTCTACTCATGTATTCTATCTCTGATGGGGATGTAGGACATTGTGAAATAGAGAGCTTCATTCCCAATGTAACAGGGACACAAAGTGGTTTACAATCTTGCATGTTAAACCTTTACAAAAATGAACATACTTACTCTAGCCAAGCTATAGCTTTATGTTCTCACGATCTCTTCTGATCTCCATCCCAAGCATGTGTTTTACTGTACCAATATCTTTCATTTCAAATTTTGCAGAGAGCTGAGATTTCAATTTTGCAATCAAACATTTATCTTTCCCAATAAACAACATGTCATCAACATATAAAGCAATTACCAGGAAATGATCACCATCCAATTTAAAATATACACAGGGATTAGATTTAGACCGCACAAATCCCAAACTCAACACATAAGTATCAAATTTCTGGTACACATCCTAGGACTTTGTTCAGGGCCATACAGAGATTTCTTTAACTTACAAACAAACTTGCTTTTTCCTTTCACCACGTAGTACTCTAGCTGTGTCATATAGATTTATTTCTCTAAATCACCATGAAGGAAAGCACTTTTCACATCCATTTGTTCAACCTCTAGGTCATAAGCTACTACAATAGATAATAAAAACTAAATGAATGCCATTTTAGCAACATGAGAAAAGATCTCACCATAATCCTTTCACAACCAACCGTGCCTTATACTTTTCAACATTTCCATCTAAATCAATCTTTTTCTTGAACACCCATTTACATCCAATAGGTTTGCATCCTTCAAGAAAAGGTACAAGGTCCCATGTATCATTTCTTTCAAGGGCTACCATCTCTTCATCCATGGCTATTTTCTAGGACTCTGCATCATTCATACCCAAATCCTCTTGCATAGATCTCAGTTAATCAATGCTAGTACTCAAAGCAAATATACACTTCCAATCATCAGGTGAATACCCATACCTTTCAGGTGGTTGCCTATGCCTTGTAGACCTTTGAACAAGCTGAGGTGGAGGTTCTTCCACTTCTTTCTCCTCTTCTCCCTCTTCTGAAGATTCAAAGCTTGATGAGCTCTCCTCAACTTCTTGTCTATCTTGGGGTCTTGATTCAACATTCTCAAGCATAGAAGGAAGTTGAATCACATCATTTTTCTATTCAATTTCTTTATGTTGTTTTGGCTAAAAAGTAATAGGAGAATATTTAGTCTTTCTAAAACTAACACTTCTGGAATAAATTACCTTATGTGCAACAGGGTCCCAAAGCTTTTATCATTTCACACCATAGTTGTAGCTGATGAAGATACATTTGACAGCCTTAGAATCTAACTTTGTTCTCTTCTCCTTAGGTACATGTGCATATGCGTCACAACCAAAAACTCTCAGATGTTTAAGTGAAGGCTTTTTCCCTGATCATGCCTCTATAGGTGTTTTATCAACAAGCACTGATGTAGGAGATCTATTTATCAAATAACAAGCAGTGGCAATAGCTCCAGCCCAACACTTTTGTTCTAGACCAGCTCCACTCAACATGCTCCTAGCCTTCTCCATCAATGTTCTATTCATTCTTTCTGCAACTCCATTCTACTGAGGAGAATACAGAATTGTCTTTTAATCCCACAATCTATACAAAATCTGTCAAAATCTGTAGAACATTACTCACCACCATTGTCAATCCTCAAACATTTAATTTTCTTTCCAGTTTGAGTTTCTACCATAGCCTTGAACTCCTTAAAATGACTGAAAACTTTAGATTTACTCTTTAAAAAATATACCCATGTTCTCCTACTGAAATCATCAATGAAAGTAACATAATAAATTGATTTACCAATAGAAGCAACATCAACAGGACCAAATACATTTGAATGGATTAGATCTAAAATACATGACTTATGAGAAGATGAGTAAAACTAAACGTGGTTCTGTTTTCCATAAATATAATGTTCACAGAAATCAAACTCTAGATTGCAATCATTCAAACATTCAATAAGGTTCTTATTTTTCAGGGCTTTCAAACACTTCTCTCCAATGTGGCTAAGTCTCTAGTGCCATAACATAGTCTTCTTTGCAGGCAACTTTGATTAGGTAGACAGAGTACCCTTGGGTACCCAGAAGCCACAACCATCTGCAGAAGAGGAAACCATCTCTTTTTTTAGTGAAGTAGTTTCTAGCTTAATTTTATCAGAAGTGCTATTGCACTCAATCGTGCATGCATCAAGCTGGTACAATGTACCCAATCTGCTTCCGATTGCTATCACCATAGCACCTCTCACCATTTTTGTACCTACTTCAAAAAATTGAACATGCACAGCTGCATCTATAAGATTGCTAACAGATAATAAATTTCTTGCTAGTCTTGGGATATGCAAGACACCATCAAATCGTCTAACTCTACCATCAGAAAATTTCACATGAAACTACCATGGCCAACAATGTCAAGGAAAGAATTATCACCCAAATACACCTTACAACCATCATAGTTTTCATTTTTACTAAACCAGTTTCTATCAGGAGTCATGTGGAAAGATGCACCTGAGTCTATCAACCATGCATTATCACCTACACGAGTGGCCAAGGCTGCAATAAAGGCATCTCCATCTTCTTTCTCGGACTCAGAATTAGAATCTTGCTTCTTCTTCTTCTTTTTCTTCTATTCTTTACATTCCTTATGGAAGTGTCCAGATTTGCCACAGTTTTAGCATATTACCTTGGACTTACTAGGAGATTTTGATCTCCCCTTATTCTTGGACTTGGAACAGCCACACTGCTTCTCATCTTTGCCTTGTTCTTTTGGTCTTCCTTGAACACTCAAAGCCTCTTTAGCATTCAGGAAGGCCTTCCCTCTCATATCTTCGAAGAGTAGAGAACCAACAACATCCTCCATCTTTAGAGTGACTGATGTGCTCCCAATGGCCATGACTAGGCTGTCCCATGAGTCTGGCAGTGAACACAGCAAAGTTTGGCACCTTTCTTCTTCATCCATTTTCACCCCAACCGAGGTCAATTGAATCACCAACATATTGAATGTTTCCAGATGCTCAGAAATTTGTCCACCTTCTTCTATTCTCAAGGAATATAACCTCTTCCTCAAGAAAATCTTATTTACTAGAGATTTAGCTTGATATATCTCACCCAACTTCTTCTAAATCTTCTTCGAAGTGGGTTCTTCATGGACATTTATCAAAATCAAGTCTGCAAGACATAGTCTTATGAGACCTTTATCTTTTGTTTTCATTACATCATATTTTGCAGCCAAAGTTGGATCCGTAGGCCTCTGGACATTTTCATCCACTGCATTCCATAGATCCTAATCAATTAACAAATCTTCCATCTTCAGCTTCCACATTTCAAAGTTTGTGCCAGAAAAATTTTTAACCTCTATTCTCCCAGATGTGCTCGCCATCTGAAAAAAGCCCGCAACAAGATCACAAAGTATCCTCTGCACAAGCTCCCACTCAAACCTTGATTAGCACAAAAACTCCAACAACCCACAACTGAAACCAAAAGTGTTCAGGCTCTGATACCACTTGTAAGGAAGTTAAAGTAGCGGAAACAACTTCCTATGCCAATCTTGAGGAAAGAAATTATGCAAAACTTTAAATCTGACTTAACAGTCATAGAAATTTTAGAAAAACATTCAAAGACATGAAATAAACAAAGAGACACAAAACACCAGATAAACATGGGGAAAACCCTTTCGAGTGAAAAACCCCACACTCCAAAAACCTGCTCAATGCATTCCAAATCCAATAACAAGATTACATACAATTATAGAGCAAGTTTATTATAGGAGTATGACCAGTAAACAAATCTGGAAGATTTTCAGCAACATTCCAGCAACATAACAGTACCTACAAACTCACACTATGCAAACTACTCCTCAAGCCTCCAATTTATAGACTTCTGGCTATATAAGAAGCCATCTGTGGTTTTACAAAACCATGTACGAAGCTTCTCAACCAAGATTCCAGTCTAAAAATAAGCTTTCACGTCTAAAATGAAATCCCCTATTTTTGACCCTTACAGATGTCATAGAATATGTCATAATGTGCCTAAAAATAAGCCTTCCATAATATATTATCATGTGGGCATCTTTTGACACCTAATAAACCAATTTTCAAAGCACCAACACTGTGTAACAACTGTAGGAAAATATTAAATAAAAATAACTACAATAGGAAAAGTGCAGCAAGGTTGAGACACCTCGTTTCCCAAAAGTTAGGAGCAGCCCCTGTATTTTCTAACCATTCTTTTCTTTTTCTACCCTATTCTATTCCTTCTCTCAAAACCAAGCAGCAAGATTAGAGAAAACCTCTATTCCGCATCCAAAAAGATTCAATTACAAAGAACATTCCAGCACTTACTTTTTCTAGAGAGATGGAAAATATTTGCACTTATTCAATTGCATTTTAGAATAATTTATTTGTAGAATTGATTAGATAAATAATTAGTGGCAGGTTCATGTCATAAAGAAGTCTAATTTTTAAAGGGAATCTTAGGATTCAATGCAATAGTGGCATTTAAATGATTTTTACAAATGTGCATTTTCAAAATATGCTCTGTATACTCTTTTAGAAGGAATAGAAAAGTTATTTTTAAGAACATGAAACATATGAAGATACTAAAGGGAAAGAAATACAGGTATCTCTTAAGATAATTCATAAGCAATTTCCAGAAGGCCATGGACACTCAACTATTGGTTTTCTCCTTAGTTGTTGTCCCTGATGTTCAAACACACACATGGTTTTGTGGCATGGTTTTGTGGGCTTCTAACATGGTTTTGTGGACTCCTATGACAAATGCTGCTATGACAACTTGGTGTTATGTTGGTGTTATGATGTTGAGTTTCATGCTCTTGCACTTTGTGGTCTATTTATGTTTCATCGCATACATGATATTAATCCATGATTGACAGCTTGGCTTCTCTATTGATCACACAAGCATTTTCAGGATAATTGATGGTGGACAACTTGATTGTTTCCAAAAGCATTCTCTTGCTATTAATGGTTTGTTACAGTTTGCATAACATTTCATTTGCTTAGGATTATGTTTTAGGTTTTTCCCATGTGGCCTCTATGATATTTTTTTCTACAATAACAGGTATTGATGTATTTTTGGTCAACACTATGTTTCAATGGGCATTGCGCTATTATGCCAACAATCATTGATCTTGGGTTCACGTTTAGTATAGCTCGGATTGGCATCTTTTATAAGACATTTTTATGTGCACTAATGTCTTGATCAGTATAACATGGGTTGGCTTCTTTAATCATATTCACATATTTTGTTTTGATGAACTACTATAATATTTTTGACACACATGGCAACAGTTTTAATATAACCTATGAGCTACAGTCTAAGGTTTGCAATATTGTTTAAGTGATTCACCATGGTTGGTGTATCTTGTATCATTATCCTAGTGAGCACCACATGTTTCACATATTCTTCATCAGCATGTTCTTAAGTGTTGACCTCCCAAACAGGTTTATGAGGTTTTCGATATGGTAAAATGTAATTTTTTTCTATGTTGAAAGTCACCGATCTCTTTAGGGTTACCTGCAGTTGTGGTTACATGGTGACTAATGGAAAAAAGACATTCTTTGCTTTTCTTTCTTCATTTGATAATGTTTGAGCTTTGGTTATATGCTCCATTCTTAGGGTTTCATACCCTACGCAGAAATGATGAGGATAGAAGTTCTAGATTTCACGGCAATCAGTTTGACTTTGGGTAGCAGGTGATATTGTCATGATTTTTTTCCTTCTCTTTTGTCAGCTATTTTTGACTGTGGCAGTTATGATTGCTCTTGCATATAGGTTTATTTTGACAATTATAGGTTGTCGTGAATGATTCAGGGGGAAAAGTGTCTTTTGAGATATATTTTTTGAAAAGAATATATATTGTTTTTCACTACCAAAAATCTTTGATTTAGGTAATATGAATCAGGGTTTCAACCCTGGTTAGGGTTTTGGCAAAAACCATGAAGATATTGTTATGTTTATGATGAGCATTCAGTATATTGTTTATGAGACTTTGTGACTCTGGTTAGACATATCTTACCCTATTTTGGTTAAATAATTGAAAATCTTTCTAGGCATGCGATCAGAAAAACTGTTTGATAGTTGTGTAACCTCCAGAAATTAGTTTTATCAGAATAACAGAGAAACAAAACAATATGTTTTTTGTACATGATATATATAGTCATATAATATGAATAATGTAGTGAATACAAAAAATATATAGTTCATGCATTATTGATAGGATATCAATAAGGAGTGAAGCAAAATAGAGTATCCCTCTGTATGTAAATTTTCATTTGATAGTTTTTGTTGTAATACCAGTGAGGCAAGTTGTAAGTCAATGACGCCTGTAATCAGTGAGATTTTAAGCCAGTGAGGCTTGTAATCAGTGAGATTTTAAGTGAGTGAGGCACTTTTTCAAGTGGTTTTATGCTAGGGGCTTTCCACTCAGGAGAAATCACTGTGTTTTTAATTTCTGTGGTATGCTTTTAATATGCTGTTGAATATTTCAGTTTTATACCTGCATATAATCATTCTATGGACATATGCATTTGATCAATTTAGTTGAATGTTTTTATCTAGAATTCAAATCAGAATTTGCAATTATTTCTACTAAAAGAAAAATAAATATCTAGGATGCTAATTCACCCCCCCTCTCAGTATCCTTACCACTCTAACAAGCGGTATTAGAGCCAAACCCTTTGTCTTTAAGGCCTAATCAGCCTAAGGGGATTCCTGGTTGAGTGGTAATCATGTCTTTTCAAGATGGTCTTTCCTCATCCAAGGCACCATTATTTGATGGTATAGATTATACTTTCTAGAAATATAGAATGACTTGTCAGATCAAAGCTTTAGGATATGATGTCTGGGAAGCCATTGAAACTAGCTATACTGTCATAGGCAAATCATCTAATGCTGATGAAAAAAAGGCATGTGATTGTGACTCAAAAGTTGCTAGTGCTATTTGTTGTGGTTTGACTAATGAAGTCTTAAATAAAGTTATGGAATGTGATACAACTAAAAGTATTTGGGATAAACTCTCAAATATTTATGAAGGAGATGAAAGCATTAAAGAGGCTAAGTTACAAGCTCTTAGAGAAAGGTTTAAAAGAATGAGAATGAAAGATGATGAAAAGATAGTTGAATATCTTCAAAGAGTTCAGGAAACTGTTAATAGTATTAGAGGTGTAGGGGAGAAACTAGAAGAGATAACCGTAGTTAAGAAGGTCTTATAGACCCTAACTCCCAAATATGACTCTAAAACCTCTATGGTTGAAGATAAAGATCCAAAAACTATAACTATTGATTCTATTCTAGGAGTCTTTACTGCATATGAAATGAGAATGGAAAATGAAAATTCCAGCAAAGAAGTTAAGGAATCAACTTTTAAAACTATGAAAAGAGAAATTGAAACCAGTCATGAAACTAAAAAATATCAATGAAGATGAATCTATTTTTGTTAGTAAACTTAGAAGAGGCTCAAGTAGATATAAAGGAAAATTACCTTTTAAATACTTCAACTATGGAAAAATAGGACATTATGCAGCAAAGTGTCCTAATCTAGAACTTGATAGTGAACAAGAAGATAATAGAAAACAATATAAGAAAAACCTTTCAACTTTAACAAGAAAAATACTTTCAAGAAAATGAGTCTAATTGTTGGGATAACTAATAGTGTGTCAAAGGAATCCTCTGATGAAATACTTTTCATGGCAGCAATTATTGTTGTGCCAGAGGAAGAACAAGTAGAAATGTTTGAAAAATGAAGTTGACTTAGAAGGAGAATTAAAATATGCTTTTGGTGAAATTAGAAGGTTTAAAAAGGAAAATGGAGTGTAAAGCAAGTTAATATCTGATCAAGAAAAACAAATTTTTGATTTAAAATTAAGTCTTGAAGAAAATAGAAAATTTTTTTCGGATACTCAAGAACAGTTAAAATCCAAGGATAAAGAATGTTGTTCAAAGGAGGTCGAAATAGTTAAACTAAGAAGAGAACTTGAAATGTGTAACAGCAGTGATAAACTTGCTGAGATGCTAGGAAAATAAAAAGTGTATAATGACATGATTGGTCTAGGCTTCTCAAAAGGCCAATGCTCTAATGATAATTAGTTTAAAGGTAAAATGCTTTTTAGATTCTCTAGTTATTATTTTTACTGTTATCAATATGGGCATAGAGCAATTGAATGTAAGTTTACATTTAGAAAACAGCCCCATTTTCTGAATGGCAGGACTTTTAATTTTCTGAACAAAATAAGATGCTTCAACTGTAAAGAACTTGGACATATTGCCAAGTTTTGTAAATCAAAAATTATTTCTCTTACTAAGCAACCCAAAATGAAATGGGTACCCAAAAACAAGGCTATGATTGTTGAATTTGCATTTCATGCAAAGAAAAATGAAATCTAGGTTATAGACAATGGATGTTCTCATCATATGATTGGAGATAGATGTAAATTTACTTCATTTGAAAATTGTTCAAGTGGGTCACTTAAGTTTGGTGATGATTATTGCTTACAGATCATAGGAAAAGGTACAGTTCTTTTAGAAGATAACACACCTCTAGAAGATGTTTATTTTGTTGAAGGACTAACTCATAATCTATTGAGTGTAAGTCAGATTTGCGACAGTGGATTTGATGTAGTTTTCACATCACAAGGCTGCAAGGTTCTCAAAAATTCAAAACAGGTCATTGCTTCAGGTTTGAGAATGAAAGGTAACATTTATAATCTACATGGATCTGCTAATGAATGCAAAAACAATTTGTACTTTATGAGTCAAATTGAGGAAAGCAAACTCTAACATAGGAGGTTGGGGCATATAAATTTTGATAAATTAGTTAAAATCAGTCACAACAAAAATGTTAAGACATATGCCTGCTATTTCTAAGCCTTAAAATCTAGTTTGTAAAGAGTGTCAGCAATGTAAACAAACAAGAAATGTTCATAAATCTAAAGAATAGTTTTCTGCAGAACCTCTTCAATTGGTTCACATTGACTTATGTGGTCCAACTAGAACAAAATCTTTAAATGGTGAAATATATTTTATATTATTCATAGATGATTACACAAGAATGACTTGGGTCACTTTTTTAAAGCATAAGTCTGAGGCTTTAGAAAAATTTAAGATTTTTAAAAGCATGGTAGAAAGAGAAACAAATTTAAAACTGAAATGCTTAAGGTTTGATAATGGAGGAGAATATACTTCTTCTGCTTTTCTTGAATATTGTGAAACACATGGTATAAAAAAATAGTTTTCAGCTCCTAGAACACCTCAACAAAATGGGGTGGGTGAAAGAAAGAACAGGAGAGTAAAAGAGATGGCTAGAAATATGCTTCAGAATGTTGGACTATCAAATGCTTTCTAGAAAGAAGCAGTTCATACAACATTTTATACCTTAAATAGGGTACAAATAAGGGTCAAAACTAGGTACACATCTTATGAACTTTGGTATGGTCACATAGCTAATGTATCTTATTTTAAAATCTTTGGTAGCAAATGTTATATAAGAAGAGAAGATCATCTAGGAAGTTTTAAATCTAGATGTGATGAAGGGATCTTTCTAGGTTACTTTACTCATAGAAAGGCTTACAAATGTTAGAATAAAGAGGTTAAGAAGAATAGTTGAAAGCTCTAATGTCAAAGTGGTTGAGAATTTGCAGCAAGAACAACAACCTCAATTTCAACAAGTTGAAGAAATCATTCAAGAAGAGCCAAGTACAAAAGAAGAGTCAAAGAAATCTAACAAAGAATTAGATCCTAGAGTACCTCAAGGACAATCAGTAAGTCCTAAAACTAATACTCCTAAATCTTCTATTTATACCCCTTCTAGAAGATTGTTGCAAAAGAATCATCCAAATGAACATATTATTGGTGACTTAGACTCTGGCATACAAACTAGAAGAAAAACTACTCAAGCAAATTAGCAGGTTCATTTTTGTCTAGTGTCTCAATTAGAAACTAAAACCTATACTCAAGATAGCCAAGATGACTTGTGGGTTCAGGCTATGATAGATGAGTTAGCCCAGATAGAGAAAAATAACACTTGGGAACTTGTCCCAAGACCAAAAGATAAAAATATTATTGGGGCTAAATGGGTTTTCAGGAATAAACTTGATGAAAGTGGAATTATTGTTAGAAACAAAGCTAGACTGGTTTGTAAAGGTTACTCTCAAATAGAAGGCATGGACTTTGATGAGACCTTTGCTCCAGTAGCAAGGTTGGAAGCAATTAAATTATTCCTTGCATTTTCAGTTTATAAAAACGTCAAAGTATATCAAATGGATGTTAAAACAACATTTCTGAATGGGGACTTAGAAGAGGAAGTTTATATGGACCAACTTGAAGGTTTTGTTTGCAAAGATAAGCCACATCATGTGTACAGATTAAAAATTAGACAAACACTTACAATCACAAGGCTTCACTAGAGGGGAAGTTGATAGTAATCTGTATTTTATGATTAAAAATTCACATCATGATAGTGGTTGTATATGTTGATGACATAATATTTGGCAGTGATGATGATGAACTAAGTGCATACTTTCCACAAGTCATGACATCAAAATTTGAGATGTCAATGCTGGGTGAACTTTCTTTCTTCCTTGGCTTACAAGTTTCTTAGTTAAAAAATGGCATTTTCATTTCTCAGACAAAATATGCCAAAGACATGTTAAAACATTTTCAAATGGATGAATGTAATCCGGTAAGTACACCTATGGAAACTGGTTGTAAACTACGTACTGATGCAGATAAACTAGATATTGATCATATTTATTATAGGTCTATTATTGGCAGTTTGTTGTACTTGACTGCTACTAGACCTAATATAATGCATGATGTTTGTCTGGTAGCCAGATTTCAATCTACACCTAAACAATCTCATTTACATGTTGTAAAAAGGATACTTAAATATGTTCAAGGAACATTATTTTATGGACTGTGGTATCCTAGACATTCAAATTTCACACTGACAACATACACAGATGTTGATTGGGCTGGTAGTCTTGATGTTAGAAAACACACTTCAGGTGGTGCTTTCTTTCTTGGTGGAAGGCTAGTTGCTTGGCATAGCAAAAAGCAAGATTATATTTCTCTATCTACAACTGAGGTTGAATATATTGTAGCCACCTCTTGTTGCACTCAGATCCTTTGGATGGTTCAAACTTTGAATGATTACAAAGTTACTGTTTATAAGCCTGTCAGAAGTCTGTGTGACAATGTTAGTGCAATCAATATCTCTAAAAATTCTATGATGCATTCTCGTACCAAGCATATTGATATCAAATATCATATTCTTTGTGATAAAGTTCTTCTCAATGATGTTATCTTGGACTATGTTTCTTCAGCTAATCAAGTGGCTGATATATTTACTAAGCCACTTCCCAGAGCTATTTTTGAGGGTCACAGGGATAAGCTTGGGGTTCTCTCTTTTTCTTCTCTACATTAATGTTTCTTAGATCTTGGACTCAGGGGGAGATTCTTGCATATTTCTGTGCCTTGACAATTTTCAGCTTCATGTACCAGTTCTCTTGATAGTCTCCTTAGTTGTTGTATGTTTCTACTTGCTATTATTTCTTTTTGGTCTTGATATTCTCTTCTTGTTTTAGATCTTCTGGATAATTCTCGGTGCTGTGACAGTCTTGGTATGATCGCTCTGTTCTTCTTTTTCAGTTTTTCTGTATATTGCAACCATTTGTTTTTATACCCTCCCTTTGTCCTGATGACAAAAAAGGGGGAGAAGAATCTAAGCTATTGTTGCTATGTGTTTTCTCATCATGGACAAAGGGGGGAGGGTAAAAGCACAAACCTGTGTCACACTTTATAAAGGAATCGGCCAACATCAAAAAAACATCTCAACTTCGACCACATAAAAGTGGTCTTTATGTTTTGAATTTCAAAATGATGTAAACTAAGAAATTGTAGATCTCTTGTTGAAGTTTATTAGTCTATTTTTTTAGATTTTTTAAAAAATTGTTTTGATTTTTTTTTTATCAATTTAAGAGCATATTTTGAAATGCTAAAAATTTGAAGAAAAAGTGATGTTTAGTTGACATCAATAAACAAATAGAAAAAAAATGCATTTTCCCCTGATTTTTTTTCCCCAAATAGGTGACTTCATTATCTAGGGCATGGAAAAAAGAAAAAAAAAATTGATCTATATTTTTCTCATAATAAAGTTTTAAAGTCAAACTTACCCGATTTTGATAGTTTTCAGTTAACGTCAACTATTGTTTAATTTTTTTTTCATTTTCAAAAAACAAATTATACCCTTTTGAAGAGGATTGTCTCCTCTAGGGCATCATATATTTGCCAAATTCTAAAATAATATTTTACTATTTTTTTTTAGTTTCAAATTAGTCTCTTTTTGAACTTGAACAACCTGCTTGCATTATTTTCAAATATTTATATCCTAAAATTACTCAGAATATAAATATATATATATATTTCCACATTCAGCACTTCAAGCTATACAAAAGGGTGACTTTTCTGCCTAATAGGATGCCACATAGATAGATTCGAGCGAATGGTATTCTATCTAATGGGATTCGGCCAAATCCCATTCGGTCGAAACTACTCCTTTGATTTTTTTTTTTTTGAAAAAAAATTGTGGCTTTTTTGTTGTTTTTTAATTACTAAATTACAATAAATTAAAAAAAAAGATTTCACATGGAAGAGTCATTGAAAAACACAATGATGTGAAAGTGTTTGATTAATGCCTTTTTTTGGCTTTTTTAGTTTTTTTTGGCTTTTTTAGTTTTTTTATTTTTTTAGCTTTTTTAAATGAATAAATTATAAAAATTTGGAGAAAAAAGAACCACTGATTTCAACAAGGGCAAAGTCATATTCAAAAACACAATGATCTGAATGTTTTTTTTAATGCCTTTTTTGGCCTTTTAAACTTTTTGGGTTTTTTTTAAATTATTAAATTATAGAAATTTGGAGAAAAAAGAACCACTGATTTCAACAGGGGTAGAGTTTTATTCTCATGCGCCATGCTCTAAAATGTGTAATTGATTAAAACCATTGATTTATTGAATGTAGACCTAGATCTTCAAAAAATAGAGGTTAAAGTCTTTGTACATGTTTTATTTTTGCATGCAGGTGAATTCAAATTTGATCAATTTGTGATGGGCAATAAAAAGACAAGAAAAAGGTTGTATGATTGAAGAAGAGATACTAGAAATGTCGATGAAGGAACATCTACTCAAGAACAACCCATGGAAATTGTTGATGACCAAGGAGTACAGGTACCAGAACAAATTGAAGGTGGTGATAGAAATCTTTTCCTTAGTATGGAAAATCTGATGGAGATGGATGAGGATTCTCTTTTCAAAAATATTTCATCTGAAGATATGGTACCTGAAAGCATAGTAAAATTACACTCTAAAAAAATATGGGATGATTTTTTTGAAAATAAGTCTATAATTGGAAGAGCATAGTTATTTGCAACTGTTTTGGAGTTGTTAGGGGTTGATAATAAGAAAAAGTCATAAAGTTCATTAAAGCAAACAATAGTTGAAAACCTACAAGAAGCATTGAATTCTATTGAAAGCAAGAGTCGAGCTATTGATTTAACTGCTGCACGTAGAGCATTAATGACTGTAATTTCTAGTAAGAAATTATCACATAGAAGACAAGTTCAAGCAATTTCCCAATTACTCAATGTTTCTAGGAGAACTCTTCAAAGATATATTGCAAGGAGAAATAGATTGGATGGAAATGTTGAGAATAATTGGGTAAATATTTGCAGGGTTCCCCGAAAAGATAGAATCTCAAAAGATGTAAAGGAACAGGTGATTGAATATTGGACCAGCCACTCTCATGTTTCTTCCAATAGAAGGGACACTATACAGATAAAAGGTGAAGATGGTACAAAAATTTCACATCCAAAACATTTTATAGATACAACACAAAGTGAACTTTTTTAAGCATTCAAGCAAGAATTTTCAGATGTGAAGATTTGTCAAAGGATGTTTGAGAGTCTACGACCAAGTTTTGTACATATAAATAAGGTATGTGAGACTTTTTGTTGTCAAAATCATGTTGAATTTCATCTACACCTACAGTCATATAAAAAAGCTATGGCAGTAATTAATCCAAATATAGTCATCCTTGGAAGTACAACATAATTTGTGAAAACTCTTCTATGTGAAAAATCAGAAGATTCAGATGAATTCAAAGTGCAGTATATATAAAATATATGTAATGATTGTGGAAATTTAAAGAATCTTGTACAGGTTGACAATATTGATCATTCGATGCAAGTTATGTGGAAGAGATTTGAATATGAGAAGTACTCAACAAAGTCAGGAGTTGAGAGCAGAAACATTATTCTCAAAGAGAGTGAATTGTCAAGCAATGAGCTTACGAAAAAAAATTGCAATATCATATATCCACATATTGAACATTGTCATGGTGCTAGATGGCAAGCTAAGCACTTTCGTGACTCAAAGAATTGCTTTCCACTAGGTTGTATTCTGTCTATTGTTGATTTCTTTGAGAACTATACATTTAGTCCTCAAAGTGAGATTCAAAGTCAATATTATCATTCAGAGCAAGTTGCAATATTTGTACAAGTTTGTTATAGGCATGCTGAAGAACATGTGGATGGTGTACAAAGTAGCAAAGATGAACGAATTATCATCAAAGAGGTTCACTTTGATATCAGTGATGATATAGGTCATGATAGAAGCTATGTAGCCCATTGTTTTGCAATATTTTTTGAAGACCTAAGACGACGTCAAATAGATGCTTCACAACATTGGATATGGTCTGATGGATGTACTGGTAAGTGTTGATTTAATTATTTTTTAAAATTATATTATATTTATTTGTGTAATTAACTTGCAAACTTGAATTATTCAGTTACTTAAATATGTTGTACCTCGATGTATATAGTTTTTTTTAAATTTTAGTTTTAAATTTAAAATTGTTTGTAACTTCATAGGACAATTTAAGTTTGCAAAAGCTTTTAATTGGTTAAGCCAACAACATATTAAATGGAACATTTATTTTTTGTGGAATTTCTATGAGAGTGGACATGGAAAAGGAGAGCATGATGGAGCTGGAGCATGTGTGAAGTGTGCACTTCGACAACATGAACTTGCAGGTAATACAATATGGAATACAAATTTAAATTCTTAAATATATTTTAAATAAATTTAAACCTGTTAGGAAAACAGTGTAGATCTCAATATATTGCATGTGTTGAGAAGTGGAAGCTTAAGCCATTATGCAATTTAATGGTTTTAATATATATCCAATGTTGCAGATTTTTAATATTTCTCTTGTTGGATTTTTAAAAAAATCTAATTATATTATTTGAGATTGTCTTTTCCTTTCAACTAGAAAACCAAGCTTAACCTGACATTTCACCAACATGAACTTGCAGGTAATGCCATAAGGAATGCAAATGAAATTGTTGAATGGTGCAAAAGTCATTTTACCGTCCATGACTCAATATACAACACATGCAATTTTTAGGAAGTTAAAAGTACATAAATATTTTGTTTTGAATTTCAATGTGTGTACATGAATTGAATTTTTAATTTTATACACTTTTTAATTGGGTGATTGAAATTTAAATAGATATTGATCGATCAACTCTTATTAATTGTCAAACAATTAGTGGTATTAGAAGTTTGCATCAAATCATGACAATAGGACATAGCAGGCCTCCGGCAATTCAAGTGAGAGAAAAATCATGTTTTTGTGCTGATTGCATTAAGAACAATGCAAATACTCTACAATGTGAGAATATTAGAGATGGGTATATTTCAGAATGGGAAATAAAACAATTAGTGGCCATGTCAGACCCTTTTGAAGATAATGACATTGTAGATGTCTATAATCCTTTGTATTTAGCTGATTACGAACGTGTATCAAATTTAGTTGTTGCAGGTAAATTTTTTAAATTTTTAAATTGTATTTTAACTTGTATATTTGATTTATAATTTTTTAAATTTTTAAATTAAATTTTAACTTGTACTACATGGTGTGTATAGGAGATATTTTTGTTGTTCTTGCAGATCCTAACAATACAGAAGGTGTAGATTACTATCTACTAAGATATACGCAACCAAAATACAAATTGTTAGAATCAATGACAGATGGTGATGGACAAGAGTATCCAACTGGATCAATGGTTGTTGAAGGCACATACTATAAACAAACAAAGATAGATACAAATGGTATTATATTTATTGATTATAGGCCAAGTCAAAAGGTTCTGCATTATAGTCACTTAGTTATAGCAACATGAATAAATCTTGAAACTTTACCAAAAAGAGGACGTGCCAAACAAAGGTGGAGGTTGCCTATTGAAGATCATGAAAGGATTTTAGAGAATAAAAAATAGAGAGGATCCAGATTATATGCACCAAGAACTTTAAGCTATTTTTGTACATGTATATATTTTCTATGACAATTTATTTTATGTTAAATTCAAATAATTTCATTCAATGTGTGATACATTACTTTTTTCTTAATCATCGAAATAGATAGGTCATCAATTAATTGCAGCTCATATGTTTCTTTTTCCTACATTTTGGTGTTCAAATCTTACCTAATATTCAGGTCATCCTAAGATATTGTGATTCAATGAAATTATCTAAGCTATCCTCTATGGCTCGTAAATTCTAGATGTCATGGATGTCATGATAAAGTTATTGGCTCTCTTATTTTATCTTAATGTAGCTTAATTGAATTAAGTTATTTTTGGATGTCATGATAAAGTTTAGTTTTTAAGGCCTAATAAACTATTTTATAGGTTCAAAAATTCTAGACATGATTGAGTATGCTGCATGTGTGTAGTCATTTATGTGTTCACCAAGTTATTTGTTAAATCAACATATTGGTGATCTGAGTTATTTGTTAATGACTCTATGGTATAAGCTTAGTTCTTGAGGGTATGGAATGCCAATCTCAAGACCAATTTGGTTAAATAGCTTGTACAATTAGCCAAAGAATAGTTCAATCTTCAAACTTGTGTAATTTAGCATCTTACTAAAATTCTCTTTCATATTAATCTAAGTATAATTTCACTTTTACTTCACAAATTTAATCAAGTAGAAATAAATCTTAGTTAATGATATTTAAGTAATAATTTTTGAGTGATAATAAATTAAATTTACTCTTTTTTTATTCATGCATTTTACTTGGAAAACATCTACTAATGAAATATTAGCTTTTCTAACTTATTTATTATTTAATTCATACATAACTCAAGCAAGGAAATCATCTAACCTTTAATTTTAGTCTTTAATAAATTAATGTTAGTGATATATATATTGTTATACTTAGATATTTCTTTTATCTAAATATCCAAAGTCAATGTAATTGTGTCTATACAAGTGAATGAAATTTAATTGAGTTTGTTATGGATGGCATGGAGTTGGCCTTTGCTTCACATTTTCTTTCTTTTGGAGTAGTACATTGCACATGATCCAATTGTTATCATGTACTTATTATCATTTTAGATATAATTTAGACATGTAAAAAATGAAAAATAGGAATTTATAATATGGTAGATGCACTATAATAGATATTACAAATAAGTACATTACAAGGCTAAGTAAATGCATACATCTACTCTAATTAGTAGCATGGGATTAAGTTCCAATTTATATCTCACTAGAAAACTAGTATACCAAACTAGTCATGTAACTTTCAAACAAGAGATAAACTCATCATACAAAAATAACTCATGTTCTAGAAAGTTAAAAAGTAAAAATAGACCCTAAAATTTCCATTCCCAACCCAACTATGAAAATAGATGTACAATAAAAAATCCAAGAAAACAAGAATACTAGACATAGCTAGAAGGGAACAAATATTGTAAGGGAAAAAGGAAGACAATGAAAAATATTGATACAAAATCACCTCAAGGGGTAGATGAAGAGTAGAGCTCTAAACAACCATGGATTCCCAAGAAGGATGTTGTAAGTTAATTTTCCAAGCATTATATTGAATAATATGTCTAACTTGTGTGGTTCAATATGAATTTCAGATATGATGGTACCCATGCAAGATCTAGTCATATTATCAAATCCTCTAATGGTAAGGTTTAAGGGTCATCCCTTTGACATGTCTACTTTCAAATTTTTCAAGAAATTATCAATGAACATGTTAAGGTCAAATCCATTGTTAGATAATTTATCATTTAATAAAAATATTTCTACACTTCACCATGATGTGAGGGTATAGTTCTTTAAGGATATCCTTAGGTGGAATCTCCTTATCATCAAATGATATAGCCTTTTTTTCCTTGTGGTAAATATACTTAATAAAATATTTAACTAATTGTGGAGTAGTGTTGTACCCAAATTAAATCTTCTCTATAGATTTTTTCATTATATCTATAATAAAATGATGTGCATATTGGGTCCCATAGGCATGCATATCTTGGCATCGATTGTTGGAATTTGTTGAATAATGTCATACTCCTTTATTTTAGATGTGCATTGAGGCCTAGGAGGTTAAATAAGTTTTTTAGTTGGTAGGATAGGTGGTGGTAGTTGACATCTCATCCTCTTCCTAACCTTCGGAGTGTTCGCCTCACTAAGTTATAATCATGTGAATCTAGGGTTCCATGAAAGTAAGTTATATGAGACATTTAATCCATGTTGGTAGAAATTTGGTCAAGAAATAAATCATGAGAGGTCATTTCCAAATTTATGTTATCCTTATATGTGAGTTAGGGACCAAAAATTACATAATAAAAGCATAGGCCAAAGTCATAAAGGTAGTGTAAGAAAACAAGAGGAGTCAAACCCTTGTAAATCTCTACTATGTGAGGAGTCAAGCAAGAATGATTTCACATGTAAATATGAATCATTGGATCCATCATAGTCATCATGCAATAGTTCTTCACTAAGGCTTAGAATATCGTCATACAATGTAGAGCAAGGTAGTGAAGCATCAATGGGGTGTACTTGAGAAGTTAGTAAATTGTCATCTATGTATAAGCTAGTGCATTTACCATATTAAAAAAATTCCTATTTGTAATATCTATTATAAAACGTTGGCCTCTATTATATTACAAATAAGTAAATGAATGTCTGCTCTAATTTGGAAGCATATATCATCCATTTTTCATTTTTTATCATTTTAGATATTACAAATTCCTATTTCAAGTGATATTTAATCCCTATGATCAAGAATACAATGAATGTCTTACAAGGCTAGCTATGAGCCACAAACATGAACCAAATTTGCAAAAGACATCAATTGGAATCACAAAGCACATAACAATTATTGAGAAAGAGATTTGTTAACTACTTTTAGAACAATAATTTTATCTTTTCCAATTATTTATTTAAATCTAATGTATTTCTTGGCATGAAAGGATTAAACAAGAATCATTTATGATTTGCTCATGAATCAAATTTATTATTTATTCAAATCCTAATGTAGTGATGTCTAATTAGAGTAGTGATTCCCTATTTGCTTCCAAATTGCACCAATTAGATCTTGTTGTAGTAGAGACTATTATTGCATACTTTCATTCAAACTATCCTTTGTATTTTTAAATATAATACAATTCAAGGAGAATGTCCTGATATGAGAAAAAATTAAAAAAAGGTTGTTTAAAGAGGACTTGCATACAACTGGAATTTGAAATGAAATTCATTGAGGAACTAAGTACCTATAGAATTGAATGTTACCACATTGCCAAAATGTTCAATTTGTATATAATATAAAATGTATATAATGTTCAAACCATAATATAAAATGTTAAACCATAATATAAAATGTCAAACCATAATGTCCAATGTCAAACCATAATGTCCAATGTCAAACCATAATATAAAATGTCAAACCATAATGTCAAATGTCAAACTGGATAATGTCAAACATAATAAGTTCTAGATCAATCTACTGATCCATGGGTGGATCTACATCTCAATCTCTCTCTGGATCCTGATCCATATGTGGATCCATGCCTCGATCTCTCTCCGGAAGCCGATCCATGACCTGATGCACCTCCCTGCACAAGGAAGTACATAACTTAATTTAATGTACATGTGTATATATATGTAAAATCATCTTAAAGTTTTGTACTTTCAACATGTGTGAATTTATCATGTAATATATATATATATATATATATATTTATATATTTATATATATTTATATATATATATATATATATATATATATATATTATAAATGTACCTCAAATGTATCGTGCACGGGATCCTCTGCATGCTCTAGATCTCCGAAGCATAACAAATTATCCCCTTATTGCTATATGAGTCGATACAACATCCAAAGGAATACCATACTCATCACTGATAAATTGGTATGCTGATAGTAAATCAAGAATGGAAGCTGAAGCAACATTATGTACAATGGTGTCACTCATATGGGTCACATCTGATGGGGATGGCAGACCTGCACAAATGTAGGGGTCATAATTCATGGATGTAGCCTCAGTGGGAGGAAGGCCAATCCGTGGACGTAGTAAGTATCTCCCTACACGATCAGATGACATCTGATCAACTTGAGTAGCAATGGTGGTCATCCTGTCAAAAAGCCTGGATCTAGTCAGTGTGATTGATGCATCTCCTCCTGTTGCTAATTCCAAACATTTTGGAAGAACCAAAAGGTTTGGATCAACTAATGCCCTCTTATTTTCTGGCAGTGGCAAATTTGGATGTCTAAATTGAGGTCTATCAGCAAACCTCCCCTTGCCCTGTCTAGCATGTGTAGGCATAGATGTGTAATCTGCAGATAATCCTAAATGAAACTCAGCATATAATTGTTTGCAAAAATATAGTGGCAACTCATCATTATGAGGCCATCTATGATTGGCTGCCAAAAATCTAGGATATATAAATGGACCAACTAGTGGATCTATACACCTGGTAACAGTATAACCTCTAACTTTGTCTTTCCCAATATAAAAAGGGAACATAGTATGCACATTATTTAATGAAACTCTATCAGAAATAGTTTTGATATTCTCAGTGCCAGTAACAGTCCTAGCAAGGTACCTATAAAACTCCTCAGTGCTAATATCATCATATGGATTGTATGATTTTATTGTCTCAATCATATGTCTAATCTCGCACCGAATATTAACTAATCTATCTCTATTAGCCAAATTTTGGGGGTTCTGTATAGTTTGATCCAAATATTTCAAAGAATTATCTAATCTAGAAATGCTATCATTACAAAAATTATTCCTAGCCTTAGCTTCGCGCTGAGACTGCGTGGAATGATGAGATCCTTGATCACCAGCCATATCTAGATAAAACTATGTAAAGAGATCTGCATTTAATTAAAACAAAAAAATTAAATATGTACAAGCATTTTTCTTTTAAGCATACAAAAATATAAAAATGCAACATGTAGATCATCTAAATAAACACAAAGTTTAGATTTGCATGCAAAGGAAAAGGATTCAAAGATAAGCTTGGACAATTTACAAGATTCAATTTTTCATAAGTATATAATGGTTTTCATAACTATAATGGAAGAAATCTAATTAATGTATTATCAAATAAAGAGAATTGAAGTTACCAACAATTATGTTCATTGACATTTCATAGATTGAAATTTGGAATTATACTTACATTTCATAGATTAAAAGTGTATATTTAAAACAAACTTGACTCATGATCATCATTAAATATTCAATATCAAATGCAGGTAGTGAATTGTACTTAATGATAATTATGTTAGGTGATTTTGACAAAGTGCTAAACCATATTGAACAGTTGATCTTCCAAATAATGAACTTATAACAATTATGTTATGGGGATTGCTTGAAGAGTTATTTTAGAAAGAAAGTACCCCAAAACAAATGATATTACAAAGGGGATTGCTAACTCATAGCTTCAATCATCATTACATAATTTCAATTCCGTAAGAACAATAATTACCATTTTACAACTTTTCTCAATAAAAAAATACAAAAATTAATAAATGAAAGCTACAAAATTCTTCCAAGTTGTAAGTGAGACCTCCGTAGCTCTAATGAGATCCTCAAGCTCCATAATTAATCGTGATGACTCCATTCCATAAACCAACAATGGTGAGTTTGCCACTCAACATGTTGAACCCAAAGGCCCACCCCTCTTGACTATGGGAATGAGCTATGAATAGCATACACAAAATACAATCACTCAAGTGGAAATGAAGAAACACACTTGGTCATGGTTTTATTATTACATGATGAATCATATATGATTCCAAAAGGAAGGATTACAATGGTAGTCTAAGGCTTGCATGGCATGGTTATCCACCTTATATCTCTAATATTTAAAGGTGAATCTTGGAGACATACTACACCTAGATCTTTCATATCCAAGGTGAGTAAGAGGATACACTACACCTAGATCTCTAATATCCAAGTTGGGTAAGAATATGCACTACATGTAGATCTCTAATATCTAAGGTGAGAAATAATCAAACACTTCAAGCCTTCTACTTATATCCATCCTACAAAATCAAAGGAGAACAATTCTTCAAACTCCATAGAAACTGCAGTTCTTGATGCCTCTCATGATCAAATGATGCTCAAAAGAGGCTCCTATCATACTAGACATCATTAAAGGAACGTAACCAAAAAAAAGAATCCAAGCTTTCTGGTAGCTAAAAGATTGCATGCCTATTGAGGTTCTTGGTCAAAGTCATGCACAGAAAATAAACAGAAGATGGAATACTGCACAGACAATATTTAGTTTTAAGAACAAATTATTAGGTGTCAATTGGTTCCTAGGTAAAATAAAGTTACAATTGTTAGAAGCAAAGCAAAGCATGATAAGCATGAGCTCTGCTCCTTGACAGAGGACAAAAACACTTGTGCTAGGTGTAGCTTCTAATATTCCTTAAAAAATGTTGTATTCATTGGTTGCATTGCATTAATATGTAGAGAATGAAATGTAATTGAAGATAATTATCTATAAATCCCATTTGATCACCTGATGTATTCTTCACAGCCTCCTTCTAAAAGTTAAGGATAATCAACATCAATCTAAGATAAGCTACAACTGCGAAATCATTATGTAATGAATGCATGAGGTAAAACCCGTTGGAGTGGTTTTATGAGATGACAGATGCCTCCAGTATTTTGGATATCAGCAATCTAATCTACTACTTCAAGATGGAAAAAGGGGACTTAATTGCAGAGGATATTAACATGTTGAAAGAATAAAAGCATCACAATAGTTATAATCATTCACAGAAAACAAAGAGAAGAAGAAATGCTACATGGACAATGTTCAGTTTGCAGAACAAATTATTAAGACCTATGTCAATTGGTTCCCAAGAGAAGAGTTATAATCGTGAGAAGCCAAGAAAAATAATGATTGGTCTAAGAAACCTATTCCATGTGGAAAATAATTAGCACAAAGAAAATGAAATCGTTGAGTACATGAAAGAGATACTCCTAACACATTGAGAAAGGATGATATCAATATGTAAAAAGAGGTGAATTAGTGTGAGCTTTTTCATATGCTACATGACTCCACTAAATGTGCAATAACCACAATAATTTTAGAGAAGGAAGAAGCAAGGGATTAAGAAGAACTTTATGAATAAGAGTATGAACCTAAAAATTATAAGGAGGTATATACATGTGATTATGTTGAAAAGTTTGACCAAAGTGAATATGATGCTTGTTTTGCTAATGAAGAAATCAATGAGTATGATCATATCAGTTATTACGACCAATATAAAATGCCTAGACATGACAATCTCCATCTCAAGGATCTCATGAAATAGAGATGCAAAAGGGCATGACCTTTATCTAGAGATATTATGTAGGCTTTAGCACAAGTCATGGTTGTACAAGTTTGAAGTGACTATTATTTTCGAAATAGGCAAATAGGCATTTCTCCCAACTCAAAGGTTGTTGTTAAATCATATACTTCTAATCCTAATGATGATAAAGGAAAAAATAAAGCTAATGTAAAGGTTGAAATAAATATTACACAAATAAAGACTCAAGAAAATAAAAGAACCCTTAATCAAAAAATCATTTAATGGAAAAGATACATGTGGAAATACTAAGAAAGAACAAGTCCCTTCAACTAATGTTGATCCTTCAAAACATAATAGTGCAAATGCAAATGTCTATGAGTGAAGAAACAAGTTCAACAAGAGAAAATGGGTATGAGTAAATATGAACTCCTTATGCAAACAAAAGGAAATTAGGGAAAAAAATCAAGTGTTGCAATATGTACTAGATGCACACTCTATCATAATATCTAAATCAGGTTTATTTCCTACTTACATGTCCTGATTGATATAATGTATCCTCTACATCAAATAATGATAGAATTTCCACTAATTGAGTTGTTTAGGATTCCTAAACATAAAATTAGAGCATTAGTGTACTTGACCATTCCCTCACCACATGTTTGTTAATCAAATAGCTATTCTAGTGACCCCTAGTTAATGTAAATGCACAAGAAAACATTGAGATTACCTAAGCACATCATTTGTGGAGGTTCAAATAAACATAGACCCTTTCTTTACTTCTTTTCTAACTAGTGGATGACTAGTACACTATTGCATGTTTCACTATGGTGCTTCTAGTAATATTAAATGTGTCTTGAAATTGTAAATGAACTATGCCTCAAGATCTCTAAGTCTTATGGGAAATTGTTTGTAATGGTTTCAAGAGATGTACATGTTATTGGCATATCAATAGTGTTGAGCGTCAATTGGCTACATATCCATGCGAATCCATTCTAATGGGAACCATTATAGTTCATTTCCCTATGGGTAATGTTTTTGTCACAAAATTGGGTTGCATCTATTGCAAGCAAAATATAGATGGATTTATCATTTGCCACCATCTCATTGCATGGTGAGAATGTCAACATATGTCGAGAGAAGGAAATGCTACACATTATTGTGGATCCTAAGAAATATAAGAATGGAGTTCTATATTCTAAAACTCAACCTGACCATTTCATAGCATATTATGATGATGTAGTAGATCTAGTTGATTACACCTTATGTCCTCAAGCTTATTTTTATATGCCTAATTATTTATCAACCTTTTTTTCAATGCATTCTTAAAAGAGGGTTTTGGTGCACAAGACTTATCATAAATTTGTCTAATGTAAAGCATTTAAAAATTTTAGTAAGAAACTTTTCAATGCACTAATAATATAGTGCTAAGCATGAAGCAATAATTTTGGGACTGATTATTACGTTGAAGCATGGCATCAACTACTTAAAGGTTTATGGAGATTCATAGGTTATTATATAAAAAGTGAAAGGATCATACATAGCAAAAACTAGAGGCTAAAAAGATACAAAAATGTAGTTTAGGACACCATTGATATGTTAGATTTAACAAAGATTATGCAATATTGAATCTCACTAAGATCAAAACAAAAAGATGACACTAATTCAAATGTACACAAGATTAGGATAATGGGATATTAACATCTATATTCAAGAGTCTATAAAACAAGGAAATAAACTATACTATATAGACTTTGAACATGCACAAGTTAGGGTGACAAGTGTCCTACAGGAAAGAAATAAACTAGAGGACTAACTCAAATTATTAAGAGGTGTCAATTGGTTCCCAAGAGAAGAGTTATAATCATGAGAAGCCAAGCAAAACACGATAAGCACAAGCTATGCTCCTAATGGAGGATAAAAACACTAGTGCTAGATGCATCTTCTGATGGATTTTCATGAAAGTATGGTGTATTTATTGGTGCACTGTGTTAAAATGCAGGCAGTGAATTGTACTTAATTCATAACTATCTATAAACCTTATTTCATCTGATGGATTCTATGCTACATCCTTCTCAAAATTTAGGACTTACTGATTAAGCTTAAGCAATAACTAAGAAACCATTGCAATGAGATGAATAGTGCCTCTAGGATTATGCATATCAGGAATCTTTAATATTACTTGAAGATGGAAGGTCACTTGAATGTAGAACACATTAAAATGTTGAAAGGAAAAATAAGGTTCTAACGTGAAGAAAACTCTGCCCTAATCATGGCCCGGCTAGGGTTTTAAAAAAAAATTCCATTCCAATATAAATTGTGTTTTACACTTCCCTAATTATGGACTGTGGAAATCAGATGTCTATCAGTGTTTAGTGTTTTACTATGAAAAAATGTGCCATAATCATGGCCCGACTAGGGTTTTAAATAAATTTAATTAAAATAGAAAAATCTGTTCACAAGCACATAGACAGTGGTGCTTCACAAAAATAATAAAAACCCTAACATGTAAATATCATTCAAATTTACAAAATAAACAAATGCAATCATGATAATAACTAAAATAAACATAGCGTAGAATAGAGCAAAAAAAGTCTTAAACTAAAAATGCAATGTACAGTTATGAGAACAAAAAAAGTCTTACGCTATGTATTCAGTATTCAGTAGAGTAGCATCCACACGCAACCCACTCGACCAAAAATGCAACAAATGACCGCCATAGCTTTGTTTTTTACTTTTTTATGTTTGATGGATTTGATCAAAAGGTACTCGGCCCATAACCACTTGACCGAATAAATGCAGCCACATCGGCACCAAATACATGCCACGTCGGTGCCAAATCGATTCTATCGAAATTATTCTTTTAGCTCAAAGTGTGACACTACTTTGTGCTTTTACCCAGGAGTATTGTTGGTTTTCTCCTTAGTTGTTGTCCCTGATGTTCAAACACACACATGGTTTTGTGGACTCCTATGACAAATATTGCTATGACAACTTGGTGTTATGTTGGTGTTATGATGTTGAGTTTCATGCTCTTACACTTTGTGGTCTATTTATGTTTCATGGCATACATGATATTAATCCATGATTGACATCTTGGCTTCTCTATTGATCACACAAGCATTTTTAAGATAATTGATGGTGGATAGCTTCATTGTTTCCAAAAGCATTCTCTTGCTATTGATGGTTTGTTATAGTTTGCATAACATTTCATTTGCTCAGGATGATGTTTCAGGTTTTGCCCATGTGGCCTTTATGATATTTTGTTCTACAATAATAGGTATTGATGTATTTTTGGTCAACACTATGTTTCAGTGGGCATTGTGCTATTATGCCAACAATCATTGATCTTGGGTTCACGTTCAGTATAGCTCAGGTTGGCATCTTTTATAAGACATTTTTATGTGCACTAATGTCTTGATCAGTATAACATGGGTTGGCTTCTTTAATCATATTCACATATTTTATTTTGATGAACTACTATAGTATTTTTGACACACATGGCAACCGTTTTAATATTCCCTATGAGCTACAGTCTAAGGTTTGCAATGTTGTTTAAGTGATTCACCATGGTCGGGTGTATCTTGTATCATTATCCTAGTGAGCACCACATGTTTCACATATTCTTCATCGGCATGTTTTTAAGTGTTGACCTCCCGAATAGGTTTATGAGGTTTTCCATATGGTAAAATGCAAGTTTTTTCTACATTGAAAGTCACCGGTCTCTTCGTTACCTGCAGTTCCAGTTACATGGTGACTAATGGGAAAAAGACATTCTTTGTTTTTCTTTCTTCATTTGATAATGTTTGAGCTTTGGTTATATGCTCCATTCTTAGGGTTGCATGCCCTATGCAGAAATGATGAGGATAGAAGTTCTGGATTTCACGGCAATCAGTTTGACTTCGGGCAACACGTGATATTGTCATGATTTTTTTCCTTCTCTTTTGTCACCTATTTTTTACTGTGGCAATTATGGTTGCTCTTGCATATAGTTTTATTTTGACAGTTATAGGCTGTCATGAATGATTCAAGGGAAAATGTGTCTTTTGAGTTATGTTTTTTGAAAAGAATATATATTGTTTTTTGCCGCCAGAAATCTTTGATTTAAGTAATATGAATCGGGGTTTCAACCCTGGTTAGGGTTTTGGCAAAAACCATGAAGATATTTTTCTGTTTATGATGAGCATTCAGTATATTGTTTATGAGACTTTGTGACTCCAGTTAGACATATCTTACCCTGTTATGGTTAAATAACTAAAAATCTTTCTGGGCATTTGATCATAAAGATTGTTCGACAGTTGTATAACCTCCAGAAATTGGTTTTATCAGAATAACAGAGAAACAAAACAATATGTTTTTTGTACATGATATATATACTCATATAGTATGAATAATGTAGTGAATACAAAAAATATATAGTTCATGCATTATTGATATTATATCAGTAAGGAGTGAAGCGAAACAAGTATCCCTCTGTATGTAAATTTTTATTTGACAGTTTTTTGTTGTAATGCCAGTGAGGCTTGTAATCAGTGAGATTTTAAGTGAGTGAGGCACTTTTTTGAGTGGTTTTATTCCAGGGGCTTTCCACTTAGGACAAATCACTGTGTTTTTAATTTCTGTGGTATGCTTTCAATCTGCTATTGAATATTTTAGTTTTATACATGCATATAATCATTCTATGGACATATGCATTTGATCAATTCAGTTGAATGTTTTTATCTGGAATTCAAATCAGAATCTGCAATTATTTCTACTAAAAGCAAAATAAATATCTAGGATATTGATTCACCCCCCTCTCAGTATCCTTACCACTCTAACATCAACATGCCATTTAGATGAATTGGTAAAATCGTGGAGAGCGAAGGAGGAAAGTAGAACAAGAATCTAATGTTAACCTCTTTACTATAAGTATTCTTATTCTTCCCATTTACATAAAATAAATTGCATTAAGATCTTTATGTATTTTCTAGAAGGTCATATAAATGCTGGTTTGTATCTTTCTATTCACGTAGAGGATCTGTTAGCTCTATTACACCCTGCATAATCAATCACCGCTGGTGTGAAGAAGATATATTAATCTCAATCAACCCATATTTTTATGTGTCAATCATGAGGCCTCAATACCTTTGGATCAGTCCATGCACGTAACCTTTGTCTTCAATGAAGGGTTATGTCGACCCTACCTAATCTTGAATTTGTCTATCTTCCATAGTAAACAATAATACTCTTCCTGGACTGTGATTGCACCACTTCATTTGATCTATAGGTTGGAAAGTTTATGGGTTTATTGGCAAATCAACTTTGAATTTATATTTGTGGTTTTTACGACTTTTTTTAAACATCATTCATTTTAACAGTCAAAAGCTAATTTTTGCCAATAAAAATAGACAAATATTTAACACTTTTTATTATGGATGAAGTGTAAAATTGCTAGTCACCGTTTGATGATTGAAATAGATGATATTTAAGTAAAGGGATTTTTTCTTGCTTTTACCTTTTTCCCATTCCTAAAGATTTAGAATAATTTTAAACATAGTTCTTTCCTTAAATGGCATTACATATGTGCTTACCTTATTATTACTTCTTTTTCTAATTAAATGTGAACTTATTGCCTTCCTTTACGCCTTGTCTATGCCAAAACATATGCAGATCTATTGAAGTGTCTAAACAAAATCCATTTTGTATATTCATCACTTTTCAGCATTAGATTACTGAGTCTTTCTAGGTGATTAAGAATTCTAGTTTGGATCTCTTGCATTTTCCTTTTCTCTTACGCTATGATAAAGTTTCTATATGTTCTCCTGCGTCATTCTTGGTAACAATGCTTACTTGAAGAATCTTCACAATAATCTAGGGCGGCAGAAATAATTGATCTCCTACCATTAGGCTTTTATGGATGTCCCTACCAGCTCCTTTATCCTCTGTTGACGTGGCAGATGTTAGAGTTGGTGCTTGCCAAATTGAGCTTGCTTAATAGTTTCTAAAGCCCTTTTCAATGATCCCTTGTTATACTTAACCTACGTTTAGAAAGTTTCCATGTAAACAAACTTTATTTGACGCATATTTGTCGCCCTGTCATATGGCCTTGTCATTTTCTTTGCTTAAAATTTCAAAGCAGTTACATTGTGTATCCTGCAATCATTGCATTCCAAGCTTTGAGGCATTCTGCCAAAGAATTCGTGAGCCATGTATGTGCTTCCTCATTATACATATATGTCTACTGATGCCTTTCCAACTATAATATCTGACAAAAATCTCTCTTCCCATTATGTTCTATGGAAGTCGGTACTGTGCTCCTATTGTCACGACTCAGGAGTCGAGTCGGGGCCGCAATAGTAAAGTGAGGTTGTCTTGCACAGTTTGGTTGAGTACCTCATCATAAGCTTGTCGCATAACAGACTTGGAAGATGAGTGCGGTCTTCCTCCAATCCAGAGTCCATGGGAATCTGCATACCGAGTTGTGAGTTGATTTCCATGCTGGGTTGTGAGGCTGCCGCATTCAGACTTATGACTACTATGTAGGCGAAGTGTTTGAGGCTTCGAGTGATATCGGATCAAACACAGGTCCACCCCTTAGAGACGAAGAAGAGTAGTCTCGACACTCATGCACTGGACTAGTCATCCTAGTCTAGATGGGTGTGCTACATGGAATCTAAGAGGTGAATAAGAGTAACGTTGCCATACTGTAAAAAGGTGTGGTTTCGTCACAGGGACGAGAGTTGCTACCTGATCAGTGCCATTCTGGTTAGATCAGGTATACTCTTAGTCTATGCGGGTGAGGTTTTCAGGTGAGCGACTAGGGGGCGATATGGTAGTTCTCCTAGTTTTGTCTTGAAGGTGTATGCCAACGAGGGATGCAGGATCCTAAGTCCTATTGCAGTAGGGCGATGTGACTTAGTGGACTGGTGTCTCAATATCGAAGTCAGTATGATGTCTGTTGGGATCCAGGAAGTTGAAGAGTCATGAGGCAAGGTGGATAGACAATAGGGTGCAGAGGTCAGGTGAAGAGATGGTCTCGAGGCAAGGCTCAGCAGAGCATTGCCAAGTTGGAAGTGAGAGTCTAGCGTTCCAGGCAAGTAGACTGAATGGATGATCAATTGGGTTTGGGCAACTCAATGTGACATGTACAGTTGAGTTTGTTCATGTTAGTTTGGTACCTGAATAGGTGAAGACTTGTGGTGTCGACATGGATGCAGCAGAGTAGGATGCAAGTCAGTGTAGTCTTAGATCTAGGTACTTTATGGAAGTCTAGGTAGTATGGACTTAGGGTACAAGTTTGGTTCAGGGTTGCATTGTGGGGACTTGGTGATCTGGAGATAAAGTAGTAGATATCTGTAGTCCTAGTTTGGATGGCTATTTGAATGTTGGGTGCTGATGATGTTAGATGGAATGACAACCCAAGCTGGGTTGTTGCATTAGGGACTGTTTGGTTGGATGGTGAAGACATGATGAACAGTGGTATAATGTCGAAGGCTTGTCGAGGGCTTGTAGGATGGCAACCCTGAGTTGGGTTGTGGCATGAGCAGCTGAGTGACTGGAGGTCAGAGACATAGAAGTGTTTGGTATGGTGGTGGTTTGTGTAGAGATGGGTCATATGGTTATGTTGATAGGATGGTAGTATGTTGCGAGTCTAGGTGGAACAGTGCAATGTTGTGACACGAAGGCAAGTAGTCTAGGTGACAACGAGTGTTGCAGGTTTCAAAGGGGCAGAGCTATGGTGCTATGGCACAAGTTCAGTATGAAGAGCTTAGACATGACTTCAGTACGAAGTCATGGCAAACTCGAAGTGTGAGTTTGCATAGTGGCCAAGATGGCAAGTGGATGAGTACCTGGTAGGTTTGCATCGAACACCGTTGTTGCGAGTTGATGAAGATAAGTTGTGAGACCGGGTTGGGATGTCACTAGCTTGGTGTGAGACTTGGACGAGCTCTCCTGTTAATTCGAACACCATGTGACATGACCCCCCCTCTGTGGGACTCAATGGATGAGGTCGACGAGCTGAGGTGAAGGATGAGTTCTTTGGGGAAAGTTGTAGAGTGATGTTGAGTCTAAGGAGCATGGGATCCTTAGTGCTCGTGGTCTACATTGGTTTGATTGTAGGTTGATCTCTTAAGAAGTAAGGGATAAAGATTGGAGTTGGTTTACTTCAGTGTAGTGTGTTTGTGCACTACCCAATGAGCTGGTGCTACGAGCTGGTGCAATGCATGTGTATTCTGCCTTGTGCATTGTGGTGGTCGAGTTGCGTGAAGCATGGACTCAACTAGAAGAGAGAAGGCATAGTCTGAAGTTCATGGAGAGTTCTATTCCTAGTGGAAGTACTCAAAGGGAATTAGTGGTGCCGTGCGCGGGTTGGCTTGTTGATAAGTTCAAGTGATTTGGGGCCGCGAAGTTGACCCCGTGATAGTTGGTATTAGAGCCATGTTCAGGCTTTTGTTCTGTGTCCATCAACATTGTTTGCATTGGTTGGTGCTCTAATACCATGACAGTTGGTATCAGAGCCTTTGATACCTTTGTTTTGTGTTATCGGTGTATCAATTTGTTTGTGTGATTGTGCACCGATATCGTAACAGTTCGTATTGGAACGGTTTGGCTTTTGAGTTGGCTGTTGTTTGCTATTGGAGTATTGTTAGCGAGTTTGATGGTGCTTTGATACCGTAGCAGTTGGCTTCAGAGTTTGGTTTGGCTTTTGTTGGGCATCCATCGACATTGTTTACGTTAGTTGGCACTCTGATACTATGGCAAGTTACATCAGAGTTGTCAAAGCTAGTTTCAGTGCTAATTAAAGTTAGTGTCAACTTTGGAGCTCTGCATTTGAAGTTTATTGAGCGAGAGTTTAGCTTCTGGTGTGTTTGCTTGTTGGTGTTTTGCATTTTGGCATTGGTATCGAAGTTCTCTTAGCTTCTGTGGTGTGCATCAGTTTGGTGACATGATACCGTGGTCGATGTTATTTGTTATACCTGGATTCTGTTATGTGGAATGGTGTCGAAGGGTTGGTTTTGACATCTTATCAGTGGGTATTGGATCCTGTCTTGGATCTTATTTTGTGAATTCTTGTATTCTGGAAAGCCATAAAGGCTCATGTTCAAACGTAGTTTTCTGGGATTGGAAGGTTGTTCTAATGCAGCGACTAGTTGGTGTTGGAGTGATACCTAGAGCTAATTATGTTGAAAAGTGTTCTTCTTGCATCAGTCTAGTGTCGGGTAGGAATGTGGTTCCTTGACTCGTAGAGGTTGTCTAAAGTCTGAAGGAGCAGAAATGGGCAGAGAATGTCAAGACTTCGTAGGCTTGGTTATGCACCTGGAAGGTCAATGTGTTTTGGAGTCAAAGTTATTCATCAGTGTTCCTTAGTAGCCGAAGTGAATGTTGTTGGATTGAGCACCATCTTGGTTGGGCTTATTTCATATGTTCCATCTTGGGATAGTGGTAGGTTTCTAGAGCTGAGGTCTCTTTGCTGTTGTTACCCCGTTTGGCTAGAATTGGGTAGAGATTAGGTGTTAGTGATGGAAGGTCATTGAAGTAAATCTATTTGATGATAGAGGTAAGTCTTGTTGATGAATTGGATAGTCAGAGTGAGTAGGCATACTTCCAGAAAGACAAGAAAGTCCATGGTTTTCATTAACATTCTTATGTAAAAGAAGGCTAGAGAGATAAGTTGTGTTTCTGGTTCAATGAGACAGAGTTGTGTTGGAACTAGGCTTGGTCGTAAACTTGGAGGCTGAGATTTTGATTGCTGAGTTGTGCTATGCTAGGAATCAGGTGAAAGTGTGAAGATGCAGTTGTCATCATGTGGATTAGATTCGTATCTTGGTTTACAGCTGTGTGGTTCATCATTTTGGTGGCTCACAAAGTCAAGAGTTAGTTAATCTTTCAAAGTTAGAGGAGTACAAGGCTCTCGAATCTGTGAAGTCAGGAGGAAATTTAGTATCTCGCATGGTTGACTTGGTTGAATAGTAGACCTGGAAGTTGGTAGTGTTGTCGAAGGAAATCTTCAACAGTTTGGTCCATTCGTTTGATGGTTCTTGAAGTCAAGAATAGTTGGTTCAGTTGATTTTTACAGGCCATTTGGTTGGAGAAGTAGGCTCGCAGACCTAAGAAGTCAAAAGTAGTTTCTTTTGCAGGCTAACTTGGTCGAAGAACCTGGATGTTAGTAGCGCTAGGGGAGGAGAAGCTTTTGTCAGTTTGCATGAAGTTGGAGTTGTGCTTTGTCCTGTGAAATCTCCTTGGAGGAAGGAGCCGCTTGATGTTTGGTGACCTCAGGTTTAATGGAAAGGCACCGAGGGTGTCGCCTAATTCAAGTGGGGGAGTTTGTCACGACTCAGGAGTCGAGTCAGGGCTGGCATAGTAAAGTGAGGTTGTCGCAGACAGTTTGGTCAAGTACCTCGTCATAAGCTTGTCACATAACGGAGTTGGAAGATGAGTGCGGTCTTCCTCCAATCTGGAGTCCATGGGAATCTACATACCGAGTTGTGAGTTGATTTCCATGTCAGGTTGTGAGGTGATTGTCATAACACTTTGTGTGCAAATTGTGATGACACTTTGTGTGCTTATTGTGATGACACTTTGTGGGGTGATTGATGATCGACCACTCATCCTTCTGCCGTGTCGTGTTCAAACTTATGACTACTATGTAGGGGAAGTGTTTGAGGCTTCAAGTGATATCAGATCAAACATGGATCCACCCCTTAGAGACGAAGAAGAGTAGTCTCGACACTCATGCACTGGACTAGTCATCCTAGGCTAGATGAGTGTGCTACATGGAATCTCAGAGGTGAATAAGAGTAACCTTGCCATACTATAAAAAGGTCTAGTTTCGTCATAGGGACGAGGGTCACTACCTGATCAGTGTCATTCTAGTTAGATCAAGTATACTCTTAGTCTATGCAAGCGAGGTTTCTAGGTGAGCAACTAGGGGGCAATATGGTAGTTCTTCTAGTGTTGTCATGAAGGTGTATGCCGACGAGGGATGCGGGATCCCGAGTCCTATTGCAGTAGGGAGATGTGACTTAGTGGAGTGGTGTCTCAATGTCAAAGTTAGCATGATGTCTGTTGGGATCTAGGAAGCTGAAGAGTCATGAGGTGAGGTGGATAGACAACAGGGTGAAGAGGTCAAGTGAAGAGATGGTCTTGAGGCAAGGCTCAGCAGAGCATTGCCGAGTTGGAAGTGAGAGTCCAATGTTCCAGGTGAGTAGACTGGATGGACGATCAATTGAGTTTGGGCAACTCAATGTGACATGCATGATTGAGTTGGTTCATGTTAGTTTGGTACCTGAACAAGTGAAGACTTGTGGTATCGACATGGATGCAGCAGAGTAGGATGCAAGTCAGTGTAGTCTTGGATCTAGATACTTTATGGAAGTCTAGGTAGTACGGACTTAGGATGCAGGTTTGGTTCAGGGTTGCATTGTGGGGACTTGGTGATCTGAAGATGAAGTAGTAGATATCTGTAGTCCTAGTTTGGATGGCTTTTTGAATGTTGGGTGTTGATGATGTTAGATGGAATGACAACCTAAGCTGGGTTGTTGCATTAGGGACTATCTGGCTGGATGCTGAAGACATGATGAATAATAGTATAATGTCAAAGGCTTATCGAGGGCTTGTAGGATGGCAACCTCGAGTTGGGTTGTGGCATGAGCGGCTGAGTGACTGGAGGTCAGAGACATAGAAGTGTTTGGTATGGTGGTGGTTCGAGTGGAGTTGGGTCATATAGTTATGTTGAGAGGGTGGTAGTATGTTGTGAGTCCAGGTGGAATAGTGCAGTGTTGTGACACGAAGGCAAGCAATCTAGGTGACAACAAGTGTTGTAGGTTTCAAAGGGGCAGAGCTATGGTGCTATGGCACAAGTTCAGTATGAAGAGCTTAGACATGACTTCAGTGCGAAGTCATGGCAGACTCGAAGTGTGAGTTTGCATAGTGGCCAAGATGGCAAGTGGACGAGTACCTGGTAGGTTTGCATCAGACACCGTTGTTGCGAGTTGACAAAGATAAGTTGTGAGACCGGGTTGGGATGTCACTAGCTTAGTGTGAGACTTGGATGAGCTATCCTATTATGTCAAACACCATGTGACATGACCCCCCCTGTGGGACTCAATGGATGAGGTCGATGAGCTAAGGTGAAGGATGAGTTCTTTGGGGAAAGTTGCAGAGTGATGTTGAGTCTGAGGAGTATGGGATCCTTAGTGCTCGTGGTCTACATTAGTTCGATTGTAGTTCGATCTCTTGAGAAGTAAGGGATGAAGATTAGAGTTGGTTTACTTCAGTGTAGTGTGTTTGTGCATGAACTAGTGAGCTGGTGCTGCGAGCTGGTGCAATGCATGTGTATTCTACCTTGTGCATTGTGGTGGTCAAGTTGCGTGAAGCATGGAATCGACTAGAAGAGAAAAGGCGTAGTCCAAATTTTGTGGAGAGTTCTATTCCTAGTGGAAGGGCTCAAAGGGAATTAGCAGTGCCGTGCGTAGGTCAGCTTAGTGATAAGCTCAGGTGTTTTGGGGCCGTGAAGCTGACCCCGTGACACCTAGTCTTGGGTATTTACCATGCTCCTAGTCTTGGGTATTTATCTGGGCATTCCAGATAAATGTTAGATTATTTTCTTTTCTTGATACTAAGTTAGATTGGATAGTCGGCCAAATCATGGTGTCTAAGATAGAATTATTTTCTACTATATTTGGCTGACTATCCAATCTATCCTAGTGCCAAGAAAAGAAAACAATCTAACATTTATCTGAATGCCCAAAACTAAGAGCACGGTACGGACTTCCATCGAACATAATGGGAAGAGAGATTTTTGTCAGATATTATAATTGGAAAGACATCATTAGACATATATGTATAATGAGGAAGTAGAGACATGACTCACAAATTGTTTGGCAGAATGCAAAATGTAACTGCCTTGAAATTTAAGCAAAGAAAATGACGAGTCAGTCATTACACAAATCATAGAATACTAGAGACATATGTCTCTTCCTCTCTCGAAGTGTCATGATTAAATCATCATCTACCTAATTCTACTTCCACATTTTTTTAATATCTATCATATCTAATTTTATATTCTAACGCAACCAATACATGTGATCTTTTGACTAAGCAATCAAAATATAGATATAATGGGATGCCTCTAGAGTTTACATAATGCTAAAATCCTTGTGAATAAAATAAAAAAAATGGTTCAAGTTTTTATTTGGTTGCCACTAATCCATTCTTAATGATCATGATGTGTGGCCAATGAATCTTTTAAAACTACCTACATTCATCCATTTTCAATGCCCTCTTGTTGTTGAGTAAAGAAAATCCCCCACATGGAACTAAAAGCATTTAAAATACTTGGTAAACAAAAGAAACCCTCTTATGGAATCTACCATATAAGTGGTTTGACCAATTTGTATGCATTATCATTATAGATCAACACCATGCTTTGTCTAAGTGGAGATCCATGTGAATACATTAAGACACCCCACGTCAACATAAGTAATAGCATGTTTGAAAGACAAGGTGGACATATAAAGTTGTTTATGTCATCGAAAGTGGAATAACCACCCAACCATTTTTGATACATGAGAACATGGGTTTTGGATGGGCTTAAGACAACATGAGAATCCTTATGGGTTTTAGATGGGCTTAAGACAACATGAGAATTCTTTATTGCAAGTCTACTTACAACCATGGTAATTATGAGATGAACAAATGTTACCAATTGTTTCAAGTGGAATCAACACCAAAATTTGTTTCTACCATATTTATATTTTCTTAAACAAAGAACAAATGCAAACTAAAAGGCACAAGTTCTATGTTTTTTTGTGAAGGCCAATACGTTGGAAAAAAAAAATCATAGAGTTGCTTTATAATAGGTAATTCTTTGGTAGTTTAAGTATAGTTATTTTCTTTTAGCATTCTTTTCTAAAGTGGGTTATAGAGTGTATCTTATAGTTCATTTGAATTGACATCGATTAATATATTAAGATCTTTTATGACATGTCTTTGGTTTTAAAAATATATCATATAGTTTGCACTCATTCTACACATGCAATATGGTGATTATGTATGCATGTTTTCTTTGTTTATTCAATCACCCTTTAAAGATTCCACAATCTTTGGTCCCTAAGTGTGCAACAGTTGATCAGGCCTAGACCAGTACCTGCTTGATTTACCTTCTTCAAAAAAATAGATACTATATCAAGGTAACACAATCTTTTTTCTCTCCACTTCCATCCTCATCTTTCACATTTCCTTTTGAATCTAATAGACTATAGATAGTTTAATTTAGTTTAGATTAGATTTCTATATAGTTTGGATTGAATATTTTACCTTGTTCTTAAAAGGCTAAATCCTTTGATTGCAAGCCTTTATCATTATTCATTTGCACATGAACATGCATATGAATAATAAATGTAATTAAATGAGTTTTAAATCTAGTGAAATTAAGTGGTAAAATTTAATCTATTGATCATAACATAATAGGAGGTAGTGTTATGCTTTAATTTTTTTAGTTTTCATTATAGACCAATTGATACAACAAAAACATTAGCCTCCAAGTTACTTGAGCATGCCAAGACATAGTGACATAAATCCTAGGGAGATTTATCTCTTTTTAAGAGGTAGAATATATTTCCATCCTTGTAATGTCCCAAATGGACTAATTAGTAAATTTAACCCAAATCTTCACAATATCACTAGATTTCTGAAAGCATGCTTAATGTTATTCACTAATAAGCTACACACATATCAAAATTATTAATTAAAAACTGTGTCAGGGAAAAAAGCTATCAAACATGCAAAAATTAAATCACAACAAACCCTAACACCCAATGAAGTGCAAGCAAGCCTATGAATCAATCAAACAAATAGCAAATAAACTTAGATTCTAAGCTAAACATTGGCTTATCTCCATTGTCCTCGATCTCATGTAATATTCTCATATTTGCAAGTGTGCAAGGATTGTGAGAAGTTCAAATGGATGCAATAGCAAGATGTGGAGAGTTTTCATGTGTTGTCATGTGTTTTGAAAAATGGTTGTAGAAGGGGGTTTATAGGAAAGCATGTTTGAATGGAGGGCTCATATTAAAAGTCAAATTTGGACTAAATGAAGGCTGGAGATCAATTAGGGATTCCCTGCACTATAAGATAAGAGTGAATTTCAAATTTGAGGATATGATGAGGTGTAAAATTAGATATACTTGCCCAATTTATTTGATTTATTGATATGAGGTATGTGAAAAGGAGCTTTTTCCATTAAGTGAGGGTGTATTTAAACAAATATTTATTTGTTTAAATTAATTGAATGAAAAGGGATATTAGAGTGTGGATTATTAAATAACTAATTAATTAAAATGAATTATTTAATAATAGAAGAAAATTAGGGAAAAATAGGTAAATGATCAAAAAGAGGAAAAAATGAATTAATTATTTAATAATAGAAGAAAATTAGGGAAAAATAGATGAATGATTAGAAAGAGGAAATTGAATTAATCAAATAATTTAAATTATTTAATTAATAGTTGAGTTATGGAATTTGGAAGGGAATTGTCCTAAATGTGGCATTTGCAATGTAAATATATTTTCAGTTGTCTACATTTTGCCCCTCTTTGACACTGTCAATTTTGACATTGTGTCAAAGAAAAAATTTAAAATATGCCCTAGACATGCCCCAACGTGCCCTAGATGAAGTGGGATAGCATGCCCCTTGGAGAAATTTGTCAAATTTGCAAAAGGTTTGGGAAATTTCCCAAAGAGATGCCAGCATGGTAGAATGAATAGAGGAAATGAAGATGCAAGAGAGAGAGATGGTGAAGGAATGAAGATTGGCTAGAAGAAGGGAAATGAGATCTTGCTTTGATAGATTTTTGAGCTTCTCACTTGTAGTTTCTGCTTATTATCATAGAACTTATTATGTCAAGGGATGACGACATAGTGGCAAGTCATAGGCCAAAGTGTACAATGTGGTCCTTTGTGAAACAAGCACATGACAAACAAGGAATGCTCAACTCAGACTAGTAACCATGGTACCTTGTTAGAACATGTGATGAGATAACTATAAGGTATGCAAGTTTTTATGCAAGGAAGCAATTACTTTTTCCTATACACATGATGTCTTGTATTCACACCTGATGGAATCTCGATCACACGCAAGGGACCTAGTTGCCCAAGTCATTTTGCCAAGACAAACTACAAATAGAAATCAAAGAAAAAGATCTCATTCTATCCTCGCTTATCTTCATCACTTAGGGACTGACTAGAGAAGCATAAGAACAAGATCAAACAACAATCTAAATGAAAGATAAGACAAACTAGACCAACAAAGTCAACAACCATTAGATCATTTTCTGAGTGATATGTGTTTTTTTTTATGATTAGGTGAATAGGGCCTAGTTTCAGGATAGGAAGCATGTCGTATAAGATGTTGAGTCTGGTTTCAGAAATGTGACCACCTGTATAAGGCAGATGATAGGCTTGAGACATTTCGTATAAGACATGTGGTCTAGTTTCGAGGATGCCACAAGTTGTGAGGTGATTGGCATGTGATGATTGAAATGTTTGATTTTAGAAATGATGCATGTTGTATAAGGCATAGAGTCCTGGTTTTGACAATGCCACATTCTGTGTAAGAGAGGTGATAGCTGATAAGGATAATTGATAGCAATCGATCAGTTTGGTTGATTGGATAGGATGTCTTGTTGAGTTTGGGATTGGTTTGAGGTGCGCATTTCTGGTGAAAGATTTAACTGTCTAATCAAAGTGTTGATTGTAGCAAAGGGACCATTTATTGGGAGACTGACTCAACGGGCCCTAAGGGATTGACCTAATGTCTTGGGGGCTCATTGCAGATCGCCTTGCCTATGTGAAAGCGCAAAGACAACATAGTTAGACCATGTGGACTATGTGACCTAAGACCTAGGGGGTGGGAAGCCTCAGGGGCTCATCGAAGATGGCCTTGCCTAGGTGAAAGCTTAGAGGCGACGTAGTTCAACAAGGTGGTTTGGACATGGTTTATTGCTTGGGAATTTTGGTTGGTTATTTGATTTTTTTGTGAGTTTTTGATGTTTAATGTTTTTTCTAGTTTTTTTTTACCATATTTGATGTTTTTGGTTTTTTTGAGAATATATGATATTTGTGGATTTTGAGGATATTCAATTTTTTTGTATGTGATTTTTTTGTGTTTTGGGGAATATTTGATTTTTTTGTGTTTTTTAGGAATATTTGATTTTTTTTGTGTTTTTTGGAATATTTAATTTTTGTGTGTTTTTGGTAATATTTGATTTTTTGTGTTTTTGAAAGGTGTCCTCCAATACCAATGTTTAGGTTCAGGAAAAGCCCCTAGTCGACTATAGGACAAACTGATTACCCAGATGGGATGGGATGATGGTGAAGCATTAGGAGAGTAGTGGAAGACGCTGAATGTCAACCTATTCTTAGGCCATGAGAGGGACGATATGGATTATTGTGGATTATGATATGGATTATATAGGTAAGGATGATGGACTATGATGTGGATGATGGAGTGATGGTAGATAATAGAGCAAAGATCGACTACACATGGTGCTTGTTTGCCAGGGCTTCACCATGGTACTTATCCAAAGCACCACCAAAGTGGTTTTCATTTTTAGATGAAATTTTTCACTTTACTATTTTTTTTGTTGTCCAACAGTGCCACCGAAGTGGTTTTCACTATTGGACTATTTTTTTTTCTTTTTTGATTGATTTTTTATTTTTATTGTTTTTGTTGTTTTGATTTTTTTGTATTTTTTGACTCAAGTGTAATACCGGTGAAGGTGCATGCTATTGATGGGTTCTGGAAATGTCTCTCCTTCAGGAGTGGCTAGTTGGTATGAACCAGATCCATATGCTACAATGGTAATATAGGGACCCAACTAGGTTGGCTCAAACTTTCTAAGCTTCTCCCATTCCAATTGATTCTTAGGGTTCTCTTTCAGGACCAAGTCTCCAACATTGAATTAGTGAACCCTAACCCTTTTGTTGTAACTGCATCAGAGATGGTTCTAATATTCTTGTAAATGAGCCATTGTATTTTGTCTTCGTTCATCTAATAATTCCTATTCATGCAACCTAGATACTCTGTATTCTTGATCATCAACCAATTGTTGTAGTAACACTCTCAGTGCTCGGGTAACTTGACCTCGATGGGCAGGATGGCTTCAAAACCATAAACAAGTGAATATGAGGTGGCTCGTGTGGGTGTGTGGATACTAGTGCGGTAGGCCCACAAGGTAGGATTAAGCTGAAGATACAAGTCACAGCCAGTGTCATTGACAGTCTTTTTGAGAATTTTGATGATGGTTTTATTTGTTGCCTCAGCTTGACCATTACCTTGGGGGTAATATGGAGTGGCGAAAAGGTGTTGGATGTGGAATCATTCACAAAGTTCATGGACATCCTAATTTTTGAAAGGATGGTAATTATCTGTGATGATGGATTGAGGCACACCATACCGACATATGATGTAGTTGAGGATGAACTTTGCAATTTGTTTGCCAGTAATGTATATCATAGCGATGGCTTCAATCCGCTTTGTGAAATACTCAGTGGCGGTGATGATGAACTTGTGGCCATTGGTGGAATTGGGATGGATTTTGCCTACAAGGCTAAGTCCCCATTGCAAGAAAGGCCAAGGTGATGTCAATAGATGTAAGTCCAAATAGGTGCATGCACAAGATCTCCATGAATTTGGCATTGATGAAATTTCTTAGAAAAATGATATGCATCTTGTTCCATTGTCAACCAATAGTATTCCACTCTGATTATCTTCTTGGCTAGGGTAGAACCACTAGAGTGAGTTCTGCATATACCCTCATGTACTTTGTGTAGGGCAGTTTGTGCTTCCTCAATGTTGATACATTGTAGGAGAGTATTGTTAAATCCATGGTGGTAAAGGGTGTCAATGATGATGACTATTTAGCAAATTGGCAGATGAATGTTTTGCGTTGGTTGGAATAAGATAGGTTAGGTGGGAGGGTTTGGTCATGTAGGTAGGTATAGATGTCATGGTACCATGGGGATGTGGGACCAACAATTTTGCACACCATCTCAGATTCAGGAATGCCGAAGGTGGGGAACAACAGTTGTTACACCAAGAATTTGAATTGGGTTGCATTGCTTGGAATATCTAAGAGGGATCCAATTGTTTCTGTTGCATCAACTGCTCTATTCTAAACTCGGGGTCATCCCACAATAATGGGTTACACTTTTTGGCCAAACTTGACATTGAAATCAATATTTTGAACTAAATCTTCACGTTCTAACACCTATAGCCACTAAACCATTAGGAATTTGAAGATGATGCAAACTAGTGATTTGTGAGATTTTGTTTGTAGATTCTAAATATATTTAAAAAAAAAAAAATTGGAGTTAAATTGTAATTTTTTTGCATCTCCTTTGCTAACTAGTTTTTAATAGTAAACAACATTTTTTTTAAGTGATGTGTATTCCATAGCACATAACTTTTTTTCTACAAAGGATAAAATTCTAATTCTTTTTAATTTAGATTGGTAACATCAATATATAGTGTATGCATTTGGTTTCATAATATTTTGTTGAATATATATTTTTTAATTAATTTTTGAAGTCAAACGAATCATAATTTAGACATAGGCATATTCTGTAAAACATAACTTTTTCTATATGTATCGAAATTCAAGTTTTTTTTCTTTTGTTGAAACAAGGACATCAATACCTAGTGCATAAATATTTTAAAGCATTTTTTCAGTAATTTACTAATTTTCCATATGTGTAGAATAGAGAACTTGATGTTTGGTGAAAAACATACATTCACAAGAAATAAAAAATAAATATAATAATCAAATTAAATATATTTAAAATTATATTTCTTGCGAAGCTTATAATAAGGACTACATACTTACAAAACATAAATTTTCAATGAATTAATTTGATCCCTCAAAAGATAAATCAAAATTGGTTTTTTATCAGCATTTTGATAGGTGTAGAGGAGACTCCATTATAGGTATGGTTTAAAACTAGCGAGGTTCTATTCAAGGGGGTTTGAATCTAAGGGGGTTTGATCAAACCCTCTTCAATTAAAAACCTTTAAATGGAACCTTTCAAATCTTAAATAATTATATTTTCTAAAAATATGTGATTTCAGCAAAAATTAGGATGTCCCAGAAAGTGTAACCCATTATTGTGGTAGCACCCCTCGAGAAATTTGATCGAAGATAATTATGTCAAAGTAGAGTCTGAAACTATCGACCATTCTTTTGTAAGGCATGAGTTTTTCATCTTTTTTGTGATACTCATTATTGACTTTCTTGATGACTAACTATGAATCACCAAAGACATGCAGTTTCTTGATTTTCCAATTTACAAGCCATATGTAATCCAATGAATAGTGCTTCATATTCTCCAAGATTATTTGTACAAGGGAAGGCTATCCAAAATGCTTTAGGGATACCGTCTCCCTAAGGAGTGATGAATAGAATACCTGCCCCTGAGCCATGATTTGTGCAAGAGCCATCAAAGAATAATGTCCATGATTTGGAAACTTCCATAGTGAAGATAGATTCATCAGGAAAATCTATGACCAATGGGTGATCTGCTAATGTGGGTACCTCTACCAGTTGGGCACCAATGACTTGTCCTTTCATTGCTTTTCAGTCCACATATTCGATGTCAAACTCACTCAAGATCATAACCCACTTAGCCAACTAACCTGTCAAGACTGCCTTGTTAAGAAGGTACTTCAATGGATCGATCTTTGCAACTAGTTTCGTTTGATAGCTTAACATGTATTGTCGCATCTTTTATGTGGCAAAAACTATGATAAGGTAAGCGCATTCGATGGAGCTATAATCTAACTCGTATCCAACCAATGTTCTGCTAATGTAATAAATTGCCCATTCTTTACCTTATTCATCATTTTGCGCTAATAGTGCCCCTAATGCTGAAGTGGTAGTGGAAATATACAATATCAGGGGCTTTCCTGCAATTGGTGGCATGACTACTAGAGGTAACAATAGATAATCCTTGATCTTTTGGAAGGTTTCTTGGTAGCATCCGGTCCAAACAAAAGGTACCCCTTTACAGAGTAAGTGTTGAAATGGTTGACATTTATCGGCAAGTTGCGTGATGAATCTCCTGATTGATTGTAATTTCCCTTGTAAACTGCACAGTTGCTTGAGAGTGGTTGGTGGAGGCATGTCCATAATGGATTTCACTTTAGCAGGATCCACTTTGATACCCCATTGAGAGATAATGTATCCCAATAGTTTGCCTGAAGTCACTCCAAACATGCATTTCTTAGGATTTAATCTGACTTTGTACTCTTTGAGTTGCTTGAAGACTTTGTCCAATACTTCTAAATGGGTGCTTCGTGTAACATATTTGGTCAAGAGGTCATCCACATAATCCTCCATAAATGTGTGCATGTAATCATGGAAGATTGTTGTCATGGCTCTCTGATATGTAGCTCCTACATTTTTGAGTCCAAAGCCCATGACATTCCAGTAGTATGTGCCCCATGGATAGGTAAAGGCTATTTTGTGTTGGTCCTCAGGAGCTATTTTGATTTGATTATATCCTAAAAATCCATCCATTAGTGAAATCATTTCATATCCAGTTGTGAGGTCAACTATGATGTCAATGTTTGGCAATGGAAAATCATCATTCAAACATGCCTTATTGAGATCCCAAAAGTCCTAACTAATCCTGATTTGACCATTGGGTTTTGTGATGGGCACAAGGTTGGAAATCCATTCTAGATATTCAATTGGCTAAATAAAACCCACATCGAGCAATTTCTTTAACTCAGCCTTTACCAATAGTGTGATATGTGGATGCATTTTTATGAGTTTGGAATTTCATAGTAATGGCAGGTGGTGCAAAACCAATTGTGGATCGAGTCCTGGCATGTCAGCGTAAGACCAAGAAAAAGTTAATTGTCTCTCTAAACAAAAAGTTGTGAACTCTAGTTTCTCTTGCTCTGTGAGTGATTCAATGAAGTGATCCATAGATTTTCTTTAGTAGTAATGTTTGTCTCCATTATCTTTTCCACCAACAATAGTGATCTCTCTTGTGTAATCAGGCGTACTTCCGACCCTCCATCTTTGGGTACCTCAAAGAGGTTTTCACCCTAAGATATGTCCTTTATTTTTATTTTTCATGGTCAAGAGGCACCTTTTGGTTTTCACCTAGAGACCTTTATTTTTTACTTTGTTTCACTTTTGTGACTAGAGGGTGGAGTGGACTCTCTAAAATAAGCAGTGTCATCGAGATCCATGATGTAGCCAAGTTTATGATTCCCTTGTGGTATGCCTTCATAGAGTCCCATGAACTCAACAAGATCTTCTTTATTCTCAAACAAGTCCAAGATAGATGGTCCTTGTTGGTCCTAGTCTATGAGTTCGGGATGGACTAAGGGTAAGCCATCATCGGTGTTTGCATAGTTTAGGGATATGGGGGTTAAGGTGCATATGGAGGTGTTATCAAGATCCCAAAAGATGTTGATCCATGCGGATCCATCAGGTAAGTCAGTTTGGAATGATTCAGGTTTAGGTCCAAGAGGGTCCCTTGATGTCTCGACAACTTCATAAGTACTTGCGTCCCTACCCAAAAGCAACTTAGTATGAGGAGAATTTCCTATATGGGATGTATACCCTAGGCCTTTCTTGCGAGGTTCCATGGTTGGTTGAAGTGGTTCTATTCTTCCATTCTTATTTGGTCCAAGTTCATTGTGCCCATCGTATCCCTGTTATTTGACAAAGTCATACACTTTTCCATATTGTTCGAGAGGTAATTGTACATGCTTGACTTCCTCCTCATCCCTATAGATCCATGTGGAGACATCTTCGCTTACATATTCTTTCTTTAGTTCACCCCATTTTTTAAAGGTAGTGGGGGCGACAGAAATGATCTCTTTTGGCTTGATCAGATTTGGCTTTCTGTGAGACTGAGGTGATGTCGACATCTTGTCGATGCAGTGTGAGCTTTCCATTTTATATTCCCTGCATCCCTTTTCATGGATCTGAACTTTAGGATTGATTGGTGAAGTGAAGGTGGTGGTGGATTTTGATAGTGTGGATGGGTCAACATAACAGAATGAAATAGAAGGAGGAATTCCCCTATTCATGGGTATTGATGAAAAGGCATTTCTCTTAGGTGGCGACAATACTAAAAGGCATCAAGATTGCCAGTTATGGTGATCTCTATGTCGTTGTAAGCAAATTTTATACATTGATGGTAGGCGGATGGCACAGCCTTCATGGCATGAATCCATGGGTGACCAAGAGTAAGGTTGTACAAGACATGAAATATAGTATCGAGAGTGGCAGGCCCCACTCTAATCAAAAGTGAGATTACCCCTTTTGAGGAATGCTCAATGTCTTTATAGGATTTGACGACAATCCTTTTGGTTGGGTGAATAGAAGCTTCGGAATACCCAAGTATCATGACCAGTTTTAGAGGACAGATATTCAATCATGCTCCACCATCTACCAAGACTCGTTGGATTGTGTTTATTGATAAAGACTTCAAGGTGCAAAGATGGTAAGTCACGTTCGGTGAAGGTTACATTGTTAGTAGAGGCTAGGTGTCTGACCATGGCCTAAAATTGGTTTACATTTAAGTCTATTGGGATAGAAGACTTCAAAAGTGCTTTATCGAGGATGGCCTTGTGTTTAGGAGATAGGCGGAGCAACTCAAAGATAGAAATTTATGTAGATGTTTTATTAAGATGGTCTAAGAGGTTATATTGGGTCTTTGGTTGCAGCTTAGATGAGGAGCTTTGCAAGGTTACCTTAGCTCTATGAGTACGGACAACACACTTAGGACTAGACTTAATGGTAATCATAGAGACATTATTATCATATGCCCTAATGTTGTTGATGGTGTATTCATATGCGACGTAGTTATAAGAGGGCTACTCATTAGTCTATGTGCCTAAAGTGAAGGCTTTTCTTGATCCATGGTTTTGTAAGGGATCCGTAAAGATGGTGTGATCAGTCTTTGAAGTTCCTTGAGGGTTGTCAACAGTTATGTCACCTCGATCAATGAGGTCTTGAATTATGTTCTTAAATTTGTAGCAGTTGGGCGTTTTGTGTCCTTTCATTTGGTGGTATTCACAAAATTCATGACTGTTCCAAGTGGCAGGTTTGAAGGCAGGATTGTATTCTTTAATCTCTAGAAGTTGGATAAGTTTATCTTGTAACAACTTCTTTAGAATTGATTCTATCAATTCCAGTAAATATGTATAGTTTCATTTCGTTAGGTTTGTTCATGGAGGTCCCCAGCTTTGATTACTTTGAACAGTGTTTGTTGTTTGTTTTTGGATTGGTGGGGGAATATTTGGTGTTGGTGCTTTGAGGGTGAGGACAGGGCCACCCTTATTTATTGCTTTCACATCAACAACTTCGTCATTTGTAATGTTTTTATTCTTTGACTAGAATTTGCTTTTGTCATAGGAAGTGTTTGAGTTGTTTTGATTTTTATTAAAGATTTTTATTGTGCCCTTGGCTATGAGGGCCTTTTCAATTGCTATGCCTTTTTCGACAACCTCTGTGAAGGTTGTACAACAATGAATTTTAAGTTGGCGCATGAGTTTTGTATTGACATTTTCCACAAAGATGAGGACTAATTGATTTTTGGGTATGTGAGAAGGACATTTTCTAGCTAAGCCCCTCCATCTTTGAAAGAAGGAGAGAAATGTCTCTCCATCATCTTGTTTCATGTGGAAATGTGTAGCAATGTTAACATCTATTTAAATGTTGTAGGAAAAGTGGGCTATGAATTTGTCGGCTAGCTCGGTCCACATCCTTATCCCTGTGGGAAGATGCACAAACCATTCAAGTAATTGGCCCATAAGGCTTCATGGGAACAGTCTCATCAAGTACGTTTGATCAAACATGAGCTCGAGACATGCAGTGTGAAATTCATGTACATGCTCGATAGGGCTCCCCTTTCCTCTATATTTGTTGAAATTTGGCATGGTGGGGAAGGGGGGCATGTAGATGTACTTGTCAAAGGGGTATAGAAACAAGTCCTCCAAGGAGTATGCCTTCTTAGTCCCTAATACTTGCATGCTATAGAGTTATTGTTTGAGGGCATGTAATTCCTGTGTTAATACATCTATGGACAACAAGGATGTATCGACTTCATTTGTGATTGCATTTTGAGATGGATTGACCACATTTTCCATTTGTGTGTTTTGGACTCCTGTGTTGGTAGTGGTGTTTGTGTTAGCAACAAGTGAAATGGAGTTTGCATTAAGGGTGGTGTGTAATGGATTTGAGTTTTGATTTTGTATGTTTGATATGAAAGTAGTGTTGGGATTTATGTATTGATAATGAGGTGGAATACCTGTGTTGTGTTTATTTTGGAATGGGTTTTTTGGACATGAGGATTGCCTTGTTGCTGTAATGGGTTGCCATGAGTGTATTGATAGGTTGCACCTGCACCTTGATTAGACACATTATTGTTACTTCCAAGTGGGTCAACATTGAGGTTGTTATTCAAATTGTTGTTGTTGGAGTTGGACCCTATGCTTGCATTTGTATTAGAGGTAACATTAACCCCTTGTGTTGGTTCTCATGAGGTCACTATGTGTACTTTCGTGATCTTTTGTTGTGACCCACATTCATTGAAGCAAATGGGTTGGTGAAATTCAAAGGTTGTGATGTGACATTTGCATTATTGGTATTAAATGGGGGAGGTACATAGGTAGTTGTGGACTCGTGTGATGTTTCTCCTAAAGGAATGGTGGTATGTTCTTGTGTATGGTTTGTGTAACTTGTGGAAGGTGTTGTTTGAACTTGTGTGATGTTGTTTGGTGTAGACCCTACAATTGAATTAACATCTACCCCTACAAGAAGCTTGGTAGTTATTTGCAAGAGACACATAAGGTATGTTTGAAGATTGGAAACTATCATCTCATCAAGGATTTGTAACATTCTTGGATCTTGGGAAGCTTCCTCAAGTTCTTGTTGGGTAATCTCTTGGTAATTCTCTTACAAAATGAGATTGTCAAAGGGGTTTGACATGTTGGATTGTGGTTTGGGTTGTTTGTTAGATGAGGATCAGAATTGCATTATGCCTAGGGGATCACTATAGGAATGACTAGTAGACTCTACCCCCTTTTTCTTCTTTTTAAATTGTGTTTCCACCATATAAGACTTGTGAATTTTGGGATGTTATGACAATGCAAGGTGATCTATGTGACTAAGGTATGTTGGATGCAACTAGTGAATTAATGCAGATGATCAATGAAACTAAGCTAAGTTTTTGGTATTTTTGAAAATAGATTATGAGAAATGCAACTAGTGGGAATGAGGATGACAAGTGTAGCAAATGTTATGTCACTAATGCTATGTTTTTGGGTTTTTTTGATAATGAAGTTATGACAAAGGCTAATAATGAGGATGAAGGTATGGTAAAGTCTAAGGCTAATTAGATAGGCCACCCTAAGAGATTTTGATAAAAAAGGATGCTAAGGCACACTAAGATATACCCAAGTGACTAATTGAAATTATTTAAGACCTTGCAAGTGTTGGGAGAATAGTGATTGATTGAAGTGAGCCTCTGAACTAGACGCATGAGTTGAAGACCCAACTTACAAATTGAGGAAGATGGACCCAAAACTAGACCTAGGAGTTTAAAGTCCAACTTGTAAATTGATTTGATTGATGGAAAAGGGCAAGGTCTTAGACACTTCAAGTTCATAACTAAGGTATGATCAAAATATCAACTCTCCTATTTTCCAAGTCTCAAAGGTGACCTAATGTTTGAAGTTGATCTATGGTGCAAAGGGCTAAATTAATGCAAGGATAACCTAGGTGAATGCAATGAGTTTGAACAAGGCCGATGCAAATTATCCTAAGCAATTGTAAGGAGTGGATGTGATTGACAAGTCTTAGGTATCAACAAGTTTTCTAAGTGTTCACTATTGGGCAATCTATTTTTGATGATTAGAAAACACTTCACACATGAAAAACACTTGGAAAACAAGTTTAGCTGTGTTAATGGTCAAGATTTTGGTAAGTGTATGTGTATGTCCAAGGGCTTTCCAACCCTAAATTTCCATGGGTTTAGCACAATACAAAAACACTTGAAGACATTTCTTATTCTACCTAAGGTCAAGGAGAATGGCAATTTGTCAAGCCCACAACATGGAATCTTTGACACAAATGTCAACACACCTAGGATGGGTGTGCACACTATATTGTCTTTCAAGAGAGGATAGATAGGGGCCTCTTGTACTGGAAGGATGAGGCAATCACCCTTTCTTTGGGAAGCTATGTATAGCTTATCCTAACCTGAGGATTCCCATCTCATCTCAAGGGAGCCATATGGTGAGAATCTTAGGAGGATTATGTGTCCTCTTGCCTTGAACAAACTGCCACAAGGTCAAAAAGGGGTGGGCTTCTAACCAAAGGTGTTTAGTGGGGGATATTCAGTGGAGCAACATGTTATGAACATCTATCAAGCCACTTAAGGCTTTAACTAGTCTTACTAGGAGTCTAATATACATAAGATATGCCTCCATTCAAACTAGCACTGTATGGTAAGAGCTAATAGTGGTTAGACTTGGCTTTCACCTTATCCTTTTTTATATAGTGGACCAAATGAAAGTACCACTTAGGGTTGTCCCTTGGGGTGAGTACCTGTTTTCCCACCAAGGCGGGCCTTTTCTACAAAAATGAGAAAGAAGAGAATAGAACCATTTCTCTTCACCCAAGATCCTTATGAAGGTGAGGGAAGAGGATACTTTGATTCTATCCCTTGGGATCTACTTGACAAAGCGTGCAAGCGCACCAAACACATCAAACAATCTAAGTTTTTTTAGTTCCCAAATCGAAATGTTCCCAAGTTTGTGCAAACAAGTTCATTTTAGATGCACCAAATAGAAGTGTGATGGACCACAATCAGGACCGCAAGACCAAGCAAACATAATATTTCAAGTGATGTCTTTGACAAGAGAGAACCTCGAACCCACTTGTGAGTAGTATTGAGAAAAATGGTCTTCAACAAACAATACAGCTGCAAGCAAAAAGTTAGTGACAAGTAAAACAAAAATTACTATGTTATTGAAAAAAAAATTACCTAGCTAAAATTAAATTAAAAATTAAAATTAGAAACTAATTAAAACTAAATCTAAATAAAAACTAATTCTAATTAAAAGCTAAATTAAGATTTAAAAATTGAATTACAATCTAAAAAACATATAGCTAAAATACTATTTAAGGAAAAGCTAATTTAAAAAAAAAAAGAAATTAAAAACTATTTTTTAGAAAACTAATTATTAAACCTAAAAACTAAAGCTTGAATCTAATTTAAGAAGCTGCTAAGAGGATTTTTAAAAAAGTCATGTTAGATTAAAAAACAAAACTTAAGATGTTATGAATGATTAGTCTTTTTACCTTGTAGGCTATCCTGTTGCGTGGACTTATAGGCTATGAAGGGCTTAAACCTCTAAAAGGAGAGTGTAGGATGACAGTAATGAAGGGCTTAGAGCCATGAAAGGTGCAAACCAAATGTTATAATGTGCATTTAACAACACTATTAGGGTTTCGGGGTGACATAGGCCATCAACAGCGACCAAACCATTAGAGGTGAGGTCAAAAATTGAGAGGTCGATGTTTAGGGTTGAAGGCAGAGAGGAGTTCGAGAGGTACGAAGAATCCTAGGTGGTGGTGACCAAGACATGAATGGTGGTGACCAGGATGTGGATGAGCAGTGTAACCAAGTCAAGGGAAAATGAGGGTTGGATGAGCGGCACAACCCAGTTAGGGTTTTAGAAGAACTGAGAGGAATGGAGGTGGAGGTGTCTAAGTTGTGTGGGAGGAAGTTTTGACTATGTAGAGGAGTTGTGATAGAGATTTTGAGGGGAAGTTGATGGGTCGATGAGGATTTGGAGTTAAGGTCAAGATCTAGGCTTTGTGGATAGTCAGTCTGCAATAAAACAAAACCAACAATCGAAACCTTCGATGACTAATTAGGGTTTAGCAAATTTTAAACCATCAAACAATGCACTCCCCTATTCATTCTTGCAAAACACACAAACACCCAATCAACAATGAAAGTACAAGAAAACATAGGCCATACAACGGGTCCATACAGCATGAATCCATACTATACGGACCTGCAACTAATTTTTTTTTCAAAAATTTCACAGTGAGCGAAATGGGTCAAATTTTCTATCAATCTTTGTCTGTGAGGCCTCCTGGACTCAATGACGAGGTCTATTAGAGGCCTGGAGGTCACCTTCACAAGTTAACCACCAAAACTCAACAAAAATGGTAGATACTAAAGCGTTTCACGTCAGGTTCACCAGAATGTGTCAGGGAAAAAAGCTATCAAACATGCAAAAATTAAATCACAACAAACCCTAACACCCAATGGAGTGCAAGCAAGCCTATGAATCAATCAAACAAATAGAAAATAAACCTAGATTCTAAGATAAACATTGGCTTATCTCCATTGTCCTCCTTGATCTCACGTAATGTTCTTACATTTGCAAGTGTGTAAGGATTGTGAGAAGCTCAAATGGATGTAATAATAAGATGTTAGAGAGTTATCATGTGTTGTCGTGTGTTCTAAAAAATGGTTGTAGAAGGGGTTTTATAGGAAAGCATGTTTGAATGGATGACTCAGATTAAAAGTTGAATTTGAAGCAAATGAAGGGTGGAAATCCATTAGGGTTTCCCTCAACTATAAGATAAGAGGAAATTTTAAATTTAAGGATATGATGAGGTGTAAACTCAGATAAACTTGCCCAATTTATTTGATTTATTGAGATAAGGTATGTGAAAATGAGATTTTTCCATTAAGTGAGGGTGTATCTAAACAAATATTTATTTGTTTAAATTAATTGAATGAAAAGGGATATTAGAGTGTGAATTATTAAATAAATAATTAATTAATTAAAATTAATTATTTAGTAATAGAAGAAAATTAGTGAAAAATAAGTAAATGATCAAAAAGAGGAAAAAATGAATTAATTAAAATTAATTATTTAATAATCGAAGAAAATTAGGGAAAAATAGATGGATGATTAGAAAGAGGAAAATTGAATTAATTAAATAATTTAAATTATTTAATTAATAGATGAATTATGGAATTTGGAAAAGAATTATCCTAAATGTGGCATTTGCAATGTAATTATATTTTTAGGTGTCTACAAAAATAATTCAATAAAATGGATGGTAGGCACCGTGCAAACCACTAGCTTTAATGATTCTTTGATAGACACCCAGAATCAAACGTCCTTTGCAAATCCCACTTAGTTATGATGACTGATTGGTTTGGAATGACTCAACTACTTCCCCAAAATGTATCGAATTATTCTCAACTTTCTACGACTAATATGCAAGGATATACGACATGCTTATGAAAGGAAGATAAGGTAGTGGAACAACTTCCTACAATAATATTGAGGGGAGAGATATGCAAAACTTTTTAGATCTTTACAATAGTTACAGAAATAAACAAAAATAGCAATCATACCATAACACAGTAATTATGTGGGGAAACCCTTTTGGGAGAACAACCCCACACTCCAAAGCCACCCAATATATTATTCAAGAATCAAGAAGATTGTAATATACTTGCAAAACAAGATTTTATAGGAGTATAACCGACTAGACATCCGAAGGCAACTCAACATCTATAAGACTCTCTCACACACAATCTCCATCTCAATCTCCTAATATATAAGAGATACAATACAACAAACTATCAATGATAATTACAAAACCATGAGACAAAAACCACTCAAAAGTGGCACCTAAATTATCTCCAATCAAAGATGCCTTGTGATGTGCCAAATCCAACACCAACATGTGTAACTCTCCCCTTTATAGCTCTTTTAAGTGTCCAACACATTTTCACATTTCCCAAAATAGGAGGTCTAACTTCTAGAGGCCATAACTTTTGATCTAGGTGTCTGATTGATGAACTGTTTAATGTGTTAGAGAGCTCGTGAAGACATCTATCAAGATATAACCCACTTCATTGGTTATGACAACTTTAAAGGTAGTTAGGGACCTCTAAGTTCTTCAAATTTGAGTTCAAAACATTTTTCAAAATTTTCAAAAAATAGAAACTTTAATATCTTGCAATCTAGGTATGATCTTGAGTTGAAACTCACCTAAGATGTTTACTTGGTAGTTCCATACATTTAGGGAAAATTTTTGGTCCATTTGTGATCAAATGTAGAGTTACTAAAAATAGTAAGCCTTTCCATTTTTAGCCCCTTTTGGAAACTTTGAAAGTTCTAAACCATTATTCAAGATAAAGGTTATTCGAAAAGACAAAACTGGAAAGAATAGTAACCTTTCGTAGTTGCAAGGTTGAGATAGATTTCCTAAAATTCTCCCATTTGTTGAAAAACTTGCAAGAGCAAAAGGAGTATCAACACCATGATTTAATTTCTAGGGGCCAAGAGGCCCATAGACTCCGAACACCATCTAAACTTCTCTTTGCTCACAGACTTAGTTAATGAATTTGCAACATTTATCAAAATCTCTACCTTAACTAACTTCACTCTACTGTTCTCAACCATATATCTAACAAAATTATACTATACATCAATGTGCTTGGTCTTGGCATGAAATGTTTGGTTCTTAGCTAGGCAAATCACACTCTAATTGTCTCAATAAACTGTCACTGCACCTTGTTTTATTCTGATATTTGAAAATAGTCTCTTAAACTAAATGAATTCTTTGCAAGCATGAGTAGATGCCATATACTCAGCTTTAGTAGTGAACAAAGAAACCAAAACGTATTGCTTACTCATCCAACTAGTTGCACTACCAAATAAAGTAAATACATAAGCATTGGTGGATCGTTTGCTATTAACATCATCTGTCTAGTTTGAATCCACATAACCATGAATCTCAAGGGAATACATGTCTCCTATCAAATTACCATGATAACACAAGGAATACTCTGAGGTACCCCACAAATATCTGAAGACTCTTTTAACTTCATCCCAATTAACTCCACCATGATTATACATATATCTAGAAAGAACTCCCACTACTTGGGCAATGTTTGGTCTAGTACAAACCATATCATACATCAAACTTCTGACAGTACTTTGTTAAGGCACTTTGTTCATATCTTCCATCTTTGATGGGGATGTTGGACATTGTGAAGAAAATAACTTTATTCCAACTATAAAAGGAACACGCAATGGTCTACAATTTGGCATGTTAAGCCTCTATAAAACTAAATTGACATACTTACTATGGCCAAGCCATAGTTTTCTATTCACTCTATCTCTTATTATTTCTATCCCAAAAATGTGTAGATAGCTACACCAAGATCTTTCATTTCAAATTTAGCTGCAAGTTGAGACTTTAGTTCTAAAATCATTCATTTCCCTTTACTAATAAATAACATATTATCAACATATAATGCAATAAACAATAAATGATCACTATCAGATTTATAATAGACACAATGATCAGGTTTAGAATGCTGAAATATCAAACTCAACACATATGTATCAAATTTCTACTACCACATCCTCAGACTTTGTTTGAGGCCATACATAGATTTCTTCAATTTACAAACCAAATTACTTTTACCTTTCACCATGTAGTGCTCTGGCTGTGTCATATAAATATCCTCCTCCAAACCACCATGGTGTAATGTCATTTTAACATCCATTTGTTCAACCTTTAGATCATAAGAAACAACAATAGAAAGCAAGAATCTAATGGATGTCATTTTTGCAGCAAGAGAAAATATCTCATCGTAATCAACACTCTCGACCTAGGAGTAACCCTTCACAACCAACCGTACTTTGTACTTCTCAATACTTCCATCTAAACCAAATATTTTCTTGAACACCCATTTGCAACTAATAGGTTTTCATCCTTCATGCAATGGTACCAGGTCCCATGTATCATTATTTTTCAAAGCTCACATTTCTTTATCCATAGCAATCTTCTAGGACTCTACATAATTCATACCTAATGCCTCTTCTACAGATCTAAGTTAATCTATGTTAGTATTCAAAGAAAAAATACATCTCAAGTCATCAGGTGAATACCTTTCAGATGGTTGTCTATGCCTTGTAGACCTTCGAACAAGCTGAGTTGGAGGTTCTTCCTCATCTTCTGAAGATTTAGAGATAGATGAGCTCTCCTTAACTTATTCTCTATCTAGGGACCTTGATTCAACTTTCTTAGGCATAGATGGGAGTTGAATCACATCTTTCTGTTCACTTTGTTTTGACTACAATATAACAGAAGAAGACTTAGTTTCTCTAAGAATAACACTTCTACTATATATTACCTTCTGTACAACAGGGTCCCAAAGCTTATATTATCAACTTTATACAACTCCTGCATAGAGTGAAAACCAACAACATTTATCCTCATCTCATTCAACAACAAACACCTCTAAATCAATACGTCAGCTACTTTATTAGATTTCCCACTTCTATGTTTCAGCACAAATGAATAACTTTGAAGAAATTCAACCCACTTCACATGCTTTTCATTTAACTTACCTTGGTTGTTTACAAATTGTAATGCACAATGGTCAGCATACAAAACAAACTCCTTTGGTAGGAAGTAGTGTCACCACTTCTTAAGTGCTTATACAATGGCACAAAACTCTTGGTCATACACGGAGTATTTTCTTTTCAACTCATTAAACTTCTCACTAAAATATGCTATTGGTCTACCCTCTTGACTCAAGACTCCTCCAATTTCTGTCCCACTTGAATCAAAATCAACTTGGAATACTTTTCCAAAATCAGGGAGTGCTAACATGGGTTGTTTCATCACTTTTGTCATCAAAAATTTGAAACTTCACTCTGCTGCTTCTATCCACATGAATTCCTGCCTATTACCCTTCATATTTTCTGTAATAGGAGAACAAATCCTGCTGAAATTTTAGATGAACTTCTTACAGAAGCTTGCTAATCCATGGAAGCTTCTTGCTTCAAACATGCTCTTTGGCAAAGGCCAATCCACAATCGCCCTCACTTTTTACAAATCCATTTTTAGCCCACTTCTAAAAAATAACAAACTCCAAATACACTAACTCCTCTTTCATGAAGCTGCACTTTTTCACATTCACTAACAATGATCTCTCTTCTTTGAGCCTTTAAAAAACTACCCTAACATGCTACAAATGTTCTTCTTTTGTTTTTCTAAAGATCAAAATATCATCCAAATACACAATGATAAACTTACCAAGGTAGGGTTTCAGCACTTCATTCATCAACCTCATGAAGGTGGTTGGTGCATTTGTCAAACCAAATGGCATCACCATCCATTTGTATAATCCATCCTTCATTTTGAAGGAAACCTTCCATTCATCACCCTCTCTTATCTTGATTTGATGTTGTTACCTTTTCATTCACCCTTATTCAATTTTTCATAATCATTTCCTGAGTAAAAAGTCAATCTACCATTTTCCTTTATTAGTCAATATGTTTACTCCTTAGGTCAACTCTTTGTTATTAAAAATCATTTGTCTGTCATCTTATGTGCAAATTAATTGTAGTATTGAACCTTCAAACTTGAAACTTTTTTAAAATCCTATGGTTCAAGGGTTCAAAGGTTCAAACATTCAATGTTCCTACAGAAGTCATTTACCCTCGGTCTCTTGTGTAACATAATTTGTATCTTTGAACCTCTCGATTGAACCTCATTTCAGAGTTCAAAAGTTCAATAGTTCATCATGAAATGTTCTGTAACAAGTGTACCTATGTGTTAAGTCTCACTATTCCCTAAAATCTTCTTTAAGTCAAAATTGCAGGAGATTTTAACAAAGAAAATCAATTAGAGGAAAATATATTCAGAACACCTTATGAAATGCAAAGTTTTAACTTTCAAGAGGTTAAGGGTAATGATTACAAATCAAGGTCATGTGCGGGAATTACTTACAATTAATGCATATGTCAGAATTTACGTCTTATCAAGTAATTTCAGCACGAATTAATTGATCCAATAATTATTCAACCAGATTTTCTACCTTTTGACAAGAAAGAATAGGCCAATATTAGCAGTCAAACATACAGGGTGATACAAATTGCCCAGTTTGACAGTGAGTTTAGATCTATTGAAGGTGAGTTTTGACTTTTCTTGTAGCTGTTCCCATTACTTTGTTGAAAAAGAGAATCATTTTGAGTTTTTGATATTGTAAAAGTTCAAGCATTTTCTGTTCTATTTATCCAAACTATAGTCATGAAAGCTGCCTATCTTGGTTCCAAACATTGTTCTAGCCTTGTTTGTTCTCTTCCCGAATATGGATATACCTTTTTAGATCAATATGATTTAGAGGATTTTAAGGAAAGAGCTAAAAATCCTATGTCTACCCCTATGATGGAAAGGATAGTGGAAAGTGGTTTAATTGAAGCTACAGATTTTCCTATGGTGGTACAATGCCCTGAGTTAGTTCTCAAATGCATGAGTAAATATGACCCTCAAAATAGATGCATTAGAGCTTCTGATGGAAATGTGTTATTTCCTGTTAATAGACAAACCCTAATGGTCATAATAAAAATCCTGCCCAAGGAGCCGTACTCAGATTTTAACATTACTTCCTCTTATAGTTATTTTTCATTAAAAAAGGCAAATTATAAGAGTGTAATTGCAAGGAATTGGTTGCTAAAAATCTAAAAGGGAGGTTCAAGGCTACCCAGATCACTAACAAGGGAACATATGATACCAGAAGTAAAGGATATCATGGTGTTGCTACACAGATTAAAAGGTAGTTCTCAAGCATTCTATTGGGAGGATTGGATGTATTTCTTTATTCAAGTGATTCTTCAAGGAGAACAATAGTTAGACTGGGTAGAAATCATAGCTGAATGTTTACATCAGGGTTTGAGTAATTATATGGGAAATAAAAACTTTTACATGTCTTCATATTTATTTTATTGTCTGGCATCTACAAGGGAGTGGAGAGGATTACCCCACACATCCTTAGTTGAAGATATCATAATTTATGACTCCCATTTACAAATGCAGAAGTGTTATGAGAATTATGGAAGAGTTAATGATGTTTTGAATGGTAGGATGGTTTATGAATTGATAGGCAATATTAATAAAAGGATGTCTGATGAAGCCATGCAATTAATCAGTATTTATGGCAGCTACTAACATTCAATTTCCCAGATTCACTTACATCAGAGTTGGCAATTTTGAAGGTGAGCCTATGAAACTACCCAGATATGTGTTTGATCACTTCGTGTTAATTGAAGTTTGCAGGCAGTTACCTCACATAGATAAGAAATTTTCAATGAAAAGAGAATCTGGTATATCTTTCCCTATTGATCTTGGTCACTATTCATGTCAATCATTTTCTGATGCTTTAAATCTAGAGGTGGGCCTAAAGAAGTTCAATTTTCAATATTATAATGTTAGACTCAAGTTTGATAGCAAAGGTTTTGCTAGAGACAATTTGGATTTTGGAGAGGGATTTTCACACATTCCCTAAATAGAGGATTATTGGGAAGATTGCCCAGATGAATTTGAAGTTAGAAAAATCCTTTGGTGCAAATTTTCCCTAGGGCAAACAGTCACCCTTAACATGAAAATGAATTTTACTGGTATAATAGATGATGAGGAATAGGTGATAGATTCTCATTTTGAACAAGTAAAATGGCTAACTATTCTAGAAGTTGATTAGAATAGAGATGAAGAGGAATGGATTAAAGTAAAAACCCTCCCCATGATAAGAAGAACTAAAAAATGGTTAAGGGAACAGAGATTGAGAAAAGTTTAGAACAAAGATTCCCAATGATGTGTACCCATTGATGAATCACAATCTCCTATTAGCTCTTCTAATCAGCTTATTAATATTTGTGATGCAGGTACTCCAAAGTCAAAAATTGAGAAGGGTTTTGCCACAAAAAAGTCTAAGAAAACCCTTGTGACCATTCTGCCTGTACTTGCACCACTAGGTCAAGAGCTAAGAGTAGGAAGAAGAAGAAAATTTTAGAAAGAATAATTGTGGACCTAAATACTAAAGAAGATTCGGAAGAAATAATGAGTGACCAAGGGTTTGGTTCATCAATGGAAGAAGAAATCAATACAAATGAACAGGTAGAGATTGCTTTGGATTCCACCAATTTAATGATATTGCCAAATACGCCTTCTAACCATCTTACTCCTGATAAAGAGATTCCAGTCACTGTGCCTTGATGGTTGGAGAATTCAATTAATGATAAAAGGAAAATAGTTCCATTTTCTTTACCATTGGAAGATATGGTTAGCAAATGTCTGGTAAAGGCTCCAAAATCTAAAAAGATGAAAACCATGTCCAAGGTGGACATTGATCCCAATACAAGAAATTGGAGTGTAGAGATAGCTCAGTTGATAGTTAATGAAGAAGTCCAGATCCCCACAGTCCAAGATTTTGTAGTAGAAAGAATAGACCTTGGAATTGCATCATGTGTTGCAGATGTGCACCATCTCGAGGCATCTACTAAAAAGATAGTTAGTCGTACATGGAAAGATGAAAAGGATAAGAGGGAGTTGAAGAAAGCATTACGATCAATGGTAGAATATATTAATGCCATTCACAATCTAGATCCATAGCTTGTTTCTCAATTACCTTTGTCTTTTGATCCAAAGTCTCTAGTTAATCAAAAAATGCTTGATCAAATACATAGAAATAAGATGGTGACTAAAGTGTTCGATGACTGGCTAGATGGTATCATCCAAAAAGGTAGATAATAGATTAATGATTTGAAAGGTATATATGATGAAACTATATCTATTGTTGAAGATTTAAAAATGCAGAATGCCTCATGGGAAAAGGATGAAGCAAAATGGATGAGTGTAATAAATCAAATGATTGAAATTCATAAGTATGGAGTGATGAAGTTTCTATGAAAAAAGAACATAACAAGCCTGAATGACAATAAGCTATATGTAAGCAGGAGAAACATTGAATGGAGAAACTCAGCGTCAAAACAAGGACAAATAGAGTTTACAAAGCTGATTAAAGAGATAACTGAGTTTACTCAGTCTCTACAACATGATTTAGAATGTATCAATGTGAAGTACTTATAAGATGATGGTGAGCCAAAAAAGGATATTGATACTGTTATACAATCCTTCAAAGAGAAAATCAATTTTATCAAAGAAAATGATAATCTAATAATTGATGATTTCACCTGGATATCAAAAGTGGAATCACTTCTTCACCTTTGCATTTATGCACTCCCAAAACATGCGGAAAAGGTAGCGAGCATTCGAAAAGAAAAGGATATTTGGAAGGCACGAGTTAAGCATATTGGCATCCCTAACTTCCCAAAAATTTAGGAGTTTGTTGCTGCATACTAGGAATAGAAGATGCAACGTGTCTATTTAGTAGAATAGAGCAAATTTTGAGATTCTAATGTGCTATCCCAGTCATGATCTTGCTCATATGATCTTCTTATTCAGTTACTTTGTTTGAAACTATGTTTTAAAATTATATCTTTTAATCAGTTTTCAAAAAAGCTAAATCCTGCTAAGGGTCAGAGTTTGTTTAACTCTAGGTTTAAAGAATAGTTAATGAAAGTAAGATATATATATGTGTGTGTGTGTGTGTGTGTGTGTGTGTGTGTTTGGTTAAAAACTAAAAGGGGATATAGAAAAGAGATAAGAGATTTTTGGCGGAACTTTTGTGTTTACAATGTATGTGATGTTTGTCTAAAAATTTTCATCTGTGAATGAAAGGAAGACATGATTGCTACAGACTTAAATCTATGTGTTTAAGTGTATGAAGTCAAGTTTCTGTGTGAGATCTCCATCTATGTGGTAATTATTCTTTTACTAGAAGACTCATCGTATATGTTTTGTCATTTATTGGTTCAGTAATGCATGTATATATCTATATATATTTGATTACTGTTGAAGATGGAATCTATGTGTCCTGTCACTGAATGATTTCATAAGAAAAAAAAGATATCGCATTCTTGACATGGTGATGTGTGAATGTTAGTTTGCCTTAAATGCTTTCTGGTTAAAGGTGTATTCAAATGTTAGAATAATTCAAATTAATTAAAGATTTAAAAGGGAGTTGTACCTTAATTTAGAGGGGAATCATTTCTAATAGTTCACCCAATTGTTGTTTAACTTATTTTCTCTAAAAAAGAAAGGGTTATAGAGTCAGAATAAAATATTATTAGACCGGGACAAATTTGTTAACCAACAGTTTTTGGCGACTCTACTAGGGAATCGAATTGTTTGTTTAAAGATTAGTCACCCTAATATGAAGCAATGATGGTGCTTCCTCATGAAAATATAATTCATGTTCTGTAACTTAATCTTGGCTTTCAAGATGAATAGGAAGACATAATTGGTCAGTTAAATACTCTTGCATGGTGCACTGGCTGAAATATTGATGATTATAGAAGAGCAAGTCAAGTATTAGAAAGGGAAGGAGAATTGGTTGATAATTTAAGATTGTTGTTACTCAGACAAAGGAGGCAAGCTAAAAATGTAGTTAGAAATCAAGCCCCTGAAGTCCCAAGAGGTCAAGAATAGCCAAGAAACTAATAACTAGTTATCCAATTATAGTTTAATAAACTAGAGTTCAGAAGATACACAAGATCCTTGAGGAGAGAGGGAGTTGAAGATCCTACTTTTCAAACGCTGCAAAACCTAAATTTTCCTTATATTCCTACTCCAATTAGAAGAGCCAGAAGTAGACCTCCTAGCCCTCCTAAACCCTCTGCATCCTCTATCTATCAAGCCTTAACTCTTTCTAGCACTATCATTCCTTCTCCTATAAACTTTCTACTAATGGCCCAACCTTGGGGAGTAGCTATAGGGCCTCTAAATTTAGGGGCTAACCTAAATCCTCTACCTAAAAATGCAAGAGAAAACTTACCCAAGTTTAATGGAGATGGAAAACAATCACCAGATGAGCATCTGAATGCCTTTGCCATAGCATGTGGTGTGTTAGGTGTACAACATCAAGATGTAGCTATAAGACTTTTTGTGCAAACTCTAACTGATACTGCAGCAGAATGGTTTTATCATCTATTTGACTCTTCAATTACAAATTGGAATGATATGAAAACTGCATTTGAAAATAGATTCAAAAGTGTAGAAGATGAACATTCTCTCCTTGCTCAATTGACTCAGCTCAAGAAAGAAATATATGAGCCTATGAGGGAATTTATAGCCAAATTCAATAGAATTGTGCACAAAATCCCAAATGCGAAAAGGCCAACTCCTAAGAATCAGAAATGTTTCTTTATCAATTCTATGCCTCCTGATATTAGTTTTCATCTTAGAAGAGGTGCAGTTGCCGACTTAGCAAATGCACAAACCTTGGCAGTTGGATTAGAAGATGATCTTATTATGGCTGGAAAATGGAAGAAAGAAGTCCAAGTACCTAATGCTCATCTCTCATCCTCTACAGCTCCTATAGTACAAAGGTTAGTAAATGATATGATTACTCTAAAAAGACAATTACCCAAGGTTGGTACTTCATTTCAACAACCATATCAAGATGTTAGTAGAACAAATTTTAATCAAGAGACAAATACTGGTAAAACATTGCAACTTACACCAGTACAACCAAGGTTAGCTATTGAAGCTCCTCTTGGAAGAGGGAATATGTGTACCTTTCATTTGACTACTAATCATGACAGAAATTCTTGTCTGGAGATGCTTAGATATGCTCAAATGGCCGCTACTAAAGATGTGTTGGGAGAAATTATTGAGGAAGAAAGAAACTCTGAGGAACCTGGTGACTCTAAAATACACTTCCTAGAATATGAATTAGATTGAGAAAGATGAGGTAAAATATTGGTTACTCTTGAAGATCCTTCATGTGCTGTGCTTACCAGAAGTCAGAAGAATCTAAGATTTCCTAATACTCAATCTTCTCAAGAAGTGCCTATTAAAGGTAAGGAGCCTCTTACTAGAACCCCTGATACTAGTTTGAAGGCTCAAGAAGTTAAATTGTAATGAAGGAATGATCATGAAACTTCTTTTGATATTATAGAATTTTGTAAGTCTTCAAGGATTCAAATATCTCCTGCTGAATACCTTAAGTTAAATCCCAAAGAACTTGATAAATTGGTTAAATATGTTAAAGGTGATCATTCACAAATTGAGCCTGATAGTCAACAAAATATTAATGCTAAGTCCCCAATTGCCTAATTATTTTCTTCTCCACCTGAATCACCTATATACACAACTAGAATGGCTGTCAATTCATCCAATGATACATCTTGTATGGTCAATATGAAGCCCAACGCATTTTATGTGTTTATTTATAAATGGTCATAAACTCAGTAATTGTATTATAGACTCAGGTGCTTCTGATAATATTATGCCCTCTTCCATAGTCAAATCCCTAGGCCTATCCCTTACAAAAACATTTGGTAGGTGTTTGTTGTTCTCAAAATCAGCTACGCTCGTTTTTGTAGACAACCCCTACGAAACTTGTCTGTTTCGTAATCTACACTCTAAGTTTGCAAATCAAGACAAGATTATCTTGGTCCCGTATGAAGTCATTTGGCATCCTAAACTAGTTTGTGACATTCCCTTGAATTGATTCCTCAATATTTGTGCAAATCGATTAAGTCATAAATTGACCAAAATATCAATTTTGGTCATTTTTAGGGTGTTAGTAAAATTATGAGTCTTCACATGTAAAGTTGGCCAAAATTGCCACTATTGCATGTCTTTTTGTCCACTTATGTAAAGTCGGCAGTTTCTGCCACTTTTACATAGTTTTTTGTTTTCAACATGCTCGAGCGGCACTTTTTACCACCAATACATGTTCTCGTTAAAAGGTTGAGTTGCATGTGCATGGTTGGCGGTTTTTACCGCTTCTACATTTTTGTGAAGCATGTATCAGGTCGGCTGAAATTATCGCCTGAGCATGATCTCCAAGATCTTGAACTTTAAGTGGTCACATTTAGGGTTTTCGTTCCTTTCGACTGGTAAGACCTCTGATCATTGCTTTTGTTATTTGTTTTTGTTTAGGTTTTTCCATTTTTCATTTTTTGGAGTCATCAAACCTGTGTTTCCCCTTAATTGTATTGAGACAAACCCTCATAACCATTGTTGTATATGTGTTGATGGTGAATCTGACCACTCGAACATGTCCATTGTGTTTGTCCATGTAGTGCCGGTGAAGTTTACCGGCCGAGTTCCTTCAATAAACTTGTGATCGAATGTGAAGTCGGCACTTTTTTCTGCTCATGCTATTGAAGACATCAAAATGCTTGTGTACAAGCGGCAAAATTTGCCGCCCTTATACAAAAACCTTGAAATACTCCCATCTCATGTATTGTCGGCAAAATTTGCCGCAAATACATGACTTGCAATTCTCCTAAACATGCAATAGCGGTAGAATTAACCGCCCATACACATGATCTACCTTGTGCAAATTTCATACATGCAAAGGCAGCCATTTTGGCTGACCTCGCACAACAAAATCACCAACCTGCAGAGGCGGTAGAATTAACCACCCTTATACTCAAGCATTACTCTGACATGCAGGAGTGGCAATTTTTGCCGCCTGTGCATGTCTTCCTTCAAAATTTCCTAACACTGGGAAATCCTTGAAAATGATGCCCTTGGCCCACTTTCACCTAATTTCTTGACTTGCGTGTGCTCAAGCCCTTCAACGCATGCTTTCCTATCCATGATCATCAAATCGCGGTTATCCTAATTTATCCATTCTTTCCCCTAACTATGAGATCATGGCCTTTTGCAGTTCTCAACAAGTGTTCGTGGTAGACATTTCTTCCAGAGTTTGCTCCAGAGTTAATGTTAGAGCCATCTTCATCCAAAGCCAAGATCATGACTTTTTGTTGCAGTTTCTTCTACGAATTGTCAAGGACATCATGTCATCTAAAGGTGCTCATCTTCCAAATGATTGACCTATCAATGAAGAAAGCGATAAAGATGGTGAAAGATGCAATCATCAAAACTCATGTTGTTTCAGACCATACACTTGGACCGGATGTTTATGAGATGGAAGTAGTAAAGGACATGTACCATAATTTCCTAAAGAAGAATGATGGTGCCAGCTGATATTCTTCTTCGTGCCTTAGTTTATTTTCATTTTCATATATGCAATTTGTATTTTGTTTTGGACATACTCACATGTATTTTTCCAAAATGTAATTACATGTGAGACAAAGGAAGTCCTAAGTCAAATAGGACTCTTTTGTTGAATAAGTCAAAGTAGTTAGATTTTTCCTATTTTCGCTCTAGGCCTCTCCCAATAAATAAAGAGGGCCTCTTTTGTAAATATGATCTTTTAATCTTATGCAACAAAGTGCTGCCCAAATTGAGACTCAACTTTGAGACTTTGTGTTCAAATTGTATGATCAATTCCAATCAATAAAGAAGGCAAGTTTTGATATCAAACTTTGTGTTGAATCGAATTTGTATGAGTGAGGATGTACATATGGCATTTTTGCTAATTTCTCTTGTTGATTGATTGGATAAAGTGGTGCTTGGTTATTACGATTAGAGGACGTTCAAGATAAGTTATATAAACTTTGTGTTATAGTATTTCCTTGAATCTATGTGTGTTGAAAGCATTTCTTGGTGAAGGATTATAAAGACTTTGAGCTTGTAGTTGTTCACTTTGTATATGAATCATGTTGAGAACTTGTAGACTTTGTACTATGATTTTCAATCACATTCACGTGGATCAGTGGTGTTGTTAGTATACAGACTTTGTGCTCCAACTGGTGATACAGTTACTTTTAAAATATTTCTGGGGATAATTTGAAGACTTTGTACTTGCGATTATTCACTTGGTTCATTAATCTTTTTGTGAAGTACGTTGAAAGACTTTGTGCTTCAACTTACAAGAATATTGTTGATTATTGTTTAAGTGTAGAAGCATTATTGAATATTACCGTGAAACATTGTAAACATCTTTTTCTGAAAGAAGAGAAAAAGATGAATGTAACACACCCCCAAATCTAGTATTTAGTGTAAATAAGTTTGTAATAGTTAAAAGGGAACCTCCCCTTGCTGAGAGAAGAGATTTATCTCATCACACTGCGGTTGATATAACCATTTTGCCGTTAGTTAGCTAAACGACAAAATATTAACCCAACAGTTTTTGGCGACTCTGTTGGGGATCAAACACGCAATCAAGAGCCTCACGCTTTTGGTTGAAGCATGCCAGTGTCATCTATTGTAATATATTTTTGTTATATCTGCTCTATTGTTTGTTAAGAGTATGGTTGTCCCAGGTCCATGGGGAAATAGATTTGGTCCTTTGAAATTGACTCAGCCTCTACATGAACTACCGTAGGGTTCACGTAAGAATTTTCCCAAGTTCTACGAGGATGGTAAACAACATCTGGATGAGCACATTGTAGCTTTCTATATTACATGTGGGGTTCTTGAAGTTGAACATGAAGATGTTTCTGTGAGACTATTTGTGGAAACACTCCAAGGTGTTGCAGCTAATTGGTTCTATCATCTTTCACCTGGAACTGTCACTGGATGGAATACACTTTGAACCCAGTTCGAAGCTAGATTCAAGCCAGTAGAAGATGCTTACGCCTTGTTGGCGCAACTTACTCAAATGAAAAAGGAATTGCATGAGCCCATGCATGAGTTTGTAGTAAAGTTTAATAGGCTAAAGAACATGATCCCAACTGTTGCTCAACCCACAATTGAGAACCTAAAATGCTTCTTCATTAATTCACAGTTACCATAAGTAAGTTTTCTTTTCTGAAGAGCAACAGCAGCTGATCTTGCAATTGCTCAAAGTTTGGCAGTTGAAGTGGAGAATGATTTTATCTTAGTGGAAAAGTTGAAAAAAGATTCTATTGGTTTTAGTGGGTAGCACCCTTTGGCTTTATCTTCTACAAACACTATGGATCCTACAGTGCAAAAGTTGGCTGATGAGCTGTTAGCTCTGAAAGAATAGGTGTCACAGAATTTGTCCATTCCCTTCTATAAGGACATATCAAGGGGAACTTCTCATGATGTTCTGAATTACCAAGGCAATGCTTCAAGGGACCAGAATCAAAACATCTTTCCTCCACAACAAGGAATACTTGTTTTGGAAGTACCACCTATGGATGCAACAATCTTCTATTATGAATCAGAGCAAGACAATCTTCTTCAATTAGAATATGATCAAGGAGAAGATGTTGCTAATCTTTTCATGGAAGGTGAAGAGCAGTTAGCTGGCGACTTTACCACCGGGTTCCTGAACTTGGAATATGAGATGGATCAAGAAGAAGTTACTTCTGGTGAATCTTATGATGTTCTCACATGGTCACAAAATACATCAAATTATAAAGATGTGGTTGGTGATAAGCAAGTAAGTACACCAGATATTCTCACTTCATCCTATGTTCCTAAGACCAGTACCCCCAATGTAAAACCTCAAGATGAGAGTTTTTCATCTTCTGTAGCAAGTCCATATCAACTTGTTGGTATCATTGATCATGTTGAGGAGACACATATTCAAATGCTTGAGGCAAGAATACCTATTAAGGGTATTATGCAGGAGGTTCATCCTGAAAGGGAGGCCATGTACACAATGATAAAATCTGAGGATCCCAAAGTTCAGATTCTCTTTGAGTTTTCAGATATGGTTACTTACTTCTTGATCTCTAATGAAGAGCTTGAATTATTGGATAGTGTTTCAAATGGAGGTCTAGAAACAGATGGATTATCCTCTTCAAGCGAAGAGATTTTGTAGCTGAAAGGAAATGGTATTTCCAAAGGATTGATTTCTTTGGCAAAAACTTTTGATAAGCATGATTGCTTTGTCAAATGGTGATGACATTTGGGACCAAATTCATCAACGTCAGTTGGGCAATTCAATCTAGATGCAGAAGAAGATCCTAGAATGACAAACACTGGAAAGTGTTACTCTTTCAACAACAAAAGAAAAAGAAGTGGAACATCTTTTCTGTTGCCTTACAGTAGACATCATCTGAAGCTTTTCTCAAAGTGAAGTGACAGATAAGTTTTCATATTTTTGTACAATTTTTTGTGTCCTTTTCATTTTAATCTTTTTGTGTTTTCGATTAGTCTTTTGTGTCTTTTTCTTTTCAGTAGCTTGACTCTATAGCCCAATGGCATGGATGAGGGCACTTAGAGACTAGATTCTCCTCCCTTCGATCGTTTCAAAGTTCGATCAAAGGAAGTTCCCCAGTTAGAGCCAGTTGTTGTTCTCAAAATCAGTTACGTTCATTTTTGTAGACAACCCCTACGAAACTTGTCCATTTCGTAATCTACACTCTAAGTTCACAAATCAAGACAAGATTATCTTGGTCCCATGCGAAGTCATTTGGCATCCTAAACTAGTTTGCGACATTCACTCGAATCGATTCCTCGATATTTGTGCAAATTGATTAAGTCATAAACTGACCAAAATATCAATTTTGGTTATTTTTAGGGGGTTAGTAAAATTTTGAGTCTTCACATGTAAAGTCAGCCAAAATTGCCGCTATTGCATGTCTTTTTGTCCATGTATGTAAAGTCAGCAGTTTTTGCCACTTTTACATAGTTTTTCATTTTCAACATGCCCGAGTAGTAATTTTTACCGCTAATACATGTTCTTGTTAAAAGGTTGAGTTGCATGTGCATGGTTGGTAGTTTTTACCACTTCTACATTTTTGTGAAGCACATGTCAGGTCGGCTGAAATTGCCGCCTGAGCATGATCTCCAAGATCTTGAACTTTAAGTGGTCACATTTAGGATTTTTGTTCCTTTCGACTAGTAAGTCCTCTAATCATTGCTTTTGTTATTTGTTTTTGTTTAGGGTTTTGCATTTTTCATTTTTTGGAGTCATCAAACCCATGTTTCCCCTTAATTGTATTGAGACAAACCCTCATAACCATTGTTGTATATGTGTTGATGGTGAATCTGACCGCTTGAACATGTCCATGTAGTGGCGGTGAAGTTTACTGCCTGAGTTCCTTCCATAAACTTGTGATTGAATGCGAAGTCGGCGCTTTTTTCTGCTCATGCTATTGAAGACATCAAAATGATCATGTACGAGTGGCAAAATTCACAGCCCTTACATGAAAACCTTGAAATACTCCCATCTCATTTATTGTCAGCAAAATTCACCGCCAATACATGACTTGCAATTCTCCTGAACATGCAATAGTGGCAGAATTAACCGCCCATACACATGATCTACCTTGTGCAAATTTCATACATGCAAAGGTGGCCATTTTGGCTGATCTCGCACAACAAAATCACCAACCTACTGAGGTGGCAGAATTAATCGCCCTTACACTCAAGCATTACTCCGACATACAGGAGTGGCGATTTTTGCCGCCCATGCATGTCTTCCTTCAAAATTTCCTAACACTGGGAAATCCTTGAAAATGATGCCCTTGGCCAGCTTTTGCCTAATTTCTTGACTTGCACACGCTCAAGCCCTTCAACGCATGCTTTCCTATCCATGATCATCAGATTGCAATTATCCCAGTTTATCCATTCTTTCCCCTAACTGCGAGATCATGGCCTTTTGCAGTTCTCAACAAGTGTTCATGGTAGACATTTCTTCCAGAGTTTGCTCCAGAGTTAATGTTAGAGCCATCTTCATCCAAAGCCAAGATCATGACTTTTTGTTGCAGTTTCTTCTACGAATTATCAAGGACATCATGTCATCTAAAGGTGCTCATCTTCCAAATGATTGACCTATCAATGAAAAAAGCGATAAAGATGGTGAAAGATACAATCATTGAAACTCATGTTGTTTTAGACCATACACTTGGACCGGACGTTTATGAAATGGAAGCAGTAAGGACATGTACCATAATTTCTTGAAGAAGAATGATGGTGGTAGCTGATATTCTTCTTCGTGCCTTAGTTTATTTCCATTTTCGTATATGCAATTTGCATTTTGTTTTGGACATACTCACATGTATTTTTCTAAAATGTAATTACATGTGAGACAAAGGAAGTCCTAAGTCAAATAGGACTCTTTTGTTGAATAAGTCAAAGTAGTTAGATTTTTCCTATTTTCGCTCCAGGCCTCTCCCTATAAATAAAGAGGGCCTCTTTTGTAAATATGATCTTTTAATCTTATGCAACAAAGTGCTGCCCAAATTGAGACTCGACTTTGAGACTTTGTGTTCAAATTGTATGATCAATTCCAATCAATAAAGAAGGTGAGTTTTGATATCAAACTTTGTGTTGAATCAAATTTGTATGAGTGAGGATGTACATATGGCATTTTTGTTGATTTCTCTTGTTGATTGATTGGATAAAGTGGTGCATGGTTATTACAATTGGAGGACGTTCAAGATAAGTTATATAAACTTTGTGTTATAGTATTTCCTTGAATCTATCTGTGTTGAAAGCGTTTCTTGGTGAAGGATTATAAAGACTTTGAGCTTGTAGTTGTTCACTTTGTATATGAATCATATTGAGAACTTGTAGACTTTGTGCTATGATTTTCAATCACATTGGTGTGGATCAGTGGTGTTGTTAGTTGACAGACTTTGTGCTCCAACTGGTGATACGGTTACTTTTAAAATCTTTCTGGGGATAATTTGAAGACTTTGTACTTGAGATTATTCACTTGGTTCATTAATCTTTTTGTGAAGTAAGTTGAAAGACTTTGCGCTTCAACTTACAAGAATATTGTTGATTATTGTTTAAGTGTAGAAGCATTATTGAATATTACCGTGAAACATTGTAAACATCTTTTTTGAAAGAAGAGAAAAAGATGAATGTAACACACCCCCAAATCTAGTATTTAGTGTAAATAAGTTTGTAATAGTTAAAAGGGAACCTCCCCTTGCTGAGAGGAGAGATTTATCTCATCACATTGTAGTTGATATAACCATTTTGCCGTTAGTTAGCTAAACGACAAAATATTCACCCAACAGTGTTATTCTATGTATGGTAAACAAATTTCTTTGCTCAAGCAAATTAAAGATGCACAGGTTGCTCTTACAGCCTATCCTGATAAAAGAGTGAAGTTGACTATCTTGGTGGCAGACATTCCTGCTAGTTATGGGATGCTGTTGAGCAAAAATTTTTGCAAAGATTTAGGTGGGGAGATCAAATTGGATTGGTCAAAAGCTACAATTCTGGTGGGGAAAAAGAAAGTAAAACTAGAAGCTAAAGCTAAATGCAAATTTACTATGTACCCTTTTGATGATCCTAAGTCTCAGATTCTATTTGAAGAATGCAAATTTGGTAATTGTTTTCTCTCCTTTAAGGGTATGAAGAAGGAATTCATTCCAAAATTGGTTCATTCAGATGATCTATGGACCATAGAATTTGATTGAAGTTGTGCTACCATTAGATTTGGAGTAGGAATTATTCTGATCTCACCTGAAGGTAAAAATTTCCCTTACTCTTTTAAGTTAGAATTTAAAAATACTAATAACACTGCAGAGTACGAGGCCCTATTGCTTGGGTTAAATGAAGCCAAAGGGAAAGGTATAAAGATGCTTAGAGTAAAAGGAGATGTTGAATTGATTGTTAAATAGGTGAGAGGCATTTTTATAGTTAAAAATGAAAGATTGAGATATTACAGGAACAGAGTTTGGGATGAAATATAATACTTTGATGCTTTCTCTATTGAGGCAGTTCCAAGAGATCAAAACACACAGGCAGATTCTCTAGTAGTATTAGCTTCTCTTCTTCTCCCACACCTTGATTTCAAAGAGAATTCATATAGAATAGAGTTGGTCTACTGTCCTAATGTCCTAGATAATGCTAAATATTGGCAAGTTTTTGAGAATGACCAACAAATTAGAAACTTCTTGGAGAATGTTGAGATGTTCTTGGGGACTTATTTTGAAGGGTCTGAAGCAGAATGTAAAGAATTCAGTCCTGATCTAGGGATCAATTCTAAGGATGAGGTAATCCAGTTGAAAGGAAAAAAAATTCCTAGAGGATTGGTCTCTCTTGAACATTTGTTCAGTCGACAAGATGAATATATCAATAACAAACTTGTTCAGGCTCCTGACAAATTAGGAGATTGTGAAAAAATAAACATTGGGAGTAAAACTAATCCTAAATGGGTTTCTATTGGTAGGCGTTGCTCACTGGAAGAGAAATACAAGTTGATTAATTTGTTGACTAGATATAGGGATGTCTTTGCTTGGTGCTATGATGACCTAAAGTATTTTAGAGGTAGGCAATTACAACATCATATTCCTTTAAAAACAAATGCAATTCCATTTAGACAGAAATTAAGAAAATACAACCCAAAGGTTGCTGAGGCTATCTATAAGGAGGTTGACAAAATGCTAAAATCTAGGATTATCTATTCGATTCATCATTCTACCTGGGTGGCGAACATTGTCCTGATATGCAAAAAAAATGGAGAAATAAGAATTTGTGTCGATTTTAGGAATTTGAACCAAGCTAGTTTAAAGGATAATTATGCCTTACCTGTGATGGATCACATTTTAAAAATAGTTGTTGGATCATAGATGATGTCCATGTTAGATAGGTTCTAAGGTTATAATCAAATAAGTGTGGCTACGGATGATCAACATAAAACCTCTTTCACTACACCATGGGGAACATTTGCTTATAACCGTATGCCATTTGGTTTGATTAACACTGGTGCAACTTTTCAATAGGCAATGAATTCATCCTTTAAAGACCTAAAGGATAAAATTATTGTCATTTATCTTGATGATTTGACTACTTTCTCTAAAAGAAGAGAAAATCATTTGAAATATCTTGAGATCATTTTTGCAAAGGTGCCAAAATCATGGGATATCTCTTAATCCTAAAAAGTTGATATTCTATGTAACAGAAGGTAAGTTATTTGGACATTTAGTTTCGAAGGATGGAATCAAGATTGATCCAGAAAGGGTTAAAGCAATACAACAACTAAGTCTTCCTTCAAACAGGACTAGAGTTAAATCTTTCTTTGGCCAGGTTAACTTCCTCAGAAGGTTCATTCCTGATTTTGCCAAGATTATGAAACATGTTATAGGGATGATGAGTGAAAAACAAGCATTCAGGTGGAACAAAACTGCTAATAAAATATTTTAAAATGTTAAAGAAGCGATTGCACAAGAACCTACTCTGGTAAACCCTGATTTCCAAAAAGATTTTATCATTTATTGTTATGCTTCAGAACATACCATGTCTAGTATCTTACAGGAGAAAAATGAATCAAACATAGAAGCTCCAATAGCCTTTATGAGTGTTCCTCTCAAGAAGCATGAACTTAAATATTCTTTAATGGAGAAACCAGCTTTTGTTGTGGTAAAGGATATCAAACAATTTAGGTATTATATACTTTATTCTCATTCAATTGTATTTGTCCCTAGTTCAGCTGTAAAGAGTATTTTGACTCAACAGGATGTTGGGATGAATAATAGACCAACATGGGTTATCAAGATTCAAGAGTATGACTTGGAGATTAGGCCAACTATATTAATTAGAGGTCAAGGCCTGTGCAGATTGATTGTCGAGAGTAAAGAAGAAGAAGAAGAACTTCCCACTATCCTATTGGTGAGTTTACAAGATCCATGGTTCCTAGACATGGCATATTATCTTACCTATGGAGACTATTCTAGTCACTTATCCCTGAAGGAGAAAAGGAATCTGAGATTAAAAGCAGCGAAATATGTCATTTGGGGTGATGTCTTATACAAAAAGGGACTAGATGGAACCTTTTTGAGATGTGTAGATAGAGAACAACAACATAAGATTTTGGAAGTTTTCCATAATGAAGCCTGCGGTGGACACTTCTCCTTTTCAGTCACAACCTTTAAAATTCTTAGGAATTGTTATTATTGGCTAGGCATGTTCAAAGATGCATACATATGGGTAGCTAATTGTGAGAAATACAAAATGTTTCCAGGAAGACCACAACTTGCAGTATTACCTCTGAGGCATGTTGTTATTAAAGAACCTTTCAAACAATGGGGTTTAGACCTCATTGGGCCCCTTTCACCTCCTTTGAGTGCTGGACATACACACATTCTAATAGCAATGGACTATTTTACAAAATGGGTGGAGATGATCCCTATGAAGAGAACTACTTCAAAAGTGGTGTGTAATTTTCTCAGAGAGAATATACTAGTGCATTTTGGCATCCCTCAGAAACATGTGGCAGATAATGCTACCAGCTTTTCCTCAATTGAACTCACTTCATTTTGTTATGAGCATAGTATGTCTCTTTCTCACTCATCAGAATATTACCCTCAAGGCAATGGTCAAGCTAAGTCTAGTAATAAAAATCTAATAGATATCATGAGAAAATTAGTGAGTGATAATCCCAAAGATTGGCATAAAAATTTGTACGAAACACTCTGGGCTGATAGAATAACCCCAAAAAGAGCAATAGCAATGGCACCTTTTGAGCTGGTTTATGGAATAGGAGCTCAGTTATCATTACCTTTGGAATTATCTGCAGCCAATTACAAAAGGTCATTGAAGATCAATACTTTCAGGATTCTTTAGAAAAAAGGGTTATGTATTTAACCAGGATTGACGAAGAAAGGAATGAACTAGTTGATTGAATTACTGCCCATCAAGCCAGTGTAAAGAAGATTTTTGATTGAAAAACAAGGCCTAGAAAATTCATGGAAGGAGATGAAGTGCTTCTATGGGATAAGAGGAGAGAGCCTAAAGGAGCACATGGCAAGTTCGATTCACTTTGGAAGGGGCCATTAAAAATTCATCAGGTACTGGGCCCTAATTCTTTCAAATTAGAACATCCAGATGGATTTGTTCTACCCCTGTCCTATAATGGACAGGACCTTAAATTGTATCAATTGTAAAACAGGTGTCCCCTATTTTGTACATAGTTGTTTCTTTGGGTCATCTGCTGTCATTTTTCTTTTCCAATTTTGGTTTGCCTTGGTTCTTTTTCTTCTATCCCTATGTTTTAGTTCATGCATAACCAAAGATTTTGAGTTCTCTGCATTTTGTCATAAAATGCATTCCCCAGTCAGAGCTAATGTTACCTTTTCATTCACCCTTATTCAATTTTTCATAAGCCTTTCCTGAGCAAAAAGTTGATCTACCATTTTCCTTTATTGGTCAATATGTTTACTCCTTAGGTCAGCTCTTTGTTATTAAAAATCATTCACCTATCATCTTATGTGCAAAATAATTGTAGTATTGAACCTTCAAACTTGAACCTTTTTTAAAATCCTATGGTTCAAGGGTTGAAAGGTTCAAATGTTCAATGTTCCTAGAGAAGTTATATACCCTCGGTCACTTATGTAACACAATTTGTATCTTTGAAGCTCCTGATTGAACCTCATATCAGAGTTCAAAAGTTCAATAGTTTTTCATGAAATGTTCCATAACAAGTGTACCTATGTGTTAAGTCTCACTATTCCCTAAAATCTTCTTTAAGTCAAAATTGCGGGAGATTTTAATGGAGAAAATCATTTAGAGGGAAATATATTCGGTACACCTTATGAAATGCAAAGTTTTAACTTTCAAGAGGTTAAGGGTAATGATTACACATCAAGGTCATGTGCGAGAATTACTTACAATTAATGCATCTATCATAATTTATGTCTTATCAAGTAAATTCAGCATGAATTAATTGATCCAGTAATTATTCGACCAGATTTTCTACCTTTTAAAAAGAAAAAATAGGCCAATTTTAGTAGTAAAACATACATGGTGATATGAAAAGGAAACAACGCTGGAGGTCAAATATTTTCTTTCCCAGTTTGATAGTGAGTTCAGATCTGTTGAAGGTGAGTTTTGACTTTTCTTATAGCTGTTCCCATTACTTTGTTGAAAAAGAGAATCATTTTAAGTTTTTGATATTGTAAAAGCAGTTCAAGCATTGTATGTTCTATTTATCTGAACTGTAGTCATGAAATATTCCTTTCTTGGTTCCAAACATGGTTCTACCCTTGTTTGTTCTCTTCCCAAATATGGAGATACCTTTTTAGCTCAATATGATTTAGAAGATTTTAAGGAAAGAGCTAAAAACCTATGTCTACCCCTATGATGGAAAGGATAGTGGAAAGTGTTTCAATTGAAGTTGTAGCTTTTCCTATGGTGGTGCAATGCCCTAAGTTAGTTCTCAAATGCATGAGAAAATATGACCCTCAAAATAGATGCATTAGAGCTTTTGATGGAAATGTGTTATTACCTATTAATAGACAAAACCTAATGGCCGTAATGAAAATCTTGCCTAAGGAGCTGTACTCAAATCTTGACATTACTTCCTCTTATAGTTATTTTTCATTAAAAAAGGCAAATTACAAGAGTGTAATTGCAAGGAATTGGATTTTAAAATTCCAAAAGGGAGGTTCGAGGTTGCTCAGATCAATAACAAGGGAACATATGATACCAGAAGTGAAGGATATCATGGTTTTGTTACACAAATTAAAAGGTAGTTCTCAAGAATTCTATTGGGACAATTGGATGTATTTCTTTATTCAAGTGATTCTTCAAGGAGAACAATATCTAGACTGGGCAGAAATTATAGCTGAATGTTTACATCAAGGTTTGAGTAATTATCTGGGAAATAAAAACTTTTACATGTCTTCATATCTCTTTTGCCTGGCATCTACAAGGGAGTGGAGAGGATTACCCCATGCATCCTTAGTTGAAGATATCAGAATTTATGATTATTACTCCCATTTACAAATGCAGAAGTGTTATGAGAATTATGGAAGAGTTAATGATGTTTTCACCGGTAGGATGGTTTACGAATTGACAGGCAATATTAATAAAAGGATGTCTGATAAAGCCATGCAATTAATCAACGTTTATGGTAGCTACTTCATTCAATTTCCCAGATTCACATACATTAGAGTTGGTGGTTTTGAAGGTGAGCCTGTGAAGCAGCCTAGATATGTCTTTGATCGCTTCATGTTCATTGAAGTTTGCAGGCAGTTAGCTCACATAGATAAGAAATTTTCAATGAAAAGAGAATCTGGTATATCTTTCCCTGTTGAGCTTGGCCACTATTCATGTCAATCAGTTTTTGATGCTTTAAATCTAGAGGTGGGCCTAAAGAAGTTCAATTTTCAATATTATAATGCCAGACTCAAGTTTGATACCAAAGGTTTTGCTAGAGACAATTTGGATTTTAGAGAGGGATTTTCACACATTCCCCAAATAGAGGACTATTGGGAAGATTGCCCAAATGAATTTGAAGTTAGAAAAAGGCTTTGGTGCAAATTTTCCCTAGGGCAAATAGTCACCCTTAACCTAAAAATGAATATTACTGGTATAATATATGATGAGGAACAGGTGATCGATTCTCATTTTAAACAAGTAAAATGGCTGCCTCTTCCAGAAGTTGATTGGAATAGAGATGAAGAGGACCGAATTGAAGTTAAAACCCTCCACATGATAAGAAGAACTAAAAAATGGTTAAGGGAATAGAGATTGAGAAAAGTTCAGAACGAAGATTCCCAACAATGTGCACCCATTGATGAATCACAATCTCCTGTAAGATCTTCTAATCAACTTATTACTATCTATGATGTAGGTACTCCAAAGTCAAAAATTGAGAAGGGTTCTGCCACTAAAAGTCTAAGAAAACCCTTGTGACCATTCTACCTACTCGCACCTCCAAGTCAAGAGCTAAGAGTAGGAAGAAGAAAATTTTAGAAAGAATAATTATGGACCTAAATACTGAAGAAGATTCGAAAGAAATAATGAGTGACCAAGGGTTTGGTTCATCAATGGCAAAAGAAATCGATACGAACCAATAGGTAGAGATTGCTTTGAATTCCACGAATTTAATGATATTACCAAATGCACCTTTTGAATAGCTTACTCTTGATAAAGAGATTCCAATCACTGCACCTCAATGGTTGGAGAATTCAATTAATGATAAAAGGAAAATAGTTCTATTTTCTTTACCATTGGAAGATATGGTTAGCTAATGTCGGGGAAAGGCTCCAAAATCTAAAAAGATGAAAACCACTTCTAGGGTGGACATTGATCCCAATATAGGAAATTGGAGTGCAGAGATAGCTCGACCGATAGTTAATGAAGAAGTCCAGAACCCCATAGTCCAAGATTTTGTAGTAGAAAGAATAGATCTTGGAATTGCATCACTTATTGTAGACGTGCACCATCTCGAGGCATCTACTAAAAAGATAGTTAGCCGTGCATGGAAAGATGAAAAGGATTAAGAGGGAGTTGAAGAAAGCATTACGATCATTGTGAGAATATATTGATGCCATTCACAATCTAGATCCACAGCCTGTTTCTCAGTTACCTCTGTCTTTTGATCCAAAGTCTCTAGTTAATCAAAAAATGCTTGATCAAATACATAGAAATAAGATGGTGACTAAAGTGTTTGGTGATTGGCTAGATGGTATCATCCAAAAAGGTACAGAATATATTAATGATTTGAAAGATATATATGATGAAACCATAGCTATTGTTGAAGATTTAAAAGTGCAGAATGCCTCATGGGAAAAGGATGAAGCAAAATGGATGAGTGTAATAAATCAGATGATTGAAATTCATAAGTATGGAGTGATGAATTTTCTATCAGAAAAGAACTTAACAAGCCTAAATGACAATATGCTATATGTAAGTAGGAGAAACATTGAATGGAGAAACACAATGTCAAAACAAGGATGAATAGAGTTTACAAAGATGATTAAAGAGATAACTGAGTTTACTCAGTCTCTACAACATGATTTAGAATGTATCGATGTGAAGTACTTAAAAGATGATGGTGAGCCAGAAAAGGATATTGATACTGTTATACAATCCTTCGAAGAGAAAATTAGATTTGTCAAAGAAAATGATAATATGATAATTAATGATTTCTCCCAGATATCAAAAGTGGAATCACTTCTTCACCTTTGCGTCGATGCATGCCTAGAACATGTGGAAAAGGTTGCGAGCATTCGAATAGAAAAGGATGTTTGGAAGGCACGAGTTAAGCATATTGGCATCCCTAACTTCCCAAATATTTAGGAGTTTGTTCCTACATACTAGGAATGGAAGATGCAACATGTCTCTTCGGTAGAATAGAGCAAATCTAGAGATTCTAACGTGCTATCCCAGTCATGATCGTGCTTATATAATTTTCTTATTCAGTTACTTTGTACAGAACTATGTTTAAAAACTTTATCTTTTAATCAATTTTAAAAAAAAACTAAATCCCACTAAGGGTTAGAGTTTGTTTAATTCTAGGTTTAAAGAACAATTAATGAGAGTAAGATATATATATGTTTGGTTAAAAACTAAAAGGGGATATAGAAAATAGATAAGATATTTTTGGTGGAACTTTTTGTTGATAACTGAGAGGGGGGGTGAATCAGTTATCCTAATTATTTCTTCTTTTGAACCTTCTTATCAATCAAAGCAGTATTGAATCAAACAAACAAACATTATCATGAAATGAGAAACACATGACACAGTATTTTGACGTGGAAACCCGATTAAGGGAGAAAACCATGGGGTGATTAACCCAAAGATTATTCTCTGTTAGAAGAATAAGGAGTTACAAAAATGGCACTTGCCAATTAGGGCTCACTGCCCGAGCACACTGCTCACAAAGAGGCCCACTGCCTACAAGGAGACACACTGTCTACAAAGTGATAAGAATCACAGTCTTGAACTGGAGAATGACATCTTTACCATGTCTGGATCAGTTCCATTTAAGCCCAGAAACATCTGCTCTGCCTTCTGCACTTCTCTTCGCTACTCCACCTTTTTCCACACAAGTCACACTTCAAAATGAACTCACAAACCTTTATTTATACAAGACATCGACTTAGGAACAATCATCTAAGTCAGCAATCAACCACAAGAATATCTGCAAGATGAATAACACATCCGGTCGGCCACCATAAGAACATTCGCAGGATGAACAACTCATCCGGTCGGCTAAACAGAGCAAAAACTTCATCCGGAAGAATATCTTCAATTCTGGGCTCTACTGTCAATGTGGACCAACAACACAACCTCAACATGATCCAAGAACCTTCACAAGCCTACCTGAATGACCAGGTACGTCCGCATTTCCTTTACTTACTGAAATCTCTTATCCTCCTTATCCAGAACTTCAAGAACACTGTCTGTCGCCACTGTCATAATGCAAGAGGTACTTCCGGACCTCCAAATCATACACAACTCGAGATGGCACATCACAAGGACATCCCAAAGACTCCTTCCAATCTGCAGATTAGGATTATATAGTTCTGGACCTCACCAGACCTTTTTGTGATCCTCTGTCACCTCTGAATACTTGCCGGAACCAGTTCTACACTGACAGCCACAACTCCTTCAGATCTTCATGCGGACCTCTGAAATCTTAACTGAAGCATCGCAAGACTCATATCTACAAACCCTTTAATCCGCATCCTCCAGTTTGCATCCTATACAGTACATTTGCCTTCTTCTCATCACTGTTCTTTACTGTTCCTGACTGAGGCTAATTTTCTCAATATCCTTAGCACACTGCTCATTGAATCCTTCTTGTCAAAGCAATATGAGTATGTTGACATCAATGACAACACTGGTTTACCTCATACTTGCAACAATCTCCCCCTTTGTCATTGATGGCAACATATGATGTGAAAAACCATCAAGACAAGAAACTTCTCCTTTCTGTCACTTCTCCCCCTATCAGCAACATGTCTTCTCCTCATTTACTGCTCCCCTTTTGATCATCAGCTACTTGTTTTTCACATGTCTTCTCTCCCCCTTTGACATCAATGGCAAAGGGCTCATACTTGCAATTTTAACACATCAAAATCATACCAGCTGCTCCCCCTTAGTAGCAGCTCCCCATCATCAATCCAGATCACAAGATATGACTGTGATATCCACCAGACTGATGCACATCAGTGCATCCTAGTTTATCACCAGAGGGGCCATGACCCCTAACTTCTCCCGGAGATATTCAAAAGAGTCCTTGGGAAGAGGTTTAGTAAAGATATCTGCAATCTGATCCTTGGAGGGAACATACTCCAACCTGACTTCTTCCTTGTTCACTTGTTCTCTCAAGAAATGAAACTTGATAGATATGTGCTTAGTCTTAGAGTGTAATATTGGATTCTTGGAAATATTAATTGCACTTGAATTATCACAGAAAATTGTGATAGGCTCCGCATATTCAATTTTAATATCTCTTAGCATCTGCTTCATCCATAGGATTTGAGTGCAACTACTTGCTGTTGCAATGTATTCTGCTTCAGTTGTAGACAGAGATATTGCATCTTGTTTCTTGCTTAGCCAAGAAACCAATCTCTTTCCCAAAAAGAATGCTCCACCACTGGTGCTCTTTCGATCATCTACATCTCCTGCCCAATCTGCATCTGTGTAAGCATGAAGAGAGAAGTCTGGATCTCTAGGGTACCATAGACCATACTCAACTGTTCCTTTCAAGTACCTAAAAATTCTTTTGATTGCCATAACATGAGATTCTCTAGGATCAGCCTGGAATCTTGCCACAAGACTAATAGCCTGCATTATATCTGGTCTGGTCTGAGTGAGATACAACAATCCACCAATCATTGATCTATACATTGTCTGATCTGCCTTTGGAGAGTCATCATCTTTGCTCAACTTACATCCGGTTGCCATGGGAGTGTTCATTGGTTTTGAATCTTCCATACCAAATTTCCTTGACAATTCTTTCACATATTTGGTCTGAGAAATGAAGATTCCTTTCTTTGTTTGAGTAATTTGCAGACCCAAGAAGAAATTCATTTCACCAAGCATAGACATTTCAAACTCACATTTCATCTGATTTGCAAAAGTTTTGCACATACTATCTCTTCCTCCAAAAATGATATCATCTACAAACACTTCAACAATCAAAATATTTTCATGATCAATTTTGAAATATAAGTTACTGTCAGCAGTACCTTTGCTGAATCCAATCTGCACAAGATGCTTATCCAACCTTTCATACCATGCTCTTGGAGCTTGTTTTAATCCATACAATGCTTTCTTTAACTTACAGACCATATCATCATTGTCAGATAATTGAAATCCATCCGGTTGTTCAATGTAAACTTCTTCTTCCAGATCACCATTTAGGAAGGTAGACTTGACATCCATCTGATATACCTTGAAGTATTTGAAGGCAGCAAATGCAAGAAATAATCTGACTGCTTCAATTCTTGCCACGGGAGCAAAGGTCTCTTCATAATCAATTCCTTCTATTTGGGAGTAGCCTTTGCAGACCAATCTAGCTTTGTTTCTGATTACTTTACCAGCTTCATTTAATTTGTTCCGGAAGACCCATTTGGTTCCAATCACATTCCTGTCTCTAGGTCTGGGAACAAGATCCCAAGTATGATTTTTCTCAATTTGCATTAATTCATCTTTCATTGCTTTAGTCCAGTTTTCATCATTGTAGGCTTCATTTACTGTTTTAGGTTCAATCTTTGAAATTAGACAACATTCATCCTGATTTTGAGCAACATTCCTTCTAGTTTGCACACCTTTGCTTCTGTCCCCTATGATCTGATCTTCAGAGTGGTTTAGTGTCACATACCTTGGAATTTTGGGAGTATCCTGCACTGCTGCTTCTTGATCAGGCTCATTCAAACCTATCACTTCTTCCTGATTTACCAGATCAGGCTGACTCTGTCTTACCGGAGAGGATTGAGTTCCTTGAACACTGTCTTGGTCATCTTCATCGGATTCATAAAATCTTGAGGGCTTCTCAATTCCTTCATCAACTTTCACATTAGTGCTTTCTATCATCTTCCTGAGTCTCTTATTGTAACACTGGTATGCTTTGCTTTGAGTGGAGTAGCCCAAGAAAATTCCTTCATCACTTCTAGCATCAAACTTTCCTAGATCTTCATCTCTTTTGATATAACACTTGCTACCAAATACTCTAAAATATTTCACAGTGGGAGTGATGCCAAACCAGAGTTCGTAGGGGGTCTTACCGGCATTGTTTCTGATTTGAACTTGATTTAGAGTGTAGACTGCAATGCTAATAGCTTCTTTCCAGAACATCTAAGGAACATTTGCTTCCAACATCATTGTCCTGGCAACTTCCTGGATGGTTCAGTTCTTTCTTTCAACTACTCCATTCTGCTGTGGAGTCCTAGGAGCAGACAATTGTCTCCCTATACCCTGCTTCTCACAATAGTCAATGAACTCTCCAGATGTAAATTCACCACCTCTATCAGACCTTAGACACTTTAGTTTCAATCCGGTTTGATTCTCCACCAAAGCTTTGAAGATTTTGAACTTCTCAAATGCTTCTAATTTTTCTTTTAGAAAGGTAACCCACATCATCCGGGAATGATCATCAATTAACAACATGAAATATCTATCACCTTGCAGACTCTTGATTCTTGTCGGACCACAGAGATCAGTATGTACTAATTCCAACAATCTGGTAGAAGACTGATCTTTGCTTTTGAAAGAGACTCTACTTTGTTTACCTAGCTGACATTCTTTGCACAAACTATTTGTAGGTTTCATCAATTTTGGAAGATCTCTTACAGCCTGAGTATTGCTTATCTTGATGATGTTATCAAAATTTACATGACACATTCTTCTATGCCATAACCAACTCTGATCAATTTGAACAAACAAACAACTTTTATTTGAACCAACCAGATGAAAGATATTACCTTTTGTCTGAGTACCAGATGCAATTTCAGTTCCGGAGCTTGTAAAGATTCTACATTTTCCATTCTTAAACCGGAGATCATAGCCTTTGTCTACTAACTGACCAACACTAAGAAGATTGTGCTTCAATCCTTCAACATATAGTACATTACCTGTTTTGCTCTTTCCATCAAAGGAAATAGTTCCCCTACCTCTAATTCTGCTAGCAGAATTGTCACCAAACTTTACCATTCCTCCTTCATACCTTTCCAAATTCAAGAACTTATTCTTGTCACCAGTCATATGGTGAGAACATCCACTGTCAATAACCCAATCATCCTTTTCTTCCACTTAAGCAGCCAAAGCTTTTTCAACAACTTTGTGATTGACAGATTCAGAGAGTATTGAATCTTCTTCCTTGATGGCAATAAACACCCACTCATTTCCAAATTTGCTTCCTAGTTCCGATTCATCATCTGTTACTCCTTCATTGTCATCTTCTTCATGAACATAATAGCAATTCTTTTGAAACCTTTGTCTGTTAGTATTAGACCTTGCAGATCTTTCCGGACATCTTGAAGCAAAATGACCAATCTTATTGCAGTTGAAGCACTTAAAGGGTAGTTTTCCTTCATACTTACCAGATCCTCTTGGTAGTCTTTTTGCAATGAGGGCTTCAAGTTGAGCTGTTTCTGCTTCTTCTTCTTCCATGTCTCTTCTTGCTTGATCATACCATGTCATCTTCCTTGAAGAGTTTTCTCCCGGATCAATTCTCTGTTTGCCTTTCACATAGGCACTGGCTTTGAAAGCAGATTCAGTCTTGGGAAGATCATCTCCAAACTTGGTCATTTCAAATGCAGCTAGCTTGCCAGCCAATTGTTCTCTTGTGACAGTTGTGTGGGCTCTGAATTCATCAATTGCAGCAACCTTGATTTTGTAGGTAGCAGGAAGGGATCTAAGGATTTTGCAAATGATCTCATTTTCATCCAGAGTTCCACCAGCATTTCTAATTCCACACACTAGTTCATTCACTCTTGGCATAAAAGTAGTGATGTTTTCATCATCTCTCATCTTCAATCTTTCAAATTTCCCTTTCAGACTTTGCAACCTTGCACTTTTGAAAAACTCATCTCCTTCATACAAAAGTTCCAGTTTAGTCAGGATCTCATATGCAGTTGGTAGGTCAATAACATTTGAGAGATCTGAGTCATTCAATGCACTTAGAAGAGCTTCCTTGGTCCACAGATTGTTTTCAGCTTCTGTGATTTCATTCAGAGTTGTCAGACCACCTTGTGGAGGTACATATGGTTTTGAAACCATGGCCAAGTATGCTTTTCCCATACATTCTAGGTGACATTTCATGCGACCCTTCCAGAGAGTAAAATTGGTTCCATCGAACTTCGGACTATCCTTTTTGTATGACGACATCCTAGATCTCGTCAAGCGGTTAAGCTTCTTTCAGAGGAACCTTGCTCTGATACCAATTGTTGATAACTGAGAGGGGGGGTGAATCAATTATCCTAATTATTTCTTCTTTTGAACCTTCTTATCAATCAAAGCAGTATTGAATCAAACAAACAAACATTATCATGAAATGAGAAACACATGACATAGTATTTTGACGTGGAAACCCGGTTAAGGGAGAAAACCACGGGGTGATTAACCCAAAGATTATTCTCTGTTAGAAGAATAAGGAGTTACAAAAATGGCACTTGCCAATTAGGGCTCACTGCCCGAGCACACTGCTCACAAAGAGGCCCACTGCCTACAAGGAGACACACTGTCTACAAAGTGATAAGAATCACAGTCTTGAACTGGAGAATGACATCTTTACCATGTCCGGATCAGTTCCATTTAAGCCCAGAAACATCTGTTCTGCCTTCTGCACTTCTCTTCGCTACTCCACCTTTTTCCACACAAGTCACACTTCAAAATGAACTCACAAACCTTTATTTATACAAGACATCGACTTAGGAACAATCATCTAAGTCGGCAATCAACCACAAGAATATCCGCAAGATGAATAACACATCTGGTCGGCCACCATAAGAACATTCGCAGGATGAACAACTCATCCGGTTGGCTAAATAGAGCAAAAACTTCATCCGGAAGAATATCTTCAATTCCGGGCTCTACTGTCAATGCGGACCAACAACACAACCTCAACATGATCTAAGAACCTTCACAAGCCTGCCTGAATGACCAGGTACGTCCACATTTCCTTTACTTACTGAAATCTCTTATCCTCCTTATCCAGAACTTCAAGAACACTGTCTGTCGCCACTGTCATAATGCAAGAGGTACTTCCGGACCTCCAAATCATACACAACTCGAGATGGCACATCACAAGGACATCCCAAAGACTCCTTCCAATCCACAGATTAGGATTATACAGTTCCAGACCTCACCAGACCTTTTTGTGATCCTCTATCACCTCTGAATACTTGCCAGAACCGGTTCTACACCGACAGCCACAACTCCTTCAGATCTTCATGCGGACCTCTGAAATCTTAACTGAAGCATCGCAAGACTCATATCTACAAACCCTTTAATCCACATCCTCCGGTTCGCATCCTATACAGTACATTTGCCTTCTTCTCATCACTGTTCTTTACTGTTCCTGACTGAGGCTAATTTTCTCAATATCCTCAGCACACTGCTCATTGAATCCTTCTTGTCAAAGCAATATGAGTATGTTGACATCAATGACAACACTGGTTTACCTCATACTTGCAACACTTTTGTGTTTACAATGTATGTGATGTTTGTTTGAAAATTTTCATCTTTGAATGAAAGGAAGAAATGATTGCTACAGACTTAAATCTATGTGTTTAAGTGTATGAAGTTGAGTTTCTATGCAAGCTCTCCTTTTATGTGGTAATTATTCTTTTACTGGAAGACTCATCATATATGTTTTGTCATTTATTGGTTCAGTATTGCATGTATATATCTATATGTATTTGATTACTGTTAAAGATGGAATCTGTGCATTCTGTCACTGAATGATTTCATAGAAAGAAAAGATATCACATTCATGACATAGTGATGTGTGAATGTTAGTTTGCCTTAAATGCTTTCTGGTTAAAAGTGTATTCAAATGTTAGAATAATTCAAATTCATTGAAGATTTAAAAGGGAGCTATACCTTAATTTAGAGGGGAATTATTTCTGATAGTTCACCTAATTGTTGTTTAACTTATTTTCTCTAAAAAAGAAAGGGTTATAGTCAAAATAAAATATTATTAGACCAAGACAAATCTGTTAACCAATAGATGGTATTCACTCTTCAAATCAATTTTGGTGAAGTACTTGGCTCCACTCAAGCAATCCATCATATCATCCATTCATGGCAAGGGAAACTGATATTTGATGGTTATCTTGTTTATGGCTCTTGAGTCCATACACATTCACCATTAACCATCCTTCTCTAGTGTCAACATTGTTGGGACAACACATGGACTCAAACTTTCCCTAATCAACCCCTTATCCAACAACTCTTTTAATTGCCTATTTATTTCTGCATTCTCCATAGGCATCATTCTATATGATGCCTTGTTGGGAAAACTTGCACTGGGAATCAAATCCATGCAATGGCTTATACTCCTCATTGGTGGCAATCCATCGGGAATCTCCTTCATCAAAATGTCATCATATTCTTCCAAAACTTTCTAAACTTCCATTGGTATCTCTTTATTTTCCTTCATTGTCACAACTATTGCAAGCTTTGGAATGATGGAAAAACATGTTCCCCCTCCTTTCAAGTCTTTCAAAAACTATTTTCGAGAAATGAAACAAACCGTGGAGTTGTTCTCCACTTTTTCCCTATCTTTTTATTGGATTTAAAATGTGTATTCTTTTCCATCTTTCTTAATTGAGTATGTGTTTGTCCATCCATTATGAACAACTCTTTTATTAAATTGCCAAGGCCTTCCCAAAAGTAGATGGCATGCATCCATTGGCATCACATCACATATTATTTCATCCATATAGTTTCCAATTTGAAAAATCACAATGCTTTTTTCACGTAACATCAAACTATGATCCTTTTGTAACCATGAAACTTGGTATGGACTGGGATGTTTTAGTCTTTTCAATTTTAGCTTCTCCACCATTTCTTCAGATATAATGTTATTTGTGCTACTACTATCCACTATGATTTTGGATCACTTTCCACCCACCTTGCACCTTTTTGTAAATAGATTTCTTCTTTGAATTGGCTCCAATTTCTCCTTTTCAGGATTTAACAAAATCTTTCACAGCATTAGGGACTCTCCATCTTCAAGACCCTCTCCAAAATTTAGTGCAGCCACACTCTCACTTTTATCCTATGCTACATGAACTCTTTCTTCCTTCCCTTTGTCACTATTCTACTATATTTCTGGGCATTCAAATGTCCTATGACCCATCTCTCCACATTGAAAGTATGTATCTCCAAATCCTCTTCCTCTACCTCTTCTAAAGTATCCTCTACTTGGAAAACAATCTCCTCTTTCTGTAGAAGATTCTCTTCTTCCCTCATTTTCTTGCATACCCATGTGAGATGTACTTGTTTCATCTTTCCTTTTTTTGTAACCTCTACCATTGTTGGTTTGTCCTCTTCCTCTCAAAAATTTGCCTCTACCACAGGAATTGTGCTCTTATTTTCTTGCAAGTTCCACCTCCAATTTCAAGGCATATTGGTATGCCTCTTCTACACTAGTTATTCAGAGGATGCTCATTTCATCTTGAATTAAATTATGAATACTATTCATAGACCTTGATGCTTTTTTTGCAACATCATCCACATGCCCTACCCAGATGCTCAACCTATAAAACTCCTTGGTGTACTCTTTTATGTTCTTCTCTCTTTGTTTCAAGTTTTACAACCTCTTGAATAGGTTGATTTGATAATGCACATGAAGAAATTTTACCTTTAACTTCATCACCATTCTCTCCCATGATTTGGTTTTCTCTTTTCCTCTTCATTATCTTTTGAACTACACATGCACCCACCATAAGGACACATGTCCCTTCAACTTTGTGCCAGCATACTTCACCCTTTTTGGGCCCTCAATTAACTCCACTTCAAAATACATCTCCAATTTTGATATCCAATCCACTAATTCTTTTGGATTAAGATTGCCATTAAAACTAGAGGGTCAAATTTAGGCTTGCTACAAAGTCTAGCCATTACTCTCAAAAATTTCCCTTCTACTTGATCTCTATTATCATCTTCCAAGTTAATTTCTGATGCTTCATCTTTAGCTTCATCATCAATGATATCTACTACAGGAATTCCTCTTCACTACAACACTTCTATTGCCTCCAACCTCATTCTTAATCTAGCTTCAAGGCCTCTCATCATTTCTATGAATACCTTATGGTCACCATTTTGTGGCCTATTTTGTGGTCCTCTTCATCCACCATGCCCTCTTTGCACCATGTCCACAACCTTTTGCAATTGCGGGTCTCATTGTCCTCTCACACACCCACAACAAACTCCTTAGGGTTCTTCCTCCAACACAATGCTAAACCTTCTCTAATACCACTTAATGTAGTTAGGAATTAGGGGCCTTATGAGGCTGCCAATTCTCGCTGCATACACACAATTCAATCCCAAATACTTCATTTTGTGCAATTTAGGAAATGTAAATATAACTACAACTACAAGAATCCAAATTATGAAAATTCATCACTCATTTTATCACAGACTCAAATGATATTGTTACTAGTAGCATTCAATTGTTAATTAGAAATCTTTATGTAAACAAATACACAAAAATTAGAGTTCAATACACCTTATCTCTATGTAGATCATCCTTTGACAGGAAAATCATTGATCTCCCCTTCAATGTCACCTCTTGTTTGTCCTCTAGAAACCACTAACCAATCCTGTGAATTCTTCAACTTATTTCCACAACCGTATCCCTCTACAACACACTTGTGTGGTGCTCAAATTATTTTGGCAGTGAATCCTTCTTAGGTGACACTCATACATACCCAATCAAACTCCTCTACAATATATTTATATTGTTTTCTTCCAATTGCCTCTACAGCGAACCCTTCCCAAATGCTATCAATATGTTTTTATCTTACAAAGGCATCAGGAAATGAATAGTCATGAAGTGGAATTGGCTTTAGCTAAGTGGAGTGACCTCTCCAAATAATTTGACCTTTTGATATTAGGTTTTGACTTGATCAAAACCACCTAAGCTGTAACCTCCAAGACAAGACATTTGGAAACTTTATGCTCATGTTGTTGCATTCTAACTCCCATGATTTGAAACAAATCAACCTCCAATATCATCAACAATGGAAGTTTTTGGATGCAAGCAATTCATCTTTCATAACAATGTACTCTTGCTCTGAAGAGAAACATAATAATGAATTAATATCCATCGTGAACCAAGAGGAATATACATCACTCCATTCACACACATAATTGTTCGCCATTTACAAATGTCCTTGCACAAACACTTCATTGGAAAATTTGTACACCATGAACTCATCAAGCTTAGGGAGAGGAGGAATAAATGTTTAATCTTCATTAGTGAATGATGTCATCAAAGTGCAATGTCATCGGCTCACCACACCATAAATTCACAACTCTGCTTACACCTCTTTCACAACATTTTGTCAAAAAAATAACAACAGTGCTATGCTTCCATCAAAATGACTGCAACTCACCATCGTGCTCCAAACTAAACCATTAAAATAGAGGAATGATCAACTATAACATTTGACCAATGTGTTGCAAGTATGAGGTTAACTAGTGTTTTCATTGATGTCAACATACTCATATTGCATTGACAAGAAGGATTGGATGAGCTGTGTGCTAAGGTTATTGAGAAAATTAGTCTCAATTAGGAACAATGAAGAACAATGATGAGAAGAAGGCAAAAGTACTCAATTGGTTGAGTATCAGAGGATGCGGATTAAAGGGTTTGTAGATATGAGTCTTGAGATGATCTAGTTAAGATTTCAGAGGTCCGCATGAAGATATGAAGAAGTTGTGATCAATCAAGTAGAATTGGTTTCGGGAGATGCTCCGGAGTGACAGAGTGTTATAAAAAGGTCCGATGAGATCCAGAAGTGCATTGTCCTATTTTGTAGATTGGAAGGAGTGTTTGGGATATCCTTGAGATGTGTCATCTTGATTTGTACAGTCTGGAGGTCCAAAAGTACCTTTTTAGTATGACAGTGGCAATAGACTGTGTTCTTGAAGTTCTAGATGAAGAAGAAAAGAGATTCCAGTAAGTAGAGGAAGTGCAGATGTACCTGGTCATTCAGGCAAGCCTATGAAGGTTCTTGGATCATGTTGTCGGTCTGCATTAGTGTTAGAGCCTGAAATTAGAGATATACTTCCGGATGAAGATGTTCTTGTTCAGACTGGCCAATCGAATGAGTTGTTCATCTTGCGAATGTTCTTGTGGTGGGGGACCAGATGAGTTATTCATCTTGCGAATGTTCTTGTGGATGATTGCCAACTTAGATGATTGTTGCTAAGTCGATGCCTTGTATAAATAAAGGTTTATGAATTCATTTCGAAGTGTGTTGTAGAGCGGATGAGTGTGGTATAGTGAAAGGTAGAGCAGGTGTGTCTCAGGCTTAAATGGAACTGGTCCAGACATGGTAAAGATGTCATTCTCCAGTTCAAGTTTGTGATACTTATGATCTTGTAGATAGTGTGTCTCTTGTAGGCAGTGTGCCTCCTTGTGAGTAGTGTACTCGAGCAGTGAGCCCTAATTGGCATGTACCATCCATTTTTCTTATTCTTTTAATAGAGAATAATCCTTGGGTTAATCACCCCATGGTTTTTCCCTTAACCAGGTTTTCCACATAAAAAATCTTGGTGTCTAATGTGTTGATGTTTATCTACTCCGGTGTTCATACTTTATGCTTTCATGAATGGTTAATTGATATGCTGTTAACTAACAAAGAAGAATCAAGTGTTTGAAGTAGAAGCAAGTTTTTGTACAACTGATTCACCCCCCTCTCAGTTGTGTGCCCTAGATCTAACAATTGGTATCAGAGCTAGGTTCCTCTAAAAGGAGCTTAACCACTTGAGGAGATCCAAGATGTCGTCATACAAGAAGGATAGTCTAAAGTTTGATGGAACAAACTTCTGGCTCTGGAAAGGTTGCATGAAATGTCACTTGGAGTGTATGGGAAAAGCATACCTGTCCATGGTCACAAAAGCATACGTACCTCCACAGGGTGGTCCAACAACTCTAAATGAAATCACAGATGCTGAAAACAATCTGCGGACCAAAGAAGCTCTTCTAAGTGCATTGACTGACTCGAAACTCTCAAATGTTATTGACCTACCAACTGCATATGAGATCTGGGTTAAACTGGAACTTCTGCATGAAGGAGATGAGTTTGTTAAGAGTGCAAGGTTACAAAGTCCAAAGGGAAATTTGAAAGATTGAAGATGAGAGATGATGAAAATATCACTACCTTTATGCCAAGAGTAAATGAGCTGGAGTGTGGAATTAGGAATGCTGGTGGAGTTCTAGATGAAAATGAGATTGTTTGCAAAATTCTTAGATCTGTTCTTGTTGCCTAAAAAATCAAGGTTGCTGCCATTGATGAATTCAGAGCCCATACAACTGTCACAAGAGAGCAATTGGCTGGCAAACTGGCTGCATTTGAAATGACCGAGTTTGGAGATGATCACCCCAAGACTGAATCTGCATTCAAAGCTAGTGCCTATGTGAAAGGAAAACAAAGATTTGATTCAGGAGAGAACTCTTCAAGGAAGTTGTCGTGGTATGATCAAGTAAGGAAAGACATGGAAGAGGAAGAAGCAGAAACAGCTCAACTTGAAGCCCTCATTGCAAAGAGATTGCCAAGAGGATTCGGTAAGTATGAAGGAAAATTACCCTTTAAGTGCTTCAACTGCAATAAGATTGGTCATTTTGCTTCAAGATGTCTAGAAAGATCTGTAAGGTCCAATTCTAACAGACAAAGGTTCCAAAAGAACTGTTATTATGTTCATGAAGAAGATGATAATGAAGGTGTAACAGATGATGAATCAGAAATAGGAAACAGATCTGGAAATGAATGGGTGTTTATTGCCATCAAGGAAGAAGATCTAATATCATCTGAATCTATCAATCATAAGGTTGTAGAAAGAGCTTTAGCTGCCCAAGTTGAAGAAAACAATGATTGGGTTATTAACAGTGGATGCTCTCACCATATGACAGGTGACAAGAACAAGTTCTTAGATTTGGAAAGGTATGAAGGAGGAATGGTAAAGTTTGGTGATAATTCTGTTGGTAGAATTAGAGGTAGGCGAACTATTTCTTTTGATGGAAAGAGCAAAACTTGTAATGTACTGTATGTTGAAGGATTAAAGCACAATCTTCTCAGTGTTGGTCAGTTGGTAGACAAAGGTTATGATCTCCGGTTCAAGAATGGAAGATGCAGGATCTTTGAAAGTTCTGGAACTGAGATTGCATCTGGTACTCAAATAAAAGGTAATATCTTCCATCTAGTTGGTTCTAATAAAAGTTGTTTGTTTGTTCAAGTTGATCAGAGTTGGTTATGGCGTAGAAGGATGTGTCATGTGAATTTTGACAACATCATCAAGATAAGCAATACTCAGGCTGTAAGAGATCTTCCAAAATTGGTGAAACCTACAAATAGTTTGTGCAAAGAATGTCAGCTAGGTAAACAAAGTAGAGTCTTATTCAAAAGCAAGGATTAGTCCTCTACCAGATTATTGGAATTAGTTCATACTGATCTATGTGGTCCGACAAGAATCAAGAGTATGCAAGGTGATAGATATTTCATGTTACTAATTGATGACCATTCTCGGATGATGTGGGTTACCTTTCTAAAAGAGAAATCAGAAGCCTTTGAGAAGTTCAAAATCTTCAAAGCTATGGTAGAGAATCAAACTAGATTAAAACTGAAATGTCTGAGGTCTGATAGAGGTGGTGAATTCACATCCGGTGAATTCATAGAATTTTGTGAAAAGCATGGTATAAAGAGATAGCTGTCTACTCCTAGGACTCCACAGTAGAATGGAGTAGTTGAGAGAAAGAACCAGACCATCCAGGAAGCATCCAGGACAGTGATGATGAAAGCAAATGTTCCCCAGATGTTTTAGAGAGAAGCTATCAGCACTGCAGTCTATACTCTCAATCAATTTCAAATCAGAAGCAATACCGGTAAGACTCCTTATGAACTTTGGTTTGGTATAACTCCCACTGTGAGATATTTTAGAGTATTTGGTAGCAAGTGTTACATCAAAAGAGATGAAGATCTAGGAAAGTTTGATGCTAGAAGTGATGAAGGAATTTTCTTAGGTTACTCCACTCAAAGCAAAGCATATCAGTGTTACAATAAGAGATTAAGAAAGATGATAGAAAGTACAAATGTGAAGGTTGATGAAGGAATTGAGAAGCCCTCAAGATTTTATGAATATGATGAAGATGATCAGAATGATTCTCTAGTGCAAGGAGCTCAATCCTCCTCTAAAATTTAGATTCAAACTAATCTGGTAAATCAGGAAGAAGAGGTTTGTCTACATGAGCCTGATCAAGAAACAGTAGTGCAAGAAACTCCCAAAGTTCCAAGGTATGTAACTCAACCATTTTGAAGATTAGATCATAGGTGACGAAAGCAAAGGGGTACAAACAAGGAGGAGAATTGCTCAAAATTCAAATGAATACTGTCTGATTTCAAAGATTGAACCTAAGACAATTAATGAAGCTTGCAATGATGAAAACTGGACCAAAGCAATGGAGGAAGAGTTGATACAAATTGAGAAAAATCATACCTGGGAACTTGGGATCTTGTTCCCAGACCTAGAAACAAGAATGTGATTGGAACCAAATGGGTCTTCCAGAACAAACTAAATGAAGTTGGTGAAGTAATCAGAAACAAAGCCAGATTGGTCTGCAAAGGCTACTCTCAAATAGAAGGAATTGATTTTGAAGAAACCTTTGCTCTGGTGGCAAGAATTGAAGAAGTCAGATTATTTCTTGCATTTGTTAACTTCAAAGACTTCAAGGTATATCAGATGGATGTCAAGTCTGCCTTCCTAAATGGTGATTTGGAAGAAGTATATATTGAACAACCGGATGGATTTCAATTGTCTGATCATGATGATATGGTCTGCAAGTTGAAGAAAGCACTGTATGGATTGAAGCAAGCCCCAAGAGCATGGTATGAAAGGTTGGATAAGCATCTTGTGTAGATTGGTTTCAACAAAGGTACTGCTGATAGTAATCTATATTTCCAAATAGATAATGAAAACATCTTGATTGTTGAAGTATTTGTTGATGATATCATCTTTGGAGGAAGAGATAGTTTGTGTAAAACCTTTGCAAATCAAATGAGAAGTGAGTTTGATATGTCAATGCTTGGTGAAATGAATTTATTCTTGGGTCTGCAAATTACTCAGACAAAGAAAGGCATCTTTATCTCTCAGACCAAATATGCGAAAGAATTATTGAGGAAATTCAGAATGGAAGATTCAAAGCCAATGAACACTCCTATGGCAACCGGATGTAAGTTGAGCAAAGATGATGACTCTCCTAAGACAGATCAGACCAAGTACAAATCAATGATTAGAGGACTATTGTATCTCACTTAGACTAGACCAGATATAATGCACGTTGTTGGTCTTGTGGCAAGATTTCAGGCTGATCCCAGAGAATCTCATGTCATGGCAATCAAAAGAATTTTTAGGTACTTGAAAGGAACAGTTGAGTATGGTCTATGGTATCCTAGAGATTAGGATTTCTCTCTTCATGCATATACAGATGCAGATTGGGCAGGAGATGTGGATTACTAGAAGAGCACCAGTGGTGGAGCTTTCTTTTTGGGAAAAAGGTTGGTTTCTTGGCTAAGCAAGAAATAAGAGGTAATATCTCTATCTACAACTGAAGTAGAATACATTGCAGCAGCAGGTAGTTGCACTCAAATCTTATGGATGAAGCAGATGTTAAGAGACATTAAAGTAGAATATGAGGAGCCTATCACAATTTTCTGTGATAATTCAAGTGCAATAAATATTTCTAAGAATCTGGTGTTGCATTCTAAGACCAACCACATATCTATCAAGTTTCACTTTCTGAGAGAGCAAGTGAACAAGGATGAAGTCAGATTGGAGTATGTACCCTCCAAGGATTAGATTGCAGATATTTTTACTAAACCTCTTGCCAAGGACTCTTTTGAGTTTCTCTGGGAGAAGTTAGGGGTCATGGCCCCTCCGGTGATGAACTAGGATGCACTAATGTGCATCAGTCTGGTAGATATCACAGTCATATCTTGTGTTCTGGATTGATGATGGGGAGCTGCTACTAAGGGGGAGCAGCTGGTATGATTCTGATGTGTTAGAATTGCAAGTATGAGCCCTTTGCCATTGATGTCAAAGGGGGAGAGAAGACATGTGAAAAATAAGTTGTTGATCAAAGGGGGAGTAGTAAAAGAAAGAGAACACATGTGATGAGTTGTTGCTGATAGGGGGGCTATGACAGAAAGGAGAAGTTCTTGTCTTGATGGTTTTTCACATCATATGTTGCCATCAATGACAAAGGGGGAGATTGTTGCAAGTATGAGGTTAACTAGTATTGTCATTGATGTCAACATACTCATATTGCATTGACAGGAAGGATTGGATGAGCTGTGTGCTGAGGTTATTGAGAAAATTAGTCTCAATCAGGAACAGTGAAGAATAGTGATGAGAAGAAGGCAAAAGTACTCAATCGGTTGAGTATTGAGGATACAGATTAAAAGGTTTCTAGATATGAGTCTTGAGATGACCCAGTTAAGATTTCAGAGGTCTGCATGAAGATATGAAGAAGTTGTGATCGATCAAGTAGAACCGGTTCTGGGAGATGCTCCAGAGTGACAGCGTGTTACAAAAAGGTCCGGTGAGATCCGAAAGTGCATTGTCCTATTTTGTGGATTGGAAGGAGTATTTGGGATATCCTTGTGATGTGTCATCTCAATTTGTACATAGTTTGGAGGTCCAGAAGCACCTTTTTCAGTATGACAGCAGCGATAGACTGTGTTCTTGAAGTTCCAGATGATGAAGAGAAGAGATTCCAGTAAGTAGAGGAAGTACGAATGTGCCTAGTCATTTAGGCAAGCCTGTGAAGGTTCTTGGATCATGTTGATGTTGTTTTGTTAGTCCACATTAGTGTTAGAGCCTAGAATTAGAGATATACTTCTAGATGAAGATGTTCTTGTTCAGACTGGCTGACCGCATGAGTTGTTCATCTTGCGAATGTTCTTGTGGTGGCCGACCGGATGAGTTATTCATCTTGTGAATGTTCTTGTGGATGATTGCTGACTTAGATGATTGTTCCTAAGTTGATTCCTTGTATAAATAAAGGTTTGTGAATTCATTTTGAAGTGTGTTGTGGAGCGGATGAGTGTGGTAAAGCAAAAGAGTGAAAGGCAAAGCAAGTGTGTCTCAGGCTTAAATGGAACTGATCTGGACATGGTAAAGATGTCATTCTCCAGTTCAAGTTTGTGATACTTATGATCTTGTACACAGTGTGTCTGTTGTAGATAGTGTGCCTCCTTGTGAGTAGTGTGCTCAGGCAGTGAGCCCTAATTGGCATATGCCATCCATTTTTCTTATTCTTCTAACAGAGAATAATCCTTGGGTTAATCACCCCATGGTTTTTCCCTTAACCAGGTTTTTCACGTAAAAAATCTTGGTGTCTAATGTGTTGATGTTTATTTGCTCTGGTGCTCATACTTTATGCTTTCATGAATGGTTAATTGATATGCTATTAACTAACAAAGAAGAATCAAGTGTTTGAAGTAGAAGTAAGTTTTTGTACAACTGATTCACCCCCCCTCTTAGTTGTGTGCCCTAGATCTAACATAATGATGCTTCTAATTGATTGTGAAAAACCAAAAATTAATTGAAATCAACCAAACTGAACCAAAAATGATAAGGTGATAGTGTGACACATGATTGCCATCAACCGCAAAAAAACTGCCAACACCTCAAAGTCACAAACTAAACCAACAACCAAGTTAAAACCAAACAAAACTAAAACATCATTTTTTTGTTGATGTCAGATTACGTATACACATGGGTACTCTTGCATCACTATTTTCTAAAGCTGAGTGCATACCTCCACCTGATCTTTCTTTGAAATGGTGTTAATTTTCTTAGTCACAACTCCACCTCAAAGAGGCAAAAAATGTAGACACCTAAATTTGACCACATCTTGACACTACCATATTTATCCCACATCTCCCATCCTAACATTATATTATTCAATTAACCAATCTAATCTAATCATTTTTCTTATATTAATTAAATAATTCCTAATTATTTAATGAATAAATCCAATCATCTTCCCAACATTAATTAAATAAATCTCAATCATTTATTTAATTAATTAACCATTTCAACATTTTCCTCTATAGTCTAGCTTTAATTAAATAAATTCAACATTTATTCAGTTTATCCTAAATCCCCTCTCATATTATTAGTTGGCTAAGAATCAATTAGTTAACTAATTATCTACTTGCACATTCCTAAGCATCATTAGCGAAGTCAACTTTGCACATGGTTCAATGCATGAACAAAGCTCTATGAGTGCACATTCATCCACAAACTACCTTTTTGATCCTCACCATCTAATTCACATATGTTAAATCTTAGTCCTCGAAATCTCCTCAGTGCAAACCCCAATCATGTGCATCAATCATCAAGTGTCACTTGGTGGTTTCTAATGCATGCTAATCTTTCAAGCATCCTCAACTATTTATCTTCCAAATCAATAATAACCATTGATCCTCCTCATCAAAAATCCTTAAATAAACCATTCCATAAGTCATTTTAATTGATTGAGTAGAAAGCAAAGACATGTTGTGGGTTTGAGCAACCACATTCAACAATAATCCTTTGGAGCACATCTATTTAATCAAGGTTTGTACATGAAGTTCATCTGATTTTATGACGTACTTAGCATTCCTTTTTTCTCTAATCTTGAGTTGAATTAAGGTGTGAAATTAGGATCCTAGTATTGTTAGGTTATTTACTATTTTACATTTTAATGTTTTCATTGTCTACTACCAAATAGGAGTATTCCACATTATTCACAACACAAACTTTCATGGGGTGTTGCGATGGAATAGTGAGTTCAAATATGTGGTGTTAGTTAACAATAAGCTTCAGGACATAAAAACAAGTCAATGAAGAGATAAAACAAAAGGCTAGGAAAAACATTCAAAACATTAATATAGGTTTTAGTGTGGTTTTAGGACCATGACTTAGGTTTAATCTACAACAAGACCTCAACTAAGAGAATAAAAATTTCACTACTTTTTGCAAGGATGCCAATATCTTCTTGGAATGATTTCACAACCATCAAGTGGTAGTCCTACATTTATCTAATGAGAACTAAGTAATTTACAATTTTGGTAGAGGAAATCTAGTAACTACCATCTTGGGGATGGTCATTAGATGTTTGTACTAAACCAAATTACTTTTAGATTTTGAAGGGCCCATAAGTCATTATTATAGATGATGCCTTATCCTTCAAAATCTATAAATATGAAAATTATGTGAACAATTTCAATCCAACCATTATTTTTTCTTAGTGTATTATCTTTAGGAAAATAGATAAGCAAAATCCAACAATAAAACATTGAATTTTGTATTAGTAAAAATTGTTAGATATTTGAAATAAGACTAGCATAGGTACAACTATGCCTCACTCTTTGGGTTTATAGAACTTGATGGGACCTAAAGAACTAGTTCCTAGAAATGCATTATTTTGTCTCAAAAATCCATTAAAAAATCCCACTTTTGCCTTTGCAATTTAAACCCATTAATTATGGGTAAGTGCAAAAAGATGGGGGGCCAAAAAGTGGCCACATTGTTTTTAAAAAAATTAATGCATAACGTGCTCACGTTATGGTTTGGTAATGACAAGCCTAAGGCTCGTCAAAACCAAACCATAACACGCTCCCATTATAACGCGAGCACGTTATTACTTCTTATAAATAAAAAAAAGCTTTTCACTTCATTTCATTTCTTTTTTCTCCTATATACCCACAGCCTGCAAACCCTAGGAAGCACACTCGCATTTTGGAAAACTCAATTCAACACAAAAATCTTTGTAATTCATCGCCAAAATGCCGCTACGATGTTGAGCATGCCAAAGGAGTGAGTTTTATTTGTTTTTTTGTTTGAATTTGTTTCTAAATAGGTAGGTTTGAGTTGATTTTTTATGTAAATTTCATTAATTGTCAGGAAATGTTAATACAGCTCCTCCTCCTCCTCAAAATCCACAAAATCCTACAGAACAACAACAACCTCCTCCATCCATTCCTTGACATGCCCCTAGAACACAAGAAAATATAATGGGGCAAATTGAAAATAACAAAAAAGAAATTGAAGATATAATTGCAAGGTTGAAAGATCCTTTCACTTCAACCTTGCATAGGTCCATGCTTGTTGAATCTCTTGAATCTATGTTATCAAATATAGATTCAATTAGTAAGCAAATATCTAGATGTACAGATAAGAGGAGAGAGTTTAGAGACTATTATGCAGACAAGCTGTCATACCAAGATGTGAAAAAATTACAAATTACAAAATTAGACTTGTGTTTAATTTTCACAAACCCACAAACAAATCAACCTCCACCCATTACATGTAAGAAGTTCTCTATCCATTGGTGCAATAACCAAGTGATAAGGGACAATTTTGGGCAGAGGTGGTGGATGGTTTTTGACCATCCTCCATGCAATAATAATGAGGTCCCGCAATACTTTTTGAGGAAACTCTACTGCGAGTTTGTCCTCAATAAAGTGCCAAACTATTTTGATATGCGGGACTTCTAGGGTAGAGGTGGGGGGTCAGCACAAGATAGACCAGGGGCATGTGTTGAGCCAGAATAGGCAATGAGACGAGTAATCAACAGACCAACCCGTGAGCATGTTTCTATCTCTTCCATTGTGAAGGAGAGTGTTCAAGTCGATACACTTCAGTCTATTAGTGCCTTGACCCAGAGCATCATAGAGCATGCCAGTCCTATAGCATAGAGTGGGTTAGGAGATAGTGCGAGGAGTAGGGTCTCACCCCATGCTTGTTAGACTTGCGGGTCATCCTGTGGTTATGACCCCATGGATAGTCAAGACGCAGGTGCACAGGCTACATCTGCAGCTAAGCAGATGGTGATGACAGATACCCTCCTAAGTGAGACTTTCGGCCTTGATACTCAGGTAAATATTAGCAAGTTTATTGAATTTAATTTATTAAATTTTATTTTTGAAATGCAAGATTAACTAATTTAGTTTGATTATTTTAATGAAATTTCAGGGTCATAGCGTTGATCTAGTTTTCAGTGGTTCTCCACCTACATATTACACTAGATCATCTTCTGTTAGGGTATGTAACTAGTAAACAATTATAAATATTACATGTGAATAGAATCGTTATATGAATGGTATTCTAATATCTAATTTTGGATGTTGAATTGGTTAATATTGGAGATTTCACGGCAACACCTACCAGCGGTGGTGGACTTCAAAGCTTCACAGAGGTAATAAAATAAATAGTTTAATGAATGAATTGTACTTACTAGATTTTTGTATGTGACTTGTGTGCTTTATTGTGTGTACTTCTATTTTTAGATGAATGTGTGTGTATGTTAGGAGCCATGATTTACATCACTATTATAGTTTTCATAATTGAATAATGTTGTTTTATTTCTAGATAATGTAGGCTACGGAGACACCTCCCAATGTTCATAGGGCAATGGAGCATGGTGTGACCTCTATGATTCATAGCTCCATGGCATTGACAAGGGTATGAGGCAGATTACTAAATTTCAATTTACATTCATTGTTATAGTTGTTTATTTTTGAAAAATCAAAAGACTATTGATTTGATGTTTAATTTCTATCTAGATAGTTTCCATAGGACATGACATCACCACGGCCTATTCCTGCTACTGAGGCAACTGAGGAGACAGATTATATGGTAGCGGTAAGTGATTATTTTTTTTAATGTTTCATTTTTTATAACATGTAATTTCTATATATTAATGTCTATACTTTTTATTGTAACAACTAAAGATGCAGGAAGAACTAAATAGGAGGAGCAGCCCTCGGGTTCGTAGTAAACCACCCACATGTGCATCTCCATCCCCTAGAAAATCAAAGGTTTCCTATGATCTATTCTCTTCACCATCCAAAGGGGAATGACTTTTTATTGTGTTCCTTTGTTGTATGCCTATATGGCATTTTTGGACATATATTTTGTATTGCATATAGTTCACATTGTATGCCTATATGGCATTCTTGTAAACCCATATGGCTATTTTGTATATATGTTATACTTGTATTGACAAATATTGATGTATGCCTATATGGATATTTGGTTAATACAAATCTTTTTTATTGATGGCATCCATACTTGCATTATAAATCCACGTTTGAATAGATATTTGTAGATGGCTACTTCAAATATTTAAAGTCCAATTTTAATACATATGATGTTTATTGATCCAATAAGCTAGCTATTGTTATTCAAGTATCACCTAAACCTCATTTTGGAACTAAAAGATAAAAGTTGTATTTAAAAAAAAAATGAATCATGTAGACACCCAAATTTGTCCCAACTTTGTGTAGCAACACCTTGTTAAATCATTAATCATTAAGCCAATTAATTAAATAAATTTTATTTATTTAATTGAAATCCCATTCTCATCCATTTAGCCAATTAATTAAATAAATTTTATTTATTTAATTAATTTCCACATCATATCTTATTCCATTTTATTCATTTATCCTATTAATTAAATAAATTTATTTTATTTAATTAATATCCAACTCATATTACAACTAATTCAAATATTTTATTTGAATTAAACACTCATCTTTTATCACATTCCAACACTTGGCCAGTCAATCATGTGTTGTCATGCAACTTTCATTCATATCCTTCACATGCACAACTAATGGAACCTAAATTTAGTAACTTTCAATCCTAGCCATTCACATAGCCTCTGAATCTCTACCATTGATTGATCTTGGTTAAGTCCTATATAAACACCCTCTCACTCCATATGAGACATTCAGCAATCATATAGCACCTACATTATCATCTTGAGCATCTTGAGCATCTGATCATCCAACTGAGCTTTTATCATCAATCATGGCAGCTTTCAGCTTTGCAATTGTTCATTGTTGAAGAAGCAATCCACATCCCTCAAACAAGGAATCGCATGGTCTAGGTGATGTTATGCTTGAATTGCATTGTCCTTTGATTTCATTTAGATTAGATTCCTTGATGATGGTAGGGTTAGGGTTTCATGACTATGTCTGATCTGCTAAACCTGACTTTCACCCATCATATTTTGGCACGCCCGGTGGGACTCACGTCCTTGATTGACTTCATTTTTTGGAGTTGTTTCTTTGAAGATCAGATTTTATAGGTGCTTGTAGTAAATTCTGATTACTTCTGAATGAAAATCCGCTGCTTCCGGATCTCTGTGCCGCTTTTATGCAGGAAACGGCCGCATTTACCTCTCTGGATCGCCTTTAAATAGACAGTCATCACCTCAGGTATAATTTGTATCACTTTTGTTTTAACAAGGCTCGCCTGTGATTTTAGCACTAATTGCGGTTGCTTTAGACTGTATTTATCACTTTTGACCTAACAGTGGCCACTTTTGCACACATTCGCATCACTTTTGATCTAACAGTGGCCGCCTTTGCACATGTTCGCATCACTTTTGATCTAACAGTACTCACTTTTACGCTGATCTGAATCACTTATGAACTAAGAGTGATCACCTGTGCAGGTTAGGGTTTAGACTTTTTTGCAGATACAGGTCACTTTTGTCTCACAACCAGTCGCTTCTAGGTATAGCTGGATCGCTTATGAGTCTACAGAGGCCGCATTTGAATTAATTGGAATCACTTATGAACTGGCAGTGCTCGCTTGTTAGACTAGGGTGTTGTCTGTTGACTGTGTTTTTGCAAATACAGTTCACATTTAGCCCTCAATTAATCACGTGGGTTTATGCGCATCACTTATGAGCTGACAGGTGTCGCATATTGCATTTGCCGCGTCGCATATGATCTGCAATATCTCACCTATGGGAAAATGAAGATCGCCTTTGATCAGCAGTGAATCGCATCTGGTAAGTTTTGTTGTTTTCAAATCTGTTTCAGTTCCAGTTCAATTTTTGGCTATTAATTGGGTATTTGCGCAGCATCTTATCGATTTGTCCAAGAAAAGGAGGTTATCAAACTACTGACATATCTGTTGCAGGTTCGATCGGTCCAAGATTTGTGGTTTTTCACTAAATTAGGCATATTTGGGCTTGGTGCTTAAAATGAATCATTGTTTGCTCCGTGCTTGATTTATCTTTTTGATTGCTTGCATGTGCTTGATTGTAACCCAAATTTAATGGCAAAAGTATCCTCTCCCCTTGCCTATCAAATGGATCTTGGGTGTATGAGAACTTGTCATTATCTTTAGAGGGCCTGCCTTCCCGGTGTGAGAAGGGATACGACCCAAGTGGTAACGGGCTAAAGCCAAGTCCTTTCAAACCGCTATATAAGAAAAGTGTTTGTGTCGAAAGCCATAAACAACGGGTGCTGTTGCATTATACTGACAGCCAACCTCCCCCAAAACCCTCCAAGGCGCAACCCTTGGAGGCTGGGAGACTCCATAACGAAGAGTAGCACTGCCGCATGTATAGCCACCCGAATGGATGCCCTTATTAGCAACTTTGTGTAGTAGCCAAAAACCTTCTATCTGTTGATGCAAAAGGTGGGACCTTTGAAGTGGCCCTGATTCACATGGTTCTTAGTAGAGATAGCAGGGACAATCCTAAGGTTTGGTGTGGGGACAAGCCTTACAGGAAGCCTGAAACTTGGTATGCATGAGAAGTGAGTGCCGTGGAGGGGAGCCGGTGCTACCAAGATCCTGAAGCTATCCACTTTGAATAAGCACGGCCAGGGGATTCAACAGATACTGTCGTATCCTAGCCTAGGTTGTATCAGTTTGTGCTTCTTGTGAGTGTGAGTGACTGTTATCACTATTTTCTTGCTGAAAAACTACAAAATTAGACAACTTTTGGACAAACACAGTCGCTTTTGAACCTAAACTGCTCGCACAGATCACAGACATCGCTTCTGAACTGTAGTAATTCACTTTTTGCCTAAACTGTGTCACTTTTAAACAAGCCCGCATATAGGCTGAACTGTGTCGCTTTTAAACAACAGCTGCCCGCATATAGGCTGAACTGTGTCACTTTTAAATAATAGCTGCCTGCATATAGGCTGAACTGTGTCGCTTTTAAACAACAGCTGCCTGCATATTACTTGAACAGAATCACTTTTAAACCACAACTGATCGCCTACTGCCTAAACCAAATCGCATCTGAACCATAGCTGATCGCATCTTGCCTGAATAGAATCACCTTTAAACCACAACTGATCACCTTTTGTTTGAACAGAATCGCATATGAATCACAGCCGATCACATCTTGCCTGAGCCAAATCGCCTTTAAGCCGCAGTTAGTCACCTCCTGTCTGAATAGGTTCGCCTTTGAACAACAGACTGTCGCCTTTAGGGAAATCTGAGTCGCCTTTGATCAACAAACAATTGCTTTCAGACCAACAGTCTTCGCCTCTGCATTCGCTTCTGGTTAACACTGTCATTCTCTGTTGAGCCTAAACCAGATCGCATCTGAGCTATCATTGATCACCTTTAGCATTCTTTAAGTCACCTTTGAGCTATCATCAGTCGCCTTTAGTCAAAATACCTGCAAATCCTAGTATCTCAGCTGAATTAGCCACAGGTCCAGCTTGCTTAAGTCTTAAACATCAGTTTTAAGACTTCTCTTTGATCAACAGCAAATACCTAGACTTTGTCTCCTATTTTTGAGCTTATCAATCAATCACAACTCATGAGCTTTCCATCCTTTTGAGACCCCAACCAGCAAATCAGACATCAACCCAATCATTTCAATCAGCAAACATCCTTCAACCAACGTCATCCTTCAGCTTTAGCTTCAGCAAACAACATCCTTTAGCTTTAGCTCCAACAAACATCAACAGCAAACAATCTTTCCCTTGAGTGTTTGAGCTATCCTCTAGGGAGAACAAACAACAACCCAACAACAACAACTCATCCAAAATAAATCAACCAAGCGAATTAGCCAAACCAGCAAACCAAAACAACAACCAATCAACCAACCAGCCAACTATCATCTTTTGGGTCTCAAAACTTTGACAAGCTCAACTTCATCATCAACATCATGCCTCAAACTAGGAGTCAATATCGAGCTGAAATAGAAGCCAAATTGAAAGCTGAAATGGAAGCCAAATTGCAAGCTGAGATGAAACAATTCACAACACCTCTTAAGGACGCAACTCAATTCACAACTGGTATGCCTCCTCATATGTTTATACCTCAAGGATACACTATTGGCGAGTCATCTTCACAACGAATGCAACCTACACCATCCTTGGAAACTTTTGAAGAACAATCTCAAGACGACTCATCAGAATTCCAAGATACCTATCTATGGGACCAAGTTGAGAAACTTATGATATCTGAGCCTGATCGTTGCTTTCTCCAACTTGCTCACATGGGTGCTAAACTACCAAAGGACTTTGACATATCCACTATTAGAGAGCAAGATCCCAACACTACTGTTGTTGTTGCGAATGGACCATCTACTATAGTCACATCATCTCCTATTCCATCGCAAACATCATCCTCATTGCCTATTGTTGCTTCATTTGAGCCACCATGATCAGAGCATACTTTAGAACCATTGATAGTGCCCACCAATGTGCTCCCTCTCATGTCACAAAATCTCAACATTCCACCTTTCCATGTTCCTCAACATATCTCTCCTTCTACCATGACTGTTTCCATGCCTCAAGTAACACAAGCTGTCCATGTAACACAAGCGCAAATACTTCAAGCATCACAAGCTATTCCCATGTCTTATAGTGTGCAAACCTCTCAAACCACTCCCACAACACATGTTGTCCATGCTCCACACCCATTACAATCCACTACATCTCATACAAATACCATATCCCATATACCAACTGCTAATACCTCAATGCTATCATATAATCCCAACGTTAGTCTCATTGACATGAGTGATCCCCCCGTTTCTCAAGCCAATCCGAACAATAAGATCGCTTATGTTGATCAACTTACATCCATGTCGTCATATTCTTCCAATCCTTCACACACCATCAATCCATCCTATGCTACCCAAAGCTTCCCTATTATCACCCAACACATGACACCTACTCATCCTCATGTTGTCCACAATACAAATCCAAATGTTTCTGTCGTATCTACCAATCCCTCTGTCACTTACCATGTCATGAATTCAATACCAACTTCCCAACCATTCGCTACTATCAATCCACTATCCACTTCCCATGTGATGCACACCCAATTGCCGCTTGTGTCTCAAGGACAGCAATCCTCCAACACATATGTGTCACATACCAACCCTTTGACATACATTGTGGGTACACAACCACAACAAACAGTCACAACTCCATATATCCCACAACCGCAACCACAATATATCTCCTACCATACTCCACCCCCTTCGTAACAACAGTAATTATCTTCAGTAGATGTTCAATAGATGATCGATGAAAGGGTAGGACAAGGCAAGAAACCTTTTTCTCTCAAAAACATATGCGCCTGTCCATTTGACAAGTCTCTTAATATGATACCTTTTCCACCACATTTTGAAATCCCACAATTTGATAAATACAAAGGGAAAGGGAATCCAGAAGACCATCTTCGAGCTTTTTTTGTAGCATGTCTTGATGTCTCTTATGACGATACGTATCTTTTAAGACTATTTCCTCGAAGCTTAGCAGGGCAAGCTCTTGAATGGTTTTCTCATTTACCCCCAGGCATCAAATCTTTTGTGGAATTAGCAAACAAATTTTGATCACACTTTGCCTTCAACATTGAACATGAGGTAAAATGAATGACCTTGTCAATACCAAACAGTGCAACGGTGAACCCTTTTCTTCTTTTACCCAACGATGGTGTAATATGGCTAGCAAATTATCATGGGAAATACCTGAGAAACAACAGCTTGACATCTTTGTTCAAAATCTTCATCCTGAGCTGTCATTCCAACTACAATTGCAGAGTGCTAGCACCTTTGACGAACTAGTTTCCAAAGGAGTTATTATTGAATGAGCCTTAATTGCCAAGGGCACTATTAAGATCTTTCGCGACAACAAAGATTCTCCCCAAAATTCCAATGATAAGTCTCGCTTTTGGAACAAGAACAAGAATGTTGTAAATGACGGTATTGTAGACGCGAAGAATATTCAAACTATGAAAGCTCCCATCACCATTCAAGCAGCCTCTACATCAAGACAACCTTTTTCACAACGAAGAAACCAATGCCAAACTTCCAATCCATGTCGGCAATTTACACCATTTGTGGAACCCATGGAAGTTGTTCTTCAAAAGCTACTTCAAGCAGGAGATATTATTCTACCCGATGCACCACCAAATGGTGAACCACTCTTTCGAGCTCCTTGGTACAAAGAAAATGAGTATTGTGATTACCATTGAGTTAAAGGGCACAAAATAAATGGTTGTATGCGCTTAAAACACGTTATCCAAGACTGCATTGACCAAGGTTTAATCAACGTCACACCTTCAACGGCTCAACCTGCCCAACAATCAACATCAAACTATGATCTAGAGACTTTCAAGAATCCACTTCCATCTCATGATCAGACAAATAACCTTCAGGCTAGAAATGCTATTCTGTATAACTATGCATCATCTACCATTGGCCGCATTGACCATGCTCGCATTTCTACCATTACCGTCCAAGGGAGAGCACCTGATTGTGCCGTAACCACGCGAAGAGGTCGAGTTACTATTCAAGGAGCACCTCCCCATCCTCCTTGATCTCTCTCTGACTATAACCTCTTGGATCACCTTGGTAAAACACCCACACACATATCTATTCTTGAGCTGCTCCGCATATCCCCCGCACATAAAGCTATCCTTGATAAAGCCTTACAAGAGTCTTCGGTGCCTAATAATATTAATATCACACAATTCCAATCTATGGTCGCTAGCATTGCAGCCCCTTGTCATTTGACCTTTTCTGACAAAGATCTTCAGCCCTCCATTCATCCATCACATAATGAAGCCCTCCATATTGAAGTATTTGTTAAGCAACGCCGTATCAAACGAGTCTTGATAGATGGGGGAGCTAGTCTTAATATATGTTCTTTGAAACTTATCAAGCAATTGGGATATTCTGAGAAAGATGTTGACACCTCCAAGGTTATTACCATCAGAGCATATGATGACGCTGAAAGAGATACCGAAGGGATTATCTTATTGCCTATTCAAGTTGGGCCGGTCATTACAGAAACTCGCTGTCAAGTCCTTGATATTGATCTTCCTTACAACATCATCCTTGGTTGCCCTTGGATCCATACCCTTAAACCAGTTCCCTCTACATACCACCAATGCCTTAAATTTCCACATAAGGGTGTTGAGGTTACCATTCAAGCTGATCCCAATCCATTTGAGTTCTGCCGTGCCTTTCAAGCTAAATATCAGAGTCTGAATCGCATTCCTATCAACATCGAGGCATATCCATCTTCATCCTATATAAACCCATCCGACCTTCTCAAGCCCTCATCTAGCAAAGCCGCTTCCAACCTTCATATCAAATATACCGAACATGGCCTTGGTGAATACAAATTACAAGAGTCCTATTGTGTTGGTACCCTTCCATTATCTCCTAAATCCCGCGGTAAGCCCTCTACATCCAAGCCAACTTCATCCTCCGCTGTTATCAAAGCTCCCCCTACAGTATTCATTAAAGGTGGTTTCTTGGATCATGAAGACATTGAGGACATAAACTCTTGGATATTCTTTGATGAAAATGACCAAGTCCAACTTGAAGTAGAGCGATACAACAATGGGTTTTGTATCATAAAGAACATGGGCTATAAAGGACATGGCAGCTTGGGATCACAGGAACAAGGACCTACTGAGCCCATTATTGTGTCTAAGAAGTTTAATAAGCAAGGCCTTGGTTACCAACCAGAGGTACCGCGACCCAAAGACATTAAGTGTATTTCTGATATCGACGTTGGACCTTCTTCGGTAGGAGAGACTTCTAACTCGGATACTATCGATGACTCCTCCCTTCATATCATCAACCTTTTTCAAGAACATTCCATCTTCATGTTTTCCACAGCCTCTTCTAGTCATCACAATTCCTCCATTAGCCTTTCACTCGTATATCCTGACCTCATCGATTGGGACCAATAGGGGGCACCGATAATAGATACATCTGAAAATGACGAAGCCATTGCAAAATTCATGGGTTTGAGACAAGGTATTCCACTGGGTGATCATAAAGTAGGTTTCATGATGGATTTACCTAAACTAGCATATTTTGGCAGAAGTATCAAATCCTTTAGTCGCAAAAGTGAAATAAACAAAATTCAACAAAATAGGTCACTAGGTGAAAACCGAAAGGCGCCTCTTAACCGTGAAAAAGTAAAAATAAAGGACGTATCCGAAGGTGAAAACCTCTCTGAGGCACCTGAGGATGAGGGATTTGATCTTCCTGTTGTCACTGATTACTATGAAAAATCAACTGTGCTAGTTGAAAAATCACAAGACATGAACTTGGGAACAGAGCAGAATCCGAAGATTACTTTTTTGGCAGCATCACTATCAGAGCAAGAACAAAGAATCTTCATAGCATTTTTTATGAGAAGAGCTATAAATTTTGCATGGACTTATGCAGACATGCCAGGTCTAGATCCTTCACTTGTGGTACATCATTCAGCAGTATCTCCTGATGCGAAGCCTGTCAAACAAAAATTGCGCAAAATGCATCCACAAGTTGCCTTATTGGTCAAAGCAGAAATTTAGAAACTGTTAGAAGCAAAATTTATAAAGCCTATTGATTATCCAGAATGGGTTTCAAATTTGGTACCTGTAGCAAAACCAGATGGACATGTTCGTTGCTGCACAGACTTTAGAGATCTTAACAAAGCTTGTCCTAAGGATGATTTCCCACTACCAAGCATAGACAACATTGTAGATCTTATAGCAGGACATGAAATGCTATCTTTGATGGATGGATTTTCAGGTTATAATCAAATCCGAATAGCAGAGGAAGACCAAGATAAAACATCTTTTATTTGTCCATGGGGCACATATTGCTGGGTTGTAATGCCTTTTGGTCTTAAAAACGCTAGAGCTACCTATCAACGAGCCATGACAGTTATTTTTCATGACCTTTTTCATACTATCATGGAAGACTATGTTGATGACATCCTGGGAAAATCCAAGACAAGAGAAGGACATCTACAAGTATTGGCACAAATCTTTGATCGATTAGAAAAATACCAAGTCAAACTAAACCCAAAGAAGTGTGTATTTGGTGTAACATCAGGAAAACTGTTGGGATATATTGTGTCTCGACGGGGGATAGAAGTGGACCTAGCTAAGGTAAAAGCTATCATAGAAATGCCTCCACCAACGAATCTCAAACAGCTCCGCAGTTTACAAGGTAGGCTACAATCTATTTGCAGATTTATCTCACAACTAGCAGATAAATGTCATCCTTTTCAACATCTTCTTTGTAAGGGTGAACCTTTTAAGTGGGATGAAAAGTGTCAACAGGCTTTTGATAAGATAAAGGAATACTTGGCAACACCTCCTGTGTTAGTACCTCCTATACCTGATCGTCCATTACTGCTCTATATATCATCAACAACCGCAGCATTGGGTGCCCTTCTAGCTCAACATGATGACTCAGGAAAAGAACAAGCCATTTACTACATCAGCAAAACCCTTGTGGGCTATGAACTCAATTACTCATTCATGGAAAAAGCTTGTTTAGCATTAGTGTTTGCTTCCTGAAAGTTGCGACACTATATGCTGAACCAAACAACAAAGCTCATCTCTAATGTGGATCCCCTCAAGTATCTCCTTTCAAAAGCCCTTCTCACAGGGAGATTAGCCAAATGGGCTATGATCTTAAGTGAATTTGACATACAATATGTGAACCGCAAAGCTATCAAAGGACAAGTCATTGCTGATCAATTAGTTGCAGCACCCATCACAGATATTCAGCCAATATATCCAGAATTCCCTGATGAAGGATTGTTTAATTTGAATTCTCTAGCACGATGGCAACTATACTTTGATGGATCATACACACAACATGGTTCTGGAGCAAGTATCTTGTTTGTCACCCCTCAAGGAGATTGTATACCTAAATCATACAGAATAGCATTCCCATGTACCAACAACATAGCAGAGTATGAAGCTTTAATCACAGGCTTGCGCATGGCAGTACAATGGGCTATCAAATAGTTATGAGTCTTTGGTGATTCTTAGCTGGTCATCAAATAGGTCTTAGATGAATATCAAACAAGAGATGGAAAGCTTCTCCCATACAAGCTAATGGTGGATGATTTCAAGAAATATTTTGAGGATATTACCTTTGAGCAAATTCCCAGACTACAAAACAGAGTAGCAGATGCCATGGCTATGATTGGATCTCTTTTAGACATGCCATCTAACACCTATAAATGTGAATTCTTGGTTGAACAGCTTTTGATCCCAGCATTTGAAGTTCCACAGTCTGAGCTTATATGTGAAATTGTTGGTCCCAATTCGTCGTGGTACAAGGATATATACGAGTATCTCCGAAATCAAATCTTTCCATGTCAACTATCCAACACCCAGTACAAAACCTTTGTCCGTCAAGCCTCTCGTTACACTATCTTAGGAGACACCCTTTATCGCCGGAGTCTTGATGGTATCCTTCTTAGATGTCTTGATTCTGAGGAAGTAAAAACAGCCTTACGTGAAGTACATGAAGGTGTTTGCGGTTCGCATTCCGCTAGCCCTAGCCTTGTTAAGAAACTTCTATGAGCAGGATACTATTGGCCAACTATGGAAAAAGATGCCCAGCACTTTGCAAAGTGATGCCTACAATGTCAGAAACATGGAGATCTAATACATGCACCAGCACATGAGCTTCAGCCTATTGTCACTCCATGGCCTTTTTCGCAATGGGGACTTGATCTCGTAGGTAAAATCCATTCCTACTTCATCCAACGGTCATAAATTTATTATTACTTCCACTGAGTATTTCATGAAGTGGGTAGAAGCCATACCAATGACCTATATCACAGGTAAACAAATAGCCAAATTCATCCTACATTACATTATCTGCCGTTATGGAGTTCCTCAAGCTATTGTCACAGACAATGGTAGGCCTTTCAAGAACCAAGAGGTTAGAGATCTTTGCAACAAGTTCCATATTCAACATAGATTCTCTATGCCTTATTAGCCTCAGAGTAATGGTCAAGCTGAAGCCTCTAATAAGACAATCATCAAGATCCTTAAAAAGACTGTTAATGAAGCTGGTCGAGATTGGCATCTACAACTACATCCTGCATTATGGGCATATAGAACAAGCATCAGAACTCCCACTGGAGCCACACCCTATGCTCTCGTCTATGGCACTGAAGCTATTTTGCCTATCGAGGTTGAGATCCCCTCTTTGCGCATATCCTTGCAACATACTATCTCAAATGAAGAGTATCGAGTATCCAGACTCCATGATCTTGAGCTATTAGATGAACGCCACCTTACAGCATTGAACCATCTTCAAGTCTACCAAAACTGGCTACGTCGTAGCTACAACAAAAAGATCAGAGAACGCAGATTTCAAGTTGGCGACCTTGTCCTTAAAGAAAACCAAAGGAATCAACAACATCGAGAGAAACAAGGCAAGTTTGAACCCAATTGGCTTGGTCCTTTCATTATCACAGCAGCCTATGGATCAGGTGCATACACTCTGTCAACACCTGAAGGCATTCCCTTGGATGAACCAGTCAACAGCGTTCATCTCAAGAAGTTTTATCCATAAATCTCAGCTATCCCCAAAAAAAAATAAAAAAAAATCTATATATATATGAAATAATCTGTCCTCTGGTGAAAACATGGTAAACAGGCGCCTTGGATAAGTACCATAGTGAAAACCTGGCAAACAGGCGCTATGTGTAGTGACCAGCTTCCCTCATCTGTTTGGTTCATTTGATCATATTTCCCCATTTCATCTTGTATAAGCCATAATCCCAATCCACCTAGCAATGCCACACATAGCCTTTCATTTTCATCTTTTCTAATGCTAGCTATCATATTTGAGACATTGTCGCGATACCTATATCTTTTGGCACCTTAGCATCTTGGCCACATCCTTTCTGCATTGTCGCCTCTGCATAATAAACCTCATCCTGCACTGGGGGCATTTATCAAGTCTTATTTGGAAGTGGATCCTGTTATCTCTAGCTCATAACACATCAAACAACTCAGCTTACAACACAACAAACCTTATCAACTTCAGCCATGGCATATATCCAACGACAAATGTGACTTAATGACTTGCAACCAGGACCCATATCTTCGCAATCTATCCACATTCATCCAACAATCGCAACAAATGTCGCTTGCTCAAACATCCAACCAATTAGCAACATCAATAAGAACTACATACAGCTCTATCTTTGGCGCCTTGATCCCATGGATACAGGGTATGTAGGCAATCTGAGATGCGAAGGAAGCACTCTGATTCAGGCTAAGACGATAGCCCCTTTCATCATTCATCTTTCATCTTTCTTCTAAACATCCTTCAATCTTTCCGCTCACATTCTTCTATCTTTCATCACTTACATCATCAATAAAACCCAGAACTACATATTCATCATGTCTCATCTTCATCGTAAATGTGCTTTGATCCCGTGGATACAGGGTATGTAGGCAGTCTGGAATATGAAGGAAGTTTCCAGTACTCAAGCACAGATGATCCACCCCATCTTCTTCATCTTCTTTCCTCATCCCTCTTCTTCTCTTTGATTAGCTCAAACAAGAAGCAAACCATGTGTATATTGAAAGCTCAAGCACTTTAACCAATCAAAAGTATGCCAGAAGCTATTTGTCCGCATGCCTGAAACCAACATTTGCTATAACAGTTTATCAAAAACTTTAGCCTTCAACAGGATGTAGCTTTCCTCTTAACAAGGCGCCAGCTTGATCCATCCAAGAGCACCCAAAATTTGGCAAGAGAATGTGATGACAATATCTTTTGTTTTATCTTTTGTCCCTTTTCTATGCCTAATCAAGACTGCCTTGATCTATTTATATCTTGGTATGTTGCGATGAAGTAAGGGTTGGGGCATGGTCATATAGCTTTCGTATGCCGTGTTTGCGGGATGATCTTATTCTCTTCCTATGCGTATTGGTATCTTGTCCGTGTTGGGATTAGCATCTTACATATCAATATCTCTAGCATTTGAGAAGCTAAACAGTCTCTTATGCATTTGAGACCATTCTATGTTAAGACTAACTCCATACATATAACCAACAAGCTACTATTATGTGTAGTGGAGATAAGCTCAAACCATTGCTTGTAGCGTCAAAGTCCAACTCTAGCTATTATTCATATCTGGTGCATGTTGGCTCAACATCTTGACCTCATGCGTTCAGACAAGATTGTAACACGCTAGTTGCGCATTGGATACCTCGACACCTTGGTCTTCTTATACCCTGGTGCATACCATCCATATGCTATATCAAACATAAGGACTGCATTTCTTTTCATTTTGAGCAATTACTTGAAAGATGCCCATCATCATCCTACCTATTCATTCTATCTATCCATTCCATCATACTCAGCCAAGATCAATAATTTCCATCATCCTTTGTCCATGTTCCCACTCCTGCAAAAACAAGTGTGTTAGCCATACATAAGTTCATCATATATATCTTTCATTACCATCTACCTATATGCATACATCTATCCATATCCTTATCATTTACATATTCATACATTTTCATATTCATTACCATTTGCATAAACATCCATCCATAATCCATATATAATCCACATAACATGCATTGCCATCATCATATCAACATCATAACCATTACAACATCATATAGATCGCCAAAACTGCCATATATATATACATTTGTGTCAAAATACAAGTGTCTACAATACAAGCTGAGCCCTGAAAGACTGAATGTACAAAATCGGCTCTAGGCCTCATCATGATACAAAATACACAATGTAGCCCTAGTGACTATTGGCAGCTCCCTCGCCCTGACCACCACCACCACTAGGTCCTGTACCTGGTCCTCCATCTCTCGGTGGCCCCATCACTGAGGCTACTGATCAAGATCCACCTGACCTCCGTGAACTTGAAGCCCCTGATCTGCTCCTAAAGCTAGGTTGTCTCTGCTCTGCTGGCACAGCTCCATAGTACAAGCCTCTGTAATACTCAGCCTCACCCTGCACTCTCCGAAGCTCTGCCTGTACCCCTGTCAACTGTGTGGCCAAGTACATCGTAGCTCCATTAGTCCCCAAGGCAGCCACTGCTCTGTCTCGCTCGCTGGTCATCCCCTGCAGCTCTTGCACCGCCCTATCTCTCTCAGCTCGTAGCCCATCTCTGTCTACTCTCATAGCTTGCTCCTGCTGTATCGCAGTGTCTCGCTCTAGTCTCATCATCTACTCATGCTGTCTAGCCGCATCTCTCTCTCCTGTCACTCTAGCTAGAGCACCGTCATCCTGTCCATCTCCCCCCTGTGCTCTCAACTGTAGCTGAGCCTGATAAGTCTGTGCCTGTGCTCTCGCATGCCACAGACTAATCACCGCCTGATGCCTATCCATCTCCACCCTCCTCAACCTCATCTATGCTCGCTGCCTCCATCTCCTCTCCTCTCTAATCTGTCTTCGCGTCTGCCTTCTTTTTCGCCTTTTCTTCTATCGAGAGCCAACCCAGCCCTTCCTGGTTAGCCTGGCTTCCCTCTCGAGGGGGCATCACCTGCCAGTTACACTGGGGCATAACTTGTTTATCGAGCGCATATCGTATCTTCTTTGACACAACGTTCTATCGAACATTGTATCAAAGAGGGGCAAAATGTAGACACCCAAATTTGTCCCAACTTTGTCCATGTCTAGCAACACCTTGTTAAATCATTAATCATTAAGCCAATTAATTAAATAAATTTTATTTATTTAATTGAAATCCCATTCTCATCCATTTAGCCAATTAATTAAATAAATTTTATTTATTTAATTAATTTCCACATCATTTCCCAATCATATCCTATCCTCATCCCAATTAATTAAATAGATTTTATTTATTTAATTAATTTCCACTTCATATCTTATCCCATTTTATTCATTTATCCTATTAATTAAATAAATTTATTTTATTTAATTAATATCCAACTCATATTACAACTAATTCAAATATTTTATTTGAATTAAAAACTCATCTTTTATCACATTCCAACACTTCTCCAGTCAATCATGTGTTGTCATGCAACTTTCATTCATATCCTTCACATGCACAACTAATGGAACCTAAATTTAGTAACTTTCAATCCTAGCCATTCACATAGCCTCTGAATCTCTACCATTGATTGATCTTGGTTAAGTCCTATATAAACACCCTCTCACTCCATATGAGACATTCAGCAATCATATAGCACCTACATTATCATCTTGAGCATCTTGAGCATTTGATCATCCAACTGAGCTTTTATCATCAATCATGGCAGCTTTCAGCTTTGCAATTGTTCATTGTTGAAGAAGCAGTCCACATCCCTTAAACAAGGAATTGCATGGTCTAGGTGATGTTATGCTTGAATTGCATTGTCCTTTGATTTCATTTAGATTAGATTCCTTGATGATGGTAGGGTTAGGGTTTCATGACTATGTCTGGTCTGCTAAACCTGACTTTCACCTATCACAAATCATCATGTTGAATAGAAAATATTAATATTCTTTATGAGTAGCATACAATGTCAACTATATGCAATACAAAAAAATGAATCATCATGTTATTCTTTATGTTTGATATCCTGAAAATGACTAAGTCTGGTAGCCTGATATCCTAAAACGCTAAAAAATGACTAAGTCTGAAATATGGTGGATCCTCCAAATTCTATAATCTACATGTTAAATCCGATGGATTCGAGACCTATCTCAAACATCTTGAAAGGTATATTGAAAAATATTTAAAGTATATTCAATATACCTTATCCTCTGGGACTTACACTTCTAAGTGCAAAATTTCTCTAGGGAGTTAGGCATGCTCAACCACCTCTACAGACTCAAATCAATGCCTAAGATTAAGACCTCAAAGTGCACCTAGAGAAGAAAACAAACCTTTGATCATCCCAAGTTATGGTACCTTGAATGGAATTGATACAAATGACCTTAAGCATTGAAAATGTGACAAGGAAAACACATTATGAGTTTAGGCACCCTTCATGCTTCATATCACCAACTTTGGCGCCTTGGTAACATAGTAGATGAATACACACCTCAAAATGAGTGCCTAAGGGTGGTGTAGTCATACAAGTGTTAAAAGCCTTAAAATATCAAGGAATAATCCAAATTCAAGTAAGACACATTTTCACACCTTGATCATCATCTAAGGCACCTTGCAAAGGAGGTCTTGAGCAACATAAACCTTAGGCACAATTTCTTGCTTCTACAATCAAATTTGAGTGCCTAAGGAGTGGATTGGTGATGGACATCACTTTGAGTGCCTTAAAAGTGTTTGAAGGTTTGAATTGGTGAGTGATAGCACCTAAACTAGAATAAGGAATTGAAGAATGAGTTAACCACTTTGAGCACCTTGAAGGAGAGAAGTATGTATATGAAGATTGATTCAATGTTTGGAGTTTAGGCACACTTTCCTTGTCATCTAATCACACATTGGCACCTAGGAAGAGTTGACATGAAATAATCCTTTGAGTGGACTCCTTGATGAGATCTCTCCCATTACTTAAACTTGTTGAAATGTTAAAAGCTAAGTCAAATGGATTCTAGGCACTCTTTGCCTTTAGAATGACCTTGAATTGGCACCTAAGCATAACAGGAGAGTTTAAATCCATTCAATATGGCACCTTGTAAGAGGAGAGCTTAAGAGCATGAGACTAGATGGCATTTAAGAGTCAAGATCATCAAAATCCAAAGAAATGAGCTAAGTAAGCTAAGGTGCCTTTGCTTGTCATTCAATACCTCCATGAGTGCCTAGATTGAAATTACATCCAAGGACATCTAAGAGTAGGCACCTAGAGAGGAAAAAATGCCAAGTATAAATCTTCATGATGTTCGATTCTCTTTCACCTCCATATAGATCTAGATTGGCGCCTTAGATAAAGTATCACAAATCTATATCATTGAGTAAGTTCCAAGAGAGAAAGGCTTACTTCAAGCATGTTTAATCATTCAAGGTCTTACAAATAATTAATAGAGCCTAAATTGATTCTAGGTGCCTCCTCTTGTCTCTACTATCTAGTTTTGGCACCTACAGAGAAATTGCATCTAGTGAACTCATTAATTGGCGCCTAGGAGGAAAAGACCTTAAACTTACATTATTGAGTCAGCACTTTAGAAATTGAGCCATTCCTAGTCAATTGGAGCCATAAAATATCAAATACAAAGTCAAATTAGACTTAGGCACCCCTTCATGTAATTTCCCACCATCATGATTGCCTAGATCTAGGAAGATCATCCAGTTGCACCTAGGAATAAGATACAAGTCCAAGACCTCAAATTTGAGTGCATAGAAGTGTGATGGATTGAAGAAGCTACATTGGTGCCTAAGGGTAAGTTGTATCTAATGACATCACCTAATTGAGTGCTTAGGAGGTATAAATCTTAACATTGACATGGGGACAAGTGCTTAGTAAAGGAGAGTTTCTCAAACATTTAAACATGTGAATGAAGTCATAGAAATGTACTAAGTCATTTAGGCACCATTTTCCCCTTGTGTACCCTTACATTTGCGCCTAAGAAGAAGTTGCTTCAGTTCATTGGAGTGTTGGAGTACTGAGGATTTCTTAGCAATGCTTTGAACCCCTTTGAAGTTGAAGAAGGTATTTACCTGAGTTAAGGCACAAATTTACACCCCAATCATCATCAAAATGTGCCTTAGGAGAGATCAGCATTATTAAGGAAGTCTAGGCGAGTTCTTCAACTTGTATAACCTCCAAGTGCGCTTGGCAAGAAAGAATTATTATAAGTCATCCTCAAATGTTTGAAATAGCAATACAAAGTCAAATTGGACTTAGGCACCTTTTGCTCCTCTTTTCACCTATATATGCAACTTTACACTGCCTCCTTTCGATGAGTTTTGGGGCAGCAGAAAACCTTTCACCATGGGCAAATGCCACAAAGATATAAAAAACTAAGAGAGGTTATTGTAGAGGCACTCTACATGATCGTGTTTCTTTAGATAGAATGTTTCTAAGTGACACTATTTTTGAGTAACATCTCGTCAAAGATTGCTGCATTTTTGTAGTTTGGACTCTTCAGGGATATCGTCGGTATAATGTAGCTCAGATTATTTCGACATGTTTGGGTGAAAAACAGGACCATACCTAGTGTAAATGTACCCATCCAGATGTGTTAGAACTATCATTTTGGTCACATCAAGAGCAGGATGAAAGTTACACCCCTTTGCAACTTTACACTGCCTCCTTCTGATGATTTTTGGGGCAACAGAGAACCTTTCACCATGGGCAAATACCTCAGAGATATAAAAAATTGAGAGAGGTTATTATAGAGGTAGTCTACATGATCACATTGCCTTAGATGGAATGTTTCTAAGTGACATGGTTTTTGAGTAACATCTCGTCAAAGATTGCTGCCTTTTTACACTTTCGACTCTTCAGGGATATTGTCGGTACAATGTAGCTCAGAGTGTTTCGACATGTTTGGGTGAAAAATAGGACCATGCCTAGCATAAATGTACCCATCTAGATGTGTTGGAATAGTTAGTTTGGTCACATCAGGAGCAAGGCAAAAGTTACACCCCTTCGCAACTTTACACTGCCTCCTTCTGACAATTTTTGGGGCAGCAGAAAGCCTTTCACCACAGGCAAATGCCTTAGAGATATAAAAAACTAAGAGAGGTTATTGTAGAGACATTCTACATGATCGCATTGCATTAGATAGAATATTTCTAAGTGACATGGTTTTCAAGTAACATCTTGTCAAAGATTGCTACCTTTTTACACTTTGGACTTGTTGGTTTTTCTTCTGAATCAGCATTAGGGTTTGCCAGTTCTAATGCACAGGCAGATTTAGCCAACTGAATACAGGAGGTTGCGTGAGCTCCTCCCCTTCACTTCTGGTTCTGCCGCACCAAGGGGGGTATCCCTATAACACAAGATGTAACCTTGACTGGCTCAATGACAAAAGGATTTAACTTGACAGCAACAGGTAGAATACTCTCATGTATGGACCAAGATTTGTGTAACAAATCACAAGGTTGGCAACATTCTTGGACATAATGTCTGGTTGGGTATGAGAGCATGCAGGGATCCTAATCCTACTCCTACAACTAACAGGTGGAAGGAAGAGATGGTTTGATTTGAATTTTGGATGCAAAGCTGGACATGGTGTATAACCTCGACACAAAGCTAGATTGGTGCCTATCCAGGGCTTGGAGTCGGTAGACATACACCTGTGAATGATCAGCATGAATAGCTAAAACTAGATTTCAGGGGGATAAACATGATATCTGCCTTATAGATATCTCCCAATAAAGAGTGTTAAGCTGTCTCTACTTATGGCATCCCTATTGTAGTAAGAAAGATACATGCAAAACTGGAGACAGAATCAGCATAACACATGCAAACACAGCATTATTCATATGAAATTAACCATGAAATCAGTGGATTCATGCCAAATCGTACAACAGGAGATACATAAACTCACAAGTTTTGCTGCACAGAGCAACCAAAACCAGTTGTATCTTATTACAGAGCCAAAATGTCCAGTTTTCAACAACCTTCAAATGGGCCACCCTTCCTGCTTATAACAGCAAGGTAGTGTACCACAGCAATTAATTACATGGTTGACCAAAAATCCTGCCAGATACACAGTATCATAAAAATGGCGCTCAAACATTCAATGCAGCAGGTGGGAGAGAAGACAGGAAGAAATCTCGAGCCTTGCGCCGCCGTCTAGGGATCCAGATCTTCAATCGGGTACTGCATCCGTCCACGCCATCGCCCATACCTCTGCAACAATCGCCATTAATGGCGTACCAACCCGCGGCCTTGGGAAAAACATCAGACAGTCGATCGCAACCATTTCCCGCCAAGATACATCGTCATGATATTTGAAAATATGCAGGATATCAATTATCCCACATGCACCCCGCGGTGACCTCTTTAACACTTTATATACTAGGTCATGAGCATATATGATGTTGGTGCTTTTGCTCCTGATGACACTAGTATAAGACTTCATCATCATCATCCTCCAGCAGCATGATATCCTGTTGCTTGAAATATCACCCTGACGTCAGCATCATATCGCAATATAACCTGCATGATAATCGCCTTCATCGGCACAACCTGATCCATCGGAGGAACATCCTCCTGCTGAGCCTATACCAAAAGTCTGGCCGATGAACATCCTGATGATGTCACCGTCATATCCTGCTGACGTCATCATCATATCTGCCTACTGCGCACCTCCTCACATCCGGATGACGTCATCATCATGTTTGCAAATATCGGGAGATCTCCACAAGATGATCAGTGTTAGAAATATGACCCCCCCGGACCTTGATGACGTCATCATCATATGTCGGCATCAGGATGATATTTGGAAGATAACCAGATATTTGGAAATATCATCCTGATGCACAAATATCATGCTGCACTGTAGCTCCGCTATAAAATTGGGGTGATATATAAATATGACAGATATTTGAAATGATCACCCCCCACTGGATAATGCATGAAGCCGACAGGCGGATATCTCCCTTCGGAAATATCATGATGCAGACAAGCAGAAAACCGGATATCACCCTGACATAAGAATGACGTCAGCATCATCAAGGTGATAAAACAACGAACATGAAATGATACAACAACATCAGGATGATATTGACTAAGATCATCCTGACATTCAAATATGATGACCCCGGTGAATATCGGGTCACACTTAGAACTTTACAACATCATCAGGATGATCTTAACAAAGATCACCCGATGTTAAAATATCACCCCGGTGAAAGATCATGCAGGCAGAAAATATGATGACCCTCGCAAGCAACATGGGGATAACCGGAAATATGATGATGATGACCTCCTCCAAAGAAAATATGATGCTGATGTTAAAACATGCTGAGGAGGCCCAAAGACTTAGAACTTTTTTGGATTTTTTGGGAAGGTGCCTGCATGAAAATTGCTCAAAAACTGACAGTGAAATCAGGCACCAACAGTGGCTCTGTCTGGGGACGTGCAGGTGCAAGACTGCAGCGAGAACCTTAGAACTCTGGGATGCAGACCAGTCCCTTATCCATTGGCCACAGAGTCAAATACTGCACTGACCTGCATCACCAAACACACTTGATGGCCTAAGGCCACCAAGAAAAGAAAAACATGTATCTCCCTTTGTGAAATATCTTGTTTTCATCTGCATGCACTGGGTCAAGCCTGGAGATACTGTCAGGATCCACCCTCAAACAAACCTTGTCATCTGCATATTCAACCCTCTGATTTGGCTTGTCATTATCAAACTTGTGCAGATAACCTTCAGCATCATGTGACAAGTGGATGCAGAATGTATCAGGCAATGCATACTCAAATGGTATAGAACACATGTTATCTTCTGTATCATCATCATGCATTGCAACATGATCTCCTAGCTGGACTGAAAATAGGAAACACTCAAAGTCCACCACACAACTAGGAAGATCAGAGCTCATTGTATATGCTGGCACATCAAAAGAAAAGCTTTCAAAATCACAATTGTGTACATCATGTACACAACCAATAGTAGCACCAAGCTGGAAAAGATCAGGCTCTGGCATCTCTTTCAAATCAGGCACATTTTCACAGTCACTTACCAGATGTATGTTGTTTCCTCTTTCATCAGGATGAGAAACAGAATCCAAGCCAAAAATAGTGTCTAGATCTTCACCATACTCAGACAGATCCTCATCACCATATGTGTCATAAATGGGTGACCCAGGTGCATCAGTTTCATCATAGTATGCTATTTGTTCATGGGCAGCAGAGCACACATCTTCATCACCAATGGATTCACTCTGTGGAGGAGTATCAGCCTGTGTGTCATAAGCAAAACAGCCATCAAATGAAAAACAATCATGCTCTGAACCAGCACTTGTTTCAATCTCTGACTGCTCTTCACGATCCCCATGTGTTTGAAAAGAAGTCAATGGGTCACACATAGGACTGTTTCTCTGTTTGCTTATATCTTCTCTGTCTTGAGTACAATACTCACAATTGTCTCCACAGGTCCATTCTAAAAATTGCTCATTGCTGTCCACAACCTCATTATTATTTTCATGGTCAGATGCCTCATCATTGCAATGGGAATCCTCATTAGTCCTTTCACTGGCATCCTCAACATTCATCTTTTCATCTTCACATGATGCCTTAATTATTTGGTCATTTGCAGCTTCACAACGATTATTCACAGTAGGGCCTGGGGACAGGGGTTTCAGCAGGTACACATTTCTGATTTTTTCTATCTTTTCTATGAACCTGTATGCCATCTGCATACTTGTCACCTTGAAATCCCTCAGTATTGCACTAAAGCCCTCCTCAAAAGCTTCAAAGAATATGCCAACACAGGCTGAAATATCAGGTCTGAAGACTTCTGGGATCTGTGAAAGGGCTATTGCAAACCTATGACTGAAATCAACACATGGCTCTTCATCTTGTTTTCTGATTCTCATCAATTCTGCAACAAGATCAGCCGGTTCTTTTGCGAATTCTTCCTTGAAACAGTCAGCAAGCTCATCCCAACAGGCAAAGGATTTCTTTGGAAAGCTCAAATACCAGTCTTTTGCTTTTGCATCAAAGGACCTAACAAAAAACCTCATCCACATATCCTCATCTCTGAATGAATATTTTCCCATAAAACTGTGAAAATTTTGGATATGTGCATTCCCATCACATACATTGTGACCACTAAATCTAGGCATCTGACAGTATATCCTAGCAGGCATAGTTTCTACTTTATAATCCACCCATGACAAATCCAGTTGGTCATACAAAGGATCAAAAGGGCTGAGAAGAGGTTTAGCCTTCTGACTGGCAGACACAACAGGGTTACTGCTTTTTAACTGGGCCTGCTCAGCCTCTAAGAATATCAACCTATTTCTTATCTCTTCTATTCTTTTATTCGACATTTCACCACTGAGTATGGGATAATTCATACTTGGATTCATAAAAATCTTACTCTTAGACATCCTTTGTCTGTCTAAGACCTAAGGCTTCCCCTGGCATCTAACTTATGCAGCAAAACAACAAATATAAAGGGGAAGGAACAAGATACCTTTTCTCATACAGATGCTGAAATATGAACAGCACATTTTTGTTACATCACATACATCCATCTTTCATGTGCATTCAGATCTTTTTTGCAGAGTCGCCACCTCTCCAGAGAGGACAAAATTTACAGCAGCTGAAAGCTATTTTTTCCAGGTTCATTCCACCAGCAGAGCATCATTTTTCACATGAGAGACTCCCCAGCAGAGTCACCATTTTGTTGGTGACTCAGATGGGCCACAAGATATAACACTTTTTCATCAATTTTCTTCCCCAGTAGAGTCGCCATTTTATTGGTTTTTCTTCTGAATCAGCATTAGGGTTTGCCAGTTCTAATGCACAGGCAGATTCAACCAACTGAATACAGGAGGTTGCGTGAGCTCCTCCCCTTCACTTCTGGTTCTGCCGCACCAAGGGGGGTATCCCTATAACACAAGATGTAACCTTGACTGGCTCAATGACAGAAGGATTTAACTTGACAGCAACAGGCAGAATACTCTCATGTATGGACCAAGATTTGTGTAACAAATCACAAGGTTGGCAACATTCTTGGACATAATGTCTGGTTGGGTATGAGAGCATGCAGGGATCCTAATCCTACTCCTACAACTAACAAGTGGAAGGAAGAGATGGTTTGATTTGAATTTTGGATGCAAAGCTGGACATGGTGTATAACCTCAACACAGAGCTAGATTGGTGCCTATCCAGGGCTTGGAGTCGGTAGACATACACCTGTGAATGATCAGCATGAATAGCTAAAATTGGATTTCAGGGGGATAAACATGATATCTGCCTTACAGATATCTCCCAATAAAGAGTGTTAAGCTGTCTCTACTTATGGCATCCCTATTGCAGTAAGAAAGATACATGCAAAACTGGAGACAGAATCAGCATAACACATGCAAACACAGCATTATTCATATGAAATTAACCATGAAATCAGTGGATTCATGCCAAATCGTACAACAGGAGATACATAAACTCACAAGTTTTGCTGCACAGAGCAACCAAAACCAGTTGTATCTTATTACAGAGCCAAAATGTCCAGTTTTCAACAACCTTCAAATGGGCCACCCTTCCTGCTTATAACAGCAAGGTAGTGTACCATAGCAATTAATTACATGGTTGACCAAAAATCCCGCCAGATACACAGTATCATAAAAATGGCGCTCAAACATTCAATGCAGCAGGTGGGAGAGAAGACAGGAAGAAATCTCGAGCCTTGCGCCGCCGCCTAGGGATCCAGATCTTCAATCGGGTACTGCATCCATCCACGCCATCGCCCATACCTCTGCAACAATCGCCATTAATGGCGTACCAACCCGCGGCCTTGGGAAAAACATCAGACAGTCGATCGCAACCATTTCCCGCCAAGATACATCGTCATGATATTTGAAAATATGCAGGATATCAATTATCCCACATGCACCCCGCGGTGACCTCTTTAACACTTTATATACTAGGTCATGAGCATATATGATGTCGGTGCTTTTGCTCCTGACGACACTAGTATAAGACTTCATCATCATCATCCTCCAGCAGCATGATATCCTGTTGCTTGAAATATCACCCTGACGTCAGCATCATATCGCAATATAACCTGCATGATAATCGCCTTCATCGGCACAACCTGATCCATCGGAGGAACATTCTCCTGCTGAGCCTATACCAAAAGTCTGGCCGATGAACATCCTGATGACGTCGCCATCATATCCTGCTGACGTCATCATCATATCTGCCTACTGCGCACCTCCTCACATCTGGATGATGTCATCATCATGTTTGCAAATATCGGGAGATCTCCACAAGATGATCAGTGTTAGAAATATGACCCCCCCGGACCTTGATGACGTCATCATCATATGTCAGCATCAGGATGATATTCGAAAGATAACCGGATATTTGGAAATATCATCCTGATGCACAAATATCATGCTGCACTGTAGCTCCGCTATAAAATCGGGGTGATATATAAATATGACAGATATTTGAAATGATCACCCCCCACTGGATAATGCATGAAGCCGACAGGCAGATATCTCCCTTCGGAAATATCATGATGCAGACAAGCAGAAAACTGGATATCACCCTGACGTAAGAATGACGTCAGCATCATCAAGGTGATAAAACAACGAACATGAAATGATACAACAACATCAGGATGATATTGACTAAGATCATCCTGACGTTCAAATATGATGACCCCGGTGAATATCGGGTCACACTTAGAACTTTACAACAACATCATCAGGATGATCTTAACAAAGATCACCCGATGTTAAAATATCACCCCGGCGAAAGATCATGCAGGCAGAAAATATGATGACCCTCGCAAGCAACATGGGGATAACCAGAAATATGATGATGATGACCTCCTCCAAAGAAAATATGATGCTGATGTTAAAACATGCTGAGGAGGCCCAAAGACTTAGAACTTTTTTGGATTTTTTGGGAAGGTGCCTGCATGAAAATTGCTCAGAAACTGACAGTGAAATCAGGCACCAACAGGACTCTTCAGGGATATTGTCAGTACAATGTACCTCGGACTATTTCGACATGTTTGGGTGAAAAAAAGGACCATGCCTAGCATAAATGTACCCATTTGGAGACGTTGGAAGAGTCAGTTTGGTTGCATCAGGAACAAGACGAAAGTTACACCCTGTTGCAACTTTACATTGCCTCCTTCTAACAATTTTTGGGGTAGTAGAAAACCTTTCACCACGGGAAAATGCCTTAGAGATATAAAAAACCAAGAGAGGTTATTTTAGAGGCACTCTATGTGATCGTGTTTCCTCAGAAGGAATGTTTCTAAGTGACACAGTTTTTGAGTAACATCTTGTCAAATATTACTTCCTTTTTGCACTTTTGACTCTTTAGGGATATCGTCGGTACAATGTAGCTCGGACTGTTTTGACATGTTTGGGTGAAAAATAGAACAATGCCTAGCCTAAACGTACCCATTCGGATGTGTTGGAACTATCATTTTGGTCGCATCAGGAGAAGGACACCAAAAATGCATAACGTGATGATGTAAAAATGTGTATATGTGTAAAAATGTGTATATGTGTAAAAATGTAGCAGGAAATAAAAAAAGACAAACCTTACAAATTAATGTGCATACTTACAACTCAATGTAATATGACTTTACAAAATCAATGTGAATACTTACAAATTAATCCAATGAACCATCCGGGTTTGCTCTATGCTTTATTGTATCAAGTATTGCTTCATGGTCAGACTCACGCACCTTCCACAAGATTTTGTTCAAAGGTCTACCCTGATACTTTATCAAATGAACATTGGATGCCACGATAAGGTTTGAGTAATGAAGAATCTTCTGATGCATGTCAAAGTCCTGAAATAGACAAATATTAACAATCTTATGTGGGTACCTTCTAAGCCATGTTCCAGTAATAACCATTGAGCCTGTAGGGTATTCAATGTTTTCACCATCTGTAACAGGGGCCTCTAATTTATTTTTGGCCTCAACACAATGACATAAGTAATAATTTGTTCCCTCTTCATTATCTTCATCTGCAATAACTACATATACGTGCCCTACATTGATATGTGTAGCAAATTATATGAAATTAGTCAATATTACAAAAACACTACAAAGTAAGATGGCATTACCTGGTTGAACTAGATGAAATTAGATGCATATACGTGCCCTATATTACCTGGTTGAACTAAATCTAATATGTGGTCAAAGTCAACTGATGATTCCATCTATGTTAGTTCTAGTGTTGTTGGGGGTCGATATGTGTCAAGTGGGCTAAGATAACTTCCATTCATCAACCCACTCCTTTGACTCGCACTCATCCCAAACTTGAATTGTACAGGAAGAACAAAAGCATGACATCTTTTGCATATGGATACTCCATGAACCTGCAATTGAGCTTCTGAAAGAGTGCATCTCATTCGATTCTATCAGTGTAGAACAATCCTCATATGGTGCAATGTTAGTATCATCTATCAACCAAAAAAATCTACGAACTGAAGACTTACCTTAATTACCTAGACCCATGGAAGCATTACACCACTCGACAATCAATTTTGCATCTGTCAACTTTGCATTGTCTTTATACTTTAACTCTTCTTATGCTATGGCTCTTTTGATACATGCTCCTGCACCATCATGATCCCCCTTTCCATGCTCAGCCTCACAAAAGTTCCACATATGTTGTATACCTGTAAAATTATACCTTCTACTCAGCCAATAGAAATTATGTGAGTTCTTGAATTGTGACACACAGTTATCTGACCATATGATATGTTGATTGAACGATATGCCCCTTCTAGCCAAATCATTTTAGAACACCTAAAAGCAACCTTGTACGAAATCTGTGGAATGCGTACGATCAACACTAATATAGAAATTATACTCCCTTATGATCTTTCTATCATCCTCTGTATTATCATTCGCATGAATGAATGCGATGTGCACAAATATAGAAACATGTGTGGAGTTGTACTATTGTGATTACACCTCACGCTGTGGCTGTAGACTGTAGTTCTCTACAAAATTGATGCCTAAAATAATGCTACCAACTGGAAATGTGTCCTTGTATAACTTGAATTGCAAGTCCAACCATCAAGCTCTATGGGCATGTCTTGCATACTCATACACTATACTGTCACAAAATATAGGCATAAACTGATACACTAGAATCTTTTCAATAACCAATTCACACCTCTTTTCTTCTTTACCATCTTTTGTATTGTATGCCACTATTTTATACTTGCCAAACTCTACTAGTTCGTTTCCAACCGCATGTGTTCTTTCCATATGTTCACATATTGGCAAATGTTGCAAGCCACTGCAATGATGACATCTGCCATCCAAGCATAATTTCTTGTAGAATATTTGACCTTCCTCTCTTTCATATAAAATTCTTGATATGAAGTCTCTTGAAGATGTTGGTGGGGCACGTATGGCACAACCCTACAAAACATTGTTAGTATGCATATCTAAACATATAGACGTATAAACATCAAAATGGTTAGAAAATTCAATATGTAATCTACAACAACAAGTAGTGCGTGTGTGATTTATCTTGACATAGAAAGGTTTTAGCATTTCAAAATATCTTTGACAAATTTTAATTTGAGAATACTTCTCTAGAAATTTACCTTAAAACTGTGTTTGAGTCTCATCCAAAAAATGCTTTGGATGTGGCTCACGGTTCTGACTACTGATTCTCCTTCTTACCACATCCCTTTGATTTAGAGATAACCTTGTGTAATTCTTCTAAAAGTCTTCAATTAGTGAATCAATGCTTCAACAATTGGTTTATCTTTTCGTGGTAGTCTCCTCGAGAATGCCCATAATTCATTGGCATTAGTGTCCTCAATTCCTTGGCATCTTCCAACAGCTCTTGATAAAGTTTTCCTATTAATTCTCAATTCTTGACTCGTCTTTGTAATGAGATGAGCTTTCCTCATTTGACTACTTACTATAGTCAATGTAATCACACACCATGTTGCATTACTATCTTTTTTGCATGAGGTGTTACCCACACTCTCATACACACTCATTAGATTCTTGACAATAGATTTTTCACTTGAAGCCTCTGATGTTCTCAATCCAAGAATCTTCATGATGGACCTATAATTTATACTTCGCATCATTTCAATGAATAGTTGACGTCTTGCAGTCTCATTTAACTTTTCAAAGAATAATCTCCAAATCTTATGAGCATATCTTCTATAAGTGCATTTTGGAATCTTACCTTCCATTGGCTACAAAATATTCTCATCAATATCAATCAAATACTTTGGCTTTCTATGCAAAATTTTAGGTGGTGTTAAGTTAGGTAAATTCATCTCAACATTAGGAATTTCATCAATATTTAAATGAGATGGGCTAGATGGCATACCTTCGATCGAAGATGGAATAGATGACATACCTTGAGGTTGAGGTGGGAACGATGGCGTACCTCCTTCATCACATGTGAGTGATGATGTACTCTCAACTTGAGATCTGGTAGATGGTGTCCCTACATGTTGACTTGCAGTAGAGGACGTGCCTCCAACTATGGTATTGAAATCTCTCGTAGCACGAAGTTTTTGCATTCGTTCTCTTTGTGCCACCAATACCATATCTCTTTATGATGGTTGTGGTTCCTCTTCAATTGGCATGTCTTCATTTATCGTGTCCAATTTCCTCTTCTCACGAAGTTCCCTCATAGCCACTGCTTTCTTTGTATTCGTAACTTCTATCTCTTCCTATGTTAGTTTAATTCTTGATTGTTTCCTTAGCATGATGGAGAATTTGTTTGTAGCATGATAAAGAGACCAATATTAGTTCCTAAGAAATGAATACAAGATAATAGTGGGATTGTATTTTTATTATGTTGTAAGGATTTATTCTTGTATAGTTTGACATCATGGTATGTTAAGGTCTATTTATTACACATAATTATTAATAAGCGCAAGTGTAGAAAATATACATGGCATCATATGAGATTGTAGTCTGCTTTCTTGATTAGGAATGTGTCTATTTTAAACATGTATGATAAAGAATGATAAAGAAATTCAAATAGAATTAAGGAAAATGTAAAGAACATGCATGTAAAGACTTGACATACCTAAAAAATGAAGATTCGAATGGAGAGAGTACCCAAATATGTAGTGTTTTTTTCTTCTTGCATCAAACTCCTCAACAATTTGAGTTTTTCACCATTTACTTCCTTTTCAATGTTAAATTGAATAACACTCAAATATAATTACTAACACCAATACTATTAACCAATCTATAATGTTAAATTCTTAAAATTGAATCACAATTAACATTGCAACACTACAAAAATTGAAACTTGAATAGATATATATCAAACTTGGTGTGAAAACTATGTTATTTCCTCCTTCTCAAGTTGGCAAAGTAGAAAAGGTGGTGGAAAGATCATGCAAAGGTGGTAGAATGTGTAAAATGTGCATGTGAACTTCCCAACAACATGAAAGCACTTCTTTTTTGTCAGAGCACATGCAGAATCAGTATGAAAATAGAGCATGTGGGCTTGGATCATGGGGGTCAACACTTTTTTATTATTTCTATAGCAGGACAAAATGTTATAACGCACTCGCATTTTGTCCTACTATAGGTTGATCCATAAATATTTTACCTATCTCACCTTCATAGCACCTTTACAATATCTCACCTCTAGTTCCATTAGCTCATGTTCTATATCTCACTTATCTCTCCCCCTCACCTCTCTACCTCTCCCCTCTCTATGTCTCTCAATCACTCCTTGTCTACCTTAACCCTAATCCCTTGACCCTCAACCCTATCCCTAAACCCTTGACTCTCGAACATCAACTCTCAATGTCAAAACCTAATCCCTCAACCCTATCCCTAAACCCTAAACCCTAAAGCTTCAATCCTCAACGTCAAATCCTAATCCCTCAACCCTTCACTCTAATCCCTCAACCCTAAACCCTATCCCTAAACCTTCAACACTATACCTTAAACCTTAATCCCTCAACCCTAAACCTTATCCGTAAACCCTAATCCCTCAACCCTCAACCCTAATCTGTCATTCCTCAACTCTAATCCCTCATCCCTAAACCCTAAATGCTATCCCTATTCCTAAACCCTCAATGGGATCGATACTATACCTTAAACTCTAATCCCTTATCCCTAAACCATCCAAGCCTAACCCTAATGCTTATACCCTTAACACTCTACTTTAACCCTAATCCCTCGACCCTCAACCCTATCCTGAAACCCTTAACCCTAATCCCTCAACCCTCAACCTTATCGCTAAACCCTAATCCCTCAACCCTCAACCCTAATCCATCATCCCTCAACTCTAACCCCTCATCCCTAAACCCTAAATGCTATCCCTACTCCTAAACCCTCAACAGGCTCGATACTATACCTTAAACCTTAATCCCTTATCCCTAAACCCTCCAACCCTATCCCTAATTCTTATACCCTCCACACTCTACTTTAACCCTAATCCCTCAACCCTCAACCCTATCCCTAAACCCTCGACCCTCGAACCTCAACCTTTAACCCTCAACGTGAAACCCTAATCCCTCAACCCTTAACTCTGATCCCTTGACCCTCAACCCTATCCCTAAAGCCTAAACCCTAAAGCCTTAACCCTTAACCCTCAATGTCAAATCCTAATCCCTCAACCTTCACTCTAATCCCTCAACCCTAAACCCTATCCCTAAACCCTCAGCAATATACCTTAAACCCTAATCCCTCAACCCTAAACCTTATCCCTAAACCCTAATCCCTCAACCCTCAACCATAATCCGTCATCCCTCAACTCTAATCCATCATCCCTAAACCCTAAATGCTATCCATATTCATAAACCCTCAAAAAGCTAGATACTATACATTAAACCATAATCCCTTATCCCTAAACCCTCCAACCCTATCACTAATACTTATACCCTCAACCCCGAACCCTATCCTGAAACCCTTAACCCTCGAACCTTAATGTACTCAACCCTCAACGTCAAACCCTAATCCCTCAACCCTTAACTATGATCCCTCAACCCTCAATCCTATCCCTAAACCCTAAAGCCTCAACCCTCAACCCTCAACATCAAATCCTAATCCCTCAACCCTTCACTCTAATCCCTCAACCCTAAATGCTATCCCTAAACCCTCAACATTATACCTTAAACCCTAATCCATCAACCCTTAACCCTAAACCTTATCCCTAAACCCTAATCCCTCAACCCTCAACCCTAATCCGTCATCCCTCGACTCTAATTGTTCATCCCTAAACCCTAAACGCTATCCCTATTCCTAGACCCTTAATGGGCTCGATACTATACCTTAAACCTTAATCCCTTATCCCTAAACCCTCCAACCCAATCCCTAATCCTTATACCCTTGACACTCTACTTTAACCCTAATCCCTCGGCTCTCAACCCTATCCTGAAACTCTTAACCCTCGAACCTCAATGTACTCAACCCTCAACATCAAACCCTAATCCCTCAACCCTTAAAACTTGAACCCTAAAACCTATCCCTACACGCTCGACACTCAACACTATATCTTAAACCCTAATCCTGTAACCCTCATCCCTAAAGCCTCAAACCTAAATCCTTAAAACCTTCAACCCTAAACACTATTCCTAATCCCTCTACCCTCGGCACTCTTATTTAACCCTAATCTCTTGACCATTAACCCTATCCCTCAACCCTCCACCCTCAACTCTCAAAATTAAACCCTAATTCATCAACCCTAAACCTAAACCCTATCCCTAAACCATCAACCCTCAACACTACACCTTAAACACTAATGCCTATTCCTCAACCCTTAACCCTTAAAACTTAAACCCTATACCTACACCCTCAACACTTGACATTATATCTTAAGCCTTAAACCCTCATCCCTAAAGCGTCAACCCCAAATCCTTAAACCTTAAACCCTAAACCCTATTCCTAATCCCTCAACCCTTGACACTCTAACCCTAACCTCAACATTAAATGCTAATCTGTCAACCCTAAACCCTAATCCGTCAACCCTAAACCCTATCCCTAAACCCTCAACCCTCAACACTATACCTTAAACCCTAATCCATCAACCCTAAAACATAATCCCTAATCCCTCAACCCTCAACCCTAACCCCTCAACCCTCAACCCTAATCTGTTAACCCTCAACCCTAATCCCTCATCCCTAAACCCTAAACAATATCTTTATTCCTAAACCCTCAACCCTCGACACTATACCTTAAACCCTAATCCCTTATCCATAAACTCTAAATCCTATCCCTCAACCCTTAACCCTTAAAAATTAAACCCTAAAACCTATCCATAAACCCTCGATGCTCAACACTATATTTTAAACCCCAATCCCTTAACCCTCAGCCCTAAAGCCTCAACACTCAATCATTAAACCTTCAACCCTAAACCCTATCCCTGATCCCTCTACCCTCAACACTCTACTTTAACCCTAATCCCTTGACCATCAACCCTATCCCTAAACCCTCAACTCTCAACATTAAACCCTTTCGTCAACCCTAAACCCTAATTCATCGACCCTAATTCGTCAACCCTAAACCCTGTCCCTAAACCCTCAACCCTCAACACTATACCTTAAACCATAATCCCTCAACCCTAAACCCTAATTCCTCAACCCTAAACCCTAAACCCAACAAAACTGCTTTGAGTTATGTTAGGTTGTTAAACCCATCATTTTTGACACTCTTCTCTTAAAGATATTTGAGTTGCAAGAATATGTCAGAAAAATGGCTATGAACTTTTTTAATGTTAGTAATGTTATATGGCATGTTTTTTTGGCTCATCTAGGGTTCATTATGCCAATAGGTGTACACACTATGAGAAAAACTTTGCGTATGGTATATCCACAATGAGTAATTAACAGTTGAAATCAGAAGGATGATCATTATGAGAAAAGCTTTGCATTTGGGTACATCTATGTTTCTTGTTGTCCACCCCACACTTAGGGGAGGTATATTGTTATGAAGCAGATAAATAATCTCCCATTGTTTACTGGCTCTATCCACAAGAACTACTAAACTATACCTTAAACCCTAATCCCTCAACCCTAAACCCTATCCCTAATCCCTGTACCCTCAACACTCTACCTTAACCCTAATCCCTCGACCCTTAACCCTAAATGCTATCCCTAAAGCCTTAGCCCTAAACCCTAATCCCTCAAGGTCCTAAACTCTAATCCCTTATCCCTAAACTCTAAATCCTATCCCTAAACACTCAACACTCAACCTTAACCCTTAATCACTCAATCCTTATCCACCCCTCTCCTCCCCTATCTGGCTCACTCCCATCTCTACCCTCCTCTACCCTTGACACTATACATACATACATATAGGCATACATAGATACATACATACATATAGGCATACATACATACATACATATAGGTATACATACATACATACATGATTAATAGCCTTGAATATAAAAAAAATTAAGGGGAACATAATGTGAGCGCATTATAACGCGCTCGCGCTATAACAAACATGACAAACAGCACAATCTTTTGCGGAAAAGGAAAATGCAAAACAAAAACTAATGTGAGCATGTTATAACGTTCTCACGTTATGTTTTTCTTTAGGAATCCCAAGCCTTGGGCTTGGTATTTTCTTTGGATTTCCAACCCAAAGGCTTGGAGTGCCTTTTCAACATCCACAGACGTGTTTTTCATATTCTTCAAGATTTCACATAATTTAATTCATGCTAACCCTCAGATTTGCATGTGTTTCAAGGTCAAACAAATTGAACACCTGGGTAATGTTAGGCTTTCTCTTAGCTATTTGACGATGTGATTTTTTTACATTTTAACAATGTTAAGCCTTTGATCTTTAATTTCTTTTGTTTTTGTGTCTGTTTTTGGGCAAAAACTACTATTTGGTCTTTTTTTCATTGTAAATTAACTATTCATTGAAATTTCAAAAAAATTACATATTTAGAAACTAGACTCCATTCTACAAATATTAAAAAAAGAAACAAATGATTTTTATTTAGTTTTCAAAATTTATAGGGGTAGCACGACCAAAATTTTGTTTTTTAGGATGTGTCCACTTTGAAAATTAGTAAAAAATTAAATATTCATCAAAAAATTATCAAAAAAATCAGACATAAACTACATGCTATTAGCTAATTTCTCACTGAAGCGATTTTAAAAATACCAAAAAAAAGTTGAACTTTTGAGGGAGCCACAAAACATGCTATGTTATGTTTTTTTGACAGAAACAACACCAATTTCTATGGCTCCCTCTTTTGAACCCCTTAATCTATGTCATTTTAAAAAAAAATAGTAGTTTAGAAAGTAGACTCGGAGCACTATGAACATTGTTTTGGTTGCATCTCCAAATTTTGAGTGCAACTATGCTCAATTTCTCATCCAAGGCCAGTATTTCCTGATTTCAGAAAAAAGTGGCCACTTAAGACCCCTTTTTGGCCCCCCATCTTCTTGCACTTACCCTTATAACCGATCTGAGATATGTTCTGTGAGTTTCCTTCAATAAAAATTCTAAGTAAAATTTTTCCTATTACTTATGTTTCCTTCCCTTAGAAAAAATTGGTTCATTTATAGGATTTGCCAGCAAGTTGGCAAAATCATGAACTGTCAAACTTATCAACTAGGTTCATGGGTTTGTGATTTTGCTGATTTGCTGATTTACCGACAAAGAGGCAAAAAGAGAAGTTTGAAAAAAGTTGATTTCTTCATCAGAAAAATATTTCAAGTTAAAGTATTTGTCGATGAATCGGCAAAGTTGTGAACTGTCATTTTTGTCGAATGAGTTCATGTGTTCATAGTTTTTCTGATTTGCTGATAAGGTGGAAAAAGTGGTGAAGGTAGAGGAAAGAGTTTCTAAGTAAAGGAAACAATGGCCAAGTACTTGTTGGTGAAGTTGGAGGTTTTCTAACCCCTAAGTTCATCGACGGTTCAGTTTGCTAGCAAAGAAATTTTCCAATAAAGGCAAAAGGGAAAGAGGATGACACAAGGAAGAAAAAGAAGAGGCTAAGGCATGGTTCATAAAAATAAAGATTTACTGATAAGGAGAAAAAGAAAGCAAGATGATAGGTCAGCAGAGAATGTGGTTCGTGAAGGGAGAATTTTGCTGACAAAGAGAAAGCTAATGAAGACAAATGGTTCATGATTTCTCAAGATCTCTCCAATATGGCAATTTTCTGATAAAAGATCCTAAGGGAGCAAAAGTGGTGTGTTTGCACTGGAAGTAATATTTTAAAAAGTGAAGCATGAAGCAGTGATGTAATATTTTAAAATATTTTAAAGTAAGTTTTAAAATATTTTAAATTGTTATAAAAGATTCAAAAAAAGGCACGATTTCTTGGGTGCCTAAGAATACACTTCCATAAGTCACCATGAATGCATAATTGATAAGGATGTATATGTTGGTGGCAGAGTTAGCTGGAATTAATTGCTGGAGTAACAACAGTTGGTGGAGTAGTTTGTTCCTACCTAGAATGCAGAAGAGAAAATATTTCTATATGTACATGATTCAGAGATGTTTTATGGGTTGGTCACTAAACCAATTGTCTGGTTAGGAAAGCCTAAGGAAGATTTTTGTGCATCAAGTAGAGGATAATGTCTAATCAGTGAATGGAGGAATGCATTTGATACAGCGTAGGACAAAATTGTAATGTACATATTTATATGATGGTATGTCTCCATGGCTATTTGTAATGATTCAAGGGAATGCATGGTCGCAGCCTTGTATTTTACCTTCACCATAGTTGCTGGTGCAGTTGTAATAAGGATTTGATAATGTGTGATAGCATTTATGTCAATACAAGCTTTGTGTTGGTTCATTTTTTTGTTACAAATGGATCTTTGTAGTTTGTCTTTGGATAAATAAGTATGTCCAGTGTATGAAATGTAATCTAAGAAATATATGTGAATATATTTTAGTCTTCTATTGATATTGGTTCAATCCATTTTCTTCCTCTTTATTTCTTATGACTCAGTTGCCCAATGGAGTAGGCACTAGTCCATATTGGGGGTGGATCAATCATCATTAAACTCAAATTCTCATACTATTTGTTGTAGGAATAGAAGTATTTTTAGTTTAGGTTATACTTATTGTATATCATTTAGTGGAATAACCAGGGAAAAGTATGAATTGATGCAAACTATTTTAATAATTTGTGAATCATGTACATGTATCCTTGTACTATGTATCTTGTGTATGCAAAGCTAAGTGGAGTCATCTCAAGTAATGCAATATTTTTATGATTGGGTGTAAATGCATAGTGCAGTAATCAACTTAATATAGAGGCTTGTGTGGCCAATTTGTCTTGACCTAGTAACAGCTTTGGGGATCAAGTGTACATTGGGTATGGTTGTGTTTGTTTGTTTTTGTTCTATTTCATGCCTCTAGGAGTATCCCTCCTAGGTCTAGCTAAGCCTGAAATGAAAAGGAGCATACCCACTCCTATTAGTTGGCCAAGATAGTCCTTGATCTATTGATAAACCTCTTTCAATCACCTTGATGACACCTCTAGCCTTGGTAATGGTGAAATGTTTTAGGGTTTTGGGTTGCTACTATTTTGGTACCTAGCAGAACTATTGTATAAGCACATCAAAGTAACCATATATACAATCAAATTTGGATCCAAGATAATTTTTCATTTGGAGGAAGAAATACCAAGCCTCTATATCTTATTGCAAGGCCTTCTTGATCATGAGGAGTATCAAGCTTCTAGGTTAGTGGAGCTTGATATTCTAGATGAAAACAAACAAAATTGGTCCATTTACAAGAAGCTTGTTTATCTTGGTTTAATAAAAAATACAACAAATTATCTCCTTGATCAATAAGGTTGGAGACCTTGTTCTTAGAATTGATAATTTAATTGTTAAAGGAGTTGATGAAGGTTAAAAATTTAACCAAATTGAATTGGTCCATACCTTATCAAGGAAGATGTTAGTAATGGCACTTTTCTCTTGTGAACCATGGAAGGTGTGGAATTTAGTGGAACCATCAGTACTCTCTTATTTAAGAGATATTAGATTTAAAAATTAGAAAAGAAACACATGCATTGTATTTTGTCGATCCCACCCTAATGTGTGTAGTTGATTTCTCATTTTTTATTTTCATCCTAGTTAGAGATATAGGTTCATAGTATATTAGTTATCTCTACTAGGTCATATGATTTACCAACCAAAATACACCATTTATCTCCTTTATGCTCCTATATATTTGAATAAATTAGTCTTGATAATTAAATTGATCTTTATCTTACTCAATATAATTTTTAAGTTTTATTCTGATCAAGTACGCTAGCCTAGAGTACTACCTAAAAGATAATAGGGAAATGTATCCAATTCCCCTCAACAAGAAGGAATTATTAGAATCCAATAGGTACCCTTACAAATTGCTTCATCTCAGTAGTGTGTAGTTAGGTTAAGGTTTTATAATAATCCATAAATTAAGAATTAAATATCCATAAAAATAAAAAAATAAAAATAAAAGAGAAGAGAAAAATGAAAGAAAAATAAAGCCATATGAAAATTCCTATACTCTTAGGTGTAGATTCTGATTGGAAATATGAGGCTGACATTAAAAATCTTATATGAGAAAAGCACACACAAGAACAAGGTAGGTCAAACAATCAATGATGTTTATTTCATTTAAAGGGAGATCCCAATTGAGGACACATTCCTTTCCCCAAATTTGACTTGTTAATGATTATTGATGTAATTTTAGGAAGTATTTATAAAGCTAGCTACCTAATTATGTTTGGTGAACATTTAATGGTCCATTCTAGATTTATATTTGTCATTTTTCCTTTGTAATCTTGTGTTAGATCATCCTTTTCATTTTTCCCATTCCCACCTTATCCCCATAATGTCATATGCCTTATAAATCTAGTGACCAAGTTATATATTGGTCAACTTGCAATCTACTTAGTCAAAAATTAATAATGAGCAATTATAATTTCTATAGCATATCAATAGCATCTAATAAGTAAATCATTATATAGTGAATCCATGCATAAATGTTAAAATAGTAAACATGTGAATCCATTTTTTGCATAGATATGATCAATATATATTGATCATGCATACATCATAAAAATAGTATACACACATGTACATCTACAAGTAATATAAGATATAATGTAAATCATCCATCTACAAAATCAAGGGAAAATAATATATATGAATTCAACCAAGAAAAAGTATAATTCATTCTAAAAGAATCTAAACATATACATATATAACTAGGTGAGTGAAGGATCATGATGAGTCAAGCACTACCCCTAAGTGGCAATGTAAATGTGAAAAATAGACTTAAGCAACTTCACCTAAAAAATTGAATGAGTTATCTACACAATCTAGAAATAAGGTAGTAATAAAAGTTGTAATAAATTCAATTTAGTTTATGGGCTACTACTTTTGTTTAGAAAATTTTAAAAATAGTTTGGTGAAAATTAAATATTTCAATGAAGCACTACTAAAATTTTCAAAAAAACGTAAAAAGTAGGTGTCATTATGGCCAACCTAAGTATCAGAAAAAGTAATATTTTTCCTCCATAATTTGGATTTAAGTAAAGGACACATGAGCGGATGTGACGCATATTTTTTTGAATTTTTAAAGTAAATAATTAATTATTTATGAATTTTTTACTGTGACTTTTTTTAAATATTAAAAATTAATTTTCCAACCAACCTAACTTGGTCAAAAATATATGAAACTCAAAAATTTAAAATTCTAATGTATACCCAATAAATCCAAGAATGTGAAGCATCTTTTGGATTTAAAAAAATGATTAATATGCTGAAAGTTATGGATGTTTTCAATATGTATATCTATTAGGAAATCATACATAACATATGTAGAAAATTAATAATAATTACCTGTTGAAATTATTATGAGGCATATAATATATTTTTAGAATCTTAATAGCATCCTCTATAAACCCTTTTCATTTAATTAAATTTAGTTACAGAAGAAACTATCAGCTTCAAGGAAGAAATTATGGAAAATTTTAGGATAACACTAAATGGGTGGTTTTGCAAATTTCATTGGCAAGTTTTGAGACTCCCACTTGCCTAAATATGATGTAATCCAAAGGTATTTTTAGAGGGAATCCATAGTTGAGGTAGAAATATTAACATCCTTTCCATCTAAATCTAAATATTAGTCTAATTGTTAGCACTTTTTCATCCAACAAGTGTTTTCTCCATTGGCGTTGTTTGGTCCACATGATCTCGCACTCACCCAACTATCAAGGTCTAATCACAAGGGATCCCTCATTGAATTCATAAAAAATCAATGAAATCAATGAACATAATACATATATTGATATAAAATCTCTCCGTGAGAGGAGGCAAGTCAAAGTGTTGCAAATGTAAATTGAGAAAATCATTCAGTATCTAAGTAATCCCCAAGATCTTGGCTAGCTAAGGCTCTTAGTCCTCTACTGTCATCTACTCTCTATTATCTTTGACTGGGTAGGTTCCCTCTCTCTACCCATGAGTCTAGAAATCAGTGATGTCTAATACCATGATTAAGAATGTGTGTGGTGACTAGGCCCAGCTCCTGGTCCCATCATGCTCTTCAAAAGTGTATTATTTTACTCAAGTCCACTAACAAGCCCTATAGGACCATGATCTCCTAACAAGCATGATAGGTATCTATGATTAAGTATCGATAAGTCCAAGTGTGACTACACTAAGAGCTTACATTTCCTAAACATGACTATAAAAAAGGTGTCTACCAATGAGGTCTGAATCATATCTCTCCACTCATCCATAAAGCCAACATTGCCTAAACATAGAGAAAAAGAAAATGTCAAAGCCACATAAAAAATAATTGATAAACCACACTAACATATTATAAACAATGCTAATAACATACATCTAAAAGGATAGTAAAGAAAGTAAACTAAAATCAAGAACTTACTAGGATCTCTTGGTTTCTAGCTAGGATCATCAAAAGGTGGCCTCTGCTATGGATGATTATAGTCTAGGAGAATATCCTAACAAGGGACCTCTGCCTAGACTTTATGTTCACCTCCTTCCTCTCTTTTATGGTATATTTTTCCCATTATCATATCCTTAGATGTTAACATCTTATTGTTGCTATCCTCATGGACCTCATTTCTTGGCATGTATTCATCATTAGTCTCATCATATAAATCATCATCTCAACTCTATGCAACCACCAACTAGGGTGCCTAATAATTTTCTAGTTGTGACTCAAAACTCGTGACTTTTTTTATTCAGTTTGACTTTGTATTCATACAATCTAGTTAAAAGGACACATAGGTAATTAGGACTATTTTCTCTCTTTTCAAATTTTATAGTAGATCATTGTTGTACGATTTCACTATGTCATCGATAAGGTAATGAAAAATGTGTCATATCCCTTTAGTATGTATCCCTAGTAGAATTTTACAACCTGAAGGGAATTGCCACATAACACAAGGTTCCCCATGGCATGATGAATATCATTTGATTTTGATTGGCTTCTACAATATGAAAATTGATCATACCTAAAGAAATTATCAATGGCAAATAATATTTCATAACCAACAAATGAATTGGCATTTATAGATGAGAGAAGAAAATAATTTATAAAGAAATCTTTATTAATGTCTCTAAAATTAATACATATTCACACATTATCATTATTTGTTAGCATCACACTATATCTATAAAGAACTAGTAGTAATTAAAAATTTTATTAAAGTTGTGGATAGAGGTTTTAAGCTTTTGTTATACTAATTGTAGTTTTGTGATGAAGAGACAATGGCAATAAACAACATAATGTATAAAGGAACATACATATTATATATGACTTTTAATTTGCTAAGAAGTGATAATAATAATTTTATTCAAAATAAATACACAAAATTAAATACAAATCTTTATTTCCTTTTAACTATAATAATTGTTTTTAAAAATATTTTTTTTAAAAATATAATCAAATTATATTATCTATACATCAATGAAAATCTTCATTATATTTAATTAAAAATTAAAAGTAATGAAAATCTAAACACACAATTACAAATAAAATACAACTTATAAATATTAAATTAAATGGAATAATAATTAAATTTAATTTATAAAATAAAAAATGAGAATAAAATTACAACCACCCAATACAGTATATTACCTTTTAGTTGTTCACACTTAAAATCATTTTATATTTTTGGAATCACCATATTGATTTTGTTATATATAAACTACTCTAAGAGAAATATTTTGAATCGGACGTCTTGATTGCTTTTAGATAATTTTGAGACTGCCTTCCAATAATTACACAACAACAATATAAAACTAATAATAATAAAAATCAATAAATAAAATTAAGCAGTACACACAAAGTAGATTAGCCTATATAAATAGTACCATCACTAATTCTTTTTCTCACACAAGAAGAATACAAATTCATTGTGTTTGAAATTCTATGGCTTCTTGCATGGCAAAGGGCAACTAAATATATGTGTATTTGCTAGTTTTATTAATCACACTCACACTGACTTTGGCTTTTGCTAATGGTAATATTTATATTTAATCAATATTTCTATTTATTCATATACTGTGTATCATTGAAAAATCTCTACTACTTATTGATTTGTAATATGTTCATAATTTAAAGGAGATTACGGTCACCCTGAACTTTGTAATGCTTGGAGCAATGCTATGATGAAAGTTGCGATTGGACATGCAAAAATGAGGATTACTCTCATTTTGGATAGTGCAAGCGGTATTCCATTATGGGTTTCACTTGTGTTTGTTTTAATCCTCCTCCCTATTAGAGATTGGCTACGAGGTTGTGTTTCTTCTATGATGTGAGAATAGCCTAATATTAATCAATTAGGTGTGGCCAAGAGGTCTTAAACTACGATGCACAAGTCTGTAAGGGAGTCCTAAATATACACAAGGTATGTGAGACCCAAATCTGTGAAATGAAATTGAAATAATGCCAAACAACTACGAGAAAAGGGTAACCCACCCTTCATCTTCACTTCCCCAAGGTATAAAGCTCTTGGGGGCTTAGCCAAAATCATAAAATTTTAACTTCCAGGAGGTGTGTCTTCTGATTCACCCCCTACTCTTTATACTCCATCAGAACACTTGAGTTACGGTCATCCCCTTGGAGTGGGTGTGTCTCCAAGGTAGGCCTCTTAAGAAAGGGTGACAAAAGTGAATCAAATGGTGTTTTTTATCTCCAAGAACACCTTCTAGTGCGAGGAGAGAGCATATACACACACTTGACCCACACAAGCAATGTGATGCAGAGTGGCACAAGGGAAGCAACACACAAAGGTTTACTCTATTGTCCTTTGCCCACTCACCCACTTCAACTAGCCTTCAACCAACCAACCAACCAAAGGCACATACAAGGCATATGAAGGATTTGATGTCCAAACTATTGTCCAACCCCTAAGGCTTCTCCAACACCTTAAGACAGATCAACAAACACCTTCTATGTAGTTGGTTTGATCTCCAACTTCCCAAAACTCTTCAACCTATACCTTGACTAGTAAGGCTACTAGCCCTCCAAACTAGGTTTTCTCAACAAAACTTGACAAAATCCCAAAGGTCTAGGCAAACAAATGAAGGAATTGAACACCTTTCAGGGGACCCTAACAAACCTCCAAATCTCCTGCTCCAACTCTACTCCAGCAATCCAGAACGCCTACTAGGTCTCTAGGCCTAATTGATCAATTTAGGCTAGGTTACAAAGCAAGTGCTCAAAATTGGGTGCATAGGTCAGGGGCAGGAACTTGGAATGACTCTACCATCCCCAAACAACACAAATCCACCATTCATTCACTCATCCTCTTAGGGTTTTGTCAAATACAACAATAAATTGCATAAATTCAGTCAAATACATAGAGATATTTGACGTAGGGCATCACATTAAAAATAGTAAACTGTATTTTCTCAGAAAATGCTTTTGGAATCAAGTAGTATACACCCCTAGCCTGCATTTCACCAAGTGGCATGAAATTTCATCGGTGGAAATGCATTCTAGGGCCAAATTTGTGGGACTGCCCTAGAAAACAGGGTTTCTAGACCAGTTTTGAAAGAAAATTCAATAACTTTTGACTCCAACCACTTCAAGACCTCAAACTAGTTGCATTGGAACCCTGACTCCAAGAGATTTCATAAAAATATCATTTACACACATGAAAAGTCCGTACAGTCTGTACACAGCAAGAAAAATAGCAAAAAATAGTTAGTTTTCTTGAATTTTGTGCCCAAATTCCATACAAAAACTTCCTCCCCAGTACTGGAGTCAGATATCCACCATATTAACCCATCCAAGTTGGTTTCCAACTTCTACAATAGCATTTAACTGCCCAAAGTGGTTTTTGAACCGACCCAACACATAACACCTTTGACAACTATGGTGTTTTGCATTAACACAAGGAGGTTGATTTGTTTGGCTCATCCAATGGAGTCCAAATGATCAACAAACTCCTTCCAACATACTAAAACATTAAAACAACCAAAAAAAACTTGAAAACCAATCCTTAGACCTTCTAGGCCTAATTGGCACAACAAGGATCCAAGTGGACTAAGCATGATTGAGGTTTATAGGGTCACCTCAATCATCTTGACCACACAAAAGGGACCATACAAACATGGCTAAAGCCTTATTACCACACATACAATCAAAACAAAACATAGCTTATCAAAATGCATAAAAAAATGCTTGAGGTGTCAGACTGCTCCTAGGTGCCCCGCACCATACACCCACTGTCAAACAGAACTCAAGTCTCTTGAGTTGGAATGCTATCAAATGTGAAACCTGCCTTCTCAATGTCTGCCCTGCTCATCCAAGTGGCATCCTCCTAAGGTTTGTTTAGCCACTTCACCAAATAGTCATGATAGGTGTGCCTTCTAGTTTGTTTTGCAATCCTCTTGTCCAAAATGCACTCAATCTGATTTGGAGATGAAGGAATGAGTTCCTGGAGTGTCTGATCAGTTTGATCTTCTTCAACAACAATCTGAGGATCAGATCCTTTATAGGGATAAAGGTCTGAAACATTAAAAATTAGAGACAAAGCAATGCCATCCGGAAGTCTGATTTTGTAGGCATTTTCTCCACATTTCTTGAGCACTTCACAAGGCCCAATCTTCTTCATGAGTAGCTTAGTGTGTTTACCTGCTAGGAGCCTCTCCTTCTTTAGATGAACCATTACTAAATCACCTTCCTTGAACTGCAAATCCCTTCTTTTTCTGTCAGCAAATTGTTTATATTTCTTAGAAGTGGACAGTAATTTCTGTTGTACTTGTTCATGGACATCTTTCATGACTTGAACAAAGTCTTCAGCCAAGGCACTACTATTTTCCAGTCCTTTAACCTCTCTTAGTTCCAAAATACCCCTTGGGTGAGTGCCATAAACAATTTGGAAAGGAGACAGGCCGGTGCTTCTATTGACAGTGTCATTGTATGAGAACTCTGCCTGAGCCAAAATTGAATCCCAACTAGCACCCTGCTCCTTGGTTAGGCATCTTAGGAGGTTGCCAAGTGACCTATTAATCACCTCTGTTTGTCCATCAGACTGAGGGTGATAGGCAGATGATAAGGACAAATTTGTACCTAGTCTCTTCCACAGTGTCCTCCAGAAGTGTCCAATGAACTTGGGGTTTCTATCTGAGATTATGGACAAAGGTAAACCATGTAACCTGACTATTTCCTTGAAGAAAAGACCTGCTATGTGTGAGGCATCATGTGTGGTTCTACATGGGATGAAGTGAGCCATTTTTGAGAACATATCTACAACCACAAAAAAGCTGTCATGTCCATTCTTTGTTCTAGGCAAACCAAGTACAAAGTCCATACTTATGGAATCCCAAGGCTTTGAAGGAATAGGTAGAGGAGTGTATAAACCTGCATTTGATGTATGCCCCTTTGCTCTTTGGCAAATTTGACAAGTTTCAACAAACTTCCTTACATCGGTTGGCAATTTTGGCCAAAAATAGTACCTCCTAACCAATTCTAGGGTCTTATCAATACCAAAGTGACCTGACATGCTGCCACAATGCTTTTCCCTGATTATATTCTCTCTAATAGATCCTCTTGGGATACACAACATGCTACCCTTGAAAAGATATCCATCTTGCAACAAAAAATCAGAAAAATCAGTATTATACCTTCCTGTCATGGCCTTGCAAGATAGGTATGGCTCTTTGAAGTCTTCATCTGCTGTATACTGATCTTTAATGGCATGAATACCTGTACTTTCCAACTGAATAGTTTGCACAACAAGATTTCTCCTACTTAAGGCATCAGCTACCTTATTGGCCACTCCTTTCTTGTGTTTTATGGAGAAGGTGTATGCTTGGATGTACTCCATCCACTTGACATGTCTGTGATTCAACTTTTGCTGCTTGTTCAAGAAGCTTAATGCATGGTTGTCAGTAAAAACTATAAATTCCTTTGGCAATAAGTAGTGTCTCCATTTCCTCAATGACTGAACCATGGCATATAACTCTAGATCATAGGTGGAGTAGTTTTGTTTTGCCTCATTTAACTTCTCACTAAAGAATGCTATAGGCCTCCCATCTTGACTTAGGACTCCTCCAACAGCCCTCTTACTTGCATCACATTCTACCACAAAGACCTTGTCAAAATCAGGAAGAACAAGGACCGGTTTTTCTGATATTTTTTTCTTTAACAGTTCAAAGGCTTGGTTGGCCTCATTTGTCCATAAAAACACACATTTCTTGCCCCCTTTTATGGTGTCAACAAGTGGAGCACAAATGCCACTAAACCCTCTAATGAACTTTCTATAAAAGCTGCATAAACCATGGAAACTCCTTACCTTCCAGGCTGTTGTAGGTGTTGGCCAATTAAGAATAGCTGCAACCTTGCTTGGATCCGATTTTAGGCTACCCTTGGAGATGACAAACCCCAAAAATATCAACTCTTCTTGTAGGAAGACACATTTGTCAAGATTGATTCTCAACTTCTCCTCTTGAAGCCTCCTGAGCACTTGATGGATATGCCTTATGTGGTCTTCCTTGCTGTCACTAAAAATTAGTATATCATCCAAATATACAACAACAAACTTGTTAAGGAAAGGTTTTAGCACTTCATTCATCAATCTCATGAAGGTGCTTGGTGCATTTGACAAGCCAAAAGGCATGACAACCCATTCAAATAGTCCTTCATTGGTTTTGAAGGCGGTTTTCCACTCATCCCCTTCCCTTATCCTGATTTGGTGATAACCACTTTTTAGATCTATCTTGGTAAAATACTTAGCCCTACCCAAGCAATCCATTAAATCTTCTATTCTAGGCATTGGAAATCTATACCTGATAGTAATCTTGTTGATGGCCCTGGAATTAGTGCATAGTCTCCATGTTCCTTCCTTCTTAGGTGCAAGCACTGCAGGTACTGCACATGGACTAATACTCCTCCTGATAAGTCCTCTATCCAATAAGTCTTGGATTTGTCTTGCCACTTCAACATTTTGCTCTGGGGTCAACTTGTAGGCTGCTTGGTTTGGTAGGGTGGATCCAAGGATGAGATCAATGCAATGACTAATCTCCCTCTTTGGTGGAAGGGCATCCTTGCCTTCATCGGCTATCACATCCTGAAACTTCTCCAATAGTTTTTCCACTTCCTTTGGTCCAATCCTCCTAAGAGGGTGCTGCACTTTGACCTTCTTGGGATTCACATCCTTGGGCTTGATGACTACTGCAAAACATGGCACTTTCTCTTCCTTGAGGTTAGCCAAAAACTCTTTTTCACCTACCAACATAACTGAACTAGAAATGACTTTCTCTTTGCAATCATCAATCAAAGGAGTCATTGTAAACTTTTCACCATTCTTGGACAAATGAATCACATTGTTCTTACCATCATGTTGGGCACTTGTGTCATGTTTCCAAGGCCTTCCAAGAAGAAGGTGGCATGCATGCATATCCACTATCTCACAAAGAACCTTATCATGATATTCACCTATCTTGAATTCAACCCAACATTGCTCTTTCACCACAATTTGTTGTTCCTTGGTTAGCCAAAAGACTCTATAGGGGTTAGGATGAGGCATTCTTTCCAATCCTAACTTAGTCACCATTTCATTAGAAGCCAAATTTTCAGAAGAACCTGAATCAACTATTACCTTGCACACTTTTCCTTTCACCTTGCAAGTGGTTCTGAACAAGTTGTTTCTTTGGGGCTGCTCCTTGGTGGCTGGCATGATGAGTGACCTATTGAACATGATGCATTCTCCACTCTCAGGTGCTGCAGACTTGGAAGAGGCTGTTTGGTAACTTGTGGTGCTTTGACAGTCCTCTTCTTGAAGGAGTTGTACTCTTCTTTCTTTCTGATTTGCAGCAGTATTTCCCATCTTCTCCGGGCACCTAAAGGACTGATGTCCAATCTGATTGCAAGAGAAACACCTTCCAGTAAACACATTGGGACCTCTGCCCCCACTTCTTCCTCTGCCATTACCTCTGCCCCTAAACTGACCCTTATCAGCACTATTTTTATCAACCTGCCCTTGGCTGCCTTCTTGTGATCCGCCACCTTGGAATCTAGAGAAATTATCTCTGTTTTGAAATCTGCCCCTGCCCCTAAAGTTCTGATTTCCTTTGCCTCTGCTGCTGCTGTATGAATCACCTTTTCTTCTTTGTTTATCCTCAATTCTCAATGCCATTTGAAAACACTTATGGACTGTCTCTGGGTTAAAGAGAGTTAATTCATCTTGAATGGAGAACTTGAGGCCATTAAGATACCTTGCAAGCTTCTGTTTTTCATTCTCAGGCATCTTGGCTTTCAATGTCATCTTGTGAAACTCCTCTGTGTAGGTGCTCACGTCCATGTCCTTTTGTCTCAAGTTGTGCAACTTCTTGTTCAAGTTGACCTCATAATCCTCAGGGACAAATTGCTTCTTGATTTCAAGTACCATATTCCTCCATGTAGAGATAGGATTCCTATCATCTTCTATCCTCTCATTTTGAGTAAAATTCCACCAACTCAAGGCTGGCCCTTTCATTCTTGATTTGGCAATCTTCACTTTCTGATTTTCTGCCACTTCTTCACATTCAAAATAGTTCTCCATTGCCTCAATCCAATCAAGGCACTCCTCTGGATTCATCTTACTAGGAAACATAGGTAAGTCTGCCTTAGTGTCCTTCCTACTCAACTTTCCAAGTGCATCTAGGAATTGTCTCTCTGACATGCCTCCTTGTGGCTCTTCCATAGGCACTTCTTCTTCCTCATCTTGATCCTCTTCATCTGAATCTAAGATGACTTCTGACTTCTTCTTCTTGTCTTTGTCTTTCTTCAACTTTTCTATCTCAGCCTCCATCCTTTTGTTCTTGGCTGCTTGCTCTCTCACTATCTTTGCCAATTCGGCATTTGTCACCTTTGAAGGAATTTCCTCCTCTTCTTCTCTATCTCCCATCTCTTTGATGGCTCTGATACCACCTAATGTAGAGTGGCACAAGGGAAGCAACACACAAAGGTTTACTCTATTGTCCTTTGCCCACTCACCCACTTCAACTAGCCTTCAACCAACCAACCAACCAAAGGCACATACAAGGCATATGAAGGATTTGATGTCCAGACTATTGTCCAACCCCTAAGGCTTCTCCAACACCTTAAGACAGATCAACAAACACCTTCTATGCAGTTGGTTTGATCTCCAACTTCCCAAAACTCTTCAACCTATACCTTGACTAGTAAGGCTACTAGCCCTCCAAACTAGGTTTTCTCAACAAAACTTGACAAAATCCCAAAGGTCTAGGCAAACAAATGAAGGAATTGAACACCTTTCAGGGGACCCTAACAAACCTCCAAATCTCCTGCTCCAACTCTACTCCAACAATCCAGAACACCTACTAGGTCTCTAGGCCTAATTGATCAATTTAGGCTAGGTTACAAAGAAAGTGCTCAAAATTGGGTGCATAGGTCAGGGGCAGGAACTTGGAATGACTCTACCATCCCCAAACAACACAAATCCACCATTCATTCACTCATCCTCTTAGGGTTTTGTCAAATACAACAATAAATTGCATAAATTCAGTCAAATACATAGAGATATTTGACGTAGGGCATCACATTAAAAATAGTAAACTGTATTTTCTCAGAAAATGCTTTTGGAATCAAGTAGTATACACCCCTAGCCTACATTTCACCGAGTGGCATGAAATTTCATCGGTGGAAATGCATTCTAGGGCCAAATTTGTGGGACTGCCCTAGAAAACAGGGTTTCTAGACCAGTTTTGAAAGAAAATTCAATAACTTTTGACTCCGACCACTTCAAGACCTCAAACTAGTTGCATTGGAACCCTGACTCCAAGAGCTTTCGAAAAAATATCATTTTCACACATGAAAAGTCCGTACAGTCTGTACACAGCAAGAAAAATAGCAAAAAATAGTTAGTTTTCTTGAATTTTGTGCCCAAATTCCGTACAAAAACTTCCTCCCCCGTACTGGAGTTAGATATCCACCATATTAACCCATCCAAGTTGGTTTCCAACTTTTACAACAGCATTTAACTGCCCAAAGTGGTTTTTGAACCGACCCAACACATAACACCTTTGACAACTATGGTGTTTTGCATTAACACAAGGAGGTTGATTTGTTTGGCTCATCCAATGGAGTCCAAATGATCAAAAAACTCCTTCCAACATACTAAAACATTAAAACAACCAAAAAAAACTCGAAAACCAATCCTTAGACCTTCTAGGCCTAATTGGCACAACAAGGATCCAAGTGGACTAAGCATGATTGAGGTTTATAGGGTCACCTCAATCATCTTGACCACACAAAAGGGACCATACAAACATGGCTAAAGCCTTATTACCACACATACAATCAAAACAAAACATAGCTTATCAAATTGCATAAAAAAATGCTTGAGGTGTCAGACTGCTCCTAGGTGCCCTGCACCACAATGTTAATTAACTATTAGATATTGAAATGTGTGATGTGAATATGAAGGTTTCTATAGGGTGTTTTTGATTCCCAAGCTTGTGCAAAGTGAGAGAAGAGCATACAAACACCTCCAACAAAAATTAATCTCACCAAAAAATAAAACACAAGTTCTTTTTATGCCCAAATCCAAATGTGATGTCACAAATAAGTACTTGTTCAAAATGATAGAAATTGCAATCTTGTCATTGTTTTTTTTACATAGTCAAGCTAAACCCAATTATTTTGTAATGTTTTTAGCCACAAAAACAATAATGCAAAGAAAAGACCCCTACTAAATTTTTAAGATATTTCTAGAAATGTAAAGATATCCAAAAAAATCATTGGTTTACGCCCTAAAAAGTAGATTTATGAAAAATACATAGTCGACGAAGATCTGATTATTTCATAGCATTTTAACCTTAGAAATAAAAATTGTAAAGAGTGGACCCCTATTAGAATTTCAATAGTTTTCCATAAATATAAAAATATTCAACAAATTCATTGATTTGTGACCTTAAAAGTAGATTTATATATAATCATAAAATCATCATAACTCACCCAAAATTGATGACATAACCATAATTTTCCTATTGTAGCCTCCTTAGATGATCCACAAACTTTGGTGAAAAATTTGTAGAAAATTTCAAAACCATTTGAAAGATATGATGAAATCTTTAGAAACTAGGGTTTTGTCCAAAAAAGGCACAACCTACAACAAAAAGCTAACAAAACCTACAAAAAACAAGCTAGATCAAGGGACATGGGTCCCACCATATATGCCAAATGTATGATGCATAAATGTGAAATAATAAATGGAATTCAATCACAATGAAAGCTCCTATTTCACAATCTACATCACCTCAAAATGAGCAAAAGACTATCAAAATCAAAGGAAAACAATGAAACAATGTTACCACAATAGCGCTTGATGAACCATGACAAATGGTGGATGTGCTCCAATGATGCTTGATAATGATATTATATGTATCAATATTGATTTCTCACACTAGCAACATAACATTACTTGAAACCTCATGTGATAGCTAGGCATTCTAAGTAGATCTTTTGTTAGGTGAAATGACTTGATTGATAGTGATATTTATATGATCTTGGATTTGGGAAGGATATGACCTATTTTCATGATGTCAACTAAGACTAATAGGTAAAAGTGTATAAGGATTATCATAGGTGAAGACTAATTAATTAAATAATAAAATTATTTAATTAATTATAGAACAAAGTAGGAGAAATGAATTAATTAAATAAATAAAATTTATTTAATTAATGTGGCTAAATGATGGGATAATTTTTTTTAATTAATTTAGAAAATGATCTAAGATTAATTAAATAAAGAAAGATAGTTTATTTAATTAATTAGATAATGAAAGGGGCCTAGGATGAAAGTGTCGTAAGATGTCACAAGATGGTGTCTAGGTGATGTCATAAGGACAAGGTCAAATTTAGGTGTCTACAATAGTAAACACAAGAATCCATTTTTTGCATACATACCAATATATATTGATCATGCATACGTCATAAAAATAGTATACACACATGTACATCAACAAGAAATATAAGCTAAAATATAAATCATCTATCTACACAATGAAGGGAAAATAATATATATGAATTAAACAAAGAAAAAGTATAAGTCATTCTAAAAGAATAGAAACATATACATATATAACTATCAAGGACTAATCACAAGGGATCCCTCATTGAATGCATAAAAAATCAACAAAATCAATGTTCACATCTACATATCTTAATATATAATTTCACCATGAGAGGGGGCAAGTCAAATTTTGTCAAATGTAAATTGAGAAAATCATTGGTCATCTAAGTAATCCCCAAGATATTAGTTAGCTAAGGCTCCTAGTACTCTACTATTATCTACCCTTTATTATCTCCAACTGAGTGGGTGTCCTCTCTCTCTACCCATGAATCAAGAAATCAATGATGTCTAATATCATAACTAAGAATGTGTGTGTTGACTATGTCCAGCTTGTGGTTTCACCAAAGTCCTCAAAAGTGTATTCATTTCCTCAAGTCCACTAATCTAGCCCTATAGAGCCATGGTCTCCTAACTAGTATGATAGGTAGGAAAAATGATATATGTATTATGGTCTATAGATAAATATGTACGATTAAGTATAGATAAGTCCAAGTGTGACTACACTAAAAGCTTACATTTGCTCAACATGACCATGAAAAGGGTGTCTACCAATGAGGTCTGAATCATATCTCTCCACTCATCCATAAAGCCAACATTGCCTAAAACATAGAGAAAAAGAAAATATCAAAGCCGCATAAGAGAAATAATTGATAAACCACACCAAAATATTATAAACAATGGTAATATCATACATCTCAAAGGGTAGTAAAGTACAAAGTAAACTAACCCAAAAATTAGAATCTAAAAAGATGAATAACCCAGAAAATAAGAACAAATGAATAGATATTAAATTGTGAAAGAAAATGATACAAGATCAAAATAACAACACAGAGTTAGTCTCCATGAGAGTAATGCAAATGTTGTAGAAGAAAAATAACATTATGAGGATGCAAAAGCAAAATAGGCAAAATACAAGCTAGGTAGCATGTTTATATAGAAAATGGAGAGGATGAAGGTGGCAGCCCAAACTAATAGGAAGAAACCATATATCAGTCTAAAGATAGCAAAGTATCTTCCCAAGATAGCTAATGGGTGCTCCTTTTCAGGATGGTGACACCTCATAACCCACTCACTCAATTAAACATGATTTATGAACCTAAGAAACATTAATAAAAGGTGTATGAAAAACCTAGGAATATAGGAAAATAAATATGTCAACTAGGAATTAAAAACCTACACTAACACCCTCTTAAACATAGCTTAGATGGGTAAAAAGATGGATCCTGACAAATCAAGCCCGATGAGGTACCCATGTACATAAAAATCCCCCTCAGAGAATAAGTGCCCCTAGAAAAGAGAGAATAGCCCCACCAAACATAGAGAGAAGAGACCCCCCAGGGTAGAGAGGTCAGGACTTTGAGTGAGAGGATGAAGTCCCCCAGAAGATGAAGCCTCCCTCACACACAACAAAGCTCACAAATGAGGGAAGTTGCTCTTAGTGAAGGGTTTGGTGATGATATTAGTAACCTACTTGGAATTTAAACAACAATGAAGGTTGATGATGTGTCCATGGATGAGCTCCTAGATCTAGTGCATGTGAACCTCAATGTGTTTGGTCCATTGGTGATGGATCAGATTCTATGAGATCTAAATGGAACTTTGGTTGTCACAAAATATGATGGATGGTCATCTGATCTAGATACCAAACTCAGTGAGAAGATTCTTAAGCCAAATGGCCTTAGTGGAGGCATTCATAGCCCCTCGATACTCAGCCTTAGTAGAAGACAGAGTAATAGCAGATTGTTTCTTTCTCGACCAACAAACAAGACCTAAACCAAGTGAGAAGTTGTAACCTAAAGTAGACTTATGATCCTAAGAATCACCTACCAAATCTAAATCTGTGTATCCCACCAAGTCAAGATCAATGCTTGTTGTATAGTGAATCCCAAAACTATGAGTACCCTAAATGTAGTGAAGTATCCACTTGGTTGCTTTCCAGTGCAGCTCATGGGGCTCCTACATGAATCGAGAAACCATGCCTATAGCATATGAAATGTCGGGTCTCATATGAGTCAAATAAATTAGACTCCCAACAAGCTGTTAGTATGAAGTGCCATCAACAAATAGAGAAGAACACTAAGCATCAAGTTGGACTCCAGAAAGAAAGGGAGTTGGATTAGGCTTATAGTCATCCATATGAAATCGCAAGAGAAAATCTAGAGCATACTTGGATTGTGTGTGTAAGATGTCATCTCATATTACTCATAATTACACACACAATTACTAAGAAAGTAAAAGAACATGATAAAGAAAAGAGATAATTTTTAATCATTTGCATAATTACAAAGAAATAAAAAGTATATCTTTTTTTAATATTTTTCAACCTTGAAATACAATATATTCAAAGATAAGTCATAGTGAAAACACTTCACTTTACATTTACAAATATGTTTCCTTTGGAATAAAGAATAATTTTACATCATAAGATAAAGAATACTACATCTAGAATCTTCATATATGTCACTCAATTCTCAGCAAGTCCTCTTCTACAAAGGGAGAGCATCATCCAAGTGCTTTACCTCTAACCACAGACTGACAATCCCCCATACACCTTCCTTCCTAGAAGTGGACTTACCCTTCACAAAGAGTATAGACATAAGAAACCAAAAGGTTGACATCTGACTCCTAGTGTTGTGTCCTACATAGCACAATCAACCATACAATTCTAGACTTTCTTCTAGCTATGATCATTTTGTAGGTCACACTATCTAGACACTGTGAACTGACTAATGCATGTAGAGACAAATGCATCACATTGGCCAAATATTCTATTTATAAATAGATGTTTACAATAAATGTAGTCATGTGTTCACATACCTCTAACTCGACTTGGAAACTATCCCATCATACAGTTTGATTTGACTAACTAATAACTCTAGACATGAATTGTCTTGACTTAACTCTAGAATTCTAGTCCATCTGACATAGAATTTTATACGTAGGCTAAGATATATATACACAATGTGTAGATCTAGATGATTTTAACATTTCAGGGTGTCCCTAGTTGCATTCTCATAAATATCAGGGTCTATGACTTCTTGTCATTCTACCCAAAGACTCAGAAAGATTAAGCAATCTTGAGCTATATGTCAAGTTGTCGACTCTATCAAGAAATCATTCAAAGTACAACTAAGAATCTTTTCCCAATTTACACTATCTTGAACTATGGTTTCCTTGACCAATTACTATCGACCATAACTTTACAATTGATTAAAACAAAGTCATAACTGACTTAAGAGTTTTAAGTTTTCTAAACCCTTCTGGTTGATTCTAGGGTTTTAACTTCTCTAACCCAAGATATTACATTATTAAAAACTCTTGTTATCCAAAGATATGAATACACAATAATACAACAATAATATAATATCCTCTAGTCTTCTCTAGACCACTTAGGTATTATTCAAATTCACATTTCTCCTATTACGTAGAATATGAGTTTACTATCAATAACATAAATATTCTCGACTAAGGTCAGTCATATAATCTAAATATGTTTGAGTCTACAATAATCATAGTGAAATACTTTCTATCTTTCTGTTCTTTTTGAGTTTATCATCTTTCATTATAAAATGGGTTGTGAACTCATGCATGATATCCTTCAAATATCATGAATATACTATATCATTTTTGTTAAATACAAAAAGTGATAACATACACACTATCCTTAAATATTTTCTAATGTTATAAATCTATTTTCTATAAACTCTAAGATAAGAAAGTAACTCTCATTAAACCTTATGACCATAACCAATAAAACTTGTATATAAACCAACATCTAAGATATAAGCCATCTCTATAGGTCTCGATTGCTAATTCTAACAAAGTTCATGGGAGGCTAAGTTTTTGCAATCTAGTATCTTTGCTAACACTAAAATAGTCTAATTTAACCTTATTTGTCCTTGCAATCTATGAAAGTTTTCTTAAACAATAACAATATCTATAAAATGAGACTACTAGCCCTCAGTCTACTACAAATCAAGATCCTACAACCTATATAAGTTTACTATTTGAAGAAACTAAAGGTAAACCATATAGATCTTGGCCTTCGAGGAATTTAAGGAATAAAGAAACACATTCTCTATATGATACAATGATACACCTTTCGGTAAGTACCCCTAGGATTTAGTACTAACTGGTAATAATCCAAAATGTTTAGAATTCAAAGGTTATTTAGCCTTATACACTCACATAGATAAATAAACCCTATCGGCCTCACATGTATACAATGATAATAAACCCTATCAGCCTCTTATACATACATAGTGATAACAAAGCTGATTGGACTCTCATACACAGTGATAACAGAGCCTAACGACCTCTTATACATATAAAGAAATATCTAGCTTATCAACCTGAACAAATAGAAATAAAATAAAGCTTAATACAATCATAAGTTCTCAACTATCATTAATCTTTCTACAGAATGAATGAACCTGAAGAGTTTGAAGGACTACATGAAGATTCTGTTTCCTTTTGCCTTTGACGAGCCACTATCCTTCTTCTCTGTAAATGTCCTATAGTGAAGAACTTATTGCAATACTATCTGAGTCTGTTGCTAGGTGTTATGAAACTCTCCCGTGTGGTAAGCTTTCTTTTCACATAAACTTGATGATTACAACTTTTATGTAAATGATATCTAAGATATTCTCAACACTATCCTCACAAATAAACAAGCCTAAAAATTCTTTTCTCTTTGTGGTGACAGAGTTCTTCTTTTCTCTGTTAAGGTCAATTATCCACTATCTCCCTCTCTACCCCACATATAGCCTATTAAAAGGATTTAATCCACCGTATTCCCCTCTATGTATTACTTCATGATTACCAATCTATAAAGGCTCTCTACTGCGATATGCAAAAAACAAAGGATTAATAGTCATTTCAAGAGCACTTTGAAAATAGTTGAAACACTACTTCTTATTCTTGAAGCCATCATGGAGTGAAGAAGATTTATCTGTTCCAATATATATATATATATATATATATATATGTATATATATATATATATATATCAACATATTATCTGCATATACAATGTATACTAATGTTGTTATTAATCACTTGATAAGATATGTGAATGGGGTCGATGTATTCCCCCTTACAATCTTGTGTAAACATCAAAACAAATAAATAGGATACCATAATGGAATTTCAACCAGAAAGTACCAATAATGAGATAGTTTAACCACTAATATATATAATCTCTCTTGAGTGTAATCTATATTCAAACACACAAGAACTAATGACTATCAAGGAATCCTTGTCGATGGTCAAAACTTTCCTGACTTAAATCTCAACAAAAACCTACACTAAGAGATCCTGTCGACAACTGTCAAGTTGAAACAAACTTAGACCAAAAGGGTCAAGCCCAACTTACTAAACTTGACAAGGGTTCACTAAAATAAGAAAGCACAAGACTAAGATGGCAATATCCTTTCCTTTCCATATGTTTATTCACTTCTCTTTGATGATGCTCTCCCTCTCTTTTCTCAGAGGGTGGAAAACCTATTTCCTGAATACAACTTGGAATCACCAAACTGGAATTAGTGTATCATTAGTCATTTCATAAACCTTATGAATAAATAGTCATAACAACATAGATGCACATGTCTAAATTGTAATCATATAAATATTAACTCATGATACAATTTATTTGTACTAACATTTTCACTTAATGTCAAATCATTAAATCATGCATAATCATTAGTACTAATTATGTGCAAGTAAAAAGTAAAGCATAGTAAAAAATTAGGGATGTGACATATCTCCCCCCATAAGATTCATCGTCCTCGATGATACAATGTATCCAAAATAACAATATAAAGTTTTTGTTAAACATTGAAAATCATAAAACAAATGAGGAAATCTCTAATAAAAATCATGGTAATCTTCCCATGTAGCAGTATCCTTTGCATACTAGTCCCACTGGACTTTACATTGAGTAACCTCTCTATTACATAAGTGGGGCTTGCAAACTTCAAGCACCTTGAGAGGCTCGATCATGACCACTCTTGGGTCCTATACCTGTAAAGCATTCCAATCAAGAATATAATTATGTCTTGTTTTTACTTTTTCAAATATGAAACATATAAAACATTATGCATCCTAGCAAGAGATGGTGGTAGAGTGATTCTGTAGGCAACCAGATTGATCACTTCGAGAACTTGAAAGGTTCCTACATATCTAGGAGCTAATTTGGAAGACTTTCCAAATTTTATGGATTTTTTCTAACGTTTGACCCTCAAAAGAACTTTTTCTCCAACTGAGAGTTGTCTTGGTGTATGCTTGGCATCTACATAACTTTTTTGCCTATCATTTATTTCTACCAATCTATTTCTAATCTTTTTGCTCTATTATTCCATCTCTGACAACATTTATGGACCAATGCTAATCCTATCTTCTAGCTTATCCCATCTTATAGGAGTTTGACATCTTCTTCTGTATAATGTTTCAAATGGAACCATCTTGATAGAAGAATTGTAGGAGTTGTTATAAGAAAACTCCACAAATGGTAGGTATTCTTCCCACTTGTATTGTTGATCCATGTAATACATCTGCAACAAATCTTCTAGAATGTGATTTACCCTTTCAGTTTGACCATCTGTCTCAAGGTTGAGAAGCTGAACTTGTATTGATTTGAGTTCCTAGTGCTGAAAAAAAAGTTTTCCAAAATCTTGACATCATTCTTTATATGAGATAATCTTCTTAGGAACTCCATGTAATCTAAATATTTCTTGCACAAACTTGCAAGCTAGGACAAGTGCTCAATCTATTAAATTCCCAAGAATAAATGAGCTATCTTGATGAGTTTTTCTACCACCACTAAAATAGCATCATGTTTATTTTGAGACATTGGCAGACCTTGCATAAAGTCCATACTAATAACCTACCATTTCCACTTTGGAATATCATGTGGATACAGGAGTCCTACTCGATGCTGATGTTCATCCTTGACTCTCTGGCACTCTAGGCAACTTGCTGCAAATCTTGTAACGTCATTCTTCATTTCACATTGGCTAGGATTTTGGTTACTCCAGGATGACCTGAGTATGGTACAGAATGAACTTCCTTCCACACAAGGTTTCTCAATTCCACCAAAACTAGAACATACATCCTTCCTCTATATCACAAAAGACCATTTGGTTCAAAATAGAACCCATCATACCTTGAGTCATGAGGATTTATTGAAAGAGAGTACTTAACTTGTTGATAGAACACATCACCTGCAGAAGTTTACAACATTATATCCTTGAAATTTGAGTGAATAGAGATAACTGAAGAGATATGCCTCCATCGGCTTAGAGAATCTTCTACTCAGTTCCCTTTGCCTTTGATATAACTTATCTCAAAGTCATAGTTAGATATTAATTCTAACCATCTTCATTGTTGAGCATTTAGATGAGGTTGGGAAAGTATATAATTAAGACCATGATGATCCGTCTTCAACTCAAAAGGCTTTTTGAGCAAGTAGTGTCGCCACACTTGCAAATCATGCACCACTTCCGCTAACTCTAAGTCATGAGGAGAATAATTCTACTCATATGATGTAACAACCCTCCTCTTCATACTTGAGGAAACTCACGAATTTTACTAGAAAGTAAATAAACATGGTAAACATGAGAGAGAAATATATATATTTTTAAAAATAATATTTGTATAAACACAAGTAATAAAGTACAACTTTCTATCTTATTTCATCCTTGAAATCTTAATATAATCGAAGATAGAATCTTAGTGAAATCCTTTCACTTATTATTTACCATACATAAAATACATTTGGCATAAGAATACTTTTACCTCATACATTTGACTGTCATAACCACAACATCAAGTACACTACATTTGGAATAATGATATCTGTCTTCATAAGCCTCAATGAGTCTTCTGCTTTAGAGAGAGAAAGAGAGAGCATCCTCAAAGTGCTTTACCTCCAACCATAGATCGTCAATCTCCCACACACCTTCCTACCTGGAAGTGGCCCTACCCTACACGAAGGGTATAGATATAACGAATTGTCAAGTTTTTCCATCTGAGTCCTAGTGAGTTGTGTCCTACATGACTTCAATCGACCATACAACTCTAGATTCCCTCTAGCCAAGTATGATCATATTGATTCTTCATGCCATCTAGACACACACCTCTAACTCAACTTGGAGACTATTTCAACCTACAGTTGACCTTCTTCATTAGCAACTCTAGACACAGACTTGTCTATACTGTAAATTTATTCTAGTCAATCTGACCTAGAAAGTATCCCCAATCTAGGGTATACATGCAATAGATTTAAGTAATTCTAATCTTTAATGAGTCCCTCATTGTATACTTGTAACTTCTAGGGTTTATGACTTCCTATCATTACATTCTCTGATTCAAATATAAAACATCTTTGATGCATTATAACAAGTTTTGACTCTAACATAGAATCACATACCTTTGATAAAGTACCACAAAGACTATTCTTATCTTGATTTATGGTTTTCTTGACCTTTCCCCGTTGACCAATAAGGTTTTCTCGACCATAGATTATCAACCAATATATAATGTCATACCTGACATAAGAGTTACAGGTTTCCTAAATCCTTTAGATTATGATTCTAGGGTTGAACTTCTCAAACCCAATGCATAAACATAGAATATGAGGAATATCCTCATCCATTTAATAACCCAATTGACATTATCACTTTTCAAAACTAGACTTTTGATTAAGTTCAACCTATCAACCCTAATAGGTTTGAGTAAAAAAAGGATACTTTCAACCTCTTGGTCTACTCAGGTCTATCGACTTTTCAACACAAGTTAGTTCATGAACTCAAATATAACCCCCTTTGTATAAATGTCACATGTATTCCATTATCCACAAATTTTAGTACAACGACCATGTGGGGTTGAGTTTCAAATTGTTATCTAATATACTCAACTTGGTATAAATTATATTAGGAATACCCAACACTAGATTATCTTTATCATCTATGCACATGGTATTAAAATAAATTCTATTCAACATATAATACGAACTATAACTTCCCATCTCCTAACATGCCAATACCCTTGAGTTAGTTTACTAGCTTCAAATTGAAACATAGGGGAAGTTAATTAGGTGTCCTATCAATAAATAATATATGTTTCCAAAAAGCAAGGATACCTCTATGGATTTATCATATTCTTAAACATAGGTATTCACTTAAGACTTAATCAATCTATGATAAGTTTAATCTTACAATAAAATTATCGACCTTCTAGGTCTTTTCAAGTCAACCAACATACACTAAGAAGACAGATTTTGAGTCTTGAATAATAAAAATAATATACTCGACCCTATGGTAGCTTTTCGTTTAACAATTCTAGATAAATTAAGGATATAAATTCATGCTCAATATCCTTGTATGAAACCAATAAACTTGTCATAAACAAGAATCCATATATCTTGATATATTTATATCATATGTAAGTGATTTCCTAAGATCTAAAACACATTATTAATTTAGATCTTATTGGCCTTTTGACCTTCAAACATATATATATATATAACACTATGTTCTTCAGTTCACAAAGTTCTTTTCTAAGTTTAAGAACGTTATTCTAATCAATAAAAGCTCCTGCAAACTCATATAGAAAAATTCTGACTATCTACCAAGACTGTGGCTCCTTGGACATTATGGCTTCATTTATTAGTGGGAAAACCATGGATAAACACCTTGAATTTATTCTAGTATATTCCTTTATAGAGGGGACCAATTTATGGTTTATACTAGACAAGTGATGAATAAATCCATGCTCTTGACCTTAGAATATGGCAAACCTCGATTCTCCAAACCTTCCTTCCTCTGGAAATAGGTTTGTACAAAGATATAACAAGTTTGTATTAATATACAACGACATCATACTACAGTATGTCATCCTCATAGGAATCGTAGGTTCATATATATTCATACTGGCCTTGTTAAACACCACCATACTATGTTTAATTGTCTCACCATAAACAATGGAATAATACATTTTGACCTTTCACTCAAACACAAAAATAATAAAACTCTTAAACAATGAAAGCAAGGCTAATACATAGAGAGCAATAATAACACAACATACCCATTGGTAATGTTTTTCTCATTCTGGTTAAATGCTATTCAACCCGCTAACTATTGTTGTTTTCTCCTCTATTAACAATGTTTAGTCTTTCCTGTAATAACCAAGGCTCTTCCTAGAATACATTGTACGCACATAGACTTTCTTCCCATATTTCATTCTACCTTTGAACCTTTGTCAAACTATCTAGAAGCAATTCCTCCCTTGGCACCTCTGAATTGCACCCATAAGAGGCTCAAGGATTACGCTGATAATAACCACCGATGTGACAGAAAACATCTTCAATGTGGAATAAATCCTGAGAAATCTTATGCTCACCCATCAGATCCTATCGACTCTTCACTTTAAGGCACAAAAACTCCCCTATCAACTTACCATGACAACATTTTATCCTTCCCTTCCCCCAATACTTTTTCTTTTTCTAAGATAAAATGCTACCTGCCTCTAAAATCTCCACTCTCACCAACTGATAAGAAAAATAACTCCCTCTGACATCTGTGGTAACTTCCTCAAGTCATTAAAAAAATGATTCCCCCTCTAACCATGGGTTACCTCTACTCTTAGTGGTTAAAAACCAACCTGTCCACAAATCGTGGATCTCTATACTCAAATTATTAGGCTAACTACCCACAACTCACCATCATGAAAAAGACTTTACTTCATAATTGTTTATTCAATTTAAACTTCTAGTTAAAAAGGAATCCACTCATAGGTTGGTTGAAACAAACTTCCCACAAGTCATGGACTTCTCCATTTAATTAGCTTAAGAAGGCTCGTAGTAGGACATGCATGGGTTTGAGGAACACATGGGTTGAAATTACTCCTACTCACTAATAAATACTTCCACTCTAAAGCATCCCATGCTATGGAAATAGGTTAGCAACTAAAGCTTTGTTAAAAGAGAAGGTGGTTACATTATTCCTATAACAACTTCACTCTATCCACTCTCTTAACTCTAGAACCTAAGGCAGATTTAGTGTCTTTCAAACATGCTTCAACATCATACAACAAGTAGAGTATGACACATAGGTAAAGAGAGTTAAGTGCTCCATAATTATATGGATAGGTATTAATTGCACTAAAACTATCGTTCCAATGCAAGATAAACTCTTCAACGGGGTATAATAAATATGTAACCTATAAATGATAATTAAATAAATAATAAAACATCATTATAGTGTAGGAATACATAAAATGAATCCTATAGATGTTCCATACACTTAACCTCATAGCCTCCTTAAAGGTTTATCCTTTAATTTGATATTAGACTTCCCTTAAGCCACAAGTATCTTCATTTTACATGCCTCCAAATGCTCTTAACTAGAGCATGTAACAAGAGGGGAACATGGGTATTAAGGCACCACTCCCTCAAACAAACAACAATTCCCAAATAGCATTCAAAGCTATAAAAAATTGGTTAAAAATGAAATCTTTTATTAAAGGAGGTGGTTATCATTTAACCAACTAACAATTGCTACTCTCAACTTGAGAATATTCACGTTTAGTTTAAAAACAATCTTAGATATTAATGTCAAGAGGGTTTACAATAATAGGATGTAAACTTATGCAAAGAATGACATTTCCAAAATTAAGTTGCCTTAGTCTAAAAAGGACTAATGTACGACCTTAACAACATCACTTTCCCAAAAAGACCAGGTTGACATTAAACGACACTAAAAAGACTCTAAACGACATCAACAACTTGTCAAGTCAAGCAATAAACTTAGACCAAAAGGGTCGAGTATCACTTACCTGACTTAATTAGGTTCACCAATTGCACCAACAATACTTAAGATGGAAACAAACTATATTGTTCCTTATATCTATTCCCTTCTCTCTAATGATGCTCTCCCTCCCTTTCTTGGGGAGGCAAAAACCTGTTTTCCTGAAAGTAACTTGCAATCATGTAAATGGGATTAGTGTATTGTTAGTCCATTCATAACCATACGAATAACATATTCAAAAGTACATTATGAAATCATTACATCTCATGCATTTATTCACATGACTAGAATCTAGGAAACTAATGATTTATCCTAACATTATACCTTAATGCCAAATCATTTATCCATAGAATTCACTTCTATTTACATAAAAGTAAAAAGTAATTTCAAGTCAAAATTAGGGATGTGACATACCTTCCCCGTTAAGATTCATTGTCCTCAATGATTCAATGTATCATAACATAAATAAGATAAAAAAATTATTTAACCTTGCCATGAGTGACCCCTTTATTTCGCAAGTAGTGCTTGGAATCCTCAAACTTTTAAAAAGCTCAATCATGACCACTCTTGGATCGTGTTCCTATAAAATATTCAAAGAATATAATGGTCATTTTTTATATACTTTTAAAATATAATCATAAAGAGGATATGCCTCCTGGGAATAGAATGATTCTATAATCAATCAAACTGATAATTTTACAAACTTCAAAGAGTCCTTCATAACTAGGTACTGATTTGGAATACATTCCATACTTTATGAAACTTTTCTTCTCTATTATTAGCTTCCACCAATCTTTCCTGATTGGTTTGATTTGTTTATTATTTTTTGACAATATTTTTGGACTAATGTTAATGCTACCTTTTAGCTTACCCACCTTATAGGAGTTCAGCATCTTCTTCTATCCAATGTTTCAGATGGATTCATCATGATAGAAGAATTATAGGAGTTGTTATAACAAACTCCATAAAAGGTGGATACTCTATTCACGTGAAGCAACCATCCACTTCAATCATAGGTTTATCAAGATCCAAAATTTAATAGCATTATGCAAGTATGGTACCACCATTCATTATTTAAGATACAAAGAGTAACATCAACTTTTACTTTTCTAGCTGAAAAGATTATTCAAGTACAAATTTCATTCATTTCATGCATTTTTTAAATAAGTTGATAAGTATATATAAAAGAAAGGATCATATTTCCTTATCTAGTTTAACTGTCCTCTAAGACTTGGCATGCCATTAATGAGAGGGAAAGCATCACCTGGTTGTTTTTACCTCCAATCATGGACTTAAGTGGTTCCCTTGCACACTTCTAGCTTAGAAGTAGTCCTACCCTTCAACGAAAGGTTGTGTTGGAAACCCTATCAGTTGCCATCTGAGCTCTAGTGTGTACCCCCACTTAACTAACTTTATCGCACTACCATGGATACCCTCCAACCAAGTACAACTCAGGTTAGCTAAGTGTCCAAGGTACTATGAACTGATGAGTGTACGTGGTGGCAACATCACTCACTATGGCCATAGTTTTTATATAAGTATATGTTTTGCAATGAATGTCATCATGTTTCACCACCCTGCTTGTCTTGGAGAGACTATTAACCTTGTCTTACTAGACTACCCATCCACCCACATACAATAACATAAGATTCAAAAGATGATATTAATGTAAGACCTTCTTCCAGTAGCTTACATAGTAAATATAGATATCAATAACCCAGAAAGGGTTTGAAACATATTTCTTTCCACACAAGGTTTCTTTCTTCTGTAACATTAAGGACATACCAGGTGCACTTTCTACAATTTACTCCCTTACACAAACTATCAGAGACCCATCCAGGACATGATAGTGATGAACATTAAATAAAACCTAGTTGACAATCAAAATGTTCTAATATAGCCACCACAATAGTTTAAATCCAAAATCAAAGTATAAGCAATTTCATTTTCAACAATAAATCAAAAGATTGAGCTCAATTTTGACAATAAATCAAACATTGACCAATTGGTCATTAAATAATCAATCTTCAAAATTCAGTGGCTAGACCATTTCAAAATAAAGGAAATAATGACAATCCTCGTAAGTTAAAAAAAAAAAGAGATTTTATCAAAAATCCAAAGAAGTGTCAAACTCCAAAGGGACACTTATTATGCACTACGTGACTTGACTAAGTCACTAACAAGGGAGTAGATTGTTGCACTGTACTTAGGTTTTCCAAAACTTACAGTAGACTAGAGTTTGTGCTACAAGCACAACAAATAAATAAGACCCTTAAGACTTTCATCATGTTCAAAAATTTTGCTAATACGAATGTTATAACACCTCCACTCCTATTTCATAGAATTTCTATCATTCATCAATTAGATGACATTGTAAGAATATGTTATTGCAATGCATTGAAATTTTAGTTGGAACACAAGCTTTTCCCTCTTGTTCTTCTTTAGAAAACTCTATTCCCTAACTCACGGAATAGGTTATCTATTCAAAAATTTAAGCAAATTGAATAAGCATTTCAGTAATGATTACCTTCACCATTGTAATATTGCAAGTATGGGTCTAACTAGTATTCTCATTGATGTCAACATACTTCTATTGCATTAATGATAAGTACTGGATGAGTTATATGTTGAGGATACTAAGAAAATTAGTCTCAATCAGGAATAGTGAAGAATAGTGATGATAGCAAGGTAAAAGCTCAAGACAGGTTAAGGAACAAAAGATGCAGATTAAAGGGTTTGTAGATATGTGTCTTAAGATGTTCCAGTAGAGATTTCAGAGGTCTGCATGAAGATATGAAGAAGTTATTGTAGTTCAAGTGAAACCAGGTCTGGCAGATGTTCAGTAATGACAGAGTGATACAGATAGGTCCGATGAGATCCGGAAATGCATTCTCCAGTTCTACAGATTTTAGGAAGTGTTGGGGAAGTCTGTGTGTTGTTTCAACTCGTTTGGTTCAAGGTTTGAGGTTCACAAGTATCTATTCCTTTGTGATAGTAATGGCAGACTGTGTTCTTGAGGTTCCAGATGAAGGAGAGAAGGATTTTAGTAAGTAGAGGAAGTACGGATGTTCTTGGTGTTTCAGGCAAGTTTGTGGAGGTCCTTGGATTGTGCTCAGTTCATGTTTATGGTCTGCATTAGAATTGGGGTCCCAAAAATGAAGAATAACTTCCGGATGATGGTGTTTTTGCTATGACTGGCCGACCGGATGAATTATACATCTTGCGGATGTTCTTGTGGATGTTTGCCGACTTAGATGTTTGTTCCTAAGTTGATGTCATGTATAAATAAGGGATTGTGAAGTCATTTCAGTAGTGGACTTGTGGAGATGAGTGTGTGGTAGCGAGGAGAAGAGTGAAAAGCAAAGAAGAAGGTTTGGGCTTAAATGGAACTGACTCAAGCATGGTGAAGATGCTATTTACCAGTTCAATTATGTAATACTTATTCTTTTGTAGACAGTGAGTCTCTTGTAGGCAGTGAGCCCTAATTGGCATGTGTCATTTTGTTCTTTCTATTCTTCTAACAGAGAATACATTCTTGGGTTAATCACCCCGTGGTTTTTCCCTTAACCGAGTTTTCCATGTCAAAATCTTGGTGTCTCATGTGTTGATGTGTTTCTGCTCTTGATTTGTTACATTGTGCTTTCATGGTTGATCTTCTATTATGCTGCTAATTAACAATGTGGAGTTAAGTATTTAAAAAGAGAAAGTTTTATACAACTGATTCACCCCCCCTCTCAGTTGTGTGCCCTAAATCTAACAATTGGTATCAGAGCCAAGTACCTCTAAAAGGAGCTTAACCACTTAAGGAGATCCAGGATGTCATCTTACAAGAAGGATAGTTTGAAGTTTGATGGAACCAATTTTGCTCTTTGGAAAGGCCGCATGAAATGTCACTTACAGTGTATGGGATTTGCATACTGGTCCATGGTTACAAAAGCATATGTACCTCCATAGGGTGGTCTGACAACCCTAAATGAAATCATAGATGCTGAAAATAATCTGTGGACCAAAGAGGCTCTTCTAGGCACATTATCTGACTCAGAGCTCTCAAATGTTATTGATCTACCAACTACCTTTAAGATTTGAAATAAAATGAAACTTTTGCATGAGGGAGATCAGTTTGTTAAATGTGCAAGGTTACAAAGTCTAAAAGGGAAATTTGGAAAACTAAAGATGAGAGATGATGAAAATATTACCTCTTCTATGCCAAGAGTGAATGAGATGGTTTGTGGAATTATAAGTGTAGGTGGAACCCTAAGTGAAGAAAAGATCATTAGTAAAGTTCTCAGATCCCTTCCTGCCTCTTATAAAATCAAGGCTTTTGCAATCGAAGAATTCAGAGCTCACACAACAGTCACAAGATAATCAATTGGTTGGTAAGTTGGCTTTTTTTGAAATGGCCAAGTTTGGAGATGATCCTCCAAAGACTGAATCTGCATTCAAAGCCAGTGCCTCTATAAAAGGGAAACAAAGGTTTGATCCAGGAGAAAACTCTTCAAGGAACCTTTCATGGTATGAAAAAGAAAGAAAAGACTTGGAAGAAGAAGAAGCTGAAACTACTCATCTTGAAGCTCTTATTACAAAAAGACTACCAAGAGGATCCGGTAAGTATGAAGAGAAATTACCTTTTAAGTGTTTTAACTGCAATAAAATTGGTTATTTTGCCTCAAGATGTCTGGAAAGATTTTCAAGACCAAATCCTAACAGACCAAGGTTTCAAAAGAATTGTTACTATGTTCATTAAGAAGATGATAATGAAGGAGTAACAGATGATGAATTAGAGACAGGAAACAAATCTAATAATGAATGGGTATTTATTGCCATCAAAGAAGAGGAACCAATATCCTCTATATTTGTTAATCATAAAGTTGAAGAAAGAGCTCTGGCTACCCAAGTTGAAGCAAAGGATGATTGGGTCATTGACAGTGGATGCTCTCACCATATGACAGGTGACAAGAATAAGTTCTTAAATTTGGAAAAGTATAAAGGAGGAATTGTAAAGTTTGGAGATAATTCTGCTGGCAGAATCAAAGGTAGAGGAACTATTTCTCTTGATGGAAAGAACAAAACTGGTAATGTACTGTATGTTGAAGGACTAAAGCACAATCTTCTCAGTGTTGGACAATTGGTGGACAAAGGCTATGATCTCAGATTCAAGAAGCATGCATAATTTTTGAAATTTCTAGAACAGAGATTGCATCCAGTACCCAAACAAAAGGTAACATCTTTCACTTGGCTAGTACTAATAAAAGTTGTTTATTTGTTCAAGTTGATCAAAGTTGGTTATGGCATAGAAGAATGTGTCATGTGAACTTTGATAATATCATCAAGATAAGCAATACTCAGCCTATAAGAGACCTTCCAAAATTCGTAAAACCTACAAATAGTTTGTGCAAAGAATGTCATTTGGGAAAACAAAGTAAAATCTCATTCAAAAGCAAGGAACAATCTTCTACCAGATTATTAGACTTGGTTCATACTGACTTATGTGGTCCGGCAAGAATCAGGAGTGTGCAAGGTGATAGATACTTCATGTTGCTAATTGATGACTATTCCCAGATGATGTGGGTAACCTTTCTAAAAGAAAAATCAGAAGCTCTTGAGAAATTCAAAATATTCAAGGCCATGGTGGAGAATGAAACTGGATTAAAATTGAAATGTTTGAGGTCTGATAGAGGTGGAGAATTCACATCTGGTGAGTTCATAGACTTCTGTGAGAAACATGGAATAAAGAGATAGTTGTCTGCCCCTAGAACTCCACAGCAGAATGGAGTAGTTGAGAGAAAGAACTAGACCATCCAGGACCATGATGATGGAAGCAAATGTTCCTCAGATCTATTGGAGAGAAGCTGTCAGCACTACATTTTACACTCTCAATCGAGTTCAAATTAGAAACAATGCTGGTAAGACTCCTTATGAACTTTGGTTTGGCATTACTCCCACTATGAGATACTTCATAGTTTTTGGTAGCAGATGTTACATTAAAAGGGATGAATATCTAGGAAAGTTTGATGCTAGAAGTGATGAAGGAATATTCTTGGGTTACTCTACTCAAAGCAAAGCATACCGGTGTTACAACAAGAGACTGAGAAAGATTGTAGAAAGTGTAAATGTGAAGGTTGATGAAGAAATTGAAAAACCCTTAAGAATTCATGAGTATGATGAAGATGATCAGAATGGTGTTCAGATTCAAAGTATCCAAGCCTCTTCTGAGAAACAAAGTCAAGCTGATCCGGTAAGTCAAGAAAAAGAGATAAGTCTCAATGAGACTGATCAAGAGTTAGAGGTGCAAGAAACTCCCAAAGTTCTAAGGTATGTAACTCTAAACCACTTTGAAGATCAGATCATAGGTGACAAAAGCAAAGGAGTGCAAACAAGGAGAAGAATTGCTCAAAATTCAGATGAGTATTGTCTAATTTCAAAGATTGAACCTAAGACAGTGAATGAAGCTTGCAATGATGAAAATTGGTCAAAAGCAATGGAGGAAAAACTAATGCAAATTGAGAAAAACCACACTTGGGATCTTGTTCCTAGACCTAGAAACAAGAATGTGATTGGAACCAAATGGGTCTTCCAGAACAAACTGAATGAAGCTGGTGAAGTAATCAGAAATAAAGCTAGATTGGTTTGCAAGGGTTACTCTTAGATTGAAGGAGTTGATTTTGAAGAGACTTTTGCTTTGGTGGCAAGAATTGAAGTAGTCAGATTATTTCTTACATTTGCTGCCTTTAAGGACTTCAAGGTGTATCAGATGGATGTCAAATCTACCTTCCTAAATGGTAATTTGGAAGAAGAAGTGTACATTGAGCAACCAGATGGATTTCAATTGTCTGATCATGGTGACATGGTCTGCAAATTGAAAAAGGCACTGTATGGATTGAAGCAAGCCCCAAGAGCCTGATATGAAAGATTTGATAAGCATCTCTTGAAGATTGGTTTCAACAAAGGTACTGCTGACAGTAATTTATATTTCAAAATTGATCATGAAAATATCTTAATTGTTGAAGTGTTTGTTGATGATATCATTTTTGGAGGAAGAGATAGTATGTGTAAAACTTTTGCAAGTCAAATGAAAAGTGAATTTGAGATGTCCATGCTTGAAGAAATGAATTTCTTTTTGGGTCTACAAATCACTCAAACAAAGAAAGGAATCTTCATTTCTCAATCAAAATATGTGAAAGAATTGTTGAGGAAATTTGGGATGGAAGACTCAAAGCCAATGAACACTCCAATGGCAACTGGATGCAAGTTGAGTAAAGATGATGACTCTCCCAACGTTGATCAGAGAAAATATAGGTCAATGATTGGAGGACTGTTGTATCTCACTCAAACTAGACTAGATATTATGCAGGTTGTTGGTCTTGTTGCTAGATTCCAAGCTAATCCTAGAGAATCTCATGTTATGGCAATCAAGAGGATTTTTAGATATCTGAAGGGGACAGTTGAGTATGGGTTGTGGTATCCTAGAGATCATAATTTCTCTCTTCATGCATATACAGATGCTGATTAGGCAGGAGATGTGGATGACCAGAAGAGTACCAGTGGTGGAGCATTCTTTTTGGGAAGAGATTGGTTTCTCGGTTAAGCAAGAAACAAGAAGCAATATCTCTGTCAACTACAGAAGTAGAATATATTGCTGCAGTGGGTAGTTGTACTCAAGTTTTGTTGATGAAATAGATGTTAAGAGACATCAGAGTAGAGTATGAGGAGCCCATCACAATTTTTTGTGATAATTCCAGTGCAATAAACATATCCAAGAATCTGGTGTTGCATTCAAAGAGTAAACATATATCCATCAAATTTCACTTTTTGAGAGAGCAACTAAACAAGAATGAAGTCAAATTGGAGTTTGTGCCTTTAAAGGATCAGATTGCAGACATCTTTACTAAACCTCTACCTAAGGACTCTTTTGAGTATCTCAGGGAGAAGCTAGGGGTTATTGCCCCTCTGGTGGTGAACTAAGGTGCACTAATGTGCATCAGTCCAGTGGATATCACAATCACATCTTGTGGTCCAGACTAATGATGGGGAGCTGCTACTCAGGGGGAGCAGCAGGCATGGTTCTGAAGTAGTGGAATTGCAAGTATGTGCCCTTTGCCATTGATGTCAAAGGGGGAGAGAAGACATGTGAAAAAAAAGTGGTTGCTTATCAAAGGGGGAGCAGTAAAGGGAGAGAAGACATGTGAATGGTTGTTGTTGATAGGGGGAATTGTGACAGTAAGGAAAAGTTCTTGTCTTGATGGTCAAATCAGTTTTTCACATCATATGTTGCCATCAATGACAAAGGGGGAGACTGTTGCAAGTATGGGTCTAACTGGTATTGTCATTGATGTCAACATACTTCTGTTGCATTAATGATAAGGATTGGATGAGTTATATGTTGAGGATACTGAGAAAATTAGTCTCAATCAGGAACAGTGAAGAACAGTGATGATAGCAAGGTAAAATCTCAAGACAGGTTAAGGAACAGAGGATGCAGATTAAAGGGTTTGTAGATGTGTCTTAAGATGTTCCAATAGAGATTTTAGAGGTCTGTATGAAGATATGAAGAAGTTATGGCAGTTCAAGTGAAATTGGGTCCGACAGATGTTCAGTAATGACAGAGTGATACATATAGGTCCGGTGAGATCTAGAAATGCATTCTTCAGTTTTACGGATTTGAGGAAGTGTTGGAGAAGTCTGGGTGTTGTGTCAACTCATTTAGTTTGAGGTTTAAGGGTTTGCAAGTATCTATTCCTTTGTGACAGTAATGGCAGACTGTGTTCTTGAGGTTCTAGATGGAGAGAAGGATTTTAGTAAGTAGAGGAAGTATGGATGTTCTTGGTGTTTCAGGCAAGTTTGTGGAGGTCCTTGGATCGTGCTCAGTTCATGTTATAGTCTGCATTAGAATTGGGGTCTCAGAAATGAAGAATAACTTTTGGATGATGGTGTTCTTTTTGTGACTGGCTGACCGGATGAATTATACATCTTGCGGATGTTCTTGTGCATGTTTGCTGACTTAGATGTTTGTTCCTAAGTTGATATCATGTATAAATAAGAGATTGTGAAGTCATTTCAGTAGTGGACTTGTGGAGAAGAGTGTGTGGTAGCGAGGAGAAGAGCGAAAAGCAGAGCAGAAGGTTTGGGCTTAAATGGAACTGACTCAAGCATGGTGAAGATGCTATTTACCAGTTCAAGTAAGTAATACTTATTCTTTTGTAGACAGTGAGACTCTTGTAGGCAGTGAGCCTCTTATGAGTAGTGTGCTCGGGCAGTGAGCCCTAATTGGCATGTGTCATTTTATTCTTTCTATTCTTCTAATAGAGGATACATTCTTGGGTTAATCACCCTGTGGTTTTTCCCTTAACCGGGTTTTCCACATCAAAATCTTGGTGTCTCATGTGTTGATGTGTTGATGTGTTTCTACTCTTGATTTGTTACATTGTGCTTTCATGGTTGATCTTCTATTATGCTGCTAATTAACAATGTGGAGTTAATTATTTAAAAAGAGAAAGTTTTATACAACTGATTCACCCCCCCCTCTCAGTTGTGTGCCCTAAATCTAACATGTAGTTGTACTTTCTAGCTCTACCAAAGACAAGTAATTAAAGTTCTCAACCATTTGGTCAAAATGCCAAGAGAATAACTATTTTCTTTTCCTTACAACTATTATGAATTACCTTGAAAACTTCATGCCAATTTTTAATAGAAGTTTCAAAGAATGAAACTAATCCTGTTCTTTATTCATCTCTTCTAATTCTCAACTCTTTGTATATAGCAATTAGTTTTCCATGAATCTTGGAAAACAAAAACATTTCCAATTCATGTTTCATTTTTTTTTCTCAGTATTCTCTGCCAATAAATCACTACTTGTCTTTTAATAACTCTTTTATTCCTCTTGGCTCATTCCAAGCCATCTAGGAGTTAAACTAGAACCCATCTAATCTTGTATCTATTATATAGAGCTAGGATCTTCACAACCTTAAGTTCTTGACTTTATACAAAAACCGCTCTACCCAAGCTCTTAGTCTTATTAGGAACTGACCATGGTTTTACCTTTCTAGTCAAAGTCTAAAAATCTTTCCACTATACAACCTTAGCGGAATTGTTTGCTCTAGGAGTTTTAATTCCTCAATTGGTTCTTTCTTAAACACTGACTTGGGTAAGTATTGATAAAATAGTCTTTCTGATAGTTTTCATAGTTCTTCTCTATTGAAAGCAAACAAGTTTTCTCATAATGAGGTCATAGGTCCATGTGTTGAACCCGATAAGCTCTGATACCATATGTAACAACCCTCTTCTTAATACTCGAGGAAACTCAAGAATTATACTAGAAAGTAAATAAACATGGTAAACATGAGAGAGAATTTTTTTTTAAAATAACATTTGTATAAACACAAGTAATAAAGTACAGCTTTCTATCTTATTTCATCCTTGAAATCTTAGCATAATCGAAGATAGAATTTTAGTTAAATCCTTTCACTTATTATTTACCATACATAAAATACATTTGGCATAAGAATAGTTTTACCTCATACATTTGACTGTCATAACCACAAAATGAAGTACACTGCATTTGGAATAATGATATCTATCTTCATAAGCCTCGACGAGTCTTCTGCTTCAGAGAGAGAGAGAGCATCATCCAAGTGCTTTACCCCTAACCACAGACCGTCAGTCTCCCGTACACCTTCCTACCTGAAACTAGACCTACCCTATATGAAGGGTATAGATATAAGGAATTATCAAGTTTTTCCATCTGAGTCCTAGTGAGTTTTGTCCTACATTACTTCAATCGACCATACAACTCTAGATTCCCTCTAGCCAAGTATGATCATACTGATTCTTCATGTCATCTAGACACACACCTCTGACTCGACTTGGAGACTATTTCAACCTACAATTGACTTTCTTCATTAGCAACTCTAGACATAGACTTTTCTATACTGTAAATTTATTCTAGTCAATCTGACCTAGAATGTATTCTCAATCTAGGCTATACATGCAATAGATTTAAGTAATTCTAATCTTTAATGAGTCCCTCATTGCATACTTGCAACTTCTAAGGTTTATGACTTCCTGTCATTCCATTCTCTGATTCAAATATCAAACATCTTTGATGCATTATAACAAGTTTTGACTCTAACATAGAATCACATACCTTTGATAAAGTACCACAAAGACTCTTCTTATCTTACTTTATGGTTTTCTTAACCTTTCCCTGTCGACCAATAAGGTTTTCTCGACCATACATTATCAACCAATATATAATGTCATACCTGACATAAGAGTTACAGGTTTCCTAAATCCTTTAGATAATGATTCTAGGGTTTAACTTCTCTAACCCAATGCATAAACATAGAATATGAGCTATATTCTCATCCATATAATAACTCAATGGACATTATCACTTTTCAAAACTAGACTTTTGATTAAGTTCAACCTATCAACCCTAATAGGTTTGAGTAAAAAAAGGATACTTTCGACCTCTTGGTATACTCAAGTCTATCGACTTTTCAACACAAGTTAGTTCATGAACTCAAATAGAACCCCCTTTTTATAAATGTCACATGTATTCTATTATCCAAAAATTTTAGTACAATGATAATGTGGGGTTGAGTTTCAATTGTTATCTAATATACTCAACTTGGTATAAATTATATTAGGAATACCCAACACTAGATTATCTTTGTCATCTATGCACATGGTATTAAAATAAGTTCTATTCAACATATAATATGGACTATAACTTCCCATCACCTAACATGCCAATACCCTTGAGTTAGTTTACTAGCTTCAAATTGAAACATAGGGGAAGTTAATTAGGTGTCCTATCAATAAAGAATATATGTTTCCAAAAAGAAAGGATAACTCTATGGATTTATCATATTTTTAAACGTAGGTATTCACTTAAGACTTAATCAATCTATGATAAATTTAAGCTTACAATAAATTATTGACCTTCTAGGTCTTTTCAAGTCAACCAACTTACACTAAGAAGACATAGATTTTGAGTCTTGAATAATAAAAATAATAGACTCAACCCTATGGTCGCTTTTCATTTAACAACTCTAGATAAATTAAGGATATAAATTCATGCTCAATATCCTTGTATGAAACCAATAAAGTTGTCATAAACAAGAATCCATATATCTTGATATATTTATATCATCTGTAAGTGATTTCATAAGATCTAAAACACATTATTAATTTAGATCTTATTGGCCTTTCGACCTTCAAACATATATATATATATATATATATATATATATATATATATATATATATATATATATATATATATAACTATGTTCTTTGGTTCACAAAGTTCTTTTCTAAGTTTAAGAACATTATTCTCATCAATACAAGCTCCTGCAAACTCGTATAGAAGAATTTCAACTATCTACCAAGACTGCGGCTCCTTGGGCATTATGGCTTCATTTATTAGTGGGAAAACTGTGGATAAACACCCTGAACTTACTCTAGTATATTCCTTTATAGAGGGGACCGATTTATGTTTATACTAGGCAAGTGATGAATAAATCCATGCTCTTGACCTTAGCATACGGTAAACCTCGATTCTCCAAACCTTCCTTCCTCTGGTAGATACATGTTTGTACAAAGATATAACAAGTTTTTATTAATATACAACGACATCATACTACAGTATGTCAGCCTCATAGGAATCGTAGGTTCATATATATTCATATCGGCCTTGTTAAACACCACCATACTATGTTTAATTGTCTCACCATAAACAATGGAATAATACGTTTCAACCTTTCACTCAAACATAAAAATAATAAAACTCTTAAACAATGAAAGCAAGGCTAATACACAGAGAGAAATAATAACACAACATACCCATTGGTAACATTTTTCTCCTTCTGGTTCAAATCTATTCAACCTGCTAACTATTGTTGTTTTCTCCTCTATTAGTAATGTTTACTTTTTCGTACAATAACCAAGGCTCTTCCTGGAATACATTGTATGCACATAGACTTTCTTCCCATATTTCATTCTACCTTTGAACCTTTGTCAAACTATCTAGAAGCAATGCCTCCCTTGGTACCTTTGAATTGCACCCATAAGAGGCTCAAGGATTACGCTGATAAAAATCATCAATGTGATGGAAAACATCTTCAATGTAGAATAAATCGTGAGAAATCATATGCTCATCCATCATATCCTATCGACGCTTCCCTTTAAGGTACAAAAGCTCCCCTATCAACTTACCATGACAATGTTTTATCCTTCCCTTCCCCTAATGCTTTTTCTTTTTCTAAGATAAAATGCTACCTGCCTCCGAAATCTCCACTTTCACCTGCTAATAAGAAAAATAACTCCCTCTAACATCTGTGGTAACTTCCTCAAGTCATTAAAAAAAATGATTCCCCCTCTAACTGTGGGTTACCTCTACTCTTAGTTGTTAAAAACTAACCTATCCACAAATTGTGGATCTCTATACTCAAATTGTTAGGCTAACTACCCACAACTCACTCTCATGAAAAAGACTTTACTTCAAAATTGTTTATTCGATTTAAACTTCTAGTTATAAAGGAATCCACTCATAGGTTTGCTGAATCAAACTACCCACAAGTCATGGACTTCTCCATTTAATTAGCTTAAGAAGGCTCGTAGTAGGACATGCATGGGTTTGAGGAAAACGTGGGTTGAAATTACCCCTACTCACTAATAAATACTTCCACTCTAAAGCATCCCATGCTATGGAAATAGGTTCGGAACTAAATCTTCGTTAAAAGAGAAGGTGGTTACATTATTCCTATAACAACTTCACTCTATCCACTCTCTTAACTGCAGAACCTAAGGCCGATTTAGTGCCTTTTAAACATGCTTAAACATCATACAACAAGTAGAGAATGACCACTTTCTCACAATAGGTAAAGAGAGTTAAGTGCTCCATAAATATATGGATAGGTATTAATTTCACTAAAACTATCGTTCCAATGCAAGATAAACTCTTCGACGGGGTATAATAAATATGTAACCTATAAATGATAATTAAATAAATAATAAAACATCATTATAGTGTAGGAATACATAAGATGAATCCTATAGATGTTCCATACACTTGACCTCATAGCCTCCTTAAAGGTTTATCCTTTAATTTGATATTAGACTTCTCTTAAGCCACGAGTATCTTCATTTTACATGCCTCCAAATGCTCTTAACTAGAGCATGAAACAAGAGGGGAACATGGGTATTAAGGCACCACTCCCTCAAACAAACAATAATTCCCAAATAGCACTCAAAGCTATCAAAAATTGGTTAAAAATGAAATCTTTTATTAAAGGAGGTGGTTATCATTTAACCAACTAACAATTACTACTCTTAACTTGAGAATATTCACGTTTAGTCTAAAAACAAGCTTAGATATTAATGTCAAGAGGGTTTATAATAATATGACGTAAACTTACGCAAAGAATGACATTTCCAAAATTAAGTTGCCTTAGTCAAAAAAGGACTAATGTACAACCTTTACGACATCGCTTTCCCAAAAAGACCAGGTTGACGTTAAATGACACTAAAAAGACTCTAAATGACATCGACAACTTGTCGAGTCAAGCAATAAACTTAGACCAAAAGGGTCAAGTATCACTTACCTGACTTAATTAGGTTCACCAATTGCACCAACAATAATTTAGATGGCGACAAACTATACTTTTCCTTATATCTATTCCCTTCTCTCCGATGATGCTCTCCTTCCCTTTCTTGGGGAGGCGGAAACCTGTTTTCCTAAAAGTAACTTGCAATCATGTAAATGGGATTAGCATATCATTAGTCCATTCATAACATCACGAATAATAGATTCAAAAGTACATTATGAAATCATTACATCTCATGCATTTATTCACATGACTAGAATGTAGGAAACTAATGATTTATCTTGACATTATACCTTAATGCCAAATCATTTATCCATAGAATTCACGTCTATTTACATAAAAGTAAAAAGTAATTTCAAGTCAAAATTAGGGAATTGACATACCTTCCCCCTTAAGATTCATCGTCCTCGATGGTTCAATGTATCATAACATAATTAAGATAAAAAGTTTATTTAACCTTGCCATGAGTGACCCCTTTGTTTCTCAAGTAGTGCTTGGAATCCTCAAACTTTTAAAAAGCTCGATCATGACCACTCTTGAATCTTGTTCCTGTAAAACATTCTAAGAATATAATGATCATTTCTTATATACTTTAAAAATATAATCATAAAGAGGATATGCCTCCTGGGAATAGAATGATTCTATAATCAATCAAATTGATAACTTTTGATTAAGTTCAACCTATCAACCCTAATAGGTTTGAGTAAACAAAGGATACTTTCGACCTCTTGGTCTACTCAAGTCTATCAAATTTTCAACACAAGTTAATTCATGAACTCAAATATAACCCCCTTTGTATAAATGTCACATGTATTCCATTACATACAAATTTTAGTACAACGATCATGTGGGGTTGAGTTTTGAATTGTTATCTAATATACTCAACTTGATATAAATTATATCAGGAATACCCAACACTAGATTATCTTTGTTATCTATGCACATGGTATTAAAATAATTTCTATTCAACATATAATACGAACTATAACTTCCCATCTCCTAACATGCCAATACCATTGAGTTAGTTTACTAGATTCAAATTGAAACATAGGGGAAGTTAATTAGGTGTCCTATCAATAAACAATATATGTTTCCAAAAAGCAAGGATACCTCTATGGATTTATCATATTCTTAAACGTAGGTATTCACTTAAGACTTAATCAATCTATGATAAGTTTAAGCTTACAATAAAATTATCGACCTTCTAGGTCTTTTCAAGTCAACCAACTTACACTAAGAAGACATAGATTTTGAGTCTTCAATAATAAAAAAAAATATACTCGACCCTATGGTCGCTTTTCGTTTAACAACTCTAGATAAATTAAGGATATAAATTCATGCTCAATATCCTTGTATGTAACCAATAAACTTGTCATAAACAAGAATCCATATATCTTGATATATTTATATCATCTATAAGTGATTTCCTAAGATCTAAAACACATTATTAATTTAGATCTTATTGGCCTTTCGACCTTCTAACATATATATATATATATATATATATATATATATATATATATATATATATATATATATATATATATATATATATATATATATATATATATATATATATAACTATGTTCTTCGGTTCACAAAGTTCTTTTCTAAGTTTAAGAACATTATTCTAATCAATACAAGCTCCTGCAAACTCGTATAGAAGAATTCCAACTATCTACCAAGACTGCGGCTCCTTGGACATTATGGCTTCATTTATTAGTGGGAAAACCATGGATAAACACCCTAAATTTATTCTAGTATATTCCTTTATAGAGGGGACCGATTTATGGTTTATACTAGCCAAGTGATGAATAAATCCATGCTCTTGACCTTATAATACGACAAACCTTGATTCTCCAAACCTTCCTTCCTCTGGCAGATACGGGTTTGTACAAAGATATAACAAGTTTTTATTAATATGCAACGACATCATACTATAGTATGTCGGCCTCATAGGAATTGTAGGTTCATATATATTCATACCGGCCTTGTTAAACACCACCATACTATGTTTAATTGTCTCACCAAAAATAATGGAATAATACGTTTCAACCTTTCACTCAGACACAAAAATATTAAAACTCTTAAACAATGAAAGCAAGGCTAATACACATAGAGCAATAATAACACAACATACCCATTGGAAATGTTTTTCTCCTTTTGGTTCAAAGCTATTCAACCCACTAACTATTGTTGTTTTCTCCTCTGTTAACAATGTTTAGTTTTTCCTGCAATAACCAAGGCTCTTACTGGTATATATTATATGCACATAGACTTTCTTCCCATATTTCATTCTACCTTTGAACCTTTGTCAAACTATCTAGAAGCAATGCCTTCCTTGGTACCTCTAAATTGCACCCATAAGAGGCTCAAGGATTATGCCTATAAAAACCACTGATGTGATGGAAAACATCTTCAATGTTGAATAAATCCTGAGAAATCTTATGCTCACCCATCAGATCCTATCAACACTTCCCTTTAAGGCACAAAAACTCCCCTATCAACTTACCATGACAACGTTTTATCCTTCCCTTCCCCCAATACTTTTTCTTTTTCTAAGATAAAATGCTACCTGCTTCTGAAATCTCCACTCTCACCCACTGATTAGAAAAATAACTCCCTTTGACATCTGTGGTAACTTCCTCAAGTCATTAAAAAAAATGATTCCCCCTCTAACCATGGGTTACCTCCTCTTAGTTGTTAAAAACCAACCTTTCCACAACTTGTGGATCTCTATACTCAAATTATTAGGCTAACTGCTCACAACTCACCATCATGAAAATGACTTTACTTCAAAATTGTTTATTCCATTTAAACTTCTAGTTATAAAGGAATCCACTCATAGGTTTGTTGAAACAAACTTCCCACAAGTCGTGGAGTTCTCAATTTAATGACCTTAAGAAGGCTCGTAGTTGGACATGCATAGGTTTGAGGAAAATGTCTGTTGAAATTACCCCTACTCACTAATAAATACTTCCACTCTAAAGCATCCCATGCTATGGAAATAGGTTAGGAACTAAAGCTTCGTTAAAAGAGAAGGTGGTTACATTATTCCTATAACAACTTCACTCTATCTGCTCTCTTAACTATGGAACGTAAGGCAAATTTAGTGCCTTTCAAACATGCTTCAACATCATACAGCAAGTAGAGTATGACCACTTTCTCACAACAGGTAAAGAGAGTTAAGTGCTCCATAATTATATGGATATGTATTAATTGCACTAAAACTATCGTTCCAATGCAAGATAAACTCTTCGACGGGGTATAATAAATATGTAACCTATAAATGAAAATTAAATAAATAATAAAACATCATTATAGTGTAGGAATACATAAGATGAATCCTATAGATGTTCCATACACTTGACCTCATAGCCTCCTTAAAGGTTTATCCTTTAATTTGATATTAGACTTCTCTTAAGCCACGAGTATCTTCATTTTACATGCCTCCAAATGCTCTTAACTAGAGCATGTAACAAGAGGGGAACATGGGTATTAAGGCACCACTCCTTCAAACAAACAACAATTCCCAAATAGCATTAAAAGCTATCAAAAATTGGTTAAAAATGAAATCTTTTATTAAAGGATGTGGTTATCATTTAAGCAACTAACAATTGCTACTCTCAACTTGAGAATATTCATGTTTAGTCCAAAAACAAGATTAGATATTAATGTCGAGAGGGTTTATAATAATATGACGTAAACTTACGCAAAGAATGACATTTCCAAAATTAAGTTGCCTTAGTTGAAAAAGGACTAATGTACAACCTTAACGACATTGCTTTCCCAAAAAGACCAGGTTGACGTTAAACGACACTTAAAAGACTCTAAATGACATCGAGTCAAGCAATAAACTTAGACCAAAAGGGTCAAGTATCACTTACCCAACTTAATTAGGTTTGCCAATTGCACCAACAATGATTTAGATGGTGACAAACTATACTTTTCCTTATATCTATTCTCTTCTCTCCGATGATGCTCTCCCTCCCTTTCTTGGGGAGGTAGAAACCTATTTTCCTGAAAGTAACTTGCAATCATGTAAATGGCATTAGCGTTTCGTTAGTCCATTCATAACCACACGAATAATAGATTCAAAAGTACATTATGAAATCATTACATCTCATGCATTTATTCACATGACTAGAATCTAGGAAACTAATGATTTATCCTGACATTATACCTTAATGCCAAATCATTTATCCATAGAATTCACATCTATTTACATAAAAGTAAAAAGCAATTTCAAGTCAAAATTAGGGATGTGACATATGCTCTTATAACTTCCTTGATTCAAAGGCTACCACTTGCCCATTCTACATAAGCACTCCACCTAAACCTTCTCTTGAGGCATCAGTGATGACAACAAATTGACTTTCAGGATCAGGAACTTTCAATATTGGTGTAGATGTCAACCTTTCTTTCAACTAGTTAAATGTCTCCTGACATTCTTTTGACCACTTAAAATGCTTTCCTTTTCTCTAAAGTGAAGTGATTGGGTTTGCAATCTTAGGAAAGTTCAAAATAAACTTTCTATAATATCCAGCTAACCCCATGAAGTTGCACACTTTATGCACATTCTTTGGAATAGGCCACTCAAGTATAGCTTTGATATTTACAAGATCTACTAAAATCCCTTCAGCTGAAATAAATGTCCTAGATATTGTATCTCCTTCTGAAAGAAAGTACACTTACAAAGATTTTCAAACAACTTATGCTCTCTCAATTGCTGCAAAACTAACCACAGATGTTGCAAGTGCTCTTCCTCATTATTAGAATAAATAAGAATATCACCTAGAAACACTAGAACAAATTTATCTAAGAAGTCTCAGAAAACATTATTCATCAAATTCATGAATGTAGTAGGGGCATTCATAAGTCCAAAAGGTAAAACTGTGAAGTCATAATGTCCAACCTTGTTCTAAAAACTATTTTATGAATTTCATCATCTTTTATTCTTAGTTGATGGTATCCAGATCATAGATAAATCTTAGAGAATACAATTGCACCATGCATCGGATAAAAAAGATCATCACTACAAGATAAAGGGTACTTATTATTTATCATTGCTTTATCAAGCATATGATAGTCTATACACAGATGCAAAGTTCCATCCTTCTTTTTAATAAAGATCACAAGTATTCCCCAAGGAGAAACACGGGGTCTAATCAACCCCTAGCCAACAACTCCTAAAGATGGGCTTTCAATTCCATTAACTCTGTAGTAGACATATGGTATGACACCTTTGAGATCAACTCAGATTCAGGTATTATATCAATAGAGAAATCAAAAGCTATTTTCAGAGGTAATCCCAGAAGTTCATCTAGGAAAACATCCTAAAAATCTTGAAGGAAAGGATAGTTCTCCAAAGATACACTTTGATTACTAGGATCCTCTTCTACTTGTTCCATTTTGACTACAAAAGTTGACAACCTTTTCACCTAGTCATCTTCAGTTGCAAAGCAGAGACTGGTCTGATCTTGACCTTTCTTTGAGTGCCTTGGAAAAAGACTTTGTTTCCTACATCATCTAGACACTCAACTATTTTTGCAAAATAATCGACATTGGCCTCATGTCTCCATAGCCAATTTATTCCTAAGATAACATCATAGGAACCTAGGGGGGCTACAAACAAATTCACCTTAGTCAAAAAACTAGGGAGATCAATCTTAGCTTCAAATAGACATTGCTCTACCTAAGTTTTAGTCTGGTAAGCATATTCAACTGACCAGGACTTAGCCATATATCTAGCCCTTCCAGAAAATTTACTTAATACTCTTAGAGAAATTAAACTTTCATTTGCTCTAATATGAATTAAAATAGAAATAGGAACTCCAAACATAGTACCTGTTGTCTCTATAGGAGTAATCTGGTACTCTGCCTAGTGATTGTCCAGCCACATGGATCCTTTGCTAAAAAGTTGCTTGCTAAGTATGTAAAGTGTTACCATGTTACTAAACTCCTTGATTCTTGGTTGGACATATATTTGCATAGTGATCTCCACCACAAGAGAAACATCCTCTAGGAGGCCCTTGCTTTTCAATAGGTGTTCCTAAATTATTGTCATTCCTTCAGGCATTACCATTGTTCATCTTCTCATTTCTTGGACCATTCCTATTATTTCTAGAGCCTTTGTGACTTTTCTTATTAACATCTTGTTTTCCATTTATTTTCTTAAAAGGTTGAGAAGTTGGTGTCTTGTTAAACCTCTTGTGATTCTTCTCGTGATATATAGAAATTGACTTCAATTTTTTCTCTTGATTGATTTCCTTCTCTAAAACTTGGTCCATAGTGGTAGGACCATGCACATCAACTTCTACACCTATCTGGGCATTAAGAACCATGATGATTTTCTTAATTCTAAACCTTTAATATTTTTGATATTGTGGCACATATTTCAAGAGACGAGTGAACTTTTCACAATATTCAACCACTAACATATATCCTTGTCTTAGATTCTAAAAATCGGTTATCTTTTGACCAAACAAAAGCTATGGCAACCACCTCTGGTGAAATAAGACCACAAATTGATCTCAGGTTAATCTTAGAGAACTTAAGGTCCTAGTTCCATTTTCTTGTTCATCCAGCACATGGATGCTTCTCCTGCTAGCTGAAAGGCACCCCATACTGCCTTAGTTATCTTAGAGTTATTTCAGATCTTGAAATACTTTTCCATCTCTATCAACCAAGTTTTTATAGCATCACCACTTTATGTTCCATCAAACTTAGGCAATGCCACTTTCTTCATATCTCTTGATAGCTCAGAGGTAAGTCTACTTCTCTTCTCTTTTTGAGACTTAGTCTTATCGACATTTTTCCTTTGTTCACTATGGATACTGGGTTCATGGACATAATCATCATCCCCTTCATGTGAGTCCTCTTTTTCTCCTTCAGGTCTACCTTGACCCCTAACCTCCTATTCTAGGTTTCCAAGCCTTTCCTTGGTTTCATTCAACATGATCAAAACCTGATCCAGCTTAGCCATTGGGTTTTCAGAAGGATTTGACTCTCCTTGACTATCTTCAATATTTTTTCAAGTTCAAAGCATTATGATACTCTATATCACTCTTGATATTCGTATCAAATTATAAATTAGAATTTAGAATAATGCATCTCATTAATTCAAAATTCATCACTAAAATCCATTCACAAAAACTTATATTTGTGCAAACAATCTCATCTTTATTATAGTTTATTCTAGGTATAATTACATCCTTATTTAAATAATTTACACAAAAAGACTACATGTCACTATCAGTTAAAGGATATTTCCTAGGTTACTCTTCCCCATCATAATCTAGTAAAACAAACTTAGAGGGTGTGTGTAGATTAGGTAATCCTCCAACACCCCTTTATCTAAAATAGGAGCATCACGACCACACCCAAATGGTATGTCATGACTAGAAGAAAGTTTACTTGGTTTAACTACACAAGTAGGAACAATAGATTTCTTGTCCAGTTTATTGTATTGTTTCCTTTTTATCTAAATATGCTTAAGAGCATTAGACAAAGTCTCAGAATCTTCCAACCATGCACCCTCAGCATAGTTAATATGCTCTTTGAGTTTAACCTCCTTAGTAGGTTCTTTCTTAACCTCTATCTTAGGTAAATGCTGGGGAACAAACTTTCTGGAGGTTTTCTTAGTTATGTTCCACACCATTCTTGCATAAAACCAATTTAAAACATTAGGTAATCTACTATATTTTGACAAGTTTTCTTGTAGTGAGCATCTCGGTCCATGTGTTGAACCCAGTTTTCTTTGATACCATATGTAACATGGCATCTCAGATTACTTAGAATTACACACACAATTACTAAGAAAGTAAAATAACATGACACTAGTATAATTTTGGCAAATAAATGACTATGTGACAAACTTTTAGTCACGACAACTAAAAATGACTAAATTCTAATCATTTTTTGCAACACAACTATAAATGTCTAAATAAATGACTAATTTGTTCATCATAAGTGACTAATTTGATCATAAGTGGAAAATTAATTGGAAAGTAATAAAAAAGAAAGTGAAGGCTTTATTTTTATGTTCATCATAAGTGAATAATTTGATCATAAGTGGAAAATTAAGTGGAAAGTAATAAAAAAGAACTTAGTTTTTTTTGGGGTGCCAAATAATTTTAAAAGAGAATTTTCATTTCCTTGGGCGCCAAACAATGAAAAAAAAAAATTTAGTATGAAGTGTCTATTGAGCAAGCTTTTTAGTTTGTTGGTTGGAAGAAGACTAAAGATTTTTTTGGGCATGATGTAGAACTAGCAGTTGGTTGTACCATCATCTATCCATGTTGTTGAGAAGATCTGGGATAAAGGCACATTGAGTTTGCTTTGAAGAAACCTTTCTTTATTGGCTTTGAATTCATCCACACTATAGAGATTCACAAGGGTTTGAAGAATTGTTACATGAATGAGGAGATTGTCCAAGGTTTTGAGGACAAATCTTGCCCACATTGAGATAATATTTGAGGTTTTCCTGGAAGCCTTCATCCTCACACCTTGCCAGGTATAGTCTATGCCGTTAGGGTTTTTAGTTTTTTTTTAAGTTTTGAGGAAGATCTTGGTTGTCTCTATTCATTTGATGATGACCATTTGAAGATTTGTCATGACTGCCTTATTTCTTTTGCTAACTATACCCTTTTCTACATCTTGTAACTATCTGGGTTGTCTCTTTACAATCCATACTTGTACTATGCTAAAAGGCATCTTAGTATTGAATGATTTGATGTAGATGTCTATTGCTTATTCTTTCCATGAATATCCAGGCATGGAATGTCAATGTAACTCAAAAGATCACTATGGAACTTCACAGAGTTACACGATAGAAACAAAAAAGAAATAGAGAAAACCTTTATCTTTTGCCCTATTTCTTCTAAAAAAATATGAATAAAAGAAGGAATCTCTTTGCACTTGGCACAACACAATAGCCTTGCTACAAGCCTTCCACTATGGCCTTAAATCTCCCATAGTAATTAAATCATTGCATTCATTAGTAACCATGCAAATGCAAGAATGACAATCTTGAAAACCTCTGAATGTAGACTCTTTTACCTATCTTTGTGAAAACTGAAAATGAAAGAAGTGTCCATCTGCACATTGTACCATCTTGTCCAAATAAAAATTCCATGTAACAAAACTCACATTTAATAGTCTTAGCCACAACAGAGTATTCCTCATTTCCATTTATTGCTTTTGTTCCATTGCATCCATCTAACTTGCACTTGTTTCAATATAGCCTGCATCCCAAGAAGAAACAACATAACCCTGGACTGCCATTTGTATGTGAAAACCTTGTCACTAGAAGCTTGACACTATTTTCATGAGAAGTGCTTGAAGAGAAACAATTGTGCCCCCTAGCTATTTACTATCACTGAAGTCAAGCCCCCCCTCAGTGCATGACCTCGGTCACAGTGTGTTCATTCAAATTATTATGACTAGGAATTTTCTCTTATCTCTATGACTTCTTACTGAAGAATTGATTCTCACCCTTCTTATTCATAAATTTTTCTTATCCTTATTGTAGGAGTCAAGGACAACACTGAGAGGGGGGTGAATGAGTGCTGTGTGAATTTTCAAATCTTTTTCCAAACTTTAACTTTCAAAACACAAGGAGAGAAAGATATCATTGATTTGTCAAACACATATGCACATGACTGAGAATGAAGGAAGAGAACAAAACCTCATGAGTAAATCATACACACACATAGAAGATCAATATATATTATGACACAAGATTTGCACAAGTGGAAAACCCTTCAGGGGTAGAAAAACCACTCCAAAACTGCCTCACTGGCTTTATCAAAAATCTCACTGATTACAATGTTTAGAAGCACCAACTTCAAGGAGCACCAACCCCGAGTACATATAGAACAAACTGCAAAGCATGCAAGAAATGATTGCCAGTCAATCTGATTTGCACCATTATATTTTCTATGTTTCATCATACATCCTTATACTTCCTATTTGATTATCAAATCAAGAACATCTTCTTTTACTCACTTCTGCAAACAATCATCTCTTACAAATCTCTATAAACAATAAATTCATATTCATTACAACTGTATTCTACTTTCATCTTCATCATTGATCTGCATTTTTATCCACACTTTCTCAAGTCACACATGATGACGTAAAAATCAAGAAATTAAATATCCTCTCCTGACCTTTCACATACTTTATCTTCTCTAATTTTCTAATTTCACTGTACATAAAAATTGGACCTTTCATATTCTTTGACATTTCAATTTGGACAATTTTTGTCTTCAAAATTATCCCTTCAAACTACAAATATAAATCATGAAAATCTTCTTCAAAAATCTCCAACCCTTTCATCTTCTCTACACAAACAATTCATCTTAAACAATAATAAGTTCATATAAAGAATCTTCAATTAAATCAATCAATGCCCTGTAAATAAAATAAAATCTCTAAGAACTTTCATCTTCTCAAACAAAATCTCTTTCATCTTCTTCAAACCCTTCATCTTCTCCTTCAAATTCTTCATTTTCTTTTCAACCAGACTTCAAAAATCATTTTTCATTTGTATAAACAATCATTGAATGTCTTTCATATTTTTGAAACCTTCAACCTTTTTATCTACAAAACATATTTCATTCATCTGCAAGAAAAAAGTAAAAAGACTCTCCAAGAAAATCATTTGAGTCTTCTCACAAGGAGGCCAATAAAAAATCTGTCCTTAAAAAAATTCTTTCCTTAAAAAAATAACTTCTCCTTATTATCTTTCTGCCACGACATAAAAAAATTAGAAAGAAATCCTTTTAATAATCTCACAAAAATTTCTAAGAACAACTATAGAAATCCCCCAAAAAATACCTTTCTTATTGGGCTAAAAAATAGCTTTTTGACTACAGTTTAAACACACATGACATTTAAAAGAACTTCAAACTTTAATGGCAAAGGAGGTGGTTGGGTTTTGAAATAAATCCATTAATTTTAAGCTTCCCGCATATCAAGGTTTAAACACCAGCCATTGATATAGTTTTGGCACCCAAGCAAAGGAGAAGGGAAATAGAGTCGGTAGCACTAGAGAAGGAGGGTTGGTTGCCCCATGTTGGTGACCCCTCCAAGATGTCACTAAAGTGGCATATAACCTCCTATAGCAAGTCATCACTTGAAAAGAACAAAAAGTGCAAATGTCATAAAATGGATTGCAACTGTCATTGCCGGGTAGAATAGGGCTTAAGTCATTAAATTTTTAAGCCTTTAATAGAGACTTTTGTGCTCATTCTCATATGAATGAATCATCCAATAGATGCCATTTCCTTTGAAAGAGAACTTAATGATCAATACATTAAATGACACATTGTTATGCCAAGCTCCCCTTAATTATTCAATTCTCCACATATATTTGTGCCCTCTTCACTTTACTAAAGCATATTCAATGCTTTATGCTCTCCTTAAAGTGCTCGAAGCTCTTCTAATACAAATAAGACCTTCACATATTTTTGGCAGTTGAAGTTGGAGAAGGGCCCGCTGATAAGATGTGTAACAACCCTCTAGCAAGTAACACTAAGTCAACATCACTTTATAACATAAAGTAAATTTACATGCTATGAGCAAAGAAGAAATTAGTGATTGAACATTTAACCTTGTAAACATCACATGTAAGCCTTGTAAACCATGCAACATTGAACACCAACTGTGAAGATACCATAACTTTATAACTCTGATCAGAGAAGGAAGACATGAAGTAAGAAGAGCATTATGAACTCTTGATATAAAACACATGAACACCAACTGTGAAGATACCATACCATTACCAAACATCAATGTAATCAATGATCAATGAAGCTTCTGAGCAATAAGGCATCCTTCTTTTTATCACTGTATGATCTTGATAATTTGATGATCAACTGAGATCATATGAACATTTTGAACAATCTCCTGGCACATGAGCTTTTTAAGTGAGATATAAAGAATACTAACATGATGAGAACCAATACCAAGACAATACCAACTCCTTGATGTCCTAACAACTCAACCTTTGATGTTGTCCTCAAACCATCTTCTTTATGTGAAGCTTCAATCTGTATGTCACAACACTTTAACAACATATTGTAGACAGATACTAAACCTTCTTATATGAGCAAACTAATCAACTGACAAGTGTCTTGATAAAAAACTATGGCAACTTTACATCATCAACTGAACACACTTTTGACATCAATGACAACCTATCACCATCACTTACAAACATTGTACATATATTCTGAAACCATTAAGAACATTCAAAATACCTACGCTACTTCATGTCCATATACAAGACTCATATGAATCATCATAGTGACTATTATATATGCTTCACAAGCTACACACCATACAACTCATACAAACTTATAATAGTGTTTCTCAAGTGAGTACATGAGAATGCATCACCAAAAGTAAGCACATTCATTGAATATATTGTGACTTTTTCTAAGTTGGTTTTGACAAGAAATTTGACCTTTTCATGTGTTACTTAGATCACATATAGTCTAGATTTGAATTTTTATGCATGCCATGACTCTTGATTTTTAGTACACATGGCACATTTGATAAGCCCAGCCACTATGATTTAAGTTGTTGTAAATGTTCTTGATTGATTCCTTTATTACCTATGTAGTCCTAGGGAAATCTAACTAATACTTACTTCTATTTACCTCAAGCCACCTGCCAACAAAAGGATGAAACCAAATTTTAAGGACATTTCTAAAGTGCCTTACAATCTAGGCACATGCAATCTAAATTATATCTGTGTTAAAATCAATTATAAAAAAATTGAGAATTTGGAATTAAAATCTAAGGTGTTGGGTTCATATAGAGTATAGCTTGTCATGTTAGCCTATTGACATAGGATTCATGTCATATGGGAGCTCAAAAGGAAGCCACATCATTATTATGGTCATCACTAGTTAAACCAACAAAGAGAGCTAGACATTATGTTTATTGCAGGCCAAAACTGGGTTTAAATCCATGAAAAATTCATATCTTGTAACTTGGCATGAAAATTCTATGTTTAAACCTTTAGTGGGCCTAAAAATATTGATTGCCAAATTTTTTCATGTCAGGAACACATGGAATCAAGTGATTTATACATGGTGAAGCAAAGTCAAGCAATCTAAACTCATGTAATTTGGTAGACTTGAATAGACCTGAGCTGAAATTGTACATTTTGATTTTTAGGTTGTAAAGAAGACAATTCAAAGAATGCTATCTATAGCATCAATGTTGTGAGATCAATACAGTAAATTCTGAGATGTAATTTTGCATCATGGACACTAGATGTTTATCTTTTGTCTTTTTCAATTTAGTAAATATAGTATTCCAAAGACAGTGCAAGGAAATGATATAACTGTGCCATTTAATTTGCAGTTGCTCATGCTAAATGAAAGGATACAAAGCTTGCCAAAGCTACGTGCTGCCTTGGTAAAGGATGAGGAAAATATTCACAGGCTCCCTAAGGATACACCATATACAGAGTTTGAGCACAAGTATGTTAGATCAATAGTATTTATTTTTGGTACACAGTATTGCTATGTGAGAAGAACTGATATTAGAGTTTGTCTAAGGATGTACATAGTATTATTGTGTGAGAAGAACTGATTGAGCCTTTGTGACTATCCTCAACACTATCTTCTTTAGGATGAAACTTCTCTCTTATTCAATAATGAAACTGTATGTTTTGAAGAAAATTTTCACCTTCTAGTGTGTCTTTCTTATCATTTTGATCTCTCCTTTGGTGCTACTGTCGCTTGAAGATTATTATCCTCTATATCATGAAACTTCTAATAGTGCATTGTCATTATGGTTTAGTCATACATTCTACTCTTTAAAAGTTCCTTATTGTCATGAATTATTCTTACCTTAGGTCATAAGCACTTCCATCAACATTGTTCTTCATGAAGACTCTAACAATTCCTTGGAACTGTCATCTATTGTGTTTTGAATTTATTCTTTTATGACTGTCTTGTGGACTATGATTAAACCACTTTTCATTGTCATATGAATGGCTACTATCACTTGTGATTATCTCAGTACATATTATTTAACTCTATCCTTTTTAATCATGAATTGTCTACAAACAACTATCTTGTGTGTCTTTAAAGTCTTTCACACTTAGCTCATAGTGAGGTATTTTATTTAGTGCCCATTTTCATATCCTAATGGAGTCATGATCTTTGATAATACCTATAGGTGTGATTATATAAATGCACCATAAGGACTATCCTTTAGGTCCATACTATGTATTTGGTTGAATATTATCTTATGGACTATCCTCTTTACCATCTGACTGTATTCTTAAGGACTGTCCCACTTTATGTAAACCTCTCGTTCCCATGATCAATACCTTGAAATTAATTGTGGTAGCTCCTTGAGATATTGTCCATGCACTCCTTAATACACTTGTGGGTTGTCCCCTTTTGAAACTTTGTGGGATGGAAATATTTATTAGTTTACCATACTACTTTGAATACAATAAACCCTTTACAAGATTTATGATGTTTTAAAAGCCCTCTTGACTACTTAGTTACTTGTTTTGAGGTATTATGCCAAATAGTTCACATGTGTTGTCAATGCTTCCACATTTTGCATACATGTCTACTAGGGTAGTTGCAACTACAACGAATGACAAAATTCCTCTATCCTTCATGCTTTGATGGATGTCCATACCCTATTCCAAAGCTCCCATATTGACACAAACATGGAGAATGCTGGAAAAAGATTGTGGAATTTGGCTTTACACCAGCCAATTCCATTTTCTTTAAAATTTCGAAAGCCTTTTCAACAAATCAATTTTGTGCATATCCTACAATCATTGAAGTCCATGAGACCATATTTCTTTGAGGCATTCTGTCAAATAGTTCATGTGCCTTATCTATGCTTCCACATTTTGCATACATGTCTAAAAGGGCAGTTGTAACTACAACATCTGACAAAATTCCTCTATCCTTTATTTTTTGATAGATGTCCATACCCTATTCCAAAACTCCTATTTTGACATAGGCAGGGAGGATGCTAGCAAAGGTTGTGGAATTGAGATTTACACCAGTCAATTACATTCACTTTCAAATTTCTAAAGCCTTTTCAACAAATCCATTTTTTGCATATCCTACAATCATTACAGTCCATGAGACCACATTTCTTTGAGGCATTCTGTCAAATAGTTCATGTGCCTTGTCTATGCTTCCACATTTTGCATACATGTCTAATAGGGAAGTTGCAACTACAACATTTGACAAAATTCCTCTATCCTTTATGTTTGGATGGATGTGTTGGGTCTCAAAAATGTAGGTTGTGGATTCTAAGGGGATGCCAAGCCCTATGGTCGAATCTACAATGTTTTTGAGCCAATGATTGGAGTTTGACCTGAATGATCAACTTCTCCCTACGCTCTAGGTCCTGCTACAACCTAGGTGAATGAACCTTGAATTATTAAAGCAAGTTGTATGATTAAATCAATGTTGGTTTGCTACTAGTTTATCCAATTACAATGGCATACTTGTAAATCAGATGAAATATTGTAAACTATTTCTAAAGAAAGCAAATGATTTAATCTAAATTTTAACAGAAATAAATAACAAATAACATGAAATGAATCTATGACAGAGCAAAGATTTTAAACGTAAAATAAATCAATAGTTAGACTAGTGCTTTATCTGTTTGGGCAACGGAGTCAGGATGTCGGAAACAATTAAATTGTATCAGGTAATAACTCGATCTGATTGGAACATATAACTATTTGCAACTTGTACAAACATGCAAGGAAGAAATTATTAATTTATTCTTAATAATCCAAAGGACATAATTGTATTAAATGCAAAATATTAAAAGGATTTTAATCTTTCTAGAAAGAACCAATTAAACTTTGCAAAATAATAAATCAAATCAACTTTGGAGACAAATTAATAACCCTAATCAATTAATCATACTTAGTAATCCATTCAACATGTTAGCACTAATTTTGGTCTGGATCTGAGCGCAGGATGTTGGAGGGTTTTTTCCTTTTTGGGCCCTAAGTTTCCTTGTTCATCGCTGTGATTTTCTCTATCGGCGAAACTTCTTTTTGGGTACTCAGATTATGCTTGAACCATCATTTTGAACCATCGTGTTGAACCCTTTTGGTTCAAGGTTCAACGGTTCATGGGCTTAGGCTCCATCTTTTTCTGTCAGTGAATTCTTTATTCATCTGTGTTATCGGAGTTGAACTTCTCGGTTGAACTTCTCTTTTGAACCATTGGGTTGAACTGGTTCAGGGTTCAATGGTTCAAAGCCTTATGATTTTGGTCTTATCAGCATAATGTTCATCATTGGGTGGATGGTGGAGTGTTGGCCCGATAGTTTGCCTCTGGCCAATGGAAGGTTAGCAGTTTGCAAGGTTGGTTTCGGTGTGACATGGACTATCGGGCTAACCGTTGGAGGGTTCACCGATATACAATGTTTGGCCGATGGATATGTTATCGGCGAGAGCTGTATTGTCAGCCTGAGTGTTTTGAGTTATGTCGATGATGGGAGGTTTGGCTGATGAGGAGTCATTGGTGTGTGTCTGGCCAATGGAGGAGCAGAGTGCAGCTCGTTGGTGCATCGGTGAGACTATTGTGATCGGCTAGGGAGATTTTGGTTGCTCCGACGGTGTAAGTCACACCGACGGAGGTGGTCTTCGGCGTGACTTGTGTTGTCGGCGAGGATGGATTGCGTTGGGCCAACAGTGGAGGGTTTGACCGATGAAGGGGGAAGCCGATATGTTATCGGCGAGAGTTGTTCTATCGGCAGCAGTCTTTTATGGTTTGCCAATGGAAGGAAGTCACCCCGATGGGGAATGCCATCGGAGTAAGGTTGCTTATCGGGTTAGCGGTTGGAGGGTCTGCCGATGGGGTAGTGTCAGGCCGATGGGGTGCGAGCTGGTCATCGGAGAGACTCATACTATCGGTGGAGATCTGAAGAGTTGGCCCGATGGTGCATCTCTGGCTGATGGAGGGGATTGTAATGTAGCGGTCGGCAAGACAATTGAGGTCGGCAGGAGATTCGTGGGCTTGGCTGATGGTGTTGATCTCGGCGATGGGCTTTGGGTGAAGGAGCGTGTGTCAAGCGTGGCAAAAGCGATCGACACCTATTATGCAAGTGACTATGCTTTTAAACTACTAAGCTAGTCTCCTCACCGTGCATGTGGGACTAATCTCCCTACATTTTTTGAGCCTGTGGTGAACGCGTTTTGGCAGGAATTTCTTTTTTGATGTGTTGCGACAGTTTTCGAGCGGCCGTGGGTGGTTGAGCCATCAATGGCGACTGTAGCAGGGGCATGGGCGAGTTGTTGAACAGTCATGTACCTAATTTTTTTGGCGTGAGGACTTCTAGATGGTGGCACAAGGCTCGAGGCCACCATTGTCTACTTTCTATCTCTGCAGCAATAAATTTTGAGCGCCATTCCTTTGAAGGATCTGTATCTGGCAGATTTTTGTAAAAGCCTTGTAATTAATTGTTGTGGTACACTTTTTGGCTAATATAAGTAGACTGTGTTACCATTGTTTAAGTTGTTGAAAGTTGAACATTTGGCTCTGTAATACAATACAGCTGATTTGGTTGCTCTGTATAGCAAAACCTGTGAGTTTATGTATCTCTTGTTGTATGTTTTTGCATGAATCCACTGATTTCATGGTTAATTCTATATGAGAAATGCTATGTTAGCATGTGTTTTGTTAATTTTGTCTCCAGTATTGCATGTATCTTTCTTCTGAGTCTGGATATTTAAGCAATGTTTGAGACTCTAGAACATAGAATTCCTGTGTTGAATGTCTGATCTCTTAACTTCTACTCAAGGGGTAGATTAAATTATTCTCAGATTGAACATTGGGAAGGGTATACTGCAGTAGGGATGCCATAAGTATGGATAGCTTAACACTCTGTATTGAGAGATATCTGTAAGGCAGGTATCATATGTGTCCCCCTGAAATCTAGTTTTAGTTGTTCATGCATATCACTCATAGGTGTATGTCTATTGACTCCAGGGCCTAGATAGGCACCGATCTAGCTTTGTCTTTGTGTTATATACCATGTCCAGCTTTGCATCCAAATATAAAATCAAAACCAAACTCTAAAACAACCATTAGGACATTAGAATTAGTTTTAGGATCCTCAGTCCTCTGTCTACAACTGCAAATAGGCCCAAAGCTAGCCCCTTTGCTCTTATCTTACAGTTTTGGTCTACTTACAGGAGGACTTATCTGCTTTCTGTTAGCATCCCAGCCTTGTATGTATATCCTCATGGATGTTGAGTAGGGAATACCCCCCTAGGTTTTGCAGAGCTTGAAGAAGAAGAGGAGATAAAATATAGAGTCTATCTCCTACATTGCTGGCCCCTAGCCCAGAGATCCTGTTGATCATTGATGGCTACCTTGTAGGGAAATCTGGGAATAAGCATCCAGTCTGGGAAAAAACCAACAGAAATTGGCGACTCTACTGGGGAGGGTGATTTGAAAATTGTTATTTTTGTCCTCCCTGGTGAAATATCTGTGTGCCCATCCGAGTCACCAACAGAAATTGGTGACCCTACTGGGGAGTTTGTGAAAGAACCCTGATTTTCAAAAGAAAACAGTTCCTAGTAATAGGTGGCGACTCTGAAGTAATCTCCCAACTGCTCAAAGTAAAATTTATATGCAGGGGAGAAGATCCCAACAAAATCCTTTATTTGAAGAGTTACTAGTAACAAGAAGAATGATGTATAGAAGAAAGGGAGCTGTCTCAGTCAGTCATGAGGGTTCCCCTAGAAAAAATGATGATATGCAAGATAACCCTAGGCCATTAGGACAGCATGTGCCTTACTTTTCAAATGCAGAAGCTGATATTCAGGGTGCATATGAGAGGCAACAGGGTGGTAGCGTGAGAATGAGGTCAGAGGTGTTCCAAGAATGCCCATTTCTAGACCCTAGTGAAAGGTTTGAAGAGGCAGAGTCTCTGAGGGATGATGTAGATGAAGATTAGAATATGGTAAAACCATCCTCCTCTAGGCCTAGTGAGGAAGAACTAGCTGATGAAATTAGGAGCTTAAGGGCCGAGTTCGAATATCAGCAAGCAATAACAATCAGAGATGACCTGAGGAAGAAAGTGCAAGCTTTAAGGGCTGCCCAAAATAATTCAATTCCTACCCTTGAGAATGCAAATGTACAGAGACATCAACAGAGAAATGAAGTGCAACATCAGCATAATGATGAGAGACAAAATGTGAATGATGCTAGGATACCACTGAACAATGTAAGAAACTAGAATGCAAACAGAAATATTAATATTAATCAGTTTGACAGACAGCCCATGCAGTTAGATAGATTCAGATAGCTGGTATTTGATGGTATTCCTGGGTATCCTAACCCCATTGACAAGCATCTGAGGCTGCAAGTGCCTAAATTTTCAGGAAACAACACAGTGTCAGGAGAAGATCATCTAAAAGCCTTTCAAAATGTCATGGATAACTTTGAGGTTGAACATGAGGATGTTTTCATGAAGTCATTCATGCAATCTTTAGTAGATGAGGCAAGGGAATGGTATAAGAATCTGCCTGACCGGAGTATTTCATCATGGGATGATTTTAAAAGGATGTTCAAGGAGCAATATGGTGACAAAACTGACCCTAGTTTTTTTGTAAATGAGTTTACCAGTATCACTAAAGGGTCAAATGAGTAGGTTACAGATTTTAATGCAAGATTTACTAAAGTGTTAAACAAATTGCCACATCACATGAGGCCAAATGAACCTATGTGCATAATATTGTATATCAATGCCTTTGATGCAAAAACTTCATATGGATTAAGAGATAAAAGTCCTGCTACTATCAAGGATGCTTTCAGAATTGCAGTAAATATTGAGAACAACAAGAAAGCATCAGGAAAGACTAACAAAAGGGATGATGTGAAAATTCTGCAGAATCCAAACAAGCCTCAGAACACTCAAGGTAATACATCTGCCCCTGAAGATAAGATAGACAAATTGGCAAATGTTGTTAAGGACCTAAGTTACAAACTAGCTAGAAGTGAAAAAGGGATAGGTCCTGATAGGCAAGTCTATCAAAGGCAAGAAAAGAGGCCATCATTGCATGATATGCCTTATAATACCAATTGGCATAATGGTAAGCCTATATTCCCACATAACAACACAAATCAGAGGACTCAACATGTCAAAGAAACTCCTGATCCTCTAAAGAAAGCTGTAAATATTGTTGATGATACTCCATGGTGTATAATTTGTCAAATGCCACATTTACAGTCACAGTGTATGATTGCTCAGTCCTTGTGTGATAATACTACATCTTGTAATGAATGCAATGAGCCACATTATGTGCAAGATGATGATGTTAATATGATGTCCACAAACAATGGATACCCTCTTTATGATGCTGATGAGAGTATAGATAATGGAATTCAGGCCTGTCAACAGGACTTTTATGATGAAGGTAATGAAGAGAGCTATGTGTATGCTCAGAGCTCGCATAATTTTCTGAGTAACTTACAACGACCTTCTGAAGAGGAAATTAGGGCCTTCACAGCTGCAGCAATTGCTCAAGTCAAGAGCAACTACAATCTCAAAGGTAAAAATCAAGTAAGTAGCCCACATCAGCCAAAAGGTATTTCTGCAGGTCAGCCAGTGCATGGTCATAAGGGGATTGAATCACAAAAAAGGTAGTGGGTTAATAATAAAAAGAATTTTAGACATAGAACAGGTCATGAATCCCAAGGACTAGAAAATAGAATCCCTCAGGCTGAAGATCAAAGTAAAGGTTCCCAAGACAAGAATGATGATCAGGGAACTATGAAAGTAAAAGCTAAATTAGTTCAGGATAAAAACAAGATTGTGGAGCAAGCTACAACTGTTATACAAAATTATGCTCCATTTGATATAGCTCAAGTCCTCTCCCAGGTAAAAGTCTCTGTTCCACTTATGGAACTGATGAAGGTTGAAGAGATCAAGAATAGAATAGTATCCTTAATTTCAGGGGTACCTTTTCAAGCTAAACAAAATGTTCAGACCCAGGGTGAGAAACATGTCATGTATAATGAAGAAGATGAGGCTCCTGAAGTCTATTTAGGAGTGACTATGACAAAGTGTCCTTCACAAGTGGAACCATTTTATGTATCCCTGGTTATAAATGGAAAAATAATCAGAAATTGTATGCTTGACTCTAGAGCATCTACAAATGTCATGCCTTTAGCTGTCATGCAACAAGTAGGATTGAAAATCGACAAGGCATGTGGAAAATGTTACGCTATGGATGCCAGAGAGGTACCAGTTATTGGAATCATGAAGGATGTAGATTTCAAACTGGCAGTATTTCCTGAAAAGAGATATAAAATGAATATAACAGTGGTTGACATCAAGCCACAGTATGGTATGTTGCTGTCAAGAAGATGGGCTGCATTAATTGGTGGAAGTATGCAGCTGGACTTGTCATATGCCATGATTCCAATGAATGGCAGGGATGTTAAGCTAATCAGAGAACAAAGATCATCAGAGATAGTGGAAGACCAAGAAGCAGAGGAACAGATATGCTTTGTAAACACTGACTGTGATAACTTCAAGGTTGTCTCAGATGATAGAGAAGATAAAAAAAATGTCTGCATTAAAGAGCTGGACTAGCAAGGTTTATGGACCATGTATTTTGATGGAGCTTGTGCAAAAGAAGGCTCTAGAGCTAGAGTTGTTTTCCTGTCTCCAACTGGTAAGCTCCTCAAATTTTCTTTCTTGCTGAGGTTTGTTTGCACAAACAACATTGCAAAATATGAGGCTTTAATCTTAGGCCTAAATATAGCTCTCAAACATGGAATCAAAATGCTAAGAGTATTTGGGGATTCTGAGCTGATTGTATCCCAAATTAGAGATAGGTATGCTTCAAAAAACAAAAGATTGAAACAATACAAGCATGCTGTTTGGGATACCATTGAACTATTTGATGCATTTTCAATAGGCTGGGTAGAGAGATCAAAGAATGTTATGGCTGATTTCTTAGATAATGTTGCAATAAGGCCAGATGACATCACTTTGTCAGATGTTACAAATATAGAAGTTAAAAGCAGGCCTGCAGTACCAGAAAACATATGCAGTTGGCAAGTGTTTAATGATGATAGGGACTTGTTAAAATTTTTGCACTGCATAGATGAATTTGAGAATCAAGAAATTGATTTCTAAGCTTTTGTAGAGACTATAGATGGAAAAGAAACTCTTGTGGGGAAGGAGATAATTCAATTGAAGACTAATAAAATCCCTAGAGGGTTAGTAGCTTTGGAAAGAGTTTTTGATAGTAGAGACAAATTGGTCACAAGGACATATCCCACAAATAAGGAAGATTTAGAAGAGATAAATTTGGGGACATCTCAGGCCCCCAAGAAGGTATACATTGGTAAACAGCTCAAACCACACATCAGGAGTATGCTGATTGCATTACTGAAAAGGTATAAACATGTTTTTGCTTGGTCATATGAGGACCTAAAAGCCTATAGGGAAGATTTATTCTAGCATGAGATCCCATTGAAGCCTGGAGCTAAGCCATTTAGACAAAGGCAAAGACCTATTAATCCTACCTTAGATCCAAAGATGCAAGAAGAGCTTAAAAAGCTTAGGGAAGCTGGAATAATTGTGCCAATCAGACATTCAACTTGGGTGTCTAACCTTGTCCCAGTTAGAAAAAAGAACGGTGATATTAGGCTTTGTGTTGATTTCAGGAACTTGAATGTATCCTCTTTAAAGGATAACTATCCACTACCTAATATGGAAGCTATGTTGCAGAGAGTGATTGGTTGTGAACTCTTATCCATGATGGATGGATTTTTAGGTTATAATCAGGTGAAGGTAAAGGAATCAGAACAGTATAAGACTGCCTTCACCACTCCATGGGGAACTTATGTGTATGTTAGAATGCCATTCAGACTAACAAATGCAGGTGCTACATTTCAAAGAGCAATGGATGTTGCTTTTGCAGGGTATCAGGATGACTTGACTGCATATTCAAAGAAGGAAGAGCAGCATTGTTTGCATCTAGAGCAGATTTTCATAAGAGCACTAGAGTATGGTATTTCTTTAAATCCAAAGAAGTGTGCCTTTGGGGTAGTTGAAGGAAAGCTCCTGGGACACATTGTTTCCAGGGATGGAGTTAGGATAGATCTAGAGAGAGTGGCTGCTATTAACAGAATTCAAATGCCAAAAACTGTAAAGGGAGTTCAGTCCTTCTTTGGACAGATAAATTTTGTTAGGAGATTTGTTCCCAACTTTGCAGAAACCACAAGGAACATTTCCAAGATGATGAAGAAGGATGCAACTATCAACTGGGAAAGTGAAGCAATAGAATCATTTCAGAGTATCAAAGAGGCAATCAAGATGGCCCCTGTTCTTAAATCTCCTGATTTTTCTAGGCCATTCCAAGTATTTTCATTTGCTTCCTTTCACACTGTTGCTGCGTGTTTGCTACAGAAAAATGAAGATGGTTTTGAACAGCCCATAGCTTTCTTCAGTATGTCCTTGCAGGCTTCTGAGTTGAAGTATGATATTATGGAAAAATAGGCATATGCACTAGTCAGAGCCATCAAAAGTTTCAGACCATACCTGGTAGGATCACATATAATTGCATATGTACCCCATGCAGCAGTCAAAGACATATTCACTCAACAGGAGGTGACTGGAAGAAGGTGCAGATGGATAAAAAAACTGCAAGAGTTCAACATAGACATACAAGTTACCAAGTTGGTAAGAGGACAAGGATTAGCCAAGATGATGGCACAGTCAAACTTGGAAGCATGCCAAGTTAATGCAGTCCAAAATGAGAGTGTAAATGTATCAAGATCTGAATGGTACAAGGATATTATCTACTACTTGCAAAATTTGAATTGTCCTTCCCATTTTAGTGATAGTCAAAAGAGGACTTTAAAGTTACATGCAATCAGGTATGTTATTGTTCAAGGTGAGCTATACTAGAAAAACCCTGATGGTGTGCTGCTGAGATGTGTGGATGAGGATATGGCTAACAATGTTTTGATTGATATGCATAAAGGATTGTGTGGTGGACATTATACTGCCCAAACAATAGCTCATAAGACTCTCAGAGTAGGATATTGGTGGCCCACTCTCTTTTCAGATGCACAAAGGTTAGTAAGGAAGTGTGACCCTTGCTAAAGATTCTCAGGAAAATTGAGATATGATGGTGCTTTACCCCTCAGAACTATAACTGTGGATGCTCCATTTCAGCAATGGGGAATTGACTTCGTAGGGGAAATTGCAGACAAGTCAAGTGGGGGACACAGTTGGATTTTAGTGGCAACTGATTACTTTACCAAATGGATTGAGGCCATTCCAACTAAGAGAGCTACAAGTAAGGTGGTGATGGATTTCATACTGGAAAATGTTATCATCAGGTTTGGAGTACCATTCAAGATAGTCATTGATAATGCTATGTGCTTCAGATCAGGTGAATTTGTTGATTTTTGCAACAGGTATGGGATAAATCTATCATATGCATCACCATACCACCCACAAGGAAATGGTCAAGCAGAATCAAGCAATAAAAGCATCATGAAAATTATCAAGAGGATGCTGGACAAGAACAAGAGAGCTTGGGACTCAAAATTAAAGTTAGCAATATGGGCTGACAGAGTGACAGTAAAAAAGGCTATTGGAATGTCACCCTTTGAGCTAGTATACGGTGCATCAGCCAGATTGCCCATAAACAATCTCCTACCAGTTTACAGATTCATCCAGGAAAATGATGAGGAGATTGAAGACTCCACGACAGAAAGAGTGAATCAACTGGTTGCATTGGATGAGAATAGAAGGAAAGCACACCAGATTAACCTCAAGAGACAACAAGATGTGAAATATCAGTTTGATAGGAGAGCTACAAAAAGGAAGTTTCAAGTCAATGATTTGGTGCTCATATGGAATGCAAAAAATCAGGACAAGGGTAAACATGGTAGGTTTGAACCCTTATGGATGGGCCCATATCAGATTTGCAGTATTCATGGGGAGGATTCTTATTTCCTCCAGGCCCTAGATGGTGAATTTCTGGAATTGCCTGTGCATGGCCAATTCCTTAAGTGCTATTTTGCATAGATGACTTGTCGCTGTGCACATTTGTAAAAATATGTATATAGTGTAAATGTTCTGTACAGTTCGTGCTTTTTTTTGGCTTTTTTGCCTAGTCTGCCTGGAGATCTGGTTCTCGCTGCAGGTTTTTCACCTGCATGTCCCCATTCGGAGCCAGTGTTAGCACTAATTTTGGTCTGGATCTGACCGCAGGATGTTGGAGGGTTTTTTCCTTTTTGGGCCCTAAGTTTCCTTGTTCATCGCTGTGATTTTCTCTATTGGTGAAACTTTTTTTTGGGTACTCAGATTATGCTTGAACCATCGTTTTGAACCATCGTGTTGAACCCTTTTGGTTCAAGGTTCAACGGTTCATGGGCTTAGGCTCCATCTTTTTCTGTCAGTGAATTCTTTGTTCATCTGTGTTATCGGCATTGAACTTCTCAGTTGAACTTCTCTTTTGAACCATCGGGTTGAACTGGTTTAGGGTTCAATGGTTCAAAGCCTTATGATTTTGGTCTTATCAGCGTAACGTTCATCATCGGTGGACGATGGATGGTTTGCCTCTGGCCAATGGAAGGTTAGTGGTTTGCAAGGTTGGTTTCGGTGTGACATGGACTATCGGGCTAACCGTTGGAGGGTTCACCGATATACAATGTTTGGCCGATGGATATGTTATCAGCGAGAGCTGTATTGTCAGCCTGAGTGTTTTGAGTTTGCCGATGACGGGAGGTTTGGCCGATGAGGAGTCGTTGATGTGTGTCTAGCTGATGGAGGAGTAGAGTGCAGCTCGTTGGTGCATCGGCGAGACTATTGTGATCAGCTGGGGAGATTTTGGTTACTCTGACGGTGTAAATCACACCGACGAAGGTGGTCTTTGGCGTGACTTGTGTTGTCGGTGAGGATGGATTGCGTTGGGCCAACAGTGGAGGGTCTAATTGATGAAGGGGGAAGCTGATATGTTATCAGCGAGAGTTGTTCTATCGGTAGTAGTCTTTTATGGTTTGTCGATGGAAGGAAGTCACCCCGATGGGGAATGCCATTGGAGTAAGGTTGCTTATTGGGTTAGTGGTTGGAGGGTCTGCCGATGGGGTAGTGTCAGGCTGACGGGGTGCGAGCTGGTCATCGGAGAGACTCATACTATAGGTGGAGATCTGAAGAGTTGGCCCGATGGTGCATCTCTGGCCGATGGAGGGGATTGTAATGTAGCAGTCAGCAGGACAATTGAGGTCGGCAAGAGATTCGTGGGCTTGGCTGATGGTGTTGATCTCGGCGATGGGCTTTGGGTGAAGGAGCGTGTGTCGAGCGTGGCAAAAGCGCTCGACACCTATTATGCAAGTGACTATGCTTTTAAACTACTAAGGTAGTCTCCTCACCGTGCATGTGGGACTAATCTCCCTACATTTTTTGAACCTGTGGTGAACGCGTTTTGGTGGGAATTTCTTTTTTGATGTGTTGCGACGGTTTTCAAACGGCCACGGGTGGTTGAGCCATCAATGGCGACTGTAGCAGGGGCACGGGCGAGTTGTTGAACAGTCATGTACCTGATTTTTTGGCGTGAGGACTTCCAGATGGTGGCACAGGGCTCGAGGCCACCATTGTCTACTTTCTGTCTCTGCAGCAATAAATTTTGAGCGCCATTCCTTTGAAGGATCTATATCTGGCAGATTTTTGTAAAAGCCTTATAATTAATTGCTGTGGTACACTTTCTAGCTAATATAAGCAGACTGTGTTACCATTGTTTAAGTTGTTGAAAGTTGAACATTTGGCTCTATAATACAATACAGCTAATTTGGTTGCTCTGTACAGCAAAACCTGTGAGTTTATGTATCTCTTGTTGTACGTTTTTGCATGAATCCACTGATTTCATGGTTAATTCTATATGAGAAATGCTATGTTAGCATGTGTTTTGTTAATTCTATCTCCAGTATTGCATGTATCTTTCTTCTGAGTCTAGATATTTAAGCAATGTTTGAGACTCTAGAACATAGAATTCCTATGTTGAATGTCTGATCTCTTAACTTCTGCTCAAGGGGTAGATTAAATTGTTCTCAGATTGAACATTGGGAAGGGTATACTGCAGTAGGGATGCCATAAGTATAGATAGCTTAACACTCTGTATTGGGAGATATCTGTAAGGCAAGTATCATATGTGTCCCCCTGAAATCTAGTTTTAGTTGTTCATGCATATCATTCATAGGTGTATGTCTATTGACTCCAGGCCCTGGATAGGCACCAATCTAGCTTTGTCTTTGTGTTATATACCATGTCCAGCTTTGCATCCAAATATAAAATCAAAACCAAACTCTAAAACAACCATTAGGACATTAGAATTAGTTTTAGGATCCTCAGTCCTCTGTCTACAACTGCAAATAGGCCCAAAGCTAGCCCCTTTGCTCTTATCTTACAGTTTTGGTCTACTTACAGGAGTACTTATCTACTTTCTGTCAGTATCCCAGCCTTGTATGTATATCCTCATGGATGTTGAGTAGGGAATACCCCCCTAGGTTTTGCAGAGCCTGAAGAAGAAGAGGAGATAAAATATAGAGTCTATCTCCTACACTGTTGGCCCCTGGCCCAGAGATCCTGTTGATCGTTGATGTCTACCTTGTAGGGAAATCTGGGAATAAGCATCCAGTCTGGGAAAAAACCAACACAACATTTTAAGATTACTATAATTGATGAGAAAGGATTTAATTCTTCTTGAGAAACCAATCAAATCAACTATACTGAATTAGCAAATGTAACCAGACAATTTGAAAATATCATTAACACATTCAAATTGAATAATTAGAAAATGAATGACATGGAGATAATTAAATTGATTGAATTAAAAAAAACAAACAGTTGATACCGTCACAATGTATTTCAAATTTGAATCCTCAACTGCCGCCTCAGAATGTATCATGCACCATAGCCTTTCTCAGAATGAAATTTCATAGAAGGATCAAATTTGTATCAGATTGCATCAAATCTAACCTAATCTAATCCTAAAATGTTTCAATTGTCTTTGTGTAAAAAATATCTATTTCTAATCTAATTCTAACCTAATTCTAACTCTTCATTCCGAGTCCTGGGATCTCTATTTAAAGAGATGCAACAAGCCTCAGACCCGTTACATTCATTTTGGTGACGGTTAATAATTGGTTGAATCAACCATAAGAACCGACCATATTCATTACATAAATTAAATGACTTGATTTGAAAGACTTAACAATCCTTGGAAGTTGGGATAAAATATTTAATCTTCCATGATGAGATCATTTAACTGCCAGTCGAGAGCCACTTCATTGCATTCAACACAACCCTAATCCTGCAAAGGAAACAAATTAATCATTAGATAAACAGTATATATAAACAATATATGATTTGTATTGTTGTGAACCTTAGGACCTGTGTCGTGAGGTATCATTTCCTTGTCTCCGTATATTTTATCATTGACGTGTATTTAGGGTTTCCTATCGCCGATTATCACTTTATCGTACCCAAATGTTTTAATAATAAATTTATTCAACATCCTATTTAGGGCTGCAATACTTTTAAAAAAGGATGTTGGAATGACTATTCAATTTGTTAAAGGCAAAATAAAATATTTAATTGGTTGCTTTTTCCAAATTAAATATTTAATCTTCGTCATGTTTGATAATAAAATATTTTAATCCGAAGCTTTATTAATATTTACTTAATTTCTCACTTACATTCACCTGCACACTTTTTCACTTTTATTTACCAAAATTAAATCATTTAAGCGAAAATAATTACTCTTCCTCGGCAAAATATTTTATCAGCCTTTATATGCACTAAAAAAGGATTACCCACTTGGTTAATTTATTCCAGAAAATATTTAATCTCCAAGCAAAAATAAATTTGATTATAAAATCTTCATTTGGTAATTTGAATATGCTCAAGTAAAATGATTCTTGACCTTGTATCGCCATTCATATTTTGGTGAAAACATCATTCATTCTTTATCATATTCATTCATCCTTAGTAGATTTAATTTACTCTTTCTTTCACCGATAGCAATTTACAATCATTTCTATTTGTATGTTCTGTTGGTGGTGCTGAGAGGGATGCTGATGAGAGAGTTGATGCTGGTGAACATTAACTTGATGAGACACAATATCAGCAACAGGAATAGGATGCTTGTGATTATCTTCAAGCCAATGATTGGCAACTTCCATTCTATTGATATCCCTAGGTCTCCCAAATTTTGGTGAACCTGTGTAGTAACACTCATTTGAAGGAAAACACCTACATAGAATGCTTGTATTTATGATAACCTAATACTACCTCAGATGGCATAGGTGCTTCTTGAAAAGGACAACTTGCTATTGACATAGACAACACAGAATCTTGCTTACGAGGATAGCTTCCCAATATCTAGGATTGTTGGTGCTCCTAGCGGTAATGATTGCTAGACTCTTTAAAGGGAGATAATGGTTGCCTCAAAGGAGAAAGAGGCAGAGAAACAACATGAATCATGTCTTGTTGCAAAAGAGAATTATGCAGGATCCTCCTAGGGTTCAATCCATTTTCAAGACTCGCACAATTGAAGGAGCTACAAGATTCATTTCTTCTAAGAAATTCAGTATGTTGCTTCCAAAGGTCAGAGCCACTAGTGGACTCAGCTAATCCATTCAAAGCATCCACAAACCTCTGATCAACATCAGCTTCAACACAAATAGAAACAACATCAAATTGCTCAGAGGCCGAAAGTAGAAATACTCTAAGCCTAGTAAAACCATCTGTAGCCTCTAACTTATCATACTCCTCCATCATATTTGTGAGATCATCATCATTGAAAATAGAAACCAAGGCATCTAGATCCTCCTCTTCAGGCAACTGATATTTAATCATAAAAGACTGATCATAAAACTCTGACATTTTTACAACAAGCTCTGAAAATGAAATATCCCTACTCACACGCACAATACGGGTTTCTTTCGGGAGTATCAAAAGGCAAATCTGAACTCCGCCAAACTTGCAAACAAGAAGCTTCATAAAGCAGTTGGGATTGGAATAGTGACATGTTGTCCAAAGAGATAAAAAAAAACAAATGGAAGGTTAAATGTCCCTTGAGTATTGTTTGAAAGGCAAAAAGTCTGTTCAATTTCAAATTCGCCAAGGCATGCAACATTCATATGATGTGTGAAAGGCAGAAAAGATGATTTTATGAACTGCATAATGGACATTAACTTCAAAGAAAGCTAACATCCAATGGCCAATCCCAAGGTTTATCTCCAACATTTCATGACTAATAATTGAAAATTGAATGCTCGGTGGAAATGGAAGATTGGTGGATAGCATAAATTCTAGTGACTTTCATTAACTGTAATTTAAAGTGAAGGGCCCATCAATTATGGTAAACTTTGCAATCATCTTCTGGGTGGACTGTGTAGTTTGTTTAGGTTCTAACAAACAATCCATGCTGTCTAATCAGAAGACCATTTCAACTATGCACAAATGGGTTTATTAATTATGATAAATGATAAAATTTTATAATGCTTAAACAACCCACATAGTCTAACCCCGAGGACAATTGTATCTGATAAGTGTTCAAGTTCTAGCTCTGGTAATCATACAATTACCTTTTCACGACCAATATCAATACCTCTTACAACATAGAGATCTGAACCCCCACCAGTTTCCTCAAGCTCAATCTGGGTGTCAATGTTTGAAACTTGTGTTTGAAAAACAGGTGGTGTTGACAAACACTTCTTGGAATTTACTAAGGGAGGATCTTTGTAATGTCTCCACCTTAAAACTTGAACAAGATTAACCCAATGCCCTCTTACATCTCGCGTGGGTCTTAATGAAAGACAAAAGCGTATCAAGTTTAATTTTCTTAGAAAACACGAGGCTATTTCTTCACATTCATTTGAGCATAGATTTGGAGGAAACACGAGGTAATAAAATACTGGGCATCATTTCCTTGGAGCAGATCATGCCATTTTACCATTAGACGATTTCTAGAGTTAGCGCCCTAATCCATTTCCATTATAGGAAACTATTGTGTAAATCTAAAAGCTTACACTAGACATTAAGGGTCCACATAGCGAACACAACATGGAAGTCAAACTTTTAGTATATTCTTGAATGGCCTCGTCATAACCTTGACAAATTATGGAAATAATTATATATCAATTATCATAATTTCCAATAGAATAATAAGTTTTTGTCAAGGCTTTAACAACACCATTCTATGTATCTAGAGGTGTAAAATTATTTTCGTGGATCGTGCATAAATTATTCCACCATTTTTTGGACAAGGAAACTCTCAGAAGGTTAAAAGTAATACTGATCTTGTTCAGAAAATTATTTAAATTCATGGTAGGAACAACACTGTTTAAACCACTTATCTGGCATCTATTTTATCTTCAAAATAGAGATATCTAGAATGATTTTGTGCCTTGTACAGTGTGATTCCTCGAAACAGTCTATTTAATTTTTAAGTTAATGGATCAGAAGGAGATTGAAACTATTGTATGAATTGAGCAGATCAATGATTCGTGGCTTTTTCCCACATATAATGCTGCCATAAATCATCTCTCTATCGTAGCAAAGCATTTCTGATTTCTCTACCCTCTTCTGAAATATTTCTTAAGTTGTATCTTGAGTGTAGATTTGTTTGCCATCTAGTAAGATTGTGAAGTAAGATAAAATGTCAAGTATTTTGAGATCAAGCTTGCTATTCACAGACTCACATGAATGGGCTTACACAAATTCAAAGGACTTAGATGGGAAACTCAATCACACTAGAATATGACACAAAGAATGATCACTCTGATACCACTGATCTGGAGCCCAAATGTGCCAGAAAACACACTTAAAAAATTGATGTGTTATAAATGGAAAAGAATGCAAGAATGATAGTACAATCATTAGTCAAAGTGTTATTCTACAAGAGAGCTTCTAAAGCAAGAAGACATTGTGCCGAAACTCTAAACTGCAAGATAGTATTATGTAGTAGTTCTAACTTATAAGCAAGATCCAAACAATCAAATGTCTGCCACAAGATGTCTATGTGTGCTATTTTAAATTTTCTAACTAACTTATCATAAATTAGTCATATTATACTAATAGAAAATGGGGGGCAAAAAACTTTCATAGCAATTACAAGACATGCAACCACTCACCTTGGGGCAATACACAGAGGAATTTCTTGGGCAAATCTAGCTAGTCTCTAGTTCAAATATGCAAGTATAGCTTCGGTTAGTGGTTTCCAAAGCTCACTTTCTCCAAGATTCAAAACATCCTGTAACTGTTCCAAAAATTTTGTATTTAGTCGAGCATCCTTTTTTGAAAAAATTGACTAGAGATATCCAGTTCCAACATAGGCTCCGTCTGGGGATGGATGCCCCTTGTGGGCATAGCAAGATCCCAAATTTCTGGAGGAACAAACCAGTGCCTTCTCCATTGGGCGAACTATGAACTATGATAAATTGTGGAACCATTGTGCATGGAAAGAAGATTTTTTGAGAGTATTGACCAGAATTGTCCATGCACTGGCAATTCTTTTCCCTCTAGTTTTCTTCTAAGAGAAAAAGTGTTTCAAAAACTACCCATGTACTGGTAGTTCTTGTTCCTCACCTGACATGTTTTGTAAACGATAGGAATCCTCCCCTCCTTTGTCACTGATGACAAAGGGCCCGATCCACAAAGCCTGAAACTTCCCATGTTTGCCCTTTTCTTGATTTCTAGCATTCCACACAAGCACTATGTCACCTACCTCAAATTTTCTAACTTTAGCCCTTTTATCATACAGGTACTTCATTTGCATTTGCATTTTTTTATCTTGTTGCATTGCTTGTTCTCTTATTTCATCTAATTCCATTAGTTGTTCTAACCTCTCTTCCATCGGTTCTAGGACATCCCAATCCTCTTGCAGGATAAACTTACATACTGGCAATAGGTTGTGTATTGGGAGTCTAGCATGAGTTCCATATACTAGCTCAAATGGTGATTTGCCAGTTGCCTTCTTTACTGTGATCCGATCAGCCCATAGTGCTAATCTCAACTTGGAATCCCAGGATTTCTTGTTATTATCCAGCATTCTTTTTATAATCTTCAAGATACTTTTATTGCTAGACTCAGCTTACCCATTACCTTGAGGGTGGTATGGAGAAGAATATGAGACCATAATGCCATAAGATTTACAAAATTTTTTAAACTCATCAGATCTAAAACACACTCCATTGTCAGTTATGAGCCTTGATCGTACCCCAAATCTAGTTATAACATTTTCCAATAGAAAATTTGTCACAACCTTGCTAGTTGCTTGTTTTGTGGGTATTGCTTCCACCCATTTCATAAAATAGTTAGTGGCTACTAATATCCATTTATGGCCGCCACTTGATTTCTCCATAATCTCTCCTATAAAGTCGATTCCCCATTGGTGAAATGGGGCATCAACTTGCATAGGTCTCAAGGGTAATGTCCCTTAATATTTTAACTTCCCTGAGAATCTCTGACAGGCTTCACACTTCCTAGTAAAGATATAGGTATCATTGAAGACCTTGGGCCAATAGTAGCCAGCCCTTAATATCTTGTGTGCTGTGGTTTTAGCTGAGAAATGGCCACCACACACTCCCTGATGCATCTCTTTTAAGGCAGATTTAGCTTGTTCTTCATCTAAACAAAGCAATAAGATACCATCCTTCTTTTTCCAATAAAGATCTCCCTCTATAAGCACATATTTTGAAGCATGCAATTTTAGAGTTCTTTTCTTATTATCATCAAATCCTTCAGGGCATTTCATGTGTTTGAGGTAGTACACTATGTCAGTATACCAAGAAGTTTTCTCAATACTTGTTACCATGTCCTCTTCATTTTCAATATTACATACTTGGGCAGCCTCAAGGTTTGTTTCAGTCATTAATTTTGCTAGCCCTTGTCCCCTAACCAACTTTGTGATTTGAATTTCTATGTCAAATTCTTGGAGTCGGTTTATTCACCTACATCTCTTCCCAGTTACTTCATTCTGCATAAACACATCTTTGACTACTGCATTTGGGACATAAGCTATCACCTTAGCCCCAACTAGGTAAGGTCTAAATGCCTTAACTACTTTCACTAATGCATAGGCTTGTTTTTCAGTGATATCATAGTTAAGTTCTGCATGTTGGAGTGATTTACTGAAAAAGGAAATAGGCTGCTCATAACCCTCACTATTCTTTTTTAGCATTACTGCTGCTACTGTATGAAAAGATGCAAAGGAGAAGATCTGAAAAGGTTTACTAAAATTAGGAGACTTTAGCACTGGAGCTTCTTTAATTGCTCTTTTTATGGATGCAAAAGCTTCTATACATTCATCTATCCAATTATCCTTTGCATTTTTCTTCAACATTCTAGATATAGGGTTAATTATTTCTGCAAAGTTAGGTATAAACCTTCTCACAAAGTTTATTTGTCCAAAGAATGATTGTATGGCCTTGACTGTCTTTGGGATAGGGACTTTATCTATTGCATCTACTCTTTCGGGATCAATCCTAACTCCATCTTTGGATACTATGTGCCCAAGCAATTTCCCCTCTGTGACTGCAAATTTACATTTCTTAGGGTTCAAGGAAACACCATACTCTAGTGCTCTGATAAATATTTTCTCAAGATGATTCACATGATCCTCTACCCCTTTTGAGTATGCAATGAGATCATCCTGATATACAGCCATGATCTCATTTATTAAACCTGCAAAGGCAACATCCTTTGCCCTCTGGAATGTAGCTCCAGCGTTTGTAAGATCGAATGGCATCCTCACATATACATAGGTCCCCCATGGGGTTGTAAAGGCTATTTTGTATTGTTCAGACTCTTTAACCTTCACCTGGTTATAACCAGAGAAACCATCCATCATGGATAACAATTCACAGCTAGTAACCCTCTGTAACAAGATTTCCATATTAGGTAAGGGATAATTATCTTTAAGGGAAGACACATTTAAGTTTCTAAAATCTACACAAAGTCTAATATCTCCATTCTTTTTCCTAACAGGCACTAAATTTGAAACCCAGGATGAATGCCTAATTGGTTTTATGATGCCAGCCTCCATGAGTTTCATGAGCTCTTCATACATCTTTAGTTCTAACACAGGGTTGATAGGTCTTTGCTTTTATCTATAAGGCTTAGCATCTAGCTTCAGAGGGATTTCATGCTGGAACAAATCTTCCCTATAAGCTTTAAGATCATCATAGGACCAGGTGAATGCATGTTTATATTTTCTCAATAATGTTATTAACATGCTTCTAATTGCAAGGGTTATCTTCTTTCCAATATAGACTTTTTTAGCTGACAATTCAGTTCCTAAATTTATTTCTTCCACATCATCCTCTTTTATTATTACTTCTTTGGAAATAGATTGATCATTCACATCAAAAACTCTCTCTAATGCTACTAATCCCTTTGGAATTTTATTGGTTTTAAGTTGGACAATTTCCTTCCCAAATAAAGTCTTTTTTCCATCAATCTTCTCAACAAAAGCATTAAGATCAATCTCTTGATTCTCATATTGATCTATACAATGCAAAAATTTGAGTAAATCAGCATCACTATCAAAAACTTGCCAGTTATATATGTTGTCTGGGATAGTTGGTCTAGTTTTGAACTCAACTTCTGAAATACCTGACAGGGCAATATCATCCCTTTTCAAAGCTATGTTTGCAAGGAAGTCAGCCATTATATTTTTTGACCTATCTATCCAATTTATCGCAAAAGCATCAAACATTTCTATATCATCCAGAACTGCATTCTTGTATTGTTTTAATCTTTTGTTTTTTGAGGAATATTTTCCCTTGATTTGTGAAATTATCAACTCAGAGTCTCCATATACAGTTAACAGTTTGATCTCGTATTTTCTAGCAATTCTCAAGCCAATCAAGAGTGCTTCATATTCAACTACATTATTTGTACATTCAAAGGCCAAGAAAAATGAGTATTTGAATGTCTTTCCTGATGGTGATATAAAAAGTATCCTAGCTCCATTCCTAGTCTTGCTGCATGCACCATCAAAATACATGGTCCATACACTATTTTCATCAAGTTGGGCTTCGTGGTGAATTGGGTCAGTGTTGTTCAATTCAAGATTGTTTTCTTCTATCTTGAACATGCCAAGATCTATGTCACAAAAGTAGGTCATTTGGTTTGGATCAATCTTTTCTATAATATTCTCAAACCGTGGCTCCCTATAAATTTTAACTGCTTGTGTTCCTACTGGGATAGCGGCAAAAGATAAATCTAATTGCACATTTCCCCCTACCATAGCAGTCCATTGTCTTGACAACAACATTCCATAATAAGGTGGAATATCTACCACAGTGATATCAATTTTATAAGCAGCTTCAGTGTGAGATGCCAATTTTATTTCAACATCCTTCATGACTCCTACAACTAGCACAGATCTATTATCCATCACATAACATTTGCCAAATGTAGTATCTACCCACATTCCAAGCTCTCTCATGACAGCCATAGGCATTATGTTCATTGCTGCTCCTGATTCAAGCATGCAGTTCCTAACCAATTTGTTTCTTATTAACAAAGTGATATAGAATGGGTCTACTTGAGATGGATTCTTCATTAATGTATCACCTAGGTAAACCTCAGGGGTTTTGACAGGTTCTTGTTGCACAATATTTATTTTATGGCTGGGTTGTTCTAGTCTTTTGTCTGATACATCTGAGATCATCTTTACTACTATATTCTTATATTTTTCTACCTTCATCATTTCTAGAAGTGGCACAGATATTTTCACTTGAGAAACAACTTGGGCAATATCAAATGGGGGATTTATGTTTGGTTCTGACCTTTCAACTTTTGTTTGCCTTTTTTCCACAGTTTGTGAGCTATCCTTTGTTTTGTTTTGTGTATTAATAGGAGCTATTTTATGAGGTGTTTTCTCAATTTTACTTTCATCATTTTTACCGGAGACTTGATTTTTGATAAACACACTTCTAGGAGTACCTTGTTCAGCATTGATTGTTTTGTTTCTCAAGTTGTAACTACTCTTGGCTTGTGCTACTGTAGCCATTGTTAAAGTTTTTCTCTCTTCTTCAAAAGGTTTTCACCAATGACAATTATGTGTTGTATCAAGACCATATCCATAGTTCCCTAAATCCTCCTCATGGTTAGAAAATATTTCTTGTTTTCCCATGTTCACATTATACTTTTGAGTTCCCACATCATATTCGTATCTCGCCTCCTCATTGGATGAATAGTCTTCTTCAAAAGTGTGAGGTTTAGTACCCAACATGTTTATAGTATGATTGTCCCTTTCAGAGTTATAAGATACCTCATCCTTTTGTACTGATTGTGCTACTACACAATAATCAGGAGAGTGAGGCAAATTACAGGGCATACACCATGGGTTGTCCTCTACCATATGGATTCCATTTTTCTTTAAAGGGTCCGCGGTATCTCTTCCATAGTTATGTCTCCTGTTATTATCCACTAGCTTTCCATCTTTCCAGTTCGTATGATATGGCATATCATGAAGCCTTGGCCGTTCATTTCTATGTGAGTAATCTTGTTTGTTTGAAGGAGGATTAGGGTTTTGAGGGACTCTTATATTTTCTCTTTTTCCAATTATCCTAGTGGCCTTTTTATTGTTTTCAATAGTGAGAGCTATTTTTTGTGCTTCTGCCAAAGTTCTAGGACTTCTGTTCCTAAGTTCATAACCTGTCTTTGGGTCAAACGCTTTCAAATATATGCTGAGGGCTGCTTGGTTGTTTAATTTGGATTCTTGTGGGATCTTGGTATACAATTTCGTGAATCTCAAATTAAAATCATACACTTGTTCATTTTGATGCTTTTGAATAGTTATTAGTTCATGAAGAGCAAATTCTAGGGCGCATTGATTTCCATATTGTTCAAGAAATTGACTGTGGAAGTCTGTCAGGGAGTATATTGAAGCATCTGGTAGACTATTTACCCAACCTCTTGCTTCATCGATAAGAGGTATCATAAATGATTTCATCTTTATATCCTCATATTCTATGCCAATGTCTTGTATAAAAGCATTGAATCGTCTGATATGTTCTTCTGCTGTCAATTCACTATTTCCTGCAAACTTAGGTACAGTGTTCCTCCAACTATTATCTATGGGGTAAGGATATAGTTGATATCCAGTCAAGTCAAATTGTCTAGCCATACTCATAGGGTTGGGAGGTGGCATGTTAGGGTATGGTGGGTAATACTGGTATCCAAATGGAGGTTGAGGATATACATTGGGTTGGACATGATGTTGATGATACACATTTTGTTGTGGGGGAGGTCACAGTTGTTGATTGTTTAGTCTATGCCCTGGTGGTGGGTGCTGTTGGTGAACATTCCCAGTATTTATAGGTGGAGGTCTATGTACTTGCCTATTTTGCTGAGGGAGATTATTGCATGTATTATGAGGTACCCTAATGTTTCCAACAGCAGTAGTATTCTGATGCATTCCATGCGAATTGATATTGTTATTGTTCCTGTGTGGGGGTACATATTTAATTGAATTTCATGATTGAAGATCTAAAAGGGCCATTTGTCTATTGATTTCTTTGGCTCTTTGTATCATTTGTTGTCTATTTTTGAGTCTTTGTTCTTGATATTCTAAATGTATAGCTAGTTCCTGATCAGTCATACAGTCATAGTCTACAATAGCTTGATCACTTGTATGTTCATGGTTTTCCTCACCCTGATTTTCTATCTCATCAGTCCTTTGTAGTTGTGCTTCCTTATTGAAAATATCATTAGGATTATCTGTTGGTGTCATAGGATTTTCAACTTCATCGTGGAATGCGGAGGTATATATTGTATAATTTTGGCCAGGAGTACTTTTACTCTCATGTGGTTGTTTAAGTGTTTCTCTATCTTTATCAGTATTGACTTTATTTTTAGGGGACCCATTTTTGGTTGTCCATTTCTGCAGAGACCTCCTTCTGTTCATGTTTGTAAAAATAATATTGTTTAAAATGTGTGATTAGAATGGAGTCGCCACCTACTTCTTTCAAGTAGGAAAATTAAAATTCTTTTCTTCCCAGAGGAGTCTTTTAATTAAAACTTTGGATTTGACTCTATAACAAATGGCTTTAGATTTTCAGGCAAACTCTCCCTAGTAGAGTTGCCAATTTGTTGGGTCTCAAAAATGCAGGTTGTGGATTCTAAGGGGATGCCAAGCCCTATGGTCGAATCTACAACATTTTTGAGCCAATGATTGGAGTTTGACCTAAATGATCAACTTCTCCCTACGCTTTAGGTCCTGCTACAACCTAGGCAGGTGAACCTTGAATTATTAAAGCAGGTTGTATGATCAAATCAATGTTGGTTTGCTGCTAGTTTTTCCAATTACAATGGCATACTTGCAAATCAGATGAAATATTGTAAACTATTTGTAAAGAAAGCAAATGATTTAATCTAAATTTTAACAGAAATAAATAACAAATAACATGAAATGAATCTACGACAGAGCAAAGATTTTAAACGTAAAATAAATCAATAATTAGACTCGTGCTTTGTCTATTTGGGCAACGGAGTCAGGATGTCAAAAATAATTAAATTGTATCAGGTAATAACTCGATCTGATTGGAACATATAACTATTTGCAACTTGTACAAATGTGCAAGGAAGAAATTATTAATTTATTCTTAATAATCCAAAGGATATAATTGTATTAAATGCAAAATATTAAAAGGATTTTAATCTTTCCAGAAAGAACCAATTGAACTTTGTAAAATAAGAAATCAGATCAACTCTGGAGACAAATTAATAACCCTAATCAATTAATCATACTTAGTAATCCATTCAACATTTTAAGATTACTATAATTGATGAGAAAGGATTTAGTTCTTCTTGAGAAACCAATCAAATCAACTATACTGAATTAGCAAATGTAACCAAACAATTTGAAAATATCATTAACACATTCAAATTGAAAATCAAAAAATGACTGACATGGAGATAATTAAATTGATTGAATTAAAAACAACAAACAGATCATACCGTCATAATGTATTTCAAATTTGAATCCTCAACTGCTGCCTCAGAATGTATCATGCACCATAGCCTTTCTCAGAATGAAATTTCATAGAAGGATCAAATTTGTATCAGATTGCATCAAATCTAACCTAATCTAATCCTAAAATGTTTCAATTGTCTTTGTGAAAAAATATCTATTTCTATCTAATTCTAACCTAATTCTAACTCCTCATTCCGGGTCCTGGGATCTCTTTTTAAAGAGATGCAACAAGCCTTAGACCCGTTACATTAATTTTGGTGACAGTTAATAATTGGTTGAACCAACCATAAGAACGGACCATATTCATTACATAAATTAAATGACTTGATTTGAAAGACTTAACAATCCTCGGAAGTTGGGATAAAATATTTAATCTTCCATGATAAGATCATTTAACTGCCAGTTGAGAGCCACTTCATTGCATTCAACACAACCCTAATCCTGCAAAGGAAACAAATTAATCATTAGATAAATAGTATATAAACAATATATGATTAGTATTGTTGTGAACCTTAGGACCTGTGTCGTGAGGTATCATTTCCTTGTCTCCGTATATTTTATCATTGACATGTATTTAGGGTTTCCTGTCGTTGATTATCACTTCATCATAACCAAATGTTTTAGTAATAAATTTCTTCAACATCCTGTTTAGGGCTGCAATACTTTTAAAAAAGGATGTTGGAATGACTATTCAATTTGTTATAGGCAAAATAATATATTTAATTGGTTGCTTTTGCCAAATTAAAGATCTAATCTTTGTCATGTTTGATAATAAAATATTTTAATCCGAAGCTTTATTAATATTTACTTAATTTCTCACTTACATTCACCCACACACTTTTTCACTTTTATTTGCCAAAATTAAATCATTTGAGTGAAAACAATTACTCTTCCTCGGCAAAATATTTTATCAGCCTTTATATGCACTAAAAAAGGATTACCCACTTTATTAATTTATTCCAGAAAATATTTTATCTCCAAGCGAAAATAAATTTGATTATAAAATCTTCATTTGGTAATTTGAATATCCTCAAGTAAAATGATTCTTGACCTTGTATCGCCATTCATATTTTGGTGAAAACATCATTCATTCTTTATCATATTCATTCATCCTTAGTAGATTTAACTTACTCTTTCTTTCACCAATAGCAATTTACAATCATTTCTATTTGTATGTTATGTTGTTGGTGCTGAGAGGGATGCTGATGAGAGAGTTGATGCCGATGAACATTAACTTGATGAGACACAATATCAGCAATAGGAATAGGATGCTTGTGATTATCTTCAGGCCAATGATTGGCAACTTCCATTCTATTGATATCCCTAAGACTCCCAAATTCTGGTGAGCCTATGTAGTAACACTCATTTGAAGGAAAACACCTGCATAGAATGCTTGTATTTATGATAACCTAATACTACCTCAGATGGCATAGCTACTTCTTGAAAAGGACACCCTACTGTTGACATAGATGGCGCAGAATCTTGCTTACGAGGATAGCTTCCCAATGTCTAGGATTGTTGGTGCTCCTGGCAGTAATGATCGCTAGACTCTTCAAAGGGAGATAATGCCTGCCTCAAAGGAGAAAGAGGCGGAGAAGCAACATGAATCGTGTCTTGTTTCAAAAGAGAATTATGCAGGATCCTCCTAGGGTTCAATCCATTTTCAAGACCAGCACAATTGAAGGAGCTACAAGATTTGTTTCTTCTAAGAAACTCAGTATGTTTCTTCCAAAGCTTAGAGCCACTAGTGGACTCAGCCAATCCATTCAAAGCATCCACAAACCTCTGATCGACATCAGCTTCAACGCAAATAGAAACATCAAATTGCTTAGAGGCCAAAAGCAAAAATACTCTAAGCCTAGTAAAACCATCTGTAGCCTCTAACTTATCATACTCCTCCATCATATTTGTGAGATCATCATCGCTCAAAATAGAAACCAAGGCATCCAGATCCTCCTCTTTAGGCAACTGATACTTAATCGTAAAAGGCTGATCATAAAACTCTGACATCTTTACAACAAGCTCTGAAAATGAAATATCCCTACTCACATGCACAATACGGGTTTCGTTTGGGAGTATCAAAAGGCAAATTTGAACTCCTCCAAACTTGTGAACAAGAAGCTTCATAAAGTAGTTGGGATTGGAATAGTGACATGTTGTCCAAAGAGATAAAAAAAACAAATGGAAGGTTAAATTTCCCTTGAGTAGTGTTTGAAAGGCAAAAAGTCTGTTCAATTTCAAATTCGCCAGGGCATGCAACATTCATATGATGTGTGAAAGGTAGAAAAGATGATTTTATGAACTACATAATGGACATTAACTTCAAAGAAAGCTAACATCCAATGGCCAATCCTAAGGTTTATCTCCAACATTTCATGACTAATAATTGAAAATTGAATGCTCGATGGAAATGGAAGATTGTTGGATAGCGTAAATTCTAGTGACTTTCATTAACTGTAATTTAAAGTGAATGGCCCATCAATTATGGTAAACTTTGCAATCATCTTCTGGGTGGTTTTTGTAGTTTGTTTAGGTTCTAACAAACAATCCATGCCGTCTAATCAGAAGACCATTGCAACTATGCGCGAATGGGTTTATTAATTATGATAAATGATAAAATTTTATAATGCATAAATAACCCACATAGTCTAACCCCGAGGACAATTGTATCTAATAAGTGTTCAAGTTCTGGCTCTAGTAATCATACAATTACCTTTTCATGACCAATATCAATACCTCTTACAACATAGAGATCTGAACCCCCACTAGTTTCCTCAAGCTCAATCTGGGTGTCAATGTTTGAAGCTTGTGTTTGAAAAATAGGTGGTGTTGACAAACACTTCTTGGAATTTACTAAGGGAGGATATTTGTAACGTCTCCTCCTTAAAACTTGAACAAGATTAACCCAACACCCTCTTACATCTCCCGTGGGTCTTAATGAAAGACAAAAGTGTATCAAGTTTAATTTTCTTAGAAAACACGGGGCTATTTCTTCACATTCATTTGAGCATAGATTTGGAGGAAACACGAGGTAATAAAATACTGGGCATTATTTCCGTAGAGCAAATCGTGCCATTTTACCATTAGGCAATTTCTGGAGTTAGCGCCCTAATCCATTTCCATTATAGGAAACTATTGTGCAAATCTAAAAGCTTACACTAGACATTGAGGGTCCACATAGCGAACACAACATGGAAGTCAAACTTTTAGTATATTCTTGAACGGCCTCATCATAACCTTGACAAATTATGGAAATAATTATATATCAATTATCATAATTTCCAATAGAATAATAAGTTTTTGTCAAGGCTTTAACAACACCATTCTATGTATCTAGAGGTGTAAAATTATTTTCGTGGATCGTGCATAAATTATTCCACCATTTTTTGGACAAGGAAACTCTCAGAAGGTTAAAAGTAATACTTATCTTGATCGGAAAATTATTTAATTGCATGGTAGGAACAACGCCGTTTAAACCACTTATATGGCATCTATTTTATCTTCAAAATAGAGATATCTAGAATGATTTTGTGTCTTGTACAGTGTGATACCTCGAAACAGTCTATTGAATTTTTAAGTTAATGGATCAGAAGGAGATTGAAACTGTTGTATGAATTGAGTAGATTAATGATTCATGGCTTTTTCCCACATATAATGCTGCCATAAATCATCTCTCTATCGTAGCAAAGCATTTCTGATTTCTCTACCCTCTTCTGAAATATTTCTTAAGTTGTATCTCGAGTGTAGATTTCTTTTCCATCTAGTAAGATTGTGAAGTAAGATAAAATGTCAAGTATTTTGAGATCAAGCTTGCTATTCACAGACTCACGTGAATGGGCTTACACAAATTCAAAGGACTCAGATGGGAAACTCAATCACACTGGAATATGACACAAAGAATGATCACTCTGATACCACTGATCTGGAGCCCAAATGTGCCAGAAAACACACACTTAAAGAATTGATGTGTTATAAATGGAAACGAATGCAAGAATGATAGTACAATCATTAGTCAAAGTGTTATTCTACAAGAGAGCTTCTAAAGCAAGAAGACATTTTGCCAAAACTCTAAATTGCAAGATAGTATTATGTAGTAGTTCTAACTTATAAGCAAGATCCAAACAATCAAATGTCTACCACAAGATGTCTATGTGTGCTATTTTAAATTTTCTAACTAACTTATCATAAATTAGTCATATTATACTAACAGAAAATGGGGGGCAGAAAACTTTCATAGCAATTACAAGACATGCAACCACTCACCTTGGGGCAATACGCGGAGGAATTTCTTGGGAAAATCTAGCTAGTCTCCAGTTCAAATATGCAAATACAACTTCAGTGAGTGGTTTCCAAAGCTCACTTTCTCCAAGATTCAAAACATCCCCTAACTGTCCCAAAAATTTTGTATTTAGTCGGGCATCCTTTTTTGAAAAAATTGACTAGAGATATCCAGTTCCAACAAGATGTCCATACCCTATTCCAAAGCTCCCATTTTGACATAGGCAAGGAGGATGCTAGAAAAGGTTGTGGAATTTGGCTTTACACTAGCCAATTCCATTTGCTTTAAAATTTCTAAATCCTTTTCAACAAATACATTTTGTACATATCCTACAATCATTGTAGTCCATGAGACCACATTTCTGTGAGGCATTTTGTCAAATAATTCACGTGCCTTGTCTATGCTTCAACATTTTGCATACATGTCTAACATGGCAGTTGCAAATACAACATCTGACAAAATTCCTCTATCCTTTATGTTTTGATGGATGTCCATACCCTATTCCAAAGCTCTCATTTTGACACTGGTAGGGAGGATGCTAGAAAAGGTTGTGGAATTTGTTTTTACATGGACTAATTACATTTTCTTTAAAATTTACAAAGCCTTTTCAACAAATCCATTTTGTGCATATCCTACAATCATTGTAGTCCATGAGACCACATTTCTTTGAGGTATTCTATCAAACAGTTGACATGCCTTGTCTATGCTTCAACATTTTGCATACATGTCTAATAGGGCAGTTGCAACTACAACATCTGACAAAATTCCTCTATCCTTTATCTTTTGATGGATGTCCATACCCTATTCCAAAGCTCCCATTTTAACATAGGTAGGGAGGATGCTAGCAAAGGTTGTGGAATTTGGCTTTATACCAACCAATTGCATCTTCTTTAAAATTTCTAAATCCTTTTCTACAAATCCATTTTGTACATATCCTGTAATCATTACAGTCCATGAGACCACATTTCTTTGAGGCATTTTGTCAAACAATTCACATGCCTTGTCTATGCTTCCACATTTTGCATACATGTCTAACAAGATAGTTGCAACTACAACAACTGATAAAATTCTTCTATCCTTTATGTCTTGATTGATGTCCATACCCTATTCCAAAGCTCCCATTTTGATACAAGCAAGGAGGATGCTGGTAAAGGTTGTCGAATTTGGCTTTACACTAGTTAATTTCATTTGCTTTAAAATTTCTAAAGCCTTTTCAAAAAATTCATTTTGTGCATATCCTACAATCATTGTAGTCCATGAGACCACATTTGTTTAAGGCATTCTATCAAACAGTTCACGTGCCTTTTCTATGCTTCCACATTTTGCATACATGTCTAATAGGGTAGTTGTAACTACAACATCTAACAAAATTCATCTATCCTTTGTCTTGATGGTTGTCCATACTCTATTCTAAAGCTCTTATTTTGACACAGGTAGGGAGGATGCTGGCAAAGGTTGTGGAATTTGGCTTTACACTAGCCAATTGTATTTTCTTTAAAATTTCTAAAGCCTTTTCAACAAATCCATTTTATGCATATCTTGGAATCATTCCAATCCATGAGACCACATTTCTTTGAGGCATTTTATCAAATAGTTCACATGCCTTATCTATGCTTCCACATTTTGCATACATGTCTAACTCCCTGCATAATGCGCATCACCCGCTCTCCTGCAAGCACTTCAAGTCATGCCTATGGTGATGTGAGAAATCCTTGCATCACTGTAGGCATGACTTGAAGTACTTACGAGAGAGTGGGTATCCATGATATCATAGGAAGGATGCTGGCAAAGGTTGTCGAATTTGGATTTACACCCACTAATTGCATTTTCTTGAAAGTTTCTAAAGCGTTTTCAAAAAATCCATTTTGTTCATATCCTAAAATCATTGAATTCCAAGAGATGACATCTCTTTGATCCATTCCATCAAAAAACTCATGTGCCTTATCTCTGCTTCCACATTTTACATACATGTCTACCAGAGCATTTCCAACTATAATATTTTTCAAAAATCCCCCTTCCATTATGTTATGATGGATGTCCATACCCTATTCCAAAGCTGCCAGTTTGGTACAGGAAGGGAGGATGCTGGCAAAGTTTGTCAAATTTGGCTTTACACCTGCTAATTACATTTGCTTGAAATTTTCTAAAGCCTTTTCAAAAAATCAATTTTGTGCATATCTCACAATCATTGCTTTCCATGAGATGACATCCCCCTTCTCGCTCACCTACACAGTCTTTGGTTGGTCTCTATGGGAATGCGGGGAGAAAGGAAGTCCATCACTCTCTTGCACCATATTTAGGGTTTCCTTGCAGGGATGCGGTGTTCACTCAGATTGCCTCTCGCAAGCCCATAGATAAACTTAAGAGTCCCTATCGTGATGTGGGAAAGGACAATATCAATCAAGATGAAATCATGGCTTATGGGGTGGCTCTTCAAGCCATGACCTTAAACTAGGAAGACATCAACCTTGATTTTGTGAGTGACATCATACCTTTAAACTTATTAGAGTAGGAGTTAAAGGTGGTATTATGAATGTCCTTGTGCCAAGAAATAATCCAATTTCTACTCGCATCATGGAATCCGTCACCATGGGTTTTAACTATATCAAAGTAATGTCAATTCTAGTCTACAAAGGAGAAAGAGCATTGACTACTCAGAACAATTTCCTTCGTGAAATTGAAGTGAATGGAATTCATTAGGCCTAAGCTAGAGTGCCATCTATAGAAGTCTGCTTCCAAGTGGATGAGGCTAGCATTCTAACAGTCTCTATGTAGGATAGATGAATAGGGGCAAGCAATCACATTATAATTTGTTACAATGACTAGAGGCAGAGAGTGAGCAAAGAGGAAGTGGGTACAACAATTGCCAATGTACTACATTTTCAAGTGGAGGACAAATGGGTCAAAGAAATTTACACTATCAAATATAAACTAAGCTACTTCATACACAACATGCAAAGAAAAAGTGTATCTCTAGATGGTGCTCAAGATTGGGTGAAGCAGTGTGAAGAGTTAAATCAACTGCAACACAAGTTGAAAGAGTTGTAGGCCAAGTATCAAAATATGAAGCTTCCATTTTTTTATGTTATTTCAAAATATTTGCATTTAAATTTGTGATTTTAACTATTTCAATTGCTTCAATAGGTCAATTTTGAGAAATAAAAGTAGGACAAATATTTACCATTTTTGAGCGCTATCTTTGAGTTGCACAATGAGCAGGTTTGTTTGTACATTATCCTTTTTGAGAAAATCTTAGGGCTTCTAGTATACTTTACTGTGCATGCATTGAAGACTTATCTACTTCTAGTATTCTTTCTATTTGTTATAGTGGATATTTATGCATCTCTCATTTTCTTTTGCAGCATACTATACTAGTCTCTTGTTAACCCATCAAGTGTTGAAGAAGTTGGAGATGGATGATAAATATGTTGGCAATGAGGAGGTGATGCATGAGTTATTTGATGCATTTTATTTTCTTGTATGGAAGAGTTATCAGTTAGGCAGAGGGTTTAAGGAAGTCTTAAGACTAGACCTTCCTCTTGATAGTAATCACCATGCTATAATCTAGATTTTTGGACTCTCAAGAAGCTTATAATAGATGCATGTCAAACTATTCAGGGGCCTTTTCCACATTGGTAACCACAAGTATATGCATTCACTATCATTGGATCTCTAATGCTGAGAATTAATACAACAGATCCAAACCTATCCCTTATTTCAGTTTCCAAATTCTAACAATATCCTAATTACCTTATGGTAACAGTGGCCTAACAAGGCTAAAATAGAAGCTATCAGAGATAAGGACAATTTATTGCTACAAGTATCAATTCACAGTGGTAGCTTATGAACTAGAGCAAGTTGGGTGCATGAGACAGGATCTCTATAGAGATGACAGTGTGATCTTGAACTAGGATAGTGAGCTTCATGGGACAGTCATGGATTTGTGAAGAAGACATCTATGAATGTCTTTGTGCTTCCATGCTCAATGATACTCAGAAAAATAGTTTCTTGCTCATTCTTTGAGCTATGTATTGTAACCATGAAGGTTTTTTTAGCAAAGAGAAAGCATAGTAACTTATTTTCAAATTTATATGTTGTTTGTAAGCATTTTTTATCAATAAAACAAGTTTTTTTACCTTCTCAAAGCCGTTTCATTGTGCAAGTTTCAAAATATACTACTAAATATACTAATGACTAAATGCAAGCTTCGAAATGACTAAATATACTACTAATTGATGTCAATTAATAATTAAATTGACTAAATATACTATCAATTGACAGAAATCAGTGAACAGTGAATAAATATGACTAAATATATGACGAGTGTTAAATCAATGAATAAAAATGACTAAATACACTACCAAATTGATCAAAATGATTATTAAAATTAATGACTAAATACACTACCAAATTGATCAAAATGATGACTAAAATTAATGACTAAATACACTACCAATGGACAGAAACCAGTGAATAAAAATGACTAAATTAATGACTAAATATATTAGTGAATAAAAAAAGAAGTTAAATAAGTGACCAGATTACAACAATCAATGACTAAATTAACGATTAAATATACTACCAAATCGATCAATCAAAACAACCAATAAATGAATAAAAATGGTTTATTCATCTATTTGGTCATGTTATAAATGATTGTCAATAAACTACTAATGGTCATGTGACCATGTTTGGTCATTTATAAGTAGTTTTACTATTTTTTTGATAATATATTACTCTTTTTGTACTAGTATGATAAACATGAGAGAATTTTTTTAATCATTTGTATAATAACAAAGACATAAAAAGAAAATCTTTTCTAAATATTTCAACCTTGAAATACAATATATTCAAAGATAAGTCATAGTGAAAACACTTCACTTTACATTTACAAATATGTTGCCCTTGGAATAAAGAATAATTTTACATCATAATATAAAGAATACTACATCTGGAATCTTGATATTTGTCACTCAAGTCTCAGTGAGTCTTTTTCTATAGAGGGAGAGCATCATCTGAGTGCTTTACCTCTGACCACAAATCAGTGGTCCCCCGCACACCTTCCTTCCTAGAAATGGCCCTACCCTTCATGAAGAGTATAGACATAAGAAACCAATAGGTTTCTATCTGAGTCCTAGTGCTATGTCCTACATAACGTAATTGACCATACAACTCTAGACTTTCTTTTAGCTAAGTATGATCATTCTAATAGTTCATGCTGTCTAGACACTATGAACTAAATAATGCATGTAGAGACAAATGAATCACTTCAGCCAAAGATTCTACTTATAAATAGATGTTTATAATTAATGTAGTCATGTGTTTACACACCTCTAACTCAACTTGGAAACTATCTCATCCTACAGTTTGATTTGACTAACTAGTAACTCTAGACATGAATTGTCTCAACTTAACCCTGATTCTAGTCCATATGACTTAGAATTTTATTCATAATCTAGGATATATATATATATATAGACACACACACAATGTGTAGATTTATATTATTTTAACATTTTAGAGAGTCCCTAGTTGCATTCTCACAAATATCAAGGTCTATGACTTCTTGTCATTCTACCCAAAGACTCATAAAGATTAAGCAATCTTGTGCTATATGTCAAGTTGTCAACTCTATCAAAAAGTTATTCAAAGTACAACTTAGAGTGTACCTTCCTTCCTAGAAATGGCCCTACCCTTCATGAAGAGTATAGACATAAGAAACCAATAGGTTTCCATCTGAGTCCTAATGCTATGTCCTACACAATGCAATTGACCATACAACTCTAGACTTTCTTTTAGCTAAGTATGATCATTCTAATAGGTCACGCTGTCTAGACACTATGAACTAAATAATGCATGTAGAGACAAATGCATCACTTTGGCCAAAGATTCTACTTATAAATAGATGTTTACAATTAATGTAGTCATGTGTTTACACACCTCTAACTCAACTTGGAAACTATCTCATCCTATAGTTTGATTTGACTAACTAGTAACTCTAGACATGAATTGTCTCGACTTAACTCTGATTCTAGTCCATATGACTTAGAATTTGATTCATAATCTAGGAAATATATATATAGACACACACACAATGTGTAGATTTATATTATTTTAACATTTTAGAGAGTCCCTATTTGCATTCTCACAAATATCAGGGTCTATGACTTCTTGTCATTCTACCCAAAGACTCATAAAGATTAAGCAATCTTGTGCTATATGTCAAGTTGTCAACTCTATCAAAAAGTTATTCAAAGTAAAACTTGGAGTGCTTCCTAATTTATACTTTTTGGAACTATGGTTTTCTCGACCAATTACTATCGACCATAACTTTACAATTGATTAAAACAAATTCATAACCGTCTTAAGAGTTATAAGTTTTCTAAACCCTTCAGGTTCTAGTTGATTCTAGGGTTTTAACTTCTCTAACCCAAGATATTACAATATTAAAAACTCTTGTTATCCAAAGATAGGAATATACAATAATACAACAAGAATATAATATCCTCTAGTCTTCTCTAGACCACTTAGGCATTATTCAAATTCACATTTCTCCTAATATGTAGAATACGAGTTTACTATCAATAGCATAAATATTTTTGACTAAGGTCAATCATATAATCTAAATATGTTTGAGTCTACAATAATCACATTGCAATACTTTCTATCTTACTGGTCTTTTTGAGTTTACCATCTTTCATTATAAAATAGGTTTTGAACTCATGGATGATATCCTTTGAATATCATGAATATACTATATCATTGTTGTTAAATACAAAAAGTGATAACATGTCATTATCCTTAAATATTTTCTAATGTTATCAATCTCTTTTCTATAAACTCTAAGATAAGAAAGAAAATATCATAAAACCTTATGACCATAACCAATAAAACTTGCGTATAAAGCAACATCTGAGCTATAAACCATCTCTATAGTTCTTGACTGCTAAGCCTAATAGAGTTCATGAGGGGCTCAGTTTTTGCAATCTAGCATCTCAACTAACACTAAAAGAGTCTAAGTTAACCTTATCTGGCCTTGCAATATATGAAAGTTTTCTTGAACAATAATAGTAGCTATAAACTAAGATTAATAACCCTTGGTCTACTACAAATCAAGACCCTATGACCTGTATAAGTTTACTATTTGAATAAACTAAAATTAAACCATATTGATCTCAACCTTCTAGGCATTTAAGGAATAAAGAATCACATCTCTATATGTTACAATGATACACCTTTCGGTAAGTACCCATAGGATTCAGTACTAGTTGGTCATAATAAAAAATGTTTAGAATGCAAAGGCTATTCAGCCTTATACAGTCACAATGATAAATAAAGCTTATCTGCCTCACATATATATAGTGATAACAAAGACTATTAGCTTGTTATACATACATAGTGATAACAGAGCCTATTAACCTCTCATACATATAAAGAAATATCTAGTTTGCTGGCCTGAACACATAGAAATAAAATAAAGCCAAATACAATCATAAGTTCTCAACTATCATTAAGATTTCTAGAGAATGAATGAACCTGAAGAGTTTGAAAGACTGAGAATATTCTCTTTCCTTCTATCTTTGACGAGCCACTATTCTTCTTCTTTGTCGATGTCCTACACCGAAGAACTTTTTGCAATACTATTTGAGTCTATTGCCGGGTGTTATGAAACTCTCCTATGTGGTAAGCTTTCTTCTGACATAAACTTGATAAACACAACTATTATGAAGAGGATGTATGAGATACTCTCAACATTATCCTTAGAAATAAACAAGTCTCAAAACTCTTTTCTCTCTGTAGTGACAATGTTCTTCCTTTCTCTATTAAGGCCGATTACCCACTATCTCCCTCTCTGCCCCACATATAGCCTAGTAAAAGGCTTTAATCCACTATATTCCCCTATATGGATTACTTCCCGATTACTAGCCTATAAAGGCTATCTACTACGACATGCAAAAAATGAAGGATTAATGGTCATTTAAAGACCACTTTGAAAACAATTGAAACACTACTTATTCTCCAAGCCATCATGGAGCGAAGAAGATTTAAGTGTTCCAAAAAGTCACAATAATTAGCATTAAATATGCACTTATACCACATTCCTTTTAAAATTCATATCTATTAAGTATAAGTTATACTTATAGATCATGTCAAGATATATATATCAACATAATATCTTCATATACAATGTATACTAACATCATTATTAATCACTTGACAAGATATGTGAATGGGGTTGAGGTATTCTCCCCCTCATAATCTTGCGTAAACATCAGAACAAATAAATAGGATACCATAATGGAATTTCAACTGGAAATTATAAATAATGAGTTATTTTAACCACTATATATATATATTCTCTCTTGAGTATAATCTATATTCAAAGACACAAGAACTAATGACTATCGACCAATCCTTGTCAATCGCCAAACTTTCCTAACTTAAATATGGACAAAAGCCTACACTAAGAGATCCTATCGATAAATTGATTATTGTCAAGTTGAAACCAACTTAGACCAAAAGGACTAAGCACAACTTACCCAACTTGATGAGGGTTTTGCAATCAATCAAGTATGCACCCTCGCTAAGATCGCAAAAACTTAGCTACCTATTGGAACGTGGAATCATTCTCAGATGTGGGTCTCTTATAATGAGAATAAATCTCCAGAGTGAGCTAGTTCTCCTATAATTCCTAAACTAATGGCTTGTGAGGAAAAGGGATAGAAGGGTAATTGAAATGCAAACTAACTCTTGAATCTAATCTAGATGAATCTATTCACAAAATAGTTCTTCAAACCTAAAAATTTCACAACCTCACCTAAGAGTTTTGATCCCTAAATAATTTGTAATAAGGTTTAATTCAAACACATATCACAACCAGGAGCAAACATGCAATCTAACAACATTGATACATGATAAAGGATAAGAAATTGTTACAATAAGACATCAAATTGAGACTGGAAAACACATAAGTAGATGAAATAGGAAAATTTTCTATTGGAACTGGAAGGAGTATAATGCATAAAATGAAATATGAGCCAACTATCTGTATACAACTCTGCTTGTGAACAAGAGAGAAGAAACTGAAACTAACTGAATCCCAAAAAACCAAGATTTTTCTCCTATATATGCCTCCAAAAGATCTCCTCAAAAGAAAGATGAAAAAGCTGCTAAAAATAGACTGTAAGTCGATTTTTTAGCTACTCAGAAAAACACAAATAAAAGCTCCTCAACTAGCTCCAAACTAAAAAATCATGCTACCAAAATTGCCCTCTCACGTGGTCCCACCAAATCTACATCCAAATCTGTCCAATCTGCCTCATAAAAGAACAAAATTTGTCCTATTCTACTCAATTCGCCCAAGAGAAAGCAACTACCTAAAAACAATTAAACTTTAAAAGAAATTTATAATTTCATTGCTTTAAAGTTAACTTTACATTATATGGCAGTTTAATCAATATCCTATTCGATATGATTTTTTGCAAAAATAAAAGAATACTTGGTTTATAATTTCACCAAATATTTAAAATGTATAACAATTGGTTTTTCTATAAAAAATCATAAAAAAATGATGAAAATATTACATATATTTTTCAAAATAAAATAAGCCTATATAGGCTATCCTCCATATGATCTTGTGGAAAAATCTAAGGCAATTAACTCAAGTCCTGATTCACATTGCATGAGCACATGACATGTGGCATGTATCATGTCACCTACCCTCTTCATCTATATGATCTCAATGGGCATATTATGTAAGTCTTGGTACAAGGGAGATTAAATGGTTTACATATTATGTCAAGGCATACAAATTCATCTCTATCTTCAAAGAGCTAAGCATACATGGCATAACATAAGGTGATCAAGCATGTTTTGATGCACATGATGTATGTTCAGGGAACCATGGGCTCGACCTCTCACCAAGTTATTGTCCTAGGCAGAATGTTTGAACAATGTGTGACCCCCCACGGGCATTAGTTTGAGCTTGGAAAATGAAACAAATGTGATAAAAATCCATATTCAAGTTAGGGTTCATCAAAAACCCTAACACAAAACAAAGTTTGCCCTACTTTATCGGTCCCATTCTCACTATGCATCCTTTGGACAAGTCGGTCTGTGGCCGCCATGGTTGACTAGGGTTTGGAAGAAACCCTCCATTTTCGGCAACTCTAAAGCAAAATTTTCATCATTAACTCTTGTAGGAACGAAGGTAAATGTGTATATAAGAACATTGAGCCACTTCTTATTTATTGTTTCATCACTATTTTATAGCTTGCGACTAAGATAATGATCTCCGATGTATCTTTTCTCTATCATTTAGGAACCTTGTATTGGCCACCATGAACAAACATTCCAAGCTTTTGTAAGGCAAAATAAAGTCAAATCCCATGGCCATTATGTATTTTTCTTCACTTAGAAAAGAATGAAAGGTAATATTCCATCCTTCAGATTGTGCTATTCTTTGGTTTTTTAAATCTATGCTATCAGACATATTAAAGAAGAATGAAAACATTCTTTCTAATTATCCTATGAAGACATAATTCTCCAAAAGTTCAAGCTGCTATGTTCACTTTTGGGTCTCTATTGGAGTCAGTAAAAACACCATTATCGCTATGTGTATACTTCTCTGTCAGAGACAAAACTTGTATCTCAAGCCCACTCTTAACTCCTTTGTTCCTTATCTGATAACTACTAAATATGAACTTAAGAGCTCTAATTGAAGATATCTCTTCCCTGTCAGAGATATTATGAAACAAAAGGGTTTCCAGACAGCAGCCATACACACATAGTTTGAACTTTGTAACCCTATCATGGAGATTCTGAAACCCTTATGCAAAATGCCAATTTTGATTTTTATGAAGCAAAACAAAATTTAAGGCCCACAGCCATACATACATAGTGCATTGTTTTGTTATTTTCCTTGGCTTTTAGATAGCCTTGGCAGATGGGTTTTTTTCTTCTTTGTATATCTAAAATCTCTCCATTTTTAGCATAAATAAACCTCCCTTTGATATGGTATTCAATTCATGCTCCTGAGTCCTAATGGGGTTTTGATGGCCTCATAGAAGAAACCCCATCATCCTGTAATGATCTCCTTCAGGCCAAGTTTGTAGCCAAATGTATCATTCTAATTTTATATAGATATGCTTCTCCATCTTTGAAACTCTGCATGGATATTGTTTATATCAAAGGTACTTTCTGAGTACTTCTTGCCCTTGTAGAGAAACACTTGCGTTTTGAAGTTATATTACATGATGATTTTCCCTATAGCAAATGATTGATCAATGCTCAAATATAGAAATAGAGATAAGCTTGCATTCCTACTCAGATATCAATCTTCAAATGTTTTCCTTTCTTCCTGGCTTGATCATATCATTAGCATGAATGCCCCCATGCTTGGGGTTGCTCCTTCTTTCACTTGATCAGCATAAGAGTGTCCTTGTTCTGGCTATCCCACAGTATATAAATGAAAGCATTCTAGCTCTAGCCTATGGTTATATTGCTGCTCCTTTCGTCACAAATGTGTTCATTTGTTGCAAATGCTACTGGTCCATAGTTATGGATATACCTTAGCAATCAACATTTCATTTTATTGTTGTGGCTATGTATTTATGACATTCACGATGAACTAAAACATACATCTTCCTCTTGTAAATTACTCTAAGATGAGATGGCAAGCTGTTCACTTGACTTCTTTCCATGACATATGAACTTGGTTCCTTTTATGGATGTACCAGTTCACTCTACCATTTCTGTATATGCTCTCCTTTTATCATTTATAAATACAAATCTTAGACAATCATAATAGATTAGTTCCTCTGTATTCTATATTAAGCATTTTGGCTGTCCCAATGACATGTGCTATGATAGATGTGATGCATGTTGATTGCATTAGTAGACTATCCCTCTTTTGTATGAAAAAGATATTCATTACCTCTGATTGCAATGTGAATTCTAAGTTGTTCCATATATGCATGTGATGTTTATGATGAACAATGGTAACATATGGCTGCCTCATAAATGCAATATGACAAGATGTTCAACACTACTACCTTATAGATGTAATCTACTTGTCATATCTTATTTGCTCTACAACACATGATGTAATCTACATTTTGTACCTCTTATGAATTATACTTCACCAATGACAATTGAATAAAATTGACAGCTGTCCTTAATGATTCAGTTACATTCTTATGGTTTCATTTCATGTTTTGAACTATAATCATGAGCATGTACTTGATTGCTTGATATTCCTTTAGTTTAATCACTTTGATTGATACATTTGCAATCCATTCCCCTTGAAAATTAGGGCAGCACGCTGAGCTCGACCCTCATGGGAGCCCATTTTATACCAAGTGCTAATATGTCTTCCAAAAAGCAACATACTTATCCTACACCTGCACATGAAACAAACACATTAGATAAAAACAAATGAGGTTCAGTGATTGTTTCCCTCTTGGTTCCTCTTGTATATTGTACTTTCTATAACAAGTTTATTGAATTGAGAAACCACAAGACTATGATGGAAACAACCTATTCCTTTCCATACATCTATTCACTTCTCTCTGATGATGCTCTCCCTCTCTTTTCTTAGAGGGTGGAAAACTTGTTTCCTGAATACAACTTGCAATCACCAAACTGAGATTAGTGTATCGTTAGTCATTTCATAAACATTATGAATAAATAATCATAACACCAAATAATAACACGTCTAAATTCTAGACATATAAATATTAACTCATGATATCACTGATTTGTCCTGACATTTTCACTTAATGTCAAATTATTAAATCATGCATAATCATCTACTAATTATGTACAAGTAAAAAGTAAAACATAGTAAAAAATTAGGGATGTGACATTGTGATGGTGATCCCAGAAGTAGATTGGTAGATCTCAATCTTGAGAAAGTAATGCAACAAGCCTAAGTCAGTCATCAAAAGCCTATCATGAAGGGCAATTTTGACTACCCCAATGGTGGATGAAGAACTCCCTGTGATCAATAAGTCATAAACATATAGGACCATAAATAGCAGTGAGTCATCCTACAACAAAATGTAGACATTAGGATTAGGATGGAACCAAGTGAACCCAATTGAGAGAAGGCAGGTGTCCATCTTGGCATGCCATGCCCAATGAGCCTATTTAAGGCCCTAGAGAGACTTCTGAAGGTTGCACACAAGTGAAGAATCCTAAAGGTCACCATGAAGAAAACACTCTTTACATCCATTTGGTGTACTTCCCAATGATTGGCTAAAACAATGGCAAGAATAAGTCATATGGAGTTCATTCTAGCAACTGGTGCAAAAGTCTCAAAGTAGTCAACCCAAGAACTTGGGAGAATCCTTTGGTGACCTGGTGAGCCTTATGCTTATCAACTACCCCATCCATTGCAAATTTTCTTTGATAGATGCACTTACATTGAACAAGTTTTTTTCCCTTAGGAAGAGGGACAAGATCTCAAGTGTGGTTCCTCATCAAGGAACTATACTCCTCCTATATAGCTATATCATAGTTAGGAATACTAGAAGCCTCTCGAAAGGACTATTGATAAGTGGTAGTAGCAATGAAGACATGTGAAACATCCTGGAACTATGAACGAATCTACTTGGTTTCTAATTGATCCCCAACCCAATCGCCTTCAAACTACAAGGTCTGTCTAGCCCAAAGTGAACTAGAAGCCTGAGAATGTGGAGGAGAATCATCACCCTCTGAATGATGACTAGGAGAGGAAGGAGTTGAATCCTCTTAATCACTCTCAGCATCAAAAGTGGAGGTAGAAGACTCTTCATCATCAAAAATTTACTTAAGTAAATCTCAGTCATTAGACGATATGTCATGTAGCCCAAGTAGAGGGAGGTGGAGAAGTGATAGGAATTGAGCTTGAAGAGTCCTCCTAAAACTAAAAAATCCTCTCAATAAACAAATCATGTGTAGTAGTGTGGAACAACCGATAACCCTTCACACCATCAGGATAGCCTATAAATATGTAAGGTCTACTCTGTGAATCCAAGGCCTTGCATTTTTCTATAGGAATGTGGGCCCATGAAAGGGAAAGAAAAACCCAAAAGTGCTTAACTGATGGTATCTGACTTCTCCAAGCTTCAAAAGGAGTGAATACCTTTAAGGCTCGGTGAGGAACACAGTTCTAGATATAACAAGCATAGTTAATGGCCTCTACCCAATACTGTGGTGCAAGAGATCTGGAGTGAATCATGTAGTTCACTATTTCCTTCAAGGACCTATTCTTTCATTCTACCACATCGTTCTATTTAGAAGTGTACGGAATTGAATGCTGCAAATCAATCCCCTCTGAAGTGCAATATTGCTCAAAATGATGGTTGACATATTCACCACCAAATTATGAGTGTGCAAAACTTTGATGGCTTTCCCAGATTGTTTCTCTACAAAAGTCTTGAAGTCCTAAAAGTGATTAAATACCTTAGACTTCTATTTGAGAAAGCACGCCCAAGTATATCGAGAAAAGCCATCAATGAAAGTTAGAATAAGTCCCACCTTACTGAAGGATAGATAAGGAAATGGCCCTGCCAAATCACTATGAACTAAATCTAGTATCTACGATGCTCTCCATGCCTTACCTTTGTCAAATTTTTCTTTAGGATGCTTATGAAGAATGCAAACTTGGAAAAAACCACCTAAAAACTGAACTGAAAGCCCTGTGACCATGCATTGCTAGTTGAGTTGTTGCAAATAGCAGAAGTTAAGATGGCCAAACTACTCATGTCATAATCTACATACATCATCTGAATGAGTGAGAAAAACAAATGGAGGATCAAAAATAAAGTGAGAAAACAAATATATCCAAGACTGATGATCTGCTCTCCCAACTACAATTGTAGATACAATTCACAAATCTCCAATGAATATGGAGTGAACTCAACCCACTTTCCCAAACCCGTGTGAGTGATCTGATATACTGAAAGGAGATTATTTGATAATGAGGGCACACAAAGAACATCATAGAATGTGTCATCACCCACACCAACAGACTCTCTCCCACACACCTCAACAAGAGTGTCATCACCCATCAAAATAGAAGGCATAGTACATGACTCCAAAGATGCAAGTACTTCCTTCGATGAATCCATGTGGTGCAAAGCACCTGAATCTAGAACCCAAATAGATGGTGAAGAAGCAACTACAACCAAGGCCTTGTCCTTTTCCTTCCCCTTGTTGTTTTCTTTTGCTTTGTTAGACCCCTCATTAGAACTCTATTTTATGGATTTAGGAACATTGATATTATTCTTCTCAAGAATGTGAGTCAAGTGATCAATTTGTTTCTTCAAACATTTATGTTCATCATGACCGAGTCTTTTGCAATAGGCACATTCAACCTTCTCTTTTTTAGGCTTGTCACCATTAGAAGATTAGGTCTCATTAGCTGCTTTTGGGGCAGGTGGTTTTTGATCCTTTTTCTCCTTGATATTATTTTGTTTCTTATCCTTATTATTACTACTTTGTCCTTTATGTTCTGTCATGCCTTGGTTTGCAACTAGGTCATGTGTCTTAGAGGATTTTAGAGTGCCCATCTAGATTATCTTATCTTTATCCCATGTCAAAGAGATAGAAAAATCATCCAATGATGGCATGGTGAAGTGAGTACCAAGTGCACCCTTAGTAGCATAGAAGGTAGAAACAAATAGAGAATATTTTGAACTTAGCTTAGAGAGAATACTAATAATTAGTTGTTCATCTCTCTTTTCAATTCCACACTATTCTAACTGTAGCCTTAGTGATTTCAATTTTGTGAAAAAATCTTGAATTGTGTTGAAGTTTCTTGGACTTAAACTAATTAGTTAATTTTCCAACATATGACCCCTCATTGAATCTTGTGTGCCAAATAGTGTTTTTAGCTTTGTCCAAATTTCATTTGGTGAATTCAAAAACTCAATGTGAAAGAGAAAATCAAGAGAAACAAACAAACACAATATTCCATAGGCCTCATCATATTTGTTAAACCACTTAGGCTTATCTTCATCTTTACCAAGTTTAGTTTCTAGTCCCATTGTTATCCTATGCAACCCAGCTTTCCTTAAGTAGATTGTCATGTGTGATTTCCACTCAAAATAGTTGTAAGGAGTTAATATGGGTATTTTTGTTTGATCGATGATGAAGAAATGTAGAAATGAACTATTTAAAAGAAGAGAACACACATAATATAACCCCTCCTTTTCACTCAATCAAAGAACTCCCCATGAAAATATGATCTGGAAATTTATAATTTAGTGTGTTTACAACTGCCACTAGCAAGAATTACTTAGTGGTCTTGATCTCAATGCTTGCAAAATCCTTAATAATAGGTTTATTCTAAAAGTACAATACTATAAGGAAACCAAGTGAAAGTAATAAAAGTTATGCTTCTCTGAAGTTCCCAAAACAAGAATTGTGTAGTGTCATGAGTGAGAATATGCAATTTCTAGAAAATCTCTGCGTCAAAATAAAAAATATATGCACTAGTGAAAAGAGAATGGAATAATAGCGCAAATTAAAAAAAAAACTTGAGAAACAGAGCTAGTATGAGCTAGAATGGAGCCTTTCAAAATTGCCTTCAAATCTGCAACAGTCAATGGAGAGGGGTCTGTTAAAACTTTTTGAAAAAGTTTGTACATGATTTGTTTGTTGAATACAAAATATAATAGATATCCAGATAATTTTTCGATGCAAAAAAAAAACCTAAAAATATTTTTCCTTTTTGACATGCCTAAGATGTGGATCCAATACAAAAAATTGTTTCCAACAACAAAAAATGACATGTAATATGTCATAATTTATATGTGAGGCCTCCAGGACATAATGAAAAGGTCCTTTTAACTTGAAAATACTCTGAATAGAAACTGTCTTCTAGATCTGAGCTTAAAACCCCCCATTCTGTAACTGTGTCAAATGATCTTAGATTTCGGTGAAACAAAAGCCAGATCTGACATTCATGAGCCTCCTAGATGTGTTGGAACAATAAAAAATACCACCAATATAAACATAAATGCTACAATCACCTAGATCAACTTTTATAATTCTCTAGATCATCTAAAAATGTGAGAGGAACCTCCTACAACAATATAATGAAAAATGCATGAAATAATAGAAATATATAAATAGCAGAAACATAGAAGGAATTCATTGATCGCAAACCACTTCGAGGGGGCGGCCTCCTTTGAGAAAGCTCAATACAATAAATTCATGGATGCCTTCATTGGCCTCAACACGTACTTATATACTAAGTCTAATCTAAACAACTATTACTTCCCATGAATGCGGGATAATACAATATGCTCACGAGATGACTTACAAAGCATATGTGTCCAAACATAATATACTAACAAAGTAAAAAGAAGGTCTAAACATGGGTTCCTAACATCCCCTCCCTCTTAGAAAATATTTTTCCTCAAAGCTTAAGATGTGGAAATTGTTTTTGAATCTAAAGGAGTGGTTCTTATGTAGCATCCTTTAGTTGCATCCCGTGCCACTGAATTAAGACCTTTGTGATGGATTGGGAGTGAAGCTGACAAGTGTGTCTATTGAGGATTGCCTCTGGCTCCAAAATAATGGATCCATCATTATCCAGTTTTGGTAAAATAACTTGTACTCTGACGTTGGTGCCAAGAGCTTTCTTTAGACAAGAGACATGAAATACTGGATGAATGCGGGAAGGAGGAAGCTCCAATTTATAAGCAACTGACCCAATCTTCTGAAGAACCTTATATGGCCCATAGAACATTGGAGCTAGCTTATGATGCCCTTTCTATGATGGATCAGGAGTGAAGTTGATGAGTGCGTCTGTCAAGGATTGCCTCTAGCTCCAAAATGATGGATCCTTCATTATCCAGTTCTGGTAAAATAGTTTGTGCTCAGATGTTGGTGCCAAGAACTTTCTTTAGACAAGAGACATGAAATACTAGATGAATGTGGGAAAAAGGAGGAAGGCCCAATTTATAAGCAACTGACCCAATCTTGTGAAGAACCTTATATGGCCTATAGAACTTTGAAGCTAGCTTATGATGCCCTTTGAGTTTAAGGGATGATTGCTTGTATGGCTGTAGATGAATAAAAACCATATCACCTACTTGAAAAGTGTGCTCAGAATAGTGTTGATCAGCTTGTTGTTTCATTCAATTTCTTGCCATGTGAAGATTGTCTTGCAAGATGTGAAGAATCTGATCCTCAGTGCAGAGAACCATGTTGACTACCTAAACTGGTGAACTTTTGGGGGTGTATGAAAGGAGCACTAGTGGTGCCTGACCACAGAATTCTTCATATGGAGTCATTTTAGATGTAGTGTGGTAGAAGGTATTGTACCACCATTCAGTGAGAGGAAGCTACTTTGCCCACTGATGTTGTTGTTCTGAGGTGAAGCAATGAAGATAAGTTTCCAAACATTTGTTGATAATTTCAGTCTAACCATCTATTTGTGGGTGATACCTAGAACTCATCTTCAGTTTGGTGCTAGTGTATTGAAATAGTTCTTTCCAAAAATGACTGGTGAAAGTTACATCACGATCTAAGACAATAGAAGAAGGGATGCCATGAATATGGAAGATCTATTCCATGAAAATTTGTGTGACTAAGGAGGTTGTATAGGGATGACTGAGGGAACAAAAATGACTATATTTGGATAGGCGATCAATCACAACCAAGATCTCTAACTTTCCTCCAGATTTATGAGCCCCTCAATGAAATCTATAGAAATATCTATCCAAATCTATGTAGGGATAGGAAAGGGTTTGAGCAATCTAGGAAGGAGTGTTGTTTCACCCTTGTTGCATTGGCAAGTATCACATTCAGCCACCATCTGTTGAATTTTCATTTTCATTCCCTTCCAAAATAAGTTACGTTGTGCCCACTCTTAAGTTTTGAGGAACCCAGAGTGCCCTGTTGATGGAGAAGCATGGAGTTCATAGAAGACAACTTCCTAAAGATCTGTGCTCTAGGGGAGCACCAGACGACTCTTGTATCATAGAGAAGCAACATCCTAAGAGTAATGTGGTACAATAGAAAGGTTAGTGGTCAACTATTGAATGATTTGAGATAATGAAGAGTCATTGGCATAGCCTTGCTGGATAGATTCCAACCAATTTGGAACAAGTATAAAAATAGATGAAAGGGAAGCTTGGTCATCAAATGTGTGAGAAAGATCATCCACCATAATATTATCCTTACCCTTCTTGTAAGTGATCTCATAGTCATAACCCATGAGTTTGCTAACACATTTTTGTTGTGCTAGGGAGGAGACCCATTGTTCTAGAAAATATTTCAGAATCTGGTGATTAGTCTTGATGCAAAAATGATTCCCTAGTAGGTATGGCCGCCACTTCTGTACTATGTGCAAAATAGCCATCATTTCCTTCTCATATGTAGAGAGTACTAATTTCTTACTAGAAAGGGCTTTGTTGGTGAATGCAATGGGATGATCTTCTTGAAGGAGAACAACACCAAGTTCATTACCACAAGCATCACTCTCAATAGTGAAGGTCTTGGAAAAATCTGGCATAGCTAGAACAGGTGTAGTACACATAGCTTGTTTCAGTTTTTCAAATGCACACTCAGCAACATGTGTCTAGATAAAAGCATCCTTTTTTAACATAGCTATAAATGGAGCTGTAATCTTCTTGTAATCCTTGACAAACTTGCAATAGTAGCTAGTCAGCCCCAAAAAACCACAGAGGCTCTTGAGTGTCTGAGGATGCGGCTAATTTTTCATGGCATCTATTTTTACAGGATCCACTTAAACCCCTTGAATTGAAACAATATGCCTGAGATACTCCACTTCCTCCTAGCCAAAAACACATTTAGACTATTTTGCATAGAGATGATGATCAAAGAGAAGTTGTAGTATGAGATCTAGGTGTTGGAGATGCTCATATCATGTTTTACTATAGATGACGATATCATCGAAGAAGACCAAAATGAATTTTTGCAGGTAGGACTGGAATATTTTATTCATCAATGTCTGGAATGTTGAAGGAGCATTAGTGAGGCCAAAGGGCATGACCAAACACTCATAGTGGCTATCATATGTGTGGAAATCTATTTTATGGATATCATCCTCATGAAGCCAAATTTGGTGATACCCAGAATGAAGATCCAACTTGGTGAAAGAATGAGAGCCATGAAGCTCATCAACAATAGGAATCAGAAACTTATCCTTGATTGTGATGTGATTAAGTGCTTGGAAGTCAATGAAGAGATGTCATGACCTATCTTTTTTCTAGATAAGAACAACTGGTGAAGAAAAGGAACTAGCACTGGGATGGAACATTTTAACCTTAGATCAAATTACATCCTTCAGACCACTGACAAAACAACTCCTAAATAATTCATCAGATAATTCCTCTATGTGATTGGCTAGCTTTTCAAATTCTATCTGATATTCTCTCACATTGCCTGTTGAGCGAAGTTTAGTGAGTGCTCCTGTGAAGTCATCAAAATCATTGCAAAATGAGTTTGCAAAAATCTGTCCATTTTGGTTCATCATGAACCTTGATGTACCAATGGAACCATTGAAGGGCTTCATGTTCCAAATGAAAGGATGCAAGTGGGACTTTGTTGACATCAAAAGTATTATGTAGACTAAAATATTGTTCTACCTGATATATCCATCTAGTCAAATCATCACCATCGAAGCGAGGAAAATCAAGCTTTGGCCCAAGAAAATTGCTGGAAGAAGAGAACCCATTGTTTGCAAAAGACTCTGGTTGCCGTCTATTGTTCATGGATGAATACTAAAGATTGAGGCCAAGAATTTTTTCATCCAAATCTGGGAGTTTGGTCTTGAGGGATGCAAGTTCATCCTCCATGTTTTTTGCTCCTGTGTGGGTGACAAGCATAGCCAGGAGAATTTTTTTTGGAAAGGGTAGAAAAACAAAAACAAAAAAAATTTTAGTAAAGGAAATTTTGGATTTGGGAAAACTCTAATGGGTAATTGGGGTTTGACTAGCTTTTGGACACTTTCTGAGGGAAAGGGAAATAGAAAATGAGGATTTCAGAAGTAGGGTGAAAGAATGGAAAAATTTGTCCAAGAGGGACAAAGGAGAAGAAATACGAAATGAACATTGTGGTAAAATTTGAAGGCTATTGGGTGAGAATCAAAGAAGTTATGGAAAACCCTAAAAATAGACAAATGTGGGATTTCTAGCTTTGATAAGTGGAATTTTGGATAGGGTCCTCAAGGAAGGAAATATGCAGAATGAAATTCTAGGGTTCCAATGAAGTTTGAGAGGAAATAGATCTAAAGCAAGGAAGAAAGTGAATTTTTTTCTTCTGGAAATGATCTGCCAATGGCTTTAGATGGATTCAATTTGTAGTTTGCTGACTATCAATAGATATGGGCCCCAAGTATGTTTGGCTGCCTAAAGGTTCAGGGGAGTCACTCAGCCACCAATGTTGTCTAACAGCTTGTGTATTGGGGTAGTACCCCTCACTCCACGACTCAGGTAAAATTGTTAACTGCTTTTCCACAAATGACAACTCTTGGTTTACCTCACGGATGGGAACTAGTCAATCAGGTAGGGGCAGTTGCCCTTTTCGCTGACAGGTCCTCTTAATTGGCTAGCTACTTTGGGGTTCCTATGGTACTCCTCACAATGAATTTTAGGGCTATATGCCCAAGTACTTCCCATAGTTAAGAGGATAAGGATATTCCCTAATTTGAACCTGTAATTGAAATGAATAATACAGATGCAAAAAAAAGAACTACTGCAATAATCACAACACCTAGAGGCCACTGCAGAAAAAAATTTGGTAGAAATTCCACCCAGTGAGTCCAAGAAAGTGCTCTAATACCATATGAGAGGAACCTCCTACAATAATATAATGAAAAATGCATGAAATAATAGAAATATATAAATAGCAGAAACAAAGAAGGAATTTATTGATCACAGGCCACTTCGAGGGGGCAACCTCCTTTGAGCAAGCTTAATACAATAAATTTGTGGATGCCTTCATTGGCCTCAACACGTACTTATATACTAAGTCTAATCTAAACAACTATTACTTCCCATGAATGTGAGATAATACAATATGCTCACGAGATGAGTTACAAAGCATATGCGTCCAAATGTAATATATTAACAAAGTAAAGAGAAGGGCTAAACATGAGTTCCTAACAAAATGTAAGAGAAGAGCATACAAGGTTTTTAGGAAACCTGCAAGCAAATCTTATTATCCCCCCCACCCCCGAATCTCTCAAAAAGGAAACTAAAATCTATTCTACACTATAATAGCTCTAATACCATGTTAGAATCTAAAAAATGAATAAACTAGAAAACTAGTGCAAATGAATAGATAATAAATTGTGAAAGCAAATGATACAAGATCAAAATAATAATATAGAGTTAGTCTCCATGAGAGTAATGCTAATGCTACAAAAGAAAAATAGAATTATGAGGATGAAAAAGAAAAAGATGCAAAATACAAGCTAGATGGCATGTTTATATAGAAAAAGGAGAGGATGGAAGTGCCAACCCCAACCAATAGGAAGCAACCATCTATAGGTCTAAAGATAACAAAGTATCTTCCCAAGATAGCTAATGGGTGCTCCCTTGTAGGATGGTGACACCTCATAACTGACTCACTTAATTAAGCATGCTTTATGAACCTAAGAAATTTTGGAGGCACAAGACAACTGAGAGGGGGGAGGGTGAATCAATTGTACCAAAAACTTTAACTTCTCTTAAACAAAATCACATTCACATTCATTTACTTTAACCCCTTAATTTGTTATGAAGATTAAACATGAAATGTAGAATTAAAAGTCAAACACATCAACACTATTCACACTTGAACACTAGATTTTTACATGGAAAACCCTAAAAGGGAAAAACCACGGTGAGTGTTAGCTAACAATATAATGTTGTAATAATATCAAATAACAAAATAGGCTCACTACCTTAGGGCTCATTGCCCTTAAGGACTCACTATCCAAAGAAGGATGCTCACTGTATATAGGCTCATAGCCAAGAGGTGGCTCACTACCAAGAGGTGGCTCACTGCCAAGAGGGATGGCTCACTACCAAGAGGTGGCTCACTACAAAGAGGGGTGGCTCACAGCCATGAACTAATATGAGAGCATCTACAACATGCCTGAGTTTAGTTCCAATGAAGTGTGATACATAGCACCTTCACTGCCTTACAACATACCCACATTCATCTTTGTATCTTCACACCATAATTCACTTTACATGGATTTATTACATTTATTTATATCAATCATCAACCTTGGAACATACATCAAGGTCAGCAATACAATCTACAACTTTTGGAACAATCTCCAAGGTCAGAAAATATACATAATTTGAATAATGTTTGGATCTAAACATCTTGCGGCATAAAGGAATGAAGTTGAACCACTTTACACCTTATCTTGGACCTAAATCTATCCAAGCACGCTACACAACACTTAGACAATCATCAAAACATTTCTTTAATCATTGCAACCATCCAGGTCAGCCAAATAGCATGAACATGAGTGATTCTTGATTACACACTTCCACAATCACATTCATCACTTGCAGATCTTATACAATGCCTTAACATAATCTCTAAAAAACATCCATGAACAACATAAATTCACCTAGGAACCAAAAAATTTAGGTACAACAAATCTCACTTAAAGACAGTTCACAAACTACTCACAAACAACACTGTCAAGCTCTGCTACTTAAGAAAACAACTTTCTAGAATACCAAATCACAAATCCATTGGATAAAAGATAGACATGGACCTTATGAACACCCATCTAGAATTGTAAGACCAAAAACTAAACTGTAGAGAAATGCGGATTAAAATACTTTCCCCTAGTCATACTGCAAACACTATCAGGCATAGTCTTCAAAGTGGTGAACACAACTTTCACACTAGAGTGTTTCAGAGCACCAAACTCTGGATTTAACATCTCCAACTAGTTCTCTAAAATATATCCAAATCTTATCCTTTGGTCTTTAGTACATAAGAAATGTGGAGAAAAAACTCAAATAGTATCCTGTAAGCCAGAATACTTCTTCACAAGTTTGTCTTTAGTGTAAATCATTTTTTTTCAAAGACACTTGGAAACTCAATATCAGGAACATATTCTCATCATCTTCAGCACTTATACAAAGCAACACAAAGTAACTAACTTATCTCAAGAAAGTAACAAAACAAGAGCACAGTTGACACCAATGACAACACAAACATGTTGACATCAATGACAACACCAATTAGCACATACTTGCAACAATCTCCCCCTTTTCCATTGATGGAAACATATGATGTGAAAAACCATCAAGACAAGATTCTAAACTAATCACATTCTTCCCCTTTCTTTTTACATGTCTGAACTCTTTCTCCCCCTGATTTTTTCACATGATCTCTCTCCCCCTTTGACATCAATGGCAAAGGGTAATAAATCTCTTTTCACTACACATACTTGGACTACTCACTACTGCTCTAAACACACATCAAAATGGAACAACTCTTTACTCCTGCTGACTACAAAATTCATCAAAATCCACTACCTACTCCCCCTAAGAGGTAGCCTCCAACATGAGTCCAGAAAGGGATGTACTTTGAAGCACACTGGACTAATGGACTAATGGACTAATGGATCTCCTTATGCATCTAGTTCAAGGAAGGAGGGGTAACAACCCCTAACTTCTCCTAGATATAATCAAATGTATCCTTTGAAAGAGCCTTAGTGAAAATATTAGCAAATTGATCCTTTGTAGGCACATACTCAAGCTTCACTTCATTCTCTGCAACCTTCTCTCTCAGAAAGTGGTACTTAATTAAAATATGCTTTGTCCTTGTGTGCATCACTAGATTCTTTAAAATATTTAGGGCACTTGTATTATCATAAAGAATAGGAATTGGCTCATCATACTCAACTTTAATATCCTTCAGGGTTTGTTTCATCCACAACACCTGAGTGCAACATGATGCTACAATAATGTATTCCACCTTTGCAGTAAACAAAGATATTGAATCTTGTTTCTTGCTTTGCCGACACCAACTTGTCTCCAAGAAAGAATGCACCACTATTGTGCTTCTTCTGTCATCAACACATATGACCCAATATGCATCTGTATAAGCACTTAAAGTAAAATCATTGTTCTTAGAATACCACAATCCATGATATGGAGTGCCCTTCAAATACCTGAAGATCCTTTTTACTACCATAACATGTGATTCTCTAGGATCTGATTAAAATCTTGCCACAAGATAGACTGCATGCATGATATCTAGTTTGGTAGCAGTTAGGTAAAGCAGTCCTCCAATCATTGATGCATACTTTCTCTGATCAGCCTTAGGAGATTCATCATTCTTGCTCAACTTACAACTAGTGACCATAGGAGTACACACAGGTTTAGAGTCTTCCATTCCAAACTTCTTCAACAATGCCTTGACATACTTTGATTGAGAAATGAAAATGCCTTTATCAATCTAATTTATTTGCAGTCCAAGGAAGAACTTCATTTTACCACACATAGACATTTCAAACTCATTTTTCATCTCATCTGTAAAATTCTTACACATCCCTTCATTTCCACCAATATAATGTCATCCACATAGACTTCAACAATTAAAATTTGATCTCTATTTATCTTGATGTACAAATTACTGTCTGTGGACCCTTTACTGAATCCCTACTACAACAAATACTTATCGAGTCTTTCATACCAAGATCTGGGAGCTTGCTTCAATCCATACAATGCTTTCTTCAACTTTCATATCATATCTAGTTTTTTGGATAGCTAGAATCCATCTGGTTTCTCTATGTAAACTTCTTCTTCTAACTCACCATTTAGAAAAGTAGAATTCACATCCATCTAGTATACCTTGAAATCTTTATGTGTTGCAAATGCCAAAAACAAACTGATAGCTTCTAGTCTTGTTACCAGAGCAAAGGTCTCATCATAGTCTATTCTTTATACTTGTGAGTAGCCCTTACGCAAAAGTCTTGCCTTTTTTCTCACAACTTCTCCATCTTCATTCATCTTGTTCCAAAATACCCACTTTGTTCTAATCACATTCTTATCTGCAAGTCTAGGGACAAGTTCCCAAGTCTTTTTATTTTCAATTTGCATCAATTCTTCTTCCATTTCCTTAACCTAATGCTCATCATTACATCCTTCATTTACTGTTTTAAGTTCAACCTTTAAAAGTAAACAGAGATTTACTTGTTCTTCTGCTACTCCACTTCTTGTCAACACATCTTTCCTCTTGTCACCAATGATTTGATCTTCATAATAGTTTCTTTGCACATGCCTAGGGGTTTTAGGAATTATTTCTAGAGGTTCTTGTTCTTCAACTTGAGCTTCTTCTTCCGGAGCAGATTGAACATCAATCTGAACTTCCTTGTCTTTTTCTTCAACTTCCTTTGTATCAGCAGATCCATCTGACTCATATCCATTCAGCTCTGAGATTTTCTAAATATCTTCATCTACATTCACATTTACACTTTCAATAATCTTTCTCAACCTTTTTTTGTAACACTGGTAGGCTTTTCTTTTTGTAGAGTACCCAAGGAATATGCCTTCATCACATCTAGCATCATTCTTTCCTAACTCTTCATCTCTTCTAATATAACATTTGCTTCCAAAAACTTTGAAATATTTGATAGTAGGAGGTCTTCCATACCATAGTTCCTAAGGTGTCCTTGTTCCATTTGCTCTAACTTGCACTTTGTTTAGAATGTAGACAATAGTGTGAATTGCTTCTTTCCAATATACTTCCGGTAGGTCTACTTCTTTGATCATTGTTCTAGCTACTTCTTGAACTATTATGTTCTACCTTTCAACTAATCCATTTCGTTGAGGAGTCTAGGGTGCAGACAATTGTCTCTTTATTCCATGTTCTTCACAAAAAGCATTGAATTCATTTGAAGTAAACTTACCACCTCTATCAGACCTCAAACACTTGAATTTCAAATATAGTTCATTCTCAACCATAGCTTTAAATGCCTTTAACCTGTCTAGGGCTTTTGATTTTTCTCTAGGAAAAGTAACCCAAGTCATTCTTTAATAATCATCAATAAGAAGCATGAAATACATGTCACCTTGTAGACCTCTTATTTTTGTAGGTCCACATAAGTCTATATGCACCAACTCTAGCAAACTAGTATAGAGTTATTCTTTGCTTTTGAAACTAGTTTTTGTTAACTTCCCAAACTAACATTCTTTACACATAGCATTGGTAGGCTTCCCAATCTTAGGTAGGTCTCTCACAGCTTGTACTATGCTTATTCTCACCAAATTGTCAAAGTTAATGTGACACATTCTCCTATGCCATAACCAACTTTCACTTGTTTGAGCCAACAAACAACAATTATCAGTACCTTTCGATTGATAAACATTACCATGGGTCTTCTTACCAGCAATAATTATTGTTCTAGATCTTTTCCTTATCTCACATCCATTGTCCTTGAACATCAGAGTATATCCTTTTGTACACATTTGTCCAACACTTAGAAGATTGTGCCTTAAGCCTTTAACATAAAGAACATCATATGTATTATGCTTGCCATCAAAAGTAATTAACCCTTTTCCACAAATCTTACCAGCTACATCAACACCAAACCTGACTAGTCCTCCATCATAATTTTTTATTTTAACAAACTTACTCTTATCTCCTATCATGTGATTTGAACATCTTCCATGAATGATCTATTCATCTTACTTTTCAGCATGAAATGCAAACAACTCTTCTAGATTTCCTTCCTTCACACATCTTGCAAGGTTAGCAGAAACATGTTCTTCTCTTAGGGCAATAAACAAGCATTCACTAGCATTACCATCTTCAAAATTAGGTTCATCATCAGTTACACGATCATCATCTCTAACATTGTAACTCTTTCTTACTATCTTACCTTTACTTTCATTGTTCTTAACCTTCAAAGCTCTATCAAGACATCTTGAAGCATAGCGACCAATCTTACCACATCTAAAACATTTGAAAGGTAACTTACCTCTGAAGTTTCCACTCTTTTCATTCTACTTACAAAGTTTGCCTCAATCTCATCAAGGTTTTCTTCATCTGATTCCACAACATACTTATCTGATCTAGCATTCTTTTCTTCCTTGGCCTTAAAAGAAGTATCAATTTTCACAGGGCCATCAGTAGTACTAAATTCTCTCATCTCAAAAGTAGTTAGTTTACCAAGCAATTGATCTTTTGAAAGCTTGTCCATATCAAATAATTATGCAATATCAGACACCTTATGACTATAAGATTTAGGAAAATTTCTAAGTACCTTATCCACAACATCCTTATCATCTATGTTTCCACCAAGACCCTTGATGCTCCTAACAATTTCATCAATCTCTTGTATGTAACTTGTTATGTTCTCATCTTTAGACATCCACATGGTTTCATAGCTGGTCTTCAAGTTCTACAACTTACCCTTCTTGATAGATGCATCACCTTCATAGATGTTTTTTAGTTTTACCTAGATCTCATGAGCAGTTTCTAGATCCACAAATTCCACCATTTCAGTGTTAGATAAAACATTTAGTAGAGCATTTTTAGCTTTTCCATTAGTCTCATAGGCCCTAATATCAAGTATAGTCATCGGACCACCTTTAGATATTATGTATACATCTTCAACTATTTTCTAGACACTATAGCCAATAGGAACAAGATAACTTTGCATTCATACCTTCCAGAAGGCATAGTCAGATCCATCAAACTAAGGAATGTTGTTCTTGTGTGCCATCCTAGATCTACCTTAAGTTGTTAGGCTTTCTTCCAATGAACCTCACTTTGATACCAATTGTTGGAGGCACAAGACAATTGAGAGGGGGGGTTGAATCAATTGTATCAAAAACTTTAACTTATCTCAAACAAAATCACATTCACATTCACTTACTTTAACCCCTTAATTTGTTATGAAGATTAAACATGAAAACTAAAACTCAAACACATCAACAACATTCGCACATGAACACCAGATTTTTACTTGGAAAACACTAAAAGGGAAAAACCACGGTGAGTGTTAGCTCACAATATAATGTAGTAACAATACTGAATAACAAAAGAGGCTCACTGCCTTAGGGTTCACTGCCCTTAAGGACTCACTGTCCAAAGAAGGATGCTCACTACATACATGCTCACTACCAAGGGGTGGCTCATTGCCAAGAGGTGGCTCACTTCCAAGAGGTGGCTCACTACCAAGAGGGGTGGCTCACAACCATGAACTAATATGATAGGATCTACAACATGCCGAAGTTTAGTTCCAATGAAGTACAATGCATATCACCTTCACTGTCTTACAACATACACTTTCATCTTTGCATATTCGCACCATCATTCACTTTACATAGATTTATTACATTTATTTATACCAATAATCAGCCTTGGAACATATATCAAGGTCAACAATACAATCTACAACCTTTGGAACAATCTTGAAGGTTGGAAAACATACATAATTTGAATTAGGTCTAGACCTAAAAATCCCAAAGCATAAAGGAAGGAAGGTGAACAACTTTACACCTTAGCTTAGACCTAAATCTATCCAAGCACACTCCACGACACTTACACAATCATCAAAATATTTCCTTAATCACCGCAACCATCCAGGTCAGCCAAATAGTATGAACATAAGAGATTGTTGATCACACACTTCCATGATCTCATTCATGACTAGTGGACCTTATACAATGCCTTAACACAATCTGAAAACATCTACAAACAACATAAATTCACTTGGGAACCAATAAATTCAAGTACAACAAATCTCCCTTGAAGATAGTTCATAGACTACTCACAAACAACACTATCAATCTCTACTACTTAAGAAAACAACTTTCTAGAGCACAAAATCACAAATCCTTTTGATGGAATATAGAAATGGACCTTATGAACACCCATCTAGAACTTGAAGACCAAAACCCAAACTATAGAGAAATACAGAGCAAAATACTTTCCCCTAGTCATACTACAAACACTGTCAGGCACAGTCTTCAAAGTGGTGAACACAACTTTCATACCAGAGTGTTCTGGAGCACCAAACTCTAGATTTAACATCTCTAACTAGTTCTCTAAACATATCCAAATCTCATCCTCCAGTCTTTAGTATAGAATAAATGGAGAGTAAAAACTTAGATAGTATCCTATAAGCCATAACTTCTTCACAAGTTTGTCTTCAGTGTAACTCAAATTTTCTCAAAGACACTTGGAAACTGAATATCAGGATCATATTCTCATATCATCTTCAACACTTATACAAAGAAATACAAGGTAACTAACTTATCACAAGCAAGCAACAAAAAAAGAGCACAATTGACACTAATGACAACACAGACATGTTGACATTAATGACAACACCAATTAGCACATACATGCAACAAGAAAGATTAATAAAAGGTGTAGGAAAAACCTAGGAATATAGGAAAATAAATATCCCAACTAAGAAATAAAAACCTACACTAACATCTCAAAGGGTAGTAAACTATAAGGTAAACTAAAATCAAGAACCTACTAGGATCTCTTTGTTTCTAGCTAGGATCATGAAAAGGTGGCCTCTAATTTGGATTATTTTGTTATATGAGAATATCCTAACAAGGTACCTCCTTCTAGACTTTATGCTCACCTCCTCCCTCTCTTTTATAGTATATTCTTCCCATTATTAGATCCTTAGATGCTAACATCCCTATCTTAGTGTCCTCATGGACCTCATTTCTTGGCATGTATTCATCATTAGTCTCATCATATAAATCATCTTCTCCACTCTACATAATCACCAACTAGTGTCTAGAATAATTTTATAGTAGTGGCTCAATACTCATGAGTTTTTGGATTCAGTTTAACTTTGTATTCATGCAATCTAGTTAAAAGGATGCATATGTCTTTAGGACTATTTTCTCTCTCCAAATTTTTATAGTAGATAATTGACATAAGATTCCAATATCATAGATAAGGTGATAAAAACTATGCGCCAAAGACATTTAGTATGTATCCCTAGAATTTTTAACCTAAAGGGAATTACCATGTAACACATGGTTCCCCATGGTATGTGTTGGTAATATGGGTTGTCATTGATGTCAACACTTAGAGTGAGGTCAGCACTTAGTTTATGATATGATATACTAGTGTAGAAATAGGGATGAAGTGAGATAGAGTGATGTACATGATGTTCATATTTGGATGTCATGCACTAATTAGTGTTAAGTTGTTTTGAGCATGCTTATGGTCAACAAAGATGATTTCATGATGAAATATTAATATGGAAATCAGAAGCATGGTGTAGGGGCACCTAGATTTCTAGACTAATTTTTGAATTTTTGGGTTTAATAAAAAACATAGGTGGAGTTTTCTTATTAAATGTTGTAATAAAGCCCACTAGAGGCATTCTCATGTAGTGGAGGATTTAGAAACTAATTTTTGCCTAAGTTTAGGACTGTTATTATGGGTAGCCTTCGTGATAAGGCTATTTTTAAGCCTTCTTTTTTATTTTTCCATGATGATGGAGTAGTGGAGTCATGGAGTTTCATTGTATACATGTTATATCATGCCTCATTCTAGTCGAGGAAGAGAGAGATGAAGTTGGGAGAAGAAAAGCAATTACAAAATCCTTCAACTACAATGGAAATCCTCCTAACTGGACTCCAATGAAAGCTAACACAATATACTACACCATTTTATGCATTTGGGCTCATGACAATACTATATAGGCTCATGCCAAATAGAGGAGCAGTAGAAAAATAGTGAAAATGCAAGAAACTCAGTCTTTCTTAGCAAACAACAGAGAAGTGAAAGAAGGCCTATCAAGTATATACTAAGATGTTGATGTAGATCAAGGGAAGGTTCTTATGCAAACTTCAATGACCACTTGACTGATCATGCATTGGTTTGATTGTTCTCTCACAATACAAGGCTTCAATCAGAGGGAAAGGTAACTCAACATGGTTAGAATGGATAAGATTCATGCCCAACCTTTAAGACACCTAAGACCACACTAGAATAATGATCAAAAACTGATGAAACTCAAATAATTTTTTTCTCATAAACCCCTTTTGTTGTTCCCTTGCAAATAACCCTATTTGCTTGTAGCCTTTCGAAATGGTTTTTTCAAACATAACTTGTAGACAACTTGGGAAACCCACAAAAAAATTGGTATTCTAGATACCCTTTTGGATTATACACAACATATTAGACATGCAAGTGGGGGTGTTTTGCAACATGGGGCTCAAAAACTAACTGTTCCTATTGTTCTAGGCCTAATTAGGCCTCTTTTACAAAGTAAGTATATGGTAATCTTAGCCCACTCTACTAAATCCTACTCTAGGATGTCTATGGGGTTGCCAAATGGTGGAATATGTTGGTTTTGAGTACCTTTCCACTAAAGGGTTTGTTTAACTAACCTTGAGGGCCTAATGCATGAGGATATTAGGCATCAATGGTTGTAAATGTCACTCTAGACGAGTCCCCTACTCTTACAATGCAAACATAAGGAAAATATGACCTAAATAACTCCATTCCACCCATCTTGGAGCTTTGATGCAGGTGGAATGGGTCAAAAACCCATCAATTCCCTAAAAACCTCAAAACACTAGGGTTTAGGAGCAGTTTCAAAAAAGTGATTACAAAATCCTTCAACTATAATGAAAATCCTCCTAATTAGTCTCCAATGAAATCATAAACAATATACTACACCATTTTATGCATTTGGTCTTATGACAGTACTGTACGAGCTCGTGCCAAACAGAGGAATAGTAGAAAATAGTGAAAATGCAGGAAACTCGGTCTTTCTTATTGCTTTTCTTCTCCCAACTTCATCTCTATTTTCCTCAAGGTGTGTGAGGCCTAAATAACATGTTTTCCCTCATATTCCATCATTTCATGACTCCCAAGGTCATTGATATTTCTCAAAATGCCAAAAATAGGATAAAAATAGCCTACTCACTACAATGCTAAAAATAGATTGTTCTAATCTTGTGCCATAATCAAGACTCCACTCTAGGTGACCACAAATACATAAAAAATGGTCTTTAATAGACTTTATTGCATTAGTTACAAATCCAAACTCCACCTAGGATCTTATTAAAAAATAAAAAATCAAATTTTGCCTTGGTTCCCCTACACCATACACATGACCAAAAGAAATTCCAAGCCCTCTTAGATTGAGGGTAACAAGAGATATCCACTTTTTGTGCTCCTTCTTGATGCCTTCTATGATCTGCCCTATGTCTCCCTTTAAGTAGCTCCATGCAGTCTTCATCTTCACTTTGGGCTTCCCCAACTATTTGCTAAGATGTTTAGGATGGCATAAGCTTCTTCCTATCTACTTACTTTGTATATGCTTTGATTCTTGGAATTAGACCGGACAATTGGTTTAGTTTCAATGATTGCTCACGAAACTTCTTCTTTACCCCAAATTCTTCTTCACTAACTTTCCACTCTACACTACTCTTGCTCCTTTTCTTCTCTGCTCTACTTCTGATCCTTTATTTGGATTTAATCTATTTTTCTCAAGGATGATTTTTAACAACTCTTCAACAAGTATTTATACACTTCATCAACCTTGGAATGATCAACAAGGTCAGTCAAACTTAACACAGATCTTTACACTATCAACTAAATATAGCTAAGACTTGAATCTTCCTCTACTAACATGCCATGCTTTATAAAATGATCTTTAGATCATCTGCAACATGCTAGGAACATCCGGTCGACCATGACTAGGAAGAACATCAACTTCAAAGAGGAAATCTTCAATAACAAGATCAAACTCCAATGTGGACCTCCAACATAGTAGCCACATGATCTAGAGACTTCCACAAGCACATTGAACTCAGCGATAACATCCACTCTAAACCAAATTACCCAAATCATTTGTATCTTCCTTTGGAACCTCAAGAACACTATCTGCCATGACTGTCAAACTAGAAGGATGGCTTGCAGACCTCCAAACCATGAACTACTAGAGTTGATGGTACACACTTGCTTCCTAAACATGCCTTTAGATCTAGAGACTATAATATTTATTTGTGAAGTAATCTAGACCAACTTACTGTCACTTTGTCTCTTAGGAATACTACAAGGTCCGGTTTTACTCATATGGCCATAACTTCTTCAAATCTTCATGCGGACTTCTCAATTCTTAACTGGAACAACCTCTGACAATCCTCTACATAGCCATAAGGTCTAAAAACATTGAATCTTCATTAATTTTCTCAATATCCTCAACATTCTAGTCTCCTAAATCGGCAACAAAATAAGGCACAGTTGACACTAATGACAAAAAGAATATATTGACATCAATGACAATGCCGCTTAGGCACATATTTGCAACAATCTCCCCCTTTGTCATTGATGGCAACATATTTTGTGAAAAATTGATTCAACCATCATGACAAGAACTTCTCCCCCTGACTTCTACAACCACTTCCTTCATTGCTCCCCAAGTCATTAGCAATTAGTTTTTCACATGTCTTCTCTCCCCCTTTGACATCAATGGCAAAGGGCACATATTTGTAATCTTTACTCCCCCTTTTTATTTCAGACTAATCTCCAACATTTGCATACTGACTATTCCTTAGAGTAGTATTTTCTCAACATCAATCTAGATCTCAAGATATGACTGAGAATTCCATCAAACTAATGCATCTTAGTGCATCTTAGTTCTGATTCGAAGGGGTAATAACCCCTAACTTCTCTCTAAGATACTCAAAGGTATCCTTTGGAAGAGGCTTAGTGAAGATATCTACATCTAATCTTTGGAAGACACAAACTCCAACTTAACTTCATTCTCATTTACCTTCTCTCTCAAGAAATGAAACTTGATAGATATATGCTTTGTCTTTGAATGCAACACTAGATTCTTTGATATGCTTATTGCACTAGAATTATCACAAAAGATTGTGACTGGTTCCTCAAACACAATTCTAATGTCCTTCAACATTTGCTTCATCCATAGAACCTGAGTACAATTATTTGCTACTACTATATATTTTGCTTCTATAGTAGACAAAGATATTGTCTCTTGCTTTTACTCATCCAAGAGACCAATTTTCTTCCCAAGAAAAATGCACCACCACTAGTACTTTTTCTGTCATCCACATCTCCTACCCAATCAACATATGTAATGCATGAAGAGTGAAATAATTGTCCTTTGGATACCACAATCCATAATAAATTATCCCCTTGAGATATCTAAAAATTCTTTTGAGTACCACAACATGGGATTCTTTTGGATCATCTTGAAATCTAGCAACAAGTCTAATGACATTCATGATGTCAGGTCTAGTTTGAATCAGATAGAGAAATCCTCCAATCATTGATCTATACCTTTTCTAATTTGCCTTGGGGGAATCATCATCTTTACTTAACTTGCATCCAGTTACCATAGGTGTACGTACTAGCTTTGAATCTTCCATTCCAAACTTCTTTAGCAATTCTTTCACATACTTGGACTAAGATATAAAGATACCTTTATCTGACTGAACAAATTGCAGACCTAGGATGAAATTCATCTCTCCAAACATTGACATTTCAAATCCACTTTTCATCTGATCAGAAAACGCTTTGCACATACATTCATTTCCACCAAAAATGATATCATCAACAAAGACCTCAACAATCAAGATATCCTAATGATTAATCTTGAAGTAAAGATTGCTATCAGCAGTAACTTTGCTAAAACCTATCTTAAGCAAATATTTATCCAATCTTGCATACCATGCTCTTAGAGCTTGCTTGAGTCCATCCAAGGCTTTTCTCAGTATACAAACCATATCTCCCTAATCAAACAATTGAAATCCTTCTAGTTTCTCAATGTAGACTTCTTCCTCCAAATCTCCATTCAGGAATGCTGATTTGACATCCATCTGATACACTTTAAAATCTTTGAAAGCAGCAAATGCAAGAAACAATCTAACTACCTCTATTCTTGCCACCAGAGAAAAAGTTTCTTCAAAATCAATTCCTTCTACCTAAGAATAGCCTTTGCATACCAAACTTGCTTTGTTTCTTACAACTTCACCATCTTCATTTAGTTTATTCTGAAAGACCCATTTGGTTCCAATCACTTTTTTGTCTTCAGGCCTAAGAAGAAGATCCCAAGTGCGGTTCTTTTCAACTTGTATTAATTCTTCTTCCATTTCTTTTACCTATTTTTCATCATTGTAGGCTTCACTTACTTATTTAGGTTCAATCCTTGAAATCAAACAAATCTCTTATTGATCTTTAGCAACTCTTCTCCTAGTTCGAACACCTTTATTTCTATCTCCTATGATTTGATCTTTAGGATGATTCATTCTTACATACCTAGGGGTTTTAGGAATTGCTTGAACTTCTATTTCTTGAGCTTGTTCCTCAACATCTATACTATTTTCTTGAGTTCTTGGAGTTTCTAGATCAATTTGAATCTAAGTCAAAGTTTGAACTAACCTTCCTTGACTTTGATTTTCATCTTGATTACCTGAATCATATACGCAGAACCTGGAATGTCCTTCATTTCTCTCATCAACTCTAACATTAGCACTTTCAACAATCTTTTTCAACCTCTTGTTAAAGCACTTGTAAGCCTTACTTTGAGTAGAGTATCCCAAAAATATTCCCTCATCACTTCTTGCATCAAACATGTGTAAATCCTCATCTCCTTTGATATATCATTTACTACCAAAAACTCTGAAATATCTCATAGTTGGAGGATGACCAAACCATTGTTCATAAGAGGTCTTACTAGAATTGCCTTTGATCTACACCCGGTTAAGAGTGTAGATAGTAGTACTTACAACTTCTCTCCAATTAACTTGAGGAACATTTGTTTCTATCATCATGGTCCTGGAAACTTCTTGAATGGTTCAGTTCTTTCTTTCCACAACTCCATTTTGTTGGGGAGTCCTAGGAGCAGAAAACTATCTTTTTATGCCATGCTTTTTATAGAAAGCATCAAACTCCCCAGAAGTAAATTCTCTACCTCTGTCAAATCTTAGACATTTTAATTTTTCACCAATCTCATTTTCCACCATCACTTTTAACACCTTAAATTTGTCAAGAGCTTTTGATTTTTCTTTTAGGAAAGGTACCCACATCATTCTGGAGTAATCATCAATCAACAACATGAAATATCTATCTCCTTACACACTCCTAATTCTAGCAGGACCATAGAGATCAGTATGTACCAGTTCCAATCATCCACTTGAAGCTTGTTCTTTACTTTTGAATGAATTTTTGCTCTGTTTCCCCAATTGACATTCTTTGCACATGTTATTAGGTTTCAAAAATTTGGGAAGATCTCTTACAGCCTACGTGGTACCTATTTTGACAATGTTATCAAAATTCACATGACACATCCTCCTATGCCATAACCAACTTTGATCTATCTGAGCAATCAAACAACCTTTGCCAGAACTACTTAAATGAAAGATGTTACCTCTAGTTTGAGTACCGGATGCAATTTTAGTTCTGGAGCTCTCCAAGATTCTACATTTTCCATCCTTGAATCGAAGATCATAACTTTTGTCAACCAACTGTCCAACACTGAGAAGATTATGTTTCAGTCCTTCCACATATAGAAGATCATTGGTACTATTCTTACCACTAAAAGAGATGGATCCTCTACTACGGATTCCACCAACTGAGTTATCTCCAAATTTCACAAGCCCTCCTTCATAATTTTTAAAATTCACAAACTTACTCTTGTCTCCAGTCATATGATGAGAACATCCACTATCAATCACCCATTCATCTTTCTCAATAACCTGAGTAGCCAAGGTACTTTCCATATTTGCAAAGCTAGCAGATTCAGTAGACATTGGATCCTCTTCTTTGATGGAAATGAACACCCAATCATTTTTAAAGGAACCTCCATGATCAGATTCATCATCTGTGACACCTTCTCCAGCTTCTTGGACATAGTAACATTTGTTCTAATTTTTGTATCTGTTAGGGTTTGGTTTTCAAAACCTCTCTAGACATCTTGAGGCAAAATGACCAATCTTATTACAAGCAAAACATTTGAGTGGTAATTTGCCTTCATACTTACTAGATCCTCTTGGCATCTTTTGGCAAGAAGAGCTTTAAGATCTGCAGTTTCAATTTCAACCTCTTCAAGATCCTTTCTTGTCTTCACAAATCTGTTTGATCTTGCAGAAGAGCTTTCACCTGGATCATATCTTTGTTTTCCACATACACTGGCCTTAAATGCAGATTCAGACTTGGGAAGAGAATCACCAAACTCACTTAATTCAAAAGCTGAAATTTTGCCAACCAGTTGATCTCTTGTAACTTCTAAGATAGTCCTAATCTTCTCTATAGTAGCAACCTTATGTTTGTATCAATCAGGTAAAGATCATAGCACTTTTGATACAATCTCTGATTCTTCCAAAGTTCCACCAACATACCTGATACCACACACAAGTTCATTTATCTTTTGCATGTAGATTGTGATGTTTTCATCTTCACTCATCCTTAGAGTTTCAAATTTTCCTCTCAGACTTTGCAGCTTGGCACATTTGACAAATTTATCACCTTCATATAGATTCTCCAACTTTTTTCAGATTTCATGAGCCATTTTTAGACCAAAGACATTTGTCATTTCTGAATCAGTTAGGGCACTCAACAAGGCTTCTTTAGCTTGAAGGTTATTTTTAGCATCTTTGATTTGATCTAGAGTTGAAGGACCTTTCTCTGGAGATTTATACTCAACATTGGTTATCGCCCAATAGGCATCGCCCATGCATTGCAAATGGCACTCTATGCGATTCTTCCAAACAGAATAATTTTTCCATCAAATCTCAAACTATCCTTCTTGTAGGTCGACATCCTGGATATCCTCAAGTGGTCAGGATTTTATAAGAGGATCTAGCTCTAATACCAATTGTTGGAATTAGATTAGACAACTAGTTTAGTTTCAATGATTGCTCACAAAACTTCTTCTTTGCCCCAAATTCTTCTTCACTAACTTTCCACTCTACATTACTCTCGTTCCTTTTCATCTTTTCTCTGCTTCTGATCCTTTATTTAGATTTAATCTATTTTTCTCAAGGATTATTTTTAACAACTCTTCAACAAGTATTTATACACTTCATCTGTGAGGCCTACTTTTTACACTACTGTTCATGAGACTATTTGCAGTGATTTTTATTATTATTTATATGTTGAGACTTTTGTTCTGGAATCTTGCTTATTGAACCTATTTGATTTTAAGGAAATATTTCTGCAATAATAATTTAGATATTGTTTTAAAGAAAATGATGAATGGATTTGGAAACTCAATATCATTCTATGGTTGAATGTTTAAGATGCATGTATTTAGTTTTGCTTCGGCTATGATATCTATATGTGATATTAACTTCGAGTTTGAGTGTGCAGGTATTTCTAACAAAACCACTATTACAGGAGACCATCTCATACCTATGTTGTATCCCTTGTGAGCTGATCTAGTTCAATGAGGAACTAAGATCAACCTCGTGCTTAGAAAATGTTGTAATGTTGTAATGTGTTAATGTTGCATGAGGTCAAGGGAATAAGGGTTATATGTTGATTTACTTTGCTTATGATAAGTGTTGTAAGTAATGATGTTTTAATCTTGTTTAAATTGTAATTCTTTAAGACCCTTTATTTTGTGTCTTATTTGACTCTGGGAGTCCTAACTAGGTTTAAAACAACCCTAGGTTATACCCTATGGGTCTAGGGACCTTTTTGACTAGGATAACCCTAGGTTAACTTCCATATGGTCACTTCAACTTTAGGGTGAAGTAAAGTGACGAATTTGGAAGCATGGGGGACATGGGATGAGTGGAATCCACACTCATGCCCACTTCCAAGTCATAGAGCCACTCCATAATTCCCTAGTGATGGAGTGCTTGTCTCCATGTGCCTCCTTTTTGGCGGGGTTCCCCTTAATGAGGGTGTTGTGTCACCCACTCTTTCTTTTATTTTAAGTTTACTCGTTTTATTTTACTCCTACATGTGGGCTTTAATGGGGAACCTATTGAGTGGGGTTACATTGTTTTATGACCACTAGGTTAATGGAGGAGTGGGAGGTTGAGTTGTTTATTCCCACTTGGGAAATTGAGAAAATAGAGGAATTAGTTTTAAAAGTAGGAGGAGAAGGAGAGTGAGGGGGTTGGATTATTGTGAGAAGAAGGGATTTTTTTGGAGAAGAAGGTGGGAAGAGGAGCTCTTCATCAACTCTCATTCCATAATTGGGCTTTGGAAGGTTGGTGATACAATTCTACTATCTATGTGATTGTTGATTGAAATGTATGCTTGTCTCTGGTTTTGATGTATGAGTTTTGAATTACCCTTCTTTGAGTTGTTTGTTAGTTTTGGGTTATTTGTTCTGGGTGTGGAGAGAGCTCCTTCCAGTTGGAAGGAAATGCTCATCTAGTATAGGGAAGGGGAGGTGTGACCCTCCCCAGGTGTCATATGGTTCTTGTTATTTTCCATGCCTTGTGAGCATGTTGGATTCATTTATAGCCTGGAGGGCTTTTGGCCATGTGTGCCTATTGGGATATCCCTGGTGTTTGGGTTTATTAGAAGGCTTGAGGCCTTGTGGAGAAGTGTATATTGAAGGCTTGAGGCCTTGTGGAGAAAGAAATATTTGTTGGCTGAGGCCTTGTGTTACCTTGTGGTATATTATGAAAAATGACACCTGGGGGTTAGAGTTGTCTACTTCCCTACCCTTCTTGAACTCACCTAAGTTGGTTCATTGTAATGTGAGTCTACTATGGGGTTTTGTGTATTTATTGTTTGGTTGTGGTACTCATTGTTGTGAAGTGTAGTCTTGTATGTTCTACCCTAGTATGAAGATGGTCTCCCTAGCTCTGGGGTGACCCTCTTCCAGGTCCAAGGTAGGGAGGACAGCTAGAGGTTTCTTGTTGTTTTCCCTTGTTGTCTTGCAGGTCACTAATAGAGCTTGTAAAAAGATTTGGAGAAGTTATTCCCTTGTTTAAGAAAATGTCCTATTCTATATATGTAACAAGAAGCTTGATCATCATAGCTCTTTATGTAAAAGTTGAAGAGGGAACATCCCTCTAGATATTGTTGTAAATAATGATACCTTGGGAGTGAAGGAAATAGCCTCCCTGATTATGTTAATAGTTGTGACCTTTATTTTGGTTGATATAAAACATCTTTTGTATGTTGGGAGAGGAAAGACCTTACCTCCTTAGAGTGTATTAGAGTTGTGGAACTTTTACTGTAGTGGTCATCTATCAGTTTTATCAAAATGTAAAGTGATGTGAATGTTGTTGAATTGTATCAATTGTTTCAAATTATCTCTTGTTATATTTAGTGAAAAAAGTTAACTTTACTATATTATGAATGTTGTAAAATTTGCCTTGAATTCCAAAATTAAAACTTGAAGTAGCATTGGAAAGTAAATTTAAATAGAATTTTTACTGTGTTAGATGTGTTCTTGAAAAGAAGAGTTCATTAGGTACATGCATTTAACCTGATTTTGTAAAAGTAATTAAAAGGGCAAATTGCTTGATAGAATGGCAAATAGAAAATACAAATTTAAATGGTTAAAAGTTCTATTGATTTAATTGTTTACTCAAATTACAATGTTGAAAATAATGTGAAAGAAATTTGCCCTGAGTTATCATTTTATAAATAGGGATGTATATTTATTATTTTTGCATACAACAATTTACTTTTAACTTAGTTGTGGAAGTTGGAATTCTGAATTATAAATACATTGTTGAGAGAATTTTTGGAATTGAAATATATATATATATATATATATATATATATATATATATATATTCTTTTATTAAGTATATTTAGATTGAATTTGAGAAAATGGAAATAATGTAAACTTGGGTATGTATATATAAATATATATATTTATATTTTTTTATTTAAATAGTTTTAAATTGAATATAATCGAGTAAATGATATATATATATATACCATCTTTAAATATTAATGGAAATTTGAAATAGCAATGAAGAATCGCATAGAGGAGATCGCAGTTTTAACACAGTAATAAAAAGGGAAACATTGCATATGGTGTGGTGGGGGTTTTAACCCCCATCGTAAGCTTGCTATTGTGGGTGTGGGTAGGGGCAGAGCCCCACCCACACCCCACTATGTGGGATGTGGGTGGGGCTCCGCCCCTCCCCACATCCCTGTTCCCTTTCAAGCCGCAGCCTACCACAGGCCCACATACCCCACCCTCTATACTCCACGACCAATACACAGGCCTCTCTCCACTGCCGATGCTACCCTCCACCATGCCATCTCCACCGCCGAACGTGACCACCAAAGCTCCACCACCTGCATTCTACCCACCTCACGACCCTCCTCCATTCATTCGGCCCTGTGCTGAGAGCTCCGCCGCCGCCATGCTCTTTCCTGCAATAACACTTGGTTTACAAAAAGAGATTTCTTAGGGTTTTTTAACCCTCAATGATATGAGTTGTTATTAATAAAAAAGATTTAAAAGGTTGGTGGGAAATTCCATTATCATTATTCAAATAAAATTGATATATATATAAATGTATATATATATAACCTAATGTGTATATATATATATGTATCAAATGCAAATCCATGTGCTTGCATTCTAGAAGATTTTAAAATATATGAAATGTACATATTTATTTTATATATATATATATATATATATATATAATAAATATGTTCTTTTATATATAACTAAATTTGGGTGGAGATCCCATTAGTAAATAAAAATACTCAATGTAGGTATATTATTAAATCAAATTAATTTGGAAAATTAAAATAGATATATATTTTATATATAAGACCATTTCTCATATTGGGATGGATGAATATTTAAAAAGATATATATATATATATATATATATATATATATATATATATATATATATATATATATATATATAAGTTGGTTTATGTAATTTACTCTTTAAAATTTGTAAGTAGGAATTTCACTAGTATGGGGACTATAGAATAAAAGTAAAATTAATTTATATAAATATGCTTATATAAATGTGTAGAGTGCATATACATTTATGTACATATAAAATACCTTTATAAATGTTTAATGTGAAGTTTTCTTGTTACAAATTGAGAAATTGATACATTGGTTAGTTTAGTATAAATGATAAATTTTAATTTAAACATTCATCTATTTATATAAACATTAATCTATATAAATATATAAATGTGTTACAAGTTTAAATGTAGATGATAAATAAATATTCTTTTTAAAGATTTAAGCAAAGAGTAAATGAGACAAATTAATGAAATAAATAGAAGTTTATTTAACTAGACAAAGGTAGGTTAGAATGGGGTAAGTAAGTCCGTAATTGGCATAGATCGAGAGAATCAAATAATTGTCAATTCCCCACCAGAGAAAACCTAAAGCGTTGCAAAATTAAACCGGCACCAAACATAGTAAACAAAATTGACATGCTCTTGTGAGAAGAATATTTCGTATCGACAAACAATTAGACAACTTAAACATGCCTAATGAGCATGCTTGTGCGTGCGAGGGAGGCTTTTCGGAATAGATAGGGAAAAACTTTTGGTATGACGTATCATGACTACATGTCATGTGTGAACATAACATGTGTGTTTGCGTGTTGTGAACACATATGAAATGTGGGCATGACATCATCAACCTTGGAATGATCAACAAGGTCAGCCAAACTTAATGCAGATCTTTACATTGTCAGCCAAACATAGTTGAGACTTGAATCTTCCTCTACTAACACGCCAGGCTTCATAAAATGATCTTTAGATCATCCGCAACATGCTAGGAACATCTGGTTGGCCAAGACTGGGAAGAACATCAACTTCATAGAGAAAATCTTCAATAACAAGCTCAAACTCCAATGCAGACCTCCAATATAGTAGCCACATGATCCAGAGACTTCCACAAGCACATTAAACTCACCAATAACATCCACTCTAAACCAAATTACCATAATCATTTGTATCTTCCTCTGGAACCTCAAGAAAACTGTTTGCCATGACTGTCAAACTAGAAGGATGGCTTGTGGACCTCCAAACCATGAACTACTGGAGTTGATGGTACACATTAACTTCCCAAACATGCCTTTAGATTAGACTATAATATTTATCTATGAAGCAATCTGGACCAACTTATTGTCACTCTCTCTCTTCTAAATACTACAAGATCCAGTTCTACTCAGATGGCCATAACTTCTTCAAATCTTCATGCGGACTTCTCAATTCTTAACTGGAACAACCTTTGACAATCCTCTACACAACCATAATGTCCACAAACATTGAGTCTTCATTAATTTTCTCAATATCTTCAACATTCCAATCTCCTGAACAAGCAACAAAATAAGGCAAATTAACACTAATGACAACAAGAATATGTTGACATCAATGACAACACCACTTAGGCACATATTTGAAACAAAGATTAGCATATACTTGCTTTGTAAAAGAGGCTTAATTAGGCCTAGAATAGCAGGAACACTCAATTTTTGAGTCCCATGTTCTAAAACACCCCCACCTACATGTCTGATATGTTGTGTAGAATCCAAAAGGGTATCTAGAATATACGTTTGGAGGTTATAAAAATAAGATCCTTTGTGACATCATTCATATGGATGTTTGTCACCTGCTGCTAGGAAGACCCTAGCAACATGATAGAAAAAGAAAATATGATGGTCAGAAGAACATTTATGTGATAGATAAGGATGGATTCTCATACTCATTGACACCCCTAAAGGAAGAGGATGTAGCAGCTCATGAAGGACCAAGTGTGGTGGTGGTAAAGGAGAAGGAGTTTTTAAAAACCTTGCATGAAGAGGAGGTTGGTTATTCTATTGTTGGAAAACCTATTTCAGACATGGCAGTAGTAGTTAAAGAAGAGATACCTAAGGAAGTTCATTCCTAACTAGACAAGTATGAGGATATAGTGGTGAAGGATCTTCCTAGTTCATTGCTTCCCATGAAGGATGTGAGTCATCATATTGATCTTATCCCTGGTGCAAGCTTTCCAAATAAGGCAACATACAAGGTGACACCACAACATAATGAAGAAATCAGAAATTGGGTTCAAGAACTACTAGACAAAGGCCTTATCAAGCAGAGTTTGAGTACCTGTAATGTACCAACAGTCCTAGTACCCAAGAAAGGTGGCGAGTGGAGACTGTGCACTAATTCAAGAGAAATCAACAAGATTACAATCAGGTATAGATTTCCTATGCCCCAGATGGAGGATCTAATGGATAGTCTAAGAGATTCATGTTATTTTTCAAAATTAGACTTAAAGAGTGGTTACCACCAAATAAGGATAAGGGAAGGTGATGAATGGAAAACTACTTTCAAGACCAATGAGGGTCTATATGAATCACTAGTGATGCCATTTGGGCTATCAAATGCCCCAAGCACATTTATGAGGTTGATGAATGAGGTCCTAAAATAGTTCATAGGAAAGTTTGTGGTGGTATACCTAGATGATATTCTTGTATATATAAAAACAAAAGAGGAGCATCTACATCATCTAGACATGTTGTTGAAGAGGTTGAATGAGGAGAAATTGATGATTAATCTCAAGAAGTGTGAATTCATGAAAGAGGAACTTGTTTATCTTGGGTTTGTGATCTCCAAGGGTACACTCAAGATGGATCCTTCAAATGTAGAGGCCATACTTAGTTGGCCAACTCCTAGAGAAGCAGCAGAGGTTAGGAGCTTCCATGGATTGGCTTCCTTCTATAGGAAGTTCATCAAGAACTTTAGCCACATTTATTCACCAATCATTGATACCATCAAAGGAGGGAAGAAGAATAAATTCAAATGGATTGATGAAGCTAAGAAGAGCTTTGAATACCTGAAGACAAGAGTGGCTCAACAACCTATACTTGCACTTCTTGACTTCAACACGGTGTTCACCATTTAGTGTGATGCAAGTGGGTATGCTATAGGTGAAATCCTTAGCCAAGATGGAAGGCCAATTACATTTTTTAATGAAAATCTTAATGAAGCTAAGAGGAAGTACTCCTCATATGAACTTGAACTTTATGCCATGGTGCAGTCCCTTAAGAAGTGGAGGTACTACCTCTTGCCCAAGGAGTTTATTGTCTTCACTGACAATCATGCTTTAAGTTTTTTGAACAAACAAGATAAATTGATCCACAGGCACATGAAGTGGATGGAGTATATGTAGGTTTACACATTCACCATAAAGCACAAGAAAGGAAAAGCAAACAGGGTTGTTGATGCCCTAAGCAAAAGATCCATTATCGTGTAGGAGATCAAGATTCAAAGTGTAGGCATTTATGCACTAAAAGGTATCTATCATGATGATGAAGATTTCAAAGATGTTTTTGTTGTTTGCAGTCAGTCTCAAGATAGTTTTCACAGTGAATTTTATGAGTTTATGTTACAAGATGGTCTGTTAGTCAAAGGTGCTTAGTTGTGTGTGCCAAAATGCTCCATGAGAGCAAATCTGATTAGAGAGAAGCACTGTGGGAGTCTAAGTGGGCACTTTAGATATGACAAGGCCTTGGAGCATGTCAAAAGGTTCTACCATTGGCCTAGAATTCATGTTGATGTAAAGAGATTTGTGGAGAGTTGTGTGATATGTCAGAGGGCTAAGGGATCAAGTTCTAATGTATATTTGTACCAACCTTTGCCAATACCCAATCTCCCATGGGAGTCAATCAACATGGACTTTGTTTTGGGTCTACTCAAGACACAAAGAGGGTATGACAATATTTTTGTTGTTGTGGATAGGTTTAGTAAGATGGCACATTTCATGGCTTGCAAATCCACTAATGATGCATCTCATATTGCTGGTATATTCTTCAAAGAAATTGTAAGAATCCATGGACTGCCTTTGACCATAGTGTTTGATAAAGATTCCAAATTCATTGGTCAATTTTGAAGGACCTTGTGGAAAAAGTTGGGAACCAATCTAACCTTTAGTTCTGCCTACCATCACCAAACAGATGGGCAAACTGAGGTTGTCAATAGGTCATTGGGAAACTTGTTGAGGTGTCTAACCAAAGAGCATAATCAGTCATGGGATCTCATACTGCCTCAAGCAGAGTATGCTTACAATGACTTTGTTAACTAGAGCATTGGAAGAACCCATTTTGAAGTTGTGTATGGTATGAAACCAAGGGGCATTTATGAGTTAAGAGATCTAAAAGGATTGGACAATAGGAGTGCACAAGGAGAAGATTTTGCCACTACCATGAGGGATATACATTAGTAGGTTAGAGAAAGTCTTGAGAAGAGTTTTGCCAAGTACAAGGAGAAGGCATATTTGAAAAGGAAGGATGTTCAGTACAAGGTAGGTGATATGGTGCTTGCACATTTGAGAAAGGAGAGACTGCCTAAGGGTAGTTATACTAAACTAATGGCAAAGAAGATAGGACCTTGCAAGGTGGTCCACAAGTTTGGCCAAAATGCCTATGAGATAGAACTCCCTCCTGGATTTGTTATTGTTGATAACTGAGAGGGGGGGTGAATCAGTTATCCTAATTATTTTTGCTTTCTGAACTTTCTTATTAATCAATGCAGTATTAATTCAAATAAGCAAACATAACCATGAAATGGAAATACACATGACACAATATTTTTGATGTGGAAACCTTGTTAAGGGAGAAAACCATGGGGTGATTAACCCAAGATTGTATTCTCTATTAGAAGAATAGAAAAACAAAAATGGCACTTGCCAATTAGGACTCACTGCTCGAGCACACTACTCACAAGAGGCACACTGCCTACAAGAGACTCACTGTCTACAAAAAGAGTGTTATACAAAACTTGAACTGATTGGGAGCATCTACAAATGCTAGAGTTTAGTTCCAGTTAAGCTCAGTACACTGATCTGTTGCACTTCATCTTTCCTCTTCTCTTATACTGCTTTCCCTTCACATACCAGACCTTCCTTACTGCTTCTGCTCTGCTTTTCTACTTTTATTCACACATCACTAACTACAACAACACTTCTCACAACTAAATCCATCATATATATATATATCCGCACAAGTAATTTCATCACCTTTCTAGTCGGCATCTGAAATAGTCAATTTTTTCACTAATTATGATCTATTGGCTGAATCCTTGCACATCAATAATGCGGATCAAGTATGTGCTTGTAGAAATCATTAATCATGTCTGCCAAACATGATTCATGCCTTCATAACCTTTACCACCCTCAGTAACACATCCAGAAAGTAGTCTGATGTTCTGTCAGTCAGTTCTTCCTCTGTTCACACTATCACTCAGGAATCTGATACTCAACTTCATATCTTTTTCCTCATCTATCACCAGAGGCTAAATCCTTGGAATATAATAGTCAAGGTAGTCCTCTTGACTTCCCCAAATTTGTACTTCACCAGGATACTTCCTCTGAGAGATCCAGACCTGTCTATCGGACCCCGGACCTATCTGTTGGACCTTGTCACATGCTCTGTTCTTGTTTACCGAACCACAACAATCTTCATTCTGACTTTCGGTAGAGACACACCATGTCTTGCGGATGTGTGGGATGAACTTTGTTGCCATCAATGAGAACAATCATGAATCCATATAGTGTCTCTTGCCAACAATCTCCCCCTTTGGCATTGATGGCAACACTTAGTGAAAAATGACTAAGTGTTTATACTATGCTCCCCCTTGGCTGATGCTCTGTCTTTATATACATTTTCTGGAGCTCCCCCTTAGTTGGATTCCTCATTTTTCACTACTTCTCACTCCCCCTTTGACATCAATGGCAAAGGGTAGGGTCCGCATACCAAAATTTTCAAAAATTTACCTATATTTAGCTGCATAAGTATATATATACAAGTTATACTTACATATGCTTAAGTATGTCTAAAAAAGTATTCTTCAACTGTACGACTTCTGTCACCCAACTCTACTTCATCCTGTCCAAAATTGAGATGTGACCACTCAACAGGAATGCAAATGCTTCTGCCTTTTTAAGATCTGTCGGATCATTGGTCCGGGCTGTAATCTGAGCATCATTTATGGCCTCATGCATGGCCTCTAACTTAGGGATAATAATCCTTCTAAGTTCACCCATCCGGTTAATTATGTTCTTCCTTTCCTTCTCAAAATTCTTTATTGCATTTGTGATTGCAATAGTCTGACACTCTTGATTTACTATGGATGAAGAGAGAGGATTAAAACTTTGAGACAAACTTAGTAGTTTATCCTCTTGCTCTTTTATTTTCTTCTCAATTTCTACTGTTGCTTTCAACCAGGAAATACCAAATTTGTATACTTCACCGCCGTCCTTAAGAGCATTTTCTAAGCTCTTTATCCCAATATTCATGTTTCTCCTATCATTAATGATCAAACCCTGTACCTCGGAGAACTTTTGTCCAAAAACTCCTTCTGGACCTTTTCTTTAGCTGACTTCTCTAGAGAATCAAAATGTGTATTAACACTGCTGACTAGAGTTTTGAGATTACCGGATGAGGAGGCTGTGGGATCTTTTTGAAATGATGGCATAATCTTTTCTAGCACTTCGAAAGTAGCTTCTATCAACTTACAGTTTTCCATATGAGACTTTAGGAGTTTTTTATTTGCCTTAGCATTAGCAAATGAAGCTATCTTCATTGTCTGTACCAGAGAAAGAGAATCAAAATTGAATGGACCTTGTAGAAACTCTGGTTCGTCAATCTCCATTGTTTCTTTGTTCAAGAATTCTTGGACAGTTTGTGTAGTGTCTCTTGCTGGAGACAGATGTTTCTTCTCTTCTGCAATCTTGGAGCTATCCTTTGGAGTTTTCTCTCCTTCTATATTCTCACCACCAGTAGTTGTGGTCTTCTCTGCTAAAGTTTTCTCTCCTTCTACAACCTTAGCACTGTCATCTTCTTTTTCTTTCACCTCTGCTTCTTTCTCCTGTAATTTTTCTTCTCCTTTAGATCTGGAGACTGTAGGGGGACCTGGAGGAGAAATGTTAGTCTGTTCAGGGCCCACCTCTTCTGTCATTTTCTCAGTAGTTTCTTCTGCAACACTTGTGGTTGAGGGATCAGTACCCAAGTCCTCTATAATAGGTAGATTAAATCTTTTGAAGGTTTTATGGAGAATCTCTTCAATGTCCTTGGCTACCTTATCAGTCTCACCAAGCATGAGTTGATTCATCCTTGCTTTGCTCCTAAACTCATCCTTGCAATCCTTGAATACCATATTCATTGTCTTGGGATCGATTGAAGGATATAGCTAAATAGCTATTTATTCCCGGATCTCAAGGTCTTTTGCCATGGCATTGGTCTTTCTCATTTCCAACTCCTTTTCTAGGTTCTTAGGAATTAAAGAGATAATTTCAATAAAAGCTTTATTGTAAATGTTCAAAAACTTAACTGTGGCTTCCTAGAAAATCTTTTTATCTGCTTCATTATAATCATCATAGAATTATGTTAAGGGTTATAGGTTGCCATCCACAGTGACTGCTTTTACTACATCATCTAAGGAGAGAGTGGGTTTTTCAACAAATTCCTCTTCCTTCTCTTCTTCTCCTTGACCGGTAGAGTGTTTACTAGATGATTTCTTCTTCTTTAGTTTCCTTATCTCCTCATCTGATTCGGTTTCTTCTTCATCCCTTTGACTTGCATAAGCCCTTGTGGCTTTTGTCTTTGACCTTTTCTCTCCTTTACCGGATGCCTAAACTTCTGGTTTTGATGTTTTAGAGCTTTTGGCTATGACAGGTGCAGATCTCTTTGATGATCTGGTCTAGGTTAAGGTTTCTACCGGAGCACTTTCCTTGCTTCCCTTTTCTACCTCTTTCTTCTCTTCCTCATCCTTTTGTCTCTTTTCCCTGTGGGCATCAATTGCCTCCTTTGAGATGCCAAGGCCTTGGGCAATATGTTCTACTTCTTTTCTCACCTTCCTTTTCATCTCTGGTTCTCTGAGTTCCACATGAATCTTTACACTCAGCTCCTCAAAGGTTCCAAACCTTTCTACCTTTGGATCCTTTGGCTGACTTAGCATGTGTTGAACATGCAGCTCCACAATCTGTTCATCAACTTCATACCCCATGGGCATGATCTAGACTGTCCTTGGTTCTACTGCCTCCATTAGGTACTGATCAGTCTCTACCATAAAACAGACTATGTCTTTGTATTTCTCAACAAGAGACTGGGGAATCTTTTCTCTTGATTGCATCATGTTCTGAAAGTTCTTGAAGTATCCCCACAAAGCTATATTTTGTGCTTTGTTATCACCAAGTCCATGCAGATAATCTCTGATTTGGATAGCTACTGGCCTATCACTCTCCCATACCTAGCCACTAGATCCGGGAAGCTCATTCATAAAGTAGAAGAATAAGCACAAAATTAATCCACCATACTTGAATGAATTCTTTTTATCTTTCTTAATTTTCTAAAAATTCTCCAAGAGTTGGTTCAAGAGAAGCTGACAAAGATCATAGTCTGCATCCTTTCTTAGCATTTCATAAGTGGTATAGATGGCAGTTCTAGGTACAAAATTTTCTCTGCTAGAATGATATATCTTATATCTAATGATCATGGAGGCAAACTTGACATCCGGATCAGTGATGTCATCTATTGTCATTGCTCTTTTGTCAAACTTAGATCTAGTAGCCTCACTCATAGTTTGGTTCTTTATAGATTTAAGAACAGGAATCCCACCGGATGAGTGTAATCCGGTAACTGCCCTGATGGTATCTTTTGTAATTTTGAAAGGTCCATTTAACCACATGAAGTTGTCATGTATTCTTCTCAGGATGTACCTGACCCATTCATCCTTCATAAAATAGGGGGAAATGTATGTATTGGGCAAAATGCTTGTTCCAGAGGCCCTTGTATTGGGGTTTTAGCTGAAATGGATCATCTAACAGTTGTTTGTGATAGATATCTCTAAGTTTGAATTCCCCAAATTCTTCAACATTTGCATGTATGTAAACCTTAATATCTTCGGTATGCAAAATGCCATGTGGAACACTGGAAAATGCACCTAGGGGATCTACCTCCAAGGATTTGTATGGATGTTTCTTAAATGTGGGGCGAGGTCTATCAGAAATCTTTACTATATTCGGAGTACTCATCATCAAAAGATTTGTAGTGAGATATTGAAAACAGAAAATACCTTTTGCGCCTTTAGTTTCACGGAGTTGGTTGGATTGATTTCTGGATGTAAAGACTTCTGCAAATGATCTTCGATGAACTTGAGGAATTTTACTGCAGAGCTCCACTTTTTGTTTCTTCTTGAATGCAGAATGAATGAGATGTTAATGAGAAAACCCTTATATTTCTCACAAACCCTAATATCAGGTTGCAATAAATGCTCAACCTACATTATTCCAGTTTGCCTTATTCAGATGACTTGAAGAACTGGATCAGTCCTGATCTTAAAACATCATGCGGATCTTCCAAATCTTAACCATAGTTTGTTTGGATGTTTCCCTTATGAACCCTTCAATCCGCAACTCTTCTTGTGCCAGTTCTGGCACCAATTGACTGGCTGGAGGAACAAGGTTTTCTTTGTGTCTCCCCCTGAGCCAGAGCTCATTTTTTAATTTCTGGAAGGAATATCAGCACCAGAGTCTGGTGCGGATCCAACCTCTATATTCTCTGTACTTTTCTTCACCCAAATCTTGCTCATCTCACTTTTAACTTCATCCGCATTAACTTTTTGTTTACCCTTATCTTGATTCTGATTATGATATACCGGACCTCTTTTGTCCTAATTCTTGCTTCTACAAAATTTTGCATTGTGACCAGATCTATTGCAAATTTGGCAAACAACATTTCTTTGCATATTTGACTGATATCCTTTTGATCTGCATTGATTTGCCATATGACCTATTCTATTGCATGCAAAGCATCTACCATTGAATGATTTGTTCATTTGCATATTTCTGCATTCATGAGATTTGTGACCATATTTTTTGTAGTTAAAACACTGTCTGGAGAAGGATGAATTATTTTGATTCATTATCTTTCTGCACTGATTAGCTTTATGACCAAATTTGTTGTAGTTGTGCCAATATCCATTGAAGGATGGATATCTTTGAGCATTAGGTTGTCTTACCAGAGGTCTTCTAGGCCTATTCCTTGGATTTTCTGATCCAAAATTCTTTTGATCAGATCCGAAGCTTTCTCCTTTCTCATATCCCAAACCACTCTTGTCATCTACCCTCTTTTGACTTCCAAGAAGAACTTCAAGTTGAGCAGAACTTATCTTGAATTTCTCTTTATATTCATTTGTTGTTTGAAGATCCCTTTTGAGAGAGACAATTTGATCCTCAAGTTTTTCTTCATTATCTTTAGCATCTTCAAGATCAGATTCAAGATGTCTGATAATTCTATCCATCTGGTGGTAGTCTTCTGATTTCTCCTTGAGAGATTGTCTTAGATTATCTTCAGTTTTTCTTTTCTCTTCAACTTCTTGGGTGAACTTCATAACTCCTGATTCCATTTCATGTCTTACCATAATGATTTGTTTTGATAACTTTTCACATAACTTGGTTTTCTCATTCAGCTCTTCATTTGCATCATTTGCTTCACCTTGTCTTGTCAATTGCTGAAGCAGCTCTTTTCTCTTTTTCATAGAGAGACTTAATTTGTCTTTTAGTTCTCTCATGAAATCATCAGCCTGTTTGAGTCTTTCCTTTAATTCATTGACTTTAGAGTTTGACTGATCAAGATCCTCAAGGGCAATCTTGAGTTGCTCCCTTAAACCATATGTATCCATTTAGATTCCTAGATCTTCATCAAGCTGTTAGACTCTGTTTAGGAGGAACTTGGCTCTGATACCAATTGTTGATAACTGAGAGGGGGGGTAAATCAGTTATCCTAATTATTTCTGCTTTCTGAACTTTCTTATTAATCAATGCAGCATTAATTCAAATAAGCAAACATAACCATGAAATGGAAATACACATGACACAATATTTTTGACGTGGAAACCCTGTTAAGGGAGAAAACCACGGGGTGATTAACCCAAGATTGTATTCTCTGTTAGAATAATAGAAAAACAAAAATGGCACTTGCTAATTAGGGCTCATTGCCTGAGCACACTGCTCACAAGAGGCACACTGCTTACAAGAGACTCACTATCTACAAAAAGAGTGTTATAAAAAACTTGAACTGATTGGGAGCATCTACAAATGCTGGAGTTTAGTTCCAGTTAAGTTCAGTACACTGATCTGCTGCACTTCATCTTTCCTCTTCTCTTATGCTGCTTTCCCTTCACATACCGGACCTTCCTTACTGCTTCTACTCTACTTTTCTACTTTTATTCGCACATCACTAACTACAACAACACTTCTCACAACTAAATCCATCGTATATATATATCCGCACAAGTAATTTCATCACCTTTCTAGTCGGCATCCGGAATAGTGAATCTTTTCACTAATCCTGATCTGTCGGCTGAATCCTTGCACATCAAGTAATGCAGATCAAGTATGTGCCTGTAGAAATTATTAATCATGTCGGCCAAACATGATTTATGCCTTCATAACCTTTACCACCATCAGTAACACATCCGGAAAGTAGTCTAATATTTTGTCAGTCAGTTCTTCCTCTGTTCACACTATCACTCAGGAATCCAGTACTCAACTATTCATATCTTTTTCCTCATCTATCACCAGAGGCTAAATCCTTGGAATATAATAGTTAAGGTAGTCCTCTTGACTTCCTCAAATCCACACTTCACCAGGATACTTCCTCTGAGAGATCTAGACCTGTCTGTCAGACCCTGGACCTATCTATCGGACCTCGCCACATGCTCTATTCTTGTTTACCGGACCACAACAATCTTCATTTTGACTTCTGGTAGAGACACACCATGTCCTGTGGATGTGTGGGATGAACTTTGTTGCCATCAATGACAACAATCATGAATCCATATAGTGTCTCTTGCCAACAGCTATCTCCCCCATTTTCAATGTTGCAAACTTGTACCCTTTTAGAGGATCTACTATGGCAGGTGAAGAAGCAGAAGAAGTTGCTAATGAAGATTGGATAAGAGACCTTCCACCTAGTTAGCCAATGAAACTTGAAGCCATCTTGGACACAAGGGAGGTCAAGAGAACAAGGAACAAGGTAAACAATGAGCACTTGGTGAAATGGCATGGTTTTCAAAATGAAGATGCTACTTGGATGACAGAAGATGACATCAAATAGCATGGAACCTTTGTTCAAGAACTCATTTCATCAGGATGATGAAATCTTTTTCACCTCAGTTGTATAATGCAGGGACACGTAGATTTCTAGACTAATTTTGAATTTTTAGGTTTAATAAAGAACATAGGTCGATTTTCTTATTAAATGTTGTAATAAAGCCCACTAGAGGCATTCTCATGTAGTGGAGGATTTAGAAACTAATTTTTATGTAAGTTTAGGACTATTATTTTAGGCAGCCTTAGCGGTAAGGCTATTTTTAAGCCTTCTTTTTTATTTTTCCGTGATGGTGGAGTAGTGGATTCATGGAGTTTCATTGTATACATGCTATATCATGCCTCATTCTAGTTGAGGAAGAGAGAGATGAAGTTGGGAGAAGAAAAGTAATAAGAAAGATAGAGTTTCCTGCATTTTCACTATTTTTCTACTGTTCCTCTATTTGGCATGAGCCCGTATAGTATTGTCATGAGCCCAAATGCATAAAATAGTGTAGTATATTGTGTTATCTTTCATTTGAGTCTAGTTAGGAGGATTTTCATTGTAGTTGAAGGATTTTGTAATCGCTTTTCTAAAACTGCCCCTAAACCCTAATGTTTTGAGGCTTGAAGGGAATTGATGGGTTTTTTACCCATTCCACCTACATCAAAACTCCAAGATGGGTGGAATGGAGTTAGTTAGGTTGTATTTTCCTTATGTTTGCATTGCAGGAGTAGGGGACTGGTCTGGAGTGACATTTTCAACCATTGATGCCTAATATCCTAATGTATTAGGCCCTCAAGCTTAGTTAAACAAACCATTCAGTGTGAAGGTACTCAAAACCAACATATTCCATCATTTTGTAACCCCATAGACACCCTGGAGTAGGATTTAGTAGAGTGGGCTAAGATTAGCATATACTTGCTTTGTAAAAGAGGTGTAATTAGGCCTAGAATAGCAGGAATAGTTGGTTTTTGAGCCCCATGTTCCAAAACACCCCCACCTGTATGTCTGATATGTTGTGTAGAATCCAAAAGATTATCTAGAATACCAATTTGTTTGTGGTTTTTCTAAGCTATCTGCAAGTTATGCATGAAAAAACCATTTCTAAAGGCTACAAGCAAATAAGGTCATTCACAAGGGAACAACAAAAGGGGTTTATGATCAAAACTTTAGGTGAGTTTGATCAATTTCTGATCATTATTCTAGTGTGGTCTTAGGTGTCTTAATGGTTGGGCATGAGTCTCATGCATTTGAACCATGTTGAGTTACCTTTCCCTCTCATTGAAGCCTTGTATTGTGAGAGAACAGTCAAACCAATGCATGATCAGTTAAGTGGTCATTGAAGTTTGCATAAGAACCTTCCCCTGTTCTGCATCAAAGCACTAAGATGAATGATGATACATTAAGCTTTGTTGAGGATGAAAAGATGTTGTTGATGGCTTGTGGCATGTTGTATGATCCTTATTGTTGTTCCTAAGGATGTATATGTTGTTATATGAAGGTTTTGGCCTTCAGAAGTTTGTGAAGGTCTCTGCTATAGAGAATTACCTGAAAGACTACCTAGTAAAATGCTCCACATTCCTCCACATTTGAATATATGGTCATGCAATTTAGAAGTTAAGTCCAGTATGATGTAGAGGTGCTAAATCAAAAGTCTCAGATAATTTGTCCCTCCTGAGAGAAAGTTATGAGAGACAAAGTTCCAGTCTATGCTCTGGCAGAGTCAAGTGATGATGAAGAATATTTGGAATGCTCCGCATTCCTCCACAGTGATAGATATGGCTGTGTAGTTTTGAGGATATGTTCACAATAGTGTATGAGTGCATCCATATGCATTTTAGGTGTTTTGGAGGTCTGCAAGATTTATTTTCAAATGATACTTGTGATAGAGATAGCTCTGGATTCCTAGTTATTCTCAAGACATATTCTTATGATGTGTGCCAACTTGTTGTGGCTTGAAATGGTACATTGGCTAATGGAAGATGGTCTTGATGATCTTGTGTTGTCTCTTGTTTCTCCACAAGGTAGTTTTTTTCTCTCTTTGAAACTAGTTGTGGTCTGGAGTGATGATATTGCTAGGCTATACCTCTGTCTAGATGACTAAAGAATGTTGAAGGTATGTGCCACAAGTTCTTTCTATGAGAAGTTTGAGGAAGGTTTGGAGATGATGTATAGGTCCTACTAACTCATCTGGAAAAAAAACAAGAAATGCTTAATCATTCATGAGTACCACCAAGATTGTGAAGACCAATGTGCTACATGTTGTTGCAAATATGTGCTTAAGTAGTGTTGTCATTGGTGTCAACTGTATCCTACTTTGCTACCTTTATAGAAGACCAAATTGTTGAGGATATTGAGAAAATTAATGAAGATCAATGTATGTGGACTAGATGGCTATGTAGAGGTTTGCATGAAGAAGCTCCAGTTAAGATTTGAGAGGTTTCCATTAAGATCTGAAGAAGTTATGGCCATCTGAGTAGAACCAGTTCCTACAATATTCAGAATAGATAGAGTGACAAAAAAGAGGTCTGGATTGTTCTGGATATGTCAAATGATGATCTGTGGATCTGAAGACAAGTTTGGGAAGTCAGTGTATATCATCCATTCAAGTGGTTCATGGTTTGGAGGTCTGTAAGCAATCTTTCTAATGTGACAGTCATGGCAGATAGTGTTCTTGAGGTTCCGGAGGAAGATGCAAGTGATTCAGATGATTTAGAGGAGTGTGGATATTTTTTTTGAATTCAATATGCCCCTGGAAGTCTCTAGATCATGTGAATGCTATGTTGGAGGTCCACATTGAAGTTTGATCTTGTCAATGAAGATTTTCTTCTTGGTGTTGTTGTTCTTCCCAGTCTTGGCTAAATAGATGATTCAAGCATGTTGCAGATGATATATGAGAAATTCTTTGAAGCGTGGCATGTTGATCAAGGAAGATTTGAGTCCTAGTTATGTTTAGCTGACAGCTTAGTGATTTGCATTTAGTTAGATGTTTGTAGTGCCGACCTTAATGTTCATTCCAAGGTTGATGAAGTGTATAAATACTTGATGAGTTGTGGAAAATTATCCTTTTACAAAAACAATATAATTTGAAGAAAGAATCAAAGGGTAGAGCAGAGCAGAGGAGAAGTAGAAGACCAAGAGCTATTTTGATGAAGAGTTAGAGAAGAAGTTTTTTGGGAAAACCAGAAGTTTTATGAGCATTCAATGAAACTAAACCAGACATGAAGTAGATGCTATTTATCAGTTAATTCTTCTTGTTGTAAAATAAATTCTTGTAGGCAATGAGGCTCTCTTTTGAGCAGTGAGCTCTGGGTAGTGCACCTGAAGGCATATGCCTTCTATTTTTCTAAAGTACTTTTAATAGGGTACAAATCTTTGTGGGTTAACCCCCACCATGGTTTTTCCCTTAACCAGGTTTCCACGTCAAAATCTTGGTGTCAAGTGTGTTGCTTATGTTTATGCTCATATGTTGTTGACCCATGCTTTAATGTTTATGTAGACACCCTAAAATGACCATGTCTTCGAATCACTTGCATTTCGTCTAATCTATAGCATCACTTGCATTTCAACATTAATTAAATAATCTAATTATTTAATTAATTTCATCAAATTCTTCCAAAACTTCAAAATTTAACATTAATTAAATAAATCTCCTTTATTTAATTAATTTCAGCAAAATCAACCCTATTCTTCTATTAATTAAATAATTTATATTATTTAATTAAATCATTATCCTCTTTCAAATTTCAAGTCTCCATTAAATAATTTATATTATTTAATTAAATCATTATCTTCTTTCCAAATCTCAAGTCTCCATTAATTAAATAAATCCCATTATTTAATTAATTCATCACAAATTCTATTTTATCCAAACAATTAAATAATTCCTAATTATTTAATTAAATCAAATTCATTCTTCCAAATTTAAATAAATCAAATCAAATTTATTTAAATCCTCTCAATCTCCAAAAATAAGATAAATCAAATATTTTATTTATTCTTCCAAATCATGCACAACAATTAAATAAATTTATTTATTTAATTTGCTTTCTTATCTATAAATATCTTTCAGATCTTCTAAAAATAAGTCTTCTTCTGCATGCACACACAATTAAATAATTTATTATTTAATTTCTCTCAAATCATGCAAAAGCAAATCTAAAGTTGAGTTATCTATTCACTCAACCTTATTTTTATCAATTTCTCTTAAATTAGAAAAAAGCTTTCTAATTTATGAAAAGCATGTCTTATCTTTAGAAAAGAAAGTGTTTAACTCAAATAAAACAACTTTTGTGTGACACTTGTCTTCTTCTTGTTCGTTGCATGTTCCTCAACTGTTCTCCTCCATTGATTCTTCTGAATTATTTGGACCATTGATTGATCTCTGTTGAAACCTATGTAAACCCCCCTCATCTCCTTCACAATTCCTTTTCGATCGCTTATTCTCAGGCATACTTAATAGCGCTTTGAGCATACATCGCATCGATTGAGCAACTTCACGATCTTTTGACATTGATCTTTGAGCACACTACTTGCTTGTTGCAACTATGGTTTTACAATACTATTGAACAATCTACATTCATCCAAAGGGAACAATACAAATCTCAAAAAAGTTGATTTTTTTGAAGCTAGACACGGAAAAGCGCAATCACAATGTAGAAGATTTGAAGATTCTTATTCACTAGTTTGAGAGAATAGGCGTTGAGCATTCAAATGGGGTAAGTTTAGCTCAAAAGATTTCTGGGTTTTGTCAAAAACATCAAAATCCTATCTAGGTATCTCTTCTTTTTTGCAGGAAGTGTATGGATTTCGAGAAAAACATATCCCAATCTGTGTCCTTATTTTTAGCCTATACTTTTTTTTAACTTTTTTTGGGCCTATTTTTAAGAATTTCATGAAATTAGGAATATCTGTGTAACTTTAGCTCAAAAGATTTCTGGGTTTTGTCAAAAACATCAAAATTCTATTTAGGTATCACTTATTCTTTGCAGGAACTGTACGGATTTCAAGAAAAATAGATCCCAATCCATATCCCTATTTTTAGTCAATACTTTTTTTTACCTATTTTTAGCAGTTTCACGAAATCGAGCATATCTTTTGGATATAGAGTCAGATTTTCACAAAACCAGTGGTATTGGAAAGATGGTTCCCCAACTTTTCTATGGTAAAATAATTTTGAGGTAATTTTATCAGATTTATCAGGTACACTCTGTCAAAGTCAACCCTTCTTTGCAAACTTCAAATGGTCATAACTTGTGCAAAATTTACTCAATTTTTACAAACTTTTTTTTGAAATTGCATAGAATTTCATATAGAATCTGATCATAATATTAAATCTGCTATACCTAATCATTATTATTAGATTTTTGCATATTGCTCATTTTTTCACCTAACAAGTTAAGTGCTTTTGGTCAATTTGATTTATTTTTTGCTAACTTGTGGGTTTTTTTTGGAACTAATTAACTTGTTGCAGCTTCTTATCACTCACACATAGCAAATAGGTTTTTATAATATGTTCATGTAGGACGAGCTTTGAAGAAATCTTGATTTATCTCACTAAGTCTTAGAAACATATTGCCTTCTTAAGGGATAATTGAACAAATCATTTCGGCAATCTAAGTCTTAGGAACATACTGCTTTTCTTAAGGGACAATGGACATGTATGAGAAAACACCTCAATTTTCTAAGGGACAATGAACATGAATGCCAAACACTTCAATTTCATAAGGGACAATTGACAACTACAAATGTGTGTGTGCCTAATTTAGTTACACCTTATTTTTTCTTATAATGGGACAATTGAACCTTTGTTTGACGTGCTTGCTCTTACATTTCAGTACTTCCTTTAGAAGGGCCTACTTTTTGATTGCATTTCATCCAAAAGGGATGACCCTAAGTGGAGTTTTCCTTTGAATTGCTATATAAGAGGGATAAGGCAAAAGGCAAGTCCTAACCGACGTCAGCCTTACCTTGTGGTGCTAAACTAAAAAGTGGTGTACTAGCTCTTTGTGGAAACAATTTTCACATTGAGCAAAGTGTTTGATACTCTTAGTAGGATTGGTTAAAGCTTTTAGTAGCTTGTTACATTGCTCGTAAGGTGTTGGTCCCTCAAAGTTACTAAGAACCTTTCTAGATAGAGACTACCTGATCTACCTCTGAACGTTGCAGTAATCATCGGTGCAAGGGGAATCGATTTAAGCCCTTAAGATACTCACCATTGGCTCCCTTGAGAAGAGATAGTATTCCCTTGGTCAAAAAGCTCTTGTGACCTACTTGAGCTTTCCAAGAGGAGGGTGAGATATCCCTACCTATCGTCTCTCGCAAAGATACAAAATATTTGACACATTTATGGAATGATATTTTTATCAACGAAGTATTAAGCTGTGAGCTGATCTACTGCAATGAAACCTTGTCTCTAGGGATAAAAAGTGCTTGTTATTGATTGCAATTGTCTTACACCTATTGAAACATTGGTCTTTTTTGTGAGCCTCAAACATACACTATCTATTGTCTCAGTCCTTTTTTGACCACTTGTTTGCTGTGTTTTCTCTTGCCAAAGATAAATCCAATCAGAACCATAACCAAATCTATCAAAATTGCCTTTAAAGAAACATCAGACACTACTTTAGCGCCTCTAGTATTACAACAGCTCACCTTTGGTGGTACAGTAGCTTGCTTTTGGTCACATTAGCTCACCTTTGGTATAACAGTAACTCACCTCTAGTAGCTTAGTCCATCACCTTTGGTTTTATAGTAGCACGCTTTTGGTTGCACAGTCCTGTGCCTCTGGTCAAACAGTATAGCGCCTTTGGTCCAGTCACTTATGCATCAGAGTTTGTTTTTCTCAAAACACAAGCAGAATCTTAGCATTACCTTTTGTCCTAGTGTATTCCATGGTAACCACTTGGCTCCAGCAAACTATGAGGTCCAAGCAAGTTGTCCCTAGGAAGCATAAATCACCTCCTCACACACTGCAATCAGGTCGTCTCAACATTACTCCTAAGGGTACTCCTAGAACACCCACAGAAAAATCTACCAATTCCTCCAACGTGCCACACCTTGACCACCCTAGCACTCCTCATGAGGGTAGGGTCCCTTTGGTAAGTACACCTCACTATACCACCGGCTTGCCTCTGGATTTTGTGCCACAAGGATATACTATTGATCAAGCCATGCCTCAAGAAGGCAGGGACCCTTTGGTAAGCACACCTCACTATACCACTGGCATGCCTCTAGATTTTGTCCCACAAGGTTATACTACAGATCTAGCCCCACCTCAAGAAGAGAAACACTTTGAAATGGGTCAATCCTCTAAAGAAGATGGGCAAGATCTTGATGAATTCATACAAGATCCTAGAGCTATAGCTACCTTTGACAAAATCCTTAGTGAGAACCAAGATCATTTCTTTCACTTGCTTACAGAGCAAGGAGCCAAGTTACCTCAAGATTTTGATTTATCCACTCTCAAGGAGATAAACAACACCTTTACCCAAACAAGGCAGTCCAAACCATGTCAGCAGTGACCACACCTTTAACCGAACAAGGCTCACAGGGGAAAATAATGGTACAATATAAGAATCCCCTTTTTCAAAACCCAACAGGAAAGAGAGCCGTTTCACCGCTTCGGACTCCTATAGAAATCTACAAACACCAACAGGAGACTCTACAATGTCAAGCAAAGCTAGCTAAGAAAGCCACCTTAGCTCAATCAAATATACAACGAACTCCTAAAGTGTCCACACCAATCGCAAGTGGAATTTTGGTTACCCCTTCACAAATAAGTTTCCCACCAAATTACAATCCAGGGAACAATTATGTAGCCATGCAACAAGGGTCTCAACAATGCCACCTCCTATATCATCAAACCTTCATGTCTCTCAACCAACTAGAGTCATGCAATCCCAACCACAACATTCTTCTACACTCATCCTCAATCAACCTCAACCATCGCAAATCACATCTACCTATGTCCCTCCTCCGCTACATTCATCAGCACTAAATTTCTTTCACACATTGCCTAGCCACTCTCAACATTCCCAACATCAAGTTTCCCAAAGCTATGTTCCACACTCGCAACCTAACCCAACGAACTTTAGCTTTCCTCCACCTAATTCTTTTCTCTAACCATCACAAAGCCAACATTCTTACCTAGAACCACCTCCACCTCTTCCAAATCAAAACATCCAATTCCAAACCAATCTGAATCCAACATACAACACGTATGACCCCAACCAATCTTACGACCCTTATAATACCAATGTTCATGGTTCACACTACAATCTACCATATGGGCAGTAACAAACACTTCTAGGACAACAGGAGATGTTTCCAACCCCTTCCACAACAATGGAGCTAAAGATCGTGGAAGTTCAACAATAGCTATCTGATCTTATGTTTGGCCACACCAAGAAGACCTTCTCTTTAGAAGAAGTGTGTCCTTATCCTTTTGATCGGTCATTACCTATGATCCTTTGTCCTCAAAATTTTACTATTCCTAAGTTTGATAAATACAAAGGAAAAGGTGACCCAAAAGACCATCTTAAGAAAATCTATCTTGCTTGCTTCAAGGTCTCACATAATGACACATACCTTATGCATCTCTTTCCTCATAGTCTTGGAGGTCAAGCAATAGAATGGTTCTCACACTTACCTACGAGTATCAAGTCTTTTAACAAACTAGCAGAGAAATTTCCCACCTATTTTTCCTACAACGCAAAGCATGAGATCTCCATGACTGATCTATGCAACAATAAATAGAAAAATGGTGAAACTTTCATTTCTTTCCTTCAATGATGGAGACAAATGGCTAGCAAATTCCCTTTCAAGATTCCTGAGAAACAGCTGGTTAGCATATATGTGCAGAACCTCAACCAAGAGTTAGGTTTCCATTTGCAAATTCTTAGTGCTACCACCTTCGATGAAATCACATACAAAGGAATTAATATTGCTATGGGTGTGGTCAAAATATTTAAAGAAACAAAAGACAATGCTTCTCATCAACAATTGAGCAATAAACCCAAATATTGGAACAAAAACAAAAACATGGTCAACGATGGTGTTGTTGATTCTAAACATGTCCAAACTTTGCAAACGCAGCTGCAGCTTTCCAAACTAAGTCAAGCTCCACCACAACAATAGCAACAATAAAGGTAACCTTATCAAAACCAACAGCAATGACAACAAGGGTGGCCTCAACAAGATTACCATCCGTAGCGTCAATTCGCTCCCGTCAGAGAGTCCATAGAGATACTCTTACAGAAGATTTTACACAAAGGTCTCATCACCTTACCCGATGCTCCCCCGTATGGGGAACCTGTTTACAAAACTACGCAGTATAGAGAAAATGTATACTATGAATTCCATAGGAGTAAAGGGAATAGAACCACAACATGCATGAAACTCAAGCACCTAATCCAAAATCTCATCAAAGGCAACCTAATCTCTCTTGAAGATGATCTGCCAGCTTAGCACATGAACAAAGACCTCAACATATACAAGGAACCATTCCCTCATCATGGTCCACCTCCTCCTCAGGATAGAGGTAAAGGTTTCAATCATGCTTCCACTTCCTTTGATTCCATTGTAGGTCATTTTGAAGAGAGTTGAGTGTCTACCCTCACAATCAAAGGAAAATCTATGGATTGCACTATTACAACTCACCGTGGTCGTGTCACCATTCGTGGTCCTACACCCAGTCTTCCAGCTCAATCTGATTATAATCTTGTCAAACATTTGGGGAAAATGCCAGCACAGATCTCTATTTTGGACCTTCTATGGTCATCACCTGCACATAGAGTAGTGCTAGAAAAAGCCCTCCAAGAGTCTTCAGTTCCTAACAACATAGCGATCGCAGATTTCCAAGCTATGGTAGGTAACATTGCTTCACCCTACAATGTGGTCTTCTCTAAGAAAGATCTCCCATCCCATGATCATTGTCACAATGATGCCCTTCATATTGAGGTTCTCATCCATAAATGCAAATCAAACATATACTCATAGATGGTGGTGCTGGTCTCAACATCTGTTCTTTAAAGTTACTTAAGCAATTGGGATACTCTGAGGATCATGTCAACACTGATCAAAGTATTACAATCAAGGGATATGATGATGCTGAATGCCATTTAGAATGTATTATCCACTTGCCTATACAACTAGGCCCCGTTATGTTGGAAATCAGGTGCCAAGTCCTTGACATTGAGCTGCCTTACAATGTTATCCTAGATTGCACATAGATCCATGCAATGAAAGTTGTTCCCTCCACATACCACCAGTCCCTCAAATTCCCATTTCATGGTAGGGAGATCACTATCCTAGGAGACCCCAATCCTTTTGAATTTTGTTGTCTTACAAGGCAGTTATAAGAATTTCAACCAAGTACCTAACAATGCAAAAGCCCTTGAATCCCCACTATATGTCGATCCTGCAACTCTGACTCAAGCCTCTACAAGTGAACCTAATCCTATTCCTGAAATCAAAGCACACATCCGTGATATAGGCTTTGGAACTTATGATATCTCCAAATCTTGTTGTGTCAGGTGGATGCCTTTATCTACAAAATCTTATGGCCAACCACCCATTGCCAAAGTAACCAAAAAAGTAGCTATTCCTCACCCAGCATTTCTCACCCAATTCCAATAGGGACGGTTATTGGAAGAGGAAACTAGTGAGGACATTTCTTCTTGGCTCTATAAAGAGAAAGAACCAGTCACAATACCTATCAAGCAATATGGTAATGGCTTAAGGATAGTATAAAACATGGGCTATAAAGGCAAAGGTGGCCTTGGGAAACAGAATCAAGGAACTATGGAGCCCATTGTTGTGACAAAGAAACTAGACAAGAAGGGATTAGGATTTGGTAAGAAGGTATCGCATGCCTTGGACATCGAGTATATCCTCGATGAGGTAGCTGACACTTTTCCCGCCGATTTGATGTCTACTGAGGATATCATCGATGAATCTTCCCTCCATATGACCAACCTATTTGTAGAATCCTCCATTTTTATGCTATCCTCCATATCCTTAACCTCCACCACAAACACCCAGAATGTAACACTTGTCTACCCTGAACTTATCGATTGGGACCAACAAGGGTCCCCCGTTATAGATGTATTTCAGAATGACAAAGCTTTAGCTAAGTTCATGGGACTTCAAGAAGGTGTCCCCCTTGGCGATCACAAAGCAGGTTTTGTAATGGAACTAAAGCCAATGGCTTATTTTGGTGAGAATGCCAAATCCTCCAGTCACAAAAGTAAAAATAAAGAAAGATCTATAGGTGAAAACCACATTGTGGCACCTCCCGATCACAAAATAGTAAAAACAAAGGATGTATCCAAAGGTGAAAACCCAACTGTGGCACTTGAGGATGGAGGATTTGACCTTCCCCTACCATCTAAGTATCAAGAGAAGTCAGCTCTCCTAGTAGAAGATTCTATAGAGATAAACCTTGGCACAGAGCAAAATCCAAAGACCACATTTCTAGTAGCATCATTATCCGAAACAGAGCACAGGAATCTTAACATGTTCTTCTTATAGAGAACAATCAACTTTGCATGGACCTATGCTGATATGCCAGGGCTAGACCCTAAGCTAGTTGTTCACTATCTCACAGTTGATCTAAAAGTCAAGCCAGTCAAGCAAAAGCTAAGAAAGATGCACCCACAGATAGCTCTCTTAGTAAAAGTTGAAATACAGAAGCTATTAGATGCAAAGTTCATACAACCTATTGACTATTCAGATTGGGTATCAAATGTTGTACCTGTTTCTAAACCCAATGGGTGCATCCACATGTGCAATGATTTTAGAGATCTTAATAAAGCATGTCCCAAAGATGACTTTCCACTACCAAACATCAATATTATAGTAGACTTGACAGTAGGTCACGAAATGCTTTCTCTCATGGATGGATTCTCAGGCTATAATCAGATAAGGATAGCAGAAGAAGATCAACATAAAACAACTTTTACTTGTCCTTGGGGCAATTATTGTTAGTGTGTCATGCTATTTGGTCTAAAGAATGCAGGAGCAACCTATCAGAGAGCAATGGCAGTGATATTCCATGACCTCTTTCATCATATCATGGAGGACTATGTTGATGACATACTAGCTAAATCTTCTAGGGTAGATCACATACAAGTTCTAGGATAGATCTTTGACAGCCTCGAGAAGTACCAAGTAAGACTCAATCCAAAGAAGTGTGTCTTCGGTGTAACATTAGGAAAGCTATTGGGATACATTGTATCTTGCAGAGGCATCAAAGTAGACCCAACAAAAGTAAAGGCTATAGTGGAGATGCCTCCACCAAAGAACCTCAAAGCATTACGGAGCCTTCAGGGAAGGTTGCAATCCATCAGGTGTTTCATCTTATAGCTAGTAGATAAATGTCAACCATTTCAACACTTACTCCACAAGGATGTCTCATTTCGATGGGACGACAAGTGTCAAGTAGCATTTGCTCAGCTCAAAGAGTATCTAGCTACACCTCCTGTATTGGTTCCACTAGTTGCTGATAAACCTTTGATATTATACATCTCAACTACAACTTCGGCCCTAAGGGCCCTTCTAGCAAAAAATGATGAAATAGGAAAAGAGCATGCAATTTATTATACTAGTAGAACCTTGGTGGGATATGAACTCAATTATTCACCAATGGAAAGGGCTTGTTTAGCAGTAGTGTTCGCTTCCCAAAAGTTACGGCAGTACATGCTAAACCAACACACAAATCTTATAGCCAAAATTGATCCATTGAAGTATCTACTAGCAAAAGCATCTCTTACAGGCAGACTAGCTAAATGGGTCATGATCCTTAGTGAGTTTGACTTTGAGTATATGGATCGTAAAGCAATCAAAGGACAAGCCCTAGCAGATCAACTAGTAGAAGCACCCATGACTGATACACACCCTATGGTAGCAGACTTTCTGAATGAGAATCTATTTACACTTTCCAACTCAATAAAATAGAAGTTATACTTTGATGGTTCCTACACACAGCATGGATCAGGGGCTGGCATCTTATTCATCACATCTTAAAATGACTATATTCCAAAGTCATATCAGCTTGCATCCCCTTGCACCAACAACAGAGCCAAGTATGAAGCACTCCTCATAGGTGTCAATACAGCAGTTCAATGGGACATCACAGAATTACAAGTATATGGAGATTCACAACTAGTCATTCACCAAGTCACAGATGAGTACCAAACAAAGGATGAAAAGTTGGTCCCCTACAAGATAGTAGTGGATGCATATAAACCACACTTTTCTAGCATTACATTTGAGAAAATTCCTAGAGAACATAACAAAGATGCAAATTCTATGGCTTTTGTAGGGTCACTACTTGACATGCCTGCTAATACATAGAAATGCAAATTCTTGATCAAGCAATTATTGATACCAATCGTCGATGTTCCAATTACTGAAATCATCTATGAACTTGTTGGTCCCAATTCCCCATGGTATGAAGATATCTATGAATACCTTAAGCAAAATACCTTTCCCTCTGACCTATCATCCACCCAATGCAAAACCTTTATCCGTCGATCCTCCCGTTACACCATTCTGGGTGAAACACTATATCATCAGAGTCTCAATGGTATCCTCTTATGATGTCCTAACGTGGAAGAAGCTGAAGCTACCTTACAAGACATACATGAAGGTGTCTATGGCGCACATTCTACCGGTCCTAATCTTTCTAAGAAGATACTTAGAACATGTTATTACTGGCCTACAATAGAGCAAGATGCTACATAGTTTGCTAAGAAATGTCTACAATGCTAGCAGCCTGGAGATTTGATTCATGCACTAGCTCATGAATTACAACCTGTGACAACTCCATGACCTTTTTCTCAATGGGGTCTCGACCTTGTAGGATAAATCCACCCTTCCTCATCCAATGGCCACAAATTCATCATTACCACCACTGAGTACTTCACGAAGTGGGTTGAAGCCATTCCCATGACCTATATCACCGATAAGCAAATAGCCAAGTTCATCCTTAACTAACTCATATGCTGGTATGGTATTCCCCAAGCCATTGTCACGGATAATGGGAGACCATTCAAGAATCAAGATGTCCGTGCCTTATGCACACAATACAATATCCAACATTACTTTTCAACTCCCTACTATCCACAGAGTAATGGCCAAGCTGAGGCTTCCAATAAAACCATTCTCAAAATCCTCAAGAAAATAGTCAATGAAGCTGGTCGTGATTGGCACTTGCAACTCAATCCCACCCTATGGTCCTACCGCACCAGCATCAGAACACCAGTTGGTGCCACACCCTATGCCTTGGTCCATGGCTCGGAAGCCATCCTACCTATAGAGGTTGAGATCCCATCCCTCATAGTATCCATGCAGGACCTGATCGGCGGAGACAAGTATCACACTTCCAGATTAGCTGAGCTTGAACTACTAGATGAATGAGAGGCACCTTGCAGCACTTAATCATCTCCATGTCTATCAAAACTACCTTTGGCATAATTACAACAAAAAGATTAAAGAAAGAAGATTTCAAGTTGGTGATCTTGTACTTAAAGAGAATCAGAGGAATCAAGCAGATCAAGAAAATAAGGGCAAGTTTGAGCCTAACTGGTTAGGCCCCTTTATTGTCACAGCAACATATGGATCAGGAGCTTATACTTTAGCTACACCTGATGGAATTCCTCTAGATGAACCACTTAATAATGTCCATCTCAAGAAGTTCTATGCCTAATCCTTAGAGTATTCCAAAAAAAAAAAAAATTCATCCTTTGGTGAAAACCTGGCAAACATGTGCCTTGGATAAGTACCATAGTGAAAACTTGGCAAACATGTACTATGTGTAGAGTCAACATCCATCCTTTATCGAGTCATGTTCATTCCATGTCTGTTTCGTAGCAAGCTGTAATGTCCCCTTCTAGACACATGGTTAGTCCATAATGGAGTTCCCGTGGGCTAGTAGTTTGGTTAAGGAACTGTGGTTAGTTTGGCTCTGGAGGTCCTTGGCAGTGACAGAGTCTTGGTTCGCATTTAGTGGATCCAGTTGGCATCCTCATGGTTGGTTCAGTGGGCTCTTGGCTATTACTTACTATTTTTAGTAAGTTCAGGTATTGTGTCAGTTTGGGATTTTGAGAGTTGGAACAGATGCATTTCGTCGAGACCTTTCCGGCAAGCTAAAGATCAGTGAATTCCGACACCGTCTTCATACTTATTTTAAAGTTCGAAGATTTATTAATTTATATTAATATGGACTTTATTATATTTTTGCTAGAAAAGTGAAATTAATAAAATAAAGACAAAAGCTTATGTCTTGACCTTGGGCGCTCATCCCTAGGAGGCATAAAGTGAAATTAAATATTATTTTCCCTCCTAAATGCCCAACGCCTATCTTGGAGGAAGATAAAAAGGGTCAATTGGAGCTCATTTGGCATTATGCTATGTTTTGATATTTTCTTGTGAAAGCTCTGCTAGGGTTTCTGGAGTTTGAGAATTTGCATCAGGCTATTGGAGATGGAAACCTCCATTAGTGACGGTATCCCACAGGTGTGAAAGACCACCCAACAGTGCCATTGACGGTGGATGTATTCGACATTCACATATGTGCTAAAATGGTGACATTTGAGGTTGTTTCTTGTGCTGAGTGAAAGATCTTTTTCTATTGTTGTTATAAGTTGATAATGGATGATATAGAAGGTAGAAATCAGAGTGTTTGAAGTAGTTCCTTGCTGTTGTACCTTTCCATTGCTTGGCCGTACTACATAAAGAGGAGTTTGGAGTATTGTAGGGAAGCTTTTCTCTTTGCTTCTACTACTGATTCATGGTCTTTTGGAGGTGTTTAGTGCTTCAGTTGTTGCTCTTATATTTTGTATGAGTCATTTGTGACATTCTATGGAAATTTGATGCATTTCTAGCCATACCCACTTGCTGGTCCATTTTCGGCAGCCATACCAAGTTGCATATTTTCATATGGGTATGTGATAGCAATTGTTTCCTTGCTATTTTACTATCTGGGTTGTCTTTAGTTTCTTTAGATTCATTGTCTATTTTCTGGGTTTAGATTCTATGCTATATATTGTGTGCTACCAGTACTACATCTGCAGGAAAACATAAAACCCCCTTTTGCATCTTCTGTCTATCTGAAAGAACACACAAAAATCTAATAAAAATCACATAATTAAGATTTTAAAAAAATACAAATAGGTACGGCACATTTCAGTGGTATCAGAGCTAAAGATCTTGCCATCCTGTGAGTTCAGTTTTGACATGCAGAAGTAAAATGAGACATGCGACCTGCTGATAGATATCCGTTCAGAAGTACAAGGAAAGACAAGGAACACAGGCTTCGCAATTGAATAATCTAGAGAATCCAGTTGCTGTAATAGATCCTTTTGAGTCAGATACGGAGATAGTGGTAGCAGCTACTAGGGACGATTCTCAGGTATCACGGACGGACCCATTTTCTAGAGAGCTTCCACTAGTTACAGGTCCTACAGGAGAGATGCGTGACAGGGAAGAACCAGAACTTAGTGCGCGTGATATTTTCATCGCACTCACCTAAGAGATGAGAGAGTCTCATCGTGAGATGGTAGAGGCACAGGTAGAGTTAGCACATGCCATTAAATGAATGGGTAATGACTTAGACTATCATCGTGACAGGAACAGATACAATGGAGGTGATAGGAATAGGTACCATGGAGGTGACAGAAATAGATACAACGATGGTGACAGAAATAGGTACTAGGACGGTGATAGAAATAGACATGACAAGGGAGAAAGGAACAGGAATGATGGGAATGATAGGCATAATGATGATAGGAACCGGGAAGAACAGAATAATGGGGACATGTATCATGATGATAGACGTAGGGATAGAGATGATGATGACGAGGCTTCAGTTAACCACCATAGGGCTTCGTAGTTCACTGCGGGAGATAGACCTGGTATTCCGATATTTGCTCCTAGGAATCAAGTTCTTGAACAAGATCCTACTCAGGCAGAGTTCCAGGAGGAGATTTTGAGGGACTGGAGAGCATCCAGTGAGGGTTTCAGAAATGAGATGACATTTGCTGAATATTCTGAAATAAGGACTAGGTGTAGACCTTAGAGGGGAGGTAGATCACAGAATCAAGAACTACAGAGGAAAGTAAGTAAAATGACACTTCCTTACTTTGACGGATCGGGTAAGACCACTATGAGAACTTGGGTTCAGAAATTGGAAAGCTACTTGCAGATTAGTTCCATGCTAGAGGAGGACGCTGTTACTTATGCAGCTCTACACTTTGAGGGGACTGCTCATAAATGGTGGAGTAATAGGAAGGTTACACTAGGTCATGATCAGGTCACTTCATATGTGGAGTTTACAGCTAGACTGATCGACAGGTTCGATAAAAAGGACCCAGAGTTACAGTTCAAGGAGTTGACTTAGTTGAGACAGAGAAGATCAGTAGACTCCTACATTGCTGATTTCCAAGATATATCTGTTATGGTTCCGGATATTACTGAGCATAGGTTGATTGTTCTTTTCATTGACAGATTGTTAGATCCACTTCGCAGATGGGTGAAGGGTTTTGACCCTACTACACTTCAGGAGGCCATGAAGAAGGCTCGGGACATGGAATCATCAATATGGAGGAATAAATTTCAATCCAAAGGATTTCTGCCAAGGAAAGATAAGCAGAGGGATAGGAGACCATTTCAGAGAGATGTAGGACAATAGCATAAGAGTTCTTCTAGATTGGACAGTGATCAGCTGAATGACTTGAGGAGAAAGAAACTCTGTTTTCATTGTCGAGAGCCTTGGGATCCCACGCACAAGTGTGCTGCCTAAGGAAAAGCCAAACAGTTAGAGTACTTTTCAGCCGACGAGTCTGTTGATGGGGAACCCCACTCGGATTACCATTCAAAGGCCGAGGGTGGAGAATCAGAGGGCTCAGGGGAAGCATTAGATAGAGAGGATGATCTAGCTCAACCCATAGCCTGTATCACAAGTATTCAGAAGGAAGGATCATTTAGAATTAGAGGGGTACTGAGCGGGCAACGATGTATTGCCTTACTCGACACAGGGGCCACTCATAACTTCATAGACGAGGGCTTGGTCACCAAGAGAGGGTTGAAAACTGAGGAATTTGAGGGCTTTAAGGTGAAGGTTGCAGATGGTTTTGTACTTACTTGCACTAGGAGGATACCCAATCTATCAATCCAACTGAACAAATACACTTGCCAATCAGAGTTTTATGTTGTCGGTATGGGTGAGATGGATGTTGTGTTGGGTATGAAGTGGTTGAATGATATTGGGGAGTTCACTCTCAACTTGCGGACAATGGAAATGAAGTTTGAGGTGGATGGAGTTAGACATGTGCTTAAAGGTATTTCAGATGGTGGATTAAGAGTTGTTTCTCTCAAGCGGATGGAGCGACTAATTCGACATGATCAGGTGGAGTGGGCAGCTGAGGTTATGGTGATGCTTGCAGTAGATCAGTAGAAGCATGTGTATCCTCCTGACATACAGTCTATACTTACTAAACACACCAAAGTGTTTAGTGATATTCCACCAGGTAAACCTCCTGATAGAGGTTTTGAGCATGTGATCGAGTTGGAGGAGGGTGCTAAGCCAGTAATCACGACACCTTACAAGCACCCAAAGAGGTATAAGGATGAGATTGAGAAGGCTATCAAAGAGCTTCTCGAGATGGGTCACATCAGGTCTAGTAAGAGTCCATTTGCATCATCTGTGGTATTGGTAAAGAAGAAGGATGGAACTCTCAGAATGTGTATCGATTATAGGGAACTCAATAAGAAAACAATCAAGAATAGGTACCTGATTCCAGAATTGATGAGCTGATTGATGAGTTGCATGGGGCCTATTACTTCTCCAAGATTGATTTGAGATCTGGTTACCATCAGATATGGGTCAGAGATGAGGATGTGGAGAAGACAACATTTAGGTGTCATTATGGGCACTTTGAGTTCTTGGTCATGCCATTCGGTTTGACCAATGCACCAGCTACCTTCCAGTCCTGTATGAACAAGGTGTTCAGAGAGCAGTTGAGGAGATTTATGCTAATTTTCTTTGATGATATACTAATTTATAGCAGGACATGGGAAGAGCATCTGAAACACATTGACATTGTGTTGAGCATCTTAGAGAATGAGTCGTTGTATGCCAAAATGCCAAGTGTGAGTTTGGGATGTCTAAGTTGCTATACTTGGGTCATATCATCAATGCTGGTAGTGTGAAGGTAGACCCAGAAAAGATTCGGGCAATTGTGGATTGGCCACCACCAAAAAATCTCTCATATCATAAGGGATTTCTTGGCCTCTGTGGATATTACCACAGGTTTGTGAAGGGGTTCTCTCAATCAGCTACTCCCCTTACTGATTTGACTCGTAAGGATGCTTGCAGTTGGTCAGATAAGGCATAGGGGTGTTTTGACAGGTTCAAACAGATCATGAGTACTTGCCCTATGTTAGCTATTCCAGATTTCAGCAAGCCCTTCGAGCTACAGTGTGATGCCTCGGGTGTAGGCATTGGTGCAGTAATCATGCAGGATAAGCACCCCATTGTATTTGAGAGTAGGAAGTTGAGGGGTGTGGAGAGGAGTTACAACATATATGACAAGGAGATGTTAGCCATCATGCATGCATTGGCTAAGTTCAGACAGTACCCAGTGGGCAGCAAATTTGTGGTTAAGACGGATCACAACAGTCTGAAGCATTTCCTTGGGCAGAAGGATTTGAGTGAGAGGCAACAGAAGTGGGTCAGCAAGTTACAAGCCTATGACTTTGACATTGTTTATGTCAAGGGAAAGAAGAATGTTGTTGCCGATGCATTATCTAAGAGGCCTCATTTGTGTGCACTAGGTACTATTACTGATGATTGGAGAGAGTTGATTTCAGCAGAGTATGCCAAGGATGAGTGGGCTACTAGAGTAATTGATGGCACCATCAAAGATGACAGGTACACAGTGGTAAATGATTTGATCATTTACAAGGACACCAGATGAAGCAAAAAGTTTTGAGGGCATTTCATGACTTGCCTATGGCAGGGCATCCAGGATACTTCAAAACTTATAGACAGGTTAGAGAGAGGTTCACCTAGAAGGGCCTCAAGGCTGAGGTGATGCAGTATGTAAGAGAGTGCCCAATATGTCAGCAGAACAAGCAAGAGCACTCACTTCCAGGAGGTTTATTGCAACCCCTACCCATTCCTGACAGGAAGTGGGACAGCATTTCTATGGACTTTATCACAGGTTACCTAGAGTCCAAGGCAGGGATTGCATTTATGTGGTGGTGGATAGATTGACAAAGTATGCACACTTCTTTGCTATTCCTACTACTCACACTATAGCTTAGGTTGCAGAGTTGTTCTTTCATGAGGTATTTCAACTTCATGGGTTGCCTAGGAGTATTGTCAGCGACAGGGATAGTAGGTTCCTCAGTAATTTTTGGCAGGAGCTCTTCAGGTTGTCAGGGACAGAGCTCACACCCAGTACAAGTTATCACCCCCAGACTGATGGTCAGACATAGATAGTGAATAAGTGGGTGGAAGGATACCTCTGAAACTATGTTTCAGGGTAGCAAAAGGCATAGGTTAAGTGGCTTCACATGGGAGAGTATTGCTACAATTCCACTTACCACATGTCCATTCAGATGTCACCCTTCATGGCATTATATGGTTATGAGGCACTAAGCTTTGTTGATTTACTGTTTGGTGATAGCAGGGTGCCGAAGGCCAAAGACTTCCTTCAAGAGAGTCAGGATATGATGAGGGCATTGAAGGAAAACATACAGAAAACTCAAAATTAGCAGAAGCAGTATGCAGATCAGCAGAGGACTGAGCGATCATTTGACGTTGGTGACATGGTTTACCTCATGCTATAGCCTTATAGGCAATCTACTCTCAAGAAGAGTGGAGCGGAGAAGTTGAAGCCACGGTATTATGGACCCTTCAGGGTCAATAGGAGGATTGGTGAAGTGGCTTATGAGTTGGAGTTACCAGCAGGGAGTAGGGTACATAATGTGTTTCATATTTCTCACCTCAAGAAGGCATTGGGACACAATGTGACACCTTCAGTTGAGTTGCCTCCTCTTGATGATGAGGGGAAGTTGATATTGGTACCTGAGGTAATCATTGACACCAAGGATCGCAATTTGAGGAGGAGGATTATCAGAGAGTACCTGGTCAAATGGAAAAACCTGCCAGTTGAGGATGCTATGTGGGAGAATGAGTGGATTCTAGAGCATCCTGAGCTGAGATTGCTTGAGGCAAGCAATCTTAGGGAGGGCAGACTATAATGTCCCCTTCTAGACACATGGTTAGTCCATCATGGAGTACTCATGGGCTAGCAGTTTGGTTAGGGAACTATGGTTAGTTTGGCTCTGGAGGTCCTTGGCAGTGACAGAGTCTTGGTTCGCATTTAGTGGATCCAGTTGGCATCCTCGTGGTTGGTTCAGTGGGCTCTTGGCCGTTACTTACTATTTTTAGTAAGTTTGGGTACTATGTCGGTTCAAGATTTTTAGAGTTAGAACAGATGCATTTCGTCGAGACCTTTCCGGTGAGCTAAAGATCAGTGAATTCTGACACCGTCTTCATACTTATTTTAAAGTCTGAAGATTTATTAATTTATATTAATATGGACTTTATTATATTTTTGCTGGAAAAGTGAAATTAATAAAATAAAGACAAAAGCTTATGTCTTGACCTTGGGTGCTCATCCCTAGGAGGCATAAAGTGAAATTAAATATTATTTTCCCTCCTAAATGCCCAACGCCTATCTTGGAGGAAGATAAAAAGGGTCAATTGGAGCTCATTTGGCATTATGCTATGTTTTGATATTTGCTTGTGAGAACTCTGCTAGGGTTTCTGGAGTTTGAGAATTTGCATCAGGCTATTAGAGACAGAAACCTCCATTAGTGACGGTATCCCACAGGTGTGAAAGACCACCCAACGGTGCCATTGACGGTGGATGTATTTAGCATTCACATATGTGCTGAAATGGTGACATTTGAGGTTGTTTCTTGTGTTGAGTGAAAGATCTTTTTCTATTGCTGTTATAAGTTGATAATGGATGATATAGAAGGCAGAAATCAGAGTGTTTGAAGTAGTTCCATGCTGCTATACCTTTCCATTGCTTGGCTGTACTGCATAAAGAGGAGTTTGGAGTATTGTAGAGAAGCTTTTCTCTTTACTTCTACTACTCATTCATGGTCTTTTGGAGGTGTTTAGTGCTTTAGTTGTTGCTCTTATATTTTGTATGAGTCATTTGTGACATTCTATAGAAATTTGATGCATTTCCAGCCATACCCACTTGCTGGTCCATTTCCGGCAGCTGTACCAAGTTGTATATTTTCATATGGGTATGTGATAGTAATTGTTTCCTTGCTATTTTACTATCTGGGTTGTCTTTAGTTTCTTTAGATTCATTGTCTATTTTTTGGGTTTAGATTCTATGCTATATATTATGTACTACCGGCACTACATCTGTAGGAAAACATAAAACCCCCTTCTGCATCTTCTGTCTATCTAAAAAAACACACAAAAATCTAATAAAAATCACACAATTAAGATTTTAAAAAAATACAAACAGGTACGGCACATTTCACAAGCTTCATCCATCCATCCATAATAAAACCATTGACTTTATTTGCATTTCCATCTCCCTATCTAGTATAGCTTGGAAATTTGTCAATGTCCCTCGTCGTCATCCCACATCTTGATCTATGTCAATAGTTTGCACTATCTTGTCCTCAGTCACGACTTTCTATGTCTTCTCCATCAGTCACCCATGCGAATTCCTCTATTGGAATGGGGGCAACTCTTTCCTTAACTTAGGTCTAGAATAGGTTCCTTGTCTGTGGTTCACAACGCGCTCTTCAATCTTTTCTCCTTTCTGCAGATAACACTCCTTTAACGGACACATCGCTCCTACGATAAGGCTGTTATCTTCTCAACACTTTTCCTACATCATCATGCCACCAAAACTACATATTTTCATCTTCTCAATCTTATGGTGCCTTGATCCCATGGATATGGGTATGTAGGCAATCTGGAATACGAAGGAAATTTCCAGTACTCAGGTACATAAGATCTCCCCCTTTCACCTTGACCCATCTCATCACTCTCTCCAAAAATACTTATTTATCATTTTCATCTTTCCTCGTAATGTGCCTTGATCCCATGGATATAGGGTATGTACGCAGTCTGGAATACGAAGGATGTATCTAGTACTCAAGCACATATGATTCATCATTCTCCACTAGTTTCAACCCATTAACACTACCATCTTTCTAGTCTTCCATTTTTCAAAATCCATTCACCTCGACTTGACTAACTCAAGTAGCAATCTAGCACATCCTTTCAAAGCAATGGTCTTTAACAAACTTGAAGCAAAGCGGCTTCCTTCCAGAGTCATCTATTGTCCTGCATCAGCTAAGTACCGCTTAACCAAAGCCCTAGATCAACAAGCTTGTCTTCTACACAGTGTTCCATTGTCGAGACCAACACACGCGTCTCCTGCAACATGTGGCATTTCCTGCAACGAGACATTGTCTTTTTAGGTAGATAGCACCCTTTAACAGACACAGAGTTCCTACGATAAGGCTGTTATCTTTCCTATCCAATCTATCTTGAGCAACCTCTCTGGCAAGAGAATATGTTGGCTGTATGTTTACTTTGTAAGTCAGTCAATTTGCTTTTTGGTTTATCTTTTGTTTCTTTTTCATTACCTATTCAAGGCTACCTTGATTTATCTATAATCTTGGTATGTTATGATGCAGTACGGATTAAGGGCGTAGTCATTGCTTTTGTGTGTCGTGTTTGAGGAATGATCTTTCGTATCTTTCTTAGCAGCGTATTTATCTTGGGTGTGTTACAACCGAGCATCTTACATATTAATAATTCTTCTTGCATTTACATGTATTGAAGTTTATTTTATGTTCAAGACTATGGCTTATTCGCATGTTCCAACAAGGTCATATTGTGTCTAAGGGATCTAAGTTCAAACTGCTTGCTTGCAGAGTCAACGTCCACGCACTCGGATATTACAGCACCTTGGTCTTTTATACCTTGGTGGCAACCTATCTACGTGCTATATCAAAAATAAGGATTGCTCTTTATAAACAAATGTGAAACCATTGCAACAAGCTCAGCCATTTACACCATCCATTTTTCCATGGCCTTATATAGTTTTCTAGCAAAGATCAATCAACAGTCTTTCTCTTATGTTCTTCTCTATCTCCACTTTCTTCTATTCAACCTCGCTTATCTCCATCAAATCTTCTAGTTGAACATCAGCACAGTTCTTTTGTTGCTTCCCTATCTTTCCTCTCAAGGGGGCACCCTACGCCAGCTACGCTGGGGCAACTAGCTATACTGGGGCATTAAAAATTGTATCATGTCTTCAACTATCGATCTCTTTGAAGCAACACTGTAAACTACATTGCATCAAAGAGGAGCAAAATGTAGACACCCTAAAATGACCATGTCTTCAAATCACTTGCATTTCATCTAATCTATAGCATCACCTGCATTTCAACATTAATTAAATAAATCTCCTTTATTTAATTAATTTCAACAAAATCAACCTTATTCTTCCATTAATTAAATAATTTATATTATTTAATTAAATCATTATCTTCTTTCCAAATCTCAGGTCTCCATTAATTAAATAAATCCCATTATTTAATTAATTCATCACAAATTCTATCTTATCCAAACAATTAAATAATTCCTAATTATTTAATTAAATCAAATTCATTCTTCCAAATTTAAATAAATCAAATCAAATTCATTCTTCCAAATTTAAATAAATCAAATCAAATTTATTTAAATCCTCTCAATCTCCAAAAATAAGATAAATCAAATATTTTATTTATTCTTCTAAATCATGCACAACAATTAAATAAATTTATTTATTTAATTTGCTTTCTTATCTACAAATATCTTTCAAATCTTCTAAAAATAAGTCTTCTTCTCCATGTACACACAATTAAATAATTTATTATTTAATTTCTCTCAAATCATGCAAAAGTAAATCTAAAGTTGAGTTATCTATTCACTCAATCTTGTTTTTTTCAATTTCTCTTAAATTAGAAAAAAGTTTTCTAATTTATGAAAAGCATGCCTTATCTTTAGAAAAGAAAGTGTTTAACTCAAATAAAATAGCTTTTGTGTGACACTTGTCTTCTTCTTATTCGTTGCACATTCCTCAACTGTTCTCCTCCATTGATTCTTCTGAATTATCTGGACCGTTGATCGATCTCTGTTGAAACCTATATAAACCCCCCTCATCTCCTTCACAATTCCTCTTCGATCAATTATTCTCATGCATACTTAACAGCGCTTTGAGCATACATCACATCGATTGAGCAACTTCATGATCTTTTGACATTGATCTTTGAGCACACTACTTGCTTGTTCCAACCATGGTTTTGCAATACTATTAAGCAATCTACATTCATCCAAAGGGAACAATACAAATCTCGGTAAAAGCTTTCATGTTTTATTGATTTATTAGTAATGGCTTTTATTTAGATTGGTTCTTTATGTTATTGGTTTTTGATTTGTTTAAGTTTATCATAGTCAATTTTTCTCATACACAGTTTACATCATTAATCTGATAGTAAGTTAATAAAGAAGGTTAAAAGAAAAAAAGTTTATTTTGTGTGACAACTGATTCACCCCCCTTTCAGAGCCAGATCCTCTAAAAGAAGTTTGACCACTTGAGGAGATCTAGGATGTCAACCTACAAGAAGGATAGTCTAAGATTTGATGGAACAAATTACTATATTTGGAAGAGTTGTGTGGAGTGCCATTTGCAATGCATGGGTGAAGAATATTGGGTGTTAACTAAGGATGAGTATGATCCTCCAGAGAAAGGTCCATTAACCCCAGATGAACTCAAAAATGCTGAAAATAACCTTCACGCTAAAGAAGCCTTGTTGAGTGCCCTGACTAATTCAGAAATGACAAATGTCTTTGGACTATAAACTACTCATGAAATCTGGAAAATGTTGGAGAATTTATATGAAGGTAATGAATTTGTCAAATGTGCCAAACTACAAAGTCTGAGAGGAAATTTTAAAAATCTGAGGATGAGTGAAGATGAAAACATCACAATCTACATGCAAAATATAAATGAACTTGTGTGGGGTATCAGGTGTGCTGGTGGAACTTTGGAAGAATCAGAGATTGTGGCAAAACTACTCAGATCTTTACCTAATTCATACAAACATAAGGTTACTACTATAGAGGAGACCAGGACTATCTCAGAAGTTACAAGAGATCAGCTGGTTGGCAAAATTTCATCTTTTGAATTAAGTGAATTTGGTGATTCTCTTCCTAAGTCTGAATCTGCATTTAAGGCCAGTGTATATGGAAAACAAAGATATGATCCAAGTGAAAGCTCTTCAGCAAGATCAAATAGATTTGTGAAGGTAAGGAAGGATCTTGAAGCTCTTATTTCCAAAAGAATGCCAAGAGGATCTGGTAAGTATGAAGGAAATTTGCCATTCAAATGTCTTGCTTGTAATAAGATTGGTCATTTTGCCTCAAGATGTCTGAAGAGGTTTTCAAAACCAAACCCTATTAGATTTAAAGGTCAGAAGAAATGTTACTATGTCCAAGAAGCTTGAGAAAAAGGAGTCACAGATGATGAATCTAATCATGGAGGTTCCACTAAAAATGATTGGGTGTTCATTGCTATCAAAGAAGAAGATTCGGTGTCTATTGAATCTACTAGCTATGAAAATATGGAAAGTGCCTTGGCTACTTAGGTTGTTGAAAAAGATGAATGGGTGATTGATAGTGGATGTTCTCATCATATGATTTGTGATAAAAGTAATTTTATAAGCCTTGAAAAATATGAAGGTGGGCTTGTTAAATTTGGAGATAACTCAGCTGATAGAATCCATAACAGAGGATCCATCTCTTTTGATGGTAAGAATAACACCAATGATGTTTTGTATGTGGAAGGACTAAAGCATAATCTTCTCAATGTTGGACAGTTGGTTGACAAGGGTTATGATCTCTGATTCAAGGATGGTGAATGTAGAATCTTGGAAAGCTCTAGAACTGAAATTGCATATGGTACACAAACTAGAGGTAACATCTTTCAATTAAGTAGCTCTGGTAAAAGTTGTTTGATCTCATAGATAGATCAGAGTTGATTGTGGCATAGAAGAATGTGTCATGAATTTTGACAAGATTGTCAAGATAAGTTCTACTCATGCTATGAGAGTTCTCCCAATACTTGTGAAACCGAATAGGATGTGTAGAGAATGTAAATTGGGTAAATAGAACAAAACATCATTTAAAAGTAAAGAACAATCTTCAAATCGGTGATTGGAACTTGTGCATACTGATCTATTTGGTCTTGCTAGAATTAGGAGTGTGTAAGGAGATAGATATTTCATGTTGTTGATTGATGATTACTCTCGGATGATGTGGGTAACTTTCATAAAAGAAAAATCAAAAGCTCTTGAAAAATTCAAAGTGTTCAAAAATATGGTGAAAAATGAGATTGGTATGAAGATAAAGTGTCTGAGATCCAATAGAGGTGGAGAATTTACCTCCGGTGAGTTTGATACTTTCTATGAAAGGCATGGAATAAAAAGATAGTTATCTTCTCCTAGGACTCAGCAAAATGGAGTTGTGGAGAGAAAGAACCAGACCATTCAAGAAGCTTCTAGGACCATGATGATGGAATCAAATGTTCCACAAGTTTATTGGAGAGAAGCTATAGGTACTATTGTCTACACTCTTAACTGGGTGCAGATCAAAGGCAATTCTGGTAAGACCGTTATAAACTCTAGTTTGGTCATCCTCCTATAGTAAGATATTTCAGAGTTTTTGGCAGTAAGTGCTATATAAAAGGAGATGAGGATCTAGGCAAGTTTGAAGCAAGAAGTGATGAAGGAATTTTTCTTGGTTACTCTAGTCAAAGCAAAAGATTGTTGAAAGTGCTAATGTTAGAGTTCATGAGAGTAAAGAAGGAGATGCTAGGTCTTACAAATATGATTCAGATGATCAAGATGAAAATCCAAGTCAAGGAAGGCAAATTCAATCCTAGACTCAGATCTAGATTAATTCAAAAACTCCAGGAACTCAAGAGGATAGTACAGATGTTGAGGAACAAGATCAAGAAATAGAAGTTCAAGCAATTCCCAAAACTCCTAGGTATGTAATACTAAATCATCCTAAAGATCAGATCATAGGAGATAAGAGTAAAGGTGTTCGAACTAGGAGAAAAAATTCTGAAGATCAGGAAGAGATTAGGTTGATTTCAAAGATTGAACCTAAATTAGTAAGTGAAGCTTGTAATGATGAAAACTAGGTAAAAGTAATGGAAGAAGAATTGATGCAAATTGAAAAGAACCACACTTGGGCTCTTGTTCCTAGACCTAAGGACAAAAATGTGATTGGAACCAAATGGGTCTTCTAGAATAAACTAAATGACGATGGTGAAGTTGTAAGAAATAAAGCAAGGTTGGTATGCAAAGGCTAGTCTCAAGAGGAAGGAGTTTCAAGATGAGATGACCTAATTCAAATTTGTGTAGCGTACAGATGATACTCCTTGAAGAATGATGTTGTGAAGGATGTTTAGGACTGAACTAAGCTTGTATTGTAATCCACAAGGTGTGTGTTTCTTTTTGGAGTAGTGTGTAGTTCATGATAGGGCTTGCCCTATGCATGTTTCATGTGGTGTGATCTCCTGATGACTCATAAAATATAATATTCTTGTTGTATTGGCGGACTTGTAATAAAATCAATGTAATGTCATGTCTATTGAAAGTAAAATTGGAACAAATGCAGGATCAAAATACTAACTAAATATGCAAAGCAAAGAAAGATTATACCAGATTTCAAGGAAGATGCACAAGAGTCCGACATAGGTTTTTGAAGGGGGAAAAGCAAAGAAAAACCCCTGTGCATTAGCAAGTGGCAAGAAGCCAAAAGATAGATTACAAAGATAAGAAACTTCTCAAGGAGAGAAATGAGAAGAAGAAGAAATCTGTGAAGTGGATGTGTGTGGGAAAGAGAGAAAATCACCACTTAAATAGGGGTGAAAGATGGAGTTATATGTAACTCCATTATGCCACCTTGCATAAGTTGTGTGTCATGTGTAGCCTCTTAAGGAGGAATCTATCAAAAATAGGTTTATTCCTGTAGGAGGAATAAAAGAGGTGTTACCCGACATGTAGGGATAATCACCAAAATAATAAAATACAAATAATAAATTAATCTTCACAAAGTAAAGATTAACTTCTAATATATATATTGTAAACCTAGTTGGTCTAGGTAAGGTATGATTGTAAAAATGAAAATGTAAAAGTGTGAATAGTAGAGTATGATATCATATGCAATATGATGTGCGACTGAAGGAGAAAGAGAAGTGTTAGAGGCTATCCTGATCCATCTTGAAGACATTTTTGTGATAGAAGGAAAGTGAAGAGTGTGCCTAATTGATCCACTCATCAGAAGAAGAAAAATTGCAATCATCAAAGGTGTGAGCTTCAATGTAATTTTTTAAGCAGTAGAAGGACTATCATACTGTAATCATCTCTGAGTTTGTTCTTAGTTCAAGGAGTAGCTGTTTCCTTGAGTTGTAGCTTTCATAGGAGTGACCCTAAAACAAAGTTTTCAAGGAGTAGTAGCTTCCTTGGGTTGTAGCCCTAAAAATAAGTAATTTTGAGCTTCATATATTGTTAGTTAATCCTCACCATGGTTTTTCCCTTCTTGGGTTTTCCACATATATCTAGTGTTATGTGTTGATGTGCATTGTGTTAATCTTTCATGTTTATGTTGATGTTGTAATACTTAAGTTTTAATTTGCTCTGGAGGATTTGAAGTTTGTTTAGATATTGATTCACCCCTCTCTCAGTATCCTAGTGTGTTCAACAATTGGTATAAGATCCAAGTTACTCAGAAGAAACTTAACCACTTGAGGAAGGTCTAGGATGGCCAATAATGGATCTCTCAAGGTACCTATGTTTGATGGAATGAATTACTCCTTTTAGAAGCTATGGATGGAAAACTATCTATCTTCTCTAGGGTATGGCATTTGGCAATCGGTCAAGAAGGGTTGCACTATTTTTGCTAGTGATCTTACAAATGCAAATGAGATTAAGTTGTATGATAACAATGCCAAGGCAAAGAATGCTATCATGAGTGGAATAGCTAATTTAGAACTTGTTAATGTAATGGGTTTTACATTTGTTTGGGATGTCTAGAATAAACTTTAAAGTATTTATGAAGGAGATAATAAAGTGAAGAAAGCTAAGATGTAAATTTTCAAGAGCATGTTTGAAACCTTGAGGATGACAAAAGATGAAGACATTGCTGGTTACATGCTTTGAGTAGATGAAATAATCAATGGCATCAAAGATCTTGGTAGGGAAGTGAAAGAAGATGAGATTATGAAGAAAGTTTTAAGATCTCTTCCTAAATCTTATAGTCATAAGGTGTTTTCCATTGAGGAATCTTAGGATTTAGATAAATACACAATAGATCAATTGTTTAGCTCTCTCACAACCTTTGAAATGAGAGAATTTGACAAAGGTACTCCAAAGAAGGAAGTGACATTCAAAGAAAGTAAGGAGATAGAAGATGAAGTAGCTGATCAAGATGATGACATTGATGAGATAGAAGCAAACTTTGTGAGAACATTGAAGAAAGACACATAAAAATACAGATGTAAGTTACCTTTCAAATTTTTCAATTGTAGAAAGATTGGTCATTTTGCTACTAAATTTCCTTTTAGAGAATCAACGGGTAGTAATAAGAGAGACAAGTTCAAAAGAAGTTTGTATTCCATAGAGAGTAATTGTTCTTTAGAAGATGAAGATCATGATGATTCAAATGATGAAACACTTTTCATGGCCTTGAATGTTGGTGATAAAAAGGATGATATTGGAAAATGTGCCTTACAAGATGACAAAAATAATGATAGATCAATGGTTGTATGGACTGCCTTTCATGCAAAAGAAGAAGCCAATGATTGGGTAATTGATAGTAGTTTCTCTAATCATATGACTAGTGACAAGGAGAAGTTTATTAGCCTTGAGAAGTGGAATGGTGGAGCTGTTAAGTTTGGTGGTGATGAGTCAACACAAATCTGTTGAAAAGGTACTATAACTATTGATGGGAAGAACATGACTGAGGATGTCCTCTATGTCAAAGGGCTAAAGAACAATCTTCTCAATGTCAGTCATATGTGCAGTAAAGGATACAATCTTACCTTTCATGCCAAAGGTTGTGAAATCACAAAGGCAAGGTCTAGAAAACTAGTTGCAGAAGGTATCAAGTCATATGGTGACATCTATCACTTGAAGGAGTCGGTAAATAGAAGAACATACATAATGGGTCAGTCCAGTGAGTGTTGGTTGTAGAATAAGAGAATGGGACACATCAACTTTGATAATATGGTAAAGATCAACTCTATTCATGTGGTGAGAGATATGCCCAAGGTAACCAAGCAGACAAACACACTATGCAAGGAATGCCAAATGGCAAAGTAGACAAAGAAAAATTTCAAGACCAAGGAGTATTCTTCCTCAATGCCATTAGACGTGATTCACACTGACCTATGTGGCCCTACAAGAGTAAAGAGATAATAAGGTGAAAGGTATTTCATGTTACTTATTGATGATTATTCTATAATGACTTGGGTTACTTTTTAAGAGAAAAATTAGATCCCTTTGATAAGTTTAAGGTCTTCAAAGCTATGGTTGAGAATAAAATGGATACTAAGATCAAATGTTTAAGGCCTGATAGAGGAGGTGATTTTACTTCAAATGAATTTAATAAGTTTTCTGAAGATCGTGGTATTAGGAGACATCTGTCAACCCCTAGAACCCCTCAGCAAAATGGGGTAGTGGAAAGGAAGAATATGACTATGCAAGAGATGGCTAGGGCAATCTTGAAAGATGCAGATTTGCTTGACATGTACTGGAATGAAGTAGTTCACACTGCTATCTATCTAACCAACATAGTACAATTGATGGCCATGTTATCACCTGAAATTGCACCTTTTATTGAAGCTTTGATAGTTCCAACAATTTCAGTGTAACACAGGATTGGTCTCAAGGTGTGGGACCTTGTAGTTGAGATCAAAACTCTAGAGAAGGCCAGTTCCTCTTTTTGAGATTAAGGCTTAGAGAATAAACTAAATCTAATGCTACACTCATGGGGTAACAAGGAAGCAAATGTTACAAGTATCTGCTTACCGATGTTGTCATTGGTGTCAATTATGCTCTTGTTTTGATGCTTACTTGTGTTGAGATAATTTTTTTGTATTGGATTATATAAGTGTTGAAGATAATGAGAAAGTGTTCTTGATACTGAGTTTCCAAGTGCTTTTGAGAAAATTTTCTCTCCTAGTGGAAACAGTGTGTTGTAGAATATCTTGGCTTACAGAAGAATAGTGTAGTTTTTTGCTCTGCATATATTGTAGATTAAATATTTTTGTCTGTGGTTTAGAAGTTATGTTAAAGGATGTCTTTAGTTGCTATGTTTCAAGTTTGAGCCTTTGGTATGAAGATTTAAGTGAGTTCTATTCACCAGAGTAAAAACTATTTTTTGTTCATTTAGTGGTGACAGGGAGAATGTATTCTACTCTGTATCTAAGTTTTATAGTCTGTGGTTCTAGAATCAAGTTTGTAATGATGCTGTCTACCTTCAGTTCAAATGGTTCATGATTTGGTGATCCACAAGCAATCTTTTCTTTATGATAGTGGCCGACAGTGATTTTCAAGTGATCTGGTTTGAAGAATCTTATGGATAAAGTGTTTAGAGGTTGTACAAATGTTCTTCGTGATTGTAACTTGCTTGTGGATGTCTCTTGATCATGTTATTGCCCTTTGATTGGTCTGCAAGGAGTAATCTAGATTGTGCATGAAGCGTGTTCTTAAAAGTCTTAGTGTTAACACCAATTTTAGCCGAATTAGTTGTTTTCACTACTTGTGATTATGTTTTAGAGTTTGTGATAGTGTGTTGTTGCGTGGAAGATTGCATTTGAGTCCTAGCTAAGGGGTGGTTCGGCTTGCATTCATTTATCTTCTTCAGAAACTTATTTAGGTCTAAACCTATTCTAATGTATGTGTGTTTGCTGACCTTGGAGAATGTTCCAATGGTTGATGATTGCAATGCTGACCTTGATGATCATTCCAAGGTTGATGAATTGTATAAATACTTGTAGTAAAGTCATGAAAATGTATCCAAGTGTGAAGATGTGAATATAAGTGAGAAGTGAAAAAGCAAAGTAGATCAGAGGATGGGTGTTATGCTTCAATGGAACTAAACTTTGGCATAATGTAGATGCTTCTATCTTAGTTCACCAAATCTGGCAGTGAGCCACCCACCGACAGTGAGCCACCCCATTGGCAGTGAGCCTTTTCTGTGCTATGAGCATTCTAGGCAGTGAGCCTTTGATTTTTCTTATTTTTATTACATATTATATTGTGAGCTAACACTCACCATGGTTTTTCCCTTATTGGGTTTTCCATGTAAAAATCTAGTGTCTCATGTGTCTCATGTATGAATGTGTTAATTTTCTAATTTCATGCTTTCATGCTTACTTACAATAATAGTGTTTAAGTGGATGTTGATTTAATGGTTTTGAAGTATTGGTTACAACTGATTCACCCCACCCTCTCAGTTGTCTTTCCCTTTTCAACAATTGGTATCAAAGCGAGGGTTTCTCGGTAAAGAGCTTAACAGCGTGAGGTAGATCCGAAATGATGCACATGAAGGAATCACCACAGTTTGATGGAACGAATTATGCTCTATGGAAGGTATGAATGAAAAGTTGTCTTATTTTACTTGGCTATAGTATTTGGAAGATAACAGAGAAAAAGTATACTATTCCTAAAAAATGGTCCATTAGATGAAGATGAAGTCAAACAGTATGAATTAAATGGAAAAGCTAGAGATGCTTTGTTAAATACCTTATCTAACACCGAGTTGGTAAAAGTTAAGGATTTGGAGACTACCCATGAGATCTGGGATAAGTTGAAAAACTTATATGAAGGAGATGATTCTTTAAAGAGTGCCAAATTACAAAACCTGAAGGTGAGGTATGAAACCCTAAACATGAGTGAAGATGAAAACATAACTATCTACATGCAGAGAATTGATGAAATTGTCAATGGAATCAAAGGTCTTGGAGGAACTATTAATGAGGATGAGGTTGTGATGAAGATTATTAGGTCATTTCCTAAATCCTACAGTCACAAGGTGGCAGCAATTGAAGAAGTTATGAGTGTCCAAAAGGTTAGAAAGGATCAGTTACTTGAGAAACTTATAGCTTTTGAAATAAGAGAATTTGGTGATGCTCTGCCAAAGATTAAGACTGCTTTCAAAGCCAACACTTTAGAAAAGACTTCAAGAGCTTAGAAATATGCTGTGGAATCTGATGACGACCTAGATGAGGTTGAAGCCAACTTTGTGGATAGAATGCAAAGAGGTTCTAGTAAGTTCAAAGGTAAATTACCATTCAAATGCTTTTCTTGTGGTATGATTGGTCACTATGCATCTAGGTGTCTAGAGAGAATTGAGAGAGGGAAGAAGAATTTTGAAAGTAGACCTAGAGTCATAAAGAAATACTATATAGTCATGGATCTTGATGATGATGAGTCTAATGATGCCAATACTAGTGCAAATGAATGCTTGTTTATTTCCATTAAAGAAGAACATGTGTCTACTAATCTTGCTAGTTGTGTGAAGGAAGAAAAGCCAATGGAAGAGAGTGCTTTGTCTCTTTAGGTTGAGAAGGTAAGGATGAATGGATTATTGACAGTGGATGTTCAAATCACATGACTGGTGATAAAAGTAAGTTTCTAGGTTTGGAAAAGTATGATGGAGGACTGGTTAGGTTTGGAGATAATGCAGCCAGTAAGATCTATGGAAGAGGATCTATTTCTTTTGATGGCAAGCACAATACAAATGATGTTCTATATGTCAAGGGCCTAAAGAATAATCTTTTAAGTGTTGGCTAGATGTGTGATAAAGGGTATGATCCAAGTTTCAAAGACAATTCATGCAAGATCATGGAAAGCTCCAGAATAGTGATTGCAACTAGTAAGAAGACTAGAGGTAATATTTATCATTTGAGAGGAACTAATGATTGTTATTTGTTGGCTCAGACAGATGAGAGTTGGTTGTGGCATAGAAGGATGTGTCATATTAATTTTGACAACTTGGTAAAGATAATTTTAGTACAAGATGTGAGAGATCTGCCTAGGCTTGTAAAACCTGCTAATACTATTTGCAAGGAATGTCGGATGGGCAAATAGACAAAGACAACATTCAAGATCAAGGAACAATTTTTTGCTGGTCTGCTTGAGTTGGTACATATAGATTTGTGTGGTCCTACAAGAATAAGAAGTCTACAAGGAGATAGGTACTTTATGTTGCTATCTAAACTATGAAAATGAGATCCTAAATGGATGCAAATTCAACCTAAAATGCACCCAACCTCAAGTCCAAGGGACCTCAAGATTGGGCTAAACTACTAACACACTAAACTATCTAATTGTACCCTATCTAAGCCTATTAGTAGTGATATACCCTAAGATGTAATATGCTAAACTAAACTTAGGCTAGAATTGCACTAATTATAATGGATGTGAGCACTCAAATTTGTAGAATAACTTTGCATAAAATGACTTGTTGAAATGGGAGGTGGAGGCCTCAATTTATAGATTTTTGGAGATGGGATTGGAGGGTTAGGATCAATTTGGAGGACCAATGGTTGAGATTGCTTGAGGATCCTCAAGCAAGGAGAATTAGACAAATCGCATGATTGAATTGGATGAGAATTTTGCCCCAAGATGCAAGGGATGATCAATGGATGAGATTGCAAGTTTGAATGGATGGATGGCTAGGATTAAGTAGGTGTATGATATGTAATGACTCATTTATGAAAAGGCAAGGCTTGGACTTTGTGAGGAATTTTAAATTCTATGGAGAGGACAAGTAGAATTTAAAATTAGAAGAATAGTGTTCAAATAGTGCCACATGGAATTTTAAATTGGAATGAATATTCATTTAATTTTTGGACTGAACTATAGTAAAAAAATATTTAATTTTCAAATTATAGTAGAGGAATTTGGTTTTTATGATATGATAAAAGGTGAAAATAAATTAATTAAATAATTAAAAATTAATTAATTAATATTTGGATTAGATGAAGTGATGTGGGTGGATTAGGGTTGGATTGCATAGGTGGATGAAAGTGGTTATGACCATATTTAGACGTCTACATTTTCCCCTCTTTGATATGGCATCATAGCTATCAAGTTGATGGGATATCAAATAATATAATTTTTTTGATAAATATGCCCTTGTAGTTGAGTAGGAGGGGAGTGGGTGACCAGGTGATGCCCCCTCAAGAGATTGGTAGAAAAAATAAGTTTTTCAGTGATCTCTTGAAAAAGGAGAAAGAACAGAGAGGGTGGTGTAGCGATGTTGGGAGTAAAAACCTAACCCAACATGAGGGGGGTGTGGGGTGTAGTGGGTTATAAAAATTCATGTTTTTCATGGGGAAATTCTATTTTTTGGATATGAAGGAAAATGGTGCTAAAACAGAGGCAAAAGGTGCTAAAATAAAGGGAAATTGATGCTGAAAGATGAACAGATGGCGCTAAAGGATGAACGTTAGGTCAAGCTAGGGTTTGGGAAGAAAAATAGGGTTAGGGCTGCATTTGGATTTTTGTTTAATTTTTTAATATGTGATTATTTTGGTGCATAAAGTTTTGATTTGAGCACATGGGAATTTTTATTTTAGCATGTGAAATTTAAGAAATGTGCTTTTTATAGAGAGGCGCATTGTGTTTTGAGAGGGGGGCTGGGAAGGGTGTGTAGCCGAGTGTTTTAGTGCCTACAATTTTGGAGGGGTGGGGAGGAGCACTTATCCCGGTGCTTTAGTGCTTAGAATTTTGGAGGGGGTGGGGAGGGGAGCTTAGCCCGATGCTTTAGCGCCTACCATTTTTTCTTGAGGGGGGAAGTGTTGAAATTAGGGAAGACAACTAAGAGGGGGGTGAATAATTTGTCACAAAACTTTATCTTTTTCTGCATTTAATCTTCTTTACCACTTGTTAACAGATTAATGATATAACCATGAAAGCATGAAACAACACATGAGCAGAAACATAATCAATGCACATAACACCAAGATTTTAACGTGGAAGCCTAGTTAAGGGAAAAACCACGGTGGAGGTTAACCCACAAGATTTATTCTCTATTAAAAGAATAGAAAAATGGGAAGGCACTTACCTTCAAGTGCACTGCCCAGAGCTCACTGCTCCAAGAGACTCACTATCTACAAAAATATTCACATAGTTAACACTGAAAGGTTGAACTAAGAAACATCTTCTCTTTGCCAAGGTTCAGTTCCATTAAAGCTCACAACACCTCTACTCTACCTCCAAACACTTCTTTCCTACCTCCACATCTTCACACACATAAACACATTTACATGACTTCATTACACTTATTTATACATGACATCGACTTTGGAATGGACATCAAAGTCACCCTTACAATCATCTATCTGGAACATTCTCCAAGATAGGTATTACAAGAAATTACAATCACAAGACTTGACTTAATACAAAATGCTACATGCGAACCACTATACTGTCGGCCAAACATAGTTGGGACTCAAATCTTCCTTGAACAAAATGCCACGCTCCATAGAACTTGTCTTAAATCATCCACAACATGCACAAAGAATCTGTTCGGCCAAGGCTGGAAAGAATAGCAACACCAAAGGAGAAATATTCAACTATGAGCTCAATTCTTAATGTGGACCACCAACACAATAGGCACATGATCTAGAGACCTCCACAAGCACAATGAAATCAACAGAAACAACTGTACCACCTCAAATCACCAGAATCACTTGCATCTTCATACATGAGCTTAAGAACACTAACTATCATGATTGTCAAACTAGAAATATTGCTTATGGACCTCCAAACCACAAACCACTAGAGTTGAGGATACACACCAACATCCCCAACATACCTCTAAAACTGCAGACCATAATATTCCAATGCAGAGAAATATAGACCAGATTCCTATCACTTTGTTACCTCTAAATAACTGCAAAACCCAGTTCTACTCAGATGGCCATAACTTCACCAATCCTCCATGCGGACCTCTCAAATCTTAACTAGAGCAACTTCAGACAATCTTCTACAAAACCCTTTAGTTCACAGACTCTGATCTTTGTCTCACTGGGAATGTGAAGCAATCTACTTGTGATAGGTAAAAAGTTAGGTTAATAAGATCAAGCATAGCCATGAAAACCTAACCCTACCATCATCAAAGAATCTAATCTAAATGAAACCAAAAGTATGCAATTCAAGCACAATATCACCTAGATTGTATGATTCCTTGTTTATGATGTGGATTGATTCTTCAACAATTAACAATTATGAAGATAAAAGATGCCATGATGGATGGATGATAATGATGATAAGCTCAATGGATGCTATGGATACTCAATTGCTCAATATGCTCAGGATGATAATGTAGACATTATATGAATGCTGGATAGATGTAGTATGGAATGAGAGGGTGTTTATATAGAACTCAACCAAAATCAATCAATGGTGGAGATTCGGTGGCTATGTGAATGGTTAAGATTGAATGACAGACATAGATGAGTGTGAAGATGACAAGTGGAGAGAAGATAGGGCTCATGTGTGCTTGTGTACATAAAAAGTACTACATGTGAAAGATATTAAATAAAAGGATGTAGTACCACTTATCTTTTTAAATGAAAGAGGCACACATGTCGGCTCATGAGATAAATGATAAGGTAAATTAATTAAATAAATAAAATTTATTTAATTAATTGGAAAGCGAGTTTTATGAAAGGAATTTTAATTAAATAAATAAATAAATTTTAATTAAAAATAGATAGAATGAAGATAATTAAATAATTAAAGATTGTTTAATTATAGTTTAGAGGAAATGGCTAATGAATTAATTAAATAAATATAAATTTAATTAATTAATAGAAGAAATAGATGTATTAGGGACATTGCTCAAGTGTGTTAGACAAATGCAGATGATGTGATAATGCGATGTTTGAATGCTAATGATAATGGGTCAATTTTGGGTGTCTACATTTTGCCCCTCTTTGAGATGATTTTCAAGAGAGAGTTGTGTCAAAGAAGATACAACTAGCAGGTGATGCCCCCTCGAGAGGTAAACCAGGCTAACTAGGAAGGGCTGGGTTGACTCGTGATAGAAGAAAAGCTAGGATGCAAGGTTGACATGAAGAAAATAGAGGTTGGGAGGGAACAAATAGGATGATGTAGATGAAAATAGCTTTTGGCATAGAAGAATTAGTGTTTGGATAGGGGTATAAGTAGGTTCTGCAAAGGCAAATATGCTCATTTGTGCTCAGTTGTGCTTAGAAAGTTATAGAGATCTAGAGCTCCTTAGAGTTGGTGTGCGACAAGAGTTGGAGAGCTATCAAGATGGTGATTCCACATAGAGATCATCGTACTGAGCGAGTGAGGAACATGGATGACCAAAGGGATCAGATGTACCGGTATGTATCGAAACTTTTACTAAAAGTGTGATTTTGATAGGCTAGAAGCGTCATAAATGCACACATGTCACCAGAAGCAACTAGGTCTTAGGATAGGTAGTTTAGGTCACTTAGGAGGGAAAAAAGGTTGCTTATAGTAATTAAATTTGCTTTTAGGCACGGCTTGCATATAGAAAAACTAGGTTGCTTTTAGTTGGCTAGACAAATGTATAGGCAAAATGCACATATAGATAGGAACAAGTCACTTATGGTCAAATAGTAGGCATATAGGAAAATGCAGCTCGCAAGTAAAGCAAAAGTGCTTAATTATAGGTGAAAGATAGTTGTATGTAGAGATTCAGCTCACATGTAGTCCAACAGTGATCACATAGGTAGAAGAAGTCACATTTGAACGAGATATAAGTGCATATGGTAAAAGAGGTCGCTTTTGATCAGCAAATAGGTGCATATGGAAAAGTGAACCTCTTATGCTAGATAGAAGCTAGGAGAGCAATAAACGATGAAATTTTGATAGCATTTAACAAGCGCAAGGGATTGACATGATGAATGAAATGATGCAAGATATACTATCGCCTTTGTTATCAAAGGAGCCACATCCTAGGGATTTACAGTTGGTGAGATTACTAGATGCAGAGGAGCAGCTAGTGTTAGAGATCCTCAGGTTACAACATGTGTCAAGATTGGAGCCAATTCAAGCACATCGATTACTGATGACAACGATGGTGGAGCAATGGATGAGAGAGCATAGTTCTTTCTTGTTTCCGATAGGAGAGGCTAAGATCACACTAGAGGATGTGTTTTAGATTATGTGGATTCCTATAGATGGGGACCGAGTAGATTATGATCATGGTATGGGTCTAGCTGCATTCAGGATACTGTTCAGGACACCAGACATTGGAGTAGAGGGCTCAAAGATTCTGATGGAGAGGATGGAGGAGCTATGTGACAGACTGCAGTGAGTGGTAGTGGCTATTATAAGATGGCTAGTGGGAGATAGATGAGCAAGTGACTTTCCAGTAGGATGGGGGACAGTGATGGAGGGGATGTTCTCCTATGGTACGAGAAATACATGGGTGAAGTGTGTGCTTGGACAGCTCTATCATTTCCTGCATGATTGTGCATATATGTTAGGAGTATGTCTGCAAGAGTTACAGTTTTGCATGTGTGGGCTTATGAGCATATTCTAGTGACGAGACTAGAGGGATGGGTGGCTAGAGTAGTAGGAGAGCCTTATGCTAGGATGTATAGAGGAGCTTTGACATACCGGTAGCGTAGAGGAGTAGTAAACTAGCGGAGGAGGTTGGATGAGGTAGATAGATTTGTATGGAGCCCATGGCTGGGATGTAAGAGATGGGATAAGGAGGATGTTGAGCTTGTCTATGTTAGATAGGTGAGATATATTTTTGGACGTGACATATACATTATAGAGCACTATTTTCCTGAGAGGGTTTTGAGACAATTCGGGTTACCACAGGCAGTACTAGTTGGGGATGCCATTTTTGGGAGGACTAGACAGGAGGTGTTTGATTGGGGGCCAGAGGTTGTGGTTGACATAGCTTTGGCAGAGAGAGATGGGCTACAGCCAGTTGTATGGTAGTGGGGACAGGGTCCTACAAATCCAGGGACTCTACTAGATTATGATGCATACTGGGTGATAGCTAGACCAACACGACTGATGCGGTTTAGAGAGATTAGAGAGATAGGGATGGAGAGACCAGTTAGGAGAAGATGACGACAGGCTCCACCAGCGTAGGTTGTTGTACCAGCAGTGCCAAGGATACATGTATAGGGACAGATGCCAAGGCAGCCTCAGATACTTACACAACCTCAGGGGTAGATATTGGTGGGTGATGATGTTGGGATTTAGCAGCTACGACAGAGGATTAGAGAGGAGAGGAGATGGAGGCAATGGGTGTAGATGAGATTGAGGAGGGTGGAGATAGATAGACACTAGGAAGTGATTGGCTTGTAGCATGCTAGGGCTCAGGCTTAGACATACCAGGCTCAGTTACAGTTGAGAGTACAGGCTGGGGATGGACAAGATGATGGTGCACTTGCAAGGGTGATAGGAGAGAGAGATGCAGTGAGACAGAGTGAGTAGATGATGAGGTTAGAGAAAGATACAGTTGTTTAATAGGTGCAGGCAATGAGAGATGAGAGAGATGGTCTGCGGGTAGAGAGGGATGCAGATGTGCAGTAGCTATAGGGGATGACTAGTGAGCGGGATAGAGCAGTGACTACATTAGGTACTGATGGGCTATGACGTATCTAGCCACATAGTTGACACAAGTACAGGCAGAGCTACAGAGAGTATAAGGTGAGGCTGAGTACTATAGAGGCTTATACTATGGGGCTGTGCTAGTAGAGCAGAGGCATCCTAGCTTTAGGAGCAGGTCAAGACCTTTAGGTTCATGGAGGTCAGGTGGATCTCGATTAGTAGCCTCAGTGATGGAGTCATCGAGAGATAGGGTGAAAGGTACAGGACCCAATGGTGGTGGTCAGGGCGAGGGAGCTGCTAGTAGTCACTAGGGCTACCTTGTTTTATGTTGTATCATGATGAGGCCTAGAGCCGATTATACATACATTATTGATGGCTCAGCTGGTATATTGATAGACATGTATATATATATGATAGAGTATTGGTGATCTATCTGATGTTGTAGTGGATGCACTATTGGTTTTATGATGGTTATGCATGTTGTATTTGTTTTTCATGGATTATGTATGGATGTTTATAGAAATAATATGAATGGAAATGGTATGATAATGCAAATATGTAAATGGTTAGGATATGAGATGGACTTATGCATATAGATAGATGGTAATTAGACAATATATGATGGACTTATGATATGTCTAACACACTTGTTTTGCAGGATATGAGATGTGGACAAAAGACTATGGAAATTATTGATTTTGGCTAAGGATGATATAGACAAATAATAGGATGAATAGATGAGGATGATGGGTAGCTTTTTAAGTAATTGCTCAAAATGAAAAGAAATGCAATCCTTATGTTTGATATAGCATGTGGATGTTATGCACCAGGGTATAGAAGACCAAGGTGTCAAGATATCTAATACACAACTAGTATGCTACAATCTTGTCTAAAGACATGAGGTCAAGATGTTGAGCCAACATTCACAAGATATGAGCAACATCTAGTGTTGTGAGATGCACTTTGATGCTACAAGCAATGGTTTGAGCTTATCTCCACTACACATAGTGATAGCTTGTTGGTTATATGTAGGGAGTGTTAGATCTAGGGCACACAACTGAGGGGGGGGTGAATCAGTTGTACAAAAACTTGCTTCTACTTCAAACACTTGATTCTTCTTTGTTAGTTAATAGCATATCAATCAACCATTCATGAAAGCATAAACCATAAACACCGGAGTAGATAAACATCAACACATTAGACACCAAGATTTTTGACATGGAAAACCTGGTTAAGGGAAAAACAATGGGGTGATTAACCCAAGGATTATTCTCTATTAGAAAAATAAGAAAAATGAATGGCACATGCCAATTAGGGCTCACTACCCAAGCACAATGCTCACAAGGAGGCACACTACCTATAAGAGACACACTATCTACAAGATCATAAGTCTCACAAACTTGAACTAGAGAATGACATCTTCACCATGTCTGGATCAGTTCCATTTAAGCCCGAATCACACCTGCTCTACCTTTCGCTCTTCTGCTATACCATACTCATCCGCTCCATAACACACATTGAGATGAATTCACAAACCTTTATTTATACAAGGCATCAACTTAGGAACAATCATCTAAGTCGGCAATCATCCATAAGAACATTCGCAAGATAAATAACTCATCCGGTCGGCCAGTCTGAACAAGAACATCTTCATCTGAAAGAACTCATCTAGTCAGCCAACAAGAACATCTCCATCCAGAAGAATATCTCCAATTTCGGGCTCTAACACTAATGCGGACTAGCAACACAACCTCAACATGATCTAAGAACCTTCACAGGTTTGCCTGAATGACCAGGTACATCCATACTTCCTCTACTCACTAGAATCTCTTCTCTTCCTCATCCAGAACTTCAAGAACATAGTCTATTGCCACTATCATACTAAAAAAGGTACTTCTAGACCTCCAAACCATGAACAAATCAAGATGAAACATCACAAGGACATCCCAAACATTCCTTCCAATCTGCAGAATAGGACAATGCACTTCCGGATCTCACCAGACCTTTTTGTAACACTCTATCACTCTAGAGCATCTCCCAAAACCAGTTCTACTTAATCAATCACAACTTCTTCATATCTTCATGCAGACCTCTGAAATATTAACTAGATCATCTCAAGACTCATATCTACAAACCCTTTAATCCGCATCCTCTGATCCTCAACCTATTGAGTACTTTTGCCTTCTTCTCATCACTATTCCTGAATGAGACTAATTTCCTCAATAACCTCAGCACACAGCTCATCCAATCCTTCTTATCAATGCAATATGAGTATGTTGACATCAATGATAACACTGGTTAACCTCATACTTGCAACAATCTCCCCCTTTGTCATTGATGGCAACATATGATGTGAAAAAAATCAAGACAAGAACTTCTCCTTTCTGTCACAGCTCCCCCTATCAGCAACAACTCTTCACATGTCTTCTCTTCCTTTATTGCTCCCCCTTTGATCATCAACCACTTGTTTTTCACATGTCTTCTCTCCCCCTTTGACATCAATAGCAAAGGGCTCATACTTGCAATTCTAGCACATCAGAATAATACTAGTTGCTCCCCCTTAGTAGTAGCTCCCCATCATCAATCTAGATCACAAGATATGACTGTGATATCCACCGGACTGATGCACATCAGTGCATACTAGTTCATCACCGGAGGGGCCATGACCCCTAACTTCTCTCAGAGATACTCAAAAAAGTCCTTGGGAAGAGGTTTAGTAAAAATATCTGCAATCTGATCCTTGGAGGGTACATACTCCAATCTGACTTCATCCTTGTTCACTTGTTCTCTTAGAAAGTGAAACTTGATAGATATGTGCTTGGTCTTAGAATGCAACACCAGATTCTTAGAAATATTTATTGCACTTGAATTATCACAGAAAATTGTGATAGGCTCCTCATATTCTACTTTAATGTCTCTTAGCATCTGCTTCATCCATAAGATTTGAGTGCAACTACCTACTACTGCAATGTATTTTGCTTCAGTTGTAGACAGAGATATTACCTCTTGTTTCTTGCTTACCCAAGAAACCAATCTTTTTCCTAAAAAGAATGCTCCTCCACTTGTACTCTTCTAGTCATCCACATCTCTTGCCCAATCTACATCTGTATATGCATGAACAGAAAAGTCCTGATCTCTAGGATACCATAGACCATACTCAACTATCCCCTTTAGATATCTAAAAATCCTCTTGATTGCCATAACATGAGATTCTCTAGGATCAGCCTAGAATCTTGCCACAAGACAAATAGCCTGCATTATATCTAGTCTAGTCTGAGTGAGATACAATAATCCTCCAATCATTGATCTATACTTGGTCTGATCTATCTTAGGAGAGTCATCATCTTTGCTCAACTTACATCCAGTTGCCATAGGAGTGTTCATTAGCTTTGAATCTTCCATTCTGAATTTCCTCAACAATTCTTTCACATATTTGGTCTGAGAGATAAAGATGCCTTTCTTTGTCTGAGTAATTTATAGACCCAAGAAGAAATTTATTTCACCAAGCATTAACATTTCAAACTCACTTTTCATTTGATTTGCAAAGGTTTTACACAAACTGTCTCTTCCTCCAAAGATGATATCATCAACAAATACTTCAACAATCAAGATGTTTTCATTATCTATTTAGAAATATAGATTACTATTAGCAATACCTTTGTTGAAACCAATCTACACAAGATGCTTATCCAACCTTTCATACCATGCTCTTGGGGCTTGCTTCAATCCATACAGTGCTTTCTTCAACTTGCAGACCATATCATCATGATCAGACAATTGAAATCCATCCAGTTGTTCAATGTATACTTCTTCTTCCAAATCACCATTTAGGAAGGTAGACTTGACATCCATTTGATATACCTTGAAGTCTTTGATGGCAGCAAATGCAAGAAATCATCTCACTGCTTCAATTCTTGCCACCGGAGCAAAAGCTTCTTCAAAATCAATTCCTTCTATTTGAGAGTAGCCCTTGCAGACCAATCTGGCTTTGTTTCTGATTACTTCACCAACTTCATTTAGTTTGTTTCGGAAGACCGATTTGGTTCCAATCACATTCTTGTTTCTAGGTCTGGGAACAAGATCCCAAGTGTGATTTTTTTCAATTTGCATCAACTCTTCCTCCATTGCTTTGGTCCAATTTTCATCATTGCAAGCTTCATTTATTGTCTTAGGTTCAATCTTTGAAATCAAACAGTATTCATTTGAATTTTGAGCAATTCTCCTCCTTGTTTGTACCCCTTTGCTTTTGTCACCTATGATCTGATCTTTAGAATGGTTTAGAGTTACATACCTTGGAACTTTGGGAGTTTCTTGCACTACTGTTTCTTGATCAGGCTCATTCAGACAAACCTCTTCTTCCTGATTTACCAGATCAGTCTGAATCTGAATTTTAGAGGAGAATTGAGCTCCTTGCACCAGAGAATCATTCTAATCATCTTCATCATATTCATAAAACCTTGAGGGCTTCTCAATTCTTTCATCAACCTTCACATTTGTACTTTCTATCATCTTTCTCAATCTCTTATTGTAACACCGGTATGCTTTGCTTTGAGTGGAGTAACCCAAGAAAATTCCTTCATCACTTCTAGCATCAAACTTTCCTAGATCTTCATCTCTTTTGATGTAACTCTTGCTACCAAATACTCTAAAATATCTCACAGTGGGAGTTATACCAAACCAAATTTCATAAGGAGTCTTACTGGTATTGCTTCTGATTTGAACTCGATTAAGAGTATAGACTGCAGTGCTGATAGCTTCTCTCCAAAACATCTGGGGAACATTTGCTTCCATCATCATTGTCCTGGATGCTTCCTAGATGGTCTGGTTCTTTCTCTCAACTACTCCATTTTGCTATGGAGTCTTGGAAGCAGACAACTGTCTCTGTATACCATGCTTCTCACAAAAGTCTATGAATTCACCGGATGTGAATTCACCACCTCTATCAGACCTCAGACATTTCAGTTTCAATCCGGTTTGATTCTCTACCATAGCTTTGAAGATTTTGAACTTCTCAAGGGCTTTTGATTTCTCTTTTAGAAAGGTAACCCACATCATCTGGGAATGGTCATCAATTAGTAACATGAAATATCTGTCACCTTACATACTCTTGATTCTTGTCGGACCACATAGATCAGTATGAACTAATTCCAATAATCCGGTAGAAGACTGATCCTTGCTTTTGAAAGAGACTGCTCTGTTTACCTAGCTGGCATTCTTTGCACAAACTATTTGTAGGTTTCACCAATTTTGGAAGATCTCTTACAACCTAAGTATTGCTTATCTTGATGATGTTATCAAAATTCACATGACACATCCTTCTATGCCATAACCAACTCTGATCAACTTGAACAAACAAACAAATTTTATTAGAACCAACTAGATGGAAGATATTACTTTTTGTTTGAGTACTAGATGCAATCTCAGTTCTGGAGCTTTCAAAGATCCTGCATCTTCCATTCTTGAACTGGAGATCATAACCTTTGTCTACCAGCTATCCAACACTGAGAAGATTGTGCTTCAATCCTTCAACATATAGTACATCACCGGTTTTGCTCTTTCCATCAAAAGAAATAGTTCCCCTACCTTTGATTCTGCCAGTAGAATTATCACCAAATTTTACCATTCCTCCTTCATACCTTTCCAAATCTAAGAACTTGTTCTTGTCACCTGTCATATGGTGAGAGCATCCACTGTCAATAACCCAATCATCCTTTTCTTCAACTTGGGCAGCCAAAGCTCTTTCTACAACTTTATGATTGACAGATTCAGAGGATATTGGATCTTCTTCCTTGATGGCAATAAACACCCATTCCTTTCTGGATATGTTTCCTATTTCTAATTCATCATCTGTTACACCTTCATTATCATCTTCTTCATGAACATAATAATAGTTCTTTTGGAACCTTTGTCTATTAGAATTTGACCTTGCAGATCTTTCCAGACATCTTGAAGCAAAATGACCAATTTTATTGTAGTTGAAACAATTAAAGGGTAATTTTCCTTCATACTTACCGGATCCTCTTGGCAGTCTCTTTACAATGAGGGCTTCAAGTTGAGTTGTTTCTACTTCTTCCTCTTCCATGTCTTTCCTTTCTTGATCATACCATGACAGCTTCCTTGAAGAGTTTTTTCCCAGATCAAATCTTTGTTTGCCTTTTACATAGGCACTGGCTTTGAATGTAGATTCAGTCTTGGGATGATCATCTCCAAACTCGGTCATTTCAAATGTAGCCAGTTTGCCAGCCAATTGCTCTCTTGTGATAGTTGTATGGGCTCTGAATTCATCAATGGCAGCAACCTTGATTTTGTAGGTAGCAGGAAGGGATTTGAGAATTTTGCAAATAATCTCATTTTCATCTAGAACTCCACCAGCATTCCTGATTCCACACACCAGCTCATTTACTCTTGGCATAAAGGTAGTGATATTTTCATCATCCCTCATCTTCAATCTTTCAAATTTCCCTTTGAGACTTTGCAACCTTGCACTCTTAACAAACTCATCTCCTTCATGCAGAAGTTCTAGTTTAACCCAGATCTCATAGGTAGTTGGTAGGTCAATAACATTTGAGAGTTTTGAGTCAGTCAATGCGCTTAGAAGAGCTTCTTTGGTTCACAGATTGTTTTCAACATCTATGATTTCATACAGAGTTGTCGAACCACCCTATGGAGGTACATATGCTTTTGTGACCATGGACAAGTATGCTTTTCCCATACACTCCAAGTGACATTTCATGCTACCTTTCCAGAGTGAGAAGTTGGTTCCATCGAACTTTGGACTATCCTTCTTGTATGACGACATCCTGGATCTCCTCAATGGGTTAAGTTCCTTTCAGAGGAACTTAGCTTTGATACCAATTGTTAGATCTAGGGCACATAACTGAGAGGGGGGGTGAATCAGTTGCACAAAAACTTGCTTCTACTTCAAACACTTGATTCTTCTTTGTTAGTTAACAGTATATCAATCAACCATTCATGAAAGCATAAACCATAAACACCAGAGTAGAGAAACATCAACACATTAGACACCAAGATTTTTGATGTGAAAAACCCAGTTAAGGGAAAAACCACGGGGTGATTAACCCAAGGATTATTCTCTATTAGAAGAATAAGAAAAATGAATGGCACATGCCAATTAGGGCTCACTACCCGAGCACACTTCTCACAAGGAGGCACATTGCCTACAAGAGACACATTGTCTACAAGATCATAAGTATCTCAAACTTGAACTGGAGAATGACATCTTCACCATGTCTAGATCAGTTCCATTTAAGCCTGAATCACACTTGCTCTGCCTTTCGCTCTTCCGCTATACCACACTCATCCACTCCACAACACACATTGAAATGAATTCACAAACCTTTATTTATACAAGGCATCGACTTAGGAACAATCATCTAAGTCGGCAATCATCCATAAGAATATTCGTAAGATAAATAACTCATCCGATCATCTAGTCTGAACAAGAACATCTTCATCCGGAAGAACTCATCCGGTCGGCCAGCAAGAACATCTCCATCTAAAAGAATATATCCAATTCCGGGCTCTAACACTAATGCGGACCAGCAACACAACCTCAACATGATCCAGGAACCTTCACAGGCTTGCCTGAATGACCAGGTACATCCACACTTCCTCTACTCACTGGAATCTCTTCTCTTCCTCATCTGAAACTTCAAGAACACAGTCTATCGCCACTGTCATACTGAAAAAGATGCTTCCGAACCTCCAAACCATGAACAAATCGAGATGAAATATCACAAGGACATCCCAAACATTCCTTCCAATCTGCAGAATAGGACAATGCACTTCCAGATCTCACCGGACCTTTTTGTAACACTCTATCACTCCGGAGCATCTCCCGGAACTGGTTCTACTTGATCAATCACAACTTCTTCATATATTCATGCAGACCTCTAAAATCTTAACTAGATCATCTCAAGACTCATATCTACAAACCTTTTAATCCGCATCCTCTGATCCTCAACCTATGAGTACTTTTGCCTTCTTCTCATCACTATTCTTCACTATTCCTAAATGAGACTGATTTCCTCAATAACCTCAACACACAACTCATCCAATACTTCTTATCAATGCAATATGAGTATGTTGACATCAATGACAACACTGGTTAACCTCATACTTGCAACAAGGAGCTAGTCTTAACATATAATAGTCTCATGTGCATAAGAGACTATTTAGGTTCTCAGATGCTTGAGATATTGATATGTAAGATGCTAATCCCAACACGTACAAGATACCAATATGCTTAGGAATAGAATAAGATCATCTCGCAAACACGGCATACGAAAGCAATATGACCATGCCCCATTCCATACTTCATCCCAACATACAAAGATATAGATAGATCAAGGCAGTCTTGATTAGGCATAGAAAAGGGACAAAAGATATTGTCATCACGTTCTCTTACCAAATTTAGGTGCTCTTAGATGGATTTAATCTGGCACCTTGTTGAGAGGAAAGTTGCATCCTATTGAAGGCTAAAAGATGTTGATAAATGGCTATAGCAAATGTTGGCTTAAGGCATGTAGACAAATAGTTTCTGGCTTACACTTGATTGGTTAAAGTGCTTCAGTTTTCAGTATACACATAGTTTGCTTCTTGCTTGAGCTAATCAAAGAGCAGAAGATGTAAGATGAGAGAAGATGAAGAAGATGGGGTGGATCATCTATGCTTGAGTACTGGAAACTTCCTTTGTATTCTAGACTACCTACATACCCTATATCCATGGGATCAAATCACATTTACGATGAAGATGAGACATGATGAATATGTAGTTCTAGGTTTTATTAATGATGTAAGTGATGAAAGATAGAAGAATGTGAGATGAAAGATTAAAGAAATGATTAGAAGAAAGATGAAAGATGGATGATGAAAAGAAGGGGCTATCATCTTAGCCTAAATCATAGTGCTTCCTTCGCATCTCAGATTGCCTACATACCCTGTATCCATGGGATCAAGGCTGTAACAATAGAGCTGGGATGTAGTTCTTGCTTATTATGCTAGACAGATGATATTGAAAGACTGATGTGATTTCTTGAATGTTCACGTTGGTGATGTCTTGCAATTGTCAGATGTCAGATGAGTGTGAATTGATTGCAAAGATATGAAGCTTGGTTGCAAATTGTTTTGCCACGTTTGTTGTTGGATGAACGCTATGGTTGAAGTTTGAAAGTTTGTTGTGTTGTGAAATAAAGTGTTTGATGTGTTATGAGCTAGAGATAGCGGTATCCACTTCCAAATAAGACTCAACAAATGTTCCCAGTGCAGGATGAGGTTTATTATGAAGAAGTGATGATAAGGATGGCGTGTGGTCAAGATGCTAAGGTGCCAAAAGAGATGGTTATCGCAACAATGTTTCAAGTATGCTAGCTAGCATTAACAAAGGCAAAGGTGGAAAGGCTATTTATTTCAATGATATGTGGATAATAAGATGGACTATGTAGGATAGGATGGTGAAATATGGTAGGAAGAGTGATGATCAAACAAACCAAGTAGATGACGGAAGATGGTCACTACACATAGCACCTATTTACCAAGGTGCTTGTTTACTAGGTTTTCACCAGAGGACGAATTATTTATCTTAGATTTTTTTTGTTATCCAAAGCACCATGAAGTGGTTTTCACTATTGGATGGATTTATTTATTTATTTATTTTTGGGGATAGCTGAGATTTAAGGATAAAACTTCTTGAGATGAATGCTGTTGACTGGTCCCTCCAAGGGAATGCCTTTAGGTGTTGAAAGAGTGTATGCACCTAATCCATAAACTGCTATGATGATGAAAGGACCAAGCCAATTTGGTTTAAACTTGCCCTGTTTCTCATGGTGTTGCTAATTCTTTTGATTCTCTTTAAGGACAAGATCTCCAACTTGAAATCAACATTCTCTAATTTTTTTGTTGTAGCTACAGCGTAGATGGTTTTGATAGACTTGGAGATGGTTGAGTGCTGTAAGATGTCATTCATCTAGAAGCTCAAGATCATGGAGTCTTGATACTTGATATTCTTCCTCTGAGATGGTATGTTGTAAGGATACTCGTAGTGAGGGGATCTCAACCTCAATAGGTAAAATAACGTTAGTGCCATACACAAGAGAATAGGGTGTGGCTCTAATGGGAGTTCTGATACTTGTTATATATGCCCATAATGTAGGATGGAGTTGTAGATGCCAATCTCGACCAGCTTCATTGATTGTATTTTTGAGGATTTTGATAATTATTTTATTAGAAGCTTCAGCTTGGCCATTGCTTTGAGGATAGTAAGGGGTAGAGAGTCTATGTTGGATATGGAACTTGTTGCAAAGATTTCTGACCTCTTGATTCTTGAAGGGACGACCATTATCTGTAACAATAGCTTGAGGAACTCCATAATGATAGATGATATAGTGTAGAATAAACTTAGACATTTACTTTCCTGTGATATAAGTCATTGGTATGGCTTCCACCCACTTTGTGAAATATTCAGTGGCGGTGATAATAAACATATGACCACTTGATGAAGTAGGATGGATTTTACTTATGAGATCAAGTTGCCACTGCGAAAAAGGCCATGGAGTAGTGATAGGCTAAAGCTCATGTACTAGTTCATGTATTAAATCTCTATGTTTCTAACATTGTAGACATCTCTTTGCAAATTGTTGTGCATCTTTTTCCATGGTTGCCAATAGTATCCTGCTTGTAGAAGTTTCTTAACAAGGCCAAGGCCAGTGGAATGCGAGCCACAGTCACCTTCATGTACATCATGTAAGGCCACTTTTTCTTCCTCAGAATCAAGACATTTAAGAAGGATACCATCAAGACTCCGGTGATAAAGGGTGTCTCCCAAAATAGTGTAATGAGAGGCTCGATGGATAAAGGTTTTACGTTGGTTGTTAGATAGTTGAAGTGGAAAGGTTTGATTATGGAGATACTCATATAAATCCTCGTACCATGGCAAATTGGGACCAACAATGTCACATATAAGCTTAGACTGTGGAACTTCAAATGCTACCAAAAACTCACATTTATGTGTATTAGATGGCATGTCTAGAAGAGACTCAATCATAGCCATGGCATCTACTACTATGTTCTATAGCCTTGGGATTTGTTCAAAAGTTATATTGTCAAAATATTTTTTAAAATAATCAACTATTAGCTTATATGGAAGAAGCTTCTAATCTTTTGTTTGATATTCATCTAAGACCTATTTGATAACCAGTTGAGAATCACCAAAGACTTGTAACTGTTTGATAGCCCATTGTACTACCATGCATAATCTTGTGATTAAGGCTTCATACTCTACTATGTTATTGGTACATGGAAATGAAATTCTGTATGATTTGGGTATACAATTTCCTTGAGGGGTAACAAACAAGATGCCTACTCCTGATCCATGTTGTGTGTATGATCCATCAAAATATAGCTGCCACCGTGTTGGAGAAGTTAAATTGAACAATCCTTCATCAGGGAATTCTAGATATATTGGGTGAATATCTGTGATGGGTGCTGCAGCTAATTGATCAGCGATGACTTGTCCTTTGATAAATTTTTGATCCACATATTGTATGTCAAATTCCCTTAAGATCATGACCCATTTTGCTAATCTTCCCATGAGAATTGCTTTAGAAAGAAGATATTCGAGTGGATCCACATTAGATATGAGCTTGGTTGTTTAGTTCAGCATATAGTGTCATAACTTTTGCGAAGCAAACACTAATGCTAAACATGCTTTTTCCATAGATGAATAATTGAGTTCATATCTCACAAGAGTTTTGTTGATGTAATAGATGGCTTGTTCTTTTCCTAAATCATCATGTTGAGCTAGAAGGGCACCCAATGCTACTGTTGTTGATGATATGTAGAGCAATAATGGGCAGTCAACCATAGGAGGTACTAACATAGGAGGTGTTTCCATATATTCCTTTATTTTATCAAAATCATGTTGACACTTTTCATCCCACTTAAAAAGTTCACCTTTATGAAGAAGATGCTGAAAAGGATGACATTTATTTGCTAGTTGTGAGATAAATCTGTAGATGGACTGTAACCTGCCTTGTAGACTGTGGAGCTGCTTGAGATTTGTTGGCAAAGGCATTTCCATGATAGCTTTTACCTTAGCTAGGTCCACTTCTATCCCTCATCGAGACATAGTTATCCCAACGGTTTTCTAGATGTTACACCAAATGCACATTTCTTTCAGTTCAGTCTAACTTGATACTTTTCTAATCAATCAAAGATTTGTGCTAATACCTGTAGATGTCCTCTTGCCTTAGATTTTTCCAGGATGTCATCAACATAGTCTTCCATGATAGTATGAAAAAGATCATGAAAAATAACTATCATGGCTCGTTGATAAGTAGCTCCAGCGTTCTTGAGACCACAAGGCATTACAACCCAGCAGTATGTTCCCCGTGGACAAATTAAAGGATGTTTTATCTTGATCTTCCTCTGCTATTATAATTTGATTATATCCTAAAAATCCATCCATCAAAGATAGCATTTCGTGTCTGGTTGTAACATCTACAATGTTGTCTATGCTGGGTAGTGGAAAGTCATCCTTAGGACATGCTTTGTTAAGATCTCTAAAGTCTGTACAACAGTGAACTTGTCCATCAGGTTTTTCTACAGGTACCAAATTTGAAACCCATTTTGGATAATCAATAGGCTTTATGAACTTTGCTTCTAATAGTTTTTGAATCTTTGCCTTGACCAATAAAGCTACTTGTGGATGCATTTTGTACAATTTTTGTTTGACAGGTTTTGCATTAGGAGATACTGCTAGATGATGTACCACAACTAATGGATCTAAACCCGACATGTCAGCATAAGTCCATGCAAAATTTATAGCTCTTTTCATAAAAAATGTTGTGAAGTTTCTTCTTTCTTGCTTTGATAGTGATGCTGCCAAAAAAGTGATCTTTGGATTCTACTCTGTACCCAAGTTCATGTCTTGTGATTTTTCAACTAGCACTGTTGATTTCTCATGATAATCAGTGGCAACAGGAAGATGAAATCCCCCATCCTCAGGCACCTCGGAGAGGTTTTTACCTTCAGATACATCCTTTATTTTTACTTTTTCACGGTCAAGAGGTGCCTTTCAGTTTTCACCTAGTGACCTATTTTGTTTGATTTTGTTTATTTCACTTTTGTGACTGAAGGATTTGATACTTCTGCCAAAATATGCTAGTTTAGGTAGGTCCATCATGAAACCTGCTTTGTGATCACCCAATGGAATACCTTGTCATAGGCCCATGAATTCTGCAATAGCTTCATCATTTTCAAATGTATCTAACATTGATGCCCCCTATTGGTCCCAATCGATGAGCTTAGGATATACGAGTGAAAGGGTAATGGAGGAATGGTTATGGCTAGAGGAGGCTGCAGAAATCATGAAGATGGAGTTTCTTGGAAAAGGTCGGTAATATGAAGGGGGAAGTCATTGATAGTATCCAAATTAGAAGTCTCTCCTACCAAGCAAGGTCTAGCATCAATATCAGAAATACACTTAATGTCTTTGAGTCATGGTACCTCTGGCTGATAACCAAGGCCTTACTTATTAAACTTCTTAGACACAATAATGGGTTTGATAGGTCCTTAGTCCTATGATCCCAATCCACCATGTCCTTTATAGTCCATGTTCTTTATGATGTAGAACCCATTGTTGTATCTCTCTAATTCCAGTTGGACTTGGTCATTTTCATCAAAAATATCCAAGAGTCTATATCATCAATGTCTTCATCATCCAAGAATCTGCCTTTAATGTATACTATGGGTGGAGCTTTTATGATAGTGGGAGCTAAAGTTGGTTTGGATGTAGAAGGTTTACCATAGGATTTAGGAGACAATGGAAGGGTGCCTACACAACAAGAGTCTTGCAGTGTGTATTCACCAAGGCCATGTTCAGTGTACTTGATATGGAAATTGGATAGGGCTTGAGTAGGTCAGATGGATCTACATAGGATGAAGATGGATATGCCTTAGTGTTGATAGGAATGTGGTTTAGACTCTGATATTTAGCTTGAAAGGCACGACAAAATTCAAATGGATTGGGATCAGCTTGGATAGTAACCTCAACACCGTTGTGTGGAAATTTAAGACATTGATGGTATGTGGAGGGAACTGCCTTGAGGGCATGTATCCATGGATGACCAAGGATGATGCTATAAGGAAGGTCAATATCAAGAACTTGACAATGGGTTTCTGTGGTGATCAGTCCAAATTGGATAGGTAAGAAAATAATCCTTTCAGTATCTCGCTCGGCATCATCATAAGCTTGGATAGTAATAACCTTGGAGGTGTCAACATCTTTCTCAGAATATCCCAGTTGTTTTATCAATTTCAAAGAATATATATTAAGACCAGCTCCACCATCTATCAAGATTCATTTGATATGGGGTTGTTTAACAAACACTTCAATGTGGAGGGCTGAAGATCTTTGTCAGAAAAGGTTAAATGACAAGGGGCTGCAATGCTAGCGACCATATATTGAAATTGTGTGATATTAATATCATTAGGCACTGAAGATTCTTGTAAGGTGTTGCCAAGGATAGCTTTATGAGTGGGGAATATGTGAAGCAACTCAAGAATGGATATGTGCGTGGGTGTTTTTCCAAGGTGATCCAAGATATTGTAGTTAGAGAATGGTCGAGGAGGATGAACAGGTGCTCCTTGAATGGTGACTCAACCTCTGTGAGTGGTTAGAATGTAATCAGGTGCTTTACCTTGGATAGTAATGGTAGAAATGCGAGCATGGTCAATGCGCCCAATGGTAGATGATTCATAGTTTTACTGAATGGCATTCCCAGCATGAGGGTTACTTGTTTTGTTATGAGATGGAAGTGGATTCTTGAAAGCTTCTAGATCATAGTTCGATGTTGATTGTTGTGTAGGTTGAGTTGTTGAAGGAGTAATTTTGATTAAACCTTGATCAATGCAATCTTGGATGACATGTTTTAAATGCATACAACCATTTGTTTTGTGTCCTTTAACTCTATGGAAATCACAATACTCATTTTATTTGTACCAAGGAGCTTTGAAAAGTGGTCCACCATTGGGTGGTGCATCCGGTAATATGATATCGCCCACTTGGAGAAGCTTTCGAAAGACAACTTCCATAGGTTCTGCTAATGGTGTAAATTGTCAACATGGATTGGAAGTTTGTTGTTGTCACATTCATTGAAAAGGTTGTGTTGTTGTAGAAGCAGCTTGGATGTTGATGGGAGATTTCATAGTTTGTATATTCTTTACGTCTACAACACCAATGTTGACAACATTCTTATTTTTGTTCCAAAAGCGAGACTTATCTTTGGAGTTTTGAGGATAGTCTTTGTTATCGCGAAAGATCTTGATAGTGCCTTTAGCAATTAAAGCTCATTCAATGATGGTTCCTTTGGAAACAAGTTCATCAAAGGTACTAGCACTTTGTAATTGTAATTGGAATGACAGCTCAAGATGAAGATTTTGAACAAAGATATCGAGCTGTTGTTTCTTAGGAATTTCCCATGATAGTTTGCTAGCCATATTATGCCATCGTTGAGTAAATGAAGAAAAGGCTTCACCATTGTGTTATTTATTGTCGACAAGTTCATTCATGTTTACCTCATGGTCAATGTTAAAAGCGAAGTGTGATCGAAACTTATTGGCTAACTCTGAAAAATACTTAATTCCTGGAGGTAAATGAGAGAACCATTCAAGAGCTTGTCCTACTAAGCTTTGAGGAAAAAGTCTCAAAAGATATGTATCGTCATAAGCAACATTGAGACATGCCACAAAGAATGCTCTAAGATGGTCTTCCGGATTTCCTTTTCTTTATACTTGTCAAATTGTGGAATTTCAAAATGTGGAAAAGGTGTAATATGAAGAGACTTGTCAAATGGATATGTGCATATGTTTTCTAGAGAAAATCTCTTCTTGCGTTGTCCTACTGCTTGGTTGATCATTTGTTGAACATTCGCTGAAGATAATTGTTGTTGTTGCAAAGGGGGTGAAACATGGTATGATGTATATTGAGGTTGTTGTTGTGGGATATATGAAGCCATGACTATTTGTTGAGGTTGTGTACTCACAAGTTATGTCAAAGGATTGGGATGTGACACATATATGGTTGAGGATTGTTGTCCTTGAGGCACAAGCAGTGGTTGGGTATATTGTGACAAATGGGCACCAAGGTTTTGCATCACATGCGAAGTGGAAGATGGATTGACACTAGTTAATGGTTGGGAAGTTGGAGTGGGATTTGTGACATAGTAAGTGATGGAAGGATTGGTAGATGTGAAAGAAGGATGGATACTTGGGTTTGTATTTTGGACAACATGGGGATTGATATGTGTCATGTGTTGGGTGATAATAGGCAGGGCTTGGGTAGCATAAGATGGATTGATGGTGTGTGAAGGATTAGAGGAATATGACAGAATGGATGTAATCTACTCAACATAAGTAACCATAGAGCTAGGATTGGCTTGAGAGATGATAGGAGGGTCACTCATATCAATAAGACTAACATTGGGATTATATGGTGTAATGGACGGATTGGTGGAAATGGTAGAAAGCGTATTGAAAGTTGGTAAATGAGATATGGTATTCATATGGGATATGACAGGATGTGATGGTCATGAAGCTTGGACTATTGGCATTGTTGGGATAGTTTGGGAAGCTTGCACACTATGGGATATGGGAATAGCTTGTGATGTTTGGAGTGTTTGTGCTTGGTCCATATGGATAGCTTGTGTTACTTCAGGCATGGAAACGGTCATGGTAGGAGGAGGAGTATGTTGAGGAACATTGAAAGGTGGAATGTTCAAATTTTGTGAAATGAGAGGGAGCACATTGGTTGGTATTATCAAAGGTTCTAGAGTGTTCTCCGAGCGTGGTAGATCAAATGAAGTAACAATAGGTAATGAAAGAGATGTGGTGGAAGATAGAGCTTATGATATGGTAGGGGATGGTGTGACTATAGGGGATGGTCCCTTTGCAACAATAGCAGGAGTGTTTGGATCATGCTCTCTAATAATGGATATGTCAAAATCTCTTGTTAATTTAGCACCCATGTGAGCAAGTTGTAAGAAGTAATGATTAGGCTCAGATAAAACAAGTCTCTCAACTTGATCCCACACATGGGTGTCCTAAAATTCCAATAAGTCTTCTTGAGATTGTTCTTCAAAAGTCTCGAAAGATGTTTGAGGTTGCACTTGTTGTGAATATGACTCTCCAATGGTATACCCATGAGGCATAAACATATGAGGAGGCATACCAATCATGAATTGAGTTGCGTCTTTAAGAGGTGTTGATCTAGATTGTTGCATCTTAGTTCCCATCTCAACTTGCAATTTAGCTTCTATTTCAGCTTGCAATTTGGCTTTCATTTCAGCTCTATATTGACTCCTAGTTTGAGGCATGATGTTGATGTTGAAAACTGAAGCTTAGCTCGTCAAAGTTTTGAGACCTAAAAGAAAGGTGATAGTTTGCTGGTTGGTTGGTTGTTGGTTGCTTTTGTGAGGCTGATTATTTTTCCTTCCTTATTTTGATCATTATGCATTCAGTTGATGACATTATTAGACTTTTAGAGACTATGGTTTCATTCTGCAGATTTGATTATATCCCCTGATTATGATATGACATTGATTAGACATATGGTGATTCAATTTGATCACATTTCAATGCTATTTTTGTGATTAGACATGCGAGATATATTAGATGATGTTTTGTGATGTGATTTCTAGTTATTTATGTGATGATGATTATGTGACATTTGATAGAAAAATACAGTTTAATTCATAATTATGTTATAGATGATTATTATTGTATTCAATGGCATGAATTTAATTCCAGTTGCTTCGGCTATGATTATTCATGATATGATTGACACTTGATCGAGATGTGTAGGATTACATTCCCAAGCCACGGGAAATTAGAGGTAGAATTCACACATATGTTATTCCCTATGAAACTGATCCATTCCCAAGAGGGATGAGGATCATGTTTGAATTGAGTGTTGATTTAAGTGCTTGTTTAATTTTATCATTTTTGCCTAGTACCCCTTTGTTTAATTATTAATATTATGTGTTGTATAATTTTTATTGATTTATACCACTTGATATTATTTTTATTTTTTGAAGCCATTTAAAGTGGATTTATGACTCCCTAGGTGAACCTTAGTGTCCCAAAATTTACCCTTGGTGGTTATCCATGGGTCTAGGGTTAATTTTGACTAACTAAACCTTGGGTTAACTCACATTTGGTCACTCTAAACTGAGGTTTAGTTAGAGTGACGAAATTTGAATTAGATAAGGGTGGGAGATGAGTCATGCTTTGGGAAAGACTCATCTCCCTTCCCAATGTTTGGGAATCCCTTTACTAAGGAGACTTGGGAGGTCTCCAAGACTCCCAAGTGTGTGGGATCTTCCACCAGAGCATCTTAGAGGGAGATGGCTCTCTTAGAGAATAAGAGGATGCCATATGGCATCCCTTATCCTCATGGAGGCTTGGAGGGGAATGCCACCTCACCACTTGTTCTCTCACACATGTGTGAGAGCACAAGTGGATAAGGTGAGGAATGAGATGGAATTGGAGGATGACACTTGTCACCCTCACACTTTCTCTCCCTTGCAAGTGGCATAGGAGGAGGAAGGAGAAGGTGACAAGTGTCACCTTCACATTCCTCAAGGCCAAATTTGAAGGCCTATATTACCTCCTCTTGTTGAGGAGTGTGGGGTTCTTGCATTTTAGAGATTTCTTTCTATTTTGAGCAATTTTTGGGGAAGTTAGAGGGATTTTAGAGATTGGAAGGTTTGGAGAAGCTTGGAGCCATCACCAAACATGCTTCCATTATAGGGCTTATGAAGGTAAGCCTCATGACTATGTTCTTTACCCTTACATATTTTTATTTTGGTGTGTTTGTAGTTTTGTTTTTGTTGTTTCATTTTTGTGTGGGATGGGAGTTTGGTGAGAGCACCTCCATTTGGAGGTAAGGCTCAACTTGTTTGGGGCAGGGAAAAGGAACCTCCTTGAGGTCACTCCCATATTTTATTCTATTTATGGCCTTGAGGGCCTTTTACTTGTTGTGGAGATTATTTGAATGGCAAGAGTGTCATGGAAGTTTATTTTGAGATATTTGGAGAGTTCTAGTTTTGGAGGTTTTGGCTTGAGGCCATGAGACTTGGTATTTGGTGCTTTTGCTGTGGCCTTTGAAGTAGAGGGGTCCATTCCCTACCCCCATCAAACTCATTCTCATAAGTTGTGTTATGTGTTATACTTGGGGTTGATTTTTGTGTTGTTGTTGCTTTGATGCTTGTTGTGGTGTGTTTGCAACCATGTGAATCCCTACCTCCCTAGCTCAGGGGTGACCCACTTGCTGGTCTACGGTAGGGAGGAGGGCATTTCAAAGTGGCTGGGTTTTCCTTTTTCTTGTGTTTTATTTGTAGGTTCTTATTGAAGAAATGGAGCTTTAGAGAAGTCCATTTTGAGTTGCTTGGTCTTTTTTTGTTGTTTGAGCCATGGCCTTTGTGGCCCTATTGTATTTATTTTGTCAAGTATTTATACCCATGGAGTTGGCTATAAAAAGTGTTGTAATTCAAACATTCTTTATGTTTTAATTAAAAAACGTTGTTTATCCTCTAAGTTGTGAGTTTGTGTGTTTTGAGTAGTGCATGAGAAATTATCTTTTGCTATCATGTTTACTTACAAAAAATATATATCTATATGTGATGCTAAGTAAATTTGAGTGTATGCAAAAGAGAGGAAGAGAGGAATAATTTACATTGCTTTTGTGATGCTGTAATGGACTTTCATGTTATTTGTAAACTGTTGTAAAATTATATTTGTTGAAAGAAAATTAGGTGTTATTTCATTCCTATCTTGTAGATCTTATCAAAAAAATTCCTGAATAGTATATGTTCAAAAAAAAGAAAAAAGCTACTGATTTATTTTATGTGGCAAAGCTAAAAGTTAGCATTTTATGTTAAGTCAAGATTAGTGTTAATAAAAAATTAGTTTAGGTGTATATATAATAATATACATCTATATATGAAATATATATATATGTATATAAATATTTATACACATTTTCATTTTCTTTTAAATCTTAGTTTGTTGTTGTTTTGTTTTATTACTGTGTATACATAGAGATTTGAAGAGAAACTAAACCATATATAAGTTCTGTATATATTAAAAAATATATATATATATATATATATACATATATATATGTGTGTGTGTGTGTGCATATATATAAGTATATATACATTAATAAAAGAAAGTATTTATATACTATGATTTTTAATGAAAGGAAAGCATATATATTTGTGTCTATATATATATTAAAAAAAAATAACATAGCCAATACACATTTTCAGTTATCACTGAATGGAGTTTTAAACTTTAAAAAAAAAATGGAAGAAATCCAAATGTAGGGTGGATGACAATATTTTCGTAAAAAGAAAAAATGTTAAAATTATATATATATATTTTAGGGTGAGGCTGTGGTGGGCGTTGGTGCCCACCATAGCTCCCACCGCCGCCACCATTAACAGAGAGGGTGTGTCCCCACCATTCAAACTTTACACACAGCAGCCCTTACACATCATTGGCATCTTTAGCCGCGTCCAGCTCTGTGGCGTCCCTCCCCACTGATCTACCTTACTCTAAAATAGTGCTCAACAAACATAGCGCTGCTGCCTCCTTAAAACTGTCGTTCAGCCCTCTGTCGCTCCTCCATAAGGTTTGTCGCTCCTCCATAAGGTTTGATCCTGCAGAAAACAAAGTATACATTTCTATCAGTCAACTATACACATTTAACTTTAAATCCAGTTTTATAAATAGACTTGCAAATCAAAAACAAACAAAAAACAAAGAAACCCTATAGGTTATTCAAAAATGTATACTCTTTTGGTTGTCACCTCCATGGTAGCCATGGAAGCTCAAACCCTAACCTGCACAAATAATGAAGAAAACAAAATAATTGAGAGAAAAACAATGAGGATAAATTAGGGCTTAGTTGTCATAAGGAAATAATAAACTAAGTTAGGGCAACAAAAGGAAAACAATAAAATGGGAATTAGGGCTTTTCAATTTGGAAAACAATATTTTAATGAGAGGAGTTTGTGAGGGATTTGTTTTATTCCTCTATTTTAAAACCTCTATTTTGCCTTGATTTTATTTTATCTCTTGTGCTCATTTAATTGATTTATAATTTAAATGGAATTTTGCATTTGTGTTTTATTGCCTTGTGAGTTACATTTTAAAAGGGAGGGATTGAATTTTTCTTTTTGATGGGAAGTGTGATTCCTTTGAATTTAGATTTCATTTTAATTAGGGTATTTACTTTATTCCTTACCGTGATTTTATTATTTTATCCTTTTGATCGATATTACTATTATTTTATGGGAAAAAGTATTTTAATTTCTTTCTTGTTCTATTATTTTGAGTTAGTTAATAAATATAATGCTAAAACTATATTTATTAACGAACTCAAATTTGAAATCCATTTTGGTGTCATGCAATTATTTTAGTATTTTATTTTAAATTTTTAACCTTTAATACAAGGTCAATTTATTTGACCTTGGCAGGGTATTTATTTTGTTATTTTAAATTGTTTTTAATTTATTCTTAAGTTTAAATTTTTATTCTAAATTTTTTTTTAATTTCTTATTGGGTTTTATTTTAAAATTTTTAAGTTGATTATTGAAAATGTGTTATGCTGTCAAATTTTTCCTAGATTTCCAAGGTTTTAATTTTATGATAGTTTATTAACTTGTATTTCACCATTCCACTTAAATCATGCACCCATCATGCCATTTTTCTTAATCAGTATTACAATTCCATTTTTTGTTCTGAGTTAGGGTTAGGTTTCAAATCTGGTGAGATCATCTTCTCACCTAGGAAACTTAGGGTTCGGATTGAAATCATTCTAACCCTATAAGAGGAACGCTTCATGTTGCATACCCCCTAGACGACTTTCATCACGTAGGGGACTGCATAGGACAACGCACTTCCCCGAATTATGTTGACATGTTTACGCCTTATGCGTATTTCCACCGAGCATGCAAACGCATGTGAGGGGGTTCTTAGGGATAGGTAGAAAAGTTTTTCGTATTTTGTGTCATGACCACATCGAAAATGTGGACATGACACGTGTTGTGTGTTGTGACTGCATGGAAAATGTGGGCATGACAGCTTTGTTATTTTGCTTGGTTGGTTTGTTTTTTAGTTGATTTGTTGTTGGTTGGTTTTCCCTAGAGAATAGCTCACATACTCAAGGGAAAAGTTGTTGGCTAAAGGTTGCTATGTTGTTGATGGTTGCTGAAGCTGAAGCTAATATTTTGCTGAGGGATCAAAATGATTGGTTTGATGTTTGGTTTGCTGGTTTGGGATCTCAAAAAGATGAAAAGCTCATGAAATGTGATTGATTGGTAAGATCAAAACAAGAGACAAAGTCTAGGTATCTACTAATGATTAAAGACAAGTCTGAAAGCTAATGTTGAAGCTGAGCAAGCTAGATTTGTGGCTAATTTGGCTAAGTCACTAAGATTTGTTGGTATTAGACCACATGCAACAAGTGATAGTTTATATGTGACTTAGAAAAGACCAAAGGTGACTGGTAATAGCTCAAATGTGGGTTGGTTTAGGTTTTGATAGTAGGTTATAGTGTTAACTAGAGGCGATCCAATTTTTCATAAGCGATAACTATTGGCTCAAAAGTGATTTACTACTGATCAGAACTGACGCAGGTTAGGCCAAAGGTGATAGATTGTTGTTTAAAAGTGAACTAATTTTGACAAGAAGCGACTAACTAGTGTTTAGATGTGACTTTGTTCAAGTAAAAAGTAGTTAACTACAATTTAAAAGTGATTCAGTTTAGGTAAAAAGTGGCTAACTGTTGTTTGAAAGTGATTTAGTTGTTTGTATGTAGGTAGTTTAGGCTTAAAAGTGACTGTGTCTGTCAGGAAAAATGTCTGATTTGTGATTTTCGACAAGAAAAGAGTAATTGCAGACAATCACACTCACAACAATCACAAACTTGTACAACCTAGGCTAGGAAAGGACTGTATTTGTTGAATCCCCTGGCCATGCTTATTCAAAGCAGATAGCTTCATGATCTTGGTAGCAACGGCTCCCCTCCACGACATACACGTCTTATGCATACCAAGATCCAGGTTTCCTATAAGGCCTGTCCCTCACCAATCCTTAGGATTGTCCCTGTTATCTCTTCTAAGAACCACGTGAATTAGGGCAGCTTCAAAGGTCCCACATTTTGCATTAACAAATAGAGGGTTTTTGGCTACTACACAAAGTTGCTAATAAGGTCATCCGTTCAGGTGGCTATACATGCGGCAACACTACTCTCCATTGTGGAGTCTCCCAGCCTTCAAGGGTTACACCTTAGAGGGTTTTGGGGGAGGTTGGCTATTGGTATAATGCAACAACACCCATTGTTTGAAGCTTTCAACATAAACACTTTTCTTATATAGTGGTTCAAAAGGACTTGGCTTTAGCCCATTACTGTTTGGGTCATATCCCTTCTCACACTAGGAAGGCAGACCCTCTAAAGATAATAACAAGTTCTCATACACCCAAGATCCATTTGATAGGCAAGGAGAGACGATACTTTTGTTATTAATTTTGGGTTACAATCAATCACATGCAAGCAATCAAAAAAGATAAATCAAGCACGTAGCAAGCAATGATTCATTTTAGGCACCAAGCCCAAATGTTCCTAATTTAGTGAAAAACCACAAGTCTTGGACTGATTGAAGCTGCAACAAACATGTTAGTAGTTTGATAACCTCCTTTTCTTGGACAATCGATAAGATGCTGCAGAAATACCCAATTAGTAGCTAAGAAAACAAACTGTAAATTATACAGACTGAAAGCGACACAGTTTACTAGAGGCGATCCACTGTCAATCAAAAGTAATCTCTATTCTATCACAGGCGAAGTCTTATAGATCATAAACAATGCTGAGAGTGCCAAATGTGAATTTTTTAGGCTCAGAGGTGATGCAAAAAAGCATGAAGTGGTTAGTTTCAGCTCATAAGTGACCTGGATCTGCAAAACAAACAATATGCATTGAAAACCCTAATTTTGCAAGAAGCGATGTAATTATCTAAAGGCAGTCACTGTCAGATCAAAAGTGATTCAGTTAACTACAAAAGTGACCACTGTTAGTATAAAAGTGATGTAGAACAAATAATAAGCAACCACTATTAGTGTAAAAGCGATCCAAAAAAATGCTACAGGTAGCAAATTTTAGCTTAGAAGCAATGCAGTTATTTAGATAGTGATATTTTTTTTCTCAAAAGCAACTAGAACTTGCCGTAAGTGCTCAGAAAATCTAATCTTTATAAAAACAACTTCAAACAGCAAAGTTAATCAAGGATGTGGGTCGCACCAGGTGTGCCAAAATGTGATAGGTAAAAAATTAGGTTAATAAGATCAAGCATAGCCATGAAAACCTAACCCTACCATCATCAATGAATCTAATCTAAATGAAACCAAAAGTATGCAATTCAAGCATAATATCACTTAGATTCTATGATTCCTTGTTTATGATATGGATTGCTTCTTCAACAATAAACAATTATGAAGATAAAAGCTACCATGATGGATGGATGATAATGATGATAAGCTTAATGCATGCTATGGATACTCAACTACTCAATATGCTCAAGATGATAATGTAGATGCTATATGAATGCTAGATAGATGTAGTATGGAATGAGAGGGTGTTTATATCAAACTCAACCAAAATCAATCAATGGTGGAGATTTGGTGGCTATGTGAATGGCTAAGATTGAACGATAGACATAGATGAGTGTGAAGATGACAAGTGGAGAGAAGATATGGCTCATGTGTACTTGTGTACATAAAAAGTACTACATGTAAAAGATATTAAATAAAAGGATGTAGTACCACTTATCTTTTTAAATAAAAGAGGCACACATGTTGGCTCATGAGATAAATGATAAGATAAATTAATTAAATAAATAAAATTTATTTAATTAATTGGAAAGTGAGTTTTATGAAAGGAATTTTAATTAAATAAATAAAATTTATTTATTTAAAAATAGATAGAATGAAGATAATTAAATAATTAAAGATTGTTTAATTATAGTTTAGAGGAAGTGGTTAATGAATTAATTAAATAAATATAAATTTATTTAATTAATAAAAGAAATAGATGTATTAGGGATATTTCTCAAGTGTGTTAGACAAATGCAAATGATGTGATAATGTGATGTTTGAATGCTAATGATAATGGGTCAATTTTGGGTGTCTACACTACTTTATTGAGTTGCACTGTCTTCACTATTTCTGACAAAGAGATATGTTGACATCAATGACAACACATCATATGCACATATTTGCAACAATCTCCCCCTTTGTTATTGATGGCAACATATGATGTGAAACATTGATTCAACCATCAAGACAAAGACTTCTCCCCCTTTCTATTATCACACCTGCAACCACTTTCTTCACTAGTCCCCCATTCACTAGCAACTACTTACTTTTGAGTTTTTCACATGACTTCTCTCCCCCTTTGACATCAATGGCAAAGGGCACATATTTGTAATCATCTCTTCCCCTTTTTGTTTCTTAGATAAAACTAAACTAAACTCCAAAATTAACATACTGACTACTCCCCCTGAGTAGCATCCCCTTAACACCAATCTAGATCACAAGATATGACTGTGAGTTCCACCAGATTGATGCATGCTAGTGCACCTTAGTTCTGAACAGGAGGGGTAATAACCCCTAGCTTCACTCTGAGATACTCAAAAGTGTCCTTAGGTAGAGGCTTAGTGAAGATATCCACAATCTGATCCTTTGAAGAAACAAACTCCAATCTGACTTCATTCTCATTTACCTTCTCTCTCAAAAAGTGAAACTTGATGGATATGTACTTTGTCTTTAAATTTAACACTGGATTCTTTGAGATGTTTATTGCACTTGAATTATCATAGAAGATTGTAACAGGCTCTTCAAACATAATTCTGATATCCTTCAACATTTGCTTCATCCACCAAACTTGAGTACAATTACTTGTTGCTGCTATATACTCTGCCTATGTAGTAGATAGAGATATTGCCTCCTACTTTTTGCTCAACCAAGAAACCAATCTCTTTCCCAAGAAAAATGCACCACCACTAGTAATCTTTCTGTCATCCACATCTCCCACTCAATCAACATCTCTATATGCATGAAGAGTGAAATCATCATCCTTAGTATACCATAAGCCATAATCAAATGTCCCCTTCAAATATCTAAAAATTCTCTGAGAATATCCTTTACACATCAATCTTTCTTTGTTTCTCACAACTTCACCATCTTCATTCAATTTATTTTGGAAGACCCATTTAGTTCCAATTACATTTTTGTTTTCAGGTATAGGAACAAGATCCCAAGTATGGTTCTTTTCAATTTGCCTTAATTCTTCTTCCATTGCTTTTACCCAACTTTCATCATTACAAGTTTCATTCACTAATTTTGCTTCAATCTTTGAAATCAAACAATACTCTACTTGTTCTTCAACAATTTTTATTCGAGTTTGAACACCTTTATTTTTATCTCCTATGATCTGATCTTCATAATGATTCAACCTTACATAACTAGGAGTTTTGGGATCTTCTTGAACTTCTGATTGTTGAACTTGTTCCTCAACATTTGCACTAGCTTCTTGAGTCACTGGATTCTCTGAAGCAATTTGAATCTGAGTTTGATTTTGAACTTACTTTCCTTTATTTGGACTTTCATTTTGATCATCTAATTCATATCCACAAGACTTGGAAGGTCTCTCCTTTCTTTCATCAACCTTGACATTAGCACTTTCAACAATCCTTTTCAATCTTTTGTTAAATCACTAGTATGCCTTGATTTGGTTAGAATAACCCATAAATATTCCTTCATCACATATTGCATCAAACTTGCCTAGATCTTCATCTCTCTTGATATAGCATTTACTACCAAAAACTTTGAAGTATTTCATAGTAGGAGCATTATCAAACCACAATTCATAAGGTGTTTTACTAGTATTACCTTTGATCTACACCCGGTAAAAGAGTGTAGACAGTAGTATTCATAGCCTCTCTCTGGTAGACATGTGGAACATTTGCCTCCATCATCATGGTTCTAGCAGCTTCTTGAATAGTCTGGTTCTTCCTTTCCACAACTCCATTCTATTGAGGAGTCCTAGGAATAGATAACTATCTTCTTATTCCATGTTTTTCATAAAATGTATTAAACTCACCAGAGGTAAACTCTCCACCTCTATCAGATCTTAGACACTTTAGCTTCACACCAATCTCATTCTCTACCATAGCCTTGAACACCTTGAATCTATAAAGAGCCTCTGATTTCTCTCTCATGAAAGTGACCCACATCATCCGGGAGTAATCATCAATCAACAACATAAACTATCTATCTCCTTGTAGATACCTAACTCTGGCTAGACCACACAAATCAATGTACACAAGTTCCAACAATCCACTTGAAAATTTTTCTTTTCTTTTGAATATAGCTATGATCTATTTTCCCAACTGACATTCCTTACACATTCTATTAGCAAGTTTCACAAGCTTTGAAAGATCTCTCACAGCCTGAGTAGTACTTATCTTGACAATGTTATCAAAGTTTACATGACACATTCTCCTATTCCATAACCAACTCTAATCAATCTGAGCAATCAAACAACTTTTGTCAATACCACTTAAATGAAAGATATTACCTCTAGTCTATGTACCATATGCAATCTCAGTTTCAAAGCTTCCCAAAATTCTGCATCTTCCATCCTTGAATCAGAGATCATACCCTTTGTCAACTAACTGTCTAGCACTGAGAAGATTATGCTTCAACCCTTCTACATACAAAACATCATTAGTGTTATTCTTACCATCAAGAGAGATGGATCCTCTGCCACAGATTCTACCAACTAAATTGTCTCCAAACTTCACAATTCCACCTTCATATCTTTCCAAACTTACAAACTTACTTTTATCACTAGTCATATGATGAGAGTATCCACTGTCAATCACCCATTCATCATTTTCTTCAATCTGAGCATCCAAGGAACTTTCCACATTCACATAGCTAGTAGACTCAATAGGCACCAGATCTTCTTCTTTGATAGCAATGAGCACCCATTCATTTCCAGAGGTACTTCCCATATCAAATTCATCATCTGTGACTCCTTCATCAACAGCTTCTTGGACATAGTAGCATTTCTTCTAAACCCTAGGTCTGTTAGGTTTTGGCTTTGAAACTCTCTCTGGACATCTTGAAGCAAACTGACCAATCTTATTGTAAGCAAAACATTTGAAAGGCAACTTTCCTTCATACTTACCAGATCCTCTTGGTAATCTTTTGGCAATAAGGGCTTCAAGTTCTTCAATCTCATATTCGTCTTCTTCAAGTTCCTTCCTTGCCTTCTCATATCTAGTTAGTCTTCTTGAAGAGCTTTCACCTGGATCAAATCTTTATTTTTTGAAAGCACTGGCCTTAAATGTAGATTTTGATTTAGGAAGAGAATCACCAAAATCACTCATTTCAAATGCTAAAAGCTTACCAACCAACTGATCCCTTGTAACATTTGTCATAGTCCTGATCTCTCCAATAGCGGCAACTTTGTGCTTGTATGAAGAAAGTAAGGATTTGAGAACCTTGCCAACAATTCTAATTCTTCCATTTTTCTATGAGCACACCTGATATTGCACACAAGTTCATTCACCTTTTGCATGTAGAAAGTGATGTTTTCATCTTCACTCATCCTCAAACATTCATATCTACCCTTTACGATTTGTAACTTAGCACATTTGACATATGCATCACCTTCATACAAAGTTTCTAGCTTCTTCCAAATTTCATGAGTAGTTTGCAATTCCAAGGCATTTATCATTTCTATATCAGTCAGGACACTCAACAATGCTTCTTTAGCCTGAATGTTGTTTTTCATCTTCTTTAATATCATATGGGATTGTAGGACCATTCTACGGAGGAGTATACTTATCCTTAGTTATCAACAAATAAGGATCACCCATGCATCACAAATGACACTCCATGCAAATATTCCAAAGAGAGTTAATTTGTTCCATCAAATCTCAAACTGTCCTTCTTGTATGTCAACATCCTAGATCTCCTCAAGTGGTCAAGCTTCTTTTAAAGGAACTGGCTCTGATACTAATTGCTGAAATTAGGGCAAAAAACTGAGAGGGGGGTGAATCAGTTGTCACAAAACTTTATCTTTTTCTACATTTAATCTTCTTTGTCACTTATTAATAGATTAATGATACAACCATGAAATCATGCAAAAACAACACACGAGTAGAAACATAATCAACACACATAACACCAAGATTTTTATGTGGAAACCCGGTTAAGGGGAAAACCACGGTGGGGGTTAACCCACAAGATTTATTCTCTGTTAAGAAAATAGAAAAATGGGAAGGTACTTGCCTTCGGGTGCACTACCCAAAGCTCACTTCTCCAAGAGACTCATTGTCTACAAAAATATTCACATAGTTAACACTGAAAGGTTGAACTAAGAAATAGCATCTTCTACATGCCAAGGTTCAGTTCCATTGAAGCTCACAACACCTCTGCTCTTCCCCCAAACACTTCTTTTCTACCTCCACATATTCACACACATCAACACATTTACACGACTTCATTACACTTATTTATTCATGACATCAACTTTGGAATGGACATCAAAGTCAGCCTTACAATCATTTATCTGGAACATTCTCCAAGATAGGCATTACAAGCAATTACAATCACAAGACTTGACTTAATACAAAATGCTACATACAACAATGTTAGGGTAAAATAGGATCAACAATGAATATGCAACAAACAACATCAAATACCCATAACTCAATAGAATAGTAAAACTAAGAAAGATTGAATGAAATGAAGCAATGAATAACACAATGCAAACCTTCCTTGAATCTAAACTTCTATTGTTGCCTATCAAGATCATCCTTGTTTGTATGAAGTAGGTCCTTAGAGAGTGCACTCCTTTGTTGTTTTCAAGAATGTTGATAGTGAATGACTGTGGTGATAAATGTACAATGAAGATGAGATCCAAAGCTTTGGGTGATCTCAAGCAAATTGTATTGGGGTGCCAAAGGTGCACTGGTGAATTTCTGTAGAGTAACAATACGAATAGCTTGGATGGATAGAATGGAATAATAAGGTTCCATTTAGACTCAGAAGAATGGAGATCAACAATTGAGAAGAAGTATGATGATCAATGGTTGAGAATGGTTGAGGAATGTGCAATGAATAAAAAGAGGACAAGTGTCCTACTTCCATCATGTAATAGGGTAGTTAACAAAATTGATTGAAGAGTTAATAGAATGGATTGAGGAATTGACTGAATTGATTGATCAGTTACCTGAATAGATTGAGGAGCTAACCGAATTGATTGATTAGTTAACATTTTTGATTGATGAGTTAACTAAGTTTGATTAGAGAAGAAATAGGACATGTGGGTGAGAGAATATTAGCTAATTAAATATTTAAAATATTTAATTACATGTGCAACATAGTGAGGTGGAAGAGGTGAGGTGGATTGGTGAGGTGGATTTATAGAATTAGGACTTAGGATAGAGAAATTTAGGATTAATTAAATAATGTAGGATTATTTAATTATGTGAGACATTAGAAGAATTTAGGGAATTTAATTAAATAAATTAATTTTATTTAATTATGGGATAATGAACCAATCAAATAAACTTAGAATATTTATTTAATTGATAGAAGAAATAAGAAGGGAATAAATATTAAGAATATTTATTTAGCATGAATCATGTCATTTTTAGGCATATACATTTTGCCCCTCTTTGATGCAATGCAGTTTACAATGTTGCTTCAAAGAATAAATAATCTAACAATGATACATGCCCTAGTTTGCCCCTGGTACAAGTTTGACGAGAGGATGCCCCCTTGGGAGATTGGACGGGAAGGAGGCAGAAGGGACGTGAGATGGACAATCTCACGATGAAGAAGGTTAGGTTTGAAGAAAATGGGTGAAGAAGGAGCTGAATGATATGTGATGCAAGAGAAAATGATAAAACACACAAGCAAGCGAGCAAGTATGCACAAATGATACAAGATCAAACAAGGTATTGCCCCTGTCAAGCTGTAAACCAATTGATTAATTGATAATGATATACGACAGTGTTGTCATGGTGGGGAATGATATATCCCTAGAGAAACATGAAGGATAATGTCTGGTTTCAAGAAATGAAACATGTTGTGTAAGACACGTGTATTGGTCTGATTTTGATAATGTTACATCATGTATAAGACAATTTGATTGATTAACTGATTGAGATGATTTATGACCAGACAAGGATCAAGACCACTGATTGTGATTAGATTATTTGACAAGATTGACTTGACTTGATCAGTATGGATTAAGGATGGACCTTGCATTTGGATCATTGCTCAGACTGACTGGACAAGGATGAAAGATATGATGATAGATAGCAATCTGATTGATAGAAGGACTCACAAGCTTTTGTAAACATTGATACTCTGAATGTTGTGGATCTTTTATTGCATGGGATATGGATGTATGGATGTATAAATAGATGTATAATGGATGCTTTGCTTTTGACATCTTGACGGTGCAAGTATTTTGAAGTGCTTTATTTCATCATTGGGCATTTTTTTTGGTACTTTTCCTGAAATGTTGTAACTTAATACAAGCATCTAGGTATAATTGAATCAAGATGACCTGAGTACTGCTTACATGGATTTTGATTTATCAAGTTAATACAAGCATTGAGGTATAATTGAACCAAGATGACCTAAGTACTTCTTGCGTATCAATAGACAAGGATTACCCCTATTCATGTTAGACCTTGGATGTCCTCGATGATCTTTTGCTGATCATGTCATTAGATGAGGCTTCACATTACTAAAGGTTAATCCACAAACAACAAACAAATAAATAATCATGCCCTCATCATAGCATCTCTAGCTTTTGGCATCCTTGAGTTGCATAGAAAGACATGATAGCATAAATCAAGACTCAATGTTTTAACCATGTTTCCAATATAAAGCACTTTTGCATTTAGATGTGTTTTATTTCTTGCCATAATTTGAGTAAAATTATTTAGAAGACCTTGGGTGTTTTTCTGCTTTGCTTTGGATAGGTTAAATGCATCGTGTCAAAATTTCTACTTTGAAATCAGGTTCTGCGTGCGCTTGCTTGCTTGGTGAGAAGATTTCACAATCCTTATTGGGGAGACGGACACTAAGGGACTGACCTAGTGCTTCAGGGGCTCATTGCTAAATGCCCTTGCCTATGTGACGACGCAGAGGCAACGTAGTTTGGGGTAAACCCTAACGAATCTAAGACCTAGGCGAGAGAAAGTGGAGATGGACTCAGATGGATAGAAGGACTAGATACAGGATGGATGGGATAGTGGAAGCCTCGGGGGTGCATTGAGAATGGCCTCGCCTATGTGACGATGCAGAGGCAATGTAGTTCATGGATTTGGACCATGGAAAACTGACGAGGAACACTATGGCAAGCTCAATACTATGGATATGGTATGGGACAAAACCTTGGTTGACAAGGCCACAAGGGAGAGAGTATCAAGCCATGATAGGTAACTGTCAGGGTTTTATTATGGGACAGATATGGGTTGAATGGGATATGAGTGAAGGAATAATGGACTCAAGGTGATTGGTTTCCCAAAGATGGGGGAGATGGTTTATCACAAGTAATGCATGTTTTACTAGGTTTTCACCACTTGCTTTTATTTGCATGAAGAAGCTAGAAAGTAAACATGATGCCTGTTTGCCAAATTTTCACCATGATACCTATCCAAGGTGCCTGTTTGCCAAGTTTTCACCACAGGATGATTTTTTTTGTATTTTCTAATTTTTTGTATTTTTTGCATTTTTTCCAATTTTTTGTTTTTTTGGTATTTTATGCCCCACTTGCATTGGGATTCTCCTAGGTATAGAACTTACGGAGGTGCATGCTATTGATTAGGTCATCGAATAGCTCACCCTCTGACATTGCCAACTGATATGCCCCCGATCCATATGCTGCTACAATTATATAAGGTTCAAGCTAGTTGGGTTTGAACTTGCCTTTCTTTTCTCTGTCTTATTGGTTGCGAGGATTCTCCTTAAGAATGAGATCACCAACCTTAAAGATTCTTGGGTGAACTATGTGGTTATAGCTTCTTGACATCATTTTTTGATATGCTTTGAGATGATTAAAGGCTTTTTGTCGCCTCTCTTCCAGTAACTCTAGTTCTTGTAACCTGGAGACTCTATATTCTTCATCTGATATGATACCTTTTAATGACACCCTGAGAGATGGTAATTCGACCTCAATGGGGAGGATAGCTTTTGAGCCATAGACAAGGGCGTAGGGTGTAGCACCAGTGTTAGTACGTATACTAGTTCTGTAGGCCCACAAAGTGGGATTGACTTGGATATGCCAATCATGGCCAGCATCATTAATTGTTTTCTTGCAAATTTTCAAGATGGTCTTGTTGGATGCTTCAGCTTGACCGCTACCTTGGGGGTAGTATGGAGTGGAGAAATGGTGTTGGATTTTGAAACACTCACAGAGTTCTTGGACATCCTAGTTTTTGAATGGTCTTCCATTATCTGTGATAATGGATGAAGGAATGTTATATCTACATATGAGGTAATTCAAGATGAATGAAGATATTTGCTTACTTGTGATGGTGGTGAGGGGAATGGCTTCAATCCACTTTGTAAAATACTCAATGGCAGTTATGATGAATTTGTGGCTGTTGGATGAGGGTGGATAGATCTTTCCCACAAGGTCAAGTCCCCATTGGTAGAAGGGCCAAGGTGTCATTAAAGGTCTCAACTCTTGAGCTGGTGCATGTATCAGGGGTCCCATGTATTTGGCACTGCTTGCACTTCTTGATAAACTGATATGAATCCATTTCCATGTTTGGCCAGTAATAACCCAAGCGCATGAGTTTCTTGGCTAAGGAAGGACCACTAGAGTGTGTTCCGCAGATCCCTTCATGTACATCTTGCAAGGCGGTTATGGATTCTTCTCATTCTAAACAATGGAGTAAAGTACCATCTAGACCACGGCGGTATAGGGTATCGACAATGATGGTATAGCGAGAGGTTTGGCATATAAAAGTTTGTCATTGGTTAGAAGATAGGTCTGGTGGGAGGATGTTGTCCTTGAGGTAAGTGTAAATCTTACCGTACCAAGGTGAATCAAATCCAACTAGAAGGCATATGGAATGGGTCTCAGGAAGATCATAAGCTGGTTGTCAAATAGTTTCCACTAAGAACTCGTACCATGACTCATTATCGGGTATTTCTAGGAGAGAGGCGATGGTTGCCATGGCATCTACTGCTTTGTTCTCGATCCTAGGTTTCTGTTCAAAAGAGATGATCCCAAAGTGTTCTTTGAAGTTGTCGACCATCCGCTTGTATGGGACAAGCTTTTCATCTTTGGTTGGTAATCGTTGTTAACTTGATTGATTACAAGTTGAGAATCACTGTAGGCTTGTAGTTCTTGGATTTTCCACTCAGTTGCCATCTTGAGACCAATTACTAAGGCCTCATATTCTGCTATCTTATTGGTGCATGGGAATAAAAAATGGTAAGACTTTGGAATTGTGTTGCCATGAGGAGTAACAAATAGGATTCCTGCCCCCGATCCATGGTTTGTGTAGGACCCATTGAAGTAGAGTTTCCAGGAATGTGTTGATATATTGAATAGGGATTCATCTGGAAACTCAAATTGCATCAGTGTGGTGTCCTATAATGGTGCATCTGCTTTTCTATCTACATATTCAATGTTGTATTTGCTTAAGAGCATTACCCATTTAGCTAGGCAACCTGTGAGAGCTGCTTTGCTTAGTAGGTACTTTAGTGGATCTATTTTTGCAATGAGTTTAATTGGATGTGCAAGCATATAATGTCAGAGTTTTTGTGAAGCAAAAACTACTGCAAGACATGATCTTTCTATCTGTGAGTATTGTAATTCATATCCCACTAATGTTCGGCTAATGTAGTGGATGGCTCTTTCCTTATTCTCATAATCTTATTGCACTAGAAGAGCCCTAAGAGTTGTAGGTGTAGCAGATATGTAGAGTATCAGTGGTTTCCCTTGGATAGGAGGCATGAGAATGGGTGGATTCATAAGATATTCTTTCATCTTGTTAAATGCCTCTTCACACCTTTCATCCCATCTGAATGGAATGTTCTTGTGCAGGAGATGACTAAATGGTTGGCACTTATCTGCTAGCTATGATATGAATCTATGAATTGCCTGTAGCTTGCCCTATAGTGATCTTAATTGAGTGAGAGTCTTGGGTGTTGGCATGTCCATGATAGCCTTGAATTTGGCCGAGTCCACCTCTATTCCATTTGCCAACACGATGAAGCCTAGTAGCTTGCCTGAAGTGACTCCGTACACACATTTCTTTGGGTTCAACTTGACTTGGAATTGGTCTAATCTCTGAAAGAATTTTTCTAATATATCCAGGTGTGATTCTCTTGTGAGTGACTTTGCTAGAATATCATTGACATAGTCCTCCATTGTTACATGCATCATATCATGGAATATGGTCGTCATAGCATGTTGATATGTGGCTCCTGCATTTTTTAGCCCAAATGACATGACATTCCAATAGAAAGTGCCCCATGGACAAGTAAAGGTTGTCTTTTGTTGGTCTTCTGGTGCTATCTTGATCTGATTATAACCTGAGAATCCATCCATGAGAGACAACATGATATGCCCTACCGTTAAGTCGACTATGATATCTATATTTAGCAATGGAAAGTCATCTTTGTAGCATGCTTTGTTTAGATCTCTAAAATCATTGCATAGTCTGAAATAGCCATCAGGTTTGGATACTAGTACAATGTTGGATATCCATTCCGGGTAGTCTATAGCTCTGATGAACCCTACATCCAATAATTTCTTGAGTTCTTCTTTGACTAATAGTGTTATATGTGGATGCATCTTTCTAAGCTTCTGTTTCACTGGTTTTACTCCTGGATCCAATGGAAGATGATGTAGAATCAAGTTTGGGTCTAGACCTGGCATGTCTGCATATGACCAAGCGAAGTTGCCTCTCTTTTTCTTGAAGAACGGTACAAACTTGGTCTTCTCTGGTGGGGTAAGAGACTTAGCAAAGTGGATAATCTTAGGCTATTCTTCTGTTCCAATATTAACAGGCTCTGTCAGTTCCACAACAATCATAGACTTTTCCTGGTGCATGTCATTAGGGAGAGTGTTAAGCCTTCCATCGTCAGGTGCCATAGTTGGGTTTTCACCATCGGATGCATCCTTTCTTTTTACTGTTTTGGGTTCTAACACTGCCGCAAAGTGGTTTTCACCATCAGATCCAATTTTTACCTTGATATTTTTGCAACTGGAAGGCTTGGCACCCTCTCCAAAGTAAGCCACGGTATTAAGTTCAATGGCGAAACCAACTTTATGATCTCCTTTGGGTAGGTGGTCCCTAAGTTCCATATAATCAATGTAAGCATCATCATTTTAGAACATATCTAATTGGGGGGTTCCTCACAGGTCCCAGTCAATAAGCTTAAGATGCACGAGGGGGAGGGAGTCGAAGGATAGACCTAATTCATTGATAGTGTGAATGGAAATGTTAGGAGCATTGGTAGGGATGGTGCTTGGGATGGTATTTTCCTTCAAGTTGTTTATTGCAATGGAACTTGAACCTTCCTCAAAAGCCATAATCTCAGAGATGGGCAAATCAGACTCTAATGGTCTGTTTGGTAGTGTTTGTCCCTCACAGTAAGGGGCTAAAAATTTGGATGGTATCGACCTCTTTGTCATCATAGGAATGCTCTGTTAGCTCATCCCACTCATATTCATTAGAATCCATGTCTCTGTCCTCCTGGAGTGTTTGGATCATTTCTACAAGACAAGTATTTTCTTTAGCCTTGCCCTTGCCTTTGTATCCTAGGCCACTTGTGTTTCTAGCTGATGAGGATGAAGAAGGTTGAATAGGTTCAATGATTCCTTCTTTACTGAGGCTAATGGGGCCTTGTCCCTCGTATCCCATTCTATGTAGGATAGTCTCACCTCATCCATAGAGTTCTGTTGGGAGTCTAGGTGGATTTTGTGGTGTGTTCTCTTCTTCAGTATAAAGCCATTGTATGATATCTCTCTCTTCTGTCTCATCGGATAAGGTCCCCCATTTTACAAAGGGAGCTATGGGAGCTATAGGAGGAGTAGATGGCTTTGGAAAATGTTTGGGTCAGCCAAAAGATCTAGGAGACAAAGGCATATTAGCAAGATTGAGGCTGTGCTCAATGGAGTATTCCCCCACTCCACTTTCTTTTACGGTAATTTTCTACTCTTTGGGCCTTGATGAGGAGGCTTCAATAGTATGATCATGCTATGGGATATGAGATATATATGCTCTATTATTTGGTATGATGTACTTAGGTTTTGCAAGGATAGAGTTACAATGCTGATAGGGGTCGCGGTCGCCTTGAATGGTGACTTGCTTATCATTGTACCAGAATTTTATGCACTAGTGATAAGTAGAGGGAACAACCTTCATGGCATAAATCCATGGTCTCCCTAGAAGGATATTATAGCGAGCTCCCTATCTAGGACTTGACACACAACATCTTTTATTATTGGTCCCACTTGTATGGGTAGGACTACTATTCCCTTTGTGGTTCTTTCTTCCTCGTCATACACTTTGATGGTAATTTTCCTCCTTGGATCAACTGCATTTTCAAAGAACCCCAATGCAAGGACTAACTTTAACATGCAAATATTTAAACCGGCACCCCCATCAATGAGAACCCTCTTGATGTAGGGCTTGTGGATGAAGGCAACGATATGTAGAGGGGTGTTATGGGGTTGAGACATAGAGAGGTCATCTTGCTCGGTGAATGATATGGTGTTGGAGGAGGACAGATTACCTACCATGGTCTGAAACTTTTCTTAGGCCAAATTATTGGGGACCGTGGTTTCCACTAAGCTGTTCTCAAGTATCTCCTTATGGGAAGGTGATAGACGCGACAACTCCAAGATAGAAATGTGGGCCAGAGTTTTTTGTAGTTGGTCAATGACACTGTATTGACAGAAGTTGGATTGAGAAGGTGACAACCTTGGAGGGGTGGTATTGAGCGTAACTTTACCACTGCGGGTAATTATACTACAACCAGTTCTGTGAGGTCTTGAGTGTTAGTTGGGCATGATGACATTGATTTGCGGGACATGCTTAGAAATGCAATTTATGGTATAGTCAAATGGCACACTTGCATAGTTGGTATTACTAGTCCCACTATTCTGGTTTGGCCTATTGTGATTGTTGTTATTGCCGATGTTGTTGTTGTTGTTTCCGTGGTTGTTATTGTTGTTTTTTCCATGGTTGTTATTGTTGTTGTACGACCTATCATGATTTAGAAGCATATCCTTGTAGGCCACATGTGTCTCATTGGGGTATGTTGTTGTGTACCTCCTTGATTTTGATCGAGCATATCTTGGATAACATTTTTGAGGTGGATATAATTGTTGGTTGTATGCCCCCTTCCCCTATGATATTCACAATAGTCTATGTCCTTCGAATAGGGAGGTTTGACTATAGGCTCATAATCACTTGTCGGCGGTAGTGAAATCTCATTGTTAGCCAATAACTTTCTTAATGCGGACTCTTGAGACTCACCCAACGGTGTGAACTTTCACCTTGGATTTGAACTGAACCAAGGTCTTGGCTCCCGAGAGAATGGTTTGTTAGGCATAACATTATTTGTTTCTCCTTTTAGAGTGAATATGGGTTGTTGCTTGGGAGCTACCACCTTGGCATCCACTACCCCATTATTGACAACATTCTTATTCTTGGTCCAAAACTTTGATTTGTCCATTGTGTAGTTGAAGGTTGGGGTGTCTTTGTATAACTTGATTTCCCCCTTGGTGACCATAGCTTTTTCGATGAACAATCCCATTTCAATGATGTAGGGCATTGTATCTGTATTTGATAGCTAAGGTTGGTATTGAGGTTATGGACAAACATCTACAATAGTGGCTTCTCAGGTATATCGTAAGAACACTTACTTGCTAGTTGTCTCCATCATTGCAGGAAGGTGGCGAATGACTCGCCACTCTTTTGTTTGGTGTTGCATAGATCTAGCATAGATACCTCATGTTTGATGTTGTATGAGAAGTGCATGATAAATTTGTTGACTAGTTCATCAAAAGTTTTGATTCCCAGTGGGAGGCATGAGAACCACTCCATAGCTTGACTACCTAAAGATCTTGGGAATAATCTCATTAAGTAGGTCTCATTGTGAGCTACTTCCAAGCATGCTGCATTGAATTCCCTAATATGATCTCTAGGGTCCCCTTTCCCTTTGTACTTGTCAAACTTAGGGACTTTGAACTGATAGGGAAATGGTTTCATGATCAAACTTTTATCAAAGGGCTATGGTGCAATATCTTCCAAGGAGTAGTTTTTTGCATTTGTACCTATCTTGAGATCTGAGATTTGTTGCATTAGATTCTCAAGTTGTTTTCTCATTTCTTCCATAGGAGTATTTTGATCCATCGTTTGCTTTCCTCTATCATTTTCGTTTGGGTCTATGGCATTCTTTTCCTTTTCGTGATCATTTTCCATGTTTTCCATGATTGAGCTTATATCAAAATCCATGGGGAGTTTAATTCCAAGACTAGTAAGATGATAGAAATAATTATGAGGGTCTTCATGGAGCACCTTCTCTATTGGGCGTTGGAATTTCTAATTTTGGATGTTTTATTGATAATCTTCGTAAGAGATATCTTCGTCACTATCATGAGGTGTGACAATGTGGTTGGATGAGCTAGCCATTTCAAGTTACTTTTTGTACTGAGATCTGGTAAGAACCATGCAAGGTGACGTGGGATGAAGTGGATTGGGACTAGAAATTTTGGCAAGGTGCCGACAGAGACTACTGTGAAGAGGATACCTAGGACAAGACTTGGACAAAGGACTTTCTCACTCAATGGTTTCAAGTAAGGTGGTTGATACAAGACGGTAGCCACTAGTAAGGGTACTCGATACCTATCTTACTATGTAGGGACTAGTCACGTAACAAACCACTAGCAAAGTTCTGCGACCTACTAGGTTTACTTGAATTCACAATGATACGAAAAAGGGACCTATGTTAATCTGATATGGGAACTTCTAACTTTGGGGATTAGAAAGACTTGAAAAAAGGTGATTGGGACAATTGATGAAAGAGAGACTTTTTGGACAAAATGGATGAAAATTGATTGCAAGGTAGAACCTGATCTCTGATCTTGGAGCTAAGCTAAAATGGGTACTCATAACTGGTGAAATTTTTCTCTCAAAAATTGTCTAGGTGTTCACTATTGTGTATGCACCGAAACAGATGCGCAGCAGAATTTAATATATGTGCAGCAAGTCGTAGTATATGCACCAGACTAGTAAAAGATATATGTGCAGCAATAGACAACAAAAGCACAGGAAGTCTAATCAAATGTGCTGCAGGTTGGCACAGATGCATAGGAATAGAGGATGGATGCGCCGCTCTAGCTTTCTTCAGTGTTTTTGCAATTTTTGGAATTTTTTTGATGTTTTTGGTACTTTGGTTGTAAAACAAGGTCTTCTTGATTTGATTTTCTGAATTAGTGGCAAGAAAACATAGCAAACACAGAATTTTTATGATTTTTCTAAACTTTTTTAGTGGTTTTTCTGACTCTATTTTGGACTAAAAGGAACAAAAGCAAGTACAAAAATCTTAGGCTAGAAATGGATTACAAGGGTTTTTGGCCACTAGAACAAGAGGTGTTTAATGCGGGCAACCGTTCAAGTGGTTACACATGCGGTGGCACTACTCTCCGTTATGGAGTCTCCCAGCCTCAAAGGGTTGCGCCTTAGAGGGTTTTGGGGGAGGTTGGCCATTGGTGTAACATAGTAGCACTTGTTGGAGGAGGTTTTCACCTCAAGCACTTTTATTTTAAGTCAATTGGTAGGGCTTGGCTTTTAGCCTGTTTCCACTCAGGGTCATTCCCACTTGGACAGATGTGCATCCAAGGGTAGGCCCCTCTTAAAGGTTAAACAGATGGAATAACAAGTTTGGCACTTTGGTCACCCAGTAAAGGGGAGAGTATAAGCCTGTTGTCATTTGATAAGCATAGAAGACACAGATTAATCCAACCTAGTTAAAAGTAGAAAAACTAAATTGGTTAATCTACTTAGGCAAGCACAGAACTTTGAAGTGATTTAGCAAGATAGCAATGGTTCCATTTTTAACCTAGAAAGCAATGATGAGTTTAGTTTTTAATCCACATAGTATGAATAGTTAACTTTGAAATGTTGGTCAATCGAGATAGCAGTGGTTCAGTTTTTACCCAAAAAGCAATGATGAGTTTAGTTTTTAATCCACGTAGCATGAATAGTTAACTTTGAAATGTTAGTCAATTGAGATAGCATTGGTTCAGTTTTAACCGCAAAAAGCAATGATGAGTTTAGTTTTTAATTCAGATAGTAATAACTTTGAAAAGATAGCAATGTTACAATGTAAGATAGCAAATGATCCAGTTACCTCTTTCCTAATTAAAAGCTATGTGAGATTTTGCATGAATATCTGTTTTACTGTCCTTTTAGAGTGTGTAGTGTAATCTATCAAAAATGCAACTATATGAAACTAAACCCGAACCTATCCTACAAAATAGCTCCAGAGAATACCTGCAAAGATGTCAGTGTTAGCAAAAATCTTCTTAGAAAAACCCTAAAATCATTGCCCACTACAGAAGCGCAGCTTCAGTGACTAAATGCATAGAAATAGTCAACAAAAGTGCAACAAAAACAAATGTGCCATAATAGTAATTAAAAGCGTAGCAAGAAAGAACAGATGTACAGGAATAACATATGCGCAGGAACATAGTTTAAAAGCACCATAAGAAAGAGAAGATGCACAGGAATAACATTTGTGCAAGAACAAAGTTTAAAAGTGCCTTAAGAAAGAATAGATGCATAGAAATAACATATGCGTAGCGGAAATAGGCATATGCACTGGAACAGTGTTTAAAAGCACTGTAAGATTATAAGCACCGGAATAGAGGACAAAAGCATCGTGGAATTATTCAAATGCACCGGATTAGCCTGTACGATGCCTGTATGGAACATGTCTTCAAAAAAGCTCAGATTTTGATGAGATAAAGGGGCAGTGCCCCATGGTGGGTGCCAAAAATGTTAGGGTAAAATAGGATCAACAATGAATATGCAACAAACAACATCAAATACCCATAACTCAATAGAATAGTGAAACTAAGAAAGATTGAATGAAATGAAGTAATGAATAACACAATGCAAACCTTCCTTGAATCTAAACTTCTATTGTTGCCTATCAAGATCATCCTTGTTTGTATGAAGTAGGCCCTCAGAGAGTGCACTCCTTTGTTGTTTTCAAGAATGTCGATAGTGAATGGCTGTGGTGATAAACGTGCAATGAAGATGAGCTCCAAAGCTTTGGGTGATCTCAAGCAAATTGTATTGGGGTGCCAAAGGTGTGCTGGTGAATTTCTGTAGAGTAACAATATGAATAGCCTGGATGGATAGAATGGAAGAATAAGGTTCCATTTATAGACTCAGAAGAATGGAGATCAACAGTTGAGAAGAAGTATGATGATCAATGGTTGAGAATGGTTGAGGAATGTGCAACGAATAAAAAGAAGACAAGTGTCCTACTTCCATCATGTAACAGGGTAGTTAACAAAATTGATTAAAGAGTTAATAGAATGGATTGAGGAATTCACTGAATTGATTGATCAGTTACCCGAATAGATTGAGGAGCTGACTAAATTGATTGATTAGTTAATAGTTTTGATTGATGAGTTAACTAACTTTGATTAGAGAGAAATAGGACATGTGGGTGAGAGAATATTAGCTAATTAAATATTTAAAATATTTAATTACATGTGCAACATGGTGAGGTGGAAAGGTGAGGTGGATTGGTGAGGTGGATTTATGGAATTAGGACTTAGGATAGAGGAATTTAGGATTAATTAAATAATGTAGGATTATTTAATTATGTGAGACATTAGAAGAATTTAGGGAATTTAATTAAATAAATTGATTTTATTTAATTATGGGATAATGAACCAATCAAATAAACTTAGAATATTCATTTAATTGATAAAAGAAATAAGAAGGGAATAAATATTAAGAATATTTATTTAGAATGAATCGTGTCATTTTTAGGCGTATACACAAACTACTACATTGTCAACCAAACATAGTTGGGACTCAAATCTTCCTTGAACAACATGCCACGCTCCATAGAACTTCTCTTAGATCATCCACAACATGAACAAAGTATTCGGTCGGCCAACACTAGAAAGAACAATAACACCCAAGGAGAAATCTTCAACTACAAGCTCAATCCTCAATGCGAACCACCAACACAACAAGCACATGATCCAAAGATGTCCACAAGCACAATGAAATCAACAAGAACAACCACATCACCTGAAATTACCAGAATCAATTGCATCTTCATATAGGAGCTTAAGAACACTAATTGTCATGATTGTCATACTAGAAAGATTGCTTGTGGACCTCCAAACCACAAACCACTAGAGTTGAGGATACACACCAACATCCCAAACATACCCCTAGAACCACAGACCATAATATTCCAATGCAAAGCAATCCATACTAGATTCCTATTACTTTGTTACCTCTAAACAACTGTAAAACCCAGTTCTAATCAGATGGTCATAACTTCACCAATCCTCTATGTGGACCTCTCAAATCTTAACCAGAGCAACTTCAGACAATCATCTACAAAACCCTTTAGTCCACATACTATGATCTTTGTCTCACTAGGAATGTGGAGCAATCTACTTTACTAAACTGCACTATCTTCACTATTTCTGACAAAGAGATATGTTGACATCGATGACAACACATCATAGGCACATATTTGCAATAGGAAGGAGGGGCACTTATCCCGACACTTTAGCGCCTAGAATTTTAGAGGGGTAGGGAGGGGTTCTTAGCCCAACACTTTAGTGCCTAACATTTTGGAGGGGTGGGGAGGGGTGCTTAGCCTAATGCTTTAGCACCTATCATTTTTACTTAAGGGGGCAAGGAGGGGCACTTAACCCGGTGCTTTAGCACCTAGAATTTTGGAGGATGGGAGAGGGGTGCTTAGCCCTATGGAGTGGTGCTTAGCCCCGTAGAGTGGCGCCTAACATTTTTGCTTAAGGGGGCAAGGAGGGGCGCATGGCCCAACGCTTTAGCACCTAGAATTTGGGAGGGGTGATTAGCCCCATGGAGTGGTTCTTAGCCCCATAGAGTGGTGCCTAGCCTCATAGAGTGGCACTTAGCCTCATAGAGTGGTGCCTAGGTAAGGTAACAGTGGATGAGGGGGATGATGATGATGAGGATAAGGATGCAAAGGAGGATGTGGAGGAGGTGATGGGTTTGGTGCTGGTGAGGTCATCAGAGAAAAGCTAGCTAGGGCACAAGCATAGATACACTAGTTGCAAGCACAAGTAACTTAGTTTTAGGGGCATGCCAAAGATGGGGGTTTGGGTAGGGACAACTCCACCTAGGGGCATGGTGTCTATATGTACTATTTTTTGATAGGTTTGAGGACCACATGTTGTATCGTGATCACATTTTGATATATATATGAGATAGATTATTGGATTGATGTACTGTGTATTATGGATGAATGTATTGATTTATGCTGTGTTATATGTGATGGATACATGTATGGATGTGTATATATAATGGATTAGACATTATGATGTTATATGATATGTGTACATTTATGATGGTTGTGATGTTAGATGCTATGACTTGACATGTGTTTGGATGCAAGATGGAGCGTATGCATATATGTGCTATGATAGATGGATTCAAGTATTATGTATGATGCAGTCATGTGTATATGATGTTAGGATAGATGGATTTATGTATGATGCAGATATATGCATATATGTTATGTGATGATATGTGGATATATGATAACATATTTGTGATGCAGGATGGGCTACTGACATGTTGGTGATGCAAGATGATGAGTGATCATGATATGCCAATAGGTCCCTAAAAATGGTCACAAAATGGTAAGGGAATAGTGGATATTAGAAAGTAAGGGAAATGGAAATGTACGTGTTAATAAATCTTGAGGCAATTGTAGAGGGATGGGGTGATGCGGGTAGATGCAAATACAAAGGACTACATCATATTGAGATATTCTGCCAATAAAAAATTGAGTGCTACTATTGATATAGCATGGGATGTTATGTACTAGGGTACGTGGAACCAAGGTGGCAAGGCATCCATGCATAGGACTTGACTCTGCAAACAAGAGGATGAACCCATACATGCCCATAATAGTACAATCCTATCTAGATGAGGGAAGGGGAATGATAGCATAAGTCCTTTTTACACAAAAGGTATGAAGAACCTTAGATGCAAAAGGGGATTAATATGCTAGAACCGACCCTATGATCCACAAGATATGAATACTAAGATGGAATAATGAGAACCTCCCACAAGCATGACATACAAAAGAAATGACTATGCCCCATTCTAGATCTTTCTCCACATGTCATGATATAACGAGATCAAGACAACTTTGATATAATCTGGGAATGGTGTACAAAATAAAAATCAAAAACCAAAAGGCTGATTGACCCAAAACACAGCCATTGTATCTCTTGCCAAAGGATGGATGGCGGATTCATGATTTTGTCCATTGTAGGAAGGATACATCCTAGGACAAGAATCGATGGTGGATTAAGATAAACTAAGGATTGATAGGGGGAGATAGGCTTCTAATTATGGAAAAGCTAATCTGTTGGTGAAAGATTTTTTGTGAGAACATTATGCTTGGATAGGATGCCTAGAAAGTGTATCATTTGTAGATTAGGTGCAATCAATAAGCTTAGGAAAGTGGGACCATCCAAATGGGTTGGACGGGTGCATTGTATGTACCTACATACTGGATACTTCCTTCATATTCCAAACTACCTACATACCATGTATCCATAGGATCAAGGCACATTACAATGTGGGTGGTGATGATATGTAGTTCTAGGAGACTTGATGATGTAAGGATAGGGATTGGTTCATGTGAAATGATGAGATATGGTTTAGATGATGTGGATGTCAGTTTTTCAATGGGTACCATCATATAAAAACTACGATAGGTAGGGGATGGTGTTGGTGTAGTAAAGGATGTGATATTTGTGTGAAACCATAAAAGGGACCAAGGTTATGGATGGATGAGAGGGTCAAGTGAGTGACATAGTGGTGACATGGAAAGGTAGGGATTCGGCATTGGGAGATGAGAGATATTTTGGGAATGATGGATAATGGAAGCTCAAATGATGGGTTTATTCTGAAGCTCAGACGAGGGGATAAGGGAGTGGATAGTGCAGGTGAAGATGGGAAGGTAGTTTGAATAATGGATCTAGGTTGAACCTACACATGATTCCTGCAAACAAGTTTTCATCATGGTACATATCCAAGGTACCACAAAGAGTAGTTTTCACCATAGGACAGATTATTTCTCTTTACTACTTTCTTGTATGTTTTTTATATTTTTTTGTATTTTTGCCATAGGGTATTTAGCAGACTAACTATGAAACCCATTCAAATGAATGATATTCATGGGCTCATCAAGTTCTTCTCCTTTAAGGGTGGAGAGATGGTATGCTCTAGAGCCATATTTTGTAGTGAAAATGTAGGGTCCTAGCCAATTAGGCTCAAATTTCCCTTTCTTTTCTTGCTCAAATAGATTCCTTTGATTTTCTTTCAAGACCAGATCTCCTACTACAAACTCTAGCATGGATCTTCTTGTTGTAGGATCTGCAAAGTCATTTTTGGTATGCTTGGAGGTGATTAAGGGCGTTGAGGTGTCATTCATCCAATATCTTGAGCTCTTGGAGGTATGCAACACGATATTCTTCATCAGTGATGACATTACACAAGAAGAGGGCAATTCAATCTCGATTGGCAAGATAGCTTTAGCTCTGAAGACAAGGGAATATGGTGTAGCTCTGGTAGGTGTACAAATACTAGTGCGATAGGCCCAAAGGGTGGTATAGATATGGAGGTGCCAATCACGGCCAGTTTTAGTGACAAATTTCTTGAGAATTTTGAGTAAGGTTTTGTTAGTTGCCTCAGCCTATCTATTACCTTGTGGGTAATATGGAGTGGACCAATGATGTTGAATGTGGAATTGTTCACAAAGGTCTCGAACATCATGGTTTTTAAAAGGTTTACCATTATCGGTGACAATGGCAGATGGAATACCATAACAACAGATGATATAGTAAAGGATGAACTTGGCGATTTTGTTTTTGGTGGGGAAAGTGAGAGGGATGGCTTTGACCCACTTAGTGAAGTATTTAGTGGCAGTGATAATGAAGTAATCTCCATTAGAGGAGGATGGGTGGATTTTGCCAATGAGATCTAGGTCCTACTAAGAGAAAGGCCATGGTGTGGTGATAGGTTGCAATGCCTAAGAAGGGGCGTGAATGACGTCCCCATGCTACTGATAGGGCTTACATTTCTTCACGTACTCACATGCATCATGCTCCATCGTAGGCCAATAATATTCAGTATGCAAGAGCTTCTTGACTAGGACAATTCCACTTGTGTGTGCTTCACAGATACTTGTGTGGACTTTGTGTAAGGCAAGGGAAGCTTCTTTTGTGTTTAAACATCAAAGCAGAGTGCCATTGTAGCTTCGACAATACAGGGTGTCGACAAGGATAGTGTAGTGAGTGGCTCAGCGATTGAGGGATCTTTGTTGTCTACGGGTGGATTTAGGAAGGAAAGTGCGATGTTGGAGGTAGGTGTAGATGTCATGATATGAGGGATTTTCTAGACCAACAATCTCACACACAAATTCTGACTCAGTGACATGATATGCTAGCAGTAGGAGCTATTCCACAAGAAACTCACATTGATGACTGTTATGAGGCATATCTAGAAGAGAACCAATAGTAGCCATGGCATTGACTACTTTGTTGTGAAGGCGAGGTATCTATTCAAACTGTATGTAGGTGAAGAATAGTTTGTATTCATCAACCATTTTCTTATAGGGCACTATCTTATCATTCTTTGTGAGAAACTTGTCATTCACTTGTTTGATGATCAATTGAGAATCTCCATAGACCTATAGCTATAAGATATTCCATTGTATTGATGTTTTGAGCCCAATGATCAAAGATTCATATTTATCTACATTGTTCGTACGTGGGAAAGCAAGTCTATAAGCTTTGGGGATGTAATCACCTTGCGAGATCACGAATAATATTCCTACCCCTAAAACATGATTAGTGAAGGATCCATCAAAGTATAGTTTCTAGTTTGTTGATTCTGTCATAGTTAGGATGGACTCATCTGGAAAGTCAATGGATAGCGGTTGATAATCTATGAGGGGTGCTTCAACTAACTGATCTCCTACAACTTGTCCTTTGATTGCTTTTATGTCAACATACTCAATATCAAATTTGCTCAACAACATGACCCATTTTGCCATTCTTCCTGTGAGTTAAGTCTTTGAAAGTAGGTACTTGAGAGGATCAAATTTAGAGATGAGCTTGATAGAGTGACTCAACATGTAGTGTTGTAACTTTTGGGAACAAAAGACAATAGCTAAACATGAGTGTTCCATGGGGGTATAGTAAAACTCATATTTGACTAGAGTCTTGCTGATGTAGTATATAACTCTTTCATGGCCAGAATCATCCTGTTATGCTAAGAGTACCCCCAGTGCTACTGAAGTTTCTAATATATACAATAATAGGGGTTTTCTCTTGATAGGCACCATTAGGACTGATGGTGAAGCTAGATATTCCTTGATGCAGTCGAATCCCTATTAACAATTTTGGTCCCATTTAAAGTGGACATTTTTACGGAGCAAATGAGTGAATGGATGACATTTATCGGCAAGTTGACTGATGAACCTGCATATGGCTTACAGTTTGCCCTAGAGACTTCAGAGCTATTTGAGCATCTTGGGAGGAGGCATTTCTATTATGGCCATGAATTTAGCAGGATCCACCTCAATGCCCCTGCGAGAGACAATGAACCCCAAGAGTTTGCCTGATGTTATGCTAAAGACAAATTGTTGGGGTTGAGGTGAAGCTTGTACTCTTTGAACTGTATAAAGATCTTCTACAAGATCTCAAGGTGTTCTTCCCTTGTTCTCGACTTCCCCAGGAGATCATCTACATAGTCTTACATTATCTTGTGTATCATGTCATGTAAGATGGTAGTCATTGCACATTGATAAGTTGCCCTTGCGTTCTTTAGACTAAAGGGCATGACCTACCAGCAATATGTGCCCCAAGGACAAGTGAAAGTAGTTTTGTGTTGATCTTTAGGAGTGATCCTAATTTGATTATACTTGAAGAAGCCATCCATGAGAGAAAGCATCTCATGCCCTATTGTGAGATCTACAATCATGTCAATGTTGGGGAGGGAAAAATCATCTTTTGGACATGCCTTGTTAAGATCTCAGAAGTCTATACAACGGATGCCCCCGGGTTTCTTAGCAACTAGAACAATATTGGAGACCCATTCTGGATAATCAATAGAATGGATAAAGCTGACATCTAATAGCTTTTGTAGCTCTTCTTTGTGAGCAAGGTGACTTGCGAGTGCATCTTATAGAGCTTCTTCTTAACAGGTTTTGTGTTAGGATGTACCACAAGATGATGAACAACCAAAGATGGATCCAATCCTAGCATGTCAGCATAGGACCAAGCAAACACATTAGGTGCTTTGTGAAACACTATGGAGATGTTGGATTTTTCTTTTGTGTTGAGACTTTCTACTAGATGTGTGAGCTTAGGTAATTCTTGCATGCCAAGGTTGATTTCTTGTGTGCCTTTAATCAAAATGTTGGAATGCTCTTGCCTGTGAGATGGTATGGGGGGAAGATTGATATCCTCATCTTCTAGCACCTTAGAGAGGTTTTCACTAGGAGATACATCTTTATTTTCCTCTTTTGTGTTTGAAAGTGCCACAAAGAGGTTTTCACTAGGGGATGATTTTCTATTTTTTTATTTTTAGTTTTTTGGACTAAGGATCTCCTCTTCCCCAAAATAGGCAGCAATGTGCAAGCATATGCCATATTGTGAGGTTTCACAGAGTTCTAGGAATGTAGAGAGGGCCTCATCATGTGGAAATATATCGAGAGGTCGAGGTCCTTAACAATGCCAAGCAATGAGTTCGGGATGAATGAGGGGGAGATCAATAACGAAGATGAAATTGTCGGGGAAGATGCAGGAAAGCTCAAGGTATTTGTATGAAGCTATGATGACACTCAGAGTGATATTTTCAACACTAGAAGAGGATTTTGTTTCTTGTACCAAGGTTTTAGCAGGTCCACAGATTGTCACAGTTGGTGGAGCATATCCTAAACCAAAGTATTGAGTATATTTTTTGGGAGCTGTAGGATCAATCGGAAGGGGTTCTGTAACAACTTGTTCATCAACACCAAGTCCTATTCCACAGTAAGGCATTTTGGTACAAATTTGAAATGGTACAGGATATTTTTCTTTGAAGTATTCTATATTCATAGGTCCTAGGGTGGTTTCATCATGATAGAGCCAATCACTTAGAGTTGTTTCTTCAGATTCTTCTTCTGTAGAGACTTGTGCTGGTACAAAGGGAATTTTATCATTGATCCTACGCTGTTGTTCTTTTTCCTTCTTCTGAAGATGATGACCATGGGAGTGGGGGGACAATGGTAATTGTCACACATGTAAGGCATTGTGAATTTCATACTCACCATATCCTTTGTCTACAATCTTGACCTTTTGACATGTATGGGTGGAAGATGATGCAGAAGCTTGTGATGGTTCGATGGTGACCTGCAGTGTGACTGATGATGTGGATGGAGTGGATGAGGGATCTTTAACATGATCCCTATAGGTACTAAGACAATGGAATTGTCTATCATAAACAACCTCTAAAGCCTTAGAGTATTAAAAAGGTTGTTGATCGGTGGGAATAGTAACTTCCACACCATTATGAATGAACTTGAGGCATTGATGTTAGGTGGATGGAACAACTTGCATGGCATGCAACCTTGGTCGGCCTAGGAGGAGATTATACTTAAGGTCAAGATCAATCACGAAACATAGAGTGGGCATGGTGAGTGGGCCTACCTTGATAGGGAGGCATATAGTGCCTTTGAATTCTCTCTCCGTGTTGTCATATGCCTTGATGGAGATAACCAAAGATTCCAAGTCAGCTATTGAATACCCTAGGAGTTTTATGAATTTTAATGTACATATGTTCAAGCTAGATCCATTATCTAAGAGGACCCTCTTGATTTTATGGTTGGTGATTTGGACTTTGATGTGGAGGGCTTTATTATGTGTGGGGTCGATAGGTGGCATATCATCATGACCAAAGGTGAGATGGTAGGATGATGATAACTGAGTGACAAGGTTTTGGAATTGGGCATGAGCTATGTCAGTAGGAACATGAGACTCTTCAAGAGCCTTGTCAAGTATTTCCCAATGGATGGTAGATGTCTTAAGGAGTTCCAAGATGGAGATTTGCACGGGGGTTTTCCCAAGATGATCAAGGAGGTTGTATTCAAAAGTGGTAGTAGAAGAGGATGGGGATGGTCCCTTTATGGTTATACATGCACGATGGGTGGTAATAGCACATTCAGGGGTTGTATTTTTTAGTTTGGTGGTGGCAACATGAGTAAAATCAAAATCAATTCTACCCACTATATTATCGTAGGGAGGCGGAACGTTGTTGTAGTTGATTTATTAGCTTGGTTGTTAGAATTAGAATTGGAGGAGGATGATTTGGATGACGTTTCATTATTGTTGTGGTGGGGAAGAGGGTCTTGGTAGACACCTAGGCCATCATTGGGTGATGTATTGTTGTGATCTTCCATTTGGATTTTGCCATGATCAATGAGGTCTTGGACATAGTTTTTTAATTTCATGCATTTGCTTGTGGTATGGCCCTTTATGTGATGATAGTCACAATATTCATTTTCATTGTACCACATGGGTTTAGGTTGGTTTTAGTTGAATGGATTCATTGTGGGGAACGCAACCATTTTGTCTTGGACTAACTTTTGAAATACCACCTCGAGTGGTTCACCCAAGGGAGTATATTTACGTTTTGGATTGTTAGGGGGATTCCACTTTGGAGGAGTGGATGGAATCAATACATTACTTGAAACATTTTAGACTACATTCATTTCCTTTGGTTTAGGAGAAATTATTTGAATGAACTTGGAATTGGTAGCACCATCTCCTATGGTGTTCTTGTTTTTAGCCCAAAATTTAGGTTTGTCGTTAGATGTTTTGTCGTTGTCATTCTTGTTATAGATTTTAACTAAACCCTTTACAATAATAGATTTTCTAATGGTGACCCCTTTTTCTATAATTTCATCAAAGGTTGATACGCAATGTACTTGCAAGTGGTAGGCCATCTCTTGCTTGAGGTTTTGGATAAAGATGTGAATGAGTTGCTTTTCATGGGTTGTCCAAGGTACCTACTAGCAAGGGCTCTCCATATTTGTAGATAAGCAGTGAAACTCTCACACTTTGTTGTTTGGTGTTGCAAAGGTCAAGCATAGTGATCTCATGCTCTACATTATATGAGAAGAAGGTGATAATTTTCTTTGAAAGATTGGTGAAAGTGGATATGGAGCCATAAGGAAAGTGCATGAACCATTCTAGGGCTTGTCCTCCTAGGATTTGTGGAAAACGACAAAGGAGGAATTGATCATCACATGCAACTTCTTGGCATGCCATGAAGAACTCCTTGATGTGGTCATGAGGGTCTCCTTTTCCTTTGTATTTATCAAATTTTGGCACTTCAAAGTGTTGAGGAAAAGGTGTGATGGCAATGTTTCTATCAAACAGGTAGGGACATAAGTCTTCAAACTTATAATATTTCTTTTGGGTCCCTAGTTGGATGTTTTTAAGTGCATTTTTCATCTCTTTCCACTCTTGATTGAAAGGGTTAGCAAGAGGTGGTTGTGATGTGTGTTGGAGTAGAGCTTACTGTGATGATGATTGTTGATATTGGGGATGGACGTATTGTTGTTGTTGTTGTTGTTGGGGATAGATGTGTTATTGTTATTGTTGGGGATGGATGTGTTGTTGTTGTTGTATGTGTGGCAGAAGGCCTATAGTTTCTATATAAACATGGGACCCACAGGTTTATTATTGTTGTATGACTTGTTGATTTTAGGGTGGTGGTTGTTGTTGGATACCATAAGAAGGTTGCATCAATGATCCATGGTGAGGTTTTTGATGTGTGGAAAATTGATATGTGTGTGTGGGATTGGCATAGCTTGTCAATGGGTTTTGTGGTTGGTTAAGTGGATTCACAATTGGTTTTCATGTTGTGGGTGGTGCTACTATTTGCGTGATGATCAATCTTAGTAGAATGTTTAGTGGAGGGAGAGGTTGTGGTATAATTGTGGGGGCTTCTTGTTGATTGTTTGGCATGGGTGGTATGGTGGTGATGGTGACATTACAAGGTACCCTAGAAATGGGCACATCATAGGGTAGCATGTCATAAGGTAACCCGATGGGGGGATTGGATACTTTTGGTTGTGAAATAGTTCTAGCCCTCATGTTTTTTCCCAAGGCATGGACAGTGGTGGTGTTGGAAGCGAAACTAGCCCATGGGTTATTGTAAATGGGTTCATTAGGATAAGGAACTTGTCCCCATGGTTGATCATAGATAGGTGATGGTGGCTTGTCATGGAATATAGTTTTGAGTTTGTCATGGTCATATGAATATGGAAGGCACGTGCCATGTTCAATGAGACATTGAATAAATTCATCCTTATGGTTGTCAATGAATTGGTCAAACTTGTCGTGTAACCTCTTTTCATTAAGGAACTTGACAAAGGTGGGTGAATAGGTTTGATGAGGATGAGTGGATGCTTCACCCATTTCGGGTTGGTTGACATATTCCTCTATGTTGCTTGTGGTAGAACCATTAGGAGAGAGGGGTTGGTAATGAGCGTCCATTTTCTTAGCTTGTGATCATTCTTAGCTTGTGATCATGTGATGGGAGGCATAAAAGGTGAATTTGGGTCAGATTTGGATGACGAGGTACCAATGATGATGAGTGGGGTTTGAATCTAAGTTTATAATCTAGATCAAAACAATTGAAGATCAAGGACTAATCCTATATGCTTAGGGTGGACAAAGAGCCTATGCAAAAGGATGATGGGATTATTTTACTTGGGTTAGACAAGACGTACCAAGCAAAATGTGATTTCTTGAAGTCCACTAAGTTAGGAGTTGTCTAAGTTCCTAAGTCAATTTATCCAAGGGGGTCAATGTTTCCTAGTTTATACTAAACTTAAAAGTTTCAAGCTTAATACAAATAAAAGGATAATTTTGATCTAGAGTCTAACCTTAGGATTTGGATGTGATTTGGATTGATTTGTTGATTGGGATTGATTTGGACGATGAAATGGTTGGTTTTCATTGATTCAAGGGTAATTATCAATTATGGATTGATTGAGGATGATAAGATCATTTTAGGATGGTAGGATTGAATACATCTAGTGATGTATGACAAACCATGTTTCAGCTAATGATGACTTAGGGCCAATTATGGATGACGTGGGGAATTTGGATGATGAGGATAATGACCAATGATTGGGGTGGATCACAAGCTAAGAGTGATAAATGGACAAGGAAATGGATTGAGATGGCATGTAATGTTGAAGGATGATGTGGAACGGGGATTGTCAGCAACCATAAGGACAAAAATTTGACTTTATGATGAGTTTTGGATTAGGCACTAATTCAGGGGGCTAGGTGCTGATAGAGAGGACCAAGTGCTGATTTGTAGAAACCAGACACTGATGTAGGACATTAATGGTTTTATGTGGTTTTCGAGGTGGTGAATTGGATTTTTGGTGAATTTTGGACGTTGAATGTGAATTTTTTGAACGTTGGAGGTTAAATGATGGATTTGGGAAGTTCAAATGTTTTACTGGTTTATTTTTTTTTAATGGTGTTTGGATTATGTCAATGATAGTTTTCCTTAGTAAGCAATACAAACATTCCAAACAAGAGAATACAATGGCCAAAGGTTTTGTTGCAAAAATGTGTAAATTTCTCAAGCACTTATACAACCTAAGGCAAGGAAATGACAATACTTGTTGAATTCCCACTTGGATTTCTATAGCCGTACTTACCTAAAGTGAATAACTTAGAAGCTTGGTGACATTGGCTCCCCCTTACATGGAACTCACTTCTCAAGTACACCAAGCTTCGAATTTCTAAAGACCTAAAGATCTCAAGAAATTTTTTTTCTCTACTTTGAATTGTGAGAGTGTGGGATGACTTCAGAGGTCTATCTTCTGACCCCCTGTGCCAACAAGTAGAAGGTTTTTGGCCTCTAAAATAAATGGTGTTTAGTGGGGGAACATTCAGGGGATTGGCACATTACAAGCATCTGGTAAACCACTTAAGGTTTTAACTAGCTCTACTAGGAGTTTCATAGACACTAAGTATGACTTCCTTTCGATCTAGCACCATATGGTAAGCGCTAATATAGATTCAGACTTGTCTTTCACCTTATCCTAATTTATATAGTGGACCAAATAAAAGTACCACTTGGGGTCACCAATGAGTTCTCCTTGCGGATGTGTCTCAAGGGTAGGCCCTCTCCTAAAAAGAAAAAGAGAGTAGAACCATTTCTCTTCACCCAAAATCCTTTTGAAGGTGAGGGGAGAGGATACTTTGAAGGAAATATGGAAATCAGATTGTGCAATTGAAGTCTAACAAGCTACCCAAGGGATTGGTAACATTGGAATCTATTTTCAATTTAGACGATCAAGTCAAAAAGGACAAATGCAACATGACCGTGAAGCAATAACACTATGAGGCACTTGAGATATTCAAGGGTATTCTATTTAAGTTGGGAAAGGTATGTACCAAGGAGGAACAACAAGCTTTAATTTTGTTATATCAAGAATTTAGTGGTGTTTTTACCTAGGAGTGTAAAGACCAAAAAGGTTTTGATCCTAAACTAGCTCAACTCACCATTGAGTTAGAGCCCAATGCAAAACTAGTGAGGCAAAAACAGAGGCCTCTTAACCCCAAGCTCAAGAGCATCTTATGAAATTTGAATTGAATAAGTTAATTGAGAGTAATATAATCTTTCCTATTAAGCATACATCTTGGGTTTCTAACCTAGTTATAGTTAGAAATAAGAATGGGGAGATTAGGCTTTGTGATGATTTTTGTGATTTGAATAAAGTGTCTCTCAAGGATCACTATCCACTCCCTTCAATGGAACAAATCTTGCAAGTTGTTTCGGGTTCTGACATATTTTCTTTGTTGGATGGATATTCAAGCTATAACTAGATTTTAGTGAAGGAGGATCAGTATAAAAATGCATTTAAACCACGTGGGGTACCATGGTATACATAAAAATGCCCTTCAATTTGTCCAATGTAGGGGCAACATTTCAAAGAGCAATCGACATGGCCTTTCATGGCCTCATGAACAAAATTGTTTTAGTGTATCTAGATGACATTATAGTTTTTTTGAAGGATGCCAAAGAACATTTTAGTCACTTGAGGTAGATCTTTTAGAGATATAGAGAGTTTGGGGTTTCTCTTAACCCAAAGAAGTGCATATTTTATGTCCATGAGGGTAAGCTCCTAGGACACATTGTCTAAAAACATGGTATTTCCATTGATCCGAAAAGAGTTGCTGCTATTCTTGATTTACCCCTACTGGCACATTAGAAAGGCTTACAAAGATATATTGGTAGGATTAACATTGTGAGAAGGTTTATACCCAATATTGTAGCATTATTGCAGCCTCTCATAACCATGCTTAAGAAAAATGTACCTTTTTGTTGGACTAAGGAAGGTAAGAGAAGCTTCAAGTAGATTAAAGAAGCCCTAGCAGGTGCCCCAACCCTCATTAATCCTAACTATGAAAGAGATTTTATTTTATATGCTTTTGGAGGTGTTGACACCATTTTAGATATGTTGTGCCAATAGAATGACAAAGGCTTGGAGAAGCCTGTGGCATTTTTCAACCAAGTATTACATGACTATGAGGTAAAGTATTCTTTTGTCAAGAAACATGTATTTTTTGTTGTGATAGGTAAAAAATCTGGTTAATAAGATCAAGCATAGCCATGAAAACCTAACCCTACCATCATCAAAGAATCTAATCTAAATGAAACCAAAAGTAATGCAATTCAAGCATAATATCACCTAGATTGTGTGATTCCTTGTTTATGATGTGGATTACTTCTTCAACAATGAACAATTATGAAGATAAAAGCTGCCATGATAGATGATAATGAAAATAAGCTCAATGGATGTTATGGATGCTCAAATGCTCAATATGCTTAGGATGATAATGTAGATGCTATATGAATGTTGGATAGGATGTAGTATGGAATAAGAGGGTGTTTATATAGAACTCAACCAAAATCAATCAATGGTGGCGGTTCGATGGCTATGTGAATGGCTAAGATTGAAAGATAGGCATAGGTGAATGTGAAGATGACAAATGGCAGGAAGATAGAGCTCATGTGTGCTTGTGTACATAAAAAGTACTACATATGAAAGATATTAAATAAAAGGATTTAGTACCACTTATCTTTTTAAATGAAAGAGACACACATGTCAGCTCATGAGATAAATGATAAGATAAATTAATTAAATAAATAAAATTTATTTAATTAAAAATACATAGAATGAAGATAATTAAATAATTGAAGATTGTTTAATTATAGTTTAGAAGAAATAGCTAATGAATTAATTAAATAAATATAAATTTATTTAATTAATAGAAGAAATAGAAGAAATAGATATGTTAGGAATATTGCTCAAGTGTGTTAGATAAATGCAGATGTGATAATGCAATATTTGAATGGTAATGATAATGAGTCAATTTTGGGTGTCTACATTTTGCCCCTCTTTGATACAATGTTCGATAGAGCGTTGTGTCAAAGAAGATATGATATTTCACTTGATAAACAAGTTTATACCCTAGTGTAACTAGCAGGTGATTCCCCCTCGAGAGGTAAGCCAAGCTAACCAGGAAGGGCTGGGTTGGCTCGCGATAGAAGAAAAGCTAGGACACAAGGTTGACACGGAGAAAACAAGGGTTGGGTGGGAGAAAAATATGATGATGCAGATGAAAATAGGCTTTGGCATAGAAGAATTAGGGTTTGGATAGGGCTATAAGTAGGTTCTACAATGGCAAATAGGCTCATTTGTGCTCAGAAAGCTATAGAGATCTAGAGCTCCTTAGAGGTGGTGTGCGACTAGAGGTGGAGAGCTATCAAGATGGTGATTCCACGCAAAGATCATCGTGTCGAGTGAGTGAGGACACATGGGTGACCAGAGGGAGTAGGTGTACTAGTATGTATCAAAAATTTTGCTAAAAGTGTGTTTTTGATAGGCTAGAAGTGTCATAAATGCACACACTTCACCAGAAGTGACAAGGTCTTAAGATAGACAGTTCAGGTCACTTGTGTAGGAAGATAGATCATTTATGGTAGGTTAGATCACTTTTAGGTGTGACTTGGTTGCTTTTAGAAAAACTAGATCACTTCCAGTCAGCTAGCAAAGATACAGGCTAAATGCGCATATAGATAGAAACGGGTCGCTTATGGGAAAACAATAGGCGCATATAAGGGTGAAGCTTGCATGGAAAGAAAAAGTGCTTGCATATGGTAGATAGCTCGCTTATAGGCTAAGGTGACGCTCATAGGGAATTTAGCTTGCATGTAATCCAATAGTGATCACATATGCAGAATAGATCGCTTATGAACAAGATAGAAACACATATGGTAAAAGAGGTCACTTTTGATCAATAGATAGGCGCATATGGAAAATTGAACCGCATATGGTAGATAGAAGCTAGGAGAGCAATAAATGGTCAAATTTTGATAGCATTTAAGTAGTGCAAGGGACTGACATGATGAATGGAATGATGCAGGACATACTGTTGATAACTGAGAGGGGGGTGAATAAGTTATCTTAATTATCTTAACTTTCTGTTCTTTTTATAACTAGTGCAGCATCAAAACAAATAAGCATCCATTATCATGAAAGAAGAAATAAAGACAATTCACATAACACAATGATTTTGACATGGAAAACCCTGTTAAGGGAAAAATTACAGGGTGACTAACCCAAGAATGTATTCTCTGTTAGAAGAATAGAAATACAAAAATGGCACTTGCCAATTAGGGCTTACTGCCTACAAGAGACTCACTATCTACAAGGTACAATGAAAGTAACAAGATACTAGAATTGATAAGAAGCATCCAGATGTGCTGAGGTTTAGTTCCGGTTAGGCTCAATACACTGATCTACTACACTTCATTCTTCCTCTTCTTTGATGCTGTTGTCCAGTCACATACTAGACCTATATTATTGCTGCCACACTGCTCTTCTACTTTTCTTTGCACTTACTACACACACACACACACACCCCTTCATAGAGAAATCAATCTGGTATATATATCCGCATCAATGATTTCAATCATCTTTCTAGTTGGCATCTGGAGTACTCAATATTTTCCCAAACTCTAGTATGTCGGTTGAATCCTTTCTTATTAAGTGATGCGTATCAAAAAGATGCTTAAAGAAGTCATCAAGCATGTCAGCCAACCATGGATGATTCCTCAAGAAACTTGATCACCATCAATAACTCATCCAGAAAAAGGTTTGATGCTCTGCCAGTCAGTTCTTCCTCAGTCTATTCTGCCAAGCAAGAACCCAACACTTAGGTGTTCATATCTTTTCACTCTTACATCACCAGAGGCTCAATCTCTAGAATATATTAGTCAAGGTACTCCACTTGACTTCCCTAAGTCCGTGCTTTACTGAGATACTTCCTCTGAGAGATCCGAACCTAACTGTTGAACCTTACTACATACTATGTTCTTGCTTACCGGACCAAGATACACTTTAGTCTACCTTTCGGTATGGTCATATCATGCCTTGCAGATGTGTGGGATGGACTTTGTTGCCATCAATGACAACACTCATGAAGCCACAATGTGTCTCTTGCAAACAATCTCCCCCTTTGGCATTGATGGCAACACTTAGTGAAAAATGACTAAGTGTTATAGTATACTCCCCTTTGGTTGATGCTCTTATTCTTATGTACACTTTTCTAGAGCTCTCCCTTAGTTGGATTCCTCATTTTTCACTGCTCCTCACTCCCCCTTTGACTTCAATGGCAAAGGGTAGGATCCACATACCAAAATTTCCAAAAACAATCTATACTTGGCCACACAAATATATATATATATATATACATAGGATACTTACATATACTGAAGTATATCTACAAAAGTTGTCTTCAATTGGACAAATTCTGTTGCCCAACTCTGCTTCATCCTATCCAAAATTGAGATGTGACCACTCAACAAGATTGCAAAAGCGTCTGCCCTCTTTAGATCTGTCAGATCACTGGTCCGGACTGTGATCTGAGCATCACTTAGGGCCTCATGCATGGCCTCTAACTTAGGGATAATTATCCCTCTAAGTTCACTCAACCTACTTATTCTATGTTTCTTCTCTTTTTCAAGCTTCTTAATTTCATTTAAGACTACATTAGTCTGACACTCTTGATTTATTATGGATGTGGTAAGAGGATCAAAATTCTGAGATAGTCTTGATAGTTTATCCTCCTATTCTTTCACTTTCTTATCAATATCCATTGTTACTTTGGACCAAGATAAACAAAATTTATACATTTCTCTGCCATCTTTAAGAGCGTTTTCTAAGCTCTTTATCCCAATATCCATATTTCTCCTATCATTGGTTATTAGTCCTTGTACTTCAGAGAATCTCTTTCCCAAAAACTCCTTCCGGACCTTTTCTTCTGTTGACTTCCCTAAGGAATCAAAATGTGTATAAACAAAATTTATAAGAGACTTTAGATTACTGGATGTGGAGGCTGAAGGATCCTTTTGAAAGGATGGCATGATCTTCTTCAATACACCGGATGCAATTTGTATTAGCTCATAGTCCTCTATGTGAGACTTCAAAAGTTTTTCTTTTGCCTTTGCATTGGCAAAGGATGCTATCTTCATAGTCTAAACTAGGGAGAGGGAATCAAAATTGAATGGTCCTTGAAGCAGTTTCAGTTCATCAATTTCCATCATTTCTTTGGTCAAGAAGTCTTTGACTACTTCTACAATGTCTCTTGCTAGAGATAGAGTATTCTTCCCTTCTACGGCCTTAGCACTGTCATTTGTGGTCTTCTCTATTTAACCTTCTTCTCTTTCCTTCTCCTCTTCTTCTTGACTGATCTTCTCTTCTACTCTTTCTTCTCCTTTAGATCCGAAGTCTGCTGGAGAAACTAGAGGAGAGATGTGTGCTTCTTTATGGACTTCCTCTTCTGGAGAAAAGGAATCTAAGTCCTTACCTTTCTCTTCACTTGTCTCATTTGCCTCTTCTGCCACTGTCTCAATAGATTCTCCTTTGTCATCCATGACAGAGGGTTCATTACCTAGGTCCTCTATAATAGGAAGATTAAATCTTTTAAAAGCATTTCGTAGAATATCTTCTGTTTCTTTTTCCACTTTGTCAATTTCACCAAGCATAAGATGATTCATTCTGGCTTTGCTCCGGAACTCATCCTTGCAGTCCTTGAAGATAATGTTCATTTGTTTAGGGGTAATGGATGGATAGAGCTGAATAGCAATCTACTCCCATATTTCTAGATCTTTTGCTTGGGCATTGTTCTTCCTTATTTCAAGTTCCTTCTCTAAGATTTTGGGAATCAGAGATATAATTTCAATGAATGCTTTGTTGTAGATGTTTAGATACCTGACTGTGGCATCTTGCAATATCTTTTGATTAGTTTCATTATATTCATCATAAAATTCAACCATTGGTTGTAAGTTCCCAACCACAGTAACTGATTTGATGATATCATCAATGCAGAGAGTAGGTTTTTCAACAAATTCCTCTACCTTCTCTTCTTTGTCTTGACCGGTAGAGGGTTCACCGGTTGTTTTCTTTTTCTTCTTCATTTTCTTTACTTCCTCATCTATCTCTGTCTCTTCATCATTCTTGAGGCTTGTGTATGATCTTGTAGCCTTTGTCTTTGTTCTCTTTTCTCCTTTACTGGATGATTTTGCTTCCAATTTTGATGCCTTTGAACTCTTAGCAGTGGCAGGTATAGAGCTCTTAGAGGATCTAGTCCAGGAGAGGGCTTTTACTGGAGCACTTTCTTTTTCTACTTCTTCCTTTTCTTTCTCTGCCCTTTCCATCTTCTCTCTGTTTGCATCAAGTGCCTCTTTTGATATTCCATGCCACTTGGCAAATTCTTCTACTTCCCTCCTCACTTTTCTTTTCATTTCTGGTTGTCTTAGCTCCACATGGATCTTCACACTCAACTCTTCAAAGGTTCCAAACCTTTTTGCATTAGGATCCTTGGGTTGGCTAAGCATGTGTTAAACATGTAGCTCTACAATTTTCTCATCTACTTCATACCCCATTAGCATGATCCAGACTATCCTTGGCTCTACTGCATCCATTAGGCATTGATCAATTTCTACCATAAAGCATACTATATCCTTATACTTTTCAACTAGAGATTGGGGGATTCTCTCTCTTGTTTGCATCATACTCTGAAAGTTCTTGAAGTAGCCCCATAGTGCTGTATTTTGTGCCTTGGCATCACCTATTCCATGCAAATAATCCTTGATTTGTATGGCTACTGGTCTGCCATTTTGCCACATCCAACCACTAGATCCGGGTAGCTCATTCATGTAATAGAAAAATAGACATAGTATCAAGCCACTATATTTGAAAGAGTTCTTCTTGTCCTTCTTTATCTTCTACAGATTCTCCAAAAATTGGTTTACAAGGAGCTCACAAAGATCATAGTCAGCATTCTTTCTTAACATTTCATAAGTAGTATATATAGCAGTTCTGGATATAGAATTCTCCCTACTGGAGTGATATATCTTATATCCAATTATCATAGATGCAAACTTGATAGCCGAATCAGTGATATCTTCTATAGTCATTGCTCTCTTGTGAAATTTTGATCTGGTAGCCTCACTCACAATTTGGTTTTTGACAGATTTGAGAGTAGGCTACCCACCGGATGAGTGCAATCTGGTTACCACCCTAATGGCATCTTTAGTGATATTAAATGGCCTATTTAACCACATGAATTTGTCATGCATTATGCTCAAAACATACTAGACCCATTCATCTTCTTTAAAATAGGGGAAATGGATGCACTGACTGAAATGCTTATCCTATAAGGCATTGTATTAGGGTTTGAGATCAAATGAGTCATCTATCAGTTCCTTGTGGTAGATATCCATCAACCTAGATTCTTCAAATTCTTCAATGTTCGCATGAATGTATGCCCTAATGTCTTCAACATGTAAAACCCCATGCAGAATGGTGGAAAATGCACCTAAGGGATCCTCTTCTAGAGATTTGTAGGGATGTTTCTTAAATTTAGGGCGTGGCCTATTAGTAATCTCAACAACATTTAGAGTAACCATCTTAAAGATTTAGAGAGAATTTGATCAAGAACAGAAAATACCTTTTTCTCTTCTAGGGTTCACGATATGAGCTGGATCATGTTGTAGGATGAATCGACTTCAGCGGTTGATCTTTGAGAGGTTTGAGACAATTTAGTTGCAAAGCTCCTTCTCTCTTCTTCTCGAGTGCAAAATGTGCAAATGATGAACAAAAGAACCGTTATATTTCTATGCAAACCCTAATTTCACATTGTAATAAATGCTTAACTTAAGTTATTCCAGTTGCTTTGTTCTCCTTGTCTTGAGAGAGATCTTTCCAGATCACTGGTATGCACTATTAGTTGTCTATCTACCTTTCCCCAATCATTCCACTTATCCACAGATCAAGATGCCTCAAATTTGAGTCATACCGGATCTAACTGTGAGAATTCAATTCTTACCAGATGATTGTTAAACTGGATCAATCTAGGAAGATTAACCTCTTTTGAACTTTTTGTAGATCTTCCATATTTTTACCAAGGCTCATTTAGATGTTTCTCTGAGAACCCTTTAATCCATAACTTACCATGTGCCAATTTCAGGCACCAATTGACTGGCTAGGGGAAATTGTTTTCTTTTGTGACTCCCCCTGAGCTAGAGCTCATCTATTTAGTTTTCGGAAGGATTATCAGCACCAGATTCTGGTATGGATCCATCCTCAACATTTTCTATACTTCTCTTCACCTAAATCTTGTTCATCTCCCTTTGAATTTCATCCGCATTCACTTTGCCTTTTCTTTTGTCTTAGTTTTGATTATGATGCACTGGACCCTTTTTGTCTTGATTCTTACTTCTGCAGAATTTGGCAATATGACTGGATCTATTTCAATTGTAGCAAACAACATTTCTTTGCATATTTGACTAATATCCTTTTGATCTACATTGATTAGCCATATGTCCCATTCTATTGCATGCAAAGCATCTACCATTGAATGAATTGTTCATTTGCATATTTCTACACTTATGAGATTTGTGGCCATACCTTTTGTAGTTAAAACACTATCCAGAGAAGGATGAGTTAGTTTGATTCATTCTTTTTCTGCACTGATTTGCTTTATGACCAACATTGTTGCAGTTGTGGCAATATCCATTGAAGGATGGATATCTCTAAGCATTTGGTTGCCTTACCGGAGGTCTTCTAGGCCTGTTCCTTGGATTTTTAGATCTAGAGTTCTTCTGACCGGATCTAGAGCTTTCACCTTTCTCATACCCCAAGCCTTGCTTGTCATCTACCCTCTTTTGGCTTTGAAGAACTTCAAGTTGAGTAGAACTTATCTTGAATTTCTCTTTGTATTCATTTGTTGTTTGAAGATCCCTTTTAAGAGAGTCAATCTAATTCTCAAATTGTTCTTCATTATCTCTTGCTTCTTCAAGATCAGATTCTAGATGCCTGATTATTCTATCCATTTTATGGCAATCTTCTGACTTCTCCTTGAGATATTGTCTTAGATCATCTTCAACTTTTCTTTTCTCTTCAATTTCTTGAGTGAATTTCATAACCCCTAATTCCATTTCATGTCTTACCATAATGACCTCTTTTAATAGTTTCTCACATAACTTGTTCTCTTTTAGATCTTGATCAGTATTAATGGCTTCACTTTGACTGGCTAATTGGTGAAGAAGTTCCCTTCTCTTTTTCATAGAGATGCTCAGTTTCTCTTTTAGTTCATTTATGAAATCATCAGCCTGTTTGAATCTTTCCTTCAAGCTATTGACCTCAGAGTGAGATTATTCAAGATCATCTAGGGTAGACTGAAGTTGTTCCCTCATGCCATACATATCCATTGTGATTCCCAGATCTTCCTCAAGTTGTTAGGCTCTGTTTGGAGGAACTTGGCTCTGATACTAATTGTTGATAACTGAGAGGGGGGGTGAATCAATTATCTTAATTATCTTAACTTTCTATTTTTTTTATAACTAGTGTAGCATCAAAACAAATAAGCATCCATTATCATGAAAGCAGAAGTAAAGACAATTCACATAACACAATGATTTTGACGTGGAAAACCCTGTTAAGGGAAAAACCATGGGGTGACTAACCAAAGAATGTATTCTCTGTTAGAAGAATAGAAATACAAAAATGGCACTTGCCAATTAGGGCTCACTGCCCAAGCATACTACTCACAAGAGTTTCACTGCTTACAAGAGACTCACTTTCTACAAGGTATAATGAAAGTAACAAGATACTAGAACTAATAAGAAGCATCCATATGTGCTGAGGTTTAGTTCTGGTTAGGCTCAATACACTGATCTACTACACTTCATTCTTCCTCTTCTTTGATGCTATTGTCCAATCACATACCGGACCTGTATTACTGCTACCACACTGCTCTTCTACTTTTCTTCACACTTACTACACACACACACACCCCTTTATAGTGAAATCAATCTGGTTTATATATCTACATCAATGATTTCAATCATCTTTCTAGTCGGCATCCGGAATACTCAACATTTTTCCAAACTCTGGTTTATCGGCTGAATCCTTGCTTATTAAGTGATGTGTATCAAAAAGATGCTTAAAGAAGTCATCAAGCATGTCGGCTAGCCATGGATGATTCCTCAAGAAACTTGATCACCATCAATAACTCATCTAGAAAAAGGTATGATGCTCTGTCGGTCAGTTCTTCCTTAGTCTATTCTACCAAGCAGGAACCCAACACTTAGGTTTTCATATCTTTTCACTCTTACATCACCGGAGGCTCAATCTCTAGAATATATTAGTCAAGGTACTCCACTTGACTTCCCCAAGTCCATGCTTTAATGAGATACTTCCTCTAAGAGATCCGGACCTGACTGTCAGACCTTGCTACATACTCTATTCTTGCTTACCGGACCAAGATACACTTCAGTTTGCCTTCTGGTATGGCCATATCATGTCCTATGAATGTGTGGGATGGACTTTGTTGCCATCAATGACAACACTCATGAAGCCACAACGTGTCTCTTGCCAACACATACTACCGCCATTGTTATCATGGGAGCCACATCCTAGGGATTTGCAATTGGTGCAATTACTAGATGTAGAGGAGCAGATAGTGTTAGACATCCTCATATTAGAGCATGTGTCAAGATTGGAGCCGGTACAGGAACACCGAGGACTAATGATGGCAATGGTGGAGTGATGGATGAGCAAGCATAGTTCATTCTTATTGCTGATAGGAGAGGCTACGATCACGCTGGAGGATGTGTTTCAGATTTTACAGATTCCTATAGATGGGGACTGAGTTGATTATGATCCTAATTTGGGTCCAGCTGCATTCAGGAGATTATTTAGGACACTAGACATTAGAGTAGAGGGCTTAGAGATTCTGATGGTGAGGATGGAGAAGCTATGTGATAGACTGCAGTGAGTGGTAGTAGCTATCATCAGATGGCTAGTGGGAGATAGGTGAGCGAGAGGCTTTCCATTAGGATGGGGGATAGTGATGGAGGGGATGTTTGCCTATGGCAAAAGATATACATGGGCAGAGTGTGTGCTAGGACAACTCTATCATTACCTGCATGATTGCACATATATGTTTAGAGCTAGTATGTTATAGGAGTTACAGTTTTGCATGTGTGGGCTTATGATCATATCCCAGTGATGAGACCAGAGGGATGGGTGGCTAGAGCTATAGGAGACCCTTATGCTAGGATGTATAGAGAAGCTCTGACATATCGACAGCATCGAGGAGTGGTGTACTAGCAGAGGAGATTGGATGAGGTAGATAGCTTTGTATGGAGACACTTGTATATTGACACATGTATATATATATATATATATATGATGGCATATTGGTGGTCTATATGATGTTGTAGTGGATGCACTATTGGTATTATGATGGTTATGCATGTTGTATTTGTATGGCATGGATTATGTATGGATGTTTATGTAAATGATATGGATGGAAATGTATGATAATGCAAATATGTAAATGGTAATGATATGATGGACTTATGTATGTCTAACACACTTGTTCTATAGGATACGAGATGTGGAGAAAAGATGATGGAAAGGATTGATCTTGGTTGAGGACTATATAGGAGAATAATAGAATGAATAGATGATGTGATGGGCATCTTTTTAAGTAATTGGTCAAAATGAAAAGAAATGCAATCCATATGTTTGATATAGTATGTGGATGTTATGCACCAGGGTATAGAAGACTAAGGTGTCGAGATATCTAATGTGAAACTAGCATGCTACAATCTTGTCTGAACACATGAGATCAAGATGTTGAGCCAACATGCACAAGATATGAATAATAGCTAGTGTTGTGAGATGGACTTTGATGCCACAAGCAAGGGTTTGAGCTTACCTCCACTACACATAGTGACAGCTTGTTGGTTATATGTATAGAGTTAGTCTTGACATAGAATAGTCTCAAGTGCATAAGAGACTGTTTAGCTTCTCAGATGCTAGAGATATTGATATGTAAGATGCTAATCCCAACATGTACAAGATACCAATATGTATAGGAAGAGAATAAGATCATCTCGCAAACACAGCATACAAAAGCAATATGACCATGCCCCATTCCTTACTCCATTGTAACATACCAAGATATAGATAGATCAAGGCAGTCTTGATTAGGCATAGAAAAGGGACAAAAGATACTATCATCATGTTCTCTTGCCAAATTTAGGTGCTCTTAGATAGATTTAAGCTGCCACCTTGTTGAGAGGAAAGTTGCATCTTGTTGAAGTCTAAAAATGTTGATAAAATGCTATAGCAAATGTTGGCTTAAGGCATGCGGACAAATAGCTTCTGGTTTATTCTTGATTGGTTGAAGTGATTGAGCTTTCAGTATACACATAGTTTGCTTCTTGTTTGAGCGGATCAAAGAGAAGAAGATTGAAGATGAGAGAAGATGAAGAAGATGGGAAGATGGGGTGGATCATCTATGCTTGAGTACTGGAAACTTCCTTCATATTCCAAACTACCTACATACCCTGTATCTATGAGATCAAAGCACATTTACGATGAAGACGAGACATGATGAATATGTAGTTCTAGGTTTTATTGATGATGTAAGTGATGAAAGATAGAAGAATGTGTGATGAAAGGTTGGAGGATGATTAGAAGCAAGATGAAAGATAGATGATGAAAAGAAGGGGCTATCGTCTTAGCCTGAATCAGAGTGCTTCCTTCTCATCTCAGATTGCCTACATAACTTATATTCATGGGATCAAGGCTGTAACAATAGAGTTGGGATGTAGTTCTTTCTTATTACGCTGGTGAGGTGATGTTGAAAGACTGACGTGATTGCTTGAGTGTTTGCGTTGGTTATGTCTTGCAATTTTTAGATGTCAGATGAGCACGAATTGATTGGAAAGATATGAAGCCTAGTTGCAAAATGTTTTTCTCACATTTGTTGTTGGATGAACGCTATGGTTAAAGTTGAAAGTTTACTATGTTATGAGCTAAAGTGTTTGATGTGTTATGAGCTGAAGTGTTTGATGTGTTATGAGGTAGAGATATTGGTACCCACTTCCAAACAAGACTCAACAAGATACCCCCATTGCGGGATGAGGTTTATTATGAAGGAGAGATGATGGAGAAGGCATACAGTCAAGACGCTAATGTACCAAAGATATATTTATCACAACAATGTCTCAAGTATGATAGTTAGTATTAACAGAGGTGAAGGTGGAAAAGGATGTTTATTGTGATGATATGTGGATTAGGATATGGACTATGCTAGATAGGATGGTGAAATATGGTAGAATGAGTGATGATCAAACAAACCAAGAAGACGATGAAAGTTGGTCACTACACATAGCATCTGTTTGCCAGGTTTTCACTATGGTACTTATCCAAGGCATATGTTTACCAAGTTTTCACCAGAGGATAGATTATTTATCTTAGACTATTATTTTTTTGTTATCCAAAGTGCCACAAAGTGGTTTTCACTATTGGATGGGTTTTTTTTAATTTATTTTTTTATTTTCTTTTTTTTAGGATAGCTGAGATTTAAGGATAAAACTTCTTGAGATGAACATTGTTGACAAGTTCATCCAAGGGAATTCCTTCAGGTGTTGAGAGAGTGTATGCACCTGATCCATAAACTGTTGTGATGATGAAAGGACCAAGCCAATTCGGTTCAAACTTCCCCTGTTTCTCATGGTGTTGCTAATTCTTTGGATTTTCTTTAAGGACAAGACTCCAACTTGAAATCGGCGTTCTCTGATTTTTTTATTGTAGCTATAGCATAGACGATTCTGATAGACTTGGAGATGGTTGAGTGATGTAAGATGCCATTAGTCTAGAAGCTCAAGATGATGGAGTCTGGATACTCAATATTCTTCTTCTGAGATGGTATGTTGTAAGGATACTCGCAGTGAAGGGATCTCAACCTCAATAGGTAAAATATCTTCAGTGCCATACACAAGAGCATAAGGTGTGGGTCCAGTGGGAGTTTTGATACTTGTTCTATATGCCCATAATGCAGGATGGAGTTGTAGCTAATCTCGACTAGCTTCATTGACCATCTTTTTGAGAATTTTGATGATTATTTTATTAAAAGCTTCAGCTTGGCCATTGCTCTAAGGATAATACGGAGTAGAGAATCCATGTTGGATATGAAACTTGTTGCAAAGATCTCTGACTTCTTGATTCTTGAAGGGAAGACCATTATTCATGACAATAGCTTGTGGAACTCCATAACGGCAAATGATATAGTGGAGAATAAACTTAGATATTTGCTTGCCTGTGATATAAGTCATTAGTATGGGTTCCACCCACTTTGTGAAATATTCAGTGGCGGTGATAATAAACTTATGACCATTTGATGAAGTAGGATGGATTTTGCCTATGAGATCAAGTCCCCACTTAGAAAAAGGCCATGGAGTAGTGATAGGATAAAGCTCATGTGCTAGTGCATGTATTAAATCTCCATGTTTCTGACATTGTAGACATCTCTTTACAAATTGTTGTGCATCTTTTTCCATGGTTGGCCAATAGTATCCTACTCATAGAAGTTTCTTAAGAAGGCTAGGGCTAGTGGAATGTGAGCCATAGACACCTTCATGTACATCACGTAAGGCCACTTTTGTTTCCTCAGAATCAAGACACCTAAGAAGGATACCATCGAGACTCCGGTGATAGAGGGTGTCTCCTAGGATAGTATAGCAAGAGGCTCGGTGGATAAAGGTTTTGCATTGGTTTTTAGATAGTTGAAGTGGAAAGGTTTGATTATGGATATACCCATATAAATCCTCATACCACAATGAATTGGGACCAACAATGTCACATATAAGCTTAGACTGTGGAACTTCAAATGCTAGAATCAAAAGCTGTTCGACCAAAAACTCACATTTATGTGTATTAGATGGCATTTCTAGGAGAGAACCAATCATAGCCATAGCATCTGCTGCTCTATTCTATAGTCTTGGAATTTGTTCAAAAGTGATATTGTCAAAGTACCTTTTAAAATCATCAACCATTAGCTTGTATGGAAGAAGATTCTCATCTTTTGTTTGATATTCATCTAAGACATGTTTGATAACCAGTTGAGAATCACTAAAGACTTGTAACTATTTGATAGCCCATTATACTGCCATGCGCAATCCTGTGATTAAAGCTTCATACTCTGCTATGTTATTGGTACGTGGAAATGCAATTCTGTATGACTTGGGTATACAATCTCCTTGAGGGGTAACAAACAAGATGCCTGCTTCTGATCCATGTTGTGTATATGATCCATCAAAATATAGCTACCACTGTGTTGGGGAAGTTAAATTGAACAATCCTTCATCAGGGAATTCTAGATATATTGGATGGATATCTGTGATGGGTGCTGTAGCTAAATGATCAGTGATGACTTGTCCTTTAATGGCTTTTTGATCCACATATTGTATGTCAAATTCACTTAAGATCATGACCCATTTTGCTAATCTTCCTATGAGAATTGCTTTAGAAAGAAGATATTTGAGTGCATCAACATTTGATATGAGCTTGGTTGTTTGGTTCAGCATATAGTGTCACAACTTTTGGGAAGCAAACACTAATGCTAAACATACTTTTTCCATAGATGAATAATTGAGTTCATATCCCACAAGAGTTCTGCTAATGTAATAGATGGCTTGTTCTTTTCCTGAATCATCATGTTGAGCTAAAAGGGCACCCAATGCTGCTGTTGTTGATGATATGTAGAACAATATTGGGCTACTGAGTATAGGAGGTATGAACACAAGAGGTGTTTCTAGATATTCCTTTATTTTATCAAAAGCTTGTTGACACTTTTCATCCCACTTAAAAGGTTCACCCTTACATAGAAGATGCTAAAAAGGATGACATTTATCTTCTAGTTGGGAGATAAATCTATGGATAGACTGTAACCTGCCTTGTAAACTATGAAACTACTTGAGATTTGTTGGCGAAGGCATTTCCATGATAGCTTTTACTTTAGCTGGGTCCACTTCTATTCCTCGTCGAGACACAATGTATCCCAACAGTTTTCCAGATGTTACACCAAATACACATTTCTTTGGGTTTAGTCTAACTTGATACTTTTCTAATCGATAAAAGATTTGTGCTAATACCTGTAGATGTCCTTCTCTTGTTTTAGATTTTCCCAGGATGTCATCAACATAGTCTTCCATGATAGTATGAAAAGGATCATGAAAGATAACTATCATGGCTCATTGATAAGTAGCTCCAGCATTCTTGAGACCAAAAGGCATTACAACCTAGCAATATGTGCCCCATGGACAAATAAAAGATGTTTTGTCTTGATCTTCCTCTGCTATTCTGATTTGATTATACCCTAAAAATCTATCCATCAAAGATAGCATTTCATGTCCAGTTGTAAGATCTACAATGTTGTCTATGGTTGGTAGTGGAAATTCATCCTTAGGACATGTTTTATTAAGATCTCCAAAGTCTGTGCAATAGCGAACTCGTCCATCAGGTTTTTCTACAGGTACCAAATTTGAAACCCACTCTGGATAATCAATAAGCTTTATGAACTTTGCTTCTAACTATTTTTGAATCTCTGTCTTGACCAATAAAGGTACATGTGGATACATTTTGTGCAATTTCTATTTGACAGGTTTTGCATTAGGAGATACTACTAGATGATGTACCACAAGTGATGGATCTAAACCCGGCATGTCAGCATAAGTCCATGCAAAATTTATAGCTCTTCTTAGAAAAAATGCTATGAAGTTTCTTCTTTCTTTCTCTGATAGTGATGCTACCAAAACAGTGATCTTGGGATTCTTCTCTATACCCAAGTTCATGTCTTGTGATTCTTCAACTAGCACTGTTGATTTCTCATGATAATCAGTGCCAACAAGAAGATCAAATCCCCCATCCTTAGGTGCCTTAGAAAGGCTTTCACCTTCAGATATGTCCTTTATTTTTACTTTTTCATGGTCAAGAGGTGCCTTTCAGTTTTCACCTAATGACCTATTTTGTTTGATTTTGTTTATTTCACTTTTGCGACTAAAGGATTTGATACTTCTGCCAAAATATGCTAGTTTAGGTAAGTCCATCATGAAACCTACTTTGTGATCACCCAATGGAATACCTTGTCACAAATCCATGAATTCTATAATAGATTCATCATTTTCAAATATATCTAATATCGGTGCCCCGTGTTGGTCCCAATCGATGAGGTCAGGATATACGAGTGAAAGGTTGATGGAGGAATTGTTATTGCTAGAGGATGCTGCAGAGATCATGAAGATGGAGTGTTCTTGGAAAAGGTTGGTAATATGAAAGGGGGAGTCATTGATAGTATCCAAATTAGAAGTCTCTCCTATCGACGAAGGTCTAGTGTTAGTATCGGAGATACACTTAATGTCCTTGAGTGACGGTACCTCCGGCTGGTAACTAAGGCCTTGTTTATTAAACTTCTTAGACACAATAATGGGTTCAAGAGGTCCTTGTTCCTATGATCCCAATCCACCATGTCCTTTGTATCCCATGTTCTTTATGATGTGGAACCCATTGTTGTATCTCTCTACTTCCAGTTGAACTTGGTCATTTTCATCAAAGAATATCCAAGAGTCTATATCATCAATGTCTTCATCATCTAGGAATCCACCTTTAAGGAATATGGTTGGTGGAGCTTTGATAATAGTGGGGGCTGAAGTTGGTTTGGATGTGGAAGGTTTACCATAGGATTTAGGAGATAATGGAAGGGTACCTACACAACAAGAGTCTTGTAGTGTGTATTCACCATGGCCATGTTCGGTGTACTTGATATGGAGATTGGAAGGGGTTTTACTAGATGATGGCTTGAGTAGGTCAGATGGATCTATATAGGATGAAGATGGATATGCTTCAGTGTTGATAGGAATGTGGTTTGGACTCTGATATTTAGTTTAAAAGGCACGACAAAATTCAAATGGATTGGGATCAGCTTGGATAGTAACTTCAACACCGTTGTGGGGAAATTTGACACATTGATGGTATGTGGAAGGAACTACCTTGACGGCATGTATCCATGGATGACCAAGTATAATGTTATAAGGTTGATATCAAGGACCTGACAATGGGTGTCTATGGTGATCGACCCAACTTGGATAGGCAAGAAAATAATTCCTTCAGTATCTCTCTTGGCATCATCATATGCTTTGATAGTAATAACCTTAGAGGTGTCAACATCTTTCTCAGAATATCCCAGTTGTTTTATTAATTTCAAATAACATATATTAAGAACAGCTCCACCATCTACCAGGATTCGTTTGATATGGCGTTGTTTAACAAACACTTCAATGTGGAGGGCTTTGTTGTGTAAAGGATGGATGGAAGGCTGAAGATCTTTGTTAGAAAAGGTTAAATGACAAGTGGCTGCAATGCTAGTGACCATAGATTGGAATTGTGAGATATTAATATCATTGGGCACCGAAGATTCTTGTAGAGCTTTGTCAAGAATAGCTTTATGAGCAGGGGATATGCAAAGAAACTCAAGAATGGATATGTGTGTGGGTGTTTTGCCAAGGTTATCAAAGATATTGTAGTTAAGGTATGGTCGAGGAGGATGAACAGGTGCTCCTTGAATAGTAACTTGACCTCTTCAAGTGGTTACAGTGCAAATAGGTGCTTTACCTTGGATAGTAATGGTAGAAATGCGAGCATGGTCAATGTGGCCAATGGTAGACAATTCATAGGTATACTGAATGTCATTCCCATCATGAGGGTTACTTGTTTTGTCATAAGATGGAAGTGGATTCTTGAAAGTCTCTAGATCATAGTTTGATGTTGATTGTTGTGCAGGTTGAGTTGTTGAAGGTGTAACTTTGATTAAACCTTGATCAATGCAATCTTGGATGACATGTTTTAAATGCATACAACCATTTGTTTTGTGTCATTTAACTCTATGGAAATCACAATACTCATTTTCTTTGTACCAAGGAGCTTTGAAGAGAGGTTCACCATTGGGTGGTGCATCTAGTAAGATAATATCGCCTACTTGGAGAAGCTTTCGAAAGATAACTTCCATAGGTTCCGCTACTGGTGTAAATTGTCAACGCAGATTGGAAGTTTGGCATTGTCACATTCATTGAAAAGGTTGCATTGTTGTAGAAGCAGCTTGAATGTTGATAGAAGCTTTCATAGCTTGGATGTTCTTTGCATCTACAACACCATCCTTGACAATATTCTTATTCTTGTTTCAAAAGTGAGACTTATTGTTAGAGTTTTGTGGATAGTCTTTGTTATGGCGAAAGATATTAATAGTTCCTTTAGCAATTAAAGCTCGTTCAATGATGGTTCCTTTGGAAACAAGTTCATCAAAGGTGCTAGCACTTTGCAATTGTAATTGGAATGATAGCTTGGGATGAAGATTTTGAACAAAGATATTGAGCTATTGTTTCTCAGGGATTTCCCATGATAGTTTGCTATCCATATTATGCCATCATTGAGTAAATGAGGAAAACACTTCGCCATTGCATTGTTTATTCTTAACAAGATCATTCATGTTTATCTCATGGTCAATGTTGAAAGCAAAGTGAGATCAAAACTTATTGGCTAACTCCGAAAAAGACTTAATTCCTTGAGGGAAATGAGAGAACCATTCAAGAGCTTGTCCTGCTAAGCTTTGAGGAAATAGTCTCAAAAGATATGTATCGTCATAAGCAACATCAAGACATGCCACAAAGAATGCTCTAAGATGGTCTTCTAGATTTCCTTTTCTTTTGTACTTGTCAAATTGTGGAATTTCAAAGTGTGGTGGAAAAGGTATCATATGAAGAGACTTGTCAAATGGATAAGCGCATATGTTGTCTAGAGAAAATGTCTTCTTGCCTTGTCCTACTGCTTGGTTAATCATTTGTTGAACATCTACTGAAGATAATTGTTGTTGTTGCAAAGGGGGTGAAACATGGTGTATATTGAGGTTGCTGTTGTGGGATATATGAAGCCATGACCATTTTTTGAGGCTGCGTACTCACAATATATGTCAAAGGATTGGGAAGTGACACATATGTAGTTGAGGATTGCTATCCTTGAGGTACAAGTGGTGGTTGAGTATAGTGGGACGAATGGGCACCAAGATTTTGCATCACATGAGAAGTGGAAGATGGATTGACATTATTTAATGGTTGGGAAGTTGGAGTTGGATTTGTGACATGGTAAGTGATGGAAGGAGTGGTAGATGTGAAAGAAGGATGAACACTTGGGTTTGTATTTTGGACAACATGGGGATTGGTATGTGTCATGTGTTGGGTGATAATAAGCAAGGCTTAGGTAGCATAAGATGGATTGATGGTGTGTGAAGGATTGGAAGAGTATGATGGAATGGATGTAATTTTCTCAACATAAGTGACTGTAGAGATAGGATTAGATTGAGAAATGATAGGAGGGTCACTCATAGCAATAAGACTAACATTGGGATTATATGGTGTAGTGGAAGGATTACTAGAGATGGTAGAAAGTGTATTAGTAGTTAGTATATGAGATATGGTAGATTGTGATGGTTGTGAAGCTTGGACTATTGGTGTTGTTGGTATAGTTTGAGAGGCTTCACACTATGGGATATGGGGATAGCTTGTGATGTTTGGAGCGTTTGCACTTGGGCCACATAGACAACTTGTGTTACTTGAGGCATGGAAATGGTCATGGTAGGAGGATGAATATGTTGAGGAACATGGAAAGGTGGAATATTTAGATTATGTGACATGAGAGAGAGCACATTTGTTGGTATGATCAAAGGTTCTAAAGTGTGCTCCGAGCATGGTAGATCAGATGAAGTAACAATAGGCAATTACAGAGATGTGGTAAAAGATGGAGCTTGTGATATGGTGGGGGATGGTGTAACTATAGTGGATGGTCCCTTTGCAACAATAGCGAGAGTGTTTGGATCGTGCTCTCTAATAGCGGATATGTCAAAATCTTTTGGTAATTTAGCACCCATGTGAGCAAGTTGCAAGAAGTAGTTACTAGGCTTAGATAAGACAAGTCTCTCAACTTGATCCCACACAAGGGTGCCCTAAAATTTTGATAAGTCTTCTTGGGATTTTTCTTCAAAAGTCTCTAAAGCTGTTGGAGGTTGCACTTGTGAGGAGGATTCTCCAAGGGTATACCCATGAGGCATAAACATATGAGGAGTCATACTAGTCATGAATTGGCTTCCATTTCAGCTCTATATTGACTCTTAGTTTGAGGCATGATGTTGATGTTGAAAATTGAAGTTTTAGCTTGTCAAAGTTTTGAGACCCAAAAGATGATGGTTTGTTGATTGGTTGGTTGGTTATTTTCTTTTTCTTGGTTGGTTTGCTTAGTTTCTGATTTGTTGTTGGCTGGTTTGCTTTGGTTTGTTGTTGGCTAGTTTTCCCTAGAGAATAGCTCACACACTCAAGGGAAAAGTTGTTTGCTGAAGCTAAAGCTGATGTTTTGCTGATGGATCAAAATGATTGATTTGATGTTTGGTTTACTAGTTTGGGATCTCAAAAAGATTAAAAGCTCATAAAATGTGATGGATTTGTAAGCTCAAAATAGGAAACAAAGTCTAGGTATCTGCTAATGATTAGAAATAGGTCTAAAAGCTAATGCTAAAGCTGAGCAAGCTGGATGTGTGGCTAACTCGGCTGAGTCACTAGGATTTGCTGGTATTAGACCACAGGTGACAAGTGATAGCTCATATGTGACTCAGAGAATGCTAAAGGTGACTGGTAATATCTCAAATGTGGATTGGTTTAGCTTCTAAAGCAAGTTACAGTGTTAACCAGAGGTGATCTGAATGTTCAGAGGTGATAATTGTTAGCTCAAAACTGATTTACTATTGATTGGAAGTAATTCAGGTTAAGCTAAAGGCGAAAGACTATTATTTAAAGGTGACCTGATTCAGATAAGAGGCTACTGACTACTATTTAGATGCGAGCTAATTTAGACAAGAGGTGACTGACTGTTGTTTAGATGCGACTCTATTTATGTAAAAGTGATTAACTATTGTTCAAAGGTGATTCAGTTCAGGCAAAAAGTGAATAACTGCATCTTAAAAGTGATTCGATTATTTGTATGCAAGTAGTTTAGGCTTAAAAGTGACTGCGTTTGTCAGGAAAGATGTTTGATTTGTGATTTTTGAAAAGAAAACAATAACTGCAGTCACTCACACTCACAACAATCACAAACTTTTACAACCTAGGCTAGGAAAGGACTGTATTTGTTGAATCCCCTGACCATGCTTATTCAAAGTGGATAGCTTCAAGATCTTGGTAGCACCGGCTCCCCTCCACAACACACACTTCTCACACATACCAAGATCTAGGTTTCCTTAAAGGTCTGTCCCTCACCAAACCTTAGGATTGTCCCTGTTATCTCTTCTAATAACCACGTGAACTGGGGCCACTCCAAAGGTCCCACCTTTTACATCAACAAATAGAGGGTTTTTAGCTACTACACAAAGTTGCTAATAAGGGCATCTGTTCAGGTGGCTATACATGCGGTAGTGCTACTCTCCATTGTGGAGTCTCCCAGCCTTCAAGGGTTATGCCTTGGAGGGTTTTGGGAGAGGTTGGCTGTCGATATAATGCAACAACACCCATTGTTTGTGGATTTCAACACAAACACTTTTCTTATATAGCGGCTCGAAAGGACTTGGCTTTAGCCTGTTACCACTTGGTTTGTATCCCTTCTCACACCGGGAAGGTAGGCCCTCTAAAGATAATAACAAGTTCTCATACACCCAAGATCCATTTGATAGGCAAGGGGAGAGGATACTTTTGTTATTAAATTTGGGTTACAATCAATCACATGCAAGCAATCAAAAAAGATAAATCAAGCACGGAGCAAGCAATGATTCATTTTAAGCACCAAGCCCAAATGTTCCTAATTTAGTGAAAAACCACAAGTCTTGGACTGATCGGAGCTGCAACGGATATGTTAGTAGTTTGATAACCTCCTTTTCTTGGACAAATCAATAAGATGCTACAGAAATACCCAATTAGTAGCCAAGAAAACAAACTACAAATTATACAGACTGAAAGCGCACAGTTTACCATAGGCAACTCACTGTCTATCAGAAGCGATCTCTGTTTCTGTCATAGGTGAACTACTGCAGATCAAAACTGATTTCAAAAATTCTAGATGCAGATTGTTAAAGTTTAGAAGTAATACGAAAAAGTATGAGGTGACTGGTTAGGGCTCATAAGCGACCTAGATCTGCAAAAGAGACAATATGCAACAAAAGCTCTAATTCTACAAAAAGTGATTCAATTATCTAAAAGCAGCCACTGTAAGATCAAAAGTGATTAGGTTAGATGCAAAGGTGACCACTGTTAGCCTAAAAGTGATGTATAATAAACAAAAAGTGATCATTGTCTGCTTATGAGTGATCTGGGAATGGCTAACGGCGGTAGATTTCAGTGCAGAAGCGATGCGAGTATGTATACAACGATGGGTTTTTGCTCAAAAGCGGCTGGAACTTGCCGTAAGCACTCAAAAAATCTGATCTTCATAAAAACAACTTCAAACAACAAAGGTAATCAAGGATGTGGGTCCCACAAGGCATGCAAAAATGTGATAGGTAAAAAATCAGGCTAATAAGATCAAGCATAGCCATGAAAACCTAACCCTACCATCATCAAAGAATCTAATCTAAATGAAACCAATAGTAATGCAATTTAAGCATAATATCACCTAGATTGTGTGATTCCTTGTTTATGATGTGGATTGCTTCTTCAATAATGAACAATTATGAAGATAAAAGCTGCCATGATAGATGATAATGATAATAAGCTCAATGGATGCTATGGATGCTCAAATTCTCAATATGCTCAGGATGATAATGTAAATGCTATATGAATGCTGGATAGGATGTAGTATGGAATAAGAGGGTGTTTATATAGAGCTCAAGCAAAATCAATCAACGGTGGAGATTCGGTGGCTATGTGAAAGGGTAAGATTGAAAGATAGTCATAGGTGAATGTGAAGATGACAAATGGCGGGAAGATAGAGCTCATGTGTGCTTGTGTACATAAAAAGTACTACATATGAAAGATATTAAATAAAAGGATATAGTACCACTTATCTTTTTAAATGAAAGAGGCACACATGTTGGCTCATGAGATAAATGATAAGATAAATTAATTAAATAAATACAATTTATTTAATTAATTGGAAAGTGGGTTTATGAAAGGAATCTTTAATTAAATAAATAAGATTTATTTAATTAAAAAAGATAGAATGAAGATAATTAAATAATTGAAGATTGTTTAATTATAGTTTAGAAGAAATAGCTAATGAATTAATTAAATAAATATAAATTTATTTAATTAATAGAAGAAATAGATATGTTAGGGATATTGCTCAAGTGTGTTAGACAAATGCAGATGTGATAATGTGATATTTGAATGGTAATGATAATGAGTCAATTTTGAGTGTCTACAGTTGTTGTTAGAAGTCTTAAAAAGTTTAGACATATGCTCTCTAACAATAAAATTCAATTGCTAGTTTCCCATTCAACTATTAAGGATTTCTTACTTAATAGGGAGATAAACGACAAAAGGGCTAGTTAGATAACTAAGGTGATGGAATTTGATGTTAACATCAAAGTTACTAAGCTTGTTAGGAGCAAAGGGTTGTGTGAACAACTTGCTGCAAATGGAGAAGACAACCAAGGAAAGGAGGGAAATGTTGAAACAGTGTTTAACAATGAAGAACAAGCTACTGGCTCAACTCCTACTGTAAGATGGGTGCAGCAAATGATTCACTATTTATAGACTGGTGAATGCCCTTAGGGTTTGGATAGGGTAGAAAGAAGGTACTATAGGCTACAGGCCATTACCTATGCTATTATTGATGGTGTTCTACTAAGTTGCATTGAGCCTGATCAAGTTGACAAACTGCTAGAAGAGTTTCACAATGGGCCTTCAAGAGGCTGTTTTGCTGCAAGGACAACAACCTTGGAAATTATGAGGGCTAATTATTACTGGCTAGATCTATTCAAGGATGCTTTTGTTTGGGTTAAAAAGTGTGAAAAATGTTCAAGTAGAGCAACTTTTTTCTAAATGGGGCCTTGACTTCATTGGATCGATTAACCTGCATTCAAGTGCAGGTCACAAATGGATTCTAACTACAACTAATTATTTTATGAAGTGGACTAAGGCTATTGCTTTGAAGGAAGTAAATGAATCTTTTGTTTTAAACTTTTATCAAGATTTGGTATCTAGATTTGGCAATCTTGACTCCATTATTTTTGACAATAGACTGGCTTTTAATGGTTTAAGGATTTCTAATTGGTCTGTAAAGAATAATATTTTTCTAAATACTTCATCTAATTATTTCCCACAGGGTAATGGGCAACCATAATCCACCAATAAAAATATAATTACGATCATCAAGAAAGCCATTGAAGACAACCAGAGGACTTGGCATGAGAAATTAAAGTTAGCCATTTGGGCTGACAGGATTACACCTAAGAGAGATATTGGTTACTCTCCTTATGTGCTCACTTATGGTAAGGAGGCCAAGTTACCCATTTTTGTGGAATTACCAACTCTAAATTTCATTAAGGAACTTGAGCTGTTAGAGGAGCAACCTATAGAGGTAAGGCTTGCACAGCTGATGGAGTTAGAAGAAACTAGAAAAGAAGCATTGAGGCATCTTGAAACCCATCAAGATCAGATGAACTCTTTTGATAAGAGAGCAAGGCCAAGAGATTTCATTATTGGTGATTTAGTCTTCAAGTGGGTGTTGATAACTAAGAGGGGGGGTGAATCAATTATCTTAAATACTTCAACTTTCTGATCTTCCTTGATAATTAATGCAACATCAACTCATATAACCAAACATAACCATGGAATAGAAATAACATCAATACACATGACACAATGATTTTGACATGGAAAACCCTGTTAAGGGGAAAACCACGGGGAGATTAACCCAAGATGTATTCTTTGTTAAAAGAATAAGATAGTACAAGATGGCACTTGCCAATTAGGGCTCACTGCCCGAGCACACTGCTCACAAGACCCTCACTACCTACAAGAGACTCACTGTCTATAAGATACAAATAAAGTAACAAGATACTTGAACTGATGAGAAGCATCCACATATGTTGAGGTTCAGTTCTGGTTAGGCTCAATACACTGATCTACTACACTTCATTCTTCCTCTTCTTTGGTATTAATGTCCTGTCACATACCAAATCTGTATTATTGTTGTTAATCTACTCTTCTACTTTTCTTCACACATCACTACACACACTGACTCCTTTACATCCAAATCCATCTGGTATATATATCCGCACCAATGATTTGAACACCTTTCTAGTTGGCATCTGGAATAGTCAATATTTTCCTGAACTCTGATCTGTCGGCTGAATCCTTGCTTACCAAGTGATGCGTATCAAGGAGATGCTTATAGAAGTCATCAATCATGTTGGCCAATCATGAATGATACCTCAAGAAACTTGATCATCATCAATATCTCATCCGAATTAAAGTCTGATGCTCTACCGGTCAGTTCTTCCTCTATCTACTCTGCTAAACAGGGACCCAATGCTTAGGTGCTCATATCTCTTCACTCTTTCTTCACCGAAGGTTCAATCCTTGGAATCTATCAGTCAAGGTACTCTTCTTGACTTCCCCAAATCTGTACTTTACAGAGATACTTCATCTGAGAGATCCGGACCTGACTATCAGACCTTGCTGCATGCTCTGTTCTTGCTTACTGGACCACAACACTTCTACAATCTGACTTCCAGTAAAGACACACCATGTCCTATGGATGTGTGGGATGGACTTTGTTGCCATCAATGAAAACACTCATGAAGCTACACTGTGTCTCTTGTCAACAATCTCCCCCTTTGGCATTGATGGCAACAATTAGTGAAAAATGACTGTCACACTACACTCCCCCTTGGTTGATGCTCTATTCTAATTTACATTTTACCGGAGCTCCCGCTTAGCTAGATTCCTCATTTTTCACTGCTCCTGACTCACCCTTTGACATCAATGGCAAAGGGTAGAATCCACACACCAAAATTTTCAAAAATCAATCTATATCCGCATAAGTATATATACAAGTTGTACTTACATATACTTAAATATATCTGCAAAGGTATTTTTCAACTGTACAACTTCTGTCACCCAACTTTGCTTCATCTTGTCCAAAATTGAGATGTGACCACTCAACAGGAATGCAAAAGCTTCTGCCTTATTAAGATCTATCAGATCACTGGTCCGGGTTGTGGCCTGAGCATCAGTTAGAGCTTCATGCATAGCCTCTAACTTAGGGATAATGATCCCTCTAAGTTCACCCATCCAAGTTATTATGTTCTTCCTTTCCTTCTCATGTTTCTTTATTTCATTTGTGACTACAATGGTCTGACACTCTTGATTTACAATGGAAGAGGAGAGAGGATTAAAACTTTGAGATAAACTTAACAGTTTATCCTCTTGCTCTTTTGCTTTCTTCTCAATATCCTTGGTCACTTTAGGCCAGGATAAACAAAATTTATATATATCTCCACCATCTTTAAGAGCATTTTCTAAGCTCTTTATTCCAATATCCATAACTCTCCTACCATTTTTTATTAGACCTTGAACTTCAGAGAGTCTCTTTTCCAAAAACTCCTTCTGGACCTTTTATTCTACTAACTTTTCTAAGGAATCAAAATGTGAATGAACAGAATTTACAAGAGACTTTAGATTACTAGATGTGGAGGCCAATGGATCCTTTTGGAAGGATGGCATGATCTTCTCCAATACACTGGATGCGGTTTCTATGAGCTTGCAGTCTTCCATGTGAGACTTTAGAAGTTTTTCTTTTGTCTTTGCTAAAGTGAAGGATGTTAGCTTCATGGTTTGAACCGGGGAGAGGGAGTCAAAATTGAATGGTCCTTGAAGAAGTTCTGGTTCATCAAATTCCATCATCTCTTTGGTTAAGAAATATTTGACTGCTTCTACTGTGTCTCTTGTCGGTGACAGGGTTTTCTCCCCTTCTGCAGCCTTAGCATTGTCATCTGAGGTTTTCTCTGTTTGACCTTTTTCTTTTTCTTGTACTTCTTCTCCTTGACTAGTTTTCTTCTTTATTCTTTCTTCTCCTTTAGATTCAGAGTCTACAGGGGAAACTAGAGGAGAGATGTGTTCTTCTTTATGGACTTCCTCTTTCGGAGCAGAGGAATCCAGGTCCTTATCTTTCTCTTCACTTGTCTCCTTTACCTCTTCTGCTACAGTCTCAGTAGATTCTTCTTTGTTATCCATGGCTGAGAGATCATCACTTAAGTCCTCTATAACAAGAATGTTGAATCTTTTATAGGCATTTCAAAGGTTTTCTTTTGTTTCTTTTGCCACTTTATCAGTTTCTCCATGCATAAGCTGATTCATTCTAGCCTTACTCCGGAATTCATCCTTGCAATCTTTGAAGATCATATCCATTTGTTTTGGAGTGATTGAAGGATAGAGCTAAATAGCTATCTATTCTCTAGTCTCTAAGTCCTTAGCCTTGGCATTTTCCTTTCCCATTTCAAGTTCCTTCTCTAAACTTTTGTGAATTAGGGAGATAATTTCAATAAATGCTTTATTGTATATGTTCAAGTACTTGACTGTGGCTTCCTCTAAGATCTTTGTATCTACATCATTATACGCATCATAGAATTCTGTTATTGGTTGCAAATTCCCATCCACAATAACTACTTTGAGTACATCATCTAAGGATAGAGTAGGTTTTTCAACAAACTTTTTTGTCTCTTCTTCCTTGTTAGGACCAGTAAATGATTCTTCGGATACTTTCTTCTTCTTCTTCATTTTCTTGACTTCCTCATCTGACTTTGTCTCTTCATCATCCTTGAGGCTTGTGTATGATCTTGTAGCCTTTTTCTTTGTTCTCTTTTCTCCTTTACCGAATGATTTTGCTTCCAGTTTTGATGCCTTTGAGCTCTTAGTAGTGGAAGATGTAGATCTCTTAGAGGATCTAGTCTGGGAGGGGGCTTCTACCGGAGCACTTTCTTTTTCGGCCCCTTCCTTTTCTTTTTCTATTCTTTCCATCTTTTCTCTATTTGCATCAAGTGCCTCTTTTGAGATGCCATACGTTTTGGCAACATTCTCTACTTCTTTTCTCACTTTTCTCTTCATCTCTGGTTGTCTTAGTTCCACATGGATCTTCACACTCAATTCTTAAAAGGTTCCAAACCTTTCTACCTTGGAATCCTTGGGCTGACTTAGCATTTGCTAAACATGCAGCTCTACAATTTTCTCATCCACTTCATACCCCATTGGCATGATCCACACTGTTCGTGGTTCCACTACCTCCATTAGGCATTAATCAGTTTCTACCATAAAGCATATTGTATCCTTATACTTTTCAACTAGGGATTGAGGAATTCTCTCTCTGGCTTGCATCATGTTCTAAAAGTTCTTAAAGTACCCCCAGAGGGCTATATTCTGTGCATTGGCATCACCAATTCCATGCAGATAGTCTCTGATTTGAATTTCTACTAGTCTGTCATTTTACCATATCCACCCATTAGATCCGAGTAGCTCATTCATGTAGTAGAAGAATAGACAGAGTATCAGGCCACCATATTTGAAGGAATTCTTCTTATCCTTCTTTATCTTCTGTAGGTTCTCCAAAAGTTGGTTTAGAAGGATCTCACAAAGGTCATAGTCAGCATCCTTTCTTAACATTTCATAAGTAGTGTAGATTGCAGTTTCGGGTACTGAATTTTCCCTGCTAGAGTGATATATCTTGTAACCGATGATCATGGAGGCAAACTTGATATCCGGATCAGTAATATCTTCTATTGTCATTGCTCTCTTGTCAAACCTTGATCTGATAGCCTCACTCACGGTTTGATTCTTGATGGATTTGAGAATAGGTAGCCCTTCAGATGAGTGCAAACCGGTTACCACTTTAATAGCATCTTTTGTGATCTTGATTGGTTTGTTCAACCGCATGAAGTTGTCATGCACTCTACTCAAAATGTACCGGACCCATTCATCTTCAGTAAAATAGGGGAAATGAATGTACTGCCCAAAATGTTTTCTCGGATGGCCTTATATTGGGGTTTAAGTTCAAGTGATTCATTTATCAGTTCCTTGTGATAGATATCCCTCAACTTGGATTCTCTGAATTCTTCAATGTTTGCATGAATGTAAACCCTAATATCTTCTACATGCTAGATGAATCGACTTTAGCAGTTGATCTTTGAGAAATTTGAAACAATTTGTTGCAGAGCTCCTTTTCTTTTCTTCTCAAATGCAAATGCACAAATGATGGGTGAATGAACCCTTTTATCTCTGAGAGAACCCTAATTCCTCATTGCAATAAATGTGCAACTTAAGTCATTCCGGTTGCCTTGTTCTTCTTATTCTGAGATAGATCTTTTCCAGATCACTGAGATATACTTAGAGTTATTATCGGTGGATAATGACAATATATTTCCTTTCCCTAATCATTTGATCTATCTATAGGTCAAGATTCCTTAATTTTGAATCAAGCCAGATCTAACTGCGAGAATCATGCTTTTACTGGATGACTGTTAGACCAGATCAATCTTGGAAGATTAGACTCTTCAAATCTTCTTACAGATCTTTCATATCTTTACTAAGCCTTCTTTTGATGTTTTTTTGAGAATCTTTTAATCCACAACCTTTCATGTGCCAATTTTAGGCACCTAATGACTAGCTAGGGGAAAATATTTTTCTTTTGTTACTCCCCCTGAGCCAGAGCTCATCTATTTAGTTTCTGGAAGGAATATTAGCACTAGATTCTAGTGTGGATCCATCCTCAGCATTTTCTATACTCCTCTTTACCCAAATCTTGTTCATATCCCTTTGAATTTCATCTGCATTCACCTTTCCTTTTCCTTTGTCTTGGTTTTGGTTATGATGCACCGGACCTTTTTTGTCCTGATTCTTACTTCTACAGAATTTGGCAATATGACTAGATCTATTGCAATTGTAGCAAAAAACATTTCTTTACATATTTGACTGATATCCTCTTGATCTACATTGATTAGCCATATGTCCCATTCTATTTCATGCAAACCATCTACCATTGAATGAATTATTCATTTGTATATTTCTACACTCACGAGATTTGTGACCATACCTTTCGCAATTGAAACACTATCTGGAGAAGGATGAGTTAGTTTGATTCATTCTTCTTCTACACTAATTTGCTTTATGACCAAAGTTATTGTAGTTGTGGCAGTATCCATTGAAAGATGGATATCTTTGAGCATTTGGTTGCATTACCAGAGCTCTTCTAGACCTGTTTCTTGGATTTTCTGATATGGAATTCTTCTGACCAGATCTGGAGCTTTCACCTTTTTCATACCCCAAGCCTTGCTTGTCATCTACCCTTTTTTGGCTTTGAAGAAGAACTTCAAGTTGAGAAGAGCTTATCTTGAATTTCTCTTTGTATTCATTTGCTATTTGAAGATCCCTTTTAAGAGTGTCAATCTGATTCTCAAGTTGTTCTTCATTGTCTCTAGCTTCTTCAAGATCAGATTCTAGATGCCTGATTATTCTATCCATTTTGTGGCAGTCTTATGACTTCTCCTTGAGAGATTGTCTTAGATCATCTTCAATTTTTCTTTTCTCTTCAATTTCTTGGGTGAATTTCATAACTCCTGATTCCATTTCATGTCTTACCATAATGACCTCTTTTGATAACTTTTCACATAACTTGGTTTTCTCCTTCTGATCTTCATTTGTATCATTTGCTTCACCTTTACTTGCCAATTACTGAAGTAGTTCCTTTCTCTTTTTCATAGAGATACTGAGTTTCTCTTTTAACTCATTTATGAAATCATCAGCCTGTTTGAGTCTTTCCTTCAAGTTGTTGACTTCAGAGTGAGATTACTCAAGATCATCTAGGGTAGACTGAAGTTGTTCCCTCATACCATTGTTGCAAGTATGAGGTAAACCAGTGTTGTCATTGATGTCAACATACTCATATTGCTTTGACAAGAAGGATTCAATGAGCAGTGTGCTGAGGATATTGAGAAAATTAGCCTCAGTCAGGAACAGTAAAGAACAGTGATGAGAAGAAGGCAAATGTACTGTATAGGATGCGAACCGGAGGATTCGGATTAAAGGGTTTGTAGATATGAGTCTTGCGATGCTTCAGTTAAGATTTCAGAGGTCCGCATGAAGATCTGAAGGAGTTGTGGCTGTCGGTGTAGAACCGGTTCCGGCAAGTATTCAGAGGTGACAGAGGATCACAAAAAGGTCCGGTGAGGTCCGGAACTGTATAATCCTAATCTGCAGATTGGAAGGAGTCTTTGAAATGTCCTTGTGATGTGCCATCTCGAGTTGTGTATGATTTGGAGGTCCGGAAGTACCTCTTGCATTATGACAGTGGCGACAGACAGTGTTCTTGAAGTTTCGGATAAGGAGGATAAGAGATTTCAGTAAGTAAAGGAAATGTGGACGTACCTGGTCATTCAGGTAGGCTTGTGAAGGTTCTTGGATCATGTTGAGGTTGTGTTGTTGGTCCGCATTGACAGTAGAGCCCAGAATTGAAGATATTCTTCTGGATGAAGTTTTTGCTCTATTTAGCCGACCGGATGAGTTGTTCATCCTACGAATGTTCTTATGGTGGCCGACCGGATGTGTTATTCATCTTGCGGATATTCTTATGGTTGATTGCCGACTTAGATGATTGTTCCTAAGTCGATGTCTTGTATAAATAAAGGTTTGTGAGTTTATTTTGAAGCGTGACTTGTGTGGATAAAGGTGGAGTAGCGAAGAGAAGTGCAGAAGGCAGAGCAGATGTTTCTGGGCTTAAATGGAACTGATCCAGACATGGTAAAGATGTCATTCTCCAGTTCAAGACTGTGATTCTTATCACTTTGTAGACAGTGTGTCTCCTTGTAGGTAGTGGGCCTCTTTGTGAGTAGTGTGCTCGGGCAGTGAGCCCTAATTGGCAAGTGCCATTTTTGTAACTCCTTATTCTTCTAATAGAGAATAATCTTTGGGTTAATCACCCCATGGTTTTCTCCCTTAACTGGGTTTCCATGTCAAAATACTGTGTCATGTGTTTCTCATTTCATGATAATGTTTGTTTGTTTGATTCAATACTACTTTGATTGATAAGAAGGTTCATAAGAAGAAATAATTAGGATAACTGATTCACCCCCCCTCTCAGTTATCAACAATTGGTATCAGAGCGAGGTTCCTCTGAAAGAAGCTTAACCACTTGAGGAGATCTAGGATGTCGTCATACAAAAAGGATAGTCTGAAGTTCGATGGAACAAATTTTACTCTCTGGAAGGGTCGCATGAAATGTCACCTGGAATGTATGGGAAAAGCATACTTGGCCATGGTTTCAAAACCATATGTACCTCCACAAGGTGGTCCGACAACTCTGAATGAAATCACAGAAGCTGAAAACAATCTGCGGACCAAGGAAGCTCTTCTAAGTGCATTGAATGACTCAGATCTCTCAAATGTTATTGACCTACCAACTGCATATGAGATCCTGACTAAACTGGAACTTCTGTATGAAGGAGATGAGTTTGTCAAAAGTGCAAGGTTGCAAAGTCTGAAAGGGAAATTCGAAAGATTGAAGATGAGAGATGATGAAAACATCACTACTTTTATGCCAAGAGTGAATGAACTAGTGTGTGGAATTAGAAATGCTGGTGGAACTCTGGATGAAAATGAGATCGTTTGCAAAATCCTTAGATCCCTTCCTGCTGCCTACAAAATCAAGGTTGCTGCAATTGATGAATTCAGAGCCCACACAACTGTCACAAGAGAACAATTGGCTGGCAAGCTAGCTGCATTTGAAATGACCAAGTTTGGAGATGATCTTCCCAAGACTGAATCTGCTTTCAAAGCCAGTGCCTATGTGAAAGGCAAACAGAGAATTGATCCGGGAGAAAACTCTTCAAGGAAGATGACATGGTATGATCAAGGAAGAAGAGACATGGAAGAAGAAGAAGCAGAAACAGCTCAACTTGAAGCCCTCATTGCAAAAAGACTACCAAGAGGATCCGGTAAGTATGAAGGAAAACTACCCTTTAAGTGCTTCAACTGCAATAAGATTGGTCATTTTGCTTCAAGATGTCCAGAAAGATCTGCAAGGTCTAATACTAACAGACAAAGGTTTCAAAAGAATTGCTATTATGTTCATGAAGAAGATGACAATGAAGGAGTAACAGATGATGAATCAGAACTAGGAAGCAAATCCGGAAATGAGTGGGTGTTTATTGCCATCAAGGAAGAAGATTCAATACTCTCTGAATCTGTCAATCACAAAGTTGTTGAAAAAGCTTTGGCTGCTCAAGTGGAAGAAAAGGATGATTGGGTTATTGACAGTGGATGTTCTCACCATATGACTGGTGACAAGAATAAGTTCTTGAATTTGGAAAGGTATGAAGGAGGAATGGTAAAGTTTGGTGACAATTCTGCTGGCAAAATCAGAGGTAGGGGAACTATTTCCTTTGATGGAAAGAGCAAAATAGGTAATGTACTATATGTTGAAGGTTTGAAGCACAATCTTCTCAGTGTTGGTCAGTTAGTAGACAAAGGCTATGATCTCCGGTTTAAGAATGGAAAATGCAGAATCTTTACAAGCTCTGGAACTGAAATTGCATCCGGTACTCAGACAAAAGGTAATATCTTTCATCTGGTTGGTTCAAATAAAAGTTGTTTGTTTGTTCAAATTGATCAGAGTTGGTTATGGCATAGAAGAATGTGTCATGTAAATTTTGATAACATCATCAAGATAAGCAATACTCAGGCTGTAAGAGATCTTCCAAAATTGATGAAACCTACAAATAGTTTGTGCAAAGAATGTCAGCTAGGTAAACAAAGCAGAGTCTCTTTCAAAAGCAAAGATCAGTCTTCTAACGGATTGTTGGAATTAGTACATACTGATCTCTGTGGTCTGACAAGAATCAAGAGTCTGCAAGGTGATAGATATTTCATGTTGTTAATTGATGATCATTCCTGGATGATGTGGGTTACCTTTCTAAAAGAAAAATCAGAAGCATTTGAGAAGTTCAAAATCTTCAAAGCTTTGGTGGAGAATCAAACTGGATTGAAACTAAAATGTCTAAGGTCTGATAGAGGTGGTGAATTTACATCTGGAGAGCTCATTGACTATTGTGAGAAGCAGGGTATAAGGAGACAATTGTTTGCTCCTAGGACTCCACAGCAGAATGGAGTAGTTGAAAGAAAGAACCGGACCATCCAGGAAGCTGCCAGGACAATGATGTTGGAAGCAAATGTTCCTCAAATGTTCTAGAAAGAAGCTATCAGCACTGCAGTCTACACTCTAAATCGAGTTCAAATCAGAAACAATACTGGTAAGACCCCCTACGAACTCTGGTTTGGCATCACTCCCACTGTGAAATATTTCAGAGTATTTGGTAGCAAGTGTTATATCAAAAGAGATGAAGATCTAGGAAAGTTTGATGCTAGAAGTGATGAAGGAATTTTCTTGGGCTACTCCACTCAAAGCAAAGCATACCAGTGTTACAATAAGAGACTGAGGAAGATGATAGAAAGCACTAATGTGAAAGTTGATGAAGGAATTGAGAAGCCCTCAAGATTTTATGAATCTGATGAAGATGACCAAGACAGTGTTCAAGGAACTCAATCCTCTCCGGTAAGACAGAGTCAGCCTGATCTGGTAAATCAGGAAGAAGAGATAGGTTTGAATGAGCCTGATCAAGAAGCAACAGTGCAGGATACTCCCAAAATTCTAAGGTATGTGACACTAAACCACTCTGAAGATCAGATCATAGGGGACAGAAGCAAAGGTGTGCAAACTAGAAGGAATGTTGCTCAAAATCAGGATGAATGTTGTCTGATTTCAAAGATTGAACCTAAAACAGTAAATGAAGCCTGCAATGATGAAAACTGGACTAAAGCAATGAAAGATGAATTAATGCAAATTGAGAAAAATCATACTTGGGATCTTTTTCCCAGACCTAGAGACAGGAATGTGATTGGAACCAAATGGGTCTTCCGGAACAAATTAAATGAAGCTGGTAAAGTAATCAGAAACAAAGCTAGATTGGTCTGCAAAGGCTACTCCCAAATAGAAGGAATTGATTATGAAGAGACCTTTGCTCCCGTGGCAAGAATTGAAGCAGTCAGATTATTTCTTGCATTTGCTGCCTTCAAAGACTTCAAGGTATATCAGATGGATGTCAAGTCTGCCTTCCTAAATGGTGATCTGGAAGAAGAAGTTTACATTGAACAACCAGATGGATTTCAATTATCTGACAATGATGATATGGTCTGTAAGTTGAAGAAAGCATTGTATGGATTAAAACAAGCTCCAAGAGCATGGTATGAAAGGTTGGATAAGCATCTTGTGCAGATTGGATTCAGCAAAGGTACTGCTGACAGTAACTTATATTTCAAAATTGATCATGAAAACATTTTGATTGTTGAAGTATTTGTGGATGATATCATTTTTGGAGGAAGAGATAGTATGTGCAAAACTTTTGCAAATCAGATGAAATGTGAGTTTGAAATGTCTATGCTTGGTGAAATGAATTTCTTCTCGGGTCTGCAAATTACTCAAACAAAGAAAGGGATCTTCATTTCTCAGACCAAATATGTGAAAGAATTGTTAAGGAAATTTGGTATGGAAGATTCAAAACCAATGAACACTCCCATGGCAACCGGATGTAAGTTGAGCAAAGATGATGACTCCCCAAAGGCAAATCAGATAATGTATAGATCAATGATTGGTGGACTGTTGTATCTCACTCAGACCAGACCAGATATAATGCAGGTTGTTGGTCTTGTGGCAAGATTCCAGGCTGATCCTAGAGAATCTCATGTTATGGCAATCAAAAGAATTTTTAGGTACTTGAAAGGAACAGTTGAGTATGGTCTATGGTACCCTAGAGATCCGGATTTCTCTCTTCATGCTTACACAGATGCAGATTGGGTAGGAGATGTAGATGATCGAAAGAGCACCAGTGGTGGAGCATTCTTTTTGGGGAAGAGATTGGTTTCTTGGCTAAGCAAGAAACAAGATGCAATATCTCTGTCTACAACTGAAGCAGAATACATTGTAGTAGCAAGTAGTTGCACTCAAATCCTATGGATGAAGCAGATGCTAAGAGATATTAAAATTGAATATGCGGAGCCTATCACAATTTTCTGTGATAATTCAAGTGCAATTAATATTTCTAAGAATCCGATATTACACTCTAAGACTAAGCACATATCTATCAAGTTTCATTTCTTGAGAGAACAAGTGAACAAGGAAGAAGTCAGGTTGGAGTATGTTCCCTCCAAGGATCAGATTGCAGATATCTTTACTAAACCTCTTCCCAAGGACTCTTTTGAATATCTCTGGGAGAAGTTAGGGGTCATGGCCCCTCCAGTGATAAACTAGGATGCACTGATGTGCATCAGTCCGGTGGATATCACAGTCATATCTTGTGATCCGGATTGATGTTGGGGAGCTGCTACTAAGGGGGAGCAGCTGGTATGATTCTGATGTGTTAAAATTGCAAGTATGAGCCCTTTGCCATTGATGTCAAAGGGGGAGAGAAGACATGTGAAAAACAAGTAGCTGATGATCAAAAGGGGAGCAGTAAATGAGGAGAAGACATGTTGCTGATAGGGGGAGAAGTGACAGAAAGGAGAAGTTTCTTGTCTTGATGGTTTTTCACATCATATGTTGCCATCAATGACAAAGGGGGAGATTGTTGCAAGTATGAGGTAAACCAGTGTTGTCATTGATGTCAACATACTCATATTGCTTTGACAAGAAGGATTCAATGAGCAGTGTGCTAAGGATATTGAGAAAATTAGCCTCAGTCAGGAACAGTAAAGAACAGTCATGAGAAGAAGGCAAATGTACTGTATAGGATGCGAACCGGAGGATGTGGATTAAAGGGTTTGTAGATATGAGTCTTGCGATGCTTCAGTTAAGATTTCAGAGGTCCGCATGAAGATCTGAAGGAGTTGTGGCTGTTGGTGTAGAACCGGTTCCGGTAAGTATTCAGAGGTGACAGAGGATCACAAAAAGGTCTGGTGAGGTCCGGAACTGTATAATCCTAATCTGCGGATTGGAAGGAGTCTTTGGGATGTCCTTGTGATGTGCCATCTCGAGTTGTGTATGATTTGGAGGTCCGGAAGTACCTCTTGCATTATGACAGTGGCGACAGACAGTGTTCTTGAAGTTCCGGATAAGGAGGATAAGAGATTTCAGTAAGTAAAGGAAATTCGGATGTACTTGGTCATTCAGGCAGGCTTGTGAAGGTTCTTGGATCATGTTGAGGTTGTGTTGTTGGTTTGCATTGACAGTAGAGCCTGGAATTGAAGATATTCTTCCGGATGAAGTTTTTTCTCTGTTTAGCCGACCGGATGAGTTGTTCATCCTGCGAATGTTCTTATGGTGGCCGACCGGATGTGTTATTCATCTTGCAGATATTCTTATGGTTGATTGCCGACTTAGATGATTGTTCCTAAGTCGATGTCTTGTATAAATAAAGGTTTGTGAGTTCATTTTGAAGCGTGACTTGTGTGGATAAAGGTGGAGTAGTGAAGAGAAGTGCAGAAGGCAGAGCAGATGTTTCTGGGCTTAAATGGAACTAATCCAGACATGGTAAAGATGTCATTCTCCAGTTCAAGACTGTGATTCTTATCACTTTGTAGACAGTGTGTCTCCTTGTAGGCAGTGGGCCTCTTTGTGAGCAGTGTGCTCAGGCAGTGAGCCCTAATTGGCAAGTGCCATTTTTGTAACTCCTTATTCTTCTAACAGAGAATAATCTTTGGGTTAATCACCCCGTGGTTTTCTCCCTTAACCGGGTTTCCACGTCAAAATACTGTGTCATGTGTTTCTCATTTCATGATAATGTTTGTTTGTTTGATTCAATACTACTTTGATTGATAAGAAGGTTCATAAGAAGAAATAATTAGGATAACTGATTCACCCCCCCCCTCTCAGTTATCAACAACCATACATATCCATTGAGAAACCTAGATCTTCCTCAAGCTATGAGGCTCTATTTGGAGAAACTTGGCTCTGATACCAATTGTTGATAACTGAGGGGGGGTGAATCAGTTATCTCAAATACTTCAACTTTCTAATCTTCCTTGATAATTATTGCAGCATCAAATCATATAACCAAACATAACCATGAAATAGAAATAACATCAATACACATGACATAATGATTTTGATGTGGAAAACCCTGTTAAGGGAAAAACCACGGGGTGATTAACCCAAGATGTATTCTCTATTAAAAGAATAAAATAGTACAAGATGGCACTTGCCAATTAGGGCTCACTGCCTGAGCACACTACTCACAAGAGGGTCACTGCCTACAAGAGCCTCACTGTCTACAAGATACAAATAAAGTAACAAGATACTTGAACTAATGAGAAGCATCCACATATGCTGAGGTTCAGTTCTAGTTAGGCTCAATACACTGATCTACTGCACTTCATTCTTCCTCTTCTTTGGTGCTGTTGTCCTGTCACATATAGGACCTGTATTACTTTTGTTAATCTACTCTTCTATTTTTCTTTGCACTTCACTACACAGACCCACTCCTTTACATCCAAATCCATCTAGTATAAATATCTGCACCAATAATTTCAACACCTTTCTAGTCGACATCTGGAATAGTCAATATTTTCCTAAACTCTGATTTGTCAGCTGAATCCTTGCTTACCAAGTGATGCATACCAAGGAGATGCTTATAGAAGTCATCAATCATGTCAGCCAATCATGAATGATACCTCAAGAAACTTGATCATCATCAATATCTCATCTAGATTAAAGTCTGATGCTCTATCGTTCAGCGCTTCCTCTGTCTACTCTACCAAACAGGGACCCAATGCTTAGGTGCTCATATCTCTTCACTCTTTCTTCACCAGAGGTTCAATGCTTGGAATCTATTAGTCAAGGTACTCCTCTTGACCTCCCCAAATCTACACTTTACTGAGATACTTCCTCTAAGAGATCCAGACCTGACTGTCAGACCGTGATGCATGCTATGTTCTTGCTTACCAGACCACAACACTTCTTCAATCTGACTTTCGGTAAAGACACACCATGTCTTGTAGATGTGTGGGATGGACTTTGTTGCCATTGATGACAACACTCATGAAGCTACACTGTGTCTCTTGCCAACAGTAGGATGAACTAAGAAGCAAACCTAGAAAATATTCCAAGTTTGATGCAATTTGGGATGGACCCTATGTATCACAGAGTGCAAGGAACATAATGCTTTCCATCTTTCCAAGTTAAGTGGAGAGGTGCTGCCTAAAAGGAAGCTAGGTGTGCAGAAATCACTTCCTACACTAATCTAATGAGGGGAGGAGAGTACAAATTCAATTTTATCCTTACTATTATAGCAATGTTAAACCCACTAATAGAGATAACAGAGATATTGCAGCAAACACATAAACAAGAAAGTGAGAGAAGAAGAGAGGCACAAGATATACATGGGAAAAACTCTTATTAGATGAAAAACCCCACACTCTAAAACTTGTACAATGTATTAAAAGACTGAAATGGTTTACAATACACTTGCAATGTAAGCTCTTAGGATTCTTTGACACTCATATCTAGAGACAAACCTATAGCATAACAATACCTATAAAACCTCTAATATATCTCCTCCAAACACCTATTTATATAGAAAATACAAGGCAAACTTGCCTCTATCTTGGAATGGGCATCCAACTTGGCCTCATGGCCCAAAACCCATGCCTATAGACACTTGGTCAACATTGTAAGATCATTCACACTTGTCCATACACCCCATCCCAAAGAGTTTGCCTATGTCCAAAATGGGCTATGACAGATGCTCTTACAACTCTTACGACCATCATAGAATCTGTCATAGTAGTTACAACTTACAGTTGTAAGAGAATCTGTCATACACAGGCTATAAATAGCATATTCTCTTACAACATGTCATAGTCCACCTTGGGGGGCCCAAAGATGCCTTTTTCAAAGATGCTCTTTGACACATGTCTTCACCTATCATAGATTCTCCTATTTTTGACTCTTACATGTCATAACCTTGTCATAGGAATCTGTCATGACCGTTACGGTCAATATTCCCTTACACAACATCCAAGATGCTAACACATGGCAAAATATTCCTACCACAAATTGGGATGCCTATCGCCTCATGCAAGGACAAAATTACAAGTTGTCATCTTCCATGTAGGATGACACATCACTGTGCCACATCCCACAAGATGACAATATGAATTTACAATTTAATGTACAACATAGGCAATGAATAAATAAATATAATGAAAATAATACAAGGAATTACCAAGGTTGAGACACCTTAATTCCCAACATTCTCCTACTTTTTGAACACCTTGTAAGAGCCAATAGAATTAACAAGATTTAACTACTATAGGCTGTGAGGCCCATAGACTCCAAACACCATCTAAACTTCTCTTTGCCCACTGGCTTCATCAATGTATCTGTAACATTCTTCAAAGTATCTACCTTCTCCAAATTTACCTTCCCATCCTCTACCATGTCTCGTATGAAGTGAAACTATACATCAATATGCTTTATTCTGGCATGGAAAGTTGGATTCTTCGCAAGGCAAATCGTACTTTGGTTGTCACAAGAAATTGTAATCTATCCTACATCAACACCAATATCTGAACATAATCTCTTAAGCCAAATGGCTTCCTTACAAGCATGAGTTGCTACCATGTACTTAGCTTCTATCGTGGACAAAGCAACCACAGGTTGTCACTTACTCATCCAACTAATTGCACCACCAAACATTGTGAACACAAATGCACTAGTGGATCTCCTATTGTCAATGTCACTTGTCCAATCAGAATCCACAAATCTATGAATACAAACTGAATGTGGAGGTCCTATAGCGTTTCCATGATAGAAAATGGAATACTTAGAAGTACCCCTCAAATATCTGAACACTCACTTAACTACATCCCAATGTACCCATCTAGGATTAGCCATAAATCAACTAAGGACTCCCTCTGCTTGGGAAATGTCTAGTCTTGTGCAAAGCATAGCATACATCAAACTACCAATAGCACTAGCATAAGGTACTCTGTTCATGTCCTCAACCTCACTAGGAGATTTTGGACAATCACTAGCAGATAACTTTGTCCCTAATGAAATAGGAACACACAATGGTCTACAATCTGCCATGCTGAACCTATCCAACATGATCTTCACATACTTACTCTGGCTTAACCAAAGTTTTTTGTTAGCTCTGTCTCTTCTAATTTCCATTCCTAGAATGTACCTGGTTGTCCCTAAATCTTTCATTTCAAACTGTGTTGCCAACTGAGACTTAAAATCAAAAATCATATTCTTACCCTTCCCAATGAGAAACATATCATCAACATATAATGCAACAATGAGAACTCAATCACCATCAAACTTATAATACACACAGTGATCCAATTTCAATCTCACAAATCCAATTGACAACACAAAGGCATCAAACATCAAGTACCACATCCTAGGAGATTGCTTCAAACCATACAAAGACTTTTTTAATTTGCAAACCAAATTTTCTTTACCTTTCACTATGCAATGCTCTGGCTATGACATGTAGATTTCTTCCTCCAAATCACCATGAAGGAAAGCTTTCTTCACATCCATCTATTCTACCTCTAAATCATAAACAGCTGCAAGAGATAATACAAATCTAATGGATGTCAGCTTTGTAATGGGAGAGAAAATTTTACCATAATCAATTCCCTCCACTTGTGAGTACCCCTTCGCAACCAATCTAGCCTTATACTTTTCAACACTATCATCTGCACCGAATTTCTTCTTGAACAACCATTTGCAACCAATGGGTTTCCATCCATTAGGCAAAGGCACTAGGTCCCATGTTTTTTTCTTTTCCAAAGAAGCCATCTCATCCTCCATGGCCTCCTTCTAGGAACCTGTGTCTATCAAGCCCATAGCCTCTTTCATAGTTTTAGGCTCATCAGTGTTAGTAAAGCAAAAGCACAACTAGAATCAAGTAATGAATAACCAAACCTATCAGGTTTCTTTCTTGTTTGTGTAGACCTCCTCAATCACTAAGGTTGAGGTTCTGCTTCTTCTTATGAGCTTTCAGAGTTGATAGAGTACTCCTCATCATCAGGTCTCATAGGGTCTATTTGTTCAGTCTTTTCAGGGGTAGAAGGAAATTGAACTGCATACTCTTTCTTTTTTGTCTATTCTGGCTATAGAACAATGGAAGAAGGTGTTATCTCTCTGAAGATAACACTTCTACTAAACAAAACTTTTTCAACCACCAGATCCCAAATCTTGTATCCTTTTACACCGACACCATAGCCAAATACATTTAACAACCTTGTTCTCTAATTTAGATCGTTTCTCCCTAGGCACATGTGCATATGTGTCAACCAAAAACATGAAGATGTCTAACTGAAGGCTTCTTACCAAACCACACCTACATAGGTGTCTTACCAACAAGATCTGATGTAGGAGATCTATTTATGAGATAGCAAGCAGTGGCAACAGCTTCAGCCCAAAACTTTTGTTCGAGGCTTGCTCCACTAAACATACTCCTAGCCTTCTCCATCGGTGTCCTATTCATCCTCTCTGCAACTCCATTTTTTTGTAGGGTATATGGAGTTGTCTTTTGCCTTTCAATCCCTTGCTCTTTGCAAAACTTATCGAACTCTACCAAACAAAACTCACCACCGTTGTCAGTTCTCAAATACTTAATCTTTTTACTAGTCTGATTTTCAGCAAAGGCTTTAAACTCCTTAAACTAACTAAAGACTTTAGTCTTTCTTATGATAAAATAAACCCATGTCCTACTATAATCATCTATAAAAGATACAAAATATATATATTTTGAAATTGAAGGAACATTAATAGGACCAAACACATCAGAATGAATAAGATCGAATACACCAGAAGACTTGTGAGAACTAGAGTAAAACTAAACATAGTTTTGGTTTCCATAAATGCAATGTTTGCAAAAGTTGAACTTTAGATTACAATCATTTAACCCCTAAATGAGGTTTTTATTTTTTAGGGTACGCAAACCCTTCTCACCAATGTGGCCATATCTTAAATGCCATAACATAGTCTTTTCAGAAGGAAGATTAGCTTCCACAATATGTGCACTACCATTGGAACTAGTTACAATAGATTTCTTCATTGCTCATTCAGATGGTGGGGATGAAGTGATTGCAGCTCATTTCTTTGAGTCAGAAGAACTATTGCACTATGAAGTGCATGCCTCCAGCTGAAATAGAGTACCTCTCCAAGTACCCTTCACAAGCACCATAGATCCTCTAGTCATCTTGCATCCATCCTTCGAAAAGACAACCTACACACCTGCATCATTCAACATACTTACAGAAAGTAGGTTCTATGCAAGGCATGGAATGTGCATAACTCTAGTGATCTCCTTCACTCATCCATTAGGGAATTGGATTGAGACTCTTCCAAGACCAACAATCTTCAGATGAGAGTCGTCACCCTGGTACACTCTTCCACCATCTAACTCTTCATATTTCATGAACCAGTCTTGATGTGAGGTCATGAGGAATGATGCACTAGAATCAATCAACCACACATCATCAGATACATGGGTGGCTAGTGCTGCAATGAATGCATTACCATCATCTTGTGACTTGTCAGAATCTGAATTAGGAGCTTTCTTCTTGTTGTTCTTCTCCTCTTTGCATTCCTTTCAGAAATGCCTGGTTTTTCCATAGTTCCAATAGAGAGCCTTGGACTTTTCAAGAGATTTGGATTTGTCCTTCTCAGCTTTCTTGTCTTTCTTCTTCCCTTTCTCTTTGGGTCTTCCATACACAGCAAGAGCCTCTTTGGCTACCTCAGAAGACTTCCTCCACATTTCTTGAGATAACAACGAGGACACCACATCTTCTATCTTGAAGGTGGTAGTGGTTATTCTGATAGCCATGACAAGATGATCCCATGAATCTAGCAAAGAATAAAGTAGGGTCATGCAACGATCCTCCTCCATTTTTACACCCACAGATGTCAACTGTGTAATGATCATTTTGAAATCATTCATGTTGTCCACAACAGATCCTCCATCTTCCATCTTTAGAGTGAACAACTTCTTCTTCCAAAGATCTTTCATGCTCTTCTCCTCATGGACATTCAACAGGATAGAGTCAACTAAATAGAGTCTTATGAGACCCTTAGCCTTCTGATCTTTGAGGTCCCAATCAGCTTGTGACATTACTATAGGTTTCACAAAGGATACCATTTCCCATAGGTCACAATCAACAAGTAGGTCCTCCATCTTGAGTTTCCATAACTCAAAATTAGTGCCATTGAATTCCTCAACCTCTAACCTTCTGGATGTGGTTGCCATCTCCTTGTTGCAACAAGATATAGAATACTCTAGACAACACTCCCACTCAACCTAAGATCAGCTTAAAATCCCCTACCCAACAGGACCAAAGGTGATCAAGCTTTGATACCAATTGAAAGGAAGCTAGGTGTGCAGAAATCGCTTTCTACACTAATCTAATGAGGGGAGGAGAGTGCAAATTCAATTTTATCCTTACTATTACAGCAATGTTAAACCCACTAATAGAGATAACAGAGATATTGCAGCAAATACATAAAGAAGAAAGTGAGACAGGAGAAGAGAGACACAAGATATACGTGTGGAAAACCCTTATCGGGTGAAAAACCTCACACTCCAAAACCTGCACAATGTATTAACAAAACTAAAATGGTTTACAATACACTTGCAATGCAAGCTCTTAAGAGTCTTTGACACTCATATCTAGAGACAAAATGGCAGTATAATAGTACCTGTCGAACCTGTAATACATCTCCTCCTCTAAACACCTGTTTATATAGAAAATACAAGGGAAAATTGCCTCTATCTTGGAATGGGCATCCAACTTGGCCTCATGTCCCAAAAGCCATGCCTATGGACACTTGGTCAACATTGTAAGATGCTTCTGACACTTTTCCACACACCCCATCCCAAAGAGGTCACCTATTTCCAAGATGGGCTATGACAGATGCTCTTACGACTCTTATGACCGTCATAGAATTTGTCATAGCAGTTACAACATACAGCTGAAAGAGAATCTGTCATACATAGGCTATAAATAGCATATTCTCTTAAAACATGTCATAGTCCACCTTGGGGCACCCAAAGATGCCTTTTTCAAAGATGCTCTTTGACACATGTCTTCACCTGTCTTACAAGCTTCTATTTCTGACTCTTACATGTCATAACTTCATCATAGGAATCTATCATGACCATTATGGTCAATATTACCTTACACAACATCCAAGATGCCAACACATGGAAAAATATTCCTACCACAAAGTGGGATGCCTATCTCCTCATGTGAGGACAAAATTACAAGTTGTCATCTTCCATGTAGGATAACAAATCACCGTGCCACATCCCACAAGATGACAATATGAATTTACAATTTAACTTACAACATAGGCAATGAATAAATAAATATAATGAAAATAATACAAGGAATTACCAAGGTTGAGACACCTTAATTCCAAACATTCTCGTACTTGTTGAACACCTTGTAAGAGCCAATAGAATTAACAGGATTTAACTACTATAGGTCGAGAGGCCCATAGACTCCGAATACCATCTGAACTTCTCTATACCCACTGGCTTCATCAATGCATCTGTAACATTCTTCAAAGTATCTACCTTCTCCAAATTTACCTTCCCATCCTCTACCATGTCTTGTATGAAGTGAAACTATACGTCAATATGCTTTGTTTTGGCATGGAAATTTGGTTTCTTCACAAGGCAAATCGCACTTTGACTGTCACAACAAATTGTAATATGTCCTGCATCAACACCAATATCTAAACATAATCTCTTAAGCCAAATGACTTCCTTGCAGCTAGGTTTCATAGTTTTTTGAGTTTGAAAAGAGCAAAGTTTGACTCCATGCCCAATGGATGACTAAGGCAACTGGTCTATTTGCTTAGCAAGCAAGCATTCAACAGAAATCTCTTGAAATGTTGCCAATTTTTCACCTATAGCTCAAATTGGTAGAGATGAAGTAGTTTTTCCCATTTTAAGGTGAAAAGTTCTTAACATATTTGACCCTTGCATAGTTTAAAGTGTTCATAAAAGAAATAATTCATTTATTTGATGCCATAATAGAAAAGAAAGGTTTCATCTTGTCACTAAATGCTTTTTAGCATAAAGGAGAGTACATGAATTGTAAGAAATTGCTTTCATTCATATTACAATGTTTCATTCATTTTACAAAGGAAATATACATAAGATTGCATAAGTGTTGTGTTTCTTGGAAAGAAAGAAGTGATCAAATGTCCCACACAAGCTATGGGAATAGCTGAAACAGTACAAACATAAGAAATATACTATGAATCTAAAGATTAAAAATGGAAAAGAAGCATATAAGAGGAGGCATGTCCATCATTGCCTATTTAAATCTTGAGTTGATCTTCATTGCAGCTGGCTCCTCCTCGCTCTCAATCTTTGAATGAACTTGTATAATGATAGAAAGGATTGTTAGAGCTCTAGATATGAGTCTTATGTGTCTATCAACACAAGTATAATACATTACCTATGTTGTACTGAATCAGTCGACAAACATCAGATATATGCAAGAGAACCTAAAAATGAAACGTCACAAGACCATTGACCTTCACTATTTTTTATCTAACAAGTTTGTTTGCTATGTAGCTATAGGACAAATTATGTTGTTGATCCATTTCAAAAGATATCATAGCATATGGTGCAAAAATGGGCTCTCACAATGGTTGAGCCCAGCATGCTACCCCTTGATCTTAAGGGGGATATAAGATAAGCAAAGAGACTTTCATATCAATAAATTAAAGAATATTCTAATTGACATTCAATGACAACACCAATGCAGCATGAGATAGCCTCCAAGGTAGGATAGTCAAACATCATATCAATATCAACTATAGGACAGTCCCATCAAGAGCTTTATAGCCTAAGAAGTATCATGGAGCAGCATTTAAATCAGGTATTTACCACCTTTTGTTGTGAATGAGATATAAAAGTGCTATTGAATTCATTAAGCAGCCATAAAAGGACAAAAATCAGTCATTAAGGTGACTGTCCCATCAATCAAGAAGCATGTAATTAGCTATAGGACAATCATATAATGAGGAATTGTCCTATATCTATGTGTGATGCCATGTCAACTGACTTATATGTAAGAGATATCATAAATAGAGTGAATAGGACTGCCAAAGAAGGGATTACAATGCCATCATAATGGGACAGTCACCTTAATGATAGTTCATTCATCATATAATCACCATTTACCTCTTCTATGGAAAGAGAAAATCATATACTACAGGTACAACTATAAAGTGCAAGAGACAGGTGCACAGTCAAAGAGAAATACCATTCACAACTATGCAAAAAGGGAGAGTCACCATACAAGAGCAATCATATAGAATGTACCAAGTCCTTGCAGATATAAAGAGAGGTTTTAAACACATTTAATAGTACAGTCATCATAAGAAGCATAAGCAATCATACCTCATTTGCCCATAAAGATAATTCACACATGAAGATACATCATGAAGACACTAAGGCATAGACAATCATCATAATGACCATGAAGAGTACAATGAGCTTTAAAGAATATGTGTAAATAAGTCACTATCATAGCAGCATACAGTTAAGATAGAATGCACTGTCTTAGTCACAAGGAATAGCAAAAAGAAAATGAAATCTTAGTGTCTCATATACATCTACAAGAGATACAAATAAGAGAAACATGTATTGTAAACTTATTCTATAACTTCCAACACAAAGTGCTGAATCTACTGTATTTGTAAATCCATCATGGAGTAGTAGAGAAGGAATAAAATCCTTCTTTTAGGGTGACTATCCCCACTATCAAAGAGAAACACTATTTGATGAACATGGCTACAATCACCTATAGAGGCATTTCATTTTTCTTAATGTAATCATTGTAAAATCAACATACAATATGATGAATGGATGGTTAACATTATACCGGTGTATAGTGTTTACAAAGTGATAATGAGTTAACAAGGAAAGGACTCTACTAGGCAAGTAAGTAATAAGTGGGTTGTGTATGCATCAAGAAGCCAAGGCTGCCCAATATAAGCAGAGGTGCTAGTGCTTCATCATAGGGTTGTGTATGATAAAATATACAAAGAGAAATGTATGTGCTAGGTGAGGAGGATTTAGAAGGTGGAGAGATAAACCCAAAATGAATTAAAGTGCTTTTCATTTCTATTGAAAAAGTAAACAATGTTATCATCTATCTACCATAAAATTAAGCCAAGTATGCATTCTTGAAGGTAAATAAATAGAATACGGTGATAATGCCAAGAAAGTAGAGATTAAAAAAACTTCTGAGTTTGTTCATTACAAGGGGGTTTCGAACCATTTCCTACAAAATATGAAGGAGATTGTGATAAGGCCGAACCAAGGATTTTGAGCCATGTTTGCAAATAAGTGCAGAAAATATTAGGTATAAGGCATTGCTAAGAGGCCACGACATAGCCCGAATAAATATTTCTTTTGACTACCATTTCTAGAAAATGTATGAAACCCAACTAGTCTAAAGTTTACATGGATCCATAAGTGTAGAAAACAAGAGATCTTCATGCTTAGGCAAATACCTAGAAGCTTAAGGCCATAGCCTAGCATGGAGAAAGTTCTTTTGTAAACAACAACTACTATTTTCAAAGAATGGTTGAAACCCTCAAAAGGATGCATAGACAAAGTGGATAAAGTTCAATGGAGGCCTGCTACATTGAACAAAATGAGTAAAGACTTTTTTATTGTTTTCATCTTTCTTAGGAGAAAAACCATAGTTGAGACATGAACAGAGATAAATATGTATCATGCTGAGTAAAATACACAGAAATTTCCATAAAAGCAAGAAAGAAGCAAATACAGACTCAATTGGAGCTTCTATCCACATGAAAGAATGGAGCATATTTGTAAATAATGGGCAAGATTCAAATGATGGAAGCTTACCATGTTTGTGATGAAGGGGGTAAATCACAAAACACACAACAACAGAAATTGAACACAGAAAATAGAACTTTCTTTTATTGATCTAGGCAACTCATTACATTACAGAAGCTTAATTACAATCAGAGGAATCAATCCTCCACAAGCTGCAAGACACTACAGCTTCCTGTCACAAGACTCTAGAATCACCTGCCTTCTGTAACCCCAAATCAGCTAGGGTTTCTGTTCTCCCACCTATTCTTGACTCTACACTTGCCCCCTTAACCCCTACTACCCTAAGGGTTCCCAAGAATGGTTATATATATCCCTTTTTGGCGACCACCACCTTAATTTCAAAATTTGCATCTCCCTCCAAAAATAGGTCAACTTCGTGGGGCCATAACTTTCGATCCAACTGTTGGATTTTCAAACATAATACCTTTTCAGAAAGCTCTCGAAAAGACGAAGGAGCACCAGGTAGTACCAATTGGTATACTACTTGGGTTTCTCACCAAATTTCGGGCCCATCCAGAGCCCCTAAGTGCCTCAAATTTGACTTTGAATATTTCAATAGGATTTTTGGAATTAGAAATTTTAATATCTCACAAATGACAAATGATATTGACGTGATTTCTTCACCATTAGCTTCAATTCACCATTCTAGAGGTTTGTGTAAGATTTTGTATCCATCCGTGCACAAACGCAAACTTACTAACAATAGTAGCCCTGCCAAATTTAGCCCTTATTGAAAAGAAACAACATTTTTTTTTTTGGGTTGATGCAAGATTGCTCTTACACCCTAGATGCTCCTGCATCAGACACTTGAGGTAATTTGAAAAGTGACCCTATCACTTCTCATGTGTTAGAGGGAAAACAAAACAATTAACCTCAATCTCAGATAACCATGATGAATCTTCAACAGGCCTTCCTTTCCATTTCACCAAGTATTCTGTATACTGCCTGTTTCTTGTACTTTTACCCACACGGCTATCCAGAATGCCCTCTCTCTCCTCCTTCTCTGAAGTAGATGCTGGAATGTCCCACTGTGTTCCTTTATCAAGTCCATGATCGTGATACTCTGTCAGATCTGAAATGTTGAACACTGGTGAAATATTGATGTCATCAGGCAACTCTATCTCAAATGCATTTCTTGAATTGTGCTTCTTTAGGATTCTACATGATCCAAATTTCCTCATCTTCAGCTTATTGTATGTACCAACTGGAAATCTTTCTTTTCTCAAGTGAACCATGACTTCATCACCCTCCTGAAACTCCTTATGCCTCCTCTTCTGATCTGCCTTAGCCTTGTACTGAGAATTCATCTTATGGATATGCTTTCTTACCTCTTCATGCAAATTCTTCATGTGCTCAGCAAAATTTTTAGCTTCGGCACTAGTCTTCTCCCCCTTATCCATCCTCTTCAATTCAGAAGCAGTTCTTGGGCTACTCCCATACACAACCTGGAATGGAGATTTACCTATGCTCCTATTGACAGAATTGTTGTATAAAAATTCTGCCTGTGGTAAAATCAAATCCCATCCCTTGGGCTTATCTCCTACTAAGCATCGTAGCAGGTTGCCCGAACTCCTATTCACCACTTCTGTCTGTCCATCAGTCTGTGGATGGTGTGTAGAACTGAACTTCAAATCTGTCTTCAACTTCTTCCACAATGTCCTCCAGAAATAACCAACAAACTTGGTATCTCGGTCTGAAACTATGCTCTTAGGTAGACCATGTAGTCTCACCACCTCCCTGAAAAATAACTCTGCAATATGAATAGCATCATTAGTCTTCTTGCAAGGAATAAAATTTGCCATCTTTGAGAATCTGTCCACCACCACAAAAATGGAATCATGTCCTCTCTGTGTCCTTGGTAAACCAAGAATAAAATCCATACTAATATCATCCCATGGCTTCTCTAGTACAGGTAATGGCTGGTATAGACCTGTGTTCTGACTTGCTCCTTTTGCCATCTGACATACTCTACAACTCTACACAAATTTCCTCACATCCTACTGCAACTGTGGCCAATAATAATTTTCACCAACAATAGCAATGGTCTTATCTTGACCAAAGTGTCCAGCCAATCCTCCACTATGCTTCTCCTTTATCAGATTCTCTCTCATGGAACTCCTCAGAATGCACAACTAGCTTCCTCTAAACAACATGCCATCTTGGATTATGAAATCCAACCATTTTGTCCTATCCAAAGTAACAGGTTCCAAACAAGCTTTCCAGGCCTCTACAAAATCTAGATCTTCAGGATACAAACTTTTGAGCTCATCGAACCCAACAACCTCTATCTTCATTTCTGTCAACAAATTTTGCCTTCTGCTCAAGGCATATGCAACTCTGTTGGACTTCCCACTCCTATGCTTCAAAACAAAAGTATAGCTCTGCAAAAACTCAACCTATTTTAAATGCCTTTGGTTCAACTTTCCTTGACTATTAAGATACTGCAAAGCCTGATGATTAGTATATAAAACAAACTCCTTTGGCAACAAATAATGTCTCCATTTCTTCAAAGCCTGAACTATTGCATAAAATTCCTGATCATAAATAGAATACTTTTTCTTGGCATCATTAAGCTTCTCACTAAAATAGGCAATGGGCTTACCTTCTTGACTTAGAATAGCTCCTATACCACTACCACTAGCATCACAATCTACCTGAAATACCTTATTGAAATCTAGAAGTGCCAACACAGGTTGTTCTACGACTTTCTGCTTCAATGTATCAAAGCTCCTGTCTACTCCTTCAGTCCATCTAAACTCTTTTCTATCCCCTCTCATTGTCTCAGTTAGGGGTGCACAAATGCTACTAAAATTCCTGATAAACTTCCTGTAAAAACTTGCCAAACCATGAAAAGATCTTACCTCTGTTGCACTCCTTGGCGTAGGCCATTCAATGATAGCCCTTACTTTTTCTGGGTCCATCTTAAGACCTTCCTCTGAGACAACAAATCCTAGGTATACCAACTCCTTCTTTGCAAAACTACATTTCTTCAAATTAATTAGCAACTTCTCCTCCCTTAGCTTCTCTAGAACTATTTTGATATGCATCAGATGCTCATCCCAAGTCTTACTGAAAATCAAAATATCATCCAAATAAACAATAACAAAACTTCCCAAAAATTCCTTCAGTACCTTGTTCATGAGCCGCATGAATGTGCTCGGTGCATTGGTTAGCCCAAATAGCGTGACTAACCACTCATACAAACCCTCCTTTGTTTTAAAGGCTGTCTTCCATTCATCTCCTTCTCTGATTCGAATCTGGTGATACCCACTCTTCAGATCAATCTCTGTGAAGTACTTGGCTCCACTCAAACAATCCATTATGTCATCCATTCTTGGCAATGGAAATCTATACTTGATTGTGATCTTGTTGATGGCTCAGGAATCTGTACACATCCTCCACTCTCCATCTTTCTTTGGTGCTAGTATTGTAGGTACCACACATGGACTTAGGCTCTCCTTTATCAGTCCCTTCCTTAACAGCTCGTGAACTTGTCTATTCAACTCTTCATTCTCTGTTGGAGTCATTCTGTGGGCTGCCTTATTTGGAAAACTAGCTCCTGGTATCAAATCTATTTGATGACTTATCTTCCTCACTAGTGGTAAACCTTCTGGTACATTATTAGAGACAATATCTTGAAATTCTTCCAACATTTCCAAGACTTCTGCTGGTACATCTTCACATTTCTCTTGACTGATCTTAGGAATCAATGCAAAGCAATGATGCTCATGCTTCATACCCTCCAAAAACTTTCTACCATCTACCAAGCAAATTCTGGCAGTGCTACATACATTTTCTTCCACCTCCTTCAAGGGCTTCAACTTATGACGGACTCCATCCTTTGTTAGGGAGTATGTGTTTGCACGGCCATCATGGACAGTGCTCCTATCATATTGCCACGGCCTCCCCAACAGCATATGACATGCATCCATTGGTATGATATCACACAGCACCTCATCATGGTAGTCACCAATCTTGAACTTCACTAAACACTACTCATTGACCAAAGCTCTATGGTCCTTCTGCAACCATGCAATCCGATACGGATGCGGATGCTTTCTTCTTGTCAACTTCAACTTGTCAACCATCTCCTCTGAAACAAGATTATCAGTACTTCCACTATCAATAATAATATCACAACACTTACCTTCACATTTGTACCTTGTGTGGAATAAACTCTTCCTCTGATTGGGTTCTTTCTCCTCATTTAGCAAGGTTCTTCTGACAACTAGGGTTTCTCCCCTTTCAACATCTTCAGAATGCTCAGAATGTGCATCTTCATCTACATGTGCAACTCGTGCATTGCCTTCAGGCCTTCTATTTGTCCTTCCTTGATGTTACGAACACTCGTATGCTCGATGCCCTTCTTCTCCACATTGGAAATAGGTTCCTCTAAAACCTCCTCTTCCAGGTCCTTGCCCAGGCCTGCCTCTTCCTCTTCCTCTTCCTCTTTGCTCACCATTGTTTTGGTCACGAGGGCGATAGGTATTATCTCCTCTCTGATTTTGACTGGTGCCAGCTTCTTCACTTTTCTTTACATCTTCATTTTGGCCCCCATAAGGTCTTCCACCAATCCCTCCACCTTGACCTCTTCCCCTTTGCTTGCTGTCAAATCTTTTATTTAGCTTCTCTTCCACCTTTAGGGAAAACTGGTATGCATCTTCTATGGTGGTCATTCTGACCAGGCTCAGCTCCTCTTGAATACTCGGCCTCAACCCATTAATGTAATGGGCTACCTTCTCCTTGTTGGGCTCTACATGGCCTATCCTAATAGTAATTTTATAAAACTCTTCTGTATACTCCTTAATAGACGTGTTACCTTGCTTCAATCCTTACAACTTCTTCAGCAACTCCATCTCGTAGTCCATAGGAATGAACTGCTTCTTCAGTTTCTCCACCATCCAATCCCATCTGGTGATCTTTCCTTTTCCTCTTCTGTTCTTGTTTAATTGGACCTCCTTCCACCAAATATTGGCATGGCCCTTCAACTTTGTTTTTGCAAACTTAACCTGATCTGGGTCCTCCACATCTTCATACTCAAAATACTCCTCCATGTCATTGATCCAATCAATAAGCTGTTCTGGATTCAAATCGCCAGAATATGTAGAAACTTTGATCCTGGGCCTCTTTCCGATCTTTGAAATGGCCCTCAACAACCTAACTTCTACAGGATCTCCTGCAACTTCTTGTTCTTCCTCAGATAGCTCTTCTTCAGCTTCATCTTTGTTTTCCTCTCTCCTTCTTGGCTCGAACCCTCTTCGCAGCACCTCTTGCAATGCATCGATTTGTCTTTGCAGGGCTCTAAAACCCTCTTCCGTCAAAGCATTCCTCCCACCATAGTTTCTTCGTGAAGGCATCTTGATCTATGCAGCAAACCCACAACCTCAGGTCCTGGTGCAAACTGCCTCACGATCGGTGATCTGTCTACACACTCAGGAACCCTTGCTCTTATACCACTTGATGAAGGGGGTAAATCACAAAACACACAACAACAGAAATTGAACACAAAAAATAGAACTTTCTTTTATTGATCTGGGCAACTCATTACATTACAGAAACTTAATTACAATAAGAGGAATCAATCCTCCATAAGCTGCAACACACTACAGCTTCCTGTCACAAGACTCTAGAATCACTTGCCTTCTGTAACCCCAAATCAGCTAGGGTTTCTGTTCTCCCACCTATTCTTAACTCTATGCTTGCCTCCTTAACCCCTACTACTCTAAGGGTTCCCAAGAATGGTTATATATATCCCTTTTTGGCGACCACCAGCTTAATTTCAAAATTTGCATCTCCCTCCAAAAATAGGTCAACTTCACGGGGCCATAACTTTCGATCTGACCATTGGATTTTCAATTATAATACCTTTTCGGAAAGCTCTCGAAAAGATGAAGGAGTACCAAGTAGTACCAATAGGTAGACTACTTGGGTTCCCCACCAAATTTTGGGCCCATCCGGAGCCTCTAAGTGCCTCAAATTTGACTTTGAATATTTCAATAGGATTTTTGGAATTAGAAATTTTAATATCTCACAAATGACAAATGATATTGACATGATTTCTTCACCATTAGCTTCAATTCACCATTCTAGAGGTCTGTGTAAGATTTTGTATCTATCCGTGCACAAATGCAAACTTACTAAAAATAGTAACCCTGCCAAATTTAGCCCTTATTGAAAAGAAACAACATTTTTTTTTTGTTTTGGTTGATGCAAGATTGCTCTTACACCCTAGATGCTCCTGCATCAGTTTGTGTTGTTGCAAAAAAATGCATTCAAAACCACAAAGTAAAAGCTTCAGGAAATGCTCCAATGACAGCCTCAAAATAGAGGATAGATTTAGTAGAGGAAACCGAATGAAATACATCAGAAAGTGATCATGAGTGCAGCCACGAATGCCCACGAATGCTTAGAAAATGGAGAACAATATTATATTTGTGACTGAGAATGACTCACCATGTGATTTCCTGTGTAAATCTTCATGGAAATCTCTTAGAAGCAGTAGTCAACCAAAGTTTCCAAGCTCAAACCCTAGCTCGATGGTAGTGGTATGAAGAGCTTGTTTTGCCAAAAGGTCAAGTGCAAATGATGTGAAGGATTAGGGCTTGAATGTTCTGTTTTAGGGTTTCCATGTTGCCCTAGTTTGACCTTCGTATTTTTATCACATTGATTTAATTATTATATGCCTTAACTAATACCTTGCCCCTTCCTTCATTAGGTCGAGTCTTTTATCTCATGACTCTAGTTTTTTATGATTTTTTGAGAAAATCATGAGAATGTTGTGCCTTTAGATTTGACCTTGCATATATTTTAGGGCCTAGGCAATGTCTTTGTTTTTCTGATTTTTTCAAAATCAAATGTCCAAATACTTGGAAAATTTAAATCAAAACCATATGTTTTGCCTTGTGTTATTGTAAAAAAAAAAATCAAAGCAAATATAGATCTTTTTAGCTCTTCATTTTGTAAATTGCAAATGATGTAAAACAATATTAAGGCAATGTTGCTATAAATTGCCGTAATATTTGTTATTTTTAATGCAGTTAGGTAAAACAATGTTGATTAGCTTTCCTATTTTGAGATTAAGTCTTTTGGACAAAATTAGAAAAAACTAGGCAAACTGAAGTTTCTATTTCAGTTTATAGTTAGTTAGAGACTGATTTTTGAGTCTTTTTAGGGGAGTCCACTTGAGAGGGAAAGTTTCCACCTTTTATTGCTCAGTTTGGATCAGTTTTAGGTCCTATTTTTGTGGTCTTTCTCCCTTGCTCGAAAATGGGATTTTAGTTTCTTCTTTTGGGTAAGACAACTAGCTAGGTTTTTAGAAAGCCTTTTGGCTATATATATGAGGAGAAAAACTTAGTTTAGGTAGTTCAGAATATTGTTTCTTCCTCTCTTGTTCATTTGAAAAGAGCTTTGTAAACACTTTTGTACTCAGATTTTGATTTGGCATACTCTTTCAGTTCTAATAAAACAACAGATCTTTCCTTCTCCTATTTTGTCTCATGTTTGCAGTATTAATTTGATGTCATTACAATTCAAAATACTGAATCCTTTTATGTCTTGTTATTGTAAGTTTGTTAGGATTCAAAGACTTTAAATAATAAATATTTTTTTGGGAATTAAGGTGTCTCAAGCTTGCCTTGCATTTATTTATTGTAATGTATTTATTTATTTAGCTTATGTTGTAATTTTGTTGCACATCCTATTTTGTCATTTAGTGTGAAGTGGCACAATGAGTTGTCACTCCACTTGTAAGATGACTAGGATGGTCAACTCACTCTATCTGGAGATAGGCATCCCCTTTGTGTGGTAGAGGTTTTCTTCCATGTGTCAGTATCTTGACTAGTGTGTAAGTGAATCTTAAATGAAATAGTTATGACAAATTCCTATGACAGAATCTATGACATGTAAGAGTCATAAATTGAATGTTCTATGAGAGGTGAAGACATGTGTCACAAGGCATCTTGGAAGAAGGCATCTTTGGGTACCCCAAGGAGGGTTATGACATGCTATAAGAGAATATGCTATTTTTAGGTAGTTATGATAGACTCTCTTACAACTGTAAGTATTGTCAGTATGATAGATTCTATGATGGTCGTAAGATGCGTAAGAGCATCTCTCATTGCCCAACTTGGGAATAGGAAACCATATTGGGATGGGGTGATGTGACAAGTGTCCCTAGGTGTGGGTTTTGGGCCATGAGGCCAAGTTAGATGCCCATCTCAAGGAGAGTTTATTTTTACCTTGTAAACTTCTATTTAAGTAGGTGCTTTGAGAGATGTTTTATGTGATTGATAGGTACTATTATGTTGCCAGTTTGTCTCCAGATATGAGTGTCGAAGACTCTTGTGAAGACTTGCATTGCAAGTGTGTTGTAAACCTTGTTGTTTAGATAATGCACTATGCAAGTTTTGAAGTGTGGGGTTTTTTACTCGTAAGGGTTTTCCCCACTTTATATCTTGTCTCTCTCTCTCTCTCTCTTTTGTCTTACATTCTTGTGTTATGTATTGCTGCAATATCTCCATTGTTATGTTAATAACACTATAATTGTAAAGATTTAAAAAAAATTGCACTAAACTCTCCTCTTTAGATTAGTGTAGGAAGCGATTTCTACACACCTAGCTTCCTTTCAGTTGGTATCAGAGCATGGTCAGTTTTGGTTCTAGCTGCTGGGTAGGGGTTTTTTGAGCTAATCTTAGGTTGAGTGGGAGTCTATGTAGAGCATTCTATAATCTTGTTGTAGGAAGGAGATGGCAGGTGCATCTAGAAGATTAAAGGTGGAGAAGTTCAATGGCACAAATTTTGAGTTATGGAAACTTAAGATGGAAGACATGCTTGTTGATCGAGACCTATGGGAAACCATTTCTGGTGTAAAAACAACCACAATGGCACAAGCTGATTGACATCTCAAAGATCGAAAAGCTAAGGGTCTAATAGGACTCACTCTAGTTGACTATATCCTATTAAATGTCCATGAGGAGAAGACCACGAAAGATCTTTGGAAGAAGCTGGGAGATGTTTATCGGTCCAAATCCTTGGTGAACAAGCTTTTTCTAAGAAAGAAGTTGTATTCTCGAAGGATGGAGGATGGAGGATCTATTGCAGATCACCTGAATGCTTTCAACATGTTAGTTGTACAATTGACTTCTATTGGTGTGAAGATGGAGGAGGATTGTTGTATGACCTTGCTTTGTTCTTTGTCAGACTTGTGGGATCATCTTGTTATGGATATTGGGAGTGCCACATCCACTTTAAAAATGGATGAAGTGGTATCTTCACTGTTATCTGAAGAGGTCTAGAGAAAGTCTTCTGAAGTAGCCAAAGAGGCTCTTGCGATTCATTGAAGACCCAAGGAGAAAGGGAAAAAGAAGGACAAGAAAGCTGAGAAGGGAACATCCAAATCTCCTAGAAAGTCCAAGGCTCTTTGTTGGAACTGTGGAAAAATTGGACATTTTTGAAAGGAATGTAAAGAGGAAAAGAAAAAGAAGAAGAATAATGTGCCAGACTCATATTCTGAAAATTTACAAGATGATGGTGATGCCTTCATCGCAGCCCTGGCCACCCATGCATCTAATGATGTGTGGTTGATTAACTCTGGCGCATCATTCCACATGACCTCACATCGAAGTTGGTTCACAAAGTATGAAGAGTTTGATGGTGGAAGAGTGTACCTAGGTGACAATTCTCATCTGAAGATTGTTGGTCGTGGAAGCGTCTCAATCTGATTCCCTGATGAATGAGTGAAGGGGATCTCTAAGGTTATGCAGGTGTGAAGGTCATCTTTTCAAAGGATGGATGCAAGATGACTAGAGGATCTATGGTGCTTGTGAAGGGTACTCAAAGGGGTACTCTATTTCAGTTGGAGGCATGCACTTCACAGTGTAATAGATTTTATGACTCGAAGAAAAGAGCTACAGTCACTTCATCCTGAAAGGAAGCTAGGTGTGTGGAAATTGCTTCCTACACTAATCTAATGAGGAGAGATGAGTGCAAATTATTTTCAACCCTTACAATTATAGAGTTATTAAACCAATAACAGAGATATTGCAACAATATACAACACAAGAATGTAAGATAGAAGAAGAGAGAGACAAGATATACATGGGGAAAACCCTTACGGGTTAAAAACCCCACACTCCAAAACACAACTCAAATGTATTATCAAAACAATGAGGTTTACAATACAGTTATAGAGCCAATGCTCTTGTAGGAGTCTTCAACACTTATATCTAGAGATAATCTAGTAGCACAATAGTAATTGTCAATCACATAATACATCTCTTCTCAAAAACACCTGTTTATAAAGAAGATACAAGGCAAAATTGACTCTATCTTGGGATGGGCATCCAACATGGCCTCATCGCCCAAAATCCACACTTGGAGACACTTGTCCAAGACTATAGAATGTTCATGACAGTTGTCATATCACCCCATCCCAAAGAGGTCACCTATTCCCAAGTTGGGCAATGACAGATACTCTTACGACTCTTATGATTGTCATAGAATCTGTCATAACTATCATTTCTTATAGATGTAAGAGAATTTGTCATACATAGGCTAAAAATAGCATATTCTCTTAAAACATGTCATAACCCTCCTTGGGGCACCAAAAAATGCCTTCTTCCAAGATGCCTTGTGATACATGTCTTCACTTGTCATAGAACATTCCATTTACAACTCTTACGAGTCATAGATTTGTCATAGGAATCTATAATAACCGTTTTGGTCAATATTCCCTTACACACTATCCAAGATGCTGACACATGGAAAAATATTCCTACCACCAAGTGGGATGCCTATCTCCTCATGTGAGGACAAATTTACATGTTGTCACCTTCCACGTAGGATGACACATCACCGTGCCAACTCCCACAAGATGACAATAAAGATTTGCATCCTAATTACAATAATAGGCAATAAATAAATAAATACAATGAAACAATACAAGGAATTGCCAAGGTTGAGACACCTTAATTCCAAACACATCCCCACCATCTGAACCAGTAGTGAAGAAATTTGTTGTATCAAATTATGATGGTAGTACATTTTGGGTACCCAAGCGTGCTCATGCTTTAGATGTTAAGCTTCCTACTAAAAAGACAATGTTATGGCATAAGAGATTTGGCCACATTGGTGAGAAGGGTCTTAGAACCTTGAACAATAAAAACCTCATTGAGGGGTTAAATGATTGTAATCTTGAGTTTGACTTTTGTGAACATTGTATATATGGAAAGAAAAACCATGTTCAATTTTACTCTAATTCTCAAAAGTCTTTTGGTGTGTTGGACCTTATTCATTTTGATGTGTTTGGTCTTGTTAGTGTTCCTTTGATTTCTAAATCTATATATTTTGTATCTTTTATAAATGATTATAGTAGAAGGACATGGATTTATTTTCTCAGAAGCAAGTTTAAAGTCTTTAGTCAGTTCAAAGAGTTTAAAGCTTTTTTTGAGAATCAGACTAGTAAAAAGATTAAGTTTTTGAGAACTGACAATAGTGGTGAGTTTTATTCGGTAGAGTTTGATAAGTTCTGTAAAGAGAACGAAATTTAAATACATAAGACAATTCCGTACATCCCGCAGCAAAATGGAGTTGTAGAGAGGATGAACAAGACACTAATGGAGAAGGCTAGGAGTATGCCAAGTGGAGCAAACCTTGAACAAAAGTTTTGGAATGAAGCTGAAGCCACTACTTGCTAGTAAATAAGTCTCCTACATCAGCTCTTCTTGGTAAGACACTTATGGAGGTGTGGTCTAGTAAGAAGCCTTCAATTAGACATCTTCATGTTTTTGGTTGAGGCATATGCACATGTGCCTAGGGAGAAACGGTCTAAATTGGAGAACAAGGATGTTAAGTGTATTTTCATTGGTTATGGTGTCAGTGTGAAAGGATACAAGCTTTGGGATCCTATGGCTGAAAAAGTGTTGTATAGTAGAAGTGTTATTTTCAGAGAGCTAACACCTTCTCCCATTGTTCTACATTCAGAAGATATAGAAAAGAAAGAGGATGTGGTTCAGTTTCCTTCTACCCCTGAGAATATTGAACCGACAGACCCTGTGAGACCTGATAATGAGGAGAACTCTAGCAGCTCTGAAAGTTTAGAAGAAGAAGCAGAACCTCAACCTCAACCATTGAGGAGATCTACATGAACAAGGAAGCAACCTGATAGGTTTGGTTATTCAATGCTTGATTTTAGTTGTTCTTTTGCCTTGCTTACTAACACTGATGAGCCTAGAATTATGACAAAGGTTATGGGCATGAAAGATGCAGGTTCCTAGAAGGAGGCCATGGAAGATGAGATGGCTTCTTTGGAAAAGAATAAAACATGGGACTTGGTGCCTTTGCCTAAAGGATGAAAACCTATTGGATGCAAATGGGTGTTCAAGAAGAAATTTAATGCAGATGGTAGTGTTGAAAAGTACAAGGCTAGACTGGCTGCAAAGGGGTATTCTCAAGTGTAGGGAATTGATTATGGTGAAATTTTCTCTCCTGTTGCAAAGCTGACATCCATTTGGTTCCTGTTATCTCTTGTAGTAGCTTATGACTTAGAGGTAGAGTAGATGGATGTGAAAACAACATTTCTTCATGGTGATTTGGAGGAAGAGATTTACATGTCACAGCTAGAGCATTATATAGAGAAAGGTAAAGAAAATTTGGTTTGCAAGTTGAAAAAGTCTTTGTATGGTTTGAAGTAGTCTCCTAGGATGTGGTACTTGAAGTTTGATGCCTTTTTGTTGTCGATTAGATTTTTGAGATCGAAATCAGATCATTGTATGTATTATAAATTTGACAATGATAGCATTCTCATTATTGCATTGTATGTTGACGATATGTTGTTGATTGGGAATGGTAAGAATATGATTTCTGATTTGAAGTTTTAGTTGTCAGCACAGTTTGAGATGAAAAATCTAGGGGCAGCCAGGTACATTCTAGGAATGAAAATTAGAAGAGATAGAGCTAACATAAAACTTTGGTTAAGCCAGAGTAAGTATGTGAAGACCGTATTGGATAGGTTCAGCATGGCAGATTGTAGACCATTATGCATTGTTGTTTCTTTGGGGACAAAGTTGTCTGTTAATGATTGTCCAAAATCTCCTAGTTAGGTGGAGGACATGAGCAGAGTACCTTATGCTAGTGCTATTGGTAGTTTGATGTATGCTATGGTCTGCACAAGACCAGACATTGCCCAAGTAGTGGGAGTCCTTAGTCGATTTGTGGCTAATCATGGATGGGTACATTGGGATGCAATAAAGAGAGTGTTCAGATATTTGAGGAGTACTTCCAAGTATTCCATATTCTATCATGGTAATCCTACAGGACCTTTGCATTCAGTTTGTATTCGTAGATTCATGGATTTTGATTGGGCGGGTGATATTGACAGTAGGAGATCCACCATTGCTTACGTTTTTACTATGTCTGGTGGTCCAATTAGTTGGATGAGTAAGCAACTACTTATGGTCACTTTGTCCATGATAGAAGCTGAGTATATGGTAGCAACTCATGCTTGTAAGGAATCCATTTGTCTTAAGAGATTGTGTTCAAATATTGGTGTTGATGTAGGATAGATTAGGATTTATTGTGATAGTCAGAGTGCGATTTGCCTAGCAAAGAATCCAACTTTCCATGCCAGAACAAAGCATATTGATGTACAGTTTCATTTCATGCGAGACATGGTAGAGGATGGGAAGGTGAATTTGGAGAAGATAGACACTTTGAAGAATGTTGCAAATGCATTGACGAAACCAGTGGGCACAGAGAAGTTCAGATGGTGTTCGGAGTCTATGGGCCTCTCAGCGTATAGCAGTTAAATCCTGTTATTTCTATTGGCTCTTACAAGGTGTTCGATAAGTGGGAGAATGTTGGGAATTAATGTGTCTCAACCTTGGTAATTTCTTGCATTTATTTATTGTAATGTATTTATTTATTTAGCGTATGTTGTAATTTTGTTGCACACCCTATTTTGTCATTTAGTGTGAAGTGGCATGATGAGTTTTCACTCTACTTGTAAGATGACTAGGATGGTCAACTCACTCCATGTGGAGATAGGTATCCCCTTTGTGTGGTAGAGGTTTTCTACCATGTGTTGGCATCTTGACTAGTGTGTAAGTGAATCTTGACCAAAATGGTTATGACAAAATCTATAACGCGTAAGAGTTCTAAATGGAATGTTCTATGATAGGTGAAGACATGTGTCACAAGGCATATTGGAAGAAGGAATTTTTGGTACCCCAAGGAGGGTTATGACATGTTGTAAGAGAATATGCTATTTTTAGATAGTTATGACAAATTCTCTTACATCTGTAAGTACTATCAATATGATCGATTCTACGACGGTCGTAAGATGTATAAGAACATCTGTTATTGCCCAACTTGGGAATAGGCAACCATATTGGGATGGGGTGATGTGACAAGTGTCATGACCATGTTGCAGTGTTGGACAAGTGTCCCTAGGCATGGATTTTGGACCATGAGGCCAAGTTGGACGCCCATCTCAAGGAAAGTTCATTTTTTCCTTGTAAACTTCTATTTAAGCAGGTGCTTTGAGAGGAGATGTATTATGTGATTGATAGGTACTACTATGCTACTAGTTTGTCTCTAGATATGGGTGTCTATGACTCTTGTAAAGATTTGCATTGCAAGTGTGTTGTAAACCTTGTTGTTTAGATAATACATTGTGCAAGTTTTGAAATGTGGGGTTTTCCACTCGTAAGGGTTTTCCCTATGTTATATCTCATCTCTCTCTCTTCTATCTTATATTCTTGTGTTGTGTATTGCTGCAATATCTCCATTGTTATGCTAATAACACTGTAATTGTAACGGTTAGAAAGAATTTGCACTCATCTCTCTTCTTTAGATTAGTGTAGGAAGTGATTTCCGCACACCTAGGTTCCTTTCATAAATGTAGTATTTTAGGATGGTTTCACCAATAATGGGATCATGTCCCATGTCTTCTAGAATCTGTAGTTGAAATCCACATATATTCATGGGGGGCTCTTTTTATTGTAGCTAGTTGCTTCATCAGAGACAAATGATCAGTATTGTCTTCAAAATGCTAGCACAATCTAGTTCCCAAATCATCCCAAATGTGAATGGAATTGGTTGGTAGACCTCTATACCATTGAAGGGGTTTCCATTTGAAGGAAGAAGCCAAAAGTCTCACAGCCACATTATCTGTAGTGACAGTATGCACATAAAAGACACTAGCAATATCATGGATATGCTCTAGTGGAATTTTCACAAGTGAAGAATGGAATTACTTTTAGGGATGAGGCAGGGATATCATCATATTAGGCTAGGTCAAGAGGGCTACTCCCATTGAAAGAAACAAAGGGAAGGTTCCTTTCCATATTGGGTATATTCAAGTTAATTCAGGTTATGTACAAGGTTGTTCTTGAATATTTAAATCTAACTAGAGGGGGTGTAGACTAGGCTCTTGAAGGAGATGGATCAACACTCCTATTTTCCCTCATAAGGGACCTAGATAATCTACTTCTTAAACCAGTCAATGATAATTCTATGAATAAAAAATTACCTCTAGAAGAAGATCAGGTCTGCACTCCAAGAATGAAATGTTGAATTGATCTGGATACTGGACCAACAAAGTTGCAAAATACTTTGTTGAATGCTTTGACAACAACAAATAAACTAAGAACAACATTGAAATTGTTATCTCAGCTCTTACTTAGGTTAAAGAGTCCCATCAAGGCATGCCAAAAACTATTATCACCTAAAATTGCACCCTTTGTTGAAGCTTTGATAGTTCCAACAATTTCAGAGTAACATGGGATTGGTCTCAAGGTGTGGGACCTTACAATTGAGACCAAACCTCTAGAGAAGACTGGTTCCTCTTTCTAAGCTTAAGGTTCAAAGAATAAACTAAATCTAATGCTACACTCATAGGGAAAAGGAGAAGAAAATATTAGAATTTAAACAAGTGATGCACTAGATTTATGATTGTGTTTAACTATGTCTGAATTAACACAACAAAGACCTCAAAACTACAACAAACACACATAGACTCAAGTGAACTATCACATAGGTTTGGGAAGAAAACTAAAACTACTAAAGGGACTATTTTATCCACAATATTAGCATATAATCTTCAAATAAACATAGTGCAAAGATATAGAGAGAGGCAAATTGATAATTTGTATTAATCATGAAGGCTAGAAAGCCATTACAAAAGTAGAACAATTTGCTACAGGACAAAAAGATACAAAATAATTGATTACATTCATTGGTGAACCAAACTAGAAGACATTAAAGGCCTATTTGTAGGCATAATACATCAAATTCTACTAGTTCTACAATTGTATTACAAGACCTATGATCTGCAAAAATCTTGTACCCAAGTGATGGCCTAGAAGAACAACTAACCAACAACAACCTTTTTACATCTTTGCTTCATGTATATATAGAATTTGAATCCATCTACAACATTGGGTGCTAAAAATTAGTCAACTAACCGTGCACATGCCCACATTACATTTAATTTTGGCCTAGTAGAGCTATCAAAAGATCTACAAAATGGGGCGGCAACCATGCCCTTTCAGGCCTGTAAAATGGTAGAAGAAGATCTCCTACATGCATGGGATGTTAGACACATTAAAAGGAAGGTCTAAAATCCTTCAATGTACCAACAAAATCCATTTTTTCCCTTCTTGTACAATCACATTGAAGGATTTAACTGTTTCAACTACTAATTCTAACTTTTCTACAATATTTGTGCTTTAGGTATTAAATCCCCTTTGTAATAGAAGAAAATGTGTCCTTCAAGCTTTTACAACACTTTAAAATATCTTAAATTTATTTAAAATATTCTGAATACCTGTGGTTGTTCAAGGGTTTGTACATCCCTCCATGAGCAACTTGGTTGAGCCCTCTCCTTGCCTTGAAACGAATCTTATTTCTCATTTGTTACATTTTGGTAGTCTTGGTCTGATTTCTTAAATCCAAAACTAGGCTTGGTGTTGTCAGTGTTATTTCTTTTATGTATGTGATTTTATGCTTGAAATTGAATATTGTTAATAATAAATCATTTTAGCATATTTTGAATGTTCTCCCACCCTCTGTCCATCACCCAACATCACCTAGCCAAGTTGGTAGTTCAGGTATAATCAAACTTATTTTTCATAGACAAAAAAAATATTTCTCTGGGGGAAGTAATGGAAGATAATAATGTTCAAACTGAAAGGAATTCAGAAGCAATTGGTAAATCTTATAGAGAAGTTCTTGACAATGACAATGCTGAGACACCAGATGAAGACGCGAGCTTCAAGGTGCAAGGCTCTCTTAGAGCCAACAGTTGAATCCCCTGTGAAGCCCAGTGAGGAGATGATGCAAGAGACTCCAAGAAAGGTGAGGTCTTCCATGTTGTAAGTATGTGTAGTAAGTGTTGTCATTGATGTCAACACCTAAGGTCAGCATCTAAGGAAATTATCTGAATGAGTTTGAGCAAGTGTTTGAGAAGAACAGTACAGTGTTTTGGTCTACATGTCTTGTAGATAGAATATCATTGTCTATGGTTTGGAAGTTATGTTAAGGGATGTCTATAGTTGCTATGTTTCAAGTTTGAGCCTCCGATGTGAAGATTTGAGCGCATTTTGCTCACTAGAGTCAAAACTATTTTTCTATGTATTTAATGGTGATAGGGAGAATGTATTCTGCTCTGCATTTCTCTGCATTTCTTCGCATTTAATTTTTATAGTCTGCTATTCTAGAATTAAGTTTGTAATGATGTTATGTGCCTTTAGTTCAAATGGTTTGTGATTTGGTGCTCCACAAGCAATCTTTCCTTTAAGACAGTGGTTGACAACAATGTTTAAGTGCTCCAATTTGAAGAATCTTATGGATAGAGTGTTTGAGGTTTGTGCGGATGTTCTTGGTGATTGCAATGTGCTTGTGTATGTCTCTAGATTGTGTTCCTACCTTTTGAAGGGTCTGCAAAGTGTAATTTAGATTGTGCATGAAGCATCTTCCTAAAAGTCTTAGTGTTAACACCATTTTTGGATGGCTTGGTTGTTTTCACTACTTGCGATTATGCTTTGGAGTTTGTGATAGCATGTTGTTGCATGGAATAGTGCATTTGAGTCCTAGCTAAGGCATGGTTTGCTCCACATTCATTCTTTTCCTTCACAAATCTATTTAGGTCTAGACCTATTCTAATGTATGTGTGTTTGCCGACCTTGGAGATTGTTCCAATGGTTGATGATTGTAATGCCGACCTTGATGTCCATTCCAAGGTTGATGAATTGTATAAATACATGTAATGAAGTTGTGAATAGGGGATGATATGTGAAGATACAAAGATAAGTGTGAAGTGAAAAAGCAGAGTAGAGCAGATGAGTTTTATTATGCTTCAATGGAATTGAACCTTGGCATAATGTAGATGCTACTATCTCAGTTCACCAACTTCTAGTAGTGAGCCCCTTCTCTTGGCAGTGAACCGATTCTTTTGTAATGAGAATTCTAGGCAATGAGCCTTGCTGTAAATTTTGATATATCATTTATATTGTGAGCTAACACTCACCATGGTTTTTTCCTTATTGGGTTTTCCATGTAAAAATATGGTGTCTTATGTGTTGAATGTGTGGATGTGTTTAAGTTTCTGATTTCGTTCTTTCATGGTTAAATTACAATATCAGTGATTAAGTGATTAATGTGTTGATGGTTTTAAAGTTTTAGTTACAACTAATTCACCCCCCTCTCAGTTGTCTTGCGCATTTCAACAATTGGTATCAGAGCGAGGGTTCCTTGGAAGAAAGCTTAACATCTTGAGGTAGATCTGGGATGGTGCACACAAAGGTTTCTCTTGAAGACCTAGAAAGAACTAAAGAAGAAATCAAAGATCTAAAGGAGAATGTCAAAGAAGTAGATGAATGTATCAAAAAATTAAGAGAGCAAGTCAAGAAGTTCAAAAAAAAATATAAGGAGGTTAGTGAACAACTGATATTAGCAAATGAAACCTTGAATGACTTGAAAGTGGAAGTTGTAGAAAGAGCAAAATCAAAAGAAGACCTAAATCTGTTGGTGGAAGGCAAATTAGAAGAATGTACTAAGTTTGGAAAGGAAGTTGGGAACTTGAAGTCAGATTTGGAGAAAGTAAAAATTTATGAAGAAAAGTTTAAGATAAGTTTTGCAAAACTTGATGAGATGCTTGCTAGCCAGAAGAACTTTGATGACAAAGAAGGCTTGGGATTTGAGAAAGGTGAAAGTCCTAAAATAGAACAAGAAAAGAATGTTGAGATCAAGAAGGACAAAGGCAAATAGATTCAGAATCAAAGGAATAGACCTAGAAGACCACTGGTTAGGCAACCAAATGCTTAAAGGTATCCATCTTTCAATGGTTATTGTAATTCATGCAATAAGTTTGGTCATAAGGCTACTCAATGAAGGAGCATAGTGAATCAAAATATTGCAACATATTCTAGTCAGTTCTTTACTTGCAATAAAGTAGGTCATAAGGCTAATGAATGTAGAAGTTAGATAAGGAATTATTACAATAATAGAAGGAATGCTCAAACTTTTAGAGGTAACTTCCTTATATGCAAAAGATTTGGTCATAGAGCTAGTGAATGCAAAAGTCAGACAAGAAATGATTATAACAATGGAAGGAATGCTCAATCTTTCAATGGTAACTCTTTTACATGCAATAGATTTGGACACAAAGATAACCAATGCAGATCTAGAATGAATAAAAGGAATACTAGTCAGAGGAATGTTGTGTGTTACAATTGCAATAGGACTGGACATATTGCAAGATTTTGTAGAAGCAAAAACACAAAGAACGATAATCCATTTGAAATGAAGAAACCAATGCAAAAGGTTGATCCATAAAAAATCAAGAAGGAGATGAACAAGATATGGATCAAGAAGGATGTAAATGAAGTCAAAGATGAGCCTGTACTAGTATCTGGTGAAGGTGTTCCCTCCAGAAACTGAAATTAGATCTTTGGCTTAGGGGGAGTCTTATTGGAAATCTTTTCTCCCCTGCCAAAGGATTGGTGCTGATGCCTCAACATGAAGAGACAAGGTTAAGGATTAGCTACAAAATTTAAGTTAGGATAGAGACTATGTTTGTAAAGGATAAAGGAATATTTGTGCAGTTTAAGAAGTCTTCTATGCAAGAAGATTTGATCAGAAAAGAAGATAGGTTATGAATTTTAGCTAAGTATCTATCAGGTAAAATCAAGTTACAATGTTAGGTAATTTGATCTGCATTGGTCCATTATTGAAGATACTACTCTGCTATTCTGGCATATGGTTATTAATAATTGGTTAAATCTACATCTAGAAGTTTGTCTGATTTTGATAATTGGCTCGAGAATAATGAATAACAGAATTTTGGGTTGACAGAACACAGTTGTTTCCAGTATAGAGCAGTTTTCATGATGACTAAAAGCATTTTATATGAATCAGACGAGTCTTCAAGAAGTGAAGAATAAAAAGATGGAGAAAGTATAGATTGAAGACCTTTTATGGGCTAAAGAAAGCTCCTAGAGCCTGGTATGCAAGGTTGGACAAGTATTTGTTGCAATTAGGGTTCAATAAAGGTACTACAGATAGTAATCTCTATTTCAAAATTAATGATGATCAAATTCTAATTATTGTAGTCTTTGTTGATAATATTATCTTTAGAGGCAATGAAGGTATGTGTAATAAATTTGCATAAGAAATGCAAAAGGAGTTTGAGATTTCTATGTTTGGTGAAATGAATTTCTTTCTAGGACTGTAGATTACTCAATCAAAAAAAGGAATTTTCATTTCTCAATCCAAGTATGTAAAAGAATTGTTGAAGAAGTTTGGAATTGAGGATTCTAATCTAGTATGTACCCCTATGGTAACTAGTTGCAAGATGAGAAAGAATGATGAATCACTTAAGACTAGTCAGAAAAAGTATAGATCTATGATTGGAGGACTACTTTATCTAACCCATACAAGACCAGATATAATGCATGTAGTTTGTCTTGTGGCAAGATTTCAAGAAGATCCTAGAGAGTCACATGTGATGGAAATCAAGAGAATCATGAGGTATTTAAAAGGCACTTCAGACAATGGATTGTGGTATCCCAAAGATACTGATTACATTCTTAGTGCTTATACAGATGCAGATTGGGCTGGAGATGTTGATGACAGAAAAAGTACAAGTGGAGGTGCTTTCCTCTTAGGTAACAGATTGGTTTCATGGTTAAGCAAGAAGCAATAATTAGTTTCTTTGTCTACTATGGAAGAAAAATATATTGTTGCAACATGATTGTTGTACTCAAGTGCTATGGATGAAGCAAAGATTGAAGGATATAAGAGTCGTGTATGAAGAACCAATTTCAATCTTTTGTGACAATACAAGTGCTATAAACATTTCAAAGAATCTAGTGATGCATTAAAGAATAAAACATATATCTAAAAGGTATCACTTTCTGAGAGAAAAGGTAATAGAGAATGAAGTAAAGATGGAATATGTGTCTACTAAGGATCATATTGTAGACATTTTTTACAGTTTCTGTCTAAGGATACTTTTGAGTATCTCGAGGAAAAGTCAGGGGTTATTATCCCTCTTTCTCTAAACTAAGATGCATGGGAAGTGAATCAGTCTAGTGGTGTCCAAAGTGTCATTCTTTGATCTGGATTGATGTTTTGAAGGCTACCTCTCAAGGGGAGTAGGTAGATGTTACTAATATGAGTTCCTAATAAAGAGTAGTAAGTGTTACAGTGTTGTTGACATGAGGAATAGTGTAGTATCAATAAGATCTGAATTGAGCCTTGATAACTAAAGAGAGAAAAGGTCTGTCACCCTTTGCCATTGATGTCAAAGGGGGAGAGAAGTTCATGTTAAAAACTTAAGGAGAAAGTTATAGCCAGAGAAAGCATAAAGTAAGGGGGAGCAAAGAAGCAAAGCAAGTTTGTTTGTCTTGATGATTTTTCACATCATGTGTTGCCATCAATGATAAAGGGGGAGATTATTGCAAGTATGAGAAGTAAGTGTTGTCATTGATGTCAACACCTAAGGTTAGCATCTAAGGAAATTATCTGAATGAGTTTGAGCAAGTGTCTGAGAAGAACAGTACAGTGTTTTGCTCCACATATCCTGTATATTAAATATCTTTATCTTTGGTTTGGAAGTTATGTTAAGGGATGTATGTTGTTGCTATGTTTCAATTTTGAGCCTTTGGTGTGAAGATTTGAGTGAGTTTTGTTCACCAGAGTAAAAAGTATTTTTCTATGTATTTTAATGCTGACAAGGAGAATGTATTCTGCTCTGCATTTCTTTGCATTTAAGTTTTACAATATGTGGTTCTAGAATTAAGTTTGTAATGATGTTATGTGCCTTTAGTTCAAACAGTTCATGATTTGGTACTTTGCAAGTGATCTTTCCTTTATGATAGTTGCCGACAGTAATGTTTAATTGCTTCAATTTGAAGAATCTTCTGGATAGAATCTTTGGGGGTTGTGCAGATGTTCTTGGTGATTGTAGCATGCTTGTGGATGTCTCTATATCATTTTCCTACCTTTTGATTGGTTTGCAAAGTGTAATTTGGATCATGCATAAAGCGTGTTCCTAAAAGTCTTAGTGTTAACACCAGTTTTGGATGACTTGGTTGTTTCCACTACTTGTGATTATGCTTTGGAGTTTGTTATAGGGTGTTATTGTGTGGAAGAGTGCATTTGAATCCTAGCTAAGGCATGGTTTGGTCTACATTCATTAGTTTCCTTGGTCCAAACCTATTCTAATGTATGTGTGTTTGCCAACCTTCGAGATTATTCCAATGGTCAATGATTGTAATGCCGACCTTGATGTTCATTCCAAGGTTGATGAATTGTATAAATATATGTAATGAAGTCATGAATAGGGGATGATGTATGAAGATGTGAAGATAAGTGTGAAGTGAAAAAGTAGAGTAGAGAAGAGGAGTTTTATTGTACTCCAATGGAACTAAACCTTGGCATAATGTATATGCTACTATCTCAGCTCAACAACTTCTGGTGGTGAGCCCTTTGAGCCCCTTCTCTTGGCAGTGAGCCACTTCTTTTGTAGTGAGCATTCTGGGTAGTGAGCCTTGTTGTAAGTTTTGATATATCATTTATATTGTGAGCTAACACTCACCATGGTTTTTCCCTTATTGGGTTTTCCATATAAAAATCTAGTGTCTTATGTGTTGAATGTGTGGATGTGTTTAAGTTTTTGATTTCATGCTTTCATGGTTAAATTACAATATCAGTGATTAAGTGATTGATGTGTTGATGGTTTTAAATTTTTAGTTACAATTGATTCACCCCCCCTCTCAGTTGTCTTGCACATTTCAACACTCTGGTTGCCTAGAAAACTATCTTTATGTCTTAATGCTAGTATGCAAAAGGTCATCAACAATGAAGAAAAAAGGCTAAAAAATGTTGCAATATTCTTTACCTGTGTTAACATAGATAAATTGTCATCGAGAAATTTCTTTGATAATTGGTTAGCTTCTGTGTGGGGGAGAAAACTTGGTATTCATGTTTCATTTTTCCAGATGGTTAATCATGGTTGTTCTATAATTTTCTTTATAAATCATAACATGCAAAAATGAGTGTTGGAGAGGAACTACTGGAATATTGGACAGGCCCTATTCAAAGCCTTTCCTTGGGCCCAATAAATCTCTAAGGAAGAGATTCAATTGTGTTATATCCCCAAATGGATCATTATTAAAAACAACCCTACTCAACTTTGGGGTTTTCTACCTCAAATAGTCAAATCCTTTGGGAAACTATTAAAAATGATGAAATAAAAGTGTCTTTACCTCATATGGATGTGAGAATCCTTATGGCTATTAACACAAGCTCCTCTATCCCAGAGAATTTAGAAATTCAACTAGAGAACAAAATTGTAACTTGTGAAGTAATTGGACTTGGTGGACTTAATTCTTACTTTATCTGCAAAATGAAGGGGCATCAAAACTTTGACTACCCTATTTTGAGATCTAGGAAACATAAAGATGACTCCAAATTAGAGCCTAGGGTTGTGGAGTCCAACAATGATGAGCATTATTCTCCAAATTCTACTTCTCCTATTGGGGTTGAGAGTGAATCCATTCTCAATCCCTCAAAAAATCTTGTTGAATATGCATTACCTCATATTGAAGACTCTCCTATGGTCAATAATGAGACAACTCTTTCTCATTCTGATAAGATTAATAAGGCAGAAAAAATAGCAGTGCAGAGGGCAATATGATTAATAATAAACCTTTGGGTGTAAATGAGGATTTAATGGCAGAATGTGACCCTAAAGATAAGTTACCTAAAGTTTATGACTCTTATGAAACTACTGAAGGGAGTATTGAAGACCAAGAACCTAAAGATAATAAATTACTGGTAGACAACCCTTGTTTTGTGTCCCAGGCCATCAACACCTAGTTTGACCCCTTGGCTACCTCTACTAGTGAGAGCTCCTCTGTCACCCTCAAAGGTGCCCAAGGGGATTTGCCTTCCATCTCTGTTAATCCCAGTAAGTACCTAGAAGGGGCTAATCAGTTAGGGAAGAAGAAAAATGTACAAGAACTAGCCCTAGAAAAGATTAGGCAGTAGCACAAAGAGAAAAGCTAGATTTGTAAAAGAAGAATTTTGTAAGAAAAATAAAGTAGACCCTAAGAGACTAGCATTTGAACTCCTCAAATCAAAAGATTGGAATATAAAGAGCTTAAAGGAAAATGGTAAAGTTAATCATGTAATATCAGAAAATAGGTTCTTATCTTAAGATGAATTATATAAGAAAGGAGAAGAGAATAAGAAGAGGAAGGTTGTGAGCAAAACCAACTCCTCCACTAAGCTAGGGAAAAAGGCAAAGATGATGCATTACCCAAATGTTTTGACAAGTTGTGTAGTGGGAACAAAAACCACTCTTCTTGAGTTAATTAAATTAAAAACATACATTGTTACAGTTGGAATTTAAGGGGTTAGAATCCCCTAATAGAAAATATGTGGTTAGAGGCTTTTGTAACAAAAAAAGAACAATGGATACCCTATTTCTTCAGGAGGTGAAAGTAGTAGGGTTTACTTTAGAAACTAGCTTGAAATTTATATGGAAAGCTGCTATTTTTTTTTTCTTCTAAACATATTAGAGGTAGAGTGGGTAATGTTATTATGTTAAATAAGAAATGGGAAAAATTCATCTCTCAGTCTAGGTGCTCTCCCTATGGTAGATGTGTATGGGTAGTCTTAGAGAAGGGTGTATGGAAATTTGGTCTCTGCTCTGTTTATGATCCTAATGGTTATGATGGAACTATGAAAATTTTCCATAGTTTTATCCCAGCTTTGCAAAAATTTTGGTTACAAAGTTTCCATGATTAGGGTTTTTCTGCTATAGTATGTTTTGAGTAACCTAACTCTGCCAAAAACTGTAAACCCCTATGGTATCAAGTCAATTGTTGCTCTCAGTCTAATTCTTCAGTGACTGCTTATTCTTGTCACTATCCTTTTAAGTTCCCTTTTCATAACATCCATGAATATTTCTTATCAGCCCCTCACCAAACAAGTACCATCTATATCCCACACCAAGGAAAAGCTTAATATTTAAAAGAAAATTTGCCTAATTGGTTATCCTTCATCTAATTGCAAAAGGTTATAAGCATGTCTGAGACTTGTCCTACTAATCAAGTTTTGTGTAGGTAGTGTATGTGGATTCATTTCTGCCATTATGCCCATGATGAATTGCAAAGGAGATTAGCCTAAGTGGAAACGTGGAAAGGTGACAGCTAGTGAAGGATGATCGTAGTTGGCATGAAGGTGGGTCCTAGATGTTACTTATCAGTTTCTATCTTGATTCCACAGTTCTGCTATACTCCATCAAAAGGTTTACCGAGTGACCACAGAATCATAGAATTGAGACATGTAGCTTCCTCAAGGTGATGGGACTCTTCTATTAAATACATGTCTTGGACATGGCATCAAGTGGGACCACTTCAAAGGATGTTATGCTCAAGGTACAATAATCTGGTGGCTATCAACTATTCCGCCAAGATCTTATCTCTGATCACATCCTTCATACATGGAATAGTGGGTGCCATCTTAACTACACTACAGAGGGGACTTCTCGTCAGGATCACGGTTGGAAAAGGAAAACCCATGTTGCATGATACTATTGAATGAAATAAGCAGTATGGTTTGACCTAGAAAAGGGTAGAATCAGCACCATCAATATGTGCCAGCAAGAATCATGATTAACGACCTAAATTCAAAATCATACTAGAAGGATTCATTGGTGCTGAACCTAGCTAAGTTGCATATCAAAGCATTAACTACTTAGGCATGTGCAAGGTCTTCATCACCGCCACTTCTAAGGAACTTAGTAATAGAATGATTTGGCTTATGCAAGCTCGACCTTTGGAAATCTGTGCCAATACTAGGAATGACATTGCATCCACCATGTGATGAAATCAAATATGATGACAGGGCTCAATTAGGAGAACTGAGACACCTGATCTGGTAAAATTCAATACAGGAAGTGATTTTTCAAGTTATGTGGAATTATGAAGCTTTAGCCTTCTATTCAATTATGGCAGTCTTTGATAGATTTCCATTTATGGCAGAAATATGCTGAAATGACTAGAAATTAATACACCGTACATGGGCGGCTGTGTGCTTACATCCCTGAATTTCTATAAATAGACAAGTGCTATTGTTATAGTTCATACTATCTAAAAGATATTCTGACGGTATGGCTTTCCCCTGCTTCTGTGTGTTTTGTCTACTACCCTATTCTTTAGGATTTTCTTCCTTGTTCTCATGGCTCTTGATTTGTCCCTATAGAAATAGAAAGACTTGGAACTATTTCTTATGGAATTGGTGGTACAGAAAAGATTAGGGGGCAACAACAATGCTATGCATAGTTCTACGTGCATTTCTTCTTCCTTATTGTTCATCTAGAATGGGACCCTTGATCTTAATCTCCCTACTCCAGCCACCTCTTCTGACTGTGATTAGACAGATTAGTATCAAGTGTGGAGGAAACTCATTTTTTCCTCTACCTTCATCCCCTTTCTACTTTTCCTAACAAAGCACTATCTCTAGTTATGGGGATGTTTCCTCTCTGGATGTAGCATATAAGGATAGAATGCTCTTGTTTTGTCATTGCTATTGCTGCCCTTACTGGGTGGGTGGTATGTCCATACCTGATCTGATGTGATTTCATCTAGTCTTTGTCTGATTGAGCTAGTTGATAACCACTCAATTATGAAAGAGGAATCACATCCCTACAAGTGATAATGGGCATAAAGTGAAGAACTCCAGTCAATGGGGTTTTCTTCTGATATTGACACTTGCAGTTGTTCTCAATTATGGAGGGAAAACTATATGGTGAATTCTCTTATCAAATAGATAAGCAACATAGGATGGGTATAAGGGCTTCCACAACATCAAACAATTTGATTCTCATTAACCTCACTACATGTTTTCCTGCCTAAATTGAGAGGACATATTTGTGGTGAGCAGGTACTTCAACATGCCAACATGGATGTTGAGCACATAGTTGCGGAGTGGTTGCCTAAGCCTCTTCAGCTGCATATGTTAGTTACAAAATAGTTGTAACTTATTTTGTCTTAAGAACTGAAGCTTGTTGCCCCCTTATTTCTATAAAAGGGGATTCAAGGCTTAAAAAAATATATTGGTTTGAGGTCATATTCCAGACTGAGTCTGAAATAGGGATCATTCTAGTTAGGGAGGAGTTGTAAATAAGTTTTCTTTCTACAATAGAGTTAGTTGTCTATTTGGAGGTTTCTAATTTGAGTCTCTTCTAGTTTCTTGATTGAATATTTGGAAGCTATAATGCAAGTTACTGAACAGTTTATTTTACAAATTTTGTTGAGTTTTGAAATACACTGTCTAATACTTCATGTATACAATTTCATATTATGAATATATATTTAGTTGAAGAATCATTTTTATTCATTGACACAGTCTTTCCTGTGTTGGCATATTTCTCTTATGGCCTTTACTCAAGGAGTAATATAAAAATAGCTATCAGAAAACATCATATATGATTCAGGTATGTAGGGATAACTAAGTATAGTTGATTTCAAAGCTAGTAAAGGTATTTCTAATGTATTACATTATTGTACCTTTACAATAAACTAAGTTTCTTACATCATTGTCTGTTTAAGTTTCATCTTTTGACCTTTTTGACTCCTTGGCCCAACGGATAGGCACTGGTCTATTTTATGGACACTATACTAAACTTATGCCCCTCTGGTTATCCTCAAAGTATTTTCAATCCAAACATTTTCCTTTCTTGCAATAGGCTTTTTAGGATATTTATATTAAGTTATGTCTTGCATGTTCCTCTCCAAAGAATAAGATAGAAGCTTAAAGAATCTAGCCAATCCTCACTTTATCATACATTCTTTCAAGAAGCCTATAAGGAACATCTCTGTGATATAAACAAAGTTGACAATCTGATATCTTTGGAAAATCCCATTTATTTGAGTAGAAGACTATTATCCCCAAGAGAAGAAGGCATTAGTTAAAAAGAGACAGCCAGAGCATTAGAAATAAGTACATTTTACAAATAAGAACACCCTCCTAGGTTTCATAGAGACTAAAGTGTAGAGGTAGAGAAAATGGGGATTGAGAAAGTCTTCTCCCCCTCGGTCTCCTATTTGTTGGCCAACCTCTCAAAGTAGATTGATCATTAATAAGTGGCTATTTTATAGATTTGTTGTGAGAATCAGGCTGTGAATTTAAAAAAAACCAACAGGTTACATCCACATAGCAGGGCTATGGGAATGGATGACTAGAGATCTGCCTAAACTACCTTGGGTTATTGGAGGTGACTTTAATATGATTAAGCATAAGGATGATAAATAGGGGGGCATTTCCTTGGAATGGAAAGGGAATGAGAAGTTCTTTTGGACTAGACTTAAGAATTCTTTAAAGATTTTTGACCCATTGGAAGGGTTGAGAGAGAATAGCAAGGGTATTTGGTTTTTGTGGTGAAATAGTTAGAAAGGAACAAGGATTCATTGTAGACTAGATAGATTTTATGCCAGTAAAGACTTCTTTGATTTCTAGGGTAGTAGTAGCTGCAACCTTGTTGAAGTCTTGCCTAATGATTTATCTGATCATCACCCTATCAAAGCAGTCATTACTATTAGAAAACAACCAAAGGTTTCTAAACCTCTAAAAGATTGTAGTTTCAAATTAAACTACTCCTTGTTGTTTGATGAACACTACAAGAAAGGTGTCCATACCCTTAGAAACTTGTGTAAGCCCAAGTCCTCTACCTCAAATGCAATTAAATTCTAGAATAACCTAGTAAGATCTTGTTGTGTTTTGTTTAAGACAGTTGGAAAAAAGTATGCCCTGGATAGTAGGAAAGAATAATGTCTACTTCAAAAAGCATTCTTAGAGTTGGAGGAAAAGGTGCATGAGAATCATGATGTAGAAGAGTTGGGCCTGGAACTTGGAGAGGTCAAGCACAAACTTAGGCAGACTCAAATTAGAAAGACCCAAAGTGTGAGGGTAAGATCTAAGCTTAATTGGATCAAGGATGGGGACAGGGGCTCTAAATATTTCTTTGATTTGCTTAAGTTCAAAAACTTAAAAGAAAGAATTGGTCATGTCCTTAAAGATGGAAAATGACTTCAAAATGAGGACTTAAAAGATGCCTTTAAATCATTTTATGAAAAGCTTTTCAAGGCAGAAGATAGTTCATTTGAATGTAAAAATGCTCAAGATCTTTGCAGTAGAATATGTGAAAAAGGTTGGATAGAAAAATGTGCCAGAAAATCAATACTGAAATAACAAAAAGGAAATAGAAGAAATCAAGTCAATGGACAATGGCAATTGATGGACTACCTATTGAGTTTTACAAAGCTAATTGAGAATGGGTTGTTGAAGACTTGTGGGAACTATACCAAGAGACTTTTAAATAGGGTTCCTTAGGGAAGGATATTAATAAAGGTATTATTAGATTTCTCCCCAAAGAGGGTGATAAAGCAAACATCAAGAACTGGAAGCCTATCACATTATTAAATGTGTCTTATAAAATCATAGCCAAAGTGTTAGCATTAAGGCTAAAGGAAATCCTGCCCAATATTATCAATAACACTCAAACTGGATTCATTAAGGGCAGGTACATCCTATAAAATCTAATTACCAGTTGGGAAGCTTTTAATTGGGCTAAAGAAACAAAACAAAAATCAGGGATATTGTTACTAGACTTTGAAAAAGCATACTATAGAGTAGGATGGTCTTTCATCTTCATGATGCTAAAGGTCATGGGATTTCCTTATTACTTTTGCATGATGGTTAAAATGTTATTTATGGATGCCTCTACACATGTTGAAGTTAATGGTTCTCTCTCTAAATCTTTCCCATTGGGCAGGTCCATTAGACAAGGATGTCCACTTTCTCTTGCCTTATTTGTAATAGCCTTTGAGGCCCTATTTTACCTACTTAGAACATATGTTATTCCAGGAAAGATCTATGGCATCTGTCTTCCTAATCATGATAGACTTCTAAATCTTCAATTTGCAGATGACATTGCTCTATTTTCCGAACTTGCTAGAAATGAATTTAAAAGTTTAGATGTCAGATTAGATATTTTCTACCTAGCTTCTAGGGAAAGATTACCCCTTCCAAATCTATAATTCTCTATTGGGATGATGACACTCCTAGCTAGTTGAAAGATAGTAAGTGGAACTGGGGTGGTCAGCAAAAAATAAAAAGGTTCTTAGCTATTCCTTTTGCAGTTAGCCCCTCATTGAAACTTATGTGGGACTAACTTTATTTGAAGATTGAGAAAAATTTGGATAGATGGAATAGGAATTTCCTATCCCTTGCTGGTAGGTTACAAGTATGTCAAAAGATACTCTAAGGATATTCCATTTACTTCTCCTCAATGTGGCTTTTTTCTAATTATCAATTTGATCTCATTCAAAAGGTAATAAGAAGATTTTTATGGTTAGATGGAAAAGGAAAAAATAAAAAGCATGTTGTAAAGTGGGAATGGTGCTATTTGGATAAAGGTTGCTGGAGGCTTAGGCCTTAAAACTTTGAAAAATCAAGGCATTGCCTTAGAATCAAAATGGATCATTAAATCCCTAAATGGAAATGAGCCATAGAAAATTTTGATCAAAAATAACATTTGCCTTGATTTACCTAGCAAGTGTAGGGGGTGGGACAATCTGCATATCCAGGATATTTTGTTTGGGGACTTCACTGCCAAGCCCTTAGGGTCTATTGTTTTTCACAATATATGGAAAGTATGGGATCATGCCATGATATTAATCCTTAATAGAAATGCATTTGATTTTACCTATGACTCTATTATTGGTCACATATCTATCTGGTGGAATGTTGAGCACAAAGGCAAACCACTTTCCCTTCTTCAGGGATGCTCAACTAAGAAATGGAACAGTCAAGGATTTAAGGTTTTGGATAATTTATTTGATAACAAATTTTTTAAATCTTGGGAGCAGATCAGAGATGGATCCAAGTTGTTGAATATGGACTCAAAGAAAATATACAAGATGATCACTAACTCTTTGGTGGTATTCGAATATATCAACCTAGATTGGAAATCCTCCCTAGAGCATAAGGAACTATCAAAAACTTTTAAATGGATTTGGTCTAGAAATGGTGAACCTAAAAAAAGTGATTTTAGATGGCTCTTAATCTTAACAAACTTAAAATTCGCTTAGATAATGACCTGTGTCCACTATGTAATAACGTAGATAGTTGTTGGCATCTATATTTTGAGTGCAAGTATGTTGCGTTTGTTTGGTGTTTGTTTATGAGTTATATTCCTAATTGGTCTCCTATCAAAATAGCTAATTGGAAGGAAATATTATGTGGATATGTTGAAGGTCTAAATATAAAATCTAACAAATTTTGGCTTGTCTTGTCAACTGAGATGTTCTAGTTTTTGTGGAAAATGAGGAATGAAGATAAGTTTCAAGGAAAAAGGAGAGACCTCAGTGAGGCTTTCTTTAGACTCACACAATAAAGATTATTTGAATAGGTAGTTGTCACTCTAGAGGTTACAGTTGATAAGATAAATACAATATATGAAGGAGGCACAATGATTTAAAAAGAGGACATCCAACAGTGATGTAGAGGAGGTTAGAGCATCCAAGAGGAATCAAGATTGGAATAGGCATGAGGAAAGCTTCAAAAATGAACACAAGGAGTTTATAGATAGGTATCGTGTCCTTCACTAGATTGATAAAATAAAAGAGGGCACTGAATCTTCTTATCAAAATGGTAGTAACAACATTGTTCAAATAAAGATTGGCAATCCCAGGGGCAGAACACATGGACCTACCTCCTAAAGTGACAATGATATTAGGAATTATGTAAGGGCACAGAGGTACGAAAACTTCTTAATGCAACAGAAGGACTTCATGGGCTCAACATGGATCAATGAAGAAGACTGGGGTACAGAGCGTGATGACTCTTAGGGATTTTACTTTGGTGGCTATATGCAGGGAACAGAGTGTTAGACTTAGGGCACACAACTGAGAGGGGGGGTGAATCAGTTGTGCAAAACTTTCTTCTAAATTCACACTTAACTCCACTTAGCATAATGATAACTTAATAATGAAAACATAATGCAACAAATCAAGAGAAAAAACACATTAACACATAAGACACCAAGATTTTGACGTGGAAAACCTGGTTAAGGGAAAAACCACTAGGTGATTAACCCAAGAATGTATTCTCTGTTAGAAGAATAGAAAGAACAAATGGCACATGCCAATTAGGGCTCAATGCCTGAACACACTGCTCACAAGAGGCTCACTGCCTACAAGAGACACACTATCTACAAAGAAATAAGTGTCACATACATGAACTGAAGAATAACATCTTCACCATGCTTGAATTAGTTCCATTTAAGCCCAATACTTCTACTCTGCCTTTCACTCTCATCCTTGCTACCACACACTCATATCCACAAGGACAACTTTGAAAAGACTTCGTAATCCCTTCTTTATACAAGTCATCAACTTAGGAATGATTATCTAAGTCAGCAAACATCAACAAGAACATCCGTAGGATGTGTAACTCATCTGGTTGGCCAGTCTCAAGAAGAACACCATCATCTGGAAGTTGTTCTTCAATTGCAAGCTCCAACTTCAATACGGATCACCAACATGAATTGGACACAATCCAAAGACTTCCACAAACTTGCCTGAGTCACCAAGAACTTCCACACTTCATCTGCTTACTGAAATCCATCTCTCCTTCGTCTAGAACCTCAAGAACATAGACTGTCATTACTATCACAAAGGAATAGATTCTTGCAGACCTTCAAACCATGAACCAATCGATTTGACACACCACACAGACTTCCTCAACACTCCCTCAAATTCGTAGAATAGAACAATGCAATTCTGGATCTCACCAGACCTTTCTGTAACACTCTGTCACCTCTGAATGCTTACCAGAACTGGTTTTACTTGAGCGGCTACAACTTTATTAGATCTTCATGCAGACCTCTGAAATCTCTATTGGATCACCTTAAGACACATATCTACAAACCCTTTAATCCGTAACCTCTAATCCTCATCCTTTCTTGGACTTTTACCTTATTGTCATCACTGTTCTTCATTGTTCTTGATTAAGACTAATTTTCTCAATATCCTCAGCACACAGCTCATCTAATCCTTATCATTAATACAAAAGTAGTATGTTGACATCAATGACAACACCAGTTAGGCCCATACTTGCAACAATCTCCCCTTTTGTGATTGATGGCAACATATGATGTGAAAAACTATTATGACCATCAAGACAAGAACTTCTCCTCACTGTCACAACTCCCCCTATCAGCAACAACCATTTAGGTCTTCTCTCCCTTTATTGCTCCCCCTTTGATCAGTAACCACTTGTTTTTCACATGTGTTCTCTCCCCCTTTGACATCAATGGTAAAGGGAACATACTTGTTGCTCCCCCTGAGTAGAATCTCCTCATCATCAATCTCGATCACAAGATATGACTGTGATATCCACCAGAATGATGCACCTTAGTGCACCTTAGTTCATCACCAGAGGGGCAATAACCCCTAACTTCTCCCTGAGATACTCAAAAGAGTCCTTAGGTAGAGGTTTAATAAAGATGTTTGCAATCTGATCCTTGGAGGGCACAAACTCCAATCTAACTTCATTCTTGTTCACTTGCTCTCTCAAAAAGTGAAACTTGATGGATATATGTTTAGTCTTTGAATGCAACACCAGATTTTTAGATATGTTTATTACACTTGAATTATCACAGAAAATTGTGATAGGCTCCTCATACTCCACTCTGATGTCTCTTAGCATCTGTTTCATTCACAAAACTTGAGTGCAACTGCCTGTTGCTGTAATGTATTATGCTTCTGTAGTGGATAGAGATATTGCCTCTTGTTTCTTGCTTAGCCAAGAAACTAGTCTCTTCCCCAAAAAGAATGCTCCACCACTGGTACTCTTCCGGTCATCCACATCTCCTGCCCAATCAGCATCTATATAAGCATGAAGAGAGAAATCATGATCTCTAGGATACCACAGACCATATTCAACTATCCCTTTTAGATATCTAAATATCCTCTTGACTACCATGACATGAGATTCTCTAGGATCAGCTTGGAATCTAGCAACAAGACCAACAGCTTGCATAATGTCTGGTCTAGTTTGGGTGAGATACAACAATCCTCAAATCATTGACCTATACTTTGTCTGATCAACCCTAGGAGAGTCATCATCTTTGCTCAACTTACATCCGGTTGCCATGGGAGTGTTCATTGGATTTGATTCTTCCATCCCAAATTTCTTCAACAATTCTTTCACATATTTTGACTGAGAAATGAAGATTCCTTTCTTTGTTTGAGTGATTTGTAGACCCAGAAAGAAATTCATTTCTCCAAACATGGACATCTCAAATTCACTTTTCATTTGATTTGCAAAGGTTTTGCACATACTAACTCTTCCTCCAAAAATGATATCATCAACAAACACTTCAACAATCAAGATGTTTTCATGATCAATTTTGAAATATAAGTTACTGTCAGCAGTACCTTTGTTGAAACCAATCTTCAAAAGATGCTTGTCCAGTCTTTCATACCAAGCTCTTAGGGATTGCTTCAATCCATACAGTGCCTTCTTCAACTTGCAAACCATATCACCATGATCAGACAACTGAAATCCATCTGGTTGCTCAATGTACACTTCTTCTTCCAAGTCACCATTTAGGAAGGTAGACTTGACATCCATCTGATACACTTTGAAATCTTTGAAAGTAGCAAAAGCAAGAAATAGTCTGTTTGCTTCAATTCTTGCCACCAGAGCAAAAGTTTCTTCAAAATCAACTCCTTCTATTTGAGAATAACCCTTGTAGACCAATTTAGCTTTATTTCTGATTACTTCACCAACTTCATTCAATTTGTTTTGGAAGACCCATTTTGTTCCAATCACATTCTTGTTTCTAGGTCTGGGAATAAGATCCCAAGTGTGATTTTTCTCAATTTGCTTTAGCTCTTCATTGCTTTAGTCTAGTTTTCATCATTGCAAGCTTCATTGATTGTCTTAGGTTTAATTTTTTAAATTAGACAATACTCATCTGAATCTTGAGCAATTCTTCTTCTAGTTTGTACACCTTTGCTTTTGTCACCTATGATCTGATCTTTAGAGTGATTTAGTCTTACATACCTTGGAACTTTAGGAGTTTCTTGCACTTTTGATTCTTGACTAGACTCATTAAAGCTCAACTCTTCTTCCTGATTTGCCAGATCAGTTTGAATCTAAATTTTAGAAGGGGCTTGGGCTCCTTGAATCATAACACCATCCTGATCATCTTCATCATATTCATAAAACCTTGAGGGTTTTTCAATTCCTTCATCAACCTTCACATTTGTACTTTCTATAATCTTTCTTAGTCTCTTGTTATAACACTGGTATGGTTTGCTTTGAGTAGAGTAACCCAAGAATATTCCTTCATCACTTCTAGCATCAAACTTTCCTAGATCTTCATCTCTTTTAATGTAACTTTTGCTACCAAAAACTCTGAAATACCTCACAGTAGGAGTGATGCCAAACCAAAGTTCATAAGGAGTCTTACTGATATTGCTTCTAATTTGAATTCGATTGAGGGTATAGACTACAGTGCTGACAGCTTCTCTCCAATAGATCTGAGGAACATTTGCTTCCATCATCATGGTCCTAGATGCTTCCTGGATGGTCTAGTTCTTTCTCTCAACTACTCCATTCTGCTATGGAGTCCTAGGAGCAGACAGTTGTCTTTTAATTCTATGTTTCTCACAGAACTCTATGAACTCTCTAGATGTGAATTCTCCATCTCTGTCAGACCTCATACATTTAAATTTTAATCCGGTTTCATTTTCTACCATAGCCTTGAATATTTTGAATTTCTCAAGAGCTTCTGACTTCTCTTTCAGAAAGGTTACCCACATCATCCGGGAATAGTCATCAATTAGCAACATGAAGTATCTATCACCTTGCACACTTCTGATTCTTGCCGGACCACAAAGACAATATGAACTAAGTCTAATAATCCGGTAGAAGATTGTTCCTTGTTTTTAAATGAGACTCGGCTTTGTTTACCCAACTGACATTTTTTGCATAAACTATTTGTAGGTTTCACAAGTTTTGGAAGATCTCTTACAGCCTGAGTATTACTTATCTTGATGATATTATCAAAATTCACATGACACATTCTCCTATGCCATAACCAACTCTGATCAACTTGCACAAATAGACAACTTTTACCAGTATCAACTAAATGGAAGATATTACCTTTTGTTTGGGTACTGGATGCAATCTCTATTTTGAAACTTGCAAAGATCTTGCATTTTCCATTCTTGAATATAAGATCATAGCCTTTGTCCACCAACTGTCCAACACTGAGAAGATTGTGCTTCAATCCTTCAACATACAGTACATTTCTAGTTTTGTTCTTTCCATCAAAAGAAATAGTTCCTCTACCTCTGATTCTACCAGTAGAATTATCACCAAACTTTACCACTCCTCCTTCATACCTTTCCAAATCTATGAACTTATTTTTGTCACCTATCATATGGTGAGAGCATCCACTGTCAATGACCCAATCATCCTTTTCTTAAACTTGAGAAGCTAGAGCTCTTTCTTCAACTTTATGATTGACAGATTCAGAGGGCATTGGATCTTCTTCCTTGATGGCAATGAACACCCAGTCACTTCCGGATTTGTCTCCTATCTCTGATTCATCATCTGTTACTCCTTCATCATCTCCTCCATGAGCATAGTAACAATTCTTTTGGAATCTTGGTTTGTTAGAATTTGGCTTTGAAAACCTTTCTGGACATCTTGAGGCAAAAATGACCAATCTTATTGCAATTAAAACACTTAAAAGGCAATTTCCCTTCATATTTACTAGATCCTCTTGGTAGTCTTTTTGCAATAAGGGCTTCAAGATGAGCAGTTTTATCTTCTTCTTCTTCCAGGTCTTTTCTTGCTTTTTCATACCATGAGAGTTTCTTTGAAGAGTTCTCTCCCGGATCAAACCTTTGTTTACCTTTTATAGATGCATTGGCTATGAATGCAGATTCAGTCTTTGGGGGTTCATCTCCAAACTTGGCCATTTCAAATGCAGCCAATTTACGAACCAATTGATCTCATGTGACGGTTGTGTGAGCTCTAAATTCTTCAATTGCAGCAGCCTTGATTTTATAGGAAGCAAGAAGGGATTTGAGAACTTTGCCAACAATCTCATCTTCATTCAAGACTCCACCAGCATTTCAATTTGACAAATAATCTCATTTACTCTTGGCATAAAAGTAGTAATGTTTTCATCATCTCTCATCTTTAGATTTTCAAATCTCCCTTTCAGACTCTATAGCCTTGCACTTTTAACATACTTGTCTCCTTCATGTAAAAGTTTTAGTTTTTGCCAGATGTCAAAATCAATTGGTAGGTCAATAACATTTGAGAGTTCTAAATTAGATAATGCACTTAGAAGAGCTTCTATAGTCCGTAGATTATTTTCAGCATCTATGATTTCACTTTGGGATTTCGAGCCACCCTGTGGAGGTACATACTATTTTGTAACCATAGTCCAGTATGCCATTCCCATGCATTGCAAATGACACTTCATATGACCTTTCCATAGATTAAAATTTGTTTCATCAAACTTTGGGCTATCCTTCTTGTAAGATGACATCCTGGATCTCCTCAAGTGGTTAAGCTCCTTTTAGAGGAACTTGGCTCTGATACCAATTGTTAGACTTAGGGCACACAACTAAGAGGGGGGGTGAATCAGTTGTGCAAAACTTTCTTCTAAATTCACACTTAACTCCACTTAGCATAATAATAACTTAATCATGAAAACATAATGTAACAAATCAAGAGCAGAAACATATTAACACATAAGACACAAAGATTTTGACATGGAAAACCTAGTTAAGGGAAAAACCACAAGGTGATTAACCCAAGAATGTATTCTCTATTAGAAGAATAAAAAGAACAAATGGCACATGCCAATTAGGGTTCATTGCCTACAAGAGACACACTATCTACAAAGAAATAAGTATCCCATACATGAACTAAAGAATAGCATCTTCACCATGCTTAAATCAATTCCATTTAAGCCCAATACTTCTACTTTACCTTTCATTCTCCTCCTTGCTACCACACACTCATCTCTACAAGGACAACTTTGATATGAATTCATAATCCCTTCTTTATACAAGTCATCAACTTAGGAATGATTATCTAAGTCAGCAAATATCAACAAGAACATCCGTAGGATGTGTAACTCATCTGGTCGGCTAGTCTTAAGAAGAACACCATCATCTGGAAGTTGTTCTTCAATTGCGAGATCCAACTTCAATGCAGATCACCAACATGAATTGGACACGATCCAAAGACTTCCACAAACTTGTCTGAGTCACCAAGAACTTCCACACTTCATCTGCTTACTGAAATCCATCTCTCCTTCATCCGGAACCTCAAGAACACAGACTGTCATTACTGTCACAAAGGAATAGATTCTTGCAGACCTTCAAACCATGAAAAATCAATTTGACACACCACATAGACTTCCTCAACACTCCCTCAAATCTGCATAATAGGACAATGTAATTCTGGATCTCACCGGACCTTTTTGTAACACTCTATCACCTCTAAACGCTTACCAGAGCCAGTTTTACTTGAGCAGCCACAACTTTATTAGATATTCATGCGGACCTCTAAAATCTCTACTGGATCACCATAAGACACATATCTACAAATCCTTTAATCTGCAACCTCTAATCCTCATCCTATCTTGGACTTTTACCTTATTGTCATCACTGTTCCTGATTGAGACTAATTTTCTCAATATCCTCAGCACACAACTCATCTAATCTTTATCATTAATGCAACAAGAGTATGTTGACATCAATGACAACACCGGTTAGGCCCATACTTGCAACACAGAGGACTTTCAAGTACAACATAGTAGAGACTCTAGGTTGCTGATAAACAGTGAAGAAGACTAAGTAGCTATTATATGATGATCATTAATATGTGTTAAGATATAAATCTATATACTTGTTGATGAGTGTCCAATTGTACTCATAAAATACACCCTTTTTGCCTCTCTTTTTCCCTATTTAGTTCATCTTCCTTGTGTCTGCACTCAAATTAGTTAAGCAAGATTGTTCTATTTTGTGATTAATTAGGATAGATTAGTTGAGATTAGAATTTCTGATTTGGTGACTAATGTGCATGGGATTAATGAAAAAAATGTAGAATTTCTCCTCCTTTTTGAGTCCGCAGGTGTAAATACCAGAAACAACAGTTTTGTGCATCTCCAGAGATCGTCTTCCATGATCTCTGGAGACCATGACAAAGAATAGTGACACCTAGAGTTTGAAGATTCGGGGAATATCTCCAGAGCTCTGTGAGTGTCTGGAATAATCTCCGAAGCTCTGCGAGTGTCTGGAATATCTCTGGAGCTGTAGAAAGGAACAACAATCTCTGGAGCCTCCCGAGAGCAGAGCATGTTCCAGTCAGAGCTGCCAATCAGACACTTCAGCAGCAATCCTAATACCCCCGCACTTCACTCAAATCATCACCTGAGTGGTGAAGGGTCGACTATCAGTTAAACTACTGAAGTTTTATCTTTCCAAAGATTTTGCATGAGTTATGAATTAAACTAATTTTTAGGGCTTTGATGCCCAAGTGTATTAAGACCTAAACTTAGACCTCTGAGTGGACTTCTGTTCCACTCAAGTCTACCTTTCTTGCATGATGATCTTTCATGAGTTTGATAGTTAAGTACAAATAAGAGATGGTGTCATCTCCTAGAAAGACTGATAGATAAGTTTAGTGATATATCATCACTCTCTTTATATATATACTCTCAGAAATAGTAATAGGACAACAATGATAAGATTATTCTGATTTTCGGAGATTTCAGTTCTGTTATAGCCATACATTTCTCATGAACATAAAAATGAATGAATTGGATTGAATTTGGTTAGATCATCTTTAGTGCTGATTTCCTGCAATAGCCTTCAGCCTCAAAGGTGCAAAGCAAGGGCCCAATCTCACCAATTAGGCAGGAGGCTAGTATCTCTGTTTTACTATTTCAAGTTTCTTTTATAAAAGTATTTCCTATTTTAGTAGATAGATGCATGTTATCATTCTTTGCTTTGAGTACATTTCCTGTTTTATTCTATTTTACAACATTCATTACATTTATTCAACAAGCAGGCAGATTAGTCATTCTTTTAAGCTTTAGGATTAGCTATAAACTGGTCACTTAGAATCCCTCATTGCAGACAGCCATGGACACAGCCCTGGTTCTTTGACATCTGAAAATAGATTAAATGATGAGGTACAGCGACAGCTTGTCATTTTTGGTGCCGTTGCTGGGGACTAGTTTGTGTTAATTAGGGACAGTGAGTTAAAAATAGTTTTTAGAATAGATCTGTATGGTTAGAGCTAGAGATCTTAAAGGAAGATATATTAAACAGACACCCCAACAACACACCATAGGGGAAAGCAGTGAGGTGGTACAAAATCTTGTTGAAGAAGGAAACCTAGATCCTAATTTGGAACCTACATTTCAAAACAACAATCCCTTAGATCCTACAGATATTCCACTTGCCAATTATATCCAGGAATTACAACAAAAAGTTGAGGCAGATCCTTTGGTAGAATCTACTTCCTCAGAACTTCAGGAAGAAGAGCTATTATTAAACATGGAAAACGATAATCATGAGGAAGAGGAAAATCAGGCCCCAAGAACCTTCTCTTATCCTATTGTTTTGGCTGCTGGAGACAATGCTCCCATGAAGAATATCTCACCAGCACATCTGCCAAATTTTAGAGGACTTTCCTCTAAGGATCCAGATTAGTTCTTGTTTGAATTCAAAGTAGTCTACCAAACCTATGATTATAAATCAGATAACCAGAAACTTAAACTATTCCCTTCAACCCTAAAAGATTCTGCGATGAGATGGTTTATGGGTTTACCCCAGGGTTCTATCCATTCTTGGGATCAAATGGAAATAGAGTTTTTGGAAAAATACCAAGATTATTGTAGATCCAATAATAAAAATGAAGAACTGTTTAAAATTAGGTAGGGGGAGGAAGAATCCTTAGAAGACTATATGGATAGGTTTAATTTTGCCTTGAGAAGGTATGGCAATCCGGTAAACCACTCCTTAGCTAGAACCTTGTTTATAAAAGGATTGGATAAAGAATCAAAAAAGGCATTGGATCTAATGGGAAAAGGGAACATTAACAAAATGGAAATACCTAACATAGAGGAACTCTGCAAGAATTATTCCAGAACTCAAGATGGAGTAAGGTCATCCAAAACTTTTAAGGGGAAGAATGAGATAGGATAGTTGATGGAGGAAATTACAAATCTAAAAATAGATATTCTGGTCCAACTAAATACCACTTTGGATGGGATTCAAGCAAAAACCAGGACAACTGATCAAAGTAGAGCAACTGAATCGCTTTCCATTTATTGTCCTAGGTGTAGAAATAAACACCTATTGAGAGAATGCCCCTTGGACAAATCAGAGATCTGTCAAATCTGTGATAGGGAACATCCTACCAGTCAGTGTAGTCAACTTCTAGCCTTGAAAAGATTGAGTAAAAAGAATGATGTGATGGAGGAGGAGTTGAACTATGTGGGACAAAAACAAGGTGGAAATTTCCCTTATAATCAGTACACAAGCCAGTCTTCTTACAGGGGTCCTACTAATTGGGGAAACAATCAGTGGAATCCAGCTTGGTATGGCCCTCAAAATAATCCTCCTTGGGGACAGCAGGATTGGCAAAACCAAAATTGGCAAAACCAAAATTGGCAAAACTAGAACTGGCAAAACTAGCCTTGGGGAAATCAACAATGGCCACCACAGTTTGGGTCACAAGGCATGCAACCTCAATGGGGTCCTCAACAGGGATACCATCAACAATACCAGGGACAACCTAGACATTTCCAACCTCAATAGCAGGATTTACTAACTGGACCCTCCAACACATAGGGTCAAACGCAAAATGAACCAGTTAGTCAACCACCTTTACTAGCTCAGCCTATACCAAACCCACGGAATAAATAGGGAGCAGCTGTCTATATGACAAATCAGGAAAATCTGGCTGGAGTTAATGCCATATATTCAAATAATCTCCAGCTGTGTTCTGGGAAAGCATTCCCAAGACCTTCTCCTCCAACTATAGTTGAAATAACTAATGATGAGGAACCTGAAAATCCATCCAATCAACCCCCAGAGGAGATTACTAACGAAAAAGTGCTAGAAAAATCAACCACAGACAACTACGGAGTTCCTCCTAAAAAGCCAGCTCCGGAGAACAGTCTAGAATGCAATTCTGATAAGAGCTTCGGAGATGCTCTGGAGATGGAAAAACTAGCACCCTACCTAGAACGACTTAAACAAAATGCTCCCCAGAAAAAGGTTTTACAAAAACAAATCCAACCCAATCAGGAATCAGAACTTTTACAAGAGCTCAAGCAGCTAAACATTGAAATTCCTCTCCTCCAGGCCATCAGAGATGTATCGAAACTAAATCAATTCATCAAACAGTATTGCATCAGAACTCAGGGTAGAAAGAAAAGTTTTCCCTCCACAATACAGGTGAAAGGAAAAGTGATGGATCTATTGATGGGAGAAATTCTCCTCCCAAAATATGGTGACCCTGGGAACCCTGTCATAACTGTTTTCATCTGAGGGGTAGAAATTTCAAATGTTCTGGTTGACTTAGGAGCAGCAATTAATGTGATGACAGTTCATACAATGGACAAGTTAGCTCTGTTAGGTATCCAATCTATGACTACAATTCTTCAACTTGCTGATCAGTCAGTAGCTGTTCCAAAGGGAGTGATCATTGATGTATCTATTGTGATAGATTCATGGGAATTCCCAGTGGATTTCTTAATACTAGAACCTAGAAACTAGAGAAATGCTTATCCTCTAATCTTAGGAAGGCCATGGCTGGCTACTACAGCAGCATCTATTGATTTTTGAACTGGAGATATGGTCATTTCTAATGGGATAGATTTAAAGAAAATATCTCTGTATCCTCTAGCTAAACCATCAGTGCATTACACAGGAAGACTATGGGTGGATGAACTAGATAACATGAATAACAGTGCCTCATTGGCTATGGTAACCATTAAGAAACATTTGGGAGAATTAGAAGAAGAGGTATACTATGATACAATGGAAGACTTCACTCACATCCTAATCAACAAAGATGTGATGGAACTCACCCAAGATCCTCAAAGAGAACTTCTTGTTTCTTCTCATTGTACCCTTGCCAACATTATTCCTTGTGGGGAAACCTTTTACAGGGACTTAGCCACCTTCCACATGTTACTCCCACGTTCTTGTCCTCTCAATACCATGACACCAATGTATGGACCCACCACATCTATGGATCAAATTACAAAATAGGTCATGATTTTGCCAGGGAAAACACTTAATATAAATACTCAGTTGACAGCAGATCAGGAAGAAAAACTCATTCAGCTTTTGGTTTCCCACTTAGCATCTTTTGCCTGGGAATACCAAGATATGAAAGGCATACCTCCTGAAATCTGTACCCATCACATCTACACTGAGGATACTAAACCTGTCAGACAACCACAAAGAAGATTGAATCCTTCTTTAAAGGACATTGTCAAAACTGAAATAGAAAAATTACTCCAGGCAGGGTTCATATATCCAATCTTAGACAGTCAATGGGTCTCACCCCTTGTCATTGTGCCTAAAAAGAATGGAAAATGGAGGGTGTGTATTGATTATAGAGAACTCAATAAGGCCACAAAAAAGGACTACTTTCCCTTACCATTTATTAACCAAGTTCTGGATAACCTTGTTGGGAGAAAGTATTTTTTTTTTTAGATGGATTCAGTGGGTATAATCAAATTCAAGTAGCACCTGAAGACCAAGACAAAACCACCTTCACATGCTCTTGGGGAACCTTCGCTTACAAAGTTCTTCCTTTTGGGCTGTGCAACGCCCCAGCTACATTTCAGAGACTGATTCTAGCTATTTTTGCTGAATTGGCTAATGAATGCATGGAAGTCTACATGGATGACTTTACTGTGTATGGGAATAACTTCGAGGAAGCTCTCACAAACCTTAGAAAAGTACTAAAATGTTGTGATAAAAATCGATTGTCCCTTAGCCATGAGAAATGTTTTATGATGGTGGAAGAAGGAATTGTTTTGGGACACCATATTTCAGAAAAAGGGATCAGAGTGGATCAAAACAAGATAGAAGTAATCACACAGTTGCCTTCACCCAAAAATCAGACTGATGTCAAGAGTTTTCTAGGTCATGCAGGCTACTATAGGAGGTTCATAGAAAATTTTAGCAGAATAGCTACTCCCCTGTTTACCCTGCTTAACAAGGAAACAGAATTTCTCTAGATAGCAGACTGTCAATCAACATTTGAAACTTTGAAGGAGAAGCTTACTGTGACACCAGTTTTAAGGGGACCTAATTGGACTTTACCATTCCACATACAAACTAATGCTTCAAATGAATCCATTGGGGCTGTTTTAGGACAAAAAGAGGAAGGAGAGAGTATGCATGCCATTTATTACATCAGCAAGAACCTTACCTCTGTAGAAAGAAATTATACAACAACTGAGAAGGAATTCTTGGCAGTTATCTATGCTATAAACAAATTTAGACATTATATTACCGGATATAAAATATTTGTGCACAGTGATCATGTAGCCATCAAGTACCTAATGAATAAACTAGTAGTAGGTGCAAGGATCATCAGGTGGTTATTGCTCTTGCAAGAATTTGATATTACCATAGTTGATAATCCAGGAAAGTTTAATTTGGTTGCTGATTTTCTGTCAAGATTGCATACAGGAGGAGAAGATCAACCAGTGGAGGACAAATTTCTAGATGAACATCTTTTTGCCATATCCACTACTGCACCTTGGTTTGCTGACATAGCTAATTTGTTAGCTACAGGTTTGTATCCATCCCATTTTACTTCAAAATAGAGAAAATGTTTGCTTAAAGAAAGTTTATCCTACAAATGGTTGAATGGTTTACTATTTAAATGTGGCCCTAATTTCATTCTACGCAGGTGTTTGAAGGCTGAGGAGACTTTTGATGTGTTGAGAGCATGCCATGATGAACCATCTGGTGGCCACTACTCTTTCCACAGGATAGTCCACAAGATCCTTGGAGCTGGTTACTACTGGCCTTCTCTTCATAAAGACATAAAGAGGTATGTGCAGCACTGTGACCAGTGCCAAAGGATGGGGCAGCCCACCTTTACCCAGGAAATGCTGCTACATCCTCAAGTCATGATGGAACCATTTGAGCAATGGGGTCTAGACTTTGTGGGACCAATTTCACCACCATCATCAGGGAAGGAGTATATCCTAGTATGCACAGACTATGTTACTAAGTGGGCTGAGGTTCAAGCATTGCAGTTTGCAAGAGAAGAAAAAGTTGCTGATTTCCTTTACAATAGGATTTTCTTGAGATTTGGAGCCCCAAAATCAATAGTTTCTGACAGAGGACCTCAATTTACTTCACAGGTAATCAAGGCATTCATGGATTTGTACCAAGTCAAGCAAAGAAAAACTTCACCTTACCATCCTCAAGCAAATGGGCAGGTAGAAGTAACTAACAGAGAACTTGAGAATATCCTAACCAAGACAGTGGCAATGAATAGAAAGGATTGGGCTAATAGACTACCTGAAGCAGTTTGGGCTTACAACACCACTTGGAAGTCCACAACAAAGTTTTCACCATATGAATTGGTTTATGGGAAAAAAACCTGTACTATCTATTGAATTTGAACTCCAGACACTTAAAATTGTATTGGATGTTGGGCTGCCGCTGTTTACAATTCAGCAGAATAGGATTCTTCAGCTCAATGAGTTGGATGAGATTCAGACAGAGGCCATTTAGCAAACAGAACTGGTTCAGTACCAAAGGAAACAATGGCATGACCAACATATCAAGAGGAGGACATTTCAACAAGGAGATTGGGTTCTTCTTTATGATTCTAAATTCAAAGAATTTAAAGGGAAATTACAGACTCACTGGCTGGGTCCTTATCAAATAAAGGAAGTGTTTGAAAATGGAACTGTATCATTGCAACCAATTGATGGAAGTACAAACACATTTTTAGTAAATGGTCACCGGATAAAGCTCTACAAAAGACCGTCTACTAAAGAAGAGTTTCTTGATGATCTGTGTTTTGATACAGGGGATACCTCCTCTGTCACGGTGTTGGATTGAAAAAAAAAAAAAGAGAAGGTTGAAAACCAGCAATGGCAGCCTTCCAACAAAAAAAAAAAAAAATTAGAAAAAGATGGAAAACCAGCAAATGGCTATCTTCTCGACCAAGGGAGTTGAAAACCAATAAAATGGCAGTTCCCTTCTCTAGGATAGTTGTAATAATCAAGCTCCGGACATGATCGGTTGCCAGAAATTGGCCAATGCATCTCCGGTGCTTTCCAATAAGGAGCATCTCTGGCGCTTTCCAATAAGGAGCACCTCCGGCGCTTCCCAATTAGGAGCACCTCCGACGCTCTGTTAATAATGCCGACAGTTTCCATAATAAGGGCGAGACCTACCTCGCCAGGTGGTAAAGTAGACAACTCCTATGATGAGGTCATCATGACTCATCTTCTACTTAATCGCACAACATAATTACAAATTAGAAAACTAATAATTGCAGGAGTGTCCACAAGCTAGCGCTGACATCACCCATGGGCGTGGATTTTAGTGCCACTCAGTGCAATGATTGCAGGTCGCGTGCAAGTAGGAAGTGGATGTCATATTGGCTGCCGCTTAAATGCCACGATGTGTGCAGTTTTCAAGGCGGCGCAGCATTTCTCCTGCGTATGATTGCCTCATCATTAAAACTGATCCAGGTAAATCTGTTTTTAATTAGTCATTAATTAGTAACTATTCTGTCTTTCTAATTTGAGTGCTACCATGATGACACATCCCTCTGCCATCATTTCCTTTCTCACCTCCATGCATGCCGCCATCTGTGCATTAATGCCACCTTACCTCCGGAGCGCCCTGTCAGTCCATTACAATTATGGCTGCTTAGGTCCCTTAACCCATCTGCATAAACCCAGCCTGAAAACAATTGCATCCCTCATTCAAACCTCTGGAATCGACTGAAGCATAAGATAAACAACTCTCTGGAGCCTACAGAGTAATTTGAACAGCACTCCGGAGCCTACAGAGTAATTTGAACAGCACTTCGGAGCCCATAGAGATCAGAGGGACAGATAAACTGCAGATCGCAGAAGAAAAGAATAAAACATAGAAACTGCCATCAATTTAGGTATGGGGTCAAGAAAAAGTCCGAGCCAGAAAGTACTGCGGGTCTTCTAAAGGATGCAGCTGCAGCAAATATTTTAAGGACTGCTGGATGGCTTGATTTCCTAGACAAGTTCGAGGGGTTTCAGGAGGACATTGTGGATGAATTCCTTAGGAATTTGAGAGACGACCAGACCACTGTGAGAGGGAACCAAATCAGTCTCTCCTCCACAAGTATCAGCCACATCTCTGGACTCCCCGAACAAGGTGAGAGGTTCCACCACCTGAAAACCTTGTATACAGAGTTAATTAAAAAAATTTCTGTTCGTGGTGAGCCTGCCATTCAATTGCATATGAATAAGAATGAGGTCAAAGGAATTTTGAGGTCCACTCTCCTAAACCCTTGGGCAACTGTTGCTACCTGGCTAATGAAATACTTTACCTGTGATGGCCAATTCTCCATAGTCTTAGGGCCCATAATGAAAATGCTCATCTTTCTTAGACATGGAAAGAGGCACCCTGAATATAACATAAATATCCCAAATTTCCTCTATTCTGCCATCAGAGCAACTGCAGAAAAATACCAGCAGGGTAAGGGACCCATGAAACATCATGGCCTCATCTTCTTGATAGTCAAGCATCATTTCTTATCTTAGGCCAATGGGGATGAACTATTACAGAATTTTCTTGAGCATAACCCTTAGGTCAGAGCACCAGAGATACCACAAATAGAGGATGAGAGTTCTCCCTCTCACCATGATAAAGAAACTGAGCCTATAGACTCCTCCATAGCTTCTCACAAAAGGATATCACCCTCACAGGAAGTTACATCATCTGCAGCCCCTGTTCCTAACAAGAAAAGAAAAGGCAAACAAATTGCAGAGCCTGCTCCTACACGGCCTCTATATATGACTCACTCAGTCAGGTGACAAATGACTTCACCTGAGGGATCTAGGCCTAGGGAATTAACAGAGGAAGAAGCAGGGCAGGGAATGGAAGGAAAATGGTGGGTTGAAGAGCCATCCCATGACTCTGATGAGGTACCTCTGGTCCGAAAGAGGAAACAAAAGGAACATTCTCCTGCACCATCTGTTCATATGGAATCAAGTCCAGTCTCAACACCACCATGTGCTCCGGAGACAGGAAGCTTACCAACTGTTACTATCTCTTCAGACTCTGAGGAAGGAAGACCTGCTCCAGAGGCACCAGTTCCACCTGTGCTCCGGAGAAGCAAAAGAAAGAGGCAGCTCTCACAGGCTAAGAAGGATACTGCCCTGCTCGCTGAGGCACTCCTTGAATTGAGCACATATGAGGACAAGGCAGGACCTTCAGTTGTGCTAGCAGCAGCAGAGGACCCTCTGGACAAGGGCATTGAAAAAGGAGAAACAAGGCACACAGATACAGAAGAAGAAACAGGGCACGCAGATACATTGGGAGAAGCAAGGCAGGTGGCCATGGATAATCTTGATAATCAGCCACCAGCCACAGAAAAAGAGGCAGAAACTCTATCACATCCCTCTGACCAAGAAGACATAGAGGTCTCAACAGAGCAACAATTAATGGAAGAAATTGAGAATTTGAAAAGGCTGCTCTGGGGAAAGAATTTAATTATTACTGACCTCAAGAAGGTCAGGGTGGAAATGGAGATGGAACTGAAGCAAACTATTGCAGAAATCCAAATAGACCTCCAAAACAAGGACAGAATCATCAAGGAGAAGGAGGCAGAGTTGGAAACATAGAAAGGTGAGGCAGCAAAAGTGGTGGAAGAAAAAGACAAAGAAGCAGTACAAAAGGTTTCTGAGCTCACCATGGCCAGAGACAATGGCCTCACAGTAATAGCAGCACTAATTGAAAAGGTACAGAGCTAGGACAAATAATTAACTTGGGCCAATAACAGACTAGATGACCAAGAAGAGTATATCCAAGAACTGTCTGGCCCAAGGGCAACCAGTGAACAGGAAGTGCAAACAGATGCCTATGTCGGTCCAATCCCCATAGACATTCCTAAAGCCTTGTTTCATTGGGAGGAAAGGTGCAGAGAATATGAAGCCTCCAAACCAATGTTGCAATTGCAAAGGGAAGTTACTGCCAGAACAGAAAGGATAGCAACTTTAGAGAGCAAAATCATTCAAATGGCCTCCCTCTCCTCAGAAATTCTATCTTGCAAACCTCCAAGTGCCAGCTATGCAATGTTCCTACAAGAAAGGATACTGCAAAGGAAACTTTCCTTAATCTTATCTGACATAAATGAGGATACAGAAACAGCAGAAGGTTTCATGACTGCTTACACCAGAAGCAACGATGAAGACAAAAACTTCCTATGTGAGCTGTACTTACATGGGTTCTGCATTAATGATATAGCCTTCATGATCAATCACTTTGTGGGAGAATGCCAGCTTAGGGCATTCATGTCCCTCATGAGGAACCACCAGATTTGCGATGAAAGGATGGAAGCTCATCTTCAAAAGGATTAAAAACAGAGCTCCTCCTCAGAAAAGAATGTCCCAATCCTTTTGCTTTCCAGACCCAATTCAGATCCATCATCTATCATCCTACCAATGCAACCAACATATTGCCATTATATTTGAAGAATTTGCAAGAATGCTCCATTGACTTTGGACTTTTTATGATTAACTCAGCAAATCTTGTCCTTTCTGTAGCAAAGAAAAGATGGAGTATTTTAACACCAGAGCAAAAACTTAGAGAGGTGGTCACCCCTGCAAACCTGAGACTATTCATGAGGAAGGCAAAGATGATATCCAAACTGATGGATAAGCATAAACAGGAATGACTAGGTGGGCAGTTTAGACCTCCTCTGATCATTGAACCACTCCCCATGTGGATAGAACAGCTGGAAGATGAAAAACTGCAAGATTGGATGAAGCAAGTTGACAAGTATAGGGGGAATGGTAACACTAATAGAACTACTTAGACAACCTATCTCCAGGAGTATAGTCTGACTGATAGATTGCTTCGTCTAAACAAATCTAGAATGTGAAAGGCAGGAGGACCTGCCAAACCTTAGGTATGGGGGGGATGATGAGTGTCAAATTGCACTCATAAAATACACCCTTTTTGCCTCTCTTTTTCCCTATTTAGTTCATCTTCCTTGTGTCTGCACTCAAATTAGTTAAGCAATATTGTTCTATTTTGTGATTAATTAGGATAGATTACTTGAGATTAGAATTTCTGATTTGGTGACTAATGTGCGTGGGATTAATGAAAAAAATGCAGAATTTCTCTTCCTTTTTGAGTCCGCAGGTGTAAATACTAGAAACAACAGTTTTGTGCATCTCCGGAGATCGTCTTCCATGATCTCCGGAGACCATGACAAAGAACAGTGACACCTGGAGTTTGAAGATTTGGGGAATATCTCTGGAGCTCTGCGAGTGTCTGGAATAATCTCCGGAGCTCTGCGAGTGTCTGGAATATCTCCGAAGCTGCAGATAGGAACAACGATCTCCGGAGCCTCTCGAGAGCAGAGCATGTTCCAGTTAGAGCTGCCAATCAGACACTTCAGTAGTAATCCTAATACCCCCACACTTCACTCAAATCATCACCTGAGTGGTGAAGGGTTGACTATTAGTTAAACTGCTGAAGTTTTATCTTTCCAAAGATTTTGCATGAGTTATGAATTAAACTAATTTTCAGGGCTTTGATGCCCAAGTGTATTAAGACCTAAACTTAGACCTCTAAGTGGACTTCTATTCCACTCAAGTCTACCTTTCTTGCATGATGATCTTTCATGAGTTTGATAGTTAAGTACAAATAAGAGATGGTGTCATCTCCTAGAAAGACTGATAGATAAGTTCAGTGATATATCATCACTCTCTTTATATATATACTCTCAGAAACAGTAATAAGACAGCAATGATAAGATTATTCTAATTTTTGGAGATTTCAGTTATGTTATAGCCATACATTTCTCATGAACATAAAAATGAATGAATTGTATTGAATTTGGTTAGATCATCTTTAGTGCTGATTTCCTGCAATAGCCTTCAGCCTCAAAGGTGCGGAGCAAGGGCCCTCTCTCACCAATTAGGCAAGAGGCTAGTATCTCTGTTTTACTATTTCAAGTTTCTTTTATAAAAGTATTTCCTATTTTAGTAGATAGATGCATGTTATCATTCTTTGCTTTGAGTACATTTCCTATTTTATTCTGTTTTACAGCATTCATTACATTTATTCAACAAGCAGGTAGATTAGTCATTCTTTTAAGCTTTAGGATTAGCTATAAACTGGTCACTTAGAATCCCTCGTTGCAGATAGCCATGGACACAGCCCTGGTTCTTTGACATCTAAAAATAGATTAAATGATGAGGTACAGCGACAGCTCGTCACTTGTCATAACTATCACTGTATAGTTAATACACTCTATCCCATACTATATTTTTTATCTTAGTATGACAAACATATAGTATGTTATAGGTGTAGCTTTGGATTGAAATAGTTAGCAGATAAGATATATGGGGTGGCCTCCTTAACCACCATGATGTACTTCAACTTTTTATCTTTTTGAATAAATTTTGTGCTAGATATTCAATCCAAAAAAAAAATCTAAAGCATTATAATTCATTGATTTTCCTTTTATTGCTCTCTATTTTGTCTTATCGGCAAAATCTCTCTTTCACTAACTGAACTTACCTCTACCTTTTTCTTTTTCTCTTTAGTTGGCCAAAACTAACTTTTGCCAACTTGGCCTGCCCTATCTCTACTTTTTCCTTATTGGCAAAATCCCACTTTTGTGAACCACCGAGTCGGCTCTCTATTCCTTCAGTCAGCATTTTCTTCATTTTATGAACCTTTTGGCCTTTTCTTTTTCCTTATTGGAAAAATCCTCATTTTGAGAACTAAGCTCTCTTTGGCTCTTTATCTTTCATTTAACCTTATCAGCAAATCTCCCTATTCACAAACTTGGTCCATCTTCTTGCCTTCAATTTCTTTGGCATCGCAATTGCCCTATCGATGAATTTCTAAAATCATGAACCTATTAGCGAGTTTGCATTTTCCCTAGCTCGCTGATTAACTGCCATTTCCTTTACATTTTCCTCCTTAGTCAGTGAAATTTTCATTTCATGAACTACTTTCATTTTGCTTCATCTTCATGTTATTACTTTTCACTTTATTAGTGAAAACTCCATTTTACTAACCATTTTGCTCTTTGCATTATCTTCTTCCGACCTTTGGCTTGCCTTTTTTCCCTTTGGTCGATGAAACTTTAATTTTGTGAACCACTTCATGCCTTCACCTTTTGCTTTATCAGTGAATCCTTTACTTGGCGAACCAATGTCTTTGCTGCAACATCCTCTTTCTTTTCCCTTCTCCTTAGTCAGCGAATAACTTTATCAGTGAACCTTGGAAAATATAAACTAATCAGCAAGTTTGAATTTCCTCTGATCTTCTGACGGAGCCTTTTTTGTCCTTGCCTTAGCCATTTGAGCTTTTGATGAAGATTCCCTACTACTTCCTTGTCTTCTTCTTTTCCTTTGTCTGCAAAGTTATCGATCAACGAACTTGCTGATCGACAAATTTAAAGTTTTCCAAACCTTAAGTTTGCCAACAAAGACAAACTCTTTGCCACTTTTCTTTCCTTAGAGAAACTCCACCTTCTTGGTTCTTGTCTTTGTCTCACTTTGGCCTATCAAGGAATCTCCCTGTTGCTGAACCAAGAGTTTTGTGAACCTCAAACTTTATTGACAAAGTCTACCTTTTGTCCTCTTCCTCTTTACCTTAGACATTTTTCTATCACCTCACCCCTTCAGTCAACAAACTAGTGAATCAGCGAACCTGTGAACCGGCAAACCAAAAATAGAATTTTTATTGACTAAGGCAAAATAAAAGAAAGAAGAATACTTAGAAATTTCTGGGATTTTTTTGAGATTTTCTAAGGGAAATATCCTTCCATTTATGTTTTCTTAGATCAGATTTCTTTGATGGAAAGAGGGATTTCTAGGATATTTTGGATTGGGCAAAATATGACAACAAGTCAATAGAACTAAGACCCCTTATGAGCTATGGTATGGAAGACTTCCCTCTATTAGATATTTCAAAGTCTTTGGTACCAATTGCTATATTAGAAGAGATGAAGAAGACCTAGGAAATTTTAATTCAAGAAGTGATGGAGGGATCTTTCTTGGTTACTCAACGAGAAGAAAGGCCTATAGATGCTACAACAAGAGATTGGGAAAGATGATTGAAAGCACAAATGTCAAAGTAGATGAAGATTTGTATCAAATCTCACAAGAACTAGAGGACTCTAGATCTGATATTTTTCCATGCATTCAAGATGATGAAGAAGAATAATAATAAAAGAAAGAAGAAAAGGAACAAGAACCAGAAAAAATACCTAAGATTCTAGCAAAGTATGTTAAGAAGAACCATTCAATATATCAAATTATTGGAGATAAAAATGAAGGTGAGCAAACTAGGAGAAGACTTGCAAAGGCATGTGAGAAAGTAAACTTGTGTTTATTATCAAAGGTAGAGCCCAAAACCTTTTCTAATGCTAGCAAAGATGATGGATGGATAAAAGCAATTGAAGAAGAATTAAAGCAGATAGAGAAGAATCAGACATGGGAATTGGTTCCCAGACAAACCAACAAGAATGTTATAGGAATAAAGTAGGTGTTTAAGAACAAGTTAAATGAATATGGTGAAGTTATGAGGAACAAAGAAAGATTGGTGTGTAAGGCCTATTCTCAAGTAGAAGGTATTGATTTTGAGGAGACTTATGCTCTAGTAGTCAGGATGGAGGCAATCAAGATGTTTCTTTCTCTTACTACTCATAAAAACTTTAAGGTTTATCAGATGGATGTCAAGTAAAAAATTTTGAATGGTGATCTAGAGGAAGAGGTTAACATTAAGAAACTAGATGGTTTCAAGATATCAGAAGATACAGACATAATGTGCAGACTCAAGAAATATTTGTATAGTCTCAAGAAAGAAACTAGGGCTTTGTATGCTAGGTTTAATAAGTACTTACTTCAGCAAGGCTTCAATAAAGGCACTACTAATAGAAATTTTTACATCAAGGAAGAAGGTAGTATGATATTGATAGTTGTATTATATGTTGATGACATCATCTTTGGTTGAGATGATGATATGTGTAAAAGGTTTACAGAGGAGATGTAAAAAGAGTTTGAGATGTTTATGATTGGTGAGATGTCTTTCTTCCTTGGACTCCAAATTTCTCAGCTAGATGCTGGGATCTTTATTTCTTAACTAGCTATGTATGTCAAAGAGATGTTGAAGAAATTTGGTATGGAGAACTCTAAATCAGTAAGAACTCCTATGGTTACTAGTTGGCACTTGAGCAAAGATGATGAGTCTCCAGATGTTTATCAAACTTCCTATAGATCTATGATTGGAGGATTGTTGTACTTGACTACTTCTAGACTTGATATTATGCATGCAATATGTGTGGTTTCCAGGTATCAAGTTAATCCCAAGAAAACACATAAGAAGGAAGTGAAAAGAATATTCAAATACTAGAAGGGAACTCTGGATTATGGCTTATGGTATCCAACAAGTGATGACTTTGATTTGAGTACCTATGCCGATGCTAATTAGGTTGGTTGTATTGATGATAGAAGAAGGACAAGTGGTGGGGCTTTATTTTTAGGTGTAACGTCAGAAAATGTCCCCTTGGGGGCTTTTCCCTCATAAGGTTTAGCTCCTAAGTCTTTAGTATGCATTTAGTACATTTTAGTTCATATTTTAGCATCCCAATGGAATGAGGCCTAGGTTTCATGGAAAAGTGGACCTAGGAGGACCCCTCGAGCTGTACCTTACCCAAAATAGGGGGAGGACTTGGGTGACTGCGCCCTAGTCCTACCCTATTTTGGGGAAGCCCTAATTTTTAGGTGTCAGTTTATGACCGTTATTTGGTTCTTTTGCCAACATGGTAAAGTTTGATTTTTAAAATCTTGGCAGGAATGCTTGTAGTTGCATATATAAGCATGATTAGGCATTCATTTGTAAACTAGCTGATTAGTAGAAAGCTATTGTATTCTCAAAGTGACTCAAGGCTTCTATTGTGTTGCAAGAGCAGACTTGTGTGTTTTGCATGTTGATATTTGTAGATTTGAGCAGAGCATCTTCCTCCATGAGAGCTTCACTACAAGGTGACATAATATTGTGTTTTCATCATTGATTCCTTTAGTTTTTGCCTCTGCCTCACAAGGGCATACACTCTTTGTCTGACAACGGTGTTTAGAGACTTAAGTGTCCTCTGAGGTTTGACTGAGGCAAGCCTCTAAACCACAACCCCCAAACCAAGTCTTGTGATTGCAGGTTACATGTGTCGCATTTGGGAAAAGTGGAGTTGCAAGAAGGATTGGCATGCATCAAGGATTTGGGATCTAAAGAAAAGAAGGACAAAGGAGCACTTCTAAGAGTTGGGTGCTCACTCTAGTATCCTCCGCATCTAAGTTTTAGAAAATAGAAGTTACAGGGTTGATCATTGTCAGAAGGAGGTCTAAATCCCATGAAGAAACTAGTACCTTGGACTTGGGTGCCCACTCCAGCGTCCCTGACTATTTTGCTTCGGAACCCTGAAAATAGGTATTCTATGATTTGGTATTTTACTCCTGTCTACAAGAGCTTTTTCTGTCTTTCATTAATTTGTTGCCATATTTGCATAATTAGGGTTTTAATGGTTAATTGGACATAAGAGAAGGAAAATTAATAATTAATTTCCCTAATTCAAGTTTCCCTATATCTGCAAGTGACCTAGGGTATGATAGTGCTCGACCCTTGACCCTAGATCCTTTAATGTAAAGTGGAGAGGCGAATTTAACATCTAAACATTAAAACATTGACAAATCTAATTTTCTACTAAACATTAGGAAACAAATTGGTTTCATGGCAGAGAAAAAAGTAAGATTTAGTGTCCTTATCAACTACAGAGGCAAAGTATATTACATCAATATCTTGTTGTACACAAGTGTTATGGATGAAGCAAACTCTGAAGGATATCAAGGTACTATATGATGAGCCTATTCCTATTTTGTGTGATAATAAAAGTGCTATCAATATTTCCAATATTCCATTGATGTATTCTAAAACAAAGCATATAGCAATCACATATCACTTTTTGAGAGAGAAAGTTGCAAATAAGGAAGTAAACTTGGAATATGATCCAACAAAGGACTAGATTGCTGATATTTTCACAGAGGATCTTCCAAAGGATGCTTTTGAAGATCTTCAACAGAGGTTAGGGGTAATTGCCTCTCCTTCTTCTTTCTAGATGCATAGTGGTCCATCTATCTAGGGGGAGTTCAGGCTATATATTTTTCCTGGACTGATGGTGGTTACCTCTAAAGGGGAGTAGGTAGTTGTGGTTACTGACAAAGGGAGCCTTCAAGAAGGGGGAGAGAGAGAAAATGTGCACATTAGGAGGAGAGTTTGTGCCCTATGGGAAAGAAGTAGTTTTCCTTTGTCCTTAATGTCAAAGGGGGAGAGAGAAATGTACATCTAATGGGAAGTATGTGTTGCCATTAATGGTAAAGGGGGACGTTGTTGGTAATATGGGTTGTCATTGATGTCAACACTTAGAGTGAGGTCAGTACTTAGTTTATGATGATGATATACCAGTGTAGTAACAAAGATGCAGTGAGACGCAGTGATGTTCATGATGTTCATGTTTGGATGTCATGCCCTGATTAATGTTCAGTCAAGTTGTTTTGAGCATGCTTATGGTAACCAAAGATGATTCATGATGAAATATTAAGATGGGAATTAGAAGAAATAAGATGAATGATGATACATTAAGCTATGCTAAGGATGAAAAGATGTTGATGATAGCTTGTGGCATGTTGTATGATCCTTATTGTTATTCCTAAGGATGTATATGCTATTATATGAAGGTTTTGGCCTCTAGAAGTTATTGAAGGTCTCTGTTGTAGAGAACTGCTTGAAAGATTGCCTGGTAAAATGCTCCACATTCCTCTGCATTCAAATATATGGTCATGTGGTTCAAAAGTTAAGTCCAGTATGATTTAAAGGTGCTAAATCCAAATTTTTAGATAATTTGTGCCTCCACAGTGAAAGTTATGAGAGACAGAGTTTTGGTCTATGCTCTGGCAAAGTTAGGTGATGATGAAGGCTATTTGGAATGATTTGCATTCCTTCGTGGTGATAGATATGGCTATACAGTTTTGAGGATATGTTCACAATAGCGTATGAGTACATCCATTGAGTTTGAGGTGTTTTGTAAATCTGCAATCTTTATTTTCAAATGATAGTTGTGATAGAGACAACTCTAGATGCCAAGCTATTCTCAGGACATACGCTGATGATGTGCACCAATTTGTTGTGGCATGAAATGGTACATTGAATGATGGAAGATGGTCCTGATGATCTTGTCTTGTCTCTTGTTTCTCTGTAAGGTGGTTTTCTACTCTCTTTGAAACTAGTTGTGGTCCGAAATGATGATATTTCTAGGCCATGCCTCTGTTTGACTGACTAAAGAATGTTGAAGGTATAAACCACAATTTTGTTGTGCAGAGTTTGAGGAAGGTTTGGAAATGATGTATAGGTCCTGCCAACTCATCTAGAAAAAGAACAAGAAATGTTTAATCATTCATAAGTACTGCCAAGATTGTGAAGACTAATGTGCTACATGTTTCATGTTTTCTTGCCTAAGGGTGACCTAATTCAAATTGAAGTGTAGCATGCATATGATACTTCTTGAAGAATGATGTTGTGAAAGATGTTTAGGACCAAACTAAGCTTGTATTAGGATCTGCAAGGATGTGTTTCTTTTTGGAGTAGCTTGTAGTTCATGATAGGGCTTTCCCTGTGCATGTTTCATGTTGTGTGATCTCTGGTCGTTTTGTAAAATGTAATATACTTGTTGTATTGGCTAACTTGTAATAAAATTAATGTAATTTCATTAATATTTTGTAAACCTAGTTGGTGATGGGAATTATTTGAAATCTTGTAGAATTTCCCCATTTCTAAGTTCCTACTTGATCCTGTGGGCTAGGGTTTACCAATGAGGTGTTTAGTAAAAGGAAGCTAGGTGTACGGAAATCGCTTCCTACACTAATCTAATGAGGGGAGGGCTATACAAATTCAATTTAATCTTTACAATTACAGCAACATGAAACATATAATAGAGATATTGAAGCAATACAAATAGAACCAGAAAGAAGACAGAAGAAGAGAGACAAGATATAACGTGGGGAAAACCCTTATTAGGTGAAAAACCCCACAATCAAAAACTTGCACAATGTATTATCAAAACTTACTATGGTTTACAATACACTTGCAATGCAAGCTCTCAATATTCTTTGACACTCATTTCTGGAGTCAATCTGGTAGAATAATAGTACATTTCAATCACATAATGCAACTCCTCCTCAAAGCACTTGTTTATATAGAAAATACAAGGCAAACTAGCCTCTATCTTGGAATAGGCATCCAACTTGGCCTCATGGCCCAAAACCCATACCTATGGACACTTGGTCAACATTGTAACATGCATCTAACACTTTTCCACACACCCCATCCCAAAGAGGTTGCCTATTTCCAACTTGGGCTATGACAGATGCTCTTACGACTCTTACGACCATCATAGAATCTGTCATAGTAGTTACAACTTACAGTTGTAAGAGAATCATCTCATACACAGGCTATAAATAGTATATTCTCTTACAACATGTCATAGTCCACCTTGGGGCATCCAAATATACCTTTTTCAAAGATGCTTCTCGACACATGTCTTCACCTATCTTACAAGCTTCTATTTCTGACTCTTACATGTCATAACTTTGTCATAGGAATCTGTCATGACCATTACAGTCAATATTCCCTTACACAACATCTAAGATGCTAACACATGGCAAAATATTCCTACCACTGAGTGGGATGCCTATCTCCTCGTGTGAGGACAAAATTACATGTGGTCATATGCCATGCAGGATGACACATCACCGTGCCAACTCCCACAATATGACAACATAGGATTTGCATCCAAATTATACAATAGGCAATAAATAAATAAATATAATGAAATAATACAAGGAATTACCAAGGTTGAGACACCTTAACTCCCAACATTCTCCCACTTGTTGAACACCTTGTAAGAGCCAATAGAATAACGAGATTTAATTGCTATAGGCTAAGAGGCCTATAGACTCTAAACACCATCTGAACTTCTCTGTGCCCACTGGCTTCATTAGTGCATCTGCAACATTTTTCAAAGTATCTACCTTCTCCAAATTTACCTTCCCATCCTCTACCATGTCTCACATGAAGTGAAACTGTACATCACTATGATTTGTTCTAGCATGGAAAGTTGGATTCTTTGCAAGGCAAATCACACTTTGACTGTCACAACAAATCCTAATCTGTCCTGCCTCAACACCAATATTTGAACACAATCTCTTAAGCCAAATGGCTTCCTTACAAGCATGAGTTGCTGCCATGTACTCATCTTATGTCATGGACAAAGCAAACATAGGTTGTTGCTTACTCATCCAACTAATAGCACCACCAAAAAGTGTAAACACATAAGCATTGGTGGATCTCCTGTTGTCAATGTCACCTGCCCAATCTGAATCTACAAATCCATGAATATCAATAGAATGTAGAGTTCCTATAACATTACCATGATAGCATATGGAATACTTGGAAGTACCCCTCAAATATCTGAACACTCGCTTAACTGCATCCCAATGTACCCATCCAAGATTAGCCATAAATCGACTAAGGACTCCCACTGCTTGGGTAATGTCTGGTCTTGTGCAGACCATAGCATACATCAAACTACCAACAACACTAAAATAAGGTATTCTTATCATGTCCTCCACCTCACTAGGAGATTTTGGACAATCACTAATAAACAACTTTGTCCCCAAAGAAACAGGAACACACAATGGTCTACAATCTTCCATGTTGAACCTGTCCAACACGGTCTTCACATACTTACTTTGGCTTAACCAAAGTTTTCAGTTAGTTATGTCTCTTCTAATTTCCATTCCAAGAATTTACCTCACTGTCCCTAAATCTTTCAATTCAAACTATGCTACCAACTGAGACTTAAAATTAGAAATCATATTCTTACCCTTCCCAATGAGAAACGTATCATCAACATATAATGCAATAATGAGAATACGATCGCCATCATACTTATAATACACACAATGATCTGATTTTGATCTCACAAATCTAATTAACAACACAAAGACATCAAACTTCAAGTACCACATCCTAGGAGAGGTCTTCAATCCATACAAAGACTTCTTTAACTTGCAAACCAAATTTTTTTTACCTTTCACCATGTAATGCTCTGGCTGTGACATGTAAATCTCTTCCTCCAAATCACCATGAAGGAATTTTGTCTTCACATCCATCTGCTCCACCTCTAAGTCATAAGTCACTGCAAGAGATAATAGGGATCGAATGGATGTTATCTTTGCAACGGGAGAGAAGATCTCACCATAATTAACGAAGGGGGTAAATCATAAAACACACAATAATATAAATTGCACACAGAAAATAGAATGATATTTTATTAATATGGGCAAAACATTACATTATAGAAGCTTAAATACAATCAGAGGATGAATCCCCTACAGGATACAACACATTACAGCTCCCTCTCTTAAGCCTCTAGAATCTTCAGCCTTCTATAACCCCAAATCAACTAGGGTTTCTATTTTCCTGCCCTTTTCTTGACTCTACACCTTCCCCCTTAACTCTACTACCCAAGGGTTCTAAAAAATGGTCATATATAGCCCTTTTTAGTGGCCTCCAGCTTAATTTCAAAATTTACATCTCCCTCCAAAAATAGGTCAGCTTCGCGGGGCCATAACTTTCGATCTGACTATTAGATTTTCATTTATAATACATTTTCAGAAATCTATCGAAAAGACAATGGTGCACAAGCAATATCAAAAGGTAGACTGCTTGGGTTTCCTACCAAATTTTAGGCCCATCTGAAGCCTCTAATTGCCTCAAATTTGACTTTGAATATTTTAATAGGATTTTTGGAATTTGAAATTTTAATATCTCACAAATGACAAATGATATTGATGTGATTTCTTCACCATTAGCTTCAATTCACCATTCTAGAGGTCTGTGCAAGATTTTGTATCCAACCATGCACAAATGCAAACTTACTAAAAATAGTAACCCTGCCAAATTTAGCCCTTATTGAAAAGAAATATTTTTTTTGGTTGATGCAAGATTGCTCTTACACCCTGGATGCTCCTGCATTAGACACCCGAGGTAATTTGAAAAGTGACCCTGTCACTTCTCATGAGTTAGAGGGAAACCAAAATTGTTAACCTTAGTCTCAGATAACCATGATGAATCTTCAGCAGGCCTTCCTTTCCATTTCACCAAGTATTCTGTATACTGCCTGTTTCTTGTACTCTTACCCACATGGCTATCTAGAATGCCCTCTATCTCCTCCTTCTCTAAAGTAGATGCTAGAATGTCTCACTGTGTTCCTTTATCAAGTCCATCATCATGATACTCTGTCAAATCTGAAATGTTGAACACTGGTGAAATATTGATGTCATCAAGCAACTCTACCTCAAATGCATTTCCTGAATCATGTTTCTTCAGGATTCTACACGGTCCAAATTTCTTCATTTTCAACTTATTGTATGTTCCAATTGGGAACCTTTCTTTTCTCAAGTGAACCATGACTTCATCTCCTACCGGGAACTCCTTATATCTCCTCTTCTGATATGCCTTAGCCTTGTACTGAATATTCATCTTATTAATGTGCTTTCTCACTTCTTCAGCTGTTCTGCAAAGTCTTCGGCCTTGGCACTTGTCTTTTCTCCTTTGTCTAGATTCCTTAACTCTTAAGCATTTCTTGGACTATTGCCATATACAATCTGGAATGGTGATTTACCAGTAATCCTATTGACAGAATTGTTGTAAGTGAATTCTGCCTGTGGCAAAATCAAATCCCATCCCTTGGACTTATCTCCTACTAAGCATTGTAGTAGGTTACCCAAACTCATATTCACCACTTATGTCTATCAATCAGTCTGTGGATGGTGTGTAAAACTGAACTTCAAATCTATTTTCAACTTCTTCCACAACGTCCTCTAGAAATAACCAGCAAACTTGGTATCTCGATCTAAAACTATGCTCTTAGGAAGACCATGTAGTCTCACCACTTCCCTGAAAAATAACTCTGCAATATGAACAACATCATTAGCCTTCTTACAAGGAATAAAATGGGTCATCTTTGAGAATCTGTCCACCACCACAAAAATAGAATCATGTCCTCTCTGTGTCCTTGGTAAACCAAGAACAAAATCCATACTAATATCATCCCATGGCTTCTCTGGTACAGGTAATGGCTGATATAGCCCTATATTCTGACTTGTTCCTTTTGCCATCTGACACACGCTGCAACTCTGCACAAATTGCCTCACATCTTGTTGCAATTGTGGCTAGTAATAATGTTCACCAACAATAGAAATGGTCTTATGTTGACCAAAGTGTCTAGCTAATCCTCCACTATGCTTCTCCTTAATTAGGTTCTCTCTCATGGAACTCCTCGGAATGCACAACTGGCTTCCTCTAAATAACATGCCATGTTGGATTATGAAATCCAACCATTTTGTCCTATCCAAAGTAACAGGTTCCATACAAGCTTTCTAGGCCTCTGCAAAATCTAGATCTTCAGGATACAAACTTTTGAGCTCATCAAACCCAACAACCTCTATCATCATTTCTGTCAACAAATTTTGCCTTCTGCTCAAGGTATCTGCAACTTTGTTGGACTTCCCACTCCTGTGCTTCAAAACAAAAGTATAACTCTAAAAAACTCAACCCATTTTAAGTGCCTTTGATTTAACTTTCCTTGACTATTAAGATACTACAAAGCCTAATGATCAGTATATAAAACAAATGCTTTTGACAATAAATAATGTCTCCATTTCTTCAAAGCCTGAACTATTGTATAAAACTCTGGATCATAAACAGATTACTTTTTCTTGGCATCATTAAGCTTCTCACTAAAATAGGCAATGGGCTTACCTTCTTGACTCAAAACAACTCCTATAACATTACCACTAGTATCACAATCTACCTGAAACACCTTATTGAAATCTAGAAGTGCCAAAACAAGTTGTTCTATGACTTTATACTTCAATGTATCAAATCTCTTGTCTGCTCCTTTAGTCCATCTAAACTCTTTTCAATCCCCTCTCATTGTCTTAGGTAGGGGTGTACAAATGCTACTGAAATTCTTGATAATCTTTTTGTAAAAACTTGTCAAACCATGAAAAGATCTTACCTCGAAAGCACTCCTTGGCATAGGCCATTCGATGATAGTCCTCAGCTTCTCTAGGTCAATCTTAAGACCTTCCTCTGAGACAACAAATCCCAGGTCTACCAACTCCTTCTTTGCAAAACTACATTTCTTGAAATTGATCAACAACTTCTCCCTCAACTTCTCTAAAACTCTTATGATATGCATCAAATGCTCATCCCAAGTCTTACTAAAATTCAAAATGTCATCTAAATAAACAATAACAAAACTTCCCAAAAAAAATTTCAGTACCTTGTTCATGAGCCGCATGAATGTGCTCAGTGCATTGGTTAGCCCAAATGGCATGACTAACCACTCATACAAACTTTCATTTGTTTTGAAGGTTGTCTTCCACTCGTCTCCTTCTCTGATTCGAATCTAGTGATACCCACTCTTCAAATCAATCTTTGTGAAGTAATTGGCTCTACTCAAACAATCCATTATGTCATCCATTTTGGGCAATGGAAATCTATACTTGATTGTGATCTTGTTGATGGCTCAGGAATTTGTACACATCCTCCACTCTCCATCTTTCTTCAGTGCTAGTACTGCAGGTACCACACATGGTCAACTCTCTTATCAATCCCTTCCTCAACAACTCCTAAACTTGTTTGTTCAACTCTTCACTCTCTGCTGGAGTTATTCTATGGGTTGCCTTGTATGGAAAACTAGCTCCTGGTATCAAATCCATTTGATGACTTATCTTCCTTACTGGTGGTAAACCTTCTAGTACATTATTAGAGATAATGTCCTAAAATTCTTCCAACATATCTGAACTTCTACTAGTATATCTTCACATTTCTCATGACTAATCTTGGGAGTCAATGCAAATCAATGACGCTCATGCTTCATACCCTCAAAAAATTTCCTACCATCTACCAAGCAAATTCTGGTAGTACTACATACCTTTTCTTCCACCTCCTTCAACAGCTTCAACTTATGATGAACTCCATCCTTTGTTAGGGAATATGTGTTTGCAAGGCCATCATGGATAGCACTCCTCTCATACTACCACGGCCTCCCTAATAACATATGAGATGCATCCATCGGTATGATGTCACACAACACCTCATCATGGTAGTCCCCAATCTTGAACTTCACTAAACACTACTCATTGATCAAAGCTCTATGGTCCTTCTGCAACCATGCAATCTAGTATGGATTAGATGCTTTCTTCTTGTCAACTTCAACATGTCAACCATCTCCTCTGATACAAGATTATCAGTGCTTCCACTGTCAATAATATTATCACAACACTTACCTTCACATTTGCACCTTGTGCAGAATAAACTCTTCCTTTGATTAGGTTCTTTCTCCTCATTCAACAAAGTTCTTCTCACAACTAGGGTTTCTCCCCTTTCAGCATCTTTAGAGCGCTCAGATTGTGCATCTTCATCGACATGTGCAACTCATGCATTACCTTTAGGTCTCCTATTTGTCCTTGATGTTGAGGACACTCGTTGCTCGATGTCCTTCTCCACACTGGAAACAGGTTCCTCTGAAACCTCCTCTCCCAAGTCCTTGCCCAAGTCTGCCTCTTCCTCTTTGCTCACCATTGTTCTAGTCACGAGGGCGGTAGGTATTATATCCTCTCTAATTTGGACTGGTGCTGGCTTCTTCACTTTTCTTTGAATCTTCATTTCAACCCCCATAGGGTCTTCCACTATTCCTTCCACCTTGACCTCTTCCCCTTTGCTTGCTGTCAAATCTTTTATTCAGCCTCTCTTCCACCTTCATGGAAAACTAGTATGCATCTTCTATGGTGGTCATTCTGACCAGGCTCAGCTCCTCTTAAATACTTGGCCTCAACCCATTAATGTAGCAGGCTACCTTCTCCTTATTGGCCTCTGCATGACCGGTTCTTATAGCAATCTTATAAAACTCTTTTGTATACTCCTTAACAAACTTGTTGCCTTGCTTCAATCCTTGCAACTTCTTCAACAATTCCATCTCATAATCCACAGGAATGAATTGCTTCTTTAGTTTCTCCACCATCCGATCCCATCTATTGATCTTTCATTTTCCTCTTATATTCCTCTCTAACTGGACCTCCTTCCACCAAATACTGGCATGGCCCTTCAATTTTGTTTTTGTAAACTTGACCCGATCTGGGTCTTCCACATCTTCATACTCAAAATATTCCTCCATGTCATTGATCTAATCAATAATCTATTCTGGATTCAAATCTTCAGAATATGTACAAACTTCAATCCTGGGCCTCTTTCCTGTCTTAGAAATGGCCCTCAATAACCTAACTTCTACAGGATCTCCTACAACTTCTTGTTCTTCCTCAGATATCTCCTCTTCTACTTCATCCTCGCTTTCTTCTCTTGTTCTTGGCTCAAACCCTTTTGGCAACTCCTCTTACAATGCATTGATTTGTCTTTGCAGGGCTCTAAAACACTCTTCTGTCAAATCATTCCTCCCAATATGATTTCTTCGTGGAGGCATCTTGATCTCTGCAATAAATCCACAACCCCAGGTCCTGGTGCAAACTGCCTCACATTCGGTGATCTATCTACACACTTAGGAACCCTTTCTCTGATACCACTTGATGAAGGGGGTAAATCATAAAACAAACAATAACAAAAATTGCACACAGAAAATAGAATGATATTTTATTAATATGGGCAAAACATTACATTACAGAAGCTCAAATACAATTAGAGGATGAATCCCCTATAGGCTGCAACACATTACAGCTCCCTCTCTCAAGCCTCTAGAATCTTCAGCCTTCTATAACCACAAATCAACTAGGGTTTCTATTTTCCTACCCTTTTCTTGACTCTACAACTTCCCCCTTAACTCTACTATCCAAGGGTTCCCAAAAAATGTCATATATAGCCCTTTCCAGCTTAATTTCAAAATTTACATCTCCCTCCAAAAATAGGTCAGCTTCGCGGGGCCATAACTTTCGCTGTTGGATTTTCATTTATAATACCTTTTCGGAAAGCTCTTGAAAAGATGATGGTGCACAAGCAATATCGAAAGGTACACTACTTGGGTTTCCTGCCAAATTTTAGGCCCATCCGGAGCCTCTAATTGCCTCAAATTTGACTTTGAATATTTCAATAGGATTTTTAGAATTTGAAATTTTAATCTCACAAATGACAAATGATATTGAAGTGATTTCTTCGCCATTAGCTTCAATTCACCATTCTAGAGGTCTGTGTAAGATTTTGTATCCAACCATGTACAAATGCAAACTTACTAAAAATAGTAACCCTGCCAAATTTAGCCCTTATTGAAAAGAAACAATTTTTTTTTTGGTTGATACAATATTGCTCTTACACCCTAGATGCTCCTACATCAGACACCCAGGGTAATTTGAAAAGTGACCCTGTCACTGCTCATGAGTTAGAGGGAAACCAAAATGGTTAACCTCAGTCTTAGATAACCATGATGAATCTTCAATAGGCCTTCCTTTCCATTTCACCAAGTATTCTATATACTGCTTGTTTCTTGTACTCTTACCCACACGGCTATCTAGAATGCCCTCTATCTCCTCCTTCTCTGAAGTAAATGCTGGAATGCCCCATTGTGTTTCTTTATCAAGTCCATCATCATGATACTCTGTCAAATCTAAAATCTTGAACACTGGTGAAATATTGATGTCATCTGGCAACTCTACCTCAAATGCATTTCCTGAATCATGTTTTTTCAGGATTCTACACGGTCCAAATTTCTTCATTTTCAACTTTTTGTATGTTCCAATTGGGAACCTTTCTTTTTTCAAGTGAACCATGACTTCATCTCCTACTTGGAACTCCTTATATCTCCTCTTCTGGTCTGCCTTAGCCTTGTACTAAATATTCATCTTATTAATGTGCTTTCTCACTTCTTCAGCTGTTCTGCAAAGTCTTCGGCCTTGGCACTTGTCTTTTCTCCTTTGTCTAGATTCCTTAACTTTGAAGCATTTCTTGGACTATTGCCATATACAATCTAGAATTGTGATTTACCAATACTCCTATTGACATAATTGTTGTAAGTGAATTCTGCTTGTGGCAAAATCAAACCCCATCCCTTGGGCTTATCCCCTACTAAGCATCATAGCAGGTTACCCAAAATCCTATTCACCACTTCTGTCTGTCCATCAGTCTATGGATGGTGTGCAGAACTAAACTTCAAATCTGTTTTCAACTTCTTTCACAATGTCCTCCAGAAATAACCAACAAACTTGGTATCTCGATCTGAAACTATGCTCTTAGGTAGACTATGTAGTCTCACCACTTCCATAAAAAATAACTCTGTAGTATGAATAGCATCATTAGTCTTCTTACAAGGAATAAAATAGGCCATCTTTGAGAATCTGTTCACCACCACAAAACTGGAATCATATCCTCTCTATGTCCTCAGTAAACCAAGAACAAAATTTATACTAATATCATCCCATGGCTTCTCTGGTACAGGTAATGGCTGATATAGCCCTATATTCTGGCTTGTTCCTTTTGCCATCTGATACACTCTACACAAATTTCCTCATATCTTGTTGCAATTGTGGCCAATAATAATGTTCACCAACAATAGCAATGGTCTTATCTCGACCAAAGTGTCCAGCTAATCCTCCACTATTCTTCTCCTTAATCAGGTTCTCTCTCATGGAACTCCTCGAAATGGACAACTAGTTTCCTCTAAACAACATGCCATCTTGGATAATGAAATCCAACCATTTTGTCCTATCCAAAGTAACAGGTTCTAGGCAATCTTTCCAGGCCTTTACAAAATCTGGATCTTCAGGATACAAACTTTTGAGTTCATCAAACCCAACAACCTCTATCATCATTTCTCTCAACAAATTTTTTTTCTTCTAAAGGCATCTACAACTCTGTTGGACTTCCCACTCCTGTGCTTCAAAACAAAAGTATAACTCTGCAAAAACTCAACCCATTTTAAGTGCCTTTGATTTAACTTTCCTTGACTATTAAGATACTGCAAAGCTTGATGATCAGTATATAAAACAAACACTTTTGGCAACAAATAATGTCTCCATTTCTTCAAAGCCTAAACTATTGCATAAAACTCTGGATCATAAACAGATTACTTTTTCTTGGCATCATTAAGATTCTCACTAAAATAGGCAATGAGCTTACCTTCTTGACTCAAAATAGCTCCTATACCACTACCACGAGCATCACAATCTACTTTAAATACCTTATTGAAATCTAGAAGTGCCAAAATAGGTTGTTCTATGACTTTATGCTTCAATGTATCAAATCTCTTCTCTTCTCCTTTAGTCCATCTAAACTCTTTTCAATCCCCTCTCATTGTCTTAGTTAGGGGTGCACAAATGCTACTGAAATTCCTGATAAACTTTCTGTAAAAACTTGCCAAACAATGAAAAGATCTTACCTCGAAAGGACTCCTTAGCGTAGGCCATTCAATGATAGCCCTCACCTTCTATGGGTCCATCTTAAGACCTTCCTCTGAGACAACAAATCCTAGGTATACCAACTCCTTTGCAAAACTACATTTCTTGAGATTGATCAACAACTTCTCCCTCAGCTTCTCTGAAACTCTTCTGATATGCATCAAATACTCATCCCAAGTCTTACTAAAAATCAAAATGCCATCTAAATAAACAATAACAGAACTTCCCAAAAATTCTTTCAGTACCTCGTTCATGAGCCACATGAATGTGCTCAGTGCATTGGTTAGCCCAAATGGAATGACTAACCACTCATACAAACCTTCATTTGTTTTGAAGGCTGTCTTCCACTCATCTCCTTCTCTGATTCGAATCTGGTGATACCCACTCTTTAGATCAATCTTTGTGAAGTGTTTGGTTCCACTCAAACAATCCATTATATCATCCATTCTGGGCAATGGAAATTTGTACTTGATTGGGATCTTGTTGATGGCTCAAGAATTTGTACACATCCTCCACTCTCCATCTTTCTTCGGTGCTAGTACTACAGGTGCCGCACATGGACTTAGGCTTTCTCTTATCAATCGCTTCCTCAACAACTCCTAAACTTGTTTGTTCAACTCTTCACTCTCTGCTAGAGTCATTCTATGGGCTGCCTTGTTTGGCAAACTAGCTCCTAGTATCAAATCCATTTGATGTCTTATCTTCCTTACTGGTGGTAAACCTTCAGGTACATTATTAGAGATAATGTCCTGAAATTCTTCTAACATATCTAAGACTTCTCCTGATATATCTTCACATTTCTCTTGACTAATCTTAGGAGTTAATGTAAAGCAATGACTCTCATGCTTCATACCCTCCAAAAATTTCCTACCATCTACCAAGCAAATTCTTGAAGTACTACATACCTTTTCTTCCACCTCCTTCAAGGGCTTCAACTTATGATGAACTCCATCCTTTGTTAGGGAATATGTGTTTGCACGACCATCATGGATAGCACTCCTATCATACTACCACGACCTCCTCAATAACATATGACATGCATCCATTGGTATGATGTCACAACACCTCATCATGGTAGTCACCAATCTTGAACTTCACTAAACACTGCTCATTAACCAAAGCTCTATGGTCCTTCTGCAACCATGCAATCTAATATGGATGCAGATACTTTCTTTTTGTAAACTTCAACTTGTCAACCATCTCCTCTGAAACAAGATTATCAGTGCTTCCACTGTCAATAATAGTATCACAACACTTACCTTCACATTTGCACCTTGTGCAGAATAAACTCTTCCTCTAATTGGGTTCTTTCTCCTCATTCAACAAAGTTCTTCTCACAACTAGGGTTTCTCCCCCTTCAGCATCTTCAGAGCGCTCAGATTGCACATCTTCATTGACATGTGCAACTTGAGCATTACCTTCAGGTCTGCTATTTGTCCTTCCTTGATGTTGTAGACACTCATATGCTCAGTGTCCTTCTCCACATTGGAAATAGGTTCCTCCGAAACCTCCTCTCCTAGGTCCTTGCCCAAGTCTGCCTCTTCCTCTTCCTCTTTGCTCACCATTGTTCGGGTCACGAGGGCAGTAGGTATTATCTCCTCTCTGATTTTGACTGGTGCTGGCTTCTTCACTTTTCTTTGAATCTTCATTTCAGCTCCCATAGGGTCTTCCACTAGTCCTTCCACCTTGACCTCTTCCCCTTTGCTTGCTATCAAATCTTTTATTCAGCTTCTCTTCCACCTTCAGGGAAAACTGGTATGCATCTTCTATGGTGGTCATTCTGACCAGGCTCAACTCCTCTTAAATACTTGGCCTCAACCCATTAATGTAACAGGATACCATCTCCTTATTGGCCTTTGCATGACTAGTTCTTATAGCAATCTTATAAAACTCTTCTGTATACTCCTTAATAGACTTGTTGCCTTGCTTTAATCCTTGCAGCTTCTTCAACAACTCCATCTCATAATCCATAGGAATGAACTGCTTCTTCAGTTTCTCCACCATCCAGTCCCATCTGGTGATCTTTCCTTTTCCTCTTCTATTCCTCTCTAATTAGACCTCCTTCCACCAAATACTGGCATGGCCCTTCAATTTTGTTTTTGCGAACTTGACCCGATCTAGGTCTTCCACATCTTCATACTCAAAATATTCCTCCATGTCATTGATCCAATCAATAAGTTATTCTGGATTCAAAGCTCCAAAATATGTAGAAACTTCGATCCTGGGCCTCTTTCCAATCTTAGAAATGACCTTCAACAACCTAACTTCTGCAAGATCTCCTGCAACTTCTTGTTCTTCCTCAGATAGCTCCTCTTATGCTTCATCCTTGCTTTCTTCTCTTGTTATTGGCTCAATCCGTCTTCGCAACTCCTCTTGCAATGCATCAATTTGTCTTTGCATGGCTCTAAAACCCTCTTCCATCAAAGCATTCCTCCCAATATGATTTCTTCATGGAGGCATCTTGATCACTATAGCAAACCCACAACCTCAGGTCCTGGTGCAAACTGCCTCATGGTTGGTGATCTGTCTACACACTCAACAACCCTTGATCTGATACCACTTGATGAAGGGGGTAAATTATAAAACACACAATAACAAAAATTGCACACACAAAATAAAATGATATTTTATTAATATGGGCAAAAAATTACATTACAGAAGCTCAAATACAATCAGAGAGTGAATCCCCTACAAGCTGCAACACATTACAGCTCCCTCTCTCAAGCCTCTAAAATCTTTAGCCTTCTGTAAGCCCAAATCAACTAGGGTTTCTATTTTCCTTCCCTTTTCTTGACTCTACACCTTCCCCCTTAACTTTACTACCCAAGGGTTCCCAAAAATAGTCATATATAGCCCTTTTTGGTGGCCACCAGATTAATTTTGAAATTTGCATCTCCCTACAAAAATAGGTCAACTTCGTGGGGCCATAACTTTTGATCAGATTGTTGGATTTTCATTTATAATACCTTTTTGGAAAGCTTGCGAAAAGACGATGTTGCACAAGCAATACCGAAAAGTAGACTGCTTGGGTTTCGCACCAAATTTCAGGCCCATCCGGAGCCTCTAATTGCCTCAAATTTGACTTTGAATATTTCAATAGGATTTTTAGAATTTGAAATTTTAATATCTCACAAATGACAAATGATATTGAAGTGATTTCTTTGCCATTAGCTTCAATTCACCATTCTAGAGGTTTGTGTAAGATTTTTTATCCAACCGTGTACAAATGCAAACTTACTAAAAATAGTAACCTTGGCAAATTTAGCCCTTATTGAAAAGAAACAATATTTTTTTTGGGTTGATGCAAGATTACTCTTACACCCTAGATGCTCCTACATCTATAATCTATACACTCCAATTGTGAATACCCCTTTGCAACCAATCTGGCCTTATACTTCTCAACACTGCCATCTACACCAAATTTCTTCTTGAACACCCATTTGCATCCAACGGGTTTCTATCCAGGAGTCAAAGGCACCAAGTCCCAATTTTGATTCTTTTCCAAAGAAGCCATCTCATCCTCCATGGCCTCCTTCCAGGAACCTGCATCTTTCATATCCATAGCCTTGGACACAGTTCTAGGTTCATCACTATTAGTAAGCAAAACAAAAGCACAACTAGAATCAAACAATGTATAACTAAAACTCTTAGGTTGCTTCCTTATTCATGTGGACCTCCTCAAAGGCTGAGGTGGAGGTTCTACTTCATCTTCTAAACTTTCAAAGCTACTAGAGCTCTCCTCATTTTTAGGTCCAACATTGTCTTTCTGTTCAGTCTTCTCAGGGGTAGAAGGAAACTAAACAACATCTTCTTTCTTTTCTTTTTTTTCTAGTTGTAAAATAGTGGAAGAGGGTGTTAGCTCTCTAAAGATGACACTTCTGCTATATGGCACTTTTTCAGTCACAGGATCCCAAAGCTTGTATCCTTTCACACCAACACCATAGCGAATGAAGATACACTTAATAGTCTTGTTCTTCAATTTTGACCGCTTCTCCCTAGGCACATGTGCATATGCCTCACAACCAAAAACATGAAGATGCCTTATTGAAGGCTTTCTACCAGACCACACCTCCATGGTTGTCTTACCGACAAGAGCTAATTTAGGAGATCTATTTACCAGATAGAAAGTAGTGGCAACAACTTCAGCTCAAAACTTTTGTTTTAGACTAGCTCCAATAAGCATACTCCTAGCCTTCTCCATCAATGTCCTGGTCATCCTCTTTGCAACTCCATTTTGCTGTGGGGTATATGGAGTTGTCTTATGCCTTTCAATCCCAAGTTCCTTGCAATATTTATCAAATTCTATAGAATAGAACTCACCACCGTTATCAGTTCTCAAACATTTAATCCTTTTACCAGTCTAATTTTCAGCAAAGGCTTTAAACTCCTTAAACTTACTATAGACTTCAAATTTTCTTATGAGAAAATAAATCCATGTCCTTCTACTGTAGTCATCTATGAAAGATACAAAATATACAGATTTTGATAATGAAGGAACATTAATAGGACCAAATATATTAGAATGAACAAGGTCCAACACACCAGAAGGCTTATGAGAACTTGAATAAAATTGAACACGGTTTTGTTTTCCATATATGCAATGTTCACAAAAGTCAAACTCAAGAGTACAATCATCTAACCCCTCAATGAGGTTTTTATTTTTTAGGGTTCTAAGACCCTTCTCACTAATATGGCCAAATCTCTTATACCATTACATTGTCTTTTCAGTAGGAAGCTTAACTTCCAAAGTATGAATACAACCATCAGGACTAGATACAACAAATTTCTTCATTGCTGGTTTAGATGGTGGGGATGAAGTGACTACTGCCCTCTTCCTTGAGTTAGAAGAACTATTGCATTGTGAAATGCATGTCTCCAGCTAAAACAGAGTACCTCTCCTAGTACCCTTAGCAAGCACCATAGCTCTTCTAGTCATCTTGCGTCCTTCTTTCGAAAAGATAACCTGCACACCTACATCATTCAACATACTTATAGAAAACAGGTTTCGTGCTAAGCCTGTGATGTGCATAACCCTAGAGATCCTCTTCACTCATCCATCAGGGAATTGGATAGAGAATCTTCCATGACCAATAATCTTTAGATGAGAGTCATCAGCCAGGTACACCCTTCCACCATCGAACTCCTCATACTTAGTAAGCTAGTCTCAATGCGAGGTCATGTGGAATGATGCACTAGAATCAATTAGCCACACATCATCAGATGCATGGGTTGCCAGGGCTGCAATGAAAGCATCACCATCATCTTGTGACTTGTCAAAATCTGAATCTAGGTTCTTCTTCTTCTTTTTCTTTTCCTCTTTGCATTCCTTTCAAAAATGCCTAGATTTACCACAGTTCCAACAGAGAGCCTTGGACTTTCCATGAGATTTGGATCTCCCATGGGATTTGGATATGCCCTTATTAGCTTTCTTGTCTTTCTTTCTCCCTTTCTCCTTGGGTCTTCCACAAACTGCAAGAGCCTCTTTGGCTACCTCAGAAGACTTTCTTCACATCTCTTCAGATAACAACGAAGATACCACTTCATCCATTGTGAAAGTGGATGTGGTGCTCCTAATAGCCATCACAAGATGATCACACGAGTCTAGCAAAGAACAAAGCAAGGTCATACAACGATCCTCCTCATCCATCTTCACACCAACTGATGTCAATTGTGTAATTAACATGTTAAAGGCATTCAGGTGATCTGCAACAGATCCTCCATCCTCCATCTTTAGAGAATACAACTTCTTTCTCAGAAAAATTTTGTTCACCAGGGACTTGGCCTGATACACATCTCCCAACTTCTTCCAAAGCAAGTTTGCAGTTTTCTCTTCATAGAAATTTAACATAGTAGAATCAGAAAGACTAAGTCTTATGAGACCTTTAGCCTTCTAATCTTTGAGATCCCAATTAACTTGTGCCATAGCAGCTAGTTTTGTGCTACTAATAGTTTCCCAAAGGTTTCAATCAACAAGCATGTCTTCCATCTTGAGCTTCCACAGCTCAAAATTAGTGCCATTGAATTTATCCACCTCTATCCTTCTGGATGTGTTTGCCATCTCCTTGCTGCAATAAGATTCAAAATACTCTACACAGACTACCACTAAACTTAAGATCAGCTCAAAAAACCCCTACCCAACAACTAGGACCAAAGGTGATCAAGATCTGATACCAACTGAAAGGAAGCTAGGTGTACGGAAATCACTTCCTATACTAATCTAATGATGGGAGGGCTATGCAAATTCAATTTAATCTTTATAATTACAGCAACATGAAACATATAACAAAGATATTGCAGCAATACACATAGAACCAGAAATAAGACAGAAGAAGAGAGACAAGATATAACGTGGGGAAAACCCTTATCGGGTGAAAAACCCCACACTCGAAAACCTACACAATGTATTATCAAAACTGAATATGGTTTAAAATACACTTGCAATGCAATCTCTCAATAGTCTTCGACACTTGTATCTGGAGTCAATCCAACAGCATAACAATACCTATCAATCACATAATGCAACTCCTCAAAGCACCTTGTTGATGACTGTTTTGATGCAATCATAACAATAAGTTAAAATTCACATGACATGAACTGAAACTATACTTGAAAGACAAGAAGGAATCATTTGGTGATTCAACTAATCCCAAGTCTACAATGGTTCGGTTGGTCAAGTTCAGTTGGTCAATGTGAAGCTGTAATGTTCAAGGGGCCTTACGTAGTTTAGGTTTGTTCTGTGATTTACTGGCCTAAGAATATGCAAAGAGGTCATGAGATAGGTCAATGCTCTTCATTCCTTTGCATAAAGGTGCTACTGTGCTGCAAGTTTCAGATGTTTTTCTTTGATTTATGCAGCTTCCTTCTTTATGTACTTATGGAAACTGTCTACTTAGACTCTGTTATGCATGCTTCTTCAGATTTGAGACAATTTCCTTTAGATTTCTGCGTTTTTAGCTAGATAATTCAGATGGGTTGGGAAAAGTTAGAGAGATCTAATCTATACTTCATCTAATCTACCGAAGGATCTAAGTGTTTCTGTTATCCACTATGTAAATACCATAGTAATCTGATCAAATCCACAGTAGAAACCTTAAATGTAAGTCCTGAGCATTTTCACAAACATACATTTAAAATTGCAAGCTCTCAAAGAAGATATTTCAAAACACAAAGAAGAGCAGGAGAACACTCAGAAGATAGATGCAGAACTCCAGATTCTATTGCATTAGAAATGAATAGCCATACATGATTTACAATGTAAGAATGACTCTTAGTTTCATTGATCATACTACAGAGAACTTACAAGCTTTACAGATACAGTAAGGCAGCCAGACATTCCACGCGCACCTTACTGCAGACAAACAGGCAACCTCCTTCTTCTACTTCTAAACTATGCTAAGCTAACTTGCTGTTGTAAGCATCAAAAAATTGCCCTAAGTTATCCTTCATCCAAAGATTTAATTAATTTTAATTAATTAAATAAATCTTACCATTTTATACCATGTTTCGTAAATAATAAATTCAAATTATTTATTATTTATCTATAAACCACAACACCTCCCGGCAAATAATAAATTAAATCAACTTAATTTATTATTTATTATTTTATCCAAACTTTAACCTAAATCTATTTCACCAAAATAATACAAACCTGTTACCATAACCCTAACCACCTTTTTACCTACCTTTTCTCGTTCAACCGATCGAACCACTTTTGAAACCGTCCCCAAAACTTTATAAAAATCGAACTCATCCATCATTTATCCCCCCCGCAACATTTACATTGGAGTTATGCTACTATTCTGAGCAACCACATTTAAGCGGTTTCGGTAACATTTAATTTTTCGAGTTTCAATAGTTTGCAATTATCTTTTTGGTGCACTTAATGTAGATTTTAGGGTTTTGCAAAATACATTTTCAAATCTTTTTATTAAAATCTATGTTGGCTGCATACAATGGTGAACCCGACGTGAACCCTCCTTAATTTATTGTTGGCAAGCACTTTGGTGGAAGTTTGTGCAGGTGTCTCAACGAGTCTTGAAAATCATCTTCTACAGGGTTGCATTTGCTGGTTCTTTGTGATAACTGTTTCAATCATAAATGTTTGATTTAGCATTTCATTAATAAATCTATAGCATTTCGGACACGATAGGAATCTTTAACCGTGTTATAGCTTTCATTGATATCAGTTTAAACAGTGTTACCCACACATTCTGTAATCAGTTTAAAATGCATTCTATTAAATAGTTCCTTGCTTTGTATTTATTCTATGTTATCACCTTTCAGCCTCTACATTCTATAAATTATTCTACATTGGCTTGAAATTTTAAAATTGTTATATGCACATGTATACCCTGCGATGATTTGTTTTGTTTGAGATTACATCTCTTGAGACATTTTATCAAACTGTTCGTGTGCTATCTGTAGGTATCCACATTTTATACATGTCTGCCAAGACGGTTGCAATTACAACATCTAGCAAAAGTCCATTTTTAATTATGTTTTGATGAATGTTGAAAGCCGGTTTTATAGCTCTTATTTTGGTACAAGATGAGAATATGCTGCCAAAAGTATTTGCTCAAACACTGTCAGTAATAATTAAAGATACGTGGAAGAATTTGCAGGAAGATCGCCTCACACCATAAAGAATCCATACCTGAAATTTGTTCTCATCCTATTGTTGTATTCCCTGAACTGCCTATGGATGCAATGTCTTTTTGGACGTTCCTGTCAACACACAAAAATGCAAGTTGAGCATTTTCTATTCTTATTGATTATTCTTAGCCGCATATTCCTTGGAGTCTTTTGTGGGTGCAGCGCTGGCAGATTTTTAAAGCCCATCGGTTGTTTCTATCAGCATATTTATTGAATCCCTGTTAAACCCCTTTGTTTATACCTATTAGCGTATCCCTTGAACCGCTTGTGGGAATATACAAATTCACGCCAAGTCTATGTAGTTATTCAGAAACAATTGGATTTATTGAAATGATTAGGTCAATCTTAAAGAAATTGAAGAGAAAGACGTGATATGAATAGCATTTCTAAATCATCAAACTTTTGACCTTAACCATTAGAAGCTACATAAATTGCCAAGTATAACATTTTCTGTCATGCATAACTGCCTACAGAACCATTTGCATATAACCAGATTTCTTCTAAAACCATCAATAGTCAATTAACTACCTGAGTGCCAATTTCTAGCCCTTGGAGGCTGTTTCATTCGAACGGGTCCAACTTTTTTGTTTCTCATTGGATTTTCACGTTTTTGCAGGCGTTGGAAAGATAACTTAGACAACTACATCGTGGTGAAAGTCTTTTTCTCAAATTCATCTCAGATTTTCTAGTATAATTATTTGAAATTCAGACTTTCATTTTTTTTTGCAAAACATCAAATACTTTCTTCTTGTTGTGTGTTAATGTTCTTATGTGCTTTTGGCAGGGTTCATTCATCTCACTTGCAGCTTTTACGCCTGTCAAAGACTATTTTGCAAACTACTAATCAGTTTTTTGCAGGACCGCTTGTCAAAGAATCTAATCTTGAAACATTTTGTCTTCATTTTATAGATTAGATCACATCATAAGCAAAGGTTAAAATTAACAAGTGTTTGCGATGTCTTGTGGCTTGCAATTTTGTCATTAAATGCGTATGCTCTTCTCTTGCGCCATTCAGCGATCTTGAGAATCAAAAGCATTTCTTTGACATTTTGTATAACCATCCACACATTTGGATTTGGAATTAAAATGAACCTCATGCGAGTGTGAGGCAAAGGCGTTGTGTATGCTCTCTCCTTGCGTTTCATGCGATCTTGGAGACCAAAAACAACGTGTTTCCTCGCTTTTGTTATCCTTAGAGTGGGCCTGCTCTTGAGACACATCCGCAAGGAGAACTCATTTGCGACCCCAAGCGGGACTTTCGTCCGGCCCGCTATATAAATTGAGGATAAGGCGAAAGCCAAGTCTAACCGGTATTAGCGCTTACCGTACAGTGCTAGCTCGAAAGGAGGTGTACCTTGTGTATATTAAAACTCCTAGTAGGGTTAGTCAAAGCCTTTAGTGGCTTGCTGGACGCTCGTAAGGTGCCGGTCCCCCGGATATTCACTAGAACCCTTTTGTGTAGTGGCCAAAAACCCTCTACTTGTTGATACAGGAGGAAACTCTGATAGCCGTCCCATATTTTCGCGGCTTATGGCAGAGATAGTAAGGTACCTCAGGATCTGCGCGTCCTAGGACCTGGAACTTGGTGTGCCTGAGAAGTGAGTGCACTGTAAGGGGGAGCCCGTGCCCCAAGTTCCTGGAGCTATACACCATAAGTAGGCGCGGCTGGGTAAAACCAAGTGGGAACTCAACAAGTATTGTCCTTTCTTAGCCTAGGATCGTGCATGTTTACAAGTGTTTGCAAAACATCTAGGTGTCATAAAAAACAATCAATCAAGTTGTGTGTCTTAAATGATTGTTGTGTGTGCATATTTAATCATCATCACCATTATAACTTGTCTCCTACATCATCAGCTGGACTTTCAAAATTGAGAATCTTTTTATCCTCGTTGCACATCTCAAGTGGAATCTTGTCATTTTAAATCACAATAAGCTCTTTCGATTGATCATTCATCCATATTCATTCCCAAAATCTCTTTTCACTAGTTTGTAGACCCCCATTGTCCTATTGATCATATATCAACATCCAATTAAGAGACAGACCTTTTCCTAATCAATCCCATAACGATCCATTTGCTTAAGAGGCCCTGACCATTCTTAAGTTAGTGTATCTTTGTCATCTTATCTTTTCTACTCAATAAGCCCTGTCTTCCTTCGAGTAGAGGTGGCATTTCGGTCTCCTTTCTTCCTTAGGCATATCATCACCCTGAGTGTTTTAAAGGAGCCCCTTATCCGTATCTAGTCCTAAGGTCCATCCAGTCTCTTTGAGTCATCCTTTTGACTCTATTTCTATCTTAAATCAAACAATTCATATCTACATCTTGATCCATATCATTTATCCCCACTTTTGGAGTCTTTCATATCATCCATACATATCCATTTGAGAGCTTTTTAACATCTCAATTGTCCTCTATTTTCATGGTTACTACCCGTGCCCAAGCCAAGAAAAACAATATGGATTTCACTCCTCAAAATTGGCAACCTCAATCCTTAAGATTCCTCGAAGAAGAGCCCATCCATGAGCAAATCAATCCTTCCCAACAAGATACTGGATCATCATCACATTTTCATAATGATCCATGTGGAGACCTTTCAACTTATGTAGATGTTCGAGATGACGTATCCGACCAAACAGTTACTCCCAAAACTCCTAAACCCACAAATGACTATGCTGAAACGAATCCAATTGCACTTCAAATTCAACAAGATCCTGAAACATTGCAACTTGTTCATCTCACCATGGATCATGATCCTGATTATTTTATGCAATACCTTTATGATTGTGGAGCTAGAGTCCCTGATGATATTTATGAGAGAGAAAGAGCACGAAGAAAAGCAGAAAAAGCTAAAGCCAAAGCTCAGGCTACTTCCTCTCTCCACCAATCTTTTTCAACACCTATGTCAAACGTGTTCCAATCCACCTCATCTATCACACCACCACAAAATTTTACCTTGGGACCACAAGATACTTCTATTTCTACAATCCCATCTCTCTCTTCCCATCAATCATTTTCAAGACCTATGTCTATCTCATCACATACTTACACATTGGGGATACCTCCTGACTATTATCCTCCCGTGCTCCAACCTATTCAGTCATCACTTACACCCCCATCGATTCCATCATTAGGAATCTCACAATCTATCCCCGCAATTCAACCCATTCAGTCATCTTTATCATTTCCTTCATTAGGATCATCTCTCACAACCTCTTCCATTTCATCAGTAGGGATCTCACAATCTGGCCCTATATCTTCCATACCGAAAACCTCCAACATTCCCTCATCTCAATTAATTCCCAATGCAACTCATGTTTCCATACCTCAAACTTCTTCTATCCACATCCGTCACATCAACGCTCAAGCAAAACCGATATCCACTTCCATACCCTCAATTTCACGAAATTATAACCCTACCAATGTCTCATCCTCAAAACCCGTTGATCCCCAAATCCTTCAGCTACAACAACAACTCGCTCAATCACAACAACAGCTTGCCCAATCGCTACAACAAAATTTGAGACTCCAATCAGTCCAACAATCCCAATCATCGTCACAACATCACCCTCAAACATCACCTCAAACGCAATTACACAATCAATCAATCACCACTCCACCCATTCAAGACGAAATCGAACGAATCATTGATAATCGGATTGGTGCTCGGCAAAAGAAATACTCATTTGCAGAACTATACCCAGATCCATTTGACAAATCTCTAATCATGGTACCTTTTCCTACAAACATTGAAATACCAAAATTTGACAAATACAAAGGAAAAGGTGACCCTCGCGATCATATTCGTGAATTCTGTATCGCATGCATGGAATTTCGACATGAACCTACATACTTAATGAGACTTTTTCCTAAAAGTTTGGCTGGCTCAGCCCTTGAATGGTTCTCACGTCTCCCAGGAAACATCACATCTTTTGAACAACTAGCAGAAGAATTTGTCAAAAATTTTGCCTACAACATTGAACAAGACACTTCCATGCAAGACCTTTATAACACCAAACAAAAAGGAGGGGAAACCCTTACTTCGTTTCTACAACGATGGAGGCATATTGTCAGTCGACTCCCTTGTCACATTCCTGAGAAACAACTCGTTCCAATTTTTGTGCAAAATCTTAATCAAGAACTGGCCTTTCACTTACAAGTACAATGTTCTGATTCATTTGAACAAATCATGACAAAAGGGAAGATGATTGAAACAGCTCTTATCAACAAAGGTCTCATCAAAATTTACAAAGACAATTACAATCGTGATTCCAATAACCAAAACAATGATAAATCCCGATATTGGAATCGAAACAAGAATATTGTGAATGATGGAATCACTGATACAAAACATGTTCAACATGTGCAAAACAAACCATTTGTCCTCAATTCTTCATCAACTCAGAATACACCTCGAGATCGTCCACCACATATACAGAAGAAATTTACCTTTCCAGGTTTGCGACCACCACGCACATTTTCAGATTTAACAGAATCTCTTGAATCCATATTTCGAAAACTTAAACAAGCAAACATGATTGAACTTCCTGACGCTAGTAAACCTTATGATGACAATCGACCAAAACCCCGTTGGTTCCGAGAAGATCAATATTGTGAATACCACCGTGTCAATGGGCATGCTACTAATTCATGCATAAGATTGAAGCATTATGTCCAAGATCTAATTGATCAAGGAGAGATACACATAGATCAAATACCTCATAAGTCTCCCAATGAGAAACTCAAAGCCTACCAAGAACCATTTCCTCCACATGGACAACAAAATAATAGAGACAATAATGTTGATAACACATCACACAATGAAGTTCATTATGACTATAGTAACCATAGCGTAGTTGGCCGTATTGAAGTTTCATATCCTCGTGTCAATGTTATAACTGTTAGAGGTCGAACTCCCGCGTGTGATGTCACTACACGAAGAGGTCGTATTACTGTTCAGGGAACTCCTCCTCCTATTGCATCCCATAACCCCATGAGACCTCATGTGTTATCCCATAATGTACCTAAATATACTATCCAGGATCAATTGAAAAAGACACCTACCCAGATCTCAATCCTAGAGCTTTTAAGAATGTCTCCCCAACACAAACAAATCTTGGATAAAGCCCTTATAGAATCTCAAGTACCAGGTGATATTGACGTAGATCAATTCCAAGCTATGGTGGGGGCTCTTACATCCACTCCTCGCCTCATCTTCACAGAACCAGAAAACTCCACTCCAGAACATTTCCATAACGAAGCCCTTCATCTAGAAGTTATTGTCAAACAACATTTCGTGAAACGAGTCCTAATAGATGGTGGGTCAGCTTTGAATTTATGTACCCTCAAATTAATAAAACAACTGGGATACTCCGATGAGAACATTGATGAGAAATATCAAATTACGATCAAAGCTTATGATGACGGAGAAAGAAAATCGGCAGGTACAATTAAACTCCCAATCAAGGTTGGCCCTATTACAATGGAAACTACATGTCAGGTCTTAGATCTTGATCTCCCCTATAACATTCTCCTAGGGCGTCCTTGGATTCATGCCATGAGAGCCGTCCCTTCCACGTACCACCAATGCATAAAATTCCCATTTAATGATCGTGAGATTACCATACAAGCAGACCCTCGCCCATTTCAATACTGTAGACGACTGGAGGGTCCTTATCGCCATCAAAATTATTGCCCGACTAATGAGGTTGCCCAACCATCATCCAAATACATTGATCCATCCACCCTCACCCCGTCTTCTTCATCCACACCATCCACTTCCCGATCGAAGATCAAGGCTAAGATCAGTGCTACAGGCATGGGGGAGTACACTCTGTTTCATATCAATGAACTTCCTCTTTCACCTAAGAGCTATGGGCGACCTCGTCCGATTAATCATGTCTTGATTACTCATCCACAGTTGAAAGACTTCAAATATTGGGGGCAACTAAGTCAAGAAACCATTGAAGATGACATCTCTAAATGGCTCTATAGCGATGAAGATGAACAGAGACAATTGCCATTGAGTATATATCACAGAGGTTATCCTATCATTAAAAAGTTGGGCTATACAGACGGTCGGCTTGGGCAACAGCAACAAGGAATCTTAGAGCCGTTAGAATTTCATCGCCGACCTAAGCATGCTGGGCTAGGGTTTGGATCCACTAAGCGTGAGTCACCCGATGTTGAGTTTATCTTAGACGAAGTGGCGAAAGCTTTTCCCGCAGTTGAGTCCTTTAATCAAGACACTTTCATAGATCCTTTTGAAGCGGCCGCCGATGTTTTCGAGGATAATTCCATCTATACCATCACCTATTCCTTTGATCAACCATCCTCCTCATCCACCCCGTCCACTTCCTCTCATTCATTATCCCTTGTTTATCCAGATCTCATTGACTGGGACCAACACGGACCTCCTGTTCTTGATGTCTTTGAAAATGATGAGGCTATTGGTGAATTTCTGGGGCTTCGTACTCATCTACCTATCAGAGATCACAAGATTGGTTACTCTATTGAACTACATTCCGATGCCTACTTTGGCGAATCTGTTAAATTCCTTAGTCAAAAAAATGAAAATGTAAAAATAATGTCCCCTGGTGAAAACCACTTTGTGGCACTTTCGGATGATGCAAAAATAAAAATAAAAGACGTATCCACTGGTGAAAACCTTTCTGAGGCGCCAGAGGATGAGGAATTTAACCTTCCCAAAGTGGGGGCACACCGAGAAAAGTCCACTATTCTCATAGAACAGACACAAGAGATGAATCTTGGAACTACAGAAGAACCCAAGATCACATATGCAGCAAAGTCATTATCAGAATTTGAGACTCGGGATTTCAATTCTTTCTTCAAAAAACGAGAAATCAATTTTGCTTGGTCCTATGCACATATGCCAGGATTAGATCCATCACTAATAGTACATCATTTAACAGTCCGTCCTGGAACAAAACCAGTCAAACAAAAATTGAGAAAGATGCATCCCAAAATTGCTCTAATGGTCAAGGCAGAGTTAGAAAAGCTCTTGGCGGTTGGTTTCATCAAACCGATAGATTATCCTGAGTGGATCTCAAACATTGTACCTGTAGCCAAGCCAAATGGAACCATCAGAGTTTGTAATGATTTTAGAGACATCAATAAAGCTTGTCCAAAAGATGATTTTCCGTTACCAAACATTGATATCATAGTGGATCTGACAGCAGGACATGAGATGTTATCATTGATGGATGGATTTTCTGGTTATAACCAAATTAGAATAGCTGAAGAAGATCAACATAAAACTTCTTTCATTTGTGTTTGGGGAACATATTGTTGGCTTGTCATGCCTTTTGGTCTAAAAAATGCCGGAGCCACATATCAAAGAGCAATGACTGTTATCTTTCATGATATGCTTCACAAACAAATGGAAGATTATGTAGATGACATACTTGCCAAATCAAAAACCAGAGAGGGGCACCTATATGTTTTGGAAAACATTTTTGATCGTCTTGAAAAGTACAATGTCAGACTAAATCCTAAGAAGTGTGTATTCGGAGTAACATCTGGAAAACTCTTAGGTTATATTGTCTCCAGAAGAGGAATTGAAGTTGATCCAGCAAAAGTCAAAGCTATAATGGAAATGCCTCCTCCTCAAAATCTAAAACAACTTAGATCTTTGCAAGGAAAATTACAATCCATACGGAGGTTTATTGCTCAGCTTGCTGACAAGTGTCAACCATTTACTCACTTGTTGAAGAAAAACACACAATTTATTTGGGATCAAAATTGCCAAGAAGCATTTAATAAACTTAAAGAATACTTGGGATCTCCTCCTGTGTTAGCACCACCTATTCATGGAAAACCCCTTATTTTATACATTTCAACAACATCAGCAGCATTAGGGGCCTTGTTAGCACAAAATGATGATAGTGGTAAAGAACGAGCAATCTATTATATCAGTAGAACTTTGGTGGGCTATGAAGTAAATTATTCACCTATTGAAAAGGCATGTCTCGCAGTTGTCTTTGCATCACAAAAGCTTAGGCACTACATGTTGAGTCATCAGACTAAGCTTATATCAAAGATTGATCCTCTCAAATATCTACTATCTAGAGCAGCCCTGACTGGACGTACGGCAAAATGGGTGATGATGCTTAGTGAATTTGACATTGAGTATGTTGATAGAAAAGCTATAAAAGGACAAATAATAGCAGATCAATTGGCCGAAGCACCCATAGAATCAGATCATCCCATGGTAACAGAATTTCCTGATGGATCAATCTTGGACATAGAAACTATTCCCTCTTGGCAATTGTATTTTGATGGTTCTCATACTCAACATGGCTCTGGAGCTGGAATACTCTTTGTTACACCTCAAGGCGATTATATACCAAAATCATTTCACATTCAATTTCCATGTACAAACAACATCGCCGAATATGAAGCACTAATCAAAGGATTGAAATTGGCTATAACCTGGAATATCAAAGACTTACAAGTTCATGGGGATTCTCAACTAGTGATCAAGCAAGTGAACAACGAATATCAAACAAAGGATGAAAAGTTAAAGCCATACAAGAAACTAGTGGATACATTCAAAACATATTTCAACAGGATCACATTTGAACAGATTTCAAGGCTTCACAATAAAGCTGCTGATGCTATGGCCACAATTGGTTCAATGATAGAGATACCTGGGAATGATCACAAAATTGAATTCCTAATAGAAAAGTTGTTTGTACCAGCTTTTGATATCCCAGAATCAGAGTTGGTATGTGATATTGTTGGTCCTAACTCCACTTGGTTCAATGAGATCTACCATTACCTTCATAGCCAAATCATTCCACCAAATCTTTCCAAATCCCAACATCGCTCCTTCATTCGTCGTTCTTCCCAATATGTCCTCCTCGGTGATACGCTTTATAAAAGGTCACTAGATGGTGTTTTGCTTAAATGTCTTAACCCGGAAGAAGCCCAAACTGCCTTGCATGAGATACACGAAGGCATCTGTGGTGCTCATTCTGGAGGTTCATCCTTAGTCAAGAAAATGCTTCGCACAGGATACTATTGGCCTACTATGGAGCAGGATGCGCATGAATTTGTTAAGAAATGTGTACCTTGTCAGCAACATAGTGATCTAATTCATGCACCAGCACAAGAACTGCAAACTATCACTACTTCATGGCCATTTTCACAATGGGGGCTCGATCTCATTGGAAAAATACATCCATCCTCCTCAGATGGTCATAAATTTATTATCACTGCTACTGAGTACTTCACTAAATGGGTTGAAGCAATTCCTCTTACTTACATTACGGGAAAGCAAATATCTAAGTTCATTTTCCATTATATCATTTGCCGCTATGGTATTCCTCAAGCCATAGTCACAGATAATGGTCGCCCATTTAAGAATCAAGATGTCAAAGAGCTTTGCAATAAATTCAAAATCCAACATCACTTTTCCACCCCCTATTATCCGCAAAGTAATGGCCAAGCTGAAGCAACTAATAAGACTCTTTTGAAAATCTTGAAGAAAACAGTAAACGAGGCTGGCCGTGATTGGCACTTGCAACTTCATCCTGCTCTTTGGGCTTATCGAACTAGTATCCGTACTCCTACTGGTGCTACACCATATTCCTTGGTATATGGTTCAGAAGCTATTTTACCCATTGAGATCGAGCTCCCTTCCTTACGAGTATCCTTACAACACTTGATTTCAGATGAGGAGTATCGGATATCAAGACTACAAGAGCTTGAATTGTTGGACGAGAAGCGACTTACAGCTCTTAATCATCTAAAAGCTTATCAAAATCGCCTACGCCGAGGTTACAACAAGAAAATGAAGCCCCGTAAATTTGAGCTTGGAGATCTTGTTCTACTAGAAAATCAAAGGAATCTGGCTGATCGTGTAAAGAAAGGGAAGTTTGAACCTAACTGGTTAGGACCTTTTGTCGTAACCAAGAGCTATGGATCAGGAGCTTACCAACTTTCCACTCCGGAAGGTCAACCTTTGGAAGAGCCTATCAACATAGCCCATCTCAAACGGTTCTATACCTGACTCGGAGTATCCCAGTTAAAAAAAAAAAAGTAAAAAAAAAATATAAATTAAAAAAAATAAAAAAATAAAAAATAAAAAAAAAATAGTAAAGAAAAATCATTTCGTCCAATGGTGAAAACCACTTCGGTGGCGCCCTGGATAAGTACCATGGTGAAAACCTGTTCGCAGGCGCCATGTGTAGAATTCAAGCTGTCCCCACCATCCTTTAGGTAGTTTTTTCACATCATCCATCTCGCCATCATCCATTTCCCATCCATAATAAAATATGTCCTCCCTTTTGCTCCCATCCATATCTTGCCATACGCATCTACTCAGTATCATCTGGTCATATTGCATTGTCTCGCCAGCTATTCTACGTTCTGTTATCACTAGCTTGTCCATTAGTCCTTTCCCATTCCTTCACCAGCTCTCATCCTAGTATTCTTTTGTCCACCTGTGTAGGTCTATGTGTCTTGGTACCTTTGAGTTCCTCATAATAGACTCTTGAGTTTGTCTGCCTTTCCAGTCTCGTGCAATTCCGTAATAACATTTTTTTTTCAGCACTATGTCTTCATTCTTCTCCTTCATCCAATCATCTCACTTCATGCAAACACAAAATTTCCAATAAAACAAACACAACCCAATTTTTTAGCACTCGTACATTCCAAGCCATATCTCAAAAACACTTTGAAACTCTTAGACTAAATTATGGAACTTAAACACCTAGTGATTCGATCTTGAATTGTAGTAACTAAGTTGTAGATCCCCCAAGCCAACCATCCTTTATTTACCTTATCTTATCCAGGGATATATCATTCCCGCAACATGGCACTTATCTATTTATTGTATTAGTCTTTGGCTTGAGATCCTACCGCCTATCTTACCGCTTATCATGATTAAGTCTTTTGATCCTTCTTTTTCTTTTTTTTGCCTAGGGGCAACATTGTGTATGCATGTTTTGCTTGTCTTGGTTGCATGTGCTGACTCATTGATGTTTTTGTGTCTGTTGTTGGTCCTTGCAACATACTTGCCACACCGTCATCATGGTCTTTCATATCATGGTGCCATTAGGCATATGCTTGCTTGCGACTTTCCTCCTTTCTGCATTTGACACATCGTCACCTTGGTCTTTATACCTCGGTGCATAATGTCAGGTGCTATATCAAACACCAGGTTGCTCAAAGTTTAATCAGCATAACTCCATCATCCTTCCCTCCATTTCCTAATGTGCATCCAAAAACCTATGTTTTAATCTTCTTTGAAACAATATTGCTTCGCAACATTGTCTCAAAGAGGGGCAAAATGTAAGCATCAAAAAATTGCCCTAAGTTATCCTTCATCCAAAGATTTAATTAATTTTAATTAATTAAATAAATCTTACCATTTTATACCATGTTTCGTAAATAATAAATTCAAATTATTTATTATTTATCTATAAACCACAACACCTCCCGGCAAATAATAAATTAAATCAACTTAATTTATTATTTATTATTTTATCCAAACTTTAACCTAAATCTATTTCACCAAAATAATACAAACCTGTTACCATAACCCTAACCACCTTTTTACCTACCTTTTCTCGTTCAACCGATCGAACCACTTTTGAAACCGTCCCCAAAACTTTATAAAAATCGAACTCATCCATCATTTATCCCCCCCGCAACATTTACATTGGAGTTATGCTACTATTCTGAGCAACCACATTTAAGCGGTTTCGGTAACATTTAATTTTTCGAGTTTCAATAGTTTGCAATTATCTTTTTGGTGCACTTAATGTAGATTTTAGGGTTTTGCAAAATACATTTTCAAATCTTTTTATTAAAATCTATGTTGGCTGCATACAGCTGTATTTTCCTAGAATCTCTGTTGTGTAGCCCCTGTTGTAAAGTATTACAGTGTAGAGAGGCACAATATATAACATTCTGATTGTCCTCACTACAGCAAAAACCTAACTGAACTCCTGGTTCAAACCTCTAGTTACAGCAATAAGTGCAGGTGAACCAGTTCTCAAAAATATCTCTGAGCTGTGGTCAAATCTGGGCGAAATATTGCCCCTTCTGAGAAGTTCCAGCAGCTGGGCAATAACTTCTGTCTGTCTTTTGCAATAATATCTTCAGCTGCGACCTTCCTCTTCACTTGAATGGCTTTGACTTTTGCATTTCATCTCTATCTTCTTGCTCCTGAGATCTGATCTTCTGCCTCCATGAGGTCACTGTATCGACTTTCCAGCTGCTTCCTCAACTGCAAGCCTGCAAGACAAGACCAGCAATAAGTTTCACATTTATCACAAAAAACAGCAGGAAACTAGAATAAGCGTTTAAATCCAAGTGACTGCACAAGATCGTGGAAATCAGATCTAGAATCCGCTCAAAACGCGTCAAAAATGCGCCCAAGCTGCTCAAAATTGATGGGTCAACCATCGCTGACTGAAAAAATGTCAGAGGCGCCAAAAAAAACACTTCAAAACTCCACCGCTTCATTTCCCGCCCATCGGCATGATATTCGCAGTCGGTGCGTCAAAAAAAACAGGTTAGTCGATATACCTCATCATCATGATATTCTGGAAATAGCATTCCCTCCTGAAGGTTCAGATGAATTTCATCATGATGATTCGCCTCTGCATATTGGAGAAAAGAACAACATCATCATCATCATGTTGAAGAAGAATAGGAGGATGCGAATATAATCATGCTGTCGAGGAGAGGAAGATGATGGTGACGTCATCATGATATTCGGGCTTCATTGAGATGCTAAGGATGACGTCATCATGATATTCGGTTAAGATCAGGGGGATATTTGATATCGGGTCACCTAAGGAGCATGATCAGGATGATGAAGTGAATATGATCCTTTCGCGGCCAAGGTAACCCTCTCGAGAAAATCAGCATGATGAAGATCATCATCATATTTGGGGCGTATGTCGAACTGGGAAAAGGACGTCATCATCATGATAATCGGGAACCGGATCGTGCTTGGAAAATATATCCTGCTCGAAGGAAAAATGATGATGATGATGATCAGGATGTTCTCAAAAGGTTGCATTTTCGGCAGGAGGACTTGGCGAAATATCGGGCGAACAAACAAGATCATGATGATCTTGACAATCAGGACAGGATAAAGAATGATGATGACGTCATCATCATATTCGCGCTAGGGTGATATTGTAAAATATGATGATGCTGATCATCAGGATATTTACTTCTCATCGATTTATCATGATGACGTCATCATGATATTTTGTCTTCGAAGCACAAGGATAAGTTGGTCATCATGATATTTCGGCTAGGGTGATATTACAAAATATGATGATGCTGTTTAAGAAATGCAATATCGAACCCTTCTTAATAGATAGGCTGATCATCATGATGTTTCGGCAAACGGATATCAGGAGGATATGAAGATGATGATCCTCCTTTGAAATTATCATGATGATGTCTTCATTACTTAGCGAATTTCAGCGAATGTTCTGTGAAAGATCAGGATGATGATCAAGAAGCCGTCATCATCATATTCGAAGTTCAGCAAATATCATGATGACGACCTTGTGAAAGGGAGACCAGGAGGATATGAAGTCGTCGTCATCATCATATTTCGAATGCCAGCAAATATCATGATGATGACCCTCCAATAGGTTTTGAACGTGCGCATGTAAATATGCCGAAGGTGATTTTGTTAAGTCAGGGTGATCCTATACCATCAGCATGATATTTTAAGATCAGGCGATGCAAGGATATCATGATGATGCTCGCGATAAAAAGGCCGCTCGACGGGGGGAACCTACCTTGACTTAAAGTTAATGTCATCATGATATTTCAAACCTCAGGATATTATCGGGGGGTGCGTTTAAAATATGATGATGATGACACTCTTCAACAAAACCGAGTTTATAACATGACCTTCCTAAAAGATATCATGATGCTGCATAATGCGAAGATCATGATGATCCTGTCAACATGACTTAGAATAAAAATAAAATGATGATCCTCCTGCGAATATCAGGTTTGACCAAGACTTTGACCGTGCATAACTTCCACATATGGTCAAATTTTCAAGTGAAGTAAAAGGCAAACCTGTATGAAATTTCAAGCTCTTTCAAAATATGAGGTCACAGAAACAAAATATGAATTTTGACAAACAGACCTCATGATGATGACCTACCCTATGCAATATCATGATGATGATGCACCTGACCTTCATTTTTACCAGACTGCCAGAAAGCAGAAAAAACACAAGCAGAAGCAAAAAAGCAAGACATCAGCAGGGGTCCTCGTTTTGCTAAGGAGCAAAATGGGGCGTGTTGTGAACATCACAACACACCTGTTTATATAGAAAATACAAGGCAAACTAGCCTCTATCTTGGAATGGGCGTCCAACTTGACCTCATGGCCCAAAACCCATGCCTATGGACACTTGGTCAACATTGTAAGATGCATCTAACATTTGTCAACACACCCCATCCCAAAGAGGTTGCCTATTTCCAAAATGGGCTATGACAGATGCACTTACAACTCTTACGACTATCATAGAATCTGTCATAGCAGTTACAAGTTAGAGCTATAAGAGAATCTATCATACACAAGCTATAAATAGCATATTCTCTTACAACATGTCATAGTCCACCTTGGGGTACCCAAAGATGCCTTTTTCAAAGATGCTTCTCAACACATGTCTTCACCTGTCTTACAAACTTCTATTTCTGACTCTTACATGTCATAACTTCGTCATAAGAATCTGTCATGACCGTTATGGTCAATATTCCCTTACACAACATCCAAGATGCCGACACATGGAAAAATATTCCTACCACTAAGTGGGATGCCTATCTCCTCATGTGAGGAAAAAATTACTTGTGGTCATATGCCATGTAGGATGACACATCACCGTGCCAACTCCCACAATATGACAACATAGGATTTAAATCGAAATTATCCAATAGGCAATAAATAAATAAATACAATGAAATAATACAAGGAATTACCAAGGTTGAGACACCTTAATTCCCAACATTTAGGGTTTATCTTGGCAAGGGACCTTGTTAACAGTCGATGAGTTAATTTGTTCTATTCCTTTGTTGACTGGTTGAGCATGTTTCCTAGTTGACCAAGTTGTAACTTATATCCATCTCTTTGTGTTTCGACTAACCCTTTGCACCTAGTCCCACCGTCTTGTCCCGTATCATGAGGTTTCTTTTTCATATTCAACTCGCTAAAACATATGTGTTATCCCTATGGTTGAGCTATAAATAAGTTTTAAGTGAAGTCCCCCTTTTCCATCTTACCTAGTGAGTCCCCCTTTTAAAACAACTCTCAACTCATGTGCTTGAATTGTCCACTTAATTTCCCCCATCGCATCAATTCATTGTATCACATTTGTGTTTTTGATATTCTTAGCTAAATCATGATGTGCAATGGGCATTCTTAGTATAGGTGTCCATTCCTCATTACATTGCATGGGGCCTTTGCATCATGGTTTTATCTCATAGAGAATAAGAGAATGTGTGACATGTGCTAAATAACCATATTTCCACCAAGTGTCTTCATCCCCACTCATTGCAACACCTCAATGCATCACAAATGGCTTAAAGGAATATTGTGAGGAATCACAATGTACAATGGGAGGTAAAGGTAAAGGTATAAAAACCAATAATATTCCCCACCAGATGTTAGTGGTAGCAGCTCATTGCAGCAGTTCTTCACATTGCAATTTCTATTTACTAGAGTTAGGCTGAAGGGTGCTATTCGATGGTTGTAAAGTAAAGTTGGTGGAAAAGGTTTTAAAGAAGAGAGGAGATACGTGGCGTCTTCTTAGTTCATCGCAAGGCTACTACACATCGCATTTCACACTATGGAGCATTGAAGCAAAAGGTGACGGATAATGGTTGTGCAACAATCATCGATTGTGTCTTGAAGGAACTTCATCCATGGTTAGGATTCAAACTAAAATTGCTATTTGATAGTATTTCTCCTCTTCCCTCACATGAGATATCACCCTATAATTAATGGCATTTCATCACACTCCAAGGCCATAAAATTGAAAATTGAACGCTTTCCCATCATTTTGTGCAAACAATCTTCAAATGATCAAGTGAACAGTGCTTAGGGCAAGAGAATTCATGGTGAAGAATTGCTAATTCCATGTAAGTTAGTGTTTCCTCCTCCTTCTGTATACAAGAGTTTTATTTTAAGAATTAGAAAAATGGATTTGTGTTTATGTCTGAAAATATCTCACAAACCCTAGATTAAAGGAAAGAGCAGGTTTAGGGGTTTGCATAGTCAAATTGGTTAGACTTTGTATTTTTTGGTAGGGTATAGCTGAATTGTTAAGAGGGCTAGTGTTTAATTTGAATTATAAAACCCTAATTTTAAATTCTGTAAGTATGAGTCAAGCTAGTGAAGTATTAGCGGTTAAACCTAGGGCCGGGAAGGAAAAACCTAAAACGGATAAAGAAAAGCCAAAGACAAAGGGGGTGAAACATGATTATGCTAAATTTATGGAGGATGTCCTTATGGAGTTGTTCCTTGGGGCCAAGGCTGTGGGGAAGGGAGCCACTAGTGAGGGTATCTTGTCTAAACATTTACATGATTTTGCTAGGGGTATTGGGGATATAGTTGTGCCACAGATTGGATGAGATTTATTTAGGTATGAGTACAGAGGGTTAGAGTACTAGAATCCTATTAGCAACCCATGGAATACTAACTTGGGTAAGCTTATCATGCCAAACGTATTTGTTGATGTTGGCTTAATTAAGGAAATTGCTAAGTGTTTTGATCCTGAGGATAATGTTATAAAAAGTGTGGATGGAACTCCTAGGATGGAGATTAGTAAAAGTCAGGTTGTGAGGACTTTTTGGTTAAACCCTTCTTCCACTGTGGCTATTCATCCTAGTGATCTACAACAGGAATATGAAAAGGGAAAGTATAGATATAGAACATATGTGCTTCCCAAGCATAGGAGAAAGGATTTAGGAAAGAAGAGGGTAAAATTTGCCCAAAATGAGGTAGAACCTTTCAGTTGTGATGAATTTGAGAATTATTTTAAGAACACTTACAACGCATTGTGTCAAGTACTGGGCAGAAGGTATGATCTGAAAATGCCTATTACTTTAATGGTGATGGCGGCTAATATTTAGGAAAGAGACGAGAATAAGGAGTTTGATTATGCCTCCTACATTGCTGAGCAGATTCAAAAGTAGTTGATTGATTTGAAAGCCCCCAATACTCCTTTGGTTTTCCACCCTTCTTCTTTGCTAATGTATATCCTTCTATGGAAAGGTGTGAAGGTCTGGTCCAAGTCATTAGACCTTAAGACAAAAGATAAAGATGGAAATGAGTTACCTATGTAGCAATGGACACATGTGTGGGATCAACATAATCATGAGTCAAACTATGTTGCTTTCTCCAATAGGTTGGTTTTTGCAATTTTGGATAATTTGGGAGTGAGGCCTATGGAAATTATTTTAAGAAATATTATGCAAATCCTAAGCCTAAATGAGTTTAAGGCTGGTACTAAAATTGATCTCAATTGGAGAGATCAGTGTCTCCATGGGTCTTTTATAGTCTTTAGAATATATGATGCTTTGGTACAACCTCAATGCTTTCTTACTTTTGTCTCTGATAGACTTGCATTTATGGATATTATGTGGCAATTGGATTCTATGGATAAGGAGTACTTCAGGAGTGCTAAAAAGGGATCTTTTGTCTCAAGGAAAATTGCATTTTCTCACTTTAGAGTTACATCAAAGAAGGCTTGGACAATTTTGCAGAAATGCTAAACTCATATAAAATGGAAGTGGAGAAGGTTAGGAACTGTGACCTTGAAGGGTTCATTCACATAGAAAGAAAAATTAGGAACAGGTTTGGTTTCTACCACCATTTATTGCATTCTAAAGATCTGATTAGGAATCTAGTATCAAAAAGAGATTGAAAGTAGAAAGAAGGCATGTGCCATATGATTGAGGTTGAGAATGGGATTATTGAAAATAATCCAGCCTATGTACGCACTTATACTCAAATTTTAGATCCTTTTCAAAGGGATATGAAAATGTTAGATGATTATGGATAGAGCACATTCATAGATGTAATAAATTAGGTAGAGGAGACAACAAGAAGAAAGAAAAATGAGAAATTGGCCATAATTAGGAGAAGGTCAGCCTAATCATCTAAATATGGTCCCTCTGAGAAAAAAATGGAAATACAAGGAATGGAAATTGCTAAACCTCTTGTGGATTACATTGTAGAGACTGAGGTAGGAGATACTATGGAGGAGCAGTCTGCTGAGCATGTTCTAGGAGAAGAAGATATACATCAAATATTCCCATCCTCCCACATTAATGACACCATTGATTCTTTTATCCCTACTAGAAGGGTTATTACCACTGTTTTTGATGAGGAAAATGAGGAGGATGATGAAGATATCAGGTTAAGGGCATCCAATGTGTTCTTAGATGATGAATCCTTTGTTCAAACAAAGGAGTTCATGGAATTTATTGTTTAGTTTAAGTGAAATAAGTTTGAGGAAAGGATAGAAAGGGCAAAGGAAGGAATTGATCCTTCACTACATGAGGAAGTGGTAAAGGAGGAAGAGGAAAGGATTCACAAGGAGATTGTGGAGATCACACTATTGAATGCACGTTAATGGTTAAACAAAGTGGAATTCTTTTAATGCCTGGTTGGGATTTGTCTTCTGCTATTGCTTTTGATGCTATAAGAAATGATGAGGATGCATTTGTTTCATAGGAAAAATATGATAATAGGGTTGTTAGCATTGCCTATAGCCCAAGGTTGCATGCGATGGTACTTTGGTCCATGGGACCAAACATAGGGAAGCCTAGGGTAATCAAGTTAGTTGGATAAATAACTAGGTAGGTTATGGTAAATAGAGCATCTGAGATCTCTCATACACATGCAACAAAATTAATGATGCATCTTGCAATGCTCAGTGTTGACACTACTAAAATGATGCAAGAAAAGTATGATTAGCTCTTGGATAAATTCAATAGGTTGTAAGATGAATATCACAAGTTAAAGGCCTATGCACCTCAGGAGAAGCCTATGGTACCTGTGATGAAGGCCCTTCCCTCTCCCACTTACATAGGAGTTTTCTATTCAAGATAGAGAGACTTTGTCTCTTAGAATTAAGAGTTTAAAGGATGAATTAAAATTGGCTAAGGAAGGTGGGAAGAAGGCCAAAGATCAAACCAAAAATGTGGTGGTTAATATTATTGATGATATCTTAGGCCACATAATTTCATGTATACTCCACAAGTTAGATGATGTTTGGAAAGTGTATAAGGACATTCGTGAAGCCTATGAGAAGCATGTTGAGATTCAAAATAGCTTCCAGAATGTGTGGAATAAGTGGATCATAAGGGATAATGCCCTCAAGGAGATCATAAAGAACATCTAAGGTGATCCTCAGACATCCAACTTCCCCCAAATTTTATTAGCCATTGGTCTATTGGGTGAAATTTTTGCTTTTTAGAGTAAATTAGATCTAGACAATTCAATAATATAATGAAGATGTTCCAGGATATGGAGGCAAATGGAATGCCTCACATACTAGATGAGACAAAGAAGCTCAAGGATTTCAACAGTTGGAAAATTAAATTTAGGAGCATTGTCCCATCCTTATTAGCTTTTTTTTTTAAAGATAGGGAGCCAAAATTGGTTAAATTGAATAAATCTTTAGACAAATTGTTCAGATTGGAAATAAATTTAGATTTATTTGTGAAAGAGGCCAGAGCTATTATGGATGCCAGATTTAAAATTCACAATTCAAAGGTGTAGAAGTTATATGAGGTCTAGTGTCCATCAGAGGAAGAGTACAACATGTGGCTTGAGAAGTTTACAGACTAGGCCTCTCATGCAACATTGTTTAAGGTTTTGTCTTCCAAGCCAAGAATTTAGTTCATGTCATTATGCTGATGTGGGAGTACTTTTTATCTTTTTTTTGTGTTTTATCTATTAGACCCCAAGGTTGGTGGAGGACAAAGAGGACGTGATAGGGAGAATATTAAGTTTGTTATGTAACCACCTACTACAACAATGTGGTTTTTGAGAAGGTAGGATATCTTCTTCAGCAAATGTAATTTCTTTTGTCTCTTGTGGAGTATGCACCTCATGGTTTGTTGTGATCTATTTTCCTTGTAACTGCTTATGATTGTCAAATGAAAATGTGACATGTGTGAATGTCATGATGCTTGTTGCTTCCTTGCAATATAAAAGAGATTTCAAGGCCATTTACAAGGGTTGATCTTGTGGAGAAATTTGTAAATGAAGCATAGAGAATAGAGATTAAGTTTTGTTTAGGTCTTTTTGATTAAACTCTTTGTTTTTTAATTTTGATAACTGTACTAGCATCTGATTGAATACAATGGCAATATTTCTGAAGCTAATTGTCTCATGATGTATGGTTTACAATGATTATAAATGAATATATCAAGGATTGTTTTATTTGTCTCCATGAAATTCTTGTGGATGCATCTTTCTATTTAAGGCTCTTATTCAAAGAATAGGTTAAATGCTTTAATCAAAATTTAAAATTGTGAATGTATATAAGGATTTAGTAAGTATGACTGGTTAGGAAATCTAAGTATAATGTTGTAAGGCAATATTAGAAAGCTCTTTGATGCTTATATGAACTGCAATTATTGATTTTCAATTGCATTTGGTTAGATTCCATTTCCCTAGGTCAAGGCACTGATCTTTTGCATGTGTTTTTGATTTTCAACTATAGGATCAAACACATCATAAAATACTTCCAATCTTTATATTCAGTTGCAAATGTGTCTTGAAGTGAAGTTTTATTCTATTTTATGGTCTTAGGAATGTAAAATGCTTGAAAGATTTGAGGCAAATCTTCTTATTTTTCATAATCCTTAAGCAAATTTGCATAGAACACAACTGCTAGTTTAGTATTTGTAATAATTGGCACATGAGATTAATAAATAATGTCAAGGGATCATCCTCCTAGGTTTTGTAGAGCTTGAAATGTAGAGGGAAAGTTATTTTAACTTTCACCTATTCGTTGGCTAACCCCTCATGATAGCCAAGTATTGAAAATGCCTAATTCATAGGTTATCTTATGAGATCAGGTTGGGAATTTAAAAAAGATCCATAGATTTGCGACTCTACTAGGGATAATTGAGTAGAATTGTGTCTTATCTTGATTCTTATAATCCCCTATTTAAAAATATTGAAAACTCTTGTAGCAGAGAGACATTAAGAAGTGTTAAAGCCTTGTGATCTTGAATCCTTTGTTTGTATTTGTGTAACTGACCCTTCAATTTTTCATAGATCTTGTCAAAGTTCTCTATATCTACAATTTCTCAAAAGATTGATTAAATATTATCATAGTAGACATGATGTTTCCATAGTCCATGATATAGAATAAAGCTTTTGGATAAAACTATGTGTAGCTTATTTGGATCGACATTTCAGATCACACTCCATGATCCATCATCAAGAAGAAAAGAAGAGAATATGTCAGTTACAATTGTAGAGATGAGAGTTTAAAAAGAGAGAGAGAGGTGGGGGGGCACAGAGAACCGCAATCCAATTGGTTCAATGAATAAAGAGAGTAATAAAATAATTAAAACATAAAAAAGGATGTAAAGGACTATAAAAAAAGATAAGAAGGAAATAAAAATGAATGTCATCACATAGTGTGATTTGAAACTTTGATCCAAATAACCTACACATAGTTTTCTCCAAAAGCTTTATTCTAAATATTTTCATATTCCCATAATTTAGGTGGCGACTTTGAGTCTCCTATGCCAGTGTAAAGATTATTTCAAAGAGATTAGAAAGGAAAGTAGAGGAAAGTTGCAGAAATATGAGAACTAGAGGACAAATGAAGAATCATCCTGACCAGAAGCTAGAAGGTGAATTGCCACAAAACACTGTGCAATCTTGGAAGAAGAAGACTGCAGATACTGGTAAGTTTGATATTTTCCCTCCTCTAGTAGGATCTAGGCATCTTCTTGCTAATAGTAGTGAAAATTTGTAAAAATCATGAGTTTGGTATGCCTGCTACAAATGAGGATAACTCCATTTTGAAGGAGTTTGTTGAAAAAGAACAAGCCCGTTCAAATCTCCTAGCTAACAAGCAGTTGATTCCTAGAGTGACAAGCTCTTCTAATCCCATAGGGTATGACTTGCTTGATAATCCTGTTAGTAGGTCACCTACTCTTGCTTTCCATATGAATATTACAAATCTTTTGGATAGTTCTCCAAAAAATTTTGATTAAGATACTACATTGCCTAACGAAGAAGATTTAATGAATGAGATCAATGAGTTGCATAGATAAACTCAGAGAGTTAAGGAGTTGAATTTGATTAGGCTAAGGAAAGAGAGGAAAATATTAGGAATGCTTTAGATGAGAGAGACAGGTTGAAGATAAGGCTACAACAAATGAAGTTGTTGAGTCTAGAGGAACCTGAGCCTGTGTTGATCATATCCATTGGCATAGTAGTTTCCTAAATACTTGGCCAAAATACCATATATATCCCACTAAAAACTACCCCTACAAATATTTGGACTAGTTCTTGTTGATAACTGAGAGGGGGGGGGTGAATCAGTTATCCCAATTATTTCTCTATCTGAACTTCCTTATTAATTAATGCAACATTAAATCAAACACAGAAAACATTACCATGAAATAAGAAACACATGACACAGTATTTTTGACGTGGAAACCCTGTTAAGGGAGAAAACCACGGGGTGATTAACCCAAAAATTGTTCTCTGTTAGAAGAATAGGAAATTACAAAATGGCACTTGCCAATTAGGGCTCACTGCCCGAGCACACTGCTCACAAGAGGCTCACTGCCTACAAGAAGACACACTGTCTACAAAGTGATAAGAATCACAGTCTTGAACTGATTGGAAGCATCTGCATATGCTGGAGTTCAGTTCCGGTTAGGCTCAGTACACTGATCTGCTGCACTTCATCTTTCCTCTGTTCTTTATTCTGCTATCCTTTCACATACCGGATCTTTCTTGCTACTTCTGCTCTGCTCTGGACTTGTTCGCATATTCCTTCACACACTCACACCCTTCACAACTAAATCCATCCTCTATATATATCCGCACAAGTAATTTCATCACCTTTCTAGTCGGCATCCGGAACAGTCTAGTTTCTTACAAACTTTTGTTCTGTCGGCTGAATCCTTCCTCACCAAGCAATGCGGATCAAGCATATACTTGTAGATATCATTAATCATGTCGGCCAAACATGATTCATGCCTTCACAACCTCTGTCATCAATAGTAACACATCCGGAAAGCAGTCTGATACTCTGCCAGTCAGTTCTTCCTTTGTTTTCACTGTCTCTCAGGAATCCGGTAGTCAACTATTCATATCTTTTTCCTTGTCCATCTCCGGAGGCTAAATCCTTGGTATATACCACTCAAGATAGTCCTCTTGACTTCCCCAAATCCGCACTGCACCAAGACACTTCCTCTGAGAGATCCGGACCAATCTGTCGGACCTTGCCACATGCTCTGTTCTTGTTCACCGGACCACAACAATCTTTAATCTGACTTCCGGTAGAGACATATCATGACTTGCGGATATGTGGGATGACCTTTGTTGCCATCAATGACAACAACCATGAATCCATATAGTGTCTCTTGCCAACAATCTCCCCCTTTGGCATTGATGGCAACACTTAGTGAAAAATGACTAAGTATTTACACTATGCTCCCCCTTTGCTGATGCTCTATCTTTATATACAATTTTCGGAACTCCCCCTTAGTTGGATTCCTCATTTTTCACTGCTCCTCACTCCCCCTTTGACATCAATGGCAAAGGGTAGGGTCCGCACACCAAAATTTTCAAAAATTTTCTATATATAGCCGCATATTTACATACTCACATATACTGAAGAATGTCTGCAAAGGATGTCTGCAGTTGAATCATTTCAGTAGCCCAACTTAGCTTCATTCTGTCCAAAATTGAAATGTGACCACTCAACAAAAATGCAAAAGCTTCTGCCCGCTTGAGATCTGTCGGATCTTTTGTTTGGGCGGTGGTCTGGGCATCACTGATGGCCTCATGCATAGTTTCCAACTTAGGGATTATAATCCTTCTAAGTTCTCCCATCCGGTTGGTGATGTTCTTCCTCTCCTTCTCAAGATTCTTTATTTCATTCAAGACTGCAATAGTCTGACATTCTTGATTTATTATAGAGGAAGAGAGAGGATCAAAACTTTGAGATAAGCTTTGAAGCTTGTCCTGTTCCTCTTTTATTTTCTTGTCAATTACTGCTGTTGCTTTTGACCAGGATATACAAAATTTATAGATGTCACCCCCATCCTTAAGAGCATTCTCTAAGCTCTTTATTCCAATGCTTACAATCTTCCTATCTTTAGAGATTAATTCTAATATTTCTGAAAATCTCTTATCCAAAAATTCCTTCCGGACCTTTTCTTCAGCTGATTTTTCTAGAGAATCAAAATGTGTATCAATACTGCTGACTAAGGTTTTTAGATTACCGGAAGTGGAGGCTGTCGGATCTATCTGGATTGATGGCATGATCTTTACAAGTACTCCGGAAGCAGCCTCTATCAACTCACAGTCTTCCATATGAGACTTCAGGAGCTTTTCATTTGCCTTGGCATTTGCAAATGAAGCTATCTTCATTGTTTGTACCGGAGAGAGAGAGTCAAAATCAAATGGGCCTTTTAGAAGCTCCGGTTCATCAATCTCTAGAGTTTCTTTGCTCAAAAATTGTTGAACAGTTTGTGCAGTGTCTCTTGCCGGAGACAGATGTTTCTTTTCTTCTGCAGTCTTAGAACTGTCAACCTCTTTGTCTTTCACCACTGCTTCCTTCTCCTGTAATTGCTCTTCTTCTTTGGATCCGGAGACTGTAGGGGAAACCGGAGGAGAGATGCTAGCTTGTTCATGGGCCACTTCTTCTGGAGCAGAGGGTCCCAAGTCCTCAGCTGTTTCTGTACCTAAATCCTCTACAACAGGAAGATTGAACCTTTTGAGGGCCTTCCGGAGGATCTCTTCTGTTTCTTGGGCTACTATGTCAGTCTCACCAAGCATGAGTTGATTCATCCTGGCTTTGCTTCTGAACTCATCTTTGCAGTCCTTGAAGATAATGTTCATTGTCTTGGGATCAATTTGAGGATATAGCTGAATAGCTATTTGCTCCCAGATCTCAAGATCTTTAGCATGAGCATTATTCTTTCTTACTTCCAATTCCTTTTCTAGGCTTTTAGGAATAAGAGATATTATTTGAATGAAAGCCTTATTATATATGTTAAGATATTTTACTGTGGCCTCCTGCAGAGTCTTTTGGTCGGCCTCACTGAAGTCATCATATGATTCAGTCGTTGGTTGAAGGTTTCCATCCACCGTGACCGACTTGATTATGCTCTCTAGAGACAGAGTGGGCTTTTCAAGAGATCCTTCTGCCATTTCATCCTTGTCTTGGCCTGTGGAGGGCTTACCAGATCCTTTCTTCTTCTATTTCTTTATTTCTTTTACTCCCTCATCTGACTCTGTTTCCTCTTCATCCTTTTGGCTTTCATAAGCCCTTGTGGCTTTTGTCTTGGATCTTTTACCGGATGCCTGGACTTCTGGTTTTGAGCTTTTGGTTGTGGAAGGTGCAGATCTCTTTGATGATCTAGTCCGGGTGGGAGTTTCAACTGGAGCACTTTCTTTGCTTTTCTCTTCTTCCTCAGCCTTCCTCCTCTTTTCCCGGCTGGCATCAAGTGCCTCTTTTGAGATGCCTAGGCCTTGAGCAATGTGCTCTACTTCTTTTCTCACTTTTCTCTTAATCTCAGGTTCCCTGAGTTCTACATGTATTTTTACACTCAGCTCCTCAAAGGTTCCAAACCTTTCTGCCTTGGGATCTTTGGGCTGACTTAGCATGTGTTGAACATGCAGCTCCACTATTTGTTCATCCACTTCATACCCCATGGGCATGATCCAGACAATCCTTGGCTCCACTGCCTCCATTAGGCACTGATCAGTGTCAACCATGAAACACACTGAGTCTTTGTATTTTTCAACAAGAGACTGGGGAATTCTCTCTCTTGCTTGCATCATGCTCTGAAAGTTTTTGAAGTATCCCCATAGAGCTGTATTTCTTGCTTTTGCATCCCCAAGTCCATGCAAATAGTCTCTTATCTGGACTGCAACAGGTTTGTCACTCTGCCATACCCATCCACTTGATCCGGGTAGCTCATTCATGAAGTAGAAGAATAGGCATACAATAAGAGTACCATACTTAAAGGAATTCTTCTTGTCCTTCTTTATTTTCTGTATATTTTCCATTAATTGGCTTAGCAGTAGTTTGCAGAGATCATATTCTGCATTCTTTCTTAGCATTTCACAAGCTGTGTATACTGCAGTTCCGGATACAGAATTCTCCCTGCTGGAGTGATAGATCTTGTATCCTATTATCATGGATGCATACTTGATATCCGGATCCGAAATATCTTCAATGGTCATTGCCCTCTTATCAAATTTTGATCCGGTGGCCTCAGTTACAATGTTGTTCTTGACAGATTTGAGGATAGGTATCCCTCCGGAAGAGTATAGACCAGTTACTGCCCTAATTGCCTCTTTTGTGATCTTGCAGGGTCTATCCAGCCATAGAAAGTTGTCATGCATCCTGCTCAGTACATACCGGACCCATTCATCTTCTTCAAAGCTGGGGAAATGAATAAATTGCTCAAATTGTTTCTTCTGGATACCCTTATACTCTGGTTTAAGCTCAAAAGCATTGTCTATCAGTTGCTTGTGATAGAGGTCTCTTAATTTGAATTCCCCAAATTCCTCAATGTTTGCATGTATGTAAACCCTAATGTCTTCAGTATGTAAAACTCCATGAGGAACACTAGAGAAGGCTCCTAGTGGATCTACCTCCAATGATTTGTAAGGATGTTTCTTGAATGTGGGGCGAGGTCTATCAGAGATCTTAACTATATTTGGAGTAGCCATTCTTCAAGGATTTACAGTGAGATAGTGAAAAACGAAGAATACCTTATGCGTCTTCGGTTGGCACGGAGTGGTTGGATTGATTTCCTTATGCAATGACTTCGGCAGGAGATCCTTGGTGTGCTTGATGAGTTTTGTTGCAGAGCTCCACTTTTCGCTTCTTCTTGAGTGTAGAATGAGCAAATGACTTTTGAGAAATCCCTTATATTGCTCCGCAAACCCTAATATCTTGTCTGCAATAAATGCTTCACCTGCATTATTCCGGTTTGCCCTGTCTAGACAGCTTGGAGTATCCCGGATTAGTCCTGATCACTGAATATCATCCGGATCTTTAAATCATGAATAAATCGAGGTAACACATTACAAGAACATCCCAAACACTCTGTCCAATCCGCAGAACAAGATCGTGCACTTCCGGATCTCTCCGGATCTTTTTGTAATCTTTTATCATACCGGAGCATTTCCCTGAACAGGTCTTATTTGATCGATCACAGCTTCTTCATAACTCCATGCGGACCTCTGAAAACTTGACTGAAGTATCTCAAGACTCATATCTACAAACCCTTTGATCCGCATCTTGTGCCACATCCGGCACCACTTGTTTGGCTGGGGGAACAAGATTTTCTTTGAGTCTCCCCCTGAGCCTGAGCTCACCTTTTAATTTCCGGAAGAAATATCAGCACCAGAGTCTGGTGCGGATCCAACCTCTACATTCTCTGAACTTTTCTTCACCCAAATCTTGCTCATCTGATTCCTAACCTCATCCGCATTCATCTTTTGTTTACCCTTGTCTTGATTCTGATTATACACCGGACCTCTTTTGTCCTGATTCTTGTTTCTGCAGACTTTAGCATTATGACCGGACCTATTGCAGATTTGGCAAATAACATTTCTTTGCATATTTGACTGATATCCTCTTGATCTGCATTGATTAGCCCTATGACCTATTCTATTGCATGTGAAGCATCTACCTTTGAATGATTTGTTTACTTGCATAATTCTGCATTCATGGGATTTGTGTCCATACCTTTTGCAGTTGAAGCACTGTCCGGAGAAGGATGAATTAATCTGATTCATTCTCATTCTGCACTGATTAGCTTTGTGACTAAAGTGGTTGTAGCTGTGGCAGTATCCATTGAAGGATGGATATCTTTGAGCATTTGGCTGTCTTACCGGAGGTCTTCTAGGCCTGCTCCTTGGATTTTCTGATCCAAGATTCTTTTGACCGGATCCGGAGCTTTCTCCTTTCTCATATCCCAAACCATACTTGTCATCTGTCCTCTTTTGACTTCCAAGAAGAACTTCAAGTTGAGCAGAACTTATCTTGAATTTCTCTTTATATTCATTTGCTGTTTGAAGGTCTCTTTTGAGAGAGGTGATTTGATCCTCAAGTTTTTCTTCATTATCTTTGGCATCTTCAAGATCAGATTCAAGATGTCTGATAATCCTGTCCATTTGGTGGCATTCTTCTGATTTTTCTTTAAGAGATTGTCTTAGATTGTCTTCAGCCTTTCTTTTTTCTTCAATCTCTTGAGTAAACTTTATAGTTCCTGATTCCATTTCATGTCTTAACATAATGACTTCTTTTGATAACTTTTCACATAACTTGGTTTGCTCAGTCAATTCTTCATTTGTATTGCTTTCTTCACTTTGTCTTGCCAACTGTTGAAGCAGCTCCTTTCTCTTTTTCATAGAGAGACTTAATTTGTCTTTTAATTCTCTCATGAATTCATCAGCCTGTTTGAGTCTTTCCTTTAATTCACTGACTTCAGAATTTGACTATTCAAGATCCTTAAGGGCAGTCTTGAGTTGTTCCCTTAAACCATATGCATCCATTTGAATTCCCAGATCTTCCTCAAGCTGTTAAGCTCTATTAGGAGGAACCTTGCTCTGATACCAATTGTTGATAACTGAGAGGGGGGGGTGAATCAGTTATCCCAATTATTTCTCTATCTGAACTTCCTTATTAATTAATGCAGCATTAAATCAAACACAGAAAACATTACCATGAAATAAGAAACACATGACACAGTATTTTTGACGTGGAAACCCTGTTAAGGGAGAAAACCACGGGGTGATTAACCCAAAAATTGTTCTCTGTTAGAAGAATAGGAAATTACAAAATGGCACTTGCCAATTAGGGCTCACTGCCCGAGCACACTGCTCACAAGAGGCTCACTGCCTACAAGAAGACACACTGTCTACAAAGTGATAAGAATCACAGTCTTGAACTGATTGGAAGCATCTGCATATGCTGGAGTTCAGTTCCGGTTAGGCTCAGTACACTGATCTGCTGCACTTCATCTTTCCTCTGTTCTTTATTCTGCTATCCTTTCACATACCGGATCTTTCTTGCTACTTCTGCTCTGCTCTAGACTTGTTCGCATATTCCTTCACACACTCACACCCTTCACAACTAAATCCATCCTCTATATATATCCGCACAAGTAATTTCATCACCTTTCTAGTCGGCATCCGGAACAGTCTAGTTTCTTACAAACTTTTGTTCTGTCGGCTGAATCCTTCCTCACCAAGCAATGCGGATCAAGCATATACTTGTAGATATCATTAATCATGTCGGCCAAACATGATTCATGCCTTCACAACCTCTGTCATCAATAGTAACACATCCGGAAAGCAGTCTGATACTCTGCCAGTCAGTTCTTCCTCTGTTTTCACTGTCTCTCAGGAATCCGGTACTCAACTATTCATATCTTTTTCCTTGTCCATCTCCGGAGGCTAAATCCTTGGTATATACCACTCAAGATAGTCCTCTTGACTTCCCCAAATCCGCACTGCACCAAGACACTTCCTCTGAGAGATCCGGACCAATCTGTCGGACCTTGCCACATGCTCTGTTCTTGTTCACCGGACCACAACAATCTTTAATCTGACTTCCGGTAGAGACATATCATGACTTGCGGATATGTGGGATGACCTTTGTTGCCATCAATGACAACAACCATGAATCCATATAGTGTCTCTTGCCAACAGTTCTATTGTCACTACCACTATTGCAGCCCCTTCTATCTCATAAGCCTTTAAAAGGAATAAGTATTAATGAGGTTGGATCACCTCAAAAAATTCCTTCATATGGGAGATCTAACTCATTAGATCGTAGGTTGAAGAAGGAAAATGAAAATTTGTAAAAGGAGTTAGAAAGAGTAGAGATATTGGTTGCAAATGCTGAAATGCAAAGGAAGATTGAATTTTTGAAATTTGCTGTTGGGAATCCTGCAACTTTTGTTTCTCACAACCCATTAGCTTCTTCACCCATTGATGTTTAGCCTCTACTAACCAATCCAACCCTAATTTTCATATACCTACCCAGTCTAAGGGCCATAATATGAGACAACAAGGAAGTCTAGATGCATGGGGAAGTGGTACCAATAGACCACATAACAATCAAATAGATCAGTTCCAGAGGAGACCCTTGCAAATGGAGAGGTATAGGCAGTTGTCTTTTGAGGGAATACCTGGTTTTCCTAACCCTATTCCTAATGACGTTAGAAATGTGTTAGCTAAGTTTACTGGAAATAATGCATTGTCTGGCGAAGATCACTTAAGGGACTTCATGAACTTATTGGATGATTATGAGGTTGAGGATGGAGATGTAGTCATGAAGCTATTTATGCAGTCACTGAATGAGGATGCGAGAGATTGGTAGAGGGGTTTTCCTAAGGCTAGTATTGGGTCTTTGGAGGAATTCAAAAGAGTATTTAGAGAATAGTATGGTGATAAAGTAGACTCCCAATTTATGTTAAATGAATTTAATAATATTTCTAAAGGACATAATGAGATGGTTTCTAATTTTAATACAAAGTTCCAAAAGGCAATGTTTAGGCTTCCTGTTCATTTGAGACTGAGAGAGCAAGTCTGCCTTGTCTTATATTGCAATGAATTTGATTCAAAGTTGAGTTATTCTTTGAGAGACAAGGACCCTCAAAGTTTGAGAGAGGCTTTTAGAACTGCTTTGCACATTGAAAGTAATATAAGAGCCTTAAAAAAAGTAGGGAAAAGAGAGGATGTAAAATTGTTGAAAAACCCTAGAGGTCAGGAAACGTTGCCAGCACAAGAAGATAAAATGGATACGGGACCACTTTGAAGCATTTAAATTATAAGATTGCTAGACAAGAAAAGGGTCTGGCAAATGAGAAGCCAAATTTCCAAAGGCATGAGAGGCCACCAGGACTGCATGATTAGCCATATAATACCAATTAGCAAAATGGTAAGCCTATTTTCAACAATATGGAGAATTTGTAGAGTAGGGATCCTCCTGATCCATTGAAGAAAACTTTTGTAAATTTTTTGGATGATACTCCATGGTGTATATCTTGTCAATTACCCCATTCACCACATCAGTGTGTTGTAGTACAATCCTTAGAAGAAGATCACAACACATGTGGTGATTGTGACTTGCCTCATGAAAATGATGGGATAATTAATATGTTGTTTACTAATGAAGAATGTTCTTCTGATGAGGATGCTCATGAGGTTGATGTTGATAATCAGAGACATGTGGTAAGTGCATTTCAGTAAAAGGTCTTTTCTAGTGAGGATGATGAAGAGAGTTATGATGTGAATGCTCTTAAAACTAAAGAAACTAATGTAACTTTAAGAAGACCATCAAATGAAGAAATCAAGAAACTAACTGTTGCTATTGTTGGCCAATTTAAAAGTAATTACCATTTGAGAAATAGAGTTGTGAACAATGATCTAGGCAAAGATGGCAGTGTATTTATCAAGGAGAGTCAAGTAGATAAGAAAAGGGAAGAGCCAAAAGAAGGAAACACTAAAGTATGGGGAAAGAAGTCTAGTGGGGTACATGCTGATGAACCCTTGGTTTCTTCACCAACTTTGAACAAGCCTCAAAAGTTAAAAATTCATGTAAAAAAGAGAAATACTATGATTCAAGAGGATGGAACACTTGAAGTATGTAAGGGGAAATATGAGGATAGCCTTGTGGTATCTTATGTTGTGCCTAAGTACACCCCTATTGATATGTCCCAGTTGTTATCACAAGTAAAGGTGTCAGTTCCACTTTTAGAGCTGATGAGGATTGAAGAGCATAAAAATAAGGTAATAGACTTTATCAATGGTGTAGATACATCTTGCAATGAAAAGGGGAGAACATTCAGCCTGAAGGGAGTAAGGAAAAGATAAAGGAAAAATTGAGGGGAACAACAACAATGACGACCCTCAGGTTTTCCTAGGTGCCACACTTACTGCATGCCTAAATCAGGTGGACCCTTTTTATGTATCCCTAATCATAAATGACAAGATCATAAAGAACTATATGATTGATTCAGGGACATCTTCCAATATCATTCTATTCAGTGTCATACAAGCATTGGGTTTAAAAATCACCAAGGCTTATGGAAAATGCTATGTAATGGATAACAAAGAGGTCCTGGTCATAGGAATATAAGGGAGATACCCTATAGGCTGGCAACATATCTTGGTAAAGAGTTTGTGATGAGTACAACTATGGTAGATATTCCTCCCACTTATGTGATGCTTCTATCTAGAAAATGGTCTGCTGCCATTCGAGGAAGCATGCAATGTGACATGTCTTTTTTTACTATCCCTATTGATGGCAAGGATGTTAAGCTCCATAGGGAGCCTATGGATTCATATATAGTGGTCTAAGATGAACCTGAAGACCACATCCACTTTGTTGATTGGATAAATTGATAACTTCAGAGTTGAGGAGTTGTAAGAAAAAGAAGAAGTCAAGAAACCTGCACCCTTGAAAAAGGAGGTAAAGGAACAGGCAAATACTGATGAATTGTGGATTATGTATTTTGATGGTGCTTGTTCCAAGGAAGGATCCGGTGTATGTGTTATTCTTATTTCTACTAGTGGCAAAACCTTTAAGTTCTCATTTTCACTAATGTTTGTTTGCACAAACAATGTTATTGAATATGGGGCTCTATTAGTTGGGTTTAAAGTTGCATACAAACATGGAATAAGAAAGTTAACAGTCTTGGGTAATTCAAAATTGATTGTGTCTCAAGTAAGATTAATATTTATGTCTAAGAATAGAAGACTAAAGCAATACAAAAATGTTGTTTGGGACATGATAGAAATGTTTGACGCTTTTAACCTCAAGTGGGTAGAAAGGAACACAAATGATATAGTAGATCTGCTAGCAAACATAGAATTAAGGCTAAATGATATGACCTTTGTAGGTATCTCAAAGGTTGAGATGGAAACAAGTCCTTCTATCCCTATCAACATTCATAATTGGTAGGTGTTCAATAATGATGAGGAAATATTGATGTTCATGCAATGCATAAACCATTATGAAAGTCAGGAGATAGATTTTGGAGCACTTGTAGAGGAAAAGGATGGAAAGCAAACACTCTTTGGGAGCAAAGTAATCTAGCTCAAGACTAATAAAATTCCTAGGGGTCTTGTGGATTTTGAAAGGGTCTTTGATGGCCTTGATAAAAGTGTTGTTAAGTAAAATTCAACACATCCATATGACCTAGAAGAAATAAATCTGGGAAGTAAGAATGCTCCAAAGAAAGTATATATACGAAAGAAAATGAAGCATCAAGTTAAAGCAATTCTAATTTCTTTATTGAGGAAGTATACGTGTGTGTTTGCTTCTTCTTATGATGACTTGAAGGCATATAGAGAGGATTTGTTTTAGCATGAGACACCTCTTAAACCAGATGCAAAGCCCTTTAGGCAGAAACAAAGACCAATAAACCCAACATTGGCACCCAAAATGTAGGAAGAACTAACAAAGTCAAGAGAAGAAGGCATTCAACTTGGGTGTCTCATCTTGTGCCTATTAGGAAAAAGAATGGTGATATCAGACTTTGTGTAGATTTAAAAAATCTCAACATATCATTGTTGAAAGATAATTACCCATTTCCAAATATGGAGGCAATGTTGCAGAAGGTCACTGGTTGTGAGTTAATGTCTATGATGGATGGTTTCTTAGGATACAACCAGGTGAAAGTTAGGGAGTCTAAGTAGTACAAGGCAACATTTACAACTCCTTGGGGTACTTACATTTATGTCAAGATGCTTTTTTCCCTGACTAATGCAAGTGCTACATTTCAGAGAGCTATGGATGTAACTTTTTTTACCTAATTAATGTCATCATGGTAGTATATTAGGATGACCTTACTGCATTCTCCAAGAAGGAAGAGGACCATTGTATGCACCTGGAAAAGATTTTTATCAGAGCATTGGAATATATGATATCTCGTAATCCCAAGAAATGTGCTTTTGGGGTCACTAAAGGAAAGTTACTGGGACATATTATGTCCAAAGGAGTAAGGATTGACCCTGAAAGAGATTCTACCATTGATAGAATACCACAACTAAAAAATGTCAAGGGTATTGAATCTTTCTTTAGACAAGTTAATTTCTTGAGAAGGTTTGTGACAAATTTTGCAGAGATTATAATGCCAATCTCAAAAATGCTAAAGAAAGTAGAAAATGGTATCTTGGACTAAGGAGCCAAGTGAAGATTTCAAAGGTATAAAGCAAGTAATCAAGGAGGCCTTGGTTTTGAAGTCCCTAGATTTTTCAAAACCATTCCAAATTTTCTCTTTTGTTTCTTTCCACACAATTGTTGTAGTCTTACTACAAAAGAAGGAGGAAGGCTATGAACATCCTATTGCCTTTTCCAGTAAGTCTTTACAAGAAGTTGAGTTGAAGTATGACATGAATGAAAAACATGCCTATGCTTTGGTGAAAGTGGTTAAGAATTTCAGACCGTGTTTAGTTGGTACAACAATTGTTGCTTATGTTCTAGGTATTGCCATCAAAAACATTTTTACATAGAAGGAGGTCACTAGAAGGAGATGTAGATGGATTAATTGGATTCAGGGATTCAACACTGATGTGCAAATTACTAAATTGGTCAGAGGACAACAATTGGCAAAGCATATGACAGAAACAAATCTAGAGGCCAATCAGGCAAATAATGTTGAATATGTTGATGTATCTCCTATTTGTGATATGCAAATTGTAGGATGGTATAGGTATGTTGTATACTATCTACAAAATATGTCATGCCCTGAAGGGATGGCCGATAATAAAACAATAACACTCAAGCTACAAGCTATGAAGTATGTGATAATTGAAAATGAGTTGTGGTGAAGAAATGTTGATGGTGTGTTGTTAAAGTACTTTAATGGGGAGCAAGCTCTAGAAATTTTGACTGAGATGTACCATGGTGCCTATGGTGGCCACTATATGGCCAAAAAAACCACACATGAAGTATTGAGGGATAGGTTTTGGTGGCCCACATTATTTAAATATGCACACATACTGGTAAAATTTTGTGATGCTTGTCAAAGGTTTTCAGGGACGTTGAGGTTCTCAGGGAATCTACCTCTTAGACCAATCATAGTGCAAGCACCATTTCAATAATGGGGGATTGATTTTATAGGAGAAATTGTAGAGAAATCTAGTGGTGGACATTCCTAGATTCTAGTAGCCACTGACTATTTCACAAAGTGGGTTAAAGCCATTCCAAAAAGAAGGGCTACCAACAAGGTGGTGATTGATTTCTTAATGAATAACATTTTGATCAGATTTGGTGTACCAGAGAAAATAGTGTCTGATAATGCTATGCACTTTAGATAAGAAGAGTTCACAAATTTTTGAAATAAGTACGTAATATAACTCTCTTACTCAACCCCTTATCACCCACAAGGTAATGGACATGGTGAATCCAACAATAAAAGCTTAATGAAGATCATAAAAAGGGTGATAGAGAAGAACACGAGGGCTTGGGATTCAAAGTTGAGACAAGCCCTTTGGGCTGATAGAATGACTATCAAGAAGGCAACAAGACAACCTCCATTCAATTCAGTTTATGGCATGGAAGTGAGAATGTGAACTAACAACTTGTTGTAGGTGTATAAGTTCATCTAGGAATATGATGACAATATCACAAATGATATGCAACTAAGAATTAATGTTCTAATAGAGCTAGATGAAATCAAGAGAGATGCTTAGCAAAGAAACTCTATGCCAAGAAGTCTTCTCATAGGAAGTTTGAAAGTGGAAGCATGGTCTTGATGTGGAATGCTAGGGCTGAGGATAAGGGAAAGCATGGGAAATTTGATGCCTTGTGGTTGGGCCCTTATTTGATTAGCAACACCCATGAAGAAGAATCATATTTTTTGCAGTCTCTGATAGGTGAACTTCTAGAATTTTACGAGTATACATGGATAATGCCTCAATCCATACTTCTTGTGAGGTATGTTTTTTTCCAAGTATAATGTACCATGTCTATCTGTGTAAATAGTGTGTCTAAACCTTTGTCTGGTTCTCTACATTTTATCTAGTCTGGTCTACTTCATCAAGAGATTTTCTAGAATCTTGCTTTGTTCATGTTGAACAAACATCCCCAAACATGAGCCATTGATGGGACTTATTTGAAATCTTGTGGAATTTCCCCAATTTTGAGTTTCTTCTTGATCATGTGGGCTAGGGTTTATCAATGAGGTGTTTAGGGTTTATCTTGGCAAGGGACCTTGTTAGCAGTTGATGAGTTAATTTGTTCTATTCCTTAGATGATTGCTTGAGATTATTGCCCAGTTGACCAAGTTGTAACTTATGTTCATCTCTTTGTGTTTTGACCAACCCTTTGCACCTAGTCCCACCATCTTGTCCTGTATCATGAGGTTTCTTTCTAATATTCAACTCACTGAAATGTATGTTTTATCCCTATCATTGAACTATAAATATGTTTTAGGTGAAGTCCCCCTTTTCCATATTACCTAGTGAGACCCCCTTTTAAAACAATTCTTAATGCATGTGATTGAATTGTCCACTTAAGTTCCCCCATTGCATCACTTCTTTGCATCACATTTGTGTTTTTGGCGCTCTTAGCTAAATCACGATGTGCGATGGGCATTCCCAATACAAGTGCCCATTCCTCATTACATCACATGGGGACTTCTCATCATGGTTTGATCTCGTAGAGAATAAGAGAATATGCAACATGCATTAAATAACCATATTTCCACCAAGTGTCTTCATCCCCACTTGTCGCATGATGCAGGAGCATTCAGGTCCACAATCGATCTTGCATCAATAAAAAATATTTTATTTTAATTTATAGTTTTGGTGTGTTTTTTGGTTTATTTTGGTGGTCTCACGCATCTCTCTATATGAAGAATCTAAATATTTAATTATATTTGTAAATTTCAAGTTTTCGCTCCATTGTAGTTTTAAGACTCTGTAAGGTAGTTTTCACGAAAATAATTGTTTTTCAAGATTTTAGAAGGCTAGGTCAAAACCATTTGATATAAATATTCTTTAAGACATTTCTCTAAATATTAAAAAATAATCAAAGTCATATCTTTCACCGTTTTAGTGATTTTAATGCCAGAAGTTTATGCTAATGGTTTTACGGGAAAATTAAAATCTCAAGTTTTATGAATTCTGGGGGAAAATGGCTTGGTGGGAAGCTTAGGAGTGTTATTATACACATCTTGGAAAGTTTTGATGTAAAAAGGAGCTTCCATTAAAAAGTTATGGAAAAAGTTAATTTTTAGACATCCCGTTGAAGTCATGAAGGAAAAAGTTCTTCTCCAAATTTATTTGAGAAGATTCTAAAGATATTATTTAAGGTATTTAAATAATTTTAATTTACATTGAAATATCAATGTGGGTGGAGGTAGAGAATCTTTAGTTTTAATATTTAATTTTTCAGATGAGGCAAGAATATGGAAAAATCAAATAAAAAATAGTAATTGCCTTGCATTTTAAGAGAAATATTTAGAATGAAAGAGGTGGATTCTAATTATAACAAGAGTCATTAAAGAAATTGCTCACTTTCTAAATGAAATGGTTATATTGGAAGAAAGAAAGTTTACAAAGTTGAAAGTCTTGTCCAATTTTAGAATATTATTGCAAGTTTTAAAAGTAGATTTTAGAGGTTTTAAAGGTAGATTAGAGCGTTTAAAGGGAGGTTTTTAGCTGGAGAATGGAAAAAATAAATGAAAAGCTGAGAGCATAAGGAAAGAGAGAGATTCTTGTATGAGAAGCCATGGAGGGCCAAATGTAATAAGTATATTTTTTTGTAACATTGCAGATTTATGTAATCTTTTTACAACTTTGAATTCAATAAAATGAATATTTATTTTTGTTGCATATTTGGTATTTGAGGGTTTGAGTTGTGCTGCATCATTTGGTATCAGTGCCAAGTTGATCTTGAATGTGCAGAGAATGCACTAGGATCGAGAGGATTTTGTGAAGCAAATTATTTTCCTATGTGTTGAAGTATGACAATTTTTGTAATTGCCGAGAAAAATGATTTTGTGAGATATATGTTTGCTATCCTCTAGCAGAGATAAAATCTGGGTAGAAAGTGGGTAGAAGAAGTCTTAGAGAGGTGCATCTTCTTGAGTCTTTGTTGGGTAGAGGATAGTTATGAGTGATTTTTGTTGCAGGGAGGACCTCTAACTAAAGAGAGAATTGGCTCTAGAGTGTTTATGTGTGTAGGTTGCAAAAATTATAGATTGAGAGTGTGAACAAAATGTCTTTGAATAATAGGACAAGATGGGTCATGAAAAAGACCTCTAAATATCTCATATATAGAAAAGTGGGAAAGAAAGTTTATGGATAGTCTGAATGAAGAGTTGATAAAACTTTAGGATATAATGGATACATTAAAATCTGAAATGAATAGAAGAAATGATGACGATAAGAGGTGTGAAAAAAAATGTCATGAAAGTGGCATGAAAGAGAAAAAGAACTTAATTGCAATTCAAACATGTCTTTTCAAAGGCATGGATATGTTTATGGATGAGATTGTAACAAAGAACAGCGGTGATGAAAACCCTATTTTAGATAAGGAAGAAAATAAAGATAAAGAAGTGGAAGTCTTCGACAATAATGAAAAAGAAGAGAATAAGTTTGCAGCAGGAACATGTCTATTGGAGTGCATAAATAATGAGATAAAAGAGGTTGCAGTAGAAGCTGAGATGATGGACTTTGATGGTCCTATATTTGATGAGAAGATTGGTGAAGATGAGGATGACTCTCTATTGAAAGAAGAGATAAGAAAAATAAATAGTCTATTGGAAAGAAAATTGTTAGATGAACCTAAGGATTTAATGGAGATGAATGTAAAGGATGAAGTAGAAGAAAAGGTTGCAGCAGCATGTCTCATTGAAGTCATGGAAGATGTAGTGAAAGAAATTGCAATAGTTGGCCTTGTTGAAGACATAGAAGTTGTAGCTATTGAAGAGGAAGAAGATGTGAGCAGAGAAGAATCTCTAGAGGTAGAGAAGAGTGAGATTGCAGCAAAAAATAATGAAGATGAAATATTATTATGGATTGCAGTAGTAAAAAAAGAATGGCATACATTGATTATAGATGAAGAAAATGTGGTGCAGCAGAGCATGACATAATTTGTTATCATGAAAGATGAAGAAGAGAATAGAGAAGAGAATGATGAAAAACTTATTGTAGAACAAGAAGAATTAAATGTAGAAGTGCCGATGGAAATATTTAATTTCCATGACATTATTAATGTAGATTTGTATGTAGATATTGCATAGGAGGTTGAAGAAAAGTTTTGGTGGAGGACAAAATATGGTGGGTTGAATCCCACGAGGAAGAGAGGAAAATCCAACTGGGGGAGGAAGTTAGATTATGGTAGAATAAATTTCATGAGAGGAAAGAGAAGTGAAGAGTAGAATTATTGGAGAGGGGTGGCAAATGTTCCAAGAAAATGCTGGAAGAAGAGAAAGAAAAAGTAAACTGAGGTACCAATTATAGCGATGGAGTTTGTTGTAGATCGTTCACAATCTGGAAGGATGATTTTACCATTCAGCTCAATTTTGTGAGCCTATGCTCACAAACTTCTTACCTGGCGTGCATGATGCATGAGCATTTGGGTCCACAAGCGATCTTGCATCAACCAAAACTATTTTATTTTAATTTTCAGTTTTGGTGTGTGTTTTGGTTTATTTTTGTGGTCTCATGAATCTCTCTATATCAAGAATTTAAATATTTAATTATATTTGTAAATTTCAAGTTTTTGCTTCATCGCAGTTTTAAGACTCCATAAGGTAGTTTTCATGAAAATATATGTTTCTAAAGATTTAGAAGGCTAGGCAAAAACCCTTTGACATGAATATTCTTGAATACATTTCTCTAAATATGCAAAAAGAATCAAAGTCATATCTTGCATCCTTTTAGAGATTTTAATGCTAGAAGTTTGTGCTAACAGTTTTACGGAAAAATTAAAATCTCAAGTTTTATGAATGCTGGGGGAAAATGGCTTTGTGGGAAGCTTGGGAATGTTATTATACACATCTTAGCAAATTTTCATGTAAATAGGATCTTCCATTAAAATTTTATGAAAAAAGTTAATTTTCAGACATCCCAGTGCATAGTGTTGAAGTCATGAAGGGAAAATTTCTTATCTAAATTTATTTGAGAAGATTCTAAAGATATTATTTAAGGTATTTAAATAATTTTAATTTATATTCAAATATCAATGTGGGTGGAGGAAGAGAATCTTTAGTTTTAATATTTAATTTTTTGATGAGGCTAGAATATGGAAAAATCAAATAAAAAATAGCAATTGCCTTGCATTAAGAGAAATATTTAGATTGAAAGAGGTGAATTCTAATTATAACAAGACTCATTAAAGAAATTCCTCACTTTCTAAATGAAATGGCTATGTTGGAAGAAAGAAAGTTTCCAAAGTTGAAAGTCTTGTCCAAATTTAGAATGTTATTGCAAGTTTTAAAAGCAGATTTTAGAGGTTTTAAAGGCAAATTTTAGAGGGTTTAAAGGGAGGTTTTCAGCTAGAGAGAAGAGAGTTTTGGAGAGAAAGAAATATATGGATGGAAGGGAATGGAAAAAATAAATGAACAGATGAGAGCATAAGGAAAGAGAGAGATTCTTGTATGAGAAGCCATGGAAGGCCAAATGTAATAAGTATGTTTTTTGGTAATGTTGTAGATTTATGTAATCTTTTTCCAACTTTGAATTCAATAAAGTGAGTATTTATGTTTGTTACATATTTGGCATTTTAGGGTTTGAGGTGTATTGCATCATCGCAGCACCTCAATGTATCACAAATGGCTTATAGAAATATTGTGAGGAATGGCGATGTGTAATGGGTATTGAAGGTAAAGGTATAAACCAAGAATATTCCCTACTAGATGTCAGTGGTAGTGGCTAATGGTAGTAATTCTTCACATCGTAGTTTCTATTTGCCGGAGTTAGGCTGAAAGGTGATGTATGATGGATGCAAATTAAAGTTAGTAGCAAAGGTTTTAAAGAAGAGAGGAGATACGTGGTATCTTCTCAATTCATCAAAAAACTACCTCACATCACATTTCACATTATGGAGCCTTGAAGCTGTTTAAGGTGAAAAAGGGGGGAAGATATCCAAATGATGTGTTTAAAGGTTTTTATCAATCCTCCTTTCACCACTAAACATTCAAGGACATTCAACCAAGTAGAGAACTCTACTACAGATCTCCTATCACTCGGAACATATGGGAAGATTGGAATTGTATGAATTTGTTGTTCAATTAAGTCTAATTATGCTCAAAACCTTAATTTTGTAAAATAGTAAAGAAACAGACAAATTACAAAAAATGATTGCACACAGAGATATCAAATGACAACTAAATACATATTAGATTTTAAAGTTCAGTGTGTGGAAAATTCAGGGACTAATGAGCAGGTACCCTAGTCTAGTGCGTCAGTTTTTGTCAAGATCTAGGAATGCTGTCTACAACCTATTCCTACTATCACAGAGATTTCTCCGCTTCAAAATTCAGAGGACTAATGAGTGGGCACCCAAGTCCATGCCCTAATTTTCTTCTCAGATCTACAATTCTGACAGTCTACACTACTCTCCTACAACTCCACTTCTTTCACTTCTAAAACCTATAACCTACAATCACAGAAAAGTGGGTTGGGGATTGTGGTGTTTAGAGGCTTTCCTTAGTTAATCCCCAGAGAGACATTCAAGTCTTTCAAACACCGTTGTGAGATAAAGAGTGTGTATCCCTATGGGATAGAGGCAAAATTTAAATGATAAATGATAGAAAACACAATTGATATCACCTTGTAGTGTAGATCTCATGGAAGGAAGATGCTCTTCATGCCATGAGGAGATGGATATCTAATATGCAAATGCAAACACAATAACAACACAAAATAATGCTCTTCAACACAATGAATTCCTTGAATCACTTTCACAAAATTAGAATGCTCATCTAGTTTCCATCTAGTTTACAAATGAATCACTAATCATGCTTATATATGCAACTACAAACATTCCCACTAAGAATTTCATAATTCAAACCTAGGATGTCAGCATAGGACCTAATAATAGTTAGAAAACTAACACCCAAAAATAGGTCCTAACCTAAAATAAGATAGGACTAGGGCACGGACACCCAAGTCTTCCCCCCTATTTTAGGTAGAGTTTATCACAAGTGCACCCCTAAGTCCCATTTACCATGAAACTTCAGGGTTTTCTTATCGGAAGTCACCATTAACATGCAAGATGACCTAAATGCATTCTAAAGGACTTGGGAGCTAAACCTTTAGAGGGAAAATCTCTAAAGGGGACATTTTTTGACATAACATTTAGCCCCTAGTTTAATGTATGTATAAACACAAGGCCAATACATGAATTAAAGTATGGTCAACAAACACAGTAAATACACCAAGCACAAAGAAGACACATGAATCATAGTTAAGATAGTAACAGGCATGCAAAAAATGGAGAAGATAGTTATAGTCACACAAAACATGGAGAATACAACATTGAAGACATGCAAAACACAGTGAATACAATGAATGCAGTGATTATTTATTTTTTTGTTTTCTCTTTTTCTCATATATGAAATGTAAATACAAGGAAAGTAAATACACTACCCATAATGTAGAAGGGACTCATCGTCACCAGTCTTTAAACTACATATGGGGAAACATATACACAAAACAAATCTCAGAGTGTATGAGGGGCTCATCACCACTAGTCTTTAAGACTCCACTTGAGAACAAACACACCATACAAATCAAGCACGTCATGCAAATCCCAAAGCATAGGAGGGACTCATCACCACCAGTATTTAAACTATGCTTGGGAACAAACACGCCATACACATACATGGAAGACACAAAGAAAACACGGTAGACAAGCGATGGAGTGTACCTATTTCTAGGTTCATCACGATCTCAGGTACATTATAGGCACACACTAAAATTTGTGCTTCACCACAACAATCACTGAAGACACGCTTAAGGGGTAGGATAGTCTCAGATCCACTCCTTGCCTACTCAGAAGAATTTTTGAAAATGACAAGATTGTGCAATCTCCTCAAGAAATACACCATCCCTACCTTGCATAAAGAGCTTAAAATAAAAAGGATATTCACAATATCCCACCTCTGCAGAGGGCTTAAGTGATTTGCAGTAGATTTCAAGCTTTATAAACACACTTTCTAGCATCTAAATTAGACAACTTACCTTATATATGCGCCCACCTTAAGGTGGTTGATATCATGTAGCGATATCAAGCACATTAAGGCAAGAAGAAAACACACAAAGGAATACGAGTTCTTGCAAATCCCATGTCCCCAGAGGTGACATGTACTTTACGATCACCAAATGTTCCCACAAACACACAATTTCCTACAAGAAAAGGTGTTAGTATCCATATAATCATGATAAACAACAATGCATGTAATCATTCATATAGAGAGCCAAGATTATACGATAGATTCAGAGACTGAGTATAACTATGGAGCTACACCACAGAAATCTCAAAACCAAGTGTAACGAAGGTGAGATTCAAAGATAAACAAAGTGCACAGAGCAGTAGTATTGTTATGGTTTGTAAGTACGATAAGACAACATCAAGATCAAATGGAGTGATTCATTATCCAATCATCAGATAATATATATCAACCCTATCATCATGTATGGACTTGGTCTATTTTTTGATTTCTCGTTGAAGGGACACTAGGTCCGTATCATTATAATAAGTTTTTCATCATCTGCCCACTAGATAGAACCACTAGAGGAAGGTAAGCAATAAATCAAGAGAGGAGAAATAATTGCCATAGGGACAATCACGTAGGAGGGTACTCCCAAGTCACCAACTGCAATGCTATGTCCTTAAGACACAACACAAAAATAAAAATAGATGAGAAGCAATATAGAAGAATGATGATACAAATAGAAGGTCACAACAGAGGCAATCTTCCAATATCCTTGACCTTACAAGAGAATCAACGGTCATCCTAGGAGGCCTAGACAACACGTAACACATCACAAGGGAAACACAACACAAAGTTAAAGGGTTGGAAATACTCACCTGTAGAGATGACAAGCTAGGGGTCATCATCAAATAAATCATCATCTTCCCTATCCCAAATGCTAGAGGAAAGAGATGTGTAAGGTACCATAGCCCAACTTTTATTCTTGTCTTCAAGTTGTCTATTCTTAAGGTCTTCTTGGTTTGATTCAATGTTAGCTGAGATGTTTTCTTGTTGAGGTGTGTTTCATTGGGCGAAATTTTGTCATCTCCTCCTTTCTCTTGCTTGTCTATTTCTTCTTGTTTTACCACTTATCTCTTGTAAAATAGTGTTTTGATCTTCCATAGGTTTTTGTGTTTTAGAGGAGGAAGCACCATGATCAAATCTCATTTGTCTAGGTGGAATGTTTTGCTTTCAACAACTACCTCTTGATCTCATTTTTCTAGGTGGAATGTTTTTCTCTTGACAACTACCTCCCGATCCTTGTAAGGATGGAAGGGGAGGAACCTCAGCATAGGGTCATTTTCCTTTCTATCTAGGATGATTTTCAAATGCAGGTTGTTCGTCTCTTATTGTTTCTTGAATAGAAGGACTAGCCACTTGATGTAATAATTGTGTTTTGTAGTTTCTATAGCTCAAGAAGTTAAAGTCTATCCATGGTTCTAATTCCACTTCAGATCGTTCCCAAAAGTAATCAAAGGAAAAGTGTTGTCTTGTAACCAAAGGTTTATACCTATTGCGAGGGATACTATCGACTTGTCCATTCAAAGAAAATTTTACACAGTTATAAATTGTTGAAGGGACAACTTTCATAGCCTTTAACCATGGGTGTCCTAATTTTATGCAAAAGAGGTCAGAAATGGAGACAACATCAAATAATTGTTCTACGGATTTGTCAACTATAGTAACCAATAAAGATATCTTCCCATAAGTGTTTATAAAGGTTCCCTTGTGTGTCTTAATCATCATGTCTGAAGGGTCATAAAAGCCTTGTATTAAACCATGTGAATAGAGGAACTCTTTAGTTTCCACGTTAGTCATGCAATTAGGATCAATAAGGGTTCTATCCATAGGGTTTCCCATTATCTTCACAGTGATATAAAGAGGTCCTTTAGTGTCTCCAATTGTTCTATCATGAGGTGTAAACACAATTTCAGGTTCGGGGACCTTTCTTTTCATGTAAGGCCTAGGAGGAAACCTATTGTTATTGTTGTGATTAGAATCCATGTGTAGATGTTTTCAAATCAATTTGAAATTATATTTTAAAATCTTTTCAAAAGTTATGCAAGAGACAAGTGCAAAACTATGTGTGAAAATGACCTAAAATGCTTAATTTTTCAACTTTTTTTAATGCAAATAAGTGAAAGAAAAGGTGTTGTGAGGAAATTGATCAGGGGAAGAAAATAATATGTCTAATATCAGTCCAATAAAGCCATAATATCTTTCACAACACACTTTTGATGCAAACCTAGAGTGATGACAAGTCAAAACCTAGTGAAAATGTGCTAAAATATGTAATTTTTCAACAATTTTCAATGCAAGTGAGTAAGAGAATGTTAGATTCAGGACAGCCAACTGAGAGGGGGGGGTTGAATTAGTTGTCCAAAACTTTCTTCCAATTAATCACTTAAATCCTTCTTGTAATTTAGCAGCATAATAATAAATCAATCATGGAAACATAATGCAACAATTCAAGAGCAGAAACACATTAACACATATGACACTAAGATTTTAACATAGAAAACCCAGTTAAGGGAAAAAACCATAGGGTGACTAACCCAAGATTGTATTCTCTATTAAAAGAATAAGAAGAATAAATGTCACATGCCAATTAGGGCTCACTGCCCGAGCACACTGCTCATAAGAGGCACACTGCCTACAGGAGACACACTGTCTACAGAATGATAAATATTACATACTTGAACTAAAGAATAGCATCTTCACCATGCTTGAGTCAGTTCCATTTAAGCCCAATACTTTTGTTCTACCTTTCACTCTGCTCTTCACTACCACACTCTCATCTCCAAATATACTTTGAAATGACTTCACAATCTATTATTTATACAAGACATTTGACTTTAGGATAGTCATCCAAGTCAACATACATTACAGAGCAAATACACAAATACAATATGACTAATTACAAAAAAGACTTCATGTGGATCAACACATTGTTAGCCACACAGATCTAAGACTATAATTTTCCTTTAGGAACACACCATTCTTCATAGAACATCTTCAAGATCATTTGCAGGATGTGTAACTCATTTGATCGGTCAAACTTAGGAAGAACATCATCATTAGGAAGTAATTCTTCAATTACGAGCTCAATCTTCAATGCGGATAACAAACATGAACTGGACATAATCCAAAGCCCTCCACAAGCTTGCTTGAATCACCAGGAACATCCACTCTACTTCTGCTTACTGAAATCTTTCTCTCCTTCATTTGGAGCCTCAAGAACATAGTCTGTTATCACTATCATATTGGAATAGATGCTTGCAGACCTGTAGACCACGAATCAATTGAGTTGTCAATTCACATTGACTTCTTAAACACTCCACCAAATTTGTAGAACAAGATATTGCATTTTTAGATCTCACCAGACCTATCTGTGTCATTCTGTCACCTCTAAACATCTGCTAGAACTGGCTTCATTCAAGTGGCCATAACTTCTTCAAATATTCATGGGGACCTCTCAAATCTTTACTAGATCATCTTGAGACACATATCTACAAACTCTTTTATGTACATCCTCTGATCTTCATCTTAGCTAGGATCTTCACCTCACTATTCTTCTCTATTCCTAATAGGACTAATTTTTTCAATATCCTGAACATACAACTCATCCAATCCTTGTCATCAATGCAACAGGAGTATGTTGACATCAATGACAACACTGGTTAGGCCCTTACTTGCAACAATCTCCCCCTTTGTCATTGATGGCAACATATGATGTGAAAAACTATTTTAACCATCAAGACAAGAACTTCTCCTCACTAACTGACATAACTCCCCCTATCAACAACAACCATTCACATGTCTTCTCTTCCTTTACTGCTCCCCCTTTGATCAGCAACCACTTTTTGTTTTTCACATGTCTTCTCTCCCCCTTTGACATCAATGGAAAAGGGCACATACTTGCATCACTTCATAATCATACCAGTTACTCCCCCTAAGTAGCAGATTCCCATCATCAATCCAGACCACAAGATATGACTGTGAGATCCATCGGATTGATGCACATCAGTGCACCTTAATTCAGAACTAGAGGAGTAATAACCCCTAAAGTCTCCCTGAGATACTCAAAAGAGTCCTTAGGTAGAGGTTTAGTAAAAATATCTGTAATCTGATCCTTGGAAGGCACAAACTCCAATCTGACTTCATTCTTGTTCACTTGCTCTTTCAAAAAGTGAAACTTGATGGATATATGTTTTGTCTTTGAATGCAACACCAGATTCTTTGAAATATTTATTGCACTTGAATTATCACAGAAGATTGTGATAGGTTCCTCATACTCCACTCTGATGTCTCTTAACATTTGCTTCATCCATAATACTTGAGTGCAACTACCTGCTACTGTAATATATTCTGCTTCTATAGTGGACAGAGATATTGCCTCTTGTTTCTTGCTCAACCAAGAAACCAATCTTTTCCCCAAAAAGAATGCTCCACCACTGGTACTCTTCTGGTCATCCACATCTCCAACCCAATCCGCATCTGTATATGCATGAAGAGAGAAATCATGATCTCTAGGCTACCATAAACCATACTCAACTATCCCTTTTATATATCTAAGAATCCTCTTGATTTGCATGGCATGAGATTCTCTAGGATCAGCTTGGAATCTAGCAACAAGACTGACAACATTCATAATATCAGGTCTAGTTTAAGTGAGATACAATAATCCTCCAATCATTGATCTATACTTTTTCTGATCAGCCTTAGGAGAGTCATCATCTTTGCTCAATTTGCATCCAGTTGCCATGGGAGTACTCATTGGTTTTGAGTCTTCCATCCCAAATGTCATCAACAATTCTTTCACATATTTGGTCTGTGAAATGAAGATTCCTTTCTTTGTTTGAGTGATTTGCAAACCTAAGAAGAAATTTATTTCCCCAAACATGGACATCTCAAATTCACTTTTCATTTGATTTGCAAAGGTTTTGCACATACTATCTCTTCCTCCAAAAATGATATCATCAACAAACACTTCAACAATTAAGATGTTTTCATGATCAATTTTGAAGTGCAAGTTACTGCCAGTAGTACCTTTGTTGAAATGAATCTTCAAAAGATGCTTATCCAATCTTTCATACTAGGTTCTTGGGGCTTGTTTGAGTCCATACAGTGCTTTCTTCAACTTGCAGACCATATCACCATGATCAAACAATTGGAATCCATCCGGTTGCTTAATGTATACTTCTTCCAAGTCACCATTCAGGAAGGCAGACTTGACATCCATCTGATATACTTTGAAATTCTTGAAGGCAGCAAAGGCAAGAAATAATCTAACTCTTTAATCCTTGCCATCGGAGCAAAAATTTCTTCAAAATCAACTCCTTCTACTTGAGAGTAACCCTTGCAGACGAATCTGGCTTTGTTTTTGACTACTTCACCATCTTCATTTAGTTTATTCTGGAAGACCCATTTGGTTCCAATCATATTCTTATTTTTTAGTGTGGGAACAAGATCCCAAGTGTGATTTTTCTCAATTTGCATTAGCTCTTCCTCCATTGCTTTAGTCCAGTTTTCATCATTGCATCCTTCATTCACTAACTTTGGTTCAATCTTTGAAATCAGACAATACTCTTCTGAGTCTTGAGCAATCTTTCTTTTTGTTTGAACACCTTTGCTTTTATCACCTATGATCTGATCTTTAGAGTGATCCAGTCTTACATACCTGGGAACTTTGGGAATTTCCTGCACTTTTGTTTCTTGAATAGATTCATTCAAACTTATATCTTCTTGATTCACCAAATCAGTCTGGATCTGAATTTTAGAAGGGGCTTGGACTCCTTGGACCAGAACATCATTCTGATCATCTTCAACATATTCATAAAACCTTGAGGGTTTTTTAATACCTTCATCAACCTTCACATTTGTACTTTCTATAATCTTTCTCAATCTCTTGTTATAACACCAGTGTGCTTTGCTTAGAGTAGAACAACCTAAGAATATTCTTTCATCACTTCTAGCATCAAATTTACCTAGATCTTCATCTCTTTTAATGTAACATTTACTACCAGACTCTAAAATACTTCACAGTGGGAGTGATGTCAAACCAAAGTTCATAAGGGGTCTTACTCGTATTGCTTTTGATTTGTACTTGATTAAGAGTATAGACTGCAGTGCTTATAGCTTCTCTCCAGTAGATCTGAGGAACATTTTCTTCCATCATCATGGTTCTAGATGCTTCCTAGATGGTCCGGTTCTTCCTCTCTACTACTTCATTCTACTGTGGAGTCCTTGGAGTAGACAACTATCTTTTTATCCCATGTTTCTCACAGAATTATATGAACTCACCGGATGTGAATTCTCCACCTCTATCAAACCTTAGATATTTTATGTTCAATCCGGTTTCATTCTCTACCATAGCCTTGAATATTTTGAATTTCTCAAGAGCCTCTAATTTCTCTTTCATAAAAGTCACCCACATCATCTGGGAATGGTCATCAATTAATAGCATGAAGTATCTATCAACTTGCACACTCCTGATTCTTACCGGACCACATAGATCAGTATGAACTAAGTCTAATAATCTGGTAGAAAATTGTTCCTTGCTTTTGAATGTGACTCTTCTTTGCTTACTGATGCAGAGGCATCCACACTATAACCTTCGCATATAGCATGAATGTCTGCAGACCAACCTCATCATCATCATCTTCGCCATCATCATCATATTCCCTCCAACTACCAACGACATCATCATGTTTCGGCTTTACTCTGTCAGCATCATGTTTCCTAAAACTAACAGCATCATCATATTGCGGACACTCGCAATCATCCTCCTGTCGACTACTGTTCACCTCCGCTTTCCTTCTAACATCATCATCATGATGTTCAGCGGGCGCACACATCCTCCGGTTGCACTGTTCATCGGGTGCCGAACACTAACGGCATCATCATGATATGCAACATCACCTTCGTCAGCAGGATATCCAAATATCCGGTTGTCCAAATATCCTGATGATATTCACCTTCAGCAGCTTACCTTCGACGCTCCACTGCCCGACGATACAAGCAACAGCATCATGATATAAATTATCCGGTTCTCTTCGAAACCTCCTGATGATGATGTTAACACAACTTCCTGCCACGGACTTCCGCCGATACCTTAACACTTGACGACAGCAGGATAAACTCGCACAGGGGGATATCTCAATATCCTGATGACGATGACGTCATATCCTGATGACGATGACGTCACCCAATATCCTGATGACCTTCTCAATACTTAGTCAAAAATCTAAACTTTCTCTTCCGCATCTACACGCGATATGCGGATGTTTGGCACTCCCAATATGATGATCCTGATGCCGATACGCTCCACGGCTCCTCCTGCTGATGATCACCCCGACGAACTCACACTTCATGCAATCGACATCATCATGCCGATCTTCTCCACTTATCCGGATGATGATGTCTAACCCGACTGCAGGATATTTGCAGAAATATCCTGATGATGCCGTCTTCACGAACTTCTATACTTAGCGAAATCTCTCTTCGCCGATCCACCAGGGATGACCCGATCCAACTCAGGGTGCTCTTCCAACTCAGTCAGCTTATCAACTCGACCTAGCACATGAGGATGCTAGGGTCTTCAACATCTCTTGACCGCGATCCTGCACACCTGCATGCAAACAGAAAACAACCTACAATCTAACCTACTGTACATTGCCATTCCACCGATCAGATGAGTCAACCGGTGGAATGGATCAGTATATCCATGAAAACCTCTCAAACCAGCAATCGATCAAGCAATGGAATGCAACAGAGGATGAACACAAACAGGAATACTTTATTCGATTTCAAAAGATGCAACTACAATATGATGTTCCTCTCGCTCTGTCTCACTCTCGCAAAGTCTGATCGATGATATCTGTCTATCTCCCCAACATCAAACGATCTCATGCTTATAAAGACTTTCCTATGAGTACTATTGACCCGACTCCGAGCGGCTGGGAACTCTCCAGGCGGCTGGGAGATCCCACCGAACATACATCATGACAGCTGTTATAACTAACTAGCTAAAAATAGCAAAAGCCCGGTCAGCATGATCTTATCATGATCAGCATGACCTTATTACATGCAATTGGTCTAACAGACCTTCTTGGAAACATAAACAGGACCTAAACTACTAACTGCCTTATCCAGACCAGCTGTCAGGTAGGTGCTCCTGCACCATACTCCCCAACAGAAAAGAACTCATGTCCCATGAGTTTAGTATGTGGAAGTCTTCCACCTGTACACCTTGCTTTGTCAATCTGTTGACCTGCTCCAGCTTTATCCTCTGCTGGCTCTTGGCTGCTCCAAGACTTCTGAACTGTAACTTGCTTTCTGGCAAGTAAATCATCATGCCTGTTGATGTAGGCCTTCTCCTCACATACCCTGTGTTTGTCAGGTTGCCTAACCAGAACCTCTGGCTGAACTACCTCTTGAACTTCTGAAGTGTTCAAGTCTATCTTCCTTTCAACTCTTATAGGACAAACAATAGTCCCAACTATGACAACATCCTTGTCATTCTTCTGAACTGGTGGCTGTTTGCACCCCTGTTTCTGAACCTGCTGCTGACCTCTGTCAGTCACAACTGAAACTTTCTTCAGCTTGTTGTCTGTAACAACTCCTTTCTCTGCAGTGTCCTGAACTGCCTTCATGCCTGCTCCTCTAGGCATCTGCACAAACTCCTTCTTTCCCATCAAAATGATTTGAGCTGCCTTCTGTACTGCAACTTTTGCCTGCAATGGCATCAACTTAATAATCTTCCCATCCTTCTTGATGGTGTAGGTATTAGCATACCCATCATACAGTACCCTTCTGTCAAATTGCCATGGTCTACCTAGCAGTAGGTGACAACATTCCATAGGCAATATGTCACACAAAATTCTATCATGATATGGTCCAATCTGGAAATCCACATATGCCTGTTCAGAGACAAAAAGTGATTGCCTATCACTCACCCAAGATGCCTTGTAAGGGTGTGGATGTGGAATCCTTTCCAGCTTCAGTTTATCAACCATTTCCTGAGATACCATGTTGTCTGTTGAACCAGTATCAATGACAACTTTACATACCTTACCTTTGCTCTTACATGTGGTTTTGAAAAGAGCTCTTCTTTGCATCAGATCCTTTGATGCCTGCAAACTAATTCTCCTTAACATCAATGATTCTCCACTCTCTGGATATCCAACATTCTCAGGACCTTTGTTTGAACTCTGTGCACTTTCTTCTTCTTTCTCTTCTTGTACCAGTTGTACTCTCTTGTCACTTGTTCTATCATTTATGGATGATGAACCTTTGTTTTCTGGACATTTGAAAGATGGATGACCAAACTCTCCACAGGTGTAACACTTTCCTGAAAATGTAGTAGAACCTCTACCACCTCCAAATCTTCCTCTAGTACCTTTCCATCCACCTCTGAAATCAGACTGTCCCTGTCCTTTACCAGTGTCTTCTTGAACCTCATTGGTTTGCTTTTGTGCAGGGGCTGCTCCTCTTCCCCTATTGTTTCCTCTTCCTCTCATGGACTTATCATGTCCTCTATTCAGCTTTTCTTCAATCCTGATTGCCATTTGATAACAATCCTCCACATTCTTAGGGTTAGCTAACACTAACTCATCCTGTATGTTAAACCTCAAACCTGCCAAGTACCTAGCCACCTTTTCTACCTCATTCTCATGATGACCAGATCTCATACTTAACAGATAAACTTCCTCAGTATATGCTTTCACATCCCTGTCTTTCTGCTTTAAAAATTGCAGCTTCTTAAACATCTGGATTTCATAATCCCTTGGCAAGAATTTACCCTTGATCCTTGCTACCATCTTATCCCAAGAAGTGATCTTAGACTTCCCTTGCTTCCTTCTCTCAGATTGTACATAATCCCACCATACCAAAGCATGACCTCCTAACTTGGTCTTTGCAATCTTGACTTTCTGATCCTCAGCAACATCTTCACATTCAAAGTGATTATCCAGTGCAGCAATCCAGTCCAACAACTCATCTTCATTCAAGCTTCCAGTATACTTGGAAACATCAACCTTTACCTTAGGTTTTTCACTCTGCACTGCCTTTAACAGTTTTGCCAATCTCTGGTCTTCAGCATCCAGATCTTCAGCTACCTCTTCATACTCTTCAACAGTATCTGCCTCTTCTTCAGACTCACTGTCTTCTACTTCCCTCTTTTTGTTCTTTTCCAGGGCTGTCAGCCTGGCTTGAAGTGCTTTAGCAAGCTCCTTCATCTTCCTCATTTCTCTAGCATGTTTCTCCTTCATCTCCTGCAATTCCCTTGCAGTACCACTACCTTTAGGAGGCATTTTGTCAACCTCACAATCAACACACAACACAATCAACTCTATCTCTACCTCTGCCCTTTCGGTGACAGAAACAACACACAACAGCCCAGACCTTTTGCTGAGCTCTGATACCACTATGATGCAGAGGCATCCACACTATAACCTTCGCATATAGCATGAATGTCTGCAGACCAACCTCATCATCATCATCTTCGCCATCATCATCATATTCCCTCCAACTACCAACGACATCATCATGTTTCGGCTTTACTCTGTCAGCATCATGTTTCCTAAAACTAACAGCATCATCATATTGCGGACACTCGCAATCATCCTCCTGTCGACTACTGTTCACCTCCGCTTTCCTTCTAACATCATCATCATGATGTTCAGCGGGCGCACACATCCTCCGGTTGCACTGTTCATCGGGTGCCGAACACTAACGGCATCATCATGATATGCAACATCACCTTCGTCAGCAGGATATCCAAATATCCGGTTGTCCAAATATCCTGATGACGTTCACCTTCAGCAGCTTACCTTCGACGCTCCACTGCCCGACGATACAAGCAACAGCATCATGATATAAATTATCCGGTTCTCTTCGAAACCTCCTGATGATGATGTTAACACAACTTCCTGCCACGGACTTCCGCCGATACCTTAACACTTGACGACAGCAGGATAAACTCGCACAGGGGGATATCTCAATATCCTGATGACGATGACGTCATATCCTGATGACGATGACGTCACCCAATATCCTGATGACCTTCTCAATACTTAGTCAAAAATCTGAACTTTCTCTTCCGCATCTACACGCGATATGCGGATGTTTGGCACTCCCAATATGATGATCCTGATGCCGATACGCTCCACGGCTCCTCCTACTGATGATCACCCCGACGAACTCACACTTCATGCAATCGACATCATCATGCCGATCTTCTCCACTTATCTGGATGATGATGTCTAACCCGACTGCAGGATATTTGCAGAAATATCCTGATGATGCCGTCTTCACGAACTTCTGTACTTAGCGAAATCTCTCTTCGCCGATCCACCAGGGATGACCTGATCCAACTCAGGGTGCTCTTCCAACTCAGTCAGCTTATCAACTCGACCTAGCACATGAGGATGCTAGGGTCTTCAACATCTCTTGACCGCGATCCTGCACACCTGCATGCAAACAGAAAACAACCTACAATCTAACCTACTGTACATTGCCATTCCACCGATCAGATGAGTCAACTGGTGGAATGGATCAGTATATCCATGAAAACCTCTCAAACCAGCAATCGATCAAGCAATGGAATGCAACAGAGGATGAACACAAACAGGAATACTTTATTCGATTTCAAAAGATGCAACTACAATATGATGTTCCTCTCGCTCTGTCTCACTCTCGCAAAGTCTGATCGATGATATCTGTCTGTCTCCCCAACATCAAACGATCTCATGCTTATAAAGACTTTCCTACGAGTACTATTGACCCGACTCCAAGCGGCTGGGAACTCTCCAGGCGGCTGGGAGATCCCACCGAACATACATCATGACAGCTGTTATAACTAACTAGCTAAAAATAGCAAAAGCCTGGTCAGCATGATCTTATCATGATCAGCATGACCTTATTACATGCAATTGGTCTAACAGACCTTCTTGGAAACATAAACAGGACCTAAAATACTAACTGCCTTATCCAGACCAGCTGTCAGGTAGGTGCTCCTGCACCACTTACCCAATTGACATTCTTTGCACAACTATTAGTAGGTTTCACCAGTCTTGGAAGATCTCTTATAGCCTGAGTGTTGCTTATCTTGATAATATTATCAAAATTCACATGACACATTCTCCTATGCCATAACCAACTCTAATCAATTTGAACAAATAAACAACTTTTGTCAGTACCAACCAAGCGGAATATATTACCTTTTGTTTGAGTACCAGATGCAATCTCTATTCCAGAACTTTCAAAGATCTTACATTTTTATTTTTGAATCTGAGATCATAGCCTTTGTCCACCAACTGTTTAACACTAAGAAGATTGTGCTTTAGACCTTCAACATATAGTACATTACTAGTTTTGTTCTTTCCATCAAAAGAAATAGTTCCTCTACCTCTGATTCTATCAGTAGAATTATCACCAAATTTTACCACTCCTCCTTCATATCTTTCCAAATCTATGAACTTATTTTGGTCACCTATCATATAGTGGGAGCAACCACTATCAATGACCCAATCATCCTTTTCTTCAACTTGGGAAGCCATAGTTCTCTCTACGATATTATGATTGACAGATGCAAAGGGCATTGGATCTTCTTCCTTGATGGAAATAAACACCCAGTCACTTCCAGATTTGTTTCATGTCTCTGATTCATCATTTGTTACTCCTTCATTATCATCATCTTCATGAACATAGTAACATTTCTTTTGGAATCTTGATCTGTTAGGATTTGGTCTTGAAAATTTTTTTGGACATCTTGAGGAAAAATGACCAATCTTATTGCAGTTAAAACATTTAAAAGGCAATTTGCCTTCATACTTACCAGATCCTCTTGGTAGTCTTTTTGCAATAAGGGCTTCAAGTTGAGTAGATTCTGCTTCATCTTCTTCCAGATCTTTTCTTGCTTTTTCATACCAAGATAGTTTCTTTGAAGAGTTCTCTCCCAGATCAAACTTTTGTTTACCTTTTACAGAGGCACTAGCTTTGAATGCAGATTCAGTCTTGGGGGGGCATCTTTAAACTCAGACAATTCAAATGCAGCTAATTTACCAACCAATTGATCACTTGTGATATTTGAAAAGGATCTGAACTCTTCAATTGTAGCAACATTGTATTTGTAAGAATTATGAAGGGATCTAAGAATTTTGGCAACAATCTCATCTTCATCCAATACTCCACTAGCACATCTAATGCCACAGACAAGCTCATTTACTCTTGGAATAAATGTAGTGATATTTTCATCTTCTCTCATCTTCAGGTTTTCAAATTTTCCTTTCAGACTCTATAGCTTGGCGCATTTGACATACTTATCTCCTTCATGCAAAAGTTCCAATTTTTCCCAAATCTCAAATGTAGTTTTTAGATCAACAACATTTGTCAGTTTTGAACCAGATAAGGCACTTAGTAAAGCTTCTTTAGCCCGAAGATTGTTTTTAGCATCTCTGATTTCATCTATAGTTCTCAGACCATTCTATGGAGGAACATACTTCTTTGAAGTTATGATCCAATATTGGATTCCCATACATTGCAAGTGACATTCCATGCAGCTTTTCCAAGAGTGTAATTGGTTGCATCAGACCTCGAACTATCCTTCTTGTAGGATGACATCTTGGATCTCCTCAAGCGGTTAACCTCTTTTAGAGGAACTTAGCTCTGATACCAATTGTTAGATTCAAGACAACCAACTAAGAGGGGGGGTGAATTAGTTGTCCAAAACTTTCTTCCAATTAATCACTTAAATCCTTCTTGTAATTCAATAGCATAATAATAAATCAATCATAGAAACATAATGAAGCAATTCAAGAGCAGAAACACATTAACACATATGACAGCAAGATTTTAACTTGGAAAACCCAGTTAAGGGAAAAAACCATAGGGTGACTAACCCAAGATTGTATTCTCTATTAAAAGAATAAGAAGAACAAATGGCACATGCAAATTAGGGCTCACTACCTAAGAACACTACTCACAAGAGGCCCATTGCCTACAGGAGACACACTATCTACAGAATGATAAATATTACATACTTAAACTAAAGAATAGCATCTTCACCATGCTTGAGTCAGTTCCATTTAAGCCCAATACTTCTGCTCCACCTTTTGCTCTACTCTTCACTACCACACTCTCATCTCCAAATATACTTTGAAATGACTTCACAATCTCTTATTTATACAAGACATTTGACTTTAGGATAATCATCGAAGTCGGCATACATTATAGAGCAAATACACAAATACAACATGATTAATTACAAAAAGACTTCATGCGGATCAACACGTTGTTGGGCACACAGATCTGAGACTTCAATGTTCCTTTAGGAATATGCCATTCTTCACATAACATCTTCAAGATAATCCACATGATGTGTAACTCATCTGGTCAGCCAAACTAAGGAAGAACATCATCATCTGGAAGTAATTCTTTAATTACGAGCTCAATCTTCAATACAGATCACCAACATGACCTGGACACAATCCAAAGACCTCCACAAGCTTGCCTGAATCACCAAGAACATCCACACTACTTCTACTTACTGAAATCTTTCTCTCCTTCATTTGGAACCTCAAGAACATAGTCTGTTATCATAGTCATATTGGAATAGATGCTTGCAGACCTCTAGACCATGAATCAATTGAGTTGTCAATTCACATTGACTTCCTAAACACTCCACCAAATCTGCAGAACAAGATATTACATTTTCACATCTCACTGGACCTATCTGTGTCATTCTGTCACCTCTAAACATCTTCTAGAATTGGCTTTACTCAAGTTGCCATAACTTCTTCAAATCTTCATGCGAACCTCTCAAATCTTTACTGGATCATCTTGAGATACATATCTACAAACCCTTTTCTGTACATCCTCTGATCTTCATCTTAGTTGGAATCTTCACTTCACTGTCTTCACTGTTCTTCTCTGTTCCTGATAGGACTAATCTTCTCAATATCCTCAGCATACAACTCATCTAATCCTTATCATCATGCAACAAGAGTAGAGAGCTCTACTGCAGATCTCCTATCACTTGGAACATAGGGAAAGATTGGAATTGTATGAATTCGTTGTTTAATTATGTCTAATTATGTTCAAAACCTTAATTTCATGGAATCGTAAACAAATGAACAAGTTACGAAAAATGATTGCACACAAAGATATCAAATGCTAGCAAAATACATATCATATTTTGAAGTTTAGTGTGTAAAAAAGTCAGGGACTAACGAGCAGGCACCCTAGTCTAGTGCCTTAAATTCTTTTAGGATCTAGGAATGTTGTCTGTAACCTATTGCTGTTATCACAGAGATTTCTCCGCTTCAGAATCTGGAGGACTAATGAGTGGATGCCCAAGTCCAGGCCCTGGTTTTCTTCTCAGATCTGCAATTCTAATATTCTACACTACTCTCCTACAACTCCACTTCTTTCAATTCTGAAACCTTTAACTTACAATCACAGAAAAGTAGGTTGGGGTTGTGGTGTTTAGAGGCTTGCCTCAGTCAATCCCTGGAGAGACATTCAAGTCTTCCAAACATCGTTGTCAGATAAAGAGCATGTATCCCTACAAGATAGAGGCAAAATACAAATGATAAATGATAGAAAACACAATTGATATCACCTTGTAGTGTAGATCTCATGGAAGGAAGATGCTCTTCATTCCATGAGGAGATGGATGTCCAATCTGCAAATGCAAACATAATAACAACACAAAATACTGCTCTGCAACACAATGAATGCCTTGAATCACTTTCACAAAATCACAATGCTCATCTAGTTTCCATCTATTTTATAAATGAATCACTAATCATGCTTATATATGCAACTACAAACATTCCCGCTAAGAATTTCATAATTCAAACTTAGGATGTCGGCATAGGACCTAATAATGGTCACAAAATTGACATGCAAAAAATAGGTCATGACCTAAAATAGGGCAGGACTAGGGTGCGGGTGCCCAAGTCCTCCCCCCTATTTCAAGCAAGGTTTATCACAAGTGCATCTCCTAAGTCCCATTTGCCATGAAACTTCAGGGTTTTCTCATCAGGAGTCACCATTAACATGCAAGATGACCTAAATGCATTCTAAAGGACCTGAGAGATAAACCTTAAGAGGGAAAGGCCACCAAGGGGATATTTTCTAATGTAACAGAAGCAAAAGGTGATGGATGATGGTTGTGCGACAATTGTTGATTGTGTATTGAAGGAACTTCATCCATGGTCAGGATTCAAATTGAAAATGACTATCTAATAGTCTTTCTCCTCTTCAATCATGCAAGCTATCACCCTACAATTAATGGCATTTCATCACACTTTGAGGACATAAAATTGAAAATTGAAATTCTTTCCCATTATTCTGTGCAAACAACCTTCAAACGATCAAGTGAACAGTGCTCAGGGCAAGAGAATTCATGGTGAAGAATTGCTAAGTCTAGGTAAGTTAGTGTTTCCTCCTCCCTCTATATACAAGAGTTTTGTTGGAAGAATTGGAACAAAGGATTTATGTTTATGTCTAAAATACCTCTCAAACCCTAGATTATAGGAAAGAGTAGGTTTTAGGGGTTTGCTTAGTCAAATTGGTTAGACTCTATATTTTCTGGTAGGGTACAAATAAATTGTTAAAAGGCCTAGTGTTTGATTTGAATTATAAAACCCTAGTTTTAAATTCCACAAGTATGAGTCAAGCTAGTGAAGTATCAGGGGTTAAACCTAGGGCCAGGAAGGAAAAATATAAAACAAATGAAGAAAATCCAAAAAAGGGGGTGAAACATGATTATGCCAAATTTATGGAGGATGACCTTATGGATTTTATCCCTAGTGCCAAGGCTATGGGGAAGAGAGCCATTGGCGAGGGCATCTTGTCTGAACATTTGTAGGATTTTACCAGGGGTATTGGGGATATAGTTGTGCTACAAACTGGATGGGAGTTATTCAGGTATGCTTACAGAAGGTTAGAGTACCCTAAACCTATAAGCAACCTATGGAATATTGACTTAGGTAATCTCATCATGCCAAACATATTTATTGATGTTGGCTTAATTTAGGAAATTGCTAAGTGTTTTGATCTTGAGGATAATGTTATAAAAAGTGAGGATGGAACTCCTAGGATAGAGATTAGCAGAAGTTAGGTTGTGAGGAATTTTGGGTTAAACCCTTCTGCCACAATGGCCATTCATCCCATTGCTCTATGACAGAAATATGAAAAGAGAAAGTATGGATACAGAACATATGTGCTTCCTAAGCATGGGAGAAAGGATTTAGACAAGAAGAGGGTGAAATTTATGCAGAATGAGGTGGAACCTTTCAATTGTGATGAATTTGAGAATTATTTCAAGAACACTTACTATGCATTGTGTCAAGTGCCAGGTAGAAGGTATGATCTGAAAATGCCTATTGCTTTGATGGTGATGGCAACTGATATTCAGGAAAGAGACCAGACTAAGGGGTTTGATTATGCCTCCTACATTGCTAAGCAAATTCAAAATCAGTTGACTGATTTGAAAGCCTCCAATGTTCCTTTGATTTTCCACCATTATTCTTTGCTAATGCATATGTTTCTATGGATTGGTGTGAAGGTCTAGTCCAAGTCATTGGACCTTAAGAAAAAAGATAAAGATGGAAATGAATTACTTGTGCAGAAGTGGACACATGTGTGGGATCAACATAATCATGAGTCAATATGTTGCTTTCTCCAACATGTTGGTTTTTGCTATTTTGGATAATTTGGGAGTGAGGTATGTGGAAAGGATTTCAAGAAATATTATGCAAATCCTAAGGCCAAAGGAGTTTAAGGATGATACTAAAATTTATCACAATTGGGGAGATTGATATCTCCATAGGTCTTGTACAATCTGTAGGATATATGGTGCTCTGGTGCAATCTCACTGCTTTCTTGTATTTGTCTCTGATAGACTTGCATTTATGGAGATTGTGTCGCAATTGGATTTGATGGATAAGGAGCACTTCAGGAGTCCTAAAAAGGGATCTTTTGTCCCAGGGAAAATTATATTTTCTCACTTTAGAGTTACATCAAACGAAGGCTTGGATAATTTTGTAGAAATTCTAAAGGCCTATAACATGGAAGTGGAGAAGGTTAGGAACTATGACCTTGAAGGGTTCATTGATAGAGAAAAAATAATCAGGAAAAGGTCTGGTTTCTACCACCATTTCTTGCATTCTAAGGATCTAATTAGGAATTTGGTATCAAAAAGAGAAATTGAAAGTAGAAAGAAGGGATGGTGTCATATGATTGAGGTTGAGAATGGGATTATTGAAAATAATCTAGCCTATGTAAGCCCTTATACCCAAATTTTGGATCCTTTCCAAAGGGCTATGAAAATATTAGATGATTATGGATAGGGCACATTCATGGATGTAATAAATTAGGTAGAGGAGATAGAAAGAGGAAAGAAAAATGAGAAATTTGTCACAATTAGGAGTAGGCCAACCCAATCATCTATACATGGTCCCTCTGAGAAACCAATGAAAATAGAAGGAATGAAAATTGTTAAACCTCTTGTGGATTACTCTGTAGAGACCGAGGGAGGAGATACTATGGAGGAGCAGTCTACTGAGCATGTTCTAGGAGAAGAAGATATACATCATAGATTCCCATCCCCCACATTAATGACACCATTGATTTTTTTATCCCTTCTAGCAGGGTTATTACCATTATTTTTGATGAGGAAAATGAGGAGGATGATGAAGATATCAGGTTAAGGGCTTGCATGGAGTTCTTAGATGATGAATCTAGAGTTTAGGGAATTTGTTGTTTAGTTTAAGTGCAATGAATTTGAGGAAAGGATAGAAAGGGCAAAGGAAGGAATTGATCCTTCACTACATGAGGAAGCAATAAAGCAGGAAGAAAAACATTGACAAGGAGATTGCAGAGATCACACCTACCGAAGGTAGGTCAATGGATAAACAAAGTGGCATTCTTTTAATACCTGGTTGGGATTTGTCTTCTGTTATTACTTTTGATGCTATAAGAAATGATTAGGATGTATTTGTTTTAGAGGAACAATATGATAATAGGGTCTTTGGCACTGCCTTCAGCTGAAGGTTGCATGGGATGGTACTTTCATCCATGGGACCAAACACAAGGAAGCCTAGGGTAATCAGGTCAGTTGGAGAAATAGCTAGGGAGGTTATGGTAAAGAGGGCATATGAGATCTCTCATACACATGTAGCCAAATTAACGATGCATGTTGCAATGCTCAATGTTGACACTGTTGAAATGATGCAAGAAAAGTATGATTAGCTCTTGGATAAATTCAATAGGTTGCAAGGTGAATATCACAAGTTAAAGGCCTATGCCCCTCAAGAGAAGCTTGTAGTACCAGTGATGAAGGCCCTTCCCTCTCCCACCACACAAGAATTTTCTATTCAGGATAGAGAGACTTTCTCTCTTAGAATTAAGAGTTTGAAGGATGAATTAAAATTGGCTAAGGAAGGTGAGTAGAAGGCCAAAGATCAAACTAAAAAAGTGGTGGTTGATATTATTGGTGATATCTTAGGCCACAAAATTTCATGTATACTCCATAGGTTAGATAATGTTTGAAAAGTGTATAAGGACATTCATGAAGCCTATGAAAAACATGTTGAGATTTAAAATAGCTTCTAGAATCTGTAGAATAAGTGAAGCATATGGAGGGATGTCCTCAAGGAGATCACAAAGAACATGGAAGGTGATCCTCAAGAATCCAACTTCCCCCAAATGTTAATATCCATTGGTCTATTGGGAGAAATTTTTTCTTTTTAGAGTAAATTAGATCTACGATTAAATAGTAAAATAAAGATGTTCCAAGATATGAAGGAAAATGGAAAGCCTCACATTCTAGATGAGGCAAAGAAGCTCAAGGATTTCAACAGTTGGAAAACTAAATTTGGGAGCATTGTCATGTCCTTATTATCTTTTATTTTTAAAGTTAGGGAGCCGAAATTGGCTGAATTAAATAATTCTTTAGAAAAATTGTTCAAATTGGAAATAAATTTAGATTCATTTGTGAAAGAAGCCAGAGCTATTATTGATGCCAGATTTAACATGCACAATTCAAAGATGCAGAAGTTATATGAGGTCCAGTGGCCATCAAAGGAGGAGTACAACACGTGGCTTGAGATATTTATAGACTTGGCCTCTGATGCAACATTGTTTAAGGTTGCCTCTTCCAAGCAAAGAATTTTTCATGTCATTGTGCTGATGTGGGAGTAGTTTTTGTCTTTTTCTATTTTATGTATTAGACCCTAAGGTTGGTGGAAGACAAAGAGGAAATGAGAGGGAGAATATTTAAGTTTGTTATGTAACCACCTACTATGACAATCTAGTTTTTGAGAAGGCAAGATATCTTCTTCAGCATATGATAATTGCTTTTGTCTCATGTGGAGTATGCGCCTCATGGGTTGTTGTGATCCATTTTCCTTATAACTACTTATAATCCTCAAATGAAAATGTGACGTGTGTAAATGGCTCGATGCTTATTGTTCCCTTGCAATATAAAAGGGATTTCAAGGCCATTTACAAGGGTTGATCTTGTGGAGAAATTTGTAAATGAAGAACAGAGAATAGAGATTAAGTCTTGTTTAGGTCTTTTGAGTTTGAATTGTTTCTTTTTTGAATTTTGATAACTATACTAGCATCTATTGAATACAATGACAATATTTCTGAAGCCAATTATCTCCTGATGTATGGTTTACACTAATTATAAATGAATAAGTCAAGGACTGTTCTATTTGTTTCCATGAAGTTCTTGTGGATGTATCTTTCTATTTAAGGCTCTTATTCAAAGAATAGGTTAAATGCTTTAATGGAAATTAAAATTTAAGTGAATGTACACAAGGATTTAGTAAGTATGAGTGGTTAGGAAATCTAAGTATAATATTGTAAGGCATTATTATAAAGCTCTTTGATGCTTAGATGAGCTGCATTTATTAAGTTTCAATTGCATTTGGTTAAACTCCATTGCCCTAGGTCAAGGCACTGATCTTTTGCCTCTATTTCTGATTATCAACTCTAGGATCAAACACATCATAAAATACTTCCAATCTTTATATTCAACTGCAAATGTGTGTTGAAGTGAAGTTTTATTCTATTCTAGGGTAAGTGCAGGAAGATGGGGGGCCAAAAAGGGGTCTTAAGTGGCCACTTTTTTTCTGAAATTAGGAAATACTGGCCTTGGATGAGAAATTGAGCATAGTTACACTCAAATTTTGGAGATGCCACCAAAACAATGTTCGTAGTGCTCTAAGTCTACTTTCTAAACTACTATTTTGTTTTGAAAATGGCATAGATTAAGGGGTTCAAAAGAGGGAGCCACAGAAATTGGTGTTGTTTATGTCAAAAAAACATAACATAGCATGTTTTGTGGCTCCCTCAAAAGGTCAACTTTTTTTTTGGTATTTTTAAAATCGCTTTGGTGAGAAATTAGCTAATAGCATGTAGTTTATGCCTGATTTTTCTGATAATTTTTTGATGAATATTTGATTTTTTACTAATTTTCAAAGTGGACACATCCTAAAAAATAGAATTTTGGCCGTGCTACCCCTATAAATTTTGAAAACTAATTGAAAATCATTTTTTTATTTTTTTAATATTTGTAGAATGGAGTCTAGTTTCTAAATATGTAATTTTTTTGAAATTTGAATGAATAGTTATTTTACAATGAAAAAAAGACCAAATAGTGGTTTTTGCCTAAAAATGAACACACAAACAAAAGAAATTAAAGATGAAAGGCTTAACATTGTTAAAATGTGAAAAAAATCACATTGTCAAATAGCTAAGAGAAAGCCTAACATTACCCATGTGTTTGATTTGTTTGACCTTGAAACATGTGCAAATCTGAGGGTTAGCACAAACAAAATTATGTGAAATTTTGAAGAATATAGAAAAACACGTCTGTGACTGTTCATAAGGCACTCCAAGCCTTTGGGTTGGAAATCCAAAGCAAATCCCAAGCCCAAGGCTTGGGATTCCTAAAGCAAGACATAACACGAGCGTGTTATAACGCGCTCGCATTATGTTTTGCCTTGCATTTTTCCTTTCCCGCAAGTCTGTTATTTGTCATGTTTGACATAATGTGAGCGCGTTATAACGCGCTCACGTTATGTTCCCCTCAAATTTTTTTACGTTCAAGGCTATTAATCATGAGGGTTAAGGGATAAGGGATAGAGTTGGAGGGTTTAGGGATAAGGGATTAGCGTTTAAGGTATAGTATCGAGCCCGTTGAGGGTCTAGCAATAGGGATAGCATTTAGGGTTTAGGGATGAGGGATGATAGATTAGGGTTGAGGGTTTAGGGTTTAGGGATAGGGTTGAGGGTCGAGGGATCAGACTTAAGGGTTGAGGGATTAGGGTTTGACATTGAGGGTTGAGGGTTGAGGTTCAAGGGTCAAGGGTTTAGGGATAGGGTTTAGGGTTGAGGGATTAGGGTTAAAGTAGAGTGTGGAGGGTGTAAGGATTAGGGATAGGGTTGGAGGGTTTAGGGATAAGGGATTAGGGTTTAAGGTATAGTATCGAGTCTGTTGAGGGTTTAGGAATAGGGATAGCATTTAGGGTTTAGGGATGAGGGATTAGAGTTGAGGGATGATGGATTAGGGTTGAGGGTTGAGGGATTAGGGTTTAGGGATAAGGTTTAGGGTTGAGGGTTGAGGGATTAGGGTTTAAGGTATATTGTTGAGGGTTGAGGGTTGAGGGTTTAGGATTAGGGTTTAGGGTTGACGGATTAGCATTTAATGTCAAGGTTAGGGTTAGAGTGTCGAGGGTAGAGGGATTAAGGATAGGGTTTAGGGTTGAAGGTTTAAGGATTGAGGGTTGAGGCTTTAGGGATGAGGGTTTAAGGCTTAAGATATAGTGTCAAGTGTTGAGGGTGTAGGGATAGGGTTTAAGTTTTAAGGGTTAAGGGTTGAGGGATAGGGATTAGGGTTTAAGGTATAGTGTTGAGGGTCAAGGGATCAGAGTTAAGGGTTGAGGGATTAGGGCTTGACATTGAGGGTTGAGGGTTGAGGTTCTAGGGTCAAGGGTTTAGGGATAGGGTTGAGGGTTGAGGAATTAGTGTTAAAATAGAGTGTGGAGGGTATAAGGATTAGGGATAGGGTTGGAGGGTTTAGGGATAAGGGATTAGGTTTTAAGGTATAGTATCGATTCTATTGAGGGTGTAGGAATAGGGATAGCATTTAGGGTTTAGGGATGATGGATTAGAGTTGAGGGATGACGGATTAGGGTTGAGGGATTAGGGTTTAGGGATAAGGTTTAGGGTTGAGGGTTGAGGGATTAGGGTTTAAGGTATAGTGTTGAGGGTTTAGGGATAGGGTTTAGGGTTGAGGGATTAGGATTTGACGTTGAGGGTTGAGGGTTTAGGGTTTAGGGTTAGGGTTGAGAGATGAGGGATCAGAGTTAAGGGTTGAGGGATTAGGGTTTGACGTCGAGGGTTGAGGGTTGAGGTTCGAGGGTCAAGGGTTTAGGGATAGGGTTGAGGTTGAAGGGATTAGGGTTAAAGTAGAGTGTGGAGGGTGTAAGGATTAGGGATAGGGTTGGAGGGTTTAGGGATAAGGGATTAGAGTTTAAGGTATAGGACCGAGTCTGTTGAGGGTTTAGGAATAGGGATAGCATTTAGGGTTTAGGGATGAGGGATTAGAGTTGAGGGATGAGGGATTAGGGTTGAGGGTTGAGGGATTAGGGTTTAGGGATAAGGTTTAGGGTTGAGGGTTGAGGGATTAGGGTTTAAGGTATAGTGTTGAGGGTTGATGGTTTAGGGATAGGGTTTAGGTTTGAGGGATTAGGGTTTAGGGTTGATGAATTAGGGTTTAATGTTGAGAGTTGAGGGTTGAGGGTTAAGGGTTGAGGTTGAGGGATAGGGTTAATGGTCAAGGGATTAGGGTTAAATAAGAGTGTCGAGGGTAGAGGGATTAGGGATTAAGGTATAGTATCAAGCCTGTTGAGGGTCTAGGAATAGGGATAGCATTTAGGGTTTAGGAATGAGGGATTAGAGTTGAGGGATGACGGATGACAAATTAGGGTTGAGGGTTGAGGGATTAGGGTTTAGGGACAAGGTTTAGGGTTAGGGTTGAGGGATTAGGGTTTAAGGTATAGTGTTGAGGGTTTAGGGATAGGGTTTAGGGTTGAGGGATTAGAGTGAAGGGTTGAGGGACTAGAATTTGATGTTGAGGGTTGAGGGTTTAGGGATAGGGTTGAAGGTCGAGGGATCAGAGTTAAGGGTTGAGGGATTAAGGTTTGATGTTGAGGGTTGAGGGTTGAGGTTCGAGGGTCAAGGGTTTAGGAATAGAGTTGAGGGTCGAGGAATTAGGGTTAAAGTAGAGTGTGGAGGGTATAAGGATTAGGGATAGGGTTGGAGGGTTTAGGGATAAGGGATTAGAGTTTAAGGTATAGTATCGAGTCAGTTGAGGGTTTAGGAATAGGGACAACATTTAGGGTGAAGGGATGAGGGATTAGAGTTGAGGGATGATGGATTAGGGTTGAGGGTTGAGGGATTAAGGTTTAGGGATAAGGTTTAGGGTTGAGGATTAAGGGATTAGGGTTTAAGGTATAGTGTCGAGGGTTGAGGGTTTAGGATTAGGGTTTAGGGTTGACGGATTAGCATTTAATGTCAAGGTTAGGGTTAGAGTGTCGAGGGTAGAGGGATTAGGGATAGGGTTTAGGGTTGAAGGTTTAAGGATTGAGGGATGAGGCTTTAGGGATGAGGGTTTAAGGCTTAAGATATAGTGTCAAGTGTTGAGGGTTGATGGTTTAGGGATAGGGTTTAGGTTTGAGGGATTAGGGTTTAGGGTTGATGAATTAGGGTTTAGTGTTGAAAGTTGAGGGTTGAGGGTTGAGGTTGAGGGTTGAGGGTTGAGGTTGAGGGATAGGGTTAATGGTCAAGGGATTAGGGTTAAATAAGAGTGTCAAGGGTAGAGGGATTAGGGTTTAAGGTATAGTATCGAGCCTGTTGAGGGTCTAGGAATAGGGATAGCGTTTAGGGTTTAGGGATGAGGGATTAGAGTTGAGGGATGACGGATGATAGATTAGGGTTGAGGGTTGAGGGATTAGGGTTTAGGGACAAGGTTTAGGGTTAGCGTTGAGGGATTAGGGTTGTTGGTTTTTCTTCTGAATCAGCATTAGGGTTTGCCAGTTCTAATGCACAGGTAGATTCAGCCAACTAAATACAGGCGTGAGCTCCTCCCCTTCTCTTCTGGTTCTGCCGCACCAAGGGGGTATCCCTATAACTCAAGATGTAACCTTGACTAGCTCAAAGATAGAAAGATCTAACTTGACAACAACAGGCAGAATACTCTCATGTATGGACCAAGATCTGCATGATAGATCACAAGGTGGGCAACATTCTTGGACATATATGTCTAGTTGGGTATGAGAGCATGCAGGGGGTTCCTAATCCTACTCCTACAACTAACAGGTAGAAGTGATGAAATGGGTGGACATAATGTCCTGGATGCAAGACGAGGGGTTTTGGCTCATAAATACTGATCCAGGAGCAGACTGGTGCCTATCCATTGGGCAAGGAGTCAACTAGATGTATACAATAGATGGTTTGCAACTTTCACTCGAGTTTCAGGGGGTTGGACTGATGCTTGCCTTACAAACATCACCCAAGAATGGGTATCTAACTACCTCTACTTACAGATATCCCTGCTGACATGCAACCAGATTCAAAAGAAGGAGAATAACATGCAGCAAATGGAGACAAGCAGATAGACACATGCAATAAGCATTTTTCATATAACATTAACACTGAAACTAAAAATATGTGCAAAATACATTCATGTTGCAACTCATAAACTCCAAAATGGGATAAAACAACCAAGATCATGCCCTATTCTTCATTATTTACACAAAAATGCCTCAGGCCTTCCACCACCTAAACAATGGTAACACAGTCTGCCTATATCAGCCAGAAAGTGTACCCACAACAATTACATGGTTGACCAAAAATCCTGCCAAATACAGATCTCAGAAGGAATGGCGCTCAGAAGTTATTGCTGCAGCAGACAAGGGAGGCCTTGAGCCTTGTACCGCCAACTGGGGTCTTTATTCATAATTAGATAGCTTCACCATTTGTACCATCGCCCATTGATGGCTCAACCACCCACGTTTCACTTGGAAACCGTCGTAGCATTCAAATAGAAGTTCCCGCCAAAATGCACTTTACTGAAGCTTCAAGTTATGCAGGAACATTAATCCCACATGCACGGTGAGAAGACCACCTCAGCACTTTAAAAACATGGCCACAAGCTCAATAGATGTCGAGCGCCTTTTGCTATGCTCAACACATGACCATCCACCAAATACCCATTGCCAAGACTTAGGCCATCGGCCAACCCCAAAAAACTCTCATCGATCTCAGTTGTCTCGCCGATGCCTACCTTACAATCCGCTCCATCGGCCAGAGATAGACCATCGGGCCAGCACAAAACTCCTTTGCCGATGCCCATGGTCTCGCCAATGCCTTCAAAAATCCTGATGACGTCATCATCATGTCCTGATGATGTCACCATCACCCGATATTGAAAAAAGATGATCCTGATGACAAATCTGGTCGACAGAAAATCATGATGATGCTGACCACCTCAGAGAAAATATGATGCTGCTGTTGAAAAATGCTAAGGAGGCCCAGAGACTTAGAATATTTTTTCAATTTTTAGGGAGGGTGCCTGCATGTTTATATGCTTGAAAACTGACTGCTCATGCAGGCATCAACAGTGGCTCTATCTGGGGACGTGCAGGTGCAAGACTGCAGTGAGAACCCCAGATCTTTGGGATGCAGACTAGTCCCCTATCCATTGGGCACAGAGTCATGATGTTATATTGATCTGCATCACCAAACACATTATTTTTAAACATTATTTTGGCGGCCCCAGGCAACCAAAAAGGAAGAACCATAATTTTTTCTTGTCAAATGCCTGATTCCAAACTGGAAGATCCCAATCCCAACTGAAAAGATTGGCATAATCTGCCCATAATGTCATCTGCTTAAATAGATATTCCACCAGTTTGAAAGCTTGCCACCATCATTTTCAGCTCTATCATTTTGGATTTCAAAATTAGACATATAACCATACACATAATATTCTTCAACATTAGGCAACACATGTATGTTATATCCCTCAGACAGTACATCATACTGCTCTTGGCATTCTTCATCATTTATCTGGCTGTTGCACATTGTTAGGCACTCATCCAGCTGATCCAAAAACTCAAAATATTCAGAAAACATGAGACCCCTAATATCTACTGATATTGAAAACAAATCTTCATCCACACACCCAATGTTGCACATGTCTGAATCAGGTGATGATGAACATTCATTATTCACAGTTTGCAAATCAGTATCATCATCTTCAAACAAAGGGTTAATCCTGCACCAATGAAGGTCACGACTCACAACATCATATGCATCTACAGGCTCATCATAAAGGGGATTAACACTCAATGCAAAGGCCTCTACTTCTTCTTCATGACACTCCAATTCTTCTTCACTACTATCAGATCCAGAGTCATAAAAAGAACAAACCTGATCCATGAATTGATCATGGATATCATTTTCATCATCTGATTTCCCCATATACAAGATTTCTGTTGTTTCAATGTACTCTGAAGTTGAACTATCTCCATCACTTTCCAGCCCTCCAATGCTTCCTGATGAAACTGATACTGACTGTTGATCCACATGATCACAACTTTGCATAACTGGATCATTTAAACATGAAGGCTCTTTGTTTAGGACTGGTATGCAAATATTACTTGAAAAATTATTATTTTCAACTTCACTTGCTGGGAAAAAAAGGACATCCTCCTCTATAATAGAAACATCATCCACTTAGAATGATGCAAAAACTGGGACAACAGGGGTGTGAGTGCTTTGACATTCATTGTCAACACCTGAATTAAATCTTTCATTAACATTGGGGGCTGCAGGACAACAAAATTTTTTAGAAAAATAACCCTTTTGAATTCCATACCTCCAATTGTTTTCAATATCTATTGCAAACTGATGTGCCTAATGCAATGTGGTGGGCTCCTTATCTCTCAATCTATAACTCATTTTCTTATCAAAGGCTCCCAAATAGACAACTAAGCATAGTGCATCATTAGGTCTCATACATTCTGGTATTCTGTTCAATGCCCTCATAAATCTGAGGTTAAAGGCTAGGATCAACTCATCTTCTTCAATATGGATGTACATGAAGTCACTAATAACTGCATATTCAGAAATTCTTTCACCATATTGTACTTGAAATGCAGATTTAAAATCATGCCAAGAGCTGACAGAGCGAGCTGGAAGGTAGGAGAACCAATCCCTTGCATCTTCATCTAGAGATTGAACAAATATTCTCATAACTACATCTTCATGGTTAATCTCGAAATCATCTATAACATTTATAAACTGTTGCAAGTGTCTCTCAGCTGATTCATCCTTTGCGCCACTAAATTTGGGCAAATATCTTCTGATTTTAGGTGGAAGAGCATTTGGGTAGCCACAAATGCCACTAAAATTTATGGGCTTATATCTATCTATGTTGAAACTTCTTTTATTACATGGTTGGGACTGACTACTATACATTATTGCATTTGACACCTCACAAGGGTGCATAAGCTGACAATACATCTTTTTACGCTTTCACAACCCTCTTCTGTACTCAGGTTTTCAATCACAATATGACCTTAGGCCCTTAAAATACAAACTGCTATTTCAACCTGCCTAAAGTCCTCTATATGAGTCTTTTGAAAAACATTGCATGCCCTTTTGAAATATAGAGTAGGTTCTAACAAAAGCATGCAAGCTCTGCTTTCACCAATGTTTCCCTTTTAACCAGTGCTATTTCACCAGATAGGGAACTCTTCAAAAACTTGTACAAATACCTGGATATGTTGTAGCTGCTGATATGTTCATTCAACAGAGTCACCACCTCCTTGGCAGAGGAATGAGCTTCAAACAGGCTGAAGCTAAAAATTGATTTCTTTCTTTCTAGGTCATCCACCAGCAGAGCCACAGATAAAACTTTTTCTTTTGCTGCAACAAGGTACCTCCAGGTCTGATTCTTCAATTTCTTAGACTCAAGCTTCACGGATATGACATTGTTTTCCCCAGCAGAGTCACCATTTTGTTGGTTTTTCTCAGATGGGCCACAAGATATAACACTTTTTCATCAATTTTCTCCCCAGCAGAGTCACCATTTTATTAGTTTTTCTTCTGAATCAGCATTAGGGTTTGCCAGTTCTAATGCACAGGCAGATTCAGCCAACTAAATACAGGAGGTTGCGTGAGCTCCTCCCCTTCTCTTCTGGTTCTACCTCACCAAGGGGGGTATCCCTATAACTCAAGATGTAACCTTGACTAGCTCAAAGATAGAAAGATCTAACTTGACAACAATAGGCAGAATACTCTCATGTATGGACCAAGATCTGCATGATAGATCACAAGGTGGGCAACATTCTTGGACATATATGTCTGGTTGGGTATGAGAGCATGCAGGGGGTTCCTAATCCTACTCCTACAACTAACAGGTGGAAGTGATGAAATGGGTGGACATAATGTCCTGGATGTAAGACGAGGGGTTTTGGCTCATAACTACTGATCCAGGAGCAGACTGGTGCCTATCCATTGGGCAAGGAGTCAACTAGACGTATACAAGAGATGGTTTGCAACTTTCACTCGAGTTTCAGGGGGTTGGACTGATGCTTGCCTTACAAATATCACCCAAGAATGGGTATCTAACTGCCTCTACTTATAGATATCCCTGCTGACATGCAACTAGATTCAAAAGAAGGAGAATAACATGCAGCAAATGGAGACAAGCAGATAGACACATGCAATAAGCATTTTTCATATAACATTAACACTGAAACTAAAAATATGTGCAAAATACATTCATGTTGCAACTCATAAACTCCAAAATGGGATAAAACAGCCAAGATCATGCCCTGTTCTTCATTATTTACACAAAAATGCCTCAGGCCTTCCACCACCTAAACAATGGTAACACAGTCTACCTATATCAGCCAGAAAGTGTACCCACAACAATTACATGGTTGACCAAAAATCCTGCCAAATACAGATCTCATAAGGAATGGCGCTCAGAAGTTATTGCTGCAGCAGACAAGGGAGACCTCGAGCCTTGCGCCGCCAACTGGGGTCTTCATTCATAATTAGACAGCTTCACCGTTTGTACCATCGCCCATTGATGGCTCAACTTCCTGCGTTTCACTTGGAAACCGTCGCAGCATTCAAATAGAAGTTCCCACCAAAATGCACTTTACTGAAGTTTCAAGTTATGCAGGGACATTAATCCCACATGCACGGTGAGAAGACCACCTCAACACTTTAAAAACATGGCCACAAGCTCAATAGATGTTGAGCGCCTTTTGCTACTCTCGACACACGACCATCTGCCAAATACCCATCGCCAAGACTTAGGCCATCGGCCAACCCCAAAAAACTCTCATCAATCTTTGTTGTCTCGTCGATGCCTACCTTACAATCCACTCCATCGGCCAGAGATAGACCATCGAGCCAGTACAAAACTCCTTTGCCGATGCCCATGGTCTCGCCGATGCCTTCAAAAATCCTGATGATGTCATCATCATGTCCTGATGATGTCACCATCACCCGATATTGAAACAAGATGATCCTGATGACAAATCTGGTCAACAGAAAATCATGATGATGCTGACTACCTCAGAGAAAATATGATGTTGTTGTTGAAAAATGCTGAGGAGGCCCAGAGAATTAGAATATTTTTTGGATTTTTAGGGAGGGTGCCTGCATGTTTATATGCTTGAAAATTGACTACTCATGCAGGCATCAACAAGGGTTTAGGGACAAGGTTTAGGGTTAGGGTTGAGGGATTAGGGTTTAAGGTATAGTGTTGAGGGATTAGAGTGAAGGGTTGAGGGATTAGAATTTGATGTTGAGGGTTGAGGGTTTAGGGATAGGGTTGAGGGTCGAGGGATCAGAGTTAAGGGTTGAGGGTTGAGGTTCGAGGGTCAAGGGTTTAGGGATAGGGTTGAGGGTCGAGGAATTAGGGTTAAAGTAGAGTGTGGAGGGTATAAAGATTAGGGATAGGGTTGGAGGGTTTAGGGATAAGGGATTAGAGTTTAAGGTATAGTATCGAGTCTGTTGAGGGTTTAGGAATAGGGATAGCATTTAGGGTTGAGGGATGAGGGATTAGAGTTAAGGGATGATGGATTAGGGTTGAGGGATTAGGGTTTAAGGTATAGGATTGAGGGTTGAGGCTTTAGGGATGAGGGTTTAAGGCTTAAGATATAGTGTCAAGTGTTGAGGGTGTAGGGATAGGGTTTAAATTTTAAGGGTTAAGGGTTGAGGGATAGGGATTAGCGTTTAAGGTATAGTGTTGAGGGTTGATGGATCGGAGTTAAGGGTTGAGGGATTAGGGTTTAACGTTGAGGGTTAAGGGTTGAGGTTTGAGGGTCAAGGGTTTAGGGATAGGGTTGAGGTTGAAGGGATTAGGGTTAAAGTAGAGTGTGGATGGTGTAAGGATTAGGGATAGGGTTGGAGGGTTTAGGGATAAGGGATTAGAGTTTAAGGTATAGTATCGAGTCTGTTGAGGGTTTAGGAATAGGGATAGCGTTTAGGGTTTAGGGATAAGGGATTAGAGTTGAGGGATGATGGATTAGGGTTGAGGGTTGAGGGATTAGGGTTTAAGGATAAGGTTTAGGGTTGAGGGTTGAGGGATTAGGGTTTAAGGTATAGTGTTGAGGGTTGAGGGTTGAGGGTTTAGGATTAGGGTTTAGAGTTAACGGATTAGCATTTAATGTCGAGGTTAGGGTTAGAGTGTCAAGGGTAGAGGGATTAGGGATAGGGTTTAGGGTTGAAGGTTTAAGGATTGAGGGTTGAGGCTTTAGGGATGAGGGTTTAAGGCTTAAGATATAGTGTCAAGTGTTGAGGGTGTAGGGATAGGGTTTAAGTTTTAAGGGTTAAGGGTTGAGGGATAGGGATTAGGGTTTAAGGTATAGTGTTGAGGGTCGAGGGATCAGAGTTAAGGGTTGAGGGATTAGGGTTTGACGTTGAGGGTTGAGGGTTGAGGTTCGAGGGTCAAGGATTTAGGGATAGGGTCGAGGGTCGAGAAATTAGGGTTAAAGTAGAGAGTGGAGGGTATAAGCATTAGGGATATGGTTGGAGGGTTTAGGGATAAGGGATTAGGGTTTAAGGTATAGTATCGATTCTATTGAGGGTGTAGGAATAGGGATAGCATTTAGGGTTTAGGGATGAGGGATTAGAGTTGACGGATGATAGATTAGGGTTGAGGGTTTAGGGATTAGGGTTTAGGTATAAGTGTTAGGGTTGAGGGTTGAGGGATTAGGGTTTAAGGTATAGTGTTGAGGGTTTAGGGATAGGGTTTAGGGTTGAGGGATTAGAGTGAAGGGTTGAGGGATTAGGATTTGACGTTGAGGGTTGAGGGTTTAGGGTTTAGGGTTTAGGGTTAGGGTTGAGAGATGAGGGATCAGAGTTAAGGGTTGAGGGATTAGGGTTTGACATCGAGGGTTGAGGGTTGAGGTTCGAGGGTTAAGGGTTTAGGGATAGGGTTGAGGTTGAAGGGATTTGGGTTTAAGGTATAATGTTGAGGGTTGATGGATCAGAGTTAAGGGTTGAGGGATTAGGGTTTGACGTTGAGGGTTGAGGGTTGAGGTTCGAGGGTCAAGGGTTTAGGGATAGGGTTAAAGTTCAAGGGATTAGGGTTAAAGTAGAGTGTGGAGGGTGTAAGGCTTAGGGATAGGGTTAGAGGGTTTAGGGATAAGGGATTAGAGTTTAAGGTATAGTATCGAGTCTGTTGAGGGTGTCGGATTAGGGATGGCATTTAGGGTTTAGGGATGAGGGATTAGAGTTGAGGGATGATGGATTAGGGTTGATGGATTAGGATTTGACATTGAGGGTTGAGGGATTAGGATTTGACGTTGAGGGTTGAGGGTCGAGGGTCGAGGGTCGAGGGATCAAAGTTAAGGGTTGAGGGATTAGGGTTTGACATTAAGGGTTGAGGGCATTTTCTAACAAGAACTTGATTATTAGGGCTTGCCCCTTCATTGTTATGCCTATCATATGGTGGAGCATCTGGCAAGCCCTTGCAGGAAAAAGATGTCATCAATGCAAAGGATGTGATGAATATATAGCAGGCCCACATGCTCTATTTTGTATTTCTATTGAAACGGTAAAAAAGTGGTTACCCCCGTGATCTAGGCCCACATGCTCTATTTTCTTACTGATTCTGCGCGTGCTCCGACAAAAAAGAAGTGCTTTCATGCTATTGGGAAGATCACATGCACATTTGACACATTGTACCACCTTTGCATGATCTTTCCACCACCTTTTCTACTTTGCCAACTTGAGAAGGAGGAAATAACATAGTTTTCACACCAAGTTTGATATATATCTATTCAAGTTTCAATTTTTGTAGTGTTGCAATGTTAATTGTGATTCAATTTTAGGAATTTAACATTGAAAAGGAAGCAAGTGGTGAAAAACTCAAATTGTTGAGTTTGATGCAAGAAGATAAAAACACTACATAATTGGGTACTCTCTCCATTCAAATCTTTGTTTTTTAGGTATGTCAAGTCTTTACATTTTCCTTATTTCGGATTGAATTACTTTATCATGCTTTATCATACATGTTTTAAATAGACACATTCCCAATCAAGAAAGCAGCCTACAATCTCACATGATACGATGTATATTTTCTACACTTGGGCTCTTCAATAATTATGTGTAATAAACAAACCTTAACATACCATGATGTCAAACTATACAAGAATAAATCCTTACAATATAAAAAAAATACAATCCCACTATTATCTTGTATTCATTTCTTAGGAACTAATATTGGTCTCTTTATCATGCTACAGACAAATTCTCCGTCATGTCGAGGAAACAATCAAGAATTAAACCAACACAGGAAGAGATAGAAGCTAAGAATGCAAAGAAAGTAGTGGCTATGAGGGAACTTCGTGAGAAGAGGAAATTGGACACGATAAATGAAGACATACCAATTGAAGAGGAACCACAACCATCACAAAGAGAATATTTTGCAGCCAATGGAAGGTAAGATTCCAAAACACACTTGTAGAAGATATGCTAACAAGATTTGGAGATTGTTCTTTGAAAAGTTAAATGAGACTGCAAGATGTCAACTATTCATTGAAATGATGCGAAGTATAAAGTATAGGTCTATCATGAAGATTCTTGGGTTGAGAACATCAGAGGCTTTAAGTGAAAAATCTATTGTCAAGAATCTAATTAGTGCGTATGAGAGTGTGGGTAACACCTCACGCACAAAAGATAGTAATGCAACACGACGTGCGATTACGTCGACTATAGTAAGTAGTCAAACGAGGAAAGCTCGTCTGATTAGAAAGACAAGTCAAGAATTGAGAATTAATAGGAAAACTTTATCAAGAGCCGTTGGAAGATGCCAAAGAACTGAGGACACTAATGCCAATGAATTATGGGCGTTCTCGGGGAGACTACCACGAAAAGATAAACCAATTGTTGAAGCATTAAGATCACTAATTGAAGACTTTTGGAAGAATTACACAAGGGTATCTCCGAATCAAAGGGATGTGGTAAGAAGGAGAATCAGTAGTCAGAACCGTGAGCCACATCCAAAGCATTTTTTGGATGAGACTCAAACATAGTTTTATGGTAAATTTCTAGAGAAGTATCCTCAAATTAAAATTTATTAAAGATATTTTGAATTGCTAAAGCCTTTCTATGTTAAGATAAATCACACACGCACTACTTGTTGTTATAGATTACATATTGAATTTTCTAACCATTTTGATGCTTATAGGTCTATATGTTTAGATATGCATACTAACAATGATTTGCAGGGTTGTGCCATATGTGCCCCACCAACATCTTCAAGAGACTTCATATCAAGAATTTTATGTGAAAGAGAGGAAGTTCAAATATTCTACAAGAAATTATGCTTGGATGGCACATGTCATCATTGCGGTGGCTTGCAACATTTGCCAATATGTGAACATATGGAAATAAAACATGCGGTTCAAAACGAACTAGTAGAGTTTGGAAAGTATAAAACAATGGCATACAATACAAAAGATGGTAAACAAGAAAAGAGGTGTGAATTAGTTATTGAAAAGATTCTAGTGTATCAGTTTATGCCTATATTTCGTGACAGCATAGTGTATGAGTATGCAAGACATGCCCATAGAGCTCGATGGTTGGACTTGCAATTTAAGTTATGCAAGGACACATTTCTAATTGGTAGCATTGTTTCAGTTGTCAACTTTGCAGAGAACTATAGTCTACAGCCATAGTGTGAGGTGCAATCACAATATTACAACTCCACACAGGTTTCTATATTTGTGCACATCACATTCATTCATGCAAATGATAGTACAGAGGATGACAGAAAGATCATAAGGGAGTATAATTTCTATATTAGTGATGATCGCACGCATTCTATGGAGTTCATGCAAGGTTACTTTAATGTGTTCTACAATGATTTGGCTAGAAGGGGCATATCATTCAGTCAGCATATCATATGGTCGGATAACAGTGCGTCACAATTCAAGAACTCGCAGAATTTCTATTGGCTGAGTAGGAGGCATAATTTTACAGGTATTCAACATATGTGGAACTTTTGTGAGGCTGGGCATGGAAAGGGGGAGCATGATGATGCAGGAGCATGTATCAAAAGAGCCATAGCACGAGAAGAGTTAAGTATAAAGACAATGCAAAGTTGACAGATGCAAAATCGATTGTCGAGTGGTGTAATGCTTCCATGGGTCCAGGTAATGAAGGTAAGTCTTTAGTTCATAGATTTTTTTGGTTAATAGATGATACTAACATTGCACCATATGAGGATTGTTGTACACTAACAGGATCAAATGAGATGCACTCTTTCAGAAGCTCAATTGTAGGTTCATGAAGTATCCATACACGAAAGATGTCATGCTTTTGTTCTTCCTGTACAATTCAAGTCTGGGATGAGTGCGAGTCAAAGGAGTGGGTTGACAAATGGTAGTTAAGTTATCTTAGCCCACTTGACACGTATCCACCCCCGACAGCACTAGAACTAACACAGATGGAATCGTCAGTTGACTTTGACCACATATCAGATTTAGTTCAACCAGGTAATATAGGGCACATATATGCATCTAATTTCATCTAGTTCAACCAGGTAATGTCATCTTACTTTGTAGTGTTTTTGTAATGTTGACTAATTTCATCTAATTTGCTACACATATCAATGTAGGGCACGTATATGTAGTTATTGCAGATGAAGATAATGAAGAGGGAACAGATTATTACTTATGTCGTTGTGTTGAGGCCAAAAAGAAATTGGACACCCCTATTATAGATGGAGAAAACATCGAATACCCTACAGGATTAGTGGTTATTACTGGAACATGGCTTAGAAGGTACCCACATAAGAGTGTTAATATTTGGCTATTTCAGGACTTTGACATGCATCAGAAGATTCTTCATTACTCAAACCTTGTCGTGGCATCCAATGTTCATTTGATAAAGTATCGGGGTAGACCTTTGAACAAAATATTGTGGAAGGTGCGTGAGTATAACCATGAAGCAATACTTGACACAATAAAGAGTAGAGCATACCCGGATGGTTCATTGGATTAATTTGTAAGTATTCACATTGATTTTGTAAAGTTATGTTACATTGAGTTGTAAGTATGCACATTAATTTGTAAGGTTTGTCTTTTTTTATTTCCTCCTGCATTTTTACACATATGTACACATTTTTACATCATCATGTTATGCATTTTTGGTGTCCTGCTCCTGATGCGACCAAACTCATAACTCACCCTACTTCCTCTAGACACCATTTGATGATCTCTCCAACACTTTGGATCCAGGGCACCCAATCATGATGATGACCTATATACCATTCTCCCAAGGCACTCATAATGAATGAAAAGAAGACCAAGGGCGCCCAAGCTTAATAGACTTATTTCTTTCAATTTTGATGATCCAAACTCTTGCAATATGACATCCACTTTCATGCCTTTAGATCTTCCTTCACATATAGGGTGCCAAATCAAGTTGAAAAATCTACATAAGGGCGCCAAACTAGATGAAAAGAGATATGAAATGCACCTTAGGACTCCATGCTAAGGTTTGAGCCATTAAAGTCTCTTGATATTAGGCACTCATGATGATGAAACTTAGAGCTTTTTCCTTTCCTATGCACTCATCTAAGATGTTTAAATGATAAGGAGCACCTCGACCTCTATAATGTACATTGGGCACCAAAATCAAGGTGATTTTAAGTCACTTTGAGTCATTTGGGGTCAGTTTGAGTCTTTGGGTCATGTTGCAAAAAAGTGTCAATGTTGTCAAGTTGCACAAAGCAACTTTTACATTTTTGGTATCTTGCTCATGATGTGACCAAATTGACTATTCCAACGCATCCGGATGGGTATATTTACGCTACGCATGGTCCTTTTTTTCACCCAAACATGTCGAAACAGTCTGAGCTACATTGTATCGACGATATCCTTGAAGAGTCCAAAGTGCAAAAAGGTAGCAATCTTTGACGAGATGTTACTCAAAAACTGTGTCACTTAGAAACATTCCGTCAGAGGCAACACGATCATGTAAAATGCCTCTACAATAACCTCTCTCAATTTTTTATATCTCTAAGGAATTTGCCCGTGGTGAAAGGTTTTCTGCTGCCCCAAAAATCGTCAGAAGGAGGCAGTGTAAAGTTGCAAAGGGGTGTAACTTTCATCCTGCTCCTGATGCAACCAAACTGACTATTCCAACGCGTCTGAATGGGTACATTTATGCTAGGCATGGTCCTATTTTTCACCCAAACATGTCGAAACAGTCTGAGCTACATTGTACCGACGATATCCCTGAAGAGTCCAAAGTGCAAAAAGGTAGCAATCTTTGATGAGATGTTACTCAAAAACTGTGTCACTTAGAAACATTCTGTCTAAGGCAACGTGATCATGTAGAGTGCCTCTACAATAACCTCTCTCAATTTTTTATATCTCTAAGGCATTTGCCCGTGGTGAAAGGTTTTCTGCTACCCCAAAAATTGTCAGAAGGAGGTAGTGTAAAGTTGCAAAGGGGTGTAACTTTCATCTTGCTCCTAATGCAACCAAACTGACTATTCCAATGCATCTGAATGGGTACATTTACACTAGGCATGGTCCTGTTTTTCACCCAAACATGGCGAAACAGTCTGAGCTACATTGTACTAACGATATCCCTGAAGAGTCCAAAGTGCAAAAAGGCAGCAATCTTTGACGAGATGTTACTCGAAAACTATGTCACTTAGAAATATTTCATCTAAGGCAACATGATCACGTAGAGTGCCTCTACAATAACTTCTCTCAATTTTTTATATCTCTAAGGCATTTGCCCGTGGTGAAAGATTTTCTGCTGCCCCAAAAATTGTCAGAAGGAGGCAGTGTAAAGTTGCAAAGGGGTGTAACTTTTGTCCTGATCCTAATGCAACCAAACTGACTATTCTGAAGCATCCAGATGGGTACATTTTAGGCATTGTCCTTTTTTTCACCCAAACATGTCGAAACAGTCCGAGCTACATTGTACCCACGATATCCCTAAAGAGTCCAGAGTGCAAAAAGGCAGCAATCTTTGACGAGATGTTACTCAAAAACTGTGTCACTTAGAAACATTCTGTCTAAGGCAACACGATCACATAGAATGCCTCTACAATAACCTCTCTCAGTTTTTTATATCTCTGAGGCATTTGCCCATGGTGAAAAGTTTTCTGCTGCCCCAAAAATCGTCAAAAGGAGGCAGTGTAAAGTTGCAAAGGGGTGTAACTTTCATCCTACTCCCGATGCAACCAAACTGACTATTCCAATGCGTCTGAATGGGTACATTTTGCTAGGCATGGTCCTTTTTTTATCCAAATATGTCAAAACAATCTGAGCTACATTGTACCGATGATATCCCTAAAGAGTCCAAAGTGCAAAAAGGCAACAATCTTTGACGAGATGTTACTCGAAACCGTGTCACTTATAAACATTCCATCTAAGGCAACACGATCACATAGAGTGCCTCTACAATAACCTCTCTCAGTTTTTTATATCTCTAAGACATTTGCCTGTGGTGAAAGGTTTTCTGCTGCCCCAAAAATCGTTAGAAGGAGGCAGTGTATTAAGTCAAGATGAAAGCCTATTCACTCTAGGCGTCTATTGTGACCAAATCACACATCACGCCAGAGAATCCCAAACATGCACCTTGAACAAGTGATGCTACAAGTGGTGAACAAAATGGGCACCTTGAAGAATTGAGCCCTCCAAGACATCTTGCAATTGCCTAAAAGTCTAAAATTTACATAAGTGAGTTAAGGCACCATTTTCCATCTCCAGAGCCTCCTTTGAGCGCCTTAATATGGAGTGAATGTTTTAGTCTATTAAAGATTGTGCCTAAAGAATATAACAACCCCTTGAATCACTAGGATGTATTAAGTTAACAAAATGAACTTCATTGAGGGAGGCGCACTTGTGCATATAGACAACTCCAGTTTAGCGCTTGAGAAAAAGCATGTTTAGAGACACCCCTCGAATGAACCCTCTAGAACCAATAACCATAGCTCAAGATCCATAACCATGAGAAGATAAAGCATTAAAAAAATTCATCTAAAGGATGGGAAATACCTCTTAGATGATAGTCTGCCAAGTAGACCAAGAGTGGGGAATGAGAATGCTCCTCGAAGATACATCAAGCCACAATGACTCTCTCCAATAAGAATCTTCTCTAGGTCCATAATTAACTCACGCCCATATCCAAGTGAAAGTCTCCTTGGTCTTCCTGCTAAAACCTCTAAAGGGTAACCATCTCAACAAGTGTCTCTAATCCCAAGAGAACTCTAGCCTCACCCAAGTCTCGAAGTATGTATGAGAACCTACAACCAATCAATCCATGTTAAGCTCCAAATGCAACACCACATTATCATGAAGCTCCCAAGCACATGACCAATGTACTCAATACCAAGAGAACCAACAAGACCACTATAAATTAGGTATCCAAACATGACATCATGATCTAACATCTCCTCCTAGAAGATCACATGCACCAATACAAAGAATTCTAGGGTATTATCTAACCAAAAACATTGATGGGTTCATGCAATGTGTATCATTGATATTTTGCACTCATATTTATTATTAATCCATGAAACTTATATGGGTATCCCTTAATCACAATCATGTCATCATAAACACAAACACAAAGGTTTTTTGGAGGATATTTTAATTTTATTAACATAGTAGTCGAAAGCCTTAATACATTACAGAATATCAATTACGTGACACATTTCCAACAGATTTCCATTGTCTAGGGTCTCTAGGGGTTCCAAGTCCTCCAAATATTGCTCCAATAGATCTACATGTTAAAAATAGCCCCTCTCCTACACAATCTTCTTCTAGCAAATTCCCTAAATCTTTTCTATTAGTGTAGAAAAAGAAAAGGATGGGAAACTATAGAGCAAAGTGTGGGAGGACAAGGTTATGATCAAAGGCCTTGTGAGCAACTTTAACAACCTCATTAACTTCTCTAGTAGCTTCTACTACACTTTTTATCACATAGCCATCACATTGTAAAATTGTAACCCCTTCTATATGATAAGACTACAAATATTTAAAATCGTTATTTACCACCAAACTTGCTATTGAACTATAAGCCTTTCTATTTAATAAGACTACATAAACTTAAAATTGTAATATACCACCACACTTGTTGGAGGATTCTAGGTGTAAAGGGAAAATAACAATATTTGTAAAAACTATAAAATACCACCACACTTGTTGAAAATTTAAATTTCCTTCAATATGCTAAGGATAGAGATATCAATTGAAAAATTACCATGCTGCAAAATTGGAACTCCTAAAAGCTAAGACTACATAAATTTAAAATTTTTGTTTAGCACCACACTTGCCATGGAATTACAATCCCTTTTATATGCTAAGACTACAATGAATTAAAGATGTAATAATCGTTACGATTTTTTATGATCAACAAACCTACCCAAGACCAAATGCCTACAAGCTAATCACAAAACTAAATGAACAGAATAATTGCTATTCTATTTTCAATATTATGAGGCAAAGTTACAATCAGAAACATACATATATATAGGCCTCTTGGATGCATGAATCAAGGGGATGACATGCACAAGAGGTATGGGTTAACTCTCAATCACTATCAATCAAGAGGTGAGTTAACTCAACCTAACTGAGAAGTTAAGGGTTGAACTGGTAATCAATGGATTAGTTCACTCAACTTGACTAAGAAAGAAGTGGCCTTGACTGAATATAGGTGGCACCTAAATATCATCAATCAAGAGTTGATGAGGTAGTGGTGGCACTTGTGTACCTCAAGTCAAAGTGTACCCATGCATTTATTATCTACTTAGGTGAGAATAATTAAAAGTTCATATTATCCTAAGTAAACTTATTAAATAGGTGTAATATCACACTTAGGATATATAATATATCCAAGGTAAATAAAATATTACACCATCACCCCCCATAAGTGTAACTTAGGAGAAATGAGAAATGATAAATGGGTTTTGGCTACTAGGCCATGTTGATGCTGAGATATGCCACAATCAAATCAAGAGTCCTAGGCCTAACTGAAGAATGTGACTATCCAAAACCTAGGGGAAATGGATGTAGAACATGATCCAAAGACAAAGATGATACAACAATAGTGATGGAACTATCATAAAAGAGGATATGATGTCCTCAATGACATCCTCTAAGTATAAAAGATGGGACTCACAAAACAAACATGCAATGTCTATCAAGTACTCATCCCAAGTAGCTGTATCTAGAAGATGATGAAGGTCCTACTACACTGAATCACTAGAAGCTCCATTCAAAACAACACTAAACTCTGAAGAAGCAATAGGATATGGAGGAGATGGAATCTCAACACATGTATCTAGAACCCCATTTGATAAAAGAATACCAAGATTCAAATGACTATACTGTATCTCCTCAAAGGTGTCCACACTAGATGCTTGAGTGTGAACATCGACCAAAGGAACATCAATAGAAAAATGTGAGAAGGTGTACAATCTAGATCAATCATTTACCTCCCCAGCTGCAACAATAATATCTCCACTTTGCAAATCTTGAATGAGCACAACATCTAGTGTGAACTCAACACTCTTCCTTGTCCCACTATGTGTGATTTGATAGATAAAAAAAATAAATAAGTTGACAATGAAGGTATGAAAAGGACATCATTGAAGGATCTCTTAGTCATGTCAATAGACCCTCACCCATGAAAATGCATATATGTGTTATTACCCATCAAGATATGTGGTGTTAAACAAGACTCAAATGAAGAAAACATACTCTGTAATGAAGCCATATGATGTGAGGCTCCAAAATCAAGGATCCATCATTTTGATGTAGAATTTGCAATTACAACAAGTGCTTGCCCCTTTTATTTCTCTAACTTTGAATGAGAAGAAGATGATGAATTTGTTGAAGGTAAATTTGTCTTTTTTAGAATATCCTTTTTAGATTTCCTCCAAGGACTTCTAGTGGAGGAAAAATCTCAAACTAGAAATCACAAATTCAATTAGTGTACCTCTCCCAAGCCTATCTAAAAGTCACATAGTACCATGCCTATCCATCAAACACCACAATGCAATCAAAATCCTAACAACATGCCCATGATCCAAGATCAAGTGCAATCATGCAAAGATATTATCAATCACAAGCCTATTAAGAATGAACTAGAGTCTTTTAGTACCATACTTTTCCATCAAACACCATCATTTAATCCATGGCCTATCAAGCCTATCAAAGAAAATGCAAACATCCTATGTAATACAATCGGACTTTAAATATTTGAAGTAGCCATCTACAAATATCCATTCAAACATGGATTTATAATGCAAGTATGGACGCCATCAATAAAAAAGATTTGTATTAACCAAATATCCATATAGGCATACATCAATATCTATCGATATAAGTATAACATATATACAAAATAGCCATATAGGCTTACAAGAATGCCATATAGGCATACAATGTCAACTATGTACAATACAAAATATATGTCCACAAATGCCATATAGGCATACAACAAAGGAACACAATAAAAAGTCATTCCCCTCTGGCTGGTGAAGAGAATAAATCACGAGCAGCCTTTGATCTTCTAGGGCATGGAGATGCACATGTGGGTGGTCTACTATGAACCCGAGGGCTACTCCTCCTATTTAGGTCTTCCTGCATCTTTACCTGTTATAATAAAAGTATAGACATTAATATATAGAAATTACATGTTATAAAAAATGAAATATTTAACAAAATAATCACTTACCGCTAACATATAATCTATCTCCTTGCTTGTCTCAGTAGCAAGAATAGGCCCTAGTGATGTCATGTCCTATAGAAACCATCCAAATAGAAATTAAACTTCAAATCAATAATCTTTTGATTTTTCAAAAATAGACAACTATAACAATGAATGTAAATTGAAATTTACTAATCTACCTCATACCCCTATCAATGCCATGGAGCTATGAATCGTAGAGGCCACACCCTGCTCCATTGCCCTATGAACATGGGGAGGTGTCTCCGTAGCCTGCATCATCTGGAAATAAAACAACATTATTCAATTATGAAAACTATAATAGTGATGCAAATCATGGCTCCTAAAATACACACACGTTCATCTAAATATGGAAGTACACACAATAAAGCACACAAATCACATACAAAAATTTAGTAAGTACAATTCATTCATTAAACTATTTATTTTATTACCTCCATAAAGCTTTGAAGTCCACCACCACTGGCAGGTGTTGCCATGAAATCTACAGTATTAACCTATTCAACATCCAAAATCAGAAATTAGAATACCATTCATATAACGATGCTATTCACATGTAATATTTATAATTGTTTACTAGTTACATACCTCGACAGTAGATGATCTAGTGAAAAATGTAGGTGGAGAACCACTGAAAACTGCATCGACGCTATGACCCTGAAATTTCATTAACATCATCAATTTAAATTAGTTAATCTTGTATTTCAAAAATAAAATTTAATAAATTAAATTCAATAAACTTACTAATATTTACCTGAGTATCAAGGCCGAAAGTCTCACTCAGGAGGGTATCTGTCATCACCATCTGCTCAGCTGCAGATGTAGTCTATGCACCTGCGTCTTGACTGTCCATGGGGTCATAACCATAGGCTGACCCACAAGCCTGGCAAGTATGCGGTGGGACCCTACTCCTTGCACTATCTCCCAACCCACTCTGTGTTGCAGGACCGACATGCTCTATGATGCTCTGGGTCAAGGCACTAATCGACTGAAGTGTATCGACCTCAACACTCTCCTTCACAATGGAAGGGATAGAAACATGCTCATGGGCTGGTCTGTTGATTACTCGTCTCACTACCTGCTGTGGATCAAGACGTGCCCCTGGTCTATCTTATGCTGACCCCCCACCTCTACCCTGGAAGTCTCGCATATCAAAATAGTTTGGCACTTTATTGAGGACAAACTCGCAGTAGAGTTTCCTCAAAAAGTATTGCGGGACCTCATAGTTATTGCATGGAGGATGGTCAAAAACCATCCACCACCTCTACCTGAAATTGTCCCTTATCGCTTGGTTGTTGCACCAATGGATAAGGAACCTCTTGCATGTAATGGGTGGAGGTTGATTTGTTTGTGGGTTTGTGAAAATTGAACACAAGTCTAATTTTGTAATTTGTAATTTTTTGACATCTTGGTATGACAACTTGTCTGCATAGTAATCTCTAAACTCTCTCTTTTTATCCATCCAACTAGTTATTTGCTTGCTAATTGAATCTACATTTGATAACATAGACTCAAGAGATTCGGCAAGCGTGGACCTATGCAAGGTTGAAGTGGAAGGATCTTTCAACCTTGCAATTATATCTTCAATTTTCTTTTTGTTGTTTTCAATTTGCCTCATTATATTATCTTGTGTTCCAGGGGCATGTCGAGGAATGAATGGAGGAGGTTGTTGTTCTGCAGGTATTTCCTCCTCAGGATTTTATGCATTTTGAGGAGCAGAAGGAGGTGCATTAACATTTCCTGACAAATAACGAAATTTATAGCAAAAATCAACAAAAACCTACCTATTTAGAAACAAATTCAAACAAAAAAATAAAGATAACTCACCCCTTTGGCATGCTCAACGTCACGGCGGCATTTTGGCGACGAATTGATAACTTTTTTGTGTTGATTGGTGTTTTGCAAAATGTGAGCGCGCTTTTGAGGGTTTGGAAGCCGTGGTCAGAGGAGAAAATAGCAAGAAATGAAATTGGACTACTTTTTTTTTATTTATAGTAAGTCATAACATGAGTGCATTATAATGCGCTCGCATTATAACGTGATCGTGTTATGGCTTGGTAATGACGATCCTAAGGCTTGTCATTACCAAGCCATAATGTGAGCGCGTTATAACGCACTCGCGTTATGGCTTAATTTTTTTTGAAATTAATTTGGCCACTTTTTGGCCCCCCATCTTCTTGCACTTACCCTCTATGGTCTTAGGAATGTAAAATGCTTGAATGATTTGAGCTAGATCTTCTCACTTTTCATAATCCTCAAGCAAATCTGCATAGATCATGTTGATATGCCCCAGACAACTAAGAGGGTAGGTGAATCAGTTCTCTCAAAAACTTAAACACTTCTACAATTAAACATTAATCACTTATCAACAATTATTATGATTTAACAATGAATGCATGAAATCAGAAACTTACCCACAAATACAACATCAAACATAAGAGACACCAGATTTTACATGGAAAACCCCAAGGTAGGGAAAAACCATAGAGATTATTAGTTCTCAATATACATTGCAATCTTGAAATAATGATGTTCAGGCTTGGTTACTCCATGGGCCTAAACATACTGGCTCACTACCATGAAGAAAAACTAGGTCTAGCGAGTTCACTACCTCAACCCTAAATGTAGCAAGATTACAATAAGGGTTGTATACACCTAAAATCGGCCACCTTTCCCCATGCCCCCTACCTACCCCATCCCTCTCGTAGATCCCAACCCCACTTCCCTCCCGCAGCCTTAGCCCCTCTCTCGCGCCCTCAGCCCCTCTCCTGTCATCCCTCCGCTGCTCCTTGCCCACCCTCCTCTCCCCACTCCCGATCCCCTCAGCCCCACCCCCCTCGGTCCCTTCCCTCTGCGAATCCCACTACCCTACGCTCCCTCCCCTCTGTCTGACCACCACTGCCATTACCACACCACCACCCTGCACCTGCACACATAGCATTGCCAAAACACAACCAAAAAATAATAATAATAATAACTAAAAATAACAAAACATATTTAAAAAACAAAAAAAACAAAAAACAAAAATAAACCCTAATTTTATCTTTAGTTTTAGGTTAAATTTTTCTTTTTAAATTTTCATTTTTAGTTTTTTTTTTTTGGGCCCTCAGCCTCTAGTAACATGGAAGACCAGGGGCCTATTTAAACTTTACTATCAAATTTGACTGCAGCATTCCAATAGTGCATGTGATCAGAATGCCACTTAACCACTAAGGGTTATCAGTTTATCTAGTTTGCTCTTGTCAAAATAGGCATTTTTTTCTTTTTAGCATAACTTTTTGCAGGTACATCAGATTTTCACAAATTTATAGTTGTTGGAGAGGGGATTCGACAAAATTCACAGTGGTAGAGGTATTTTTAGCCTATTTGATCAGTTTCATGAGGTATAATCAGTCAAACCTCCCATTTTCTTGAAAACTTCAAACAATCATAACTTTGGCATCTTTTATCAAATTTTCATGAATTTTTTTTAAAACAACATAGAATTTCATGTAGATTCTAATTTTCATATCTATTTTGCTATCAAAAACCATATTTTCATGAAATTTCTAGATTATGTGTTTTTCACCTAATCATTTGATTTATAAACTTCTTGATTCAATTTTTGTTTTCGTGGACCACAGGGGGACATCAGGAGAATACTAACCCAGTTTTGGTGCAAAACATTCACTGAAGATAATCATTTTTCACTAATTGTTGAATAGGACTGATTTAGACATTCTCATATAACTTGCATACAATTCTCATCTAGTTCTAATTAGGAAAGAGTAAACCATTGTTCATGCAACTTGCATACACTTTTCATCTAGTTCTAATTAGGAAGGAGTAACCCATTGTTCATATGACTTGCATACAATTTTCATCTAAGTTCTAATTAGGAAGGAGTAACCCATTATTCATGCAACTTGCATACAATTTTAATCTAACTCTAATTAGGAAAGTAAAAATGCATACATGCAAATTTCACATAGTCCATAACTAGGAAGAGAGTAATTGAACCATTGCTATATCTGCATATTGCTATCTTCTTTAGTTAGATCATTGCTATCTTACAAACAGGAATGAACGTTGCTATCTTTTTAACCACTTCAAAGGTAACAACCGCGTGAGTGCACAAGTAGAGTAGCCCATTTAGTTTTTCTACTTTTAACTAGGTTGGATTAACTAGTGTATTATGTGCTTGTGAATGACAATAGGCTTATGCTCTCCCCTTAACTGGGTGACCAAAGTGCTAGATTTGTCATTCTATTTGTTAAACCTTTAGGGGGGCTTGCCCTTGGATGCACGCTTGTCCAAGTGGGAATGACCCTGAGTGGTAATAGGCTAAAGCCAAGCCCTACCAAGCCACTTAAAATGAATTGTGCTTGATGTGAAAACCTTCTGCAATGAGTGCTGTTGTGTTACACCAATGGCCAACCTCCCCCAAAACCCTCTAAGGCATAACCCTTTGAGGCTGGGAGACTCCATAATGGAGAATAGTGCTGCCGCATGTGTAACCACTCAAATGGTTGCCCTGATTAAAAACTAATTATGTAGTAAGCCAAAAACCCCTATTTGTTGATGCAAAGGGTAGAGCCCTTGAAGCGGCCTCAATTCAAGTGACTCTTAGTAGAGGTAGCAGGGACAATCCTAAGGTTCAGTGGGGGTACGAGCTTAAGGAAACCTGAATCTAGTATGTGTAAGAAGTGAGTGCTGTGGAGGGGAGCCGGTGCTACCAGATCCTGGAGCTACACGCTTTGAGTGGCACAACTAGAGGATTCAACAAATACTGTCCTATCTAGCCTAGGTTGTACTTGTCTTTGAGTCAAAATAGTCCAAAAATACAAAAAAATAAGAAAAGATAAAAATCATGAAAAACTTCTGTGTTTGCTGTGTTTTTGCCATAATCGAACATCAAAATTATCACAAACACCAAGTTTTTCAAACCAAAAACACAAAAATCCTAAAAAAGATCCAAGTTCTACAAAAATCTCTGAGAAAATAGTCGCAAAAACTAGAGTTGTGTTGTGTGGTTACACAACACGCCCCATTTTGACTTGGCAAAACAGGGACCCAACTTTTCGGCTTGGCTTGTGTTGTCTGCTTTGTGGCGGTTTGGTAAAAGTAAGTCATGTGCATCATCATGTAGAACCAGGATGAGGTAAGTCATCATCATGAGGTCAGTTTGTCAAAATTCGCATTTCATTTCTATGACCTTATATTTGGAAAAAGTGTTGAATTCCATGCAGGTTTGCCTTTTACATCACCCTGATATTTCTTAGGATACAAAAGTTATGAACAGTTAAAGTTTCAGTCAAACCTGATATTTGCAAGAGGAGCATCATATTTTATAACCTCAGTCATGTTGTCAAAGATCATCCTGATCTTGGTACATCACCCGATAAGTTGTGCGGTCCAGATATCTGGACGTCAATTTTAAGTGGTAATGAGTCTTCCCCGTCAAACAGTCTTATATATCACGAGCGTCATATTTCCAAAGGTAACCCGATATTTCTTAATATCCTCCTGCCGCGAAATATCACCCTAAGCCAATATCCTGATGACGTCATCCAAATCAGATAAACGAAGAAATAAACATGGTGATGATATCATCATCACATTTACATTTCGACAGGATATTTTCTAAACGTGATCGTGTTCGCCTAATATGACGATGACATCATGATGCCTTTCCGATACAAAGAGCGAATATCAGGATGACGTCATCCTGATATTCTGAAAGAGAGACAAGTAAGTTTGTCTCATCATCATCATATTTGAAACATCGCCCAATACATCGAAATATCCTCCTGATGTACCAAATATAACCAAAAGGTCCTTTTGTCACCCGAATCTTGTTGCGATAACAATTTCAATATGAAGGAGGATGATATTGAAACTCAACCCGATATTTGTGAATATCATCCTGCCTTCATGATATCCTATCATATGGATATCCCCCCACTCCCATTGCCGCCATTATCATTTAACGCGCGCAGACATGGTAGGTGGTTCCCACCGACCCCAGAATTCGATGAAACACCTGGCGAGATCCTGCATTTTTCGCACGAATAATCAAGGAATACAATCTAATGTGTCAGAGTTGCCCTAAATTTACCCTAATTGCAAGGTTAAAAGGTAATTCAACCATCATTTTTACATTTACCTTGTGATAAAATTGTTTTACAGAGCACCAGCTTCCATATGCACATACAAGAAATTGTTGCACAATTTGCGCCCACAGACAGAGGGAAGGAAGTGATCATCAGCTGAATTAAGAGCGTTGTTAACAGTTTACTGGTATAAAAGAGAAATTTGCATAACCAGGTAAGTAAATGAAACCCTCATCATGTTATTGTTGTTCAGGTATGATGATGTAAGGTCTAGTTTATGCATCCATATGATTAAGTAATGTTGAAAAGATACAGTGGGCATGGTGATTTATAAAGTTAATTGCAATATGCATGCATATGTATACCCATTGTGAGATAAGATTTTGTTAATTGCAGGTACTCATGGCTGATAAGCGGTTCATTAAGTGTCAAGAGGAATTCAGTAGGCCCATGTTCTCTTCTCAGAGGGGGGTCCTGTTCAAATATGGAGCAATTACAGATACCCATCAGGGGAGCACCAATTTGGAAGACTGGTCAGCTAGGCTGAACGATGGGAATGATAAAAGTCCTATGCTGGACGCAGTGTTCATATCAGGAATTTGGAACGCTGCCAATTTTACATACTCCATGGAATCTCTGGAGCTGATAATCGAATGTGCCTGAAATTATAATCCTCAGACAAGGCAAGTGGTGAAGCATGGGAGGATATATGCAAACCTCTCCATCAAGGGTCTCTCCCAGACATTTGGATTGCCACTGGGCAATAAAGATAAGAGCATGGACCTGAGGAAGTCTGAAAAGGAGTATGAAGCTAACAAGAAATCCGCCAGGAAGAACATGTATCAATGGCGGGCTGAGAACAACACATATCCTGCAGCAACCAAACTTCCTGTGCACCTGTTCAAATATGATTTCAGTGAGGAATACCAATACATGATTGCGCTCCTGAATAAAGTAACAGGCCAGCCTGATGCTGGTAGTTTCAGGGATTGGATGTATGGAATAATCATGATGTGTCTGTATTCAGACATCAAGCCACTATGGGGCCAGATAATAAGTGATGCTCTGCATGAGCAACTGATGAACCTAGGAGGTTCGAATTGTGTATTTTATATGTCATCATACATTGTTTATTCTTGTGCTTACAAAGGCACTTTTGATGCCTTAGTTACAGATGGAAAGCTCACAGGCACAAATGCAGCATATATCTGGGATCATCATCCCTAGCTGCAGAGAACCAATTACCTTAATGATTACAAATTGGTCAATGATGCATTCTCCATGCATCTGGTGAGGACCATGGAAGAAGACAGAACAAAGAGATTGAGCATGGAGGCTCAAGAGATGGTTTACAGGCATGGGGCCTGGGACATACAGTTTGCAACCTTTTCATACATAAGGGTTGAAGGTTTTGAGGGACATCCTCTGATGCTGCTGAGGTATCCTACTGATGTAGTGATACTAATGGAGTTTATCAGGCAGGGCTCCACAATGATAAAAATGTACAAGGATGCCAAGAAGCTGTCACCAAGTTTGTTTCCAGTCAACATTGGATGCTATATGTGCCCTGACTCAGATAATATAAAGAAGGTGATGGTCACTCTAAATAAAATGAATCTGCAACCTTTCCCACTAACAAGACCATATGATTCTTACGGCAGGATACAGAAGATCCTAGGAAAGCCTATTCATCAGAGGCACCTAGAAGATTTTTGGGCTGACTACGAAGATGAGGCAGAGGCGAGAAGAAGAAGGTATCATAGGTTAACTTTGAACCAAATTAGAACTATTGATTGCATCTCCCTTCCCCAACAATTGAAGAAGGATGATGGCAGGATAATTGCAGATGAATATGAACAGAAGAAGATATATAATGACACCATCTCTCCACCTGACCTCACCATGCAGGAAGACATATCCTTGGACCCCTTCATTGCCAGGACCATACAACTGACTCAAGCTTGGGTTGATGAGCAAGTGGAGGCATTGAAGAAGAAAGGTGTTGCCATTACGATGGACAACAAGAAAAAGGGACAGGATATTCCTGGAGATGAATATGATGACTTCCTGAATGAGAAGAGGAAGACCAAGGGAGATAGAATCCCTCCACCACAACAACAGAGCAAAAGACCCCCAAGGGGCAAGAAGGTGGATAAAGAACCCAAAGGGGTTATAATTGAACGGGCAGTATTTGTAGCTGAGGAGGCAGCAGGATCAGGATTAGAATCAGAATTAGCATCCCCTCCAAGGAAGGAAAAGCCCAAGAAGAGTAAGACAGCAGAGGCTAGAATCACTGAGACCCTAGAAGAAGGTCAATCCTCAAGAAAACCTAGAGAAGAGGATATCCTCATGGAGGAAGTGCCTGAAGAAGAAGAGGCTCCATTAATTATAAAGAGGAAGAGAAAAGCTCCACAGGTGCTGGTGTCCACCCCACCTAAGAAACAAAGAACCTCTATGAGAGGTGAAATAAAACAACCCCCAACATTATTACAAGGGGCAGGTAGTGAAGTACCAAAGGAACTTCAGCATAATGTTCCACTTCCTACCATCGTCAAGTTCAAAACTGAACTTGCAGAAGAACAAATGAAAGAAACTGATCAGACACAAACAAAAGGACATGTCTCCCTTGATGAGACAATAAATCTATCTGATGATGAGGTTGTGCAGGATGTGGCTGCACAAAAGATGGAAACACTTGCTGCCGGTATAAGTATGACCCCTCATAAGCCTCCACCAGTTCAAGCTGTACTTGAGGAGATGAAGCAAGTGGAAGAAGAGCAAGAAAAGAGCCCAGAGTAGGTAGCTCAAGAAATAGGGCTGGAAGCATTAATCACAGAGGTGACAAGCCCTGTAGTGGTAGACCTGATAGAGAAACAGGATGCAAGTCCTGAACAGCCAGCAGGATCACCTGACAAAGGGCACCTAGCAGAAGAAATAGAGATGGCAGAATCAGAAAGCCATACTCTAGAATTGGGACAACAAAGTCCACATGATACATCAGCGGAACCTGCTATAGTAGAAGTTCAAGAAATGAAGGCTGATGAAAAAGAGAAAACAATAGAAGATCCAGCTGCCAAAACACAAGAGGTTGACAGTGCAGGCCTGGAACAAATAGTAGTTGCAGAACAACCGCTAGCACTCCAGGCAGAATCCACAGTATCCACTATAGTGGATAAGCAACAAGGGGAAGAGTTGAAAACAGATGAAGTGATGACCAAGAAAGATCATGATCATCATGATCAACATACAGATGCACCACAGGATTCCCCACGCCAAGAGGAAGCTCCTCTAGAGAAAGAAATTCCTCAACAGGAGGATGTACCACAAGATCAACAACAAGGTGAGCATCAGGAAGAAGAAATGGGAAAATCACCATCTCCACAACATTTGCTGACAGAAATGGGAGATATGGGTGAACATCATGATGATGCTGAAAAACATGATCAGGTGCCTTCATGGTTGGCAAAAGAAGTAAATATAGAGGAAGAACTTGAAATTCAGGAATTCGATGTCTCCACCTTGTTCTCCGCAGATATAATGAAACCTAGGAGGAAGGCCAGAATGACTTCAGCCATCAAGAGAGATCCGGCAACCAGGAGAAGGACCGCACAAATTGTCATACCTGCGGTGGAGAAAGAAAAAGGTAAAATTACTGTAGATGAATTTCAAATCAGCACAGTGGATTTGGGTTTTACCAATGAGGACCAAGAAGGTCAAGAGGGCAAGGACATTATTGACTCTCTAATTCAAAAGGTGAAAAGAGAGAAGGAGAAGAATAAGCAACACAAAGAGCACATTGCTTAGTTGCATGCCTACATAAGGAGGCTGACCAATCCTGGTGATACTACAACTGAACATGCAGTCCCATTGACTGCCATTTCTCAGGAAGAGGTAAATAAGTTAGACCTCATAAAACATGAGGTGTCTGTAATAAGAAAATGGATGTCATCCACATTGGATGATGCTATGGAAATAGTGAAGGCCTCTTTGAAGAGGTGGAGTATTTTGAGTGACTCCAGGACCAAGGTGGATAAATTACAAATGCAGACCAAGAAAAGGTCTTATAAACTGGAAAGGGTCCTGATCCTTTTGGGAGAAATAAAGAGGATAAATCCTTAACATCTTATCAGTAAGTAGGTACTGGACATTAATACTGCAATGTTGGTGGACATCTGGTACAAAGACATTCAGTTTGAATGCGGAGTCCTCAAAAGATGCAATAATAAGCTGAGAGATATCAGCATGAGGCTACATGATTTAATGGCCGAAGAGGTAGAGATATTAGAAACATTGGAAGGCAAGGTGGAAGGGAAAATAGAAAATCAAGATGAAGAGTCCGCTATCAAATCTTTGCATAGCAACTTCCAATCAGAAGCAGATGGCCCACTTGTTCACTTGACAGAGGAACTTATAGATAAAATAATGAGGATCAAAGTCAAGATGGAAAGATACAATGAAACATTGTAGGACAGGAAAAACAAGCTAGATAACAACAGAGATAAGTATGAAGCACATGAGCACGCCATCATCAAAGCAAAGACTCAAGATGGCGGAGGAATAGATCAAGTTGTGCATTCATATGAGTAGATCTGGAGCAGCATGCAGCCCCATATGCGGCATCATCATCATCAGGATAGTGAAATTTCATTAAGTGATGCACATGATGATGATCCACATGAATCAGCTGAAGAACATGATGAAGATACATCATAAAAAGGGATATAAGCATAAGTAATATAGCTAGTTGCTAGCTGGCAACTTGTGCCATTTTTGTAAAGATTGACAAAGTCAAGAGAATGATGACCATGGATTTGCATTGATAAATCAGGATCGTAGATCTTTTGTAACGGATTCCTCATCTTATTCTATAAAAGGTGGTGGAATGCCTTATTGTAAACATTTGAAACTTAATTGAAATCCGTCTGCTGAAACATTCAGAGCTCATTTCAAAGTTTTTGTATACATTTATATTTTTGCATGCTTAATGAATGAGAAGATTGTGTTGATTACAATTCATAGTAAATCTTGAGTAATCAGTGTATGATTTCTAGATATATGTGGTGATTTGCGGCGTCCCTTGGAGTGCATGTCTACTTACATGTGTTGTTTTCATACAAATTCCTTTGAAGTTAGCATCAACTATATCTAGCTATGGAATGTCCTGGTGAAAATATGGTTTGGTTTTCTTCTCTTCATGACAGTATCTAATATACATGTGGTTCAAAAGCTGAAGGTTCACTTTAATTAGAAGTATTTCTTCAATTTCTTTTAAATTTCAAAGTATTTCATCTCTATAATTGCAAATAATTGATGATCTTAAGCAAATAATACAGATATGCAGATATCTCATAGATAATTGCAAATATTTAGCATATTTGAATACGAAGCATGCACAATTGAAAATATCATGCAAAGATTGAGGTATATCTGCATCTTTTCACCAAATAACTGTATAATATGACTTCTCTGTAAAGAATTTCTGCAGGAGTGTCATGATGATGTTGAACTTTCACGTAAGGCCCCAAAATGGAAACAACAACTCACATTAACCTCTGAGTAACTTCAGACAATTAAGACCTAATCACCGTAGACTTGGGATCATGAATTCTTTGAATTCATAGTATCTTTCAAGATGAATAAAGGTTAATGTGTACTTTTATTCTATGTTTGTTTGTGACTAACATCATAACCAACACAAATTAGCACTAGAAGGAGGGCCCAATCTGGAAGACCACGCTCATCATCATTATTCTTGGGTTGGATGATGTAGAGAGTAAGGTAACCTTGAATCGTCTATGAATTTCAAATATTACGCAAATATCTACTGTAAAAGGCTCATATATGTTCATTCTATGTAAAGATTTTCAGATCTCACATAAATATTGCAAGCTTTACAGTAGATTATTCTGAATTCACAAATTTTGGCCAAAGATACATAAATTTGTTCAAGCTTTGAAGAATTTAGGCATTGGAAACTTGAGATCTCATGCTAGGGGTCGTCATACTTCAAATATCCTTGCGTATTTGTAGTATCTTTGCAAATATTTCATAAATATCTAATCTAATCAGCCATCTGACCACAAATATCACCTCATCCGGTGAAATTCAACCAATATTTGCAAAGTTTCAGCCAATTTGCCTCAAAATTGAGAAATCCTGGCTCACAGGATAAATACCAGGTCTAGACCTAGCGGAATCTTTGAAGAATTGCCTGTTAGAGGTTTCAGACCTAGGACTGTAGACATTCATCATACTCCAGGGTCTAGTGCGTCAGGGGCTTCACCAGAACCTCCTCTTGTAACTCCTGTTGGTTTACAAATACCTTCTGGAATATTTGTGACATCTCCTATTCAGCCTCAGGGTGTGCCTTTAGCTCAACCTCCTTTGGTTGCAATGTCTTTCTTTGCAGTGGAATCACTTTTGACCTTTACTACATATCATGAGTTACCAAAGAATTTGAACAAACTTTGTCCAAAATATCATCCTTTCCAAGATGATGAAGATCATATCAGGACTTTTAAGGAATCTTGCTGTAGAGCTAGAATAGAACATCAAGATGTGGTGTGCAGATTATTTCCCTTCTCCTTGGGGGAAGAAGCTTATAATTGGTTCATCAGTCTTGGTCAGGGTTCTGTTGATTCCTGGGCCTTACTAGAGAAAGCTTTTCTTGATAGGTTTAAGGTTCTAGTCGATCCCTCAATAAACTATCACTTATTTGCTACTATCAAGAGATTTGAGAATGAGCCTATCACCAATTTCAATGCTAGGTTTTAGAAAATGTTGTCTAGAGTGGTCACTCCTTATACTGTGTCTGACGAAGCTGCAAGCAGCATTTATTATTCAGTTTTAGATCCTTTGACTTCCATGTTCATAAGGAGGACACATCCCTGAATCACAACTTTAGCCTTAGCTTTTCAAGAAGCTATATAGGTAAATCAGTAGTTAATACCTACCCCTACTCCAAATATGGTATTTCCTACCTTACCTGGCATGCATTCACAATATCCTGCATCATATTTTGCACAATATCCTATGCAATATCCTAATGGAGCTATGATACCCCCAGTAGTCATGCCTACACCTTTACAAGTACCTCCACTAAACATTATGCCCCCTCCTAATGGAAATGGCCAATTGCCACAATATCCTGCACAAGCTCAGACACCTCAGGGTGCTGATCTGTCCAATAATAACCATGGATCCTCTTTCTTGAAGCCTCAAAATGAAAATGTGGTGGCCAAAGTTCAAGAAGAAAAGGAGGAGATTAAAGAAATTTCTGCTCAACTAAGAAAACTCACCACAGAAGTAACACATTTGAGAAATCAAGGTTTCTATTCCTAGTCAAATCAGAATAGAAATTATTCCAATGATAGACCAAATTATCCTGACAGAGGGTATAATACCAACAATTTCAATAATGGTGGTGGAAATAAAAATAATCCCCAAAGACAGCCCAGAGTATGGAACTCTAGGCCAAATAATGGCTCATTACCATCACCCCTGGACAATCAGCCTCCTGGTGAAGCCAAACAGACTACTAGAGTCAATCTTGCTAAAGCAGCCCTTACTAATTGGTGTAGGATCCACAATACAAATGCACATGTAGAATTAGATTGTCCACAATTTAGAATTGCTGCCAGCATATTTTAGACTGAAGTTTCTAACACTTCCAGAAATCCATCTCATGCAGAAGGAAATGAGATTGTTCCTTGTGGATATGACTCATCTTTTGTGCTAGAAGCCTATACTAATCAACCTCATCAGAGTTACAACCAGGTATGTGAAGAGTCTGCCTTAACTTTTGAAACAAATTATGTTTTCCCCTTTGAGGATGAAAATGAACCTGCAAGAGAACATGAGGAAATACATACATACCAACAGCAATATCCTGGTAAGCATAATTATAACTTGAGGAGTAGTGCCAACAGACCTGCTAGTCCATTGACATCATCTCTACCTCCAAATAACTTCAACACACCTCCTGATCCTAAAGCTAGTAATAACCCTGGGTTCCCCAAGGTGAATACTCAATACTTGTCACCTCAGAACATAGGATCAAAGGTTGTAAGTGCACCTCATGAATCCGACAAGCTAATCACCTATCTGGCGGATGAAATGAAGAGAATTAAGATCAGCCTATCCCTGTCTGAGTTATTGAAAACTCCTGCCATCAAAAAAGCATTCATGAAGTCACTAGATGATCCTATTCCTAAAGAGGATAGCCATCTTTCAAGTCAATCCAGTGGCAAAGATCATGCCGCTAGGGATAATACTATCAAGCCTAAAGTGTCAACTATGGTCCAAGCTACAGAAACCTCCCACATGACCTTGTATAGGGATAAAACTGAATCACCTCCGTTCCTCCTCACCATAAGAATGTTCAGCAAGAACTTGCACAACTGTCTGGTTGATTTAGGGGCCTCCACGAATGTTATGCCCTTGTCAATATGTAATGCCTTAGGACTACATCCTGCTAAATCCCTAAAGAAGGTGACACAGTTAGACAAAATAGAAGTAAGTGTAGTAGGAGAGCTAACTCATGTCCACATGCAACTAGCATCTGATCCTAGGATCCAGTATTACATTGACATTTAGGTAGTTGACATACCTGATACTTATGGGATGTTGCTTAGCCGAGACTGGTCCAAAATGCTTAACGGATATATGTCTACAGATTTTAGTCACATGTGGTTACCATGGAAGGGTATACCTAATCAGATCAGGATTGATGCTGAGCCTAGAATGAAACATATGATCACTGAGTACAACAGAACAAATGAGATCATGTACGTAGACGTAGAACCTGGAATTTACCGCATCAAGCCACAGATTGTCAAAATAGAAGAGATCCTGATGCTTGACTTTCATTATCATCATGATGATGATCCTTAGGAGGATATGCCAGTCATAGAACCTAATAATAATCCTGATAATGAGAATGAAATAGATCGCTTTAGAGACTTTGAGAGGCATCTATCTAATCAAATAAAATGTTGTCAATTGTTAAATATACCTACTAATGATATTTTGATTGATGGATGGTGCAGATTACATGATGAAGCACACTCAGAAAAGACTTGTGAAACATGCTTAGATATGATGATGCTGGAGCAAACATGCAGTGAGGAATCATCATCATATTCTGAGGTAAATGCTACATCTAATGATGATGACGATGATACTAATTCTTATCTGTCTTCTACAGGAATAGAGGAGCTGATAGATCATGATGAAGATCATATCCTGAAAATAGAAGAAGTTCTGATGTCTGATCAGATAAATGATGTGAGGAAAGAAAAGATCACTCCTGGTAGTGATTGTTTTATGGAACCAGACTATGAATTGTCTAATGAAGACAAAGGTAGTGACCTGACTAAGTTCGAAGAATTTCTAATAAAAGAAATAGAGAAGATGACATGACAGCATAAATCTCCCCAGGAGGTTTTAATTAAAGGTTGGTGTAGGTTGCATGAGGCACCTCACTCAGAAACAACTTGCTTACTATGTTTACACATTTTGAAAAAGCATGTAGCTGCAGATCCCGAAGATCATCCTCCTGCTGAAGTGAAAGAGAAAATAGAAAAGCCATCAGGCTCACAAAATAAAGGAAAGAAGAAATTTGAGAAAGCTGACATCCCTAAAGTGGATATCAGGCGGAGCAGCAACTGGAGCTGCAAAGAGAAAAGAAAGTTTAGCTAAATGTCCTGCTAAAGATAAACCCTGGATCCTGAGGTTTGATGGATCCAAATCTAAGCAAGGTGCTGGGGTAGGAATTGATCTGATTGATCCAACTAGAAAATCCTACTTAGCCGCTTATAGATTATAGTTCCCCTGCACTAACAATGTAACTGAATATGAAGCTCTGATTCACGGGATACTGTTTGCTCATAAGAAGAAAGTAAAGATTCTGCATGTCTTTGGAGATTCAAAGCTAGTTGTGAGGCAAGTAGGAGGAATCTACTCATGTAACTATAGAAAGCTGTCTAATTACAGACATCAAGTGTGGGACCTGATTGAAGATTTTGACGCCTTTAATATCACCCACGTACCAAGAGAACAAAACCATAGGGCAGACGCACTTGCCCAAGCTGCCAGTACATTGGAGCCACTATCTATATCTGGTCTGAAGAGATTTTTAGTAGAACTAGTGTCAGTACCTTCAGTACCTGATAATGTGACCAACCTCCAGGTGTTTGATGATGATCAGCATATTCTAGACTTCATCTCAAACAGAGACATATTTGAAGCTCAGATTATAGATGAGAATGGTATGGAGGATCATGTCTGGGAAGAAGATGAGATATTAGAATTACCCAGCAACAAGATTCCCAAAGGTATGATTGAGTTAGAAAGAGCCTTTGATTTGGATAATATGCTTAAACAGAGGGATCTGCCCAAGGCAGATGGAGATTAGTATTCACAAGTGAATATTGGACAGGATGAAGACAAGAAAAATGTACTGATAGGTAAGGTCTGCACATCAGAAGAGTTAGAAGGAATAACTCAGGCACTCAAGGATTACATACATGTAATTGCATGGACCTATGATGAACTGAAGACATATGACACCTCTGTCATAACTCATACTATACCTCTCAAGCCAGATGTTAAACCTTTCAGACAGAAGCAAAGGCCAGTCAATGCTCTACTTGAACCAATAATTCTGGAAGAAGTCAAGAAATTGTTGAATGCCAAGATAATATTTCCTGTCAGGCACTCCACTTGGGTGGCAAATCTCGTGCCAGTTAGAAAGAAGAATGGAGACATCAGGTTATGTGTAGATTTTAGGAATCTAAACAGAGCATCAGAAAAGGATAATTATCCTTTACCCTCATTGGATGAAGTTCTACAGATTGTAAACGGAGCTCAAATGATGTCCTTCCTGGATGGCTTTTCAGGATACAACCAAGTGATGGTTGATAAAATTGACAGATTGAAAACTGCCTTCACCACAAAGTGGGGGATATTTGCATATAGATGAATGCCATTCGGCCTCATAAATGCTGGAGCTACATTCCAGCGAGCAATGGACATAGCCTTCAGAGGCTTAATAGGAAAATGTATAGTCATCTACATGGATGACTTGATAGTATTCTCCAAGGAAAGGGGAAATCATGTCGCTGATCTCAGAAGTGTACTGAAGAAGTGCGAAGAGTATGGAATATCTTTGAATCCCAAGAAGTGCATATTCGGGGTGACAACAGGAAAGCTACTAGGCCACCTGATCACAGAAGATGGAATTATCATTGATCTTGACAGGGTGGAGTCTATTATGAAGTTACAACTTCCAGGAAGCAAAAAGGAACTCAAGTCTTACTTTGGTAAGATAAACTTTGTGAGGAAATTCATCACCGGCTTTGTTGAGATTGTCAGACCACTAAATGTTATGTTGAAAAAAGATGCACAAATTAAGTGGACACCAGAGGCCAAAGCTGCATTTGAAGATATAAAGAAATCCATTTCTGATGCTCCTGTCCTCATCAGTCCAAATTACACAAAAGATTTCTACATCTATTCATTTTCTTCAGAACATACCTCTGCATCAGTGTTAACTCAGAGAAATGAAGAGAAAGAAGAGAAACCAATTACTTTCATGAGCTATCCTTTTAGAGATGCTGAATTAAGATATGTAGATGTTGAGAGACAGGCACTTGCATTAGTCAGAGCAGTAAAGAAATTCAGACATTACATACTAAGAAGCAAAGTAATTGCAGTAGTACCAGATGTAGCAGTGAAGATGTTACTGATGCAAAGTGAGCCTAGTGAGAAAAGAGCCAAATGGATTACTGTATTACAAGAATATGACATGGAAATTACACCAATGAAGCTGGTAAGAGGACAAGCTCTGAGCCAAATGATATCTGAAATTGACCCAAACATCACTAGTCAGCAATATGTGATTAATGAGAAAGACAATAGAGAATGGTATTCAGATATCAGGCACATCCTGATCACTGGAAGATGTTCATCAAGAATGCAAGCTTCACAGAGAAGAGCCTTAAGGATAAGATCCCAAACATACATGATGAAGGGAGGAACCCTATTCAAGAGGAATTATGAAGGAATATACCTGAGATGTTTAGAAAAGCCAGAAGCAAATGAAGTCCTGTCAGAACTACATGATAAGTTTGGAATGGCACATGGATCAGCATTGGCCACAACACATGCAATCCTCAAAGCAGGATATTACTGGCCTACGATTTTTAAAGACACAACGGATCATGTTAAATGTTGTCATGTTTGCCAGGTTGCTGCCAATAGAGAGAAATATGCTACACAACCCTTGCAGCCAGTGATGGAAGAGCGCCCATTTGCACAGTGGGGCATGGACTTCATAGGACCAATCAATCCTCCATCCTCCTCAGGTCATAGGTATGTCTTAACAATTACTGACTATTGTACTAGATGGACTGAGGCTATTAGCAGCAAAACTTGTACTGCAGATGATGTCATTAAATTTCTGGAAAGTAACATTGTCACCAGGTATGGAACTCCTTATGCATTGGTAAGTGATAATGGTTCTGCTTTCGCTTCAACCAAGTTATCAAGTTGGGCTTTTGATCATGGGATTATACTTAAGTTTTCATCCAACTATTATCCCCAAGGGAATGGATTAACAGAATCCACCAATAAAAATTTACTGAATATCATAAGAAAATTGATAGAAAAGAACCCTAGAGAATGGAACTCATTTCTAAAGTATGCCTTATGGATTGATAGAACTAGAGTGAAAACTGCATTAGGGAACTCACCTTTCCAACTAGTATATGGGGTGGATCCTATTCTCCCTGTAAACTTAAAAATTCCTACTCTACAGTTTGCCCAAGAATACCTAGGCATAGACAATAAGCAAGAAGTCAGGTTGCTTCAGTTGATGCACCTGGAAGAAAAAAGGAGTCAAGCAATTGACCAATTTGCGAAACATCAGGCTGTTGTCAAACACTGGTTTGACAAGAGAGCTAGAGTTAAATCTTTCAGGATATTAGATTTACTCCTGATGTGGGATAAAGCCCATGAAAAGAAAGGTGACCATGGTAAGTTAGATAAATTATGGATAGGTCCCTTTCAGATTTCTAAGATACTAGGAGACAACACTTATAGGATTAAGAACCTGACAGGTGAGGATGTCCCATTGCCAGTCAATGGACAGTTCCTCAAGCATTATTTCTAGGCCTAAATGACTTCGTGAGAGTCATATGTATCATATTGTATAGTTGTTTGTACAGTTTGTTTGTTCTGGCTTGTTTTGTTTTGTTGGTTGAGACCTTGTTCTGGTAAGTCAGGATGATGCACTTCATCACCGAAGAAAATAACTAAATTGTTAGGATTCAAGTGATGAGATCACATTTAGACATAGGTTATGATTCATTCTAAGAAGTATTCATGATCAGGGTTGTGATATCCATTCATCAGGGTGCCTTTTCTTGGTCAAAGTGAATCAATCACAATGAAACACCTAACAGCCTTGGGTTTGTTGAACACACGAGTATAGGTGTTAAGTGAAAAATCTAAAGGGACTCCCTTGCTACCAATACAATCTCCAACCTAAAGCTGCAAGTGACTATACCTTGTACAGATAAGCTGACATAATGATATCGGATACAAATTTTATAGAGAAAATCAGAAAAGAAATAAAATTAGGCCATCTAAGTAACTCTACCGGGGCTATAGACGCCTGCTGGCAGTGGGGCTCTACTTAGGGAGATTGTATAGATAACCTTGCCGGGGCTATGAATGCCTGCTAGCAGCAAGGCTCTATCCAGGTTGGCTATGAGGGATGATCTCCAACTATGTAGTTTAACACCAGTTACTTATGTTTTCAACTTGCTTTCAAGATGAGGATAATTAATCATATGCACACACCTAATCCTTTGTTAGCATTGTTACCATGATGAAATTTTATCATTCAAAGGATCATGATGCCTATGCTTAGATGGAATTAGAATACTATAGATGAATGTGATCACATCACTTGAATTATTGGAATTTGTTTATTTTCTTTGGTGGCAAGTTGTTGTGTGGTTACACAACACCCCATTTTGACTTGGCAAAACAGGGACCCAACTTTTCGGCTTGGCTTGTGTTGTCTGCTTTGTGGCGGTTTGGTAAAAGTAAGTCATGTGCATCATCATGTAGAACTAGGATGAGGTAAGTCATCATCATGAGGTTAGTTTGTCAAAATTTGCATTTCATTTCTGTGACCTTATATTTGGAAAAAGTGTTGAATTCCATGCAGGTTTGCCTTTTACATCACCCTGATATTTCTCAGGATGCAAAAGTTATGAATAGTTAAAGTTTTGGTCAAACCTGATATTCACAAGAGGAGGATCATATTTTATAACCTCAGTCATGTTGTCGAAGATCATCCTGATCTTAGTACATCACCCGATAAGTCATGCGGTCCAGATATTCGGACGTCAATTTTAAGTGGTAATGAGTCTTCCTCGTCAAATAGTCTTATATATCACGACCGTCATATTTCCAAAGGTAACCCGATATTTCTTAATATCCTCCTATCGTGAAATATCACCCTAAGCCAATATCCTGATGACGTCATCCAAATCGGATAAACAAAGAAATAAACATGGCGATGACATCATCATCACATTTACATTTCGACAGGATATTTTCTAAACATGATCGTGTTCGCCTAATATGACGATGACGTCATGATGCCTTTCCGATACAAAGAGCGAATATCAGGATGATGTCATCTTGATATTCCGAAAGAGAGACAAGTAAGTTTGTCTCGTCATCATCATATTTGAAACATCACCCAATACATCAAAATATCCTCCTGATGTACCAAATATAACCAAAAGGTGCTTTTGTCACCCGAATCTTGTTGCGATAACAATTTCAATATGGAGGAGGATGATATTGAAACTCAACCCGATATTTGTGAATATCATCCTGCCTTCATGATATCTTGTCATATGGATATCCCCCCGCTCCCGTTGCCGCCATTATCATTTAATGCGTGCAGATATGGTAGGTGGTTCCCATCGACCCCGGAATTCAACGAAACACCTGGCGAGATCCTGCGTTTTTCACACGAATAATCAAGGAATATAATCTAATGTGTTAGAGTTGCCCTAAATTTACCCTAATTGCAAGGTTAAAAGGTAATTCAACCATCATTTTTACATTTACCTTGCAATAAAATTGTTTTACAGAGCACCAGCTTCCATATCCGCATACAAGCGATTGTTGCACGATTTGCGCCCACAGACAGAGGGAAGGAAGTGATCATTAGCTGAATTAAGAGCGTTGTTAACAGTTTACTGGTATAAAAGAGAAATTTGCATAACCAGGTAGGTAAATGAAACCCTCATCATGTTATTATTGTTCAGGTATGATGATATAAGGTCTGGTTTATGCATCCATATGATTAAGTAATGTTGAAAAGATACAGTAGGCATGGTGATTTATAAAGTTAATTGCAATATGCATGCATATGTATACACGTTGTGAGATAGGATTTTGTTAATTGCAGATACTCATGGCTAATAAGCAGTTCGTTAAGTGTCAAGAGGAATTCAGTAGGCCCATGTTCTCTTCTCACAGGGGGATCCTGTTCAAATATGGAGCAATTACAGATACCCATCAAGGGAGCACCAATTTGGAAGCCTAGTCAACTAGGCTGAACGATGGGAATGATAAAAGTCCTATGCTGGACGCAGTGTTCATATCTAGAATGTGGAACGTTGCCAGTTTTCCATACTCCATGGAATCTCCGGAGCTGGTAATCGAATGTGCCTAAAATTATAATCCTCAGAAAAGGCAAGTGGTGAAGCATGGGAGGATATATGCAGACCTCTCCATCAAGGGTCTCTCCCAGACATTTGGAATGCCACTAGGCAATAAAGTTAAGAGCGTGGACCTGAGGAAGTCTGAAAAGGAGTATGAAGCTAACAAGAAATCCGCCAGGAAGAACATGTATCAATGGCGGGCTGAGAACAACACATATCCTGCAGCAGCCAAACTTCCTGTGCACTTGTTCAAATATGATTTTAGTGAGGAATACCAATACATGATTGCGCTCCTGAATAGAGTAACAGGCCAGCCTGATGCTGGTAGTTTCAGGGATTGGATGTACGGAATAATCATGATGTGTCTGTATTCAGACATCAAGCCACTATGGGGCCAGATAATAAGTGATGCTCTGCATGAGCAACTGATGAACCTAGGAGGTTCGAATTGTGCATTTTATATGTTATCATACATTGTTTATTCTTGTGCTTACAAAGGAACTTTTGATGCCTTAGTTACAGATGGAAAGCTCATAGGCACAAATGCAGCATATATCTGGGATTATCATCCCCAGCTGTAGAGAACCAATTACCTTAAAGATTACAAACTGGTCAATGATGCATTCTCCATGCATCTGGTGAGGACCATGGAAGAAGATAGAACAAAGAGATTGAGCATGGAGGCTCAAGAGATGGTTTACAGGCATGGGGCCTGGCACATACAGTTTGCAACCTTTTCATACATAAGGGTTGAAGGTTTTGAGGGACATCCTCTGATGCTGCTGAGGTATCCTACTAATGCAGTGATACTAATGGAGTTTATCAGGCAGGGCTCCACAATGATAAAAATGTACAAGGATGCCAAGAAGCTGCCATCAATTTTGTTTCCAGTCAGCATTGGATGCTATATGTGCCCTGACTCAGATAATATAAAGAAGGTGATGGTCACTCTAAATAAAATGAATCTGCAACCTTTCCCACTAACAAGACCATATGATCCTTACGGCAGGATATAGAAGATACTAGGAAAGCCTATTCATCAGAGGCACCTAGAAGATTTTTGGGCCGACTCCGAAGACGAGGTAGAGGCAAGCAGAAGAAGGTATTAGAGGTTAACTCTGAACCAAATTAGAACTTTTGATTGCATCTCCCTTCCCCAACAATTGAAGAAGGATGATGGCAGGATAATTGCAGATGAATATGAACAGAAGAAGATATATAATGACACCATCTCTGCACCTAACCTCACCATGCAAGAAGACATATCCTTGGACCCCTTCATTGCCAGGACCATACAACTGACTCAAGCTTGGGTTGATGAGCACGTGGAGGCATTGGAGAAGAAAGGTGTTGCCATTACGGTGGACAACAAGAAAAAGGGACAGGATATTCCTGGAGATGAATATGATGACTTCTTGAATGAGAAGAGGAAGACCAAGGGAGATAGAATCCCTCCACCACAACAACAGAGCAAAAGACCCCCAAGGGGCAAGAAGGTGAATAAAGAACCCAAAGGGGTTATAATTGAAAGGGTAGTATTTGTAGCTGAGGAGGCAACAGGATCAGGATCAGAATCAGAATTAGCATCCCCTCCAAGGAAGGAAAAGCCCAAGAAGTGTAAGATAGCAGAGGCTGGAATCACTGAGACCCTAGAAGAAGGTCAATCCTCAAGAAAACCTGGAGAAGAGGATATCCTCATGGAGGAAGAGCCTAAACAAGAAGAGGCTCCATTAATTATAAAGAGGAAGAGAAAAGCTCCATAGGTGTTGGTGTCCACCCCACCTAAGAAACAAAGAACCTCTATGAGAGGTGAAATAAAACAACCCCCAACATTATTACAAGGGGCAGGTAGTGAAGTACCAAAGGAACTTCAGCATAATGTTCCACTTCCTACCATCGTCAAGTTCAAAACTGAACTTGCAGAAGAACAAATGAAAGAAACTGATCACACACAAGCAGAAGGACATGTCTCCCTTGATGAGACAATAAATCTGTCTGATGATGAGGTCATGTAGGATGTGGCTGCACAAAAGAGGGAAACACTTGCTGCCGGTATAAGTATGACCCCTCATAAGCCTCCACCAGTTCAAGCTGTACTTGAGGAGATGAAGCAAGTGGAAGAAGAGCAAGAAAAGAGCCCAAAGCAAGTAGCTCAAGAAATAGGGCTGGAAGCATTAATCACAGAGGTCACAAGCCCTGTAGTGGTAGACCTGACAGAGAAACAGGATGCAAGTCCTGAACAGCCAGCAGGATCACCTGACAAAGGGCAACTAGCAGAAGAAATAGAGATGGCAGAATCAGAAGGCCATACTCTGGAATTGGGACAACAAAGTCCACATGATACATCAGTAGAACCTTCTATAGTAGAAGTTTAAGAAATGAAGGCTGATGAAAAAGAGAAAACAATAGAAGATCCAGCTGCCAAAACACAAGAGGTTGACAGTGCAGGCCCAGAACAAATAGTAGCTGCAGAACAACCGCCAGCACTCTAGGCAGAATCCACAGTATCCAGTATAGTGGATAAGCAACAAGGGGAAGAGTTGAAAACAGATGAAGTAATGACTAAAAAATATCATGATCATCATGATCAACATACGGATGCACCACAGGATTCCCCACGCCAAGAGGAAGCTCCTCTGGAGAAAGAAATTCCTCAACAGGAGGATGTACCGCAAGATCAACAACAAGGTGAGCATTAGGAAGAAGAAATGGGAAAATCACCGTCTCCACAACATTTGCTGACAGAAATGGGAGATATGGGTGAACATCATGATGATGCTGAAAAACATGATCAGGTGCCTTCGTGGTTGGCGAAAGAAGTAAATATAGAGGAAGAACTTGAAATTCAAGAATTCGATGTCTCCACCTTGTTCTCCACAGATATAATGAAACCTAGGAGGAAGGCCAAAATGACTTTGGCCATCAAGAGAGATACGGCAACCGGGAGAAGGACCGCACAAATTGTCATACCTGCGGTGGAGAAAGAAAAAGGTAAAATTACTGTAGATGAATTTCAAATCAGCACAGTGGATTTGGGTTTTGCCAATGAGGACCAAGAAGGTCAAAAGGGCAAGGACATTATTGACTCTCTAATTCAAAAGGTGAAAAGAGAAAAGGAGAAGAATAAGCAACACAAAGAGCACATTGCTCAGTTGCATGCCTACATAAGGAGGCTGACCAATCCTGATGATACTACAATTGAACATGCAGTCCCATTGACTGTCATTTCTTAGGAAGAGGTAAATAAGTTAGACCTCATGAAACATGAGGTGTCTGTAATAAGAAAATGGATGTCATCCACATTGGATGATGTTGTGGAAATAGTGAAGGCCTCTTTGAAGAGGTGGAGTATTTTGAGTGACTCCAGGACCAAGGTGGATAAATTACAAATGCAGACTGGGAAAAGGTCTTATAAATTGGAAAGGTTCCTAAGCCTTTTGGGAGAAATAAAGTGGATAAATCCTCAACTTCTTATCAGTAAGTAGGTACTGGATAGTAATATTGTAATGTTGGTGGACATCTGGTACAAAGACATTCAGTTTGAATGCGGAGTCCTCAAAAGATGCAATAATATGCTGAGAGATATCAGCATGAGGCTACATGATTTAATGGCCGAAGAGGCAGAGATATTAGAAACATTGGAAGGCAAGGTGGAAGGGAAAATAGAAAATCAAGATGAAGAGTCCGCTATCAAAGCTTTGCACAGTAACTTCCAATTAGAAGCAGATGGCCCACCTGTCCACTTGACAGAGGAACTTATAGATAAAATAATGAGGATCAAGGTCAAGATGGAAAGATACAATGAAACATTGCAGGACAGGAAAAACAAGCTAGATAACAACATAGATAAGTATGAAGCACATGAGCACACCATCATCAAAGCAAAGACTCAAGATGGTGGAGGAATAGATCAAGTTGTGTATTCATATGAGTAGATCCGGAGTAGCATGCAGCCCCATATGCGGCATCATCATCATCAGGATAGTGAAAGTTCAGGAAGTGATGCACATGATGATGATCCACATGAATCAGCTGAAGAACATGATGAAGATACATCATAAAAAGGGATATAAGCATAAGTAATATAGATAGTTGCCAGCTGGCAACTTGTGCCATTTTTGTAAAGATTGACAAAGTCAAGAGAATGATGACCGTGGATTTGCATTGATAAATCAGGATCGTAGATCTTTTGTAACAGATTCCTCATCTTATTCTGTAAAAGGTGGTGGAATGTCTTATTGTAAACATTTGAAACTTAATTGAAATCCGTCTGCTGAAACATTCAGAGCTCATTTCAAAGTTTTTGTATACATTTATATTTTTGCATGCTTAATGAATGAGAAGATTGTGTCGATTACAATTCATAGTAAATCTTGAGTAATCAGTGTATGATTTCTGGATATATGTGGTGATTTGCTGCATCCCTTGGAGTGCATGTCTACTTACATGTGTTGTCTTCATACAAATTCCTTTGAAGTTAGCATCAACTATATCTAGTTGTGGAATGTCCTGGTGAAAATATGGTTTGCTTTTCTTCTCTTCATGACAGTATCTAATATACATGTGGTTCAAAAGCTGAAGGTTCACTTTAATTAGAAGTATTTCTTCAATTTCTTTTAAATTTTAGAGCATTTCATCTCCATAATTGCAAATAATTGATGATCTTAAGCAAATAATACAGATATGCAGATATCTCGTAGATAATTGCAAATATTTAGCATATTTGAATACGAAGCATGCACAATTGAAAATATCATGCAAAGATTGAGGTATATCTACATCTTTTCACCAAATAACTATATAATATGACTTCTCATAAAGAATTTCTGCAGGAGTGTCATGATGACGTTGAACTTTCACGTAAGGCCCCAAAATGGAAACAACAACTCACATTAACCTCTGAGTAACTTTAGACGATTAAAACCTAATCACTAGAGACTTGGGATCATGAATTTTTTGAATTCATAGTATCTTTCAAGATGAATAAAGGTTAATGTGTACTGTTATTCTATGTTTGTTTGTGACTAACATCATAACCAACAAGTTGTACATCCAAAATGACTTGCAGCGCATTTAACCTGACTTCTGGTGCATTTGAACTCTGTCTTGGTGCCTCTACTTTGGCGCTTCCAAACCAGAGTGTAAACCAGTATCTTCCAAGAGCAAAATCTTTCAACATTTTTCAAAAACCTTTTCAAACCTATTTCAGTTTCCAAAAATCTGATTAAGACCTTGCAAATCAACCTTTTTTCCTTCTTTTCCACACTATAGCTACTTGTTCACCCAAAATCTCACCAAATTCTTTCAAGACTCCAACAAGATTATAGCCAAATTCTTCTTAATCAAAACCAAACCTCAAGCAAAACCTAGTGAGTCTCCAATATCAAGGGTTACTTATCCTTTCCTCTCGGAACTCCACTAGGGGGTTGTGCAAGACTAGTCAACCATCAAGTATATGGATTTCTAACATCCTTACTTTGACTATCGCTTTTGTATATCCCACTTGTTTGACACCAAACAGATCTAAGAAGAGCCTTGCTAAAATCTTGTCCCATCCTAGCACCTTGTTCAAATCTTCTAAGATCATTCTATCCATCTCCTTATCACCCTTGCATAGTCTTAACAAGATTACAAAAATACAAACAGTTAGAAATGGCAGAGAAAAGTGTTCCCAATGATCACGAAAGTGAGGAAGAAATTTCTATGGAAGAGATCCTTCAAACGCAGCATGATGCAAAATTCCAACGCATATTAGGAAAAGTGCTTGCACAAGACCCTACAAAATTCTTTTTACATCTGGCAAGTCTAGGAGTCAAGCTCCCTAAGGACTATGACGTAGAGACTCTTAAAGAAACTGAAGAAGAGAGAATCCTTGAAGGCAGTAGACACGATGAAATACCAAAGGATAAGAGCAAAGCCACAATTGATTCCTTGGATACCCTAAGTCTAGTAAACTAATAAATCCAAGCATTATGACAAGAATTTGCGGACATGAAAATAGGGGCATCACCTAAACATTACACCCTAGAGGATATTTCACCATATCCTTTTGATAGGGCCTTGGTCATGATACCTTTCCCCTCAAAATTTGAGGTGCCTGAGTTTGACAAATATCAAGGAAAGGGTGATCCAAGGGATCACATTAGAGAATTCAATTCTGCTTGTCTCGAGGTCGCACATAACGACACTTACCTTATGTGACTCTTTCCATGAAGCTTAGGTGGACAAGCCATGGAGTGGTTCTCTAGACTGCCACCTAGTATTAAAACATTCAATGAACTTGTAGATAAATTTGTTACCCACTTCTCTTATAACATTGAGCACAACACCTCAATATTGGATCTTTGTAACACAAAATAGAAAGGTGGAGAATCTTTCAATGCATTCTTATAAAGATGGAGACAATTGGCTAGCAAGTGCCCACACCAAATGCTGGAGAAATAGATGCTAGAGATGTTCATCCACAACTTGCAAACAGACTTAAGTTATCAAATCCAAATCCAATGTCCTACTTTTAGCAAGGTCATTGAGATGGGCCTCATCATAGAAAAAGATCTAATCACAAAAGGTCAAATCAAGCTCTATAAAGACACTCCTAGTACCAACACCAACAATGACAAACCTAGATTCTGGACAAAAAATAAAAACATCGTAAATGATGGGGTGGTAGATGCTAAAAATGTGGCACCTCAACAACCAATATTCAATCTATCAACACCTCAAAATAACCCCCCACAAAACAAACCAAGAAATACTGAATCTAGGTTTACCAACTTTTGACCTAGGAGAAAGTTCACACCTTTGGATGAGTCATTAGAAACTGCCTTACAAAAGCTAATCACCAACAAGCTCATAACACTTCCCTCGACATGAGAGTATGAACCAAAGGTCAAACCCCATTGGTGGAACGACAACGACTTTTGTGAATACCATCAAAATAGGGGGCACAAGACAAATGATTGTATTGCACTCAAGCATACAATCCAAGACTTAATAGAACAAAATAAAATATCCATTGACAGGCATAAGTCCAACAGTGATCATTAGGCATTCAAGGATCCTCTTCCTAACTACGAGTAGGGAGGACCTTCCAATAGAAACAACAATGGATCTAACAATGCAAATTACACAAATGTTGGCTATGACTATGTTGTTAACCATATCTATGAAAGTGATTCACACATTAATGTGATCACCATCAACAAATATCCATATTGCAATGTTACTACCCGTAGTAACAAAGTCACCCTTAGAGGAGTCTCTGCCCCTCCAACTAGCCAATACAGTATCATGGATCAACTCCACAAAACACCTGCACACATCTCCATCTTGGAACTTCTGCGTCTATCTCCTTCTCATAGGTTCATACTTGACAAAGCCTTAGCGGAAGCCTCTGTTCCCACAAACCTTTCTGAAGCACAATTCCAAACCATTGTCGGTCATATTACCTCACCACATTCCCTATCATTCACTAAGAAGGATGATATGTCAATCACTCAACCCCATAATGCCTCCCTCCATATCAAAGCTTTTATACATAAACACAAGATCAAAAGAGTCCTAATCGATGGAGGGGCTGGTTTGAATATCTACACATTGAAGCTAATCCTTACATTGGGGTTTTCAGAAAAGGCTATTGATCCGAAAAGAAAAATCACCATGAAAGCCTATGATGAGGAAGAAAGAACATCCAAAGGAATTATTACCCTATTGATTAGAGTAGGCCCTATGGTAAAAGATGTAGACTGTCAGGTCCTCGACATGGAGCTAGCATACAACATCCTTCTTGGATGACCATGGATACACGCTTTGAAAGTAGTACCTTCTACATACCATCAATGTATCAAGTTCCCTCACGAAGGTCAAGAGATCACCATCCAAGGTGACCCTAACCCCTATCAATACTGCAATTCCATTTAACCCAAACTAGAAGTGGTGATCCCCACCAACCGTGCTTTTGTTGCCTCTTCATCTCATATTGATCCAGCTTCACTTGCTTCCTCTTTGCAAGCTCCGCAACCTGGCCTTAGACTAACAGAAAAAGGCTTGGGTGAATACACGATCTCTCAATCCCTATGCTTAGCACAACTACCTCTATCTCCTAGATCCCATGGGAGACCTATTCTGAAAACACGCAAAGCAGAAAGAACCACCAAAGGTCCATTTGTTAAATGGGGAAGCCTAGAAGATGAGAGTGATGAAAAGGATGTATTACAGTGGCTATACAAAGATGAAGGTAGTTCCTCAACACAACATGACAATCACACTATACCCATGGAACAATATGGTCAAGGCTTTCAAATGCTACAAAGAATGGGGTATGAAGGACACGGTCCACTTGGTTCAAGAAAGGATGGCGTCACTGAACCCATCCAACCTCATACCTTAATAGCCCGAGACACTACAAGGCTAGGGTACACTGGAGCACCAAGAAATAATAGAACTAACAAGAACAAAGGCAAACAACCAGAAGCATCTACTAGCAATCTAGTGGAGAAAATTTAGATAATGCAAATGGGGAGCGAAACTGATTCTAATGAGTATGAATGGGATAGTCTCTCTAAGATGTCTTGTGATGAAAAGGATATTGGTGTTGTCCACAAGTATGACTTGACCCATGCCAACGAGAGACAAGGTCCAAGGGATAGACTGCTAGAATCTGACCCGCATAGCAACAATAGTGAAAATCGTGAGGAAGGAATGATACCCCCCTTGACAGATCCACTAATAGAGAATACCATTGCAGACTTTGTCTGAGCCTTTAATAATTCTATCCTAACCATCAACGCCATTGAACCAAACCTACATGATGATCCCTTACCTTTGGTCCACCCTGAACTCATAGACTGGGACCTCGACGGCACCACCCCTGACCTAGACACCTTTGAAAATGACGAAGCCATCATCGATTACCTTGAGCTTAGAGATCACATACCTACAAGAGACCACAGAACTGGCTATGCCATTGAACTCAATGAGAAGGCCTATTTTGGAGAGAGTGCCAAGCCTTTCAGTCATAAAAATATCAAAATAAAAGAATGATCTAACGATGAAAACTACTCCATGGCAGTGTTAGATCCTCAAAATTGTAAAAATAAAGACACATCCAATGGTGAAAACCTCTCTAAGGTGTCGAAGGATGGAAGGCTTGACCCTCTCCCCAATCTTACACATCAGGAGAGATCATTGATCTTGATAGAGCTAGCAGTAAAAATTAACGTCAACATAGGTGATGAGCCCAGAATGATCCACATGGCAAAAGCTCTAACAAAACACAAAAAACTAGCATTTACAGATTTCTTCAAGAGAAAACAAATCAACTTTGCATGGACATGCGCCGACATGCCAAGGCTAGATCCAAATCTTATCATGCATCATTTATCTCTAGCTCCAAGAGCTAAACCGGTCAAACAAAAACTCTGAAAGATGCATCCACATGTAGCCCTCATGGTAAAAGAGGAACTAAAGAAGCTGTTAGATGTCAGTTTTATTAGGCCTATAGACTATCCTGAATGGATTTCAAATAGAGCACCAGTGGCTAAACAGGATGGTAGGGTCAGAATATGCAATGATTTCAAGGACTTAAACAAAGCCTATCTAAAAGATGACTTCCCCTTGCCCAACATAGACATGATTGTTGATCTCACAGCAGGACACACTATGCTTTCACTCATGGATGGTTTCTTAGGCTATAACCAAATAAATATTGCACTCGAAGACCAACACAAAACTGCATTCATATGTCCTTGGGGAACCTACTGTTGGTGTGTTATGCCATTTGGTCTGAAAAATACGGGGGCAACATAACAGAGAGCCATGACAACAATCTTCCACGACATGATGCACACCATAATGGAAGACTATGTCGACAACATTCTGGCAAAATCACTTACAAGAGAAGGACATCTAGCAATATTAGACAAGATCTTCAATAGGTTGGAACAGTTCAATGTGCACCTTAATCTAAAGAAATGTGTGTTCGGGGTTACATCAGGTAAATTATTGGGCTACATAGTGTCAGCAAATGGTATTGAAGTTGATCCAGCTAAGGTGAAAGCCATCATGGAGATGCCACCTCCTAAGAATCTAACTCAATTAAGATCCCTACAAGGAAAATTACAATCCATTAGAAGGTTCATTTCTCAACTAGCAGACAAGTGCCACCCATTCTCTCACCTTCTACATAAGAATGTCCCCTTCAAATGGAATGAGTCATGTGAACAGGCATTCCAATAGCTAAAACAATACCTTATGAAGCCACTAGTATTAATGCCACCAATTCAGGGCAAGGCTCTGCTATTGTATATCTCAGCTACACCAACAGCTCTAGGAGCTCTCCTTGTGCAACAAAACTATGATGGGAAATAACAAGCAATCTATTATATCAGCCGAACACTTGTTGGGTATGAATTGCAATACACACCCATCGAAAGAGCATGTTTAGCTGTAGTCTTCACCTCATAAAAATGGAGACATTACATGCTATCACACTCTATCAAACTAATAGCAAAGATTGATCCACTAAAATACTTTCTCAACAAAGCTACCTTAATTGGTAGATTATCAAAATGGGTCATGCTTCTCAGTGAGTTTGACATTGAATATGTCAATAGAAAAGGGATAAAATGACAAGTGCTTGTAGATCAACTGGCAGAGGCACCTCTAACTAATGACAGTCCCCTGAGCTTTGAATTTCTAGACGAATCTATCTTCCACATTCATACAACAACCTAGAAAATGTACTTCGATGGCTCATACACTCAGCATGGATTAGGGGTAGGTATCTTACTGATCACACCTAATGGCGACACTATACCTAAATCATACAGACTACTCTTTCCCTGCACTAACAACGTGGCAGAGTATGAAGCCCTAGTCATTGGCATAAGGCTAGCAGTGGAATGGAACATCAAAGAACTTCAGGTATATGGAGACTCATAGCTAGTCATCAACCAAATAAATGACGACTACCAAACGAAAGATGAGAAATTGATCCCTTATAAATGGATGGTAGATGACTTTAAAGAATATTTCATCAAAATCTCTTTTGAGCAGATACCAAGGATTGAAATCAAAGCTGCAGATGCAATGGCAACGATCGCATCTCTCCTTGATATTTCAGACAATCAATCACGCTATGAGTTCTTGGTAGAGCCAGTATCCTATCCTACATATGGCACCCTGGAATCTCATATCATTTGCCACATTGTTGGAGCTAATTCCCCTCTCTACAGAAAAATATTTGCCTATCTTAAAGAGAATACCCTCCTGGCTGATCTCTCTAGTAACCAAAAATGAACCTTTATCCATCAGGCATATTAGTATGCCATCATCGCCAATACCCTATATCGCAGAGGTCTTGATGGTACTCTCCTTAGGTGTCTTGATAGCAAGAAATATCAAATTGCCCTAAGCGAAATACATGATGGTATATGTGGGACTCACTCTAATGGCCCTACCCTAGCCAAGAAACTCATACGCAAGGGGTACTATTGGCCAACTATGGAACAAGATTCCTATCATTTTGTGAAAAAGTCCAAGAAGTGCTAAGTCCATGGGAACCTGATACATGCACCAGCACAGGAGCTGCAGCCATTAACAACTCCTTGGCCTTTTTGTCAGTGAGGACTCAACTTAGTGGGCAAGATCCATCCTCCCTCATCTAGCGGCCATAAATTCATAATCACTACCATAGAGTACTTCACAAAGTGGATTGAAGCCATACCCTTAGCCAATATCATAGGAAAGTAGATTGCCTCATTTATCCTGAACTATATCATTTGTCACTACGGCGTCCCTTCATCCATTACCACAGATAATGGACGACCCTTCAAAAATCAAGATGTAAGGGAACTATGCAACAAATTCCATATCCAGCACCGCTTTTCAACTCCATATTACCCACAAGGCAATGGCCAAGCTGAGGCATCAAATAAAACCATTCTAATTATCCTAAAGAAGACTAGATCCCATTGAAGTCAAGATCCCATCCCTACAAGTTTCATTAAAAGGCCTCATATCAGATGAAGAATAGAGAGTAACAAGACTCCAAGAGCTAGAACTGCTCGAAGAGAGAAGGCAATAGGCCTTTAACCATCTAAAAGCATATCAGCAGCACATGTCTAGAAGTTACAATCATAGGGTAAAGCCCCGGGTCTTCCAAGTTGGTGATCTAGTTCTAAGAGAAAATCCCAGAAATCAGCAAGACAGAGAAAAGAAAGGAAAATTCAAACCCAACTGGCTAGGGCCCTATGTCATCATTGCATCTTATGGATCAGGGGCATATCAATTGGCTACATCTGAAGGTGAACTGTTCGATGATCCTATCAATAGCATGCATCTTCATAAGTTCTATACTTGAAAACCCCAATGTAAGGGAGTCCTAAAAAAATCCAAAAAAAATTGAAAAAGTGATAAAAAATAGAACAAAAAAATCATCCTACGGTGAAAACCTGGCGAACAGGTGCCTAGGATAGGTACCATGGTGAAAACCTGGCAAACAGGCATCATGTGTACTTTTAGTTTTCATGCAAATAAAAGCAGTGGTGAAAACCTGGTAAACAGGTGCTATCTGTGGCAAACCACTTCCTCCATCTGTTCTAACTTCATATCTCTTGTGTCCATCATATCGTTCATCTTGAACCAGTCCTTTGAACCATTGTCGAACTATGTCACCTCTGAGTTATCACGTAGGCAAGGCCATTTTGAATGCACCCTCGAGGCTCCTCTTCTCTTCGCTCCACTATCCCATCTGTCCTGTATCTGGTTCATCTATCTCTCTGAGTCTGCACCGCTTCCTATCGCCTAGGTCTTAGGTCCATCAGGGTTCACCCTGAACTATGTTGCCTATGTGTCATCACGTAGGCAAGACCATTTAGCAATGAGCCCCTGAGGCACTAGGTCAGTCCCATAGGGTCCGTCTCTCCATATTTGTTCATCCTATCGCACATAATAAGTCAATCCTTGTCTAATCTGGGGGCAACTCCTTGACCTGGTTATGGATTTGGATTCTTGAATGCCGCATGTTCTAAGAGGATACCAATAAAGGATTGTGATACTTTCACTAAACAAGAAAGCACAACAAAAAAACAAGCTACTCAAAATCAAAGTTCTTGACGTGAAACAGCAACCTATCCTAAACAAAGCAAAGCACCATACCAAAACACTCAAACAAATTCTATATCAATTATGGCAAAAGACACACCTAATGCAAGAATGTTTTATGAACAGGTTAATTTACAAAGTCTTGGATTTTTGCCAGTATGTCTTCCTATGCTACTCAAGGATGCCAAAATCTAGAGATGCTATGATGGGGGCATAATCATTTTCTTTGTCTGCTGCTTGTGGATTAAACTTTAGTAATGTGACGACTTTCTATCTAACGACATGATCAGTAAAAGATCATCGAGGACTACGAAGATTTGAACATGAAAAGGGGCAATCCTTGTCTGTTGAAATGCAAGAAATACTCATGTCATCTAGATTCAACTTTGACTAGATGCTTGTATCAACTTGCTTAACAAAATCCATATAAGGAATACTCAGGTCATCTCGGTCTACTTATACCTAGATGCTTGTATTCTCTTACAACATTTCAAAAAGTGAAAAATACCAAAAAGTGCTCAATGATGAAAGCAAAGTACTTGTGCCCTAATGATGACAAATATCCATATCCATAACATATCCAATTATGTCTCATATCCGTATCCGTATCCAATTGCATTTCTCCATATCCCATCCAATAATGATCTAAAATGCAATGAATCAATGTTTACAAAAGCTTGTAATATCTTCTATCAAGTCATTCTTCTATCAATCAAATTTCTATTTGTCTTCATGTCTCTCATCAACAGTTCTGACTGTTAATCCAAGCAGTGATCAAAATGCAAATTTATCCTTAATCCATACCAATCGATTCAATCCAATCTTGTCAAATTATCCACGCAATCAGTGGTCTTGATCCTAATCTTGTTGTAAACCATATCAATTAGTCATAACTATCCTTCATGTTGCTCTAGGGATATATCGTTCCCTGCCATGACAACACTGTCGTATATTGTTATCATATCAAATGTCTTAGATAGGATGTTGCATTGTTGAAACCAGACCCAGAGTCTTATACGACATGTTTCATTCTTGAAACAAGACATCGTCAATCTATATCCTTGGTTTACCACTCGATAGGGGCAATACCTTGTTATCATTTGTGCATACTTGCTTACTTGCTTGTGTGTGTTTCGCATATCACTCACCTCTTTCTTCTGAATCTACCCATTTTCTTCAAATCTAACCTTCTTCTTCATGAGATTGTCCGTCTCACGCCTTCTGTCATCTCCCCATCCAATCTCCCAAGGGGGCATCCTATCGTCAAACTTGTACCAGGGGAAAACTGGGGCATGTATCTGTTGGTTGCTGTTGCACCAAAAGATTGACCTGTTAATGCCTGATACAACCACTTGACTTAAAAAGCACGGGAGGCGGTTAAGCCCTTGTCACAAACCACCACAGTGCAGTGCTAAACAAGAAGACCAAGGGTCACACCTTGCAACAATCCCCCGCCCAGTGCAAGCACGGGGTTTGAACCCATGACCTCAGCTCTGATACGAACTGTTGGTTGTCGTTGCACCAAAAGATCAACCTGTTAATGCCTGATACAACCACTTGACTTAACAAACACGAGAGGTGGTTAAGCCCTTGTTACAAACCACCGCAGCGCAGCACTGAACAAGAAGACCAAGGGTCACACCTTGCAACAGTATCATTGTCAGAAAAATTCTTATTCTTTGAAACAACGTGATAAAACACATTGCTTCAAAGAGGGACAAAATGTATACACCTAAAATTGGCTCATGTCGAATTAAGTAAATATTTTAATATTTATCTTAATTCTTATTTTCTTCTATCAATTAAATAAATATTCTAAATTTATTTGATTGGTTCATTATCCCATAATTAAATAAAATCAATTTATTTAATTAAATTCCCTAAATTCTTCTAATGTCTCACATAATTAAATAATCCTACATTATTTAATTAATCATAAATTCCTCTATCCTAAGTCCTAATTCCATAAATCCACCTCACCAATCCACCTCATCTTTCCACCTCACCTTTTCCACCTCACCATGTTGCACATGTAATTAAATATTTTAAATATTTAATTAGCTAATATTCCCTCACCCACATGTCCTATTTATCCTCTAGTCAAAATTAGTTAACTCATCAATCAAATATGTTAACTAATTAATCGTTCGAGTTCACTGATCAATCTATTATGTTGACTCCTCAATCAACCCAGTTAACTGATCAATCAATTCAGTCAACTCCCCAATCAATTCACTTAACTGATTGGTCTATTCTGTTAACTATTCAATCAATTCAGTTAACTCCCCTATTGCATGATGGAGCTTGGACACTTGTCCTCTTTCTATTTGCACACATTCCTCAACCATTAATCTTCATATTTCTTTTCAACCATTGATCTACTCTCACATATTTCTATAAATGCAACCCTCTTCTTCTTCATTTCATATCCATTGTTTGAGTAAACTTATGTTGTAGAAACACAAGCGCGCCTTTAGCACCCCCATTTCCATAGCACTTCATTATCATCTATTTAATTAGTGTGTTGAAGCTCATCTTCAATCACACAAAGTATCATAGCCAACTTCATCTTGTCATCTTGAGGACTTTGAAGCAAGGAAGCAAGCTTCCTGAGGGCCATATTCATCTCCTTCAAGATCAAGACAAAAAAGGCGAGCAATGAAAGATGAAATGTGAAAGGTTGTAAGTACCATTTGTTTGTTATTTGAATCTCCTTTTCTCCTTCATATTCTATTGACATTTGGGTTTTATTATTGTTATTGATTAATCCACATTTTACCCTCACAATGGTTATTAAACCATGAGGGTTGTTAAACCCTACTGGTGGCTCAGTGCCACAATCAACATCTTCTTCATGTCTAAGAATAATACATTGAAGTACAATCAGTCCTCTGCTTTGCCCTGCTCTACCTTTACACTTCTTCCCTTATCTTCCCATATTCACACAAGGACATCTTTTCCATGACTCAGCTACAAGTATTAATACACTTCATCAACCTTAGAATGATCATCAAGGTCAGCATTACAATCATCAACCATTAGAACAATCTCCAAGGTTGGCATTACAAACATTCACAAAATAGCTCCTAACCTATTACAATATTATGCATAGGAAATGAAGTAAATATGTATGTGGATCATGCCATGCCTTAGCTAGGATGCAAACATGATCTTCCATACTACAACATGCTTCCACAGTCTTCAAGGAATCTTCACAATAACTGGAATTAACCAAGTCAGCAAAGACTGGTTACACATTACACTATCTAGGAACAATCTTCAAACATGATCTACATTCCTTAATATAGACCAATGTCAAGATAGAAACATGATTAGGAGATATCCACAAGCACATTATAATCATCAAGAGCAACCGCAGGAACTTTAACCACTTTATCCATAGGAATCTTCTCACCTAAACACATGAACTTCACTGTCTTTGACTGTCATAAAAGAAAGATGGCTTGCAAGCCACCAAAACATGAACCACTGCAATTGTAGGTACTTATCATCATCCCAGACTTCCCTCTAGAACCATAGAGAAAAATACTTTATTACGGAGGAATGTGGAGAAAAACACTTTCTTCCTGCCACCAGAGAATAATTAGGAGCAAGTTCTTCTATGGTGAATGCAACTTTTGTTGGATTTAGGGCAGACAACTAAGAGGGGGAGGTGAATTAGTTGTACAAAACTTTCTTCTAATTTAAACACTTAACTCCACTTTATAATTCAGCAGCATAATAATAAATCAATCATGGAAACACAATGCAATAAATCAAGAGCAAAAACACATTAACACATGAGACACCAAGATTTTGACTTGGAAAACCTGGTTAAAAGAAAAACCACAAGGTGATTAACCCAAGATTGTATTCTCTGTTAGAAGAATAGAAAAAATAAAATGGCACATGACAATTAGGGCTCACTGCCTGAGCACACTGCTCACAAGAGGCTCACTACCTACAAGAGACACATTGTCTACAACATAAATATCACCTACTTGAACTGGAAAATAGCATCTTCACCATGCTTGAATCAGATCCATTTAAGCCCAAAACTTCTACTCTACCTTTCGCTCTTCTCCTTGCTACCACACTCTCATCTCCTCCATGCACACTTTGAAATGACTTTACAATCCCTTATTTATACAAGACATTGGCTTAGGAATGATTATCTAAGTCAGAAAACATCAACAAGAACATCTGCAAGATGTGTAACTCATTCGGTCAGCCAATATCAGGAACAACACCATCATCCGGAAGTTATTCTTCAACTGTGAGCTCCAACTCCAATATGAACCACCAACACAAATTAGACATGATCTAAAGACCTCCACAAGCTTGCCTGAATCACCAAGAACATCCACACTTCATCCACTTATTGAAATCCTTCTCTCCTTCATCTGGAACCTTAAGAACATAGTCTATCATCACTATCACAAAGGAATAGATTCTTGTAGACCTTTAAACCATGCACCAATCAGGTTGACACTTCACAGAGACTTCCTCAACACTCCCTCAAATCCATAGAATAGGACAATGCATTTTCATATCTCACCTAACCTGTCTGTAACACTCTGTCACCTCTGAACACCTATCAGAGCCTATTTTACTTGAACGGCCACAACTTCTTTAGATCTTCATGTGAACCTCTAAAATCTCTATTGGATAACCTTAAGACACATATCTACAAACCCCTTAAACTGTATCCTCTGATCCTCATCCTATCTTGTACTTTTACCTTACTGTCATCACTATTATTCACTATTCTTGATTGAGACTAATTTTCTCAATATCCTCAGCACTCAACTCATCCAATCCTTATCATTAATGCAACAGGAGTATGTTGACATCAATGAAAACACCAGCTAGGCTCATACTTGCAACAATCTCCCCCTTTGTCATTGATGGCAACATATGATGTGAAAAAACTGTTTTGACCATCAAGACAAGAACTTCTCCTTTCCGTCACAACTCCCCCTATCAGCAACAACCATTCACATGTCTTCTCTTCCATTCTTGCTCTCCCTTTGATCAGAAACCACTTGTTTTTCACATGTCTTCTCTCCCCTTTTGACATCAATGGCAAAGGGAATATACTTGCAATTTCACCACTTCAGAATCATACCTACTACTCCCCCTAAGTAGCAAGTCCCTATCATCAATTCGAACCACAAGATATGACTATTATATCTACCAGACTGATGCACATCAGTGTAATTTAGTTCATCATTGGAGGGGCAATAACCCCTAACTTCTCCCTGAGATACTCAAAAGAGTCCTTAGGTAGAGGTTTAGTAAATATGTCTGCAATCTGATCCTTGGAAGGCACAAACTCCAATATAACTTCATTCTTGTTCACTTTCTCTCTCAAAAAGTGAAACTTGATGGATATATGTTTAGTCTTTGAATGCAACACTAGATTCTTAGATATATTTATTGCACTTGAATTATCACAAAAGATTGTGTTAGGTTCCTCATACTCCACTTTGATGTCTCTTAGCATCTGCTTCATCCACAAAACTTGAGTGCAACTACTTGCTGCTGCAATATATTCTGCTTTAGTTGTGGACAAAGATATTGCCTCTTGTTTCTTGCTTAGCCAAGAAATCAATCTCTTCCCCAAAAAGAATTCTCCACCATTGGTACTCTTCCAGTCATCCACATCTCCTGCCCAATCCACATCTATATATGCATGAAGAGAAAAATCATGATCTTTGGGCTACTACAATCCATACTCAACTGTCCCTTTTAAATATCTAAAACTCCTTTTGATTGCCATGGCATGAGATTATCTAGGATCGACTTGAAATCTAGCAACAAGACCAACAACATTCATAATGTCAGGTCTCGTTTGAGTGACATACGACAGTCCTCCAATCATTGACTTGTACTTTATCTGATCAGCCTTAGGAGAGTCATCATCTTTGCTCAATTTACATCTGGTTGCCATGGGAGTATTCATTGGTTTTGAGTCTTCCATCCCAAATTTTTTCAACAATTCTTTCACATATTTGGTTTGAGAAATGAAGATTCCTTTCTTTGTTTGAGTGATTTGCAGACCCAAGAAGAAATTCATTTCACCAAGCATGGACATCTCAAACTCACTTTTCATTTGATTTGCAAAAGTTTTACATATACTATCTCTTCCTCCAAAAATAATATCATCAACAAACACTTCAACAATCAAGATGTTTTCATGATCAATTTTGAAATATAAATTACTGTCAGCAGTACCTTTGTTGAAACCAATCTTCAAAAGATGCTTATCCAATCTTTCATACTAGGCTTTTAGGGCTTGCATCAATCCATATAGTGCTTTCTTCAACTTGCAGACCATATCACCATGATCAGACAGTTGAAATCCATCCAGTTGCTCTATATACACTTCTTCTTCCAAGTCACCATTCAGGAAGGTAGACTTGACATCCATCTGATATACCTTGAAATCCTTGAAGGCAGCTAAAGAAAGAAATAATCTGACTGCTTCAATTCTTGCCACTAGAGCAAAAGTTTCTTCAAAATCAACTCCTTCTATTTCAGAGTAACCCTTGTAGACCAATCTAGCTTTATTTCTGATTACTTCACCAACTTCATTCAGTTTGTTCTAGAAGACCCATTTTGTTCCAATCACATTCTTGTTTCTAGGTCTAGGAACAAGATCCCAAGTGTGATTTTTCTCAATTTGCATCAGCTCTTCCTCCATTACTTTAGACCAGTTTTCATCATTGCAAGCTTCATTCACTGTCTTAGGTTCAATCTTTGAAATCAGACAATACTCATCTAAATCTTGAGCAATTCTCCTTGTTTGTACACCTTTTCTTTTATCACCTATGATCTGATCTTCAAAGTGATTCAGTCTTACATACCTAGGAACTTTGGGAATTTCTTGCTCTTCTGATTCTTGATTAGACTCATCAAAACGCATCTGTTCTTCCTTATTTATTGGATCAATTTGAATCTGACTTTCAGAGGAGGCTTGGCCTCCTTGAATCAGAACACCATTCTGATTATCTTCATCATATTCATAAAACCTTGAGGGTTTTTCAATTCCTTCATCAACCTTCACATTTGCACTTTCTATAATCTTTCTCAATCTCTTGTTATAACATCGGTATGCTTTGCTTTGAGTAGAGTAACCCAAGAATATTCCTTCATCACTTCTAGGATCAAACTTACCTAGATCTTCATCTCTTTTAATGTAACATTGTCTACCAAAAACTCTAAAATACTTCACAGTGGGAGTGATGCCAAACCAAAGTCCATAAGGAGTCTTACCGGTATTGCTTCTAATTTGTACTCGATTGAGAGTATAGAATGCAGTGCTTATAGCTTCTCTCCAATAGATCTATGGAACATTTGCTTCCATCATCATTATCCTAGATGCTTCATGGATGATCCGGTTCTTTCTCTCCACTACTCCATTCTGCTGTGGAGTCCTAGGAGCAAACAACTTTCTTTTTATTCCATGTTTCTCACAGAATCTATGAACTCACCGGATGTGAATTCTCCACCTCTATCAGACCTCAAACATTTCAATTTTGATCCGGTTTCATTCTCTACCATAGCCTTGAATATTTTGAATTTCTCAAGAGCTTCTAATTTCTCTTTCAGAAAAGTTACCCACATCATCCGGGAGTAGTCATCAATTAATAGCACGAATTATCTATCACCTTGCACACTCCTGATTCTTGATGGACCACATAGGTTAGTATGAACTAAATCCAATAATCTGGTAGAAGATTGTTCTTTGCTTTTGAATGAGATTCTACTTTGTTTACCCAACTGACACTCTTTACACAAACTATTTTTAGGTTTCACCAATTTTGGAAGATCTCTTACAGCCTGAGTGTTGCTTATCTTGATGATATTATCAAAATTCACATGACACATCCTTCTATGCCATAACCAACTCTGATCACTATGAACAAATAGGCAACGTTTACCAGTACCAACCAAATGGAAGATATTACCTTTAGTTTGAGTACCGGATGCAATCTCTATTTTGGAACTTTCAAAGATCTTACATTTTCCATTATTGAATCAAAGATCATAGCCTTTGTCCACCAACTATCCAACACTGAGAAGATTGTGCTTCAATCCTTCAACATATAGTACATTGCTAGTTTGTTCCTTCCATCAAAAGAAATAGTTCCTCTTCCTCTGATTCTACCAGTAGAATTATCACCAAAGTTTACCACTCCTCCTTCAAACCTTTCCAAATCTATGAATTTATTTTTGTCACCTGCCATATGGTGAGAGCATCCACTGTCAATGACCCAGTCATCCTTTTCTTCAACTTGGGCAGCCAGAGCTCTTTCTACAACTTTATGATTGATAGATTCAGAGGACATTGGATCTTCTTCCTTGATGGCAATAAATACTCAATCACTTCTGGATTTGTTTCCTATCTCTGATTCATCATCTGTTACTCCTTCATTATTATCTTCTTCATGAACATAGTAACAATTCTTTTGGAACATTGATCTGTTAGGATTTGGCCTTGAAAATCTATCCAGACACCTTGAGGCAAAATGACCAATCTTATTGTAGTTGAAACACTTGAAAAGCAATTTTCCTTCATACTTACCAGATCCTCTTGGCAGTCTCTTTGCAATAAGGGCTTCAAGTTGAGTAGTTTCTACTTCTTCTTCCAGGTCTTTTCTTGCTTTTTCATACCATGACAATTTCCTTGATGAGTTCTCTCCCAGATCAAACCTTTGTTTTCCTTTTATAGAGGAACTGGCTTTGAATGTAGATTCAGTCTTGGGGGGTCATCTCCAAACTCGATCATTTCAAATGCAGCTAATTTGCCAGCCAATTGATCTCTTGTGACAGTTGTATGGGATCTGAATTCTTCAATGGCAGCAACCTTGATTTTATAAGAAGCAGGAAGGGATCTGAGAATTTTTCGAACAATCTCATTTTCATCCAAGACTCCACCAGCATTTCTAATTCCACAAAGAAGCTCATTTACTCTTGGCATAAAAGTAGTGATATTTTCATCTTCTCTCATCTTCAGATTTTTGAATTTTCATTTCAGACTTTGTAACCTTGCACATTTAACATACTTGTCTCCTTCATGCAGAAGTTCCAATTTTTTTCAAATCTCAAAAGCAGTTGGTAGGTCAACAACATTTGAAAGCTCTAAATCAGATAATGCACTTAGAAGAGCTTCTATGGTCCACAGATTATTTTCAGCATCTGTGATTTCATTTGGGGATTTCAAACCACCCTGTGGAGGTGTATACTTTGTTGTAACCATGGTCTAGTACACCATTCCCATATAGTCCAAGTGACATTTCATGTGACCTTTCCAAAGATTAAAATTGGTTCCATCAAACTTCAGACTATCCTTCTTATAGGATGACATCCTATTTCTCCTCAAGTGGTTAAACTCCTTTTAGAGGAACTTGGCTCTGATACCAATTATTGGATTTATGGTAGACAACTGAGAGGGGGGGTGAATCAGTTGTACAAAACTTTCTTCCAATTTAAACACTTAACTCCACTTTGTAATTCAGCAGCATAATAATAAATCAATCATGGAAACACATGCAATAAATCAAGAGCAGAAACACATTAACACATGAGACACCAAGATTTTGACGTGGAAAACTTGGTTAAGGGAAAAACCATGAGGTGATTAACCCAAGATTGTATTCTCTATTAGAAGAATAGAAAGAATAAAATGGCACATGCCAATTAGGGCTCATTGCCTGAGCACACTGCTCACAAGAGGCTCACTACCTACAAGAGACACACTGTCTACAACTTAAGTATCACCTACTTGAACTAGAAAATAGCATCTTCATCATGCTTGAATCAGTTCCATTTAAGCTCAAAACTTCTGCTCTGCCTTTGCTCTTCTCCTTGCTACCACACTCTCATCACCTCTAGACACACTTTGAAATGACTTTACAATCCATTTTTTTATACAAGACATCGACTTAGGAATGATCATCTAAGTTGGCAAATATCAACAAGAACATCCATAGGATGTGTAACTCATCTGGTCGGCCAATTTCAGGAACTACACCATCATCCAAAAGTTATTCTTCAATTGTGAGCTCCAACTCCAATGTGGACCACCAACATGAACTGGACATGATCCAAAGACCTCCACAAACTTTCCTAAATCACCATGAACATCCACACTTCATTCGCTTACTGAAATCCTTCTCTCCTTCATCTGGAACCTTAAGAACACAGTCTGTCATCACTGTCACAAAGGAATAGATGCTTGCGAACCTTCAAACCATGCACCAATCAGGTTGACACTTCACAAAGACTTCCTCAACACTCCCTCAAATTCGTAGAACAGGACAATGCATTTCTGGATCTCACCTGACCTGTCTGTAACACTTTGTCACCTCTAAACACCTACCGGAGCCTGTTTTACTTGAGCAGCCACAACTTCTTTAGATCATCATGCGGACCTTTGATATCTCTACTGGATCACCTTAAGACACATATCTACAAACCCTTTAAACCACATCCTCTGATCCTCATCCTATCTTAGACTTTTACCTTACTGTCATCATTGTTCTTCACTGTTCCTGATTGAGACTAATTTTCTCAATATCCTCAACACTCAGCTCATCCAATCCTTATCATTAATGCAACAGGAGTATGTTGAAATCAATGACAACACTAGTTAGGCTCATACTTCAACAAATTTCTCATAACTTCACACCGGAGGCTCAATCTCAGGATTTAGCATCTTCAGACTTCCCTTTGAACAACTTCCAATCCGCAAACCCAGGATCTATAAGCCGAAGGAAATGTAGAGAAATATACCAAACTTTTCTTTAGCATACAACTCTCTGTCTATACTACACTTCACTATAACTTGCTTGATTCTTTTAGAGAGGCCAATCATCTTTGTCTTTAGCAATCATCTTTGATTTATGCTTGCACTACTACACCTTTTTCTTTTTACTGGTTTGAATACTCCCTCTTAGGGGTACACCTCAGACTATATTTAGTTGACATTAGGACCTTCATGTGCATATCTTGTCTTCTCAAAGCCTTAGACTTGATGACATCCAACTATAATGTTCCATCTTTTATCAACTTTCATGACAATTTATGAGAACAATGCATTTCTGTAGATCAACACTTGTCTATATCTTTTCTTCGATAGCCTTCCCTAAACATCAATTACAGCTATCAGTTCCCCATTAGTAGCTAAAACAATGTCTTCTTCACCTTGCCAAAATTCATGATCTATTAGTCCTGTCCCTTAAGTGCATGTGTGACCAATTCATCTCACATAATAACTCCCAATGCAGACCATATGAGACTCTAGAATTCATCTCCAACATTCATCATTGACGTTTTAACATACCTTCAGAATCGTAGAACAAAATATGCAACAAAGGAGAAATGCGGACCCTTGTACTCTGGTGCTGCACACTGTCCTTATCTTTATTCATCAGGACTTGGACAATTCACAATGTGACTTCTTTGCATGCTGCTCATACTTAGTCTTTTATGCTTCCAAACCAAAATACTTTCAAGTAATCTACCATATCATATCTTTGTGCTGGATCTCGGTACTGACTATCTAGCTGGGGGATTTAGAATTTTCAATACAGCTCCTCCCGAATCATAGTCCACAATTTACTTCCCGGAGGAAGTATTTGTTCCAAAGTTTGGTGTAGACTCATCTCTTGCTTCATTTACTTCCTTCCTGATCCAAACCTTGTTCATCTCTTTTTTCCATTGGTTTCCCCAGTTCTGATTGATTATCCTTCTTCAAGTTCTTACTTCTACAGAATCTTGCAAAATGTCTAGTCTTGTTGCAATTGAATCACGTATTTTTCTGACCATTGTTTCTTCCATTCATCCTTGACCTGTATAGGTTGGCCTTATGCCCAAAATCATTACATGTATAATAGTAGCCACTGAAGGAGTCAATTATCTTATTTGTGCCATAGCCTTTTCTCACTTGACTTATACACTCATTAGCCCTATGTCCCATTTTATGGCATGCATAACACCTAATCAAATTCTGACTTACTTTACTTATGCATTCAACAACTTTACAACCAATTTTATTGCATGTGAAACATTGACTAGAGAATGATGGAACGTTTTGATTCATCTTGATTCTACACTGAGTAGCCTTGTGACCAAACCTGTTATAGGAGTTACAATAACCTCTGAAGGATGGGTACCTTTGAACATTTGGTTGCCTGACTGATGGTCTTCTAGGTCTATTTCTTTGATCCTGAATCTATTTTCTTTTGTCCTTTTCCTTAGCATTCTCTTCTTCACCTACTCTAGAACCTTTATCCTTTTCAAGTCTCATGCTTTCTTTGTCTTCAATATTTTTTTGACTTGCCATTAGTCTATCATATCTGGCAACACTCACACTGAATTGATCCCATTGAGGCCATGCATGTTTTAGATCAGCTTTCAGATCCACAACTTCCTCTTCAAGCTTTATGCAGTCTTTAGTTTTTTCTTTCAAATATTCCTCAATTTTTTATTTTTCTTCATTGTCCTCTTTTAGTTTTTGCTGAAGTTGCCTAATTTTCTTTCTCAATTCTTTGATGTAATCATTTGCTTTCATTATATTTCCCTTTAAATCCATATTTCTTCTTTTGATTTCTCAGGATTTTCAAGTGCAGTTTTGGAACTGTTATTTTCAATACTAGAAATCAAGCAAAGATTCATTTGATTCACAACACCTCTATATCCTTCCACATCACACTTTGTTTTGTCACTAATGGACTGGGATCCTTCTTGTGCTTCATTTTGCAAATCATCATTGATTGAGTGAGAGTACTTTTGAATGTTCTCATTTACTTTGACATTTGTACTTTCAACAATCTTTCCCAATCTATTGTTGTAATAGAGGTAAGCTCTGCTCCAAGATGAATAACCAAGAAAAATACCTTCCTCATACTTAGCATTGTCCTTTTCAATTTTAATGAGGCCTTTTCTTCCAAAGATTTTGAAATATCTCACAGTGGGTATTGATCCATAACACAACTCAAAGGGAGTATTTACTTCTTTGGTTTTTACTTGGACTCTGTTTAATGTATAGAGAGTGGTTTGAATTGCCTCCTTCCAAAATGTATCTAGCAGATTTGCTTCTTCCATCATTAATTTTGTAGTTTCCTAAATAGTTCTACTTGCTTCTTCCATTATCTTATTTTTTGCAGATAGCTATTTTTCTATCCCATAGGTTTCACAAAACATATTGAAATCATTAGAGGTGAGCTCTTCTTCTTTGCCAATTCTCAGACTTTTGATTTTCATGCTTAGCTCATTTTCAACTGTTTCTTTAAAAACTTTAAGTGCATCTAGAATCTCTAATTTATCCTTTAAAAAACTAACCCAAGTCATTCTAGAAAAATTGTCAATAAAAAACATAAAGTACCTATCTTCATGGAGGCTTGGTATTCTTGTAGGACCACAAAAGCTTGTATGAATCAATTCCAATAATCCAATGGAAGATCTTTCTTTATCCTGCAATATTTTTCGTGATAGTCTTTGACATTTCCTGCAAGTGATGTTGTTCGAGTAATCAATTTCTGGTAGGTCCTTCACAACTTGAACTGAGCTTGTTTTTATTAAGTCATCAAGATTTGTATGACAAAGTCTTTTATGCCAGACCCAGCTTTCATTGGTCTGAGATGAGAACCCAAGAAAGTCACTTCTTTTGAGATGATAGAGATTCTCATCTGTTCTTTCCCCAATTGCTATTGTAGCTCCAGACTTTTCTTTGATTTCAAGGTAATCATTCTCAAACACAAACTTAAAACCGTTTTTGCATAACTGTCCAACGCTTAAGAGATTTTGTTTCAAATTTTTTACATAAAGAACATCATCAGAAATTTATTTGTTGCCAAAATTTACTGACCCTATTCCATAGATTTTAGTAGTACAGTCATCTCCAAACATAACTAGCCCTTCATCGCATCCTTCTAGACTTACAAACTTACTCTTGTCACCAATCATATGGTTTAAGCAGCTACTATCAATAACCCAATAGTCTTCACTTTGAGACATGACTTCATCACTAGTGCATACTTCAAAACATCTTTGATGAATCACTTCCTTGGACAATTTTTCATTACTTGTTGATGAGCATTCGGGTGTAATGATAAGTACCTATTTTCCCTTTGACTCCATTTAGGATCTCCTTCGAGTTGTTAGACTCTTTCCAAAGAAACTTGGCTCTGATACCAATTGTTGATATGCCTCAGACAACTGAGATGGGGGGTGAATCAGTTGTCTCAAAAACTTAAACAGTCCTATAATTAAACACCAATCACTTATCCACAATTATTATGATTTAACAATGAATGCATGAAATCAAAAACTTAACCACAGATACAACATCAAACACAAGAGACACTAGATTTTATGTGGAAAACCGTAAGGTGGGGAAAAACCATAGAGAGGATTAGCTCTCAATAAATATTGCAATCTTGAAATAATGATGTTTAGGCTTGGCACTCCATGGGCCTAAACATACTTGCTCATGACCATGAAGAACAACTAGGTCTAGCAGGCTCACTGCCTCAACCCTAAACCTAGCAAGATTACAATAAGGGTTGTTAAACCCTACTGGTGGCTCACTGCTAGGCTCACTACCACGATCAAGATCTTCTTCCTGTGTGAGAATAATACATTGAAGTACAATCAGTCCTCTGCTCTGCCTTGCTCTACCTTTCCACTTATTTCCTTATCTTCCCATCTTCACACAAGGACATATTTTCCATGACTCAACTACAAGTATTAATACACTTCATCAACCTTGGAATGATCATCAAGGTTGGCATTACAATCATCAATCATTGGAACAATCTCCAAGGTCGACATTACAAACATTCACAAAATAGTTCCTGACCTATTACAATATTATGCAAAGGAAATGAAGTAAATATTTATGTGGATCACACCACACCTCAGCTAGGACTCAAACATGATCTTCCATGCCACAACATGCTTTAATAGTCTTCAAAGAATCTCTGCAATAACTAGAATTAACCAAGTTGGCTAAGACTGGTTACACGTTACACTGTCTGGGAACAATCATCAAACACGATCTCAATTCCTTAATGCAAACCAATATCAAGATAGGAAAATGATTAGGGGACATCCACATGAATGTTATAATCATCAGGAGAAACCACAGGAACCTTAACCACTTTATCCATAAGAATCTTCTCACTGAAACACATGAACTTCACTATCTTCGACTGTCATAAAAGAAAGATGGCTTGCGAACCACCAAAACATGAACCAATGTAAATGTAGGCAATTATCATCATCCCAGACTTCCCTCTAGAACCACAAAGAAAAATACTTTATTGCAGAGGAATGCAGAGCAAACAACTTTTTCCCTGTCACCAGAGAATAATTAGGAGCAGGTTTTACTTTGGTGAATGCAACTTTCTCACGACTTCACACCAGAGGCTCAAACTTAGGATTTAGCATCTTCAGACATCCCTTTGAACAACTTCCAATCTACGGACCCAGATCTGTAAGAAGAAGGGAATGCAGAGAAATCTATTGGACTGTTCTTCAACATACAACTCATTGTTTATACTGCACTTCACTGTAACTTGCTTGATTCTTCTGGAGAGGCCAATTTTATCAATATCCTCAATGCATAAGGCTTCTAAACAAGTAATAGAATAGGACACAGTTGACACCAATGACAACAAAGATATGTTGATATCAATGACAACACCGATTAGGCACATACTTGCAACGGATCACATCTACTAGTTCAGTATTTGTAATAATTGGCATAGGAGATTAATAAATATTGTCAAGGGATCACCCTCCCAAGTTTTGCAAAGCCTAAAGTATAGAGGGAAAGTTATTTTAACTTTCACCTATTCATTGGCCAACCCCTCATGATAGCTAAGTATTGAAAATGCCTAATTCATAGGTTATCTTATGAGATCAGGTTGGGAATTGAAAAAACACCAATAGTTGGTCTAGGTGAGGTAAGATTACAATTATTAAAATGTAAAAGTGTGAAGAGTAGAGTATGAATATCATATGAACTATGATGTGCAAATATCATATGATTTATGATGTGTGACTGAAGGAGAAAGAGAAGAAGTGTTATCTAGGCTTGCCTGATCCATCTTGAAGAAATTTTAGTGATAGAAGGGAAGTGAAGAGTGTGCCTAATTGATCCAATCATCAGAAGAAGTAGAATTGCAATAATCAAAGGTGTGAGATTCAATATATGTTTTCAGATAGTAGGACTGTCATACTGTAATCATCTCTGAGTTCATTCTTAGTTCAAGGAGTAGTTTCTTCCTTGGGTTGTAGCCCTAAAACAAAGTCTGTAGGGAGTTGTAGATTCCTTGGGAATGACCCTAAAATAAAGTTTTCAGGGAGTAGTAGCTTCCTTGGGTTGTATCCTAAAAACAAAGTTGTAATTTTGAGCTTCATATATTGTGAGTTAATCCTCACCGTGGTTTTACCCTTCTTGGGTTTTCCACGTATATCTGGTGTTATGTGTTGATGTGCATTGTGTTAATCACTTATGTTTATGTTGATGTTGTAGTACTTAGGTTTTATTCTACTCCGGAGGATTTGAAGTTTGTTTAGATACTGATTCACACCCCCCCTCTCAGTATCTTGGCACGTTTAACAGTATGATGAATATCATTTAATTTTGATTGGCTTCTACAATATGAAATTGGTTATACCTAAACAAACTATAAATGGGAAACAATATTTTGTAACCAACAATAGAATTGGCAATCTGGTTTATAGACGAGAGAAGAAAATCATTTATACTAAAATCTTTATTAATGACTCTAACATTAATGCATATTCACACATTATCATTATTTGTGAGCGTCAGGACAATGCTTGATATCAATGTTCAATAATCTAGTAGCTCAAGATAAATCCTACATTAAGATTGGTTTTGCATCTAGTTTAGTGACCAAGTTAATCAATAATATCATGATCTAATCATGGCATATCTAAATATTGAAAAGTGAAGACATCTATGAAATCAATGAGAATTTATATACAATTGTATAGCTCTTCATCTATCAATTCAACACCAATTTTTGCCACTTTATTTTTCTAGCACACCAATGTTTAAAATAATGGTATCTACTAAAAGTTAGGAGTAGTCTTCTTTAAATATTGAATAGGTACGAGGCATGTGATGATAGGAGAAGAATATATCATCACTATAGGACCATATTGGAGACAAGTGCTTGAGAGCCCATCAGATGAGATAGAGAAAATTATGAATGAGTGCCTGAGTAGAAGAACTAGACAAAAGTAATTCAAGGAGTTGTAGGAGAAGGGTCACTAATTTTTGTCAACAATACCCTATTCCCTAAAAAATCCACTATAAATAGAGGACTAATTCCTTAGAAAGAGTGTGAAGCATGTACGAGATAGATTCAAATACAGCATTTTGGGCTCTCAACTATTATAATGGGTATATATCCTACAAGGATTTATAGTTGTTGTTGAGTTTTGTAATGACTTGTCATATAAGAGCATTTGATAATAATATGATCTATGCCATGTTCTATGCTCTCTAAACTTTCTTTTGTTGTGTACCTTTTTTAGTATTTTTCTTCTATGCTTGGGTGGCATAAATAAATTTTCCTTCATTAGACCCTATGCATGACTATGTCAATTTCCCTCCTCCTTAACCCATTTAAGGAAAAACACTCCATAAGACTAAAGGCAAGACAAGGACTTCATAAGGGAGAACATTGTCCTCCTCAAGCCAAAAAGAGAAGATATGAAAATTGAATTTTTAATTTCTTTCATTTCTAATTTTACATCTATAAAGAACTAGTAGTAATTAACATTTTTATTAAAGTTTTGGATAGAGGTTTTAAACTTTTGTTAAACTAATTGTAGTTTTGTGATGAAGACAATGGCAATAAATAACATAATGTATTAAGGAACATATTATATATATGACCTTTAATTTGCTGAGAAGTGATAATAATAATTGTATTCTAAACACATAATTACAAATAAAATACAATTTAAAAATCTTAAATTAAAAGGAATAATAATTAAATTTAATTTATAAAATTAAAGATGAGAATAAAATTACAACCGCCCACAAAGGCCATTTTATATTATTTGGAATCGCCGTATTGATTTTGTTATATCTAAACAACTCAAATAGAAACAGTTTGAATCGGACGTCTTCATTGCTTTCCGATAATTCCGAGATTGCCTTCCGATAATTACACAACAGCAATATAAAACTAGTTTTATTACTCACACTGAATAAATAAAATTAAGCTGTACGCACAAAGCAGATTAGGCTGTATAAGTAGTACCATCACTAATTCTTTTTCTCATAAATTCATTGCGTTTGAAGGTCTGCAGTTGCTTGCATGGCGAAGGGCAACCAAATATATGTGTATTTGCTGGTTTTATTACTCACACTCACACTCACACCGCCTTTGGCTTCTGCTGATATTGGTAATATTTCTCTTTAATCAATATTTCTATTTATATATATATACTAAGCGCAACCACTTGCTGATTTGTAATATGTTCATAATTACAAGACTACGGTCACCCTGAATTTTGTCATGCTTGGAGCGGTTCATTTAAAGGGGAGTGCCATCAAGATTCAGATTGCGACTGAACATGCAAAAATGACCATCATGCTGTTTTTGGAGAGTGCAAGCCGTTTGGCCCTTTGGAAAGTCCCGTTTGTATCTGTTATAATCCTCCTCCCTGTTAGAGATTAGCTATGAGGTTATGTGTTTCTTGTATGATGAGAGAATAGCCGCTTCTGGAAAGTGCGAGGGGTTTGGTAGGAGATTGGTGTGTGTGTTTTAATAAGTGTTAGAATAGCAATGATATGAGGTAGCAAGGGTTAATAGCTTCTTCCACTGAGGTGGTTTGTTTCTTCCATGATGGGAGAATAGCCTCTTTTGGAGAGAGCGAGTGGTTTGGTTGGAGATTGGTTTGTGTGTGTTTTAGTAAGCGTTAATAGCGATGCTACGGGTAGCCGTCTTAATGAATGCTTTAGTAGAACCAGTAATTTTATAAATGTGATATTTACCTAAAATAAAGTAATATAATAATTGCATATCTCTTTTAACAAATATTTATATACTTTAATTTTATTTTATTTTGTAATTTAAAATAGTAGTTGAATAAAATCATCCCACTTTTAAATAATTTCAGTTTGTATATATCAATAAACTAGCACTGGCATCTTTAAGAGGTGCAAGGGTTTCAATGGTATTAGTAACTTAGATGCATTATATGGATGGAAATGACATAAAAAATTGTTACTTTGTTTAACTTGTAAACAAACTTGAGGTCAAAATAATCTACTCTTATGTACACATTCAATCCCAAAACAATTTTGAGATCGCAACAAAATCATGAATGCTAAGCAATGAAAAAGGAACTCATCACCAGTTAAAACAATCAACTCTTATGTACATATTCAATCCCAAAACATTTTTGAGATCATAGCAAAATCATGAATGCCAAGCAACCAAAAAATCCTTTCATGTAAACCCCAGGGGGTCTAAGGGGCCCTGCTTAAGGGGCCCTATTTATGGTCGAAAAAGGTTCAAATCTAGTATCATTCTAAAGAGAATTTGAGGGATCACCTATGCTTTATCAAATTATTAAAAAAAATAAAAAAGCTTGAAGCCAACATGACAATATTGTCCCCAAATTATAGCAAAATATCTATGTGTTTTCTTGAACAATCCCACTTTTCTTTTTACAATCTTTCATATTTTTCAAGTGAAATTATTTATTTATATGAATATCACTTATTATTAGAAAAAAAAAGCTACAGCAATCACTTAACCATTAAAAATATGACATAAGCAAATTTCAAAATCTCTATTACAAACACTATTATTTATCAAATTTCTTGTAAATACAAAGCAAATCCCCTTCTTTCCCTTGCAACTCTCAACAATATTTCATCATAAACTATCAAAAAGAGAAGTAAGAAATAGATCCAAAAAAGCCACAACTATCGCTTGGACATTAAAAACATGACACAAGAAAATCCTAAAATCTATATTACAAACATCTAACAAATATATTGTTCCTCTCTTCCAAATTTCATGTGCATTTCATCAAGATTCATGGAGAAATGACCCAATTTCATGATCCATGTTGCCCTTAGGAACATGTCAACTCTTGCTAATGCTCCAACATAAATTGACAATGCCTAATGGCTATTAAAAATGAAAGTAAGAGAAACAAGTAGCAGAATTATTTTTAAAAAATAGAAGAAAAAAGCAACGACTGTAGTGCCAAAACATAATTAGTCACTTTCCTGTGCATTTCATTAAAGGTACACTACTATTAGACTATTCTTGTAGTTGTAATATGATGTTACGTACCTTTTTTCTAGTTTTCTTGTACCTACAATTTGCTAAGATGCAGAAATATAAAGTTCTAGATACAAAAAGAAAATGACTTTTGATTCAATTGAAAGAATTGAGGGACTAGTATAATCTTCCATTGAGCCCACATGATTTAAACATTGTCAATGCAAGTTTCTACTAGAAACATAAATTGTGGGCATTTAGTCATACCTTATTGAGAGAGACGAAGAAATATAATAGAAGTATCAGCCTGACCATTGAGATTCAACCTTGCTTCAAGTCATTGACTCAACACAAGAAGCTAAAATTAAACTCTAGGGAGATAGCTTATATTTCTAACCATAGAGAGCTAAAATACTATCATGATAACTCAAACCCATGACAGACAAGCTAACATTAAGACTCTTTTCTTCTTTCTCTTGGGATTGTTTTGAATTGGCGTAAACAACCTCTATGGATTAGACATAGAAGTATAATGGGAATGGCATCTCCCCTTTTGAAAACTAAGAGAATCCTAATTGAGGCCTTGGTTTCTTGAGGGTGGGAAATATTGATAGCATAGTCAGGATAAGCCATTAATTTTCCATTGTGTTATTTACACAACATTTAAAGCATGGCTAGAAATATTTAGAGGACTTAATCCTCTTCTTCTACTACAAGACTTCCATCAACAAGCTAAACCAATTTGAATTGCAGTTGGGATGCATGATGTTTGTATTTGACTATTGAATGTGTTCTACATGACATTGATGCATTAATTAATTATGATTTGATTTTTTTACACCATGAAGATTTGATTTGTGGGAAGATTTGATTTTTCATGTTATTGATTTATGATAACATGACTATGATGATTTGATTTGTTGGAAGATTTGAATTTTCACATTATTGGATTTTAGTGACCTAAAAATGATTTAATGGTGAGTTAGAATGTTGTTTTCCAGCATGAGAGACTTTTTCGCTAAAGGCCAATAATAATATAGCCTATCAACCAATTAATTTACATTTAAATTAAATATTAATTGATATTTGGCAAAAAAGGCTAATAATAAAATTGTTTAATAGATTTAATAATTTTTATCATATAATATTTTATATATGTGAAAGTAAACACTTTAATTTTATTTTGATAGCACACTCCAAAGACATGCATATATACCCCCTAAACAAATTTTGGATTGACTACATAGACTCCCCTCATTAAATCGACTTCTACAGACCTCCTGTCACAAAAGTGAAAGGAACTAGGCAGGAACAATAAAGATTGCACATTATAAGGTAGATCATAAACAATCAAATATGTGATAGGAACTTAAAGTTTGACACAATTTAACAACAGCGATAGTAATCTAACTAAAACTAATGCAATGGTAGGAATCAGAAATGCAAAATATTATTCTTTATTTAACTACAGCCAACCCAGCTTTAGTTACAAAATACAAACAGAGCCTCTTGCTCCTGATGCTTCAAACTATGTAACTACACACCCGTTGAGCCTGCACCTTATAACTTTGATCATCTCTTGGCTTCTGTCATCTTAATTCCCTCTATGGCTTCCTCAACCCATTGACTCTCTCATTATAGACCATTCAAACTCTATGCTTTGCTTATAATGTTGTTATCACACAATCCGACAGTCTTTGGTGCTTGTAAACATTCGGCCTCTTCTTTTCTAACTCCAGCCTCTGCCTATCGGCCTCCCTCTCTCTTTTCCCCACAGTCACTTTGCCTTTCTCTTATCAGTCTTTTTCTTCTATAACTCAACCTTCCTTTCTTCAATCGTTCTCTCTTCTTTTTCTCTCACGACCACCACTCCCCCTTTCTATCTTCATTCCATAGAATCTTCTTATGCATTCTTCCTTTTTGGATGTTACAATAGAATTCAAACCATCATTGATTCCAACTATTGTGGCTCTCTATCTTTTCCCAAAACATTCTATCTTTGCCATATAACTGGTGCATCAATCCGCCCAGGCCTACCAAAACTATTTATTCTTTTTGCCAACGATGTCAATCATGCTATCTACCATTACTATTATTGGCATGTTCTTCATAATTGTCAGCCTCCTTCCATCTTTCGATAGCCACTTGCCTTTTAACCATTTATTCTACTTCTATTTGTAACCGTCGGTCTGCCTCCTATGAAGCTATAGCTGCAAAGCATTACATACCATGTTCTCTATCACTCAACCATCCATCTTCCCTTTGGAACTGTCCCAACGGTAAAGGAGATATCAAACCACAGTTTCTGACATTTGGTGATAGGAGGATTCTTGCTACTATTCATACTAAAGTTGAGACTGTTGTAACTGACCCTTTTAACTACATACTAATTTATATCTATTCTTTTCCTTATGCCGAAGGCAAACATATCAAATTATTAAGCTCCCTTCTAGGACGTGACAGGAGCTACCTTTACCCACCTAAGACATAAACACTATGCAATAAATCTGCAAATATAAATGAATTAAATAGATGCCCCTGCATCATACTTCCCAGGGGGAAAAAAATCATGTGCTCCTGCACATGTGTTGTTTCTACAAACTTAATTATCTTTTCTTCCTCTTCTTCCACATTCTCTATGGCCCATTAACAACATCCTTCCAACATTTTTGTGCAACATTGTGGGTTGCCCTCATGAGACTATCTTCTTTAATCTCTGTCCTCCTCCCATCTCTGAACACATCATAAACAAATGGAAGATTTTCTCTATTTTCAACATTACCATACACAACATGCTCATTTGTCATCTCTTCCAACCACTCTTCTTCCCTAGCCATCTGCTGTGCCAAATTATTCTCAGTTTCATCTTTTATTTCATGCCTCATCATAGCCATCTTCAAATCTTCAATGTTTTTATTCCACTCTTGCTCAATGGCTGCCAATTGTTTCCACAAATCTTCTTTAGGGTCTTTAATTGTTGCTCCTCCTTCAAATTCCATTGCTACATTACCCTCACCATACTTTTGTTCTCCTTCTTTCTCTTGGCTCACTACTATCCCAACACTACCTTCTTTATTTATTGCTGCTCCCTTATCCAAATCTACATTTTCATATGCTGCGGCTGCCTCCTTTTGTTGTTCAAGGCTTTTATCTGACTTCTCTTTGTATCTACACTTGAATCTGTTCATTTTGAATTTTCCTTTCCGCTTTGTTTACCTTTTTGCTTCTTCTGATACTTATTCCTTCTCATCTCTTTCTCATCCATAATCTTCCACATTTCCATATCATACTCATTCATCTCCCTATCACTATTCAACTCATTAACCTTGGTATCTTTTCCATCAACACAACTTGACATCTCATTTAAATTCTCTCTATCTTTACTTTCAACAAAATCATCCAAAAATTCGAAAGCATCATTATACGCAACTTGCTTACCTTCCTGTGTACCCTCCAAAATGGTTCCACCTTCTTCAATTGCATCACCTTTTCCTTTCCCATTCTCTGTTGGGGTTATCTTGGTCCCTTGCTCTTTGACCTCTTATTCACCTCTTCTATCTTCCTTTTCATCTTTTTCTATGATTCCTCATTCATGGGGCTGGTTCTCTTCTTCATGTTTCCAACTCATTGTCCTCTTTTCCACACACTTGTTGGATGCAGCTTACTTTACCATTCACACTTTATTATTAGTCTATTGTCTCTTCATTACTACACTTGTACTCCTCTTCCCTTGCTCTGTTTTATATCTCAAATCATCTTCCCTAGGCCTCTTTGCTAGCCAATTCATCCTTACATCTACTTGCCACTTATTCATCTACACAACTCTCATTCTTTACACTTGCTTGTTAGCATAAACATAATCAAAAGCATTCACCTCCTTACATGTTAACTACTACCCCACAACAACTTGTTTTCCTTGCCAATATGGCACTATATACCCATGATCCTTATTTACATTTTTCAATTGCTTCCTCTCCTTATTAACTTGTCTTTCCATATTCACACTTCTATTCATATAATCAAAACTAATAATTTCCTTACCAAAACTAACATTTTGTCCTTCCATTATCGGCTGTCCCAAATTACTTCTCACCTCGGCTTCATAACTTGTGAACTCTTCTATTTCACAAGATTCCTTTTCGTTAGCCACATCATCTTCTAAAGCATCATAAAACTCCATGTCTGCTTCCTCATATTCTTTATTTTGCTGGAGATCTTCAGCTTCGTACTCCTCTTCACGCTTAGGTACTCTACATTGTACCACTACTGCAAACTCTTCTTGACACTCTGCTGCAATCAACTATCTCTCATTCTTATCTTCCACTCACTCTTCTGGAGCTATTCTTGCTCCGTGTCCCCTTTTATTTAAGGTCTCATACTTGACCTTCTCTATTGCATTCTTTATACCTACATACATAGATGCAAACAAAATAAGAGACCACAATGTCTCCCTCAATGTCCACTTCAAGGACACTCTTCTCTCTTCATTTCTCTTTCCCACAAGTGCTACTTGTGGCACTTCTTTCTCCTCTTTCTCTCTTCTTTCCTTTAAGTCCTCCACTATGAGAACATCTTTGACCTCATTTGTGTTAGGAAAGGTGTCTCAACCTTGTAACTTTGAAATCTTACTATTCTTCCCAGTTTTGGTCTTTTTGGATACCCATTATCTTGGATAGTGGTCTAGAACTTTCAAAGTTTCCAAAAGTTTCCAAGAGAGCAAGAAATAGTGAGACATACTATTTTTAGTAAGTTCTTCATTTGAGCTCGGGTTGACCTCAAATTTTTCCAGAAGATGCAGAACAACTAAGTGAACATCTCGAGTGAGTTTCGTCTCAAGATCGTATCTGGATTGCGAGATATTAAAGTTTCTATTTTTTTAAAACTGCCAAAAAAGTTTCAAACTCAATTTTTGGGTATTAAAACTTCTCTAAATGGCCCAAAAATTGTCGTAACTAGCAAAGCCTACTACAAGATGATAGAGCACTTCACAAGCTTTCTAACGCATAAAATGGTTCATCAATCTGACACCTAGATCAAAAGTTATGGCCTCTAAAAGTTGGACCTTCTGTTTTGGCAAATGTAAAAATGTGATGGACACATAATAGAGCTGTAAAGGGGAGAGTTACATGTGGTGGTGTGTGGTTTGGCACATCACAAGGTATATTTGATTGGGAGATAATTTGGTGCTACTTTTGGGTGGTTTCAACTCATAGTTTTGTAATTACCGTTGGTGGTGTGTTGTATTGTATCTCCTATATATTAGGAACTTGAGATGGAGGTTATATGTAGAATCTTATAGATGTTGAATTACCTCCTAGATCTCTAGTTGGGTATACTCCTGTAAAAGCTTGCTCTACAAGTATATTGTAATCTTCATGATTTCTGAATTATATATTAGGTAGCTTTGGTGTGTGGGGTTTTTTACTTAAAAGGGTTTTCCCCACGTATATCTTGTGTTGTGAGTTTTGTGTTTGCATTTATAAATTGTTATCATTTTCTGTTAATGTACATCTTAATCTGTAATTGTAAAAGAAATTTTCATAAATCTTTCCTCATTAGATCAGTGTAGGAAGCATATTCTGCGTACCTTACTTCCTTTCAGTTGGTATCAGAGCCTAATCACCTTTGGTTCTAGTTGCTGGTAGAGGGTTTTTTGAGCTAATCTTCATTTGAGTGGGAGCTTGTGCAGAGGATTTTGAAATCTTTGTTGTAGGTAAGAAATGGCAAGCACATCTGGGAGGTTTGAGATAGAGAAGTTTAATGGCAATAATTTTGAGTTGTGGAAACTCAAAATGGAGGACATGCTTATAGATCAAGATTTATGGGAAACCGTATCTGGTACAAAACTGGCGGCAATGTCTCAAGAAGACTGGGATCTCAAAGATAGAAAAGCTAAGGGTTTGATAAGACTCTGTTTGGCTGATTCAGTGCTCTTGAATATCCATGAAGAGAAGACTGCAAAGGATCTTTGGAAGAAGCTTGGAGATGTTTATCAGGCTAAATCCCTAGTGAACAAGTTATTTCTGTGAAATAAATTGTATTCTCTGAAGATGAAAGATGGAGGATCTATCGTTGATCACCTAAATACATTCAATATGTTTGTTTCCTAGTTGACTTCTGTTGGTGTGAAGATGGAGGAGGAGGATCGATGTATGACATTACTATGTTCCTTACCAGATTTGTGGGACAACTTTGCTATGGCCATTGGGAGTACCACTTCCACCTTGAAGATGGAAGATGTGGTTTCTTCATTGTTGTCTGAAGAGATGCGGTGAAAGACTTCTGAATCGGCTAACGAGGCTCTTGCAGTTTGTGGTAGATCTAAAGAGAAGGGAAAGAAAAAGGATAAGAAGAAGGAAGAAAAAAGAAGATCCAAATCTTGTGGGAGATCTAAGTCTCTCGGAAAGTCCAAGGCCCTGTACTGGAACTACGTCAAACCTATTCACTTCCATAAGGAGTACAAAGAGGAGAAAAAGAAAAAGAATAAGAACAATGATTTAAATTCTGACAAGTCCTCTCAGGATGAAGGAGAAGCATTTGTTGCTGCCTTGGCAACACATGCATCTAAGGATGTGTGGCTTATTGACTGTTGTGCATCTTTTCACATGACCTCGCATCAAGACTAGTTTTTGAAGTATGAAGAATACGATGGTGGAAAGGTGTACTTGGATGATGATTCTCACCTAGATATTGTTGGCCATGGAAGAGTCTTGATTCGATTCCCTGATGGACAAGTAAAGGGAATCAATGGTGTTCTACATATCCCTAGTTTGACATGAAACCTTCTTTCTGTAAGTAAATTGAATGATGTGGGTGTATAGGTTGTTTTCTCGAATGGAGGATGCAAGATGACTAGAGGATCTATGGTGTTGGGTGATGGTGTTTGGATTGGCACTCTATTTTAGCTTGATGCATGCACAGTAAAGTGAAATAGTGCCTCTATTTTGAAGAAGAGAGCTTCAGAATCTTCATCCTCACCATTGGAATCAACAGTGAAGAAGATTGTTTCTTCTACTTCCGATGGTAGTGCTTTCTGGGTACCTAAGGGTGCTCATTCTATGGAGATGAAACTTCCAGGTGAGAAGACAATGTTATGGCACCAAAGGCTTGGCCACATTGGTGAAAAGGGTCTAAGGACCCTCAAGAATAAAATTTTTGTTGAGGGTATGAATGATTGTAACCTTGAGTTCAATTTCTAAGAACATTGCATTTATGGAAAACAAAACTGTGTTCAGTTTTATTCAGGTTCTCACAAGTCTTCTGATGTGTTGGACTTGATTCATTCTGATGTGTTTGGTCTTGCTAATGTTCCTTTGATTTCAAAATCCATTTACTTTGTTTCATTTATTAACAATTATAGTAGAAGGACATGGGTGTATTTCCTTAGAAGTAAATCTAAAGTCTTTAATAGATTCAAAGAGTTCAAAGCTCTTGTAGAGAATCAAAAGGCTAGAAAGATTAAGTGTTTGAGGACTGACAACGGTGGTGAGCACTATTTAGTAGATTTTGACAAGTTCTATAAAGAACAGGGGATTGAGAGGCACAAGACAACTCCGTATACCCCTCAACAGAATGGAGTTGTAAAGAGATTGAATAGAATGTTGATGGAGAGGGCAAGGAGTATACTAAATGGAGCTGGTCTTGAACTTAAGTTCTGGGATGAAGCTATTGCTACCTCTTGTTACCTAGTTAACAGGTCTCCTACATCAGCACTCATTGATAAGACACCTATGGAGGCATGGTTTGGTAAAAATCCTTCATTAAGACACATTCGAGTATTTGGTTGTGAAGCATATGCACATGTGCCTAAGGATAAGAGGTTTAAGTTGGAAAACAAGGTTGTAAAGTGTATCTTCATCGATTATGACATCGGTGTGAAAGGGTACAAGCTTTGGGATCTAGTATCTGAGAGAGTTCTGTATAGAAGAAGTGTGATCTTCAGAGAGCTCAATCCTTCCTCTATCATCTTGTAGCCAGAGAAAGAAGAGAAGAAAGATGATGTGGTTCAGCTTCCTTCCACCCCTGAGAAAATTGAACCAAAAACATCTATTGGACCTGATAATGAGGAGAGCTCTAGTAGCTCTGAAAGTTCAGGGGAAAATGAAGAACATCAACCTCAACCTTTGAGGAGGTCCATGCGAATAAGGAAGCAACCTAATAGGTTTGGTTATTCATTGCATGATTCCAGTTGTATTTTTGCTTTGATTTCTAACACTGATGAGCCTCGAACTGTGAAAGAGGCTATGGATATGAAAGATGCAAGTTCTTGGCAGGAGGCCATCGAAGAGGAGATGGCTTCTTTGGAAAAGAATAATACTTCAGAATTGGTGCCTTTACCTGAAGGATGAAAACATGTTGGATGCAAATGGGTGTTCAAAAAGAAATTCGGTGTAGATGTCAGTGTTGAGAAATATAAGGCTAGATTGGTTACGAAGTGGTATTCTCAGGTGGAGGGAATTGACTATGGTGCGATTTTCTCTCCCATTGCAAAGTTGACATTTATTCGGTTCCTATTATCTCTTGCAACAACGTATGATCTAGAAGTAGAATGGATGGATGTGAAAACAACATTCCTTCATGGTGACTTGGAGGAGGAAATCTATATGTCACAGCCAGAGCACTATGTGGTGAAAGGTAAAGAAAATCTGGTTTGCAAGTTGAAAAAGTCTTTGTATGGTTTGAAACAATCTCCTAGGATGTGGTACCAGAAGTTTGATGCCTTTGTGTTGAGTATTAGATTTCAGAGATTGAAATGAGATCATTGTGTTTACTACAAGGTTGACAATTATCACATTCTCATTATTGCATTGCATGTTGATGATATGTTACTCATTGGGAATGGTAAAAGTGTGATTTCTGATTTGAAGTCTCAGTTATCAGTATAGTTTGAGATGAAAAATCTAGGGGCAACTCGGTACATTCTGGGAATGGAAATTAGAAGAGATAGAGAAAATAAACTTTGGTTAGGGTAGAGTAAGTATATTAAGTCTATGTTGGAGAGATTCGACATGATGGATTGTAGACCTTTGATTGTTCCTGTTACAATGGGGACAAAGTTATCTGTTGAAGATTGTCCAAAGTCTCCTTCTAAGATAGAGGATATGATCAGAGTTCCTTATGCTAGTGTGGTTGGTAGTTTGATGTACGAGATGGTTTATACAAGACCAGACATTGCCCAAGCAGTCGGAGTCCTTAGTTGATTTATGGCTAATCCTGGACGAGTACATTGGGATGCAGTGAAGAGAGTGTTCAAATATTTGTGGGGTACTTCTGAGTATTCCTTATGTTATCATGGTTATCCTAGAGGACCTCAACATTCACTTTGTATTCATGGATTTCTGGATTAAGATTGGGCAGGTGACATTGATAGTAGGAGATCCACCAGTGTTTATGTGTTCACTATGTTTGGTGGTGCTATTAGTTGGATGAGTAAGAGGCAACCTGTGGTCACTTTGTCCACTACTGAAGTTGAGTACATGGCAGCAACTCATGCTTGTAAAGAAGACATTTGGCTTAAAAGATTGTGTTCTGATGTTGGGTTTGGTGTAGGGAAAATTACTATTTGTTGTGATAGTCAGAGTGCCATATGTTTGGCAAAGATTCCTACTTTCCACCTAAGGACTAAGCATATTGATGTTCAGTATGATTTTTTTCATGACATGGTGGAGGATGGGAAGGTAAACTTGGAAAAAGTTGAAACTTTGATGAATGTTGCAGATTCCTTGACAAAACTTGTGAGCACAGAAAAGTTTAGATGGTGTTGAAAGTCTATGGGCCTCATGGCTCCTAGTAATTAAATCATGGTGTTAACACTCCCTTTGCTCTTGCAAGGTGTTCAACAAGTGGGAGAATGTTAAGAAAGGTGTCTCAACCTTGCAAGTTTGAAATCTTACTATTCTTCCTAGTTTTGGTCTTTTTGGATACCCATTATCTTGGATAGTGGTCTGGAACTTTCAAAGTTTCCAAAAGTTTCCAAGAGAGCGAGAAATAGCGAGACTTACTATTTTTAGTAAGTTCTTCATTTGAGTTCAGATTGACCTAAAATTTTTCTAGAAGGCATGGAATAGCTAAGTGAACATCTTGGGTGAGTTTAGTCTCAAGATCATATCTGGATCGCAAGATATTAAAGTTTCTATTTTTTTGAAACTGCTAGAAAAGTTTAGAACTCAATTTTTAGGTACTAAAACTTCTCTAAATGGCCTAAAAATTGACATAACTAGAAAATCCCATTATAGGGTGATAGAGCACTTCATGAGCTTTTTGACGCATAAAACGATTCGTCAATCAGACACCCGAATCAAAAGTTATGGCCTCTAGAAGTTGGACCTTCTGTTTTGGGAAATGTAAAAATGTGTTGGACACATAATAGAGCTATAAAGGGAAGAGTTAAACATGGTAGTGTGTGGTTTGGCATATCACGAGGCATTTTTGATTGGGAGATAATTTGGGGACCACTTTTGGGTGGTTTTAACTCATGGTTTTGTAATTACCATTGGTGGTGTGTTGTATTGTATCTCCTATATATCAGGAACTTGAGATGGAGGTTGTATGTAGAATCTTATAGATGTCGAATTACCTCTTAGATCTCTGGTTGGGTATACTCATGTAAATGCTTTCTCTACAAGTATATTGTAATCTTCGTGATTTCTAAATAATATTGTAGTTAGGGTAAAATTGCAAATCAGGGCAAACAAATAAACAGCAATGATAAAAACCCTAGCAATGCACAATGAAGCACAAGACAACATGAAAATCAAATAACAAATGTGAATGCAAACCGATCCCCACGCTATGCTTGATTTATCTCCATTGCTCTTCTCCACCTCGCATGAGCATGCAAGATTTTGAAGGATTGTTGTTGGAAGAATGTTGGGTGCTCACTTCTGCAGCATAACATTAAGATGAAGATGATATGAGGATGATAGTTGAAGGATGCAAAGGCTCTAATAATATTTCAACAGCATGTGGATACTTGAGGATCAATGCATGCTAATGATAATTTGGCAGAATAATGTTACTTGAAGCTCAATGCATGCTAATGGCTTGTGAGGGGGTTGATTTATAGGAAAGGCTTGGTTCCAATGGATGGCTAGGATCAATTAGGGCTTTAGGTGAAATGGATGGATAGGATTAAGTTAGGTTTCCTTGCACATCAAGAAATTGTAGTCATATGACATGTGGCAAAGGAGGATGAAGCTTAGGTGTGCTTGTGTAGATAAATACTAAAATTAGGTCCCATTAGTTGTGCATGTGAAAGATAAAAGTTGTAACACATGATTGACTAGACAAGTGTTGGAATGTGATGAAAGATGAGTGTTTAATTCAAATAAAATATTTGAATTAGTTGGGATATGAGTTGGATATTAATTAAATAAATAAAATTTATTTAATTAATTGAGAAGTTGAATAGGATGAGATAAGATATGATGTGGAAATTAATTAAATAAATAAAATTTATTTAATTAATTGGGATGGGGATGGGATTATGCATGTGAAATTAATTAAATAAATAAAATTTATTTAATTAATTGGCTAAGTAGGATGAGGATGGGATTGAATGGGATTTTAATTAAATAAATAAAATTTATTTAATTAATTGGCTAATGGATAAATGGGATTAAGAGTGGGATTTAGGACAAAAATAGCTTATGATGTTTAGGATAATGTTTTAATAAGGTGTTGTAGGACATGAACAAAGTTGGGACAAATTTGGGTGTCTACATTTTGCCCCTCTTTGAGATGATGTTCGAGATGATAAGATTTGTGTCGAGTAACATCATTTCAAAGAAGCCAAGGTATGGATAGAGGAAAATGATAGTGATGATGGAAAGATATGATGAGGATGATGATGGTGGAAAGATAGGATGAAATGGGATGATGATGCCCCCTCGAGAGGTTAGGCGGGTTGGACAAACACGGGTAGGCTCTCGAAAAGAAATGGCTTGGCTGCAAAAAGAAAGATAAGGGGATAGATAGAAGAAATGATGATGCGTTATGCTGCAATGAAGGTGAGCAACCATGATGTTTGATATAGCACTAGACGTTATGCACCAACGTATAAGGACCAGGGTGACGATGTGTCTTGTGCCCCAGCGTAATACAACCTTGTCTAACATATGAGGAAGAAAACTTAGAGCATTGAAGTCCTACTACACAAAAGGTATGATATGACCTTAGATGCAAAGGATAGTGCAAAAAACTATTCCAACATACACAAGATATGAATATTAGCTGGAATGATATAGATGTGATACAAATGCAAGATAAAAAGATAACACACACAAGCAAGCAAGCAAGCACAAATGATTCAAAAACAAACAAGGTATTGCCCCTGTCAAGCTGTAAACCAATGATTAATTGCTGATTGTTGATAGTTGAGAGTGTTGTCATTGCAGGGAAAGCTATATCCCTAAATCAACACAAGGTTGTTTGCTGAGTTGGTTGGCTAGTTGATTGATTGATTTGGCTTACAACAAGGCTAGGATCAAGACCATGGATTGCGTTTGGATAACTTGGCTTGATTAATTAACATGATTGGTATGGATTAAGGATGGGCTTGCATTTGGATCTTTGTTTGGAATGGTTGGAAGATGATGAAATGTTGATTAGATTGATTTGATGAAGGATGGATGATTTGTGGTGGATTGAGCTTCTTTTGACTTGCTGAAGTGATTGGATTTGTTTTGATGGCTAGATTGATGTGCCTGAGTTGATTTGCTTTAGTGTTAATGTTGATGATTGATAGGATTTGTTTTGATGGTTGGCTTGATGTGCTTTGGTTGTGATGGTTGCTATTGCTGGGTTGATTGTTTTGATGATTAGATTTGTTTAGAATGATGATAGTGATGGTGTGATGATAAGAGTGTCCACTCAATCTAAGTATAAGCAAGTGTTCTTAGTGTGCACAAAGGATATAAAATAAACAAGGTATTTCCCTTGTCAAGTCATAAACCAATGATTGATTGTTTCATTGATAAAGATAGATAGTGTTGTCATTGTGGGGAAAGCTATATCCCTAGATCAACACAAGGATGTGGGAACGCTATATCCCATTGATGATGATTGATGATTGTTCGATTTGGTTCATGACAAGATTAGGATCAAAACTTGTTGATTTGATTGGATAATGTTCCTTGATTGATTAGCTTGCTTGATATGGATTAGTGTGACTTGGATTTAAGATCATTGCTTAGATTGATTTGATTGATATGATTGGAAGAAGTGACTGATTGAAATGGATGAATGCATGTTATTGATAGGAAGAATTGATGATGATGATGATGATTTGATTTTGATTGAATGTTGATGGAGTGGATTGTTTTAGATGATGATTGAATTGATCTTATTACTTGGATTTTTTGTTGGATATTTGATTTTTTTGGATTTTTTGACATATTTTATTTTTTTTGGATTTTGGATGTTTTGGAATGTCAATGGATTTACAATTTGGGTAGCCTTTGTGCTAGATACCAATGACAAGGGAGAAAACCAAGTCTAGGTGCAAAGATGGATGAATGGGATTGGATGAATAAAAGGATGGGCTCATAGTAAATGTGATGAAAGGCTCATGATAGATGGATAGATAAGAGGATAGGCTGTATAAGGTATGTATGCATGTCTCATGAAAAATGGATAGGTAGGCTATAGTGGAAAGCTCGTGATAAACAGATGGGGATAAGCTATAAGATGGAAAGCTCATGATAAGGATACGCCATAGTGGATGGATCATAAGGGAGCTAGGATGTGATCTTCAAAGGCTATGTTGCATAGGAAGAACTTGCCCCCATTCTAGGTGGTAATGCTTAGGATTTTTACATGACAAAGTTCATGACCATGGGATGACATGATAGGTTTTACATGACAAGGTGTATGATAGGTGGATAATGATAATATGGATTGATGAGGAAGGTATGAGGTATACCAAGAGATATCCAAAGCATGTTTCAAGATTTTGCCCCTATGTCTTCATCAAAATCAAAAGGCAGAAGGATGGATGAATGGATAAATGGGTTCAATAGGATAGGCTTGTTTATGTAATGGCTAAAGATGGTAGGATGGTAAATGATATAATGGGATAGATAGTTTGGAAATGGATAGGTTGGATGAGACAATGTGCCCCCAAGTGTAAGTGACATAGAAGATCAACCTACACATGACGCCTGTTTGCCAGGTTTTCATCATGGTACTTATCCAAGGCGCCTGTTTACCAGTTTTTCACCATTGGACGAAGGGCTTTCTCTTTACTATTTTTGATTTTTTTTTTTCTTCTTTAGATGGGTTGACAATTACACATGGCGCCTATTTACCAAGTTTTCACCATGGTAATGGATAGGAGGGACTCAAGTGTTTAGTGCTATGAAGGTTGGTAGTCCCGTTGGAGATGGATGTCATCGCATGGACCATGTCATTATGCTCATAGATGTTGATAAGGGGTTGCATGGATGGGAGATGGATTAGGTAGATAGTGGATGATGATGTGGAATTATGGTAGGGTAGGCTAGTGGCTTGTGGTGTGGATTTATATAGGCTTATGGAATGAAGATGGATGAAAAGTTTATGCCAAAGCATGGACCATAGGGATAGCATGGGGGAGATATGTAGGATAATGGATGGAAGATGGGGAGATGTACTTGTGTGGAGGTGCTGCGGAGTGGAAGGGAACCATGACCAATGGTTGCACACACCGTGATAAACATTGAAGCTTTTGGTGAGATGGGGGTGTAGGAAGCAATGGAGATGTTTGCTTGGGAGATGGTTGATGAAGTGATCTAAGAACCCACATAGATTTAGTATTTTTAGTGCTTTTGCTTTGCTTGTGGGATTGTTGAAGGGAATGAAATTTTTGGGTGGAAATAGGTTCTTGGATGGATATAGGTGGTTGGGATTCTTGAGAGGTGGATGAGGATGCCTCATTTGACTTGCTAGATTTTTGCTTAGGAACCCAAACCATTTTGCTTTTGGGCTTTGCTTTTGGAGGGATGGGCTTAGATGGCTGCTTAGATGAGCTTTTCTTTGAGTTTGATTCTTTATGTCCTAAGGTATGAAGACCTTTAGGATTTTTGGTAGGATTTTTAGCTTTATAGGTAGAGGCATCAAAATTTTTACTTTTGCATCCCATGGCGTGGGTGGAGTGGATGAAATGATTGGAAGTTTTATGCTTAGGCGATGTGTGCTTTTGTTGGCCATGATTAGGGATGTAAGGATACTTATGAATGATATGTATGTTAGGTGTTGGAAGCAATGGTGGCAAGGTGGATGGAGGGATATTTGGAGTTGGTAAAAGTGGAGGCAAGGTGGATGGCGGAAGGTGTATGGTCACATGCTTTTGACATTTATAGGATGATGGAGATGGAATGGCTACATATGTTTTGGGTAGATGGGGAGTGTGATAGAAAGTGGTAAGTTTAGGATTCATGAAGGGATTACCAACATCTTGGCCTTGTTTACCTTGGGGTGTGTATCCAAGGCCATATGAGCATGGAGGGATTTTGACATGGTTTGGCTCCAAAATACCTTGTTCATAAAGGCCTAGACCTTTGCCTTGGTAGTTCATGTTTTGGAGTATGCGATGGACAATAGGACTAGGTGTGCTGTGAACATTAGACTTGAGCTCATTATTGGATGAAGAAGGTGAAGTGGATAAAGGTCGTTGTTGTCCTAAGGAAGAACATTCATGGACAAAGGTGGTAAAACCAATAGGACATGATGGTGGACTTGAAGTGGAATCGATGGTCAATGTGAAAGGAGGATCATTAGGATCTTGCTTATGTTCATGTTGATCCAAGTTATTGGTATGATCTTTTATGCTTACTTGGGGGACAAGTGTCTCATCATGACAAGTTGATGTTTGCTCATTATGGATAGGGCTAGATGGTAGATGACTAGGAGCAATGTGGATATCTTGGTCATGGATAGATATAGGATTATGGATAGGATCAAGGTGCTCATGGATAGCTTCTTCATAGGTATCATCTTGATCATAAAGAAGGTAAATGTTATGGATGGGTTGCATGGAAGTGTTTTGATCTTGAGTTGGACTAGGGCTTAATGTTTCCACATGTTTAAGATTATGCTCTTGACATACCTCTTGACTTTGGATAGAAGTGGAAGGTTCTTGAGTGGACTTGATAGGCTCTTGATAGTTATCAACATGAAGGCATGATGGCTCTTGACTTAGGCTTGTGGTTGGAGACTCTTGAATAGACTTGTTGGCTTGTAGGTCACATGATGGGCTTAAAGGGCTAGGTATGTTAATGGAAGCCTCTTGAAGAGGCTCAAGGATATGTGAACCACATGATGAGATTATAGGATTGGACATGACCTTTGGAAGTTCATTGGTAGGCTCATGAATTAGTGTTTGACATGGAGGTAGTTTATTCCTAGCTAGTAGCCAATGGATCACATCCTTTGCAAGTGTATGGGTGGATGGAAAATATAATGGATGTATGATAATGGTAGTTGGTGTTGGATTAGGATTAGGACTAGGATTAGGTTGAGACCTAATTGGATTAGATGGATTAGGATTTGGACTAGATGGGGGTGATGATGTGGCACGACTTCCCATTATAGGTGGGTACACCTTGTAAACAATTGAGACAAATATTGGACATTGATTTGTATTATGGCCTTTGGTCCTATGGTATGCACAATAATCATGTTCATCATATGGACTTTCTTCACATGGTTTGACTTTAGGAAGTTCAATGAGTTTTGCTTCAAGCATCCTTTGTAAAACTCTCTCAGCCGCATCCTTAGGTGAAGGATTAGAATGACATGGTGATGAAGGTAACGAAGGGCTTGGTGGTTTGGAAGGTTGATGGATTAATGGACTAGGAATGGGATCACATGATGGTGTTGGGATAGGACTTGTTGGCTCATGTGTTGGCGGGTGATTAGATGATGAAGGCCACTCATAAGATGCATTTGCTAGATTGGTATCTCCCTTGTCAAAGGTAATTAAGTCTTGCATAGGATAACTTGGGCTTGTTTGATTTATGTACAAGGGATTACTTGGACTTGGATGTGCTTCTTGTTGCAAAGGTGGACTTAGGTCTATCAATGGTGCTTGGTGGTCTTGTTGAAAAGGTGTACTTGGACCTGATTGATTTATGTACAAAGGGTATTTGGACTTGCATGTTGTTCTTGTGATATCACTTGATTGCCTTGTGGATGGGCTTGGTAGCGCATTGGAATGATGGCATGAGGGATTGGATAAGCTTGAGGTGGAGGTTGATAGGTTGATGTGGCATTGACTTGGTGGATAGGTAGATTAGGTTGATAGGAAGTTGATGGATATGACATGTGGCTATGAAGTGGATTAGTTTGATAGTGAATGGCTAAGGATTGCTGTACTTGTTGAGCTTGACTAGTGGCTAAAAGGTGTTGGACTTGGGCTACGAAGTGTTGTAGTTGAGGTGATTGGCTTACGTGGGGTTGAGCTTTTTGGATGAAGAATTGTAATATTTCAATGGTGTCTTGGTTTAGGGGTTGTGATCCTTGATAAAGATTTTGGAGGAATCTTTGGAATTTGATTTCTAGGTCCTCTAATGTAGACATGTTGTCACCAAGTGTTTGTCTTGAGTCCTTTTAGAAAGTACTTGTTTAAGGATTTGGATGATGATGTGGCTTATTTGGATGACTTGGCTATGTTTGAGATGAAAGTGATTAGGTTTGAATGTTATTGAAAGAATGTGTAGGATGACTTGTCTTTATGTGTTTGGGTGTTTAGAGCTTGATGTGGCAATATTCAAACAAATGATTATGCATATACACACATGAATCACTCACGCAAGACACATAAGCAAGTTATTAGTTTGGAATAATGTGATGTTGGTTAAGCAAGCACGTGAAGACAATTCAACAAGTCCTAGTCAAGGCAAGGCCACTATCACAAGGAGGTTCTAGTGAAAATCCGGGGGACCGGCACCCCACGAGCATCCAGCAAGCCACTTAAGACTTTAACTAACCCTACTAGGAGTTTTAATATACACAAAGGTACACCTCCTTTTGAGTTAGCACTATATGGTGAGCGCTAATACCGGTTAGACTTGGCTTTCGCCTTATCCTCTGATTTTTATAGCGGACCGGATGAAAGTACCGCTTGAGGTCGTTCCCTTGGGATGGATACCAAGGCAGGCCTCTCTAAGGTTTAACAAAATCAACACAAGTAAATGTTTTTGATCTCCAAGTTCATGTTGGGACGCGAGGAGAGAGCATACACATTTACTTGGTCACACTCGCATGGGGTTCATTAACCTTAGAAGTTCAATGTGTGGAAGACAATGAAAGCACTTGTTTATTTTAAAGCCTAAATCCAAATGTGATGAAAGACAACGGTTTGTTTTAGCCCAATTTTTCAATGGTGTGACAGCAAACAATTGTTCATTTTATGCCCAAAATCCAAATGTGATGACAAACAAGTTGTTTGTTTTATGCCCAAAATCTAAATGTGTGATCAAATAATGATTAGAAGATGAGAAATGAAATGATTGCACCTAATTATTTTTGCTTTCCAAATTGCTATAAATGTTGATGTCAATGTTGCTCCAGCTCCTTATGATCACCTACAACATAAAAAAAAATGATATTATAATGCAGGCATAAAAAATAGGCTCATCAGGCAAGGACAATTGTAATTTTATATGCATAGCCGAATTAGATTTGATTATTTCGATAGATTTTTGATTTGAAAATTAAAAAATTAAAGAAGAGACCCCCATTAATTTTCAAAGAGCTTTCTGAAAATGTAAAGAAATCAGACAAATTCCCTGATTTGCGCCTAGAAATGCGGATTTATGAAAATGGTACAGTCGGCAAAGATCTGATAATTTTGCATAGTAAACGACCTCTAAATTAAATCTGTAAAACATAGACCCCTATTAGAATTTCAAGAGCTTTCCAAAAATATAAAAATTTCTGAAAAATTCACTGATTTGCGCCCAAAATTGTGATTTTATGAAAAAATATAAAAACATGATAAATCCCTCAAAAATTGTGATAAAGCCGAAATTTTTCTACTGTAGCTTCCTTATATCATGGACAAACTTTTGCTAAAATCTTGTAGAAAAATTTGCAGCCGTTTGGAAGATATGATGAAATCTTTAAAACCTAGGGTTTTGTCGAAAAAGTAGCAGATCTGCAGCAAAAAGTTAATTAAACCTGCAAAACTCAACAATGGGGGTTATATGAATGCAAATTTTTACCACAAAAACCTACAAAAAAGATCAAGTGAAGTGAGTCCCACCGGGCGTGCCAAATGTAGTTAGGGTAAAATTACAAATCAGGGCAAACGAATAAACAGCAATGATAAAAACCCTAGCAATGCACAATGAAGCACAAGACAACATGAAAATCAAAATAACAAATGTGAATGCAAACCGATCCCCACGCTATGCTTGATTTATCTCCATTGCTCTTCTCCACCTCGCATGAGCATGCAAGATTTTGAAGGATTGTTGTTGGAAGAATGTTGGGTGCTCACTTCTGCAGCATAACATTAAGATGAAGATGATATGAGGATGATAGTTGAAGGATGCAAAGGCTCTAATAATATTTCAACAGCATGTGGATACTTGAGGATCAATGCATGCTAATGATAATTTGGTAGAATAATGTTACTTGAAGCTCAATGCATGCTAATGGCTTGTGAGGGGGTTGATTTATAGGAAAGGCTTGGTTCCAATGGATGGCTAGGATCAATTAGGGCTTTAGGTGAAATGGATGGATAGGATTAAGTTAGGTTTCCTTGCACATCAAGAAATTGTAGTCATATGATATGTGGCAAAGGAGGATGAAGCTTAGGTGTGCTTGTGTAGATAAATACTAAAATTAGGTCCCATTAGTTGTGCATGTGAAAGATAAAAGTTGTAACACATGATTGACTAGACAAGTGTTGGAATGTGATGAAAGATGAGTGTTTAATTCAAATAAAATATTTGAATTAGTTGGGATATGAGTTGGATATTAATTAAATAAATAAAATTTATTTAATTAATTGAGAAGTTGAATATGATGAGATAAGATATGATGTGGAAATTAATTAAATAAATAAAATTTATTTAATTAATTGGGATGGGGATGGGATTATGCATGTGAAATTAATTAAATAAATAAAATTTATTTAATTAATTGGCTAAGTAGGATGAGGATGGGATTGAATGGGATTTTAATTAAATAAATAAAATTTATTTAATTAATTGGCTAATGGATAAATGGGATTAAGAGTGGGATTTAGGACAAAAATGGCTTATGATGTTTAGGATAATATTTTAATAAGGTGTTGTATGACATGGACAAAGTTGGGACAAATTTGGGTGTCTACAAATATATTGGGCGGCTTTGGTGTGTGGGGGTTTTTACCTGAAAGGGTTTTCCCCACGTATATCCTGTGTTGTGAGTTTTGTGTTTGCATTTGAAAATTGTTATCATTTTCTGTTAATGTGCATCTTAATCTATAACTCTAAAATAAACTTGCATAAGTCTTTCCTCATTAGATCAGTATAGGAAGCGTATTTCGCATACCTTGCTTTCTTTCAGTTGGTATCAAAGCCTGATCTCCTTTGGTTCTAGTTGTTGGGTAGAGGGTTTTTTGAGCTGATCTTCATTTGAGTGGGAGCTTGTGTAGAGGATTTTGAAATCTTTGTTGCAGGTAAGAGATGGCGAGCACATTTGGGAGGTTTGAGATAGAGAAGTTTAATGGCAATAATTTTGAGTTGTGAAAACTCAAAACGGAGGACATGCTTATAGATTGAAATTTATGGGAAATCATATCTGGTACAAAACCAATGGCAATGTCTCAAGAAGACTGGGATCTCAAAGATTGAAAAGCTAAGGGTTTGATAAGATTCTGTTTGGCTGATTCGTTGCTCCTGAATATCCATGAAGAGAAAACTGCAAAGGATCTTTGGAAGAAGCTTGAAGATGTTTATCAGGCTAAATCCCTGGTGAACAAGTTATTCCTATGAAAGAAATTGAATTCTTTGAAGATGGAAGATGGAGGATCTATCACTGATCACCTATTCATACATTCAATATGCTTGTTTCCCATTTGACTTCTGTTGGTGTGAAGATGGAGGAGGAGGATCGATGTATGACATTACTATGTTCCTTACCAGATTCGTGGGACCACCTTGTTATGGCCATTGGGAGTACCACTTCCACCTTCAAGATGGAAGATGTGGTTTCTTCACCGTTGTCTAAAGAGATGCAGAGAAAGACTTCTGAATCAGCTAAGGAGGCTCTTGCTATTCGTGGTAGACCTAAAGTGAAGGGAAAGAAAAAGGATAAGAAGGAAGAAAAAGGAAGATCCAAATCCCGTGGGAGATCTAAGTCTACTGAAAAGTCCAAGGCCCTGTGTTGGAACTACGGCAAACCTGGTCACTTCCGCAAGGAGTGCAAGGAGGAGAAAAAGAATAAGAAGAAGAACAATGATTCAGATTCTGACAAGTCCTCTCAAGATGAAGGAGAAGCATTTGTCTCTGCCTTGGCAATGCATGCATCTGAGGATGTGTGGCTTATTGACTCTAGTGCATCTTTTCACATGACCTCGTATCAGGACTGGTTTTCAAAGTATGAAGAATATGACGGTGGAAAGGTGTACTTGGGTGATGATTCTAACCTGGATATTGTTGGCCATGGAAGAGTCTTGATTCGATTCCCTAATGGACGAGTAAAGGGAATCAATGGTGTTCTACATATCCCTGGTTTGACACGAAACCTTCTTTCTATAATAAAATTTAATGATGTGGGTGTGCAGGTTGTTTTCTCGATTGGAGGATGCAAGATGACTAGAGGATCTATGGTGTTGGCTAAGGGTGTTTGGATTGGTACTCTGTTTCATCTTGACACATGCATGGTACAGTGCAATAGTGCCTCTGTTTTGAAGAAGAGAGCTTCATAATCTTTATCCTCACCATTGGAGCCAGCAGTGAAGAAGACTGTTGCTTCTACTTCCGATGGTGGTGCTTTCTGGGTACCTAAGGGTGCTCATTCTATGGAGATGAAACTTCCAGCTAAGAAGACAATGTTATGGCACCAAAGGCTTGGTCACATTGGTGAAAAGGGTTTAAGGACCCTAAAGAATAAAAATCTTGTTGAGGGTATGAATGATTGTAACCTTGAGTTTGATTTCTACGAACATTGCATTCATGGAAAACAAAACCATGTTTAGTTTTATTCTAGTTCTCACAAATCTTCTGAGGTTTTGGAATTGATTCATTCTGATGTGTTTGGTCTTGTTAATGTTCCTTCAATTTCAAAATCCATTTACTTTGTTTCATTTATTGATGATTATACAAGAAGCACATGGGTGTATTTCCTTAGAAGTAAATCAGAAGTCTTTAATAGATTAAAAGAGTTCAAAGCTCTTGTAGAGAATCAAAAGGATAGAAAGATTAAGTGTTTGAGGACTGACAATGGTGGTGAGTACTCTTCAGTAGATTTCGACAAGTTCTATAAAGAATAGGGGATTGAGAGGCACAAGACAACTCCATATACCCCTCAGCAGAATGGAGTTGTAGAGAGAATGAATAGAAAGTTGATGGAGAGGGCAAGGAGTATGCTAAGTGGAGTTGGTCTTGAACAAAAGTTTAGGGTTGAAGCTATTTCTACCCCTTGTTACCTAGATAACAGATCTCCTACATCAACACTCATTGATAAGACACCTATGGAGGCATGGTCTAGTAAAAATCCTTCATTAAGACACATTCGAGTATTTGGTTGTGAGGCATATGCACATGTGCCTAAGGAGAAGAGGTCTAAGTTGGAGAACAACGCTATAAAGTGTATCTTCATCGGTTATGGTATAAGTGTCAAAGGGTAAAAGTTTTGGGATCTAGTAGCTAAGAGAGTTCTGTATAGTAGAAGTGTGATCTTCAGAGAGGTCAATCCTTCTTCTGTCATCTTGTAGCCAGACAAAGAAGAGAAGAAAGATGATGTGGTTCAGCTTCCTTCCACCCCTAAGAAAATTAAACTAAAAACATCTATTGGACCTGATAATGAGGAGAACTCTAGAAGCTCTGAAAGTTCAGGGGAAGATGAAGAACCTCAACCTCAACCTTTGAGGAGGTCCACGCGGATAAGGAAGCAACCTAATAGGTTTGGTTATTCACTACATGATTCCAGTTGTATTTTTGCTTTGATTTCTAACACTGATGAGCCTAGAACTGTGAAAGAGGCTATGGGTATGAAAGATGCAAGTTCTTGGAAGGAGGCCATGGAAGAGGAGATGGCTTCTTTGGAAAAGAATAATACTTCAAACTTGGTGCCTTTGCCTGAAGGATGAAAACCTGTTGGATGCAAATGGGTGTTCAAAAAGAAATTTGGTGTAGATGGCAGTGTTGAGAAATATAAGGCTAGATTGGTTGCAAAGGGGTATTCTCAGGTGGAGGGAATTGAATATGGTGAGATTTTCTCTCCTATTGCAAATTTGACATCTATTTGGTTCCTATTATCTCTTGCAGTAGCGTATGATCTAGAAGTGGAAGAGATGGATGTGAAAACAACATTCCTCCATAGTGACTTGGAGGAGGAAATCTATATGTCATAGCAAGAGTACTATGTGGTGAAAGGTAAAGAAAATCTAGTTTGCAAGTTGAAAAAGTCTTTGTATGGTTTGAAACAATCTCTTAGGATGTGGTACCATAAGTTTGATGCCTTTGTGTTAAGTATTGGATTTCAAAGATCAAAATTAGATCATTGTGTTTACTACAAGGTTGACAATGATCACATTCTCATTACTGCATTGTATGTTGATGATATGTTACTCATTGGGAATGGTAAAAGTGTGATTTCTGATTTGAAGTCTCAGTTGTCAGCATAGTTTGAGATGAAAAATCTAGGGGCAGATCGGTACATTCTAGGAATGGAAATCAGAAGAGACAGAGCAAATAGAAAACTTTGGTTAGGCCAGAGTAAGTATATTAAGACTGTGTTAGAGAGATTCAACATGATGGATTGTAGACCTTTGACAGTTCCTGTTACAATGGGGACAAACTTATATTTTGAAGATTGTCCAAACACTCCTTCTGAGATAGAGGATATGAGCAGAGTTCCTTATGCTAGTGTGGTTGGCAGTTTTATGTATACGATGGTCTGCACAAGACCAGACATTGCCCAAGCAGTGGGAGTCCTTAGTTGATTTATGGATAATCCTAGACGGGTACATTGGAGTACAATGAAGAGAGTGTTCAGATATTTACAGGGTACTTCTGAGTATTCCTTATGTTATCATGGTTATCCTACAGGACCTCGACATTCACTTTATATTCATGGATTTGTGGATTTAGATTGGGCAGGTGACATTGACAGCAAGAGATCCACCAGTGCTTATGTGTTCACTATGTTTGGTGGTGCTATTAGTTGGATGAGTAAGAGGCAACCTATGGTCACTTTGTCCACTACTGAAGTTGAGTACATGGCAGCAACTCAAGCTTGTAGAGAAGCCATTTGGCTTAAAAGATTATGTTCTTATGTTGGGTTTGATGCAGGGAAAATTACTATTTGTTGTGACAGTCAGAGTACCATATGTTTGGCGAAGAATCCTACTTTCCACGCAAGGACTAAGCATATTGATTTCAAGTATCATTTTGTTCGTGACATGGTGGAGGCTGGGAAGGTAAACTTGGAAAAAGTTGAAACTTTGATGAATGTTGTAGATTCCTTGACAAAACCTCTGAGCATAGAAAAGTTCAATTGGTGTTCAGAGTCTATGGGCCTCAGGGCTCCTAGTAATTAAATCATGGTGTTAATACTCCCTTTGCTCTTGCAAGGTGTTCGACAAGTGGGAGAATGTTAGGAAAGGTGTCTCAACCTTACAACTTTGAAATATTATTGTTCTTCCCAGTTTTGGTCTTTTTGGATACCCATTATCTTGGATAGTGGTCTGGAACTTTCAAAGTTTCCAAAAATTTCTAAGAGAGCGAGAAATAGCAAGATTTACTATTTTTAGTAAGTTCTTCATTTGAACTCGGATTGACCTCAAATTTTTTCTAGAAGGTGCAGAACAGCTAAGTGAACATCTCAGGTGAGTTTCATCTCAAGATCATATCTGGATCGCGAGATATTAAAGTTTTTATTTTTTTTAAACTGCCAAAAAAGTTCTGAACTAAATTTTTGGGTATTAAAACTTCTCTAAACAGCCCGAAAACTGTTGTAACTAGTGAATCCAGTTACAAGGTGATAGAATGCTTCACAATCTTTCTGACGCATAAAATGGTTCGTCAATCAAACACCCAGATCAAAAGTTATAACCTCCGGAAGTTGGACCTTCTATTTTGGGAAATGTAAAAATGTGTTGGACACATAATAGAGCTGTAAAGGGGAGAGTTACACGTGGTGGTGTGTGGTTTGGTACATCATGAGGCATTTTTATTGGGAGATAATTTGGGTGCCACTTTTGGGTGGTTTCAGCTCATGGTTTTGTAATTACTGTTGGCAGTGTGTTGTATTGTATCTCCTATATATCAGGAACTTGAGATGGAGGTTGTATGTAGAATCTTATAGATGTCGAATTACCTCCTGGATCTCTGGTTGGGTATACTCCTGTAAAAGATTGCTCTACTAGTATATTGTAATCTTCGTGATTTCTGAATAATATATTGGGCGGCTTTGGTGTGTGGGGTTTTTTACCTGAAAGGGTTTTCCCCATGTATATCTTGTGTTGCAAGTTTTGTGTTTTCATTTGGAAATTGTTATCATTTTCTGCTAATGTGCATCTTAATATGTAACTATAAAAGAAACTTACATAAGCCTTTCCTCATTAGAATAGTGTAGGAAGCGTATTCCACGTACCTTGCTTCCTTTCAATTCAGTCCACGTTGCTCTAGAGGCAACTCTCTACTGTCCCATCTTCTATGGGTACCCTTTCCATTCTCATCTATTCTTTTCAAAGCATTCATGATTTGCCTTTTCCTTTCCTCCACAATTCTCTTTACATGCCATTTTACTTTCTTATTCATTGGCCATACCCAAAAATATTCATGGCTTTCTTCTTCTAGCCATTGTTGCCTTGCAATCACTTATTGCTTTGAGTCTCTTCTCAATGCTTCCAGCTCTCTTTCAAAATCAGTACTTTGCTTCTTCATATTTTCTTGGCTAAGTTACCTCACTTCGGTGATCTACTTAGAACTCAAAATCTTCTGTGCTCTGATACCAATCTGATAGCATGCTCCAAAGACATGCATATATACCCCCTAAATAAATTTTGGATTGACCACCTGGACTCCCCTCACTAAATCAACTTCTACAGACCTCCTGTCATAAAAGTGATAGGAACTAGGCAAGAACAATAAATATTGCACATTATAAGGTAGATCATAAACAATTAGATATGTGATAGGAACTTAAAGTTAGACACAATTTAACAACAGTGACATTTTCCTAACTAAAACTATAGCCAACCCAGCTTCGGTTACAAAATACAAACAGAGCATCTTTCTCCTGATGCTCTAGACTATACAACTACACAACCGTTGAGCCTGCACCTTATAACTTTCATCTTGTCTCAGCTTCTGTCATCTTAATGCCCTCCGCAGCTTCCTCAACCCATCGACTCTCTCATTATAGACCATTCAAACTCTATGCTCTGCTTATAATGCTTTTATCACACAATCTGATAGTCTTTGGCACTTGTAAATGTTTGGTCTCTTCTTTTCTAACTCCGGCCTCTACCTATCGACCTCCCTCCCTCTTTTGTCTGTGGTCACTCTATCTTTCTCTTATCGGCCTTTTTCTTCTGTAACTTGGCCTTCCTTTCTTCGGTCGTTATCTCTTCTTTTTCTCTCACGACCACCACTCCCCCTTTCTATCTTCAATCTATCAAATCTTCTTATGCATTCTTCCTTTTTGGGCATTACAATAGAATTTAGACCATCATTGATTCCAACTGTTGTGGCTCTCTATCTTTTCCCAAAACATTCCATCTTTGCCATATAATTGGTACACTAATCCGCCCAGGCCTGCCAAAACTATTTATTCTTTCTACCAATGATGTCAATCATGCTATCTTCCATTACTATTATTGGCTTGTTCTTCATAATCACCGGCCTCCTTCCATATTTTGATAGCCACTTGCCTTTTAACCGTTTATTCTCCTTCTATTTGTAACCATCAATTTGCCTCCTCTGAAGCTACAGTTGCAGAACATTACATACCATGTTCTCTATCACTTGACCATCCATCTTCACTTTGGAGCTATCCCAACGGTAAAGGAAATATCGAACCATAGTTTCTGACACTTGGTGATAGGAGGATTCTTGCTACTGTTCATACTGAAGTTGAGATTTCTGTAATTGACCCTTTTAACTACATACTAATTTATATCTATTCTTTTCCTTCTGTCAAAGGTAAACATATCAAATTATTAAGCTCCCTTCCAGGAGGCGACAGAAGCTACCTTTAACCACCTAAGACATAAACACTATGCAAAAAATCTACAAATATAAATATATTAAATAGATGCCCCTGCATCATATTTTAAATTATTTTTAAAATAATTTGAATTTATATATATATATATATATATATATATATATATATATATATATATATATATATATATATATAATTAAATTATTCCATTCACGATAGTTTGTTCTCTTGTGATATTCAAAACCATTCTTTTATCAAGATCTATCATGTGCCCTACCTATCCATGTTACACTAGCATGCCTTTTAATGACCTATCCTTATAATGTCATGATGGCTCAAATTTATGTAATTGGGATGTGTTGTCCAATGGTTTTCTTGATAATGATGACTTATTTGATGACTCATATTCTGAAAGATTAAGGCTCATGGATTGATAATGATAGTTTATTAGTGGAGCATATTTATGATAGTTCATTGCTCTTGCATAATAGTAATATGGATCTTTTGAATGGTGATTATTGATGCAAAGGGAAAACAATAACAAGGACAATGTCTTTAGAATTCTACAAACCCCTTTCTATGGGGTTTAAATTTAACCCTATTCTTTCCCTTCACAACCTACTGCACTAGTTTCAACCCTCAAGAAAGGCCTAATTGGGCTACTTTGAATGACAAAAATTTGGAAAATGCATTCTTTTTGCTTTCCTAGATTCATATAACCTTTCACACACCCTGTAGGGTCTTATCAAACCCTAACTCTATTGTGGAGATTCCAATAAGCAATATACTATGGTTTTTGTAGGTCTGTCAAGTAGAAAAACACTCAGACTTGAATCTCTTCCACATATGAATGTTTCAGGGGATCTCACTTGGTGTACACTTGACCAATACCCTAACAAAGGTCCTCAAATAATTTTGTGCATTTTCAATGGTGTAGTCAAAAGTTATTGATTTTTAATGGTCACTAAAAACCCTAGTTTTAAAGACAAGGCAATGACAGTCAGCTTGCCTTATTCTCAAACAAAACACTATTAAAACACAAAAAAGTAAATGCATTAGGCATGTAATTCCTTGTTCCCACTTTACATTCATCTTCCAACCAAGCACCATGCCATACAGGTTGGTACAGACTTCTTTTTTGACTGTATACCTATAAAGCTGTCAAAAAATGCAAGGGAAACAATGTATTTGCAAGAACAAAATAGTTTTATCCATTCTTGGAGCATGCTCATTTGTTTTTGTTTGTGAAAAATCTGGTCCAATTCAATTACAATATATATATATATAGAGAGAGAGAGAGATAAAATAAAAACTTGATATTTATGTCCTATATCACTACCTAGGACTAAAAAGACATTGCAAGAGATCCTACATGGTCTTCAAAGACCTTAGTTGACTCAAAAAACCTAACACCAAGGCTAAAGAACAAACCCCAACTCACCAACAAGCCAAAATTCACTAGGAAATTTAAATTTGCTTTTTGGTGGGAAACTCAAAATTTGAATTTTTAGGACTTCCTACAAACTATAACCATTAGAAATGATCCCAATGGACTCTAATTGACCTTCAAACACTAATTAAAGACTATTGACATGAAAATGACCTTAAAACACAAACTAGACATCAAAATGACCTTAAAAACATGAAAAGAGTGATGCTCCTACATCATACTCCCAAGGGAAAGAAAATGAAACTAAAGTTCAACCTAAGAGGAGGTCTACATCAATGCTCTCATGCTTGATGATGCCATCTCCAGTCATCCATGTGACATTCTCATACAGTAACCCTTCCACTTGACCAAATATTGAAAGTATTGCTTGCCTCTAGTCTTCTTGCTCTCCTTGGTGTCAAGAATACACTCTAACTCTGTTGGTTTGGTATGTGGTAGGTCCTCTATTCAATCAACAAAAGACATATTATGTATACCTACTCCTTCATTAGCATTTTCATCTCCTTTGTAAGGGTATAAGTCAGCAACATTCAACATTGGTGATATGCCTACTCCATTAGGCAAGTCAATCTCATAGGCATTGTTGGAAAACTTCTTAACAATCCTATAAGGACCTATCTTCTTCATCTTCAATTTGGTATACTCTCCTTTGGGAAACCTTTTCTTTTTGAGATGTGCTAGGACAAGATCTCCAACCTTAAAACTAACCTCTCTCCTTTTCAAATCTACCTTGTGCTTATACTTTTCCACACTAGCTTGGAGCTGTTGTTTCACTTGTTGATGTATCTCTTGCATGGCAATGACAAATTGTTCACTCACTGCACTTTGCTTCTCCATACCACTAATATCTCTTAGTTTAAACACTCCTCTTGGTTGCATGCCATAAACCACTTGAAATGGACTCTTGCCAATGCTCCTATTCACTGATTCATTATAAGCAAACTCTGCTTGGGGTAACAGAAGATCCCATTGTTTAGGACGATCATTTGAAAGGCATCTTAGTAGGTTACCTAAGCTTCTATTGACCACCTCAGTTTGGCTATATGTATGAGGGTGGTAGGCTGATCTAAAACTGAGATTTGTACTAAGCATTCTCCACAATGTCCTCCAAAAGTGTCCTAGGAACTTACTATCTCTATCAGAGACTATGCTCAATGGTAATCCATGAAGTCTAACAACCTCCTTAAAGAACAAACCTACAACATATGAAGCATCACTTGTACTTTAACAAGGAATGAAGTGATCCATCTTGGAAAACCTGTCTACAACAACATAAACTGAATCAAAACTCCTTTGTGTCTTTGGCAAACTCATGACAAAGTCCATGCTAATGGATTCCCAAGGCCCATTGGGAATGGGTAAAGGCTGGTACAGTCCTACATTAGTGCTATTCCCTTTTTATTTTTGACATATAGTCCACCTCTTGATAAACTTTCTTACATCTATTTGTATCCTTGGCCAAAAGTAGTGCCCTCTTAGCTACTCTAGTGTCTTATCAAGACCAAAATGACCCACCATACTTCAACAATACTTTTCCTTGATGAGATTCTCCATCATGGAACACTTGGGTACACAAAGTTCTACTCCTTTAAACAATAAACTATCATGTACATAAGGTAGTCTAACCACTTGTCCATGTTGGTACTAGTAGGTTGCTTACAAACAACATATACTTCTTTAAAATCTTCATTGCTCTCAGATATCTCCTTGAGTGCTTCAATCCAAACACTCTGTAACTAAATTTCTTGTACCATTAATGCTCTTCTACTCAAAGAATTAGCTACCTTGTTACTCTGCCCCATCTTGTGTTTGATTGTGAAAGTGAAATTTTGTAGGTATTCAACCAACTTAATGTGCCTTTGACTGAGTTTTTCTTGACTGCTTATAAATTGAAGAGCATGATTTTCTGTATAGACCAAAACCTCCTTAGGTAGAAGATAGTTTCTCCAATTTTTTAGTGATTGAACCATTCCATACATTTCTAAATCATATGAATAGTACTTCTTCTTTGCATCATTCATTTTTTCACTAAAATATGCTATTAGCTTATTGTCTTGGCTCAAAACTGCCCCTATAACATGTCCACTAGCATCACATTCTATTTGAAAGACCTTATTGAACTCAGGTAAGGCCATGATAGGTTGCTCAATCACTCTCTTTTTTAGATATTCAAAACTCTTATCAGCTTGCTCAGTCCACATGAATTTCTTTTTCTTATCCCCCTTATTAGTATCTATGATAGGTGCACATATATGTCTAAAACTTTTGATAGATTTCCTATAAAAAATTGCGAGACCATGGAAACTTCTTACTGCTATGAATGATCTAAGTGTAGGCCACTCCAATATTGCCTTCACTTTGCTTGGATCCATCTTCAACATCCCTTTTGAAACCACAAAACCAAGGTATATTAGTTCTCTATTCATGAATTCATACTTTTTAAGGTTGATCAACAAATTTTCTTCTTGTAGCCTTATGAACACCAAATTCAAATGATACAAATGCTCTTTTTTGTTAGAACTAAGAACCAATATGTCATCAAGATAAACAACAAAAAACTTACCAATGTATGGCTTGAGGACCTCATTCATGAGCCTCATGAATGTACTAGATGCATTTGAAAGACCAAATGGCATAACAAGCCACTCATACAGGGCCTCATTTGTTTTGAACACTATTTTCCATTCATCTCCTTGTTTGATCCTTATTTGATGGTATCCACTTTTGAGGTCTATCTTTGAGAAGTAGCTGGCCCTACTCAAACAATCCATTAAGTCTTCTATTCTTGGAAGTGGAAACCTATATTTGATTATTATCTTGTTTATTGCCCTGGTGTCAGTGCACATTCTCCACTCACCTCCTTTCTTAGGTGCCAAAAATGTTGGAACTATAGAAGGGCTGAGGCTCTCCCTGATTAACCCTTTGTTAAGCAACTCTTGTACTTGTTTTCTTATTTCTTCATTTTGTTAGGGTGTCATCTTATGGGCTGCCTTGTTTGGTAGACTAGCCCCTGGTATGAGGTCTATATGATGACTGATATCTTTCATTGGAGGCAAGGAGCTAGGAAGTTCATCCACAACTATGTCTACATAATCCTTCAACATGTCTTGAATCTCACATAGCAGCTCATCAATTCTTGTTGTTGTTATGATAGTCTTAGGTTTGACTAGCACTACAAAACCCATCTCTTTCTCCTCCATTGTCTTTATAAACTCTTTTTCACCCACTAACATTACACTTGAGCCAACCTTTTGGTCCTTATCTTCCTCTTTCAAAGGTGCTAAGGTATAGGTAACTCCATCCTTCTCCAAAATATAGACTGTTGCAAGTATGTGCCTAATTGGTATTGTCATTGATGTCAACATATCTATGTTGTCATTGGTGTCAACTATGCCCTTATTTTCTTACTTTCTTGTAGATGGTGAGGATATTAAGGAAATTAGCTCATTCGGTAAAAACAATGAATTGTAGTAGAAACAGTGCATTGCATGCAGAAGAATGTTCTGCATTTCCTATAGAATAAATATCTTTGCCTGTGGATTGGAAGATATTTAGAAGCATGTCTGAAGATATTATATTCCAAGTTTGAGCCTCCGGCATGAAGATTTGAGTGAGTTGTGTTCACCAGAGTAAAACTTGCTTTTTTGTGTATTCAGTTGTGACATGGAGAAAGTATTTTTCTCCACATTCCTTCGCATTAAAGTATTTTGGTCTATGGTTTAGGAATTATATCTATGATGATGTTAAGTGCCTTCAACTACAAAGCATCATGATTTGGTGGTATGCAAGCTATCTTTTGCTTATGATAGTGGCTATTAGTGTTGTTCTTGTGCTCCAGTTTGAAGAATCTTATTAACAAGGTGTTTAGAGATTGTGCGGTTGTTCCTGGTGATTAGAATGTGCTTGTGGATGTCTCCTAATCATGTTCCTACCTTTGGATTGGTTTGAAAAAAGGAAAATTGGATAGTGAATGAAGAATGATCTTGTAGACCCATTGCTAACATCAGTCTTAGATGACATGGTTGAATTTATTATTTGCAGAGATGCTTTGAAGATTGTAGAAGTGTGTCATGGCATGGAGGATTGTGTTTGAGTCCCAGCTAAGGTGTGGTGTGATCCACATATATTCTTACATCTTTTCCTTAGCTTAATTTGTATTAGGTCTAGATCTATTTTATGTATGTTTGTAATGCCGACCTTGGAGATTGATCCAATGGTTGATGAATGTAATACCGACCTTGATGTAGATTCCAAGGTTGATGAATTGTATTAAAGTTTGCAATGAAGTTGTGAAGTGTGTTTTGTGAATATGAAGAGATAAGTGCAAAAGTTTGAAAAAGTAGAGTAGAGGAGTCATTTGTGCTTCAATGGAACTAAACCTTGGTATGGAATAGATGCTATTCAATCAGTTCACCATCCTAGTAGTGAGCCACCCTTCGGTAGTGAGCCATCCTTAGGTAGTGAGCCATTTTTTTTGCAGTGAGCATTTTGAGTAGTGAGCCCTGTAGGTGGTAGTGAGCCCTGTAGGGGGCAATGAGCCTCTATTTTTTGGTATTATTATAACATATAATTTTATGTGGGCTAACACCCACCATGGTTTTTCCCTTTTTAGGGTTTTCCACATAAAAAATCTAGTGTCTACTATGTTGAATATGTGATTGTGATTAAGTTAATGGTTATATGCTTTCATGCTTGAATCTGAATATGAATAATTAAGTTGTTGATGATTTGATCTACATAAGAAGCTAAGTTTTTGATACAACTGATTCACCCCCACCCCTCAGTTGTCCAGTGTATTTCAACAATTGGTATCAAAGTAGGTTCCTCGGGAGAAAGTCTAACAGATTGAGGAAGATCCAAAATGTCTTATAAGAAGAAAGATTCATAATTTGATGGGACAAATTATGCTCTTTGGAAGGTACGAATACAAATCCCTCTTCTTTGTCTTGGTTATAAAGTATAGAAGGCTGCATAAACACAATATACCATGCCTAAAAATGGTTTGTCGACTAAAGATGAAATCAAAGAATATGAGTTGGATGTCAAAGCAAAGGATGCTCTATTATTTTCCTTAAGTGACTTAGTGTTGACAAAAGTTGTGGACCTTGTGTTGGTTAGCAGATTTGTTCTTCCAAGATAACTATGAAAATGACCTAGTATGTGTTGCAAGTATGGGCCTAACCGGTGTTGTCATTGATATCAACATACTCATGTTGCATTGATGAAAAGGATTGGATGAGCTGAGTGCTGAGGATATTGAGAAAATTAGTCCTAATTAGGAATAGAGAAGAATAGTGAAGACAGTAAGGTAAAAGTCCAAGCTAAGATGAGGATCAGAGGATATGGTTTAAAGGGTTTGTAGATATGTGTCTTAAGATGATCCAATAAAGATTTTAGAGGTTCGCATGAAGATCTGAAGAAGTTGTGGTTGTTCAAGTAAAACCAGTTCCGGTAGGTGTTCAGAGGTGACAAAGTGACACAGATAGGTCCGGTGAGATCCGAAAATGCATTATCCTATTCTACAGATTTGAGGGAGTGTTGAGGAAGTCTTTGTGAAGTGTCAACTCGATTGGTTCATGGTTTGAAGGTCTGCAAGCATCTATTCCTTTGTGACAGTGATGACAGACTGTGTTCTTGAGGTTCTGGATGAAGGAGAGAAGGTTTTCAGTAAGCAGATGAAGTGTGGATGTTCCTGGTGATTCAGGCAATCTTGTGGAGGTCTTTGGATCATGTCCAGTTCATGTTGGTGGTTCACATTAGAGTTGGAGCTTGCAATTGAAGAATAACTTCCGAATGATGGTGTTCTTCCTGAGACTGGCCGACTGGATGTATTACACATCTTGCAGATGTTGTTGTAGATGTTTGCCGACCTAGATGATTATTCCTAAGTCGATGCCTTGTATAAATAAGGGATTGTAAAGTTGTTTCAAAGTGTGTCTTATGGAGATGTGAGTGTGGTAGCGAGGAAGAGAGCGAAAGGCAGAGCAAAAGTTTTGGGCTTAAATGGAACTGATTCAAGCATGGTGAAGATGCTATTCTCCAGTTCAAGTATGTGATACTTATGATTTTGTAGACAGTGAGTCTCTTGTAGGCAGTGAGCCTCTTGTGAGCAGTGTGCTCAGGCAGTGAGCCCTAATTGGCATGTGCCATTTTGTTCTTTCTATTCTTCTAACAGAGAATACAATCTTGGGTTAATCACCCCATGGTTTTTCCCTTAACCGGGTTTTCCATGTCAAAATCTTGGTGTCTTATGTGTTGATGTGTTTCTACTCTTGATTTGATGCATTATGTTTCCATGATTGATTTATTGATATGCTGCTAAATCACTAAGAGGATTTAAGTGTGTAATTGAAAGAAAGTTTTTGACAACTGATTCACCCCCCTCTCAGTTGTCTATCCTGAATCTAACAATTGGTATCAGAGCTAAGTTCCTCTAAAAAGAGCTTAACCACTTGAGGAGATCTAGGATGTTGTCCTATAAGAAGGATAGTCTGAAGTTTGATGGAACCAATTTTAATCTTTGGAAAAGTTGCATGAAATGTCACTTGCAATGTATGGGAATGCAATATTGGACCATGGCTTCAACAAAGTATACTCCTCCACAAGGTGGCCCGAAAGCCCCAAATGAAATCACAGATGCTGAAAATAATCTGTGGACTATAGAAGCTCTTCTAAGCACATTATCTGATTTAGAACTTTTAAATGTTGTTGACCTACCAACTGCTTTTGAGATTTGGGAAAAACTAGAACTTCTGCACGAAGGAGACAAGTATGTTAAATGTGCAAGGCTACAGAGTCTGAAAGGGAAATTTGAAAATCTGAAGATAAGAGAAGATGAAAATATCACTACTTTTATGCCAAGAGTTAATGAGCTTGTTTGTGGAATTAGATGTGCTGGTGGAGTCTTGGATGAAGATGAGATTGTTGGAAAAATTTTCAGATCTCTTCTTGCTTCTTATAAAATCAAGGTTGCTTCCATTGAAGAATTCAGAGCCCATACAACTGTCACAAGAGATCAATTGGCAGGTAAATTGGCTACATTTGAAATGATTGAGTTTGGAGATGCCCCCCCAAGACTAAATCAGCATTCAAAGCTAGTGCTTCTACAAAAGGAAAACAAAGGTTTGAACCGAGAGAGAACTCTTCAAGGAAACTATCATTGTATGAAAAAGCAAGAAAAGACTTGGAAGAAGAAGATACTGAAACTGCTCAGCTTGAAGCCCTTATTGCAAAAAGACTGCCAAGAGGATTTGGTAAGTATGAAGGAAAATTATCTTTTAAGTGTTTCAACTACAACAAGATTGGTCATTTTGCCTCTAAGTGTCCGGAAAGATTTTCAAGGCCAAATCCTAACAGATCAAGGTTCCAAAAGAATTGTTACTATGTTCATGAAGAGGATGATAATGAAGGAGTAACAGATGATGAATCAGAGACAGGAAACAAATCTGGAAGTGACTGGGTATTTATTGCCATCAAGGAAGAAGATCCAATGCCCTCTGAATCTATCAATCATAAAGTTGTAGAAAGAGCTCTGGCTGCACAAGTTGAAGAAAAGGATGACTGGGTCATTGATAGTGTATGCTCTCATCATATGACAGGTGACAAAAATAAGTTTTTAGATTTGGAAAGGTATGAAGGAGGATTGGTAAAGTTTGGTGATAATTCTACTGGTAGAATCAGAGGTAGAGGAACTATTTATTTTGATGGAAAGAATAAAACCAGTAATGTACTGTATGTTGAAGAATTGAAGCACAATCTTCTCAGTGTTGGACAGTCGGTGGACAAAGGCTATGATCTCCAATTCAAGAATGGAAAATGCAATATCTTTGAAAGTTCTGGAATAGAGATTGCATCCGGTACTTAGACAAAAGGTAATATCTTCCATTTAATTGGTACCGGTAATAGTTGTCTATTTGTGCAAATTGATCAGAGTTGGTTATGGCATAGGAGGATGTGTCATGTGAATTTTGACAATATCATCAAGATAAGCAACACTCAGGCTGTACGAGATCTTCCAAAACTGGTGAAACCTACAAATAGTTTGTACAAAGAATTTCAGTTGGGAAAACAAAGCAGAGTCTCATTTAAAAGCAAAGAACAATATTCTACCGAAATATTGGACTTGGTTCATACTGATATATGTGGTCCAGCAAGAATCAGAAGTGTGCAAGGTGATAGATACTTCATGTTACTAATTGATGACTACTCCCAGATGATGTGGGTAACTTTTCTGAAAGAGAAATTAGAAGCTTTTGAGAAATTCAAAATATTCAAGGCTATGGTAGAGAATGAAACCAGATCAAAATTAAAGTGCCTGAGGTCTGATAGAGGTGGAGAATTCACATCCGGTGAGTTCATAGAATTCTGTGAGAAACATGGAATAAAGAGATAGTTGTCTGCTCCTAGGACTCCACAGCAGAATGGAGTAGTGGAGAGAAAGAACCGGACCATCTAGGAAGCATCTAGGACAATGATGATGGAAGCAAATGTTCCTCAGATCTATTGGAGAGAAGCTATCAGCATTGCATTCTATACTCTCAATCGAGTTCAAATCAAAAGCAATACTGGTAAGACTCCTTATGAACTTTGGTTTGGCATCACTCCTACTGTGAGGTATTTTAGAGTCTTTGGCAGCAAATGTTACATCAAAAGAGATGAAGATCTAGGCAAGTTTGATGCTAGAAGTGATGAAGAAATATTCTTGGGTTACTCTACTCAAAGCAAAGCATACCGGTGTTATAACAAGAGACTGAGAAAGATTATAGAAAGTGCAAATGTGAAGGTTGATGAAGGAATTGAAAAACCCTCAAGGTTTTATGAATATGATGAAGATGATCAGAATGATGTTCTGATTCAAGGAGCTCAAGCCCCTTCTGCAATTCAGACTCAAACTGATCCGGTAAATCAGGAAGAAGAGATGAGTTTCAATGAGCCTGATCAAGAATCAGAAGTGCAATAAACTCCCAAAGTTCCCTGATATGTAAGAATGAACCACTCTGAAGATCAGATCATACGTGATAAAAGCAAAGGTGTACAAACAAGAAGGAGAATTGCTCAAGATTCAGATGAGTATTGTCTGATTTCAAAGATTGAACCTAAGATAGCAAATGAAGCTTGCAATGGTGAAAACTGGACTAAAGCAATGGAGGAAGAACTGATGCAAATTGAGAAAAATCACACTTGGGATCTTGTTCCTAGACCTAGAAACAAGAATGTGATTGGAACAAAATGGGTCTTCCGGAACAAACTGAATGAAGTTTGGAAGTAATCAGAAATAAAGCCAGATTGGTCTACAAGGGTTACTCTCAAATATAAGGAGTTGATTTTGAAGAAACTTTTGCTCCGGTCACAAGAATTGAAGCAGTCAGATTATTTCTTGCCTTTGCTGGCTTCAAGGACTTCAAAGTATATCAGATGGAAGTCAAGTCTACCTTCCTCAATGGTGACTTGGAAGAAGAAGTATACATTGAGAAACCAAATGGATTTCAATTGTCTGATCATGGTGATATGGTCTGCAAGTTGAAGAAAACTTTGTATGGACTAAAGCAAGCCCCAAGAGCCTGGTATGAAAGATTGGATAAGCATCTTTCAAAGATTGGTTTCAACAAAGGTACTGCTGACAGTAATTTGTATTTCAAAATTGATCATGAAAACATCTTGATTGTTGAAGTGTTTGTTGATGATATCATTTTTAGAGGAAGAGATAGTATGTGTAAAACTTTTGCAAATCAAATGAAAAGTAAATTTGAGATGTCCATGCTTGGGGAAATAAATTTCTTCTTGGGTCTACAAATCACTCAAACAAAGAAAGGAATCTTCATTTCTCAGACCAAATATGTGAAAGAATTGTTGAAGAAATTTGGGATGGAAGACTCAAAACCAATGAATACTCCCATGGCAACTAGATGTAAGTTGGGCAAAGAGATGACTCTTCTAAGGCTGATCAAAAAAAGTATAGGTCAATGATTGGAGGATTGTTGTATCTCACTCAAACTAGACCTGACATTATGAATGTTGTTGGTCTTGTTGCTAGATTTCAAGCTGATCCTAGAGAATCTCATGTCATTGCAATCAAGATGATTTTTAGATATCTAAAAGGAATAGTTGAGTATGGATTTTGGTATCCCAGAGATCATGATTTCTCTCTTCATGCATATACAGATGCGGATTGGGAAGGAGATGTGGATGATCAGAAAAGTACCAGTGGTGGAGCATTCTTTTTGGGGAAGAGATTGGTTTCTTGGCTGAGCAAGAAATAAGAGGCAATAACTATGTCCACTACAAAGGAAGAATATATTGCAGCAGCAGGTAGTTGTACTCAAGTTTTGTGGATGAAGCAAATGCTAAGAGATATCAGAGTGGAGTATGAGGAACCTATCACAATATTCTATGATAACTCAAGTGCAATAAATATATCTAAGAATCCAGTGTTGCATTCAAAGACTAAGCATATATTTATCAAGTTTCACTTTCTAAGAAAGCAAGTGAACAAGAATGAAGTTAGATTGGAGTTTGTGCCTTCCAAGGATCAGATTGCATATATATTTACTAAACCTCTACCTAAGGACTCTTTTGAGTATCTCAGGGAGAAGTTAGGAGTTATTGCCCCTCCGGTGATGAACTAAGGTACACTGATGTACATCAGTCTGGTGGATATCACAGTCATATCTTGTGATCTAGATTGATGATGGGGAGCTGCTACTCAGGGGGAGCAGCTGGTATGATTCTGAAAGGGTGAAATTGCAAGTATGTACCCTTTGCCATTGATGTCAAAGGGGGAGAGAAGACATGTGAAAAACAAGTGGTGGCTGATCAAAGGGGGAGTAGTAAAGGAAGAGAAGACAAGTGAATGGTTGTTGGTGATAGGGGGAGTTGTGTCAGTAAAGAAAAGTTCTTGTCTTGATGGTCAAAATAGTTTTTCACATCATATGTTGCCATCAATGACAAAGGGGGAGATTGTTACAAGTATGGGCCTAACCAGTGTTGTCATTGATGTCAACATACTCCTGTTGCATTGATGAAAAGGATTGGATGAGATGAGTGCTGAGGATATTGAGAAAATTAGTCCTAATCAGGAATAGAGAAGAACAGTGAAGACAGTAAGGTAAAAGTCCAAGATAAGATGAGGATTAGAGGATGCAGTTTAAAGGGTTTGTAGATATGTGTCTTAAGATGATCCAGTAAATATTTCAAAGGTCCGTATGAAGATCTGAAGAAGTTGTGGCCATTCAAGTAAAAGTGGTTCTGATAGGTGTTTAGAGGTGACAAAGTGACACAGATAGGTCCAGTGAGATCCAAAAATGCATTATCCTATTCTACGGATTTGAGGGAGTGTTGAGGAAGTCTTTGTCAAGTGTCAACTCGATTGGTTTGTGGTTTGAAGGTCTGCAAGCATCTATTCCTTTGTGATAGTGATGACAAACTGTGTTCTTGAGGTTTTAGATGAAGGAGAGAAGGTTTTCAGTAAGTAGATGAAGTGTGGATGTTCTTGGTGATTCAGGCAATCTTGTGGAGGTCTTTGGATCATGTCTAGTTTGTGTTGGTGGTCCTCATTGGAGTTGGAGCTCGCAATTGAAGAATAACTTCTAGATGATGGTGTTCTACCTGAGACTGGCTGACCGGATGTATTACACATCTTGCAGATGTTCTTGTAGATGTTTGCTGACTTAGATGATTATTCCTAAGTTGATGCCTTGTATAAATAAGGGATTGTAAAGTCATTTCAAAGTGTGTCTTGTGGAGATGTGAGTGTGGTAGCAAGAAAGAGAGCAAAAGGTAGAGCAAAAGTTTTGGGCTTAAATGGAACTAATTCAAGCATGGTGAAGATGCTATTCTCCAGTTCAAGTATGTGATACTTATTATTTTGTAGGCAGTGAGTCTCTTGTAGGTAGTGCACCTCTTGTGAGTAGTGTGCTCAGGTAGTGAGCCCTAATAGGCATGTGCCATTTTATTCTTTCTATTCTTCTAATAGAGAATACAATCTTGGGTTAATCACCCCTTGGTTTTTCCCTTAACCGGGTTTTCCATGTCAAAATCTTGGTGACTTATGTGTTGATGTGTTTCTACTCTTGATTTGATGCATTATGTTTCCATGATTGATTTATTGATATGCTGCTAAATCACTAAGAGGATTTAAGTGTGTAATTGAAAGAAAGTTTTTGACAACTGATTCACCCCCTCTCTCAGTTGTCTATCCTGAATCTAATAGTATGCCCGAAATGAAGAACAAAAACATAACTAACAGTTGGATGAATTACCATCAAATTGGTAATCCTCCTCTAAATTTTAGAGGTACAGATCCCTCTTATAATATGAAATGAATGTAAACATAGGGTATGCTTTTCACCAGAAAGTAGGAAACGGAATACTACACCTACCCATAGCCATGAAATAGGTGTGAAAGATAAATTCGAAATAAAGTGAATGCAAATAAATGATGCAAATTTCATTTACCTAACACCCATAAACATTTGATAAAAGAAACAACTATTTTCCTCAACACATACCAACATAACAGGAGCAATATTGAAGACAGATTATGAATTGACACAGGAACAATTACAATCATAGAAGATATTTGAAGACACAAAGTTCTGAAAATAATTCTTCATTTCTTCAATATAACAAAACTCAAAGTTTCTACAATGCTTCTACACGTAAGCTGAATTAAGAAAAAGATAGCTGGGAATATAGAACAAAATAAACTTGCTCCTTTTCCCCTGTTCGCAGCTAGCCAGAAAAAGATACCCGCCATCTAAAAGTCCTTCCTAAATTATAGCTTTTCAAAACCCAAAATTGTAACTATCCGTAACAGTCTTTTTAGTAATCGCTATCAAGAAAGAAACCTTTAAACACTTACATTATATTAAAATACTAATTACAAAAATATTTTATGCATGCTAAACAAGTGGCATTAGATTGCCCTAGGTATGGGGGCAATTCCTAACTCCAGTCGTATTTCCATGAAAATATTATGCAATTCAGCATGTTCTTCTTCCTCCTCCAGGATGAAAATCACCCTGCGATATACAACATAGCTAGTCTTCTCTTTCCATGCAATTGTACGCAACTGGGAGATAATATCAATCTGCTCTTCTTTAGGCTAGTTCAAATCAAGTTGCAGGACAGGCATGGGTTCATCATCCCAAATCTCATTATTGGCAGGAAGTCCCATTTTGAAAACATCTCAATTAATAACACTAAATTTAGAAGTACTACCACCTCTCTCTGTAGACAAGCTAATCTAATTACGCTAGTAGGTAATGATGACTTTTAACTTGTTGATGTCATTTTACCACCTTGACGAGCTCTATTACACTTTGTCATTAAGAGGTAATTAATGCATCATTGATTTTGTACTTTGAGAAATGAGTCTTAAGATTTGAGCTCATATTTCATAACTCCTGAAAAGACATTCTCATGATATTGCCGTATGGATGATCAAATGAGTTGGCAATGCTTTGAAAACCATGAATTCGATGGAGAGTGCAATCATTGAACTACCTACGGGAAGTTCCAGGATTTTGAAATCCTTTGACAATGAGTGAAGTTGGGCCACTGGAGCTCATGTGAACTTCTAAACTATTAGAGCGAAGTTCAAAATCTTTCAACTTTCCTGACAGGAAGAAGAGTCGAGGAGTCAACCATTTCCTGAACTTTAGAACGTAGGTCGAAGGAATAAGGGGTTCATGAACTTAGAAAAACTTGACATTGGAGGGCTATTGGGTAACTTTGGAACTTGAACAAATACTTGACTCAAAAAGTTTACAGATTCTCCACTTCAATAATTATTTATGGGATTTGACGATTTCAGGGGAATATGCGGAAAGTTTGAAAATTTTCAAGTTCAAACTTTGGGGCAACAACAGGCTCTAATTGGGGACGAGGACTGCAATGGACAAAGCAAGGAACCTAGAATCTCAAGCATGGACCAGAGCCTTGTCCATTGGGCAGCAGAGTCAGATGACACAGGGGACAAAGGAGCCAAAGAAAGCCAAAAACAGAACACGATAGGAAAAGGAAACAACTACACTACCAGCACAACAAAAACTCCAACTATGTACACGGTAGGAAGACCCTACCTCAGATAGCTCCAACATGGTTATGTAAATCCATTAACAAGCTGGGAGAAATAGATGCATGTGTGGAATAATGTCAGATGCACAAGAAGCCCACAAGCAACCAGTTACAAACTTGTGATCACCATGACCAAATTGATAAGAATGGCACCATACAAAAGTTCTCTAGATATGACTTGATGCCTGAGAAGCCATTCTTCATTGTACACTTCTCCAATTTGATGACTCACATCAATATTGCCCAGCATACAATTACCAACTTCTGACTGAATAACACTAACTGTAACATGATGATACACTTGATTTGACCAGCCAAGATCAAACATCCCACACATAAACTATCATTTAAAATTTTTGAATCCTAATTTGTAGCATATGTTTTACCATGTCCCTGTATACATTTAACTTTTTCGGCAGCAGATAGACAAACATTCAGATCATCAAAAGGCTAACGCAAAACTTGAAATGTGTTAGATTGAAAAACAAGATTTCTATGCACCTTAATATCACCACCGACTAAAACCATGTCTTCTTTCTCCGTGGAATTTGACTCAGCATTTTCATGATTCTTTTCATCATCCCCATCTATATCTTGTAGATTAGTTATGACATCCTCTTCTCCAAACAAGAATTCACCTTCACATGCATTTAAACACTAGTTCAGAGCACATCCATTCATTTGATCACTTTCAGCAAAGCTATCATGGATATCTACAACCTCATCTTTCATTTCTTGTTTAAAAATTTCAGCTTTTAGATTTTCAAAAGATTCAAATTTAAAATCATTCCTGGTCTCTTCTTCATGTTGTGTAGCTTCAAGTTGTTCTTCATTGCTGGTAAAATTGAATGACCCCATCTCTTCTATAGATAAGGAGGTTGAAATTGCTTCATTTCCATGGAAACATAAATCATCACTTGAGAGGCTCTTAGATTTATTATTCTCTTGCTCATAATGGAAATAAAAAGCTTATACCCTTCTACTCACCTAAGGCTGAGTTTCTACATTATTTACCTCTTTTCTACAAAACTATTTTGAATAAAAATAGAGAGGTTAAGACATTCGGCAGAAAGATGCTATCTTTAAAAAGCTTACAGGTTGGAAGTCTTGATTATGTATAATAGATTTCTGATGTGCTTTCCATAACCCACTTGCTATCAAATCATCTTCTATTTTCATGGCCTCTTGTTGAGCGATTTCAAAATCATTCACTTTACTCCGCTTTAATTCAAATTGAACATCAGGATGTGAAGAGGAAATAAAAATACAAAGCTGGGGTTGCTTACTTTGTTGAAGATGAGCTAGAATCTTTTTGAGCAGCTGGTTGAATCTGTCCATGAAATCTCTGATGGATTCACCTTCCTTTTTTTGAATATTAAAGAATTGACACAGCAGAGTGGCTTCGTCAATTGGGATTTTATATCTTTCCAAGGACTTAGTCTTTAATGAATCCCAATCAATAATGCATTTTTATTCCAAATAGTAAAACCAATATGTTGCAGGCCCAATAAGAGATTCAATAAATAGCCAAACAAAAACATCTTCTTCACTTACCCCCAAAATGACACATGCAACTGTGAATGCCAGAATGTGTTCTTCAGCATCTCGAGAGTCTTCTCCACTAAACTTCAAAAAATGCTTTCTTGATCCTTCAAGCAAAGGTGAAAACTAAGACAAAAAGAGAGGCCCAAAATGATTTCCCCATGGCTGAGGAGAAACCAACGCCACGTACAAATCCGAAAAATCAATCAAGAGAGATCTTCATGGGAACCAATTGTTTCTAAATACATTCCACTTCATAGAGCTGCCATCCTCTGTCCTCAGAAAGGCACCTTCTTGGAAAACAATAGCACCATTCTTCAATTTCAAATCCCCAGCAGAGTCACCAAAAATCTATTGGTTAACTGATTTGTTCTTCCAGGATAACTACGGAAATGACCCAGTATGCCCGAAATGAAGAACAAAAATGTAACTAACAGTTGGATGAATTAGCATCAAATTGGTAATTATCCTGTGAATTTTAGAGGTACAGCTCCCTCTTATAATATGCAATGAATGCAAGCACAGGGTATGCTTTTCACCAAAAAGCAGGAAAGGAAATACTACACCTACCCATAGCCACGAAATAGGTGTGAAAGATAAATTCAAAATAAAGTGAATGCAAATAAATGATGCAAAGTTCATTTACCTAGCACCCATAAACATTTGATAAAAGAAATAACTATATTTTCCTCAACACATACCAACATAATAGGAGCAATATTGAAGACAGATTACGAATTGACACAAGAACAATTGCAATCATAGAAGATATTTGAAGACACAAAGTTCTGAAAATAATTCTTCATTTCTTCAATATAACAAAACTCAAAGTTTCTACAATGCTTCTATACGTAAGATGAATTAAGAAAAAGATAGCTGGGAATACATAACAAAATAAACTTGCTCCTTTTCCCTTGTTCACAGCTAGCCGAAAAAAGATACCCCCCATTTAAAAGTCCTTCCTTTTATAGTTTTTCAATACCCAAAATTGTAACTATCCGTAATGGTCTTTTAATTAACCACTATCAAGAAAGTGACCTTTAAATAGTTACATTATATCAAAATACTAATTACAAAAAGATTTTATGTATGCTAAACAAGTGGCATTAGACTGCCCCAGGTACAAGGGCAATTCCTAACTCTAGTTGTATTTCCATGAAAACATTATGCAATTCAGCACGTTCTTCTTCCTCCTCCAGAAGGAAAATCACCCTGCGATATTCATCATAGCTAGTCTTCTCTTTCCATGCAACTGTGCACAACTGGGAGATAATATCAATTTACTCTTCTTCGGGCTAGTTCAAATCAGGTTGCAGGATAGGCATGGGTTCATCATCCCAAATCTCATTATTGGCAGGAAGTCCCATTTTGAAAATGTCTCAGTTAATAACACTGAATTTAGAAGTACTGCCACCTCTATCTGTAGACAAGCTAATCTAATTACACCAGTAGGTAATGATGACTTTTAACTTGTTGATATCATGTTACCACCTTGACGAGCTTCGTTACACTTTGTCATTAAGAGGTAATTAATGCATCACTGATTTTGTACTTTGAGAAACGAGTCTTAAGATTTGAGCTTGTATTTCATAACTCTTGAAAAGACATTCTCATGATATGTCGTATGGATGATCAAATGAGTTGACAATGCTTTGAAAACTGGGAATTCGATGGAGAGCAGAATCATTGAACCACCTACCGGAAGTTCCAGGATTTTTAATCCTCCAACAATGAGTGAATTTAGGCCATCAGAGCTCGTGTGAACTTCTAAACTATTAGAGCAAAGTTCAAAATCTTTCAACTTTCCCGACAAGAAGAAGAATCGAGGAGTTGTCCATTTCCTAAACTTTAGAACATAGGTCAGAGGAATAAGGCATTCATGAACTTAGAAAAACCTTGACATTGGAGGGCAATTGGGTAACTTTGGAACTTTAACAAATACTTGACTCAAAAATTTCACAGATCCTCTGCTTCAATAATTATTTATAGGATTCGACAATTTCAAGGGAATATTAGGAAAGTTTGAAAATTTTCAAGTTCAAACTTTGGGGCAACACCTTGAATCTGCAAATGAGATATGGGTGAAGCTGAAAAATCTGCATGAAGGAGATGATTCTGTAAGAGAAGCCAAGCTACAGAGCCTGAAAGTGAAATATGAGGGTTTGAAGATGAATGAAGATGAAAATATAACAACCTTTATGCAAAGAGTTGATGAATTTGTCACTGGAATAAAGGATATGGGAGGAACTATCACTGATAAGGAAGTTGTGATGAAAATCCTCATATCACTACCAAAGTCATATAGTCACAAGGTAGCTGCTATTGAAGAATTCATGATTGTGAAAACTATTGATAAAGATCAGTTACTGGGAAAGGTTACAGCCTTTGAGATGAGAGAATTTGGTGATGCCCTGCCTAAAGTTGAGTCAGCCTTTAAAGCCAGTACTTTAGAAAAAATCTCCAGAGCTGAGAAATACAAAGTGGATGATGACTTTGAAAAACTTGAAGCTAACTTTGTTAATAGGCTTCAAAGAGGCTCTAGTAAGCTCAAAGGTAAATTACCTTTCAAATGTCTCTCTTGTGGTAAAGTAGTTAATTATGCTTCTAAATGCCCTAAAAGAATTGAGAGGAATAAGAAAGTATATGAGAGCAGGCCTAAAAATCCAAAGAAATGCTACTATGTCAGAGATTTTGATGATGAAAATGTGACTAATGATGAATCTGATGATGCTAGTACTAGTGAAAATAAATGTCTGTTTATTTCTATCAAAGAAGATCCCGTGTCTACTAATTCTGCTAGCATCAACAACTTCTGCTCTTTCTCCTTCAATCACACATAAAAATGCATTCATTCTTCTCTTTATTTGTTTGCAGACATTTTCAATCAACTTGAAATCACACCTCACCTCACTCAATTTGATTTATAATTTATACAAGATATTACATTGATTACATTGCTTGTCGACCATATACAACATGAAAAATACATAAAATTTACATGTCGGCTAGACAACACACAAAATGAAACATGTAGAAGATAGGTCCTAAGTAAAACTACATGTTACACCAGCAGAAGACCCATGCCTTGCAAACACCAACACTTTCTTAACAAGGTCCAAAACATCCTTCACAGCTTTAAACACCAAGGAATTACATCCACACACTCTACTCATTTGGAAATAGGACAACTTTAAGAAAAACACATAAAGACTTGAAGCAAAATGGCCACAACAACTTGAAAACCTTTTGTGGTACTAGAAACAAGAAAGATTATTCATGAAAACTATTCTAGATGAGTCCACATGACTCATACAACACCTTCAAACACTCCTTTTCCACCGCACATCAAAGAATTGTTTTGCACATCTTCAACCATGAACTCTAGGAACAATCTATCATCTAGAACACACTGTAACATGCTATCATTTGAAAAATTGAGCTATGGACCACCAAGAACCTTAAATCTACAAGGAAACATGTAATACACATCCATAAACATGTCCTCAAAGCTACATGGGAAATAATTAATTTCTAGAGGAATGTGGAGCATTCCAACATGCCTCCAACACTAGCTTACTCTGCGAGAACACATGTTGGTACTCTATCATGCATAACTTTCACAAAGGATAAATGATCTGAAAACTTGGAATTATCACCTTCAATACATCATGAACATAATTCCAGAACTGCATGGCCATATTTTCAAATGTAGAGGAATGTAGAGCATTCCATTGTCCTACACAAAACACCTTCACAGAGAGATGATACTGTCTTCAACCTGTCAATAGAAAAATACTCTTCCAATTGTCCAATCATAATGGAACTTGGAAAATACCTACTTTAGGCCATTAGTAACATCAACAATACATCTAATCATCTTCATAATTCTAATTCCCATATTAATATGAACTATATCTTCTCCCTTCTCTTGTTGGATGGGACACGACATCCAATCATGAACTATATCTTCTTCTCTTGTTGGATTGGACATGACATCTAGCCGTGAACTTTGTCATACCACCATGATAGTCTTGACATTAATGACAACCCTAGGAACCATATGTGTAACACATCAAAGTAACCATATATGCAATCAAATGTGGATCCAAGGTAATTTTTCATTTGGAGATATAAATACCTAGCATATATTATTGCAAGGCCTCCTTGATCATGAGGAGTATAAAGCTTATAGGTTAGCAGAGCTTGATATTTTAGATGAAAACAAACAAAAGTGGTCCAAATACAAGAAGCTTGTTTATCTTGGTTCAATAGAAAATACAAGAAATTATCTCCTTGATCAATAAGCTTAGAGACCTTATTCTTAGAATTGATAATTTAATTTTTAAAGTAGTTGATGAAGGTTATAAATTTAACCAAATTGAATTGGTCCATACCTTGTCAATGAAGATGTATTTTGTCGCTCCCACCCTAATGTGTGTAGTTGATTTCTCATTTTTTTCATCCTATTTAGTGATATAGATTCATAGTATATTAGTTATCTCTACTAGGTCATAGGATTTCCCCACCAAAATACACCATTTATCGCCTTTATGCTCCTAGATATTTGAATAAATTAGTCTTGATAGTCTAGAGTACTACCTACAAGATAACAAGTGAATGTATCAAACTCTCCTCAACAAGAAGTAATTCTTAGAAGCCTATAGGTACCCTTATAGTTGTGTATAACCCCTCCTTGCCTTACCTAATCCTAGAATATGAGACCTTGCTTCATCTTGGTAGTGCGTAGTTAGGTTAATGGGTTACAATACTCCAAAAATTAAAAATTAAAAATTCATAAAAATAAAAAATAAAAATAAAAGGAGAAGAGAAAAAGAAAAGAAGAAATAAATCCAAATGATCATGTCCATACTCTCAGGTGTAGATTCTGATTACAATTGGTGTTAGTTTAATGGTCCATTAGATTTATTTTTGTCATTTTTCCTTTGTGACCTTGTGTCAAATCATCCTTTTCATTTTTCCCATTCCCACCTTATCCCCATAATATCATATGCCTTAGAAATCTAGGGACCAAGTCATATATTGGTCAACTTGCAATCTACTCAGTCAAAAAGTAATAATGAGCAATTATAGTGTCTACAACATATCAATAGCATCTAATAAGTTAATCATTATATAATGAATCCATGCAAAAATGTTAAAATAGTAAACATGTGAATCCATTTTTACGTACATATCAATATATCGATCATGCATACATCATAAAATAGTATACACACACGTACATCTACAAGAAATATAAGCTAAAATGTAAATCATTCATCTACAAAATGAAGGAAAACTAATATATTTGAATTCAACTAAGTAAAGTATAAGTCATTCTAAAATAATCTAAACATATACATATATAACTATCAAGGTCTAATCACAAGGGATCCCTCATTGAATTCATAAAAATTCAATGAAATCAATGAACATCTACATATCTTGATATAAAATCTCTCCATGGGAGGAGGCAATTTAAAGTGTGTCAAACATAAATTGAGAAAATCATTGAGCATCTAATAATCCCCAAGATCTTGGCTAGTCAAGGCTCCTAGTCCTCTACTATCATCTACTCTCTATTATCTCTGACTAGGTAGATACTCTCTCTCTACCCATGAGTCTAGAAATCAGTGATGTCTAATACAATGATTAAGAATATGTGTGGTGAGTAGAACAATATCTTGGTCCTGCCATGCTCCTCAAAACTGTATTCTTTTCCTCAAATCCACTAATTTAGCCCTATAGGGCCATGATCTCCTAACTAGCATTCAATAGGTAAGAAAAATGATATATGTATCATGGCCATTAGATAAATATGTATGATTGAGTATAGATAAGTCCAAGTGTGACTACATTAAGAGCTTACATTTCTTCAAAATGACCGTAAAAATGCATCTACCAATGAGCTCTAATTCATACCTCTCCACTCATCCATAAAGCCAACATTTCCTAAAACATAGAAAAAAATAAAATTTCAAAGCCACATAAGAGAAATAATTGATAAACCACACTAACATATTATAAACAATGCTAATATCATACATCTAAAAGGGTAGTAAATAAATTAAAATGAAATCAAGAACTTACTAGGATCTATTGGTTTCTTGCTAGGATCATCAAAAGGTGGACTTCGCTATGGATTATTCTATTCTAGGAGAATATCGTAACAAGGGACCTCCTCCTAGACTCTATGTTGACCTCCTCCATCTCTTTTATGATATGTTCTTCTCATTATTAGATCCTTAGATGCTAGCATCCCACTGTTACTGTCCTCATGGACCTCATTTCTTCGCATGTATTCATCATTAGTCTCATCATATAAATCATCATCTCAACTCTACGCAATCACCAACAAGCATGCCTAATAATTTTCTAGTTGTGACTAAAAACTCATAACTTTTTGGATTTAGTTAAACTTTGTATTCATGCAATCTAGTTAAAAGGATGCATAGGTCTTTAGGACTATTTTCTCTCTTTTCAAATTTTATAGTAGATCATTGGTCCATACAATTCCACTATGTCATCAATAAGGTGATGAAACATGTGTGTCATATCCCTTTAGTATGTATGCCTAGTAGAATTTTACAAGATGAAGAGAATTTACATATAACACAAGGTTCCCCACAGCATGATGAATATCGTTTGATTTTGATTGGCTTCTACAATATGAAATTGATTATACCTATAGAAACTATCAATGGGAAACAATATTTTTTAACAAACAAATGAATTGGCATTTATAGTTGAGAGAAGAACATTATTTATATGGAAATATTTATTAATGTCTCTAAAATTAATGCATATTCATGCATCATCATTATTTGTTAGCATCCTGACTATGCTTGATATCAATGTTGAATAATCTAGTAGCTTTGTAAATCCTACATTAAGATTGATTTTGCATCTAGTTTAGTGACCAAAATATGAATGAAAATATCAAAATCTAATAATGACATATCTAAATATTGCAAAGTGAAGACATCTATGAAATCAATGAGAATTTGGGGCATGTTGTTATGTTTAAGGAGACCTAATTTAAGAGTTTATGCCATAATTTGAGTAAACTGCTTGGTGTAATATTTTGTGTTTTTCTGAAGAGGAGTTGTAGGAGAAGGGTTAGTAATTTTTGTCAACAATACCCTATTCCTTAAAGAATCCATTATAAATAGAGGACTAATTGCTTAGAAAATTGGTAAAGAATAGAAGAGATAGATTCAAATAGAATATTTTGGGCTATAAAAAGGTGGCATTTGCTATGGATTATTCTATTCTAGGAGAATATCCTAATAAGGGACCTCCTCCTAGACTTTATGCTCACCTTGTCCCTCTCTTTTATGGTATATTCTGCTCATCATTAGATCCTTAGATATTAACTTCCCACTGTTACTTTCCTCATGGACCTCATTTCTTGGCATGTATTCATCATTAGTCTCATCATATAAATCATCATCTCCTCTATTCAATCACCAACTAGGGTAGTTAATAATTTTCTAGTTGCAAATCGAAACTCACGACTTTTTGGATTCAGTTTAACTTTGTATTCATGCAATCTAGTTAAAAGGACACAGGTTTTCAGACTATTTTCTCTCTTTTCAAATTTTATAGTAGATCATTGACATATGATTCCACTATGTCATCGATAAGGTGATGAAAAATGTGTCATAGCACTTTAGTATGTATCCCTCGTAGCATTTTACATCCTAAAGGGAATTGCCACATAACACAAGGTTCCCCATGGTATGATCAATATCATTTTATTTTGATTGGTTTCTGCAATATGAAATTGATTATACCTAAAGCAACTATCAATGGGAAATAATATTTCGTAACCAATAAATGAATTGGCAATCTGGTTTATAGATGAGAGAATAAAATGATTTATATGGAATTTTTTATTAATGTCTCTAAAATTAATGCATATTCACACATTATCATTATTTGTGAGCATCCTGACTATGCTTGATATCAATGTTCAATAATCTAGTAGCTTCATAAATCCTACATTAAGCTTGGATTTGCATCTAGTTTAGTAACCAAAATATGAGCAAAAGTATCATTATCTAATCATGGCATATCTTGATATTGCAAAGTGAAGACATCTATATAATCAATGAGAATTTGGAGCATGTTGTTATGTTTAAGAGACCTAATTAAGTGTTCATACCATAATTTGAGTAAAATGCCTAGTGTAATATTTTATGTTTGTTCAAAGAAGAGTTGTAGGAGAAGGGTCAGTAATTGTTGTCAACAATACCCTATTCCTTAATGAATCCACTATAAATAAAGGACTAATTGCTTAGAAAGAGGGTAAAGCATAGAGGAGATAGATTCAAATAGAATATTTTGGGCTCTCAACTATTATAATGGGTATATATCCTACAAGGATGTATACTTGTTGTTGAGTTTGTAATGACTTGTCCTATTAGAGCATTTGATAATAATATGATCTATGCCATCTTATGTCCTCTCTAAACGTTCTTTTGTTGTGTACCCTTTTTAGTATTTTTCTTCTATGTTTGGGTTGCATGTATAGATTTTCCTTCATTAGACCTTATTCATGACTACGTCAATTTCCTTCATTCTTAACCCAGTTAAGGAGAAACCCTCCATAAGACTTAAGGCAAGATAGGGGGTTTCATAAGGGAGAACATTGTCCTCCTCAAACCAAAAAGGGAAGATATGAAAATGTGAATTTTTAATTTCTTTTATTTCTAATTTTACGTCTATAAAAAAGTAGTAGTAATTAACATTTTTATTAAAGTTGTGGACAGAGGTTTTAAGATTTTGTTAAACTAATTGTAATTTTGTGATGAAGAGACAATGGTAATAAACAACATAATATATTAAAGAACATACATATTATATATATGATCTTTATTTCCTAAAAGCAATAATAATAATTTTATTCTATACACATAATTACAAATAAAATATAATTTAAAAATATTAAATTAAAAAGAATAATAGTTAAATTTAATTTATAAAATTGAAGATGAGAATAGAATTACAACCACCCAAAAAGTAGATCACATTTTACTTGCTCACAATTAAAATCTTTTTATATTATTTGGAATCACCATATTGATTTTGTTATATCTAAACTACTCAAAGAGAAACAATTTGAATCGGTTGTCTTTATTGCCTTCCGATAATTAGACAACAGCAATATAAAACTAATAATAATAACAATCAATAAATAAAATTAAGTGGTACGTACAAATCAGATTAGCCTATATAAATAGTGCCATCACTAATTCTTTATCGCATAGAAGAAGAATACAAATTCATTACGTTTGAACGTCTATAGTTGCTTTCTCACACTCACACTCAAATATTTGGTTGCATGGCAACGGGTAACCAAATAAACGTGTATTTTCTGGTTTTATTAGTCACACTCACACTCACACTCACGTCGCCTTTGGCTTCTACTGATATTGGTAATATTTCTCTTCAATCAATATTTCTATTTATTCATATACTAAGCTCAACTACTTACTAATTTGTAATATGTTCATAATTACAAGACTACGGTCACCTTGAACTTTGTCATGCTTGGAGCGGAGCATTTAAAGGGAACTCCCTTCATAATTCTTATTGTGACTCAACATGCAAAAATGACTACTTCCTTGACATTATCTTTCAGATCCTTATTTTCTATTTCAGCTTTTTCAAGATCTACTAGTGCAAGTTTGAGTTCTTCTTCATTTACAAGTGTTCATTCTTCTTCAATCTCAGTTGCATCAATTTCTTTAGGAGGAGTAGGACATTTTTTACCTGCCATGCATTCAATCTCAAAGATCTTCCTCAAGTTGTTAGACTTCTTTTGAGGAACTAGGCTCTGATACCAATTGTTGAACACCCAAAGTACTGAGAGGGAGGGGGGGTTAATTCGTACTTTATTAAACTTTTTAGTTATTGAACTAACAATCCATTTACCACATGCAATATTAAATATAGAACAAACAACCAAAATCTATCACTCATGAACACCAAGATTTTTACCTAGAAAACCCAAAACTGGGAAAAAAATGGTGAGTGTTAACTCACAATATATTATGTAGGATCAATATCGAATTACAATAAAGGCTCACTTCCCAAACGAAGTGCTCACTGCAAGAAGGCTCACTGCCTATAGAAGAAAGGAGATGGCTTACTACCAAAATTAACTACTCAGATTGCATCTACACATGCATGAATGTTGTGCCAATGAATGCTCAAAATACTGTGTCAAAACTCTTCACCTTGACTCCTCTATTTCACAGTTCTACTTTTACATTAGACAAGATCTCTCTTCTTCTACTCTTGTCACCTACTCTACACTTTCACGTATTTCGTGCATTCACATTCGCAAATACACCCCTCAAACACCGAATTCAATCCCATATATATCCATAACAAGCAAGAACATACTAGGTCAGCCAGATAAGGTGTATCGTGTAGTCATACATTATATAGTCTATCGGCCAAATTCTTTCTCCAAAATCTATAGCGAACCCAAACAATATTTGAAACACCTTCTCACATGTCAGCCTCAACTATTTCACCACTTAGGATTTAGTTTCAAACACCAAAACTTACCGCAGACACATCATACTATCATGTCAGCCTTATCCCTAGACTGTTCACTAGTTCAGTTCAATTGTCAAACAACATCTTCCTGTGTGGACCACAAGACTTGCTCAACTCCATATCAGAGACTCTTCACATTTCATAGATCATACCTCCATAACTACAAGGCAAAATATTCTTTTACGGTAGAATATGGACCACTGGAACACATACCCTATCACAGTCTAACTGCACCATACCAAGTAGCGATACCTAGGCAATCATAACTAACTCTCCAGTGAAGTTCAGAAGTTGCAACTCTAGATTTAAATGCTTCATACTTATGTTTAGAACACCTCAAAACTACATAGCAAGATATGTAATAGCAGAGGAATGCGGACCAAAACAAATGAGTATTTTTCTCTGAATCACAATGTACTCTATCTTTCTGGGCATAGTTTGTTAGGGTGTGTGCTTCTGATACTTTTAAGGGGCTAAGAACTTGGATATAGGATCACCAAAGTAATACAAATAACATACTATAACCTCATGGTCTTGTCTTCTACTGTGGACCAATTCCATCCATTATATTGCTGCTTTGTTGCTATCTCCTGTATACTACTAACACTTAACCAAAATAGATAAGTCTTCTTCTCCGGACCAAACCATTGTTCCAATCTTGTTTCTTTTCTTGTTGCCATCAATTAAAACATCTTTAGACATCAAACACAAGTTGCCAATAGTCTTGAATGCTCTAAAATCATAAGTTCGTCAAAAGTTCATAATCATCTTCTAGTTTACAAATGAAACCTTAAACATGCTTATATATGCAACTAAACACATTCTCACTAAGAATTTCATAATTCAAACTTAGGATGTTAGCATGGGACCTAGCTAGCGATCACATAACCGACATTCAAATTTGGGACTTGCCTGAAATAGGGTAGGGCAAGGACGTGAGCACCCTTGTTCACAGGTCCTATTTCAAGGTAGGACTAAGTACAACAATGTCCCTCATGCCCCATATGACATGGGTTTCAAGCCATTTTCTTCTAGGAGTCAAAATGAACATGCAAGATGCAAAACAAGGGACCCGGGAGCTAAACCTAGGAGGGAAAAAGTCCAGGGAGATATTTTCTGACATAACAATAACATAAGGTTCCCCATGGCATTATGAATATCATTTGATTTGATGGGATTCTACAATATGAAATTGATTATACCTATAGAAACTATGAATGGGAAACAATATTTCGTAACCAACAAATGAATTGACATTTATAGATGAGAGAAGAAAATTATTTATATGGAAATATTTATTAATGTCTCTACAATTAATGCATATTCACAAATTATCATTATTTGTTAGCATCACGACTATGCTTGATATCAATGTTCAATAATCTAGTAGGTTTATAAATCCTACATTAAGACTAGTTTTGCATCTAGTTTAGTGACCAAAATATGAACAAAAATACCGTAATCTAATCATGTGATATCTAAATATTGCAAAGTGAAGGCATCTATGAAATTAATGAGAATTTAGAGCATGTAGTTATGTTTAATGAGACCTAATTTAAGAGTTTATTGCATAATTTGAGTAAAATGCCTGGTGTAATATTTTATGTTTCTCCAGAGAAGAGCTATAGAAGAAGGGCCAATATTTTTTTGTCAACAATACCCTATTCAGTGAAGAATCCATTATAAATAGAGGACAAATTTCTTAGAATGAGGGTAAAGGATAGAGGAGATAGATTCAAATATAACATTTTGGGCTATCAAAAGGTGGCCTTTGCTATGGATTATTCTATTCTAAGAGAATATCCTAACAAGGGACCTCCTTCTCTTTTATGGTAAATTCTTCTCATCATCAGATCCTTAGATGCTAACATCCCACTGTTACTATCCTCGTGGACCTCATTTCTTGGCATGTATTCATCATTAGTCTGATCATATAAATCATCATCTCAACTCTATGTAATCACCAACTAGGGTGCCTAATAATTTTCTAGCTGTGACTCAAAACTCATAACTTTTTGGATTTAGTTTAACTTTGTATTCATGCAATCTAGTTAAAAGGACACATAGGTCTTTCAGACTATTTTCTCTCTTTTCAAATTTTATAGTAGATCATTGACATATGATTCCACTATGTCATTGATAAGGTGATGAAAAATGTGTGTCATAGACCTTTAGTATGTATCAATAGTAGCATTTTACAACCTGAAGGGAATTTCCACATAACACAAGGTTCCCCATGACATGATGAATATCATTTGATTTTGATTGGATTCTACAATATGAAATTCATTATACCTAAAGAAACTATCAATGGGAAATAATAATTCATAACCAACAAATGAATTGGCAATTTGGTTTATAGATGAGAGAAGAAAATGATTTATATGGAAATTTTTATTAATGTCTCTAAAATTAATTCATATTCACACATTATCATTATTTGTTAGCATCACTACTATGCTTGATATCAATGTTCAATAATCTAGTAGCTTCATAAATCCTACATTAAGATTGGTTTTGCATCTAGTTTAGTGACCAAAATATGAATGAAAACATCATGATCTAATTGTGGCATATCTTCATATTGCAAAGTGAAGACATCTATTAAATCAATGAGAATTTAGAGTATGTTGTTATGTTTAATGAGACCTAATTAAGTGTTCATGCCATAATTTGAGTAAAATGCCTGGAGTAATATTTTATGTTTGTACGAAGAGGAGATGTAGGAGAAGGGTCAGTAATTTTTGTCAACAATACCCTATTCCTTAAAGAATCCACTACAAATAGAGGACTAATTGCTTAGAAAGAGGGTAAAGCATAGAGGAAATAGATTCAAATCCGGAAGCCCATCCAACTAGTGAAGAAAAGAAAAGAAAGAAAACAAAGCTACAAGGACTTACATAAGAACAACAGATGATGAAGAGATAGAAACTAATGAAGAACTAAAGGAGATGAGATCAAAGAAAGCAAAGTCCTCAAAGGCACCTAAAGACTAGCCTTCCGGAAGCAAAAGGGCAAGCAAGAAGCAAGAAGCCGGTAAAGTTAGCATGACAATTGATCAAATTGTTAAAACCATTACTGCTCATGGAAATTTGAGGCCTGTTAAAAAATATTATGACAATCTTGATGAAGTAAATAAGAAAATTTTGGAGGATGCAATCATTGTATACCTAAATAAATTCAATAGAGTACTATTGGAAATTTTGGATGAACTTCCTAAAAGTCTAAGAAAGATTCTGGAATTGAGAAAGGAAGCAACCAAGACCAAAGACATTGAAATCAAAGAATATATTCTTTCCAATTTGTGTCTGGAAATATCTAAAAAGGAGGTAGATAGAATCTTGAATGAAGCAAAAAATGATTTCAGGGAAAGAAAAGAGTAAACAAGCTAATGCTTGGGGAAACAGAGGAAATTGGAAAGGAGACAAAGGCAATTTTGAGAAAAGATTTAGATAAAAACAAATATTATGTTATTTCAGAGGAACAAACTGAGGAAGCCAATCTCACAACTCTGGAGCTAGAGCAAGAAGAAAGAGAGAGTGAGAAAGAAAATGTTGACCAGTATGGTACGCTAGAGGAGTCTAATGTTGAATTTAACTCATCAAATCTGAATGTTGAAGATATTCTAGAAGAGAACTTACTTGAGCAACAATCTAATCTTGAAGCCTTTGTTCTAGAAGTGGAGCAAGTCAATTAGGAGGATAAAGAAATGGCAGATAAAACAAAAAAAGAGGAAGAAAAAGGAAAGAAAGATAAATTAGAAGAAGATGGTGCAAATGTTGAAACACCTAAAGAAAATATTGAGAAATCAGATGAACAAAAGGATGGTTCTGAAATGGCTACAAGAGACATTGTAGATTCAGTGAAAGGTCTTCTTGAAAAAAAAGTGATTGGGCTTGATGAACCCAAACTACTTCAAGGTCTATCCAATCCAGATGCCCTTTCTCCAATTCAACTAATGAAAATAACATCATTCACCCAAGTAAAGGATAGAGAAAAAATGTCAAAATCCCACATGGAGGACAATGAGCTACTGGGGCTTGCAACTAGAATTTTGGAGAAATTAATGCTAACCTATCAAAAGAATCAAAATGATTCCCCCTCCGACCATTTGAAAAATCTTGTAAGTTCAGTAAACTCACATTTTGAGTCCTTTGAAAAGTTTGCGGAGGCCAAGGTTCAGAAAGAATTTTTGAATAAGAAGTTTAGTCAAGCTAAGAATCTGATAAGGAGTGATAGATTGATACTAGGCATTAGCATAAAGAGCATGTAGAATGCTCTAAGTGATGGAGGAGATATATATAAGTTATTCCTATCATGGACTAAAGTCAATGACAATGTTGAGAAGAAGATAAAGGAACAAGAATAGAAAATATCAGTTCTATCTCAAAATTTTGATCCTCTAAATGCCTCTCCTATAAGCCAGGAATGTCAGGTCATTAGCTTGACAGATGAAATAAAGGGACTTGAGAAAGAGAAAATCAATACTATGAAGAGGATGTGTGAACTCTAGGGATTGATTTCCCCCAAGTTAGAATCCATGCATAATGCCCTATCCAAAGCCTTGAATGCACTTCAGACAAGTGATCCTCTGGATCTGGCAAAGGCAAAAGCATATGCATTTTTGCTGAGTGGGCACATCTCACTTTTGGATGGAATAAAGAGTACTTGGGCCTCTGAACTTGTGCAATTAAAAACCAAATTTGCAGACATTATCAAGTTCATGTAAATAGGATTTGATGATTTGTTGTACATATGCAGTAGTATAAATATAATTTTTGGAGATTTTTGGCTTGTGGATCCCATCTTTTGCCATTGATGTCAAAGGGGGAGTGAAGGACAGTGAAAAATGAGGTGTTCAACAAATGGGGAGCACCAAACTAAGTGAAGGGCATGAATGTACAGACAAAGGGGGAGTCACTCTAAGACACTTGGTCATTTTTCACTAAGTGTTGCCATCAATGTCAAAGGGGGAGATTGTTGGCAAGAGACATTGCTTCGAGTTGATAGGTGTTGTCATTGATGGCAACTAAGATCATCCCAGACATCTGCATAACACAAGTTGTTCAAACCGGAAGTTAGAATCACAATTTGTCTAAGTCTGGGTAGTTAGAAACAGAGTAGTAACAGGGTCTGGTATTTTGGTTCAGATCTCTCCAGTGAAAAGGCATGGTTTGCTGCAGACCTAAGGTAGTTGACAGAATTGCAAAGACACTCTAAATCCAGAGTTTTGTGCTCTGGTGATGAAGGATTCAAAAGATATTAGCATTTGAATATCGGGTTCCAGTTTGACTGAGTAAACAAAAGAAGAACAGGCAGACCTTGTAGAAGATCTTGATTCCGGATGTATGGAAGTTGCTTGTTGGACAAATGGTGGCACTCAGTGATTGTTTCCAACATGAGTAATGATTTCCAAGAGTAAGTTTTGGTCCACACATTAAGTTATGCATAGATCTAGCTGATAGAGCAGAGCATTCATAAAAGTTCTAAGTATTGTTAAAGTCGATTGACAGAATGATTGTAGATCATGTTGTGGATATATATAGTAGATGAAATTAGATGATTTAGTATGTATGGTGTGTGTGAAGAAGGTGTATGTGTGAAAGGAGCAAAAATCCAAAGTGCGAATGAAGGCAAATCAGTAAGAAGAGCAGAGTAAAGATGAAATGTGTTAAATCAGTTTATGTACTTAACTAGAACTAAAATTCATGCATGAGCAGATGCAATTAATCAGTACAAATCTTTGTTGTTCTCTTGTAATATTTTCCATAGGCAGTGAGCCTCCTCTTGAGCAGTGATCTCTGGGCAGTGAGCTCGAATGCATGTGCATTCTCACTTGTAAAAATACTTTTAAGAGGGTATTAATCTTTGTGGGTTAACCCCCACCATGGTTTTTCCCTTAACCAAATTTCCATGTCAAAAATCTTGGTGTCAAGTGTGTTATTTTTGTTTCTGCTTATGTGATGCTGAAATGTTTATTTCATTAATTTGTTTATAAGTTGTAAAGGAAGATTAAAGAGAGAAAAAGTTCAGAATGTGTGACAACTAATTCACCCCCCTCTCATTTGTCCAGACCTAATCCAACATATCTTTTTCGCAACTTTATTACATGTTTTTATACACTTCATCAACCTTAGCATGTACATCAAGGTCAGTATTACATTCACAAACCATTGGAACAATCTCCAAGGTTGGCATTACAACCATACATAGAAATAGCTCTGGACCTAAACAAAATTAGCTAAGGAAAAGATGTATGCAGATCACGTTATGCCTTAGTTGGGACTCAAATACAATCTTCCATGCCACAACACACTTCCAGAATCTTTGATGTATCTCTGCAAGTAGTGAAAACAACCAAGTCAGCCAAGATTGGTGTTAACATTAAGTCTTTTAAGAACAGTCTTCATCCAGCATCTAAATTTCTCTTTGCGAACCAATCCAAAGGTAGGAACACAATCAGAAGATATCCACAAGCACATTGTAATCACCAAGAACATCCACACAACCTCTAATCACTTTGTCATGAAGATTCTTCAAACTGGAGCACTTGAACATAACTGTTATCCACTGTCATAAAGAAAAGATCGTTTGTGGACCACCAAATCATGAACCATTGGAATTGAAGACACTTGTCATCATTACAAACTTGATTCTAGAACCATAGACTAAAATACTTAAATGCGAAGGAATGTGGAGCATAATACATTCTCCCTATCACCACCAAAATATACAGAGAAAGCAGTTCTCACTCTAGTGAACATAACTCACTCAAATATTCATACCGAAGGCTCAAACTTGGAACACAGCATCTTCAGACATGCCTCTAAATAACTTCTAATCCACAGACAAATATATTCATTCTACAAGAAATGTAGAGAAAACTACTAGACTGTTCTGCTATAAACAAGAGCTCATAGTTGACCTCAATGGCAACACTAATATTTTGACATCAATGACAACACTGGTTAGGCACATACTTGCAATAGAAGAAATCATCTAAATATCATTTATAGTTTTGTTATGTAGAAAATGAGATCTAGGCTAACATGTACATTACCCTAAATCAATCCTTCTCCACATAATAATGGAACATGAATCAAGGAGACTCAATACTTAGCTACAATCCTCAAAGGAGAGTTGAGAGGTCTCGACTGGTCCATTTGTTGCCAAGGAGAGAGATATTATGACTAATTACCAAATCTAAGGTTTATAGGGCTAAAACAGAGAAAAGGGGAGTTACAAACCTGAAACCATTGAAAACCCAGAAAGTAGTGGTAGGGAGGAGATGATAAAAAGATGAGAGAACCTAATTCTAGAAGGTTTTGGTCATCTGAACAAGGGGGACAAGGGTTCTAGGTGCCCTAGACCCAAACTAGGGCTTTGCAAGATTTCTAGATTTGAGTGTCTTCACCTACTTATCTTCCTATCTCCTATCATTTATTATCTTCATATTGTATTCCAGATGCGACCTAAACACAAACAAAAAGGAAAAAGAGTTTGGTGCTATTTAGGAACTTGCCTAAGTCAAGCTCCTTGAATGGTGTTTCCATCTCCACAATAGTAATTGTTATGGTTAGATGGCAAAATATATCAATTAAATTCAAATAAAGATTAAATAGAGAAATGAAAATACACAGAAATAATAACAGCGAGAGACAAGCTTTAACATGGTTCACCCAAACTCAGGCTACATCCACCAACAGAGAGTCCAATATTATTATCTAGTAAATCAAACCAATTACAACCAGCAATCCTTGCAACTCAATACCTCTACAAAATGCTACAATACATCAACAGAAACCCTAACCCTTAACCAATTTTATGAAGCCTTATGTCGGTTACAAAATAGGGTTTTTTTATGTCGGCCAATAGAAAAATTACTCTCGACACCTTTTTAAAATAATAAAAAATCGTGAGGTTTTGGGGGCGTTGCCCTTGAACCCCCACGAGGGCACTGCCCCCAAGCCCCCACAAGGGGCGCTGCCCCTTCACCCTGTATGAATTTGGGGCGAAACCGCACCGATAAAAGTGGGGTAAATTTAACCTCTGAGTTTGATTAGGCTCCATATGACAACAATCTCCCACTTGGAGACTGATCAGGCTCCACACCATATCATCTCCCACTTGGAGATTGATCATAACACCGCTGACCCTATAGCTCCCATTGGAAATAAGTACCATGGACTCTGTTGTTCTATTTTTGTTGTTTTCATTCTTGAAGACCAACCAAAGCTGAAGAGGAGCTTAGCTTCTCCCTTGTTACTACCTTTGTAAACATATCCGCTGGATTTTCATCTGTATGTATCTTTTCCAACCGTAATTGTCCATCATCCAACACTGATCGAATGAAATGATATCTCAACTATATGTGTTTGGTCTTTGAATGCAAGGAAAAATTCTTTGCAAGATGTATGGCACTCTGGCTATCTGTAAACAAATAACTGTTAGCCTATTATTTGCCCAATTCTTCTAGGAAAGATTGTAGCCATATCATTTCCTTGCTTGCTTATGTTGCAGCTACATACTCTGCCTCCGTGGTGGATAAAGAAACCACCTTTTTCAACCTAGACATCCAATTCACCGATGTCCCACCTACAGTAAAGACATAACCTATAGTACTCTGCCTAGTATCAATATCCCCTACCAAATCTGAGTCTACATAACCTGCTAGATCAATATTAGAGCCCCCAAAACATAAGTGTCTATTAGATGTACCTGTCAAATATCTGAGAATCTATTTGACTGCATTCCAATGCTCCAATCTAGGATGACTCATATACCTACTTATGACTCCTACAGCATGTGCAATGTCTAGTCTCATGCATACCATGGCATACATTAAACTTCCTACAATTGAAGCATATGGTACCTTGGACATTTTTTCTTCCTCTTATGTCTTTGGGCACATCTCCTTAGTCAATTTTAAATGACTAGGCAAAGGTGTACTGATAGCTTTTGCATTCTCCATATGGAATCTCTGTAACACCTTTTCAACATAATCATCCCGATATAGAGTCAATTTTCTGTTCTTCCTATCTCTGCAAATTTTTATACCAAGGATTTGTTTTGTTGCCCCTAAATCTTTCATAGCAAATGACTGTGCTAACCGTTGTTTTAACTCTCTTATGTGATCCATGTTAGACCCCGGTACAAGCATGTCATCAACATATAAACATAAAATAATGTAGTCATTATCCAACCTCTTAAAATAAACACAATGGTCAGAATCACACCGGCTGTAGCCTTTCTCAGCCATAAAACTATCAAATTTCAAATAACAATGTTGAGGTGCTTGTTTCAGGCCATACAAACTCTTCTTCAATCTACACATTAGTTTCTCCTTACCTTTGACCTCAAATCCTTGGGGTTGTTCCATATATATCTCCTCCTCCAAATCACCATGGAGAAAGGTAGTTTTCACATCTAGTTGTTCCAAATGCAAGTCTTCAATAGCCATAATGCTTAAAACAGTATGAATAGAAGTCATCTTAACAACCGAAGAAAAAATCTCATCAAAATCAATACTCTTTTTCTATGAAAATCCTTTTACAACTAACCTAGCTTTAAATCTTTTCTTACCTCCATCTTCCTCTTTCAACCTATAAACCCATTTGTTTGCTAAAGCCTTTTTACCTGTAAGCAACTTACATAATTCCCAAGTCTGATTTTTCAACAAGGAGTCCATTTCTTCTTTCATTACAAGATCCCACTGAACCTTTGTATCCACCTACATAGCTTCATCATACCCTTCTGGTTCACCAGCATCTATTAACAAAAAGAATAGAAAGAGAGAGAAAACCTTTCAGGAGGTCTACTTAGCCTTGTTGACCATCTAACATTCACTAGAGTTTGTGGTATTTCTTGTTGCAGTTGCGGAGCATGAGGAACCACTAGAACATCACTATTTGGAGTATCATCTAGCACCACATAATCCTTTTCTTTCTTCTCATGTTGTTGCAACTGATCTTTGTACAACACCTTCTCATTGAATACAACATCCCTGCTTCTCACAATTTTCTAATTTTCAAAATCCCAAAGCCTATAACCAAATTCATCAATGCCATATCCACTGAAGGTACACTTTTTGGATTTTGCATCCAACTTGGTTCTATTTTCAAAATCTACATTTGCAAATGCTTCACATCTGAAGGTTTTGAGAAAAGAATAACTCACCTTCTTACCTATCCATGCTTCTTCCGAAATACCACAACCCAAAGGAACTGAAGGACCTCTATTAATTAAATATACAACGAAATTGATAGCCTCTGCCCACATGTTTAAAGGCAGCCCAGCATGCAATCTCATAGTCCTTGCATGCTCCATTATTGTCCTATTCATGGGTTCAGCCACTCCATTTTCCTGTGGAGTCCCTGGAATCATTTTCTGCCTACGAATTCTATTAAAAAAATAGTAATCCTCAAATTATTTGCTGCAATACTCACCACCATATCAGATCTAAGACATTTTAATCTTTTACTTGTCTCATTCTCAACCAAGCTTCTCCATTTGTTAAATGTTTTAAATACATCAGATTTCTACATGAGAAAATAAATCCAAACCTTCTTATTTACATCATCTATGAATGTAACATACTACCGAGAGCCACCAAGAGAAGATACCTGAGCTGGTCCCCATACATATGTATGCACAAGCTCCAACTTTTCATCTTTCTTTTACTTCCCATCCTTGAGAAAACTGACTCTCTTTTGTTTTCCATACATACAACTTTCACATGAATCCATATTAATACATTTCAGACCTGGTAAAACTTTCTTAGAATGAAGTACCTTCATACCTTTTTCACTCATATGCCCAAGTCTGTTATGCCACAGTATTGTCTCAGAACCTGCAGCAACTGTTTCAGTCTCTTCCTGGGAACCTATAGCAACTGTTCCTGAACCTGTTTGTTTTTTCTCTGCAACAGCTAAAGTAGAAGGAACAGTATGACCTATACAAAGATATAAGGTGCCTACTTTCACACCTTTTACTACTATTAAGGCACGTTTTGAAACCTTCCAATTTTTATCAGTAAATGTAACAATGCAACCTTCATCAGCTAGCTGCCCTGCTGAAATTAAATTCCTACTCAGCCTTGGAACGTGCCTTACCTCATGTAGTAGCCAATGATTCCCATTCTACAAGTTAATCTTGATTCTTCCCTTTCCAACAATCTGACAAAGTTCATTATCTCCCAAATAAACTAGCCCAAAATACCCTTGGACATAATCAAGAAAACAACTTCTATGGGATGTAGCATGAAATGAGGCCCCTAAATCTAAAACCCATGAATCATCAGCATTATCTAGGGAAAGAATCAAAGAATCATCTTCAGATTTATTACTTACCAGATTTGCCTCCTTATTGCCTTCTTGTTTGTCTCCTTTATTCTTCTAAGACCAGCAACCTTTCTTCAGATGACCTAGTTTCCCATAGTTCCAACAATCCTTTTGTCCTCTGGATTGGGATCTCTTGTCCTTTAATTTTCCTCATGACTTCCCATGACCTCCAGAACCTTTTCCTCTCTCTTTTGATCTACCCCTACTTTCTACATTCAAAACACTACCTGATGTGGACCCTCCTGAGCTTTTCCATTGCATTTCCTTGCTAAGGATTTAACACCAAAAATATCATCAAATGTTATAGTGTTTGAACCAGAGACAGAGTTACTTACAACCATTACTAATCTATTCCATCTTTCTGGCAAAGAACATAAAACCAAGAGAGCCCTCACCTCTTCATCAAATTTCACTTTTACAGAAGTTAACTGATTGACAATAATATTGAACTCATTTAAATGATCTGTCACAGATCCACCTTCAATCATTTTCAGATTAAACAAACGCCTCATGAGAAATACTTTATTTGAGGCTGAGGGTTTTTCATACAATTCAGCCAAAGCTTTCATCAATTCACTTGTTGTCTTTGCTTCTATTATATTGAATGCCACAGATGGTGCCAAGCACAACCGAATGGTTCCCAATGCCTTTCTATCTAGAAGATCCCAATCATCATTCGTCATTTATGCCAGTTTCTTGGATACTCCTTCCAACGGCCTCCATAAATCCTTCTGATAGAGATAATCCTCCATCTGCATCTTCCATAACTGATAGTTCTATCCATTGAATTTATCTACCTTCAATTTACCCTCGTCCACCATTGCTCCCACTCAACCGTGAGACCTTCTTGTAGATGATAATCGAACACAACCTGCTCTGATACCACTTGTTATGGTTAGACAGCAGAAGATATCAATTAAATGCAAATAAGGATTAAATAGAGGAATGAAAATACACAGAAATAATAACAAAGAGAGACAAGTTTTAACATGGTTAACCCAAACTCAGGCTACATCTGCCAACAAAAAGTCTAATATTATTATCTAGTAAATCAAACTAATTACAACCAACAATCCTTGCAACTCAATACCGCTGCAAAATGCTACAATGCATCAACATAAACCCTAACCCTTAGCCACTTTTATCAAGCCTTATGTCAGTTACAAAATAGGTTTTTTTATGTTGGCCAATAGAAAAATAACTCTTGACGCCTTTATAAAATAATAAAAAATCGTGAGGTTTCAGGGCCCTCACGTGCTACCCCTTGACACCATCTTGGGGGTGCTGCCCCAAAACCCCTGCAAGGGATGCTACCCCTTGACCTCATATGAATTTGGGGGGAAATCACACCGATAAAAGTGGGGTAAATTTAACCTCCAAGCCTGATTAAGCTCCATATAACAAAAAGGAAAAAGAGTTTGGTGTTATTTAGGAACTTGCCTAAATCAAGCTCCATGAATGGTGTTTCCACCTCCACAATAGTAATGATGAGAGATCGAAGAGTGTGTGCCCTAGGAGTACAGAGGCAAATATGAAGTAAAATGGAATGTTGTAATAAAGCATGAAGGGAGGAAGTCACCATGAGTATGGAAGCCCTAGCTTTCTTAATGTGGAATCACAAATTTACTCAAGAAGTTGGTGTAGCCCATAGAAGTAGAGATATCTTCACAAGACCTGCAAGAAGTTAGTGCAACAAAAATAATCCACCATAAAGAGCTTTAGAGAAGAATAGAGAGCATGAGAGAGAAGAAAAGAGAGAGAAAGTGTGCCTAGATTCCTTAGATGTTCAAATGAATAAACTAACTTTCTTTTATATGCATTCTCAATCATGAATAATGAATAAAACCAAATGGGGCTAACATTTATAAGCTAATGAGGCATTCTAACCTGACACCACAAATTTAGAGTTGGGGATAACATCTGGGATAGGGCACTAGGCACCCTAGTCCTTTAGACTCACAAACTCTAGAGAGTGCAAATTAATGTGGGTTTAGACCTATCCTAAGTTTATTTTGTCAGGTTTATTCATTGGGACCGAGGATTTACTATTTATTGCTTCAATGGGTGTTAACATAGGTCCTAATTAAAAAGGGTAAACATTTCACTCCATAAAATGTATCCCCCACTTTAGCATGGGTACGAGCTTATGTTATAACTCACACTAAAGTAAGAAGAAGATAGATTTCAATTACAATGAACAAGAAGCCATAGAATGTCAACCAAAATTGAGGGGTGATCAAACCCCCAAGTTTAGGATTCTAGAAGTCTATGATGATTGGCATGCACATAAGACACAAGGCATGATTTCTACATACATGAAGAATTTAGAAAACATGAGATAAGGCAAGACATACACAAGGAATACACTTGAGAAATCACACTATATACATGCAATATACAAAGCACGGATTCCATACAGAAGATATACACACAATACACAAAGTATACACGCCATACACAAAGTATACATAGAATACACATGAAACACACATGGAATGCACATAAGCATTCAAGAGACATGCATAAGGAAGACATAGAGAGAATACATGTGAAGCACACATAAGGCATGAATAATACATAGATAATAAGAATATATGAGGAGAATACATACATCATACAATGACTACAAGAAGCACATGATAAAAGAGACATCAATCTAAAAGTTTATCTCAATCACCATGCATCATTCCCCAAGATACAATAGAAGAATTATAAGAAGGGGTTAGATAGAAATAAGAAGAACAAGAGGATACATCACATCATACAAATAATCTATCTCAAAAGAAGTGTTTCCACTCAAGGGAATACACCAAGCCTTGTAGAATAAGAAGTCATTGTAATCATACCCAAAGGTACTCTAGCCAAACTCAAGTTGGTGGTTCCAACCTTTCACCCAAATATGCAAGGAGCTTCAACAAGTAGTCTCAAGATCTTGTTTATAAGTGTGCCACAATCCTTTCTAAGAGAGTGGAGTAACAAAAATAATCAACAAGTGTTTTGATAGAAAGATGAGAGTAAGGCTCATAACATGATATATGCCCCCACCTTAAAGTGACTGCTAACTCCATTAGGAAGAAATTTTATTTAAGGTAGAATAAGGAAGACATATAAAAATAGGCACGAGAGCTTTCTAAAAGCACATGCCTAATTGATATGTGTTCTTAAAAGCTACATCATGACCAGGGGTTGCCCCCAGGATGAGCAAACCAAGGCAATTCTTACATGCATGATACACAATGGCTTGTGTAGTCATAGTATGACACCAAGCATATAAACAAGGTGTCACATAGATATGAAGACAATGGAAGGAAGATCACAAGAAAGTAGAGTACACATAAATTTAATCATGAAAGGATGCTAGGTTATCCAAGAAAAATAACAAAATTGTACATCACAACATATAGAAGAATGAAGATACATATAGAGGAATGACAAAACATGTTCTTTCTCCTTGTACCTTTGTGCTAGCAAGGGTACCAAAGGAGAACTAACCATCAACAAAACATCACAATATGGAGATAACAGTATGTACAAGCATACCACAAATGAGGAGGGGCCTATAATAAATTGTCCTTCACCAACTTGCTTACTAGAAAAATGGATGGAGAACAAGCTACTCTAGGGAATACATCAAGCATGGTGAAAAGTGCTAGAGCCATACCATGTTTGAAGTTGTTGAATTTTGTCACCCAAGACTTAGCATTCCTTAATGGAATGGCCAAGTGCTTGATGATATGCATAATAATGAGGTGTTGAATGATTTTTGTGTTGAATCTTTTTTGTGTTACAAGAGGAGTTATTAGGTGGTCTTTGAGTAGACTCACCAACATACACTCTTGTTGAGATAGAAAAGAAGATATAGGTCGAGTAGGAAGCAATCCTTTTTGTTGTGAACATGGTGGAGAGAACACAGAAGAAGCCCAAAAACCTAAACCTACTTTAGACAAATGCGGTGTTGGTTCCATGGTTTCCTTAATTCCTTATTCTTTGCATCCTAATCCATTTCCATTATATCCAAGTTTAGAAAGAATTTTAAATCCACTCCCATGACACATCTCCAAATCTGAAAGAAGAGGAGAGGTCATATGACTATCTGTTTTGAAATGAGAACTATCATTATGTGTTGAAGAAGATGGAGAAGGATCGTTCTTTTTATCATGGTGAGGAGGGTCCATCTTTGTTTCAACAAGCCCATGGGGGTTGAAATCTAAAGGGCCCTTGTCATTACCAAGACATGCATTAGAATTAGATGATTCATTAGATTTGAGTTTTTTAGATTGAGATGATACTTTATCACAAATGGTCGCCATTTTTTTAGATGAAAATGAATCTTCATCGATATCAAAAGTTCCATTGTCATTACTTTTGAGTTTAAGTATTTTAGGAGTAGGAGATTGTGTTGAGGAAATTTCATTTACCTTCAAGGTTTTTGGGTGAGATGGTGAGGTTTTACGCTCACCCATAAAGGTGGGTGTAAAATCTAACAAACCCCAATCATCACCAAAAAATGCATTCAAAGGGCTAACACTATCCTAACCATTATTGTTGTTAGCAACAGAGGATAGTGGTTTGAATTTTGTTAATTAAGGGATCAAATTTTCCTGAGGAATTTGATGTCTTGCTTCCATTTGTAAGCAACTTTCTGGAACTGAATCAGATTCAATCGTATGGAGCTTGTTTTCAAAAATGAACTTTATTGAACGATGAAGGGTAGACATGACTACCCCCATGGCATGAATACAGGGTCTACCAAGAAGAAGATTGCTTGAAAGTGAATTAGACATGACATGGATAAGGGTAGGCAATGTCACAGGTCCAACCTTAACATTTAAGGCAATTGTCCCTAGTGATTTCCTACTAACATTATCAAATCCATGAATATTGAGTGTATCTGGTTTGATGAGAGATATATTGGCATTGATTTTATGTAACAAGTCTATGCCACAAATATTAAGACCTGATCCACCATCAATCATAGTGCATCTTACCGTCATTTTATTAATAATGACAAATATCATAAGAGGTTCATATTGGTTTTGCACCTCTATGGGAGATAATTCATGTTGTTGAAATAAAATATCTGATGTTTTTGTGTGCATACAACTAAATAGAGATGCTACATCATTGGGTCTAACAGAAGGTGGAACAACTACCTTTTATAGAGCCTCTTGGAGCATTCTGTGGTATGTAGGCAATGTTTGTATTAAATCCCATAGAGAGATCTTATTTGGAGTAGTGTGGAGATGCTCGACAAGATTGTATTCTCTACCAACATGTTTAGAAAGACCAAGAGGTGGGGGAAGAAAATATTGAGAAGGTGGAAGAGAAGTGGGCACACTTGATGCTTGCTTGCTTTGCTTGTTACTGCAGGTGTTGTATGTGTGAGCAACCACACTATAATAAGATTATTGCAACACATTTTGAACATGTTCATTCCTTTGAGTAATTTGCTTTACAATATTGAGAAAGTGACCAGGAGGTCAAGATGTTTTGGAACACCTTGAATTGTAATCATAGGCTTAGATAAAGGAGTCATATTATGTGCCTCATGGGTGATGGTTTTAGGAATATTTTGAACATTAATACACATGTTCACTATCCCCTCAGTGGGAGGAATAAGTCTATTAATTATGATGGCATTTACATTGATATCTTTTTGAGATGAATGCCCAATGTCTACCCATGGGGGATCCATTATAAGAGAATAATCTTCATCCACTAATGCTTCATCTTTTGAAGGGAGAGCATTGGAATGAAGTGAATGTAGAGTCATGTTAAGATATATATCAATGATCTCTTCCTCTTGTACAAAAATGTTCTCACTTTCTAGAGAGGGACCTAAAGCATAGGGTGATGTAGGTGAAACTAAGTCACCATCATATACCTTAGAGGTGATGTCAACAGTATTATCATGAGTTGTAGTATAAGAAGAACTATCACTATCATCTTTCTCATGACTATTCATGGAGATGAATTTAGTAAATCCCTCTAATATCTATAGAAGTAATACTAAGAAGCCAATAATACATGTAAATGTGATATGGAACAGCAATTTACAATCAAGTTTAGACATGTCTTGAGTATCTAAAATAAGATTGAAATCAATGACCTACAAGTGCAAGATAATTGGGGCTTTCCAAAAATGTGATTTTCTTGGTAACCACAAAAACTAAGTCTTGCAAATGTAATGTGTGTAGTATGTGTAAATGATTTTCCTAAGTAAACACAAGAGGGATTTAGAAAGATTTGCTTTAAATGAAGATGCATAAGTGTCAAATGAAGCTAGATAGTTTTGTTTATACTATTGCTTTCCTACTTTAAAGAGAAGATGAATGCATGAATGTTCTTCCTTTCTAAATTAAACAAATATGACAAATATGATGAGTTACAACATCTTAAAATCAGATTTACCAATCCTTCTTACAAAAATCTGAAAATAAGATTTCGAATATAACAATTAAATGCAAGACTAGCTAGGGTTTCACCATCAGACCCTAGATCCAAAATTCTTTGATGCAAGAATGTTTTTCCTTTCATAATTTGAACACAAATGATATTTATGAAATTCTACAGCAATGCAAAATCATATTTGATCACTAATTATCAACAGCAAAATTTGGAAGAAGAGTTTAATCAACACACCCTAGGTGCAAGACTAGCTAGGTTTTCCAAAAAATGCAATATTTTTGAAAACCCTAATAATGAATAAGTGAAAATACCAAATATACCAGTAGGAAATGATTAAATAATGATATACCAATCAGATCTAATGCAAAAATCAGAAATTTATATCATACCATGATGATGTAAACTTATGAAATATAGACAATGTGACAAATATGTTTTTTTTCTAAACCTACATCCAATGCTTGATTTTCCAATTTAAAATGCAAAGATGCAAGAATGTTCTTTTCTTAAACACAAAGATTATATGCTACAGAGAATGAAATTAATTTAATCCACCAAATAATGCCACAACACACAAAACTAGAAACCCTAGGCTCAAGACTAGCTAGGTTTTCTATAAATGCAAGGTTTTGTAAACCCTAACAATGAAATAATGCAAATTTGAGTTATTTAACTATGTAAAATGATGAAATGAGCTTAACCTAATCAGATCTAGGTCAACAAATAACTCAGATCTAAAGCAAGAAGGATTCAAAAGTGCAAGATATGTCAAGTTCACCAAAATGTTATGTAGAAAATGAGATCTAGGCTAACATGTACATCACCCTAAATCAATCCTTCTCCACATAATATTAGAACATGAATGAAGGAGAGTCAATACTCAAATACAGTACTCAAAGGAGAGTTGAGTGGTCTCTTTATTGGTTCCTTTGTTTCCAAGGAGAGAGATCTTATGACTAATTACCAAATCTAGGGTTTTTAGGGCTAAAATAGAGAAAATGAGAGTTATAGATTTGAAACTATTGAAAACCTAGAAAGCAGTGGTAGGGAGGAGCTAAACAGGGCTAAGAGAACTTGATTCTAGAAGGTTTCAAGCATCCAAAAAAGGGGGACAAGGGTGTTAGGTGCCCTAGACCCAAATTAGAGCTTTGCAAGATTTCTAGATTTAAGTGCCTTTGCCTATTTGTCTTCCCGTCTCCTATCACTTGTTATCTCCATATTCCTCCAAATGCGACTTGCACAAAAATAGGAAGGAAAGGGTTTGGTGTTATTTAGGATCTTGCCTAAGTCAAGCTTTGTGAATGGTGTTTCCACCTCCATAATAGCAATGATGAGAGATCAAAGAGTGTGTGCCCTAGGAGGGCAGAGGCAAATCTAAAGTAGAATGGAATGCTATAATAAAGCATGAAGGGAAGAAGTCACCATGAGCATGGAAACCCTTGCTTTCTTAATGTGGCAGCACAACTTGACTCAATAAGTTGGTGTAGCCATAGAAGTAGAGAGATATTCACAAGAACTACAAGAAGTTATTGCAACACCAATAATCCAACATAGAAAGTGTTAGAGAAGAATAAAGAGCATGAGAGAGAAGAAGAGAGTAAAAGTGTTCCTAGATTGCTTAGATGTTAAAATGAATAAACTAACTTTATTTTATATGCATTCTCGCTGACTAATAATGAATAAAATCAAATGGAGCCAACATGTATAAGCCAAGGAGGTGTTCTAAGCCGACACCACAAAAATAGGGTCGAGGCTAACATCTGGGATTAGGGTGCTAGATTCCTATTCTTTTAGCCCTACAAACTCTGGAGAGTACTAATTAAAGTGGGCTTAGACCTATCCTACATTTATTTTGTTAGGTTTATTCATCGGGATAGAGCATTAATTATTTATTGCTTCAATCGGTGTTAAAATAGGTTGTAATTAACAAGGGTAAACATTTTACTCCATAACAAGTTTAAGACATTAAAGTTTTCATCTTCGAAAATTGCTCCTAATGAAATTCAAATTTGAATTTGAGGCCTTTAGATACCATGCAAAAACCTTGTTATTTTTTCTAAGTAAAGAAATCAACATTGTCTTGATCTTGGGGTTTAAGCACTTACCTATGTAAACAAGCTTTGGTTGAGCTTTGTTCCCAAATTCACCTCCTCAAGATGATTTTGATGTACTGGTGCTGACTTGGTGGTTTGTATTGGAAGAATGCCTTTGGGGAGATTGTTATGTCATTGGTGTTGCTATTGACAACATGGGCATAAGCACAAGGAATATATAGTTATGCCTTATAGTGTTGTCATTGATGTCAACATTGTATTTTGGTATGGTATAGATTAGTTTGATCCTCTACTTTACAAGATGGTTTGATCCACCATAGAAGACTAATTTGCAAGAAGGTTTGATCTGGTAAGGAAACTTGTTATCAAATTTGGCTAAGTGTTAACTCTATCATTTCTAAGTTATAGAGCATCAATAATTTGGTACGCATTGGTCTGCTATTGAAGATTTTTCTGTGGTTCTAGTATATGTTTGTTGGTTGTCAGAAGCATCTAATTCCAAAATTTTGTCTAATTTTTATCTCCAGTGTGAGAGTTGTGAATGACAGAAGTCTAGCTTGACAGATTACAGTTATTTCCTAAACAGAGCATGTGAGTAAAAGAGTCTACATTCCTCCATAGACAGGTTTTTGGTCTTGCAATTCTAAGAAGATATTCACATATATCAATAGATGATATATTCTATTTTTCATGATATTTGAAGGTATGCATGTTAGGATGTGAATGTACAGTTGGAAAAATTTTGTGTTAGGTCTTCTGCGAAGCTGACCTAATAGTTGTGAAGTTATGCGCAAATTAAATGAAGATTGTAGAGCTAAGTGGGATCTATTTTAGGTCCATACCAACCTATTTCAATTTGTTTCAATGTTTGAATCTTGGCGTGAAGTGTGTGTGTGTGTGTGTGAAGGTTTGAAGCTGACCAATTATATTTTGATATTTTTCTTGTTACACCCAATTAGGCCAACCTAATTGATGTTACAAATGATGTGGATATATATGATACATCATTTTTGATGTTTTGGTGATGTGACTGAGATGTAATAGATATGTGTGTATGCGAATACTATCAAAGATTGTGAACTTACGTTGTGAATGTTGAGAAGAAAATCAAAGTAAGGAAATAGTAGAGGAAAGTTGATTCTAAGATCAGAATCAAATGAAGTATGTAAAGTCTATTTAATGAGCTTCATTGGAACTATACCCCATAAATATGTTAAATGCAAGTGTAACAGTTCAATCTAGGCTATGAGCCATAACTCTTCTTCTATCTTTTTCTTAGTGGCTACTGAGTCCACATGGATAGAGAGTCCAAGTGTAGTGAGCATTTCTATAAATATACTATAATCAGTTATAATTTATTTTGAGATAACCCTCACTATGGTTTTTCCCATTTTGGGTTTTCCACGTAAAAATCCTGGTGTTCGTGTGCTATGTGTGGTTGTTTCATGCTTTATAGTTTATTTCATTCATTGCAAGTGATTCTGCTAAATGGATTGGATATTTAGTGTTTGAATGGTTTAGAAGAATACTAATTCACTCCACCTTAGTAATCCCAGTGCTCAACAATTGGTATCAGAGCCAAGTCCTTTGGAAGAAGCCTAACTACTCAAGGAAGATCTTGGAGATTAAACACATGGCTACTAGAAGATTACCTATTCCTCTGGAAGAGATTCCTACTACTAAATTCACTAAAGAAGATTGTATGCTTGACAAAGCTAGAGAACATAGTGCTGCTCTTGAAGATCTTGAAAGAACTGAAGGTAAAATTAAAGATCTAAAGGAAGATGTCAAGGAAGCAAATGAATTCATCAAAAAATTGAAAGAGCAAATCAAGAAGTTTAGAGAAAGGAATTAGGAAGTCAGTGAACAACTGAAGCAAGCAAATGAAACCATCATCAGTCTAAAGATACAAGTTGAAGAAAAGAAAAAAATTGAAGAATGTAGTAATGAAGTGGTGAAAAACAAATCTAAAGAATGTACGAGGCTTGAGAAAGAAGTTGTGAATCTAAAATCAGATCTAGAGAAAGAAAGGAGTCTCAAAGACAAATTCAATATGAGTACTATAAAGTTTGATGAAATGATTGAAAATCATAAAGGTCCTAATGATAAAGAGGGTTTAGGATTTGACAAGGGTGAAAGTTCAAAATTAGGTCAAACATCAAATGCTAAAAATAAGAACAATGGAAAGCAGCTTTGAAATCAAAGGAATGAAGCTAGAAAACCACTAGTCAGACAACCAAATGCACAAAGGTACCCATCTTTCAATGGTTTTTGTCATTCTTGCAATAAATTTGGTCACAAAGCAATAGATAGTTCCTCTAGAAACTAGGATAAGAGCTTTGGCTCAGGGGGAGCTTTAATGGAAATCCTTCACTCCCTGCCAAAGAAAAGGTGGTGATGCTTTAGCATGAGGATACATGGTGTAGGTCAATATTCTTGAACTATTGAAGAAAATTCTGGTAGAAAATCTCATAATGCGAAAGTTTTTAGAGCATTTGAAAGTGACTGTGTATACAGAGAAAGGTTTGATAGCTTTATCTAATGAAGAATTTATGATGAATTAGGTTATGGAAAGGGGTTTTATAAGCAATTACACTCAATCAAATTTCATTTTGCAATCAAGTTTTCAAGCGAAGAAGAAGAGCAGATCAAGAGTTGAGCAGTGAAGAAGAGATTAATGCAATTTGTGAATCAGTGCATTCAAACCTTAGTTTCTGCAAGAGAAGAAAATGTATTCTCTGGTTTACCCTAATTTCACTGTGAACTTTGTGTTAAGACAAACTTCAATTATTTAGAAATGGATACACTGCAAGTGGTCAAGGTTTGTGAGTGATCACAATCCAAATTCAAGAGGCATCCCAACAAGTCTTTGATTGATAATCTGGAATGTGCATTCTTGCACATACCGTATGGAATATTGCACATTGAGTATGTTAGGGCATACATCCATGTCAATATGGAAGAGTATAACAAAACAAACATGAATGAGGTATAGTTCAATGAACTTATTGGTGATGATTTTGAGTTAAAACCAGAGTATGGATCTTTGAAAGTGTTAGTGCCTGAATTGACTGGCAGTTTTTTGAGCAATTTTCATGCAGGCACTTTCCCTAAGTATCCAAAAAATGTTCTAAGTGTTGGACCTCCTCAGCATTTTTTAGCTGCAGCATCATATTCTCCTGATGAGGAGATCATCATCATCATCTTTTCTTCGATGGTGGTCAGCATCATCATGTTTTCTGTCGACCGGTTTCTCATCAGGATTATCATGTTTCAATATCGGGTGATGTTTGGATATCATCCTGATCCTGCTGATGAGCTACAGTGTGCCCTGATTTGCTTGCGGGGGTGATTTTTCAAGTATCCAGTGATCTTCCAATTATCACCCTGCCCTTTTATGATGATGATGTTGCCCTGATATTCCGAAGGGGTTATTTTTTGAGTTGTTCGACCTGACCTATTTTTCTAAGGGTCGTCATCATCATCATTTTTCCGGTTATCACCGTGTTGCTTGCGAGGGTCATCATATTTTCTGCCTGCATGATCTTTCGCCGGGGTGATATTTTAACATCGGGTGATCTTGGTTAAGATCATCCTGATGATGTTGCTGTAGAGTTCTAAGTATGACCCGATATTCACCGGGGTCATCATATTTGAACGTCAGGATGATCTTAGTCAATATCATCCTGATGATGTTGTATCATTTCATGTTCATTGTTTTATCACCCTGATGATGCTGACGTCATTCTTACGTCAGGGTGATATCCAGTTTTCTGCTTGTCTGCATCATGATATTTCTGAAGGGAGATATCTGCCTGTCGGCTTCGTGCATTATCTAGTGGGGGGTGATCTTTTCAAATATCTGGCATATTCATCTATCACCCTGATCTTATAATGGAGCTACAGTGCAGCATGATATGTGTGCATCAGGATGATATTTCCAAATATCCGGTTATCTTCCGAATATCATCCTGATGTCGATATGATGATGACGTCATCAAGGTCCGGGGGGGTCATATTTCTAACACTGATCATCTTGTGGAGATCCCCCGATATTTGCAAACATGATGATGACGTCATCCGGATATGAGGAGGTGCGCAGTAGGCAGATATGCTGATGACGTCAGCAGGATATGACGGTGACGTCATCAGGATGTTCATCGGCTAGACTTTGGGTATCGGCTAAGCAGGAGGATGTTCCTCCGAGGGATCAGGTTGTGCCGATGAAGGCGATTATCATGCAGGTGATATTGCGATATGATGCTGACGTCAGGGTGATATTTCAAGCGACAGGATATCATGATGCTGGAGGATGATGATGAAGTCTTATACTAGTGTCGTCAGAGCAAAAGCACCGACATCATATATGCTCATGACCTAGTATATAAAGTGTTAAAGAAGTCACCGTGGGGTGCATGTGGGATAATTGATATCCTGCATATTTGAAATATCATGACGATGTATCTTGGCGGGAAATGGTTGCGATCGACTGTCTGATGTTTTTCCCAAGGCCGCGGGTTGGTGCGCCATTAATGGCGATTGTTGCAGAGGTGTGGGCGATGGCGTGGACAGATTTAGTACCCGATTGTAGATCTGGATCCCTAGGCGGCGCTGGGCTCGAGATTTCTTTCTGTCTCCTCTCCCACTTGCTGCATTGAATGTTTGAGCGCCATTTTTCTGATACTGTGTATCTGGCGGGATTTTTGGTCAACCATGTAATTAATTGCTGAGCACCTACCTGGCTGTTATAAGCAGGAAGTGTTGCTCATTTGAAGGTTGTTGAAAACTGGACATTTTGGCTCTGTAATAAGATACAACTGGTTTTGGTTGCTCTGTGCAGCTAAACTTGTGAGTTTATGTATCTCCTGTTGTACGATTTGGCATGAATCCACTGATTTCATGGTTAATCTTATATGAATAATGCTATATTTGCATGTGTTATGCTGATTCTGTCTCCAGTTTTGCATGTATCTTTCTTCTGAGTCTAGGTATTCAAGGAATGTCCGAGATTCTAGAACATAGAATTCCTGTGTTGAATGTTTAATCTTTTAACTTCTGCTCAAGGAGTAGATTAAATTGTTTTCAGATTGAATATTGGGAAGGGTATACTGCAATAGGGATGCCATAAGTATAGACAGCTTAACACTCTTTATTGGGAGATATCTGTAAGGCAGATATCATGTGTATCCCCCTAAAATCCAGTTTTAGCTATTCATGCTGATCATTCACAGGTGTATGTCTACCGACTCCAAGCCCTGGATAGGCACCAATCTAGCTCTGTGTTGAGGTTATACACCATGTCCAGCTTTGCATCCAAAATTCAAACTAAACCATTTCATACTTCCACCTGTTAGTTGTAGGAGTAGGATTAGGAAGCCCTTGCATGCTCTCATCCCTAACCAGACATATATGTCCAAGAACGTTGCCCACCTTGTGATCTATCATACAGATCTTGGTCCATACATGAGAGTATTCTGCCTGTTGTTGTCAAGTTAGATATTTCTATCTTTGAGCTAGTCAAGGTTACATCTTGAGTTATAGGGATACCCCCCTTGGTGCGGCAGAACCAGAAGTGAAGGGGAGGAGCTCACGCAACCTCCTGTATTAGTTGGCTGAATCTGCCTGTGCATTAGAACTGGCAAACCCTAATGCTGATTCAGAAGAAAAACCAACAAGATGGCGACTCTGCTGGGGAATGGGAAGTAAAAGTACTATCTAATCATCTCCAGTAATATATCTGTGACCCATCTGAGTCACCAACAAAATGGCGACTCTGCTGGGGAGAAAATTGATGAAAAAGTGTTATATCGTGTGGCCCATCTGAGTCACCAACAAGATGGCGACTCCGCTGGGGAGTCTTTCATGTGAAAAATGATGCTCTGCTGGTGGAATGAACCTGGAAAAGTAGCTTTCAGCTATTGAAAATTTTGTCCTCTCTGGAGAGGTGGCGACTCTGCAAAAAAGGATCTGAATGCACATGAAAGATGGATGTATGTGATGTGACAAAAATGTGTTGTTCATTTTTCTGCATCTGTATGAGAAAAGGTACCTTGTTCCTTCCCCTTTATATTTGTTGTTTTGCTGCATAAGTTAGATGCCAGGGGAAGCCTTAGGTCTTAGGCAGACAAAGGATGTCTAAGAGTAGGATTTTTATGAATCCAATTATGAATTATCCCATACTCAGTGGTGAAATGTTGAATAAAAGAATAGAAGAGATGAGAAATAGGTTGATATTCTTAGAGGCTGAGCAGGCCCAGTTAAAAAGAAGTAACCCTGTTGTGTCTGCTAGTCAGAAGGCTAAACCTCTTCTCAGCCCTTTTGATCCTTTGTATGACCAACTGGATTTGTCATGGGTGGATTATAAAGTAGAAACTATGCCTGCTAGGATATACTGTCAGATGCCTAGATTTAGTGGTCACAATGTATGTGATGGGAATGCACATATCCAAAATTTTCACAGTTTTATGGGAAAATATTCATTCAGAGATGAGGATATGTGGATGAGGTTTTTTGTTAGGTCCTTTGATGCAAAAGCAAAAGACTGGTATTTGAGCTTTCCAAAGAAATCCTTTGCCTGTTGGGATGAGCTTGCTGACTGTTTCAAGGAAGAATTCGCAAAAGAACCGGCTGATCTTGTTGCAGAATTGATGAGAATCAGAAAACAAGATGAAGAGCCATGTGTTGATTTCAGTCATAGGTTTGCAATAGCCCTTTCACAGATCCCAGAAGTCTTCAGACCTGATATTTCAGCCTGTGTTGGCATATTCTTTGAAGCTTTTGAGGAGGGCTCTAGTGCATTACTGAGGGATTTCAAGGTGACAAGTATGCAGATGGCATACAAGTTCATAGAAAAGATAGAAAAATCAGAAATGTGCACCTGCTGAAATCCCTGTCCCCAGGCCTTGGTGTGAATAATGGTTGTGAAGCTGCAAATGACCAAATAATTAAGGCATCATGTGAAGATGAAAAGATGAATGTTGAGGATGCCAGTGAAAGGACTAATGAGGATTCCCATTGCAATGATGAGGCATCTGACCATGAAAACAACATTGACGTTGTGGACAGCAATAAGCAATTTTTGGAATGGACCTGTGGAGATAATTGTGAGTATTGTACTCAAGACAGAGAAGATATAAGCAAACAGAGAAGCAGTCCTATGTGTGACCCATTGCCTACCTTTCAAACACATGGAGATTATGAAGAGCAGTCAGAAATTGAAATAAGTGCTAGTTCAAAGCATGATTGTTTTTCATTTGATGGCTGTTTTGCTTATGACACACAGGCTGATACTCCTCCACAAAGGGAATCCATTGGTGATGAAGATGCATGCTCTGCTGCCCATGAACAAATGGCATATTATGATCAAACTGATGCACCTGGGTCACCCATTTATGACACATATGGTGATGAGGATCTGTCTGAGTATGGTGAAGATCTAGACACTATTTTTGACTTGGATTCTGTTTCTCATCCTGATGAAAGAGGAAACAACATACATCAGGTAAGTGATTGTAAAAATGTGCCTGATTGTAAAGAGGTGCCAGAGCCTGATCTTTTCCAGCTTGGTGCTGCTGATTGTTGTGTACATGATGTGCACAATTGTGATTTTGAAAGCTTTTCTTTTGATGTGCCAGCATATAATACAATGAGCTCTGATCTTCCTAGCTGTGTGGTGGACTTTGAGTGTTTCCTATTTTCAGTCCAGCTAGGAGATCATGTTGCAATGCATGATGATGATACAGATGATAACCTGTGTTCTATACCATTTGAGTATGCATTGCCTGATATATTCTGCACCCACATGTCACATGATGTTGAAGGTTATCTGCACAGGGGTGATAATGACAAGCCAAACTAGAGGATTGAATATGCAGATGACAAGATTTGTTTGTGGGTGGATCTTTGTAGTATCTCCAGGCTTGACCCAGTGCATGCAAATGAAAACAAGATATTTGACAAAGGGAGATACATGCTTTTCTTTTCTTGGTGGCCTTAGGCCATCAAGTGTGTTTGGTGATGCAGGTCGGTGTAGTATTTGACTCTGTGCCCAATGGATAAGGGACTGGTCTGCATCCCAGAGTTCTGGGGTTCTCGCTGCAGTCTTGCACCTGCACGTCCCCAGACAGAGCCAGTGTTAGTGCCTGAATTGACTGGCAGTTTTTTGAGCAATTTTCATGCAGGCACTTTCCCTAAGTATCCAAAAAATGTTCTAAGTGTTGGACCTCCTCAGCATTTTTCAGCTGCAGCATCATATTCTCCTGATGAGGAGATCATCATCATCATCTTTTCTTCGATGGTGGTCAGCATCATCATGTTTTCTGTCGACCGGTTTCTCATCAGGATTATCATGTTTCAATATCGGGTGATGTTTGGATATCATCCTGATCCTGCTGATGAGCTATAGTGTGCCCTGATTTGCTTGCGGGGGTGATTTTTCAAGTATCCAATGATCTTCCAATTATCACCCTGCCCTTTTATGATGATGATGTTGCCCCGATCTTCCGAAGGGGTTATTTTCTGAGTTGTTCGACCTGACCTATTTTTCTAAGGGTCGTCATCATCATCATTTTTCCGGTTATCACCGTGTTGCTTGCGAGGGTCATCATATTTTCTGCCTGCATGATCTTTCGCCGGGGTGATATTTTAACATCGGGTGATCTTGGTTAAGATCATCCTGATGATGTTGCTGTAGAGTTCTAAGTATGACCCGATATTCACCGGGGTCATCATATTTGAACGTCAGGATGATCTTAGTCAATATCATCCTGATGATGTTGTATCATTTCATGTTCATTGTTTTATCACCCTGATGATGCTGACGTCATTCTTACGTCAGGGTGATATCCGGTTTTCTGCTTGTCTGCATCATGATATTTTCGAAGGGAGATATCCGCCTGTCGGCTTCATGCATTATCTAGTGGGGGGTGATCTTTTCAAATATCTGGCATATTCATCTATCACCCCGATCTTATAGTGGAGCTACAGTGCAACATGATATGTGTGCATCAGGATGATATTTCCAAATATCTGGTTATCTTCCGAATATCATCCTGATGTCGATATGATGATGACGTCATCAAGGTCCGGGGGGGGTCATATTTCTAACACTGATCATCTTGTGGAGATCCTCTGATATTTGCAAACATGATGATGATGTCATCCGGATATGAGGAGGTGCGCAGTAGGCAGATATGCTGATGACGTCAGCAGGATATGATGGTGACGTCATCAGGATGTTCATCGGCCAGACTTTGGGTATCGGCTAAGCAGGAGGATGTTCCTCCGAGGGATCAGGTTGTGCCAATGAAGGCGATTATCATGCAGGTGATATTGCGATATGATGCTGACGTCAGGGTGATATTTCAAGCGACAGGATATCATGATGCTGGAGGATGATGATGAAGTCTTATACTAGTGTCATCAGGAGCAAAAGCACCGACATCATATATGCTCATGACCTAGTATATAAAGTGTTAAAGAAGTCACCGCGGGGTGCATGTGGGATAATTGATATCCTGCATATTTGAAATATCATGACGATGTATCTTGGCGGGAAATGGTTGCGATCGACGGTCTGATGTTTTTCCCAAGGCCGCGGGTTGGTGCGCCATTAATGGCGATTGTTGCAGAGGTGTGGGTGATGGCGTGGACGGATTTAGTACCCGATTGTAGATCTGGATCCCTAGGCGGCGCTGGGCTCGAGATTTCTTTCTGTCTCCTCTCCCACTTGCTGCATTGAATGTTTGAGTGCCATTTTTCTGATACTGTGTATCTGGCGGGATTTTTGGTCAACCATGTAATTAATTGCTGAGCACCTACCTGGCTGTTATAAGCAGGAAGTGTTGCTCATTTGAAGGTTGTTGAAAACTGGACATTTTGGCTCTGTAATAAGATACAACTGGTTTTGGTTGCTCTGTGCAGCTAAACTTGTGAGTTTATGTATCTCCTGTTGTACGATTTGGCATGAATCCACTGATTTCATGGTTAATCTTATATGAATAATGCTATATTTGCATGTGTTATGCTGATTCTGTCTCCAGTTTTGCATGTATCTTTCTTCTGAGTCTAGGTATTCAAGGAATGTCCGAGATTCTAGAACATAGAATTCTTGTGTTGAATGTTTAATCTTTTAACTTCTGTTCAAGGAGTAGATTAAATTGTTTTCAGATTGAATATTGGGAAGGGTATACTGCAATAGGGATGCCATAAGTATAGACAGCTTAACACTCTTTATTGGGAGATATCTGTAAGGCAGATATCATGTGTATCCCCCTGAAATCCAGTTTTAGCTATTCATGCTGATCATTCACAGGTGTATGTCTACCGACTCCAAGCCCTGGATAGGCACCAATCTAGCTCTGTGTTGAGGTTATACACCATGTCCAGCTTTGCATCCAAAATTCAAACTAAACCATTTCATACTTCCACCTGTTAGTTGTAGGAGTAGGATTAGGAAGCCCTTGCATGCTCTCATCCCTAACCAGACATATATGTCCAAGAACGTTGCCCACCTTGTGATCTATCATACAGATCTTGGTCCATACATGAGAGTATTCTGCCTGTTGTTGTCAAGTTAGATATTTCTATCTTTGAGCTAGTCAAGGTTACATCTTGAGTTATAGGGATACCCCCCTTGGTGCGGCAGAACCAGAAGTGAAGGGGAGGAGCTCACGCAACCTCCTGTATTAGTTGGCTGAATCTGCCTGTGCATTAGAACTGGCAAACCCTAATGCTGATTCAGAAGAAAAAACCAACAGAAAGAAAAGAATCTTGATGTATGGAACAAGTTTCCTGTTCTCTATTATGTGGATGAGTGGGTGAGATATACCCTGAGCAAAATACATGACAAGTTCTTCTGGTTGGACATTCAGCACTTGATTAACAAAGAAGTAATTAGGGTTGTGACCAGTGTATGCTCAACCAGATGTGTACTGGTACTCAAATCCATGAAGAATGAGCTTGTAATGGAGCAGATAGGAATAAAGTATGATAAAAAAGATCTGACTATAAAAGACAAAGAATCCTACTATGAAGTATGCCTCCATGATGATAGGCTACAAATTATACTTCACCCATAGGGATAATTTTGTGTTAGCAACCACCATCAATATAGCATATGAGATGGTGGAGAATGGAGAGAATTTTGACATGTGTGAATTTTTGATACTGCAGCTAATGGAGAATCTACAGAAAACAAAAGAATCTAAACATGCCTTCTAAGTTGGTACTTTGATTATTTGCTTGATGTTTTAATTTTTAAGTGAAGTTCCTGGAACAAAAAATATAGTGTGGCTATTAGATAGACCTATAGCCCATCAAATCAAGGATTATTTGTTTGGTTTGGAAGATGTAGAGGCACAGAAGAATGCCCTCTATGGTTTCTTCAAAACATTCCAAGAAAATATGCAAGCAAGGGAAAGGATACCAGAGAAACTAGTAGAACAGTATCAAAATGATATCACTTTCATGGTAACAAAGGATGAATGCATAATGGAGGTTGTTGAACCCATAATTGTATGGATACTAAAGCTTGGATATGAGGTGTCTTCAGACCAAATAACTGGTCTAGCAGATATATTGTTGAAAAGTCCTAAGGACCCCAATGAAGAAATATTTGGGACATATGAGGAGAAATCTCTGAAAGTCCACATGAAGCAAACCAAGCCCCAAATCAAGAAGAAGGTATAGAAGATGGTTGATGAATACACGGAGAGTATAAGCATCTCCAAAGAGCAAGTACAACAAGCTAGAGCTAAAGCAAAGAAAGAATCAAGTGTTGTAGAGAGTGTAGGAGGCTCAAGAAGATCTAGTAGAACAACTACCTCCTCTCTAGCTACCCAAAAGTCCTCCAGAACTATGCCTACTATTGGAGAGAAGAGGAAATCTACTGTTGGTCATCCAGTAAAGGAGAAATCTCCTCTGGTTGTACATGTTGCCATGGTAGAGAAGAATAAAATAGCCTCATCAACACCACCTACAACTCCTGCCAAGAAAAGAATAAAGACAAAGGCAGTAAGAACGAAGGATGTAAGTGCAACTGTACCATAAGAGGAAGAAGAAGAGGAAGAAGAGGAGGAAGAAGGACCACAATTGGTTCAGAAAAGGAGAAATGATACTTCACTAAGTGAAGCAAGTGACAAAAGAAGAAAAACTCATGTTGTTGAGACCAATAGTGAAGAAGAGTTGGAGAATGAAAAGAAAAATTTGGTATTCAATGAGAGAACAGAGGAAAGAGGGCAGCAAGAGGGTGACTCCCAAGAAGAAGCAAGAAGAAACAAGCATGGAAAAGACTATGATAAGACCTAAGTCTCCATTGAAGTTAGAAGCTTTATTCAATAGAATTGTGTAGGATCATGCATTAGGAGAGACTGTTGCTCTTTACACTGAAGCAAATGAGGTAGATAAAGGCACCATTGTTGAGGCTATAGTTAAATATATAATTGTGTTAGAAGTTGATACGAGAAGCATAGAAGATCAGATTCTTGAAGAGCCATGGGATGTATTGATGAAAAGGAGACAAGAAGCAATATAAGAAGAAGGGAAGATAAAAGAATATGCTTTGGAAAAGGTTGGTATTTCTTTGTCTCCAGAGAACAGAGCCACATTGGCTCAATTTTACTCAACTAAATTTAGGGTGAAATAAAGGGTAACCACCCTCATGAGTAAAGACAAAATTAATTTTGAAAAATTGTAGAAAGAAACAATTGAGAATATTTTTGACATTGCTCAGAAATATGAAATGTTCTTAGATAACACTATTTTGGAAATTGTCACAGGAGAAGAAGCTCAAAAAATTTATGCTCAACATGAGAATACAACAAATGATAATGCTCCTCTGAAAGAAAAAGAAACAACATAAGTGATTACAAAGGATGAGAAGAATGTGGAGGATGCTGGAGGTACCATAGAATATGTTGCTAAGGAGGATTTCCTTACTCCTCCTTCGGTAACTGAGACATCTTCTCCTCTGGATAATACTGATAAGGTCATCGGTGAACAAGGAACAAAAGCCTCAAAGGTAGAGGATGCAAAGAAAGATAAAGAAGTAAAGGATAAGGAAGAGAATAAAGAGGAACAAGAAAATGATAAAAAAGATGAGGAATATAAGAACAAAGAAATTTCTAGAAATGCAGTCTAAAGAAGTAAATCTTGAGGACTCCAGTAAAGATGAAGATAAAGATTTGAAGGAGCAAGTTGTGGAGACTACAAGGACTTCAGGTGAATCTTACGATTCCTCCAGAGACTCCCTGAAGAAACTATTGAATATGCAACTAAAATTTCAACCTGTTGTATCCTCACAACTACTTCAGCTACTAATGCAACAAGGAAGCATAGATTTGGGAAAGATTTATCCCCTCCACAAGCTACAATTGGGAGACTTATTCCATGCATCCACTAGAAAAGAAGTTATAGAGACTCATCAAAAAAGTGGAGACTTGATTGATGAAACAATGAAGGCATTACAAGATGCCATACCTGGTGCAAGTATCGACACATCACTCTTAGGTATATAAAATTTATGGTCATTAATTGATTCTTTTAAAGATTATGCCTCTCATCTTAAGGAATAGATTGAAGACAAGGTAGAAAAGAATATGAATGATAAGAGAATGATGGAGATATCTAAAAAATGTTCTTTGGCACATAAGAACTTTCAAGAAGTTTTGAAAGATGTACAAGATTGCATAGGTGAGGCAAAGGCTCTATATCAGTTCTCCATGAAGTGGCCCGGAGTCACACTGAGCATTACTACAGAAATGGACTCAATTGAGTCGTAAATAAATAATGCCTCCAATGTCTATGATCTGGCACTTGATCTTGATGGTACCACAAGGGATGCCATAGTGGATTTACATAAGAAATTCTTTCAATTACAAGCTCAAAAGGAGCACATTACTTTGCAATTTGGTGAAATAAGGGATTTAGTGAATCTCAAACTTCTACTTGTCCCAAGAGCTCTATTGAGTGCTAATAAATCATCACAGGTGAATTCAATACCAAGCACTCCGAAAGAAGGAGAATATATATTATTAGAGTATAAGACACAATTCAGAATATTGAAGGAAGCCAAGAAGACTTGGGATGAAGGTAAGCAGGAATGCCAGACTCAGGTACAAAAGCTTCAAGCTCAAACCTCATCCGGTTGAAAATAGTCTTTATACTTTATGCATTTTCTATTTTTCAGTTTCAGATTCCTTGTAAATATGTGGTATGTATGAAGAGGTTTTTGATTCAAATTTTTGGTTTTACTCTGGTACATATCTAAGGGGGAACCATTTCAGTTTGTACATATACTTCTAAAGGGGAGTTAGTTCAAACTTTCAGTTTATATGTACATGAGTATACTTGATAGGGAGAGATCCAATGTGAATAAAGACTACTATATACACCCTTTGCCCTTGATGTCAAAGGGGTAGAGTTCCTTGGAGAGATAGTTTGGCATGTTTCCATCAATGAAAAAGGGAGAGATTGTTGGAAGAATGCCTTTGGGGAGATTGCTATGTCATTGATGTTGTTATTGACAACATGAGCATAAGCACAAGGAATATATAGTTATGCCTTACAGTGTTGTCATTGACGTCAAAATTGTATTATGGTATGGTGTAGATCAGTTTGATCCTCTACTTTGCAAGATGGTTTGATCCTCCATAGAAGACTAATTTGCAAGAGGGTTTGATCTAGTAAGGAAACTTGTTATGAAATTTGGCTAAGTGTGAACTCCGGCATTTCTAAGTTACAGAGCATCTAGTAATTTGGTCCACATTAGTCCACTATTGAAGATTTTGCTCTGCGGTTCTAGTATATGTTTGTTGGTTGTTAGAAGCATCTAATTCCAAAATTTTGTCTAATTCTAATCTTCAGTGTGAGAGTTGTGAGTGATAGAAGTTCAACCTGACATATTATAGTTATTTCTTGAACAGAGCATGTGAGTAAAAGAGTTTGAATTCCTCTATGGATAGGTTTTCAGTCTTGTGGTTCTAAGAAGATGTTCACAGATATCAGTAGATGATATATTCTAGTTTTCATGATATTTGAAGGTCTGCATGTCAGGATGTGAATGTATAGTTGGCAAAATTTTATGTTAGGTCTTCTACAGAGCCGACCAAATAGTTGTGAAGTAATTCAGAGATTAAATAAGCATTATGAAGCAAAGTGGGATCTATTTAGGTCCATGTCGACCTATTTCAATTTATTTCAAAGTTTGAATCTTGGCGTGAAGCATATGTGTGAAGGTTTGAAGCTGACAGGTTACATTTTGATATGTTGCTTGTTAGACCCACGTAGGCCAACCTCATTAATGTTACAAATGATGTGGATATATATGATAGATCATTTTATATGTTTTGGTGATGTGATTGAGATGTAATAGATATGTGTGAATACAAATACTATCAGAGATTGTGAACTTACGTTGTGAATGTTGAGAAGAAAATTAAAGTAAAGCAATAGCAGAGGAAAGCTGATTATAAGATCAGAATCTGATGAAGTATGTAAAATCTATTTAATGAGCTTCATTGGAACTGTATCCCATGCATATGTTAGATGCAATTGTAATAGTTCAATCTAGATTGTGTGCCACAATTCTTCAATTTTTTTCTCAGTAGGAAGTGAGTCCACCTACAGTGACCATTTCTGTAAATATACTATAACCAATTATATATTCATCAATACAGTTCATGAATTTGTACAGGTCTTGATCATCTTTAAAAACCTGCCAATGGTAGACATTGTCTAGCATAGAAGGTCTTGTCAATGTCTCAACTTTTGAGATTCCCGCTAGGGTCCTTTCTTCTAATCTGACTACAATGTTGGCTAGGAATTCAGCCATTACATTCTTTCCTCACTCTACCTAATCAATAGAGAAGGCATCAAACTCCTCTATTGTATCCAAAACAACATTTCTGTATTGCTTAAGCCTTTTGTTCTTGGAGGCATACTTGGATCTGATTTGTGAGACTGCTAACTCAGAATCCCCTAGAACCTTAGGCTTCTTGACTCCATAATTAAGAGCCATTTTTAGACCTAGAAGCAGAGCTTCATATTCAACAACATTGTTGGTGCATTCAAAACCTAACTTAAAAGATGACTTGAATGTCTTCTCAAAAGGGGAAATGAGCACAACTCCTACTCCAGATCCTTCTTTGGAACAAGCTCCATCAAACTACATAGACCATAAGCCATCATCATCTAGGAATGGCTTAGGACTCTGATCTGAATGCTCACCTTGATCATTCTCAACTTCCTTAACTCTAAAGTTATCCATGGCAATGTCAAGGAAACATATATGATCATCATTTTCATTAATGGTACCATCTATGGTATGAGGTCACTTCTTTTCCATCCATGGAAATCATGGCATAAGATGAATCCATTTGTATGCTCCTACACACAATGGAGGCCCATTTTCTAGATACTAGTATTCCATACATGGGATGGATGTCTACTATTGTGATATTCATCTTGTAATCATTAAGTGGATAAGCTGCAAGCCTGAAGCTTACATCTTTAATAACTCCAATGATGGGGACTTCCCTAGAGTCCATAGAAAAACATTTCCCATAGGCCGTAGTGACTTGTAGGCCCAATATCTCCATCACTCCAAGTGGCATTATGTTAGCAGAGGCACCTGAGTCAATCATATAGTTTTTTACAAACCTTCCTTTTATCATCAGAGTAACAAAGAAAGGATTTACTTGAGAAGGGACTTTATGCAGAGTGGTTCCTAGATATATCTCTAATATCTTAGAACAATTTTTTAACATCTTTAGACAATATTTTCTTTTCTTCAGACTGCTTACCACAGTAGATTATCACTTCTGGCATACTTGAAACTACATCATTTATTGTAGCCATAGCTATGTCTTTATGTTCTGGTATTCTCATCATTTCTAACAGGGGAACTGTCACTCTGATTTGATTGAACACATGGGCCATGTCCAATGGGACATATTTAGACAATATATTAAGTTGAACTGTATCAATATTCGCAACAGAATTTGAAGTGCATTTCCTCTGTTAGGATTTTCTTCCATAGGGACCTTCTTGCCATTGTCCTTCTCAACTAATACCTTAGCCCTAGTATGTGGATTGTGATGTGGATTATGTTTTCCCACTACTTCTTTAGACTTACTCTGAATACCCCCATCTTTATTAGGCTTAGGAGTATTTACTTTCTCTTTAATGAAAATGCTACCTACATTTCCCATAGTGCTACTTTCTCCCTAAGTTTTCTTGCTTCTGAGGTTATAATCACTCTTGACCTACGCAATCTTGGATGCAGTCAAGGTTCTTATTTCATCATCAGAGGGTCTTCTCAAGTAGATATTAGAATCCTTAGTGTTTAACTACAGAACGTATTTACTATCCTCATTTTATACTTAGGAGAGAGTGTTGCTTACATGAGCTATTCAATTTTCCCCTTTATGTTGTGACCTCCAACTCTAAATCGTCATCATCAGATATGACATCATCCTCCACAATACACTCATGATCAAAAACCATACTTATATTATGGCCCTCAAAATCTTCCCCCCATTATACTCATCATTTGGGTCTACATTATCAGTCAAAGACAATGCCACAACATATGAGGCAGAAGAATGAGGAGCCTGACACATCAGACACCAAAGATTTTCATCCATGGCATGCACCCCCTTCCTCAAAGGATCAAGAGTTTCCTTAGGCAAATTTCCCCTATTACTATGGGGCACTAGCTTCCCATTTTGCTATATAGTTTTGTATGGTTGATCTGACAACCTTGGCATTCTTTCTTGTCTGAAAAAATGAGGCTTATCATGTGAGACCCTTTTGTCACCTCTAGCCATAGAAATCTTCATTTCTTTGACCTCTTTCCATAATTTTTCACATTCAGTAGCAACTTGGGATTTACTGCCTTGTCCTCTATCTTGAGAAATAAGTTTCAAGTCACTCCTCTTAGGAATTTTCCTAGATGCCTTTCTATTGTTTTCAATCTGTAAAGTAACCTTAAAAGAATCTCTGAGAGTTTGGGGTTCCCTATTTCTCAGTTCATATCCCATCGTAGGGTCATATGCATTCTGGTAAATCATGAAGCACATGTGTTCATTTTATCTCATGTAGGGTGGGATTTTATTGCTAACCTTTAGAAACCTAGCATTGAAATCATGAACATTTTCATATACCCCTTTTGAATATTTGTAAACGCAATTACAACAAACCATGGGTCAATGTTGTCACCATACTATTCTTTGAAGATCCTCTTAAACTCTATCTAACAATCAATACTAGCCTCTGGCAAGCTTCTGTACCACTCTCTTGCATCCTCTGTTAATGACTACATGAATAATTTCATCACCACATCCTCAGCCTCAACCTCAAAATCATCAATGACATTCAACAATGCCCTCAGATGATCCTCACCAGACACTGTATTGTTCCAAGCAAACTTTGGGACATCATCTCTAACTACATTTTCAATAAGGTTTGGGAAACCTGGTATGCTAGTAAAATCTTACACGTATCTTGCTAACTGCAATGGTCTCCTAGAAAAAGGGTTCACTAATGGTTGTCCAGTCTGGTTATTTAGATTTATTGCAAGATTTGGAGGAACTAGCAAATATTGTTGTTGTGGTATATTTTGATTTTGGATATTTGGTTGGAGACCCATATTTTGCATTGCTTAAGGATTTTGATATTGCATTCCTCCCTTCCTAGGGTGAGGATGATGACCTACCGGCTGACCAACCATTCTAGCATTAGGGTTATGTGGGGGTAATTGGTAATGGCTCATAGGTACCAACATAACATGGTTATTCATTAGGATTTGACTCATGGGAACTTGTTGGATAGTTGGTATTTGGCCACCTGTTTGTTGTATAGTTGCAATAGATACACCAGGGTACCACAAATCCTAATTGTATTGGAACTATTCATAGCCTATAGTCTCAGGGGTAGGTCTTCTTTTTTCCTTAAAATTTCCATCTGGGCCACTCCCAGACTTAATTCAATTACCTCCTTTTCTAATTCCTCATCAATTTGATTAGAACTAGAAGGTGCATTGGGTATAAGACATTCATTTGTATTAGTGGATTTAGCCTTTCCTAATGAACAAGAGTGCAATTTTACATAAGGAGTTATGATCATGGGTTCATGAGTAGATTGTATAGCAGTCATGGGCACTATTCAGAATTCATATTGTGGAGAAGTCCTTATCTTTTGAGAAATAGGGGGTGGTTCAACATAGAACATTTCATCACCATTAGAATCAACATTTTCCTCAGGAACATTTTGACTAGCATAAATAGTACCATGTTCCCTTCATTCCTCTTGTTTGCAAATTATCTATATTATCACCCAAAAGAGGTGTTGTCATGGAAATGAGGTCACCAATAGGGGGAGGAGTGTACTCACCAGAATCCTTAGCCCTCCACTTTTGATTTGTAAGCTCTGAATTTACAGGCTTGTTGGGATGCCCCTGCTGTAATGATCTTTTCCCATGCATCCTTATTATTAGGTACCTTCTTTAGCTTTCACCGGTTTAGAGATTCAACAAATTTGCCACCCATTCTTAGGAAACAAAAGGATAATGCACTGAATAATACTTGTTATACAGATAACAAGCTAAAGTTCTTGTCAAATATTTCAATGTCTAAATGCAACAACTTCTCAAAGTATAGTATAGATCATATACTCTTCTTTTACAACAATTTCTATAGCTAAGGAGATTATCAAAGTCGCCACCCTAAAACAAGGGAATGATTATGCACTATATGTCATATGCAAACTCTAAACACCCATGACACACTACTGGACTGATCTTGACACTTATAACTAAAATTTCCCTAGTAGAGTTGCCAATATGTCAGTTGTTTTTAATTCCCAACCTGATCTCAAAAGGGCAATCTAAAGAATAGCCAATTCTAATGATTTATTTTCCTTGAGGGATTGGCCAATGAACATGAAAAGATGAATAAATCTTTTTCCTCTACACCTTAGGCTCTACAAAACCTAGGAGGGTAATCCTTTACAGTATTTATTCTAAGATCTCTTTCTATTTTCTCAAATATTGTTCCTAACATATATGTTCTCTCTAAAATGTGCCAAAAGAATTACTGATATGCTGAAATAATGGACTAGATCTTCAAGATTTAAGCACAATTTAATTGTAGGAAAACATGGGAATAACATTTAACAAATAACTTAAAGCAGGAATGGAAAGTCATTTTGATTTTCAAGATAAATGATCAAGGAGATGCATCGGACACAAGTTCAAAGAGATCGGTGCCTTAATCTTGGGCTATAGAGTCAAGAGAGATATAAAATGGAACCTAATATAATAGTACTTTCCCAGCTCATAGATCACAATAACAATGCATTACATTGTCATGATTCTATTAGTTCAAAACTAACTCTACTTAGGAATCCCTGCAAACATTCATAACATTTAATATTCTCTTAAAGAATTAAATTTACTCCTTGGGAAAAATCCATAAGAAAGAACATTCACTCATAGGAAAAGCTATGAAGATGAATAAAATGATACTTGATTAGTTTCTATTCATAAAGGAAATGAAGTGTACAATGTAGGAGACAGTATAACCTTGAACTTGGAAATTCATTTTAAGCTATGAACTAGTACTGTCACATAAAGTTCACAAGTACATCAAATTCTATTCTCAAATAACAACCTAGATTTAGAAACCAACTCTATTGCCATATGCTATGTGATACAAAAATTCTCCAAGATCCTTTTTCAAAATCCCTGAATTCCCTTTTATAGAAACAAGGGAGCAAAACAAGCTTCAATCCTTATGAAAAGTGTCACATTTTCTTTTGACACTCCTTATATCAACAAGATACAAATATAATTTCTCATGGAGAGAATATCCCAAAGCAATAGAAGTTGTTGTACATGTAGTTATAGATCTTTATTCCCTTCTAAAGAGGTTTTGCTGAAGACTATTGTAACATACTTAATTGCGTCCTTTTCACCTTCTTTAATTTCCAACTTCTTGGGAGAAACTAGTGATGTAGATGAGGACAAAAAGGGGGAAACCACTAAAGGATAAAATACTTTGTTTGAACTAAAGACAACCCCATGCTGATGCTAAATGGGTGAAAGAAACCATAGAAGCATATTCTCCTCTTGAAAAAGGAATATAATGAACAATAATAAATGTCAAATGCCATGTCATTAAACCTTACAAATCAGGCAAAAGCCTTATATTGCTCTTCTGAGGGCTAATGGAATGCAAGGAATTGATCCATGTTTGCTTTGTATTTGCTATACTTGGACACTGTAATATCAGACTCCTTTTAAAATTCCCCTAAGAATTGATTCTCATCCCATAGTTTGTCCAAACTGTCCTTTAAAAGTTCCAAATCAATCTTATCATTAACACATGAGAAAAGCAAGTGCAGGAATAATACCTTCGAATTGATCCTTCCATATCCCATAGATTTTTATCTCTCCATTATCCTTTTTGAGTTTTTGTATGAGTCTCATATCTTTTTCATCAAATTCGTTGATTCTCTTCTATTTTACTTTCTAGTTTCTCCAAGAATCCCTATTGCTCCCCAGCTACTTTGACCATCTTATAAGAAGGAATAATTTCCTTTGGTCTATCTGGTTCATGTGTAGACCCTTTACACATTCCAAGTAATGAACTAAGCCTTGGAATCCATTTATTCATTAGGGGCAAAGCCCTTTCATTGTCACTTGCAATGTTGATAGTTTCCATTGCCAATTGAAAATAGTTTTTATTGACAATCCCTACTTTCTTCATCACTTTGCCCATAAGGTGCCCCAAAACATTAGAAAAAAGATTTTGATTATTCTCATATTGATCCTCTTGGTAATTCATCAAGATTTCTTCATAAGCACCAAGTTTCTCTAATAGTTTTTCCTTTTCCTTTTCCTCATCTAATTTAGGAGGTGGATCTGTAGAGGAACTAGCAATCATTGAACTTGTATATACCACCATTTTAGTTGATGGAGGAGCTTCAGTTGTTAGAGGTGGCATGGTTGCTACTTGTAATTTTTGTTGCATATGCACTTCCATGGCCTTCAATCTATTATACTACTCTATCACAATTGTATTCTCTTCTAAGAGCTTGTCATATTTCATTTGCAGTGCTTTAGTAGTGGCCTTGCTAATTTGGGAAAATTCTACTGCCATTATTGTTTCTTCAACTATATGGGTGTTAGATACTCTTTTGACAATTAAACTTCCCCTCAAAACTTGATTAGGTTTAGCAACTGATGGTTTGTTAATGTTAGGGGCCAAAGACCAAATTGCTCAGGTTTCCCACTTTGGGCTAAACCCTGTGCTAGAAAATGTTGCAATAGCCTCATCCTTAGAAGAGAAAACCTCTGTATCTTGTCTCCTTATAGTATCCAGTGCAATAGTAGATGCAATATCCCATCCAAGGAGCAAGAGAATGCCACTCTCTCTAACCATGTTGTTGAATGCACAAGACAACTGAGAGGGGGGTGAATTAGTTGTAACTTATAATTCCAATACCCTCATACACATTTAGATCGACATAAATTCATTTAACCTTTAAACTGTTATGATGATTAAGCAAATAATAGAAACTGAACCAAATCAACAACAAACACAAGAGAACACCAGATTTACGTGGAAAACCCAAGAAGGGAAAAACCATTGTGAGGATTAGCTCACAATATAAATTAATATCAAAACCAAATACAATAGGGCTCACTTCCCAAAAGAAAGGCTCACTACCAAAGGCTCATTGCTAGAATAGAAAAGAAGATAGAGAAGAATGTTACAATGATAAGAACATCTCAATGCAATAGAGAAGTCCACCACAACATCACCAACACCTTCACAGTCATAGTGAAGAATTGTAGACACCTTCTGCTCAATACATCTAGTAATCTGACACATGAAAGCTCGCACTGCATTTCACACTCTACCACACTGTCATTCACATCTCATACATCACACACACACACACACCTCAACAACTCAGCACTTATTTATACTATCTTCAACCTTGAAAAAATTCTCCAAGGTTGGCAATACACCTTAACCAAGTAAATTCAAATTAGTTCAGCACCAAAACATTCCCACGGTGGAAAGGAATGAAGGAGAACCACAACAAACATTAGCTTGGACCTAAATTCATTCATACACACCATGCTATGCTTCTACAATCTTCAAAGCAAATATGTAATTAGCGTACACCCAAGGTCGGTCAAACTTGTGTTAACACCATAAACATTTAAGTACACACTTCCTCAAATCCAAAGACGACTCACAGACCACACACTATGCTTGAGTGCAATCTAGAATATTCTAAAAAATCCTGAAATCAACCAAATTCCTTTGCAACAACTTTTACCTACCGAACAAACTTATCATGTTTATCCAGTATATTCAAACATCTCTATCATGCACTGTAAATCAAGAAATCATATTTTAGATCACCAAACCATGAGCAAATTTAACTGAAGATAGATATGAACCCTACAAGCACACTTCCAGAACCAAAAGACTAGAAACTACTTTGCAAAGAAATGTAGAGAAAAAACATTTCTCCCAAACACCTCTACAATACACAATTCAGACACTGGTGAACACAACTTTCTCTACACATCGATCCAATACACCAAATTCTAAATGTAGCACCTCTAAACACCTTTGAGAAACATATTCAAACCATACAAGTAGATCTTCAATATAGAAGTAATGCAAAGCAAAACCAGAACGCCACTCAGTATGCCAGAATATCTTTGCAACACATTGTTTCCTCTTGTAATCAAATTTTATCAAAAGCACTTGGAAACCAAGCACCAAAAGCATATCATCAACATATTCACCACTTCCTCATCATCAAAGATAACATCAACTCAATACCAACTACTCACATTCTTGCAACAATATTTTTCTCATGCAGTTGACACCAATGACAACACAAACTTGCTGACATCAATGACAACACTAACTGCACATACTTGCAACACATGCACCTTCCTTCCTTAAGAGTAATGCCTTTTGTCTTAAATTTTATTTGTGCCAACACCCTCTGAGAAGCCTACTCTTTTGAATTCTGGGGGTTTTTGGCCTTCTCATCATCTAATCTCTTCTTATATTCATCCATTTTGCATCTCCATATAAAATCAACAAATTCCTAGGATTTCACAAATTGATCATCCTCCAGTAACTTAGAGCAAGCTAATACTCTTGCATCATCTATAATATCTCTTCCTCTCATGATATTTTTAGTTATTCTATCAAGGGGTGGTTGCACATCTTCATCGCTTTAAGGGGAAGGCATTGTGCTAATCACATCCTCTCTAGTTATTTCATATTCATCATCATCATCTGGATAATCAACCAATGGAGACTTTTCCCTTTTTACTCTCTTTTGAGATGGCTCCATTGGAGGGGAGTCCAAATCAATTACATTCAATAGAGAAGAAGGTTCTTGTTTCATAGATGGAGGGGGTGGTGGAACTTTCTTCCCAATTGTCACACCCCTGGATTTCCTTTTAATAGAATAGATGGAAGGATCACCAGAAAGCCAATATGAAGGCCTCTCCTCTATGATTTGATCCTTACCCTTTTCTATTCCATTGATTAGAGGAGCCTTACCAATTATCCTATCAATGTTATCCCAAATAACTTGAATTCTCACAATTGGATCTCCAATCTCTCAATATGCTCCTTTGTAGGAAGCATCCTTCTTTTTCTTATCACCCTCTAATTTTAGAAAGACTATCCATTTTACCTTTCTCTCCTTTACTTGATTTTCATCCAGGAGATTCCTTATCACATCTTCAAAGAAATAGGTGCAATGACTAAATAGAGAACTTTTGATGTTCATCCTAAGGTTACATATAAAACCTTCAAGGTCACAATTCCTTGCCTATTTCTGCCTCATCTTGAAAGTTTTGAATTTATCATATAACTTCTTAGAACCTTCTTTATTCATCCTAAAGTCAGAGAAGACTGTCAGATAAGGGAAGTAAGAACCTTTCTTTTGATTAGCCAAATTTACTTTATCTGCCTCAGCTAGCTGCCAAATAACTTCCAAAAAACCAATTCTCAAAGGCACAAACATTGGTAGGACATGGGGTCCTACTGGGGTTCCATATATTCTCAAGACTATGCAATCAGAGTGGAGGATGAAATCTCCCCAATTGTGTTGAATGCCTAGATCTGGCCTTCTCTCCAAGGGCCTTAAGAAATCCATAATTTGTTTGGGTATCCTATCCACCGGTCCACGTAAAAATGACAACATCTTGCTAGTAAAATGATTTCTAAACATGATATAGCTGGCCTCCTTGCAATGTATGTCCCATACATGAGTCCAATATTGGACTAGGAGTTGATTTCCTTTTCCATCATCATCACAAATTCTCAAAGCAGGACCCCACTCTGTTTTTCCTATATACAAGAGCATGTGGCATAACAAGGAGTACCACCAAAACTTCACATCTTACAGTTCCCTTTTGATTCCACTTAATCCCTTGTGTATAACATTGGAAAGGTATGTAGCATAATTAAATTCATTTTTTAACAATACATGTTGAATATTACAAACCATATATAAGTAAGGGATGGGGAGACTCTCTAACTTGTTTGCCTCCAAAACCTAGCACAATGCATAGTAGGTTTTGGCAAAATAACTAAATCAAAACCATCAAGCTTAAGAGGCTCTATTTCATTTGTGGGAATTTGAACGTCCTTCCCCCTAACACCCTTTACCCTGTGTTTAGGTAGCCAAACTAATCTATAACTACTTTTATCCTGTCGATATTTTCGCTTGAAGTGATCAAAGTCAATGGGCTTACAAGAAGCTAAATTAAGCTCAAAAGTCTTAGAAATAGATGCCTTGTTGATCTATACCATATTTACACCATGAGAAATCCTTACTGCCTTATTAATTTTATCATAATTTGTAGCTATGGTTCTCAACAAATCAATGTCCATGAAGATGTTTTGCACTATCAGTTTGTGCAAGTCATAGTTCCATACATTTGAGACTGGTGAAGGCAAACTCCTTTTACCATGCCAATAGTAAAATGGTGGCCATCCTCCACTTTGGATCTCAGCATCCCTATGCCCATGGAAATCATATACCAAACCCTTGGCAGCACCAAGGCCATGAACCTTATTCTTCTATGTTGATGAGCCAAGGAGTTGAGCCACAAGGTCTTCATGCAAGGCCCAGCCTTGAGAAGAGGAAGTGGTTTGGGCTTGTGGGGGAGTCATTTTGCAATTTTCATTTGAGAAATAGGGGTTACTTCTATGATTCTAGGGTTTCTCTTTTCAAACAATGCAAACAACAACTAGGGCAAAGTTCAAGGAAATTGAAACATGCAAGGGTACTCTAGTCTTGAAATGAACTTTTAGAATGCAATTATAGATAATAGCAAGCTCATATAACCAACCAATTCAATAGATATAATGCCACAAAAGACTTACTAGATTAATGCTCAAAAACCTTGAATTGGCACAGACAAGCTCCGGATGGCTGCTAATTTTCCTCTCTTGATGCTCCAATTGCTTAGGTGAGTCATTAGAATGCTTGAATTAGGGTATTTATGGAGACTGTTATTAATTTCAAGACTAGAAGTTGTCTCATCCACCATTAATTTCAGCTCACGTGAACCAAAACATGCAACTACCCATTCTTTGTATTTTGAATGTGAGCCATGAAAGGAAGCTAGGTGTGCAGAAATCGCTTCCTACACTAATCTAGAGAGGGGAGAGCTATACAAATTCAATTTATTCCTTATCACTATAGAAACATACAATATCTAACAGAGTTATTACAGAAATACACAAGAACCAGAAAGAAGATAAAAGAAGAGAGACAAAGATTTACGGTGGGGGAAACCCTTATCGGGTGAAAAACCCCACACTCAGAAACCTGCACAATGTATTAACAAATCTAAAAGTTGTTTACAATACACTTGCAATGCAAGCTTTAATAGTCTTCGACACTCATGTTTGGAGTCAATCTGGCAGCATAACAGTACCTGTAAACCTGTGATACAAACTCCATCTCCAAGCACTTGTTTTATATAGGAAATACAAGGCAATATTGGACCTATCTTGGGATGGGTGTCCAACATGGCTTCATGGACCAAAACCCACTCCTAAGGACACTTGGTCAACATTTTAGAATGTTCCTGACACTTGTCCATAGCTCCCATCCCAAAGAGGTCACCTATTCCAAAATGGGCTATTACAGATGCTCTTACGACACTTACGACTGTCATAGAATCTATCATAGCGGTTACAACTTACAACTGTAAGAGAATCTATCATACACATACTATAAATACAATATTCTCTTACAACATGTCATATTCCACCTTGGGGCACCCAAATATGCCTTATTCAAAGATGCTTCATGACACATGTCATTACCTGTCTTACAGACTTCTATTTCTGACTCTTACATGTCATAGATTCGTCATAGGAATCCGTCATAACCGTTTCAGTCAAACATTCCCTTTCACAACATGGAAGATGCCGACACATGGAAAAATGCTCCTACCACAAAGTGGGATGCCTATCTCCTCATGTGAGGACAAAATTACAAGTTGTCATAGTCCATGTAGGATCGACACATTACCATGCCACATCCTACAATATGACAATATAGAATTTACAAATATTTACAACATAGGCAATTAAATAATAAATGCAAACATTACAAATGTAAGGAATTACCAAGGTTAAGACACCTTAATTCCCAACATTCTCCCACTTGTCAAACACCTTGTAAGAGCCAATAGAAAAATAGGATTTAACTGCTATAGGCCGAGAGGCCCATAGACTCTGAACACCATCTGAACTTCTCTGTGCCCACTAGTTTCGTCAATGCATCTGTAACATTCTTCAAAGTATCTACCTTCTCCAAATTTACCTTTCCATCCTCAACCATGTCTCACACGAAGTGAAACTGAACATTAATGTGCTTTGTTCTAACATGGAAAGTTGGATTCTTCGCAAGGCAAATTGCATTCTAACTGTCACAACTGATCGTGATCTGACCTGCATCAACACCAATATCTGAACATAATCTCTTAAGCCAAATGGCTTCCTTACAAGCATAAGTTTCTACCATATACTCAGCTTCTGTCGTGGACAAAGCAACAACAAGTTGTTGCTTACTCATCCAACTAATAGCACCACCAAATTGTGTAAACAAATAAGAATTGGTGGATATCCTGCTGTCAATGTCACCTACCCAATCTAAATCCACAAATCCATGAATATCAATAGAATGTGGAGGTCCTGAAACATTACCATGATAGAAAATGGAATACTTGGAAGTACCCCTCAAATATCTGAACACTCGCTTAACTACATCCCAATGAACTCGTCCAGGATTAGCCATAAATTGACTAAGGAATCCCACTACTTGGGCAATGTTTGGTCTTGTGCAAACCATATCATACATCAAACTGCCAATAGACTAGCATAAGGCACTCTGCTCATGTCCTCCACCTCACTAGGAAATTTTGGACAATCCTCAACAGACAACTTTGTCCCTAAAGAAACAGGAACACACAATGGTCTACAATCTTCCATGCTGAACCTGTCCAACACGGTCTTCACATACTTACTCTGGCTTAACCAAAGTTTTCTATTGGTTCTTTCTCTTCTAATTTCCATTCCTAGAATGTACCTGGCTGCCCCTAAATCTTTCATTTCAAACTATGCTGACAACTAAGATTTAAAATCAAAAATCATATTCTTACCCTTCCTAATGAGCAACATATCATCAACATATAGTGCAACAATGAGAATACAATCACCATCAAATTTATAATACACACAGTGATCTGATTTCGATCTCACAAATCCAATTGACAACAAGAAGGCATCAAACTTCAAGTACCATCTCCTAGGGGATTGCTTCAAACCATACAAAGACTTTTTAAGTTTGCAAACCAAATTTTCTTTACCTTTCACCATGTAATGCTCTGGCTGTGACATGTAGATTTCTTCCTCCAAGTCACCATGAAGGAAAGTTGTCTTCACATCCATCTGCTCTACCTCCAAGTCATAAGCTACTATGAGAGACAACAGGAATTGAATGGATGTCAGCTTTGCAATGGGAGAGAAGATCTCACCATAATCTATACCTTCCACTTATGAATACCTCTTCACAACCAATCTGGCCTTATACTTCTCAACACTACCATTTGCACCAAATTTCTTCTTGAACACCCATTTGCATCCTACTAGTTTCCATCCAGAAGGCAAAGGCACCAAGTCCCATGTTTGATTCTTTTCCAAAGAAGCCATTTCATCTTCCATGGCCTCCTTCCAGAAACCTGCATCTTTCATGTCCATAGCCTCTGATACAGTTCTAGGTTCATCACTGTTAGTAACCAAAGCATAAGCACAACTAGAATCAAGCAATGTAAAACCAAACCTTTCAGGTTGCTTTCATATCCATGTAGACCTCCTCAAAAGCTAAGGTTGAGGTTTAGCTTCTTCATCTGAGCTTTCAGAGCTACCAAAGCTCTCCTCATCATCAGGTCCAACATTGTCTTTCTGTTTAGTCTTCTCAGGAGTAGCAGGAAACTGAACAACATCCTCTTTCTTTACTATTTCTTCTGGCTGCAAAATAGTGGAAGAAGATGTAAGCTCTCTGAAGATGATACTTCTTCTATACAACTCTTTTTCAGCCATGGAGTCCCAAAGCTTGTATCCTTTCACACTGAAACCATAGCCAATGAAGATACACTTAACAGCCTTGTTCTCCAACTTTGACCGCTTCTCCCTAGGCACATGTGCATATGCGTCACAACCAAAAACATGAAGATGCCTTATTGAAGGATTTTTACCAAACCACACCTCCATGGGTGTCTTTCCAACAAGAGCTGATGTAGGAGATCTATTTACCAGATAGCAGGCAATGGCAACAGCTTCAACCCAAAACTTTTGTTCTAGGCCAGCTCCACTAAGCATACTCCTAGCCTTCTCCATCAGTGTCATGTTTAACCTCTCTGTAACTCCATTTTGTTGTAGGGTGTATGGAGTTATCTTATGTCTTTCAATACCAAGTTCCTTGCAATACTTATCAAATTCTATAGAATAGAACTCACCACTGTTGTCAGTTCTCAAACATTTAATCTTTTTACTAGTCTGATTTTCAGCAAAGGCCTTAAACTCCTTAAACTTGCTATAGACTTCAGATTTGCTTCTAAGAAAATAAATCCATGTCCTTCTACTGTAATCATCTATAAAAGATACAAAGTATATAGATTTTGATAACGAAGGAACATTAACAAGACCAAGCACATCAGAATGAATAAGGTCCAACACACCAGAAGATTTATGAGAACTCGAGTAAAACTAAACACGGTTTTGTTTTCCATAAATGCAATGTTCGCAAAAGTCAAACTCAAGATTACAATCATCTAACCCCTCAACAAGGTTCTTATTTTTTAGGGTACACAGACCCTTCTCACCAATGTGGCCAAATCTCTTATGCCATAACATTATCTTTTCAGCAAGAAGTTTAACTTCCAATGCACAGTTACAACCATCAAGACTAGAAACAACAGATTTCTTCACTGCTTGTTTAGATGGTGGGGATGAAGTGACTACTGCCCTCTTCCTTGAGTTAGAAGAACTGTTGCATTGTGAAATGCATGCCTCTAGCTAAAACAAAGTACCTCTCCTAGTACTCTTAGCAAGCACCATATCTCCTCTAGTCATCTTGCATCCTTCTTTCGAAAAGACAACCTGCACACCTGCATCATTCAAACTACTTACAGAAAGTAGGTTCCATGCTAAGCCTAGGATGTGCATAACCCCAGAGATCCCCTTCACTCGATCATCAGGGAATCGGTTAGAGACTCTTCCACGACCAACAATCTTTAGATGAGAGTCATCACCCAAATACACCTTTCCACCATCGAACTCCTCATACTTAGTGAACCAATCTCGATGCGAGGTCATGTGGAATGATGCATCAGAGTCAATTAGCCACACATCATCAGATGCATGGGTTTCCAAGGATGCGATGAAAGCATCACTGTCATCCTGTGACTTGTCAGAATCTGAATCAGGAGCTTTCTTCTTTTTCTTCTTCTCCTCTTTGTATTCCTTTCAGAAATGCCCAGTTTTTCCATAGTTCCAACAAAGGGCCTTGGACTTTCTAGGAGATTTGGATCTCCCATAGGATCTGGATCTACTCTTCTTAGTTTTCTTGTCCTTCTTCTTCCCTTTCCTTTTGGGTCTTCCACGAACTGCAAGGGCCTCTTTGGCTGCCTCAGAAGACTTTCTCCACATCTCTTCAGACAACAGTGAAGAAACCACTTCTTCCATTTTGAATGTGGATGTGGTGCTTCCAATTTCCATAACAAGATGATCCCATGAGTTCGGCAGAGAACAAAGCAAGGTCATACACTGATCCTCCTCCTCCATATTTACACCAATAAATGTCAATTGTGCAACCAGCATGTTAAAGGCATTCATATGTTCAGCAATGAATCCTCCATCCTCCATTTGAAGAGAATACAACTTCTTTCTCAGAAAAAGTTTATTGACCAGGGATTTTGCTTGATACACATCTCCCAACTTCTTCCAAAGTAGTTTTACAGTAGTCTCCTCATGGACATTTAACAACACAGAATCAGCAAGACTAAGTCTTATGAGACCCTTAGCCTTCCGATCCTTGAGATCCCACTCATCTTGTGACATTGTAGCTAGTTTAGTTCCATTAAGACTTTCCCAAAGGTCTCAGTCAATAAGCATGTCTTCCATCTTGAGCTTCCACAGCTCAAAATTACTGCCATTGAACTTCTCCACTTCAAATGTTCCTAATGTGATTGCCATCTCCTTGCTGCAATAGAAATCAGAATACTCTGCACAGACTCCCATTCAACTTAAGATCAGCTCAAAAAACTACTACCCAACAGCTAAGACCAAAACTGGCCAGGCTCTGATACCAACTGAAAGGAAACTAGGTGTGCGGAAATCGCTTCCTACACTAATCTAATGAGGGAAGAGCTATACAAATTCAATTTATTCCTTATCACTACAAAAACATACAACATCTAACAGAGTTATTACAGCAATACACAAGAACCAGAAAGAAGATAGAAGAAGAGAGACAAAGATTTATGGTGGGGAAAACCCTTATCAGGTTAAAAACCCCACACTCAGAAACCTACACAATGTATTAACAAATCTGAAAGTTATTTACAATATACTTGCAATGCAAGCTTCAATAGTCTTCAACACTCATGTCTGGAGTCAATCCGGTAGCATAATAGTACCTATAAACCTGTGATACAAACTCCATCTCCAAGCACTTGTTTTATATAGGAAATACAAGGCAATATTGGACCTATCTTGGGATGGGCATCCAACATGGCTTCATGGACCAAAACCCATGCCTAAGGACACTTGGTCAACATTGTAGAATGTGCCTGACACTTGTCCATAGCTCCCATCCCAAAGAGGTCGCCTATTTCCAAAATGGGCTATGACAGATGCTCTTATGACACTTACAACCATCATAGAATCTGTCATAGCGGTTACAACTTACAACTGTAAGAGAATCTGTCATACACATGCTATAAATAGGATATTCTCTTACAACATGTCATATTCCACCTTGGGGCGCCCAAATATGCCTTATTCAAAGATGCTTCATGACACATGTCATTACCTATCGTACAAACTTCTATTTCTGACTCTTACATGTCATAGATTCGTCATAGGAATCCGTCATAACTATTTCAGTCAAACATTCCCTTACACAACATGGAAGATGCCAACACATGGAAAAATGTTCCTACCACAAAGTGGGGCACCTATCTCCTCATGTGAGGACAAAATTACAAGTTGTCATATTCCATGTAGGATCGACACATCACCGTGCCACATCCCACAATATGACAATATGGAATTTACAAATATTTACAACATAGGCAATTAAATAATAAATGCAAACATTACAAATGTAAGGAATTACCAAGGTTGAGACACCTTAATTCCCAACAAGCCATTAATCATGGAGTAACAAAGTAAATCTGACGACATTGATTCATCAAGAAGATTTAAAAATATTTGACTCACCCTTTAAAAATGTCAAACCAATGAGAGTGTTCCATTTGTAATGACTTTACAACTCAGTAAAAAGGTGCACCGACAAAGGAACTAACTCAGCCTCATCCACATAGTGGCATCCTGTAGTTCTGCAGTCATGAGATTAACCCACAAATGAGGGTCCATAGAATGGTAGAAAATAGATAGGACAATGCCATGTGGCATCCAATAGACTACAGAAATGATCCCCACTAGATTTTTTGCCAGATATCCCTTTTCTTCCTTTCTGCAGTCCACTTGTGGGTCCTCCCAAAGGGCTTGGAGTGGAATGGCAGAATGCCCGAAAACTCATCACATGAACCTCACAAGATCCACCAAAGGGTCCTGCTGCAGAGATCAACCAAATGCTTGCCACATGTCACTCTTCCACACTTCCGCCAATCTTTTTGCCTTAATAAATAATCTTCATGGAAAGGCAAAATGCTTTAAAAATTGCCACATACTTCCTAGTGGGACCAACCAATGGGCCCCATTGAACTTCGACCTTCGAGCCCTAGTGTTGTTTCACCTTCTTGGAAGAAGAGGGAACATCATAACCCCAACCCCCCAAAGTTTTCTTTACTTAGTGAAATCATGTAGACCCGTCAAACTTCGGACTTCAGGGATTCTCCCTGACACCTTTTATGAAGAAGACTAAAGCCCAAAGGCCCAAAATCTAACTTCTGAAACTCTTAGAAGAAAATAGAGCTCATCAGACTTCAGCCTTTAGGTCCTCCTTGTTCCAACTGCAACACTGAAGAAGATGAAAGGCATGAACCCCAAACTCCAAAACTTTGACATAGGTGAAAATATAATGAAACACTTAGAGTCTTTTGGACTTAGTCATTTTTTAGGTTTCCTATCTTACATTTTCAAAAGGAAAACACATGAAAACCTATGGAAGATATCTTTGATTGGCTATAAACTATAGGTTCAACAATGGAGGTATAGAGTGGGAAACAAATGGATTTTGGGGAATCATCCTATTGGTAAAATTTGGCAAGGATTAACAAATACATAGCTTGAAAAATCGGAGTCCCAATAGTGCCCAAAAAGGGGAGCTACACTTTCTAGAACATTCAAGAAGGTAGTGGAGAAGTGACATGGAATTTATTGGTACCAAATAAAAAAGGGGAAATATAAAGGTTATGAAGGAAAATTCCATATGTGTAGTTGTGGCTTCAGATTGTAGAAATCTTTGATAGAGTAGGATTTTGTTATTTGTGAAACAACCAATGTTGTTGTAGCATGTAATACTGGATTTTGTACTCCATTTTACTAAAGAAATAAAAGTTGCTTGATTTCATTCTTCACATTTTTGGGGATAATCATTGTTGTTGTTTCATGTAGTGTTGGGTGGAGTAGCCCTTCATGAGATACTTAAGAATCCATAGATATACCACAAAAAACCACATGCAAAGAGGAAATAACCATTACAAATTATTTTTAATGAATTAGAAAGATGCCACATTCATAAAATCATTAGTCACACTCATACCAGTGAATGAACTATAAGAGAAAACCTTCAAATAGATTGGAAAGTTTCCATGAAGATTCACAAACCACCATGGAGACATTCATTTATCAACATCATGGTCATATTGAAACCCTTTTGGTGATTTAAAAATATGTTAGCTCTATTTACAAACTGGATATTGTAAAAATTGAAACCCTAAACAACCTTAGACACTTATAGACTTCTAGAAACAAATAATGATCAATCTTATTTACATCATTAAATCACCTATTTATACATTTCAAGATCACCCCATTTGCAACCAGTCAAGATTTTTGAAATCCCTTACAAATAATAGCATTAAACACTTATAATTGTGTTGAATCCTTGAAAATCTACCTTGAGCCATGTGCAGGGAAAACAAGTAGGAGAAAAATGTGTTTCCCACTCATATTAGACTATCCGAAACACATTTGAGGGAAATTAGTAACTAGGTTTTCAATCATTGTATTCATCGCACCCATCATCACTTTCTTTGGCCTTCTTTGAAAATTGCATATGGATTTACACCCATGGAATAATTGATGATTTCTAGGTAGGAAAAACCTAAGTGAATAGTTGCAATAATCAAATCTGGCATTCATGGTGATTTGGGAGGTTAGTGGGAATATTTTAGATAGTATCGTAGAAATTTGGGGAAATTATGAATAGGACACAGCAAGTGGACATTGGAATGGAAAGAATTAAGTCTTGAAGCATTGGAAAGGTTTGTGGATGGAAGGAAGCAAAGGATTGGTGAATAAGACAAATATAGAAAATTAACTTGAAATTAGAGGAGAGGATGGAAGAGAAGTGGAGAAACCATGTAGAACTACAGTTGGGAACTAGAGGAAGGAAGTGGAGGGAAATGCATGAAAGAGGTCTTGAAGCTTATCAAGTTTCCACAAAAGAAGAAAACATGTATTTGGATGAAGAAGGAAAAAACAAGGAAAAGATGTGGAGGTAGATGTCAAGATGAGATATTGGGTGAAGGGAAGATATTTTGAAGTCTATTGAAAGACTACATGAAAGAGGAAAGTTAAGGAATTGACCAAGGGGAACTTTGCAAAAAAATGACTAGGAACTAGATATGGGAATATGATGGGAGAAATGGGTGAGGTCCAAAATCAAGGAAATTTCTTGAAAAGGGGATCAAGAATAATGTGGAAAAAGGATGAGGGATCAAAGGTGGATAGTGAAGCTTTGAAAATATGAAATCTAGAAGGAAAATTCTACAAAGTGCTAAGTAGAAGAAAAAGGGGATTGAGCAGATTGGACAAGATAAATGTAGGAATCTTACATGAGACTAGATGTAGAAAGTGGATATTGAAATTCATAAAATAAGGTCTAGTACCCCAACAAGATCTTTCCAATTGGAGGAAATAAATGAAGCAAAATAGATAAAGGTATGAAGGAAATTCATGGAATTTTTATGTAGAACAAAAGTTGGATACTAGATAGGAGATGAAGGGATCACATTTGGTTGCATGTTAGGATTATGTAAAGATGGAAGAATGAATGAAATGAAATAAGTGAAGGAAATGATGAAGTCTTGTGGAAATTTTGTGTGAAAAAGGAGGTTAGGACAGGATGTGGAAGGGAAAGAAGATGTTTGGTAGAACCCAAAAAGTTTGAAACTCTACCAAAACCTTAGAAAATGACCAAAAATTATTAGGAATTAGAACTATTTTAAAATTCTATGACTACCAACATACAACAAGAGCATGAAGGATGACTCGGAGCAACACTTAGGAAAAAATTGACTAAGGGGAAGCTCATTCAAAATGTCTCATATCAATTATATATGATAGTTAGAGCAAGGCTAATGCACAAAATGAGAAAGTAATTAGATAATTTTCCATTTTTCACCAAACCTTCCTAAAGGATATTGGCCAGAAATACCTTGATCAAATTACTCATCCAAAAAAATGGATAAACCAAGTGGACTTAGATTTGAACCCCACCAACACTGAATTGCAAGATTCAAGTTTCTTTTTCAACCTCAAACAAATGCCAACTAAGGTTGAGTTAACTAAGAAAGGGGATCCAACTCTGTGCCTACATGTTTGGATTCAGGACACTTATCTGAAAAGAATGCTAGTTAGTAATGGAGTGGATATGAACATTGTTCCATTTTTCAAGACATAGATTTGGACCCCCTAAACACTGCATTACAAGATCATAGTTTCTTTTTCAACCTCAAAAAAATGCCAATTGAGGTGGAGATAACTAAGAAATGGGATCCAACTCTATATTTATAGGTTTGGATTTATGACACTTGTATAAAATGAATGCTAGCTAATGATGGAGTGGCTATGAAAATTGTTCCATTTTTCCTTATTGAAAGGATGGGATACAAGCATACCATCATTATAGCCTATTGTCACACCCTATGAGGGTATGCTAACTTACAGGTGACTACAATGGGAAAGATAATTTTGATAGTCTCTCTTAGACCCAAAACAATCCCAACTGTGTTTTATATCATTGAAAAAGAAATAGGTTTAACTTGTTTCTATGAAGATATTGGATTCATAGAATGAAGGTAGATCTCTCAACTTTATTCTAGGAGGTTTGATTCCTACATCTTAGGAAGGTTTATGTTGTGAAATTTGGTTCAATAAAGAAAAAGATTAGTATCCCAACTGATTATTAGTTACCCACAAATAAAATTGTGATACCTGAACCAACTCTACACATCCTACATTTGAAGAAGAAAGATGAACAAGTCAAATCCATACCTAGCATAGGAATCCAAATAGTTAAGAAATATGAACAATCAAAAATAAATTCAATAGTTTCAAAAGAAATGATAACAAGATCATGGAATTGCTTGAGTAAGATAGCTCCATTCAATTCCCCTTAAACATTTTCACTTTAAATATTGTGATGGATGAAAAAATGAGAGTATCTCAATCAAATAGATCAAATCAAATATGTGAGTCACCTACTATAATTGAGTTATGAATGATTGATTTAGTAGGAATATGCCCTAACATTTTCTCTATTGAAGATCAAGATGTGTCAAAAGGATATACCCCATTAATGCCACCTACAAAAACTTTGTATATGAATCTTGCACTCCTCTAATTCTAGGTGATTCATATACACCTCTCATGCCTTCTAGTGAGTCATACACTTCTCTAACACCACCAACACAAATGGACTCCAAGGAACATTTGGATGCAAATTCCATTGATGATGAGTCCACAAACAATACAAAGTTTTCACCTAGATCTTTTAGAGATGATAACTCACAAAACCAACCTTCATCCTCAACCTCTATGTAGTCAAATGATATATGGGAATTACCATAAGTGAAAATTGAGATGATCTAAAGGTTCCCCCAATGAAGATGAGGTGAGGGAGGAAGGGTTCAAAAGAGAAAAGAAAATACATATAATCATTGGAAAAGTATGTACCCTACTATTCTTGAATTTGTAGTAAAGTACATATAGGGTATTATATATGGATTTACAATTCGAGTCAAATGGAGTTCAACAAGTCTAATTTTGTCCCTCTGAAATAACATAGGGAGCCACAAACTCCCTTCAAGTTGTTTCAATTTCTATAAAGCATTCAAGAAAGAATTGAGGTCAAGGTTTAGTTGCATGATGAATTTGACCTTCTCACTAAACTATTGGCAAGTGATGGATCCATGTACTAAACTCAATCCCATCAACAAGCATATCAATGCCTAGATTGAATCTCATGATAACTCAATCCTCACAAGCACTTAGACAAGTATCCCTCCAAATCAACAAGAAACAAATGGAGCATTTAGAATAGGAGAGACTTTAGTGCTTAGGAAAGGAAGCATTGAAGTAAATACAAATTCCATGAAGATTAGAAAGGTCCTTATGTAGTCAAGGAAGATGCCAAAAATAATGCCTACCTCTTGAGCATAATGGAAGGAGAAGAGTTCAATTAAATGATTAATGCCTTTCACTTGAAGAAGTATTACATCTAAAAATCCCATAAAATTATAAAATCTAAAAACCTAAAAAATCATAAAATCCAAAAATCTAGAAAAAGTATAAAAATGAAGAAAATTTCAAAAATACATTTTCATTTTGTTCATCCTTGCATTTGTTTGTGATATGTTGTTGTTTGCTTTTTATCCTAGCAAGGAGTCTTAACATTGTCTAGCATAGGTTTTATTATTGAATCTTAGAGATTCCCAAAATCACTACTATCCGTTCTCCTTTCCATTCCCAACAATTTAAAATAAAGTCAAACCTTAGGATTTATATTAATCCCAGTCTTAATTGTCATCTAGTCAAGTCTAAATTAAGCAGGTTTTCAAACCTATAGTGCTCAATGGAAGATAGTGAGTAGACCTCCCCTAATCCTCCTTAGTAAGAGGAAAGTCTCAGGAGTTAGTTATTCTTTTGGGGACACCTAGCCTCTTATTCACTTAGCCAAAAATGCCAAGAGAATCATAACTCTACAAAGCAATCAAAAAATCCAAAGAATAAAAAAATTAGAAAAAGAGTCAAAAGTTAAAAGAGAAAAGAAAATGAGAGATTGTTGATGTCTATATCCTCAGGTGGAAAATCATCTAAGATTGAAGAGCTATGAGGGTGACATCCATTGGAGAAGCAGAAAATGCAAAAAAAGAAAAAGACAAACAAAAGAAAAAGAGAGAAAACGGGACAAAACACACAAACACATACCAGTTAAGTGAAGCTATGAGTCTAGTTGGACTTTCTAGGGCCATCTTTTGATAGGGAGCCTTTCCTTTACCCCATCTCTAATTTGTTGTCCATCTTCAGATCTAAGTCTAGTGGATACCCATAAAGTCCATTGGCTTGCCTGAGTTAAAAACAAGTCTAAGTGGTCGGTATAAATAAGGATCAATATTTAGCCTTTTGTGAAGCTAAATTTAAAAAATTATTCGATTTCCTTGCCACTCCACTTGATTCCACATAACCTCATCTCAAGTATTTTAGGTCACCTTATGCTATGTCAACTCACAATCTCCTAGGTCAAAAAATCCTACTAAAGAGGTACAACCACTGCTTGATTGAATTTTGCCATGAGAGCAATAATGACTAGGAGGTTGCCTCTACAAGGATACAGTTCATGTGTTGCATTGGTGTATGACTCACCCACATGTTTGAGTCATATTCTGAACAACATAGTGTCTATATAGCTCATGTACTTCTAACTTGCACTTTACCTATCATAGATCTCCACTCTCATATGTGCTACCCATTGGATCCATTCCCTTGGTGCTTTATTGTATTAGTAAGTTGACTAGTGACAACAAACCATTGGTTTCAAAAGTGAATAGGGTGGACTAAAATAGATGATTGCTTAAAAATCAAATATCGTGGAAAGGCTCTAGATAAGTTTTAAAATTGTCAAGTGATTTGGTTTATCAACAAGTAGAAGGAGAGGTAAGGTACATAAGGATGATTTTTTATGCAATATGTGAAATAGGTCCTCATTACATCACTACAAATCTCAAATATGTGAAGGGTGCCCAAAGAATCCATCAAGTTTGCCAACCTTTCCTAACATCTAATGAACGAAGGTTTAACTGTTGGCAAGAGACACTGTGTGGCTTCATGAGTGTTGTCATTGATGGCAACAAAGTCTATCCCACACATCCACAATACATTATATGCCTATACCGGAAGTAAGATTGAAGATTGTATTGGTCCGGTGAACAAGAACAGAGTATGCAACAAGGTCCGACAATCAGGTCCAGATCCCTCAGATGGTTTAGCTCAGTAAGTTGCAGACTTGGGAAAGTCAAGAAGGGTATCATGACTACTATATTCCAGAGATTTAGCCTCTGGTGATAAAGCATGAAGAAGATATGAGAATCTGAGCGTTGGTTTCTAGACAGATAGAATAGATTGAGAAAGAACTGATCGACAGAATATCAGACTTCAATCCGGATGAGTAATTGATGTTGATCAAGATATTTGAGGGATCATACAATGTTGGCCGACATGATTGATGACTTCTATATCTATGTTTTTGATACGCATCACAAATCAAGTATGGATTCAGCTGACAGATCAGTATCTTGTAAAAATCTTGAGTATTCTAGATGCTGACTAGAAAGTTGTTGAAATCCTTGGTGTGGATATATATACCAGATGGATTCCAATATGAATATATAGAAAAAATAGATAAGATGGAATAACATGCGAAAAGGTAGAAATAAGTGTTGAAGCAGCAATACAAATCTAGTATGTGACAGAGCAGCACCACTAGAGCAAAGGAAGAATGAAGTGCATTAGATCAGTGTATTGAGCCTAACCAGAACTAAACTTCAGCATGTGTGGATGCCTCTCATCAGTTCAAACATCTAGTTACCTTCTATAAAATCTATAGACAGTAAGTCTCTTGTAGGCAGTGTGCCTCTTGTGAGCAGTGTGCTCAGGTAGTGAGCCCTATTTGGTAAGTGCCATTTTGTACTTCTTATTCTTTTAACAGAGAATACAATCTTGGGCTAGTCACCCCGTGGTTTTTCCCTTAACAAGGTTTCCACGTTAAAATCTTTGTGTTGTGTATTGATTTATTTCTGCTCTCATGATTATATATGCTTATATATTTTGATGCTGCACAAATTATAAATAGAAAAAGAAAGTAAAAATATAAGAGATAACTGATTCACCCCCCCTCTTAGTTATCTACCTTGTTTCCAACAATTGGTATCAGAGCTAAGTTCCTCTAAACAGAGCCTAACAGCTTGAGGAAGATCTAGGAATCTCAATGGATATGTATGGTATGAAGGAACAACTTCAGTCTGCCCTAGATGATCTTGAGCAATCTCACTCTGAAGTCAATAACTTGAGAGAAAGACTCAAACAAGCTGATGATTTCATAGATGAGATAAAGGAAAAATTGAGTATCTCTGTGAAAAAGAGAAAGGAACTACTTCAAAAATTAGCAAGTCAGAATGAAGCCAATGATACTAATGAAGATCTGAATGAGAAAAACAAGCTATCTGAGAAGCTATCAAAAGAGGTCATTATGGTAAGGCATGAGATGGAATCAGGGGTTATGAGATTCACCCAAGAAATTGAAGAGAAAAGGAAAACTGAAGATAATCTAAAACAATCCCTCAAGGAGAAAATAGAGGATTGCCACAAAATGGATATAATAATCAAGCATCTTGAATTTGATCTTGAAGAAGCTAGAAATAATGAAGAACAACTTGAGAATCAGATAGACACTCTTAAACAAGATCTTCAAATAGCAAATGAATACAAAGAGAAATTTAATATAAGCTCAGCTCAACTTGAAGTTCTTCTTGAAATCCAAAAGAGGGTAGATGACAAGCATGGCTTGGGATATGAGAAAGGTGAAAGCTTCAGATCTGGTCAAAAGAATTTTGGATCAGAAAATCAAAGAAACAGGCCTAGAAGACCTCCGGTAAGGCAGCCTAGAAGACCTCTAGTAAGGCAACCAAATGCTCAAAGATATCCATCCTTCAATGGATACTACTTCAATTGCAACAACTTCGGTCATAAAGCAACTCAGTGTAGAAGGAGAATGAATCAGACCAATCCATCCTTCTCTAGACAATGTTTCAACTGCAAAAGGTATGGTCACAAATCTCATGAATACAGAAATATGCAAATAAATAATTCATTCAATGGTAGATGCTTTGCATGCAATAGAATGGGACATATGGCTAATCAATGCAGATCAAGAGGATATCAGTCAAATATGCAAAGAAATGTTGTTTGTTACAATTGCAATAGATCTGGTCATATTGCCAAATTCTACAAAAGTACAAATCAAGATAAAAGGGGTCCAGTGCATCTTAATCAAAATCAAGACAAAGGAAAAGGCAAAGTGAATGCAAATGAAGTTCAAAGGGAGATGAGCAAGATTTGGGTGAAGAAGAGTACAGAAAATGTTAGGGATGGATCCGCACTGGAATCTGGTGCTAGTATTTCTTCTAGAAACTAAACAGATGAGCTCTGGCTCAAGGGGAGTCATAAAGAAAAATAAATTCCCCCAGCCAGTCAATTGGTGCCTAAATTTGGCACATGGAACGTTGTAGATTAAAGGGTTCTCAGGAAATTATCTAAATAACCCTCCTTGAAAATATGAAAGATCCACATGAAATTTTGCAAGAGTTTAATCATCCAAGATTGATCCAGTTTGATAGCCATCCACTAAAGCAGGATTTTTACAGACAGATCCGATATGATTCAAAATTGAGATATCTTGATCTGCGGATCCATAGTATGATTAGAGGAAAGAAGATACATTGTCAATTATCACTGAAAATGATTCTAAGTGCAACACAGTGATTCAAAAGGATCTCTCTTAGAACAAGGCAACCAGATAACTTAAGTTGTGCATTTATTACAAAAGGAAATTAGGGTTTGTGAAAGAATAAAAGGGTTCTCTCACTCATCATTTGCACATTTGCATTCAAGAAGAAGAAAAGTAGAGCTCTGCATCAAAGCTTCTACAAATCACTCAAAGATCAACTACAAAATTGAATTCAACTAGCGAATTGTTCCAGCTCCCATTTTTGAACTCCATAGCGTAAAAAGGTACTTCCATCCTGAAAATCTCTCTCCGAATCTCTTGCAAAGATGGCTACTCCAATGGTTGTTAAGATCACTGATATGCCATGACCAAAATTCAAGAAACATCCCTATAAATCTCTAGAAGTTGATTCTTTAGGTGCATTTTCTAGCATTCCGCATGGGGTATTGCACGTTGAAGATATCAGGGTTTATATTCATGCCAAAATGGAGGAATTCAATGACTCTAAATTAATGGACCTCTACCACAAACAACTAATGGATGAAAGTTTTGAACTCAAACCCCAATACAAGGCCCTCCGAGATAAACACTTTGAACATTGCATCCACTTTCCTTATTTTGCAGAAGATGATTGGGTCCAGTATGTCTTGAGTAGGATGCACGATAACTTCATGTGGTTAACGAGGCCCTTCAAGATAACAAAAGATGCTATTAGGGAAGTAACTAGATTTCACTCATCCGGTGGGCTACCTAAACTCAAAGCTGTCAAGAATCAAACTGTAACAGAAGCTACCGGATCCAAGTTTGACAAGAGAGCAATGACCATTGATGACATCACAGACCCGGATGTCAAATTTGCCTCAATGATAATTGAGTATAAGATCTATCATTCAAGCAGGGAGAACTCTGTGTCTGGGACTGCAATATATGCAGCATATCAGATGTTAAGGGAAAATGCTGACTACGACCTATGTGATCTCCTCTTAAAACAACTGTTAGAAAACTTGCAGATGATCAAGAAGGATAAGAAGAACTCCTTTAAGTATGGTTGTTTAATACTGTGTCTATTCTTCTACTTCATGAATGAGCTGCCCGGATCAAGTGGTTGGGTTTGGCAAAATGACAAACTAGTTGCAATACAGATTAGAGACTATATGTATGGACTTGGTGATGCCAAGGCTCAAAGCACAGCACTCTGGGGATACTTCAAGAACTTCCAAAGTATGATGCAAGCCAAAGAAAGGATACCTCAATCCATAGTAGAAAAATACAAGGATACAATGTGTTTTATGGTAGATATTGATCAATGTCTAATGGAGGTAGTTGAGCCCAGTCAGTTTGGATAATGCCAATGGGATATGAGGTTGATGAGAAAATCTTGGAGCTTCATATACAACACTTGCTAAGTCAGCCTAAGGACCCTGAGGCAGAAAGATTTGGAACCTTTCAGGAATTAAGTGCAAAGATACATGTTGAGCTGAGACAACCAGAGACAAAAAGGAAAGTTAGAAGGGAAGTAGAGGAGATTGCCAAAAGATATGGCATATCAAAAGAGGTAGTTGATGCAAACAAAGAGAAGATAGAAAGAGCTGAGAAAGAGAAACAAGAAGCAGAAAAAGGAAGTGTTCCGATACAAGCCTCCTCCTAGACTAGATCCACCAAGAACTCGGCACCTGCCACTCCTAAGAGCTCAAGAGCCTCCAAACCAGAAGCCAAAACATCTGGAAAGGGAGAAAAGAGAACGAAAACAAAAGCCACAAGGTCTTACATAAGTCAAAAGGATGATGAAGAAACAGAGTCAGATGAGGAAGTTAAGAAAATGAAGAAGAAGAAGAAGAAAACATCTGGGGAATCCTCTGCTGGTGAAAACAAAGAAGAAAAGGCAAAAGAATTTGTTGAAAAGCCCACTCTTTTTATTGATGATATCATCAAGGCAGTCACTATGGATGGAAATCTGGAACTGGTAACAGAATTTTATGATGACTATAGTGATACTGACAAGAGGATCTTGGAAGATGCTATAGTCAGGTACCTGAATATTTATAATAAAGCATTTATTGAAATCATTTCATTAATTCCCAAAAGTCTAGAGAAGGTGCTTGAACTTAGAAAAGACAATGCCAAGGCAAAGGACTTAGAGATCCAAAAACAGATTGCAATTCAGCTCTATCCTTCCATTACTCCAAAGCAAATGAACATGTTCTTTAAGGACTGCAAGGATGAATTTCAGAGCAAAGCAAGAATGAACAGACTTATGCTTGGAGAAACTGATCAGGTAGCAAAAGAAACAAAAGACATCCTCCGAAATGCCTTCAAAAGGTTCAATCTTCCTATTGTAGAGGAAATAGATGAAGAACCCTCTACCATGGATGTCGAAGGATTAAATGCATCAAATGAAGAATCTACTGACAAAAATGTAGAAGGGTCAAAAGAGGCAGATGAAGAGAAGTATAAGGACTTGGATTCCTTTGTCCTGGAAGAGGAAGAAGTTAACATCTCTCCTCCGAATCCCACTGCAGACATTCCAGATTCAGGAACTGAAGGAGAAGGAAGAAAGGAGGAAGAAGTGAGTCAAGAAGAGGAGGTAAAGGGTAAAGAAGAAGAATAAACAGAGAAGAGATCTAATGACAGCTCTGAGATTCGAAAAGAAAAGAAGACTCAGTCTTTGGCAAGAGACACTGCAGAGGCAATGAAGAATTTCTTAAACAAAGAACTGATGGAAACAGATGAACCAGAACTATTCCAAGGACCACTAAATTTTGATTCCCTCTCTCCAGTCCAAACAATGAAAATAGCATCTTTTGCCCAAGATAAAGCAAAAGAAAAGCTTCTGAAGTCTCACATGGAAGACTGCAAGCTGTTAGAGATTGCATCCGGTATGCTAGAGAAGATCATGCCATCTTTTCAAAAAGATCCTTCAGCCTCTCCATCCGGTAATTTGAAATCTCTGGTAGACTCTGTTAACACTCATTTTGATTCTTTAGGGAAATCGGTAGAAGAAAAGGTTCGAAAAGAGTTTTTGGGAAAAAGGTTCACTGAAGTATAGGGACTCATTACTAATGATAGGAGGACCCTAGCTATTGGGATAAAGAGCCTTGAAAATGCTCTTAAAGATGGTGGGGACATGTACAAATTTTGTCTATCTTGGTCTAAAGTGATAGAGGATAATAAAAAGAAGGTGGAAAAATAAGAAGGTAAACCGTCAAGTTTATCTCAGAATTTTGATCCACTCACTACATCCTTAATGGGTCAAGAATGTCAAGCTATTGTCATTATAAATGAAATAAGGAGGCTGGAGAAAGAAAGGAAGAATATAATAAATAGAATGAGTGACCTCAGAGGGATAATCATCCCTAAGTTAGAGGCAACGCATGAGGCCCTAACAGATGCTCAGACCACAGCCCGGACTAGTGATCCAGCAGACTTAAGAAGAGTAGAAACATGTGTTTTTGTTGAGTGGTCACATCTCTATTTTGGACAGGATTAAGCAGAGTTGGGTTACAGAGTATGTACAGTTGAAGACCACTTTTGTGGATACACTCAAGTATATGTAAGTATAACATGTATATACATACTTATGCGGCTATGTATAGGTCAACTTTTGTAAATTTTGGTGTGTGGATCCCACCCTTTGCCGTTGATATCAAAGGGGGAGTGAGGAGTAGCAAAAAATGTGGAATCCAGCTGAGGGGGAGCTCCAGTAAAACAGTGCATAAGGTAGAGTATCAGCCAAGGGGGAGTTTGCTGCAACACTTAGTCATTTTTCACTAAGTGTTGCCATCAATGCCAAAGGGGAAGATTGTTGGCAAGAGACACTGTGTGGCTTCATGAGTGTTGTCATTGATGGCAACAAAGTCTATCCCACACATCCGCAGCACATAATATGCCTATACCGGAAGTCAGATTGAAGATTGTATTGGTCCAGTGAATAAGAACAGAGTATGCAACAAGGTCCAACAATTAGGTCTGGATCTCTCAGATGGTTTAGCTCAGTAAGTTACAGACTTGGGAAAGTCAAAAAGGGTATCATGACTACTATATTCCAAAGATTTAGCCTCCGGTGATAAAGCATGAAGAAGATATGAGCATCTGAGTGTTGGTTTCCAAACAGACAGAACAGACTGAGAAAGAACTAACCAGCAGAATATCAGACTTCAATCCAGATGAGTAATTGATGTTGATCAAGATATTTGAGGGATCATACAATGTTGGCCGACATGATTGATGACTTCTATATCTATGTTTTTGATACGCATCACAAATCAAGTATGGATTCAGCCGACAAATTAGTATCTTGTAAATATCTTAAGTATTCTAGTTGCTAACTAGAAAGTTGTTGAAATCCTTGGTGCTGATATATATACCAGATGGATTCCAGTATGAATATATAAAAAAAATAGATAAGATGGAATAACGTGTGGAAAGGTAGAAATAAGTGTGGAAGCAACAATACAAATCCGGTATGTGACAGAGCAGCACCACTAGAGCAGAGGAAGAATGAAGTGCATTAGATCAGTATATTGAGCCTAACCGGAATTGAACTTCAGCATGTGTGGATGCCTCTCATTAGTTCAAACATTTGGTTACCTTCTATAAACTCTATAGACAGTAAGTCTCTTGTAGGCAGTGTGCCTCTTGTGAGCAGTGTGCTTGGGTAGTGAGCCCTAATTGGCAAGTGTCATTTTGTACTTCTTATTCTTTTAATAGAGAATACAATCTTCGGTTAGTCACCCTGTGGTTTTTCCCTTAACAGGGTTTCCACGTTAAAATCTTTGTGTTATGTGTATTGATTTATTTCTGCTCTCATGATTAGATATGCTTATATGTTTTGATGTTGCACAAATTATAAATAGAAAAAGAAAGTAAAAATATAAGAGATAACTGATTCACCCCCCTCCTCTCAGTCATCTTAAGTATTTTAGGTCACCTTATGCTATGTCAACTCACAATCTCCTAGGTCAAAAAATCCTACTAAAGAGGCACAACCACTGCTTGATTGACTTTTGCCATGAGAGCAATAATGACTAGGAGGTTGCCTCTATAAGGATACAGTTCATGTGTTGCATTGGTGTATGACTCACCCACATGTTTGAGTCATATTCTGAACAACATAGTGTCTATATAGCTCATGTACTTCTAACTTGCACTTTACCTATCATAGATCTCCACTCTCATATGTGCTACCCATTGGATCCATTCCCTTGGTGCTTTATTGTATTAGTAAGTTGACTAGTTACAACCAACCATTGGTTTCAAAAGTGAATAGGGTGAACTAAAATAGATGATTGCTTAAAAATCAAATATTATGGAAAGGCTCTAGATAAGTTTTAAAATTGTCAAGTGATTTGGTTTATCAACAAGTAGGAGAGGTAAGGTACATAAGGATGATTTTTGATGCGATATGTGAAATAGGTCCTCATTACATCACTAAAAATCTCAAATATGTGAAGGGTGCCCAAAGAATCTATCAAGTTTGCCAACCTTTGCTAACATCTAATGAAGGAAGGTTTAACATGATATTATTGTAATAAAAACTACTTATAATCATCCTACACTAGATGCCATTATACCATTGTTCCTTGGAAACACAAATTTAACACTACAAGGCATCGCAATTGAGGAAACACTTGCAAGAAAAGGAAATTCTCCTCCTCTTTTTGTTGCAAAGATGGTTGTCATTGTACTAAAAGATTGACTTGTTAATGCCCGATAGAACTGCTAGAGTTAATGAATCTATGGGAGGCGGTTAAGCCTTGTCACGAACCCAAGCCCTGCGTTGCACAACACAAGGAGACAAAGGGTGCACACCTTGCAACAATCTCCCCAGTGCAAGCGAGGGGTTCGAACCCATGACCTAGGCTCTGATACCAATTGTTGCAAAGACGATTGCCATTGCACCAAAAGATCGATTTGTTAATGGTCAATACAACTGCTAGAGTTAATGAATCCATGCGAGGTTGTTAGGCCTTATCACGAACCCAAGCACTGTTATGCACAACACAAGGAGACTAAGGGTGCACATCTTGCAACACTTTCAAGACTTGCATGCTTTTGTGATGGAGTATCTCATCTACAACTTCATCGGCAAATTCCAAAATGCACCCCATCTTCAACATTTCACATAACTCTACAACAAGACTTGGATGATATGATAACACCAGTTTGAAACCACCTCTACAAATTTAGTTGCCAATGACAACCTCGCCTTTGGATTGTGTCGATCAGATTTTTGTATTAAAACTAGCACACCATATAAGTTGTAGTTGCAACAATGTTCTTTTGATTGCCATCTTCTATTCTAAGTGTTAGAATATATGAAATTGTCATAGGCATTGTGATTTCTAAGAAGATGACCCCAAAAGAGTTCTAACTATTCCATGTCATTTATATGTTGATAAATTGAAGGATGGATATGCAATTTAAGAAAGAACAATTCTATATATTCCTTCTCCAAAAAATCCCTCCCCTCTTTGTAGCTTGTACAAAGATGTATCATTTGAAATAGAGATATCATTTATTTGAACTAATTCTAAATTATTTTTAATTCCAATGGAGTTATATAATGAGATTAATAAGTGCAAAGGTATTTTAGAATTAGATGAGTTTGGATGCCATGTGAACATGGTCCTCATAGAATTTATTTTAAATAATTTTGTGAGTTTAAGATCGTTACGGAAAAAGAGATCAATAGCAACACTCAATTGGACACATCTGTTAATTTTGTAAGTAGGAAATTTTAGACTTTATCCTAGGTTCCTAGCAGGTCTTGCAAATGTCATTTGCTTTATGACAAGGCAATCAACTTTGAGGCAAAGTGTAATTAATGAATAGAAGGTAAAGTCCTCGCTACTAAAAGTAAAATTTGATGCCTTGCAATGATGGGGAAGAAGATCTAAGGGATAGTTCTTGGAACTTAATTGGAAACTACTCAAAAGATGTTTGGTCGCTAGCCTCTTCCCATGCGTTAGCAATTGTATCATCCCATGTGGCTCTATAAAGCCTACCAATGTTTACACATGAACTTTGAACGTGTTATTAAATGGTTTATCCTACCAAGGATTCCACTACAAGTCTAGGCATTCTAAAGGCTTTTCAAAGCTTTTGTTCAACTACATCAATGACCTATGATTGTAATTAAAAATAGATTATCCTCAACTGCCATAAAGTATCAGAAAAATAATGTCTATCGTCCACAAGCATAAACAAGACATGTTACCCCTGAGTGAAATATGAAACAAAATAATGTGACAAAAAATGTCTAACAAATATACACTTGTTGTCCAAAATTGACAGAGCATGGAGAACACATGGTACAATCATTGAGGCTCAATTTCCTCCTAAAATTGATGTTACCCACTCCTAAGGAAGTTGATAGTATTTGTAGGCGAAATTGTCTGAATCTTGGTTGCTTTACTTAACAAGTCATTAAGCCTTTTCTTCCACTACCACCAAATACAAATTATAGGCAACATTCAACATCGTAATCGAACAAGGAACTCCAAATTGATGGCACAATTTATATTTCTGATTTAATGCCCTTATGTGATTTCTGACAAGGAAATTTAAGCAACTTTAACGGTTTAAATTATAATTTACAATTGTACTACTTTTGCCACATTTTGAGCTTGTTTAGTAATAATGATCGATTATAATATCTAAAAGGTCTAAATAAAGGTATAATATAAGTACATGGTGCAAGAGATAAATGCAAGTCGTTATTTATTTGTTGATCTATGTGAAGCTTACAATAAGACTCCAAAATTCTTATCCAATAGTTTTCAAGATTCCAAATTTTCTACCAAGAGTTTCCAAGATAAATAATATTTTTATCATTTTCAATTAAAAATATACATCTTATATTACTAACATTAGAAAACTAAAGTAAATAAAAAATAAAAAACTTTAAATTAATTTGACAAAAATAATAATAACTAGTTAAACAATTCTGGTTACAATAGTATCACTCTACTTAAATATCATCCACTTCAATAGTCAAACAATCAATAGTAATTTTACACCTCATTCACAATAAAAAAAAGTGGTAAATATTTATTCTATTTTTATTGCCTAAAATTGACCTTTAATTGTTGAAGTGGATGATATTTAAAACTAGCACTTGCACCCACAGGGGATTTCCTAGCACTATAATGCTCACGTATAAAAGCCTATCCACTGAATAACTCAATAGTATGCATATAAAGGCAAGCACTAATAACAATTTTATTAGTTAAACAATTCTGATTACAATAGTATAGATAAAGACAAGCACTAATAACAACTTATGAGAAAGATTAACATATCTAATAACAATGTTCATCACAGTTGGAAGCTCAATTGTAAGAACATACGTAACGATTTTGTCCTTCCGTTACCTATACATCATACGCTGAATTGGTACTGATACGATGGAACACTCACTGCGAAGCTACAATGTTTACGGCAACTGGGCTTCTCACAACCTGGGACCCTCCTTGGACACATTTCCACGTTATCTCTCCGAACTCAAATGTCTCCCCGCTAGAAGCGAGCGTGCTTTCGAATCGTACACTGTAACTGGCAGCATCGAACAGCTTTCCGAACTTTAACGTTTGTGGATCCACACTTATATTGATGCCACGAGGGTTCTTCACACTCACTTGGTACACTGCATCAGCCTCTGTACCCACATATGTTACTCTTCTCCTTTTCACCTGAACCGATTTGCTCCCTGATTTAATCACAACGGAAAAGGAAGGATAGTTGAGATCGCCGGCTTCCAAACTGGAATTGGGACAGGAAACTAATTCCTTTGTGAGAAGAGCAATTTGTTGTTTGGTGTAGTTGAGAGAGCAGAGGAAATTGATGTAGTCTTGAGGCTCCATGTCGTAGACAAGCCCAGGATCTACCGCAGCTTTTGGATCCACGTGGCCCGCACCCAACGCAAAGGGGTTCGTTGCTCTCATTGTATCTGAATCCCTGATGGGCTGCTCTGCGTTGTCAATCAAGTAGGAAGACGTCATGAGCGCAGACTTAATGGCAGCAGGGCTCCATGTAGAATGTATGGCTTTTATCAGCGCTGCAATGCCGCTGACGTGAGGACACGACATGGAAGTGCCTGAAAGCATGGAATAGGGCAAATCTCCGGCGTATGCTGCCAATATGTTCACACCGGGAGCAATCATATCCGGCTTGAGAATGTGTGGATACGCTTCACTTGGCCCCCTTGAAGAAAACGCAGCCACAATGGGAGCACTTATTTCCTTCCCCACAACTGTCAATCCTTTGAGACTCATGGTAGCCGTTGCATTATTCCCCGTGCTGTTGATGTAGGCTTTGATGTTTTCTCCAATTGTAAAACCCACACTGATAGCCGGCAGATTCTTAGGACTGGTAATCCGCTGTTGTGACCCGTAAAGCACTTCATTTGCAACAATCATTCCTGCGCCCCCTGCTCTCGCCACTACGTTGCCCTTCACCGCGGCGCCACTCTCCCCTTCATTGCGAGAAATCAATAACTGATCACACAACACGATTTTGCCCTTAACCAAATTAGGGTTAAGGCTGCCAGCGAGGCAACGTCTTGAGCCGCTGTTGGTGGATACATACACCAGTGGCAGAGGCTGTTGTAACCCTAAATCATCTACTAAGCTGTAGGTGGAAGTGCCTCTGTATATCTCTTGGTTGCCCAAAACAACAGAAGCAGGGAAATCTCTGTCGATGCTGGCCGCACCCACTGTAGTAATCCAGGGCGCCACGTTACCAAGAGTAGACTTAATAGGTCCATCGTTGCCTGCCGAGGCAGAAACAAAAACACCCTTTTTAATGGCCCCAAATGTTGCAATAGCTCTGTTATCCCTATGAAATGGGACATCTAGTGCGCCAATTGAGATAGAAATGATGTCGACGCCGTCAGCAATGGCTTGTTCCATGGCAGCAACGGTGTCCGTGTCATAGCAACCGTCTGCCCAGCAGGCTTTGTAGATGGCCAGCCTGGCTTGAGGAGCCATTCCCCTGACTGTTCCGTTGGCAAAGCCGAAGTAACTCGTCCCTGGAACTGCAGCTCCAGCAACAGTGGAAGCTGTATGGCTACCATGCCCATCATCGTCTCTCGGAGATTTGTATTCCAAGGTTTCGTTAATCGGAGTCTCGTTCTGCTCTTGGTAGCCTTTGGAGAAGTATCGAGCTCCGATGATTTTTCTATTGCAGTTGGAGGAATCGAAACCGCGCCCGCTTTCGCAAGTGCCTTTCCATCGAGTGGGAACGGGTCCAAGGCCTTCATCATTGAAGCTTTTGCTTTCAGGCCATATTCCTGTGTCGATCATGCCCACTATGACATCTTTGCCATACGTAGAGTAGTGTGACCACAGGCCAGAGGAGGAGGGGAGACCAAGAAACTCAGGGGTGTGCGTGGTGGAAATTTTATGGAGGGAGGAAGGGATTACAGCCAAGCACCCTTCCATACCTTCCATGGCTTCGGCTTCTGCACTGCTCAGCCGTGCAGCAAAGCCGTGCAAGAGTGTGTCATATGTATATAATAACTCATTTGCACTGGGATCTGACTGCACGGCCTGGTCAAGCATTGAAGCATACCAGTGGTGGTGTGAAGTGAAGTGGTTGGGTTTCATGGACTTGAGGATGTGAACAATGTAGGCCTTTCTTGCAACATTATTTTCAGCAGTGCCCAGTAACATGGCAGAGAGAGAAAGCAATATGACAAAGAAGGGGGCAAAACAGGCCTGGGCCATTCTTAGAGAACAAGAAGATAAAGAGGAGATTTTCTTGTGTGTATAAATGAATGAAAAACAGAGCGTTTTATAGAGACTGATGGAGGCAGCTATTGTGAATTACTATTGCGAATTGCCCGTGTGAAAAAACCATAGACGCGTTTGAACATATTCCTCGACAGCGAAGGTAACATGTGAGTGTGGGTCTCTGCAACTAGCTATATTTAAAGCGAAAATGGACTTGAACATGATTGACAAGAATAGTGCCGAGGTCAAGTCAATGAAGAATAGAAATTCCCTAAAGAAGTAGGGGAAAAGACTCAATAGGTGAGATAGTTCCAATGGTTGAGATGGTAGCTGTGACTTTCAGGGTTAATATTTTTTGAAGTTTAGTTGTGAGTTTAAGGTTGTTAGTGTTACTATAAGTACTAATAAATGAATGAAATGTGTCCTTTAGATTTAAAAAGCAACCAATCATGTGATGCCAAATCAGCACACCATCAAAGGAGGTGTTAATGTACACTTATTGGTCCACCTTTTTTGGGGGGGCACTATTTGACACCTCAACAAAAAGCACACTGATGTGGCATCATATTTGATGATGTGGCCCTAAACCCTTAGTTATAAGAAGGGGCATTGCCAAGTAAGCTACTGTAAAAATTTTGGAGTGATTCGAAATTGCCACGTATGATTTTGAGAGGCGTGAAGTTAGGGTGCACAACTACTGGGTCCTCTCCCCTACGCTTATTCTGGTTATTTGCACTCTTTTGAACTCTAGTGAAATTTTCTAGTTGACTTGTAAACGTTACATGCTACCCATAAATGATACATTGCTTCAGCACGAAGGAAACATTACCAGATGTCTAAGAAAACTCCAAGTCCTTTCTCTCTAAATTATTAAAACATCACACAAAATCTGCCTCCCCAGCATCTTAAGATGCTTTGATACCAAACTCATGCAAATCCACTTCCACTACTGTAGCAATCTAACAAGGAACACACAAAAGGAAAACAATATGCTATTCTCCACTGTTCAACTTGAAATTATGTGATTCATTTGTATTTCTAAAACAATCATTTAAAGAAGGGCCTTGTCAATATCCCTGAACATAGTATCAACATAAAATAAAATATTGATTTATCATCATCATTTATCCATTATTGTTTCTAGAGCTAAGTACGCCCAATCAACTCATTTAATTTATGTACATTTATTTCAACAATTTGTCCCAACTTTATTATCTCTAGGTTAAATGTTTGCTAATTAATTGCATCTATTTAATTAGCCAATATAATTTATGTAAGGAATGTTTATTTTCTTTGCAGATGAGAGTTCACATAAATTATCCTACATTGACTATATATATTCCTTTTAAAAACTAAGTGACATTTTTTTATTGGAAAGGTTTCATAATCATATGTATTAATCAAATATATATATATATATATATATATATATATATATATATATATATATATATATATATATATTTGGAGATTTAGAATAAAATGCATCCAATTGGTATATATGACCCATGAAAACTTTAGAAAAAGTTAAAAAAAAAACGTCAAGAAATAAAAAGTCATTGCCTAGTTAAACACACATAATAGTTATAGAGAAAGGGTGTGGTAGATTGTCATTAGAACAAGGATTAACCTAGTCTTAGGGTCTAGCAAAGGGAATACCAAAAGAGGCACAGGTACCCTCCAACTAGGTGGTGAAGGCATGATGGTATCAATGTTAATGCCACCCTAGGACTTGAAGAGGGTCAACCATAAGGCCTAATAGTATTTGCCACAAGGCAATAGTCTAATTCATTCATTGAAAGGAGGACTTGAGAAATTATTGTGACCATGTAATCAAATTCTCTATCTAAGAATAATTGGTGATAGACCCTAGGGAAAACTATCTAGAGGAATACGACTCATGGTGTAAGGCACATTCCCTTAGTGATTCAAAGGTTCTAGAGGCATTGAAACTCCAAGGCCATCTTCTTTTTCTTGTGCCTAGATATGAAAAGAAACAAAGTGAGAATGTGATCATTCCCATCAATAGAAACATAAATAGCAATATTATATGCATTAAAAATAACATTATTTATTGACTTCTAGAGCCCAAAAAGAACAAAAATACTTAAAATTTCCATAATTTAGCAACTTGGGGTAGAAGGGCGATCAAGGGTTTTAGACAGTCACCTACCTAGGGAAGAAAGAAGACAACTTGGTCGAATAACAATGGTTGGTTCTTCTAATGCAATCATTAAAGAGGCTCTTCTGCGATGGCCAACAAAGATGTGAGGATTGACTCTTATGCTAGGGAGGAAGATGTATGAAAGCGATTGAGCCATATCCCATAACAAAGCAATTCTCTCTAGGGTAAAGACCTAAGATGAAAGGGTGAGAAAAGGCTATTAATATAATTCCAAATACTTTGGGCCCATAAGAAAGTCTAGAAAAGGTATTTGAAGGTCTCAAGTATGTTATAGGTTAGACATTTTAGATGGGCAATACCAACATGCCAAATCCTTTCATCTTAAGGTAAGACTTGTTAAACCAAAAACCAAAGGAAATGAGAAATTCTAGGCTCAAGTTTGGAATGCCAAATCCATTTAGATGATAGGCCTAGTTTTGAGGGAAAGAATGAAGACACCATTGAGGATTAAGCTTCCTAAGAGTCAAAGAGAAAAGAATAAGAACCTTGTTTAACATCCCATGAGTATAAATTCTATAATTCCACTACCAAACTTTCCACCAAGCAAGAGGTGGTTGCAAACCCAACTTGTGAAGTGTATTGTTAGGCAAAGCTCTTATATAAATGTGGGATAGACAAAATTTGCATATTGTAGAGATTAAAATCCTACAAGATTACTAACCAAGGGGTCTAATCTCTTAAATATGCCAAGTCTATAATTATATGAATATTTTTGTGTCAAAATAAAAAAGCTTTAGTGCTTAGCACTTTAGCTAAGAACATGCTAGAGTTGTTGATGAGGAACCACTAGAAATTATGGTCATTAAAAGAAAGAATAAATTTGAAACCTTCTCCAACTCATTAAGAAATGATTTAACCACCTCAAAGGCCTTCCAAATGTTGTGGTCCATTAAGAGCCTTCAATTTTAGTTCTTGTCATCTTGATGAAGAAGATGTGGGAACTGACTCCTTTTAAAGATTTTATCCATAAGGCAAATTAACAAATATATATATATATATATATATATATATATATATATATATATATATATATATATATATATATAATGCCTAAAGAGGATTTTCCAAGCCTCCAATCTTTCAGTGGCATGGACCACCCATTGTAAAAGGTGCAATGCTCTATTTGTGGGCATCAATGATTTTCAGTCCTTCCTTGTCCTATGATGTGGAACCCTTAAGCTTTGTTCGCATAAGCCAAGCTTGAGGAAGTTAGGAAAAATATTGACAAGTTTTCCATAGGCCACCTTGGAAGGATCCCAACATGAGGAACAATAGGCATAAATCATACTAATGATTTTTGTGGAAGGATCCCAAGGCCTTCATCATTGAAGCTTTTGCTTTCATGCCATATTCTCGTGTCAATCATGACCACTATGACATCTTTGACAAATGTAGAGTAGTGTGACCACAATCCAGAGGAGTAGGGGAGACCAAGAAACTCGAAGGTGTGCGTGGTGGCAATTTTATTGAGGGAGGAAGGGGTTATAGCGAAGCACCCTTCCATACCTTCCATAGCTTCAGCGTCTACCCTGCTCAACTGTGCGGCAAAGTCGTGCAAGAGTGTGTCATATGTATATAACAACTCATTTCCACACAGATTTGACTGTTTGGTTCGAGCATTAAAGCATACCAGCGGTGGTGTGTGTAGGAAATAATCCACACATAAACCGACGATGGACTGGCCACAAAGGGCCGGTAGCTCAGTTGGTAGAGCACTCCCGCAGCAAATGGAAGGTCCTAGGTTCAACTCCTAATTGGTCCATAAAAAGTTTAACATGGTATAAGAGCCAGGGTAGGAGCCCCAAGCACCTGAAGTGTGGCTTAAGAGGGGTGTTGGAAATAATCCACCCCTGGACCGACGATGGACTAGCCACAAAGGGCCAATAGCTCAATTGGTAGAGCACTCTAGCAGCGAATGTAAGGTCCTATGTTCAACTCCTAGCTGATCCATAAAAAATTTAACACTGTGAAGTGAAATGATTGGGTTTCATGGACTTGAGGATGTGAACAATGTAAACCTTTCTTGCAACATCATTTTCAGCTGTGCCCAACAACATGGCAAGAGAGAAAGCAGTATGACTTCGAAGGTGGCAAAACATACCTGGGCCATTCTTAGCGAACAAGAAGATAAGAGGACATTTTGTGTGTATAGACGAATGAAAAACAAAGACCGTTTTATAGGGATTACCCGTGTGAAAAGACCATAGTTTCGTTTGAGCTTTATTCCTCGACAATGGAGGCGACATGGGAGTGTGGGTCCCTGCATCCAGCGTTATTTAAAGCGAAAAGGGACATTATTCTTGAACGGGATTGACAAGAACAGTACGGATGACAAATCAATGAAAAGTAGAAATTCCATTAAGAAGTACTCATGAAATTTTCTGATTCACAAAAACAAATTCGGAATTCCGCATCTAATTGGGTATTTGATTACAAAGATTAAAGAATACACTGAAAGCATTTTCTTTATTTGCTTACATTTTAAACATATACAAAAGTCAAGGGCGTTGGATCAAATGCTAATATTAAATGTGGCAGTAAGCTTAATTCATGGTGTAATGGTGAAATTAGCATATACTAATGCCATTTTTTATTTAGTTTTGTGCCTACCTTCACAAGAATATCTTAATTCAATAATATATCAAGTGGCATATTCTTGTGTTAGGTTTGGTTTATGGTATGATTCATATATATCTTCATTTCACCTTGTTTGAATTACTCTCCATATATTTCCTATCTATCAAATTCTATTTCACTACATTGACATTGATTTCTATACATTTGCTCATTGCCTCATATCACCACCTTTATCCCTACATATCACTTTTGAGTGATTAAAGATTGATCCATGTCAATCCCAAGGAGCCCAAGAATGATCCCTAAAATCTAAGACATTAACTTTAAATTGAAACTTTTCTTACTTTTCTATTAGCTATTATGAGCTAACCTAACACACATTTCATGTGACATGTTGTTATGTCATGGTATTTAAAGACAATTATTGTGCACTTAACACATGTTAGAGGAATCCAAGGAAAATGAGAATAATTAGACAACAATTGAATTCCAAAGGGTTATAGAGGAATCAAATCTACACCATCATCACATAGGTCATATGCATGCATTCAAATAATGTCTTTGATCATTTTCATTACCATTAATTCGTTCCACCAAGGGGCTTGACCTATGAGAACCCGTTCATCTGGCAAGTCAGTAACTACTCAATTATGTATCTAGACACCACCTTGACAGATTCAGATATCTAGAAGGTGATGGTGAATAAGCCCTTAGACACACTTTCTATTAGATGAATTATGTACAACTCAAATCAATTTTATGCATGAGATTAGGTTTACAGTAGTCAAAATCGACTCGCAAGGATTGAGATTGATCTACATCATTTTCTATGATAGATTAGACTATGAGACATTATTAGATTGAGGTGATTAAATTTGTGACAGTGGTGAATTGATTCAACATCAACATCATTTATCCACCATCAATCCTAGAGCAAAGTACATCTAATATTCTCATTTAATTTACATACAATTATTTCAATAATTTGTCCCAACTATAATTTCTAGGTTGATTGTCTATTAGTTGATTACATTTATTTAATTAGCCAATATAATTTATGTAAAGCATGGTTATTTTCTTTATACATGGGAGCACATAAATTATCCTATGTTTACCATACATGTTCCTTTCTTAAAACTAATTGAAATTTTTATTGGAAAGTTTCATAGTCATATATATTAATCAATAAATATACACATACTATATATGAATCTTTACAATAAAATACATCTAGTTGGTAAGAACAACCCACCAAAAGTTTAGAAAAAAATATATAAAATGTTTATAAACAAAAAGTTGTCACCTAGTTCAACAAACACAATAGTCGCAAAGAAGGAGGTGATAGATCATCATGGAAATCAAGATTAACCCACTGGACAAGTTTTAGCAAAGAGAAGACACGAGCCGCTCACATATCTTAAGAATCATGAAAAGTAAAAGGCACAAGCTCCTAAAAAATAGGTGACAAAGACACAATGGTACAAATGTAGATGCTCCTAGGCCAAAGAGGGCCAACTAGAAGGCCTAATAGTATTGCCACAAGGTGAATCAGTCCAATCCCTTTGCTTAAAAGGAGGAAGTGAGATATGATTGTGACTATTTTGTTAGATTCTGTGAAAAATGAGAATCAAGCCAAGATCTGTTGTCGGTCATAGATCAATCATGCTACAATCAATAGATGATCAAAGATCAATATAGCAGACTGAAGAGATTATCTTGAAAGAGATAAAACAAGAGACAATTGCAAGAGAATTTTGAGAATGCTCACATTACTCTCATTGACTACTCAAGAGGGGAGAGGAGAGTTGTATATATAGTAACTAATGGGTAAACATATCCAAGAGATGTAATGACTCCAACTACCCAAAATAGGCAAGAGTTTTACCTACTTGGTAAAATCCAAAATAAATGGTTATACCTACTTAGATAAAAACAAACAAATGATTATGAGAGGTGGCATAAAAATCCAAAAGAGGGTGTGAAACTCAACTACCCAAGTGTGGGTGAGAGTGACACATGTAGCTGATGGATTTAGTGATGTGGCCTCAAGATAACTGAGTCTAATATAACCTAAGAAAGCTTAATAATGTGTAGTATAAATAAATATACCTAAGGAAAATAAAAAACCTACACAACACCCCCCTTAAGTGTAGCTTAGGTGGGTGAAAAAATATGGGTCTTAGCAATTGAAGCCTGATGAGTTACCCATGTACAAAGAATTCCCCCTCAAAAGAGAAGAAGCCACCCCCTAGAGTAGAAAGTGAAAGTGAAGGACTAAGAAGCCCCTCCTGAAGTAGACACTGGTTGCACCTCCAGGAAAGATTCCAAACAAAGGAACTTTCTCTCAGTGAAGGGTTTAGCGAAGATGTCTACAATCTGGTATGATGTCTGAATGTACTTGAGATCAATGATGTTTCCATGAATCAACTATTGGATGTAGTTTGTATGTATCTCAATGTGTTTTGTTCATTGGTGATGGACTAAATTCTTTGAGATGTGTATCACACTTTGATTATCACAAAAGATGATTGTGGGCTTTTTGAATTGAATGCCAAACTTAATGAGGCTATTCTGAATCCATATGGCCTTAGTGATAGCATTAACTACCCCTTGATACTTAGCCTCTATAGATGAAATAGCAATTATAGACTACTTCTTGCTCAACCAACAAATTAGACCGGAAGCAAGTGAGAAACAATGCCTTGAAGTAGACTTGCAATCTTGAGAATCACCCACCCAATCTGAATCTATGTATCCCACCAAGTTAATATACAAGCCCACTACATAATGAATACCATAGCTATGAGTGTCCTAAACGTATTGGAGAATCATCTTAGTTGCTTTACAATGCAACTCATGGGGTTCTTGCATGAATCAAGAGACCATGCCCATGACATATGAAATGCCAAGCCTCATGTGAGTCAGATAGATGAGACTCTAAACAAGATATCGATATAAAGTGCCATCAACCAAGGGTGAAGAACACTTAGCCTCAAGTTTGACCCTTGACAGAAATGGAGTTGGTATAGGCTTACAGTCAACCATATGAAATATGGAGAGCATATCAAGTGCATACTTGGGTTGTGCCATGAAGATACTTGAACATGATTGAGTGATCTCAATCCCTAAGAAGTAGTGTAGAAGACCCAAGTTTGACGTCATAAATCGATCATGAAGAGAAATTTTGATTGCCTTGATGGTGGATGAGTGACTCCCTATGATCAACAAGTCATTGACATAGAGAACTAGAAAAGTGAGAGGATCATCCTGCTGCAAAATGTATATGTTTGGATCAGAATGGCATCAATTAAACCCAACTGATAGAATGAAGGAGTCCAACTTGGCATACCAAGCTTGAGGAGCCTATTTGAGGCCATAGATAGACTTCCAAAGATGACAAACAAGTGAAGGATCTCGAATGAACCCATGTGGTTGCTCCTTGTAGATTTCCTCCTGAAGGTCACCATGAAGAAAAGTACTCTTCACATCCATCTAATGAACTTCCAATGATGGGTTACAGCTATAGCAAGAAAAATTTAGATGGAATTCATTTTGGCTACTAGCACAAAGTCTTAGAGTAGTTAATCCCAGTCACCTTGGAGAATCCTTTGGTGACCAAGCAAGCCTTATGCGTGTCAACTGACTCATCTACTACAAATTTTGTTCAATAGATCCACTTGCATCAAACAAGTTTTCTTCCCTGAGGAAGAGGGACTAAATCCCAAGTATGATTCCTTCCCAAGGAAATGAACACTTCTTGCATATTAGTATCCCACTCGGGGACATTAGAAGCTTCCCTAAAATTTTGTGGATCAGATGTTGAAGCGATGAAGAGATGTGGAGATTTCTAAAATTATGACCTTATTCTTGGAGTATCCGAAGGATCACCAACCCAATCGCCTATTGATTTTAATATATGTCAAACCCAAAGAAGTCTTGAGGCAAGAGGATCTAGAGGAGAATCATCAACCTCTAAATGATGACTGGGAGGAAAGGGTGGATCCTCATCATCAATGTCACCATCTAAAGTGGCGAAAGAAGATTCACCATCATGATCAAGAGGATTAAGATCCTTTGAAGAAGTGTCATCATGTTGCAGTGTCCCCAATGTGATTGTTGATGGAGTAGGAGAAGAACTAGAAGAGTCCTCGAAATAAACACTCCTCTCGATGAACAACTCATTTGTGGTAGGATGGAGAATCATGTAGCCCTTGATACTGTCTAGGTACCTAACAAATATGTAAGACTTGCTCTGTGGATCCATAGCCTTGTGTTTCTCTACTAGAATGTGAGCCCATGCAGGGGAACCAAAGACTTGAAAGTTCTTAACTATGGTTTTCCAACCAGTCCAAGCTTGGAAAGGAGTTACCCTCTTCACAACTTTGTGAGGAACGCGGTCCTGGATATAACACACATAGTTGATGGCCTCCTCCCAGTACCAAGGTGCCATAGACCTAGAGTGAATCATACAGTTGACCATCTCTTTTAAGGACCTGCTCTTGTGTTCTGTGAAAATATTCTACTATGGACTGTAGGGAACTGTGTACTAAAGATCAATACCCTCTAAGGCAAAAAACTTCTCAAACCTATGGTTGGCATATTCCCCCCATTATCTATATTCAGAATCTTGATGGCCTTCCCAGACTATTTCTCTACAAAATGTTTGAAGTCTTGAAAAGACTCAAATACCTTAGACTTCTTCTTGAGAAAATATACCCAAGTGTATCTAGAAAGATCATCAATGAATGTCAAAACATATTGAGCCCTGTTGAAAGAAGGATGTAGAAATGGTCCTACTAGATCACTATGTACTAACTCCAGAAGCTGTGTCCCTCCATGTTTTACCTTTGCCATGTTTCTCCTCTGGATGCTTACCAAGAACGCATCTCTGCAAACTTGATGTAGGAGCATCCGGGTCCACGAGCAATCCTCATTAACCAAAAATATTTCTTTTCTTTTTTGCTTGTTTGTTTTCCTTCTTATTTTTTTTGCAAGATTTGATAATCAAATTTCTAGAGAATTTCCTAAGGATTCATGGCCAAGTTTTGACTTCATCTTGAAGAAGATCCAAATGGGTGCTCACATTTCAAGATTGGTGAGATTCTAAGAAAAATTGAGCAAGTTATGCTTAGGCAAAACTTTGAGTGTCTACAAGATTTGTGAAAGTTTGGTCTGCAACAAGATATATACAGTAGGCCCTCGAAATCCCACAATATGTAGTAGACCCCCAAATCTGGCAATATGCAGTAGAGCCTAAATTTCCTGCAATATGCAGATGACCCTAAATTTCTCACAATATGAAGATGACCCAAATTTTCCCACAATATGCAGATGACCTAGATTTTCCCGCAATATGTAGATGACCCATTTTCTTTTGTGATATCTTGATGGGTCACGTTTTTCTATTGCACCGTCTGAAGTCACCTAGAAAGTGACAAAAATGGTTTTTGACCACTTGTATGGCTAATCCAAGAGCTAATTGATGACTAAAATGTGTCTCATTCATGTCATGAGTGTGGTGACTACCTCAAATTCCTATAAGTAGATGATTTTCACGCTAAAAAAGTGGGACTTCTCTATAGTGAGTTTTTGGCTTCTTTTGGAGCTTTTTCTGTAGATTTCATATTTGAAGGTAGATTGTTTTGGGTTTTCCCAAGATGGTTAGGAAATTCTAATCTGACCATTGGACTAATTGTAAGGCTTAGGCCAAGGCATGTATGAAGACCATTGGACTCCTATTGTAATATTTTGATTGCTAATAATAAAGGAAATCTCTGTTTTATTGTTGTCCATTATTTATTTTGTTGCCTAGTTTAATGGATTGTTAAAGCCCCTTAGTTTATCTCTTAGATGGGCGTCAAATATTCACACTTGTTAATCGAGACTGATTTTAACATATTTTTGAGCATTAATTGTGTAATACTTGATCTTGATACATGAAACCCATAAATTAACTATAAGGCAGGGCTTAGAGTACTTTAAGTGCCCTTTTTTAGGTGTTTGGATAAAGGACCATGGTGCCCAAGTGCCATGGGCCCTCCTTTATCCCTACCCTAAAAGTGGTCTTTTCAACTTGGGCCCCTTAAAACATTCCTAATGTTAGCCTTGTGTGGTTTAATTCTTCAAAAATCTACGGGAATTGATATAAAAGTAAGTTATTCTATTCATTTAAACATCTAACTCTCTCTAGCAAAATCTTGGCACTCTTGCTTTCTCTGTCTTTCTCTCTCTTGCTCTCTATAGATCTCTCTTGTAGACTATCATTCTGGCACTAACATATTGCAGGTCTTGTGAAGATCTTGAAGGCTAGACCAACTTCTTGATTCAAGTTGTGATGTCATCTACAAACATGCTAGGGTTCCCATCTTATGGCATGACTTCTTTCCTTTATGCTTTGTGTTAGAATTTCATTCTACTTCGGATTTGCCTCTACCCTCCTAGGGCATGCACTCTTTATCAATCATATTTGCTATTGTGGAGGTGGAAACACCATTCATGGGGCTTGACTAAGGCAAGCTACTAAATAGCACCCAACCTTTTCCCTCTATTCATGTGTGCAGGTCAGACGTACAAGTTTCAGAAGGTGATATCTGGGAAGAAGAACAAGATTGTTGGTATAGACCCGACAGAGTGTAGTTTCTGGAAACCTTAATTTTGGACTGGGGCACCTAAGTGCCCTTGTCCTAGAAATTCTGACCTCCAAAAAATGTTTCTGAATTGTTCATTAGCCTCTGTTGTTCCTTTGGCTATTAGGTTTTAGGTACCAACAGTCTGTTTTACTCAAATCATTGTTAACTAGGGTTTCATGTCTTGATCCTAGATTGATTGATTGGATTTGGGTTAATTTATTATACTTACACAACAAAAGGGAAGAACCCCTACAGTTTGGCTCTCCTCTTAAGGTAGAATCCAAGCTTGGTTTGTGCCTCGAATGTTTTATAGAAGAGGGTTTGACCTAGTTTGATCCATTGAGCTAGTCTCTCTTTTCTACATTACAATTATATATAAAAAAAGAAATGAGATTTTTGCATTATTTGTGTTTGATGTTATTTAATATTCTAGTTCAAATGCTACACATGGTATCAAAGCTATCTGGTTCAACACTTGGACCTGGGAGTTCATTGCAAGATTTCACAGGTTGGCAAGATATGCTAATGATAAAATGATTGTTCTTGTCCCATAATGGTAGGAAAGAGAAGGACAAGAAAGCAAACTAAGAAAACAAAACCTAGTGATATGCCTAGGATCACCATTAAGAAAGAGCCATCTCTTGAGCCAAAAATGAAGGAACCAGTGAGCTATGAAGAAGGAGCTTGGCTCATTGATTTTGAGACATTAGTTGATGTACTCAAACATATCCACCTAGAAAGGAGGAAACATATTGAAGTAGAAGAAAAGCTACCAACTCCTACTGAAAGGAAGCAAGGTACGCAGAATATGCTTCCTACACTGATCTAATAAGGAACGACTTATGCAAATTTCTTTTACAATTATAGAATAAGATTCACATTAACATAAAATGATAACAATTTCCAAATGCAAACACAAAACTCACAACACAAGATATATGTGGGGAAAACCCTTTCAGGTAAAAAACCCCACACTCCAAAGCCGCCCAATATATTATTCTAAAATCATGAAGATTACAATGTACTTGCAGAGTGAGCTTTTAAAAGAGTATACCCAACCAGAGATCTAGGAGGTCATTCGACATCTATAAGATTCTACATACAACCTCCTACTCAAGTTCCTGATATATAGGAGATACAATACAACACACTGCCAACGGTAATTACAAAACCATGAGCTGAAACCACCCAAAAGTGGTGCCCAAATTATCTCCCAATCAAAAATTCTTCATGATGTGCCAAACCACACACCACCACATGTAACTCTCCCCTTTACAGCTCTATTATGTGTCCAACATGTTTTTACATTTCCCAAAACAGAAGGTCCAACTTCCAAAGGCCATAACTTTTGATCTGGGTGTCTGATTGACGAACTGTTTTATGTGTCAAAAAGCTCGTGAAGTGCTCTATCACCCTATCACCTGATTTTCTAGTTACAACAATTTTTGGGTCATTTAGAGAAGTTTTAAAACCTGAAAATTGATTTCAAAACTTTTCTGGCAGTTTCAAAAAACATAAACTTTAATATCTCGCGATCTAGATATGATCTTGAGATGAAACTCACCTGAGATGTTCACTTAGCTGTTCCACACCTTCTGGAAAAAATTTAAGGTCAATCTGAGCTCAAATGAAGAACTTACTAAAAATAGTAAGTCTCACTATTTCTCGCTCTCTTGGAAACTTTTGGAAACTTTGAAAGTTCCAGACCACTATCCAAGATAATGGGTATCCAAAAAGACCAAAATTGGGAAGAATAGTAAGATTTTGAAGTTGCAAGGTTGAGACGCCTTTCCTAACACCTATTGTAGTTAAGATTAGTAAACCATCCACCCATCATGATATGCCTTTCAGGTGTGGTCGGGATGCACCTATAATAAGAAAAGAGGTGTTTATTGAGTACTCACGAGTACACAAACCCATAAAATTTGTGTTACTCGATTCTGATGGGGAGGAGGAACCTGAGGAAATCCATTTGTTAGAAAGTGATATGTAGACACTTCTTATACAAAAAACTAGAATTTTTTTGTATTTGAATAAGGATGTAAAAATACAAAGAGTGAATAAAGTAAAATTTTGGCTTTTAGTATAAACAAATGTTTATGTGATGCATCTCTAAGTTTCTATATTTATGAATTTGCAATTTTATGTATGCCAAAAGTTTAATGTTTTGATAAATTTCTATGCAAATGCTAGGTGTGGATAAGTATTACTATGGAACAAACTAGAAATCAACTACGAGGGAGCTCTGGCAACCTAGATCATGAAAATAATCCTAAGGCAAAATTAGATCAAATTGTGTCAGTTTTAAATGAAACAAAAGAAAGATTAGAAACCATGGAACAAGAAGTTAGGGGGGAAAGAAAAATTAAGAACCACTCTGAGGAAAGAGAAGAATTAAATTTTTTATTTCAAAAAATGCATAAAAATCATAAAATCATAAAACTTTCAAAAAATCCCTAAAAATCAAATAGAATATTTAGAAAAACTAGCTTAGTAAAGAAAGAAGTGAGTTCAAAATTAAGAAAAATTCAATCAAGTTTAGGTGTTGAAAACATCATTTTTAGCTTCCAATCCTATCAATAAAAACTTTGGGAGGTCTCTTAGGCAACCTCACTAGTCTCTCAAGCAACCCAAGATGAGATAGCAAGGTCAACTAAGTGGCTAGTCCTAGAAAAAGGGGTGACCTTGGGCCACGACCCAATGTGCCCAAGTTGGCCCATAAATTACAAAAGTCAAATAAAAATAGGAAAAATGAAAGTAGAAAAATAAAAGAAAATTGAAAACTAATTGAGTGCAAAACCAAATTTTAAATTTGATGGATAATTTTGAGAAAATCAAAGAAAAAATGACTCTAGGGTTTCAAGAAGAATATTTCTCATTTCTCATACTTGAGGACCATCCATGGGATGATGATTTGCAGCCATAATCATGATCTCCTTGTAAGAACCTTTTTTTATTGCTCCTGCATAAAGTTTCACCTCTATTTCATCATTTTTACTCTTTCACCTCCTCTCTTCTCTCATCTTAAAACATGTAGTTGTGATGTTTGTTTTGAGTAGTTTTACCTCTTTTAGGATTTATTTTGTTCTCATTTGGTGTGTTGTTCCTTTCATCATCATTGCAAGTTGTCATGACAAGGTGAGATGATTTAGGTAACTCAACATCTATGGTATGTTCTAGTGTCTTCATTTCAATACTTACTTTCCCAATCATAAATTAGACACACACTTGAATCAATTTGTATAGAAGGTCTAGATGTGAGACAACAACAAAAGGTAAGAGCCATGATTCAAGAATGGTACCCACCTTTCATGTAGATTACCATCACTGAGGGGGTAAATATGTAAATACCAAAAATGGGCATAGGGACCTACATGGTACTCTGATGATGTTGTGGCAGTCCAACTCATGACCCTTGAAGGCATGAATCATACTTCTCTCAACAATATCAGGCTTGATGACACAACCACCAACCTCTTTAGTCCCTAACCTACCTTGTTCAACCTCCAAGCTAACTTCCCAAACATTGTGCTTTCCTTTTCTAACCCTTTATATCCTCTTCTAGAGGGTTACCCTTTAACCTTCTAGGTCACCTTGACAACCCATTCTTAACTTGTAGGGTCACCCAAGTGACTAGCCTTCAAAAAATAAGCGACCCAACTCTCAAAAAGGGTGACCCTGTGATCTTTGAATGTAAAAATTAACTTTGAGTTCCAATTTTTCTTCTTGATTTTTATCTTATATTTATATTGTCTCTCATGAATGATCAATTTTAAGTTGAAGAAATGAAGAGATGTGGAGCCTTCTAAAATTGTGACCTTATTCTTCGAGTATCTGAAGGATCACCAACCCAATCATCTACTGATTGAAATGTATGTCGAGCCAAAAGAGGTCCTGAGGCAGGATAATCTAGATGAGAATCATCAACCTCTAAATGATGACTAGGAGGAATCCTGATGGATCCCCATCGTCACTGTTGCCATCTAAAGTGGAAGAAGAAGATTCCTCATTATGATCAGGAGGATTAAGAAATGTCATCATGTTTCAGTGTCTCCAATGTGATGATGGAGAAGTGGTAGGAGAAGAACTAGAAGAGTCTTCCTTGAAACAAACACTCCTCTCAATGGACAATTGATTTGTGGTAGGATGGAGAATCATGTAGCCATTGACACTATCTAGGTACCCAACAAATATGCAAGACTTGTTTGTGGATCCATATCCTTGCATTTCTCTCCTAGAATGTGGGCCCATCCAGGGGAACCAAACACTCAAAAGTGCTTAACTGCGGGGTAAGTGCAAGAAGATGGGGGGCCAAAAAGGGGTCTTAAGTGGCCACTTTTTTTCTGAAATCAGGAAATACTGGCCTTGGATGAGAAATTGAGCATAGTTACACTCAAAATTTAGAGATGCAACCAAAACAATGTTCGTAGTGCTCCGAGTCTACTTTCTAAACTACTATTTTGTTTTGAAAATGGCATAGATTAAGGGGTTCAAAAGAGGGAGCCACAGAAATTGGTGTTGTTTCTGTCAAAAAAACATAACATAGCATGTTTTGTGGCTCCCTCAAAAGGATAACTTTTTTTTGGTATTTTTAAAATCGCTTCGGTGAGAAATTAGCTAATAGCATGTAGTTTATGCCCGATTTTTCTGATAATTTTTTGATGAATATTTGATTTTTTACTAATTTTTAAAGTGGACACATCCTAAAAAATAGAATTTTGGCCGTGCTACCCCTATAAATTTTGAAAACTAATTGAAAATCATTTTTTTATTTTTTTAATATTTGTAGAATGGAGTCTAGTTTCTAAATATGTAATTTTTTTGAAATTTGAATAAATAGTTATTTTACAATGAAAAAAAGACCAAACAGTGGTTTTTGCATAAAAACGGACACACAAACAAAAGAAATTAAAGATGAAAGGCTTAACATTGTTAAAATGTGAAAAAAATCACATCGTCAAATAGCTAAGAGAAAGCCTAACATTACCCATGTGTTCGATTTGTTCAACCTTGAAACACGTGCAAATCTGAGGGTTAGCACGAACGAAATTATGTGAAATTTTGAAGAATACAGAAAAACACGTATGTGACTGTTCATAAGGCACTCCAAGCCTTTGGGTTGGAAATCCAAAGCAAATCCCAAGCCCAAGGCTTGGGATTCCCAAAGCAAGAAATAACGCGAGCGCGTTATAACGCGCTCGCGTTATAACGCGCTTGCGTTATTTATTGCCTTACATTTTTCCCGCAAGCCTGTCTTTTCCCATGTTCGACATAACGCGAGCGCGTTATAACGCGCTCGCGTTATGTCCCACTCAAATTTTTTTACACTCAAGGCTATTCATCATGAGGGTTAAGGCATAAAGGATAGAGTTGAAAGGTTTACGGATAAGGGATTAGCGTTTAAGGTATAGTATCGAGCCCGTTGAGGGTCTAGGAATAGGGATAGCGTTTAAGGTTTAGGGATGAGGGATGACAGATTACGGTTGAGGGTCGAGGGATCAAAGTTAAGGGTTGAGGGATTAGGGTTTGACATTAAGGGTTGAGGGTTGAGGTTCAAGGGTCAAGGGTTTAGGGATAGGGTTTAGGGTCGAGGGATTAGGGTTAAAGTAGAGTGTGGAGGGTGTAAGGATTAGGGATAGGGTTGGAGGGTTTAGGGATAAGGGATTAGGGTTTAAGGTATAGTATCAAGTCTGTTGAGAGTTTAGGAATAGGGATAGCATTTAGGGATTAGGGATCTGAGGGATTATAGTTGAGGGATGATGGATTAGGGTTGAGGGTTGAGGGATTAGGGTTTAGGGATAAGGTTTAGGGTTGAGGGTTTAGGATTAGGGTTTAGGGTTGACGGATTAGCATTTAATGTCGAGGTTAGGGTTAGAGTGTTGAGGGTAGAGGGATTAGGGATAGGGTTTAGGGTTTAAGGTTTAAGGATTGAGGGTTGAGGCTTTAGGGATGAGGGTTTAAGGCTTAAGATATAGTGTCAAGTGTTGAGGGTGTAGGGATAGGGTTTAAGTTTTAAGGGTTAAGGGTTGAGGGATATGGATTAGGGTTTAAGGTATAGTGTTGAGGGTCGAGGGATCAGAGTTAAGGGTTGAGGGATTAGGGTTTGACGTTGAGGGTTGAGGGTTGAGGTTCGAGGGTCAAGGGTTTAGGGATAGGGTTGAGGGTCGAGGAATTAGGGTTAAAGTAGAGTGTGGATGGTATAAGGATTAGGGATAGGGTTGGAGGGTTTATGGATAAGGGATTAGGGTTTAAGGTATAGTATCGATTCTGTTGAGGGTGTAGGAATAGGGATAGCATTTAGGGTTTAGGGATGAAGGATTAGAGTTGGGGGATGACAGATTAGGGTTGAGGGTTGAGGGATTAGGGTTTAGGGATAAGGTTTAGGGTTGAGGGATGAGGGATTAGGGTTTAAGGTATAGTGTTGAGGGTTTAGGGATAGGGTTTAGGGTTGAGGGATTAGGATTTGACGTTGAGGGTTGAGGGTTGAGGTTTGAGGGTCAAGGGTTTAGGGATAGGGTTGAGGGTCGAGGAATTAGGGTTAAAGTAGAGTGTGGAGGGATGACGGATGATAGATTAGGGTTGACGGTTGAGGGATTAGGGTTTGATGTTGAGGGTTGAGGGTTTAGGGTTAGGGTTGAGAGATGAGGGATCAGAGTTAAGGGTTGAGGGATTAGGGTTTGACGTCGAGGGCTGAGGTTCGAGGGTCAAGGGTTTAGGGATAGGGTTGAGGTTGAAGGGATTAGGGTTTAGGGACAAGGTTTAGGGTTAGGGTTGAGGGATTAGGGTTTAAGGTATAGTGTTGAGGGTTTAGGGATAGGGTAGGGTTGAGGGATTAGAGTGAAGGGTTGAGGGATTAGAATTTGGCGTTGAGGGTTTAGGGTTTAGGATCAGGGTTGAAGGTCGAGGGATTAGAGTTAAGGGTTGAGGGATTAGGGTTTGATGTTGAGGGTTGAGGGTTGAGGTTCGAGGGTCAAGGGTTTAGGGATAGGGTTGAGGGTCGAGGAATTAGGGTTAAAGTAGAGTGTGGAGGGATGACGGATGATAGATTAGGGTTGAGGGTTGAGGGATTAGGGTTTGATGTTGAGGGTTGAGGGTTTAGGGTTAGGGTTGAGAGATGAGGGATCAGAGTTAAGGGTTGAGGGATTAGGGTTTGACGTCGAGGGCTGAGGTTCGAGGGTCAAGGGTTTAGGGATAGGGTTGAGGTTGAAGGGATTAGGGTTTAGGGACAAGGTTTAGGGTTAGGGTTGAGGGATTAGAATTTGGCGTTGAGGGTTTAGGGTTTAAGGTATAGTGTTGAGGGTTTAGGGATAGGGTTTAGGGTTGAGGGATTAGGGTTTGACGTTGAGGGTTGAGGGTTGAGGTTCGAGGGTCAAGGGTTTAGGGATAGGGTTGAGGGTCAAGGAATTAGGGTTAAAGTAGAGTGTGGAGGGATGACAGATGATAGATTAGGGTTGAGGGTTGAGGGATTAGGGTTTGATGTTGAGGGTTGAGGGTTTAGGGTTAGGGTTGAGAGATGAGGGATCAGAGTTAAGGGTTGAGGGATTAGGGTTTGACGTCGAGGGCTGAGGTTCGAGGGTCAAGGGTTTAGGGATAGGGTTGAGGTTGAAGGGATTAGGGTTTAGGGACAAGGTTGAGGTTGAGGGATTAGGATTTGACATTGAGGGTTGAGGGTTTAGGGATAGGGTTGAGGGATTAGGATTTGACATTGAGGGTTGAGGGTCAAGGGATCAGAGTTGAGGGTTTAGGGTTTAGAGATCTATAGGAGGACAAAACGCGAGCGCGTTATAGCGCGAGAGCGTTATAACGCGCTCGCGTTTTGTAATTCTACTAAAACGGTAAAAAAGTGGTTACCCCCGTGATCCAGGCCCACATGCTCTGTTTTCTTACTGATTCTGCGCGTGCTCCGACAAAAAAGAAGTGCTTTCATGCTATTGGGAAGTTCACATGCACATTTGACACATTGTACCACCTTTGCATGATCTTTCCACCACCTTTTCTGCTTTGCCAACTTGAGAAGGAGGAAATAACATAGTTTTCAAACCAAATTTGATATATATCTATACAAGTTTCAATTTTTGTAGTATTGCAATGTTAATTTTGATTCAATTTTAAGAATTTAACATTGAAAAGGAAGCAAGTGGTGAAAAACTCAAATTGTTGAGGAGTTTGATGCAAGAAGATAAAAACACTACATAATTGGGTACTCTCTCCATTCAAATCTTCATTTTTTAGGTATGTCAAGTCTTTACATGCATGTTCTTTACATTTTCCTTATTTCGGATTGAATTACTTTATCATGCATTATCATACATGTTTAAAATAGACACATTTCCAATCAAGAAAGCAACCTACAATCTCACATGATGCCATGTATATTTTCTACACTTGGGCTCTTTAATAATTATGTGTAATAAACAAACCTTAGTTCATACCATGATGTCAAACTATACAAGAATAAATCCTTACAACATAAAAAAAATACAATCCCACTATTATCATGTATTCATTTCTTAGGAACTAATATTGGTCTCTTTATCATGCTACAGACAAATTCTCCGTCATGCCGAGGAAACGATCAAGAATTAAACCAACACAGGAAGAGATAGAAGCTAAGAATGCAAAGAAAGCAATGGCTATGAGGGAACTTCGTGAGAAGAGGAAATTGGACACGATAAATGAAGACATACCAATTGAAGAGGAACCACAACCATTACAAAGAGATATGGTATTGGCGACACAAAGAGAACGAATGCAAAAACTTCGTGGTACGAGAGATTTAAATACCATAGTTGGAGACACATCCTTTATCGCAAGACAACATGTAGGGACACCATTTACCACATCTCAAGTTGAGAGTACATCATCACTCACATGTGATGAAGGAGGTACGCCATCGTTCCCACCTCAACCTCAAGGTATGTCATCTATTCCATCTTCGATCGAAGGTATGCCATCTAACCCATCTCATTTAAATATTGATGAAATTCCTAATGTTGAGATGAATTTACCTAACTTGACACCACCTAGAATTTTGCATAGAAAGCCAAAGTATTTGATTGATATTGATGAGAATATTTTGCAGCCAATGGAAGGTAAGATTCCAAAACGCACTTGTAGAAGATATGCTAATAAGATTTGGAGATTGTTCTTTGAAAAGTTAAATGAGACTGCAAGATGTCAACTATTCGTTGAAATGATGCGAAGTATAAAGTATAGGTCTATCATGAAGATTCTTGGGTTGAGAACATCAGAGGCTTCAAGTGAAAAATCTATTGTCAAGAATCTAATGAGTGCGTATGAGAGTGTGGGTAACACCTCATGCACAAAAGATAGTAATGCAACACGGCGTGTGATTACATCGACTATAGTAAGTAGTCAAATGAGGAAAGCTCGTCTTATTAGAAAGACAAGTCAAAAATTGAGAATTAATAGGAAAACTTTATCAAGAGCCGTTGGAAGACGCCAAAGAATTGAGGACACTAATGCCAATGAATTATGGGCGTTCTCGGGGAGACTACCACGAAAAGGTAAACCAATTGTTGAAGCATTGAGGTCACTAATTGAAGACTTTTGGAAGAATTACACAAGGGTATCTCCGAATCAAAGGGATGTGGTAAGAAGGAGAATTGGTAGTCAGAACCGCGAGCCACATCCAAAGCATTTTTTGGATGAGACTCAAACACAGTTTTATGGTAAATTTCTAGAGAAGTATCCTCAAATTAAAATTTGTCAAAGATATTTTGAAATGCTAAAACCTTTCTATGTTAAGATAAATCACACACGCACTACTTGTTGTTGTAGATTACATATTGAATTTTCTAACCATTTTGATGCTTATAGGTCTATATGTTTAGATATGCATACTAACAATGATTTGCAGGGTTGTGCCATATGTGCCCCACCAACATCTTCAAGAGATTTCATATCAAGAATTTTATGTGAAAGAGAGGAAGGTCAAATATTCTACAAGAAATTATGCTTGGATGGCACATGTCATCGTTGCGGTGGCTTGCAACATTTGCCAATATGTGAACATATGGAAATAACACATGCGGTTGGAAATGAACTAGTAGAATTTGGCAAGTATAAAACAGTGGCATACAATACAAAAGATGGTAAAGAAGCAAAGAGGTGTGAATTAGTTATTGAAAAGATTCCAGTGTATCAGTTTATGCCTATATTTCGTGACAGCATAGTGTATGAGTATGCAAGACATGCCCATAGAGCTCGATGGTTGGACTTGCAATTCAAGTTATGCAAGGACACATTTCCAGTTGGTAGCATTGTTTCAGTCGTCGACTTTGCAGAGAACTACAGTCTACAGCCACAGCGTGAGGTGCAATCACAATATTACAACTCCACACAGGTTTCTATATTTGTGCACATCGCATTCATTCATGCGAATGATAGTACAGAGGATGACAGAAAGATCATAAGGGAGTATCATTTCTATATTAGTGATGATTGCACGCATTCTACGGAGTTCGTGCAAGGTTGCTTTCAGGTGTTCTATAATGATTTGGCTAGAAGGGGCATATCGTTCAGTCAGCATATCATATGGTCGGATGATTGTGCATCATAATTCAAGAACTCACAGAATTTCTATTGGCTGAGTAGGAGGCATAATTTTACAGGTATTCAACATATGTGGAACTTTTGTGAGGCCGGGCATGGAAAGGGGGAGCATGATGGTGCAGGAGCATGTATCAAAAGAGCCATAGCACGAGAAGAGTTAAAGTATAAAGACAATGCAAAGTTGACAGATGCAAAATCGATTGTCGAGTGGTGTAATGCTTCCATGGGTCCAGGTAATGAAGGTAAGTCTTTAGTTCGTAGATTTTTTTGGTTGATAGATGATACTAACATTGCACCATATGAGGATTGTTGTACACTGACAGGATCAAATGAGATGCACTCTTTCAGAAGTTCAATTGCAGGTTCATGGAGTATCCATACACGAAAGATGTCATGCTTTTGTTCTTCCTGTACAATTCAAGTCTGGGATGAGTGCGAGTCAAAGGAGTGGGTTGACGAATGGCAGTTAAGTTATCTTAGCCCACTTGACACGTATCGACCCCCGACGGGACTGGAACTAACACAGATGGAATCGTCAGTTGACTTTGACCACATATCAGATTTAGTTCAACCAGGTAATATAGGGCATATATATGCATCTAATTTCATCTAGTTCAACCAGGTAATGTCATCTTACTTTGTAGTGTTTTTGTAATGTTGACTAATTTCATCTAATTTGCTACACATATCAATGTAGGACACGTATATGCAGTTATTGCAGATGAAGATAATGAAGAGGGAACAGATTATTACTTATGCCGTTGTGTTGAGGCCAAAAAGAAATTGGAGGCCCCTGTTACAGATGGAGAAAACATCGAATACCCTACAGGATCAGTGGTTATTACTGGAACATGGGTTAGAAGGTACCCACATAAGAGTGTTAATATTTGGCTATTTCAGGACTTTGACATGCATCGAAAGATTCTTCATTACTCGAACCTTGTCATGGCATCCAATGTTCATTTGATAAAGTATCGGGGTAGACCTTTGAACAAAATATTGTGGAAGGTGCGTGAGTCTGACCATGAAGCAATACTTGACACAATAAAGAGTAGAGCAGATCCAGATGGTTCATTGGATTAATTTGTAAGTATTCACATTGATTTTGTAAAGTTATGTTACATTGAGTTGTAAGTATGCACATTAATTTGTAAGGTTTGTCTTTTTCTATTTCCTCCTGCATTTTTACACATATGTACACATTTTTCCATCATCATGTTATGCATTTTTGGTGTCCTGCTCCTGATGCGACCAAACTCATAACTCACCCTACTAGACACCATTTGATGATCTCTCCAACACTCTGGATCCAGGGCGCCCAATCATGATGATGACCTATATACCATTCTCCCAAGGCGCTCATAATGAATGAATGATAAGGAGTGCCTTGACCTCTATAATCAAGGTGATTTTAAGTCACTTTGAGTCATTTGGGGTCAGTTTGAGTCTTTGAGTCATGTTGCAAAAAAGTGTCAATGTTGTCAAGTTGCACAAAGCAACCTTTGCATTTTTGGTGTCTTGCTCGTGATGCGACCAAACTGACTGTTCCAACGCATCCGAATGGGTACATTTATGCTAGGCATGGTCCTATTTCTCACCCAGACATGTCGAAACAGTCGGAGCTACATTGTACCGACGATATCCCTGAAGAGTCCAAAGTGCAAAAAGGCAGCAATCTTTGACGAGATGTTACTCGAAAATCATGTCACTTAGAAACATTCCGTCTGAGGCAACGGGATCACGTAGAGTGCCTCTACAATAACCTCTCTCAGTTTTTTATAGCTCTGAGGCATTTGCCCGTGGTGAAAGGTTTTCTGTTGCCCCAAAAATCGTCAGAAGGAGGCAGTGCAAAGTTGCAAAGGGGTGTAACTTTCATCCTGCTCCTGATGCGACCAAACTGACTGTTCCAACGCGTCTGAATGGGTACATTTATGCTAGGCATGGTCCTATTTCTCACCCAAACATGTCGAAACAGTCGGAGCTACATTGTACCGACGATATCCCTGAAGAGTCCAAAGTGCAAAAAGGTAGCAATCTTTGATGAGATGTTACTCAAAAACTGTGTCACTTAGAAACATTCTGTCTAAGGCAACGTGATCATGTAGAGTGCCTCTACAATAACCTCTCTCAATTTTTTATATCTCTAAGGCATTTGCCCGTGGTGAAAGGTTTTCTGCTACCCCAAAAATTGTCAGAAGGAGGTAGTGTAAAGTTGCAAAGGGGTGTAACTTTCATCTTGCTCCTAATGCAACCAAACTGACTATTCCAATGCATCTGAATGGGTACATTTACACTAGGCATGGTCCTGTTTTTCACCCAAACATGGCGAAACAGTCTGAGCTACATTGTACCGACGATATCCCTGAAGAGTCCAAAGTGCAAAAAGGCAGCAATCTTTGACGAGATGTTACTCGAAAACCGTGTCACTTAGAAACATTCCGTCTAAGGAAACGGGATCACGTAGAGTGCCTCTACAATAACCTCTCTCGGTTTTTTATAGCTCTGAGGCATTTGCCCGTGGTGAAAGGTTTTCTGCTGCCCCAAAAATCGTCAGAAGGAGGCAGTGTAAAGTTGCAAAGGGGTGTAACTTTCGTCCTGCTCCTGATGCGACCAAACTGACTGTTCCAACGCGTCCGAATGGGTACATTTATGCTAGGCATGGTCCTATTTCTCACCCAAACATGTCGAAACAGTCGGAGCTACATTGTACCGACGATATCCCTGAAGAGTCCAAAGTGCAAAAAGGCAGCAATCTTTGACGAGATGTTACTCGAAAATCGTGTCACTTAGAAACATTCCGTCTGAGGCAACGGGATCACGTAGAGTGCCTCTACAATAACCTCTCTCAGTTTTTTATAGCTCTGAGGCATTTGCCCGTGGTGAAAGGTTTTCTGTTGCCCCAAAAATCGTCAGAAGGAGGCAGTGTAAAGTTGCAAAGGGGTGTAACTTTCGTCCTGCTCCTGATGCAACCAAACTGACTGTTCCAACGCGTCCGAATGGGTACATTTATGCTAGGCATGGTCTTATTTCTCACCCAAACATGTCGAAACAGTCGGAGCTACATTGTACCGACGATATCCCTGAAGAGTCCAAAGTGCAAAAAGGCAGCAATCTTTGATGAGATGTTACTCGAAAATTGTGTCACTTAGAAACATTCCGTCTGAGGCAACGGGATCACATAGAGTGCCTCTACAATAACATCTCTCAGTTTTTTATAGCTCTGAGGCATTTGCCCGTGGTGAAAGGTTTTCTGCTGCCCCAAAAATCGTCAGAAGGAGGCAGTGTAAAGTTGCAAAGGGGTGTAACTTTCGTCCTGCTCCTGATGCGACCAAACTGACTGTTCCAACGCGTCCGAATGGGTACATTTATGCTAGGCATGGTCCTATTTCTCACCCAAACATGTCGAAACAGTCGGAGCTACATTGTACCGACGATATCCCTGAAGAGTCCAAAGTGCAAAAAGGCAGCAATCTTTGACGAGATGTTACTCGAAAATCGTGTCACTTAGAAACATTCCGTCTAAGGCAACGGGATCACGTAGAGTGCCTCTACAATAACCTCTCTCGGTTTTTTATAGCTCTGAGGCATTTGCCCGTGGTGAAAGGTTTTCTGCTGCCCCAAAAATCGTTAGAAGGAGGCAGTGTAAAGTTGCAAAGGGGTGTAACTTTCGTCCTGCTCCTGATGCGACCAAACTGACTGTTCCAACACGTCCGAATGGGTACATTTATGCTAGGCATGGTCCTATTTCTCACCCAAACATGTCGAAACAGTCGGAGCTACATTGTACCGACGATATCCCTGAAGAGTCCAAAGTGCAAAAAGACAGCAATCTTTGACGAGATGTTACTCGAAAATTGTGTCACTTAGAAACATTCCGTCTGAGGCAACGGGATCACGTAGAGTGCCTCTACAATAACCTCTCTCAGTTTTTTATAGCTCTGAGGCATTTGCCCGTGGTGAAAGGTTTTCTGTTGCCCCAAAAATCGTCAGAAGGAGGCAGTGTAAAGTTGCAAAGGGGTGTAACTTTCGTCCTGCTCCTGATGCGACCAAACTGACTGTTCCAACGCATCCGAATGGGTACATTTATGCTAGGCATGGTCCTATTTCTCACCCAAACATGTCGAAACAGTCGGAGCTACATTGTACCGACGATATCCCTGAAGAGTCCAAAGTGCAAAAAGGTAGCAATCTTTGACGAGATGTTACTCGAAAACTGTGTCACTTAGAAACATTCCGTCTGAGGCAACGGGATCACGTAGAGTGCCTCTACAATAACCTCTCTCGGTTTTTTATAGCTCTGAGGCATTTGCCCGTGGTGAAAGGTTTTCTGCTGCCCCAAAAATCGTCAGAAGGAGGCAGTGTATTAAGTCAGGATGAAAGCCTATTCACTCTAGGCGCCTGTTTTTGACCAAATCACACATGCGCCTTGAACAACTCTGTCTTCAAGGCGCTTTTCTCTAATCTCTGTAACTCTCCAAATCCACTAAGGCACAAATTTTACCTCTTGGGCTCAAGATATAGGTTCTTCATCCAAGGCGCCAGAATGGTCCAAAGGCGCATTTCACCTCTAACCTCACCTCTGACCTTACTTGGAGGCGCTAAACCTCATCTCATTGCTCTCCTCCATTACAAGCGCTCACTTACCTCAATCTTGGGCGCATACCAACATCCCAACATCCAAATCACCTAGGCACTCAAAACCTTCAAGACTCAAGGTGCATTTTATGATCAAACAAGGTATCTCCTGAACAAGGCGCTCATAGTCTCATCAGGGCGTTAATCATCATCATGAGCACTCATATTGTTCTAGGCGCACAGTTATCTCTGGAATGCTCAAGGCGCACATACCCTTCTCTAGGCTAGTTTACACTTATTCAAGGCGCTCATTCCAAACTTACATGAACTACTCATTACAAGACGCACAAACTAGATGATCCTAGGGCATAAGGGCGCTCATAGGAGTTGTTATGTGTCATTTTGGCCAAGGTTTTCTGGAGCAGTGAAGACATTAGGAAGGGGATGATCGTTTGGATAGTTTTGAATGCTTTATTTCTCCTTGTTTAAACTAGGCGCTCACTGAGGATTGGAGTAGCCTTTGCACCCTCACATCACGTTAATCGGCGTTTCAGAGGCAATCATAGTATAGGAAGATTTGCGCCTTGAAGAAGAGAGTTATCTGGTGAGTGCTTAGGAGTTCTGGTGCCTAGGGGAAAGGTCTAGGTAGAGCGCCTTCAGACTTTCACAGTGAAGTGCCTTAAGGAGTTGGATGATGTTTTTGCCTAGAGTGGAGATGATGTTTTTAGCGCCTTAAGGATGATGATGGAGCGCTTTGGAGTCAGGTTAGTCTGGAGCACCTTAAGAAGGTAAAGCACTTCAAATGTAAACACAAGTGTTTTGAGCGCCCTAATGAGAAGTTGTCTTGGCACCATAAGTTGTTCAAATGAAGATATGCGCCTTGGATAGTTGCAAAGACCTAATTTAGCGCCCAAGGTTGGAAGACTCTTTGTGAGCGCCCAGTGTTTGAAAGCTCTTTGTGTTTGGTGCATTAAAATGAATTTGGCACCTAAATAGTATTGAAACACTCAACTGAGCGCCTAAAGCCCATGAGAGAAGTGATATGCGCCTTGATAGGAATATCATGGAAGATGAGTTTACTGAATGGCGCCTTGAATGACTTGGTTGATTAAGTGTTTTAGCACCTAGATATGGGATGAATCATTGAGCGCCTTTGGTTGAGATGATGTCAGCACCTTTGAGATTATAACACCTTGGAGTCAAGTTCGAAGGAGCACCTTGAGAAGGTAAAACACTTCAAATGTTTTCAAGGAATTGGAGAAGTCACTTAGTGCCTAGAAGGAATTCCAGAGCAAGAGGGTTGGAGCGCCTTGAGCTTCAAGTCAGATATGCGCCTAGACCTCTACCCTTGAGCAAGTTGAAGCCCTCTGAGCCTTGACAACGTGAGAATGCCTTATAGTGAATATGCGCCTTGGGCAAGGTTGAATACAAAGTTGAGGAGTATATCATAATGAGTAAGTGCACTGTAGGGTTAGATGATAAAGACTAGTGCCTTGAGTGTCTTGGTCAAAATTTTGACGTGAGAAGTCTTGCAAGATCAAACCCTGGAGTGTGCCTTAGAGAGAACCTATTGATCCTTTGCTTTGACAAGATTTGGGCGCCAGAATGATCCTTAATAAATGGAATGTATCTACACCAATTTTGCGCCTTTAGGGAAGTGATGGTGGCCAGAATGATCCTTAATATCATGTTTGTGCACCTAGGTCTAGAAGCAAGATTTGAGCGCCTTAGGATAGGGTTTTTTGCACCTTGTCTTGGAGAGTGAATTTGCGCCTTGGATGATGTTGAAGCGCCTTGGGATGAAATGCGCCCAAACTTATAGAGGGCCTTCAGTGAGGGAGTTGAAGAGAGTGCTTAGAGGAAGGATAGCCTTAAGATCAAACTAAGTACTTAGAAACCTAAGATTAGCGCCTTATTTGAAGTTATACACCTATTCTGGCGCCAGAGAGTGAGTTTGAGTGTGAAGAAGTGAATGTCTGCGCCTTGAAGGGGATACAAAGGGAAGATGATGTACCTTGATGGGTTGATGATGGAAATTTGCGTTTTGGAGCTAAATGTGCACCTTGAAGGAGATAGTGCATAGAGGTACAATGAATCTTCCGGAGAACATGGATAGACAACTAAGTCTCCAACTTGAGTCTTCTAAGTGAATTGGATAATGAAGAGAGTCTAGTCATTTTGGGCGCTAGTATCAAGATGAATCATCCAAAATGGGTGCCTAGAACTAGAAGGCGCCAATGCATGAGTTCAAGGATCCTCCATTGGAGCGCCTAGCCCAGATGGCTATAGATTGAAAGTTTTAAAGCTAAGTGATGTCTCTTACGTGAATTCCTAGCCCAGGTGCATGTGTTGGGAAAAACTCTTTGGCTCTGGCGCCTAGAATTGGGAGCTTTGTAAGATGCACCAATTGATGAAACATTTCCATTTTGCGCCTAGAATAGAACTCTCTCACATAGTTGAAATTGACTTGATAGAAGGAGATAAGTCTTAAGGACTAGTTTGGCGCCTCACTTGCCTATCTCACCTTTGAAATGTGCTTTGGTTGATGATCATCATTGATGGAACCTAGTGAAATGTAAAGCTATTTGCATCTCCAGAGGATCAAAATTGGATTAGGAGATCATCCTTGCAGTTGAGATTGACAGAGAAGTGTTAAAGGAATCACTTCAAATGGGCGCCTAAGCTAGTTGAGGTGCATATCAATTCCACTGTAACTCTAGACTGACGCTTAGGATCCAGTCATCTCCTAAGGCGCAGTTCCATTCACCCATGACCTCGCTTGGCGTCTAAAACTTGGAAACTCCTTTGGAAAGCTCCTGTTGCGCCTAGAAGATGAGTTTGGGATATCAACTTGCAAAAGGCTTAGAAACTCTTCAAAGATGTTAGGCACAATCCCATGGCACTGGAGCTCAGTTTTGGCGCCTTCAAGGAATAGCACATGAAGGAACTTGGGAGGTCAGGTGCTTGTAAAAGGGAACACCTTGGAACATCTTCCAGGGGTTGAAGTAGTAAGAAAACATCAAGTGAGTCTAGGTGCACTCCCTTGTGTGAACAGTTTAGCTCTGGCGCCTAGCCACAGAGTGAGCCAGAAGAAGTAGTTTGGACATTAGAAGATAGGCGCTCATTCTACAATGAAGCATTCCACCTTCCTAATCAACAAAGACTTGCAAGAATTGACAAAGGAAGCTAAGGCGCACCTTCTACTTGTTTCCACCTCCAGAATGCGCCTAACCTTGAAAGGGGGTTCAAAGATGTTTGTTAGACCTTTTCACTCAAGGCACTCACCTTAGGCGCACTTTCTAAGTCCTTGTCACCTCAAGGAAACACCTAGTTTGGAAGGCGCTTGCCCTGTTCTCCACTCCTTTCAATTGGCGCCTAGAACACAGAATGCATGAAAGGAGCGCCTAGACTCCAGAGGGCTGATTTGGGCGCCTAGCATTTAAAACACTTTCATAATGATGATGTTTTGGCGCCTACTCTTGGAAACAATCCAGAGCATCCATAAACTCTAATTGGCACCTAATGTTGACAAGGCGCAACTTCAGGAGGAGGTCACCTCAACTTGGCGCCCAAGTCAGAAAAACCTGTAAATCCTTCAAATATGCGCCTACCTTGTGAGGTGATGAGTTGAACATTCCAAATCTTCAAATGTTGCTCAAATAAGGAAGACATTGTAACATCAAGGCTTCAAGGCCTGTCCTTGTATTTCCATTGAATGAGTTGTACTTCATGCTATTGAAAGCATTTTCCATGTAATAAGACATTGCAAGTTGATTGAATCAAGTAACAAGACAAGTACCCAACTCTAATGTTGTTTCATTCAAATAGTTATCTTGATGTATATCTTTATGTTATTGAAGTAGTTGATGAATTGTTAGCAAGTAAAAGTGTTTAAGTAAGGAAAATTTTTCGTAGAACTAGTTGGGTATCTTACACTTACACCATGCCTATCCATCAAACATCACAATGCAATCAAAATCCTAACAACATGCCCATGATCCAAGATCAAGTGCAATCATGCAAAGATATTATCAATCACAAGCCTATTAAGAATGAACTAGAGTCTTCTAGTACCATACTTTTCCATCAAACACCATCATGTAATCCATGGCCTATCAAGCCTATCAAAGAAAATGCAAACATCCTATGTAATACAATAAGACTTTAAATATTTGAAGTAGCCATCTACAAATATCCATTCAAAAGTGGATTTATAATGCAAGTATGGACGCCATCAATAAAAAAGATTTGTATTAACCAAATATCCATATACGCATACATCAATATCTGTCGATATAAGTATAACATATATACAAAATAGCCATATAGGCTTACAAGAATGCCATATAGGCATACAATGTCAACTATGTACAATACAAAATATATGTCCACAAATGCCATATAGGCATACAACAGAGGAACACAATAAAAAGTCATTCCCCTCTAGCTGGTGAAGAGAATAAATCACGAGCAGCCTTTGATCTTCTAGGGGATGGAGACATGCATGTGGGTGGTCTACTACGAACCCGAGGGCTACTTCTCCTATTTAGTTCTTCCTGCACCTTTACCTGTTACAAAAAAAAGTATAGATATTAATATATAGAAATTACATGTTATAAAAAAATGAAACATTTAACAAAATAATCACTTACCGCTAACATATAATCTGTCTGCTCGCTTGCCTCAGTAGCAGGAAAAGGCTCTGGTGATGTCATGTCCTATAGAAACCATCCAGATAGAAATTAAACTTCAAATCAATAATCTTTTGATTTTTCAAAAATAGACAACTATAACAATGAATGTAAATTAAAATTTACTAATCTGCCTCATACCCCTGTCAATGCCATAGAGCTATGAATCGCAGAGGCCACACCCTGCTCCATTGCCCTATGAACATGGGGAGGTGTATCCGCAGCCTGCATCATCTGGAAATAAAACAACATTATTCAATTACGAAAACTATAATAGTGATGCAAATCATGGCTCCTAACATACACACACGCTCATCTAAACATGGAAGTACACACAATAAAACACACAAATCACATACAAAAATTTAGTAAGCACAATTCATTCATTAAACTATTTATTTTATTACCTCCGTAAAGCTTTGAAGTCCACCACCGCTGGCAGGTGTTGCCATGAAATCTACAGTGTTAACCTATTCAACATCCAAAATCAGAAATTAGAATACCATTCATATAACGATGCTATTCACATGTAATATTTATAATTGTTTACTAGTTACATACCTCGACAGTAGATGATCTAGTGAAAAATGTAGGTGGAGAACCACTGAAAACTGCATCGACGCTATGACCCTGAAATTTCATTAAAATCATCAATTTAAATTAGTTAATCTTGTATTTCAAAAATAAAATTTAATAAATTAAATTCAATAAACTTGCTAATATTTACCTGAGTATCAAGGCCGAAAGTCTCACTCAGGAGGGTATCTGTCATCGCCATCTGCTCAGCTGCAGATGTAGCCTGTGCACCTGCGTCCTGACTGTCCATGGGGTCATAACCACAGGCTGACCCGCAAGCCTGGCAAGTATGCGGTGGGACCCTACTCCTCGCACTATCTCCCAACCCACTCTGTGTTGCAGGATCGGCATGCTCTATGATGCTCTGGGTCAAGGCACTAATCGACCTCAGTGTATCGACCTCAACACTCTCCTTCACAATGGAAGGAATAGAAACATGCTCGTGGGCTGGTCTGCTGATTACTCATCTCACTACCCGCTGTGGGTCAAGACGTGCCCCTGGTCTATCCTGTGCTGAGCCCCCACCTCTACCCTGGAAGTCCCGCATATCAAAATAGTTTGGCACTTTATTGAGGACAAACTCAGAGTAGAGTTTCCTCAAAAAGTATTGCGGGACCTCATTGTTATTGCATGGAGGATGGTCAAAAACCATCCACCACCTCTGCCCGAAATTGTCCCTTATCGCTTGGTTGTTGCACCAATGGATAGGGAACCTCTTGCATGTAATGGGTGGAGGTTGATTTGTTTGTGGGTTTGTGAAAATTGAACACAAGTCTACTTTTGTAATTTGTAATTTTTTGACATCTTGATATGACAATTTATCTGCATAGTAATCTCTAAACTCTCTCTTTTTATCGGTCCAACTAGTTATTTGCTTGCTAATTGAATTTACATTTGATAACATAGACTCAAGAGATTCAGCAAGCGTGGACCTATGCAAGGTTGAAGTGGAAGGATCTTTCAACCTTGCAATTATATCTTCAATTTGTTTTTTGTTGTTTTCAATTTCCCCCATTATATTATCTTGTGTTCCAGGGGCATGTCGAGGAATGAATGGAGGAGGTTGTTGTTCTGCAGGTATTTCTTCCTCAAGATTTTGTGGATTTTGAGGATTTTGAGGATTTTGAGGAGGAGGAGGAGGTGCATTAACATTTCCTACAATTAATAAAATATGCATCAAAAATCAACACAAAACCTACCTATTTAGGAAGAAATTCAAACAAAAAAACAAAGATAACTCACCCCTTTGGCGTGCTCGACGTCGCGGCGGCATTTCGGCGATGAATCGACAAATCTATTGTGTTGAACGGTGTTTTGTAGAACGCGAGCGCGTTTTTGAAGGGTTTTAAGCCGCGGCAGAGGAAAAACTCAGAATGAAATAAGATAAAATGAAATGACAGCATTTTTTATATATATATAAAGTGCTTTATAAAGTGAGCGCGTTATAACGCGCTCGCGTTATGCCTAAATTTTTTTTGAAAATTTTTTGGCCACTTTTTGGCCCCCCATCTTTTTGCACTTACCCTGCGGGTTTCCAACTAGTCAAAGCTTGGAAAGGAGTTACCCTCTTCACAACTTTGTGATTAATATTATTATGGATGTACCACACATAGTTGATGACCTCCTCCTAGTACTAAAGTGCCATAGATTTGGAGTGAATCATACAATTGGCCATATCTTTCAAGGACCTACTCTTGCATTTTGTGACACCATTTTGTTGTGAATTGTAGGGAACTATGTGTTGAAGATCAATACCCTCTGAGGCACATAAATTCTCAATCTTATGATTGACATATTTTAACATATTTTTGAGCATTGTGTAATACTTTATCTTGATACATGAAACCCTTAAATTAACTATAAGGTGGGGTTAAGAGTACTTTAAGTGCCCTTTTCTGAGAGGTGTATGGCTAAAGGACTGGGGAGCCCAAGCACCCTGGGCCCTCCTTTAGCCCTACCCTAAAAGATGGTCTTTTTATCTTGGGCCCCTTAAAGCATTCCTAATGTCGGCCTTGTGTGGTTTAATTCTTCAAAAATCTATGAGAATGCATGTAAAAGTAAGTTATTCTATTCATTTGAACATCTAACTCTCTTGAAAAATCTTGGCACTCTTGCACACTCTCTTTCTCTCTCTTGCTCTCTATAGCTCTCTCTTGTGGACTATCTTTGTGATACTAACATATTGCAAGTCTTGTGAAGATCTTGGAGGCTACATCAACTCCTTGAGTCAAGTTGTGATACCATCTAGAAGCATGCTAGGGTTCCCATCTCATGGTGACTTCTTTCCTTCATGCTTTGTGTTAGCATTTCATTCTACTTCAAATTTGTCTCTACCCTCCTAGGTCAAGCACTCTTTATCAATAATCTTTGCTATTGTGGAGGTAGAAACACCATTCATGAGGCTTGACTGAGGCAAGCTCCTAAATAGAACCCAACAATTTCCCTCTATTTGTGTGTGCAGGTCAGACAGACAGGTTTCAAAAGGTGATATCTAGGAAGAAGAACAAGATTGCTGGTAAAAACCTGATAGAGTTTGTAGTTTATGGAAACCCTAATTTGGGACTGAGTGCCCAAACTCCATTTTCCTAGACATTCTGACCTCTAGGTAAAGTTTTGAAATTATTTATTGACCTCTTCTATTCCTTTGGTTGTTGGGTTTTAGGTATCGATAGTCTATTTTACTTAGATATTTGTTAATTGAGGTTTCATGTCTTGATCCTAGCTTGATTGATTGGATTTTGGTTAATTTATTAGATGTATACAACAAAAGGGAAGAACCCCTACAATTTGGCTGTCCTCTTAAGGTAGAAGCCAAGCTCAGTTTGTGCCCTGAATGTTTTGTAGAAGAGGGTTTAACCTAATTTGATCCATTGAGCTAGTCTCTCTTTTCTACATTACATTTATATTTAAAAATAAAGAAATGATATTTTTACATCATTTGTGTTTAATGCTATTTAATATTCTAGTTGGGATTTTACACATGGTATCAGAGCTATCAGGTTCAACATTTGGACCTAGGAGCTCATTTTGAGATTTCATAGCTTGGCATGGTATGCTAATGATAAAATGATTGTTCTTGTGCCAAAATGCTAGGAAAGAGGACAAGAAAGTGAGCCAAGAAAACAAAACCTAGTGATATGCCTAAGATCACCATTAAGAAAGAGCCATCTCTTGAGCCAAAACTAAAGGAACTAGTGAGCTATGCAAAAGGAGCTTGGCTCACTCATTTTGAGACACTAACTGATGCACTCAAATGTATCCGCCTAGAAAGGAGGAAACGGATTGAAGTAGTAGAAAAGCTGCTAACTTCTATTGTTGTTAAGATTAGTAAACCATCTGTCCATTGTGATATGACATTCAGGTGTGGTCAGGATGCGCCTGTAATAGGAAAAGAGGTATTTATTGAGTATTCATGAGTACACCCACCCATAAAATTTGTGTTACTTGATTTTGACGGGGAGGAGGAACTCGAGGAAATCTTATTGTCAGAAAGTGATATGTAGACATTTCTTATACACAAAACTAGAAAAAAGTTTTGTATTTGAATAAGGATGTAAAAATCCAAAGAGTGAATGAAGTAAATGTTACCAATTTTCACTTACAGCTCAATTTCATAGAGATGAAATAGTTGATTGCATCAAAGGTGAAAAGTATTCTAACAAATTTCTGCTAAAAGCTTAACCATTTTTATGAAGGATTTCAAATGGGATCCAGTTTTTGTTATGGAATGTTTTACAACGGAAGAATATATACAAGACTACATATATGTTGTTGTTTTATACATTAAGAGGAAAAGAATGCTTAAATGTCCCACACAAGCCATGGGAGTAGCTTAACTAACGCAGCATAAACATAGACTATATAACTGAAGATAAAAGGAAAAAACACATGAGGAGGAAGTGTATCCATCATTGCGTATGGCACAGTCTTGTGTTGATCTTCTTTGTTCCCATCTCCTCCTTATTGCTGATCTTCAGATGAACCTGCATGATGATGAAAGCATTGGTTTAGCACTCTAGATATAAATCTCATCATATGTCCTATCAACAAAAATATAGCCTGTATCTATGATGCATTTGATTAGTTGATCAATTATTAGAAGTATGTAAGATAACCAAAATTAGATCATCAAATGAAAGTCAAATCATCAGGAAGAGCACCAAGCTTCATTGTTTTATCTAACTTGTTTGTTCACTGTGGAGGTATAGGTTCATTTATGATTCATCTCTTTTGACATTTCAGGATGTGGTGAAAATTAGGCTCCCACAAGGGTTGAGCCCAGCATGCTACCCCTAAGTCTTAAGAGGGACATGGATAAGCAAGAGACATGATTAATCTTTTCAAATAAGCATATTCTGTTTGAAGATCGAATTGTAAGGTAACTAAGCACATTGTCCATTCATGACAGCCAATTCAAAGGTGCAATGAGGTTGCCCCCTTTCACTTTAAATTGGGAATCACAAGTGAGGCAATGAGCTCATTTAAACTATTTAAATAATGTGCAAAACTGAGTAAAAGTGCATCATTCACATCATGGTTTTACTTCATCTATTGGTTGTCTCATCATCATTTCTTGCTATTTATATCATATGAAATGCATACATTTGAAGTACTATCCATTCAAAAGTGCCTAGGGACAGTCCATAAATGAGTTTGAGTTCATAGTCAAATGCTTACAACAACTCATGGATAAAAACAAGTTACCAAAGTCCTTGATAAATCTTTAAACACTGCTGTCAAAAGATATTACATAGTGAGGAACCAATCATAGACTTTCATCTTGAAGCAACAAAATAGATTGAGAATCATTACTAACTTGTAGTCATAGTAAGACAATGAATACAAAGAAGATCAAATGCTTTTGGACAACAATCAATACACAATGAACAATAGTAATCTTGAGGAGCAGTCATCTATGGACTGTATTGGATAGTCCTACAAGAGGTGATAGTCCAAGCCATGTAATGTGAAGATAGTAGATACAAAGATGCAAAATAGTCATGAGATAGTGACCATATTCATAATTGTGAAGTTCATTCATAACCTTGAAATAGTAGTCCATGATAGTGATCTGGAACATCAAATGCATGGCAGTCATATGTGATATTCAAGAGAACAGTGGTAAAGCCAAACTCTTCAGTGGACTTCTTTGTCAAAAGAGTGAAGGTATTATATCTAGAAGACACTAGCATCATTCAAGGGTGATAAGAGCATAGAGGTTGCAATAGTGTTCTTAAATGGTTTAAAGGACTACAATAGTCAAAAGAGACTATCAAACTATTTTGGGACTATGAGACCTATGAATACAATCACCTAAAAGGTATGGCAAGTATTGAGGAACAACATATATAAGAAAACATCTCAGTCCAAAGACAAATGAAGACAGTCATGATAGGTATAAGGACAACTTACTGAAGAGAATGATCCATAAGGCATCACAAATGTATCAAAGATGGTCCTAAACAATGGTCATGAAGGACAAAAGGGAATGAAGAAAAGTCACCTATAAAGGATAGTCACAAGGCATTGAAGGATAGTCCAAAACATCAAAAGAGCATTGAGCAGTCTGTCAAGAAGGAAGGAACAATTGAAGAGCAGTGAGGACAGTGGACAGTGAGAGTAGGATGCAAGTGTTTTCATAGAAAAATCATGATAGAAGCCTCTTCTATATAGTTGATAGAGAGGAATAGACAGTCCAAAGCATCAGCAGAATATCAAGAAAATGTATTTTAAAATAGAGACAAGTGGAGGATCTCTGATCAAAATAAGTGTCCACATCCTATGACAAGAAGATACGGAAGCTAGGCCTGCACAAGGAGACAAAGATACATAAGGAGACAGAGTTGAAGCAAAGAAAGAGACTATGACAAGATACTCCCTGAACCTTCCTCTTTTGTCTTAACATTCTTTACAGTATCTTATTTTTTCTTTGAATATGCATTGAATGACAGTAAAGCGTTGTTACCATGCCAATAAGAGACAAATCTAATAATGACAGTCACTACTAAATATACAAAAAGATCTACGTACACTTGAAAGGCAAATGGTGTTAAGGCATGACATGCACATGTGAATCAAGCATGCAGGACAGTCAACCCTGTAGATAAGAGTACAATCTTAGTCATCACATGATGGGTTTTGGACAACCATGTTAAAGCCAAGGTCAACAAGGTCTCTGTATGGAGGAAGGAATACACAAGTCTTAACTCATTGTCAGTAAATAAAAGGAATTATTGTAGTAGTTGTAAACATTAGCATAAGTGCCTAATGATAATGCAGAGATGTATAGGCTTATGACAACATCCTACACAGCTACCAAAGGGGATAGGTGATAGTCATTAATAGAAGTGATCAAGATGGGTAGTCCACAGTGTAAGTGCTACTGAAGGAGACAGTTATGTGGTTTAGTAATGATGAAATATCATTATAAATCATGAAACCAAGATAGTGAGTTTGGTATTTTGGTTACAAACCCTATATCAAAACTTTCATGAAAGGTTGATAGTTCTGTGTGCCATAGGTAAATGACTAAGAAGACATTCAAGACAGAGATAAAGAGTCATGGTCTTGTACAAAGGTAGTCATATATAATAAGCATGCATTTACACACTTGATGATAGAGATACACAGTGTTTACCTCTACACAACCTTCATCTTAGTCATCATAATCTCAGTTACAGCCAACAATGTTTATCACAAGAGACTATAAATGGATAAAAGAACCGAGCATGAAGATAATGCATAGAAACATCAAATATAGTCATCATTTTTCATCTATACTAGCTCAGGTTCCTCAAGAAGTACATGTAAAGTACATAAAGTAAAATATAATGTCTTCTACAAGAAAGCACCTTCATTTTTCAACACAGGAGAGCTCGAAATGGGCATTCTTTTGATAGAAAATGAAAATAGAAGTAGATCTTGCAATGACAGAGAGCTTACCCAAGATCGTCCTATTTATTTATCATAAGAAATGCAGATTTCACCATCAAAATTCCAGTTGCCCAACCTTGAGAGCTCGAGCAAACCCTAGTAGCATGTCGGCGGGTTGCAAAGAAGCCAAGATCCAAAAGTCATGAATGCAAAGTGAGAAAGGAAGGTCGCAGGTCTCCTTTTTGCTTTAGGGTTTTCTTTTTCCCATATCTGTCTTGCGGATTTTTTCCACATTGTTTTATTTTATCTCTTGCTTGACTAATACCTTTCATGGTATTATTTTGACCTTTGCACATTATGGCATATCTAGGCATTATTTGCCTTAGCTTTTTTTTAATTGTAGAAAATCAAATGTTCTAATGTCCTCACATACTTTGCAAATGGAGTCAAAACCACTTATGCCTTGTTTTATTTTTGTAAACATTGTAAGACATTATTAAAGCAATGTTTATAAATTGCTTTATTAATTGTCAATGAAATGCAAATTACCCTTTATTTCTGTTTGAGTTCTAATTGTGCCAATTGGAAAAAATCAATGAACTGAAGCTTCTATTTTGGTTTTCTAGTCATATTTGAGTGTTTTTAGTGTCCTTTTGGGTAGTTCCACTTGGTAGGAAAACTTGCCACCTATTTTCACTTAGTTTGGGTCAGTTCAAGGCCCTTTTTTGTGGCTTTTTCCCTTTTCTCAAAAATGTGACTTGAGTTGCTATTTTGGATTGTAGTTAACTGCAATTTTCCTTCCTTGACTCATGGAGACTGATTTTAAGGTATATTGGAGAAAAAATTAGTTTTTTTTTCCTTAGTTTAGATTGGCTTCTTCCTCTCTTGATCACTGGTAGAGAGTTTTGTAAGTTTTATTTTTGTAACTCAGATTTTTGTAGTGATTATGCAGCTCCTTTCAGATCAATAAAAGCAGCAGAGCATTCATATCTCATAGTTTTTGTCTCATTTTGTAGTAATGATTTGATGTTTCATTGTGATTCTAAGTGTGAATCCTTTTTATGTCTCATTATTGCAAATCTGTGTGCAAAAGTTTCATGTGATCCAGGTTGTGTGTTGTGTTTAATTTTAGGCCTTCATACAAATCACTTTTGTGTTGCATGTTTCATATAAGATTGTGAGAGTTAATGTTTTTAGAGCTGATTGTGAGTTGAGTTATTGAATAAGTTAAAGTTCTAGCACATCACCCTTTAGGTTTTAGGATTTTTATTTCAAGTATCCTTCTATCCCTCTTCTCAGAAAAATTATTAGTTTTAGGTGATCTACCTAGGGAACCAGCCCTCTTTGGAGATTCATCCTCATTATAAGTCACCCATAGCTTGAGGATGTTTCCATGTTACATAGGATAGTTGAGTCTAACTCAACTAGGGTGTAATTCTCGTTAACAGTAAAATTTTGGCTTTTAGTATAAACAAATGTTTATGTGATGCATCTTTGAGTTTATGTATTTATGAATTTGCAATTTTATGCATGTCAAAAGTTTAATGTTTTGATAAATTTATATGCAAATTCTAGGTGTGGATAAGTATTATTATGGAACAAACTTGAAATCAACTAGGATGTATCCCTAGCAGCCTAGATCCTGAAAATAATCCTTTGGAAAAATTAGATCAAATTTGTCAATTTTGGATGAAACAAAAGAAAGGTTGGAAACCCTAGAACATGAAGTTAGAGGGGGAGAGAATAATCAAGAACACCGCTCTAAGGAAAGAGAAGAATTAAATTTTCTTGGTGAACCAAGAGTAAGTAAACAAGACTCTCTATTTCATAATGAGGCAAAAACTTGTCTCACCAATAAGTTAGCTAGAGACATGAAGAAGGTTACTCCCCCTAAGTTTGAATGAAATGTGAGTGGAGACACATTTAAGGCTTGGTTGGTAGAGATGAAAAAATATTTTGAGATAATGAATTACTCTGTGATCACTAAGGCTATGTGGGGAGCCTACCAGTTAGCAGGAGAAGCATCCACATGGTGGATGAATAAGAAAACAAAATTAGGGTTGAGCTCCTTAAGTCTAACTTGGGAGCAGTTTGTGGCCGTGTTTTGGAAAAGATGGTTTCCCCAATTGTATTTTGATCAGAAACTAATAGATTTCTAAAATCTGCATCAAGGAGATATGATTGTCATCGAATACTAGGAAAAGTTTACTAGATTGTTGAAGTATGTGCCACAATATCATAAGGATGAGAGATTTAGAATATGAAAGTTTATTATGGGCTTGAATGCTTAGATTGATAGAGAAGTGGACATCCATGGACCCACAACCATTGATCAAGTCTTTGAGAAAGCAATCAAGCAAGAGAAAAAGCTCAAATCTATCTCTGCATATCAAGGGAAATCCCACAAGAAATTTGATTGGAATCATTCTTTGACACCTTTCAAAAGAAGAAATCGAAATCAAGAATCTAGAGGGAGAAACCATGGTAAAGGTTCCAGGTACAAAAGAAATGAACCCAAGGATGGGAACAAGAACAATAATACTAAAGAGAATGATGATAATCCTAACCACCCTTTGGGAAAGAAAGGTGCCCCTAGAGGATGTTTTACATGTGGAGGAGACAACTATGCTAATCAGTACCCCACTAAGAGCCAAGGAAACCCATATCATAGTAACCCTTGTCCATCATAGAAAACAACCTTTCAAAAAAGGATCCATGCTGCTTTCGACAACTACCAAGAAGAATAGAAAATTACTTCCATTGAAACTATAGGTAACTTATTTAGCATTCGAGTTTCAATTTTCATAGATACAAGAGCAACTAAGAATTTTATTTCACTGAGCTTACTTTGTAAAATTCCTAAATGAGCTAGATTCATGGCAAATCCATGGTCCTTAGAATATGCAAACAAGACAAGAGCTCAGGTAGAGCAATGGTTTTTAGAAGCTAGATTGAATCTACCCACTTTTTCTACCAAATTCAATCTGTATGTAGCCCCTCTAGGATCGTATGATATCATCCTAGGTATGGATTGGCTATGGCAACATAGAGCAAAGGAAGATTACTTTTCCAAGACATTTGAATGTCTGGATGACATTGGCAATACCATCATGATTCAAGGAGTGCAACAGGAAATAAATATCAGACAATTTTTTACAATGCAACTGAAGAGAGCTAGTTGAAAGGATTGCCAAATATTTGTGGTCAAAATAGAAGAGTTGAATGAAAAAGGTGAGGAATTTGGGAAACCAAAAGGACCTTTAGTGGAAGACTATCCTTTTCTTCAAGAATATTAGGACTTGTGTTTCCTAAAGATCCTACAGGCCTGCCCTTGAAAAGGGTTTTCAATTTTTTGATTGATATTATTCTTGGTTTCAAACTAGTGTCAAGGCATTATATCGGATGACAACCACTAAGCTAATGGAGTTGAAAGCCCAGCTTCAAGAACTATTAACTAAAGGGTTGATTAGACCTAGTGTCTCACCATGAGGAGCACTGGTGATCTTTGTCAAGAAGGATGGTACTCTACATTTGTTTATAGACTACCATATGCTTAACAAAGTAACGATAAAAAAAAGTATCCTCTACCATGCATAGATGATCTTTTTGATAAAATGCATAGCACAACAGTATTTTCAAAGATTGATCTAAGGTCAGGCTATCACCAACTAAGGTTGAAGGATGAGGACATTCATAAGGAAGCCTTTTGAACAAGGTATGTGCATTACGAATTCACAATTTTACCCTTTGAGTTAACCAATGCCCTAGGATCTTTTATGAATCTAATGAATAGTCTCTTCTGAGACTGTTTGGATAAGTTTATGTTAGTTTTCCTTGATGATATCTTGATCTACTCCCACAATGAGGAAGAGTATTATCAACATTTGTAGATAGGAAACAATGTTTTAAAGAGCAGAAGTTATATGGTAAGCTATCCAAATGTACCTTCTTTCATAAGGAAGTTTAGTATTTGGGCCACATAATCTCTGAAAAGGGAATTGTAGTGGACCCTTCTAAGATAAAAGCTATTCTAGAATGGCCTGTACCTAGAAATGTACATGAAGTCGGGTGATCCCACAATAGTGGGTTACAATTTTTTTGATCACACAAAATTGCCCATGCCTCCAAAAAAAACAAAGACCAGGTTCAATCGAATGGGGGTGTTCAATCGAACCCATTTTTAGGTTTGATCAAACATCCCCATTCAATCAAACATTACATCAGCCTAATTCATTGAGGGGGTTTGATTGAACCCCTCCGGCATAATTTTTTTATTAATAAAATGGGGGGTTCGATCAAATCCCCTTGCTATAATCTTTTTTATTTTTAATTAAGGGGGTTCAATCGAACCCGCCCACCATGATTTTTTTCTTTTTAAATAGGTGGGTTCAATTGAATGAGGGTTCGATCAAACCCCAGTTTGATTGAACGAGTCATGGGGGGTTCGTTCAAGCATCCATTTGATCGAACCCCCTAATTTTGCCCTTGCACCTCTCCAATTGCAAATTTATGCATATTTTTGGGTTTTGAAGCTCAAGTTGAGGATCAAAATGGAAGCAACTTGACAGACCCATCTGGATGATTATAGTTCTTGAACGAGCTTTCTATCAAGTATAATTTTGATATATTGTGGTTTTATTATAATTATGATTTTTAGTTTAATTAAACAAAGGTTTTTCACCAAAAATCAAGCTCTCTATTCTACACATGCAAAAAAATAGTATATTACCAAAAAAAATTATGAAAAATATCTATCCTCTTGGTATTCATGTCCTTGATCCAACAAAAGAAACAAATTTGAATTCTGATACATACAAAAAAAGTTATGCTTTGTACAGTACACCTATGTCTAAATTCTAATTGGGTTGACTTCAAAAGTTAATTAAAAGAAAAATATTCAATAAAACATTATGAAATGAAATGCATCCTCTAGATATTGGAGTTAAAAATCTCAATTCAAAAAAATTAGAATATTATCCTTCATAGAAAAAAAGTATGTTTTACACGATACACATCACTCTTTAAAAATGGTGTTTACTGTTAAAAACTAGTTATTGAAGGAGATGGAAAAAGAAATGCAATTTGATTTTAAAAAATTTAAAAAATATATACTTAGAATCTACAGACAAAATGTGACAAATCACTAGTTTACATCATCTTCAAATTCCTCATGGTTTAGCAACCATAAGTGTCTGAAAGTAAAGATTATTTTCAAAATGTTCATTTCAATGTCAACTTTGGCCAAAAAGTGTAACCCACTATTGTGGGATCACCCAATCCATAATTTTATGGGCTTGGCGGGATACTATAGGAAGTTCATTTTAAATTTCTTCAAATTTTCCCACCCCATTACTTCTCTGCAAAGAAAAGGGAAGTGATTTGAATGGTTAGAGAAGTGTGAAGATGCATTTAAAATCCTTAAGGAGAAGTTGACTTCAACACCAATCCTCTGAGTTTGAAATCTAGAAGGTCTTTTTGTTGTTGTAACCGATGCCTCCAAAGAAGGATTAGGTGGTGTATTAATGCAAGAAGGTCAAGTAGTAGCCTATGAGTCTAAAACTTTGAGATTGTACAAGAAAAATTATGCTCCACATGATTTGGAGCTAGAAACAATTGTGCATGCTCTCCAAGTATGGAGACAGTATTTGATTGGAAAGTGATTTAAACTTAAATTTGATAATCAGGGTTTGAAGTATATCTTCACCCAACTAAACCTTAATGCTTGAAAAAGAAGGTGGTTGGATCTTATATATGATTATGATTTTGAAATTGGTTATATCAAGGGAAAAGAAAACTGGTTAGAGGATGCCCTAAGCCATCATATTGTGGCAATGTTGTTAGTGCACTCCAATTTTAGAGAGAAAGTATTGAAAAATTCAGTAGGAGACGAGTATTACGAACAAGTCCTAAAGGATCTAAAGGAAAATTCTTAGGATGCAAGATATGAAAGATTTAGTTTTGAATCTGATAGACTTCTAAGGTATAAGAATAGAATGTATGTCCCAAATCAACAAGATTTGAGGAACATAGTGTGGAAAGAAGCACACTCTGCACCTTATTCTGGTGACCTAGATGTGACAAACCTATTAGTAGATGTAAAACCCAAGTTGTATTTTTGGAAGGGAATGAAAAATGATGTTGCAATATTCATAGCAAGATGTTTGGAGTGTCAGCAAGTTAAAGTTGAACATCAACATCAAGTAGGACTTTTGTATCCTCATGAAATTCTTGAATGGAAATAACAGGTAGTCAGTATGGACTTTGTTTAGGGATTACCTATGTCATGATATAGGCATGATGAGATCCTAGTATTGGTAGGTAAGTTAACCAAGGTGAGTTTTTGGCTTTTGTTGGAGCTTCTTTTCTAGATTTCATATTTGAAGGTCGATTATTTTGGGTTTTAGTAGGAAGGCTAGGAAAATCTGATCTAACCATTAGAATGATTGTAAGGCTTAGAAAAAGGCATGTATGAAGACCATTGGACTCCTTTTGTAATATTTTGATTGCTAATAATAAAAGAAACTTCTATTTTATTGTTGTGCATTGTTTATTTTGTTGCCTCATTCAATAGCTTGTTAAATCCCCTAGACCTTGATCTTCATCAAAACTCTATCATAAAATTAAATAGAAGGCAACTCTAAAACCATGTCCTATTGATTGAGCTACTACAATTGGTGGTAATTCAATTTGCCAAACTGTTGATGCCATAAATGACTCACCTCATTTGAATGAGTGAATAGAACTATTGAAGGAGAGTCAAGAACAAAGTAAGAAAACTGATACAGTCTGGACTGATGATCTACTTTTTCACTACAACTGTAGACCCCTCATGTAACTCACTATTTACCACTTTGTCTGGTGTAAACTCAAACTGCTTGCCAAAGCTTGTGTGAGTGATCTAATAAATAGATAGGAGATTAGTTGACAGAGATGGAATGCTGAGAACATCCTAAAATGTTCCTTCACCTACATCAACCCCTCCCATGCACTTACACAAGAGTGTCATCACCTATAAGAATGTCGGGCATAGATCATGCCTTTAAGGATGAAAAACCATCTTGTGAGGAAGACATGTGGTGCGAAGCACCTAAGTCATGATCCAAGTATCAGGTTGCAAAGAGATAGAAACTAGGGCCTTGCCCTTTCCTTTCCCCTTACTCTTATATGTGTCCTTTGAAGACCTTTTTGCTGAACTCTATTTGGCAGAGTTAAGTACCTTGATATTGTTCTTTTCAAGAAGATGTGAAATGTGATCAATCTATTTCTTTAAACACTTATGTTCATCATGGTTCGGCCTTTTACAAAAGGAACACTTTGTTGAGAGATTGATGGAAGTCTATCATTGAAATTTGTGTGTTGGCAACATGAGCTGAATAGAGAGACTAATAGATATTGAAGACCATGACAATGTATAGTGTTGGCATTGATGGAAACCCATTATATAGATGCAATAGTGCTGGTCCAAAGAAGACCAAAGTACCAATTGTTCTACAAATTTGTCTAAGTCCCAGAGTACTATTTTTAGTGTTCAATGAACCAATTTTTGGGTTTGCATTGCTTTGCTATGAAAAATCTTCTCATGCAGTTTTGAGATAATTTTGGTACATATTGAAGAAGTCTAAATCCAAAGTTTCAAGGCTTTAAGTCCTCCGCAATTGAAGATAGATTTGACAGAGTATTGGACTCTCTAATGACAATGTAATGGTAGAATTAGTGGTATGTTGGAATGCTCCACATTCCACTACAGATGATTATTTTATTATGTGGTTTTGAGGGTAAGTTAATAGATGTTAGAAATATGATCTATCCAAGTGGCAACCATTTTGGTGGTCTGTGTGTTGAGTTGTGAGTAAAAAGTTGGTTCATTCTATTGTTACTTCACTAGTGGTGCCAACCCAAAGGTTTTGAGGTTGTGTAGAGTTGAGTTATGTATGGAGTAGAATTATAGGGTATTTATAGGTTATAATGACCTATCTTAATGTGTTACACACTTTGATTCTATTCATAAAGTGTATAGTATTGAGTTTTGTGCCGACAGGTAAAGAGGTCACATGGTACATGTATTATGCAGACCTATTTGATGTTTTTCTTGATTGCAATATATATACAAGATTGATTTCTTGTGTGGAGTGTGCAAGAGTGCAAATAACTAAGTGGGTGTGTATGTGTGAAATCTAATGTAGAGAAGGGCAATATAAGATTGTAGTGAAAATTAAGTGTGTTAAGTCAGTATTCAGAGCTTCAATGGGATTGTATCTTCAACATAGGTTAGATGCATTGTTAACAGTTCTTACTTGGTAGTTAGCCACCCTTTATTCTATCTTTATCTATTCAGGATAGTGAGTCCTTTGGCAGTGAGCCACCGGTAGTGAGCATTTCTCTTATGGACAGTGAGTCCACCATTTTGTATCAAAATTGTAACCTGTTGCATTATAATATATTGTGAACAAATCCTCACCGTGGTTTTTCCCTTTTTGGGTTTTCCATGTAAAAATCTATTGTTCATGTGTTATGTGTTTTGATGTTTGCTTTCATGCTTTCCTTTCTTACTACAAATTGAATATGCTATGTGGAATGAATGTTTAAGTGGTTTTAGAGAATATTGATTCACCCCCCTCATAGTATTCCAAGTGTTCAACAATTGGTATCAAAGCTTGGTTACTTGGAAGAAGCTTAACCACTTGAGGAAGATCTTGAAGTGTGAACACATGGTGACTAGGAGATATCCTATCCCTCCAGAAGAAATTCTTGTTACTAAATTTACTAAAGAAGATTGCATAGTTGATATGAATGGAGAACTCAATTCAGCCCTTGAAGATCTTGAAATAACTCAATGTGAGAACATAGATCTGAAAGAAAATATCAAGTATATTAATGCATCAAGAAGTTGAGAGAGCAAAATAAGAAGTTCAAAGAAAGATACAAGGAAGTAAATGAAGAACATAATGATACAATCACCAATCTAAAAATGTATATTGAAGAAGAAAAAAATGTTGAAGAATGTCTAAATACAATTTAATGAAAGGCAAATTTGATGAATGCTCAAGGCTTGAATAATAAATTGTGGTCTTAAAGACAAAACTAGAGAAAGCAAAGAATCAAGAAGACAAATTCAAGAAGAGCTCCATCCTCTTGATGAAATGATTGGAAATCAAAAGGCTCCTAAGGATAAAGAAGGATTAGGATTTGAAAAGGGTGAAAGCTCATGAAAGGAAGCTAGGTGTGCAGAAATCTCTTCCTACACTAATCTAATCAAGAAAGAAGAGTGCAAATTATTTTCAATCTTTACAATTACAGTGTTATTAACCCAATAATAGAGATAGTGCAGAAAACACATACATAAGAATGTAAGACAAAAGAAGAGAGAGACAAGATATATGTGGGGAAAACCCTTACAGGTGAAAAACCCCCACACCATAAAACATAACTCAAATGTATTATCTAAACAATGAGGTTTACAATACAGTTACAGAGCCATTGTTCTTGTAGGAGTCTTTGACACTCGTATCTGGAGATAATCCGGTAGTATAACAGTACCTGTGAATCACATACTACATCTCCTCTCCAAAGCACCTATTTTTAAAGAAAATACAATGCAAAAATGGCTCTATCTTGAGATGGGCATCCAACATGGCCTCATGGCCCAAAAACCATGCCTATGAACACTTGTCCAACACTATAGGATGTTCATGACACTTGTCAAGTCACCCCATCCCAAAGAGGTTGCCTATTCCCAATTTGGGTAATGACAGATACTCTTACTACTGTTATAGAATCCATCATAACTGTCATATCTTACAATTGTAAGAGAATCTATCATACATAGGCTATAAATAGTATATTCACTTACAAGATGTCATAACCCTCCTTGGGGTGCCCAAAGATGCCTTTTTCCAAGATGCTTCTTGACACATGTCTTCACCTATCATAAAATCTTCCATTTACGACTCTTACGCATCATAGATTTGTCATAGGAATCTATCATGACCATTTCGGTCAATATTCCCTTACACACTATCCAATATGCTGACACATGTCAAAATATTCCTAACACTAAGTGGGACACCTATCTCCTCATGTGAGGACAAATTTACATGTGGTCATCTTCCATGTAGGATGACACATCACCGTGCCAACTCCCACAAGATGACAACATAGGTTTTGAATCCTAATTACACAATAGGCAATAAATAAATACAATGAAATAATACAAGGAATTACCAAGGTTGAGACACCTTAATTCCCAACAGTTCAAAGGCAAATCAGACTTCAAACAATGCTAAAAAGAAGAACAATAACCAAAGGAAGATTGAAGATAAGAAGAGTAATAACAGACAAGTCTGGAACCAAAAGAATTTTTTTAGAAGGCCACCTATTAGACAACCAACTGCACAAAGGACTCTGGTTACTATTATTATTGCAATAAATTTGGACATAAGGCTATTGAATGGAGAAGCAGAATGAATTAGAATATTCAATCATTTTTCAGTCAATGTTTTACATGCAAAAGATTTGGTCATAGAGCTAGTGAATGCAAAAATTAGATGATGAATGGTTACAATAATGGTATGATGTTTCAATCTTTCAATGGTCATTGTTATACATGCAATGGATTTGGGCATAAGGCTAATCAATGCAGATCTAGAATGATGGAAGTAAGCTTGTTCAAAATGTTAGATGTCACAAATGCAATAAATTAGGACACATTGCTAAGTTTTGCAGAAGCAAGAATGTGGATCCAGTAGAGATGAAGAAAGAAATGAACAAGGTCTAGAAAAAAAAGAAGAAAATGAAGTGAAGAATGAGCTTATGCCAGCCTTTGGTGCAGATGTTTCTTCCAGAAACTAAGTAGAAAGATTTTGCTTAGGGGGAGTTTTAACAGATAATCTTTAAGCCCCTACCAAAGATATGGTGTTCATGCCTTCAACATGTAGATATGAGATGAAGGTTGATATGCTTGACCTATTGGAGAAGACATTGGTGGAAAATGTCATGTTGCGGAAGTTTGTGGAGAAATTGGAGGTGACTGTGTATTACAGTTTGGGTTTGACAACTTTATCAAGTTAAGTATTGAATGTGATTTAGGTTATGTGTAAAGGTGTATAAGTAATTTCACTTAACAAAAGATCATTTGCAAACAAACAATTGAAGAGAGAAGAGCAGTGAAAGAATGAGGTGAAGCTATTTAGAATTCTTGAGCATGAAACCCTAATCAAAAGCAATCAAAAGGTATTTACAGACTTCTATCTTTCCCTAAGTTTTCAAAAGTATTTTAAAAATGTTTACACCACAAGTTGTAGAGGTTGTGGACTGACCCCATCCAAAGTTCAAATGACATCCTTTTAAATCCATGGAGATGGATCTAGAAGGTGCTTTTTTAAGTATTCCATATGGTGTAATGCATATAGAGGATGTGAGGATCTATATCTAAACAAAAATAGAAGAGTATAATCATGCAAAATTGGGAGAAGTATAGGTAAATGAGTTAACCAATGATGAATTTGAGCTGAAACCCAAATTTAAGGGTTTGATGGAGAAGCAACTAGATGTGTGGAATAATTTCCCTATTTTCTATTATGAGGATGTTTGGGTTAAGTATGTATTGAGCCGCATTCACAACAAGTTTATGTGGTTAGATCTATTGCACATGATCAACAAGAAAGCTATTAGGCTTGTGACAGGGTTATTCTCCACCGGACTAGTTCTGACACAAAAATCTATAAAGAATGATGTGGTAATGAAACTCACCAGTGTGAAATTTGACAAGTGTTCCCTAATGGTGACTGATAATGAAGATCCTGTAGTAAAGTATGCTTCTATGATGATTGGATACAAGATATACTTCACTAACAGAGAGAATTCAGTCTCTGTAACTGCTATTAACACAACATATGAGATGGTGAAGGATGGTGCAGATTATGATTTGTGTGAATTGTTGAGAGCACAATTACTAGAGAACCTGCAAAAGACCTAGGACTCCAAGTACCCTTTCAAATTTGGTACTCTGATCATCTGTTTATTGTTTTACTTTCTTAGAGAGATTCTTGGTACAAAGAATATTGTGGTTGGGCAATATTCCAATAGCAGTGCAAATTAGAGACCACTTAAGAAGATTAGGTAACTCAGAAACCCATAAAAATGCATTATGGGTTTTCTTCAAGACATTTCAAGAGAACATGCAAGCAAGGGAAATAATTCCAAAAGGTGTTGTTGAGAAGTACAAGAATGACATTATCTTCATGGTAAGCAAAGATGAGTTCTATATGGAAGTAGTGGAACCCAAAAGAGTCTAGATTCGAGAAATGGGATATGAAGTTGCAGAAGACATAATCACATGACTTGCAGATTTAATGTTGAGAAAATCAAGAGATCCCTCTGTAGATAGATTTGAAACTTATGAAGAGAAATCTAGTGAAGTGCACTTGAAGAACAAGGAAGAGGAATTAAAGGAAAATGTTGAGAAGATGAGGACTAAGTTAGGGGAGATGGTTTCACCAAAAGGCTCTGCAGAGAAATTCAAAGGCATATATACCCCACTGGAAGGGTCTCCCAACATAGGAAGGTTAGCTAGGACTAGTACCTCCTCTCCTACTATTCCAAAAGCCTTTAGAGCCATACCTTTTGCAATTTTAGAGAAGAAAGTTGCATCCAGTGCCTCTATACATCAACACCCTCCTAAGAGGAGAAGAGTAAAAGAGAAGGCCACCAGAGAGAAGTACATCAGTCATGATGATGGAAGAAGAGGAAGAGGAAGGACCTAAGTTGGTATGGAAGAAGAAGAGAGTGAATCAAGCCTCTGGAGAAGAGACAAGTACAAATAAATAAAAAATTGATAGTGAAGAAGAGGTTGAAAAGAAAGGATTTATCCTCAAGAAGAGAGAAATGCAATCTAGTAAAGAAGAAAAGTCCCCTAAGGGTAAAGGTAAGGAGAATAAGAAGGACAAAACTCCTCAAGTAAAGGAACATAGCCCTCTACAATTAGATGCATTATTTAATAATATTTCAAAATCTGGTTGTTTGAAAGAGACAACAAAAATGTATTCTTAGTCAAAAAATTAGGATAAAGCTACCATTGAGAAAGCTATTGTGAAATACATAGTTATATTTAATACTGGTCTAAATGACATTAAGAGTCAACTTTTGGGTGACTTGAAAGAAGTCCTGAGTGCAAGAAGACAAAAAGAAGTTGAGGAAGATGCAAAGATTAGGACTTTTGTCTTGGAGAAAGTTGGTTCTGTTGCAAGTATGAGGTTAATCAGTGTTGTCATTGATGTCAACATACTCATATTGTATTGATAAGAAGGATTGGATGAGCTGTGTGCTGAGGATATTGAGAAAATTAGTCTCAATCAGGAACAGTGAAGAACAGTGATGAGAAGAAGGCAAATGTACTCAATTGGTCAAGTATCAGAGGATGCAGATGAAAGGGTTTGTAGATATGAGTCTTGAAATGTTCCAGTTAAGATTTTAGAGGTCCACATGAAGATGTGAAGAAGTTGTGATCGATCAAGTAGAATCGGTTCTGGAAGATGCTCCGGAGTGACAGAGTGTTGCAAAAAGGTCCGGTGAGATCCGGAAGTGCATTGTCTTATCTTGCAGATTGGATGGAGTGTTTGGGATGTCCTTGTGATGTGTCATCTCGATTTGTTCATGGTTTGGAGGTCTGAAAACACCTCTTGTAGTATGACAGTGGCGGTAGACTGTGTTCTTGAAGTTTCAGATGAGGAAGAGAAGAGATTCCAGTGAGTAGAGGAAGTGCGGATGTGCCTGGTCATTCAGGCAAGCTAGTGAAGGTTCTTGGATCATGTTGAGGTTGTGTTGTCGGTCCGCATTAGTGGTAGAGCCCAGAATTGAAGATATTCTTCTGGATGAAGTTCTTGTTCAGACTAGCCGACCGGATGAGTTGTTCATCTTGCGAATGTTCTTGTGGTGGCCGACCGGATGTGTTATTCATCTTACGAATGTTCTTATGGTTGATTGCCGACTTAGATGATTGTTCCTAAGTCGATGTCTTGTATAAATGAAGGCTTATGAATTCATTTTGGTGTGTGTTGTGGAGCAGATGAGTGTGGTATAGCGGAAGAGCAAAAGGCAGAGCAGGTGTGACTCAGGCTTAAATGGAACTGATCCAGACATGGTGAAGATGTCATTCTCCAGTTCAAGTTTGTGATACTTATGATCTTGTAGACAGTGTGTCTCTTTGTAGGTAGTGTGCCTCCTTGCGAGCAGTGTGCTTGGGCAGTGAGCCCTAATTGGCATGTGCCATTCATTTTTCTTATTCTTCTAATAGAGAATAATCCTTGGGTTAATCACCCTGTGGTTTTTCCCTTAACTGGGTTTTCCATGTCAAAAATCTTGGTGTCTAATGTGTTGATGTTTATCTGCTCCAGTGTTTATGCTTCCTACTTTCATGAATGGTTAATTGATATGCTGTTAACTAACAAAGTAGAATCAAGTGTTTGAAGTAGAAGCAAGTTTTTATACAACTGATTCACCCCCCCTCTCAGTTGTGTGCCATAGATCTAACAATTGGTATCAGAGCCAAGTTCCTCTGAAAGGAGCTTAACCGCTTGAGGAGATCCAGGATGTCGTCATATAAGAAGGATAGTTTGAAGTTTGATGGAACCAACTTCTCGCTCTGGAAAGGTCGCATGAAATGTCACTTGGAGTGTATGGGAAAAGCATACTTGTCCATGATCACAAAGGCTTATGTACCTCCAAAGGGTGGTCTGACAACTCTGAATGAAATCACAAATGCTGAAAATAATTTGCAGACCAAAGAAGCTCTTCTAAGCGCATTGAATGATTTAGAACTCTCAAGTGTTATTGACCTACCAACTGCATATGAGATCTGGGTCAAACTGGAACTTCTGCATGAAGGAGATGAGTTTGTTAAGAGTGCAAGGTTGCAAAGTCTGAAAGGGAAATTTGAAAGATTGAAGATGAGAGATGATGAAAATATCACTACCTTTATGCCAAGAGTGAATGAGCTGGTGTGTGGAATCAGGAATGCTGGTGGAGTTTTGGATGAAAATGAAATTGTTTGCAAAATTCTCAGATCCCTTCCTGCTACCTACAAAATCAAGGTTGCTGCCATTGATGAATTCAGAGCCCATACTATTGTCACAAGAGAGCAATTGGTTGGCAAACTAGCTGCATTTGAAATGACTGAGTTTGGAGATGATCACCCCAAGACTAAATCTGCATTCAAAGCCAGTGCCTATGTGAAAGGCAAACAAAGATTTGATCTGGGAGAGAACTCTTCAAGGAAGTTGTCATGGTATGATCAAGCAAGGAAAGACACAGAAGAGGAAGAAGCAAAAATAGCTCATCTTGAAGCCCTCATTGCAAAGAGACTGCCAAGAGGATCCGGTAAGTATGAAGGAAAATTACCCTTTAAGTGCTTCAATTGCAATAAGATTGGTCATTTTGCTTCAAGACGTTTGGAGAGATCTGCAAGGTCAAATGCTAACAGACAAAGGTTCTAAAAGAACTGTTATTATGTTCATGAAGAAGATGATAATGAAGGAGTAACAGATGATGAATCAGAAATAGGAAGCAAATCCAGAAATGAATGGGTGTTTATTGCCATCAAGGAAGAAGATTCAATATCCTCTGAATCTGTCAATCATAAGGTTGTGGAAAGAGCTTTGGCTACCCAAGTTAAAGAAAAGGATGACTGGGTTATTGACAGTGGATGTTCTCACCACATGACAGGTGACAAGAACAAGTTCTTAGATTTGGAAAGGTATGAAGGAGGAATGGTAAAGTTTGGTGATAATTCTACTGGTAGAATCAGAGGTAGGGGAACTATTTCTTTTGATGGAAAGAGCAAAATCAGTAATGTACTATATGTTGAAGGATTGAAGCACAATCTTCTTAGTGTTGGTTAGTTGGTAGACGAAGGCTATGATCTCCGGTTCAAGAATGGAAGATGCAGGATCTTTGAAAGCTCCGAAACTAAGATTGCATCTGGTACTCAAACAAAAGGTAATATCTTCCATCTAGTTGGTTCTAACAAAAGTTGTCTATTTGTTCAAGTTGATCAGAGTTGGTTATGGCATAGAAGAATGTGTCATGTGAATTTTGATAACATCATCAAGATAAGCAATACTCAGACTATAAGAGATCTTCCAAAATTGGTGAAACCTACAAATAGTTTGTGCAAAGAATGTCAGCTAGGGAAACAGAGCAGAGTCTCTTTCAAAAGCAAGGATCAGTCCTCTACCAGATTATTGGAATTAGTCCATACTGATCTATGTGGTCCGACAAGAATCAAGAGTATGCAAGGTGATAGATATTTCATGTTACTGATTGATGATCATTCCCAGATGATGTGGGTTACCTTCCTAAAAGAGAAATCAGAAGCCCTTAAGAAGTTCAAAATCTTCAAAGCTATGGTAGAGAATCAAACTGGATTGAAACTGAAATGTCTGAGGTCTGATAGAGGTGGTGAATTCACATCTGGTGAATTCATAGACTTTTGTGAGAAGCATGGCATAAGAAGACAATTGTCTGCTCCTAGGACTCCACAGCAGAATGGAGTAGTTGAGAGAAAGAACCGGACCATCCAGGAAGCATCCAGGACAATGATGATGGAAGCAAATGTTCCTCAAATGTTTTGGAGAGAAGCTATTAGCATTACAGTCTATACTCTCAATTGAGTTCAAATCAGAAGTAATACCGGTAAGACTCCTTATGAACTTTAGTTTGGTATAACTCCTACTGTGAGATATTTCAGAGTGTTTGGTAGCAAGTGTTACATCAAAAGAGATGAAGATCTAGGAAAGTTTGATGCTAGAAGTGATGAAGGAATTTTCTTGGGTTACTCCACTCAAAGCAAAGCATACCGATGTTACAATAAGAGATTGAGAAAGATGATAGAAAGTACAAATGTGAAGGTTGATGAAGGAATTGAAAAGCCCTCAAGGTTTTATGAATATGATGAAGATGATCAAAATGATTGTCTGGTGCAAGGAGCTCAATCCTCCTCTAAAATTTAGATTCAGACTGATCTGGTAAATCAGGAAGAAGTTTGTTTGAATGAGCCTGATCAAGAAATAGTAGTGCAAGAAACTCCCAAAGTTCCAAGGTATGTAACTCTAAACCATTCTAAAGATCAGATCATAGGTGACAAAAACAAAGTGGTACAAACAAGGAGGAGAATTGCTCAAGATTCAAATGAATACTGTCTGATTTCAAAGATTGAACCTAAGACAATTAATGAAGCTTGCAATGATGAAAACTAGACCAAAGCAATGAAGGAAGAATTGATGCAAATTGAGAAAAATCATACTTGGGATCTTGTTCCCAAACCTAGAAACAAGAATGTAATTGGAACCAAATGGGTCTTCCAGAACAAACTAAATAAAGTTGGTGAAGTAATTAGAAACAAAGCTAGATTGGTCTGCAAAGGCTACTCTCAAATAGAAGGAATTGATTTTGAAGAAACCTTTGCTCCGGTGGCAAGAATTGAAGCAATCAGATTATTTCTTGCATTTGCTACCTTCAAAGACTTCAAGGTATATCAGATGGATGTCAAATTTGCCTTCCTAAATGGTGATTTGGAAGAAGTATACATTGAACAACCAGATGGATTTCAACTGTCTGATCATGATGATATGGTTTGCAAGTTGAAGAAAGCACTGTATGGATTGAAGCAAGCTCCAAGAGCATGGTATGAAAGGTTGGATAAGCATCTTGTGTAGATTGGTTTTAACAAAGGTACTGCTAATAGTAATCTTTATTTCCAAATAGATAATGAAAACATCTTGATTGTTGAAGTATTTGTTGATGATATCATCTTTGGAGGAAAAGACAGTTTTTGTAAAACCTTTGCTAATCAAATGAGAAGTGAGTTTGAAATGTCAATGCTTGGTGAAATGAATTTCTTCTTGGGTCTGCAAATTACTTAGACAAAGAAAGGTATCTTTATCTCTCAGACCAAGTATGTGAAAGAATTGTTGAGGAAATTCAGAATGGAAGATTCAAAGCCAATGGACACTCCTATGGCAACCGGATGTAAGTTGAGAAAAGATGATGACTCTCCTAAGATAGATTAGACCAAGTACAGATCAATGATTGGAGGACTATTGTATCTCACTCAGACTAGACCAGATATAATGCAGGATGCTGGTCTTGTGGCAAGATTTCAGGCTGATCCTAGAGAATCTCATGTTATGGCAATCAAGAGGATTTTTAGATATCTAAAGGGGACAGTTGAGTATGGTCTATGGTATCCTAGAGATCATGATTTCTCTCTTCATGCATATACAGATGCAGATTGGGCAAGAGATGTGGATGATCAGAAAAGTACAGGTGGAGGAGCATTCTTTTTGGGAAAAAGGTTGGTTTCTTGGCTAAGCAAGAAACAAGAGGCAATATCTCTGTCTACAACTGAAGCAGAATACATTGCAGTAGCAGGTAGTTGCACTCAAATCTTATGGATGAAGCAGATGTTAAGAGACATTAAAGTAGAATATGAGGAGCCTATCACAATTTTCTGTGATAATTTAAGTGCAATAAATATTTCTAGGAATCCGGTGTTGCATTCTAAGGCCAAGCACATATCTATCAAGTTTCACTTTTTGATAGAGCAAGGAACAAGGATGAAGTCAGATTGGAATATGTACCCTCCAAGGATCAGATTGCAGATATTTTTATTAAACCTCTTCCCAAGGACTCTTTTGAGTATCTCCGGGAGAAGTTAGGGGTCATGGCCCCTCCGGTGATGAACTAGGATGCACTGATGTGCATCAGTCCGATGGATATCACAGTCATATCTTGTGATCCAGATTGATGATGGGGAGCTGCTACTAAGGGGGAGCAGCTGGTATGATTCTGATGTGCTAGAATTGCAAGTATGAGCCCTTTTCCATTGATGTCAAAGGGGGAGAGAAGACATGTGAAAACAAGTGGTTGATGATCAAAGGGGGAGTATTAAAGGAAGAGAAGACATGTGAAGAGTTGTTGATAGGGGGAGCTGTGACAGAAAGGAGAAGTTCTTGTCTTGATGGTTTTTCACATCATATGTTGCCATCAATGACAAAGGGGGAGATTGTTGCAAGTATGAGGTTAATCAGTGTTGTCATTGATGTCAACATACTCATATTGCATTGATAAGAAGGATTGGATGAGCTATGTGCTGACGATATTGAGAAAATTAGTCTCAATCAGGAACAGTGAAGAACAATGATGAGAAGAAGGCAAAAATACTCAATCGGTCGAGTATCAGAGGATGCGGATTAAAGGGTTTGTAGATATGAGTCTTGAGATGTTCTAGTTAAGATTTCAGAGGTCCACATGAAAATGTGAAGAAGTTGTGATTGATCAAGTAGAACCGGTTCCGGAAGATCCTCCGGAGTGACAGAGTGTTGCAAAAAGGTTCGGTGAGATCCGAAAGTGGATTGTCTTATCTTGCGGATTGGATGGAGTGTTTGGGATGTCCTTGTGATGTGTCATCTCAATTTGTTCATGGTTTGGAGGTCCGAAAACACCTCTTGTAGTATGACAGTGGTGGTAGACTGTGTTCTTGAAGTTCCAGATGAGGAAGAGAAGAGATTCTAGTGAGTAGAGGAAGTGCGGATGTGCCTGGTCATTCAGGCAAGCTAGTAAAGGTTCTTGGATCATGTTGAGGTTGTGTTGTCAGTTTGCATTAGTGGTAGAGCCTAGAATTGAAGATATTCTTCCGGATGAAGTTCTTGTTCAGACTAGCCGACCGGATGAGTTGTTCATCTTGCGAATGTTCTTGTGGTGGCCGACCGGATGTGTTATTCATCTTGTGAATGTTCTTATGGTTGATTGCCGACTTAGATGATTGTTCCTAAGTCAATGTCTTGTATAAATGAAGGTTTGTGAATTCATTTTGGTGTGTGTTGTGGAGCAGATGAGTGTGGTATAGCAAAAGAGTGAAAGGCAGAGCAGGTGTGACTCGGGCTTAAATGGAACTGATCCAGACATGGTGAAGATGTCATTCTCTAGTTCAAGTTTGTGATACTTATGATCTTGTAGACAGTGTGTCTCTTTGTAGGCAGTGTGTCTCTTTGTAGGCAGTGTGCCTCCTTGTGAGCAGTGTGCTTGGGCAGTGAGCCCTAATTGGCATGTGCCATTCATTTTTCTTATTCTTCTAATAGAGAATAATCCTTGGGTTAATCACCCCGTGGTTTTTCCCTTAACTGGGTTTTCCATGTCAAAAATCTTGGTGTCTAATGTGTTGATGTTTATCTGCTTTGGTGTTTATGCTTCCTACTTTCATGAATGGTTAATTGATATGCTATTAACTAACAAAGTAGAATCAAGTGTTTGAAGTAGAAGCAAGTTTTTATACAACTGATTCACCCCCCCTCTCAGTTGTGTGCCCTAGATCTAACATGTTCTTCTCTCACTGATGAAGATAGAGCCAAATTAGCTCAAATTTATAACAAGGAATTCAAAACAAAATAGAGAGTTATCACTCTAATGAGTAGGGACAAGGAAGAAATAGAAAGATTAAAGAATGAAAAAATGCAAAAAGTTGTAGATCTAGCTTTGGAGTTGATCAAAGAAAATTATATGCAACATGATGTATCAGTTCTGAAAGTCTATGTGTTTTCTATTGGAGATAATGTACAAGAAAATATTATTACAAATAACCCTCCTACAGTAAAATGAAATATTGTTGAAGAAGATAAAAATTACAATGTTAAGACTACTCCAAAAGAGGAAAATGGTCAAGCAGAACAAGAACTTCCTTTTCCAGATGTGCAAAGGACTGCATAGTAGAAGGAAAAAGAAAAGCAAGAGGACCCAGAGAAATCTAACGAACATAAGAATGAAATCTTACCCCCTCTAGAAGATAAGAAGGATGTAGAGGAAGAGAAAGTTACTCAAGACTGTGGGGAGAAGAAAAAAGAGAAAATGGAAGAAAGAAGTTCTCAAACAGTTGATGAATCCTCTAGTGCATTTGGATATTCTTTGAAAAATCTATTAGATATGTAGTTTCAATTTCAACTGGTGGTGTAAGCATAGTTGCTACAAGTTCCTATATAACAAGGACAAATTGACATGGACAAAATATCTCCCTTGCATAAATTGCAACTTGGTGATGCATTTCACGCCTATGCAAGGAAGGAGATTACACAAACCCATCAAAAGAGTGTTGAAATGATTGATGAAGCAGTAAAAGTACTATAAGATAGCCTTCTTAGTGTAAATGTTGTCAACTCTTTATCTAGTATGGAGCAGCTGATATTACTAATTGATTCCTTTAAGGAACATTCTATTGGATTAGAGGAGAATTTGGACAAGGAAATAAATAAGAAGATAAATGACAAAAGGTTGGTAGATGTTTCCAATAAATGCACTATTTCACATGGTAAGTTGCAGAGCAACTTAAAAGATATTCAGGATTGTGTAGGAGAAGAAAAAGACTTGTTTCAATTTTGTTTGACATGGCCTATTTCCACTAAGAGCATAAAGGGCCACATGGACTCAATAGAGTCTCAGATTGTTCATACCTCCAGTATTTATGATCCTATGGGAGATGCAAATGGAACAACAAGATTAGTAATTGAGAATCTACATGGATAGTTCTTTCAACTATAAGAGTAAAAAGAAAAGATAATAATGTAGTACTCTTATCTCCAAGACATAGTAACTGCAATTCTTACTTCTTTGAATATCCAATTTTGGCTGACGCTGAGATAATGCGACAACAGAATCTGGTACTCAGTTCTCCAGAGGAAGGTGAAGAAATCTATGTGAAGCTTGAGAATCAATGCAGAGTACTTGCCTTTTCTAAGGAGTAGGAGGCAGCTAAGAAGGATCTAGAGGCACACCTTGCAAAATTAAAGGAATCTAATCAAGGCAGTTTGGCCTCCTCAAGATAAGTTATACATTTTTGTTTTATACAAAAAAAATTCCTTATTATAATGTGCATATGCAGAGTATGTTTTGATAACATTGTGAAAAAGAGTCTCTCAAATATTGAGTATAAGAGTAAAGCAGTAAGGGGGAGTCAGTCTCATGTACATACAAATATATAGTATAGGGGGAGAAGTATACATGTCACTTAAAAAGTTTTATATTAAGGGCCCTTTTTCCCTTGATGTCAAAGCAGGAGAAGATTGGAGAAGTTTGAGTAGTGTTGCCATCAATGACAAAGGGGGAGTTTATTGAGAGATTGATGGAAGTCTATGTGTTGGCAACATGAGATGAATGGAGAGACTGATGGATATTGAAGAGAATGACAATGTATGGTGTTGTCATTGATGGCAACCCATTATAGAGATACAGTAGTGTTGGTTTGGAGAAGACCAAAGTACCAATTGTTCTACAAATTTGTCTAAGTCCTAAAGTACTATATTTAGTGTTTAGTAAACCAATTTTTGGGTCCACATTGCTCCGCTATGAAGAATCTTGTCATGCGGTTCTGAGATGATTTTGGTACATAATGAAGAAGTCTAAATCCAAAGTTTCAAGGCTTAAAGTCCTCTGCAGTTGAAGATAGATTTCACAGAGTATCAGACTCTGTAATGATAGTGTAATGGTAGTATTGGTGGTATGTTGGAATGCTCCACATTCCACTGCAAATGAATATTTTCTATGTGGTTTTGAGGATAAGTTCACAGATGTCAGAAATATGTTCTCTCCAAGTGGCAAGCATTTTGGTGGTCAGCACGTTGAGTTGTGAGTAAATAGTTGATTCATTCTATTGTTACTTCAATAGTGGTGCTGACCAAAAGGTTTTGAGGTTGTACAGAGTTGTGTTATGTATAGAGCCGAATTATGGGAGTAATTATAGGTTATGTCAACCTATCTTAATGTATTAAATGCTTTGATTCTCTCTGCAAAGCGTATAGGATTGAGTTTTGTGCTGACAAGTCAAGAGGTCACACGGTACATCTATTATGTTGACCTATTTGATGTTTTGCTTAATTGTAGTATATATACAAGATTGATTTCTTGCGTAGAGTGTGCAAGAGTTTGAAAAACTAAGTGGGTGTGTATGTGAGTGTGATAGGTAAAAAATTAGGTTAATAAGATCAGGCATAGCCATAAAAACCTAAGCCTACCATCATCAAAGAATCTAATCCCAATGAAATCAAAAGTATGCAATTCAAGAACAATATCACCTAAATTGTATGATTCGTTGTTTATGATGTGGATTGCTTCTTCAAAAATGAACAATTATGAAGATAAAAGCTACCATGATGAATGGATGATAAAGCTAATATGCTAGATGGATGCTAAAGTGCTCAATATGCTTAGGATGATAATGTAGACACTATATGAATGTTGGATCCCTGTAGTATGGAATGAGAAGGTGTTTATATAGAACTCAACCAAAATCAATCAATGGTAGAGATTTGGTGGCTATGTGAATGGCTAAGATTAAATGATAAACATAGGTGAATGTGAAGATGACAAGTGGAGGGAAGATAAGGCTTATCTGTGATTGTGTACATAAAAAGTACTACATGTGAAAGATATTAAATAAAAGATGTAGTACCATTTATCTTTTTTTTAAATGAAAGAGGCATACATGTCGACTCATGAGATAAATGATAAGAGAAATTAATTAAATAAATAAAAATTTATTTAATTAATTAGGAAGTGGGTTTGTGAATGGAATTTTAATAAAATAGATAAAATTTATTTAATTAAAATAGATAGAAAGAAGATGATTAAATAATTAAAGATTGTTTAATTATAGCTTAGAGGAAATAGCTAATGAATTAATTAAATAAATATAAATTTATTTAATTAATAGAAGAAAATAGATGTGTTAGGGATATTGCTCAAGTGTGTTAGACAAATGCAGATGTTAGATAGTGCAATATTTGAATGCTAATGATAATTAGGTCAATTTTGGGTGTCTACATTTTGCCCCTCTTTAATACAATGTTTGATAGAGCATTGTGTCAAAGAAGATACAATAATTTGCTTGATAAATAAAGTTATGTCCTAGTGAAGCTGGTAGGTGATGCCCCCTCGAGAGGTAAGCTAGGCTAACCAGGAAGGGCTAGGTTGGTTCACGATAAAAGGAAAAGCTAGGAAACAAGGTTGACATGAAGAAAATAGGGGGTTGGGGGTGAACATGGGATGATGCAAAAGAAAATAGGATTTGGCATAGAAGAATTAGGGTTTGGATAGGGGCTATAAGTAGGTCGTTCAAGGGCAAATAAGTTCATTTGTGCTCAGGTGTGTTCATAAATCTAGAGGGATCCAGAGCTCCTTAGAGTTGTTGTGCGACAAGAGTTGGAGAGCTATTAGGATGGTGATTCCATGCAGAGATCATCGCACCGAGCGAGTGAAGACACATGTACAACCAGAGGGAGCAAGTGTACCGATATGTATCAAAACTTTTGCTAAAAGCATGATTTTGATAGGCTAGAAGCATCATAAATGCACACACATCACCATAAGCGACTAGGTTTTAGGATAGGCAGTTCAGGTCGCTTAGGAAGAAAAACAAGTCGCTTAAGGTGACGTGTGTGCATTTATGACGCTTCTAGCCTATCAAAATCATGCTTTTAGCAAAAGTCTTGATACATACTGGTACGCCTGCTCCCTTTGGTCATCCATGTGTCCTCACTCGCTCGACATGATGATCTCTGCATGGAATCACTATCCTGATAGCTCTCCAACTCTCGTCACACAACAACTCTAAGGAGCTCTGGATCCCTCTAGATTTTTGAACACACCTAAGCACAAATGACATTATTTTCCCTTGAAGGACCTACTTATAGCCCCTATCCAAACCCTAATTCTTCTATGCCAAAGCCTATTTTCTTTTGCATCATCCCATGTTCCCCCCCAACCCCCTATTTTCTTCGTGTCAACCTTGTTTCCTAGATTTTCCTTTTATCGCGAGCCAACCTAGCCCTTCCTAGTTAGCCTGGCTTACCTCTCGAGGGGGCATCACCTGTCAGCTTCACTGGGGCATAACTTTGTTTATCAAGCAAATTATCATATCTTCTTTGACACAACACTCTATCGAACATTGTATCAAAGAGGGGCAAAATGTAGACACCCAAAATTGACCTAATTATCATTAGCATTCAAATATTGTATTATCTACCCTCTGCATTTGTCTAACACACTTGAGCAATATCCCTAACACATCTATTTTCTTCTATTAATTAAATAAATTTATATTTATTTAATTAATTCATTAGCTATTTCCTCTAAGCTATAATTAAACAATCTTTAATTATTTAATTATCTTCTTTCTATCTATTTTAATTAAATAAATTTTATTTATTTAATTAAAATTCCATTCACAAACCCACTTCCTAATTAATTAAATAAATTTTTATTTATTTAATTAATTTCTCTTATCATTTATCTCATGAGCCGACATGTATGCCTCTTTCATTTAAAAAAGATAAATGGTACTACATCTTTTATTTAATATCTTTCACATGCAGTACTTTTTATGTACACAATCACACATAAGCCTTATCTTCCCTCCACTTTTCATCTTCACATTCACCTATGTCTATCATTTAATCTTAGCCATTCACATAGCCATCGAATCTCCATTGTTGATTGATTTTAGTTGAGGACTATATAGATGAATAATGGGATGAATAGATGGTACGATGGGCAGCTTTAAAAGTAATTGCTCAAAAATGAAAATAAATGCAATCCTTATGTTTGATATAGCATGTGGATGTTATGCACTAGGGTATAGAAGACCAAGGTGCCGAGATATCCAATGCGAAACTAGCATGCTACAATCTTGTCGGAATGCACGAGGTCAAGATGTTGAGACAACATGCACAAGATATGAATAGTAGCTAGTGTTTTGAGATGGACTTTGACGCTACAAGCAATGGTTTGAGCTTATCTCCACTATGCATAGTGACACCTTGTTGGTTATATGTATGGAGCTAGTCTTGACATAGAATAGTCTCAAGTGCATAAGAGACTATTTAGCTTCTCAAATGCTAGAGATATTGATATGTAAGATACTAATCCCAACATGTACAAGATACCAATACACTTAGGAAGAGAATAAGATCATCCTGTAGACATGACATACGAAAGAAATATGACCATGCCCCATTCCTTACTTCATCGCCACATACCAAGATATAGATAGATCAAGGTAGTCTTGATTAGGCATAGAAAAGGAGACAAAAGATGAATCAAAATATAAAACAAAAGATACTGTCATCACATTATTTTGCCAAATTTAAGTGCTCTTGGATGGGTTTAACCTAGCACCTTGTTAAGAGGAAAGCTGCATCCTATTGAAGGCTAAAGATGTTGATAAAATTCTATAGCAAATGTTGGCTTAAGGCATGCGGACAAATAGCTTCTGACTTATTCTTGATTTGTTAAAGTGCTTGTGTTTTTAGTATACACAGTCGGCTTCCTACTTGAGCTAATCAAAGAGAAGAAGATGGAAGATGAGAGAAGATGAAGAAGATGGGGTGGATCATCTGTGCTTGAGTACTAAAAACTTCCTTCGTATTCTAGACTGCCTACATACCCTGTATCCATGGGATCAAAGCACATTTACGATGATGATGAGACATGATGAATATGTAGTTCTAGGTTTTATTGATGATGTGTGTGATGAAAAATAGAAGAAAAGGAGATGAAAGATCAAAGGATGATTATAACAAAGATGGAAGATGGATGATGAGAAGAGGGCTATCGTCTTAGCCTGAATCAGATTGCTTCCTTCACATCTCAGATTGCCTACATATCCTATATCCACGGGATCAAGGCTTTGACGATAGAGCTAGGATGTAGTTCTTGCTTATTACGCTAGTGAGTGATGTTGAAAGAATCAACTTTATTGCTTGGATGCTTGCATTGGTGATGTTTTTGAGGTTTTTGGATGTTGGTTGAGCTTGAATTGATTGCAAAGATATGAATCTTGGTTGCAAATGTTTTCCATGTTTGATGTTGGATGAACACTATGGTTGAAGTTGAAGGTTTGTTGTGTTGTGAGCTAAGATGTTCATTGTGTTATGAGCTAGAGTTGGTAGTATCCACTTCCAAATAAGGCTCAACAAGTGCCCCCAGTGCGGGATGAGGTTTATTGTGGAGAAGCGATAATGGATAGCATGTACAGACAAGATGCTAAGGTGCTAAAAAGATATAGTTATAACAACAATGTCCCAAAGTATGAGAGCTAGCATTGACAGAGGCGAAGATGGAAAAGCTATTTAGTACGATGAAATGTGGATTATGATATGGATTATGTAGGATAAGATGGTGAAGGATGCTAGGAAGAGTGGTGATCAAACAAACTAAGCAGATAATGGAAGTTGGTCACTACGCATAGCACCTGTTTGCCAGGTTTTCACTATGGTACTTATCCAAGGTGCCTGTTTACCAAGTTTTTACTAGAGGACAGATTGTTTATTTTATACTATTATTTTTTTGTTATCCAAAGCGCCACCAAGTGGTTTTCATTATTGGATGGATTTTTTTTTAGGATAGCTAAGATTCATGGATAAAACTTCTTGAGATGGATATTGTTGACTGGTTCATCCAATGGAATGCCTTCAAGGGTTGAGAGAGTATATGCACCTATTCCATAAACTGCTGTGATGATAAAAGGACCAAGCCAATTTGGTTCAAACTTGCCCTGTTTCTCACGATGTTGCTGATTCCTTTGATTCTCTTTAAGGACAAGATCGCCAACTTGAAATTTGCATTCTCTAATTTTTTTTGTAGCTGTGGTGTAGACGGTTTTGATAGACTTGGAGATGGTTGAGTGCTGTAAGACACTGTTCATCTAGTAGCTCAAGATAATGGAGTCTGGATACTTGATATTTATCCTCTAAGATGGTATGCTGTAGAGATACTCGCAGTGAGGGGATCTCGACCTCAATAGGTAAAATAGCTTTAGTGTCGTACACAAGAGCATAAGGTGTAGCTCTAGTGGGAGTTTTGATACTTGTTCTATATGCCCATAATGCAGGATGAAGTTGTAAATGCCAATCATGACCAGCTTCATTGACTATCTTTTTGAGAATCTTGATGATTATTTTGTTAGAAGCCTTAGCTTGGCCATTGCTCTTAGGATAGTAAGGGGTAGAGAATCAATGTTGGATATGGAACTTGTTGCAAAGATCTCTAACCTCTTGGTTCTTGAAGAGACTACCATTATCAGTGACAATAGCTTGAGGAACTCCATAGCAGCAAATGATATAGTTTAGGATGAACTTGGATATTTTCATACCGGTGATATAAGTCATTAGTATGGCTTCCACCCACTTTGTGAAATATTCAGTGGCGGTGATAATGAACTTATGACCGTTTGATGAAGTAGGATGGATTTTACCTATGAGATCAAGTCCCCACTACGAGAAGGGCCATGGAGTAGTGATAGGCTGAAGCTCATGTGCTGGTGCATGTATTAAATCTCCATGTTTCTGACATTGTAAACATCTCTTTGCAAATTTTTGTGCATCTTTTTCCATGGTTAGCCAATAGTATCCTGCTCGTAGAAGTTTCTTAACAAGGCTAGTGCCAGTAGAATGTGAACCATAGACACCTTCGTGTACATCACGTAAGGCCATTTTGCTTCCTTAGAATCAAGACATCTAAGAAGGATACCATCAAGACTCCAGCGATAAAGGATGTCTCCCAAGATAGTGTAATGAGAGGCTCGATGGATAAAGGTTTTATGTTGGGTGTTAGATAGTTGAAATGGAAAGGTTTGATTGCGGAGATACTCGTATAAGTCCTCGTACCACGGTGAATTGGGACTAACAATTTCACATATAAGCTCAGATTGTGGTACTTCAAATGCTGGAATCAGAAGCTGTTCAACCAGAAACTCACATTTATGTGTATTAGATGGCATGTCTAGAAGAGACTCAATCATAGCCATGGCATCTGCTGCTCTATTCTATAGCCTTGGGATTTGTTTAAAGGTGATATTGTCAAAGTACTTTTTAAAATCATAAACCATTACCTTGTATGGAAGAAGCTTCTCATCTTTTGTTTGATATTCATCTAATACTTGTTTGATAACCAGTTGAGAATCACCAAAGACTTGTAACTGTTTGATAGCCCATTGTACTGCCATGTGTAATCCTATGATTAAAGCTTCATACTCTGCTATGCTATCAGTACATAGAAATGCAATTCTGTATGATTTGGGTATGTTATCTCCTTGAGGGTAACAAATAATATCCATACTCCTGATCCATGTTGTATAAGATCCATCAAAATATAGCTGCCACCATGTTGGGGAAGTTAAATTGAACAACCCTTCATCAAGGAATTCTTGATATATTGGATGAATATCTGTGATGGGTGCTACAGCTAATTGATCAGCGATGACTTTTCCTTTTATGTTTTTTCAATCCACATATTGTATGTCAAATTCACTTAAGATCATAACCCATTTTGCTAATCTTCCCATGAGGATTGCTTTGGAGAGAAAATATTTGAGTGGATCAACATTAGATATGAGTTTTGTTGTTTGGTTCAACATATAGTGTCACAACTTTTGGGAAGCAAACACTAGTGCTAAACATGCTTTTTCCATAGATGAATAATTAAGTTCATATCCCACAATAGTTCTGCTGATGTAGTAGATGGCTTGTTTTTTCCCTAAATCATCATGTTGAGCTAGAAGGACACCCAATGCTGTTGTTGTTGATGATATGTAGAGTAATAATGGACGATCAAGCACATGAGGTACTAACATAGGAGGTGTTGCTAGATATTCCTTTATTTTATCAAAGGCCTATTGACATTTTTCATCCCACTTAAAAGGTTCACCCTTGCGAAGAAGATGTTGGAAAGGATGATAGTTGTCTGCTAGTTGTGATATAAATCTATGGATGTCCTTCCTTGTAGACTATAGAGCTGCTTGGGATTTGCTGGTGGAGGCATTTCCATGATAGCTTTTACTTTAGCTGGGTCCACTTCTATCCTCGTTGAGACACAATGTATCCCAACAATTTTCTAGATGTTATGCCAAATACACATTTCTTTAGGTTCAGTCTGACTTGATACTTCTCTAGTCGATCAAAGATTTGTGCTAGTACATGTAGATGTCCTTCTCTTGTCTTAGATTTTCCTAGGATATCATCAACATAGTCTTCCATGATAGTGTGAAAAAGGTTATGAAAAATAACTGTCATGGCTCGTTGATAAGTAGCTCCAGCATTCTTAAGACCAAAAGGCATTACAACCTAGCAGTATGTGCCCCATCGACTAATAAATGATGTTTTATCTTGATCTTCCTCTACTATTCTGATTTGGTTATATCCTAAAAATCCATCTATTAAAGATAGCATTTCATGTCCAGCTATGAGGTCTACAATGTTCTCTATGCTTGGTAATGGAAAGTCATCCTTCGGACATGCTTTATTAAGATCTCTAAAGTCTGTGCAACAGTGAACTCATCCATCAGGTTTTGCTATAGGTACCCAATTTGAAACCCATTCTAGATAATCAATAGGCTTTACAAACTTTGCTTCTAATAGCTTCTGAATCTGTGCTTTGACCAATAAAGCTACTTGTGGATGCATTTTGCGCTATTTTTGTTTAACAAGTTTTGCATTAGGAGATACTGCTAGGTGATGTACCACAAGTGATGGATCTAGACCCAACATGTTAGCATAAGTCCATGCAAAATTTATAGCTCTTTTTTATAAAAAATGTTGTGAAGTCTCTTCTTTCTTGCTCTGGTAGTGATGCTGCCAAAAAAGTGATCTTTGGATTCTGCTCTGTACCCAAGTTCATGTCTTGTGATTGTTCAACTAACACTATTGATTTTGTTGGGAACTAAGGTGTCTCAACCTTTGCAAATTCCTAATGTTGTATTTATTTATCCCATGTTGAGTTGGCATAGTCAGCACCTTGTGTATATGCAGCAGTGTAAATTTTGGTGACTTTGGTAGTCGCAGTTTCCCCCTTGAATAATTAATGGGAGTTTGGGGGCAGCGCCCCCAAGACAGGGTCCAAGGGCAGTGTCCCTGGCGCGTTCCCTGTCGCGGTACAGGGCGGGGTCGAGGGGCAGCACCCTCGTGGGGGCTCGAGGGCAACGCCCCCGAAACCTCAAACGATTTTTTAATTAATGACAAGTGTTGGTAAGTATCTTTGCATGAGAGAAAGGCATCTTTGGGTAGTCAAGGGAGGTTATGACATGTAAGAGGAATATGATACTTTTAGTTAGTGTATGACAGATTCTATGACAGTTGTAAGGTGCGTATGAACATTTGTCATAACCTATCTTGGGACTAGGTGCCCACTTTGGGATGGGATGTTGGACAAGTGTCCTTAGGCGTGGGCTTTGGGGTATGAGTCCAAGATGGATGCCCATCTCTAGAAGGTTCCATATTTGCCTTGTAAACTCTATATAAACAGGTGCTTGGATGGGAGATAGAAAACTTTGGTACAAGTACTGTTATGCTGCCGGAATATCTCCAGATTCGACATTCGAAGACTCCTGAAAAAGCATTGGCTCTGAAACTATATTGTAATATGTTATTGTTTACTGTAATACATTTGAGCTATGTTTTGGAGTGTGGGGTTTTTCACCCGTAAGGGTTTTCCCCACATATATCTTGTCTCTCTGACTTCTATCTTCTTTTTGGTTCTTGTGTTTTGCTGCAATATCTCATGTTAATGGTTAACATTGCTGTAATAGTTAGGATAAAGTTGGATTTGCATAGCCCTCTCCTCATTAGATTAGTGTAGGAAGCATTTTCCGCACACCTAGCTTCCTTTTAGATTTCTCATGATAGTCAGTGGCAATAGAAAGATCAAATCCCCCATCCTCAGGCACCTCAGAGAGGTTTTTACCTTCAAATACATCCTTTATTTTTACTTTTTCACGGTCAAGAGGAAGCTTTCAATTTTCACCTAGTGACCTATTTTGTTTGATTTTGTTTATTTCACTTTTGCGACTGAAGGATTTGATACTTCCACCAAAATATGCTAGTTTAGGTAGATCCATCATGAAACCTACTTTGTGATCACCCAATGGAATGCCTTGTCGTAAGCCCATGAATTTTGCAATAGCTTCATCATTCTCAAATGATCTAATATTGGTGCCCCCTATTGGTCCCAATTGATGAGGTTAAGATCTACGAGTGAAAGGGTAACAGAGGAATGTTTATGACTAGAGGAGGTTGTGGAAATCATGAAGATGGAGTTTTCTTGAAAAAGGTCAGTAATATGAAGGGAGGAGTCATTGATAGCATCTAATTTGGAAGTCTCTCCTACCGAGGAAGGTCCAGCGTCCATATTGGAAATATACTTAATGTCTTTGGAACACGATACCTCTGGCTGATAGCCAAGGCCTTGCTTATTAAACTTCTTAGACACAACAATGGGTTCAAGAGGTCCTTATTCCTATGATCCCAATCCACCATGTGCTTTGTAGCCCATGTTCTTTATGATGTAGAGCCCATTGTTATATCTCTCCACTTCAAGTTGGACTTGGTCATTTTCATCAAAGAATATCCAAGAGTCGATATCATCAATGTCTTCATCATCCAAGAATCTGCGTTTAATGAATACTGTGCGTGGAGCTTTGATGACAACTGGGGATAAAGGTAGCTTGGATGTGGAAGGTTTACCATGAGATTTGGGAGACAAGGGAAGGGTGCCAACACAACAAGATTCTTGCAATGTGTATTCACCAGGACCATGTTCGGTGTACTTGATATGGAGATTGGAAGTGACTTTTCTAGATGATTGCTTGAGTAGGTCAGATGGATCTACATATGATGAAGATGAATATGCCTTGGTGTTGATAGGAATGTGGTTTGGACTCTGGTATTTAGCTTGAAAGGCATGACAAAATTCAAATGGATTGGGATCAACATGGATAGTAATCTCAACACTGTTATGTGGAAATTTAAGACATTGATGGTATGTAGAAGGAACTGCCTTGAGGGCATGTATCCATGGATGACCAAGGATGATGTTATAACGAAGCTCAATATCAAGAACTTGACAACGAGTTTCAGTAGTGACTGGCCCAACTTGGATAGGCAAGTAAATAATCCCTTCAATATCTCTCTTGGCATCATCATATGCTCTGGTAGTAATGACCTTGGAGGTGTCAATATCTTTCTCAGAATATCCCAATTGTTTTATTAATTTCAAGGAACATATATTAAGACCAGCTCCACCATCCACCAAGATTCATTTGATACGTCGTTGTTTGACAAACACTTCAATGTGAAGGGCTTCATTGTGTGAAGGATGAAAGGAGGGCTAAAGATCTTTATCAGAAAAGGTTAAATGACAAGGGGCTGCAATGCTAGCAACCGTAGATTAGAATTGTGTGATATCAATATTGTTAGGCACCGAAGATTCTTGTAAGGCTTTGTCAAGGATAGCTTTGTGAGCAGGGGATATGTGAAGCAACTCAAGAATGGAAATATGCGTAGGTGTTTTGCCAAGGTGATCAAGGATATTATAGTTAGAGAATGGTCGAGGAGGATGGAAAGGTGCTCCTTGAATGGCAATGCAACCTCTTTGAGTAGTTACAGCGCAGTCAGGTGCTTTGCCTTGGATAGTAATGGTACAAATATGAGCATGGTCAATGCAGCCAATAGTAGATGATTCATAGTTGTACTGAATGTCATTCCCAACATGAGGGTTACTTGGTTTGTCATGAGATGGAAGTGGATTCTTGAACACATCTAGATCATAGTTCGATGTCAATTGTTGTGCAGGTTGAGTAGTTGAAGGTGTCATTTTGATTAAACCTTGATCAATGCAATCTTGGATAACATGCTTTAAGAGCATACAACCATTTGTTTTGTGTCCTTTAACTCTATGGTAATCACAATACTCATTTTATTTATACCAAAGAGCTTTGAAGAGTGGTTCACCATTCGGTGGTGGATCCGGTAACATGATATCGCCCACTTGGAGAAGTTTTTGAAAGACAACTTCCATAGGTTCCACTAATGGTGTAAATTGTCAACGAGGATTTGAAGTTTGTCGTTGTCGAGTTTGTTGAAAAGGTTGTGTTGTTGTAGAAGCAACTTAAATGCTGATGGGAGCTTTCATAGTTTGTATGTTCTTTGCATCCACAACACCATCATTGACAACATTATTGTTTTTGTTCCAAAAGTGAGACTTATCATTGGAGTTTTGACAATAGTCTTTGTTATCGCAAAAAATATTAATAGAGCCTTTAGTAATTAAAGCTCATTCAATGATGGTTCCTTTGGAAACAAGTTCGTCAAAGGTGCTAGCACTATGCAATTCTAGTTGGAATGACAGCTCAGGATGGAGATTTTGAACAAAGATATCAAGCTGTTGTTTCTCAGGTATTTCCCATGATAGTTTGCTAGCCATATTACGCCATCATTGAGTGAATGAAGAAAAGGCTTCACCACTGCATTGTTTATTGTTTACAAGGTCATTCATGTTTACCTCATGTTTAATGTTAAAAGCAAAGTGTGATAAAAAATTATTTGCTAACTCCACAAAACACTTAATTCCTGGAGGTAAATGAGAGAACCATTCAAGAGCTTGTCCTACTAAGCTTTGAGGAAATAGTCTCAAAAGATATGTATCATCATGAGCAACATCGAGACATACCACAAAGAATGATCTAAGATGGTCTTCTAGATTTCCTTTTCCTTTGTACTTGTCAAATTGTGGAATTTCAAAGTGTGGCAGAAAAGGTGCAATATGAAGTGACTTGTCAAATAGATAAGCACATATGTTTTCTAAGGAAAATGTCTTCTTGCTTTCTCCTACCACTTGGTTAATCATTTGTTGAACATCCACTGGAGATAATTACTGTTGTTGTAAAGGGGGTGAAACATGGTATGATGTATATTGAGGTTGTTGTTGTGGGATATATGAAGCCATGACTGTTTGTTGAGGTTGCATACTCATAATGTATGTCAAAGGATTGGTATTCGACCCATATGTGGTTGAAGATTGCTGTCCTTGAGACACAAGCAGCTGTTGGGTATATTGTGATGAATTAGCACCAAGATTTTGCATCACATGAGAAGTGGAAGATGGATTGGCATTAGTTAATGGTTGTGAATTTGGAGTTGGATTTGTGACATGGTAAGTGATAGAAGGATTGGTGGATGTGAAAGAAGGATAGACTCTTGGGTTTGTATTTTGGACAACATGAGGATTGATATATGTCATGTGTTGGGTGACAATAGGCAAACCTTGGGTAGCATAAGATGAATTGATGGTTTGTGAAGGATTGTAAGAAGATGATGGAATGGATGTAAGTTGATCAACATAAGTGACTTTAGTGCTAGGATTGGCTTGAGAAACAATACGCGAGTCACTCATGTCAATAAGACTAACATTGGGATTTTATGATGTATTGGATGGATTAGTGGAAATAGTGGAGATCATATTAGCAGCAGTAGGAATATGAGATGTGGTTTCCACATGTGATGTAGCATATTACGATGGTTGTGAAGCTTGGACCATTGGTGTTGTTTGGAAAGCTTGGGAAGCTTGCAGACTATGGAAAATGGGGATAGCTTGTGATGTTTTGGGAGTTTGCACTTGGGCCACATGGACAACTTGTGTTACTTGAGGCATGGAAATGGTCATGGTGGGTGAAGAAGTATGTTGGGGAACATGGAAAGGTGGAATGTTCAGATTTTGTGAAATGAAAGGGAGTACATTGGTTGGAGTTATCAAAGGTTCTAAAGTGTACTTTGAGCATGGTGGATCAAATGAAGTAACAATAGGCAATAGGTTGGAAGATGGAGTTTGTAATATGGTATGGGATGGTGTGACTATAGTGGATGGTCCCTTTGCAACAACAGTGGGAGTGTTTGGATCGTGTTCTCTAATAGTGGGTATGTCAAGAAGTAGCGATTAGGATTGGATAAAACAAGTCTCTCAAATTGATCCCATACATGTGTATCACAAAATTCTGATAAGTCTTCTTGGGATTGTTCTTCACAAGTCTCCAAAAATGTTTGAGGTTGCACTTGTTGTGAAGATGACTCTCCAATGGTGTACCCATGGGGCATAAACATATGAGGAGGCATATCAGTCATAAATTGAGTCACGTCTCTAAGAGGTGTTGATATAGATTGTTGCATCTTAGCTTGCAATTTGGCTTCCATTTCAGCTCTATATTGGCTCCTAGTTTGAGGCATGATGAATGATGTTGAAAATTGAACTTTAGCTCATCAAGGTTTTGAGACCCAAAAAGATGATAGTTTGCTGGTTGTTTAGTTGTTGGTTGCTTTTGTTGTTAGGTTGCTTGGTTGATTTGTTTTTGGTTGGACTTCCCTAGAGAATAGCTCACACACTCAAGGGAAAATTTGTTTGCTAAGGTTGCTATTTTGCTGATGTTGCTAAAGCTAAAGCCGAAAGATAATGTTTTGTTGATTGATCAGGTTGATTGATTTGATGTTTGGTTTGCTGGTTTGGGATCTCAAAAAGATGAAAAGCTCACAAAGTTCAATTGGTTGCTAAACTCAAAGTATGAGACAAAGTCTAGGTATTTGCTAATGATCAGAGACAGGTCTGAAAGCTAATGCTGAGGCTAAGCAATCTGGAAGTGTAGCTGATTTGACTGAGTCACTAAGATTTGCTAGTAATTGACCACATGTGATAGGTAATAGCTCATATGTGACTCAAAAAAGGCTAAAAGTGACTGGTAATAGCTTAAATATGATCTAGTTTTGGTTCATATAATAGGCTATAGTGTTAACCAAAGGTGAGCCAATTTGCTACAGGCGATTAGTATTGACTCAGAAGTGATTTACTATTGATCGAAGGCAACATAGTTTAGACTAGAGGTGGCTGACTATTGTTTAAAAGCAATCTAGTTTAGGCAAAGGTGACTAATTGTTGTTTAAAAGTGATCCAATTTCTGCAAAAGGTGACTGACTGTTGTTTAAAAGTGATCCAATTGTCTGTATGCGGGCAATTTAAGCTCAAAGGTGACTATGTCTATCAGGAAATATGTCTAATTTGTATTTTTTGGCAAGAAAATAGTAATTGCAGTCACTCACACTCACAACAATCACAAACTTGTACAACCTAGGCTAGGAAAGGACTATATTTGTTGAGTCCCCTAGCCACACTTATTCAAAGTGGATAGCTTCAGGATCTTGGTAGCATTGGATCCTCTCCATAGCACACACTTCTCATGCATACCAAGATCCATTTCCCAAGGCTTGTCCCCCCACCAAACTTTAGGATTGTCCCTGCTATCTCTTCTAAGAACCACGTGAATCAGGGAAGCTTCAAAAGTCCCACCTTTTGCATCAACAAATAGAAGGTTTTTGGCTACTACACAAAGTTGCTAATAAGGGCATCCATTTGGGTGGCTATATGTGTGGTAGCGCTACTCTCCACTATGGAGTCTCCTAGCCTTCAAGGGTTATGCCTTGGAGGGTTTGGGGGGAGGTTTGATGTTGGTATAACACAACAACACTCATTGTTTGTGGCTTTCAACACAAACAGTTTTCTTATAAAGTGGTTCAGAAGGACTTGGCTTTAGCCCATTACCGCTTGGGTCGTATTCCTTCTCACACCGGGAAGGCAAGCCCTCTAAAGATAATAACAAATTCTCATACACCCAAGATCCATTTGATAGGCAAGGGGAGAGGATACTTTTGTTATTAAATTTGGGTTACAATCAATCACATGCAAGCAATCAAAAAAGATAAATCAAGCATGGAGCAAGCAATGATTCTTTTTAAGCACCAAGCCCAAATGTTCCTAATTTAGTGAAAAACCACAAGTCTTGGACTGATCAAAGATGCAACAGATATGTTAGTAGTTTGATAGCCTTATTTTCTTGGACAATTGATAAGATGATGAACAAATACCCAATTAGTAGCCAAGAAAACTAAACTTCAAATGACAAGGACTAAAAATGACATAGTTTACTAGAGGCAATCAACTGTTGATCAAAAGTGAACTGTATTCTGCCACAGGTGAAATGTTATAGATCAGAAGCAATTCCAGTAATGCTAGATGTGAAATGATAAAGCTCATAAGTGATGTGAAAAAGTAACAAGTGACTAATTACAGGTCATAAGCGACTCAGATCTACGAGAAAAATAGAATGTAACAAAAACCCTAGTTTCCCAAAAAGTGATTCAGATAGCTAAAAGTGATCACTGTTTGGTTAAAAGTGATTTAAATAAAGGCATAAGTGACCACTGTTAGCTTGTAGGTGACGTGAAATAGACAGTAAGCGACTACTGTTTGCTCAGAAGCGATCCAGGAATGCTAAAAGCAGCAGGTTTTAGCTCAGAAGCGATGCATATATTCAGACATTGACTGGTTTTTGCTCAAAAGCGACTGGAACTTTTTGTAAGCACTCAAAAAATCTGATCTTCACAAAAACAACTTCAAATAGAAAAGTTATTCAAGGACATAAGTCCCACCGGGTGTACCAAAATGTGATAGGTAAAATATTAGGTTAATAAGATCAAGCATAGCCATGAAAACCTAACCCTACCATCATCAAAGAATCTAATCCAAATGAAATCAAAAGTATGTAATTCAAGAACAATATCACCTAGATTGTATTATTCCTTGTTTATGATGTGGATTGCTTCTTCAACAATGAACAATTATAAAGATAAAAGCTACCATGATGGATGGATGATAAAACTAATATGCTAGATGGATGCTAAAGTGCTCAATATGCTCAGAATGATAATGTAGACGCTATATGAATGATGGATCCCCATATTATGGAATGAGAAGGTGTTTATATAGAACTCAACCAAAATCAATCAATGGTGGAGATTTGGTGGCTATGTGAATGGTTAAGATTAAATGATAGACATAGGTGAATGTGAAGATGACAAGTGGAGGGAAGATAAGGCTTATGTGTGATTGTGTACATAAAAAGTACTACATGTGAAAGATATTAAATAAAAGATGTAGTACCATTTATCTTTTTTTAAATGAAAGAGGCATACATGTCAGCTCATGAGATAAATGATAAGAGAAATTAATTAAATAAATAAATAATTATTTAATTAATTAGGAAGTGGGTTTGTGAATGGAATTTAAATTAAATAAATAAAATTTATTTAATTAAAATAGATAGAAAGAAGATAATTAAATAATTAAAGATTGTTTAATTATAGCTTAGAGGAAATAGCTAATAAATTAATTAAATAAATATAAATTTATTTAATTAATAGAAGAAAATAGATGTGTTAGGGATATTGCTCAAGTGTGTTAGACAAATGCATATGGTAGATAATGCAATATTTGAATGCTAATGATAATTAGGTCAATTTTAGGTGTCTCCAGTGAGCATAATCAAGGTAGGAGGGTCCAATGAGGGACTATCCAATATTGCAACCTTAAAATACTAACAATATGATCAATCAAAGATGCAAATGAAGTATATAGCTAACAATAGAAAGAAAGAGACATTCATAAGCACATGACACAAGATTTATCCTAGGAAAACCCTAAAAGGAAAAAAACCTAGCCTTCAAAGCTCATTTCTCTTTATATTGTGATCTCAAAACACATTACATATGCCTCTAGGGATTTACAGATGCTAGGCCATAGCCCAGGGTTATAAAAGATTCATACAACACATCTTCATGTATGCTAATTGCTTCTTCTCAATTCTTTGTTTTGCATCTTCTTCTGTTCTCTACTCTGCTCTCTACTTCAATTATGCTTCTTTGTTGGCTCAAAACACTCATCTTCTTGCTTCATATCTTTACATACTTGATCATTTTTCATTCACTTCCTAGAAACAAACATTTATCCTTCATATCCTTCACAGGCCTTCATAACACTATCAAGTCAGCTCTTAATTGCAACGGCTAGTATGAAACATGTAGACATGGATAGGTCAGACCTAAACATAAGGTATTGCTCCGTTGGTGCATATAACTTCATGTGGATCTCTATAAAGGTTAGACAGGTCCTCAAATTCCTTGAATGTTGTTCCTTTTAGCTTCACAAGTCACTAAATTGCTCTGCAAGCCAATTAAACTCCACTAAACTTTGTTGGCTCTGCTCTATGAAAACAGGTAATCTTCTGATAGTGATATCTTTCTAGAATCAAACCCAAATGATATGAATTTTGGATATGATGTCGATGATTATGTCTAGATGCTAAGTCTATCTCCATAGCCTTTGATATGCAAATGTGGTAAAATGTAGTAATCTCCAAGGTCACTCTCTTGGTACTATGCAACTGCACTAAATTATTAATTGTTCCAATTGTTTTGAATGCTTCCAGATGCTCTTGCATCAGACTCTCGAGTCTAATTGAGAAGTGAGCCTCTTCACTTTGGTTTGTATTATGTCAAAATCAATGTTATCTCTTTGAATAGTTTCAACGGTCAGTTCACAGGTACTTGCAACTACCTCAAGGTCTGTGATCTGTTCAAGTCCACCCTGTAAAACTATCTCAAGTTCTTCTAAGTATGGAATTCTACTTGCATGCCTTGCATTACCTTAATGATTGGTATTCTAAGCAAGTCTTCTTTTCAATCTTCCTTAATTTCATCATCTTGTCATGGCCTAGGTTTGGTAGTCTGGCTACAATGTTCCAACTGCCTCATAGTTAAGCGGTCTATTGTCAAACACTTGCAGGATGCCTCAATCATTATCAACTTCAATCCATTAAGAGTCAATCAATACATACATGCATCCTCTGGAACAATCATGTTCTATCTTTGATACATTCAATACAATACTAAGTTGCCTCTGCAACACTATCTAATCCCTGATTTCATATACAATCTCTTCTACACACAACAAATTTTATAGTTTCTTCTTTGCATACACTACTCTTATATTGATCCCTATTTCTTTTACCATATTCTCTTCAATCTGGTACACAATCTTTCTCTTCCAATAGAATATCCCATCATTCTCTCTTTTCCTGCAATATCAATTTCCATTCCTTGCTAAACTTCACACTTGTTTTCACACACTTTATCTTACACCATTTTCTTTGTTCTATAACACAAATCTCCTTACGATCAATGCTTCACCCTCTTCTAGTTTCTCTATCAAACTTAATAATTCAAAATTTTCTTCTTCTTTTGCATAAACTATCTCTATATCATTCATTACTTCCTCATCTTTATCCTCTCTAGTAATAGGTTCTTGATGACATTCACTACTTGATTCTTTTCTCCTCCAAACTTGAAAATAGGTTCCCTTTCTAGCAAATCCTCTTTCATATCTTTTGTATCCTTCGCTGTGATAAGAATTATGACTCCTATCATTTCTCCCTTTGTGGTTTGAATTACTATCCTTGTTTTTCTCTTCATAAGGTCTTCTCTCTCTGCATCCTGATCCATGTCCTCTTTTCTCTCCAACACATGAATACTTCTATCTGTACAACCTTCTGAACATACAAGTAACATGTTTCCATTTTGCTCCATCAATCCATCCATAATCCATTGTCATAGGCTTTCTCCTCATTTTGTTCCAACATTTCTTTTCAAAATGACTCCTTAATCCACAAAACTTACAAGGGTGTAGATCCCAACACAATTCCTTCTCGTGTCCATATCTATTACAATAAGCACAATACATACCTTTTCTTCTCTGATTTGATTTTCTTGAACTTGTAACATCTTTACCTTTGTCATATCCAAGTCTTTCACTTATTGATCTTATTATTGGTTCAGTAGGCTCTGTAATTCCTTATTGATGCTTTCCCAATCCTTGTCCTTCATATCCCATTCTCTGCATGATTTTGAAACCAATACCATTACCAACAACTATAGGTTCAATTACACTGTCATCTTCAATCTCACTTTCTAAAGAAGCTTTTGCAACATTGCTCAAATCATTAGTATCACAAGAAACATCACAAAACTCAAGCTTAGATCTCAAACTTTTATTCTCTTTTCTACATGCTACAAGTGACTGCTCTAACTGATTAACCTGTTCTTTCAATCCTGATATTTCATTCTTCTGTAGACTATTTTTCCTTTTCAATTCTTCCAAATCTTCCTCTAGATCTATGTTACTCTTTTCCACCTTCCCAAACAAATTGAATCCTTCTTCCAATTCTGTAAAACTATTTTCAACATACTCAAACAACTTTAGCTCTGCTTCTAATTCTTCATTCCTCCTATTAAGTCCCAACTGATTGTCTAAGTTCCCCTAAAAAGTAGCCATCTTTTATCTCCAAGGGCCTTAGGTCAGTGGCCAATGAATAGTAGATAGACTCTATGTCTCCTCTACACTTCAGGCTCTGCAAGACCTAGGGGGTATTCCCTTACTCAATACCCATATGGTAAATCCTGACTATAAATAAGTATTGACATTGTAGCAGATAAATCCTCTATTATGTAGACCAAAATTGTGAGATAAATACAAAGGGGCTAGCTTTGGATCCTACTTCAGTTGTGAATCAGAGGATTTAGAACCTAACTCTTACTCCTATAATCCTACAATTTAGGGTTTTGAGTTGTTTTGATTTTATGTATTTCGCTGCTAGATTAGGGTTTGATTCATAAACTTAATCCAATCCTTTGATCAGTGCCTATCCAAGGGTATGGAGTCCAACTTAAAATATGTAAATAAATCTCCATAAAACAAGCAAATATATAGATTTCAAAGGATTTTTAGTTCTTGCCTTGTAGAGAACTCCCAAGATTAAGTATTCCTATTGACTCTACTTACAAATATCCCTGTTATCACACATATTTCCCCATATTTGACTTAAAGCATTTTAATCTGTTCCTTAAACAAAAGAAAAAAATCAAACATGTAGATAGCAGATATGCACCCCAGAATTTAAAAAACCCATAGTTACTTCATTCAAAAGAAAGATGTAGATAACAAAATGAGACAGTTAATAGAAATGCATGCACACAACATTGCTCATATAATTCAATCTAAAACTTATAAATAGCTTATGGAAACACATACATACATTAAAATGAAACTCACAACACCATGGATAGTCAAAATTTTGTATTACTTTCACTCCTCAAAATCCCAATCCTCCAACAACCTTTACAAAGTGAGGCAACCAGTTCTTTATAGACACAGAACCTGGCACCAACATTCATTACATTTGGTTGGGTAGATGAGTTTACATTACAAAGCACCACCACAAGAGCATTGGAGCATTAATTACATTGAGCAAAGAGAAAAGATAGAAAATAATTTATCACGAAGAGTACAATAGATTGGAGGAGCCTAGCCACATAAATGTAGGGGAGAGAGTAGCTGCTCATTCACTTTAGACATTCACCCATACTTCTCTGTCCATTGGAATGAGATCAACTTTGAAATTTTGTCACTGTGTCTTGTGTACCTTACATCCATCAGGACCTTCGTTTCCTTACAAAATAGTTCAAAATTTATTTCTAACACATGTAGCTTGTCTAAAGTTGAACTCAAAATTTTCAAGTTGGGGTCCCCATCAGTACAACAGGTAGATATCATCTATCTAGCATTGTTATTGAAGTAATCTCTCCACTTGTCAAGACTTCTCACCTGCTCATTAGTCTCCAATACACTTGGCATTATTTTCTTATCAATCTTTTCTAAAAATTGTTTCTTTTCACCCAACACTTTGTCTAGCTTCAACTGAAAAGATACAACCTCTTCAATCATTACCAGCATGTCAAGTTTCAGCTTCATCTTAGGTGGTGCCTCTGCATCAAATCTTGAGCACTTGTGGAGTTCTCTCAATTCACCAGTTCTTGGCAGCCACACTCTCTTCATTGTATTAAGGTTCTCCTTGTCCTATTCATGCTTATCAAGGGATGCTCTTAGATTTGAATAAGACCTCCATGTCTCATCCACCCTTGCTAGAACCTTAGTCACTCTATGATTGATCAACTTAGTGACTATCTCCTTAAATGAATTCTTCTTTTCTTCCTTTAATCTTTTTACCTCCTTCAATTCCCTGATCTCTGCTAATAGGGGCTCTGTGTCAGTAGGAAATGCTTCTACAAGTGGTATTACTAGTGGAGTACTTGAGGTGCTAGCCCCTAACAATAGCTACTCTTTACATTTGTTAACCTCTGCAATGGCTTGTGCATACTATAGTAACAACTCATCATGATCTTTCTGCAGCTTGTTGGTCACTGCTTCAGCAAATTGTACAGTTTGCACATTCAAACTTGCATCTTGGGGAGCAAGGGTTTTAGATACTCTCTTAATTATGACATCTCCTGTCAATTCCCCTAATCCAATCCTAGGTTTATTATTGCTTGGGGCCAAAGACCAAATTGCCAAAGTCTCAAACCTAGGATTGAAGGTTGCACTAGAGAGAGCCTTCTCTACCTGTTCATTAGTCACTTCTAAATCCTCTCTGGTAATAGTGTCAAATGCAATTGCATTTAACAAGGTCCGATGTGGGAGGAGTAGTACATTACTTTTGGCCACTAGTTCCATCCACTCCTCTGGAGTCATTCTACTGATAGCTTGATTCACCTCTATCAACACCCTTTGGGTGATGGCCTCATATTCTAAAGGGTCGGCTCCACTCTTGGCCTCTTCAATTTTCTTCTAGAACTCCTCACTTCTTACTTTCAACACATAACTCTTAAATTTAGGAATATTGATGAATTCATCATCTTCCATAAATTTATTACAAGCCATCACCTAGATGTCTTTTGTGTCCATAGTTTGGCTTGGCATTGTTCTCATTGATCTATTATCAGGGGAGGAGTATGACCTTATTCTATCTGGTGACTTCACCTAATGGATAGTTTCCTACACCTTTTCTTCTACTTCTCCCTCAAGGTCTACTACCTCAATCTCTTCCTCAGCTTCTCAATCAATAATTTTCTCCTTTTTGGCAGGAGAAGGGCCATGCGATTCCCTTTTTACAACATATACCCCTCTTGAGCTGCTAGTCTGGTAAGAGGGTCTTTCCTTACCTATAGGAGCACTAGCAATTAGCTACTTTGCATGATCAAACATCATTTGAATTCCTTTTATTGGGTCCTGCACTTCTATAAGGCACCCGAGTTGGCAGCATTCAAATTTTTCCTCATTCTTTCTCTTGCCATAATGGTGTCCCACTTGATTCTCAAGGTATGGACATCATTCATTGTGAAGCAATTCCTGATAGTGTCTTCATCAAAATAGACCTAGTGAATGTACCTCGGTCTCTGTTTACTAATCCTCACTCTGTCAATAAAGCCCTCAGGGTGAAACATCCTAGGCTGTTCAAAATACATCATGTAACATTGAAGCACTGAATCAATTTGATCCAAACCTCCCTTATCCACTGTCAAGAAATCGTTGAATCTGAGGGAGGTGGGGAAGAATGAGCCATTTGTATGTCTTCTCAAATGTTCTCTGTCTACCTCATTCATTTGCCTAATAATCTCTAGGAATGTAATTCTCTTTGGCACATACTTAGCCAAGAAATGGGGAGGGGCCTCACACCAATAGATTCTGATGCAAGTGGTGTGTTCATGATAAAACCAATCACCCCAGATATGATCAATCCCCAAATCTGAGGTCTTGTCTAAAGGCCTAAAAAAATCTAGTACATCTGCATGCAACCTTTATCCTTATGGCTCTAAGAAACCAAGAATTCTCCTTACAAAATATTCCTCAAAAATTACATAGTAAGAGTCCACACAATGCATGTCCACATTTGCATTGGAAACATATTTCCTTATGCATCCTCCATCCTAACATGTAAGTTCTAATGCCACATACCTGACAAGGAAAACAAAATCATATGACAAAACATAGAGTACCATGTGAATTCAACATGGGCATCCATAGTAAACAATTTGCTCTTAAGTGCCATCATATGTTTGTGCATCTTATCTGCCACATAGGAAGCATATTCATATGGCTCCTTCATCTCTTGATCTTGAATATTCACCACCATCATCATTAGAGAGGCTTGCATCCTATCTGAAGCATCTCATCCAAGCACTTGGCACAAACTGTGGTAGGTTTTCACAAAATAATGCATGAATAAGGAGCATTCAAAGCGCTTCTCCTTCCTATCTAATATTTTCACTAGTTTTCCATCTACCCCCTTGGTCTGTGTTTAGCTAGGTTGAAATCTCTATATGCATGCTTGACAGTCTTATAATTTTCCTTCAAAGCACCAAGGTTGATTGGCTTACCAGCTACAGGGTTTAAACTAAACACACTAGATATGTAGGCCTTTGTGAATTTGACTATTACTATAGCATTTCCGGCCAAGACAGATCTAGTTTGAGGATCATACCTTTGTGTAATTGCCCTTACTAAATTAGGGTTTGGAAATACGTTAGGGTAGATTAGCTTGGCCAAATCAAATTGCCAAGCATTGCAGACTAGGACTTTGTAGTCCATCCTATGATGCTAATGTTTGAATAGAAACCAACCTAGCACAAGCAATTGGGCATCCCTACATTTGTAGCAGAAGTCTAAGAATTTATCATCTGGTCCACCGAGACCATGCAAATTTAGAGCATGTCTAGCAAAGCCTAGGAATTGGACCATAAGATCCTCATCCAAACTGTGTTTTGAGGTGGATGCTTGACTAGTTTGACTCATTTTCTCATACTATGTATATCAAACTAGGGCTTCTTATCTTTAAGAATTCTCTACCCTTTCAATCAAGCAATCAACTTCAAATAGATTGAGCACGGTCGAACAGAGTGAACTTACTAGTTTTTTATGTCTGTAGAAGCTTGAAATTCCTTCGTTGCTCACCTAAAAATTTGTTACACGTCTGAACTCTATTTGTTCTTGAAGAAATGATGCAAAGAGCCCTAATTTTCTTTATTTTGAAGCTTTGTAGCATAGGTTCTAAGGCATTAATGGAGGTAGCCTCAGCCTTAATCTCACAACTGTGTCACAGGGTGCCTAAATGTTCTTCATAAAAATTTAAACTTGTGCCATTGATCTAAAATTTTCCTTGCGAAATCTATGACCACCATTCATCCGCTAGATTTGAAAATCTCAGTCATCATCGTTGAAAAGTCTTCAACCAATAAGAACAAGCCAAATCAGATATACCTCCTTTGCTGGACGAATCACTTTTTGTCTGACTTGGACACTTGGTGCCATTTTGTGGCATTGTAGTAAAAAATGGCCCACCACTTACCTACCCTATGTGGATGCGAAAAAGCCTCAACGCATCTTCTTTTCATTTGCATTTCACTTTATTACTGAGATGAGGCCATGTGTCACTATCTTGCAATCACATGGCAAATATTCCTCTCTAACAAGATTCCCTTGCGAGCTTGCACAACTGTTAGATTTAAGCTTTCATGTAGATCACCTTTTAGATTGACACTTGGCGGCATACATTTCATTGACTTGGGATCTTTGATCAAGGGGATGTAAGCCTAGATTCCTTGACATGTGTCATCTTGTTATAGTCGCGCAGAGGAATGATGATGTCATCTATGGTGCATTACAATGCTGCGAAATACCTTTACACACACTTAATTACCCCTTATGAAGACTTAAGACATAAATTTAATTTTTCATAGGCTATAAAGGGTAAGACAAGGACATGGGATCAGTCATCTAATGAAAATAAAGGCTTCAAGTCATAACTAAAGTGACTAGGAACTTACCACAGACGGTCAATAGGAAATTAGAAGATAAAGCGCATAAGACTTAAGGACTTAGGCCTAAAAAATTTTAAGGGTAAAGACTTGCAATTTTATGGACCTAAAACCCTAAACCCATATAGGTACCACCACCTCCTTTTTACATTTTTCAATTCTTCTTCAAGAGCATCATATTTATCTTCTCCTAGTTTTTTATCCTTTTCGTGAACTCTGAATTACACTTTTTGATTTCACACAATTCTTCTTCTAGAATATCTTTTTTGCATATTAGGTTTTCATTTTCTTTTTTCATCCTTTTTCCAATCTTCCCTATTGAAACAAATTAGATAGACAACTTAATTTGAAAAGATTACCTAGATCTTTCTTGCCTTGATCTTCAGTGGTGATACTTGTTACTTTTAGGGTTTCACATTTCTTTCAACTCTGTCTTCCTTCCCAACAGATTTGCAACCAGTTCTGATACCACTTGATGTGGTCAAGGTAGGAGGGTCTGATGAGGGACTGTCGAACCTTGCAGCCTTAAACAACTAACAACATGATCAATCAAAGATGCAACAAAAGTAGATAGCTAACAACAAAAAGAAAGAGACATTCATAAGCACATGACACAAGATTTATCCTGGGAAAACCCTAAAAGGGAAAAAAACCCAGCCTTCAAAGCTCATTCCTCTTTATATTATGATCTTAAAACACATTACATATGCCTTTAGGGCTTTACAGATGCTAGGCCGCAACCTAGGGTTACAAAATATTTATACAAAACATCTTCATGTCTACTAACTACTTCTCAATTCTCTGTTCTGCAATTCTTTTGTTCTCTACTCTACTCTCTACTTCAAATCTGCTTCTTCTTTGGATCAAAACATTCATCCTCTCACTTCATATCTTTGCATACTTGATCATTCTTCATTAACTACCTAGAAACAAACATTTATCCTTCATTTATATCCTTCGCATGCCTTCATAACATTGTCAAGTCGGCCTAATTGCAATGACTAGTATGAAATGTGTAGACATGGATAGGTTTGACCTAAACATAAGGGATTGCTCTGCTGGTGCATAGAACTTTGTGTGGATCTCTATGAAGGTTGGACATGTCCTCAAATTCCTTGAATAATGTTCCTTTTATCTCTACAAGTCACAAAATTGCTACACAAGCCAATTAGACTCCACTAAACCCTGTCAGCTCTGCTCTGTGAAAATAGGTGAAAATATGTAATCTTCTGATAGAGATATCTTTCTAGAATCGAACCCAGATGATCTAAATTTTGGATATGATGTTGATGATTATGTATAGATGCTAAGTCCAGCTCTTTACCCTCTGATATGCAAATGTGGTAAAATGTGGTAATCTCTAATGTCTCTCTCTCTCGGTACTCTACAACTACACTATTAATTGTCCCAATTGTTTTGAATGCTTCCAGATGCTCCTGCATCAGTATGTGTGAAATCTAATGTAGAGAAGGGCAAGATAAGATTATAGTGAAAATCAAGTGTGTTAAGTCAGTATTTTTAGCTTCAGTGGAACTGTATCTTCAACATAGGTCAGATGCATTGTTAATAGTTCTTACTTGGCAGTGAGCCACCCTTTCTTCTAGTCTTCTCTATTCAGGATAGTGAGTCCTTTGGCAGTGAGCCACCAATAGTGAGCATTTCTCTTATGGATAGTGAGTCCACCATTTTGTATCAAACTTGTAACTAGTTGCATTATAATATATTGTAAGCTAATCCTCACCGTGGTTTTTCCCTTTTTGTTTTTTCCACATAAAAATCTAGTGTTCATGTGTTATGTGTTTTAATGGTTGCTTTCATGCTTTCCCTTCTTATTGCAAATTGAATATGCTATGTGGAATGAATGTTTAAGTAGTTTTAGAGAATATTGATTCACCCCCCCTCTTAGTATTATGGGTGTTCAACACACTTGACCTTTTCCTTCTTAGGTTGTTCACTTTTTAATGAAGAGGTCTAATTAGCTACATTATAAGCAATAGGTTTATGATCTTTCTTCTTCTCTCCTTGGTTCTATTATTTATTATCCTATTTTGTAGAACCTTTATGTTCTTTTGTGCCTTGATTTATAGCCAGGGCATGTGACTTTGAGGGTTTGATTGTACCCATTTGAACTAGTTTATCTTTCTCCTTAGTGAGTTTTACAGCAAACTCATCTAGAGAAGGCATTATATAGTTCGTACCTAGAGCACATTTTGTGGCATGAAAAGTAGTATCAAAGACATAATAGTTAGGACCAAGATTAGAAAGAATAATTAAGATCAATTCTGTCTTTCTTTTCTTTTCCACACTATTTCAACTATAATATGATGGCTTTTAATTTTGTGAAGAAGTCTTGTATGGTATAAAAATTTCTTGGACTCAACCCTATGAGTTTGTTCTCCAAGTAATGACCCCTTATCTCATCTTTATTACCAAATAGGCTTTCCAATATGGTCCACACATCATTATGTGTAGTGATAGACTCGATGTGAAATAATAAGCTAGGAGACACTGACATACAAAGAGTACCAAAGGCTTCATCACATTTATTAAACCTGTTTAGTGGAAAATTGGATTTGTTAATGTTTTAGTGTTTTGATGTTTAAATCCACCTTTCCACTTTACATTCAAGGATCTAGAGTTGAGTGGCAATTCACTATCATACCCTAGATTGTTGTGAGATGTAGGGAAACTTGGATTAGGGAATTTATTTATCAATTTCTCTTCTCTTATGCTCAATTGACCTTTAAAACCCTAATTATGCAAATACGGCAATAAATTGATGAATAATGAAAAATGCTCTTGCAAATGGAAGTAAAATAGCAATCAAAGAATACCTATTTTTGGGGTTCCAAGGCAGAACAGTTGGGGACATTGGAGCGGGCACCCAAGTCCAAGGTAACAGTTTCTTTGCAGAATCCTGACCTCCTTCCGATACTGATCAGCCCTGTAACTTCTATTTCTGGAAACTCAACTACAGAGGACACTAAAGTGAGTGCCCAAGTCCTGGAGATGCTCCGGTGTCTTGTTTCTCTTTGGATCCTAAATCCTTGATGCCTGTCAATCCTTCCTACAACTTCACTTCTCCTGAATATGACACTTGCAACTTGCAATCACAAGACTTTGGGACAGGGATGTGGTGTTTAGAGGCTTGCCTTAGTCAAGCCCTGAAGGACACTTAAGTCTCTGAACACCGTTGTTAGATAAAGAGTGCGTGACCTTGTGAGGCAGAGGCAAAAACCAAAGGAAACAATGATAAAAAAATATATAATGTCACCTTGTAGTGAAGCTCTAATGGGAGGAAGATTGTCTTCATTCCATGAGGAAATGGATGCTTGAATCTACAACTACAAACACACAAACCACACAAGTCTACTCTTTCAACACAATAAAATCCTTGAATCACCTTAAGAACATAATATCTTACTAGTAATCATCTAGTTGAAATCTAGTTTAAAAATGAATGCCTAAACATGCTTTTATATGCAACTACAAACATTTCCACCAAGATTTCAAAAATCAATACTTACCGTGTTAGCCTTGGGACCAAATAATGGTCATAAACTGACACTTAAATTTTGGGCCTGACCCAAAATAGGGCAGGACTAGGGTGTGGGTGCCCAAGTCCTCAACCTATTTTGGGCAGGTTTAAAGTCAAGGGGTCCTCCTAGGTCCACTTTGCCATGAAACCTAGGTCTCATTCCATCGAGATGCCAAAATATGAATTGAGGTGTCCTAAATGCATGCTGAAGATTCGAGAGCTAAACCTTATGAGGGAAAAGCCCCCAAGTGGACATTTTCTAATGTTACAAAACCATTTAGGTTTTTTTGCATCCTGTGTAGGTTTTGTTTCAAGTCCCATTATAACCCTATGCAATCCTTTCTTTTTGAGATAGATTGTCATCTTATATTTGCGTTCAAAATAGTTATATGGTGTTAAAACTATAATTGTTGATTGATCCATTAGTGCAAAAAAGTAGATTGAAATACAAAAAGAGAATTACAAAAATGAGACACATGAGACAAATCCCCTTTTCACTAGTTTTTGAAATGTCCCCCAGATATTACAATGTTGGCACTTTATAATTAGTGGGATTTACAATGTAAAAATCAAATATTCAGACTCTTACAAGGCCCAAAATGGCCAAAACACTAAAAATATAGTTGAAGTTCGATAAGAGATCAAATTGAGAGCATTGATACATAGTACATAGAAAAATATGAACCTTGGAAAAAATGGAACCCAAAAAGGAGTTTGTTTGTACAAGTTATGACTCCCAGAAGGTCTCAAAATGAGAACTATGTAGCTATTTATGAGAGAATCTTCAATTTCTAAAAACATGGAGCATCAAATCAAAAACCCAAGTTCACCACAGTGTAGAGAGAAAAATTATATGGTCCCAAATAGAAAAAATTTTACTGAGAAGGCCTTTGTATGGCCAAGAATGAGCCTCTCAAAGCTAGCTTATCAAACTAAAAATCACGATGGAGAGGGGTAGAAGTTCAAAAAGTCAATGTCTACCAAATTTGGCAAGACCCCCCAAGTTTAGTTGCAACTAAATAAATTTAACTATCACCAAAAAAAGAGTTTTTAGTTAAAATTAGAGATCCTTTGTTTTGGTGGAATCTGTCAAATATTTTGCCAGATTTGGCGGGCCACTAAGGCTAGTGGAGCTTCTTATGTGGTTGAGCAGAGGAAAGGCATATGGAAGTGGAAGCCACTCTGAGCACTACTGCAAGGGTGGCAGTGGAAGGTGTTTGGTAGCAGGAGGCATCTCTTTATGCTGGGTTTATCCCTATTTAAAAATATAGGGCTAAACCCCTGTTTAAAAACACAAGGTCGAAGCCCTATTTAAAAACGTAGCGCTAAAGCCCTTTTAATAAAGTGCTTAATACATCGCTTACTAAAAGAACTTAATCTAGTGATTAATACATAGTGCTTAGTTGCTTTAATTGTTTTTAAATTTATTTATTTTTTTGAAAAACTTTCGTACGACCAGGTGTAGAAGGGGTCGTATGGCTCAGAAAGCAATAAAATTGCCTCAGAGGCCAATTTTTTTGAATTCAAATTTTGGATAGTTGATCCTTAGGTTTTGATGCCTTTTGAGCATGATGGTGAGGTCTGTTTGGGATGAAATTGCTCTGATTTGATAGCTACCTTCAGGAATCCCTCTAAAAACCTATATTGCAACTAGGTCCTCCGATCTTTGATTTTTGTGAAACAAGAACCAATCTTGACTTTTCTGTGCCTTCTGGATGCTATGGAATGGTGAAAAATGCCTCCAAGAATACTGAAAACTATAATCACCTAGATCTCACAAGAACACAAATATGCATGCCAGAGTATACAAATGCCTATTTTTCCTCTAAATTGTTCTTATTTTCCAGATCATCTGAGGATGCAAGAGAAGAGCATACTTATTTTTTGAGAAAAATATTAGCAATCTAATTGTCCCAAATCTATCAAATAACATAATTACAAAAATGAACTAAACCAAACAAGTAAGATTTTATACCATGTCAGATTATGTGAGAAATGAGAATCAATCCGAGATCTGTTGTTGGTCATAGATCAATCACAATCTAATTGAAAGATGACCGAAGATCAAAATAGCATACTGAAGATATTATCTTGAAAGAGAGAAAACAAGAGACAACTACAAGAGAATTTTTAGAATGCTCACATTACTCTCACTGACTATCTGAAAGGAAAGAGGAGAGTTGTATATATAGTAAATAATGGGCAATACATCCAAGAGGTGTAATAACTCCAACTACCCAAAATAGGCGGGAGTTTCAACTACTTGGTAAAATCCAAAATACATTGTTATAACTACTTAGATAAAAAAAAAACAAATGCTTATGAGAGGTGGCATAAAAATCTAAAAGAGAGTGTGAAACTCAACTACCCACTTGTGTGTGTGAGAGTGACATATGTAGCTGATGGATTTAGCCATATGGCCTCATAATAACCAAGTCTAATATAACCTAGGCAAGCTTAATAATGTGTAAGAAAAAGAAATGTCCCTAAAGAAAATAAAAAACCTACACTAAGATATGTAATCCCTAGGGCCAACTATCTAAAGGAATACAACTCATGGTGGAAGACACATTCCCTTAGTGATTGAAAATGTCCTGGAAGTGTTGAAACTCTAGGGGCCATTTTCATTTCTAGTGCCAAGATATGAAAATAAGTAGAAGTGAGAACATTAACTTTCTCATCAATAAAAATAGAAATAAAAATATTCTTTGCATTAACAATAACATTAAATTTATTGACTTTTAGAGCCCATGGAGAGAAAATATTGAATTTTTTCTATAATTTAAAGAAATGTATAAAGGCCATTAAGGAATAACCCCAAACAAAGAAATTATCTCTAGGATAAAGACCTAAGATGAAATGGTGGAAAAGGATATTAATTTAATTCCACATATATTGGGCCCACAAGAAAGTTTACGAAAGGTACTTGAAGGTCTCAAGTATGTTATAGACCTATGGGACATTTTAGACGGGCAATAGCAATGTACAAAATCCTTTCACTTTACAATAAGCTTTTTTAATCAAAACACTAAATAAAATGATCAATTTTAGGTTTGAGTTTAGAATGTCAAATTTGATTAAGATGATAGAATCAGTTTTGGGTAGAAAATGAAGACACCATCGATATCTAAGATTCCTATGCGTCAAAGAGAAAGGAATAAGAACCACAAATATAAATCTTTAATTTCACTACCAATCTTTCAACCAAGTAAGAAGTGGTTGTAAACGCAACTTCTAAAGTGTAACATTAGCCAAAACCTCTTATATATGTAAGATAGAGAAAATTTCCACATTAGAGAGATAAAAATATTGTTAGAGGAATAACAAGGTTTTCAATCTCTTAAAGAGGCCATGTAGCATACACCCCTCTGTATATGTTTGCTCTATATGTGTTTTTATGTTTTTTTGACAGTTTTGAGTTTAATTTTTCATTGCATGTTTTTGCATGTATGATTTTTGCAACATTGACATAAAAAATGAAGCATATATGGAAAACCCAAAAAAACTATCTACAATAGATATCAACAAAATAATAAAGACCCAGATTGAAGGAATCCAAAATATGAAGTTCTATTACATACCCATATCCAATTTTACAACTTCATGTTGAGGTCATTACCAGACCAGCCATATAACATATAAAAACGAGATACAAACTCCTAGAAATGGAAGAAGATGGTTTTACAAATGATAGAAGCTTCCAATCAGACCCTTGGTGCCTCCTAATGACAAGTATATGGAACCCAAATGATAGTTTTTGCTATTCTCATAGACCCATGATTTGTACCAGCGAGGTACGACCCCTTAAGTGGATATGGCAGCAAGAAATAGCATTGAAACTCCCTGAAACTAGACTATATTGGTCTGAATGTGTAAGCAGCCTCCAATTGATCATGAATGCAACCTAAAGATCTCCCAAAATCCCTTCAAATAGTTACTAAATGTAGTACGGTCTAGGCAAGGGTACGACCCAGTAGATGAAAAGTATGACCTGTGAATGACAGCATTAAATCTCCCCAAAATTGCAAAAAACTGTCCATGAAATCTCTGTCTTTAGCTGCACTCTCAAACCTTTTCAAATATATCCATTATCAGTTTAAAACCACTTCCAAATGATTCAAATGAATACATAAATGGAACTCTTGTGTGAAGCTCCTCCAATCCTCTCCTAATGTAATCTTTCATGCACGAAGAAAGGTGAATTTGCAGAGGTTTTTGTCTCTACAAATCGATCTTCAAAACCTTAGAGCCAAGCTCATACCCAATGCATAGGAAAACTCAATATGAGAGCAATTTTCATAAAACATAGCATAACCAAATGAAGTTCTTTTTGGTCTTTTATTTGCCTCCTTCCCCAATGCCCAAGAGGGATTTGTTTTTATTTATTTTAAATTATATCTCAACCCCTTATCACTCCATGAGGGGCACCCATCCTTAGGAATACAACTTTAAGTTACAACATGCACTTTATAAAATACCTTTAGTTTATAACTTAAAGTCATATCAAGTCTCATAAAATAATATAAGTTAAATATTTAATTTGACTTATATTATATCGTTTTAAGCTCTAGTCATATTGAGACCATGAATATTGTGCCAAGGACCTCCACAACTACCCTGATAAAAATAGTAACTGCTCGGCTCTTGACTTACTATAAATAGTAAGTCATTGGGATGATTTCCTAAACACCTCCATTAGCCTACAAAAGTTGAATTATAGGCTAACCCTAGTCCACTGGTGCAATGAGCTATATGGTAGACATTACAGTTCACGCTTCCCAAGATTGCTTGTCCTCAAGCAACCTCAACTCAGGATGCTGCAATATTTGCTCACCCTCCCAAGTGGCATCCTCCACTGGTAAATTCTTCCACTTGACCAAGTACTCTCTAATAATCCGTTTCCTCTAGTGTCTCTCCCAGGTATCAATGATAGCCTCAAGTACTAGGATCAACTTCCCCTCCTCATCCAATGGTGGAACTTCAACAGAAGGAATTATGTTGTAGCCTAGAAACATGGAATACATTATGTACCATGTTGTCTGATGGTAACTCAAGCTCATATGCCACTTCACCCACTCTTCTGATAATTGTGAATGGACCATAAAATATGGGTTTCAATTTCTCTGCTCGACTCTTCTTGAGAGTGGACTGCTTGTAGGGTTAGAGCCTCAAATACACCATGTCTCCAACCTCAAAACTCCTCTCCACTTGGTGCTGATCAACATACAACTTATGCTAATTTTGTGCCTACTGTATATTCTCCTTGAGTTCCCTTAGAATGTCCTAGCTATCTTGCAAAAGATCCTTTGCCTTAGGCACCTGACTATCACTAAGCAAGAGATCTATAAAATATGGGGCATCATAACCATACAATGCTTTGAAAGGAGTCATCTGAATAGACATGTGATGAGTGGTATTGTAACAGTACTCCCATAAGTGCAACCATCTGATCTACACTTTCTTCTGCCTTGAAACATAATTGCGTAGGTACCCCTCTAACCATTTGTTGATCACCTCTGTTTGACCATTTGTCTGTGGGTGGTAGTTGGTGCTAGGAGTCAACTCTGTACTACACAGTCTGAATAACTCCTACCAAAATAAATTCAGGAACTTGCTATTCCTATCACTAACTATACTCTTGGGTACCCCGTGAAGTCAAAATATCTCCCTAAAAAATAAATTAGCCACCTGAGCAGTTGTAAAGGTTATTGAAATGGCAAAGAAGTGTGCAAATTTGGCGAGTCTATCAACTACCACATAAATATAGTCCTTCCCCTTTACCTTTGGAAACCTTATGATGAAGTCCATGGAGATACATTCCCATTTCTAATTGGGAATAGGTAATGACTGTAGTAGACTTGCTGGAAAGGTATGGTCATGCTTATTTTGCTTGCAAATGGGACACTCATGGACATACTTCTACACTTCATCCATTAGCGCTTTCCATGTGAACCTTTCCTAAATATGTTTATATGTCTTGAAGAATCTAGGATGGCTAGCCATTGGTGTATCATGGAAAGTTTTTATTACCTTATGTTTAAACTATGAATTAGGCACCGAGAATATTCTATCTTTGTATATAATCAATTCATTCACCACATAATATCTCTCATCCTTATTAGTTCCCTCAATGACTCCTACTACCCAAGAGTCCTTAGCATACTCTGCTATAATCATTTCCCTCCAATTAGTAGAGATCTCTCCAACTAAGCATAAGTGAGGTTGACAGGATAAGGCATCTGCAACTATGTTCCTCTTACCCTTCACATACTCGATGTCAAAATCATATGCCTGTAACCTACTCACCCACTTTTGTTGTCAGTCATTCAGATCCTTCTAGTTCATAAAATATTTTATGCTACTGTGGTCTATTTTTGATGATGAATTTTCCCCCTATCAGATAAGTTCTGAATTTGGCCAATGCATGCATTATGGCCAACATCTCTCAGTGATACACTGAGTAGCTCCTCTCAACACCCCAAAGTTTCCTACTCTCAAATCCTATCAGGTGCTTCTCATTCATCAATATTGCCCCTATCCCCTCTCCTAAACCATCACACTCTAGCTCAAATGGCTTAGAGAAGTCAGGGATTGCCAACATAGGGCAAGTAGACATCAAGTGCTTGAAGTGATTAAAGCACTATTGAGCTGCATGATTCCACACAAAGTCTCCCTTTTTGGTCAAGTCTGTCAAAGGTGTTGCTATCTATGAGAAGCCTTTTACAAACCTCCTATAGAAGCCACATAGTCCAAAGAAACCCTTAAGCTGTGTAAGGTTTGTAGGTGGGGGCCAATCAACAATTGCCATTATCTTATTTGGATCTACCCTAACACCATCTGCACTAATAATGTGACCTAGATAGAGCAACTCTATCATGTCAAAGTCACACTTGGACTCTTTGGCATAAAATACTCAACACCTCCTCCAAATGTCTCAAGTGATCCTCCCAAGTCTTGCTGAAAATCAATATATCATTGAAGAAGATCAATACAAACTTCTAAATCTGCTATCTAAAAATCTGGTTCATGCAATTCTGGAAGGTAGTAGGTGCATTGGTCAAACTAAATGGCATCACTAGAAATTCAAAGTGGCCTTAATGATACCTAAAAGTGGTCTTCTCTATATCCTCTACCCTCATGCGAATTTGATCGTATCCCGTGATGGTGTTAGGTTTTCATTGATGTCAAAAAGGATTCTTGGTGGAGTTGCTTCATGGTGTTCATCATGTTGAGATGTCTTCAGAGGATTTTAGGATGTCATGTTATTGGAGTTTACAAAAGTTCACTTTGTGAACATGCTTGATGTGTGTTCATATTCAAGCAAGGTATGATATTGAGTTGATGGTGTAAAAGTTAAGTTCTTCATACTTCTTCACTTGATGAGGTCTGTAACTTGATGTTGAGATAATGTTGGTTCTTTGGTTCACATGATGTTGGCTTGGTGGTGAGTTCAAGCATTAGATGTATGATGTCAGTTTAGGATCTATGTGTTGCCATCATAGTGTACCTTAATGGTATTATGATGTTGTCAGTTGGGTTAACTTGATAAGAGTATATCTTTCACATAGTGTAGTGCCTTTAAGGATCTTGCTGTAGTATTTGGCAGAAATCAATATGTTTGTATAGATGATTTGAGTTATTATTTGATGTTGTTCATGGCTTCATTTCAGGAACTCACTTGGTTTACTTGATGCAAAGATTATTGTCATGCTATCTTAAGGATAGAAGCAAGGTGTTCAAAGGAAGGGTTGTCATTCCAAATCAGGAGGTCTTAGTCTTATTGATTAGACATTTGATAGACATGTGACATAGTAATCTAATGGTGACTTCATTATATGCATTATGTGTGCAATACAAGGCATAATGGCATATCATTTTAGACCACTTTGTGTTCTCTGTATGAAATTCAGTGTTTTACATCAATCTTTGTGTTCTAAAATGTCTTAAGGACTACATCAATTTGGATATGTTTGAAGAGATCCAATGTCTTTAAGTATGTTGTCTCTTGAGATATTAGCCTCTAAACATACAAATACATGTCTTTATATCCTAAACAAACATGTCTTAAAACTTGCACTTTATGTTTTATTCCTTTGATGACCTACTATAACAGGTAAGTTATAACTTAAGTTATAACTTATGTCCATCAAAATCATAGGAGACCGGCCCCTTCTACTTTTCTTACCACCTATCCTGGTCACATCACGAGCTTTTTGGGTGGTGAAGTGAAAATCAAAGACTCAAATTTAATATAAAGTGAGTGGGCTTTTAAAATATTAAGGCTCAAATTTGAATTTTTGACCTCCTCTTATGAGAATGCACTTTGACATGCATGAGATTGTCATAATCATTTTGCTACAGATAAAGGTTTTTGTTATGACTATTTTTAGTCCTTAAAAGGCAGATTTTGGGAATTTTTTTTAAGAGATTTCTTTCTAAATTTTATCTCTCGTGCCAATTGAATTCTATAGAAGGAAGTTATAGTGGATATGCCTTTTAAGGCTATATTTAGAATATCTTTTAATGGGAGATTTTGTGTAAGAGTTGAAGATTATGCTTGAAATATTTAATTCTATATTTCTTCCTCAGGGCAGTGAGATCATTAAGAAGTTTCTTTTGAGGAGAATTTTTTTTAAGAAGACAAGGAAGTTTTTGATAGAGATTTTTTGGCAGAATGATTTTATTTTTCATTAAAGATTTATTTATTCTGCATGGATGTAGAAGTATGCAAAGAATTTGAAGAATATTTACTGTTTTTGCTTGCAAATAGAGAATGTGATTTTGTAGGGGAAGATGAAATTGAACAAGTTAGATTGGATAAAGTTTTTTTTGGAATTTGTTAGGTCTCAAAAATGTAGCTTGTTAATCCTAAGGGGATGCCAGACTCTATGTTTAGATTCGCAATGTTTTTGAACTAAGGCGACGAAATCCGCCTTTAGGGTTTGATGATTTCCTACACTTTAGGTCCTGCTACACCTAGGTGGGTGAACCTTGAAAATTAAAGTAGATTGAATGTAACTATTTTGACTAAGTAAATGGATCTACCTATAGTGGCAAATGGTGTAGAATAGATGAAATCTTATTGACTAATTCTAATATCTGATGAATGGTTGGTATAAATTGTACATGAGCAATATCAAGGTGAATTTTATGACTATGCTTAACTAATAAAAAGATTTTAAATGATGAATTGAAATAAGACCAGTGCCTTGTAAGGTAAACATAGTTAAATGGAAGACTAAGACTAGTGGTTTATAGTGGGCAGTAACTCTAACTATTTGGCACAATATTTTAGTTTATAACTTGTATAAATGTGTAGGGAATTGACCGACAAACTCTTCTTAAAAATTCAATTAATACAATCAAATTTCTTGTTATTCACTAGAAGATAATTTAATCCTTTCTTGAGGGAACCAATTCAATGAAATATGCAAGAAAAATAGATAATATTAACTTGGAGATAGAATGGCAATCCTAACTATATGGTTCTTATTAGTAATCCAAACTAACACTTCCACGTTACTGTGACTGATCAGAAGGATTTTAATTCCTCTAATGGAAACCAATTAATCCAATCACACAGATACAGCAAATGTGTATTGACAAATTAACTATATAATTGATATATTAATTTGAATAACAAGGAAATACTAACCTGGAGACAACCATACAATTGAGTAATTTTAACAAACAATTGATGCCAAAATAAACCACAGAATCAGAGAACTTTAATTTACTTCTTCAATAATATACTTACAACATGGTCTTTGGAAGAAAACATTGTAAACCTTTTGTATTATCTTCTATTACTGATGATCATTTCAGCATCATGTGTTCAACTTATATAGGAATATTCATGAAGAGACATAACTCTTCGAAAAGTCTTTTAGAAATCAACATGATTAACATAACAACAATAAAATAACCATGCTTAAGCTCTATTTAGCCACAAATATAATTGAGCAATGTGATCTAAGTACTCTTGGCTGTGATGTGAATCAATAAATTCAATAGCATTTCTTGTGATCACGTCCATCGTAACCATCTTCTCCAAATGCTTGCAGGCTTCCCCGGATATAGAGTCTTTGTCCTAGAGAGCTCCTAAGGCCTCATGCAATATCATTTGGTAGTCTTTGCTCCATTCCTCTTTGCTTTTTAATTATTTATTGCTCTTGAACAATGTGGACACTCCTACTTTTGAGGCTTCAACACATTCTTTGGCATCATTCTTAAGTTGGTCATAATACTTTTGATGTTGTTCAATCAAATCTTTTTCATTGGAGGTATCTATAATGTCAGAAGTATCTTTACTCTGTGTCTCATTGAGTTTCTCCTATAACCTTTTATCAAGCCTCTCATGCTCTTGGATCGCTTTATAATTTTGAGAATAATTATCCCAAAATTGGTTCAGCTAATGCATCATGTTGGTATGCCTATCCTGGAGTATTGTGGCAAGTGTATCAATCTGGATTTGAGCTATTTGGTTGATAGAGAGTGATTGGGTACTCTATGAGCTTTCTCCCTGAGTTAATCTTTTTATTGACCCCCTGAAGGTGCTCTTAACAACATCTTTCAAATAATCATTCTCTTTTGTTAATATCTCATAGCTTAGTTTGTATGCATCTCTTTCTTTGATCAACATCTGAGCCTGTGCTTTATTCAGCTTTGTAATGTTAATACCAATGTCTGCAGTGATCAAGGGGTCAGTTTCCCCTACTTTTAAAGTCATGGCATGCCCAAAAGCTTTCTCAGTGTCTATAATGGTTGTTTTCTTGTGGGGAGGATACAAGGCCCATATCATCAATGAATTTTCATCGTTGTTATATTTAGTGCCTGTTAGGTCTCAAAAATGTAGGTTACAAACCCTAAGAGGATGCCAGGCTCTATGATCAGACTTGCAACATTTTTGAACCAATTAACAGAGTTAACCTAAATGGTTGATGACTCCCTGCACCTTAGGCTCTACTAAACCTAGGCAGGTGAACCTTGAAAGATGAAGAACATAAAAGGAATGGATGACTCAAATGAATTTAGGGATCTACCCACAGTGGCATAAAGTGTGGAATAGATGAAAGCTTGCAAACTACTTCTACTCCTAATACTAAGATTTGAGATGTAGATGTTTGAATAAGATTTTATGAAATCCTAGAGTGGAATTGGTATGACCAGTGCCTACTTCTATTGGGCTAATGGAGTCAAAGTGTATATGATGTATGATTTACTTACTAGTTACAAATCTAATTATTTGGCACTTGTATTTGTTTATACCTTGTATAAACGTGTAAGAATGTGACTAACAGACTCTACTTATTGATCCACTCGATCCTACCAGGTTACTGTGACTTATTGGAAGGATTTTTAATCCTTGCTTGAAGGAACCAATCAAAAGAATCACACAATGACAGCAAATGTGTATTGACAAAATGGAGTAGATCCTCAATTTGAATAACAAGACAACATCAAGTTGGAGACAGTATGGCAATCTTGTCAATTATGCGGCTCTTCTTACTAATCCAAATGTTACTTCCAAGTTACTGTAATCAATCAAAAGGATTTAATTCTTTAATGGAAATCAATTAATTCGATTACACGAAAACAACAAGTGTGTCTCGATGAAACTGGAATATCAACTTGGAAACTCAGGTTCAAATAACAGATAAATAACAATGTGGAGACAACCAAATAATTGTTTAGCTCAATAAACAATAGACACCAATATTAAATTGTAAATTTATGCATTTTTCTCCATTATACAATTTCAAAAGATTTTACAATGTACAACATAATGTTTTATTTCAGCAATTGGTCAATCCATCTAGTTATCTAACTCCCACATCTGATCATGATGATTTTCCTAATCTACTGATCTACTGATCTACTAATGATCCCCTGACCACCTCCTTGTTTTCCCTAATATATATGTGTGGGAAACAAACTTTAGGCTGAAACAGTATGACTATTCATGGTTCACACCTTTTCACATAAATGAATTAAGAAATAGACGAATTTGATTAAGAGCTGGATCCATTAATCTTCATTTGTAAATCTGTAATTGGCTAGACATCCTCAAGATCTACCTGATGTAGAAGTGGGTGTGGTTACCATCGGCATGACCTCTTTCATCGTTGTGTGATTAATCTTCTTCCCTAATTTCCCAAGTGTTACCAATATAGCTATCAGTGAGAGTCTCGTCACTAAATGTGACTATCATTGAAATCAGGGTAATCTATGTCATCGGGACAACACATTTATGTTTACCTAATCATAATCGTCTCCCCAATAGCCTTTTATATCTTGGATCGGAAAGACTTTCATCGTCGTGAGAATTACTTCACCCAGAATTGTAAACCTTGTTCTGATTCATTTGCTTTTGCCGATGGTTATACATATCGGCATGACCTATAACAAAAACACCTTTTGTTATTCACTGAGATATCGGAGTATCAGAAACATATAAATCTTTTGCTCCAAAGTTCATCTCCTGCCAATGACCACTATTTCTTTTGATTCCATGAGATGCTTAGTGAAATTTTTGTTGAAATACTCCATCGGTATGATCTGAACTATCAGGAGGGTTTTCGAAGTATTCTCTGATATTCTTTAGTTATACCAATCGGCATAACTGGTAGCTTTCTCCTTGATAAAAGGTCATTGGGCCACTTTCTCCCTTGGTGATTCTTAAAATCTTCTCACCGATGCTTATTCTTATGTCGATACCGTTTCCACAAGTTCCTCGTAGAACATGGATCGGTATGACAAAAGGGGATGTCTTGCCGAAATTAGGAGATTTGAATCCACTTATTAGTATGATTTTGGGCATGATTTTTTATGATTTGGTCAGATATGGATGAGTAAGAATACAGGAAAATTTTTAAATTTTCCTGTCCCAACAGTGGCTCTGCCTAGGGATGTATGCCCATAAAAATTTTCCTGTCCCAACAGTGGCTCTGCCTAGGGATGTATGCCCCCTGTGGGCATAGCAAGATCCTAGATCTCTGGGGAGTAGACTAGTGCCTACTCCATTGGGCAATAGAGTCCAAACATCACCTTTTTCCCTAAAATGATATGGTTTTAAAAAAACCACACCATAAAAAGAAAAACATGTATTTTCCTCTGTCAAAAATCTGATTCTCATCACACTGTGGTGAAGCCAATCTATCAATATTTTTAAAGCTTATCTGATTGAATGAATTCATATTATTGATCAATTTTCCATGCTCAATATTGCTAGTGTTTTGTTCGTCATCATGCATTGGGAAGTTAGGTATAATCTAAACATTCTCACCTCCATGTGATACATCTTTGCTACATGAAGAGGATCCCTCTTTAATGTAACTTTTTTCATTATTCTTCTTACTGTTATGTATTGTAAATTGACCTTCCAACTGATCTAAAAAATGAGAATGCTCATTGTTCTCTTCATCATAATTCTGTATAGAAAGTTTGGAACCATCAGATGGACATTTATGCAAACTGAAAAAAAATGTTCCAGGTGTATAGGAAGAAAAGTATTTAGCCTCATTCATGCTGCTCACTCCATTATGTAAATACTTCTCACATGGGTCTGAGAAATTTACCGTGTCAATATCTTCTAAAACAATCAGATCTGAAACCTTTTCTATTTCTTCTATGTCACTGATTGCAAATTTCTGATGCACACTTGAATTAATCAACATTGAACATTCAATATCCTTGATGTGCAAACCAATATCTTTCTCATGTGAGCAAAAGATCTTTAAGTCTAATTTGCATATCTCCTCTTGAACATGGATGGACATAGAATCTTGATCAGTTCCAAGAGTTTTCTCATCATTGTTACACAAAGTGCTTTCACTATCAAAACAAATGCATGCTGGACGTAAAACTTCTAGATCATTCCCATGTGTATATCTCTGATATTCAATAGTGAGTAAATTTGAAATTTGCTCACTGTTGAGTGAGCATATTTCTTCATTTGTCCCATTGCTAACATTTTCTTCATCCCTTTCCTCATAACCACAATACACAAGTTCATTACAATCAAATATAACTGTTTCATCAGCATAATCATTTCTTTCACAAGCTAACATATCACCTTGATTATCTGAAAATGCTTCATCCTCATGATAACATGGATTTGAGAACACATGAAATTCTTGTTTTGGTATATCCTGGCAAAATATCATTTCATCTTCTTTCATCATGTCATTATAAAATGGATTTGAACAGATCTGAAAATCATTTTCAAATGTGCACAACTCTTTTTCATTGAGAGTTTGTCCTCTCCCCCAAATATGCAGATACTCATTTTCTTCCTCCTCAAGTTGTTGATTTAGGTATTGAGGTGGGTGGGCTAGGACAATATGGGCATTTAGATTTTGAAGACTACTCTCATCTTCTATTGTATCATATGTCATTTCATTGTTTGCTGGAATATGTTGTGGCTCCAAGTGTGGTGTGAAAATATCTTGCTATGTATAATATCTATATGGGGGCTGATGGTAAGCATTTTGTTGGATATGTGGCTAAAAGCATTCATTCTGATGTGACACATATTGTTGATATTTTGGGGCATACCATTGTCCTGGTGGTGGGTAGTATTGGGGAATGTTACTTGCACTCATAGGTTGGGGTCTTTGTGGTGGCATATTATGCTGAGTAGGGTTAGCATATGCATTATGAGGTACTTTTGAAGTACCTAGAATATGTGTTCTGATATGGCCCATGTGAATTAACATTTCCACCTTGTTTATGTGGAGGGACATATTTTGGTGGTTTTGATGCCTGGATGGTTAATCATGCCATTTGTCTTAGGATTTCTTGTTCCCTCTTTTGTAACCTCCTAAGCTATTGTTCTTTCCATTCTAAATACACTTCCAATTCTTGATTAGTCATGCTATCAAGATCAATGACAGCTTGATCAGTAAACCTCTCCTGTTCCTCTTCCACCTGTCCCTCGAATTCATTTATTTTTTGAGGTCCTTTGCCATGAGGAGATCCATGCATATCTATTTTCCTCCTCTCTTGGAACAAAGATCTTCTTCCATTCATTGTTGGATTATATTACAATCTTTTCAGAGTCGCCATCTCTTATCAAAAGAGGAATGATTTTTTCTTTTCTAGGTCCTTGCCAGCAGAGTTACCAATTCGTGTCAAAATTCAAAAGTTTACTGACTTTGTAATGAGATGATCTTAACCAGATTCTGGATAAATCCCCAGCAGAGTCACCATTTTGTTGGGTCTCAAAAATGCAGGTTACAAACCCTAAGAGGATGCCAGGCTCTATGATCATACTTGCAATGTTTTTGAACCAATTAACGGAGTTAACCTAAATGGTTGATGACTCCCTGCACTTCAGGATTTGCTAAACCTAGGCAGGTGAACCTTGAAAGATGAAGTAGATAAAAGGAATGGATGACTCAAATGAATTTAGGGATTTACCCATAGTGGCATAAAGTGTGGAATAGATGAAAGCTTGTAAACTACTTCTACTCCTAATACTAAGATTTGAGATGTAATTGTTTGAATAAGATTTTATGAAATCCTAGAGTGGAATTGGTATGACCAGGGCCTACTTCTATTGGGCTAATGGAGTCAAAGTGTATATGATGTATGTTTTACTTACTGGTTACAATTCTAATTGTTTGGCACTTTTATTTGTTTATACCTTGTATAAACGTGTAGGAATGTGACTGACAGACTCTACTTATTGATCCACTTGATCCTACCAGGTTACTATGACTTATTGGAAGGATTTTTAATCCTTGCTTGAAGGAACCAATCAAAAGAATCACACAATGACAACAAATGTGTATTGACAAAATGGAGTAGATGACTATCGGTGAGAGTCTTTTCGATTGAATGTAGTCATCGTTATCATCGGGATAAGATATACCATCGAGATAACTTATTTCAATTTACCCGATCATGGTTGTTTCCCCGATAGCCTTTTATATCCTTGATCAGAGAGACCTTCACAACATGTCATCGACATCGTTGTGAGTATTGCTTCGGCCAGACTTACAAGCTTTGTTCTGATTCATTCACTTTCACTGATGGTTCTTATCTTCTATACATGTCGGCATGACTCATACAAAAACACTTTTGTTAGTCACTGAGATATTAGAATATTAGACTCTTTAATTTTTCACTCCGATGTTTATTTCCTACCAATGACCAATAGTTCCCTTCATTCCATGGGTTGTTTGGTGAGAGTCCCACTGAAATCTCTTATCAGTATGATCTATGTTGTCAGGGGGTTTTGTAGAGTATTCACCGATAGTAGTATCTTATACCGATCAGCGTAACCATGCATTCTCTCTCCAATGAAAGGTCATCAGTGCCACTTTCTCCATCAGTGATTCTAGAGATCTTCTCCCCGATCATTAGTCTCACACCAATACTCTTTTCATCTAGTTTCTCATAGAACATGGGTCGGTATAACTAAAATGAGGTCTTTCCAATATTAAGGAAGTGAGGCCTTTTACATTATTTTGGGATGAAAGTCTTTAATTTCTATGGGATATACCAGTTGTTATTCTGATTTTGGGCAGAATGTTTTTTGGTTTGGTTAGACATGAGTAGGTATGAAAATAAGAAAATTTTAAATTTTCCTGTCCCAACAATGCCTCTGTCTGGGATGTATACTCCTTGTGACTATAACAAGGATTCAGGTCTCTTGGGGGAGTAGACCATATATTTTATTTATTGGGGATGACAGTTTCACATAATTGTATGAAAATGGGAGATGGAAGTGATGATGATGGGGAACGGGGATGATCCTATACTACTGTACATGGAAAAGATTTTTTTTTGAGAGATTCATAGGACTATCCATGTATTGGCAGATCCTAATCTCTTTTGATTTCCATGTATAGGACTATGAAAAGAAAGACTTCAGATATTGCCCATGCACAGGCAGTTCCTGCTCTTCTCCAGACATGTTTTGCAAATAGTAAGAATCATCACCTCCTTTTCCAGTTACAACAAAAGGACCTAACCACAAAGATTCAAACTTTCTGTGCTTTCCTTTCTCTTGGCACCTAGCGTTCCACATTAGTTCTAAGTCATTTATCTCAAATTTCCTATCTTTGGCCTTCTTGTCAAAAAGGTATTTCACTTGTGATTACAACTTGATATTCTACCTTTGGGCTTGTCTCCTTGTTTCGTCAAGTTCTGCAAGATGTTCCAATCTTTCCTCCATTGGTTCAGGAATATTTAAATCTCCCTGAAGAACAAATTTGTAAACTGGTAGGAGATTTTCCAATGGTATTCTTGCTTGTGTTCTGTATACTAGTTCAAAAGGAGATCTGCCAATTGTTCTTTCCACAGTAATCCTATCAGCCCATACAACCATTCTTAACTTCGAAGCCCATGCTTTCTTGTTTCCCTCCAACATTCTCTTTATAATTTTTGGAAGGCTTTTGTTGTTGGATTTTGCCTACCCATTTGCTTGTGGATGATAAGGGGCAGCATAAGACATGGTGATGCCATGTGTACTACAGAAATTTTTGAATTCATCAGACCTGAAACACATTCCATTGTCTGTGATTAATCTCACTGGAGTGCCAAATTTGAACATAATATTTTCCATCAGAAAGTTGATCACCACCCTGCTTGTTGCTTGTTTAGTTGGGATTGCTTCCACCCATTTCGTGAAGTAATCTGTCACCACTAAAATCCATTTGTGTCCACCACTTGACTTCTCTACAATTTCTCTTATGAAGTCAATACCCCACTGATAAAATGGAGCCTCCACATGCATGGGTTTCAAGGGTAATGCTCCCTGATATTTCAACTTTCCTAAAAATTTCTAACATGCTTCACATTTCCTAGTGTAATGATATGAATCATTAAAAACTCTAGGCCAATAGTATCCAACCCTTAGGATCTTGTGGGTTGTAGTCTTTGCTAAAAAATGACCTCCACACACGCCTTCATGTAACTCCTTCATGATATGTTTTGATTGATGCTCATCTAGGCATAATAGTAAAATACCATCCCTATTCTTCCAGTAAAGATCTCCATCAATAAATACATATTTTGAAGCTTGCAATTTAAGTGTCCTCCTCTTGTTATCATCATACCCTTTAGGACATTTCATGTGCTTTAGATAATATATAATGTCAGTATACCATGCAGTATGGTCAATGCTAGAACTTGTGTTATCAACATCATTAGCACTACATATCTGAGAAGCCTCGAGATTATTTTCAGCCATCAATCTAGCAAGACCTTGTCCTCTTACTAGTTTGGTGATTTAGACTTCAATATTGAATTCCTGAATTCTATTTATCCACCTGTATCTTCTACCTGTGACCTCAACTTGGACCAATACATCTTTTATTGTAGCATTAGGTACATATGTTATTATCTTAGCTCCCACCAAGTATGGTCTAAAAGCTTTAACTACCTTTACTAATGCATATGCCTATTTTTCAACAATGTCATATTTTAATTCTGCATTTTGAAGAGATTTGCTAAAAAATGAAATGGGCTGTTCATGTCCTTCATCATTTTTTTGCAATAGTACTGCTGCAACTGTATGATATGAGGCAACTGAAAATAATTGGAATGGTTTACTGAAATCAGGGGATATCAGGACAGGGGCTTCTTTGATTGCTCTCTTAATAGTGATAAATGCTTCTATTGTTTCTGTTGTCCACTTTACTTTTGAATTCTTCTTCAACATTCTTGATATGGGACTAATAATTTCTGCAAAATTTGATATGAATCTCCTGACAAAGTTGATTTGGCCAAAAAATGACTGTATAGCTTTTATATTCTTAGGAATGGGAACTTGGTCAATGGCTTTTACCCTTTCAGGATCTATTCTTACTCCATCTCTTGATACTATGTGACCAAGCAACTTACCCTTTGTCACTGCAAAATGGCACTTCTTAGGATTCAATGAAATCCCATATTCTAGGGCTTTAATAATTATTTGCTCTAAATGTGCACAATAGTCCTCAGTCCTTTTGGAATATGTTGTCATGTCATCCTAATATACTATCATGATTTTATTAATCAATTTATCAAAGGCCACATCCATTGCTCTTTGGAATGTTGCTCCAACATTAGTGAGCCCGAATGACATTCTTAAATAAACATATGTTCCCCATGGTGTACTGAATGCAGTCTTATATTGTTCTAGTTCTTTGACTTTCACCTAATTATATCATGAGAAGCCATCTATCATTGACAATAGTTCATATCCGGTAACCTTCTATAATATTGCTTCCTTATTAGGGAGAGGATAGTTGTCCTTAAGAGAAGACTTGTTTAAATTCTTGAAATCCACACATAATCTAATATCACCATTTTTCTTTCTAACAGGCACCAAATTAGAAACCCAAGAAGAATGCTTGATGTGTTTAATGATAGCTCCATCTCTTAATTTTGTGAGTTCTTCGAGCATCTTAGGAGCTAATGTAGGATTGATAGGCCTCTATTTTTGCTTGAATGGTTTAGCATCTATTTTTAATGGTATTTCATGCTGAAAAAGATCCTCCCTATATGCTTTTAAATCATCATATGACCAGGCAAATACGTGTCTATATTTCCTAAGTAAGTTGATGATCATGCTCCTGATTTTGGGATTAAGATTCTTTCCAATATATACATTCTTTGGGGCTGCCTGTGTCCCCAAATTAATTTCTTCAAGGTCATGTTGCACCACTGGTGTGTCTTTCATTTTAAATCTATCATGTCCATCAAATGCCTTTTCCAATGCTATAAGTCCCTTAGGTATTTTGTTTGTTTTCAACTGAACTATCTCTTGACCAAAAAGGGTTTCCTTCCCATCATGTTCTTCTATAAATGCATTAAAATCAATCTCTTGGTTTTCATAATGATCAACACACTGCAGGAAGTTAATTATATCAGCATAATTATCAAACACTTGCCAGTTATGTACATTATTTGGGATAGTGGGTCTAGTTTTGAAATCAACTTTTGTAATGTCTCCTAATGTGACACCATCCCTTTTTAATGCGATATTTGCTAGAAAATCTGCCATAATGTTTTTTGATCTATCAATCTAGTTGATTGAAAAGGCATCAAATAACTCAATATCATCCCAGACAACATTTCTATACTATCTCAACCTCATGTTTTTTGACAAGTATTTCTCTCTAACTTGGGAAGTAACCAATTCTGAATCACCATATACAACTAACTTTTTTATCTTATGCTTGGTGGCTATATTCAAACCAATGAGCAAAGCCTCGTATTCTGCTACATTGTTTGTGCATTCAAATGTTAATAGATAGGAGTATTTAAAATTTTTACCTTCTGGTGAGATAAATACTACTCCGGCCCTATTTCCTATTTTGCTACATGCACCATCAAAATACATCTTCCATACATAATTTTCTTCTTTCTTAGATTCAACATGTATCAGATCAGTATTCTGTAATTCTGGCTGATTTTTTTCAACCTTGAAGGCTCCCAAATCTATATCACAAAAGAAATGTATTTGATGTTGGTCCAAGCGTTCTATGATGTTCTCATATCTTGGCTCCCTACACAACTTGATTTCCTTACCTCCTACTGGTATTGTGGCGTATAATAAATCCAATTGGAAATTCCCTCATGCCATCGTAGCCCATTGTCATGATAAAAGTATTCCATAATATGGTGGAATGTCAACCATGGTTATATCAATGTTATAGGTTGCTTTAGGGTATGAAGCCAATTTTATTTCCACATCCCTCATAATACCAATGACTGGGATGGATCTATTATCCATTGCATAACACCTACCAAATGTAGTGTCAACCCACATTCCCAATTCTTTCATAAGTGTTATTGGCATGATATTCATTGCCACGCCTGAATCAATCATACAATTCCTTACTATCCTATTTTTGATCAATAATGTAGTGTAGAAAGGGTCCACCTGTGAGGGATTCTTTGTCAATGTATCACCTAACTATACCTCAGGAATTTGGAATATTTCTTGGTGAACATTGTTTGTTCTATTCTCTGATCTTTTATGCTTTTGATTTGGTAGATCTGAAATTAGTTTAACTACTGTATTCCTGTATTTGTCTATCTTCATCATTTCTAAAAGTGGAACTAATATCTTTACCTGAGATATTGCATGAGCAATGTCAAATGAATGGGTCATAGTCTGATCATTTTTTTTGTCTTTATATGTTCTTTTTCTTGATTTTGTGATTTATCTTTTGTTTTATTTTTATCATCTTTTTTTGGTTCCTTGAATGATGACTTTGCATTATTCTTTTTGCAATTCTATTTTTTTATAATGACACTCCCAGGTGTTCCTTGTTCAACATTCACTGTCATGTTCCTTAAGTTATAGGCATTTTTAGCTTGAGCTATTGCAGCTATTGTAAGAGCTTCTCTTTCATTTTCAGTGGGCTTTCTCCATTGATCATATGGCGGATGTTACAATAGGTAGGTTCCTCATAACCATCCTCCTGATTTGAGAACACTTCTTGTTTTCCCATATTGATATGATGTCTCTGATTTCCCACATCATATTCATATCCCTCTTCCTCTATAGAAGAATAGTCTTCATTCAACCAATATGGTGTATCTTGCATCATGTTTATAGTGTGATTGTCTCTGTTATAATTGTATAACATTTCTTCTTGTTGCACTGTTTTAGCCAACTCACAGTATTTAGGTGAGTGTGGTAAATTGCACACCAGACACCAAGGTTTATCTTCTACCATATGTGCCATATTTCTTTTTAGAGGGTCATGAGTATCTTTGCCATAATGTTGCTTTCTACTGTTTTCAATGGGTCTTCCATCTTTCCAGTTTGTATTATATGGCATATCATGCAACCTGGGCCTTTCATGTCTATGCTAACCTTTTTGTTTAGTTTGCTGAATGTTTGGGTTATGAGGATTTCTAGGGTTATCTCTTTTACTAACCATACCTACAACTTTCCTATTGTTCTCAATACTTAATGCCACTTTCTGTGCTTTAGCCAGGGTCATAGGGCATCGATTTATAAGTTCGTACCTTGTTTTGGGATCAAATGCTTTTAGATAAATGCTCAATGCTACTGGATTAGTCAGTTTAGATCCATGTGGTATTTTGTTGTGTAATTTGGAAAATTTTAGATTGAAGTCATACATTGATTCATTCTGGTATTTCTGGATGCTTATCAATTTGTGCAATGCAAACTCAGGGGCATATTGATTACCATACTGCTCCTTAAATTGATTATGGAAATCTATTATTGAACTGATTGAAGCATCAGGTAAGTTTTTGAACTAGTCTCTTGCATCTTCAGTCAGGGACATCATGAATAACCTCATTCTAACATCTTCACAGTCCATACCAATATCTTGTACAAAAGCATTGAAGCTACTGATGTGATCTTCAGCTGATATTGTACTGTTCCCAGTGAACTTCGGCACAATATTTCTCCAATTACTATCCATAGGGTATGGATATAATTGATATCTAATCAAATCAAATTGGCTACATATGTTTGCAAGGTTTTGAGGTGGAAATTCATGGGTGGTGGATTAGGATAGTAATTATATCCACCTGGAGGCTGATGATAAGCATATTGCTACTGTGGGTTTATGTGAGGATTTATATAAGAATTTTGTGGTCTATAATATTGTTGGCTAGGGGGTGGGTAAGGATTAACCATATGTTGAGAGGTGTTGTGTATGGGAGGTGATCTAGGAATTTTAGGAAGGGCATTTTGATGACTTTCAGATGCTTGTGAATTTGAAGCACCACTTGTATTTTGGTGTAAATTTTACTGTGGATTCCTTGAAGTGTTTCCCCTATGTGGAGGTACATTTTTTGGGGGGGTTGTTTTAGCCCTACTCATTATCCATTGTTGCAACAACCTCTTAGTTTCCTCTATCTTGATCATTTCAAGTTCTTCCTGGAGCCTAAATAGATCCTGCTGTGCTTGATTCATACCTCCTAAATTCTTTGGGCTTTTATTAATCTCTTGAGTTGAGAATCCATGTTTTACCCCTTCTCCTTGTTGTAATGACATTTTAAAATCATATTCATCTTGCCTTTGATCAATTTCCCTCATGGTCCGTGCTTCACACTCAAGCTGTTCTTGAGAATCAGGTTTGTATTTCACCAATATGTCATCAGCTACCCTATTGAAATTTTCATTTGATTCTTGCAGAGGTGTAAGACTATTGTGAGTTATTATAATTTGCTTGGCATTATCCTCTTGAGCCTCTTGATTATTATTCTAGTGAGAATAATTTGATGTTCCATTTCTTTTGGAGATGTTTCTAATTGGTGGAGATGATTGCAATTTCTTGCCTTCCATCTTGGATCTCCTACCATCCATTTGGTATTAACTTTCTGTTACAAAAGTTTCTAGAGTCACCACCTATTTTGTAAATAGGAAAAGTTTATAATTTATCTTTCTAGATTCTTCTTGCTAGCAGAGTTACCAAATTAAAATTTCTGACTCTATAGAATGGTTTCTTACTAAGGTCCCTTATTTAATCCCTAGTAGAGTCACCAATTTGTTAGGTCTCAAAAATGCAAATTGATAATCATAAGAGGATGCTAGACTCTACGTTTAGATTCATAATGTTTTTGAACTAACACAACGAATTCAGCTATTAGGTTTTGATGATTTCCTACACTTTAGGTCTTGCTACACCTAGGTGGGTGAACCTTGAAAATTAAAGCAGATTGAATGTAACTATTTTGACTAAGTAAATGGATCTACCTACAGTGGCAAATGGTGTAGAATAGATGAAAGCTTGTTGACTAATTCTAATATCTGATGAATGGTTGGTATAAATTGTATGAGCAATATCAAGGTGAATATTATGACTATTCTTCAGTAATAAAAATATTTTAAAGGATGAATTGAAATAAGACCAGTGCCTTGTAAGGTAAACAGAGTTAAATGGAAGACTAAGACTAGTGGTTTATAGTGGGCAGTAACTCTAACTATTTGGCACAATATTTTAGTTTATAACTTGTATAAACGTGTAGAGAAATGACTGACAAACTCTTCTTAAAAATTGAATTAATACAATCAGATTTCTTGTTATTCACCATAAGGTAATTTAGTCCTTTCTTGAAGGAACCAATTGAATGAAATATGCAAGAAAAATAGATAATATTAACTTGGAGATAGAATGACAATCCTAACTATATGGTTCTTCTTAGTAATCCAAACTAACACTTCTAGGTTATTGTGACTGATCAGAAGGATTTTAATTCATCTAATGGAAACCAATTAATCCAATCACACAGATACAACAAATGTGTGTTGAAAAATTAACTATATAATTGATATAGTAATTTGAATAACAAGGAAATACTGAACTAGAGACAACCATACAATTGAGTAATTTTAACAAACAATTGATGCCAGAATAAACCATAGAATTAAAGAACTTCAATTTACTTCTTCAATAATATACTTGCAACATGGTCTTTGGAAGAAAACATTGTAAACCTTTTGTATTATATTCTACTGCTGATGATCATTTCAGCATCATGTGTTCAACTTATATAGGAATATTCATGAAGAGACATAACTCTTCAAAAAGTCTTTTAGAAATCAACATGATTAACATAACAACAATAAAATAACCATGCTTAAGCTCTATTTAGCCACAACTATAACAGAGCAATGTGATCTAAGTACTCCTAGCTACGATGTGAATTAGTAAATTCAATAGCATCTCTTGCGATCACATCCATCATAATCATCTTCTCCAAATGCTTGTAGGCTTCCCTGAATGCAGAGTCTCTGTCCTTGAGAGCTCCTAAGTCCTCATGCAATATCATTTGGCAGTCTTTGCTTGATTCCTCTTTGATTTTTAATTCTTTATTGCTCTTGAACAATGTAGGCACTCCTACTTTTGAGGCTTCAACACATTCTTTGGCATAATTCTTAAGTTGGTCATAATACTTCTGATGATGCTCAATCAAATCTTTTGCACTGGAGGTATCTGCAATGTCAGAAGATCTTTACTCTGTGTCTCATTGAGTTTCTCTTGCAACCATTTATCAAGCCTCTCATGCTCTTGGATCGCTTTATAATTTTGAGAATAATTATCCCAAAATTGGTTCAACCAATGCATCATGTTGGTATGCTTGTCTTGGAGTACTGTGGCAAGTGTATCAATCTGGATTTGAGCTATCTAGTCGATAGAGAGTGATTGGGCACTCTGTGACCTTTCTCCCTGAGTTAATCTTTTTACTGACCCCCCGAAGGTGCTCTTAACAACATCTTTCAAATAATCATTCTCTTTTGTTAATCTCTCACAACTCAGTTTGTATGCATCTCTTTCTTTGATTAACATCTAAGCCTGTGCCTTATTCAACTTTGCAACGTTAATGCCAATGTCTATAGTGATCAAGGGGTCAGTTTCCCCTGCTTTTAAAGTCATGGCATGCCTAAAATCTTTCTCAGTGTCTATAATGGTTATTTTCTTGTGGGGAGGATACAAGACCCATATCATCAATGAATTTTCATCATTGTTATATTTTGTGCCCATATACACTTATGTGACACCTTCTGGAGTAAGCTTGTATTTATCATCTGTGTTATGCAAAAAACTATCAAATAATAGAGTAGCATTCAAATCAAGACCAGGAAAGCTCATCACCCCTGCTTCTTTGAGTAGTTGTCTACCCTTACTAGGGGTCATATCTTGTAATTCATTATTCACTATTGTTTTCAACATATCAAGTAACTGTCTTTCATTATTGGTAGAGACATCATCAACTGACTCCTTGATTTCTTTCCCCTTACATTTATATTAAAATGATTTGAATTCTTTAGAATGAATAAATTTATCATCAAAAATAAAAGAATCATATGCTATTTGTCTGGGATCCTCATCAGCAAATGCCTCCTCATCATATTCCATGCCAGGACACTGATAGTGTTGCATTTTTTGTTTGGTCATTCTCATTGTCTATCGATGTGGCTCCTCTTGTTCTATAGGTTCTTCATCACCAAAAGATAACAACTCTATCTCTGCTAGTTGTTTCCTCTTCTCGTCTAAGTCCCTATTGTATTTCTCAACCACCAATTCAACTTCAGTCTCTTCCAAATTTCTGATGACATCATCATGTGGGTATGGGATATGTGTGTATCCACTGAGGTTTTGTTTTCTCCAAGAAAGGTCAATGAAACCCTTAGGATCAAACCCTTTCCTTGCCTCAGTACATCTCATATTGTAATGCATCAATTTATCCATAATGAGACTATATCCCTCCTTGGACACCATAGTAAAATCTCCAAAGCAGAGAGTACTAGGCATAAAAGACTGTTTGTCATGGGAACTCAAATGCATCACATTAGAAGAATTCATTTGCCTAACTATTTCCAAGTAGGCAATTATGTCAGGAATAGTCTTAGGCAATATAAAAGGAGTGTCCTCGAAACCATAAACTCTAATCATGGTAGCATCCTCAAAACAGTACTAGTCTCCCCAGTTGTGAGTAACAGTAGGAGGACCACCAAAATCTTTAGGTCTAAGAAACCTTTTTATTTCATTTGATAATGGATACTCACAGGGATGATTGAAATATCTATATAATACTTTGACACAGTATTCTTCAAACTGAACATAACTGGAGTGGGCATATCTACTATCCCATATTCTAGTCCAGATCTGCATGGGTGACTTCTTCCCCCTCTGGTCTGCTGGAACAATTTTGAATTCATTTGGCCATAACCCCACTTCCTACCCATAATAAAGCACCATGTGCACAAGAAGTGGGTAATGTTCAAAGGAAACTGATGGGGCATTATTTTTTATTACGGTAAGACCAAAGTCAATTCTGCCAAAAATATAGGTAGAATAATCAAACTTCCTGGCATTGTGGCACTGAATGTCTGTGGCTATCACCATCAAGGGAATTGTCATGAAATTTGGGACCTCTGATTCTAGGTCTTGGCCCACAGAGTAGTAAGTGTATTGTATGTATGGTTCAAATAATGACACATGAAAAGGGGGTCCATCATTTTCATTTAGAGGCACCATTTCTCCCTCTACCCTTGACCTATGAATAGGAAACCTCCATCCATTATATGTTGTATCCATTCTCTAGTACTCTTTATCCAAATCCTCATAAACTATGGGGACAGTACATAAATAATCCAAGTCAAAAACCTCACAAATGGCATTCTTAGACAAATGTATAATAGGTTCCCCTTGCGGGTTGCATATGGCCTTGAGGCTTGGATTATATTGCCTAGCCAGAAATTGGAGGAGTTCTACATTTAGAAACACATCAGGAACAACTAATTTGCCTAAATTCAAATGCCATGGTTAGACACTGGAAAATTATTGAATCTTCTGTTGTAGTGGAATTTAAATAGTTCATAACCTCTAATTGGACTCCAAACGTTTCTTAAGTATTTACACTTGTCCTCTATTTTCTCCACTTCTACCCTAAGTTGTGCAGACCTTCAGGCTTTGGGAGTTGATCCAAGTAGTTGATCAATTAAGTCTTGGTTCAGTTTTCTCTCTTTTGTTTTTTCCTCAGGGGTTTTGTCAATTTTGTTTTTTAGGTTTACTAGTCTCACCCTGTTGTTTTCTACCTTTTCCTTTCACTGGAATTTCCATTTTAATTTTGAATAGTAAACTCAAATTGTAAGCAACTACACAGAAGTTTGTTTATGGGTACCTGTTATCAGGATGATTTTTGTAATGTCAGGGTGATTTTAATATCTTCTTATGGCACAAACATTTTCTCATGGATCAATTGCTATAACCCTTCAATTGTCTCTTCGACATCATATTTCATTTGTGAGTTTGTATCGGCAAGATATTTTCAAACTTTACCCAATATAGAAGTGGGCATGGTTGCCATCAGCCTGACTTTCTTCATCGCAGTAGGAGTAATATTCTTCTTTGATACCTCAAGTGTCACCGATATGACTATTGGTGATAGTCTTGTTAATTGAATGTAGTCATCATTATCATCGGGATAAGATATGCCATCAGGATAACTTATTTCAAGTTACCAGATCGTGGTTGTTTCCCCGATAGCCTTTTACATCCTTGATCAGAGAGACCTTCACAACATGTCACCGACATCGTTGTGAGTATTGCTTTAGCCAGACTTGCAAGCTTTGTTCCGATTCATTCACTTTCGCCGATGGTTCTTATCTTCTATACATGCCGGCATGACTCATACCGAAACACTTTCATTAGTCATTGAGACATTAGAATATCGAACACTCTTTAATTTTTCACTCTGATATTTATTTCTTGCTGATGACCAGTAGTTCCCTCCATTCCATGGGTTGTTCGGTGAGAGTCCCACCGAAATCTCTATTGGTATGATCTATGTCGTCAGGGGAGTTTGTAGAGTATTCACCGATAGTAGTATCTTATACCGATCGGCGTAACCATGCATTTTCTCTCCAATGAATAGTCATCGGTGTCACTTTCTCCATCGGTGATTATGGAAATCTTCTCCCCGATCATTAGTCTCACACCGATACTCTTTTCAGCTAGTTTCTCATAGAACATGGGTCGGTATAACTAAAATGAGGTCTTGCCGATATTAAGGAAGTGAGGCCTTTTACATTATTTTGGGATTAAAGTATTTAATTTCTATGGGATATACCAGTTGTTATTCTAATTTTGGGCAGAATATTTTTTGGTTTGGTTAGACATGAGTGGATATGAAAATAAATTTTTTTTTAATTTTCCTGTCCCAACAGACTTCATTCATGATTTGCAGAGGAGATGAAAGATTGAAGATTTTTTTTGTGATTGATGACAAGAAAATTACATTAATGTTCTAATTGAAATTTGGATGTAGAGAAAAATTGATTAAAGCACATAGAGATATGAAAAGATATACAGAGAAAATAAAATGGAATATGGAAAGTTTTTTCATTTTCTCTTACGTGGATGCAAGAAGAAATACATATATGTTTTTATTTTGTAGGTGGAATATATTTTTAAAAAAGAAGAAAATGAAAGTGAAATTGTAAGAGTAGAGAAGAGTTGAATGTGAAAGGTTATCTGATTTTTAATGACATCATAGGTGTTTTGATGGAGTAGTTGTTGTGCAGATCAATGAAAAAGATAAATTGATGATATAGTTGTAATGGATGTGTACCAATATGAAGACAACTTGTATGGCACAGTTTGAATAAAATCAAGTATGAAGGCAATATGAAATTGAATCTAAATTAGGTGAATTGATTGAGCAATAGATGTAGGTTGAAGACATAAACATGGATGAATTACAAATGGATTTTGTATTATGCAGAGATGGGATAATGAATTGAATGGAAACAAAGTAACCCTCTGATTTTGTTTATCATTTCTATTGGTGATTGGGTTTTCCAGTGAGGCATAGTATGCCAGTGAGGCTTGTGGTCAGTGAGACCTTCCTATGCCAGTGAGGCTTATGGTCAGTGAGACCTTCCTATGCTAGTGAGGAAATATAAGTCAGTGAGACTTTTTTGTATGCCAGTGAGGCAATCACAAGTTAGTGAGACTTTGTAAAGTTGAAGATTTTATACTTAAGCCAGTGAGGCAGTTTGAGTGGTTTTTCTACCCCAGGAGGGTTTTCCACTAGTTAATTCTTCTTGTGTTGATGTCTTGTATAATTTCTTGTGTTGATGGTTTGCATAATTTCATGTGTCCTATATAATTGAAGATTTGGTGAATGTCCTTTTGATAATTAATTCATTTTAGACAAATCTTATTGACAATTCTAGAGAGGAATTAAAAATTGTTTTTTGTGTATCAACATTGATTCATCCCCCCTCTTAGTGTTGATTATACTCCTACATCCTGATCTAAGATCTATCTTAGAAAAATAGAAAGCACCATGCAACTCATCTATTAACTCATCAATCCTTAGAATAGGATACCTATTTTTGATGGTTTTCTTAGTCAATGACCTGTAGTTGATACACATCTTAATTGTCCCATCCTTCTTTTTGACAAGAACAACTGCAGAAGAAAATGGGCTATTACTAGACTGGATGTGTCCCATCTCCTATAACTCCTTAATTGTTTTTTTCAATTTGATCCTTGAGCCTCTTTAGATGATGGTAAGGAGTGATCATGATGGGCTTGGTCCCATCCTCTAGCTCAATAACATGCTATATGGCTCTATCAGGAGGCACTCCTGGTGGTATAACTCAAAACACCTTGCTATACTTGGATAAGAGCTTCTAAATATCAGCATGATAACTGCCCTTCTGTTGTGGTGGGGACTCTGGCATAATGAGGCACTCTACTGCCCACTCAACCTAGTCATGTCTCAATAACCTCTCCATCCTCTTCAGTAACACCACCCGTGGTTTCACCATCTGATAAGCCTCTAAGGCATATTTTCTTTCCATTGAATTCAAATCTCATTTCCATCTTCTTCACATTCATGGTAAACTCTTCTAACTAGCTCATCAAATGCATGCCAGGTACAACATCTATATCCCCAATGGCAACAACATAAAAGTCATTGACCAACTCATATTCACCCATGGTGATCTTCAATCCTGATATTTTTCTATTACACTGCATTTTGAATCCGTCAGCTACCATCACTTTGAAGCCTTCGAATTCCTCCACCTGCAACCCCTTATGAGTGAGCAACCCCTCATCAATAAAGTTGTGTGTGTCTCTTATATCAATAAGGGTGATGATACGTTGTCCACCGAGTACACCATGCACCCTGAAAGAACCAACCTTCTGGAAACTGGAAAGCTGGGCAAGAGTACCACCACTACCAACTCTATGCTGTAATGCCCTCTCATCTCCACTATCCTCATGGTCTGAAGGCTAATCTGAATGTGAATTAGATGCCTCTAACTGTGACTCCTCAACTAAATAGTACTCTATCAACTTGGCCTTAGCCTTATGTGAGCACTTATGTGAGGGATTCCATGGCTCTTTGTAATGGAAGAAAAGCTTCTTCCTCCTGTATTCATTGAGCTAATCATCTGTCAATCTATTTGATTTGTCCCTAGGCTACTCAACATCTCTTTGGAAGGGTCTCCTCTCCTTCTCCTTATCTCTCCTATGTGGAAATCCCTTAGACTAAAATTTACTCCACCACACTGATGACTCCATATCTTGAGCCTTTTTCATGGCCTCCTGAAGTGAAGCAGGGTCAAAGCCCTTAATCCAACCCCATAGTGGGTCTGACAATCCATTAATAAATAGAATGACCAATCTGTGCTTTGAGAGATCAGGGACCATGATAGATAGGTCCTGGAACTCTGATATGTAGGAGTCTAATGATCCACTCTACCTCAATTGTGCTAACTCCTTAAACTGTAACTTTGGGTCCTTTTTGTCAAACCTATTAATTAGTCTAGTAGTGAACTCCACGTATGAAGTGATCTAATCATGACCCAATGTGACCTTCCTATTGCTCCAACACTTATGTGTAGTCCCCTCCAAGTGTAAAGTTGCATAAGTAATGGCATTCTCCTCTGGCATGGGACTAATCTGCAAGTAGCTATCCAATTTCTGGACCCAAGCTCTCACGGTGGTCTTACCTGATCCATCAAAGTAGGGAAGTGTCATTTTATGCACTTTCTTCTCCATTTCATGGTTCTAAGGTCTTCCTCCCCTATGATGTCTATTCCTTATCCTAATGTTAGAGTACTCTGCAAAGGTCATCCTGACCCTAAACTCTATACTAGATGCTCTCCAATCCCTCATAATCTCCTCCTAAAACTCAGCTTGTGTGGGGTCCTATTTAGGAACTTGGTTCTTGGGAGCAAAATTGAGTATACCAGGTCTATCACCTACTATAAACTATGAATCCCTCCAATGGGTAGCCGATACCTCATCCTTATCCTCTCTATACTTGTGTCTTGTTAGATTTAGGGTAGACAACTGAGAGGGGGGGTGAATCAGTTGTATAAAATTTTCTTTCAATTAAACACTTAAATCCACTTTGTAATTCAATAGCATAATGATAAATCAATCATGGAAACATAATGCATTAAATCAAGAGCAAAAACACATTAACACACATGACACCAAGATTTTGACATGGAAAACCCAGTTAAGGGAAAAACCACGGGGTGATTAACCCAAGATTGTATTCTCTGTTAGAAGAATATAAAGAACAAAATGGCACATGCCAATTAGGGCTCACTGCCTAGACACACTGCTCACAAGAGGTCCACTGCCTACAAAAGACACACTGTCTACAAAATGATAAGTATCACATACATGAACTAGAGAATAGCATCTTCACCATGCTTGAATTAGTTCCATTTAAGCCCAATACTTCTGCTCTACCTTTCGCTCTCCTCCTTGCTACCACACTCTCATCACTACAAGACACTTTTGAAATGACTTTACAATCCCTTATTTATACAAGGCATCAACTTAGGAATAATCATCTAAGTCGGCAAACATCTACAAGAACATCTGCAAGATGTGTAACTCATCCGGTCAGCCAATCTCAGGAAGAACACCATCATCTAGAAGTTATTCTTCAATTGCAAGCTCCAACTCTAATGTGGACCACCAACATGAACTAGACATGATCCAAAGACCTCCACAAGGTTGCCTGAATCGCCAGGAACATCCACAGTACATCTTCTTACTGAAATCCTTCTCTCCTTCCTCTAGAACCTTAAGAACATAGTCTGTCATCACTGTCATAAAGGAATAGATGCTTGCGGACCTCTAGACCATGAACCAATTGAGTTGACACTTCACAAGGACTTCCTAAACACTCCACCAAATCCGCAGAACAGGATAATTCATTTCCAGATCTCACCAGACCTATTCGTATCACTTTGTCACCTCTGAACACCAGTTGGAACCAATTTTACTTGAGCGGCCACAACTTCTTCAGATCTTCATGCGGACCTCTAAAATCTCTACGGGATCACCTTAACACACATATCTACAAACCCTTTAAACTGCATCCTCTGATTTGCGTCTTATCTTGGACTTTTACCTTACTGTCTTCACTATTCTTCTATGTTCCTGATATGACCAATTTTCTCAATATCCTCAACAAACAATTCATCCAATCCTTATCATTAATGTAACAGGAGTATGTTGACATGAATGAAAACACTGGTTAGACCCATACTTGCAACAATCTCCCCCTTTGTCATTGACGGCAACATATGATGTGAAAAATTATTTTGACCATCAGGACAAGAACTTTTTTTTACTGGCACAACTCCCCCTATCAACAACAACCATTCACATGTCTTCTCTCCCTTTACTGCTCCCCCTTTGATCAACAACCACTTGTTTTTTACATTTCTTCTCTCCCCCTTTGACATCAATGGCAAAGGGCACATACTTGCAACTCCTATACTTTAGAATCATATCAGCTGCTCCCCCTAAGTAACAACTCCCTATCATCAATCTAGATCACAAGATATGACAGTGATATCCACCGAACTGATGCACATCAGTGCACCTTAGGTCATCACTAGAGGGGCAATAACCCCTAACTTCTTGAGATACTTATAAGAGTCCTTAGGTAGAGGTTTAGTAAAGATATCTACAATCTGATCCTTCAAAGGCACAAACTCTAATATGACTTCATTCTTGTTCACTTGCTCTCTCAAAAAGTAAAACTTGATGGATATATGTTTAGTCTTTGAATGCAACACTAGATTCTTAGATATATTTATTACACTTGAATTATCATAGAAGATTGTGATAGGCTCCTCATACTCCACTCTTATGTCTCTTAGCATTTGCTTCATCCACAAAAATTGAGTACAACTACCTGCTGCTGCAATAGATTCTTCTTCTGTAGTGGATAGAGATATTGCCTCTTATTTCTTGCTTAGCCAAGAAACCAATCTCTTCCCCCAAAAGAATGCTCCACCACTGGTACTCTTTTGGTCATCCACATCTCCTACCCAATCCGCATCTGTATATGCATGAAGAGAGAAATCATAATCTCTGGGATACCACAATCCATACTCAACTGTCCCTTTTAGATATCTAAAAATCCTCTTGATTGCCATGACATGAGATTCTCTAGGATCAGCTTGAAATCTAGAAACAAGACCAACAACATTCCTAATGTTAGGTCTAGTTTGAGTGAGATACAACAATCCACCAATCATTGACCTGTACTTTTTCTGATCAGCCTTAGGAGAGTCATCATCTTTTCTCAATTTACATCTAGTTGCCATGGGAGTATTCATTGGTTTTGAGTATTCCATCCCAAATTTCTTCAACAATTCTTTCACATATTTGGTCTGAGAAATGAAGATTCCTTTCTTTATTCCTGTCCCCCTGGTTCCTATCACTGTTGTGTCTATCAGCCATATTATTCATGTTCATATTGCCTCCATTGTCCCTGTTTCTATCACCACTATTCTTCCTGTTCTTGTCACCTCCATTGTACATGTTCCTATCACGATGATTATTGTTATTATTCCTATTATTTCTTCCATCTCGGGGAAGAAATTGTTCAAGGGTATGTGCTATCTCCGCCTGTGATTCTCTCAACTCCTATTGAGACTCTCTCAATTCTCTTTCTAGAGCCAACGAGCTCCTGGTGAGCACATTCAAGATCTCGCACATGCTAGGTGCCTCACCTTCCCTATCACCCATTTTTCCTATAGGTTTTGTAACTAGTGGTAGCTCACCTGAAAATGGATCCTCTACAGGTACTTCTCCCTCCTGTATCAACTACAAAATCTGTATATTTGACTCAAATGGATCAATCTATGGTACTTCTCCTTCCTATATTCTCTGTGGGTTTCGTGTTCCTGGTCTTGGTCTAAAATTATATCTATCTATAGGCCACATGTCTCATTTTCAACTTCTGCATGCCATATTTAGCCTCACAGGATGGCAAGATCTTATGCTCTGATACCACTGTAGCATACATCCCTCTATATATGTTTTCTTTGTATGCGTTTTTGTGTTTTTCTGATAGTTTTGAGTTTAAGTTGTCATTGAATGTTTTTGCATGTATGATTTTTGCAACATTGACATAGAAAATGAAGCATATATGGAAAACCTAGAAAAACTAGAATAGATATCAACAAAATAACAAAGACCCAGATTGAAGGAAGAAAAAATATGAAGTTTTATTACACACCCATATCAAGGTTTACAACATCATGTTGGGGTCATTGCCAAACCAAACTATATAGCATATAGAAACGAGCTACAAACTCCTAGAAATGGAAGAAGATGGTTTTACAAATGATAGCAGCTTCCAATCAGACCCTTGGCACCTCCAAATGACAAGTATATGGAACCCAAATGATAGTTTTTGGTATTCTCATAGACCCACAATTTGTACCAGCAAGGTATGACCTCTCAAGTGGATATGGTAGCAAGAAATAGTGTTGAAACTCCCTAAAACTAGACTGTATTGATTTGAATGTATAAGTAGCCTCTAATCGATCATGAACGCAGCGCAAAGATCTCCCAAAATCCCTTCAAACAGTCACTAAATGCAGTACGGTCTAGGCAAGGGTATGACCTAGCAAATGCAAAGTACAGCTAGTGTATTACAACATTAAATCTCCCCAAAATTGTAGAAAATTGTCCATGAAATCTTTGTCTTCAGCTGCACTCTCAAACCTTGTCAAATATATCAATTATTAGTCCAAAACCACTTCCAAATGATTCAAATGAATACATAAATGGAACTCTTGTGTGAAGCTCCTCCAATCCTCTCCTAATGCAATCTTTCATACACAAAGAAAGGTGACTTTGTAGAGGTTTTTGTCTCTACAAATTGATCTTTAATACCCTAAAGCCAAGCTCAAACCCAGTGCATGGGAAAACTCAATATGAGAGCAATTTTCATAAAACATAGCATTACCAAATGAAGTTCTTTTTGGTCTTTTATGTGTCTCCTTTCCCAACACCCAAGAGGGATTTGTTTTTATTTATTTTAAATTATATGTCAACCCCTTATCACTCCATGAGGAGTGCCTATCCCTAGGAATACAACTTTAAGTTACAACTTGTACTTTATAAAATAACTTTACTTTATAAATTAGAGTCATATCGAGGTCTTATAAAATAATATAAGTTAAATATTTAATTTGACTTATATTATTTCATTTTAATCTCTAGTCATATCGAGACCATGAATATTGTGCCAAGGACCTCTACAACTGCCCTGCTAAAAATAGTAACTTCTTGGCTCTTGACTTACTATAAATAGTAAGTCCCTGAGATGACTTTCTAAACACCTCCATTAGCCTACAGAAATTGAATTATAGGCTAACCCTGGTCCATTGGTGCAATGAGCTATATGACGAACATTACAGGCCAAGTCTCTATTCATATGAATATTTTGCATAAAATTTAGAAAGCTTTAATGCCTAGAATTTTAGCTAAGGATAGGCTAGAGTTGATGTGATGAGGAACCACTAGAAATTATGTTCATTAAAAGAGAATGGATTTGAAACCTTTTCCAACTTATTTGAGAAAAGTATAGCCACCTCAAAGGCCTTCCAAATATTGTGGGCCATAAATGGGCTCTCAATTTTAATAAATATCATCTAGATAAGGAGGGTACAAGAACCTAATCCTTTCAAATATTATTCCAATAAGGTAAACTAGCAAAAAATGTAATGTCTAAGGAAGAAATCTTTTCCAAGTCTCCAATCTTTCAATGACATGGACTACCTAAGTGGTAAATCTTGATAATGGTTTGAAATCAAAATCATTAGAATAACCTAAAAAAATGTCCACCATATTGTTTTTAATAGTGGTTCAAATACCTTTTTAACAAATGTGGCCAAATCATTGGTGCCACAATAAACATTTATTTTTAGAAGTGTTAGTTATATTTGTACAATTACAAAATATGGAGGCATCAAGTCTAAATGAAGTCCCATACTTTGAATCTCTCACTTCCACTAAATTGCTTTTGACAACCTTGAAACCAACTAGTCAAATGTCACATGCAATCATGAATCACTCAACTTGGATATAAAAGAAAATTTCTTCAAGCCTTGGAATATGGACAACACCATAGAGAGTGATTAGGCTAATTCTGGGCTCATCAATTTAGTCATCAAAGTACCTTTATTCCCTTGTCCACCTCTTTATTCATGCTAAATTAATTTTTTCTTGAGGATTTATTAATTACTAGAGGTAGAAGAAAATGCATATTTTTGGATTAGTTATTATTGATTAATTGGTTCAAAATGTTGATAAATTTTGTACAAAAGATGTGTTTTTGTTTTAATAGGGTATCTTGTCAACTTTTGGGAAAATCATGCTAAACTTCGAAAATGCTCATTTGGTGGTACTATGATCTTTGAAGGCAATTTCACCAAGTCTAGAGAGGAATACTCACTCATTGTAGAGGCTACAAACTCCAGAAAAGAAAATAATGCAGACCCTTTGGACTTCAGAATGAATATACACTTAACAACAAAGTTTTAGTTTGCTCATGTCAAATTCCTCATGCATAGTAATAGGATTAGTAAACCCAATTCAATAATTTTAAAAGTAACCTCTATAGATAGTAGACTCCTATTAGGAGTCATCATTGAAGTCACTTTCCTTATTTTATGCTTGAAAATAGACTTTGTATTAATTTGGTAACAAACTTGTGTATTTACTTTCAATTAAGACTCCTAATGAGATTAAAATAACATGTGCATGTTAAAACATTATTGTATTATAGAGATCCCTAATAAATATTCAATTGAGTAGTGGTAGTTAAATAGTCAGTAGAGCTAGTTGCTTTTAATCTTTTACAAGTAGAAAAAAATATTATCTATCTTTTTCAGTACAATACAATTTCAGACTAGAAGTAGTCTTATGAAGTTATGAGAAAATATAATGTTATTTTTTTTATTTTTGTAAGTTTTGAGTTGAATATGGTGGTTTAAGAAACATTCTAATATTTAGAGATCTCGCCACTCATTAGAGAATAAGATCCTATATTAAACTATAGATATGTATTTGATGTTTATTTCATGAATATGTTGAAGTAAATATCATTGTTTTCATATTGTGTTACTTGCAGGTTTGTTGTAATAGTCACCATTGTGTTTGTGTGTGAAGTTTCTTGCATTTTCAATTACTATAAGGAAAAACTCTAGAATATAAGAAAAAGAGTGTTGAAAATTTTATTTGTTTTCATTTGTTATCTGTATTGTATAAAAATGCCAAAAAGAGATTCTTAGATAGTTATGATTTCATTATCATCAAGCAATTGGATTGTTCGAGAAGTTTACCTTCTATCAATTCTTACATTAAAAACATAAGCCTTTCTATTTTTTAGTTAGTCTTTTAAATTCATCATAAGCATTTGAATTCCATTGCTATATCTAGTTAGTTCTTTAAATTTAGTTGATTAGATTAGTGAGTGTACATTTCCTTTCCAATAGAGTAGAACAGATCCTAGGAGAGGACTCCACACTACCCCTTTTGTAGATATTCTTTAGACACCACCCAAGTTGATAAGATGATTATCTATTAAAGTATGAGGTTCAATGACATCTTAGCACTTTTTGGCTTGTTGTTGGGGATACACATAGGTGTCATTAGGGGAAAAGTTAGGTAGTCTAAACTAGTAGGGCCTTTAGTAGATAGTCCTTTTATCTACATGGTCAAAAAAAGAAATTCACATAGTAAGTTTGTAGCTAAACTACCCATTTTACAAACAACCTTTGGGTACAACCCAAGTTGACAAGATGATTATCTATTAAAATACTAGGTTCAATGACATCTTGTCAGAGAGTTTTCACTCTCCACCACTAAAAAAAATTGTATCTAGATTTCTGTTGGCAAGAGACGCAATGTAGCTTCATGAGTGTTGTCATTGATGGCAACAAAGTTCATCCCACCCATCCACAGGACATGGTGTGCCTATACTGAAAGTCAGATTGAAGAGTGTTGAGGTTCGGTAAGCAAGAACAGAGCATGTAGCAAGGTCTGACAGTGAGGTCTGGATCTCTCAGAGGAAGTATCTTAGTAAAGTGCAGACTTGGGAAAGTCAAGAGGAGTATCCTGACTGATAGATTCCAAGGATTGAGCCTCCGGTGAAGAAAGAGTGAAGAGATATGAGCACCTAAGTATTGGGTTCCTATTTGGTAGAGTAGACTGAGGAAGAACTGATCAGTAGAGCATCGGACCTTAATCCGGATAAGATATTGATGGTGATCAAGCTTCCTGAGGTATTATTCATGATTGGCCGACATGATTGATGACTTCTACAAGCATCCCCTTGATACACATCACTTGGTAAGCAAGGATTCAGCTGACAGACCAGAGTTTGATAAAATAGTGAAGTATTCCAGATGCCAACTAGAAAGTTGTTGAAATCCTTTGTGCAGATATATATACCAGATAGATCTTGATGAGAAGGAGTGTGTGGTGTATTGTGATGTGAAAAGAAAAGTAGAGAATAGTGTGGAAGTAGTAATACAGGTCCGGTATGTGATAGGACAACAGCACCAAAGAAGAGGAAGAATGAAGTGCAACAGATCGGTATATTGAGCCTAACTAGAACTAAACTTTAGCATATGTGGATGCTTCTCATCAGTTGAAGTATCTAGTTACTTTCTTGTACCTTGTAGACAGTGAGTCTCTTGTAGGCAGCGAGCCTCTTGTGAGCAGTGTGCTCAGGCAGTGAGCCCTAATTGGCAAGTGCCATTTTGTACTTCTATTCTTTTAACAAAGAATACAATCTTGGGTTAATCACCCTGTGGTTTTTCCCTTAACAGGGTTTTCCACGTCAAAATCACTGTGTTATGTGTATTGAGTTTATTTCTGTTTTCATGGTTATGTATGCTTACTTAATTTGATGCTGCACTAATTGTTAAGGAAGAATAGAAAGTTAAAATAATCTAGATAACTAATTCACCCGCCCTCTCAGTTATCAACAATTGGTATCAGAACCAATTTCCTCCTAACAGAGCCTAACATCTTGAGGAAGATCTAGGAATCTCAATATGTATGGTATGAGGGAACAACTTCAGTCTACTCTAGATGACCTTGAGAAATCTCACTCCAAAGTCAATGAATTGAAGGAAAGACTCAAACAAGCTGATGATTTCATAAATGAACTAAAAGAGAAACTGAGTACCTCTATGAAAAATAGAAAGGAACTACTTCAACAATTAGCAAGTCAAAATGAAGCCAATGTTACTGATGAAGATCTGAATGAAAAGAACAAATTATGTGAGAAGCTATCAAAAGAGGTCATTATGGTAAGACATGAAATAGAATCAGGTGTTATGAAATTCACTCAAGAAATTGAAGAGAAAAGAAAGACTGAAGATAATTTAAAACAATCTCTCAAAGAAAAGTTAGAAGATTGCCACAAAATGGATAGAATAATCAGGCATTTGGAATCTGATCTTGAAGAAGCTAGAGATAATGAAGAACAACTTGAGAATCAGATTGTTACTTTAAAAAGGGATCTCCAAACAGCAAATGAATACAAAGAGAAATTCAAGATAAGCTTTGCTCAACTTGAAGTTCTTCTTGAAAGCCAAAAGAGATTAGATGACAAGTAAGGCTTGGGGTATGAGAAAGGTGAAAGCTCTGGATGAGGTCAGAAGAACTTTGGATCAAAAAATCCAAGGAACAGGCCTAGAAGACATTCGATAAGACAACCAAATGCTCAACGATATCCATCTTTTAATGGATACTGCCATAATTGAAATAAGTTTGGTCATAAAGCAAATTAGTGTAGAAGAAGAATGAATCAGACTAATTCATCCTTCTTCAGACAGTGTTTTAATTGCAAAAGGTATGGTCACAAATCTCATGAGTGTAGAAATATGCAAATGAACAATTCATTCAATGGTAGATGCTTTACATGCAATAGAATGGGACATATGACTAATTAGTGTAAATCAAGAGGATATCAGTCAAATATGGAAAAAAATGTTGTTTGCTACAATTGCAATAGAGTCGGTCATATTGCCAAATTCTGCAGAAGTAAGAATCAGGACAAAAAGGGTCTAGTACATCATAATCAAAACCAAGACAAAGGAAAAGGAAAAGTGAATGCGGATGAAATTCAAAGGGAGATGAACAAGATTTGGGTGAAGAGTACAGAAAATGTTGAGGACAGATCTGCACTAGAATCTGGTGCTGATATTCCTTCCAGAAACTAAATAGATGAGCTCTGGCTCAGGGGGAGTCACAAAAGATAACAATTTCCCCCAGCCAGTCAATTGGTGCCTGAAATTGGCACATGGATGGTTACGGATTAAAAGGGTTCTCAGAGAAACATCTAAATAACCCTTGGGAAAGATATGAAAGATTCGCAAGGGATTTAAAGAGGTTAATCATCTAAGATTGATCTGATTTAACAGTCATCCGGTAAGAAGTAGGATTTTCACAGTTTGATCTGGTGTGATTCCAAACTGAAATATCTTGATCTACGGATAAAGGGGATGATTCGAGGAAAGAAGAGACACTTAAATTAATCACTAAGATCAGCTGTAAGTACATCTTAGTGATCCAAAAAAATCTCTCTCATGATAAGGCAATCAGAATAAATTAAGCTGTGCATTTATTACAAAATGAAATTAGGGTTTGCTTAGAGATAAAAGGGTTCGTTTGCTTGTCATTTACACATTTGCATTAGTGAAAGAGATAAGAAGAGATCTATAAACAAGTTTGCTTCATCTCTCTCAAGGATCAATCACAGAATTCAAGTCAACTGGCGATCTTTTCGGCTCATTTCGTGAACCCTAAAAGCGTAAGAGGTATTTTCTGCTCTTGAAATCTCTCTCTGAATCTTTAAAGATGGCTACTCTAAATGTTGTAAAGATTACTGATTGGCCATGCCCTAAATTTAAGAAACATCCCTACAAATCTCTAGAAGTGGATCCCTTAGGCGCATTTTTTGGCATTCCGCATGGGGTTTTGCATGTTGAAGACGTTAGGGCATACATTCATGCGACCATTGAAGAATTTGGGGAATCCAAGCTGATAGATATTTACCACAAGCAGTCAATAGATGATTCATTTGAACTCAAACCTCAGTACAAAGCCATCCGAGATAAGCATTTCAGACAATGCATCCATTTCCCCTGTTTTGTAGAAGATGAGTGGGTCCAGTACATTTTGAGCAGAGTGAATGACAACTTCATGTGGTTGAATGGACCATTCAAGATCACAAAAGATGCTATTAGGGCGGTAACTGGTTTACACTCATTCGGAGGGTTACCTATTCTCAAATCTGTCAAAAACCAAACTATGAGTGAGGCTACCGGATCAAAATTTGACAAGAGGGCAATGACAATTGAAGGTATCACTAATCTGGATATCAAGTTTGCATCCATGATAATTGGTTACAAGATATATCACTCCAGTAGGGAACATTCAGTGCCTGGAACTACAATCTACACAGTTTATCAGATGCTAAAAGAAAATGCTGACTATGATCTTTGTGAGCTTCTCTTGAACCAACTTTTGGAGAATCTACAGAAGATAAAGAAGGACAAGAAGAATTCCTTCAAATACGGTGGCTTGATACTTTGTCTATTCTTCTATTACATGAATGAGCTAACCGGATCTAGTGGCTAGATGTGGCAAAATGACAGACCTATTGCCATACAAATCAGGGATTATTTGCATGGACTTGGTGATGCCAAGGTACAAAACACAACACTCTAGGGCTACTTCAAGAACTTTCAGAATATGATGCAAGCTAGAGAGAGAATCCCCCAATCTCTAGTTGAAAAGTATAAGGATATAGTTTGCTTTATGGTAGAAACTGATCAGTGCCTAATTGAGGCAGTGGAGCCAAGGATAGTCTGGATAATGCTAATGGGGTATGGAGTAGATGAGAAAATTGTAGAGCTACATGTTCAACACATGCTAAGTCAACCCAAGGATCCTAAGGCAGAAAGGTTTGGAACCTTTGAAGAGTTGAGTGTGAAGATTCATGTGGAGCTAAGGAAACTAGAAATGAAAAGAAAAGTGAGGAGGGAAGTTGAAGAATTTTCCAGGAGGCGTGGAATTTCAAAGGAGGCACTTGATACAAACAGAGAAAAGATGGAAAGGGCAAAAAAAGAAAGGCAAGAAACTAAAAAAGAAAGTGCTCTGGTGCAAGCCCCCTCCCGGACCAGATCCTCTAAGAGCTCTGCACCTGCCACTACTAAGAGCTCAAAGGCATCAAAACTAGAAGTAAAATCATCTGGTAAAGGAGAAAAGAGAACAAAGACAAAAGCTACAAGATCATACACAAGCCTCAAGGATGATGAAGAGATAGAGACAGATGAGGAAGTAAAGAAAATGAAGAAGAAAAAGAAAACATCTGGTGAACCCTCTACCGGTCAAGACAAGGAAGAGAAGGCAGAAGAATTTGTTGAAAAGCCTACTCTTCGCATTGATGATATAATCAAATCAGTCACTGTGGATGGGAACTTGAAACCAATGACTGAGTTTTATGATGATTATAGTGAAACTAATTAGAAGATCATGCAAGAAGCTACAATTAGGTATTTAAATATCTACAACAAAGCATTCATTGAAATTATATCTCTGATTCCTAAAAGTCTAGAAAAGGAATTTGAAATAAGAAAGAAAAATGCCATAGCAAAAGACCTAGAAATCTAGGAATAGATTGCTATCCAACTTTGTCCCTCCATCACTCCAAAGCAAATAAACATGGTCTTCAAAGATTACAAGGATGAGTTTCAGAGCAAAGTCAGAATGAATCAACTTATGCTTGGAGAAACTGACAAAGTGACAAAAGAAACTGAAGAGATCCTTCGGAATACCTTTAAAAGATTCAATATTCCTGTCATAGAGGACTTAGGTGATGAAACCTCTACCATGGATGATAAAGAAGAATCTACTGAGACAGTGGCAGAAAAGGCAAAGGAGACAAGTGAAGAGAAATCTAAGGACTTAGATTCCTCTGTTCTAGAAGAGGAAGTCCAAGAAGAAGTAAATATCTCGCATCTGGATTCCCCTACAGACTCTAGATCTAAAGGAGAAGAAAGATCAGAGGAGAAAACTAGTCAAGAAGAAGAAGTAAAGAAAAAAGAAAAAGGCCAAACAGAGAAGACTCTAGGAGACAGTTCTAAGACTGTAGAAGGGAAGAAGACTCAGTCTCTAACAAGAGACATAGCAGAAACTGTCAAAGATTTCTTGACCAAAGAGATGATGGAATTTGATGAACTAGAACTACTTCAAGGTCCATTCAATTTTGATTCCCTCTCCCCGGTTCAAACCATGAAGCTAGCATCCTTTACTCAAGCAAAGGCAAAAGAAAAACTTATGAAGTCTCACATGGAAGACTGCGAGCTCATAGAAACTACATCCGGTGTATTGGAGAAGATCATACCATCCTTCCAAAAGGATCCTTCAGCCTCCACATCTAGTAGTCTAAAGTCTCTTGTAAATTTTTTTCATACACATTTTGATTCCTTAGAGAAGTCAACAGAAGAAAAGGTCTGGAAGGAGTTTTTGGGAAAGAGATTCTCTGAAGTACAAGGACTAATAACCAATGATAGGAGAGTTATGGACATTAGAATAAAGAGCTTAGAAAATGCTCTTAAAGATGGCGGAGATATATAAATTTTGTTTATCCTGGCCCAAAGTGACCAAGGACATTGAGAAGAAAGTAAAAGAGTAAGAGGATAAACTGTTAAGTTTATCACAAAGTTTTGATCCTATCTCCTCTTCCATAATCAATCAAGAGTGTTAAACTATTACAGTCACAAATAAAATAAAGAAGCTTGAGAAGGAGAAGAAAAATAGAATAAACAGGTTAAGTGAACTTAGAGGGATCATTATCCCTAAGTTAGAGGCTATGCATGAAGCCCTAACTGATACTCAAGCAACAACCCGGACTAGTGATCCGTCAAATCTAAAAAGAGAAAAAGCTTTTGCATTCCTGTTGAGTGGTCACATCTCAATTTTGAACAGGATGAAGAAGAGCTGGGCGATAGAAGTGGTACAGTTGAAGACCACTTTTGCAGATATAATTCAGTATATGTAAGTAAAACATGTATATATGTTTTTGCAGCCAAGTATAGATTATTTCTGGTAAATTTTGGTCTGTGGACCCTACCCTTTTCCATTGATGTCAAAGGGGGAGTGAGGAGGAGTGAAAAATGCGGAATCTAGCTAAGGGAGAGCTCTGGTAAAGTGTACATTAGAATAGAGCATCAACCAAGGGGGAGTGTAGTGTGACACTTAGTCATTTTTCACTAAGTGTTGCCATCAATGCCAAAGGGGGAGATTGTTGGCAAGAGACACAGTGTAGATTCATGAGTGTTGTCATTGATGGCAACAAAGTTCATCCCACCCATCCGCAGGACATGGTGTGCCTATACCGGAAGTTAGATTAAAGAGTGTTGAGGTCTGGTAAGCAAGAACAGAGCATGTAGCAAGGTCTGACAGTCAGGTCCGGATCTCTCAGAGGAAGTATCTCAATAAAGTGTAGACTTGGGGAAGTCAAGAGGAGTATCCTAACTAATAGATTCTAGGGATTGAGCCTCCAATGAAGAAAGAGTGAAGAGATATGAGCACCTAAGTATTGGGTTCTTGTTTGACTGAGGAAGAACTGACCGATAGAGCATTAGACCTTAATCCAGATAAGATATTGATGGTGATCAAGCTTCCTGAGGTATTATTCATGATTGGTTGACATGATTGATGACTTCTACAAGCATCCCCTTGATACACATCACTTGGTAAGCAAGGATTCAACTGACAGACCAGAGTTTGAGAAAATAGTGAAGTATTCCAGATGCCAACTAGAAAGTTGTTGAAATCCTTTGTGCAGATATATATACTAGATGGATCTCAATGAGGAGTGTGTGGTGTATTGTGATGTGTGAAAAAAAGTAAAGAATAGTGTGGAAGTAGTAATACAGGTCCGGTATGTGACAGGACAGCAGCACCAAAGAAGAGGAAGAATGAAGTGCAGCATATCAGTATATTGAGCCTAACTAGAATTAAACTTCAGTATATGTGGATGCTTCTCATCAGTTTAAGTATCTAGTTACTTTCTTGTACCTTGTAGATAGTGAGTCTCTTGTAGGTAGTGAGCCTCTTGTGAGCAGTGTTCTCAGGTAGTGAGCCCTAATTAGCAAGTGCCATTTTGTACTTCTATTCTTTTAATAGAGAATACAATCTTGGGTTAATCACCCCATGGTCTTTCCCTTAATAGGGTTTTCCACGTCAAAATCATTGTGTTATGTGTATTGAGTTTATTTCTGCTTTCATGGTTATGCATGCTTACTTAATTTGATGCTACACTAATTGTTAAGGAAGAACAGAAAGTTAAAATACTCTAGATAACTGATTCACCCCCCCTCTCAGTTATCAACAATTTCTTGCCAACAATTTGATGCAAACTATTTTCACCAAGGAAAACCTATCTTCCATATAAACTTAGTAAAATAAGAGTCATTCCTTGTAGGGACTCATATTGTAGGAGCAACTTGAATCAATTAACCAAGGATTATTGCTAACAACATTAGAGAAAATAAATAAAGCATCATTATCATCATCATATGAGGTTTTCTTTGTGGAGGAATCATCAAAGTTCTTATTTTTGTATTCCTCTTTCACATTTACCTTCTTTCCACAATTCCAACACTTTACCCTGCTCTTCCTATGGGTTTAGGACCATTACATTTTAACTTGGATTTCAATTTCTTTCATTCACTTTTAGACCTATCTTTACTCTTGGGCCTTCCCTAAACATGCAAAGATGCCTTATAAGCTTCATCATTGGACTACTTCCTAATCTCTTCACTAAGAAACAAAATAATAAGGGTGTCCATCTTTAGTTGTGTAGCACTATCGTTAATAGAAGTAAATTAAATTATATCCCAAGATTCAGCCAAAGAACAAACCATCAAGATACATTTATCTTCATTGTCAATTTTAATATCTACTAAACCTAGCAGACTCAAAATCAAATTCAAGGCATCAGGTGTTTAGCAATAGAATCACGAGTACAAACATATTTTAAGATATAGCTTATTACTCACACTTTTATTTCAATAAACATCATTTATTCTCTTCCATAATGAGAATGTTATGGTATCCTTTGAGATACTTAACCAGATGGAATGTGCAAGATGTAACCAAATTGCTCCACATACTTTCTTGTCCAACTTACTCTAATCTTCACAAATAATACCCTCAAGTTTTCCTTCCTGTACAACTCTATGTGGATCCTTTTCTTCCAAGAGATCCTCCATCTTAAGGTTTCACAAATCATACCTAGTGACATTAAACTTCTCTATCTTTGAATAGGAAGTAGATGTTATGGTTACACCCACTCATGAATCTGCAAAAAAAAATCAAGATCTCCCATTGTATCCATAAAAACCCACAAAACGTCAAGAAAGGCATCCCCTTCTCTAAAGAGAACCAAATCTCTAATACATGATGTTGATAAAGTTAGGTAAACTACTATAGTTAAAGCAATTGAAAATAGTAATAGATCTAAAATAATAATTAAACTATTTTTTGATAACCAAATTGATGTGGATAAGCATGTAATAAAAAAATAAAATTAGGATTCATAAAATGAATTAAAGCAGGACACCAGATGTAAGTGGAGAATCCCTTTTGGGAAAAAAATCTATCATCAAAGAGAGCACAAATATGAACTAACCCAATAACAATGTGTTACAATAATACATCCAAACTCTCTCCTTAATCTAATAGCATTTTAGTGGAATAACAGTATTCAACTTATAAATAGCCATACTACAACTATCCAAGGCATCTAATTTATATAGAATCAAAGAGGGAAAACCATAATATTTTCTGAAAATGAAGTCATCAAAACCCACTATACAACAAAATTCAATGCCCACAAGAATGACACTCCACAACAATAGCATCTTTGACTAATAGATCCCATGGCACACTTCAACAAAATTAGCACTCCATTTGCAAGCTACTACACTACAGGTGGACCCCACCCATCATAACACAAGATGCTTTACTTGTTAGTGTAGGATTTTATTTTCCTTTTTTTAAGCTTGCTTAGGTAGTTTAACAATTGTGAGCTATTTAATAGGCTACATTTATGTAAGTGGGTACATCTGTGTGAGTTATCAATCCTCTATATGGAAAGTTACTCCACCTTCCTATTTTGGAAGATTTTGGATTGACACCTCACCCCACTCACCTTGCCTATAAATACTCACTCCTTTGCATGTATTTTTAATGGATTGTTTAATGCATTTCTCCAATATTTGCATTATTATTCTGTTTTCACTTTCTTATTGCTCTCCCGTAGATGAATGCTTGCAGCAGATCCTGGCTCTAACATGGTATCAAAGCTCCAAGCTTGTAAGTTTCTTCTTGAATATGTGAGGGTTTTAGCCTTGAGAGTCTAAAAGGTGCATCCTAGAAAAAAACTAACCCCACCATTACGTCTAGAAGGGTCAAAAACCCTAGAAATGCCTGTCAAATCATAAAAAATAGAGATTGGAATTTTTTGAGTGATTTTTGGGGGTCTGTGTGTTAGGGTCTGCAAAATTTTGTACATTTGTACGGATGCCGTACCATCCATACGATGCCATACTGATTGTACCTACCATACTGACTCCTTGACCCACTACGCAATCTTCTTCGGCAGTCATGTTCTGCACGATCTCCGGCTTTGGCTTCAACTGAGGATGATTTTATTTATATTTGGTCTCTAGTTTATTTTTGTTGGAGGTATTGTTATATGTGAACGGTTTATTTTTTATAGGGTTTTCCTTGGTACATAGACCAAGTGGTAGGCACCTTCATGACTTCTCACGATAGTTCGGTAGTCATATAAGTCCTCAGCACCCGCCAAGCAATGTAACCTCAAGCCCATGGTCACCTTGTGACAAAAGCTTAGTGCTCAAGCACCCTCCACACAACTCTTGGTCATATAAAGAATGAGACCTTAGCGCTTAGCGCCCTAGTCTCTTCTATGTAGCTTGAGGTCATATTGGGAATCAAGCACTTAAATCTCAGCTCCCCAGTCTCTTCAATGCAAGCTCTTGGTCATATCAAAGACCAGTGGCCAATATTCAGGCTCTTCGCCCCTCACTACTTAGTAGCATGTCATATAGGCGTCCAATGCCCTAGGTGAAGGGGGCCTATTTTTTTCTCATGCCCTAAAGGAGCACTTTTGTGAAAACCTTCATAACTCGAGCGTCCGGACTCCGTTTTGCACAAACAAGATATTACCGGAAAGAGGACTCAGAGTACATTCTAGTGGTATAGATAATTTTTGCTGGTATTTTCTCAATAACCTGTTATTTTCACCAGAAGTCAGGTCTTTTTATTTCCACATTACCCTTAGTATTTTGGGCATATCTTTTGCATACAGTGTCGAAATTGGGCAAACAAAACATAATTGGGAAGGTGATTCCATCCTCCACACAGCCATCAAGGTTATTTTTCTAGAAAATATCATCAAGTATCTAGTTTTCTATCCTATGGTTGGAAAAAGTGTTGGGAATTAAGGTGTCTCAACCTTGGTAATTCCTTGTATTTTTACATTGTATTTATTTATTAATTGCCTATTGTATTAATTGGATGCAAATCCTATGTTTTCATATTGTTGGAGTTGGCATGGTGATGTGTCATCCTACATGGCATATGACCACATGTAATTTTGTCCTCACATGAGGAGATAGGTATCCCACTTAGTGGAAGAAATATTTTTCCATGTGTTGGCATCTTGGATGTTGTGTAAGGGAATATTGACTGAAACAATTATGACAGATTCCTATGACGAAGTTATGACATGTAAGAGTCATAAATAGAAGCTTGTAAGACAGTTGAAGACATGTGTCGAGGAGCATCTTTGAAAAAGGCATCTTTGGGCACCCCAAGGTGGACTATGACATTTTGTAAGAGAATATGCTATTTATATCCTGTGTATGACAGATTCTCTTATAGCTGTAAGTTAAGACATCTATGACAGATTCTATGATGGTCATAAGAGTTGTAAGAGCATTTGTCATAGCCCATTTTGGAAATAGGTGACCTCTTTGGGATGGAGTGTATGGACAAGTGTCAGGAACATCTTACAATGTTGAGCAAGTGTCCATAGGCATGAGTTTTGGGCCATGAGGCCAAGTTGGATGCCCATTCCAAGATAGAGCCAATTTTGCCTTGTATATTCTATATAAACAAGTGCTCTGAGGAGTTGTATTATGTGATTGATAGGTACTGTTATGCTGCCAGATTGACTCCAAACATGACTGTCGAAGACTATTGAGAGCTTGCATTGCAATTGTATTGTAAACCATATTCAGTTTTGATAATACATTGTTTAGGTTTTCGAGTGTGGGGTTTTTCATCCGATAAGGGTTTTCGCCACGTTATATCTTGTCTCTCTTCTTCTGTCTTCTTTTTAGTTCTATGTGTATTGCTGTAATATCTCTTTTATATGTTTTATGTTTATATAATTGTAAAGATTAAATTAAATTTGCATAGATCTCCCCTCATTAGATTAGTGTAGGAAGTGATTTTTGCACACCTAGCTTCCTTTCAGTTGGTATTAGAGCTTGTTCACCTTTGGTCCTAGTTGTTGGGTAGGGGTTTTTTGAGCCGATCTTAAGTTGAGTGGGAGTCTGTGCAGAGTATTCTAAATCTTATTGCAGTAATGAGATGGCAAGCACATCTGGAATGATAGAGGTGGAGAAATTCAATGGCACTAATTTTGAGTTGTGGAAGTTCAAGATGGAAGACATGCTTGTTGATTGTGACCTATGGGAAACTATATCTAGTATAAAACTAGCTACTATGGCACACGTTGATTGGGATCTCAAAGATCGAAAGGCTAAGGGTCTCATAAGACTCAGTCTAGTTGATTCTATCCTATTGAATGTCCATGAGGAGAAGATCACGAAAGATCTTTGGAAGAAGTTGGGTGATGTTTATCAGGCCAAGTCCTTGGTGAACAAACTTTTTCTGAGAAAGAAGTTGTATTCTCTGAAGATGGAGGATGGAGGATCTATTGCGGATCACCTAAATGCCTTTAATATGTTGATTTTTCAATTGACATCAGTTGGTGTGAAGGTGGAGGAGGAGGATTGTTGCATGACCTTACTTTGTTCTTTGCCGGACTCATGGGACCATCTTGTGATGACTATTTGGAGTACCACATCCACTTTCATAATGGATGAAGTGGTATTTTCACTGTTACCTGAAGAGATGCAAAGAAAGTCTTCTGAGGTAGCCAAAGAGGCTCTTGCAGTTCATAGAAGACCCAAGGAGAAAGGGAAAAAGAAAGATAAGAAAGTTGAGAAGGGTAGATCCAAATCTTGTGGGAGATCCAAATATCCTAGAAAGTCCAAGGCTCTCTATTGGAACTCTGGGAAAACTGGGCATTTCTGAATGGAATGCAAAGAGGAGAAGAAAAAGAAGAAGAAAGCTCCTGATTTAGATTCTGACAAGTCACAAGATGATGGTGATGCCTTCATCACAGCCCTGGCAACCCATGCATCTGATGATGTGTGGTTGATTGATTCTAGTGCATCATTCCACATGACCTCGCATAGAGACTGGTTTGCTAAGTATGAGGAGTTTGATGGTGGAAGGGTGTACTTGGGTAACAACTCTCATTTGAAGATTGTTGGTCATGGAAGAGTCTCTATCCAATTCCCTGATGGATGAGTGAAGGGGATCTCTAGGGTTATGCACATCCTAGGCTTAGCACAGAACCTATTTTCTATAAGTATGTTAAATGATGCAGGTGTACAGGTTGTCTTTTCAAAAGAAAGATGCAAGATGACTAGAGGCGCTATGGTGCTTGCTAAGGGTACTAGGAGAGGTACTCTGTTTCAGCTAGAGGCATGCATTTCACAATGCAATAGTTCTTCTGAATCAAGGAAGAGGGCAGCAATCACTTCATCCCCACCATCTGAACTAGCAGTGTAGAAATTTGTTGTATGTAATCCTGATGGTAGTATTCATGCCTTGGAAGTTAAGCTTCCTGCTAAAAAGACAATGTTATGGCATAAGAGATATGGCCACATTGGTGAGAAAGGTCTTAGAACCCTAAAAAATAAAAACCTCATTGAAGGGTTGGATGATTGTAATCTTGAGTTTGATTTTTGTGAACATTGCATATATGGAAAACAAAACCATGTTTAGTTTTATTTGAGTTCTCATAAGTCTTCTCGTGTGTTGGACCTTGTTCATTCTGATGTATTTGGTTCTATTAATGTTCTTTTGTTATCAAAATCTATATATTTTGTATCTTTCATAGATGACTACAGTAGAAGGACATGGATTTATTTTCTCAGAAGCAAATCTGAAGTCTATAGTAAGTTTAAGGAGTTTAAAGCCTTTACTGAAAATTAGATTGGTAAAAAGATTAAATGTTTGAGAATTGACAATGGTGGTGAGTATTGTTCTACAAAATTTGATAAATATTGCAAGGAACTTGGGAGTGAAAGACATAAGACAACGCCATGCACCCCGCAACAAAATGGAGTTGTAGAGAGGATGAACAGGACACTGATGGAGAAGGCTAGGAGTATGCTTAGTGGAGTTGGCCTAGAACAAAAGTTTTGGGCTGAAACTATTGTGACTACTTGCTATCTGGTAAACAAATCTCCTACATCAGCTCTTGTTGGAAAGATAGCCATGGAGGTGTGGTCTGGTAGAAACCCTTCAATAAGGCATCTTTATATGTTTGGTTGTGAGGCATATGCACATGTGCCTAGGGAGAAGTGGTCAAAATTGGAGAACAAGGTTGTTAAGTGTATCTTCATTGGCTATGGTGTCAGTGTGAAAGGATACAAGCTTTGGGATCCTATGGCTGAAAAAGTGGTGTATAGTAGAAGTGTCATCTTCAAAGAGCTAACACCTTCTTCCACTATTTTACAGCCAGAAGAAAAAGAAAAGAAAGAGGATGTTGTTTAGTTTCCTCCTACTCCTGAGAAGACTCAACAGAAAGACAATGTCAGACTTGATGATGAGGAGAGCTCTAGCAGCTCTGAAATATCAGATGAAGAAGCTGAACCTCAACCTCAGCTCTTGAGGAGGTCTACATGAATAAGAAATCAACCTTAGAGGTTTGGTTATACATTGCTTGATTCTAGTTGTGCTTTTGCTTTGCTTACTAACAGTGATGAACCTAGAACTATATTAGAGGCTATGGATATGAAAGATGTAGGTTCCTAGAAGGAGTCCATGGGGGATGAGATGGCTTCTTTGGAAAAGAATCAAACTTGGGACTTGGTGCCTTTTCCTGCTAGACAGAAACTTGTTGAATGCAAATGGGTGTTCAAGAAGAAATTTGGTGCAGATGGTAGTGTTGAGAAGTATAAGTCCAGATTGGTTGTGAAGGGGTATTCACAAGTGGAGGGTATAGATTATGGTGAGATCTTCTCTCTTATTGCAAAGCTGACATCCATTCGATTCCTTTTATCTCTTGTAGCAACTTATGACTTAGAGGTAGAACAGATCGATGTGAAGACAACTTTCCTTCATGGTAATTTGGAGGAAGAAATTTACATGTCACAGCCAGAGCATTACATGGTGAAAGGTAAAGAAAATTTGGTTTCCAAGTTAAAGAAGTCTTTGTATGGTTTGAAGCAATCTCCTAGGAGATGATACTTGAAGTTTGATGCCTTTGTGTTGTCAATTAGATTTGTGAGATTGAAATTGAATCACTGTGTGTATTATAAGTTTGATGGTGATCGTATTCTCATTATTGCATTATATGTTGATGATATGTTGCTCATTGGGAAGGGTAAGAATATGATTTTTGATTTTAAATCTCAGTTGTTAGCATAGTTTGAAATGAAAGATTTAGGGGTACCCAAAGACATTCTAGGAATGGAAATCAGAAGAGATGGAGCTAACAGAAAACTTTGGTTAAGCTAGAGTAAGTATGTGAAGATTGTGTTGGATAGGTTCAGCATGGCAGATTGTAGACCATTGTGTGTTCCTATTTCTTTGGGAACAAAGTTATTTGTTGAGGATTGTCCAAAATCTCTTAGGGAGGTGGAGGACATGAGTAGAGTATCTTATGCTAGTGATGTTGGTAGTTTGTTGTATGCTATGGTCTGCACAAGACCAGACATTGCCCAAGCAGTGGGAGTCCTTGGTCGATTTATGGCTAATCCTGGACGGGTACATTGGGATGTAGTTAAGTGAATGTTTAGATATTTGAGGGGTACTTCCAAGTATTACATATGCTATCATGGTAATGTTACAGGACCTCCACATTCTATTGATATTTGTGGATTTGTAGATTCAGATTGGGCAGGTGACATTGATAGTAGGAGATCCACTAGTGCCTATGTGTTTACATTATTTGGTGGTATAATTAGTTGGATGAGTAAGCAACAATCTGTGGTTGCTTTGTCCACGATAGAAGTTGAGTATATGGTAGCAAATCATGCTTGTAAGGAAGCCATTTCGCTTAAGAGATTGTGTTCAGATATTGGTGTTGATGTAGGTCAAATTACGATTAGTTGTGACAGTCAGAGTATGATTTACCTTGTGAAGAATCCAACTTTCCATGCCAGAACAAAGCATATTGATGTACAGTTTCACTTCATCCGAGACATGGTAGAGGATGGGAAGGTAAATTTGGAGAAGGTAGATACTTTGAAGAATGTTGCAAATGCATTAATGAAACCAATTAGCACAGAGAAGTTCAGATGGTGTTTGGAGTCTATCGGCCTCTCAGCCTATAGCAGTTAAATCCTATTTTTCTATTGGCTCTTACAAGGTGTTTGACAAGTGGGAGAATGTTGGGAATTAAGGTGTCTCAACCTTGGTAATTCCTTGTATTTTTACATTGTATTTATTTATTAATTGCCTATTGTATTAATTAGATGCAAATCCTATGTTGTCATATTGTGGGAGTTGGCACAGTGATGTGTCATCCTACATGGCATATGACCACATGTAATTTTGTCCTCACATGAGGAGATGCGTCCCACTTAGTGGAAAGAATATTTTGCCATGTGTCAACATCTTGGGTGTTGTGTAAGGGAATATTGACTGAAACGGTTATGATGGATTCCTATGACGAAGTTATGACATGTAAGAGTTAGAAATAGAAGCTTGTAAAATAGGTGAAGGCATGTGTCGAGAAGCATCTTTGAAAAAGGCATCTTTGGGTGCCCCAAGGTGGACTATGACATGTTGTAAGAGAATATGCTATTTATAGCCTGTGTATGATAGATTCTCTTACAACTGTAAGTTATGATAGCTATGACAGATTCTATGATGGTCATCAGAGTCATAAGAGTATTTGTCATAGCTCATTTTAGAAATAGGCGACCTCTTTGGGATGGGTTGTATGGAAAAGTGTCAAGAACATCTTACAATGTTGACCAAGTGTCTATAGGCATGGGTTTTGGGCCATGAGGCCAAGTTGGATGCCCATTCCAAGATAGAGCCAATTTTGCCTTATATATTCTATATAAACAGGTACTATTATGCTATCGGATTGACTCCAGACATGAGTGTCGAAGACTATTGAGAGCTTGCATTGCAAGTGTATTGTAAATGTTGGGATAAGGTGCCATTAACCTTGTAAATCCCAATATTGTATTTATTCCATTTATTATTTGTAATTACCCATAAGGGATGTACAAGTTTCACCGGCAGTGGTAAAAATTATTTACTGACCATGGTAATTACGGAGTTACTGCACAGTAAGTCCTGGAGTTACCGGTGGTAGTTACGAGATGTCATTTACTATGGTAAATGGTAATTGGTCAAAGTGGGGTATACATGTGGAGGAATAATCTATTTTTAGTGTTCTGATGCACGTCATAGATGCTGTAATAAGGTGTAAGAGATTCTATGACAACTGTAAGTTGTCATAAGAATCTATGACACTAATAATAGCATATGATGTGTCATAAGATGTTGTAAGTGGCTATTTTTAGCCCCAAGGCATTCAAGCTTGCATGGGCACTTTTTCCCAAGTGTAGGATGCATGTATGACAGCATTTATGACCCTGTAAGAGCCTATTCTTGGCCATGGACGCCCAAGGTTGTATGATTGACTCTTGACAAGTATTTTGAGCTTGTAAGAAGTCATTTAATGTCTTGAGGTTGTGTAAATTCTATAAAAACCATAGCATAGTAGATGAGAAGAATATAATAGTTTACAGGTACCCAGGTTCTACTGGAGTGAAGGTTGAAGGACAGAGGAAGTGAATGTATTTGTAATCTCCTTTTGTGAAGATAATACAACTTGGCCTCTTTTCTTGGTGGAGTTTTTTTCTCGAAAGGGTTTTCTCCACGTTAAACACTTGTGTTATGTACTTCATTCTACTTTTGGTATATTTATGTATTGTGGGTTTATGTTTTGTTACAATTTCCATTGTTAATGCACACTTGAAAGATTGCTGAAATGTATTCGAATTAGATTTCCATTGAAGTAGTGTTTCTTTCATTTCTAACACTTGGTATCAGAGCTTGGCCAACTTTGACTCTTGGGTGGTAGTGTGGAAGCTATAGCTATAGTGGGAGATTTGGTTGTGTTTGTTTTGCAGATCTTGTGTTGTTATTATGGTTGCATCTACCATTGCATCAACCTCTTGTTTAGACATTGAGAAGTTCAACGGAATGGGGTATGAGTTGTGGAAGCTAAAAATGGAAGATTTGTTGGAAGAAAGAAACCAATGGTTGGCTGTCCAAAAAGAGAAGAAACCCAATGATGTCTCTCAAGATGAGTGGGATAGACTGGATAAGAAGGCACGGAGAACCATCCAGTTGTGTCTTTTAGACTCTGTCCTATTGAATGTCACAAAGGAAGAGACTGCATACAAGTTGTGGAAATGGTTGGGTGAGATCTATCAAGCCAAGAGTATGGTAATAAACTTTATTTAAAAAGAAAATTGTTTTCCATGAAAATGCAAGAAGGTGAATCAATTGCAGAGCATTTAAATTCTTTTAATTTGTTAGTGAGTCATCTTGATTTAGTAGATGTTGAGGTTAGTGAGGAAGATAAATGTATCTTACTTCTTCATTCTTTACCTGAGTCTTGGGAAAATGTTATCCTTTCTATCACTGCTAACCTCTTGGATCTAAAGTTGGATGCTCTTGTTTCAGTGCTACTGTCACAGGAATTGAGGAAGAAGAGTTCAGATAGTTCAGGGGATGCTCTCAGTGTCAAGGGAAGGTCTTAGGAAAGAGGACCTAAGGGAGATCAGAAAAGGGCTAAGGACAAGTCCAAGGGCCGATCTAAGATTCCTGGTAAAAAGAATAGAGTTAAGTGTTGGAACTATGGTAAAAGGAGACATGTGAAGAAGGAGTGCATAAATCCCAAGAAACAGTGGGAGAGTGCTTCGAATAAGTCCTCGAATGTAGGTGAAGAAGTTTTATTTTCTGCATGTAATCTTGTTTCTAATGATCACTGGTTGATTGACTCAGGATGCTCATTTCATATGACCCCACATAAGGAATGGTTCTCCACATATGAAGAATATGATGGAGGTAATATCTACCTTAGTGACAACTCTACATATCTGATTGTCAGGAAAGGAAAGGTATTGTTGTGTTTTAGTGATGGGAGGATTAGAACCCTCCCAGGTGTTTTGCGTGTTCCTAGATTAGCTAGAAATCTGATTTTAGTTTCAAAGTTGAATGATTTGGGACTGCATGTGATATTTGACAAGCATGGTTGTGGATTGGTGAGAGAGAACTTGATGGTAGTGAAAGGGAAGAGATTCAGGAACTTGTTTAAGCTTGAAGCCACTATAGTTTATAATGCCTCCTATGTATCTGAGGCCAGTACTGAAAATACATGTATGTTGTGGCACCGTAGATTGGGCCACACAAGCAATAATGTACTGAAAACTATTAAGAATAAAAATTTGTTGGACAGTTTCTCTTATTCTGATGAGCACTTTGATTTCTATGAGCATTGTGTGTTTGGTAAACAAAATAGAAAATCATTTCCTTCAAGAAGCAATAGAGCAAAAGAGAAGTTAGAAATTATTCATACAGATGTGTTTGGACCTGTGGATAATGAATCTATTGGAAAATCTCATTATTTTGTAACCTTCATTGATGATGTATCTAGATTTACATGGATTTATTTTATGAAGCATAAATCTAAAGTTTTCACTAAGTTTAAGGAATTAAAAGTCTTAGTAGAGAGCCAATCAGGTTTAAAAATAAAAATATTAAGATCTGACAATGGAGGGGAATATTGCTCTAAGGAATTTGATGAGCTTTGCAAGCATGTAGGTATAATTAGACAAAAGAGAACTATGTATACACCACAACAGAATCGTGTTGCAGAAAGGATGAACTGAACAATTATGGAAAGGACCATAAGTATGCTTAGTGATGCACAGTTGGATAAATGCTTTTGGGAAGAGGCTGTATGTACTGCTTGCTACTTGATAAATAGATCTCCTTATAAGGCTCTTGATTCAACACCTTATGAAGTGTGGGTAGGTAAGAAACCTTCTATTTCACATTTAAGGGTTTTTGGTTGTGAGGCTTTTGTTCATGTGCCTAAGGAAAAGTGTACATTCATTGGATATGGTAATAATGTCAAAGGTTATAAGCTTTGGAGTCCACTAACTCGTAGGATTATCTTTTCTAGAGATATTATTTTCAAGGAACTTAGAGCTATTTATGAACTTGAGCAGCCAAAAGAAAAAGATGAAAAGGTAAAGAAGGTGCACTTTGATTTAGAGCAGTAAGATGCACCTTAGGAAGAATAGAATGATGGATTGGGGGGTGAAGAAGAAGAAAAAGATTTGAGTAGTTCTGATGAAGATGAGTGTGTTGTTACAGAAGAAGTTGGTGCAGATGAACATGTAGAAGAACAAGTTGAGACTCTTACTCCACCCTTGAGGAGATCTACAAGACAATGGAATCCAGTTGACAAGTATAGCCCACCAGATTTCCATTGTCTATATGCTTTATTGAGTATTAACGATGAACCTGGATCCTATAGGGAAGCTACTTCTGCAGATGATAGTGAGTCTTGGAAGCTAGCCATGCAGGAGGAGTTGATGGCTTTAGACTCTAATAACACCTGGGATCTTGTTAATTTGCCCAAAGGAAGAAATTCCATAGGGTGTAAGTGGGTCTTCAAGAAGAAGTTTGGAGCAGACGGGTCATTGGAGAAGTACAAGGCTAGACTGGTAGCTAAGGGATACTCCCAGAGAGAGGGAGTTGATTTTGGTGAGATATTCTCTCTTGTTACTAAATTGACTTCTATTAGATTTCTCTTATCCATTGCTACAACTTATGATTGGGAGATTGAGCAAATGGATGTTAATACTATGTTCTTGCATGGAGATCTTGAAGAAGAAATTTATATGCAACAACCTATAGGTTTTGAGGTAAAAGGAAAAGAAAATTAGGTTTATAGGTTAAAGAGGTCTCTTTATGGTCTAAAATAGTCCCCCAGAATGTGGTATCAAAAGTTTGATTCATTTGTTTTGAAATTGGGTTTTGTTAGAAGTGAGGAGGATCACTGTGTTTACATTCATTGTGTTGATGATTCTATAATGGTTATTGCTTTGTATGTTGATGACATATTTTTCAGCAATACTAAGGGTATGGTCAGTGAGCTTAAAGCCCAACTTTCAGGTGCATTTGAGATGAAGGATCTTGGTGCTGCAAGGTATATTTTAGGAATGAAGATAAGAAGGGACAAAGTTAACAGAAAGCTTTGGTTGTCACAAAGTAAGTATGTGAATACTATTTTGTAGAGGTTTAGTTTGCAGGACTATAATCCAGTTAGAGTTCCTTTACCCATTGGTACTAAGCTTTCATTAGATATGTGTCCAAAGAATAAGGATGATCTTGAGGATATATCTAATGTGCCATATCCTAGTGTTGTAGGGAGTTTGATGTATGCAATGGTTTGCACTAGACCAGATATTGCCCAAGCAGTGGGAGTTTTGAGCAGATTTATGTCTAACCCTGGTAGACAACCTTGGAACTATGCAAAGAGGGTGTTTAAATATCTTGCAAGCACTCTTGATCATTATTTGGTTTATTATGGTACTGATAGTGCTAATAAATCTTTGGACATACAAGGTTTTGTTGATGTAGATTGGACAGGTGACTTGGATAGTCGAAGGTCCACTAGTGGCTATGTGTTTACTCTATTTGGAGGTGCAGTGAGTTGGATGGGTAAGAGGCAGCCCACAGTTGTTTTGTCCACCATAGAAGTAGAGTATATGGCTGCAACTCATGTCTCTAAGAAGGCAGTTTGGTTGAGGAGACTGTGTACAAGTATTGGTTTTGATTGCAGGAATATTTAGATTGGTTGTGATAGCCAGAGTGCTATTTTTTTGGCTAAGAATCCCATGTATCATGCTTGAACTAAGCATGTTGATGTTTAGTATCACTTTGTTCGAGAGTTGGTTGCAAATGGAGAGATTGAGTTTAAGAATATAGACACTCAAGAGAATGTTGTAGATTCTTTGACCAAGCCTGTGAGCAAAGAGAAGTTCGTGTGGTGTAGAGAGGCCATGGGCCTTATTTCTAGTGCCTGATTATTTTTCATTCAATTTCCTATGGTTTGATTTACAATGTATAATGTCAAGTGGGAGAATGTTGGGATAAGGTTCCATTAACCTTGTAAATCCCAATATTGTATTTATTCCATTTATTATTTGTAATCACCCATAAGGGATGTATGAGTTTCACCGACAGTAGTAAAAATTATTTACTGACTATGGTAATTACAGAGTTACTGCATGGTAAGTCCTGGAGTTACCGGCGGTAGTTAGGAGATGTCATTTACTATGGTAAATGGTAATTGGTCAAAGTGGGGTGCACATGTGGAGGAATAATCTATTTTTAGTGTTATGACATGTCATAGATGTTGTAAGAAGGTGTAAGAGATTCTATAACAACTGTAAGTTGTCATAAGAATCTATGACACTAATAATAGCATATGATGAGTCATAAGATGTTGTAAGTGGCTATTTTTAGCCCCAAAGCATTCAAGCTTGCATGGGCACTTTTTTCCAAGTGTAGGATGCATGTATGACATCATTTATGACCCCGTAAGAGCCTATTATTGGCCATGGACGCCCAAGGTTGTATGGTTGACTCTTAACAAGTGTTATGAGCTTGTAAGAAGTCATTTAATGTCTTGAGGTTGTGTAAATTCTATAAAAACCATAGCATAGTAGATGAGAAGAATATATCAGTTGACAGGTACCTAGGTTCTATCGGAGTGAAGGTTGAAGGACAGAGGAAGTGAATGTATTTGTAATCTCCTTTTGTGAAGATAATACAACTTGGCCTCTTTTATTGGTGGAGTTTTTCACCCAAAAGTGTTTTCTCCACATTAAACACTTGTGTTATATGCTTCATTTTGCTTCTGGTATATTTCTATATTGTGGGTTTATGTTTTGTTACAATCTCCATTGTTAATGCACACTTGAAAGATTGCTGAAATTTATTCGAATTAGATTTCCATTGAAGTAGTGTTGCTTTCATTTCTAATAGTAAACCATATTCAGTTTTGATAATACATTGTGCAAGTTTTCGAGTGTGGGGTTTTTCACCCGATAAGGGTTTTCCCCATGTTATATCTTGTCTCTCTTCTTTTGTCTTCTTTCTAGTTCTATGTGTATTGCTGCAATACCTCTTTTATATGTTTTATGTTTCTGTAATTGTAAATATTAAATTGAATTTGTATAGCTCTCCCCTCATTAGATTAGTGTAGGAAGTGATTTTCGCACACCTAGCTTCCTTTCAAAAATGACATTTCAGTGAGTTTTATTTGAATAAAGGGGTTGTTTTTTCTTGCTTGAGAGCATTATACTATTGTTTCTCTATCATCTTTGTTTTATTCACAATGGATAAACTTCCAGTTCCTCTTCTCACTCCATTTAACTATTTTGAGTGGAAGAAGCAAATAGAACTTCTGTTGCTTAAATTGTGGTTGCATAGGGTAACTATGGGTACAGATCCTGAACCCATTGGTGTTGTAGAAAAGAGAAAATGGCTTGATATATGTGATGAAGCTTATGGGACTTTATGTCTTTCTCTTTCTCTTGATCTTCTTTTCCATGTTGAGTCTTGCAAAACTGCAAATGCTATATGGACTACATTAGAAAATTTATTTGGTAAGCAAGACAACTTAAGAAGTTTTCAGTTAGAAAATGAACTTATATTGCTGAGTCCATCTAACTTTGATAGCATTCAAGATTTCTTTACTAAGATTAAGTCTCTCATATTACAGTTGAAACAATGTGATATACAGAAAGATGACAACTAGTTGATCTTGTCTATTCTTTCTAAACTAGGTTCTGATTATTCTATTTTTGTATCTACTTCTTATGCTACAAGGGATGCTCTTGGTGCTAGGTTTAATATGCCTTCTCTTGATGAATTTGCTGCATCACTCAAGAGAATAGGTAAAGTTAGTACAGATGGGTACTCTGAAGTCTTCCAAATCACAAGCTCTTGTTGCAACTCAAAACACAAAATATGAGAAGGCTTCAAGTGGCAAAGAAAAGAAGTAGAAAAACAAGAATAGTGAGAGAGACAAAGATTCAACACCTCAAGCTACCCCTAAGCCATCCAGTAAAAAGGAGAGACCCACTTGTGCATTCTGCAAGAAGCGTGGGCATAGTGGACAAGATTGTTACAAAAAGGAAGTGAATGAGTTGAAGAATCTTATTCAAAAAATCAATGTAAATACTCCTTTGGCCTTATCTCCTAGTTCATCTACTCCTACTCCTTCATCAAAACAGCCAGAATCTTCTGAAAAAGGGCAAGCTAACAAACATAAAGGTAAAGCACTTTGTGCATCTACAAGTTCCAATTCAGGTAAATGAATTTTTTATTCTGGAGCCTCTCATCATATGGCTTCATGTCAGTCCATGTTTTCTACTTTTGAGCCTTGCATTATGCCACCAATTTTAATGTGTAACAATACATATGTGAATGTAATTGGGAAGGGATCAATTGAGATCAGTGATGGTACCTTTAATGTTGTACTTTGCATACCTTCTTTGACAAACAATCTACTTTCCATATATCAGATTACTCATAGTGGTGCAGGGAGAACTATGGAATTTACACCTGATTTAGTTATGATTAGAGACTGGGAGAGTACAGAGATTATTGCTACAGGGGTTATTGATCATGAAACTTGGTTATACACCTTTTCTGGTTTTTCTCTTGATGATGGTTCAGATACTTTGGCTATTGTTCACACTCCTTGTGTGAACCATATTTCTGAGGAGAAGTGTGGTCACTTGAACCTTCTTTTTCTCACATCTAATCCAGTCCTTGAGACTTGTGTTGACATTTCTTCTCCTCTTCCTGCTTCTTCAGATACTCATATTTCTATGGTTAAGCAGGACAATGTTTGTTCTTCTAATTTTTTGTGTGGGATGATTATTTAACAGGTATTTCTGAGTTGTTTTATGAGTCTCATATTGCAGATTTTGAGGACACCTTTGATGATAGTCACAACACAGCTACCATCCCTTTAGAGGCTCACACTTAGATCCAGTTTCCCTCTTCATAAAATTTGTGGGAGTGGCTTCTTTATCCTCCATTGGACTTGTTTCTACCCAAGGGAAGAAATGTTGTATGCAAACAATGCACTATATTCTTCTCTCTTGCATCTTTCAGTGGATTTGAAGTTACTTCTACCTATGATGGACACTTGATCCTCTCCATGCTCTTCTTGAGGAATCATGTTTGTATGATGGTTGTATCTTTGGGGGGTCTTATGACATTCTCCACCATCATTGTATTTAGGTACCTAACATGACTTTATTTTTCGGGACCCATCTCTACATCTCCCTAAGTTGCTCTTAAAGGGGGGTGTTAGTGTAGGATTTTATGTTCCTTTTTTTAAGCTTGCTTAGGTAGTTTAATAATTGTAAACTATTTAATAGGCTACATTTATGTAAGTGGGTACATGTGTGTGAGTTTTCAATCCTCTATATGGAAAGTTACTCCACCTTCCTATTTTGGAAGATTTTGGATTGACACCTCACCCCACTCACCTTGCCTATAAATAATCACTCCTTTGCATGTATTTTTCATGGGCTATTTAATGCATTTCTCCAATATTTGCATTATTATTCTATCTTGGCTTTTTTATTTCTCTCCCACAGATGAATGCTTACAGCAGATCTTGGTTCTAACATTACTCTCTCACCTATCACCTAAGAATGAGAAAGTGGTTTAAAGGCATTCAAACCACTATCATAAGTAAAAAATCACCATAAATGTAGCCTCCCTTATTCAATGCCATTGCAACTAATATTAAAGTCAATTGGGAGAAAATAATTAATAAATAATTCACCAATCAACCCCTAGGTGTCCATGTACCCATCCCAAGGTATTAGAGGCACAAGAAGTACATAGGATTTATAAGGTTAATAACACCTTAATCCTAACATTTGAAAATTTTAAAATTGTAGTTGTAGTTTGGTTGGCATGGGATGATTAATTGATGCTAGACAAGCTTGTGTGAGGTTAGTGATTTCTAGCATATATTTGAGATTGAGTGTTGGAATGGTGACTCTCTTAATGAGGTTTCAATAGAAAGACCAAGGAGCCTTCACTTGATTCTAGATGTGAGTTCAACATGGACCTTGTTGGAAACAAGGCAAATAACTGAGAGGGGGGGTGAATCAATTATCTCAAATATCTTAACTTTCTTTCTCCTTTAATAACCAGTGCAACATCAAAACATATAAGCATACATGATCATAAGAACATAAATAAAATCATCACACATAACACAAGGATTTTTATGTAGAAACCCCTATTAAGGGAAAAACCACGAGGTAACTAACCCAAGATTTTATTCTCTATTAAAAGAATAAGAAGTACAAAATGGCACTTGCCAATTACGGCTCACTACCCGAGCACACTACTCACAAGAGGCACACTGCCTACAAGAGACTCACTGTCTACAAAGTTTATAGAAGGTAACCAGGTGTTTAAACTAATGAGAGGCATCTACAAATGCTAAAGTTTAGTTCTGGTTAGGCTCAATATACTGATCCAATGCACTTCATTCTTCCTCTGCTCTAGTGCTGTTGTTCTGTCACATACCAGACTTGTATTGTTGCTTCCACACTTATCTCTACCTTTCCTCGCACCTTATTTCATCACTTCTACACACATACACACACTTCTACATACTAGAATCCATCTGGTATATATATATGCACCAAGGATTTCTACAACTTTCTAGTTAGCAACTGGAATACTCAAGATATTTACAAATTACTAATCTATCAGCTGAATCCATGCTTGATATGTGATGCGTATCAAAATCATATACAATGAAGTCATCAATCATGTCAGACAATATTGTATGATTGCTCAAATAGCTTGATCAACATCAATTACTCATCCAGATTGAAGTCTGATACTCTGCTGGCCAGTTCTTCCTCAGTCTACTCTGCCTATCTAGAACCCAACATTCAGATGCTCATATCTTTTCCATGTTTTATCACTGGAGGCTGAATCTCTGGAATGTAGTAGTCATGATACTCCTCTTGACTTGTCCAAGTTCACAACTTATTGAGTTACACCATCTAAGAGATCTGGACCTGATTGTTAGACCTTGTTGCATGCTCTATTCTTGTTCACCAGACCAGAACAATCTTCAATCTGTCTTTCGGTATAGACATACTATGTACTGTGGAAGAGTGGGATAGACTTTGTTGCCATCAATGACAACACTCATGAATCCACACAATGTCTCTTGCCAACAATCTCCCCCTTTGGCATTGATGGCAACACTTAGTGAAAAATGACTAAGTGTCGCTACAAACTCCCCCTTGGCTGATGCTCTATCTTATGTACTATTTTACCGGAGTTCCCCCTTAGATGGATTCCACATTTTTCACTATTCCTCACTCCCCCTTTGATATCAATGGCAAAGGATAGAATCCACATACCAAAATTTGCAAAAAATAACCTATACATAGCTGCATAAGTATATATACATGTTATACTTACATATACTTAAGTATATCCGCAAAAGTGGCCTTCAACTATTCAAATTTTGTTGCCTAGCTCAGCTTCATCCTATAAAAAATGGAGATGTGACCACTTAACAAAAATGCATAATCTTCTATAATTCTTAAGCCTGCTAGATCACTGGTTCAGGCTATGGTCTGAGCATCTGTTAAGGCCTCATGCATTGCCTCTAACTTAGGGATAATTATCCCCCTAAGTTCACTCATCTTGCTTATTATATTCTTCTTCTCTTTGTTTAGCCTCTTTATTTCATTTATAATGGCAATAGCTTGGCATTCATGATTCATTATGGATGTAGTGAGTGGAACAAAATTCTGAGATAAACTTGATAGTTTACCTTCTTGTTGTTTCACCTTCTTTTCAATGTTCTCTATCACTTTGGACCAAGATAGACAAAATTTGTACATGTCCCCACCATCTTTAAGAGAATTTTCAAGGCTCTTTATCCCAATATCTAGGGTCCTCCTATTATTAGTAATGAGTCCCTCTACTTCAGTGAACCTTTTTCCCAAAAATTCTTTCCAGACCTTTTCTTCTGCCGATTTCTCTAAAGAATCAAAATGAGTGCTGACAGAGTTTACCAGAGATTTCAAGTTACCAGATGGAGAGGCTGAAGGATCCTTTTGAAAAGATGGCATAATCTTCTCTAGCATATTGGATGCAATCTCTAATAGCTCGTAGTCTTCCATGTGAGACATCAGAAGTTTTTCTTTTGCCTTGGCTTGAGAAAAGGATGCTATTTTCATTGTCTGGACTAGAGAGAGAAAATCAAAATTTAGTGGTCCTTAGAATAGTTCCAGTTCATCTAACTCCATCATCTCTTTGTTCAAGAAATTCTTCACTGCCTCTGTATTGTCTCTTGTCAGAGACTGAGTCTTCTTTTCTTTTGGAATCTTTGAACTGCCATCAGATATCTTCTCTCTTTGTTCTTCTTCTCTTCCCTTTACCTCCTCTTCTTGACTCACTTTCTCCTCTTTTCTTCCTTCTCCTTCAGTTCCTAAATCTGGAATGTCTGCAGTGGGATCCAGAGGAGAGATGTTAACTTCTTCATGACCTTCCTCTTCTGGAACAGAGGACTCCAAGTCCTTAGACTTCTCCTCATCTATCTCTTGTAACCCTTCTACATTTTTGTCAATAGATTCTTCATTTGATGCATTTAATCCTTCAACATCCATGGTAGAAGGTTCTTCATCTATTTCCTCTATAATAGGAAGATTGAATCTTTTGAAGGCATTCCAAAGGATGTCTTCTATTTCTCTTGCTACCTGATCAATTTCTCCAAGCATAAGTTTGTTCATTCTTTCTTTGCTCTAGAATTCATCCTTGTAGTCCTTAAAGATCATGTTCATTTGCTTTGGAGTAATGGAAGGATAGAGCTTAATTGCAATATGTTCTCGGATCTCTAAGTCCTTTGCCTTGGAATTCTCTTTTCTAAGTTCAAGTACCTTCTCTAGACTTTTGGGAATTAATGAAATTCAATGAATTCTTTATTATAAATATTCAGGTACCTGACTATAGATCTTCCAAGATCCTCTTGTCAGTATCACTATATTCATCATAGAATTTTGTGACTGGTTGTAGGTTCCCATCCATAGTGACTACCTTGATGATATCATCAATAGAAAGAGTGGGCTTTCCAATAAATTCTTTTGCCTCTTCTTCTTTGTTTTTACCGGTAGAGGGTTCCCTGGATGTTTTCTTCTTCTTCTTCATTTTCTTAACTTCCTCATCAGACTCTATTTCTTCATCATCCTTGTGACTTGTGTAAGACCTTGTGGCTTTTGTTTTCGTTCTCTTTTCTCCTTTTCTAGATGTCTTGACTTCTAATTTGGTGGCTCTTGAGCTCTTAGGAGTGACAGGTGCAGAGCTCTTGGATGATCTAGTTCGGGAGGAGGCTTGTATCAAAACACTTTCTTTTTCTACTTCTTGTTTCTCTTTCTCAGCTCTTTCTATTTTCTCTCTATTTGCATCAATTGCCTCTTTTGATATGCCATATCTTTTGGCAATTTCCTCTACTTCCCTTCTAACTTTCCTTTTATCTCTGGTTGTCTCAGCTCAACATGTATCTTTACACTTAATTCTTGAAAGGTTCCAAACATTTTTACCTCAGGGTCTTTTGGCTGGCTCAATAGGTGTTGAACGTGTAGCTCCAAGATTTTCTCATCTACTTCGCAACCCATTGGCATTATCCATACTATTCTGGGCTCAACTACCTCCATTAGGCATTGATCAGTGTCAACCATGAAGCACACTATATCCTTGTATTTTTCAACTATGGATTGAGGAATTCTTTCTCTGGCTTGCATCTGGTGCAGGAGCACCTAGATATTTAAGTTTTGATTAAATGTTTAGTTGTCTTGTTTTGTTTAATAAGGTCTTCAAGACCATTTTTTTTATGATGTTATGAGGCTTGGAATCCATGTCGTAGTTGGACTATGTCCCAATGTCGAAAATAATCTTTTGTTATGTTAGGTAGTTTCCAATAGTTCTTATGTAAGCCTTTGTTGAGGCATTTAAAATTGTTATAGGTAGTCATTTAAGTTGAGTGTTTCTAGGCCTTTTAAAGGCATGTCAAAGGGTGTGTTGATGTGTTAAACCTTGTCCAAAGGTTAGTCAAGTGTTAAAAAGCATTCTTATTAATCTTTGCTGTCCAAAAACAATCTTTGCTGTCCAAAAAAAACAGTTTCCTTATTAATCTTTTAAAAACAGCAGTTATAAGACAAGAAAGGTCGATGGTTTTAGGAATTTGGAGGGACCACTTCACTCTAGGCTATGTTTGAGGCTTGTTTTAAGCCAATGGAGGTTGTATTGTACGGATTCATTCAAGAGATTTGAGAAATATAACAAAAAGACACTGTTTTTCTGCCTTTTACTATTTTTTCTGTTTTTTCCTTCACTATTTCTGCAAAATCCGTACCTGTACGGAATAATCTTGGCATGAATTTGGAATGGGATGAAAGGGGACTGAATTACCTTTGATCCAAAGCTTATTGGAGGTCTTAATATCGAATTTGAAGGGAGGAATCTCTGTTTTACCAAAAACTGTTTTTTTCTGCTTTTTTCTATTTTTTCACTGTTTTTGCTACAGTAATCGCGATTGTACGGATGCATTATTGCCCAAGCTTGTAATGGATGGAAAGAGCTTTGAAGTACCTTCAATTTAAGTCTAGTTTGGTGTTTTGGAAATGATCTAGGTGAAAGATATCACCATTTTCCCATAAACTATTTTTTCAGAAATTGCTGTCTCCATTTAAAAAAATCACTGTTTTCTGCAGTTTTCCATACTTGTACGGATCTGTTAGGGTCTCCATTTGTATTGCATGTGTAGAGAGGTGAGATGACTTCCAAATGCAATTAGTTTGAAGTCTTGGCAGCAGATAATAAAAAAGATATCCAAGTTTTCCCAAAACTGCTTTGTGCTGACTGTTTTCTGAACTTACACCTTACAACAGTCCGTACCTTTCAGTTGTATGGCCCTGTCATGGGATGTTGACCTCTTGGAAATGAAGAGTCTTGTGAGGAATGTGGAGGCAGGGGAATGGTGTAGATGAGTTTGGGCATAAGGAATGACTCTGTAGAAGTCTTATGTGGAAGCCTGAAGGAGGACAGCAGCAATAAGGTATTTTTAACAAGTTATTACTTTGCAAAGGAAGGCATTATGTTGAATGCATGTTGTAGGATTGGTAAGTGGCAATGAGAATGTGTTTGTGTTGAGGGAGGCCATCCCAAGGTGGTTGTGTGACTATTATTCCAATGGAACAGCAATGCCATGTTAGTCTGTGAGATTGCTATCCTGCAGTCCTGTATAGAGGAGTTGAAGGGATGTTAGATGGAGTTGATATCTTGGAAGGTGTCTTGGAGTCCTCCTTCATATTGTGTGTGTGTTAAGAGTAAGTTGGAGATGGTGTTGAAGGCTGTCTTGAGAGATCTTTGCATGTGAAGTTATGATCATGCTACTGCTGTCCTAGATGCTCTGCATCATTTTTGGTATCAGAGCTAGCTAGTAGATCCTTGAAGGTGTTGTGGATCTTGTGAAGAAGATAAGGTTTGTGAGAATTTGTAAAGATGCCTCCAAAGAACCAGATGGCAAGAGAGAATGCTGAGCTAAGAGAAGCCTTAGAGGCAAGAGAGAAAGAGCTGAGGGACAGAAGAGAACAAGATGCTGCCAGAGACAGAGAGTTGAGGCAAGTAAGAAGGGAGAATGCAACAATCTTGGCAAGATTGGAAGCATTAGAGAAGAATCCAAGAAAGGATGAACAAAATGAGTTAGAAGAAGATGAGGATGCAGATGAGAATCCTCTTGAGGATGAGTTAGATGCTGAAGAAAAGAAGTTTGTAAGATTGCTGAAGGTAGTCCAAGGAAGTGGAACTAAGGCAAACATAGAGCTACCTATCTATCAGGGGAAGATGGATAGTGAAGAAGTGTTAGGGTGGATAGATGCCATGGAAAAATTTTTTGAGTATGAGGAGATGAGTGATGAAAAGAAGATCAAGTTTGCAAAGACAAAACTGAGAGGAACAGCACTTACCTGGTGGAGTAGTGTACAGACAGAGAGAATGGCTAGAGGTGCATCAAAAATCACTTCTTGGAGTAGGATGAAGGATATGTTGAAGGATCAATTCCTTCCATCTGATTACTCTATTCAGACAAAGAGGATGAGGCAGAATCTGAAACAGAAGGACATGGATGTTCTGTCCTATACTGAGCAATTTCATAAGCTTAGTATTAGAGGTGGGCTGGAAGATGAAGAAGAGAAAGTGGCAAGGTACCTTAACGGGCTTAGGTATAACTTGCAGGATGAGATTGGGTTAGCAGTACCAAAAACACTTGGAGAGTGTTTTCAGTTAGCCATCAGGGCTAAAGAGAGAGTGAAGAGGAAACAAGAAAGGCAAGGAGGTTATGGAAGAGGAAACCGAGGTAGGGGCAAACCTACTAGTGAAGTTTAGAACAGCAATGAGAAGGGTAAGGAGATTTCTACAGAACAGAGAGGTGGACATAGAGGTGGAGGTAGATTTGGATCAGGTAGAGGAGTGTTCACAGGTAGATGTTACCACTGCAATGAGGTGGGACACACATCTTTCAACTATCCTAAGAAGGATGGTGTTGACAAGACCAAGGATAAAAGAGTTCACTTGGCACAAGAGGAGAAGAAGCCAGAAGAACCAGAGATGTCGTCAGCCTCTCCAATGATGGATGGAGAGATGCTCATGGTGGAAAGAGGTAAGATGCAGCAACCACCACAGGTATCTATTTTCAGAACTAATTGTTTGAGCCATGGCAAGATATGCAAGTTGATTGTAGATTCAGGTTCTCATGATAACTTAGTTTCTTGGGAAATGGTGAATAAGTTGGGGTTGAAGACTTTTGATCATCCCAGTCCTTACCATGTCACTTGGGTGAGTCAGGAGCAGCAGGTATTGGTCACTAAGAAGGCTTATGTTGACTTCACAATTGGCCCATATCAGGACTTTGTTTTGTGTGATGTTATTCCTATGACATGTGGGCATGTAATCTTGGGCAGACCATGGCAGTATTCCAGAAGGACAATTCATGATGGGTATACTAATACCTATGTAGTGCACAAAGATGGTAAGAAGTTCAAGTTAATTCCTTTACCTTGTGAGGAGAAGAAGGAACAGGTTACAATTTGCTTTGGAGAGAAATTGAAGTTGAATGTGCAGGTTCAGGGTGATTGCACACAGCAGCAACAGTTGCAACAGAGTAGAGTGGATGACAGTCCTAGAGAGCAGCAGGCTTGGGACTTGAGTTATGTTAAGGTAGGGGACACTGAGTGTCCTATACGGAGCCAGAAGAAGGAAGGCAAACAGTAGAAGGTCCAAGGAGGAATGAATCAGAAGCTCCAGTTGAAAAGAGCTGAAGCATTGCAGCAGCAAGGTCCTAGACAAGGACACCAAAACAAGTTTTATGGTTCTAACACTGTTTACAGGAGCCATGCAGGTTGGAGAAGGAGAAAGATAACTTTTGGAGAGTTCATGTTCCCTATCACCAGTCAGAGAAACATTCCAACAAGATGGAAGACTGGATGGAGCAGATCCCCTAACTCTTGGGACAAGAGTTTTCATCATGCCGGGGAGTATGGTGCAGGAGCACCTAGATATTTAAGTTTTGATTAAATGTTTAGTTGTCTTGTTTTGTTTAATAAGGTCTTCAAGACCATTTTTTTTATGATGTTATGAGGCTTGGAATCCATGTCATAGTTGGACTATGTCCCAATGTCGAAAGAATCTTTTGTTATGTTAGGTAGTTTTCAATAGTTCTTATGTAAGCCTTTGTTGAGGCATTTAAAATTGTTATAGGTAGTCATTTAAGTTGAGTGTTTCTAGGCCTTTTAAAGGCATGTCAAAGGGTGTGTTGATGTGTTAAACCTTGTCCAAAGGTTAGTCAAGTGTTAAAAAGCATTCTTATTAATCTTTGTTGTCCAAAAACAGTCTTTGCTGTCCAAAAAAAACAGTTTCCTTATTAATCTTTTAAAAACAACAGTTATAAGACAAGAAAGGTCGATGGTTTTAGGAATTTGGAGGGACCACTTCACTCTAGGCTATGTTTGAGGCTTTTTTTAAGCCAATGGAGGTTGTATTGTACGGATTCATTCAAGAGATTTGAGAAATATAACAAAAAGACACTGTTTTTCTGCCTTTTACTATTTTTTCTGTTTTTTCCTTCACTATTTCTGCAAAATCCGTACCTGTACAGAATAATCTTGGCATGAATTTGGAATGGGATGAAAGGGGACTGAATTACCTTTGATCCAAAGCTTATTGGAGGTCTTAATATCGAATTTGAAGGGAGGAATCTCTGTTTTACCAAAAACTATTTTTTTCTATTTTTTTCTATTTTTTCACTGTTTTTGCTACAGTAATCGCGATTGTACGGATGCATTATTGCCCAAGATTGTAATGGATGGAAAGAGCTTTGAAGTACCTTCAATTTGAGTCTAGTTTGGTGTCTTGGAAATGATCTAGGTGAAAGATATCACCGTTTTCCCATAAACTGTTTTTTCAGAAATTGCTGTCTCCATTTAAAAAAATCACTGTTTTCTGCAGTTTTCCATACTTGTACGGATCTGTTAGAGTCTCCATTTGTATTGCATGTGTAGAGGGGTGAGATGACTTCCAAATGCAATTAGTTTGAAGTCTTGGCAGCAGATAATAAAAAAGATATCCAAGTTTTCCCAAAACTGCTTTGTGCTGACTGTTTTCTGAACTTACACCTTACAACAGTCCGTACCTTTCAGTTGTATGGCCCTGTCATGGGATGTTGACCTCTTGGAAATGAAGAGTCTTGTGAGGAATGTGGAGGTAGGGGAATGGTGTAGATGAGTTTGGGCATAAGGAATGACTCTGTAGAAGTCTTATGTGGAAGCCTGAAGGAGGACAGCAGCAATAAGGTATTTTTAACAAGTTATTACTTTGCAAAGGAAGGCATTATGTTGAATGCATGTTGTAGGATTGGTAAGTGGCAATGAGAATGTGTTTGTGTTGAGGGAGGCCATCCCAAGGTGGTTGTGTGACTATTATTCCAATGGAACAACAATGCCATGTTAGTCTGTGAGATTGCTATCCTGCAGTCCTGTATAGAGGAGTTGAAGGGATGTTAGATGGAGTTGATATCTTGGAAGGTGTCTTGGAGTCCTCCTTCATATTGTGTGTGTGTTAAGAGTAAGTTGGAGATGGTGTTGAAGGCTGTCTTGAGAGATCTTTGCATGTGAAGTTATGATCATGCTACTGCTGTCCTAGATGCTCTGCATCAGCATCATACTTTGGAAGTTCTTAAAGTATCCCTAGAGTGCTGTACTTTGAGCCTTATCATCACCAAGTCCATACATATAGTCTCTAATCTATATTCCAACCAGTCTATCATTTTTCCATACCCAACCACTTGATCTGGGTAGCTCATTCATATAGTAAAATAATAGACATAGTATTAGACAACCGTATTTGAAGGAATTCTTCTTGTCCTTTTTGATCTTTTGCAAGTTTTCTAATAATTGATTCAGGAGAAGGTCGCATAGATCATAATTTGCATTTTCTCTTAACATCTGATATGCTATATATATAGCAGTTCCAGACACAGATTTCTCCCTACTAGAATGATAGATCTTATATCCAATTATCATTGAAGCAGACTTGACATCCGAATCTGTGATGTCATCAATTGTCATTACTCTTTTGTCAAACTTAGATTCAATAACTTCAATAACTGTCTGGTTCTTGACAGATTTGAGTGCAGGTAACCCACCGGATGAGTGTAGTCTAGTTACTGCCCTAATGACATCTTTTGTTATCTTGAAGGGTTTCATTAACCACATGAAATTGTCATGTATTCTACTAAGAACATACCAGACCCAATCATCTTCTGCAAAATAGGGAAAGTGGATGCAATGTCCAAAGTGCTTATCCCGAAGGGCCTTGTATTGAGGTTTGAGTTCAAAAGTTTCATCTATTAATTATTTAAGGTAGATGTCCACCAACTTAGAATCTCCAAATTTCTCAATATTAGCGTGGATGTAAACCCTAACATCTTCTACATGTAGTACCCCATGCGGAATGATAGAAAAAGCACCTAAGGGATCAACTTCTAGGGATTTGTAGGGGTGTTTCTTGAACTTTAGGCATGGCCTATCAGTTATCTTAATAACCATTGGAATAGCCATTTTTGCAAAAGATTCAAAGGGAGATATTTAGAATGGAAGTACCTTTTTACGTTTTTGGGGTTCAAAATAAGAGCCGAAACAAATCGCTGGTTGAATTGGATTTTGCAGTTGATCTTTGAGAGAGTTGTAGACACTTTGATGCATAGCTCTTCTTTTCTTCTTCTCGAAAGAAAATGTGCAAATAATAAGTGAGTGAACCCTTTTATCTCTATGCAAACCCTAATTTCCTTTTGCAATAAATGCACAACTTAAGTCATCTGGTTGCCTTGTTCCGAGAGAGATCCTTTCGAATCCCTGAGATGCATTTAGAATCATTTTTAGTTATAATTGATAATGTATCTTCTTTCCTCCAATCATGCCATGAATCTGTAGATCAAGATGTTTCAAGTTTGAATCATACTAGATCTATCTATGAAGATCCTGCTTTACCGGATGGCTATCAAACCGGTTCAATCTTGGATGACTAAACTCTTGCAAAACTCCATGTGGATCTTCCATATTTTTACCAAGGGTTATTTAGATATTTTTCTGAGAACCCTTTAATCCACAACAATCCATGTGCTAAATTTAGGCACCAATTGACTGGCTGGGGGAAATTACTTTTCTTTGTGACTCCCCTTGAGCCAGAGCCCATTTGTTTAGTTTTTGGAAGGAATATCAGCACCAGATTCTAGTGCAGATCCATCCCCAACATTTTCTATACTATTCTTCACCCAAATCTTACTCATCTCCCTTTGAACTTCATCCGTATTCACTTTGCCTTTTCCTTTATCTTGTTTTTTATTATGATGCACTGGACCCTTTTTATCCTAATTTTTACTTTTGCAGATTTTGGCAATGTGACCGGATCTATTGCAATTATAACAAACAACATTTCTTTGCATATTTGACTGATATCCTCTTGATCTGCATTGATTAGCCATATGTCACATTCTATTGTAAGAAAAGCATCTACCATTGAATGAATTGTTTATTTGCATATTTCTGCATTCATGAGGTTTGTGACCATACCTTTTGCAGTTGAACATTGTCTGGAGAAGGATGGGTTGGTCTGATTCATTCTCCTTCTACATTGAGTTGCTTAATGACGGAAGTTGTTGTGATTGAAGTAGTATCCATTCAAGGATATATATCTTTGAGCATTTGGTTGCCTTACCGGAGGTCTTCTAGGCCCGTTTCTTTGATTTTCGGATCCAAAGTTCTTCTCACCGGATCTGGAGCTTTCACCTTTCTCATCTCCCAGACCACGATTGTCATCTACCCTCTTTTAGCTTTCAAGAAGAACTTCAAGTTGAGCTGAGCTTATCTTTAATTTTTCTTTGTATTCATTCATTGTTTGTAGATCTTGTTTAAGAGTGTCTATCTGATTCTCAAGTTGTTCTTCATTATCTCTATCTTCTTCAAGATTAGATTCAAGATGCCTGATTATTCTATCCATTTTGTGGTAGTCCTCTGTCTTCTCTTTGAAGAATTGTTTTAGATTATCTTCAATTTTCCTTTTCTCTTCAATTTCTTGGGTGAATCTCATAACTCCTAATTCCATCTCATACCTTGCCATAATGACCTTTTTTGATAGCTTCTCACATAGCTTGTTTTTCTCAACCAGATCTTCATTAGTATCATTGGCTTCACTCTGACTTGCTAATTTTTGAAGTAATTCCTTTCTCTTTTTCACAGAGATACTCAATTTTTCTTTTAGCTCATTTATGAAATCATCAGCTTGTTTGAGTCTTTCTCTCAAGTTGTTGACTTTAGACTGGGACTGTTCAAGATCATCTAGGGTAGACTAAAGTTGTTCCTTCATACCATACATATCCATTAAGATTCCTAGATCTTCCTCAAGCTATTAGGCTCTGTTTAGAGGAACTTAGCTCTAATACCAATTGTTGGAAACAAGGTAGATAACTGAGGGGGGGTGAATCAGTTATCTCAAATATCTTAACTTTCTTTCTTCTTTAATAAATAGTGCAGCATCAAAACATATAAGCATACATGATCATAAGAATAGAAATAAAATCATCACACATAACACAAGGATTTTTATGTGGAAAACCCTGTCAAGGGAAAAACAATAGGGTGACTAACCCAAGATTGTATTCTCTGGTAAAAGAATAAGAAGTACAAAATGACACTTGCCAATTAGGGCTCACTACCTGAGCACACTGCTCACAAGAGGCACACTACCTACAAGAGACTCACTATCTACAAAGTTTATAGAAGGTATCCAGGTGTTTGAATTGATGAGAGGAATCTACAAATGCTGAAGTTCAGTTTCGGTTAGGCTAAATATACTGATCTAATGCACTTCATTCTTCCTCTGGTCTAGTGTTGCTATTCTGTCACATACCAGACTTGTATTGCTACTTCCACACTTATCTTTGCCTTTCCTCGCACCTTATTTCATCACTTGTACACACACACACACACTCTTCTACATAATGGAATCCATCTAGTATATATATCCGCACCGAGGATTTCTACAACTTTCTAGTTGACAACCGAAATACTCAAGATATTTACAAATTACTGATTTGTCGACTGAATCCATTCTTGATATGTGATGCGTATCAAAATCATAGACATTGAAGTCATCAATCATGTCGGCCAATATTGTATGATCCCTCAAATAGCTTGATCAACATCAATTACTCATTCGGATTGAAGTCTGATACTCTGCCGGCTAGTTCTTCTTCAGTCTGCTCTACCTGTCTAGAACCCAACACTCAGATGCTCATATCTTTTCCATGTTTTATCACTAGAGGCTGAATCTCTGGAATGTAGTAGTAATGATACTCCTCTTTACTTGTCCAAGTCCACAACTTGTTGAGTTACACCATCTGAGAGATCTATACCTGATTGTCAGACCTTGCTGCATGCTCTGTTCTTGTTCACCGGACCAGAACAATCTTCAATCTGTCTTTCGGTATAGGCATACTATGTGCTGCGGATGTGTGGGATAGACTTTGTTGCCATCAATGACAACACTCATGAAGCCACACAGTGTCTCTTGCCAACAGACCTAATGAGGATATTATTTGTATATAAAGAGTCAATGTGACATAAAGCATCTTAGGAGGAACAATCTTGTACCCCCAATTTTAATAAGGTTTACTCAACAAAGAATGATATGACAGGTATTGCTCACCTTGTTTTTCAAATGCATTTTGTTATGTGCTTTAGTTTTTCATGTGAATGAATATTGAGCTATGAATGTCAATTTTGTGAACTACTTTGAAAAGTACATTTTATGGCTTTATTTTTCTTTGTCTCCTTACATGTATAAGACAATTCTAAGGATAGGCTTGGAGAGTATAGGGAATAGCTACTAGTTAGTTTCTTTACCTACATATTCCCTAGTTTTGGGAATGGGTGTTAGTTTGATCTTCCTCTAGTTGAGAAACTTACATCTTTTTAGTTTCACTATTCTATTATTGTTGTGTTCGACCTTGGGATTGAACACACAATTTTGTTGTGATAGATTTTTTATGTGTCAATTTGAACAAGGACCTACTTGTCATATCTAGAAAAATTACTGGTATAGGTAGAAGGACTATGGTTTATTGTTTCATCCTAAAGGTTTGTTTCATTTTGGAGTTAGGATTTGTGTAGAGCTAATCAAGTCACTATTTGTTTTTTTGAACATGTTGATGATTCTTTAATTTTATTACATTTCATTACCTTTTTATTGGAAGTATGGATGATTAGGGCTCTTTAATCTCATTTTTATGTGATGTGAAAAACACAAGAGAGTTGAGATTTCTTGGTATGGAGATCAAAGAAGATAGATTGAGTAGAAAATTGATAAAATCTACACATATAATAATGGAAATAAGACAATGTAGATGTTGCAAGTATGGGCCTAACTAGTGTTGTCATTGATGTCAATATACTCTTGTTGCATTAATGATAAGGATTGGATGAGCTATGTGCTGAGGATGTTGAGAAAATTAGTCTCAATCATGAATAGTGAAGATTAGTGATGACAGTAAGGTAAAAGTCCAAGATAGGATGAGTATCAGGAACTGGACACGATCCAAGCTGCAAGAAATTCCCAAAGTTCCCAGGTATGTAAGACTGAATCACTCTAAAGATCAGATCATAGGTGATATAAGCAAAGGAGTACAAACAAGAAGGAGAATTGCTCAAGATTTAGAAGAGTATTGTCTAATTTCAAAGATTGAGCCTAAGATAGTAAATGAAGCTTGCAATGATGAAAATTGGACAAAAGCAATGGATGAAGAGCTAATGCAAATTGAGAAAAATCACACTTGGGATCTTGTTCCCAGACCTAGAAACAAAAATGTGATTGGAACAAAATGGGTCTTCCAGAACAAACTGAATGAAGTTGGTGAAGTAATCAGAAATAAAGCCAGATTGGTCTGCAAGGGTTACTCTCAAATAGGAGTTGATTTTGAAGAAACTTTTTCTCTGGTGGCAAGAATTGAAGCAGTCAGATTGTTTCTTGCTTTTTCTGCCTTCAAGGATTTCAAGGTATATCAGATGGATGTCAAATCTACCTTCCTGAATGGTGACTTGGAAGAAGTGTACATAGAGCAACCGGATCGATTTCAATTATCTGATCATGGTGATATGGTCTGCAAGTTGAAGAAGGCACTGTATGGACTGAAGCAAGCCCTAAGAGCCTGGTATGAAAGACTGGAGAAACATCTTTTGAAGATTGGTTTCAACAAAGGTACTGTTGACAGTAATTTGTATTTCAAAATTGATCATGAAAACATCTTGATTGTTGAAGTGTTTGTTGATGATATCATTTTTGGAGGAAGAGATAGTATGTGTAAAACTTTTGCAAATCAAATGAAAAGCGAGTTTGAGATGTCCATGCTTGGTGAAATGAATTTCTTCTTGGGCCTACAAATTACTCAAACAAAGAAAGGAATCTTCATTTCTTAGACCAAATATGTGAAAGAATTATTGAAGAAATTTGGGATGGAAGATTCAAAACCAATGAATACTCCCATGGCAACTGGATGTAATTTGATCAAAGATGATGACTCTCCTAAGGCTGATCAGACAAAGTATAGGTCAATGATTGGAGGACTGTTGTATCTCACTCAAACTAGACCAGACATTATGCAGGTTGTTGGTCTTGTTGCTAGATTCCAGGCTGATCCTAGAGAATCTCATGTCATGGCAATCAAGAGGATTTTTAGATATCTAAAAGGGACAATTGAGTATGGTTTGTGGTATCTTAGAGATCATGATTTCTCTCTTCATGCATATACAGATGCGGATTGCGCAGGAGATGTGGATGACCGGAATGGTGGAGCATTCTTTTTGGGGAAGAGATTGGTTTCTTGGCTAAGCAAGAAACAAGAGGCAATATCTTTGTCTACAACTGAAGTAGAATATATTGTAGCAGTAGGTAGTTGCACTCAAGTTTTGTAGATGAAGCAAATGCTAAGAGATATCAAAGTGGAGTATGAGGAACCTATCACAATCTTCTGTGATAATTCAAGTGCAATAAACATATCTAAGAATCCAGTGTTGCATTCAAAAACTAAACACATATCCATCAAATTTCACTTTTTGAGAGAGCAAGTGAACAAGAATGAAGTCAGATTGGAGTTTGTGCCTTCCAAGGATCAGATTGCAGACATCTTTACTAAACCTCTACCTAAGGACTCTTTTGAGTATCTCAGGGAGAAGTTAGGGGTTATTGCCCCTCTAGTGATGAACTAAGGTGCACTAAGGTGCATCAGTCCGGTGGATATCATAGTCATATCTTGTGATCCGGATTGATGATGGGGAGCTGCTACTCAGGGGGGAGTAGCAGGTATGATTCTGAAGTGTTGGAATTGCAAGTATGTGACCTTTTCCATTGATGTCAAAGGGGGAGAGAAGACGTGTGAAAAACAAGTGGTTTCTGATCAAAGGGGGAGTAGTAAAAGGAGAGAAGACATGCGAATGGTTGTTGCTGATAGGGGGAGTTGTGACAGTGAGAAGAAGTTCTTGTCTTGATGGTCAGAACAGTTTTTCACATGATATGTTGCCATCAATGACAAAGGGGGAGATTGTTGCAAGTATGGGCCTAACCAGTGTTGTCATTGATGTTAACATACTCCTTTTGCATTAATGATAAGGATTGGATGAGTTGTGTGCTGAGGATATTGAGAAAATTAGTCTCAATCAGGAACAGTGAAGATCAGTGATGACAGTAAGGTAAAAGTCCAAGATAGGATGAGTATCAAAGGATAAGGTTTAAAGGGTTTGTAGATATGTGTCTTAAGGTGGTCCAGTAGAGATTTCAGAGGTCCACATGAAGATCTGAAAAAGTTGTGGCTGCTCAAGTAAAACTGGTTCTGGAAGATGTTCAGTGGTGACAAAGTGTTACAGATAGGTCCAGTGAGATCTAGAATTGCACTGTCCTGTTCTGTAGATTTGAGGGAGTGCTGAGGAAGTCTTTGTAGAGTGTCAACTAGATTGGTTCATGGTTTGAAGGTCCACAAGCTTCTATTCCTTTGTGACAGTAATGACAGACTGTGTTCTTGAGGTTCCAGATGAAGGGGAGATGGATTTCAATAAGCAGATGAAGTGTGGATGTTCTTGGTGATTTAGGAAAGCTTGTGGAGGTCTTTGGATTGTGTCCAGTTCCTGTTGGTGATCCGCATTGGAGTTGGAGCTCACAATTGAATATTAACTTCCGGATGATAATTTTCTTCTAGAGATTGGCTGACTGGATCAGTTACACATTCTGTGGATGTTCTTGTTGATGTTTGCTAACTTAGATGATCATTCCTAAGTTGATGTCTTGTATAAATAAGGGATTGTGAAGTCATGTCAAACTTGTCCTTGTGGAGATGAGTGTGTGGTAGCAAGGAGGAGAGTGAAAGGTAGAGCAGAAGTATTGAGCTTAAATGGAACTAATTCAAGCATGGTGAAGATGCTATTCTCCAGTTCATGTATGTGATACTTATTTCTTTGTAGATAGTGTGTCTCTTGTAGGCAGTGAGCCTCTTGTGAGCAGTGTGCTTGGGTAGTGAGCCCTAATTGGCACGTGCCATTTTGTTCTTTCTATTATTCTAACAGAGAATATTCTTGGGTTAATCACCCTGTGGTTTTTCCCTTAACTGGGTTTTCCACATCAAAATCTTGGTGTCTCATGTGTTGATGTGTTTCTGCTCTTAATTTGTTGCATTGTGTTTCCTTGATTGATTTATTATTACTGCTGAATTACAAAGTGGAGTTAAGTGTTTAATTGGAAGAAAGTTTTGCACAACCGATTCACCCCCCCTTCTCAGTTGTGTGCCCTAAGTCTAATAGTAGAAGATATATCTTGTTGCAAATATGTGCCTAAGTGGTGTTGTCATTGATGTCAACTATATCCTATATTGTTGTCTGTATAGAAGTCTAGATTGTTGAGGATATTGATAAAATTAATGGCAATCAATGCATATGGACCATATGGCTATGTAGAGTATTGTAAAAGGTTGCTCCAGTTAAGAATTGAGAAATTTGCATGAAGATTTGAAGAAGTTTTGGCCATTTGACTAGAACCAGATTTTGTAATATTCAGAAGAGACACTGTGACAGTAAGTTGGTCTGGATTGCTCTGCAGTGAAATATTATGGTCTGTGGATTTGAAGGCATGTTTGGGAGGTCAGTGTGCATCATCAACTCCAATGGTTCATGGTTTGGATGTCTACAATCTATCTTTCTAGTTTGACAGTCATGGCAGATAGTGTTCTTAAGGTTCCAGAGGAAGATACATATGATTCTAGTTTTTTGGTTTATAGTGATTGTTACTGATGAATTCAGTGTGCTTTTGGTGGTCTTTGGATCAAGTGGCTACTGTACTGGAGGTTTGCATTGAAGTTTGAGCTTGTTGATTGAAGATTTCTTCTTTAAGGTTGATATTCTTCCTAGTCTTGGCTGACTGGATGTTCCTGGCATGTTGCAGATGATCTAAAGAACATTTTATGAAGTTTGGTATGTGAATGGAGGAAGTTTCAAGTCTCAGCTATGTTTAGCTGACATTGTGAAGATCCATGTTAATTTTAGCCGACCTTTTTTATCATTCCAAGGTTGATGAAGTGTATAAATACTTGTTGAAGAGTTGTGGAAAATCATCCTTGTACAAAATGAATTAAAATTTAAAGAAACGATCAAAAGCAGAGCAGAGTAAAAGAGGAGTGAAGGGAGTATAGAGTGAAGAGTCAATGAAAAAGAATCTGAAGATAAAAGAAAATTTTTTTGAGCTTTCAAAGGGACTAATCTAGGCATGAATGTAGATGCTATTTCTCAGTTCATTATCTCTGTATAAATCATAATTTATTTTAGGTAGTGAGCCTCGTCTTGAGCAGTGAGCTCTGGGCATTGCGCTTGAAGGCATGTGCCTTCTATTTTCTTAAGTACTTTTAATAGGGTATGCATTTTTTGTGGGTTAACTCCCACCGTTTCCCTTAACTGGGTTTTCCATGTCAAAATTCTAGTGTTGTGTGTTCTTTTTATTTCTACTTGTGTGTTGATTTATGCTTAATGTTTACATCATTAATCTGGTTGTAAAGAAGATTTAAAAGTTAAAAAAAATAGAGTATAAATTAGGGACAACTGATTCACCCCCCTGTTAGTTGTTTGGACTAATTCCAACAATTGGTATCAAAGCCAAGTTCCTCTAAAAGGAGCTTAACCACTCGAGGAGATCCAGGATGTCGACTTACAAGAAGGATAGTCCAAGATTTGATGGAACAAATTACTCTATTTGGAAGAGTCACATGGAATGCCATTTACAATGTATGGGTGATGCTTACTGGTTAATAACCAAAGATAAGTATGAACCTCTAGAGAAAGGTCTTCAACTCTAGATGAACTCAAGGATGCTGAAAATGACCTTTGAGCTAAAGAAGCCTTGCTGAGTGCCCTGACTGATTCAGAAATGACAAATGTTTTTGGACTGAAAATTGCTCATGAAATTTGGGAGAAGTTGGAGAATCTGTGTGAAGGAGATAAATATGTCAAATGTGCCAAACTACAATGTCTGAGAGGAAAATTTGAAAATCTAAGGATGAGTGAAGATGAAAACATCATAATCTACATGCAAAAGATAAATGAACTTGTGTGTGGGATCAAGTGTGCTAGCAGAATCTTGGAAGAATAATAGATTGTGGCAAAAGTGCTTAGATCTTTGCCTAGTTCATACAAACATAAGGTTGCTAATATAGAGGAGATCAGGACTATCTCAGATGTTACAAGAGATCACTTGGTTCACAAAATTTCAGCTTTTACATTGAGTGAATTTGGTGATTCTCTTCCTAAGTCTAAATTTGCATTCAAAGCCAGTGTACATGGAAAACAAAGATATGATCTAGGTGAAAGCTCTTCTACAAGATCAAATAGATTTGTGAAGACAAGAAAGGATTTTGAAGATGTTGAAATAGAAACTGTAGATCTTGACGCTCTTATTGCTAGAAAAATGCCAAGAGGATCCGATAAGTATGAAGGAAAATTACAACTCAAATGTTTTGCTTGTAATAAGATTAGTCATTTTGCCTGAAGATGTCTGGAGAGGTTTTCAAAACCAAATCCTAACAGATACAAGGGTCAGAAGAAATGTTACTATGTCTAAGAAGATGGAGAAGAATGAGTCACAGATGATGAATCTGATCATGGAGGTGCCTCTAAAAATGATTGGGTGTTTATTGCTATAAAAGAAAAACATTTGGTGTCTACTAAATCTGCTAGCTATGCAAATGTTGAAAGTGCCTTGGCTGCTCAAGTTATTAAAAAAGATGAATGGGTGATTGATAGTGGATGTTCTCATCATATGACTGGTGACAAGAGTAAGTTTGTGATTTTAAAAATTATGGAGGAATTGCAAAATTTGTAGACAACTTAGCTGGTAGAATCCGTGGCAGAGGATCCATCTCTTTTGATGGTAAGAACAACACCAATGATGTTCTATATGTGGAAGGACTGAAACATAATCTTCTTAGTGTTGGATAGTTGGTTGACAAGGGTTATGATCTTTGATTCAAGGATGGAAAATGCAGAATCTTTGAAAGTTTCAGAACTGAAATTGCATCTGATACTCAAACTAGAGGTAACATCTTTCACTTAAGTAGTTTAGGCAAAAGTTGTTTAATTGCTCAAACAAATCAAGGTTGGTTATGGTATAGGAGGATGTGTCATGTGAATTTTGTCAACATTGTCAAAATAAGTTCCACCCAAGCTGTAAGAGATCTTCCAAGACTTGTGAAACCTAATAGCATATGTAGAGAATGTCAATTGGGTAAATAGAACAAAATTTCATTCAAAAGTAAGGAACAAAGTTCAAGTGGGAGATTGGAATTGGTACATATTGATCTCTGTGGTCCTGCTAGAATTAGGAGTGTGCAAGGAGACATATATTTCATGTTACTAATTGATGATTACTCTTGGATGATGTGGGTAACTGAAAGAAAAATTAGAATCTCTTAATAAGTTTAAGGTGTTCAAGATGATGGTTGAAAATGAGATTGGTGGGAAATTGAAGTGTCTGAGATCTGACAGAGGTGGAGAATTCACTTTCAATGAGTTTGATGCCTTCTGTGAAAAGCATGGAATAAAAAGATAGTTATCTTCTCCTAGGACTCCTTAGCAAAATGGAGTTGTGGAAAGGAAGAACCGAACCATTCAAGAAGCTTCCAAGACCATGATGATGGAAACAAATGTTCCTCAAGTTTATTGGAGGGAAGATTTGAGTACTGTTGTCTACACTCTTAACTGGGTGTAGATCAAAGGAAATTCTGGTAAGACTCCTTATGAACTATGGTTTGGTCATCCTCCTAATGTGAGATATTTCAAAGTTTTTGGTAGTAAATGCTATATTAAAAGAGATGAGGATTTAGGCAAGTTTGAGGAAATAAGTGATGAAGGAATATTTTTGGGATACTCAACTCAGAGTAAGGCTTATCGGTGCTTCAACAAAAGGTTGAAAAAGATTGTTGAAAGTGCTAATGTTAAAGTTGATGAAAGCAAAGAAGGACATTCCAAGTACTGCAGATATGATTTAGATGATCAAGGTGATGGTCAAAGTCAAGGAAGACAAGTTCAAATCTAGACTCAGATTCAGATTGATCTAGTAACTCTAGTAACTCAATAGATTAGTGCAGAAGATGAGGAACAATCTCAAGAAACAGAAGTTCAAACATTTTTCAAAACTCCTAGGTATGTAAGAATGAATCATCCTAAAGATCAAATCATAGGAGATAGAAACAAAGGTGTTTGAACCAGGAGAAGAGTTGCTGAAGATCAAGAAGAGATTTGTTGATATCAAAAATTGAACCCAAATCAGTATGTGAAGCTTGCAACGATGAAAAATGGGTTAAAGCAATGGAAGAAGAATTGATGCAAATTGAAAAAAAATCACACTTGGGATCTTGTCCCTAGACCTGAAGACAAAAATGTGATTGGAACCAAATGGGTCTTCTAGAATAAACTAAATGAAGATGGTGAGGTTGTAAGGAATAAGGCAAGGTTGGCATGTAGAGGCTATTCTCAAGTGGAAGGAATTGATTTTGAAGAAACTTTTGCCCCGGTGGCAAGGATAGAGGTAGTTAGATTATTTCTTGCTTTTGTTGCTTTCAAAGATTTTAAAGTATATTAGACGGATGTCAAGTCAGTAATCTTGAATGGAGATTTGGAGGAAGAAGTCTACATTGAACAACCAGAAGGATTTCAGTTGTCTGATCAGGGAGATATGGTTTGTAGACTAAGAAAATCTTTGTATGAACTCAAGCAAGCTCCAAGAGCCTAGTATGCCAGACGGGATAAGCATTTGCTTAAGCTAGGATTTAACAAAGGTACTGCTAATAGTAATCTATACTTCAAGATAAATCATGAGGACAATCTAATTGTTGAGGTCTTTGTTGATGATATCATTTTTGGTGGAAATGAATGTATGTGCAAAGCATTTGTTGATCAGATGAAAAGTGAGTTTGACATGAATTTCTTCCTAGGTCTACAAATTGTTCAGTCAGATAAAGGTATCTTCATATCTCAGTCCAAGTATGTGAAAGAATTGTTGAAGAAGTTTGGAATGGAATATTCAAAACCAGTAGGTACACCTATGGTAACCAGATGCAAGCTAAGAAAATATGATGACTCCCCCAAGGCAAATCAGAAAAGGTATAGATCAATGATTGGAGGATTGCTCTATTTGACTCAGACTAGACCTGACATCATGAATGCAGTTGGACTTGTTGCTAATTTCAAGCTGATCCAAAAGAATTCCATGTTGTGGCAGTCAAAAGAATTTTTAGATATCTCAAGAGGACAATTGATTATGGACTATGGCATCCAAAGGATAATGATTTCACTCTTCATGCATATACAGATGCTGATTGGGCAAGAGATGTGGATGATAGAAAAAGTACTAGTGGTGGTGCATTCTTCTTGGGGAGAAGATTGGTCTCTTGGATAAGCAAAAAGAAAGAGGCAATATCTCTGTCAACTGCAGAAGTAGAGTATATAGCAGTAGCAAATAATTGTACTCAAGTTGGAGTTTGTGCCTTCCAAAGATCAGATCACAGATATCTTCACTAAGCCTCTTCCCAAGGATACTTTTGAGTATCTCAGAGAGAAGTTAGGGATTATTACCCCTCCTGATCAGAACTAAGATGCACTTATGTGCATCAGTCTGGTGGAATTCTCAGACATATCTTGAGATCCGAATTGATGTTGAGAAGATACTACTCTAAGGAGTAGTCAGTATGCAAATGCTGGAGATCAATCTAAAATAGAAAAAGGAGAAAAGATAGCAAATATGTACTCTTTGCCATTGATGTCAAAGGGGGAGAGAAGTCATGTGAAAAACTTGGAAATGAATAGTTGCTAGTGAAAGGGGTAGCAGTAAAGAAAATATTTGTAGGTGTGATAAGAGAAAGGGGGAGAAGTTCTTGTCTTGATGGTTGAATTCAATTTTTCACATCATATGTTGCCATCAATGACAAAGGGGGAGATTGTTGCAAATATGTGCCTAAGTGGTGTTGTCATTGATGTCGACATATCCTTGTTGTCATTGATGTCAACTCTATCCTATATTGCTATTTGTATAGAAGTCCAGATTATTGAGGATATTGAGAAAATTAATTACAATCAATGCATGCGGACCATATGGCTGTGTAGAGTATTGTCAGAGGTTTCTCCAGTTAAGAATTGAAAAATTTGCATGAATATTTGAAGAAGTTTTGGCCATTTGAGTAGAACTCAATTTTGTAGTATTCATAAGAGATAGTGTGACAGTAAGTTGGTCTGGATTGCTCCGCAGTGAAATATTATGGTTTGTGGATCTGAAGGCATGTTTGGGAAGTCAGTGTGCATCATCAACTCCAGTGGTTTGTGGTTTGGAGGTCTGCAAGCTATCTTTCTAGTTTGACAGTCATGGCAGATAGTGTTCATGAGGTTCTAGAGGAAGATACATATGATTTAGGTTTTTTAGTTTAGAGTGAATGTTATTGATGAATTCAATGTGCTTGTGGAGGTCTTTGGATTGTGTGGCTACTGTGTTGGAGGTCTGCATTGAAGTTTAAGCTTATTGATTGAAGATTTCTTCTTTAAGGTTGATATTCTTCGCAGTCTTGGCCGACCGGATGTTCCTGACATGTTGCAGATGAACTAAAGAACATTTTATGAAGCTAGGTATGTGAATGGAGGAAGTTTCAAGTCTCATCTATGTTTAGCCGACATTATGAAGATCTACGTTAAGTTTAGCCGACCTTGTTGATCATTCCAAAGTTGATGAAGTGTATAAATACTTTTTGAAGAGCCGTGGAAAATCATCCTTGTACAAAATGAATTAAAATTTGAAGAAAGGATCAAAAGCATAGTAGAGGAAAAGAGGAGCGAAGGGAAAATAGAGTGAAGAGTCAGTGAAAAAGAATTTGAAGATAAAAGTAGAAGTTTTTGGGCTTTCAAAGGGACTGATTCAGGGATGAATGTAGATTCTATTTCTCAGTTCATTATCTCTATTAAATCATAATTTCTTTTAGGCAGTGAGCCTCTTCTTGAGCAGTGAGCTCTAGACAGTGCACCCAAAGGCATGTGCCTTCTATTTTCTTAAGTACTTTTAACAGGGTATGCATTTTTTGTGGGTTAACCCCCATCGTGGTTTTTCCCTTAACCGAGTTTTCCACGTCAAAATTCTGGTGTTGTGTGTTCTTGTTATTTCTGCTCATGTGTTGATTTATGCTTAAATGTTTACATCATTAATTTGGTTGTAAATAAGATTTAAAAGTTCAAAAAAAAGAGTATAAATTAGGGACAACTGATTCACCCTCCCTCCCTCTCAATTGTCTAGACTAATTCCAACATATCTCACACAAGATAAGAGATTTTCATGGGCCAAGATACACTAATATCGAACATATGTATAATAGAATAAACCCTTGAGGTACAATAGCATCATACATTACTCCTTATATCTCAAACACAATATCATACTCATCACATATCCTTAGAATAATATTCACCTTATTTATATAGACCTCCTACTAATAAAATAATGGAGGGGTAAGCCATTTAGGCCATGTAAACCTCCTAATTACCTAATATAGCTCATGACCCAAAAAATTAAAATTATTTTTCTATCACTTTCTCTAAGCCCATAGGAAATATGGAATGGGCCTTTGAGGCCTTGAATTAAATTATTAGAATGTAGACATTACAAGTCTGCCCCTCCCAAAATTGCTTTCCCTCATTTAATACAAATTTGGATGCTCCAAGATCTCTAGTCCTTCCCATGTAGCATATTCTGTAGATAGATTCTTCCATCAAACTAGATACTTTGTAATGTTTATGTATCTCAATTTCTTGATCTTGGTATCAATACCAATATTAGGTACCAAAATGAGCTTGCCCTCATCATCCAAGGATGAAAAATCTAATGAAGGTGTGACATTTTTTCCAAGTGCCCTTTTGAGGTAAGACACATGAAAAACATTATGGATATTGCTATTCTTTGGCAACTCCAACTCATAAGCAACTTCACCAATTTTTTTCATGATCTTTCATGGTCCATAGAAGTAAGGTTTGATCTTTTTAGCCTCACTTCTTTTGATGGAAGATTGTTTATATAGACGCAATCTCAAAAAACCATGGGTCACATAAAATAAAATTATGGATCAAGAATATAAATCTAAAAATTGGTAATGAAAAGAATGAAGATATAAAATGTTATAAGTAATTTCACATGTCATTATACTAATTATAAATTAATTATTATATTTACAACACTCTAATTCAAATAAAACACACACAATCCGATCAAAATTAGTATATGCATCTAAACTAATATGTGTATAATAATAATAGGGTGTATATATACACTACTAAAACTTTTAAATCCAAAACATATATAAACTAATTATTACATATACAACATTCTAATTCAAATGAACCCAAAACATAAAAACATACACATTTATTACAATCTTATCTAAACTAGGGGAAAAGACCCAATAGGTGAGATAGTTCCAATGGTTGAGATAGTTTGTGCATTTAAGGCCCAATATTTTTTGAAGTTCAGTACTAGTAGTTGTGACTTTAAGGTTGTTAGTGTTACTATAAGTACTAATAATTGAATGAAATGTGCCCTTTAGATTTAAAAAGCAACCAATCATGTGATGCCACATCAGCTCACCAACAAAACATGACTTAATGCACACCTATTGGTCCACCCTTTTTTTGGGGAACTATTTGACACCTTGACAAAAAGCATGCTAATGTGGCATCATATTTGATGATGTGACCTTGAAACCTTAGTTATAAGCAGGGGCATTACCAAGTAAGCTACTATAAAAATTTTGGAATGATTCGAAATTGTCACATATAATTTTGAAAGACGTGAAGTTATGATGCACCACCACTAGGTCCTCTCCCCTACTATGCATATAATAGTGATAGTGTGTATATACTAAAACCTTTGAAAGAAAGTCTACAATCTTATCCAACTAGTGCTTCGGAGAATCTTCTAAGTAAGCTTGATGTTCATATGTAAAAACCTCACGAAAAGAAAAGCATTAGTGAATAAAGTCCCTCTTGAAAAATATTCGCACTGTAGTGAATAAAGTCCCTCTTCAAAAATATTCTCTTCAATCATCAAAAGTTTTCTATTCCCTTTCCATCCACAAATATGTTGATGCCCAAGGAATAAAAAATTCAGAATTTTTGGCCCATATTGAAGGATGCACTAACTTCCATGTTTTTCCACATTTTGTGAGAAGAATGTTGGCTGCTTTTGTATGCACATTTTAAAATTGGATCCCACGTAGTCTAAAAGCACTATCGTCAAATCACACCTCATTTAGAAGAACACGCTATAATGGAAACGCGTAAGTGAAAATAACAGGCATGAATTAAATATATGTAATGGTTAAAAATGTATATAGTGTTCTCTTTATTTAATAAGAATGATTTAATATATTCATGTTTGATAAATAATATAATTTGGTGTAAAGTCGGGTTCTTTTCTATGTTGTTATTCTTCTATTTATACATACATCTTTTATCTATACTGTATTCATATTTGTTCATATTTCCAGTACTTCTTAATTACTATGTTTATTTTTGCACATATCTTAAGACATTGTATAATATTATGAGCCCTACATTATTTATGCTTGGATTCAGCTCTACTTTTACATCATTGATTCTCATGGCCCTCTCTCCTTGACTTCCATGAATGCATCCATCAATAATTTTGATATGTTTATACATTTTGTGACCTATGATCCATTGGTTCATGATTCAATTATGACATTCTATCACACAAATATTATTACCTTATCCATGGATGCATTATATCACCATATATGCACCTTTTCTTCACTTCAAGATTTGTTTATCACCTTTCGTTCTCTATTAGATACCCTTACTACACTCATCCATGCTCTCATATGTTACATACTTCTTTTATGGATATTGATAGACATATGCTTAATCCTATTTGTATACAACCTTTGAACACTTCTCCTTCACATGATTTGATTGATTACACATCTATTGTGGAGGATATTCATTATAGAGCTTTACTTTATATGATTGTGAATGATACATTATGTGAATAGGAAACTTCTACTTTACTTATATGTGACATTGTTACACCTTATGATGATGTTCCTTCAACATGTCATGATGATTGTATGTCCATAGAGCCATGTTCTTTTGATATGCTACCTTATTATATAGATGATGATGTGTTTTATGATGATAATTCTTCTACACCTCATATGAACCCTATGGATATTCATGATAGATTCTCACATAGCTCAGATACCTCCCATGATGATGCCATACATGTTGATATTTTATTAGCATCTTATGTAGATACTATTGATGTTGCAATGTCTTTTCCTACATTAAATGATGATATTATGAGCCTTGGTGAGGAGTTATTGCATGATGATTATGATAGTTCTACGAATGCATCTTTACATGTGAAATCATTTATATGTATTGATTATGAACATTTAGATTATGAGATATTACTTATTAATAAGTTTATATTATACTTGAGTGGTAAAGTGTGACAATCATTTGAAATTAAACTCATTAGGATAAACTAAAAAATCATCAACCATCTTGTTATTAATAGTGGTTCAAAGGCCTTTTTCACCAGTGTGGCCTAAACATTGGTGCCACAACATACACGTATTTTTAGAAGTGTTAGTCACATTTTCACAATTGCAAAATGTGGAGGCACCAAGCCTAAACAAAGTCCCATACTCTGAATCTTTCACTTCCACTAAATTTCTTTTGACAACCTTACAACCAAACTAGTCAAATATCACATGCAATCATGAATCACTCAACTTGGATATAGAAAGAAAATTTCTTGCATGTCTTGAAATATAGAAAACACCATAGAGAGTGATGAGGCTATGAGGACCACCCTTATGTGGTGAACTTAATTACACTATTAGACCTATATAATGGATTGGATACTCCTAGATATTAGACATTTTGATTAGGGAATTATGATCCCATTGGTAGACTTCTTAGACATTACTATCTAGATTAGAATAGTTTGATTTCACTTCACATTTGATGATCTAATTAATAGTTAGCTATGTTATATTTCAATGTGTATGTCTTGAATTGATTATTAATGTCACTTAGTTATGCTTGAATGATTCAATTTACCTAGTTGATTTGAATTTGAAGATTAGAAAATTGAAAGAAGTCAAATGTAGAAAGATAACTTAACAACAAATCAATTACCTTTATCTCAATCGATTTCTCCTCTCCTTGATATGCAAGATCGAGCTATGTTCTTTGATGAAATGATGGTGAGGATTGTATGCGGATTGCTCAATAATTCAACATAACTTTGGTACAATAATGGATAGTATGGAAGTAAATTGACAACATAAGTTTACATGCAAAAGATCGCCTATTGATGGCTTGGATGAAGATCAATTTATAGAATTTCAAAAATTATGATCAATGGTGGAGAATGGTTAGAAAGATCAATGGATAGAATCGATTGAGAGGATTTGATGAGGGAGTTAACAAAATTGATTGAATAGTTATCTCATTTGATTGATTAGTCAACCAAATTAATTGATTAGTTGGCTCATTTGATGGATTAGCCAACTAATTTTGATTGACAACTTAACTAATTTGATTCATTAGTTGACTATTTTCATGGAGACTGATTAGTGGAGGAAATTGAGGGAGAGAAAATAAGAGGATTAAATAAATGAATTTATTTAACTCGTGAGGTAATGGATAATGGATAATTCATGAAAATGAATAATTTGGAAAGTAAATAAATTATTGATTTTATTTACTTGTGATGAGAAAATGGAAATTGATTTTGATTAATTAATAGATGGAAGAAATGTTAGTTTGAATAATTAAATAATTATAAATTATTTAATTACTAAGGAGAGAGGAAATATAAATGGATTAGGAAAATGATCTAGATGAGATGTGATGACATGAAAAATACATTATTCAGTTTTAGTTCTCTATATTTTTCCCCTCTTTAAGATGTTGTTACAAGTTATCTAGTGGGTAAAATTGGTTTTATTATTATTGGTTTCTTGAAGAAGTAGCCATGACCTCCGAGGATTACAATATTTAACAAGTGGTTCTTAGCTCCAGGACCAAGGAGGGAGATAAAAATTCCTTGACTGATGTAATTTCTTCTATTTTGGATAGAATGAAGAATGATGAAGTCACCAAGGAGGAATTAAAGAAGTAGGTAACACAATTGTTTTCTTCTGTTATACACTTGGTGGGTCCTATTGATTCTAGTGCCCTTGTTCTAGCCCTATGGGAGGCTATAACCAAAGAAAGCTTAATCTTAGATCCATTAGGCATCCTCCTTGCCACAACAACTTGAAAAGATTCACTAGAAGCCTTTGGAAAAGCAACCATCAGGGAAGCCCTGAAGATGTACCACTCTATTGAAAGGGAGTTGGAAGTGGCTAATCATCTAAGAGACAACATTGAAGATGAGTTGCTGATCTAGGAGGAATATCTCCCTATTTTGTAGAAGATGGAAGCCTTGCCTCAGAATACACTCTTGTAGTCAGGAGTCTTGGACAAGGATAACCTAGGGGTGATTACAAAATGGATAAAGGTATGGAATCTTAGGGCTAAGCTATTGCACAAGTGCAAAGCCAAATTGCAAATAAAGCCTGATGTAGCCAATAAAGGGTTAAGCAAAGTGAAAGCGCTCATAAACTCAATCCCTTACTAGTTTAAGGATGATTCATCGGCAATGTTCCTTGTAGTGAGGTGTTGGAAACTTGTGCATGATGTCTAAATATGTTTTCATTGATGGCAACAAGCAAAGGAACAAGATCGAAACAATGGTTTGGTCCGGAGAAGAAGACTTAGCCATTTTGGCTAAGTGTTAGCAATATACAGGAGATAGCGACATAGTAGCAGTATAAATGATGGCATTGGTCTACAGTAGATCATATCCTGCAGATCAGGTATGTTGTTCATAGCCCTTAGATGATCAATTGTCCAAGATTTTAGTTTTTGATGAGTAACGAAAGTCCATCTTCAAGAAGTCTAAGTATGGCAATGTAGTGAGCAAAGGAAATCATGATAGAACACTTAGTTGAATTGATCTGTATTCCTCCGCTATGACATATCGTGATGTGCAGTTTTGAGGTGTTGTAAATACATGTATAAAATGCCTAACTCTAGAGTTTCAGGACCTAAAGTCCACTAGAATGCTAGTTACAAGATGCTGAGTATTGAGCTACATAGTTTGAAAAAGTTTGACTAAGACAGGGCATGTATTCCAGTGGTCCGCATTTTACCACAAAAGAATATTTTTCTCTATGGTTCTAGAAGTATGATCCATAACATGTGAAAAGTCTCTGATATGGATTTGAGCAAGTTTTGTGTTCTGTAGTGGAAGATGTTGTCTGACAGTTGAACTAAACAAGTGAACTAGTGGTATTAGCTAACATGATAGTATGATGTGTGTGTGTGGTAATTTTTGGTGTTTGGAACTTAATCCCAAGTGGTGAAATAGTTGAGGCTGACATGTGTGAAGGTGTTTCAAATATTGTTTGGATCCACTATAGATTTTGGACAATGAATTTGGCCGACAGAGTATGTAATGCATGACTACATGATACATCTTATCTGGTTGACCTAGTATGAAGTTTTGTTTGTTGCAGATATATAGGATTGAATTCAGTGTTTGAGTAATGAGATGCAAATGTGAATGTGAGTAGACTGTGAATTACAAAATAGGCGACAAAAGTAGAAGAAGAGAGATCTTGATTAATGTGAAACAGGGAAGTGAAATAGAGTAGTCAAGATGAAGAATTTTGAGATAGTATTTTGAGCCTTCATTGGAGTTGCATCCATGCATGTGTAGATGCAATCTAAGCAGTTCAAATTGGCAATGAACCACCCTTCTTTCTTTCTTTCTCTATGCAGTGAGCATTTCTTTGGGCGGTGAGCCTTGGGCAGTGAGCCTTAATGTAGTGAGCCTCTATTGTAATTCAGTATTGTTCCTACATAATATATTGTGAGCTAACACTCACCATGGTTTTTACCAGTTTTGGGTTTTCCACATAAAAATTCTAGTGTTCATGTGTGATGGGTTGTGGTTGTTTCTTCTATGTTTAATTTGCTTTGTAATTACATGTGGTAAATGGATTACTAGTTAAATAAGTAAGAAGTTTAATAATGTACTAATTCACCCCCTGTTAGTACATTAGGTGTTCAATAATCAGTATCAAAGCCTGATTCCTTGAAAGAAGTCTAACAGCTTGAGGAAGATCTTGGAAACTGAACACATGGCAGGTAAAAAAAGTCCTACTCCTCTTCAATAAATTGATGCATTTAAAATTGAAGAAGAATGCATGATTGTCAATGAAGAAGAACTCAAAATTTCTCTTGAGGATCTTGAAAAGGTTGAAATGGAAAATATGGATCTAAAAGAAAATATCAAGGAAGGGAATGAGTGCATCATAAAGTTAAGGGAGAAAGTCAAGAGATTCAAAGAAAATCATAAGGAGGTTAATGAACAATAGAATGATCTAAAAGTGGAAGTTGTAGAAAGGGCAAAAACTAAAGAAGACCTAACTAAACTTGTGAAAGGCAAATCAAAAGAATGTGCTAAGATGGAAAAAGAAGTCAAGAACTTGAAGACCAATTTAGAGAAGGCAAAGAGTTTTGAAGAAAAAAACAAGATAAGCTTTACAAAACTTGATGAGATGATTGCAATTCAGAAGAGTCCTAATGACAAAGAAGGCCTAGGATTTGAGAAAGGAGAAAGCTCTAAGACCGGTCAAGAAAAGAATATTGAAATCAATGGCAAAGGCAAATAGATCTAGAATCAAAGGAACAAACCTAGAAGATCACCGGTTAGGCAACCAAATGCTCAAATGTACCCTTCTTACAATGGTTATTGTAATGCATGCAATAAATTTGGTCATAAGTCTACTCAATGTAGGAGCAGAGTGCAAAATATTCCATCATTTTTTGGTCAGTGTTTCACTTGCAATAAAGTAGCTCACAAGGCTAATGATTGTAGAAGTTAGACAAGGAATGGTTATGCTAATAGAAGGAATGCTCAAACCTTCAAAGGTAACTAATTTATATGTAAGAGGTTTGGTCACAAAGCTAGTGAATGTAGAAATCAGATAAGAAACAACTATAACAATAGAAGGAATGCTCAATATTTCAATGGGAATTACTTTGCATGCAAGAGATTTGGGCACAAGGCTAGCCAATGTAGATCAAAGATAAATGAAAGGAATAATAGAAAAAGAAATGTTGTATGCTTCAATTGTAATAGGCCTAGACATATTGCAAGGTTTGTAGTAATAAGAACATGAAGAAGAATAATCAGGATGAATTGAAGAAACTAGTGGAAAAGGTTGTTTCGATTGAAATCAAGAAGGAGATGAACTAGATGGGGATCAAGAAGAAAGTGCAAGAGGTCAAGGATAGGTCCTCACCAGCCATTGGTGTAAATACTTCCTCTGAGAAGTAAATTGAGAGCTCTGGCTTAGGGGGAGCTTAATGCAAAATCTTGTTCCCCCAGCCCAAAATATGGTGTTGATATCCAACACAAAGATATGAGTTATAAGACTAAATGATAGATCATTTGAAAAAGATTCTGGTAGAAAAGAATCTAATGTAGTGAATTGTAGAGCAATCTTGATCGTCTGGGGATAACAAAGGGTTTGACAGGTTTTTGAATGAAGCATTTACTATGATTAAATCTTGATGAAAAGAGAATATAAGGGATCAATTTGAAAAGGAAATTACTTTGCATTCAAACCTTCAAGCAACTAAAGAGACCTGAGAAGCAAGCTAGGGCAATTTCAAGCATTGACGAAGAAACCCTAATGGAGGAAAAAGGTATGTACCGATCTTCCTTCTTGAAAAACTTTCTGAACTCTAAGCTTGTAAAGATGAATACCCCACAAGTAGTTGAGATAACAGAGAGGCCTCACCCTAAGTTTAAGAAACATCCATTTAAATCGTTAATGACTAATCTAGATGGTGCATTTTCTAAGATTCCACACAATGTTTTGCATATGGAAGATGTTAGGGCATACATACATGCAAGCCTAGAGGAATATAATCACATGAAATTAGGGAAGTTGTACTTGGATGAAGTGACCACCAATGATATTATGTTGAAAGAAGAATACAGTGTTCTACATGAGAAAAACTTAGACACCTGGTTTGATTTTGCTGTGATTCTAGATGATGTCTGGGTTAGATATATCTTGAGCAGGATTCACAATGAATTCTTATGGCTTGATGAGCCATATATGATAACAAAAGATATCATCAAGGCTGTAATTGGCATGTGGTCCACCACAAAGGTTCTGGCCTTGAAGACAATGAAGAACAATGTTGTAATGCAGTTAACTGGAGCAAAATTTGATAAGAGAGCACTCACCATAAATGACATTAAGGATCTAATAGTCAGATTTGCATCAATGGTTACTGGGTACAAGGTTTATTTCTCCAACAGGGAGAATTCAATATCTACAACATCTATTTACACAACATATGATATGGTCAAGAATAACACAAACTATGGCCTATGTGAGTTGCTCTAGGAACAACTAATGGAAAACCTAAAAAGAAAAAAGGACACAAAGTATCCCTTTAAGTATGGAACACTAATCACCTGTCTATTTTTCTACTTTCTGAGAGAGTTACCTGGTTTAGGGGATATTGGTTGGCTTGGGCATTCTCCTGTTGCAACCCAAATCAGAAATCATCTACAAAGTCTGGGAAATGTAGATAAACAAAATGCAGCCTTATGGGGATACTTCAAGAATTTCCAAAAGAAAATGTAGGATAGAACTACAATTCCTAAACAGGTTGTGAAGAAGTATTAAAATGATATTGTGTTCATGGTAGATAAGGACAAATGCCTAATGGAGGCTATTAAACCAATAATTGTTTGGGTCCCACCTATGGGATATGAGGTAACAGAAGAAGTCTTGGTTGGTTTGGCAGAATTAATGTTAAGCAGAATTAATGTTAAGCAAACCCAAGGATCCCAAGGAAGAGAGGTTTGGTACATATGAGGAACTATCTCCAAAATTCATCTGGAGAAAACTCAACTGGAGAGACTCAAAGAAACGTCAAAAGGCATGTAGCAGAATTTGCCAAGAGCCATGGGTTTACAGATGAGGAAATAAGTAAAGAAAGAGAAAAGGTAGAGGCATCAAGGGTTGCAAGTGCTCTCAAAGGGCAAACATTAAAAGCCTTTGAAAAAAAGGAAGAGGAGAAAGTTGAAAAAGGGAAGTTTGCATCTAGTCCTACAAAAAGAACAAGGGCCTCCACCTCAGCAACTGCTTCAAAGGGTTCTAGACCCTCTATTGCAAAGACAGAGACTGCAAGTGCTGAAAAAGAGGTACTTGAGAAAGAAGTTGAGCCTAAAGAACAAGTACCGATGGAGAAAACTATAGAGAAGAAGACAAGAAAGAAAACAAAGCAACAAAAAGAGTATATGTAAACCTAGGTGAAGGAGGAGAAGAAAATATAGAAACAGATAAGGGGACTAGAACAAAAAGGGCAAGGACAAAGGAAACCACTTCTAGTAAAAAGACGAATCCCTCAATAAAGATCAAGAAGAAGAAAGAAGATGAGAAGACTGAAAGTGAAGCAACGTTGTCCTTGGAAACATTAGTCAACACATTTGCTCAGCATGGAAATTTGAAACCCATTGCCGAGATGTATGATGAAAGATCTAATGCAGATAAGATAATTATTGAAACAATAGTCATCAGATATTTGGAAATGTTTAGTAAAGCTCTGATTGAAATTTTGGATCAATTATCAGATAGCCTAGCTAGCATTATGTTAGCAAGGAAGGAAATGGCCATGGCCAAAGATGTTGAGATAAGAGAGTATGTCCTGTTGAGTCTTTGTCCAGATATAACAAATGAAGAAAAGGCCAAAGTCACAAAGATACTCAATGATAAATTCAGAACAAAGAGAAGAGTGAATATACTTATGACCAATGACACTAAGAAACTAGTTAAAGAGACAAAGGAGATAACACTAAGTGTATTACATGAATTACAAATTACAACTATTGCAGATATTGATGAAGAAGAACAAGTTAACAAGGTTGACACTTCCAATACTATTCTAGAACTAAATGATGAGAAGAGTATGGACCAAGGTGCCATCACTCCTTTGGAGAATTCAAGAAAGGTTGAAGAAATGAAAGAAACTGAAGTAGAGAAAAAGTTTGAAGAAGCAAAGATAGTCCCTAAACAGAACATCTCTGAGAAACAAGAAGAGCGGGTAGAAGAGGAAAATGAACAAATGATGGACATTGCTAAAAGAAATGAACAAGAACATAGTCAAGAACTACCTTTGGAGAAACAAGAAGTTGAAGTGTCTCATGAGAGAGACACTGCTGACTCCTTAAGAGAGTTCTTGGAGAAATGGAAAGAAGCTCAAACTTTGACTACTCCCGAGCTTTTGCAAGGGCCTATCAACCTTGCTTCTATATCCCCTCTATAAAAGTTAAGATGGGACAATTCTTGAAACTAATGCACAAGAGGAAGTACTAAAATCTCATATAGAGGATAGCAAATTGTTATAAGATGCATCAACAATTTTTGAAAAAATAATGCCAGGAGTAAGAAGAGACACATCCTTGGGTCTTGCTGCACAAGTAAAGAAATTAATGGAATCCATCAATTCTCATTTTGAGTCCTTGGAGAAAGCAATATAAAAGAAAGGTTAGAGATTGATGGTAAAAGGCTAGTAGAGATAAAAGATAGATCTTCTCAAGACAAAATTTTGTTAGATAAAAGTGTAAAATATGCACAGTTACCCCTTAAAGAAACAAGTGAACTATCAATTTTGTCTTACATGGCCAGACAAAACTAAGGAGATAAAAGATAAAATATATAGATGGGAAGCCCAAATAATGAAGACATCCAGAACTTATGACCTAGAAAAATATTCCACTGGTAATCAAAGGGAACAAGTGGAGACTATTCATTCTAATATACATAAGTTGTAGACCCATCGGGATATCATGCATAGAATGAGTCAGCTCCGGGAAGTAGCAAGTTTCAAAATTGCATCCCTAACTAAATTAATAGGAGCTACAGACAAAATAAGACAAAGCACTAAAGTCCCTGATACAATAAAGAAAGAAGAAGACTTGGTGTCCTAGATTAATGAGCACATACTAATTTTGAGTGATGTTAAGACCAGTTGGGATGAAGAAATGGTGCAGCTAAAACAAATTTGTAAAGGTGTTCTTTTGGAACAACAACAGTAAGCATTTTTTATATATCACTTGTACATATCTCTGTATCATACATCTTTTCCATTGATGTCAAATGGGGAGAAGAAAAAGAATGTGAAAAGCAATTTTGAAAAACAATAAAAGAAGCATGAAGATAGAGAAAGGGGGAGCTGTAATAGTTTTTCACATCAACTATTGCCATCAATGCCAAAGGGGGAGATTGTTGGAAACTTGTGCATGATGTCTAAAAATGTTGTCATTGATGGCAACAAGCAAAGGAACAAGCTTGGAACAATGGTTTGGTCCGGAGAAGAAGACTTAGCCATTTTGGCTAAGTGTTAGCAGTATACATGAGATAGTGACAGAGTAGCAGTATAATGGATGACATTGTTCCAGAGTAGAAGATCATATCATGCAGATTAGGTATGTTGTTCATAGCCCTTAGATGATCAATTGTCCAAGATTTCAATTTCTAATGAGTAACAAAAGTTCATCTTCAAGAAGTCTAAGTCTGGTAGTGCAGTGAGCAGAGGAAATCATGACAGAACACTTAACTGAATTGATCTACATTCCTCTGCTATGATATATCTTGATATGCATTTTTTAGGTGTTGTAAACACATGTATAAATTGTCTAACTCGAGAGTTTCAGGACCTAAAGTCCACCAGAATGCTAGTTATAAGATGTGGAGTATCGCTACATAGTTTGACTAAAAAAGGGTATGTGTTCCAATGGTCCACATTCTACTGCAAAAGAATATTTTTCTCTACAGTTTTGGAAGTATGATCCATGACATGTGAAAAGTCTCTGATATGGATTTGACCAAGTTTTGTGGTCCATAGTGGAAGATGTTTGATAGTTGAACTAAACAAGTGAACCAGTGGTATTAGTCGACATGACAGTATGATGTGTGTGTGTGGTAAGTTTTGGTGTTTGGAACTTAATACTTAGTGGTGAAATAGTTGAGGCCAACATGTGTGAAGATGTTTCAAATATTGTTTGGATCTGCTATAGAATTTGGAGAATGAATTTTACCGATAGAGTATGTAATGCATGACTACATGATACATCTTATCTAGCTGACTTAGTATAAAGTTTTGTTTCTTGCAGATATATATAGGATTGAATTCAGTGTTTGAGTGATGAGATGTGAATGTGAATGTGAGTAGAATGTCAATTACAAAATAGGTGACAAAAGTAGACGAAGAGAGATCTTGATTAATATGAAACAGGGAAGTGAAATAGCGCAGTCAAGATGAAGAGTTTTGAGATAGTATTTTGAGCCTTCATTGGAGATGCATCCATGCATGTGTAGATGCAATCTTAGCAGTTCAAATTGGTAGTGAGCCACCCTTCTTCTTTCTTTCTTTCTCTAGGCAGTGATTATTTCTTTGGGCAGTGAGCCATAAGGTAGCGAGCCTCTATTGTAATTTGGTATTGTTCCTACATAATATATTATGAGCTAACACTCACTGTGGTTTTTCCCAGTTTTGGGTTTTCCACATAAAAATTTTAGTGTTCATGTGTGATGGGTTGTGGTTGTTTCTTCTATGTTTAATTTTCTTTGTAATTGCATGCAGTAAATGGATTACTAGTTCAATAAGTAAGAAGCTTAATAATGTACTACTTCACCCCCCCCCCTCTTAGTACATTGGGTGTTCAACATGAGGATCATAAAGGAGTTCTCCACCATCCTTCAAAAGCATCTCTCAGAGCAAGGAATGGATAATTTGATGAGATTGAAGGCCTTGTTCACATAATTTTAGGAGCAGTTGGTTGATTTGGTCAAAGTCAAAGACAAACTCAAGTATTTGTCATATTAATAGTAGACCAACGTCAAGTATCATAATGGTCTGAATATGAATGACATTCAAGAGGCCACAATGAACTTCCAAAGCCAATTTGGTGATGGGGCATAATATCCTTGTTCTTCACTCACATTATTTTTAGATTCTTTCTTTTATTTTGATGAGGCTGACCTCATTTGTGTTTAATGTCACTATCCACGCTAGCTAGGGCTAAATTATGTAACTGTAAATTTAACCATAACATATCAAACAACCACAACAATTGAGTAAATAAGATGAAATCAAAACACAATTGTAAACATCATTAAAATGTAGAACAATTTCACCTTAATTGCACTCCATTGCTCTCCTCTATTTCACCTTGGGAGAAATGGCATAAATGAAGTTTGCTCTCAGATTCTTGTAGCACAATAGTATAAAAAATTGAGTATAGTTTCTTTGCATCGTCTAAGGTGTCTTGAAAGAAGAATAAATATTGTAGATTTTATAGATTTTTGCTGGAAGAAAAGTTGGGAATGTTTCCAAAATCACACTCAGTTAGCTGATAAAGATTGGAGAAAGTTTCCAAAATGAAGAGGAGATAGAAGATAGAGATGCTAAAAGGAGAGAGAAAAGTGAGAGATCGATATGGTAAGTGTTTTTTAATCAAATTAGAATTTATTCAATTTGTGGCATATGAATAATTAAATAAATAAAAATGTTTATTTAACTATAAAAGATAAAGTTAGATAATTAAATAAATATAAATATTTATTTAACTTGGAGTGAATTAAAAGAATGATAATTAAATAAATATAAATATTTATTTAACTATAGGCGAGATTATCTAGGGCAATTTTTAATGTCTACATTTTGCCCCTCTTTGAGAGAATGCATTTTATAGCGTTGTTTCAAAGAAATTGTTGACATGCCCCAGTGAAATGAAGAGATGAATGAAGGATGCCCCCTGGGGAGTTTGGACAGAAGAATGAAATTGTGGAGAAACTCACGAAAGGAAGGAGAAAGATGAGATAGAGGTGAAGGAAGAAGAAAATAAAAGATGTAGAAGAAGAAGAAAGTTAGTATGGTGAGAGATGGTGAGAAGCTAGTAAATGCATATTAATGTCACAAAAATGGAGAGATAGATGGATAGAGATGGACATGTACAGATAGTGCTTGCTATTTTGTATTGATTTTTATCATCATAGAGCATTTATTATGTGAGATGGATAAATGCATACTAGGTATGAAGAACCATAACAACTTTGGTACCCATAGTATGAACTGACAACTCTGCAAACAAAGAAGGAATGTTCCCATTGTAACATGTGAAGAATTGTCATTGTAACCACAATAGTCCTGATGCCCTTAGATACAATTTGATCTTGTGGGTACATAGACTATTAGATAATGTTAGAATCAAATTCCACACATATAAGGAACATTTGTTGCCCCAGTGATGCTATAGAGACACTCCACAAACACATCATATGAAATGGACTGACAATGCCCCATTCCACTATTCACCACCTGGTAGGGCATTGATCCTAGAGATTTTGATTCCTTACAGAAATGAGACCTTAAGATAAATGCAAGATAAAATGATAACACACACAAGAAAGAAAGAAAGAAAGCATGCACAAATGATTCAAAAAAAACAAGATGTTGCCCCTGTCAATTTGTAAACTAATGATTGATTGATCAAGGATTGATTGGATTGATTGAGGATAATGTTGTCATTGTGGGGAACAATATATCCCTAGAACAACACAAGGATGTGGGAATGATATATCCTATTGATGATGATTGGGTAAAAGGTCAATTGATTGGTTTGACAACAAGGTTAGAACAAAACCAAAGTATGCTTTTGGATGATTGGCTAGATTAATCGATTGGATTGGTATAAATTAAAGATGACTTGCATTTGGATTTACTGCAAAATGTTATAATTTTTTTGGATTTTGGATGTTGTGATTTTTTTGGATTTTGAAATCTTATGATGTTTTTGGATTTTTGTAAATGTTTTGATGAGGATTTGGGCTTTCAAAGGATGTATAGTTCATTTTTCTGCTTGAGTTACTCAAGTCGGGGTGGTAGGTGAATGGGATGGATTGTGATAGATGGATGAAGTGAGAGTTGGAAAATTTATGATGGATTGGGATGGAAGTTGGGTGTATCATATGTGCCTGAGTACCAAATACTTCCTTCGTATTGCAAACTGCCTACATACCCTATATCCACGGGATCAAGGCACATTACAATGATGATGATATGGGATGCTTATGATGTTGATGATTTTTGGGATTTTGAGATTTCTAAATGCTTTTAGATTTTGGGGTTTATTTTGATTTTTTTTTTTCTAGATTTTCTAAATGTTTTTGGATTTTGAGGATGTTTTGATTTTTTTGAATTTTTTGGATTTTTTGTTTTCTATTGTAGAAGGATCCATTCCTAGACATAGGTTAAGGAAATGTGCCCCCATTCAAGTAGAAGATTTATTATGGACAACAATGGATGAACTGATCATGGATGATACTAATGGATGACCACTGATACCGGCAATTTCCAAACCATGATTGATGGGAAAGTGGAAATGCACTGGTTAATTTTATTATGGCTGGATGGGAGTTTTTTTTATAGAATGAGATGGAATGAGACAGAATAAGATGGATGTAAGACTTATAAGATGGTGGATGCTAACTCTACACATAGCACCTATTTGCCAAGTTTTCACTATGGTACTTATCCAAGGAACCTTTTTACCAGGTTTCACCAAAGGACGAATTATTTTATTTTTTGATTTTATTTTTAATTTTTTTTAATAATTTTTTTGTATTTTTCTAGGAATACTCTGAGGATCAAGCATATAACTTCTTGAGATGAACATTATTGATGGTTTCATCTAGAGGAATGCCTTCAGGTGTTGACATAGTGTAAGCTCTTGATCCATAAACTGTTGTGACAACAAAAGGACCCAACCAATTAGGCTCAAACTTGTCTTTCTTGTCTCTATCTTGTTGGTTTCTCAGATTTTCTTTAAGTACAAGATCACCTATCTGAAACCTTCTTTCCTTGATCTTCTTGTTATAGTTATGACGAAGGCAATTTTGATATACTTGAAGATGATTAAGTGTTGTGAGACGTCTTTCATCCAGTAACTCTAGCTCATGCAACCTAGAAATTATGTACTCCTATTCATCTATAAGATGATGCATAGATACTCTAAGAGATGGGATCTCGACCTTGATAGGTAAAATGGCCTCAGAGCCATAAACTAAAGCATATGGGGTAGAACCGGTTGGAGTTTTGATACTAGTGTGGTAGGCCCATAAGGCAGGATTGAGATGCAAATGCCATCATGACCAACTTCATTGACTATTTTCTTTAGGATTTTCAATATGGTTTTGTTTGAATCCTTGACTTGGCCATTACTCTAGGGATAATATGGGGTGCAAAAGCTATGTTGGATGTGGTATTGGGTGCACAATGCAAGGATATCTTGGTTTTTAAATGGTCTTCCATTATCACTGACTATAGCTTGAGGAATACCATACCAGCAAATAATATAGTTCAAGATAAACTTAGATATTTGTTTTCTAGTGATATAGGTCATATGAATAGCTTCTACCCACTTTGTAAAATACTCAATGGCGGTAATGATGAACTTATGGCTATTGGAAGAGGATGGATGTATTTTACCTACAAGTTCGAGGCCCCACTATGAAAAAGGCCATGGAGTAGTAACAAGTTGTAATTGATGTGCTGGTGCATGAATCAAATCTTCATGCTTCTTGCATTGAAGACACCTTTTGGCAAAATGATATGCATCTTGTTCCATAGTAGGCCAGTAGTATCTAGTACATAGCAACTTCTTAGCTAGATTAGGACTGGTGAAATGTGATCCATAGACACCTTCATGTACGTCTCTTAAGGAAATATTAGCTTCTTCTGAGTTAAGACATCTAAAGAGGATACCATCGAGACTCCTGTGGTATAAGGTATCACCATGGATAGTAAAATGAGAGGCTCAAGGGATGAAGGCTTTGTGTTGGGTAGAGGTAAGGTTTGATGGGATGGTATTATCATGGAGATAGTCATAGATATCTTGGTACCAAGGTGAATTGGGACCAACAAGTTTTTAGATAATTTTAGTTGGTGGAACATCAACGACCAATATCAATAATTGCTCGATCAAGAATTCACATTGCTGAGTGTTTATAGGTATATCCATGAGGGATCCAATAGTAGCCATAGAATTTGCAACTTTATTATATACCCTAGGGATTTGTTCAAAAGAGATGCTAGAAAAATGTTGGTTGTAGCTACCAATCAGTTGTTTGTAGGGTATCAGATTGTCATCTTTTGTTTGATGCTCATATATGACTTGTCTAATGACTAGTTGAGAATCTCCATAGACTTATAGTTGTTTGATATTCCATTAGACTACTATGTGGAGACCTGTAAGTAGTGCTTCATATTCGGCAATATTGTTGGTGAAAGGAAATACGAGCCAATATGACTTTGGAATATAATCATGGTGGTGTAATAAAGAGGACTCCTACTCCTGAACCATGTTGTCTATAGGAACCATCAAAGTATAGTTTCTATTCAATTGAGGTAGAAGAGTGAATATCCCTTCATCTAGAAAACTAGAGAGCATAGGGTTTATATCTATGATAGGAGCCTCAGCTAATTGATCTGCAAGAACTTGTCCTTTAATAGATTTCATGTCTACATACTTTATATCAAATTCACTTAGAATCATGACCCAGTTTGCTAGTCTACATGTGAGGGCTGCCTTGGATAAGAGATATTTCAATGGATTGATTTTAGAGATGAGGTTGGTGTGTTGTTTTAACATATAATGTCACAACTTTTGGGAAGCAAACACTGCTACTAAACATGCCCGCTCCATGTGAGTATAATTGAGTTCATAACCAACCAAGGTGTGACTGATATAGTAGACTTCTTGTTCTTTTCCTGACTCATCATGTTGTGCTAGGAGAGGACCTAATGCTGGAGATGTATTCAAGATATACAAGAGTTAAGGTCTATCTAGAACTAGTGGCACCAAAACTGGAGGTATAGATAGATATTCTTTGAGTTGATCAAATGCCTATTGACACTTAGTATCCCATCAGAATGAGACATCCTTTTGGAGCAAGTGTAGAAATGGTTGACATTTATTTGCTAGCTATGATATGAATCATCTAATGGATTGTCATCTCCCTTGAAGGCTCCTTAACTACTTTACACTCTTGGGTGGAGGCATTTCAACTATAGCTTTGACCTTGGTGGGATCCACTTCAATTCCTTTGTGACATACAATATATCCCAACAATTTCCCTGAAGTGACACCAAAGACACATTTCTTAGGATTTAGCCTCACTTGATATTTCTCTAGTCTATCAAATATCTATCCTAGAACCTATAGACGACCTTCCCTGGTAGATTTGCTCAATATATCATCAACATAGTCTTCCATAATAGTATGAAAAAGGTCATGAAAGATCACTGTCATTGCTCTCATAACAAAAGTTAAAATTCATAAGATGAACCTAACTATCTTGAAAGATATGAAGAAATCAATTAAGATTACTTAATCCCAAGTTTCTGTATGGTCAAGTTTTGACCTTGTGGACAGTTCAGTAGGTTACTATGAAGCTGTAATATGCAAGGGGCCTTACTTGATTTAAGGTGATTGATGACTTACTGGACTCTAATTATGCAAACTGTTGCAAATATCAACAAATTATCTATCTCTTTGCATAAATTTGTTACTTTGTCCTGAAGCTTTGTATGATTTATACTAAAACATGCTTTTCTTTTCAAATATTTATAAAGATTGCCAAATATCAACTCAATTGTTCCTACTTCTTTCAAATGTTAGACAATCTCCTTTAGATTTATGTGTTTAAGCTAAGTATTCCAAAGTTTGGGAAAAGTTAGAGAAATTCAAATTCAACATCACTTGATACAGGATCTAATGCTCTATTATGCATGTGGTAAGAAAATACAACAAATTCAATTAAATCAAAAAATTAAATCATTAAATGTGAATATCCTGAGTATTTTCATGAATATGCATTCAAGATTGCAAGCTTTAAGAGAAATTGTTTCAAATACAAAGAAGAGCCAGAAGACACTCTGAATATAGACGCAAAATTCTAGATTCATTTATATTCAAAACACACAGTCATATATGATTTACAATGTATGAATGACTCTTAGCTTCACTAATCAAATTCACAAAAAATTACAACGCTTTACAGATACAATAAGAAAGCTGGACACTCCACGCATTCCTTAGTGCAGACGCAGGCGACCTCCTCTAAACTAAAAAAAAACTCCTACTTAAAGTGTTAGAATCAATTGCAATTGCTAGCTAATTTCTAAAAAAACCCTGTGTAAATAATGTACAGGTAGCAAAGTTCCTTATATAGATTTTGAACTTCTCATTGCTACGGTTATAACTTCAATCTACGATTGAGATCCCTCCATTATTGATCAATGGTGTATATTCATCTCTAACCGTTTGCTAAAATATCTAACTGGCATATTTTCTTTCCCTCAAAGGATGCTATTAGAATCTTTTCAAAAATAAGATTCCCCTTCTTCATTGACTTTCTCTCGCTGATATTCTTTATTTGACTTCTTCTCAAAAACCATTGCTCGCCTTTGTCTTCTCATTCTTTCAAATATGTTTTGAAATTGCTGATTACACCTTCTACAAAGGTGCGGTCCCCTCTTGGACTCTTTTCCCATATGTATTCCTGCATCACAACTCCTTCCTTCAGTTTCTTTTCTCTGTTCTCTAAGCCTTCTCTTCTCTTCTTATACTTCTTGATTTTAGCACTTTCTTCCATCAATGTATCCATCATCTATTTGCTGAGATTTGCATCAGGATTTTCTATGCATGGTGTAAATATGGCATTGAACTCTGTTAATGCCCTTTCTAACTCATATGCTGGCATTTCCATACATTCATGCTATAGGAGTCTCTGTATTATCTTCTTATGTATTTTTATCATTTCGTCTACTTTCTCTTCTAAATCCTATATAGTCATTATATATTTTCTGAGGTTATCTTCCTTAAATTTAAGTTCTAATCTTGTTTATGGCACTGGATTTGCCATTGAAATAGTAATTGCTCCTTCATTGATCAATTCTTCTGCTCTTTCTTCAACTTATTTCAACTGTTCAAGTTCAGATCTGCATTCTTCTTTTCTAGATTGGCAATTATGTACAAGTATCATGCATTTGCTCTTTTCTTCTGCAACTACCTTCCAACTTCCCACAACTTGCCTTATTATTTTCTCACCTTCTTGCATAAAATCTCTACACCATTCATCAAAAATGTTAACCTTAAGCTTTTTATTTTCCATGTCCCTTATTTCTTCCTTGGATACCACTGCTATGTCACTGGACAATTCTGGGACTGTGGTATTGGGATCAAATATCCCTTTAATAAATTGTTGAAGTTGGACAATGTGTCCTTTTAAGTATTCATGTTTATCCTTATCCTTTCTCAACATCTCTGATGTCACTTGGTGCATATCTTCCCATTCATTAATGTGTTGTTCCCTGGTGGTATGCCCAAGGTTAAAATTTAATATCTTATACTCCTCCAAGGCTATTTCACCTTTTGCCTTTTCCTTTTGTGGTATGGCTAGGTTTAGCATTCTAGATCCATCTGGACCTCTCTGTATAGAAGACATTGTCCTAGCCTTTCTCTTTTCTTTTCTTGGAGTGGTCTTCTCACCTAACAAACTCTTGATGTCAATTGGTACTTGTTGGTGCCAGAATTGACTGTCAGTTAATTTAGCAATTTTCATGCAGGCACCTTCCCAAAAATTCCAAAAAATTTCCTAAGTGTTGGCCCTCCTCAGCATTTTTCAACAGCAGCATCATATTTTCTCCGAGGTGGTCAGCATCATCATGATTTTCTGTCGACCAGATTTTTCATCAGGATCATCATGTTTCAATATCGGGTGATGTTTGGATATCATCCCGGTCCTGCAGTAGAGCTACAGTGCACCCTGATATTCTTGCGAGGGGGTGATATTTCTAACATCTTGTGATCTTCCAAATATCACCCTGCCCTGATATGGTGATGATGTCACCCCGATCTTTTGAAGGGGTCATTTTCTAAAGTTGTTCAATCTGACCTGATGTTCTTTGAGTTAAAGGGGTCATCATCATCATCCGGTCTATAGTGCATCATGATATTTTGTATGGGGGGTGATATTCTGAAATATCAGGTTATCTTACTAATATCACCCTGGCGCCTATATGGCGATGACGTCATTTGGATATGAGGAGTTATGCGGTATGCAAGCGGGTGATGGTGACATCATTAGGATATGGCGGTGATGTCATCAGGATTTTTGAAGGCATCAGTAGGAAATTGCATATCGGCATAGGTTTGAGATGTTGTTCCGATGGTGGTCATCTTGCCGAGGAAGGTGAGGTTGTCGAAGGACCATCAGGGTGACTTGTGTTGTCGGTGAAGGATCTTTTGTGCTTGCCGATGGCTTTGGTCATACCAATGGTGAAGTGTGGAGTTCGCGGTCGGCGAGACAAATGAGGTCGGCAAGAGTTTTTCGGGGTGAGCCGATGGTAGAAGTTTGGCCGATGGGCTTTGAAGAAGGCTTGTGCGTCGAGCGTGGCATAAGCGCTCGACACCTATTTTGCTTGCGGCCATGTTTTTAAAGTGCTGAAGTGGTTTTCGTACCTTGCATGTGGGATTAATTTCCCTGCACATTTGAAAACTTCAGTAAAGCACATTTTGGCGAGAAGTTCTTTTTGAACGCAGCGATGGTTTCCAGGTAGGCCGTGGGTGGTTGAGCCATAAATGGCGACTGTAGCAGGCGTATGGGTGATGGTACAAATGGTGAAGCTGTCTAATTATGAATGAAGACTTCCAGATGGTGGCGCAAGGCTCGAGGCCTCCCTTGTCTGCTGCAGCAATAACTTCTGAGCGCCATTCCTTCTGAGATCTGTATTTGGCAGGATTTTTGGTCAACCATGTAATTAATGTTAGAGGTACACTTTCTGGCTAATATAGGCAAACTGTGTTACCATTGTTTAGGTGGAAGGCCTGAGGCATTTTTGTGTAAATAATGAAGAACATGGCATGATCTTGGCTGTTTTATCCCATTTTGGAGTTTATGAGTTGCAACATGAATGTATTTTGCACATATTTTCAATTTCAGTGTTAATGTTATATGAAAAATGCTTATTGCATGTGTCTATCTGCTTGTCTCCATTTACTGCATGTTATTCTCCTTCTTTTAAATCTGGTTGCATGTCAGCAGGGATATCTGTAAGTAGAGGTAGTTAGATACCCATTCTTGGGTGATGTTTGTAAGGTAAGCATCAGTCCAACCCCCTGAAACTCGAGTGAAAGTTGCAAATCATTTGTTGTATACGTCTAGTTGACTCCTTGCCCAATGGATAGGCACTAGTCTGCTCCTGGATCAGTAGTTATGAGCCAAAACCCCTCGTCTTGCATCCAGGACATTATGTCCACCCCTTTCATCACTTCCACCTGTTAGTTGTAGGAGTAGGATTAGGAACCCCCTGCATGCTCTCATACCCAACCAGACATATATGTCCAAGAATGTTACCCACCTTGTGATCTATCATGTAGATCTTGGTCCATACATGAGAGTATTCTGCCTGTTGTTGTCAAGTTAGATCTTTCTATCTTTGAGCTAGTCAAGGTTACATCTTGAGTTATAGGGATACCCCCCTTGGTGCGACAGAACCAGAAGTGAAGGGGAGGTAGCTCACGCAACCTCCTGTATTAGTTGGCTGAATCTGCATGTGCATAGGAACTGGCAAACCCTAATGCTAATTCAGAAGAAAAACCAACAGTACTAACTGTACCTTTTTTTCTCCTTTCTTACCTCTCCTTCTAACCATGCAGGAACTTCTTTTGTACCTTCTATAATCTTATCTTCATCAATCACCTCCTCATGATGTCTCTCTATTTCCACTTCTTCTTGTTGCTGCTGCTCTTGCTATTGTTGTTGTTCTAGTTGTTGTTCTTGTTGTTGTTGTTCTAGAATTTGTTGTTGTAGTGGAGGCTCCTATTCCATGGGATCATTTTCCTATTCTTTTGATTCAACCTCATTTTCTTCCTCTTCTATTTTAGTGTCTCCTTCATCTTTAGCATCTTCTTCAGGACCTTCTTCTGTTGATGGTGCTTTTTCTTGGTCTTCTCTTGTATGTATTTGCTCTATATTTGGTATGTTGATATCTTCTGTTTGTTCATCTTATTTACTTTCATCCATCTTTTATGTTTCCTATGTACCTTATGGCCTCTTGATTTCATCTTTTATTTTTTCTGTATCTTTTGTCTATACCTGTTCTATATGTACAGGGGAATTTACCTTTGTACTATCTTCTTTTACTTCCTTTCCTTGATCTTGCATATTTTTTGTATTTTTCTCTTCTTCACTTTGCTCATCATACATATTCAGCATATTTAAGGCATCCACACCTAAGGTGTCACCTTTTGTTTCTTCTTCTGCTGAAGCATGTCCTTCTATAATTATCTCTTCAGGTGTTTCTTCTTTTTCAGCTTCTTCATTTTTATGTACCTCTTCTTGCACATCTTTAATGATTTCAGGAGGAACTAAAGTACCAAATGGATCCACTGATCCTGTTTCTTCATGTACCTTTTCTTCTTCATGTTCTAGGTTGTGCTCAATTTCCATTTCAGCTTGAATGCTTGGCTCTTCCTCTCCACTCAGGAAATCACTAGAATCTTCTTCTATTTCAATCTCTTTTCCCTTATACATTGCTCTTTCTTCACTATCACTACTGTCAATGTGCACAGTCTCAATAGTTTGTTTGGCTTTATGAGTTTCTGACTCTTGCTGCATTTCTCCAGCCAACTCTATTTTTACTTTAACATATGTTTGTCTTTGTTCTGATGAAGTGGAGGCACTAAGTATATTGCTCAACTTTTCACCTACTTCATGTGCTCCAATTATACCACCTAGTTTAGAAGTCTCACCCTTCGACAAACTTATTGGGATTTCCCTTCTAATTTGTTGTCCTGCCACTTCCTTGGCAATATGTGCTTCCTCTGCACTAATTTCATGACTTATTGACCTTGCATCTACAAAAGTATCTGATGCCACTACTACTATTATTGCTCGTGCATATGGATCCATTAAAGTAGCATTTTTATCTTTTTCAACAATCTTGGCCTCTACAATCTTCCTTTTCTTCTTATAAAAGCATTGCATATCCTCACTAGGCTCTGCCTTTCTTTTTCTTCCTTTCTTTGGATAGGTGATCTCTTTTCCTTCATCTTTAAGTTCTCCAATTCTATCTTTTAGCCATGTCTTTGAAAATAATATCACTGGCTTGGGCAATATGTCCAATGATGTATTCCAGGGTTCTGACCAATCAGGCTCTATTATAGGAGCTAACCTTGCCTTTGCATAACTATGATGTAACAGTTTATTATCATCCTGAACCTTTGGGGGAACATATATGTCACCTATAGACTTCATTTGCTTAATGGTTAATCTTTTATGAGCTCTTTTCCTCACTTCCCTGTCATTCTTGCAATCAGCCCAAAAATCTTCAATATGTATCTGATGTTTATATTTTTTATCAACAAAGTTCTGGATCCTATGGAAAGGATCAAATCTCCTGACTAAATCAAACTCCTAAAATCCATAATATCTCAGTTCTTGCTCTGAATAATCTGCAACCTCCTCACTATAGCAAGAGTATCTGCCAATAGCCCAAGGCAACTTCAGATTCCCTCTATTGAACTTCCTTTTATACATCTTAAATACATTCTAGTTCTATCTTGAAATTCCAACACAATCACTTTATCAGGAGGATACCGAGGCAGCATAAATGGCTTTCCTTCAAATCCTTCAGTCCCTATATAAGTAAAATGCTCAAACTGAATGAACCAAGAACTATGAAATCCAATTGCATCTTCTGCACTTTTAGATAATCTTTTGTCAGGTTCCTCTCTCAAAACTCATACCATGTAAGTATAAAAGACATCATTAACCAAAGCAAAATTCTTCAATGCATTTTCTTCTTGCAGGTCAGGATAGTGTTCATACACTAATTTCTGATCAGGACCATTTCCTAGGGTACCCACCCTTTCTATTCCATGTATGTATGGCTCAACTTCTGCAGCACATGAATATAACACATTGGAAGATAAATAAAAGGGCATCATCTTTTATTTTCTCACCATGGCCTGCTTCCAAATAGCTATGCTTATTGCCTTGGCCCAGTGGATTTGCCCTTGCTCTTTTTCTCCTACTCTTATGAACTCAATAATAGTGAACATCCATGGTTCACATTTGGTGCCATCTCTCAATCCAATCAACCTACTTAGCATGGTGATCATGAAATAAATTTCTTCTTTGAAGTATATCCTCATCAAGTTCTTGTGCACCCTAGCTACAACCTTGGGTTTATTTTCTGGGCTATACCAGCTACGAAATATTTTACCTTTATAGTCCCCTTCATTTGTGTGAAAATATTCATTATATTGATCAATATCAATATCCCTCATTTTCTTATTAATTTCTAATCCAAATATTTTGAAAATCCCCTCTGTATGTAAATCAAAAATAAGCATGTCATATAACATGATCTTCCTGGTGGCTGGATCATATAAAGTCACACAATCTAAACAAAAATCCCTAGCGTCCATTGCCAATGGGAAACCTATAGCCTTGTATAATCCACTCTCCCAGATACATTTCATATCTTGTGAAGCATCTGCAGCAGTGATTTTCTTTAACACATCCTCTACATTATAATTTCCTATGCTCGTATCAGTTCCAACTCCACTCATACTGATTAGAGATGGATAACCTCTGTGCAAGGGCAATTCTTCTTTCTCTACCTCCTTTCATGGTTTCCTTTCTTTTTTTTCCTCACCCCCTATATCTTTCTTCTATTTCAGGGCCATCCTGTAGAAACATGCATCCTTTAACTTTCATTTTACTTTCCTGTCTAGGGTTTTTACTATGACTTTCTACTTTTACCATTTTACCCTAACTCATTTATCCTTTCTATTTTTTGAACTTTTAAATTTGTTAATCCCTACCCATTTAATTAATAGTTAAAACTAGGATTAAACAAATTCCTACATTTTGCTGAAATTACTGAAATTAACAGTATCTTACCAACTAAAAGGAACGGTGTTTTTGGATAAATACCTATTTTTCGTGACCATTTAACCATTGTCGTTGACTTACTTTTACCTTTTTTTCCTTCTAGCTACTGTAACTCTGTCACCTCAATGAGTTCTGCTCAATCCACTGTAACAGTTCTCTTTTCTACAAATTTTAACTCCTAGCAGTATATCTGAAAGCCAAATAACATTAAAATTACCCTAACTCTTGTTAAATTTTACTTTTCTTGAGTGTTAGACTTGCATTAATTACAACAATTAATGTGCTACAACTTCGGCCTTCTATTACATTGTTTGCGTTTTTAAACTTTCTTACCATTACTTCTTTTTTGCATACATACCCTTTTCTTTATATTTTCCCTTGTATGTTTTCTTTTGTATATCCTCACTGTATCTTTAAACATAGAAGCACTTTATGCAAACAATCAAACTAAAGTTCTTTTCCTTTTTTCCTTTTCCGTACTTCTTTGTATATCACTGCTTGTATATTACTCTTGTATAAGTGCATATACAACAAACTTATACAAACCCTCTCATTCCTTTTCCCTTTCCCGACGCCTTTACTTTCTTTGTATATCGGGTATGTACATCATAAACATACAAGCGTTAAAACATACAAAGACCTTTCTGTATTTAATTTCTCTTTCGTATCCAATTTCTATCTTTGCTTTGCATCTTTTAACATACATCAGCTTGTATATCTAAAATATACATTGTTATTATACAAGCTAAATGTACAATTAGTGGGGTCCACCTTACTTTTTGCTTGTATCTCTGTGATGCATATGATGCTTGTATCAAACCATTAGATACAAGACAAAATGCATACAACCCCTTTCATATCACCTCTCAAACTTGTCCTTTTTATAAACCACATTTTACTTACTTTCGGTTCTGCGATGTATATAAATTGTAATGCATCCTTAGATATACTTTAAGTCCTGATGCATCGTTTATATCGTATTTTAATTTTCTTTCAATTCCGCATTGTATGTATATCACAATGCATGTCTCCCAATACATACTTATAATGTGCAAAATATACAACCATTATATCTTATTTCATAAAATTTTGGTTCCATGACTTGTATAACCTGTTGTATATCCTACTTGTATGTTTTGCTTTCGCCAAACATACAAGCCTAAAATGCATTCACCAGACTTGACCGACTATTCATTTCAACTTTAAACCTTTCCGAGTCTAACTTGTATATGGAGATAAAGCATTAGTGAAATGCATACAAGTGTACCAACATATAAAAACCTGATGACTTCTTTTTGCGACCAACACAAAGACCCGACATACCAACGACCTTGTATATGAGTGCTCTTGTATACAAACAACTTTGTATATACAAAGAGCTTTGTATATGCAACATACAAACCCTCTGATTGTACATTTACCAAAAAACACTTATAACTTGCAAAATACTATGAATTCTAAAATGGTTCAAAAAACAACCCTCACTCATTTTTGACAAGGAATTCACCCATACTCTTCCCTGGTACTTAATGTTATTTTTTTCTTTATTTTCACCAAGGTTTGTACTTTCAGTTCCTTTTCCCTTTTACCACCAAGCATACCCACACAAACAAGCAAAGAAGCCAGCCACAACAAGGGTCCTCATTTTGCTAAGGAGTAAAATGGGGCATGTTGTGAGTATCACAACACATCTATTAGGAAAAGCATTTCATGACCTGTTATCAAGTCCACAATGATATAAATGTTCGGTAGTGGGAAGTCATCTTTAGGACATGCTTTATTTAGATCCCTGAAGCTTGTGTAAATGCAGGTGCCCCCATTTGGTTTGGAAATAGGTACAAGGTTGGAGACCCACTCTGTATAATCAATAGGTCTTATGAACTTCACATCTAGCAATTTAAGAAGCTCTGCTTTTACCAAAAGTGCTATTTATGGATACATCTTATAGAGCTTTTATTTGACTGGCTTGGCATTTGGAGATACCACTAAGTGATGAACCACTAATGAAGGGTCCAACCTAGGCATGTCAGTGTATGTCCAAGAAAATTTGATTTTCCTTTGTAAGAAGAATTTTTTGATGTCCTTCCTCTCTTGTTATGATAGTGAAGTTGCTAGAAATGTGATTTTAGGATTCTAAACTATGCCTAGATTCACTTCTTGTGAATCTTCCACCAAAAGAGCATATTTTTATTGATAATTGGTAGGTAAGGGAAGGTCAATTCCTCCATCCTCAGGTGCCTCAGAGAGGTTTTCACCATTGGATACATCCTTTATTTTTACTTTTTTGTGATTAAGAGGTGCCACATCGTGGTTTTCACATAGGGATCTATTTTTATTTTTACCTTTATGACTGGAGGATTTGGCATTCTCACCAAAGTACGTCTCTTGATCTAAATCCATGACAAACCTAGCTTTATGCTCACCAAGCGGGATACCATCCTGAAGTCCCATGAATTCTACTATAGCCTCATCATTCTGAAAGATGTCAAGAATGAGGGCCCCTTGTTGGTCCCAATCAATAAGTTCAGGGTAGATGAGTGGAAGATTCTAGGTTTTAGTGTTGGAGATGAGGGAGATGGATGATATCATGAATATCATTGTTTATTATAATAGGTCTATTAGGTGTAGGTAAGAGTCATCGATAGTATCCTGTTCAGAGATTGAAACTACAGGAAAATCGTTCTCTACCTCATCAAGAATAAAATCAACGTCACAGGAATGTGGTACCTCCTTACAGTATCCTAAACCATGCTTGTCGTTTCTCTTATTCATGATAAAAGGTTCTAGATTGCCTTGACCATGTTTTCCAAGACCACCTCGGCCTTTATAGCCCATGTTTTTCACAATTCAAAGACCTGTACCATATTACACAACAGGAAGTGTGACTAGATATTTTTCTTGGAATATCCAAGAGGAGATATCTTCAATATATTCATCTTCTAGCAATCCCCAATGAGTGAATGTTGATAGGGAAGTTGGTATGATTGCCTTTTTAGTGACCTTTTCTATGTGTGGTTTGCCATAAGATTTAGGTGAGAGAGGCATACTCCCCATGCAACAAGACTTTGAAATGTCATATTCACCAAATCTTATGTCTCTATATTAGACCTTGATCTTAGGAATGGGTTTATTAGTAGAGGCTTTATGCAAAGTATTTGGGTCAATGTATAATGGAGATGGTTGGGCTTCAATATTATTTGGGATTTGGTTTCTATTTTGGTAACGCCCTTGCATGGCATGGAAAAACACAAAAGGATGAGGATCTCCAAGGATTGTGATTTTAGTACCATTAAATGGGAATTTGAGACATTGATGGTATGTAGAAGGTATGGCCTACATGGTATGGATCAATGGGTGCCCTAGGATGATATTATAGCAAAGATCAAGGTCCAATACTTGGTATCTTGTTTCTAATATGATAGGGCCTACTTGAATAGGCAAATGGATCACACCTTCTAACCAATGCTTAGCATCATCATAAGCTTTAATAGTGATAGACAGTTTAGGATTAATGCTATCCTCAGAGTATCCTAAATGTTTTAGCAATTTTAGTGAACAAATGTTTAGACCAACACCACCATCTAGAAGAATATGTTTTATCTTGCATTGATGGATGAATACTTCAATGTGGAGTGCATCATTATGGCAAGGATTATGAGATGGGGCATCTTTATCAGAAAAGACCACGTGGTAAAGTTAGGCAATGTGACCTATCATGGCTTGAAATTCCATGATAGCTATGTTGTTTGGAATCGATGACTCTTTGAGGGCTTTTTCAAGCACTGCTTTGTGGGTAGGTGATGACTTTAGAAGGTCTAAAATGGAAATTTGTGAGTCTTCCCTAGATGTTCTATGATATTGTATTCAAAGTTGATGGGAGTTTCTTTTGTTGGCCCATGAAGGGTGACACGACCACGATGAGTAGTAATAGCACAATCAGGGGTTTTTCCCTTGATGGTAAGAGTGGACACATGACTTTCTTCAAGATGACCTATAATGGAATCATAGGAAGAGGAAGCCTTGTTGACATATTTACCTTTATCAGGGTTATTATCTTTACCATGTGGAGGGAATGGATCCTTGTACATGTCTAGGTCCTTGTTTGTGGTTTTTTTTGGAGGATCATCAATAGTGACTTCTCCTCTCTATATGAGATTTTGGATGAGATTTTTTAGTTTCATGCATCCATGGGTTTTGTGTCCTTTGGCCCGATGGTATTCATAATATTTGTTGTCCTTATACCAAGTAGGTTTGAATTAAGGTTCATCATATTGACACAATTTTGGTAACGTGATTAAACTATTTTGGATAAGTTTCTTTAGAACAAATTCGATAGGTTCTCCCAATGGAGTGAATTTGCGTCTAGGTGGAAAATCTTGTTTGGGTTGCTCCCTAGGAGTAGAGGTAATAATTTTTTTTAGTGATTGAATATTTACTGGTGTTTGGAGAGTTTTAATATGTTTAGTGTCCACAACAACATCATTGACAACATTTTTGTTCTTGGACCAAAAGTGAGGTTTGTCATTGGATGATTGAGGGTTATCTTTAGTTTCCTTAAAGATTTTGACTAGGCCTTTTTCTATGAGGGCCTTCTCAATATTAGTCCCTTTGGATATAATGTCATCAAAGGAATTGGCACATTGGATCTGTAAATGAAACCCTATCTCCAAATTTAGGTTTTGAACAAAGATGTTTAGAAATTGCTTTTCAAGTATAGGCCAAGGAAATTTACTAGCCATATTTCACCATCTTTGAAGGAAAGAGATAAAAGTTTCCCCATTTCATTGTTTATTGTTTACTAGGTCATTCATAGAAATCTCATGTTTAATATTGAAGGAAAAGTGAGACAAATTTCTCTGCCAACTCACTAAAAGTTTTGATACTCGAAGGCACATGAGAAAACCAATCTATAGCTTGCCCTCCTAGACTATGATGGAAGAGGCATAAAAGATATGTGTCTTTGTAAGAAACCTCTAAACAAGCTATATGGAACTCCCTAAGATGTTCATTAGGGTCCCCTTTTCCTTTGTACTTGTCAAATTTGGCTATTTCAAAATGTGGAGAAAAAGGCGTCATAAGTAATGCCCTATCAAAAGAATAAGGAAAAACATCATCCAATGAGAAGGGTTTCTTGATTTGTCCAAAGTTCATATCCATGATTTATTTTTGAAGATTTGAAAGTCTAAGATCAATGTCCGACATTGGTGGTTGATTTGGAACAATATTTTGAGAATGTTGTGCTTGGGAAACTTGTGGATGATTGATATCAATGAGGTAGTTATGTGATGGGTTGTAAGGTGGGGTATAAGTGTTTTGAACTTGGGCAGCTTGTGATGGTATGGTATATGTGTTTTGAATTTGGGGAGCTTGTGATGGTATGGTATACAGGTTTTGAATTTGGGGAGCTTGTGATGGTATGGTATATGTGTTATTTGGAATAGGAGCTTGGAGTTGTGACCCATATGGTGGATTACCATATGTCATGTTTTTATTTTGAGTTTGAAGTGCATGTGACCCAAGGGGTGGATTACCATATGACATGTTTTGATTTGTATTTTGAAGTGTATGTGACCCAAGGCCCGTGGATTACCATATGACATGTTTTGATTTGGATTTTGAAGTGTATGTGACCCAAGGGGTGGATTACCATATGACATGTTTTGATTTGGATTTTGAGGTACTTGTAATCCAAGAAGTGGATTACCATATGACATGTTTTGAGTTAGAGATTGGGGTACTTGTAATCCAAGAATTTGATTGATATATGACATGTTTTGATTAGAAGATTGTGGGGCTTGTGGTTCATGAGGTTGGTTAACATATGTCATATTTTGAATGGAAGATTGGGGTACTTGTGACCCATATGTCATGTTTTGATGTGGATATTGAGGTGTTTGTGATGTTGTCACTTGAGGGGGGTTAACATATGTCATATTTTGATTTGAAATTTGAGGTGCTTGTGACAAAAGTGGTTGATTGATATATGTCATGTTTTGATTGGAAGGTTGGGCTGCTTGTGACACAAGTGGTTGATTAACATATGTCATATTTTGATTGGAAGGTTGGGGCATTTGTGATGGTGTCACTTGAGGAGGATTAACATATGACATGTTTTGATTTGAAATTTGAGGTGCTTGTGATGGTGTCACATGAGGAGTATTAACATATGACATGTTTTGATTTGAAACTTGAGGTGCTTGTGATGGTGTCACATGAGGAGGGTTTTGTTTGATCATATATGATGGTGTGAGAAGGGGTTCTTGTGATGTGGTGATATTAGAAAGAGTAGAGTCTGATGTTGGGGGCACATATAATGGGTTTTACAAATTGGTTTGTGGATGGTGCTAGAGTAGAGTTAAGTGTGGGTGTTGTGGGTATGGTAGGTACTTTGGTTGATATGGTTGGGATGGAAAGAGGATGTGGGTTTCTCGTAGCTAAAAAAGTTGTGTCAAACAAATCTTCTTCTTTGATTGTTGAGGTGTCAAAATTACTAGGTAATTTAGCTCCTTGTTGAGCAAGCTTGATGAAGAATCTATCAGGATTTGAGTTTAAGAGTCTTTCTATGGAAGCTAAGGTATCGAGATCTTGTTGTTCTTCTATTTGGTCTTGTGAAACTTGATGGGATGTTTGACCAAATTCATGTTGTGTTATTTGACTAGATGCACCTATTGTGTAACCCTTAGGAACAAAAACATGAGGGTTCATTCAGGTGGTAAATTGTGTAGCATCTATGAGAGATGGGGGGTTGTTTTGGGGATTTTTTTGGCTATTATCCATGGCTTGACAATATTGACTTCTGGTTTGAGGCATAGTACTTCAGATTTGAGATGACAATGATTTGAGGATGAATGGGATGTTGTTGGACTCTTGTGACAAAGTTGAGACTCTAGGATGCTGGTGTTGATTGATTAATTTGGATTGATTTTGGATTGAGGATAAAATCTAGATCAATAGATGATTTGATTGGAGTTTTATTATCTTCCAAGAGATAGACTCATGAACTCAAGGAAAGACAAATAGGATAATGATTTAGACCAACCCAAGAGAAGATGTACTCCTAAGCTAGCTAATGTCACTAGATGATTAGATGATACTAATTTATCTATGGATCCAAGACAGGTTAACTTTCTCAAATCAAAATACAAACTAGGAGATGTGATCTAGATCTTAAAATGGAAGCCAAACTAAAGCTAAGAAGATGGATAAAATCAGGGCTTGTTTTGATTGATGATGACATTGTTGATAAATCCTAATGTCTCAAGAGAATAAAAGCTCTAAAAGTCCAAAAGATGATATGAAGATGGGTGAGATTGATTGGAAGACTAATAATCTGAAGGTATTGATTTGGGTGAAGTTAGGTTTGTTGCTAAAATGGGCTGGAGATGTCCAGTTTGAGACTGATTTACTTGTTTGCAATGTTTTTAGGGGATTTTGTTGATTTGTGAGACTTTCTTGGTGATAACTATTCAATCCCTAGGTGGTAAGAGATCCACACTTGCAAAACAAAGAATACAAAGTAGTTTTAATTCAACTTTTTAGGGTTATAGGCTTGTTCTTAACATCAAAATGTTAAGTGGCTTATTTACTAGTCATTGACATTGGAAACACATTGAAAACACACTTTACAACCCTAATTTATTCAAGGATTATTTGCATAACTTGGGTCCACGACAAAAATACTATAGGATCGACCTCTCCAATGCACAAAAGGTCCTTGTACATTGGGGGATTTCCACTCTCAAGAACCAAGAGATAGAGTTCCACCGGGCATGCCAAAATGTCTAACTATAAATTTAACCATAACAAATAAAATAACCACAACAATTGAGTAAATAAGATGAAATCAAAACACAACTGTAAACATCATTAAAATTTAGAACAATTTCACCTTAATTGCACTCCATTGCTCTCCTTTATTTCTCCTTGGGAGAAATGGCATAAATGTAGTTTTCTCTCAGATTACTGTAGCCAATAGTATAAAAAATGAGTATAGTTTCTCTGCATCATCTAAGGTGTCTTGAAAGAAGAAGAAAAATGATAGATTTTATAGATTTTTTCTAGAAGAAAAGTTGGGAAAGTTTCCAAATCACGCTCAGTTAGTTAATCAAGATTGGAGAAAGTTTCCAAAATGAAGAGGAGATAGAAGATAGAGATGCTAAAAGGAAAGAGAAAAAAGTGAGAGATTGATATGGTAAGTGTTTTTTAATCAAATTATAATTTATTCAATTTGTGGCATATGAATAATTAAATAAATAAAAATATTTATTTAACTATAGAAAAAAAGTTAGATAATTAAATAAATAAATAGAAGTATTTATTTAATTATAAGTGGGATTAAAAGCTAAATAATTAAATAAATATAAATATTATTTAATTTGTAGGGAATTAAAACAATGATAATTAAATAAACATAAATATTTATTTAACTTGGAGGGAATTAAAACAATGATAATTAAATAAACATAAATATTTATTTAACTTGGAGGGAATTAAAACAATGATAATTAAATAAATATAAATATTTATTTAACTATAGGTGAGATTATCCAAGGCAATTTTTAATGTCTACATAAACAAAGGAAACCTCATATATAAGGAGGATTTTTGAGTGTTTGTAAAGGGGGAAACATAGAGAACTTGTGCGAGTGCAAGATATACTTGTATTTTGGATGGCATGTAAGTGACATACATGATATGCATATAGGGTGTGATAATTCCATTCTTTTGTAATTTGCCAACATTTTTCCAGTTAATGAGAAGACTATTTTTGAACTATTCCTGTGTTTCTGCCTTATGGTGGTAATGTACTTGTGTCTCTTTTCTTTCCATATAGCATATGTTGGTGAATCTTGTGCCTAATTGATAAATGCTAAATTCAATGGTTGAATAGGGTTTTGAATTATGTGCATGTAATATGGTGTTTTCAATTTCCTCTTCTTTTCCTTAGAATATTGCACTTGTAATGTACATGATTGTGTGAAATATTGGTCATCCATTGCTTGTTTAATTTGATCGCATTGACATTGTTATATATGGACTGAAAAGCTAGGTGCAAAGGTTGTCTAACTATTTTACATTTCCTTTTCTTTTTATACCCTAACCCCTTTTTCCTTTTTTTTGCATACAATAGAAGTAGACTAGTATTATGCACTTGAAACAATATCTACCTATCAGAGGTTGTTAAAGCAATCCACTTTGATAATACCAACACAGGCCCCTTGATTAAATAATCACATTGTCCACTCAGCTACTCCAACACTACTATGATCCAACATAACAGAGACCTTGGGGTGAACTTAACATCAATAGGTTACCTTTCAAGAGAAGTAGAGTGATTTTTGTTCTACTTGGAGTTGATGTGCCAAAACAACCATCAACAGGTCTACAACTCGTCCACCTCTAGCAGCATCACCATAGCTAGCATAGTTAGAGGGAGGCATCTCAACGTAGACATTGTACATATGATGTATTATATGTATGTGGGCCTTTGTATATATATTTTGATGCTCTATGGAGCCCATGTATAGACATTTTTTATGTATGATGACCACATTTTGATGTATTTATGAGATGAGACATTTTATTTGGTGGCCTATATGATGTTATGATGATGATTATGTTTGATTATGATTTTTATTATGTATATGTGATATGATGTTGATAGATGTTCTATGCATGTGATGATATATGGATTATTTATATGTGATCTATAACTGCATGTAATTTATTGTTTTATGGATTATGCATATGGTTTTTATGGCTATATGACATGGATATGCATTTATGATATTATTGACACCTATGGTATATGATTTATGTATGCACATGATGATGTATAATGATATATGCTCATAATAATGTACAATGGATGTTATAAAAATGATTATGTTATGGATGATTTATGATGCGAATGGTTGATGGTTATTGATATTATGCTAAATGGATAAGTTGACAAATTTATGATGATGTATAGTGATGTTATATGGTGATATATGATGTTATGGTTTATGATTATGGTATGGTATTGATATGTATATGCAAGTTTATTATGGATGTGGCAAACAATAGGAGTGATGCAGGTTTTGTATTTTGGTTTGGTCATGATGTAGGCTGATGTTAGGATGTGGATATTTAGTTGGATTAGATGGGGTTCATGGGGGGAATGAGAGGTAAATGGTGTTAGATGAATAAAATAAGATGCCCTAGAAAATGGGTAAGTAGGGGAAATTTTGATAAAATGATTGGGTGGATATGGATAGACAAGATATATGAGGATGGGTAGGTGATGAGTAGGAATAGATGGGTGATAGATTATGCTGGTATGTGGAGAGCAATCCTAGACTTAATATAGCAATGGATATATGCACCAAGGCATAAATAACCAAGGTGACTTTGTATCCTTTGTATGGACTTGACTCTCAAACAAAAGGTCTCTTCTATACATGCTAGACATAATGTAATCTTGGATGGTTTGTGTGAGGAAAGATACTTTAAGCAAGAGGATAAAATTACCATCATACATAAAGTCATCCCAACACACTCAAAGGTTGTATATTATCCTTAGTCATGTAAAGGAATAACCAACAAACACATCACACAAAAATAACAAATGATGCCCCATTCTTTATGCCTAGTCAAAGCACACTGGAAGATATGGAAAGATCAAGGTAGTCCTGAGTAAGAATTAGGAAGGGGTACAAAGATATATTAAAACAAAAATACCAATTCACACAACAAGTCATGCAACCATCACATCTCTTTCCAAATTAGGATAGGTAGGATGGGATTAGATTATGCCTGATATGGGAAGGATACATCCCTAAAGGAACAACTAGGATGATGGATGTGGAAGATTTAGGTAAAGGGTATTGTGACCGGTTATTGTTGCACAAGATGGTCCAAATGTATGATTTGAGTTGTGGTACAATGTGTTGTGTGTGGTTTTTCCTACTTTGGTCATCAAGTCTCATGGAAGCACAATTATTATGGGATGTGAAAAAGAAGGGTGAAAGTTTAAGGTGGTTGTGTTATGGAAAATATGGAAAAATGTGTTCATTATGGGATGTATGAGACTTTATTAAAAGTGCATACAAAGATCCAATCCATAATTAGGTGCAGATACTTGCCACCAGCATGGTATGATGGTAGTGGATGAGTGAGGAAAGGACTACGAAATGACATTTAATTGATAAAGATCAAGCCATGATAGGGTAATAGATATTGGTGGAAAATGGAATGGTATGTAACAGAGGGGATATACAAGATCCTATTAGATATTGGATTCAACCTCTACACATGGTGCCTATAAATAGGTTTTCATCATGGTACTTATCCAAGGCACCACCAAAGTGGTTTTCACCATTGGACATTTTATTGCAATTTGGTTTTTTGAATATTTTTATTTTTTGTATTTTTTCCAATTGGGATGCTCTAAGAATCATACATAGAACTTATTGAGGTGTATGATATGTGTTGGCTCTTCCAAGGGCTATCCCTCTAGTGTGACAAGTTGATACAAAGGGTCCCAACCAATTAGTCTCAAATTTCACTCTTTTATCTTGATCTTGCAGATTCTTCTAATTTTATTTCAATACGAGGTCACCAACCTCAAATCAATGGGTCTTGATTCTCTTGTTGTAGTTGTGATAGAGATGATTTTTATAATCTTGTAGGTGATTCAAAGCACTAACATGCCTCTCATCTAGCAATTCAAGCTAGTGCAACTAGGAAACATGATCTACTCCTCATCAATAAGATTTTGTAGAGAGATTCTGAGAGACGGGAACTCAACCTCTATTAGAAAAATAGCTTTGGAGCAAAAAAAGGAGGAAATATGGCATGACTCTAGTTGATGTATGGATGCTAGTATGAGAGGCACATAGGGTAGGGTTAAGTTGGAGATGCCAGTCACATCTAGCTTCATTTATTGTCTTCTTAAGTATTTTGAGGATAGTTTTATTTGAAGCCTCTACTTGACTGTTACCTTGAGGATAGTATAGGGTAGAATAGTGATATTGGATATGGAATTTATGGTAGAGGGAATGGATGTCTTGGTTTTTGAAAGGTTTTTCATTGTCAGTGACAATGGCAAGGGGAATACTATGTCAGAAAATGATATAGTGAAGGATGAATTTAGCTATTTGCTTGCCGGTGATATAGGTAAGGGGAATGGCCTCAACCCACTTTGTAAAGTACTATATGGTAGTGATGATAAATTTGTGGCCATTGGAAGGTGACGGGTGGATTTTTCCATTGAGATCAAGCCGCCACTACGAGAAGGGCCAAGGAGTAAGGATTGGTTACATAGCTCTTGAGATGGTGGATGAATTAGATCACTCTGTTGCTGATAATGTAGACATTTCTTCACAAATTGATAGGCCTCTTGTTCCATTGTCAGCCAGTAATAACCCACTCTTAACAAATTCTTTGCAAGGGAAGGAGCATTATAGTGTTCACCAAAGATTCCCTCATGTACTTCACATAAAGCATTTTGGGCTTCTTCCATTTTAAGACACCATAAGAGAGTACCATCAAGACTCTATAAATATAGTGTATTGCCAAGGATGATGAAGCGAGATGAATGATAGATGAATGTTCTGTGTTGGGTGGTAGAAAGGTTGGGTGGAATGGTATGATCATGGAGATAGGTGTAGATATCATGATACCACAAGGAATTAGAGCCAACAAGTTCGCATACAAGATCTAAATTAGGAACCTCATAAGCCAAAATTAGTAGATGCTTGACCAAAAATTCACACTGTTGACTATTCTGGGGCATGACCAAGAATGATCCAATGGTAGCCATGGCATATACAACTTTGTTGTTCAATATAGGTACTTCTTCAAATTGGATCTATGAAAAGTATTGTTTGAAATCATCTACTATTGTCTTGTAAGGTAGAAAATTGTCATCTTTCGTTTGATAGTCATTGTTGACTAGTTTAATGACAAGTTGTGAGTCTCCATAAACATGAAATTCATTAATATTCCATTGGACAACCATTCTTAATCTAATGATTAGTGCTTCATATTATGCAATGCTATTGGTAGAAGGGAAATCTATTCTGTAAAACTTTGAGATGTAATCCTCTTGCGAAGTGACAAATAAGATCCATGCTCTTGAACCATGATGTGTGTAGGACCCACTGAAGTACAATTTCTAATTTGTAGGCATAGTGACAGAAAATATAGCTTCATCACGAAATTCTAAAACAAGTGGATGGTCTACTTCTATAGGTGCATCTACTAGTTGATCAATGATCACTTAGCATTTTATTGTTTTCTAGTCTATGTACAAGTGATGTCAAATTCTCTCAAGATCATGATCCATTTTTGGTGCAGGAGCACCTAACACAAGGTGGCATCCATGAGGCATTTAAATTCATGTTTGTTTGGAAAATCAAGTTTTGTGTTGTAATAAGGTCTATTTGACCAATGCATGTCATTTCTGTTTGTATCTAGGTTCATTTTGTAAGTCCCAAGTACTTAGTTTGCATTTATCAAAATGTTAGTGGTTAGACGGTTGGTCTCCCAGCTGCTTGGAATTAGTTAGTTTTCTCCCAGCCACTTGGAATCAGTCTCCCAGCTTCTTGGAATGGGTTGGTGTTCCTCTGGCAAGTTTATAAAACCAGGGAAATGAACAAAATCAAGCATATTGTAATCTGATCGAAGGAGTGTGATCGAATGTAATTGTGATTGTGCTAAGGAGAAATAGAATCATTCTGTTCTATCAATTTGATTTCTGTTTCCTATAATTGCAATTTGTATAGCTGTAGATTTCCATTCTCTCTATGCTTTCCATTTTGTTGTTGTATGTCATCGTGAAGCATTCTACTGGTGAGATTTCTATCGAAATCAGTGGAATGACTTCATTGTATAAATATTTGCTTTCATTTTCTATTTTGTTCCATTATTCAGTGGTGCAGAGGATCCAGACAGTGTGTTTCGCACAGTAGGTTGACCTAGCATCTCCATGTGCTAGGGTTTGGAGAAGGAAGACTATGCAATGGCATATTGGTGTATCGGTGAAGCCAACCTCAACATGGACGATAGGAACAGTCTTGCTGATAGGCAAGAAATGTAAGTCATCCATCGGGGAGAGTCGTGGGGTCAGAGTGATAAGTTGCAAGGTGGCCGACAAAGTAAGTCTTACCGACTGGGGCTCCCCATCATATTGGTATCAAAGACTCCGAAGATGCTCGTAGGATCTAGTTGCGAGAAGGAATAGGATTCCTATAGTGTGTGGGCAGACGATGATGAGGTCTATCGTGACCATTCACCAATAGAGGTTTGGCTGGAAGAGGAAGCAAAGTGAGGCCACTATGAGAGAGAGTGGTAGAGCATCTAAAAGATCTATTGTTGGATGAGAGGAATGGGTCTGTGAAGTAGCGTGTAGGATGGACAGCTGATTGAGCATTATGTTGTAGTTGAATTGAGGATTTGCAGAAGTGTTGGCATTGTCTATGAATGTTTATGTTAGACAAAGAAAGTGAAGGAGAGGCTAGCGATATGCCTCCAAAGGGGATGACCGCTGAAGTGGTCAAGAAATTCAAGGAGATGGAGGAGATGATCAAAACTGGAGTCAGGGAAGCACTCCAAGCTGAGTTGAAGGCAATGAAGATGGGAAAGAAATTAGATGATGAATCTGATGGAGAGGAAGAAGAAGAGGAACAAGAAGAGGTAGAGATATTGATTGAACAAAAGCAATTCCTGGAAGCCATTAAGGCTATTGGTAAGGATGCTTCAGAGGCTCAGATAGATATTCCCATGTTCAGTGGAAAGATGAATGCTGAGGAAGTTATGGAGTGGATTGAGGCTCTGAAGAACTACTTTGAATACAAGGAAGTTCCTGAAAGTAAGAGAGTTAAGTTTGCAAAAACTAAACTCAAAGGTGCTGCCCTTACATGGTGGAATTACACCCAAGGAGAAAGGGTAAAGAATGGGAAGAGTATGATATATTCATCGAGAAGAATGCTAGAGAAGATCAAGTCCCAGTTCCTTCCATTTGACTACGAGGTGCAGGTTTACAGGAAAATGCAGAACCTCAAGCAAAAGGATATGGATGTGGCTACTTACACCGAGGAGTTTCACAAATACACTCTTCGTTGTAGGTACATGGAGGATGAAAAAGCCAACATAGAAAGGTATCTAAATGGTCTGAGGATCAATATTCAAGATGATATAAGTTTATTTACCCCTGAAACTATGGAAAAATGCTTTCAAGTAGCATTAAGAGCTGAAGAGAAACTACGGAGGAAGGGTGAGTAGCAGAGTAGAGGAAGAGGTGACAGAAATTTTAGAGGTAGTTTTGGAGGTAGAAGTCCTAACTAGAGGCCTAGTGGTGAGTCTAGCCAAGAAGAGCAAGTTGGAGACTCAAGTAGCAGAGGAAGCTACCGCAAAAGAAGGCCAAATGAAAGAGTGGGACAAATGGATCAGGTAGAGAATCCAAGTTCTCCAACATGAGATGTTATAACTGCAATCAGATAGGGCACTAGGCTTATAAGTGTCCAGAGAAGGCCTCAACCTCTCATGGCAATAAGAGAAGAACCACATTGACTCAAGAGGATGCAGGGAGTGTGATATCTCCTGAAGTGAATTTGACATCAGAATTGGGAGAAAATCTGATGATCAAGAGGACATTGCTCAAAGCACCAGTGAAGACTAAACCATCATAGAGGAGAGCTCTTTTTAGGATCAATTGCAAAAGCAAAGGTAAAATATGCAAGGTAGTCATAAATTTTGGTTCAATAGATAATATGGTGTCCAGGGAAATGGTGGATAAATTGAACATAGAAAGCATTCCTCATCAAACTCCTTACAGAGCATCTTGGGTAAGTGATAGTCAATCACTTTTGGTAGATGAACAGACATATGTTGATTTTCAGATTGGAGAATATAAGGAGAGAATTTTATGTGACATTTTCCCCACGGAGTGTTGTCACCTACTTTTAGGTAGGCCATGACAATTTGATAGGCAAGCATTGTATGATGGATATGCTAACACATACACCATCAAGAAGGATGGAAAGACTTTTGTGATGACACCATTGCAGGAGGATGCTGAAGCAAAGAAGGCAGCCAAGATTATTTTGGTGGGTAAGAAAGAGTTTGTGAAGATACATGAAGAAGAGACAAGGAAAGTTGAGGATACCTCAAGGAGTGGGGTTGCCAACGGTCCAAGTTTGAAGCTGATTTCAGTTTTGAATGATGGAGATCAGATGGTGATGTCTGCAATGGATCAGATGAAGGTCAAAGAGCAGGTCTGCAAGAAACTACAAGTTGATTGGAAAGATGAGGATGCTATCATTGTAGGGACCATTGTTTGTCCTCTAGAGCCAACAAGAGTTGAAAGACAATCATATTCTCCCATAGCAGTAGTATAGGTAGCATCACCCAAGATTTTGAATGAATATGTTTAGGCAGTTATGACAGTAAGCAATCATGGCATGCAACATCCACGTTTGGTTGCAAGCACTCACTCATGACAAGGTGTGAGTAGGGCCTACAATGCTAGGCATGAGTTTTTGATTCCATGGAAGCAAGTTGCAGTCCAAAGATCATGTGGAAGGCATGAGGTAGCAAAGGATAACAGTGGTGGAAGACAAAGACTCAACTCATGGGACATGAGTTCTTTTCTAGGTGGGGTGTATGGTGTAGGAGAACCTAACACAAGGTGGCCTCCATGAGGCATTTAAATTCATGTTTGTTTGGAAAATCAGGTTTTGTGTTGTAATAAGGTCTTTTTGACCAATGCATGCCATTTCTATTTGTATCTAGGTTCATTTTGTAAGTCCTAAGTACTTAGTTTGCATTTGTCAAATTGTTAGTGGTTAGATGGTTGGTCTCCCAGCAGCTTGTAAAACTAGGGAAATGAACAAAATCAAGCATATTGTAATCTGATCAAAGAAGGAGTGTGATTGAATGTAATTGTGATTGTGCTAAGGAGAAATAGAATCCTTCTATTCTGTCAATTCAATTTCTATTTCCTGTAATTGCAATTTGTATAGTTGTAGATTTTTGTTCTCTCTGTTCTTTCCATTTTGTTACTGTATGTCATCATGAAGCATTCCACTAGTGAGATTTCTGTCGAAATAAGTGGAATGGCTTCGTTGTATAAATATTTGCTTTCATTTTCTATTTTGTTCCATTGTTCAGCGGTGCAGAGGATTCAGATAGTGTGTGTCGCACAGTAGGTTGACCTAGCATCTCCATGTGCTAGGGTTCGGAGAAGGAAGACTGTGCGAAAGCGTATCGGTGTATCAGCGAAGCCAACCTCAACATGGCCGATAGGAATAGTCTTGCCGATAGGTGAGAAATGTAAGTCATCCATCAAGGAGAGTTGTGGGGTCAGAGTGATAAGTTGCAAGGTGGCTGACAGAGTAAGTCTTACCGACTGAGGCTCCCCATCAATTTTTCCATGCATCCCGTGAGAGCTTCTTTTGAAAAGAGATACTTAAGTGTGTCAACTTTTGAGATGAGCTTTGTCTTATGATTAAGCATGTAGTGTCAAAGTTTCTGCAAACTAAAGACAAATGTCAAGGATTGTCATTCAATTAGTGTATAGTTAAGCTCATACCCCACTAAAGTGTGACTAATGTAATAAATAGCTCTTTCCTTTCCTGTATCATCATGGTGTGCCAAAAGTGCCCCCACTACTACTGATGTAGCAAAAATGTATAACAAGAGGGGTTGTTTTGTGACAGGTGGCATGAGTACAAGAGGAGACACAAGATACTCTTTGAGATGATCAAAGTCTTTTTGACAATTGGAATCTTGTTGAAATGCCACATTCTTGTGAAGGATATGTGAAAATGGATGGCATTTGTCTACAAGTTGATGTAGGAGCATCCCTGGTTCAAGAGTAATCTTGCATCAACCAAAAACATTTGCATTTGCATTTTAGTTTGTTTGCACTTCAGCTCTTTCATTTTCTAGTTCAATTTAGGTAGTTCAGTCAGAAGCAGCTCAGCGTGTGGTCTAGTTTTGGCATTCCACATCTTGTGGATCTGGAATTAGCATCTAAATTCATCATCTACATCATATCAAGAATTCAGAGCATTTGGATTAGTTACTAGAAAGTTATTGCTATCAGAAGATCCTCCATTTTCTCAATGCAAAGCTCTCTAACAGTCATGAGTAATCAGCTGAAGGAGAAGGATTGGGAGCATTGGTTGACTTGTGGATCCTTGTGATTCATTCTATAATGTTCCTTGGTTCGTGGTTGACCTTCCTCATAGGTCTGCACTTCATTGTATCCATTGGAGAAGGATTTTCAAGCCGATAGGTCTGACCTATCCAGAAACACACATTACACCTCTTCATTGGGAGTTTGGATCTCTTGTGGCCAACACGGAGGAATCTAATGGTCTGGAAATGATATATAAAGATGTAATAGATCCTTAGGAAGATAGTCAGTTAGCAAGTTAGCCATTAAATCATATTCTTTAGTTTAGATTTGTGTGAAGGAGCCTCAAAGCTTTATCTTGTGCATGTATGTAAACAGGCTTGTGAGCCGAATTGTAAGCCCACATGTTGCTAGTGGATCTCTACTTTGAATTCTATGATATACTGAATGACTAAATATGCATTTGTTCTATATTCTTGTGTCATTTCTATTGTGTTTACTCTTGCTACACGGTTCGGATAGTACATTCTGTGAATCCTCCTACCGTGACTGCACCAAGTGGTATCAGAGTGAAATTTTGTTTCTTTGGAGTGAATTGGTTAAGGGGATTCCATAAGATCTTGTTGTAAGTAGATCACTGATCTGAGGTAGGTTACTTGTGTGCAACTGATCACTGATTGAGAGGTAGTTGTCTCTTGTAGCTTGATCACTGACTTGAGGCAGTTTGCACTTGATCCTAGGAAGATGTCGTCGTGAAAAGCTCCTCCTGTTGGTACAATGGCTAATAGAATAGATGAGATGATGGAATTTATGAGAATAATGTGAATTCATTTGGATTCTATTGAAGAAGATAGGCGAAGAGGATTGACACCTAGACCTAATGTTGAAAGTGATGATGAAGAAGAATTTCAATCTATTGAACAAAGTGGTGAAACCCTAGAAGGTCATGAAGAAGAAGAATTAGATCAAGTAAAGATGTTGTGAGCTATTTCAAAGATTGGGAAAAGACCTAGAGTTGATGTGCCAAACTATACTAGTAATTTGAATCTGGAAGAATTGATTGATTGGATAAATGACATGGAAGAATACTTTGAGTATGAAGAAATAGATCTAGAGAAGGTGAAATTTGTAAAGACAAAGTTGAAAGGACATGCTGCTATATGGTGGAAGGAAGTTTAGTTGGAAATAAATAGGAGAGGAAAAGAAAAGATTGTGAAGTGGGACCAAATGGTGACAAAGTTGAAGAATTAGTTCATACTTGCTGACTATGAGTTGGAGCTGTTGAAGAGATTACAAAACTTGAGACAAAAGGAGAAATCTGTGAAGGAATACACTGAAGAATTTCATAAAATGATCATAAGAATAGGACACAGTGAAGTAAGAAAGGAGAAAGTGGCTAGATACATCAATGGATTGAGATTGAATATTCAAGAAGAACTAAGCTTGGTAAGGATGACATCTTTGGAAGAAGCATATCAATTTGCACTGAAAGTTGAAGAGAAGTTGAATAAGAAACATGATTAGAGATAGAGGTAGAGGGGGTAAATTTCTGAGAGGTAGGACATTTTCTGGAGGAGACAGATCTTATCTGGAGCAGAACAAGTTTGACAGCCCATTGAGGAAGGATGACAGATATAACAATGCTTACTGGAGAGATGACAGAATTTTTTACCAGAGAGGAAACCCTAGTGCATACTGGAATGAAGGATATAGGAGAGAAGGAAGAGAATTTGATAAGAGAACATTCAGAGGTACTTGTTTCAAGTGTGGAGGAGGACATAGAACATTTGAATGCAATCAGGGTAGTATAAGCAAGAAAACTGAAAACAGTGGAAGAACAGCCTATGTTGAAGAAGAACCTGTTGGATCACCTAGTTCAGTTGGCAATCCAGAGAAAGGAGAATCATTGGTGATGAGGAGAGCACTATTTCAAACTGAGACAAATGAGGGACCATCACAGAGGAAAAGTATGTTCAGAACAAGCTGCAAATCCAGAGGTAAGTATTGTAAAGTTGTGATTGATAGTGGTAGTTCAGATAATCTAGTTTCAAAAGAGATGGCGACTAAGCTAAAGTTGGAAAGATTGAAACACCCTAAGGCCTATCAAATAGCATGGATTCAGGATGATCATAAGGTATTGTTGAGTGAACAATGTTTGGTGAAATTTCATATTGGATCTTATCATGATGAAGTCTTGTGTGATATTATGCCTATGGATGTTTGTCATATCTTGTTGGGTAGACCTTGGCTATATGATAGAAAAGAAATGCATGATGGGAGGAAGAATACATATACCATAACAACAAATGGCAAGAAAATTACTTTGATTCCTTTGGAGGATGACCCTAAGAGTGAGGTATGTGGGAATGCTAGAATCTGTTTGGTAGAGGGAAGGAAATTTTTGGATGGTTTGAGACATGAGAATATGTGTTATGCCTTGATTCCTAAGAAGCCTGAAGCATTGAAGAAAGAGACTGAAGAAGAAAAGTCAGAGGAGATAAGAGAGTTGCTAACAGAGTATGAAGACATCATATCAGATAATGTACCTAAAGGATTACCATCTATAAGGAGCATCAATCATCACATGGATCTTATACCGGGAGCAAGTTTGCCTAACAAAGTAGCACACTGGATGACACCAGTAGAGAATGAAGAATTGAATAGATAGATACAAGAATTGTTGAGGAAAGGTTTGATCAGAGAAAGTTTGAGTCCTTGTGCAGTACCTCCAGTGTTAGCACTGAAGAAAGATGGAGAATGGGGAATGTGTATTGATTCTAGAGCAATAAACAAGATCACAAATAAGTATAGATTTCCTTTACCTAGGATGGATGATATTATGGATTGTTGGAGTGGAGAAAGATATTTCACAAAGATAGACTTGAAGAGTGGATATCATTAGATCAAAATCAGAGAAGGTGATGAATGGAAGACTACTTTTAAGACAAATGAAGGATTGTATGAGTGGTTAGTGATGCCTTTTGGATTGACAAATGCACCGAGTACTTTCATGAGGTTGATGAATGAAGTTCTAAAGAAATTCTTGGGTAAGTTTGTGATTGTGTGCTTGGATGATAGTTTGATTTTCAATAAGACAAAAGAAGAACATTTGTAGCATACTAGACAAGTTTTGGAGAGATTAAGAGAAGAGAAAGTGTTGATAAACATCAAGAAGTGTAGTTTCATGAAAGAAAAGTTGGTATATTTGGGATTTGTGATTTCTATGGAAGGATTGAAGATGGAACTTGAGAAAGTGAAAGTAATTGTTGAATGGCCTACATTGGAGAGCATTGGAGAGGTTAGATCATTTCATGGATTGGCTAGTTTCTACCGAAAGTTCATCAGAAATTTTAGTTCAGTTTGTAACCCTATGATAGAGATAATTAGAGGTGACAAAAAAGATTTCAAGTGGACATTTGGAGCAGATAAAAGTTTTGAGTTGTTGAAGCAGAAAGTGACAGAACAACATATTTTGGCATTACCAGATTTCAATAAGGTATTTCAAGTTGATTGTGATGCTAGTAGAAATGCAATTGGAGTAGTGTTAAGTCAAGAGGTAGACTAGTAGCATATTTAAGTGAGAAGTTGAATGATGCAAGGAGAAGATATTCAGTTTATGATCAAGAGTTCTATGCCATAATCCAAGCCTTGAAGAAGTGGAGACATTATTTGTTGCCTAAGGATCTTGTGTTATATACAGATCATCAAGCTTTGCAATATTTGAATAGTCAAGGGAAGTTGAATCAGAGACATATGAGATGGGTAGAGTTCATGTAGACTTGTACTTTTGTGTTGAAGCATAGGAGTGGAAATTCAAATAAAGTTGTTGATGCCTTGAGTAGAAGAAGAAACTTGTTGACAGATATGAGAGTTGAAGTATTAGGTCTGATGAATTGAAAAACATGTATGAGGGAGATACTGATTTTGTAGAACCTTGGAAAGCATGTAAGGAACCTATTGTTACAGATAGGAGTAAGTGGTTGGATTATTTCATTCAAAAAGATATGTTGTTCAAAGGAAGTCAGTTGTGCATACCAAGAAGTTCAATGAGAGATAATTTGATCAAGGAGAAGCATAGTGGTGGATTAGTAGGACATTTTGGCATTGATAAGACAATGGCTTTGGTGAGTGAAAACTACTTTTGGCCTCAGATACATAAGGATGTTTGGAGATTTGTGTAGAGTTGTAAAGTTTGTCAAGTTGCAAAAGGGAGTAGTCAAAACATTGGATTGTATAAACCTTTGACAGTACCGGAGAGACCTTGCAAAGACATAAGCATGGATTTTGTAATGGGATTATCTAAGACACAGAGAGGACATGATTCAATATTTGTAGTGGTTGAAATTTTTTCAAAGATGGCTCATTTCATACCCTGTAAGAAGACAACTGATGCAGTGCATGTAGCTGACCTATTTTTCAAAGAGATTGTGAGATTGTATGGATTACCTAAGAGTATAGTTTCAGACAGAGATACAAAGTTTGTTGAATACTTTTGGAAGAAACTTTGGAAGAAGATGAAGATAGATTTGAAGTTTAGTTCAACTTTTCATCCATAGACAGATGGATAGACAGAGGTAGTGAATAGGAGTTTGGGAAACTTGTTGAGATGTTTGGTTGGAGAGGAGACATGAAGTTGGGATTTGATTCTTTCACAAGCAGAGTTTGCATACAATAATTCAGTCAACAGAATTATTAGAAGAACACCTTTTGAGATTATTACCGAAGTGAATCCTAGAGGAGTTGCCAAATTGAGAGATATCAATACAGAAGAAAAGAGAAGTACAGAAGTAGAAGAATTTGCAGATCATATGAAGATAGTGCATAATCAGGTGAAACATCATTTGGAAGACATGAATAGTAAGTATAAGACAAAGGCAGATGAGAAGAGAAGACAAGGAATTTGAAGTTGGAGATAAAGTAATGGTGTATTTGAGAAAAGAAAGATTTCCAGTTGGGACATATAACAAGTTGAAGATGAAGAAGTTTGGACCTTGTAAGATACTCAAGAAATTTGATTCAGGAAATGCATATGAAGTGGAATTACCAGAGACATTGGGTATTTCACCTATTTTCAATATTGCAGATCTTTACCAATATCATGAAGTAGAGTTCAGTGATAGCATGGAAGAAGACTTGAAGAAATAGTTACCACAACAAGAACCAGAACAAATTGAAGAAATTTTAGATAGCAGAGTTGGACATAGCACTAGAGGAAGACAATACAAAGAATATCTTTGTGAAGTGGAAAGGCAGACCGAAAGAAGATTCGTCATGGATTTCTCAGGCTGAGGTGGACCGTCTTGGTTCTCCCCCAGCCACAACAAAGTGAGGGACTCACTTTTTTTTCAATAACCCTAGATGTCTAATGTAGGAACATCCCTAATTCAAGAGTAATCTTGCATCAACCAAAAACATTTGCATTTGTATTTTAGTTTGTTTGCATTTCAGTTCTTTCATTTTCTAGTTTAGTTCAGACAGTTCAGTCAAAAGCAGCTCAGCTTGTGGTCTAGTTTTGGCATTCCACATCTTACAGATCTAGACTTAGCATCTAAATTCATTCATCTACATCATATCAAGAATTCAGAGAATTTGGATTAGTTACCAAAAAATTATCGCTCCTATGTTTTCTCAGTGTAGAGCTCTCTAATAGTCATGAGTAATCAGCTGAAGGAGAAGGATTGGGAGCATTGGCCAACTTGCAGATCCTTGTGATTCATTCTACAATGTTCCTTGGTTTGTGGCTGACCTTCCTCAGAGGTTCACACTTCATTGTATCCATTGGAAAAGGATTTTCAAGATGATAGGTCTGACCTATCTAAGAACACACATTACATCTCTTCATTAGGATTCCAGATCTCTTGTGGCCGATGTGGAGGAATCTAATGGTCTAGAAATGATATATAAAGATGTAATAGATCCTTAGGAAGACAGTCAGTTAGCAAGTTAGCCATTGAATCATATTCTTTAGTTTAGATTTGTGTGAAGGAGCCTCAAAGCTTTATCTTGCACATGTATGTAAACAGGCCTGTGAGTTGAATTGTAAGCCCACATGTTGCCGGTGAATCTCTATTTTGAATTCTATGATATACTGAATGACTGAATCTACATTTTTATCTATATTCTTGTGTCATTTCCATTGTGTTTACTCTTGTTGCACGGTCCAGATAGTTCATTCTATGAACCCTCCTACCGTGACTGCACCACAAGTTGTGTTATGAAGCATCTTATTTCTTTGAGATTTCCTTGTAGGCTACGCAGCTGCTTTAAGTTTCAAGGTGGAGGCATATCAACTATAGATTTTACTTTTGTAGGCTCTACTTCAATTCCTCATCATGATACAATGTAGCCTAATAGTTTCCTAGAAGTTACCCTGAAAACACATTTTTTGGATTAAGGTGCACCTAATATTTTGCAAGTCAATCAAATATGTTTTCTAGTACATAAAGGTGCCTTTTCTTGTCTTTGATTTTCTGAGGAGGCCATCAACATAATTGTCCATCATCTTATGTAGCATGTCATGAAAAATCACAGTCACCACTCTTTGGTAGGTGGCCCCAGTGTTCTTAAGGACAAATGACATGACCTACCAACAATATGTTCCCCACGAGCAACTAAAGGAAGTCTTGTGTTGATCCTCTTTTGCAATACATATTTGATTATATCCCAAAAATACATCCATAAAGGATATCATTTCATGTCCATTGATTAAGTCCCCTATGATGTTAATATTCTAGAGTGGAGAGCCATCTTTAGGGCATGCCTTGTTGAGATTACAAAAATTCGTACAAACTCGGATGCCCCTAGTGGCTTTGGCGACCAAAACAATGTTTGATACCCATTCTAGATAATCAATGGGACATATAAATCCAATTTCCAAAAGCTTCTAAAGTTTTGTTTTTATGACAAGAGTGATTTGTGGATGCATTTTCCTTAATTTATGCTTTATGGGTTTCACATTAGGATAGATTGTTAGATGATGTACCACAAGGGTTATGTCTAATCCAGGCATATCAACATAGGACCATGTGAAAATTTTAGCTCTTTCTTTGAAGAATACAAAAAAGTCATGTTATTCTTGTGATGTGAGCAGTGCTACCATAAATGTGATTTTCGGGGCCTCTTCAGTGCCCAATTTAAGCTCTTGTTCTTGTTCAACCAAGATTGCACATTTTTCTTGATAATACTTTGGTACTTTAGGGAGGTTAAATTCCCCATTTTCTAGTACCTCAGAGAGTTTTTCACCATAAGGCACATCCTTTATTTTTACTTTTTATCTTCCAAATGTTCCACAACGTGGTTTTCACTAGGGGTCTTTATTACTTTATGTTTTTTTAATTTTTGTAACCGAGGAATTTTATAGTCTCCCCAAAGTATGTAGTTGTATCTAGTTCAATGATGTATCTTGCCTTGTGATCACCAAGTGGTATGTGCTCTCTAAGTCCCATTATCTCAACGATAGGATAGTCATTTTGGAGTGTGTTTAGTATAGGAGGCCCTTGTTGGTCTTAATCAATAAATTGAGGGTAGACTAGGGGAAGATCGTTAGGTGTGGATGAGGTGGATGTAATGCTATTTATGGTACAAATGGTGGAGTCTTGGAAAAGATCAGTGATGTGCTCAAAGGAGTCTTCATGTATCCCTCCATTGGTACTCTCAACAACATGAAAAGCCTTGACTACCACACTAAGGATACATTTGAGTTCTGAAGATACAGGCTCAGGAGATCAAAACCCAAGCCCTTGGTGACAATATATTCTTGTTATGATGAGGCATTTAGGAGTACCGTGTTCATGCAGGCCTGATCCCCCATGACCTTTGCAACCCATGTTTTTGACGATGCGGAGGCATTTGCCATATTTCTCTATAAATAAGGGTATTACTTCTTCAATCATCTATATCTTTCCTATAATATTGCCATGCTCTACCCAATAGAAAATGACACACATCCATTGGCATAACATCACACAAAAATTCATCACGATATGTTCCTATCTTGAATTTTACCAAGTTTTATTCACTTACAAGAACTTTGTGTTTATCTTGCAACCAAAAAAAATTGTATGGACTAGAGTGTTCTAACTTATTCAACTTCAATTTATCAACCATTTCTTTTTAAACTACATTATTAATACTACCACTATCAATAATAATTTTTTAGTACTTACCTCTAGATTCACACACTACTCTAATTTTTTTTTGTATTGGTTCCTCTTCATCCATAGTATCTATTCTTAGAAAATCTCTTCTTGTGACTAATGATTCTCTTTTCTTTAGTTTGTCGATTGGACTTTGTGATCCTCAAGATTATTCCTCTACATATGTAGTTCTTGTGCTACATTCAAATTTCTTGTTAGTGCTCCCTTGGCCTTGATAACATTAAAACATGGATGATTTTCTCTTCCACACTTGAAATAGGTTCCATGAAAAGATCTTCCATTTTTTTATGTAATCATGGATAAAGAATCCAATGAAGGATTACCCAACCATGTAGTGAAATGAAACAAAACATAATTACACAGTATAACTCTAATTAAACAATAAAACAACAATATGATCCTTATTGATTCACAGTCATGAATGAATTACAATCTACTACAATGGGCTTTCAACATGTTAGGCCTCAACCATTTGATTACAAATGGGAAAATTATAGAACTCAAATGATATTATAATACAATACAAAATTTTGAGCTAGAACCAAAAACTAACTCCTATCTATCATATTGACTTCTTTCTAATGATCGTGAACACTGTTCATATAGTAGCTTCTATCTTTAGGAGTGATTTGAGTCAGTTGCAAGGTGGTACAAAAATCAATGCCTTGTCAAATGTGTAGTCAACCAAACATGTAGATGAATCTTTTGGAATGAATGCAATAATGATGGATCAATGAATATTGATGTAATTTATACGATAAGCTCTCCTAGGTCTAGTTAACATGTAAATGTGTTCCTTTCTCACCACATGCTTAGGAACGGTGTTTCAAGCCTTGAGTAGTAAATTGTCTATTATTTTGTTATGCTTGGTAAAGGATCAGAAATTAATATATGCCTTTGTAGTTATCATAATCTCATGAAAATACAATATGACATTGATGGATTACTGTAGAACACGTGTTCCCAATCATGAGGTAGAATGTGCAAGTGCAATGAAATGTAGTAGGATCTCTAGTGCTTAACTAATGAATGGAACGTAAATGAAAACCTACAAATAAAACAAACAAGTAAAGGAAAATATGTTTTGGTGATACAAGATTGCTCTTGCACCTTGGGATTCTCTTACATCAATTTCTACCATATCTTCCCCCATTTCTATAATATCCATCTATAATGTTATTGTGGTATATATTACTACCTTCTTTACTATTGTGGTAAGAATTACTATTTCCACCTTTATTGTGGTATACAATAATATTATTGTGGTATGTTTTATCACTCTTTCTTACTTCCATATCTTCCTTCCAGGGTCTTCCATCATCATACTAAGATCTACTTCTTTCGAATCTTCCTCATCTTCCTCTTTGTCAAATTTGTCTACTTTCAACTCTCTTGTTTAGTTTCTCCTCTACCTTTATTGTAAATTGAAATGCTTCTTCTATTACCATCAACAACACCAAGCTTAGTTCCTCCAAAATAGTTCTTCTCAATCCATTGATATGGCGTGCAACATTTTCCTTGCAAACTCAGCGTCAAATGATGCATCTCTATGATAAAAGTGGTTGTCATTAAGAGGCATCTATGATGGGATGTCTTGTGGATTGAACAAGGGAGGAAGGGAAGAATAAGAACCATAGAAGTATAAAGTGGGCATAAAAATGGTTGGGCTTAGATAGGGAGTCCTACAAGGGATAATAGAAGAGGAAGGAATACTCAATGAGAGAAGACTCATGGATTTTGGTAGATAAGAATAGAGAGGATAGGTTACGAGATTGTAGAGAACTAATAAGAAAATAGCATACTTACTATTTGTGTGTGTAAAAGCAAAGAGAAGGATGCTAGAATAGTATAAGGACTCTAGTGCAATCATGTTGAGGTCTATATGCTATGGTTCTGCCTATTTTTAACTAAAAGTAGGTTCTACTAGATGGTGATAGATTTTAGAAATTATAATAGAACTTGGGGTAGGTTACATTACTAAATAAGAAATTGTTTAATAGAAAGGATAATATATTTGATGGGAATTTTGAAGAAAATAAATTATTAATGTTTAGGTCCATTTTGGGTTCCCCTGTTGATGCATGTTTTAGCATGCCAACACACTAGAATAAGATTGTTCCCCTATTTGAAAGAATATCCCCAATAGTCTTCAATGTGAGCTTGTGGGTTCTAAAAGTACTAGAATATCCTAATTTAAGGGTAATTTTTAAAAATTAATTTAATTTTAAATCAACTTTGAAGCTCCTCTTTAAAAAAATGAATTACTTGAAACACAAATACACACATATAGATATAGATATAAATATCTATGTATGTGTACACATATCTATAAACACAAAAACATACATACATATTTAAAACACACAAATATGTCTATTCATACACATAATATTATAAAAATATATATTAAACTTCTTTATGAAGATTAAGATTAATAAATATAACAATCATTGTAATCTATTTAATTTAATTTAGAACTATGGTAGACCATATAATAAAAAGAGGAATTTAATCCAACTAGTTCTTGGAGGGAATATTCTTAGTAAGCTTGAGTGTTCATATGTAAAACTATGATGAAAAGCAATACATTGTAGCGAATAAAGTCCCTCTTGAAAAATCCTCTCCAATCACCAAAAGTTTTCCATTTACTTCACATCCACAGAAATGTTGATGCCCAAGGAATGAAAAAAGCCGTAGCAACTAACTTCCATGTTTTTCCACATTTTGTGAGAAGAATGTTGCCCGCTTTTGTATGCACATTTTAAAATTGGATCCCACGTAATCTAAAAGCACTATCGTCAAATCACAATCACTTTAGAAAAACACTCTATAATGGAAACATGTTAGTGATTATAACACGCATCAAATAAATATATGTAATGGTAAAAAATTATATTGTTTTTTTTTTTTTTTTTTTTTTGGTTCTAAGAATGATTTAATATATTTATATGTTTGATAAATAATATCATGTAAAGTTGGGTTCTTTTTTATGCTGATAGTCTTTTATTTATACATACATTTTTTTATCTAAATTTATCCATAGTTTTATTACTGGTAATCACACTTTAGTTTACAATGTGTACATTGAGATAGCATTTAGAAAAGAAGTAATTAGTGGTATAGTGCACGACCATTTATTATCCTTGGGAAGAGAGCATACACTTTTGTCGAGGGTGAGTACTTGTTGTCCATCCATCACTTGAAGATTGAAAGAATGTAGTGATATGTTTTGTTGTATTGCATTGGAAAAGAAATGGAGTAGATTAAATATGTCGACATAGTAAAGTTGGTTTTGAGTAGTAGTGGGTGAAAGTAGATATGGTAAACTATTTTTTTCTTCCTTTTTCTGTTTTGGTCAACTATTTGCATGTGTATGGTCTTTGTTGCATGCATGCATATCTTTGGAATGTAAAGTTGGGGCATATGCAAAGACTTGCAAGTTTGTGCACTCTTGATATAGATATGAATGCCAACCCTTGACAATCAATGTTGTCGATGTTGATTGTTTCCCTTTCAAGTGTTAGACCTTGTGATTTTTGTATTGTTAAGGTCCATGCCATTTTCAAGGGGATTTGGCGATGCCCACCATGACTTAGCAAAATAATGGGCACATTTTTTGGTTGGTTGTGATCCCAAAGTGGGCCTATGTAATTGATTTAACCTAGCCAAGTGTACCATTCACAATCTTGGCCAATACATAAGAGGATCTTAGCTTGAAGTTGTTCATCCTCTAGAGTTGGGCATGATGTCCCATTAAGTTGCTCAACATTGGATTTGGCAATTGGCACTACCAAAGATTGAAGCATACATTTATCATGTAGTGATACCAATTGATTTGTTGCAAACAAATGTATAGAGGATAAAAAGATGATTTCTTAGTAGAGGTAAGTGAAGAACTTGAGCGTGACATTAGAACCTTCCAATTTGCAATTTTTGGCTTTGCATTTCTTATATTTGAGAGAAGATCACATAAAGCAACTTGTTCTGGGTCTTGACCGATTTGACATAATATCTTTCTCAATTTAACCACTATGGAGAAGCTTCACCAGAGTGTTCCTCCATATGATGATGCATCATACAAGAGAATGTTAGAGAGTGCTTCAAACAACCTAATGTCAATACATTCAAACACTTTTGGACCAATGGATCTCATTTCGGCTATTAAAATGTATCAAATGAAATACACACTTTTTGGTAATGTGTTTTCCCTTGTAGGGGGCTTATTTCTTTTATCGATATTTGAAGAGAAGAATGAATAGTTGATGTATGTATCCTAAAAGATGCAACTCCAATTGGTGTGAGCAATAGCAATGGTGACTGGCCATGTGGGGTTGCTCCCATGAGGATGAATTTGATGCTTTTACAAGTGTCACTTTATAGTACCTACAGTTCCTTAGAAGATGATTTTTAGAGGTGGTTTTAATTCCATGGCAAAAGATTGTGACACAATTATGTCGTAGGCTTTTTGTTTCTCAATAGATAGCTTGTTTGGGGTAGGTTGATTCGTAACATGTCAGACATGAAATGTTTGATGGTTGGAGTCAATGAAATCAATTCAAACACTTTTAGTAGTGCATTGAAGCTTGGTTCTGCCCAATTATGGTTTTGTTCAATCCCACATTGGCCAAGCATGTTGAACCTGTCTAGTTGTAATAGTAGGCCTGAGTCATGATAAGAATTGCCATTCAGCAGGACTATCTTCTTGCATTACATGTCCCCTATCAGAAGGACTTTCATCAATGTCTATCAATGGATCTAGAGATGTACAATGCACATGGCATGCATGGTATCTATGTGAAATTCTTTCCCAGTGAGCTATAATATCTTTCTCTGATTAACCAAAATCATTGTGTATGTTTTGGAATGGCTAGTATAGTAGTAGTTCACTCCAATAGAATGCTTGCAAACATTTATCATCTTTTGTTGGGATGGTGGTGAATTGAGGGGAGACTCGAACAAAAGCCAATGTCAATTATTCTTTACAATTAATATGAAAGATTAATATGTACATTATAAATACAAAATTTCTTGCATAGTGTGTGCATACCTTCAAATTCTTGTTAATTGCTTGGGATTTTAAATACATTTTCTTTGCTTGTTTTTGGTCTTGTTTTGGTTTTGCAAAAGGAACATGGAATGTTAGTTGAATGTCTTATATGAGAATTGTTTTAAAAGAATTTGTGGCTTTGTTGGGAGGAGAATAGGTTGATCTAGGAAAATTTAGTTGTTGCAAAAGCTCTTGGAATTAAAATTTTTGTGTAGCATCTTTAAGTCATTTGACCACCCAAGATTGAGAAAGATGAAGAGAAATTAAATTCCTGTGAGGATAATATAGGAAACATAAAATGGTAGCATTTTAATATCTTAGAAACTACAATTTTTGATGTGTTTTTTCCACCCAACTTTTGAGGTTAAGATTTATTTCTTTACATTTTTTACAAATACAACATAATTGAGTGGTATACCCAAATGTTGCAAAGTAACTTCTGCATCCCCATTTGTAGAGAACAAAGAAAGGATATTGAACCCCTTTAGATAAATAGGCTTCAAAATAGAAAGATGGTATCCCATAATTAACAAATTAAAGTGATACATTTTTCCTCTTCTTCATTTTTACATCTATAGAAGCCAGTTGATTCACTAGACGAAGAACATTTAAATGTTTGGTTACAAAGTCTCCTTCACGGATCTTTAAACAATACAAATTTCTTTTCAAAATAAATTATTTACAAAACACTTGGTTTGATATAATGCAATAATTTTATCTCATAAACTCTTAGATAGGTATTCATTGGAGCTTACGTTTATTATGGATAGTAGATGGTAGAAATGCTCTCCCATTAGTTCACAATATTTTGCCTTCATAAGCCTCTCTATCTATCTATCTATCTAATTTTTCTATCTATTTATATCTCTCTCCTTCTCTATGTTTCTTTCTATTTAATTTTATTTCATATGTAGAAGTTGCTTTGCATTGTTTGGGTATACCACTCAATTATATTATATCTACAAAAAATTGTAAAGAAAATAAACTTATCCTCAAAAGTTGGGTGGAAAAGATATCAAAAGGTAAATTGATTGAGGTGGAAGATGTGCAGAATTTGACAAAATAAAGAATCAATGAAATTCAATTAATTCAATTGGAGGTTTTGATCTGATGATTGTATGCTTTGTTGATCCTAATTTTCTATACAAGATAATTGTTTCCACATAGCATGTGTGTTTTGTTGATTGTGAAGACATGTGACCCCATAATTTGTAGAAATTACCCAGTTAAACTATATTTTTTTGTTGAGAAATATATATAAAAGTACCTTTCTTAAAGAGACAAAAAATTAAAAAATACAACCCTCTTTTTTTCTCTTTTTGTTACAATATTCCTAACATATTGTCATATCACACATTAAAAATAATTCACAAGGTTAATAGACTTTTTTAAATTAAATATTTATTATTTACTATATTTAAATAAATTAATAATTTAAATATTATACTATGCTAAATTTAAAAATGTAAATAATATATTATAGTACAATTAATTTAAGGCATATTTTACATATAGTATAATATTTAACATTATAGTATATTATTCATGTATAGCATAATGGTATTAAAATTTTCTTTTATAAGGATCCTATCGACTAGGTTGTGAGAAACTAAACCTTGTTTAAGATTTCATTTTGAATGAAGTCCCCACCTAATGGGAATAATTAAAGGGTGAACATATAACATTTTATTTGAAAAAATACGACATATGGGAATAAATAAAGGTGGCATATAACATTTTCATTGAAAAAAGTCCTACCATATGGGAATAAATAAAAATTGGGCAATTTGCTTTTATACAACGACCATTATCAAAACAACTCTTGTGTAGTGGCAAATCTAAAAACCCTAGAGAATTTTAGGTGACTGAACAATAGATTTTAGGTGGTTTTATTGATGGTAGCTTTGGAAGGATTTATGCCTTAGTATATGGTGTGCCTAGCTACACCTTCTAAAAGATAATCTTATTTATTTATTTTTAAAAATGAAACTTACAACATATAAGTAGTCTGTGACCAAGCAAAAAGGAAAATTTGAAAGGTTATATATATATATATATTCTAGAAGAATTTGAAGATGAGTAAGTTTTGATTTTTTAGATTTGAATGGAGATGATGCAGGAGCATCCCAGGTTGAAAGGTAATATTGCATCAACCAAATTTTTATTTATTTTTTCTTGCATTTCAGTCATTTCAATCTCAGGAGATCACACCACATTCTACTGCATGATCACTTCATAGTTTGTAGCACTTGATGAAGACTCAATACTCTGTCATCTACATCATATCCAGATTTTAGGAAGTTTGCAATTGTCTGTAGAGAGTTATCGCCATTAGAAGCATCATTAGGAGTCTCAGTTCAAAGCAGTCAACATTCAACTTGGTGCATGAGGTTTGCAGCACCTTTCCATGACATATGACACCTTCCCATGATGTGCGACACCAAATGAAACATCTCACAAGGAAGTATGGGACCAAAGGCACCTTTATTCAAGACCGCAATGTGTTTTCTCAACACACAAAGCATCACCATATAATTTCTGGCTAACCTACACGTTTCATCAATCATTAAACTTTGAAATCTCTTAAGGCCAATGTGGATCATTCCTTGAAACTGGGACTACTATATAATCATTCACTATCTATGCATTAGAAGGAAGTAGAGTAGTAGTATGAGTTAGGAAGTTAAGATAGTTGGATTGTAGAGTAGCGCTTCAAAGCTATATCTTTCATGTAAATTGTAATAAGCTAAAGGACAGGTCTGTGAGCCCATTGTAGTATGCATATTATTGGCATATCAAGATTGTAACTGTTTATGATATTGAATCAATCAATTTCCATTTTTTGCTCCATTCTTTGTGTTTTCCATTGTGCTTACTCTAAGGCTGCATGATAGGACAATCCTATTCTTGGCCCCTCCATCCATGACTGCACCAAGTGGTATTAGAGTGAATTTTGTGAGTCCTTTGGGAGAGAAGGCATTCTGACAAATCTTGAAGTGAACAGATCACTGACACGAGGCAGCGTGCAAGTGTTTAAGTCAACCGAGCACCAATTGTGAGGCAGTTGCAACCTTGTATTCAGATTGTCAAATTGAGATAGTTGCACTGGATCCAAGGAAGAGATGCCACCAAGGAGGATGCCTACTATGGCCAATGTTGCTAGAAGAATGGAAGAATGATAGAGATGATGAAAACAATGAAAGTTAGATTGGATGTTGTAGAAGATGATAGAAAGAGAGGTCTAAACCTTAGATATGAGGATGAAAGTGATGATGATGAATTATGAGTTCAAGTTGCTAACCAAAATGAAGAAACTCTAGAGGAAGAAGAGTCAGATCAAATAAAGATGTTGAAAGTTATTTCTAAGATTGGTAAGAGACCTAAAATTGAGATTTCAAACTATGTGGCTAATTTTAACCCTGAGAAATTGATTGACTGGATAAATGACATGGAGGAATACTTTGAGTATTCAAAGAAATTGAAGACTCAAAAAGAGTGAGATTTGCAAAAACTAAGTTGAAAGGACATGCTTCTATTTGGTGGAAAGAAGTTTAATTGGATAGTAACAAGAGAGGAAAAGAAAGAATCACAAAATGGGATAGAATGGTCACAAAATCAAAGAATCAACTCATACCTGCTGATTATGAATTGGAATTGTTGAAGAGATTGCAAAACCTAAGGTAGAAGGAGAAAATAGTAAAGGATTATACTGAAGAATTCCACAAGATGATTATTAGGATTGGGCATAGTGAATCTAGCAAGGAGAAAGTTGCACGGTACATAAATGGACTCAGAATCAACATTCAAGAAGAACTATGTTTGGTAAGGATGACAACAATGGAAGAGGAATATCAATTTGCGTTGAAAGTTGAAGAAACATTGAACAAGAGATATGAGCAAAGACAAAGAGGTAGAGGAGGAAAATTCTAGCGAGGTAGAACACAATGCGGTGAAGGAAGATCATATGCAAAGAAAAACAAGGAGAGTAGCCTATGGTACAAAGAGGAAAGAGACAATTCATATCACTGAGGGTGAAATGATGGAATTTTCTACCACAACAATAGAGGAAGTCATGGTTCTTACCACAATGACGGATATTGGAGAGATGAAAGAGGATTTGACAAGAGATAATTCAAAGGAACCTATTTCAAGTGTGGAGGTGAAGGACATCGAACATTTGAATGTCATCAAGGGAGTACTAACAAAAGGATAGAGAATAGTGTGAGAGCAACATATGTAGAGGAAGAACCGGTTGGATCACCAAGTTCATTAGGGAAACTAGAAAAGGGTGAATCATTGGTCATGAGGAGAGCTTTGTTACAAGTAGAAATAACTAAGGAGACATCGCAGAGGAAAAGTTTGTTCTAGACAAGATGGAAATTAGGACGTAAATGTTGTAAAGTTATCATTGATAGTTGTAGTACTGACAATTTGGTTTTAGAAGAGATGGTGAAGAAGCTAAATCTAAAGAGGTTGGAACATTTGAAGCCATATAAGATAGCATGGATTCAAGATGAACACAAAATACTGGTGAGTGAACAATGTTTGGTGAAATTTCATATTGGATCTTATAATGATGAGGTATTGTGCGATATTATGCCAATGGATGTATGTTGTATATTGTTGGGAAGACCATGGAAGTATGATAGAAAATCAATACATGATGGGAGGAAGAATACCTATATTGTGACATCAAATGGGAAAAAGACATATCTTGATACCTTTGGAAGAAGAGCACAAGAATAAAGTATGTGGTAATGCTAGAATCTATTTGGTAGATGGCAGGAAATTTTTGGATGGATTGAGACATGAGAACATGTGTTTTTCATTGATTCCAAAAAAGTGTAGTACTCAAAGTGTAGAAAACACTGCCACAAAGGGAGAAGAACCACCACAAAAGGAAGTAGCAGAATTGTTGACAGAATACCAAGATATTGTATCAGAGAATGTGCCAAAAGGATTTCCACCAATCTGGAGTATCATCCATCATATGGATCTCATACCTAGAGCCAGTTTCCCAAATAAAGTGGTGCGTAGGATGACACCAGCAGAAAATGCAGAGCTAAATAGATAGATACATGAATTGTTGAGGAAAGAATTGATTAGAGAAATTTTAAGCCCATGTGTGGTACCGACAGTACTAGCACTAAAGAAAGATGGAGAATGGAGAATGTGTATAGATTCAAAATAAAACAATAAGATCACAGTCAAGTATAGAATTCCATATCCAAGGATGGATGATATCATCGATTGTTTGAGTGGAGAAAAATATTTCACAAATATTGGCCTAAAGACTGGATACCATCAGATTAGAATTAGAGAAGGAGATCAATGGAAGACTACATTCAAGACAAATGAAGGATTGTATGAGTGGTTAGTCATGCCTTTTGGACTAACTAATGCACCAAGTACATTCATCAGATTAATGAATGAGGTACTAAAGAAATTCTTGGGTAAGTTTGTTATTGTCTATTGAATGATATTTTGATTTTCAGTAGAACTAAGGAAGAAAATTTGTGGCATATTAGACAAGTATTTCAGAGGCTAGGAGAAGAGAAATTGTTGATAAACATCAAGACATGTAGTTTCATGAAGATAGAGCTTGTATATTTGGGATTTGTGATTTCTACAAAAGGATTGAAGATGGATCCAGAAAAAGTAAGAGCAATTGTTGAATGGCCAAAACCTGTGAATATTGGGGAGGTAAGATCTTTTCATGCATTGGAAAGTTTCTACCAGAAGTTCATCATAAATTTTAGTACCATATGCACACCAATGATAGAGACAATGAGAGGAGACTAGAAGGATTTTAAGTGGACATCTAGAGCACATAGGACTGTTGAATTGCTGAAGAAAAAGGTGACAAAGAAACCAATGTTATCATTACTAGATTTTGACAAAGTATTTCAAGTTGATTGTAATGCCAGTGGAAATGCAATAGGAGTAGTGTTAAGTCAAGGAGGGAGACCACAAGCATATTTTAGTGAGAAGTTGAATGAGAAAAGGAGGAGATATTCAGTATATGATCAAGAGTTCTATACCATAATTCAAGCCTTGAAGAAGTGGAGACATTAATTGTTGCCAAAAGAGTTTATTTTGTACACTAACCATCAAGCTTTGCATTATCTAAGTAGTCAGTGTAAGTTGAATCAGAGACACATGAGATGGGTAGAGTTCATGCAGAGTTATACATTTGTGTTGAAACATCAGAGTGGAAAGTCAAACAAATTTGTAGATGCATTGAGCAGGAGGATGAACTTGTTAATAGAAATGTAGATAAAAGTAATGGGATTTGAGGAGTTGAAACACATGTATGAGGATGATCTTGATTTTGTGGAAGCATGGAAAGCATGTAGAGAACCTATTGTGATAGACCGAAGGAAGTTGTTGGATTACTTCATTCAAGGTGATATGTTGTTCAAGAGGAATCAATTATGCATTCCTAAGAGTTCAATGAGAGAGAATTTGATCAAGGAGAAGCATAGTGGTGGATTAGTAAGACATTTTGGTATTGATAAAATAGTATCTCTAGTGAATGCACATTATTTTTGGACTCACATATAAAAGGATGTGAGGAATTTTGTTCAAAGTTATAGAACATGTCAAGTTGCAAAGGGGAGTAGTCAAAATATTGGATTGTATAAATGTTTGACAGTACCAAAGAGACCTTGGGAAGATATAATCATGGATTTCATATATAGGGTTACTAAGAACACAAAGGGGACATGATTCCATATTTGTAGTAGTGGACAAATTTTCAAAGATGGCACATTTCATTCCTTGTAAGAAGACAAATGATGTTGTACATGTTGCTGACCTATTTTTTAGGGAGATTGTGAGATTGCATGGATTACCAAAGTGCATATCTTCAGATAGGGATACAAAGTTCATAGGATATTTTTGGAGGATAGTGTGGAAGAAGATAAAGACAAACCTAAAGTTTATTTCAACATTTCACCCACAAACAGATGGACAAATAGAAGTGGTAAATAGGAGTTTGGGTAACTTGTTGAGATGTTTAATAGGAGATAAGGTAGGAAATTGGGATATAATTCTACTACAAGCCAAATTTACATACAATAATTTAGTGAGCAAAAGTACAGGGAAGACACCATTTGAAGTTGTGACTAGAATACAACCTAGAGGAATTGTGGAGCTCAGAGAGATCATTATGGATAACAAAAGGAGTGCAAAAGTAGAAGAATTTACAAGATACATGGAAATAGTACATAATCAAGTCTAAAAGCATTTGGAAGAGATGAACAACAGGTATAAGGGACAAGTAGATGAGAAAAGGAGACATAAGGAATTCTTTGTTGGAGATTAAATCATGGTATATCTCAGGAAGGAAAGATTTATAATACGAACATACAACAAGTTGAAGATGAAGAAGTTTGGAACATCTAAGATTCTAAGGAAGTTTGACATAGAAAATGCATATGAAGTGGAATAACTAGAAGCATTAGACATATCACCAATATTCAATATTGTAGATCTATATCAATATCATGAGGGAGAATCAAGTGATAGCACTGTTGAAGTTGGTTTAAAGGATCAAATATCACATTAACAACATGAGAAAATAGAACAAATTTTGTATAACAGAGTTGGGCGGAACACTAGAGGCAAGCAATATAAGGAGTACCTAGTTAAGTGGAAAGGAAGACCGAAGGAAGATTCTTCATGGATTTATCAGGCTAAGGTAGATCATATTAGTTTTCTTTTAGTCTCAGGAAAGTGAGTGACTCACTTTTCAAACAACCCTAGGTGTCTGATATAGGAGCATCCTAGGTTGAAAGGCAATCTTGCATCAACCAAAAACATTTTTCTTCTTTTCTTTTTCTTGCATTTCGGTCAGTTCACTCTCAGGAGATCCACCACATTCTACCGCATGATCACTTCATAGTTTATGGTACAAGATGAAGACTCAATAGTATGTCATCTACATCATATTCAGATTTTAGGAAGTTTGTAATTGTCTACAGAGAGTTATCGCCGTTAGAAGCATCATCAGGTGTCTTGGTTCAAAGTAGTCAATATTCAGCTTGGTGCATGAGGTTTGTGGCACCTTCTCATGATGTGTGGCACCAAATGAAACATCTCATAAGGTAGTATGGGACTAGAGGCACCTTCATTCAAGACCATAATGTGTTTTCTCAACACACGGAGCATCATCATAAAATTTCTGGCTGATCTACGCATTTCATCATTCATTGAACTTTGAAATATCTTAAGGCTGAAGTAGATCATTCCTTGAAACTGGGACTGGTATATAATCATTCACTAGATGCATTAGAAGGAAGTCAAGTAGTAGTTGAAAGGGAAAAGAGAACCCAGCATGCACCTTAGAACATCTTATATCTTACTTAAACAAATATTTAATAACTTGATGCAAACACATACTACTATGCCCTTAAAGAAAAAATAGACATAGTTGATTTTCCATTACATTAACCCTTAGAGGAAAGAGAATGTAGCTTACAAATCTAAGTAAATTTTGGCAGCATAATTACATGTTAATTAACACTTTAAGAACATGAAAGAAGAAGAATAGAAGAAAGATAAACAAAAGAGAAGAGACATCAATATACATGGGGAAAACCCTTTCGGGTAAAAAAACTCCACACTCCAAAGTATTAAATGAATGTATTAATCTGTAACAACAAACATGTTACAATACACTTGTAGGCTCAAAGCCTTAACATGGAGATTTACATCTTGCTCCTCTAGACGAAAACTGACAGCATAACCCTACATTAAAAAACACTCCTCAATGCTTCTATCTCAAGCCCTTAATATATAGACTCATGGGGGCTTGAAAAACAACCATGAGCCATTACTATGGGCCCAAATAAGGTCCAAAAATACCATGGTAAAAATCCATACGACCCACATTGCACAATACCACTTGTTCAACACTTACAACCATCACCGACACTTGTCCAAATGTGTCATAGGAATCACCTCTACATGGGTGCCTCAAATTTACTAAATTTGACTATGATAGATGCTCTTACACATCTTACAGCTATCATAGAATCTGTCATAACTGATATCACTTACAACTCTAAGAGAATCTATCATAACTGATAGCACTTACAGCTGTAATAGAATCTATCATAACTGACTATTAATAGTTTATTCTCTTACAACTCGTCAAAGGCCAACTTGGGCACTCCAAAAAAGGATAAGTCAAAGATGCTTTATGACAATGTCGTATGCATCATAACACTTATCATACTCTATATTTCTGGCTCTTACAATACAAAAACATACCGACACATGGAAAAATATCTCTACCACAAAATGGGATGCCCAAATCCACATGTAATGCCAAGTATGTATCCAAGTCACCTTCTCTATAGAGTGACACCTCACCATGCCACTCCCACAAGATGACATAATAATTTTGCATACTTAATTAAATATTCAAGCAAATAATAAAGTATTAATACAACATTAGGAAATTGCAAAGGTTGAGACATCTTAATTCCCAACATTCTCATACTTGTCAAACACCTTTCAAGATCCAATAGAAATACAAACAATCTTTGAACAACCAAGGTTATCATACTGTCTGAAGTGAACTCCAATGTGCTTACAAGCTTTACAGAAGCATCCACAACATCTTCCAAGCGATCACCAACATGATAAAAGATTAGAAAACCAAAAACATGATGAAACACAAAATATCACATAGACACACCAATGTATACCTATTACTAGAACACAACTCTGAAGTAAAAACCTCCTCCAAAACAAGATCAAGCATGAATGCTCCAAAGAACAATTAAAAAAACAACCACATCTAGTTGTTTACATCCAACTACAAAACTCATCATTGATAGAACTTCTGCACATGACATATCCAACCCATATGGCAACTCTCATCCCTATATAATCCACTAGCATGTTCAAAGTTACCATCTCCCATGATAACAAACACACCAAAACCATTGATGTATACAAAATCTAAAGACTCTTGATACTATAGTCCAATGAAAAATAATCTACCAAAGATATACATACATCCTAGGAATCAAACTGCATGAGCAATTCCAACCAAAGCAACTCAAATTCTACCAATCAACACATACATAAAAGGGTGGCTTATAATCAAATCATGTAATACAAAGAAAAATCACAATGATCTGCAAACTACAACCAACCCACTGCAAAACAGAGCTTACTTCCACAAACAATTTTCTTCTCACTCACACCTTTGATCTCCTCCACTTCTCCCAAGTCCTCCACATCTTAAATGATATACATTAAAAGAACACATACTTTTGCTAAAAAACAATAAAGTACAACAACAGTAGATGACCACAAACCGAGTGATCATACTAGATGAATAAGAACCTCTAGGAAGAAATATGAGACCATAAAGAGAAACTGCAAGCCATATCATGTCCTTCTGCCAACACCACCAAGTGCTAAGTTGTGACAAGTATGATCTCCTTTACAAAACCCCAACTGGAAAGCCTTACCAACATCCAAACATTTAACCTCAAAAGATCAAACAAAATATATTTATCTCATATTACCAAAATGGATGTAAGCTTCTCTAACCAAGGATGATCAAACTCAAAAATCCATTCCAAAAAATAGGAATACAACCCAATAACACCTCCAAAACTTCTCATAAATCAAACCACCTACCTAAGGAGATAACCATGCCAAGTACTCAAACAAGTCTTCCAAAACTATAAACTATATCTCAAGATCCATATCCATGAGAAATCAAAGCATAAAACAAAATTAATCTGAAATAACATGGGCAATACCCATCGAATTATTTTATGCTGAGTGAACTAAGAGTGGGATTCATAGACTCTCTCCAAGAACAATCTCCTCTCAAGTTCAAACATGAACTCATGTCCATACCAAGTGAAGGCTCCTCAGTCTTTTTGCTGAAATTTCACCATTCCAACATATGATCCCCACAACAAGAGATCTCTAGCCTCACCTCAAGTCTCTCTAGTATCCATGAGCATCCATCAACCAATACATGTCAACTTCAAATGCATCCTGCAAAATCATGAAGCTTCAAGCAAATGATTAATACTCAAAACCAAAGAGAACTTCACTAGACCACTATCAAATCTCCCACTACACGTTTGCAAAATCCAGGAACACACATGACATCATGTTTTAACATCTCCTCCTAGGAGATCATGTCCTGCCAATGACATATCATGCCAAAGGGGAACCATCATGCAAAAACTCCAATCTTAGAAATAAGAGTCCATCATGACACAATACCATCTCTATCACATGAAAATAGTTACCATCCCCTAACAATGGAACTCAAGATGTTAAAATAATTTCATAGTATATAAGAATCATAATAAAAAAGACTTACCATGACACCTACAACCACTATAGAAGATCATCCATCACCAAGTGATAGATTCACATCACTGCCAAAGCTCCCACTAGAATTGTGATATCAAGCTTATCAAGGCATTATGATAACTATCCTCTCAATGAAGATAATCCATGGCTCTAACACAATTAAATACTTCACTTGCAATATCAGCATTACAAAAGATAAAATTAGAACCAATATCTCCTAGTCAAGAAGAAAAAACCATCATTGTCAAAAGCTCACATAAAACCATACATCCAAGATATCCATGACATCATGATAATCATGCTATAAGTCCCAATAAATATCTATCCATGCACTCTAATTATCCATCCTCTCATCCCAATGGAACATGCCAATATACAAATGACCATAGATAAGGCTAACTAACAAAGTATGCATAAACACTAAATCAATCTCATGGATAAAGACAATCCACATTCGAGTCATCCCACTACATCTAATGGGTAGCTAATCCACAAGTTATATAACTCGAAGATCCAAAACAAATGTAACATGTAAACTCATTATCACATTAGTGACTTGCAAACTGAGATATATGTAGACTTCAAGACTCAAACACCAAATCATCACTAGATTTGATTTGCCAAACAAGTCCACATATGAGTAACCATTTTCAAGGAACCCATCAAGCATATACTATAAAAATGATGAGTGACTAATCACATACCAACTTCTCCACACTGAGAAAACTACAAACCTCCTCACACCATGCATGAAGCATACATGCAAACTTGCAACTATCTTACATCTAGAAACACCACTAAAGATTCATAATCTAAAAAATCATTTGTCCGTAGATCTAAAAAACCACAAGTTTTGATTAACTGTGTAAAACCTGCAAAACCATGTCACTAACATAGATGCAAATCCATATCCACTTATCATCTGGAAGACCCACAAGTCTGAAAACCACCAAAATAGTTAAACTAGAATAATGGAATAACACGAATAAGCATAACCATAGATTTTGAACAAAAATCTACAAAACCCTCAGATCAAATCAATATGAAACTGATACATGCAAGTACAACCAACCAAAAGGAATAAGAGGTCCAAGAACTCTAGGTGCACTTGTAGGCCAACTCCACAACCACCATGTACAAGCATATAGAGGAGCTAGGCTATTCCATAATCTTTCAGAACATAAAATGATCAACTCCACAACCTAGATGCATTCAATGTTAACAAAACAATGCCTTCCAATAACAGGGACTAAAACCAAGCACCCAACATAAGCACACCAAACCATAGTCATGACAACCCAAGTTTCTCCATGTGATCAGAGAGACAAGAACAAATACCCAACATGAATACTTTGTTGCAAATGACCATAGAATGAAAGAACATAACCACCATGCATGAGGGTTATTACATACGATCAAACAACAACTCTAGATCAATATCATATTAAGTGTAACCACATGATCAACTCCATAATACTCCATCTTCTCCATCCTTCAAAATGATTGATGTAACCTAAAAATAAGATCAACTGCAAGACTTCCACTCAAACAAGGATTAATACTCAACCAATTCCTTCTTATAGATGCCCTCAACCTTTCCAGGCTGAGAAATCACAATAGAAGAAATACCCATAACCTTAAACACCATAGAACTACACACATGCAATCTCATGCAACCATGGAACCACTGTAGCTCTAATACGAATTGAAAGGGAAAAGAGACCCCAGCATGCACCTTAGAGTATCTTATATTTTACTTAAACAAAGATTCAATAACTTGATGCATGCACATACTTCTATGCCCTTAAAGCAGAAACAGACATAGTTGATTTCCCATCACATTAACCCTTAGAGGAAAGATGATGTAGCTTATAGATCTAAGTAAATTTCGGTAGCATAACGACATGTAAATTAACACTTTAAGAACATGAAATAAGAAGAATAGAAGAAAGATAATAGAAGAGAAGAGACATCAATATATGTGGGGAAAACCCTTTTGGGTAAAAAACCCCACACTCCAAAGCATCGAACCTATGTATTAATCTAGAACAACAAACATGTTACAATACACTTGCAGGCTCAAAGCCTTAACATGGATATTTACATCCTGCTCCTCTAGAGGAAAACTGATAGCATAACCCTACATAAAAAACACTCCTCAATGCCTCCATCTCAAGCCCTCAATATATAGACTCATGGGGGCATATAAAACAACCATGAGGCATTACCATAGGCCCAAACAAGGTCCAAAAATACCATGGTAAAAATCCATATGACCCACATTGCACAATGCCACTTGTTCAGCACTTACAATTGTCAACAACAGTTCTCCAAATGTGGCATAGGAATCTCCTCTACATGGGTGCCTTAAATTTACTAAATTTGACTATGATAGATGCTCTTACACATCTTACAGTTGTCATAGAATCTATCATAACTGGTAGCACTTACAGCTATAAAAAAATCTATCATAACCGACTATTAATAGTTGATTCTCTTACAACTCATCATAGGCCAACTTGGGTGCTCCAAAAAAGGATAATTCAAACATGATTTATGATAATGCCATATGCGTCATAACACTTGTCATACTCCTCTCTATTTCTGCCTCTTACACTATCATAGAATATGTCATAAGTCTTATGTGTCATAACCTCTTACAACACCAAAAGATGGGCCGACACATGGAAAAATACCTCTACCATAAAATGGGACGCCCAAATCCACATATAATTCCAAGTATGCATCCATGTCACCTTCTTTGTAAAGTGATACCTCACCATGCCACTCCCACAAGATGACATAATAATTTTGTACACTTAATTAAATATTCAGGAAAATAATAAATTATTAATACAACATTAGGAACTTGCAAAGGTTGAGACACCTTAATTCCTAGTAGTAGTATGAGTTAGGAAGTTAAGATAGTTGGATCATAGAGTAGCGCTTCAAAGTTATATCTTTCATGTAAATTGTAACAAGCTGGAGGATAGGCCTGTGAGCCCATTGTAGTCTGCATATTACCGGCATATGAAGATTGTAACTATTTATGATATTGAATCAATCAATTTCCATTTGTTTCTTCATTCTTTGTGTTTTCCATTGTGCTTACTCTAAGGTTGCATGATAGGACAATCCTATTCTTGGGCCCTCCATCTGTGACTGTACCAAGAGAATTTTTAGTCCATTATTAAGGTTATCATAGCTTAAAACCTGCTTTAATACCATGTTTAGACATTAATTAATTAACTTATGATAACGATTAATATTGAACATTATAAATTTAAAATTTAAATAATATAAACTAAAAAATTCAAAGGACACAACATTACACAATACATGATAATTTATGTGTGGAAAACCATTGCTAGTAAAAAATCCCACAAAAATAACATCTTTAAAATTAAGAACACTTACAAGGCTGTCTAAAAAATTAAATAGAACCTGCGAAAACACTCCACACTCCTCTCAACTCCAAGAGGCCCTTCACTCTTTACATGTAGATTCCAAATTCTTTATCCCTTACAAATATAGAGAAATAACCTCCTTTAAATAAAGGAAGAAGGGATGGTAAAATACCTAAAAGAGTAGTTACCACACCCTTTCAGAAACCACCTTGTTTAACAATTAATAAATTAAGAACTAATGAATAGTTCATTAATTTATTAATTGTTATAAGGAGTATTCAAGGAATTCTTTTATTAAAAAAGAAAATAACATTATAAATATTATAAGGGTTCGACCCCTAATAATATTATATGATAACAAAATTAGATTTCTTATGTAGATAGAACTTAGTTAGTAAATAAAAACAATATAGGAACTAGATTTATGCTAGTTGATATGTCGAAATTTAGTGGCAATTAAATGTATGAGCATAATAAATAGTATGGGTATATAATGAAATTTAACAAAGAATAGAAATCAAATATGGAACCTAGGTTAATAAATTGTAGGAGGAGATCTACAAGATATCTAATGATTCAAACCAATGTAAAGAGGAAAAGTAGATTTTGATATTAGGATGTTAGCACACCTATTGGGGCATCGACATGATCATGCCCATTTCCTATGCATAGAAATTTTAAAAAATAATAGTATGGATAATGGTTAATAGTAACGTACTAATAATGAAAGACTATGGTGAATACAATAACAATATTAATCTATTTATAAATGAATAGTAAAGAATAAAGATAAAGAGGGAAGTGTAAATCACTAGGTTTTTACAATGGAGATTCCTATTCAAGTATAAAATCTCTTAAGCTAAAAAAATTGTTAAGACTTCTTAGGAGCTTGTTAAGGTGGTCAAACCCACAATTTAGCCTTTTAGCTCAATGATTCAATGGTAAAGATTTTTATGTGTAGGATTATGAAAATGATTAGCAAATAAAATGTGTGGATTATGCTAAATGCTTGTGGACTAAAAAAAAGTGAATAAACATAAAAATAGTGCCAAATGTAGACAAGATTTTATGTTAAGTGGGATAGAATGGAAGAATGAAGAAGAAAAAAAGGAGAGGAAACCCCAAGTCAATAGAGGACTACAAAGGGATCCTTCAATACGTTTTCAAAAATAAAAATAATTCTCCACAAAGAAAATAATCCCCAATAAAACTTGACTCAATAGAATAGAGATCTCTAGGTATAGAAGGAGAAAAAAGAGGGGAAAGGGAGAAGATCAATAGGGGAGCTTCAACTACACTTGTTTCTTGAAGAAGATTTATTTTGTAAGGTACAAAAGTCTAATAGTAATATAGCACTTATGTGATCGATGTATAAAATGAAATCTTATAATATCTTCCTTATTGAAAAACCTACATAATGATTAGATTGTGAATAGTAAAATTAGAAATAAAATCACAAAGTTTTTACCAATGAAACCCCAAAATAGGTTCTTTAAAATAAAAAAATCTTGCTAGTATGAGGAGTGTTAATGCTTATTGCCTCCAACAATGTGAAACACCAATAATAGAAGATAAAATCTTCATTTTTTGTTATAGAATATGGAGCCAAGGGTGTTGTAGGATATGGTGTGTAGTAAAATCAAAAGCAAGAGAGCATGGGATACTTTTAGAGAGTAATTGTGAGAGAGTGAGCTTAGCAAATAATTATAAAAATTTAGTATGTAGAAAATTGGAAGATAGCAATTGGAATCCTTTGAGAGAACTTGGTTTCTTTTTTTAAAAAGAGAGGAAAAAGAATTTGAACTTAGGAAAGAGGATTAGGTAAATATTGGTGCTAACATGGGAGACAATGAGAAATCATGTTGGGAACTTGTGACATTAATTCACATCTAATAGATCATTTGGAAGTTGTCAATTTATGATGTCATGAATCCTTTTTGGATCTTTACCTTTTTATCATTTTATAGACACCTTCATGGTTACTCTAACATTAGTGTGGAAGCACCAAAGTTTGAGAGCTAGTTTTTTTTAAATTGTGACTAAAATGTGAGAAAGTGAATGAACATGTTTAGAAGAACTTAAGATTTTTATAGAATAATCAGGTTTAATACAATTTGGCACTTTTTGGGTTAGGTTTAAGGACAATGAAATAGGTTAAATGTGATCTAAGATATGGTATTGTAATGTCAAAAAATGTCCCCTTGGGGGCTTTTCCCTCATAAGGTTTAGCTCTTGGGTCTTTAGTATGCATTTAGGGCATCTTAGTTCATATTTTGGCATCTCAATGAAATGAGACTAGGTTCCATGGCAAATTAGACATAGGAGGACCCCTTGAGCTATACCCTACCCAAAATGGGGGGAGGACTTGGGCGCCTGCGCCCTAGTCCTACCTTATTTTGGGGCAGCCCTAATTTTTGGGTGTCAGTTTGTGACAGTTATTAGGTCCCTTTGCCGACACGATAAGTTTGAATTATGAAAATCTTGGTGGGAGTGTTTGTAGTTGCATATATAAGCATGCTTAGGAATTCATTTGAAAACTAGATGGCAATTGTGATGTTCAAGTGTTCTCAAGGTGATTCAAGGCTTTCATTGTGTTACAAAAGCAGACTTGTGTGGTTTGTGTGTTTGTATTTGCATATTTGAGCATCAATTTCCTCATGGAATGAAGAGAATCTTCCTCCCATGAGAGCTTCACTACAAGGTGACATTATATTGTGTTTTTATCATTGTTTCCTTTGGTTTTTTGCCTTTGCCTCATAAGGGCACGCACTCTCTATCTAACAATAGTGTTTGAAGACTTAAGCATCCTCCGGGGCTTGACTGAGGAAAGCCTCTAAACACCACAACCTCCAAGCAAAGTCTTGTGATTACAGGTTACAGGTGTCGCATTTGGAAAAAGTGGAGTTGCAAGAAGGATCAAAAAGAACAAAAGATTCAGGATATGAAGAAAAGTAGGACACAAGAGCACTTCCAGGACTTGGGTGCTTTCTCTAGTGTCCTCTACATCTAAGTTTCAGGAAATAGAAGTTACAGGGATGATCAGTATCAGAAGGAGATCCAGATCCTGCAAAGAAACTGGTACCTTAGACTTAGGTGCCCGCTCCAGTGTCCCCAACTATTCCTCTTTAGAACCCTGAAAATAGGTGCTCTGTGATTTAGTATTTTACTCCTATTTGCAAGAGCTTTGTCCGTTATTCGTCAATTTGTTGTCATATTTGCATAATTAGGGTTTTAATGGTCAATTAGGCGTAAGAGAAGGAAAATTGATAATTAAATTCCCTAATCCAAGTTTCCCTACATTTGTAAGTGACCCAGGGTATGATAGTGCTCACCACTCAACCCTAGATCCTTGAATGTATAGTGGAGAAGCGGATTTAAACATCTAAACACTAAAACATTAACAAATCCAATTTTCCCCTAAACAATTTGGTGAACCCATGTTTTTGGACTTAAATTGCAAATTTTTGAGTGTGTTTCTTAAAATTTGGATTGATTTCATTCATTCATATAGTCATTCATTTTATTTCATTGCAAAAAATTTAAAAAAATTAAAAAATTTGGAAAAATTGCATTGTTGGGCTTACTAAATTGCATCAATTCTTTCTAAATTTTCCTAATTCATGATTTTTGAATCAGATCTGATATAAAATATAAAAAATATAAAAATTCAAAATTTTTCTTTGCATTTTCATCATTTAATTGCTAGGGTTTTGTGGAAATTTTGATAATTTTATATAACCTAGTAATTCCAAAATCTAGGGTTAGTAGGAAAAATATTTTCTCCAAATTTTCTACTAATTTTAGAGGCTCATTAAAATTAACATTTGGCTGTAGTCTTGCATTTTAATGTAAATTTGCATTTAGATTTAAAATTTTTGCATTTTTTGCATAGAAAATTTCAACAAAAACTAGCAATTTTGAGGCATTTTCATTAAATTTGCATTGGCATTTTGCATGATCAAGATTGAAAACAATTTTCAGATCTGAGAGTATTTAATCTTCATCATAAATCAGATTTCAAAACATTCACATAGAATTTTGTCCCAAGATCTCAAACCTAGGGCTTCGAAAACAATGATTTTCACTAAATTTGGCCTTATCGACTTTATAAACTTGCACCATATGTGTTTTCTGAAAGGTATTTTGGCATTAGTTTTCTTTTACTAGGGTAATAATTTACTTTCCCTCATAAAAATTTTCACAACACCCTTTTATCAGGCTCTTGTAGTGAAAATTTCGTGGAAAACTACACATTTTGACTATTTTTGCCCTAGGGTTTGACCTAGTTTGCACTCCAAGTGTGTTGTGACAAATTTTATGGATTGAGGTGACTGATATTATTGATGTTATTTTCTTTACCTCCTAAAATTCATTACAACACCCCTTTTTCTAGGTCTTGGAATCGAAAAACCGTAAAAACATTACATATTTTGCTATATTTTCACTAGGGTTTTATCTTAAGTGGCACTAAAAGCATGTTGTGTTGGATATTTTGGCACTAAGTGGCTGTTATTAATGATATTATTTGTTTTCCATCATCATTTTCCTCACAACACCTTTTGTTATGCTCTCTTGCATTGAGTTTTGGTGAAAAAAGTGCCTATTTTGACATATTTTCACTATAGTTGACTTAACATTATCTTGGATTTGCATAAAGAGTGTGTTGGGAAGGAAGATAAATCTGTTTTGGACTGATATAAAACATATAACTTGCTTCCCTTGATTGAAATTCTTACAACACCCTTTCATTCATTGGCATTGAAAACATATGAAAAAATCAAGCAGTTTAGGCTATTTTTACTCGTCTTTTGGAATCAATTTTTTGATTTGGAATTGATTTGAGCATATAAACATGGCCTCTAATCACAATAACAACAATAGGTTCCCTCCTAGACCTTACATGAAAAGAAAAGCACCCAAACCTGAAATTGTCTTTACACCTCATGATAGAACAACTAGAGACAATGAAGGACCTCTTTACATCACTATAAAATAATGGGAAACCCTGTGGATGGAACTCTTATTAATCCTAATTTCATAACTAATGTTTCCACTAAGGAGCTCCTCTTTTCACATCAATTAATGCAAGGTTCTTATGACCTCTCGAGCATGATGATTAAGACACATAAGAGAACCTTTATCAAGCCTTTGGGTAAGATATCAATATTAGTAACACTATCTAGAAAACATATCAAACAATGGCTTGATGTTGTCCCCATTTTTTACCTCTTTCTCATTAAATTGGGACATCCTTGACTCAAAGAAATGAAAGCTATCCCTTCATAAAATACACCATTGTCTAAAATTCCCCCTGGATGGCCGTATAATCACCGTCCCTCACAACAAGTATAAACCTTTAGTTCAGAAAACACATTACAAGTTGAATTACTTTTGGGATAAAACTAAAATACTTAGTCCTCCTATACAAGAAATGACAAAAGACAAACAACCCGCATGTGAAGAGAACTTTAGACCAAAAGGACAAGGTCCCTAAGTTGAGGTTCCTCCCTTGAAATCATTACAAGGGTCAGGAGGTCATTGTCAACAACAAAATATTCCACCACGTCAAATAAGATTTGTCCTCAGTGCTTCATCTTCTAATTTGCAAAAACCTATGAAAGAGCAAGGCCCTGTCTTACAAGAGATAAGTGGTCGAAGAAAGAGAAATAGAAACACAAGAGAAAGAAGAAAAAGAAGACAAGAATATGCCATATACCTCACCTCTCAACAAGAAATCATTGATCCCAACATTCAACTAGACAATAATGATCCTAATGACGAACAACATGATGAACAAAACATGAATTTGGCTATGATACCTTATGTCCTGCTTTCCTCCAACATTAGGGAGTGGGAAGATGACGATGATGATTTGCTTATAGACAACCTCTAGCCCAGCAGGGGCCCTACAGGTAAGTATCTCTAATCCTTTATCTCTCTTGTGATGTGCTTCCCCCATGATGTGTTATGTGTTGTTTAGGCCTCCTAGGATGACATCAAATTCTCCTATAAGGTTTGGGATACCATGAGACAACCTCTATTGTGACCTTCTTCTATTTGTATCATCATTCTTCTATATTGCCTCTCTCTGATTTCATTGTTGTGTGTTGTGTCTTGTGGACATAGCATCGTGGTTGGTGACTTGGGGGAACCCTCCTACGTGATTGTCCCTAAGACACTTGTTTCTCCTCTCTTATTTATTGTTTCCCTTCCTCTAGTGTTTCCATCTAGCAGATGGATGACGACAAACATTTATACTGATGCAGACCTAGTGTCTCTTTCAGGAGCAACCAAAATATGGACTTAGTTCCTAATATGATGATGGGGTTGTATATCTTATCCAATGCTTGGCTAGTGGAAGTACTCATACTTTCCACATAGTGAATTTGATGATGTTTCTATCGCATTTACAAACCTTAACAATAATGTTGTTCTATGCACCTTTGTTTGCCTTTGAATCTAGCCTTAGCGGTACTCGATTCAGAGAGCCTCGTGATATAGCCCCACGGCTATCCTTGAACTCTGAATTCATTGTATAACCTTGGCTCTTTGTGTGGTTTATCATATTCATTGATATTTTTTATCATGATGTTGTAGACACTAACATGTTTCTTGCAGGGATGTGTTTGTGGGAACATTTGGCGATCGTAAAGTACATGTCACCTCCAGGGGGCATGGGCTTTGTGAAAGTCGATGTTCCCTTGTGTGTTTTCTTCATACCTTAATGTGCTTGATATTGATAACTAATATCAACCACCTTAAGGTGGGGGCATATATAAATTAAGCTATCTATTGTAGATGTTAGCTATGTGCTTGTCCTTAGGTGCAGTCTAAAGACTTGCTCGATGAGTGCATCCTGCATCCTAAGGTTGTTTGCAATCAATCAATCAATCATGTAAGCCCTCTATGGAGGTAGGATATCAAGCATATCCTTTTTCTTAAGCCCTCTACGAAGGTAGGGATGGTGTATTTCTTGGAGCAAATTGCATCATCCTGTCATTTTCAAAAGTCCTCTACGAAGGCGGGGAGCAGTTCTATGACTAACTCAATCCTTAAGCATGTCTTCAGTGATTGTTGTGGTGAATCCCAATCGTTGGTGTGTGCCTAAAATGTGCCCGAGATGGTGTTGGACCTAGAAATAGGTACACTCCATTGCTTGTCTGTCGTGTTTTCTCTGTGTCTTCAAGTGTGTGTGTTTGGCATGCTTGTTTTGTGTGGCATGTTTGTTGCCCCATATGTAATCTAAAGACTTGCTCGATGAGTGCATCCTAGATTTTGGGAGGTTTTGCATGTCTTGCATGTGTTTTGCCCCATATATACAGTCTAAAAACTTGCTCGATGAGTGCATCCCTGTATTATGGGAGGTTTGTTTACTTTCCTGTACTTGCATCTACATTTCATAAATATAAGAAAAAGAAAAAAAAAGATATCATTTTTGTCTTCCATGCATTAATGTGTCTTCTATGCGTTGATTGTCTTCTCTATGTTCTACATGACTGTAACTATCTTCTCCATGTTTTGCGTGCCTATTACTGTCTTCTATGTGATTGGCGTGTCTTCTCCATGCTTAATGTGTTTGTTGTGTTTGTGACCTTACTTTAATGCATGTATTGGCCTCGCATTTATACATACATTAAAGTGGGGGCTAAATGTAACATCAAAAAATGTCCCCTTGGGGACTTTTCCCTCATAAGGTTTAGCTCCCGGGTCTTTAGTATGCATTTAGGGCATCTTAGTTCATATTTTGGCATCCCGATGGAATGAGACCTAGGTTCCATGGCAAATTGGACCTGGGAGGACTCCTTGATAATCTAACATACACTCTACACTCTGGAGTACAACAAGTGGAAGAAAACTAGAATAGCTCAAGAATCTAATTGATCATGCATTTATGAAATAACTATTATAGCAATGATAACATGCGAGAAATGAAGTGAGGGATATTTACCTTGAGTGGCCCTTGCTCTAGTGATTGTCTCCACTGATCTAACTCAAATCTAGTTTCTTAGATTGACACAATCATAGTAATCCAAATCATTCATTGCATAATCTTTTCTATATAACATGAGATTCTACTGGAATATTTTATTCATAAATTCATCATCACATAAACATTGTCTGTATAGCTAACTAGAAAGACCTGGTAACTATATTTTCAATTTGAACAAAGACTAACTTCATACTTAAAAACTTAAACTACCTCAACCACCAAGCCATACATATAGGCACGGGGGAGTTTATTAAAATAAGGTTTCTTAACTGAAATCATAAACCACCACTCACTACATACCAGAGTGTCATAAATGCCAAGCAACTAATAACTGAAAAAGAAAGAAAGAAGAGTTCAAATGAAATTGAGACTCTTGCTATAACAGAACTGGAACATGGACTCATTGAATCAATCACATTAGACTCCTGACTACAATAGAATTCTTTCCCTTCAATCATCTTTTTTAATTGTCATCATGATGTGTAATCATCTTCATCAATTGCCTCCATGCTGTAGTTGTTGTACTCAGTTTATTTTGGAACCTCCGCTACTCTGCTATCTGGGAACTCTTTGGCTGCAGGTTGCACCTTACAGTTGTTGTAGGTTACAATCCATTTCCACCAACTGCAAGAGTTAGTTCACAAAACATGCACACAATACTAACAACAATAGTCAAGCACATATATATCCTTTACAATTCATACATCCCCACACATAATCATGCAATATCCATCATATTATAACCATATTTCCATATACTTAACAATTAAGTTTAGGTTTGCATAATGAACATAAGGGATAACATAATGTAGAAATATGCATAAGATAATGCCTGAGAATGTCTATAAACCTACATAAAACCATAAGAAAACTAGCTAATAACTAGACTCATCTTTTCCCCCCAACTACCCATTTGCTTGTCCTCAAGCAAATTAACTAGGGTTGGAGGTTGTAGTGTAAAGTGATTTCCCTGAGGTCTGTAACATCATCTACTCCTTCAACCTGTTCCAATTAAAAGCCATTATGATATGCTAGTCTATTTATTCTGGTAACCTCTACCTTCTCACACTCCACATTCTTCTTCCCTATCCAATGTAGTACCAAGTGTAGAAGCATTAACGACTGGAAGGTAAGTGGTACCCATTTGAGTCCCCATCCTCTGGCAATGTCCATATATTTTTGTACTCTTTAAAATAGGGCCATAAAATTATGAATAGAGTGGGGTTCTTTTCTCTACAACTCAGGGGTTAAACTCTTCCATCTTTCTTGCACAAAATAATAACAATGATGGATGAGTCCAACAGTTAAATGTTGTATTCTTTCATAATCCTACAGTCTCAAGTTCAGATTTTTCTGCCTACACTTTTATGATCCAAGAGATGTTTCCATTCTTCAATGATTAATTTAGGGGTTTTAGATTAAATTCTCTCCTTATTGGAAGAGCAATTAATTTCTCTCTCTAAATATATTCTTGCATAATTTCACCCCTCAACTTCTCATTTCTAAAATAGGATACAAATGCCCTTAATTGTAAATCCCCCACAAAACTTAATGGGTTCCATTCTATTTCTTTAGGGACAACATAGTTATGCAAGTAGTACTCACATTAATGATCATGTTCTTTTGGTGTGGCATCAACAAAAACTTTTAGAAAGGTGATTTTCCCACTCATAGCAACCGATTTGTCACTAATCAACTTACTGAACTGAAAACTTAAAAACTTTTCCTATAAAAACAAAGCATATGTTCTAGCTAGAGGTCTACATTTAACAATTTCACAGCTTTATCTGCTACCTTTTCCATCCTAACTACTAATCTTCTCAATTCATTGTCTTTTCTTTCTAATGCCTGAGTATGCTCTACAATCATTACTTCTTTTTCTTTCTTCCACTCTTCTCATTTAGAAAAGTCTCTTAGTAACTTTCCATAGTTGGTAACCTAGAGACATGATTGTATGATAGGATTGGGTTTTTGTGACAGGGGTCCTCTTTTCCTTAGCTACCAATTCCTTATTTCCTACTACAACTATTGCTAGTTCAGCAAGTATATTTAATTTTGACCCCTACCCATATATATTAAATTTTTCCGCCAACTCCCAAATCTTTGTTTATCTTTCCTTGTCCCTTTTCTCATAAGTTTTGACCAATTCCTCCAACTGCTTGACCCTTTCAAAAGCTTCTTGCAATTCTTTTTTGACATTTCTTTCTTCTAGCAATAATTCTCCATCTCTTAAAGACTGTTTAACACCACCCCCTATGGATTCATAATCCTCACTGTCAGGGTTATCTAGGGTTTTCTTTCTAGTTTTCTTGGCAACAAAAATATCCTCTTATTATAATTCAAAGGTGTTGGATATATACCATTTCCTTTTTATGGGAACTTGCACATTTTCAGTCACATTGGCCTCTTGTTCATGGTCAGTTTCCACTGTCACAACATCTTTTTTTTTCTCCTGGTTTCTCAATACCACCCCTCATAACACCTTTCCTTCTTAGGTGGTGTGAACGCCTTAGTGGTGTGGGTTTCGTCTTCAGCATTTTTGGAGGTGCAGAAGAAGAACCACCTTTCTTCTTTCTAGTTTTGGTGTTTTCGTGTTGGGTGTTTTAGTACAAGATGGGGTTTGATATACCTCTTCTGCTACAGGTTGATCAAATGTTGCATGAGGTAAATTTTGCACATCTTGCTCCCCTATTTCTCCCTTGTTGTGGGTAGGTGAAGCAGCAGGTGTAACAGGTGGAGTTTCCCTTAAAGATGTAGCAGGTGATTTTATATTTCCTGGTATTGCTAGCTCCTCAAGAATACCATTAATGTTTCTACAATTTAAAAATCTTTCCCAGGATACCTGTGGGTACTAAAACCTAAGGCTCCTTTTCACTAAAAAGGTAATCAAATAATCATGTGATAGAGCTGAATTATTTAACTTCCATTGATATTCATACCCCATTCTTTTTAACAAATTATAGAGAAAATTGGGTACATTAACTATTTTGTTATGACGAAGGTGACTCAATAGCTTAAGATGCACAGTATACAGAAGGGAATGTCTACCATCACAAGTAATGTACTTAATAATATGAATAGCACAAGAAGCCCATACCTGTGGAAGTGATAATCTCTTAGTACCTTATGACATTGAGTCAAGGTTTTCCCTTGCCTCGCTGAACTCATCCCTGGCAGCTACTGCATTTGCCTTGATAGGGAATTCTTCTCCAATCCTGGGTAGACCAAACACTTCTGCAATTGTAGCCTCTAAAGCATCCACTTTCAAACCCTTAATAGTGGCTTCATAATGGTGTAATGTGGCTACAAATTGCCTTGTCATGCCTTCATTATATTATGTGAGCTTCAAAAAGTAATCAAGCCATCTTGCTCTTGTGAAAATTGGCAAGACTAACCCATCCTCCAATATTGGCTAATGTGCTATTGGTTCCCTTCTAATAACATCACCTACCATATTTCCAATTTAACTCAAGGTTCAAATGTTTAACAACCTTCTCAACCATTGTTACAGTTGCATGCACTTCAAATTCAACAACCCTCTGCTCAACACCTTGTTAGACTTGCATGCACTAAGCTTGAACTAGCCTGAACTGACTCAGGATTTTAGGAAGTTGAAAAGACAAAAGGTTATAGATGCAAGAAGGCCAAAGGAAAAAGGTTGTATATGTCTGCATTTTGGTGGCTTTTGGTGGCAAACAATATTTTTGTTTTGAACATATACTATCTGCCCCCCAACTAAAATCTAGAAGTGACCTCACTTCAATACTTGTATGAGAAGGAGGGTAATGATTAAAAGAATATAGAAATAAGATTAATAAATGAGAAGTATGCTAAATTAGGTGCGAGCATAGATAGAATGTATTAGATAGTTATGTTAATTATGGAAGGTTAGTATGCGTACCTGTTGAGGTGAAGTGAACGAAACTTCACGTGAGTGAAGCTTTGTGAAGATTGTCTATGGAATGAATGTGATTGGACGTGGAATCATTATTATGGGAGATAGAGTGAATGACAAGATGGCACATGTGAACAAGTTGAGGAAGCTTACATGCAGTGATAGGACAGATGACAGCTGCATGCACTGGAAAAGTGGAGTAAATGTTGATGGAGTACAATTAACTCAGCATGAAATTTGAATGTTTTGATAGATAGTTGCTACATGTACCTTCATCAACATGTCTCAAAGTGAACTATGGTAGATTTTATTTTTTGCTTGCTACATGTCCTTATGGCATAGTGAAATGGTCTTCATGAAGATTGTGGCACTAGTGTTGTGTGTGTACGTGACGAAGGTTAAGGAATTATACCTAAGTGACCTCAAGAGGTGAGTTGTGTAGCTCATCGACTGAGTCACTATGAGAACCAGTCGTGTATGCTGCTGAGTTAATGTTAGTATTAGAATTAGGGATTGGACCATAGCAATGCATTAGAGAAAGAAGAAAATCATCTCATTTTGGTGGCTTTGTGTATAACTTCAATATGTGACCATTAACTAGCAATGAGAATCTAACTGTATCTATGGTCTACAATTTAACTACTCCATTGGGGAATACCTATTGTATTTCATAGGGGCCTAACCATATGGATTTTAGCTTGCCCTTATAATCTTTGTATTTGGAATCATATAATAAAGCCTAGTCACCCACATGGAATTCTTTAGTATCGATAAACTGATCATGCCATTTAGTCCTCTACTTTTGAACTATCTCTGTGTGATGGATAGCCTCCATTCTAATTTCATCTAGCCCATTTAGAATGTATCCTCTCTTTTCGTACTAAAATCAAGTCCATGTCAAGTTCTACTACTCTCCTCAGTGTCTTATATTCAAATTCAATGGGCAGAACTATTGTTTTTCCATACACTAATCATAAGGTGTAAAGCCTGTAGTTGTTTTCCATGTTGTCCTATATGCCCACACTACTTCTGGTAACTAGGTACCCTGCCTTTCTGTGAATTTGCACTATTTTGGTAAGAATGTTTTCAATCTCTCTATTTGTAACCTCCACCTACCCATTAGCTTTGGGATGATAAGGTGTTGACTTTTTATGTCTGATTTCATATTCTTTAACCAATGTAGAAATGAGTTTACAAGTGAACTGGGGACCTTGATTAGTTACACTTTCTCTAGGTACTCCATATTGAGTAAAGATGTCTTCATACAAGAAATTGGCTACATTTCCATCTCTTGCAAACTGTAATGCTTTGACTTCAACCAACTTTGTTAGATAATATGTGCAAACCAAAATATATTCCTTGTTATTGGATGCTGGTGAAATTGGCCCAATGAAGTCTAGCCCCCATTTGTCAAATGGTGATAGTGCCATCTATGGATGCAAAGGCATCTCATCTATCCTTTTTCATCTACCCATTCTATGACATCTGTCACAGCTAAAGTTTATTGAATCCTTACGGAGAGTTGGCTAATAGTAGCTTTTTGTTAAGACCTTGAATGTTGTCCTTTTGGCTGCAAAGTGACCCCCATAGGGCTCATCATGACAAACCTTTAGGATTTCAAAGACCTCATCTTCTCTTATACATCTCCTCATAATATGATCTAGACTAGTCTAGAATAGATAACCAGCAACCCAAGAGCATGGAAAGCTTTTATGCACTAGCTGTCTCTTTTCTCTAGGAGAAAAATGGGATGGTATCTATCTTGCCACTAAGTAATTTGCAATATCAGTAAACCATGGTGTGTGTATATTAAGAGCCAACAAATGCTCATCTGGAAAAGAGTCATCTACAACACCTTCTAATTGTGTAGGTAATCTAGATAGAGAATCTGCCATCACATTATCTTTCCCAGGCTTATCCACTATTATTATATCAAACTGATGTAGTAAGAGCAATCATTTGATTAGTCTACCTCCAACCACATGTTTGTTCATCAAGTACCTAATTGTAGTATGATCTGTGTGGATAAAGACTAGATAACCAGTGATGTAATGTCTAAACTTGTTAATGGCATAGACAACTACTAACATTTCTTTCTCTGTGATAGTGTAGTTAAGTTTTGGTCCTTGTAAGTTCTTGTTGATGTAATAGATAGCATACTCCCTATTACCTTCCTTTTTTCCCAATACAACTCCTATAGAAAAATTAGAAGCATCAGTGTGTATGTAGAAAGGTAATGTCCAATTCGGTCCTCTCAAGATGGGTTCTTGAGTCAAAGTTGTCTTAAGTGTCTCAAAAGAGTGCTGATATTCTATGGTCCAGTCAAATTCTATCTTTTGTGAGAAGAGTGAACAATGGTGCTATAATTTTGCTAAAGTCCTGAATGACTCTCCTATAATAGCATGCATGGCCTAGAAATCTCCTAACATCTTTTTGTTTCTATGGCACAAGAAGTGTAGAAATGATCTCATTTTTATGGGGATCCACTTGAATTCCTTCAGTTGATATAAATGTCCTAGAATAATCCCTTGAGTCATCATCATAAAATATTTCTCATGAATCAATGACAGATTATGTTCTTGACATCTTTTTAGAACTTTCTACTGATTGCTGAGTGCTTTTTCATATGTTTCCCCATAGGTGGTGAAGTCATCCATATAGATCTCCATGGAATCATGAGCATAATCTGAGAAGATACTTAGCACTGTCCTTCGGAAAGTGGCTAGGGTATTACATAATCCAAAGGGGAGAATAGAATAAGCATAAGTACCCCAAGGGGATGTAAATGTAGGTCCTTTAAAGATATCTTTATCTAGTTATAGCCACTAAATCCATCTAAGAAGGAGAAGTACTTTTTACCTGCTAGGGAATCAAGTATTTGGTCAACGAAAGGTAGTGGAAAGTGATCCTTTCTAGTGGTTGTGTTTAGTTCCCTATAGTCCACACATACCCTCCATTTACCTCCTTTCTTAGGAACAATGACTAAAGGTGACACCCATTGGCTTTCAGAAATAGGGTAAATGAAGCCTGCATCAAGTAATTTTTGTAGCTCAGTTTTAACTATTTCTCGTAAGATAGGGTTCATTCTCCTTTGAGGCTATCTAATTGGCTTGAAACCATCATTTATGTAGATCCTATGCATGCACAAGTCTAGATAAATTCCCTTCATGTCATTATAGTCTCATGCAAAGGCTAGTCTTCAGGGAATTATGTTGTTCTTCAGTTAGGGCATTGTTAACATTCAACATTTTTCCTCTAGCATGATTTCCAATGTTTTGGAAGCTGATTGCATAGATGAAAGGTCATACCCACTAATGTTGGGGACACATTCTTGTGGTAGTAAAGAGTGGAAATGTTAGGATATTTCTTCTGAGGAATTTGTAGGTGTTATGCATTGGGTCTTGTAGACATGATAGACTGTCTTGTTGTTGTAGGTCCCTATCATGGTTATTTTGTATGATATGGTCAATTAAGTCATCCTCATCTTGATTTGCTAATAAGGGACTACATTCAATGGTCATGAGGGTTTGTAGGGAATAGTAGTCTTCTTCTTCCAAGATAGGACATATAACTTGCTCTATATTTTCATGAGGTTGGGCTGGAGGATAGAGGACCAATTTCTTGGTTATAGTTCCATTTGAGATTATCATGTTCCTAGACCTACAACCTATGAATGCATCAGCTATTGCTAACCATGGTCTACCTAAGGTAAGTGGATATCCTACAAGGTTGACCTTTGGCTGTAAGACTATGAAATCTACATGATACTCCCATGAATCTAATGCTATGACTATGTCATCAATAATCCCTTCATGTTTTAATGTGGACCTATCTGCCAACCGTAAAACAATTGGTGTAGGCATGAGGTTAGGTAGCTGAAGTAGCTACATTGTTTCCTTAGTCATGACATTAATGGCTGCCCCTAAGTCAATCAAGGTATTTTTGATAAGGGTCCCATTTATCTTAGCATCCATTACTGGGCTTCCAGGGTCTATGTATTTAGGGACAGTTATATTCCCTAGCATAATATTAGTAAGGTTCCCTAAGACATGTACTATCTGAGGATCTTTCCTTTTTCTCCCTAGCTTTTTAAGACAAAGATCACTTACTGTCTTGGTATAAATTGGGATATCCTTGATAGCCTAAATGAGGGGGATTTTTATACTAACATTCTTAAGTTGATCGAATATATCTATCTCAGCTTGGGTATGATGTTTTGTAATGGCTAAATGCTCAGGGAAAGGAGGCTTTGGACTTGAGATAGTTTGATTTACCTAATTTGACTCAGGCTCCAAAGGTGAACTGTCTGTCTACTTATGAAAATGAGACCCTAAATGGATGCAAATTCAACCTAGAATGCACCCAATTTCAAGTCCAAGGGACCTCAAGATTGGACTAGATCACTACTATGCTTTTATACATAATTATGTACCCTATCTAAGCAAACTAGTGATGATATGTCCTAATGGATGATATACTAAGCTAAACTAGTTAGAATTGCACTAATTCTAGTTATGTTGAGCACTCAAATTGGTAGAATAACTTTGCATAAAATGACTTGTTCCAAATGGGAGGTGGAGACCTCAGTTTATAGTTTTTTGGTGATGAGATTGAAGGGCTAGGATCAATTTGGAAGATCAATGGTGGAGATTGCTTGAGGATCTTCAAGCAAGGAGAATTGGACAATGGCATATTTGGATTGAATGAGAATGTTGCCCTAAGATTCAAGGGATGATTAATGGATGAGATTGCAAGTTTGAATGGATGGATGGCTAGGATTGAGTATGTGTATGACATGTAATGACTCATTTATAAAAAGGTAAGGACTGGACTTTATGGTGAATTTTAAAATCCATGGAGAGGATAAGTGGAATTTAAAATTAGAAGAATAGTGTTCAAATAGTGCCACATGGAATTTTAAATTGAAGTGAATAATGACACATGGAGTGGGGTGGAAGAAATAGGACAAATGTACCCATTTTGGAAGATTTGCCCATGCTTCCAAAGTACCACTTGTCATGTACATGTGTGTCCACAAGATGACAAGTGGACTTCTAGAAACATGGGGGTTTGTAATGATGAATTAATTTGAATTAATTCATGTGCACATGGATTAGAAGAAAATAATTATGATTACAAAAAGTAATCAAAAGTGTACAAATTAGGGAATTAAATAAATATGATAATTTATTTAATTTTTTGGGATGAACTATAGTAAAAAATATTTAATTTTCAAACTATAGTAGAGGAATTTGATTTTTATGATATGATAAAGACACATAATAAATTAATTAAATAATTAAAAATTATTTAATTAATAATTAGATCAGATGAAGTGGGTGAATGAAATTGGTTGTGACCTTTTTTAGGTGTCTACATTTTGCCCCTCTTTGATATGGCGTCACGATTGTCGCGATTAGTGGGTTGACGAGATATCAGAGAATATAATTTTTTTTGATAAATATGCCCCAGTGAGTGAGTGAAAGGGGAATAGCAGATGAGGTGATGCCCCCTCGAGATATCGGCGGAAAACATAATTTTTCTAGTGATTTCTTGAAAAAAGAGGAAAAATGGCGGAAAAGGGTGGAAAAGATGGTCCCAAGACTAAAGAATGGGGAAGAAATGAAAGAAATGGTGAAAAAATAGAAAACAATGAGGTGGGTAGATGGAAAAAGTGGAAAAAGAAGTTGGTGGAGAAAAAAGAGGGAAAAAACAAGAAAAAGTAGGTTTAAAAAGATTTTAAAAAAGGTGAAAAATGAAAGTGGGGACTGTTAAAAAGTGAAAAAGGAGCTAAAAAGCTCATTTAACTTTTTGTGAATTTGGAGGTGAGAGTGAAGAGTAAGAGTGTGGAGTGATGGTGGGAATTCCTTGAGAGGAACACTAAGTAGAGCGGGTGAGGGAATATTTGTGATCTGTAGCGGCAGGCGAGCCGGTGAGTGGTTTTTACCCATGCTTGGTATTTTAGTTTTATTTGATTTATGATAGTGGCATTAGGGTAAATTAATGGTGTAGAAAAATGGGGATTTGGAGGGAATGGTGCGGGGGTTTGGGATTTGGTAGGTAAAATATGGATTGGCACTGAAAATGTGAAAATGGGTTTATTTTATTTTTAAAAATTTTTATATTTGTTTGGATTTTTTTGATTTTTTTTTATTGGATTTTTTTGAATTCTTTTTTGTTTTTTATTTTGGATTTTATTGGATTTTTTTTATTATAATGAGTATTGGATTTTTATTATTTATTTATTTATTTTTAAATTTGTTTTTTTATTGATTTTTAAATTTGTTTTTTTTTATTTTTATTAATTTTTAAATTTGATTTTTTATTTTATTAATTTTTTTATGTTTGGTTTTTATTATGTTTATTTGTTTTTAAATTTTTGATTGTGAAATGGGGGAGAAGGTGATGGTTCGAGGATGCTCATTCTGTATGGGGTTTAACAGGCAAGTTTGGTCATACAAGGGATAGACTTGGGGGGGCTAGGTTCAGCTCAAGCCATGGGGTCAAACGAGGAGGTGCTTTTGGAAAGCATGCCCAAGGGTAGAGTAGGTGTGTAATGATAAGATAGACTGACATGGTGATGTGTTTAGAGAGTGTAGGAGGACAAGGGGTTCTTTAGTCTCAGTAGAGGCAACCGCTGACATTTGGTTAATGGGAGGAGCTAGACCAAGCTGATAGGTTCGTCTTAGGGATGCTTGGATTGGATCATATTGCGAATATGCCCTAGATTCACGTAGATAAAGCAATGATGACAGTGGTGGTGGAGCGATATCAGCCGAAATGTTGCACCTTCTTGTTTCCTATAGGGGAGACAATGATCACATTAGAGGATGTGAGGAGGATTCTACAGGGCCCCCTATATGGGGAGAGGGTGGTTTATCAACATGGACATGGAGTAGAGTACCAGGACTAGGTGTTTACCCTAAGGTAGGTGTCATACATAACAAGCAGGACTGAGATGGTGTATCAGCTAGTGATGGAGAGGGGATTAGATTCTTTGGCTCTGTTTCTAGTATGGTTGATAGCAAGAACATTGGTCCCTGACAGGAGATCACACATATTCCCAGTGGGTTGGGGGGTATTACATCAGATGCTAACTAATGGAGTAGTTTATGCATGGGGTCCATGTATATTAGCACATTTGTACCTTGACATGGATGCAGTAGTATATAGGTGATCAGGTAGCTTGGGTTGCAGGGTGACATTGTTGCACATCTGGGCATGGGAGCATATCCTAGTTACTCAGCCACTGACAGTGAGAGATAGGCCACAACATCAGCCATTTGTTTATGCATATAGAGTCCATCAGATGTGGTGTCAATTGGGGAACATGGGATACTAGAGGTGCATGATAGATGAGATGGTGGAGTTTGTGTGGTGACCCTAGAGGAAGGTGGAGAGTTGGTCAAATGACAATGACTAGCTAGGTTATGTGATGCAGTCATGATACCTGATGGGGCAGATAGAGCTGATCATAGACAGATACCTGCCAGAGTGAGTTCAACGATAGTTTGGGTTAGTGTAGGATGTACCACAGGTGGAGGTGAGGTTTGCATAGATACGAGAGGATCAATAGTGGTGGGGACTAGTGTCTGATGCATAGTTGGTCATAGCAGAGTTTAAGGGACTTCAGCCACAAGCATGGGATGATAGATGGGATATAGTGGATATAGGGACTATGGCAACATATGAGGAGTGGTGGGCTTAGCAGAGGCCAGTGAGACTCATAGTGCCTGTGGGGTTTCTGGCACCAGTGGAGGCGACAGGAGAGGAGGAGGATGATGACGATGATGAGGATGAGGATGCTGATGATGATGAGGATGAGGATGCTGATGATGATGAGGATGAGGTGCAGACAGAGGGGATGGATGATGATGAGGAGGAGGATGAGGATGATGAGGAGGAGGAGGAGGATGAGGAGGAGGATGAGGAGGATGCACAGGCAAAGGGGATGGATATAGATATTTGATGTGATGGCAGAGGTGATGCAGTGGGTGGTGATGATGTAGATGGATTAGAGTTAGCTAGGGCACAGAAGTAGATACGCTAGCTACAAGAGAGAGATTAGGCACGTGACGGATAGATAGCCTAGCTATAGGTGTAGATAGCCCATTGAGAGGGACTGGTGGCTTAGTTAGAGGGATAGGTAGCTTAGCAACAGAGGGAGTTGGTATAGACAGGCACCACACAGACACAGGTTACAGGGTTGCAGGCACAGGTGACAGTTACAAGAATTAGTGCAATGGTATGCACAGGAGAGAGATCAGGCACATCAGGCTTTGGGGCCAAGGATGATGGAGATGATGTAGATGTTACAGCAGCAGTTAGGAGAGGCTACTAGAGAGGCCCAACACTATAGGTCATTGTATTGGGCTGTAGTCCCAGTAAAGTAGAGAATCAACTATTAAAGTAGGTCCGAGGCTTCTGGATCTAGGAGGCCAGGTCAGTTAGAGAGGTCTATTCAACAGGCCTCGCCATCACAGGTGTTAGCAGCAGCATAGATGCCACCTCCACTGGCACCAGGACAAGCAAGTTAGTAGGATATGGGGGACCCACATTAGAGAGATTTAGGACCAACTAAGTCAGGTAGGGATAGCTCTGCCTAGGGGCACGATGTATACATCTACTATTTTTTGATAGGTCTGAAGACCACATTTTGTATCATGATCACATTTGTACATATATATGAGATGAACTATTTGATTGATGGACTATGTGTTATGGATGAATGTATTGATTTATGTTGTGTTATATGTGATGAATGCATTTATGGATGTGAATATATGATGGGTTAGATGTTATGATGTATATATGATTGATGCATGAATGTATGATGTATAAGATCGATTATATGTCGTGATGTTATTTGATATGTATATGTTTGTGATGTTTAAGATATGACTTGACATGTGCTTTGGATGCAGGATGAAGTGTATGCATATACATGTTACGATAGATGGATTTAAGTATTATGTATGATGCAGTTAGGTGCATATGATGTTAGGATAGATGGATTTATGTATGATGTAGATATTTATATATGCTATATGATGGTATGTGGATACATGCTAACGTATTTGTGATGCAGCATGGGCTATTGACATGTTTGTGATGCAGGGTGACAAGTGATCATAATACACCAATAGGACCCTAAAAATGGTCACAAAATAGTAGGGGAATAGCAGATAGTAGAAAGTAGGGGGAATGGAAATGTAAGTGTGTAGTGAATCTTGAAGCAACAAAAGAGAGATGGGGTGATGAGGGTAGATGCAAATGCAAGGAACTTCATCATATTGAGATATTCTGCCAATAATAATAAAAATTGAGTGCTACTATTGATATAGCATGGGATGTTATGCACCAAGGTATGTGGAACCAAGGTGACAAGGCATCCATGCATAGGACTTGACTCTACAAACAATAGGATGAACCCATACATGCCCATAATAGTACAACCTTGTCTAGATGAGGGAGGGGGACTCACAACATAGGCCCTTACTGCACCAGAAGTATGAAGAACCTTAGATGCAGAAGGGGATCAATATACTAGAACCGACCCTATGGTCCACAAGGTATGAATACTAATACGGAGTAATGAGAACCTCCCACAAGAATGACATATGAAAGAAATGACTATGCCCCATTCTAGATCTTTCTCCACATGTCATGATATAATGAGATCAAGATAGCTTTGATACAATCTGGGAATGGTGCACAAAATAAAAATCAAAGACCAAAGGACCAACTGACCCAAAACACATAGACATTGTATTTCTTTCCAAGGATGGATGGAGGATTGATGATTTTGTCCATTGTAGGAAGGATGCATCCTAGGACAAGAATTGATGGTGGGTTAGGCTAAACTAAGGATAGGTAGAGGGATACAAGCTGCGAGTTATGGAAAATCCAATATGTTGGTGATAGATTTTTTGTGAGAGTGCTATGCTTTGATAAAATGCCCTACAAGTATATTGATCGTAGGTCAAGTGCAATTAATAAGCTCAGAATAGTGGGATCATCCAAACAGGTTGGATGGGTGCATCATATGTACCTGTGTACTGGATACTTCCTTTGTATTCCAGACTGCCTACATACCTTGTATCCACGGGATCAAGGCACATTACAATGCGAGTGGTGATGATATCTAGTTCTGGGAGACTTGATGATGTAAGGATAGAGATTGGTTCATGTGGAATGATGAGGTATGGTTTAGATGATGTGGATGTCAATTTTTCAATGCGTATAATGGTATAAAAACTATAATAGGTAGGAGATGGTGTTGATGCAGTAAAAGGGTGGTAACATTTGTGCGAAAACATTAAAGGGACCAAGGTTATGGATGGATAGGAGGGTCAAGTGAGTGACATAGTGGTGACATGGAAATATGGAGATTAAGTATTGGGAGATGAGGGATATTTTGGGAATGATGGACAATGGAAGGTTAGATGATGGGTTTATTCTGAAGCTTAGACGAGGGGATAAGTGGAGTGGATAGTGTGGGTGAAAATGGGAAGGTAATTTGAACAATAGATCTGGTTTGAACCTACACATGATGCCTGCAAGTAGGTTTTCATCATGGTACTTATCCAAGGCACCACAACGAGTGGTTTTCACCATAGGACAGATTATTTCTCTTTCTATTTTTTTGTAATTTTTAAAAAAAATTTATTTTTTTTATATTTTTTCCCTAGGGTATTAAGCGGATTAACTATGAAACTGCTTCAAATGAATGATATTCAGAAGCTCATCAATTTCTTCTCCTTCAAGGATGGAGAGGCGAGATGCTCCAGAGTCATACTTTGTAGTGACAATGTAGGGTCCTAGCCAATTAGGCTCAAATTTTCCTTTCTTTTCTCACTCAAATAGGTTCCTTTGATTTTCTTTTAGGACCAGATCTCCTACTACAAACTCTCTATCACAAATCTTCTTGTTATAGGATTTGGAAAGCCAGTTTTGGTATGCTTGGAGGTGATTGAGGGCGTTGAGGCACTGTTCATCCAATAGCTCAAGCTCTTGGAGGCGTGCAATACAGTATTCTTCATCAGTGATGACATTACGCAAGGAGATGTGCAATGAGGGCAGTTTGATCTCAATTGGCAGGATGGCTTCCACTCCAAAGAAAAGGGAATATGGTGTAGCCCCTATAGGTGTGTAGATACTAGTGCGATTGGGCCAAAGGGAGGGATGAATATGGAGGTGCTAGTCACAACTAGTTTCATTGACAACTTTCTTGAGGATTTTGAGTAGGGTTTTATTAGTTGCCTCAGCCTATCTGTTACCTTGCAGGTAATATGGAGTGGACCAATGATGTTGAATGTGAAATTGTTCACAAAGGTCTAGAACATCATGGTTTTTAAAAGGTTTACCATTGTCAGTAACAATGGTGGATGGGATACCATATCAACAGATGATATGGTAGAGGATGAACTTAGTGATTTGGTTTCCTATGGTGAAAGTGAGAGGGATGGCTTTGACCCACTTAGTGAAGTATTTAGTGGTGTTGATGATGAATTTATGTCCATCAGAGGAGGATGGATGGATTTTACCAATGAGATCTAGGCCCCACTGAGAAAAAGGCCATGGTGTAGTAATAGGTTGTAACACTTGAGAGGGAGCGTGAATGAGATCTCCATGCTGCTGACAAGGCTTACACTTCTTCACATACTCACATGCATCATGTTCCATAGTAGGCCAATAATATCTAGTACGCAAGAGCTTCTTGGCTAGGAAAATTCCACTTGTGTGCACTCCACAGATACCTACGTGGACTTCCTATAAGGTAACAGAAGATTCTTCCATTTTTAAGCATCGAAGAAGAGTGCCATCATAGCTTCGGCGATAGAGGGTGTCAGTGAGGATAGTGTAGTGAGCAGCTTGGCGAATGAGTGATCTTTTCTATTTGTGGGTGGATTCAAGAGGGAAATTGTGATGTTGGAGGTAGGTGTAAATGTCATGGTACCAGGGATTTTCTAGACCAACAATCTCACAAATGAATTCTGACTCGGCAACACAATATGTTGGCATTAAGAGCTGTTCCACAAGAAACTGACATTGATGGCTGTCATGAGGCATATCCAGAAGGGAACTGATAGTAGCCATGGCATTAGCTACTTTGGTATGAAGGTGAGGTACCTACTCAAACTGTATGTAGGTGAATAACAACTTGTATTCATCAACCATTTTCTTATAGGGCACTAGCTTATCATCCTTTGTGGGAAACTCATCATTCACTTGTTTGATGATCAATTGAGAGTCTCCATAGACCTGTAGCTGTAAGATATTCCATTGGGGATGTAATCACCTTGTGGGGTCACTAATAGTATCCTTGCTCCTGAACTGTGATTGGTGAAGGATCCATCAAAGTATAGTTTCCAATTTGTTGATTATGTCATAGTTAGAATGGACTCATCTAGAAAGTCAATGGATAGCGGTTGATAATATGTGAGGGGAGCTTCAGCCAGCTGATCTACTACAACTTGTCCTTTGATTGCTTTCCTATCAACATACTCAATATCAAGTTCGCTTAACAACATGACCCATTTTTCCATTCTCTTTGTGAGTGTGGTCCTAGAAAGGAGGTACTTAAGGGGGTCAACCTTAGATATGAGCTTGATAGAATGGCTTAACATGTAGTTTCATAACTTTTGAGAGCAAAAAATGATAGATAGACATGCACATTCCATGGGGGTGTAGTTAAGCTCATATCCAATTAAAGTTCTGTTGATGTAATATATAGCTCTCTCGAGGCCAGAATCATCTTGTTGTGCTAAGAGTGCCCCCAGTGCTACTGAAGTATTTGATATATATAATAACAAGGGCTTTCTAGGGATAGGCACCATTAGGACTAGTGGTGAAGCAAGATACTCCTTGATGCAGTTGAATGCCTATTGACAATTTTGATCCCATTTAAAGTGTATGTCTTTGCGAAGTAAATGGGCAAAAGGATGGCATTTGTCTGCAAGTTGAGATATGAAGCTTCATATAGCCTATAGTTTGCCTTGGAGACTTCAGATATATTTGAGTGTCTTCAGAGGAGGCATTTCTGTTATGGCCGTGACCTTGGCAGGATCTACCTTGATGCCCCTATGGGAGACAATGAATCCCAAGAGTTTACCTAATGTTACGCTGAAGATGCATTTTTTGGGGTTGAGGTAGAGCTTGTACTCTCTGAGCCGTGCAAAGATCTGTCACAAGATTTCAAGGTTTTCTTCTCTTGTTCTTGATTTTCCCAGGAGATCATCTACATAGTCTTCCATTATCTTTTTGGATCATGTCATGGAAGATAGTAGTCATTACACATTGATAGGTTGCCCTAGCGTTCTTGAGACCAAAGGGTATGACTTGCCAGTAGTATGTGCCCCAAGGACAAGTAAAAGCTATTTTATGTTGATCCTCAGGGGCAATTATGATTTGATTATACCCCAAAAATTCATTCATGAGGGAAAGCATCTCATGCCCTACTATGAGATCTATAATCATGTCAATGTTGGGGAGCAGGAAATCATCTTTCAGACATGCATTGTTAAGGTCTCAGAAGTTTGTACAACAATAGATGCCCCTAGGTTTCTTAGTAACTAGAAAAATATTGGAGACCCATTCTGGATAATCAATAGGATGGATAAAGTTGACATCTAATAGCTTTTGTAACTCTTCTTTGATGAGAAAGGTGACTTGCAGGTGCATCTTGCAAAGCTTCTACTTAACAGGTTTTGCGTTGGGATGTACCACAAGATGATGAACCACCAAAGACGGATCCAACCCTGGCATGTCAGCGTAGGACCAAGCAAAGACATCAAGTGCTTCATGAAGCACTGTGGAGATGTTAGATTTTTCTTATGTGCCAAGACTTTCTGCTAGATGTGTGAGCATGGGTGATTCTTGCATGCCAAGGTTTAATTCTTGTGTGCCTTCAATCAAAATATTGGAATGCTCTTGCCAGTGAGATGGTATAGGGGAAGATTGAGATCCTCATCTTCTAGTGCCTCAAAGAGGTTTTCACTAGAAGATACATCTTTATTTTTCACTTTCGTGTTTTAAAGTGCCTTAGAGAGGTTTTCACTAGGGGATGATTTTCTATTTTTTTATTTTTTATTTTTTGGACTAAGGATCTCCTCTTCCCCAAAGTAGGTGTCAATGTGCAAGCGTATGCCATATTGTGAGGTGTCATGGAATTCTAGGAATGCAGAGAGAGCCTCATCATTCAGAAATACGTCGAGAGGTAGGGGTCCTTAACAATCCCAAGCAATGAGTTTGGGATGAACAAGGGGGAGGTCAATAAGGAAGATGGCATTGTCGGGGAAGATGCAAGAGAGGTCAAGGTCTTTGTATGAAGCTATGATAGCATTCAAATTGATTTTCTTAACACTAGAAGAGGATTTTGTTACCTATACTAAGGTTTTAACAGGTCCACAGATTGTCATAGTCAGTGGAGCATATCCTAAACCAAAGTATTGAGTATATTTATTGGGAGATGTAGGATCAACCGGAAGGGGTTCTGTAACACCTTGTTCATCAGCACCAAGTCATGTTCCATGGTAAGGCATTTTGGTACAAATTTGAAATGGTACAAGATATTTTTCTTTAAAGTATTCCATATTCATAGGTGCCAAGGTGGTTTCATCATGGTAGAGCCAATCACTTAAAGCTGCTTCTTTGACTTCTTCTTCTCTAGAGACCTGTGCTAGTACAAAGGGAATTTTGTCATTGATCCTGCATTGTTGTTCTTGTTCTTTCTTCTAGAGATGACAGCCATGGGAGCAGGGGACAATGGTAACTATCCTATGTGGAATTCATTGTGAAGCTCATACTCACCACACCTTTTGTCTACGATCTTGACCTTTTGAGAGGTATGGGTGGAAGATGAAGTGGAAGCTTGTGATTGTTCAATGGTGACTTGTAGAGTGAATGATGATATGGATGGAGTGGATGAGGAATCTTTGACATGATCCCCATAGGTAATTAGACAATGGAATTATCTATCATAAACAAATTCTAAAGCCTTGCAGTATTCAAAAGGTTGTTGATCAGCGGGAATAGTGACCTCCACACCATTATGAGGGAATTTGAGGCATTGATGGTAGGTGGACAGAATGGCTTGCATAGCATGTAACCATGGTTGGCCTAGGAGGAGATTATACGGAAGGTCAAGATCAATCATGTGACATAGAGTAGGCATGGTGAGTGGGCCTACCTTGATAGGGAGGCATATAGTGCTTTTAGATTCTCTCTCCATGTTTTCGTGCACCTTGATGGAGATAACCAAAGATTCCAAGTCAGCCACTGAATACCCTAGGAATTTTATGAATTTTAATGTACATATGTTCAAGCTAGATCCATTATCTAAGAGGACTCTCTTAATTTTATGGTTGGTGATTTGGACTTCAATATGGAGGGCTTTATTATGTGTAGGGTCAATAGGTGGCATGTCAGCATGACTAAAGGTGAGATGGTAGGATGATGATAATTGAGCAACAAGGTTTTGGAATTGGGTAGGAGGTATGTCGGTAGGAACATGAGACTCTTGGAGAGCATCGTCAAGCATTTCCCGATGGATGACAGATGTCCTAAGGAGTTCTAAGATGGAGATTTGCACGGGGGTCTTTCCAAGGTGGTCAAGTAGGTTGTATTGGGAAGTGGTGGTAGTGGAGGATGAGGATGGTCCCTTTATGGTTATACGCCCACGGTGGGTGGTAAAAACACATTTGGGGGTAGTATTTTTGAGTTTGATGGTGGCAACATGAGTAGAATCAAAATTAATTCTACCCACTATATTATCGTAGGGAGGCAGAACATTGTTGTAGTTGATGTTGTTGGCTTGGTTGTTAGGATTAGTGTTAGAGGAGGATGGTTTGGATGTGGTTTGATTATTGTTGTGGTGGGGAAGAGGGTCTTGGTAGACACCTAGGCCATCATTGGGTGATGTATTATCGTGGTCTTCCATTTGGATTCCACCGCATTCATGAGGTCTTGGACATAGTTTTTTAATTTCATGCATTTGCTTGTGGCATGGCCCTTAATGTGATGATAGTCACAATACTCATTTTCTTTGTACCACGCAGGTTTAGGTTGGTTTTTGTCAAATGGTTTCATTGTGGGGAACTCAACCATTCCGGCTCAAAGTAACTTTTGGAATACATACGTGAGTGGTTCACCCAAGGGAGTATATTTACGTTTTGGATTGTTAGGGGGATTCTGCTTTGGAGGAGTGGATGGGATAGAAACATTGTTTGAAACATTTTGGACTACGTTTGTCTATTTTGGTTTAGGAGTTGTGATTTGAATGTACTTGGAATCGGTAGCACCATCTCCTATGGTGTTCTTGTTTTTAGCCCAAAATTTAGGTTTGTCATTGGAGGTTTTGTCATCATCGTTCTTGTTGTAGATTTTGACTAGACCCTTCACAATAAGAAATTTTTCAATAGTGACCCCTTTTTCTATGATTTTGTTGAAGGTTGATGCACAATGTACTTGCAAATGGAAGGCCATTTCTTGGTTGAGGTTTTGGATGAAAATATGGATGAGTTGTTTTTTTGGGGGTTGCCTAAGGTAGCCTACTAGGAAGGGCTCTCCATCTTTGTAGATAAGTGGTGAAACTCTCACCACTTCGTTGCTTGGTGTTGCAAAGGGTCAAGCATGGTAATCTCATGTTCTACATTTTATGAGAAGTGGGTGACAAATTTCTCTAAAAGATCAACAAAATTGGATATGGAGCCATAAGGCAAGTGCATGAACCATTCTAGGGCTTGTCCTCCTAGGCTTTGTGGAAAAGGATGAAGGAGGAATTGGTCATCATAAGCAACTTCTTGGTATTCCATGAAGAACTCCTTGATGTGGTCACTAAGGTCTCCTTTTCCTTTGTATTTATCAAATTTTGGCATTTCAAAGTGTTGAGGAAAAGGTGTGATGGCAACGTTTCTGTCAAACAGGTAGGGACATAAGTCTTCAAACTTATAGTGTTTCTTTTGGGTCCATAGTTTTATGTTTTAAAGTGCATTTTTCATCTCTTGCCACTCTTGATTTAAATGGTTAACAAGAGGTGGTTGTGATGCGTGTTGGAGTGGAGGTTGTTGTGATGATGATTGTTGATATTGGGGGTGAACGTATTGTTGTTGTTGTTGGGGATGGATGTATTGTTGTTGTTGTGTGGGTGGCGAAAGGCCTATAGTTTGTGTGTAAACATGGGACCCATAGGTTTGTTGTTGTGAGATGACTTGTGGATTTTGGAGTGGTGGTTGTTGTTGTGTGCCGTAAGGAGGTTGCATCAATGATCCATGGTGAGGTTGTTGATGTGTGGAAGATTGATATGTGTGCATGGAATTGGCATAGCTTGTCAATGGGTTTTGTAGTTGATTAAGTGGATTCACAATGGGTGTTTGAGTCTTGGGTGGTGCTATTGTTTGCATGATGATCAATCTTGGTGGAATGTTTAGTGGAGGAAGAGGTTGTGGTATGATCATAGGGGCTTCTTGTTGATTGTTTGGGGGAGGCGGTATGGTGGTGATAGTGACATTAGAAGGTACCCTAAAAATGGGCACATCGGTGGGTAGCATGTCATAAGGTAACCTGACAGGCGGATTGGGTACTTGTGGTTGTGAAACATTTCTAGCCCTTATGTTTTGTCCCAAGGTATGGAAAGCAGTAGTGTTGGTGGAATAGCTATCTCATACATTACCGTAGATGGTTTCATTAGGATTAGGGATATGTCCTCATGGTTGATCGTGGATGGGTGTTGGTGGTTTGTCATGAAAGATGGCTTTGAGCTTGTTGTGGTCATATGAGTATGGAAGGTGCACGCCATGTTCAATGAGACATTCAAGGAATTCATCCTTATGGTTGTCAATGAATTGGTAAAACATGGCGTGTAACCACTTTCATTAAGGAACTTGAAAAGGGTGGGAGAATAGGTGTGATGAGGATGAGTGGATGTTTCATCCATTTCAGGTTGGTTGACATATTCATCCATGTTGCTCATGGTAGAGCCACTAGGAGAGAGGGGTTGGTAATGGGCATCCATTTTCTTAGCTTGTGATCGCATGATGGGAGGCATAAAAGGTGAATTTGAGGAAGATTTGGATGTCGAGGTACCAATGATGGAGATAGGTACAAAATCTAAATCAAGAAGATTAAAGGTCGATGATTATCCTATATGCTTAGGGTAGACAAAGAGCCTAAGCGAAAGGACAATGGGATTATTTTACTTGGGGTAGACAAGACGCACCAAGCAAAATGAGATTTCTTGGAATCCACTAACTTAGGAGTTGTCTAAATTCCTAAGCTAATTTATCCAAGGAGGTCGATGATTCTTAGTTTATACTAAACTTAAGATGAACAAAGTCTCAAGCTTAATACAAACAAAAGGGCAATTTTGATCTAGAGTTTAACCTTAGGATTTGGATGTGGTTTGGATTGATTTGTCGATTAGGATGGATTTGGACGATGAGATGGTTGGTCTTAATTGATTTATGGGTAATGATTCATTATGGATTGATTAAGGATAATAGGATTGTTTTAGGATGGTAGGATTGAATAAGTCTAGTGATATATACCAAACAAAGTTTGGGCTAATGATGTCTTAGGACCAATTATGGATGGCATGGGGAATTTGGATACTAGTGAGGATAATGATGAGGATAATGATTGATGATTGGGATGGATCACAAGATAAGAGTGATAAATGAACAAGGACATGGATTGAGGTGGCATGCAATGTTGAAGGATGATGTGGAATGGGGGTTTTTGGCAACCACAAGGACAAAAATTTGACCTTATGATGAGTTTTGGGCTAGGCACTGATTCAAGGTGTAGACATCGAAAATTGGATTGCTCTGCAAACCAATTTCCTGTACCTCTACACTAATCCACTCTCCCCATCTACATATCCCTGGTGATCAATTAATTCACCTAATTAATTCATTTAATCTTACAACCCTATCCTATCAATTGAATGAATATTCCTAATATTTATTTAGTTGATTTATCCATTTCCCTAATCCCTGTTAATTAGATAAATCATGCTTATCTGATTAACCTAGGCTTAAGTTAATTAAGATAAACACTTAATTAACCCTGCTTACCTCATCATCCACTCACTGAATTTAAAATTCAGTTGTCCCCCACTATTCTCCACTCACTGAATTTAAAATTCAGTTGTCCCCCACTATCCTCCACTCACTGAATTTAAAATTTAGTTGTCCCCCACTCTTCCCAAAAATGAATTATTAATTCATCCACTATCCTTCACTCTTCCCAAAATGTGAATTATTAATTCATCGTTGATCTCATCAACTAAATCTTCACCCTCCATCCTCATCTCCAAAACTCTATAAATTGGACCCCCCTCTAAGCCATTAAGAAGGACTCCTTCATGCATTAGACCTCTGCCCATATCACTCCACAATCTCCTCATCTCATCAAACCTCTGCCAAAATCACTCTAGCCATTCCCCATCTCCATCTCAATCAGGCATCAAACCACTTGTCTCTCATCTACATTGTGTTGTATGCATTGAGCAATCCACATCCACACATTAGTCATTCTAATCACGGGTAAAATCTGAGGAGACCTAGTCAGGTACATCCCCTTCCCACATGGATTCATGAGTCAGAAGGAAGGTATAATCATTTTGTTTTGCATTTGATTAGTTTTAATCTTCATTTTGATTTCACTTATTACACAGGGAACTAGGCACTGATACAGAGGACTAGGCATTGATACAGAGAACTAGGCGCTGATATAGAGGACTAGGCATTGATGTAGAGGACTAGGTGCTGATTAGGATAGTGATGGTTTTATGTGGTTCTTGAGCTGGTCAATTGAATTTTTGGTAAATTTTGGGCTTTGGATGTGATGTTTTTGGACTTTGGAGGCTAGATGATGGATTTGGGAAGTTCAAATGTTTCAATGGTTCACTTTTTTTGAATGGATGAAATGATGTTTGGGTTATGTCAATGATAGTTTTCCTTGGTAAGTAATACAAACATTCCAAACAAGAGCATACAATGGCCAAAGGTTTGATGTGACATATAAGTGTAATGTGTATGTTCAAGAAGCCCCTCAAGGCCCAAATTTCCATGGTTATAACACAATTGAAAACACTTGAAAGAAATGCTTAAACTACCTAAGGTCAAGGTGAATGGCAGCTTGTCAAGCTCACAGCATGGAATCTCTGACTCAAATGCAAACACATAGATAAGCACATGTGTGATTATATTGTCTTCTTGAGAGAGGATGGCTAGGGGCCTTCTGCAATAGAAGATGACACAATCACCCTCTCCTCGGAAAGCTATGTATAGCTTATGCCAAGCTAAGGATTTCCATCTCATCTCAAGGGAGCCAATGGTGAGAATCTACAGGGGATGTTGTTTCCCCTTGCCTTGAACAAACTGCCACAAAGTTAAAAAGAGTAGACCTTTATCTTAAGGTGTTTAGTAAGTGCATTGGTTTAGGTGGCCATATGTGCAGTGATTTGCTCCATTTAGGAGGCCTCCCAGGCTGCAGAGGTTACATTCTATAGGTTTTCACACACCACAAGGGGTACTAAGGGAGACATTCATCGGTATGACATAACAGTAGCTGTTGTTTATGAATTTCATCACAAACATGTTTTTCATATAGCGGTTTGAAAGAGCTTGTATTTACCTTGTTACTACTTGGGTCGCTCCCACCTTTTGAAGTGGTGTGGCATGCCCTCTAAGGATTCAACAAAAGAAACACAAGTGCAAAATTACTTTTGATCCCCAAGTTCATACGAAGATGTGATGGGAGAGCATACGTGTTTTTGGCTTGGGTCACACTAGACAATGTTCATTCTTAATTCTTGAATTAGGATGGGGGTGATTTATGCAAGTATTGTGAGAAGTTTTTGGTTTCAAAGATCACCAACGGTGCGAGAGAAGAGCATACACTTCCATAACACCAACAAAACCACAAGACACTTCAAACAAGTTTTTATTCTTTTTTCTTGTTTAAATGAGTGAGAATACAAATTTGTTGTTCTTTTTAACCCAAATGAGTGTGATAATGCAAGTTGTTCTTTCTAACCCAAATGAGTGTGATAATGCAAGTTGTTCTTTTTAACCCAAATGAGTGTGATAATGCAAGTTGTTGTTCTTTTTAACCTAAATGAGTGATAATGCAAGTTGTTCTTTTTAACCCAAATGAGTGTGATAATGCAAATTATTGTTCTTTTTAACCCAAATGAGTGTGCCTAGGATTAGACAAGTAATTTCATACAAAGAACAACACTAAATGTTTCTAAGCTAGTGAAAACCATGAAAGGAAGAAGTTAGTAGTTGTACATGAGTCTTCGATAATCGAATAAGGCTGTAAAATAAGAATTTAGTAAAAAAACTCAATTTAGGATTAGGTGCCAAACTATGGGACTAGGTGCTAATTTAGAGGTCTAGGTGCTAATTTGATTTCGGTAGAGTTCCCCCTTGCAAAATGCACTTTTCTTGCAAAACAGAGAGTCAAAGATACAAGAAATGATGGTTAGAGGCTCAAAAACCACAATCAAACATTAAATTTATCAAGAAAGCCCATGAAATGTTAGTTCTATCCTAAGTTCAGACGAGCACTGATTCAGGAGCCTACGTGCTAATCCACTGTGACAGGCACTGATTTGAGACAGACAACACCTCCCCTTTGTAAAATTAAGTTTTCCTACAAAATAGAGAGCTAAAGTGGCCAAAAAGTTAGTGAAAATACATTTAAGACATCATATTAATCAATTTTGGGTTTTGTCTTGTTTTGATAATAATTGATGTAAATAAGGTCATTTAAGACATGTTATGTGTGTTGGAGTCCATATTAGGTCGCTAGGTGTGTTGGAGTGTCAATATTGCAAATATTTGTAAAATTGCACAATGTGGAATGTGAAGGGTCAGTGTTGCACAAAGTGGGAATTTAAATAGTTGTAACTTGAAAATTAGTTGTGAATAGTTGGGATGGATGTAAAATATATAAATACACCCTCCAAACTTGAATTAGGTGGTGGAAGGCATTGTGGTTGAAGATTTGGTAAATGAAAACAAACAGTTTCTGTGCATTTTTCTCACTTTTAGAGCTCAACTTGAAACCAATTGAAGTGTGTTGGCACAAGAATATACTTTTATTTACTTTTTGTTGCACTCAATTTCATTGTGTTTTGAGGGAGTTATGTCTATTTTACTAAAATAAGTCTTAAACCCTAGTAGGCCTAATTTGAGTGAGAACAGTCCAAATTTGAGCATCTCTGTACAAAATAAGATATGTTAAATAAGGGCCAAATGGGTATTTGAATCAACTCTTCTTTCTTGGAGATCAATTCTGGTTTAAAATTTATGACCAAAAAACACAAATTGTTGCACACCTTAAGTCTAGTCAAGAAGTAGGACAATCCATTTTTTAAGGGATCTGTACAAAGGGACCACCCCTAAGTTTTTGATATGTTGTTAAATGCCAAATGGGTATCTATAACTATGTTCATAATTTGTGTATCATGTCTTCCCTGAGAATTATGTGGGAAAAACCTTGTTTGCTATCCTACCAGGGGAATTGGGGAATTGTGAGAGAAATCCATAAAGTTAGGGTTCTAAGTTTGAAAATCTTGTGTTGTTGAGTTGGGTTTGAGTTAGTTTGTATTAATCCACCTTTTTCTACATCACATACACACATGAAATACTAAAATTTGCCAAAAACCCATGCAAAATGAGTGATTTTACCTTATGTGGGACCAGGTGCTAATCTGTTGGGTTGGGCGCTGATGTGCTAGATAGGCACTACTTTGCAAAAGTCTATGCACTGATCTAACCTATCACAAAAAAAGTTCACAAGCATACAAATTTGTTAACTAAAAAGGTGGTGGGAGTCCCACAGGGCATGCCAAAATGTCTACCTATAAAAATGAGACCCTAAATAGATGCAAATTCAACCTAGAATGTACCCAATCTCAAGTCCAAGGGACCTCGAGATTGGACTAAATCACTACTATGATTTTATACACAATTATGCACCCTATCTAAGCAAACTAGTGATGATATGTCCTAATGGATGATATACTAAGCTAAACTAGTTAGAATTGCACTAATTCTAGTTATGTTGAGCACTCAAATTGGCAGAATAACTTTGCATAAAATAACTTGTTCCAAATGGGAGGTGGAGACCTCAATTTATAGATTTTTGGTAATGAGATTGAATTGATAGGATCAATTTGGAAGATCAATGGTGGATATTCCTTGAGTATCCTCAAGCAAGGAGAATTAGACAAATAGCATGTTTGGATTGAATGAGAATGTTGCCCCAAGATTCAAGGGATGATCAATGGATGATATTGCAAGTTTGAATGGATGGATGGTTAGGATTGAGTAGGTGTATGACATGTAAAGACTCATTTATGAAAAAGAAAGGTTTGGACTTTGTGGTGAATTTTAAATTCCATGGAGAGGACAAGTGGAATTTAAAATTAGAAGAATAATGTTCAACTAGTGCCACATGGAATTTTAAATTGGAGTGAATAATGACACATGGAGTGGGGTGGAAGAAATAGGTCAAATGTACCTATTTTGGAAGATTTGCCCATGCTTCCAAAGTACCACTTGTCATGTACATGTGTGTCCACAAGATGAGAAGTGGACTTCTAGAAACATGGGGGTTTGTAATGATAAAATAATTAGAATTAATTCATGTGCACATGGATTAGAAGAAAATAATTATAATTACAAAAAGTAATCAAAAGTGCACAAATTAGGGAATTAAATAAATATGATAATTTATTTAATTTTTTGGGATGAACTATAGTAAAAAAAATATTTAATTTTCAAACTAGAGTAGAGCAATTTGGTTTTTATAATATGATAAAGGCACATAATAAATTAATTAAGTAATTAAAAATTATTTAATTAATAATTAGATCGGATGAAGTGATGTGAGTGGATTAGGGTTGAATGCGTGGGTGAATGAAATTGATTGTGACCATTTTTAGGTGTCTACAATGTCTAAAGCTTTAGCTATGGGTTCCTCATCCACCATCTCAGTGATTTGAGGGGATGAAGGCCCATCTAGAGTTTTCCCTAACCTGAGGTGGACATCACTCACCTCTACCCCATAAGTGGGGTAGTGAATAGCCAAATTAGTGTATGCCTGTTAGACAAACTTGTTATTGGGGTTAGGTGCAGGTTGGGCAGGTAGTTGTGGTGCTCTTTGTGGCTGAGATGTTGGGTTTGATGGATTGGGCATAATAGCCTACTATTGTGGCTGAGAAGGCAGCAAAGGTTGTGGGTAATTCATATTTTGGTTTTTCCACTGCTATCCCTTTTGCCATTGTGGCTGCCATTGACTTTGTTGTACTAGCCATTAAGGATTGTAATTGGGACCTTGGAAATTTTATTGTGGCCATATATTTGGTTGCTATTGGTTCCAGTTTCACTAAGGGTTTTTCCATTGGTTTTGGGTAATTGTCCAAGACTGGGGGTTCCAACTAGAGAAACTATGATTACCAACTGGAAATGATGCATTGAAGCTTAGAGGGTCTTGTGGCATACCTTGTCTTGGTTGCCATGGCTTTCTTTGTGCAACATAGAATAGCTACCCATCTTCACTTTCAAATGGTTGAAAGTGTGGTTTCTCTGATTTGTCTTTTGTAATATTGGCCACTCTTTTGCACTTGTAGTCAGATTTCCTTTGTCTACAATTAGGATAGTATTTAGTGAGTATTTCTTTAGCCTCCTTCTGCTTCTTCAAATGTAGAGTGTCCAATTGAGTAGCTAGGTGACTTATAATATTTTCTTTCATGTTGGTCAGTAAGTTTCTCAATTCCACCCTTGAAACTGAATTAGATGTCTTGCCAATGGTAGATGTTCTTTCTCCCTGTTGTGATGTTCACAACACGCCCCATTATGCTCCTTAGCAAAATGGGGACCCCTGCAGTTGCTTTGCTTTTTGCTTCTGCTTGTGTTGTTTTGCTTGGTGGTAAAGGGAAAAAAAGAGTCAAATTTGCAAACCTTGTTAAAAAATATAGAAAATTACATTTGTAGTACCATTGCATAATATGGTTGGATTCCTTGTGAAAAATGAGCCAGGGTTGCTTTTTGAACCGTCTTAAAATTCATCATATTTTGCAAGTTATGATCACTTAGGTAAAATGTACTATCAGGTTTTGCATGATAAAAGGTCAGTTGTTTGCCTTTTTTTTTGTTGGCATTCGTTTTAAATTTCGAAAAAATTCATACTTAGTGGTTTCGGGTCATGGGCAATTTTGTCTGGGTTCCACTCTATATGTTACATTTGATTGTTTTGCAGAAAATACATCGGCACACTTTGATCGCCATTATTCATTCATTGGCAGTGTTTTTACAATGTTGAACCTTTTTTCTTTTTTGGTTCAAAGGGTTCGGGGTTCAATGGTTTAAATTCAATGGTTCGGGTTCAAGGCTTAGGCAGGAAAGATGGCGAAGAGGCCATCGGCCTAACATATGTGATCGGCGGAGTTCAAATATATGTCGCCGAAGTAAGGTCTCTCACCGATGGCCTTTTGCCATCAGTGTAACATTCAATGTCGGCCAAGTTTGAAATGGTCACCCCGAAGCACGTGGTCTCGCCGATGGTATGCCATCGGCATAACAAGCACCGTCGGCAGTATTTGGAAATATCTGGGCGAGAGGGGATCTCTCGCCGATAGAACTAGCAACTGACATCGGCAACACTTACGCCGATAAAGGGCTATCGGTATAACAAGAGGCATCGGCAGGGGAAGTTGGTGAGTTGCCGATGGGCGATCTCTCGCCGATGGAGAACAACAAGGGGGTTGTCGGCAGGAGTCAGGCCGACGAAGAGGTATCGGCATAACAGTAGGCTATCGGCCAAGGTTTTCCCCCCTTCGCCGATATGGAGGCTCTCGCCGATGGTGATCAGCGAAGCGGTCATCGGAATGACTCTCGCCGATGTCAAGACATTGGTGAGATAGTTACGATTGGCGGGGGAGATTTAGAATTCACCGATGGCGAATCTCTTACCGATAGAAGGGAAATACAAGCCGCTAAGGGCTATATCGGTATAACTCTCGCCGATGGAGGATGAGCGAAATAAAAAGGCCATCGGCCAAATAACGAATATCGGCCATACATTTTTTTGACATGCCGATGGTGATTGTCACACCGATGGGCGGAGGATGCATAGCGATGGAAATTTTAAACTATATTTTTGGCGCCCGTGGCATTTTCCTGGTCAACGATGGTTGACCCGATGGGTTTTGAACAGTCTGTGTGCAGTTTTGAACGCAGTTTCTGCTAATTTTGGACCCGATTTCCACATTTTGCATGGTCACCATGATCTAAACGATTATTTTAAGTTTCTTGCTATTCATTCGATAAATTTGATACTTATTGCTTGTCTTGTCTTGCAGGCTTGCAGTTAAGGAAGCAGCTGGAAATTCCACGCAGTGACATCATGGAGGAAGGAAATCTGATCTCAGGAGCAGGAGGCTAAGGATGAAGTGCGAGGAAGTCAAGGCCATTCAAGTGAAGAACAAGGTTGCAGCTGGGAGTATTACTACAACAGACAAACAAGAGTTATTGCTGAGCTGCCGGAACTTCTCAGAAGGGGCAATATTTTGCCCAGATTTGACACTGCTCAGAGATATTTTGAAGAACTGGTTCACCTGTATTTATTGCTGTAACCAGGGGTTTGAACCAGGGGTTTGAACCAGGGGTTCAGTTAGGTTTTTGCTGTAGTAAGGACAATCAGAGAGTCTTTATATTGTGCCTCTCTGTACTGTAATACTTTACAACAGGGGCTACACAGGGATTTTTTAGGAAAACACAGCAAGTTAGCTTAGTCTAGATTAGAAGTAGAAGAAGGAGGTCACCTGTTTGTCTGCAGTAAGGTGCGCGTGGAATGTCTGGCTGCCTTACTGTATCTATAAAGTTTGTAAGTTCTCTGTAGTATGATCAATGAAACTAAGAGTCATTCCTACATTGTAAATTATGTATGACTATTCGTTTCTAATACAATAGAATCTGGAGTTCTGCATCTATCTTCTGAGTGTTCTCCTGCTCTTCTTTGTGTTTTGAAATATTATCTTTGAGAGCTTGCAATTTTAAATGTATGTTTGTGAAAATGCTTAGAACTTGCATTTAAGGTTTTTACTGTGGATTTGATCAAATTACTGTGGTATTTACATAGTGCATAACAGAAACAATTAGATCCTTCGGTAGATTAAATGAGGTATAGATTAGATCTTTCTAACTTTTCCCAACCCATCTGAAATATTTAGCTGAAAACGTAGAAATCTAAAGGAAATTGTCTCAAGCTTGAAGAAGTATGCATAACAGAGTTATAAGTAGACAGTTTTCATAAATAGATAAAGGAGAAAGCTGCAATAATTCAAGAAAATCATCTAGAACTTGCAGTACAGTAACACTTTTATGTAAAGGAATGAAAAGTATTAACATATCTTGTGATCTTTTGCATAATCTTAGTCCAGTAAACCACAAACAAACCTAAACTACGTAAGGCCCCTTGAACATTACAGCTTCACATTGGCCAACTGAACTTGACCAACCGAACCATTGTAGACTTGGGATTAGTTGAATCTCAAATGATTCCTTCTTATCTTTCAAGTATAGTTTCAGTTCATTATATGTGAATTTTAACTTATTGTTATGATTGCATCAAAACAATCACCAACAATTTTCTGGCGCTAGAAGGAGGGCCTTCCTGAGTTAGGTTTCATTTCAAACTGGCTAACGACAGTAATAGAGTGACTAGGTCTAGATCTAGTTCAGGAGATATATTTGTGCAACTACCTGATACAAGGCGAAGTAAAAACCCTTTAATTTGGAATCCAAAGATATCGCAAACGGGAAGTTCATCTGGAACACCTCCTGGGTCACCTTTTAACATCCGTAGTATTGTGAGTCCTGACAGATCACTGTTCAGATCTTTAAATCTTGGTTCAGGCACTCCTGGAGGTCTCAATCCTCCTATAAATCCTAATCCACCAATCAATCCAGGTATTCCTGCAAGTTCAAGTCAAGCTCAAACACCTGCAATGGCTTATTTCGATGTCAATTCTCCCATACTCTTCAATGATTATCATGAGATGCCAAAAAATCTAGAAAAGATATGTCCCAAATACCAATTGCATCAGGACCCAGAAGATCATATTAGAATATTTAAGGAAGCATGCTTTAGGGCTATGTTAGAGCACGAGGATGTTGTGTGTAGATTGTTTCCTTACACCTTTAATGAGCAGGCCTCTAGCTGGTACGTAAACTTACCCAATGGTTACATTTCTTCTTGGGCACTTATGGAAGAAGCATTTCTATCAAGATTTAGAGGACCCATTGACCCTTGCACTTTGTATCATAAATTGGCTGCTATAAAACGAGGTGAGGGAGAGCTAATTGATAATTTCAATGACAGATTTCAAAAGGCCTATTCTAGGCTGGTAACCCCTTATACCATAGATGATGCTCCCTTGTTGGCTATGTACTATGCTACCTTGGATCCTTTAACCGCCATGTTTGTCAAAAGAAAACCTGACATAGATTCAATATCCAAAGCCTATAAAGAGGCAGCCTCAGTGAACCAAGAAATGAGGCATACGACTTATAGTCCATTTGTCAATGGAGGAAATTTTGGGGTGCAGAATCAGGCACACCCATGGAATGGAGTCCCTGTGCAGCACGCTCCACTAGTAAATCCAGTTCCTTCTTACACACCTGTGTATAATCCTACTCCAATCCAAGCTATAACTCCTTACATGGCTAGTACTTCCAATAACAGTCAAAATAATGGTCAGCCTTTCTTCCAACTTCCTAGGGATGTAACTGTGGCAAAAGCACAAGAGGATAGGGAAGAAATCAAAGAAATTACTGCACATTTGAAAAGATTAACAACCAAAGTGACACAGCTAAGAAATGAGAACCTCTATGGAAGAAGCAACCAAAACTACAATCCACATCAAAATCACAACCGAGGCCAAAATCAGAATTATAGTCTTAATCAAAATCAGTAGTACAATCAGAACCAAAACTACAATCAGCATCAAGGCCCCAGTCAGGGGCAACCAATGCAAAATAGGGGGCCAGTGATAGATAATAGGACCTGGGGCAATAATAACAGAAATCAGAATCAACCTAGGCCACCCAAGACATGGAACACTGGGCCCAACAACGGTACTCTGGCTTCTCCTTTTGAGAATACAGATAATCATGGTGCAAAACAAACGACTAGCATACAAATGGCCAGTACAGCACCCAAGAATTGGTGCAGATTTCACAATACCAATGCCCATGCTGAGCACGACTGTCCACAGTTCCACTTGGCAGCTAGTATTTTCAACATAGATGTACAGCCTCCTACCTCTGAATTTCTCATTCCTAAGGGTAATGAGGTAGTACCCTCAGGATATGACACAGTATTAGTCTTAGAAACGTTTACCTTTGCAACTACAGAAGAGAAAGAGGATGAATTGCTAGAGGATGAACCATGCTATTGTGAAAGTCTTTATCCTGAATCAGCCTTTGTGTTAAATGCTTTTCAGTTTCCTTTTGAATCTGAAAATGAGATATTAAATGAAACAAAAGAGGTGCAGGCCTTTCAACAGGAAAATAAAAGCCACACCTACAATTTGAGGAACAACCCTAGGCCGGGAGGACCTTTCACCACTTCCACTCCTCCGAATAACATCAATACACCCCCAGATCAGAATGCTAGCAACAATCCTGCCATACTTAAAGCTAGTCAGCACACAAATAATGGAACAACAGTGCAAAAGGATCAAACAAGTAAGACAGAAGCAATAGAGACAACAAGATTAATGAATTACTTATCAGAGGAAATAAAGAAAATTAAGGTCAGTATACCTCTAAATGAATTATTAAAGACCCCAGGGATCAGAAATGCTTTTTTAAAATCCCTGGATACATCCATAACAAACAAGGTGTCTGCTGATATAACTGTTCCTAATAGTGATTCACCACCTAAGGAGAAAGGTAAGAAAGTTGAGCAGCCTTCCAATACAAATGTAGTAATACATGCGGATAAGAGGGATACTCACCCTTTCTTGTTAACTGTTAGGTTGTGTGGGAAGAATATACACAATTGCATGGTAGATTCTGGTGCTTCAGCCAACGTAATGCCCTTAGGAATATGTAAAACTCTCGGGCTGACTCCCACCAAATCTGCCAAGGTTGTCACGCAATTAGATAAGACCGAGGTTAGCGTGATAGGAGAACTCATGAACATTCAAGTGCAATTCGCTTCAGACCCTAGGGTAAGCCAAATCATTGACATTCAAGTAGTGGATATACCCATAAATTATGGAATGTTGCTAAGTAGGGATTGGTCCAAGACATTAAATGGATATATGGCTACTGACTTTTCACACATGTGGTTACCTTGGAGAGGCATCCCAAACCAGATCAGAATAGAGGCAGAGCCCAGAATGAAACATATGATAACAGAGTATAATCGAACTAATGAAACATTATATGCTGCTGTTGAACCAGGTGTCTATAGAATTACCAACAATGGGATGTAGATTGAAGAGATTATGATGTTAAACATTAGAAAAAAGTGTGTCAGCAATAGAATGGCACTATTCATTGAGTCTGACAGAAATTCTTCAGATGAAGAAAACAATGCAATAGACAAATTTGGTCATGCCATTAGACGAGAGGTGGAAGAGTGTGTTACACACAATCTCCTAGTCCAATGTAAGTTATATAAAAATAGGTGTAGAGTCCATGATAGGCAACATTCTGAGGAGAATTGTGAAATATGCAAAGACATCATTGAATATGAATACAAAAAGTGCATAGGGAGGGTAGAGTCACAAGAGAAAAATGAGAATCCTGATCCAACACAGAGATATGTTCAGGATAATATAGATGCCTTGATTCCAGATTTAGGAAAAGAAATAGAGGACAAGGGTAGTTATCTTTCTGAGTTGCAAACTAAAAACACACATATGCAAGATAACCAAACGGAAAAACCCATGAATAAACAAGACAACACCCCACAGGCAATAAAAGGGACAAAGTATGCCAAGGTAAAAGATCAGAAAAGTAAAGATGGCATGTGGACGTTAAAATGTGATGGGTCCAAATCAAAACAAGGCGCAGGTGCGGGTATTGAACTCATAGATCCTCAAGGTAAATCACATTTGGCAGCATATAGATTACAATTTTCCTGCACTAACAATATTGCTGAATATGAGGCCCTAATTTTAGGACTTGTCATGGCCATCAAGAAAGGGGTAAAAACCATCAGAGTATTTTCAGACTCTGAATTAGTAGTCAGACAAGTGAGGAAACTATATGCCTGCAATTATAAGAAAATGATTAGTTACAGACATAGAGTATGGGGTTTAATGGATTCGTTTGATGCTTTTAACATAGAGCACATTCCTAGAGAGCTGAACCATAGGCCAGATGCGTTAGCAGTTGCTGCTAGTACATTAGAACCATTGACACTGTCAGGATTAAGACAATTTGCTGTTGAGCTAGTTAACGTGCCCAGTATACCAGACAACGTTACACACTTTCAGGTATTTGGAGGGGATCAGCAAATTATTAATTTTCTGACTTGTAATGAGGCATTTGAGGCCCAAATCATTGATGAACAAGAAAGGCCTGAAGTAACATGGGACGAAGAAGATATGATCAACTTAAAGAGCAACTTCTTACCAAAAGGAGTAATTGAATTAGAACACATCTTTGACTTCGACGGAGTAATAAGATAGAAAGACTTACCCAAAAAAGAAGGGGGTAGGTGTGATTTACATAACTTAGGGACTGAGCTAAATCCACAAAGTGTACTAATTGGGAAAGCTTGCTCTGAGAAAATTAGAAAAGAGGTTCTGGACGTTCTGAAAGAATATAAACATGTCATAGCATGGACTTATGAAGACTTGAAAACATTTGATGAGTCCATCATAACTCACGTAATACCTTTAAGAAAAGAAGTCAAACCATTTAGGTAGAAACAGAGGCCTGTAAATGCCATTCTAGAGCCTTTAATCTTTGAGGAAGTTAAAAAATTACTGTCCGCTGGAATAATTTTCCCAGTCAAACATTCTGTCTGGGTAGCTAACTTAGTACCAGTGAGGAAGAAAAACGGAGACATCAGGTTGTGCGTAGACTTTAGAAATTTAAACAAGGCATCTGAAAAGGATAATTATCCTTTGCCCCTAATAGACGAAGTACTGCAAGTAGTAAATGGCGCAAAGATGATGTCTTTTTTAGATGGTTTTTCAGGGTATAATCAGGTCTTAATTGATAGAGAAGATAGACTAAAAACCACCTTCACTTGCAAATGGGGAAATTATGCATATAGAAGAATGCCTTTTGGTCTGATCAATGCAGGTGCCACTTTTCAGAGGGCCATGGACGTTGCATTCCGTGGATTATCAGGTAAATGCATTGTTGTGTATATGGATGATTTAACTGTGTATTCCAAGGATGCATCCACCCACGTTGAAGACCTTAGAAAAGTACTCAAGCGATGTGAAAGGTATGGGATTTCCCTTAATCCTAAGAAATGTATATTTGGCGTAACTGAAGGTAAATTATTAGGCCATGTCATTTTTGAAAATGGAATTTCAATTGATCCGGATAGAATAGAATCCATAAAAAATTTGCAAATACCAAATAGTAGGAAAGAGTTGAAATCATTTTTTGGTAAAATTAACTTTGTTCGGAGGTTTATAACAGGTTTTGCAGAGATCATGCAGCCGTTGAATGCCATGTTGAAGAAAGATGCACAGATGGAATGGACGCCAGTGGCCAAAGCCGCATTTGAAGATATCAAGGAGGCAATTTCTGATGCCCCTGTATTGGCAAGTCCAGACTACACAAGCCCGTTTTACATCTACTCCTTTGCATCTTCTCATTCTGTCGCGGCTGCCTTGACACAGAAAGGTGAAAATAATGAAGAGAGGCCCATAGCATTTATGAGTGCGCCTCTGAAGGATGCACAACTGAGATATCTAGATATCGAAAGACAGGTATTCGCATTAGTAAAGGCTGTGAAAAAATTTAGACACTACATTCTGCGTAGCCAGATCAAAGCCATAGTACCAGACGCAGCAGTAAAAATGTTGCTGATGCAAAACGAGCCTGGAGAAAAAAGAGCCAAATGGATCACCACACTGCAAGAATTTGACATGGAGATCATTCCCGCAAAGCTGGTCAGAGGGCAGGCGTTGGTGCAGACAATAGCAAACATGGATCCAAATCTGATAAAACAATAATATGTACTGAATTCCCAAGACGCATCAGGCTGGTACGATGATTTAAGCACCTTCCTGATAGCTGGAAAGTACCCAAGCAAGATGAAGGCTTCTCAGAGGAGAGCTTTGAAGATTAAGGCACAAAATTATATGGTGCAAGGAGGTCTTCTATTCAGGAAGAACCATGATGGAATTTATCTGAGATGCATAAACAAAACTGAAGCTGATAGAGTGTTGACAGAACTACATGACAAGTACGGAACCGGCCATGGTTCCCATTTAGCTACAACACACAAAATACTGAGGGCGGGCTATTACTGGCCCACTATGTTCAAAGATACTAAGAGTCACATCAGAAGTTGCCACACCTGTTAGACTGCAGCAGACAAAGGGAGAAATCCAGCCAATCCACTGCAACCTGTGATCGAATCCAGATTGTTTGCACAGTGGGGCTTAGATTTTATCGGAGTCATCAATCCCCCATCTTCTGCAGGACACAAATTTATATTGACGGTAACAGACTATTGTACAAGGTGGACTGAGGCCACCTGCTGCAAATTTTCCACAACTGAGGTAGTTATCAAGTTCCTTGAAGAAAACATTATCACCAGGTTTGGAACACCCTATTCATTGGTATGTGATAACGGCCCTGCTTTCTCTTCTTTAAAATTTTCTAAATGGGCATTTGAATATGGGATTATTCTAAGGTTTTCTTCGAATTATTACCCTCAAGGCAATGGACTGGCTGAATCAACAAACAAAATTTTATTAGACATAATCAAGAGGTTAATTGCCAAAAGTCCTAGAGAGTGGAATACCCTGTTAAGATATGCATTATGGGTAGACAGGACCAAGTTTAAAATAGCTTTAGGTAGCACACCTTATCACTTAGTTTATGGGACTGATCCCATACTTCCGGTTAATCTGAGAATACCAACCTGGAAGTTTGCCAATGAATATCTAGGCTTTGATAACCATAGGGAAGCCAGAATAGTGCAAATGTTACAACTAGAGGAGAAAAGAGGTCAAGCCCTCGAGAAGTTTGCTAAACACCAAGTGGTTGTTAAGAGGTGGTTTGACAAAAGGGCAAGAGTCAAAACATTTAGGATATCAGACTTAGTGTTGTGCTGGGACAAAGCACATGAAAAGAAAGGAAGCCATGGAAAATTTGATAAATTATGGCTGGGTCCATTACAAGTCTCAGAAATAATAGGAGATAACACCTTTAGACTTAAGACCTTGACTGGAGAAGATATGCCATTACCAGTTAATGGCCAGCATTTGAAACACTACTTCCAGGCTTGAGGTAAAAAGAAGGGGGGGGGCGCAGTCCTTTTTTCTTAATGTAAAGTGCTGAGGGTAATGTACAGTTCTTCTTTTGTGTTTTCTTTAGGTTAGCTGTTTGTATAGTTTGTCTTCTGTTTGTTTTTGCTTTTTGTTTCTTTCTGTTTGTACAGTTTTTCTTTTGTTGTGTTGTTTGTACAGCCTGTTTGTTTAGTTTATTTGTTGTCTCTCTAGCAGGGATCTTTATTTTACTTTAGAGTATTAAGGAGCAAAACTAGCAACCATTCAAAACAGTATAAAATTTAGGGTATTCAAGTTAATCATTTACAATTTACACAACTTGTTACTGTCATGAATGTAGAGAGTTGTTCATCTTCTAAAGTTTTGTATTCAATAAATGTGATTGAGAATTCGAAGCAAGTTTCTCACGATGACACACCTAAAATCTTTGGGTTTGTTGAACTTACCAGTGTAGATATTAGGTGAAAAATCAGAGGTTACCCTTGCTACCATTACAATTCTCAGCTTAATTTCAGCAAGTGTCCACTCCTTGCATCATGAAGTTACAAATTGTTATATCTTATGAAGTCTTTCAAAATGAGAAAATAAAAATAAATAAATAAATAAAGTGGATTATACTAAAAATCCAGATTAAGCCATCTAAGTAACTCTACCGGGGCTATGGACGCTTGCTGGCAGTGGGGCTCTACTTAGGAGAATTGTAACGATAACCTTGCCGGGGCTATGGACGCTCGCTGGCAGCAAGGCTCTATCCAGTCGGCTATGAGGGAATATCCTCACCTACGTAGGCTAATGTCAGTCACTGGTTTGTTCAACCGATCTTCAAGATGAGGATAATTAATCACGTGCACACAACTAAACTGAAAATGGAAATTCATGCACCCTTATTGAATACCTTAAGTCTCAAGCTGAATAGTAATTTGCAGGAAAGATAGTCAGAAGTTATGGATTCATTTCATCTAGTTTTCTTGAACACTTTGAATTTAATTGTTTTGTTTTGGTTGCTAGTTGTTGTGATGTTCACAACACGCCCCATTATGCTCCTTAGCAAAATGGGGACCCCTGCTGTTGCTTTGCTTTTTGCTTCTGCTTGTGTTGTTTTGCTTGGTGGTAAAGGGAAAAAAAGAGTCAAATTTGCAAACCTTGTTAAAAAATATAGAAAATTGCATTTGCAGTACCATTGCATAATATGGTTGGATTCCTTGTGAAAAATGAGCCAGGGTTGCTTTTTGAACCGTCTTAAAATTCATCATATTTTGCAAGTTATGATCACTTAGGTAAAATGTACTATCAGGTTTTGCATGATAAACGGTCAGTTGTTTGCCTTTTTTTTTTTTGTTGGCATTCGTTTTAAATTTTGAAAAAATTCATACTTAGTGGTTCTGGGTCGTGGGCAATTTTGTCTGGGTTCCACTCTATATGTTACATTTGATTGTTTTGTAGAAAATACATCGGCACACTTTGATCGCCATTATTCATTCAATGGCAGTGTTTTTACAACGTTGAACCTTTTTTCTTTTTTGGTTCAAAGGGTTCGGGGTTCAATGGTTTAAATTCAATGGTTCGGGTTCAAGGCTTAGGCAGGAAAGATGGCGAAGAGGCCATCGGCCTAACATATGTGATCGGCGGAGTTCAAATATATGTCGCTGAAGTAAGGTCTCTCACCGATGGCCTTTTGCCATCGGTGTAACATTCAATGTCGGCCAAGTTTGAAATGGTCACCCCGAAGCACGTGGTCTCGCCGATGGTATGCCATCGGCATAACAAGCACCGTCAACAGTATTTGGAAATATCTGGGCGAGAGGGGATCTCTCGCCGATAGAACTAGCAACTGACATCAACAACACTTACGCCGATAAAGGGCTATTGGTATAACAAGAGGCATCGGCAGGGGAAGTTGGTGAGTTGCCGATGGGCGATCTCTTGCCGATGGCGAACAACGAGGGGGTCGTCGACAGGAGTCAGGCCGACGAAGAGGTATCGGCATAACAATAGGCTATCGGCCAAGGTTTTTCCCCCTTCACCGATATGGAGGCTCTCGCCGATGGTGATCAGCGAAGCGGTCATTGGAATGACTCTCACCGATGTCAAGACATCGGTGAGATAGTTACGATCGGCGGGGGAGATTTAGAATTCCCCAATGGCGAATCTCTTGCCGATAGAAGGGAAATACAAGCTGCTAAGGGCTATATCGGCATAACTCTTGCCGATGGAGGATGAGCGAAATAAAAAGGCCATCGGCCAAATAACGAATATCGGCCATACATTTTTTTGACACGCCGATGGCGATTGTCATGCCGATGGGCGGAGGATGCATAGCGATGGAAATTTTAAACTATATTTTTGGCACCCGTGGCATTTTCCTGGTCAACGATGGTTGACCCGATGGGTTTTGAACAGTCTGTGTGTAGTTTTGAACGCAGTTTCTGCTAAGTTTGGACCCGATTTCCACATTTTGCATGGTCACCATGATCTAAATGATTATTTTAAGTTTCTTGCTATTCATTCGATAAATTTGATACTTATTGCTTGTCTTGTCTTGCAGGCTTGCAGTTGAGGAAGCAGCTGGAAATTCCACGCAGTGACATCATGGAGGAAGGAAATCTGATCTCAGGAGCAGGAGGCTAAGGATGAAGTGCGAGGAAGTCAAGGCCATTCAAGTGAACAACAAGGTTGCAGCTGGGAGTATTACTACAACAGACAAACAAGAGTTATTGCTGAGCTGCCGGAACTTCTCAGAAGGGGCAATATTTTGCCCATATTTGACACTGCTCAGAGATATTTTGAAGAACTGGTTCACCTGTATTTATTGCTATAACCAGGGGTTCAGTTAGGTTTTTGCTGTAGTAAGGACAATCAAAGAGTCTTTATATTGTGCCTCTCTGCACTGTAATACTTTACAACAGGGGCTACACAGGGATTTTTTAGGAAAACACAGCAAGTTAGCTTAGTCTAGATTAGAAGTAGAAGAAGGAGGTCGCCTGTTTGTCTGCAGTAAGGTGCGCGTGGAATGTCTGGCTGCCTTACTGTATCTGTAAAGTTTGTAAGTTCTTTGTAGTATGATCAATGAAACTAAGAGTCATTCCTACATTGTAAATCATGTATGACTATTCGTTTCTAATACAATAGAATCTGGAGTTCTGCATCTATCTTCTGAGTGTTCTCCTGCTCTTCTTTGTGTTTTGAAATATTATCTTTGAGAGATTGCAATTTTAAATGTATGTTTGTGAAAATGCTCAGAACTTGCATTTAAGGTTTTTACTGTGGATTTGATCAAATTACTGTGGTATTTACATAGTGCATAACAGAAACAATTAGATCCTTCGGTAGATTAAATGAGGTATAGATTAGATCTTTCTAACTTTTCCCAACCCATCTGAAATATTTAGCTGAAAACGTAGAAATCTAAAGGAAATTGTCTCAAGCTTGAAGAAGTATGCATAACAGAGTTATAAGTAGACAGTTTTCATAAATAGATAAAGGAGAAAGCTGCAATAATTCAAGAAAATCATCTAGAACTTGCAGTACAGTAACACTTTTATGTAAAGGAATGAAAAGTATTAACATATCTTGTGATCTTTTGCATAATCTTAGTCCAGTAAACCACAAACAAACCTAAACTACGTAAGGCCCCTTGAACATTACAGCTTCACATTGGCCAACTGAACTTGACCAACCGAACCATTGTAGACTTGGGATTAGTTGAATCTCAAATGATTCCTTCTTATCTTTCAAGTATAGTTTCAGTTCATTATATGTGAATTTTAACTTATTGTTATGATTGCATCAAAACAATCACCAACACTCCCCTTATCTTCTTGGTAAAGAACCTTGAGTAGTTCATGCAAACATTGCATATATAATCAAAGGGTAATTGAGACACATCTCCTACCCCAATAAGATTAAGAGCATCCATGCAGTAATCATTGACTCCTCTCACAAATACAAGCTTTAGGGATTCATTTGAGAGTCAATTCTATGGGTTTTTCTTTAGGCAGAATTGGAACATGTCTACATAATCTTCCAATGGTTCATCCTCTTTTTGAGTCATCCTATAAATGTCGTCTCTTCTCCTATCAATTCCTCTGCAATAATCTTGGTACTTCTCCAAGAATTTTGTCTTCATTGTGTCCCAATCTAGAATAGCATCTTTGCCTAGTCCCATAAACCATCTTAGAGCATCATCCTTCAAAGTAGTAGGAAATAGCTTGAGCCTATGAGCATGAGTTGTGTAGTCATAGTTTCTACATAGAACATCGAACTTGAACAAGAGGGTAAGTGCAAAAAGATGGGGGGCCAAAAAGTGGCCAAATTATTTTCAAAAAAAAAATATGAGCACGTTTTGACTTGCTATAAAAAAAAAGTTTTCTATCTCATTTCATTTCTTTCTTCTCCTCTATGCCCGCGGCCTGCAAACCCTAGAAAGTGCGCTCATGTTTTGCAAAACTCAATTCAACACAAAAACCTTATCGATTCATCATCAAAATGCCGCCATGACATCGAGCACGCCAAAGGAGTGAGTTATATTTGTTTTTTTTGTTTGAATTTGTTTCTAAATAGGTAGGTTTGAGTTGATTTTTGATGTATATTTCGTTAATTGTCAGGAAATATTAATGCACCTCCTCCTCCTCCTCAAAATCCACAAAATCCTGAGGAGGAAATACCTATAGAACAACAACCTCCTCCATCCATTCCTCAACATGCCCCTGGAACACAAGAAAACATAATGGGGCAAATTGAAAACAACAAAAAAGAAATTGAAGATATAATTGCAAGGTTGAAAGATCCTTCCACTTCAACCTTGCATAGGTCCATGCTTGTTGAATCTCTTGAATCTATCTTATCAAATGTAGATTCAATTAGCAAGCAAATAACTAGTTGGACGGATAAGAGAAGAGAGTTTAGAGATTATTTTGCAGACAAGCTATCATACCAAGATGTGAAAAAATTACAAATTACAAAATTAGACTTATGTTCAATTTTCACAAACCCACAAACAAATCAACCTCCACCCATTACATGCAAGAGGTTCTCTATCCATTGGTGCAACAACCAAGCGATAAGGGACAATTTTGGGTAGAGGTGGTGGATGGTTTTTGACCATCCTCCATGCAATAATAATGAGGTCCCGTAATACTTTTTGAGGAAACTCTATTGCGAGTTTGTCCTCAATAAAGTGCTAAACTATTTTGATATGTGGGACTTCTGGGGTAGAGGTGGGGGGTCAGCACAAGATAGACCAAGGGCACGTCTTGACCCATAGTGGGTAGTGAAATGAGTAATCAACAAATCAGCCCATGAGCATGTTTCTATCCCTTCCATTGTGAAGGAGAGTGTTGAGGTCGATACACTTCAGTCCATTAGTGCCTTGACCCAGAGCATCATAGAGCATGCCGGTCCTGCAGTACAGATTGGGTTGGAAGATAGTGCGAGGAGTAGGGTCCCACCCCATGCTTGTTAGGCTTGCGGGTCAGCCTGTGGTTATGACCCCATGGATAGTCAGGATGCAGGTGCACAGGCTACATCTGCAGCTGAGCAGATGGTGATGACAGATACCGTCCTGAGTGAGACTTTCAGCCTTGATACTCAGGTAAATATTAGCAAGTTTATTGAATTTAATTTATTAAATTTTATTTTTGAAATGCAAGATTAACTAATTTAAATTGATGATTTTAATAAAATTTTAGGGTCATAGCATCAATGCAGTTTTCAGTGGTTCTCCACCTGCATTTTACACTAGATCATCTACTGTCGGGGTATGTAACTAGTAAATAATTATAAATATTACATATGAATAGCATCGTTATATGAATGATATTCTAATATCTGATTTTGGATGTTGAATAGGTTAATATTGTAGATTTCATGGCAACACCTGCCAGCGGTGGTGGACTTCAAAGCTTTACAGATGTAATAAAATAAATAGTTTAATGAATGAATTGTACTTAATAGATTTTTGTATGTGACTTGTGTGCTTTATTGTGTGTACTTCCATGTTTAGATGAACATGTGTGTATGTTAGGAGCCATGATTTGCATCACTATTATAGTTTTTGTAATTGAATAATGTTGTTTTATTTCCAGATGATACAGGCTGCGGAGACACCTCCCCATGTTCATAGGGCAATGGAGCATGGTGTGCCCTCTACGATTCATAGCTCCATGGCATTGACAGGGGTATGAGGCAGATTAGTAAATTTCAATTTACATTCATTGTTATAGTTGTCTATTTTTGAAAAATCAAAAGATTATGGATTTGAAGTTTAATTTCTATCTGGATGGTTTCTATAGGACATGACATCACCACGCCCTATTCCTGCTACTGAGGAAAGTGAGGAGACAGATTATATGTTAGCGGTAAGTGATTATTTTATTAAATGTTTCATTTTTTATAATATGTAATTTCTATATATTAATGTTTATACTTTTTATTGTAACAGCTAAAGATGCAGGAAGAACTAAATAGAAGGAGCAGCCCTCGGGTTTGTAGTAGACCACCCACATGTGCATCTCCATCCCCTAGAAGATCAAAGGCTGCTCATGATCTATTCTCTTCACCGGCCAAAGGGGAATGACTTTTTATTGTGTTCCTTTGTTGTATGCCTATATGGCATTTGTGGACATATATTTTGTATTGTATATAGTTGACATTGTATGCCTATATGGCATTCTTGTAAGCCTATATGGCTATTTTGTATATATGTTATAATTATATTGACAGATATTGATGTATGCCTATATGGATATTTGGTCAATACAAATCTTTTTTATTGATGGCATCCATACTCGCATTATAAATCCACATTTGAATGGATATTTGTAGATGGCTACTTCAAATATTTAAAGTCCAATTGTATTACATAGGATGTTTGTTAATCCAATAAGCTAGCTATTGTTATTCAAGTATCACCTAAACCTCATTTTAGAACTAAAAGATAAAAGTTGTATTTAAAAAAAAAATGAATCATCATGTTGAACAAAAAATATTAATATTCTTTATGAGTAGCATACAATGTCAACTATATGCAATACAAAAAAATGAATCATCATGTTATTCTTTATGTTTGAGATCCTAAAAATGACTAAGTCTGGTAGCCTGATATCCTGAAACACTAGGATGAATATCCAAGTCATTAGGATGATTGCGCCTTGAGAAAAAGTCATTAAGATGAGCACCTAAAGGAGACTTTCTTAAACATTCAAACATTGAGCAACAAGCATGAAGGGTTAAGGCACAATTTGCAACTCATAAAGCCTCAAAAGGGCGCCCAACTTGGAGAGAGCATTCATTTAAGACAAGGTGCCCATTGTCACCTGTTCCACCATAAAAGTGAGCCTAAGGTGGAAGGAGAACAAGCCTCTAGTAAGTTAAGTGCACCTTTTGTCTAAACCACTTCATTATGGCGCCCTAGCATGAGGAGGAGTATATAAGTCAATAGGAAATGGTGCCTATAATGCAAATGAAGGACTAAGTGGCATTTTTAATAAGCATCAATTCACCTTGAGTTTTCAATAAATACATCAAATTGAGCCCCATAAGCCTAGGCGCCCTTTGCCTTCAAAAGAACCTTGAATTGGTGCCTTGGAGGAAATCAACTTACAATGACAAGTCTTGGAGGTTTCGCATTTTGGATGATGTCTTTTGAGATTAACTACAATAATTGAAAGTTAAGATGAGTGGAAAGAACCCATCTTGAACCTTAGGCACCCTTCATGTAATTTCCCACCATCATGAGTGCCTAGATCTGAGAAGGAGTGAATGAAGGATCTTAACATCAAGAAGCATGTTATCAATCAACTTGGAGAAGTCTTTGACAATAATTATGATGAATTGAGTACATGGAAGTAAAGGAAGTACATATCAACTCCAAAGTGTGCCTATTGATCAATAAGAAATTCTTCCAAAGCAAAGGTGCTTATTGTGAATTTTCCTACTAGTTTTGGTGCCTTGAAGTCTAAGTGCATGAAAATCATGAGGATTTGCACTTAGGGATGAGATAGTCTTCATAAGAGTTTAAATAAGAACATCATCAAAATGTGCCTTGGTAGAAAGACTTGAGACCATCATCAAATAAGCCAAAATATCTATCTCCAATCTAGGCACAAATTCTAGCTCCTCCCAACTCAAATGAGTGCCCAAGTTGAAGTCAACTTTCATCTATACAACCCTCAGATTGTGCCTTGATTGAGGAAGGGATTTGAACCTCAAAATTTAATCATCTCAAGCCAAAAGCTTCCTTAGAAACTTGGCATTTGATTGAAATCATTGAGAATTAGTAAGAACCACCTAAGGATGTAAGGCGCACTTTTCACCCATACAAACCTAAAATTGTGCCTAAGGGAAATAACTTGATTTCATATCAATAGGTGAGTGCCTTGAGAGAAAGGATCACTCTAGGTCATTTTCAATTGTTGAAAGCACAAAAATGATAAAGATAAAGGCAATTGAGTTAGGCACACTTTATCCTCTAAGGACACCTCAATGAGCACCTTGGGTGAAATTGCATGAGATGACCTTTTGGAGTGAGCGCTTGAAAGATAGAATTCATTCTAAGACATGTCTCATCATTTAGAATTACAAAATTGCAAGTATAAAGACATTTAAATCTAGACGCACTCTCCATCAGTACAAACCCATTCTAGTGCCTAAGGGAGAAATTGCATTGAAAGACACCTTTTGAATGAATCTCTTAAGGGAGATTGAGCTCTTTAAGCCATTACAATTGTTTGAAATCATTTAAAGTGATAAATATGGACCAACTTGTGTTAGGTTCCCTTTGCTCTTTTTTTTACCTATATATGCGCCTAGATTTGTAGTAAGATTATTCCATGTTTAAAGAGGATTCCTTTGTGTTATAAAATGTTTATCATGAGGATTGATGTGTTTCTTAGTTTGTATTGTAGGAAGATTGAAGGAAAAGGTAGGAGCAAGAGCTTGGAGTCGCCTAGAGTCATCATGTAGCTGCTCCAAAGGAGCGTTTCACATTCATTCATGCCAGAGAGTTAAGATGGAAATAATCACTGCCAAGGAAACACCACTTCAAGAGGTAGCTACTCCAAGAGGTCACAACAAGATATATTTCAAGTCTTCTTCATCAACGACATCACTAGTTGCATCATGTTCAAAGACTTCCATCTATCACTTCAAGTTCCATTCATCTTCAAGTATCAACTAGATTCTTCATCAATCATCGCTTCAAGATTAGCATGTAGCCGCTCCAAAGGAACTTCTCATCATCATCAAGCATTCCAAAGACATCCATTCAATTTCAAGTCCCTCTGATACATTCAAGCCTCCTTGAGAAGTCATCTACTTCACATATAAGGGAAAGTGTTATCATCAATATCTACACTTCAAGGACCTTTCAAGTTGGAATACTTCTTCATTGAACATTCGAAGACATCCATCCAAGCTTCAAGTTCTTTCACAATCTTCAAGTCCAGGAGAAATTGCATCTAGTGAACTCATTAATTGGCACCTAGGAGGAAAAGACCTTAAAATTACGTTGTTGAGTCAACAATTTAGAAATTGAGCCATTCCTAGTCAATTGGAGTCATAAAATATCAAATACAAAGTCAAATTGGACTTAGGCGCCCCTTCATGTAATTTCCCACCATCATGAGTGCCTAGATCTAGGAAGATCATCCAATTGCCCCTAGGAATAAGATACAAGTCCAAGACCTTAAATTTCAGTGCCTAGAAGTTTGATGGATTGAATAAGCTACATTGGCGCCTAAGGGTAAGTTGTATCTAATGACATCACCTAATTGAGCGCCTAGGAGGTATAAAGCTTAACATTGACATGAGGACAAGCGCTTAGTAAAGGAGAGTTTCTCAAACATTTAAGCATGTGAATGAAGTCATAGAAATGCACTAAGTCATCTAGGCACCATTTTCCCCTTGTGTACCCTTACATTTGCACCTAAGAAGAAGTTGCTTCAATTCATTGGAGTGTTTGAGTATTGAGGATTTCGTAGCAATTCTTTACAACTTTACACTGCCTCCTTCTGATATTTTTGCTTAGAGATATAAAAAATTGAGAGAGGTTATTGTAGAGGCATTCTACGTGATCGTGTTTCCTTAGACGGAATGTTTCTAAGTGACACAGTTTTTGAGTAACATCTCATCAAAGATTGCTGCCTTTTTGCACTTTGGACTCTTCAGGGATATCGTTGGTACAATGTAGCTCAGACTGTTTCGACATGTTTGTGTGAAAAATAGGACCATGCCTAGTGTAAATGTACCCATCCGGATGCGTTGGAATAGTCAGTTTGGTCACATTAGGAGTAGGATGAAAGTTACACGCCTTTGCAACTTTACATTGCCTCCTTCTGACAATTTTTGGGGCAGCAAAAAACCTTTGACCACGAGCAAATGCCTATGAGATATAAAAAACTTAGAGAGGTTATTGTAGAGGCACTCTACATGATCACGTTTCCTTAGACAGAATGTTTCTAAGTGACACAGTTTTCAAGTAACATCTCGTCAAAGATTGCTGCCTTTTTGGACTTTAGACTCTTTAGGGATATCGTCGATACAATGTAGCTCAGACTGTTTCGACATGTTTGGGTAAAAAAAAGACCATGCCTAGCATAAATGTACCCATACGGACACATTGGAATAGTCATTTTGGTCACATCAAGAGCAGGACGAAAGTTACACCCCTTTGCAACTTTACACTGCCTCCTTTTGACGATTTTTGGGGCAGTAGAAAACCTTTCACCACGGGCAAATGCCTCAGAGATATAAAAACTGAGAGAGGTGATTGTAGAGGCACTGTACATGATCATGTTGCCTTAGACAAAATGTTTCTAAGTGACATGGTTTTTGAGTAACATCTCATCAAAGATTGCTGCCTTTTTGCACTTTGGACTCTTTAGGGATGTTGTTGGTACAATGTAGCTTGGACTGTTTCGACATGTTTGGGTGAAAAATAGGACCATGCCTAGCTTAAATGTACCCATCCAGACATGTTGGAATAGTCAGTTTGGTCGCATCAGGAGTAGGATGAAAGTTACACCCCTTTGCTACTTTACACTACCTCCTTCTAACGATTTTTGGGGCAGCAGAAAACCTTTCACCATGGGTAAATGGCTCAGAGATACAAAAAATTGAGAGAGGTTATTATAGAGGCACTCTACATGATCATGTTGCCTCAGATGGAATATTTCTAAGTGACACAGTTTTCAAGTAACATCTCATCAAAGATTGCTGCCTTTTTGCACTTTGGACTCTTCAGGGATATCGTCGGCACAATGTAGCTTGGACTGTTTCGACATGTTTGGGTGAAAAATAGAACCATGCCTAGCCTAAACGTACCCATCTAGATGCATTGGAACTGTCAATTTGGTCATATCAGGAGCAGGACACCAAAAATATAAAAGTTGCTTTGTGTAACTTGACAACATTGACACTTTTTTGCAACATGACTCAAAGACTCAAACTGACCCCAAATGACCGAAAGTGACTTAAAATCACCTTGATTTTGGTGCCCAATGTACATTATAGAGGTCTAGGTACTCCTTAGCATTCAAACATCTTAGATGAGCGCCTAGGAAAGGAAAAAACTCTAAGTTTCATCATCATGAGTGCCTAATATCAAGAGACTTTAATGGCCCAAACCTTAGCATGGAGTCCTAAGGTGCATTTCATGTCTCCTTTCATCCATTTTGGAATCCTTATGTAGATTTTTCAACTTAATTTGGCACTCTATATGTGAAGGAAGATCTAAAGGCATGAAAGTGGATGTCATTTTGCAGGAGTTTGGATCATCAAAATTGAAAGAAATAAGTCTATTAAGCTTGGGCACCCTTGGTCTTCTTTTCATTCATTATGAGCGCCTTGGGAGAATGGTATATAGGTCATCATCATGATTGGGCACCCTGGATCTAGAGTGTTGGAGAGATCATCAAATGGTGTCTAGAGGAAGTAGGATGAGTTATGAGTTTGGTCGCATCAGGAGCAGGACACCAAAAATGCATAACATGATGATGTAAAAATGTGTATATCAGTAAAAATGTAGGAGGAAATAAAAAAAAGACAAACCATACAAATTAATATGCATACTTACAACTCAATGTAACATGACTTTACAAAATCAATGTGAATACTTACAAATTAATCCAATGAACCATCCGGCTCTGCTCTACTCTTTATTGTGTCAAGTATTGCTTCATGGTCAGACTCACGCACCTTCCACAAGATTTTGTTCAAAGGTCTACCCCGATACTTTATCAAATGAACATTGGATACCATGACAAGGTTTGAGTAATGAAGAATCTTTCGATGTGTGTCAAAGTCCTGAAACAACCAAATATTAACACTCTTATGTGGGTACCTTCTAAGCCATGTTCCAGTAATAACCACTAAGCATGTAGGGTATTCGATGTTTTCTCCATCTGTAACAGGGGCCTCTAATTTATTTTTGGCCTCAACACAACAACATAAGTAATAATCTGTTCCCTCTTCATTATCTTCATCTGCAATAACTGCATATACGTGCCCTACATTGATATGTGTAGCAAAATAGATGAAATTAGTCAACATTACAAAAACACTACAAAGTAAGATGACATTACCTGGTTGAACTAGATGAAATTAGATGCATATACGTGCCCTATATTACCTAGTTGAACTAAATCTGATATATGGTCAAAGTCAACTGATGATTCCATCTATGTTAGTTCCAGTGCCATTGGGGGTCAATATGTGTCAAGTGGGCTAAGATAACTTAACTGCCATTTGTCAACCCACTCCTTTGATTCGCACTCATCCCAGACTTGAATTGTACAGGAAGAACAAAATCATGACATCTTTTGCGTATGGATACTCCATGAACCTACAATTGAGCTTCTGAAAGAGTGCATCTCATTCAATCCTGTCAGTGTACAATAGTCCTCATATGGTGCAATGTTAGTATTATCTATCAACCAAAAAAATCTACGAACTGAAGACTTACCTTCATTACCTAGACCCATGGAAGCATTACACCACTCGACAATCGATTTTGCATATGTCAAATTTGCATTGTCCACATATGCTGAATACCTATAAAATTATGCCTCCTACTCAGCCAATAGAAATTTCGTGAGTTCTTGAATTGTGACGCACATTTATCCAACCATATGATATCCTGACTGAACGATATGCCCCTTCTAGCCAAATCATTATAGAACACCTGAAAGCAACCTTGCACAAACTCTATAGAATGCGTACGATCATCACTAATATAGAAATTATACTCCATTATGATCTTTCTGTCATCCTCTATACTGTCATTCACATGAATGAATGTGATGTGCACAAATATAGAAACCTGTATGGAGTTGTAATATTGTGATTGCACCTCACGCTATGACTGTAGAATATAGTTCTCTGCAAAGTCAATGACTGAAATAATGCTACCAACTAGAAATGTGTCCTTGCATAACTTGAATTGCAAGTCCAACCATCGAGCTTTATAGGCATGTATTGCATACTCATACACTATGATGTCACGAAATATAGGCATAAACTGATACACTGGAATCTTTTCAATAACCAATTCACACCTCTTTGCTTCTTTACCATCTTTTGTATTGTATGCCACTATTTTATACTTGCCAAACTCTACTAGTTCATTTCCAACCACATGTGTTCTTTCCATATGTTCACATATTGGCAAATGTTGCAAGCCACTGCAACGATGACATGTGCCATCCAAGCATAAATTTTTGTAGAATATTTGACCTTCCTCTCTTTCACATAAAATTCTTGATATGAAGTCTCTTGAAGATGTTGGTGGGGCACATATGGCATAACCCTGCAAATCATTGTTAGTATGCATATCTAAACATATAGACCTATAAGCATCAAAATGGTTAGAAAATTTAATATGTAATCTACAACAACAAGTAGTGCGTGTGTGATTTATCTTGACATAGAAAGGTTTTAGCATTTCAAAATATCTTTGACAAATTTTAATTTGAGGATACTTCTCTAGAAATTTACCATAAAACTGTGTTTGAGTCTCAACCAAAAAATGCTTTGGATGTGGCTCACGGTTCTGACTACCGATTCTCCTTCTTACCACATCCCTTTGATTCAGAGATACCCTTGTGTAATTCTTCCAAAAGTCTTCAATTAGTGATCTCAATGCTTCAACAATTGGTTTATCTTTTTGTGGTAGTCTCCTTGAGAACACCCATTATTCATTGGCATTAGTGTCCTCAATTCTTTGGCATCTTCCAATGGCTCTTGATAAAATTTTCCTATTAATTCTCAATTCTTGACTCGTCTTTCTAATAAGACGAGATTTCCTCATTTGACTACTTACTATAGTTGATGTAATCACACGCTGTGTTGCATTACTATCTTTTGTGCGTGAGGTGTTACCCACACTCTCATATGCACTCATTAGATTCTTGACAATAGATTTTTCACTTGAAGCCTCTGATGCTCTCAACCCAAGAATCTTCATGATGGACCTATACTTTATACTTCACATCATTTCAATGAATAGTTGACATCTTACAGTCTCATTTAACTTTTCAAAGAACAATCTCCAAATCTTATGAGCATATCTTCTACAAGTGCATTTTGGAATCTTACCTTCCATTGGCTGCAAAATATTCTCATCAATTTCAATCAAATACTTTGGCTTTCTATGCAAAATTCTAGTTGGTGTTAAGTTAGGTAAATTCATCTCAACATTAGGAAATTTATCAATATTTAAATGAGATGGGCTAGATGGCATACCTTTGATCGAAGATGGAACAGATGACATACCTTGAGGTTGAGGTGGGAACGATGGCATACCTCCTTCATCACATGTGAGTGATGATGTACTCTCAACTTGAGATGTGGTAGATGGTGTCCCTACATGTTTACTTGCGGTAGAGGACATGTCTCCAATTGTGGTATTCAAATCTCTCGTAGCACAAAGTTTTTGCATTCATTCTCTTTGTGCCACCAATACCATATCTCTTTGTGATGGTTGTGGTTCCTCTTCAATTGGTATGTCTTCATTTATTGTGTCCAATTTCCTCTTCTCATGAAGTTCCCTCATAGCCACTGTTTTCTTTGCATTCTTAGCTTCTATCTCTTCCTATGTTGGTTTAATTCTTGATCGTCTCCTCGGCATGACAGAGAATTTGTCTATAGCATGATAAAGAGACCAATATTAGTTCCTAAGAAATGAATACAAGATAATAGTGGGAATGTATTTTTATTATGTTGTAAGGATTTATTCTTGTATAGTTTGACATCATGGTATGTTAAGGTTTATTTATTACACATAATTATTAAAGAGCACAAGTGTAAAAAATATACATGGCATCATGTGAGATTGTAGGCTGATTTCTTGATTGGGAATGTGTCTATTTTAAACATGTATGATAAAGCATGATAAAGTAATTCAATCTGAATTAAGGAAGATGTAAAGAACATGCATGTAAAGACTTGACATACCTAAAAAACAAAGATTCGAATGGAGAGAGTAGCCAATTATGTAGTGTTTTTTTCTTCTTGCATCAAACTCCTCAACAATTTGAGTTTTTCACCACTTGCTTCCTTTTCAATGTTAAATTGAATAACACTCAAATATAATTACTAACAACAATACTATTAACTAATCTATAATGTTAAATTCCTAAAATTGAATCAAAATTAACATTGCAACACTACAAAAATTGAAACTTGAATAGATATATATCAAACTTGGTGTAAAAACTGTTATTTCCTCCTTCTCAAGTTGGCAAAGTAGAAAAGGTGGTTGAAAGATCATGCAAAGGTGGTACAATGTGTCAAATGTGCATGTGAACTTCCCAACAGCATGAAAGAACTTCTTTTTTGTCAGAGCACACGTAGAATCTGTATGAAAATAGAGCATGTGGGCCTGGATCATGGGGGTCAACACTTTTTTACCATTTCTATAGAAAGACAAAAATGTGAGCACGTTATAACACACTTGTGTTTTGTCCTGCTATAGATTGATCACATCTTGTGCATTTCTCTTTCCAAACCTTCCCCTTCAGACTTGAATGACCACAAGGTTTTTGAGGGATAACTTTTCATATTTCCTGCAAGAGCTTGCTAGATGCTCCGCCATATCATAGGCATAAAAATGAAGGGGCAAGCCCTCATAATCAAGTTCTTGATAGAAAATGCCCATCGAGGAAGAAAGACAGATCTTCTTTGGAAGCAAAAGTTCTAGTTTGTGACAAATCCTTATCTAAGCATAAATAGCAAGGGTTCTATCAAGCGATTGCCAATCCACTTCCACAAAGTCTCCTGAAGACTTCCTGATTGATTCCAAAACATCCACACCCCAAAATTGGAGAGGCAATCAATATAATTGAACCCATAAATCTACATTTGATGACAGAAACCCTCAACACTATACCTTAAACCCTAATCCCTCAACCCTCAACCCTAAATCTTATCTCTAAACCCTAAACCCTCAACCCTCAACCCTAATCCATCATCCCTCAACTCTAATCCCTCATCCCTAAACCCTAAATGCTATCCCTATTCCTAAACCCTCAACAGACCTGATACTATACCTTAAACCCTAATCCCTTATTCCTAAACCCTCCAACCCTATCCTTAATCATTATACCCTCCACACTCTACTTTAAACCTAATCCCTTGACCCTCAACCCTATCCCTAAACCCTTGACCCTCAACCCTCAACGTCAAACCCTAATCCCTCAACCCTTAACTATGATCCCTAGACCCTAAACCCTAAACCCTAAAGCCTCAACCCTCATCCATCAATGTCAAATCCTAATCCCTCGACCCTTCACTCTAATCCCTCAACCCTAAACCCTATCCCTAAACCCTTAACACTATACCTTAAATCCTAATCCCTCAACCCTCAACCCTAATCCCTCAACCCTCAACCCTAATCCATCATCCCTCAACTCTAATCCCTCATCCCTAAACCCTAAATGCTATCCCTATTCCTAAACCCTCAATAGACTCGATACTATACCTTAAACCCTAATCTCTTATCCCTAAACCCTCCAACCCTATCCCTAATCCTTATACCCTCCACACTCTACTTTATCCCTAATCCCTCGACCCTCAACCCTATCCCTAAACCCTTGACCCTCAAACCTCAACCCTCAACCCTCAATGTCATACCCTAATCCCTCAACCCTTAACTCTAATCCCTCGACCCTCAACCCTATCCCTAAACCCTAAACCCTAAAGCCTCAACCCTCAATGTCAAATCCTAATCCCTCAACCCTTCACTCTAATCCCTCAACCCTAAACCCTATCCATAAACCCTCAACACTATACCTTAAACCCTAATCCCTCAACCCTCAACCCTAAACATTATCCCTAAACCCTAATCCCTCAACCCTCAACCATAATCTGCCATCCCTCAACTCTAATCCCTCATCCCTAAACCCTAAATGCTATCCCTATTCCTAAACCCTCAATAGACTCGATACTATACCTTAAACCCTAATCCCTTAACCCTAAACCCTTCAACCCTATCCCTAATCCCTCGACCCTCAACCCTATCCCTAAACCCTTGACCCTCGAACCTCAACCCTCAACATCAAAGCCTAATCCCTCAACCCTTAACTCTAATCCCTCGACCCTCAACCCTATTCCTAAACCCTAAAGCCTCAACCCTCAATGTCAAATCCTAATCCCTCAACCCTAAACCCTATCCTAAAACCCTCAACACTATACCTTAAACCCTAATCTCTCAACCCTCAACCCAATACCTTATCCCTAAACCCTAATCCCTCAACCATCAACCCTAATCTGTCATCCCTCAACTCTAATCCCTCATCCCTAAACCCTAAATGCTATCCCTATTCCTAAACCCTCAACAGACTTGATACTATACCTTAAACCCTAATCCCTTATCCCTAAACCCTCCAACCCTATCCCTAATCCTTATACTCTCCATGATGGGGAGGCCTATGGGCTTAGATAACCTATCTTGAACTAACAGTTCAAGACCTAAATCATACCCAAGTCTACCTACCAATTCAAGTGCTTAAAGACATTTTCTACCCAAAATGCCTAATTCAACTTAAACAGTCTATTACAAAGGTGAAAGACCTATTTGCCTGTTGTTTCCAATGCAGACAATGCTTTCTTGGTGTGAGGTATTCTTCTTTATCCTCACTGCTTCCAAGATTCCTAATCTCCAAGGGTTATAGCCTTCTTGAGCCTATTATCAGACCTCCTCTCTGGGTCTAGGGTTCTGATTGCTTGGTGCTTAACTCTTTCTACTCTATTTTTCACCCCTGTCTTCTTAAACTGTAACTTGCATACCTAGCCGGGCTATAGTACATCTCACCTAGGACAAGTTCACATGGCCTCTCATTGACAATCCAATCACTAACACAAACAGAAACAAAAGAAACAAGGTCTCTGCTTGATGGCCCTCCATGACTGTACAAGGAAAATGCAGGGGCATCAAGATAGACACATCTTGTACAAACAGAAACAAAAGAACAGAAATTAAACTATCTACTCTACTGCAAAATGGGTTATACAAGTACTCTACAGACAATATACAAATGGATTCAAACTATCAGTGTTTCTATTATCAGAAGTTTCTCTATTACATTCAATGTATGTTCTTCAATCTTTATCCAACATTCCAACCCATTTACAAAGCCAAGAACCAATTCTTATACTCTTCATCCTTTTTCTGTTATCAGACGGTTAAGGTTTCCTGCATTAGTGTTACTCCTGGCCATTCCACTGGCCTAACACATTGGCATACAGTTAGGGTGATAGCCCGATCCTTGTTTCAAATAACCGACAGTCTCCTTACTGTGGTTTTCTTTGTTGACTGTCATCGATGAAATAATGCCTATCGGCATCCTCCAGGAACTTCACTCCGATCTCACTTTTCTCACCGATCGGTTACTTAACCTAGTCTTCACCGTCACGGCTTTGCTAGTAGTCATCGGCAAGACAATGCCTATCAGCATCGTCACATTTCGTTCCCTCGATATCCGAGCTTCCTGCCGATGAGTCCAACGTAACCTTGCTTAGTGTTACTTTCGCTTATCAGTGTGACAAACACCATCGGTAAGCTCCAAACTTCTGCTACCGATATACCATCTCCCTCTGATGGAAACTTCCCTTCACCTTTGTCGGTGTGACCTTCAACATCGGTGAAACCTTTCACCTCTCCTCCGATGTGCCAACTCTCCCCGACGGATAGAATCATCGACCAGACTTAACCTATCGGTGTAACTTTCGTTTTGTTCACCGATCTCAATACTCCTACCGATATGTATTGTCTTTGTCTTGCTCTTTGTTGAGACTCTTTCCATCACTCTGACTTTGGGCTTGTCTTCCGATCCTCCATCTCATGCCGAAAGGCTCAACCTAAACTCCTCCATCGGTGAGACATATTGATTATCACGCCGATACAACTCGATCAGTGAGATCCTTATGGTCGGCTCAACACAATTTTATCTCTCTGCTAGTCTTCTCACACCGATATACCTTTTTATCGGTGGGACACCGCTATCAATATAACTTCAAAAAGCTTCACCGATGAGCTCTCTCACTCTGATGGATCCAATTTTGAATAAGCATAAATTAATTGACATGCTATCAAATGACCCTACACTTGCATCAGTCTTGTGCCTTCCTAACTGAAAATCAAAAAAACATCACACCAAAAAAGTGAACGAATATACACATGGGCTCACTCCAAGCCCATTGGTGCTCCTGCACCATACTCCCCCTGTGCGGAAGAAGTCAAGTCACCTCGGGTGACAGCAAGGCAAAATCAATGCCCCGCTTCTTGAACTCAGATTCTGCAACCCAGGTAGCCTTTGCTTCAGGCAATTGTTTCCACTTGATCAGATGCTCCATATATAGACCATGTCTAGTCTATTTTTGCACGCGTGAATCTAGAATTCTCTCAGCCTGTGGTTTGAGTTTTGGTGGCAAGGTCACATCATTCACTATCTGTGCAGCTTCTGAACTAGATTCCCCTACTGCCAGATGAGGACCTTTATATGGCACCAGGTCTTGAACATTGAACACTAGTGAGATTGCCAAGTCTACTGGAAAATCAATCCTATATGCATTGTTGCCATACTTGTTCAGAATTCTGCAAGGACCAATCCATCTCATCTACAGTTTGGTTGGTATCCCTTTCAGCAATCTGGCTTTGTTCAAATGAACCATAACTAAATCACCAACTTCAAACTAAACATCCTTCCTGTGTGCATTTACCCTGTGTTTGATTTTTTGGGTATTGTCCACCAATGTCTTCTGTACCTATTCATGTATCTCCTTCATAGACTCTGCAAAATCCTCTGCATGACCACTTCTATACTCCATGTCTCCAAGATGTCGAATTTCACATACAACTCGAGGGTGCATTCCATATACTATCTCAAATGGACTTTTGCCAGTAGTCCTATTCACACTGTCATTATAGGCAAATTCTACCTGATGAATGACTTGATCCCAACTCTGTCCATATTATTTTGTTAGACACCTTGACAAGTTGCCCAACGTTCTGTTCACCACTTCTGTTTGGCCATCTATCTGTGGATGATATGCTAATCCAAAAGATAGATTTGTTCCTAACCTCTGCCATAAAGTTTTCCAGAAATGTCCCATGAACTTAGCATCTCTATCAGACACTATGCTTGTTGGAAGTCCATGAATCCTTATGACCTCTTTGAAAAACAAACGAGCGATATGACTGGCATAATGAGTCACCTTACAGGGAATGAAATGACTCATCTTGCTGAATCTATCAACAACTACAAAAATACTATCAAAACCAGTCTTAGTCTTTGGTAGACCAACTACAAAATCCATACTTACACAATCCCATGGTCTAGAAGGAGTGGGTAATGGGTGATACAGTCTAGCATTTGAAGAAGCTCCCTTGGCCTTTTGACAGATGATACACTGTTCCACATACTTTTTGACATCTTTGTACATCTTCGGCCAATAGTAGAACCTCTGGACTAACTCCAATGTTTTATTCAGACCAAAATGTCCACTCAAATTGCCATTATGCTTCTCCTATATGAGATTTTCTCTCATGGATCCTTTTGGTACACATAATTGTCCACCTTGGCCCTGTTGTAATGTGTAATCTACAAATTCACTATGAAAGTGATTTTCAAAATCTTGATAGACTTTGTATGCGTCAGCAAAATCTTCATCCTCTTTATAAAGGATTCTAAACTCCTCCATCCCTATACTTCTTAATTGCACTTCTTGTACTGTGAGCACCCTCCTGCTTAAAGCATCTGCTACTTTGTTGAGCTGTCCCTTCTTATGTTTAATGGTGAATGTGTAGGACTATAAATACTCCATCCACTTGACATGTCTATGGCTCAACTTATCTTGTGAGTTCAGAAAACTCAAAGCTTGATTATCTGTATACACAACAAATTCCTTAGGTAGGAGATAATGTCTCCATTTTCTAAGTGCTTGGACTAGAGCATAGAGCTCCAAGTCATATGAAGAGTATCTACTCTTTGCTTCATTTAGCCTCTCACTGAAAAAAGGCTACTGGTCTATTCTCTTGGCTGAGTACTGTACCTACTGCAATATTGCTAGCATCACATTCTAAACTAAACAACTTGTCAAAACTAGGTAGCACTAACATTGGCTGTGTGGCTACTTCTTTCTTCAATAGTTCAAAACTGTTATTAGCTGCTTATGTCCACTAAAACTTTGTTTTCATCCCACCTATGATTGTACCAAGCATGGGTGCACAAATAGCACTGAAATTCTTTATGAACTTTCTATAAAACTGAGCTAAGCCATGAAAACTTCTCACCTTAGTTGCTGCTCTAGGAGTAGGCCAGTTCAATATGGCTTCTACCTTTGACTTGTCCATCTTCAATTTTCCTTTAGACAACACAAAACCAAGGTATACCAATTCCTGCTTCATGAATTCATAATTCTCCAAATTTATGGTTAGTTGTTCATCATGTAACTTTTTCAAAATAGTATTTACATGTTTAAGATGCTATTCTTTAGTTTGACTAAAAATCAAGATGTCATCTAGATAAACAACTACAAATTTACCCGTATAGTCCTTGAGGACTTCATTCATGAGCCTCATGAATGTGTTGGGAGAATTTGATAAACCAAATGGCATAACAAGCCATTCATACAGTCCTTTTGTGGTCTTGAAGGCTATTTTTCACTCATCACCTTCCTTGATTCTGATCTAGTGATAACCACTTTTCAGGTCTATCTTGGTGAAATACTTAGCTCCTCCTAAACAGTCCATAAGATCTTCAATTCTGGGAATTGGAAATCTGTACCTTATGGTGATCTTATTGATAGCTCTGGAGTCTGTACATAGTCTCCATGTTCCTCCTTTCTTTGGTGCCAACACTGTAGGCACTGCACAAGGACTTATGCTTTTCCTAATCAATCCTTGGTCAAGTAACTCTTGCACTTGTCTAGCTATCTCCTTATGTTGATCTAGAGTCATCTTGTAAGGAGCTTTGTTAGGCAAAGATGCTCCTAGAATCAGATCTATTTGATAACTAATAGTTCTTTGTGGAGGTAGTGTTGCTAGTGTTCCATCACAAATTATGTCCTTATACTGTTCTAGTATAGTCTGTACCTCTTTTGGGATCACTACCTTTTTATCTTTTTGCTCCTCCTTAGGCTTTAGTATGATAGCATAGCCAATACCATCCTCCTTAAGAGTATTCAAAAACTCTTTACCACTCACGATTAAGACACTAGGACTTTTTGTCTTATTTGCTTCTTCATCTTCCAATGACTAAATTTTATAGGTGACACCATCTTTTTGAAAAGAATATGTGTTCTTCTCACCATCATGTATGGCCTTTCGGTCATACTGCCATGGTCTGCCCAATAATAGATGACATGCATCCATAGGTAGGATATCATAGAGTACCTTGTCTTTGTATCCACCTATACCAAACTCTACCCAAGCTTGCTCATTGACTATCACATGCTGACCTTTATTTAACCATGTGACTCTATATGGATTTGAATGAGGTATTCTTTGGAAATTTAATTTTCTAACTAGTTCATCTGATACTATGTTATCAGTAGACCCCGAGTCAATGATTACTTGACATACCTTGTTCATAATCTTGCATCTGATTTTGAATAAAGCTCTCCTCTGGCTTGGTTCATCTTTCACGGGTTCTTTGATCAAGGTTCTCCTTACCATGATGTTCTCCCCCACTTCTGAGGCTAGACTGACTTTAGGTGATTTGCTGCTTGAAGCATCATCATGTACATAATGATTTCTTTTATCAACTCCTTGAGAAGAAGATGTGCCTTTATCAGGACACCTATATGCTGGATGGTCTAATTGACCACAATTGTAGCATTTCATAGTGGTAAAGTAGGATCCTCTGCCTGATCCTCCTGATCTTCCTCTATTAGATCCCCTTCCTCTGTAGTTTCCTCTACTACTAGTCTCCCCACTCTGCTCTATGAGTTTGGATTCTCCTTAGGGTCTTTGATCAGTATTCCTACCACCATAATGTCCTCTTCCTCTGCTGTCTCTATCTCTTCCTCTTGATCTGCTATTTGTCTCTTGCTTCTTCTTACTCTTCTCCTCTGCCTTGAGTGCTAGCTGATAGCTTTGATGCACTGTTGTAGGGCTGAATAAGTTGATTTCCTCTTGAATACTCCACCTCAAACCATTGAGATATCTTTCCACTTTTACACTTTCATCTTCCATCACCTTAGACCTCAGGCATAGTTTTTGAAACTCCTCAGTGTATGCACTAACATCTAATTCTCTTTGTCTCAAATTTTGTTGTTTCTTGTACAATTGGACTTCATAATCTCTAGGCATGTATACTTATTTGATTTTAGCCACCATACCCTTCCAAGTAGCTATAGGTTTCTTGCCTTCTTTTTCTCTTTCAATTTGAACGAATTTCCACCATGTCAAGGCAGCTCCTCTAAGTTTTGATTTAGCCACCTTCACCTTTTGTGCTTCAGTCACTCCATCACATTCAATGTGATTCTCTATACCTTCTATCCATTCTATGACTAAATTAGGTTCCATCTTTCCACTAAAAAAAGGAACTTCTTCCAATGTTTTACCACTCATGGCTTTCAAGGCCTTCAAGAAAGGTTCTTCTTCCATCTTAGGATCAGGTGTGGGCTCTTCATCTTCTATAGACACACCTTTTTCCTTGTTTACTTTCTACCTAACTTCTTCAGTTTTCTCCATCATTACACCCAGTTTACTTTCCATTTTTGCCAATCTTTCCTGTAGGAGCCTATTCTCCTCTTCTTGATCATCAACCTTCTTTGCCAACTCTGCATTAGTCACCATCTCTCTCGCTGAACCTACAGACTCACTTGAACTTGGTGATGACATACAACTTCTTCTATTCCAACCTAGGAATAGCCCAAATCTTTAACTGGCTCTGATACCAATTTGATGGGGAGGCCTATGGGCTTAGAAAACCTATCTTGAACTAACACTTTAAGACCTAAATCATACCCAAGTCTCCCTACCAATTCAAGTGCTTAAAGACATTTTCTACCCAAAATGCCTAATTCAACTTAAACAGTCTATTACAGAGGTGAAAGACCTATTTGCCTATTGTTTCCAATGCAAACAATGCTTTCTTGGTGTGAGGTATTCTTCTTTATTCTCACTACTTCCAAGATTCCTAATCTCCAAGGATTATAGCCTTCTTGAGCCCATTATCAGCCCTCCTCTCTGGGTCTAAGGTTCTGATTGCTTGGTGCTTAACTCTTTCTACTCTATTTTTCACCCCTGTCTTCTTAAACTGTAACTTGCATACCTAGCCGAGCTATAGCACAGCTCGCCTAGGACAAGTTCACATGGCCTCTCATTGATAATCCAATCACTAACACAAATAGAAACAAAATAAACAAGGTCTCTGCTTGATGGCCCTCCATGACTATACAAGGAAAATGCAGGGGCATCAAGACAGAGACATCTTGTACAAACAGAAATAAAAGAACAGAAATTAAACTATCTTCTCTACTGCAAAAAGGATTATACAAGTACTCTACAGACAATATACAAATGGATTCAAACTATCAGTGTTTCTAGAAGTTTCTCTATTACATTCAATGTATGTTCTTCAATCTTTATCCAACATTCCAACCCATTTACAAAGCCAAGAACCAATTCTTATACTCTTCCTCCTTTTTCTATTATCAGACAGTTAGGGTTTCCTGCATTAGTGTTGCTCTTGGCCATTCCACCAGCCTAACACATTGGCATACAGTTAGGGTGATAGCCTGATCCCTGTTTCAAATAATTGACAATCTCCTTACTATGGTTTTCTTTGTTGACTGTCATCGGTGAAACAATGCCTATCGGCATCCTCCAGGAACTTCACTTTGATCTCACTTTTCTCACGGATCAGTTACTTAACCCTATCTTCACCGTCACAGCTTTGCTGGCAGTCATCGGTAAGACAATGCCTATCAGCATCATCACATTTCATTCCCCCAATATCTGAGCTTCCTGCCGATGAGTCCAACGTAACCTTGCTTAGTGTTACTTTCACTTATCGGTGTGACAAACACCATTGGCAAGCTCCAAACTTCTACTGCCGATATACCATCTCTCTTCAATGGAAACTTCCCTTCACCTTTGTCAGTGTGACCTTCGACATCAGTGAAACCTTTCACCTCTCCTCCAATGCGCCAACTCTCCCCGACAGATAGAATCATCGGCCAGACATAACCTATCAGGTGTAACTTTCGTTTTGTTCACCGATCTCAATACTCCTGCCGATATGTATTGTCTTTGTCTTGCTCTTCAGTGAGACTCTCTCGATCACTCTAACTTTGGGCTTGTCTTCCGATCCTCCATCTCACGCTGAAAGGCTCAACCTAAACTCCTCCATCAATGAGACGTATTGATTGTCACGCCGATACAACTCGATCGGTGAGATCCTTATGGTCGGCTAAACACAATTTTATCTCTCCAATAGTCTTCTCACACTGATATACCTTTTTATCAATGGGACACCGCTATCGATATAACTTCAAAAAGCTTCGCCGATGAGCTCTCTCACTCCGATGGATCCAATTTTGAATAAGCCTAAATTAATTGACATGCTATCAAATGACCCTACACTTGCATTAGTCCCACGCCTTCGTAACTGAAAATTAAAAAAACATCACACCAAAAATGTGAAAGAATATACACATGGGCTCACTCCAAGCCCCTTGGTGCTCCTGCACCATACTCCCCCTGTGTGGAAGAATTCAAGTCACCTCTGGTGACAGCAAGGCAAAATCAATGCCCTGCTTTTTGAACTCGGATTCTGCAACCCAGGTAGCCTCTGCTTCAGGCAACTATTTCCACTTGATCAGATGCTCCATATATAGACCATGTCTAGTCTATTTTTGCACGTGAGAATCCGGAATTCTCTCAGCCTGTGGTTTGAGTTTTGGTGGCAAGGTCACATCATTCATTGTCTGTGCAGCTTCTGAACTAGATTCCCTTGCTGCTTGATGAGGACCTTTATATGGCACCAGGTCTTGAACATTGAACACTGGTGAGATTGCCAAGTCTACTGGCAAATCAATCCTATAGGCATTATTGCCATACTTGTTCAGAATTCTGCAAGGACCAATCCATCTCATCTACAGTTTGGTTGGTATCCCTTTCTATAATCTGGCTTTGTTCAAATGAACCATAACTAAATCACCAATTTTAAACTGAACATCCTTCCTGTGTGCATCTACCCTATCTTTGATTTTCTGGGTATTGTCCACCAATGTCTTCTGTACTTGTTCATGTATCTCCTTCATAGACTCTGCAAAATCCTCTGCATGACCACTTCTATACTCCATGTCTCCAAGATGTCGAAGTTCACATACACCTTGAGGGTGCATTCCATATACTATCTCAAATGGACTTTTGCCAATAGTCCTATTCACACTGTCATTATAGTCAAATTCTGCCTGATGTATGACTTGATCCCAACTCTATCCATATTCTTTTGTCAGACACCTTAACAATTTGCCCAACATTCTGTTCACCACTTCTATTTGGCCATCTGTCTGTGGATGATATGCTGATCCAAAAGATAGATTTGTTCCTAACCTCTGCCATAAAGTTTTCTAGAAATATCCCATGAACTTATCATCTCTATCAGACACTATGCTTGTTGGAAGTCCATGAATCCTTATGACCTCTTTGAAAAACAAATGAGCTATATAACTGGCATCATGAGTCACGTTACAGGGAATGAAATGACTCATCTTGCTGAATCTATCAACAACTACAAAAATACTATCAAAACCAGTCTTAGTCTTTGGTAGACAACCTACAAAATCCATACTTACACAATCCCATGGTGTGGAAGGAATGGGTAATGGTTGATACAGTCCAGTATTTGGAGAATTTCCCTTGGCCTTCTGATAGATTATACACTGTTCCACATACTTTCTAACATCTTTGTGCATCTTCGGCCAATAGTAGGACCTCTGGACTAACTCCAATGTTTTATACAGACCAAAATGTCCACTCAAACTACCATTATGCTTCTCCTGTATGAGATTTTCTCTCATGGATCCTTTTGGTACACGTAATTGTCCACCTTTGAACAACAATCCCTATTGTAATGTGTAGTATGCAAAATTCACTATGAAAGTGATTTTCAAAATCTTGACAGACTTTGTATGCTTCAACAAAATCTTCATCCTCTTTATAAAGGATTCTAAACTCCTCCATCCCTATACTTCTTAATTGCACTTCTTGTACTGTGAGCAACCTCCTGCTTAAAGCATCTGCTACTTTGTTGAGCTGTCCCTTCTTATGTTTAATGGTGAATGTGTAGGACTGTAAATACTCCATCCACTTGACATGTCTATGGCTCAAATTATCTTGTGAGTTCAGAAAACTCAAAGCTTGATTATCTGTATACACAACAAATTCCTTAGGTAGGAGATAATGTCTCCATTTTCTAAGTGCTTGGACTAGAGCATAGAGCTCCAAGTCATATGAAGAGTATCTACTCTTTGCTTCATTTAGCCTCTCACTGAAAAAGGCTACTGGTCTATTCTCTTGGCTGAGTACCGCACCTACTGCAATATTGCTAGCATCACATTCTAAACTAAACAACTTGTCAAAACTAGGTAGCACTAACACTGGCTGTGTGGCTACTTCTTTCTTCAGCAGTTCAAAACTGTTATTAGCTGCTTGTGTCCACTAAAACCCTCAACCCTTAACTCTGATCCCTCAACCCTCAACCCTCAATGTTAAATCCTAATCCCTCAACCCTTCACTCTAATCCCTCAACCGTAAACCCTATCCTAAAACCCTCAACACTATATGTTAAACCCTAATCCCTCAACCCTCAACCCTAAACCTTATCCCTAAACCCTAATCCCTCAACCCTCAACCCTAATCTATCATCCCTCAACTCTAATCCCTCATCCCTAAACCCTAAATTCTATCCTTATTCGCAAACCTTCAATAGACTCGGTACTATACCTTAAACCCTAATCCCTTATCCCTAAACCCTCCAACCCTATCCCTAATCCTTATACCCTCCACACTCTACTTTAACCCTAATCCCTCGACCCTCAACCCTATTCCTAATCCCTTGACCCTTGAACCTCAACCCTCAACCCTCAACATTAAACCCTAATCCCTCAACCCTTAACTCTGATCCCTTGACCCTCAACCCTATCCCTAAACCCTAAAGCCTCAACCCTCAACGTCAAATCCTAATCCCTCAACCCTTCACTCTAATCCCTCAACCCTAAACCCTATTCCTAAACCCTGAACACTATACCTTAAACCCTAATCCCTCAACCCTCAACCCTAAACCTTATCCCTAAACCCTAATCCCTCAACCCTCAACCCTAAACCTTATCCCTATACCCTAATCCCTCAACCCTCAACCCTAATTTGTCATCCCTCAACTCTAATCCCTCATCCCTAAACCCTAAACGCTATCCCTATTACTAGACCCTCAACAGGCTCAATACTATACCTTAAACCCTAATCCCTTATCCCTAAACCCTCCAACCCTATCCCTTAACCATAATCCCTCGACCCTCAACCCTATCGCAAAACCCTTAACCCTCAAACTTCAATGTACTCAACCCTCAACTTCAAACCCTAATCCTTCAACCCTTAACTTTGATCCCTCGACCCTTAACCCTTAAAACATGAACCCTAAAACCTATCCCTACATGCTTGACACTCGACACTATATCTTAAACCCTAATCCCTTAACCCTCATCCCTAAAACCTCAACCCTAAATCATTAAACCTTCAATCCTAAACCCTATCCCTAATCCCTCTACCCTCGACACTCTTATTTAACCCTAATCCCTCTACCCTCGACACTCTTATTTAACCCTAATCCCTTGACCATTAACCCTATCCTTGAACCTCAACCCTCAACCCTCAACCCTAAATCCTCAACTCTCAACTCTGGACATTAAACCCTAATTCATCAACCCTAAACCCTAATCCCTCAAACCTAAACCCTATCCATAAACCATCAACCCTCAACACTATACCTTAAACCCTAATCCCTATCCCTCAACCCTTAACCCTTAAAACTTAAACCCTATCCCTACACCCTCAAGACTTGACACTATATCTTAAGCCTTAAACCATCATCCCTAAAGCCTCAACCGTCAATCCTTAATCCTTCAACCCTAAACACTATCCCTAATCCCTCTACCCTCGACACTCTAACCCTAACCTCAACAATAAACGCTAATCTATCAACCCTCAACCCTCAACACTATACCTTAAACCCTAATCCATCAACCCTAAAACATAATCCCTCAACCCTCAATCCTAAACACTATCAATAAACCATTAACCCTTGACACTATACCTTAAACCCTATGAGAAAAGATTTGCGTATGGTACATCCACAGTGAGTAATTAACAATTGAAATTACAAGGATGATCATTATGAGAAAAGATTTGCATTGGGGTACATCTATGTTTCTTGCTATCCACCCCACACTTAGGGAAGGTATATTGTTATGAAACAAGCAAATAATCTCCCATTATTTACTAGCTCTATCCACAAGAACTACTAAACTATACCTTAAACCCTAATCCCTCAACCCTAAACTTTCAACCCTAAACCCTATCCCTAATGCCTCTACCCTCAACACTCTACCTTAAACCTAATCCCTCGACCCTTAACCCTAAATGCTATCCTTGATGAAGGGGGTAAATCATAAAACACACAATAATAGAAATTGAACACAGAGAATAGAACTTTCTTTTATTGATTTGGGCAACTCATTACATTACAGAAGCTTAATTACAATCAGAGGAATCAGTCCTCTACAGGCTGCAACACACTACAGCTACCATCACCAGGCTCTAGAATCTTCTGCCTTCTGTAACCCCCAAATCAGCTAGGGTTTCTATTTTCCCACCTATTCTTGACTCTACACTTGCCCCCTTAACTCTCCTACTACCTAGGGTTTCCAAAAATGGTTATTAATAGCCTTTTTGGCGGTCAACAACCTAATTTTGAATTTTGCATCTCCCTCCAAAAATAGGTCAACTTCCGGGAGCCATAACTTTTGATCCGAGACTCTGATTGATGAACTGTTTTATGTGTCGGAAAGCTTGCAGAGTGCTTTATGTGCTAAGAACTAGCTCTACTAGTTCTAGCTATTTTCGGGCCCGTACAAGGCCGTTTAGTGCCTCAAACCTGAGTTTAAATAATTTTCAGGCATTTTTCAGGAAACGAAAACTTTAATATCTTTCAGCTCGCAAATGATCTTCATGTGATTCCTTTGCCAAAGGTCTTATATTTCCATTATGTAACTTCCTGTAAATTTTGACTTCATTCTGTGCCTAAATACAAACTTTCTAAAAATAGCAATTTACTATTTTTAGCAGTTTGGGAAAATTGAAAGTTCTACATTATTATTCAGGTGATTATGGGACCAGAACCATAGATTTTGAGAAGAAAAGGGTAGAACATCAACAATTTTGAAACACTTTTTTTTTTTGGTGATGCAAGATTGCCCTTACACCATTAGATGCTCCTGCATCAGACACCCAGGGTAATTTGAGAAGTGACCTTGTCACGTCTCAGGTGTTTGTGTGAGGAAAACCCGAACGATCAACCTCTACCTTAGACAACCAAGAAGAATCTTGAACAGGCCTTCCTTTCCATTTCACTAGATATTCTTCATATTGTTTGTTTCGAGTACTCCTTCCCACATGGCTATCCAAGATCTCTTCTATCTCCTCTATTGAAGTAGATGTCGGAATACTCCACTGCACTTCTGTTGGTCCATCCTCTATTCCACCTTCATGATATTCTATTAAATCAGTGATGTTGAAAATAGGGGAAGTGTTGATCCCACTCGGCAGCTCTACCTCATATGCATTTCCAGAATCATGCTTCTTCAGGATTCTGCATGGTCCAAATTTCTTCATTTTTAATTTATGGTATGTTCCAACTGGGAACCTTTCTTTTCTCAAGTGAACCATGACTTCATCTCCCACCTGGAACTCCTTATACCTCCTCTTCTGATCTGCCTTATCCTTGTACTGAGTAGTCATCTTATTAATGTGCTTTCTCACTTCTTCATGCAAATTCTTCATATGTTCTACAAAGTCTTTAGCCTCAGCACTTGTCTTTTCTCCCTTATCCAGATTCCTTAACTCTGAAGCATTTCTTGGACTATTTCTATATACAATCTGGAATGGTGATTTACCAGTACTCCTATTGATAGAATTGTTGTAAGCAAATTCTGCTTGTGGTAAAATCAAATCCCATCCCTTGGGTTTATCTCCTACTAAGCATCGTAGCAGGTTACCCAAACTCCTATTCACCACTTCTGTCTATCCATTAGTCTGTGGATGGTGTGCAGAACTGAACTTCAAATCTATCTTCAACTTCTTCCACAATGTCCTCCAGAAATAACCAACAAACTTGGTATCTCGATCTGAAACTATGCTTTTTGGTAGACCATGTAGTCTCACCACTTCCTTGAAAAATAACTCTGCAATATGAACAACATCATTAGTCTTCTTACAAGGAATAAAATGTGCCATCTTTGAGAATCTATCCACCACCACAAAAATAGAATCATGCCCTCTCTGTGTCCTTGGTAAACCAAGAACAAAATCCATACTAATATCATCCCATGGCTTCTCTGGTACAGGTAATGGTTGATACAATCTTATATTTTGACTTGTTCCTTTTGCCATCTGACATACTCTGCAACTCTACACAAACTTCCTCACATCCTGCTGCAGCTGTGGCCAATAATAATTTTCACCAACAATAGAAATGGTCTTATCTCGACCAAAGTGTCCAGCCAATCCTCCACTATGCTTCTCCTTAATTAGGTTCTCTCTCATGGAACTCCTCGGAATGCACAACTGGCTTCCTCTAAACAACATGCCATCTTGGATTATGAAATCCAACCATTTTGTCCTATCCAAAGTAACAGGCTCCAGACAAGCTTTCCAAGCCTCTGCAAAATCTGGATCTTTAGGATACAAACTTTTGAGCTCATCGAACCCAACAACCTCTATCTTCATTTCTATCAATAATTTTTGCCTTCTGCTCAAGGCATCTGTAACTCTGTTGGACTTCCCATTCCTGTGCTTCAAAACAAAGGTATAACTCTACAAAAACTCAACCCATTTTAAATGCCTTTGGTTCAACTTCCCTTGACTATTAAGATACTGTAAAGCTTGATGATCAGTATATAAAACAAACTCTTTTGGCAATAGATAATGTCTCCATTTCTTCAAAGCCTGAACTATTGCATAAAATTCCTGATCATAAACAAAATACTTTTTCTTGGCATCATTTAGCTTCTCACTAAAATAGGCAATGGGCTTACCTTCTTGGCTCAAAACAGCTCCTATACCACTACCACTGGCATCACAATCTACCTGAAATACCTTTTAAAATCTGGAAGTGCCAAAACAGGTTGTTCTATGACTTTCTGCTTCAATGTGTCAAAGCTCTTGTTAGCTCCTTTAGTCCATCTAAACTCTTTTCTATCCCCTCTCATTGTCTCAGTTAGGGGTGCACAAATGCTACTAAAATTCCTGATAAACTTTCTGTAAAAACTTGCCAAACCATGAAAAGATCTTACCTCCATTGCACTCCTTGGCATAGGCCACTCAATGATAGCCCTTACTTTTTCTGGGTCCATCTTAAGACCCTCCTCTGAGACAACAAATCCTAGGTATACCAACTCTTTTTTTGCAAAACTACATTTCTTCAGATTAATCAGCAACTTCTCCTCCCTAAGTTTCTCTAGAACTCTTCTGATATGCATCAGATGCTCATCCCAAGTCTTACTAAAAATCAAAATATCATCCAAATAAACAATAACAAAACTTCCCAAAAATTCTTTCAGTACCTCATTCATGAGCCGCATGAATGTGCTCGGTGCATTGGTTAGCCCAAATGGCATGACTAACCACTCATACAAACCTTCCTTTGTCTTGAAGGCTATCTTCCATTCATCTCCTTCTCTGATTTAGATCTGGTGATACCCACTCTTCAGATCAATCTTCGTGAAGTACTTGGCTCCACTCAAACAATCCATTATGTCATCCATTGTGGGCAATGGAAACCTGTACTTGATTGTGATCTTGTTGATGGCTTAGGAATCTGTACACATCCTCCACTCTCCATCTTTCTTCGGTGCCAGTATTGCAGGTACCACACATGGACTTAGGCTTTCTCTTATCAATCCCTTCCTCAACAACTCCTGAACTTGTCTGTACAACTCTTCACTCTCTGCAGGAGTCATTCTGTGGGCTGCCTTGTTTGGCAAACTAGCTCCTGGTATCAAATCCATTTGATGACTTATCTTCCTTACTGGTGGTAAACCTTCTGGTACATTATCAGAGATAATGTCCTAGAACTCTTCCAACATATCTGAAACTTCTGCTAGTACATCTTCACAGTTCTCTTGACTAATCTTAGGAATCAATGCAAAGCAATGATGCTCATGCTTCATACCCTCCAAAAATTCCCTACCATCTACCAGGCAAATTTTGGCAGTACTACATACCTTTTCTTCCACCTCCTTCAAGGGCTTCAACTTATGACGAACTCCATCATTTGTTAGGGACTATGTGTTTGCACGGCCATCATGGACAGCGCTTCTATCATACTGCCACGGCCTCCCCAATAGCATATGACATGCATCCATCGGTATGATATCACACAGCACCTCATCATGGTAGTCACCAATCTTGAACTTTACTAAACACTGCTCATTAACCAAAGCTCTATGGTCCTTCTGTAACCATGCAATCCGATATGGATGTGGATGCTTTCTTCTTGTCAACTTCAACTTGTCAACCATCTCTTCTGAAACCAAATTATCAGTGCTTCCACTGTCAATAATAATATCACAACACTTACCCTCACATTTGCACCTTGTGCGGAATAAACTCTTCCTCTGATTGGGTTCTTTTTCCTCATTCAGCAAGGTTCTTCTGACAACTAGGGTTTCTCCCCTTTCAGCATCTTCAGAATGCTCAAAATGTACATCTTCATCTACATGTGCAACTCGTGCATTACCTTCAGGTCTTCTATTTGTCCTTCCTTGATGTTGCGGACACTCATATGCTCGATGCCCTTCTTCTCCACATTGGAAACAGGCTCCTCTGAAACCTCCTCTTCCAGGTCCTTGCCCAAGTCTGCCTCTTCCTCTTCCTCTTTGATCACCATTGTTCTGGTCACGAGGGTGGTAGGTATTATCCCCTCTTTGATTTCGACTGGTGCCTGCTTCTTCACTTTTCTTTTGATTTTCATTACGGCCTCCATAGGGTCTTCCACCAGTCCTTCCACCTTGACCTCTTCCCCTTTGCTTGCTATCAAATCTTTTGTTCAGCTTTTCTTCCACCTTCAGGACATTCTGACTAGGCTCAACTCCTCTTGAATACTCGGCCTCAACCCATTAATGTAACAAGCTACCTTCTCCTTGTTGGGCTCTGCATGACCTATCCTGATAGTAATTTTCTAAAACTCTTCTGTATACTCCTTAACAGATTTGTTACCTTGCTTCGGTCCTTTCAGCTTCTTCAGCAACTCCATTTCATAGTCCACAGGAATGAACTGCTTCTTTAGTTTCTCCACCATATGATCCCATCTGGTGATCTTTACTTTTCCTCTTCTGTTCCTCTCTAATTGGACTTCCTTCCACCAAATATTGGCGTGGCCCTTCAACTTTGTTTTTGCAAACTTAACCCGATCTGGGTCCTCCACATCTTCATACTCAAAATACTCCTCCATGTCATTGATCCAATCAATAAGCTGTTCTGGATTCAAATCTCCAGAATATGTAGAAACTTCGATCCTAGGCCTCTTTCCGATCTTTGAAATGACCCTCAACAACCTTACTTCTGTAGCATCTTCGGCAGCTTCTTGTTCTTCTTTAGATAGCTCTTCTTCAACTTCATCTTCACTTTCTTCTCTTGTCCTCGGCTCAAACCCTCTTCGTAGCTCCTCTTGCAATGCATCGATTTGCCTTTGTGGGGCTCTAAAACCCTCTTTCGTCAAAGCATTCCTCCCAACACGATTTCTTCGTGGAGGCATCTTGGTCTCCGCAGCAAACCCACAACCTCAGGTCCTGGTGCAAATTGCCTCACGATTGGCGATCTGTCTACACACTTAGGAACCCTCACTCTGATACCACTTGATGAAGGGGGTAAATCATAAAACACACAATAATAGAAATTGAACACAGAGAATAGAACTTTCTTTTATTGATCTGGGCAACTCATTACATTATAGAAGCTTAATTACAATCAGAGAAATCAGTCCTCTACAGGCTGCAACACACTACAGCTACCATCACCAGGCTCTAGAATCTTCTGCCTTCTGTAACCCCCAAATCAGCTAGGGTTTCTATTTTCCCACCTATTCTTGACTCTACACTTGCCCTTTTAACTCTTCTACTGCCCAGGGTTTCCAAAAATGGTTATTAATAGGCCTTTTGGCGGTCAACAACCTAATTTTGAATTTTGCATCTCCCTCCAAAAATAGGTCAACTTCCGGGAGCCATAACTTTTGATCCGGGACTCCGATTGACGAACTGTTTTATGCTTCAAAAAGCTCGTGGAGTGCTCTACGTGCTAAGAACTTGCTCTGCCAATTTCGGCTATTTTCGGGCCCGTACGGGGCCGTTTAGTGCCTCAAACTTGAGTTTGAATAATTTTCAGGGATTTTTCAGGAAACGGAAACTTTAATATCTTTCAGCTCGCAAATGATCTTCATGTGATTCCTTCACCAAAGGTCTTATATTTCCGTTATGTAACTTCCTGTAAATTTTGACTTCATTCCTTGCCCAAATGCAAACTTTCTAAAAATAGCAGTTTACTATTTTTAGCAGTTTGGGAAAACTGAAAGTTCTACATTATTATTCAGGTGATTATGGGACTAGAACCACAGATTTTGAGAAGAAATGGGTAGAACATCAACAATTTTGAAACACTTTTTTTTTTGGGTGATGCAAGATTGCCCTTGCACCACTGGATGCTCCTGCATCAATCCCTTAAGCCTCAACCCTAAACCCTAATCCCTTAAGGTCCTAAACTCTAATCCCTTATCCCTAAACTCTAAATCCTATCCCTAAACGCTCAACCCTCAACCTTAAACCTTAATCACTCAATCCTTATCCACTCCTCTCCTCCCCTATCTAGCTCACTCCCATCTCTACCCTCCTCTGCCCTCGACACTATACATATATACATATAGGCATACATAGATACAAACATACATATAGGCATACATAGATACATACATACATATAGGCATACATAGATACATAGATACATACATACATGATCAATAGCCTTGAACATAAAAAAATTTAAGAGGAACATAACGCGAGCGCGTTATAACATGCTCGCGTTATAACGCTCTCGCATTATGTTTTTCTTTGGGAATCCCAAGCCTTGGGCTTGGGATTTGCTTTGGATTTCCAACCCAAAGGTTTGGAGTGCCTTTTGAACAGCCACAGACATGTTTTTCCATATTCTTGAAGATTTCACATAATTTTGTTCGTGCTAACCCTTAGATTTGCATGTGTTCCAAGGTCAAACAAATCGAACACCTGGGTAATGTTAGGCTTTCTCTTACCTATTTGACGATGTGATTTTTTTCAGATTTTAACAATGTTAAGCCTTTCATCTTTAATTTCTTTTGTTTGTGTGTCCGTTTTTGGGCAAAAACCACTGTTTGGTCTTTTTTTCATTGTAAATTAACTATTCATTGAAATTTTAAAAAAAATACATATTTAGAAACTAGACTTCATTCTACAAATATTAAAAAAAGAAAAAAATGATTTTCAATTAGTTTTCAAAATTTATAGGGGTAGCACGGCCAAAATTCTATTTTTTAGGATGTGTCCGCTTTGAAAATTAGTAAAAAATCAAATATTTATCAGAAAAATTAGGCATAAACTACATGCTATTAGCTAATTTATCACTGAAGCGATTTTAAAAATACCAAAAAAAAGTTGACCTTTTGAGGGAGCCACAAAACGTGCTATGTTATGTTTTTTTGACAGAAACAACACCAATTTCTGTGGCTCCTTCTTTTGAACCCCTTAATCTATGTCATTTTCAAAAAAAATAGTAGTTTAGAAAGTAGACTCGGAGCACTATGAACATTATTTTGGTTGCATCTCCAAATTTTGAGTGTAACTATGCTCAATTTCTCATCCAAGGCCAGTATTTTCTGATTTCAAAAAAAAAGTGGCCACTTAAGACCACTTTTTGGCCCCCCATCTTCTTGCACTTACCCAAGAATGTATCTAGATCCTCAGTCACCAAACCATAGAATATTGGCAATATTGAAGGAGGTATATTTTTTAGAGCAGCAACCCTCTCTTGGTTAGTAATTAGAAATTCAAATGTCACCTGCTCTAGTGGATCATCCACTACATCAACCATTGTTTGGAAGGTTCTCTCTATATTATCAGTAGATGTTGATGAGAGGGAAAAATCTTCTTCAGTAATACCCTCTCTCTGATCACTATAGTCACCAATATCTACTCTAGCTTGTTGGGTTGAAGGGAGAAACCTTCCCAAAATGTCTCTCTACCTCCTCATATAATAGGTATGACTTTTATAGCAACGACTCCTACACAATGTTATTGAAATGTTCTGGTATTGGAGGGATGAAACCTAAGTATCCTATTTTCTGAAAGTAAAATGTTTAATCTAGGAAAGCTTGGAAATAAAAAGAACTAATATCTGAAAGTAGCACCATCCTTGGAAATGGCACCAAAAATGTAGTGTCCTTATTATGTCTAGTAAACTTGGTGACAATCACACAATTCAGAGGAAAAACCTAACTGAACAATCCACTTGGACCTTTGGAAAGACCTTCATTGAATTATCGACCAGGGCTAGTAAGCTTGTGATGGCGCTGTCACTGTATGTTCTTTCAAAGATCTAAGACCACCTAACTCATCCTAATACAGTGTTACACTTGCTAGGAAATCTCAAAACTGTATAACAGTAAGGAAAGTAATGCTGGTACTATTGCTACGTGTACATACAATAAAAAATTGTAACTAATTTCTGTCAACAAATGAATGCTAAAGGTTAACTTAATATTGATAATCTAACGTACACTCTACACTTCGGAGTACAACAAGTGGAAGAAAACTAGAATAGCTCAAGAATCTAATTAATCATGCATTTATGAAATAACTGTTATAGCAATGATAACATGCAAGAAATGAAGTGAGGGACAGTTACCTTGAGTGACCCTTGGTCAAGTGATTGTCTCCACCGATCTAACTCAAATCTAATTTCTTAGATTGACACAATCATACTAATCCAAATCATTCATTGCACAATCTTTTCAATATCACATGAGATTCTGCTGGAAGATTTTAATTCATGAATTCATCATCATAAAAACATTGTATGTATAACTAACTGGAAAGATCTGGTAACTGCATTTTCAATTTGAACAAAAACTAACTTCAAACTTAAAATCTTAAACTACCTCAACCACCGAGCCATACATATAGGCATAGGGGAGTTTATTAAAAAAAGGTCTCTTAACTGAAATCATAAACCACCACTCACTACATACCAGAGTGTGATAAATGCCAAGAAACTAATAACTGAAAAAGAAGAAAGAAGAGTTCAAATGAAATTGAGACTCTTGTTGTAACAAAACTGGAATGTGGACTGGTTGAATCAGTCACGTTAGACTCCTAACTGCAACATAATTCTTCCCCTTCAATCATCTTTATTAATTATCATCATGATGCGTAATCATCTTCATCAAGTGCCTCTATATTGTAGTTGTTGTGCTCAGTTTATTTTGGAACCTCCCCTACTCTACTATTTGGGAACTCTTTGGCTACAGGTTGCACCTAACAGTTTTTGCAGGTTATAGTCCATCTTCTCCAACTGCAAGAGTTAGCTCACAAAACATGCACACAATACTAAAAACTATAGTCAAGCACATATATCCTTTACAATTCATACATCCCCACACATAATCATGCAATATCCATCATATTATAACCATATTTCCATATACTTAATAATCAAGTTTAGGTTTGAATAATGAACATAAGAGATAGTATAATGTAGAAATATGCATAAGATAATACTTGAGAATGTCTATAAATTTGTATAAAACTATAAGAAAACTAGCTAATAACTAGACTCATCAACTCTACTACTAGGAATGATAAACAAGATGACTCACCTAATCTAGTATTACCCTATCACTAAGTGATTTTGGAAAAAGTGGTTCAAGGGACACAAATAGGAATGATATGGCTCAAGAGCCAAAATATAAGTGTTGCATCTTAGGGGCCAAAATATAATATAATATGGCTTAGGAACCATAATATAGATTCAGTTCTCAAGGTTAAAATGTTGATGTTTAAGATAAAGAGTATAGAGGATATACCATACTGTAGTCATGAATGGAGGATCCAATGGAAGTTGATACAAGCATGTTGCCTAATGAACAAAAACACAATAAAACTTAATGAAATAAATAATAATAATATAATATGTATTCATTCACAATCACAATTGAATTACAATAATGGGCTTCTAATATTCTAGGCCTTAGCTATTTGATTATAAATGGGCACCATATGTATGAATTATAGAATTTGAATGATATTACAATGAAATGTAAAGATATTGAGCTAGAATAGAAAAATACCTTCAAATGATCATAAGAGTTATTTATCTAGTAGCTTCTAGCCTTACTGGTGATCTCAGTTGGTTGCAACCTAGAGGTGCAAAGCTCAATGCCAAATGTAATGTGTTGGTGGCTAAACATGTGAAAGAATATTTTAGAAGGAATGAGGTGATTATGGATCAATAGATCTTGATACAGTTCATGCTATAAGCTATCCTGGTACATTGTATCTCAAAATGTGTCCCTTTTTTGCCACACACTTAAATTTTTTTTCCAGAAACTATGAATAATGAAACTATTGTGATTTTGAAAGCTTTCCTTTTGATGTGCCAGCATATAATACAATGAGCCCTGATCTTCCTAGTTGTGTGGTGGACTCTGAGTGTTTCCTATTTGCAGTCCAGCTAGGAGATCATGTTGCGATGCATGATGATGATACAGATGATAACCTGTGTTCTATACCATTTGAGTATGCATTGCTTGATAAATTCTACACCCACATGGCACATGATGTTGAAGGTTATCTGCACAGGGGTGATAATGACAAGCCAAACCAGAGGATTGAATATGCAGATGACAAGATTTGTTTGTGGGTGGATCCTGACAGTATCTCCAAGCTTGACCCAGTGCATGCAGATGAAAACAAGATATTTGACAAAGGGAGATACATGCTTTTCTTTTCTTGGTGGCCTTAGGCCATCAAGTGTGTTTGGTGATGCAGGTCGGTGTAATATTTGACTCTGTGCCCAATGGATAAGGGACTGGTCTGCATCCCAGAGATCTGGGGTTCTCGCTGCAGTCTTGCACCTGCACGTCCCAAGACAGAGCCACTGTTAGTGCCTGAATTGACTGACAATTTTTGAGCAATTTTCATGCAGGCACTTTCCCTAAGAATCCAAAAAATGTTCTAAGTCTTTGGGCCTCCTCAGCATTTTTCAGCTGCATCATCATATTCTCTTCGAGGAGGAGGTCATCATCATCATATTGTCTTCGATGATGGTCAGCATCATCGTGTTCTCCGTCGACCGGCTTCTCTTCGTCATCATCATATTTCAATATCGGGTGATGTTTGGTTATTATCCTGATCCTGCTGATGAGCCACAGTGCGCCCTGATTTGCTTGCGGGGGTGATTTCTCAAGTATCCGGTGATCTTCCAATTATCACCTTGCCCAAACATGATGATGATGTTGCCCCGATATCCTGAAGGGGTTATTCTCTAAGTTGTTCGACCTGACCTATTTCTTCTAAGGGTCGTCTTCATCATCATCATCATATTTCCAGTTATCACCGTGTCGCTTGCGAGGGTCATCATATTTTCTGCCTTCATGATATTTTCGCCGGGGTGATATTTTTATCATCGGGTGATCTTGGTTATGATCATCCTGATGATGTTGTTGAAGAGTTCTAAGTGTGACCCGATATTCACTGGGGTCATCATATTTTGAACGTCAGGATGATCTTAGTCAATATCATCCTGATGATGTTATATCACTTCTTGTTCGTTGTTTTGTCATCCTGATGATGCTGACGTCATTCTTACGTCAGGGTGATATCCGGTTCTCTGCCTATCTGCATCATGATATTTCTGAAGGAGGGGATGATATTTCATATCACCCGGGTGTATGTTTGTTCCAGCGTCATGATGATGCTGATATCAAGGAGATATCCGCCTGCTGGCTTCGTGCATTATCTAGTGGGGGTGATCTTTTCAAGCATCATCATATTCTTCTATCGCCCCGATCTTATAGTGGAGCTACAGTGCAACCTGATATTTGTGCATCAGGATGATATTTCCAAATATCCGGTTGTCTTCCGAATATCATCCTGATGTTAATATGATGATGACGTCATCAACTTCCGTGGGGGTCATATTTCTAACACTGATCATCTTGAGGAGATCTCCTGATATTTGCAAACATGATGATGACGTCATCCGGATATGAGGAGGTGCGCAGTGGGCAGATATGATGATGATGTCAGCAGGATATGATGATGACGTCATCAGGATGTTCATCGGCCAGACTTTTGGTATAGGCTCAGCAGGAGGATGTTTCTCCGATGGATCAGGTTGTGCCGATGAAGGCGATTATCATGTAGGCTATATTTCAAATATCATGATGACGTCAGGGTGATTTTTCGAACAACAGGATATCATGCTGCTGGAAGATGATGATGATGAAGTCTATACTAGTGTCGTCAGGAGCAAAAGCACCGACATGATATATGCTCATGACCTAGTATATAAGGTGTTATTGAGGTCATCGCGGGGTGCATGTGGGATATTGTTATCCTGCATTTTCAAATATCATGATGATGAGTCTCGGCGGGAAATGGTTGCGACTGCAAATTTGATGATCTTCCCAAGGCCGCGGGTTGGTGCGCCATTAATGGCGATTGTTGCAGAGGTATGGGCGATGGCGTGGGTCGATTTTGTACCCGACTGAAGGTGTCAATCAGCGGATGATGGCGTAGGGCTCGAGAAATCTTCCTGTCTCCTCCCCTACCTGCTGCATTCAAGTTTGGGCGCCAATCCGGTTGTGTTTGAGCGCCATTTTTATGATACTGTGTATCTGGCAAAATTTTGGTCAACAATGTAATTAATTGCTGAGCACCTACCTGGCTGTTATAAGCAGGTTGTGTTGTTCATTTGTGGTTGTTGAAAGTTGAGGATTTTTGGCTCTGTAATCCAAAACCAGCTGATCTGGTTGCTCTGTACAGTCTAACCTGTGAGTTTATGTATCTCTTGTTGTATGTTTTTGGCATGAACCCACTGATTTCATGATTGATCTTATATGAGAAATGCTATCTTAGCATGTGTTGTGTTAATTCTGTCTCCAGTATTGCATGTATTCTTCTTCTGAATCTGGATATTTAGGTAATGTTTAGATTCTAGAGCATAGAATTCCTATGTTGAATGTCTGATCTTTTAACTTCTGCTCAAGGGGTAGATTAAACTGTTTTCAGCTTGAACATTGGGAAGGGTATACTGCAGTAGGGATGCCATAAGTAGAGATAACTTAACACTCTGTATTGGGAGATATCTGTAAGGCAGGTATCACATATATCCCCTTGAAATCCAGTTTTAGTTGTTTATGCTGATCATTCACAGGTGTATGTCTATTGACTCTAGGCCCTGGATAGGCACCAATCATGCTTTGCTTTGTGTTATAACCATATCCAGCTTTGCATCCACACTTAAACTCCAAAGCAAAATCTAAAACCAACATTAGGACATTAGAGTTAGTTTTAGGAACCTCAGTCCTCTGTCTACAACTGCAAATAGGCCCAAAGCTAGCCCCTTTGCCCTTATCTTTCAGTTTTGGTCTACTTACAGGAGGACTATCTGCTTTCTGTCAACATCCCAACCTTGCATGCATATCCTCATGGATGTTGAGTAGGGAATACCCCCTAGGTCTTGCAGAGCCTGAAGAAGAAGAGGAGATAAAATATAGAGTCTATCTCCTATACTGTTGACCCCCTGGCCCAGAGCTCCTGTTGATCACTGATGGCTACTTTGTAGGGATATCTGGGAATAAGCATCCAGTCTGGGAAAAAGTCAACACGATCCTACTATTCAAAATCTCCTTAATCTCCTCTTTTTGTTGTTTCAATATCTAATTCTCCCATTGTACTTCCAAACTATTATTTCCTAACTCTCCATGATATTTATATAAATGTATAATATTGAATAATTGTGATATGCCCAAACCTTATGTTAATTCCACTTCATATGCATTTCATGAATCAAACATTTTGACAATTTTATAGGGAATAGACTTCTTCATCTTTAACTTATTATACATTCCATCTAAAAATATTTCTTTTTTGAGATACACCATTACTCTATCTCCAACTGCAAACTCCTTATGCCTTATTTTCTCATCAACCTTCTCCTTATATCTACCATTCATCATCTCTATGTCACTTCTCACTTATATATGCACTTCCTTCATATGTTCTACAAATTCTTCTACTTCTACACTCCTCTTCTCTTCATTACTAATATCCTCAACTTTGATACATTTCTTGTACTATTGCTATATGTAACCACAAATGGTGTTTTCCCTATTCTTCTATTTACTAAATTATTATATGTAGATTCTACCTATACCAAAATCATATCCCAATTTCCTATCTTCTTTCCAACCAAACATCTCAACAAATTACCTAAACTCTTATTCACAACCTTTGTCTATCCATCAATCTATGGTTGATGTGTTGAACTAAATCTATTTTCATCTTCTTTCACAAAGTTTTCCAAAAGTAACCAAAAAATGTAGTGTCCGTGTTTGATACAATACTCCTTGGAAAACTATGTAATCTTACAACTTTTTAAAAATAGAGTAGTTACATGCAGTATATCATTATTCTTCTTACATGGAATGAAATGTGCCATCTTAGAAATTCTATCAACTACCATAAATATAGAATCATGTCCTCTCTATGTCCTAGGAAACCCCAATACAAATTCATACTTATATCTTACCAAGGTCTCTCTAGAACTAATAATTTCTAATGCAAACCAACATTTTATCTACTTCCATTTTCTACTTGATAAACTCTACAACTCTGAAAAATATTCCTTACATCCTTATATATTTGTAGCTAAAATTAGTACACATTCACCAATGTCACTATATTATAAACTCAAAAATGTTCTAAACTACCATTATGATTTTCTTTCATCAAATTTTCTCTCATTGAACTTCTTGGAATACATAATTTATTACCCTTAAACAATATATCACTCTGACTCAAGTAATCTATCAATTTACTTCTATCCATACTCATAGGTTCTTTGAATGATTTCCATGCTTCCAAAAATTAAGAGCAACTTCACACAAATGCTTCAACTCTTCAAATCCAATTGCCTCTACTCTCATTTTTTTATGAAAAATCTCTATCTTCTACTCAATGCATCAACAAATTTGTTTAATTTTCCACTCTTATGCTTCAATAAAAAGGTATAAATTTGCAAAAATTCTACCCATCTCATGTCTTAGATTCAACTTATCTTGACTATTAAAGTACTACAATACCTGATGATTAGTATAAAACACAAATTATTTTGGCAACAAGTAATGTCTCCACTTCTTAAATGCTTGTGTATACACCTAAAATTGGCTCAGGTTGAATTAAGTAAATATTTTGATATTTATCTTAATTCTTATTTCCTTCTGTCAATTAAATAAATATTATAAGTTTATTTGATTGATTCATTATCCTACAATTAAATAAAATTATTTCATTTAATTAAATTCCCTAAATTCTTCTAATGTCTCAAGTCCTAAAATCCACCTCACAAAATCCACTTCATCAAATCCACCTCATCAATCTACCTCATCTCTTCCACCTCACCATGTTGCACATATAATTAAATATTCTTAATATTTAATTAGGTAATATCCTCCATTTTTCAAAATAAATCTTTAAATCAATTATCCTCCACCAAATTGAATTCTTAATTCAATTGTCCCCCACTATTCCCCACTCATTGAATTCTTAATTCAATTGTCCCCCACTATTCTCCACTCATTGAATTCTTAATTCAATTGTTCCCCACTATCCTCCACTAATTGAATTCTTAATTCAATTGTTCCCCACTATCCTCCACTAATTGAATTCTTAATTCAATTGTTCCCCATTATTCTCCATTATTGAATTCTTAATTCAATTGTCATAACTCACTATCCTCCACCATTTATTCTTAATTCAATTGTCATAATTCACTATCCTCCACTCTAAATTTTTAATTCATCCATTATGAATTAAAGATTCACAAAAAATGAGAGTCATTGATCTCATCTTTTGATCCTCACCCTCCATTGCCTTTTTAGAAAATCTATAAATGAGACCCTTCTCTAAGCAATTAGAGAGACTTCTTCTGGCATCTTTACTATGCCCAAATTCCTCTAGGGAATCATTCTTCTTCTCAAATCTCCTCATTCTAGCCATTCTCATATCATCCTCCATCATTAGTGTGTTGAAGCTCATTTTCAATCACACAAAGTATCATAGCTATTTCTACTTGTCATCTTGAGGAATCGAAGCAAGGAAGCAAGCTCCCTCAGGGCCCATCTTCATCATTCAAGATCAAGAAGGAATAGGCGAGCAATGGAAGCCGCAGGGTAACAGGTTTTGTAAGTTTATACTTCATTCATCTATTCTTGTTATTTGCATTTTTCATTGATGTTTGGGTTTATTTATCTTTATTGATCAATCCGATTTTCCCATTCACATTTTGGCGCCCACCGTGATCTAATCCACATCATTTGTAAGTGTTTGTCTTAGAAGTTTGGTTGCAGGATATAGGTGTTTCCAAGCACATTTGAGCATCAACTTCAACAAATGACATCCTACGCACGAACCGAACTCACCATTGAGTCCGAAAGGCCTCAAAGGTAAGAAATCACCTATAACTTCTCTAGTTTGGTTACTTGAATTTTTTTTTTACTTTTCAATGTTTTTTTTGCAAAAAAAAAAATTAAAAAAAAAAAACAAACACATAAAAATCAAAATACCTTTTTTTTTAAAGCTTTGGTGTTCATAGAAAAATTAAATAAATTTGAAAAAAAAAAAAATTGCCTTAGGTTTTATGTGTGATTCTATTTTAACATTTTAATTTAAAAAAAAAAAATACAAAAAACAAAAAATTAAAATTTTTTTAAAAAAAAAAAAAAAAAAACACAAAATCAAACAACCCCCCAACCCCCTCTCCCCTCCCCCAAACCCTCCTTGCACTCACACCCCCCCGCTCACCCAAACCCCTTCCCCCATCCCTCCCTACCCCCCGACCCTCCCCTCTCCCCACCCCCCCCTCGGCCCCCTGTGTGCCCCTCCCCCCACCCTTCCACCCCCTGCCTCCCCCCATCCCTTCCCCCATCCTTCCCTGCAACCTCCCCTTCCCCTCTCCCGAACCCCACTCCCTCCCCAGGCCCTCGGCCTCCCAACTGCGCTCACCCCTCAGCCTCCCCACTGTGATCTCCCCTCTCACCACTCCCTCGCCAAACCTCCCACCACTCCCTTGCCAAACCTCCCACCGCTCCTCCCCTGCGCTGCTTCCCCCGACCACCATTCCTCTCGTGCGCCACCATGCTGTTGCTGCCTCCACCCATGCACCAACGCTGCCGCAGCCTCCACTTTGGCCCTCCCCCGACCCTCACCTCTCCTGCGCCCTCTCCCAGATCTGCCGCTCTACCTCCTCCACAGCCACGCCTCCTGTGCCCCCTCCCAAATCTGCATCCCTGCCTCCTCCACAGCCATGCCACCTTCGCCGCCCCCATCCACTGCCGACACCCAGCCACCACCGCCACCACCTCTCCACCGCTACCCAGCCACCAAACCCACACACACACAAATCAATTAAAAAAAAAACATCCAAAACAAAACCATACAAAAAATAAACAATAAATTTTAAACCAACTTTTAAAATAAAACATTAAAAAAAAAAAAAACAAATAACAAATAAAAAAAGGGGAGGTATTTTTTTTATTTTTTTATTTTTTTCATTTTTTGATTTCTCCTTAGCGAAATAGGTGATTGTTTGTCTGTTCGCTATAACTTTCACATACGGTGGTGGAATTTCACAAACAAATACTTGTCGGAACACGGATTCAGAGAACTACACAATTGTGAAGACATTTTCAGGTGACTGTACCCTTTTGACCTCTTTTTTCGCAGTCAAAGTCAAAGATGCTTCCAAACTTCAAATGCTCATATCTATTGCAAATTTGATCCTTTTTCAGTGATTTTTTTTTTAAATTGCATGGAATGTCATGTAGAATCTATTTATATAGACATTTTTTCTATATCAGTGCATTCTTCATTAGATTTTTCTTAGATTACCAATATTTGTGTAACGATCATCTTGGCTGGTCTTTTTGCTCTGTTTTCATCTTAGTGATTTACAGGTGATCATTTAGAGTTGGAACAACATCAGGATCAACATCTACATCAATTTGAATAGAGAAAACAATCTAGGTACACTCATTCTAATATTTCATCTTCAATCATGTTTTCATCACACACTTCGATTTGGGCTCATAAAACAAACATTGATTGATCACACATCATTGAAATTGAGCTTAAAATAAACTAGTGTCTTCCATTCACATCTTGATTTGGGATTTAAAATGAACCTGTGCTTGAAGTGCCTTCCTCACATTTCAATTCTTAAGGTTTAATTTACAAGTGTGAGTGTGAATCAAGTGTGCGTGTGTATGCTCTCTCCTCGCACCGCAAGGTGACCTTGGAGATCAAAAACACCTCACTTGATTCACTTTTGTTTACCTTTTCCTAGGAGGCCTACTAGGGGATTTCATCACCCCTAGGGACGACCTCAATCGAGGCTAAATCAAAAGACACCCTCATTGAAATCAGAATCTTCTCACTCTTGGCTAAGCCCCAAAGAACTTTCTACCTTTGGGAAGTGAAGGTGAAGGGTGGGTTACCCCCTTCTCCCGGCTGTGTGACAAGATTTCACTTTCAAATCCTAGTCAACCTCGTGTAAACATTGCCCACAAACCTAATTGGCCATACCCTACATCAAACTAGACATTAGGGCATGTTGATGTGTCTTCCACATGTGCTTGTTTACTAATTAGCATATTCTTCAAATTCAACAATTCAAAATTGCTTATTGTGTCTTGTGTGAGTGACTCATGCTTGTACATGTGTGATCATTCCAGTGAACATTATCAAACCAAACAAAAACTAGAATTACACATTTGAAACGACCTACAATGCATTTGCTACGACTTTCAACGCATTCAAAATATTACCAATTTGGCACACTTGTCTTGACTTGTGACACATCTGCACTCTGTTATGGCACACTTACTGCTGCACATTCCACACTAGTAAGCTTTTCCAGTCTTGTGTCCATGGCAAACCACCTAGAATATATTGATCAAGAAATCTAATATCTAGAATTGCAAATAAACTTAGATCCCTCACCCCAAGACTATATAGCAATTTGTCAACATATCCAAGTCTTAAAACAAGAATTGACAATCTTGCAAGCTGCACGTGCTAGCACTAGCTATGCCTCACCCCAAACTCCTATGTCTTTTTCCCATACTCATGACAAGGAAACCGCCACCTCAAGAGGGAAATCGTATACCACTTTGGCTCCTAGTCCTCCTTCGCTATCTTCTAAGACACACATCTCAAAGCATATCGGTTCTACACCAACACTGCCATCTAGTTCCTCAAACTTTAAATGGCACACCAAAAAAGAATTAGATGAGTGGTGGGAAAAATGTTTTCTAGATTTATACAATGCAAAAAAAGCTAGGGAGAAAGCAAAATCCATTCATCCATTACCTCATTCATCTACCCATACACCTATGAAGGATGTGCTCCAAGGGCTATTAGTAGAGAGTCAACCATGTCCCCAAACTCCAGTCCTTGACCTTACCAAAGATTCTCCCAATGCCTTGTCAAATCCTGCAACCCCTTCATGTCATTTGCAACCCCTTGAGCTTATCGAAGAGCCTTCTACCATGCACCAAAGTCAAGGTCCGTCACACATCCATATTGTCAACCAAGAAGCTATCCAAGATCTATCTGCTTCCATTCCCACAACCCAAGAGTTATGTCAAGAGCACACCTTAGAGCATGTGGAAACATTAACCCCTTGTCTAAACCAAGATCAAAACATTCCCATCTGACCCCTGTATAACCTTTATCTCTTCAATGATCCTATACCTATACATGAGCAAGAGATCCAATTTCCCACTAGGCATAACCTATATCTTTTCCATGATCAAGATACTACCGTTGATGAAGAAGCTATCCATGAGCAACTTGATCCTATACAGGAGCAAGACCATATACCTGATGAAGAACCTATACAAGATAACATTAATCCCATCACGCTAAATCCTATCTATGATCAAGATCCCATCTATGATCAAGCAGACCATGATGATCCTCTTAGCCCACTCTATGTGTTCCATGGTCCTAAGCCTATCACTCCATCTAGTCCTACCCAAAATTCAACAACTTCCACTTCCCTTGATGAGACACTTGCCTCCCAAGCAAGCGTAGAAGATCCAACCAGTAACGATCCTTCACCATCCATTATTGACTAAGCTACAAATCCTCCACCATATATCATTGGTCTTACCACCTTCATGCGTGAATGTTCTCTCTTAGAACACCAACTACCATTATCTGCTATCTCGCCTTCTCCATCCAATAAAGAACTTGTGTCTAATGTTCCACCTACACATAATCCTGGTGTCCACCATATACTCCAGAATATGAACTATCAATGTAAAGGCTTAGGCCTTCATGAACAAGGTATTTTGGAACCTATTCATGTCAATGTTCCCCCACCTTCATATGGCCTTGGATACATACCCCAAGGTGAGAAAACTCAAGATGTTGGTACTTCCTCCACTCCTCTTAAGTCTACCACTTTCCATCGCAAGCCCTATCATATCCCCAAAACATATGTCGCCATTCCACCTCCATCATCCTACAATTGTCAAAAGCATGGGACCATACACCTTCCACCATCCAAACTCCCTCCGCTACTTCCAACTCCTAATATCCCACCTCCCTTATCATACACATCCCAAAAGCATGGGACCATACACCTTCCACCATCCAAACTCCCTCTACTACTTCCAACTCCTAATATCCCACCTCCCTTCTCATACACATCCCAAAAGCATGTGACCATACACCTTCCACCATCCAAACTCCCTCTGCTACTTCCAACTCCTAACACCCCTCCATGCTTTTTACCACCACTTCTTCCAACACCTTATCCATCCATCTATAAATCCTCTACATATCCCAATCATGGCCGACAAATGCACATATTGTCTCAACAAGGAGCTTTCACCAACCTCACTTCTACCATCCCACGGGGATTCAATGACAAATATGTGGATGCCTCTACCTATAAAGTAAAAAATCCTAAGAGTCCTCATGACCTAGGACATAAAAGCCAAGAATCAAAGCATTATCCATATCAAAAGCTGCATACACCCATACACCCCAATGCCAAACTAAAACAGGTGTGGATCCCCAAGCAACAAATGATTACTCCAAAAGCTGCACAAAAGCTACATACACCCAAACCCATACCTCCACAGGTACTATCTAAAAGCAAAATGGTTTGGGTACCTAAGAAAAAATCCCTCAAGATACATGAGGCATCCACCTCTCAAGAATCTCAACCATCCACTTTCTCCCATTCCATCCTAAAGTCTCAAATTCTTCCATCCCACATGACAAACAAAAATCAGGACAATACTCAGTCTATGTGGATCCCTGCATGCCTACGTCATGCATCCACAAGCAAAAGTCTCCGTTGCTTCCTACATTACTTTCCCATCACCAACTTCAATGTTTACCATGGTATGTGCAACCGTTGGTCATGATTCCCTTCCATTCCACAACATTTTCATATAACTCGATCTCCCCTACCTTCCACTACTATCCTACATATCTTCCTCATCATATGGTCCATGCTTTTGCATAAGTCTTCCCTCCATATTCTGCATCACAATCCACTATCATACCTTCCATAATCCACTATCTGCATATTCATATCTCACTTTCATGCAATCCCCTACCAACATCTATAAGAACATTGAACATGGTCCATTCGATAGTATCTACCTAGCAAGACTATCACCTTTCAAGGAACTCTATACTTGAGTCCTTCCATACCTGTGTTCTCCTACCCAAATGTTTAAAAAAAAAGGAAAAAAAAAGAAAAAAGTAAAGAAAAATCCCTTCATCCAATGGTGAAAACTGAGCAAAGAGGCACCTTGGATAAGTACCATGATGAAAACCTGGTAAACAGGCATCATGTGTAAGTTGATCTTCTATGTCACTCACACTTGGGGGCACCTTATCTCATCGGCATATCAATCTTCTCCTACCAGTTTCCTTTCATACCATTTCCTATCCTATCCTCTATCCATTACATACCTATCCTATCCCGTCCATCCATCCAAACTTCCTTTCTTCTATTCTTTGGTCTTGATAAAGATTGGGGGCACAATGTTAACAAATGTTCTAAATGTCTCTTGACATACCTTATCCCTCCATACAATGCAGATCATTCATTATCCGCTCATCCTCCTATCGTCATTAGCATTGTCATGAACAATCCTACGTATTCTACCTACAATGGGGCATGTTATTCTTATGCGACATATTCCTTGGCGATCACATCCTTGGTTCCTTCTACCTACCTGTTCCATTCACCCATACATCTATCTGGTCCATGTCGGTTCCATATCATGTCTTATCTGATCCATGTCAGTTCCATATTTGATCCATATCGTGTCTTATCTAATCCATATCTATTCCATGTCATATCTTATTTATTCCATATCTGATCCATGTCTGTTCCATACCATGTCTCATCTGATCCATATCTTGGGTCCATTAGGGTTCTTGTCGAACTACGTTGCCTCTACATCATCACGTAGGCAAGGACAGTTTTAATGTGCCCCCAAGGCTCTGCTTCCCTGTCCATCCATGGTCCAAGCCCCGAACTACGTTGCCTCTGCGTTGTCACGTAGTCAAGGCCATTATCAATGCGCCCCCGAGGCTCCACTTTCCCTATTCATCCCATGTCTAGTCCTTCTATATGTTTGAGTCTACTCCACTTTCCCATCCATCCCATGTCTTGTCGTCCATCCTGCTACCCATCCGTGTCTGTACTTTTCTCTAGACAAGCACATGCAACAAAGCACGCTTCCCAACATAGCAAAAATCATGATGCAAAACATCAACCTATCCAAGGCAAAACAGAGCACCATACCGGAACATTCAAGGTAAATTCTGTATCAATTATGGCAAAAAGACACATCTAATACAAGAATGTTTTATAAACATGTTAACTTATAAAGTCTTGGATTTTTGTCATTATGTCTTCCTATGCTACTCGAGGATGCCAAAAGCTAGAGATACTATGATGGGGGCATAATCTTTTTCTTTGTCTGCTACTTGTGGATCAAACTTTAGTAATGTGACAACTTTTGTCTAACGACATGATCGACGAAAGATCATCGAGGACTCCAAGGTCTAAACATGAAAAGGGGCAATCCTTGTCTGTTGAAAAATGCAAGAAGTACTCAGGTCATCTAGATTCAATTTTGACTAGATGCTTGTATTAACTTGCTATATCAAAATCCATGTAAGTAATACTCAGGTCATCTTGGTTGAATTATACCTAGATGATTGTATTTTCTTACAACATAATAAAGCCCAATGATGAAAGCGCTTCAAAATACTTGCTATATCAAGGTGACAAATATCCATATCCATATCCATACCGTATCCAACTGCAGTTCATATCCATTTCCATATCCATACCATATCCAACTGCAGTTCATATCCATTTCTATATCTATACCATATCAAATTGTGTCTCATATCCATATCCATAACCATACCGTATCCAAGTGCAAGTCTATCCTTAATCCATGCCAATCAAGTCAAGTCAATCTTGTCAAATGATCCAATCACAATCAATGGTCTTGATCCTTGTCCGGTCGTAAACAAACTTGATCAATTAATCAATCAATTGTCTTATACAATATGTTGCATTGTCGAAATCAGACCAACACACGTGTCTTACACGACATGCTTCATTTCCTAAAACCAGACACTATCCTTCGTGTTGCTCTAGGGATCCATCATTCCCCGCCATGACAACATGCCTGTCGTGTTGGTCTAGGGATATATTGTTCACTGCCATGACAACACTATCGTATCATATGTCTTAAGACAGGATGTTATATTGTCAAAACTAGACCTGTAGTCTTATACGACATATTTCATTCCTGAAACCAGACATCATCGATCCATATCATTGGTTTACCGCTCGACAGGGGCAATACCTTGTTTGTGCTTGTGTCATTTGTTCATACTTGCTTACTTGCTTGTGTGTGTTATCATTTTTATCTTGTATTCCATATCATTCATCCCTTTCTTCTGCATCCAACCATTTCATCTCCTATCAACCTATCTCATCATGAGATTGTCTGTTTCACGCCTTCCGCCTTCTCCCCGTCCAATCTCCCAAAGGAGCATCCTATCATCATAACCTGTACCAGGGGAAAACTGGGGCATGTATCATTATTAGACTATTTATTCTTTGAAACAATGTGATAAAACGCATTGCTTCAAAGAGGGGCAAAATGTATACACCTAAATTTGGCTCAGGTTGAATTAAGTAAATATTTTGATATTTATCTTAATTCTTATTTCCTTCTGTCAATTAAATAAATATTATAAGTTTATTTGATTGATTCATTATCCTACGATTATATAAAATCATTTTATTTAATTAAATTCCCTAAATTCTTCTAATGTCTCAAGTCCTAAAATCCACCTCACAAAATCCACTTCATCAAATCCACCTCATCAATCCACCTCATCTCTTCCACCTCACCATGTTGCACATATAATTAAATATTCTTAATATTTAATTAGCTGATATCCTCCATTTTTCAAAATAAATCTTTAAATCAATTATCCTCCACCAAATTGAATTCTTAATTCAATTGTCCCCCACTATTCTCCACTCATTGAATTCTTAATTCATTTGTCCGCCACTATTCTCCGCTCATTGAATTCTTAATTTAGTTGTCCCCCACTATTCTCCACTCATTGAATTCTTAATTCAATTTTTCCCCACTATCCTCCACTAATTGAATTCTTAATTCAATTATCCCCCACTATCCTCCACTAATTGAATTTTTAATTCAATTGTTCCCCATTATTCTCCATTATTGAATTCTTAATTCAATTGTCATAACTCACTATCCTCCACCATTTATTCTTAATTCAATTGTCATAACTCACTATCCTCCACTCTGAATTTTTAATTCATCCATTATGAATTAAAGATTCACAAAAAATGAGAGCCACGGATCTCATCTTTTGATCCTCACCCTCCATTGCCTTTTCAGAAAATCTATAAATGAGACCCTTCTCTAAGCAATTAGAGAGACTTCTTCTGGCATCCTTACTATGCCCAAATTCCTCTAGGGAATCATTCTTCTTCTCAAATCTCCCCATTCTAGCCATTCTCATATCATCCTCCATCATTAGTGTGTTGAAGCTCATCTTCAATCACATAAAGTATCATAGCCATTTCTACTTGTCATCTTGAGGAATCGAAGCAAGGAAGCAAGCTCCCTGAGGGCCCATTTTCATCATTCAAGATCAAGAAAGAATAGGCAAGCAATGGAAGCCATAGGGTAATAGGTTTTGTAAGTTTATACTTCATTCATCTATTCTTGTTATTTGCATTTTTCATTGATGTTTGGGTTTATTTATCTTTATTGATCAATCTGATTTTCCCATTCACAGCTTGAATTACAATCTAAAAATTATGATCATAGATTGAATACATCTTCCTTGCATCATTTAACTTCTCATTGAAATATGTTATTCATCTTCCTTGTTAGCTTAATACTACTCCTATTGCACTTCCACTTGTGTCACAATAAACTTGAAATAATTTATTAAAATTTGGTAATGCTAACAGTAGTTATTCTATCATCTTCTTCTTCAATAACTCAAAACTTCTAATTTCTCCTAATGTCCACTTGAATTCTTTCATGTCTCTTCTCAAGGTCTTAGTTAATGGTGCACAAATGCCACTAAAATTTCTAATATACTTCCTATAGAAACTTGCCAAATCATGAAAAGTTATTACCCATCCAACATTTACTAGTGTAGGCCACTCCAAATTACTCTAACTTTCTCTAGAAATGTCAACTAAAATTACAAATCCCAAATATACCAAGTATTTCTTCATTAAATTACACTTTATATTTATCAACAACTTTTCTTCTCTCAATCTTTGAAATACTAACTTGATATATTCTAGGTGTTCCTCAGTTTTATTAAAAATTAAAATACCATCAAAGTAAGAAATCACAAACTTACCCAACATTTTCTTCAAAACCTCATAAATGTACTCAGTGTGTTTATCAAACCAAAAGTCATAATCAACCATTCATATAGTTTTTAATTTGTCTTGAATGTTGTCTTCCAATAATGGACCTGTTAGGTCTCAAAAATGCAAGTTGCTAATCCTAAGAGGATGCCAGGCTCTATATTTGGATTTGCAACGTTTTTGAACTAACTTGACGAAATCAACTTTCAAGGTTTGATGATTTCCTACACTTTAGGTCCTGCTACACCTAGGTGGGTGAACCTTGAAATATTAAAGCAGTCTGAGTGTGGATGAATGGACTAACTAGGTCTATCTACAATGGCATAGGATGTAGGATAGATGACAAAGCTGACTAATTAATTCTATGTGTAATATTTAATAAGTGATTGGCAGAAATTGTATAAGCAATATCAAAAAGGTTTTAATTAATGAGTTGAATGAGACTAGTGCCTTGTTGGGTAACAGAGTCAATTTGAAGGACTAAAAACAGTAATTTCTAAATGGTAATAATTCTAGATATTTGGCACAGTTCTGGTTTATAGCTTGTATAAACGTGCAAGTAAGTGAATGACAGACTCTTCTTGATAATCCAACCAAATAAAATCAGATATCCTATTATTCACCAGAAGGTATTTTAATCCTTACTTGAAGGAACCAAATGAAATGAATAGACAAGATTAACAGATAATATTTTACTGGAGACAGTGTATCAATCCTAACTATATGGCTCTACTTAGTGATCCCAACTTACTACTTCCAGGTTACTGTGAATAAATCAGAAGGGTTTAATTCCTTAGGATGGACACCAACCGAATCAATCACACAGATACAGCGAATGTGTATTGACAGATTAAATATATACTTGATAGTTTAATCTGAATAACAGGGAAATGCAAAAATGGAGACAGCCACACAATTGAATAATTTCAACAAATAACTGATACCAAAATAGAAACACTGAATCAGGGAACTTCAAATTTCTTCTTCAAAATAAAATATGCAACATGGTCATTCTGGAATATTATGTATATGTATATATGAATATCTTCTACTGCTGATGATTTTTCAGCATAGATTGTTTGAACTTATATAGATATTTTCATGAAGAGATACAACTCTTCAATAAGTCTCTTGGGATTTTAACCAATACAAATAATAATTACATAAGCTTAATTAGGCTCTGTTTAGCCATAAATAGACTTTTGTCAGATGATCTAAGTACTCCTGCGCACGGTGAGAATCAGTAAGCTTGACTGCACTCCTGGTGATTATATCAAGGGTGACCATTTCCTCCAGTTGTTTGCAAACTTCTGTAGATACAGAGGCTTTATCTTTTAGAGCTCCTGTGGCTTTGTGCAATATAACTTGACAATCAACAGTCCACTCTTCTTTGCTCTTTACCTCTCCATTATCTTTGAATATCCTGGGCACCCCTGCGTCTGATGCATCAGTCCCTTCCTTAGCATCAGCTTTGAGTTTATCATAATAATTTTGGTGCCGTTTGAACAATGCTCTTGCATCAGAGATATCTGTGCTATCAGTGGCACCTCTGTTTTGCAACTCGATCATCTTTTCTTGTATCCTCTTATCAAGCCTTTCATGTTCTTTGACTGCTTTATGATTTTCTGAGTAGTTATCCCAAAACTGGTTTAACCACCGTACCATGTTTGCATACCTGCTCTGCAGTATTGTAACAAATGCATCTATTTGAATTTGTTTGGCTTGATCATGGGATATCTCTTGACTACTTTGTGAGCTCTCACCTTGAGTTATTCTCTTCGTAGATTGGCCAAAGGTGCTCTTAACAGCGTCCTTCAAGTAGTCATTCTCTTTTGTTAATCTTTCACAATTCAGCTTATAAGCATCTCTTTCCTTGATTAACATCTGAGCTTGTGCTTTATTCAACTTTGCAACATTGATACCAATGTCTGCAGTAATTATGGGGTCAGTTTCACCTGCTCTGAAAGTCATAACATGGCCAAAAGTTTTTTCAGTGTCTATGATGGCCGTCTTCTTATGGGGAGGATACAATGCCCATATCATCAAAGAATTTTCATCATTATTGTATCTCGTTCCCATATAGACTTCATTAACTCCTTCTGGAGTAAGCTTATACTTATCATCAGCATTATTCAAAAAACTATCAAAAACCAGAGCAGAATTTAAATCCAAACCGGGAAAAATCATAACCCCTGCATCTTTAAGCAGCTGTCTGCCTCTGCTTGGTGTCATGTCCTGCATTTCCTTGTCCACTGTCTCCTTTAACATCTCTAATAACTATTTTTCATTGTCAGCAGAAACATTATCTACTGACTCTCTAATTTCTTTTCCCTTGTATTTATACAGGAATGATTTAAATTCCTTCGAATGAATGAATGTATCATCTGACACAAAAGAATCATAAGCCTTTTGGCGTGGATCTTCATCAGCAGACCCCTCCTCATCATGTATCACAACTGGAGGCTGATATTGTTGCATTTTTCTTTTAGACATTTCTATTGTCTTATCTTGTGGCTGTTCAGTCAATTCTTCCTCTTCAGAGGATACCACTTCAACTTCTGCCAACTGCTTTTTCTTTTCATTCAAATCTCTGTTATATTTCTCCACCACCAAGTCGACTTCAGCCTCTTCCAAATTTCTAATGACATCATCATGTGGATAATGTATGTGCATGTATCCACTAAGATTTTGTTTTCTTCTTGCATAGTCAATGAAACCCTCAGGATCAAACCCTTTCCTCACCTCAGCAGTCACCATGTTATAATGCATTAGTTTATCCAAAATGAGATTGTATCCTTCTTTTGAAACCACAGTAAAATCTCCAAAACACAAAGTACTGGGCATGAATGATTGCTTATCATGCGAACTTAGATGCATGACATTTGAACAATGCATTTGCCTAATTATTTCCAAATATGCAATTCTGTCAGGGACAGTTTTAGGCAATATAAATAGAGCATCCTCAAAACCATACACTCTGATCATAGTAGCGTCCTCAAAACAATACCAATCTCCCCAATTATGAGTGACAGTAGGGGGGCCACCAAAATCTTTTGGTCTGAGGAATCTTTTTATTTCATTTGAAATTGAATATTCACAGGGGTGGTTGAAATACCTATATAGCACTTTAACACAATGCTCTTCAAATTGAGCATAGTTGGAGTTAGCATACCTGCTATCCCAGATTCTGGTCCACATTTGTACAGGTATCTTCTCCCCTTTCTTATCCGCAGCAACAACTTGAAACTCATTTGGCCACAATCCTACTTCCTGGCCATAGTATAAGACCATATGCATGAGCATCGAGTAATGCTCAAAAGAGCATGCTGGAGCATTGTTTCTTATTGCAGATAGACCAAAGTCTATTCTAGTAGCAACGTAAGAGGCATAATCAAATTGTCTGGCATTGTGACATTGAATATCAGAGGTTATGACCATTAGAGGAATAGTCATAAACTCAGGGACCTCTGAGCCAAGGACTTGGCCTACAGAATAGTAAGTATATTGAATGTATGGTTCAAAAATGGACACATGAAAGGGAGGGCCATCATTCTCAGTCAAGGGTATCACTTCTCCTTCAATCCTGGGTCTATGAATGGGTAACCTCCATCCATTGTAGGTTGTATCCATTCTCCAGTATTCTTTATCCAAATCTTCATAAACAATAGGGACAGTGCACAAATCATCCAGATCATACACCTCACAAATAGCATTTTTTGATAGGTGTACAATTGGTTCTCCTTGAGGGTTGCAGATAGCTTTCAGGCCTGAATTGTAATGCCTGGCTAACAGTTGCAGGAGTTCTACATTCAAGAATACATTAGGTACAACCAGTTTGCCTAAATTCATGTGCCATGGGTTTGACACAGGAGCATTTCTAAATCTTCTGTTGTAGTGGAATCTGAAGAGTTCATATCCCCTAATTGGGGTCCAAATATCTCCCAGGCGCTTATGTTTGTCTTCCAATTTCTCTACTTCTGCCCTGAGTTGGGCATACCTCCTGGCCTTGGGAGTTGACCCAGGCAACTGATCAATCAAGTCCTGATTTAGTTTTCTGTCTTTGACTTTTTCTTCAGGGGTTTGATCAGTTTTTTGCTTCTTTGGTTTACTGGTTTCCCCTTGTGATTTTCTTCCTTTTCCTTTCCCCAGAGTTTCCATTTTTGAAAAATTTGGCAGGAAATTCAAATACAGGCAAGATAGTGGTTTGTGTATGTGTACCTGTCGTTCGACGGCTGGAATTGGAAGCCTTTGCTTTTGCCCTGCGAATTCTTCTGTATTCTGCTCTCGGACGGTTTTTTGCAATTGTAATGATCGTATGAACTTCATAGCCGTTTTGTATTAATTATCTGATCAATTCAATGTTCATCGCTGTGAAGTGTCACATCGCCATAACTCTTCCTATCGGCGTGATTTTGAAATGTCTGGGCGACCTCAACATTTTTTTTATGGCGCGGACAGTCAATCGGCGTGACCCCTCAATTGTATCCCCGACGCCATGTAGTATCATATTTCAAGTGGGTGCGACCATCGGCATGATTTCCTTCATCGCCAAGGGTTTTAGATCTCTCCGCGATATGGCAAGTCCCACCGATATGCTTTGCTTATCGGGAAGATTGAGAGCATCGGGATACTAAAATTATGTTTCCCCGATCTTTATTGTCTTACCGATAGTCTCTTCATGTATGAACTTTTATCTTTATCGGAATGACATTCTCTATCGGGATAGCTTTCTCAAGATATCCCGATCCAAATCATCTCCCCGATGCCCTTTATCACATCCTTCATCGGGCAAAGTTTAGTAAAGTGTCACCGATATCTTTTGATCACCGTGACTTATGAATCGGCAAGACTTGTTTCTTTTGTTCCGATATGTCAAGCCATCCCGATGAAGATGCATCGCTGTGAGTCTTGCCGATAACTTTCTTATCGCCAAGACTCTTGATCATCGGAGGCTTACTTGTTTTCTATTCCGATGGTTCATTTCTCACCGATGACTATTGCTTTGTTACCCTCGCATGCTGTTCGGTGAAACTTTTGCCGAAAGTGCTTCATCGGTATGATACATACCGTCGGGGCAGCTTCTAAAAGATCATCCGATAGATATTTGTCATACCGATCGGCATGACTACTTGCCTTTCTTGCCGATGTAAAGTCATCGGTGTTGCTTACTCCATCGGTGAGCTCCATAATTATCCTTCTGATCTCTATTTTCACGCCGATGGTTGTTTTCAAACAATTCCTTGTGTATCGGTGTAAGCCACACAACCTCTTGCCGATGGATTGATTTTGATGAAATTTGACACTGCTCATCCCTAGACAAAAATTTTATATCATGGTCCTTTTGGGATATTCCTCAGAGTTTATTCAAATATGATGGAGTAAGGAAATAGTAAAATTTTCAAAATTTTACTGTGCTAACAGGACCCTTCTCTAAATATAATCTCATGATAATCACTCCTCGAATCAATCTTAGAAAATACTTTGCTCCACTCAAATACTCCATTATGTCATCCATCTTTAGCAATGGGAATCTATGCTTGATTGTGATTTTGTTGATTGATTTGGAATCTATACACATCTTGTACTGACCATCCTTCTTAGGTGCTAATACCATTGGCACAACACATGGGTTCAAACTCTCTCTAATCAAACATTTTATCAACTCTTGCACTTGTCAATTCAATTTTTCATTTTCTCTAATGTTATCCTTTGCACCACTTTATTTTATAAAATTGCTTCTTCTATTAGATCCTGTGATGATTTATACTCCTTACTAGTCTAATCCATGTGTCATATTGTCTGATATGATATCCTTGTATTTTATCAATATTTTCAAAATTTCTTCATATGGTATCCTCTCTTCATTTATGGTCGTGTGTGTTATGATTGTGGTGCTCCATATCCTTGGAACGAATGTGGAACACATATTTTCATGTCTAAGACCATCTAGGAATTTTTTCGATCCACTATACAAATTATAGTTTTGCTACACACTTGACTATCCTTCCCTTCCAAAGGTGTCAAATTATGCCTTTTATCATCTCTTATTGTGGTGTAAGTATTATTTCTTGAATCATGTATATCTTTCCTATAATATTGCCATACTCTATCCAATAGAAAATGACACACATTGATTGACATAACATCAAACAAAACTTCATCATAATATGTTCCTATCTTGATTTTCATCAAATTTTGTTCACTTACAAGAACTTTGTTTTTATCTTGCAAACAAACAATTTTGTATAGACTAGAGTGTTCTAACTTCTTCAAATTCAATTTATCACCCATTTCTTTTGAAAACTAGATTGTCTGTACTTCCACTATCAATAATAACTTTGCAAAACTTACCTCTAAATTTTCATACTATTCTAAAAAAATCCTTTGTATTGCTTCCTCTTAATCCATAGTATCTATTCTTAGAAAAGCTCTTCTTGTGACTAATGACTCTCTTTTGTTTAGTTTTTCAATTGGACTTTGTGATCCTCAAGATTCTTCCTCTACATATATAGTTCTTGTGCTATGTTCAAATGTCTTGTTATTGCTCCCTTAGCCTTGCTAACATTAAAACATCAATGATCTTCTCTTCCAGACTTGTAATAGGTCCCATGAAAAGATCTTCCATTTTTTATGTAATCATGGATAAAGAATCCAATGAAGGATTACCCAACCATGTAGTGAAATGAAACACCACATAATTACATAGTATAACTATAATTAAACAATAAAACAACAATATGATCCCTATTGATTCTAAGCCATGAATGAATTACTATCTGCTATAGTGGGCTTCCAACATGTTAAGCCTCAACCATTTGATTACAAATGGGCAAATTATAGAATTCAAATGATATTATAAGACAATACAAATTTTGAGATGGAACCAAAAACTAACTCCTGTCTTTCATATTGACTTCTTTCTAATGGTCATTAACACTATTCATAGAGTAGCTTCTATCTTTAGGAGTGATTTGAGTCAGTTGCAAGGTGGTGAAAAACACAATGCCTTATGAAATGTGTAGTTGACCAAACATGTAGATGAATCTTTTGGAATGGATGCAATAATGATGGATCAATGAATATTGATGCAGTTCATACCATAAGCTCTCCTAGGTCTAGTTAACATGTAAATGTGTTCCTTTGTCACCACATGATTTGGAAAGGTGTTTCAAGCCTTGAATAATAAATTGTCGATTATTTTGTTATGCCTAGTAAAGGATCAGAAATTGATATATGCATTTGCAGTGATCATAATCTCATGAAAATAGAATATGACATAGATGGATCAATGTAGAACATGTGTTTCCAATCACGAGGTAGAATGTACAAGTTCAACGATATGTAGTAGGATCTCTAGTGTTGAACTAATGAATGGAATGTAAATGAAAACCTACAAATAAAACAAACAAGTAAAGGAAAATATTTTTTGATGATGCAAGATTGCTCTTGCACCTTGGGATTCTCCTACATCAATTTCTACCATATGTTCCCTTTTTTCTATAATATCCATCTATTATGTTATTGTGGTATATATTACTACCTTCTTTGCTATTGTGGTAAGAATTAATGTTCCCACCTTTATTGCAGTATACAATAATATTATTGTGGTATGGTTTATCACTCTTTCTTGCTTACATATCTTCCTTCTAGGGTCTTCTGTTGTCATACTAAGATCTACTTATTTGGAATCTTTCTCATCTTCCTCTTTGTCAATTTTTTCTTCTTTCAATCCTCTTGCTTAGTTTCTCATCTACTTTTATTGTAAATTGAAATGATTCTTCTATTACCATCAACAAAACCAAGCTTAGTTCCTCCATAATACTTCCTTTCAATCCATTGACATGTCTTGCAACATTTTCCTTGCAAACTCAACCTCAAATGATGCAACTTAATGATAAAAGTCATTGTCATTAAGAGGCATATAGGATGGGATGTCTTGTGGGTTGAACAACAAGGGAGGAAGGGAAGAATAAGAACCAAAGAAGTAGAAAGTGGGCATAAAAATGGTTGGGTTTAGATAAGAAGTCATACAATGGATAATAGAAGAGGAAGGAATACTTGATGAGGGAAGGCTCATGGATTTTGGTAGATAACAATAGAGAGGATCAGTTACCAGATTGTAGACATCTAATAAGAAAATAGCATACTTACTATTTGTGTGTAAAAACAAAGAGAAGGATGCTAGCATAGTATAAGGACTCTAGTGCAATCTGTTGGCAAGAGACACTATATGGATTCATGGTTGTTGTCATTGATGGCAACAAAGGTCATCCCACATATCCGCAAGACATGATGTGTCTCTACCGGAAGTCAGAATAAAGAATGTTGTGGTCCGGTGAAGAAGAACAGAGCATGTGGCAAGGTCCGATAGATTGGTCCGGACCTCTCAAAGGAAGTGTCTTGGTGTAGTGCGGATTTGGGGAAGTTAAGAGGACTACCTTGAGTGGTATATTCCAAGGATTTAGCCTCCGGTGATGGACAAGGAAAAAGATATGAATGGTTGAGTACCGGATTTCTGAGAGACAGTGAAAACAGAGGAAGAACTGACTGGCAGAGTATCAGACTGCTTTCCGGATGTGTTACTGTTGATGACAGAGGTTGTGAAGGCATGAATCATGTTTGGCCGACATGATTAATGATATCTACAAGTATATGCTTGATTCGCATAGCTTGGTGAGGAAGGATTCAGCCGACAGAATGAAAGTTTGTAAGAAACTAGACTGTTCCGGATGCCGACTAGAAAGGTGATGAAATTACTTGTGCGGATATATATAGAGGATGGATTTAGTTGTGAAGTGTGTGTGGATGTGGAGAGATATGCGAATAAGTCCAGAGAAAGAGCAGAGGTAGCAAAAAGGATCCGGTATGTGAAAGATAGCAGAATAAAGAACAAAGGAAAGATGAAGTGCAGCAGATCAGTGTACTGAGCCTAACCGGAACTGAACTCCAACATATGCAGATGCTTCCAATCAGTTCAAGACTGTGATTCTCATCACTTTGTAGACAGTGTGTCTTCTTGTAGGCAGTGGGCCTCTTGTGAGCAGTGTGCTCGGGCAGTGAGCCCTAATTGGCAAGTGCCATTTTTGTAATTTCCTATTATTCTAACAGAGAATAATTCTTGGGTTAATCACCCCGTGGTTTTCTCCCTTAACAGGGTTTCCACGTCAAAAATACTGTGTCATGTGTTTCTTATTTCATGGTTAATGTTTTTGTGTTTGATTTTATGCTGCATCAATTAAAAGGAAAGTTCAATAAGGGAAATAATTAGGATAACTGATTCACCCCCCCCCTCTCAGTTATCAACAATTGGTATCAGAGCTAAGTTCCTCCTAATAGAGCCTAACAGCTTGAGGAAGATCTGGGATTTCAAATGGATGCATATGGTTTAAGAGAGCAACTCAAGACTGCTCTTGAGGATCTTGAACAGTCAAATTCTGAAGTCAGTGAATTAAAGGAAAGACTCAAACAGGCTGATGAATTCATGAGAGAATTAAAAGACAAATTAAGTCTCTCTATGAAAAAGAGAAAGGAGCTGCTTCAACAGTTGGCAAGGCAAAGTGAAGAAAGCAATACAAATGAAGAATTAACTGAGCAAACCAAGTTATGTGAAAAGTTATCAAAAGAAGTCATTATGTTAAGACATGAAATGGAATCAGGAACTATAAAGTTTACTCAAGAGATTGAAGAAAAAAGAAAGGCTGAAGACAATCTAAGACAATCTCTTAAAGAAAAATCAGAAGAATGCCACCAGATGGACAGGATTATCAGACATCTTGAATCTGATCTTGAAGATGCCAAAGATAATGAAGGAAAACTTGAGGATCAAATTGCCTCTCTCAAAAGAGACCTTCAAACAGCAAATGAATATAAAGAGAAATTCAAGATAAGTTCTGCTCAACTTGAAGTTCTTCTTGGAAGTCAAAAGAGGACAGATGACAAGTATGGTTTGGGATATGAGAAAGGAGAAAGCTCCGGATCCGGTCAGAAGAATCTTGGATCAGAAAATCCAAGGAGCAGGCCTAGAAGACCTCCAGTAAGACAGCCAAATGCTCAAAGATATCCATCCTTCAATGGATACTGCCACAGCTGCAACCACTTTGGTCACAAAGCTAATCAGTGCAGAATGAGAATGAATCAGATTAATTCATCCTTCTCCGGACAGTGCTTCAACTGCAAAAGGTATGGACACAAATCCCATGAATGCAGAATTATGCAAGTAAACAAATCATTCAAAGGTAGATGCTTCACATGCAATAGAATAGGTCATAGGGCTAATCAATGCAGATCAAGAGGATATCAGTCAAATATGCAAAGAAATATTATTTGCCAAATCTGCAATAGGTCCGGTCATAATGCTAAAGTCTGCAGAAACAAGAATCAGGACAAAAGAGGTCCGGTGTATAATCAGAATCAAGACAAGGGTAAACAAAAGATGAATGCGGATGAGGTTAGGAATCAGATGAGCAAGATTTGGGTGAAGAAAAGTTCAGAGAATGTAGAGGTTGGATCCGCACCAGACTCTGGTGCTGATATTTCTTCCGGAAATTAAAAAGTGAGCTCAGGCTCAGGGGGAGACTCAAAGAAAATCTTGTTCCCCCAGCCAAACAAGTGGTGCCGGATGTGGCACAAGATGCGGATCAAAGGGTTTGTAGATATGAGTCTTGAGATACTTCAGTCAAGTTTTCAGAGGTCCGCATGGAGTTATGAAGAAGCTGTGATCGATCAAATAAGACCTGTTCAGGGAGATGCTCCGGTATGATAAGGGATTACAAAAAGGTCCGGAAAGATCCGGAAATGCACTATCTTGTTCTGCGGATTGGACAGAGTGTTTGGGATGCTCTTGTAATATGTTACCTCGATTTATTCATGATTGAAAGATCCGGATGATATCCTTAGATCAGAACTAATCCGGGACAATCCAAGCTATCCAGACAAGGCAAACCGGAATGATGTAGGTGAAGCATTTATTGCAGATAGATATTAGGGTTCGCAGAGCAATTTAAGAGATTTCTCAAAGGTTATTTGCTCATTCTGCACTCGAGAAGAAGTGAAAAGTGGAGCTCTGCAACAAGGTTCATCAAGCACACCAAGGATCTCCTGCCGAAGCTATTGCATAAAGAAATCAATCCAACCACTCCGTGCAAACCGAAGGCGCATAAGGTATTCTCCGTTTTTCATTACCTCACTGCAAATCTTTGAAGAATGGCCACTCCAAACATAGTTAAGATCTCTGATAGACCTCGCCCCTCATTCAAGAAACATCCCTACAAATCATTGGAGGTAGACCCACTAGGAGCCTTCTCTAGTGTTGCTCACAGAGTTTTACACACCGAAGACATTAGGGTTTACATACATGCAAACATTGAGGAATTTGGGGAATTCAAATTAAGAGACCTCTATCACAAGCAGCTGATTGACAATGCTTTTGAGCTTAAACCAGAGTATAAGGATATTCAGAAGAAACAATTTGAGCAATTTATTCATTTCCCCTGCTTTGAAGAAGATGAATGGGTCCGGTATGTACTGAGCAGGATGCATGACAACTTTCTATGGCTAGATAGACCCTGCAAGATTACAAAAGAGGCAATTAGAGCAGTAACTGGTCTATACTCTTCCGGAGGGGTACCTATCCTCAAATCTGTCAAGAACAACATTGTAACTGAGGCCACCGGATCAAAATTTGACAAGAGGGCAATGACCATTGAAGATATTTCGGATCCGGATATCAAATATGCATCAATGATAATAGGATACAAGATCTATCACTCCAGCAGGGAGAATTCTATATCCGGAACTGCAATATACACTGCTTATGAAATGTTAAGAAAGAATGCAGAATATGATCTCTGCGAACTACTGCTAAGCTAATTAATGGAAAACATACAGAAAATCAAGAAGGATAAGAAGAATTCCTTTAAGTATGGTACTCTTATTATATGTCTATTCTTCTATTTCATGAATGAGCTACCCGGAACAAGTGGATGGGTATGGCAGAATGACAAACCTGTTGCAGTCCAGATAAGAGACTATTTGCATGGACTTGGGGATGCAAAAGCGAGAAATACAGCTCTATGGGGATACTTCAAAAACTTTCAGAGCATGATGCAAGCAAGAGAGAGAATTCCCCAGTCTCTCATTGAGAAATACAAGGACTCAGTGTGCTTTATGGTTGACACTGATCAGTGCCTAATGGAGGCAGTGGAGCCAAGGACTGTCTGGATCATGCCCATGGGGTATGAAGTTGATGAACAGATAGTGGAGCTGCATGTTCAACACATGCTAAGTCAGCCCAAAGATCCTAAGGCAGAAAGGTTTGGAACCTTTGAGGAGCTGAGTGTAAAAATACATGTAGAACTCAGGGAACCTGAGATTAAAAGAAAGGTAAGAAAAGAAGTAGAGCACATTGCTCAAGGCCTAGGTATCTCAAAGGAGGCACTTGATGCCAGCCGGGAAAAGAGGAGGAAGGCCGAGGAAGAAGAGAAAAGCAAAGAAAGTGCTCCGGTTGAAACTCCCACCCGGACCAGATCATCAAAGAGACCTGCACCTCCCACAACCAAAAGTTCAAAACCGGAAGTTCAGGCATCCGGTAAGAGATCCAAGACAAAAGCCACAAGGGCTTATGGAAGCCAAAAGGATGAAGAGGAAACAGAATCAGATGAGGGAGTAAGAGAAGTAAAGAAACAGAAGAAGAAAGGATCCGGTAAGCCCTCCACAGGCCAAGACAAGGAGGAAATGGCAGAGGTATCTGTTGAGAAGCCCACTCTGTCACTAGAGAGCATAATCAAGTTGGTCACGGTGGATGGAAACCTTCAACCAATGACTGAATCATATGATGACTTCAGTGAGGCCGACCAAAAGACTCTGCAGGAGGCCACAGTAAAATATCTTAACATATATAATAAGGCTTTCATTGAAATAATATCTCTTATTCCTAAAAGCCTAGAAAAGGAAATGGAAGTAAGAAAGAATAATGCTCATGCTAAAGATCTTGAGATCCGGGAGCAGATAGCTATTCAGCTATATCCTAAAATTGATCCCAAGACAATGAACATTATCTTCAAGGACTGCAAAGATGAGTTCAGAAGCAAAGCCAGGATGAATCAACTCATGCTTGGCGAGACTGACAAAGTGGCCCAAGAAACAGAAGAGATCCTCCGGAAGGCCTTCAAAAGGTTCAATCTTCCGGTTGTAGAGGATTTAGGTACAGAAACAGCTAAGGACTTGGGACCCTCTGCTCCAGAAGAAGTGGCTCATGAACAAACTAGCATCTCTCCTCCGGTTTCCCCTACAGTCTCCGGATCCAAAGAAGAAGAGCAATTACAGGAGAAGGAAGCAGTGGTGAAAGACAAAGAGGTTGACAGTTCTAAGACTGCAGAAGAAAAGAAACATCTGTCTCCGGCAAGAGACACTGCACAAACTGTTCAACAATTTTTGAGCAAAGAAACTCTAGAGATTGATGAACCGGAGCTTCTAAAAGGCCCATTTGATTTTGACTCTCTCTCTCCGGTACAAACAATGAAGATAGCTTCATTTGCAAATGCCAAGGCAAATGAAAAGCTCCTGAAGTCTCATATGGAAGACTGTGAGTTGATAGAGGCTGCTTCCGGAGTACTTGTGAAGATCATGCCATCAATCCAGATAGATCCGACAGCCTCCTCTTCCGGTAATCTAAAAACCTTAGTCAGCAGTGTTGATACACATTTTGATTCTTTAGAAAAATCAGCTGAAGAAAAGGTCCGGAAGGAATTTTTGGATAAAAGATTTTCAGAGATATTAGAATTAATCTCTAAAGATAGGAAGATTGTAAGCATTGGAATAAAGAGCTTAGAGAATGCTCTTAAGGATGGCGGTGACATCTATAAATTTTGTATATCCTGGTCAAAGGCAACAGCAGCATTTGACAAGAAAATAAAAGAGGAACAGGATAAGCTACAAAGCTTATCTCAAAGTTTTGATCCTCTCTCTTCCTCTATAATAAATCAAGAATGTCAGACCATTGCAGTCTTGAATGAAATAAAAAATCTTGAGAAGGAAAGGAAGAACATCACTAACCGGATGGGAGAACTTAGAAGGATTATAATCCCTAAATTGGAAACCATGCATGAGGCCATCAGTGATGCTCAGACCACCGCCCAAACAAAAGATCCGACAGATCTCAAGCGGGCAGAAGCGTTTGCATTTTTTCTAAGTGGTCACATTTCAATTTTGGATAGAATGAAGCAAAGTTGGGCCACAGAAATGATCCAATTGCAGACATCCTTTGCAGACATTCTTCAATATATGTGAGTATGTAAATATGCGGCTAAGTATAAGAAATTTTTGAAAATTTTGATATGCGGACCCTACCCTTTGCCATTGATGTCAAAGGGGGAGTGAGGAGCAGTGAAAAATGAGGAATCCAACTAAGGGGGAGTTCCGGAAATTGTATATAAAGACAGAGCATCAGCAAAGAGGGAGCATAGTGAAAACACTTAGTCATTTTTCACTAAGTGTTGCCATCAATGCCAAAGGGGGAGATTGTTGGCAAGAGACACTATATGGATTCATGGTTGTTGTCATTGATGGCAACAAAGGTCATCCCACATATCCGCAAGACATGATGTGTCTCTACCGGAAGTCAGAATAAAGAATGTTGTGGTCCGGTGAAGAAGAACAGAGCATGTGGCAAGGTCCGACAGATTGGTCCGGACCTCTCAAAGGAAGTGTCTTGGTGCAGTGCGGATTTGGGGAAGTTAAGAGGACTACCTTGAGTGGTATATTCCAAGGATTTAGCCTCCGGTGATGGACAAGGAAAAAGATATGAATGGTTGAGTACCGGATTTCTGAGAGACAGTGAAAACAGAGGAAGAACTGACTGGCAGAGTATCAGACTGCTTTCCGGATGTGTTACTGTTGATGACAGAGGTTGTGAAGGCATGAATCATGTTTGGCCGACATGATTAATGATATCTACAAGTATATGCTTGATCCGCATAGCTTGGTGAGGAAGGATTCAGCCGACAGAATGAAAGTTTGTAAGAAACTAGACTGTTCCGGATGCCGACTAGAAAGGTGATGAAATTACTTGTGCGGATATATATAGAGGATGGATTTAGTTGTGAAGTGTGTGTGGATGTGGAGAGATATGCGAATAAGTCCAGAGAAAGAGCAGAGGTAGCAAAAAGGATCCGGTATGTGAAAGATAGCAGAATAAAGAACAAAGGAAAGATGAAGTGCAGCAGATCAGTGTACTGAGCCTAACCGGAACTGAACTCCAGCATATGCAGATGCTTCCAATCAGTTCAAGACTGTGATTCTCATCACTTTGTAGACAGTGTGTCTTCTTGTAGGCAGTGGGCCTCTTGTGAGCAGTGTGCTCGGGCAGTGAGCCCTAATTGGCAAGTGCCATTTTTGTAATTTCCTATTCTTCTAACAGAGAATAATTCTTGGGTTAATCACCCCGTGGTTTTCTCCCTTAACAGGGTTTCCACGTCAAAAATACTGTGTCATGTGTTTCTTATTTCATGGTTAATGTTTTTGTGTTTGATTTTATGCTGCATCAATTAAAAGGAAAGTTCAATAAGGGAAATAATTAGGATAACTGATTCACCCCCCCTCTCAGTTATCAACACAATCATGTTGTGGTCTATATGCTATGGTTGTGCCTATTTTTAACTAAAAGTAGGTTCTACTAGATGGTGATAGATTTTAGAACTTATAATAGAACTTGGGGCAGGTTACATCACTAAATATGAAATTGTTTACTAGAAATGAGATTTTATTTAATGAGAATTTTGAAGGAAATAAATTATTAATGTTTAGGTCCATGTTGTGTTCACCTATTGATGCATGCTTTAATATGTCAACACATTGGAATAAAATTATTCCCCTACTTGAAAGGATATTATCCCCAAGAGTCTTCAATGTGAGCTTGTGGGTTCTAAAAGTACTAGAATATCTTAATTTAGGAGTCATTTTTAAAAGTTAATTTAATTTAAAACCAACTTTGAAGCTCGTTTTCAAAAAAATGTTCTTGAAACACACACACACACACACACTCTAGTTAAATAGGTACATTCAGATAGCATGTAGAAAAGAAGTAATTAGTGGTATAATGCATGACCATTTATTATACTTGGGAAGAGAACATACACTTTTGTCGAGGGTGAATACTTGTCCATCCATCACTTGAAGATTGAAAGAATGTAGTGATATGATTTGTTGTATTGCATTGGAAAAGAAATGGAGTACATTAAATATGTTGACATAGTAAAGTTGATTTTGAATAGTAATGGGTGAAAGTAGATATGGAGATGACAAACTATGTTTTTCTTCCTTTTTCTATTTTGGTCAACTATTTGCATGTGTATGATCTTTGTTGCATGCATGCATATCTTTGGAATGTGAAGTTGGGGCATATGCGAAGACTTGCAAGGTTGTGCACTCTTGGTATAGATATGAATCCCAACCCTTGACAATCAATGTTGTCGATGTTGATTGTTTCTCTTTCAAGTGTTAGACCTTGTGATTTGTGTATTGTTAAGGTCTACCATTTTCATGGGGATTTGGTGATGGCCACCATGACTTAGTAGAATAATGGGCACATTTTTTGGTTGGTTGTGATCCCAAAGTGGGCCTATGTAATTGATTTAACCTAGCCAAGTGTACCATTCACAATCTTGGCCAATACATAAGAGGATCTTAGCTTGAAGTTGTTCATCCTCTAGAGTTGGGCATGATGTCCCATTAAGTTGCTCAACATTGGATCTGGCAATTGGCACTACCAAAGATTGAAGCATACATTTATTATGTAGTGATACCAATTGATTTGTTGCAAACAAATGTATAGAGGATAAAAAGATGATTTCTCAGTAGAGGTAAGTGAAGAACTTGAGCGTGACATTAGAACCTTCCAATTTTCAATTTTTGGCTTTGCATTTCTTATATTTGAGATAAGAGCACAAAAAGCAACTTATTCTAGGTCTTGACTGATTTGACATAATATCTTGCTCAATTTAACCACTATGGAGAAGCTTCACCATAGTGTTCTTCCATATGATGGTGCATCATACATAGAAATGTTAGAGAGTGCTTCACACAACCTGATGTCAATGCATTCAAACAATTTTGGACCAATGAAACTCATTTCATCTATTAGAATGTATCGAATGAAATACATGCTTTCTAAGAATGTTGCTAGTGTTTTCCCATGTAGGGGGCTTATTTCTTTTATTGATATTTGCATAGAAGAATGAATAGTTGATGCATGTATCTTAAAAGATGCAACTCTAGTTGGTGTCAGAAATAGCAATGGTGACTAGCCATGTGGGGTTATTCCAATGAGGATGGATTTGATGCTTGTTTACAAGTGTGACTTTATAGTACCTACAGTTCCTTAGAAAATGATTTTTAGAGGTGGTTGTAATTCCATGGCAGAAGATTGTGACACAATTATGTTATAGTATTTTTGTTGCTCAATAGATAGCTTGTTTGGGGTAGGTTGATTTGTAACATGTGGGACATGAAATGTTTGATCGTAGAGTAAATGAAATCAATAGAAAACACTTTTAGCAATGGATTGAAGCTTGGTTCTTCCCAATTATGGGTTTGGTCAATCCCACGTTGGCTAGTTGTAACGGTAGGCCTGAGTCATGACAAGAATTGCCACTCATCAAGACTATCTTCTTGCATTGCATGTCCCATGTCAGAAGGACTTTCATCATCAATGTCTGTCAATGGATCTAGAGATGTACAATGTACATGTCATGCATGGTATCTGTGTGAAATTCTTTCCCGGGCTATAATATCTTTCTCTAATTAACCAATATCATTGTGTATGTTTTGGAATGGCTAGTATAGTAGCAGTTCACTCCAATAGAATGCTTGCAAACATTTATCATCTTTTGTTGGGATGGTGGTGAATTGAGGGGAGACTCGAACTAAAGCCAATGTCAAGCATTCTTTACAATTAATATGAAAGATTAATATGTACATTATAAATACAAAATTTCTTGCATAGTGTGTGCATATATAACTTCAAATTATTGTTAATTGCTTGGGATTTTTAATACATTTTCTTTACTTGTTTTTGGTCTTCTTTTGGTTTTGCAAAAGGAACATGGAATGCTAGTTGAATGTCCTATATAAGGATTGTTTTAAAAGAATTTGTGTCTTTGTTGGGAGGAGGATAGGTTGATATGGGAAAATTTAGTTGTTGTAAAAGATCTTGGAATTAATGTTTTTGTGTAGCATCTTTAAGTCATTTGGCCACCCAAGATTGAGAAAGATGAAGAAAAATTAAATACCTGGGAGGATAATGTAGGAAACACAAAATGGTAGCATTTTAATATCTTAGAAACTAAAAATTTTGATGTGTTTTTTCCACCCAACTTTTGAGGGTAAGCTTTCTTTCTTTACAATTTTTTGCAAATACAATATAATTGAGTGGTATACCCAAATGTTGTAAAGTAACTTCTGCATCCCCATTTGTAGAGAACAAAGAAAGGATATTGATCCCCTTTAGATAAATAGGCTTCAAAATAGAAAGATGATATCCCATAATTAACAAATCAAAGTGATACATTTTCCTTCTTCTTCCATTTTTACATCTATAGAAGCCACTTGATTCACTACATGAAAAGCATTTAAATGTTTGGTTACAAAGTCTCCTTCACACATCTTTAAAGAATACAAATTTCTTTTCAAAATAACTTATTTACAAAACACTTAGTTTGATATAATGCAATAACTTTATCTTATAAACTCTTAGATAGGTAATTCATTGGAGCATACATTTATTATGGATAGTAGATGGTAGAAATGCTCTCCCGTTGGTTCACAATTTATTGCCTTCATGAGCCTCTTTCTCTCTCTCTCTCTCTCTCTCTCTCTCTCTCTCTCTCTATATATATATATATATATATATATATATATATATATATATATATATATATATATATATATATATATATATATATATATATATATATATATATATATATATATATATTGCATCGTTTGGGTTACCACTCAATTATATTATATCTACAAAAAATTGTAAAGAAAACAAGCTTATCCTCAAAAGTTGGGTGGAAAAAAACATCAAAAGGGTAAATTGATTGAGGTGGAAGAAGTTAGAGTTAATAGGATTTTATCTATTTACTTGCTTAAGCTTACTTAGGCACATAATAATTTATAGTTAGTTTGGGAAGTTATTTCCATAACAAGTTAGAGTAGTTTATTTACGAGAAATGTAAGGCTATATAAGCCAATATAATACATTTGTAAAATATTCAGTCATTGGAAAACATGAATTTATTATATCAATTGAAGCATCTCTTTCAATCATTTTTATCTCTCTCTCTCTTTATGCAAACTCTTGCTTGAGCATTCTCTTGTGGTGGTTCATTTCTTGGTTTGATCCTTGAAGTTTGCAGCTTCATGATGCCTTCCTATGTATATCCCTACATGGTATCAGGGGCTAAACCAAGGAGTTTTCTACCTGTATTGGAGAATTGAGTTGCTAGAGAAGAGATTTATTACATAGGCATCAATTTGTGCTTGCATCAGATCAAAGAGGCATCAATTTGTGCCTTTATAAATTCTAGTCTGAGGTCCAATATATATTGGCGTTTGAAATTTTTTCCAAATTTCTATTTCTCCTAAGATTACCCAGGCCTTTGTTATAACTGGCGACCACATAGTTAATACTTCCCAGTAGCACATTTACATATACATCGTGGCCTCAAACATTTTTCCAGTACCATTTCATTTGGCGCGTATCCGCAGTGGAAGCGTGGTGTTTTTTGTTTGTTTGAGTGCATTTGCAGTACATAGAGAAGCGAAGCTAGAAGTGGCATTATAGGGTAAAGAAGAGTTGGCAAAGGCATGCAAGAAGCTTCTTCCTCCTCCTCTATAGACTGTGTTGTAAAGGCAGCATTTACCTAAAATTGAAGCTGACATTTGGGAACCCTGCATAGATAGGTGAAATCAGGCTGATTAAAGGAAGAGACATAGACACTTGCTAGACAAGGCAGACGCCTTCTTAGGACCTATGCACGTAGGCCCTCTCTCCTAGGAAATCCTCACGCGCCCTCATTACCCAGCTCTCACGCCCTAGAATTTGGCATTCAGCCACCTCCACAGCAGCAGCAAGGGCAATGAATAAGGGAAAATGCATGTTTCTAGAGGATTCTCTAGAATTGGTTGAGAAATGCATCTTAGAAAGAATCCATATTTTGTGAATAAATTCTTCCATTTTAGGGTTTGTGCAGAGGAAAATGGAGGTGGGCCCATACATAGTGTTGTTTGGAAGTTGTAAGGGACTTTAGTCCCATATGCGTGGTGCGAAGGGATATTTTGGCCCTTTTATAGATCTCCACTCTCCCATTCTATCGTGAGCTCTTGAAAGAGGCTCACGCCCATGCGCTTGGTGGCTTCTATGATGTGCATGTGCTATTTGTGCACTCGGTTGGTGACTCAGAGACATTTGACTCTCTCAAGATTGTGGTGACTTACAGTTGGCATGGGTATCCACCAACATATCGGCTATCCCTAGCCCAATCAGTGGGCCCCACCTATTTTGCACCTAATCACGGTGCTCCAATTCTAGCCTCATAGGCTATTTTTTGGCCCATTATTAGTAGATGGTCATGTGGGTGACCAAGGGTCAATCCACCCTAGGGCTCAATCTGGCCCCCTCTTTTGTTCAGTGGGCTCCATATCAGTGATTTTTTCAACGGAGGATATCTTGGGCATACGAAGTCAGAATTTCAAGTTCCCTATATCATTGGAAAGCTGATTCTACCAACCTCACAATGGTGCAGGTTAATCTACCTAATTTATCTATATATCAGTATTTATTGCAGCTTGAAGTCAACCTTATTTTTTGGACTCCTGAGATCAGAACATGGTGCCTCAATCTTCAATTTATGTCATTCTTGCAGCATCAAAAAGGTATTGGGGAGTTGTTTCATCCCCATGTACTTTTTCTAGTTCAGTACCAAGTACTATCTATTGAGTTTTGTGCTTTTTGGGTATTTTCTTGATAACTTGGATATCCTGACACTTGGAGAAGTACAATTTGTGGGGGGCGACATCATTTTTAGTTGCATATCTTATTTGGAAGTTTCTACATTCATGTGATGGTTCTATCTTTGAGATTTTAAGAATTTTCATAATTAGCTATGGGTCCTACATTTAATTCTTTTTTTATCATCTTAAAGAGGGGGAACTATGAAAAATGGAGAGATGGCATCATTACTCATCTTAGAGGGATTCATTTGTTGCCATATTTGTATAATCTTATTCCTGAACTTGGCAATCCTCGTCAGAAATTTGCTTGGAAAAGTAATAGTCATCTTGTGTTAAGTCATTTTTATGCATGTTGATGATTACATTTTGGAATCTATTGTTGATTTTGAGTTTGCTTATGCTCTTTGGACTCACATTTGGGAATTATATAGAGATCCTAATATTCAACCATTCCCATATGATCCTATTATGCCTGTTCCTTCTTCAAAGAAGATAACCCATGATTGTGATACTTTTGAAACTTCTATTAAGGTTGTTTCAAAGGTTCTTAATTCTTCTTCAAAGATAGTTGATACACCTTCACTTCCATTGGCTTCTTATCTAGAGTCATTGATTGAGACTTCCATCATTCCTGATCAGTAGGACCATCATTATCTTTCAAATTTGGTTGGAGGACACATTTCTATATTTTTGTCTTTGGAGTTTGTTCCATATCAGTTTCCACATAGTTCCATTTTGTCACCTTCTTTCTTGATTGGGGATGTATCTGATTGGATTATGGCATCATCATTCTACTTGGACAAGGAGACACATGAGCAATTTTTAGAGACATTATCATCATTCTTCATGATTCCATCTTTCAAGGCATATCCTGAATGGGAAGCATACATGCATCTGTACATGATTTTGTTTCTTCATAAGGGGAGGCAATTGGTTTGTAAGTGCATTGGATTTTGTTTTGCCTTCAGACACTTACCATTCTTGTAGGAGATTATTTATTATGGGGGGATATATAGTCTCTCTCTTTCCCTCTTGTTTGGGGATATTGATTGTATTCTTGTGATGGATGTAGTTCTTGGGGGGTATTGTGGAGACCTCCGTACATCACATGATCTATCATTTGCATTATCTCTTTTTTGGAGAGGAGTTTTGTCCCACATGGTTTTCTCCTTTTCTCTATTTGCAAGAGATTTAGTTGCATGATTAGTTGTGCATGGGTACCTAACATGGCCTAGTTGCCAGAACCCATATATTGCATTCTGCATATTAGACTTGCATAATAATTCTTCTCCCTAAGTTGCACTTAAGGGGGGTGTTAGAGTAAATCTGATTCTATCTATCTACTTGCTTAAGTTTACTTAAGCACATAATAATTTATAGTTTTTTTGGGAAGTTATTCTCATAACAAGTTAGAGTAGTTTATTTACGAGAAATGTAAGGCTATATAAGCCAATATAATACATTTTTAAATATTCATTCATTGTAAAGTATCAATTTAATATATCAATTGAAGCATCTCCTTCAATCTTTTTCATCTCTCTCTGTTGGCAAGAGAAACTACTAGGCATGTTAGGTGTTGTCATTGATGGAAACTGAATCTTACACATCCACATTGTATCATTTGATCATATCGAAAGTTAGATTGTAGATTTGTCTAAGTCTAGATAGATAGGAACAGAGCATATGACAGGGTTTAACATTTTGGTCTACAATAAATCTCCACAAGTTATCATATTCTGTCATGGATTTGAGGGAATGTTAAGGGATGTCTGGGCTACCTGAATCCAAAGTTTTAGCCTCTGGTGATGAAGGGATTGAAAGTTACAAGCATCTGAGTATCAGGTTTTGGTTAGATAGTTTAGTCCGGTGAAGAACATGCTGACTTGGTGTTTGATCCTTGTACATATTAAGAGAAGTGGTTGGTTGAGTAATTAATGAGATCCAGTGGTATTGGCTGACATATGTGGTGACTTGAATACATAGGTTTTGGTCCGCATTGATGTTTGTGCATGGATTCAGCTGACAGAACAGTGATCTTGAAAAAGGTTCTAAGTTTTCTTGAGGCTGACTGCAGTTGATGAAATTTCATGTTGCGCATATATATGATCGATGGGTTGGAGCATTTTGAAGTATTGAGGTGTGAATATGAAGTGATAGGTGCGAAGTGTGGCAGATCAAGTGCGAAGCAAAGAGACATAAGCTCCAAATCATGGCAGAACAGTAAAATAGGGCAGTGAGAGAAGAAGTGTGTGAAGTCAGTATATTGAGCCTAACTGGAACTGTAATCTTGCATTGTTAGATGTTGTTCTTCAGTTCAAGTATTTTAGTGAACTCTTGTAATTGATCTTGTAGGCAGTGAGTCTCCTTTAAATAGTGATCTCTGGGCAGTGTGCCCGAAGGCATGTGCCTTCCCATTTGTAATACTTTTAATAGAGTATAAAATCTTGTAGGTTAACCCCCACCGTGGTTTTTCCCTTAACCGAGTTTCCACGTAAAAATCCTAGTGTTCATGTGTGATGATCTTGTCATTCTTGTTCTTAAGTTCATGTTTCTTTCTTTTGACTGTATGTGGTAAATTAATAAAGGAACATAATAATATATTTTGTAGAACACTGATTCAGCCCCCTCTTAGTGTTCCTTAATTTCAACAATTGGTATCAGAGAAAGATTCCTTGGAAGAAGTTTAATAGCTTGAGGAAGATCTGGGAAGGTGTTTCAATGGGTTCACTAAGGTATTTTGATGGCATCAATGAACAATTTCAAGTTGCTTTAGAAGATCTTGATTAGTCCAGAGCAGAAGTTAAAGAACTGCAAGAGAATCTTAAAGATGCTGAGAATTTCATTTAGACTTTAAAAGGGCAACTAAGCAAATCCATGGAAAAGAGGAAGGAGCTAATTCAACGGTTAGCAAATCAGAATGGAGACAATGGCATGGATGAGGCTTTGAAGGAGCAGACAAAGGAATGTGAGAAGATGGCAAAATAAGTTGTCCTAAAACATGAGATGGAATCTGGGGTGATGAGGATAACCAAGGAAATTAAGGAAAGGAAGAAGACTGAAGAAAACCTGAATCAGTCTCTAAAAGAAAGAATAAAAGAGTCCTACAGATTGGACAGAATAATTGGCCATCTAGAGTCTAATCTACAAGAAACTAGGTATAATGAGGAACAACTTGAAAGGCAAATTGTCATTCTCAAACATGACCTAGAAGCTACAACTGAATACAAAGACAAGTTCAAGATAAGCTCAACTAAACTTGAGATGTTTCTTGATAGTCAGAAGAAGGTAGAAGGTAGATGCTAAGCATGGTCTGGGATATGAGAAAGGTGAAAAATCTGGATCTAGTCAAAGAAATCCTGAAGCAAGAAATCAAAGAAGGAATCCTAGAAGGCCTCCAGTAAGACAACCTAATGCTCAAAGGTATCCATCCTACAATGGAAATTGTTTCAATTGCAATAAATTTGGTCATAGAGCTGCTCAGTGTAGAAGTAGAGTGAATCAAAGTGGTCCATCCTTCTCCGGTCAATGCTTCAAATGTAAAAGGTATGGTCATAGATCCAATGAATGCATAAGTATGATGATGAATAACTTTAACAATAGAGGAAACATCAATTCTTTCAATGGAAAATGTTTTGCATGCAATAGATGTGGACACATGGCTAATCAGTGCAGATCAAGAGGAAATCAAGTAAATGAGCAAAGAAATGTTGCATGCTTTAATTGTAATAGACCCAGTTATATTGCAAGATACTGTAAAAGTAGGAATGATGATAGAAAAGGTCCAGTAAATAGAAACAAGAATGTGCAGAGACAAGATAAAGGCAAGGGAAAAGTAGATGTGAATGAAATCCAGAATGAAATTAATAAAACATGGGTGAAGAAAGGTGTAATGAATGATGGTGATGGGTCCACACTGAAATCCAATGTTGATAATTCCTCTGAGAATAGAAATAGGAGCTCTAGCTCAGGGGGAATGGCATTGAAAATCTAATTCCCCCTACCAGTAAGTGGGTACTTGAATCTGGCACAATGAATGAAGACAAAGAAGCCTATTGCAAATCTATTGAAGCAAATTCTGGAAGAAAAGAAGCTAATGCAATTGATTATGGAGCAATTAAAGATTGACTGTATTCAAAAATAGTATAACCAGATGAATTAGGGAAAAGTATTTATTACAATGGTGAATTAGGTTTTGTGGAGATTAAAAGGTCATTCACTCAACATTTGAATCACTTTGCATTCAAAGAGAACAAGGAGAAGCGTACCTATGCTGAGATCTCAAATATTTGGAGTGCGAAAAGTGAATTCAACAGCTAACCCTAACTGGCGAAATAAGGTATTCTCTGTAAAGCTCTCTAAATTTGTAATCTCTGGATATGGCTACTCCATTGGTTGTTGACATCACTGAAAGGCCCCAACCTAAATTCAAAAAACCAACCACACAAATCTATAGAGGTTGATCCGTTAGGTGCCCTTTCTAATGTTCCATATGGAGTGTTGCATGTAGAAGATATTAGGGCTTACATTCATGCTAGCATAGATGAGTTTGGGGATTTGAAATTACTAAATTTGTTTAAGAATCTCCTGAGGGGTGAGATTTATGGTCTTAAACCTGAGTATAAGGTACTACAAGACAAACATTTCATTTAAGTTGATGTGTTCCCATCCTTCGATGAGGACGAGTGGGTCCGATATGTACTGAGTCAGATGCATGCTGAGTTTATGTGGTTGATGAAACTCTTTAAGATCACTAAGGATACTATCAAGGTCTTAACAGGATTAAACTCATCCGTTGGACTGCCGATGTTAAAGTCAGTGAAGAATCAGACTATAACTGATGCTATAGGGTCAAAGTTTGATAAGAGGGCAATGACAATAAATTATATAACTGATCTAGATGTCAAATTTGCATCTATGGTGATTGGGTATAAGATATACCACTCCAGTAGGGAAAACTCAGTGTCTAGTATAGCCATTTATGTTGCTTATCAGATGTTAAGAGAAAATGCTGACTATGACTTGTGTGAGCTGCTACAAAACTAGCTAATGGAGAATCTGAACAAGATCAAGAAGGATAAGAAGAATACATTCAAGTATGGTATGTTGGTCTTATGTTTGTTCTTTTATTTCATGAATGAGTTGCCTAAGATGAAAAGCCTATATTGGACCAGTGATAAGCCTATTTCCATACAAATAAGAGAGCACTTGCACAATATTAGTGACTCCAATGCCCAACAAACTATTCTTTGGGGATATTTCAAGAATTTTCAAAATATGATGCAATCAAGGGAAAGAATCCCTAAGTCTGTGGTGGAAAAGTACAATGATACAATTTATTTCATTGTGGAAACAAATCAATACTTGATGGAAGCAGTTGAACCAAGGACTATATGGATCATGCCCATGGGGTATGAAGTTGATGAACAAATATTGGAAATGTATGCTCAACACCTTTTGAGCAAACCAAAAGATATCTCAGTTGAGAGATTCGGTACATATGGTGAACTTAGTGTGAAACTACATGTTGAACTCTAAAAACCTGAAACTAAGAGAAAGGTCCAAATGCAAGTTGAAATGTATGTAGAAAGTATTGGAATAATTAGAGAAGCTATGAGACAAAACAAGGAAAGGATAGAGAAGGCTAAGAAGGAGTAGGACAAGGAACATGGAAGTGTTCTAGTAGAATCCCCCTCTAAAAAAAGGACTACTAGGAGTTCTAATACAACCTCTAGTGCATCACCTTCTCCTATTGCAGAGAAATTCAAAGAAAAATCTACTGGTAAGGAAGGAAAAAGGACAAAAGTAATGGGCAAAAGGTCATATGTCAGTGTGGAGAAGGAAGATGAAAAAGAGACTAAGTCAGATGGTGAGGTTAAATATTTGAAGGCCTCAAGTACTAAGGAGAAGCCCTCCAGAAGCATAAAGTTAGAGAAAGCAGAAGCATCAAGGGTTGCCAAAGACAAGCCCTCCGGAAGTATAAGGGTGAGCAAAAGACAAAAGACTGAGACTCATGTTGAAAAATCCACCTTTTCAGTTGAAGATATTGTGAATGCAATAACTATTCATGGGAATTTGAAGCCCCATAACAAAATATTATGACAACTTTGATAATGTCAACATGACAATTTTGGAGGATGCTATTGTTAAGTAGTTGAGTACATTTAATAGAGCACTTCTGGAAATTTTGTCAGAAATCCTTAAGAGTCTAAGAGACATTTTGGAGATGAGAAAAGAAACTTCTAAAGCAAAGGTTTTGGAGCTAAGAGAACATGTGTTGTCCAGTCTGTGTCCGGTAATCTCTAGGCAGGAAGCAAATCAAATTTTTAAAGAAGTTAAAGATGAATTTAGAAGCAAGAAAAGGATGATTAAGCTAATCATTGGAGACATTGATGAAGTGGTCAAAGAAACATAGCAAATTATGAAGAAAGCCTTGGACAAGAATAAGTTTTATGTGGTCATTGAAGAACCTGCTAATGATGAAGAGTTGAAGAAAAATGAGCAACAAGCTGAGGTAGATGATTTCTCTATTTTGGAAGAGGAAATATTAAATAAAGGAGATGAAGAGATGGTGAAGGAAGATAATGTTGATGGTGCAAAAGATACTCAAGTTCCTCTAGACCAATCTGGTAAAGAAAATATACAGATGAATATGGAAATAAATGCTCCTACTGAAGGTGATTCTAAGAAAAATAAAGAGCAGAAAGTAGAAGTTAAGGACAAGGAAGATCAAGAAGAAGAACTGATGATGGAATTGATTCCTCCATTCTAGATGTTGAGGAAATTGATAATGTTACTGCTGAGGATACACAAAATCCTCTAGAAAAGAATGCAGAAGACATTGCTGGTGATGCAAAGAGAGTAGAAGCAGAGAAAAATAATGAAAATGATAAGCAAGACAATGTGGTTGACTCCAGAAAGGGAGAAGATGCAGGCCCTAATGATCATAAAACTAAAACATCATATTGGGCAAGAGACACTACAGAAGTAGTGAAAGAAATTTTGGAGAAAGATAAACAAGTTGCAGAAGATTTGGATATAATACAAGGTCCAATTAATTTTGATACTTTATCACTGGTACAGAAGATGAAGTTGGCCTCTTTTGCACAAGCTAAGGCCAAAGAAGAAATCTTGAAGTTCCATATAGAAGATAGTGAGTTGCTTGGTCTTGCATCTGACATTTTGGTGAAAATCATGTCTACATTTCAGAAGGATTCATTAGCACCCCCCTCCGATTAGTTGAATAGTCTGATAAATTCTGTAAGTACTCACTTTGAGTCTTTTGAGAATTCAACAAAAGTTAAAGTCCAGAATGAATTTAATGATAAAAGATTTAGTGAACTGAAAAGAATAATTGACAATGATAGAATTATGCTGGATACTAGTGTAAAGAGTATTCAAAATGCCCTCACTAAAGAAGGAGATGTGTACAAATTTTGTTTATCTTGGCCAAAAGTTGTAGAGGATATTGAGAATAAAATAAACGAGTTTGAGAAAAAAATGTCAAATGTATCTCAATCCTTTGATCCTTTGACAATATCTGTGGTGAGTCAAGAATGTCAAGTAATTAGCTTGATTGATGAAATAAAGAAATTAGTGAAAGAAAAAGAAAACATTGTGGCAAGGATGTGTGAACTCCGGGGACTGATTTTTCCTAAGTTAAAAACAATGTTCAATGCATTGACAGAAGCTCAAGTTGTTGCTCTGACAAGTGATCCCACTGATCTACATAAGGCAGAGTCATAGGTATTTTTATTCAGTGGTCATATTTTAGTTTTGGGTAGCATGAAGAAAAGTTGGGACAGTGAATTGACACTGTTAAAAAACATTTTTGGTAATGTGTTTAACTTCATGTAGACAAGACATAAGGATTGGTTGTATTTATGCACTCATGTACATAGAGTTTTTGGATGAAATTTGGTATGTGAATCTTAGCCTTTGCCATTGATGCCAAAGGGGGTGTGGAAAGTAGTGAAAAATGACGAATTCATCTAAGGTGGAGCACTAGAAATCACAAGTGTACATAGTAAGGGGGAGTTGTTCTAACACTTGGTCATTTTTCACTAAGTGTTGCCATCAATGCCAAAGGGGGAGATTGTTGGCAAGAGACACTGCTAGCCATGTTAGGTGTTGTCATTGATGGATATTGAATCTAGCTTAGATATCTGCATTGTATCATTTGATCATACCGGAAGTCAGATTGCAGATTTGTCTAAGTTTGGATAAATAGGAACAGAGCTTATGACAGGGTTTAGTATTTTGGTCCATATTTCTCCACAGGTTATCATATTGTGCTATGGATTTGGGGGAACGTTAAAGGATGTCAAGGCTACCTAAATCCAAAGTTTTAGCCTCCGGTGATGAGGGGATTGAAAGTTACAAGCATCTGAGTATCGAGTTTTGGTTAGATAGTTTAGTCCGATAAAGAACATGTCGACTTGGTGTTTGATCCTTGTACAGATTAAGAGAAGTGGTTGGTTGAGTAATTTATGAGATCTAGTGGTATTGGATGACATATGTGGTGACTTGAATACATAGGTTTTGGTCTGTATTGATGTTTGTGCATGGATTCAACTGACAGAATAGTGATCTTGAAAAGGGTTCTAAGTTTTCTTGAGGCCGACTGCAGTTGATGAAATTTCATGTTGCGTATATATATGATCAATGGGTTTGATTATTTTGAAGTATTGAGGTGCGAATATGAAGTGATAGGTACGAAGTGTGGCAGAATCAAGTGTGAAGCTAAGAGATCTAAGCTCCAGATCATGGCAGAACAATAAAACAGGGCAATGAGAGATGAAGTGTGTGAAGTTAGTATATTGAGCCTAATCGAAACTGTTATCTTGCATTATTAGATGTTGTTCTTCATTTCAAGTATTTCAGTGAAATCTTGTAATTGATCTTGTAGGCAGTGAGCCTCCTTTGAGCAGTGATCTCTAGGCAGTGTGCCTGAAGGCATGTGCCTTCCCATTTGTAATACTTTTAACAGAGTATAAAATCTTGTGGGTTAACCCCCACCATGGTTTTTTTCTTAACCAGGTTTCCATGTAAAAATACTGGTGTTCATGTGTGATGATCTTGTTGTTGTTGTTCTTAAGTTCATGTTTCTTTCTTTTGACTATATGTGATAAATTAATAAAGGAACATAATAATAAGTTTTGCAGAACACTAATTCACCCCCCCTCTCAGTGTTCCTTAATTTCAACACTCTCATTATGCAAACTCTTTCTCAAGCATTCTCTTGTGGTGGTTTATTTCCTGGTTTGATCCTTGAAGTCTGGAGCTTCATGATGGCTTCTTGTGTATATCCTGATGCAGAGGCATCCACACTATAACCTTCGCATATAGCATGGATGTCTGCAGCCCATCCTCATCATCATCATCTTCGCCATCATCATCATATTCCGCTTTACACTGTCTGCATCATCATCATATTTCAGACAATCACAATTATCCTCCTGCCGACTACTGTTCACCTCCTCCGCCTGTCGTCTATCATCATCATCATGATACTCAACGGGCGCAAACATCCTCCTGTTGCACTGTTCATCGGGCGTCAAACACTAGCGGCATCATCATGATATGCGACACCCCCTTCGTCAGCAGGATATCAAATATCCGGTTGCTCCAAATATCCTGATGACGACCACTTCAGCACCTTCCCTTCGATGCTCCGCTAGCCGACGACACAAGCAACAGCATCATGATATGCTTTATCCGGTTCCCTCGAAACCTCCTGATGATGTTAACACAACTTTCTGCCGAGAGCCTACGCCGATACCTAAACCCTTAGCGACGACAGGATCAACATGCATAGGGGGATATCTCAATATCCTGATGACGATGACGTCATATGCGGATGACGATGACGTCACACAATATCCTGATGACCTCTTCAACACTTAGTCAAAAAAATGAACTTTCACTCCCGCATCTGCTAACGATACGTGGATGATGGGCACTTCCGGGAGATGATCCTGACGGTGATATATACACTGAGTATATATCCGACTTAAAACATCCTGATGCACTTGCAACATGCAAACTCCAACAGTTTCATGACCTGATCTTCTACCTGATGCCGATGCACTCCTCCTCGGCTCCTCCAGATGATGGTCACCCCGACGCACTTGCACTTCATGCAATCGACAACATCATGCTCTCCTCCACTTATCAGGATGACGATGCCTAACCCGACTGCAGGATATTTGCAGAAATATCCTGATGATGTCGTCTTCACGAACTTTCAGCTTTAGCGAAGTTTCACTTCGGCGATCCTCCAGGGATGACCCGATCCACTTTCAGGGTGATCTTCCACACTCTATCTTATCAGCTCGACCTAGCACATACCCATGCTAGGGTCTTCAACATCTCTCGACGGCGATCCTGCACACTTGCATGCAAACAGAAAATAAACTACAACCTAACCTACTGTACATCGCCATTCCACCGACCAGACGGATCAACCGGTGGAATGGATCAGTAAATCCATGAAACCTCTCAAACCAGCAAATCGATTTAACAATGGAACCCAACTAGAGAAAGAACACAAATAGGATCACTTTATTTGATTTCAAAAGATGCAATACAATGATCAATCTCTCTCTTAGTCTCACTCTCTGCAACCTAGCTCGATCGATGATATCTATCTGTGTCTGTCTATCCAATATCAAACGATCCTCATGCTTAAATAGATTTTCCTACGAGTACTACTGACCTGACTCCAAGCGGCTGGGAACTCTCCAAGCGGCTGGGAGATCCAACCGGACCCTACAGCATGACAGCTGTTCTAACAAACTTAACTAAAAATAGTAAAAGCCTGGTCAGCATGATCTTATCATGATCAGCATGACCTTATTACATGCATTGGTCTTAACAGACCTTCTTGAAAACATAAACAAGACCTAAAACTACTAACTGCCTCATCAAGACCAGCTGTCAGGTAGGTGCTCCTGCACCATACTCCCCAACAGAAAAGAACTCATGTCCCATGAGTTTAGTATGTGGAAGTCCTCCACCGTTACACTTTGCCTTTTCAATAGTCTGACCTGCTCCAGCTTTATCCTCTGCTGTTTCTTGGCTTCTCCAAGACTTCTGAACTGTAACTTGCTTTCTGGCAAGTAAATCTGCATGCCTGTCAATGTAGGCCTTTCTCAGGTTGTCTCTGTGTTTGTCAGATTGTCTGACTAGAACCTCTGTCTGAACTACCTCTGACATGTTCAACTCTAGCTTCCTGTCAACTGTTATAGGACAAGCAATAGTCCCAACTATGACAACATCCTTGTCATTCCTCTGAACTGATTGCTGTTTGCAAACCTGTTTCTGCACCTGCTGCTGACCCCTGTCAGTCACAACTGAAACTTTCTTCAACTTGTTGTCTGTAACAACCCCTTTCCCTGCAGTGTCCTTATCTGCCTTCATGCCTGCTCCTCTAGGCATCTGCACATACTCCTTCTTTCCCATTAAAATGATTTGGGCTGCCTTCTGTACTGCAGCTTTTGCTTGCAATGGCATCAACTTAATAATCTTCCCATCTTTCTTGATGGTGTAGGTATTAGCATACCCATCATACAGTACTCTTCTGTCAAATTGCCATGGTCTACCCAACAGTAGGTGACAACATTCCATAGGCAAAATATCACACAAAATTCTATCATGATATGCTCCAATCTGAAAATCCACATATGCCTGTTCAGAGACAAAAAGTGATTGACTATCACTCACCCAAGATGCCTTGTAAGGGTGTGGATGTGGAATCCTTTCCAAATGCAGTTTATCCACCATCTCCTGAGATACCATGTTGTCTGTTGAACCAGTATCAATGACAACCTTGCATACTTTACCTTTACTCTTGCATGTGGTCTTGAAAAGAGCTCTTCTTTGCATCATATCCTTTGATGCCTGCAAACTAATTCTCCTTAGCATCAGTGATTCTCCACTCTCTGGATATCCATAATTATCAGGATCTCTGTTTGAACTCTGCGCACTTTCTTCTACTTTCTCTTCTTGCACAAGTTGTACTCTCTTGTCATTAGTTCTATCATTTCTGGATGATGAACCCTTGTTTTCTGGACACTTGAAAGATGGATGACCAAACTCACCACAGGTGTAACATTTTCCTGAAAATGTAGTAGAACCTCTACCACCTCCAAATCTTCCTCTATTACCTTTCCATCCACCCCTGAAATCAGACTGTCCCTGTCCTTTACCAGTGTCTTCTTGACCCTCATTGGTTTGCTTTTGGGTAGGGGCTGCTTCTCTTCCCCTATGGTTTCCTCTTCCTCTCATGGACTTCTCATGTCCTCTATTCATCTTTTCTTCAATCCTGATTGCCATTTGATAACAATCCTCCACATTCTTAGGGTTAGCTAAAACTAACTCATCCTGTATGTTAAATCTCAAACCAGCCAAGTACCTAGCCACCTTTTCTACCTCATTCTCATGATGACCAGATCTCATACTTAACTTATAAAACTCCTCAGTATATGTCTTCACATCCCTTTCCTTCTGCTTTAAAAATTGCAGCTTCTTAAACATCTGGATTTCATAATCCCTTGGTAAGAATTTACCTTTTATCCTTGCTACCATCTTATCCCATGAAGTGATCTTTGACTTCCCTTGTTTCCTTCTCTCAGATTGTACATAATCCCACCATACCAAAGCATGACCTCCTAACTTGGTCTTTGCAATCTTTACCTTCTGATCCGCAGTAATATCTTCACATTCAAAGTGATTATCAAGTGCAGCAATCCAATCCAACAATTCATCTTCATTCAAACTTCCAGTATACTTGGAAACATCAACCTTTACCTTAGGTTTATCATTCTGCATAGCCTTTAACAGTTTGACAAATTTCTGGTCTTCAGCATCCAGATCTTCAGCTACCTCTTCATACTCTTCAACAGTATCTTCATCTTCTTCAGACTCACTGTCTTCCACTTCCCTCTTTTTGTTCTTTTCTAGGGCTGTCAGCCTGGCTTGAAGTGCTTCAGCAAGCTCCTTCATCTTCCTCATCTCTCTAGCATGTTTGTCCTTCATCTCCTGCAATTCCCTTGCAGTACCACTACCTTTCGGAGGCATTTTGTCAACCTCTTAATCAACATACAACACACAATTCAACTCTACCTCTGCCCTTTCAGTGACAGAATCAACACACAACAGCCCAGACCTTTTGCTGAGCTCTGATACCACTATGATGCAGAGGCATCCACACTATAACCTTCGCATATAGCATGGATGTCTGCAGCCCATCCTCATCATCATCATCTTCGCCATCATCATCATATTCCGCTTTACACTGTCCGCATCATCATCATATTTCGGACAATCACAATTATCCTCCTGCCGACTACTGTTCACCTCCTCCGCCTGTCGTCTATCATCATCATCATGATACTCAACGGGCGCAAACATCCTCCTGTTGCACTATTCATCGGGCGTCAAACACTAGCGGCATCATCATGATATGCGACACCCCCTTCGTCAGCAGGATATCAAATATCCGGTTGCTCCAAATATCTTGATGACGACCACTTCAGCACCTTCCCTTCGATGCTCCGCTAGCCGACGACACAAGCAACAGCATCATGATATGCTTTATCTGGTTCCCTCGAAACCTCCTGATGATGTTAACACAACTTTCTGCCGAGAGCCTACGCCGATACCTAAACCCTTAGCGACGACAGGATCAACATGCATAGGGGGATATCTCAATATCCTGATGACGATGACGTCATATGCGGATGACGATGACGTCACACAATATCCTGATGACCTCTTCAACACTTAGTCAAAAAAATGAACTTTCACTCCCGCATCTGCTAACGATACGCGGATGATGGGCACTTCCGGGAGATGATCCTGACGGTGATATATACACTGAGTATATATCCGACTTAAAACATCTTGATGCACTTGCAACATGCAAACTCCAACAGTTTCATGACCCGATCTTCTACCTGATGCCGATGCACTCCTCCTCGGCTCCTCCAGATGATGGTCACCCCGACGCACTTGCACTTCATGCAATCGACAACATCATGCTCTCCTCCACTTATCAGGATGACGATGCCTAACCCGACTGCAGGATATTTGCAGAAATATCCTGATGATGTCGTCTTCACGAACTTTCAGCTTTAGCAAAGTTTCACTTCGCCGATCCTCCAGGGATGACCCGATCCACTTTCAGGGTGATCTTCCACACTCTATCTTATCAGCTCGACCTAGCACATACCCATGCTAGGGTCTTCAACATCTCTCGACGGCGATCCTGCACACCTGCATGCAAACAGAAAACAAACTACAACCTAACCTACTGTACATCGCCATTCCACCGATCAGACGGATCAACCGGTGGAATGGATCAGTAAATCCATGAAACCTCTCAAACCAGCAAATCGATTTAACAATGGAACCCAACCAGAGAAAGAACACAAACAGGATCACTTTATTTGATTTCAAAAGATGCAATACAATGATCAATCTCTCTCTCAGTCTCACTCTCTGCAACCTAGCTCGATCGATGATATCTATCTGTGTCTGTCTATCCAATATCAAACGATCCTCATGCTTAAATAGATTTTCCTACGAGTACTACTGACCCGACTCCAAGCGGTTGGGAACTCTCCAAGCGGCTGGGAGATCCAACCGAACCCTACAGCATGACAGCTGTTCTAACAAACTTAACTAAAAATAGTAAAAGCCTGGTCAGCATGATCTTATCATGATCAACATGACCTTATTACATGCATTGGTCTTAACAGACCTTCTTGAAAACATAAACAAGACCTAAAACTACTAACTGCCTCATCAAGACCAGCTGTCAGGTAGGTGCTCCTGCACCATATCCCTACAGAAGATGTTCAAAATTTGATAGAATAAAGAATTGATGAAATGATTAATTCAATTGGAGGTTTTAATCTGATAATAGGTGGAAGCCCCTATAATAATCTAACAGGAAACAACAAGAACACAAGGGATGGGCTAGAGAGGAAGCATTCCTATATTTTCTATGAATTTCCATGGATTGTGAATTATGTAAGGCATATAATTGCATTCAAGTGTAACTTGATAGAATAATGAAACCTTCATTTTGTACTAATTTGGACTTCAATAGATTCTAAATTCCTTATATTCATAGCTAAGTTTATGCCCAAATTGAAGAGGCTACAAAAAAATATATTGAAAATTATGTACATTATTATTAGTTTGATTCTTCACAATAGATAATTTAACTAGATTGCACTCTTTCTTAAATAAATTTTACATAATTATTTACACTTGTGATGGTTTTCATAGTTTCTTGTGCATCTCTTTAAACAATAGAATAATGGTGAGTCGCTAAGTCCTTTTAAATTGTTGGTATAGCTCCAGGATCTTTCATGTGCATTTTCTAAAATTAAACCTAAATTTATTATATGATAATGGATTTAATGTTTTTTGTACTCTACATTTTTGACCTCAATAAGGCTCTACAAATCATCCATTTGACTAACGTCATTTAGATGTGTTTTCTTTAAATTTTTGAGAAAACTATCTACATCATAGTAGTTGCAAAGACTAGAAACTCATTAGAGAATTAAGATTATAACGGATTCTTGGAATGTTTGCATATCTCATTGTTAATCCTAAGTCTATCTTGACTTCAGATTATAGGGGTTTTTTAGATATATTCTCACATGCTTTGGTTTATGGTTTATCTCCTAATTGTATGTCTCATATTTGTGGTAGCTAACCACACCCAATTAGGGGGTGGTTACTTGGGTGGTTGGAATGTGGTTACACCACCTCTTTGTATTTATATATGTCATTATATATATATATATATTAGTTTGTTGCATGATATTGGTTTTTCTCTTTCTCTATCATATATTTATTCCATCATCTCTTGGCATTTTATCTAAGTCTTTTCTATTTATACTTGATGTGTTGCCCTATTTTGTAATCCAAGTGAGCCTTTGTTTGCAAATTAAGTATGACCAAAATATTTGTTTGGACTTGTGCTTTATTTTCTATTTTGGCATTGACCCACTATTACCAATATCCCATGACTTATGTGATTGCTTTAAACATTATAGAGGTGATTATTTACCAGTTTTGTGGGAAATTTCGCTACAAGTGATTGGGGTAGACAATCTACTTTACATATCCTATAATTCACAATGATATTATCAACATATGTATGTCATTTGATGTGAGTCCAAACTAATTGTGGCACATTTTATTGGTTTGGGATTATATGAGTAGATACTTCTCTGGACTAGTATGATAAAGAAAACATTAAACACTACCATGTGTACCCTAAAATATGTGACTATGGTAAGATGTATTTTATTCCCAGTAAATAAACAATTATAACAATTTAATGTTGTGTGTCACATTTAGGGGGAAACACTAAAATGCAGCAACATTCAAGCTTGGCTTTAGTCATTTAGCCTATGATCATCAATCTTTCTTTGATTATCTTGGACCATAGGATCTTATTGTTACTTAACAGATGAAGTAACAGGTTGACAAGTTAGCAAACAATTTAATATGACATTTGAGTCTATGTGCCTAAATCCTATTGGTCATAAAATGATTATGAAAGAGTCCATGCATGGAAATATTTCATTAAAAAGGTAATAGCAATTTACCAAGTTATTCGAGGACTTATATTTGATGACATTATTGCATGAATTTAGTGTATGTCTAAGACATAACTGCACAATTTTAAAAAACTATCAACAACAACATGCTTGCTAAAAATGTGGATAAATAAATTGCTACGAGCTCAAACCCTTGGATGTGCATATATTAAATATGTGCTATGATTTAGATCTAATCAAAAAACAAACATCACAAATAAGATTTCATATATCAAAAATCAATTTAAGAGATTAGTCTCATAAAAGTTTAAGATAAGATATGAGTTCCTAGCTATTTCACATGTAAGGTTGATTTCCTCTTTGATGTACTAGTGTATATGTGATACTTGAAACAAAATGGTTATAATATTAAATGATGATGATACATGATAGTAAGACATATTAAAAGAATTAATACAAAAAAATTGGCTCTATAAACTATTGTGCACCACACCCTATAGTCCAATTTTTAAATGTGATATATGTGACCCTATCCTACTTGTGTGACCTTGTTTCCTACCACTAATTATTTGTGGGATCTTTAGTGTGTTCCTAAACTTATTTCTAAAAAACTTGTCATTCTAAGAAGCATGATGGTGTTTAAACTTGAATGAAAAATTTTGATGACCTAATCTAGTATCAAGACAATAACTCAACCCCTTGGAAGAAACTACAAGTTTCATGACACAATATGCATTAAATGATGATGCAATTCAATAAAACACTAAGATACACACAGATCTATGTATAAAATGGGTGATAAGGGGGAAAACCTGATGCCTTTACTTTAAAGAGTGGCTCTAAGAGCATGATAAGGTAATGTAGGTAGCAAAGGAATATGGGAAATAATTATGCCCCACATATAAATATATGGATATGAAATTGCATTAAGTCTGTTCTATAGACACCTGAAATTCACCTTACTTCCTAGCTTAATTAACCATCTTCTATACTTTCACATCAATTAAATAATTCTAATTATTTAATTAAATTTAATCATCCTCATTATTCTTTCACATTAATTAAATAATTATTAATTATTTAATTAAGTTAATTTTTCATTTCTTAGTATTAATTAAATAATCACCCAATGTTAATTAAATAAATATTTATTTAATTAATAAAAATCAAACCACAAATCTAATATTAATTAAATATTTAATTAATTAATTCAAATCACATCTTCTCAATTTCTTTCCAAAATTAAAACTCATGAATATCTAATTGTTATGTACCTAGGGATATGATATTATAATGTATTTATGTGGATGTAGATGCCAACATGTAGCCCACATCCTTTAAGTTAGTTATATTAGGTCTTATGGACAACTTGTATAATTAATTGTATCAGGAGTTGAGTAGGCCCTCATTAGGATTACCCTCCCATTATGTAATTAGGAGGTGGCATATATATAGGAGGTGAATATCATTGTAAGAGGTATGTGCAGAGTATGATATTGGATTAGAGATCTCTTGGAGATATAGTGTGGAGTGGCTTCTTCCATAAAGAGTGTTGTATGGTGTTACCCTACCTCAAGGGTTTATTCTATTTCCACATATATTGGATATTAGGGCATATTGGCCCACAAACATCTCTTGTGTTGTGTGAGATCTATCTTATGTAATATATTCTTACCATTATTATATGTTTGGATCATTACACTAATTAATTAAATTAATTTGATAATTTCATCAATTATATTCTCATCCTCTTTAGGATTTATTTCCTTTTAAAATAGAAAACCTAATCTTGAATATATTTTCAAATCTTATCTCATCTACTTGTTTTATTTCATCTTTCGGTCAAATAAAGAAAAAAACAAATCTTATCTTCAAAATTAAATCCTTATTCCTCCATCATAAAAAATCTATAAATAAGACCTCTTCCAAACTAAAAAGGATCGATCTTTCATGCAAACTTACACTGTCGAATCGAGCTCTCATCCACGCCATTGCAAAACCAAGGTTATGCTTAAACCTCTTGAGCAATCTGCATACATACATAAATTGGTGAAGAAAAGTTGCTTGCAAAGGAAGGTATAATCATTTGTTTAATTTATTGCCTTTAATTAATCTTTGTATGCAATTTTATGCTTTACATTTTGACACACCCACTGATCTAACCCTCATCATTTACAGGTTCATACATTTTATTTGTGAGATATAAGCTATGTTTTTGCAAGATATGGTATTAAAGTTTTGCAGGTCATCTCCCATGTTGAATCTGACCTCACCGTTGAGTTTGGGAGACCTCACAAGTTAAAATTGACATAAAACACTCTATATTTGTGTTACTAAAAATCTTTTGAAATTTTTTTATTTTAGCCCCCCCACACACATGCTGTACCATATGGATTGATATGACCACTTGTGCAAGTAGGACATAGAGCTATTGATGGTATTAAAAAATTAGAAAGAAAAATTTTTAAAAAAAATCTCTATAGCTGTAAAATTAATATTCCCCCCCCCCACTCCCAGCCCAACCCCCCTACACCAGTCACTGCTCCCTGTTCAACCTGCCACCCTGTTCTCCCTCCACCCCTCAGCCACCGTGCCACCTGTTCTCCCCTGCTCCTAATCCTCTGTCATCTACGCCACCTTGTTCTCTCCCACTCCCAACCCTCTATTCTTTGCTCACCCCTACACTCCTCCCCGGCTCCTAGCCCTCTTGTCCCCACTGCTACCCCTACGCTGCCCCTCCCGCACTCCACCCAACTCATCCATGTCCCTTCTCCCCTCCCTCTTGCCTCCCTTCTCCTTGCACCCTCCCATCTCTTGCATTGCCCCTCTCGTGATCCACCCAACTCCACCTTCCTTCTCCCCTCCCTCTCACTCTGCTACCCTACGCTCCCCGCCACCATCTCCCACCAACCATCTCCTGCCACCTTGTACAAAACCCCTAACTACTTCCCTTTAAAAATTTTAGGTTTTTAATTTAACATTGAGTTTAACATTTTAATTTATTACATTTTTTTTATTTATTGTTTATTTAAATCTGGGGCTTAAGATACTGTTTAAATTTTAAATCACTATTTCAATTTAAACCATTGTAATATTTACTTTAAACATAGACTTACCTGCTTGCATGTGACCACTTTGAAACTGAGTGTTAGCTGTCAACTAACCACCAGGGGCAGATCTTTGCCCTCCTAGTACTTTAAGGAGAATATTTTTAGCTTTTTGGCATAACTGTTTGCAGGTATATTAGATTTTCACAAAACTGGAAGCGTTGGAAAGCTGACTCGCTCAACTTCACTGTGGTATAGACCTCATTAGCATATATGTCCCAGATTCTCAGGTATATTCCTTTAAAGTCATCCTTTCTTTACAAACTTCATTTGAGCATATCTTGTGCAAAACTTAATGAAATTGAATGATTTTTTTTTAAAGTGCTTAGAATTTCACATAGATTTTGATTGCTTGATTTAAATTTTCTTTATCAACTCATCATTTTTAAATTTTATTAGATTTACCCCTATTTAGCCTAACACTTGTTTTGTAGCTTTCGTACGCCAAAGACCCAACCATTGAAACTATTCACAACTTGTTATAGATTCGCTTGTCAAAGAAGAAAACAATGAAATTACTAACTTGTTGCAGATTTCACAAGTCAAAGGCATCTTTTTTATCACTAAACTAGGCACTTAGTCTAATTGTCACACCTCAAATTTTGACTATGTTTTACTTTTTACTTACATGTAATTAGTAGTTGATTTTGCATGGATTAATGATTAGACATTAAGTGAAAATGTTAGGAAAAATCAATGATATCATGAGTTTATGTTTATATGTTTAGATTTTAGACATGTGATTATATGTTGTAATGATTATTTATTCATAAGAAATATGAAGTAACTAATGATGCACTAATCCCAGTTTGGTTGATTACAAGTTATAACCAGGAAACATGTTTTCTTCCCTTCGAGAAAGAGAGAGAGAGCATCATTGGAGAGAAGTTAATAGATGTATGGATAAGAACAAGTTGCTTCCATCTAGGTCTTTTGCTTGTACCATTAGTGAACCCTTGTCAAGTTTGGTACGTTGTGCTCGACTCATTTGGTCTAAGTTGGTTTTGATTTGACTATCATCGACTTGTCGTCAAGATCCATTAACATAGGTTTTGTTGTAAAACTAAGTCTGGATAAAATGAACATCGACAAAATATGGTCTATAGTCATTATCTTCCTCATGTGATTTGATTATACTACCTCCTTTTTAGTATATTTCAATAGGAATATCATTATGTTAATCTATTAATTTTGGCATTAATCTATTTGAGAGGGGGAGATTACCTCGACCCCATCCTTATATTCTATTTTGTTATAGAAGCAACATATGTATATGTTTATTTAACGATAATATGTTGTTAATATCTATTGTTTTGATCTTTAAGTTAAACCTTTTCTTTTAATGTTGATGAGCATTAAGTGGGATGTGGTAATTAATTTCAAACCACCACTTGCTCTCGTGGTCTTTTAACTCATAACCTCCTTGATGGATAAATAGAGAAGTTATTCAACTCATGGAGTTGTCTTAATTAGCCATCAACTCCATCATTATATGCATGTCAATCAAGAGTAATGATAGGAACTTCTTTTGCCATGAGCTTCACAACAATCTAGAGAGATGGATCCTTTAAAAATGATGTACCATCGAAGATATATATGGAGGGGGGAAAGGAGACTGTGGTTAAGCAAATCATAGTGCATAATATTAAAGAGGAACTACATTCAATAGAGGTTGAATATTGTGTTATCATCGGTGGGGAACTTACACAGTGAGCTCTGTGTTAACAACTTGATCTTTTAGCTTGTTTCATAATAGGGATAGTGTAAGAAGTAAGTGATTTTGTTTCCAAAATAGTTGTTTCTTTCACTCTCTGTCATAAGTCTATCCTTTGTAAACTTACATGGATATTTTACATAGATTTTTTTAAGATTATGCAAGCAAAGAAATCAAGATCTTAGTGGCTTTGAAAGCATAGATCTATTTGAATAGAGTAATATCCTTGTGTTATGAATTGTAGCAGCACTCTAAGTGTAAGAGTCTTTTGAGCCCGAAGTCGCGTTGGAGAGATATCAACATTATAGTTGTTTAAATGGATATCATAAATATTAGGATACTATAGAAAATATTATATTTCCTTGTCCGATACTCTCAAAATTATATAGAACTCTATCACCCTATTAAAACACAGAAATATTCTAATGTAAACTCTTGTTATGCCTTCACTGTGTCATCGTGTTCATAGTATAAATAGGTAGTAAATTTCTCTATAGGTAGACACCTGTTATAGCATAAAGGTTTGGAGTAATATCATTATTTCAAAGGATTCATGTTTGATAATGAGTGTCCTTTATCTCTATTTGTATTCAAGCACACACAAGATACAGTTGTTGTGGTAAAGCCATGAAAACTTCATAGTAGCTACCTTGTAGAATGCAGAAAACTGAACCTCTCTAGAAGCTTTGTTTAGACTTAAGGACCATGTAATGCCCCTCAACTGGTCGTCTACTAAACTGATGTTTGCTTAGTAGTACTAGACATTATGACAGTATTTTAGATCGTTTGATGATGGATTTCTAGTTATTTTGCTATTTCAGTATGAACCTAATTTTTATGATAACAGATGTTGATGTTGGATTATGTTATGTTATGCTTTACAATTTGATAAATGAACTGGATGTTATAGATGCTTTGATGTTATTCACTATATGGGTTAGGAAGATAGTTGATCATTTTATGTTGTTGACTAGTAATCTGATACCTTGTTCAATATGGTTAATTGTTATTCATAAACGTGAATGGAACAGTGTCGTATTACTCGCTCTCGAGTACCCTACCCCACTACGATTTCCATTCACTATAGGACTGCATGTGATGTATATATATATCTTGTTATGGTTAACTGTGCGTTGTTGCAGGATGCAGGTACTAGGCATCGACTCCACCTAATTACCAGGTCTGAGTGTGCCTTCGCCAATGGATTAGTTGATTGGAGTTAACATGAGGTCCCTAGTCAGTGTTCCTTGGTTGTCAGTTTACCCTTGTGGTTATTGGTTGTCATTCGATCATGTCTTGCTGTCAGGTAATACTATACCTTGGAGTCTAATTAGGTTCGAAGGTGTCTAAGTATGTGTGGTAGTGTTGTGCTTTAATTAGAATCATTATACGAAAGAAAATAAATCTTGGTAAATGAGCATAATGTCGTTAGTTGTCGATTATCGTTATAAATAAATTATTATTTTATTAGAAGTGTTGTTGTTAAATAAAGTTGTAAGAAATTTTGTATTGTTCAATATAATATTATTTATAATAAATATTTAAATAAATAAATAGTTGTAATCATGTTGTAAATTGTGATTTACAACTTGATTAATAAAATAAATTAAAATATAGTTACAAAATTATAGATTGACGAAATAGTACAATTCTATTAATAACAATATATTGGGTCGGCTATAAAGAAATTAGATTTTGTCTGAAATTATGTGTTTACATTTTTAAAAAAAATCTAATAAAATAAAATAAATAATATTTGGGGATCATTAAATTAAATAAAATATATTTTGTGAGGAGAGATGCACGGGATCACGTGCTGAGTCCCTTAGAAGAAGGAAGGGGCTGTGTTATAAAAGAAAAGCGGTAGAGGCATTAAGGAGAGGATTACAGGTGGAAGAAAGAGAGGAAGGTTGGAATAAGTAGCTTGGATCTGCAACAATTGAAGCAGACTCGTTCAACTGACATCGTAGCCAGGTTTCTTGGAATACTTGCCTTCTTTCGCTGTTTCTTTTCTCTGAATCTGAGCATGTTGATTGATTGCTTCTTTATCTGCAAATGAAATGGTTTTTGGTTAAATGGTTTTCTGCCGGGACTCTCCGTCTGATTCTGCAAATGTATATTTTCTATGGACGGTTGTAGATGTAAATCATTGGGTCTGTATTAAATGGAATTTCCTTACACCATTCTCCAAACCCTTAATGGAAAAGTTTCTCTTCAGATAAGGTCGTCTCAACTGGTCCTTCCTCCTCTATTTAGCAGTGAAACTCTTGGCATTGTCATCTTCTCCCAGTCGTATGTACCATAGCAGATTCTATCATAGTATTGAGTTTAGTTTCCTGTATTTGTTTGGAGGTTGTATTCGTAAACCTGTGCCTGACTTGATAGGTATCAGTATTACAGTTTAAAGACACCTTGATAGGATCACCATAGATTGCTATTGGCTACAGCTAGTCGTCCCTGTAACATTAGATCAATGTTGTTATTGTTTCTTTTTGTGTTTAGTCTGAAACCTGCGACCTTGGCAAATCTGAAAACTCGCTATATGTCGTAGTTGTATGATTTTCCTGGGCTGCGTGCAATTTAACCTGCCCACATCTGCAAATGAAGTTCCTTTGTTCAAACAAATCTGGTTAATGATTTTGTCTAAGAATCTGTTAATCTTTTTTGTTTCTATTGATCTTATTTACTAGTCGATTGATAATCACATGAATCGCTGAAAGTTTGCAATGCTAGGGCGTGATAGGTAGTTCGCTGCTATTGCCTTATTGTTATTCGATTTGATTGAAAATCTCTGAGGCCTTGTCATTCGCCTTTCATCCAGTGTTGTGAGATGACATTCCATGTATATTGTTTTTGTTGTGTTTAGTTTTATTTCTTTTGTGGACCAATAATATTAAGTAGTCCGCTGCCTTATTATCATTCATTTGAATGAAAGTTCCGAAGCTTTTTCTTTAGCCATTTATCTAGTATTATACGATGTTTCCACTCCATAGCTGGGGTCAATGAAATCATGCTGGCCTACAAATAGTAAATTACCTTCAAATGGAACGAATATACCATCCTGGGTAGATCGCCCTTGTCTTGGGCTAGGCGCATATCTACCAGAGGGAGGAAGGTCTACAGGCTGTTGGTTTGCCGTTTCTAAGGTTGAGAGGATGGATTATTAATCTCTTGGTCAGTATAAACCCTAACCACTCTCCATTATGGAGGAATATATTAGAGTTAAATATTGGGTGTTTATCCATGGCTTTCCCCACTACCAAATGAAGTCGTGATGCCCCAGGGAGGCCGCAGTCTTGGCTGACAGTTGCAGTTCTTTCTAAAAGGGTTTGCAAGGGTTGTTATGGTGTAATGCGAACATAACACATAGGATAGAGTGTTTGACAGCCACTGTCTGTAGGTTTTCTGATTTATGAGTTGGGCGTATAGTAAAGTATTCTAATGCTTACCATTCACAAACCCTGAGTTGTAGTGCAATTGCTTTCTGATAACTATAGCCTACCAGTGTGCAACCCCACGTAGACAGTTGACTGGGGTATTATAATTGGTTCTATATATTCAGTTTATGAGACGTCCATCCTTGTACTGATAGCAATGTATCTAGTGAACAAGGATCCATCGCTGCACATGGAAATTTGTACATATATTGTGTAAACTGCAATAAGATCATCTCTAGAAACAATTGTTGTAACATAGCGTTCTTACCAGATTTGAGTTCAGTATAACGGGGCTTGAAACTTTTAGTACCGTATCCAGTGTAGTAAGGTGATCAACTCAGCAAAAACAGCGATTATTGGTTAGCATTCTGTAATCATAGTTCAAGTAAGATTAAACCATGTAACCCTCTGTCAGACCATTAAAATAAAGGGCACCTCTTTAGTATTTGAAATGTTAATCATACCTTTATGTTTAGAAATCTACATAACTGTAGAAAGAATCATTTTGGCTTGGAAATAAGAAGAACACTGTTAGAAGCCGTAAGTAGTCTTTGCAACAACTCCAGTTTGTCCTTTCTGGATTATCACCGTCTTTTTGTGATTATTGCTTTTCGTTAGAAAAAGAGAAAACTGTTTACGTGGATACCGTCAACGCAGTAAATTTGCAAATTTAGTGAACATAGCCAGAAGTCGTCAGACTGCATACATATCATTTACGTCAATGGTAAAACAGTCAATAGCAATTTTACATCTCAGTAGCAAAATATCCCAAGCTGTTCGCACAGGGCGCATTTACGATCGTTCTCCTTGAGAAATTAAATCACCATGGATAAGATCAATTTCAGAGACATCTTCAAATCATCATAAAAGAATTCATTTGGTTGAGCTCACTAGAATGTCTGAAAGACCGTATGAAGGCAGAACCTTGAGGAATAACAAACATTTCGTGATTGAATTTTCCTCGTGTAATTGCCATTCAGTCGTGAGACATCTCTCCTAGCATTATTATTCATTTCATCCTTGATAGAGTAAAGTTAATTGGACAAGTGAAGGAAAGATTATAAAGATCGTATCGTTATGGAAGTGTCGAATGGTAAACAGGAATTAAGTGGTTCTTTTATCAATTATTGTAATTATTTAGTTAACCAATTAATTTATCTTTTGAAGCAAAATAAAGATTAGTTAGATATTTAGTTGCAAGGTGTTAATTTAATTGTTGTAATTTAACGTTCTTTTATTACGGGAGTTGTTTGCATTAAACCGAGAATGAATTGTAATATTTCATCCCCTGAATCTGAATTGAATTGATTGAGTGTTGTAATGAGTCAAATTGAGGTTGTTCAAACTCGAATTCCAGAGGCTAAGTTGTCATTGTTGAGTATTTGCAACTTGTGTATAGTTGTATTTGTGTTTACGATGTAACAACGAGTATGTGGATCAAACATAGTATGAAGTATGTTGAGATAATGTCAAGTTGTTTATGTGTATTGAAAGTAATATTTTCCTGTGAGGATGTTAAACCACTTGTGATCTTATTGTACCATTTTGTCATATGGAGAGACCTGAAATTTGTAAAAGAATAAAGTACTGTAATGTTAAAAGCGTTGGATATCAATTGGTGTTATGATTCTATTGTGATGCAAGAGGGTTTATGCCTTGCAGTGAACATGTACGTGTATGGTTATAAGTCTTGTTTGATGTTTAAGGTTTACTAGGTGTTAGGAAGGAGAGTGGCTTTCAACGTGGGGCCGGCGCCCAAAGTGGCAGTCAGGATAACCCGTTGAAAGTAGATTAATCAAGTGATAACCTAAAATAAACTAGGGGGTTAAGGGTAGTTTTCACATTAATAAGATTATTGGATTCCTCTCCCATGACCTGAAGTGCTTGTTTAGACTAAGGATGGGTAGAGAAGGCCTGGTCGGCATGATTGACTTCCTTGTCCTCATGAAAGGAAGGTCGATTCCGCATGTGTCACCCTATGGGCCTGGCGCCTAGTGAGAGGCTGTCAGGATAACCATAGATGGGGGCCGGTGCCTAGTGAGAGGCTGTCAGGATAACCCATGTTAGGACCGTGCGATGACACTCTCCCTACTACAACCTAGCATTCCTTGTTCGGTCTCTCCTCATTTGTTTTGTGTCGCCTCTGGAAGTTAAGTTGTGTTGTATTGTTATTGCCATGTGTTGTATTGGCGTTGATCATCCTTTGTTCTTGTTTGTCTTTCATCTACCTGACTGTCATTGTTTGGGACCTCATGTTAACTCCTAGCTCGGGGGGTGGACCTTAGGGTTCCACATGGTCGGGTGGAAGAGCTATTTTATCCATTGGTTACTCTTGTCAAGATCATATGCAGAAAGGATTTGTTCCAGTTGTACTTGTTCCAATGATGATGATGTAAGTGTATAACCTTGTACCAGATTTGTGTAACAGAACATTCTTTATGTATGTAATTTTGATGTAGAATAAAAATGGCAATGTAATGATGTCATGATGTACTTATATGAAAGCATTTCAGTTATGTATTTAATCATGCATATTCTGTTATTTGATTATATGCAATGAATATGAATAAGTTATTTAATTGAGCATGAATTTGGATCAGTTACTGATGTATGATAAATTGTGTTAGTTGAATTGTTAAGTGATGCAGCCTTGAATCCTTAGAGAATATGTCGTATTAGTTATGTTAACGTTATTTAATCATTTGAAGAAAAAAAATTTCCTGTTTCATATAGCATAAATGTGTATTTCTTTAAGGTGTTCAAGGCGGGTGTTACATCTGGTATCAGAGCCAAGTTTCTAACACTGGGTACTCTAGTTTTTTATAATTAGCCCATTAAGCTATGCTAGTTGCTTAAACTCTGAAGAACATATTCATTCATAGTCCTTGCCTAACAACCTGAAGTGGTTCTTGGATGTGTTGTCTAGGAAGATGCCTAGGGTATGAGGCTGAGGACGTGGACGAGGTAGGGGTCATGGCAGAGGTGTTGATATCAGCCCTCCTCCTAGTTCCCCTCATGGAAGTACACAAGAAGGTGGAAGTGAGAATCAAGAGAATCAGGATCAGCCTGAGGGTGCTCAACTATGCTAGCTCCTAGAGGAGGTGCTTGCTTGTCTTGGTCCTAGGCAGGAGGTGGAGCAACCAGAAGAGAGAGAAAGAGAATGATCTCCTAGAAGGAGAGAGATCTCAGCTAAACAAGAAGCTATTCTTGCGGGCCACATGAGAGACCTGATGAGAGCTCGTCCTCCTACATTCGATGGCTCCGGTAGTGGTTTGGAAGCAGAGACATGGCTAATTGATTTGGAGAGATGCTTTGCTATGCATCCATATGGTACCAACACTAAGGCAAGATGTGCCATCATGCATCTAAGAGGATTCACCTCTACATGGTGGCGTCTTCAAGAACAAAAGTTGCATCTAGATATTGCGACAATTTCATGGGAACTATTTCTGGAAAGGTTCAGAGCTCGATTTTTATCTGATCACTGGAGGCAACGTCGAGCGAACGAGTTCCATGGGTTGAGACAGATGGCCATGACAGTGGAACAGTATGAGTATAGGTTTTATGAACTCAAGTAGTATGCAAGCATTGGAAACGATGAGGCCATGTTAGTTCAGCATTTTATTAGAGGGCTGAATGCACGCATCAGTGGAGGAGTTCGTGTTTTCGAGCCGAAGACCATGGAGGTAGCAGTTGAGAAGGCTCGACTGGTGGAAGAGAACTTGACCATGGCCCTAGGGGGTCATACAGGTGTACAGATTGGTAGCTCATCTCGAGCAGGTTCGGGTTTCTGAGGTGGTCAGTCTCATGCAGTAGGTAACTCGAGGAGTCAACATGTACCTCCCAAGAGTGGACAGCAGCAACAACAGTTTTCCCAGACAGAATCAGGAAACTCTCAATATCAGTAAGGTAGTAGATTTCATTCCAGAAAGGATCAAAGTTGGCAGAGAGTTAAACGTGATCGTGCCAGTCAACCAGCGCAGAGTACACAATCTGCTGCAAGTAGAGGAAGTTTTCAGCAGTCAAATGCTTCGGTAGGCGGTGGAGGTTTTGGTAGGGGAACAGGATGTTTCTCTTGCGGTCAGCAGGGCCATATTGCCAGACAGTGTTTGTGTAAGAATACTTCAGGATTTGGACAGAGGCCCACAGTTTCAGAGCCCACTGTTGCTGATGCAAGCAGGTCACATAGGGTGTTTGCGGCGGTGGATAATCACCAAGCGGAGCACCAAGGTACCGTTGTGGAGGCTACAGGTGTCTTGCGAGGTATTACCATTTCTATTCTTTTTGACTCTGGTGCTTCAGATTCTTTCATTTCCCCTTCTATAGTGGAGCGTTGCAAATTAGTGGCAGCAAAGCAAGATGTTAAGTGGCAAGTGGAATTGGCCTCTGGGTCTAGGGTATCAGTAGACTCTCTTGTGTATGGTTGTGAATTGAGGATAGGTCCTTTATCTACCACAGCAGATCTTCGCATTATACCATTAGGATCCTATGACATAGTGTTGGGAATGGATTGGTTGGATGCTCATCGAGCTGTGATAGATTGTCGCCACAAATTAGTAAGGTGTGTTGATGAATTGGGCAAGGAAGTAGAAGTGGTTGGGATTTAGAGACCCATCTCCTTGCGCATGATTTCTGCTATGCAATTGAAGAGATGTTTGCATCATGGATGCAAGTTGTTTACTGTAACAGTTAATGACTTAGATTTTGGAGAAAATAGGGAGACATCCCTTGACGATCATCCTATTCTCAAGGAGTATGAAGATGTCTTTCCTAGTGAGATTCCAGGTATGCCTCCGAAGCATGATATTAATTTCAAGATAGACCTTCTTCCCGGAGCAGAACCTATCTCACGAGCTCCATATCAGATGACTACTCAGGAGCTTAAGGAGCTTCGCTTGCAGCTAGAAGAGTTACTAGCGAAGGGATTCATTCGTCCAAGTGTCTCTCCTTGGGGAGCACCAGTTATTTTTGTGAAGAAAAAGGATGGATCTCTGCGACTGTGCATCGACTATCGACAGCTTAATAAGGTGACTGTGAAGAACAGATACCCTTTGCCACGAATTGATGACCTCTTTGATTAGATCAAGGGAGCTAAGGTGTTCTCCAAGATAGACCTAAAATCTGGATATCATCAGTTGCGCATCTTTGAGGCTGACATCCACAAGACAGCATTTCGCACTCGCTATGGGCATTATGAGTTCACTGTTGTACCTTTTGGGTTGACAAATGTGCCATCAGTATTTATGAGCTTGATGAATGGTGTGTTTTGTACCTATCTGGATAGATTTGTTCTTGTCTTCTTAGATGATATATTGATTTATTCAAGGTCTATGGAGGAGCATGAAGAACATTTGCGTCAAGTTCTGCAGTGTTTAAGAGAAAATCAGTTGTATGCAAATCTGGCTAAATGTGATTTCTTTCAAACTGAAGTGAAGTATTTGGGACATGTTATTTCCGACAAGGGTATTGTAGTGGACCCTTCAAAGATTCAAGCCATCATGGATTGGTCGGCTCCTACCAATGTTTCAGAGGTTCGTAGTTTCATGGGTTTAGCAGGCTATTATCGACGATTTGTGGAAGGGTTTTCAAAGATAGCTCACCCTATAACTTCTCTCCAGAGAAAAGGAAAGAAGTTCATTTGGTCATAATAGTGTCAAGCAGCCTTTCAGAGTCTTAAGGAGCAGTTAACCAGTGCACCTATTCTAGCAGTGCCGGATCCTGCTGGAGATTTTATGGTATGTACTGATGCATCTTTGGAAGGTTTAGGAGCAGTTTTAATGCAGGAGGGTCGTGTGATAGCCTACGAGTCCTGTAAACTCAAAGATCATGAATTGAACTATCCTACACATGACCTAGAGTTAGCTGCAGTTGTTCATGCATTGGTAAGATGGAGACACTTCTTACTGGGGCATCGGTTTGAGCTGCACAGTGATCACCAAAGTTTACAGTATATTTTTACTCAGCCTAATCTAAATGCGAGACAGAGGTGATGGATGGAGTTTCTATGTGAGTATGATTTTGAGGTAAAATATATCCAAGGTAAGGAGAATGTGGTGGCAGATGCTCTTAGTCGGCGAAGACATGAACTTTCTTCAATCACTCTTGGAGTGGATTTGAGAGGACAGATTCTTGCAGCACTCCCTGCAGATAGATGGTATCAGGAAGTGAAAGCTGAAGTTGAGTCTGGTAGAACCTTGGAGGGTAGATACGCTGGATATTCTATCGAGTCGGATGGTCTCTTGCGACATTTAGGTCACATTTATGTGCCTTCTACAGAGGGTCTCCGCACCCTAATTATGACTAAGGCTCATCGGGCACCTTATTCTGCTCATCCAGGTGTCAAGAAGATGTATGCAGACCTTCGGCAGATATATTTTTGGGCTGGAATGAAGAGGGATATTGCTGATTTTGTTTCGAGATGCTTAGAATGTCAGAGGGTTAAGGCAGAACATCAACATCCCTCGGGTCTTCTCCAGCCACATCTTATTCCAGAATGGAAATGGGACATCATTTCAATAGATTTTATAGTTGGTTTACCCATGTCCTCTCATCGCCATGATGCGATAATGGTCACTGTAGACAGGCTTACGAAAGTAGCACACTTTTCTCCTGTCCGATCTTCATATAATGCTTCATCTGTGGCCAAAATTTTCATGGAGGATATCGTTAGATTGCACAGGATTCCTTGCAAGATTATCTCTGATCGTGATCTAGTTTTTACTTCAGCTCTTTGGACATCCCTTCAACATGCGTTGGGGACTCAATTGAACTTCAGTTCAGCTTATCTTCCAGAGACTGATGGGCAAACTGAGAGGGTCAATCAAGTCCTTGAGGACATGCTCAGAATGTATGTGATGGATCAGCAAAACCATTGGGAAGATTATTTGTATTTGGTGGAGTTTGCGTACAATAATGGGTACCACAGTTCCATTGGCATGTCTCCTTTTCAGGCCCTTTATGGTCATCCTTGTCATACCCCATTGAGTTGGGATCGTCTTGAGGATAGAGTTCTCCTATGTCCACAGATGCTCCAAGAGATGGAGCAACATGTGGATCGCATCAGAGAGCATCTGGTGGCAGCTCAGAATAGACAGAAGAATTATGCAGATGCTCACAAACTTGATCATCAGTTTTCAGTTGGTGATCGGGTGTTCTTGCGGGTGCGTCTGCGAAAGAGTCTGATCCGTTATGGAAAAGGCTCTAAGCTCGCACCATGCTTTGTTGGGCCATTCGAGGTTTTGGAAAGAATCGGTCCTGTTGCATATCGTCTTGCTTTGCCACCTAGCTTTTCACGCATCCATGACGTATTTCATGTTTCTGTTCTTAGACATTATCATCCAGATATTTCACATGTTCTTGATTGGAATGCCTTACAGGTAGAGGACGGGCAGCTAGCTTTGGAGCCCGTAGGCATTTTGGAGCACAGGTGACTCGCTCTCAGGGGCAGAGTCATAGAGCAGGTAAGGGTCTAATGGGATCCCAGTGATGAGACTTCAGCGACCTGGGAAGATACATCCCGAATGCGAGAGCTATAGCCATATTTGTTCGCAGGCTTCCAGGAGTAAGCATGATCCTAGGGGGGAGGATGTAATGCCCCTCAACTGGTCGTCTACTGGACTGATGTTTGCTTAGTAGTACTAGACATTATGACAGTATTTTAGATCGTTTGATGATGGATTTCTAGTTATTTTGCTATTTCAGTATGAACCTAATTGTTATGATAACAGATGTTGATGTTGGATTATGTTATGTTATGCTTTACAATTTGATAAATGAACTGGATGTTATAGATGCTTTGATGTTATTCACTATATGGGTTAGGAAGATAGTTGATCATTTTATGTTGTTGACTAGTAATCTGATACCTTGTTCAATATGGTTAATTGTTATTCATAAACGTGAATGGAACAGTGTCGTATTACTCGCTCTCGAGTACCCTACCCCACTGCGATTTCCATTCACTATAGGACTGCATGTGATGTATATATATATCTTGTTATGGTTAACCGTGCGTTGCTGCAGGATGCAGGTACTAGGCATCGACTCCACCTGATTACCAGGTTTGAGCGTGCCTTCGCCAATGGATTAGTTGATTGGAGTTAACGTGAGGTCCCTAGTCAGTGTTCCTTGGTCGTCAGTTTACCCTTGTGGTTATTGGTTGTCGTTTGATCATGTCTTGCTGTCAGGTAATACTGTACCTGGGAGTCTAATTAGGTTCAAAGGTGTCTAAGTATGTGTGGTAGTGTTGTGCTTTAATTAGAATCATTATACGAAAGAAAATAAATGTTGATAAATGAGCATAATGTCGTTAGTTGTCGATTATCGTTATAAATAAATTATTATTTTATTAGAAGTGTTGTTGTTAAATAAAGTTGTAAGAAATTTTGTATTGTTCAATATAATATTATTTATAATAAATATTTAAATAAATAAATAGTTGTAATCATGTTGTAAATTGTGATTTACAACTTGATTAATAAAATAAATTAAAATATAGTTACAAAATTATAGATTGACGAAATAGTACAATTCTATTAATAACAATATATTGGGTCGGCTATAAAGAAATTAGATTTTGTCTGAAATTATGTGTTTACATTTTTTTTAAAAAAAAAAATCTAATAAAATAAAATAAATAATATTTGGGGATCATTAAATTAAATAAAATATATTTTGTGAGGAGAGATGCACGGGATCACGTGCCAAGTCCCTTAGAAGAAGGAAGGGGCTGTGTTATAAAAGAAAAGCGGTAGAGGCATTAAGGAGAGGATTACAGGTGGAAGAAAGAGAGGAAGGTTGGAATAAGTAGCTTGGATCTGCAACAATTGAAGCAGACTTGTTCAACTGACATCGTAGCCAGGTTCCTTGGAATACTTGCCTTCTTTCGCTGTTTCTTTTCTCTGAATCTGAGCATGTTGATTGATTGCTTCTTTATCTGCAAATGAAATGGTTTTTGGTTAAATGGTTTTCTGCCGGGACTCTCCATCTGATTCTGCAAATGTATATTTTCTATGGACGATTCTAGATGTAAATCATTGGGTCTGTATTAAATGGAATTTCCTTACACCGTTCTCCAAACCCTTAATGGAAAAGTTTCTCTTCAGATAAGGTCGTCTCAACTGGTCCTTCCTCCTCTGTTTAGCAGTGAAACTCTTGGCATTGTCATCTTCTCCCAGTCGTATGTACCATAGCAGATTCTATCATAGTATTGAGTTTAGTTTCCTGTATTTGTTTGGAGATTGTATTCGTAAACCTGTGCCTGACTTGATAGGTATCAGTATTACAGTTTAAAGACACCTTGATAGGATCACCATAGATCGCTGTTGGCTACAGCTAGTCGTCCCTGTAACATCAGATCAATGTTGTTATTGTTTCTTTTTGTGTTTACTCTGAAACCTGCGACCTTGGCAAATCTGGAAACTCGCTATATGTCGTAGTTGTATGATTTTCCTGGGCTGCGTGCCATTTAACCTGCCCACATCTGCAAATGAAGTTCCTTTGTTCAAACAGATCTTGTTAATGATTTTGTCTAAGAATCTGTTAATCTTTTTTATTTCTGTTGATCTTATTTACTAGTCGATTGATAATCACATGAATCGCTGAAAGTTTGCAATGCCAGGGCGTGATAGGTAGTTCGCTGCTATTGCCTTATTGTTATTCGATTTGATTGAAAATCTCTGAGGCCTTGTCATTCGCCTTTCATCCAGTGTTGTGAGACGACATTCCATGTATATTGTTTTTGTTGTGTTTAGTTTTATTTCTTTTGTGGACTGATAATATTAAGTAGTCCACTGCCTTATTATCATTCGTTTGAATGAAAGTTTCGAAGCTTTTTCTTTAGCCATTTATCTAGTATTATACGATGTTTCCACTCCATAGCTGGGGTCAATGAAATCATGCTGGCCTACAAACAGTAAATTACCTTCAAATGGAATGAATATACCATCTTGGGTAGATCGCCCTTGTCTTGGGCTAGGCGCATATTTGCCAGAGGGAGGAAGGTCTACAGGCTGTTGGTTTGCCCTTTCTAAGGTCGAGAGGATGGATTATTAATCTCTTGGTCAGTATAAACCCTAAACTGCTCTCCATTATGGAGGAATATATTAGAGTTAAATATTGGGTGTTTATCCATGGCTTTCCCCACTGCCAAATGAAGTCGTGATGCCCCAGGGAGGTTGCGGTCTTGGCTGACAGTTGGAGTTCTTTCTAAAAGGGTTTGCAGGGGTTGTTATGGTGTAATGCGAACATAACACTTAGGATAGAGTGTTTGACAGCCACTGTCTGTAGGTTTTCTGATTTATGAGTTGGGCGTATAGTAAAGTATTCTAATGCTTACCATTCACAAACCCTGAGTTGTAGTGCAATTGCTTTCTGATAACTATAGCCTACCAGTGTGCAACCCCACGTAGACAGTTGACTGGGGTATTATAATTGGTTCTATATATTCAGTTTATGAGACGTCCATCCTTGTACTGATAGCAATGTATCTGGTGAACAAGGATCCATCGCTGCACCTGGAAATTTGTACATATATTGTGTAAACTGCAATAAGATCATCTCTAGAAACAATTGTTGTAACATAGCGTTCTTACCAGATTTGAGTTTAGTATAACGGGGCTTGAAACTTTTAGTACCGTATCCAGTGCAGTAATGTGATCAACTCAGCAAAAACAACGATTATTGGTTAGCATTCTGTAATCATAGTTCAAGTAAGATTAAACCATGTAACCCTCTGTCAGACCATTAAAACAAAGGGCACCTCTTTAGTATTTGAAATGTTAATCATACCTTTATGTTTGGAAATCTGCATAACTGTAGAAAGAATCATTTTGGCTTGGAAATAAGAAGAACACTGTTAGAAGCCATAAGTAGTCTTTGCAACAACTCCAGTTTGTCCTTTTCGGATTATCACCGTCTTTTTGTGATTATTGCTTTTCGTTAGAAAAAGAGAAAATTGTTTACGTGGATACCGTCAACGCAGTAAATTTGCAAATTTAGTGAACATAGCCAGAAGTCGTCAGACTGGATACATATCATTTACGTCAATGGTAAAACAGTCAATAGCAATTTTACATCTCAGTAGCAAAATATCCCAAGCTGTTCGCACAGGGCGCATTTACGATCGTTCTCCTTGAGAAATTCAATCACCATGGATAAGATCAATTTCAGAGACATATTCAAATCATCATAAAAGAATTCATTTGGTTGAGCTCACTAGAATGTCTGAAAGACCGTATAAAGGTAGAACCTTGAGGAATAACAAACATTTCGTGATTGAATTTTCCTCGTGTAATTGCCGTTCAGTCGTGAGACATCTCTCCTAGCGTTATTATTCATTTCATCCTTGATAGAGTAAAGTTAATTGGACAAGTGAAGGAAAGATTATAAAGATCGTATCGTTATGGAAGTGTCGAATGGTAAACAGGAATTAAGTGGTTCTTTTATCAATTATTGTAATTATTTAGTTAACCAATTAATTTATCTTTTGAAGCAAAATAAAGATTAGTTAGATATTTAGTTGCAAGGTGTTAATTTAATTGTTGTAATTTAACATTCTTTTATTACGGGAGTTGTTTGCATTAAACCGAGAATGAATTGTAATATTTCATCCCCTGAATCTGAATTGAATTGATTGAGTGTTGTAATGAGTCGAATTGAGGTTGTTCAAACTCGAATTCCAGAGGCTAAGTTGTCATTGCTGAGTATTTGCAACTTGTGTATAGTTGTATTTGTGTTTACGATGTAAGAACGAGTATGTGGATCAAACATAGTATGAAGTATGTTGAGATAATGTCAAGTTGTTTATGTGTATTGAAAGTAATATTTTCCTGTGAGGATGTTAAACCACTTGTGATCTTATTGTACCATTTTGTCGTATGGAGAGACCTGAAATCTGTAAAAGAATAAAGTACTGTAATGTTAAAAGCGTTGGATATCAATTGGTGTTATGATTCTATTGTGATGCAAGAGGGTTTATGCCTTGCAGTGAACATGTACGTGTATGGTTATAAGTCTTGTTTGATGTTTAAGGTTTACTAGGTGTTAGAAAGGAGAGTGGCTTTCAACGTGGGGCCGGCGCCCAAAGTGGCAGTCAGGATAACCTGTTGAAAGTAGATTAATCAAGTGATAACCTAAAATAAACTAGGGGGTTAAGGGTAGTTTTCACATTAATAAGATTTGTTACATCCCTCCTTTTGAAAACAATGATGCTATTTACTTTCTTACAAATTTCAGTAAATTACTATGTCGTGAACGACATGAAAACTAAAAATTTATCTTACAAAGTTATTATATGAAATTGCGGAATCTATTGATTACGATCAAGGTGATATGTAGACTAAAAGTCTTTATATTAAATGCAATGATGTTTGAATATATTATATTTGGATCATAGATGCTTTGACCACAAAATTGTATGCGAGTCTGTCGATGCAGGAACAGGTGGACCGTGTTCGACGGAAGAGAAAGTATCTTCGAGAGAGAGTATAGACTCTGGAAACTAACCAAAGGTGTTTGTCACTGAGATCATCAAACAGATAGATAAACCTGGGAACCAACAAGTAAGTCTTGTTTGTCGGTTTGGGGTAGTTAATTTGATGTCGATGCCAAAGGATAAAGTAAACATCCTAGTCGAAAGTCGTCTTGTAGAATCTTGGAGTCATCTATGGTGTCGTAAGTTCCTAATAACAAGTCGACGTATTTGAGATGTTTGATATTTACGTCTATAAGTATTTATTGAGTCATCTTGTGGCGAAATTGCAAATCTTGTCTCAAATTCAAAATTGTGAGAAATTGACCTTAAGCGTCTAACGTTGTGAGAATTCATTTGCGATACGATCAATCCGTCGTGATTGTCGTAAATCGCGTCGAATTTATGTTGCAAATATTTTCTTTTCGCGTAGATCGACGAATGTCTATTTGAAGCCATAGTGTGAGGTAATTTATTTTAGTCGTCGTGTAGCGTGAGTCTTTCCTTCTAGTTTAGACCGTGATTTGTTGTCAATTTAACCTTGAAGATCTCTTAATAAGTAGGTTTTTGTCTCCTTTTCATTTTCGATCAACACGATGCTTTAGTCATTGCCTAATCACCGCCATGCCGAACTTAAACTCCGTAATACATCTTGTAGTGGTTTTGGATTGATTTTGATGCCTTGGTTATCAAGTGAAGGCAGAATTGTTGTGTCTTGTAGTGGACCATGTCGCCAAAGGAGCCACCACCTTTTGTATGGTCATGTTACGTGAGAAGTCGGGTTCAAGTTTAGTTATGTCAACCCATGTGTATAGATTTACGTCAACCGAAAATTCTTTGGTGGGATTCTTTTAACCAAGACGTGAGAGGTCAACTCGCGAATTGGAGAGGGTGTAACCATTATTAATGCCGATCTCCCATCACCTTGGAGTGTGGAGAAGCATCGGAGGTCGTGGGTTTGATTACCTCAGACGGCGTTTATTCTCAATGAACTTTGTTTTGAAAGTGCTAATTAATGATAGTATATGTTTGAAAAAGTCAGTTGAAATTGGTTAACTTCTTTAGTGAAGAAACTGCACTAAACTTAAAAAAAAAGGAAGAATCTGCGGAGAGAGAAAACGTTTCCTATATCTCTGCGCAGCATGGGAAGTGGTTGTAACTTCCTTCGTGGGCAGAGAGGACAGCGTGGATCGGTAGTTGTTGAAGAGAGTTATCTTCGCCGGATAGAGGAAGTAGGGAAGCCGCCGTTAAGGGTGAAACGGAGGTTTGTTGTGAAGTAAGGAACGCAGGAGAGATATTCTCTGTGTACCGTCGATGGGATGAGGAAGTCGGTTGCAATAGTTAAGTTAGTGCTTGTGAGAAGCCGTCACAGAAGTTGGTGGAAGGGATCTACCTCAACGTAGGAGGGAATCTAGGAGTCGAGGGTAGTTAGCAAGGGGGCTGCGAAGTTATGGGAAAGTCGTTCTTTTGGAAAAGGCGGTAAGAGTTGAGAAGGAAGCGATGAGTGAGGACAGAGAACTGTGCGATGGGTAAGAGTGGAGAACTATGCTGTGAGGAGAACGAAAAGACAGTAAGAGTTAGAACTATGCTGTGAGGAGAACAAAAAGATAGTAAGAGTTAGAACTATGCTGTGAGGAGAACGAAAAGATAGTAAGAGTTAGAACTATGCTGTGAGGAGAACGAAAAGACAGTAAGAGTTTAGACTGTGTAGTGAGGAGCGAAAAGGAGTAAGAGTTTAGATTGTGTAGTGAGGAGCAAAAAGGCAGAAAGGTCTTAGAACTGTGCAGTGAAGTAGCGAGAGGCAGAAAGCCCTCGGTGTGAAAGAGCCTTCCAGCAACCTCCATTTTTAATAACAGGTTCTTTTTCTTAACCATTTGTCTCAATTTTAAACAGTAAGGAAGAGAGTCTCATGGTTATGGAAGATTATTACGTTTAAATATGAGTAGAATAGAATGATAACGTAAGTTTACTACGATTTCAGTGTGCGGTTAATTCCTTGAAATAGTTTTATTGTTGTGTAGGACAAGTGATAAACTCAGAAACTAATGTATGCTGTCACATTACTGTGTTTTAAGATTAGAAAACTCTGAAAAAGAAGTGTTACTGCCTTCTAGGGATTGTAAACTCAGAAATTGTAGTTTTTCTCGTCATAAATGACGATGTATAGCAAAAGAATGCTGCTCTCTAAGGTATATGCATTTAGGAATGAACTCATCTTGGTGCAAGACTTAATTTACCTTCAGTGAACGATAAACAGTGACGTAAGATAGAAGAGTTGCCTTTAGGTCTGTTTTATGAACATAAAACTGCCTTGGAGGTTTTGAACGATGCTCCACATGCATGCTATGCAGGAGTCAAACCATAGTTAGTAAGCACGTTCGACATATAACCAGAAAATGCATTTGTAAACAGCCAATGTCTTATCCGTTTAATATCTTTATCTACATTTGAAAGATTCCCAAACCTTTTAGATTTATTTACGACTCTCAGCTATTTAAATCTTGTGAAACTAATGACTCGGAAAGAGGGTAGGAAGATAAAAGTGTTGGTAATGTTTAGGAAACTGTCTTGGATTCTGAAATGATCAATTTGAGTAGAAAACCTGCATGTGAGTCGAGATTGCGTTGCATGCGACGATGTTAGGATCGCTTAACCTTGTAGACCATTTGAGTCTAGAACCCTCAAATATTGGGATAACGGAAAATGAATTAGATACTTGTGTATGTTGTGTTAACATGAGAACGAAGTAAACAGATTTGAAACCACTTAGGAGTGGACGTGTCTAAATAATGATTTTACAGGATAATGGGATTATGAAAGTCTGAACTCGGGATTAAAATAATATTGTGCAATGCGCTATTATAGGAGGATATCCTAAACCTTGAGGTCATCAAGGTCGGCAAAATAAGTTCAAACTATACAAATAGGAAACTGTAGGATTTCGACCAGTTCAAGTCGAGTAGGGTGGGTGAACCAAGTTCATGCGTTTTTGAAACGCTAATTAAATACAAATCCTTTGGCCAAGGTGGTGTGCTATCCTCAAGTACATCGAACGTTCACCGTAACTGGATGGTGTTTCTTGTGGAGGGTCATGCATGACTAGAGGGTATCTAGGGATCTGCACGATAACAAGACACGTAGGTTACAACACTAGAGCTCAGATGGCAAACACCGATGGTTATCCTAAGTCTATCCTCTTGAGTAGGGTAGGGCCACTTCCGGTTAGGAAGGAGTGCGGGAGACCGACGGTCTGTGGTTGGAGGTTAAACTCCTTGAAGATACTTTCTCTTCCCAATATTGAGGAACTGCCGAGTCTTGAACGTGATGGGTTGACAATCGAGATGCATGATAATGGTATGTTTCTGATATTTGTTATTTCATGAAAATTTCATTTGTTAAGAAAACAAAGTGTATTATGAATATCATTTCTTTCATTCTTTATGAGAATGCAATCATTTTTATGATAAATTAAAAAATGTTGTAATGGATTATAGATGAGAAACTTTTGTATTTGACTACCTTGTTTAAAAAAAAAAATTAAATTACCATCGTGAAAAATTAGTTACTTCTTGTCATTTTGGTTTTGGTTGTTACATATGGTATCAGAGCTAACCAGGTTCAGCACTAGGGCTGATGAGTCCACTAACCTGATTAGGAAATCATCACTATGCGGGTAGCTAATGATTTGGTTTATTGTGCCAGGATGGTATACACCAAGAGAACTGCAAGAAAATCCTTCGCGGGTAAGAAGCGTTATCTGCAAGCTAAGCAGAAACGACTTGCGATGGTCAAGACCATAGAGAAAACCAATGACGAGAATGACATTTGGCTTGATGATGTGGAAACGTTAGCCAATGCGATGTCACGACTTAAGCGAGTCAGGAGAGAACTCCTAGAGGGAGCAGAGATGGCGGTTCGAACCATGATCGACCGTTGCTCCTGGATAGAAACTGATAGTGTACCTGTTAGTGTACCTGTTAGTGTACCTAAGATTGTACCTAGTACTATACCCATGATCACTAGGGATCCACGTGTAATGCCTAGAGCTGAGATTATCGAGTTATCTTCAGATAGTGAGTCTGAGGGGTATACACCTTGTGATTATGTGTCGGACAATGAATCCGAAGGTTACACTCCACTAGATAACACTATGTATAAACATGAGATTTGTCTATCTCTTATGTTGTTGAAACAATTTTGCAAAATGAATAAAGACAAAATTTTGGCTTGAGAACAATTATGAATATGATCAAATGTTGTGTTCTTTTGATGGTGTTTAATTTAATAAGCGTAAAACTGATTAGTATATGTTTAAACAGGTGTGAAACTAAACTAGCATGGACCAATCAGGGTTTAACGAGGGGGAGGATCGAGAATTTCGTAACTCTCGGGAAAATTCCACTGACAAGTTGGATAGGATCCTCAACATGCTCACTGAAACCAAGGAAAGACTGAACAAACTAGAGAGGAAAATAGATGAAACTGGTAACACAGAGGATGGAAACGAGAACTCTCACTTCACAAGCAAGAGTAAGCATTGGGAAAATGGCACGTCAAGTGAACATCATGATGACAGTGAAGCCCAAAGGAGAACCAAGGATAAACTTGCCTTAGAGTTGTCTAAGGATATGAAGAAGGTTAATCCTCTGAAGTTCGATGGAACAAAAACTGGAGATGCAGCTGAAGCATGGTTGATGGAGATGGAGAAATATTTTGAGATCAGAAACTACTCTGAGGTTACTAAAGCCGTGTGGGGAGCCTATCAGCTGTCTGGGGAAGCATCCACTTGGTGGATGAATAAGAAAATGGAGTTGGAACTAAGTCCCTTGAAGGTGACATGGGACGAGTTCGTGGAACTATTCCGTAAACGGTGGTTACCACAGTTGTATTTTGATCAGAAGTTAACGGACTTCCAAAACCTCAGGCAAGGTGAACTATCTGTGGTCGAGTACGCAGAAAAATTCACTAGACTGCTGAAGTATGTTCCCCAATACCAAAAGGACGAAAGGTTCCGAATCAGAAAGTTCATCATGGGACTCAACCCTCAGATCGGTGGTGAAGTGGAGGTGCATGGTCCAAGCACAATGGATCAAGTTTATGAAAAGGCAATAAAACAGGAGCAGAAGATTAAGTCTATCTCTGCTTACCGTGATAAGAAATGCAAGAAGTTTGACAAGAACTACAATGATCAGTCTTTTAAAAGGAAAAACGATAAGGGATATGGAAACAGGAGATTTGAAAGGGGAAATGAAAGAATCAAGGAGGATTTGGTAACGAGCGCAGGGGTGAAGAATTTAAGAGAAATACAAATTTTAAGAAGAATGGTGATTCTGCAAGTAGGCCATCTGAGAAGCGAGGACCTATAGGAGGATGTTTCTCTTGTGGAGGGGATCATTATGCCAACCGTTGCCCCAACAAGAAGCCGAATGGGAGGCCTAGGAACACGGAGCTTCCTTCTCAACAGGAAGCCTTTCAGCAAAGGATTCATGCCGCTCTAGATAATCGGCAAGCAGAGTATCAGATCACTCCTATTGAGATGACAGGTACCTTATTTGGAGTTCCTGTTTCTATTTTATTTGATACGGGTGCAACAGAAAATTTTGTGTCACCTAGAGTTCTAAGTAAATTTTCTAGAAAAGTTGGCTTTATGTCAAAACCTTGGACAGTAGAGTATGCCAATAATTCAAAGGCTCAGGTAGAGCAATGTTTGTTCAAAGCTAGGATTGATGTTTCTAACTTCACCACTGAGGCAAACTTGTACGTAGCGCCTTTAGGGTCCTACGATGTCATCCTAGGAATGAACTGGTTGTGGAAACATCGAGCCAAAGTAGATTGTTTTCATAAAACCATTGAGTGTTTGGATGAGACAGGCAAAATTGTAAATCTTCAAGGAATTCAGCGGGAAATTAAGGTTAGATCCATTTCTTCAAAACAACTAAAGCAGGCTAGATGAAAGGGGTGTCAACTTTTTGCAGTTAAGATGGACCTAGTAGAGGAAACCCCGGAGAAGCAATCTTTTGAGGAAAGATATCCATTTCTGTGCAATTTCAGAGACGTATTTCCCAAGGAGTTACCTGGCTTGCCTCCGAAGAGAACATTTGACTTTGGTATAGATATTAAACCAGGATCAGAGCCAATTTCTAAAGCTCTGTATCGTATGACTACCACGGAGCTTATGGAATTAAAAGCTCAGTTGCAGGAGCTTTTGTCTAAGAATTTGATTAGGCCAAGTGTATCACTGTGGGGAGCTCCGGTTATCTTTGTCAAAAAGAAAGATGGAACTCTCAGGCTGTGCATAGACTATAGGATGCTTAATAAGGCAACTATAAAGAACAAGTATCCCTTACCACGAATTGATGATCTATTTGACCAAATGCGTGGCGCATCAATCTTTTCCAAGATAGATCTGAGATCTGGATACCATCAGTTAAGGTTAAGAGACGAAGACATTCCCAAAACAGCTTTTAGAACGAGGTATGGTCATTATGAGTTCACGGTGTTACCATTTGGATTGACCAACGCACCTGCTGCTTTCATGAATCTCATGAATAGTGTATTCAAAGATTGTCTCGATAAGTTTGTACTAGTCTTCATTGACGATATTCTGATCTATTCCAAGGATGAAGAGGAGCATGCACAACATCTTCAAATAGTGTTGCAACGATTAAGAGAGCATAAGCTGTATGCGAAACTCTCTAAGTGCACTTTCTTTCAGAAAGAGGTACAGTATTTAGGGCACATTATATCAGCCGATGGGATATCAGTTGATCCGGCCAAAATAAAAGCTATTATGGAATGGCCTGAACCTACCAATGTGTCAGAGGTACGAAGTTTCATGGGATTGGTAGGGTATTACAGGAAATTTGTGCTGAACTTCTCAAGCATTGCTAGTCCTATCACCTCATTGCAGAGAAAAGGAAAAAGGTTTGTTTGGATGGTTGAATGTAAAAAGGCATTTGACTTGTTAAAAGAAAAATTAACAACCGCTCCAATTTTGAAAGTTCCTGATCCAGAGGGTGAGTTTGAGGTTGTCACTGATGCCTCGGGTGAAGGATTGGGAGGTGTGCTTATGCAAGATGGCAGGGTGGTAGCCTATGAGTCAAGGAAGTTGAAAAATTATGAGCAAAACTACGCTCCTCATGACCTAGAGATGGCAGTAGTGGTTCACGCCCTTCAGATGTGGCGACATTACTTGTTGGGAAGGACTTTTATTTTAAAATCTGATCACCAAAGCCTTCGCTACATATTCACACAACCTAATCTCAATGCAAGGCAAAGGAGATGGCTAGAACTCATATCAGATTATGACTTTGAAATTTCTTATATCAAGGGCAAGGAGAACCGAGTAGCAGATGCCTTAAGTAGAAGAAGGCACATAGCCTCTATAATCTCCATACATGCTAACTTTAAAGATTTAGTATTGCAAAACTTATCTGGGGATGAGTATTATGAACAAGTGAAACAGGCTCTGCACCTAAACCCTAAGGACCCAAGATATGACGGATTCAATTTTGAATCCGATGGATTGCTGAGATTCAAGGGAAGAATTTATGTCCCTGATTCAGAGGAACTTAGAAACCTTGTGTGGAAGGAAATTCACTGTGCTCCCTACTCTGGGCACCCTGGTGTAACAAAACTGTTAGCTGATGTCAAGCAGTTATATTTCTGGAAAGGAATGAAAAGTGATGCTACAAGGTTTGTAGCTAGTTGTTTGGAGTGTCAGAGAGTGAAGGCAGAACACTAACATCCTGCTGGGTTGTTGTACCCACATGAGATTCCAGAATGGAAATGGCAAGTTATTGGTATGGATTTTGTCCAGGGTTTGCCAATGTCTAAGAATAGGCATGATGCAATATTGGTTGTTGTGGATAAACTAACCAAGGTTGCACATTTCATACCGGGAAACTTGACAGATGGAGCACATCTTTTGGCTCGAAAATTTGTGCAAGAGATTTTCAGATTGCATGGGGTACCTGAAAAGATAATATCTGATAGACATGCTCGGATAACTTCACGGTTTTGGCAAACCTTATTTTCTGCATTAGGGACTAAATTGAATGTAAGTACTGCTTATCATCCTGAAACTGATGGTCAGACAGAAAGAGTGAACTAGGTATTAGAAGACCTTTTAAGAATGTATTGCATGGATCAGCAATACAGATGGGAGGAATATTTACCTCTTGTTGAGTTTGCCTATAACAACTCCTATCATTCTGCCATTAAGATGGCGCCATTTGAAGCATTATATGGAAGGAAATGTAGAACTCCTATAAGCTGGGATAAGCTGGAAGATAGGATAAGCATTGGACCTGAAATGCTTGCTGATATGGAAGAAAAAGTTAAAGTGATTAGGAAGAGGTTGGCAGAAGCCAATGACAGGCAAAAGAGTTATGCTGATCGCAAGTGAGTGCCTAGACACTTCTCTGTTGGCGAGAAGGTGCTTTTGTGGGTGAAACCCCAAAAGAGTTCTATTAAGTTTGGTAAATCTTCAAAATTGGCTCCTCATTATGTCAGACCTTTCAAAGTTCTTGAAATCATTAATCCGGTTGCCTACAAAGTTGCTCTACCTCCAGCCTTGTCTAAGATGCATAATGTTTTTCATGTTTCGTATTTAAAGAAATATTTTGTAGGTAATAACCACATCCTTAACTGGAATTCCTTACAGATGCAAGAACCCGGGGTGGTTGTGATCGAGCCACTCAAGGTGCTCGAAATGCGTAAACTTCGTTTACGTAATTGAGAAGTTTTGCAATGCAAAATATAGTGGGACCAATATGGCGAGGATAGCGCCACTTGGGAAGACTACAAAGATATTTATCAAAGATTTCCAAAACTATTTAAAGACATTAATGTTGCTTTATAGAAAGTTTGTTTTAAGTTTAATTTTTGCTTGATAAACTTAATCATCGGGGACGATGATTTTTAAAGGGGAAGGATATGTTACATCCCTCCTTTTGAAAACAATGATGCTATTTACTTTCTTACAAATTTCAGTAAATTACTATGTTGTGAACGACATGAAAACTAAAAATTTATCTTACAAAGTTATTATATGAAATTGCGGAATCTATTGATTACGATCAAGGTGATATGTAGACTAAAAGTCTTTATATTAAATGCAATGATGTTTGAATATATTATATTTGGATCATAGATGCTTTGACCACAAAATTGTATGCAAGTCTGTCGATGCAGGAACAGGTGGACCATGTTCGACGGAAGAGAAAGTATCTTCGAGAGAGAGTATAGACTCTAGAAACTAACCAAAGGTGTTTGTCACTGAGATCATCAAATAGATAGATAAACCTGGGAACCAACAAGTAAGTCTTGTTTGTCAGTTTGGGGTAGTTTATTTGATGTCGATGCCAAAGGATAAAGTAAACATCCTAGTCGAAAGTCGTCTTGTAGAATCTTGGAGTCGTCTATGGCGTCGTAAGATCCTAATAACAAGTCGACATATTTGAGATGTTTGATATTTACGTCTATAAGTATTTATTGAGTCATCTTGTGACGAAATTGCAAATCTTGTCTCGAAGTTGAAATTGCGAGAAATTGACCTTAAGCGTCTAACGTTGTGAGAATTCGTTTGCGATACAATCAATCCGTCGTGATTGTCGTAAATCGCGTCGAATTTATGCTGCGAATATTTTCTTTCCGCGTAGATCGACGAATGTCGATTTGAAGCCATAGTGTGAGGTAATTTATTTTAGTCGTCGTGTAGCGTGAGTCTTTCCTTCTAGTTTAAACCGTGATTTGTTGTCAATTTAACCTTGAAGATCTCTTAATAAGTAGGTTTTTGTCTCCTTTTCATTTTCGATCAACACGATGCTTTAGTCATTGCCTAATCACCGCCATGCCGAACTTAAACTCCGTAATACATCTTGTAGTGGTTTTGGATTGATTTTGATGCCTTGGTTATCGAGTGAAGGCGGAATTGTTGTGTCTTCTAGCAGACCACGTCGCCAAAGGAGCCACCACCTTTTGTATGGTCATGTTACGTGAGAAGTCGGGTTCAAGTTTAGTTATATCAACCCATGTGTATAGATTTACGTCAACCAAAAATTCTTTGGTGGGATTCTTTTAACCAAGACGTGAGAGGTCAGCTCGCGAATTGGAGAGGGTGTAACCATTACTAATGCCAATCTCCCATCACCTTGGAGTGTGGAGAAGCATCGGAGGTCATGGGTTCGATTACCTCAGACGGCGTTTATTCTCAATGAACTTTGTTTTGAAAGTGCTAATTAATGATAGTATATGTTTGAAAAAGTCAGTTGAAATTGGTTAACTTCTTTAGTGAAGAAACTGCATTGAACTTTTAAAAAAAGGAAGAATCTGCGGAGAGAGAAAACGTTTCCTATATCTCTGCGCAGCATGGGAAGTGGTTGTAACTTCCTTCGTGGGCAGAGAGGACAGTGTGGATCGGTAGTTGTTGAAGAGAGTTATCTTCGCCGGATAGAGGAAGTAGGGAAGCCACCGTTGAGGGTGAAATGGAGGTTTGTTGTGAAGTAAGGAACGCAGGAGAGATATTCTCTGTGTACCGTCGACGGGATGAGGAAGTCGGTTGCAACAGTTAAGTTAGTGCTTGTGAGAAGCCGTCGCGGAAGTTGGTGGAAGGGATCTACCTCAACGTAGGAGGGAATCTAGGAGTCGAGGGTAGTTAGCAAGGGGGCTGCGAAGTTATGGGAAAGTCATTCTTTTGGAAAAGGCAGTAAGAGTTGAGAAGGAAGAGATGAGTGAGGACAGAGAACTGTGCGATGGGTAAGAGTGGAGAACTATGCTGTGAGGAGAACGAAAAGACAGTAAGAGTTAGAACTATGCTGTGAGGAGAACGAAAAGACAGTAAGAGTTAGAACTATGCTGTGAGGAGAACGAAAAGACAGTAAGAGTTAGAACTATGCTGTGAGGAGAACGAAAAGACAGTAAGAGTTTAGACTGTGTAGTGAGGAGCGAAAAGGAGTAAGAGTTTAGATTGTGTAGTGAGGAGCAAAAAGGCAGTAAGGTCTTAGAACTGTGCAGTGAAGTAGCGAGAGGCAGAAAGCCCTCGGTGTGAAAGAGCCTTCCAGCAACCTCCATTTTTAATAACAGGTTCTTTTTCGTAACCATTTGTCTCAGTTTTAAACAGTAAGGAAGAGAGTCTCATGGTTATGGAAGATTATTACGTTTAAATATGAGTAGAATAGAATGATAACGTAAGTTTACTACGATTTCAGTGTGTGGTTAATTCCTTGAAATAGTTTTATTGCTATGTAGGACAAGTGATAAACTCAGAAACTAATGTATGCTGTCACATTACTATGTTTTAAGATTAGAAAACTCTGAAAAAGAAGTGTTACTGCCTTCTAGGAATTGTAAACTCAGAAATTGTAGTTTTTCTCGTCATAAATGATGATGTATAGGAAAAGAACGCTGCTCTCTAAGGTATATGCATTTAGGAATGAACTTATCTTGGTGCAAGAATTAATTTACCTTTAGTGAACGATAAAAAGTGACGTAAGATAGAAGAGTTGCCTTTAGGTCTGTGTTATGAACATAAAACTGCCTTGGAGGTTTTGAACGATGCTCCACATGCATGCTATGCAGGAGTCAAACCATAGTTAGTAAGCATGTTCGACGTATAGCCAGAAAATGCATTTGTAAACAGCCGATGTCTTATCCGTTTAATATCTTTATCTACATTTGAAAGATTCCCAAACCTTTTAGATTTATTTACGACTCTCAACTATTTAAATCTTGTGAAACTAATGACTCGGAAAGAGGGTAGGAAGATAAAAGTGTTGGTAATGTTTAGGAAACCGTCTTGGATTCTGAAATGATCAATTTGAGTAGAAAACCTGCATGTGAGTCAAGATTGCGTTGCATGCGACGATGTTAGGATCGCTTAACCCTGTAGACCATTTGAGTCTAGAACCCTCGAATATTGGGATAACAGAAAATGAATTAGATACTTGTGTATGTTGTGTTAACATGAGAACCAAGTAAACAGATTTGAAACCACTTAGGAGTGGACGTGTCTAAATAATGATTTTACAGGATAATGGGATTATGAAAGTCTGAACTCAGGATTAAAATAATATTGCGCAATGCGCTATTATAGGAGGATATCCTAAGCCTTGAGGTCATCAAGGTCGGCAAAATAAGTTCAAACTATACAAATAGGAAACTGTAGGATTTCGACCAGTTCAAGTCGAGTAGGGTGGGTGAACCAAGTTCATGCATTTTTAAAACGCTAATTAAATACAAATCCTTTGGCCAAGGTGGTGTGCTATCCTCAAGTACATCGAACATTCACCGTAACTGGATGGCATTTCTTGTGGAGGGTCGTGCATGACTAGAGGGTATCTAGGGATCTACACGATAACAAGACACGTAGGTTACAACACCAGAGCTCAGATGGCAAACACTGATGGTTATCCTAAGTCTATCCTCTTGAGTAGGGTAGGGCCACTTCCAGTTAGGAAGGAGTGCAGGAGACCGACGGTCTGTGGTTGGAGGTTAAACTCCTTGAAGATACTTTCTCTTCCAAATATTGAGGAACTGCCGAGTCTTGAACGTGATGGGTTGATAATCGAGATGCATGATAATGGTATGTTTCCGATATTTGTTATTTCATGAAAATTTCATTTGTTAAGAAAACAAAGTGTATTATGAATATCATTTCTTTCAGTCTTTATGAGAATGCAATCATTTTTATGATAAATTGAAAAATGTTGTAATGGATTATAGATGAGAAACTTTTGTATTTGACTACCTTGTTTAAAAAAAAAATTAAATTAAATTACCATCGTGAAAAATTAGTTACTTCTTGTCATTTTGGTTTTGGTTGTTACAAGATTATTGGATTCCTCTCCCATGACCTGAAGTGCTTGTTTAGACTAAGGATAGGTAGAGAAGGCCTGGTCGGCATGATTGACTTCCTTGTCCTCATGAAAGGAAGGTCGATTCCGCATGTGTCACCCTATGGGGCTGGCGCCTAGTGAGAGGCTATCAGGATAACCCATGTTAGGACCGTGCGATGACACTCTCCCTACTACAACCTAGCATTCCTTGTTCGGTCTCTCCTCATTTGTTTTGTGTCACCTCTGGAAGTTAAGTTGTGTTGTATTGTTATTGCCATGTGTTGTATTGGCATTGATCATCCTTTGTTCGTGTTTGTCTTTCGTCTACCTGACTGTCATTGTTTGGGACCTCATGTTAACTCCTAGCTCGGGGGGTGGACCTTAGGGTTCCACATGGTCGGGTGGAAGAGCTATTTTATCCATTGGTTACTCTTGTCAAGATCATATGCAGAAAGGATTTGTTCCAGTTCTACTTGTTCCAATGATGATGATGTAAGTGTATAACCTTGTACCAGATTTGTGTAACAGAACATTCTTTATGTATGTAATTTTGATGTAGACTAAAAATGGCAATGTAATGATGTCATGATGTACTTATATGAAAGCATTTTAGTTATGTATTTAATCATGTAGATTCCGTTATTTGATTATATGCAATGAATATGAATAAGTTATTTAATTGAGCATGAATTTGGATCAGTTACTGATGTATGATAAATTGTGTTAGTTGAATTGTTAAGTGATGCAGCCTTGAATCCTTAGAGAATATGTCGTATTAGTTATGTTAACGTTATTTAATCATTTGAAGAAAAAAAATTTCCTGTTTCATATAGCATAAATGTGTATTTCTTTAAGGTGTTCAAGGCGGGCGTTACATCAAACTAGTGAGTTTAGATGAAAAAGGTTTTATATCTTGTTAGTGTATATATTTATTACCTAACTCTATATTCTCTCGCCTAGGAAATGACAAGTGTATCAATAGTTGAACCAATTACAATGATATTTATAATCAATTCTCTTCTTATTTTACAAGGCGCGGCTACCTTCAAATAATATGCAATGAATTTAAATTTATGTTTCTTTAAAATAGAAAGCAAGAAAAGGTGACACTTTTGACCAGAAAGCTTAAAACTTGGTAATTATATACTTCAACAATAATTGAATTCCACTAGAAGTTCAAAGACTTCAAATAACACTTCAATGAAACAATAAAGAATTTCTCAAATATAATACAACCACCACCACAAAACATTCACCAAAAGATAAACATTTCATAGCAATAAAATGAAATAGATCTCTAATATTCCAATATAGATAACATAATAGCCATTGGCAATATATTCAACATAAGAAGAATAACACCCAAACATTCATAACACAAAGTTTATGTCTATCTAAACTTCACCATACGTATCTTCTATATTAAAATAATTGATAAGAAAGAACACAACAAAATTTATCTTAATGAGGAATCAAAGTTGCCCAAAAAGATGCCTACTTCGTGCCTTAGCACCCATATATTTAGTGTTCATATAATAATTGTCTTTCAAAGAACAGTTTCTTGGAGATAACTACTTTTAAAATATAATAATAATAATAAAAAGTCTTGAAAATAAATTTCCAGAGCTAAATTTAAAGAAATAACATAACACAAAGAAAGTGATCATGCCACCGCACTTTTACCATCTTGTTCTCCTACGTCGGTTGAGCTTTCTTGTGCCTTTATCCTCGCTTTGTATTCTTGGTACTTGGTGATAATGGAAGTGATATTCTTACTGCTAGGTTTAGTGGTGATCTGCATTTTGGTTCTCCATCTAGCCAGTATTTTCTCTACATCAGCCATTTTTTTGTGATCATCACTACTCTAAGTTTTGAATGAATTGAGGTCGACCTACATATGACCCAACTTTCTCAAAGACTCCCCATTGACAATTCCAAGATTAGCTATCTCCTCATTGAATACTTCTTTGAACTTCAGAGATACATCCTTAATATCTAATAGGTTTTCCCCAAACTCAAATATTTTAAGATCTACCTTTAGGAGATCACAATTCTTTTTAATTTCAATTAGGATCTCAATGTTGCAAGTATGAGCCTAACCGGTGTTGTAATTGATGTCAACATACTCATGTTAGATTGGATGAGATGTGTGCTGAGGATATTGAGAAAATTAGTCCTATCAGAAATAAAAGAAGAACAACGAAGACAATGAAGCTCTATGAAGTGAAGATCCCAGATAGATGAAGATCAGAGAATGCGCATCAAAGGGTTTGTAGATATGTGTCTAAAGATGATCTAGTCAAGATTTGAGAGGTCCTCATGAAGATTTGGAGAAGTTATGGCCATATGAGTAAAACTAGTTCTAGCAGTTATTTAGAGGTGACAAAGTGACACAAATAGGTCCAGTGAGATTAAGAAATGCAATATCTTGTTCTGTGGATTTGGTGGAATGTTTAGGAAGCCAATGTGAATTGACAACTCAATTGGTTCGTGGTATGGAGGTCCACAAGCATTTATTCTAATGTGACAGTGATGACAGACTATGTTCTTGAGGTTTTGGATGAAGATGTGAATGATTTCAGTAAGCAGAAGTGGTGTGGATGTTCTTGGTGATTTAGGCAAACTTTTGGGGGTCTCTAGACTGTGTCTAGTTTGTGTTGGCAATTTGCATTGAAGATTGAGCTCACAATTAAATATTTACTCTCAGGTGATGGTGTTCTTCTTAATCATGGCCGACCTGATGTTTTACACATCTTGCAGATGATCTTGAAGATGTTCTGTGAAGCATGGTGTGTTCCTCAAAGAAGATTGAAGTTCTAGATATGTGTGGCCGATAGTGTAGTGATTCGCATGAAATATTTTATAACAAGTCAAGTTGTATTTGTGTAATTGCTCTGTAATGAAATAAAGTATGTATTGTGCCGACTTTGATGATTATCCCAAAGTTGATGTCTTGTATAAATAAGATTTGTAAAGTCATTTCAAAGTATCCTTGTTGAGATGAGAAAGTGGTAGAGAGGAGAAGAGTGAAAAGTAGAGTAGAAGTGTTGAGCTTAAATGGAACTGACTCAAGCATGGTGAAGATACTAATCTCCAGTTCAATTATGTAATATTTATTATTCTATAGATAGTGTGTCTCCTGTAGGCAGTGGGCCTCTTGTGAGTAGTGTGCTCAGGCAGTGAGCCCTAATTGGCATGTGCCATTTTGTTCTTCTTATTCTTTTAATAGAGAATACAATCTTGGGTTAGTAACCCCATAGTTTTTCCCTTAACCGAGTTTTCCATGTTAAAATCTTGGTGTTATATGTGTCATTGTGTTTCTACTCTTGAGTTATTGCATTGTGCTTCCATGATTAAATCATTATTATGCTATTGAAATATAAGAAGGATTTAAGTGTTTAAAGAAAAGAGAGTTTTTGTGACAACTAATTCACCCCCCCTCTCAATTGTCTATCCTAATTCCAACAAGTGGTATCAGAGCTAAGTTCCTCTAAAAGAGCTTAATCACTTGAGGAGATCTAGGATGTCTTCCCACAAGAAGGATAGTCCAAGGTTTGATGGAACTAATTACACTCTTTGGAAAAGCTACATGGAATGTAACTTACAATGTATGGGAATGCAATATTGGACCATAACTTCAAAGAAGTATTTTCCTCCAAAGAATGGTTCGACAACTATAGATGAAATCAGAGATGCTGAAGATAATCTTTCAGCTAAAGAAGCCTTACTAAGTGCCTTATCTAATTCAGAGTTGACAAATGTTATGGATTTAAAAACTTCATGTGAGATTTGGTCAAAGCTTAAACTTCTGCATGAAGGAGACAAATATGTGAAATGTGCCAAGCTACAGAGTCTGAAAGGAAAATTTAAAAACCTGAAGATGAATGAAGATGAGAATATCACTACATTTATGCCAAAAGTAAATGAGCTTGTTTGTGGCATTAGGTGTGCTGGTGGAACCTTGGATGAAGATGAGATTGTTGACAAAGTTTTCAAATCCCTACCTCCTACTTACAAACACAAGGTTGCTGCTATTGAAGAATTTAGATCTTTATCAAATATCACAAGAGATCAATTGGTTGGAAAATTAGCTGCATTTGAATTGGTTGAGTTTGGAGATGCACCCCCCAGGACTGAATCTGCATTCAAAGCTAGTGCCTCTGTAAAAGGTAAACAAAGGCATGATCTAGGAGAGAACTCCTCAAAGAAACTATCATGGCATGAAAAAGAAAGAAAAGATCTAGAAGGAGATGAGGTAGAAGCACTCAACTTGAAGCCCTTATTGCAAAAAGACTACCAAGCGGATTTGGTAAGTATGAAGGAAAATTGCCCTTCAAATGTTTCAACTACAACAAGATTGGTCATTTTGCTTCAAGGTGTCTGGAAAGATTTTTAAGGACTAATCCAAATAGATCAAAATTTCAAAATAAATGTTACTATGTTCATAAAGATGATGATGATGAAGGAGTAACCAATGATGAATTAGAGACAGGAAACAAATCTAGAAGTGACTGGGTGTTTATTGCCATCAAGGAAGAAGATCCAATGCCCATTGAATCTGTCAATCATAAAATGGTAGAAAGAGATCTGGCTTCCCAAGTTAAAGAAAAAGATCAAAGGGTCATTGACAATGGATGCTCCCACAATATGACTGGTGACAACAATAAGTTCATAAATCTAGAAAGATATGAAGGAGGAGTTGTAAAATTTGGTGATAATTCTGCTGGTAGAATCAGAGGCAGAGGAACTATTTCTTTTGATAGAAAGAACAAAACCAGTGATGTATTGTATGTTGAAGGTCTGAAGCACAATCTTCTTAGTGTTGGGCAGTTGGTTGACAAAGGCTATGATCTTTGATTCAAAAATGGAAAATGTAAGATCTTTGAAAGTTTTGGAACAGAGGTTGCATCTGGTACTCAAACAAAAGGTAACATCTTCCACTTGGTTGGTACTGGCAAAAGTTGTTTGTTTGTTCAAATTGATCAGAGTTGGTTATGGCATAGGAGAATGTGTCATGTAAATTTTAATAATATCATCAAGATAAGCAACACTCAAGCTGTAAGAAATCTTCCAAGACTGGTGAAACCTACTAATAGTTTGTGCAAAGAATGTCAGTTGGGTAAGCAGAGCAGAGTCACATTCAAGAGTAAGGAACAATATTCTACCAGATTGTTGGACTTAGTACATACTAATCTATGTGGTCTAGCAAGAATCAAGAGTTTGCAAGGTGATAGATATTTCATGTTACTAATTGATGACCATTCCTAGATAATGTGGGTAACTTTCCTAAAAGAGAAATCTGAGGCTCTTAAGAAATTCAAAATATTCAAGGCTATAGTAGAGAATGAAATAGGGTTAAACATAAAATGTCTTAGGTCTAATAGAGGTGGAGAATTCACATTTGGAGAGTTCATAGAATTACGTGAGAAACATGGGATAAAAAGACAGTTATCTGCTCGAAGGACCCCACATTAGAATGGAGTAGTGGAGAGAAAGAATTGGACCATCTAGGAAGCATCTAGAGCCATGATGATGGAAGCAAATGTCCCTCAGATCTACTAGAGAGAAGCTAGAAGCACTACTATCTATACTCTTAATTGAGTAAAAATCAGAAGCAATACTAGTAAGACCCCTTATGAACTTTGGTTTAGCATCACTCCTACTGTGAAGTATTTCAGAGTCTTTGGTAGTAAATGTTACATTAAAAGAGATGAAGACCTTGGCAAATTTGATGCTAGAAGTGATGAAGGAATATTCTTGGGTTATTCTACTCAAAGCAAAGCATACCGGTGTTATAACAAAAGTTTGAGAAAGATTGTAGATAGTACAAATGTGAAGGTTGATGAAGACATTGAAAAACCCTCAAGGTTTTATGAATATGAAGAAGATGATCAGAATGATTTTTTGATCCAAGAAGTTCAAGCCCCTTCTAAAATTTAGATCCAAACTGAACAGAAGAATCCTAAAATACAAGAAGAAGAGATAAGTTTGACTAAAATACAGAAAGAAATTCCCAAAAATCCCAGGTATGTAAGATTAAATCATTCTAAAGACCAGATCATAGGTGATAGAAGCAAAGGTGTTCCAATATGAAGAAAGATTGCTCAAGTTTCAGAGACATATTGTCTAATTTCAAAGATTAAACTAAAAATAGTAAATGAAGCATGCAATGATGAAAGCTGGGTGAAAGCAATGGAGGAAGAGTTGATGCAGATTGAGAAAAATCACACTTGGGATCTTGTTCCCAGACCTAAAAACAAAAATGTGATTGGAACCAAATGGGTCTTCTGGAATAAACTGAATGAAGATGGTGAAGTAGTTAGAAACAAAGCTAAATTGGTCTGCAAGGGTTATTCTCAAGTAGAAGGAGTTGATTTTGAAGAAACTTTTGCTCTAGTGGCAAGAATTGAAGTAGTGAGATTATTTCTTGCTTTCTCTACCTTCAAGGATTTCAAAATATATCAAATGGATGTCAAGTTTGCCTTCCTGAATGGTGACTTGGAAGAAGAAGTATACATTGAACAACTGGATGGATTTCAATTGTTTGATCATGGTGATATGGTCTGCAAGTTGAACAAAGCACTATATGGACACAAACAAGCCCCAAAAGGCCTGGTATGAAAGATTGGATAAACATCTTTTAAAGATTGGTTTCAACAAAGGTATTGCTGACAGTAACTTGTAATTCAAGATTGATAATGAAAATATCTTGATTGTTGAAGTATTTGTTGATGATATCATTTTTGGAGGAATAGATAGTATGTACAAGACTTTCGTAAATCAAATGAAAAGTGAATTTGAGATGTCTATGTTTGGGGAAATGAATTTCTTCTTGGGTCTGCAAATCACTCAAACAAAGAAAGGAATCTTCATATCACAGACCAAATATGTGAAAGAATTGTTGACGAAATTTGGGATGGAAGATTCAAAACCAATGAATACTCCCATGGCAACTGGATGTAAACTGAGAAAAGATGATGAATCTCCTAAGGCTGATCAGAAAAAGTATAGGTCAATGATTGGAGGACTACTATATCTTACTCAAAATAGACTTGACATTATGAATGTTGTTGGTCTTGTTGCCAGATTCCAAGTTGATCTTAGAGAATCTCATGTCATGGAGATCAAGAGAATTCTTAGATATATAAAGGGAATAGTTGAGTATGGTTCATGGTACCCTAGGGATCATGATTTCTCTCTCCATGCATAAACAAATGTGAATTAGGTAGGAGATGTGGATGACTGGAAGAGTACTAGTGGTGGTGCATTCTTTTTGGGGAAAAGATTGGTTTCTTGGCTACGCAAGAAACAAGAGGCAATATCTCTATCCACTATAGAAGCAAAATATATTATAGCAGCAGGTAGTTGCACTCAAATATTGTGGATGAAGCAAATGCTAAGAGACATCAGAGTGGAGTATGAGGAACCTATCACAATCTTCTGTGATAACTCAAGTGCAATAAATATATCAAAAAATTTGGTGTTGCATTCAAAGACAAAACATATATCCATCAAGTTTCACTTTTTGAGAGAGCAAGTGAATAAGAATGAAGTCAGATTAGAGTTTGTGCCCTCAAAGGATCAGATTGTAGACATTTTTACTAAACCTCTACCTAAGGACTCTTTTAAGTATCTCAGGGAGAAGTTAGGGGTTATTACCCCTCTGGTTCTAAATTAAGGTGCACTGATGTGCATCAGTCTGATGGATCTCATAGTCATATCTTGTGGTCTGGATTGATGATAGGAAGCTGCTACTCAGGGGGAGCAGTCTGTATGATTCTGATTGATGCAAGTATGTTCCCTTTTCCATTGATGTCAAAGGGGGAGAGAAGACATGTGAAAAAAAAAAGTAGTTGCTAATCAAAGGGGGAGCAATAAAGAAGGAGAAGACATATGAATGGTTGCTATTGATAGGGGAAGCTATGTCAGTTAGTGAGGAGAAGTTCTTGTCTTGATGGTTAAAACATTTTTTCACATCATATGTTGCCATCAATGACAAAGTGGGAGATTGTTGCAAGTATGGGCCTAACCATTGTTGTCATTGATGTCAACATACTCCTGTTGCATTGATGTCAAAGACTGGATGAGCTGTGTGTTGAGGATATTGAGAAAATTAGTCCTATCAGAAACAAAAGAAGAATAGTGAATCTCTATGAAGTGAAGATCCCAGATAGATGAAGATAAGAGAATGTGCATCAAAGGGTTTGTAGATATGTGTCTAAAGATGGTCCAGTCAAGATTTGAGAGGTCCACATGAAGATTTGGAGAAGTTATGGCCATATGAGTAAAACTAATTTTGGTAACTATTCAGAGGTATCAGAGTGACACAAATAGGTCCAGTGAGATTTGGAAATGCAATATCTTGTTCTGTAGATTTGGTGGAATGTTTAGGAAGCCAATGTGAATTGACAACTCAATTGGTTTGTGGTCTGGAGGTCTGCAAGCATTTATTCTAATGTGATAGTGATGATAGACTATGTTCTTGAGGTTCCAGATGAAGATGTGAATGATTTCAGTAAGCAAAAGTGGTGTGGATGTTCTTGGTGATTTAGGCAAACTTTTGGGGGTCTCTAGATTGTGTCTAGTTCGTGTTGGTAGTCCGCATTGAAGATTGAGATCACGATTGAAGATTTACTCTCAGGTGATGGTGTTCTTCTTAATCATGGACGACCAAATGTTTTACACATCTTACAAATGATCTTGAAGATGTTATGTGAAGCATGGTGTGTTCCTCAAAGAAGATTGAAGTCCCAGATATGTGTGGCTGACAGTGTGGTGATTCGCATGAAGTCTTTTGTAACAAGTCAAGTTGTATTTGTGTAATTGATCTATAATGAAATAAAGTATGTATTGTGCCAACTTTGATGATTATTCCAAAGTCGATGTCTTATATAAATAAGATTTGTAAAGTCATTTCAAAGTATCCTTGTTGAGATGAGAAAGTGGTAGAGAGGAGAAGAACAAAAAGCAGAGCAGAAGTGTTGAGCTTAAATGGAACTAACTCAAGCATGGTGAAGATGCTAATCTCCAGTTCAAGTATGTAATATTTATTATTCTGTAGACAATGTGTCTCCTGTAGGCAATGGGCCTCTTGTGAGCAATGTGCTCAAGCAGTGACCCCTAATTGGCATGTGCCATTTTGTTCTTCTTATTCTTTTAACAGAGAATACAATCTTGGGTTAGTCACCCCATGGTTTTTCCCTTAACCGAGTTTTCCACATTAAAATCTTGGTGTCATATGTGTCATTGTGTTTCTTCTCTTGAGTTATTGCATTGTGCTTCCATGATTAAATCATTAGTATGCTGTTGAAATATAAGAAGGATTTAAGTGTTTAAAGAAAAGAAAGTTTTTGTGACAACTGATTCACCCCCCCTCTCAGTTGTCTGTCCTAATTACAACACTCAAGATATTGATTTAACACCTTATTGATCTCTGCAATAAATGCATCATATATCGATAATTTCCATTCTAGTGTGTCAGCCCAAGATGGATTTATATCCTTTTGGTCATTGATTACCCTTTCATTAATTAGCAATAGAGAATCCATGGCTACCAATTCTAAGACTTCCCTCGAAAGTACATGCATGCTACCTTGTTATTTCCTTACCTGGTGAAGTTCAATAACTAATTCTTTCCTCTTATTAGATACTTTGGCAAATAAATGTATAGATTTTACAAGGTAAAATAGAGCCTCACAAGAAATTTTTTCCATCCATTCATTGACAGCCTTAGCAAAATTTAAATTCCTCCTTATTTGTTGCATTGTATTTGAATCAACTCCTTTGACATTAGAACTGGGGTCTTCCTAAGAGGCAGGAGTCACAATGGACTGTATAAAGCTATTCAAAGAGAGAACTTGAGACTACAATTTCAAATTTTCTTTTCTTTCCTCTTTCACTCTCTTAATCAAAGCACTGACAAAATAATTTGCATGATACACATCTCCTTCGAGAGTACAGGGACCCATGTCTATATAACTTATCTTATAATTGGCCTCAATTATTTCATTTTCATTCATATCCTTAACCGGGTCTACAATCTCCAACATTTGATGGCCAAAAGTAGTGTCAGTCACCATTCTCGACATCCTCTTACCTTTTTTAGGCTTCGAGGTACTTTGCAGAAGCTTGGCTACTGTGTCAACTTCCACTACCATTGTTGGGGCATTCTTTCTTTTCTTTTCAACTACCTTTTTTAACCATCCAGGAGAGGATGTCGCCACACTAGTATCTTTATTCCTTAGAATTGTTTTATATTGGTTAACTAAAGGAATAGAAATAGAAACATCTTCATCCATGGGAGAAGAAGGCACTTCAAATAGTGGAGGAAAAGAACCATCATCTGCAATTTGTTGAAAGACAGAATCCGAATCTGCCAACATTGGTTTTACCTGATTAGATTTCCTTCTGGGGATAGACAAAGGCAAATTGTCTTGTTCACAAGTTGATTTCAACTTTGCAACTTCATTTTGTCTTTTACCATCTCCTCCAGATTGTGAATTAGTTTTAGACTGTCGCTTCATGACTCCCAAGAGTACCACGAACACCAGAACTTTGTGTAGACCCCTGTTCTTTACTTCTAGACCCTCTTTGCTCATAAGGAGAGCCTATATGTCCTTGCCATTTTCCTAGTAGCTAATTCTCTATCCTTTTCAACACTATGGCAGAACAAAACTTCAAATCCACAACCTCCTTCTCTGACTAATTTATTTTGGGAAGGGGTTTTGAAACCAAAATTTGATATTCAACATCAATAACTTCTGAATTATCTTCAACACCATCTGGGATTTAGAATGGAAGTCCAAAGGCTTGAATTTGACTCAAAGTGAGTCTCATGCAATCTCTTCTTTGAACTTCTCTATCATCAACACAATCCTCCAAAAAATCTTCCAAATGAGAGCGATTCTCATAAGAACCAGACCCATGGAAATTCTGTTGCACATAGTTCTTACTATCAAAATGTGTTCTCAAAGATAAAGAATGAAAATTAAATTCACTCAGCGCATGTTCCACCCCTTTAGAAACATCATTGTTTTTGCAAGTGTAAGAGGATAGTGTTAGTGGGAAAGCATAACCTCTCTTCCTCATGCTTTGGTATTTGACATTAACAACAAACATTTGTCTACAAATTTTTAGAAAAACAAGATAATCACTTGCATAACGAGGCAATTTTTTGTTGCCTTTTCATAACCCCATATTCGCAGATAGGTAAATCTGTCAAATTGTATATAAAACTTCCAAAATCCATAATCAAGGCAATAGCCTCAGGAGAAATTCTAAGTTCTGGGTTTCCTTCTAACCTCCTCACAATAAACATCAGAAAAACATCATTTATACAGCGGAAATCTTTCATACCCACTTCTTTAGTAATCTAAGGGAAATAGCTATACATAGGTGTGTCTAGTGTTAATGACCCTTGAGGCCTCAACCCTACCCAAACAACCTCTTGATTGGCTAGAATGTACGCCAAGTATGAACACATATGAAAGGAGGTAGTTTGTTGAAATTTAACCAATTGTTCATTCAGATGAAAAATAATAATCTCAACCCAGTTAATGAATTGCTTCTCACTACATATCAATAAGATAAACTAACACATCTAATATTCAAAGGAGTCTGTAGTTACATTCCCAACCACACGGTGCAATAAAGTAATAATGCCATAAATGTAATCTTTGAAATGAGACCTTTTCAATTTAGGAGGCAATTTAGACTTACCTCTCCTTTCAGATTTCAACCAGCTCCTTGCAATTGAATTCATGCACCAGTCTTTGTTTGCTTTATAAAACCTTAATCCTTTTGCAACAAACATCTCTTCAAAGTTCTCTTTTCCAAGAATCCTTAATGCACGAGAGATAACTGTAGAATTAACCTTCACTATTATTGAACCATCTTTAGCCTTAATTTCTTGAGTCTCCTGGATGTACCTTTGTGTGCATGCAATCACCAAATTGGTACTTTGCACAATAGTTGAGAAACCTCCAACATGCACCAAACCACTCAACAAAATCTTTCTACGAAAGGTGATTTATCAGCTTGTTGCAGACGGGCCCAAAAATTTGCTAAGTTGATATGCTTGATCTCAATGTCCTTCAAATTAACCTAGCTACTCTCAATTCCCAAAGAATGAGGGGCTCCCTGGTATTTGTATTTCATCCCTAACCACAGGAGCATAAACACAAAGAAGAATTCAATATGCTTTCAATGAATTACAGCGGGGAGCAGAAGATAGTGCAGCAGAACAACTTAGAAAATTTCACCATTTCAAACAAATATACCATATTCAAACATGACGTGCCTTGATGTTCAATAAATATGGCATTAAATTCCCACCTCGAGAGAATGGCACTACATCTTCACACATTGTTCAAAATTTCTGAAACGATATCCACCTGATGTGTCATGCAACTCGTTAAATGAGAAGAGAATGCCTTGAAATGTGGAAAAAGCTTCAATGTCATGGAGTCGCTAAAAAACTAAACTTTAGAACCACAATTCAGAGGTTATGAAGTTTTGAGAACCCCCGACTTGCCGACAACATCTATAGAGACTACAAACCGAGTGGGATGACTTAACAAAGGGAAGACCAAGTTAGTGTTGGCAAGAGACACTATATGGATTCATGGTTGTTGTCATTGATGGCAACAAAGGTCATCCCACATATCCGCAAGTCATAATGTGTCTCTACCGGAAGTCAGAATAAAGAATGTTGTGGTCCGGTGAAGAAGAACAGAGCATGTGGCAAGGTCCGACAGATTGGTCCGGATCTCTCAGAGGAAGTGTCTTGGTGCAGTGCGGATTTGGGAAAGTCAAGAGGACTACCCTGAGTGGTATATTCCAAGGATTTAGCCTCCGGTGATGAACAAAGAAAAAGATATGAATGGTTGAGTACCGGATTCCTGAGAGACAGTGAAAACAGAGGAAGAACTGACTGGCAGAGTATCAGACTGCTTTCCGGATGGGTTACTGCTGATGACAGAAGTTGTGAAGGCATGAATCATGTTTGGCCGACATGATTAATGATATCTACAAGTATATGCTTGATCCGCATTGCTTGGTGAGGAAGGATTCAGCCGACAGAATGAAAGTTTATAAGAAACTAGACTGTTCCGGATGCCGACTAGAAAGGTGATGAAATTACTTGTGCGGATATATATAGAGGATGGATTTAGTTGTGAAAGGGTTGTTGGTGTGGAGAGATATGCGAATAAGTCTAGATAAAGAGCAGAGGTAGCAAAAAGGATCCGGTATGTGAAAGATAGCAGAATAAAGAACAGAGGAAAGATGAAGTGCAGCAGATCAGTGTACTGAGCCTAACCGGAACTGAACTCCAGCATATGCAGATGCTTCCAATCAGTTCAAGACTGTGATTCTCATCACTTTGTAGACAGTGTGTCTTCTTGTAGGCAGTGGGCCTCTTGTGAGCAGTGTGCTCGGGCAGTGAGCCCTAATTGGCAAGTGCCATCTTTGTAATTTCCTATTCTTCTAACAGAGAATAATTTTGGGTTAATCACCCCGTGGTTTTTTCCCTTAACAGGGTTTCCACGTCAAAAATACTGTGTCATGTGTTTCTTGTTTTATGGTTAATGTTTTATGTTTGATTTCATGCTGCATCAACTAAGGGAAAGTTCAATAAAGGAAATAATTAGGATAACTGATTCACCCCCCCCCCTCTCAGTTATCAACAATTGGTATCAGAGCTAAGTTCCTCCTAATAGAGCCTAACAGCTTGAGGAAGATCTGGGATTTCAAATGGATGCATATGGTTTAAGGGAGCAACTCAAGACTGCTCTTGAGGATCTTGAACAGTCAAATTCTGAAGTCAGTGAATTAAAGGAAAGACTCAAACAGGCTGATGAATTCATGAGAGAATTAAAAGACAAATTAAGTCTCTCTATGAAAAAGAGAAAGGAGCTGCTTCAACAGTTGGCAAGACAAAGTGAAGAAAGCAATACAAATGAAGAATTGACTGAGCAAACCAAGTTATGTGAAAAGTTATCAAAAGAAGTCATTATGTTAAGACATGAAATGGAATCAGGAACTATAAAGTTTACTCAAGAGATTGAAGAAAAAAGAAAGGCTGAAGACAATCTAAGACAATCTCTTAAAGAAAAATCAGAAGAATGCCACCAGATGGACAGGATTATCAGACATCTTGAATCTGATCTTGAAGATGCCAAAGATAATGAAGGAAAACTTGAGGAACAAATTGCCTCTCTCAAAAGAGACCTTCAAACAGCAAATGAATATAAAGAGAAATTCAAGATAAGTTCTGCTCAACTTGAAGTTCTCCTTGGAAGTCAAAAGAGGACAGATGACAAGTATGGTTTGGGATATGAGAAAGGAGAAAGCTCCGGATCCGGTCAGAAGAATCTTGGATCAGAAAATCCAAGAAGCAGGCCTAGAAGACCTCCGGTAAGACAGCCAAATGCTCAAAGATATCCATCCTTCAATGGATACTGCCACAGCTGCAACCACTTTGGTCACAAAGCTAATCAGTGCAGAATGAGAATGAATCAGATTAATTCATCCTTCTCCGGACAGTGCTTCAACTGCAAAAGGTATGGACACAAATCCCATGAATGCAGAAGAATGCAAGTAAACAAATCATTCAAAGGTAGATGCTTCACATGCAATAGAGTAGGTCATATGGCTAATCAATGCAGATCAAAAGGATATCAGTCAAATATGCAAAGAAATGTTATTTGCCAAATCTGCAATAGGTCCGGTCATAATGCTAAAGTTTGCAGAAACAAGAATCAGGACAAAAGAGGTCCGGTGTATAATCAGAATCAAGACAAGGGTAAACAAAAGATGAATGCGGATGAGGTTAGGAATCAGATGAGCAAGATTTGGGTGAAGAAAAGTTCAGAGAATGTAGAGGTTGGATCCGCACCAGACTCTGGTGCTGATATTTCTTCCAGAAATTAAAAAGTGAGCTCAGGCTCAGGGGGAGACTCAAAGAAAATCTTGTTCCCCCAGCCAAACAAGTGGTGCCGGATGTGGCACAAGATGCGGATCAAAGGGTTTGTAGATATGAGTCTTGAGATACTTCAGTCAAGTTTTCAGAGGTCCGCATGGAGTTATGAAGAAGCTGTGATCGATCAAATAAGACCTGTTCAGCGAGATGCTCCGGTATGATAGAGGATTACAAAAAGGTCCGGAAAGATCCGGAAATGCACTATCTTGTTCTGCGGATTGGACAGAGTGTTTGGGATGCTCTTGTAATATGTTACCTCGATTTTATTCATGATTAAAAGATCCGGATGATATCCTCAGATCAGAACCAATCCGGGATACTCCAAACTATCCAGACAAGGCAAACCGGAATGATGTAGGTGAAGCATTTATTGCAGACAGATATTAGGGTTCGCGGAGCAATTTAAGGGATTTCTCAAAGGTCATTTGCTCATTCTGCACTCGAGAAGAAGCGAAAAGTGGAGCTCTGCAACAAGGTTCATCAAGCACCAAGGATCTCCTGCCGAAGCTATTGCATAAAGAAATCAATCCAACCACTCCGTGCAAACCGAAGGCGCAGAAGGTATTCTCCGTTTTTCATTACCTCACTGCAAATCTTTGAAGAATGGCCACTCCAAACATTGTTAAGATCTCTGATAGACCTCGCCCCTCATTCAAGAAACATCCCTACAAATCATTGGAGGTAGACCCACTAGGAGCCTTCTCTAGTGTTCCCCACGGAGTTTTACACACCGAAGACATTAGGGTTTACATACATGCAAACATTGAGGAATTTGGGGAATTCAAATTAAGAGACCTCTATCACAAGCAGCTGATTGACAATGCTTTTGAGCTTAAACCAGAGTATAAGGATATTCAGAAGAAACAATTTGAGCAATTTATTCATTTCCCCTGTTTTGAAGAGGATGAATGGGTCCGGTATGTACTGAGCAGGATGCATGACAACTTTCTATGGCTAGATAGACCCTGCAAGATCACAAAAGAGGCAATTAGAGCAGTAACTGGCCTATACTCTTCCGGAGGAGTACCTATCCTCAAATCTGTCAAGAACAACATTGTAACTGAGGCCACCGGATCAAAATTTGACAAAAGGGCAATGACCATTGAAGACATCTCCGATCCGGATATCAAATATGCATCAATGATAATAGGATACAAGATCTACCACTCCAGCAGGGAGAATTCTATATCCGGAACTGCAGTATACACTGCCTATGAGATGCTAAGAAAGAATGCAGAGTATGATCTCTGCGAACTACTGCTAAGCCAATTAATGGAAAATATACAGAAAATCAAGAAGGATAAGAAGAATTCCTTTAAGTATGGTACTCTGATTGTATGTCTATTCTTCTACTTCATGAATGAGCTACCCGGAACAAGTGGATGGGTATGGCAGAATGACAAACCTGTTGCAGTCCAGATAAGAGACTATTTGCATGGACTTGGGGATGCAAAAGTGAGAAATACAGCTCTATGGGGATACTTCAAAAACTTTCAGAGCATGATGCAAGCAAGAGAGAGAATTCCCCAGTCTCTCATTGAGAAATACAAGGACTCAGTGTGCTTTATGGTTGACACTGATCAGTGCCTAATGGAGGCAGTGGAGCCAAGGACTGTCTGGATCATGCCCATGGGGTATGAAGTTGATGAACAGATAGTGGAGCTGCATGTTCAACACATGCTAAGTCAGCCCAAAGATCCTAAGGCAGAAAGGTTTGGAACCTTTGAGGAGCTGAGTGTAAAAATACATGTAGAACTCAGGGAACCTGAGATTAAAAGAAAGGTAAGAAAAGAAGTAGAGCACATTGCTCAAGGCCTAGGTATCTCAAAGGAGGCACTTGATGCCAGCCGGGAAAAGAGAAGGAAGGCCGAGGAAGAAGAGAAAATCAAAGAAAGTGCTCCGGTTGAAACTCCCACCCGGACCAGATCATCAAAGAGACCTGCACCTTCCACAACCAAAAGTTCAAAACCGGAAGTTCAGGCATCCGGTAAGAGATCAAAGGCAAAAGCCACAAGGGCTTATGGAAGCCAAAAGGATGAAGAGGAAACAGAATCAGATGAGGGAGTAAGAGAAGTAAAGAAACAGAAAAAGAAAGGATCCGGTAAGCCCTCCACAGGCCAAGACAAGGAGGAAATGGCAGAGGTAACTGTTGAAAAGCCCACTCTGTCACTAGAGAGCATAATCAAGTCGGTCACGGTGGATGGAAACCTTCAACCAATGACTGAATCATATGATGACTTCAGTGAGGCCGACCAAAAGACTCTGTAGGAGGCCACAGTAAAATATCTTAACATATATAATAAGGCTTTCATTGAAATAATATCTCTTATTCCTAAAAGCCTAGAAAAGGAAATGGAAGTGAGAAAGAATAATACTCATGCTAAAGATCTTGAGATCTGGGAGCAGATAGCTATTCAGCTATATCCTCAAATTGATCCCAAGACCATGAACATTATCTTCAAAGACTGCAAAGATGAGTTCAGAAGCAAAGCCAGGATCAATCAACTCATGCTTGGCGAGACTGACAAAGTGGCCCAAGAAACAGAAGAGATCCTCCGGAAGGCCTTCAAAAGGTTCAATCTTTCGGTTGTAGAGGATTTAGGTACAAAAACAGCTGAGGACTTGGGACCCTCTACTCCAGAAGAAGTGGCTCATGAACAAACTAGCATCTCTCCTCCAGTTTCCCCTACAGTCTCCGGATCCAAAGAAGAAGAGCAACTACAGGAGATGGAAGCAGTGGTGAAAGACAAAGAGGTTGACAGTTCTAAGACTGCAGAAGAAAAGAAACATCTGTCTCCGGCAAGAGACACTGCACAAACTGTTCAACAATTTTTGAGTAAAGAAACTCTAGAGATTGATGAACCGGAGCTTCTAAAAGGTCCATTTGATTTTGACTCTCTCTCTCCGGTACAAACAATGAAGATAGCTTCATTTGCAAATGCCAAGGCAAATGAAAAGCTCCTGAAGTCCCATATGGAAGACTGTGAGCTGATAGAGGCTGCTTCCGGAATACTTGTAAAGATCATGCCATCAATCCAGATAGATCCGACAGCCTCCACTTCCGGTAATCTAAAAACTTTAGTCAGCAGTGTTGATACACATTTTGATTCTTTAGAAAAATTAGCTGAAGAAAAGGTCCGGAAGGAATTTTTGGATAAGAGATTTTCAAAAATATTAGAATTAATCTCTAAGGATAGGAAGATTGTAAGCATTGGAATAAGGAGCTTAGAGAATGCTCTTAAGGATGGCGGTGACATCTACAAATTTTGTATATCCTGGTCAAAGGCAACAGCAGCATTTGACAAGAAAATAAAAGAGGAACAGGATAAGCTACAAAGCTTATCTCAAAGTTTTGATCCTCTCTCTTCCTCTATAATAAATCAAGAATGTCAGACCATTGCAGTCTTGAATGAAATAAAAAATCTTGAGAAGGAAAGGAAGAACATCACCAACCGGATGGGAGAACTTAGAAGGATTATAATCCCTAAGTTGGAAACCATGCATGAGGCCATCAGTGATGCTCAGACCACCGCCCAAACAAAAGATCCGACAGATCTCAAGCGGGCAGAAGCGTTTGCATTTTTGCTAAGTGGTCACATTTCAATTTTGGATAGAATGAAGCAAAGTTGGGCTACAGAAATGATCCAATTGCAGACATCCTTTGCAGACATTCTTCAATACATGTGAGTATGTAAATATGCGGCTATATAGAGAAAATTTTTGAAAATTTTGGTGTGCGGACCCTACCCTTTGCCATTGATGTCAAAGGGGGAGTGAGGAGCAGTGAAAAATGAGGAATCCAACTAAGGGGGAGTTCCGAAAATTGTATATAAAGACAGAGCATCAGCAAAGGGGGAGCATAGTGAAAACACTTAGTCATTTTTCACTAAGTGTTGCCATCAATGCCAAAGGGGGAGATTGTTGGCAAGAGACACTATATGGATTCATGGTTGTTGTCATTGATGGCAACAAAGGTCATCCCACATATCCGCAAGTCATAATGTGTCTCTACCGGAAGTCAGAATAAAGAATGTTGTGGTCCGGTGAAGAAGAACAGAGCATGTGGCAAGGTCCGACAGATTGGTCCGGATCTCTCAGAGGAAGTGTCTTGGTGCAGTGCGGATTTGGGAAAGTCAAGAGGACTACCCTGAGTGGTATATTCCAAGGATTTAGCCTCCGGTGATGAACAAAGAAAAAGATATGAATGGTTGAGTACCGGATTCCTGAGAGACAGTGAAAACAGAGGAAGAACTGACTAGCAGAGTATCAGACTGCTTTCCGGATGGGTTACTGCTGATGACAGAAGTTGTGAAGGCATGAATCATGTTTGGCCGACATGATTAATGATATCTACAAGTATATGCTTGATCCGCATTGCTTGGTGAGGAAGGATTCAGCCGACAGAATGAAAGTTTATAAGAAACTAGACTGTTCCGGATGCCGACTAGAAAGGTGATGAAATTACTTGTGCGGATATATATAGAGGATGGATTTAGTTGTGAAAGGGTTGTTGGTGTGGAGAGATATGCGAATAAGTCTAGATAAAGAGAAGAGGTAGCAAAAAGGATCCGGTATGTGAAAGATAGCAGAATAAAGAACAGAGGAAAGATGAAGTGCAACAGATCAGTGTACTGAGCCTAACCGGAACTGAACTCCAGCATATGCAGATGCTTCCAATCAGTTCAAGACTGTGATTCTCATCACTTTGTAGACAGTGTGTCTTCTTGTAGGCAGTGGGCCTCTTGTGAGCAGTGTGCTCGGGCAGTGAGCCCTAATTGGCAAGTGCCATCTTTGTAATTTCCTATTCTTCTAACAGAGAATAATTTTGGGTTAATCACCCCATGGTTTTTTCCCTTAACAGGGTTTCCACGTCAAAAATACTGTGTCATGTGTTTCTTGTTTTATGGTTAATGTTTTATGTTTGATTTTATGCTGCATCAACTAAGGGAAAGTTCAATAAAGGAAATAATTAGGATAACTGATTCACCCCCCCCCCCTCTCAGTTATCAACAGTTAGGAGGTCGAGAGGTTAAGGAACTTTATGACTCCGCGAATTCAGTTATGAAAACCTAGAAACCTACAACTTTAGTTACAAAGACTTAGAAACTCGTGACTTTACAAGGATAAACCAAAGGCGACTAAGGAAATTTAAATTTTTATGGTTAAGTTATGAACATAAGACTCGAAAGAATGCCAAAATTTGACATGACACTAAATTTAAATTTAGAGTAACAACTGGATTTGAATGGGGACAAGGACCAATAGGACGCAGAGAATCTAGATTGACCATGACACAAAGCCTTATTCATTGGGCAACATAGATAAAACAGAAAACAAACAAAACAAAAGGAAACTATGTTACAAGGAAGGCTCAAGAGCATCACCAATTGAACATTTTAAGATCTTGCCCATTGTAGGCAAGAGGTAAGGGCGTACCATCTAGATATACTAACATAAAAGTATTATCTCCAATGATCTTCTTAATCTAGAATGGTCCTTTCCACAACGAGTCAAATTTCCCATGTGCTCCTTTAGGTGCTTTTATTTTATCCCAAAGAAATACATAATCCCCAACTACAAATTTTCTCTTCTTTTCTCTTTTATCAAAAACCTTCTTCACCATCTGTTGGTGCTTGGAAATTATATCAACAATAATCTCCCTTTGCTCTTATAGTTTATTTAGGTACAAGATCTTCTTCTCCAATGCTGATTGAAACTGTTCATTCTTAATTGCCCTTTGCAGGTTTAGTGTTGATAATTCCAAAGGAACAAGTATAGCACTCTCAATTCCATACACCAACTGAAAAGGTGACATACCAATGACCCTTTTGTATGTTATTCTATCTGCCCACAAAGCATCATATAACTTCTTATGCCATCCCCGTTGATTTTTGTCTACTAACTTCTTGACAATAGAGATCAGATTTTTATTACTTGACTCTGCCTACCCATTGCCTTGGGGATAATAATCAGATGAATGTGCCAGACCAATACCATAATCATAACAAAAAAGAGTGATTTTAGAAGAGGAAAAAGAGCTAGCATTATGAGTGACGATTTTCTTTGGAACACCAAATCTTACTAAAATGTTTTATTCCAAGAAAGTGCATACAACCTCTGAAGTAGTCTATTTGACTGGTACAGCTTCCACCCACTTGGTAGAATAGTTAGTGGTAGTTAAGATATGTGTATGTCCAACACTGGAACTAGGATTAATAGGACCAATAAAATCCAAACCCTATTGTTGGAAGGGCTCATCAATCACCACGGGCTTCAAAGGTAGTGCTACTAGGGGAAGTCTATGATTAAACTTCAAGCACTTCTCACACTTGGACACCCATTCATAGGAATCCCTAAACATACCTGGCCAATAGAAACATTGATGTAGGATTTTGAAGGCCATTACTAAGGGTAAAAAATGCCCACTACATTCTTCATTGTGAAAAGACTCCAATAATTTCTTTTGTTGTTCTTTGTGTACACACCTTATGAATATTCCATCCACACCTTTTTTATATAGATTTCCTTCCCAAAGAATGTATTTCTTGACTTTAAGCTTCAAATTCCTCTTTTCTTTGGCAGAAAGGTGAGATGGGCAATCGCCATATGTTAGAAAATAAGAAATATTTGAGAACCACTCACCTATTGTATTGGTGAAAAGAACTAAGGGCAATTATTCTTCTTTAGTAACCTTATTTTCTGCAATCCTTTGTAACAAACCCTTTCCCCTAACTAAATTTGTGGGTTTTATAACAACATTATACTCTTGCACTTTAGCTATCCAAGATCTTGTTTTATTGCATTTGATGTCTTGTTGAGTGAGGATACTTTTCATAGTAGACTCCCAAACAAAAACAGTGGTATGAGAATGTAAAATATAGAATCTAAAGTTCTTTAGGATGTTGACTACTACATATGCATGTTTCTCAAGTGGAGAGTAATTCAATTCATGCTTATTAAGAGGTGCACTCATGAAAGAGATAGGGGCTTCAATACCTTGATCATTTTTTTGCAATAGGATAGCCGATAGAGTATGTTCTGATGCATAGCAATATATAACAAAATTCTTCCTGAAATCATGGTGCACTAGTGTTGGTGCATTGGCAATAGCTATTTTTATGTCCTCAAAGGCTTGTTTTCCTTCATTGTTTCATTTGAAGACAAGATGATTTTTCATCATATCAACAATAGGCCTAGTTAGTTCAGCAAATTTAGGCACGAATCTTCTCAGAAAATTCACTTGGCCGAAGAAAGCTTTAGTGCTATCTTTAGTTGCAGGCAAGCTCAATTGCATAATAGATTTCACCCTTTTGAGATTGACCTTAATTCCATCCTTTGAAATAATGTGGCCCAAGAGTTTGCCTTCAGTCACAGCAAAGATTGATTTATTTGGGTTTAAGGAAATTCCTTTCTCTCTGCAACGTTGCAAATCTACGTCCAGATCATGTAAATGATTAGCCCTTTTTCTAGAGAAAACTATCAAATCATCCAAATAAACAACAATGATCTTATTCTTCAAATCACCAAATGACAAATCCATCACCCTCTAGAAGGTGGCCCCTACATTTATGAGACTGAATGACATTCTGTTATAAGCAAAGACGCCAATGGGAGTAGTGAATGCAATTTTATGTTGATCTTCTGGAGCTAGCTCAACTTGGTTATACCCTGAAAAACCATTGAGCATAGACATCATCTCAAATCCAAAAATTGTCTCTAATATATGGTCCATCATTGGTAGTGGATAATTATCTTTTAAGGAGGCTTGATTCAGATTTCTAAAATTGACACAAATCCTTATTTCTCCATTCTTTTTCCTAATAGGAATGATATTAGCTACCCACATTGAGTGATGGATAGGATAAATAATTTTTTCTTTTAGCATTTTGTCTATCTCCCTAAAAATTACTTCTGCAACCATGGGATTATAGGTTCTTTGTTTCTGCCTATAAGGTGTAGCACCAAGCTTTAATGGAAAATGGTGTTACAACTCTCCATTTCTAAATCTCTTCAAATCTCTGTAGCACTAGGAAAAATGTCTCTGTAACAAATTAGAAAAGAGACAAAGTGTTCCCTCTCTTGAGGAGAACACTTCCTGATGCACACAATTTTGGGGTCTTCTTTTGTGCCTATGTTGACACGATCGAAATCAACACATGATTTGATAGAGACTACTTTTTTGTTTCAAATACTGATCATGTCTATTGAACAAATCCTCCTGAGAGACTAATCCCTTGGGAATCTTGTTACCCTTTAACTGAATGACATCAGATCCCTTACCATCAAGAGAACTAATATCACCTTCCAAAATATCATTACTGGCATCACTACTGCCTTCGAAGAAAATATTGGCAAAAGATTCAACCTTTTCCAAAAATGCAATTATCTGCTAATCATTATTGAATACTTGCCAGTGATTTACATTATTAGGAGCACTAGGTCAATATACAATTTCCACTATGTATGACTTATCCTTAAAATCTAGATGTGGTAAGAGTAGGGATGCAGAAATAGCTAATGAATCAGCCCTATTGTTTTGATCTCTAGGTACTACTTCCATAGAAAAAGCATCAAAGCCTTCAATGCAATCCAAGACTCTATTTCTGTAGTGTCTAAGTCTACCATTTTTTATAGTGTATAACTTCCTGACTTGTTTGATAATCAATTCAGCATCCCCTACATCTTTCAACTACTTAATACCCCTTTCTTTGGCCAAAGTCCAACCAAGTAAAAGAACTTCATACTCTGTTGTATTGTTGGTATTGTCAAAATCAAGTTTATAAGCAAAGGGGAACTTATAACCACATGGTGAAATAAAAACTATTCCTGCACTAGATCCAACACTAGAACAACTTCCATCAAATTCTAAAGTCCACAGTTCATCAGCTAGATCAGTACTAACCAAACTCAAGCATTCCTCCTTTATCGAAGTACACATATATGTGCCTAGCCCAGTTTCTACAAATAAAATATATGTCCTTGGATCACTTGACTTCAACACAGTGAATTTGGCTTTGGGCTCGAGATTAAGATGTACCTTCTTCCCCTCTAATGGTATTAAGGCATGAGACCAATCCATTTGTACTTCTCCCCCCAAGTCTCTACAAAAACTTCTTCTTAGGAGCATCCCATAACTAGTGGGGATATCAGCAACTAGGATGGTTAATTTCAACCTTTTCTTTGGAAAAGTGGCTAGGGCAACTTGAGCATCTTTAATCTGCCCTATTATGGGGACTCGTGAACCATCCATAGAAAATCATCTACCATGTGAGGATGTGAATGATAAACCTAGAGCCTTAGCTACTTGGGCATGCATTACATTATTAGAGGCTCCAGAGTCAATGACACAATTGCTCAGCCTAAAACCAGTAATATATAATGGCACATAAAAAGGTTCCAGTTTTGTAAAAGGGTTTTGCTAGCTTGGGTTCTTATCATTGGAATTTGAACAATTCTATTTTTCTATGTGGACTTCATTCTCATTTGACACTTGAGCATTACAATGGGAAGGTGAAGGCTCTTGTTTGACATATATGACTAACCTATCTAGTTCTGAAGGGTTGAGTCTAAGGTATTCAACATGTGAGATCTGATTTTTTGTGTTTTTACAAGACTCAATTATATCAAATGAACTAGAAACAAGTGTTTCAGAAGAGGGCATGGATGGTACCTCAATTGATGCATTTTTTGACATGACATTCTCTGGCTTCTTAGAATTAGGATTGGTCTATCTTGAAAAGATATACTTCAGAGTAGAGGATGAATTGCCAGCTTGACCTTTCTATTCTTGTCCCCTTTGAGTTTGTTGAGCCCTTGTAAAGATTGTATAATTAGGATTGTCAATCTTAGTGTATACATCTTCTCCCGCCTCTCCATCACATTCATATTCAAATAATTTTACACTAGCATCATTAGTAAACAACTTCAGTTATAGACTCCACAAAGAGTATTATGGAGACATCTTCATATTGTACAGCAAGGATAGAAGAAGCAGCAAAAAAGGCTTGCATGTGTTCTTTAGGAGTGACTTTCCCATCCCCTTTGAATTTAGGTATAATTTTCCATGAACCTTTTGGAAAGTCATGTAATTAAGCTCCTAGGTTGAGAGGACCTATAATAGCTCCCCATGGGATAGGTGGAGGTTAAGCCATGAAAATAGGAAAATTAACTTGCAAAGGAAGGACAGTTCCATGCAAAAGAAGGGCTCGACAGGATGCACTGGGAGTATTGGTAGCACTTTGTTTAGGAGGAGGGGATGATGGTCTACTAACAGACTTAACCTTGAGGTTAGGTGGAAAAGAAGAAAAATTAATAGCTTCTAACAATTCAAAATCTTTATCCCAAATTCCTTTCTTTATATCTCCCCTAGTATATCTCTTAGAAGCCAGTTTTGAACAACAACAACAATATGTTATAGATTTAGCAAATTCACTTAATGATTATTTCGTGGAAGATTTTGTCGATTGTTCAACTGGTTGCTTTGATTGATTGCTTGATTCCTTGGCTAGGTATTGGGAAGCGCTTACATAGGGAAGACTCTTTCTCTTCGAGGAACATGTACCACATTTTCTACAAAAACAATTTATTGAGCTTCACCAAAACGCCTAGCATTATCTCTTATGATTTCACCAAGTTCTTCTTCTTCTTCTAATACTTCATTAACTTGGTTATACTACAAATTGGTTCTTCTTTGTTGCCAGGCAAGTAACCAAAGACCAATAACAATATCCTCTCAAGTGATCACCAATAAGCCAATCTACGTTAGGTTGGAGGATTGGAGCGTTACGTCTTTGAAGAACCATGTAAATTAATTGCAAAGAAACTCACAATACATATATAATCAAAAGAGTCCCCAGTAGAGTCACCAAAAATATGTTAGTGTACAGATTTGTCACCTAACTCTATATTCTCTCACCCAGAAAGTGACAAGTGTATCAACAATTGAACCCATTACAATGATATTTATAATCAATTCCCTGCTTATTTTACAAGGTGCAGCTACCTTCAAATAATATGCAATGAATTTAAATTTATGTTGCTTTTAACCAGAAAGCAAGAAAAGGTGTTGCTTTTGACCGGAAAGATTAAAAAGGTAATTATATACTTCCACAATAACTGAATTCTTTTAGAAGTTCAAAGACTTCAAATGACACTTCAATGAAACAATAAAGAATTTCTCAGGTATATTATAACCACCACCAGAAAACATTCACCAAAAGATAAACATTTCATAGCAATGAAATGAAACAAATATCCAATATTCCAATATAGATAACAAAATAACCACTGGCAATATATTCAACATAAGAAGAATAACACCCAAACATTCATAACACAAAGTTTGTCTATCTGAACTTCACCACATGTATCTTCTGTATTAAAATAATTGAATAGAAAGAGCACAACAAAATTATCTTAATGAGGAATCAAAGTTTCCCAAAAAGATGCGTACTTTGTGCCTTAGCACCCATATATAGTGTTCATATAGTAACTATCTTTCAAAGAATGGTTTCTTGGAGAGAACTACTTTAAAATATAATAATAATAAAAAGTCTTGAAAATAAGTTTCCAGAGCCAAATTTAAAGAGATAACATAACACAAAGAAAGTGATCATGCCATCGCACTTTTGCCATCTTTGGGGTCTTCAACACTTCCACCATCTAGTTCTCCTACATTGGTTGAGCTTTCCTATGCCTTTATCCTCACTTTGTATTTTTGGTACCTGGTGAGAATGGAAGTGATATTCTTACTACTAGGTGTAGTGGTGATCTGCATTTTGGTTCTCCATCTAGCCAACATTTTCTCTACATCAGCCATTTTTTGGTGATCATCATCACTCTTAGTTTTGAATGAATTGAGGTAGAACTACATATGACCTAGATTTCTCAAAGACTCCCCATTGACATTTCAGTTTAGCTATCTCCTCATTGAATACTTCTTTGAACTTCAAAGATACATCCTTAATATCTAGTAGGTTTTCCCCAAACTCATCTATAAGATCTACCTTCATAAGATCACAATTCTTTTTAATTTCAATTAGGATCTAAAGATATTAATTTAGCACCCCATTCATCTCTACAATAAATCCATCATATATTGACAATTTACATTCTAGCATGTCAGCCCAAGATGGATCTATATCCTTTGGTTCATTGATTACCCTTTCATTAATTAGCAATAGAGAATCCATGGCTACCAATTCTAAGACTTCCCTCAAAAGCACATACATGCTACCTTGTTCTTTCCTTACCTGGTGAAGTTCAGTAACTAATTGTTTCCTCTTCTTAGATACTTCGGCAAAGAAATGTATAGATTTTCCAAGGTAAAATAGAGCTTCACAGGAAATTTTTTCAATCCATTCATTGGCAGCCTTAGCAAAATTTAAATTCCTCCTTATTTATTGCATTGTATTACAATCAACTCATTCGACATTAGAACTGGAGGATTCCTAATAGGCAAGAGTCACAATGGACTGTATAAAGATACTTAAAGAGAGAACTTGAGACTACAATTTCAAATTTCCTTTGCTTTCCTCTTTCACTCTCTTAATCAAAGTACTGATAGAATAATTCACATGATACACATCTCCTTCAAGAGTAGAGGGACCTATGTCTATATGACTTATCTTATAATCAGCCTTCGTTATTTCATTTTCATTCAAATCCTCAACAGGGTCTGCAATCTCCAACATTTGATGGCCAAAAGAAGTGTCAGTCACCATTCTTGACATCCTCTTAGCCTTTTTGGGGTTCGAGGTACTTTGTAGCAGCTTGGCTACTATGTCAACTTCCACTGCCATTTTTGGGGTATTCTTTCTTTTCTTTTCAATTGCCTTTTTTAACCATCTAGGAGAGGACATCACCACACTAGTATCTTTATTGCTCAGAATTGTTTTATCTTGGTTAACTAAAGGAATAGAAACAAAAACATCTTCATCCATGGGAGAAGAATGACTTCAAATAGTGGAGGAGAAGAACCATTATCTACAATTTATTGAAAGATAGAATCCGAATATGCCAACATTGGTTTTACCTGATCATATTTCCTTTTTGGGGTAGACAGAGGCAAATTGTCTTGTTCACAAGTTGATTTCAACTTTGCAACTTCATCTGGTCTTTCACCATCTCCTCTAGATTGTGAGTTAGTTTTAGACTATGTCGCTTCATGACTCCCAAGAGTAGCACAGACACTAAAACTTTGTGCAGACCCCTGTTCTTTACTTCTAGACCCTCTTTGCTCATAAGGAGAGCCTGCATGTCTGCACCATTTTCCTAGTAGCCAATTCTCTATCCTTTTCAACACTATGGAAGAATGATACTTCAAGTCCACAACCTCCTTCTCTGACCAATTTATTCTAGGAAGGGGTTTTGAAACCAAAATTTGATATTCAACATCAATAACTTCTAAATTATCTTCAACACCATCTAGGATTTGGAATGGAAGTCCAAAGGCCTGAATTTGACTCAAAGTGAGTCTCTTGCAATCTCTTCTCTAAACTTCTCTGTCATCAACACAATCCTCCCAAAAATCTTCCAAATGAGAGTGATGCTTATAAGAACCAGACCCATGAAAATTCTATTGCACATAGTTCTTACTATCAAAATGTGTTCTCAAAGATAAAGAATGAAAATTAAATTCACTCAAGGCATGCTCCACTCCTTTAGAAACATCATTATTTTTGTAAGTGTAAGAGGATAGTGTTAGTAGGAAAGCATATCCTCTCTTCCTCATGCTTTGGTATTTGACATTAACAACAAACATTTGTCTACAAATTTCTAGAAAAATAAGATAACCACTTGCATAACGAGGCAATTTAGTTGGGACCTTTTCATAAGCCCATATCTATAGATAGGTGAATCTGTCAAATTGTATATAAAAACTTATAAACTCCATAATCAAGGTAGCAGATGGGTTTCCTTCTAACCTCCTCATAATAAACATCAGAGAAGCATCATTTATACGACATAAATCTTTCATACCCACTTCTTTAGTAAGATGAGAGAAATTTAACTATACATAGGTGTGTCTGGTGTTAACAACCCTTGAGGCATCAACCCTGCCCAAAAAACCTCTTGACTGGCTAGAATGTACACCAAGTATGAACACATATGAAACGAGGTAGTTTGTTGAAATTTAGCCAATTGTTCATTTAGATGAAAATTAATGATCTCAACCCAGTTAATGAATTGGTTCTCCCTACATATCAATAAGATAAACTAACACATCTAGTAGTCGACGGAGTCTATAGTTGTATTCCCAACCATGCGATGCAATAAAGTAATAATGTCAGAAATTTAATCTTTGAAATGGGACCTTTTCAATTTAGGAGGCAATTGGGGCTTACCTCTCCTTTTAGACTTCAACAAGATCCTCACAATTGAATTAATGCACCATTCTTTGTTGGATTTATAGAACCTTAATACTTCTACAAAAAACATCTCTTCAAAGTTCTCTTTTCCAAGAATCCTCAATGCATGAGAGATAACTATAGAATTAACCATCTTTAGCCTTAATTTCTTAAGTCTCTGGGATGTACCTTTGTGCGCATGCAATCACCAAATTAGTACTTTGCACAAAAGTTGAAAAACCTCCAGTATGCACCAAACCACTCAACAAAATCTTCTTTGCAAAAGGTGATTTATCAGCTTGTTGCAGACGGGCCTAAAAATTTGCTAAGTCGATATGCCCGAGCTCAGTGTCCTTCAAATTAACCCAGCCACTCTCAATGCTTGAAGAATGAGGGGCTCCCTGGTATTTGTAATTCATCCCTAACCATAGAAGCATAAGCATAGAGAATAATTCAATATGCTTTATGTTAAGGGAAAATTGGTGTAAACATGAATAATCAATATATCAATAACAATAATACCCAAAACTCATCGAAAAGGGAAATAATCAAGATCAAACAAACAAATATGAAAAACCCTTGCAAACCTCAATACTTCATAGCTTCCATTGGTTGCCTATCTCACTTGATCTTGCATGTATGAATAAGGCCCTCAGAGAGTGCACTTCCTTGCAATTCCAAGATTCTCAATGGAGAATGGCTATGATAGTGTTTTGTAATGAAGATGAGCTTCACAACAATGGTAGTGATATGGTAACAAGTTGATCACAAGAAAATAGAATGACTTGGGTGCCAAAGGCGTGTTGTAATTCCTGCAGAGTAACAATACTAAAAGCTTGGATGAAAAAAATAGAAGAATAGGGTTCAATTTATAGAGTTGTGAGAGAGAATATCAACAGTATAGAATGGTTGAGAAACATGCGTGAATAAGAAGACAAGTGTCTTTCTCTATTTTGCATGAGAGGAATTAATAAAATAGAAGAATGAGTTAACTGAAGAGATAAATCAATTAAAAGAATAGATCAATCAGTTAAGAGAATAGAACTAGAGAATGTAAATTGCATGGGGATGAGAAGACATTTTAGCTCAATTAAATATTTGGAACATTCAATTGCATGTGCACAAGGATTGAATTATATTTAGAGATAACTCAATTTAGAAGAAATAGACAACTTAAATAAATATTTGATTTATTTAAATTTAGAGAAGATATTATTAGAAGAAACAATTAAATAATTGATATTTTTTAATTTAGAATGAATTTGGAAGAACTAATTAAATAATTGGTATTATTTAATTTGTTGGAGGAATTAAAAGAATTTAGGAATTTTAATTAGATAAATTGATTTTATTTAATTGTTGGGAGAATATGAATCAAATAAATAAATTTGTTTATTTATTTATTGATAGATGAATTTGACTTAAATAAATATTAAGAATATTTATTTGGGTAGAGTCGTGTCATTTTTAGGCGTATACATTTTGCCCCTCTTTGATGCAATGCAGTTTACGGCATTGCTTCATGTTGATGGTGGTTTTAGCACACAACAATGCAGGTGTGATTGCTGGTTTCACACCTCTCTTGAAAAGTATCCTACCCTAGGTAAGACTACTCCAAGGATAATATAGCTAGGTCTTAGCTTGCTTGGAATCTCTCAGTTGGTATGTTCTAGCTATGCCTACAAGGGGTCTTACATGCAATCTAAAGATCTTCAAGTTTGGACAGCAAATACACATAAACCCTTTTATGGTTTTCAGCTGATAAAACAATATAAAATGCTGCTGTAATTCCTGATCTGACGATAGTTTTAAAGAAAATGCAAAAGGTTAGGGTTTTAGAAGAATCCTAAGTAACATTCACAATGTATAGGCTACCTTCAGTAGACAAATACTCCAGAATTTAGCCAGTTTTCTGAGTTACCAAATAGAAACAAGTGTTACAGTATTGCAAAAAATTGTGCTATCTTCAACAATAGATTTTTAGATTACATTCATTCATTAAATACCCAATGAATGGCGCAACTTAACTTGTGAAATGCAATTAAACTTTAGCACAAATTTTCAGTCCAGACTAACTTTACACAGCTATCTACCATCAACAAATAACTAAAAGTATGGACTTAAAGTGTTCATCAGATACTTTAGCAAACCATGAACATTATAAAAGCACAACTAACTATGGGAGAGCCAGAAGCGAACCATGAAAACCAAGTAAGCAACACAATACACAAATTCGTAGAAAACTTGTAGAAACTTGCTTTGCATTACTTCAAATGGTAGAATGTCAACAATTCGGCATCAAATTCTCTCTTACAAATAGTGGGAATGGCAGCCCTTTATATAGAAAAGCAACATACTAAGTTTTCAAATGAACGGTGGAGATTAACTCAACACCGACAGTCTAGATTACATCAATAAATACAATTGCAACAGATCACATCAATTCTCAGATTACATTTTGTCTTCTATGAAAAAGATGAAAAATAGCCTCCAGATACATTGAATCTAGTCAATTTGACTAGTCAACTCAATATATTAATAGAAAAGAACATTTTAGAAGCATAGAAAAGGAAAAATAGAGTCACATGCTACCCTGAATATAGTAATTTACAATTATGATGGGATTACATTCTTAAAATATTCAAAATATTATCAAGACTCTTCATCTAAATTAATTTTGTCTTCGCCAGCCAGCTTGTTGCGGTAAGTCAGCCATGCGTCAAGTGCAGGGTTAATCTCTAACAAATCTAGATCCTTCACACGATTGATCCAGTAGTTGAATATCTCCAGTTCCTAACTAAATTTACTGTATATTTTCTCTATCTCTGCACCTGCCTTTTGAAATGCCTTGAATTTAGCCTTGAGGTCGCTTACCTTATCTAACCTATCCTCCATACTAAGGTCGACATCTTAAAAAATTACCTTATGTAATTTGTATTTACACTTTTCGATATCATATGGGGCATAGTCATCATAGGATGTCTCCAGGCAATCCTTCAAAGAATCATTGATATCATATATTATCGACTGTAGCTCCTCATCAGCTGGCTTATATGCTTCTTTTATATTTTCAAAAGTTTCTTTTCTCACAAGCAACTATTGATACCATTCAATGGCCTTAGGGAGATGGTTCCCTATTAGAATATTCTCCACAACCAAAGTCTAGGTAGGTAATTCCCTGAGGCATTGATAGTTTCACATCCCATCTCAAGAACTCTAGATAACCACTTTTCTATACCTTGGGATTTGGATCTAACCTCACCTAGTCTAGCCATTTCATCAATAGATAGGAAAGTGGGTATTGTCCTTATATCTCCTCTTGCATCTACTAGCTTAACCAAAAACTGAAGGCAAGTGTAGAGTTCTTCATTCTGCTTTTTCAAATCATTCTTGGACATCTCATCCTGGTCTAGCTGTTCCAAAATTGATGTAACTGATTCCTTAAAATTGTCCACTCTTTCAGCATGAGTGGCGGGTCCCAAATCAACTATAGATATCACATAATCATCTGCCTTGACATGTTCTTTTGCTGCATCAGTTGGCAAAACTACTATTTTTGCAATTCTTGATCCTAACTCATTCTTGTAGATCCTGGACTGTATCTTGGCCTTCTTTCATTTTTTGGGCCTCTGAGCTTGTGAAAAAATTGTACTAAAATCTAGCTACATTATTTACACTTGTTCTTGCTCTAGTTCTACATCTTTTTTGTATTTAGCTCTGCTTTCTCTTCTTCTTGGGCCAAGTTTTCTAGATTTACCATTATACTTTCTTGAGCCAACCTAAAAACTTCCTCCATTTCACCTTTATCTAGAGGATTGTCAGATACATCAATGACTCCTACATTAGTCAGAGGGTCATTGGAGTCTTCATTGTTTTCTTTTATTGACACCTCTTTCTCCTCCTTAAATGCTGCTTCATGCTCATGCAAACCCAACTCCACACATACTTTGTCAATCCTAGGCAGTAGTGGTACAACCAAAGAATCTGCAGGCATTTGTGAAATAGGAACAATAGAAGATATGGCTAGTGGAGGCACATTGACTTGCGTTAGATTAGATAAAACTATCGACAAGGAAGAAGAAATGGCAAGAGGTGAAGAATAAAGGTAGTGAAGGTAGAGGAACATGGGGTGAAAGGATGGTGGAAATAAGAGCTAATGTTGTAGGGGTAGATGATTGAGTGGAAGAAGTAGAAAGTGTAAGTGTAGAAATAGTGGAAGGGCATGAAATAGTGATAGAAAAGGAGATAGAGCTGCTAGGGACATTGGAAGAAATTGCCAATGAGCAGGAAGTAGCTGCAATGGTAGAGGAGGGAGTGGTGGCAACAATGGCAGTTAAAGTCATAGGTGAAGTGGATGCAGTAGTAAAAGAAGTGATGGAAGAAGAAGTGGCAATAGAAGCTGCAAGGGTTATGGCAGTAGTGCTTATACTTTGGGTAGCGGGAGACAAGGAAGTTGGAGGACTAGGATCCTTCTTTGTTGTAACATACTCCTTACTTACCTCTTTTACCTTTGCTTTCTTAGCCTTAGAGCCTTCCCCAGGGCCACTTGGCATGTCTTCTTTCTTGGAGGCACTTGTCTTGGTAGAGGGAGGTTCATCTTTGCCTTTTCTGTCAGAGATATATGTTCTTCCCTGTCTGACTTTTGTTCCTCAGTCAGCTTTGCCTCATCCATGACATTGATTGGTTCATCTTCCTCACCTCCAGAGTCCTTATTTGATTCTAATACTATAGAAGTGAGCTACATTCCCTATCCTTCTAAAGCAGACACCTGACCCCTTACCTAGGCCTTGCTCAGTCTTATAGGTTCTCTCATAATAGTATCCAAGGAGCTTTATTTTGCATTTGCCCAATTTGGTAATGGAATAGGCTAATCGTATTGAGCCTCCCAAGGTCCTCCAACCATAACATTTTCATCATCTTGTAACTGGTCTAGTACTGCCATAATGTGGAACTTCCTGATGAAAGATAGAGGCAACCTTGAATGTGCTTTCTTCATAATTTCATAATCATCTAGGCAATTGGCCCAAAAAACTTCAATGTGTATCTTATGGAATAGCTTCTTGCTCACGAATCTTTCCATCAGCTTACTTGGATTGAAATGATCCCTTGCATTGTAGTAGTGTAAGTTGAGGAGTTGAAGCTCTTTATCAGAATGCTCTGCGGATGCCAAAGAAGGGTATGCATAGTTCCCCTTGCTAAACCTGATAGGAAACTGAACATTGGTTCTGTGCAAGTGTTTGAACTTCTCAGCACAGGGTATTAATTGTTTAGACAACTCTAGAAGCATTGTCTTGTAATCAGGATACCTAGGGACTCTATAAACCATCCCAGTGAAGCCTTGTACTCTTAAATATGTGAATTTCTCAAATTGGATATACCACCTGCCATATTTAGTTATTTCATTCATTTCTTCAGTGGAAATCCTCAAGACTGAGTTACCTTGCAGCAATCTAGCTATATACATTGTGAAAGCATCATTAACCCTTTTAAAATGTATCAAAGATTGAGATGAGGTCAGCTATGGGTAACATTCATATACTTTTATCTGAGTTTTCTCATCATTCCCAACTTCTCCAATCTTGGAGAACCCAACATAGTGATTCCTCCTCGCTAATGCATAAATGATATAAGATGTCCATCTGAAGTACATTTTCTCCATGAAGTTGTTAAAGGCCTCATGAATGTTATCACTTAGGATTTGGGCCCAGTGGAACTTAGTCCCATTCAATATCTCAATGATGATAACAAACATCGAACCCTCAAAAGTGGAAGCTGTAGGTAATCCATATATTCTGCTCAGGAAAGTTACCAAATCTCTAATTTCATCATGGAAATCACTTCTGTATAGCACTTGGGGAAATTTGCTTAGGGTAGACCTTCTATTTTTAGCCCAATTGTCATTCATGTGTTTTCTACATCCCTCTACATCTTTGTTATAGGTCTCCTCTAATCCTTATTTGTCTTGCATAGTCATGACCTTATGCCAGGGAATATCAAAGGTCTCAACCAGAGAGGGTGGACTTAAATCAGTGAGGATATCCCCATTGGTTGTTTGGATTGCCCTTGCCATAAAATCATACCTATCTGCACAGGTTGCCATCAATTCTACACATTGTACTGAGGTGGGGAAGGCAGCAGCTTGTGATATACCACTGTCCCTGGGTATTTTGGCCCTAGGAGTTGGGTTTGGACCAAAGATCCTCAATCTAAAGTCATCTAGGTCTATGTGACCTAGATCTGTATCTCCCACATCACTCCACCCAGAGTGAATCTTGGTCTCTAGAGGGATTCCTTTGAATTCGTACTTCATGGCTTTGCCTTGGGCAGTCATTTAACCTACAAGACTAGACCTTATAAGTTTGAAACCTTGAGAATTCTTCTCACACACTCCTAAGTTTAAGATGAACCTTAATGAATCTACTAGTACTACTGATATACCCTTTTGAAAAATATCAAATCTAACAGTTATCACCATTACACCTATAATACTTCATCATGAATGCATGCAAAGAACTTTTAATGTTGTCAGAAATCTTATTGAAAGCACGAAAATCATTATTACAACATTAACTCTATCATTCCTGGTACTTTTGCTTTGAAAATTCTTTAAAATATAGTCATTTTGCATGGTTTGCACTATTTTTAGGGTCATCCAACTTACAAGTCCAAAAGCACTAAAATTGGGGTCTGCCAACCCAGCAGGAAAAACAGGCTTGTCTAACTCAAAGTTTTATTACTATTCATTATTTTCTAACATTTGTGCGGATTTTGGTTTTTACCGACTTGCACGGCTTTTGAAGGTCATTGAGCCTTCATTGGTTGTGAAGTTAGTCTGTTGTGTTTCAGTGCAAGTCTCTTTTGAGGTCATTTGCATTACATTTGCATGGGATTTAGCTTTGTCTAACTTGCATGAGTTTTGAGAATTACTGACCAAGTCGGTGAAAGAGTGTTAAAGCGCGGGGTCAGATGGAATCATTTTTAGCGCAAAACTGTTGTTTTGATTTTGGTAGGACTTTGGGATGTCACTGATTTTGCGGAGATATTCAAGGTGTCTGACCAAGTCGAAGATGAGGTCATTTAGCACAAAGTCGGTGCAGGAGGTTTTTGGTGCAAAAATAGTTTTCAAGGCTTGCGGGGTTTTAGGGTCCTGCCGATCTAATCGGTGAAACACGACACGTCTACGTAGGTCAGAGGTCAATGTTTTTAGCACAAAATGGATTTCAAAGTGTGGCGTGGGTTTTAAAGGTCACCGACCAACTGAACAATTTGGGATGCTTACAGGTCGGTGGGACTCCAGTTTAGTCGCTAAAAATAAATGCCTTTGTAATCTATGAAATCTTCGGCCAAGTCTAACAATCTATCTTCGTTTCTAAAGGGACACTCAAACTAGGTTTTGAATGAAAAATAAATAGTTCGTGTATGAAACACTAGCTAAAAAACCCTAAATGCTTTTGCTTGGAGAGAAAACATTCAATTAAACCCTAACTGTATATAGTGAAGGCTCAAAAAGATAGGATTTGGAATCCCTACCTGGCTAGTGTAGAAAATGTGTCCAGATTGTGCAGGTAGGAAGTGGTCGCGGATTTGAACTCGAGCAAACGAGCAGCAAAGATCACAAAGGGAGCTCCAGAATCTTGATAAAATGTAAAAATAGATAAAATGATGGAGGTTATCCCTTTTATTACGCAGCCAAATCACCATTAATGCTTGACATAGAGTTGACGGATTAGTGTTTAGTGCGGCTTTTCATGTGCTCAGACTTGGTGGGGAAATTGGATGCGACGAACCTGGTCAGTGAGAGTTCCTTTTAGCGCTATGACTACAGGCTCAACTTTATGCAATTTATAGGATTTTATGGTCCTTCAGACTTGTAGGAATTTTGGCTTCATCTGACTTGGTCGGTGACCGAGTGATATAGTGCAAGTCAGAGACGGTTGATTTCAGCGCAAAGTCCGTCGGGATGAAAACTAATGCCAAAGTCGGTGATAAAGGATTCTAATGCCAGGTTAGTTGTGTTGGTGATATTTTATGTCCAAGGTTTTTCTGCATGGCCCCGTCCCTAAAAATCCAAAATGTTCTAAGTGTTGGACCTCCTCAGCATTTTTCAGCTGCAGCATCATATTTTCCTGAGGAGGAGGTCAGCATCATCATCTTTTCTTTCAACCGATTTTTTTTCATCAGGATCATCATGTTTCAATATCGGGTGATGTTTGGATATCATCCCGATCCTGCTGATGAGCTACAGTGTGCCCTGATTTGCTTGCGGGGGTGATTTTTCAAGTATCTGGTGATTTTCCAAATATCACCTTGCCCTTTTATGATGATGATGTCACCCCGATCTTCTGAAGGGGTTATTTTCTGAGTTGTTCGACCCGACTTGTTTTTTCTTAAGGGTCGTCATCATCATCATCATATTTCCAGTTATCGCCGTGTTGCTTGCGAGGGTCATCAAATTTTCTGCCTGCATGATCTTTCGCGGGATGATATTTTAACATCGGGTGATCTTTGTTAAGATCATCCTGATGATGTTGCTGTAAAGTTCTAAGTGTGACCCGATATTCATCGTGGTCATCATATTTTGAACGTCAGGATGATCTTAGTCAATATCATCCTGATGTTGTTGTATCACTTCATGTTCGTTGTTTTATCATCCTGATGATGCTGACGTCATTCTTATGTCAGGGTGATATCTATTTCTCTGCCTATCTGCATCATGATATTTCCGAAGGAGGGGGTGATATTTTCATATTTGAATATCACCCGGATGTATGTTTGTTCCAGCATCATGATGATGCTGATATCAGGGAGATATCCGCCTGTCGGCTTCGTGCATTATCTAGTGGGGGGTGATCTTTTCAAATATCTGGCATATTCATCTATCACCCCGATCTTATAGTGGAGCTACAGTGCAGCATGATATTTGTGCATCAGGATGATATTTCCAAATATCCGGTTATCTTCCGAATATCATCCTGATGTCGATATGATGATGACATCATCAAGGTCCGGGGGGGGTCATATTTCTAACACTGATCATCTTGTGGAGATCCCCCGATATTTGCAAACATGATGATGACATCATCCGGATATGAGGAGGTGCGCAGTAGGTAGATATGCTTATGACATCAGCAGGATATGACGGTGATGTCATCAGGATTTTTCATCGGCCAGACTTTTGATATTGGTTAAGCAGGAGGATCTTCCTCCGATGGATCAGGTTGTGCCGATGAAGGCGATTATCATGCAGGTTATATTGTGATATGATGCTGACGTCAGGGTGATATTTCAAGCGACAGGATATCATGCTGCTGAAGGATAATGATGATGAAGTCTTATACTAGTGTCGTCAGGAGCAAAAGCACCGACATTGTATATGCTCGTGGCCTAGTATATAAAGTGTTGAAAAGGTCACCGTGGGGTGCATGTGGGATAATTGATATCCTGCATATTTTCAAATATCATGACGAGGTGTTTTGGCAGGAAATGGTTGCGATCGACTGTTTGACGTTTTCCTGAGGCCGCGGGTTGGTGCGCCATTAATGGCGAAGGTTGCAGAGGTATGGACGGATCTGGTACCCGATTGGAGGTGTACATCAACGGACAGTGGCGCAGGGCTCGAGGTTTCTTCCTGTCTCCTCCCCTACCTACTGCATTCATGTTTGGGCGCCAATCTGGTAATGTGTTGAGCACCATTTTTCTGATACTGTGTATCTGGCGGGATTTTTGGTCAACCATGTAATTAATTGTTGTGGTACACTACCTAGCTGTTATAAGCAGGAAGTGTTACTCATTTTTGGTTGTTGAAAGTTGAAGATTTTTGGCTCTGTAATTCAAAACAAGCTGATCTGGTTGCTCTGTACAGCTTAACCTGTGAGTCTATGTATCTCTTGTTGTATGTTTTGGCATGAACCCACTGATTTTATGATTAATCTTATATGAGAAATGCTATCTTAGCATGTGTTTTGTTAATTCTGTCTCCAGTATTGCATGTATCTTTCTTCTGAGTCTAGATATTTAAGCAATATTTGAGACTCTAGAACATAGAATTCCTGTGTTGAATGTATGATCTCTTAACTTCTGCTCGAAGGGTGGATTAAACTGTTTTCAGGTTAAACATTGGGAAGGGTATACTGCAGTAGGGATGCCATAAGTAGAGATAACTTAACACTCTATATTGGGAGATATCTGTAAGGCAGGTATCACATATATCCCCCTGAAATCTAGTTTTAGCTATTCATGCTGATCATTCACAGGTGTATGTCTACTGACTCCAGGCCCTGGATAGGCACCAATCTTGCTTTGTGTTTGTGTTACAACCATGTCCAGCTTTGCATCCAAACTTAAAATCAAAATCTAAATCTAAAACAATCTTTAGGACATTAGAATTAGTTTTAGGATCCTCAGTCCTCTGTCTACAACTGCAAATAGGCCCAAAGCTAGCCCCTTTGTTCTTATCTTTCAGTTTTGGTCTACTTACAGGAGGACTTATCTGCTTTCTGTCAGCATCCCAGCCTTGTATGCATATCCTCATGGACGTTGAGTAGGGAATACCCCCCTAGGTCTTGCAGAGCCTAAAGAAGAAGAGGAGATAAAATACAGAGTCTATCTCCTACACTGTTGGCCCCTGGCCCAGAGATCCTGTTGATCACTGATGGCTACCTTGTAGGGAAATTTGGGAATAAGCATCCAGTCTGGGAAAAAACCAACAGAAATTGGTGACTCCGCTAGGGACGGTGATTTGAAAATTGTTATTTTTGAAAGAACCCTGGTTTTCAAAAGAAAACAGTTCCTAGAAATTGGCGACTCCGTTGGGGATGGTGATTTGAAAATTGTTATTTTTGAAAGAACCCTGGTTTTCAAAAGAAAACAGTTCCTAGAAATTGGTGACTCCGCTGGGGATGGTGATTTGAAAATTGTTATTTTTGAAAGAACCCTGGTTTTCGAAAGAAAACAGTTCCTAGAAATTGGCGACTCCGAAGTAATCTCCCAACCGGTCAAAGTAAAATTTATATGCAGGGGAGAAGATCCCAACAAAATCCTTTATTTGAAGAGTTACCAGTAACAAGAAGAATGATGTACAGAAGAAAGGGAGCTGTCTCAGTTAGTCATGAGGGTTCCCCCAGAAAAAATGATGATGTGCAAGATAACCCTAGGCCATCAGGACAGCATGAGCCCTACTTTTCAAATGCAGAAGCTGATATTCAGGGTGCATATGAGAGGCAACAGGGTGGTAACATGAGAATGAGGTCAGAGGTGTTCCAAGAACGCCCATTTCTAGACCCTAGTGAAAGGTTTGAAGAGGCCGAGTCTTTGAGGGATGATGAAGATGATGATCATAATATGGTAAAACCATCCTCCTCTAGGTCCAGTGAGGAAGAACTAGCTGATGAAATTAGGAGCTTAAGGGCCGAGTTTGAATATCAGCAAGCAATATCAATCAGAGATGACTTAAGGAAGAAAGTGCAAGCTCTGAGGACTGCCCAGAATAATTCAATTCCTACCCTTGAGAATGCAAATGTGCAGAGACATCAACAGAGAAATGGAGTACAACATCAGCATAATGATGAGAGACAAAATGTGAATGATGCTAGGATACCACTGAACAATGTAAGAAACCAAAATGCAAACAGAAATATTAATGTTAATCAGTTAAACAGATAGCCAATGCAGCTAGATAGATTCAGACAGCTGGTATTTGATGGTATTCCTGGGTATCCTAACCCCATTGATAAGCATCTGAGGCTGCAAGTGCCTAAATTTTCAGGAAACAACACTGTGTCAGGAGAAGATCATCTAAAAGCCTTTCAAAATGTCATGGATAACTTTGAGGTTGAACATGAGGATGTTTTCATGAAGTCATTCATGCAATCCTTAATAGATGAGGCAAGAGAATGGTACAAGAATCTGCCTGACCAGAGTATTTCATCATGGGATGATTTTAAAAGGATGTTCAAGGAGCAATATGGTGACAAAACTGACCCTAGCTTTTTTGTAAATGAGTTCACCAGTATCACTAAAGGGTCAAATGAGCAGGTTGCAGATTTTAATGCAAGATTTACTAAAGTGTTAAACAAATTGCCACATCACATGAGGCCAAATGAACCAATGTGCATAATATTGTATATCAATGCCTTTGATGCAAAAACTGCATATGGATTAAGAGATAAAGGTCCTGCTACTCTCAGGGATGCTTTCAGAATTGCAGTGAATATTGAAAACAACAGGAAAGCATCGGGCAAGATAAATAGAAGGGATGATATAAAAATTCTACAGAATCCAAACAAGCCTCAGAACACTCAAGGTAATACATCTGCCCCTGAAGATAAGATAGACAAATTGGCAAATGTTGTTAAGGACCTAAGCTATAGATTAGCTAGAAGTGAAAAAGGGATAGGTCCTGATAGGCAAGTCTATCAAAGGCAGGAAAAGAGGCTATCATTGCATGATATGCCTTATAATACCAATTGGCATGATGGTAAACCTATATTCCCGCGCAACAACACAAATCAAAGAGCTCAACATGTCAAAGAAACTCCTGATCCTCTAAAGAAAGCTGTAAATATTGTTGATGATGCTCCATGGTGTATGATTTGCCAGATGCCACATTCACAGTTACAGTGTATGATTGCTCAGTCCTTGTGTGATACTATTACATCTTGTAATGAATGCAATGAGCCACATTATGTGCAAGATGATGATGTAAATATGATGTCCATAAGCAATGGATACACTCTTTATGATGCTGATGAGAGTACAAATGATGGAACTCAGGGCTGCCAACAGTTCCCATATGATGAAGATGATGAAGTTAACTATGCCTATGCTCAGAACTCACACAATTTTATGAGTAACTTACAACGACCTTCTGATGAGGAAATTAGAGCCTTCACAGCTGCAGCAGTTGCTCAAGTCAAGAGCAACTACAATCTCAGAGGTAAAAATCAAGTAAGCAGCCCACATCAGCCAGAAGGTATTTCTACAGGACAGCCAGTGCATGGTAATAAGGGGATGGAATTACAAAAAAGGTAGTGGGGTAATAATAAACAGAATTTTAGACATAGAACAGGTCATGAATCCCAAGGACCAGAAAATAGAATTCCTCAGGCTGAAGATCAAGGTAAAGGTTCCCAAGATAAGAATGATGATCAGGGAACTATGAAAGTAAAAGCTAAATCAGTTCAAGATAAAAGCAAGATTGTGGAGCAAGCTACAGCTGTTATACAAAATTATGCTCCATTTGATATAGCTCAAGTCCTCTCCCAGGTAAAAGTCTCTGTTCCACTTATGGAACTCATGAAAGTGGAAGAAATCAAGAACAGGACAGTATCCCTAATTTCAGGGGTGCCCTTTCAAGCTAAACAAAATGTTCAGATCCAGGGTGAGAAACATGTCATGTGTAATGAAGAAGATGAGGCTCCTGAAGTCTATTTAGGAGTGACTATGACAAAGTGTCCTTCACAAGTGGAACCATTTTATGTTTCCCTGGTTATAAATGGAAAAATAATCAGAAATTGTATGCTTGACTCTGGAGCATCTACAAATGTCATGCCTTTGGCCATCATGCAACAAGCTGGATTGAAAATTGACAAGGCATGTGGAAAATGTTATGCTATGGATGCTAGAGAGGTACCAGTTATTGGAATCATGAAGGATGTAGATTTCAAACTGGCAGCATTTCCTGAAAAGAGTTATAAAATGAATATAACAGTGGTTGACATCAAGCCACAGTATGGTATGTTGTTGTCAAGAAGATGGGCAGCACTAATTGGTGGAAGTATACAGCTGGACCTGTCATATGCCATGATTCCAATGAATGACAGGGATGTTAAGCTAATCAGAGAACAAAGATCATCAGAGACAGTGGAAGACCAAGAAGCAGAGGAACAGGTATGCTTTGTAGACACTGACTGTGATAACTTCAAGGTTGTCTCAGATGATACAGAAGATAAAAAGAAAAATGTCTGCATTGAAGAATTGGATCAGCGAGGTTTGTGGACCATGTTTTTTGATGGAGCTTGTGCAAAAGAAGGCTCTGGAGCTGGAGTTGTTTTCCTGTCTCCAACTGGTAAGCTCCTCAAATTCTCTTTCTTGCTGAGGTTTGATTGCACAAACAACATTGCAGAATATGAGGCTTTACTCTTAGGCCTAAATATTGCTCTCAAACATGGAATTAAAATGTTAAGAGTATTTGGGGATTCTGAGCTGATTGTATCCCAAATTAGAGATAAGTATGCTTCAAAAAACAAAAGATTGAAACAATACAAGCATGCTGTTTGGGATACCATTGAACTATTTGATGCATTTTCAATAGGCTGGGTAGAGAGGTCAAAGAATGTTATGGCTGATTTCTTAGCCAATGTTGCAATAAGGCCAGATGACATCACTCTGTCAGATGTTACAAATGTAGAAGTTAAAATTAGGCCTGCAGTACCAGAAAATATATGCAGTTGGCAAGTGTTTAATGATGATAGGGACTTGTTAAAATTTTTGCACTGCATAGATGAATATGAGAATCAAGAAATTGATTTCCAAGCTTTTGTAGAGACTATAGATGGAAAAGAAACTCTTGTGGGAAAAGAGATAATTCAATTGAGGACTAATAAAATCCCTAGAGGGTTGGTAGCTTTGGAAAGAGCTTTTGACAGTAAAGATAAATTGGTCACAAGGACATCTCCCACAAATAAGGAAGATTTAGAAGAGATAAATTTGGGGACATCTCAGGCCCCTCAAAAGGTATACATTGGTAAACAGCTCAAACCACACATTAGGAGTATGCTGATTGCATTACTGAAAAAGTATAAACATGTTTTTGCTTGGTCATATGAGGACCTAAAAGCCTATAGGGAAGATTTATTCCAGCATGAGATCCCATTGAAGCCTGAAGCTAAGCCATTTAGACAAAAGCAAAGACCTATTAATCCTACCTTAGCTCCCAAGATGCAAGAAGAACTCAAAAGGCTCAGGGAAGCTGGAATAATTGTGCCAATCAGGCATTCAACTTGGGTGTCTAACCTTGTCCCAGTCAGAAAAAAGAATGGTGATATTAGGCTTTGTGTTGACTTCAGGAACTTGAATGTATCCTCTTTAAAGGATAACTATCCACTGCCTAATATGGAAGCTATGTTGCAGAGAGTGACTGGTTGTGAACTCTTATCCATGATGGATGGATTTTCAGGTTATAATCAAGTGAAGGTAAAGGAATCAGAACAGTATAAGACCGCCTTTACCACTCCATGGGGAACTTATGTGTATGTTAGAATGCCCTTCGGACTAACCAATGCAGGTGCTACATTTCAAAGAGCAATGGATGTTGCTTTTGCAGGGTTGATTGATTCAATCCTGGCTGTATATCAGGATGACTTAACTGCTTACTCAAAGAAAGAAGAGCAGCATTGTTTGCATCTGGAGCAGATTTTCATAAGAGCACTAGAGTATGGTATTTCTTTAAATCGAAAGAAGTGTGCCTTTGGGGTAGTTGAAGGAAAGCTCCTGGGACATATTGTTTCCAAGGATGGAGTCAGGATAGATCCAGAGAGAGTGGCTTCTATTGACAGAATTCAAATGCCGAAAACTGTAAAAGGAGTTCAGTCCTTCTTTGGACAGATAAATTTTGTTAGGAGATTTGTTCCCAACTTTGCAGAAACCACAAGGAACATTTCCAAGATGATGAAGAAGGATGCAACTGTCCACTGGGAAAGGGAAGCAATAGAATCATTTCAGAGTATCAAAGAGGCAATCAAGATGGCCCCTGTTCTTAAATCTCCTGATTTTTCTACGCCATTCCAAGTATTTTCATTTGCTTCCTTTCATACTGTTGCTGCATGTTTGCTATAGAAAAACGAAGATGGTTTTGAACAGCCCATCGCTTTCTTCAGTATGTCCTTGCAGGCCTCTAAGTTGAAGTATGATATTATGGAAAAACAGGCATATGCACTAGTTAGAGCCATCAAAAGTTTCAGACCATACTTGGTAGGATCATATATAATTGCATATGTACCCCATGCAGCAGTCAAAGACATATTCACTCAGCAGGAGGTGACTGGAAGAAGGTGCAGATGGATAAACAAACTGCAAGAGTTCAACATAGACATACAGATTACCAAGTTGATAAGAGGACAAGGATTAGCCAAGATGATGGCACAGTCAAACTTGGAATCATGCCAAGTTAATGTAGTCCAAAATGAGAGTGTAAATGTATCAGGATCTAAATGATACAAGGATATTATCTACTACTTGCAGAATCTGAATTGTCCTTCCCATTTCAGTGACAGTCAAAAGAGGACTTTAAAGTTACATGCAATCAGGTATGTTATTGTTCAAGGTGAGCTATACTGGAAAAACCCTGATGGTGTGCTGCTGAGATGTGTGGATGAGGATATGGCTAACAATGTTTTGATTGATATGCATAAAGGATTGTGTGGTGGACATTATACTGCCCAAACAACAGCTCATAAAATTCTCAGAGCAGGATATTGGTGGACCACTCTCTTTTCAGATGCACAAAAGTTAGTGAGGAAGTGTGACCCTTGCCAAAGATTTTCAGGAAAGCTGAAATATGATGGTGCTTTACCCCTCAGAACTATAACTATGGATGCTCCATTTCAGCAATGGGGAATTGACTTCATAGGGGAAATTGCAGACAAATCAAGTGGGGGACACAGTTGGATTTTGGTGGCAACTGATTACTTTACCAAATGGATTGAGGCCATTCCAACTAAGAGAGCTACAAGTAAGGTGGTGACAGATTTCATGCTAGAAAATATTATCATCAAGTTTGGAGTACCATTCAAGATAGTCACTGATAATGCTATGTGCTTCAGATCAGGTGAATTTGTTGATTTTTGCAACAGGTATGGGATAAATCTATCATATACATCACCATATCACCCACAAGGGAATGGTCAAGCAGAATCAAGCAATAAAAGCATCATGAAAATTATCAAGAGGATACTGGACAAGAACAAGAGAGCTTGGGACTCAAAATTGAACTTAGCAATATGGGCTGACAGAGTGACAGTAAAAAGGGCTATTGGGATGTCACCCTTTGAGCTAGTATATGGTGCATCAGCCAAATTGCCCATAAACAATCTCCTACCAGTTTACAGATTCATTCAGCAGAATGATGAGGAGATTGAAGACTCCATGATAGAAAGAGTGAACCAGCTGGTTGCATTGGATGAAAACAGAAGGAAAGCCCACCAGATCAATCTCAAAAGACAACAAGATGTGAAATATCAGTTTGACAGGAGAACTACAAAAAGGAAGTTTCAAGTCAATGATCCGGTGCTCATTTAGAATGTAACAGGTCAAGAAAAGGGTAAACATGGTAAATTTGAACCCTTATGGATGGGCCCATATCAAATTTGCAGCACTCACGGGGAGGATTCTTATTTCCTCCAAGCCCTAGATGGTGAAGTTCTGGAATTGCCTGTGCATGGTCAATTCCTTAAATTCTATTTTGCATAGATGACTTGTCTCTGTGCACATGTGTAAAATTATGTATAGTGTAAATGCCTTGTACAGCTCGTGCTTTTTGGCTTTTTATCTGGTCTGCCCGGAGATCTGGTTCTCGCTGCAGTCTTGCACCTGCACGTCCCCAATCGGAGCCTATGTTGGTGATATTTTATGTCCAAGGTTTTTCTGCATGGCCCCATCCCTAAAAATCCAAAATGTTCTAAGTGTTGGACCTCCTCGACATTTTTCAGCTGCAGCATCATATTTTCCTAAGGAGGAGGTCAGCATCATCATGTTTTCTTTCAACCGATTTTTTTTCATCAGGATCATCATGTTTCAATATCGGGTGATGTTTGGATATCATCCCGATCCTGCTGATGAGCTATAGTGTGCCCTGATTTGCTTGCGGGGGTGATTTTTCAAGTATCTAGTGATTTTCCAAATATCACCTTGCCCTTTTATGATGATGATGTCACCCCGATCTTCTGAAGGGGTTATTTTCTGAGTTGTTCGACCCGACTTGTTTTTTCTTAAGGGTCGTCATCATCATCATCATCATATTTCCAGTTATCGCCGTGTTGCTTGCGAGGGTCATCAAATTTTCTGCCTGCATGATCTTTCGCGGGGTGATATTTTAACATCGGGTGATCTTTGTTAAGATCATCCTGATGATGTTGCTGTAAAGTTCTAAGTGTGACCCGATATTCATCGTGGTCATCATATTTTGAACGTCAGGATGATCTTAGTCAATATCATCCTGATGTTGTTGTATCACTTCATGTTCGTTGTTTTATCATCTTGATGATGCTGACGTCATTCTTATGTCAGGGTGATATCTATTTCTCTGCCTATCTGCATCATGATATTTCCGAAGGAGGGGGTGATATTTTCATATTTGAATATCACCCGGATGTATGTTTGTTCCAGCATCATGATGATGCTGATATCAGGGAGATATCCGCCTGTCGGCTTCGTGCATTATCTAGTGGGGGGTGATCTTTTCAAATATCTGGCATATTCATCTATCACCCCGATCTTATAGTGGAGCTACAGTGCAGCATGATATTTGTGCATCAGGATGATATTTCCAAATATCTGGTTATCTTCTGAATATCATCCTGATGTCGATATGATGATGACGTCATCAAGGTCCGGGGGGGTCATATTTCTAACACTGATCATCTTGTGGAGATCCCCCGATATTTGCAAACATGATGATGACGTCATCCGGATATGAGGAGGTGCGCAATAGGCAGATATGCTTATGACATCAGCAGGATATGACGGTGATGTCATCAGGATTTTTCATCGGCCAGACTTTTGATATTGGTTAAGCAGGAGGATCTTCCTCCGATGGATCAGGTTGTGCCGATGAAGGCGATTATCATGCAGGTTATATTGCGATATGATGCTGACATCAGGGTGATATTTCAAGTGACAGGATATCATGCTGCTGAAGGATAATGATGATGAAGTCTTATACTAGTGTCGTCAGGAGCAAAAGCACCGACATTGTATATGCTCGTGGCCTAGTATATAAAGTGTTGAAAAGGTCGCCGCGGGGTGCATGTGGGATAATTGATATCCTGCATATTTTCAAATATCATGACGAGGTGTTTTGGCAGGAAATGGTTGCGATCGACTGTTTGACGTTTTCCCGAGGCCGCGGGTTGGTGCGCCATTAATGGCGAAGGTTGCAGAGGTATGGACGGATCTGGTACCTGATTGGAGGTGTACATCAATGGACAGTGGCACAGGGCTCGAGGTTTCTTCCTGTCTCCTCCCCTACCTACTGCATTCATGTTTGGGCGCCAATCTGGTAATGTGTTGAGCACCATTTTTCTGATACTGTGTATCTGGCGGGATTTTTGGTCAACCATGTAATTAATTGTTGTGGTACACTACCTGGCTGTTATAAGTAGGAAGTGTTACTCATTTTTGGTTGTTGAAAGTTGAAGATTTTTGGCTCTGTAATTCAAAACAAGCTGATCTGGTTGCTCTGTACAGCTTAACCTGTGAGTCTATGTATCTCTTGTTGTATGTTTTGGCATGAACCCACTGATTTTATGATTAATCTTATATGAGAAATGCTATCTTAGCATGTGTTTTGTTAATTCTGTCTCCAGTATTGCATGTATCTTTCTTCTGAGTCTGGATATTTAAGCAATATTTGAGACTCTAGAACATAGAATTCCTGTGTTGAATGTATGATCTCTTAACTTCTGCTCGAAGGGTGGATTAAACTATTTTCAGGTTAAACATTGGGAAGGGTATACTGCAGTAGGGATGCCATAAGTAGAGATAACTTAACACTCTATATTGGGAGATATCTGTAAGGCAGGTATCACATATATCCCCCTAAAATCTAGTTTTAGCTGTTCATGCTGATCATTCACAGGTGTATGTCTACTGACTCCAGGCCCTGGATAGGCACCAATCTTGCTTTGTGTTTGTGTTACAACCATGTCCAGCTTTGCATCCAAACTTAAAATCAAAATCTAAATCTAAAACAATCTTTAGGACATTAGAATTAGTTTTAGGATCCTCAGTCCTCTGTCTACAACTGCAAATAGGCCCAAAGCTAGCCCCTTTGCTCTTATCTTTCAGTTTTGGTCTACTTACAGGAGGACTTATCTGCTTTCTGTCAGCATCCCAGCCTTGTATGCATATCCTCATGGACGTTGAGTAGGGAATACCCCCCTAGGTCTTGCAGAGCCTGAAGAAGAAGAGGAGATAAAATACAGAGTCTATCTCCTACACTGTTGGCCCCTGGCCCAGAGATCTTGTTGATCACTGATGGCTACCTTGTAGGGAAATCTGGGAATAAGCATCCAGTCTGGGAAAAAACCAACAAGTTGGAAGGTAAATCAGTGCAACGGTCGGATGGATAGCAATTTAAGGCAAAAGTCAGTTGGAGAGTAATTTAGCGCAAAAGGGTAACTCAAGGCCCTCAAAAGGGATATGAAAATCCAACCTAGTAGATTCTTGAAGTGATTTTTCAATATCATCATTCAATCAAGGTCAAAATGCACTTTGACCACTTAACCACTTAGGAGATGAAAAAGATCTATTTGACATCCTAAGCCAAATTGAAAGAGGGGGGTCCCTATTTTGGAATGGGGTGTGTGTGCGAGGCACAACAAATGGTGACTCTGTTGGGAAATTCTCCCAAGCATTTTGATGATAAACTTTTAGTTTGAATCCAGAATCTCTGTGTTCCCCACATAGTAAATGAAAAAGCAAGATACCCTATCAAAGAATCCAAGATTACCAACTTGTGCAACCATCCACACCCTGAAAACTTGAGTGTGTGCAATTGTATTCATTCCCATCCTTTGGCAACTAAGTTCATCCAAGATCCTCTACGACAAGCTAGGAAATTGAGACCATTCTTCCACCAAGAAATGCTTAGATATTTGAGATGTGATGAGCCTTGAGAAAAAAAAATGGCAGATAGTACTTCTGACACAATGGTATTTGATGATAATTATTTCTAGATAGTACCTTTTGTGAGTATTTTCAATTGGTAGTCTCTTTTAATTGCACTATAACGGGTCTGGTGTTGAAAAACACCTTTCTTTTTTACCCAATATAGGCTAGCAACACTTAGTGTCACCTAGCTCCTTTCTTGATTGATAGTGCAGGTGATAGAAGGAGTCAACCTTTTCACTTGACACAAGATCACTCAGACTCGCCTAGCTACTTTAGGATTATTTAAAGTGTGAGAGATATATGGTTAGAAAATACTTCAAGTGCACCAACTAATGACTCATTTTCTATGAACAGGCATCATACCTTCTAGCCTAACAGCGAAAACCACAATGGGATATAGGCCCAACCTTGGCCTCTCAAAGAAAACTCAAGATTATTTGCCCATCAAAGAAGCACTTACAGGTCCACACAACTACCACCACTTCTTAAAATAAAGACCCCGTGTGAAAGCAAGCGCAGCAAGTAAAAGTGAAACCAAAAGGACAACTAATCTAAGAAAAGCATCTAACAACTACGAGAAGCAAAGGCAAGAAACAAGACTAAACTAAAGGCAACCTAAACTACCCAAAGAAAACAAACTCCTAACTATGTACACTAAGATGAGGCATGACTGCCTCTCAGGCCTGGAAGTAGTGCTTCAGGAACTGGCCATTGACAGGCAATGGGAGCTCCTCACTAGTAAGGCTCCTGAGTCGATACGTGTTGTCTCCAAGGATCTCATAGATCTGATAGGGACCTAACCAAAGTTTATCGAACTTACCATGTTCTCCTTTCTTTTCATGTGCCTTATCCCAATACAAGACCAAATCAAAAATGCGGAAGGCTTTAACCTTGGCTCTTTTGTAGAACCATCATTTTACTACTCCTTGATGTTTGGCAAAGTTTTCTATAACAACATTGTGTTTCTCTTCAAGGTGCAGCAATTGAGCTAACCTAGAGGACAATTGATCATCAGTTTCAAGGTAGTCTTGCATGAATTGTAGCATCAAATTCTTCAAATGGATGAGAAAGATGGGTTCAATCCCATAGAGTAGGTGGTAAGGTGATGTGCCCAAGGCTACTTTGTGTCAGATTCTATCAGCCCATAAGGTGAATTTAAGCTGAGTATGCCAATCTCTAGGGTTTTTTTCTAATAGTTTCTTAATGACCTCAAGTAGATTTTTGTTCATTGATTAAGCTACCCCATTCCCCTGTGGATAGTAATTAGATGAGAACTTGAGAGTGATCCCATAATCAAATGCCCAGTTAGAAAAATGTAATGATGAAAAAGCAGGGCCATTATCACAGGCTAAAGAAAATGGACAACTGAATCTAATGATAATATCCTTTTCAACAAATTCAATAACTACCTCTGTGGTGCATTGTTTACAAGCTATTGCTTCAGACCATCAGGTGCAGTAATCAGTAGCGGTCAGAATATACATGTGGCCTGTAGAGGAAGGCAGATTGATCATATCAATAAAGTTGAGGCCCCACTAAGCAAATGGTCGTACCTCCACTACTGGCTGCAAAGGCATGACAGCGTGTCTCTCTCTGTGTACAATGATCTAGCATATATGACAAGTTCTTACATGTGAATATGCATCTTTGAACAAAGTTGGCCAATAATAACCGACATGGAGAACCTGGTTAGCAGTTGAGTGAGTTGATCCATGACCTGTCCTAAAATTTTCATGAAAATTCGTCAATACTCAATTGGCTTCTAACTTATCCAAATACCTCAGATAGATGCCCTCATGATTCTTTTTGTAAAGGACTGATCCTTTTATCATATAACTACTACTTTTTAGTATGAGTGCTCTCCTTTGAACTGAATTCAGCTGTGGTGGACAACGTTGATTGAGTAAGTAAAATATGATATCTCCGTACCATTCATCTTTTGAAACGTCTTCTAACAGGTATTGCTGGGAGACTAGAGCTGGTCCCACTTCAACCATTGTTCTAGTTAGGGCCTGACCTCTTACCAACTTCATGGGTTGAATATCTATATCAAACTCTTGTAGGATGGTGACCCATTTCCCTCTTCTTTCTCCTAATTCACTTTGCATCAATAATGCTTTGACTGTTGCATCTAGGACTATAGCAATCACCTGACTTCTCAATATGTAGTGACGAAACTTCTTAACTGCCTTCACCAGAGCGTATGCTTGTTTCTCCACATTTGGATACCTTAGTTCTGTGTCTTTTAATGGAATGCTCATGAAAGCGATGGGCCTTTCATCATTAATTGATCTCTTCTGCATCAATATTTTTGCACAAGTATGCTCAGAAGCAAACGAGTAAATCTGAAATGGCAAAGCATAATCAGGACTTACCAAGACAGGTGCATTGGCTATAGCTTGTTTAATTTATGCGAAGGTAGCCTTGGCTTCTAGAGTCTAATCCATTTTGGCGTCTTTCTTCAGCATGGCATTAAGAGGTCTAACAATCTCAACAAAACCTATGATAAATTTACGTACAAAGTTGATCTTACCAAAATATGACTTAAGCTCCTTCTTGCTAGCTAGGGGAGGTATTTTGAGTATTGCTTGGATTCATTCTAGGTCGATAGTTATTCCTTGCTTAGATATCACATGTCCTAGCAACTTTCCCTCAGTTACTCTGAAGATGCACTTCTTGGGATTGAGTGATATGCCATAGTCTTTGCACTGTTGTAACACTTTTCTTAAATCTACTACATGATCTTCTCGCCTTTTTGAGAATACTTTGAGGTCATCCATGTAGATGATAATACATTTTCTAATTAATCCCTTGAAAGTAACGTCCATTGCACATTGAAAATTTGCACCTGCATTTATCAAACTAAATGGCATTCGACGATATGCATAGATGCCTCATTTGCAAGTGAAAGACATCTTCAATCTATCTTCATATTCTACCATCACCAAGTTATAACCAGAATACCCATCCAAGAATGACATCATCTGGGACCCATTAACAATTTGTAATACTTCGTCCAAAGAAGGCAGTGGGTAATTATCCTTTTCAGATGCTCTGTTTAAGTTATGGAAGTCAACACAAAGCTTGATTTCTCCATTTTTCTTTCGAACTGGAACTAAATTTGCTACCCACACAGAATGTCTGACTGGAAATATTATCCTTGCTGATAACAACTTCTACACTTCTTTGAAAATCAATGGTTCTAGCAATGCATTCACGGGCCGTTGTCTTTGTCTGAATGGTTTTTCCCCTGGCTTCAATGGGATGGTGTACGTGATGATCGAGGTATCGTATGTCTTTAGACCTTCATAGCTCCAGGCTATAACCTCATGGTAATCTCTTAATGCATGTAAGATTCCTATCTTTTCTTCTTCAGTACTAACTTTTCTAATGAACACATTCTTGACATTTTCTTCTGTTCCTAAGCTAAACGGGTCACACTTTCCCCCTAGAGATTCTCCTTCTTTCCTTTGGGTTCCTAAATTGTCTGCATCAAACAATCTTTCCAATTCTACCATTCCCCGCGAGATCGTATTTGTTTTCAGGTTTACTACTCCTTCCAAATCTATTTCAGCATGCTCCATTTCTTCTTCATCTATTATCTGAGCAGTGAAAACATTAGATGAAGTAAGGAAGTTAATTATGTGTCGTTCATCTTCAAAAACTTGAAAATTTGTAACATTATCAGGCACAAAAGGGGTAGCGACAAATTCAACAGAAAATTTCGTTAATCCTGTCATGGACGTTGGCTCTAATGTACTTGATGTCTAAGCTAGAGCATTTACAACATGATTTTGTCTCCTTGGGATCAATTGGATGTTAAAACCATCAAAGCATTCTATCAGATCCCAGACTCTATTCCTATACCGATTTAGTCTCTTATCATTACATGAATACTACTTTCTTACTTGTTTTACCACTAATTCAGAATCAACGAACACCTGGATAATTCTGACCTTCTTTTGCAATGCTAGGAGCAACCCTTGCACCAATGCTTCATACTCAGTTACATTGTTTGTGCATGGAAACTATAGTCTCTGTGACACCAAATATGAGCTCCTAGTAGGAGTGATTAATTTGACCCCTACTCCGGGCCCTTGTCTGCACCTTGAGCCATCAAATCTTAAGGTCCATAAATGATAATCTTTGCTGTTATCATTTTGTTTTACTGATTTCTTCTTATCAAGTGGAGGCTCTAGTTCTTCCTTCTTTTCAACAACTGATACCTTCTTCAGAATTATGGGAATCTTCAATTATCATTGTACTTGTTTCACTGCCTCTTAACACAACTGGCAAGTAAATTCAAAATGTGATGTATCATGTATGCGGCACCAGTTGGGTAGTAATAACTCCTCCATTTGAACCTACTTCCCAACAGTAGTTTGATCTTGCACAAATTTGGCTATGAAATCATGGAATCCTTCAAATATCCCCAGTTCATCCTCTTCTGAAGAGTCTCCCGAATCTAATTGAACACATGCCTCTATACTCTCTATTTTTTCTGTAAGTGGAGGGTTAGGAGGTCTTAAGCAACTCAACATAAGGAACTCCTCTGACTGATTGACATGTGGAAGATAAACTCCCAAATCAACTTCTGAGAACAAAATCTCATTAGGTTGATTGTACTTTGTAATCATATGCTTCATCTTGGGTTCTCTTTCAATACATATCTGGTTGGCCAACCCTTTCTATGGTAGCCACATATGAGAAAAGTTAGTTGCCATGTAACTGTTTAAAGTTCTAGACCAATCTCTACTCAAAAGCATGCCATATTGATCTGGAATGTCCACTACTTGAATATCTATATATTGCTACACCCTAGGATCATAAGCCAGCTACATATGTATCCTATTTAGTTCACCTACTACATTCACTTTAGTCTTATCTAGTTGTGTCACCTTCTTAGAAGACTTAGCTGGAGTGAGCCCAAGTACTTGACAGACTGATAATGGTATTACATTCGTGGAAGCACTAGAATCTACTAAACAGTTATGAAGGTTTCTATTGAATATCTTGAGTGTTAAGAGGAAAGGAGGACTTTCCCTCTTGTCTTTATACAATGTTATCTTTTGTTCCACATCAGTCACATGTACTCTTTCTTTTCCTTTATCAACATTATCTTTGGTGACATTTTCTTTCTATACATAATCAGTTCTAGTTCCAGCACCCATATCTTGGAAGAAATATGTCCTAACCTCAAGTATTTTAAGTAACTCATATACAGAAAGACTAACCTTCATTTTCTTGAGTTCCTTAGCTACATACTGCCTCATTTTCACTATGTGAGACCGTTGATAACTCTCAGTGGTAGCAGCCCCCTGATATACTAGTTGATGAGTGACTTTTGGGGGTTCAGGGTTATTGAAGCTTTTGGGTCTGGTGGAATCTGATAGCTATTTGGAGGGATGGAGGTGGTGAAAGGAATTTAGGATTTCTACTTCTCAGGTTGGAAGGAGTCTTATTATGCTGCTAATAAGCATTGACTTCTTTAGACTCTTCTTCTTCAGGTTGATTATCATCTTGGAATGGAAATGTATAACTATCAAGAAATAGAGCAGTGTCATACCTCTGAGAAGGAACAATCTTGTACCCTATTGATGGGGGCTCCTGAGTTTTAGCATTCTAAATCTCCATTTGGAAGATACTGGATGCGATCTAAAATTCTGGGCAGTCTAGTTTGGAGTGAGCATTCATGTTGTGCAGTCTGCACCAAGTAGACAAAGCTACTTCAGCTAACATCACATGACCAGGAGGCCTGGTATCATTGTTCTGATTCTCCAAGGGTGATGGCACTCCTCCATTGTTCAGTCTAGTGTTCCAAGATCGATGAGACCATTGTTGAAAATTTTGGTTTTGGTATTGACCTTGATTTTGGAACTGATTGTGATTTTGAAACTGAGGCTAATTTTGATTATGGAAATGTTGTTGATTATGTCCCCTTTGTTGTAAATAGGCATTCTGATTCTTGAGGTGAGTAACCTCAACTGTAAGCTTCTTCATCTGCTCAACTAATTCTCTGATGTTATCTCTGTCCTCTTTAACTTTGGCTATTTCTAAAGGCTATAAGAAGGGCATTTGTGTTGGAGGCATTTTGGCTACTGGGTTGCCTGGGTGGATCACTAAAGCTTGTGTTGCAGTTGGGTTTGGAATCGGATTCATCACAGGACTATGATTGGTCAATGCTTGATTTATCATAGGTAATTGATTAGGCATGGCTACAGGTCCCATATGGTTTAGTGGACCAGAGGTTGTCTGTCTTAGTTGGGTACTTACAGTGACAGCTGCAGAATATGCTTGAGCTAAAGTAGCAGGGATTGGGTTAGCTCTCCTTACAAACATGAAGGTAAGTTTATCTAGGGCAGCATAGTAAATGGGCAAGGCAACGGCCTGTCCTATAGCAAAGGAGCTTGCAAACAACTGAAAGCTTTCTAAAATTTGTTATTAAAGGTACATATCATCTCACCTTCACCTCAGTGGATTTCTACAAAAGATCGATAAAGGTCAGCTGGAGTGGTAGGCATTCGAAACCTATCCAAAAATGTGTTCTTTAGGTTTAGCCATGAATTTATGGAGGCTGTAGGGAGGTTAGCAAACCAATAGTAAGCTTCATCTGGCAGAGAATAAGGGAACAACCTGCATATCACATCCTCATATTGTACTTGCAACATGAACCTGTTAGCCTCAAAGATTTTAATGTGCTCATCTACAGTCCTATCTGGATCGTTTACTCTAAATTTTGAATAGAACTTATCTGGGTTCTTTGGCATATCATGGTAATCGTTGAATAGAAAAGGAGACTAGTTATTTCCTGCAAAGAAAACCATGTTGGGAGGATTAAAAGGAGCTACAATTGTGTTCCTTGGGGTTGACTGAGCTCTTGGGGCTCTAGGTATCCCTTGATCTCTTCTCGTTCGTCTAAATTCTATCAGAGATAGCAACTCTTCTTCAGCTGAGCTGGATCTAGTATGTCTTTGTCTAGTCCCCAGACTTGCTGATTTTTAAGCAGAGGGAAAAATAGCTCTTGGCCCTCCTTCTAGCGCCAATTCTATTAATGGTGGTTTTAGCACACAACAACACATGTGTGATTATTGGTTTCACACCTCTCTTGAAAAGTATCCTACCCTAGGTAAGACTACTCCAAGGATAATACAGCTAGGTTGTAGCTTGCTTGGAATCTCTCAGTTGGTATGTTCTAGCTGTGCCTACAAGGGGTCTTACATGCAATCTAAAGATCTTCAAGTTGGGACAGCAAATACACATAAACCCTTTTATGGTTTTCAACTGATAAAACAATATAAAATGCTGCTGGAATTCCTAATCTTATGATAGTTTTAAAGAAAATGCAAAAGGTTAGGGTTTTAGAAGAATCCTAAGTGACATTCACAATGCTTAGACTACCTTCAGTAGACAAATACTCCATAATTTAACTAGTTTTCTGAGTTACCAAACAGAAACGGGTGTTATAGTATTGCAGAAAACGGTACTATCTTCAATGGAAGTCAATAGATTTTCAGATTACATTCATTTGTTAAATACCCAATGAATGGCACAACTTAACTTGTGAAATGAAATTAAACTTTAGTACAAATGATCATTCTAGACGAACTTTACATAGCTATCTACCATAAGCAAATAACTAAAAGTATGGACTTAGAGTATTCATCATATACTTTAGCAAACCATGAACATTATAAAAGCACAACTAACTAACTATGGGAGAGCAAGAAGCGAACCATGAAAACCAAGCAAGGAACACAATACAGAAATTCTCAAAAAACCTACAGAAACTTTCTTTGCATTACTTCAAATGGCAAAATGTCAACAATTCGGCATCAAATTCTTTCTTACAAACAGTCGGAATGGCAGCCCTTTATATAGGAAAGCACCATACCGAGTTTTCAAATGAACAGTGGAGATTAACTTAACACCGATGGTCTAGATTACATCAATAAATACAATTGCAACAGCTCACATCAATTCTTGGATTACATTTTGTCTTCTATGAAAAAGACGAAAAATAGCCTCCAGATACATTGAATCTAGTCAATTTGACTAGTCAACTCAATATATTAATAGAAAAGAACATTTTAGAAGCATAGAAAAGAAAAAATAGAGTCACATGCTGCCCCAAATATAGCAATTTACAATTATGATGGGATTCCATTCTTAAAATATTCAAAATATTATCAAGACTCTTCGTCTAAATTGATTTTGTCTTCGCCAGCCAGCTTGTTACGGTAAGTTAGCCATGCGTCAAGTACAGGGTTAATCTCTGACGGATCTGGATCCTTCAAATGATTGATCCAGTAGTCAAACATCTCTAGTTCCCAACTAAATTTACTATATATTTTCTCTATTTATGTACCTTCCTTTTGAAACACCTTCAATTTGGCCCTGAGGTCACTTACCTTATCTAACCTATCCTCCATATTGAGCTCGACATCTTCAAAAATTACCTTATGTAATTTGTCTTTACACTTTTCAATATCGTATGGGGTATAGTCATCATAGGATGTCTCCAGGAAATCCTTCAAAGAATCATTGATATCATATATTATCGACCATAGCTCTTCATCAACTGACTTATATGCTTCTTTTATATTTTCAAAAGTTTCTTTTCTCACAAGCATCTATTGATACCATTCAATGGCCTTAGGGAGCTAGTTCCCTTTTAGAATATTCTCCACAACCAGAGTCTGGGAGGGCAATTCCCTGATGCTCTTTATCCGAGGATACATATGTGAGTAATATTCATTGAAGGAGTCACATTCATTGTGCAAATCTTTCCATTTTTCTGCAATTCTACTAGCTTTTTGTGTGCTTGAGCAGAGGCATTGATAGTTTCACATCCCATCTCAAAAACTCTAAATAACCACTTTTCTATACCTTGGGATTTGGATCTAACCTCGCCTAGTCTGGCCATTTCATCAGTAGATAGGAAAGTGGGTATTGTCCTTATATCTCCTCCTGCATCTATTGGCTTAACCAAAAATTGAAGGCAAGTGTGGAGTTCTTCATTCTACTTTTTCAAATCCTTCTTGGACATCTCGTCCTAGTCTAGTTGTTCCAAAATTGATATGACTAATTCCTAAAAATCATACACTCTTTGAGCACGAGTGGCGGTTCGCAAATCAACTGTAGATATCACATAATCCTTTGCCCTGACATGTTCTTTTGCTGCATTAGTTGGTGGAACTGCTATTTTTGTAATTCTTGATCCTAACTCATTCTTGTAGATCCTGGACTATATCTTGGCCTTCTTTTGTTTCTTGGGCCTCTGAGCTTGTGACAAAATTGTACTCAAATCTAGCTACATTATTTCCACTTGTGGCTCAGGATATGCCATTCTAATTTGCATCCATTCAGGTGCAAAAGATTTATTCAATTCAGCAGCTCCATCATTATCAATTATAGCTAGCTTTGTGAGTGGTTTCTGTTCTTGCTCTAGTTCTACATTTTTTTTGTATTTAGCTCCTCTTCTTTCTCTTCTTCTTGGGACAAGTTTTCTAGATTTACCATTATACTTTCTTGAGCCAACCTGGAAACTTCCTCCATTTGACCTTTATCTGGAGGACTGTTAGATACATCAATGACTCCTACATTAGTCAAAGGTTCATTGGAGTCTTCATTGTTTTCTTTTGTTGACACCTCTTTCTCCTCCTCAAATGTTGCTTCATGCTAATGCAAACCCAACTTCGCACATACTTTGTCAATCCTAGGCAGTAGTGGTACAACCAAAGAATCTGCAAGCATTTGTGAAATAGGAACAACAAAAGATATGGCTAGTGGAGGCACATTGACTTGCGTTAGATTAGCTAAAACTGCCAACAAGGAAGAAGAAATGGTGAGAGGTGAAGTAAAAGGTAGTGAAGGTAGAGGAAGAGTGGGGTGAAAGGATGGTGGAAATAGGAGGTAATGTTGCAGAGGTAGGTGATTGAGTGGAAGAAGTAGAAAGTGTAAGTGTAGAAGTAGTGAAAGCATGTGAAGTAGTGATAGCGGAGGAGATAGAGCTGCTAGGGATATTGGAAGAAATTGCCAATGAGCAAGAAGTAGCTACAATGGCAGAGGAGGGAGACGTGGAAGCAATGGCAGCTGAAGTCATAGGTGAAGCTATAGGGGTTGTGACAGTAGTGCTTATACTTTGGGTAGCGAGAGATAGGGAAGTTGGAGGACTAGGATCCTTCTTTGTTGTAACATCCTCCTTACTTACGTCTTTTACCTTTGCTTTCTTGGCCTTAAAACCTTCTCTAGGGCCACTTGGCATGTCTCATTTCTTGGAGGCCCTTGTCCTGGTAGAGGGAGGTTGATCTTTCTTTGGAGGAGGCTTTGTAGATGGTTTCTTAAACTTATTTGTCTTCTCTATTAGAGATATATGTTCTTCCCTGTTTGACTTCTATTCCTCAGCTGACTCTACCTCATCTGTGACATTGATTGGTTCATCTTCCTCACCTTCAGAGTCCTTATCTGATTCTAATGCTATATAAGTGAGTTGCATTCCCTGTCCTTCTAAAGTAGCCATTTGACCCCTTACCCAGGCCTTGCTCAATCTGATAGGTTCTCTCATAATAGTATCCAAGGAGTTTTCTTCTGCATTTGCCCAATTTGGTAATGGAATAGGCTAATGGTATTGAGCCTCCCAAGGTCCTCTGACCATAACATTTTCATCATCTTGTAACTAGTCTGGAACTGCCATAATGTGGAACTTCCCGATGAAAGCTAGAGGTAGCCTTGAATGTGCTTTCTTCATAATTTCATAATCATCTCGACAATTGGCCCAAAAATCTTCAATGTGTATCTTGTGGAACAACTTCTTACTCATGAATCTTTCCATCACCTTATTTGGATCAAAATGATCCCTTGTATTGTAGTAGTGTAAGTTGAGGAGTTGAAGCTCTTTATCAGAATGCTCTGCCAATGCCAAAGAAGGGCATGCATAGTTCGCCTTGCCAAACTTGATAGGAAACTAAACATTGGTTGTGTACAAGCATTTGAACTTCTTAGCACAGGGTATTAATTGTCTAGACAAGTCTAGAAGCATTGTCTTGCCATCAGGATACCTGGGGAGTCTATAAGCCATCCCAGTGAAGCCTTGTCCTTTTAAATATGTGAATTTCTCAAATTGGATATACCACCTGCCATATTTAGTTATTTCATTCATGCTTTAGTGGAAATCCTCAAGGCCAAGTTACCTAGTAGCAATCTGGCTATATACATTTTGAAAGCATCATTAACCCTTTTAAAATGTATCAAAGATTGAGATGAGGTCAGCTGTGGGTAACATTCATATACTTTTATTTGAGTTTGCTCATCATTCCCAACTTCTCCAATCTTGGACAACCCAACATAGTGATTCCTCCTTGCTAATGCATAAATGATATAAGATGTCCATCTAAAGTACCTTTTCTCCTTGAAGTTGCTAAAGGCCTCATGAATGTTACCACTTAGGATTTGGGCCCAGTGGAACTTAGTCCCTTTCAATATCTCAATGATGATAACAAACATCCAACCCTCAAAAGTGGAAGCTATAGGTAATCCATATATTCTGCTCAGGAAAGTTACCAAATCTCTAATTTCATCATGGAAATCACTTCTGTATAGCACTTGGGGAAATTTGCTAAGGGTAGACCTTCTATTTTTAGCCCAATTGTCATTCATGTGTTTTCTACATCCCTCTACATCTTTGTTATAGGTCTCCTCTGATCCTTGTTTGTCTGGCATAGTCATGAACTTGTGCTAGGGAATATCAAAGGTCTCAGCCAGAGAGGGTGGACTTAAATCAGCTAGGATATCCCCATTGGTTGTTTGGATTGTCCTTGCCATGACATCATACCTATCTGCACAGGTTGCCATCATTTCTACAAATTCTACTAAGGTGGGGAAGGCGGCAGCTTGTGATATCCCACTGTCCCTTAGTATTTTGGCCCTAGGAGTTGGGTTTGGACTGAAGATCCTCAATCTGAAGTCATCTAGGTCTATGTGACCTAGGTCTATATCTCCCACATCACTCCACCTGGAGTGAATCCTGGTCTCTAGAGGGATTCCTTTGAATTCGTACTTCATGGCTTGGGCTCGGGCAATCATTTAACCTGCAGGACTGGACCTTATAAGTTTGACACCTTAAGAATTCTTCTCACACACTCCTAAGTTTAAGATGAACCTTAATGAATCTACTAGTACTACTGATATACCCTTTTGAAAAATCTCAAATCTAACAGTTATCACCATTACACCTATAATACTTCATCATTAATGCATGCAAAAAACTTTTAATTTTGTAAGAAATCTTATTGAAAGCATAAAAATCATTATTACAACATTAACTCTATCATTCCTGGTGCTTTGCCTTTGAAAATTCTTTAAAATACAGTCATTTTGCATGGTTTGCGTTATTTTCAGGGTCATCCGACTTACAGGCCCAAAAGCGCTAAAATTGGGGTCTGTCGACCCCAGTGGGTAAAACAGGCTTTACTGACTCAAAGTTTTATTACTATTCATTCTTTTCCAACATTTGCACAAATTTTGGTTGTTACCAACTTGCGCAACTTTTAAAGGTCACTGAGCCTTCATTGGTTGTGAAGTTAGTCTGTTGTGTTTCAACGCAAGTCTCTTTTGAGGTCATTTGCATTACATTTGCACAGGATTTAGCTTTGTCTAACTTGCGGGAGTTTTGAGGTTGACCAACCAAGTCGGTGAAAGAATGTTAAAGCACGGGGTTGAATGGAATCATTTTTAGCGCAAAGCCGTTGTTTTGGTTTCGACGGTATTTGGGATGTCATCGATTTTGCAGAGATATTCGAGGTGTCTGACCAAGTTGGAGACAAGGTCATTTATCACAAAGTTGGCATAAGAGGTTTTTGGTGCAAAAATAGTTTTCAAGGCTTGCGAGGTTTTAAGGTCCCACCAATCTAATCGGTGAAACACAACATGACTACATAGGTTGGAGGTCAATGTTTTTAGCGCAAAATGGATTTCAAAGTGCTGCGCGGGTTTTAAAGGTCACCGATCGACTGAACAATATGGGATGCTTACAGATTGGTTGGACTCAAGTTTATTTGCTAAAAACTAATGCCTTTGTAATCTATGAAATCTTCGGCTAAGTCTAACAATCTATCTTTGTTTCCAAAGGGACACTCAAACTAGGTTTTGAATGAAAAACAAATAGTTCGTGTACGAAACCCTAGCTAAAAAACCCTAAATGCATTTGCTTGGAGAGAAAACATTCAATTAAACCCTAACTGTATATAGTGAAGGCTCAAAAAGACAGGATTTGGAATCCCTACCTGGCTAGTGCAGAAAATGCATCTGGATAATGTAGGTAGGAAGTGGTTGCGGATTTGAACTTGAGCAAACGAGCAACAAAGATTACAAAGGGAGATCCAGAATCTTGATCAAATGTATAAACAACTAATTTGAAGGAGGTTATCCCTTTTATTACCTGACCAAATCACCATTAATGCTTGACATACAGTTGACAAATTAGGGTTTAACGTAGCTTTTCATGTGCTTAGACTTGGCTGGGAAATTGGACGCAACGGACCTGGTCGGTGAGAGTTCCTTTTAGTGTTGTGACTATAGGCTCAACTTTATGCAATTTGCAGGATTTTATGGTCCTTCAGACTTGCAGGCATTTTGGCTTCATCTGACTTGGTCGGTGATCGAGCAATATAGCGCAAGTCAGAGACAGTTGATTTCAACACAAAAGTCTGTCGAGAGGAAAACTAACACTGAAGTCGGTGATAAAGGATTCTAATGCCAGGTCGGTTGGAACGCAAATCAGCGCAATGGTTGGACGGATAGCAATTTAGCACAAAAGTCAGTTGTAGAGCAATTTAGTGCAAAAGGGCAATTCAAGGCCCTCAAAAGGGATATGAAAATCCAACCTAGTAGATTCTTGAAGTGATTTTTCAATATCATCATTCAATCAAGGTCAAAATGCACTTTGACCACTTAACCACCTAGGAGATGAAAAAGATCTATTTGACATCCTAAGCCAAATTGAAAGAGGGGGGTCCCTATTTTGGAATGGGGCATGTGTACAAGACATAACACTTCAAAGAATAAATTATCTGGTAATGATACATGCATCAGTTTGCCCCTAGTATAGGTTATGACGATAGGATGCCCCCTCCGGAGATTGGACAGGAAGAAAGCAGAAGGACATGAGACGGACAATCTCACAAAGAAGAAGGGAAAACTAGGTTAGGATTGAAGAAAACAGGATGCATTTCTGAGAAATAGGAAGAAACGGGTCCGAGAAGTAGTCATAGTCATCACACAGCTAGTTTAGGGTTTGCATGCTATATATAGGAGCTGGGTCCACAAGATAAGTCATTTATACACTTGCCTTTAGTTGATTTGTGTTTGAGAGCATAGGAGAGCATAGGAGCATAGAGAAGTCAACATTGAGATGGATATTCCATGCAAGGAGCACCGCTTTGAGCTAATTCATCTGTTTGATCGGCCAGTTGAGGCAGGACCGTCGGTATGTATCTCAAAAAATTTCACCCAGGGTCATTTATGGGCATAATAAATGCTAGGCAAAAATAGGGTAAACAAAATTACAGGATCGCAATTCAGCATACATACCATACAGAATTGCGCATCCATTTTGGTGCGGTGCATATAGGTTATGAAACTACACATGCACTAGTGCTGCGCATGCATGCTGCAAGTCGGCGCATGCAATTTGGCCGTGCACAATTGATCTTGCATGTATGAATAAGGCCCTCAGAGAGTGCACTTCCTTGCGATTCCAAGATTGTCAATGGAGAATGGCCATGATAGTGCTTTGTAATGAAGATGAGCTTCACAACAATGGTAGTGATATGTTAAAAAGTTGATCGCAAGCAAATGGAATGACTTGGGTGCCAAAGGCAAGCTGTAATTCCTACAGAGCAATGATATTGAAATCTTCGATGAATGAAATGGAAGCATAGGGTTCAATTTATAGACTTTGAGAGAACGAAGAACAACAGTAGAGAAAGAATGAGAAGATCAATGGTATAGAACAGTTGAGGAATGTGTATGAATAGAAAGAAGACATGTGTCTTGCTATATTTTGCATGAGAGGAATTAATAAAATAGAAGAATCAGTTAAGAGAAGAGATTAAATCAATTAAAAGAATAGATCAAACGGTTAAGAGAATAGAAATTGTATGAGGATGAGAAGATATTTTAGTTCAATTAAATATTTAGAATATTCAATTACATGTGCACAAGGATTGAATTATATTTAGAGATAACTCAATTTAGAAGAAATGGACAACTTAAATAAATATTTGATTTATTTAAATTCAGAGAAGATATTATTGGAAGAAACAATTCAATAATTGATATTATTTAATTTAGAGTGATTTTGGAAGAACTAATTAAATAATTGGTATTATTTAATTTGTTGGAGAAATTAGAAGAATTTTAAGAATTTTAATTAAATAAATTGATTTTATTTAATTGTTGGGAGAATATGAATCAAATAAATAAATTTGTTTATTTATTTATTGATAGAGGAATTAGACTTAAATAAATATTAAGAATATTTATTTGGATATAGTCATGTCATTTTTAGGCATATACATTTTGCCCCTCTTTGATGTGATGTTTGAGATGATGAGATTTGTGTCAAGTAACATCATTTCAAAGAAGCTAAGATATAGATAGAAGAAAAAGACGGCAATGGAAAGATAGGATAAGGATGCCCCCTCGGGATATTGGACGAGGAGAGAGGTTTGAGGGCGTGAGACGGACAATCTCATGATGAAGAAGGTTGGAAGAAATGGTTAGGTTTGAAGAAAATAAATTGGCTGAAGAATCTTGAGTTGAATGATACGTGATGCAAGATAAAATGGTAATACACAAAGCAAGTAAACAAGTATGCACAAATGATACAAGAACAAATAAGGTATTTCCCCTATCAAGCAGTAAGCCACTGATTAATCAATATGGATATATGATAGTGTTGTCATGGCGGGGAATTATATATCCCTAGACCAACACGACAGGCATGTATCATGGCGGGGAACAATAGATCCCTAGAGAAACACAAAGGATAGTGTCTGGTTTCAGGAAAATGGAACATGTTGTGTAAGACACGTGTGTTGGTCTAGTTTTGACAATGTTACATCATGTATAAGACAATTTGATTGATTACAATGGATCGAGTTGGTTTACGACCAAACAAGGATCAAGACCACTGATTGTGATTAGATCATTTGACAAGATTGACTTTGACTTGATCGGTATGGATTAAGGATGGCCCTTGTATCTGGATCACTACTCAGACTGACCAGATTGAGAAGAATGGATCACAACGATAGATAGAATTTTGATCTATAGAAGAATGACTCAACAGAAGGACTCACAAGTTTTTATTTGATACTCTACATAGGATTTGTATTGCATGGATAGTATGTGAAATGCAATTGGATATGGATATGGAAATGGATATGGATATGGAATGTAATTGGATACGGTATGGATATGGATATGGATATTTGTCATCTTGATATTGCAAGTATTTTGAAGTGCTTATTTCATCATTTGGAATTTAAAATATTGTAAGAAAATACAAGCACCTAGGTATAATTGAATCGAGATGTCCTGAGTATTGCTTACATGGATTTTGATTTAGCAAGTTAATACAAGCATCAAGGTATAATTGAACCAAGATGACCTGAGTATTTCTTGCATGTCAATAGACAAGGATTGCCCCCTTTCATGTTAGACTTTTGATGTCCTCAATGATCTTTTTCTGATCATGTCATTAGACAAGGTGTCACATTACTAAAGTTTGATCCACAAACAACAAAAAAAGAAAATAATCATGCCCCTATCATAGCATCTCTAGCTTTTGTCATCATTGAGTAGCATAGAAAGACATGATAACAAAAATCAAGACGTCATAATTTAACCATGATCACAACCACAAAACATTTTTGCATTTAGATGTGTTTGTTTCTTGCCATAATTTAGGTAAAGTCATTTAAAGTGCTTTAGGTACTTGCTTGCTTTGCTTTGGATAGGTTACGGTTTTGCATCCAAATTTCTGCTTGAAAGCGGGTTTTGCTTGCGCCTACCTACTTTGTGAAAGGTTCCACAATCCTTATTGGTGAGACAGACCCTAAGGGACTGACCTAGTGCCTTGGGGGCTCATTTCTAAATGGCCTTGTCTACGTGATGATGCAGAGGTGGTGCAGGAGCACCTACCTAACAGCTGGTCTGGATGAGGCAGTTAGTAGTTTAGGTCTTGTTTGTGTTTCCAAGAAGGTCTGTTAGACCAATTGCATGTAATAATGTCACGCTGATCATGATAAGATCATGCTGACCGGGCTTTTGCTATTTTTAGATAGTTAGTTATAACAGCTGTCATGATGTATGTTTGGTGGGATCTCCCAGCCGCCTGGAGAATTCCCAGCCGCTTGGAGTCGGGTCAGTAGTACTCATAGGGAAATCTTTATAAGCATGGGATCGGTTGATTGTAAATCATCGATCAGACTTTGCGAGAGTGAGACAGAGCGAGAGGAACATCATATTGTAGTTGCATCTTTTGAAATCGAATAAAGTATTCCTGTTTGTGTTCATCCTCTGTTGCATTCCATTGCTTGATCGATTGCTGGTTTGAGAGGTTTTCATGGATATACTGATCCATTCCACCGGTTGACTCATCTGATCGGTGGAATGGTAATGTACAGCAGGCTAGATTGTAGGTTGTTTTCTGTTTGTATGCAGGTGTGCAGGATCGCGGTCGACAGATGCTGAGAAGCCTAGCATCCTCATGTGCTAGGTCAAGTTGAGAAGTTTGAGTTGGAAGATCACCCTGAGTAGGATCGGGTCATCCCTGGTGGATCGGCGAAGAGAGATTTCGCTAAGTGCAGAAGTTCGTGAAGACGGCATCATCAGGATATTTCTGCAAATATCCTGCAGTCAGGTTAGGCATCATCATCCGGATAAGTGAAGATGAACATGATGCAGTTGAGCGCATGAAGTGCGGGTTCGTCGGGGTGATCATCAGCAGGAGGAGCTGAGGAGCGTATCGGCATCAGGATCATCATATTGGGAGTGCCAAACATCCGCATATCGCGAGTAGATGCGGGAGAGAAAGTTCGGATTTTTGACTAAGTATTGAGAAGGTCATCAGGATATTGGGTGACGTCATCGTCATCAGGATATGACGTTATCGTCATCAGGATATTGAGATATCCCCTTGTGCGAGTTCATCCTGCCGTCGTAAGGTGTTAAGGTATCGGCGGAAGTCCGTGTCAGGAAGTTGTGTTAACATCATCATCAGGAGGTTTCGAAGAGAACCGGATAATTTATATCATGATGCTGTTGCTTGTATCATCGGGCAGTGGAGCGTCGAAGGCAAGTTGCTGAAGGTGATCGTCATCAGGATATTTGAGCAACCGGATATTTGGATATCCTGCTGACGAAGGTGATATTGAATATCATGATGAAGACGTTAGAGTTCGGAGCCTGATGAACAGTGCAACCGGAGGATGTTTGCGCCCGCTGAACATCATGATGATGATGTTAGGAGGAAAGCGGAGGAGGTGAATAGTAGTCGGCAGGAGGATGATTGCGAGTGTCCGCGATATGATGATGCTGTTAGTTTTAGGAAACATGATGCTGACAGAGTAAAGCCGAAACATGATGATGTCGTTGGTAGTTGGAGGGAATATGATGATGATGGCGAAGATGATGATGATGAGGTTGGTCTGCAGACATTCATGCTATATGCGAATGTTATAGTGTGGATGCCTCTGCATCATAGTGGTATCAAAGCTCAGCAAAAGGTCTGGGCTGTTGTGTGTTGATTCTGTCACCGAAAGGGCAGAGGTAGAGATAGAGTTGATTGTGTTGTGTGTTGATTGAGAGGTTGACAAAATGCCTCCTAAAGGTAGTGGTACTGCAAGGGAATTGCAGGAGATGAAGGAGAAACATGCTAGAGAGATGAGGAAGATGAAGGAGCTTGCTGAAGCACTTCAAGCTAGGCTGACAGCCCTGGAAAAGAACAAAAAGAGGGAAGTGGAAGACAGTGAGTCTGAAGAAGATGCAGATACTGTGGAAGAGTATGAAGAGGTAGCTGAAGATCTGGATGCTGAAGACCAGAGGTTGGCAAAACTGTTAAAGGCAGTGCAGAGTGAACAACCTAAGGTAAAGGTTGATGTTTCCAAATATACTGGAAGCTTGAATGAAGATGAGTTGTTAGATTGGATTTCTGCACTTGATAATCACTTTGAGTGTGAAGATGTTGCTGAGGATCAGAAGGTAAAGATTGCAAAGACCAAGTTAGGAGGTCATGCTTTGGTATGGTGGGATTATGTACAATCTGAGAGAAGGAAGCAAGGGAAGTCTAAGATCACTTCATGGGATAAGATGGTAGCAAGGATAAAGGGTAAATCCTTGCCAAGGGATTATGAAATCCAGATGTTTAAGAAGCTACAATTTTTGAAGCAGAAAGACAGGGATGTGAAAGCATATACTGAGGAATTTTATCTGTTAAGTATGAGATCTGGTCATCATGAGAATGAGGTAGAAAAGGTGGCTAGGTACTTGGCTGGTTTGAGGTTTAACATACAGGATGAGTTAGTGTTAGCTAACCCTAAGAATGTGGAGGATTGTTATCAAATGGCAATCAGGATTGAAGAAAAGCTGAATAGAGGACATGATAAGTCCATGAGAGGAAGAGGAAACAATAGGGGAAGAGGAGCAGCCCCTGCACAAAAGCAAACCAATGAGGTTCAAGAAGACACTGGTAAAGGACAGGGACAGTCTGATTTCAAAGGTGGATGGAAAGGTAATAGAGGAAGATTTGGAGGTGGTAGAGGTTCTACTACATTTTCAGGAAAGTGTTACACCTGTGGAGAGTTTGGTCATCCATCTTTCAAATGTCCAGAAAACAAAGGTTCATCATCCAGAAATGATAGAACAAGTGACAAGAGAGTACAACTTGTGCAAGAAGAGAAAGAAGAAGAAAGTGCACAGAGTTCAAACAGAGGTCCTGATAATTTTGGCTATCCAGAGAGTGGAGAATCATTGATGTTAAGGAGAATTAGTTGGCAGGCATCACAGGATATGATGCAAAGAAGAGCTCTTTTCAAAACCACATGCAAGAGCAAAGGTAAGGTATGTAAAGTTGTCATTGATACTGGTTCAACAGACAACATGGTATCTCAGGAAATGGTGGATAAACTGAAGCTGGAAAGGATTCCACATCCACAACCTTACAAGGCATCTTGGGTGAGTGATAGGCAATCACTTTTTGTCTCTGAACAGGCATATGTGGATTTCCAGATTGGACCATATCAGGATAGAATTTTGTGTGACATATTGCCTATGGAATGTTGTCACCTACTGTTGGGTAGACCATGGCAATTTGACAGAAGGGTACTGTATGATGGGTATGCTAATACCTACACCATCAAGAAGGATGGGAAGATTATTAAGTTGATGCCATTGCAGGCAAAAGCTACAGTACAGAAGGCAGCTCAAATCATTTTAATGGGAAAGAAGGAGTATGTGCAGATGCCTAGAGGAGCAGGCATGAAGGCAGTTCAGGACACTGCAGAGAAAGGAGTTGTTACAGACAACAAGCTGAAGAAAGTTTCAGTTGTGACTGACAGAGGTCAGCAGCAGGTTCAGAAACAGGGGTGCAAACAGCCACCAGTTCAGAAGAATGACAAGGATGTTGTCATAGTTGGGACTATTGTTTGTCCTATAAGAGTTGAAAGGAAGATAGACTTGAACACTTCAGAAGTTCAAGAGGTATTTCAGCCAGAGGTTCTGGTTAGGCAACCTGACAAACACAGGGTATGTGAGAAGAAGGCCTACATCAACAGGCATGATGATTTACTTGCCAGAAAGCAAGTTACAGTTCAGAAGTCTTGGAGCAGCCAAGAGACAGCAGCAGATAAAGCTGGAGCAGGTCAGACGACTGACAAAGCAAAGTGTAACGGTGGAGGACTTCCACCTGCTAAACTCATGGGACATGAGTTCTTTTCTATTGGGGAGTATGGTGCAGGAGCACCTACCTGACAGCTGGTCTGGATGAGGCAGTTAGTAGTTTAGGTCTTGTTTGTGTTTCCAAGAAGGTCTGTTAGACCAATTGCATGTAATAATGTCACGCTGATCATGATAAGATCATGCTGACCGGGCTTTTGCTATTTTTAGATAGTTAGTTATAACAGCTATCATGATGTATGTTCGGTGGGATCTCCCAGCCGCCTGGAGAATTCCCAGCCGCTTGGAGTCGGGTCAGTAGTACTCATAGGGAAATCTTTATAAGCATGGGATCGGTTGATTGTAAATCATCGATCAGACTTTGCGAGAGTGAGACAGAGCGAGAGGAACATCATATTGTAGTTGCATCTTTTGAAATCAAATAAAGTATTCCTGTTTGTGTTCATCCTCTGTTGCATTCCATTGCTTGATCGATTGCTGGTTTGAGAGGTTTTCATGGATAAACTGATCCATTCCACCGGTTGACTCATCTGATCGGTGGAATGGTAATGTACAGTAGGCTAGATTGTAGGTTGTTTTCTGTTTGTATGCAGGTGTGCAGGATCGCGGTCGACAGATGCTGAGAAGCCTAGCATCCTCATGTGCTAGGTCAAGTTGAGAAGTTTGAGTTGGAAGATCACCCTGAGTAGGATCGGGTCATCCCTGGTGGATCGGCGAAGAGAGATTTCGCTAAGTGCAGAAGTTCGTGAAGACGGCATCATCAGGATATTTCTGCAAATATCCTGCAGTCGAGTTAGGCATCATCATCCGGATAAGTGAAGATGAACATGATGCAGTTGAGCGCATGAAGTGCGGGTTCGTCGGGGTGATCATCAGTAGGAGGAGCCGACGAGCGTATCGGCATCAGGATCATCATATTGGGAGTGCCAAACATCCGCATATCGCGAGTAGATGCGGGAGAGAAAGTTTGGATTTTTGACTAAGTATTGAGAAGGTCATCAGGATATTGGGTGACGTCATCGTCATCAGGATATGACGTTATCGTCATCAGGATATTGAGATATCCCCTTGTGCGAGTTCATCCTGCCGTCGTAAGGTGTTAAGGTATCGGCGGAAGTCCGTGTCAGGAAGTTGTGTTAACATCATCATCAGGAGGTTTCGAAGAGAACCGGATAATTTATATCATGATGCTGTTGCTTGTATCATCGGGCAGTGGAGCGTCGAAGGCAAGTTGTTGAAGGTGATCGTCATCAGGATATTTGAGCAACTGGATATTTGGATATCCTGCTGACGAAGGTGATATTGAATATCATGATGAAGACGTTAGAGTTCGGAGCCTGATGAACAGTGCAACCGGAGGATGTTTGCGCCCGCTGAACATCATGATGATGATGTTAGGAGGAAAGCGGAGGAGGTGAATAGTAGTCGGCAGGAGGATGATTGCGAGTGTCCGCGATATGATGATGCTGTTAGTTTTAGGAAACATGATGCTGACAGAGTAAAGCCGAAACATGATGATGTCGTTGGTAGTTGGAGGGAATATGATGATGATGGCGAAGATGATGATGATGAGGTTGGTCTGCAGACATTCATGCTATATGCGAATGTTATAGTGTGGATGCCTCTGCATCAAGAGGCAACGTAGATCGGGGTAAACCCTAATGGACCTAAGACCTAGGCGATAGAAAGTGGTACAGACTCAAATAGATAGAAGGACCAGACACAGGATGGATGGGTAAGTTGGAGCCTCGAGGGTGCATTTGAAATGATGGCTTTGCCTACGTGACGATGCAGAGGCAACGTAGTTCATGGACTTAGACCATGTGGGCACTGATGATAGATGCTACGCTAGGCTGACACTATGGATAGGATACTGGATGAGACCTTGGTTGACAAGGTGACAAAAGAGATAGAGTATCAAGCCATGTTATCATTAGGTTTTTATTATAGAACATATATGGATCGAATGGGACACAATTGAAGGAAGAATGGACACAAGGTGATTGGTTTCCCAAAGATGGAAGACGCAGTTTTATCACAAGTAACGGCTGTTTACCAGGTTTTCACCACTTGCTTTTATTTACATGAAAGCTAAAAGTACACATGATGGCTATTTGCCAGGTTTTCATCATTGTACCTATCTAAGGTACCTGTTTGCCAGGTTTTCACCAAAGGACAATTTTTTTGTTGTTTTTTCTAATCTTTTTTTTTTTAATTTTTAATTTTTAGTATTTTTCTGATTTTTTTTTTGTATTTTATGCCCCCCTTACATTGGGGTTCTCTTAGGTATAGAACCAGAAAAGATGCATACTGTTGAATGGGTCATCGAATAGCTCACCTTCTGATGTTGCCAACTAATATGCCCCTGATCCATAGGCAGCAACGATCACATAAGGCCCAAGCCAGTTGGGTTCAAAATTGCCTTTCCTTTCCCGTTACTGTTGATTGTGGGGATTTTCTTTAAGTACTAGATCTCCAACCTTAAAGACTCTTGGACAGACTCTATGGTTGTAGCTTTGTGACATCATTTGCTGATATGCCTTGAGATGATTGAAGGCCTTCTATCTCCTTTCCTCTAGCAGCTCTAGCTCTTACAATATAGAAACTCTATACTCTTCATTAGTTATGAGACCTTTTAACGACACCCTTAGAGATGGTAACTCAACCTCGATGGAAAAAATGGCTTCTGATCCATAGACAAGGGCATAGGGGGTAGCACTTGTTGGAGTACGTATACTGGTTCAATAGGCCCATAGAGCGGGATTGAGTTGGATGTGCCAATCATGACCAGCATCATTGACTGTCTTCTTGAGGAGTTTCAAGATTGTTTCGTTGGATGCTTCTGCTTGGCAGTTGCCTTGTGGATAGTAGGGTGTGGAAAAATGGTGTTGGATTTTGAATTTGTCACAAAGCTCTTGTACATCCTGGTTCTTAAAAGGTCTTCTACTATCCATGATAATGGATGAGGGAATTCCGTATCTGCAGATGAGGTAATTGAGGATGAATGAGGAAATCTATTTACCTGTGACAGTGGTGAGGGGAACGGCTTCAATCCACTTGGTAAAGTATTCAGTGGCAGTTATTATGAACTTGTGGCCATTGGATGAGGAGGGGTGGATTTTGCCCACAAGGTCGAGTCCCCATTGACAAAAGGGCCAAGGTGTCATTAAAGGTCTCAGATCTTGAGCTGGTGCATGTATCAAGTTTCCATGTATCTGATACTGCTTGCACTTCTTCACAAACTAACATGAATCTATTTCCATGGTCGGCCAATAATAACCCAAACGTATGAGTTTCTTAGCTAAAGAAGGACTGCTAGAGTGTGTTCCGCAAATTCCTTTGTGCACGTCTTGTAAGGCAGTTTGAGATTCTTCCCATTCTAAACATCAGAGTAAAGTACCATCTAGACCTCAGTGATAAAGGGTGTTAGTGATAATGGTGTAACGAGAGGTTTTGCGAATGAAGGTTCAGCGTTGGTTAGAAGATAAGTCAGGAGGTAGGGTGTTATCCTTGAGGTAAGTGTAAATCTTACCATACAAGGGTGAATTAGATTGGAATAATAGGCATATGGAGTGTGTTTTAGAGAGATCATAAGCTAGTTGTGTAACTATCTCCACCAAGAACTCATACTGTGACTTATTCTTTGGGATCTTGAGGAGCAAGGCAATGGTTTCCATGGCATCTGCTGCTTTGTTTTCAATGTGAGGTATCTATTCAAAAGAGATGATCACAAAGTACTCTTTAAAGTCATCTACCATATGTTTGTATGGGATTAACTTGTCATCTTTAGTTTGATAGTCATCGTTGACCTAATTGATTACTAGCTGGGAGTCACCATAGACATGTAGCTCTTTGATTTTCCATTTTATTGCCATTTTGAGACCAATGACCAAGGCCTCATACTCTATTATATTGTTTGTGCATAGGAATAACAGATGATAAGACTTAGGTATGGTATCTCCATGAGGAGTGACCAACAAGATTCCTACCCCTAATCCATGGTTTGTATAGGATCCATCAAAGTAGAGTTTCCATGAGTGTGTTGAGATATTAAATAAGGATTCATCTGGAAACTCAAATGTCATTGGTGTGGTATCCTATAACGGTGCTTCTGCTAACTGATCATTAATGATTTGTCCTTTGATAGCCTTTATGTCTATATACTCAATGTCATAGTCACTTAGAAGCATTACCCACTTGGCTAGGTGACCTGTTAGAGCTGCTTTGCTTAATAGGTATTTCAGTGGATCTATCTTTGCAATAAGCTTGACTAGATGGGATAGCATGTAATGTCATAGTTTTTGCGAGGCAAAAACCATAGCAAGACATGATCTTTCTATTTGAGAGTATTGCAGTTCATAACCCACCAATGTGAGATTGATGTAGTAGACAACGCTTTCTTTACCTTCATAATCTTATTGTGCTAGGAGGGCCCCAAGAGATGTTGGCATAGCAGATATGTAAAGTAACAATGGTTTTCCTTGGATAGGAGGCATCAAGAAAGGTGGGTTCATAAGATATTCCTTCAGTTTGCCAAATACCTCTTCGTACTTCTCATCCCACCTAAATGGAATGTTCTTATGTAGGAGATGACCAAAAGGTTGGCACTTGTTTGCCAGTTGTGATATGAACCAATAGATTGCTTTAACTTGCCTTGTAGAGACCGTAGTTGAGTGATATTCTTTGGTGGTGGCATTTCCACGATGGCCTTGTCTTTGGCGGGATCCACTTTAATCCCATTTGTCGATACAATGAAGCCTAAGAGCTTGCCTGAGATGACTCCAAACACACATTTCTTTGGGTTCAACCTGACCCTAAATTGTTCTAGTCTCTAAATTACCTTCTCTAGCACATCCAGGTGCGATTCTCTTATGAGTGAATTTGCAAGGATATCATCTACATAGTCCTCCATTGTGACATTCATCATATCATGGAAGATAGTGGTCATAGCCCGTTGATATGTTGCTCCTATGTTCTTTACCCCATATGGCATGACATTCTAGCAAAAAGTGCCCCATGGACAAGTGAAAGCTATCTTATGTTGGTCTTCTGGTGCTATCCTGATTTGATTGTATCCAAAGAAGTCATCCATGAGAGATAACATGGTATGACCTGCTATTAAGTTGACTATGATATCTATATTTGGCAATGAAAAATCATCCTTGCGACAATCTTTGTTTAGATCTCTGAAATCATTGCATAATTTGACTCGACCATCAGGTTTGGATACTAGCACTATGTTGGAGATGCACTCTGGATAGTCTATTGCCCTGATGAACCCTACATCTAGTAGTTTCTTGAGTTCTTCTTTCACTAGCAGTGCAATGTGTGGATGCATCTTTCTAGGCTTCTATTTGACTGGTTTCACTCCCGGATCTAGTGGAAGATGATATAGAATCAAATCTGGATCTAATCTTGGCATATCTGCATATGACCAAGCAAAGTTGACTTTCTTTTTCTTGAAGAATGGTACAAACTTAGTCTTTTCTGGTGGAGTTAGAGACTTAGCAAAGTGAATGATCTTAGGTTGTTCCTTTGTTCCAATGTTAACAGGTTCTGTAGGTTCCACAACAATCTGAGCCTTCTCCTAGTGCATGTCATCAGGGAGTATGTCAATCCTTCCATCGTCAGGTGCCACAGTTGGGTTTTCACCATCGGATGCATCTTTTTTTTACTATTTTGGGATTTGATACTCTCGCGGAGTAGTTTTCACCATCAGATCCATTTTTATTTTCATATTTTTGTGACTGGAAGGCTTGGAACCGTCTCTGAAATAAGCCACGGTATTGAGTTTAATGGAGAAGCCAGCTTTATGATCTCCTGTAGGTAGGTGGTCCCCAAGTTCCATGTAGTCAATGTAGGCATCATCATTTTGGAACATGTCTAGTTGCGGGGTTCCTTGTAAATCCCAGTCGATAAGTTCAGGATGCATAAGGGGGAGGGAGTCGGAGGATAGATCTAATTCATTGATAGTTTGAATGGATATGTGAGGGGTATTGGTAGGGATAGGGTTTGGGATGGTACTTTCCTCCAATTTGTTTATTGTGATAGAACTCAAACCTTCCTTGAAAGTCGTATTCTCAGGAATCGCTGAATCACACTCTAATGGTCTATGTATTAGCATTTGTCCCTCATGGTAGGGGCTATAGGTTTGAACCGTGTCAATTTCCTTGTCGTCATAGGAGTGCTATATTAGCTCATCCCACTCATACTCATTGGAATCTATGTCACTATCCGCTTGAAGGTTATGGATCATTTCCATAAGAGAAGCATTTACATTTGCTTTGCCCTTGTCCTTGTATCCTAGACCTTTTGTATTTCTTGCCAATGAGGATGAAGAAGGTTAAATGGGTTCTATTATTCCTTCTTTTCTTAGGCCAATGGGACCTTGTCCTTCATAACCCATTCTATGTAAGATAGACTCACCTTGCCCGTAGATTTCTGTTGGGAGCTTAGGTGGTTCTTGTTGTGTGTTCTCTTCTTCTTCTATGTAGAGCCATTGTAAGACATCTCTTTCCTCTATTTCATCTGATAGGGTCCCCCATTTTACAAAGGGAGTTGTAGGAGGTGTAGGAGGAGCATATGGCTTTGGAAAATGTTTGGGTCACCCAAAGGATCTAGGAGATAGAGGCATTTTGTCTAAGTTGAGGCTATGCTTGATGGAGTATTCTCCTACTCCTATTTCTTTGATGGTAATTTTCTACTCTTTGGGCTTGGATGAGGAAACTTTAGAGGTAGAATCATGTTGTAGGGTAGGGGACGTAGATGCTCTATTGTTGGGTATGATGTAATCCAGCTTTGAGAAGACAGAGTTGCAATACTGAAAGGGGTCAGGATCACCTTGGATGGTGACTTGCTTGCCATTATGAGGGAATTTTATGCATTGGTGGAAGGTAGAAGACACAACTTTCATGGCATGAATCCATGGTCTACCTAGGAGAATATTGTAGGCTAGCTCCTTGTCTAGGACTTGGCAAATGTCTGTTATCACCGGTCTCACTTGTATTGGTAATACCACTATTTTTTTAGTAGTTCTTTCCTCTTCATTATAGGCTTTAATAGTGATCTTTTTCCTTGGATCCACCGCATTTTCAGAGAACCCCAATGTAAGGACTAGCTTGAGCATGCAAATATTTAAACTAGCTCCTCCATCAATGAAAACCCTTTTGATACGGTGTTTATGGATGAAGGCGACGATGTGTAAGGGGGTGTTATGAGGCTGAGACACTAAGAGGTCATCCTATTCGGTAATGATATGGTACTAGAGGAGGTTAGATTTCCTACCATGGATTGAAACTTCTCTTGGGCCAAGTTCGTGGGCACAGTTGTTTCCACTAGGGATTTTTCAAGAATACCTTTGTGGGAAGGAGACAGACGCAACAACTCTAAGATATAATTGTAGGCAAGAGTTTTTCGTAGTTGGTCTATGACACTATACTAATGGGAATTGGACTGAGAAGGTGACAACCTTGGAGGGAGTGTATTTAACATGACCTTACCACTGCGGGTGATAATGTTGCAATTAGTTTCGTTTAGTTGTTATTGTTGGTTGGGTGTGACCACATTGACTTTTGGGATGTGCTCCGATATGTAGTTGATGGTATAATTGAATGACACACTTGCATAATTAGCATTACTATTCCCATTATTCTAATTTTGCCTATTTCAGTTGTCATTGTTGTTGTTGTTGTTGTACGACCTGCCATGGTTGAGAAGTGGATCCTTGTATGCCACATGCGTCTTGTTAGAGGTATGTTGTTGAGCACCTCCTTGATTTTGGTCAAGTATGTCTTGAATGACATGTTTGATATGGATACAATTGTTGGTCATATGGCCTCTTCCTCTATGATATTCACAGAAATTGGTGTCTTTCCAATAGTGAGGTTTTATTTGAGGCTCATAGTCGCTAGTTGGCGGGAGAGTGATCTCATTGTTGGCCAATAGATTTCTTAATGAAGACTCTTGGGACTCTCCTAGCGGTGTGAACTTTCACCTAGGATTTGAGTTGTACCATGGCTTTGACTCCTGAGAGAATGTTTAGCTGGGCATAGCGTTGCTTGCCTCTCCTTTGAGAGTGAATATTGGTTGTTGTTTGGGAGTCGCCACTTTGGCATCAACCACTCCATCATTGACAACATTTTTATTCTTTGTCCAAAATTTTGACTTGTCCATAGTGTAATTAGAGTTAGGGGTGTCCTTGTACAACTTTATTTGCCCCTTGATGATCATAGCCTTCTCGATAAATAATCCCATCTCAATGACCTTAGAAAATGAGGTAGGGCATTGAATTTGGATTTGGTAGCTTAGATTAGAGTTAAGGTTGTGGACAAACATCTCCATCAATTGCTTCTCAGGTACGTCATATGATCACTTTCTCATGAGTTGTCTCCATCTTTGCAAGAAGGAGGAGAAGGATTCACCACTCTTCTGCTTTGTATTGCATAGGTCAAACATGGAGACTTCATGTTCAATGTTGTACGAGAAGTGCATGACAAACTTGTTTACTAACTCATCAAAAGTTTTGGTACCCAGTGGAAGTCGTGAGAACCACTCCATGGCTTGACTACCTAGAGATCTAGGAAATAGTCTCATTAAGAAAGTTTCATTGTGAGCTACTTCCATGCACATGGCGGTAAATTCCCTAATGTGATCTCTTGGGTCTCCTTTTCCATTGTATTTATCAAATTTAGGAACTTCAAACCAAAAGGGAAAGGGCACCATGTTCAAACTTTTGTCAAAGGGGTATGGTGCGATGTCTTCCAAAGAGTAAGTTTTAGTACTTGTTCTCATTTTGATATTTGTCATTTGTTGCATTAGGTCCTCAATTTGCTTCCTCATTTCTTCCATGGGCATGTTTGGGTCTACAACTTTCTTTCCTTTATCTTCACTAGTGTGGTTTTCAGGAGTTTCCTCTATGGTCTCTTTTAGTTTGTTGAGATCGAAGTTAGTGGGGAGCTTAAGTCCAAGATTTGGAAGATGAATAAAGTACTTGTGAGGGTCCTCATGGAGCACGTTTTCTAGCAAGATTTGAAATTTTTGATCTTGGAGTTGTCCTTGATACTCTTCATGAGAAATTTCGTCATCACTATCATGAGGGGTGACAATGGGATTGGATGATCCAACCATTTCAAGTTGTTTTTTGTATTGAAATCTATTTAAAACCATGCAAGGTGACGTAGGAAGTGGTGGGATGAAGCTAGAGATTTTCGTAAGATGCTGATGGAGACTGTTGAGGATAGGATGCTTGAGACGAGATTTGGACAAGGGACTCTTTTGATTAATGATTCCAAGTAAGATGACCAATACAAGACGATAGCCACAAGTAAGGGTACTTGATACCTGTCTTACCATGTAGAGACTAGTCGTGCACCAAGACTACTAGTGAATTTCTGTGACCTACTAGGTTTACTTGAATCCAAAATGATCTGAAAAAGGTCTTGCACCAATCTTATATAGGATACTTTGACTTTGTTCTAGGCAGACCTGGTAGAAGGTGGATGAGATGACTGATGAAAGATAGAGTTTGACATGGAACAAATGGGGAAACGACGGCAAGGTAAGATCTAATCTCAGAATTTGGAATTAGGATGAAATGGGTACCCAAAAAGGTGAGCAAATTTTTCTCAAAATGTGGGGAGATACTCACTGTCATAGATGCATAGAAACATATGCAGAGTAGAATGGGATAAAAGTGCAACAAGTCGCTATGAATGTGCAGGACTGGTGAAATTCAAATGCACAGTAACAGATGATAAAAGCACAACAAGTCTATGTAAATGTGCAGAAAGTTGGTATGTATGTGCAGCTTTAGATAACAAATGCGCAACTCTAGTTTTTTCAGTGTTTTTTGCAATTTTTGCCAATTTTTCTGATGTTTTTGGTTTCTTTAGCTACAAGATGGTCTTTTTGATATGATTTTCTTTAATTATGGCAAGAAGACATAGTAAACACAAAGAATATTTTCATGGTTTTTTTATTTTTTTTAATTTTTTGACTCTTTTTGACTTGAAAAGAAAGTGAGTACAAATCCTAGGTTGGAAAAGGCAATATTTGTTAGATCCCCTAGCTATGCATATTCAAAGTGGATAGATTCAAGATCTTGGTAGCACCGGCTCCTCTCCATGGCACACACATCTCACACATACCAAGATTTGAGTTTCCCAAGGCTCGTACCCCCACTAAATGTTAGGATTATCTCTGCTATCTCTACTAAGAACCACATGAATTGGGGCGGCTTAAAAGGGCCCTCCTTTTGTGCCAACAAATAGAAGGATTTTCGTCTACTAAAACAAGGATGACTAGTAAGTGCAACCGTTCAAGTGGTTATACATGCGGTAGCACTACTCTCCATTATAGAGTCTCCCAGCTTGCAAGGGTTGCACCTTGGAGGGTTTTGGGGGAGGTTGGTTGTCGGTATAACACAACTTCACTCGTTGTTTGAAGCTTTCACTCCAAACACAATTTATTTATAGTGGCTTGGCAGAGCTTGGCTTTAGCTTGTTACCACTTAAGGTCATTCCCCAAGGATAGATGGATACCCAAGGGCAGGCCTCTCTAAAGGTCAAACACATGCAAAAATGATATGTCTAGCATTTTGGTCACCCAAGATAGGGGAGAGCATAAGTTTGGTATCATTCCCAAAAACACAAAAGACAGTGGTTCTTTTCCCCTAGTTAAAATGAAAAAGACTAAATGAGCTATCTACTTGGGCATGCACAAAAATTTGTTAACTTTGAAGTGATAACAAGATAGCAATGGTTCAATTTTACCAGATAACAAGATTTTGTTAACTCTGAAGTGATAACAAGATAGCAATGGTTCAATTTTAGCCAGATAGCAATATAGCAATGATTTAGTTACCACCCTCCTAGTTAAGACTATGTGAGATTTACGTGAGCATCCATTTACTTTCCTTTCAGAAATCAAAGTATGAGTTAACAAGTGCAGCTATATGATCTAAACCAGTACCTAGCCTGCAAACAGATCCAACAGTGTTCCTACGAAAAAGTGTTAGCGTTAGCGAAAAACACAAGAAAACCCTAAAATCACTGTCTAGATCAGATGCGTAGCTACAGAGTCTGAATGAGTAGAAACAAAGCTTGGAAGCGCAAGAGTACAAATGCACTATGATAGAGGTCAAAAATGCAATAATATAGAGTATATGTGCAGAATTAGCAGATGTACCGTATCAGAGGTTATATGTGCCGAAACAGAGCCTGTATGCACTGAAAGATTGGATGCACCGGAATAGACAATAGATGCATGTTAGGATGGGACAGATGTGCAGATTCCTCCTGTGTAAGGCTTCCTAACGCACAAAAACTTAGATTTTGGGTTAAATTTGGGGCTAGGCCCCATGGTGTGCGCCAATAATGTTAAGGGAAAATTGGAGTAAACATGAATAATCAATATATCAATATCAATAATACCTAAAAATCAACAAAAAGGGAAATAATCAAGATCAAACAAACAAAGATGAAACCTTTGCAAACCTCAATACTTCATAGCTTATGTTGGTTGCCTATCTCAATCGATCTTGCATATATGAATAAGGCCCTCAGAGAGTGCACTTCCTTGCTATTCCAAGATTGTCAATGGAGAATGGCCATGATAGTGCTTTGTAATGAAGATGAGCTTCACAACAATGGTAGTGATATGGCAACAAGTTGATTGCAAGCAAATGGAATGACTTGGGTGCCAAAGGCACATTGTAATTCCTGTAGAGTAACAGTACTGAAAGCTTGGATGAATGAAATGGAAGAATAGGGTTCAATTTATAGACTTTGAGAGAAAGAAGATCAATGGTACAGAAAGAATGAGAAGATCAACAGTATAGAACGGTTGAGGAATATGCGTGAATAGAAAGAAGACACGTGTCTTGCTATATTTTGCATGAGAGGAATTAATAAAATAGAAAATTAGTTAAGAGAAGAGATTAAATCTTTTTACAGGAATAGATCAAACAGTTAAGAGAATAGAACTAGAGAATAGAAATTGCATGAGGATGAGAAGATATTTTATCTCAATTAAATATTTAGAATATTCAATTGCATGTGCACAAGGATTGAATTATATTTAGAGATAACTCAATTTAGAAGAAATGGATAACTTAAATAAATATTTGATGTGTTTAAATTTAGAGAAGATATTATTGGAAGAAACAATTAAATAATTGATATTATTTAATTTAGAGTGAGTTTGGAAGAACTAATTAAATAATTGGTATTATTTAATTTGTTGGAGGAATTAGAAGAATTTTAAGAATTTTAATTAAATAAATTATTTTTATTTAATTGTTGGGAGAATATGAATTAAATAAATAAATTTGTTTATTTATTTATTGATAGAGGAATTAGACTTAAATAAATATTAAGAATATTTATTTGGACATAGTCATGTCATTTTTAGGCGTATACACTTTCAATGAATTATGATGGGGAGCAGAAGATGGTGCAGCAGAATGACTTAGATAAAATATCACCATCCCGAATAAATATACCAATGTCATTATTCAGACATGATGTGCCTTGATGTTTAATAAATATGGCATTAAATTCCTGCCTCAAGAGAATGACACCACGTCTTCACACGTTATTCAAAAGTTCAAAATTTTTGAAAAGAGATCTGCCTGACATGTCGTGCAACTCATTAAATGAGAAGAGAATGCCTTGAAAAGTGGAAAAAGCTTCAATATCACAGAGTCACTAAAAATCCAAACTTTAGAGCCACAAGTCAGAGGTTATGAAGTTTTGAGAACCCCCGACTTGTCGACAACATAGAGACTACAAAGTGTGCAGGATGAGTTAACAAAGGGAAGACGAAGTCAGGAGGTCAGGAGGTTAAGGAACTTTATGACTCTGCGACTTCGGTTATGAAAACCTAGACACCCATGACTTTAGTTACAAAGACTTAGAAATCCACGAATTTACAAGGATAAACCAAAGGCAACTAAGGAAATTCAAATTTTTATGGCTAAGTTATGAACATAAGACTTGAAAGAATGCCAAAATTTGACATGACACTAAATTTAAATTTAGGGTAACATATCTCAAATGTTACTATATATATAAGTCTTGTTGATTCATTCATAAACTTTTGTGATAAGTTTTTCTCTTATTGAAGAGTATCTTAGAGATATTATTACCACTAGAAATGTCTAAAGATAGTGGTCTATTATCACTTATGCAACCACGACAAAAATATCTCTATATTTAAGGATGTTTGTCATGAGTTCATAAACTTATTCTATGGGGAGAATCTGTGGATTTGAGAAGACCAAGAGGTCAATGATTTTATTATTGAAGACTTCAACATAGCAATATTGAAAGCTAGACTTAATAGAAAAAATAGCTATAGAATTTTGGTATTCATTAAAGATTTTATATGCAGAGGATACACCTCGTGAGTTTCGTTTAATCATTATATGAGAAATGTGATGCCCTTATAGTCAAGAGAAGAGTAGAGACCATTGTTACTTAAGTTATATATATTATTATAAGTTTTTACTTTTGGAAAAACAAGAAAGTTTTTCTTTGATATTTCAATGATTGGGTTAAATAAATTTAAACCCTAGAATCAACTCAGATGAGTTTAGAGAACTTAAAATCTCTTAAGATGGATTATGACATTGTTTTAGTCTAATGTATTGTATGGCCAACAGAAAGGATCAAGAAACCATATAATCATAAATTATCACTTGAAAGAGTCTATGAAGCTTGTTGATAAAGTTTAGAGATTTCATGTTAGAGTTGAAATATGACTTATAGTACAAAGAATGCTTAATTCTTGAGGCATGGAGTAGAATGACAGGAAGTCATAGACTGATGGTTGAAAGAATGAAACTAAGGACTCTCTAAAAGGTTAAATCTTATAAACCCATACAAGATATATCCTAGATTCAGGATTAAATGCTAAGTCAATTGACTAGAAATTGAGTTCAGACAAGACAACTCATGTTTAGAGCTACTAGTCAAGAAAGTCAAACTATAGGATGAGATAGTTTCCAATTTGAGTTAGAGGTGTGTGAACACATGACTATGTTAATTGCAAACATCTATCTATATAGAAACTTTGGCCAAAGTGATGCATTTGTCTCTGTATGCATTAGTTGGTTCATCGCATCTAGATAGCATGACCAATCAATATGATCATACTTAGCTAGAAGATTGTCCAAGGTTGTATGGTCGATTGAGTTACATAAGACACATCACTAGAACTCAGATGGCAACCTATTGGTTCTTTATGTCTATACTCTTCATGAAGGGTAGGGCCACTTCCAAGAAGGAAGGTGTATGTAGGACCGTTAGTCTGTGGTTAGAGGTAAAGCACTTGGATGATGCTCTCCCTCTATAGTAGAAGACTCATTGAGACTTGAGTGACAAATATCAAGATTATAGATGTAGTGTACTTCATGATTGAATTATGATATAAAATTATTCTTTTTGCCAAGTACAACACATTTGTAAATGTAAAGTGAAATGTTTTCACTATGATTTATCTTTGAATTTATTGTATTTCAAGGTTGGAAAGATATTCAGAAAAGATATGCATGTAATTATGCACATGTTAAAAAAATTCTCTCATGGTTATCATGTTCTTTTACTTTCTTAGTAATTTGTATGTGTAATTCCTAGTAATTAGAGAAGGCATGTTACACTAATCTAGGGAATAGTAATTGAAACTTGTTTACTATGTCTGGAATTTTATATGTGTGTATGCTCTCTCCTTACACTGAAAGGTGATCTTGGAGATCAAAAGAACTTGTTAATTAATTTACTTGCTTTCTTTACTTTTATTCCCATGGACCCAAGATCAATACGTATGTTCTTCTCTCGCATTGAAAGGTGGCCTTGAGAATCAAAAGTACTTGGTATCCTCTCTAGGAGGCCTAGTAAGAGATTTCATCACCCTTAAAGATGACCTCAACCACGTGTTCTGGTGGGGTATATAAAGGGTGAGAGTAAAAGTTGTACCTCAATCTAGTCATGTAGTTATTGGCATGACCTTGGGCCCTAGGTGATTCTAGACACAAGGTGATGTGATGTTTCCTTAACCACTTATGTTACATGCTTTCAATGGACTGGTGTTGAGAGATTTGGACCCCACCGTACCTAGTGTATATTGGGGATCCCTAGACACCTTGTTATCCTAGATAAGACCCTTTGGCCATCATATCCTTTGGTGTATCATAGCTGCATGGAGGAGAAAAACTCACGCTATTACCTTCATTGTTTGAGATATAATACACTTTGGGGAAGACTTTGTCTCTGACGTAAGAGGTGTCAGGTGGTACATGACCTTTCATTCCCTACCTATCCAAGTAATGATAAATGGTATCAATGGCATGGAAACCACCATTATCTAATAGTGGGGGTTTAAGTCACACCTAAGTGAGTCCGCAAGATATGACACTCCTTTCTTGAATAATATAGGATTGTACAAGAATGTTTGGCATGTTCTTCTTGTTATCTACCAGTGTATTCCATTTTTTATCCATGGAGGTTAATAGCCCTACGTACCCAATTCCAAAAGTACCACAACCATTGTGTCTTTTTTGTTTTAAATCTCTTGCCAAAGAACATATCCAAAATTGTTTCTGAACATCTGATTATAGAATTTCTCTATTGAACAACATTTCCAATCATCCTTTGTCTAGACTTAGAGATATTTTATACCAGTTGAACATACACACAAACCTGAGACTTTTGCCATCTGCATTATCAACCTTTCATCCATCTCAATCCATCATCATCATTATCTTATTAGACTTTTAAACTAGTTATCCCATTGAGACAATAAGTAACTTCTTGGACATCTTTATCAACGTCAACCAACACAATACTTTTGATCATCTAGTTATCTTAATCATCTTGTTCAAGTCAGAATCTAGATCTAAATCAACTAGCTTGTCACTTGTTTGAGAAGTTTGCCTCTCAAATTAGAAAGAAAGTTAGTACCTACCATTAGTGACTTAGCTAGCTTAGGAGAGTGGCTGCTCTTGTTTGGTGAACCTCACTTCCCCATCTAGTATTTTCTTGAATTCATTAGTGTAGTTCTTGGAAGCCAATCTCAATCCAACACCTATCAATTTGATCTAGATTTATCTCAACCTTGTTTGATTATCATCTTTTTATCTCCACATCAAATCTTTGGTCCAAACATCCTTGAAGTATCACTATCTTTTACAAGTCCAAAACGCCCCATCCATCTTCATGCATCATCAAAATTCTCTAATATTTGATGCCCATAACTAGATCTCAATATCAAAAAAACATGGAGACAAATCAAAACTTTCCTAAAACACTAATAGACGCAAGTCAATTTACTATGGGAATGCCCCCACATGTCTTTTTACCTAGTGGATATGTTTTGGGTCAATCATCTTCCATAGACATAATACCCCAATCACAAGAACTAGAGGGAGACTTTAACCATGACAATTTCCAAGATCTAAAAGTTTTAGACATAGTAGACCGTCTAGACTCACATTTGATCCTAATCAATTTTTCCTCTTACTGAAAGGGGAGCTAAATTGCCTAGTAATTTTGATACCTCCACACTTAAAGAAAAAGACCCCTCTTCCTTTTCTACTTCCACAACACCTACCATAGCACCTATCATCTCTACCACAACTACACCACCATCCTATAGCACTTCTTCTATGCCATTCACTAACCAATTCATTAACCCTCTCTATGAACCTCCCATGTCATTTGGTCCTAATTTTTCTAATGCTCCATCATCTATCCCACAAGTTAACCCAACCATGTCATCCATAATTCAACCTAATATTCCCATCACTTCACAACCACAAGCTTGTTAGTTTCAAGATAGACAACTGAGAGGGGGGGTGAATCAGTTGTCCCAAAGATTTCCTTTTATTAACCACTTAAATTCTTCTTGTAATTCAGTAGTATAATAATAAATCAATCATGGAAACACAATGCAATAATTCAAGAGCAAAGACACATTAACACACATGACACCAAGATTTTAACATGGAAAACCCAGTTAAGGGAAAAACCATGGGGTGACTAACCCAAGATTGTATTCTCTGTTAAAAGAATAAGAACAAAATGGCACATGCCAATTAGGGCTCACTGCTCGAGCACACTGCTCACTATAGGCCCACTACCTACAGGAGACACAGTGTCTACAGAATGATAAATATTACATACTTGAACTGAAGAATAGAATCGTCACCATGCTTGAGTTAGTTCCATTTAAGCTCAATACTTCTGCTCTACCTTTTGCTCTTCTCCTCTCTACCACACTCTCATCTTCGTCAAGATTCTTTTGAAATGGCTTCACAACTCTTATTTATACAAGACATTGACTTTGGGATAATCATCAAAGTTGGCATACCTTACAAAGCAAATACACAAATACAACTTGACTTATTACAAAAGACTTCATGCGAATCACCACACTGTTGACCATGTAGATCTAGGACTTAAATCTTCTTTGAGGAGCATGCCATGCTTCATAGAACATCTTCAACATCATCCACAAGATGTGTAAATCATCTGGTCAACCAAGTTTAGGAAGTACATCATCATCCAGAAGTAATTCTTCAATTACAAGCTCAATCTTCAATGTAGATCACTAACACAAACTAGACACAATCTAGAGACCCCCACAAGCTTTCCTAAAACACCAAGAATAGCCACACCATTTTTTATTACTAAAATCATTCTCTTCTTCATCTGAAACCTTAAGAACATAGTCTGTCATCACTGTGATATTGGAATAGATGCTTGCGGACCTCTAGACCATGAACCAATTGAGTTGTCAATTCACATTGACTTCCTAAACATTGCACCAAATCCGTAGAACAAGGTATTACATTTTTGGATCTCACCGGACCTATTAGTGTCACTCTGTCACTCTGAACTTCTACCAAAACCAGTTTTACTCATGTGGGCATAACTTCTTCAAATCTTCATGCAGACCTCTCAAATCTTTACTAGTTCACCTTTAGACACATATCTAAAAACCCTTTGATGCGCATCCTTTGATCTTCATCTTAGCTGGGATCTTCACTTCATAGAGCTTCACTGTCTTCACTGTTCTTCTTTGTTTCTGATAGGACTAATTTTCTCAATATCCTCAGCATACAACTTGTCCAATCCTTGACATCAATACAACAAGAGTATGTTGATATCAATGACAATACCTTTTAGGCCCATACTTGCAACAATATGCCCCTTTGTCATTGATGGCAACATATGATGTGAAAAATTGTTTTAACCATCAAGACAAGTACTTCTCATAAAAACCATTCACAAGTCTTCTCTTCCTTTACTACTCCCCCTTTGATCAACAACCACTTTTTTTTTTCACATGTCTTTTCTCCCCCTTTGACATCAATGGAAAAGGGCACATACTTGCATCACTCAGAATCATACAGACTGCTCCTCCTGAGTAGCAGCTTTCCATCATCAATCTGGACCACAAGATATTACTGTGAGATCCACCAGACTGATGCACATTAGTGCATTTTAATTTAGAACAGGAGCGGTAATAACCCCTAACTTCTTCCTGAGATACTCAAAAAAGTCCTTAGGTAGAGGTTTAGTAAAAATATCTGCAATCTAATCCTTGGAGGGCACAAACTCCAATATGACTTCTTTTTTGTTCACTTGCTCTCTCAAAAAGTGAAACTTGAAGGATATATGTTTTGTCTTTGAGTGCAACACTGGATTTTTTGAAATATTTATTGCACTTGAATTATTAGAGAAAATTGTGATAGGTTCCTCATAATCCACTCTGATGTCTCTTAGCATTTGCTTCATCCACAATACTTGAGTGCAACTACCTAGTGCTGCAATATATTCTGCTTCTGCAGTGGACAGAGATATTGTCTCTTGTTTCTCGCTTAGCCAAGAAACCAATCTTTTCCCTAAAAAGAATGCTCCACCATTGGTACTCTTCCAGTCATCCACATCTCTTGCCCAATCTGCATCTATATAGGCATGAAGAGAGAAATCACGATCTCTAGGATACCATAAACCATACTCAACTATTCCTTTTAGATATCTAAGAATTCTATTGATTGCCATGACATGAGATTCTCTAGGATCAGCTTGGAATCTAGCAACAAGACCAACAGCATTCATAATGTTAGGTCTAGTTTGAGTAAGATACAGTAGTCCTCCAATCATTACCCTGTACTTTTTCTAATCAACCTTAGGAGAGTCATCATCTTTTCTTAATTTACATCTAGTTTCCATGGGAGTATTCATTGGTTTTGAGTCTCCCATCCCAAATTTCTTCAACAATTCTTTCACATATTTGGTCTGTGAGATGAAGATTCCTTTCTTTGTTTGAGTGATTTGCAGACCCGAGAAGAAATTTATTTCCCCAAACATGGACATCTCAAATTCACTTTTCATTTGATTTGCAAAAGTTTTGCACATACTATCTCTTCCTCCAAAAATGATATCATCAACAAATACTTCAACAATCAAGATATTTTCATGATCAATTTTGAAGTACAAGTTACTATCAGCAGTACCTTTGTTGAAACCAATCTTCAAAAGATGCTTATCCAGTCTTTCATACCAAGCTCTTGGGGCTTGTTTGAGTCCATACAGTTCTTTCTTCAACTTGCAGACCATATCACCATGATCAGACAGTTGAAATACATCTGGTTGCTCAATGTATACTTCTTCTTCCCATTCAAGAAGGTAGACTTGACATCCATCTAATATACATTGAAATCCTTAAAGGTAGCAAAGGCAAGAAATAATCTGACTGCTTCAATTCTTGCCACCAGAGCAAAAGTTTCTTCAAAATCAACTCCTACTTGGGAATAACCCTTGCAGACCAATCTGGCCTTGTTTTTATTTAACTGGCTTGTCATTGGGAAATACTAAGCACTAAATGATGGACCACTAAGGAAGGATCCAATCTAGGCATGTTTGCATATGACCAAGCAAAGTTGATGATCCTTTTCAAAAAAAATTATGAAATCCTTTTTCTCTTTCTTTGAAAGGGATGTTACTAGAAATGTAATCTTAGGATTTTGGGTTGTTCCCAAATTGATCTCTTGTGATTTCTCAACCAGAAATAGAGACTTTTATAGATATGTTGATTGTAGGGGAAGGCCAAATCCTCCATCCTTAGGCACCTCAAAGAGGTTTTCACCACTGGATATGTCCTTTCTTTTTACTATTTTGGAATCCAATGGTGCCATAATGTGGTTTTCACTAGGGGATCTATTTATTGTTTTATTTTTACAACTAAAGGAGTTGACCTTCTCACCAAAGTATGTTGTGTTATCAAGATCAATACTAAAACTTGATTTATGGTCACCTAAGGGAATATTGTCTCGTAGTCCCATGAATTATGCGATGGCCTCATCATTCTGAAATATGTCTAGACTTGGAGGCTCTTGTTAGTCCCAATTGATAATTTCTAGGTAAACAAGTGGAAGGCTTTGGGTTTCGGTAGTGGATGTAAGGGAGATAGAGAATATCATGAAAATGGATATCTCATGAAATAGGTCTACGAGATGTATCACAGAGTTGCCAATGGTATCCTTGTTAGAGTTTTCAACTATGGGAAAAGCCTTCACTAATTCGTCAAGAATATACCCGATGTTTGAGGACTTTGGTACCTCATTTCCATACCCTAATCCTTGTTTATTATGTTTTCTTGTGACAATGATGGGTTCTACATTTCCTTGTTCATGCAATCCAAGGCCACCTTGACCTTTGTAACCCATGTTCCTAATAATACGAAGACCTCTGGTATACAGCTCAACTAGTAGTGTGACCTGATCTTGGGCTTCCTTATATAGCCAAGATGAGATATCTTCAATGGATTTGTCCTTTAGAAGTCGTTCATGAATGAATGTGGTGGGGCTAGCATTTTTGACAACTTTTAATCATTCTTTTTCTAGGGCTGGTTTTCCATAAGACATAGGTGATTGTGACAAGTTCCCCACATAACAATATTTCTGTAGGTAATACTAACCAAACCCTTTGTCTTTGTATTGGAATTTGATCTCGGGAACACATTTCGCCGATGTGGATTTTGTCAATGTAGATGAATTAATGTAGGATAAGAATGATGAGTTGAATATTTCACTCATCTATTTCATTCTATTTCCTATTCTGAAAGACTTTAACAAAACACTATGGCATATATATTTACATATTATTATAATTATGTTTGTCTTTTGGATAGATTATGCACATGTTTGGTTTTCATTTCCTTTGATGAAATCTCTTAACTTATTTACTTGAATTTCATTTTTGAAATGCATATCTTATGAATTTTGGTATAAGTGGTTTGTGTTTGCATAAGGATTACACTAGTAAGACTTCCAGTGGTCTCTGGATCCCTCTAAAGCCCCCCTCTTTCTGCAAAGAACCTGAACTCTAGATGGCTCCAGATGTTGTTACCCTCTAATAAAGTCATCCTCCCCTTGATTTGATGACTGTTGTCAGCCAATCCTAGGGCTACCAAAAGGCCTAGAAATACAAACATGACCCATGCCTCAATTAAGGAAGCTATTATAATCTAAATCTCCACGTCACTCCATTTCAGTGACTAACTACAGTACCTGCTAATTGGTGTCAGTCCTAACAGAAGTTGTTGTCACCAAACACCACACCATTTCAATAAATCACTCAAGTTCACTAACAACCAAGTCAATTCAAATCCTAGATCTTCATTAAACTTCTGAGGAATCATCAATGTAATAAATTAGCAACTGGTTTCAAGTCCAGTTAGCTATAGTTAGAACCGATGTTAAGTTATTCCTTCCAATAAAGCTTGAATGTATAAATAGGAGCAAACCATCTCTCTAAGCTAGTTCCAATTTTTCTTAGATAGTTGTTCCCCAGATTGTGTTTTCAACAGGAGGAAAACTCCTTATTTTTAGACATGTATTTTCATCCATCCTTTGGACTATGATTGAATGTAAATAAAGGGGGAATTCTTCTAAAAAGATTTAGTTGAGCAAAGAGGATCATCTCCAGCTGGGAAAGTAGAGCCCGCTTCTTCATTTTAGAGGAGATCTCTCGATATTTTCATGTTTATTCATTTCTATTATATCTTCTATTCAGTTAGCTTTGTATTTGTGTTCATGTGATGTGTGTTTTACTTCTATGTGATTGTTAGCTAAGTTGTTCCCTCTAGGATTGTTTTATAAGTTCTAAAATAGATTTGTTATTCCACGGTACTATCTTATTCAGAGTGTTTCATTGTTGTAGCTTAACAAGTAAAGGCAATTTATTTTTATTTACTTTTCCAACAAGTGTGGTTATTGCCCAGAGAGTTAGAATAGTTTCTTTCATTGCAAGTGTGTTTATTTTCCAACAAGCTAGAATAGTTTCTTTCACTACAAGTGTGTTTATTTTCTAGCAAGGTAAAATAGATTCTTTCATTGCATGTGTGTTTATTTCTAAAGCAAAAAGATAGATTTTCATTTCTATATGACCTTTCATTTCTGTAAGATTGAAACCAAGTCCCATCCATGAATCATTCAACCAAATCCCCCATACCAAAGAGTCTTATCGCAGATCGCTCTAGACACCTCCAGATTGATAAAATTAAATGATGATGCATTAACAAACACTACTTTGACCCTTATCAGGAAAAGATCTACAAATCATTGTAGGTTTAAGGTGTTGATAAGACTTTCAATCCATTAGTTTATGAGAAGACCTAGGGATGCCTTAGGTCGATTCATCAAGAAAACCATAGCTAATACATCTCTAGAATCTAATTTAGAAAAACCTCCAGATCATCTGATCAATCAAGGCTCACCTATATTATTAGAGTCTTCCAATTCATCTGCTACATCTTCAACAATGGGTGACAATGGTGGTAACCATGAGGAACTAGCTAATAATAGAACATTCTCTTATCCGATCTCCATCATTCCTAAGAGAAATGAACCTCCTATGAAAAATATATCTCTTGCATTTCTACCCACCTTTAGGGGAAAAACTTTGGAAGATCCAAACTAATTCCGATTTGAATTCAAGGTCCTCTACCAAACTTATGATTATGCCACAGATAATCAGAAATTAAAACTGTTTCCTTCCACTCTTAAGGAGTCAGCATTGCAATGGTTCATGGGTTTGACTGTAGACTCTATCACTACCTAGGATGAAATGGAAACCATTCTTCTTGATAAATATCAAGATTATTGTAGAGTCAGGGATCGAAAAGATGAACTCTTCCACATGAAACAAATGGAAGATGAAAATTTGGAGGATTATGTGGATAGATTTTTATTTGTCCATAGGAGGTTTGGAAACAATCTAGACGAGGAATTAAGTAAAACTATCTTTCTAAGAGGAATTGACGATGAGATTAGGGAAGCTTTAAATCTGATGGGTAAGGGAGATATTAACAAACTTTTACAGAAATTGTAGAAGTCTACAGAAACTATTCTCACACTAGAGCAGGTAAAAGAATACTAAAAAGGGTTAGTACCTGTTTAGTGGAAAATTGGATTTGTTATTGTTTTGGTGTTTTGATGTTTGAATCTGCCTTTCCACTATACATTCAAGGATCTAGGGTTGAGTGGCTAGCACTATCATACACTAGATCACTTGTGAGATGTAGGGAAACTTGGATTAGGGAATTTAATTATCAATTTATTTTCTCTTATGCTCAATTGGCCATTAAAACCCTAATTATGCAAATATGACAATAAATTGATGAATAACAAAAAATTCTCATGTGGACAAAAGTGAAATGGCAAATCACAGAATACCTATTTTTGGGGTTCCAAGATGGAATAGTCAGGGACACTCGAGTGGGTGCCCAAGTCCAAGGTACTAGTTCCTTTGTGGGATCTGGACCTCCTTCTGACACTGATTAGCCTTGTAACTTCTATTTCTAGGAAATCAGTTGTGGAGGACACTAGAGCGAGTGCCCAAGTCTTTGAAGTGCTCTAGTGTCCTTTTCTTTAGATCCTAAATCCTTGATGCATGCCACTTCTTCCTGCAACTTCACTTTTCCCAAATGCGACACCTGTAACCTGCAATCACAAGACTTGGTTTGAGGGTTGTGGTGTTTAGAGGCTTGCCTTAGTCGAGCCCCAGAGGACACTTAAGTCTTTGAACACCGTTGTTAGATAGAGAGTGCTTTCCCTTGTGAGGCTGATGCAAAAACCAAAGGAATCAATGATGAAAACACAATATAATGTCACCTTGTAGTGGAGCTCTCATGGGAGGAAGATGCTCTTCATTCCATGAGGAAATTGATGCTCAAATTTGCAAATATAAAAATATAAAGCACACAAGTCTGCTCTTGCAACACAATGAAAGCCTTGAATCACCATGAGATCACTTGAACATCACAATTGCCATCTAGTTTACAAATGAATGCCTAAACATGCTTTTATATGCAACTACAAACACTCTTGCCAAGATTTTCATAATTTAAACTTACTGTGTTTGCAAAGGGACCAAATAATGGTCACAAACTGACACCTAGAAATTAGGGCTGCCCCAAAACAGGGTAGGATAGGGCATGGGCGCCCAAGTCCTCCCCCTATTTTGGGTAGGGTATAGCTCAAGGGGTCCTCCTAGGTCCCATTTGTCATGTTACCTAGGTCTCATTCCATCGGGATGCCAAAATATGAACTAAGATGTCCTAAATGCATGCTAAAGACCCGAGAGCTAAACCTTATGAGGGAAAAGCCCCCAAGGGGACATTTTCCAACGTTACATTTAGCCCCCACTTTAATGTATGTATAAATGCGAGTCCAATACATGAATTAAAGTAAGGTCACAAACACATCAAGCATGGAGAAGATACGCCAATCACATAGAAAACAGTAACAGGCACGCAAAACATGAAGAAGATAGTCATAGTCATACATAACACCGAGAAGATAGTCAATGCATATAAGACACATTAATGCATGGAAGATAGGCATGATTTCTTTTCTTTTCTTTTTCTCATATATATGAAATGTAGATGCAAGTACTAGAAAGTAAATAAACCTCCCATAATACATGATGCACTACCCTAGGGTGCAGGTCTCTGTATATATGGGGCAACACACACACAAGACACACAAAACCTCCCAAAATGTAGGAACCACTACCTGAAGGTGCTGGTCTCTGCATATGGGGCAACAAACATGCCACACAAAACAAGCATGCCAAAACACACACACTTGAAGACACAGAGAAAACATGATAGACAAGTGATGGAGTGTACCTCATTCTAGGTCCAACACCATCTCAAGCACATTACAGGTACACACCGATGATTGGGCTTCGCCACAACAATCACCGAAGACACACTTAAAGGTTGAGTTAGTCACAGAACTGCTCCCTGCCTCCATAGAGGACTTTTAAAAATGCAACCCCACCCACGTCACGGAGATGCCTTATAATGAAAAGGAAGCATGACATACAACCCCACCCACATGACAGAGATGCCTTATGGTAAAAAGGAGGTATGAGCTCAAAAGTATACAACCCCACCCACATGATGGAGATGCCTTACGATGAAAAAAAGGTATACGCAATAGATTTCAAGATAGATTGATTGATTGCAAACAAACTCAGGATGTAGGAAGTACTCATCGCACTAGTCTGCACTTGAGGACAAGCACATTGCTAACATCTACAATAGACAACTTACCTTATATGCCCCCACCTTAAGGTGGCTGATATCATGCATCAATATCAAGCACGTTAAGGTAGGAAGAAAACACACAAGGGAACATAGACTTTCACAAATCCCATGCCCCCCAAAGGTGACATGTACTTCACAATCACCAAATGTTCCCACAAACACATCCTTGCAAGAAACATGTTAGTGTCTACATAATCATGATAAACAACAACATCAATGCATATGAAATATGAGGTATGCAAGATTCAAGGTAGACAAAGTGCACAAAGCAGCAATATTGTTTATGATTTGTAAAAGAGATAGAACACCATCAAAATCATCACTTCGTAGAAAGCACGAGTGCTTCCACTAGCCAAGCATCGGATAAGATATACAACCCCATCGTCATATTAGGAACTAAGTCCATTTTTTTATTTCTCTCGAAAGGGACACTAGGTCCGCATCAGTATAAATGTTTGTTGTCATCTGCCCACTAGGTGGAAACACTAGAGGAAGGGAAACAATAAATTAGAGAAGAGTAGAAAGTGTCTTAGGGATAGTTGCATAGGAGGGTGCCCCTAGGTCACCAACCACAACACTATGTCTGTAAGACACAACACACAACAACGAAATTAGAGAGAGAGGCAATATAGAAGAATGGTGATACAAATAGAAGGTCACAACAGAGGTGGTCTCCTGGTATCCTAGACCTTACAGGGGAATCCAAGGTCATCCTAGGAGGCCTAAACAACACATAACACATCATGGGGGAAGCACATCACGAGAGAGAGAAAGGGTTAGAGATACTTACTTGTAGGGTCTTCATGCTAAGTCTTATCATCAAGTAAATCATTGTCATCCTCCCACTCCCTAATGTTAGAGGAAGGTGGGGTTTAAGGTATCATATCCCAATTCATGTCTTTCTCATCATGTTGTTTATTGTTAGGATCATGTTTGTTTGGTTTAATGTTAGGATCAATGTTTTCTTGTTGAGAGGCAAGGTAATCTTGTCGCCTTCTCTTCCTCCCTTTTGCAAGTTGATGTTGTTGTGCTTTACGACTTAGTTTTTGTAACATAGGGCTTTGCTTTGTTATGGATGTTTGTGTTGTAGAGGAGGAAGTACCAAGATCAAAGGCCCTTTGTCTAGGTGGAATGTTTTCTTGTTGAAGCTTAAACTATCATACTTATTCTCTATCCTCTTCATGATGTCCAAATAACTTGAATATTCAAACAAAGGAGGGACATTAAAGGTCTTCTCTTCCTTGGTGAAATCCAAGGTGTGTGAACAATCAACTAAAGGAAGAAGGTTGGTGGGATGATCCACAAACGTAGGAATTTGATTATTGTTAAATGAATGCTCATTTTCTACCCATGGAATGTTCTTTGTTAAAGGGAGCTCTTCATTCACTAATGCTTCATCTTGGCCAGGGAGAGTAGTGGAATTACTAAAGCTATCCCTAGTATTCTCATTTGAGTATTTAGTTATAGGGGAAGAAGGATAACTTATGGGATCATCATCATCTCTTTCCTTGCTACTCATGGAGAAGAACTCAATTAAGCTTTCTAATATTGTAGGATGTTCACTCATGAGGCTTAAAAATTGGTCAAAGTCAAGATCTTTGATAAATGCAAGCAAAGATACCATTGAAAAATGACATGGAGGTGCCATTCAAATGTAAGATCAGATTTTGAGAATCTTTTCAAATTGATGCAAAAGACAAGTGCAAAACTATATGTAAAAATAACCTTAAATGCTTGATTTTTTATGTTTTTTCAATGCAAATGAATGAAACAAAAGGTGTTGTAAGGATTTTGATCAGTGGAAGCAAGTTATATGTCTGATATCAGTCCAAAACAGCAATATTATCCTTCTCAACACACTCTTTATGCAAATCCAAGATAATGCCAAGTCAAAATATAGTGAAAATATGTCGAATTAGGCACTTTTTTCACCAAAACTCAATGCAAGAGAGAATAACAAAGGGTATTGTGAGAAAAATTATGATGGAAAGAAAATAATATCAGTAATAACAGCCAATTGGTGCCAAAATACTCAACACAACACACTTTTAGTGCCACTTAAGGTCAAACCCTAGTGAAAATATAGCAAAAATAGACTATTTTTCACAGTTTTTCAATTCCAAGACCTAGAAAAAGTGATGTTGTAATGAATTTTAGGATGTGTAGAAAATAATAATAATTATATAAGTCACCTCAATCCATAAAACTTGTCACAACACGCTTGGAGTGCAAACTAGGTCAAACCCTAGGGCAAAAATGGTCAAAATGTGTAGTTTTTGACCAAATTTTCAATGTAAGAGGCCAATCAAAGGGTGTTGTGAAGTTTTTTAGGAATGGAATAAATTAATTACCCTAATAAAAACCAATTTTTGCAAAAATACTCTTCACAACATGCCTATGGCGCAAGTTTAGAGAGTCGATAAGGCCAAATTTAGTGAAAATTATTGTTTTTGAAGCCCTAGTTTTTAGATCTTGACACAAAATGATATGTGAATGTTTTAAGGTATGTTTTATGATGAAAATAAAATTTTAATAGATATGAAAATAAATTCCAAGGTTGATCATGCAAAGTTCTAATGCAAATTTAATGAAAATGCATGAAAAATGCTAGTTTTTGTTGAAATTTTCTATGCAAAAATGGAAATATTTTGAATCTAAATGTAAATTTACACTAAAATGGAGGACTACAGCCAAATAAAAATTTGAATGAGCCTCTAAAATCAGTAGAAAAATCTAAAAGAAGATTTTGCCTACTAACCCTAGATTTTGGAATTACTAGGTTATATGAAAATTGTCAAAATTTCTACAAAAGCCTAGCAAATTAATGATGAAAATGCAATGCAAATGATTGAATTTTTGTGTTTTTCTATAGTTTATATCAGATCTGATGCAAAAATCATGAATTGGGGAAATTTATAAAGAATTGATGCAATTTAGTGAGCTATATGAAAATGCAAGCTAGGGTTTTCAAATTTTTGCAAATTTTTCAATTTTTTTGTAATTTTTTCAATGCAATAAGATGAAAGACAATATGAATGAATGAAATCAATGTAAATATGACAAAAAAAACTTAGTAAGTTTCAATTGAAGTCCAAAAACATGGGTTCACCAAAATGTTTAGTGGAAAATTAGATTTGTTAATGTTTTAGTGTTTTGATGTTTAAATCCTCCTCTCCACTTTACATTCAAGGATCTAGGGTCGAGTGGCTAGCACTATCATACTGTAGATCACTTGTGAGATGTAGGGAAACTTGGATTAGGGAATTTAATTATCAATTTCTTTTCTCTTATGCTCAATTGATCATTAAAACCCTAATTATGCAAATACAACAATAAACTGACGAATAAGAGAAAATGCTCTTGCAGATGGAAGTGAAATGGCAAATCACAAAATACCTATTTTCAAGGTTCTGAGGAGGAATAGTTGGGGACACTAGAGTGGGAACCCAAGTCCAAGGTACTAGTTTCTTTGCAGGATTTGGACCTCCTTCTGACACTGATCAACCCTCTAACTTCTATTTCTGGGAACTCACCTACGGAGGACACTAAAGCGAGCACCTAAGTTCTGGAAGTGCTCTGATGTCCTACTTTTCTTCAGATCTTGAATCCTTGATGCCTGCCACTCCTTCCTACAACTTCACTTTTCTCAAATGCAACACCTATAATCTACAATCTGTCATGCCTGCATTTCCCATGTGGTCACGATGCACAACACACGTGTCATGTCCACATTTGCCATGTGGTCATGACATGAACTACGAAAAAATTTTCTACCTATCCCTAGGAACCCCCTCGCACGTGTCTGCGTGCTCAGTGGCAATACACCTAAGGCATAAACATGTCAACATAATCGATAATGTGAAGGTCGTCTAGGGGGTATGCGACATATAGTGTGTCATGTCTAAGGTTAGACTGGTTTAATCTGAACCCTAAGTTTCCTAGGTGAAGATGATTTCAACATCAAACCCTAACTTAACTCAGATTGAAAAGTGATAAGTAGAACAATGGCAAGATGGCACGTGATTCAAGTGGAATGATGGAATGGAATAAATAAAACTTTGCATAAAATAAACCCTAGGAATCTAGCAAAATTCTAACAGCATAATGCATTTTCGATAAATGCAAAAATAAATTTTAAATAAATCACCAATAGGGAAAAATAAATAAAATTTACAAATAAAAATTAAATTAAACTTAGAAACAAAATCAACGATATAAAGTAGAATAATAAAATAAATTTAAATGACAAGACGTCGATTAAATTCAACAGAAAAACCAAGTTTGTTATTAAATATAATTTTGGCATTATGTTTAATAACTCACTTGAAAATTTAATAGATGAGGGAGGAGAGTTTAAACGACTCTCCCCGTAAAATAATTTAAAAAAAAATGAACTTGAAATGATAAAATTCCGTCAAAATAAATTCATTATCCCCATTTAAATAAATTCTATAAACAAGCGAAAGAGAAAAAATACCCTTACTCAAAAATTAAATTCAAAGCACAAGACAAAATCAGATTGCCAAGAATCAACCCATTCCAATTTTAGAATTCACTTAAAGAGCTCTCAAAAGATAATTAAAACAATAAAAAGAAAATGGAGGTTTAAAATAAACGATAAAATACAAACCTCACAAATAAAATGAGAAAAGCCCTAATAAATTTAAAATTATTTTCTAATAGCAAGTTGACCTAATTTCCTTTTTTCTATTCTTTCTCAAGCCCTAATCTCTTATTTTGTATTTGTTTTCTACATTGACCTAATTTTCTAACTTTCATCATTTTGCATGTTGTTCTACCTCCTCTTGCAGGTTAGGGTTTTCAAAGCTCCCATGGAGGCCATGGAAGGTAACCGGAAGTAATTTCAGTCATAGATCAAATTAGAGATTGCAATAGAAATATTAAAGTTGAGAGTTGATGCAGGGTTTGAAGGCAAGGTGGACCGATCGGTGGCAGCGACAATGAAACACACAGGAGGTGGAGGGGGCGGAGCACTGTAGCGACGGCGCTGAAGGTCCGTGAGGAGGGGTGGCACTGGAGGTCTGAAAGGTGGAGAGAGGGACCAGCGGAAGGGGTATTGGGCAGCGTAAGGGAGGAGCGTGGTGCTACTGGCGGAGCTGAGGGGAGCCACTACGGACAGGAGGTTATGGGGGAGTGTGGGGGAGGCACTGCCTCCACCCACACCCTTCTTCCTTGAGAACATGGGACTGTGGGCGCAGCCCACAGTCCATTTATTATATTTTTTTTGTTTTTTTTAATTTTGTTTTTGTTCTAAAATAAATAAAACTATTACCCAAGTCCACCATGGACTCTTCCTCTACAAGTTTAGGAAAATGAATATTTGTATTGGTAGATATTTATATATATAAATATATATATATATATATATTATAAATGTGTATATATATATATGTATATATAAATATATATTTATTTACTCAAATCTTTAACTTCTGTTTATCCAGTATTTTAGTAACTGCATCTAATGTTTTCTCTATTTATATCCTGATATATATATTGTTGGTAGGTGGCGACTGATCAGGAAAGTACTGTACACTAGCCATGTATCCTGTACCTTAAAGTATTTTAGGGCCGACTTAAAAAATCCTATTTTTTATGACCGACATAAAAAAACCCTAATTTTTGTAACCGACAAAAAGGCTTGATAAAAAGTAGTCAAGGGTTAAGGTTTGAGTATTGTGTTGTAGCATTTGCAGCGGTATTGAGTTGCAAGGATTGTTGATTGTAATCGGTTTGATTTACTGGATAATAATATTGGACTCTCTGTTTGGTGGATGTAGCCCGAGTTTGGGTGAACCACGTTAAATCTTGTCCCTCACTATTATTAATTCTGTGTATTTCCATTTCTCTGTTTAATCTTTATTTGCATTTAATTGATATCTTCTGCCAGCTAACCCTAACATATATAAATACATACACATATATATATTTTATTATATATGTATTTATCTTTATATATTTCATTATATATACAACACTTACATCTTGTTGAACAAGGAAATAAAACACTATGTGTGTGTGTGTGTATATATATATATATATATATGTATTTCCATACATACATATCTATATATATTAAACATATATATACTCAATACATATTTTCCCAAAATAAGACTTAAGTAGAAAAAGAATAAATAGTAAACTGGACAACTCTATAAATATATATATTTTATTTATATATGTCTTTTTTGGCATTATGCAATACAGAAATACATTTTTTCTTTTCTTTTCTCTTTTCAACAACAGCTAATATTATAAACTTCTAATGCAGAAATCAGGATTAACTCTTTCTTTTGTATGTAATAAACTACTTTTACATCTGAGTGTTTCTTTTTTTTTTCTTCTTTCCTCTATAATAAATCTAACATCCATTACAACTCATTTTTTTTTTTTTTGAAAGATTAATGACAAAATAGAAAATGCATTTTCATTTTCTTTCATCTAAAATAAGATCCAAACAACATCCTTATAACACATGCATATTTTCTTTTGAGAACTACAATGAGAGAAAATTAACTAACATTTCTCATGCATTTCTTAAATCTTAACTCACAAAAATAGGGAAGATAAACAACATTAAATAAACTGATAGAATGTTTACATTTCACTATTTAACACAGCCAACTCCATGGCAAATAACTTGCTAAACAATTACAATAAGGCCATAATGGCCATTGCTCCAACAGTCAACACAAAGAGACTATAAGAACACCAAAATGAGCTCCAAAACAACTCCATCTCTTCACGTAAAAACTTGCAACTAAACACAACAACAAGACAACAAAACCAGCCACTTCAAAAAGCTCTCCTCCCTACTGTAGACCCACAAGTGGGTCACCCCCGAGCTAGGGAGGTAGGGATTCACATAGGTGAAGAACATTTCACAACAAAATCAAACACAACAACACAAAAACAGCCCATAGGTTCAACACAAAACTCAACTCATAAAAATGAGTTTGATGATGGTAGGGAATGGACCCCTCAACTTCAAAGGGCACCCAAATGATAAAATATCATGCTCATGGCCTCAAGCCAAATAAAGTCTCCAAAAAACACCACTCCCCACAATATCACAAAAATAACCTCCATGGCACTCTTGCCACTCAATAATCTCCTCAATAAATAAAAGCCCTCAAGGCATAAATACAAAATGTGGGAGTGACCTCAAGGAGGTTCCTTTCCCCTGCCCATACAAGTTGAGCATTACCTCCATTGGAGGTGCTCTCACCATACTTCCATCCCAACAAAAACAATGCAAAACAACAAAACAACCAAAAACTATAACATAATACATTAAATAGCAAGGGTGAAAAAACAAGTTTAAGAGGCTTATCTTCAAAGCCCTATAATGGAAGCACATTTGGTGAAGAGCTCCAAGCCTTCCCAAGCCTTCCAATCCTCCAAGAAAAATCATCTAACTCTCCCAAACTCCTCCAAAATAGCAAGAGAAATTAAAATTGCAAGAACCCCACACTCCTCAACAAGAGGAGATAATATAGGCCATCAATTTGGCCTTGAGGAATGAGAAGGTGACACTTGTCACCTTCTCCTTCCTCCTCCCATGCCACTTGCAAGGGAAAGGAAGTGTGAGGATGACAAGTGTCATCCTCCCATTCCCTCTCAATCCTCACCTTATCCACTTGTGCTCTCACACACGTGTGAGAGGACAAGTGGTGAGGTGGCAATCCCACACACACCATCAAGAGGAGAAGGGATGTCATATGGCATCCTCTTATTCTCTCAAGGAGCCATCTTCCTCCAAGATGCTCTCACACGTGTGTGAGAGTCTTGGAGGAAGCTCCCACACACTTGGGAGTCATGGAGACCTCCCAAGTCTTCCTTGGGAAAGGGTTCCCAAGCTTTGGGAAGGGAGATGAGTCTTTCCCAAGGCATGACTCATCTCCCACGTTCCCTAAGTTCAAAATTCGTCACTTTTACTAAACCATAGTTTAGAGTGACCAAAAGTGAGTCAATTTTAGGGTTAAATAGTCCAAGTTGACCCTAGACCCATGGGTAACCACCTAGGGTAACTTTTGGGACACTAGGGTTTACAAAGGGAGTTAAAAATCCACTTTTAAATGGCCTGAACAAAATAAAATAAATACCAAGTGGTGTAAATCAAGTAAAATTTATACAACACTAATTATTAATTAAATAGTCAAAAAAGTACTAAGGCCAAAATAATAAAATTAAATCCAACACTTAAATCAGCATTCAAATTAAATGTGATCCTTATCCCTCTTGGGAATGGATTGGTTTTACCGGGGATAACATGGTGTGAATTCTACCTCCAATTTCCCATGGCTAGGGAATGTAAAACCTACACATCTCAATCAAGTGTCAATCATATCATGAAAAATCATAGCTGAAGCAAATGGAATTAAATTCATGCAATCGAATATGACAATAATCATCAATACATAATTCCAAATTAAACTATATTTTCCAATCTCATGTCAAATAGTCCACATCACAAAAATAACTAAAATCTCATCACAAAACATCATCACATATATATCTCAAATGTCGAATCACATATGTCTAATCAATGTCCTATCATAATCAGGAGATAAAAATCAAGTCTGCATAATGAAGCATAGTCACTAAAAGTCTGATAATGTTATCAACTGAATAGCATAACAAACAAAATAAGGGAGGTAAAATAATTGGCCTCACATCCTCCCCCCTAAGACTAAACTTCCTCCTAGAAGTCATCAAAAAGGTGAGGATAGAGTGCCCTCAAACTAGCTGCATCCTCCCAAGTCACTATGACCTCATCATAACGATCCCACTGGACTCTAACCTGGTCCATCTCTTGACCTCGAAGGCCTAGTGTCCGATGAGCCAATATGCAAATTGGCTCCAAAGCCAATTGCCCATCTGCCTCTACCTATAAAGCACTCCAGTCCAGCATGTGAGATAAATCATATATATATTGCCTCAAAATAGAAATATGAAAGACATCGTGGATACATCACAGGCTAGGTGGCAACGCTAGATGATAGGCAACTGGTCTTATCCACTCCAAAATCTCAAAGGGTCCTACAAATCATGGTGTGAGCTTAGAGCCCTTTCCATAATGGATAGGACTCTTGTGTGGTCACACTCTAAGGAATACCCTGTCACCCACTGAGAAGCTCTGATCAGTCCTCTTAGCATCGGCATACTTCTTCTGTCTATCCTGTGCCTCTTATAACCTCTGTCTAATCAGTGTGACCTATTGTTCCATATCCTAAACTAGCTCTGGACCAATGGCAACTCTGTCCTCTATCTGATCCCAACTCAATGGTGTCCTACATGGTCTACCATATAAAGCCTGAAAGGGAGGCATACCCAACGAGCTGTGATGCCCATTATTGTAGGCAAACTCAACTAGATATAGATACTCCTCCCATCTAGACTGATGGTCCATAACATACATCCGAAGCATGTCCTCCAACACCTGATTCACCCGCTCTATCCATCCATCTATCTCGGGATGATAAGCAGAGCTAAAGTTGAGCTGTGTGCCCAACACCTGCTGTAAGGCTCTCCAGAATGCTGAAGTGAAAATTGGATCTCTATCTAAAATGATGTGATGAGGTACTCCATGTAATCTCACAATGTCATCTAAGAATACTCTCGCCACTGCTGGCGCATTGTATGTTGTGCGTACAGGTGATAAGTGCACTACCTTGGTCAACTTGTCAACTATCACCATGATGGCATCATGGCGACATGAAGACATAGGAAGACCAACAATAAAATCCATGGAGATGGTGTCCCATTTCCACTCAGGTATATCATGTGGGTATAGAAGACCCACTGGATGCTGATGCTTAGCCTTGACCCTCTGGCACTCAAGGCATCGAGAAACAAACTCTACTATGTCATGTCTCATACCCACCTAGTGGTACTGTTGTCGTAGATCGGCATGCATCTTTTGCACCCCTGGATGTGCCGCATATGGTGCTCTATGAGCCTCTGATAACACTACAGTACGTAGGTCACCTGCGCGGGGTACATAGATGCGTTGTCGATGACAAAGTAACCCATCTGCATCAAGTGAATACCTTGCATACTTGCCCACAAGGGCCCTCTATGAACTAATCTCCTGCTACACCTCAAGAAACCACTCATCCTTTGGCAGATGCTGAATAATATGTCCTCTCAAGTCCACACTCAGAGTCAAGGTCAAGAGCTCATGGCACCTCTGACTCAATGTGTCAGCAACCACGTTCTCCTTCCCTTTGATGTAGTGGACATCAAAATCATACTTGCAGAGGAACTCCATCCAATGCCACCGACGGGTGTTCAGATTTGGCTGTGTAAAGATATACTGAAGGCTGTGATGATCTGAATGGAGCTCAAAGTGATGACCCAACAAGAAATGTCTCCAACAGACTAGAGCATGAACTACTATCGCTAACTCCAAGTCGTGCATGGGGTAGTTCAGCTCATGGGTCTTGAGCTTTTGCGACTCATACGTGATCTCTCTACCACCCTATGTAAGTACAGCTCCCAATCCCTTAAGTGATGCATCCATGCAAATGATAAAATCTGCTACAGGATCAGGAAACGCTAAAATGGGAGCACTGGTAAGGCACTCCTTAAGGACCCCGAAGGCCCTCTCACACTACTCAGTCCATAGGAAGCCCTTCCCTTTCTGCTGAAGGGAAGTGATGGGGTGTGCAATCCAAGAAAAACCCTCAACAAAGAGACGGTAATAACTAGCTAACCCCATAAAACTCTTGACCTCTGTCACACTAGTGGGTGCTAGCCAATCCCTAGTAGCCCTAATCTTCGATGGATCTACTGAGATTCCATCACCAGATAGGATATGCCCCAAATACTGAACCTCTATCATGAAAAATGCACACTTCAACAAATTCCCATAAAGATTCTACTCTTGCAAACACTGTAGAACCTGACGAAGGTGCTCCTCATTCTCCTCCTCGGTCTGTGAATAGATCAAAATGTCATCAAGGAAAATGATCACGAACTGATCTAAATAGGTATGAAACACCCTGTTCATGAGACTCATGAACACTGCAGGGGCGTTCGTCAAGCCGAAGGGAACCACTGTGAACTCATAGTGGCCATAATGAGTCTGAAAGGTGGTCTTATGGATATCCACCTCTATGATGTGTAGCTGATGATATCCAGACTTCAGGTCTATCTTAGAGAACACCCTAGCTCCCTGCATCTGATCAAAAAGATCATCAATTCTGGGCAGAGGATAACAGTTCTTCACCGTCACCTTATTCAACTACCTGTAGTCTATGCACAAATGAAGAGACCCGTCCTTCTTCTTCACAAAGATGACAGGAGTGCCCCAAGGTGAGACGCTTGGTAGGATGTGTCCCTTCTCGAGTAAGTCCTCCAACTGTAACTTGAGCTCTGTGAGCTCATGTGTGGTCATCCTGTAGGGTGCATGAGACACTGACTCAGCACCCAGCACTAAGTCTATGTGAAAGTCTACCTCATGTTGGGATGGCACCCCCAGTAACTCTACTTGAAACACATCAAAAAACTCTCTAAGGATGGGATGATCATCCAAAGATGCCTCAGGCTCATCATCTGATCTGTTGCTCACTGTGGTGGCAAACATCTGGCATCCCTTCCACATGTAGTGCTTAAGCTGCTACACATATATCATACGCACTAATATGGGCTTCTGCATGCCCACTATCTCAACCGATGTGCCATGATCATCTAAATAGTTGATCACCTTTCGATGATAATCTAGCTTGGCTCGATGAGCCGCAAGCCAATCCATACCCAACACCACATCATAGGATCCTAATGTCATGACTCTAAGGTCACATACTGTAGTAAAGGGTCCCAAAGCAATCTCACAGTCGTGGACTAAGGCATCTACTATTAGTTTGGCCCCTGAGGCCAACTCAACCACCCACCTATCACCCTGCCTAGAGGCCACCAGCCTGCAACGCTCCACTAACAATGGAGATATGAATGAGTCAGTAGCACCAGAATCAAAGAGAATAGAAATGGAGTTACCCCCAATCATACCTGACATCTCAATCACTGAAGCCTAAAAATTAGCTTGGCAGTTATCAACTACCGCGAACATATGGTGGGATCTACCCACATCACCAACAGTCTACTCAGATCCTCCTGCACGAGGCTGTCCCCCTACTGTAAAACCCTATGGACACTCTCCAGCTAGGTGTCCAGCTCCACCACAAACATAAAAAGGGCCCCTAGCATGTACCTGTCTAGTCTGAGTCCTACTCGACTGCTGCTATCCTGATCTACCAGTAAACCCTTATGAGCCCCTATAAGACTACTACAACTTCGCAGGTCCCACAGGTGGTCCCTACTGCCTCTGATCTCTGTGCAAACCCTATTTCTACCAACCTCTATTATGTCCCCCATGTGCCCTCTGCTTTGTCCTAGCTCTCTACTGTTGTTGTGACTGCTGCTATTGTGGGGGCCTAGGAAGTAAAGGTGTGGAACTGAATCCTCCTCTATGAGGTAGCTATGATGGTCTGCAGAAACTCTGTTGATGCTGTTGTTGTCCATGATATTGAAATTGAGGGCATGAACCCTGCCCTCATCCCTGAATCTCCTCAATGATATATGCCTTCTCGGCAGCATCACTCAAGGTCTGGGGGTCTTCCATCCGAATAGGTCCTACTATACTATGGTTCAGTCCTTTGATAAACTTATGCACCAGGAGTTTCTTGTCATGGAGATACTCTGCATAATGGGATAACTCAGTAAATCTACCCTCATATTGTGCCACTATAAGTCCCCTCTGCTGTAGGTCATGGAACTTGTCTATACGATGTTGTCTGTAATGTTTTGATAAGTAGCGCGCATTGAAGCGCTTAATGAAGGTCTCTCATGTGAGGGTATCTAAAGACAGGTGACACTTGCACTCCTCAGTGCGCCACCAAGTAGCTGCTGCATCTCGTAACAAGTGTACTGCCACACGGGCCTTCGTGTTGCCCTCGTAAGGATGTAACATGAAGCATCTATCTAAGCTGATAAGTCAGGCCTCTGCCTCAACTCTCTCTATGGTCCCAACGAATGTAGGAGGGTTCAACCTCAATAAATCCCTGATGGGGTCTCCTCTGCCTCTAGGCCTCCTGGTAGGCTCATCTGTGTAATAATCATAAGGTCTGTGAGCCATGTGCTCAACTTGTACTGCCTCATCATACCTAGCATGATGTGAAGGGCTCCTGCTATGGGCCCTGTCGGCCAAACCAACCTCCTCTGCCATCGTCTCTGGCACCTCAACATAAGGCTCCACACATGGTGCCCCTCGTGGCTCAATGCGGGGTTCCACACATGGCTCAACATGGGACTCAGCTCGTGGCTTGACATGGGACTCATCTCGTGGCTCCACGCGTGGCTCCTCTCATGGATCCTCACAGGGCTCGACACGTGGCTTTATGCATGGCTCAACTATAGCCAGTGGAAGCCTATCTAAAATAGCCTATAAAGCTTGCAAAATCTATGGCCCAATATCTGGTATGGCTGGTAGTGCCTGAACCTTAGCTGAAGAATCACTGTGAACCTCGGGGGATGGAGTGTAGTGGGACTCTTCTCGCCGAACTCGTCGGGGAGGCATCCTACAAAATGAAGTAACCACAAATCAGTAAAACTTGCAGAAATAATAATGTACCCAAACAAGCCCAGTGTTTAAACTTAGGCTCTGATACCAAATGTCATGCCTGCATTTCCCATGCAGTCATGACACACAACACACATGTCATGTCCACATTTGCCATGTGGTCATGACATGAACTATGAAAAAAATTTCTACCTATCCCTAGGAACCCCCTCACATGCATCTGCCTGCCAACATAATCGATAAGGTGAAGGCCGTCTAGGGGGTATGCGACACGTAGTGTGTCGCATCTAGGGTTAGACTGGTTTAATCTAAACCCTAAGTTTCCTAGTTGAAGATGATTTCAACATCGAACCCTAACTTAACTCAGATCGAAAAGTGATAAGTAGAACAATGGCAAGATGGCACGTGATTCAAGTGGAATGATGGAATGGAATAAATAAAACATCGCATAAAATAAACCCTAGGAATCTAGCAAAATTCTGACAGCATAACGTGTTTTCGATAAACGCAAAAGTAAATTTTAAATAAATCACCAATAGGGAAAAATAAATAAAATTTACGAATAAAAATTAAATTAAACTTAGAAACAAAATCAACGATATAAAGTAGAATAATAAAATAAATTTAAACGACAACACGTCGATTAAATTCAACAAAAAAACTGAATTCATTATTAAATATAATTTTGGCATTATGTTTAATAACTCACTCAAAAATTAAATAGATAAGGGAGGAGAGTTTCAACCACTCTCCTCGTAAAATAATTTAAAAAAATGAACTTGAAATGATAAAATTCCGTCAAAATAAATTCATTATCCCCATTTAAATAAATTTTATAAACAAGGGAAAGAGAAAAAAAAATACCCTTACTCAAAAATTAAATTCAAAGCACAAGACAAAATCAGATTGCCAAGAATCAACCCATTCCAATTTTAGAATTCATTTAAAGAGCTCTCAAAAGATAATTAAAACAATAAAAAGAAAATGGAGGTTTAAAATAAAGGATAAAATACAAACCTCACAAATAAAATGAGAAAAGCCCTAATAAATTTAAAATTGTTTTCTAATAGCAAGTTGACCTAATTTCCTCTTTTCTATTCTTTCTCAAGTCCTAATCTCTTATTTTGTATTTGTTTTCTACATTGACCTAATTTTCTAACTTTCATCATTTTGCATGTTGTTCTACCTCCTCTTGCAGGTTAGGGTTTTCAAATCTCCCATGGAGGCCATGGAAGGTAACCAAAAGTAATTTCAGTCATAGATCAAAGTAGAGATTGCAATAGAAATATTAAAGTTGAGAGTTGATGTAGAGTTTGAAGGAAAGGTGCACCGATCGGTGGTGGCGACGGCAAAACACATAGGAGGTGGAGGGGGCAGAGCACTGTAGCAGCGGCGCTGAAGGTCCGTGAGTAGGGGCGGCACTGGAGGTCCAAAAGGCAGAGAGAGGGACCAATGGAAGGGGTGTTGGGTAGTGTAAGGGAGGCGTTGCCTCCACCCACACCCTTCTTCCTTGAGAACACGGGACTGTGGGCGCAGCCCACAGTCTGTTTATTATTATTTTTTTTGTTTTTTTTTAATTTTGTTTTTGTTCTGAAATAAATAAAACTATTACCCAAGTCCGCCATGAACTCTTCCTCTACAGGTTCAGGAAAATGAATATTTGTATTAGTAGATATATATATACATAATAAATGTGTATATATATGTATATATAAATATATATTTATTTACTCAAATCTTTAACTTCTATTTATCCAGTATTTTAGTAACTGCATCTAATGTTTTCTCTATTTATATCCTGATATATATATAAATACACACACAAACAGATATATATATATATTATATATATATGTATGTTTATATATTTCATTATATATACATCACTTACATCTTGTTGAACAAGGAAATAAAACACTATGTATATATATATTTATATATGCATATATATGTATTTCCATACATATATTTCTATATATATTAAAAATATATATACTCAATGCATATTTTCCCAAAATAAGACTCAACTAGAAAAAGAATGACTTTTAGTTTTAAATAGTAAACTGGACAGCAACTCTATAAATATATATTTTTTTATTTATACATGTCTTTTTTGGCATTATGCAATACAGAAATACATTTTTTCTTTTCTTTTCTCTTTTCAACAACAGCTAATATTATAAACTTCTAATGCAGAAAACTGGATTAACTCTTTCTTTTGTATGTAATAAACAACTTTTACATCTAAGTGTTTCTTTTTTTTTTCTTCTTTTCTCTATAATGAATCTAACAGCCATTACAACTCATGTATATATATTTTTTTGAAAGATTAATGACAAAATAGAAAATGCATTTTCCTTTTCTTTCATCTAAAATAAGATCCAATCAACATCCTTATAACACATGCATATTTTCTTTTAAGAACTACAATGAGAGAAAAATAACTAACATTTCTCATGCATTTCTCAAATCTTAACTCACAAAAATAGGGAAGATAAACAACATTAAATAAATTGATAGAATGTTTACATTTCACTGTTTAACATAGCTAACTCCATGGCAAATAACTTGCTAAACAATTACAATAAGGCCATAACGGCCATGGCTCCAATAGCCAACACAAAGAGACTATAAGAACACCAAAATGAGCTCCAAAACAACTCCATCTCTTCACTTAAAATCCTGCAACTAAACACAACAACAAGACAAAAAACCCAGCCACTTCGAAAAGCTCTCCTCCCTATCGTAGACCCGCAAGTGGGTCACCCCCAAGCTAGGAAGGTAAGGATTCACACAGGTGAAGAACATTCCACAACAAAATCAAACACAACAACACAAAAACATCCCATAGGTTCAACACAAAACTCAACTCATAAAAATGAGTTTGATGAGGGTAGGGAATGGACCCCTCAATTTCAAAGGGCACCCAAATGATCAAATATCATGTTCATGGCCTCAAGTCAAATAAAGTCTCCAAAAAACACCACTCCCCACAATATCACAAAAATAACCTCCATGACACTCTTTTCATTCAATAACCTCCTCAACAAATAAAAGCCCTCAAAGCATAAATACAAAATGTGGGAGTGACCTCAAGGAGGTTCCTTTCCCCTACCCATACAAGTTGAGCATTACCTCCATTGGAGGTGCTCTCACCATACTCCCATCCGAACAAAAACAATGCAAAAGAACAAAACAACCAAAAACTATAACACAATACATTAAATAGCAAGGGTGAAAATACAAGTTTAAGAGGCTTACCTTCAAAGCCCTATAATGGATGCACGTTTGGTGAAGAGCTCCAAGCCTTCCCAAGCCTTCCAATCCTCCAAGAAAAATCCTCTAAGTCTCCCAAACTCCTCCAAAATAGCAAGAGAAATTAAAATTGCAAGAACCCCACACTCCTCAACAAGAGGAAATAATATAGGCCATCAATTTGGCCTTGAGGAATGAGAAGGTGACACTTGTCACCTTCTCCTTCCTCCTCCCATGCCACTTGTAAGGGAAAGGAAGTGTGAGGATGACAAGTGTCATCCTCCCATTCCCTCTCAATCCTCACCTTATCCACTTGTGCTCTCACACATGTGCGAGAGGATAAGTGGTGAGGTGGCAATCCCACACACACCATCAAGAGGATAAGGGATGCCATATGGCATCCTCTTATTCTCTCAAGGAGCCATCTGTTGATAACTGAGAGGGGGGGGGGGTGAATCAGTTATTCTAATTATTTCCCTTATTGAACTTTCCTTTTAATTGATGCAACATAAAATCAAACACAAAAACATTAACCATGAAATAAGAAACACATGACACAGTATTTTTGACGTGGAAACCCTGTTAAGGGAGAAAACCACGGGGTGATTAACCCAAGAATTATTCTCTGTTAGAAGAATAGGAGATTACAAAAATGGCACTTGCCAATTAGGGCTCACTGCCCGAGCACACTGCTCACAAGAGGCCCACTGCCTACAAGAAGACACACTGTCTACAAAGTGATGAGAATCACAGTCTTGAACTGATTGGAAGCATCTGCATATGCTGGAGTTCAGTTCCGGTTAGGCTCAGTATACTGATCTGCTGCACTTCATCTTTCCTCTGTTCTTTATTCTGCTATCTTTCACATACCGGATCCTTTTTGCTACCTCTGCTCTTTCTCTGGACTTATTCGCATATCTCTCCACATCCACACACGCTTCACAACTGAATCCATCCTCTATATATATCCGCACAAGTAATTTCATCACCTTTCTAGTCGGCATCCGGAACAGTCTAGTTTCTTACAAACTTTCATTCTGTCGGCTGAATCCTTCCTCACCAAGCTATGCGGATCAAGCATATACTTGTAGATATCATTAATCATGTCGGCCAAACATGATTCATGCCTTCACAACCTCTGTCATCAACAGTAACACATCCGGAAAGCAGTCTGATACTCTGCCAGTCAGTTCTTCCTCTGTTTTCACTGTCTCTCAGAAATCCGGTACTCAACCATTCATATCTTTTTCCTTGTCCATCACCGGAGGCTAAATCCTTGGAATATACCACTCAAGGTAGTCCTCTTAACTTCCCCAGATCCGCACTGCACCAAGACACTTCCTCTGAGAGATCCGGACCAATCTGTCGGACCTTGCCACATGCTCTGTTCTTCTTCACCGGACCACAACATTCTTTATTCTGACTTCCGGTAGAGACACATCATGTCTTGCGGATATGTGGGATGACCTTTGTTGCCATCAATGACAACAACCATGAATCCATATAGTGTCTCTTTCCAACAATCTCCCCCTTTGGCATTGATGGCAACACTTAGTGAAAAATGACTAAGTGTTTTCACTATGCTCCCCCTTTGCTGATGCTCTGTCTTTATATACAATTTCCGGAACTCCCCCTTAGTTGGATTCCTCATTTTTCACTGCTCCTCACTCCCCCTTTGACATCAATGGCAAAGGGTAGGGTCCGCATATCAAAATTTTCAAAAATTTCTTATACTTAGCCGCATATTTACATACTCACATATATTGAAGAATGTCTGCAAAGGATGTCTGCAATTGGATCATTTCTGTGGCCCAACTTTGCTTCATTCTATCCAAAATTGAAATGTGACCACTTAGCAAAAATGCAAACGCTTCTGCCCGCTTGAGATCTGTCGGATCTTTTGTTTGGGCGGTGGTCTGAGCATCACTGATGGCCTCATGCATGGTTTCCAATTTAGGGATTATAATCCTTCTAAGTTCTCCCATCCGGTTGGTGATGTTCTTCCTTTCCTTCTCAAGATTTTTTATTTCATTCAAGACTGCAATGGTCTGACATTCTTGATTTATTATAGAGGAAGAGAGAGGATCAAAACATTGAGATAAGCTTTGTAGCTTATCCTGTTCCTCTTTTATTTTCTTGTCAAATGCTGCTGTTGCCTTTGACCAGGATATACAAAATTTATAGATGTCACCGCCATCCTTAAGAGCATTCTCTAAGCTCTTTATTCCAATGCTTACAATCTTCCTATCCTTAGAGATTAATTCTAATATTTCTGAAAATCTTTTATCCAAAAATTCCTTCCGGACCTTTTCTTCAGCTGATTTTTCTAAAGAATCAAAATGTGTATCAACACTGCTGACTAAGGTTTTTAGATTACCGGAAGTGGAGGCTGTCGGATCTATCTGGATTGATGGCATGATCTTTACAAGTACTCCAGAAGCAGCCTCTATCAACTCACAGTCTTCCATATGAGACTTCAGGAGCTTTTCATTTGCCTTAGCATTTGCAAATGAAGCTATCTTCATTGTTTGTACCGGAGAGAGAGAGTCAAAATCAAATGGGCCTTTTAGAAGCTCCGGTTCATCAATCTCTAGAGTTTCTTTGCTCAAAAATTGTTGAACAGTTTGTGCAGTGTCTCTTGCCGGAGACAGGTGTTTCTTTTCTTCTGCAGTCTTAGAACTGTCAACCTCTTTGTCTTTCACCACTGCTTCCTTCTCCTGTAATTGCTCTTCTTCTTTGGATCCGGAGACTGTAGGGGAAACCGGAGGAGAGATGCTAGTTTGTTCATGAGCCACTTCTTCTGGAGCAGAGGGTCCCAAGTCCTCAGCTGTTTCTGTACCTAAATCCTCTACAACCGGAAGATTGAACCTTTTGAAGGCCTTCCGGAGGATCTCTTCTGTTTCTTGGGCCACTTTGTCAATCTCGCCAAGCATGAGTTGATTCATCCTGGCTTTGCTTCTGAACTCATCTTTGCAGTCTTTGAAGATAATGTTCATTGTCTTGGGATCAATTTGAGGATATAGCTGAATAGCTATCTGCTCCCGGATCTCAAGATCTTTAGCATGAGCATTATTCTTTCTTACTTCCATTTCCTTTTCTAGGCTTTTAGGAATAAGAGATATTATTTCAATGAAAGCCTTATTATATATGTTAAGATATTTTACTGTGGCCTCCTGCAGAGTCTTTTGGTCTGCCTCACTGAAGTCATCATATGATTCAGTCATTGGTTGAAGGTTTCCATCCACCGTGACCGACTTGATTATGCTCTCTAAAGACAGAGTGGGCTTCTCAACAGATACCTCTGCCATTTCCTCCTTGTCTTGGCCTGTGGAGGGCTTACCGGATCCTTTCTTCTTCTGTTTCTTTACTTCTCTTACTCCCTCATCTGATTCTGTTTCCTCTTCATCCTTTTGGCTTCCATAAGCCCTTGTGGCTTTTGTCTTGGATCTCTTACCGGATGCCTGAACTTCCGGTTTTGAACTTTTGGTTGTGGGAGGTGCAGGTCTCTTTGATGATCTGGTCCGGGTGGGAGTTTCAACCGGAGCACTTTCTTTGCTTTTCTCTTCTTCCTCGGCCTTCCTCCTCTTTTCCCGGCTGGCATCAAGTGCCTCCTTTGAGATACCTAGGCCTTGAGCAATGTGCTCTACTTCTTTTCTTACCTTTCTTTTAATCTCAGGTTCCCTGAGTTCTACATGTATTTTTACACTCAGCTCCTCAAAGGTTCCAAACCTTTCTGCCTTAGGATCTTTGGGCTGACTTAGCATGTGTTGAACATGCAGCTCCACTATCTGTTCATCAACTTCATACCCCATGGGCATGATCCAGACAGTCCTTGGCTCCACTGCCTCCATTAGGCACTGATCAGTGTCAACCATAAAGCACACTGAGTCCTTATATTTCTCAATGAGAGACTGGGGAATTCTCTCTCTTGCTTGCATCATGCTCTGAAAGTTTTTGAAGTATCCCCATAGAGCTGTATTTCTCACTTTTGCATCCCCAAGTCCATGCAAATAGTCTCTTATCTGGACTACAACAGGTTTGTCATTCTGCCATACCCATCCACTTGTTCCGGGTAGCTCATTCATGAAATAGAAGAATAGACATACAATAAGAGTACCATACTTAAAGGAATTCTTCTTATCCTTCTTGATTTTCTGTATGTTTTCCATTAATTGGCTTAGCAGTAGTTCGCAGAGATCATATTCTGCATTCTTTCTTAACATTTCATAAGCAGTGTATATTGCAGTTCCGGATACAGAATTCTCCCTGCTGGAGTGATAGATCTTGTATCCTATTATCATTGATGCATATTTGATATCCGGATCCGAAATATCTTCAATGGTCATTGCCCTCTTGTCAAATTTTGATCCGGTGGCCTCAGTTACAATGTTGTTCTTGACAGATTTGAGGATAGGTACCCCTCCGGAAGAGTATAGGCCAGTTACTGCTCTAATTGCCTCTTTTGTGATCTTGCAGGGTCTATCTAGCCATAGAAAGTTGTCATGCATCCTGCTCAGTACATACCGGACCCATTCATCTTCTTCAAAGCAGGGGAAATGAATAAATTGCTCAAATTGTTTCTTCTGAATATCCTTATACTCTGGTTTAAGCTCAAAAGCATTGTCAATCAGCTGCTTGTGATAGAGGTCTCTTAATTTGAATTCCCCAAATTCCTCAATGTTTGCATGTATGTAAACCCTAATGTCTTCGGTGTGTAAAACTCCGTGAGGAACACTAGAGAAGGCTCCTAGTGGGTCTACCTCCAATGATTTGTAGGGATGTTTCTTGAATGAGGGGCGAGGTCTATCAGAGATCTTAACTATGTTTGGAGTGGCCATTCTTCAAAGATTTGCAGTGAGGTAATGAAAAACGGAGAATACCTTATGCGCCTTCGGTTTGCACGGAGTGGTTGGATTGATTTCTTTATGCAATAGCTTCGGCAGGAGATCCTTGGTGTGCTTGATGAACCTTGTTGCAGAGCTCCACTTTTCGCTTCTTCTCGAGTTCAGAATGAGCAAATAACCTTTGAGAAATCTCTTAAATTGCTCCGCGAACCCTAATATCTGTCTGCAATAAATGCTTCACCTACATCATTCCGGTTTGCCTTGTCTGGATAGCTTGGATTGTCCCGGATTAGTTCTGATCTGAGGATATCATCCGGATCTTTCAATCATGAATAAATCGAGGTAACATATTACAAGAGCATCCCAAACACTCTGTCCAATCCGCAGAACAAGATAGTGCATTTCCAGATCTTTCCGGACCTTTTTGTAATCCCTTATCATACCGGAGCATCTCCCTGAACAGGTCTTATTTGATCGATCACAGCTTCTTCATAACTCCATGCGGACCTCTGAAAACTTGACTGCAGTATCTCAAGACTCATATCTACAAACCCTTTGATCCGCATCTTGTGCCACATCCGGCACCACTTGTTTGGCTGGGGGAACAAGATTTTCTTTGAGTCTCCCCCTGAGCCTGAGCTCACTTTTTAATTTCCGGAAGAATTATCAGCACCAGAGTCTGGTGCGGATCCAACCTCTACATTCTCTGAACTTTTCTTCACCCAAATCTTGCTCATCTGATTCCTAACCTCATCCGCATTCATCTTTTGTTTACCCTTGTCTTGATTCTGATTATACACCGGACCTCTTTTGTCCTGATTCTTGTTTCTGCAGACTTTAGCATTATGACCGGACCTATTGCAGATTTGGCAAATAATATTTCTTTGCATATTTGACTGATATCCTCTTGATCTGCATTGATTAGCCCTATGACCTATTCTATTGCATGTGAAGCATCTACCTTTGAATGATTTGTTTACTTGCATAATTCTGCATTCATGGGATTTGTGTCCATACCTTTTGCAGTTGAAGCACTGTCCGGAGAAGGATGAATTAATCTGATTCATTCTCATTCTGCACTGATTAGCTTTGTGACCAAAGTGGTTGCAGCTGTGGCAGTATCCATTGAAGGATGGATATCTTTGAGCATTTGGCTGTCTTACCGGAGGTCTTCTAGGCCTGCTCCTTGGATTTTCTGATCCAAGATTCTTCTGACCGGATCCGGAGCTTTCTCCTTTCTCATATCCCAAACCATACTTGTCATCTGTCCTCTTTTGACTTCCAAGAAGAACTTCAAGTTGAGCAGAACTTATCTTGAATTTCTCTTTATATTCATTTGCTGTTTGAAGGTCTCTTTTGAGAGAGGCAATTTGATCCTCAAGTTTTCCTTCATTATCTTTGGCATCTTCAAGATCAGATTCAAGATGTCTGATAATCCTGTCCATCTAGTGGCATTCTTCTGATTTTTCTTTAAGAGATTGTCTTAGATTGTCTTCAGCCTTTCTTTTTTCTTCAATCTCTTGAGTAAACTTTATAGTTCCTGATTCCATTTCATGTCTTAACATAATGACTTCTTTTGATAACTTTTCACATAACTTGGTTTGCTCAGTCAATTCTTCATTTGTATTGCTTTCTTCACTTTGCCTTGCCAACTGTTGAAGCAGCTCCTTTCTCTTTTTCATAGAGAGACTTAATTTGTCTTTTAATTCTCTCATGAATTCATCAGCTTGTTTGAGTCTTTCCTTTAATTCACTGACTTCAGAATTTGACTGTTCAAGATCCTCAAGAGCAGTCTTGAGTTGCTCTCTTAAACCATATGCATCCATTTGAAATCCCAGATCTTCCTCAAGCTGTTAGGCTCTATTAGGAGGAACTTAGCTCTGATACCAATTGTTGATAACTGAGAGGGGGGGGGTGAATCAGTTATTCTAATTATTTCCCTTATTGAACTTTCATTTTAATTGATGCAACATAAAATCAAACACAAAAACATTAACCATGAAATAAGAAACACATGACACAGTATTTTTGACGTGGAAACCCTGTTAAGGGAGAAAACCACGGGGTGATTAACCCAAGAATTATTCTCTGTTAGAAGAATAGGAGATTACAAAAATGGCACTTGCCAATTAGGGCTCACTGCCCGAGCACACTGCTCACAAGAGGCCCACTGCCTACAAGAAGACACACTGTCTACAAAGTGATGAGAATCACAGTCTTGAACTGATTGGAAGCATCTGCATATGCTGGAGTTCAGTTCCGGTTAGGCTCAGTATACTGATCTGCTGCACTTCATCTTTCCTCTGTTCTTTATTCTGCTATCTTTCACATACCGGATCCTTTTTGCTACCTCTGCTCTTTCTCTAGACTTATTCGCATATCTCTCCACATCCACACATGCTTCACAACTGAATCCATCCTCTATATATATCCGCACAAGTAATTTCATCACCTTTCTAGTCGGCATCCGGAACAGTCTAGTTTCTTACAAACTTTCATTCTGTCGGCTGAATCCTTCCTCACCAAGCTATGCGGATCAAGCATATACTTGTAGATATCATTAATCATGTTGGCCAAACATGATTCATGCCTTCACAACCTCTGTCATCAACAGTAACACATCCGGAAAGCAGTCTGATACTCTGCCAGTCAGTTCTTCCTCTGTTTTCACTGTCTCTCAGAAATCCGGTACTCAACCATTCATATCTTTTTCCTTGTCCATCACCGGAGGCTAAATCCTTGGAATATACCACTCAAGGTAGTCCTCTTAACTTCCCCAGATCCGCACTGCACCAAGACACTTCCTCTGAGAGATCCGGACCAATCTGTCGGACCTTGCCACATGCTCTGTTCTTCTTCACCGGACCACAACATTCTTTATTCTGACTTCCGGTAGAGACACATCATGTCTTGCGGATATGTGGGATGACCTTTGTTGCCATCAATGACAACAACCATGAATCCATATAGTGTCTCTTGCCAACACCATCTTCCTCCAATATGCTCTCACACATGTGTGAGAGTCTTGGAGGAAGTTCGTACACACTTGGGAGTCTTGGAGACCTCCCAAGTCTTCCTTGGGAAAGGGTTCCCAAGCTTTGGGAAGGGAGATGAGTCTTTCCCAAGGCATGACTCATCTCCCACCTTCCCTAAGTTCAAAATTCGTCACTTTTACTAAACCATAGTTTAGAGTGACCAAAAGTGAGTCAATTCTAGGGTTAGATTGTCCAAGTTGACCCTAGACCCATGGGTAACCACCTAGGGTAACTTTTGGGACACTAGGGTTCACAAAGAGGGTTAAAAATCCACTTTTAGATGGCCTCAACAAAATAAAATAAATACCAAGTGGTGTAAATCAAGTAAAATTTATACAACACTAATTATTATATAAATAGACAAAAAGGTACTAAGGCCAAAATAATAAAATTAAATCCAGCACTTAAATCAGCATTCAAATTCAAACGTGATCCTTATCCCTCTTGGGAATGGATCAGTTTTATCGGGGATAGCATTGTGTGAATTCTACCTCCAATTTCATGTGGCTAGGGAATGTAAAACCTACACATCTCGATCAAGTGTCAATCATATCATGAAAAATAATAGCCGAAGCAACTAGAATTAAATTCACGCAATCGAATACGACAATAATCATCAATACATAATTCCAAATTAAACTACATTTTCCAATCTCATGTCAAATAGTTCACATCACATAAATAACTAAAATCTCATCACAAAACATCATCACATATATATCTCAAATGTCGAATCACAAAATAGCACCAAATCAGATCAAATCAAATCACATATGTCTAATCAATGTCCTATCATAATCAGGAGATAAAAATCAAGTCTGCATAATGAAGCATAGTCACTAAAAGTCTGATAATATCATCAACTGAATAGCATAATGAACAAAATAAGGGAGGTAAAATAATCGGCCTCACATAATCACAAGACTTGGTTTGGGGGTTGTGGTATTTAGAGGCTTGCCTTAGTCAAGCCCTAGAGGACACTTAAGTCTCCAAACACCATTGTCAGATAGAGAGTGTGTGCCCTTGTGAGGTAGAGGAAAAAACCAAAGGAATCAATGATGAAAACACAATATAATTTCACCTTGTAGTGAATCTCTCATGGGAGGAAGATACTCTTCATTCCGTGAGGAAATTGATGCTCAAATCTACAAATACAAACACATAATGCTACACCCTTAATATTGGTGTACATAGGGTTATGAATAGTCATCTTGTGGCTATCTTAAATCCTAATTAAGTCATGTTATTATTATATTATTATTTAGTTAGATAGGTCAGACTAGGTGGTATATAGGGGTGTGTCTATTCATCCTAAGCATAATTAGGTATATATAGGAGGATGTGAGTCTTATTTCATCATCATATTGTGAAGTGTGTTCTCATTGGAGATATTTGGAGGTTGCCCCCTCAAAGTGGCCTATTATTCTCAGTTATTATCAAGTATTTGCAGAATATTTCATATTATCTTCTTCCATTGTGCAAGTTATTTCATTACAAGTGGTATCAGAGCATGATCTTGGCACCATAGAGGCAAGATTTTTTCTCAACATTGGAGGCGATTTTGAGAAGAGCATAACTTTCATATTTTAGTAAATTTTTTAAATATTTTTAAAGGGTTTATGAAGAACATATTAAAAAAGATACAGTCCAAATTTCAGAGGAATTGGAGCAAATTTGAGCGAATTGTTGTAGAATTACGATTTCCACACAATTTATTTGAGATCTACATATCTCTCACATCCTACCAAATTGGAGCATAATTTGTATTGGGTTTTTGAAGAAATAACAGAGAATCCTATAGTCCAAAGGTTTAATAAATTGAAGCAAAAATAAGAGAGTTATTGCAAAATTAGGGTTTCTAACAAATTCACTCTCAAGGTAGAAAAGTCGCTAATTTTTTAGAGTTTTTTTTGGGTAAGTGGTATCTTGGCCCTAGTAAGTTACAATAAAGTGTTTAGAGAATTTACATTTCATTTGTGTGATTTATTTTAAAAATATTGGTTTCCGTCATGATGGGACTTGCAACAAGAGGCAAAAAGAATGCTGCCACACCGGGGAAATCCTCTGATAAGGATGGGAAATAATAGAGGATAGTAATCCCAATGAGGAAATAAGTAAGGTCAAGGAAGAGGTTTCCTTAATTAAGAGGGATATGTGTGATGTAAGAGGAGATATATCAGATATACGAAGCATGTTAAGTGTCTATATGAATGAACCAAGAAAGGAGTTCTCAAGCAACCAAGGTGAAACCTTCAAGTCGGCTAATAATGACACAAATTTTAATACTCCTATGTGATCTAGGAATTTTTTTCCAAAGGTGGATATACGCAAGTTTGATGGTAAGGACCCTCTAACATGGATAAACCAAATGCAGAATTTTTTTGAAGTACATCAAATCCCATATGGGCAAAAGGTCACGATGGCTTCCCTATATCTAGAACCATATCAATTCATTTGGTATCGTTGGCTTTGTACTCATCAGAGTAAAAAGGGTCTCACCGTCTCATGGTCAATTTTTATGGAAGAACTCCAAGTACAATATAGCAATAGTGTGACAGACAACTTCTTCAGCCAGCTTGCTAAACTTCAACAAACAGGATTAGTTAAGGATTATATTCAAAAATTCCAAAATCTATCCTTAAGAGTGGATACAATTATAGAGGAGAACTTGAATTATTTATTCTTGGGTGGTTTCAAGGATCACATTCAACATGAGGTACGCATGTTTAGTCCTAGCTCAGTTAATGAGTCCTTTATCTTGGCATGCAGGGTAGAGGAGAAGTTTTTGATTCCTAGAAAGCAAGGGGCTAATGTGACAAGAAAGAAAGGATATTCAACACCTTCTCTTCCTCAACCTACTAGGTTGACTCCACAACAAATTGAGGATAAAAGAGCAAAAAGTTTGTGTTTCAATTGTGATAGCAAATACAGTCAAGGACATAAATGTAGTGAAAAGAAATTGTTCTATATTGAAGGTCCAAGTGAGGAAGAAGAGGAGGAACCCATATTAGAGGAGGATAGGGAGTCAAGTGAGGAATCACATGATTCTCAACCAATCATTTCATGTCATGTACTCTCAGGTTTCAGTGCACCACAAACTCTTAAGGTAGTGGGTTTATTAAAGAAGCAGAAAGTAACAGTGTTGATCGAATCAGGTAGTACTCATAATTTCATCAACAAAAAGTTGGCAACTCATCTAAATTGTTTTATATATCCAGCCCCAGAGTTTTAGGTTTTGATTGCAAATGGGGGTACAATTAGTTGTTTGTGGAAGTGTCATAGCATTAAATTATCCATGGGAGATTATCAACTTGATACCCCAATGTATGCGATATCCATGGGTGCAACAAATATTATTTTGGAAGTACAATGGCTTACTACATTGGGAGCAATTGAGATGAACTTCCAAGAACTATTCATGAGATTTCAATTAGAAGGAAAGGTAGTGGAGCTAAGGGGGTTGAAGGAAAAATCCCCATAGATGGTAAGCTCTCATCAAATTTCAAAAGTTGCTTAAGAAAGGAGCGGATGGATTTGTGGCCCAGCTATGTTCATTAGAAGTCTCTCAATCTAATGCTCCTACTCATCCAAATTTACAAGCAATAATTGATCGTCACTTAGTGGTTCTTGGAGATATGCCTAAAGGACTTCCTCCTAAGAGGGATCATGACCATGCCATACAACTAGTTCTAGGGAGCAAACCACCAAACATCAGGCCTTATAGGTACCCACACATACAAAAAAGTGAGATAGAAAAAATTGTTGAGGAGATGCTAGAGGCAAGAATTATCAGGCATAGCCAAAGTGCTTACGCCTTGCCTATGGTGATGGTATGTAAGAAGGATGAAACTTGGCACATGTGTCCAGATTATAGAGTGCTCAACATGTACACCATTAAAGATAAGTTTCTTATTCTAGTCATTGATGATTTGCTAGATGAATTGAATGGAGCTATGTATTTTACCAAGTTAGATCTTATATCTGGTTATCACCAAATTTGGATTAAGGAGGAAGATATTTGTAAGACAGAATTTTAAACTCATGAGGGTCATTATGAATTTTTGGTGATGTCATTCAGTCTTTCCAATGTACCATCTGCATTCCAAAGTTTGATGAATTCCATTTTTAAGAAGTTCTTGGAAAGTTTGTGTTAGTGTTCTTTGATGATATATTGATTTATAGCAAGACTTGGGAAGAACATTTGTAGCATGTAGATCAAGCATTACAATTACTCGAAGATCATCAACTCTACGCTAAGCCATCCAAGTTTGCTTTTGGTCTTAAGGAGGTGGAGTATTTGGGACACATAGTTTCACATGGAGTAAAGGTGGACCCTAACAAAATTAAGGCTATCATGGAATGGCCTATTCCAAAAACCATTAAAAACTGAGGGGTTTTTTGGGATTGACAAGGTACTATAGAAGATTTGTGAAGAATTATGGTCGTATAGCAGGACCCCTCACCACTCTATTGAAGAAGGATTATTTTCATTGGAATGAGTCCATTAATGTTGCATTTGAGCAATTGAAGGAGGCTATGTGTACAACTCCATTGCTTTCCACTCCAGACTTCACCAAGGAATTCATTGTAGAATGTGATTCTTCTGGAAATGAGATAGGAGCAGTTCTCATACAAGAAGGTCAGCCAATTTCTTTTGAGAGTCATCAATTAAAGGGTAAGAATAAATTCAAACCTATTTATGAGAAGGAAATGCTAGCAATCCTTCACACAGTTAAAAAATGGAGGCCTTATTTAATGGGTCAACACTTCAAGGTTAAGACAGATCATGATAGCCTAAAATATTTTTTGGAACAAAGACTATCCTTTGAAGAGAAACAAAAATGGGTCACTAATATGTTGGGATATGACTTTGAGATTGTATATAAGAAAGGGAAGGAAAATATTGTGGCTGATACACTTTCTAGGAAGGATGAGAAAGATGAAGCCTTATTGTGTGCCCTTTCAATATTACAAGCAAATTGGGTGGAAGAAGCCAAAGCAGAGTGGCAAAATGATGTTGCAACAAGTAATCTCATCCAACAATTAAAAAGTGATCCTAGTAGTTCAGATAAGTTTTGTTTGAAGGGGGATATTCTTTGGTATAAAGAGCACTTGTATCTCTGTAAGAATTCCACTCTTAAACACAAGATTCTCATAGAGATACATGAGTCCCCAGTTGGTGGTCATTCAAGATTTTTGAAGACATATCATCGGGTCAAGCAATATTTTTTTGGGAAGGGCTAAAAGGTGATGTTCAAAAATTTATGGCTAAATGTTTGATTTGTCAAAGAAATAACAGGGAGACAATTAAGACACTAGGTCTCTTGCAGCCCTTATCTATTCCTAGCCAACGTTGGGAAGAGGTATCCATGGACTTCATCATAGGGCTTCCCAAATCTAAAGGTCATAATATCATCATGGTAGTAGTTGATTGCCTCACTAAATATGCACATTTCATTGCATTATCACATCCTTTTATAGAAAGTGCAGTGGCAAAAGTTCTTTTGGAGAATATCTAAAACTACATGGTACACCTAAGGTTATTGCCAGTGATCGTGATCCTATCTTTACTAGTCACTTTTGGAAAGATTTATTCTCATGTTTGGGTACTCAATTGGCTCATAGTTCTTCATACCATCCTCAATCAGATGGGTAAACTGAGGTTGTTAATAAATGTTTGAAAGGATATCTATGTTGTTTCACTTTAGAGAAACAATCTCAATGGGTAGATTGGCTACCACTTGTAGAATGGTGGTATAACACTTCTTTTCATAGCTCATAAAAAATGTCTCCATTTTTGGCACTTTATGGATATCATCCTTCTTCCATCACATCATCATTAAAGGTGTCACCAAGAGTTTAGGCAGTAGAGGACCACTTGCTTCATCAACAACAGGTACTTTTAGGACTTAAGGAGAATTTAGCTATGACACAAAACTGAATGAAACAATAGGTGGACCAACATCGTAGTGAACGAAATTTTGAAGTTGGGGATTGGGTCTTCTTGAGATCGTAGGCTTATAAACAAATCTCACTGAAGCAACAAAAAAAGAATAATAAGTTGTCTTCAAGATATTATGGGCCATACCAAATCATGCAAAAGATGGGTAGTGTTGCCTACAAGCTAGAGTTTCCACCAACAACAAAGATACATCTAGTTTTTCATGTTTCTTGTTTGAAGAAGGTAATTGGGCCAAATATTCCTACTCAAACAGTACTACTAGAGCTCGATGAAGAAGGAAGAATAATTTTAGAACTAGAGTGCATTCTTCAAACAGACATGAAGAAGTTGAGGAATAGAACCCTCACTGCGTATCTCATCCAATGGAAGAATTTACTAGTTGAAGAGGCCACATGGGAGGATGAGGAGTTTATTCAAAAGAATCCACACTTGGTTAGCATTGAGGACAATGCTTCTTTGAAGAGGGGGGCATGCTACACCCTTAATATTGGTGTACATAGGGTTATGAATAGTCAGCTTGTGGCTATCTTAACTCCTAATCAAGTCATGTTATCATTATTATATTATTATATAGGTAGATAGGTTAGACTAGGTGTTATATAGGGGTGTGTCTATTCATCCTAAGCATAATTAGGTATATATAGGAGGATGTGAGTCTTATTTCATCATCATATTGTGAAGTGTGTTGTCATTGGAGATATTTGGAGGGTGTCCCCTCAAAGTGGCCTATTATTCTCAGTTATTATCAGGTATTTGCAGAATATTTCATATTATCTTTTTCCATTGTGCAAGTTATTTCATTACACATAAACCACACAAGTCTGCTCTTGCAACACAATCAAAGCCTTGAATCACCTTGAGAACACTTGAACATCACAATTGCCATCTAGTTTACAAATGAATTCCTAAACATGCTTTTATACATAACTATAAACACTCCCACCAAGATTTTCGTAATTCAAACTTACCGTGTCCACAAAGGGACCAAATAATGGTAACAAACCGACACTCAAAAATTAGGGCTGCCTCTAAATAGGGCAGGACTAGGGTGCGAGTGCCTAATTCCTCCCCCTATTTTGGGTAGGGTATAGGTCAAGGGGTCCTCCTAGGTCCCATTTGTCATGTTACCTAGGTCTCATTCCATTGGGATGCAAAAATCTGAACTAAGATGTCTTAAATGCATGCTAAAGACCCAAGAGCTAAACCTTATGAGGGAAAAGACCCCAAGGGGACATTTTCTAACGTTACAGTACCAATGATGTTATGCAAGTAATGGAAGAACTAGCAAACCTCAAAAATGACATCCTACTTCATTTGAATACCACTTTGGATGGCATGCAAGCTAGTAAAAAGAACATTGAACCCTTAGTTATTTACTACCCTCGTTGTAGAGAAAAACATCCACTTAGGGAATGTCCCCTAAATTGAATTGAGTTGTGCAAGATATGTGAGAAAAATCACACTACAAATGAGTGTGGCCTGCTTCCCAAAATTAAGAACAAATTGAAAAAGGTTACGACAGATGAGGAAGAGCTAAACTTTATTGGTCAGAAACAACCTAATTACGGATTTAATCAGTTTTAGAACCAATATGCTCCAAGAGGACCATCGAGTTGGAGTACAAACTCATATAATGGACCTTGGGGAGGCCCAATGCAAATGCCAATGCAAATGTCGATGCAATGGGGACTAGCATGGCCTCAGCAAGATTAGGCAAATCAATCATGGACCAACCCTCAATGGTCAAATCAGCCACAATATTAACAACAGTGGGCACCTTAATATAACCAGAGGAGATTTGGAAACCAACCCCAAGCCTTACTCCCTAGACCCTCACAACCTACAAATTCAAACTCCAATGAATAGGTGAACCAACCATCGATGCCCACTCAGCCAGTTCTGAATCCCAAGAATAATAGTCCACAACAAGTGTACAACGCTGACCCAAATACAACCACCCTGAATGTAGTTGAGATTAATGGTGAGGACTACAACTGCAGTACAATCATTGAGGGTAAGAACATACTGGATGAAGCAGATGGGGCACAACCATGAGGACATGGCATACACTAAGTTGGGGGGATGATGAGTGGAATATATGACTCATCTATTTCATTCTATTTCATGTTCTGAAAGACTTTAACAAAACACTATGGCATATATATTTACATATTATTATAATTATGTTTGTCTTTTGGATGGATTATGTACATGTTTATTTTTCATTTCCTTTGATGAAATCTCTTAACTTATTTACTTGAATTTCATTTTTGAAATACATATCTCATGAATTGTGGTACAAATGGTTTGTGTTTGCATAAGGATTACACTAGTAAGACTTCAATGGTCTCCAGATCCCTTCAGAGCCCCCCTCTTTCTACAAAGAACCTAAACTGATGACTGTTGCCAGCTAATCCTAGGTCTACCAAAAGGCCCAGCAATGCAAACATGACCCACACCTCAATTAAGGTAGCTGTTATAATCTAAATCTCCACATCACTCCATTTCAGTGACTAACCACAATAGCTACTAATTGGCATCAGTCCTAACTGAAGTCTTTGTCACCAAACGCCACATGATTTTAGAAAATTACTCAAGTTTGCCAATAGCCAAGTCGATGCAAATCCTTGATCTTCAGTAAATCATAGAGGAATCATCAATGTAATAAATTAGCAACTAGTTTCAAGTCTAGTTCATTATAGTTAGAACCATTGTTAATTTATTTCCTTCTATCATGTGTGTTTATTTCCAAAGAAAATAGATAGATTTTCATTTATGTATGACCTTTCATTTCCCTAAGATCGACAAACCAAGTTCCATCCATGAATCATTCAACCAAATCCCCCATACCAAAGAGTCTTATTGCAAATTGCTCTAGACAACTTCAGATTAATAAAATTAAATGATGATGCATTAACAAACACTACTTCTACCCTGATCATTTTTGAAGCCATTGCCGGGGAAAGATCTACAAATCATTGTAGGTTTAAGGTTTTGATAAGACTTTCAATCCATTAGTTTATGAGAAGACCTAGGGATGCCTTAGGTCAATTCATCAAGAAAACCATAGCTAATACATCTCTGGAATCTAATTTAGAAGAACCTCCAGATCATTTGATCAATCAAGGATCACCTATACTATCAGAGTCTCCCAATTCATCTGCTACATCTTCAACAATGGGTGACAATGGTGGTAGCCATGAGGAACGAACTAATAATAGAACATTCTCTTATCGAATCTCTATCATTCCTGAGAGAAATGAACCTCCTCCTATGAAAAATATATCTCCTGCATTTCTATCCACCTTTAAGGGAAAAACTTTAGAAGATCTAGACCAATTCCTATTTGAACTCAAGGTGCTCTCCCAAACTTATGATTATGCCATAGATAATCAGAAATTAAAACTGTTTCCTTCTACACTTAAGGAGTCAACATTGCAATGGTTCATGGGTTTGACTATAGACTCTATCACTACCTAGGATGAAATGGAAACCATTTTTCTTGACAAATATCAAGATTATTGTAGAGTTAGGGATCCAAAAGATAAACTCTTCCACATTCAACAAATGGAAGATGAAAATTTGGAGGATTATGTGGATAGATTTTTATTTGTCCATAGGAGGTGTTGAAATAATCTAGGCGATGAATTAAGTAAAACTATCTTTCTAAGAGGAATTGACGATGAGATCAGGGAAGCTTTAAATCTGATGTGTAAGGGAGATATTAACAAACAAACTTTTGCAGAAATTGTAGAAGTCTGCAGAAACTATTTTTACACTAGAGTAGGTAAAAGAATACTAAAAAGGGGTAGTACCAATGATGTTACGCAAGTAATAGAAGAACTAGCAAACCTCAAAACTGACATCCTACTTCATTTGAATACCACTTTGGATGGCATGCAAGCTAGTAAAAAGAACACTGAACCCTTAGCTATTTACTTCCTTCATTGTAGAGAAAAACATCCACTTAGGGAATGTCCCCTAAATCAAACTGAGTTGTGCAAGATATGTGAGAAAAATCACACTACAAATGACTGTGGCCTTCTTCCCAAAATTAAAAATAGATTGAAAAAGGTTCCGATAGATGAGGAAGAGCTAAACTTTATTGGCTAGAAACAACCTAATTATAGATTTAATCAATTTCAGATCCAACATGCTCTAAGAGGACCATCGAGTTGGAGTACAAACTCTTATAATGGACCTCCGAGAGGCCCAATGCAAATGTCAATGCAATGGAGACCAGCATGGCCTCAGCAAGATTGGACAAATGAATCGTAGACCAACCCTCAATGGTCAAATTAGCCACAATATCAACAATAGTGGACACCTCAATATAACCAGAGGAGATTTGGAAACCAACCCCAAGCCTTACTGCCTGGACCCTCACAACTTACAAATTCAAACTCCAATGAATAGGTGAACCAACCATCGATGGCAGCTTAGCTAGTTCTGAATCTAAAGAATACTAGGCCACAACAATAGGTGTACAACGCTGACCTAAATACAATCACCCTGAATGTAGTTGAGATTAATGACATCTGAATTTGATCAAGAAACATTCCTATAACCATTCCTACTAAGGAAGTCACTGAAGAAGAAGAAGAAGTAATCCCCAAAGTTGGTACAAAACAAAATGAGAAGGTTGATGCAAGGGATTTAGAAGAAATTTGGATGGAGACCTCTATTCCATTCCTAGAATGATTAAAACAAGTCCCTCCAAAATCTAGAGAAAACTAGCTCTCCCAAAATGACTCCCAGTTAATTAAGGAACTCAGAAAAATACACATCAAAGTCCCTTTGTTACAGGAAATAAAAGATATCCTCGAAATAAACTAGACCATTAAGAGTTTGTGTCTAAAACTTCCAAGTAGAAAATGAAAACTACCTAATACCATTCAAGTAGATGGAAAACTTGCTGATGTCGGCAAGTTAATTCCTAAAAAATATGGGGATCTTGGAAGTCATGTCATTACAATAAACATAAAAGGGGTTTCGGTATCAAATGTTCTGATCGATCTGGGAGATGGCATTAATGTAATGGCATCCAATACTGTGGAAGCATTGGCACTAACACATGTTTAGCCAACATCAACTATGTTACAACTGGCAGACCTATCCATCACAAAACTAGAAGGAATTCTAGAAGATATCATTGTACCTATCGATACATGGGAATACTCAGTTGATTTCCTCATCCTTCATACCAGAAAGAAATGCTCATGGTACCGGTTGATGATGATTGTTAGTCATAACAACATGCATAAAAGTTTACACCACAAACCTTTATTATCTTGAAAAGTACCATCATTTTGGAATGAATTGATGACTCCAAGTCTCCATTGATCAGGTCATGATCGTCTGACGTTACTCAGAGGTTGATGTGATATGTTGTTTTTCCATTCAAGGGTCTTACATTGTTATGATAACATGAATTGTTGTCTAAATATCCGATTATACACCTATTTCCTATAAATTACTTCACAAAAAAGGTTATTTATACTATACTCAATAGATGATGATCATATTTGTAAGTTTGATAAATTCTTCTGAACATCAACTGTCATGAACAAATTCTACTTCTACACTTATGAATTTGTCCAAATAATGTGCCTTTAAGCTGATATTTGCATGATTATTGTTATCATTTGTGTGTATTTACATGAGATTCTCAATTTTACATGCAGATTTACTCAAATATGCTCTAGATGTTTGATTTTCTTCAGGATGTCTGCATATTTCTTTATATTTGCTTAGAATTATTTGTGTATTTGCAATTGTGAGGGTGATAGTAATGAAATTTAAGAAAGTAAACTCAAGCATTTTAAATCTAGTGAATTTAAATGAGTCTTTGACAATTGATCCATATGCAGCATTTAATATTTCACAAAACAGAGATGAAATCAAACCATGTGTTGCCAGGCCATTCCATAGCTTCACACAACTTGATGCTAATCTTCAAAGGTAAAGAATGACAACAATATCCACAAATTGACATGCACTCCAAGGGACACAACATATCACAGTGAATATCCAGATAACATTCACAAGATTACTTAGAATTTACGATGATATGTAATCTGATCTCTATTTCATTAGTATTCAAAAGCATGCACATTTACAATCTATCTTGAGAAAGTATCATGACATTCAACAATCCTATCACAATTAAGTCTCTAATAATGATACAAGGTGCACTCCATCTCCTTTTATAGAACAAGGAGAGGAGATGGTTACAATGATCCAATGATCAAGATTTGTCTATTTAGATCAATGTTCAATATCTCCTCTTTGACTAAGTCAACATGTGTATACGTGGCACAAGTTGCCAACTGGCAACCATCTGGTAGAACTCGATCACTGCATTTTTCTTGATATGCATATGACTCTATCATCATGTATCTCTACTTAGTCTTCATCCTCTTCTTCTTCATCTTCTTCTTTGTCTTGCACTATTCTTTCAACTTCCCCTCCATCCTGAACTTTAGCTTTCACCACAGCATGCTTTGATGAATGGAATTGTGCTTGCATAGCAGTCCATTTTCTCTTTCTGCTATTTAAACTCTCTTTGCCATTAGGTGGTGTAGCATTACACTGATATCCCTGAGTTTGCTGTTACATTTCTTTAGGATATCACCCTTGAACTTTGTATCCTCATACCATAGGCTTAGCAATTGTGTTGTATTGTTGTCCAGTACCTTATTGTCCATGACCACTTTCATGTCTATTCTTCTCATCTCAGCTCTGGCATCCAAATGTTTCTCCAATTTGAAAGATCTTCTCCCAAACTCATTTTGCATTTTATCCACCTTGCTCTTTATGTACTAAGCATATCCCAATTTGTGAGTGAGGTTTTTATTACTTCTTCAGATTCAGAAATAAAAAGAATGAACCAACTATCCATTATATGGTTCTTATGCTTCATGACATCCAATCCTATTATCTCATCTTGAGATATGATAGTTAGTGGAGTAGTTGCGTTAGTTGGCATGTGATTAGGGTCAATTAACCCTTTTATGAATGCATGTAACTGAGCATTGTGCTCTTTATGCATCTTGTTCTTATCTTTTTCCTTCTTTACACTCTTTGTCAATGAATCGATGATGTCTTTGGCCTCTTGGCCTTCCTTCTCCTCTGTAGCAAAACCCAGATCAACACTGGCTATTTGGAATTCATCAATATTTGTCTTGCCTTTTTCTTTATCTTCCATTGGCAGTGCTACTTGAGCTGTCGTCCTACCTGTAGTAGGATCTCTTTTTATTGTAGATGTAGGCCTTGCCTTTCTTTTTGGTTTCATCATACTTGCTGAAAACAATGTAGAGACATCAAATTCTGGTACTTCTTTAAGATGTTGTAGGTTTACTTCTTGTTGCAACCAGTATGGAACAACACCCCCAAGTCCTTATTGATTGGTCTACTCATTATGAGCATCCTGAGACTCTGTATTATGCTTTACCCTCGATGGTGAATTCTCTTTCCTTGGTTCTTCCTCATGTACATTCTCATGAGGGATCTCTTGCTGAGGTATCTCCTATTGAAGGGTCTCCTGTTGAGGAGGAGGTTCTTGTGATGTAAGGACATTCTGGTCAAGTACCTATTCTTGAAATTTATCTTCCTTAGGATTCTGCATCTCTTGATCTTGTGTGTTTTGTGGCACCTGATCTTCATGTGAAGATTGTGCATTTTGATCTGTTCTATCTTGGGGATCACCCGTAGTCACATTTTTTGGTTCCTTTGGCTGGCTACCACCTTATGGAAGACTTTGCTCTTCACCTTTTGATGTATCTGTTTCTCTTTGGTCTTGAGTTTTATCCAATTATTTCTCATTTGTTTTCTCTTATATTGTTGGGTTACTGTCTTGATTATCATCCTTAGAAGGAGATGCTTCATTATTTTGATCCTTATCCTTATCAAGCATTCCTTTATCAGTCTCCTCATGTACACTGATTTCCACCTTTTCTAGCTCTGGGGATGGATCATTATCTCTGCCCTGATCTCCATCATCCTGATAAGCTAAGTCAATTATAGCAAGACTACTGACTTGGTTGACCAGATTTGTTTGTCCAATTTGTTCTTCTATAATTTCTTCTATTTCCACCTCCTCCTAATGAGTCTCCTTTTGGACTTGAGGCGTACCATGAGGGGTCATCTTTGTATTTAACACCAATGTCTCCATCCTTTGAGCAAAGACATCTTTCACTACCTCATCGCCAGACAAATATACCGTATCATCAAGTGGAAGAGGTGACTCTTTTCTTGTCCTATGTCTCTCTTCTCTTTGTTCCTCTACTTTCTTAGTTTTGAATTGAATGATATTCAGGATTGGAACCTCATGTTGCGGGTTCTTCATAATACTTAGACCACCTACACCCCTCAGTAAAATGGGATCAATATCGACATTTCTTCTCATTGTAGTCTTCTATTTCTTTTGGGGTGGTGTCTTTTGTACCTTCTTCCTTTTCTTTGTTATCATCAAGTAGTCATCCAATGACTCCTCATCCAATGGTTCCTCCTCTTCCTCTATAATCATAGGAGTAGGCTTTGCAATAGTTTTCTTTTGCTTACCAGGGGTATGTGGTGATGCAGCTACTGATGTGGAAGCCACATATCCCTTTGGTTGGGGTCTTTTAATAATTACTCATCCAGCTACCTGGGTTGCTTTCTTACCCTTACCCTAATACTTTTCTTCTATAGTTGGTTTTGTTTCTCCCCTAGATTTCCTCTTCTCTTCAAGGAAGTCATCATATTCTTCTTTAGACAATTCCTGTCTTTTCTTCTTATTATCCATAGTAAGGGCTACACCCTTCTTCTTCAACTTAGTGACTTCAGCATTTACCCAACTTTGGGTCAGTTGAATAACCTTCTACATTATTTGATCTAATGAAGTCACCTTAGGTTGACTCAAATAAGGGGCTAATATAGTCTCATTATATATTTTCTTGTCCTCATATTCACTAGACATGATCTTTCCATCATCCTTGTACAACTAGACAGGCACTGGTATGCAATCAAAGGTGAGAATTTGATTGAGAGTAAGCCTTTGGTAATTTCTTCTCCTGACTTCTACTTCATCGTTACAATCAGTCCAGTAATCCTCAAGGTTTTTTTAATGTATATGCTTCCCCAGTAATGCTTGCATTCTGCCATATGGGTCATATGACCTAGCTATTGAAAATAGCTGCAAGTGCATTAACTTCAATCCTTCGATTGCATCCCTAACACTCTCCTTGTCTGGACACATGTACCAGCTAATCATGATTAGAAACACAACAGGTGGAATCTTCCCTTTCCCAATATGGGCCTCCACTGAAGGAAAAATCTGTGTGGCAAATTCCATTAGAATAACTTTATCATTGGGGTATTTGGGTAGCATGAGAGGGTGCCCTTCAAAGCCCTTTATTCTCATATATGAAAATGTAGGAAATTGGATAAACCAAGCCCCATATTTGTAGATAACAGCTTGCGCTTCCATACTCAATCTTTTTGTTCTATTTTCATCCGTGGTCCTAACCAGGTGCATGGAAAAGGAGTCATTTACTATCTTATAATGCTGGAGGGATTCCCTCCTGTTTAACTATGGGTAATGTTCCCGTATGTTCACATCACTAGGGTTATTTCCAACGCTGCCAACTGTTTGTAACCCATTGAATGTCCCCCTGAAGGCACATGCATATATGACATAAAAATTCATATGAAACATGCACATCTTTCCACCCATCCTTCTCATGCCCTCATCTAAACTATCACTTATGATTTTGGCCTAGAGGGGTTTATCATCTGAATACTCTACCATCCGGATAATCCCATACATCTAGTTTTCAAATGCTTCAGCATGCTATCTTCTTGTCATTCTGCTAAGCATGACCATCATGTACTAGTATTCTTCAGCAAATCAAACTTGAAGAGATATACTGGCAATTTAGTAGAAGCTTTGTATGTATTGCTCTTTGATCTCCACTAATACATAACTCTCCTGGCCTCTTTCTGGTTGTTCCTATATTCTTTCTCTAATCTGCTCAGGCTCAATCTAACCACATTGGATCCTATAGGCAATTTGAAGGCAGATCTGATGCCCTAAATAAAAAAATCTGCATACACCCTACCATGCTTCTCCACTCTTCTAGTCTCTGGATTATAAATCCATGCACATTCAATTGCTAACTTAGTAGCTTCCATGGTGTAGGGAAATCAACTAGCGTTCCACATCCCTGAGGTATATATACTTTGGAGTAGAGGGTTTCCACTTCCCTTATCTAGTCTTCTTATCCATGCATCAAGAATGGTATTACCCTAATGAGTATCTTTGATCATCCCATATCTAAATCCTACCCCTTCTGGCTGTAGGAACATGGGTTTTAAGAACTCTATATCAGACCTATTCTTTCTTATTACCATTAGATCCTACAATAAAACCATGTATTTCTTACCCTAACAAATTGTATGTAGTAGGGCTTAGGGATTGCATACATTCTATGGTAGTAATTCTATCATTTCAGTTTATTCCATGCTTCACCATCTTAATTAACTCAGTAAAAACCATGTTTACCTCATGATTTACCATAAACGACAAAAGGGAGGGTTTCAAGTTACATACCTAATAATCTCTTTCCCTCTTTTCATGTATGAGTGATAATGGTATGAATGTGACTACATTGTATTTACTGTCCTCCATTCCGTTCAAATGTGGGTCCTATTCTGTTTGCAGGTAACGGTGATGCTTTAATCTTCAGAGCTCTGTAATTCTTGTTTAAACGTATGGTAAATATAAAATAAACCCCAAAACTTACTTTTAACCTGATTAATACGACAAATTAGGGTGCGCATAATGTCTTTTGTTTAAGTCCATCGATCAACATATGACATTCATGGATGCTGACAAGTGGCCAGTTTATATTTGAAATTTGAAGGTGCGACCTATGGTTAGGTTCACATTTAATGCAGAGGGTGATCTCTGCAAAGATCAGGGATATTAAAAAATATGACCCTCTGGGGATACATGAGGGTGACATCATCATGGATATGGTCAACCTTTTTACCAATGAGCGAGATCGGGTCACTATACATTTGCTAACAAATCATGATAATACACTATATTCATATGGTCCAGGGGGAATGCTGTTAGATTTAGGATAGGCAACTAAGAGGGGGGGTGAATCAATTGTCTAAAACTTTCCTCCAATTAATCACTTAAAACCTTTTCTTAAATTAGCATAATAATAAATCAATCATGGAAACATAATGCAACAATTCAAGAATAGAAACATACATAAGACACCAAGATTTTGACATGGAAAACCCGGTTAATGGAAAAACCAAGGGGTGACTAACCCAAGATTGTATTCTCTATTAGAAGAATAGAAAGAACAAAATGGCACATGCCAATTAGGGCTCACTACCCGAGCACACTGCTCACAAGAGGCCCACTGCCTACAGGAGACACACTGTCTAAAGAATAATAAGTATTACATACTTGAACTGAAGAATAACATCTTCACCTTGCTTGAGTTAGTTCCATTTAAGCTCAATACTTCTGCTCTACCTTTTCGCTCTGCTCCTCTCTACCACCCTCTCATCTCCACAAGATGCTATTGAAATGACTTTATAACTCCTTATTTATACAAGACATTGACTTAGGGATAATCATCCAAGTTGGCAAACATTACAGAGCAAATACATGAAGATAATATGAATAATTACAAAAGGACTTCACACAGGTCCACACTATCAGCCACATAGATTTGAGTCTTCAATCTTTCTTTAGGAACATGCCAATCTTCACAGAACATCTACAAGATCATCCATGGGATGTATAACTCATCCAGTTGGCCAGACTTAGGAAGAACACCATCATCCGAAAGTAATTCTTAAATTATGAGCTCAATCTTCAATGCGGACCACCAACACAAACTGGACACAATCCAAAGACCTCCACAAGCTTGCCTGAATCACCAAGAACATCCACACTACTTCTGTTCACTGAAATCATTCTCTCCTTCAACCGAAACCTCAAGAACATAGTCTATCATCACTGTCAGATTGGAATAGATGGTTGCGGACCTCTAGACCATGAACCAATTGAGTTGTCAATTCACATTAACTTCCTAAACACTCCACAAAATCTGTAGAACAAGATATTTCACTTCTGGATCTTATCAGACCTATCTATGTCACTCTGTCACCTCTGAACTTTTGCCAGAGCCAGTTTTACTTAAGTGGCCATAACTTCTTCAGATCTTCATGCAGACCTCTAAAATTTTTACTAGATCATCTTAAGACACATATATTCAAACCCTTTGAAGCGTATCCTCTGATCTTTATCTTAGCTGGGATCTTTACCTCACTGTCTCCACTATTCCTCTCTGTTCCTGATTGGACTAATTTTCTCAATATCCTCAACACATAGCTCATCCAATCCTTATCATCAATGCAACATGAGTATGTTGACATCAATGACAACATTGGTTAGGCCCATACTTGCAATAATCTCCCCCTTTGTCATTGATGGTAGCATATGATGTGAAAAAATATTTTAACCATCAAGACAAGAACTTCTCCTTACTAACATAACTCCCCCTATCAACAATAACCACTCACATGTGTTTTCTTCCTTTACTACTCCCCCTTTAATCAGCAACTGCTTGTTTTTCACATGTCTTCTCTCCCCCTTTGACATCAATGGCAAAGGGCACATACTTGCATCACTTCAGAATTATACCAACTGCCCCTCCTGAGTAGCAGCTTCCCATCATCAATCTAGACCACAAGATATGACTATGAGATCCACCAGACTGATGCACATCAGTGCACCTTAATTTAGAACCCGAGAGGTAATAACCCCTAACTTCTCCCTAAGATACTCAAAAGAGTCCTTAGGTAGAGGTTTAGTAAAAATATCTACAATCTGATCCTTGGAAGGCACAAACTCTAATTTGACTTCATTCATGTTCACTTGCTCTCTCAAAAAGTGAAACTTGATGGATATATGTTTGATCTTTGAGTGCAACACCAGATTGTTTGATATGTTAATTGTACTTGAATTATCATAGAAGATTGTGATAGGTTCTTCATACTCCACTCTGATTTCTCTTAGCATTTTCTTCATCCATAATACTTGAGTACAACTACCTACTACTGCAATATATTTTTCTTCTACAGTGGATAGAGATATTGCCTCTTGTTTCTTGCTCAACCAAGAAACCAATCTCTTCCCTAAAAAGAATGCTCCACCACTGGTACTCTTCCGGTCATCCACATCTCCTACCCAATCCACATCTGTATATGCATGAAGAGAAAAATCATGATCTCTGGGATACCACAATCCATACTCAACTATCACACTGGTTAGGCCCATACTTGCAATAATCTCCCCCTTTTTCATTGATGGCAACATATGATGTGAAAAACTATTTTACCCATCAGGACAAGAACTTCTCCACACTGTCACAACTCCCCTTATCAACAAAAACCATTCACATGTCTTCTCTTCCTTTCCTGCTTCCCCTTTGATCAGCAACCACTTGTTTTTCACATGTCTTCTCTCCCCCTTTGACATCAATGGCAAAGGGCACATACTTGCATTAATTCAGAATCATACTAGCTACCCCCCCTGAGTAGCAGCTTCCCATCATCAATCCAGACCACAAGGTATGACTGTGAGATCCACCAGACTAATGCACATCAGTGCACCTTAATCTAGAACCGGTGGGGTAATAACTGCTAACTTCTCCCTGAGATACTCAAAAGAGTCCTTAGGTAGAGGTTTAGTAAAAATGTTTGCAATCTGATCCTTGGAAGGCACAAACTCCAATTAGACTTCATTCTTGTTCACTTGCTCTCTCAAAAAGTGAAACTTGATGGATATGTGTTTAATCTTTGAATGCAACACCGGATTCTTTGACATGTTTATTGCACTTGAATTATCACAGAAGATTGTGATAGGTTCCTCACACTCCACTGTGATATCTCTTAGCATTTGCTTCATCCATAATACTTGAGTGCAACTACTTGTTGCTGCAATATATTCTACTTCTATAGTGGACAGAGATATTGCCTCTTGTTTCTTGCTCAGCCAAGAAACCAATCTCTTCCCCAAAAAGAATGTTCCACCACTGGTACTCTTCCGGTCATCCACATCTCCTGCCCAATCCGCATCAGTATATGCATGAAGAGACAAATTATGATCTCTAGGATACCACAACCCATACTCAACTATCCCTTTCATATATCTACAAAATATTTTGATTTCCATGACATGAGATTCTCTAGGATCAGCTTGGAATCTAGCAACAAGACCAACAACATTCATAATGTCAGGTCTAGTTTGAGTGAGATAAAATAGTCCTCCAATCATTGACTTGTACTTTTTCTGATTAGTCTTAGGAGAGTCATCATCTTTGCTTAATTTACATCCAGTTGCCATGGGAGTATTCATTGGTTTTGAGTCTTCCATCCCTAATTTCTTCAACAATTCTTTCACATATTTGGTCTAAGAAATGAAGATTCCTTTCTTTGTTTGAGTGATTTGAAGACCCAAGAAGAAATTCATTTCCCCAAACATGGACATCTCAAATTCACTTTTCATTTGATTTGCAAAGGTTTTGCACATACTATCTCTTCCTCCAAAAATGATATCATCAACAAACACTTCAACAATCAAGATATTTTCATGATCAAAATTGAAGTACAAATTACTGTCAACAGTACCTTTGTTGAACCCAATCTTCAAAAGATGCTTATCCAATCTTTCATACTAGGCTCTTGGGGCTTGCTTGAGTCCATAAAGTACTTTCTTCAACTTGCAGACCATATCACCATGATCAAAGAATTGAAATCCATCCGGTTGCTCAATGTAAACTTCTTCTTCCAAGTCACCATTTAGGAAGGCAGAATTGACATCCATCTAATATACCTTGAAATCCTTAAAGGCAGCAAAAGCAAGAAATAGTCTGACTGATTCAATTCTTGCCACCAGAGCAAAGGTTTCTTCAAAACCAACTCCTTCTACTTGGGAGTAACCCTTGCAAACCAATCTGGATTTGTTTCTAACTACTTCACCATCTTCATTTAGTTTATTTTGGAAGACCCATTTGGTTCCAATCACATTCTTGTTCTTAGGTCTAGGAACAAGATCCCAAGTGTGATTTTTCTCAATTTGCATCAGCTCTTCCTTCATTGTTTTGGTCTAGTTTTCATCATTGCAAGCTTCATTCACTATCTTAGGTTCAATCTTTGAAATCAAACAATATTCTTCTTAATCTTGAGCAATCCTTCTTGTTTGTACACCTTTGCTTTTATCACCTATGATCTAATCTTCAGAGTGATTCAGTCTTACATACCTGGGAACTTTGGGAATTTCTTGCACTTCTGATTCTTGAATAGGTTCATTCAAACTTAACTCTCCTTCCTGATTTACCAGATCAATCTGAATCTAAATTTTAGAGGGAGCTTGGACTTCTTGAACAAAAACATCATTTTGATCATCTTCATCATATTCATAAAATGTTGAGGGTTTTTCAATACCTTCATCAACCTTCACATTTGTACTTTCTACAATCTTCCTTAATCTCTTGTTATAACACCAGTATGCTTTGCTTTGAGTAGAATAACCCAAGAATATTCCTTCATCACTTCTAGCATCAAAATTTCCTAAATCTTCATCTCTTTTAATGTAACATTTGCTACCAAAGACTCTGAAATACCTCACAGTGGGAGTGATGCCAAACCAAAGTTCATAAGGAGTCTTACCAATATTGATTATGATTTGTACTCGATTGAGAGTATAGACTACAGTGCTTATAGCTTCTCTCCAATAGATCTGAGGAACATTTTCTTCCATCATCATGGTTCTAGATGCTTCCTGGATGGTCCAGTTCTTTCTCTCCACTACTCCATTCTACTGTGGAGTCCTAGGAGCAGACAACTATCTCTTTATTCCATGTTTCTCACAAAATTCTATGAACTCACCAGATGTGAATTCTCCACCTCTATCAGACCTTAGACATTTTAAATTTAATCCAGTTTCATTTTCCACCATAGCCTTGAATATTTTGAATTTCTCAAGAACTTCTGATTTCTCTTTCAGAAAAGTCACCCATGTCATCCAGGAATGGTCATCAATTAATAACATGAAGTATCTATCACCTTGCACACTCCTGATTCTTGCCAGACCACATAGGTCAGTATGAACTAAGTCCAATAATCTGGTAGAAGATTCTTCCTTTCTTTTGAATGAGATTTTTCTTTTCTTACCCAACTGACATTCTTTGCACAAACTATTTGTAGGTTTCACCAATCTTGGAAGATCTGATATGGCCTGAGTGTTGCTTATCCTGATGATATTATCAAAATTCATATGACACATTCTCCTATGCACAACCAACTCTGATTGATTTGAACAAATAGATAGATTTTACTAGTACCAACTAAGTGGAAGATATTACCTTTTGTTTGGGTACCGAATGCAATCTCTATTCTAGAACTTTTAAAGATCTTGCATTTTCCATTCTTGAATAAGAGATCATAACCTTTGTCCACCAGTTGTCCAACACTGAGAAGATTGTGCTTCAGACCTTCAACATATAGTACATTACTAGTTTTGTTCTTTCCATCAAAAGAAATAGTTCCTCTACCTTTAATTCTGCTAGCAGAATTAGCACCAAATTTTACCACTCCTCCTTCACACCTTTCCAAATCTATGAACTTATTTTTGTCACCTGTCATATGGTGAGAGCATCCACTGTCAATAACCTAATCATCTTTTTCTTCAACTTGGGCAGCCAAAGCTCTTTCTACAATTTTATGATTAACAGATTCAGAGGGCATTGGATCTTCTTCTTTGATGGCAATAAACACCCAGTCACTTCCAGATTTGTTTCCTATTTTTGATTCATCATCTGTTACTCCATCATCATCTTCTTGAACATAGTAACATTTATTTTGGAACCTTGATCAGTTAGGATTTAGCCTTGAAAATCTTTCTGGACACCTTGAGGAAAAATGACCAATCTTATTGCAGTTAAAACATTTAAAAGGTAATTTCCCTTCATATTTACCGGATCCTCTTGGCAGTCTTTTTGCAATAAGGGCTTCAAGTTGAGTAGCTTCTACTTCATCTTCTTCCAGGTCTTTTCTTGCTTTCTCATACCATGATAGTTTCTTTGAAGAGTTCTCTCCCGGATCAAACTTTTGGTTTTTTTAACAAAGGCAATAGCTTTGAATGTAGATTCAGTCTTGGGAGGAGCATCTCCAAACTCAGTCAACTCAAATGCAGCCAATTTACCAACCAATTGATCTCTTGTGATACCTAAAATAGATCTGAATTCTTCAATAGAAGCAACCTTGTACTTGTAAAAATCAGGAAGGGATCTAAGAACTTTGCCAACAATCTCATCTTCATCCAAGATTCCACCAGCACATCTAATGCCACACACAAGCACATTTACTCTTGGCATAAATGTAGTGATATTTTCATCTTCTCTCATCTTTAGATTTTTGAATTTTCCTTTCAGAATTTGTAGCTTGGCACATTTAACATACTTGTGTCCTTCATGCAGAAGTTCCAATTTTTCCCAAATCTCAAAAGTTGTTTGTAGGTCAACAACATTTGTCAGCTCTGAATCAAACAAAGCACTTAGAAGAGCTTCTTTAGTCTGTAGATTGTTTTCAGCGTCTTGATTTCATCTATGATTCTCAGACCATTCTATGGAGGAGTATACTTCTTTGAAGCCATGATCCAATACTACATTCCCATACATTGCAAGTGACATTCCATGTGACTTTTCCAAAGAGTAAAATTGGTTCCATCGAACCTCAGACTATCCTTCTTGTAGGATGACATCCTAGATCTCGTCAAGCGGTTAAGCTCTTTTAGAGGAACTTAGCTCTGATACTAATTGTTAAATTTAGGACAGACAACTGAGAGGGGAGGTGAATTAGTTGTCCAAAACTTTCTTCTAATTAATCACTTAAATTATTTTCTTAATCTAGCAACATAATAATAAATCAATCATGGAAATGTAATGCAACAATTCAAGAGTAGAAACACATTAACACATATGACACCAAGATTTTTGACGTGGAAAACCTAGTTAAGGGAAAAACCATGGGGTGACTAACCCAAGATTGTATTCTCTATTAGAAGAATAGAAAGAACAAAATGGCACATGCCAATTAGGGCTCACTACTCGAGCACACTGCTCACAAGAGGCCCACTGCCTACAAGAGATACACTGTGTACAGAACAATAAGTATTACATACTTGAACTGAAGAATAGCATCTTCACCATGCTTGATTCAGTTCCATTTAAGCCCAATACTTCTGCTCTGCCTTTCGATTTCCTCCTCTCTACCACACTCTCATCACCACAAAATCACTTTGAAATGACTTTACAACTCCTTATTTATACAAGACATCGACTTGGGGATAATCATCCAAGTTGGCAAACATTACAGAGCAAATACAAAAATATAATATGATTAATTAGCAAAAGGCTTCACGTGGATCAACACACTATCGGCCACATAGATCCGAGACTTCAATATTTATTTAGGAACATGTCATTCTTCACAAAATATCTTCAAGATCATCTGCAAGATGTGTAACTCATCCGATCGGCCAGACTTAGGAAAGACACCATCATCCGGAAGTAATTCTCCAATTACGAGCTCAATCTTCAATGTAGACCACCAAAATGAATTGGACACAGTCCAAAGACCTCCACAAGCTTGCATGAATTGCCAAGAACATCCACACTACTTTTTTTCACTGAAATCATTCTCTCCTTCAACTAGAACCTTAAGAACATAGTCTATCATCATTGTCATATTGGAATAGATGCTTACAGACCTCTAGACCATGAACTAATTGAGTTGTTACTTCACATTGACTTCCTAAACACTCTACCAAATCTGCAAAATAGGATATTGCATTTCCAGATCTCACCAGACCTATCTGTATCACTCTGTCACTTTTGAACATCTACCAGAACCAATTTTACTTAAGTGACCATAACTTCTTTAGATCTTCATGTGGACCTCTGAGATCTTTACTGAATCATCTTAAGACACATATATACAAACCCTTTGAAGCGCACCCTCTGATCTTCATCTTAGCTAGGATCTTTACCTCACTGTCTTCACTATTCTTCTTTGTTCTTGATTAGGACTAATTTTCTCAATATCCTCAACACACAGCTCATCCAATCCTTATCATCAATGCAACAGGAGTATGTTGACATCAATGAAAACATTGGTTAGGCCCATACTTGCAACACTTTTGCTTACTGAGAAGTAACTTCTTTTAACTTAAGCCTGAAGCTTGTTTGCTCTCTTATCTTTATAAAAGGGAATTCAAGGCTTGTGAAAAAGCATTGGTTCGAGGTCATATTTCCAGACTTAGTCAAAAAATGTGGGATCAATCTGATTAGGGAGGAATTGTAAATAGTTTGTTTTCTACAATAAATCAGTCATACATTCCTAAGTTTCATTCTAAGTTTTAAGATGTCTTTATAGATCTGCAAAGACTATGTTATAATTTACTGAATGGTTTACTTTATAGTTTCTATTGAGTCTTCAGAGTATACTATCTCCTACTTCATGTATACAATTTTGCATTTATGAATATATTTGATTAAGGATTAGACTTATTCATCGCCACATTTTTTCCTGTGTTGTATATTTTTCTTACAACATTCACTAAAGTAGTGAAACAATTGGTTGTCTGAGGATATAGAATGTATTTCAGTTTTACAAGGATAACTAATTATGGTTGATTCCAAGACTAGTAGAGTGTTTTAATGTAAGGCATTACTACATCTTTATAGTAAACTAAGTTTTACTATATCACAGTTCTTTGGATGTTTCTATAAGTTTCTTGACTCTATAGCCCTCAAATTGGCACTGGTTTGTTCTAGAATATTATACTAATCTTACATCCTTTGAATCACCCTCATCATTATTACAAAGAAATCAATGCATTTTCCCTTTCAGCAATAGGTGTTAGAAGTTGATGTTATTTCACATGTTCCTCTGCAAAGAAACAAAATAAATGCTTAAGAAGCTAGCCCATCTTTTCACTTTATCAAATGTTCTTTAAGCAGTCTTATAGGAACATATCTATCATTGGAACAATGTTGTTAAACAAACATTTCATGAGCCCTACCCATTTGAGTGGAACACTGTTATCCAAAAGAAATAGGAACACCCTCCTTGGTCTCAGAGAGCCTAAAGTGCAGAGGAGAGAGGGATTGAACACCCGTGTTTCCTGTTTATTGGCCAATCCCTCAAGGTAGGTTAGTTATTAGAGAATGGCTATCCTATAGACCTATGTGTTTTCTCCTTGAGATGTGGTTAGACATTTCAAACAACCAACACATACCTTTTTCACTCATATGCCCAAGTTTGTTATGCCACAGTGTTGTCTCAGAACCTGCAGCAACTATTTCAATCTCTTCCTGCAAACTCGTAGCAATTGTTCCTGAACCTATTTGGTTTTTCTCTGCAACAACTAAAGTAGAAGGAACAATATGACCTCTTAAAATATATAAGCTGCCTATTTTCACACTTTTTGCTACTATTAAGGCACCTCTTGAAACCTTCCAATTTTTATTACTGAAAGTAACTAAGCAACCTTCATCAAATAGTTGTCCTACTGAAATTAAATTCCTACTCAGCCTTGGAACGTTCCTTACCTCTTGTAGTTGCCAATGATTCCCATTCTGTAACTTAATCTTGATTCTTCCCTTTCCAACAATCTGACAGGGTTCGTTATCTCCTAAATAAACCAACCCAAAATCCCCTTAGACATAATCAAGAAAATAACTTCTATAGGGCGTAGCATGAAATGAGGCCCCTGAATCTAAAACCCATGAATCATCAGCATTATCTAGGGAAATAATCAAAGCATCATCTTCAAACTTATTACTTACCACATTTGTCTCCTTATTGCCTTCTTGTTTGTCTCCTTCTTTATTCCTCTGAGACCAGCAATCTTTCTTCAGATCACCTAGTTTCCCATAATACCAACAATCCTTCTATCCTTTGAATTGGGACCTATTGTCCTTTGATTTTCCTTATGACTTCCAAAACCTTTTCCTCTCTCCTTTGATCTACCCCTACTTTCTGCATTCAAAACACTACCTGATGGACCCTCCTGAGCTTTTCCATCGCATTTCCTTGCTCCAAATAACACCAACAACATCATCAAATTTCAAAGTATTTGAACCAAAGACAGAGTTACTTACAACCATTACCAAGCTATTCTAGGTTTCTGGCAAAGAACATAAAACCAAGAGAAACCTCACCTCTTCATTAAATATCACTTTTACAAATGTTAACTGACTACTAATCATATTAAAGTCATTTAAATGATCTGTCATAGATCCACCTTCAATCATTTTTAGATTAAAAAAATACTTCATGAGAAGTACCTTATTTGAGGCTGAGGGTTTTTCATACAATTTAGCCAAAGCTTTTATTAGTTCATCTGTTGTCTTTGGTTCTATTATATTGAACACCATAGATGGTGCCAGGCACAACTGAATGGTTCCTAGTACCTTTCTGTCCAGAAGATTCCAATCCTCATCATCATTGTTGCCAGTTTCTTGGCTATTCCTTCCAACAGCCTCCATAAATCCTTCTGATAGAGATAATCCTCCATCTACATCTTCCATAACTGATGGTTCTGCCCATTGAATTGATCTACCTTCAATTTACCCTCGTCTGCCATTGCTCCCACTTAACTGTGAGACTCCCACTTAACCATGAGACCTTCCTACAGACGATAATCAAACACAACCTGCTCTGATACCACTTGTTAGGAATTACACGCAAAAGATATCAAATTAAATGCAAATGAAGATTAAATAGAGGAATGAAAATACATAGAAATAATAACAATGAGAGATAATTTTTAACATGGTTCACCCAAACTCGGGCTACATCCACCAATAGAGAGTTCAATATTATTATCTAGCAAATCAAACTGATTACAACCACCAATCCTTGCAACTCAATACTACTGCAAATACTACAAATACAATATCAATAGAAACCCTAACCCTTATCCATTTTTATCAAGACTTATGTCAGTTACAAAATAGGATTTTTTTATGCTACCCCTTGACCCTGTCTTGGGGGTGCTACCCCCAAACCCCCATTAAATAATTTGGGGGGAAATGACACTGATAAAAGTGGGGAAAGTTTAACCTCTAAGTCTAATTAGGCTCCATATAACAACAATCTCCCACTTGGAGACTGATCAGACTCCACACCATATCAGTACCCAAGTACAATGCAATGCAATCTCTCATAAAACAAAGAAAGGAAGAAAACCATGTGGGAAAAAACTTCCCTCCAAAAGAGAGAAAAGAAATGAAGAAGACTAGAAAGCCTCCTTGAAGATGATAACTCTACACCAAGATTGGAAACATGTTGCTTTGACTGTGATGATGTAGATATGACCCCCCATAGGAGAGTAGAAGAGACTATGTAGCACCCCCACAATGAAGTAGCCCCTATGCCAAAAAAGAATGCCTATGTATGAATGCTAAAGATGATCCACTTGTGACAAATCACATTTCTCCCCTTAGGAAGAAATAACTCCAATGGTGAATGCTCAAAGAAGCAAGGAGAGGTGGTAAGTCTCATGAAGTACCCTATCTCAGAATACTCCTCAAATATCATCATGTTGATGTCAAAATGAGTCACAATCAAATCAGGAGGCTCGGGCCTAGCTGAGATATGTGACCTCTCAAAATAATGTGTAGACTGATGAAGAAAAGGATCTGAAGAACTGATGTATGAAAGTGGAATGTCAACGCATGCCATGTGGCTACAAAGCAAATACCACAAGATGTCCTATGGAGAATCACTAGAAGCACTTGGTGAAGCTTCTCTGAATTCTACAGTAGTAGCAAGTGTATCTATACTATCATCAAATAGTAAGATGAGATCCTTCAAGGTGTCATCAACATATGATATGTGAGACTCTACAAACAACCAAGAGATGTCTAGTAGAAGTGTGTCCCAATGAAGTGAATCTTGAATATGACCCTACTGTAATGAATCATTGGAAACTCTCAAAGCAGTGACTCTAGAATGATGAAGTAATAGGGGTTGAAGGAGTGTCCTTAACTGTAGATGAAAGAGATGAATTCTTGATGTCTTGGTGTAAAGAGTCACTAGAGTCTCTCAAAGGAATGACATTGAACTCTGATGAAGCAATAGGTGCTAGAGGAGATGTGATCTCAATATCCTATTGTAAAGAATCACTGGAAGCTCTCAAAGGAATGTCACTAAACTCTATCAAAGAAATAGGTGCGAAAGCATGAAGAGAAGTTTGTATGTCATCTAACCATCCAAGATTGGCAATATACTCAAACTCCTCTACGTATCATCATCAAAGGGTATGTTGTCTTCTTTAGATAGAGGAAGAAGACAATCTACAATAGGATCATATGGGAATGGAGAGATATCAGGATCTCTGTGAATCTCCTAGATTCTAGTCCAAAGTGTGCGATGACACTCAATGTTTGATACATCACTCAGAGTGTTAGGATCAACTCTAAGATAAATCAAACCTACTACATCGTCAATGATATTTCCCCAAGCTGATTTTCTCCCTAGTGTGTCTGGTTCAGGCATGAGTCCAAGATAAGGTAAAAGATTAATCCATCTAAGGTGTGTCACGATGTCATTTTGCCAAGACTCATAATTTCCCTTCTCCAAGATTACCATGAAAGGATGAGCAGTGAAATCCATGATGAAAATGAGACCAATAATCTCAATTCAAAAAGAGGGAAAGTAGGAAGTATTCAAAGACACGACACACAAGAACCCCCTTTGATTCAATTTTTGAGACCCCCATGAATATGGCATTTATCATGCAGTGTGTTAGGTGAATCCAATTGGAGAGAATTAGGGAACTTTATCTTCAATGGATCAGGATAGAAATAATGTTCACTTTTACAAGAAAATTGACTCTCAATTTCAAGTAGCCAATGAAAAGTTACAATATTTTCTATTTTTAGCCTAATAATAGCCTACTTACACCAAGAAAAAACCTCCAAGAGTAAAATCAGCACTCATATTTCAAAAACCTCCTCCAAGCTATAAAAAACCTCTTATTTTTAGCACACACAAAAAAAGAGAAAACCTCTTTAAGTGATTTGAACCAAAATTAAAAAGCATAAAGAAGCTGGCTGGAGTTAAGTTTGATACCTTGCTGGAGTTCTAAGCAGTTGTTTTGAGGTCAAATGCCTCAGGGAAGGCAAGTTAGCTTAGTGGAATTGAATAAAAACAACTTAGGGGAATTCAAACAACTGGATTGAGCTTTTGTCAATGGGGGTTTCGACCTGGATAGTCCTCTTTACTGCTATGGGACACATGGAGTTTCAACCTCTATGCAAGCACACTCCACCATGTTGAACACAAATAGTCCCTTTGTAAACAAATTGGCCTCTACATAGATATCAAACTCCTCTACAACAAAAAACTCCCTCCTCCTCTATTGTTCGATGCCTCTAGGTGCCTCCTTTTTTTGCTTTATGCCACCTCTAGATTGTGCTGTGAAGTATGATTTGTCATAAGCCCAAAGGACTGAAGCAATGGCTCAATGGGATGTTGGAGTTGAGATGGATTACTTTCACTCAAAACCTGGCATAAACCATCTCAAGGGAGGCTTGTTTAGTGGGAAAACATTGGTCTATAGTAATTTAAAGCATGTGGTTATGAGAATCACACCAAAGCATGCTACAAACATAGAAAATAATGTCATTCTCATTTCTTCTCACATTGATACAGTCTTCTCCATGAAGGGTGTAGGGTATTTAAAATGGTGCGATGAATTGAACACAGCTTCTTCCTCTTCTTCTATGATCCTTGCCACATGAGTTTTAAACTCTATCACACCTATGTTGTCTCCCTTCACACTTGATGGCAAGCACTTAGGCACTTTCAAGAGGCATGGCGGCTTGGCAAGCAAAAAATGGTCTGTACTAAATACCTACTACTATGTGTTGAGGTCGCAAGCTTCACACAAGGCGCGGGCCTTGTGTTGAGGTCACATTCCTTTCTGCAGAGGCCAAACTTTGTCTCAAACATGATTCACTATGCCTGCAAGGGTTTGAAACATCCAAAAATAAATATTTGACCCAATTCTCGTCTTCTTCACCAAACTACAAAGAGAGTATGCACGAATCGAAAAAACAATGCTATTTTTTAAACAATGTTTTCACAGTAACAATGCAATTTACCAGATCACCATTCTAGCTAAGACAAGCTCTAATACCATGTGGAAGTGAGCAAGATCAACTTGTCAAATGATAGCACTTGATCAAACCACAAGAGATGAACAATTGAACACTTTGCAAAGAATAGAAAACAAGAATATGCAATAGACACAAATCAATAATTAGAATGAATGAATTAGCTTCGATGATGAAGTACATATAGGGCATAATTGACTAAGAATAGTCAAGCGAATAATAGGAAAAGCTCACTAAGAATAGTGGTTCTCCAATAATAGGAAAAGCAACCACTTAACTTAGACAAGCTAATCTAGGCATGCCAAGTATAGATCAAGGCTAAACACAGACTCATGCACTCCTAAGCAAGCTTAACTCCTATGTGTAATTATGTTGCAAGTATGTGCCCAACTAGTGTTGTCATTGATGTCAGCATATCAGTGTTGTCATTTGTGTCAACTGTGCTCTTATTTTGATGCTTGCTTGTAATGAGTAAGTGTTGAAGATAATAAGTATTTCTAATACAACAGAATAGTCCAATAGATTGCTCTGCATTTCTTGTGGAATGAATATCTTTGTCTGCAGATTTGAAGTTAGTTAGAGACATGTCTGGAGATGCTACGTTCCAAGTTTGGGCCTTCAGTATGAAGATTTGGGTGAGTTATGTTCACCAGAGTGAAAACTACTTTTTCTATATATTTGGTGGTGACAGGGAGAATGTATTATGCTCCACATTCCTCCGCATTTAAGTATTTCAATATGCGGTTCTAGAATCAACTTTGTAATGATGATAAGTGCCTTCAACTCCAATGGTTCATGATTTGGTGGTCCACAAGCAATCTTTTCTTTATGATAGTAGTTGACAGTGTTGTTTATGTGCTCCGGTTTGAAGAATCTTCTTGATGGAGTGTTAGAGAGTGTGTGGTTGTTCCTGGTGATTACAATGTGCTTATGGATGTCTCCTGATCATGTTCCTACCTTTTGATTGGTCCACAAAGAGAAATTTGGATCATGGATGAAGACTATTCTTAGAAGACTTAATGTTAACACCAGTCTTAGCTGACTTGGTTGTTTTCTTTACTTGCAGAGATACATCGAAGATTGTGGAAGTGTGCCATGGCATGGAAGATTGCATCTAAGTCCCAGTTAAGGCATAATATGATCCGTATACATATTTCCCTTAGCTAATTTTGTTTAGGTCTAGACCTATTTCTATGTATATGTGTGATGTGGACCCTGGAGATTGTTCCAATGGTTGATGAATGTAATGCCGATCTTGATGTATATTCCAAAGTTGATGAAGTGTATAAAAACATGTAATGAAGTTGCAAAAAAGATGTCCCTATGCAAAAATGAAAAGATAAGTGTGAAGGTGTAAGAAGAGCAGAGTAGAGGAATTATACTATGCTTCAATGGAACTGAACTTAGGCATGGAGTAGATGCTATCAATCAGTTCACCAATCCTTGGTAGTGAGCCACCCCTTGGCAGTGAGCCCTAACATTTGTAGTGAACCCTAAGGTAGTGAGCCTCTATTTTTTGGTATTTCTATAACATATTTATATCTGTGGGCTCACACCCACCGTGGTTTTTCCCTTATAGGGTTTTCTACATAAAAATATGGTGTCTCATGTGTTATTGTGTTGAGCTTCTTGTTTCATGTTTTCATGGTTAAATCTAAATAATAGCTATTGAGCATTTGTTGTGTTGATAAGTGATTAAAGTTTTAGAGACAACTAATTCACCCCCCCTCTCAGTTGTCTTGTGCATTTCAACAATTAATATAGGAGCAGGTTCCTCAGAAGTAAGCCTAACAGCTTGAGGTTGATTCAGGATGTCTTTTAAGAAGGAAGCTCCATAGTTTGATGGGACAAATTATGCTTTATGGAAGGTACAAATGAAAATCCATCTCCTTTGTTTTGGTTATAGAGTAAGGAAAGCAACAGAGATGAAGTATACCATGCCTCAGAATGGTTTAACAACTGAAGATGAAATCAAAGAATATGAGTTAAATATAAAAGCTAGAGATGCTTTGTTAAGTGCCTTGTCTGACACTAAGCTGGTAAAGGTCATGGATCTAGATTCTTGTTGTCATATTTTGCCCCCCCCAAAAAAAAATATTCTTGTCCCCCTCTTTCTATCAAAGAAATCTTATCAGAGAAAGCCTAAATAGACAGAGGAGAGTCTTAAATCCTGCATTTTTCTCATGTTCTTCTTTGCCAAATTTCCCAAAAATCTCACTTGGAGAATCCTTGCCAAAAACCCAGAAAAACCCAGAAATCTTTTTAGCTTCAAGTATTTTCCATCGCAGGGTTTCTTAGTTTTATGCTTAGTCATTTTTATATGCATATGCAATTGTATGTTTCTTTGTACGTATGTTCGCATTGTATATTCATATATACAATCGCACATAGAAAGGAAAATATACAAAGGGGGAGGATACAAAAGACATATCGACGTGACTTTGCTATCGGTGTCTCAGTTTGTGGTCCCGCCAATAGGCCGATGGAGATGCAAAGGATATACAAAGTGTCATCACCAAGACAAGCCTCATCGGTAGCCAAGTCCAAGGTCTTTCCGATCAGCTGATGAAGATACAAAGGAAACATGCAAGGGCCGATATACAAAGCAGAATATACAAGGGAAAGTGGGGTCCATTTTCATACAAAGGCGATTGTATCTCATATACAAGTTGCACATGCAAAGTCAATATACAAGGACAAGATGCAAAGGTTGGGGCCCACCAAATGTATGTATATGCGATTGTATCTTTGCACATACAATTGCATATACAAAGCGCATATACATTCCTGACATACAAAGTCTGGACCCAAAAAGGTATGCAGTTTAGTTGATAAAGGCAAACATGTTTGTATGCATCTTTTGCTTGTATATTTGCATTGTATGTTTAGACATACAAAGGGCAGATACAAGGGAATATACAATGGTAGCATACAGGGTCAGATGCATGTTTGCAATGTGCAAAGTGATTGTATACAGTTATGCTTGTATATTCGCATTGTATATGCGATCAACAAGGCCGATATACAAAGGGAAAACATACAAGGCGGACTTGAGTGGGATATCAAATTTTGACAAATTCAGCATTAAGTTCCGCGGTTTGTATGTTGAGGTGCTTGTATGTGCCGATATATAGAGGATAGGATACAAGGTTCGGACCTGATAATAATTTCAACTTGCTTTATAAAATATTGGGGGTCGTGCATTGTATGTATATGTGATTGTATACAATCACATATACAAGGAGGAGACATACAAGGATTTTTGGCCAAACTTAGTGCATCGGCCGCCCAGTTTTGTTAGGGTTAGCCGGTAGAAGATATCAATTAAATGCAAATAAAGATTAAACAGAGAAATAATAACAGCGAGAGACAAGTTTTAACATGGTTCACCCAAACTCGGGCTACATCCACCAAACAGAGAGTCCAATATTATTATCCAGTAAATCAAATCAATTACAATTAGTAATCCCTGCAACTCAATACCACTGCAAAATGCTACAAATGCAATATCAAAACCCTAACCCTTAGCCGCTTTTATCAAGCTTTTTGTCGGTTACAAAGATAGGGTTTTTTATGTCGGTCAATGAAAAAATAACTCCCGGTGCCTTTATAAAATAATAAAAAACCATGTGAGGTTTCAGGGGCATTGCCCCCGAGCCCCCACGGGGGTGCTACCCCTCGACCCCACCCTGTATCGTGACAGGGAACGCGCCAGGGGCGTTGCCCCTTGACCCCGTAGGAATTTGGGGGGAAACCGCGCCGATAAAGGTGGGGTAAATATAACCTCCGAGTCTAATTAGGCTCCATATAACAACAAGTTTTTGGTCTTTTCGACGGCCGATAAGAAGATGTAGTTTTTCAGTGATGGGTCTGAGGATCATTTCAGCGACCAATGCAGTGGTGCCACATTTCAGGAGCGATACAAAGGTCGATTCAAAAAGTAAAGACCCGCGATTGTATAAAGGCATATGCAAAGCAGTTTGAATATGCAAAGAGAAAGAAAGTGCGGTTGCACCAAGTAAACCTAAAAGTACATTTGCCATTGTATATACAATGGTGAGATATAGCGGTATACATGTGTAGATATGTGAAGCAATATGCAGATATAGATGCAGTTTGACTGCAACTTTGACCATGAATATCTCCCTCATTTTAGCGAATTTCAACATGCTTCAAAAGGAAAAAGTGCTTATTTTTCCCTCATCTTTCATTTGGTGGGATTTTGAGGAAGATATTTTCACTTTCAAAATTTGGATCTGGATTTGCATGCTTTGTCAACTGGACGTTTCAGCGACCAATTTGGCATATGCAAATGCAGATATTTGTTGCATTTATGGGTGCAAGTCAATGATTCAGCTGCTCACATTAAAGATTCAAAATATCTGCTATCTATCCCTATTCTAGATATTTTTATGCCATAACTTCTTGCAGGTGGACATCCCTTCAGAGGTAGATATTTCCTGACAGAGCCCATAGGCGAATTGATTGTAACCAACTGAGGTCAAAAATGCAAATGCTATATATACATGTGAAACAAATGTATTGTTGTTGGTTGTTCTTCTAAGCTATTTTGTAATGGCTACTTGGCCTCTATAATCAATATAAACTGGTATTTTGTCTCTCTTTTATTAATTTTAGCATTATGTCTGCTCTTTGGATTAGTGTAGGCTTTGTATTGTGGACAAAAAGGTCCCTTTCACTCCTCCAGTATTCTGTCTAGACCTCTATTAGAATCAATATGAGTCAGTGTAAGTCTTTCTAGCTGTGAGATTATTACTGTGTCGATTCAATTGCAGCCAAACACATTTAAATCTAGTGTATCACTTATTATTTCATTTCATCATTCCTTCTAACCCTTTTCCCCTACAAGCACTAGCACTAGGTTTAGATGCATTTCTCTAAGCAATAGGCTTAGAAAGAGGAAGCTAGCCTTCTCCAGAGGTCTGATCTCAGTTCACAAGGTCCCACACTTCAAGATCATTCCCATGTTTCTCCAGATTGCTAAAGTTTTACAATAGCACCAAGGGTGTAAATTTGGGTGATAACAATTCTACTAATGAAGTCTGGGAAAAGCTAAAAAATTTATATGAAGGAGATGAATCTTTAAAAATAGCCAAATTGCAAGGCCTAAAAGTAAAATATGAAGGTTTGAAGATGAGTGAAGATGAAAACATAATAGCCTACATGCAAAAGGTTGATGAACTTGACAATGGAATAAAATGCAGGGGAGGAACTATTGATGAGAAGGAAGTTGTGATGAAAATTCTTAGGTCATTACCTAAGTCCTACAGTCACAAGGTAGCTGTAATTGAAGAAGTAATGATTGTAGAAGAAGTCGATAAGGATTAGTTGCTTGGAAAGCTTACATCCTTTGAGATGAGACAGTTTGGTGATGTTCTATCAAAGGTTTAGACTACTTTCAAATCCAGTACTTTAGAGAAGATCTCTAGAGCTGAGAAGTACAAGGTGGAACTTGATGATGAGCTTGATGAAATTGAAGCCAACTTTGTTGACATACTGTAAAGAGGTTCTGGTAAGTTTAAAGGAAAATTACCTTTCAAATGTTTTTCATTTGGTAAGGTTGGTCACTATGCTTCTAGATGTCCTAAGAGAATTGAAAGGAATAGAAAAAGATTTGAGAATAGACCTAGGGTTCCAAAGAAATGCTAATATGTTAGAGATCTCAATGATGAAGGTGTGATAGATGATGAATCTAATGTGCTAGTACTAGTGCAAATGAATGCTTGTTTATTGCAATTAAAGAAGAACCTATGTCTACTAATCCTGCTAGCTATGTGAAGGAAGAAAAACCTATGGACGAAAGTGCTTTGGCTATTCAGGTTGAGAAAGATAGGGATGAATGGATTATTTATAGTGGATTCTCACATCACATGAATGGTGACAAAAGTAAGTTTGTGAGTTTGGAAAAGTATGATGGAGGACTGGTTAGGTTTGGAGATAATGAAATTGGTAAGATTTGTGGAAAATGATCTTTTTCTTTTGATGTAAAGAACAACACTGATAATGTCCTATATGTGAAGGGTTTAAAACATAATCTTTTGAGCATTGGTCAGATGTGTGACAAAGGTTATGATCTGAGCTTTAAAGACAATGGGTGCAAGATCATGGAAAGCTCTAGAACAGTGATTGCTACTGGTAAAAAGACCAGAGGAAACATTTACCAATTAAGAGGAACTAATGATCATTGTTTATTGGCTCAGACAGATGAGAGTTGGTTGTGGCATAGAAGGATGTGTCATATCAATTTTGACAATTTGGTGAAGATAAGTTTTGCACAGGCTATAAGAGATCTACCTAAACTTGTGAAGCCTGCTAACACCATTTGCAAGGAGTATCAATTTGGGAAACAAACAAGAACAAGTTTTAAAAGAAAAGAATGATTCTTTGCTAGATTCCTAGAGCTAGTACATATAGATTTGTGTGGTCCTACAAGAACAAGAAGTCTGCAAGGTGACATGTACTTTATGTTGCTTATTGATGATTATTCTAGAATGACTTGGGTCACTTTTTTAAAACAAAAATCTAAAGCCCTAGACAAGTTTAAATATTTCAAGGCAATGGTTAAGAATGAGTTAGAGTTGAGGATCAAATGCTTAAGGTCTGCTAGAGGAGGTGAGTTCACATCAAATAAATTCAATATTTTCTATGAAGAACAAGGGATAAAAAGATAGTTGTCTGTACATAGGACTCCTTAGTAGAATGGAGTTGTTGAAAGAAAGAACGGGACAGTTTAAGAGGTTGTTAGGACTATGTTAAAGGAAATTGACCTACTAAAAGTATACTAGAGAGAAGCCATACATACTGTTGTGTACATTCTAAATAGGGTTCAAGTCAAAGGTAACATCTCTAAAACTCCTTTTGAATTATGGTATGGAAGAATTCCTACAATGAAGTATTTCAAATTTTTTGGTAGCAAATGTTATATCATAAGTAAAGAAGAACTAGGCAAGTTTGACGCTAGATGTGATGAAGGGAATTTTCTTGGCTACTCTACCAAGAGTAAGGCCTACCAGTGCTACAACAAGAGATTGAAAAAGATCATTGAAAGTGCTAATGTGAAGGTGGACGAAGACAAGGAAAGAATATTAGATCTAAGTGGCTATGAATTAGATGTACCTGTGGCTATAGTGAATGAAGAAAAAGTTGAGCAAGAAGACAGTCAAGATGAAGAAGAGGCTCCAGAAAGTGTTGCTAAGACTCCTAGGTATGTAAGGATTAATCATTCTGAAGATCAGATTATAGGTGACAAAAACAAAGGAGTGTTGACAAGGAAAAGAGATGCAGAAGAACAAGTGAATTACTATTTGCTTTCTAAGGTTGAACCAAAAACTGTGAATGAAGCTTGCAATGATGAAAACTGGGTAAAAGCCATGGAAGAAGAACTAATGCAGATAAAGAAGAATCAAACTTGGGAATTGGTTCCTAGACCTACTGATATAAATGTCATTGGAACAAAATGGGTTTTTAGGAACAAGATAAATGAAAATAGAGAAGTTGTAAGAAACAAAGCAAGACTTGTGTGCAAAGGATATTCTCAAATTGAAGGAATAGATTTTAAAGAGACTTTTTCTCCAGTGGCTAGGATTGAAGCAATCAAAATATTTCTGGCATTTGTAGCTCACAAAGATTTCAAAGTGTATCGGATGGATGTGAAGTATACATTCTTGAATGGTGAGTTGGACGAGGAAGTTTACATTGAGCAACTGGAAGGGTTTCAATTATCAAACCAAGGTGATATGGTGTGTAGATTGAAGAAGGCATTGTATGGACTAAAGCAAGCCCCCAGATCCTGGTATGCAAGGTTAGACAAATATTTGTTGCAATTAGGGTTCAGTAAAGGCACTGCTGACATCAATCTCGATTTCAAAATCAATGATAATCAAATCATGATTGTTGTAGTTTTTGTTGATGACATTATCTTTGGAGGAAATGAAGGTATGTGCATGAAGTTTGCAAGAGAAATGTAAAATGAATTTGAGATGTCTATGTTTGGTGAAATGAATTTCTTTCTAGGTCTCAAGTCACTCAATCAAATAAAGGAATCTTCATTTCTTAGTCTAAATATGTGAAAGAGTTGTTGAAGTAATTTGGTATGGAGTATTCCAAATCAGTATGTACTCCAATGGTGACTGGCTGCAAATTAAGAAAAATTGATGAATCACCTAAGACTAATCAAAAAAGGTATAGATCTATGATTGGAGGATTACTTTATCTAACTCAAACTAGACCTGATATAATGTATGCAGTATGTCTTGTGGAAAGATTTTAAGAAGGTCCGAGAGAATCACATGTGATGAAAGTTAAGAGAATATTGAGGTATTTGAAAGGCACATCAGATCATGACTTATGGTATCCAAAGGATAATGATTTCACTCTTAGTGCTTATACAGATGCAGATTGGGCCGGAGATGTTGATGACAAAAAAAGTACAAGTGGAGGTGCTTTCTTCTTGGGTAATAGATTAGATTCATGACTGAGTAAGAAGCAAGATTCAATCTCCTTGTCTACTACAGAAGTAGAGTGTATTATAGCAGCATGTTGTTGCACTCAAGTGTTGTGGATGAAGCAGACTTTGAAGGGCATAAGAGTTGTGTATGAAGATCTAATTGCAATCTTTTGTGACAATACAAGTGCTATAAACATTTCAAAGAATCTAGTGATGCACTCAAGAACAAAGCATATATCAATAAGGTATCACTTTTTGAGAGAAAAGGTGACAGAGAATGAAGTAAATATGGAATATGTGTCCACAAAGGATCAGATTGTAGATATTTTCACTAAGCCTCTACCTAAGGATACATTTGAGTATCTCAGAGAAAATTTATGGGTTATTACCCCTCCTAGTCTAAACTAAGATGCATAGGAATGCATCAATCCAGTGGTGCCTAGAGCCTCAGTCATTGGTTTGGATTGATTTTTTGAAGCTACCTCTCAGGGGGAGTAGCTAAATGTTACTGACATAAGTTATTGATAATAAGCAGTAAGTATTGATAATGGAGAAATTTTAGTTTGATCAAATCAGCAGAGTACAAGTATGTACCCTTTGACATTGATGTCAAAGGGGGAGAGAAATCATGTGAAAAACTTAGAAGGATAAATAGTGCAGATGTATAAAAAGAAAGTTGGAGTATCTTGTCTTGATGGGCTTTACAGTTTTTCACATCATATTCTACCATCAATGACAAAGGGGGAGATTGTTGCAAGTATGTGCCTGACCAATGTTGTCATTGATGTCAACATATCAGTGCTATCATTTGTGTCAACTATGATCTTGTTTTGATGCTTGCTTGTAATGAGTTAAGTGTTGAAGATAATAAGCATTTTTGATACAACATAAACGTCCAGTAGATTGCTCCACATTTATTATGGTATGAATATCTTTATCTATGGATTGGAAGTTAAGTTAGAGACATGTCTTAAGATGCTATGTTCCAATTTTGAGCCACTGGTATGAAGATTTGAGTGAGTTATGTTCACTAGAGTGAAAACAATTTTTTTTGTATACTTGGTGGTGACAGGGAGAATGTATTATGCTCCGCATTCTTCTGCATTTAAGTATTTCAGTCTGCAGTTCTAGAATCATGTTTTTAATGATGATAAGTGCCTTCAAATCCAATGGTTCATGATTTGGTGGTCTGTAAGCGATCTTTTCTTTATGAAAGTAGCTGACAGTGTTGTTTATGTGCTCCAATTTAAAGAATCTTCTTTATAGAGTGGCTAGAGATTGTACAGTTGTTCCTGGTGATTACAATGTTCTTGTGGATGTCTCTTGATCGTGTTCCCACCTTTGGATTGGTCCGCAAAGAGAACTTTGGATCGTGGATGAAGACTGTTCTTAGAAGACTTAATGTTAACACCAATATTGGCCGACTTGGTTGTTTTCATTACTTGCGGAGATACATTGAAGAGTGTCGAAGTATGTTGTGGCATGGAAGACTACATCTGAGTCCCAGCTAAGGCATAACATGATCCACATACATCTTTCCCTTAGCTATTTGTTTTAGGTCCAAACCTATTTCTATGTATGTGTGTAATACCGACCTTCATGTACATTCCAAGGTTGCTGAAGTGTATAAAAACATGTAATGAAGTTGCATAAAAGATGTCCTTGTGCAAAAATGAAAAGATAAGTGTGAAGGTGTAAGAAGAGCAAAGAAGAGCAGTTATATTGTGCTTCAATGGAATTAAACTCAGGCATGGAGTAGATGCTATCAAATCAGTTCACCAATCCTTGGCAATGAGCCACCCCTTGGCAGTGAGCTGATCCTAGCAGTGAGCCCTAACGTTTGTAGTGAGCATTTTGGGCAATGATCCCTAAGGTAGTGAGCCTTTGTTTTTTGGTATTGATATAACACATTTATATCTGTGGGCTAACACCCACCATGGTTTTTCCCTTATAGGGTTTTCCACGTAAAAATTTGGTGTCTCATGTGTCTCATGTGTTATTGTGTTGAGCTTCTTGTTTCATGTTTTCATGGTTAAATCTTAATAATAGTTATTGAGTATTTGATGTGTTGATAAGTGATTAAAGTTTTAGAGACAACTGATTCACCCCCCTCTCTCAGTTGTCTTGTGCATTTCAACAAATTATCCATGTGCATGTAAATGCAAGAGATAATATACATTGCACTCAAACTAACCTAGCTATGATAGCATGTTAATTTGAGTGTCGGGAAGTGTTGAGTGAGATCATGGATCTGGGTCATACTTAACACTTCTGTGCTCGTGGACATAGCTTGGTTGAAGGTATTTTACTGTCTTTTGCAAGCATGTTCTCTTCTTTCTGCAAGCAAATTTCTGTGAAGATTTTCACCACCATGGAGGTGGATGTAACCCTTTGTTTCTAGATGCATGCATGTTACTTCCCCTATGTTTTTGCATGCTCCTTGCTTTTTTCCTATGTTGATTCTTTAAACTTGTATGTTCTTTATGAGCACCACATGATAAAGATCTGGGAAAATTTGGAGCTTTGTAAAAATTGAACTTATATAAAGTTCCATATGGGGTTTCTACTTAAAGTATCTAGTATAGGTTTCTTTCATTATGCTTCTAAATAAACAAACTTAGGATAAAAGTTTTTAATTAACCACTGATGCTTCGTACCATTTAGAGCACATCTTTGCAAACATCAAATCTTCCTATCTTTAGACAATCAGTATCTAGAGGCCGAGTGTCTATCTATTCAACCCCATCCAATTGAAAAGTGTAGACTAAATACCAAACTACAATTTTGATCATTTAAGAGTATCCTGGAGGTACTCATGTAGTGGTTTCTATAACTTTGATCTATATCTTATTGCTAGATTTATCTGTAGTTCTTCATCGGTAGTTACAGCTTTCTTCTTTCTGGGTTGAAATAAATTGTTAGGAGTTTTTCCACATGGGTTTTCTCCTTTCCTATTTGTAATTGGGTACCTAAATAGGCTTAGTTGTCGGGACCCATATCTCTCTATTCATCTAGCTACACTTAAGGGGGGGTATTAGTGTAGATTTTCTATTCTAGGATATTCCTCTAGATAAGTTTTCTAGTTGTTAGGTTGTTAGGATAATGATTTCTTAGTTGTGCAATCTTGCATGGAGTTACATGCCTATTTTCTAGTTGGTAGTTGCCATTCTAGATGTCTCATCTTCTTCTATGTATATTGTACTAATTCCTAAGCTATCAATGCAATTATTCATAGTTTATTCTTCATTCTAATTTGTGCAAGTGTAATTTGCAGTTCGACTGGTTCCCAAATTTTACAATCCATCCTTATGGGCATACCACACTAGTATCAGGATCCCAACTAGTGCTACTCCATACTCATTAGTCTATGGCACTAAAGATACTTTACCTATCAAGGTCAAGCTCCCTTCTCTCAAAGTTTCTATGCAGTATCTTATTGATGGCGAAGAGTACAGAATCACTAGATCAATGATCTAGATTTATTGGATGAGAGGCATCTAAAAGCACTTAATCACCTTCAGCTTTATCAAAACCACCTTCATTGGAGTTATAATAAGAAGATCAAGGAATATCAGTTTCAAGTAGGTGATCTAGTTCTCAAATAAAATTAGAGGAACCAACAGGATAGAGACAAAAAGAGCAAGTTTGAACCTAATTGGCTGGGAGGATTCATCATTACAAAAATATTTGGATCAAGATCTTATACTTTATCAACACCTAAAGGAATACCTTTAGATGAACCCATCAACAGTGTTCATCTTAAGAAGTTCTATTCTTGATCCTTAGAGTATACCTAACAGAAAATACAAAAAAATTTTAAAAATAGAAATATAAAAAAAAAATAAAAAAAAATTCAAAAAAATAGAAAAATCCAAAAAAAAATCCATCCTCTGGTGAAAACTTGGAAAACAGGCACCTTGGATAAGTATCATATTGAAAACCTAGCAAATAGGCACTATGTGTAGGATTCAGCATCTACCATCTACTAAGTTCTCATCCATATCACTTTCATTCACTATCCATGATAAAGTATTTCACTCTACACACTTGCATCCATCCACCTATCATAGATTGAAATTGTTAGTATCACTTGTTATCCATCCAATGTCTTCCCATAATAAATCCTCACCTACCTTAGGGGCATCTTTCCTTAGTATAGTTATAGGAATGGATCATTGTTGTCTAGAGAGGAAATTATCACTTCTTCACACATTTCATCCATCCTCCACCAACCATAATAAAACTCCAAACGCCACTTTATTCATCTACCACAATCTATCCTATTCATCTACCACCCCAAATTGACTAACTCAAGCATAAAACAAACTATACATCTTTTTGAAAGCTCAAATACTTACCAAAATTAGAAGCAAAAGACTCCTCTTGAAGCAGTGCACTTGCTGGCATACCGCTTTCTTATTCTACTAAATCCATTATCCAAAACTAAAGCCTTTAACGAATATATCTTTCCTACAATAAGGCCTTATCCACTATGAGCACCCTCTTTGGCAAGAGATATGTTGGCTGTATTTTTATTTTGTCAACGTAAGTTGAATACTTTTGGTTTATCTTTATGTTCCTTTCTAATATTACCTAATCGAAACTACCTTGATATTTCTATATCTTGGTATGTTACGATAAGTATAGACTGGGGCATTGTCATTTCTTGCATATGTTGTGTTTGTGGGATGTTCTTATTATCCTACTACGACTAATATTTGTCTTGTATGTGTTGGAATAGCATCTTGCATATCAATATCCTTTGCATCTAAAGGTCATGCAAATGCCTTTATGCACTAGGACCATTCTAGGCTAAGACTATTATCCATTCACATTTCTGACAAGGTTCTATTATGTCTAGTATGAAAAAGTACAAACCGTTTGTTTGTAGAGTCAACGTCCTGTGCATTGGATACATCATCACCTTGGTTTTATATACTCTGGTGCATAACATCCATATGCTATATCAAAATAAGGGTTTCTCTTTATATTTTCTGAGCAGAACCTAAAGAAAATCATCCCATCCATCTCACCCATCCGTCCTAATAAATATTTATAGATTTCACAATTTGATCAATTCTTGTATTCTTCTATCATCTTACATCACTACATCCATTCTTCTTCCATCATTCTTCCATATTTCATCTAACTTTTTCATCTTCTTCTAAATCTCTCTATCTCTTAACAAATTCATCTCCTTTTATTTCAAGAGCACATCTATGTTCCTTGAACCCACCTACCCTCTCGAGGGGGCATTATCATCATTCATCTTATTGATTAACCCATTATCTTTCCTTGTTACCCTTGCTTTGAGTGATTGGGGCATCACCATCATCCAATCTAATCATCTTCTTCCAATCATATTCTTCTAAACCAAAGTTTTCTTCTATCCAACATAGCACTAGGATGTTTTAAACTTCTTTGAAATGATGTTACTTCGCAATATCATCTCCAAGAGGGGAAAATGTAGACACCTTAAATTCACCTTACTTCCTAGCTTAATTAACCATCTTCTATACTTTCACATTAATTAAATAATAATTAATTATTTAATTAGTTTACTTTTTCATTTCCTAGCATTAATTAAATAATTTACAATTATTTGATTAATCCTTTTAGTTTTCTAAAGTTAATTGAATAATTTATTATTTAATTAATTAAATCATCACCCAATGTTAATTAAATAAATCAAATATTTATTTAATTAATAAAAATCAAATCACAAATCTAATACTAATTAAATAAATTAAATATTTATTTAATTAATTCAAATCATATCTTCTTAATTTCTTTCCAAAATTAAAACTCATGTGTATCTAATTAATTAAATTAATTAGATAATTTCATCAATTATCTTCTTATCATTTTCAGGATTTATTTCCTTTTAAAACAAAAAATCAAATCCTGAATATCTTTTCAAATCTTATCTAATCTACTTGTTTTATTTCCTCTTTCAATCAAATAAAGAAAAAAACAAATCTTATCTTCAAAATCAAATTGTTATCCCTCCATCATTAAAAATCTATAAATAAGACATCTACCAAACCAAAAAGGATCAATCTTTCATGCAAACTTATGCTGTCGAATTGAGCTCTCATCTAAGTCATTGCAAAACCAAGGTTATGCTTAAACCTCTTGAGAAATCCACATACATACGTAAATTGGTAAAGAAAAGTTTCTTGCGAAGGAAGGTATAATCATTTGTTTGATTTATTACCTTTAATTAATCTTCGTATGCAATTTTATGCTTTACATGTTCCAAAAGGCATTATGCACCCAATGCAAGGATATGACAATGAAAGTTCAATATGTCTAAAAGTATGGCATACTGAAATGTAGGATCAATAGTCATAAGATAAAGTATGGAGAGCATGGGCATGTGGTTTAAATATGGTAAATGTCATAGGCGCATGAAGCATAGGTAAATCATAGAAGAAAATATACTTAAGGATATATAACTTAGTAAAATGGGAAAAATTTTCAAAGTAAAATGAGAAACCATTTAGTAATATGATTAAGCTAGTCAAGTGATGGGTTTGTTGGCCCATAAGTGATGACAGCTATTTATGCCCCATTTTATGCCACATTCTAGCCTTTTTCATATGCCTTCAATCCCATTCCAATATTCCATTTTCATATCATTCCATACCATTTTACCATTTTATGCTGCATATGATTAAATATATATAAGTGGTATTTAATATAGTTTTGGGATAAAAATATGAAAATGAATTATTGATTGTCTTTACTAATAAGCATTGTTATTTTAAGCCTTGGAAAATATATCTTGCAGCAAACAAACTTATTGTCACCTTTTTCACAGGAACCTTCATGTCGCCTTCTTCACAAAAATATAGCTTGTGCTTACTGCTATAGTTTCCTCTTCTATATGGCTGACTCTAGTTTCCACGGTGACCAGGATCACTTTTTTATGCTGATTGTGTACCATTTTATTTAATGGCAGATTTCCTTTGGTTCTTTCTTCATGACACTTCTCACATGTATTCTTCAGCCACGTGAATTTATTTCACATTTCAACCATTCCATGCTAAAATATTTTCATATTCCATCATCATCACTTATGTTTATGCAATAAGATATTTTCATATTGCCACCTCATAGTAGCCACTTCAGCACCATTGCATCCCGCAGTGTTTGGTATATGGAATCCCATGGTGGAGGATGTGCTTGCTAGCTAGAGAAAACTAGAGATATTCTCATCTCCTATTTTTTATCACTATTATAACAGAACCATTTTTAATTCATGGCCAGCAACCAAGGTTTCATGAGAACCATCGCATTATAGTTTGTTGTCCACAAGCCAAAACAATCTCTTTCTATACTTAGTTGTTACAGACTATGCATATATAAATATCGTGGTATAAGCTACAAAAAAAGGGTACACTTTTGTATCATTTTTGGATAATCAAAAATAGTGTTTCTTTTGATCAAAGTCACGTAGGAAGGCTCTTGTTTCATCCATCATGTGAACCAGGAGCAAGGGTCCACTCCTCGGGAAGCTCAGTGACATTTTATTTTCTATGTGTTGTTTCTTTTCAGTTTGATTCAATTTCGATACCTTGCAAACTTTAATAGCCGTGTGATTTGAATTTCAGCATTTTAGTTAAAGTTTGATTTGATAAAACATTTTGTGATTTGAGTTTGGTTTGTAATATTTCATTAAAGTTTGATTTCAGTATTTTTAATTTGGTGAAGAGGTGTGTTTTTCTCTCTATTAATAAATTGTTTTTGTTACTGTCACAGTTTCTGTCATAGTTCCTATCGCATAAATAGAATAGGAGAATTAAATCACATTTTTACCTAGGTAGTTCTTGTGAATTTTAGCTGCATTTCATCTCCACTCATTTCACTACCTACAACCCTTGTACAAATAGCCATGACACCTTTCATAAGCTTTATGTTCCCCGGATTGACACTTAAACCAAGCTAAATCTATTTCATTCTTTACCCCAATTTTGGCCTATTAATGAGTATGGCCAATTTTTATGTCCCTCTATCTATACTATCTTGAATTGTATGCTTGAATACAATGAATATATCTATAGTGTGTCCATGCATGTCATGATAGGAATAAAATTACATATCCTTGAGTAGTGAAAGCTTAGAGTTATCCATTGGCATAATTGGAGGTAAAGTTATAAGATAATGTTTCAAGAGTTGTTTCAATACCATGTGTGTAGGCTCCTCTAATTTGTAGTGAAATTTGTAAGTTCATTTGGTTGTAGGTATGCATGATGATCATAATAAGTATAGCCTCATTCTGCTCACTATTTGAATGTTACAAAATACTAGAAATATATTGATATACCCTAATTGTATACCCTGATTGTAAAACCCTAAAATTTGAAACCCCCTAAAATTTGATACCCTAAATCATAAATTTCAAACCATTATTGTAAAACCCTAAAATTTATGTTTCAATTGTACATTTTAAGGTTTGATTTTACACATTCTAGGGTTTGAATTTGATGTTTTGGGGTTTAAATTTTACATTTTAGGGTTTGAATCTACACATTCAATGATTTCAAATTGAATGTATCTTTCACTAGTATGAAAATTTGTTTGATATTGAACTTATCATCTTTCTCTATAAAAAATCAAGTACATTGTCTCAAGAGGAATACCTAGTAGATGTCAGCCAGCTGAGGCAGATGTAATTCCCTGGCTGAGGTGGACGAGTGGAAGAGTTCCCTGGCTAAGGTGGATGCCTTTGTTTGAAGGCATGTGAGAAAATTCTGGTGCTTCTACTACATGGAGTCCGTTGAAGCTGTGGAAGGAAGATTGTTCACAAGTTCGGTTCTTGTTTTGTGAAAATGACAGTGAAATCAACTCATTTTCACTTCATAAACCCTTTGTTTTTAATCAATAAAATAAGACCTTCAATCAAATGTGACCTTTGCTTAAAGGTATTATTTTATTGTTTTTTAATCAATAGTGTTGGTTGTTTTCAAATCCCAACCTTATCTTACAAAATAGCCTATGACTTAGCCACTATCAATGTTTACGTATTATGAGGGGTTGGCCAACACATAGGTGAATATTTAAAAAAAACTTTCCCTCTACACTTTAGGCTCTACAAAACCTTGGAGGGTGATCCCTTTATAGTATTTAAAATAATCTCTTGAATCAATTTATTACAAATACTGAAACAATAGATATGTTCTATGCTAATATGCTTGAGGACTATAAAATATAAAGACCTAGCTTTAAATCATTCAAGCTTTTAACACTCCTCCAAACAATAGAACAAGGACAAACCTACCCTACACACATGAAGGGTTGATATTAAAATAATGGGTGTTGGGCCTACCTAACCTTGGTGTTGAATAACACATACAGGAATAAGAAAAATGGTGCCTTAGCCTAAGGGTACAAAGTCAAAAATGAATGCAACTAAAACCTACAATTAGTATTTAACCTAAACATTCAAAGACTTATGATATTGCCTTACAATATCACATCAAATATCTTCTAAAACCAATCATACTTAGAATATCCTCACACATATTCACACAAATCAATATTTCTGTTAAGGCATTTAACTCATTCTTTGAACAAGAGCCATTCACAAAAAAATACATCCATAAAAAACTTTTATGGAGACAAACTGAACCATCTTTGATATATTTAGTTCATAATTTGCATAAACCATACATTAGGAGATGACTATTTTTAGAAATTTATCATATACATCTCATATAGATGTTGATACTATCTAATAGCTAACAAAAAACATATGGCTAAAACCCTATACATTAGAAATAAATAGTACTTTTGCTTCACTGCATTTCTACTGATATTTTACCAAGAAATCAAATAAAAACCCACCACCTTGCAAAATGGCTTTGAAATCCATTTTATAACATAAGGGAGCAACAAGAATCAGACCATTTTGCACATGACAGATGTCACATTTTCATTTGAGAATTAGAAAAAGACATGATGCTAGAGTAACCATCTTTATTAACAACCTTCTAACACTACCAGAAAAGGGAATGGAGTTGGCACTCTACATTATGTTGATCCCTCACATACTGGAAATGTCAATTTCCAAAATGAGACAATCAAGATTGGCCCCTTGATTATAACAACTACCCATTTGAACCACCAATCCAATTTGCATCCTGATACAGCGTGAGAAAAAGATCCTGTCAAGCTTGAATGCAAACCCCCAAAGGCCAGCATACATCCCATCAATCTTCTCACAAGTATTTTCCTTGTATAATGGTGACAAGGAAAATTCATCACACATTTGAAAAAATCACCAACTGTCATGGCATGTAGATCATTATGCGCCACCACCCTGTACCTTATACCCAGTTTAAAACTCAGCTGTCGATACCATGGGCCTAAAAAATGATGGATAGTCATCGCACATCACACTTAATGATAATACAATCAAATTAGAAACAGTGATGTAGAAGACTGTGGGGATGTCCTGCTCCTCTTGACACCTAGTAGGAAATAGACTTAACAATACTTGTCGTAGGTTCATTGCATATCATGGTTTCTTAATAGGATCCCATTAAGATTTTGTGATATAAAGACTTCATGTGATGAATCAAGATGAGGACACATGGCAAAGATCTGAGCACCAGCACACATCACTTTTTGCTTTGTCCTTGAACATATCAAACTATGATGAGAGCAACCCACACAATGCAACATAAATCAGACACCTGTAAGGAAAGCGCATTACACATCACATTTTTATTATGAAGCACTGGAATTAGAAACGTGATGCAAAGGACTCACACGATGGGGAAATTAAGTTACAGCAAATGCGCACATGCTCGAAAGATGTTCTTTAAAAAGGGGGCACACTAGGCACCATGGCAAGGGGATAAGACTTTTAAACATGACCCTAAATCAAACTTAGGATACAACTTAATTTATTTCACAGGGCCAGTCATTTGATAAATTTTCCAAGCATAGGCCACAAGCGATGTCACTAGGCAAAGAGGGTCAGTCAAGATATGAATGTAAGGAATAAGTCACAACTAGACCAACTAGGAAATAGGCACATCCGGTCAACAAAGGAAAAGAACACTTAGACCCAACAACCAAAGACCAAGGTTTTTTGATGGTTCACAATTTTTGATAAACCCTAAACACTGCTTCACAGGAATCCCTACCCACAAGGATCAAACAAAGGATTCAAGAAGGGGAAACACACCCAAGACCACAAGATTTTTGACAAGTTCCACCAGTAGCTCACGTTCAGGGTTTCTTTCTTACATAAGCAAGGCGAGAATCTAGAAGATCTCTAGGTGGAGAAAACCATACCAAGTAGGGATGCAAGGAGTGAAGCCACACAGGAAGCAAACCCTAACAAGAGGGTGGCCCCAGGTCACTCATCAGTGGGAAATGAGATCTGCCTCTATTGAATACCTTATTCTCCATAGTCTGCAACAAGCCAAAGTTAGAAATAACTTCATCACATCTCTGATTACCTCCAAGAACCTCAAATTTTCCATATTCAACATGCCTTGGGCCCTTTTGTTTTTGAAAAACAAATATAGATTGGAGAACATGCTCACACACCCTCAAGATATTATATGGATCCATTATATCTAGCCAGCAATAATAATTTTCATAATTGTCAGGCAGGATTGGGAAGTAAAAACATTCACACTCCACTGAATCATTTGCATTTTCATCATCATGTTCATCAGTGCCTACTAACAGAAACCCAATTTTAGATGTAATAGTACTCAATCCCAAGCTAAAACCATTGATTTGAGTAACCTCAACATTTACCCTATACTCTTTAGACATCATGATATCGACCTCTGACCTCTCAGACCTTACATTTTTAGAGTCCTCTTCAAAGAGTGCATTATCTCAGCACCAATAAAGATTATTATTTCTTCTTTCTAATGGAGATGAAGTCTCATTATAAAGGGCATTTTGTTGTACATTCATTGTTGTGAATATCCCTATTTTTTCAGCATGAGGATTCAAATCATCTTCAACATCACTGTACTCAGAAGTACTACAGTCAATATCACATTCATAACCACCATCACTCCTGAAATCATAGTGGCCAGTATCACTTCTTGCTTCATGTTCTGATTCCTCCACACATATGTCTAAAATTTTTGTTTTATCAACAAAATCAAAGATAGTACAATCAAGGGGTCCTTCAAGTTCCATAATACTACCATCCAATAAAGGTGACATTTTATCATTAAAATTTTCACCATAAGGTATAACCTAATCATATGAGAGTGAGCTCATATCATTGACATCTTGTATGCTAATGTCATCCTCATCCAAGATAAGACTCTTCAATTTCATTTCATACAGGCTATTGTGACCAACATCACAACAATCGACATGATCTATTTCATAAATTGAAAGCATATGAGTAGGCCCAGTGATATCATGATCATTATTGACAAAATTTTGAACACTGGTAAGATTATGGTCAAGATACCATGATTCTTCCTTATTAGATGTGTCATGGCAAGCTACTGCTTGATGCATTTGCACTACTTTAGCATGTGATGTATTTGAATCTTCATGAATGTAGTTTTCAGGAACACATACCACATCTCTTGGGTGTTTGGTAAAGCTTTCCACCACATCATGAGAAATAGTCTCAGTATGGAACATGTCCTCTTCACTCACATACATTGCATCATTGCTTGAATAATATCCAGCCATAGGACAAGTGTGATCAATATTATGGAACTTATCATTTTTATCTTCATGGATCTCCACATTCTCCACAATATCTATCCAATCAGGGCCTTGAACAAAGCTACTTGGCTTCAATTCATGAGGCAATAAAATTAAGCCTGATTCATACATTTCATAGAACAAATCAATGCATATAGACTTATGAGGCCAGAGACCCACAAGGATATCCATATAAGTGCTCAATACTCTGGAAAATAAAGAAAATCCTGATTCTCCCTCATGCCTTCTCATATCAAAGAGAGCCTGAACCAAGACCATAGGATCATCACTACATGCAGCCTATTGACAACTTGTTTGGGATTCTACATGATCAACACTATGGACTGATGTATAAATTGGGATAATAGGGGTGTAAGTATTTTGATGTTCTTCTCTAATTCATGACTTACACTTTTCATTAGCATAAAGTGCTTTAGGGTCACAAACACTAGTAGATAAATAACCCTTTGACATTCCATATTTTGAGTTGTTTTCAATGTTCATGGCAGTTTCATAAGCCTGATGCATAGTGATAGGATTTTTCTCCCTCAATTTGTAACTCATCTTTCTATCAAAAGCTCCCAAATAAACAACTAGAATTAGTACATCATTTGGTCTAATAACTTCAGGAATGTCCCTCAACGTTTTTACAAATCTCAAGTTAAATGTTGGGAATAACTTATCATCCTCTTTCTGAATGGCCATAAAATTACTAATTATTGATCTTGCATTAATTCTCTCACCGAGTTACTCCATAAAACTTGCCTTAAACTCACCCCAAGAATAGATAGAGCATGCTAGTAAATAAGAGAACCAATCTCTTGCATCTCCTTTCAAACAATAAACAAATAACCTCATGATCGCATCTTCAAAATCTACCTCATAATCATCTATTACATCAATGAAATCCTACAAATGCTTATTTGTTGGTTTAGATTTATTGAAAGGAAGCAAGGTATGTAGAAACACTTCCTACACTGATCTATTGAGGAAAGATTTATGTAAATTTTTACTTTTACAGTTACAGATTAAGATGCACATTAATAGAAAGATAACAACAACTTCCAAATTCAAACACAAAACTCACAACACAAGATATACATGGGGAAAACCCTTTCAGGTACAAAAAACCCCACACTCCAAAGTCACCCAATATATTATTCAGGAATCAAGAAGATTACAATATACTTGCAGAGCAAGCTTTTACAAGAGTATATCCAACTAGAGATCTAGGAGGTAACTTGACATCTATAAGATTCTTACACACAACCTCCATCTTGAGCTCCTGATATATAGGAGATACAATACATTAAACTGTTATTGGTAATTACAAAACCATGAGCTAAAACCACCCAAAAGTGGCACCTAAATTATCTCCAATCAAAGATGACTTGTGATGTTCCAAAACACACACCAACACATGTAACTCTCCCCTTTAAATCTCTTTTATGTGTTCAACATGTGTTCACATTCCCCAAAAATAGGAGGTCCAACTTCTGGAGGCCATAACTTTTGATTCGGGTGTCTGATTGATGAATTGTTTGATGCATCAAAAAGCTCACGAAGAGATCTATCACCATGTAACCCACTTTGTCAGTTATGATAATTTTTAGGATGTTTAGGGAAGTTTCAATTATGACAATTGAGTTTAAAACCTTTTTCGACAAATTCAAAAAATAGAAACTTTAATATCTCATAATCTAAATATGATCTTGAGTCAAAACTCACCTGAGATGTTTACTTAACTATTCCACACAATCTGGGAAAATTTTAGGTCAAACCGAAGTCAAATTTAAACTTACTAAAAATAGTAAGTCCCGCTATTTTTAGCCCTTTTGGAAACTTTAAAAGTTCTAGATCATTCCTCAAGACAAAGGGTATTTAAAAAGACCAAAACTGGGAAGAATGGTAACCTTTCGAAGTTACAAGGTTGAGACACTTTTCTTAACATTCTCCAACTTGTCGAACACCTTGCAAGAGAAAAGGGAGTATCAACATCATGATTTAATTGCTAGGGGCCGAGAGGCCCATAGACTCTGAACACCATCTAATATTGTCTGTGCTCATAGGTTTTGTCATGGAATTTGCAACATTCATCAAAGTATCAAATTTCTCCAAGTTTACCTTCCAATCCTCTACCATGTCACGAAGAAAATGGTACTAGACATCAATATGCTTAGTCCTCACATGGAAAGTAGGATTCTTCACCAAACATATGGCACTCTGACTGTCACAACAAATACTAATCTTCCCTGCATCAAACCCATCATCAAAACACAATCTCTTAAGCCAAATGGATTCTTTAGGGTAAGTGCAAGAAGATGGGGGGCCAAAAAGGGGTCTTAAGTGGCCACTTTTTTTCTGAAATCAGGAAATACTGGCCTTGGATGAGAAATTGAGCATAGTTACACTCAAAATTTAGAGATGCAACCAAAACAATGTTCGTAGTGCTCCGAGTCTACTTTCTAAACTACTATTTTGTTTTGAAAATGGCATAGATTAAGGGGTTCAAAAGAGGGAGCCACAGAAATTGGTGTTGTTTCTGTCAAAAAAACATAACATAGCATGTTTTGTGGCTCCCTCAAAAGGTCAACTTTTTTTTGGTATTTTTAAAATTGCTTCGGTGAGAAATTAGCTAATAGCATGTAGTTTATGCCCGATTTTTCTGATAATTTTTTGATGAATATTTGATTTTTTACTAATTTTTAAAGTGGACACATCCTAAAAAATAGAATTTTGGCCGTGCTACCCCTATAAATTTTGAAAACTAATTGAAAATCATTTTTTTATTTTTTTAATATTTGTAGAATGGAGTCTAGTTTCTAAATATGTAATTTTTTTGAAATTTGAATGAATAGTTATTTTACAATGAAAAAAAGACCAAACAGTGGTTTTTGCATAAAAACGGACACACAAACAAAAGAAATTAAAGATGAAAGCTTAACATTGTTAAAATGTGAAAAAAATCACATCGTCAAATAGCTAAGAGAAAGCCTAACATTACCCATGTGTTCGATTTGTTCAACCTTGAAACACGTGCAAATCTGAGGGTTAGAACGAACGAAATTATGTGAAATTTTGAAGAATACAGAAAAACACGTCTGTGACTGTTCATAAGGCACTCCAAGCCTTTGGGTTGGAAATCCAAAGCAAATCCCAAGCCCAAGGCTTGGGATTCCCAAAGCAAGAAATAACGCGAGCGCGTTATAACGCGCTCGCGTTATTTATTGCCTTACATTTTCCCGCAAGCCTGTCTTTTCCCATGTTCGACATAACGCGAGCGCGTTATAACGCGAGCGCGTTATAACACGCTCGCGTTATGTCCCACTCAAATTTTTTTACATTCAAGGCTATTCATCATGAGGGTTAAGGCATAAAGGATAGAGTTGAAAGGTTTACGGATAAGGGATTAGCGTTTAAGGTATAGTATTGAGCCCGTTGAGGGTCTAGGAATAGGGATAGCGTTTAAGGTTTAGGGATGAGGGATGACAGATTACGGTTGAGGGTCGAGGGATCAAAGTTAAGGGTTGAGGGATTAGGGTTTGACATTAAGGGTTGAGGGTTGAGGTTCAAGGGTCAAGGGTTTAGGGATAGGGTTCAGGGTCGAGGGATTAGGGTTAAAGTAGAGTGTGGAGGGTGTAAGGATTAGGGATAGGGTTTAGGGTCGAGGGATTAGGGTCAAGTGTTGAGGGTGTAGGGATAGGGTTTAAGTTTTAAGGGTTAAGGGTTGAGGGATATGGATTAGGGTTTAAGGTATAGTGTTGAGGATCGAGGGATCAGAGTTAAGGGTTGAGGGATTAGGGTTTGACGTTGAGGGTTAAGGGTTGAGGTTCGAGGGTCAAGGGTTTAGGGATAGGGTTGAGGGTCGAGGAATTAGGGTTAAAGTAGAGTGTGGATGGTATAAGGATTAGGGATAGGGTTGGAGGGTTTATGGATAAGGGATTAGGGTTTAAGGTATAGTATCGATTCTGTTGAGGGTGTAGGAATAGGGATAGCATTTAGGGTTTAGGGATGAAGGATTAGAGTTGGGGGATGACAGATTAGGGTTGAGGGTTGAGGGATTAGGGTTTAGGGATAAGGTTTAGGGTTGAGGGATGAGGGATTAGGGTTTAAGGTATAGTGTTGAGGGTTTAGGGTTTAAGGTATAGTGTTGAGGGTTTAGGGATAGGGTTTAGGGTTGAGGGATTAGGGTTTGACGTTGAGGGTTGAGGGTTGAGGTTCGAGGGTCAAGGGTTTAGGGATAGGGTTGAGGGTCGAGGAATTAGGGTTAAAGTAGAGTGTGGAGGGATGACGGATGATAGATTAGGGTTGAGGGTTGAGGGATTAGGGTTTGATGTTGAGGGTTGAGGGTTTAGGGTTAGGGTTGAGAGATGAGGGATCAGAGTTAAGGGTTGAGGGATTAGGGTTTGACGTCGAGGGCTGAGGTTCGAGGGTCAAGGGTTTAGCGATAGGGTTGAGGTTGAAGGGATTAGGGTTTAGGGACAAGGGTTAGGGTTAGGGTTGAGGGATTAGGGTTTAAGGTATAGTGTTGAGGGTTTAGGGATAGGGTTTAGGGTTGAGGGATTAGAGTGAAGGGTTGAGGGATTAGAATTTGGCGTTGAGGGTTTAGGGTTTAGGATCAGGGTTGAAGGTCGAGGGATTAGAGTTAAGGGTTGAGGGATTAGGGTTTGATGTTGAGGGTTGAGGGTTGAGGTTCGAGGGTCAAGGGTTTAGGGATAGGGTTGAGGGTCGAGGAATTAGGGTTAAAGTAGAGTGTGGAGGGATGACGGATGATAGATTAGGGTTGAGGGTTGAGGGATTAGGGTTTGATGTTGAGGGTTGAGGGTTTAGGGTTAGGGTTGAGAGATGAGGGATCAGAGTTAAGGGTTGAGGGATTAGGGTTTGACGTCGAGGGCTGAGGTTCGAGGGTCAAGGGTTTAGGGATAGGGTTGAGGTTGAAGGGATTAGGGTTTAGGGACAAGGTTTAGGGTTAGGGTTGAGGGATTAGGGTTTAAGGTATAGTGTTGAGGGTTTAGGGATAGGGTTTAGGGTTGAGGGATTAGAGTGAAGGGTTGAGGGATTAGAATTTGGCGTTGAGGGTTTAGGGTTTAAGGTATAGTGTTGAGGGTTTAGGGATAGGGTTTAGGGTTGAGGGATTAGGGTTTGACGTTGAGGGTTGAGGGTTGAGGTTCGAGGGTCAAGGGTTTAGGGATAGGGTTGAGGGTCGAGGAATTAGGGTTAAAGTAGAGTGTGGAGGGATGACGGATGATAGATTAGGGTTGAGGGTTGAGGGATTAGGGTTTGATGTTGAGGGTTGAGGGTTTAGGGTTAGGGTTGAGAGATGAGGGATCAGAGTTAAGGGTTGAGGGATTAGGGTTTGACGTCGAGGGCTGAGGTTCGAGGGTCAAGGGTTTAGGGATAGGGTTGAGGTTGAAGGGATTAGGGTTTAGGGACAAGGGTTAGGGTTAGGGTTGAGGGATTAGGGTTTAAGGTATAGTGTTGAGGGTTTAGGGATAGGGTTTAGGGTTGAGGGATTAGAGTGAAGGGTTGACGGATTAGAATTTGGCGTTGAGGGTTTAGGGTTTAGGATCAGGGTTGAAGGTCGAGGGATTAGAGTTAAGGGTTGAGGGATTAGGGTTTGATGTTGAGGGTTGAGGGTTGAGGTTCGAGGGTCAAGGGTTTAGGGATAGGGTTGACGGTCAAGGAATTAGGGTTAAAGTAGAGTGTGGAGGGATGACGGATGATAGATTAGGGTTGAGGGTTGAGGGATTAGGGTTTGATGTTGAGGGTTGAGGGTTTAGGGTTAGGGTTGAGAGATGAGGGATCAGAGTTAAGGGTTGAGGGATTAGGGTTTGACGTCGAGGGCTGAGGTTCGAGGGTCAAGGGTTTAGGGATAGGGTTGAGGTTGAAGGGATTAGGGTTTAGGGACAAGGTTTAGGGTTAGGGTTGAGGGATTAGGGTTTAAGGTATAGTGTTGAGGGTTTAGGGATAGGGTTTAGGGTCGAGGGATTAGAGTGAAGGGTTGAGGGATTAGAATTTGGCGTTGAGGGTTTAGGGTTTAAGGTATAGTGTTGAGGGTTTAGGGATAGGGTTTAGGGTTGAGGGATTAGGGTTTGACGTTGAGGGTTGAGGGTTGAGGTTCGAGGGTCAAGGGTTTAGGGATAGGGTTGAGGGTCGAGGAATTAGGGTTAAAGTAGAGTGTGGAGGGATGACGGATGATAGATTAGGGTTGAGGGTTGAGGGATTAGGGTTTGATGTTGAGGGTTGAGGGTTTAGGGTTAGGGTTGAGAGATGAGGGATCAGAGTTAAGGGTTGAGGGATTAGGGTTTGACGTCGAGGGCTGAGGTTCGAGGGTCAAGGGTTTAGGGATAGGGTTGAGGTTGAAGGGATTAGGGTTTAGGGACAAGGGTTAGGGTTAGGGTTGAGGGATTAGGGTTTAAGGTATAGTGTTGAGGGTTTAGGGATAGGGTTTAGGGTTGAGGGATTAGAGTGAAGGGTTGAGGGATTAGAATTTGGCGTTGAGGGTTTAGGGTTTAAGGTATAGTGTTGAGGGTTTAGGGTTGAGGGATTAGGGTTTGACGTTGAGGGTTGAGGGTTGAGGTTCGAGGGTCAAGGGTTTAGGGATAGGGTTGAGGGTCGAGGAATTAGGGTTAAAGTAGAGTGTGGAGGGATGACGGATGATAGATTAGGGTTGAGGGTTGAGGGATTAGGGTTTGATGTTGAGCGTTGAGGATTTAGGGTTAGGGTTGAGAGATGAGGGATCAGAGTTAAGGGTTGAGGGATTAGGGTTTGACGTCGAGGGCTGAGGTTCGAGGGTCAAGGGTTTAGGGATAGGGTTGAGGTTGAAGGGATTAGGGTTTAGGGACAAGGGTTAGGGTTAGGGTTGAGGGATTAGGGTTTAAGGTATAGTGTTGAGGGTTTAGGGATAGGGTTTAGGGTTGAGGGATTAGAGTGAAGGGTTGAGGGATTAGAATTTGGCGTTGAGGGTTTAGGGTTTAGGATCAGGGTTGAAGGTCGAGGGATTAGAGTTAAGGGTTGAGGGATTAGGGTTTGATGTTGAGGGTTGAGGGTTGAGGTTCGAGGGTCAAGGGTTTAGGGATAGGGTTGAGGGTCGAGGAATTAGGGTTAAAGTAGAGTGTGGAGGGATGACGGATGATAGATTAGGGTTGAGGGTTGAGGGATTAGGGTTTGATGTTGAGGGTTGAGGGTTTAGGGTTAGGGTTGAGAGATGAGGGATCAGAGTTAAGGGTTGAGGGATTAGGGTTTGACGTCGAGGGCTGAGGTTCGAGGGTCAAGGGTTTAGGGATAGGGTTGAGGTTGAAGGGATTAGGGTTTAGGGACAAGGTTTAGGGTTAGGGTTGAGGGATTAGGGTTTAAGGTATAGTGTTGAGGGTTTAGGGATAGGGTTTAGGGTTGAGGGATTAGAGTGAAGGGTTGAGGGATTAGAATTTGGCGTTGAGGGTTTAGGGTTTAAGGTATAGTGTTGAGGGTTTAGGGATAGGGTTTAGGGTTGAGGGATTAGGGTTTGACGTTGAGGGTTGATGGTTGAGGTTCGAGGGTCAAGGGTTTAGGGATAGGGTTGAGGGTCGAGGAATTAGGGTTAAAGTAGAGTGTGGAGGGATGACGGATGATAGATTAGGGTTGAGGGTTGAGGGATTAGGGTTTGATGTTGAGGGTTGAGGGTTTAGGGTTAGGGTTGAGAGATGAGGGATCAGAGTTAAGGGTTGAGGGATTAGGGTTTGACGTCGAGGGCTGAGGTTCGAGGGTCAAGGGTTTAGGGATAGGGTTGAGGTTGAAGGGATTAGGGTTTAGGGACAAGGTTTAGGGTTAGGGTTGAGGGATTAGGGTTTAAGGTATAGTGTTGAGGGTTTAGGGATAAGGTTTAGGGTTGAGGGATTAGAGTGAAGGGTTGAGGGATTAGAATTTGGCGTTGAGGGTTTAGGGTTTAAGGTATAGTGTTGAGGGTTTAGGGATAGGGTTTAGGGTTGAGGGATTAGGGTTTGACGTTGAGGGTTGAGGGTTGAGGTTCGAGGGTCAAGGGTTTAGGGATAGGGTTGAGGGTCGAGGAATTAGGGTTAAAGTAGAGTGTGGAGGGATGACGGATGATAGATTAGGGTTGAGGGTTGAGGGATTAGGGTTTGATGTTGAGGGTTGAGGGTTTAGGGTTAGGGTTGAGAGATGAGGGATCAGAGTTAAGGGTTGAGGGATTAGGGTTTGACATCGAGGGCTGAGGTTCGAGGGTCAAGGGTTTAGGGATAGGGTTGAGGTTGAAGGGATTAGGGTTTAGGGACAAGGTTTAGGGTTAGGGTTGAGGGATTAGGGTTTAAGGTATAGTGTTGAGGGTTTAGGGATAGGGTTTAGGGTTGAGGGATTAGAGTGAAGGGTTGAGGGATTAGAATTTGGCGTTGAGGGTTTAGGGTTTAGGATCAGGGTTGAAGGTCGAGGGATTAGAGTTAAGGGTTGAGGGATTAGGGTTTGATGTTAAGGGTTAAGGTTCGAGGGTTTGATGTTGAGGGTTGAGGGTTGAGGTACATTTCGGTGTGACATTTAAATTGTCTTGCCGATATACACTGTAAAGGTTATTTTGTGGACTTTCAAGGATTTTTTCACCTGTGTTAATGTTCAACTTGTTTTGCTCTGCATCAAGGGATTACGGTTTGACGTTGAGGGCTGAGGTTCGAGGGTTTAGGGATAGGGTTGAGGTTGAAGGGATTAGGGTTTAGGGACAAGGTTGAGGTTGAGGGATTAGGATTTGACATTGAGGGTTGAGGGTTTAGGGATAGGGTTGAGGGATTAGGATTTGACATTGAGGGTTGAGGGTCAAGGGATCAGAGTTGAGGGTTTAGGGTTTAGAGATCTATAGGAGGACAAAACGCGAGCGCGTTATAGCGCGAGCGCGTTATAACGCGAGCGCGTTATAACGCGCTCGCGTTTTGTAATTCTACTAAAACGGTAAAAAAGTGGTTACCCCCGTGATCCAGGCCCACATGCTCTGTTTTCTTACTGATTCTGCGCGTGCTCTGACAAAAAAGAAGTGCTTTCATGCTATTGGGAAGTTCACATGCACATTTGACACATTGTACCACCTTTGCATGATCTTTCCACCACCTTTTCTGCTTTGCCAACTTAAGAAGGAGGAAATAACATAGTTTTCAAACCAAATTTGATATATATCTATACAAGTTTCAATTTTTGTAGTATTGCAATGTTAATTTTGATTCAATTTTAAGAATTTAACATTGAAAAGGAAGCAAGTGGTGAAAAACTCAAATTGTTGAGGAGTTTGATGCAAGAAGATAAAAACACTACATAATTGGGTACTCTCTCCATTCAAATCTTCGTTTTTTAGGTATGTCAAGTCTTTACATGCATGTTCTTTACATTTTCCTTATTTCGGATTGAATTACTTTATCATGCATTATCATACATGTTTAAAATAGACACATTTCCAATCAAGAAAGCAACCTACAATCTCACATGATGCCATGTATATTTTCTACACTTGGGCTCTTTAATAATTATGTGTAATAAACAAACCTTAGTTCATACCATGATGTCAAACTATACAAGAATAAATCCTTACAACATAAAAAAAATACAATCCCACTATTATCATGTATTCATTTCTTAGGAACTCATATTGGTCTCTTTATCATGCTACAGACAAATTCTCCGTCATGCCGAGGAAACGATCAAGAATTAAACCAACACAGGAAGAGATAGAAGCTAAGAATGCAAAGAAAGCAATGGCTATGAGGGAACTTCGTGAGAAGAGGAAATTGGACACGATAAATGAAGACATACCAATTGAAGAGGAACCACAACCATCACAAAGAGATATGGTATTGGCGGCACAAAGAGAACGAATGCAAAAACTTCGTGGTACGAGAGATTTAAATACCATAGTTGGAGACACATCCTTTATCGCAAGACAACATGTAGGGACACCATCTACCACATCTCAAGTTGAGAGTACATCATCACTCACATGTGATGAAGGAGGTACGCCATCATTCCCACCTCAACCTCAAGGTATGTCATCTATTCCATCTTCGATCGAAGGTATGCCATCTAACCCATCTCATTTAAATATTGATGAAATTCCTAATGTTGAGATGAATTTACCTAACTTGACACCACCTAGAATTTTGCATAGAAAGCCAAAGTATTTGATTGATATTGATGAGAATATTTTGCAGCCAATGGAAGGTAAGATTCCAAAACGCACTTGTAGAAGATATGCTAATAAGATTTGGAGATTGTTCTTTGAAAAGTTAAATGAGACTGCAAGATGTCAACTATTCGTTGAAATGATGCGAAGTATAAAGTATAGGTCTATCATGAAGATTCTTGGGTTGAGAACATCAGAGGCTTCAAGTGAAAAATCTATTATCAAGAATCTAATGAGTGCGTATGAGAGTGTGGGTAACACCTCACGCACAAAAGATAGTAATGCAACACGGCATGTGATTACATCGACTATAGTAAGTAGTCAAACGAGGAAAGCTCGTCTTATTAGAAAGACAAGTCAAAAATTGAGAATTAATAGGAAAACTTTATCAAGAGCCGTTGGAAGACGCCAAAGAATTGAGGACACTAATGCCAATGAATTATGGGCATTCTCGGGGAGACTACCACGAAAAGATAAACCAATTGTTGAAGCATTGAGGTCACTAATTGAAGACTTTTGGAAGAATTACACAAGGGTATCTCCGAATCAAAGGGATGTGGTAAGAAGGAGAATTGGTAGTCAGAACCGCGAGCCACATCCAAAGCATTTTTTGGATGAGACTCAAACACAGTTTTATGGTAAATTTCTAGAGAAGTATCCTCAAATTAAAATTTGTCAAAGATATTTTGAAATGCTAAAACCTTTCTATGTTAAGATAAATCACACACGCACTACTTGTTGTTGTAGATTACATATTGAATTTTCTAACCATTTTGATGCTTATAGGTCTATATGTTTAGATATGCATACTAACAATGATTTGCAGGGTTGTGCCATATGTGCCCCACCAACATCTTCAAGAGATTTCATATCAAGAATTTTATGTGAAAGAGAGGAAGGTCAAATATTCTACAAGAAATTATGCTTGGATGGCACATGTCATCGTTGCGGTGGCTTGCAACATTTGCCAATATGTGAACATATGGAAATAACACATGTGGTTGGAAATGAACTAGTAGAATTTGGCAAGTATAAAACAGTGGCATACAATACAAAAGATGGTAAAGAAGCAAAGAGGTGTGAATTAGTTATTGAAAAGATTCCAGTGTATCAGTTTATGCCTATATTTCGTGACAGCATAGTGTATGAGTATGCAAGACATGCCCATAGAGCTCGATGGTTGGACTTGCAATTCAAGTTATGCAAGGACACATTTCCAGTTGGTAGCATTGTTTCAGTCGTCAACTTTGCAGAGAACTACAGTCTACAGCCACAGCGTGAGGTGCAATCACAATATTACAACTCCACACAGGTTTCTATATTTGTGCACATCGCATTCATTCATGCGAATGATAGTACAGAGGATGACAGAAAGATCATAAGGGAGTATCATTTCTATATTAGTGATGATCGCACGCATTCTACGGAGTTCGTGCAAGGTTGCTTTCAGGTGTTCTATAATGATTTGGCTAGAAGGGGCATATCGTTCAGTCAGCATATCATATGGTCGGATAATTGTGCATCACAATTCAAGAACTCGCAGAATTTCTATTGGCTGAGTAGGAGGCATAATTTTACAGGTATTCAACATATGTGGAACTTTTGTGAGGCCGGGCATGGAAAGGGGGAGCATGATGGTGCAGGAGCATGTATCAAAAGAGCCATAGCACGAGAAGAGTTAAAGTATAAAGACAATGCAAAGTTGACAGATGCAAAATCGATTGTCGAGTGGTGTAAAGCTTCCATGGGTCCAGGTAATGAAGGTAAGTCTTTAGTTCATAGATTTTTTTGGTTGATAGATGATACTAACATTGCACCATATGAGGATTGTTGTACACTGACAGGATCAAATGAGATGCACTCTTTCAGAAGTTCAATTGCAGGTTCATGGAGTATCCATACACGAAAGATGTCATGCTTTTGTTCTTCCTGTACAATTCAAGTCTGGGATGAGTGCGAGTCAAAGGAGTGGGTTGACGAATGGCAGTTAAGTTATCTTAGCCCACTTGACACGTATCGACCCCCGACGGCACTGGAACTAACACAGATGGAATCGTCAGTTGACTTTGACCACATATCAGATTTAGTTCAACCAGGTAATATAGGGCACATATATGCATCTAATTTCATCTAGTTCAACCAGGTAATGTCATCTTACTTTGTAGTGTTTTTGTAATGTTGACTAATTTCATCTAATTTGCTACACATATCAATGTAGGACACGTATATGCAGTTATTGCAGATGAAGATAATGAAGAGGGAACAGATTATTACTTATGCCGTTGTGTTGAGGCCAAAAAGAAATTGGAGGCCCCTGTTACAGATGGAGAAAACATCGAATACCCTACAGGATCAGTGGTTATTACTGGAACATGGCTTAGAAGGTACCCACATAAGAGTGTTAATATTTGGCTATTTCAGGACTTTGACATGCATCGAAAGATTCTTCATTACTCGAACCTTGTCGTGGCATCCAATGTTCATTTGATAAAGTATCGGGGTAGACCTTTGAACAAAATATTGTGGAAGGTGCGTGAGTCTGACCATGAAGCAATACTTGACACAATAAAGAGTAGAGCAAATCCAGATGGTTCATTGGATTAATTTGTAAGTATTCACATTGATTTTGTAAAGTTATGTTACATTGAGTTGTAAGTATGCACATTAATTTGTAAGGTTTGTCTTTTTTTATTTCCTCCTGCATTTTTACACATATGTACACATTTTTCCATCATCATGTTATGCATTTTTGGTGTCCTGCTCCTGATGCGACCAAACTCATAACTCACCCTACTAGACACCATTTGATGATCTCTCCAACACTCTGGATCCAGGGTGCCCAATCATGATGATGACCTATATACCATTCTCCCAAGGCGCTCATAATGAATGAATGATAAGGAGCGCCTTGACCTCTATAATCAAGGTGATTTTAAGTCACTTTGAGTCATTTGGGGTCAGTTTGAGTCTTTGAGTCATGTTGCAAAAAAGTGTCAATGTTGTCAAGTTGCACAAAGCAACCTTTGCATTTTTGGTGTCTTGCTCGTGATGCGACCAAACTGACTGTTCCAACGCATCCGAATGGGTACATTTATACTAGGCATGGTCCTATTTCTCACCCAGACATGTCGAAACAGTCGGAGCTACATTGTACCGACGATATCCCTGAAGAGTCCAAAGTGCAAAAAGGCAGCAATCTTTGACGAGATGTTACTCGAAAATCATGTCACTTAGAAACATTCCGTCTGAGGCAACGGGATCACGTAGAGTGCCTCTACAATAACCTCTCTCGATTTTTTATAGCTCTGAGGTATTTGCCCGTGGTGAAAGGTTTTCTGTTGCCCCAAAAATCGTCAGAAGGAGGCAGTGTAAAGTTGCAAAGGGGTGTAACTTTCGTCCTGCTCCTGATGCGACCAAACTGACTGTTCCAACGCGTCTGAATGGGTACATTTATGCTAGGCATGGTCCTATTTCTCACCCAAACATGTCGAAACAGTCGGAGCTACATTGTACCGACGATATCCCTGAAGAGTCCAAAGTGCAAAAAGGCAGCAATCTTTGACGAGATGTTACTCAAAAATTGTGTCACTTAGAAACATTCCGTCTGAGGCAACGGGATCACGTAGAGTGCCTCTACAATAACCTCTCTCAGTTTTTTATAGCTCTGAGGCATTTGCCCGTGGTGAAAGGTTTTTTGTTGCCCTAAAAATCGTCAGAAGGAGGCAGTGTAAAGTTGCAAAGGGGTGTAACTTTCGTCCTACTCCTGATGCGACCAAACTGACTGTTTCAACGCGTCTGAATGGGTACATTTATGCTAGGCATGGTCCTATTTCTCACCCAAACATGTTGAAACAGTCGGAGCTACATTGTACCGACGATATCCATGAAGAGTCCAAAGTGCAAAAAGGCAGCAATCTTTGACGAGATGTTACTCAAAAACCGTGTCACTTAGAAACATTCTGTCTGAGGCAACGGGATCATGTAGAGTGCCTCTACAATAACCTCTCTCGGTTTTTTATAGCTCTGAGGCATTTGCCCGTGGTGAAAGGTTTTCTGTTGCCCCAAAAATCGTCAGAAGGAGGCAGTGTAAAGTTGCAAAGGGGTGTAACTTTCGTCCTGCTCCTGATGCGACCAAACTGACTGTTCCAACGCGTCCAAATGGGTACATTTATGCTAGGCATGGTCCTATTTCTCACCCAAACATGTCGAAACAGTCGGAGCTACATTGTACCGACGATATCCCTGAAGAGTCTAAAGTGCAAAAAGGCAGCAATCTTTGACGAGATGTTACTCGAAAATCGTGTCACTTAGAAACATTCTGTCTGAGGCAACGGGATCACATAGAGTGCCTCTACAATAACCTCTCTCGGTTTTTTATAGCTCTGAGGCATTTGCCCGTGGTGAAAGGTTTTCTGTTGCCCCAAAAATCGTCAGAAGGAGGCAGTGTAAAGTTGTAAAGGGGTGTAACTTTCGTCCTGCTCCTGATGCGACCAAACTGACTGTTCCAACGCGTCCGAATGGGTACATTTATGCTAGGCATGGTCCTATTTCTCACCCAAACATGTCGAAACAGTCGGAGCTACATTGTACCGACGATATCCCTGAAGAGTCCAAAGTGCAAAAAGGCAGCAATCTTTGACGAGATGTTACTCGAAAATTGTGTCACTTAGAAACATTCCGTCTGAGGCAACGGGATCACGTAGAGTGCCTCTACAATAACCTCTCTCGGTTTTTTATAGCTCTGAGGCATTTGCCCGTGGTGAAAGGTTTTCTGTTGCCCTAAAAATCGTCAGAAGGAGGCAGTGTAAAGTTGCAAAGGGGTGTAACTTTCGTCCTACTCCTGATGCGACCAAACTGACTGTTTCAACGCGTCCGAATGGGTACATTTATGCTAGGCATGGTCCTATTTCTCACCCAAACATGTCGAAACAGTCGGAGCTACATTGTACTGACGATATCCATGAAGAGTCCAAAGTGCAAAAAGGCAGCAATCTTTGACGAGATGTTACTCAAAAACCGTGTCACTTAGAAACATTCTGTCTGAGGCAACGGGATCATGTAGAGTGCCTCTACAATAACCTCTCTCGATTTTTTATAGCTCTGAGGCATTTGCCCGTGGTGAAAGGTTTTCTGTTGCCCCAAAAATCGTCAGAAGGAGGCAGTGTAAAGTTGCAAAGGGGTGTAACTTTCGTCCTGCTCCTGATGCGACCAAACTGACTGTTCCAACGCGTCCGAATGGGTACATTTATGCTAGGCATGGTCCTATTTCTCACCCAAACATGTCGAAACAGTCGGAGCTACATTGTACCGACGATATCCCTGAAGAGTCCAAAGTGCAAAAAGGCAGCAATCTTTGACGAGATGTTACTCGAAAATCGTGTCACTTAGAAACATTCCGTCTAAGGTAACGAGATCACATAGAGTGCCTCTACAATAACCTCTCTCGGTTTTTTATAGCTCTGAGGCATTTGCCCGTGGTGAAAGGTTTTCTGTTGCCCCAAAAATCGTCAGAAGGAGGCAGTGTAAAGTTGCAAAGGGGTGTAACTTTCGTCCTGCTCCTGATGCGACCAAACTGACTGTTCCAACGCGTCCGAATGGGTACATTTATGCTAGGCATGGTCCTATTTCTCACCCAAACATGTCGAAACAGTCGGAGCTACATTGTACCGACGATATCCCTGAAGAGTCCAAAGTGCAAAAAGGCAGCAATCTTTGATGAGATGTTACTCGAAAACCGTGTCACTTAGAAACATTCCGTCTGAGGCAACGGGATCACGTAGAGTGCCTCTACAATAACCTCTCTCGGTTTTTTATAGCTCTGAGGCATTTGCCCGTGGTGAAAGGTTTTCTGCTGCCCCAAAAATCGTCAGAAGGAGGCAGTGTATTAAGTCAGGATGAAAGCCTATTCACTCTAGGCGCCTGTTTTTGACCAAATCACACATGCGCCTTGAACAACTCTGTCTTCAAGGCACTTTTCTCTAATCTCTGTAACTCTCCAAATCCACTAAGGCGCAAATTTTACCTCTTGGGCTCAAGATATAGGTTCTTCATCCAAGGCGCCAGAATGGTCCAAAGGCGCATTTCACCTCTAACCTCACCTCTGACCCTACTTGGAGGCGCTAAACCTCATCTCATTGCTCTCCTCCATTACAAGCGCTCACTTACCTCAATCTTGGGCGCATACCAACATCCCAACATCCAAATCACCTAGGCGCTCAAAACCTTCAAGACTCAAGGTGCATTTTATGATCAAACAAGGTATCTCCTGAACAAGGCGCTCATAGTCTCATCAGGGCGTTAATCATCATCATGAGCACTCATATTGTTCTAGGCGCACAGTTATCTCTGGAATGCTCAAGGCGCACATACCCTTCTCTAGGCTAGTTTACACTTATTCAAGGCACTCATTCCAAACTTACATGAACTACTCATTACAAGACGCACAAACTAGATGATCCTAGGGCATAAGGGTGCTCATAGGAGTTGTTATGTGTCATTTTGGCCAAGGTTTTCTGGAGCAGTGAAGACATTAGGAAGGGGATGATCGTTTGGATAGTTTTGAATGCTTTATTTCTCCTTGTTTAAACTAGGCGCTCACTGAGGATTGGAGTAGCCTTTGCACCCTCACATCACGTTAATCGGCGTTTCAGAGGCAATCATAGTATAGGAAGATTTGCGCCTTGAAGAAGAGAGTTATCTGGTGAGTGCTTAGGAGTTCTGGCACCTAGGGGAAAGGTCTAGGTAGAGCACCTTCAGACTTTCACAGTGAAGTGCCTTAAGGAGTTGGATGATGTTTTTGCCTAGAGTGGAGATGATGTTTTTAGCGCCTTAAGGATGATGATGGAGCGCTTTGGAGTCAGGTTAGTCTGGAGCACCTTAAGAAGGTAAAGCACTTCAAATGTAAACACAAGTGTTTTGAGCGCCCTAATGAGAAGTTGTCTTGGCACCATAAGTTGTTCAAACGAAGATATGCGCCTTGGATAGTTGCAAAGACCTAATTTAGTGCCCAAGGTTGGAAGACTCTTTGTGAGCGCCCAGTGTTTGAAAGCTCTTTGTGTTTGGTGCATTAAAATGAATTTGGCACCTAAATAGTATTGAAACACTCAACTGAGCGCCTAAAGCCCATGAGAGAAGTGATATGCGCCTTGATAGGAATATCATGGAAGATGAGTTTACTGAATGGCGCCTTGAATGACTTGGTTGATTAAGTGTTTTAGCACCTAGATATGGGATGAATCATTGAGCGCCTTTGGTTGAGATGATGTCAGCACCTTTGAGATTATAACACCTTGGAGTCAAGTTCGAAGGAGCACCTTGAGAAGGTAAAACACTTCAAATGTTTTCAAGGAATTAGAGAAGTCACTTAGTGCCTAGAATGAATTCCAGAGCAAGAGGGTTGGAGCGCCTTGAGCTTCAAGTCAGATATGCGCCTAGACCTCTACCCTTTAGCAAGTTGAAGCCCTCTGAGCCTTGACAACGTGAGAATGCCTTATAGTGAATATGCGCCTTGGGCAAGGTTGAATACAAAGTTGAGGAGTATATCATAATGAGTAAGTGCACTGTAGGGTTAGATGATAAAGACTAGTGCCTTGAGTGTCTTGGTCAAAATTTTGACGTGAGAAGTCTTGCAAGATCAAACCCTGGAGTGCGCCTTAGAGAGAACCTATTGATCCTTTGCTTTGACAAGATTTGGGCGCCAGAATGATCCTTAATAAAAAGAATGTATCTACACCAATTTTGCGCCTTTAGGGAAGTGATGGTGGCCAGAATGATCCTTAATCTCATGTTTGTGCGCCTAGGTCTAGAAGCAAGATTTGAGCGCCTTAGGATAGGGTTTTTTGCACCTTGTCTTGGAGAGTGAATTTGCACCTTGGATGATGTTGAAGCGCCTTGGGATGAAATGCGCCCAAACTTATAGAGGGCCTTCAGTGAGGGAGTTGAAGAGAGTGCTTAGAGGAAGGATAGCCTTAAGATCAAACTAAGTACTTAGAAACCTAAGATTAGCGCCTTATTTGAAGTTATACACCTATTCTGGCGCCAGAGAGTGAGTTTGAGTGTGAAGAAGTGAATGTCTGCGCCTTGAAGGGGATACAAAGGGAAGATGATGCACCTTGATGGGTTGATGATGGAAATTTGCATTTTGGAGCTAAATGTGCGCCTTGAAGGAGATAGTGCATAGAGGTACAATGAATCTTCCGGAGAACATGGATAGACAACTAAGTCTCCAACTTGAGTCTTCTAAGTGAATTGGATAATGAAGAGAGTCTAGTCATTTTGGGCGCTAGTATCAGGATGAATCATCCAAAATGGGTGCCTAGAACTAGAAGGCGCCAATGCATGAGTTCAAGGATCCTCCATTGGAGCGCCTAGCCCAGATGGCTATAGATTGAAAGTTTTAAAGCTAAGTGATGTCTCTTACGTGAATTCCTAGCCCAGGTGCATGTGTTGGGAAAAACTCTTTGGCTCTGGCACCTAGAATTGGGAGCTTTGTAAGATGCACCAATTGATGAAACATTTCCATTTTGCGCCTAGAATAGAACTCTCTCACATAGTTGAAATTGACTTGATAGAAGGAGATAAGTCTTAAGGACTAGTTTGGCGCCTCACTTGCCTATCTCACCTTTGAAATGTGCTTTGGTTGATGATCATCATTGATGGAACCTAGTGAAATGTAAAGCTATTTGCATCTCCAGAGGATCAAAATTGGATTAGGAGATCATCCTTGCAGTTGAGATTGACAGAGAAGTGTTAAAGGAATCACTTCAAATGGGTGCCTAAGCTAGTTGAGGCGCATATCAATTCCACTGTAACTCCAGACTGACGCTTAGGATCCAGTCATCTCCTAAGGCGCAGTTCCATTCACCCATGACCTCGCTTGGCGTCTAAAACTTGGAAACTCCTTTGGAAAGCTCCTGTTGCGCCTAGAAGATGAGTTTGGGATATCAACTTGCAAAAGGCTTAGAAACTCTTCAAAGATGTTAGGCACAATCCCATGGCACTGGAGCTCAGTTTTGGCGCCTTCAAGGAATAGCACATGAAGGAACTTGGGAGGTCAGGTGCTTGTAAAAGGGAACACCTTGGAACATCTTCCAGGGGTTGAAGTAGTAAGAAAACATCAAGTGAGTCTAGGCGCACTCCCTTGTGTGAACAGTTTAGCTCTGGCGCCTAGCCACAGAGTCAGCCAGAAGAAGTAGTTTGGACATTAGAAGATAGGCGCTCATTCTACAATGAAGCATTCCACCTTCCTAATCAACAAAGACTTGCAAGAATTGACAAAGGAAGCTAAGGCGCACCTTCTACTTGTTTCCACCTCCAGAATGCGCCTAACCTTGAAAGGGGGTTCAAAGATGTTTGTTAGACCTTTTCACTCAAGGCACTCACCTTAGGCGCACTTTCTAAGTCCTTGTCACCTCAAGGAAACACCTAGTTTGGAAGGCGCTTGCCCTATTCTCCACTCCTTTCAATTGGCGCCTAGAACATAGAATGCATGAAAGGAGCGCCTAGACTCCAGAGGGCTGATTTGGGCGCCTAGCATTTAAAACACTTTCATAATGATGATGTTTTGGCGCCTACTCTTGGAAACAATCCAGAGCATCCATAAACTCTAATTGGCACCTAATGTTGACAAGGCGCAACTTCAGGAGGAGGTCACCTCAACTTGGCGCCCAAGTCAGAAAAACCTGTAAATCCTTCAAATATGCACCTACCTTGTGAGGTGATGAGTTGAACATTCCAAATCTTCAAATGTTGCTCAAATAAGGAAGACATTGTAACATCAAGGCTTCAAGGCCTGTCCTTGTATTTCCATTGAATGAGTTGTACTTCATGCTATTAAAAGCATTTTCCATGTAATAAGACATTGCAAGTTGATTGAATCAAGTAACAAGACAAGTACCCAACTCTAATGTTGTTTCATTCAAATAGTTATCTTGATGTATATCTTTATGTTATTGAAGTAGTTGATGAATTGTTAGCAAGTAAAAGTGTTTAAGTAAGGAAAATTTTTCGTAGAACTAGTTGGGTATCTTACACTTACACCATGCCTATCCATCAAACATCACAATGCAATCAAAATCCTAACAACATGCCCATGATCCAAGATCAAGTGCAATCATGCAAAGATATTATCAATCACAAGCCTATTAAGAATGAACTAGAGTCTTCTAGTACCATACTTTTCCATCAAACACCATCATGTAATCCATGGCCTATCAAGCCTATCAAAGAAAATGCAAACATCCTATGTAATACAATCAGACTTTAAATATTTGAAGTAGCCATCTACAAATATCCATTCAAAAGTGGATTTATAATGCAAGTATGGACGCCATCAATAAAAAAGATTTGTATTAACCAAATATCCATATACGCATACATCAATATCTGTCGATATAAGTATAACATATATACAAAATAGCCATATAGGCTTACAAGAATGCCATATAGGCATACAATGTCAACTATGTACAATACAAAATATATGTCCACAAATGCCATATAGGCATACAACAGAGGAACACAATAAAAAGTCATTCCCCTCTAGCTGGTGAAGAGAATAAATCACGAGCAGCCTTTGATCTTCTAGGGGATGGAGACATGCATGTGGGTGGTCTACTACGAACCCGAGGGCTACTTCTCCTATTTAGTTCTTCCTGCACCTTTACCTGTTACAAAAAAAAGTATAGATATTAATATATAGAAATTACATGTTATAAAAAAATGAAACATTTAACAAAATAATCACTTACTGCTAACATATAATCTGTCTGCTCGCTTGCCTCAGTAGCAGGAAAAGGCCCTGGTGATGTCATGTCCTATAGAAACCATCCAGATAGAAATTAAACTTCAAATCAATAATCTTTTGATTTTTCAAAAATAGACAACTATAACAATGAATGTAAATTGAAATTTACTAATCTGCCTCATACCCCTGTCAATGCCATAGAGCTATGAATCGCAGAGGCCACACCCTGCTCCATTGCCCTATGAACATGGGGAGGTGTATTCGCAGCCTGCATCATCTGGAAATAAAACAACATTATTCAATTACGAAAACTATAATAGTGATGCAAATCATGGCTCCTAACATACACACATGCTCATCTAAACATGGAAGTACACACAATAAAACACACAAATCACATACAAAAATTTAGTAAGTACAATTCATTCATTAAACTATTTATTTTATTACCTCCGTAAAGCTTTGAAGTCCACCACCGCTGGCAGGTGTTGCCATGAAATCTACAGTGTTAACCTATTCAACATCCAAAATCAGAAATTAGAATACCATTCATATAACGATGCTATTCACATGTAATATTTATAATTGTTTACTAGTTACATACCTCGACAGTAGATGATCTAGTGAAAAATGTAGGTGGAGAACCACTGAAAACTGCATCGACGCTATGACCTTGAAATTTCATTAAAATCATCAATTTAAATTAGTTAATCTTGTATTTTAAAAATAAAATTTAATAAATTAAATTCAATAAACTTGCTAATATTTACCTGAGTATCAAGGCCGAAAGTCTCACTCAGGAGGGTATCTGTCATCGCCATCTGCTCAGCTGCAGATGTAGCCTGTGCACCTGCGTCCTGACTGTCCATGGGGTCATAACCACAGGCTGACCCGCAAGCCTGGCAAGTATGCGGTGGGACCCTACTCCTCGCACTATCTCCCAACCCACTCTGTGTTGCAGGATCGGCATGCTCTATGATGCTCTGGGTCAAGGCACTAATCGACCTCAGTGTATCGACCTCAACACTCTCCTTCACAATGGAAGGAATAGAAACATGCTCGTGGGCTGGTCTGCTGATTACTCGTCTCACTACCTGCTGTGGGTCAAGACGTGCCCCTGGTCTATCCTGTGCTGAGCCCCCACCTCTACCCTGGAAGTCCCGCATATCAAAATAGTTTGGCACTTTATTGAGGACAAACTCGGAGTAGAGTTTCCTCAAAAAGTATTGCGGGACCTCATTGTTATTGCATGGAGGATGGTCAAAAACCATCCACCACCTCTGCCCGAAATTGTCCCTTATCGCTTGGTTGTTGCACCAATGGATAGGGAACCTCTTGCATGTAATGGGTGGAGGTTGATTTGTTTGTGGGTTTCTGAAAATTGAACACAAGTCTACTTTTGTAATTTGTAATTTTTTGACATCTTGATTTGACAATTTATCTGCATAGTAATCTCTAAACTCTCTCTTTTTATCGGTCCAACTAGTTATTTGCTTGCTAATTGAATTTACATTTGATAACATAGACTCAAGAGATTCGGCAAGCGTGGACCTATGCAAGGATGAAGTGGAAGGATCTTTCAACCTTGCAATTATATCTTCAATTTGTTTTTTATTGTTTTCAATTTCCCCCATTATATTATCTTGTGTTCCAGGGGCATGTCGAGGAATGAATGGAGGAGGTTGTTGTTCTGCAGGTATTTCTTCCTCAAGATTTTGTCGATTTTGAGGATTTTGAGGAGGAGGAGGAGGTGCATTAACATTTCCTACAATTAATAAAATATGCATCAAAAATCAACACAAAACCTACCTATTTAGGAAGAAATTCAAACAAAAAAACAAAGATAACTCACCCCTTTGGCGTGCTCGACGTCGCGGCGGCATTTCGGCGATGAATCGACAAATCTATTGTGTTGAATGGTGTTTTGTAGAACGCGAGCGCGTTTTTGAAAGGTTTTAAGCCGCGGCGGAGGAAAAACTCACAACGAAATAAGATAAAATGAAATGACAGCGTTTTTTTTATATATATAAAGCGCTTTATAACGCGAGCGCGTTATAACGCGCTCGCGTTATAACGCGCTCGCGTTATGGCTCGGCAATGACGAGCCTTAGGCTTGTCATTGCCAAGCCATAACGCGAGCGCGTTATAACGCGCTCGCATTATGCCTAAATTTTTTTTGAAAATTTTTTGGCCACTTTTTGGCCCCCCATCTTTTTGCACTTACCCTTTATAAGCATGAGTTGCTGCCATCTACTCAGCTTCAGTAGTGAACAAAGTAACCACAGGTTGCTGCTTACTCATCCAACTAATAGCACCACCAAACATATTGAACACATAAGCATTGGTGGATCTTCTGTTGTCAAGGTCACCTGCCCAATCTGAATGCACAAATCCATGAATACAAAGTGAATGTGGAGGTCTTGTAGGATAACCATGATAACATAAGGAATACTTGGAAGTACCCTGCAAATATATGAACACTCTCTTTACTGCATCCCAATGTACCCATCCAGGATTAGCCATAAATCGACTAAGGACTCCCATTGCTTGGGCAATGTCTGGTCTTGTATAGACCATCGCATACATCAAAATACCAACCACACTAGCATAAGGAACTCTGCTCATATCCTCTGTCTCAAAGGGAGACTTTGGACAATCTGCAATAGATAACTTTGTCCCCATTGTAATAGGAACAGTCAAAGGTCTGCAATCCACCATGTGGAATCTCTCCAACACAATGTTAACATACTTACTCTGGCCTAACCAAAGTTTTATATTTTCTCTGTCTCTTCTGATCTCAATCCCAGAATGTGCCCAGATGCCCCTAGATTTTTCATCTCAAACTGTGCTGACAACTGAGACTTCAAATCAGAAATTAAATTTTTACCATTCCCAATGATTAACATATCATCGACATGCAATGCAATAATGAGAATGCAATCATTGTCAAACTTGTAACAAACACAATGATCTGATTTTGATCATTGAAATCTAATACTCAACACAAAGGCATCAAACATCTGGTACCACATCCTAGGAGACTGTTTCAAACCATACAAGGACTTTTTTAACTTGCAAACCAGATTTTCTTTACCTTTCACCACGTAGTGCTCTGGTTGTGACATACAGATCTCCTCTTCCAAGTCACCATGAAGGAATGTTGTCTTCACATCCATCTATTCCACTTCTAGATCATACTCTGCTGTAAGAGATAATAGGAACCAAATAGATGTCACCTTTGCAACGGGAGAAAAAATCTCACCATAGTCAATTCCCTCCACCTGAGAATACCCCTTCACAACTAATCTAGCCTTATATTTCTCAACACTGCCATCTACACTAAATTTCTTTTTGAACACACATTTGCTTCCAACAGGTTTTCATCCTTCAGGCAAAGGCACCAAGTCCCAAGTATTATTCTTTTCCAAATAAGCCATCTCCTCTTCCATGGCCTCCTTCCAGGAACTTGTATCTTTCATACCCATAGCCTCTTTCATAATTCTAGGCTCACCAGTGTTAGAAATCAAAGCAAAATACAATTGGAATCATGCAACTAATAACCAAACCTATTAGGTTTCTACCTTATCCGTGTGGACCTCCTCAAAGATTAAGGTTTAGGTTCTTCATCTTCTTCTAAACTTTTAGAGCTACTAGAGCTCTCCTCATTATCAAGTCTAATGGATGCTTTTGGTTCAACTTTCTCAGGGGTGGAAGGAAGATGAACCACATCATCTTTCTTCTCTTCCTTCTCTGGTTGCAAGACAACAGAAGAAGGATTGAGCTCTCTGAAGATCACACTTCTGCTACATAGAACTCTCTCAACCAATGGATCCCAAAGCTTGTACCCTCTCACACCGATGCCATAGTCGATGAAGATACACTTCACAACCTTGTTCTCCAACTCAGACCTCTTCTCCTTAGGTACATGTGCATATACCTTACAACCAAATACTTGAATTTATCTTAATGAAGGCCATTTACTAGACCATACCTCCATAGGTGTCTTATCAACAAGTGTTGATGTAGGAGACCTGTTAACTAGGTAACAAGTGGCAGCAACAGCTTCAACCCAAAACTTTTGTTCAAGACCAACTCCACTTAGCATACTCCTTGCCCTCTCCATCAATGTTTTATTCATCCTCTCTGCTTGTGCCCCCAATCCCCTGTTCTTTATAGAAATGTTGAAATCTATTGAAAAAAACTCACCACCGTTGTCAGTCCTCAAACACTTAATCTTTTTATCCTTTTAATTCTCTACAAGAGCTTTGAACTCTTTGAATCTATTAAAGACTTCATATTTACTTCTAAGGAAATACATCCATGTCCTTCTACTATAGTCATCAATGAATGGAACAAAGTAAACAAATTTTATAATTGAAGGAACATTAACAAGACCAAATAGATTAGAATGAATCAAGTCCCACACCTCAAAAGATTTGTGAGAACTGGAATAAAACTGAACACAATTTTATTTTCCATAAATGCAATGTTCACAAAAATCAAACTCAAAGTTACAATCATTCATACCCTCCACAATATTTTTATTTTTCAGGGTCCTCAAACCCTTTTCACCAATGTGACAAAGCCTTTGGTGCCATAACATTGTCTTCTTAGTTGGAAGTTTCATCTCCATAGAATGAGCATCCTTAGGTACCTAGAAAGCATGACCATCAGAAGAAGATGTAACAGTCCTCTTCATTGTTGGTTCTAATGGTGAGGATGAAGACTTTGAAGCTCTCTTCTTCGAAATAGAGGTAATATTACACTAAATTGTGCATGCACGAAGCTAAAACAGAGTGCCAATCCAAACACTTGTAGCCAACACCATAGATCCTCTAGTCATCTTGCATACTCCATTCGAGAAAACAACCTACACACCTACATCATTCAATTTACTTGTAGAAAGAAGGTTTTGTGTCAAACTAGGGATATACAGAACACCATTGATTCCATTCACTCATCCATCAGGGAATCAAGTCAAGACTCTTCCACACCCAATAGTCTTCAGGTGAAAATCATCACCCAAGTACACCTTTCCACCATCATATTCTTCATACTTTGAAAACCAACCCTGATGCAAGGTCATGTGAAAAGATGCACCAAAGTCAATAAGCCACACATCCTCATATGCATGTGTTGCCAAGGTAGCAACAAATGCTTGTCGTTCATCCTGAGAGGACTTGTCAAAATCTGAATCATAATTCTTCTTCTTTTTATTTTTCTCCTCCTTATACTCCTTGTGAAAGTGACCAGGTTTGCTGCAGTTCCAACACAAGGCCTTGGACTTTTTGGGAGACTTAGATCTCCCACAAGATATGGATCTTCCTTTTTCTTCTTTGCTCTTATCCTTTTTCTTTCCCTTCTCTTTAGATCTACCATGAACCACAAGAGCCTCCTAATCCAATTCAAAAGACTTTCTCCACATCTCTTTAGACAACAATGAAGAAACCACTTCATGCATCTTGAAAGTGGTAGTGGTACTCCCAATGGACATAACGAGGTGGTCCCACAAATCTAGTAAGGAACACAGTAATGTCATACATCAATCCTCCTACTCCATCTTCACACCAACAGAAGTCAACTGGGCAACAAGCATATTGAATGTATTTAGGTGATCAGCGATAGATCCTCCAGCTTCCATCCTTAGAGAATACAATTTCTTTCATAGGAATAGCTTTTTCACCAAGGATTTATCCTGATAATCATCTCCAAGCTTCTTCCAAAGATCTTTTGTAGTCTTATCTTCATGGATATTTAGGATCACTAAGTCAGCCAAACAAAGTCTTATCAAACCCTTAGCTTTTTGATCTTTGAGATCCTAGTCTTCTTGAGACATTGTCATTGGTTTTGTACCATATATGGCATCCAATAAATCCTAATCTACAAGCATGTCCTCCATTTTGAGTTTCCCAACTCAAAATTACTGCCATTAAACTTCTTTATCTCAAACCTCCCAAATGTGCTCGCCATCTCTTACCTGCAACAAAGATTTCAAAATCCTCTGCACAAGCTCCCACTCAAATGAAGATCAACTCAAAAAACCCTCTACCCAACAACTAGATCCAAAGGTGATCAAGATCTGATACCAACTGAAAGGAAGCAAGATATGCAGAAATGCTTTCTACGCTTATCTATTAAGGAAAGATTTATGATAATTTTTACTTTTATAGTTACAGATTAAGATGCACATTAATAGAAAAATAATAACTTCCAAATGAAAACACAAAACTCACAATATAAGATACATGTGGGGAAAACCATTTCAAGTAAAAAACCCCACACTCCAAAGTTGCCCAATATATTATTCAAGAATCAAGAAGATTATAGTATACTTGCAGAACAAGCTTTTACAAGAGTATATCCAACTAGAGATCTAGGAGGTAACTCGACATCTATAAGATTATTACACACAACTTCCATCTCCATCTCTTGATATATAGGAGATACAATATAGTAAACCTTACCACTAATTACAAAACCATAAGCTAAAACCACCCAAAAGTGGTGCCCAAATTATCTCCAATAAAAGATTCCTTGCATGATGTGCCAAAACACACACCAACACATGTAACTCTCTCCTTTACATCTCTATTATGTGTCCAACATGTTTTTACATTTCCCAAAAATAGGAGGTCCAACTTCCAGAGGCCATAACTTTTGATTCGGGTGTCTGATTGACGAACCGTGTATCAATGTGTAACCCACTTCATCGATTATGACAATTTTCAAGATATTTAGGGAAGTTTTGATTACGACAATTAAGTTCAAAACTTTTTTTGGCAGTTTGAAAACATAGAAACTTTAATATCTCGCAATCTAGATATGATCTTGAGTCAAACTCACCGGAGATGTTTACTATATTGTTCTGCACCTTCTAGGAAATTTTTGTTGGAGTTCATAATTAACTCAAGCCACAAAGATCACCTGCAAAACCTAAGATTTACCTTGCACAAGAGAAAAAAGTAAAGAGGAATAATTTGCACAATAAGGATGAATTAATGAAATGGATTCAAGAATTACATGTGAGAACTTGCTTTTATATTTGCAAGTTAGAGAAAAACCTTAATATGACTTAAAAATAACCTAAGACTAAAATTAGCCTTAAGTCAACTTAATAAAGTGTAATTAAATATTTAATTACACCAACATCCCCCATAAGTGCAACTTAGGGAGAAATGAAAACCATGCAAATAATGCAAGAATGGGTCTCTGCTACAAGGCCATGTTAGGTACCCATGTATAACAAGAATCTCTCATAAAATGGAGAGAAAGGAGAAAACTCCAATGGGAGAAAACTCCTCTCCAAAAGAGAGAAAAAATAAGTACATGAACATGTGATGGAAGCAGGACTAATACTAAAACCCCCCAAGAACTGAATCCATCACAAAAGGACAATGAATAAATATACAACTTCCCATAAGAGAGGAAGAGAGAAGGTCTGATGATCCCCCAGAAGTGAGAAGGTTGAAACCCCATGCAAGGAAATGCTCCCTCCCAAGATAGACATGAGAAGAGAGACCATGCAGCCGCTCCTTAAGATGACTCCTACAATGTTGGAAGATGCTTGACACAGAATAAAGATGAAGACCCATGAATGTTGAACAACATTCCTTCCCTTGGGAAGAAATAGAACTATAGATGTGTGCATAATGTCTTCCCATTCCAGATAGGAATATACAAGAAGGATAAATGTCTTTGAACTCTGCATATAATCCAAAGACAACAATGAGGCTTCTGAGAAATGCTCAAATGTCTCCAATCCACTGCCAAACTGTGACTGAAGAAGAGGAGGATGAAGAACAATCTCTGAAGCAGATGATGGTGATGCAACTCCATCGAAGTTGTCATCAAAGAGAAGACAAATGTCCTCAATGTGGTCCTCCAAATTTGTAAGGTGAGACTCTACAAACAACAATGATATATCTGGTAGATATATGTCCTAATGAGGTATCTCTAGAAGATAGATAATGTCTTGTTGTAAGGAATCTGATGTAACAACATGTAATACAGATGTGATCTCAATAAGAGGAGAAGGAGAAGAAAGTGAAGTCTTTGTGTCATTTGAACTAGAAAGACCTATCAAATATGTAAGCTCCTCAACTATAGCTCCTCAACTATATCATCATCAAAAGGTATGCAATTTGCATCATCAAGGGGTATGTGGCAATCCATAGTAAGATCATCTAGGAATGGAGAGATATGAGGGTCTCCATAGATCTCCCAAATGCTATTCCAAAGAGTGCATGAGCACTCAATATGTGAGATAGAACACACAGTGTCATAATCAACACTAGAACCAATCAATCCTACAATATGATCGACATAATTTCCCCACGCAAATTTCCTCCAAGGTGTATCTAGTTCAGGTATGATTCCATAAAGATAAGGCAAAAGATTAAGCCACCTAATATGTGTCAAGATGACCTTTTGCCAAGACTCATAATTATCCTTACCTAATGTTATCATAGAAGGGTGAATAGAAAAACCCAAGATATCTCCTCAAATAAATCAGATCAGAGATCAACAATCTGAATATGTATCAATGCTAATAAATGAAGCCCAACAAAACAAATAGAACTTCTCCAGGTGCCAAAATATTCAGAATATCAAACAAAAGCCATAAAACTAACAAACTAGATAAAGAATACATGGGACTAAATCTAGAAAAAGTATATGGATGGCTGTGTAGAGCTCCTCAATACCGTTCCAATGCTGCAAGAATCACGAAAAATAAGAGATCGGGGCAAAAATATATGAGCTCAGAGACTAAAAAGTGTATTTGGACTTCAAACAACAATAAATGTCACCAGAAGAAAAAATATGGAAAAAATACCTACACCACTAGATTATGCTTGGAACCAGCTTTTCGATACCTATTTATCTGCAAAAATCTGACTATGTTTGCCTAAGATATGGAAAAAAGAAAACAGTCCCCCTGAAGCACAAATTAGGGCAAAAAATGCCCCCCTGTCGCTAATGTTGGCGGAACTGCCACCAGAATTAGAGAAACTGCTAAAAAAGGCCACTTCTAAAAAACATAGGGCATGGGTCCCGAGGTGGGTGCTAGCATAGAAAACGCTGGCTAGTGAAAGGATAATTATCTCAAGCCACAAAGATCACCTGCAAAACCTAAGATTTACCTTCCACAAGAGAAAAAAGCAAAGAGGAATAATTTGCACAATAAGGATGAATTAATGAAATGGATTCAAGAATTACATGTGAGAACTTGTTTTTATATTTGTAAGTTAGAGAAAAACCCTAATATGACTTAAGAATAACCTAAGACTAAAATAAGCCCTAAGTCAACTTAATAAAGTGTAATTAAATATTTAACCAACAAATTTTAGGTTAATCTAAGGTCAAATGTAAACTTACTAAAAATAGTAAGCCTCACCATTTTTAGCCCTTTTGGAAACTTTGAAATTTCAAGATCATTCTTCAAGATAAAGGGTAATCAAAAATACCAAAACTGGGAAGAATAGTAACCTTTCAAAGTTTTAAGGTTGAGACATTTTTCTTAACATTTATCACCACTGAACTTTAGCAAATGCTCTCTAACCCCATTAGGAATAGAATTTGGATAGTTTTGAATACCACTAAAATCCAGTGCTCTGTATCTTTCAACAGAGAAGGCCCTTCTCTAAGGATATGACTGTTGTTGTGATGCACAGTGCATTTTGACATTTAAATGTGCAGAAAGACGGAAAGAATAACAACGCACTTTCAAATATACTTTCAACAACAACTAATTTCCTTCACAACAACCTTATCATAGTTCTACCTCTTAACAAAACTTTAAGTCTCTTCAATGAAACCTTTAACTCACCATTATAGGCATTCATTCAAGCATGTCAACAATATTCTACACAAACCATTCACAAATAACTTCTACCCATCTTATTTATTTTTGATTTGAAGATGAAACAAGAATGAAGGACCAAATACCTATAAATTATTGCAGACCTTATACTTTTCTCCTTGTGACTAGAAACGTTTCATAGCTATGCAATATACTTGCATAAATAAAAACAATTCTTCAACAATTGATCAAGTTCATTCGCAGAGTCACCGCCTCTTCAAAGAGGACAAGATCTTCAAGCAACTAGAGGTTCCTCAAAGATCAAAAACTTTACTGAGTCCACTCCACTAGTAGAGTACCATTATTTCACAAAACATCTGGATATGATGCAATAATTCTTTTAGAAACTAGTTTTCTAGTCTTCAAATCATTTGACTCTTTCCAAATAGATATGCATCTAAGTTCTCCCCAGTAGAGTCACCATTGTTTTGGTGGCTCAATTAGGCAAAAACTTCTCAATAGTGAACTTCAAGAGTGTTAATATTTGTAAACATGGTGATATAGTAATTGAGCTATGAATTAGGATAAGACATAGTTTGTATGTCCCCAGTAGAGTCGCCAATCTGTTGGTGGCTTAGCTGGGAAAATTTTCTTGACAATGAAACATAGGATTCTTGATACTTTCAAACAGGGGAAAATAGGACTTAGGATAAGATACAATTCTTAGTTCTTCCCTAGCAAAGTTGCCATTTCTGTTGGTTGTCTTTAAATCCCAACCTTATCTCACAAAAAAGCCTATGACTTAGCCACTGTCAATGTTCAGCTATTATGAGGGGTTGGCCAACACATAGGTGAAAGTTTAAAAAAGCTTTCCCTCTACACTTTAGGCTCTGTAAAACCTGGGAGGGTGATCCCTTTATAGTATTTAATAATCTCTTGAATCAATTTATTATAAACACTGAAACAACAGATATCTTCTATGCTAATATGTTTGAGGATTATAAAATATGAAGACCTAGCTTTAAATCATTCAAGCTTTTAACACTCCTCCAAACCATAGAACAAGGATAAACCTACCCTGAACACACAAAGGGCTACTATTAAAATATTGGGTGTTGAGCGTGCCTGACCTTGTTGTTGAAGAATGCATACAGGAATAATAAAATCAGTGCCTTAGCCTAAGGGTACAAAGTCAAAAATGAATTCAATTGAAAACTACAATTAGTATATAACTTGAGCATCTCAAAGATTTATGATATTGCCTTACAATATCACATCAAATATCTTCTAAAATTAGTCATACTTAGAATATCCTCACACATAAATTCACACAAATTAATGTTTCTGTTAAGGTATTTAACTCATTCTTTGAACAAGAGCCATTCACAGAAAAATACATCCATAAGAAACTTTTATGGAGACAAACTGAACCATCTTTGATATATTTAGTTCATAATTTGCATAAACCATACATTAGGAGAGAACTATTTTTAGAAATTTATCATATACATGTCATACAAATGTCGATACTATCTAATAGCTAACAGAAAACATATGGATAAAACCCTATACATTAGAAATAAATAGGACTTCTACTTCACTTCATTTCTACCAACATTTTACCAAGAAATCAAACAAAAACTGACCACCCTGCAAAATGGCCTTGAAATCCCTTTTATAACATAAGGGAGCAACAAGCATCAGGCCATTTTGTACATGAAAGATGTCACATTTTTATTTAACAATCAGAAAAAGACATGATGTTAGAGTAACCGTCTTTATTAACAACCTGCTAACACTGCCAGAAAAGGGAATGGAGGCAGTACTCTACATTATGTTGATCCCTCATAGCTTGGAAATGTTAATTTCCTAAATGAGACAATCAAGATTGGCCCCTTGATTATAACAACTACCGATTTGAACCACCAATCCAATTCACATCCTAATACGGTGCAAGAAAAAGATCCCGTCAAGCCTAGATGCATATCCCAAAAGCCAGCCTGCATCCCATCAATCTTCTCACAAGTATTTTCCTTGTGCAGTGGAAGCGAGGAAAACTCATCACACATTTGAAAAAACCACCAATTGCGATGGCATGCAGATCACTAAGTGCCACTACCATGTACCTTATACCCAGTTTGAAACTTAGCCGTCAATACTACGGGTCTGAAACAAGATGGACATTTATTACACATCACACTTAATGGAAACACTAGCAAATCAGAAACAACGATGCAGAAGAATGCAACAATGCCCTGCTCCTCCTGACACCTAGCAGGAAATAGACTTAACAATACCTGTCGTAGGTTCATTGCATATCGCAGTTTCTTAATAGGATCCCCTTAATCTTTTTACGATATAAAGACTTCATGCGATGAACCAAGATGAGGACACATGGCAAAGATCTGAGCACCAGTGCGAACACTTTTTGCTTTGTCCTCGAACATATCAAACTATGATGTGAGCAACTCACGTAATGCAACATAAAGCAGACATCTATAGGGAAAGTGCATCGCACATCATGTTTTTATTATGAAGCGTTGGAATCATAAGTGCAATGCAAAGGACTCATGCAATGGGGAACTTAAGTTAAAACATATACGCACATGCTCGAAAGATGTTCTAAAAAAAGGGGGGCCACGCTAGGCAACACGACAAGGGGATAAGACTTTTAAACATGACCCTAAATTAGACTTAGGATACAGCTTACTTTATTTTACAAGGCTAGTCATTTGATAAATTTTTCCAAGCACATGCCACAAGCGATGTCACTAGGCAAAGGGGGCTGGTCAAGACATGAATGTAAAGGCATAAGTCACAACTAGACCGACTAGGAAATAGGCACATCTAGTCAATAGAGGAAAAGAACACTTAGACCCAATGACCAAAGACCAGGGTTTTTTGATGGTTCACAAGTTTTGATAAACCCTAAACACTGCTTCACAAGAATCCCTACCTGCAAGGATCAAACAAAGGCTTCATGAAGGGGAATCACACCGAAGACCAAAAGATTTTTCACAAGTTCCACCAGATAGAATAAGACCTTCAAGAAAAGATCACTTTTGCTCAAAGGTCAACCTTTGCTCGAAGGTGATATTTGCAAAATCTTCTAGCAAAGGACCTTTGTTCAAAGAAATTTCTTCAAACAAAGATGTCTGCAAAAAAATTTCCATCTAAAATCAAAAATTTGATGTCCCAAGTTTGGGACTCATTATTGTAAGATGACCCTAAGCTAACGGATGGAGTAGCTACAAAGGAAAAAAGGAAACTAATAGGATAAGAGAAAGGTAGAAGTTGGGAGGGTGACACATAGGAGTAGGAGGAAATAGGGTTGGTCAAAGGATAGGATCTTAGAAAGAAGGAATAGAGTGAGGCAAATTTTGTAGGTTGATAAGGAATAGGCATATAAATTTGGATAAAGAAAGGTTGGGTGGTACAGAAAGGAAATGAAGTATGTTGAGTAGGAGGGATAAAAATAGGAGAAATAGGCTACGCAGGGGCATGGACATGGACAATGTGCTCTATACCTTGTAAAGTTTATAGCCCCTTAGAATGGGTAACAAGTTCCTCAAGGAATATATTAGGGAAGAGGTTGAGTAATAGGTGGTATCACCAAGAAAGCTACCTTGGAGGAGGATTAAGTGGTGATTGATCCTCTAACAAGTTGTAAACTTGACCTTAGATAATGCAACTTCATGATAAAAGTGGTTCTCATTAAGATGGGATGTCTTATGGGTTGGACAACAAGGGAGGATGGGAAGAATAAGAACCAAAGGAGGAAGTGGGCATAAACATGGTTGGGTTTAGATAAGGATTCCTACAAAGGATAATAGAAGAGGAAAGAATACACAAGGAGGGAAGGCTCATGGATTCTAGTAGATAACAATAGAGAGGATGGGTTACTAGATTGTAGAGAACTAATAAGAAAATGACATATTATTTTTGTGTAAAAACAAAGAGAAGGATGCTAGAATGGTATAAGGAATCTAGTGTGATCAAGTTGGGGGTTATATGATATGGATGTGCCTTATTTTAACTAACAGTGGGTTCTACTAGATGGTGATAGATTTTAGAAATTATAATAGAACTTGGGGTAGGCTAGATTACTAAATAAGAAATTGTTTACTAGAAAGGAGAATTTATTTGATGAGAATTTTGAAGGAAACAAATTATTAATGTTTAGGTCCATGTTGGATTCACCTATTGATACATGTTTTAGCATGTTAACACATTGGAACAAAATTGTTCCTCTACTTGAAAGGATATTATCCTCAAGAGTCTTCAATGTGAACTTGTGGGTTCTAAAAGTACTAGAATAACCTAATTTAAAAGTAATTTTTTCAAAAGTTAATTTAATTTAAAATTAAATTTGTAGCTCCTCTTCAAAAAATGAAGTACTTGAAACACAAATAATATACATATGCATATGTATATAAATATGTGTATACAGATATCTATGTAGACACAAACATGTATATATAAAAGCACATCCATGTGTATTTATGGATACACATATATAATATTATACAGAAATAAATTAAATTTCTTTATTAAGATTAGGATTAATATATATAACTATCATTGTAATCTATTTAATTTAATTTAAAGCTACGGTAGATCGTATATTAGAAATAAGAAGTTGAAAGGTTTGAATGAGCCCGCTAGGGATCAAGTCTTGTTGAGTGCAAGGCCCCTAAAACCATAAGGGATGATGTCATGATCGTGCCTTGAGCAAATTTGGTAGAATGGATACCCCTCCGTCCTTAGCTCTTAGCCAAAGAGGTTCAACCTAAGGCTCATGGTCCCATATCGAGTAGCAAAAATGAACTTGTGGATAATCTCCATAAAAAAAAATAAGAATTTGGAAATAAACATAAATAAAAACACTTAGTTAATTTTAGTGGTCAATATATAGAACTCTCCATTATTTTAATCATAACTTCTAAACTATAACTTGGATTTACAATTTCTCATATGCATTAGAAGTAGAAAATAATGGAGAGTTCTAAAATGATGGCCTTTTTACATCTAAATAAAAAGAAACATTAACTATTCATTGCCTTTTACAAATAGATTATAAAATGATGGCCGATTCATGAAAGACTCATCTTTGGTTTGCTTCCATTCTTTCTTCAAACTGGATTCACTCTAGTTAATCAACCCACCTCTGGCATCCATCTTCAATTTTCATTCTTCTCATGCCAATACCCAAATTCTCAATCTTCTACCAAAGCAGATCAACTTCTCCCCAAATTGTTGACCTATTCTCTTCTTCGTTATCTTCTCTTATTCCCAATTACAATTTCATTTATATTCTTGTCCAAGAGACTGAAGTCTCTCTCTCCAACAAATCTATTCCTCTAACTATCGATCCTCCCTCTTTGGCCATCCATATCTCTTCTCTACTTCCACATTGAACACTATTCTAGATAACTGAATCAATATTGCCTTATGTCTTTTCAACCGAATCTTGTAACTAACCATTCTTTGCTCTTCGTTTAAACAAAATTTAATGATGCTCCTGCATCAGGCTCCCCAAGTGGGAGAAATTTGAGTTTTGACTCAAATGAGGGTTTTATTTTTTTTCCTCTTCTTCCAATTGTGTTGTGTTCTTAGCTATTCTCTAACCTCCTCTTGATACTCTCTATGCTTGACTTTATTAGCTCTATGTTTCTTGGTTTTCACTCTTTTGTTTCTCTTTTTCTTCTTGTATCTTCTCCTTCGTATTTCCTTCTCAGTTGCAAGACTCCAAAATTCTATTTCTCATTCATATGCCTCATTACTGCTGTCCATTTCTTCATTTGCTTCAATTGCTCCTTGGTCTGCACCTATCTTCTTATCAACTTTCTTATTAGCACCAACTTGCTGGTTCCTTAAATGTGTCTCTTGCCAATGGACCTTTGTATATGTGTCTTCTTGAGAACATTGTTCTCTCATTACTTCTACACTTGTTCTTACTCTTCACTTAGCTTGAAGACACGTTTGATCTTCCTTCATGCCAATGCCAGTTAATTTCTCTTCTTTATTTGCTTCATCTTCTAGCTTTTGATATGAATGTTCATGCTCTATGGAGTCATTCATGTGTTCTTCTGGGATCTCTCTCTTTGTTGGACCTATACAAATAGAAAACACATTAGACAAAATCACCTCTTCATTATTCTTGTATACGCCTAAAAATGACACGATTCATCCTAAATAAATATTCTAAATATTTATTCCATTCTTCTATCAATTAAATAAATATTCCCAATTTATTTAATCGATTCACTGCTCCATAATTAAATAAATTCAATTTATTTAATTAAAATTCTTCTAAATGTCCTACACAATTAAATAATCATAAATTATTTTATTAATCCAAATTCCTCTATCCTAAGTTCTAAAGTCAAAAATCCACATCACCTTTACACCTCACCTTTTCCACCTCACCTTGTCCACCTCATCAGGTTGCACATGTAATTAAATATATTTAATATTTAATTACCTTATTTTCCCTCACCCACATGGCCTATTTCTTCTCAAATCAGAGGTTAGTTAACTAATCAATCAAAAGTGTTAACTAACCTGTCAATTGAGTCAAATCCTCAATCAATTCAATCAGTTCCACGATTTATTCTTCTAACTGATCAATCAAGTCTGTTAACAGACTAGTCAATGGAGTTAACTCTCCAATCAATTTTGTCACATCCCCTCTTTCATGATGGAGCTGGGACACTTGTCACATTTCTACTGGTTGCACATTCCTCAACCATCCTCAGTTGTTGATCTTCATATCTCCTCTCAACCGTTGATTCCCATTCTTCCAAGTCTATAAATGAAGCTTCAGCCCTCCATTCTATTCATCCAGGCTTTTGACATCGTTACTCTGCAGAAATATCACCAGCGCACCTTTGGCACCCTTTTGTCACCTACAAGCTTGAGATCACATACTTGCATTGGAGCTCATCTTCATTGCGTATCACCACAGCCATTCACCATCGACTTCCTACAAACAGCTGAAAGAGTGTACTCTTTTAGGGCTCACTTCATCTGCAAAAGGACGATTGTGATAGATGAACAACAGAAGCATCAAAACGGGAGAGGTTTGCACTGTGTTTGTTCATTGCTTCATTTATTAAATCCTTCTTGTTTCTCTATTCTGTTGATGTTTGGGTCTTATTTAATTCATTTGATTGATCACTATTTTACCCTTACATTTTTGGTGCCCACCGTGGGGCCTTTGCCCCTTTATTTTACCATTTCTGAGCTTTTTTGAAGGCAGGTTCCATACAGGTTACGCAAAGTTGCACACAGGTTACTTCAGCGCATCTATTCATTTCCATGGTGCATATAAAGACTGTTACGGCGCTTTTGTTGTTTTTGCGCATTTGTGTATTTTCGCTGCGCTTCTGTGCACTGTTACGATGCTTTTGTTGTTTTTGCGCATCTATGTATTTTCGCTACGCTTCTATGCACTGTTACGGCACTTTTATTATTTCTGTGCATCTGTGCATTAGTGCTACGCTTTTGAAGACTGTTACGGCGCTTTTGTTGTTTCTGCGCATCTGTGTATTTTAACTACGCATACGTGCAATATTACGGCGCATTTATTAATGCTGCACTTCTGTTGATCATTTCTGCGCATCTGATCACTGAAGCTGCGCATTTGTAACAGGCTGAGGTTTTAGTACTTTTCTAGGGGAAGTTGCTAACGCTAACCTTTTCGTAGGTGTTTGCTAGAGCGGTTTTGCAGGATAGGTGCAGGTTTAGTTCCATGTAGTTGCATCTAATTAATTCACATTTCATTTTCTGAGGGAAAGTAAAAATTAATGTTCATTCAAATCTTCATCTAGTTCTAATTAGGGAGGAAGTAACAGGATTATTTCTTGCTTGCATTGCAAACACCTTCCAAGTTATTGCTATCTAAAGATTAAAATTGAACTCATCAATGATCTTGAAGTTAAAATGAACCATTGCTATATCGTGAGACCTGAATTTCAAAGTTAACAATCTCGTGCTACGCGGTTTAAAAATTGAACTCACTATTGCTTTCTGAAGTTAAAATGAACCATTGCTATATCGTGAGACCTGAATTTCAAAGTTAACAATCTCGTGCTACGCGGTTTAAAAATTGAACTCACCACTGCTTTCTGGGATTTAAAACTGAACCACTGCTATATTGCTAAAATCACTTCAAAGTTCTGTTTGAGTAGATTAGCCCATTTAGTTTCTCACTTTTAACTAGGGTGGATTAATCAGTGTATTCTATGCTTGCGAATGACAATAGGCTTATGCTCTCCCCTCTTCTGGGTGATTAGAGTGCCAGACTTGTCATTCTATATGTTTAACCTTTAGGAGGGGCATGCCCTTGGATGCACGCTTGTCCAAGCGAGAACGACCCTGAGTGGTAATAGGCTAACACCAAGCCCTACCAAGCCACTTAAAATAAATTGTGCTTGAGGTGAAAACTTCCTGCAACAAGTGCTGTTTTGTTACACCGACGGCCAACCTCCCCCAAAACCCTCTCAGGCGCAACCCTGTGAGGCTAGGAGACTCCATAACGGAGAGTAGCGCCGCCGCACGTGTAACCACTTGAACGGTTGCCCGAATTAAATACCTCTTGTTTTAGTGGCCCAAATCCCTTATAATTCATTTCTCGCCTAGGATTTTGTGCTTTCTTTTGTCCAAAATAGAGTCAAAAAAATTACAAAAACAGTGAAAAACTACAAAATATTCTTTGTGCTTGCTCTGTTTTCTTGCTATTAAATTCATAATATCAGATCAGGAAGACCTTTTCTAGCCAAAAAATACCAAAAAATAGAAGAAAAACTAAAAATTTTGCAAAAACTTCAGAGCTGCGCATTTACACATTTCTGCTGCGCATTTACAGAGACTTGCTACGCTTTTGTAACGACTTGCGGCGCATATACCTTTTTTGCTGCACATATATGCACTGTTGCTGCGCATATATAATCCACCAGACCGGCGCATCTACTGCGACTTACTGTGCATTTGTCCATTTATGCTGCGCATCTGTTTCTGCGCATATGCAACAGTGAGCACTTGCCCTATTTTTGAGGAGATATTTTCACCTGATCAGAGCACCCATTTCAGCCTAGTTTCACTTTCCGAGATCAGAGTCAACTTTGCAGTCAATCTCCATCCGTTTCACCCAACTCTTTCTCTTTTGTCCATTGTCTCACTCACCTTCTGTCCAAATCACTCTTGTCCCAAAGTTAGCCTATCCCATATCGATTCGACATAAGTCCTTTTTTCATTTCATTAGTGAATTCACGTAAGCCTAGTGGGTCACAGTACCTTTGCTAGTAGTCTTGTTGAATGACTAAGCCCTACACAGTAAGACTGGTATCGACTACCCTTGCTAGTGGCTAGAGTCTTGTGTCAACTGTCTTACTTGAAGTCATTGAGCGACAGAACCCTTTGTCCAAGTCTTATCCTAGGTATCCCATTCATAACAGCCTCAGTCGGCACCTTGCCAAAATTTCTAATCCTGGTCCACTTCATCCCACCCCACCTTGCATGGTTCTTACTCGATCCCAGTACAACAAGCAAATCGAAATGGCCGACTCATCTGATCACCTTCTCCCACCACGTGATGGTGAAGAAGAGATTTATCATGAAGAATTAGTGGCACACATGCAAGATAGAAAATTCCAACGCGTCGTAGAGAAGATGATCCTTGAAGACCCCCATAAGTATTTCCATCATCTTGCTAGTCTCGGAATCAAACTCCCCGCAGACTTTGACATTAGCTCCATCATGGAAAATGCAGACAATGATCATGAGAGGGGCACAAATGACACAGTCCCACATGTGCATGAGAGAGGCACAAATGACACGGTCCCCCATACAAATGAGAGAGGCAAGCAACTCGTAGATCCAACTGCTCCTATGGCGGATGTGAGACAACAAATCAAAAGTCTAAAGCTCGAGATATCTAACCTTAAGACCAGTACAAGTTCTAAGAACTACTCTTTGGAAGATATAGCACCGTACCCCTTTGACAGAAATTTGATCATGAAACCATTCCCCTATCAGTTCGGAGTTCTGAAATTTGACAAATATAAAGGGAAGGGGGACCCTAGAGATCATATCAGGGAATTCACTACAGCATGTTTAGAAGTAGCTCACAACGAGACCTACTTAACGAGACTATTCCCACAATCTTTAGGTGGTCAAGCTATGGAGTGTTTCTCGCGTCTCCCACTAGGAATCAAAACTTTTGATGAACTTGTCAATAAATTTATAACACACTTCTCTTACAACATAGAACACGAGGTATCTATGCTAGATCTATGCAACACCAAGCAGAATAGTGGTGAGTCATTCACCGCCTTCCTACAATGATGGAGACAGCTAGCTAGTAAGTGTTCTTACGATATGCCTGAGAAGCAGCTATTGGAAATGTTTGTCCACAATCTAAACACTGATCTTAGCTATCAGATTCAGATACAATGCCCTACCTCGTTTGCCAAAGTCATTGAAATGGGCCTCTTCATTGAAAAAGCTATGATCACTAAAGGAACTCTCAAGCTCTACAAGGACACACCTGCTTCCAGTTACACAACAGATAAATCAAAGTTTTGGACCAAGAACAAGAATGTGGTCAACGATGGAGTAGTGGATGCCAAGGCGGCAGCTCCCAAGCAACAACCCATATTCACTCTGAAGGGAGATACAAACAATGGTCCACTCAACAAACCACCTTCTTGGGAGCCCAGGTCTTGGTATAGTTCAAATCCAAGGAGAAAATTCACACCGTTGGGTGAGTCTCAAGAGTCTGCACTATGAAAGTTGTTGGCTAACAATGAAATTTCTCTACCGCCAACAAGTGATTACAAACCCATAGTCAAACCTCCCTACTGGAAGGATACAGACTATTGTGAATATCACCGAGGACGGGGGCACATAACTAACAACTGCATTCACCTCAAAAATGTCATACAGGATATACTGGATTAGAATCAGGGAGGGACACAACAGCATACCTCCAATGAATCTCATGTGGCCTACCGGGATCCTCTTCTAAACCACAACCGGCCGTATAACAACAATCGCAACAATGGTCACAACGGCAACAACTCCAATGGCAATAACAATAATGACAACAATCGCAACAGGCCAAATCAGAATAGCGGGTCAAGTAATGCTAACTATGCAAGCATTCCATTTGAGTACACCATTAACTGCATTTCTGAGCATATTTCGCAGGTCAATGTCATCTCCCCCAACCAAGAACCAGGACCTAACAGAACTGGTTGTAGTATAATTACCCGCAGTGGTAAAGTCACGATCAATACCACCCCTCCAAGGTCATCACCATCTCCATCCAACCCCCGCCCATACAATGTCATCGACCAGTTACAGAAAACTCCGGCTCACATTTCTATATTGGAGCTCTTGCGTCTATCTCCTTCTCATAAGGAGATTCTTGAGAAAGCATTAGTGGAAACTACTGTCCCCACTAACCTAGCCCAAGAAAAGTTTCAGACCATGGTAGGCAATCTGACATCCTCCACTTCCATCTCATTTACGGAGCAAGATGACCTTTCCATATCTCAACCCCACAACACCCCTCTACACATTGTCGCATTCGTGCACAAGCACCGCATCAAGAGGGTTCTCATTGATGGGGGCACCGGTCTAAATATTTGCATGTTGAAGCTAGTCCTTGCACTGGGGTTCTCCGGATAGGTAGTTGATCCAAGACGGAAAATTACCATCAAAGCCTATGACGAGGAGGAAAGAACCACAAAGGGCACGGTTGTCCTACCCATTCAAGTGGGACCGGTAATCAAAGATGTGGTGTGCCAAGTCCTTGACCGAGAGCTTGCTTATAATATTCTACTAGGGAGACCATGGATCCACGCCATGAAGGCTGTCCCCTCCACCTATCATTAATGCATTAAGTTCCCACACGATGGCAAGCAGGTCACCATTCAAGGCGACCCTGACCCCTACCAACACTGCAATTCTTTCCAAGCAAAATCCGAATGTGTCATACCCAACAACAGAGCCTACATTTCCCCTACCCCACAATAGGACCATACCACTGAAGCTTCCTCCTCAAGGCCCAAACCGCTGAAACTTACCATAAAAGAAAATGGCATGGGGGAATACTCCATTGAGCACAGCCTCAACCTTGCCAAAATGCCTTTGTCTCCTCGCTCTTTTGGCCAACCCAAGCATCAACCTAGGCATTTTCCAAAGCCATCTGCTCCTCCTATAACTCCCACAAATCCCTTTGTAAAATGGGGGACCTTATCTGACGAGACAGAGGAGCGAGATCTCCTATAATGGCTTTATGCTGAAGAAGAAAACACACCTCAAGAGCCGCCTAGACTCCCTACAGAACTCTATGGACAGGGTGAAACTATCTTGCACAGGATGGGGTACGAAGGACAAGGCCCCATAGGCCTCAGAAAAGAAGGAATCGTTGAACCTATACAACCTTCTTCATCCTCTTCGGCTAGAAATACAACTGGCCTAGGGTACAAAGGCAAAGGTAAAGCCAAAGAAAATGCCTGCCTTGTGGAGACAATTCAAACACTCCAAGTGGATAGTGACACAGATTCAGATGATTCAAATGAGTATGAGTGGGACGAGCTAACAGAGCACTCCTACGATGACAAAGAGATTGACACCATCCAAACTCTTAACCCCTACCATGAGGAACAGACGTAACGGGACAGACCACTGGAGTCTGATTTGCCCCTCCCTGAGATTATGGCTTTCGAGGAAAGTTTAGATTCCATTGCAATAAACAACTTGGAAGAAAGTACCACCCAGAACACTACCCCCGCCAGTGCCCACAACATTTCCATTCACACCATTAATGAATCAGATCTCTCATCCGACTCCCTTCCCCTCTTACACCCTGAGCTTATTGACTGGGATCTGCAAGGAACCCCCCAATTAGATATGTTCCAGAACGATGATGCTTACATTGACTATATGGAACTTAGGGATCACTTACCAAAAGGAGATCATAAAGCTGGTTTTGCTATCGAACTCAATACCGTGGCTTACTTTGGGGAAGGTGCCAAGCCTTCTAGTCACAAAAATATCAAAATCAAAAATGGATCTGACGATGAAAACCGCCGTGCGGCAGTGTCAAATCATAAAACAGTAAAAAGAAAGGACATATCCGAAGGTGAAAACCCAACTGTGGCACCTGACGATGGAATGCTTGACACCCTCCCTAGTGATATGTACCAGGAACGGTCACAAATTGTGGTGGAGCCAACAGAGCCAATGAATATCAGAACCGAAGAGCAGCCCAAGATTATCCACTTCGCAAAATCTCTCACACCACAAGAGAAAACCAAGTTTGTACCATTCTTTAAGAAGAAGAGAGGTAGCTTTGCTTGGTCATATGCTGACATGCCAGGTTTAGACCCAAACCTGATTCTGCATCATTTGCCATTGGATCCAGGGGTGAAGCCCGTAAAGCAGAAACTGAGAAAGATGCATCCTCATATAGCCCTTTTGGTCAAGGAAGAACTCAAGAAATTGCTAGATGTGGGGTTCATCAGAGCCATAGATTACCCCGAATGGATATCAAACATTGTGCCAGTGTCTAAACCAGATGGTAGGGTTCGACTATGCAATGATTTTTGAGACTTAAACAAAGCATGCCGCAAGGATGACTTTCCGTTGCCAAACATCGACATCATAGTCGACCTTACTGTAGGACATACAATGTTATCACTCATGGACGGATTCTCAGGGTATAACCAAATCAAAATAGCACCGGAGGACCAACACAAAATAGCTTTCACTTGTCCATGGGGTACCTTTTGCTGGAACGTCATGCCTTTTGGGCTGAAAAACACAGGTGCTACATATCAGCGGGCCATGACAACTATATTCCATGACATGATGCATGTGACCATGGAGGATTATGTTGATGATATCTTAGCAAAATCTCTCACAAGGGACTCACACCTGGACATATTAGAAAAAGTCTTTCAACGGTTGGATCAATTCCAAGTCAAACTAAACCCGAAGAAGTGTGTGTTTGGGGTAACATCGGGCAAGCTGCTAGGCTTCATCGTGTCAGCAAACGGAATAGAGGTAGACCCGGCCAAGGTCAAAGCAATAATCGACATGCCACCACCCAAGACTCTAACACAGTTGAGATCCTTACAGGGCAAGCTGCAGGCCATCCACAGGTTCATCTCACAGTTGGTAGACAAGTGCCAACCTTTCAGCCACCTCCTACATAAGAATATTCCATTTAAATGGGATGAGCAGTGCGAAGAGGCATTTAACAAGCTAAAGGAGTACCTTACAAACCCTCCTATACTCATGCCTCCGATCCAAGGAAAACCTTTGATTCTCTACATATCTTCTACACCTACAGCTCTTGGGGCTCTCCTAGCGCAGCAAGACTATGAGAAAAAGGAAAGAGCTGTATACTACATCAGTCGAACCTTAGTGGGCTACAAGTTACAATACGCACAGGTAGAACGATCATGCCTTGCGGTGGTTTTTGCTTCACAAAAACTCCGACACTACATGTTGGCACATCCTGTCAAACTCATTGCCAAAATCGACCCACTAAAGTATCTTCTCAGCAAAGCAGCTCTCACAGGTCGACTAGCAAAGTGGGTTATGCTTCTTAGTGAATATGATATAGAATATGTGGACAGAAAAGCCATCAAAGGGCAAATCATAGCTGACCAACTGGCCGAGGCACCATTATAGGACACTTCACCAATGCAGTTTGAGTTTCCTGATGAGTCTTTATTCACTCTATCAACATCTCCTTGGAAACTCTACTTCGACAGGTCTTACACCAACCACGGATCGGGGGTAGGTATCCTGTTTATCACTGCCCAAGGTGACACAATTCCAAAGTCCTACAGGTTGTTATTTCCATGCACTAACAATATAGCAGAATATGAAGCCTTGGTAATTGGTCTCAAGATGGCCACTGAGTGGAAAATCCAAGCACTATGTGTCTACGGTGATTCTCAGCTTATCATAAATCAGGTCAACGATGAATATCAAACCAAAGATGAGAAGCTCATCCCATACAAACGGATGGTCGATGACCTCAAAGAACACTTTGGGACCATCTCCTTTGAACAAATACCCAGGATCAAGAACAAAGCAGAGGATGTAATGGCTACCATAGCCTCTCTTCTTGAAATACCTGAATACGAGTCATGGTATGAGTTCTTAGTAGAAACCATTCGGCAACCTATTTATGATCTCCTTGAATCCCATTCCATTTGCCTCCTAATCGGATCTGATTCACCTTGGTATGGTAAGACTTACACTTACCTCAAGGACAATATTCTCTCGCCGGACCTCTCTTCCAACCAAAAATGAACTTTCATCCGCCAATCCTCCCGCTACACCATCATAGCTAATACCCTTTACCGACGGGGTCTGGATGGTACTTTACTCCGTTGTCTAGAACAAGAAGAATCTATAACTACCTTGCGAGACATACATGAAGGGATCTGTGGAACACACTCCAGCGGTCCTTCCTTAGCCAAGAAACTCATGCGTTTGGGTTATTACTGGCCAAACATGGAAATGGATTCATATCAATTCGTCAAAAAGTGCAAACAGTGCCAGATACACGGGAACCTGATTCATGCACCTGCTCAGGAGTTGAGACCTTTAACGACACCCTGGCCCTTTTGCCAGTGGGGACTTGACCTTGTGGGAAAGATTCATCCACCTTCTTCCAACGGCCATAAATTTATCATAACCGCCACTAAGTACTTCACCAAGTGGATTGAGGCCGTTCCCCTAACCACCGTCACCGGAAAGCAAATTTCCTCGTTCATTCTGAATTACATTATTTGCCGATATGGCATCCCTTCATCCATCATAACGGATAATGGGAGACCATTCAAAAATTAGGATGTCCAGGAACTTTGTGAGCATTTCAAAATCCAACATCATTTCTCCACTCCATACTACCCCCAAGGTAACAGCCAAGCTGAGGCATCGAATAAAACCATTCTGAAAATCCTAAAGAAGACTGTCAATGAAGCTGGTCGCGATTGGCACGTCCAACTTAATCCCGCTCTGTGGGCCTACAGAACCAGTATATGCACTCCCATAGGTGCTACACCCTACGCCCTTGTCTATGGTTCCAAAGCCATCCTTCCCATTGAGGTCGAACTCCCATCCCTCAGGGTGTCGTTGAAAGGTCTCATATCAGATGAAGAATACAAAGTCTCCAGGCTACAAGAACTAGAGCTACTAGAGGAAAGGCGCCAGAAGGCTTTTGACCATCTCAAAGCCTATCAACAGATGATGTCAAGAAGCTACAACCATAAGGTTAGACCAAGATGCTTCAAGGTTGGGGACCTTGTTCTAAAAGAGAACCCTCGCAATCAGCAGGACAGAGAAAAGAAAGGTAAGTTCGAGCCTAACTAGCTTGGGCCCTATGTGATTGTAGCTGCTTACGGATCGGGGGCATATCAGTTGCCCACTTCAGAGGGTGAGTTGTTTGATGATCCAATCAATAGCATGCACCTCTGCCGCTTCTATACCTAGGAGAACCCCAATGCAAGGGGGCACAATAAAATCAAAAAATCAAAAAATCAAAAAAAACTTGAAAAGAGAAAATACAAAAAAATTAGAAAAAAATAGAAAGCATACAAAAAAATTGTCCTTTGGTGAAAACCTGGCAAACAGGCGCCTTGGATAGGTATCGTGATGAAAACCTGGCAAACAGGCATCATGTTACTCTCTAGCTCCTCGTGCAAATGAAAGCAAGTGATGAAAACCTGGTAAATAGGCGTTACTTGTGATAAATCGCCTTCTCCATCTTTGAGAATCTAATCACCTTGAGTCCATTCTTCCTTCGCTCATTTTCCATTCGACCCATATCTACCCCACAATAAACACTTGACAGTTACCTATCATGGCTTGATACTCACCTTATGGCCTTGTCAACCAAGGTTTTGTCCCATACCGTCTCCTCAATGTGAGCCTAGTATAGTGTCTTTCGTCGGTGTCCATGGTCCAAGTCCGTGAACTACGTTGCCTCTGCGCCGTCACGTAGGCAAGGCCATTATTTTAATGCGCCCCCGAGGCTCCCATTTCTTCTGTGGTCCCATTCATCCCCTTTCTTGTCTTCATTCTTGTCGTCTTTCTTCTAGTCCATCCATGGTCCATTAGGGTTTACCCTGAACTACGTTGCCTCTACGTCGTCACGTAGGCAAGGCCATTTAGCAATGAGCCCCCGAGGCACTAGGTCAGTCCCTTAGGGTCCGTCTCCCCAATAAGGATTGAGCAATCTTCTCACCAAGCAAGCAAATGCAAGCAGAACCCATGCCTCAAGCAGAAATCTTGACTATGAGCATCTTAACCTATCCAACGCAAAGCAAATACCCAAGGTCATCTAAACGATTTTATGCAAATTAAGGCAAGAGCTAAACACATATCAACGCAAATATGCTTTGTAGATTAGAAACATGGTTAACAGTTTGAGTCCTGATTTTTGCTATCATACCCTCCTATGCTACTCAAGGATGCCAAAAGCTAGAGATGCTATGATGGGGGCATGATTACTTTCTTTGTTTGCTTTTTGTGGATTAAACTTTAGTAATGTGAAGCCTTGTCTAAGGACATGATCGGTAAAAGATCATCGAGGACATCAAAGGTATAACATGAACGGGGGCAATCCTTGTTTGTTGAAATGCAAGAAGTACTCAGGTCATCTAGATTCAATTTTGACTAGATGCTTGTATTAACTTGCTAAATCACAATCCATGTAAGCGGTACTCAGGTCATCTCGGTTCAATTATACCTTGATGCTTGTATTCACTTACAACATTTCAGAAAAGTACCACAAAAAAAAAAATGCCCAATGATGAAATAAAGCACTCTAAAAGCAAAGCATCCATCCTATATCCACATACACATCCATGCAATCCTCATTATCCAAACTATGCAGAGTAACGATATCATGTAAAGTTTCTAAGTCATCTTATCACAACCATTCTTCTATCTATCTATCATGTCATTCTTGTGTCGATAAAGTACATTTGGACTTCACAAAAACAAAGCATATAGGAGCATATCATATCATTCGTAGGACTAGTCATGCACATGCTTCAGTTCGTAGAATACACCATCCAATGCATTAGGTCACCAATACATTTGCATCACATCACATCTTACAGCACAGATAATCACATCAAACTCATATCACATACGCATACATTTGCATTAGAACATATACACCTCCAATAACACAGTTGCATCATCACATAGAAATCATAACACATATGCATACATTTGCATTAGAACATATACACCTCCCATAACAAAGTTGCCTCTAACATAGAAATCATATTACATTTTGCATTCATTTGAACACATTAAATCACATAGACATCATATAGCAGCATATCACAAAGCATCGCATATAGCATCAGATAGACCATCTAACTATGCACATACATCACATCATACAATAGAAGTAAATCTTCATCGCATAGCACATGCAATAGATACACAAAGCTGCATCATCATATATACTATCATACAAAAGAGGTCCAAATGTACAACATCGTCATCTATCTCTGGAATAAAAGTGTCATATACAACATGCATCCAAATGGATGGTGATACATGTCCCAAAATGTATAAAATCCGGTCTGTGTCTATCCCTGTTACTGTGGGCCACCACTGCCAGCTCCTGACTGCTGGGGACCCATCACGGAGGCCCCTGACTGTGATGGACCTACTCTATGAGTTGCCCTGAACTGACTCCTGAAGCTCCCTGCCCTCTGGCTTGATGCCATGGCACCATGGTATAACCCTCGGTAATACTGAGCCTGGGACTGTGCTCTGGCAAGATCTGTCTGTGCCTGTGCCAACTGCGTTTGCAACTGGCCAACCTATGCCTGTGCCTGCTGCACCTGCCCAACCAAAAATGAACTCGCTGCATCTGTCCCCATAGCGGCCACAGCAGTGTCCCGCTCTACACAGATAATACGTACCCGTGCGTCTGCCATGTCTCACTCGCGAGTCAACCTAGTGATCACCGCTACGTCTGTCTCTCGCCTCCTCTCTACCCTCCTCAACTGTGCCTGCAGCTCTCGCACCTGTCCCCTCAGGCTAGCTATAGTCCTCTCATGAACCTCTCCCTGTACTGGCCCCTGGGCTGCCTCTGCCTGTCCTGGTCCTTGTGAATGGGGCACCTGCTGCTGTGGTACCTGCTGAGGTGGTGGCATCTGTGCCTGCTGAGGTATCTGCTGCTGTGCCTCTACCTACACTAGCACTGCCTGCTCAGCCTGAACTATCCTCCTCTACTGTCTCAGCCTCTCTCCGACTCTACCACCCTGTCGTCCTCATCCTCCTCTAACTCCCCTCTGCCCTGGTCCAACCTCTCCCTCCTCCTCTGAGTCTGCCTCGTCAATACGAGGCACCAGCATGCCGGGTCCTGAATATCTCAGGAAAGGATGTGCAGTGATCCAATCCTCGTACTCCTGTGTCACCCCCGCATCTGCTATCTCTCTCCTCATGTCCCATGCCACATATGGCGTCTGCTGGAACTCTGCCAGAGCCTCCTCATACGAAGCCATTGGCCCCCATCGGACCCTCTCTGCATGCGTCTGTGCGAACATAGCCTGCCCCTGTGGCATGCCCTGCCTCCTACCGAACTGTCTCAACACTCGGCCCACCATCTACCTCTCCAGTATATGCCATGTCTGGCCTATTAGCCACCTGGTCTGAAAGCAGTATGGCAGCTCGTCTCCCTCGTCGTCCCAAGGCTCACAATCTAGATATGGTCGCCAGACGACCACATCCACCCCATCCAAGGTGTGTCTCCAATACTCTAGCTTCCCCAGCCTGTGCTGGGAAATCACTCCTGCATAGCCATAACTATATGGCTCTCCTCACTGCCTCGCGAAGACACATATCGGCCTAGTCACCACTATGTGCTCCCACAGCCAGAACTGTAACAGCAACACCCCAGCCGATAGACTCATGCTGCGGTGGTACACCACCTGATGCATGTCATGGTATAAATGGGCCAGTACGCAGACTCCCCATGCATATCAGGTGCCCTCAGTTAGCATCCGCTCCATGACCCTACCCCATCCAATGGGGAACCCATGCGATCTCCTATTCGGGCATACAATGCCCCTTATCAGTCCAGCCACAATCCCAGGGAAGTAGTAATAGTAGTCGTATATATCCTGCCACGAGATAACCTGTCCAGCTAGCTCCAGATCATCAAACACCCGCTGGCACTCTACGAGTCCCACGTCCCGCTGTGCATCATACTCTACTAACTCGCCTACCATAGGCAAGTGCAGTATCCGGTAGATGTCCTCCAAGGTCACCATCATCTCTCCCATCAGAAAGTGGAAGGTCCCGTCCTCACTATGGAATCTCTCCACGGCAGCTATCAGCAGTCCACGGTTCGCCCGCACCTCGAGCATGAAGCATACATAATCCAAACCCATGGCACCAAGCGCCACTCTGTCAGTCTCTGTTAGCATATATCTCTGCAATAGGGGCATAGGAAACGTCTCCCTCGACTGCAGAGTCTCCCGAATATCCTCCTGCAAGCAAGCAAGGCAAAGCGTCAATCTCAAGCGACATATACCATACTCAACATACCTACTGAACTATATCAACTAAACTTAGCATTTCAAATTGATCAAAACAGCACACTACATCTCTTGACTAGATTTATGCAATCTCAGAGATAGCTCATTGATTACCACATCAAACAGGATACTAATCGGGTCAATTTGGCTAAGTCCTTTGCTATCCACAGCAAATGCGCCACTACATGTGGTAAAAGCACCGTTTTTTGGTATATGCGCCGCTAAAATCAGCATATGCGCCACCTCACACAAATGCGCCACCACAGTGCACATATGCGTAGATCCAGCAGATGCGCCGCAACATTCGGCATATGCGCCGCCATATTATGAAAGCGCTGCTACAATCGACATATGCATGGCATTAACAGATGTGCCGCTACTTTCAACCTATGCGTGGCTTAAATACACATGCGCCGCCAAATTACATAAGCACAGCTACATTGCACAGATGCGCAGCTTTCATGTATGCACTGCCGAAACCGGCATATGCGCCGCGCAACAACAAAAGTGCCGCTTCGCGAGACATATGCACCAGTCTGCGTTTCGGTGCATGCATTCAACCTATTTTCTATGTGCATTTATGACACCTAAAGTCGACCCTAGGAGAAATTTTTTGAAGCACATACTGGGGGTCCTGCCTCTGCTGGCCGCCCGAATCGACGGACTCGCTCAAATCGATGCTCCTCGCGTGGAATGTCTGCTGCTCTGGCTGCCATGCTGATCCAAGTTTGCTCTAGGCTCTCTCAATCCAATCCAGAGTAAACAAGTGTACAAATGACTATTCTTATAGACCCAGCTCCTATTTATAGCCTCCAAACCCTAATTCTGGCTAGGTGATGCCTGTGACTACTTCCCGTGCCTGTTTTTCTTCCCGTTTTCTTCCCGCATCCCTGACCGCGTCCCTTTTCCTCCAACCTATCCTAACCCCTTCGTCTTCGTGAGATTGTCCGTCTCCATTTCTTTCACCCTTTTCCCATCCAATCTCCCGAGGGGGCATCCTATCGTCATTGAACCTATACCAGGGGCAAACCGGGGCATGTATCATCATTCAAACTATTGATTTCTTTGAAGCAACGCTGTAAACAACATTGCATCAAAGAGGGGCAAAATGTATACGCCTAAAAATGACACGATTCATCCTAAATAAATATTCTAAATATTTATTCCATTCTTCTATCAATTAAATAAATATTCCCAATTTATTTAATCGATTCACTGCTCCATAATTAAATAAATTCAATTTATTTAATTAAAATTCTTCTAAATGTCCTACACAATTAAATAATCATAAATTATTTAATTAATCCAAATTCCTCTATCCTAAGTTCTAAAGTAAAAAATCCACATCACCTTTACACCTCACCTTTTCCACCTCACCTTGTCCACCTCATCAGGTTGCACATGTAATTAAATATATTTAATATTTAATTACCTTATTTTCCCTCACCCACATGGCCTATTTCTTCTCAAATCAGAGGTTAGTTAACTAATCAATCAAAAGTGTTAACTAACCTGTCAATTGAGTCAAATCCTCAATCAATTCAGTCAGTTCCACGATTTATTCTTTTAACTGATCAATCAAGTCTGTTAACAGACTAGTCAATGGAGTTAACTCTCCAATCAATTTTGTCACATCCCCTCTTTCATGATGGAGCTGGGACACTTGTCACATTTCTACTAGTTGCACATTCCTCAACCATCCTCAGCTATTGATCTTCATATCTCCTCTCAACCGTTGATTCCCATTCTTCCAAGTCTATAAATGAAGCTTCATCCCTCCATTCTATTCATCCAGGCTTTTGACATCGTTACTCTGTAGAAATATCACTAGTGCGCCTTTGGCACCCTTTTGTCACCTACAAGCTTGAGATCACATACTTGCATTGGAGCTCATCTTCATTGCGTATCACCACAGCCATTCACCATCAACTTCCTACAAACAGCTGAAAGAGTGTACTCTTTGAGGGCTCACTTCATCTGCAAAAGGACGATTGTGATAGGTGAACAATAGAAGCATCGAAATGGGAGAGGTTTGCACTATGTTTGTTCATTGCTTCGTTTATTGAATCCTTCTTGTTTCTCTATTCTGTTGATGTTTGGGTCTTGTTTAATTCATTTGATTGATGACTATTTTACCCTTACAATTCTTACTCCACTTCCATGCATAGCTTCTTTCTTGGGTGCATTCACATCTTTCTTGTTTATTTTCCGCCTTCCTTGATCTCATCACATCACATTAAAGTAGGCCAATGTCTACATTCTGTAGGTTGTTGTTGTTGTTTATTGCAGACTTTAGTTATTCGTAGTGTGTAAATTTTGTGGTTTTGAACTTAGCAAGCTACCATCATTATGGATTTGAGAGTAGAGGTGTGAGAATGCGTCATCACTTTCACTTTTTCTAAAGAACCAAAGAAGCTCTTATTGTAGGTCATATGTTGGCTAGCCATTGAATCATTGTATCATGTGTTATTTGAATTTACTTGAACAACTAAAGAGGCTATCGATATATTTCTATTATATTCACCTTCTTTTTAAGAAAAAATTAATTGTTTTCTTTGATAAAACTTTCTTTTCCCTCCTACATGTGAATTCATAGGACATTGATCACTATTATACCCTTCTTAGAGCCACAGTTGTAACATGTGATGACCTTTTCCCTTCTAGAGTTGTCCTTTTGATTCTACTATTTTTTAAAATTGTGTCATTGTTGATTATCAATTAGTTGATTACACTTCCTTTGATCATTTTTAAGTGGATTCCCTTGATTTTTTGTGTTTGATTTTAGTATGATTTATTTTAATTGTAATTTTTATATGTGCCTCCTTCATTATTGAAATATCACACATATGGGCATTTACCATTTCTAGGGTTGTGGGATTCTCTCATGTGACTTATTAAATATTTTTTTAAAGACTATTATATTATAGACTATATATTTATATTTAATATTTGCTATTACTTTATTTATTAAATATGTATAGAGAGGGGGGCATAGAAAGAGAGGGAGAGACTAGGATTAATTATTAGATTATTCATTGTTATGTATAGGGTAAATTTGTAAGCATGAAAAATTAACCCTTGTGTTTACAATTAAAATTTTTCTCACGCTTAATCTAACTCAATGTTATATATTGAATCTATGCCAAAACTTGTAATTTATGCACCTAGGTCATGTATAAAATGGTATCACTCCTAGATTAGTATCAATTGTTGTTTAGGATTCATCAGATATTATCAATTCTCCTTTGGAATCACTCATTTCTAGCATTTTGTCTCTCAGGATCACTCTTCCCTTATCATAGCACCACTTTGCATCAACCTTTTTATTGTACATTGACCCATTGTTATTAGATATTATAAATTTAATTTAATATTAAATAAATATTTAATACTGATATATGCTTTTATAATATAATTTAATTTTACAAATATAGAGATAGAGAGAGGAAAATTGGTACAAAGAGGAATAGAGAAAGAGATATAGATATAAGAGATAAATAGGGAGAGAGAAAGAGAGAGGGGGTGAAAAAACAAATAGAGATAGAGGAAGAGAGAAGGGGAGAGAGAAAGATAGAGAATAAAGGGAGAGATGTAGAGAGGGAGACAAAGAGATATATAGATAAAGGTATAGAGATAGAGAGATACAAAGGGAGAGATAGAGATATATAGATAGGGAGATTAATAGAGGAATAGAGAAAGAGAGATAAAGCAAGAGAGATAAAAATAAGAGATATAGAGGGAAAGATAGATAGAGAAAAGAGAGAATAACTTTTGATCAATCATTTCATTCTAACAATCCAAATATGACACATGTCCATGGGGAGCTACACTCAAGGAAGCATGTCAATTGCATGGGGAAATAGAGAGATAGAGAGGGAGACAAAGAGATATATAGTGTTATAGAGATAAAGAGAAAAAAAGATGGAAGAAATTTGGAAGACATGTGTTTAGTAGAAAGAGAGGTAGCGAGACATAGACAAAGAACCAAAGAGAATTAGAGAGATAGAGAGGTAGATGAAGAGATATATAGAGAGAGGTAGAGAGATAAATAGATAAAGAGGTATATACATATAGAGAGAGACTCGTCCAAATTATTATATATAACTTTAGCACCTCGGTTAGTGGATTCAAAGGTGGAATCTTACACATTGCTCGAGTTATATTATATTTTGGGATGGTTTACTTCTCATGAGGGGTGTCAAAATTAGCCTACATGGTTTTGTTGAAATGACAAGTGGTTTACAGGATGTCAAAATTTTATAAATAACCCTCGGCATAGTATTTTGATATCATTTGAATTGTATTGTAGAGATTTGTAGGCTTTTATTTTAGGTCTAAGTATCAACATGCTATTAAAGTGTTAGCATATAATACATTTCTTATGTTGCTTTCTATTTTTGTTGTGGGATAATTCATGTGGATTGAAATAAGATTTGAAAATCAAAAGTCAACCAATATCTTGACAATTGAGATTGAGAAGTTGAGTAGGTAAAAATTTTAGTTTTTGAAATTGAAGGTTGAAGATCTTTTAATGAAGAGAGATCAATGGATCATAATAATTATTGCACTCAATTTTCTACCATCAGAAATGGATCAATATGGATTAGACAAGTTGGATACAAGATATAGAGCTACTATTAGGTTATGTCTTTGTAATTCAATATTAACGAATTTATTTTAGTTCAAAACATTACTAGGAGTTTATGAGATAAAATTATTGCATTATATCAAACTAAATGTCTTGTAATTAAGTTATTTTTTAAAAGAAATTTGTGTTCTTTAAAGATGCATGAAGGAGACTTTATAACCAAACATTTAAATGTTTTTCATGTAGTAGTAAGTCAAATGGCTTCCATAGATGTAAAAATAGAAGATGAGGAAAATGTATCACTTTGATAATTTATTCATTAGATGATACCATAATTCTATTTTGAATCCTATTTATCTAAAGGGGATCAATATCATTTATTTTTTCTCTAGAACTAGGGATGCATAAGTTGCTTTGCACCATTTGGATATACCACTTAATTATGTTATATCTGCAAAAAATTGTAAAAAAACAAGCTTATCCTCAAAATTTGGGTGGAAAAACACATTAAAAGGGTAAATTGGTTAAGGTGGAAGATGTGTAGAATTTGACAAGAGAAATACTTGATCAAATGAGTAATTTAGTTGGAGGTTTTGATTTGATAATAGGTAGAAGCCCCTATAATAATCTAACATGCAATAACAGGAACACAAGGGATGGCCTAGAGGGAAATCATTCCTCTATTTTATATGAATTTCCACTAATTGTGAATTATATAAGGTGTGCAACGCATTTAAGTGTAACTTTATAGAATAATGAAACCTTCATTTTATATTAATATAGACTTCAATATATTATAAATTCCTTATTTTTCATAGCCAAGTTCCCACCCAAATTGTGAGAGAGAGAGAGAGAGATAAAGAGAAATAGATAGAAAGAGAAGGAGAAATAAATGTAGATAGAGTGAGAAATTTATAGATAAATAGGGAGATTGATAGAGAGGAATAGAAAAAGAGAGATCAAGAATGAGATAGAGATAAGAGATATGAAGGAAGAGAGAGAGAAAGAGGGGAGGAGAGATACTAACTTTTGATCAACTGTTTAATCTTAATAATCTAAAGTTGGCACATTTCCATGGGGGGAGAGTGAGAGATGGAGAGAGATATAGATAGAAAGGGTTATATATATATATATAGAGAGAGAGAGAGAGATGACTATGCACAATACAATATATATTAATTATGTCAATCTTGAGTACAATGCAAGACTCGCACACCATTGGACAAAACTAGGTGAGAAAAAGGTGATATAAAAACATACTTGAGGTGGCCCTATGTGAATTTCTTAATTCACAAATTCTTTCCTTGACTCCAAAGGAGTTCAAGCACAAAGTGTAGTGAATTGGAAACTGTGCAAAAATCTAGATTTGATAATCGCACTTCTAAACTAGATCCAAGATTTCTATATACAACACATTTTCAAGGAGCTAACACAATGGTGGACCTGCTAGAAAATCATGGATGTGATCAACTTGAGGAGATCATGTTGTGTCAAATCAGATTGATAGTTGGGTTCACTTCCACCAAATTATGATTTTTGAATCAACCCAAGATGGAGATAGGGATAGAGATAGGGGGATAGAGAGGGATAGATAGATAGATAGATAGAGAGCTAAAGAGCCATATATATAGAGAGAGACTTGATGAAATGAATAATTCAATTGGAGGTTTTAATTTGATAATAGGTGGAAGCCCCTATAATAATTTCATAGGAAACAATAGGAACACAAGTGATGTGTTTCCTCTATTTTCTATGAAATTCCATGAATTGTGATTTATGTAAGGCATGCAGTACATTCGAGTGTAACTTGATAGAATAACAAAGCCTTCATTTTCTTCTGATTTAGACTTCAATAGATTAAATTTTTTTATTTCTCCTAGCCAAGTTCCCACTCAAATTGAAGAGGCTACCAGAAACAAGTATTGAAAATTATGGACATTATTATTTTGATTCTATGTAACAAATTTATTTCACAAAAAAAACATTACTTGCATAATTGCTTTTAACCACTACTATTCTATTCATAAACAAATTTACTTGCATGCATGTCAACATATTTAACTTACTCCATTTCTTTTCTAATGCAAGATGACAACACATTTCACTACATTCTTTTAATGTTCAAATTATGGATGGACAACAACGATTCACCAAAAAACAAGACTATATGTAGAATTTGCTTTGGATCATTTGGGTGTACCACTCAATTATGTTGTATCTACAAAAAAAATTGTAAAGAAAACAGTCTTATCCTCAAAAGTTGGGTGAAAAACACATCAAAAGGGTAAATTGATTAAGGTGAAAGATGTGCAAAACTTGACAAAAGAAATACTTGATTAAATGATTAATTCAATTGGAGGTTTTGGCCTAATAATAGGTGGAACCCCCTATAATAATCTGACAGGAAATAATAGGAACATAAAGGATTGGCTAGAGGGGAAGCATTTCCCTATTTTCTATGAATTTTCATGGATTGTGAATTATGTAAGGCATGCAATGCATTCAAGTGTAACTTGAAAAAATAATGAAACCTTCATTTTATACTAATCTGGACTTCAATTGCTCTATGTAATCAAAATAATGTCCATAAATTTCAATACTTGTTTTTGCTATCCTCTTCAATTTGGGGTAGCATGACTATGAAAAAATAAGAAACTACTAATCACTATTGACATGTTCAAGAGATTTACTTTCCCTCCATTTAGATTTTTCAAACTTGTCTCCATGTAGTTTTCCAACCATGCATCTTGTACACACATTTCTATTTACCCTTATCTTTGAAAGCATAGCTAAACTTTGATAATTTAAGTGACCAAATCTTCACTGCCACAACTCACTTGTAGAGGTACCTATTGTTATGTAAGTTGTCTTATCTACATAGGACAAAAAATAGTAAATGGTATCACTCTTAACTCATGTAGCCATAAATTTGAATCCATCATTAATGTTCTTTATTAGACACTTATCTAAATAGAATTCCACCTTATAACCATGTTGAGTTATTTGACTTACTAAGAGAAGACACTTTTTCTAAAGAACAAAAGGAGCTCTTATTGTATGTCATATGTTGGCTAGCACATGAATCAATGTACCATGTGTTATTTGAATTTCCTTGAACAACTAAAGACACTATCAATATATTTTTATTATGTTCACCTTCTTTATAAGCAAAATTTGATTGTTTTTTTTGATAAATTTTTCTTTCCCCTCCTACATGTGATTTTTTAGGACATTGATCACTTTTATGCCCTTCTCTGAGCCACAGTTGTAACATGTGATGAATTTTCCAATCTAGAGTTGTCCTTTTGATTCTACCATTTTTTAAAATTGTGCCTTTGATGATTATCCCTTAGTTGATTGCACTGCCTTTGATTATTTTTGTGGATTCCCTTGATTTTTTTTGTCTTTGATTTTGGTAAGATTTATCTTAATTATAATTTGTATATGTGCCTCTAGCCATAAATGTTTATGAACTCTTGCTAGATTCACCTATAAACTTTTTAAGCCTATCCTCTTTATTCAACAAATCCCCATATACTACTATTTTTATATTGTCAATTTTTTCAATTAGCTTCAATGTGCTTATGAAATTATGATACTTATTTGGAAGACTTTCAATCAAAAAATCTATACCCATCTGTCTGTGTGTGTGTATCACTCATAATAAAAATAAAACAAAATAAATTATAGGTTGCTAAATAAACATAAAGTTTTTTAAGTTAGGGACCAAAACTTTCAATCTCTCTCTCCAATTACAAAAAAACATTACACCTATAGATATGAGACTCTTATCCTCTCCATTTCTATTGACGTTTATTAATGACAGCGTTTGAGATTTAGTAGGGAGATTTCCTCAGGCAACTTGCCATATCATTAAAAGTATTGAACTTGTCATTTCCAAAAAACCAAAAGAACTAAAAATCAACATTTTTAACTTGACTTATACATTAGGGTATACATTAATGAACAAATCAAAGTGATACATTTTTCCTCTTCTTCTATTTTTGCATCTAAGGAAGCCAATTGACTCACTACTAGATGAAAATGATTTTAATGTTTGGTTAGAAAGTCTCCTTCATACATTTTTAAAGAATACAAATTTCTTTTCAAAATTAACTTTTTTAGAAGACACTTAGTTTGATATTTTGCAATAATTTTATCTCATAAACTCTTAACAATGTTTTGTACTAAAACAATCATCAGGATTGAATTACAAATACATAACCCAATAGTAGATCTATCTCTTCTATCCAATTTTTCCCATTCATCTTGATCCATTACTGATGGTAGAAAATTGAGAGCAACAATTATTATGGCAACTCAAAGTTTTACCTATTGAACTTCTCTATCTCAATTGTCAAGGTGTTGGCCATGACTTCTGATTTTCAAATGTTATTTTAAATCACATGAATTATCCCACAATAAAATTGAAAGTAACATAAGAAATGTATCCCTTCCTTCATGCAATTAGTTGAAACAAAGCTTTTATACCAAATGTTGTTTTTACAATGTTTATTCCTCAATTGGGAGCAAAGGAAAGTAATTAAAATTGTTGATATAAAACACATGTAACCTTAATTAACATAGAAGAATAAGTGAATGAGTTAGAGAAGAGAAGATGACATATATACTTGGGAAAACCCTTTTGAGTAATAGACTCACCACCAAAAGTAAACCTTAATATATTAGTGAAACACATCATTTTATTAAGGACCTAATAGTGAACACCTTTAATACCTATTTAGTGTACCAAATTGTACACTAAAGTGTAGCTATCTCTAGAAATAGAAACATCCCATCTCCAAGCGTCATCATTAATACATGGTATGACCAACTCTTATTGACATGTCCCAAAAATGGACATTTGCAGCATCTCAAAACTCCAACAAGTGGAAATGACATTTAACACCTTCTACTATTCGAGTCTCCCCTCATTTCACCACCATTCCAATAATAGATGATCAATGTTTTCAAGCATTTTGTTGGAGTGAACTGTTGCTATACCAGCCAGTCATAAATATTCACAATGATATTGGTTCATTGGAGCAAGATATAATAGTACATTGGGAAAAAATTTCAAACAACTACCATCTATGGAATTTGCATCGTACATCTTTAGATCTATTGACAAACACTGATGATGAAAAATTCTAGAGCCATTGTCATAATATAGAGGAAGAGTAAGAGAGAGAGAAGGGGAGACAAAGTGAGAGTGTGAGATAGAGAGAGAAGGGGAGAGAGAGAGATTGATAGACATAGAAGAATAGAGAAAGAGAGATAGAAAAGGAGAGAGATAGAAATAAGAAATATAGATAGAGGGAGGGTGGGAGGGAGGGATAAAAAATATAAAGGGAAAGTCACTATCTCTTTTCTTTATATATCTCTCTCTATTTTGTAAAAGTGTTATTTCATACCAAGGTCCACTTTTTTACATTGTAAAAGTACCATAGCCTAATCTTTAATGTAGGGTTTTCCATAATAATGCTTGACCATAGCCCCAAGTCTATCATAGAACGTAACACTTTTTGCCACTATGTTTATACAATTAAGCTTAGTTTTCTAATCCCATGATGGCCAATGATTTTGTACTTTTAGAAATGTCTCAACAACACATATCACTGCATTCTTTCAATTCTACTAATGGATGGACAACAACCATTCACCATCAACATAATTGTATACTATCTTCTCAAGAAATGAGAACTGAGGGTGTAGAAGTTGCTTTGCATTGTTTGGGTGTACCACTCAATCATGTTGTATCTGTAAAGAATTGTAAAGAAAACATGCTTATCCTCAAAATTTTGGTGGAAAAACACATCAAAATGGTAAATTGATTGAGGTGAAAGATGTGAAAATTCTGACAAAAGAAAGACTTATGAAATGATTAATTCATTGGAGGTTTTAATTTGATAATAGGTGGAAGCCCCTATAATAATTTAATAGGTAACACTAGGGACACAAGGGATGGGCTAGAGGGGAAGAATTCCCCTATTTTCTATGAATTTCTATGGATTCTAAATTATGTAAGGTATGCAATGCATTCAAGTGTAGACAAGTCCAAAATAAATATTTTTTACCAAAATACCATACGAGTCTACAATTGGCATGCTAATTGTGCAAATAAAAAATTATACATAGAATCAAAATAATAATAATGTCCATAATTTTCAATATTTGTTTTTGGTAGCCTCTTCAATTTGGGCAGGAACTCAGTTATGAAAATAAGGAATTGAATATGTGTATAGTATGTCAATGGGTGTATGAGAAAAACATATCCTTATTTATGTATGATGTTAAAATAAAATTTGTGGATTTAAAGTACTTTTAAGTTTCAAGTACAAAATATGGCTACATGCATAACCTTCCTATGAATAATTATTTCCATTTTTTACCTTTACCACCCATGACAGTTGAAGAGACATTTCCTAAAACACAAAATCATTGGTCATCATGGAATTATAAAACTAAGTTTAACTACATAAACACAATGGCAAAAATAAGAGGAGATTTTTGGATATGATGAAACATTCTAGTGGAAAATCCTACATTAAAGATCAAGCTATGGTATCCACTAGACCCTCGTGAAATGGTACTTTTACAAAGGGAAAGAACAAGGCAACATCCCATCTCCAATTTTTTTCTAACAATAGCAACATCCCATCACCAAGATTTCTCTAACAATAGCAACATCTCATCTCCAAGCTTTCTCTAGAAATATCAACATCCCATATCCAAGCTTCATTGATTCATAATGGCACGACCAGTTCAATTGGAAACAATGCCACTTATTCAAGTGGCTCAAAATTTGACATTTACAACATCTAATAAGTCCACCAAATAGAAAGAATGCTTACTGCCGACTATTTTTTGAGTCTCCCCTCGTTTCACCACCATCCCAATAGAAAATGATCAATGTTTTCAAGCATTCTATTGGAGTGAATTGTTTCTATACCAACCATTCAAAAACATTGACAATGATATTGGTTCATTAAAAAAAAAATTACAACCCATTGGGTAAGAATTTCAAAAAATTAACATCCATGGAATTTACACTGTACATCTCCAAATCCATTGACAAACACTGATGATGAAAGGACATGAATTGATATCAACAAAATTCATTACTAAGGGCTATCATTCATAGCAATATCAAGAGTGTGCAACCTTGCAAGCCTTCAAATATGCTAGAGTTTCACATTCCAAAGATATTCAAGAAGAGGACTAATTAACAATACTTTCACATGCAAATGGTTGACCAGCACAAATAAACCAAAATTTAAGGTCCATCATTTCTATAACTATTTATTAATTTAGCTATGAAGCTTTCTCCTTTTATTCACAAAAAAATTTACTTACCACTACAAACAACAACCATTGTTACATGGTTTCAAATTTTAAATGGTGACAAAATAAACCCAAGATATTAATGCAAATATTCTCTATACTCTCTTTTTGAGAATACTAATATTAGAAACAAATAAAAATCTCCTCTTTACTATTCTTATAAATACGCCCCTCTTATTTATTGCTCTTACCTACTCAATTTTGCAAACTATGTATACTTTAAGTTTCCCATATGCAAAATAATGTTTGTTTTTATCCATACAAAACCCCTTTCCACATCCATTATCGAGGTACCCATTGCACACTAAGGTGCGATTGCTAGTAAATTAATTATTACATTTACACTACTCTAATTCAAAAGAACCCAAAACACACACAGAATTCATATCACAATCTTATATAAAATAATATGTATATAATGACAGTGTGTATATATACACTTCAAAAAAATTTAAACAAGAGCACAATCTTATCCAAACCAATGCTTTTCAAACAAAGTCTTCAATCTTATCGAACTAGTGCTTTCAAAGCAGCTTCTTAGTAAGCTTGACATTCATACTTAATAGTACCATGAAAAGCAATACATTCTTGTGATTAAAGTCCCTCTTGAAAAATCGGCTGGGCTTAAACAACACACCCTAAGCTTTGACTTGCTTGGGTGGGGCATGTTTAATCCATCCAAAATTGAACTCCTAAGGTAACTGCTGCCACGGATGTCAAGTGTAGAAGTTTGGTGGAAACAACTTAACCCACCCATAGCAGTTTACATGCACATTTGAATTCACTGCCACTCTCGTTGCTTTCTTGTTTTCTTTCCCACCCTATTTTCTTTCCCGCCCATAGTAGAGTTAAGCCATAGAAAAAGATGAAATGGAGATAAAAGAATATGGGTTTTCCAACGGGGTTTGATTCCACCAAGGGGAAGCTTGTGCCGGGTGCTGATGTAAGTGGGGTGAGAGTAATCACCAAGAGACAACCCTGCCAGTACATGAACAGACGAGGAGGTTTCAACCGCCCTCTACCTCCTTCTGGTTATCCTTTGTGAATAATAAAATCACAGCTAACATATGTTAGTTTTAACTTTTTTTGTTATTTTCTCTAGGCAAATGAAATGTTTTGATTCCTATGTTTGTAAATCTTTGATTTTGCTTGCATACAATTTTTTTCAATTTTGATTCCTATGTTTGTAAATCCTTGATTGTAAATCTTTGATTTTTCTTGCATACAATTTTTTTTAATTAGAGGGTAAAGTGGGGTTTTGAAAGGTCTAGACCATTGTACAAAAACAAACTTCTGCACTTGACAATCATTGCCCACATTGACATTAAATTGAGAGAATTGCCTTCATTCTATGAATCCAGTATCTTCTTAGAAGCAAGTTATAACCTATTTCTTTTTCAATGACATAAAACATAGTTGGGATTGTTTTGGGTCTAAGAGAGACTATGAGCATTATCTTTCCAATTGTAGTCACTTCTAAGTTAGAATACCCTCATAGGGTCTCACAATAGGCTATAATGATGGTATGTTTGTATCTCATCCTTTCAAGAAGGAAAAATGGAACAATGTTCATATCCACTCCATCATTAGCTAGCATTCTTCTTATACAATTGTCATAAATCCAAACCTATAAATATAGAGTTGGATCCCCTTTCTTAGTTAGCTCAACCTTAATTAGCATTTTTTGAGGTTGAAAAAGAAACTATGATCTTGTAATTTAGTGTTTAGGGGGTCCAAATCTACGTCTTGAAAAATGGAACAATGTTCACATCCACTCCATTACTAACTAGTATTCTTTTCATATAGGTGTCATAAATCCAAAACTGTAGGTATAGAGCTAGATCCCATTTCTTAGTTAACTCAACCTTAGTTGGCATTTGTTTGAAGTTGAAAAAGAAACTAGAATCTTGCAATTCAGTTTTGGTGGGGTTCAAATATAAGTCCACTTGGTTTATCCATTTTTTTGGAGGAGTAATTTGATCAAGGTATTTCTGGCCAATATCCTTTAGGAAGGTTCAGTGAAAAATGGAAAATTAACTAATTACTTTCCCATTTTGTGCATTAGCCTTGCTATAACCATCATATATAACTAATATGAGAGATTTTGAATGAGCTTCCCCTTAGTCAATTTTTGCCTAAGTGTTGCTCCAAGACATCCCTCATGTTCTTGTTGTATGTTGGAAGTCATAGAAATTAAAAAAGTTTGAATTCCTAAGAATTTTTGGTCATTTTCTAAGGTTTTGGCAGAGTTCCAAAATTTTTGGGTTCTACCAAACATTTTCTTTCCCTTCCACATCTTGTCCTAACCTCCTTTTTCACACAAAATTTCCACAAGAATTCATCGTTTCCTTCACTTATTTCATTTCCTTAATTTTTCCATCTTTACATAATCCTGACATGCAACCAAATGTGATCCCTTCATCTCCCATCTAGTATCCAACTTTTGTTCTGCATAAAAATTCCATGAATTTCCTTCATACCTTTATCTTTTTTGCTTCATTTATTTCCTCCAATTGGCAAGATATTGTTGGGGTACTAGACCTTATTTTATGACTTTCAATATCCACTTTCTACATTTGGTCTCATGTAAGATTCCTATAGCTATCTTGTCCAATCCGCTCAATCCCTTTTTTCTTATAATTAGTACTTTGTAGAATTTTCCTTCTACTTAGCACTTTGTAGAATTTTCCTTCTAGATTTCATATTTTTGAAGCTTCACTATCCACCTTTGATCCCTCATCCTTTTTCCACATTATTCTTGATCCCCTTTTCAAGAAATTTCCTTGCTTTTGGACCTCACCCATTTCTCCATCATATTCCCATATCTAGTTCCTAGTCATTTTTCTGCAAAGTTCCCCTTGGTAAATTCCTTAATTTTCCTCTTTCATATAGACTTTCAATAGACTTCAAAATATCTTCCCTTCACCCAATATCTCATCTTGACATCTAGCTCCACATCTTTTCCTTGTTTTTTCCTTCTTCATCCAAATACATGTTTTCTTCTTTTGTGGAAACTTGATAAGCTTCAAGACCTCTTTCATGCATTTCCCTCCACTTCCTCCCTCCAGTTCCCAACTTTAGTTCTACATGGTTTATCCACTTCTCTTCCATCCTCTCCTCTGATTTCAAGTCAAATTTCTATATTTATCTTATTCACCAAATCCTTTGCTTCCTTCCATCCATAAACCTTTCCCATGCTTCAAGACTTCATTCTTTCCATTCCAATGTCCACTTGTTGTGTCCTATTCATAATTTCTCCAAACTTCTACGACACTCTAAAACATCCCACTAACCTCCCAAATCACCATGAATGCTGGATTTGACTATTGCAACTATTCACTTAGGTTTTTCCTACCTAGAAATCATTGTTTATTCCATGGGTGTAAATCCATATGCAATTTTCAAAGAAGGCCAAAGAAAGTGATGATGGGTGCAATGAATACAATGATTGAAACCTAGTACTAATTTCCCTCAAATGTGTTCTGGATAGTCCAATACGAGTGGGAAACACATTTTTCTCCTACTTGTTTTCCCTACACATGGCTTAAGGTAGATTTTCAAGGATTCAACACACTTATAAATGTTTAATGATATTATTTGTCAAGGATTTTAAAAATTTTGACTGGTTGCAAATGGGGTGATCTTGAAATGTATAAATAGGTGGTTGAATTATGTAAATAGGATTGATCATTCTTTGTTTCTAGGAGTCTAGAAGTGTCTAAGGTAGTCTAGGGTTTCAATTTCTACAATATCTAGTTTGTAAATAGATCTAACATATTTTCTAAATCACCAAAAGGGTTTCAATATGACCATGATGTTGATAAATGAATGTCTCCATGGTGGTTTGTGAATCTTCATGGAAACTTTCCAATCTATTTGAAGGTTTTCTCTTACAGGTCATTCATTGGCATGAGTGTGACTAATGATTTTATGAATGTAACATCTTTCTAATTCATTAAAAACCATTTGTAATGGTTATTTCCTCTTTGCATGTGGGTTTTTATAGTATAGCTATGGATTCTTAAGTATGTGATGAAGGGCTACTCCACCCAACACTCACACATGAAACAACAACAAAGATTCTTCCCAAAATTGTGAAGAATGAAATCAAGCAACTTTATTTCTTTAGTAAAATGGAGTATAAAATCCAGTATTACATGCTACAACAACATGGGTTATTTCACAACAGAGAAAATCCTACTCTATCAGAGATTTCTACAATCTGGAGCCACAACTGCACATATGGAATTGTCCTTCATAACCTTTCTATTTCCCCTTTTTTTATTTGGTACCAATAACTTCCATGCCACTTCTCCACTACCTTCTCAAATGTTCTAGAAAGTGTATCTCCCCTTTTTGGGCACTGTTGGGACTCCTATTTTTCAAGCTATGTATTTGATAATCCTTGCCAAATTTTACCAATAGGCTGATTCCCCAAAATCCATTTATGTCCCACTCTATACCTCCATTGTTGAACCTATAGTTTATAGCCGATCAAAGATATCTTCCATAGGTTTTCATGTGTTTTCCTTTTGAAAATGCAAGATAAGAAACCCAAAAAATGACTAAGTCAAAAAGACTCTAAGTGTTTCATTATATTTTCAACTATGTCGAAGTTTTGGAGCTTGCGGTTCATGCCTTTCGTCATCTTCAATGTTGCGTTTGGAAGGAGGAGGACCTGAAGGCTGAAGTCCGATGAGCTCAATTCTCTTCTAAGAGTTTCAGAGGTTAGACCTTGGGCCTTTGGGCTTCAATCTTCTTCATAAAAGGTGTAAGGGAGATGTCCCAAAGTCTAAAGTCTGACGAGTCTACATGATTTCACTAAGTAAAGTGGACTTCGGGGGGTTAGGGTTATGATGTTCCCTCTTCTTCCAAGAAGGTGAAATGACAAGGGCACGAAGGCCGAAGTTTGATGGGGCCCATTGGTTGGTCCTACCAAGAAGTACGTGGCAATTTTTAAAGCATTCTACCTTTCTATGAAGATTATTTTATTAAGGCAAAAAGCTTGGCAGAAGTGCGGAAGGGTGACATGTGGAAAGCATTTGGCCAAGTTGTGTAGTGGGGCCCTTTGGTGGATCCCATCAGGTTCACGTGGTGAGTTTTTGGGCATTCTGCCATTCTGCGGAGCCCTTTGGGAGGACCCACAGGTGGACTGTGGAATAGAAGAAAGAGGACATCTAGCAAAAAATCCAGCGGGGATCATTTCCATAGTCTATTGGATGCCACATGGCATTGTCCTATCTATTTTTTGTCATTCTACAAACCCTCATTTGTGGCCCAATCTCATGACTACAGAACCGCAGGATGTGGCCATGTGGATGAGGTCGAATCAATTCCTTCATCGACGTGCCTTTTTGCTAAGTTGTAAAGTGGTTACAAATGGAACGCTCTCATTGGTTTGACATTTTAAAGGGGGAGTCAAATATTTTTAAATCTTCTTGATGAAACAATGCCATTGGATTTACTCTATTACTCCATTATCAACGGCTCACATTTAAAATACAGAGAATGGGTAGTTGCATGATTTGGTTTACGTGAGCTAAAATCAATGGCAGACAAGACAACTTCCAGTCCTGAAATTAATAACAATCTCCATTAATACCCTAATTCAAGTATTCTAATGACTCACCTAAGCAATTGGAGCATCAAGAAAAGAAAATTTGCAGCCATCCAGAGCTTGTCTATGCCAATTCAAGGTTTTCTATAGCTTGCACCATTACTTTAAACACTTCCACTCCACTCATATATTTAAATAGGCTTGTGCCATATTTCAATAGTTGAGCTTTGATTTGTATGGATAGATCTGCCTTGTTGAAAAGGCCTACACCATATCCTTTTGAATCTTCATATAGGCCATCATAGGAATACATGTGGCTAGTGTTCTATGATCACTGCTTTGCTGATATTGTGCTAAGGCTACACCATATCCTCCTACTGCCACATTGAAGTTTCAAAACTTGCTATATATGTTTGTGCCTTGAAAAGAGATTCTTCATCATCATCAGGTGCCACTCTACAAGAACACTTGGAATGCTTAAATGCTTATCATTTCTTACCAGAAAAATGGTTAAATATTTGATACAATCTTCCTCACTTTGTAGAAAATGGGTTCAAAACCCCCGGTAATGACATAAAAACTCAGGCATTTGTTAATCTCTGGTGCATCACCATCATATGGCAGAAATATACATTATTTATCATTTCGACAACAACAAAGACATTTTTTCGTATTCTGCATTTACCTTCTTCAAATCATTCTATGACTGTCATACTCTTAACATGATCTTTTTGCTCTTTGTGACCTACTTGTTGTTCTATGGGCTGAGAAGATTAAATGATTTTGACAAGGATCTTTGCTATTCTCTAAGCATTATATGGCTACCTTGAAATTATGTTGCCAACATACACTTGTGACATGACTGTCACTTCTCTGTGCCTCTCAACCATCTTTCTGAATTGCTACTTGCATCTATATGGTACAACTGTACCTTCATGATTTGGTGACATGCTTTATGCTACTTTCTAGCACAGTCACAAATGATTGTTCTCAACTCTATAGTCATAGCTCTTTGAATGGTGACTTGAGGGTGATCATCCTTCACCTGTACCTTGCACTCCATGGACTTCAAGTGCTCTTGGTTGACTGTCCCACATTATGTGGATGAAAGTATTGTGGCTGTAATTTGTGGTTACATGACTATTCCAAGCTGATAATATGCTTTATGACTGATCTATGCATTCAATTACTGTGTATGTACTTGGCATACTCTCCATTTGACATGGAATATTTACTTGCAACCTAGCATGTTGTACCTTTATGGCTCTTGGTTGGCTGTACTACAGTTGATTATGAAGGTTGTATGGCTGCTCTTTTGACATAAACACTGCAACTATTATTCATATGGCTGAAAACACTTTACATGTCATTGAGTAATATTGTTCATGATTGAACTCACACCAAACAGTTGTTCTTTCTTCTATTGTCCCAAAGTAATGATTTGAATGTAGTACATGATATTTGAACAAAAAATAAATGCAATAACAATGAATAGATATCCTGATATTGGAAAGTAGCTTTCACTCAGTTCCATACCTTATTTGCCTGTCTAGAATGTGCTCACTGTCCATTTATGATTTTCACCTCATAATGTTTGAGTTGATGGCCATGGATGAACAGTGACCCTAAGGTTTCTATAAGCACTTAACGACTTACCCCTTCAATTGAGATGTTCCTCTTTGTACACTCTGAACAAGTATTCTTGTTTCAATCCCCTCTTAAAAATCAAGGGCATCATGCTGGGATCTACCCTCGTGGGAGCCCACTTTGCACCACATGCTGATATGTCTTCAAACAACTACATGACTTATCCTACACCTACACATGAAATAAACACATTAGTTTAAAAAACATTGATACTCAGTGATGTTTCATTTTCTCTCTCTTCTGAATAAGGATGTACTTTTTCTGATCTCGCATATCATAGACAGTCTATTATGCATTATGTCTTATCTGATGCAGTGCATGAATAAGACCATGTCATGAGCTCTAACCCCTCTCTCTCTCTCTCCTCCAATGCAAGTTTAGGTATATTCAAAGCTCGGTAAGAAAGAGACAACTACAGCAAGATCAACCCAGCTCTAAATACTTTAGGCAATGATTGATATGATCTCATTTATACGCTTTGTCAGTTTCCTTTTCTTTACAGTTGCATAGTAGGTTGTCTTTGATATTCTGGTCCAGTTATTCCCATGGCTTGTGTGGGACAAACAATTTATCTTCCTTGGTTTCTCTTATTTTCACTCAATGCAATATGTATTACATTTGTGTATATCTCATTTGTGAAATGAATGAGATCATTTTAGCATGAAATGAAATACCCTTTAATCCATGATGAATATTGTGTAACTGCAATAATTGGTAACTGATCTATGGAATAATATGATAAAACTGAATCTCTTACCTCCAAGCACTTGAAACTATGCAAGGTCTAAAAACCAAATAATGTTAACACTCTCCAAACTTATCTCTGCCAATTTTGGAGCTAAGTGAAAAAATTGGTAACAATAATAATCATTGTAATCTATTTAATTTAATTTAGAACTACGGTAGATCATATAATAAAAATAAGAAGTTGAAAGGTTTGAATGAGCCCACCAGGGATCAAGTCTTGTTGAGTGCAAGGCCCCTGACACCATAAGGGATGAGGCCAGGATCATGCCTTGAGCGAATTTGGCAGAATGGACACCCCTTAGTCCTTGGCTCTCAGCCAAAGAGGTTCAACCTAAGGCTCGTGGTCTCATATCGAGTAGCAAAAATGTGGATGATCTCCATTAAAAAAAAGAATTTGGAAATAAACATAAATAAAAACACTTAGTTAATTTTAGTGGTCAATATATAGTTCTCCATTATTTTAATCATAACTTCTGAACTATAACTTAGATTTACAATTTCTCAGCTGCATTAGAAGTAGAATGACGAAATTTAAACTAGGCCAGCCTCAAAATTTGTCAAGACCAAATTCAAAGTATGAAAATGAATTGATTAGATATGAGAGTGTGAAAATGAACCCTTCATACAAAATTGAACATGTGCCAACATGAATGATTTTCCAGAAGATAGATTGTTGTAATTTATTCACCTAGATTTTGATATCTAAATAATTGTTACAATAGGCAATGTCTATAAATGCCTTTAAGGAGTACATTGAATCACAAGGCTCATGTTCTCCTTAATTAAACTCCTAGATTGAATGACTTTACAACTTTAAGTGGAAGGATAAAGGATAATTAGTAATCATGTAATAGGCCTAGGATGATGTGACCTTTGATGTAAATACAACTATATTCATTTTATTCTCCAAATAAACTTGTCCAATACTAAATGACCTAAGATGTCTAGATGGTCTTGAAATGAGTAAATGAGTGTCCTTATTTATACAACAACTAAGCCCACAAATCAACAAATTACATGCTAAGTCATCTCATAATAACTAGTGAAGTGGTCAACAATGAATAAATTTGAACTTTGAATTTTAAAAATAAAAAAGTTCAAATATGCACTTACAAAAGTGACCCAGGTCAAGTGCACACTTGTAGACCTGATCTAGGGTTACAAAAAATTAAAGATAAAAATATAAATCTAAAGATTGATAATGAAAAATGAAGATATAAGATGTTAGGAGTAAATTTCACATACAATTATACCACTTATAAAATAATTATTACATTTGAAACACTCTAATTCAAAAGAACCCAAAACACACAGTTCATATTACAATCTTATATAAAATACTATGTATTTAATAATGTATATATTGACATTGTGTATATATACACTACAAAAACTTTAAAAAAGAGTGCAATCTTATCCAAACGAGTGCTTTTCAAACAAAGTCTTCAATCTTATCCAACTAGTGCTTTCGGAGCATCTTCTTAGTAAGCTTGACGTTCATACGTAAAAATATCATGAAAAGCAATATATTCCAGTGATTAAAGTCCCTCTTGAAAAATCTTCTCTCCAATCACCAAAAGTTACTTTCCACCCACAGAAATGTTGATGCCCAAGGAATAAAAAATTTAGAACGGGAAGGATGGGAAAAGCCGCAGCAACTTACTTCCATGTTTTTCCACATTTTGTGAGAAGAATGTTTCCCGCTTTTGTATGCGCTTTTGTTGACGTGGAATTTCAATTTGTTTTTGTGAACCAGAAAATTTCACCGGAGTTTAAAAGAGTGCAAATAACCAGAATAAGCGTACTTCTTTAGGGAATTTCTAAACTGCATTGACTTAACCTTGCCACCGCTGTTGTTGTCAATCATGTTCAAGTCCATTTTCGCTTTAAATACAGCTAGATGCAGGGACCCACACTCACATGTCACCTCCGTGGTGGAGGAATATGATCCGAAGTTCAAACGCATCTATGGTTTTTTTCACACGGGCAATTCACAATAGGTAGTAATAGCTGCCTCCATCAATCTCTATAAAACGCTCTGTTTTTCATTCATCTATACACAGAAAATCTCCTCTTTATCTTCTTGTTTTCTAAGAATGGCTGAAGCCTGTTTAGCCCCCTTCGTAGTCATATTGCTTTCTCTCTCTACCTTGTTGCTGGGCACTGCTGAAAATAATGTTGCCAGAAAGGCCTATATTGTTCACATCCTCAAGTCCATGAAACCCAACCACTTCATTTCACACCACCACTGGTATGCTTCAATGCTTGACCAGGCCGTGCAGTCAGATCCGAGTGCAAATGAGTTGTTATATACATATGCAACACTCTTGCACGGCTTTGCTGCGCGGCTGAGCAGGGCAGAAGCAGAAGCCATGGAGGGTATGGAAGGGTGCTTGGCCGTAATCCCTTCCTCCCTCCATAAAATTGCCACCACGCACACCCCCGAGTTTCTTGGTCTCTCCTCCTCCTCTGGCCTGTGGTCACAGTACTCTACCTATGGCAAAGATGTCATAGTGGGCATGATCGACACGGGAGTATGGCCTGACAGCAAAAGCTTCAATGATGAAGGCCTTGGACCCGTTCCCACCCGATGGAAAGGGACGTGTGAAAGCGGGCGGGGTTTCGATTTCTCCAACTGCAATAGAAAAATCATTGGAGCTCGATATTTTTACAAAGGCTACCAAGAGCAGAACAAGACTCCGATTAACGAAACCTTGGAATACAAATCTCCGAGAGACAACGGAGGGCATGGTAGCCATACAGCTTCCACTGTTGCTGGGGCTGCAGTTCCTGGGACCAGTTACTTCGGCTTTGCCAACGGAACAGTCAGGGGGATGGCTCCTCAAGCCAGGCTGGCCATCTACAAAGCCTGCTGGGCAGACGGTTGCTATGACACAGACACGGTCGCTGCCATGGAACAAGCCATTGCTGACGGCGTCGACATCATTTCTATCTCAATTGGCGCGCTAGATGTGCCATTTCACAGGGATAACAGAGCTATTGCAACATTTGGGGCCATTGAAAAGGGCGTTTTTGTTTCTGCCTCGGCAGGCAACGATGGACCTATTCAGTCTACTCTTGGTAACGTCGCTCCCTGGATTACAACTGTGGGTGCGAGCAGCATCGACAGAGATTTCCCTGCTTCTGTTATGTTGGGCAACCAAGAGATATACGGAGGCACTTCCACCTACAGCGTAGGAGATGATGTAGGGTTGCAACGGCCTCTGCCACTGGTGTATGTATCCACCGACAGCCGCTCGAGGCGTTGCCTCGCTGGTAGCCTTGACCCTAATTTGGTTAAGGGCAAAATCGTGTTGTGTGATCAATTATTATTTTCCCTAAATAAAGGGGAGACTAGCGCCAAAGGAAAGGGCAACGTAGTGGCGAGAGCAGGGGGTGCAGGGATGATTGTTGCAAATGAAGTGCTTTTCGGGTCACAACAGCAAATTACCAGTCCTACGAATCTACCGGCTATCAGCGTGGGTTTTACAGCTGGAGAAAAGATCAAAGCCTATATCAACAGCACGGGGAACAATGCAACGGCTACCATGAGTCTCAAAGGACTGACCGTTGTTGGAATGGAAACAACTGCTCCCGTTGTGGCTGCGTTTTCTTCAAGGGGGCCGAGTAAAGCGTATCCGCACGTTCTCAAGCCAGATGTGATTGCTCCCGGTGTGAACATACTGGCAGCATATGTCGGAGAGTCGCCCTACTCCCTCATTTCAGGGACTTCCATGGCGTGTCCTCACGTCAGCGGCATCGTAGCGCTGATAAAAGCCACATATCCTACATGGAGCCCTGCCGCCATCAAGTCTGCGCTCATGACGTCTTCCTACCTCGTTGACAACACAGGGCAGCCCATCACGGATTCATATACAATGAAAGCAACCGACCCCTTTGCGTTGGGTGCGGGTCACGTGGATCCAAAAGCTGCGGTAGATCCTGGGCTTCTCTACGACATGGAACCTCAAGACTACATCGACTTCGTCTGCTCTCTCAACTACACCAAACAACAAATTGCTCTACTCACAAAGGAGATAGTTTCCTGTCCCAATTCCAGTTTGGAAGCTGGCGATCTCAACTATCCTTCCTTTTCCGTTGTGATGAAATCAGGGAGCAAATCAGTTCAGGTGAAAAGGAGAAGAGTAACATATGTGGGTACAGAGGGTGATGCAGTGTACCAAGTGAGTGTGAAGAACCCTCGTGGCATCAATATAAGCGTGGAACCACAAACATTAAAGTTCGGAAAAGAGTTCGATACTGCCAACTATAGTGTACAATTCGAAAGCACATTAGCTTCAAGTGGGGACACATATGAGTTTGGAGAGATAATGTGGAAATGTATCCAAGGAGGGTCACAGACTGTGAAAAGTCCGGTAGCCGTAAACATTGTAGCTTGACAGTGACTGTTCCGTCGCATGAGTACCAATTCAGCGTATGATTTACGTATGTCAATAGGCGTTATATACTAGCAATCACACCTTGGTGTGCAATGGGTACGCCGAAGAGCTTTGCAAGTTCAATTTCTATAAGTGAATGATAGTGGAATGATAGTTGTCTTGTATGCCTATGGCCCATGTCCCTTTTTTGTTTTGTGAGTGTCATGAATTAATTTGTATAATTTTAATGATTTTCAAGATAATTGTGTTTTGCATAGTATCTAGTTCAAACGTGAGAGCTTTCATGTTTGGTGTCTAATCTCTATTTGCATGCATCTCCTTTCTAAATTATTGTTCATGCACTATACTTGGGTTCCCCTACATTCCATTAGTCATCACCTATGCACTATACTTGGATGACACAAGATACAAAGATAGATCAAACTTAGTGTATCCTCTCTCTCTCTCTCTCTCTCTCTCAAGTTGTGAGATTTCTTATAGGTTAATTTAATAAATGGAACTAAAATATATTTTTTAATAAAAAATAAATATATAATAAAATAATACATATAAATAAACATCAAACATAGAATATATTCAATATAAATATAGCATTATATAATATAATATGACATTAGGAAAAAAATAGTAATTTATATTATATAAAATATGTTATCTAATGGGTATCACATGGTAACCCAAGTGCTTCTAGAGGATGATTTATCATCACGGATTGCGCAAGGGTTATCTGTCGAGCGAGCTCCATCAAACTACCAGAAGTCACAAATAATGACATAGAATTTGTTCGCTGATTGAAGGACTAAACACGTGCATAACACATAATTACTATCCCTTAGACATCGAAGGGGACTCGATGGTGGTGGTATAGGTCGTCGCATCCAAGTCCACCGTCAGTTGGAAAATCAAGAAGTGGATGGAACTAACTCAGCAGTACCTTGGACAAATTGAAGATTGTACTCTGAAGCATATCTATTGGGAGGCTAATGGCACTCCAGACTTCATGTCCAATCAAGGCATTGAGCAAGCTAAAGGGATGAAATCTGATGACAAAGTCGATTAGTGGGATGACTTACATTTTTTTTGGATGTGGATACACGTTCGGTAGTAGAAGACATCATTCCACTGCAAGGTACGACAACACAAGCCTCTCTTTAAATGGATCAATGCTTACGAGACAGTTGACAGGCAAGGTGGCGGAGATGTTAAGAATCCAAAGTTGCAAGCACAATTGCAATACTCAGAGTGTGAAGGCACAATTGAGGAGGGTTTTTGTTATCTCTTCACAAAAGGAAGAGAAGGCTATTTAAGAGGTCATCGGGGGGAACGTATTGCAGATTGCTCATGCCCACGATGTGGATTTGGTGAGGAGTCTTATTTACAATGTTTTCGCCACAATGGGGAATGTAAGATAGGGAGATATGGTGAACAACTAGGTTTTGATCCCTAGGCTCCGTGGAAAGGTGAAATACATGCTGGTGGGCATGGAACGGAAGCCCATGACGGGCTTGGTGGGAGACGCCATTTGTATTGAGAAGGCACTCAAAGATGAAAAACTAAAGCAGATCATTCATCTATATTGAAGGGGCATCAAGAGGGATAACTTGGAAACCTATGGGTAAGTGCAAGAAGATGGGGGGCCAAAAATGGGTCTTAAGTGGCCACTTTTTTTTCTGAAATCAGGAAATGTTGGCCTTGGATGAGAAATTGAGCATAGTTACACTCAAAATTTTAAGATGCAACAAAAACAATGTTCGTAGTGCTCCGAGTCTACTTTCTAAACTACTAATATTGTTTTAAAATGGTATATATTAAGGGGTTCAAAAGAGGGAGCCACAAAAATTGGTGTTGTTTCTGTCAAAAAAATAACATTGCATGTTTTGTGGCTCCCTCAAAAGGTTAATTTTTTTTGGTATTTTTAAAATCACTTGAATGGTGAGAAATTAGCTAACAACATGTAGTTTATTTCCAATTTTTCTGATAATTTTTTAATGAATATTTGATTTTTTACTAATTTTCAAAGTGGACACATCCTAAAAAATAGAATTTTGGCCATGCTACTGTAACATCCACGTTCTAGAAACATAGTAAAAACCAAGAATTCACCATAAAGTAAATTTACAAGGCAAAAATGAGATAGAGAAAATTTTTCTTTTATTCAACATATAGTCAAGTAACTACAATTACAAGATATCTCATTACAAATTCAATCAACCTTATTGTCTTTCTCAAGTACAATGTTTACAAAACTAAATCAATTATAAATACCTGAATCAGATAATGTTTTACTTAATCTCAATCAACATAAGTCTCAAAGATATACTGCATCTGAAAATTTGACATCTTTATCGCAAGCCTCGGCATGTCTTCTGCTAGAGAGAGAGTATCTTTCCAGTGATTTACCTCCAACCATAGACCGTCGGTCTCACGCACTCCTTCCTAACTGGAAGTGGCCCTTCCCTTCACGAGAAGTATCGACCAAGGTGACCAGTGGTAATTTGCTTTTTCGAGTACATAGTGTTGTATCTTACACAACTCTATCTATCATACAACCCTAGATACCCTCTAGCTAAGTATGATTCCCGATAGGATGTGCAATCCAGATACAGTGAACCGACAATGCATGCAAAGACATATGCATTACTATGGCCATAGTTTTCAATATAAATTGACGTTCCCAATGAACTTTGTCATAATGTTCCCCAACTCCAACTCGACTTGGATACTATCATATTCCTACAGTTTGACTTGGTCATCTATTTTTAACTTAAGAAGTTATGACATTTGAACAATTGAGTCTTCCCGACCCATACATGTTTTCTTACACTGTCTATAATCCATAGACCCGTTCAACTTTCTTTCTTTATGACGACTCTCATTGTTTCATCGCAATTCCTGAGGTCCACGACTTATTGTCTCATAATATATAAAGATAGATTAATTACGACTACGATGATAACCTTACCCAGATTAAGCAATATAGTCTAGGAAACCAATTCCCTTCTTACAAGTAAGAATAATTACACATAGCCAGGGCACATGACCCTTCAATCACGATCCAAATAATGATCTCAATGTCTTAATATAATAGTTACCATATCTAGGATTAAGATTTAACTGTTGAGTTTTGCCTAACTCAAACCTAGTCTTTCTGACTTAGGTAAATTCACATGACACTGTCGTTGCTCTATTAATCATTATGGATTGACTATCCATTCTTAGGTTTCTCTCTTTGCATCTATGCAACATAAGAGATTCACCCCCTTGTCAACAAGTAATAGCTTAGAGAAGTTGTGATAAAAAGGTATAATGATTTAATGTTTGACTTAACCATTTAATGGTACCTCTTGCATACTTGCAAAATCTGAAGCTTTAGACTCATCCCACAAGTCAACTTGAAATCAAACGATTAGGTTTCCCTACCTAAGCTTAAACATTATCAACTAGTAACAAATCTCTTTTCAATGAGCGTATAATATTTAGGGTTCTCAACCTTCTTTGTCGACCCATATATAATCCACTAAAACAAGTTGTAACCCAAATGGTATAATTTATAACCTTACCCTACTGGGTCTAAACATGGATTTAGTCTACCCTTTCCCATAATAATGGATTAATAAACCTTTTATTTCAAATTTGAAAGGGGTTTTAAGTAATCAATTACCCCCTAGTCTTCTTTCGACTAAAACAAAAAGTCATTTCAAACAAGACCATTTCTCATTTACAAGAAAACCTTAGTTAAAACCCACCAAAAGTTTCCAATCAAGTTTGTATAACGGCTATGATCAATTTGATACCAAAAGATGGATAAGTCTACTTCGAGTTTTCTATCCACTAATATTCAATGTCGAAAGGCTACTCTTTCAACCATATTCTATGTAGTCAAGGAACCTTGCTATCCATTTTGAGCAATTCTAGGATACTATAATATAAGTCCTCGAGCTTGACAATCATTTAGACAATGTCTTATGCACTAAATTCCGTTGAGCATAGGTTTATTTACCCTATTCCAACTCAATGGGATAACTAACATACTTAATCTTGAAAGTAAGAATATTGTAAGAGAAACGTTAACCTCTTAGTCCTCTTCTAACTACGAGGTTGTTTTAAGTTTCTCCACCCTTAACTAATTTCAACTATGAGTAAACCTTAGTTATAGCTAAACTAAAGGTTCTCAACAAGTTTAAGCTTTGACTAAGTTTGAATTGGTTCCAAGGAGGATGATAGACTATTCCCGACTGTTATCAACTAATTTATTATCGAGGGTTGCTTTTTTTTTATATAATCAATGTCATCCCTGAACAATGTTATCTATTTCTTTTTGAGCAAGCTAGAAGACTATAAAATCTATCACAAGTTGACAACATTTCCATGCTAGGGATTTCGCAGAAACAAAGTGATTTTCTATGTCACTTAGCTAATATAAATACATATATAGTCATGATTCTAAATGAGCATAAGATTACAGTATCCATGGTATTCTATGACTTACAAGTTCTACATTGTCTTGTTTGGTACTGCTCCACACTACAAACCCATGGGTCAAGACATTTATAAACTATTTGAACAGTGTTACACGGAGTATCTTCTGAATGAGCATATGTTTCTATTGAAAACAAAGAAACCTTTCGTCTTAATCTTAAAATCTCTGACTAAGCTTAACACACGATCTTATATATATATATATATATAGAAATAAACTATCTACCTAAAGATAACCAGATATGTTTATTTCTTTTAGTTAAAATCTTCTATAAAGAGATATCAATGCTTTTTACAACTACAAAGAGCAACACTCTGCACAATGAAGACTTTCTTATCATAAAAGAGTCGGCCATTATAACATTCAAAGGTGTCAGCCTCATAGTGATAGGGCATCTATTCAGAATTGGATCAAAGACGTGTATATAAACATGCATCTCTTGTAATAATTCAAGACTTTATATATATAAAGAGAAAAAGATGAACCTGATTGGATAATAACAGAGGATCATTCGACAATCTTGTTTGTGAAGAGCTCTTTCCTCTTTCCCTACTTGCTAGTTCCTCTCCTTTCCCACAGTCTCCTCTAATTCTCTTGCTACAATTCTTGCTATACACTCCCAACAACAACCATCTAAACTCCCCCCGGTTAAATTTTTGTTATCAACTGAGATATATCCTCTTCACTATTTTTAGTTTCTTAACAACCGAATACCCTTCCCAGGCCATGTACAGCGAAGAAGATCTCTTGGCATTCTCCCCACAGTTTCCAGTTTCTAAACCACAGAATACTCATGCCCCCCCCAAAATGCCCACAACGATGGAGAGTAAATGGCCTTTTACCCACGACGTAGAAGCATAATGACATCCCACTTCTGCCATCCCATGCCTTAGCAAAAGGAGGTCAGTTTTAAACTACAGCTACCCGTGTCCCTCACTTGCAGCGACCACTACAAGAGGAAGGTTCTTTTATGGCGACGTGGCAGCTAGTGGACACAACAACCCTATCCACTACTTGAACCTAAAGGCTTCTAAACCTCTGAATTTGCAACTAATAGCCGAATAGTGGTGTTTAAGCTCTAGCAAGGTGGTGGATTATAAATGAATAAAGTGTCTCCCACGTCGATCAAGAGAAAAGGCGAAGGCCAACTTACCAAAAATAGTAAAGATGTGCTACAAGGCAGCGAACAATATGCCGTAGAAGCACAAGAATTATCCAATAAATTGATAGGTGTTCGTGGTTTAGAAGTACCACTCAATTTCTTATAATGAACTCACCACTATAATATTTAATACAACTCTAATTGAATCTAGCCACTCTTGTCCACTCAGAGTTGGTTAAAACAAGTGCCCACAAATCGTGGACTTCTCAATAAAAGACTGCACTTCTTATGAAGAAAATGTGGGCAGTAATTGCTCCCTAAAAGATTAGAGATTCCCTCTTTGAACTTCAAATTGATTCCGTCAACAGCCAAGAATAAAGGAGTTCCTCAACGTCTACAAAAATATAACTAAGGCGATTTTGGAATATTCTTCCAAATAACGACTAAAGCAGGTTATAGCTCACCTTGGCTTCAAATTCGACATCCGTCGATTTCCAAAAGGAAAGAGTTCACAACATATGTCCAAGGCATTTTTATGACAATCACGACGGATTAGGCGTAACGTAAAACAAGATTTTAGATTTCGTTTAACTATCACATAGCTATGAAAAACCTCTACCCGAAGTTATTAAAAACTCCTCTATTTGTCCCATTTTGATCACTAAGGATTTCAGATGATGTGAATGGGTCGAGTTTACCTCCCCATCACAATCTGGCAACAATATTCGTGCCATCTAACTTGATGAGAACGTCTTGACATTAAGAAGCGACGATAAAACCTCAAGTGACTCAAGAAGAATAACACAACCGTTTTACATCTGTGACGTTGTTTACTTTACAAACGACTATGTCGACTCACCATCGACTTGACTAGATGATAATCAAGATATTGACTACCTATCGATTAGATTCAAAAGTAACTAGCAAGACAAGACTTACCTCATACGACTCATTGGTTCACATTATCGTTTAACACTAAACTTGTTTGACAAATAGACCACTCGTATTCCAAGGTCTATATCTCTCTTCTCGAAAAATACTCTCTCTCTCTCTTCTCTGAGAGTCGATAACCTGTAATCATGTTTTCACTTGTCATCAAACAATATGTAATCAGTGCATCATTATTCAATAAATTCAACTAGTAAATCGAATCTCATCATATAGATATTAAATCGACAATAACATAATCATTTCCATGATTTCATAAATGATATTCAATATAATTCCATGTCATATCCTGTCATAAGTCTATAACATCACAACAAATTTACTTATGCCCAAGTAAAAAGTAAAAGTAAGGCAAGTCAGAAATTGGGATGTAACATATCCTTCCCCTAAAGATTCATCGTCCTCGATGATATAAGGCATCAAAACACAACTCAAAAGCATATTCATTGTTTAACTGCTATCAGCATAAAGTAAATGAGGAAATTTCTGCTAGAATTCATGGTAATTTCTCCCCCCATGCAAAACTATTCTATGCATACTGGTCCCACTGGACCTTACACTTCATAACCTCTATGTTACACAAGCATTGCTTATGATCTTCAAGTATTTTAGAAGCTTGATCATAACCTTTCCTAGGTTCTTGTACTTTTAAATCATTCATAGATTATAACATTCATATATTACATGAATATATTCCTCATATATAAATCACAAAAAGCATGTTGCCTCCTGGCAATAATTGATAATAGATTGCTTCTAGATATTAATAAAATTTCTAACCTTAAAGTTTAGAAGGGTCCTTTATGCTTAGGAACTGGTTTAGAATACATTCCATTCTTTAGGAAACATTTTCAGGGGTTTAACCCTTAAAAGAATTTTCCTTCTCTAACCGAGAATTGTCTTGGTGTATGCTTAATCATTAACATAGCTTTTCTATTCATTATCCATTTCCTCTGATCTTTCCTGATCAGTTAGATCTTTTCATTCATTTCTAATAACATTTCTGGACTGATGCTAATCCTATCTTCGAGCTTACCCAGCTTATAGGAGTTCGACATCTTTCTGTCCAATGTTTCAATTCAAGCCATCTTAATAGCAAAAGTTAAGTATTGTCAAAAATTTCACGTGATAAGTAGTCTCCCTACTCGTATTGCTAATCCATGCAACATGTTTTGGAACTATCTTCTAAAACATGGTTAACTTCCTTAGTTTAACCATCTGTTCACAGGATAATAAAAGTATACTCTTTTAAATTTCAGTCCTTAGCATAGAGAACAAATTTGCCAAAAGCTTGTCATTACACGCGCATTTCTATCTGAGATAACCTTCTCAGGAAACTAAGTAGTCTAAACACATCTTGCAAAAAATGTGTGCTAACACTGATGCTCCATCAGTCCAATCCCCTGGTATATAATGTGCTACCTTCGAGAGTTTATCTCAAAATGGCATCGTGTCTCTTCCCAGACATAGAAAGACTTTATACAAAATCCATGCTAATAACTTGCCATTTCCACTGTGGCACGTCATGTGGATACATCAATCCTATAGGAGTTGATGTTCTACTCTTTCCTTCTGGTACTCCAGACAATATGCTACAAATCTCGCAACATCATTCTTTATTCCTTCAAGAATTAAAGAGGTTTTATATCTATTAGTAGTTGGTCGCCCCTAGATGTCATGGTATGGTGGAATATGACTTCTCTCCACACCAGTTTTCTTATTTCAGAAGAATTAGAAACACATATTCTTTCTCTGAAACTCAATAGTCTGTGAGACTCAATATGAAAACCTATCATACCTTGAATCTTTTAAATTTTACCACAAGAGCTTGCTTAAGTACTCATCATGTAAAGATACACCCCTTAAACCATCTCCTGAGGCATCAATTTTCCCTCAAACTATCCTTCGGAACAGGAATTCATAGCATTGGTGCTGTTGTAATTTCTCTTAATCATTAAAGAATCACTTGCACATAGGGATTAATATTCTCCTTCATGCTTAAAATAAATAAGTATATCTTCCTAAATACTTGGAACAAACAAGTCTAAACAACCTCTAAACACATTGTTCATGTGTTTCATGAATGCAACAAGGCATTTGTATGTCCAAAGGGCAACACTGCAAACTCACAGTGCCCATTCTTGTCCGAAAGTTGTTTCAAGAGTATCCTCATCCTTCAATCTAGATTGATGATGTATCAATCTTAAATCAATCTTTGATAACATAACAACTCAACCCATCTAATCAAAGAGGTCATCGATACGTGAGAAAGATATTTGCTCCTTATCATGGTTTTAATGAGCATATGATACGAAATACACATTTGTAGATGTCCTTCCTCTTGTCAATGATATCTAGTGCAACCGATGGTGGAATATTGGATCTATTCAAACCTTTAGCCAATAATTCTTATAAAAGGACTTTTGATTCTATTAATCCTATAGTTGTCATAAGATAAAGTGCTTTTCTAGGTAACTCATCCCAGAATTCTAAGAGGAATAAGATTTTCAGTTGATTCCATCACTTGTTCCATCAACTTTGGTGAAATGACTTTCTTCATGTCTAGAACAGTTCTAGGGCAAGCCTATCCTTTGCTTCCTTTTAGGGTCTAGAGTTTTAGGATTTTCTATAAATCATGCTATATTCTTCGTGATTTTCCTTTCTCATCCCATGAGAATTCTCATTTTCCCCCCTTCAGGGTTTCCTTGATCTCATATTTTCTTTTCCAAAATACTAGGTATCTCCTTGGTTTTAAACATGGTTAGGATTGCTCCAATTCAATCAAGAGATTAACTAGTGGTTTATTCTCTTTTAGACCTTCACCCTGGTTTGGTTCTAGTATGATACATGCTCTCATTTTCCTTATACCAGATAATTAAGTTATCTAACAGTTTTTCTGAATCTAAAGTGACTCAAAATATCAAGACATATATTTATCTCATAACAATCAGTAGCTTGTTACAAAACATTGTCATCTTTATTATAATTTCTTTAGGAGTAACCACATCCTTATTTATATTGTTGATATGACAAGACTATATGTCACTGTCATTTTACAATTTTCCAGTTTAACCAACATAGAGGGTGGATGTACACACAAGTACTCCAACACCTTTTTCCTAAAACAGAAACATAACATCAATGTTCAAGTGACATGTTGTACTAGCTACAGTTCACTAGGTTTTACTACACCAGTAGAAATAGTAGGATTCTTGGCCAGTTCAGAACGTTGTTTTCTTTCTAGCTGAATATGCTTAAGCGCATCAGCAAAAGTCTCTAAATCCTCCAGCCATGCACCTTCAGAGTAAGTAATATTCTCTTTAAGTTCAACCTCCTCAATAGGTTTCTTCTTAACCACTAATCTAGGCAAATGCTGGGGAACAGACTTCCTAGTTGTTTTCTTTGTTCTTCTCCACGTCATTCTGGCACAAGAAAATTTGAACATTAGCTAACCGCATAATGTTGGCTATAGGTTAGCACAGTGGACTCATAAGCCCTAGTGTCAAACCTGATCACTCTGATACCATATGTAACATCCACATTCTAGAAACATAGTAAAAACCAAGAATTCACCATAAAGTAAATTTACAAGGTAAAAATGAGACAGAGAAAATTTTTCTTTTATTCAACATATAGTCAAGTAACTACAATTACAAGATATCTCATTACAAATTCAATCAACCTTATTGTCTTTCTCAACTACAATGTTTACAAAACTAAATCAATTATAAATACCTGAATCAAATAATGTTTTACTTAATCTCAATCAACATAAGTCTCAAAGATATACTGCATCCAGAAATCTTACATCTTTATCGCAAGCCTCGGCATGTCTTCTGCTAGAGAGAGAGTATCTTTCCAATGATTTACCTCCAACCATAGACCGTTGGTCTCTCGCACTCCTTCCTAACTGAAAGTGGCCCTTCCCTTCACGAGAAGTATAGACCAAGGTGACCAGTGGTAATTTGCTTTTCCGAGTACATAGTGTTGTATCTTACACAACTCTATCTATCATACAACCCTAGATACCCTCTAGCTAAGTATGATTCCCAATAGGATGTGCAATCCAGATACAGTGAACCAACAATGCATGCAGAGACATATGCATTACTATGGCCATAGTTTTCAATATAAATTGATGTTCCCAATGAACGTTGTCATAATGTTCACCTACTCCAACTCGACTTGGATACTATCATATTCCTACAGTTCGACTTGGTCATCTATGTTTAACTTAAGAAGTTATGACATTTGAACAATTGAGTCTTCCCGACCCATACATGTTTTCTTACACTGTCTATAATCCATAGACCCGTTCAACTTTCCTTCTTTATGAGGACTCTCATTGCTTCATCGTAATTCCTGAGGTCCATGACTTATTGTCTCATAATATATAAAGATAGATTAATTACAACTACGATGATAACCTTACCCAGATTAAGCAATATAGTCTAGGAAACCAATTCCCTTCTTACAAGTAAGAATAATTACACATAGCCAGGGCACATGACCCTTCAATCACGATCTAAATAATGATCTCAATGTCTTAATATAATAGTTACCATATCTAGGATTAAGATTTAACTGTTGAGTTTTGCCTAACTCAAACCTAGTCTTTCTGACTTAGGTAAATTCACATGACACTGTCGTTGCTCTATTAATCATTATGGATTGACTATCCATTCTTAGGTTTCTCTCTTTGCATCTATGCAACATAAGAGATTCACCCCCTTGTCAACAAGTAATAGCTTAGAGAAGTTGTGATAAAGAGGTATAATGATTTAATGTTTGACTTAACCATTTAATGGTACCTCTTGCATACTTGCAAAATCTGAAGCTTTAGACTCATCCCACAAGTCGACTTGAAATCAAACGATTAGGTTTCCCTACCTAAGCTTAAACATTATCAACTAGTAACAAATCTCTTTTAAATGAGCGTATAATATTTAGGGTTCTCGACCTTCTTTGTCGACCCATATATAATCCACTAAAACCAGTTGTAACCCAAATGGTATAATTTATAACCTTACCCTACTGGGTCTAAACTTGGATTTAGTCTACCCTTTCCCATAATAATGGATTAATAAATCTTTTATTTCAAATTCGAAAGGGGTTTTAAGTAATCGATTACCCCCTAGTCTTCTTTCGACTAAAACAAAAAGTCATTTCAAACAAGACCATTTCTCATTTACAAGAAAACCTTAGTTAAAACCCACCAAAAGTTTCCAATCAAGTTTGTATAACGGCTATGATCAATTTGATACCAAAAGATGGATAAGTCTACTTCGAGTTTTCTATCCACTAATATTCAATGTCGAAAGGCTACTCTTTCAACCATATTCTATGTAGTCAAGGAACCTTGCTATCCATTTTGAGCAATTCTAGGATACTATAATATAAGTCCTCGAGCTTGACAATCATTTAGACAATGTCTTATGCACTAAATTCTGTTGAGCATAGGTTTATTTACCCTATTCCAACTCAATGGGATAACTAACATACTTAATCTTGAAAGTAAGAATATTGTAAGAGAAACTTTAACCTCTTAATCCTCTTCTAACTACGAGGTCATTTTAAGTTTCTCCACCCTTAACTAATTTCAACTATGAGTAAACCTCAGTTATAGCTAAACTAAAGGTTCTCAACAAGTTTAAGCTTTGACTAAGTTTGAATTGGTTCCAAGGAGGATGATAGACTATTCCCGATTGTTATCAACTAATTTATTGTTGAGGGTTGCTTTTTTTTTATATAATCAATGTCATCCCTGAACAATGTTATCTATTTCTTTTTGAGCAAGCTAGAAGACTATAAAATCTATCACAAGTTGACAACATTTCCATGCTAGGGATTTCACAGAAACAAAGTGATTTTCTATGTCACTTAGCTAATATAAATACATATATAGTTGTGATTCTAAATGAGCATAAGATTATAGTATCCATAGTATTCTATGACTTACAAGTTCTACGTTGTCTTGTTTGGTACTGCTCCACACTACAAACCCATGGGTCAAGACATTTATAAACTATTTGAACAGTGTTACACGGAGTATCTTCTGAATGAGCATATGGTTCTATTGAAAACAAAGAAACCTTTTGTCTTAATCTTAAAATCTCTGACTAAGCTTAACACACGATCTTATATATATACAGAAATAAACTATCTACCTAAAGATAACCAGATATGTTTATTTCTTTCGGTTAAAATCTTCTATAAAGAGATATCAATGCTTTTTACAACTACAAAGAGCAACACGCTGCACAATGAAGATGTTCTTATCATAAAAGAGTCGGCCATTATAACATTCAAAGGTGTCGGCCTCATAGTGATAGGGCATCTATTCAGAATTGGATCAAAGACATGTATATAAACATGCATCTCTTGTAATAATTCAAGACTTTATATATATAAAGAGAAAAAGATGAACCTGATTGGATAATAACAGAGGATCATTCGACAATCTTGTTTGTGAAGAGCTCTTTCCTCTTTCCCTGCTTGCTGGTTCCTCTCCTTTCCCACAGTCTCCTCTAATTCTCTTGCTACAATTCTTGCTATACACTCCGAACAACAACCATCTAAACTCCCCTCGGTTAACTTTTTGTTATCAACTGAGATATATCCTCTTCACTATTTTCAGTTTCCTAACAACCGAATACCCTTCCCAGGCCACCTACAGCGAAGATCTCCTGGCATTCTCCCAACGGTTTCCAGTTTCTAAACCATAGAATACTCATGCCCCCCCCAAAGTGCCCACAACGATGGAGCATAAATGGCCTTTTACCCACGACGTAGAAGCATAATGATATCCCACTTCTGCCATCCCATGCCTTAGCAAAAGGAGGTCGGTTTTAAACTGCGGCTACCCGTGTTCCTTACTTGCAGTGACCACTACAAGAGGAAGGTTCTTTTATGGCGACGTGGCAGCTGGTGAACACAACAACCCTGTCCACTACTCGAACCTAAAGGCTTCTAAACCTCTGAATTTGCAACTAATAACTGAATAGTGGTGTTTAAGCTCTTGCAAGGTGGTGGATTATAAATGAATAAAGTGTCTCCCACGTCGATCAAGAGAAAAGGCGAAGGCCAACTTACCAAAAATAGTAAAGACGTGCTACAAGGCAGCGAACAATATGCCGTAGAAGCACAAGAATTATCCAATAAATTGATAGGTGTTCGTGGTTCAGAAGTACCGCTCAATTGCTTATAATGAACTCACCACTATAATATTTAATACAACTCTAATTGAACCTAGCCACTCTTGTCCACTCAGAGTTGGTTAAAACAAGTGCCCACAAATCGTGGACTTCTCAATAAAAGACATGCACTTCTTATGAAGAAAATGTGGGCAGTAATTGCTCGCTAAAAGATTAGAGATTCCCTCTTCGAACTTCAAATTGATTCCGTCAATAGACAAGAATAAAGGAGTTCCTCAACATCTACAAAAATATAACTAAGGTGATTTTGGAATATTCTTCCAAATAACGACTAAAGTAGGTTATAGCTCACCTTGGCTTTAAATTCGACATCCGTCGATTTCCAAAAAGGAAAGAGTTCACAACATATGTCCAAGGCATTTTTACGACAATCATGATGGATTGGGCGTAACGCAAAACAAGATTTTAGATTTCGTTTAACTATCACATAGCTGTGAAAAACCTCTACCCGAAGTTGTTAAAAACTCCTCTATTTGTCCCATTTTGATCACTAAGGATTTTAGATGATGTGAATGGGTCGAGTTTACCTCCCCATCACAATCCGGCGACAATATTCACGCCATCTAACTTGATGAGAACGTCTTGACATTAAGAAACGACGGTAAAACCTCAAGTGACTCAAGAAGAATAACACAACCGTTTTACGTCTGTGACGTTGTTTACTTTACAAATGACTATGTCGACTCACCATCAACTTGACTAGATGATAATCAAGATATCGACTACCTGTCGATTAGATTCAAAAGTAACTAGCAAGACAAGACATACCTCATACGACTCATTGGTTCACATTATCATTTAACACTAAACTCGTTTGGCAAATAGACCACTCGTATTCCAAGGTCTATATCTCTCTTCTCGAAAGATACTCTCTCTCTCTTCTCTGAGATTCGATAACCTGTAATCCTGTTTTCACTTGTCATCAAACAATATGTAATCAGTGCATCATTATTCAATAAATTCAACTAGTAAATTGAATCTCATCATATAGATATTAAATCGACAATAACATAATCATTTCCATGATTTCATAAATGATATTCAATATAATTCCATGTCATATCCTATCATAAGTCTATAACATCACAACAAATTTACTTATGCCCAAGTAAAAAGTAAAAGTAAGGCAAGTCAGAAATTGGGATGTAACAGCTACACCTATAAATTTTGAAAACTAATTGAAAATTATTATTTTTATATGTGTAGAATGGAGTCTAGTTTCTAAAAATGTATTTTTTTTAAAATTTCAATGAACGGTTAATTTACAATGAAAAAAAGACCAAACACTGGTTTTTCCCCAAAAATGAACACACAAACAAAAGAAATTAAAGATGAAAGGCTTAACATTGTCAAAATGTGAAAAAATTACATCGTTAAATAGATAAGAGAAAGCCTAACATTACCTAGGTGTTCGATTTGTTTGACCTTGAAACATGTGCAAATCTAAGGCTTAAGACAAACAAAATTATGTGAAATCCTGTAGAATATGCAAAAACACGTCTTTGGATGTTGCGAAGGCACTCCAAGCCTTTGGGTTTGAAATCCAAAGCAAATCCCAAGCCTAAGGCTTGGGATTCTGAAAGCAAAATATAACATGCCCGCGTTATGTTTTGTTTTGCATTTTTTCCATTTTCACAAATGTTTGCCCAATGTTTGTCATGTTTGCATAATGCAAGCACGTTATGTCTCCCTTGGAATGTTTAATGTTTAAGGTTATTAAGCATGTATGTATGTATACTTGTATGTATGTATATATATATGTACATGCCTATATGTATGTATTAATGTATGTATGTATGCCTATATGTATGTATGTATACTTGTATGTATGTATGTATATATGTATGTATGCTTGTATGTATATATGTATGTGTGTTTGTATGTATGTATGTATGTTGAAGGTTTAGGGTTGAGGGATTATGGTTTAGGGTTGAGGGCTTAGGGAGGGGATTAGGATTTAAGGTATAGTGTCGAGGGTTGAGGGTTTAGGAATAGGGATAGTGTTTAGGGTTTAGGGTTGAGGGATAGGGTTTAGAGTTTAGGGATAAGGGATTAGGGTTTAGGACCTTGATGAATTAGAGTTTAGTGTTGAGGCTTTAGGGGTAGCATTTAGGGTTGAGGGTTGAGGGTTTAGGGATAGGGTTTAGATTTTAGGGATAAGGGATTAGGGTTTAGGACCTTGAGGGATTAGGGTTTAGGGTTGAGGCTTTAGGGATAGCATTTAGGGTTGAGGGATTAGGGTTGAGGGTTGAGGGATTAGGGTTAAGGTAGAGTGTTGAGGGTAGAGGAATTAGGGATAGGGTTTAGGGTTGAAGGTATAGGGTTGAGTGATTAGGGTTTAGGGTTGAGGGTTTAGGGATAAAGGATTATGGTGTAAGGTATAGTGTCGAGGGTTGAGGGTTTAGGAATAGGGATAGCATTTAGGATTTAGGGTTAAGGGATTGGGTTTAGGGTTTAGGGATAAGGGATTAGGGTTGAGGGTTGATGGATTAAGGTTTAAAGTTGAGGTTTAAGGCTTGAGGGTTTAGGGATAGGGTTTAGGACCTTGAAGGAATAGGGTTTAAGGTTGAGGCTATAGGGATAGCATTTAGGGTTGAGGGATTAGGGTTGAGGGTTTAGGGATAGGGTTTAGAGTTTAGGGATAAGGGATTAGGGTTTAGGACCTTGAGGGATTAGGGTTTAGGGTTGAGGCTTTAGGGATAGGGTTTAAGGTTGAGATATTAGGGTTGAGGGTTTAGGGATCAAGTTTATAGTTTAGGGATAAGGGATTACGATTTAGGACCTTGAGGGATTAGCGTTTAGGGTTAAGTCTTTATAGATAGCGTTTAGGGTTGAGGGTCAAGGGATTAGGGTTAAGGTAGAGTGTTGAGGGTAGAGGGATTAGGGATAGGGTTTAGGGTTGAAGGTTTAGGGTTGAGGGATTAGGGTTTAGGGTTGAGTGTTTAGGGATAAGGGATTAGGGTTTAAGGTATAGTGTCAAGGATTGAGGGTTTAGGAATAGGGATAACATTTAGGCTTTAGGGTTGAGGGATTAAGGTTTAAGGTTGAGGGTTGAAGGTTGAGGGTTTAGTGATAGGGTTTAAAGTTTAGGGACAAGGGATTAGGGTTTAGGACCTTGAGGGATTAGAGTTTAGGGTTGAGGCTTTACGGATAGCATTTAGGGTTGAGGGTTGAGGGTCGAGGGTTAAGGTAGAGTGTTGAGGGTAGAGGGTATAGGGATAGGGTTTAGAGTTGAGGGATTAGGATTTAGGATTGAGGGTTTAGGGATAAGGGATTAGGGCTTAAGGTATAGTGTCAAGGGTTGAGTGTTTAGGAATAGGGATAACATTTAGGGTTTAGGGTTGATGGATTAGGGTTTAGGGTTTAGGGATAAGGGATTAGGGTTGAGGGTTGAGGGATTAAGGTTTAGGGTTGATGGATTAAGGTTTAAGGTTGAGGGTTGAGGGTTTAGGGATAGGGTTTAGAGTTTAGGGATAATGGATTAGGTATTAGGACCTTGAGGGAATAGGGTTTAGGGTGGAGGCTTTAGGGATAGCATTTAGGTTGAGTAATTAGGGTTGAGGGTTTAGGGATAGGGTTTAGAGTTTAGGGATAAGGGATTAGGGTTTAGGACCTTGAGGGATTAGGGTTTAGGACCTTGAGGGATTAGAGTTGAGGGTTGTGGCTTTAGGGATAGTGTTTAGGGTTGGGGGTTTAGGGTTTAGGGATAGGGTTTAGAGTTTGGGATAAGGGATTAGGGTTTAGGGTTAAGGCTTTAGGTATAGAGTTTAGGGTTGAGGGATTAGGGTTGAGGGTCGAGGGATTAGAGTTAAGGTAGAGTGTTGAGGGTCGAGGGATTAGGGATAAGGTTTAGGGTTGAAGGTTTAGGGTTGACAGTTTAGGGTTGAGGGATTAGAGTTTAGGGTTGGGGGTTTAGGGATAAGGTTTAAGCGTTGAGGGTTGAGGCTTTAGGGATAATGGATTAGGGTTTAGGGTTAAAGGATTAGGGATTAGGATTTAGGGTTGAGGGATTAGGGTTTGACGTATAGTTTAAGCTCTTCCCAAAAAACTAAAGAAAGACATTACAAATACATTAGACAATAATACCTCGATTACAATGGTTAACTAAACTATACCAAAAAATGTTAGTGAATTATTCACAACTACAAACATAGTCTCAAAACAAAAACTAAGAAAACATTTTTTTAAAATATGGGAACTAACGATGACCAAAAATAAAAACAAAATTTTGCGTACTTCAATTTGTTTTAAAATTTAGTAACAACAGTGAACAAAAATCAAAACAAAACAAAATATTAGGCTATGTCCTAATAAAATAAAGAAATCGAAGAAAATGTCTAGGGTGTATGAACATGGAGATAACATCATTTAAAGGGCATATGATCAAATATATAAAGGAATGTACCATAGAGGGAAATCACCATGATTTTTTTAAAAAAAATGATTGTAGGCTGTCGTCTTTTCTTTAGATCTATGTAATCATACTTAATTCTGCATCTCCTCAATTTAAGTGCTACCAACTAAGAAAATACCAAGTACCGTTAGTCACTCACACCATGGCTCATTTTTTTCCCCTATACTAATATTGTGTATAATTCACTCTACCAATTTTGTTTATTTTATTTGTAGGTATATTTGTGCTTGTAGATAATTCAGGATTATGTACAGTTCTTTTTGTTTGGGTTATTTTTACACATGCTTTTGCATCTGTGTTTGCCATGGAGGATGAATAAATAGGGGAGCTTTTTATACCATGCAGAGCATGCAGTCACAAATGTTTTAAAAAACATGGCAAATACCAAGATAAAGAGCGCTTTAATGGGTGTGCCTCCTTCATCAAAGTTATGCTTGGAGACTTTACACAAATAACTGGTAACTCTATACAATATTTTTCATTTTTTTATTTCCTGTACACTGTTAAGAACTTGTAATTTAATCTCATTGTATAATGTGTTTACCGTAGCACATTCCTCTTACATTTGTTTCACAATTTATAAATGACATAGATGAGCATATGGTGTTGCAAGGCCCAGGTGGGTAGGAGTGGGATGTACAATTAGGGGGTACCATAAATAAACAAGAATTTAGGTAGGGTTGGCAAAATTTTGTGAATCATCATGGTCTAGAGATTGGAGATTTTGTTGTGTTCAAGTACATATCCAAGTCATATTTTAAGGTTAAGATATTTCAAAGAACAGGGTGTGTGAAAAATATCAATGCTCTTCAGCTTATGAATACCAACATTGATACAAATAAAAGATGCCCCTCTTCTAATAGAGTATGCAGTTCAAGTCAACCAATGGGAAGCAAGTTGCTAAATGAATTGGTTTCTGATGGGGAAACTAACAATGATGTTGAAGTAATGGAAGAAAATCAAAATTGTAAGTCTAATTTAATTTATTTCAACTTTCAAAGCAGGCATTTGAATTGTAGCTTTACTAGGAGGATTGGTATAACAAAAACTTATTTCTGTTGCAGGCCACTCTTGCAAGAACCTTGGACATTATGGACCCTCTCATCTAGAAAAGCACATGACAGTGAACTCTGCCCCTTATTTCAAATCAGATAAACCTTTTTATTCAATGAAAATGAAGTCACGGAATGTAAACTGACCTTGATATACAAATTAGTAACATCAAATTCTCTGCCTTCTATGCTTATTCCTCTTATTTTGTTAAGAGAAGAGTGTCAAAAATGATGGGCTTAGTAACCTAACATAAGCAAAGCAGGTTTGTTATTACATCTTTCTAAGGGATCTCTAATATTCTAATATAATTCAGTCTTCTATAATATGAACATCTGCATTTGTGTGAATGATAAGCTTTAACAATAGTTTTTTAATAGCAGAGCATAATGCGCTCGCATTATAACGCAAGCGCGTTATGGCTTAAATTTTTTTTAAAAAAGTTGGCCACTTTTTGGCCCGCAAACTTTTTGCATGCGCCCCTATTCTCTCTACATAAGCCATGAAGGAGACATTTTGTGTCCTACACAAATTAAGAGACTTCAGGAAATGGCTTGAGGCCTGTAATTCCTCTTCCATCATTAGGTGGGAGCTAGAATACATTATTTTGTACCTTTTTGTTTGAAATATATAATGGGACCTACCCCCTTGGTAGCAGTTCGCCTAAAAAAATATGGTATATAATAATAAATATAGTTATATTTAAAATTTTATAGCTGAAGTAAATATAATTCAATAATAAATATATATAAATATGTAATATAATAGATTTAATTTAAATATATTTCTTTGAAAATTCAACTCTTTGAGAAATTAAAAATAATTAAGAAAATTCTGATTAGATGTCGATCTTGAAATACTGTTGTGAAATAAAATAAAACTATAAGACTATATATAACCTTGCATCATAAACATAAGTGTCTTGAGTCCTAACCGTCATGAATTATGGGCATCTCAGACCCTATTGAAATGTTAGCATATCCTAATAAAATTTTGATTATGTTTTTGGACAAAAAAGCATAAATACAACCAATAAAAAAATAAAATTAGATAAAATGGTATATAAAAATAAATTAAAAATAGATTTAGTTTACATTTTTTAATTTTTAAACATTATACTTAAAACTCCACTAAAATTATTATCATAAACATCAATATTATATTTTAAATTAACCAATTCTAAACTTAAATATTAGTTAATTATATAACATATTTATTGAAGATAAATAAGTCACCTCTCATTTAAATTTCATCAACCAAATATGTGAACTAATACATAAACATATACATCCATGTTAATCCTAATGGACCAACCAAAGTTGAAATGATAAAATTATTTAAAAAAACTAAAATCTAATGTCGAGGAAAAGTCGTGTTACATTGTTAATGTAAAAGAGAACATGTGGTCGCATAAACTATCACTTAGGAAAAAAACCCATTCTAATAAATTGTAGTATGACTTTGTAGCCTAACAACTCATGATAGCTAGGTAAAGCCTTTGCATTGGTGGGAAAAAATTGGAAAGAAACACGATGGAAAAAATCGACGATGGAACAAAAAATAGATGGCCTGATCCATTTCAATTGTCTTGCATTGTCTATAGATTTATATTTGGAGAAGTAAATTGTCTATTCAATATATACATTATCTACATAGATTATAAGTTATTGATATCAAAGTAAATCTTAGATAAGTTTTGAGAAAAAAAAAACATTATTTTGCTAATGGAAAAGTTTCAAGTATACATAGTTTGTAAAATTGAGTTGCTAAGAGTAATAAATAAGGGGGCATATTTCTAGGAGATGAAAAACTTATTTTTTTTCTCTTTTTTTGTTTCAATCAACTATTTGAATGTGTTTGGGCTTTTTTGCATGCATGCATATCTTTCAAATTTAAAGTTGGGGCATATGCGAAGACTTGCAAGGTTTCTTGCTCTTGATATAGCTGTGAATGTCAATCCCTAACAATCAATGTTGTTAATGTCAATTGTTTCCCTTTCAAGTGTTGGACCTTGTGATTTGTGTATTGTTAAGGCCTATGCCATGTTTTCTTCTTGGAACTAAAAAGTAGTTTGAATCCACAAATTTTAGTTCAATATCATACATTTGTGATGGGTTCTATAGCAATCCTTTTATAAATCTAAGTGTTTTCTATTATGAAATTTGATTTTCTGCACATCCTCTGAGGGTTTAGGGATAGGGTTTAGAGTTTAGGGATAAGGGATTAGGGTTTAGGACCCTGAGGGATCAGGGTTGAGGGTTGAGGATTTAGGGATAGTGTTTAGGGTTGAGGGTTTAGGGATAGGGTTTAGAGTTTGGGGATAAGGGATTAGGGTTTAGGACCTTGAGGGATTTGGGTTTAGGGTTGAGGCTTTAGGTATAGAGTTTAGGGTTGAGGGATTAGGGTTGAGGGTTGAGGGATTAGGGTTAAGGTAGAGTGTTGAGGGTAGAGGGATTAGGGATAGGGTTTAGGGTTGAAGGTTTAGGGTTGAGGGATTAGGGTTTAGGGTTGAGGGTTTAGGGATAAGGGATTAGAGTTTAAGGTATAGTGTTGAGGGTTGAGGGTTTAGGGATAAGGTTTAGGATTTAAGGTTTAAGGGTTGAGGGTTGAGGCTTTAGGGATAATGGATTAAGGGTTGAGGGATTAGGGTTTGAGGTATAGTTTAAGCTCTTCCCAAAAAACTAAGGAAAGACATTACAAATACAGTAGATAATAATACCTCGATTACAATGGTTAACTAAACTATACCAAAAAATGTTAGTGAATTATTCACAACTACAAACATAGTCTCAAAAAAAAAAACTAAGAATTTTTTTAAAAAAAATTCAGAACTAACGGTGACCAAAAATAAAAACAAAATTTTGCGTACTTCAATTTGTTTTAAAATTTAGTAACAACAGTGAACAAAAATCAAAACAAAACAAAATATTAGGCTATGTCCTGATAAAATAAAGAAATTGAAGGAAATGTCTAGGGCATATGAACATGGAGATAACATCATTTAAAGGGCATATGATCAAATATATAAAGGAATGTACCATAGAGGAAAATTGCCATGATTATTTAAAAATAATGATTGTAGGCTGCTGTCTTTTCTTCAGATCCATGTAATCATACTTAATTCTGCATCTCCTCAATTTAAGTGCTACCAACTAAGAAAATACCAAGTACCGTCAGTCACTCACACCATGGCTCATTTTTTCCCCCTGTACTAATATTGTGTAAAATTCTCTCTCTACCAATTTTGTTTATTGTATTTGTAGGTATATTTGTGCTTGTAGATAATTCAGGATTATGTACAGTTCTTTTTGTTTGGGTTATTTTTACACATGCTTTTACATCTACGTTTGCCATGGAGGATTAAGAAACAAGGGAGCTTTTTATACCATGTAGAGGATGTAGTCACAATTTTTTTTAAAAACATGGAAAATACCAAGATAAAGAGTGCTTTAATGGGTGTGCCTCCTTCGTCAAAGTTCTGCTTGGAGATTTTACACAAAAAACTGGTAACTCTATACAATATTTTTCATTCTTTTATTTCCTATACACTATTAAGAACTTGTAATTTAATCTCATTGTATAATGTGTTTACCATAGCACATTCCTCCTGCAATTGTTTCACAATTTATAAATGACACAGACAAGCATATGGTGTTGCAAGGCCCAGGTGGGTAGGAGTGGGATGTACAATTAGGGGGTACCATAAATAAAATGGAATTTAGGCAAGGTTGGCAAAAGTTTGTGAGTCATCATGGGCTAAAGATTGGAGATTTTTCTATGTTCAAGTACATATCCAAGTCATATTTTAAGGTTAAAATATTTCAAAGAACAGGGTGTGTTGAAAATATCAATGCTCTTCAGCTTATGAATACCAACATTGATACAAATAAAAGATGCCCCTCTTCTAATAGAGTATGCAGTTCAAGTCAACCAATGGGAAGCAAGTTGATAAATGAATTGGTTTCTGATGGGGAAAACAACAATGATGTTGAAGCAATGGAAGAAAATCAAAATTGTAAGTCTAACTTAATTTATTTCAACTTTCAAAGCAAGCATTTGAATTGTAGCTTTACCAGGAGGATTGGTATAACAAAAACTTATTTTTGTTGTAGGCCATTCTTGTAAGAACCTTGGACATTATGGACCCTCTCATCTAGAAAAGCACATGACAGTGAACTCTGCCCCTTATTTCAAATCAGATAAACCTTTTTATTTAATGAAAATGAAGTCATGGAATGTAAACCGTGTTGCAAGTATGAGGTGAGCCATTGTTGTCATTGATGTCAACATACTCATATTGCATTGACAAGAAGGATTTGATGAGCTGTGTGCTGAGGATATTGAGAAAATTAGCCTCAGTCAGAAACAGTGAAGAACAGTGATGAGAAGAAGGTAAATGTACTGTATAGGATGAGAACCGGAGGATGCGGATTAAAGGGTTAGTAGATATGAGTCTTGAGATGCTACAGTTAAGATTTTAGAGGTCCGCATGAAGATCTGAAGGAGTTGTGGCTGCCGGTATAGAACCGGGTCCGGCAAGTATCCAGAGGTAACAGAGGATCACAAAAAGGTCCGGTGAGGTCCGGAATTGTATCATCCTAATCTGCGGATTGGACGGAGTGTTTGGGATGTCCTTGTGATGTGTCATCCTGATTTGTGTATGATTTGGAGGTCCGGAAGTACCTCTTGCATTATGACAGTGGCGACAGACTGTGTTCTTGAAGTTCCGGATGAGGAAGACAAGAGATCCCAGTAAGTAGAGGAAGTGCGGATGTATCCGGACATTCAGACAGGCTTGTGAAGGTTCTTGAATCATGTTTAGGTTATGTTGTTGGTCCGCATTGATGGTAGAGCCCGGAATTGAAGTTATTCTTCCGGATGAACTTCTTGCTCTGTGTAGCTGACCGGATGAGTTGTTCATCCTGCGAATGTTCTTGTGATGGCCGACCGGATGTGTTATTCATCTTGCGGATACTCCTATGGTTGTTTGCCGACTTAGATGTTTGTTCCTAAGTCGATGTCTTGTATAAATAACGGTTTGTGAGTTCATTTCAAGGTGTGGTGTGTGGATGAGTGTGGCATAGCAAAGAAACGTGCGAAAGGCAGAGCAGAGTTTGTTGGGCTTAATTGGAACTGATTCGGACATGATAGAGATGTCATTCTGCAGTTCAAGACTGTGATTTTTATCACTTTGTAGACAGTGTGTCTCCTTGTAGGCAGTGGGCCTCTTTGTGAGCAGTGTGCTCGGGCAGTGAGCCCTTATTGGCATGTGCCATTCATTCTTCTTTATTCTTCTAACAGAGAATAATTCTTGGGTTAATCACCCCGTGGTTTTTCCCTTAACCGGGTTTTCCACGTCAAAATCTTGGTGTTCAATGTGTTCTGCTCTTGTGTTTATGTATTATGCTTCCATGGATGATTATTTGATATGCTGCTAACTAACAATAAGAATCAAGTGTTTGAAAGAAGAAGAAGTTTTATACAATTGATTCACCCCCCCCTCTCAGTTGTATGCCCTAGATCCAACAATTGGTATCAGAGCTAAGTTCCTCTGATAGGAGCTTAACCGCTTGAGGAGATCCAGGATGTCGTCATACAAGAAGGATAGTCCGAAGTTCGATGGAACCAACTTCACTCTCTGGAAAGGTCGCATGAAGTGTCACTTAGAATGTATGGGAAAAGCATACTTGGCTATGATTTCAAAACCATATATACCTCCACAAGGTGGTCCGACAACTCTGAATGAAATCACAGAAGCTGAAAATAATCTGCGGACCAAGGAAGCTCTTCTAAGCGCATTGAATGACTCAGATCTCTCGAATGTCATTGACCTACCAACTGCATATGAGATCCTAACTAAACTGGAACTTCTGTATGAAGGAGATGAGTTTGTCAAAAGTGCAAGGTTGCAAAGTCTGAAAGGGAAATTTGAAAGATTGAAAATGAGAGATGATGAAAACATCACTACCTTTATGCCAAGAGTAAATGAGCTAGTATGTGGAATCAGAAATGCTGGTGGAACTTTAGATGAAAATGAGATTGTCTGCAAAATCCTAAGATCCCTTCCTGCTGCCTACAAAATCAAAGTTGCTGCCATTGATGAATTCAGAGCCCACACAACTGTCACAAGAGAACAACTGGCTGGCAAACTAGCTGCATTTGAAATGACCGAGTTTGGAGATGATCCTCCCAAGATTGAATCTGCTTTCAAAGCCAGTGCCTATGTGAAAGGCAAACAGAGATTTGATCCGAGTGAAAACTCATCAAGGAAAATGTCATGGTATGATCAAGCAAGAAGAGACATGGAAGAAGAAGAAGCAGAAACAGCTCAACTTGAAGCCCTCATTGCAAAAAGACTGCCAAGAGGATCCGGTAAGTATGAAGGAAAACTCCCCTTTAAGTGTTTCAACTGCAATAAGATTGGTCATTTTGCCTCAAGATGTCCGGAGAGATCTGCAAGATCTAATACTCACAGACAAAGGTTTCAAAAGAATTGCTATTATGTTCATGAAGAAGATGACAATGAAGGAGTAACAGATGATGAATCAGAACTAGGAAGCAAATCCAGAAATGAGTGGGTGTTTATAGCCATCAAGGAAGAAGATTCAATACTCTCTGAATCTGTCAATCACAAAGTTGTTGAAAAAGCCTTGGCTACTCAAGTGGAAGAAAAGGATGATTGGGTTATTGACAGTGGATGTTCTCACCATATGACTGGTGACAAGAATAAGTTCTTAGACTTGGAAAGATATGAAGGAGGAATGGTAAAGTTTGGTGACAATTCTGCTGGCAGAATCAGAGGTAGGGGAACTATTTCCTTTGATGGTAAGAGCAAAACAGGTAATGTACTGTATGTTGAAGGATTGAAGCACAATCTTCTCAGTGTTGGTCAGTTAGTGGACAAAGGCTATGATCTCCGGTTCAAGAATGGAAAATGCAGAATCTTCACAAGCTCCGGAACTGAAATTGCATCCGGTACTCAGACAAAAGGTAATATCTTTCATCTGGTTGGTTCAAATAAAAGTTGTTTGTTTGTTCAAATTGATCAGAGTTGGTTATGGCATAGAAGAATGTGTCATGTAAATTTTGATAACATCATCAAGATAAGCAATACTCAGGCTGTGAGAGATCTTCCAAAATTGATGAAACCTACAAATAGTGTGTGTAAAGAATGTCAGTTAGGTAAACAAAGCAGAGTCTCTTTCAAAAGCAAAGATCAGTCTTCTACCGGATTGTTGGAATTAGTACATACTGATCTATGTGGTCCGACAAGAATCAAGAGTTTGCAGGGTGATAGATATTTCATGTTGTTAATTGATGATCATTTCCGGGTGATGTGGGTTACCTTTCTAAAAGAAAAATCAGAAGCTTTTGAGAAGTTCAGAATCTTCAAAGCTATGGTGGAGAATCAAACCAGATTGAAACTAAAGTGTCTAAGGTCTGATAGAGGTGGTGAATTTACATCTGGTGAATTCATTGACTTTTGTGAGAAACAGGGTATAAGAAGACAGTTGTCTGCTCCTAAGACTCCACAGCAGAATGGAGTAGTTGAGAGAAAGAACTGGACCATCCAGGAAGCTGCTAGGACAATGATGTTGGAAGCAAATGTTCCTCAAATGTTTTGGAAAGAAGCTATCAGCACTGCAGTCTACACTCTCAATCGAGTTCAAATCAGAAACAACACTGGTAAGACCCCCTATGAACTCTGGTTTGGCATCACTCCTACTGTGAAATATTTCAGAGTATTTGGTAGCAAGTGTTATATTAAAAGAGATGAAGATCTAGGAAAGTTTGATGCTAGAAGTGATGAAGGAATTTTCTTGGGCTACTCCACTCAAAGCAAAGCATACCGGTGTTACAATAAGAGATTGAGGAAGATGATAGAAAGCACCAATGTAAAGGTTGATGAAGGAATTGAGAAGCCTTCAAGATTTTATGAGTTTGATGAAGATGACCAAGACAGTGTTCAAGGATCTCAATCCTCTCCGGTGAGACAGAGTCAGCCTGATCCGGTAAATCAGGAAGAAGAGATAGGTTTAAATGAGCCTGATCAAGAAACAGCAGTGCTGGATACTCCCAAAATTCCAAGGTATGTAAGACTGAATCACTCTGAAGATCAGATCATAGGTGACAGAAGCAAAGGTGTACAAACTAGAAGGAATATTGCTCAAAATCAGGATGAATGCTGTCTGATTTCAAAAATTGAACCTAAAACAATAAATGAAGCCTACAATGATGAAAACTGGACCAAAGCAATGAAAGATGAATTGATGCAAATTGAGAAAAATCATACTTGGGATCTTGTTCCCAGACCTAGAGACAGGAATGTAATTGGAACCAAGTGGGTCTTCCGGAACAAACTAAATGAAGCTGGTGAAGTAATCAGAAACAAAGCTAGATTGGTCTGCAAAGGCTACTCTCAAATAGAAGGAATTGACTTTGAAGAGACTTTTGCTCCGGTGGCAAGAATTGAAGCAGTCAGATTACTTCTTGCATTTGCTGCTTTCAAAGACTTCAAGGTATATCAGATGGATGTCAAGTCTGCCTTCCTAAATGGTGATCTGGAAGAAGAAGTCTACATTGAACAACCGGATGGATTTCAATTGTCTGATAATAATGATATGGTCTGCAAGTTGAAGAAAGCTTTGTATGGATTGAAGCAAGCCCCAAGAGCATGGTATGAAAGGTTGGATAAGCATCTTGTGCAGATTGGATTCAACAAAGGTACTGCTGACAGTAACTTATATTTCAAAATTGATCATGAAAACATTCTGATTGTTGAAGTGTTTGTGGATGATATCATTTTTGGAGGAAGAGATAGTATGTGCAAAACTTTTGCAAATCAGATGAAAAGTGAGTTTGAAATGTCTATGCTTGGTGAAATGAATTTCTTCTTGGGTCTGCAAATTACTCAAACAAAAGAAGGGATCTTCATTTCTCAGACCAAATATGTGAAAGAATTGTTAAGGAAATTTGGTATGGAAGACTCAAAGCCAATGAACACTCCTATGGCAATCGGATGTAAGTTAAGCAAAGATGATGATTCTCCAAAGGCAGATCAGACAAAGTATAGATCAATGATTGGTGGATTGTTGTATCTCACTCAAACTAGACCAGATATAATGCAGGCTGTTGGTCTTGTGGCAAGATTCCAGGCCGATCCTAGAGAATCTCATGTTATGGCAATCAAAAGAATTTTTAGGTACTTGAAAGGAACAGTTGAGTATGGTCTATGGTACCCTAGAGATCCGGATTTCTCTCTTCATGCTTACACAGATGCAGATTGGGCAGGAGATGTGGATGACCGGAAAAGCACTAGTGGTGGAGCATTCTTTTTGGGGAAGAGATTGGTCTCTTGGCTAAGCAAGAAACAAGATGCAATATCTCTGTCTACAACTGAAGCAGAATACATTGCAGCAGCAGGTAGTTGCACTCAAATCTTATGGATGAAGCAGATGCTAAGAGACATCAAAGTTGAATATGAGGAGCCTATCACAATTTTCTGTGATAATTCAAGTGCAATTAATATTTCCAAGAATCCGGTATTGCATTCTAAGACTAAGCACATATCTATCAAATTTCACTTTTTGAGAGAACAAGTAAACAAGGAAGAAGTCAGATTGGAGTATGTTCCCTCCAAGGATCAGATTACAGATATCTTTACAAAACCTCTTCCCAAGGACTCTTTTGAATATCTCCGGGAGAAGTTAGGGGTCATGGCCCCTCCGGTGATGAACTAAGATGCACTGATGTGCATCAGTCCGGTGGCTATCACAGTCATATCTTGTGATCCGGACTAATGGGGAGCTGCAACTAAGGGGGAGCAGCTGGTATGATTCTGATGTATGAGAATTGCAAGTATGAGCCCTTTGCCATTGATGTCAAAGGGGGAGAGAAGACATGTGAAAAACAAGTGGTCGATGATCAAAGGGGGAGCAGTAAAGGAAGAGAAGACATATGAAAAGTTGAAGTTCTTGTCTTAATGGTTTTTCACATCATATGTTGCCATCAATGACAAAGGGGGAGATTGTTGCAAGTATGAGGTGAGCCATTGTTGTCATTGATGTCAACATACTCATATTGCATTGACAAGAAGGATTTGATGAGCTGTGTGCTGAGGATATTGAGAAAATTAGCCTCAGTCAGGAACAGTGAAGAACAGTGATGAGAAGAAGGTAAATGTACTGTATAGGATGAGAACCGGAGGATGCGGATTAAAGGGTTAGTAGATATGAGTCTTGAGATGCTACAGTTAAGATTTCAGAGGTCCGCATGAAGATCTGAAGGAGTTGTGGCTGCCGGTATAGAACCGGGTCCGGCAAGTATCCAGAGGTAACAGAGGATCACAAAAAGGTCCGGTGAGGTCTGGAATTGTATCATCCTAATCTACGGATTGGACAGAGTGTTTGGGATGTCCTTGTGATGTGTCATCCTGATTTGTGTATGATTTGGAGGTCCGGAAGTACCTCTTGCATTATGACAGTGGCGACAGACTGTGTTCTTGAAGTTCCGGATGAGGAAGACAAGAGATCCCAGTAAGTAGAGGAAGTGCGGATGTATCCGGACATTCAGACAGGCTTGTGAAGGTTCTTGAATCATGTTTAGGTTATGTTGTTGGTCCGCATTGATGGTAGAGCCCGGAATTGAAGTTATTCTTCCGGATGAACTTCTTGCTCTGTGTAGCCGACCGGATGAGTTGTTCATCCTGCGAATGTTCTTGTGATGGCCGACCGGATGTGTTATTCATCTTGCGGATACTCCTATGGTTGTTTGCCGACTTAGATGTTTGTTCCTAAGTCGATGTCTTGTATAAATAACGGTTTGTGAGTTCATTTCAAGGTGTGGTGTGTGGATGAGTGTGGCATAGCAAAGAAACATGCGAAAGGCAGAGCAGAGTTTGTTGGGCTTAATTGGAACTGATCCGGACATGATAGAGATGTCATTCTCCAGTTCAAGACTGTGATTTTTATCACTTTGTAGACAGTGTGTCTCCTTGTAGGCAGTGGGCCTCTTTGTGAGCAGTGTGCTCGAGCAGTGAGCCCTTATTGGCATGTGCCATTCATTCTTCTTTATTCTTCTAACAGAGAATAATTCTTGGGTTAATCACCCCGTGGTTTTTCCCTTAACCGGGTTTTCCACGTCAAAATCTTGGTGTTCAATGTGTTCTGCTCTTGTGTTTATGTATTATGCTTCCATGGATGATTATTTGATATGCTGCTAACTAACAATAAGAATCAAGTGTTTGAAAGAAGAAGAAGTTTTATACAACTGATTCACCCCCCCCTCTCAGTTGTATGCCCTAGATCCAACAAACCGACCAATATGCAAACTAGTAACATCAAATTCTCTGCCTTCTATGCTTATTCCTCTTATTTTGTTAAGAGAAGAGTGCCAAAAATGATGGGTTTAATAACCCAACATAAGGCAAAGCAGTTTTGTTATTACATCTTTCTAAGGGATCTCTAATATTCTAATATAATTTAGTCTTCTACAATATGAACATTTGCATGTGTGTGAATGATAAGCTTTAACAATAGTTTTTTAATAGCAGAGCACAACGTGCTCGCGTTATGGCTTAAATTTTTTAAAAAAAGTTGGCCACTTTTTGGCCCCCAAACTTTTTGCACGTGCCCTTATGCTCTCTACATAAGCCATGAAGGAGACATTTTGTGTCCTACACAAATTGAGAGACTTAGGAAATGGCTTGAGGCTTGCAATTCCTCTTCCATCATTAGGTGGGAGCTAGAATACATTATTTTGTACCTTTTTGTTTGAAATATATAATGGGACCTACCTCCTTGGTAGCAGTTCATCTAAAAAAATATGGTATATAATAATAAGTATAGTTATATTTAAAATTTTATATCTGAAGTAAATATAATTCAATAATAAATATATATAAATATGTAATATAATAGATTTAATTTAAATATATTTCTTTGAAAAGTCAACTCTTTGAGAAATAAAAATAATTAAGAAAATTATGATTAGATGTCGATCTTGAAATACTGTTGTGAAATAAAATAAGACTATAAGACTATATATATCCTTGCATCATAAACATAAGTGTTTTGAGTCCTAACCGTCATGAGTTATGGGCATCTTGGACCCTATCGAAATGTTAGCATAGCCTAATAAAAATTTGATTATGTTTTTGGACAAAAAAGCATAAATACAACCAATAAAAAATTAAAATTAGATAAAATGGTACATAAAAATAAATTAAAAATAGATTTAGTTTACATTTTTTAATTTTTAAACATTATACTTAAAACTCCACTAAAATTATTATCATAAACATCAATATTATATTTTAAATTAACCAATTCTAAACTTAAACATTAGTTAATTATATAACATATTTATTGAAGATAAATAAGTCACCTCTCATTTAAATTTCATCAACCAAATACGTGAACTAATACATAAACATATACATCCATGTTAATCCTAATGGACCAACCAAAGTTGAAATGATAAAATTATTTTAAAAAACTAAAATCTAATGTCGAGGAAAAGTCGTGTCACATTGTTAATGTAAAAGAGAACATGTGGTCGCATAAACTATCACTTAGGAAAAAACCCATTCTAATAAATTGTGGTACGACTTTGTAGCCTAACAACTCATGGTAGCTAGGTAAAGCCTGTGCATTGTTGGGAAAAAAATGGAAAGAAACACGATGGGAAAAATTGATGATGGAACGGAAAACAGATGGCCTGATCCATTTCAATTGTCTTGCACTGTCTATAGATTTATATTTGGAGAAGTAAATTGTTTATTCAATATATACATGATCTACATAGATTATAAGTTATTGATATCAAAATAAGTCTTAGATAAGTTTTGAGAAAAAAAAATCATTATTTTGCATATGGAAAAGTTTCAAGTATACATAGTTTGTAAAATTGAGTTGCTAAGAGTAATAAATAAGGGGGCATATTTCTAGGAGATGAAAAGCTTGTTTTTTTCTCATTTTTTTGTTTCAATCAACTATTTGAATGTGTTTGGGCTTTTTTGCATGCATGCATATCTTTCGAATTTAAAGTTGGGGCATATGCAAAGACTTGCAAGGTTTGTTGCTCTTGATATAGCTGTGAATGGCAATCCCTAATAATCAATGTTGTTAATGTTAATTGTTTCCCTTTCAAGTGTTAGACCTTGTGATTTGTGTATTGTTAAGGCCTATGCCATGTTTTCTACTTGGAACTAAAAAGTAGTTTGAATCCACAAATTTTAGTTCGATATCATACATTTGTGATGGGTTCCATAGCAATCCTTTTGTAACACCCAAAATAATTTTCACCTTAAAAACTACGTTCAACCAAAGGTAATTTTTTTTAAAAAGTTTAAAAGCAGAAAATGATAAATTATTTTTGATTTTAAAACAAAGAAGTTCATTCATCGACTAATTATGAATCATGAAATTGTAAGTTACACAAAGGGGTCTATACATCTTCAACATTTATCAATGTGATGATTAAAGTTGTTAAGAACATTTTCAAAAATAGAAACTTACCAAAGTCACTGCATCTTGATTGTCGACCATCCAAATTCAAGTCTCGGCAAGCCTCTGGAGATTAGAAGAGAAAGTATCTTTGAGAAGCTTAACCTCCAACCATAGACCGTCGGTCTCCCGCACACCTTCCTACCTGAAAGTGGCCCTACCCTACTCAAAGAGGATAGACTTAGTATAACCAATGGTGTTAGCCATTTGAGTACTGGTATTGTGACCTATGTAACTTGTTATCATGCAATTCCCCTAGATACCCTCTAGACAAGCATGACTACTCCACAAGCTACGCCATCCAATCACGGTGAACTAAAAATGCACTAGAGGTAGGTGCACTACATTGGCCAAAAGATTTGAATATGCTTAGCGTAATATCAATGCAAATAGTAAGTACACCCACCCCAACTCGACTTGATTTAATTGCAATCCTACAGTTACATTTGATCATGTTAAATTTCTTAGCCTTTCTGGCTCAACATGCTTCTATGCATATCAGTTTGGTTTGTTGTAAAACTTTAAGGCACTCAAAGTCATTACCACTTTTGTGATTAGGTATAATTTCTAGCTTTACTGATTCCTCAGTTATCGATAATAGTTTTTCAGGTGGACTATTGAGTTTGATGCTTGTCTAAAACTATCTTCTCAAAGATAGAACTTTACATTATTGACATAGCCCAAAGAGGGACATCTTTTAACTTGTTATCGAGTCGAAGTTTTTATGCTAGCATGATGGTAGTTTCTCCAAGGCTTTAGTCTATGACCTAGAGTCATTAACCAACTTCCAATCTTAAATACCATAATAATTTCTTCTTTAATATAAAGAGTCGTTTTGTATTATTTTAACAGATAACTATCATTTGTATAAACAAGTACTATAAATCAAAATGTTCTATCTTCAAGAATACCCTTTTATTCAACTCCTACATTAGTTTGATATCTAAAATCTTTCTAACATAGACTTTATACCTACTGAGTATTTTACTATCTACCATATACATTCTAATCGAGTTGCAGTTGGTGAAGTAGCATAGGCAGCATTCTATAGTTATAGAAGTCAAGACTAGAAGAGAAGTCGTTTCGACTCCCTATTGAAAGAAGAAAAACAATAAAGAACTAAAAGTCCCAAGTTGTTCTCTCAAAGGAGCCTATTTGCACGAGACAAGTTCCACACTATTGAATGAAGAGCAAAACCTCAGTCGTTTACTATTACAAGATAAAAGACACAGTGACTTCCTGATGGAGCAAACTTCACACCAAAATGCTGTTAGCCTAGCATTATTTTGATAGACTAAAACTTACTTTTGGTTTAAAATAGATTTTTATTGTTTAGACACAATAAAGCTTGAATAAAACCGAAGTTCTAACAATGATCATTTGATGACAGAATTACGACCTTCTAAGCCCCTATGTAGTCGATGTTAAGCCTGGCAAAAAGAGATGTTTTCCCTTCTGATAAGCCACCGGTTATCATTACAATGGCATACAATTAAGTAAGCTAAGCTATTAATTGAGGATCTTTATTGATTTGAGTATGATCAAACATTCGATATCACTTAGAAATGATTATCATTTCACATAATGATAAATAGGTTATAATTGACTTTACTGGCACCTGAATACTATACATCATCCACATAAAAAAAATATAGATTATGCAGGAAGAATTGAAAACCTGTTAGTTGGCTTCTCAGCTCAGATGCCTCGTTAGACTCCTATCGACCTTTGAGCTATTGGTCTCCTTCTACTCTGGTGTTTTCGGTTCTCTTCTCCTCCCTCAAACCTCTAAATAAAACTCACTATATCCATCACACGAAGTTCTGTTACCCACCGTCGAAACTAAAACTAACTCTTCTAACTAAATCACATAACCAACTACTTGGTAACTACCAAGCTCGACTATGAACATTTGTCCTCCTTCCAAGACTACTAACACAAGATTCACTTTATCTTCCTCTATTCTTGCAGCTTATCCGCAAGGTGGAGCTAACTATTTGCGAGGTGGCAGTTTTCAGTTTTGGACATGATGCCACACTACTTCAAAAATATTTTTGAGTTTAGATCAGATACATGACTTGGAATAATGGCTGAGCTGATGACCACTCATAAAAGTTTGAAGCTCAAGAATGAATAAAATGTTTTGGAATAAAAGACATCATCAATATCGAATTAAGTGAACCTTTCGAGCTATTGCTCGATCACTAACACTATTAAAGAATGTAAGAATTGTTACTTAATGACTATTTAAATATAACTTATATATGATTTTGTATATTACCATTACAATATGACCAATGGTATTACACTTGACGGTCTCATAGTTTTAAAACATTATTTAAACCTTTGATATACGACGATAACCCAAATTAGAGATAATTCTACATCCGTCAAATTCTGTAATTAAATGTTTACATCATACACTCGTAGAGCTTTATGATGATGACGACGATTGAAGCACAAACACAATATGAAGGTTGGAGTCGATTTTTACGTACAACTTTCAACTTTTACGCCAAACCACTAAACAAGATACAACATACAACTCATTCTCGAGTGTATACATTTATATATATAAATATATATATCAACCGTCCATTTTTGGTGACATGATTTAGAGTATTACAACACAAATGTCGATTACCCTTACTCATCAAGACAACTACGAAAGGAAGAGTGACCTATTATTATAAACCTAGACATTCTCATCCAGAATTGACTTAACCCAAAATCAATACTTATCTTAAAGCAACTAGGTTTATCTACCTAATGTTCATTTTCAATGGCCAACACCCATTGGTTATTCCAAGGTCTATTCTCTCTTTCTCGAAGATACTTTCTCTTCTTCTTGCTTCTTCATGAACATGTTCCATCTATTCCTGCCATTAACAATCTCATATACAATTTGTGGTCAGAGTACCAATATTCTGATCAAAACACATTTACATCAAATCATTTCATTTTCATATCAAAAAGACATTTTAATGCATAACATCAGATTGATCATAATCAAGTAAAAATCCATGATTTCATAAAATTAATCTTTCCTAATCATAACATCATTTTTTTCTATGATGTTAAACATATTCACATGACTGTACTATTTAAGAAAAAGTAAATAGTAATACTAAATCCAAAAAGGGGATGTAACATATCTTTCCCCTATAGAATCATCGTCCCCAATGATTGAGTTTATCAAGTAAAATTTTTAACATAAAAACATGCTTTTATAGTTTAACATTAATGTTTTTGAAAAGATAGGGAAATCTTTAGTGGATGTCATTATAGTCTTCCCAAGTGGCGCTATCCTCGCCATATTGATCCCACTGAATTTTGCATTGTAAGTGTTATCCTATTTTCCTCCGTTCAGAGCTAAATAGTTAACCTGGTATTTTCCTTGAAAATCCTTTAAAGAGTCCCTAAAAAGCCAAAGTGCCATTTTTTCCAAAAAACCTTGCCTAAAGAACCTTACCATCGGAAAGAGCTTGAAAAAATAGGTAGGTTTGCTTTTTACTTCACCCTGAAATTCGACTAAACAAAGAAGTTATTGATGGTCAAAGTTTCAGTCAACATACATTTCAAATGTACATTTGGTGGGCTTGCAAATCCCTATCAACCTTAGGAAATGTTGAGAAAGTAAGTTGTATGCATTTTCTGAATGTATATTGAGCCAAGGAAATACATGTGCAAAGGGGGAATCTTTCGCAGATTCCTGAAATATTCCTGGTTTGTATATCCGGTTGCATAAAAATATACAAGGATGAAATGTATATTTGGCTTGTATATTTGCATGTACAAGTGAAAGATACAAAGAAATATGCATGGAAAATATACAAGGCCGGTGAACATACATGTGCTACAGTAGAATGTATATCAGGTTTGTATATTCGCATATACAACCCAATATACAATGAAAATGTACAAGGCCGATCTATATGCATCAGGAACAGTGTAATGTATATTGGCAGGTTGCTACAGTGGCTTGTATATTTGCACTTGTATGTTTGCACATACAAGCGAAATATACAAAGAAAAGATAGAAGGAAATATGCAACGGCCGATATACAGGTGCAAATGTACATTTGCTACAGTGCCAAGGAGAAAATATACAATGGCATGTGTATATCGCCAACATACAAGAGTTGGGGCCCATGCATATACAAGGAGGATTGTATGTTTTGACATACAAAGGATCACATGAACAATGGCTTGTATATCGCACATATACAAAGCAAATATACATTGGCGATATGTAAGCCGGATTTCAAATGAATATCAATTCTGGCACTTTCAGGCTTCAGGTCTGGTTTGTATGTATCAGTGTTTGTATGTTTGCAACAAACAGAGAGGGAGATACAAATGGTGGGGCCCACAATGTACAAGGGGTTTTGCATGTCGGTGATATACAAGTACACATGCTAGTCAGGATGTGCAAAGGCAAAAGTAGTGTCATGTATATTCGAAAGATGCTACAGTGGTTTGTATATGCAGTTGTATATTTGCATATACAACCAAATATACAAGAGTTAACATACAAACCCGAACCCGATTGCATTTTTCAATGATTTCATAAAGAGTTTCGGGTCCACGGCTTGTATATCGGTGTTGTATGTGCCGATATACAAGCAGATGATACAAAGGATTTACAAGAGGTGGGACTTGTATATACAAGGGCGATTGTATGCATATGCAAGTCGCAATTGCAGGGAGCAAAATGCACATTTGCATGTGCTAGTTGTTTGTATATTTGCTTGTATCTTTGCATATACAAGCCGATATGCAGGAGGGTTTTCGACTAAACAGATGCAGTTTTTCAGTGACAGGTCCCAGTTTAGTTTGACGGCAAATCAGGAGGTGCCACATGGCAGTGGCGAATGCATATACAAGGCTCTTGCACATACAAAGATGGTTTAAAAGGCAATTTCAAATGTATATCCTGGAAGCGATTACAACGATCTTTTAGGCACCAAAAAGCAGAGATACATGTAAAGCGTTTTGTACATGCAAAGGCAGACTCAGAGACATTTTCAAAGGCTGATATATACACAAATGCAGAAGCGATATATACAGTCATTTGACCAAAACTTTGACCACCTGTATCTTCCCCATTTCAATGAATTTCAACATGCTATAAGAGGCAAAAAATGCTTGTTTTTCCCTCCTCTTCCATTTGAGTAGGTTTTTTTGGGGGATTTTCCAATTTACATTTTTCGGATCCAGCTTTGCATGTAGGATCGATTAGATGTTTTAGCAGCCGCCTTGAAGGGTTGGGGACTTTTCTTCTCCACAGTGGCTCGGGTTGGTGAATTTCTGCAGGTGCATTCATGGCGTATGGGCTCTTTATCCTTCAGGACCATTTCTGGCACGCTGGACGGCAAATTTAGAGGTTGCTTCTCCATCCCTTGTCCTATCTCGCGTCATGGCTGCTATCTTCCGCGTTTTCTCTTGGCGATAGCATGGTCCACATCCCTTCACCATGCCTCAGCCCATACTTTCCTACTTTTGGCATTTATGACCTCGGTTCTCTGATTCAGTGACTCCTTGCCCTCCTGGTAGGAGTCTGGCCTATAAGAAATGTAAACTCTTTTGCAAAAGGAGGGTGGTAGATTTTGGGGGCTGTTATGCTGCCATTTTTTTTGTAGTCAGACCTCTTAGTGTAATTGCAAGGGTATGGGAATGTGACTTACTGTGCCTGAATCTGGCCTCTGTTGTCTTCCTTTTATCCACCAATGAATGTAATTAGCTCTGTTGGTATACCCCTGGTATGAAATATTTATGCATTGTAACAATTTTCTGGACCTTCATGATTAATAGATGTTGATTCTTGCCTCTTTTATCTGTGGATTTCTGTGTTTCAATTGGGGGTTGTAGTCTGTTCTATGGGTAAAATGGCCCCTCTACAGTTTTAGCTTTCATATCGAAGCCTCAAACCAGTCTTAAAATCTGTACGAATCTCCCCTCAGTAGTAAAGGAGTCATTGTTGTGTCCATGCCTTGACCACCATCACTCATTAAATCTGGTGTATCACCCCCTTTTCCCTTTCAATTTTCCTTCTAGCTCTTTCCCTTGTAAGTTGTCTAGCACTAGATTTAGTATCACTACTCTAAGTAATAGGCTTAGAGAAAGGAACCAGCCTTCTATGGAGGTTTGATCTCAAATCACAAGGTCCCACACTTCGAGATCATTCCCATGTTATCCTAGATTGCTAAGGTCTCGTGACTACAGCAAAGGGTGCAAATCTAGGTGATAACAGTTTCTAGCACGCCTGGTGGGACAAGGATTAAGAATAACAAGTTCAAGTACTACATTTGATTACTAGTTTTGATGTGTAGCCAGTGATATCTGGACCTTTAAGAGGTCAGAAATTGCACATCTGGCGACTCCAAGCTTTGGTTTGGCATAATCGGTGTATTTCTGCTTATGAGAAGAATACCTACCAAAAGCAGCTCTTCACCTTTCGAGTATCTACAATTATCCCCACTGAGGAGAAGAGGAGTAGTAGTTGAGAAACACAAGAGGACTCGCGTGCAGTCTAGGAGAGCCAAGTTGACTCCCCCTATAGTTGGAGCTCACTCTACCCCAAGGGCCTCAGTCACAATGATCCTTGCGGCCAAAAATCAACTCTTTGTGGCTTTCAATCAAGGCAGCCTGTTGAATCTAATGCAACATGATGATATCCCGGTTGCTTCCCTGAGGAGTTTACCATTCTTTCATGGTGAAGATCAAACCACCCCAGCTGAGCATATCAAGGACATTACAAACCTATGTGATGTCCATCATGTGACAGAAGAAATGTGGTAATTAGACTGTTGGTAGCTTCCCTAAAAGGGAAGGCTCTACAGTGATTTAGAAGCCTACTGATGAATTCCATAGATTCCTGGGATCGCTTGGGAGGAGAATTGTGCAGTTCCTTCGAAGACAAATCAGATCATCTATCACTGGTGGAGCAACTGTTTACAATCAAAAGAGCCCCTCACGAAGTAATGTCAGACTTCAACCACCGTTTCCAAAAGACATGGGACAGAATCCCACCAACGGTAAGGCCTACAGCTGACCATGCATTCCTATATTTTTTGAGAGCATTAAATAGTGACATCTCTATCATGATTCAATCCATGGGAGGTTTTTCCTTACCACAGGCTTATACCATAGCCATTAGGGCTGAAAATAGCCTCATTCAAGCTGGCAAAATTGCTCCTAGACCTCCTCTACCAATTTTCCCTGCTATTCGGCCACAAATCCCAACATACGTACCTCCCATAGCTGTTATACCTACTGCACCTATGATACCAGCAGCTAATGTGCAGCCAAATAGATCAAAAAGTGCTGCTCAAAATCAGTCTTCTGAGTTACAAGAGATCAAGGGATTGTTACAATCTTTTGGTAATGAGCTGACTAATATGAAAAAGTAGCAGTTTCAGAATAGACAGCCCTATCAGCCATATAACCAAGGACAAAACCAGTCTTATCAGGGACAGAACCAACCCTACCAAGCTAACAGGCCACCTTACCAGAACAATTATCAAGGAGTTAGGCAAAACATGAACCAGAGATCTTTCCAGCCTTACAATCCTGCATCCACCAGTGACGTTAGTGACATCGTCCCTGTTCAGAACAACCTAGCCATTGAATATGAATGGTGCTCTCCAAGCAATCAGTCGCACGGTCAAGCAGCATGTCGAAATGGAGCCATAAATCAAGCCTTGATAGTGAAAAATGTTGCAGTTTCACAGCCAAGCACATCTAAAGAGGGGACTGTGCAGCAAATAGAGTAGTCTCAGCATGATACTGCCTTCATGAATTGGTAGGAAAATGAGTTTTGTGGCATGATTAGGGATGACACTCCAGTCGCTGCGAACACAAGAGCCAAAAAAAGGAGTTATGAGATAGATCAGGGGGCAAGCAAAGGAAAAGGACCTGATGATCCTCCTGCATCCCAACTTCCCCATGTGTTACAAAGAAATACTCAAGCAACTACCAAAGAGCAGCCTCATTTACACGCTGATATTGCTACCGCCAAGCCACATCAGAAGGTGAGTGTTTGTGCACCTTTCAATATCATTGAGAATATGAAGAAGGCAAATGTGACAATGTCTATGTGGGATTCCTTGGCAATCCCAGGTCAAAAGGACATATTGCAATCAGCCTTATCTGATTTGAAAGTATCCAAAGATACAACTGTTGACCCAAATAGAGTTGTCCTTATCAATTCACCCCAGGACAGCAGCAAACAACCAAGCAAGACTATCAAACCACTTCCATTCTATGTGTCATTAATAATAGGAGATAAGCTTGTATACAATTGCATGGTAGATAGTGGTGCAAGTAGTTCTATTATGCCTAAACAAGTTGCAGACCAATTAGGGCTCAAATACCAACCTCTTGAGAAGGGTGTAGTCTAATTAGATGGCACGGCTGTTAATACTGTGGGTGTAATAAAAGACTTAGGTCTTACTCTACATACCTATCCCAATGTTTCCATCTTCCAAGAGGTCTTCATCATAGACCTGCCTCCTCATTTTGCCATGTGCCTATCAAGAGAATTCACAGCCAAAATAGGAGGATATCTATCCTCTGACTGGTCACACATGTTTTTTAGGACCAGGTATGGCACTAAAGTGATCCTAAGGTCTGAGTTGCTTTCAAACCATCATATAGAGCCCTACACACCTAGTGTTGTTAATGCAAATTGCATTATTTTTGAAGATCCTGAACTTGTGGCTGCCCAAGAGCTACAAAATGAAAGTATACTAGAGGTGTCATTGAAGGAATGGGCCTCAAAAGATGTTGTAGTTGACCCTGAGGCATATATTCAAGAGACTGGTATGGGGGTTTACATACTACATAAGCCTGAGGCAGCAATTCCAAGTATGGTAAAGGATGCAGAACAACAGACAATGTAGCAGAATGAAGTGTGGAAAATATATTTTGATGGCTCTAGGAGCATAAATGGATCCGGTGGTGGAGCAATGCTTGTGTCCCCACAAGGTGAAAGATATTATTCTACTTTCCATTTTGCCTTTTCATGCACCAATAACACTACCGAATATGAGGGGCTAATCCAGGGGTTGCACTGGGCAAGAAAGAGGAAGATTGGTTGTTTGTAGGGGTTTGGGGACAGTGAACTCATTATAAATTAGGTGAGAGGATGGCATGCTACAAAGAGCGATACTTTGAAATGCAATAAGCATAGGGTGTGGGACATGATTGAGGAGTTTGATGCTTTCAATCTGGTCTCCATTCCCAGAAATCAGAATTACCATGCAGATAGGTTGGCTGCAATTGGGGCATAGTTTGATATTCCCAGTGATATCCAACGAGGAAAAATGCAGCCTCATGTAAAAATAGTTGACAGACCCTCTATCCCTGACAATAATGTTCATTGGCAGGTCTTTGAAAGTGATGAACAAATTCTGGGATTCCTGTTAGAGGAGGATGAGTTTTCCATGATGAATTAGGATAAACTCAAACAACAGTATGGCAACGATCAGGTTATTCAGCTGAAGACAAACAAGCTGTCCAAGGGATTGGTGACTTTGAAGTCAATCTTTGGCACTGATGATCAGATGAAGAAGACCAAAACTGGCATGCAAATAAAGGAGGAGCATTACGAGGAGCTAGAAATCTTCAAGGGTAAGCTTCTCAAAATTGGTAAGATCTGTTCTCCTGAAGATAGAAAGGCTTTTATTGCTCTGTGCTGTGAATTTGAAGATGTGTTTGCCTGGGATTATTCAAACCTAAAAGGTTTTGACCCTCACATTGCCCAGCATACCATAGAATTAGAACCAGGGGCAAAACCTGTAAGGCAGAAGTAGAGACCCCTAAATCCAAAGCTTGAGCCCCTGATGATTAAAGAATTGACCAAGTTAATCAAGGGAAAGATCATTTTCCCGATCAAACATACTTCTTGGGTCTCTAACCTTGTCCCTGTTAGAAAAAAGAATGGGGAGATCAAACTGTGTGTTGATTTTAGAGATTTAAATAGGGCCTCCCTAAAAGACCACTACCCATTGCCCTCAATGGAACAGATCCTACAGGTAGTAGCTAGCTCAGAGAGATTCTCCTTACTTGATGATTTTTTTAGTTATAATCAAGTGTTAGTCAAGGAAGAGGATCGGTATAAAACCTCTTTTACTACCAAATGGGGCACCATGGCCTACAAAAGAATGTGTTTTGGCCTATCAAATGCTGGCTCAACTTTTCAGAGGGCTATGGGCACGGCTTTCAAGGGTTTTCTTTACAAACTGGTGCTCGTGTACTTAGATGATATCACAGTCTTTTCCAAGAATGCATCTGAGCATCTTTTTCATTTGAGGCAAGTATTTGAGAGATGCAGAGAGTTTGGGATATCTCTCAATCCCAAAAAATGTATTTTCACTGTACATGAGGGCAAGCTATTGGGGCACATTGTGTCAAAGAAAGGCATCACCATTAATGTTGAAAGGGTGAGAGCCATTCTGGAATTGCCCTTACCCAGCCACAAGAAGGGACTTCAAAGTTTCATTGGCAGAATTAATTTTTTGCAAAGATTTATACCAGACATTGCAAACCTTCTGAAGCCCTTGACGTCCATGTTAAAAAAGAATATAGTTTTTAGTTGGATGAAGGAGGCCAAGCTAAGCTTCAAGTCCATAAAAGAAGCGCTCTCAGCTGCGCCAACCCTGATAAATCTGGACTTCTCCAAGGATTTTATTTTGTATGCTTATGGCGGTCTGGATACCATTTCTACAATTTTGGTGCAGCAACAGAGCGAGGGTTTTGAATAGCCAATTGCTTTTTTCAGCCAGGGCTTAGAAGAATATGAACAGAGATACAGCTTTATTGAGAGGCACATCCTTGCAGTGGTGAGGAGCTTCAACAAATTCATGCATCTTACTTCTAATAATAAGATACATTTAATGGTCGCTCACCCTGGCGTAAAGGAGTTCCAGCTGAGTAAGGACGTCAATGAGAAAAGAGCTGGTTGGATTACCAGGGTCATGGAGTATGACCTTGACATCAAAATAACCAAGCTCATTCGAGGAAGAGGACTCAGCGAGCAGCTTGTTGTTAGTCCTGAGAGTGAAGCAAGAAAGGAAGAGGTAGCATTTCTGGCCATAGAAGGTGAACACCAGATGGACGCAGCAGTAGTGGGCACTAGTTGGGTTCATAATATGATCCATTTTTTGCAGACTGGTGAATGTCCAGCAAGGTTAGATAGAGCCAAGAGAAGGTACTTTAGATTGTAGTCTATCCCATATGTCCTAATCAATGGCATCCTTTTCCAAAAGGATTTTAATGGCGTATTATTAAGATGCATTGCTGAAGCTCAGACCGACAAAGTGCTGTGAGAGTTCCATGATGGAGCAGCAGGGGGTCATTTTGCCCCAAGGACTACTGCCTGGAAGATAATGAGAGCTGGATATTATTGGCCCAGCTTATTTAAGGATGCCCACGCATGGGCTAGAAAATGTGTGAAGTGTGCCATTTTTGCAGGCAAATCAAGGTTGCCAGCTCTACCTCTGCAGCCAATTCAAGTTAAGCAACCTTTCATAAGGTGGGGTATCAATTTTATAGGCCCCATTAACCCGCCTTCTAGTGTAGGTCACAGGTGGGTGCTCACAACAACTAATTACTTCACAAGATGGACTGAGGCAGTGGCCCTAAAGGAATCCAATGAAAATGCTGTTCTGAACTTTTACAGTGACCTGGTAGCTAGATTTGGGGTACTTGATTCTATCATCTCAGACAATGCCTTGGCTTTTGTCAGATTAAAAATAACTGACTGGGCCATGAAGAATGGGATCTACTTGGGCACTTCATCAAATTATTACCCTCAGGGTAATGGCCTGGCTGAGTCCACAAATAAAAACCTCATAAGGATCATCAAGAGAACCATGGAAGATAACTAGAGGACCTGGCATACTAATTTGAAATCTGCCTTATGGGTAGATAGAATAACTCCTAAGAGGTCCATTGGGAACTCTCCATATATGCTTGTTTATGGAAAGGAGGCAAGATTGCATGTATCTGCAGAGCTACCAACTCTTGACGTCATGAACCAGCTGGAGATGTTTGAGGAAGAGGATCCCATGGCTGTCAGATATGCTCAGCTCATGGAGCTTGAAGAAACCAGAGATAGGGCTAAGAAGACTATGGAGTATCATCAGCTTCAGATCAAGGGAGTTTTTGATCAGAAGGCCATTCCCAGAAACTTCAAGGAGGGGGATTTGGTGCTCAAGTGGGATGAATTAAAGAACAGGCTAGGGAGACACTCCAAATTTGATAGCATGTGGAGTGGCCCATTTCTCATTACTGAATGCAAGGAGCATAACACATTTCAGTTATCAAATATGGATAGACAAAGTTTGCCTATCCCAGTCAATGGGACACACCTAAAAAGGTGTTTTGAGGTATGAGTGCTCTCTAAATTGGTAGGTTAGGTCTCTATGCTTTCAATAAGTGTTGTTGTACAATAGTTTAGATGCCTCTTTGTTTTCCCTAAGTGTTGTCTAGCACAGTTTGCGGGTTGCTGTCAGCATTTTGTTTGGCCCCTTGTTCTCTTGTGTCCTTCATTGCTATCATGCTGGGTTTTGGGGTCAAGATGTTTGTCAAGGTATTTTCAGTCCTTTTTGACTCCATGCCCAATGAATGCAAGACCACTGATCTTTTATTTAGCAGGCAAACACCCCATAGAGGTCGCAAAAAATGTTATCTTATTTTCCTCCATTCAGAGCTAAATAGTTAACCTGGTATTTTCCTTGAAAATCCTTTAAAGAGTCCCTAAAAAGCCAAAGCACCATTTTTTCCAAAAAACCTTGCATAAAGAAACTTACCATCGGAAAGAGCTTGAAAAAATAGGCAGGTTTGCTTTTTACTTCACCCTGAAATTTGACCAAACAAAGAAGTTATTGATGGTCAAAGTTTAAGTCAACATACATTTCAAATGTACATTTGGCGGGCTTGCAAATCCCTATCGGCCTTTGGAAATGTTGAGAAAGTAAGTTGTATGCATTTTCTAAATGTATATCGAGCCAAGGAAATGCATGTGCAAAGGGGGAATCTTTCGCAGATTCCTAGAATATTCCTGGTTTGTATATCCGGTTGCATAAAAATATACAAGGATGGAATGTATATTTGGCTTGTATATTCGCATGTACAAGTGAAAGATACAAAGAAATATGTATGGAAAATATACAAGGCCGGTGGACATACATGTGCTACAGTAGAATGTATATCGAGTTTGTATATTCACATATACAACCCAATATACAATGAAAATGTACAAGGCCGATCTATATGCATCAGAAACAGTGTAATGTATATTGGCAGGTTGCTACAGTGGCTTGTATATTTGCGCTTGTATGTTTGCACATACAAGTGAAATATACAAAGAAAAGATAGAAGGAAATATGCAACGGCCGATATACAGGTGCAAATGTACATTTGCTACAGTGCCAAGGAGAAAATATACAATGGCATGTGTATATCGCCAACATACAAGAGTTGGGGCCCACGCATATACAAGGAGGATTGTATGTTTCGACATACAAAGGATCACGTGAATAGTGGCTTGTATATCGCGCATATACAAAGCAAATATACATTAGCGATATGCAAGCTGAATTTCAAATGAATATCAATTCCGGCACTTTTAGGCTTCAGGTTCGGTTTGTATGTATGGGTGTTTGTATGTTTGCAACAAACAGAGAGGGAGATACAAATGGTGGGGCCCACAATGTACAAGGGGTTTTGTATGTCGGTGATATACAAGTACACATGCGAGTCAGGATGTACAAAGGCAAAAGTAGTGTCATGTATATTTGAAAGATGCTACAGTGGTTTGTATATGCGGTTGTATATTTGCATATAAAACCAAATATACAAGAGTTAACATACAAACCTGGACCCGATTGCATTTTTCAATGATTTCATAAAGAGTTTCGGGTCCACGGCTTGTATATCGGTGTTGTATGTGCCGATATACAAGCAGATGATACAAAGGATTTACAAGAGGTGGGACTTGTATATACAAGGGTGATTGTATGCATATGCAAGTCACGATTGCAGGGGGCAAAATGCATGTTTGCATGTGCTAGTTGTTTGTATATTTGCTTGTATCTTTGCATATGCAAGCCGATATGCAGGAGGGTTTTCGACCAAACAAATGCAGTTTTTCAGTGATAGGTCCCAGTTCAGTTTGACGGCAAATCAGGAGGCGCCACGTGGCAGTGGCAAATGCATATACAAGGCTCTTGCACATACAAAGATGGTTTAAAAGGCAATTTCAAATGTATATCCTAGAAGCAATTACAACGATCTTTTAGGTGCCAAAAAGCAGAGATACATGCAAAGTGTTTTGTACATGCAAAGGCAGACTCACAGACATTTTCAGAGGCCAATATATATGCAAATGCAGAAGCGATATATACAGGCATTTGACTAGAACTTTGACCACCTGTACCTTCCCCATTTTAGTGAATTTTGACATGCTATAAGAGGCAAAAAATGCTTTTTTTTGGCTCCTCTTTCATTTGAGCAATTTTTTTGGGGGATTTTCCAATTTACATTTTTCAGATCTGGCTTTGCATGTTAGGGTCGATTGGACATTTTAGCAGCTGCCTTGAAGGGTTGGGGACTTTTCTTCTCCACAGTGGCTCAGGTTGGTGAATTTCTGCAGGTGCATTCATGGCGTATGGGCTCTTTGTCCTTTAGGACCATTTCAGGCGCACTAGATGAGGACTTTGGAGGTTGCTTCTCCATCCCCTATCCTATCTTGCGTCATGGCTACTGTCTTCCACATTTTCTCCTAACGACAGCATGGTCCATGTCCCTTCACCATGCCTCAGCCCATAATTTCCTAATTCTGGCATTTATGACCTTGGTTCTATGATTCGGTGACTCCTTGCCCTCCTGGCAGGAGTCTGGCCTATAAGAAATGTAAACTCTTTTGCGAAAGGAGGTTGGTGGATTTTGGGGGCTGTTATGCTACCAATTTTTTTTGTAGCCAAACCTCTTAGTGTAATTGCAAGGGTATGGGAATGTGACTCACTGTGCCTGAATCTGGCCTCTGTTGTCTTCCTTTTATCCACCAATGAATGTAATTAGCTCTGTTGGTATACCCCTGGTATGAAATATTTCTGCATTGTAACAGTTTTCTGGACCTTCATGATTAATAGATGCTGATTCTTGCCTCTTTTATCTTTGGATTTCTGTGTTTCAATTTGGGGTTGTACTCTGTTCTGTGGGTAAAACGGTCCCTCTGCAGTTTTGGCTTTCATACCAAAGCATCAAACCATTCTTAAAATCTGTGTGAATCTCCCCTCAGCAGCAAAGGAGTCATTGTTATGTCCACGCCTTGACCACCATTGCTCATTAAATCTGGTGTATCACCCCCTTTTCCCTTTCAGTTTTCCTTCTAGCTCTTTCCCCTGTAAGTCGTCTAGCACTAGATTTAGTATCACTGCTCTAAGTAATAGGCTTAGAGAAAGGAACCAACCTTCTCTGGAGGTCTAATCTCAAATCGCAAGGTCCCACACTTTGAGATCATTCCCATGTTACCCCAGATTGCTAAGGTCTCGTGACTGCAGTAAAGGGTACAAATCAGGGTGATAACAGTAAGACCTCTCGATTACGCAACCAAAGTTTACGCATTTCAAGTACCTTGAGTGGCTCGATCACAACCACTCCTGGCTCTTGTATCTGTAAAGAATTCCATTTATGAATGTGATCATTACCTACAAAATATTTCTTTAGGTAAGAAACATGTGAAAAACATTATGTAGTTTAGACAAGATTGGAGGTAGAGCAATTTTGTAGGCCACTGGATTGATAATCTCGAGGACTTCAAAAGGTCTGACATATCAGGGAGCCAGCTTTGAAGATTTACCAAACTTGATTGAGCTTTTATGGGGTTTTACTCACAAAAGAACTTTCTCTCCAATAGAAAATTGTCTAGGCACCTGTTTACGATCTGCATAACGTTTTTGCCTGTCGTTGGCTTCCACCAACCTTTTCCTAATCATTTTCACTTTTTCTTCCATATCTGCTAGCATTTCTGGTCCAATGCTTATCCTATCTTCTAGCTTGTCCTAGCTTATAGGAGTTCTGCATTTCCTTCCATATAATGCTTCAAACAGTGCCATCTTAATGGTAGAATGATAGGAATTATTATAGGCAAATTCAACAAGAGGTAAATATTCCTCCCATCTGTATTGCTGGTCCATGCAATACATTCTTAGTAGATCCTCTAGGACCTGGTTAACCCTTTTTGTTTTCCCATCAGTTTCAGGATGATAAGCGGTGCTCACATTGAGTTTAGTCCCTAGTGCTGAAAATAAAGTTTGCCAAAACTGGGAGGTTATTCGAGCATCTCTATCAGATATAATCTTTTTAGGTACCCCATGCAATCTAAATATTTCTTGAACAAACTTATGGGCCAAAATATGAGCTCCATCCGTCAAATTTCTAGGAATGAAGTGTGCTACTTTGGTTAGTTTATCTACTACAACCAAAATTGCATCATGTCTATTTTTGGACATTGGTAACCCTTGAACAAAATCCATACTAACAACTTGCCATTTCCATTCTAGAGTATCATGCGGATATAACAATCCGGCAGGATGTTGGTGTTTAGCCTTCACTCTTTGACATTCCAAGTAATTTGCCACAAACCTTGCAGCGTCGCTTTTCATTCCTTTCCAGAAGTATAGTGGTTTGACATCAGCTAAAAGTTTTGTTACTCCTGGGTGTCCGGAATAAGGTGCACAATGAACTTCCTTCCATACAAGGTTTCTTAGTTCTACAAAATTAGGAATGTAGATTCTTCCCTTATATCTCATTAATCTGTCTAACTCAAAATGGAATCCATCATAACTTGGATCTTTGGGGTTTATTTGTAGAGCTTGCTTCACCTGTTCATAGTATTCGTCTCCAGGTAAACTTTGCATTACTAGGTCTTTAAAATTAGCATGAATAGAGATTATAGAAGCTATGTGTCTTCTTCTGCTTAAAGCATCAGCTACTCAGTTTTCTTTACCTTTAATGTAAGCAATCTCAAAGTTGTAATCTGATATTAACTCTAACCACCTCCTTTGTCTTGCATTGAGATGAGGTTGTGCAAATATGTAATGAAGACTTTGATGATCTGATTTTAGTATAAAAGTCTTTCCCAACAAATAGTGTCACCATATCTGAAGGGTGTGAATCACTGCTGCCAATTCTAAATCATGAGGAGCATAATTCTACTCATAGTTTTTTAACTTTATTTATTCATAGGTTATTACATGCTCATTTTGCATAAGCACGCCTCCTAAACCTTCTCCAGAGGCATCGATAATAACTCCAAATTGCCCTTTAGGATCAGGGACTTTTAGAATTGGTGTTGTTGTTAACTTTTCTTTTAATAAATCGAATGCCTTTTGAGATTCGCTTGTCCATACAAACTACTTTCCTTTCCTCTGCAAGGAAGTGATTGGATTAGCAATGCTTGAAAATTTCAGAACAAATTTCCTGTAATACTCGGTGAATCCCATAAAACTTCGTACTTCTGAAACATTGGAAGGTACAGGCCATTCCATAATAGCCTTTATTTTAGCTGGGTCTACTGATATCCCTTCTGCTTATATAGTGTGTCCCAAATACTGCACTTCTTTCTGAAAGAAGGTACATTTCAAGACTTTCGCATATAATTTGTGTTCTCTTAAACGTTACAAAACAATTTGAAGATGTTGTCTATGCTCCTCCTCATTTTTGGAATATATCAGAATATCATCTATGAAAACTAGGACAAATTTATTAAGGCAGTCTTTGAAAACACTATTCATGAGATTCATGAAAGTGGCTGGTGCATTAGTCAACCCAAATGGTAACACAGTAAACTCATAATGACCATATCTTGTCCTAAATGCAGTCTTGTGAATATCCTCATCTTTTAACCTCAACTGATGGTATCCAGATCTCAAATCTATCTTAGAAAATACTGCTGCACCATGCATTTGGTCGAATAAATCATCAATATGTGGTAGTGGATACTTGTTCTTTATCAATGCATTGTTTAGCATCCGATAATCTATACACAGTCTAAGGTTTCCGTCTTTCTTCTTGACGAAAATAACCGGAGCTCCCCATGGTGATACACTTGGCCTAATTAGACCCTTGGACAATAGCTCCTATAATTGGGCCTTCAATTCCATAAGTTTAGTAGTGGTCATTCTATACGAAGCTTTAGATACTGGCTTAGATCCTAGTTTAATATCTATGGCAAAGTCAAAGGTTCTTTTTGGAGGCAAGCCTGGCAGTTCCTCAGGAAATACATCTCTGAAATTTCTTAGATAAGTGTATTTTTCCTCAAAAGTTTGCTTCTCAAAAACTTCGTCTACTAGGTCCATTTTGACTACAAAAAGTTGACATCCCTTATGCCTAGCCCATTTTAATTATTTAGACAAAATAGACCTGATCTTTATTTCCCTTTGAATACCCTGAAAATTAACTTTGCTTCTTTTATCATCCAAACATTCAATTGTTTTATAAAAACAATCCACCTTGGCCCTATGTCTCCACAACCAAGTCATTCCTAAAATGACGTCGTAGTACCCTAAAGGTGCCACATACAAGTTTACCTCGGTGGAAAAGTTTGAAATATCAATCTTAGCTTCGAACAAACATTGCTCTACCTGAGCCTTTGAGTGATTTGCATATTCTACTATCCATGGTTTTGACAGATAACCAGCTCTTCTAGGAAGTTTACTTAAGACTCTAGTTGACACAAAATTTTCTATTGCACCAGTATCAATTAGGATAGAAATAGGGACTCCAAATAAAGTACATGTCATCTCAATGGGAGTAATCTGATATTCAGCTTGTTGATTGTCAAGGGAGGCATGAATCCTTTGTTGAAACACTTCCTGCTGTGAAGGAAGTACCATGTTCCTATGCTATCCATTCTACTTTTTATTAGGACAACGGTTGGCATAATGATCTCCACCACATGAAAAACAACCTCCAATTGGTCCTCTCCTCTCGGATGGTCTACTCATAGCATCATCATTCCTCTTAAAATTGTCATTTTTCTTAAAGTCTTCAATTCTTCTCTCACTACCAAATCCCCCTTTATTTTTCTGATTTCCTTTGCCGTACCTCTTGTTTCCATATCCTTTATCATTCTTCTTTTTATATGTCTGTTCATTGAAGTTCTTATCAAATCTCTTACGCTTCTTTTCACGATAAGCAAAAATGGATTTGATCTTTTGTTCTTGCTTAATTGCTTTCTCATACACCTGGTCCATTGTGTTTGGACCATGCACCTCCACCTCTCTGCCAATCTGAGGATTGAGTCCCATAATGAATTTTCTTATCCAAAATCTTTCATCCTTTTGATACTGAGGAACATACTTCAACAATCTAGTGAATTTTTCTGCATTTTCAACCACAGACAAATTGCCTTGCTGGAGATTTTGGAAATATGTTAGCTTTTGATCAAAGTAAAGCTGTGGTAACCACCTTTTTCAAAAAAGTTCCACAAATTCATTCCATGTCACCTTCAAGGGGCTCAACTCCAGTTCCATCTTTTTGTTCATCCACTAGGTGGATGCTTGTCCAGATAGCTGATATGCTCCCCAAACTATTTTTGTAATCTCAAAATAATTTCTGATTTTAAAGTACTTCTCCATTTCAGTTAGCCAAGCTTCTGTTGCATCTTTGGTTTTCATTCCATCAAATTTGGGAGGAATAATCTTTTTCATATCCTTAGATAATTCCAGTGAAAGTTTATCTTTTGTCTCCCTCTGAGATTCACTATTCTCTTGATTCTCACTTGACGTGCCATTCTCTCATTGCCTACTTTTACTCGCATTATTTGAATACTCATTTTCACCCTCAATATTCTCAGTTTCATTCACTTTCTTTTCCAATTTGCCAAATCTTTCCTTAGTTTCGGCAAGCATATTAAGAATTCTGTCCAATTTATTGGTGGAGTTAGCCTGAGAGTTGTGACCTTCCCGATCTTCTCTCTCATTAAACTTTGATTGATCCATGTTTATTTGTTTTCTCATCTATCTAAGAAAGTACTAATCAGTTCTAAGATTTATCATTTAAAATATTATCAATACATATCAATTTCTCATAACCATAGTTATTCTCAAGCAAAATTGTCTTTATTATATTTTGCACAATAGTATGTACATTCTTTAAGGATAGACACATTTCATGTTTCACTCAGTATTTACAAGAGGGGTGTAACCTTTAGATTCATTGTTTGACACATAATCACGGGGTGTATAACCCTCAGATTCGCTATCAAATAATAGTACAATGATTTCAGCTCTAGGTGGTATACGGGAATCCCTAGTGATCATTGGTACACTAATAGGACAAGAATTGACCATGATTTGAGCTGCCATCCTAGATGTCTCTAGGAGTTCTATTTTCATTCATTTGAGTCATGACAGAGCATTGGCAAAAGTTTCCATATCATCTAGCCAAATGTCATTTTCATCATTTGTTTTCTCAATAGTCTTAATCATCGCAAGACGTCTCTGCTTAGCTTGCAGGTAACTTTCCTTACCAGCGAAGGACTTAGTCGCAGTTTTCTTAAGACGTACCATCCTGGCACAGTAAATCAAATCATTAGCTACCAGCATAATGTTGATTCTTAGTCAGCTTAGTGGACTCATCAGCCCTAGCACTGAACCTGGTTAGCTCTGATACCATATGTAACACCCAAAATAATTTTCACCTTAAAAACTATGTTCAACTAAAGGTAATTTTTTTTAAAAGATAAATTATTTTTCATTTTAAAACAAAGAAGTTCATTCATCGACTAATTATGAATCATGAAATTATAAGTTACACAAAGGAGTCTATACATCTTCAACATTTATCAATGTGATGATTAAAGTTATTAAGAACATTTTCAAAAATAGAAACTTACCAAAGTCACTGCATCTCGATTGTCGACCATCCAAATTCAAGTCTCGGCAAGCCTCTGGAGTTTAGAAGAGAAAGTATCTTCAAGGAGCTTAACCTCCAACCACAGACGATCAGTCTCCTGCACACCTTCCTACCTGGAAGTGGCCCTACCCTACTTGAAGAGGATAGACTTAGGATAACCAATGGTGTTAGCCATCTCAGTACTGGTGTTGTGACCTACGTAACTTGTTATCATGCAATTCCCCTAGATACCCTCTAGACAAGCATGACCACTCCACAAGCTACGCCATCCAGTCACGGTGATCTAAAAATGCACTAGATGCAGGTGCACTACCTTGGCCAAAGGATTTGAATATGCTTAGCATAATATCAACACAAATAGTAAGTTCACCCACCCCAACTCAACTTGATTTAATCGCAATCCTACAGTTACATTTGATCATGTTAAATTTCTTAGCCTTTCCTACTCAACATACTTCTATGCATATCAGTTTGGTTTGTTGTAAAACTTTAAGGCACTCAAAGTCATTACCACTTTTGTGATTAGGTATAATTTCTAGCTTTACTGATTCCTCAATTATCGATAATAGTTTTTCGGGTGGACTATTGAGTTTGATGCTTGTCTAAAACTATCTTCTCAAAGATAGAACTTTACATTATTGACATAGCCCAAAGAGGGACATCTTTTAACTTGTTATCGAGTCGAAGTTTTTATGCTAGCATGATGGCAGTTTCTCCAAAGCTTTAGTCTATGACCTAGAGTCATTAACCAACTTCCAATCTTAAATACCATAATAATTTCTTCTTTAATATAAAGAGTCATTTTGTATTATTTTAACAGATAGCTATCATTTGTATAAACAAGTACTATAAATCAAAACATTCTATTTGTTGCAAGTATGGGTCTAACCGGTGTTGTCATTGATGTCTACATACTCCTGTTGCATTAATGATAAGGAGCAGAGAAGAACAGTGAAGACAGTAAGGTAAAGATCCTAGCTAAGATGAAGATCAGAGGATGCAGTTCAAAGGGTTCAGAGATATGTGTCTTAAGATGATCCAATAAAGATTTCAGAGGTCCGCATGAAGGTCTGAAGAATTTGTGGCCGCTCAAGTAAAATCATTTCCGACAGGTGTTCAGAGGTGATAGAGTGATACAGATAGGTCCGGTGAGATCTGGAAATGCCTTATCCTATTCTGCAGATTCGGTGGAGTGTTTAGGAAGTCCATGTGAAGTGACAACTCAATTGGTTCCTAGTCTGGAGGTCCACAAGCATCTTTTACATCATGACAGTGATGACAGACTATGTTCTTGAGGTTCCGAATAAAGGAGAGAAGGATTTCAGTAAGCAGATGAAGTGTGGATGTTCTTGGTGATTCAGGCAAGCTTGTGGAGGTCTTTGGATCGTGTCCAATTTTTATTGGTGGTCCACATTAGAGTTTCAGTTCGCAAGTAAAGAATTACTTCCAGATGATAGTGTTCTTCCTAAGTCTGGCCGACCGGATGAGTTATACATCCTGTAAATGTTCTTGTAGATGTTTGCTGACTTAGATGATCATTCCTAAGTTGATGTCTTGTATAAATAAGGAATTGTAAATTCATTTCAAAGTGTCTTGTGGTGATGGGAGTGTGCTAGTAAGGAAGAGAGTGAAAGGTAGAGCAGAAGTTTTTGGGCTTAAATGGAGCTTATTCAAGCATGGTGAAGATGCTATTCTCTAGTTCAAGTAGGTGATACTTATTATTTGTAGACAGTGTGTCTCTTGTAAGCATTGGGCCTCTTGTGACCAGTGTGCCCGGGCGGTGAGCCCTAATTGGCATGTGCCATTTTGTTTTCTATTCTTCTAATAGAGAATACAATCTTGGGTTAATCACCCTATAGTTTTTCCCTTAACCAGGTTTTCCACGTCAAAATCTTGGTGTCTTATGTGTTGATGTGTTTTTTCTCTTGATTTAATGCATTATGTTTCATGATTGATTTATTAATATGCTACTAAATCACAAAGTGGATTTAAGTCTTTAATTGGAAGAAAGTTTTTGGCATCTGATTCACCCCCCCTCTCAGTTGTCTATTCTGAATCTAACAATTGGTATCAGAGCTAAGTTCCTCTAAAAGAGCTTAACCGCTTGAGGAGATCCAGGATGTCGTCCTACAAGAAGGATAGTCTGAAGTTTGATGGAACCAATTTTAATATTTGGAAAAGTCACATGCAATGTCACTTGCAATGTATGGGAATGCAATACTAGACCATGGCTTCAACAAAGTATACTCCTCCTCAGGGTGGCCCAAAATCCCCAAATTAAATCACAGATGCTGAAAACAATCTGCGGACTAAAGAAGCTCTTCTAAGTGCATTGTTTGATTCAGAGCTGACAAATGTTGTTGATCTACAAACTACTTTTGAGATTTGGGAAAAACTTGAACTTTTGCATGAAGGAGACAAGTATGTTAAATGTGCAAGGCTATAGAGTCTGAAAGGAAATTTTAAAAATCTGAAGATGAGAGAAGATGAAAATATCACTACTTTTGTGCCAAGAGTAAATGAGCTTGTTTGTGGCATTAGATGTGCTGGTGGAGTCTTGGATGAAGATGAGATTGTTGGCAAAGTTCTTAGATCCCTTCCTGCTTCTTATAAAATCAAGGTTGCTACCATTGAAGTATTCAAAGCCCATTCAACTCTCACAAGAGATCAATTGGTTGGCAAATTGGCTGCTTTTGAAATGACCGAGTTTGGAGATGCCCCTCCCAAGACTAAATCTACATTCAAAGCCAGTGCCTCTGTGAAAGGTAAACAAAGGTTTGATCCAGGAGAGAACTCTTCAATGAATCTATCATGATATGAAAAAGTAAGAAAAGACCTGGAAGAAGAAGAAGCAGAAACTGCTCAACTTGAAGCCCTTATTGCAAAAAGACTGCCAAGAGGATCTGGTAAGTATGAAGGGAAATTGCCTTTTAAGTGTTTTAACTGAAATAAGATTGGTCATTTTGCCTCAAGATGTCCGGAAAGATTTTCAAGGCCAAATCCTAACAGATCAAGGTTCCAAAAGAATTGTTACTATGTTCATGAAGATGATGATAATGAAGGAGTAACAGATGATGAATCAGAGATAGGAAACAAATTTGGAAGTGAATGGGTGTTCATTGCCATCAAGGAAGAAGGTGCAATGTCCTCTAAATCCATTCTAGAAAGAGCTCTGGCTGCCCAAGTTGAAGAAAAGGATGATTGGGTCATTGACAGTGGATGCTCTCACCATATGACAGGTGACAAAAGTAAGTTCATAGATTTGGAAAGGTATGGAGGAGTGGTAAAGTTTGGTGATAATTTTGCTGGTAGAATCAGAGGTAGAGGAACTATTTCTTTTGATGGAAAGAACAAAACTGGTAATGTACTGTATGTTGAAGGATTGAAGCACAATCTTCTCAATGTTGGATAGTTGGTGGACAAATGCTATGATCTCCGTTTCAAGAACGGAAAATGCAAGATCTTTGAAAGTTCTGGAATAGAGATTGCATCCAGTACTCAAACTAAAGGTAATATCTTCCACTTGGTTGGTACTGGTAAAAGTTGCTTATTTGTTCAAATTGATTAGAGTTGGTTATGGCATAGGAGGATGTGTCATGTGAATTTTGATAATATCATCAAAATAAGCAACACTCAGGTTGTAAGAGATCTTCCAAAATTGGTGAAACCCACAAATAGTTTGTGAAAATAATGTCAGTTGGGTAAACAAAGCAGAGTCTCATTCAAAAGCAAGGAACAATCTTCTACCGGATTATTGGACTTAGTTCATACTGATCTATGTGGTCCGACAAGGATCAGAAGTGTGCAAGGTGATAGATATTTCATGCTATTAATTGATGACTACTCCAGGATGATGTGGGTAACTTTTCTGAAAGAGAAATCAGAAGCTCTTGAGAAATTCAAAATATTCAAGGCTATGGTAGAGAATGAAACCATATTAAAATTGAAATGTCTGAGGTCTGATAGAGGTGGAGAATTCACATCTGATGAATTCATAGAAATCTATGAGAAACATGGAATAAAAAGATAGTTGTCTGCTCCTAAGACTCCACAACAAAATGGAGTAGTGGAGAGAAAGAACCAGACCATCCAGGAACCATCTAGGACCATGATGATGGAATAAAATGTTCCTCAGATCTATTGGAGAGAAGTTGTCAGCACTACAGTCTATACTCTCAATCGAGTACAAATTAGAAGCAATACTGGTAAGACTCCTTATGAACTTTGGTTTGGCATCACTCCTACTGTGAGGTATTTCAAAGTCTTTGGTAGCAAATGTTACATTAAAAGAGATGAAGATCTAGGCAAGTTTGATGCTAGAAGTGATGAAGGAATATTCTTGGGCTACTCTACTCAAAGCAAAGCATACCGGTGTTATAACAAGAGACTGAGAAAGATTATAGAAAGTACAAATGTGAAGGTTGATGAAGGAATTGAAAAACCTTCAAGATTTTATGAATATGATGAAGATGATCAGAATGGTGTTCTGATTCAAGGAGCTCAAGCCCCTTCTAAAATTTAGATTCAAACCGATCTGGTAAATTAGGAAGAAGAGATGAGTTTTAATGAGCCTGATCAAGAATCAGAAGTGTAAGAAACTCCCAAAGTTCCCAGGTATGTAAGATTGAACCACTCTGAAGATCAGATCATAGCTGATAAAAGAAAAGGTGTACAAACAAGGAGAAGGATTGCTCAAGATTCAGAAGAGTATTGTCTGATTTCAAAGATTAAACCTAAGATAGTGAATGAAGCTTGCAATGATGAAAACTGGACTAAAGCAATGGAGGAAGAACTGATGCAAATTGAGAAAAATCACACTTGGGATCTTGTTCCCAGATCTAGAAGCAAGAATGTGATTGGAACCAAATGGGTCTTCCAAAACAAACTAAATGAAGATGGTGAAGTAATCAGAGATAAAGCCAAATTGGTCTGCAAGGGTTACTCTCAAATAGAAGGAGTTGATTTTGAAGAAACTTTTTCTCCGGTGGCAAGAATTGAAGCAGTCAGATTATTTCTTGCCTTTGCTGCCTTCAAGGACTTCAAAGTCTATCAGATGGATGTCAAGTCTACCTTTCTGAATGGAGACTTGGAAGAAGAAGTATACATTAAGCAACCAGATGGAATTCAATTGTCTGATCATGGTGATATGGTCTGCAAGTTGAAGAAAGCACTATATGGACTAAAGCAAGCCCCGAGAGCCTGGTATGAAAGATTGGACAAACATCTTTTGAAGATTGGTTTTAACAAAGGTACTGCTGATAGTAATTTTTCCTTCAAAATTGATCATGAAAACATCTTGATTGTTGAAGTGTTTGTTGATGACATCATTTTTGTGGAAGAGATAATATGTGCAAAACTTTTGCAAATCAAATGAAAAATGAATTTGAGATGTCCATACTTGGGGAAATGAATTTCTTCTTGGATCTACAAATCATTCAAAGCAAGAAATGAATCTTCATTTCTCAGACCAAATATGTGAAAGAATTGTGGAAGAAATTTGGGATGGAAGACTCAAAACCAATAAATACTCCCATGGAAACAGGATAAATTGAGCAAAGATGATGACTCTCCTAAAGCTGATCAAAAAAAGTACAGGTCAATGATTGGTGGATTGTTGTATCTCACTCAAACTAGACCTAACATTATGAATGTTGTTGGTCTTGTTGCTAGATTTCAAGCTGATCCTAGAGAATCTCATGTCATGGCAATCAAGAGGATTTTTAGATATCTAAAAGGGACAGTTGAGTATGGATTGTGGTATCCCAGAGATCATGATTTTTCTCTTCATGCATATGCAGATGCAGATTGGGCAGGAGATGTGGATGACTGGAAGAGTACCAGTGGTGGAGTATTCTTTTTGGGGAAGAGATTGGTATCTTGGCTGAGCAAGAAACAAGAGGCAATATCTCTGTCCACTCCAGAAGAAGAATATATTGCAGTAGCAAGTAGTTGTACTCAAGTTCTGTGGATGAAGCAAATGCTAAGAGACATAAGAGTGGAGTATGAGGAGCCTATCACAATCTTCTGTGATAATTCAAGTGCAATAAATATATCTAAGAATCCAGTATTACATTCAAAGACTAAACATATATCCATCAAGTTTCACTTTTTGAGAGAGAAAGTGAACAAGAATGAAGTCAGATTGGAATTTGTGCCTTCGAAAGATCAGATTGCAGATATCTTTACTAAACCTCTACCTATGGACTCTTTTGAATATCTTAGGGAGAAGTTAGGGGTTATTGCCCCTCCGGTGATGAACTAAGGTGCACTGATGTGCATCAGTCTGGTGGATATTACAATCATATTTTGTGATCCGGATTGATGTTGGAGAGCTGCTACTCAGGGGGAGCAGCTAGTATGATTCTGAAGTGTTGAAATTGCAAGTATGTGCCCTTTGCCATTGATGTCAAAGGGGGAGAGAAGACATGTGAAAAATAAATGGTTGTTGATCAAAGGGGGAGCTATATAGGAAGAGAAGATTTGTGAATGGTTGTTGCTGATAGGGGGAGTTGTAATAGTAAGGAGAAGCTCTTGTGTTGATGGTCAAAATAGTTTTTCACATCATATGTTGCCATCAATGACAAAGGGGGAGATTGTTGCAAGTATGGGTCTAACCGGTGTTGTCATTGATGTCAACATACTCCTGTTGCATTAATGATAAGGAACAGAGAAGAACAGTGAAGACAGTAAGCTAAAGATCCTAGCTAAGATGAAGATCAAAGGATGCTGTTCAAAGGGTTTGTGGTCTGGAGGTCCGCAAGCATCTTTTCCATCATGACAGTGATGACAGACTGTGTTCTTGAGGTTCTGGATAAAGGAGAGAAGGATTTCAGTAAGCAGATGAAGTGTGGATGTTCTTGGTGATTCAGGCAAGCTTGTGGAGGTCTTTAGATCATGTCCAGTTCATATTGGTGGTCCACATTAGAGTTTGAGCTTGCAAGTAAAGAATTACTTCCGGGTGATAGTGTTCTTCCTAAGTCTGGCTAACTGGATGAGTTATACATCCTGCAAATGTTCTTGTAGATGTTTGCAGACTTAGATGATCATTCCTAAGTCGATGTCTTGTATAAATAAGGAATTGTAAAGTCATTTCAAAGTGTCTTGTGGTGATGGGTGTGTGGTAGTAAGGAAGAGAGCGAAAGGCAGAGCAGAAGTTTTTGGGCTAAAATGGAACTGATTCAAGCATGGTGAAGATGCTATTCTCCAGTTCAAGTAGGTCATACTTATTATTTGTAGACAGTGTGTCTCTTGTACGCAGTGGGCCTCTTGTGACCAGTGTACTCAAGCAGTGAGCCCTAATTGACATGTGCCATTTTGTTCTTTCTATTCTTCTAACAGAGAATACAATCTTGGGTTAATCACCCCATGGTTTTTCCCTTAACCAGGTTTTCCACATCAAAATCTTGGTGTCTTAAGTGTTGATGTGTTTTTGCTCTTGATTTAATGCATTATGTTTCATGATTGATTTATTAATATGCTGCTAAATCACAAAGTGGATTTAAGTGTTTAATTGGAAGAAAGTTTTTGACAACTGATTCACCCCCCCTCTCAGTTGTCTATCCTGAATCTAACATTATCTTCAAGAATACCCTTTTATTCAACTCCTACATTGGTTTGATATCTGAAATCTTTCTGACATAGGCTTTATACCTACTGAGTATTTTACTATCTACCATATACATTCTAATCTCTGCAATTGGTGAAGTAGCATAGGCAACATTCTACAGTTACAGAAGTCAAGACTAGAAGAGAAGTCGTTTTGACTCCCTATTAAAAGAAGAAAAACAATAAAGAACTAAAAGTCCCAAGTTGTTCTCTCAATGGAGCCTATTTGCAAGAGAGACAAGTTCTACACTGCTGAACAAAGAGCAAAACCTCAGTTGTTTACTATTACAAGATAAAAGACACAGTGACTTCCTAATGGAGCGACCTTCACACCAAAATGCTATCAGCCTAGCATTATTTTAATAGACTAAAACTTACTTCTAGTTTAAAATAAATGTTTACTGTTTAGACACAATAAAGCTTGAATAAAACTGAAGTTCTAACAATGATCTTTTGATGACAGAATTACAGCCTTCTAAGCCCCTACGTCGTCGACGTTAAGCCTGGAAAAAAGAGATGTTTTCCCTTCTGATAAGCCACCAGTTATCATTACAATAGCATACAATTAAGTAAGCTAAGCTATTAACTGAGGATCTTTAATGATTTGAGTATGATCAAACATTTGATATCACTTAGAAATGATTATCGTTTCAGATAATGATAAACATGTTATAATCAACCTTACTGGCACCTGAATACTATACATCATCCACATAAAAAAAATATAGATTATGCAGGAAGAATTGAAAACCTGTTAGTTGGCTTCTTAGCTTAGATACCTCGCTAGACTCCTATCAACCTTCGAGCTATTGGTCTCCTTCTACTCTAGAGTTTTCAGTTCTCTTCTCCTCCCTCGAACCTCTAACTAAAACTCACTATATCCATCACATGAAGTTCTGTTACCCGCCGTCGAAACTAAAACTAACTCTTCTAACTAAATCGCATAACCAACTACTTGGTAACTACTAAGCTCAACTATGAACATTTGTCCTCCTTCCAAGACTACTAACACAAGATTCACTTTATCTTCCTCTATTCTTGCAAGTTATCCGCAAGGTGGAGCTAACTATTTGTGAGGTGGCAGTTTTCAGTTTTAGACATGATGCCACACTACTTCAAATAGATTTTTGAGTTTAGATCAGATACATGACTTGGAATAATGGCTGAGCTGACGACCACTCATAAAAGTTTGAAGCTCAAGAATGAATAAAATGTTTTTGAATAAAAGACATCGTCAATATCGACTAAAGTGAACCCTTCGAGCTGCTGTTTGATCACTAACACTATTAAAGAATGTAAGAATTGTTACTTAATGACTATTTAAATATAACTTATATATGATTTTGTATATTACCATTACAATATGACCAATGGTATTACACTTGACGGTATCATAGTTTTAAAACATTATTTAAACCTTTGATATACGATGATAACCCAAATTAGAGATAATTCTACATCCATCAAATTCTATAATTAAACATTTACATCATATGCTCGTAGAACTTTATGATGATGACCAAGATTGAAGCGCAAACACAATACAAAGTTTGGAGTCGACTTTACATAGAACTTTCAACTTTTACACTGAACCACTAAACAAGATACAACATACAACTCATTCTCGAGTGTATACATTTATATATATAAATATATATATATCAGTCGTCCATTTTTGGTGACATGATTCAAAGTATTACGACACAAATGTTGATTACCCTTACTCATCAAGACAACTACGAAAGGAAGAGTGACCTATTCTTATAAACCTAGACATTCTCATCCAAAATTGACTTAACCCAAAATCAATACATATCTCAAAGCAACTATGTTTATCTACCTAATGTTCATTTTTAATGGCCAACACCCATTTGTTATTCCAAGATCTATTCTCTCTTTCTCGAAGATACTTTCTCTTATTCTTGCTTCTTGGTGAACATGTTCCATCTATTCCTGCCATTAACAATCTCATATACAATTTGTGGTCAGAGTACCAATATTCTGATCAAAACACATTTACATCAAGTCATTTCATTTTCATATCAAAAAGACATTTTATTGCATAACATCAGATTGATCATAATCAAGTAAAAATCCATGATTTCATAAAATTAATCTTTTCTAATCATAACATCATTTTTTCTATGACATTAAACATATTCACATGACTGTACTATTTAAGAAAAAGCAAATAGTAATACTGAATCCAAAAAGGGGATGTAACACCTTTTATAAATCTAAGTGCTTTCTATTATGAAATTTGATTTTCTGCACATCCTCTAGGCTTTTATCCAATCCTTGCAAAAGGAAACCATGGCTAGCATGAATAATAAAACTAATAACCCTAGGATTTTAATTGGCAACATCCAAACTTACAATTAGTTACATGATGAATAGAGGAATGCTTCCCCTCTAGCCCATCCCTTGTGTTATTGTTGTTCCTGGCCAGATTATTATAGGGGCTTCCACCTATTATCAAATCAAAACCTCTAATTGAATTAATCATTTCATCAAGTCTTTCTTTTTTTAAATTTTACACATCTTCCATCTCAATTAGATAAGTTTGTTTCCTTTACAACTTTTTATAGATATAACATAATTGAGTGGTATACCCAAATGATGCAAAGCAACTTCCCTAGTTCTAGAGAACAAAGCAAAGATATCAAGATTCCCTTTAGATAAATAGGCTTCTAAATAGAAAAATGGTATCCTCTAATGAATAAAAACCCAATACCAAAATGAAAAATTTAGTAGGGAAAATGTGGAAAAGAAGTAATTTGTAGACAAACTTGTAGTCTTCTTGAGCACTCTTTTGTGATCATTACCAAGTTGTGCTTCGATGCTATATGCATTGTGGATGATGATCCTATTGACAATCCCACATCAACTTCTGATGTGTGACATCATTGCCCTCTATTTTAGGTTTAATGCATTCATATTCCTTCCCTTGTGCACCTTACTTGTGGATTCATCCCCCTAAACTATTTCTACTTGAAATTGTCTATGACTTATGTATGTAAGGAAATGAAAACATCTCAGAACGTATTTCTAAGAATAGTGGTGTCTTCAACAGATTTAAATTCTTTTCAATCGCTTCAAAAAACACGCACAACTATGCCACAAAGCAAAAACAGACATAGAACATTTCCAACATTGACCCTTAGAGGAAATACAAGCAACAAGATCTAATTTCAATAATAGAAATGCTAACACAAAAGATAGAATAGAAGACACAGATATACGTGGGGAAAACCCTTACGGGTAAAAAACCTCACACTCCAAAAGCCCAGATCACCATTGTCTTATTCAGCAACAGAAAATACAGTTACAATACAAATATGGCACTAAGCCTTTCACGAAGATTTACATCTTGCTCCTCTGGAAGAATAACTGACAGCATAACCCTATACAAAGTTCTTCAGCACTAGGGTTAGTCCTTCATACTGTTATCATTCCACAAATAGCATACAACACAGGACATCACCCTACACCCGAACTCTGTTCTTGCTCACTATTCACACTCCTCTATTTCAATGCGTTTTACATGTCACATTATAGAGGACATTCGGTTCAACTGCCATAACGAATTGAATAGTTACAAAAGACAAATGTATTCTGTATGCTTTTCCAATACAACATTTGCTTTTCTGTTCTTCTACCATGTCATGGAGTAACAGTTACCATCAAGGCATCAACCAATTCCCAATTTTCCAGCTCATAACCATTTTCACGACTGTTCATATTCGTGAGATCTAATTATCCCACATGCACCAGTCGACAGCCGCTATCCCAGTTTATATACCTGACCACTCAGTAAGACTATCGTCGGTGTAACATGAAGTACTAGAGAGACATCTTCTAGCCACGCTGATGTCACTTGTCACATCGAACACCTTTCCATTAGATAGACCTTGCCGAAACCAACCTTCAACAATTCATCAGAGAAGAAACTCAAGACCATGCCAACAGTGTAAACTCAGCCTGATAGGCTATACCACTAGCCCTTCATCGGTAAGACCCCGCACATCGAAAGTAGTCTCCCAAGCTGCTCCGATAATAATAAGTCCCATCGATCTGATAGAAACTTGCTACCATCGGTGTAACACAAGTGATCAGAGTAAGAATTTCAGCCAAGCCTGATAGCAATTATCATACTGATGACCTTTCTCTGTTGGAATAACTCTCACTGACACCAACCACCATCGGAGTAACACACACTATCGATGATAGTCTCTCAGATCACACTAAAATATCATGTCTTGTCGATACAAAGGATAACCCACTGTGAACAATGTGCTCATTGAGACAAAGCACAGCTCTTGCTGATGCCTGTAATATGAGTCACAAGTACTCAACATTCTCTTACTTGACGAAGGAAATTACAGGAAACCATCAATGCTCAGAACCAAAGTTGATACTGCCTCCACTCCACTGTGCTCACAAGCTACACAGAAGATCCAACATAACCAACTTCAAAACTTCCAGAACACAGCCATGAAAACATCCTCCAGAAACAAGATAGAACATCAACTAGAAGAACAATCAGAAAACTGACTGCACCCATCCAATTGAACAAAACTCACGTGACTAAAAATAGCACACACAGCCAGTGCTAAAACATCCAATTACTCATACCTTGAAGGTATGAACATCAGCAGACTCATGCCACCTACATATGCACCCATCAACTGCAAATACAAGCTCTATGTGTCAACCAGTCGAAGAAGACCAAACACATCCAAGAACTCCCACTGCATGGGTAATGCAAATCTGAAAAAGATCATGGCATACAAAGTCCACCAATAGCATCACATTGTAAGTGTAAACATCATGTAGTACCAAGGAAACATCCACCATGATATGCAAAATATGTAAATCAATAACTTGTACATCTCAACACCAGTCCAGAAATCTCTCAAGTTCTTCACACCCAACAATGAAAGAGATAATAGAACATTCATGCTATCACCCAAGAACATAAGTGAAAGCACATGACCACAAACTAGTGATCACAACAGCTCCGAACAAAACCTCAAACCAAAGTAATGTGAAACACACCATCAGAAAAATAACTGAGACCAAGAGAAACACTGCACATCATATACCTGTAGACAATCCTTCTACATACACCTCTGAATGCCAACTGTGTCAAGTATGATCTCCTTCAAAACACCCCAAAGAGAACAACATAACAACACCCAAACAAACATTCAATCTCAAGAGATCAAATTCAACATATGTAATCATGCAACTAACATGGATGTAAGCCTCTCAAACCAAAGAAGATCAAACTAATCCATTTCCCATTTTAAGAAATCAGCCCATAAACCATCTCCTAACAATCCTCATCAATGAATGATATCTTAAACTCAAATGCACAAGGAGATTAATCATGCTATCCATCTCTCACAATGAATCATCCAGAACCATCTATGGGCAGTTCAAGATCCACACCTGAGAGTAAACAATGGGCAATACCTCTCAAATGAAACTTGTTGAGAAGACCAAGAGTGGGGAATGAGAATGTTCTTCCAAGATATCCAAGTCCCAATGACTTTCTCCAAGAACAATCTCCTCTAGATCTTTTGTTGAACTCACATTCAACCAAGGTAAAGACTCCTCGAACTTCCTGCTGCAAACTCTGATTAAACACATCATATACAGTCTCACCTTATTCTCCATGTATCCATGAATATTTGCAAATAATCATTTCATGCTAAACTCCAAATGCATCACTGCACCAACATGAAGTAATCAAGCAAAAGATCAATGCATCCAACACAAAGAATCACCAGACCACTCTCAAAGCTCCAATCATCTGAATCAGGAACTTATCATGACACCATGATCTTACCATCCCCCTCTGGAGATGCCATGTTCTAGGTGAACATAACCATGGTCTCAAGAGAAATGTATCATGTCAAAACTCAAAAGCAAAAAATCAAGAAAATATCATGACATGAAACAAACCATACTCTAAACCAACATCACCTGTCAAGCACCACCAACACCTCAGCCAAGGATTTCATGAATCCTCCATGACTCCAAGATGTTACACATCCTCAAATAGTGCCCTTGCAAATGCGAAAGAACCCTTTTGTAGCAACAGGATCTAAGAGCTCCTCCTAGTAACATCTGCAACACTAAAGAAGATCATTCACCACTAAGTGATGAATGCACAGTCAATGTTAAAGCTCCCACTGAACCGTGACAACTGAGCTTTCCAAGCATCATGACCAAACATCTCCTAATCTAAAAATCCTCCAGGTCCACACATTAACATGTCCATGTGACAATAAAACCAAGTGACACCAAGATCTCCAAACCAAGGAAATACTCCATCACTATCAATAGCTTACACAAACCTATGAATCCAAGCTATTCATGACCTCACGATACACATGCTACAAGTCCCCTTAACTGACTATTCAGGTACTTTACAACATCCCTCCTCTCATTCCAAAACAGTCACACCAATGCACAAGTGACCACAGACAAGCCCAGCTAACAAGTCTGCACAATCACATAATCAATCTTGTGGATATAGACCGTCCACTTCCACTTTTGAGTTATCCCACTGTAATCAATAGGCTGTACACACCTAAAAAATTGCATAACTCGTAGATCCAAATATACTGAAACATGTAAACCCACTATTGCACAAGAAACTACAAAACTGAGATCTCAAGGAATAGATAACAATGTAGACAACATGACTCAAGCACCAGATTACTTACAAATTTGATTAACCAAACATGTCCATAACCTGAGCACCATAGTCAAGAAACCAGAAGCATTACCACAGAAATACTGAGTGATCTATCACTTACCAATACTCCCATGCAAAGAAAGCATTTCACCTCCTCACACCATGCACATAGCATGCATGCAAAACTGCAACTATATCATCCAGCAACACCCCAAAATCTAGGGTCTAGAAATAGCTTAACTGCAGCTTCACAAAACCACAAGTTTTTCTCTTGACCATGTAAAACCTGCAAAACTGTTCATGCACATCCATATCTTCTTCACATCTGGTAGATTCTATAGTCAGAAACCAAAATACCATAATAGTTCAAACCAGAAAAAGATTAACATAGATGAGCATCATAGATTTTAAGGAAAATCTATTAAACCCTTCTGATGCAAGTAAAAAACAACCACAAGGATTAAGAAAATCTAGGAACTACAGGCCTAATTCAAACCAATTCCAAGACCACCATCATGTACAAACATCTGAGAGAGAAAGTCAGGTTATATTAGAAGCTTCCAGACCTCAAAAGGATCAAATCCATGACCAAAATGCAACCAGGGCATCACATAATCAACACCTTCCAATACCAGGAACAAATCCCAGCATAAGCACAATACTCCATGGCTAACAGCAACACAAACTTCTTCATATCATCAGAGAGCCTCTCACACAGACACCTAATATGGAAGTTACTGCAGAGACACAACTACAAAGCATAATCCACCCCATACAATAGGATTATACACTGTCAACTAAGAGCCTTTGGCCACATCATGACCAGCTCCAGTCTCTTCATCTTCACCATCCTTCAAGCACTGCTGAAAGAGAAAAGCAAGATCAACTGCCAGAATTCACTCAAACCAAGGATCAAACAACAGATGATTCCTTCATATTTCCTCAAGCCTGTCACACTAAGAAATCATCACAGAAGGAATACCTAGACCTTATACACCAGGAACTCTTACATGAAAACACATGCAGCACACAAATGTACATATGTGAGCAACAAATTAGATCCCAGAAGAAGGCTCTGATACCACTTGTAAGGAAATGAAAACATCTCAGAACGTATTTCTAAGAACAGTGGTGTCTTCAACAAATTTAAATTCTTTTCAATCGCTTCAAAAAACATGCACAACTATGCCACAAAGCGGAAACAAACATAGAACATTTCCAACATTGACCCTTAGAGGAAATACAAGCAACAAGATCTAATTTCAACAACAAAAATGCTAACACAAAAGATAGAACAGAAGACATAGATATACGTGGGGAAAACCCTTACAGGTAAAAAACCCCACACTCCAAAAGCCCAGATCACCATTGTATTATTTAGCAACAGAAAATATAGTTACAATACAAATCTGGCCCTAAGCTTTTCATGGAGATTTACATCTTCCTCCTCTGGAAGAATAACTGACAACATAACCCTGCACAAAGTTCTCCAGCACTCAGGTTAGTCCTTCATACTGTTATCATGCCACAAATAGCATACAACATAGGACATCACCCTACACCCGAACTCTTTTCTCACTCACTATTCGCACTCCTCTGTTTCAATGCATTTTACATGTCACATTACAGAGGAGGACATTCAATTCGACTGCCATAACGAACTGAATAGTTACAAAAGACAAATGTATTCCGTATGCTTTTCTAATACAACATTTGCTTTTTTGTTCTTCTGCCACGTCATGGAGTAACATTTACCATCAAGGCATCAACCAATTACCAGCATCCCAGTTCATAACCGTTTTCACGATTGTTCATATTCGTGAGATCTAATTATCCCACATGCACCAGTCGACAGCTGCTATCCCAGTTTATATACCTGACCACTCAGTAAGACTATCGTCGGTGTAACATGAAGTATCGGAGAGACATCTTCTAGCCACGTCGATGTCACTTGTCATGGCGAACACCTTTCTATCGGATAGAGCTTGCCGACGCCAACCTTCAACAGTTCATCGGAGAAGAAACTCAAGACCATGCCGACAATGTAAACTCAGCCTGATAGGCTATACCACTAGCCCTTTATCAGTAAGACCCCGCACATCGAAAGTAGTCTCCCAAGCTGCTTCGGTAATAATAAGTCCCACCGATCAGATAGAACCTTGCTACCATCGGTGTAACACAAGTGATCGAAGTAAGAATTTCAGCCAAGCCTGATAGCAATTATCATACTGATGACCTTTCTTTGTTGGAATAACTCTCACCGACACCAACCACCATCGGAGTAACACACACTATTGATGATAGTCTCTCATATCACACTGACAGATCACGTCTTACCGATACAAAGGATAACCCACTATGAACAATGTGCTCACTGAGACAAAGCACAGCTCTCTCCGATGCCTATAATCTGAGTCACAAGTACTCAACAATGTATTGGGTTTTTTATGAATCCTTTATTTACCTCTTTTTTCTTTTGTCATTTTATTCTCTAATGTAACATGTAATTTCAAGTCTAATTGGTATACTTTGGTTGCATGCATATAATATAAATTTCATTTATAATGCATTTGAGTTGTCCTAGAATAACTCAAAAGAATAACATGAAGCCCAAGCAAGGCATATAGAAAAGGATCTACTACAAAACAAGTACAAAACACAATTTTGGAGTCAGAAAAAAATTACTATCAGCAATAAATATAATTATAATATTTATATATGTAGAAAACATGAATCATGGAATAGATAGCAAGCACATGAATTGTAATGAAATCAACCAGTTTGTATTAGCTAATACAACAAGTATAAATAAGAGTGTCTAGGTACCTAAACTCCATGAAAAGAGGATAAGACTCCTCTAACATGGAGTTGTGATGAGTAACCTCCCACAAACATAGAGTGAGGTGTCAACATAAGTCGACACCTCTCAAAACAACTCTTAACTACTTTGGCACATTCAAATGAACATGTGCCAATACGGCTAAGTAGGCTTAACTTGAAATGTGTATGCCTAGATGATGTAGGTATATGCTAACACCCCCCCTTAAGCATAGCTTAGGTGAGTATCAAGAAAAATGGGTCCCAGCTACAAAACCTATTGAGGTACCCATGTACAAATGCAAAATAAAAATGAGTCCCGAACATGAAGCCTGATAATGTACTCAAGTAAAATGCAAACTCTCATAAATCATAGAAAGAAAACCCAGTGGAAAAAAAACTATCCTCCAAAAAGAGAGAAGAAAGAAAGGCTAGAAAGCCCCCCCAAAGATGATGCTGATGTTGATGTAGATCACATGCCAAGAAGAGCTCATAGATGAATGAACTTGCTCTCAATAAAGGGTTTTATGAAAATATCAGCAACCTACTCTGAAGACTGGCAAAAGACTAAGTCAATGATCTTACCATGAATAAGCTCTTGAATATAATGCATATGAATCTCTATGTGTTTGGTCCGCTGATGCTGAACCGGATTCTTACATATCTGTATAGTACTCTGGTTATCACAAAAGATAACTATAGGCTTCCTGAAAGGAATACCAAACTCAAAAAGAATGCCTTAAATCCAAATGGCCTCAGTAGCTGAGTTAACAGCTCCTCTAAACTCTTCTTTTGTGGAAGATATAGCAATAGCAATCTGCTTCTTGCTAGACCAGTTGATAGGACCTGAACCAAGTGAAAAGTTGTAACTGGAAGTGGACTTGCGATACTCAGTATCACCAGCCCAATCTGAATCTGTAAAAACAACCAAGTCAATTGATGAACCAACACTGTAGTCAATCCCAAACCCAAGAGTACCATGAAGGTAGTGAAGGATTCTCTTAGTTGCTTTCCAATGCAACTCATGAGGTTCCTGCATAAATCTGGAAACCATACCAACTGCATATGACATGTCTAGCCTAATATGTGTCAAGTATATAAGTCTACCTACAAGTTGCTGATACAGTGTAGCATCAACCAAAGGTGTAGGGAAAGAAGTCTCAATCTTGACTCCAGATAGGAAGGGAGTCAGAGATGGTCTACAAGTAGTCATGTGAAAATGTGCAAGTAAGTCAAGCTCGTATACTTAGGATGAGCAAGAGTAATCCATGAATCTGACTGTAAGATCTCAATACCAAGGAAATAGTGCAATAAACCAAAGTCTATCATGTCAAATCTGTCGTGAAGTGCTAACTTCACTACTGCAATGACAGATGAAGTACTCCTAGTAATCAGAAGATCATCAACATATAGAACCAGTATCAAAACTGAATCATCCTATCGTAAGAGATACACATTAAGATTTGAATGGCATCTAGTAAATCTTGAAGATAGCAGGTAAGAATCCATCTTGGTATACCAAGCCCTAGGGGCTTGTTTGAGACCATAGATAGATTTCCTTAGTCTACATACTAAGGATGAATCCTGAACAAACCTTGGTGGTTGTTCCATGTAGATCTCCTCCTCAAGGTCTCCATGAATAAATATACTCTTCACATCCATCTGATGTACAACCCATCCATGTGCTATAGTTATAGCTAGTGTGAGTCGAATCAAAGTCATCTTAGCTACTGGTGCAAAGGTTTTTGTATAGTTGATGCATGCAACTTGTGAAAAAACTTTGGAAACCAAACGTACTTTGTACTTATCAACAGACCCATCTACTATAAATTTAGTTTGATACATCCATCTACATCGAATTGTCTTCCTTCCTTTAGGAAGAGAAGTCAAAGCCCAAGTGTGATTTCTAATCAAGGAATCATATTCCTCATTCATAGAAATATCCCACTCAAGTATGTCTGATGCTTCTTTAAATGTCTATGGATTAGACATTGAATCAAAGAAGGCATATGGTTCCCCCTAAAAGTTTGTTTGAATATATCTGTCATCTGATGAAACCTGTACCCATGAATCTACTTTGTGAAGTGAGTGTAGAGTTCTAGATGTGGGTGAGTCTAGTGCAGAAATATCAACTTCTAATGCAATCCCTGAACTTGATGAAGATGAATCCTCATCATTATCATCACTATGAGAACTAGAAGAAGAAGAAGAACAATTTACTACACTAGGAATCTGCTGTGAATAATTTGAATCATCAAAGATATTATCATGATCTGGAGAATCCACAATATGAGGAATGCCAATTATAGTTTCAAGAAGTGTTTCTTTAAACTTAACAGTTCTCTCAATGAACAACTCATGTGTGGTTGGGTGAAGTAGGTGATAGCCTTTAACACCATCTGGATATCCAATAAAGATGTAAGGTTTGGATTGTGGATCCATAGCCTTGTGATGTTCTTTAGGAATGTGTGCCATATCTTGAGAACCAAAGACTCTGAAATGATCAACTGTTGGTTTCCATCATTTCCAAGCTTCAAAGGGAGTGATACCCTTCAAGCCTTTATGAGGAACTCTATTCTAAATATAACATGCACAGTTGATTGCTTTAGCCCAATAAGATGGTGTTAAGCCTTTAGAATGAATCATGCAATTTGCCATCTCTTTTAAAGATCTATTTTTGCATTCAACAACACCATTTTGTTTGGGGGTATATGGAACTATGTGTTGCAAATCTATCCCCTTTGTTATGCAAAATTGCTCAAAATGGTTGTTGACATACTCTCTACCATTATCAGTTTGAAAGAACTTTGATGACTTTTCCTAACTATTTTTTGGCTAAAGCTTTGAAATCTTGAAAAGATTTAAACACTTCTAATTTTTTCCTAAGGAAGTAGACCCATGTAAAACATGAGAAATCATCAATAAAGGTGAGAACATATCTAGCCTTTGTAAAATATGGATGGGGAAATGCCCCTGAAACATCATTATGAACAAGTTCTAAGACTTTTTTTGCCCTCCATGATTTTTCTTTGTCAAACTTTGCTTTAGGATGTTTACCAAGTGCACAACCTTCACAAGGTCCTTTAGAAAACTTAACTTTTGGAAATCCATTAACCATGTTTTGTTGACATAGTTGTTCAAGATAGCGGTAGTTAAGGTGGCCAAACCACTCATGCCATAGTTTACTAACTTCATTTAAATGAGTTAGTAGTGCCTTTGGAGAAATATCAGTAGAAAAATTGGGGAAGGTACATATAATCTGGATTAGTGATTTGTCTCCCCTATAGCAACCAAATTGTTAATTTGCAATTCTCTTATCTCAACTAAATTTGGAGAGAAATGTACTCTCATGCCCTTCCCTAAGTGAGTTATTTGATACACTGAAAGGAGATTAGTTGATAGTGAAGGTACACTTAGAACATTTAAAAATATTCCTCCTTCAACTTCAACAGACCCTCTGCCTTTTACCAATGCTAGAGTATCATCACCTAAGGTAATTGAAGACATTCTGGATGATTCTAAGGATGAAAAAACAACCTATGAAGAACCCATATGATGGGTAGTACCAGAATCTATAATCCATGATGGAGATGAAGAAGCAGTAGTAACTAAGGCCTTGCCTTTTAATTTCTCTTTGTCCTTAGTATTATCCTAAGTTGATGAAGATGCTTTGACAGAATCAGATAGCCCTATATTATTATTTTTGAGAATATGATTGAGATGTTCAATTTGGTTCTTCATGCATTGATGTTCATCATGCCTAGATTTTTTACAAAAGGCACAAGTAACTTTCTCAGTAATTTGATTACTTTGTTGAGAAGAGTTATCCATTTGAAGTTGTAGTCATGATATCTCCACAGTGCATGATGATAGAATTTTAATGCTTCTGGAAAAAAATTTGTGTTTGTTTTTTTTGTCTCAACGTTTCGGATCACACTCCATGATCCATCCTCAGGAGGAAAGGAAGAGAATGTGAATGAGTTAGAATTGCGGAGATGTTTCTTAAAAAGAGAAAGGAGGTGGGCACGAATAGCAAGAATAGCTAGGAGTCATTAAATGGGGACAAGAAAGGAATAGCTAAGTTTCAAGAAAGTTAAAAATAATAAACATCAAAGAGTAAAAATAAATACAAGAAGATAAATAGAGAGATGCCAAAAAGGTTCAATAAAGCAAAGATAACTAAAAAGTATGATTATATAGCTATATATATGTGTACAAATAAAACAAATTCATATATAAGTCTATAAATGTAAGTAGTTGAGTGAATATATCACTATGTACAGAGGAATAAAAAGTGTCTAAAACTAAAGGTGAAATTTTATTAGCTTTCTTACTATCCTTATCCTTTTTAGTGTTCTTTTTCTTTCCTTTTGAAGTTTGAGGCTTATCATTCCCTGCAAGTAGGGATTGAGGCTTAGTAGACTTCAAAGAACTCATCTGAATTAACTTTTCTTGCTCCCTTATGAGATCAGAGATAAAGCTATCAAGTGTGGGCATTTTCCATGATGCTCCAAGAGCACTTTTAGTAGAATAGAAAATTGAGACAAACACAAAAAATTTTGGACCTAGTTTGGAAAGTACAGAAAGGATTAATTGATCCTCTTTCTTGTCAATTCCACAATCTTTTAACTGCAACTTTAAGATTTAAATTTTGTGAAGAAATCTTCTAAAGTTGAGAAATTTCTAGGACTAAGACCTAAGAGTTTATTTTCCAATTCATGACTTCTTAGTTCATCAATTTTCCCAAATAATTTGTTTAGTACATCCCAAACTTCATTGGGTGTAGTCAAATTCTCAACATGAAACAACAATTCAGGAGATAGATTTAAACATAGAAAACCAAAAGATTGGTCACACTCAAGGAAAAACTTTTCTTTCTCTTTGGCTGCATTAGGTTATTTTTCTGTTCTCATAGTTATCTTAAATAAACCTTTGTTTTTTAACACAAGACTTACTTTAATCTTCTAATCATGATAATTGAAAGGAGTTAGGGGTTGTATAGGGACAGTAGACTCCATTATGCTTAGACTTAGATAGTTGTGTTGTAGAAATGTGGAAAGAAAGAGCTAAATAAATGCAAGTGAAGAAGTGAAAGATAACACAACCCACAAAAAAATACTTCTTGAGAAGTGTGAAATATGAACAAATGAGACCCCCCTTGATTATGTGTTTCCCCCCCAAATTTGGCACTTTATAGAAGGAGTGCTTTGTAGGTCACCCAAAAACATAAATAGACACTTTATAATTTTAGTGTGATTGTATGCTTCTTGGATCCCTGACGAAAAAACATTCACTTTTGCAAAAGGAAGTACTCAATTTCAAGTTAATTTGCAAAGTTTATTTGACTTGCAAGATTGTGCAATTACAAAAAAAATTCCTTCTTTAGCAATTTTTTTTAGATTTTTAGAAAATCAATTTGCATGAAAGTGTGGGAGAGAAAAAATAATGGAGCAGAAATTTAAGCCCCCTTGGGTTGTGTATGACCAGGGGCTAAAACCCCATGTGACCATGGGCTACAAATTCTAATTGGTTCCTCCTCCCCCTTGCTGACATCACCCCCCGAGTTTCTTACATCATCATTTTTTACAATTTGAAACATGAATAGCACCCTACTCTGTTGTAAACAAATTGACGACCATCCCTTTTTGTTTGTTGTAGCAAATAGAGTTGAACAAGGGCAAGTAACAGGGGTGAACATGTTGCAAATATGCGCCGAAGTGGTGTTATCATTGATGTCAACATATCCTTGTTGCCATTGGTGTCAACTATATAATATATTGTTGTCTGTATAGAAGACCGGATTGTTGAGCATATTGAGAAAATTAATGACAATCAATGCATGCAGACCATATGGCTGTGTAGAGGATTGTTAGACATTGCTCCAGTTAAGAATTGAGAAATCCACATGAAGTTTTGAAGATGTTATGACCATCTAAGTAGAGCTAGATTTTGCAGTATTCAGAAGAGATAGTGTGATAGTAAGTTGGTACGGATTGCTCCGCAGTGAAATATTATGATCTGCAGATCTGAAGGCATGTTTGGGAAGTCATTGTGTATCATCAATTCAAGTGGTTCATGGTTTGGAGGTCCACAAGATATCTTTCTAGTTTGACAGTCATGGCAGATAGTGTTCTTGAGGTTCGGAGGAAGATACAAATGATTCTAGTAATTTGGTTTAGAGTGAATGTCATTGGTGAATTCAATGTGCTTGTGGAGGTTTTTGGATTGTGTGACTACTATGTTGGAGGTCCGCATTGAAGTTTGAACTTGTTGATTGAAAATTTCTTCCTTGAGGTTGATGTTCTTCCCAGTCTTGGCCAACTGGATGTTCCTGGCATGTTGCGGATGATCTAAAGAGCATTTTATGAGGCATGGTATGTTAATGGAGGAAGTTTCAAGTCTCAGCTATGTTTGGCCGATAGTGTAAAGATCCACGTTAAGTTTAGCCGACCTTGTTGAACATTCCAAGGTTGATGAAGTGTATAAATACTTGTTGAAGAGTTGTGGGAAATCATCCTTGTATGAAATGAATTAAATCCGAAGAAAGGATCAAAAGCAGAGTAGAGAAGAAGAGGAACGAAGGGAGTATAGAGTGAAGAGTTAGTAAAGAGGAATTTGAAGATAAGAGTGGAAGTCTTGTGAGCCTTCAAAGGGACTGATTCAGGCATGAATATAGATGCTATTTCTCAGTTCATTATCTCTGTGTAAAATCACAATTTCTTATAAGTAGTGAGCCTCTTCTTGAGTAGTGAGCTCTGGGCAGTGTGCCCAAAGGCATGTGCCTTCTATTTTCTTAAGTACTTTTAACAAGGTACGCATTTTTGAGGGTAAACCCCCACCGTGATTTTTCCCTTAACCAGGTTTTCCACGTCAAAATTTTGGTGTTGTGTGTTCATGTTGTTTCTGCTCATGTGTTGATCTATGCATAAATGTTTACATAATTAATCTGGTTAAGAAAGAAGATTTAAAAGTTAAGAAAAGGTTAAAGTTAAAGGACAACTGATTCACCCTCTCCTCTCAGTTGTCTAGACTAATTCCAATAATTGGTATCAAAGCAAGGTTCTGTTGCAAGTATGAGGTGAACTAGTGTTGTCATTGATGTCAACATACTCATATTGCATTGGTAAGAAGGTTTGGATGAGTTGTGTGCTGTTGTTATTGAGGAAATCAGTCCCTATCCAGAACAGTGAAGAACAGTGATGAGAAGAAGGCAAATGTACTATATAGGTTGAGAACCAGAGGATGCAAATTAAAGGGTTTGTAGATATGAGTCTTGACATGCTTCAGTTAAGATTTCAAAGGTCCGCATGAAGATCTGAAGAAGTTATGGCTGTCTGTGTGGAACTAGTTCCAGCAAGTGTTCAGAGGTGACAGAGGATCACAGAAAGGTCCAGTGAGGTCCGGAATTGTATTATCCTAATCTACAGATTGGAAGGAGTGTTTGGGATGTCCTTGTGATGTGTCATCTCGATTTGTGTATGATTTTGAGGTCTGGAAGTACCTTTTGCATTGTGACAGTGGTGACAGACTGTGTTCTTGAAGTACCGGATGATGAAGAGAAGAATTCCAGTAAGATGATGAAGTGCGGATGTTTTTGATGATTCAGGGAATGTTATGATGATCATTGGATCATATCTAGTTCGTGTTGGTGGTCTGCATTGAAGTTAGAGTTGGATTTGATGTTATGGCTACCAGTTGTTGGTGTTCTTCCTGTAACAGGCCGACCGGATGTTCTACACGCCTTGCGAATGTTATTGTGATGTTTTCTGACTTAGATGATTGTTCCTAAGTCGATGTCTTGTATAAATAAGTGTTTGAGAATTCATTTTGAGGTGTCGATTGTGTGGATGAGTGTGGCATAGCGAAGAGAAGTGTGAAAGGCAGAGCAAGGGTTTTTGGGCTTAAATGGAACTGATCCGGACATGGTAGAGATGTCATTCTCCAGTTCAAGATTGTGATTCTTATCACTTTGTAGACAATGTGTCTCCTTGTAGGCAGTGTGCCTCTTTGTGAGCAGTGTGCTCGGGCAGTGAGCCCTAATTGGCATGTGCCATTCATTTTTCTTATTATTCTAACAGAGAATAATCCTTGGGTTAATCACCCCGTGGTTTTTCCCTTAACCGGCTTTTCCACATCAAAATCTTGGTGTTTAATGTGTTGATGTTTATCTTCTCTTGTGTTTATGCATTATGCTTTCATGGATGGTTAATTGATATGCTGTTGACTAACAAAGAAGAATCAAGTGTTTGAAGTAAGAGCAAGTTTTTATACAACTGATTCACCCCCCCTCTCAGTTGTATGCCCTAGATCCAACAATTGGTATCAGAGCCAAGTTCCTCTGAAAGGAGCCTAACCGCTTGAGGAGATCCAGGATGTCGTCATACAAGAAGGATAGTCCGAAGTTCGATGGAACCAACTTCACTCTCTAGAAAGGTCGCATGAAATGTCACTTGGAGTGTATGGGAAAAGCATACTTGGCCATGGTCTCAAAACCATATGTACCTCCACAGGGTGGTCCGACAACTATGAATGAAATCACAGATGCTGAAAACAATCTGCGGACCAAGGAAGCTCTTCTAAGCGCATTGAATGACTCAAATCTCTCAAATGTTATCGACCTACCAACTGCATATGAGATCTTGACTAAACTGGAACTTCTGTATGAATGAGATGAGTTTGTCAAGGGTGCAAGGTTGCAAAGTCTGAAAGGGAAATTTGAAAGATTGAAGATGAGAGAAGATGAAAACATCACTACCTTTATGCCAAGAGTGAATGAGCTGGAATGTGGAATTAGAAATGCTAGTGGTACTCTGGATGAAAATGAGATTGTTTGCAAAATTCTCAGATCCCTTCCTGCTGCCTACAAAATCAAGGTTGCTGCCATTGATGAATTCAGAGCCCACACAACTGTCACAAGAGAACAATTGGCTGGCAAACTAGCTGCATTTGAAATGACTGAATTTGGAGATGATCCTCCCAAGACTGAATCTGCTTTCAAAGCCAGTGCCTATGTGAAAGGCAAACAGAGATTTGATCTGGGAGAAAACTCTTCAAGGAAGATGTCATGGCATGATCAAGCAAGAAGAGACATGGAAGAAGAGGAAGCAGAAACAGCTCAACTTGAAGCCCTCATTGCAAAGAGACTGCCAAGAGGATCCGGTAAGTATGAAGGAAAACTACCCTTTAAGTGTTTCAACTGCAATAAGATTGGTCATTTTGCTTCAAGATGTCTGGAAAGATCTGCAAGGTCTAATACTAATAGACAAAGATTTCAAAAGAACTGCTATTATGTTCATGAAGAAGATGACAATGAAGGAGTAACAGATGATGAATCAGAACTAGGAAGCAAATCTAGAAATGAATGGGTGTTTATTGCCATCAAGGAAGAAGATTCAATATCCTCTGAATCTGTCAATCACAAGGTTGTGGAAAGAGCTTTGGCTGCTCAAGTAGAAGAAAAGGATGATTGGGTTATTGACAGTGGATGCTCTCACCATATGACTGGTGACAAGAATAAGTTATTAGATTTGGAAAGGTATGAAGGAGGAATGGTAAAGTTTGGTGACAATTCTGCTAGCAGAATCAGAGGTAGGGGGACTATTTCCTTGGATGGAAAGAGCAAAACAGGTAATGTACTATATGTTGAAGGATTGAAGCACAATCTTCTCAGTGTTGGTCAGTTAGTGGACAAAGTTTATGATCTCCAGTTCAAGAATGGAAAATGTAGAATCTTTACAAGCTCCGAAACTGAAATTGCATCTGGTGCTCAAACAAAAGGTAATATCTTTCATCCGGTTGGTTCAAATAAAAGTTGTCTGTTTGTTCAAGCTGATCAGAGTTGGTTATGGCATAGAAGAATGTGTCATGTAAACTTTGATAACATCATCAAGATAAGCAATATTCAGGCTGTAAGAGATCTTCCAAAATTGGTGAAACCTACAAATAGTTTGTGCAAAGAATGTCAGCTAGGTAAACAGAGCAAAGCCTCTTTCAAAAGCAAAGATCAGTCCTCTACCGGATTGTTGGAATTAGTACATACTGATCTCTGTGGTCTGACAAGAATCAAGAGTCTGCAAGGTGATAGATATTTCATGTTGCTAATTTATGACCATTCCCGGATGATGTGGGTTACCTTCCTAAAAGAGAAATCAGAAGCCCTTGAGAAGTTCAAAATCTTCAAAGCTATGGTAGAGAATCAAACCGGATTGAAACTGAAATGTCTAAGGTCTGATAGAGGTGGTGAATTTACATCCAGTGAGTTCATTGACTTTTGTGAGAAGTAGGGTATAAAGAGACAGTTGTCTGCTCCTAGGACTCCACAGCAGAATGGAGTAGTTGAGAGAAAGAACCGAACCATTCAGGAAGCTACCAGGACAATGATGTTGGAAGCAAATGTTCCTCAGATGTTTTGGAAAGAAGCTATTAGAACTGCAGTCTACACTCTCAATCGAGTTCAAATTAGAAACAATACTAGTAAGACCCCCTATGAACTTTGGTTTGGCATCACTCCTACTGTGAGATATTTCAGAGTATTTGGTAGCAAGTGTTACATTAAAAGAGATGAAGATCTAGGAAAGTTTGATGCTAGAAGTGATCAAAGAATTTTCTTGGGTTACTCCACTCAAAGCAAAGCATACTGGTGTTACAATAAGAGACTGAGGAAGATGATAGAAAGTACTAATGTGAAAGTTGATGAAGGAATTGAGAAGCCCTCAAGGTTCTATGAATGTGATGAAGATGATCAGAATGATCCTCTGATGCAAGAAGCTCCTTCCTCCTCTAAAATTCAGATCCAAACTGATTCGGTAAATCAGGAAGAAGAAGTTTGTCTGAATGAGCCTGATCAAGAATTAGTAGTGCAAGACAGTCCCAAAGTTCCAAGGTATGTAACTCTAAATCACTCTGAAGATCAGATCATAGGTGACAAAAGTAAAGGGGTACAAACAAGAAGAAGAATTGCTCAAGATTCAAATGAATACTGTCTGATTTCAAAGATTGAACCTAAGACAGTAAATGAGGCTTGCAATGATGAAAATTGGACCAAAGCAATGAATGAAGAATTGATGCAAATTGAGAAAAATCGTACTTGGGATCTTGTTCCCAGACCTAGAGACAGGAATGTGATTGGAACCAAATGGGTCTTCCGGAACAAACTGAATGAAGTTGGTGAAGTAATCAGAAACAAAGCTAGATTGGTCTACAAAGGCTACTCTCAAATAGAAAGAATTGATTTTGAAGAGACCTTTGCTCCTGTGGAAAGAATTGAAGCAGTTAGATTATTTCTTGCATTTGCTACCTTCAAAGACTTCAAAGTATATCAGATGGATGTCAAGTCTGCCTTCCTAAATGGTGATATGGAAGAAGAAGTTTACATTGAACAACCGGATGGATTTCAATTGTCTGATAATGATGATATGGTCTGCAAGTTGAAGAAAGCATTGTATGGATTGAAGCAAGCCCCAAGAGCATGGTATGAAAGGTTGGATAAGCATCTTATGCAGATTGGATTCAACAAAGGCACTGCTGATAGTAACTTATATTTCAAAATTGATCATGAGAACATTTTGATTGTTGAAGTGTTTGTGGATGATATCATTTTTGGAGGAAGAGATAGTATGTGCAAAACTTTTGCAAATCAGATGAACAGTGAGTTTGAAATGTCTATGCTTGGTGAAATGAATTTCTTCTTGGGTCTGCAAATTACTCAAACAAAGAAAGGGATCTTCATTTCTTAGACCAAATATGTGAAAGAAGTGTTGAGGAAATTTGGTATGGAAGATTCAAAGCCAATGAACACTCCTATGGCAACTAGATGTAAGTTGAGCAAAGATGATGACTCTCCAAAGGCAGATCAGACAAAGTATAGATCAATGATTGGTGGATTGTTGTATCTCACTCAGACTAGACCAGATATAATGCAGGTTGTTGGTCTTGTGGCAAGATTCCAGGCTGATCCTAGAGAATCTCATGTTATGGCAATCAAAAGAATTTTTAGGTACTTGAAAGGAACAGTTGAATATGGTCTATGGTACCCTAGAGATCCAGATTTCTCTCTTCATGCATATACAGATGTAGATTGGGCAGGAGATATGGACGACCGGAAGAGCACCAGTGGTGGAGCATTCTTTTTGGGGAAGAGATTGGTTTCTTGGCTAAGCAAGAAACAAGATGCAATATCTCTGTCTACAACTGAAGTAGAATACATTACAGCAACAGGTAGTTGCAGTCAAATCTTATGGATGAAGTAGATGCTAAGAGACATTAAAGTTGAATATGAAGAGCCTATCACAATTTTCTTCAATAATTCAAGTGCAATTAATATTTCTAAGAATCCGGTATTGCATTCTAAGACTAAGCACATATCTATCAAGTTTCACTTTTTGAGAGAACAAGTGAACAAGGAAGAAGTCAGATTGGAGTATGTTCCCTCCAAGGATCAGATTGTAGATATCTTTACTAAACCTCTTCCCAAGGACTCTTTTGAATATCTCCGGGAGAAGTTAGGGGTCATGGCCCCTCCGGTGATGAACTAGGATGCACTGATGTGCATCAGTCTGGTGGATATCACAGTCATATCTTGTGATCCGGATTGATGATGGGGAGCTGCTACTAAGGGGGAGCAGCTGGTATGATTTTGATGTATTAGAATTGCAAGTATGAGCCCTTTGCCATTGATGTCAAAAGGGGAGAGAAGACATGTGAAAAATGAGTGGCTGATGATCAAAGGGGGCAGTAAAGGAGGAGAAGACATGTTGCTGATAGGGGGGCTATGACAGAAAGGAGAAGTTCTTGTCTTGATGGTTTTTCACATCATATGTTGCCATCAATGACAAAGGGGGAGATTGTTGCAAGTATGAGGTGAACCAATGTTGTCATTGATGTCAACATACTCATATTGCATTGATAAGAAGGTTTGGATGAGTTGTGTGCTGTTGTTATTGAGGAAATCAGTCCCCATTCAGAATAGTGAAGAACAGTGATGAGAAGAAGGCAAATGTACTGTATAGGTTGAGAACTAGAGGATACAGATTAAAGGGTTTGTAGATATGAGTCTTGACGTACTTCAGTTAAGATTTCAGAGGTTCACATGAAGATCTGAAGAAGTTATGGCTATCTGTGTGGAACCAGTTCCGGCAAGTGTTTAGAGGTGACAGAGGATCACAGAAAGGTCCGGTGAGGTCCGGAATTGTATTATCCTAATCTGTGGATTGGAAGGAGTGTTTGGGATGTCCTTGTGATGTGTCATCTCGAGTTGTGTATGATTTTAAGGTCTAGAAGTACCTTTTGCATTGTGACAGTGGCGACAGACTGTGTTCTTGAAGTACCAGATGATGAAGAGAAGAATTCCGGTAAGCTGATGAAGTGCGGATGTTTTTGATGATTCAAGGAATGTTATGATGATCATTGGATCATATCTAGTTCGTGTTGGTGGTCCGCATTGAAGTTAGAGTTGGATTTGATGTTATGGCTACCAGTTGTTGGTGTTCTTCCTGTAACAGGCCGACCGGATGTTCTACACGCCTTGCAAATGTTATTGTGATGTTTGCCGACTTAGATGATTGTTCCTAAGTCAATGTCTTGTATAAATAAGTGTTTGAGAATTCATTTTGAGGTGTGGATTGTGTGGATGAGTGTGGCATAGCGAAGAGAAGTGCGAAAGGCAGAGCAAGGGTTTTTGGGCTTAAATGGAACTGATCCGGACATGGTAGAGATGTCATTCTCCAGTTCAAGATTGTGATTCTTATCACTTTGTAGATAGTGTGTCTCCTTGTAGGCAGTGTGCCTCTTTGTGAGTAGTGTGCTCGGGCAGTGAGCCCTAATTGGCATGTGCCATTCATTTTTCTTATTCTTCTAATAGAGAATAATCCTTGGGTTAATCACCCCATGGTTTTTCCCTTAACTGGGTTTTCCATGTCAAAATCTTGGTGTTCAATGTGTTGATGTTTATCTACTCTTGTGTTTATGCATTATGCTTTCATGGATGGTTAATTGATATGCTGTTGACTAACAAAGAAGAATCAAGTGTTTGAAGTAAGAGAAAGTTTTTATACAACTGATTCACCCCCCCTCTCAGTTGTATGCCCTAGATCCAACAAGTTCCTCTAGAAGAAGCTTAACCGCTCAAGGAGATCCATGATGTCGACTTACAAAAAGGATAGTCCAAGATTCAATGGAACAAATTACTCTGTTTGGAAGAGTCACATAGAATACCATTTACAATGCATGGGTGATGCTTATTGGTTAATAGCCAAAGATAAGTATGATCCTCCAGAGAGAGGTCCTTCAACTCCAGATCAAATCAAAGATGTGGAAAATAACCTTCAAGCTAAAGAGACCTTGTTGAGTGCTCTGACTGATTCAGAAATGACAAATGTTTTTGGATTGAAAACTGCTCATGAAATTTGGAAGAAGTTGGAAAATCTGTATGAAGGATATCAATATGTCAAATGTGCCAAACTACAAAGTCTGAGAGGAAAATTTGAAAATTTGAGGATGAGCGAAGATGAAAACATCACAATCTACATGCAAAAGATAAACAAACTTGTGTGTGGGATTAGGTGTGCTGGCAGAACTTTGGAAGAATTAGAGATTGTGGAAAAAGTGTTCAAATCTTTGTCTAGTTCATACAAACATAAGGTTGCTGCTATAGAGGAGATCAGGATTGTTTTAGATGTTACAAGAGATCACCTAGTTGGCAAACTTTTAGCTTTTGAATTAAGTGAATTTGGTGATTCTCTTCCTAAGTCTGAATCTGCATTCAAAGCCAGTGTTTATGGAAAACAAAGATATGATCTGGGTGAAATCTCTTCTAGAAGATCAAACAAATTTGTGAAGACAAGGAAGGATCTTGAAGATATTGAAATAGAAACTGCAGATCTTGAAGCTCTTATTGCCAGAAGAATGCCAAGAGGATCTAGTAAGTATGAAGGAAAATTACCACTCAAATGTTTTTATTGTAATAAGATTGGTCATTTTGCCTCAAGATGTCTGGAGAGGTTTTCAAAACCAAACCCTAACAGATACAAGGGTCAGAAGAATTGTTACTATGTCCAAGAAGCTGGAGAAGAAGGTGTCACAGATGATGAATCTAATCATAGAGGTTCCTTTGAAAATGATTGGGTATTCATTGCTATCAAAGAAGAGGATCCAGTGTCTACTGAATCTGCGAGCTGTGCAAATGTGGAAACTACCTTGGCTACTCAAGTTATTGAAAAAGATGAATGGGTGATTGATAGTGGATGTTCTCATCATATGACTGGTGACAAGAGTAAGTTTGTGAGTTTTGAAAATTATGGAGGGCTTGTGAAATTTGGAGACAACTTAGCTAGTAGAATTTGTGGCAGAGGATCCATCTCTTTTGATGGTAAGAACATAACCAATGATGTTCTGTATGTGGAAGAACTGAAGCATAATCTTCTCAGTGTTGGACAGTTGGTTGACAAGGGTTATGATCTTTGATTCAAGGATGGAAAATGTAGAATCTTGGAAAGTTCTGAAACTGAAATTGCATTTGATACTCAAACTAAAGGTAACATCTTTCACTTAAGTAGTCCATGACAAAAGTTGTTTGATTGCTCAGATAGATCAAAGTTGGTTATGGCATAGGAGGATGTGTCATGTGAATTTTGATAACATTGTCAAAATAAGTTCCACTCAAGATGTAAGAGATCTTCCAAGACTTGTGAAACTTGATAGGATATGTAGAGAATGTCAATTGGGTAAATAGAACAAAATTTCATTCAAAAGTAAGGAACAAGGTTCAAGTGGGAGATTGGAACTAGTACATATTGATCTCTGTGGTCCTACAAGAATTAGGAGTGTGCAAGGAGACAGATATTTCATGATGTGGGTAACTTTCCTAAAAGAAAAACCAGAAGCTCTTGATAAGTTTAAGGTGTTCAAGATGATGGTTGAAAATGAGATTGGTAGGAAATTGAAGTGTCTGAGATCTGACAGAGGTGGAGAATTCACTTCCGGTGAGTTTGATGCTTTCTATGAAAAGCATAGAATACAAAGACAGTTATCTGCTCCTAGAACTCCTCAGCAAAATGGAGTTGTGGAAAGGAAGAACCGGACCATTCAAGAATCTACTAGGACCATGATGATGGAAACAAATGTTCCTCAAGTTTATTGGAGGGAAGCTGTGAGTACTACTGTCTACACTCTTAACTAGGTGTAGATTAAAGGAAATTCTGGTAAGACTCCTTATGAACTATGGTTTGGTCATCCTCCTACTGTGAGATATTTCAGAGTTTTTGGTAGTAAATGCTATATCAAAAGAGATGAGGATTTAGGCAAGTTTGAGGAAAGAAGTGATGAAGGAATATTTTTGGGATACTCAACTCAAAGTAAGGCTTATCGGTGCTTCAACAAAAGGCTGAAAAAGATTATTAAAAGTGCAAATGTTAAAGTTGATGAAAGCAAAGAAGGACATTCCAGGTACTACGGATATGATTTAGATGATCAAGATGAAAGTCAAAGTCAAGGAAGGTAAGTTCAAATCCAAACTCAGATCCAGATTAATCCGGTAACTCCAGTAACTCAAGAGGTTAGTATAGACGTTGAGGAACAAGTTCAAGAAACAGAAGTTCAAACAATTCCCAAAACCCCCAGGTATGTAAGAATGAATCATCCTGAAGATCAAATCATAGGAGATATAAATAAAGGTGTTTGAACTAGGAGAAGGGTTGCTGAAGATCAAGAAGAGATTTGTTTGATATCAAAGATTGAACCTAAATCAGTGAGTGAAGCCTGCCAAGACGAAAATTGGGTTAAGGCAATGGAAGAAGAATTGATGCAAATAGAAAAGAATCACACCTGGGATCTTGTTCCAAGACCCGAGGACAAAAATGTGATTGGAACCAAATGGGTCTTTTGGAATAAGCTAAATGAAGATGGTAAGGTTATAAGAAACAAGGCAAGGTTGGTATGTAAAGGCTACTCTCAAGTGGAAGGAATTGATTTTGAAGAAACTTTGCTCCAGTGGCAAGGATAGAGGCAGTTAGATTGTTTCTTGCATTTGCTGCCTTCAGAGATTTTAGAGTATATCGGATGGATGTCAAATCAGCATTTCTGAATGGAGATTTGGAAGAAGTCTACATTGAGCAACCAGAAGGATTTCAGCTGTCTGATTAAGGAGATATGGTTTGTAGACTAAGAAAAGCCTTGTATGGACTTAAGCAAGCTCCAAGAGCCTGGTATGCCGGATTGGACAAGCATTTGCTTAAGCTAGGATTTAGTAAAGGTACTGCTGATAGTAATATGTACTTCAAGATTAATCATGAGGACATTCTAATTGTTGAAGTCTATTGATAATATCATTTTTGGTGGAAATGAATGTATGTGCAAAGCATTTGCTGATCAGATGAAAAGTGAGTTTGAGATGTCAATGTTTGGTGAGATGAATTTCTTCCTAGGTCTACAGATTGTTCAGTCAGATAAAGGTATCTTCATATCTCAATCCAAGTATGTGAAAGAATTGTTGAAGAAGTTTGGAATGGAAGATTTAAAGCTAGTAGGTACACCTATGGTAACCGGATGCAAGCTAAGAAAAGATGATGACTCCCCCAAGGAAAATTAGAAAAGGTATAGATCAATGATTGGAGGATTGCTCTATTTGACCCAGACTAGACCTGACATCATGAATGCAGTTGAACTTGTTGCTAGATTCCAAGCTGATCCAAAAGAATCCCATGTTATGGTAGTCAAAAGAATTTTTAAATATCTCAAGGGGACAATTGATTATGGACTGTGGTATCCAAAGGACAATGACTTCACTCTTCATGCATATACAGATGCTAATTAGGTAGGAGATGTGGATGATAGAAAAAGTACTAGTGGTGGTGCATTCTTCTTGGGGAGAAGATTGGTCTCTTGGATAAGCAAAAAGCAAGATGCAATATCTCTATCTACTGCAGAGGTAGAGTATATAGCAGCAGAAAATAATTATACTTAGGTTCTGTGGATGAAGCAAATATTGAAGGACATCAGAATTGTGTTTGAGGAACCAGTCACAATTTTATGTGATAATTCTAGTGCAATAAGCATCTCAAAGAATCCAGTATTACATTCAAAGACAAAACATATATCTATCAAGTTTCATTTCTTGAAAGAGAAGGTAAATGAGAATGAAGTCAAGTTGGAGTTTGTGCCTTCCAAAGATCAGATCACAGATATCTTCACTAGGCCTCTTCCTAAGGATACTTTTGAGTATCTCAAAGAGAAGTTAGGGGTTATTACCCCTCCTGATCAAAACTAAGATGCACTTATGTGCATCAGTCCAGTGGAATTCTCAGACATATCTTGAGATTTGGATTGATGTTGAGAAGATACTACTCTAAGGAGTAGTCAGTATGCAAATGTTGGAGATTAGTCTAAAATAAAAAGGGGGAGAAAAGATAGCAAATATGTGCCCTTTGCCATTGATGTCAAAGGGGGAGAGAAGTCATGTGAAAAACTTGGAAGTGAATAGTTGCTGGTGAAAGGGGGAGCAATGAAGAAAATGGTTGCAGGTGTGATAAGAGAAAGGCGGAGAAGTTCTTGTCTTGATGGCTGAGTTCAATTTTTCACATCATATGTTGCCATCAATGACAAAGGGGGAGATTGTTGCAAATATGTGCCTAAGTGGTGTTGTCATTGATGTCAACATATCCTTGTTGCCATTGGTGTCAACTATATCCTATATTGTTGTCTGTATAGAAGATCAGATTGTTGAGGATATTGAGAAAATTAATGACAATCAATGCATGCAGACCATATGGCTATGTAGAGGATTGTCAGAGGTTGCTCCAGTTAAGAATTGAGAAATCCACATGAAGTTTTGAAGAAGTTATGACCATCTGAGTAGAACCGGATTTTACAGTATTTAGAAGAGACAATGTGACAGTAAGTTGGTCCAGATTGCTTCACAATGAAATATTATGATCTGCAAATCTGAAGGCATGTTTGGGAAGTCAGTGTGTATCATCAATTCTAGTGGTTCATAGTTTGGAGGTCCACAAGCTATCTTTCTAGTTTGACAGTCATGGAAGATAGTGTTCTTGAGGTTCCAGAGGAAGATACAAATGATTCTGGTAATTTGGTTTAGAGTGAATGTCATTGGTGAATTCAATGTGCTTGAGGAGGTTTCTGGATCATGTGGCTACTATGTTGGAGGTCCACATCGAAGTTTGAACTTGTTGATTAAAAATTTCTTCCTTGAGGTTGATGTTCTTCCCTGTCTTGGCCGACCGGATGTTCTTGGCATGTTGTAGATGATCTAAAGAGCATTTTATGAAGCATGGTATGTTAATGGAGGAAGTTTCAAGTCTCAGCTATGTTTGGCCGACAGTGTAAAGATCCACGTTAAGTTTAGTTGACCTTGTTGAACATTCCAAGGTTGATGAAGTGTATAAATACTTGTTAAAGAGTTGTGGGAAATCATCCTTGTATGAAATGAATTCAATCCAAAGAAAGGATCAAAAGTAGAGCAGAGAAGAAGAGGAATGAAGGGAGTATAGAGTGAAGAGTCAGTAAAGAATAATTTGAAGATAGGAGCAGAAGTCTTATGGGCCTTCAAAGGGACTGATTCAAGCATGAATATAGATGTTATTTCTCAGTTCATTATCTCTGTGTAAAATCATAATTTCTTATAGGCAGTGAGCTCTGGACAATGCACCCAAAGGCATGTGCCCTCTATTTTCTTAAGTACTTTTAGCAGGGTACGCATTTTTGTGGGTTAACCCCCACCATGGTTTTTCCCTTAACTGGGTTTTCAAAGTCAAAATTCTGGTGTTGTGTGTTCATGTTGTTTCTGCTCATGTGTTGATCTATGCATAAATGTTTACATCATTAATCTGGTTAAGAAAGAAGATTTAAAAGTTAAGAAAATGTTAAAGTTAATGGACAACTGATTCACCCCCCCTCTCAGTTGTCCAGACTAATTCCAATAGAATAGGGGAGAGTAAGAGGGCCAAACAACAGCGAGTAAGAGGCCTGTTGAGGGTGATTATAGGTAGCGTGAGGGTGCTTTGCGGATGTGTCACTGGCTACTTGATATAGGCACGTGTATGGGCCTTTCTTATGTGCATTGTTGGCCCTTCTGTGGCTATCCACACACTCCTTCGCAGGCCCTTCTAAGGGCGTCAGTTGCCTATGGCGCAAGCCCTTCTGAGGGCGTTTGAATTGAAAACCTTCACTCATCTTTTGCTCATTGTTGAATGGGAAATTAATGCCTGCAACACATCCTCCTCAAGACAAATGAACACAGTTAACAACAAAAAACAAACAAAGCAACACCTCACAAAATTAAAGCTTCATTCCTGCCGGATGGGGGTGAGTTGCACAACAAAGTAAACGACAGCTCGAAACTATTCCAAATAGCTCTAATACCATTTAGAAAACCCAAATCATGGAATAGATAGCAAGCACATGAATCGCAATGAAATCAACTAGTTTGTATTAGCCAATACGATGAGTATAAATAAGAGTGTCTAGGTACTCGAACTCCATGAAAAGAGGATAGGACTCCTCTATCATGTGTTGATGACTGTTTTGATGCAATCATAACAATAAGTTAAAATTCACATATAATGAACTGAAACTATACTTGAAAGATAAGAAGGAATCATTTGAGATTCAACTAATCCCAAGTCTACAATGGTTTGGTTGGTCAAGTTCAGTTGGTCAATGTGAAGCTGTAATGTTCAAGGGGCCTTACGTAGTTTAGGTTTGTTTGGTGGTTTACTGGACTAAGAATATGCAAAAAGGTCATGAGATATGTCAATACTTTTCATTCCTTTGCATAAAGGTGTTACTGTGCTGCAAGTTTTAGATGGTTTTCTTGAATTTTTTGCAGCTTTCTTCTTTATCTATTTATGAAAACTGTCTACTTATAGCTCTGTTATGCATGCTTCTTCAAATTTGAGACAATTTCCTTTAGATTTCTAAGTTTTTAGCTAAATATTTCAGATGGGTTGGGAAAAGTTAGAAAGATCTAATCTATACCTCATTTAATCTACCGAAGGATCTAATTGTTTCTGTTATGCACTATGTAAATACCACAGTAATTTGATCAAATCCACAGTAAAAACCTTAAATGCAAGTTCTGAGCATTTTCACAAACATACATTTAAAATTGCAAGCTCTCAAAGAAAATATTTCAAAACACAAAGAAGAGCAGGAGAACACTCAGAAGATAGATGCAGAACTCCAGATTCTATTGTATCAGAAACGAATAGTCATACATGATTTACAATGTAGGAATGACTCTTAGTTTCATTGATCATACTACAGAGAACTTACAAGCTTTACAGATACAGTAACGCAGCCAGACATTCCACGCGCACCTTACTGCAGACAAACAGGCGACCTCCTTCTTCTACTTCTAAACTATGCTAACTTGTTGTATGCTCCTAAAAGAAAAATCCTGTTGTAGCCCTGTTGTTTTCCTAGAATCCCTGTTGTAAAGTATTACAGTGTAGAGAGGCACAATATAAAGACATTCTGATTGTCCTTACTACAGCAAAAACCTAACTGAACCCTTGGTTACAGCAATAAATATAGGTGAACCAGCTCTTCAAAATATCTCTGAGCAGTTTTAAATCTGGGTGAAATATTGCCCCTTCTAAGAAGTTCCGGCAGCTCAGCAATAACTTCTGTTTGTCTGTTGCAGTAATACCTTCAGCTGCAACTCTGTCCTTTACTTGAATGGCCTTGACTTCTTCGCACTTCATCTTTATCTTCCTGCCCCTGAGATCAGATTTCCTTCCTCCATGAGGTCACTGTGTTGACTTTCCAGCTGCTTCCTCAACTGCAAGCCTGCAAGACAAGACAAGCAATAAGTATTTCATTTATCACATAAATAGCAAGAAATTAAAATAATCGTTTAAATCCAGGTGACTGCGCAAAATTGTGGAAATCGGATTCAAAATACTCTCAAAACGCATTCAAAATGCATTCAGACCGCTCAAAACCCATCGGGTCAACCATCGCTGACCGAAAAAATGCCACGGGCGCCAAAAAAAATGGTTTAAAACTCCACCACTTCATTTCCCGCCCATCGGCATGACTATCGCTATCGGCGTGTCAAAAAAACATGTTGGCCGATATTCTCTATTTGGCCGATGTTCACTTCATCTACATGATATTTTAGAAATATGATGCTCTCCCTTCTGAAGGTCCAGATGACGTCATCAGGATGTTTCGCTTCTGTATATTGGGGAAAAGAACAACATCATCATCATCATCATGTTGAAGGAGAATAGGAGGACATGGAATATGATCCTGCTGCTGAGGAAAGGAAAATGATGGTGACGTCATCGTCATATTCGGGCTTCATTAAAATGCAAAAGATGATGTCATCATCATGTTCAGTTAAGATCAGGGGATAATTGTGATATCGGGTCACCTAAGGAGCATGATCAGGATGATGAATGTAATACGACCCCTTTGCGGCCAAGGCAACCCTCTCGAAATATCAGGACGATGATGATCATCAGGATATTTGGGGCTTTTGTCGAACTTAGAATAAGACGTCATCATCATATTCGCGAACCGGATTGTGTTTTGGAAAATATCCTGCCGAAGGGAAATGTGATGATGATGATCATCAGGATATTAGCTTCTTCGTTTATCAGATCGGGATGACATCATCATGATATCCGGGGCCTTTGTTAAACTTAGAACATGACGTCATCAGGATGTTTCGCTAACCGGATCATGTTTTGGAAAATATCCTGCCGAAGGGAAATGTGATGATGATGATCATCAGGATATTAGCAAAAGGTCATATTTCTCAGCAGGAGGACTTCACGAAATATCGGGTAGACAAACAAGATCATGATGATCTTGACAATATGACAGGATAAAAAATATGATGATCCTCCTCATCGAATTATCATGATGACGTAACCATCATATTTCACCTTCGAAGCATGAGGATGAATTGAGGTCATCATCAGGTTAGCGCTAGGGTGATTTTTTTTAAAAATATGATCATGCTGTTGAGGAATGGAATATCACCTTCCCTTAAAAGATAGGGTGATCATCATGATCATGCAAAAGGAGATCAGGGGGATATGAAGACGTCATCATCATCTTAGCGAATTTCAGCAAATATCAGGATGATGACCCTCCGATAGGATTTTGGCATGATCATGCAAATTATGCCGATGGTGGATTTTCTAAGTCAGGGTGATCTTATAATATCAGCATGATATTATAATATCAGGTAATGTTAAAATATCAGAATGATGCTCGCGATACAAAAGACCGCTCGACGGGGAAAACTTACTATGACTTAAAGTTGACGTCCGGATATTTGAACCTCAGGATATTATCGGGGGGGCGTTTCAAATATGATGATGATGTTCTTCATACAGCAAAACCGAGTTTATAAAATATGACCCTCCTAAAATCATGATGCTCACAATGCACATAAGGCCATTTGACGGATAAAGGGCACTACCACCTAAGATTGACATCCGGATACTGCGACTGCATGATTTTTATCGGGTGATAGACCAAGATCATGATGACCTTGACAACATGAAAAAAAAAAATGATCACTTGCGATTATCAGGTTTGACCAAAACTTTGACTGTGCATAACTTCCACATATGGACGAATTTTCAAGTGAAGTAAAAGGCAAACCTGCATGGAATTTCAAGCTCTTTCTAAATATGAGGTCACAGAAACACAATATGAACTTTGACAAACTGACCTCATGATGATGACTTACCTCATCCAATATCATGATGATGATGCACCTGACTCATTTTTACCAAACTGCCAGAAAGCTAGACAAACACAAGCAGAAGCAAAAAGCAAAACATCAGCAGGGGTCCCCATTTTGCTAAGGAGCATAATGGGGCGTGTTGTGAACATCACAACAACTAGCAACAAAAACAAAACAATTAAATTCAGAGTGTTCAAGGAAACTAGATGAAATGAACTCATAACTTCCAACTATCTTTCCTGCAAATTACTATTCAGCTTGAGACTCAAAGTATTCAATAAAGATGCATGAATTTCCATTTTCAGTTTAGTTGTGTGCACGTGATTAATTATCCTCATCTTGAAGATCGGTTGAACAAACCAGTGACTGACATTAGCCTACGTAGGTGAGGATATTCCCTCATAGCCGACCGGATAGAGCCTTGCTGCCAGCGAGCGTCTATAGCCCCGGCAAGGTTATCGTTACAATTCTCCTAAGTAGAGCCCCACTACCAGCGAGCGTCCATAGCCCCGGTAGAGTTACTTAGATGGCTTAATCTGGATTTTCAGTATAATCCACTTTATTTATTTATTTATTTATTTATTTATTTATTTATTTGTTTTCTAATTTTGAAAGATTTCATAAGATATAGCAATTTGTAACTTCATGATGCAAGGAGTGGACACTTGCTGAAATTAAGCTGAGAATTGTAATGGTAGCAAGGGTGACCTCTAATTTTTCACCTAATATCTACACTGGTAAGTTCAACAAACCCAAGGATTTTAGGTGTGTCATCGTGACAAACCTGCTTCGAATTCTCAATCACATTTATTGAATACAAAACTTCAGAAGATGAACAACTCTCTACATTCATGACAGTGACAAATTATGTGTAAATTGCAAATGATTAACTTGAATATCCTAAATTTTATACTGTTTTGAATGGTTGCTAGTTTTGCTCCTTAATACCCTAAAGTAAAATAAAGATCCCTGCCGAGGAGACAACAAACAAACCAAACAAACAATCTGTACAAACAACACAACAAAAGAAAGAACTGTACAAACTGAAAGAAACAAAAAGCAAAAACAAACAAAAAGGAACTATACAAACAACTAACCTAAAAAGAAAACAGCAAAAGAAGAACACAAAAACAAAAACAACTACCCTACCAGACTATATACAAGCCTCTACAAGGCAATTAGAAACCCGGGAAAAAGACCCAAAAACACCCCTACTTGCATATTTCTTTAGGTTGTGCAGGAGTAACAGGGTACTAGTTATGGTCCTCATCCTAGCAGATTTATCTTTGAATTCTGAAAAAAATCTAATATTCTAGATTCATTGTGTTTATCAGAATAGCTCTTGATGACTAGTAACTGAGGTAGCTCATCGGGTTTATGATTAATCCAAATGCATGTCCTATCTCTTGAATTTCCATAATCAAAATAGTCTTTATCATTATTTACTAAGGAAAGGAAAGAGACAACCTGATGTGCCTTTAGCTCTGTGGAACACACTTGTTTATTGATAGCTGGCTCTTCATTTAGCTCTGCATTTTCATTGCCCAGCTCTATGTCTAGTCCTTTTTCAAGTTGAAAGAGGAAGGACTCTCGATGTATCATTTCTTCATCTTCATCCAACTTTGTTCCTTCATTCTGGATGTTCAGTTTATCCTCAAATTTAGCAAACCTCTCAATGTTCTCATTAGTTCCCTGCACATCAACACTTAAGTAAGTATCCTCATCATCATAATCTGACATACAGAAATTAATTATTTCTAAATCACTTGAGAGTAAAGGTGGGACAACATCTTTTGATTGACAGGAGTACTCCCCTGTTTTATTTTCAACATGGCATGGGGGTGATGTCTGATTGTGTACAGCAGCTCCATGATCTTCTGTATCCTCTTCTTTCAAGAATTGTTCATCATATGACTCATATTTGTCATTCAGTGAAGAGTCTAATCCTATTGACCTGCAACAATCTTGATTTTGATCATTCAATTTAACGAAGTCGGTCGTAACACTAGGATTTTCTTTCTTTTCTATGACTTCACTAGTTTCTACAGTAGGGATCTTATCAGTTTTAGTGTATTTTAATTTTGCCAATGCTTGTTTACATTTCTTTGCCAAATCATGTTCGTTAAAACTTTTCAGGTCAGACCCAGAGGTTTCTTCTTGACAAATATTCCTTAGTAGTTCTATATATTTATCAAATGTATCAAGATGAACCTCACTTTTCTTTTCTTTTTTATTAAATCCCTTTTGCTTATTATCTAGAAAAGGGACATGAGCTGTGATTTCTTCTCTGCATTTTTTAGGATATTTATACTTTTCACTAACTTTAATCACAGCCGGATCTTGACGAAAAGACAGATTTTTTTTCTTACCATCACATGATTCCTACCAAGAGATCCTATTATCCTTTATTCCTAGCATTGGTTCCATCTTTGTATCCTCTGCACATTTAATGACCGTTGATGCTGCATCCTCCTGTCGCTCAATAATCTCCTCATTTCCCTGCCAACTTTCAGCCTTATATACATCTGAGAGAGAGATTAGTCCTTTCAAATATAAATCTAATCTTGTAAGGAAAGCTATACAATTAAGCTCACCATGCTCTGCGGACTCATGTATCCTACACCTTCCAAATAAACCATAGCTATATAAATTTTTAGGATAAAGCTGGTTATTCAAAGCTTTCTGAAATGAAGGAATGTCAACTTGAAAACTGTCCCTATATGAGTCCATTAAAAATGGGACCCTCTTTCAACTTTTTAGGCCTTTGAAATTTTATAAGATCTAACATATCTCAGAATATAACATTTAAAACTCAAAATTTTAACCCTAAACCAAATCAGGCCCTCCTTCTAGCGCCAGAAAACTGTTGATGACTGTTTTGATGCAATCATAACAATAAGTTAAAATTCACATATAATGAACTGAAACTATACTTGAAAGATAAGAAGGAATCATTTGAGATTCAACTAATCCCAAGTCTACAATGGTTCGGTTGGTCAAGTTCAGTTGGTCAATGTGAAGCTGTAATGTTCAAGGGGCCTTACGTAGTTTAGGTTTGTTTGGTGGTTTACTGGACTAAGAATATGCAAAAAGGTCATGAGATATGTCAATACTTTTCATTCCTTTGCATAAAGGTGTTACTGTGCTGCAAGTTTTAGATGGTTTTCTTGAATTTTTTGCAGCTTTCTTCTTTATCTATTTATGAAAACTGTCTACTTATAGCTCTGTTATGCATGCTTCTTCAAATTTGAGACAATTTCCTTTAGATTTCTACATTTTCAGCTAAATATTTCAGATGGGTTGGGAAAAGTTAGAAAGATCTAATCTATACCTCATTTAATCTACCGAAGGATCTAATTGTTTCTGTTATGCACTATGTAAATACCACAGTAATTTGATCAAATCCACAGTAAAAACCTTAAATGCAAGTTCTGAGCATTTTCACAAACATACATTTAAAATTGCAAGCTCTCAAAGAAAATATTTCAATACACAAAGAAGAGAAGGAGAACACTCAGAAGATAGATGCAGAACTCCAGATTCTATTGTATCAGAAACGAATAGTCATACATGATTTACAATGTAGGAATGACTCTTAGTTTCATTGATCATACTACAGAGAACTTACAAGCTTTACAGATACAGTAAGGCAGCCAGACATTCCACGCGCACCTTACTGCAGACAAACAGGCGACCTCCTTCTTCTACTTCTAAACTATGCTAACTTGCTGTATGCTCCTAAAAGATAAATCCTGTTGTAGCCCTGTTGTTTTCCTAGAATCCCTGTTGTAAAGTATTACAGTGTAGAGAGGCACAATATAAAGACATTCTGATTGTCCTTACTACAGCAAAAACCTAACTGAACCCCTGGTTACAGCAATAAATACAGGTGAACCAGCTCTTCAAAATATCTCTGAGCAGTGTCAAATCTGGGCGAAATATTGCCCCTTCTAAGAAGTTCCGGCAGCTCAGCAATAACTTCTGTTTGTCTGTTGCAGTAATACCTTCAGCTGCAACTCTGTCCTTTACTTGAATGGCCTTGACTTCTTTGCACTTCATCTTTATCTTCCTGCCCCTGAGATCAGATTTTCTTCCTCCATGAGGTCACTGTGTTGACTTTCCAGCTGCTTCCTCAACTGCAAGCCTGTAAGACAAGACAAGCAATAAGTATTTCATTTATCACATAAACAGCAGGAAATTAAAATAATCGTTTAAATCCAGGTGATTGCGCAAAATTGTGGAAATTGGATTCAAAATACTCTCAAAACGCGTTCAAAACGCATTCAGACCGCTCAAAACCCATCGGGTCAACCATCGCTGACCGAAAAAATGCCACGGGTGCAAAAAAAAATGGTTTAAAACTCCACCGCTTCATTCCCCGCCCATCGGCATGACTATCGCTATCAGCGTGTCAAAAAAACATGTTGGCCGATATTCTCTATTTGGCCAATGTTCACTTCATCTGCATGATATTTTGGAAATATGATGCTCTCCCTTCTGAAGGTCCAGATGACATCATCAGGATGTTTCGCTTCTGTATATTGGGGAAAAGAACAACATCATCATCATCATCATGTTGAAGGAGAATAGGAGGACATGGAATATGATCCTGCTGCTGAGGAAAGGAAAATGATGGTGACATCATCGTCATATTCGGGCTTCATTAAAATGCAAAAGATGATGTCATCATCATGTTCAGTTAAGATCAGGGGATAATTGTGATATCGGGTCACCTAAGGAGCATGATCAGGATGATGAATGTAATACAACCCCTTTGCGGCCAAGGCAACCCTCTCAAAAGATCAGGACGATGATGATCATCAGGATATTTGGGGCTTTTGTCGAACTTAGAATAAGACGTCATCATCATATTCGCGAACCGGATCGTGTTTTGGAAAATATCCTGCCGAAGGGAAATGTGATGATGATGATCATCAGGATATTAGCTTCTTCGTTTATCAGATCGGGATGACGTCATCATGATATCCGGGGCCTTTGTTAAACTTAGAACATGACGTCATCAAGATGTTTCGCTAACCGGATCATGTTTTGGAAAATATCCTGCCGAAGGGAAATGTGATGATGATGATCATCATGATATTAGCAAAAGGTCATATTTCTCGGCAGGAGGACTTCACGAAATATTGGGTAGACAAACAAGATCATGATGATCTTGACAATATGACAGGATAAAAAATATGATGATCCTCCTCATCGAATTATCATGATGACGTAACCATCATATTTCGCCTTCGAAGCATGAGGATGAATTGAGGTCATCATCAGGTTAGCGCTAGGGTGATTTTTTTTTAAAATATGATCATGTTGTTGAGGAATGGAATATCACCTTCCCTTAAAAGATAGGGTGATCATCATGATCATGCAAAAGGAGATCAGGAGGATATGAAGACGTCATCATCATCTTAGCGAATTTCAGCAAATATCAAGATGATGACCCTCCGATAGGATTTTGGCATGATCATGCAAATTATGCCGATGGTGGATTTTCTAAGTCAGGGTGATCTTATAATATCAGCATGATATTATAATATCAGGTAATGTTAAAATATCAGAATGATGCTCGCGATACAAAAGACCGCTCAACAGGGAAAACTTACTATGACTTAAAGTTGACGTCCGGATATTTGAACCTCAGGATATTATCGGGGGGGCGTTTCAAATATGATGATGATGTTCTTCATACAGCAAAACCGAGTTTATAAAATATGACCCTCCTAAAATCATGATGCTCACGATGCGCATAAGGCCATTTGACGGGTAAAGGGCACTACCACCTAAGATTGACGTCCGGATACTGCGACTGCATGATTTTTATTGGGTGATAGACCAAGATCATGATGACCTTGACAACATGAAAAAAAAAATGATGATCACTTGCGATTATCAGGTTTGACCAAAACTTTGACTGTGCATAACTTCCACATATGGACGAATTTTCAACTGAAGTAAAAGGCAAACCTACATGGAATTTCAAGCTCTTTCTAAATATGAGGTCACATAAACACAATATGAACTTTGACAAACTGACCTCATGATGATGACTTACCTCATCCAATATCATGATGATGATGCACCTGACTCATTTTTACCAAACCGCCAGAAAGCAGACAAACACAAGCAGAAGCAAAAAGCAAAACATCAGCAGGAGTCCCCATTTTGCTAAGGAGCATAATGGGGCGTGTTGTGAACATCACAACATCATGGAGTTGTGGCAAGTAACCTCCCACAAATGTAGTGTGAGGTGTCGATGCATGTCGACACCTCTCAAAACAACTCTTAACTACTTTTACACATTCAAATGAACATGTGCCAATATGCCTAAGTAGGCTTAACTAGAAATGTATACGCCTAGATGATGTAGGTATAAGCTAACAATATATTATATATAAAATAAGTATAATTAAGTTATAAAAAATATATATCTTAAATATATAATATATTTTGTATGGTATATATTACTATTTAAGATTCCCACTACATGGCAACTTAGTCCAAATATAAATTTGAACTTGCCTACAAAGAGAGGGGTGAGTGTGAGATCATGATGGGCCAAACAATGGCAATGGAGAAAAAACTTGTTGGCTGAAAAAGTGCTAACATTTAGACTAATATTTAGATTTGGATGGAAGGTGTGTTTATATTTCTAGCTCAAATATGGATTTTCTCCAAAAATGCCTTCGGATTACCTCATATTTAGGCAAGTAGGAGTCCCAAAACTTTCCAAAGAAACTTGCAATAGTGTTATCTTGAAATTTTCCACAATTTCATCCATGAAGCTGACATGCTTTTTTGTAACTAAATTTAATCAAATGAAAAGGGTTTATAGAGGAATCTATTAAGATTATAAAAATATAATGTATGCCTCATAATAATTTTAATAGATAATTATTATTAATTTTCTACATACGCTATGTCTAATTTCTTGATAGATATACATATTGAAAAACATCCATAACTTTCAACATATTAATCATTTTTTAAATCCAAAAGATGCATCACATTCTAAGATTTATTGGGTATACATTAAATTTAAAAAAAAAAAAATTTCATATATTTTTTACCAAGTTAGGTTGGTTGGATAATTAATTTTTAATATTTTAAAAAAATGATAGTAAAAAATTCATAAATAATTATTTATTTACTTAAAAAATTCATAAATAATTATTTAAATTTACTTTAAAAAAAAAGTGTGTCACATCCGCTCATGTCTCCTTTACTTAAATACAAATCATGGAGGAAAAATATAATTTTTTTCTCATACTTAGGTTGGCTGGAATGACACATACTTTTTATATTTTTCTAAAAATTTTAGTAGTGCTTCATTGAAATATCCAATTTTTACCAAACTATTTTTAAAATTTAAAAAAGGTAGTAGCCCATAAAATACATTCAATTTATTACAAATTTAATTACTACCTTATTTCTAGATTGTGTAGATAACTCATTCAATTTTTCACATTTACATTGCCACTTAGGGGTAGTGTTTGGCCCATCATGATCTTGCACTCAACCAGAGGAAAACAACAAAAGTTCATTTTCTTTATGAAAATTGTTGTTGAAGATTCTTGTATCAAAACAAAATTGGGCCATATGGACAACAAGATTCACACCATTCACATAGACAACTGAGAAATTAGAAGTTAGAAACATGTCCAACTAAGATTACCTTGATTTTCTTGCATCATTGTATGACAATAACAATTGTTGATAAGAAATCACTCTCCCTCCCTCTCTCTCTCTCTCTCACTTCATGTCTCTATATCTCGGGCTCTACTTTCTTTCTTCTTCTTTCTCTTTCTCTCTCAGTCTATATCTCTCATTTCCTAGATCTCTCTTAAAATATGAACATCAAACACCTAATATGTGAAATAGATGGAAAGGTAAACGCATAAGGAGATATACAAAACATCTCTTCAAAAGAAAGGTGGCTTGTATCTCCACATGACACACCCATGTAACAAAATAAAATTTAGAAAGAAAAATATAATGTTTAACATCAAAAGGGTGACATTTTCCACATTTCACTATTTCAAGGAACTAAATGAAAGTAAGGGGAAGAATCATGGTACCCCAAACACCTTTCAAGGAAGCAAACAAAATAGCATAAGGGAGAAAGTCAATCTCTAACTAACATGCTAGATAGGATAAGTACTCCGTACACCTACTTAACCTTCATCCTTTAGAATACCTCTACAAACATGTAACATTAAATAACCATGTTTGCTTGTGTTTGAATACTCTATTTGCTCCATTTGAAGATATATTGAAATTGTTGTATTTGTAAAATGAGTTGTTGTGAGGAGAATCCCAAGAAAAAGAGAAATAGAGAGCTAGAGAGGGAGACAAAGATATATAGAGAGAGGTGGAGACCTAGAGAGAGATAGAGAGATCTCAGAGAGAGGAATTTTGAGTTCAGTAGGTAAAACTTTGAGTTGTAGAAGTTAAAGGTTGAAGATATTTTAGTGGAGAGAGATTAATGGATCATAATAATTGTTTCGTGTATCAAACTAATAAGTTTATGATATAAAATTATTGTATTATATCAAACTAAGTGCCTTGTAAATAAGCTATTTTTCAAAAGAAATTTGTATTATTTAAAGATGCACGAAGGAGACTTTGTAGCCAAACATTTAAAGAATACAAATTTATTTTTAAAAATAACTTACAAAACATTTAGTTAGATATAGTGCAATATTTTTTTTTCAAAAACTCATAGCAATGTTTTGAACTAAAACATTTATCAAGCCTGTATTAGAAAGACAACCTAATAGTAGATCTATCTCTTCTATCCAACTTATCCCATTCATCTTGATCCATTTTCATCTCTCTCTCTCTCTCTCTTAAATTAGTCTCTAATTATCTTTTTATTCACCCCTTTCTATCTCTCACTTTTATCTCTTCCTGCCTCCCTCCCTTACTCTTTCTCTCTTTCTCTCTTTGTATCAACCAATCTCTCTCTCTCCTCTCTCTTAAATGATGTAAAGTAACTTATGCACCCCCAATTCTAGAGAACAAAGAAAGGATATTAATCCCCTTTAGATAAATAGGCCTCAAAACAAAAATATGGTATCCTATAATGAACATCCAATGCTTAGAGGAGGATGACGTAACATCCACCAATGGTTGTCTCAATGCACTCAAAAATATTCTAGAGGAGGATGACGTAACATCCTCTCAACTATCCAATATTAGATAGCCATACATGTTTGAACCATGCCTTGTTCGATCTGAAATATGGTATGAAGAGGGGAGACTCACCCTTGTTGTTGCGAATGATTGAGAGCATTACATCGTCTATAATTAACTTTTGCATGATTTGGGTGTGGCCTCCTCCTCTCACTACCTCGTGCAAAGCATTGTTCTCATGTTTATTTTGAGCTATCAAGAATGTATGCCTTTGTTCTCAGTTCTTTGCTTCTTCATCTAATTTTTTATGGATGAGTTGATAGGAATTCCACCGGAGTAGGAACAAGCAAGCAGACACAGCCACTGGGTAGGCAAGTCGATCACATTTAAATAACCAGGAAAACTAGAAGTTGAGGCTGCTAATTTATATAAATATGGAATCAACTACATTTAAACGACTACATCAAGTGGCTCATCTTTTGGATTTGGGGCATAATGTATCCCTTAGCTACTTTGCATTACATGTTAGAATAGGCAATCCTAATTATTGTAGCATACGTTTATTATGAAATAAAACCAATTCATTTATTGTAAACAATTTTTTTAGGGGGAAAATAATTATTTATTCTTTATAGGTAAGGAAGAATTTGAACATGACATTAGAAGCTCCTAGTTTGGCAATGTTGGCTTTGCATTCCATAAATGTGAAAGTAGTGTATGAAAACCAACCTATCTTGATTCTTCTTTATTTTTCTAAGAAATCATGTTCAATGTAACTACTGTCTCAAAGCTTCCCCAAATTGTTGCCACATTCAATACTCCAACATACATAGGAATGTCTCTCAATGGTGGTAGCTGAACCGAATCACCAAAGAGGATGAGTGAGCGAGCACAAATTGAGATTTGATTATGATTGGGAAATGCTTCACAAAATCAGTTGTCAATATGTTCTACATCAATTAGAACATACTGACTGAAAAACATGCTCTCTTGGAATGATGGCAATGTGTGCCTCTTTAGAGGATCCATCTTTTTTATTGAAATGTGAAGACCAAAATATATGATGGTTGCATATATGTTGAAAGTTGCCATGATAATTGATGTGAGAATTAATAATGGTGATATGTCGTGTGGTGTTGTTCCTGAAAGGGATGATCTTATGTTGGTTATCATGTATGATTTCCTTGTACCTCCAGTTCCTTGTATAATCATTCTAAGTGGTGGTTGCATTTCCATGGTAGAGAGTGTGTTACAACTATATCAAAGGTTTCATGTTGTCCAATAGATAAATTGTTTGGTGGAGGGTGAGTTGTTCCAACATATGGGAGCTAGTATGTTGAACAATTGGGATCTATAAAATCAATTGCTAATACATGCAAGAAAAGGTTGATGGTTGGTGGACCCCAATCGTTGTTATAGTCAATCTCATGTTGGCCAAGCATGTCAAGCTCATTTAGTTGAATAGTTAAACCTGGGTACAATCCTTATAGGACCTACAATTCTTTAAGATTATTTTGATGGATTGCATATTATTTGTCACAAGGAAACTCATCATTGATATTGTTAGACGACTTTTGAAGTGTATGTTTCACATAATAATATTTAAACTAACTTCATTTCATGTTGATGATATTTATAGTAAAGTTAAAATGAAATAAATGTAAAGTATACTTCAACAAAATATAATGTCATTGAAATATAAATTTATTGTTATATACTTTATTTCATATAATTTTCAAATATATAAATATATTTCTAATATATTTTTCTATTAGAAAAGATGCATCTATTTATATTAACTATATTTATTAACTATATTTGTTATCAAATTATAAATATATTTTATATATAGAATTTATATTTTAATTATATATGTTATTATACATTATAGTAATATAAATAAAATTAAAAAATATTTTTAAAATTATGTTTTCTTAAAAACAATATATATTATAAATTAAAATAATGATATATTATTTAATATTTATATTTAAAAATATAAAGTAAATAGAATATAATATACAATAACAAATATATATATATATATATATATATATATATATATATATATATATATATATATATATATATATATTCACATTCATTAGACATAAAATATATTTTTAATATATGATTGTATCTTATAATATAATATTAAAAATAAATTTAATAATTTATAATATATAAAATATAATATCTAATAATAAATATAAGTATATATTATATATTTAATATATAAAATAAATAAAATTTAATGGCATAAAATATTAATAAATATATAATATATTCTAAATATATAGTTTATAATAAATAATATACTTAAAATATATAAATACAATATATTTTATGGTAAGTATAATTACTTTTATAGAAAATACCTTTTTTATTATTATATTATAATAAACAAAATAATGAGATATAGAATATATATTACATAAATGTAGAATCAAAGAAGGCATTAGAATAGAAACATACTTTTTTTTAAACGAGGTGCAAAAATTAAATAGGGTTGTTCAAGAATACAATGCCCATTATGCCCATTTAAGTTAAAATTTTCCACGGGCTCCGCCACATTTTATTAATGTTAAAAGGTAGTCATTAACCTTGGGGTAAGTTGATGTAGGAGCATCCGAGCGGATTGGCGATCAACTTCAACCAAAAAAAAAATCTAGTTTGTTGTTCTTTCAATTTGGTTAGGTTTTGTTGGCATATCTCAGCCTTGGGATACATATGGAGTGATTAGATTTGACAGAGTTACATTTTTGCCATACTTTGGCTTTGGTGCACAACAGACAGTTTCACCGAAACAATTGTTTTGGGAAATTAGTGAGGTTTCTTGGAAAACCCTCTTATAGACATATTTTTTATTCCCTCCTTGATTTGGTGGTGAAGGTTTTGTAAGAAGATCTTTCACATTTTTGAAGAATTAATTGTTTTGAGACTTCTGGTAGCAATTTGGTGAAGTTTTAAAATTTTGAAATATGTGAGCTTTGAAGCAGAATGGTTTGGTAGAAGTCTTAGGAATGTTGAAATACATGTGCCTACAATTTTTTAGGTAATTATGAGCTCCTACTGAAGAGTTATGGTAATTGTCAGTTTTTAGCTTCCGGCACCTCGAAGTCGCTTAAAAAAATTCATTCATGAAGTCGATCTAGACATCATCAGACATAGAGTGAGCATTCAAATCACTTGACAAAATGTTGTGAGGAAGTTAATATTTAGGATTGTATATTTGTATCATGGCATTCATGTGTGCAATGTATTTCCTTCAAATTGCCCTACCACCAAGAAAAAAAACATATGCAAATATTAAATATAATAAAGGAGACAAACAAAAAGGAAAATTCAAGTGAATAATTGAGAGAGGAAAGTTTTAAAAAAATTACCTTAAGGAAGACAAAAAGGGAAGTCATAACTAAGGGGGGAGGTGTCTAAATTGAAGGTAAAAATTAGTGGCACCAAGGATCAATAAATCCTTCACTTCATAAGAAGTTATTGAACGTCCTTGGAAGGCATTGGACCAACAAATTTCAATGCCAATTTAGATAACACTCTTGGTAGATTTAAACATACAAAGAATGATGGCGTGGAAATCGATAAGCGCCAAATTGGTCAAAATAAATCTAAACTGCCAAGGGGCATGGAGAACACCTCTTTGAGGCTTGGTTTTACTTTTCATTTTTGGCTCTTTGTTCTGTAGAGGTGTAAGGGAGAGTGATGTAACACTTCATTTTTTTCTGAATTCTTCTCATTAAAGAGTTGAACAATTTTTTTGAAATCACCTCTCCCGCTTCTCTTCCTGCCCATGCTCCTAGTTTACAGGATTCATCTGTTGCTGGGTTAAGTGCAAGGTTTTTTTCTGCTACTAGTGTGGCTGCAACTATTGGTGCACCATTCGTGACAGTGGGCTCAACTGCTGGTGAAAAGACTATGGGTGTCACTACTACGGTGGGGGACTTACAGGGTTTGCCTATAGTTGTTGCCACTAGAGCGTCGTCTGTGTCTATGGCTACTGCTTTACAAGATTCATCTATTGCTGGGTTAAAAGCATGGGTTCCATCTACTGCTGGGGTGTCTGCGGTTGTTGGTACACCATTTGTGTCTGTAGGCTCATATGTTGGTGTAACACCTGTGGGTATTGCTTCTCTGGTGGGGATCTTGCAGGGTTTGCCTGATGCTATTGCCATTGAAGCATCATTTGTGTCTGGGGCTGCTTTTGTTGTTGCTACCTCTTATGCAAAGATTGTTAGTAGTGGTTATCCTTGAAGGCGTGAGGAGTCTGGTAATTATGTTGTTGCTTTGGTTGCTAGGAGATTTATTTCTCAGTCGGGCTTGCCTCCCCCTAGGGGATGAGATTTTAAAAAATGTGGACTATTTTTCTAAGCAGGGTTTGATTTGTAGATTTGACCATTGGTGGCCTCGGCTGGGTGATTTGAACCTCTGGATTTCAGAGCATTGGTGCCCTATCATGGAAGGGAAAATAGAAATTTACCCTTGTGCAAAGGGTTTGTTTGTAGTTGTTTTTTATTTAGTTTCTGATTGAAATGTTGTTCTTGATACTCATGCTTGGTTTTGGGGCCAACATGCCCTCCTTCTCAAGCCTCGAGTTCCCTCCTTTAACCCGTTGACTAAGTCTTTCAATAGAATGCATGTTTGGATTCGCCTCCTGAATCTTGCACTGGCTTTTTGGTGCAATTCTTATTATGAGGGTATTGGTAATTCTTTAGGTTCTTTTATTATGGTGAATCAAGCGACTACCTTGTTCTCTCATACCACTTACGCTCGTGTTCTTATGAACCTGGATCTCTCTAAGCCTCTCCCTGTAGAGATTGTGTTGCAGGTTGCTAATAGTTCTTAGAGGTAGATTTTGGACTATGAAGGCATTCCCTTCCGTTGTCATAGGTGCTTCGCTACGGGTCATCTGGCTTTTGGGTGCCCTTGTTTAAAGATCCCTCGTAGTTCCTCTAGGTGGAAGAATGCTTCACATGAACATCTTATAGTTGATGTTGCTGAGGATATTCCTAGGTCAAAGGCAACTGAACCTTCCTCTGATGATGATGGGTTTGCTCCTGATATTGGGGTGGTTCCTAATTTTGCCGTTGAGGTTGCTGCTGGTGGTTCTGCTACTGAGACTTCTAACATTGTTTCTGCTAATACTATTGTTGGGGCAACATCTACTATTGGGGTTGTTGTTGTGTTGTTAGGGTCCTCCCCTATTGCTGGTGTTGCTGGGAGTGCTGCAGGGACCTCCCTTATTGTTGTTGTTGTTTCTAGAACTGCTATAGGGACCTCCCCTGCTGCTACTAGGTCTGCTGCTGAGATCTCACCTGCTAATGGTATTATGTCTCTAACTGATACTATATATACACAAGTTGTTGCTAGGGCTAGTGTTGATGTGCCCCAGGCTCTGCCCCCTTCCAAGGATTTGGAGAGAGTTTCTTCTCCTTCTCCTTTTTCTATGGATGGAGATGATGTTTTTTGGACTGTTGTCCAAAGGAGGAAGCATGACCTTCCCAAGCATGTTTTGCAAAACCGCACTCAGGCCAAGGGTGTTCGACCTGATAGCTCTAGTTCTGTAATTGTTTAGGTTGTTCCTTGCAGCCATGTTGCCTTCTTGTTGCTTACTCTATTGGGCTTTGTTTTCTATCTATTGTTAAAGCACTGCTTTTGGCCTTTGTGAGACCTTTGCTTGTCCTCTGGGTTGTTTTGTAGCTTACCATAATAAAAACAACAATGCTTGGTGAGGAGAAAGGGGAGAATGAAAGGAATGAGAGTTACGTAGCATGTAGAAAATGAAAGAAAAAGGATGAATGAAGGACTCCAAGTGTTTGTGGCTTTGGATAGAGGAGTAGAGTGTGAAAATAAACGCTGTCAATATCTAGAAGGAATGAACAAAGGAGGAAAGTAATTCGCTGCTTAAGGGAAAAGTAATATAGTGAATTGAAATTTTAGTATAGTTGGCAATGCCAACAATAAGTGCTGATTTATGCAGAAATCTAGAGGAAAACAAACCAAAAATGAAGGTGGTCCTTGAAGAATAAAAGGAAGATGCTACCAGAAGGAAGCTGTAGAGGAGTGAGTCACTTATACAGGGAAAATATGTTTCTGTGATGCCAAGACAATCATACTAGCATACTCAAATTCTTATGAGAAACAAAACCAAAGAAAAGAATATAGTGGGGAATACAGAGAATGTGTAGCCTTTGGAAAAGAAATCGGATGTTACCAATAGAGAATATAGAAGAGAGCTAGTAGACCACAAAAGAATGGGTGCAGGAAAACAATAGGAGTCGCCATAGAGAAGGAGAATGCTTTGGAATTTTGCTACCTCATGAAGATATGTGTTTAACTCTTTGTATGCTGATTTGAGCAGAGGATAGGTTGTCAAAGGAAGGAGAACAACAAGTGTGTAGAGGCATAGTGTGAACAAGAGGGAACAAAGGAAGTGCAAATTGGGGAGAATGGGAGAGAAGATTATATTGAAGTTGAAGTATATGGATATGCATAGCTAAGAAGGCCATTGAAGACCATGTCTTGTAAGTTTATATACAGATTTATGGTGTGGATTGTTGGAGTACAATACCACTGAGAGGGGGGGTGAATCAGTGGTATATTAATTTTAACAAGACCTTGAGACCTTGAAAAAATCTTTCAAAAATTTGAAACAAAGGCAACTTCTATTGAATGGAGATGAGGCATCATATTAACTATGAACATCATGACAGCTTTGGTTAAGTTAAGATAGGCATCATGACAACTAAAACTGACAGATCAATGTCAAGAATGCATCAACACAATATTATGAAACAATCTATGATAAATATTGACTCATGAACATTGGACTTAAGAGTAAGGGTGTTCACATATTAGACACACAAACATATAGAGATTAACTTGTAAAGTTTGATTGACTATAATAAGGATGAGTAGATAACATCATTTCAAACAATGATATATGATGAATATGTATTCGTGTAGACCAAATTAACTTAGGATAACTTTAAAACGGAATGACACAAGATAAGCAAATGAACCTGAGGATCAAACACATTAGTAATAATAAAAACCCATAACACAAATATTGTTCTGAATGGAAAATCCTCATGGGGAATAAATTCCACTTGAATTGCCTCACTAGCTTATTCAGAAATCTTGCCTAACTGGCTATAGAAAAGTGTCTCACTGACTTGGATCAATGCCTCGCTGGCTTATACATTTCACTGCCTCACTAGATTTTTGTGCCTCACTGGCTATTTGTGCCTCACTGGCTTTTTCAATTAAATACAATGAATAATATAAATCAATATAGAGGGTTACTATGTTCTTCTACAATCCAATCCTTGGTTGTCTCATTATTTGAGACTCAAGAAGCAACAATACAACAACTCAACATTCTGATATTTAACCTCAATGATGGTGCAATAAACACATATCATCAATCTTATTTCAGATGTTTTTAAAAAGCCCTTTTTATACAATATTACAAAGTCTTCTTTCTCTCATTAAACTATTTGTGAATGTAACTGATCTTCTTCAACTGTCTGAAACAATTTTTAACTGTAGTAGAATCTAACAAAGGAATGTGGTCAAGTAGACCCATATAGAACTTGTTACAAAATCTTTAAATCTTTTACAATAACAAATCTTTAACCACCATTTGAAACTCTTTAACCACTCTTTGAATCTTTAGTCACATTGATAACAAATAATCTTCAAACTGTCTATTATAATTGCTAGACCAAACGTTCTTTTCAACAGCAGTCAACAATATCTAGTTTATATAATTTTCCAAACTGTTTAAATGCCTTTTTTCAAATTGAAGAAATAATCAAAATTGCCTTCAAGCATTCGAACAAGAAACCCTAGTGATAAATCATAAGAGTAAATTCTTAAAACCCTAACCATGGGTTTAACACAAGTCATCTCAAACTCTTTTGTCCACAACTGAGTAGAAAGAGGTTACATAATAGACCATCCATGTCTATTAACTATTTTTCAATGAACAAAATTGCTTTATTAACAAATACTTTTCAGTGCATATTCTAGATAGGGTTCAAGACTAGTATAAACCCTCATAAGGAAAGCAACAAAAATATTTATTTTTCATCCTTTTCAAAAATAGAGAATAACAATTTTATTCGACCAATCCCATATGAGAAGACAAAGAAAGATGTCACTTGTTTTGATATGCCATAACTGTCGAGAAGATTGTGCATAACTGTCACCTTTGACTTCTGAGCATCCCCATCATCATACCTAGTTTCACCTTTGACCAAGCATTGTCATTTCACAAAGGATCTCCATCATGATAACCAGAAACTTTAGCATTTTGCATAACGATTAAACCCTAAGTCAAGAGATACACGATATACATCAAAGTTGCATAATGCAAAATGAAACCTCATCAAGCCTTTTTTCCATATTATTCCTTTTATTGTCTGTCCCGATAAACCCTAAAAGGCCCGGTGACTTAGAAGTTAAACCATCAACTTTTACCTTCTTTGAAGACCATAAACCTGCCTAGCAGGTTAAATGATTTTAAGTGCCCGATGAATGCTTTATGCATACCAAAGTTTTTCAAATGATTTTCAACTAAATGCCATCTTAACAAATAATAATATACACTATGATGCCCCTCAAGTGACTTAAATCACTTTAAAAATGATATGGTAGGCTTTAGGCTATTATAACCTTGCATTGTGCATAAATGAAACATCATAGCACTAAAAGACCTTAAGACCAAATCGTCTCATGATGCAAATGAAATCATAACACCAATTGATACATGAGAGCTCACTTGTAACACCAAACAAGGATACCAAAAATGAAACCATCACTGTAATGTCAAAACATGAAACCAATGATATTATAATCAACAAGCACCTATAGAGTAAAGTATGCATCTGTAAAGTGTAGAAAGTGCCTCAACCATCATGATAGAGTCAAGTGCCACAATTAAAAACAACCCACTGAGACCAATACAACTGAAGTGCATACCATACCAAAACTAACATAGTATCATGCCATATCAATTATCCTGTCACCATAGAAAAATGGAACATATCATATGCCATATGCCAAGTATGACATATCATGAGCACATCAAATATGAACTGTCAAATACCAAGAGCATATCAACTGCATAGAGCATATCAACTGTCATAGAGCATATCAAGTGGCATAAAGGCATTAGAAGATCATCAACTGTAACATGATAGGAGTGCCAAGCATGTGTCAACTATATGTACCAACTGTTCATAACATCAGAGCATGTGATTGTCATCATAGTATCACACAATTACCATTACCATATAGAATCAATAACCTCTGTAAACATTACAAGACAAATACAAACTACCTATACAGCATAATAAGTGCCACAACCAACATGTTTGATGTCTCTCTAAGTGAACAACATTATGAGCATTAACAAGAACATCACCAAGAACATGAGTTCATGCATCAAATGCTAAACACCATTCTAATGTCAAATGAATAACATCATGAATACCAAGTCAGCCAAATATTAACTGTCATGATACAGATACAACTATCACTATGCTACAAACCTAAGAGTTTGTGTATTTATCATCAAGGACAACAACTTGAGAGGGAAACATGGATTTGAATTAACAAAAATCAATTTCTTTTGCTATAATCTAGTAATGAATTGGGCTTGAAGTATATCCATGTGTATGTGTGTCTTTGATATTGTGAATTTGTGTGAAAGATTTGTGTGTTTGGCATGAGGGATGCCCCTCTGCATTAAGTGGTATCAGAGCAGGGGATATTGAGAGTCCAAAGTATACACCAAGACCTAAAGGTGAAGAGGAGTGAAGATAGGTGAAGAGTGAAGTGGTGAATCCAAGAGAGAGTTGATTCTATGAGAATCATGTTGGCTTTCCTCCAACATAAATGAAGCTAGGTAGAAGGTGTTGGAAATAGTCCAGACAATTGAGAGGGGGGTGAATCAGTTGTCCCTAAATTTTAACCTTTTCTAAACCTTTTAAATCTTCTTTATAATTAGATTAATGATGAAGACATTTAAGCATAAATCAACACATAAGCAGAAACAATATGAACACATAACACCAGAATTTTGACGTGGAAAACCCGGTTAAGGGAAAAACCGCGGTAGGGGTTAACCCACAAAAATATGTACCCTATTAAAAGTGCTTAAGAAAATAGAAGGCACATGCCTTCGGGCGCACTGCCCAGAGCTCACTGCTCAAGAAGAGGCTCACTACCTATAAGAAATTATGATTTGCACAGAGATAATGAACTGAGAAATAGCATCTACATTCATGCCTGAATCAATCCCTTTGAAGGCTCAAAAACTTCTGCTCTTACCTTGAAATTCTTCACTGACTCTTCACTCTATACTCCCTTTGCTCCTCTTCTTCTCTTCTTTTGATCCTTTCTTTAGATTTAATTCATTGTATACAACAATGCTTTTCAACAACTCTTCAACAAGCATTTATATGCTTCATCAACCTTGGAATGATCAACAAGGTCAGCTAAACTTGATGCGGATCATTACACTGTCAGCCAAACACAACTAAAACTTGAATCTTCTTCTACAACCATGCCACGCTTCATAAAAATGCTCCGCAACATGCTAGTATCATCCGATCGGCCAAGACTGGGAAGAACATCAACCTCAAAGAAGAAATCTTCAATCAACAAGCTCAAACTTCAATGCAGACCTTCAACATAGTAGCCACATGATCCAAAGACCTCTACAAGCACATTGAAATCACCAATAACATTCACTCTAAACCAAATTACCAGAATCATTTGTATCTTCCTCTGGAACCTCAAGAACACTATCTGTCATGACTGTCAAACTAGAAAGATAGCTTGTGGACCTCCAAACCATGAACCACAGGAGTTGATGATACACACTGACTTCCCAAACATGCCTTCAGATCTGCAGACCATAGTATTTCACTATGGAGTAATCCAAACCAACTTACTGTCACACTGTCTCTTCTGAATACTTTAAAATCTGGTTCTACTTAGATGGCCATAACTTCTTCAAATCTTCATGCAGACTTTTCAATTCTTAATTGGAGCAACTTCTGAAAATCCTCTACACAGCTATATGGTCTACATGCATTGATTGTCATTAATTTTCTCAATATCCTCAACAATCTGGTCTTCTATACAGATAGCAAAATAGGATACAGTTGACACCAATGGCAACAAGGATATGTTGACATCAATGACAACACTACTTAGGCACATATTTGCAACAATCTCCCCCTTTGTCATTGATGACAACATATGATGTGAAAAGATGAATTCAACCATCAAGACAAGAACTTTTCCCCCTTTCTCTTCTTACTTCTGCAACTGCTCCCCCTTATATCAGCAACTAGTTTTTCACATGACTTCTCTCCCCCTTTGACATCAATGGCAAAGGGCACATATTTGCTATCTTTTCTCTTTTTTCTTCAGACTAATTCCAAAATTTGCATACTGACTAATCCCCCTTTGAGTAGTACCTCCTTAACATCAATCCAGATCACAATATATGAATGTGAATTCCATCGGACTAATGCACCTTAGTGCATCTTAGTTCTGATCAAGAGGGGTAATAACCCCTAACTTTTCTCTAAGATACTCAAAAGTATCTTTGGGAAGAGGCTTAGTGAAGATATCCGCAATCAAATCTTTGGAAGACACAAACTCCAACTTGACTTCATTCTCATTAAGTTTCTCTCTCAAGAAGTGAAATTTGATAGATACATGCTTTGTCTTTGAGTGCAATACTAGATTCTTGGAAATTCTTATAGCACTTGAATTATCACAGAAAATTGTGACTGGCTCTTCAAACACAATTCTGATGTCCTTCAGCATTTGCTTCATCCACAGAACTTAAGAACAATTATTTGTTGCTGCTATATACTCTACCTCTGCAGTAGACAAAGAAATTGCCTCTAGCATTTTTCTCATCCAAGAGACCAATCTTCTTCCCAAGAAGAATGCACCACCACTAGTACTTTTTCTGTCATCCACATCTCCTGTCCAATCAACATTTGGGTATGTGCAGGATCATCGTGGGCCAAACAGTGGCAATAGGAAAAAAATCACGTTTTTACTTAGCCAAATTCGCGACTTGGCAAAGTTTGACTTTGAAACGGATATCTGTTTTGGTTTGGATACCAAACCAAAATAGATATCCATTTTGAGAACGGATATCCGTTTTCAAAATAGATATCCGTTTCCGAAATGGATATCCATTCTCAAAACGGATATCCATTTTCTAGAAAACTTTCAAAAAAAGGCTTTTTAGTCTTTTTGAAAATATACCTCTTAAATCTTGGATCTCCCATCAATATATGAACCTCCTTACAGACCGTTTCTAGTGAAGGAGGAGGGCAAATTAACATTGGTAGCTTCTTTACACATTAATCCATAAGGATTTGTTAAACACTAAGAATCATCACTAATGAATTACTCAAATAATCAATAATAAAATATTTAGTTTTGTACATCATGTGAAATAATCACTTTTAGACTATGTTCCAATATTTTGGGGATAGGAATGGTGGGGCAGCAAGGGATGTGTTTCGGGGCGTTTTGGATTTCATGCCCTAAATTGCTTTACCCAATCCTTCATATGATTTGATTCATGATACATGGTTTGAGAAGGATACACATGATATACCCTTACCCTCTAGTGATAAAATTATGAATGATACTTTATGTGGTGAAGCTACACCTTCGTTAATCCTTCATGACATTGTTATTCCTTGTGATGATGATGTCCTTCATGTGATATGTTAGGACATAATGCAAAGTTAACATGGCATGAACTCTCTTGGAAGGGTAAGCATGGACTATAAGAACATTGAACTAGTTGGATCTGTTAAGCTCGCCATTTATGAAGAACCTTAAAGGTTAACCTTAATTAGGTAAGGTTATGTTTCAGTGTGGTTGTTTGTGCAACAATGTGTAAATTAATGTTACTGAAGGATAAATCTAACTATACTAACATTTTAATAACCATGAGAGCTAGGACTAACAATTAGACTAAAAACTTGACAAACAATACAACTTGGACACATGTAGGACTTGGAAAATGGAAAAGAATATAATTAAATGTAGAAAACAATGAAAAAGTGGTATTAGTTGCACCTATATAGAGAAGTGGTTTAGAGGTTGGTTAGGGGAATTATTTAGGGTTTAGAGGTTTAGGGTTGCTTGGGCTTAGGGGTTTAGGGTTTACAGTTTAAAGAGAGATAGAGAGAGGGGACTGAAAGAGTTTGGGAGAGATAGAGGAGACAGAGGGGAGAGATAGGGAGATAGAGAGTGAGAGACATGTCCAAAGACATAGAGAGAGAGAGAGAGAGATTGAGAGGTAGAGGGATGATAGAGATAGGGAGATAGAGGTTTAGGGTTGCTTGGGTTTAGGGGCATTATTTAGGGTTTAGGGTTTAGGGTCTTGGGGTTAGGGGTTAAGGTTTAGAGGTCTAGGGTTTCGGGTTTAGAGAGAGATAAAGGACCAATAGGGAGATATAGAGGAGTCCGAGGGGAGAGATAGGGAGATAAAGAGTGAGGGACATGGCAAGAGACATAGCGAGAGAGATTGAGAGGTAGAGGGACAAAGGTGATAGGGAGATAGGGGAGAGATAGGGAGATAGTGGTTTATAGTTACTTGGGTTTAGGGTTTAGGGGTTTGGGGTTTAGGGTTTCTCAGGTTTAGGGGTTAGGGGTTAGGGTTTAGGGGCATTATAATTTAGGGTTTAGGATTTATTGTTTAGGGGTTAGGGGTTAGGTTTAGAGGTTTAGGGTTTTGGATTTAGGGTTTATAGAGAGAGAGGAATGATAGGGAGATATAGAGGAATCTGAGGGGAGAGATAGGGAGAAAAAGAGTGAGGGACATGGCCAGAGACATAGGGAGAGAGATTGAGAGGTAGAGGGACAAAGGTGGTAGGGAAATAGGGGAGAGATAGGGAGATAGTGGTTTAGGGTTACTTGGGTTTAGGGTTTAGGGGTTTGGGGTTTAGGGTTTCTCAGGTTTAGGGGTTAGGGGTTAGGGTTTAGGGGCATTATTTAGGGTTTAGGATTTAAATTGTTTAGGGGTTAGGGGTTAGGTTTAGAGGTTTAGGGTTTTGGATTTAGGGTTTATAGAGAGAGAGGAATGATAGGGAGATAGAGAGAGGAGATTGAGGAGAGAGATAAGGAGATAGAGAGTGAGGCACATGGCCAGGGACATAGGGAGAGAGATCAAGAGAGGTAGAGGGATGATAGAGATAGGGAGATATAGGTTTAGAGTTGATTGGATTTAGGGTGTACCTAGGTTTAGGGTTTCTTAGTTTTGTATATAGCTAGATAGAAAGAGAGAGAAGACAGACAGGGAGAGATAAGGAGATAGAGAGTGAGTGAGATGTCCAGAGAAATAGGGAGAAGGATTGAGAGGTAGAGCTCAATGATAGAGATAGGGAGATAAGGGAGAGATAGGAGATAGGGTTTAGGGTTGCTCGTGTTTAGGGTTTAGGGGTTAGGGGTTAAGGTTTAGGGGCATTATTTAGGGTTTAGGGTTTATGATTTAGGGGTTAAGGTTTAGAGGTTTAGGGTTTAGTGTTTAGAGAGAGAGGACCAATAGGGAGATATAGAGTGAGGGACATGGCCAAAGCATAGGGAGAGAGATTAATAGGTAGAGGAATGATAGTGATGGGGAGATAGTGAGATAGGGAAATAGAGAGATAAAGGTTTAGGGTTTCTTGGGTTTAGTGTTTAGGATTTAGGGGTTTATGGTTTCTCAAGTTTAGGGTTTACGGGTTAGGAAATAGGGGTTAGGGGTTAGGGGTTAGGGTTTAGGGGTTAGGTTTAATCATGTGTTAATACATGTTGTGGAGTGAGAAATGGGAGGTATGGGAGATCGGAAGACTAGTTTAAAGTTGGGCCGATGGATATATGTCACAGTGAAAGGTTCAAAGGCTCGTCAAAAGTGGAGTGATCGGAGCATCGGTATAAGAATTTTTGAGTTAGCCAATAGTGTTTATCTTGCCGATAGGAAGAATGTATATGATTTGATGTTATTTGGGACTTTGAGAAGGTTTCTTAAAGTTGATTAAGCTTTAATCTATTTGAACTATGGGTTTTGATGGGTATTTCACTGTGTTTTCAGAGCTTCCACTATGTGCTCTACATCAGACCAATAGGGAGATATAGAGGAGTCCGAGGGGAGAGATAGGGAGCTAAAGAGTGAGGGACATGGCAAGAGACATAGCGAGAGAGATTGAGAGGTAGAGGGACAAAGGTGATAGGGAGATAGTGGTTTATGGTTACTTGGGTTTAGGGTTTAGGGGTTTGGGGTTAGGGTTTCTCAGGTTTAGGGGTTAGGGGTTAGGGTTTAGGGGCATTATAATTTAGGGTTTAGGATTTATTGTTTAGGGGTTAGGGGTTAGGTTTAGAGATTTAGGGTTTTGGATTTAGGGTTTATAGAGAGAGAGGAATGATAGGGAGATATAGAGGAGTCTGAGGGGAGAGATAGGGAGATAAAGAGTGAGGGACATGGCCAAAGACATAGGGAGAGAGATTGAGAGGTAGAGGGACAAAGGTGGTAGGGAAATAGGGGAGAGATAGGGAGAGAGTGGTTTAGGGTTACTTGGGTTTAGGGGTTTAGGGTTTCTCAGGTTTAGGGGTTAGGGGTTAGGGTTTAGGGGCATTATTTAGGGTTTAGGATTTAAATTGTTTAGGGGTAAGGGGTTAGGTTTAGAGGTTTAGGGTTTTGGATTTAGGGTTTATAGAGAGAGGAATGATAGGGAGATAGAGAGAGGAGACCGAGGAGAGAGATAAGGACATAGAGAGTGAGGCACATGGCCAGGGACATAGGGAGAGAGATCAAGAGAGGTAGAGGGATAATAGAGATAGGGAGATAGGGGATAGATATGGAGATATAGGTTTAGAGTTGATTGGATTTAGGGTGTACCTGGGTTTAGGGTTTCTCAGTTTTGGAGATAGCTAGATAGAAAGAGAGAGGAGACAGATAGCGAGAGATAGAGGTGACAAAGGGGAGAGATAAGGAGATAGAGAGTGAGCGAGATGTCCAGAGAAATAGGGAGAAGGATTGAGAGGTAGAGCCCGATGATAAAGATAGGGAGATAAGGGAGAGATAGGAGATAGGGTTTAGGGTTGCTCGTGTTTAGGGTTTAGGGGTTAGGGGTTAGGGGTTAAGGTTTAGGGGCATTATTTAGGGTTTAGGGTTTATGGTTTATGGGTTAAGGTTTAGAGGTTTAGGGTTTAGTGTTTAGAGAGAGAGGACCAATAGGGAGATATAGAGTGAGGGACATGGCCAAAGCATAGGGAGAGAGATTGAGAGGTAGAGGAATGATAGTGATGGGGAGATAGTGAGATTGGGAGATAGAGAGATAGAGGTTTAGGGTTTCTTGGGTTTAGTGTTTAGGATTTAGGGGTTTATGGTTTCTCAAGTTTAAGGTTTAGGGGTTAGGGGTTAGGGGTTAGGTTTAATCATGTGTTAATATAGGTTGTGGAGTGAGAAATGGGTGGTATGGGAGATCGGAAGACTAGTTTAAAGCTGGGCCAATGGATATATGTCACAACGAAAGGTTCAAAGGCTCGTCAAAAGTGGAGTGATCGGAGCATCAGTTTAAGAATTTTTGAGTTGGCCGATAGTGTTTATCTTGCCGATAGGAAGAATGTATATGATTTGATGTTATTTGGGACTTTGAGAAGGTTTCTTAAAGATGATTAAGCTTTAATCTATTTGAACTATGGGTTTTGATGGGTATTTCATTGTGTTTTGAGAGCTTCCATTGTGTGTTCTGCATCAGACCAATAGGGAGATATTGAGGAGTCCGAGGGGAGAGATAGGGAGATAAAGAGTGAGGGACATGGCAAGAGACATAGCAAGAGAGATTGAGAGGTAGAGGGACAAAGGTGATAGGGAGATAGGGGAGAGATAGGGAGATAGTGGTTTATGGTTACTTGGGTTTAGGGTTTAGGGGTTTGGGGTTTAGGGTTTCTTAGGTTTCCCTCAAATCATGTATAAATATGCATAAACCTTTGTGGAAAAGGCATTGGAGATGTATTGAAAACATTTTGAAGATGAATTGAAGACAAGTTTGAATGAAATTAATGTCAAGAAACTCTGTTTTTGCAGATTTTACTATTTTCCTACTATTTCTTTGTTTAGTACAGCCCTGTATGGATGTGTTAGGGCCTAAGAGAAATTGTAATTGAAAGCTAGTGGAATCTAATTTCTTGTGTTTTAGGTGCCAATAAGGCCAATAAGGACACTGGGGGCACATTATAAACATAAAAAACTTACATCTTGGGGGGAGGTGCCAATAAGGCCAATAAGGATACTATTTCAGTTGGGTGTGTGTGTATGCAAATCCCATTTATGGCTGAGAAGCTCTCTATTTACTATTATTCAACTCTCGTTGATAGGAGGTTGGCTCTACAACTATTGTAATTTGTGTATGAAACCTAGATGCCTACGAGATCATATATATGTATGTATGTATGTATGTAAATCCTATTTATGGTCAAGTAGCTCTCTATTTACTATCATTGAACTCTCATTGATAGGAGGTTGGCTCTCCGACTATTGCAATTCAATCCATTTGTAATGATGCCTCTATCATGTTGAGTTGGATCCTATCTCTGCATCAAGTTAAAATCATGAATATGACAACACCATACAATCCTCATTGGGCTGTTAAAATGCACAAAACAATCATACAAGATATTCATTCATGAAATTACTATACAAAGAGGGTTTATAAGCTGCATTAGGGTTTGTATAAATGATCTAATGGATTTATAAGGTTGTCAAACACCAAAATGGATGATTTATATGAGTTTTGGGATTGTCACAGTCCATGTACAACTTGCCCTTTAAGATTGTTAAAAAGATACATATGGCTATCCAAAAACTGCCCTTTATGACTATCCTAAAACAACATCATGTATATGCTCATAAAAGCCATCAAACTCTGTGAATAAACTCGTCATTGGATAAGGAGTGGAAGGATAAAGTCACATTCCCAAAAACCTCTTAAAATCACATGTCTCCCCTTATGAAAACTAGGGTCTTTGCTGATACATTGTTCTGTAAGAGCAAAAACCTTGCTAGGTGCCATATTTTTGGTTTTGCTCATCGTGGGGTCGAACGGACTACACCAATGCGTCGAGGTGGGTAGGTAAATGCTAGTGGTCTTGTTTCACGCACCAAGCGTCCCAGTTGTTCCGAGCAAGAGGCTACCGGCAAAGTCCCTTAAGATCCTTGAGACCAAAAATGTGCCAAACTTTGACGGACCAGTTCTCAGAATTTGTGATAGCTGGGAATATTGTGTTTGGACCTATAGGTACATGTGGGGTCTGTCGACAATAACCTCTCTCATGTTTGGTTAACTCCCTTCCGTTTGACCGTGCCGAAATCAAACGCATTGTTGCAAAATGCATCAATTTGATGCAGTGGAAAGGTGCTAGGTGTGACATTTTTCATTCCATAGCTTGTGGAGTTGAACGGACTACACCAACGCGTCGGGGTGGGTGGGTAAATGCCAATGGAGGTCTCATTTCATGCACCAAGCATCCCAGTCCTTCCGGGCAAGAGGCTACCGGCAAAATCCCTTAAGATCCCTGAGACCAAAAATGTGCCAAACTTTGACAGAGCAGTTCTCAAAATTTGTGACAGCTGGGAATGTTGTGTTTGGACCTGCAGGTGCATGTGGGGTCCATCGATAATAACCTCTCTCATTTTTGGTCAACTCCTTCTGTTTGACCGTGCCAAAATCAAACGCATTGTTGCAAAATGCTTCAATTTGATGCAGTGGAAAGGTGCTAGGTGTGACATTTTTCATTCCATAGCTTGTGGGGTTGAATGGACTGTGCCAACACGTCAAGGTGGGTGGCTAAATGCCAGTGGAGGTCTCATTTTGTGCGCCAAGAGTCCCAGTCATTCCGGGCAAGAGGCTACCAGCAAAGTCCCTTAAGATCCCTGAGACCAAAAATGTGCCAAACTTTGACGGAGCAGTTCTTAGAATTCGTGACAGCTGGGAATGTTGTGTTTGGACCTACAAGTGCACGTGGGGTCCGTCGACAATAACCTCTCTCATTTTTGGTCAACTCCATTCCGTTTGACCATGCCGAAATCAAACGCATGGTTGCAAAATGCTTCAATTTGATGCAGTGGAAAGGTGCTAGGTGTGACATTTTTCATTCCATAGCTCGTGGGGTCGAACGGACTATGCCAACACGTCGGGGTGGGCGGGTAAATGCCAATGGAGGTCTCGTTTCATGCGCCAACCGTCCCAGTCGTTCCGGGCAAGAGGCTACCAGCAAAGTCCCTTAAGATCCCTAAGACCAAAAATGCGCCAAACTTTGACGGAGCAGTTCTCAGAATTCGTGATAGCTAGGAATGTTGTGTTTGGACCTACAGGTGCACATGGGGTCTGTCGACAATAACCTCTCTCATTTTTGGTCAACTCCATTCTGTTTGACCATGCCGAAATCAAATGCATTGTTGCAAAATGCTTCAATTTGATGCAGTGGAAAGGTGCTAGGTGTGACATTTTTCATTCCATAGCTCATGGGGTCGAACGAACTACACCAATGCATCGGGGTGGGCAGATAAATTCTATTGGAGGTCTCATTCCATGCGCCAAGTGTCCCAGTCCTTCCGGGCAAGAGGCTACCAGCAAAGTCCCTTAAGATCCCTGAGACCAAAAATGCGCCAAACTTTGACGGAATAGTTCTCAAAATTCGTGATAGCTGGGAATGTTGTGTTTGGACCTATAGGTGCATGTGGGGTCCGTCGATAATAACCTCTCTCATTTTTGGTCAACTCCATTTCTTTTGACCGTGCCGAAATCAAACGCATTGTTGCAAAATGCTTCAATTTGATGCAGTGGAAAGGTGCTAGGTGTGACATTTTTCATTCCATAGCTCGTGGGATTGAACGGACTACGTCGACGCATCGGGGTGGGTAGGTAAATGCCAGTGGAGGTCTTGTTTCACGCGCCAAGCATCCCAATCCTTCCGGGCAAGAGGCTACCGGCAAAGTCCCTTAAGATCCCTGAGACCAAAGATGCGCCAAACTTTGACGGAGCAGTTCTTAGAATTCATGATAGCTAGGAATGTTGTGTTTGGACCTACAGGTGCATGTGGGGTCTGTCGACAATAACATTTCTCATCTTTGTTCAACTCCATTCCGTTTGACCGTGCCAAAATCAAACGCATTGTTGCAAAATGCTTTAATTTGATGCAGTGGATAGGTGCTAGGTGTGACATTTTTCATTCCATAGCTCATGGGGTCAAACGGACTGTGCCAACGCGTCGGGGTGAGCGGGTAAATGCTAGTGGAGGTCTCGTTTCATGCACCAAGCTTCCCAGTCATTTTGGGCAAGAGGCTACTGACAAAGTCAAAAGTTGCTAGGATTGAAATTTTGCATTCCACAGGTCTTGGGGTCGAACGGATTATGCCAACATGTTGGGGTAGGCGGGTAAATGCTAGGGGAGGTCTCATTTTGTGTGCAAAGCATCACAGTCATTCCAAGCTATAAGCTACCGGTAAAGTCACTTTGCTGGTAGCTTATAGCTCAGAAGGACTGGGAGCCTTGGCACATAAAATGAGACCTCCCCTAGCATTTACTCACCCACTCCGACATGTTGGCATAATTTGTTTAGCCCCAGGACCTATAGAATGCAAAATTTCAATCCTAGCAACTTTTGACTTTGTTGGTAGCTTTCAGCTCAGAACGACTGGGACGCTTGGTGCACAAAACGAGACCTCCACTGGCATTTACCTACCCACCCCTACTCGTTGGCATAGTCCGTTCAACCCCACGAGCTATGGAATGAAAAATGTCACACTTAGCACCTTTCCACTGCATCGAATTGAAGCATTTTGCAACAATGCGTTTGATTTCGGCACAGTCAAATAGAATGGAGTTGACCAAAAATGAGAGAGGTTATTGTCAACAGACCTCACGTGCACCTGTAGGTCCAAACACAACATTCACAGCTGTCACAAATTTTGAGAACTGCTCCGTCAAAGTTTGGCGCATTTTTGGTCTCAGGGATCTTAAGGGACTTTGTCGGTAGCCTCTTGCCTGGAAGGACTGGGACGCTTGGTCCATGAAACAAGACCTCCACTAGTATTTACCCGCCCACCCCGACACGTTGGTGTAGTCCGTTCGACTCCACGAGCTATGGAATGAAAAATGTCACACCTAGCACCTTTCCACTGCATCAAATTGAAGCATTTTGTAATAATGCGTTTGATTTCGGCACGGTCAAATAGAATGGAGTTGACCAAAAATGAGAGAGGTTATTATCGACGGACCCCACATGCACCTGTAGGTCCAAACACAACATTCCCAGCTATCACGAATTCTGAGAACTGCTCCGTCAAAGTTTGGCACATTTTTGGTCTTAGGGATCTTAAGGGACTTTGCCAGTAGCCTCTTGCCCGGAATGACTGGGACGCTTGGCGCATGAAACGAGACCTCCACTAGCATTTACCCACCCACCCTGATGCATTGGCATGGTCCGTTCAACCCCATGAGCTATGGAATGAACAATGTCACACCTAGCACCTTTCCACTTCATTAAATTGAAGCATTTTGCAACAATGCGTTTGATTTCGGCACGGTCAAACGGAATGGAGTTGACCAAAAATGAGAGAGGTTATTGTCGATGGACCCCATGTGCACTTGTAGGTCCAAACACAACATTCCCAGCTATCATAAATTTTGAGAACTCCGTCAAAGTTTGGCGCATTTTTGGTCTCAGGGATCTTAAGGGACTTTGCCGGTAGCCTCTTGCCCAGAACGACTGGGATGCTTGAAGGACAGAATGAGACCTCCATTTCCATTTACCCGCCCACCCCGATGCGTTGGCATAGTCCGTTCGACCCCACGAGCTATGGAATGAAAAATGTCAAACCTAGCACCTTTCCACTGCATCAAATTGAAGCATTTTGCAACAATGCGTTTGATTTTGGCACGGTCAAACAGAATGAAGTTGACCAAAAATGAGAGAGGTTATTGTCGATGGACCCCATGTACACCTGTAGGTCCAAACACAACATTCCCAGCTATCACAAATTCTGAGAACTGCTCCATCAAAGTTTGGCGTATTTTTGGTCTCAGGGATCTTAAGGGACTTTGTAGGTAGCCTCTTGCCCAGAATGACTGGGATGCTTGGCACACAAAACGAGACCTCTACTAGCATTTACCCACCCACCTCAATGCGTTGGCGTAGTCCGTTCGACCCCACATTGAGAAAAACAAAAAATATTGTTCTAGTTGACACATTCTCAATCATTGACATGGATGTTATCTCAGTACCATTCCTTTAGGCACAATATGAGCTTCCAAGGGAAGGCGCAATTGTGAGGTTGGAGATGATGAAAAGTGCACCTCATTCACAATCATGTTTTACTTGTCTTCAATGATGATTCCTTGATTCAACTTAATCCTTTGATAATACATTTTAATCTCCTTGTCAAAGCGCACTTTCAAGGTTGCTTGAGCAAGAGCTAGTGCCTCAACATCTAGGCATACTTTTGGTGTTCTAGAAGCATGAACTAGCACCTCAAATAGTAAGGCACTCATTCTAGGTTGTTTGTTCAATAATTGGTACCTTGTATTCTTTGGACATTCTTTCAACTTGTGGAGACAACCTCAACTTGCAAGATCAATTCATTATCAAGGCGCATATCCAAAGTCATAGAGATATGAAGTGGTGCCTCACTAATCTAGGTGCACATTTGATGGTGTAGAGAGGTAGATGTGTGCCCAAGTCATCATTTGATGCCTTCAATAACTATAAACTCCTTTGATGATGCATTTTATCCTTCCAATTCAATATCTAGCCTTAGGCACACATTTTAGGTTGATCAATCATAATCTAGCGCCCTAAGTACCAAGGCACACTTTTAGGTTGATTAATCATAATCTAATCACAACTAATTAATGGATACAATCCTTTTGGTATGAACAGTTTATCTGTCTGGGCATGGATGTTCTTATTTGGGCATCTTGTTTGGGCTACTGGATTTATGTTTCTTATTTCTTGGCTTGGATATTGGCAAGAACTGATTGAAACTCTTGCATGGGCCCATGAATGCACACCTTTGGCTAATTTAGTTCGATGGAGGGATAAGCCGGTAGCTCTTTCTATTGTTCAAGCACGATTAGTTGGATTAGCTCACTTTTCTATAGGCTATATATTCACCTATGCAGCTTTCTTAATCGCCTCTACATCAGGCAAATTCGATTAATTCTTTTTCATTTTAGAGAATATTTCTATTTTTAATATAATCTCTATGGATAAAAAGAAGGAGTAATCCACGTAATACTTCTCCATCTCAAATTTGATCTATATTTTTATATAATGAATATAAACTGACTGAATCATTATGGCAAGAAAAAGTCTCATTCAAAGAGAGAAAAAGAAACAAACATTGGAAAGGAAATATAATTTCCTCCGCCAATCTTTGAAAAAAGAAATGAGCAAAGTCTCATCACTGGATGAAAATTTTGAAATTTATAGAAAATTACAATCTCCACCGCGTAATAGTGCACCTACACATCTTCGTCAACGTTGTTTGAAGACTGGAAGACCTAGAGCTAATTATAGAGACTTTGAATTATCCGGATATATAATCTGTGAAATGGCGCACGCATGTTTGTTAGTTGGGGTAACAAAATCGAGTTGGTAGGGTAAAAAAAAGGATTCTTTCAAGTTATTGTGATGATAGAAAAGTCCCTTCCTATATAGGGAGGGAGGATAGCATACCCAAGGGATTGCTCGATGTACCCATTTTTGGGTATTATAACAAAGGTAATATGAAGGGATAGCGCGGAGTAGAGCAGTTTGGTAGCTCGCAAGGCTCATAACCTTGAAGTCACGGGTTCAAATCCAGTCTCCGCAAAGACAAAAAAGGATGGTCTCATTCCATTTATATTGATCGTATAAATAAGATAAACATACGATTGAACCAATAACTAGTTCATAGTTATATTCTATCCTACAGATGGGCGGGTAGCGAGAATCGAACCCGCATCTTCTCCTTGGCAAGGAGAAATTCTACCATTCAACCATACCCACATTTGACTCGTTATATGGGTATAATATATACCCATATATATTCCCATTCTATGTAGGTAAATTTGAATAGACTTATGGATCAATTATCGATCATACCAATAATAAAATAACCCCTCCCTTGAGCACTTTCATTACCTAGTTTTTTTTATTTATCAGAAATTCCCTTGCGAATTAATAATGCCCTCTAGGGAGGGGGGGCCAAAAGAGCTTAAAACATATCTTAAGATATGAAAGAATTTAGAATACCTACTAAAAAGACTGATCCAATCCATAATGATACGCCCAAAAATAGTACATTTTTGCTACTTAACCAACCATTAGGAGAGGCAAGTGCGACAGGTACACCAATAACTAGGAGAATTGAAATTGCAATTAATGCAAACATAGACGATTCGAACGCAATAGTCATGGTTGTTATCTTAAAAGCTTCCAACAGATTCAAAAGGCTATACCATTCGATCCCTATCCGGTCAAATTTGAATCAAATGCACTACAGATTTTATTTGATCATAAATTCATCAAAATTTTCAAATGTTTATTTTAGTATAAAAGAATCAGGAAATTTATATCTTTTTATCATTATGATGTATCAATATCATTCAGGAAAACGGATATCCATTTTCAAAACAGATATCCATTTTCAGAACGGATATCCGTTTTGGAAACGGATATCCATTTTCAAAACGGATATCCGTTTTGAGTTGCTTTTACCAAAGCAAAACAGATATCTGTCTTCCTTTGGTACAAAGCAAGATGGATATCCATTTTGGTTGTTGACTTTTTATGGATTCTACCGTGTTTTCATGTTTCAGTCTCTTCTTCGAACTTCACCCTTCGTGCTGACAACTTTTTTTTAATGCAAAATTGATAAAACAAAAAGGGTTTATAGAAAATGTATACGCCTAAAAATGACACGAATCATCCTAAATAAATATTCTAAATATTTATTCCATTCTTCTATTAATTAAATAAATATTCTAAATTTATTTAATCGATTCACTACTCCATAATTAAATAAAATCTATTTATTTAATTAAAATTCTTCTAAGTGTCCTACACAATTAAATAATTATAAATTATTTAATTAATCCAAATTCCTCTATCCTAAGTTCTAAATTCAAAAATCCACCTCACCTTTTCCACCTCACCTTGTCCACCTCATCAGGTTGCACATGTAATTAAATATATTTAATTACCTATTTTTCTCTCACCCACATGGCCTATTTCTTCTCAAATCAGAAGTTAGTTAACTAATCAATCAAAAGTGTTAACTAACCTGTCAATTGAGTCAATCCCTCAATCAATTCAGTCAGTCCCATAATCCACTCTTCTAACTGATCAATCAAGTCTGTTAACTGATCAGTCAATGGAATTAACTCTCCAATCAATTTTGTCACATCCCCTCTTTCATGATGGAGCTAGGACACTTGTCACATTTCTACTAGTTGCACATTCCTCAACCATCCTCAACCGTTGATCTTCATATCTTCTCTCAACCGTTGATTCCCATTCTTCTAAGTCTATAAATGGAACCTCATCCTTCCATTCTAATTATCCAGGCTTTTGACATCATTACTCTGTAGAAATATCACCAGCGCACCTTTGGCACCCTTTTACCATCCACAAGCTTGAGATCACACACTTGCCTTGGAGCTCATCTTCATTGCATATCACCATAGCCATTTACCATCGACTTCCTACAAACAGCTAAAAGAGTGCACTCTCTGAGGGCTCACTTCATTTGCCAAAGGACGGTTGTAATAGGCAAACAACAGAAGCATCAATTTTAGGGAAGGTTTGCTTTGTGTCATGCATTGCCATTTACTTTCAATCTTTCTTGTTATCTTCTATTCTGTTGATGTTTGGGTCTTATATATTTCATTTGATTGATTCACGTTTCACCCTTACATTTTTGGCGCCCACCGTGGGGCCTTTGCCCCTTTATCTCATCAAAATCTAAGCTTTTTTGAAGGCAGGTTCCGTATAGGTCACGTAAAGTCACGCACAGGTTACTTCGGTGCATTTAAACATTTCTGCGGTGCATATATAGACTGTTATGGCGCTTCTATCATTTCTGTGCATCTGTGTATTTTCGCTGCGCTTTTGCGCACTGTTACGGTGCTTTTAATTATATTGCGCATATGTTCCTTTTTATAGCGCATATATACACTGTTACTGCGCATTTAAGATCATTGCGCATTTGTTCATTTATACGACGCATTTGATCAAAATCGTTGCGCATTTATTCTTTCTACACTTCTGTGTATTCCTACTGCGCTTCTACACATTGTTGCGCTTCTGTTGATTATTTCTGTGCATATAATCACTGAAGCTGCGCATTTGTAATAGGCTATGGTTTTAGTACTTTTCTAGGAGAATTTGCTAACGCTAACCTTTTTACAGGTGTTTGCTGGAGCTGTTTTGCAGGATAGGCTCGGGTTTAATTCCATATAGTTGCATTTAAATAGTTCACATTTCACTTTCCAAGGGATAGTAAAACTGATGTGCATTCAAATCCTCACCTAGCTCTAATTAGGAAAGCAGTAACTGGATCATTTGTTTCTTGCATTGCAACACTTTCCAAGTTATTGCTATCTGGGATTAAAACTGAACTCACCTTTGATTTTGAGGTTAAAAAGAACTATTGCTATATCGTGAGACCAAAACTTCAAAGTTAACTATCTCGTGCTACGCGGTTTAAAACTGAACTCACCATTGATCTTGAGGTTAAAATGAACTATTGCTATATCGTGAGACCAAAACTTCAAAGTTAACTATCTCGTGCTATGCGGATTTAAAACTGAACTCACCATTGATTTTTGGGGTTAAAACTGAACCACTGCGATATTGCTAAAATCACTTCAAAGTTCTGTGTTCGACTAGATTAGCCCATTTAGTTTTTTTACTTTTAACTAGGGTGGATTAATTAGTGTATTCTGTGCTTGCGAATGACAATAGGCTTATGCTCTCCCCTCTTCTAGGTGATCAGAGTGCCAGACTTGTCATTCTATTTGTTTAACCTTTAGGAGGGGCCTGCCCTTGGATGCACGCTTGTCCAAGTGGGAATGACCCTGAGTGGTAACAGGCTAACGCCAAGCCCTACCAAGCCACTTAAAATAATTGTGCTTGAGGTGAAAACTTCCTGCAACGAGTGCTGTTATGTTACACCGATGGCCAACCTCCCCCAAAACCCTCTCAGGCGCAACCCTTTGAGGCTGGGAGACTCCATAACGGAGAGTAGTGCCGCCGCACGTGTAACCACTTGAACAGTTTCCCGCATTAAATACCTCTTGTTCTAGTGACCCAAATCCCTTATAATCCATTTCTCGCCTAGGATTTTGTGCTTGCTTGTGTTCAGTTTAGTCCAAAATAGAGTCGAAAAAAAAACTACAAAAACAATGAAAAACTACAAAATATTCTTTGTGCTTGCTGTGTTTTCTTGCTGTTAATTCATAATATCAGATCAGGAAGACCTTTTCCAGCCAAAAAATACCAAAAACAGAAGAAAAATCCAAAAATTTTGCCAAAAATATCAGAGCTACGCATATACTCCTTTCTGCTGCGCATTAGTAGCGACTTGCTGCACTTTTGTAACGACTTGCTATGCATATACACTGTTACTGTGCATATACACACTGTTGCTACGCATTTGTACTTAACCAGAGCTACGCTTATACTGTGACTTACGGCGCATTTGTTCATTCCTGCTGTGCATTTGTTTCGATGCATGTGCGACAGTGAGCACTTGCCCTATTTTTTGAGAGAATATTTTCACTTGATTGGAGCACCCATTTCAACCTAGTTTCATTTTTTGATATCAAATTCAACCTTGCAGTCAGTCTTCATCCATTTCACCTAAGTCTCTCTTTCGTCCATCATCCCATTCACTTTCTGTCCAAAGCGCCTCTTGTCCCAAAGTCAATCTATCCCATACCGGTTCGACATAGGTCCTTCTTCATTTCATTAGTGAATTCACGTAAGCCTAGTAGGTCACCGTACCTTTGCTAGTAGTCTTGTTGAACGACTAATCCCTGCACAGTAAGACTGGTATCGACTACCCTTACTAGCGGCTAACGTCTTGTGTCAACCGTCTTACTTGAAGTCATTGAGCGAGAGAATCCTTTGTCCAAGTCTTGTCCTAGGTATCCCATTCACAACAGTCTTAGTCGGCACCTTGCCAAAATTTCTAATCCTGGTCCACTTCATCCCACCTCCCCTTGCATGGTTCTTACTCGATCCCAGTACAACAAGCAAATTGAAATGGCCGACTCATCTGATCACCTCGCCCCACCACGTGGTGGTGACGAAGAAATTTCTCATGAAGAATTAGTAGCGCACATCCAAGATAGAAAATTCCAACGCCTGGTAGAGAGGGTGCTCCTTGAAGACCCCCATAAATACTTCCATCATCTTGCTAATCTTGGAGTCAAACTCCCTGCAGACTTTGACATAAGCTCCATCATGGAAAATGTAGACAATAATCATGAGCAGAGACGTGATGATCATGAGAGAGGCACGAATGACATAGTCCTGAATGCAAATAATAGAGGAAAGAATCCCATAGATCAAAATGCTCCTATGGAGGACGTGAGACAACAAATCAAAAGTCTAAAGCAAGAAATATCCAACCTTAAGACCGGTACAAGTTCCAAGCACTACTCTTTGGAAGATATAGCTCCGTATCCTTTTGACAAAAGTTTAGTCATGAAAACCTTCCCCTTTCAGTTCGGAGTCCCAAAGTTTGACAAATACAAAGGGAAGGGGGACCCTAGAGATCATATCCGGGAATTCAATGATGCATGTTTAGAAGCAGCTCACAACGAGACCTACTTGATGAGACTGTTCCCAAGATCCTTAGGTGGTCAAGCTATGGAGTGGTTCTTGCGCCTCCCACCAGGAATCAAAACTTTTGATGAACTTGTCAATAAATTTATAACGCACTTCTCTTACAACATAGAACATGAGGTATCTATGCTAGATCTATGCAACACCAAACAAAAGAGTGGTGAGTCATTCGCCACCTTCTTACAACGATGGAGACAGCTAGCCAGTAAGTGTTCTTATGATATACCTGAGAAGCAACTATTGGAAATGTTTGTCCACAATTTGAATACTGATCTTAGCTATCAAATTCAGATACAATGCCCTACATCATTCTCAAAAGTCATCGAAATGGGCTTATTCATCGAAAAGGCTATGATCACTAAAGGAGCTATCAAGCTATACAAGGACACACCAAATTCCAATTACACAACGGATAAATCCGAGTTTTGGACCAAGAATAAGAATGTGGTCAACGATGGGGTAGTTGACGCCAAGGCGGCAGCTCCTAAACAACAACCCATATTCACTCTTAAGGGAGAAACAAACAATGGTGCACTCAACAAACCACCCTCTCGGGAGCCTAGACCTTGGTTCAATTCAAACCCAAGGAGAAAATTCACACCGTTAGGTGAGTCTCAAGAATCTGCACTAAGGAAGTTGTTGGCTAACAACGAAATTTCTCTACCGCCAACAAGTGATTACGAGCCTATAGTCAAACCTCCCTACTAGAAGGACATAGACTATTGTGAATATCATCGAGGAAGGGGGCATACAACTAACAACTGCATCCGCCTCAAAAATGTCATACAGGATATACTGGATCAAAATCAGGGAGGGACACAATAGCATACCTCCAATGAAACTCATGTGGCCTACAGGGATCCACTTCTAAATCATAACAGGCCATATAACAACCACAACAACAACCATGGCCACAACAACAATGGCAACAACAGCAATGACAACAATAATAATCGCAACCGGCCAAATCAGAACAGCGAGACGAGTAATGCTAACTATGCAAGTGTTCCATTTGACTACACCATAAACTGCATTTCTGAACATATTCCGCAGGTCAATGTCATCTCACCCAACCAACAACCAGGACCTAACCGAACTGGTTGTAGTATAATTACCCGCAGTGGTAAAGTCACGCTCAATACCGTTCCTCCAAGGTCATCACCATCTCCATCCACCTTCCGTCAGTACAATGTCATCGACCAGTTACAGAAAACTCTGGCTCACATTTCCATATTGGAGCTATTGCGTCTACCTCCTTCTCATAAGGAGATTCTTGAGAAAGCCTTAGTGGAAACCACTGTCCCCACTAACCTGGCTCAAGAGAAGTTCCAGACCATGGTAGGCAATCTGACATCCTCTAATTCCATATCGTTTACTGAGCAAGATGACCTTTCTATATCTCAACCCCACAACACCCCTCTGCACATTGTCGCATTCATACACAAGCACCGCATCAAGAGGGTTCTCATTGATGGGGGTGCTGATTTAAATATTTGCACATTGAAGCTAGTCCTTGCACTGGGGTTCTCTAAACAAGCAGTTGATCCAAGGAGAAAAATTACCATTAAGGCATATGACGAGGAAGAAAGAACCACAAAAGGAACGGTTGTCCTACCCATTCAAGTGGGACCGGTAATTAAAGATGTGGTGTGCCAAGTCCTTGATCGGGAGCTTGCTTATAATATTCTACTAGGGAGACCATGGATCCACGCCATGAAGGCTGTCCCCTCAACCTATCATCAATGCATTAAGTTCCTGCACAATGGCAAGCAGGTCACCATTCAAGGCGACCCCGACCCCTACCAGCACTGCAATTCTTTTTGTGCAAAACCTAAATGTGTCATACCCAACAATAGAGCCTACATTTTCCTTACCCCGCAACAGGACCATACTGCTGAAGCTTCCTCCTCAAGACTCAAACCACTGAAACTTACCATAAAAGAAAATGGCATGGGGGAATACTCCATTGAGCACAGCCTCAACCTTGCCACGATGCCTTTGTCTCCTCGCTCTTTTGGCTAACCCAAACATCCACCCAAACATTTTCCAAAGCCATCTGCTCCTCTTATAGCTCCCGCAAATCCCTTTGTAAAATGGGGGACCTTATCTGATGAAACAAAGGAACGAGATCTCCTGCAATGGCTTTATGCTGAAGAAGAAAACACACCCCAAGAACCACTTAAACTCCCTACAGAACTCTATGGGCGGGGTGAGACTATTTTGCACAGGATGGGGTACGAAGGACAAGGCCCCATACGCCTCAAAAAATAAGGAATCATTGAACCTATACAACCTTCTTCATCCTCTTCGGCTAGAAACACAAGTGGCCTAGGATACAAAGGCAAAGGTAAAGCCAAGGAAAATGCCTGCCTTGTGGAGACAATCCAAACACTCCAAGTGGACAGCAACACAGATTCAGATGATTCAAATGAGTATGAGTGGGACAAGCTAATAGAGCACTCCTATGACGACAAAGAGGTTGACACCATCCAAACTCTTAGCCCCTACCATGAGGGACAAACGCAACGGGACAAACCACTGGAGTTTGATTTGCCCACCCTTGAGATTATGGCTTTCGAGGAAAGTTTAGATTCCATTGCGATAAACAACTTGGAAGAAAGTACCACCCTGAACTCTACCACCGCCAATACTCCTAACATTTCCATTCACACCATCAATGAATCAGGTCTCTCATCCGACTCCCTTCCCCTCTTATACCCTGAGCTTATTGACTGGGATTTGCAAGGAACCCCCAAATTAGGAATGTTCCAGAATGATGATGCTTACATTGATTATATGGAACTTAGGGACCACTTGCCAAAAGGAGATCATAAAGCTAGTTTTGCTATCAAACTGAATACCGTGGCTTACTTCGAGGAGGGTGCCAAGCCTTCCAGTTGCAAAAATATCAAGATCAAAAATGGATCTGACAGTGGAAACCACCTTGCGGCAGTGTCAGATCATAAAATAGTAAAAAGAAAGGACGCATCTGATGGTGAAAACCCAACTGTGGCACCTGACGATGGAATGCTTGACACTCTCCCTAGTGATATGTACCAGGAAAGGTCACAGATTGTGGTAGAGCTGACAGAGCCCGTGAATATTGGAACCGAAGAGCAACCCAAGATTATCCACTTTGCCAAATCTCTCACACCACCAGAGAAAACTAGATTTGTACCATTCTTTAAGAAGAAGAGAGGCAGCTTTGCTTGGTCATATGCAGACATGCCAGGTTTGGACCCAAACCTAATTCTACATCATTTGCCATTGGATCCAGGGGTGAAACCCGTAAAGTAGAAGCTGAGAAAGATGCATCCTCATATAGCCCTTTTGGTCAAAGAAGAACTCAAGAAATTGCTAGTTGTGGGGTTCATTAGAGCCATAGATTACCCAGAATGGATATCTAATATTGTGCCAGTGTCTAAACCAGATGGCCGGGTTTGACTATGCAATGATTTTTGAGACTTAAACAAAGCATGCCGCAAGGATGACTTTCCATTGCCAAACATCGATATCATAGTCGAGCTGACTGCAGGACATATAATGCTATCACTCATGGACAGATTCTCAGGGTATAATCAAATCAAAATAGCACCAGAGGATCAACACAAAATAGCTTTCACTTGCCCATGGGGTACCTTTTGCTGGAATGTCATGCCTTTTGGGCTGAAAAACGCAAGTGCTACATATCAGCGAGCCATGACAACTATATTCCATGACATGATGCATGTAACTATGGAGGACTATGTTGACGATATCTTAGCAAAATCTCTCACAAGGAACTCACACCTGGACATATTAGAAAAAGTCTTTTAGAGATTGGACCAATTCCAAGTCAAACTGAACCCGAAGAAATGTCTATTTGGGGTAACTTTAGGCAAGCTGCTAGGCTTCATCATGTCGGCAAATGGAATAGAGGTAGACCCTGCCAAGGTCAAAGCTATAATGGACATGCCACCGCCCAAGACTCTAACTCAGTTAAGATCCCTACAGGGCAAGCTGCAGGCCATCCGCCGGTTCATCTCACAGCTAGCAGACAAGTGCCAACCTTTCAGTCACCTCCTACATAAGAACATTCTATTTAAATGGGATGAGCGGTGCGAAGAGGTATTCAACAAGCTAAAGGAGTACCTTATTGTTGGTGATTGTTTTGATGCAATCATAACAGTAAGTTAAAATTCACATATAATGAATTGAAACTATACTTGAAAGATAAGAAGGAATCATTTAAGATTCAACTAATCCCAAGTCTACAATGGTTCGGTTGGTCAAGTTCAGTTGGCCAATGTGAAGCTGTAATGTTCAAGGGGCCTTACGTAGTTTAGGTTTGTTTGGTGGTTTAATGGACTAAGAATATGCAAAAGAATCATAGATTTCAACAAGTATTTTGTTCATTTGCATACAAGTGTTACTGTGTTGCAAATTCAGATGGATTTCTTGAATTATTGCAGCCTTCTCTTTTATACATTTATGAAAACTGTCTACTCTTAACTCTGTTATGCATGCTTCTTCAAATTTGAGACAATTTCCTTTAGATTTCTACGTTTTCAGCTAAATATTTCAGATGGGTTGGGAAAAGTTAGAAAGATCTAATCTATACCTCATTTAATCTACCGAAGGATCTAATTGTTTCTGTTATGCACTATGTAAATACTACAATAATTTGATCAAATCCACAGTAAAAAAACCTTAAATGCAAGTTCTGAGCATTTTCACAAACATACATTTAAAATTGCAAGCTCTCAAAGAAAATATTTCAAAACACAAAGAAGAGCAGGAGAACACTCAGAAGATAGATGCAGAACTCCAGATTCTATTGTATTAGAAACGAATAATCATACATGATTTACAATGTAGGAATGACTCTTAGTTTCATTGATCATACTACAGAGAACTTACAAGCTTTACAGATACAGTAAGGCAGCCAGACATTCCACGCGCACCTTACTGTAGACAAACAAGCGACCTCCTTCTTCTACTTCTAATCTAAACTAAGCTAACTTGCTGTGTTTTCCTAAAAATCCCTGTGTAGCCCCTGTTGTAAAGTATTACAATGTAGAGAGGCACAATATAAAGACTCTCTGATTGTCCTTACTACAGCAAAAACCTAACTGAACCCCTGGTTCAAACCCCTAGTTACAGCAATAAATACAGATGAACCAGATCTTCCAAAATATCTCTGAGCAGTGTCAAATCTGGGCGAAATATTGCCCCTTCTAAGAAGTTCTGGCAGCTCAGCAATAACTCTTGTTTGTCTGTTGTAGTAATACTCTCAGCTGCAACCTTGTTCTTCATTTGGTTGGCCTTGACTTCTTCGCACTTCATCTTTATCTTCCTGCTCTTGAGATTGGATTTCCTTCCTCCATGAGGTCACTGTGTTGAATTTCTAGCTGCTTCCTCGACTGCAAGCCTGCAAGACAAGACAAGCAATAAGTACCATATTTATCAAACGAACAGCAAGAAACCAAAAATATCTATTTAAATTAGGGTGACCGTGCAAAATGTGGAAATTGGGTCCAAAATTAGCAGAAACTGCGTTCAAAATGTACATAGACTGTTCAAAACCCATCGGGTCAACTATCGTTGACTAGGAAAATGCCATGGGCGCCCAAAAAACTGTTTAAAATTCCTATCACTTTCCATTTCCCGCCCATCGGCATGACTATCACCATCGGCGAACCAAAAAACATGTTGGCCGATATTCGCTGTTTGGCCGACGGCCTTTTTCTATTGTTTATTCCTTTGCTTTCTTCCATCGGCATGTCTTACATTATCGGCGTGACAAAAAACCTCTCCGCCGATCACTATGGTTTGGCCGATGGCCTTTTTGCTTCGTTCATCCTCTATCAGCTTGTATTTCCCTTCATCGGCGAGAGATCGCCCATCGGCGAACTCTATATGCTTTTCGCCAACCACTCTCTTCTTACCGATGTCCTTCATCGGTATGACTCTTACCGACGATTCCTTCGTTGATGTTCATCGGCGAGAGATCGCCCATCGGCACCTCATAATTTCCCTCCGCCGATGCCTTTACCTTGGCTGATACCTTTATCGGCGAGAGTTCCACCGATAACCCCCTTCGTTGTTCGCCATCGGCGTGAGATGGCCCATCGGCAACTCACAAATCTCCTTCGCCGATGGCCTTCGTTATACCGATGTCGCTTCGTCGGCATGACTCCCGCCTATCGCTAAGACATAACAAAACACCGCCGACAGTGTAAGTTATGCTGATGGCATACCATCGGCGAGACCACATGCTTCGGGGTAACCGTTTGAAACTCAGCCGATACCTGAAGGTTATGCCGATGACAATTTCATCGACGAGAAACCCTACTTCGGTGGAACACTTCAAAACTCTACCGATCACTATTGTTAGGCCGATGTTCTTTCTGCAAAATAATCAAATGTAACATACAGAGTGGAACCCAGACAAAATTGCCCACGACCTAGAACCACTAAGTATGAATTTTCTCAAAATTTAAAATGAATGCCAACAAAAAGGGCAAACAACTGACTGTATATTATGCAAAACCTAATAGTTCATTTTACCTAAATGATCATAACTTGCAAGATATGATGAATTTTACGATGGTTCAAAAAGCAACCTTGGCTCATTTTTCGCAAGGAATCCAACCATATCATGCAAGGGTACTGAAAATGCATTTTTCCATATTTTTAACAAGGTTTGCAAACTTTGACTCTCTTTTCCCTTTACCACCAGACAGAACAAACACAAGCAGAAGCAAAAAGCAAAGCAACAGCAGGGGTCCCCATTTTGCTAAGGAGCATAATGGGGCATGTTGTGAACATCACAACAACTAGCAACCAAAACAAAACAATTAAATTCAGAGTGTTCAAGGAAACTAGATGAAATGAACTCATAACTTCCGACTATCTTTCCTGCAAATTACTATTCAGCTTGAGACTCAAAGTATTCAATAAAGATGCATGAATTTCCATTTTCAGTTTAATTGTGTGCACGTGATTAATTATCCTCATCTTGAAGATCGGTTGAACAAACCAGTGACTAACATTAGCCTACGTAGGTGAGGATATTCCCTCATAGCCGGCCGGATAGAGCCTTGCTGCCAGCGAGCGTCCATAGCCCCGGCAAGGTTATCGTTACAATTCTCCTAAGTAGAGCCCCACTGCCAGCGAGCGTCTATAACCCCGGTAGAGTTACTTAGATGGCTTAATCTGGATTTTCAGTCTAATCCGCTTTATTTATTTATTTATTTATTTTATTTTCTAATTTTTGAAAGACTTCATAAGATATAACAATTTGTAACTTCATGATGCAAGGAGTGGACACTTGCTGAAATTAAGCTGAGAATTGTAATGGTAGCAAGGGTAACCTCTGATTTTTCACCTAATATCTACACTGGTAAGTTCAACAAACCCAAGGATTTTAGGTGTGTCATCGTGAGAAACTTGCTTCGAATTCTCAATCACATTTATTGAATACAAAACTTCAGAAGATGAACACCTCTCTACATTTATGACAGTAACAAGTTATGTGTAGATTGCAAATGATTAACTTGAATACCCTAAATTTTATACTGTTTTGAATGGTTGCTAGTTTTGCTCCTTAATACTCTAAAGTAAAATAAAGATCCCTGCTGAGGAGACAACAAACAAACCAAACAAACAGGCTGTACAAACAACACAACAAAAAGAAAAACTGTACAAACAGAAAGAAACAGAAAACAAAAACAAAAAGGAACTATACAAACAACTAACCTAAAAAGAAAACAGCAAAAGAAGAAAAGAAAACAAAAAACAACTACCCTACAAAACTATATACAAGCCTCTCCAAGGCAAACAGAAACCCAGGAAAAGACCCAAGAACACCCCTACTTACATATTTCTTTAGATTGTGCAGGAGTAATAGGGTACTGGTGATGGTTCTCATTCTAGCAGATTTATCTTTGAATTCTGAAAAAAATTCTGGTATTCTAAATTCATTGTGTTTATCAGAATAGCTCTTAACTAGTAACTGAGGCAGCTCATCAGGTTTATGACTAATCCATATGCATGTCCTATCTCTTGAATTTCCATAATCAAAATAGCATTTATCATTGTTCACTAAGGAAAGGAAAGAGACAACCTGATGTGCCTTTAGCTCTGTGGAACACGCTTGTTTATTGATAGCTGGCTCTTCATTTAGCTCTGCATTTTCATTGCCCAGCTCTATGTCTGGTCCTTTTTCAAGTTGAAAGATGAATGACTCTAGATGTATCATTTCTTCATCTTCATTTATCTTTGTTCCTTCATTCTGGATGTTCAGTTTATCCTCAAACTCAGCACACCTCTCAATGTTCTCATTAGTTTCCTGCACATCAGTACTTAAGTAAGTATCTTCATCATCATCTGATATACAAAAATTAATCGTTTCTAAATCACTTGAGAGTAAAGGTGGGACAACATCTTTTGATTGACAGGAGTACTCCCCTATTTTATTTTCAACATGGCATGGGGGGAATGTCTGATTGTGCACAACAGCTCCATGATCCTCTATATCCTCTTCTTTCAAGAATTGTTCATCAGATGACTCACATTTGTCATTCAGTGAAGAGTCTAATCTTATTGACCTGCAACAATCTTGATTTTGATCATTTAATTCAAAGAAGTCAGTCGTAACACTAGGATTTACTTTCTTTTCTATGACTTCATTAGCTTCTATAGTAGGGATCTCATTAATTTTAGTGCATTTTAATTTTGCCAATGCTTGTTTACATTTCTTTGCCAAATCATGTTCGTTAAAACTTTTCAGGTCAGACCCAGAGGTTTCTTCTTGACAAATATTTCTTAGTAATTCCATATATTTATCAAATGTATCAAGACGAACCTCACTTTCCTTTTCTTTTTCATTAAATCCTTTTTGCTTATTATCTAGAAAAGGGACATGAGCTGTGATTTCTTCTCTGCATTTTTTAGGATATTTATACTTTTCACTAACTTTAATCACAGCTAGACCTTGACGAAAAGACAGATTTTTTTTCTTACCATCACATGATTCCTAGAAAGAGATCTTACTATCCTTTATTCTTAGCATTGGTTCCATCTTTGTATCCTCTGCACACTTACTGACCGTTGATGCTGCATCCTCTTGTCGCTCAATAATCTCCTCATTTCCCTGCCAACTTTCAGCCTTATACACATCTGAGAGAGAGATTAGTCCTTTTAAATATAAATCTAACCTTGTAAGGAAAGCTAGACAATTAAGCTCACCATGCTCTGTGGACTTATGTATCCTACACCTTACAAATAAACCATAGCTATATAAATTTTTAGGATAAAGCTGTCTATTCAAAGCCTTCTGAAATGAAGGAATGTCAACTTGAAAACTGTCCCTATATGTGTCCATTGAAAATGGGACCTTCTTTTCACCCTTTTAGGCCTTTTGAAATTTTATGAGATCTAACATATCCCAGAATATAGCATTTTAAAACTCAGAATTTTAACCCTAAACCAAATCAGGCCCTCCTTCTAGTGCCAGAAAATTGTTGGTGATTGTTTTGATGCAATCATAACAGTAAGTTAAAATTCACATATAATGAACTGAAACTATACTTGAAAGATAAGAAGGAATCATTTAAGATTCAACTAATCCCAAGTCTACAATGGTTCGGTTGGTCAAGTTTAGTTGGCCAATGTGAAGCTGTGATGTTCAAGGGGCCTTACGTAGTTTAGGTTTGTTTGGTGGTTTAATGGACTAAGAATATGCAAAAGAATCATAGATTTCAACAAGTATTTTGTTCATTTGCATACAAGTGTTACTGTGTTGCAAATTCAGATGGTTTTCTTGAATTATTGCAGCCTTCTCTTTTATACATTTATGAAAACTGTCTACTCTTAACTCTGTTATGCATGCTTCTTCAAATTTGAGACAATTTCCTTTAGATTTCTACGTTTTCAGCTAAATATTTCAGATGGGTTGGGAAAAGTTAGAAAGATCTAATCTATACCTCATTTAATCTACCGAAGGATCTAATTGTTTCTGTTATGCACTATGTAAATACTACAATAATTTGATCAAATCCACAGTAAAAAAACCTTAAATGCAAGTTCTGAGCATTTTCACAAACATACATTTAAAATTGCAAGCTCTCAAAGAAAATATTTCAAAACACAAAGAAGAGCAGGAGAACACTCAGAAGATAGATGTAGAACTCCAGATTCTATTGTATTAGAAACGAATAGTCATACATGATTTACAATGTAGGAATGACTCTTAGTTTCATTGATCATACTACAGAGAACTTACAAGCTTTACAGATACAGTAAGGCAGCCAGACATTCCACGCGCACCTTACTGCAGACAAACAGGCGACCTCCTTCTTCTACTTCTAATCTAAACTAAGCTAACTTGCTGTGTTTTCCTAAAAATCCCTGTGTAGCCCCTGTTGTAAAGTATTACAATGTAGAGAGGCACAATATAAAGACTCTCTGATTGTCCTTACTACAGCAAAAACCTAACTGAACCCCTGGTTCAAACCCCTGGTTATAGCAATAAATATAGATGAACCAGATCTTCCAAAATATCTCTGAGCAGTGTCAAATCTGGGCGAAATATTGCCCCTTCTAAGAAGTTCTGGCAACTCAGCAATAACTCTTGTTTGTCTGTTGTAGTAATACTCTCAGCTGCAACCTTGTTCTTTATTTGGTTGGCCTTGACTTCTTCGCACTTCATCTTTATCTTCCTGCTCCTGAGATTGGATTTCCTTCCTCCATGAGGTCACTGTGTTGAATTTCTAGCTGCTTCCTCGACTACAAGCCTGCAAGACAAGACAAGCAATAAGTACCATATTTATCAAACGAACAGCAAGAAACCAAAAATATCTGTTTAAATCAGGGTGACCGTGCAAAATGTGGAAATCGGGTCCAAAATTAGCAGAAACTGCGTTCAAAATGTACACAGACTGTTCAAAACCCATCAAGTCAACTATCGTTGACCAGGAAAATGCCACGGGCGCCCAAAAAACTGTTTAAAATTCCTATCACTTTCCATTTCCCGCCCATCGGCATGACTATCGCCATCGGCGAACCAAAAAACATGTTGGCCGATATTCGCTGTTTGGCCGACGCCCTTTTTCTATTGTTTATTCCTTTGCTTTCTTCCATCGGCATGTCTTACATTATCGGCGTGACAAAAAACCTCTCCGCCGATCACTATGGTTTGGCCGATGGCCTTTTTGCTTCGTTCATCCTCTATCGGCTTGTATTTCCCTTCATCGGCGAGAGATCGCCCATCGGCGAACTCTATATGCTTTTCGCCGACCACTCTCTTCTTACCGATGTCCTTCATCGGTATGACTATTACCGATGATTCCTTCGTTGATGTTCATCGGCGAGAGATCGCCCATCGGTGCCTTATAATTTCCCTCCGCCGATGCCTTTACCTTGGCCGATACCTTTATCGGCGAGAGTTCCACCGATAACCCCCTTCGTTGTTCGCCATCAGCGTGAGATGGCCCATCGGCAACTCACAAATCTCCTCCGCCGATGGCCTTGGTTATACCGATGCCGCTTCGTCGGCATGACTCCCGCCTATCGCTAAGACATAACAAAACACCGCCGACAGTGTAAGTTATGCCGATGGCATACCATCGGCGAGACCACATGCTTCGGGGTAACCGTTTGAAATTCGGCCGATACCTGAAGGTTATGCCGATGACAATTTCATCGACGAGAAACCCTACTTCGGTGGAACACTTCAAAACTCCACCGATCACTATTGTTAGGCCGATGTTCTTTCTGCAAAATAATCAAATGTAACATGCAGAGTGGAACCCAGACAAAATTGCCCATGACCCGGAACCACTAAGTATGAATTTTCTCGAAATTTAAAATGAATGCCAACAAAAAGGGCAAACAACTAACTGTATATTATGCAAAACCTGATAGTTCATTTTACCTAAATGATCATAACTTGCAAGATATGATGAATTTTATGATGGTTCAAGAAGCAACCTTGGCTCATTTTTTGCAAGGAATCCAACCATATCATGCAAGGTACTGAAAATGCATTTTTCCATATTTTTAACAAGGTTTGCAAACTTTGACTCTCTTTTCCCTTTACCACCAGACAGAACAAACACAAGCAGAAGCAAAAAGCAAAGCAACAGCAGGGGTCCCCATTTTGCTAAGGAGCATAATGGGGCGTGTTGTGAACATCACAACACTTATGAATCCTCCCATACTCATGCCTCTGATCCAAGGAAAACCTTTAATTCTCTACATATCTGCTACACCCACTGCTCTTGGGGCCCTTCTAGCACAACAAGACTATGAGAACAAGGAGAGAGCTGTATACTACATCAGTCGAACCTTAGTGGGCTACGAGTTGCAATACTCACAGGTAGAATGATCATGCCTTGCGGTGGTTTTTGCTTCACAAAAATTCTGACATTACATGTTGGCACATCCTGTCAAACTCATTGCCAAGATCGACCCACTGAAATATCTTCTCAGCAAAGCAGCTCTCACAGGTCGACTAGCAAAATGGGTTATGCTTCGTAGTGAATATGATATAGAATATGTGGACAGAAAAGCCATCAAAGGACAAATCATTGCTGACCAACTGGCCGAGGCACCATTACAAGACACTTCACCAATGCAGTTTGAGTTTCCCGATGAGTCTTTATTCACTCTGTCAACATCTCCTTGGAAACTCTACTTTGACAGATCTTACACCAACCATGGATTGGGGGCAAGGATCCTATTTATCACTCCCCAAGGTGACACAATTTCGAAGTCTTACCGGTTGTTATTTCCATGCACTAATAACATAGCGGAGTATGAAGCCTTGGTGATTGGTCTTAAAATGGTAACTGAGTGGAAAATCCAAGAACTACATGTCTATGGTGATTCTCAGCTTATCATAAATCAGGTCAACGATGAGTATCAAACCAAAGATGAGAAGCTCATCCCATACAAACGGATGGTCGACGACCTCAAAGAACACTTTGGGACCATCTCCTTCGAGCAAATACCTAGGATAGAGAACAAAGTAGCAGATGCAATGGCTACCATAGCCTCTCTTCTAGAAATACCTGAATATGAGTCATGGTATGAGTTCTTAGTGGAAACCATCCGGCAACTGACTTATGATCTCCTTGAAACCCATTCCATTTGCCTCCTAGTTGGATCTAATTCACCTTGGTACGGTAAGACTTACACTTACCTCAAGGACAATATTCTCCCACCGGACCTCTCTTCCAACCAAAAATAAACTTTCATCTGACAAGCCTCTCGTTACACCATCATAGCCAATACCCTTTACCGACGTGGTCTAGATGATACTTTGCTCCATTGTTTGGAACAAGAAGAATCCATAACTGCCTTGCGAGATGTACACGAAGGGATCTGCGGAACACACTCCAGCGGCCCCTCCATAGCCAAGAAACTCATGCGTTTGGGTTATTACTGGCCAAATATGGAAATGGATTCATATCAGTTCGTCAAAAAGTGCAAACAGTGCCAAATACACGGGAACCTGATCCATGCACCTGCTCAAGAGTTGAGACCTTTAATGACACCCTGGCCCTTTTGTCAGTGGGGACTTGACCTTGTGGGAAAGATTCATCCACCCTCTTCCAACAGCCACAAATTCATCATAACCGCCACTGAGTATTTCACAAAGTGGATTGAAGCCGTTCCCTGAACCACCATCACAGGAAAGCAAATTTCCTCTTTCATTCTGAATTACATTATCTGCAGATATGGCATTCCTTCATCCATCATAATGGATAATGGAAGACCATTCAAAAATTAGGATGTCTAGGAACTCTGTGAGCGTTTCAAAATCCAACATCGTTTCTCCACTCCATACTATCCCCAAGGTAACGGCCAAGCTGAGGCATCGAATAAAACCATTCTGAAAATCCTAAAGAAGACTGTCAATGATGCTGGCCGTGATTGGCATGTCCAACTCAATCCTACTCTGTGGGCCTACAGAACCAGTATACGCACTCCCACAGGTGCTACACCCTACGCCCTTGTCTATGGGTTAGAAGCCATCCTTCCCATTGAGGTCGAACTACCATCTCTCAGGGTGTCATTGAAAGGTCTCATATTAGACGAAGAATACAGAGTCTCTAGGTTACAAGAACTAGAGCTGCTAGAAGAAAGGCGCCAGAAAGCCTTCGATCACCTTAAAGCATATCAACAGATGATGTCAAGAAGCTATAACCACAAGGTTCACCCAAGATGCTTTAAAGTTGGGGACCTAGTTCTCAAAGAGAATCCTTGCAATCAACAAGACAGGGAAAAGAAAGGTAAGTTTGAGCCTAACTGGCTTGGGCCCTATGTGATTGTAGCTACTTACAGATTGGAGGCATATCAGTTGGCCACTTCAGAGGGTGAGTTGTTGGATGATCCAATCAACAGCATGCACCTTCGCTGGTTCTATACCTAGGAGAACCCCAATGCAAGGGGGCACAATAAAATCAAAAAATTAAAAAAAAAATTGCAAAGAGAAAATACAAAAAAAAAAAAAAAAAATAGAAAGCGTACCAAAAAAAATCATCCTTTGGTGAAAACCTGGCAAGTAGGCGCCTTGGATAGGTATCATGATGAAAACCTAGCAAACAGGTGTCATGTTTACTTTCTAGCTTCTCATGCAAATAAAAGCAAGTGATGAAAACCTAGCAAACAGGCGTTACTTGTGATAAACCGCCTTCTCCATCTTTGGGAATCCAACCACCTTGAGTCCATTCTTTCTCCATTTGCCCCATTCGACCCATATCTATCCCACAAATAAACACTTGACAGTTACCTAGCATGGCTTGATACTCTCCTTGTGGCCTTGTCAACCAAGGTTTTGTCCCATACCGTCTCCTCAATGTGAGCCTAGCATAGGGTCTCGTGTCAGTGTCCATGGTCCAAGTCCATGAACTACGTTGCCTTTGTGCCATCACGTAGGCAAGGCCATTATTCTAATGTGCCCCCGAGGCTTCCATTTCTCCCATGGTCCCATTCATCCCCTTTCTCGTCTTCATTCTTGTCGTCTTTCTTCTAGTCCATCCATGGTCTATTAGGGTTTACCCTGAACTACGTTGCCTCTGCGTCGTCACGTAGGCAAGGCCATTTAGCAATGAGCCCCCGAGGCACTAGGTCAGTCCCTTAGGGTCCGTCTCCCCAATAAGGATTGTGCAATCTTCCCACCAAGCAAGCAAATGCAAGCAGAACCCACGCCTCAAGCAGAAATCTTGACTGTGAGCATCTTAACCTATCCAATGCAAAGCAAGTACCCGAGGTCTTCTAAATGATTTTATGCAAATTAAGGCAAGAACTAAACACATATCAATGCAACTATGCTTTGTAGATCAGAAACATGGTTAACAGTTCGAGTCCTAATTTTTGCTATCATACCTTCCTATGCTACTCAAGGATGCCAAAAGCTAGAGATGCTATGATGGGGGCATGAATACTTTCTTTGTTTGTTGTTTGTGGATTAAACTTTAGTAATGTGAAGCCTTGTCTAAGGACATGATCAACAAAAGATCATTGAGGACATCAAAGGTATAACATGAATGGGGGCAATCCTTGTTTGTTGAAACACAAGAAGTACTTAAGTCATCTAGATTCAATTTTGACTAGATGCTTGTATTAACTTGCTAAATCACAATCCATGTAAGCGGTACTCAGGTCATCTCGGTTCAATTATACCTCGATGCTTGTATTCACTTACAACATTTCAGAAAAGTACCACAAAAAAATATCCAATGATGAAATAAAGCACTCCAATAGCAAAGCATCCATCCTATATCCATTTATACATCCATTCCATACCCCAGGCAATAAAGATCCAACAATGTAGAGTATCAATACAAATAAAAGCTTGTGAGTCCTTCTGTCGAGTCTTTCTTCTATCAATCAGATTTCTATCTATCATCATATCTTTCATCCTTGTCCAGTCAGTCTGAGCAATGATCCAAATGCAAGGTCCATCCTTAATCCATACCAATCAAGTCAAGTCAATCTTGCACAAATGATCCAATCACAATCAGGGGTCTTGATCTTTGTCTGGTCATAGACCAACTCAATCAATTAATCAATCAATTGTCTTATACAGGATGTTGCATTGTCGAAATCAGACCAATACACGCGTCTTACACGACATGCTTCATTTCCTGAAACCAGACAGTATCCTTCATGTTGCTCTAGGGATCCATCGTTCCCCACCATGACAACATGCCTGTCGTGTTGGTCTAGGGATATATCGTTCCCCACCATGACAACACTGTCGTATATCATTATCAGTATATCATTGGTTTACCGCTTGACAGGGGCAATACCTTGTTTGTTCTTGTGTCATTTGTGCATACTTGCTTGCTTGCTTGTGTGTGTCATCATTCCATCTTGCATCGCGTATCATTCAACTCTTTTCTTCATCCCTTTTCCTCCAACCTATCCTAACCCCTTCGTCTTCGTGAGATTGTCCATCTCCGAATCCTTCTGCCTTCTTTTCGTCCAATCTCCCGAGGGGGCATCCTGTCGTTAAACTTGTACCAGGGGCAAATTGGGGCATATATCACTATCAGACTATTTATTCTTTGAAGCAACATTGTAAACTGCATTGCATCAAAGAGGGGCAAAATGTATATGCCTAAAAATGACACGAATCATCCTAAATAAATATTCTAAATATTTATTCCATTCTTCTATTAATTAAATAAATATTCTAAATTTATTTAATCGATTCACTGCTCCATAATTAAATAAAATCTATTTATTTAATTAAAATTCTTCTAAGTGTCCTACACAATTAAATAATTATAAATTATTTAATTAATCCAAATTCCTCTATCCTAAGTTCTAAATTCAAAAACCCACCTCACCTTTACACCTCACCTTTTCCACCTCACCTTGTCCACCTCATCAGGTTGCACATGTAATTAAATATATTTAATATTTAATTACCTATTTTTCTCTCACCCACGTGCCCTATTTCTTCTCAAATCAAAAGTTAGTTAACTAATCAATCAAAAGTGTTAACTAACCTGTCAATTGAGTCAATCCCTCAATCAATTCAGTCAGTCCCATAATCCACTCTTCTAACTGATCAATCAAGTCTGTTAACTGATCAGTCAATGGAGTTAACTCTCCAATCAATTTTGTCACATCCCCTCTTTCATGATGGAGCTGGGACACTTGTCACATTTCTACTAGTTGCACATTCCTCAACCATCCTCAGCCGTTGATCTTCATATCTTCTCTCAACCGTTGATTCCCATTCTTCTGAGTCTATAAATGGAACCTCATCCTTCCATTCTAATTATCTAGGCTTTTGACATCGTTACTCTGCAGAAATATCACCAGCGCACCTTTGGCACCCTTTTACCATCCACAAGCTTGAGATCACACACTTGCCTTGGAGCTCATCTTCATTGCATATCACCATAGCCATTTACCATCGACTTCCTACAAACAGCTAAAAGAGTGCACTCTTTGAGGGCTCACTTCATTTGCCAAAGGACGGTTGTAATAGGCAAACAACAGAAGCATCGATTTCAAGGAAGGTTTGCTTTGTGTCATTCATTGCCATTTACTTTCAATCTTTCTTGTTATCTTCTATTCTCTTGATGTTTGGGTCTTATATATTTCATTTGATTGATTCACGTTTTACCCTTACAGAAAAAATTGTTAGCTTTCTAAAAATATAAGATTTGTTTGGTTATCATTTTATTAAATAATTATTAATAATTTTCTATATACCGTGTGTCTGAAATCTTGATGGACACACTGATTGAAAAACATCCATAACTTTCAAACCATTTCACCTTTTTGAGATCCGAAACCTGCGTCACACTCTATGCTTTTCTGGCTATAGGTTGAAAAAAAAAATTTTGAATTTCAATTTTTTTTAATCGAGTTAGGTTGGCTGGAAAATTACTTTTCATTTTTTAAAAAAAGTCACAGTAAAAAAATCATAACTAATTATTTTATTGGAAAAAAATTTCAAATAAATATGCGTCACATCCAGACATGAGTCCTCTACTTATTTTGAAAGTTTCAAAAAAATATATATATTTTTACTCATAGTTAGGTTGGCTGGACAGACACCCACTTTTTTTTTTTTTTGAAAAATTTAATAGCTGTTCATTGAAATATTCAATTTTCACTAAGTAAATTTAGTTTTTTAAAAAAAAAAATAGTAGCCTATAAACTAGATTCAATTCGCTACAAATTTTGTTCTTACATCTTTTTCAAATTGTGTAGATAATCCATTCAAATTTTCACATGAACTTGATAAATTCTGATTTTCTGTATTTTCATTGCCACTTAGAGGTATAGTTTGGCCCATCATGATCCTACACATATCCATCTGTATATGCATGAAGAGTGAAATCATTGTCCTTTGGATACCACAGTCCATAATCAATTGTCCCCTTGAGATATCTGAAAATTCTTTTGACTGCCACAACATGGGATTCTTTTGGATTAGCTTGAAATCTAGCAACAAGTCCAACTACATTCATGATGCCAAGTCTGGTCTGAGTCAGGTAGAGCAATCCTCCAATCATTGATCTATACCTTTTCTAATTTGCCTTTGGGGAGTCATCGTCTTTTCTTAGCTTGCATTCAGTTACCAAAGGACTACCTACTAGCTTTGAATCTTCCATTCCAAACTTCTTCAACAATTCTTTCACATACTTGGACTAAGATATGAAGATACCTTTATCTGACTGAACAATTTGCAGACCTAGGAAGAAGTTCATCTCACCAAACATTGACATCTCAAACTCACTTTTCATCCAATCAGCAAATGCTTTGCACATACATTCATTTCCACCAAAAATGCTATCATCAATAAAGACTTCAACAATTAGAATGTCCTCATGATTAATCTTGAAGTACAGATTACTATCAGCGGTACCTTTGCTGAATCCTAGCTTGAGCAAATGCTTATCCAATCGTGCATACCAGGCTCTTGGGGCTTGCTTAAGTCCATATAAATCTTTTCTCAGTCTACAAACCATATCTCCCTGATCAGACAACTGAAATCCTTCCAGTTGTTCAATGTAGACTTCTTCCTCCAAATCTCCATTTAGAAATGTTGATTTGACATCCATCTGATAAACTTAAAATCTTTGAAAGCAGTAAAAGCAAGAAATAATCTGACTGCCTCTATCCTTCCACTGGAGCAAAAGTTTCTTCAAAATTAATTCCTTCCACTTGAGGATAGCCTTTACATACCAACCTTGCCTTATTCCTTACAACCTCACCATCTTCATTTAGTTGATTCTGGAAGACCCATTTGGTTCTAATCACATTTTTATTCTCAGGTCTAGGAACAAGATCCCAAGTGTGATTCTTTTCAATTTGCATCAGTTCTTCTTCCATTGCTTTAACCCAGTTTTCATCATTGCAAGCTTCACTTACCGATTTAGGTTCAATCTTTGAAATCAAACAAATCTCTTCTTGATCATCGGCAACTCTTCTCCTAGTTCGAACACCTCTATTTTTATCTCCTATGATTTGATCTTCAGGATGATTCATTCTTACATACCTGGGGGTTTTGGGAATTGTTTGAACTTCTGTTTCTTGAAATTGTTCCTCATCTTCTACACTAATCTCTTGAGTTACTGGAGTTACTGGATCAATCTGGATCTGAGTCTGAATTTGATCTTGCCTTCCTTGACTTTGACTTTCATCTTGATCATCTGAATCATATCTACAATACTTGGAATGACCTTCTTTGCTTTCATCAACTTTAACATTAGCACTTTCAACAATCTTTTTCAACCTCTTGTTGAAGCACCGGTAAGCCTTACTTTGAGTAGAGTATCCAAAGAATATTCCTTCATCACTTCTTGGATAAAACTTGCCTAAATCCTCATCTCTTTTGATTAGCATTTACTACCAAAAACTCTAAAATATCTCACAGTAGGAGGATGACCAAACCATAGTTCATAAGGAGTTTTACCAGAATTTCCTTTGATCTGCACTTGGTTAAGAGTGTAGACAATAGTACTCACAGCTTCCCTCCAATAAACTTGAGGAACATTTGTTTCAATCATCATGGTCCTGGCAGCTTCTTGAATGGTCCGGTTCTTCCCTTCCACAACTCCATTTTGCTGAGGAGTCCTAGGAGCAGATAATTGTCTTTTTATTCCATGCTTTTCACAAAAAGCATCAAACTCACCAGAAGTGAATTCTCCACCTCTGTCAGATCTCAGACACTTCAATTTCCCACCAATCTCATTTTCAACCATCATCTTGAACACCTTAAACTTATCAAGTGCTTTTGATTTTTTCTTTTAGAAAAGTTACCCACATCATCCGGGAGTAATCATCAATCAGCAACATGAAATATTTGTCTCCTTACACACTCCTAATTCTAGCAGGACCACAGAGATCAGTATGTACCAATTCCAATCTCCCACTTGAACCTTGTTCCTTACTTTTGAATGAAATTTTTTTCTGTTACCCAATTGACATTCTCTACATATACTATTAGGTTTCACAAGTCTTGGAGGATCTCTTACAGCTTGAGTGGAACTTATTTTGAAAACGTTATCAAAATTCACATGACACATCCTCCTATGCCATAACCAACATTTATTTATTTGAGCAATTAAACAACTTTTGCCTAAACTACTTAAGTGAAGGATGTTACATTTAGTCTGAGTACCAGATGCAATTTCAGTTTTGGAGCTTTCCAAGATTCTACATTTTCCATCCTTGAAATGAAGATTATAACCCTTGTCAACCAACTGTCCAACACTGAGAAGATTATGCTTCAATCCTTCCACATACAAAACATTATTAGTCCTATTCTTACCATCAAAAGAGATGGATTCTCTGCCATGGATTCTACCAGCTGAGTTGTCTCCAAATTTCACAAGTCCTCCTTCATAATTTTCAAAACTCACAAACTTACTCTTGTCACTAGTCATATGATGAGAACATCCACTATCAATCACCCATTCATCCTTTTCAACAACCTGAGCAGCCAAGGCACTTTCCACATTTGCATAGCTAGCAGATTCGGTAGACATTGGATCTTCTTCTTTAATAGCAATAAACACCCAATCACCTTCTCCATGATCAAATTCATCATCTGTGACTCCTTCTCCAGCTTCTTGGACATAGTAACAATTCTTCTAACCCTTGTACATGTTAGGGTTTGGTTTTGAAAACCTCTTCGAACACCTTGAGGCAAAATGACCAATCTTATTACAAGCAAAACATTTGAGTGGCAACTTTCCTTCATACTTAGTGGATCCTCTTGGCATCCATTTGGTAATGAGAGCTTCAGGATCTGCAGTTTCTATTTCAATATCTTCAAGATCCTTCCTTGTCTTCACAAATTTGTTTGATCTTCAAGAAGAGCTTTCACTCGGATCATATCTTTGCTTTCCATACACACTGGCCTTGAATGCAAATTTAGACTTAGGAAGAAAATCACCAAACTCACTCATTTCAAATGTTGAAAGCTTGCTAACTAACTGATCCCTTGTGACTATTGTTGCTGTCCTGATTTCTTCAATGGTTGCAACCTTGTGCTTGTAAGCAGCAAGTAAGGATCTGAGCACATTGGCAACAATTTTTGATTCATCCAATACTCCGCCTACATTTCTGATACCGGTCACAAGTTCATTTACTTTCTACATGTAGGAAGTAATGTTTTCATCTTCACTTATTACCAATCTTTCATATTTACCCTTCAGGATTTGTAGCTTGGCACATTTAACATATTTGTGACCTTCATACAAATTTTCCAATTTACTCCAGATTTCATGAGCAGTTTGCAAATCTAGGACATTTTCCAATTCGGTATCAGACATGACACTCAACAATGCTTCTTTGGCTCAAGTGTTGTGTTCAGTATCTCTGAGTTCATCTATATTTAAAGGTCCATTCTTTAGAATCTTAAACACATTCTTGGTTATTGTCTAAAATCCATCACCCATACATTCCAGATGACACTGCATGCATACCTTCCAGAGGGAGTAATTTGTTCCATCAAATCTCAAACTTTCCTTCTTGTAGATCGACATCTTGGATCTCCTCAAGCGGTCAAGCTTCTTTTAGAGGAACTTGGCTCTGATACCAATTGTTGGAAATAGTCCAGACAACTAAGAGGGGGGGTGAATTAGTTGTCCCTAAATTTTAACCTTTTCCGAACCTTTTAAATCTTCTTTATAATTAGATTAATGAAGAAGACATTTAAGCATAAATCAACACATGAGCAAAAACAACATGAACACATAACACCAAAATTTTGACATGGAAAACCCGGTTAAGGGAAAAACCACAGTGGGGGTTAACCCAGAAAAATGTGTACCCTGTTAAAAGTACTTAAGAAAATAGAAGGCACATGCCTTTAGGCACACTGCCCATAGCTCACTACTCAAGAAGAGGCTCACTGCCTATAATAAATTATGATTTACATAGAGATAATGAAATGAGAAATAACATCTACATTCATGCATGAATCAATCCCTTTGAAGGCTCAAAAACTTCTGCTCTTATCCTGAAATTCTTCTTCACTGACTCTTCACTCTATACTCCCTTCACTCCTCTTCTTCTATGCTCTGCTTTTAATCCTTTCTTCGGATTTAATTCAATGTATACAAGGATGTTTTTCAACAACTCTTCAACAAGTATTTATATGCTTCATCAACCTTGGAATGATCAACAAGGTCGACTAAACTTGACGCGGATCATTACACTATCGGCCAAACACAACTGAGACTTGAATCTTCTTCTACAACCATGCCATGCTTCATAAAAATGCTCTTAGATCATCTGCAACATGCTAGGATCATCCGGTCGGCCAAGACTGGGAAGAACATCAACCTCAAAGAAGAAATCTTCAATCAACAAGCTCAAACTTCAATGCGGACCTTCAACATAGTAGCCACATGATCCAGAGACCTCCACAAGCACATTGAAATCACCAATAACATTTACTCTAAACCAAATTACTAGAATCATTTGTATCTTCCTCCAGAACCTCAAGAACACTATCTACCATGACTGTCAAAGAAAGATAGCTTGTGGACCTCCAAACCACGAACCACTAGAGGTGATGATACACACTGACTTCCCAAACATGCCTTCAGATCTGCAGACCATAGTATTTCACTGCGGAGCAATCTGGACCAACTTACTGTCACACTGTCTCTTCTGAATATTGTAAAATCTAGTTTTACTTAGATGGCCATAACTTCTTCAAATCTTCATGCGAACTTCTCAATTCTTAACTGGAGCAACCTCTGACAATCCTCTACATAGCCATATGGCCCACATGCATTGATTGCCATTAATTTTCTCAATATCCTCAACAATCCGGTCTTCTATACAGATAGCAAAATAGGATACAGTTGACACCAATCGCAACAAGGATATGTTGACATCAATGACAACACCACCTAGGCACATATTTGCAACAGAAGGTGTGTAGACTTCTTCCACTAAGAGGAAGTGGGTAGAAGAGGTCTTGGAGAGGTACATCTTCCAAAATCTTGTTGGGTAGAGGATAGTGGTGAGATTTTTTTACAAGGTGATGAAAGTGGATGTAAAAGATTGTAGCAGTTAGTATGATGAAGATACATGTGTGGAAGCCAGTCATGTGTGATGGCTAGAGATGGTATAGAAGGAAGAGATTCCTTAAAGAGATGACTAAAAATATTAAGAAGATAGATAGGATATTGGAGAAATGTGACCAGTTGGAAGCTATACCGTGAGACAAAGCCAAGAGGGATGAGTTTGCAATGAAGACATGTCATGAAGATGGCATGAAAGAGAAAGATGAAAAGAAGAAAGAAGAAGTGGTAGCGGATATGAAGAATGAAGAAGAGGAGATCCTTGTGTAAAAGGATCAAGAGGGAAGAGAGGAAATTGCAACCAAGGTTGCAAAGGAGAAGAAGAAGAGTTACATCCCTTTGGTAGAAGGGGCATGGGAAGAAGAACATATGGGAGCAACCCATACACTCCAAAATGAAAGAAAATTGGAAAAGAGAAGAAACAAGGAGGGAAAAGAGTGGAACAAGAAAGAACATTCAGCTGTAGCATGCTATTTTGAAATAAAAGAAGAGGTAAAACATGAAAGTGAACTAGAGGAGGACCCATGGAAGGGCATGAACTATGTGGGACAATGATGTGAAGAAGAGATAATTCATGAAGAGATGAGAAGAGTAGAAGTGTTTGATATTGCAGAAAAGATATGTCTTTTGAAATACATGGATGAAGAAGATAGAGTTGATATAATAGCAGCGACAACATATCCTTTGGACGATACAAAGATAGAAGTGCAAGGAAACAAACTTGCAGCTAAGGAGCAGAAAGTTGCAACAGATGTAGAGGCAAAAATAACAAAGCTGGAAGGCCCTAGGTTTGAAAAGAAAGTGGATCAAGAAGATAATGATCTCCTATGGAAAGAGAAGATGAAGAAAATAAACCAGATGCTTGAAGGAGATTGGATAGGAGACCATGAAGAGATGAATGGTGCAGCAGAAAATGAAGGAAAAAAAATTGGAACAACGAAAATAAATAAGGTACAAATTGACAATTTTAAATTTAATTTGTTTCAAATGATGAATATATAGTAGAGGATAAGGGACAAGAAGGGGGTAGATACATGGAAGATTTATATTTCTATGAGGATGTTGTAGATTTGATTGTTGAAGATGAACCTAATTTGCATAAGGAAGAAAGTGAGAAAATAGGGAAATTGTTCGGTTTGAATGAGCACTTGAAGGAGATGAATGGGGCAGCTAAGAGTGGAGAGGTAACTTATGATTTTCTAAATTGTATGAAGAGGAATTTGATGGGGATTTGCTTGTTTCTAAGATGGAAAAGGAGTTGCAAAATGATGGGATGAAAACAAATGAAGATGCAGATTTGTATGCAGCATGTTTATATGAAGAAGTTGTTGAAGATGCTACAGTTGGGAGACTTGGTACAACAATTGAAGACATGAAGATGATGGTGAGAATAGATGGGGTAGATGAAAACCTCATAGGGAAAGATGAGATGAAGGTTGCAACTGATGAAGGTGATGAAGGAAATGTAGAGTGTCTCTACATTTTGTTTCAGTTTCAGCAGTGTGGCGTTTAAGGTACAATGGCTTAATATTTGTGTCTCTATGTTTTTGTGCCTCAAATGTTTCTATGGGTGGGTCGTGCCAAGTGTCAAAGCCACAACAATGAAACAAGCACCCAGTTTTATGCGAAGGTCACCGTGTGTCCTTTTGAGTTTGTTGCAGAGTGCGCCACATATTGAATAACATCTTTTGATTCATTTTGTTTCAAGCTTGCGGGTTGCTCCATGTGTCACTAGTGGAAGCAGTCTCAAAAAGTTTCCTTTCTTGCTATATGCTTGTGGGTGATGCCATGTGTCTTTTTGAGTTTTATGTGGATGATGTCGCGTGTCCCTTTTCAAAATTTATATTGATATCAGCATAAATATGGTGGGCCACAATTCATTTTGTTTCAAGCTTACGGAGGGTGCCACATGTTGATAGCGGAGAAAGGGTTACTTTATTCATAATCTTCTTGTAGCATGAAACATTTTAATTCATAGTTGCAGTGGAATGCGACAAGTGTCAACTTCTGAAGGACCTTTCAAAAGTTTCATTTAGTTTCAACAGTGTTGCGGATGATGCTACGTGTTAGCTTGTTTGCATGCAGGTGCCACCATCTGTCCCAGTTTTATTCCCTTTGTGGGTAATGAGTTATGAATGCAGTGGGTCCCATAATTATTATTGTGTCTCAGTTTTTAAATGAAGCAATTTGTGATAGATGTCACAACAGAGGCTGCCTGGGTATAAAGACACAGGGTTTTAAAGGCTTGGTGAGGCAGGACACGTATCATTTTTGGAGACTGCAGAGTACGACAAGTGGTTGTTTCCTGTGAATTTCTTCAAAGACAAAAGAGTTTCTAAGTGTATGTGGACACTGCCACCTGTCATAATTTCTTTTGAGCCTTATGTGCGCAGATGTTGCCATGTGTCTTAGTCTCGATGTAGTCAGTGTGCCACATAATATTTCATTCCAGCCAATGAGCACATAGGGGGCATGACCGTTACAGATTCAGAAGATCATAAGTGCCATGGACTTCCAGTAATCTTTAGTTCTATTTGGCTGTTGATGATTCAGGTTGTTGCAAGCAATCTTGTGTTAAATCGATGGTTATAAATATGCAAAATTTGTAATCGAATATTATTATGACTTGACTTTTGAAATAAGTTTTCAATTAGAAATCTAATAGAGGAGTCAGAGACTTTACTGTGACCAGTTTATGTCATTTTGCCTTTATTTTGTTGTTCTTGGTAAGAAAGTTGATATATCTGTGCATGTTTATGTGCCTTTTATGTTGCTAGAAGATTAATAAGAAGAACTCTGTTCTGTGCCTTAGTTGATATCATCTGTGTCTTTGCAAAGTCATCTGGTTATAAGCCTTTGATAATATTCATTATATCTTTTTATCTTGATCATGCAGTATCTGCTCTTTAATATAACTATATCTTGAGAATAGCTTCACTATCCTTGAATTGAAGGAATACTTTTTACTTAGGCACATCGCCATAAATTAGATTTGCTTATTTTATCTATAATCCTATTTATTTCTTTCCCTTTGCTCAATACTCTAGACTGGTATAGATCTCTCACTCCAAATACAATATCTACATGGGATCAACTTGGTGATGCCTTCTTTGCAAGATTTGAAGAGAAAGGTGATAAATCTTCTCTGCTGCAATAATTAATCACTATCAAAAGGGCACCACAAGAAGCTATGACTGATTTTAACTCAAGATTTCAAAAAACTTGGGATAGAATTCTTGCTACAACAAGACCATTATCAGGTATGGCTATTGTGTTCTACCTCAAAGCTTTTAATTCTGATATTTCAGTAATGATTCAGTCTCTAAGAGGTCAGACACTGCCAGAAGCATATGAGTTAGCTATCAAGGATGAAAATAGCTTGATAGATGCTAGAAAATTGCCCCCAAGGCCCCCTATGCCCATGTTCCCAGAAATCTCCCTACCTTTACTGCAAGAAGCTCCTAATCTTGCAGTTCCACCTATGTCCATGTATTCATTCCCAGTACCTCAACAACCTATTATGGCAACCACCTCTACTCAACCATCTAAAATGGATGATGTCAAGAATATTCTAAGGACCTTTTCAAATGAGATAATTAACCTAAAGAGACAACAAAATCCCTATTCAAATCATCCTTATCAAGGTTTCCAAGGAAATAGACCCCCTTTTCAGCCAAATCAATATCAAGGCCCTCAAAGGCAAAATAACCCTCAGCCTTCAAACTAGTTGGTTTTAGTCCCTACACCTCTACAAACTATTCCTCATAATCCCAACAAAGAAATAGTTCTAGGGAAAAATAACTTAGTAGATTACACAAAGGCCTGTTGCTTTCCCTGCAACAATGCCCATATGCCCAGAGACTATCCCAATGGTAATTTGCAGCAAAAGATAGTAGAACAGAGAGGGTTAGAAGGACAATTCTCAACATCTAATACTCCACCATATCAGTCCCCTGGTCTCTAGAATGCAGTAATGGTTGCCCAGATGCAAGGGATGTCTATACGACAAGAGGAAATAGCCCCTGAACATCTCTTATTTTCATGGATTGAAGAGGAAGATTCAGTGTTCTTGAATGAGGCATCCACTTAAAAGAAACTAGTGGTGCAGTCAGACTATTATACCAGATCAAAGAGGAGAATAATGGAGCAGCTTGAAGTCACAAATAATGAGATTATTGGAACTCCTCCATTTCAAAATCATCACAATTCAGTCTCTAGGCAAGACGTGCCCTAGCCGGTGCAGAATCAAGTAGCCTCAGGACAGATGCTAGAAAAGACAAGGTACCCTTATTATTCAAAGACACAAGCATTAGGACCTGTGAACGTGGTGGACCAGCTGGAAAGAACTCCAGCACATGTATCAATCTGGGATATGTTGGCTATTCCTGAGTAGAAGACACTGTTACAAGAAGCTCTGCAAGGTGAAGAGGCCTCTAAATACACTAGTGCTAAAGAAGGAGCTACTGATAAAGGGAAAATCCAACATAAAGATACTATACCTCTACAAACAACAGCTTTGTTGAACAATGCACCTGATGTAGGTAAACCTAAACTAGATGCTTTTATTTGACTTTAATAGTTGGGAAAAAACCGCCGCATAATGAAAAATGATAGATTCTAGAGCCAGTACTACAGTAATGCCAAAGCAAATAGAAGATGCTTTAAAGATAAAGTATGAGCCACTGATCAGAGGGGCATGTAGTTTGACAGGAAATCTGTTCAAACTATAGGAAAAATCAAACAACTTCCATTAAAACTATATACTTGTCCCAATATAACTGACAATCAGGATGTGGTAGTCATAGATATTCCCCCTGTATTTGGTTTATGCTTGTCTAGAGATTTCACAGCCAAAATAGGAGGTTACATGTCACTAGATTGCTCACACCTAATCTTGAGAACCAAGTATGGGACAAATATGAAAGTATTGTCTGGGCCATTATCCAAAGAACATATTACTAATGAACCAACCCCAATAATAGAAGCATCCCATGTCATGATGAATAAAGAGGAGAGAGACTTTGTTGAAGAGTTAGGTGACTGAACTAAACATGACCAACAAGAAGAAGAGAACAATCAATTGTTGACCATTATGCAGAGTGATCCTTATAGAAACTATGACTCTACTGGTCTAGGCACTTATGTTATTTTTGAAGAAGACCAAGAAATCCTAAATATTATAAGGAAGAAAGTATTAGAAAGTGGAGAATCTGAAGGAGACTCAAAAATCTAGACCTTAAATTTTGATGGGGGTAGGAGCAAGAATGGTGCTAGAGCAGGTATTTACCTTACTGCCCCAAATGGTGAGAAAATTCTAAGAGCCATTCGCTTTCTATTCGCCTATACCAATAATGACGCTGAATATGAATCTTTGGTGCATGGACTCATGTTGGCCAAGAAAAAGGAAATTAAGAATCTGATAGTGAAAGGAGACTCAGAACTGGTGGTAAAACAAATCAGAGAGAAAGTAATAGCCAAAAATGTAAGAATGAGGTCCTATCGGCATAGGATTTGGGACCTGATAGATGGATTTGATGCTTTCAATATTGAGGTAGTGCCCAGAGCCCAAAATTCAAAAGCAGATAGAATGGCACAAATTGGTTCACAATTTGACCCGGCAAGTGATTTGTTAGTTAACAATGAGTTAGTTAAGGTTATAACAAGACCAACAATTCCAGACAATGATCAAAATTGGCAAGTTTTTGATAATGACCTTCAAGTACTTTCATTTTTATAGCAATCAGGTGAGTTTGCTGACCAGTTACACCACAAAATTGAGGAAGCATATGGTGATCAAATTATCCAGCTAAAATCAAATAAACTCCCTAAAGGACTAATTACTCTAGAAAATTTGTTTGATCCAGAAGATGCAAGCGTAGAGAAGAGGAGGTTTAAGGCAAATGAGGATTATTCTGAAATTCAAGTTAGTGAAGGAAGAAAGTTAAAAATAGGTAATGCTACAACCCAAGAGGAAAAAGAGAAGCTGATTGCTTTATGTGACAAATTTGATAGGGTGATTGCTTGGACCTATGAGGACCTCCAGGGCTATAATAGAGATATCATCCAGCACACCATAGAGCTTACTGAAGGATCCAAACCAGTCTGACAGAAGTAAAGGCCAGTGAATCCTAGAATTGAACCCCTAATGGTGGATGAGTTGCAAAAGCTCCTAGAATCAAAGATTATTTTCCCAATTAAGCATTCAACCTGGGTGTCAAACCTAGTACCTGTAAGAAAGAAGAATGGTGACATAAGACTCTATAGATTTCAAGGATCTTAATAAAGCATCTTTGAAAGATCATTATCCCCTACCTTCTATGGAACAGATTTTACAGACTGTGGCTAGGTCAGAAAGGTTTTCCTTGCTTGATGGTTTCTCAGGATACAATCAGATTTGGTTAGCAGATGAAGATCAACATAAGATTGCATTCACTACAAAGTGGGGAACATTTGCATATGCTAAAATGCCCTTTGGCCTTTCAAATGTTGGAGCTTCTTTTCAGCGTGCAATGGATGCAGTATTTGGTGAGCTTATAAATAAGATCATTCTGATCTATCTAGATGACTTGACTATTTTTTCTAAGAATGCTAGAGATCATTTTGACCATTTAGAGGCTATTTTGAAGAAATGTCAAGAGTTTGGGATCTCTCTAAATCCCAAGAAATGTATCTTTGATGTGCCTCAGGGTAAACTTCTAGGACACATAGTGTCAAAGGAAGGGGTCTCCATTGATCCAAAGAGGGTCATAACTATAATGAATCTATCTCCACCAGTCAATAAGAAAGCAGTTCAATCCTTTTTAGGAAAAATTAACTTTGTCAGCTGATTTATATCTGATTTTGCAGGTTTAATTAGACCAATGACACTGTTGCTTAAAAAAGATCTGGTTTTCAGATGGACCACAGAAGGAAGACAAGCTTTTGAAGAGGTCAAGAGAGCCATTTCAATAGCCCCAGTACTCAAAAACCCAGATTTCTCTAAAACTTTTATAATGTATGTGTATGGGGGAGAATTTAGTGTTGTTGCTATTCTAACTCAGAAGGATGATCAAGAGGAAGGAGAGCATCCAATAGCTTTCTTCTCTAGGACTCTTAGGGAATATGAGTCAAGATATAATTTCATGGAGAAGTAAGCATATGCCATGGTAAAAGCCCTTAAAAAATTTAGACGTTTGGTAACAGGAAATAAAATTCTGATATTAGTGGCTCACCCCAGTGTAAGAATATATTATGGAGGGTGAGATCACTAAGAAAAGAGCCAATTGGATAACAAAGATTTTAGAATATGATGTAGAAGTAAGACCCACCAAGTTAGTTAGAGGCAAAGGACTGTGCCAATACATGACCCAAGACATAGAAAGATCAGTGTCTGAAGAAACAGGAAATGAAAATGTGTTGAAACTCCAAGAGGTTGACCAAGATTCTTGGGTCAGAAATAGGATACAGTTTATGAAGTATGGGTGTTCCCAAATGAACTCTCCCATGATAAGAAAAGGTACTATAGGCAACAAGGAATCCATTTTGTACTAATTGATCAGATCTTGTTTAGAAGGAATACTAATGGTATACTCTTAAGATGTATAGAGAAAGATGAAGCTCAAAGAATATTACATGAATTACATCATGGAGCCTCAGGTGGACATTTTTCAGCAAGGACCACTGCAATCAAAGTGACACAAGTAGGATATTTCTGGCCCACTCTGTTTACAGATTGCCATCATATGGTTAAGGAATGCCAGGCTTGCCAGTTTTATACTGGCAAAAGGAGAAACGCGGCAATGCCTCTAAGTCCCATAGTTGTGGATGAACCCTTTGCTCAATGGGGTTTGGATTTTATTGGTATGATCAATCCAGTATCAAATATGGGACACAAATAGATTCTCACAGTAATAGATTACTTTACCAGGTGGAGTGAAGCAGTACCACTCAAAGAGGCAACATAAAAGGTCATACTAGAATTTTTAGAAGGCATAACTTCTCAGTTTGGTCCTCCTCGTACCATCATATCAGATAATGCTAAAGAATTTTTGGGAACCAAATTATCTGAGTTTGCTTTAAGAAATGGGATATATTTGAAGACTTCTTCAAACTATTACCCACAAGGTAATGGTCTAGTAGAATCCACAAACATGAACCTTATTAGACTCATAAAAAGGATAGGGACTAATTATCAAAGAGAGTGGCATAAGTTACTTAATACAACACTGTGGGCTAATAGGATCACACTAAAGCAAGTAACTAAAATGTCTCCCTATGAGTTGGTTTATGGTAAACCTATAGTAATGCCACTAAGTTTAGAGATTCCTGCTTTACAACTGTTAAAACAGATAGAAATTAAGGAAAATAACCCAATGCAAGTCAGACTTGCTGAGCTGTTGGAAGTCCAAGAAAAGAGAGAAAAGGCACATGAATCAGTAATGAAACATTAGAAAATAGTTAAGAATTGGTTTGACAAGAAGACTTCTAATCCCATTTTTGAAGATGGCTCTCTGGTATTGAAATGGGATGAAAGAGCTGTCAAGTCAAGTCAACACAGCAAATTTGAATCATTATGGATAAGCCCTTATAAGGTTCGTTCTTGCAAGCAATAAAATTCATTTGAGCTGGAGACCATGAATGGAGAACCTGAAGAGATTCTGGTAAATGGGATCTTTCTTAAGCATTTCACCTAAGAAGGGGCTCATTATGTATCATAGTTAGTTTTGTTTTCTTTTCTCGCTTTCTGTTTTCCTACTTTCTTTTCCTACTTTCCATTCAAATAAGTGTTTAGTGAACACGTGTCAGCAGCGCAAAGCCCCTTCTCTTTCAGCCCTTGCATTTATTAAGGTTGTTCGGCAATCCCAAAATCCCACGGAAGTACATGCTTTTTCAGAAAGATAGCCACTCTCATAACATATTTGACACTTCGTCCAATGTAGATTTCAAAAAGATACATTAACTGTTTCTCAGCATTAATGCCATTAATAATATGGGATGTGTTATTTATTATTTCCATAAGGCCCAATAAGATAGGTTTTAAGTCCTTGAAAGCGTCATTTGCTTCTATCTTTCTTCTCTAAATCACTGTCACGTCCAAGCTCTATTCCTCACAAGTGCCTTTCAACTAAGTATCACTCTGCTAAAACAGTTTTACTCTTTTTTTGTGTTAAAGCTTACTTAATTCTTCTCACAAAGATACAGATATGTCTGAGACACAGTCACCACGTGAGGGACTTGGAATTTTTGAGTCGACTGATAAATTGTTGAAAAGCAAGTCATATGCTTCGACACTTGCGCAACCAAGGAAGTCCTATCCAAGAACAAGGGTTCCTGAAGTGGGATTATCTGTCAACCTAGATCAAGTGAAAGACTATGAAGATGACACATATGACACACCTCTTCAAAAGAACACCAAGAATCTCTGAGAGGGAGCACATCAGAGGTGCCTCATCTGAGCGAACAAGGGGCAGTATGAGACTTTTGGTATGAGAATATGGACTTCTCAATTGGCATAGTTCCTGGTTCCAAATGTTCACCCTTGTCCCAAGCTAATTAAATTGTGTGCGGAGCTATTTCATGCACCATCAAATTATATCCAACAGGGTCCTTTCATAGTTCATATTATGCCTAAGACCATAAGGGACATGCTAGCCCTACAATATGATAGAACGGCAACATTTCCAACTATTGCCAAGATGCAAGGCACATGGGTGAATTTACATAGCACACTGAAATTTCTAAATGCAGAGATGCATCTGGGCGAAGATAATACTCAGATCCCCACACTACCCACTAGCCGTGCACAATTTAACCCTGATGGTCAGGATGCCCTTTCAATGATAGCTTTCATTTTTGGAATGAAGGAGGACAACACAGTTCATGACTGGCAATTGACAATCATTTTTAGAATGAAAACTATGGATAAATCTTAGGAGTACCAGCTAGATTTTTTGAAGCAAATTGCTGCAGCCATGATTGACCAGCTTGCCAATTTTAAAACAAAGCGAATATTCAGGTATTTCGCATTCCTATTTCATCTTATGCTGTATCAAAATTTTGGTCTTTTTATATAGCATATGCACTTAAATATGTATGACTCAGATTCTAATCATAGTAGAACCATCCCTGTGTTTGCATGGACACGTGTAATTTGAAACCTCTGACCCCTATGAGTTTTGGGAGTTTTTTGTCGCCCCTGCTTTTAGCCAGTTAAGTCATGAGCTTGTGGAACATAGGATGACACAGAGTATAAGGGGTTTTATAACCAATTTCCCAATTCCCTGTGATTACTTCTTTGGAGCCCATACTTCAATAATCAGAGTTCAAGGTTTCATTAGAGAGCCTGTGCTATTGCCTAAAGTATTGACCCCTGGGGTCATATTCTTAGAGGTTAGCCATCAAGTATCTATTGTAGATAATGATTTTGGCCACAAGAAAAGAAAGAAAAAGATGTATGATGTCCCATGGGCTAGAGGAAACATGACACTTGAAGTTAGAGGTACAGAGAGCCTCTTATTAAGGAAGTTAGCTACCCTTGGTTTTCTTATCATAGAAGATAAATAGAAATATGACCCAGATAGTTTCCTAGCTTCTGGGATAATAAATAATAAGGTTCATGCAAAGATGGTACATGAAGGACACCCATTCTGGGAAGACAGGAGGTCTCCAAAAGAAGATAACCCAGATCTCTATGTGGAATTAACTAATTTTCCCTATGAGGGGCCTAGGCCATGGGAAACCTTCTATGTCAAACAGAAAGAGTATGACCCTAAGCTGAAGATGACTGCTGGTCTAAGGAAATCATTAAAAGCAAAAGAATGCAGAACAGAAAAGATTGAAGCCTATTGGAAATATAAGCAAGAGACTTCTGAGATTACACATTCATTTGGGAATGTTGAAAATGATGAGATATGGGAATCAATCTGGGATGAGTGGCATCCATCCCCAGTCTCAAGTCCAGACACAAGTAAAATTTAGAGGAAGGGTGAGGAACTAGAGGAAGAAATAGAGTCGGCCCCAATAATGCAAGAAACAGGACAGTCGTCATCTGCTGATCCTAGATCTTTATGGCCTTAATCCCTTAGCACCTTAGAGAAGCAAAAAGGTGTTGTGTCATCACCAATTCTAGGAACTCATACAGCTTCGGCATTTGGGGGTTCCAGAATGGTCCCTTTGCAACAACCAGTGGTTGTAAATATTGAAGATGAAGAATAGAGGAAACAATAGAGAGGCCTTTGAAAGTAAGGAGATTGATCCTGCCAGAGGAAGAAGTAGCACCACAACAACAACAAGTGCCAACTACCTCATCTATGACTCAAGTAGGTACTTCTCCCTTCTCTCCTATGTCTCTTTCTTCTCATTTAGGAGTCACAATCCCAAGTACTCAGGTTTCCACGTCCCCTGCCACTTCTGTTGTGCTTACACAAACCTCTGCCCCAACTACCAGTGCACCGGCCATGTCCTCATAGGCCATTACCTTGCCATTATTTTCTCCATCTATGCCTAAACAGACCCCTCCCCAAGTTTCCCCTAGCCAACAATTATTGGCTATTCCTTATGGCCTACCTCAAGGTCACCCCTTTACTGGAGGTTATATTGCATCTCCTCCTACCTTCCAAGCTCAAGAAGACACAACAAAAAAGGCTAGAGAGGCTAAGATGGAAAAGAAGAGAAAAAAGGAAAACAAAAGCCCTGCTGTGGCACACAGGAGGTCACTCTATGACCCTATTCAACAATCATTGACAGTGACACATTTGTCCCCAAATGTAGTAAAATCAAATGAGCAAATGCAGCCCCAAGATTATGCTATGAATGTTGTGGCCATGGATATGTCTCTCTTCAGGCCACAGGACATAGTTGAGTTGCTAAATGAAACTATAACTGCTGTGGCTACAGATTATTTGAAAGTGTCTAAGAAGTTGCAAAAGGCAAAGAATAATTTGGCTCAAGAGAAAGTGAATAGCAGTAATCTCGCTTGGGAGATCCAGTCTAACATAAAAGAGATTGATAATTTGAACAAACAATTACAGAACACTATTTCTTTATAGATACATTAGGTTGTACAGGCCCAGATTGCTTCTCTTAAGACTGAGTTGGCACAGGAGAAGGCTGCAGTGACTGTTTTAAGACAGGAAAAGGCCACTATAGAAAAGAGGTATCAGGATAAATTGCAAGAGGCAACATAGTTGCAACAAAAGTAATTGAGTGAGCAAAATTCCAATAGTGCAGCTCAGGCACAACTCATGGCTAAGCAACAAAGAACAAAACAACTGACAATTGAGTTAGCTAATAGGCCACAGAATGCTGGAGTTCTAAATTTGGTGAAAGAGCTATATGTTTCAGTATGGAAGAGAATCTTTGAGGAGATTATTTAGCTAAAGCCATCTTTGACTTTTCTATTAAATTCTCAGCAGCTGTGTGAGAAGGTAGAAACTTTTGTGCAGGCCACTTTATCCACTGTTTCATTAAGGGTTTCTGACTCTTAGTTTTTGTTGAAAAAGTTGTATGACACAACAGATGAAACGTTATTAGTAGCAGGTGTCAATGATAGAATGGTTGTTGCTAAGAAGGTCAATGAGGTTTTGAGTTGTAATTCTGCAGCCACAAATTGTCAAGAGCTCCTAGATATAGTGAAGGAATGAGTAAAGAATATGAAGAAACACATAGAAGATTTGGTGCAACTGGGACTTCCTTCACCTTTCCCAGATAGTAACACAGTGTTGATCATAGATGACATCAAGGCCCTTCTTTTGACCAAGCAAAATGATCAGACAATTTTCTAAGGTTTGAGTGATTCACAGTAAAGGAAGTTGAAATGTGTTGATACCTATGGCCCAGCTGGAATTTCAATTAAAGGCTGTGGTACAAATTTTGCAAACATTTTCTCATAAAGATATAATTAATCTTGATTTTTCTTTTCAATATTTGCAGAGTAGACATGGGCTCTCAGATTCAGAATGGTCTGTATATCAGATAGCATTGCAAAATCTATAATTCAAGTTTTATTTTCAATACAATATCTTTTGTCAGTTTTGGATTCTTTCAAAGCAGGATCAGAAGTCCTGATGGTCGCCAAGAACTGTAGAGTGTCTCTACATTTTGTTTCAGTTTTGGCGGTGTGGCGTTTAAGGTACAATGGCTTAATATTTGTGTCTATGTGTTTCTGTGCGCGGGTTGTGCCAAGTGTCAAAGCCACAACAATGAACAAGCACCCAGTTTTATGCAGAGGCCACCATGTGTCCTTTTGAGTTTATTGCAGAGTGTGCCACGTATCGAGTAACATATTTTGATTCATTTTGTTTCAAGCTTGCAGGTCGCGCCATGTGTCACTAGCAGAAGCAGTCTCAAAAAGTTTCCTTTCTTTCTATATGCTTGGGGGTGATGCCATGTGTCTTTTTGCATTTTATGTGGATGATGATGCATGTCCCTTTTCAGAATTTATATTGATATTGGCATAAATATGGTGGGCCACAATTCATTTTGTTTCAAGCTTGCGGAGGGTGCCACATGTCGATAGCGGAGAAAGGGTTACTTTATTCATAATCTTCTTGTAGCATGGAACATTTTAATTCATAGTTGCAGCAAAATGCGACAAGTGTCAGCTTCCGAAGGACCTTTCAAAAGTTTCGTTTAGTTTCAATAGTGTTGCAGATGATGCCGCGTGTTAGCTTGTTTGCATGCAGGTGCCGCCATCTGTCCTAGTTTTATTCCCTTTGTGGGTAATGAGTTATGAATGCAGTGGGTCCCATTATTATTGTGTCTCAAATTTTAAGTGAAGTGGGTTGCGACAGATGTCACAATAGAGGGCACCCGGGTATAAAGACACAGGGTTTTAAAGGCTTGGCGGGGCAAGACACGTATCATTTTTGGAGACTATGGAGTGCGACAAGTGGTTGTTTCCTGTGAATTTCTTCAAAGGCAAAAGAGTTTCTAAGTGTATGCGAACGCTGCCACCTGTCATAATTTCTTTTGAGCCTTATGCGCGAGGATGTTGCCATGTGTCTTAGTCTCGATGCAGTTAGTGTGCCACATAATATTTTGTTCTAGCCAATGAGCATGCAGGGGGCATGGTCATTATAGATTTAGAAGATCGTAACTACCATGGACTTCTAGTAATCTTCAGTTCTGTTTGGATGTTGATGATTTGGGTTGTTGCAAGAAATCTTGTGTTAAATCGATGATTATAAATATGCAAAATTTGTAATCGAATATTATTATGACTTGAATTTTGAAATAAGTTTTCAATTAGAAATCTAATAGAGGAGTCACAGACTTTGTTGTGACCAGTTTATGTCATTTTGTCTTTATTTTGTTGTTCTTGATAAGAAAGTCGATATATCTGTGCATGTTTCTGTGCCTTTTATGTTGTTGGAAGATTAATAAGAAGAACTATGTTCTATGCCTTGGTTGATATCATCTGTGTCTTTGCAAAGTCATCTAGTTATAAGCCTTTGATAATATTCATTATATCTATTTATGTTGATCATGCAGTATTTGTTCTTTAATATAATTGTATCTTGAGAAAGCTTTCACTGTGCTTGAATTGAAGGAATAATTTTTACTTAGGCGCATCGCCATAAAAAGATTTGCTTATTATATCTGTAATCCTGTTTATTTCTTTCCCTTTGCTCAAAACCCAATTGAAATATGAAGAGCCAGCTTCTTTAAAATCTGGAGGTTGTTTCATGTAGCAAGTCTCACATTCTTGAAACTTCCCATGTTGGTGTTGGAACCTACACAATTTTATACATCAACAGGAAATACTGCAGCAATGAAGAAAGAGGTAAATTTGTTTGCATTTTGTGATGATATTATTTTGCATTCATTTGTAATGCTGAGAGATGATGAGTATGGACAAGAATAGATAGAAATTGTTGATTTCCATAATGTTGTAGGGGCAGATTTGAATGTATAAGATATTGATTATGATGTGTATGATGAGGGAATTTGGTGGAGGTGGTCAGATTTTTGATACAATAAGGGTATGGTTAGGGTGTAACTTACTCAGTCATGTAGGTTTCATTCACCAATTTCAAGTTTTGAATGCACTTGCTTTGAAAACAGGCCTAAAGCCTAGTAGCACTGCCTAGAGGGTTTTCCTATCATAACTTTCTTGGATTTAGTCCAACTGAAAATCTGATTGGTGTTTGGAGTACCCTTTATCAATTTTTCCAACATACCCCAAAACAAGGTAGGGTTGTTTCACAATGTAGGACTCAAAATTGAGAAACTCAGCCTGCAACTAGGCCTAATTAGGCCACCTTTCTAAAGGAAGTTATGTCAAATTCACACCTTAACCTCCCAAACTACTTGGGAACCCTGTAACATTCCTAAAATAGTCCAAATAAGCTAACCACACCCTCAAAAATCACTTCAATCAACTAAACCTATGAATGTCCCCTTTGTAGGCCTAATACTTGGGTCTTATTAAGCCAAAGCTAGGTCAAACTCGGTCACAGCTCTATGTTCTGTCATGCAAAGTGTTTGCACATATAATTCTACCCTATTTAATGTCATTCCACTGATTTGGAGGTTATTGGGTCAATGTAATGGCCTATTTCACATTTTTTCCCACTTTCCAAACCCTAGTTTAGGGTTTCAGCAGTTTTCAGAAAATGGACGGTTCTCGCTCAAAACTTAATGGATTAGCCTCAAACCAAGTGTATTTGGTAGTTATTTCAACCCTATATCCAACCCAAGTGGTTTTAGGTCATGTAAGTTCCATACAAGCATGTGGTACGGTTGGGAGCAACAATGTTTGCAGAAAAAATAGTGTTTGGCAGTTTTTAGAGAAAATGTGATATCTCACTCAATTTTTGATGAACCAACCTCAAACCAATTGAATTAAGAAGGTAGTTCACCCCTCCATCCAACCCAAGTGGTTTCAGGTCCTGAAAGTTTCGTACAAGCACATGGTATGGCTGGGAGCAGCACTTTTGCAGAAAAAAATAGTTTTATGACAACTTTTAGTAAATTCGCTATATCTCTCTTCAAAATTAACGAAACAAACTAAAACCACTTGTAGATGATGCTTAAGACATTCCTTTATCATTTACAATGGTTTATATTCCTTGACAGATCCGTACAGAGAAATGGTACGGTCTGCACCAACATGAAAAGCAGAAAATATGGCAGAAAATAGAATTTTATCTATCTAAATTGTTCTTACAATGTTCTTCATGCCTTCCTTTGATTGTATAAAGGCTCTATATACATAATGGATCTAATTCCCATCGATTGCACATGCATTTTAAACTTGGTGACCATTGGGAACCCACTAATTACATAATTTGTTAAGAGATATTCAAAGTTTACAAAGCATTACTTTATGTTTCAACTTTATTTGACAAAGACCATAGTAATATGACTCTAGACTTCAAAATTTATCCTTTTTGGACCTTTTGTTACATCAAAAATGAGATTCCACACATGGAAAGAAACATTTGAACTCCATCATACTACAATTGCCATAGTTGGCCTTAAGGGACTAAGTGCTCTTGCACCATACAACCCCCCTGAAAAGAACTCATGTCCCATGAGTGATGATTTGCTCATGCTCCAACTTGCCTTCCAATGTTTACCTGCAAAACTTCTTCCTTGAGGTTTCCACTGAGATCTTAGTACATACTCTGCATTTACAACTTTGTATACTCTAGATGAGGCTTCATCTCTGCTATTAGATCTGATGGTGGTCTGTTGTTTGATCTTTGATAAAAAACTAAGGACCTTATTGCTTCGATGCCTTCAAACAACCTATTACCAAGGGTTCCTTGCTCTATTCTTTCCTTCATAGCAACTCTATGCTTGGGTTTATCCTTAATATCTGGTCCAACTTGTCCTTTTGCCCCTGTTTGCAAAAGCACTATCTTATTAGCATTTATTGCCTATGTATTTGCAAATCCAACTTGCTCTTTTGCCCTATTCTCAACCAATGGACATACCACTGTCCCCACCATGATATTTGCATGCCAATCCATCATCAACTCATTTTTTTTTCTTGATTCAACCTGCACATCTGCTGCTACAACCTCTCTATCAACTTTTGCAAGTCCTTCTTTCTCACACTTCATCAACTTATCCTCCTTACCCTTACCTCTATCTCCTAACACTTCAGCATCTTCCAAATGCTTAGTCTTGGTATCCACAAACTCCTTCTTACCAAATATTATGACTTTTGATACTTTGGACTGATCTACTCTACTCTCTTGCAATGGAAGCAAGGTAAATGAATTTCCTTCATGTTCAATCTTGTATGTGTTAGCCCATCCATCATACACAACATGTTTGTCAAATTGCCATGGTCTTCCAAGTAACAAATGCAATATTGCATAGGTAGAACATCACAAAGTACCCTATCTTTATACTTTCCAATCTGAAACTCAACTAAGGCCTACTCATTAACTAGGAGTGACTGATCATCATTTAACCATGACACCTTATAGGGTGTTTTATGTGGAACTCTTACCAAATTCAACTTATCTACCATTTCTTTTGATACTATATTATTAGTGGAGCCTAAATCAATTACTAACTTGCATACTTTACCTTTGCTTTTGTAGGTGGTCTTGAAAACACTTCTCCTTTGCAATGGTTCTTTCTCCTTGGAGACCTTCAAAAGTTGTCTTTGTAGAATCAAAGCTTCACCAACTTTTGGTCCACAATCATAACTTGGAGAATTGACATTTCCCTCTTCATCTTCTTGCACAATTTGTACCCTCTTTTCACCCCTTCTTTCACTCCCACTTGAAGTAGCACCAAACGTTTCAAGGCACTTGAAGGATGGATGACCAAAATCACCACAAGTATAGTACTTTCCTGAAAACATATTAGAACCTCTTCCTTGATTTGCATATCTACCCCTTGAACTTGTTCTTCCACCTCTCCATTCACCTCTAGATTCAACCAATTGTTCCTTATCTTTACCAACATCTTCTTGTTCTTGATTGAACTATTTTGGTGTAGGGAAAGTCCCTCTACCTCTTAAAGTACTGTCTCTTCCTCTTTGGTTTTGTTCTTGCCTTCTTTTTATCCTCTCCTCTGCTCTAGTTGCCATTTGAAAGCATTCTTCTACTATCCTAGGGGGATTTAGACTAATCTCATCTCTTATGTTCAATCTTAAACCACTTAAGTACTTAGCCACTAGTTCAACCTCATCCTCATGGTGACCTATCCTAGTGCATAGCTTATGAAACTCTTCAGTATAGGACGTCACATCTAACTCCCTTTGCTTTAAATTTTGTAATTTCATGAAAGTTTGTATGGCATAGTCTGCTGGTCGAAATTGGGTCTTCACTTTAGCCACCATCCTGTCCCAAGAATTTATTTTAGACTTTCCTTTCTTGACCCTCTCATCTTGAACAAAGTTCCACCAAGTTAGGGCTAGACCTTTCAACTTAGATTTGGCATATTTCACCTTCTTGTTGTCCTCGATGTCTTCAAGTTCAAAAAAAATGTCTAGAGCATCAATCCATGACAAGACTTCTTCACTATCCATTCTTCCACTGTAAATAGATACCTCAACTTTCATCTTTGGAGTATTGCCACCTTTTACTGCCTTCAACACCTTTATCATCATCGTTTCCTCAAGGTCCAAGTCATAATCCTCATCCTGGACTCTCATTGGAGCACTCTCTTTTTCATCCTCCTTGTCACTTTGGTCATCATTGACCATTCCTCTTCTTTGGTTCTTTTCCAAGGCTTCTATCCTGGTTAAGGTGGCTTCTTGAGACTCTTTATAGAGCCTATCCTTCTAGAGTAATTGCTCCTTCAACTCTCTTATCTCTTTGGCCATTGCACTGGCTTTTGGAGGCATCTTGTCTAGACTAGCTTTTCTTCACAATTTGACTTTTTTACTTCCCAAATCATAACCTAATGCTTTGATACCACTTTGATGCAATAAGGGTATGGTTAGGGTGTAACTTACTCAATCATGTAGGTTTCATTCACCAATTTCAAGTTTTGAATGCACTTTATTTGAAAACAAGCCTAAAGCCTAGTAGCCCTGCCTAGAGGGTTTTCCTGCCATAACTTTCTTGGATTTAGCCCAACTGAAAATATGATTGGTGTTTGGACTACCCTTTATCAAGTTGTCCAACATAACCCAAAACAAGGTAGGATTGTTTCACAATGTAGGACTCAAAATTGTGAAACTCAACCTGCAACTAGGCCTAATTAGGTCACCTTTCTAAAGGAAGTTATGTCAAATTCACACCTTAACCTCCAAAACTACTTAGTAACCCTGTAACATGCCTAAAATGGTCCAAATAAGCTAACCACACCCTCAAAAATCACTTCAATCAACTAAACCTATGGCTGTCCCCTTTGTACGCCTAATACTTAGGTCTTATTAGGCCAAAGCTAGGTCAAACTCAGTCATAGCTCTATGTTCTATCATGCAAAGTACTTGGACATATAATTATACACTATTGAATGCCATTCCACTAATTTGGAGGTTATTGGGTCAGTGCAATGGCCTATTTCACATTTTTCCCCACTTTTCAAACCCTAGTTCAAGGTTTTAGTAGTTTTTAGAAAAATGGATGGTTCTCCCTCAAACTTAATGGACCCAGCTCAAACCAAGTGCATTTGGTAGGTAGTTACCCCTATATCCAACCCAAGTGATTTCAGGTCCTGTAAGTTCTGTACAAGCATGTGGTATGACTCGGAGCAGCAATGTTTGTAGAAAAAAATAGTTTTTGGCAGTTTAAAAAAAAACGTGATATCTCACTCAATTTTTCATGAAACGACCTCTTGAACCAATTGCATTAGAAGGTAGTTCACCCCTCCATCCAATCCAAGTGGTTTTAGGTCCTGAAAGTTCCGTGCAAGCACGTGGTACAGCTGGGAGCAGCACTTTTGCAAAAAAAAATAGTTTTATGACAGTTTTTAGTAAATTTGTTGTATCTCTCTTAAAAATTAATGAAACAAACTCAAACCACTTGCATATGATGTTTAAGACATTCCTTTATCAGTTCCAATGGTTATATTCCTTGACAAATCCGTATAGAGAAATGGTACGGTCTGCACCAACATGGAAAGCAAAAAATATGGTAGAAAATAGATTTTTATCTATGTAAATTGTTCTTACAATGTTCTTCATGCCTTGCTTTGATTGTATAAAAGCTCTGTATACATAATGGATCTAATTCCCATTGGTTGCACCTGCATTTTAAACTTGGTGACCGTTGGGAACCCTCTAATTACATAATTTGTTAAGAGATATTCAAAGTTTACAAAGCATTACTTTATGTTTCAACTTTATTTGACAAAGACCATACTAATATGACTCTAGACTTCAAAATTTATCCTTTTTGGACCTTTGTTACATCAAAAATGAGATTCCACACATGGAAAGAAACATTTGAACTCCATTATACTACAATTTCCATAGTTGGCCTTAAGGGACTAAGTGCTCTTGCACCAATTTTGGTGGGTCAAAACCCACGAAAGAGGAGAAGAGTAGTGAGTTTGTTTGGTGGAGGTGGTCAGTTGATGATGGTGGGTTGGATCCCATGAAGGAAGAGAAGGAAAGAGAGAGTCTTTGGAGGAGGAAGGTACATGGTGGATGCAAGTCCACAACAGGAAGGAGGAAGAGAGTGAAGATTTGTTGGAGGAGCATGAAGCTTGTTCCGGTGAGATGTTGGGAAAAAATGAAAAAGAAAAAAATTATGGTACACATATTTCAGCGATGGAGTTCACTGGATATTTCTTGCAACCTCGAAGAATGGTCCTACCATTCAACTCCATGTTTGTGAGTGTATGCTCACAAACTTCCTACCTGGCGTATCTGATGCAAGAGCATCTAGGTGGACTGGTGATATACATCAACCAAAAAAAAATTAGTTTGTTGTTTTTTTAGTTTCATTAGGTTTTTTTGGCATATCTCAGCCTTGGGATATATGTGGAGTGATCATATTTGATAGAGTTACATTATTGTTGTACTTTGGCTTCGGTGCACAATAGGAAGTTTTACCAAAACAATTGTCTCAGGAAATTGGTGATATTTCTTGGAAAACCCTCTTATAGACAAATTTTTTATTCCCTCCTTGATTTTATGGTGAAGGTTTTGTGAGTATATATTTCATGGTTTTGAAGAATTAATTGTATTACAACTTCTACTGGCAATTTAGTGAAGTTCTAAAATTTTGAAATCCATGAGGTTTGAAGTAGAACGGTTTGGTAGAAGACTTAGGAATGTTGAAATACATGTCCCTTCAAGTTTTTAAGTTATTCTAAGCTCCTAGTGAAGAGTTATATGGTAATTGTTAGTTTTCATCTTCTGGCACCTTGAAGTCATGTAAAAAAATTCATTCGTGAAGTTGCTCCAGACATCATCTTTAGATATAATGTATGCAAGTTTGATTTAACTTATCAAGCATAGATTGAGCATTCAAATAAATTGACAAAATGTTGCGAGAAAGTGTATATTTAGGATTGTATATTTGTATCATGGCATTCATGTGTGCAATGTATTTCCTTCCAATTGCCATGCCACTAAGACAAAGAACATATGAAAGTATTAAATATAATAAAGGAGACAAAAAAAAGAAAATTCAAGTGAAGAATTGACTGGGGAAAGTTTAAAAATAAACTACCTTAACGAAGACAAAGAGGCAGGTCATAACTAAGGAGGGAGGCGTCTAAATTGAAGGTAAAAATCAAAGGTGCCAAGGATTAATAAATCTTTCACTTTAGATAAACAGGCTTCAAACCAGAAAGATGGTATCCCATAATTAACAAATCAACGTGATACATTTTTCCTCTTCTTCCATTTTTACATCTATGGAAGCCAGTTGATTCACTACATGAAAAGCATTTAAATGTTTGGCTACAAAGTCTCCTTCATGCATCTTTAAAGAATACAAATTTCTTTTCAAAATAACTTATTTACAAAACACTTAGTTTGATATAATGCGATACTTTTATCTCATAAACTCTTAGATAAGTATTCATTAGAGCATACATTTATTATGGATAGTAGTCACAATTTATCTTTCCTTCATGAGCCAGTATCATTATTTATGTTTCACCTCTCTCTCCCTCCTTTCTATCCCCACCTCTCTCTCTCTCTCTCTCTCTCTCTCTCTCTCTCTATATATATATATATATATATATATATATATATATATATATATATATATATATATATATATATATATATATATATATAATTTTTCTATCTATATATATCTCTCTCTCCCTGTATCTGTTTCTTTCTATTTAATTTTATTTCATATGTAGAAGTTGCTTTGCATTGTTTGGGTATACCACTCAATTATATTATATCTACAAAAAAAAGTAAATAAAACAAGCTTATCCTCAAAAGTTGGGTGTAAAAAAACATCAAAAGGTTAAATTGATTGAGGTGGAAGATGTGCATAATTTGACAAAATAAAGAATTGATGAAATGATTAATTCAATTGGAGGTTTTGATTTGATAATAGGTGGAAGCCCCTATAATAATCTGAAAAGTAATAACAGGAACAAAAGGGATGGACTAGAGGGGAAGTATTCCTATATTTTCTATGAATTTTCATGGATTGTGAATTATGTAAGGCATGTGATTGCATTCAATTGCAACTTGATAGAATAATGAAACCTTCATTTTTTACTAATTTGGACTTCAATAGATTCTAAATTCCTTATTTTCATAGCTAAGTTCTTGCCCAAATTGAACAGGTTACCAAAAAGAAATATTGAAAATTATGTACATTATTATTAGTTTGATTCTTCACAATAGATAATTTAACTAGATTGCACTAGATTTCTTAAATAATGTTTACATAATTACTTACACTTGTGATGATTTTCTTAGTTTCTTTTGCATCTCTTTAAACAATAGAATAATAGTGATTCGCTAAGTCCTTTTAAATTGTTGGTATAGCTCTCAGGATATTTCATGTGCATTTTCTAAAATTCAACCTAAATTCATTATATGCTAATGGATTTAATGTTTTTTGTACTCTACAATTTTAGCCTCCATAAGGCTCTACAAATCATCCATTTGAGTAATGTCATTTGGATGTGTTTTCTTTAATTTTTTTAGCAAACTATCTACATCATAGTAGCTGCAAAGACTAGAAACTCATTGGAGACTTAAGATTATAAGGGATTCTTGGAATGTTTGCATATCTCATTTCTAATCCTAAGTCTATCCTGACTTTAGATTAGGGGGTTTTTTAGATATATTCTCGCATGCTTTGATTTATGGTTTATGTCCTAATTCTATGTCTCATATTTGTGGTAGTTGACCACACCCAATTAAGGGGTGGTTACTTGGGTCGTTAGAAGGTGGTTACATCGCCTCTTTGTATTTATATATGTCATTTGATATATTAGATATATATTAGTTTGTTGCATGATATTTGTTTTTCTCTTTCTCTATCATTTATTTGTTCCATCATCTCTTGGCATTTTCTCTAAGTCTATGCTATTTATACTTGGTGAGTTGTCCTATTTTGTAATCCAAGTGAGCCTTTGTTTGCAAATTAAATATGACCAAAATATTTATTTGGACTTGTGCTTTATTTTCTATTTTTCCATTGACCCACTATTACCAATATCCCATGACTTATGTGATTGCTTTAAACATTATGGAGGTGACCATTTACTAGTTTTGTGGGAAATTTTCCCTACAAGTGAGTGGGGTAGCCAATCTACTTTACATATCCTATAATTCACAATGATATTATCAACATATGTATGTCATTTGATGTGAGTCCAAACTAATTGTTGCACATTTTTATTGGTTTGGGATTATATGAGTAGATGCTTCTATGGACTAGTATGATAAAGAACAAATTAAACACTACCATGTGTACCCTAAAATATGTGACTATGGTAAGATGTATGTTATTCTTAGTAAATAAACAATTATAACAATATAATGTTGTGTGTCACATGTAAGGGGAAACACTAAAATGTAGAAATACTCAAGTTTGGCCTTAGTCATTTAGCCTATGATCATTAATCTTTCTTTGATTATCTTGTGCCATAGGATATTATTGTTACTTAGCAGATGAAGTGGGGGATTGACAAGCTAGCAAACAATTTAAATTGACAATTGGGTCTATGTGCCTAAATCTTATTGGTCATAAAATGATTATGAAAGAGTCTAGATGCATAGACATATTTCATCAAAAAGGTAATAGCAATTTACCAAGTTATTCAAGGACTTATATTTGATCACATTATTGCATTTATTCAATGTATGTTTAAGACATAACTATACAATTTAAAATAATTATCTACAACAACATGCTTGCTAAAAATGTGGATAAATAAATTGCTATGAGCTTAAACCCTAGGATGGGCATATATTAAATACATGCTATGATTTAGATCTAATCAAACAATAAACATCACAAATAAGATTTCATATATCAAAAATCAATTTAAGAGATTAGTCTCATAAAAGTTTAAGATAAGATAAGAGTGCCTAGCTATTTCACATGTGAGTTTGATTTCCTCTTTGACGTACTAGTGTATATATGATACATGAAACAAATGTTGGAGTCCTGAGAGGGGGGGTGAATCAGTGTTGTATGAATTTTATAATTTTTACACCTTTTGACTTAGAGGATAAAGAGAGATAAAGACATTAACATACATATGCACAATTATGCTATTGAAGGCATGAAATATATGAACACATGAAGACGCACAAGATAAGAGACCAAGACACAAAAATTATACGAAAGGAAAACCCTCCTAGGGTAGAAAAACCTCTCAAAATTGCCTCACTAGCTTAAGCAAAAACCTCACTGGTTACAATGTTTAGAAGCACTAACTTCAAGGAGCACCAACCCCTAATACATACAAATAGGTCTCATAGACTGTACAAGCCTCACTAGCTAAAGAAAAACCTAATTGACAAATGGTCTCACTGGCATAAACAATCCCCATCATCAAAACATAAAACAAGGTGTGCAGGAAATGATTGCCACACAATCTAATTTGCACCATTACATAACCTTCTTCTTTGAATTTGTATATATCTATTCAAACACACTCAATCTGATTTGCATATTAATCTCATGATCTCTATACAACCAATTCACACTGGTCCAGATTATCTTTACATAAACAATTGCATATTGTCTTCAATCTGTAAGTGCTTTACATAATGTCTTCATCTTGCACATTCATTTCTTTTCATTTTCTCATCTCATATTTTCTTCATCACATACATAGTATCAAATTCCCATCTGTCTTTTCTCTTCAAAAGGATTTCTATAAAAAATGTCTTCACACACACTGTCAATGTTCCTGTAAAAACATTCTATGTAATTTTAATATCCTTTCACCTTCTCTGAAAACAAAGTTATCTTCTTCAATTCTCATCTTCCCTGTAAATTTCTTTTCTTCAATGATTTTCTTTATCCTCCTGCAAAATAATAATTCATTCTCCTGAAAAGAAAAAAACTTATATACAATATTATGAAAATTTTCTTTCATATTCCCATTTAAAAAAACTCTTCATATTCTCTTCTTTCTACAAAAAATATCTTCAAAAAATAGCTCCCCAAAAAAGAAGTCTTCAACTCCTCTTTCCAATTCATATTATTCTTCCCATACAAAATCCTCTGCAAAGGTCCATCTGAATAACAAAAACTCTTAAGCTTCCAATAAAATCATACACCTGCAAAATGACTTTTAATCTTCTTCTCATAACAAGTAGTCTTCATTTGCTACCTTTAACACTTCAAAAAGTGTCAAAATAAGAAAAGAAATCTTTAAAAAAATGCTTTAAAAACTTATAAAAAAATCTCGTTTCAATCTCACAAAATCTAAATATATGCTAAATATAGCCTCAAAAAGGCACATTCACTATGACTCCCTCTTTAACATTCATTTGCCACGAAATAGAAAAGGAATCTCCAAAAACTTTCTATCTTCATAAAAACCTTTAAAAAAAATCCTCAAAAGGCTGCTTTTAGAAATAGACTAAAAATAGTCTTAAAAAAAATCTTTCAACAATTTCTAACAAATTCGTACCACACATTTAAATATGGCTTTTTTTTTTTTTGGAGCTTTTTGAATATAAAAAGAGACCGATCAAAAAGTAAAGGGGGAAACCATTACTAACCTTTAAAATAGTTCAAAAAAAATATATTAAATGCCCCATAAGTGGCCGCCAAAAATGGGAGATGAAAAAGGTTCTAACTTTAAAAAAAAACTTTTTATCTCCATTTGAATCATGAAGACTTTGAAGGCTTTTGTGGAGACGGGTCATTTATATGTGAAACAAACCCTTTAACAAGTCACTCTTAAGTGACTTACTTGGGTGGGAGGCCATAGTTCCCCCGAAGGTTGGGGTGGGGCCCGGGTGGGAGGAGATTGTAGATTCATTGTTGTTAGGGCTCCCTGGAGGCCAGGCAGGCGTGCCAATAGTAGAGGACCCTCCCTTTGGTTTCACTTATCTCGTGGATCATGGATGGATGCATGCATATAAAGGCGGCTGCTTTCTCTCTTCCTCGATGGTCACCCCACATGCCTTCTCTTTGGCTAGCTGGTGGGGATGCTTTCTCTTCACCGGGCTAGGCAGCCTATCCACATCTGCTTCACCGCTTACATCAGATCTATAAGAAGCAGGCTTCCCACTACAACAGGGCCCGCCTCTCATTGAGGAGCTACCCGTTGACCTACCTTGAGCGCATTTACCAATACCATAGCCCAGACCACGTAGCTTGACTACGGCAACCTAGCTACCTACCCAGCATAGCGCACACCCAGCATAGCACACACCTGCCTGTGGTGTGTCACCACCACACCCAGCAGCACGCATACCCACCCATCTCAAGCAGGCCGTGAAAGAATGAACTGAAAAGAAGCGAAAGAACTTAAACAACTACCTCCCACCCACCCCAGTTTCATCGGGTGAGGGGCCGCACAGGAACCGCCCGCTTTCTCTCTCTTCTCCGGGACCTACGGAAAGTGGAGCCACCTACGCATGCATGCCGAGCTCCTAGCTTAAGTGTGAGAAACAGAGCCAGGCTTACTACAACCTGCCTGACTGGCTGACTGATAGATAGGCGGTTCACACACAATATGGTACTTAGTTTAGCCCTAATGCCCCCACTGATCATTGGTGAGATCCAATCCCCTCTCATGACTATTCATGTCAACCTCTCCCGTGGGTTAGTGTTGCTTATGACGCGCGGTTCCTGCCCTCAACCCCAAACACCACTCACCTTTGGACCGACCTATTGGCTTGGCCGACCTACCTATTGATAGTCGATAGGAGGGTTGTTCAGTGCCTTTCATTAAGTAAGCTGTGTTACTTCAGGCCGACTGTGTCCAGAGTACTATATACCCGAGGTACCTACACGAACGCAATGGAAATCGTCTGCCCTTCTCGCACTTCAGGCAAGCATGCATACATAAAGGCACTTACTGAACCCACATTCCCATCCATGGCAACGCTGCCAGGAAGGAGAGTGCCTTCCGACTGACCGAATAGCGCAATGCAAATCGCCTGGTACGCCGGCCCGCACCCCCCTCCGAACCTCCACATACATGGGTCTTGGTTGGGACAGCATTTGTTTCGGCAGAGATAGAGAATCTTTACGATTTCTAAGCCGACATTTGAGTGAGAAGGGAGGCATGGGTGGGAGGGAATTTGAGAACTATATCCACCCACCCCTGCCTTGCCGTCTCCTCCTCCCACCTGGGAATTCTAGTTCATAGGCTGCTGCAGCACAAAAGTTCTGCAAATCGATCTCGAACTACTGGAACCCGCTCACCCCGGAACAACAACATCATACCTCCCGGCAACTATATCTTCTTGGGGCCCCCCCCACCCTATAATCCCTCCCACCCGGGAATTCTAGTTCATAGTCCTGCATGTCGATCTCCAAGTTCTGCGTATCGATCTCTATACTTAGTAATTCTACCCCGCCGGAAACTTTTCATCTAGACAGTTTGGCGTCATCGTGTCGTCTATACGTAATACAAGGGGAGGGTTTGCTTCAACTATATAGAGGGGGGGATGGGGGGCTGACCGCTAATGCAGAGTGGGGTGGGAAGGACCCTACTACCTACCTACCTACCTGTCCAGTTTAGGAGCAGACCTCCCCACCTACCTACCCACCTCCCTACCTACCCGGTTGGGGAGGAGGAAACATGTTCCGTATAGATGCGCCATCTACAACTATAGAGGAGAGGGGGCAGCTGCATCATCATCAACTAAGCTGAGGAGTTGGATAGGAGAATTCTATTGGTATAATCACTCCCTTTATTGGACATTGATAAGTCAACATCTTTTTATAACAAAAGTGCATATAGAATGTGATTGGCATTTAGAGCACCTTGTGAACACTTTGAACCTTGTGAAAACTTTGAGAGATTTAGATTATTGTTTTGAACTTTTTATAAGTCAAAATCTAACATAGTCATATGAAGTGCTCTGCCATCTGCCATCTGTAATACAAACCTTAACTCTACCATCTGCCATGATCAAACCTTGATACCACTGTCATATGCAATGCACAACATCTATCCTCCTGATGAAGATCCTTGATGATGAAGACAACCTTAAACAAGATCATCAGAACTGCAGTCAACTCAATCCAACACCAACCACACACCATGAGGACCTAATTCTCATGATAACACCAATGAGAGTGAGAATATCTAATGTGAATGAAACAACACCTGATGATGAGCATGATTCATATACATTCTAATATGAAATAGAAAACATGTCAATACCAAAAACATGATTCCTCACTATGATGCATTCTAGACATTGTATCTTCTTTGTAATATGAGTCATTGAATTCTTGTATGATCAACATTTGAAGCACAAGACTATCCTCAACACATCACTGACAATTATGACATATAGCATCATATATTGTTCAACTGAGATCCAATTGAGATCCTCTTGTCCAACCTTTGATATTTTCACATCAACCAACATAACTTATATCAGAGCACATAGTTGATGACATCACCTGAATTATCACAACTTCAAGACAACCATATCAACCCTCAAGTGAACAACAATTTGACTCATATCCTCATTTTTATCTATGATCTCTTCATGCTTTTGCCTACAACAACTCAAACTATGATCACCATGAATAATTTAACTTTCACTATTATGTATCTGCATCATCAACTCAGCATTGTCAAAATATGAACTCAAGTATATGAACCCTGAAATGATTAACCCAAACAAGTTAGCATGATACCCTGATGACATCTCTTATCAATCACTAATCCTGAGCCAATACCAACACCTTTTTGACATCAATGACAATCTACTTTCATCAACAAAATGGTTATATAATATTAAATGATGATGACACATGATAGTGAGACATATTAAAAGAATTGATACCAAAAATTTGGCTCTGTAAACTATTGTACACCACACCCTCTAGTCCTAATTTTAAATGTGATATATGTAACCCTATCCTACTTGTGTGACCTTGTTTCCTACCACTAATTATTTGTGGGATCTTTCATGTATTCCTAAACTTGTTTCTAAAAAACTTGTCATGCTAAGAAGCATGATGGTGTTTAAACTTGAAGGAAGAATTTTGATGACCTAATCTAGTATCAAGACAATAACTTAACCCCATGGAAGAAACTACAAGTTTTATTACACAATATGCAAGAAATGATGATGCAATTTAATAAAATACTAAGATACACATGGATCTAGGTATAAAATAGGTGATAAGGGGGAAGGCTTGATGCCTCTACTTTTAAAGGATGCCTCTAACAACATGATCTTAAGGTAATGTAGGTAGAGATGGAATATTGGAAATAATTCTGCCCCACATATAAATATATGGATATGAATTTGCATTAAGTATGTTCCAAAAGGCATTATATGCACCCAATGCAAGGATATGAAAATGAAAGTTCAATCTATCTAAAAGTATGGTATATTGAAATGTAGGATCAATAGTCATTAGATAAAGTATGGAGAGCATGGGCATGTGGTTTAAATATGGTATATGTCATAGGTGCATCAAGCATAGGTAAATCATAGTAGAAAATATACTTAAGAATACATAACTTAGTAAAATAGGAAATAATTTCAAAGTAAAATGAGAAACCATTTAGTAATATGATTAAGCTAGTCAAGTGACAGGTTTGTTGGCCCATGACTATGGTCAAATTTTTATGTCCTCTATCTATAATATCTTGAATTGTATGCTTGAATATAATGCATCTATCTATAGTATGTCCATGTATGTGATGATAGGAATAAAATTACATATCCTTGAGTGGTGAAACCTTAGAGTTATCCATTGGCATAATTGGAGGTAAAGTTATAAGATATTGTTTCAAGAGTTGTTTCAATCCGATATGTGGAGGCTCCTCTAATTTGTAGTGAAATTTTTAAGTTCATTTGGTTGTAGGTATGCATGACGATCATCATAAGTATAGCCTTATTCTCTTCACTATTTTGAATGTGACAAACTAATCAAAATATATTGATATACCCTGATTGTAAAACCCTAAAATTTGAAACCCCCTAAAACATAACTTTCAAACCCTAATTGTAAATCCCTAAAATTTATGTCTCAATTGCACATTTTACTATTTCAATTTGACATTTTAGGGTTTGATTTTGTGCATTCTAAGGTTTGACTTTGGCGTACCAGGGTTTGAATTTAATGTTTTAGGGTTTGAATATGCACATTCAAGGGTTTCAAATTTAATTCATCTTTCACGGGTATGAAAATTTGTTTGAAATTGAACTTCTCTCACCATGAAAATTTGCTTCAAATTGAACTTATCATCTTTCACCATGAAAAATTCAAGTAAATTGTCTCGAGAGGAATACCTACTTGATGTCAGTCAGATGAGGCAGACAGAGTTCCTTGGCTGAGATGGATGAGTGGGTGGGTTCCCTGGCTAAGGTGGGTGCCTTTATTCGAAGGCACATGAGAAAATTCCAGTGCTTATACTACATGGAGTCCATTGAAGCCATGGAAGGAAGATTGTTCAGAAGTTTGGTTCCTGTTTTGTGAAAATGATAATGAAAGCGACCCGTTTTCACTTCATAAACCCTTTTTTTTAAATTAATAAAATACGATGTTTGAGAAAAGGTGACCTTTGGTCGAAGATATTATTTTATTGATTTTTAATCAATAGAATAAGACCTTGGAGAAAATATCACCTTTGCTCAAAGGTCAACCTTTGCTCGAAGGTGATTTTTACAAAATCTTTGAGCGAAAGACCTTTGTTCGAAGAAATTTCATCGAAAGAAGATGTTTGCAAAAAAAATTCCATCCAAAATCAAAAAATTAATGTCCCAAGTTTGGGACCTATTATTGTGGGATGACCCTAAGCAAAGGGATGGAGTAGCTACAAAGGAAAAGAGGAAACTAATAGGATAAGAGAAATGTAGAAGTTGGGAGGGTGACACATAGGAGTAGGAGGCAATGGGGTTGGTCAAAGGATAGGATCATAGAAAGAAGGAATAGAGTGAGAGGCAAATTTGGTAGGGTGATAAGGAGTAGGCATATAAATTTGGATAAAGAATTGTTGGGTGGTATGGAAAGGAAATGAAGTATGTTGAGTAGGAAGGATAAAAATAGGATAAATAAGCTATGGAGGGGCAAGGACATGGACAATGTGCTCTATACCTTTTAAAGTTTGTAGCCCCTTAGAATGGGTAATAGGTTCCTCAAGGAATATATTATGGAAGAGGTTGAGTAATAGGTGGTATCACCAAGAAAGCTACCTTAGAGGAGGATTGAGTGGTAATTAATCCTCTAAAAAGTTGTAAACTTGACCTTATATAATGCAACTTCATAATAAAAGTGGTTCTCATTAGGATGGGATGTCTTATGGGTTGGACAACAAGGGAGGATGGGAAGAATAAGAACTAAAGGAGGAAGTGGGCATAAACATGGTGGGGTTTAGATAAGGATTCCTACAAAGGATAATAGAAGAGGAACGAATACACAAGGACGGAAGGCTCATGGATTCTAGTAGATAACAATAGAGAGGACGGGTTACTAGATTATAGAGAACTCTAGTATGATCATGTTGGGGTCTATATGCTATGGATGTGCCTTATTTTAACTAAAAGTAGGTTCTACTAGATGGTGATAGATTTTAAAAATTATAATAGAACTTGGGGTAGGCTCTAGATTACTAAATAAGAATTTGTTTACTAGAAAGGAGAATTTATTTGATGAGAATTTTGAAGGAAAGAAATTATTAATGTTTGGGTCCATGTTGGATTCACCTATTGATACATGTTTTAGCATGTTAACACATTGGAACAAAGTTGTTCCTCTACTTGAAAGGATATTATCCTGAAGAGTCTTCAATGTGAACTTGTGGGTTCTAAAAGTACTAGAATAACCTAATTTAAAAGTAATATTTTAAAAATTTAATTTAATTTAAAATCAAATTTGAAGCTCCTCTTCAAAAAATGAAGTACTTGAAACACATAAATAATTTACATATGCATATGTATATAAATATGTGTATACAGATATCTATGTAGACACAAACATGTAAATATATAAAAGCACACCCTTGTGTATTTATGGACACACATATATAATATTAAAAAGAAATAAATTATATATATATATATATATATATATATATATATATATATATATATATATAATTTAGAACTAGGGTAGATCATATAATTTAAAAATAAGAAGTTGAAAGGTTTGATTGAGCCCACCAGGGATCAAGTCTTGCTCAGTGCAAGGCCCCTGACACCATAAGCTGGGATGAGGTCAGGATCATGCCTCGAATGAATTTGGCAAAATGGATACCCCTCAACCCTTGGCTCTCAGCTAAAGAGGTTCAGCCTAAGGCTCATGGTCCCATATCAAGTAGTAAAAATGAACTTGTGGATGATCTCCATATAAAAATAAGAATTTGGAAATAAACATAAATAAAAATACTTAGTTAATTTTATTGGTCAATAGATAGTTCTCCATTATTTTAATCACAACTTTTGAACTATAACTTAGATTTACAATTTCTCAGATGCATTAGAAGTAGAATGATGAGATTTGAACTAGGTCATACTCAAAATTTGTCTAGACCAAATTCAAAGTATGAAAATTAATTGATTATATATGAGAGTGTGAAAATGAACCCTTCATATAGAATTGAACATGTACCAATATGAATGATTTTCCAGAAGATAGATTTGTTGTAATTTATTCACCTTGATTTTGATATCTAAATAATTGTTGCAATAGGCAATGTTTATAAATGCCTTTAAGGACTCCATTGAATCACAAGGCTCGTGTTCTCCTTAATTAAACTCCTAGATTGAATGACGTTACAACTTTAAGTGGAAGGATAAAGGATAATTAGTAATCATGTACTAGGCCTAGGATGATATGACCTTTGATGTAAACACAACTATATTCATTTTATTCTCCAAATAAATTTGTCCAATACTAAATGACCTAAGATGTCTGGATGGTCTTGAAATGAATGAATGAGTGTCCTTATTTATACAACAACGAAGCCTACAAATCAACAAATTGCACGCTAAGTCATCTCATAATAGCTAGTGAAGTGGTCGACAATGGATAAATTTGAACTTTGAATTTTAAAAATAAAAAGTTCAAATATGCACCTATAAAAGTGATCCAGGTCAAGTGCACACTTGCAGATCTGATCTAAGGTTACTAAAAATTAAAGATAAAAAATATAAATATAAAGATTGATAAAGAAAAATGAAGATATAAGATGTTACGAGTAAATTTTGCATACAATTATACCACTTATAAATTAATTATTACATTTACAATATTCTAAATCAAAAAAATCCTAAACATACATAAAGAATATTACAATCTTATATAAAATAATACGTATATAATAATGATAGTGTGTATATATACACTACAAAAGCTTAAAAAAGAGTCTACAATCTTATCCAAACAAGTGGTTTTCAAACAAAGTCTTTAATCTTATCCAACTAGTGCTTTCGGAGCATCTTCTTAGTAAAGCTTGACGTTCATACCTAAAAGTATGGTGAAAAGCACTGCATTCTAGTGATTAAAGTCCCTCTGGGAAAATCTTCTCTCCAATCACCAAAAGTTTTCACTTACTTTAGTGTGTATATATACACTACACAAGCTTAAAAAAGAGTCTACAATCTTATCCAAACAAGTCGTTTTCAAACAAAATCTTCAATCTTATCCAACTAGTGCTTTCAGAGCATCTTCTTAGTAAGCTTGACATTCATACCTAAAAGTATCGTGAAAAGCACTGCATTCTAGTGATTAAAGTCCCTCTGAAAAAATCTTCTCTCCAATCACCAAAAGTTTTCACTTACTTTCCAGTTTACACCCACAGAAATGTTGATGCCCATTGCCCAAGGAATAAAAAATTTAGAACTGGAAGGATGGGAAAAGCCGCAGCAACTAACTTCCATGTTTTTCCACATTTTGTGAGAAGAATGCTGCCCGCTTTTGTATGCACATTTTAAATGGATTCCCCGTAATCGTCAAATCACCTCACATTTAGAAAAAACACACTATAATGGGAACGTGTAAGTGAAAATAACACGCAATAGTGGACCTCTTTTCTCTACTCTTAGTAACGTCGCGCCATTGAATAAGCTTTGTTTCCACATTTAATATTAGCATTTGATTAACTCTACAACTTTTGTGTTATGTTTAAATTCGAAGGAAATAAAGAAAATGCCGTGTGTTTTCGTTAATCTCTGTCTCTAATCAAATAGCTAACTAGACGTGGAATTCCAATTTGCTTTTGTGAACCAGAAAATTTCACCAGAGTATAAAAGAGTGCAAATAACCAGAATAAGCGGATTTCTGTAGGTTGGCACTGTTCTTGTCAATCATGTTCAAGTCCATTTTCGCTTCAGATACAGCTAGATGCAGGGACCCACACTCACATGTCACCTCCGCTGTCCAGGAATATATTCAAACGCATCTGTGGTACTTTTCACACGGGCAATTCGCAATAGTAATAGATGCCTCCATCAATCTCTATAGAACACTCTGTTTTTCATTCATCCATACACAGAAGAAAAACTCCTCTTGTCTTCTTGTTCTCTAAGAATGGCTGAGGCCTGTTTAGCCCCCTTCGTAGTTATATTGCTTTCTCTCTCTGCCATGTTGCTGGGCACTGCTGAAAATAATGTTGCAAGAAAGGCCTATATTGTTCACATCCTCAAGTCCATGAAACCCAACCACTTCACTTCACACCACCACTGGTATGCTTCAATGCTTGACCAGGCCGTGCAGTCAGATCCCAGTGCAAATGAGTTGTTATATACATATGACACACTCTTGCACGGCTTTGCTGCGCGGCTGAGCAGAGCAGAAGCCGAAGCCATGGAAGGTATGGAAGGGTGCTTGGCTGTAATCCCTTCCTCCCTCCATAAAATTGCCACCACGCACACCCCCGAGTTTCTTGGCCTCCCCTCCTCCTCTGGGCTCTGGTCACACTACTCTACGTATGGCAAAGATGTCATAGTGGGCATGATCGACACGGGAATATGGCCTGAAAGCAAAAGCTTCAATGATGAAGGTCTTGGACCCGTTCCCACTCGATGGAAAGGCACGTGTGAAAGTGGGCGGGCCTTCGATTCCTCCAACTGCAATAGAAAAATCATTGGAGCTCGATATTTTTACAAAGGCTACCAAGAGCAGAACAAGACTCCGATTAACGAAACCTTGGAATACAAATCTCCGAGAGACAACAGAGGGCATGGTACCCATACAGCTTCCACTGTTGCTGGGGCTGCAGTTCCCGGGACCAGTTACTTCGGTTTTGCAAACGGGACGGTCAGGGGGATGGCTCCTCAAGCCAGGCTGGCCATCTACAAAGCCTGCTGGGCAGACGGTTGCTATGACACCGACACGGTTGCTGCCATGGAACAAGCCATTGCTGACGGCGTCGACATCATCTCTATCTCACTTAGGTCAAAAGATGTCCCATTTCACATGGATCACAGAGCTATTGCAGCATTTGGGGCCATTGAAAAGGGTGTTTTTGTTTCTGCCGCGGCAGGCAACGATGGACCTTTCTGGTCTACTCTTCATAATGTCGCGCCCTGGATTACTACGGTGGGTGCGAGCAGCATTGACAGGGATTTCCCTGCTTCTGTTGTTTTGGGCAACCAAGAGATATACAGAGGCACTTCCACCTACAGCTTAGTAGATGATGTAGGGTTGCAACGGCCTCTGTCACTGGTGTATGTATCCACCGACAGTCGCTCGAGGCGTTGCCTCGCTGGTAGCCTTAACCCTAACTTGGTTAAGGGCAAAATCGTGTTGTGTGATCAGTTATTATTTTCCCGCAATGAAGGGGAGAGTGACGCCACGGGGAAGGGCAACGTAGTGGCGAGAGCAGGGGGTGCAGGGATGATTGTTGCAAATGAAGTGCTTTTCGGGTCACAACAGCAAATTACCAGTCCTACGAATCTACCGGCTATAAGCGTGGGTTTTACAGCTGGAGAAAAGATCAAAGCCTATATCAACAGCACGGGGAGCAATGCAACTGCTACCATGAGTCTCAAAGGATTGACGGTTGTGGGAATGGGAACAAGTGCTCCCATTGTGGCTGCGTTTTCTTCAAGGGGGCCGAGTAAAGCGTATCCGCACATTCTCAAGCCGGATGTGATTGCTCCCGGTGTGAACATACTGGCAGCATATGTTGGAGAGTCGCCCTACTCCCTCATTTCAGGGACTTCAATGGCGTGTCCTCACGTCAGCGGCATCGTAGCGCTGATAAAAGCCACATATCCTACATGGAGCCCTGCCGCCATTAAGTCTGCCCTCATGACGTCTTCCTACTTGATTGACAACGCAGAGCAGCCCATCAGGGAGTCATATACAATGAGAGCTACCAACCCCTTTGCGTTGGGTGCGGGTCACGTGGATCCAAAAGTTGCGGTAGATCCTGGGCTTGTCTACGACATGGAACCTCAAGACTACATCAACTTCCTCTGCTCTCTCAACTACACGACACAACAAATTGCTCTTCTCACAAAGGAGTTAGTTTCCTGTTCCAACTCCAGTTTGGAAGCCGGCGATCTCAACTACCCATCCTTCTCCGTTGTGATCAAATCAGGGAGCAAATCGGTTCAGGTAAAGAGGAGAAGAGTAACATATGTGGGTACAGAGGGTGATGCAGTGTACCAAGTGAGTGTGCAGAACCCTCGTGGCATCAATGTAAGCGTGGAACCACAAACATTGAAGTTCGGAAAGCAGTTCGATACTGCCAGCTATAGTGTACAATTCGAAAGCAGATTAGCTTCTAGTGGTGACACTGTTGAGTTCGGAGAGATAACGTGGAAATGTGTCCAAGAAGGGTCCCAGGTTGTGAGAAGCCCAGTTGCCGTAAACATTGTAGCTTCGCAGTGAGTGTCCATCGTATCAGTACCAATTCAGCGTATGATGTATAGGCAACAGAAGGACAAAATCGTTACGTATGTTCTTACAATTTAGCTCCCACAAAGGCGTTCTTATATTTACTGTGATGAACATTGTTATTAGATATGTTAATCTTTCCCATTAGTAATAAGAATTGCTTAACTAATTGTTATTAGTGCTTGCTTTTATGCATTCCAAAATTGAGCCTAGAATTTCTCATTTCCTTTGGTTTTTGGTTTACCAAGTCTTACCTTAAGATGAATGGATTTTGCATGTTGGTATTTTCCATCTAAAATGTCTAACCTATAACATACTTGAGACCTTCGAGTACCCTTTCTAGACTTTCTTGTGGGCCCGAAGTTTTCATTATTTTATTAATAGCCATTTCTCACCCTTTCATCTTAGGTGTTTTACCTAGAGAGAATTGCTTTGTTATGCGATATGGCTCAATGGCCTTCATACATGTTCCTTCCTAGCATAAGAGCCAATCCTCACGTCTTTGTTGACCACCGCAAAAGAGCCTCTTTCATGATTGTAGTAGAAGAACCAACCATTCTTATTTGACCAAAAGGGGAGACTAAAACCTTTGATCGCCCTTCTACCCCAAGTTGTTAAATTATGGAAGTGTCTAGTATTTTTGTTCTTTTGGGGTTTCAGAAGTCAAGAAATAATGTTATTTTCTGATGCATAAAAAATATTTCTATTTATGTTTCTATTGATGGGAATGTCTATGTTCTCACTTTGTTTCTTTTCATATCTAGGCATAGGCAGAGAAGATAGCCCTTGGAGTTTCAATGCCTCTAGAACCTCTGAATCATTAAGGGAATGTGCCTTACACCATGAGTTGTATTCCTCTAGATAGTTTTCCCTAGCGTCTATCACCAATTATTTTTAGATAGAGAATTTGATTACATGGTCACAATCATTTCTCGACTGCTCCTTTCAATCAATGAATTAGACTCATCACCTTGTGGTAAATACTATTAGGCCTTATGGTTGGCCCTCTTCAGGTCCTAGGGTGGCATTAACATTGATACCATTGTCCCTTCATTGCCTAGTTTAAGGGTGCTTGTGTCTCTATTGGCATTCCCTTTGCTAAACCCCAAGACTAGATTAATCCTTGGCCCAAAGACAATCTACCGCACCCTTTCCCTAAAACTATTGTGTGTGTTTAACTAGGCAATGACTTTATTTCTTGACTCTTTTTTTTAACTTTTTCTAAAGTTTTCATGGGTCATGTACATACCAATTGGATGCTTTTTAGTCTAAATCTTCAAATATAGTTTATATATATTTTGATTAATACATATGATTACGAAACCTTTCCAATAAAAAAATGTCACTTAGTTTTTATAAGGAACTATATAGTCAATGTAGGATACTTTATGTGTTCCCATATGTAAAGAAAATAAACATGCCTTACATAAATTATCTTGGCTAATTAAATAAATGCAATCAATTAGTAAACAATTAACCTAGATAATATTGTTGGGACAAATTATTGAAATACAAAAAATAATGGATAAATGATGTTGATGCTAAATCAATTTACCATTGCCATAAATTTAATTCTCTCAATCTAATGAATTGCTAATAGTCTAAATTATCATAAAAAATGATGCAGATCGATCTTAAGTCCCACAAATTTGTTCTTGATTACTGCAAACCTAATATAATGCATGAGATTTATCTGAGTTATAAATAACTAATCTAGTGGAAAGTGTGCCTGGGGGTCTATTTGCCTTCACCTTTGAGATATATGAATCTATAAAGGTGGCGTCTAGAGACATCATTCAAGACTTTGCTAACTCACTAGGTGAACGAGTTCTCATAAGTCAAACCCCTTAGTGGAACAAATTAACAATGATGAGAATGATTGAAGACATTATTCAAGGACATGCATACGACCTATATGATGATGATGTAGATTTGATTCTTTTATTACCCTTTTGAATCAAAAAGTGGCCTAATTATTCTTCTTTTCCTTGCATTCCTCTAACATGTGTTTAAGTGTACAATAAATGTCATTAAATACCATGACATAACAAGATGTTAACTTATAATAGCTAATAGAAAAAGGCATGAAAGTTTGAATTTAAATCTAATGTCTTGGATTTTAGGGATCATTCTAGGACTTTTGGGATTGACTTGGATCAACCCTGACTCACTCAAAAATGACCTATAGAGATAAGGTGGTGATCTCGAGGTTGGGAGCATATATATGGAAATCAATGCCAAGATGGTGAAATAGAAATGAATAGGTAACAAATATATGAAGATAGTGCAAACAAAATGAAATGAATATAAAGTAAGAATCATACCATGAGCCAAACCTAACAAGAGGAGTATGTTCCTTGTCAATATGTTATTACATTAAAACATTCCCACTAAAATAGGCATGAAACTACATGGGAAATGACATAGATATGCCAATTTCACCATTATTCTTGTTTCCACATTTAATATTAGCATTTGATTAACACTCTTCAAATTTTGTATATGTTTAAAATCTAAGACAAAAAATAAAGAAAATGCAGTGTGTTTTCGTTAATCTCTCTCTCTCATCAATAACTAACTGGAATTTCTTTTTGTGAACGAGAAAAATTCACCAGAGATCAAAAGAGTGCAAATAACCAAAATAAGTGAACTTCTTTACGGAATTTCTTCTCTTCATTGACTTGACCTCGGCACTATTCTTGTATCATGTTCAAGTCCATTTTCACTTCACATATAGCTAGATGCAGGGACCCACACTCACATGTCATCTCCGTGGTCGAGGAATATGATCTAAAGTTCAAACGCATCTGTGGTTTTTTTCACACGGTCAATTCGCAATAGTGATTCCTAATAGTTGCCTGTTAAACAATAAATGGCAGATAAAATAAACACAAAGATTCAGAAATAAGAACACAATAACACAAATTTACAGTGGTCCACCATAAAGGCTACATCCACTCTCCAAGTAGGGCAATATATTATTCACAATCTCTCCAATTTGATACATCACAATACAACATGCTTTATATAAGCAAACATAATAGAATGTGAAGAGTCAAGAGTCATTGGAGGGAAAAACCAAGTGACTGTTGGGTTTCACATTCAACAATCTCCCACTTGAAACCCAACATCTACTGCTACGAACAACGATATCCCCTACATTTCCAATCTTATCATCACTTTGAAAACTCCACAGGCCTATCCTTTGGCCCGCCTCTCTCAGTAGTACTAGCAAATCGTTTATCAAGACATTGTGCAAACTTGGTCTCTGGCCCCATGGCATCATAGTCCCTAAACTTGGCAAAAGACCCTTCTTCATCTTCATTATGCAATGGCCCAATCAAGTCATCCAGCCACGAGCTATAACAAGTGCCCACCAAACCATTCAACGAAGAAGAAAAATTAATCCCACCATCAGACAATGCCTTCATCTCCTTAAACTTGATGTAATTAAGCATCCCATCATCATCCATACCAACCTGGCAAATCATATTCTGACAATCTGTAGCCATTTGTACTTGCTGCAAACCAAGCAAATACATAACAGACTGCTGCTCCTCTACAGTTATCAGGCCATCGCCATTCCCATCAAAAACAACAAAAGTCTCTACCAAATCTAGATCCAAATTTGGATCAACACCAAATTCAAAGCCTGTTCCACATGCAATTCCAACTGCAACAACTCCTCCAAGCACAAAACACAAAAATATACAACAAATAAACAAAAATAAAATCAGAGATACAACAATTCTAGCAATTCCACCAAATTCACCGCCAACTTTGATGGTAGTCTTCTTAGATTTAGCTGCTCCATCTTCCATATTGGTTGACATATTTCTAGATGCACAAGTTTCGCTACCAGCACCATTACAAACTGACTCCAAACTTTCACTCTAATCACCATTACAAATGGTCTCATATTTAATCACCTTCAAATCGCCATTAATTTTATCTGCTCCATGTTCTTTGGCATCATCAAAATGATCCCCAAAACTTTCACTGTCAAACATACTAAGAAAATCATTAACAATAGAATCAATTTCAACATCTAATTGATCCAAAAACCTTTGCCGAGCAGTCCAATTTTCACACAGTGACAAATTTGAAGTAGGATAAACAACTCCCACTTCAACATGACTCTTTATTACATACATGGTGCCTAATTTGCTGCCCCTTGCAATTACCAAGGCCCCCTTTTTAACCTTGCATCTATTTGATTCAAAACTAATCTCACAACCTCAAGAGAACCCAATTGTTTAGCCGAGATTACATTTTGTTTGAGCTAGGGAAGATATCTAACATCACGTAACAACAAATTATATCCATTTTTCATTTTTAATGAAATATCCCCTTTGCCAACAACATCACAAGATTCATTGTTACCAGGAAAAACCTTACCGAAGTCACCAATTTGTAGATTTTTGAAATACTCCTTGCACAGAGTGACTTGAAACGATGAACCTGAATCAAGCACCCAAACATTAGTTGGAATTTCTTCTTCGGTTAAAATAAGAACACTTGCATCTTCTTGGTATGCTACATTGGCTTCAACTTCCTTTGGTTGTTCTATTGTTTTCTTGTAAGACCAGTAGTTCCTTTTTATGTGACCTTGCTTGCCACAAAACCAGCAAACACCATCTCTACCTTTAGATTTTGATCTTCCTTGCGACTTTCCACGCTCTGTTGGATTCTTCTCTCTTTCTCTTGATCTTCCTATGTCTTCTACATTCAAAGCGCTACTTGATATTGAGGTCTCACCCATGCTTTTCCTACACATTTCTTCACTCAAAATTACTCCAACAACATCATCAAATTTTAATGTATTTGAAATAGAAATAGAATGACTAACAGCGATAACCAAGCTATCCCAACTTTTTGGTAAAGAGGACAAAAGTAAAAGAGCCCGAACTTCTTCATCAAAACTTATTTTCATATAAGCTAACTGATTGATAACTATATTAAAATTATTTAAATGTTCAGCTACATATCTACCTTCAGCCATTTTCATATTAAACAATTGCCTTATTAAAAATACCTTATTTGATGCTGAGTGCTTCTCATACAACTTGTCCAAAATACTCATTAACTCCATGGATGTGGTTGCTTTAGATATGTTAAATGCTATAGATGGAGACAAACACAATCGAATTGCTCCCAATGCTTTTCTATCCAAAACATCCCAATCTTCACCTGGCATATTAGTTGGTTTCTTTGTCTTACCATGTAATGGTCTCCACAGATCTTTCTGGTATAGAAAATCCTCCATCTACATCTTCCACAATGGATAATTATGGCCATTGAACCTTTTGATCCTTCTTCAATCAACATTGCTCCCACTCAAACTTGAACCTCTCTTGTCAAATGATCGAGCACAACTAGCTCTGATACCAATTGTTAAACAATAAATGGCATATACAAATAAACACAGAGATTCAGAAACAAGAACACAACAACACAAATTTGCAGTGGTTCACCATAAAGGCTACATCCACTCTCCAAGAAGGGCAATATATTGTTCACAATCTCTCCAATCTGATACATCACAATACAACAACATGCTTTATATAATCAAACATAATAGAATGTGAACAGTCAAGAGTCATTGGAGGGAAAAACCAAGTGACTGTTGGGTTTCACATTCAACACTACCTCCATCAATCTCTAGAAAATACTCTATTTTTCATTCATCCATACACAGAAGAAAATCTCCTCTTATCTTCTTGTTCTCTAAGAATGGCTAAGCCCTGTTTAGCCCCCTTCGTAGTCATGCTACTCTCTCTCTACCATGTTGAGCACTGCTAAAAATGATGTTGCAAGAAAGGCCTACATTGTTCACGTCCTCAAGTCCATGAAACCCAACCACTTCACTTCACACCACCACAGGTATGCTTCAATGCTTGACCAGGCTGTGCAGTCATATCTGAGTGCAAATGAGTTGTTATATACATATGACACACTCTTGCACGGCTTTGCTGCGCGGCTGAGTAGGGCAAAAGCCGAAGCCATGGAGGGTATGGAAGGGTGCTTGGCTGTAATCCCTTCCTCCCTCCATAAAATTGCCACCACGCACACCCCCGCATTTCTTGGTCTCCCCTTGTCCTCTGGACTGTGGTCACACTACTCTACATATGGCAAAGATATCATAGTGGGCATGATCGACATGGGAGTATGGCTTGGAAGCAAAATCCTCAATTATGAAGGCCTTGGGCCTATTCCCACTCGATGAAAAGGCACGTGTGAAAGTGGGCGGGCCTTCGATTCCTCCAACTGCAATAGAAAAATCATTGGGGCTTGATATTTTTACAAAGGCTACCAAGAGCAGAACAAGACTCCGATTAACGAAACCTTGGAATACAAATCTCTGAAAGACAACAAAGGGTAGTCTGGGGGATGGCTCCTCAAGCTAGGATGGCCATCTACAAAGCCTGTTGGGCAAACAGTTGCTATGACACGGACACGATTGTAGCCATGGAACAATCCATTGCTGATGGCATCGTCATCATTTCTATCTCAATTGGCGCACTAGATGTGCCATTCCACAGGGATAACAAACCTATTGCAACATTTGGGGCCATTGAAAAGGTTGTTTTGTTTCTGCCTCGACAGGCAATGATGGACCTATTCAGTCTACTCTTGGTAACGTCGCGCCTTGGATTACTATGGTGGGTGCGAGGGTTGTTCTTAAATATCATCCATTTCAATAATCAAAGTTCAATTTTGGCTAATAAAAATAGGACAAATATTTACCACTTTTTGTTGTGAATGACGTGTAAAATTGCTATTGGTTGTTTGACCATTGAAGTGGATGATATTTAAGTAGAGTGGAGTGCGAGTAGCATTGACAGAGATTTCCCACTTCTGTTGTGTTGGGAAACCAAGAGATATACGGAGGTACTTCCACCTATAGATTAGTAGATGATGTAGGGTTGCAATGGCCTCTACCACCTGTGTATGTATCCACTGATAGCCACTCGAGGCATTGCCTCTCTAGTAGCCTTAACCCTACTTTGGTTAAGGGCAAAATCATGTTGTGTGATTAGTTATTATTTTCCCACATTAAAGGAGAGAGTAGCACCATGGGGAAGGGCAACATAGTGGCGAGAGCAGGGGGTGCAGGGATGATTGTTGCAAATGAAGTGCTTTACAGCTCACAATAGCAAATTACTAGTCCTACGAATCTACCCACTATCAACGTGGGTTTTACAACTGGAGAAAATATCAAAGCCTATATCAACAGCATGGGGAACAATGCAATGACTACCATGAGTCTCAAAGGATTGACAGTTGTGGGAATGGAAACAACTGCTCCCATTGTGACTGTGTTTTCTTCAGGGGGCCGAGTAAAGCATATCCGCACATCCTCAAGCTGGATATGATTGCTCCCAGTGTGAACATATTGGTAGCATACGCCGGAGAGTTTCCCTACTCCCTCATGTCAAGGGCTTCCATGGCATGTCCTCATGTCAGGGACTTCCATGGCATGTCCTCATGTCAGGGACTTCCATGGCATGTCCTCATGTCAGTGACATCGTAGCACTGATAAAAGCCACATATCCTACATGGAGCCTTGCCACCATCAAGTATGCGCTCATGATGTCTTCCTACTTGGTTGACAACGTAGGGTAGCCCATTAGGGATTCATATACAATGAAAGCAATGGACCCCTTTGCGTTGGGTGCGGGTCACGTGGATCCAAAAGTTATGGTAGATCCTGGGCTTGTTTATGACATGGAACCTCAAGACTACATCAACTTACTCTGCTCTCTCAACTACACCAAACAACAAATTTCTCTTCTCACAAAGGAGTTAGTTTCCTGTCCCAATTCCAATTTGGAAGCCAATGATCTCAACTACCCATCCTTTTCCGTTGTGATGAAATTGTTGAAAATAAGGCAGATAACTGAGAGGGGGGTGAATTAGTTATTTCAAAATTTCCTTAATTTTCTTTTCTTTTATTATCTCATATTTAGTGTTATATCAAAACATGAAAGCATATGTAATCATAAGAACAAAAATAGAATCAACACACATAACACAAAGATTTTTACGTGGAAACCCTGTTAAGGGAAAAACCACGGGATGACTAACCCAAGATTGTATTCTCTATTAAAAGAATAAGAAGTACAAAATGGCACTTGCCAATTAGGGCTCACTGCCCGAGCACACAGCTCACAAGAGGCACACTGCCTACGAGAGACTCACTGTCTACAGAACTTACAAAAGATAATCAAGTGTTTCAACTGATGAGAAGCATCTACAAATGCAAGAGTTTAGTTCTAGTTAGGCACAATATACTAATCTGATACACTTCATTCTTCCTCTATTCAATGTTGTTATTCAATCACATACCGAACTTGAATTGTTGTTCTCACACTTATCCTTGCTTTTCTTTGCACCTTATTTTATTCACATCTTTTACACACACACTTACATGCTAGAATCCATCTAGTATATATATCCGCATCAAGGATTTTCATCAACTTTCTAGTCAGCAACAAGAACACTCAAGATATTGCAAGTTATTGATCTGTTAGCTAAAACCATGCTTGATTTGTGATGCATATCAAAAGCTTAAGCATAGAAGTCATTAATCATGTCGGCCAACAATGTATAATCCAATAAATTGCTTGATCAAGACATTTTACACATCCAGATTGAAGTCTGATACTCTGCCGGTTAGTTCTTCCTCTATCTGCTCTGCCTGATTGGAACCCAACACTCAGATGCTCATATATTTTTCATGCTTTATCACCAGAGGCTAAATCTCTGGAATACAGTAGTCATGATACCCCTCTTGACTTGTCCAAGTCCACAACTTACTAAGTTACACCATCTGAGAGATCCGAACCTGATTGTCGGACCTTGTTACATACTTTGTTCTTGTTCACCGGACCAAAACAATCTTCAATCTGACTGCCGGTATAGGCATACTATGTACTGCGGATGTGTGGGATAAACTTTGTTGCCATCAATGACAACACTTATGAAGCCGCACAGTGTCTCTTGCCAACAATCTCCCCCTTTGGCATTGATGGCAACACTTAGTGAAAAATGGCTAAGTGTCGCAGTAACTCCCCCTTAGCTGATGCTCTGTCTTTTGCACTATTTTACCGGAGCTCCCCCTTAGCTGGACTCCACATTTTTCACTACTCTTCACTCCCCCTTTGACATCAATGGCAAAGGACGGAATCCGTATACCAAAATTTTACAAAACTTATTCTATACATGGCCGCATAAGTACATACAAATCATAAGATAAACTTACATATACTTGAGTATGTCTGCAAATGTAGTCTTCAGCTGTACAAACTTTGTGGCCCAACTCCTCATCATCCTATCCAAAATAGAGATGTGACCACTCAACAAAAATGCATATGCTTCTACCCTTCCTAAATCAGCTGGATTATTGGTCCGGGCTGTGGTCTGAGCATCTGTCAAGGCCTCATGCATTGCCTCTAGCTTAGGAATAATTATCCCTCTGAGTTCACCCATTTTGTTCATTATGTTATTCTTTTCTTTGTCCAGCCTCTTTATTTCATTTATGATAACAATAGCCTGGCATTCTTGATTCATTAGAGAGGAGGAAAGGGGGTCAAAATTTTGAACTAGGCTTGACAGTTTTTCTTCTTGTTCTTTTACTTTCTCCTCAATGTCTTTTGTCACTTTAGGCCAAGTTAGACAAAATTTGAATAGGTCCCCACCATCTTTGAGAACATTTTCAAGGCTCTTTATTCCAATATCTAGAGTCTGCCTATCATTAGCAATAAGTCCTTGCACCTCAGTGAATCTTTTTCCCAGAAACTCCTTCCAGACCTTTGCTTCTACTAATTTCTCTAGAGATTCAAAATGAGTTTTAACAGAATTTACCAAAGTTTTCAAGTTACCAGATGGTGAGGCCGAAGGATCCTTTTGATAGGATGGCATGATCTTCTCTAACACCCTGGATGTGATCTCCAACAGTTCACAGTCCTCCATGTGAGATTTCAAGAGTTTTTCTTTTACTTTGGCTTGAGAAAAAGATGCTATTTTCATTGTCTAAATCGAGGAGAGAGAGTCAAAATTCAGTGGTCCTTGAAATAGCTCAGGTTCATCCAGCTCCATCATTTCTCTATCTAAGAAGTTCTTCATTGTCTCTGCAGTGTCTCTTGCTGGAGATTGAGACTTCTTTGAAATATTAGAAGAGTCATCATTAGTCTTTTCTGCTTGTTCTTCTTCTTTTCCCTTAACCTCTTCTTCTTGAATCTTCTTCTCCTCTCTTCTACCTTCTCCTTCAGCTTCAGAGTCTAGAATAGCTGCAATGGGATCCGGAGAAGAGATGTCACCTATGTTTACTACTTCATGAACTTCCTCTTCCGGAACAAAGGAATCTAAGTCCTTAGACTTATCTTCATCTATTTTCTTTAATCCTTCGACATCCTTGTCAGAAGATTCTTCATTGATTACATTTAATCCTTCAACATCCATGGTAGAAGGTTCTTCATCTGTTTCCTCTACAATAGGAAGATTGAATCTCTTCAAAGCATTCCAAAGGATATCTTTTGTTTCACTTGCTACTTGGTCAGTTTCTCCAAGCATGAGTTTATTCATTCTCGCCTTACTCCAGAACTCATCCTTACAGTCCTTGAAAATCATGTCCATTTGTTTTGAAGTGATAGAGGGGTAAAGCTAAATTGCTATCTGCTCCCGAATCTCTAGGTCTTTTGTCATTGCATTCTCTTTTCTCAGCTCAAGTACCTTTTCTAGGCTCTTAGGAATTAATGATATAATTTCAATGAAAACTTTATTGTAAATGTTCAAGTACCTGACAGTAGCCTCTTCCAGAATTCTCTTGTCAGCATCACTGTATGCATCATAGAACTCAGTCACCGGCTGCAGGTTCCCATCCATAGTAACTACCTTGATGATGTTATCAATGGAAAGAATGGGCTTTTCAACAAATTCCTCTGCCTTCTCTTCCTCGTCTCTACTAGTAGAGACTTCCTGGATGTTTTCTTCTTCTTCATTTTCTTGATTTCTTCATTTGATTCTATTTCTTCATCATCCTTATGGCTTGTATATGTTCTTGAGGCTTTGGTCTTCATTCTCTTTTCACTTTTACCGGATGGCTTGACTTCCGGTTTGGTAGCCTTTGAGCTTGTAGGAGTGACAAGTGCAGAGCTCTTGTAAGATCTAGTCCGGGAAGAGGCTTGCACTGGAACATTTCCTTTCTTTGCTTCTTGTCTCTCTTTCTCTACCTTCTCCATTTTCTCTCTATTTGCATCTACAGCCTCCTTTGATAAGCCAAATCTTTTGGCAATTTCTTCAACTTCCTTTCTTACTTTCCTCTTCATCTCCAGCTGTCTTAACTCAACATGTATTTTTATACTTAGCTCTTCAAAGGTGCCAAACCTTTCTACTTTAGTGTCCTTAGGCTAGCTCAGCAAGTGTTGAATATGCATCTCCAAGATTTTTTCATCGACCTCATATCCCATAGGCATTATCCATATAGAACTTGGTTCAACTGCCTCCATTAGACATTGATCAGTGTCAACCATAAAGAAAACTATGTCTTTGTATTTCTCAACTATGGACTATGGTATTCTCTCTCTGGCTTGCATCATACTTTGGAAGTTCTTGAAGTAACCCCAAAGAGCTGTGTTTTGGGCTTGAGCATCACCAAGTCCATACATGTAATCTCTGATCTGAATTGCAACCGGTTTATCATTTTGCCAGACCTAACCATTTGATCTAGGTAACTCATTCATGTAATAGAAGAACAGACACAGTATTAGACTACCATATTTAAAGGAATTTTTCTTATCCTTTTTGATCTTCTGCAAGTTCTCTAACAGTTGATTTAGAAGAAGCTCACATAGATCATAATCTGCATCTTCTCTCAACATCTAATATGTAGAATAGATTGTTGTACCAGACACAGAATTCTCCCTGCTCGAATGATAGATCTTGTAGCCGATTGTCATTGAGGCAAACTTGACATCTAGATTTGTGATGTCATCTATGGTCATTGCTCTTTTGTCAAATTTGGATCCAGTGGCTTCAGTTACTGTTTGGTTCTTCACAAATTTGAGTGTTGGTAACCCACCAGATGAATGCAGTCCGGTCACTGCCCTGATGGCATCTTTAGTTATCTTGAATGGCCTCATTAGCCACATAAAATTATCATGCATCCTACTTAAAACATACCAGACCCAATCATCTTCTGTAAAATAGGGAAAATGTATGCAATGTCTGAGGGCCTTGAATTCAGGTTTGAGTTCAAAATTCTCATCTATTAGCTGTTTGTGATAAATGTCCATCAATTTTGAGTCTCCAAATTCTTCAATGTTTGCATGGATATAAACCCTAACATCTTCTACATGCAATACTCCGTGCGGAATGCTAGAAAATGTGCCCAAGGGATCAACTTCTAGAGATTTGTAAGGGTGTTTCTTGAATTGAGGTCTTGGCCTATCAGATATATTGACAACCATTGGAGTAGCCATTTTGCAAGAGATTCAGAGATAGATTTTCAGAATGGAAGTACCTTTTCACGCTTTAGGGTTTGAAGCAGAAGCCGGAACAAATCGTTGGTTGAATTCATTTTTCAGTTGATCTTGAGTGAATTGTAGAATCTTCTTTGCAGAGCTCTTCTTTTCTTCTTTGTGAGTGCAAGTGTGTAAATAATTTCCTTTGTAATAAATGCACAACTTAAGTTATCTAGTTGCCCTATTTTGAGAGATTTTCTTGAATCACTGCTCAGAACTTAGAATCATTATTTGTGAGGATTGACAACATATCTTCTTATCTTCAATCATGCCATGGGTCCGTAGATCAAAGCATTTCAATTTTGAATCATACCGGATCTGTCTGTCAAATTCTACTTTACCAAATAGCTGTCAGAACCGGATTAACTTGAGCTGTTATAAATCTTGAAAAACTCCATGCGGACCTTTCACATTTTGACTGAAGGTTACTTGGAGGTTTTTCTGAGAACCCTTTAATCCGCAGCGTCAGATGTTTGCTCAATGTGCCAAATTTAGGCACTAGCTAACTGGCTAGGGGAAATTATTTTTTTTCTCTGTGACTCCCCCTAAGCCAGAGCTCACCCTTTTTAGTTTCTAGAAGGAATATCAGCACCAGATTCTAGTGCAGATCCATCCCCAATATTCATTGTACTCCTTTTTACCCAAATCTTGCTCATCTCCTTTTGAACTTCATCCGCATTTATTTTACCTTTGCCTTTATCTTGTTTCTGATCATGTTTCACCGGACCTTTTCTATCCTGATTTCTGCTTCTGTAGAATTTGGCAATATGACCGGATCTATTGCAATTGTAACATACAACATTTCTTTGCTTATTTGATTGATATCCTCTTGATCTGCATTGATTAGCCATATGTCCCATTCTGTTGCATGCAAAGCATCTACCATTGAATGAATTGTTTATTTGCATATTTCTGCATTCATGAGATTTGTGACCATACCTTTTGCAATTGAAACATTGTTTGGAGAAGGATGGATTATTCTAATTCATTCTCCTCTTGCATTGAGTTGCAGTTTATGACCGAAATTGTTGCAATTGAAGTAGTATCCATTGAAGAATGGATATCTTTGAGCATTTGGTTGCCTTACTGGAGGTCTTTTAGGCATGTTTCTTTGATTTCCTGATCCAAAGTTCTTCTGACCGGATCTAGAGCTTTCACCTTTCTCATATCCCAAGCCATGCTTATCATCTACCCTCTTTTGGCTTTCAAGAAGAACTTCAAGTTGGGCTGAGCTTATCTTGAATTTTTATTTGTATCCATTTGCAGTTTGAAGATCTTATTTAAGAGTGTCTATCTGATTCTCAAGTTGTTCTTCATTGTCTCTAGCTTCTTCAAGATCAGATTCAAGATGCCTGATTATTCTGTCCATTTTGTGGCAGTCATCTATTTTCTCCTTGAGGGATTGTTTTAGATTATCTTCAATCTTTCTTTTTTCTTCAATTTCTTGGGTGAATCTCATAACCCCTGATTCCATTTCATGCCTTACCATAATGACTTCTTTTGATAGCTTCTCACATAGCTTATTTTTCTCATTCAAATCTTCATTAGTATCATTGACTTCACTCTGATTGGCTAATTTTTGAAGTAGTTCCTTTCTCTTTTTCACAGAGATACTAAGTTTTTCTTTTAGCTCATTCACGAATTCATCAGCTTGTTTGAGTCTTTCTCTCAAGTTATTGACTTCAGAGTGGGATTGTTCAAGATCATCTAGGGTAGACTGAAGTTGTTCCTTCATACCATATGCATCCATTGAGATTCCCAGATCTTCCTCAAGCTGTTAGGCTTTGTTCAGAGGAACCTTGCTTTGATACCAATTGTTGAAAACAAGGTAGATAACTGAGAGTGGGTGAATCAGTTATCTCAGAATTTCCTTAATTTTCTTTTCTTTTATTATCTCATATTTAGTGTTATATCAAAACATAAAAGCATATGTAATCATAAGAACAGCAATAGAGTCAACACACATAACACAAGGATTTTTAAGTGGAAACCGTGTTAAGGGAAAAACCACAGGGTGACTAACCCAAGATTGTATTCTCTATTAAAAGAATAAGAAATACAAAATGGCACTTGCCAATTAGGGCTCACTACCTGAGCACATAGCTCACAAGAAGCACACTGCCTACAAGAGACTCACTATATACAGAACTTACAGAAGATAATCAAGTGTTTGAACTGATGAGAAGCATCTACAAATGCAAGAATTCAGTTCTGGTTAGGCACAATATACTGATCTGATACACTTCATTCTTTCTCTATTTAATGTTGTTATTTAGTCACATACTAGGCTTGAATTGTTGTTCTCACACTTATCCTTGCTTTTCTTCGCACCTTATTTTCTTCATATCTCTTACACACTTGCTTAAATGCTGGAATCTATCTGGTATATATATCCGCATCAAGGATTTTCATCAACTTTCTAGTTGGCAACAAGAACACTCAAGATATTGCAAGTTATTGATCTGTCAGCTAAAACCATGCTTGATTTGTGATGCATATCAAAAGCTTAAGCATAGAAGTCATTAATCATGTTGGCCAACGATGTATAATCCCACAAATTGCTTGATCAAGACCTTTTACACATCTAGATTGAAGTCTGATACTCTGTCGATTAGTTCTTCCTCTGTCTACTTTGCCTGATTGGAACCCAACACTCAAATGCTCATATCTTTTTCATGTTTTATCATCGGAGGCTAAATTTCTAGAATACAGTAGTCATGATACCCCTCTTGACAAGTCCAAGTCCACAACTTACTGAGTTACACCATCTGAGAGATCTGGACCTGATTGTCGGACCTTGTTACATACTTTGTTCTTGTTCACGGGACCAAAATAATCTTCAATCTGACTTCTGGTATAGGCATACTATGTACTGGGGATGTGTGGGATAGACTTTGTTGCCATCAATGACAACATTTATGAAGCCACACAGTGTCTCTTGCCAACAGAAATCAGGTAGCAAATTGGTTCAGGTAAAGAGGAGAAGAGTAACATATGTGGGTACAGTGGCTAATGCAGTGTACCAAGTGAGTGTGAAGAACCCTCGTGGCATCAATATAAGCATGGAACCACAAACATTAAAGGTCATAAAATAGTTCATACTGCCAGCTATAGTGTACAATTCAGAAGCACATTAGCTTCTAGTGGGGACACATCTGAGTTTGGAGAGATAATGCGGAAATGTATCGAAGGAGGGTCACAGATTGTGAAAACTCTAGTAGCCGTAAACATTGTAGCTTGACAGTGATTGTTCCATCGCATGAGTACCAATTCAACGTATGATTTACGTATGTTAATAGGCATTATATACTAGCAATCACACCTTGGTGTGCAATGGGTACATCAAAGAGCTTTGGAAGTTCAATTTCTGTAAGTGAATGATAGTTGCCTTGTATGCCTATGGTCCATGGCATTTTTGTTCTGTCGAGTGTCATGAATTAATTTGCATAATCTTAATGGTTTTCAAGATCATTGTGTTTTTCCTAGTACATAGTTCAAATGTGAGAGCGTTCATGTTTGGTGTCTAACCTCTTTGCATGCATCTCCTTTCTAGATTCTTGTTCATGCATTATACCTGGGTTCACCTTCATTCCATTAGTCATCACCTATGCACTATACTTGGATGGCACAAGATACAAAGATAGATCAAACTTAGTGTATCCTCTCATCCTTCATTCTCTTATGAGCCCTCTCCATCCACGGTCTCTCTCCATTTTCTTCATCTCTTCTCTCTTATGTCTATCCCTCTCTCTCCCTCTTTCTGTCTCATTCTCATTTCATATGTCTCTCTTAAGTTGTGATATTTCTTATAGATTAATTTAATAAATGGAACTAAAATTGTATTTTTTTAATAAAAAATAAATATATAATAAAATAAAAAATATCAATAAACATCAAACATAGAATATATTCAATATAACTATAGCAGTATATAATGTAATATGACATTAGGAAAAAGTAGTAATTTATATTATATAAACTATGATATATAATGGGTGTCACGTGGTAACCCAAGCGCTTCTAGAGAAGGATTTATCATCACAGATTGTGCAAGGGTTATTCGTCGAGCGAGATCCATCAAACTACTAGAGGGCACTAACAATGACACAAAATTTGTTGCGTTGATTGAAGGACTAAACACATGCATAACACATAATTACTATCCATTAGACATCGAATGGGACTCAATAGTGGTGGTATAGGTCATCGCTTTCAACTCTACCATCAGTTGGAAAATCAAGAAGTGGTTGGAACTGACTCAACAGTACCTTGGATGGATCGAAGATTATACTCTGAAGCATATCTACCGGGAGGCTAATGACACTACAAACTTCCTGTCCAATCAAGGCATCGAGCAAGCTGAAGAGACAAAATTTGATGACAAAGTCGATTAGTGGGATGAATCGTAATCTTTTTTGGATGTGGATACACGTTCGGTAGCAGAAGACATCATTCCACTGCAAGGTGCAGCAACACATGCCTCTCTTTAAATGGATCAATGCTTACGAGACAGTGGATAGGCAGGATGGTGGAGAAGTTAAGAATCCCAAGCTGCAAGTGTGATTGCAATACTCAGAGTGTGGAGGCACAATTGAGGAGGGTTTTTGTTATCTCTTCGCAGGAGGAAGAGAAGGCTATTCAAGAGGTCATTGGGGGCAACATATTGCAAGTTACTCATGCCCACAACATGGATAAATGGTGAGAAGAGTTATTTACAATGTTGCCGCCACAATGGGGAAGGTAAGATGGGGAGATATGGTGAACAACTGGGTTGTGATCCCTGGGCTCCGTGGAGAGGTGACATGTATGCTGGCGGGCATGGAACGGAAGCCTACGATGGGCCTAGTGGGAGATGCCATTTGTATTGAGAAGGCACTCAAAGATGAAAAACTGAAGCAGATCATTCATCTATATCGAGAGGGCATCGAGAGGGATAACTTGGAAACCTGTGCTTTCTACATAAGCCATGAAGGGGACATTTTGTCTTCCGCACAAATTGAGAGACATCAAGAAATGGCTTGAGGCCTGCAATTCCCCTTCCATCATTAGGTCCCAGGAGCTAGAATACATTGTTTTTGTACCTTTTGTTTGAAATATATATAATGGGAGCTACCCCCTTGGTAGCAGTTCGCCTAAAAGAAATATGGTATATAATAATAAATATAGTTATATTTTAAATTTTATATATGAAGTAAATATAGATAAATATATAATATAATAGATTTAATTTAAATATATTTCTTTACAAATTCAACTCTTTGACAAATTAAAAATAATTAAGAAATTTTTGATTAGATGTCGATCTTGAAAGACTGTTGTGAAATAAAACAAGATAAGACTATATATATATATATATACTCACATCACAAACATAAGTGTCTTGAGTCCTAACCATCATGAGTTATGGGCATCTTGAACCCTATTGAAATGTTAGCATATCATAATAAAATTTTGATTATGTTTTTGGACAAAAATGCATAAATATGGCCAATTAAAAAAATTAGATAAAATGGTACATAAAAATAAATTAAAACTAGATTTAGTTTACATTTTTTAATTTTTAAACATTATACTTAAAACTCCACTAAAATTATTATCATAAACATTAATATTATATTTTAAATTAACTAATTCTAAACTTAAACATTAGTTAATTATATAGCATATTTATTGAAGATAAATAAATCACCTCTCATTTAAATTCCATCAACCAAATACCTGAACTAATACATAAACATATGCATCCACGTTAATCCTAATTGACCAACCAAAGTTGAAATGATAAATTATTTAAAAAAACTAAAATCTAATGTTGAAAAAAAGTCATGTCACATTGTTAATGTAAAAGAGAACACGTGGTCGCATAAACTATCACTTATGAAAAAAAACCCATTCTAATAAATTGCAATACGACTTTGCAGCCTAACAACTCATGATAGCTAGGTAAAGCCTTTGCATTGTTGGGAAAAAAATGGAACAAAACACGATGGGAAAAATTGACGATGGAACGGAAAACAGACGGCCTAATCCATTTAAATCATCTTGCACTGTCTATAGATTTATATTTGGAGAAGTAAATTGTCTATTCAATACATATATGATCTACATAGATTATAGGTTATTGATATCAAAGTAAACCTTAGATAAGCTTCGAGAAAAAGAAAACACTATTTTGCATATGGAAAAGTTTAAAGTATACATAGTTTGTAAAATTGAGTTGCTAAGAGCAATAAATAAGGGGGGTGCATTTCTAGGAGATGACAAACTTGTTTTTTTCTTTTTTTTTTGTTTCAATCAACTATTTGCATGTGTTTGGGCTTTTTTGCATACATGCATATCTTTCGAATGTGAAGTTTGGGCATATGCAAAGACTTGCAAGGTTTCTTGCTCTTGATATAGTTGTGAATGTCAATCCCTGACAATCAATGTTGTTGATGTCGATTATTTCCCTTTCAAGTGTTAGACCTTGTGATTTGTGTATTGTTAAGGCATATGCCATGTTTTCTACTTGAAACTAAAAAGTAGTTTGAATCCATAAATTTTAGTTCAACATGATACATTTGTGATGGGTTTCATAGTAATCCTTTTCTAAATCTAAGTGCTTTAAGTTATGAAATTTGATTTTTTGCATATCCTCTAGGGTTTCATCCAATCCTTGCAAAAGGAAACCATGGCTAGCATGACTAATCAAACTAATAACCCTGGGTGCTGTCATAATAATCAGTTACACTTTCTGGGACATCCTAATTTTTTTTGAAATCACATATGTTTAGAAAATATAATGATTTAAGCCTTGAAAAGTTCCATTTAAAGGATTTTAATTGAAGAGGGTTTGATCAAACCCCCTTAGATTCAAACCCCCTTGGATAGAACCCCTCTAGTTTTAAACCATACATATAATGGAGTCTCCTCTACACCTATCAAAATGTTGATAAAAAACTACTTTTGATTTACCTTTTGGGAGATCAAATGAATTCATTTAAAATTTATGTTTTATAAGTATGTAGTCTCTATTATAAGCTTCCCAAAAAGTATAATTTTAAATATATTTAATTTGATTATTATATTTATCTTTTATTTCTTATGAATGTAGGTTTTTCACCGAGCATCAAGTTCTATGTTCTACACACATGGAAAATTAGTAAATTAGTGAAAAAAATTCTGAAAAATATCTATGCCCTAGGTATGATGTCCTTGTTTCAACAAAAAAAATAATTGAATTTCAATACATACAGAAAAAGTTATGTTTTATGGAATATGCCTACATGTCTAAATTATAATTGGTTTGACTTCAAAACTTAATTAAAAAACAATATTCAACAAAACATTATGAAACCAAATGCATGCCCTATATATCGGTGTTACCAATCTAAATTCAAAAGAATCAAAATTTTATCCTTTGTAGAAAAAAAGTTATGTACTACAAAATACACATCACTTTAAGAAAATGTTGTTTACTATTAAAAACTAGTTATCAAAGGAAACAAAAAAAAAATTACAATTTAACTCCAAATTTTTTTAAAAATATATATTTAGAATCTATAAATAAAATCTCACAAATCACTAGTTCACATCATCTTCAAATTCCTAACGGTTTAGCGGCTATAGGTGTCAGAAAGTAAATATTTAGTTCAAAATATTAATTTCAATGTCAAGTTTGGCCAAAAAATGTAACCCATTATTGTGGGATGACCCCTCTAAGATTTTAATTGGCAACATCCAAACTTACAATTAGTCATGCTAAATAGAGGAATGCTTCCCCTCTAGCCCATCCCTTGTGCTATTGTTGTTGCTTTCCAGATTATTACTGGGGCTTCCACTTATTATCAAATCAAAACCTCTAATTGAATTAATCATTTCATCAAGTCTTTCTTTTTTTCAAATTCTACACATCTTCCATCTCAATTGGATAAGCTTGTTTCCTTTACATTTTTTTGCAGATACAACATAATTGAGTGGTATACCCAAATGATGCAAAGCAACTTCCCTAGTTCCAGAGAACAAAGCAGAGATATTGATCCACTTTAGATAAATAGGCTTCTAAATATAAAAATGGTATCCTATAATGAATAAAAACCCAATACCAAAATGAAAAATAGTAGGGAAAATGTGGAAAAGAAGTAATTTGTAGACAAACTTGTAGTCTTCTTGAGCATGCTCTTCTGTGATCATTACCAAGTTGTGCTTAGATGCTACATGCATTGTGGATGATGACCCTATCGACAATCCCATGTCAACTTCGGATGTGTGACATCATTGCCCTCTATTTTAGGTTTAATGCATTCATATTCCTTCCCTTGTGCAACTTACTTGAGGATTCATCCCCCTAAACTATTTCTAAAGTTTGAAATTGTCTATGACTTATGTATTGGGTTTTTATGAATCCTTTATTTACCTCTTTTTTTCCTTTATGTCATTTTCTTCTCTAATGTAACATGTACTTTCAAGTCCAATTGGCATACTTTGGTTGCATGCATATAATATAAATTTCATTTATAATGTATTGGAGTTGTCCTAGAATAACTCAAAAGAAGAAGATGAAGCCCAAGCAAGGCATATAGAAAAAGGATCTACTGCAAAACAAGTACAAAAAAAATTATGAAGTTGGATATAGATTACTATTAGCAATTAATATAATTATATTATATATTATATATAAAATAAGTATAATTAAGTTATAAAAAAATATTACTATTAAATATATAACATATTTTGTATGGTATATGTTACTATTACCCCATTTTTATTTTCCAACTCAATTAAGTGGAGATGGTTAAGTTTTATAGTTTTAAGGGCACATGTCTGTTGTTAATGAGTGCTTTGCCAAGAGAAAAATGCCATAAAAGAACTTCAATTAAATGTAATTATTTACAATCAAGAAGAACCATACAACATTGCATATTTTAAAAGGCTTTTTCATTATTCATGAATGTCAAATGAAATGCTCCGACACAAACCATAGGAGTAACTAAAATAGGCAACATAAAAGTAAATTTTACTTTTGAAACAAAAGAAATGCATAAGAAAAGAAAGGGGACTTATCATTGCCTGCGAATGATGAATCCTGTGGTCGAGCTGGCTGCTATCTTCCTCCATCTGTGTGAGCTCCAACGTACCTGGAAAATAGTTTTTGTTAATGCTCAGGGTACCAAGTCTTTTCATACACAATCAGAGCTTCAAAAGTACCATTCACTTTTATGTAGCAACAATACTAGTAATCAGATATCAGCATAACAACATTGATAATGAACAGATACAAGTGCCATATCAAAAAGAAAGATCATACAAGTCACCTCACATCATAAACAAAGGCACATTTTTGTCTAACAAGTTTGTCCAATGTGCAGATATAGGTAAAGTTTCATTGCTGATTACTACATTTAATATTGCAGTATGTGGGGTAAAGTGGGCACCCACAAGGGTTGAACCCAGCATGCTGCCCTCAGGTTATAGTGAGGGATTATAATGAAATAAAACATCATGTTTATCTACTCTAACAAGTATCTATCACCTACAATAGTGGGTTGATGAGTATCACTGTTGTAAATGACAAATGCTTACTAAAACAAAACTCAATGGTAAAAGTAGCAGTTGTTCTATGCATAGAAACAGTCACATTCTGATCTAGCAGTGCCAATCATTGAAAATGATCATTATTGCCCTCAAGGATAGTTAAAATGTCAAGAAAGATAAGCAGTACTACAATAAGAAAACAATATCCATTTTCATCATAAGGTAGGCTTGAGGCAGAGAAGTCATCTTGTCTATTGTGTGAAGGGTTCAGAAAGCTCACCAAATGCATGCAAGAATGATAAACAATACAAAGAGTAGCAAAAGGCCATAGAACAACTCATTCTTGGACAGTCAAGATGTGTGCAATGAGGAATATAGGTGCAGCCATGAAATGGACATCAGTAGAATAGTGGAATAGTCATGAGATGCTATAGTAGTTTCAAAAGTAAAAGGTATAGTTGGTACTCATATATTCTTTCTTTTATCTTCACCAAGTGTATAAATGCATACAAAGTACAGATAGAAGGTGCACAAGATCAAAAGATATATACAAACACATGATGCCTAAGTGGGACAGCCACCAAAATATTATAATCTAAATGCCATACTTAAAGATGTGTGTGCTATACGGAATGAAATGAAGATGCTATATACAAACTATATGTGAGAACACATTTGGTGCAAATTCATAAAGTGCAATGAGTTTATCTGTCACAGTGACAAGTGCATACAGGTTTATATCAGTTTAGAAATTACAAAGAGGAGCTTATACAGTACTTCCAATGTCATATACATCTTGTGAGGAATCATTCAAAGGAGACTGAAACTGAGATGCTTTTATCACCATTGCATGGATGTATCATTGACTTTAGAAGGTCAAGGATAAATAGTGCACTGAATAGCCAGGCATATCAAAAGGAAGAACCTCAGCATATTTCTAAGACAAGGTGTAAGTCTACATAGTTTTGAAGGCCTTGATGAAGTTAAGAAACATCACTAAATAGTGAAGGAACAACATGCATAATAGTGAATGAGTGTGGCATAGGAGGATTCTACAAAAGAACGAATGCAAACAGTGATGAAGTCTTGAAATTTTGCTAAGGTGCATGTATCAAAGAGGACAGTGGACCTGTATAAGCAATATGACAAAGAGTATACAATGATTACTAACAAGTAGATACAACATGTAGAGTATCTCAGGAGGTTTTACAAAGGTGCAGGGGACATGTATGAACAGTGAATAGTTAAAGAACAAGAGCATCTCAAGATAGTGGACATCACTGAAGTTAATGAAGGATATAACAATCACAGTGACAGAGGCTATTGTACTAGCAGTTAGGGAAAAAATTTGGTGTTGACAATGCAAACAAAGAGATAGATAGAATGTCAGAAGCCTGAAGATAGTGATTATAGTCTACAGGTCTGCCTAAGCTTTATGGAGGTTATTCAACCCAAATGAGGGTCTGAATCAGCTGTGAGACTCTTATTGTTTTAGCTCAATTTGAACCAAAAGAAAAGCAGCTACAATTCGAGTCTATGAAAGAGTGGGCAGAAAAATATATTTTCTTCATACAAGTCAAATCCCACATTATATTACACAGAGATCAAATGTAGAGAAGTGAGGAGTTTTTCAAAGCTTCTAGGAGGTTTGTATTTTGCAAAAAACTTAGAAATGAAGGACAGTATTGTTGCATTATCTTCAGCTTACAAGAAGTGACCATTTTTCTACATCAAGCCATGGCCAGAGAAGGCTTATTTTTTCTGCATTTTCAAGAATGAACCATGACAACCAGTATAATGTCGAACAAGGTTTTGTTTTCTGCATTTTAGTAAAAGAAGAGCATCATAATTCTATTGTTTCTGCATACAGAGAGATGAATAAGAAAAAAAGAATCATTTGTTTAAATACCCAGTCATATCCAGATGGAGTCATTTCTCTTCAGCAGGTGAACCCAAGGAATTATATAATACATTTTATTCACACATCTGGGGGTTTTAAATGAAAAGAATGCAGATATAGAGAAAAAATGAAGTTCTTTTTTCTTGAACTCATTTCAAAGAACAAAATGCTCAGAAATGCCCTCAAAATCACGGCCTCTAGCAGCGAAATCCATAGTGAAACTCAGAAAATGAAGAAAAACTGACAGTATAAACGACTTACCATCTTTTTCTACCAAATGCTGGTGTCAAACTCTCATGGTTTTCTTCAGTCGACCTTGAACTGGCTTCAAACACAGCCAAAAATAAAATGCAAGAGTGGTTGGCCAAGAAAAACAAGAAAGATGCATAAAAAACTAGTCAAAGCCACGGCCTTAGAGGCCCAAAATCACCTTCAAATCGACAAAATGGAGGTCAAAATCTTAGTTTTTGATGGCAAAAGCAACTTACCACGCATTTTGCGCAGAAAACCCCAAAATTGCCTTCAGAATCAACAAAAATGGTGCAGTTTGAGCTCCCAAACCCTACAAGTTTGGCAGTAATCGAATCGAGCAACAGAAAAGAACAAAATGCAAATGGGATTTTAGGTTTGTTTTCCTCCTTTTAGTCAAACAACCTAATTTGTATTTTCTCCATTTTTTGACTTGTTTTAAAAATAAATCATTGCTATCCATTATGCCTGTGGTAAAGAATTTTAAGTCTTTAAAAACCTAATGATAATGCATAGGGGCCCGTGAGGCTATTATTCCCTTTTTTTATTTTTTTATAAAGTCAAAATATATAATCATGTAAGGGAAAGGCTTGATGCCTTATTGTCTTTTCTTCTTTTGCATGGTGATAAGGTATTCAAATATTCTTCAATGATAAGTAAAGGCATGATGATGCATGTTGTGAAATGCATGAATTGCTAGGGGTTATAAGGTGTTTTGATGTAGCAAATGTAATGTGTGTAATGATGTGAGTGCATGAGGTATGTTGCATAGAGAGTTTTGGTTTGTGCATGGGAGATATAAGGGCTCTATTTGTCTTTTTGCATAAGGTAGAAATAGATAAAATATTGTAAACGAGTGATAAAGTAATGAATTATAACTTACTTTGTCACTTGTCATAAAAATGCAAAAAGTAATGATAGGCAAATCCATAACACGTAACAAAGTAAGTCTCGTCGATTACTTTATCATTTTTTCACAATATTTAATTTATCTCCAAACTATGCAAAATCGGGAGATTGAATATTAATGTCCTAGTGCCATTGTTTTCTGCATAGGTTTGTAATAAATTTGAAATGTAAAACATTAAACTAAGTGGTGTAATTATAAACCACTTAGTCAATGTTAATTAAATGCAGAAATAATTATATTTATGTCATTTATTGTAAGGGACAAGTTGAGGAGGCTTTCAGTGTGGTCAAAGAGATGTGGTTGAGCATTTATTATGCAAATACCAAATATTTATGATGCTGCAGGAGAGGTTGACAAATAGGTAAAGGAGTTATTTCATGGATTTGACTTGTTTTCAGTAGCATTTAAGGGCATTAAGAGGTTATTTTTGGAGCTTTTATGGTGGGTGATGACATGCCTTGACTTTTTCTTCATTGGGAACTCATTTTGGAGGGCTTTAGACATATATTTTGAGGGCTTTTATGAGATGCACGACCATGGAGGTTTCTTGTCCTTATCTTGTTGCAACTACTTGGAGAAGTCTATAGTCTTCTCTTTTGTTCATTTTTGGGGAGTTCTTTTCATTTTTAAGTTAGATTGTAACTCTTTTGGAGCTCTTTCAGCAGGAGATGATATTGTAACTCATTTTGACATGCATACAGTTTACACCTTGGAGATCAATAGAGATAAGATTTTTCCTTCTTACTTCTTTTATGTTCTATTGTGTGCAGTTAAATGGTTGATACAATTACTTGTGAAGTCATTTCATTTCCTTATCCTTGTATCTCATTGGTAGCACCTTTGTGCAGTTAGTACATGTTATTTTGTAGGTTGTGAGTTGTGTTAGAGTGCAAATAGTTCAAGTTGAGAAAGGTTCCTTTCCTTCTAGGATGATGCAACATATCCTTCCCATGAAATATTGATGCAGAAAACATATAGAACTAGGTTGTGCAAGTCAAGCTTGTATCTTTTGATTAAACTATTGTTGACCTATTTTGCCTCTGCCCAGAACCAAATATTTCACCTTGTATTTTCCTTGAAAATCTTTTAGAAATGCATGTACAAGGTGTAAATTCTTTAAATACTCATGCATACCTTGTCAAAAAATCCCAAGATCTTGCCTAAAGGAATCCTTGCAGAAAACCAAAAAAAAAAAACTCAAAAATCTTTTGTTTTCAAGTGCTTTCTATTGCTGAGATTTTCTCATTTCTATAGCTTGTATTTGTATGTATTTTTGAATGTACATTTGCATATACATTTGCCTTTGTACATACAAAAGAATATGCAAAGGATATATACAAGGAAAAATGTACATTAGCGGGCTTGCAAAATCTCTATCGGCCTTAGAAAATATGAAAAAGGTAGGTTTTATGCATTTCTCAATGTATATCGGGCTTAGGAAGGTGCATGTACAAGGAGGAATCCTTCGCAGATTCCTGGGATATTCTCGGTTTGTATATCTGGTTGCAAGGAGAAACATGCAAGGAAAATTATACAAAGCAAGAGATACATTACAGGAATATTCCTTCAATGTATATCGAGTTTCAAATGCATATTATGTTGTATGTTTGCACATGCAATGAAAAGATACAAGGTTTGACATACAAGTGCATCCGCTACAGTGGAATGTATATTTGGCCTTATATGTTTCTTTGTATATTTCGCTTTGTATGTTTTGCACATACAAGTGAAACATAGAGAGAAACATACAAGGCCGAATGTACAAGAGGTGGCGCCTGCGCACATACAAGGCCGATTGTATGTTAGAAGATACAAGTGAGCATGAACAGTAGAATGTATATTTTGCTTGTATATTTTCACATACAAGCCAATATACAAAGAAAAGATACAAGGGTTGCATGCAAGGCAGACTTGAATTGAAGATCAAATTTAGCGTTTCAGGTCTCAGGTCCGCCTTATATATGTATAAGTGTTTTGTATATTTGAATATGTAGGGAAATATACAAAGAAAGCGATGCAAGCTGGATCCGACCCAGTAGTCAAAGCAGTTGATAAATTTTTGGGGTCTGTGGCTTGTATATTTGGCACTTGTATATCATACGATATACAAGCAAACATACAAATTAGGTGGTGCCACATGGCAGCAGACATACATGCAAGTTAACATACAAATGTTGGGGCCCGCATATACAAAAGAAAATTGTATGCATATACAATTTTGAAATTCAAACGGGATATTCAAGTCTGATATACAAGGCATCATGCATATACAAAGGAGTTGCAGAGAAGGTTTTGGATGGCGATTTAGGTGGCAAATGCAAGTGATATATACACAGATGCAAAGAGATATATATAGGCAGTTGACCAAAACTTTGACCGCCTGTATCTCCTCCGTCCTAGCGAATTTCGACCTGCTGTAAAAGGTAAAGTTGCATATTTTGGTCCCCTCTTTCATTTGGCAAGGTTTTCAGGAGTTTTTGTCACCTTTCCATTTTCAGATCTGCCTTTGCATGTCTTGGGCGACTGGACGTTTCAGTGACTACATTGAGCAGATGAAGATATTTTTAGCATTCATTGCTACACCGTGATGAGGTAGCTCACATTGATGGTAAAGGATTTTTTTTACCATCTGTTTTCAGATTGAGGAGTAAGCAGCTGCAATAAAGACTAACAAATATCTCGTACCTGCCCAGCACCAGATATTTAACACCATAACTGATGCGGCTGGACAGTCATTCATGTAGATATTTTTTTGTCCCAATTCTTAGAGTGAATTTTGTAACTGATCGAGGCAAAAATGAAATGATATATATACATGTAAAATAGATGTATTGAGGGTTGGTTGTTCTTCTGGGCTATTCTTTGTAATGGCTATTTGGCCTCTATGATCAATATAAACTAGTATTTTTGCCTCTCTCTTATTATTTTTTGGCCTGTGTCTGCTCTTCTGGACCTCTCTAAAATTAATATGGGTCTATGTAATGTCTTTCCAGCTATGAGATTATTATTGTGTCTATTCAGTTGCAGCCAAACACATTTAAATCTGGTGTATCACTTAGTTTATTTCAGCATTCCTTCTAACCCTTTTCCCAGCAAGCATTAGCACTAGGTTTAGATGAATTTCTCTGAGCATTAGGCTTAGAGAGAGGAAGCCGGCCTTCTATGGAGGTTTGATCTCATTTCGCAAGGTCCCACACTTCGAAATCATTCCCATGTTAACCCAGATTGCTGAAGTTTCACAACTGTAGCAAAGGGTGCAAATCTCAGTGATAACAACTTTGGCACGCCCAGTGGGACCAGTTTGATGAACTTCTTATCAAGATACTAAGAGATTTGGTGTTTCTCCTAGTATTACCAGCTTTTGGAGGTGATACAAACAACACTATGGTGACTCTACTAAATGAATCAGCTAGATTCAGCAGCCCAAGTACCTAAATAATTTTTTAAGATCAAGATTTTGGTGGTTTTCCTGGCCTATTCTGCTTCAAGAAGCATTGCAATCACCTGGCGACTCCCTTTTTGGTATGTATCTAGTCTTTTCTAGGTTGCAGACCTATTTTTCTCTAATTCTGACATATTTATGAATATCCAGCATTTAGATGCTATAAGGTGTCAGAATTTTATAGGAATTATGGCTATTTCCCTACCCCTAGTCCAAATACAAGCTATTGGCCCCCATATCAGCAATACCAGGTCTCAAATGCCTCTGATTTTATGCCATACAACCCTGCCGCTGCAGAATATCAGCATCCTCATGATGCTTACCTTCCTCCTACCCCTAATGTTGCCCCTGAGAATATTGATGCTTTCAATGAGCTCATGGAGAGTTTTCTAAAGCTTGACAAAAATTTAGATAAGGCCAAAGGAACAGTAGGGTACAGTCGGCCTCAGTGGTTTTATGACCTCAGCATCATAAGCATGTATGGTCTCAAGAAGCTGTCTCTAGATTTGAATAGGGAGGCTGATGAGTTTATAGAAATGTTAACATGTGACCAGCAGCAAGAAGCACAAGAGGAGGTTTTTCAAGAAAATCTTGCTATAAGGACGACACCTGCTCAGCCTACTGCTGAAGAAGTCCCAAATTTTAAAATTCCAAGCTTCAGGTAGCCCTTTCAAATTCCCTTATCAGATGGACCCAGCATGGACGGTTATGATGAGATTGCTAAGTTAAAGGAGCATGTGTTTACAATTCCAAATTTCAACCAGTCGCTTTCTTCTGCGTATGTTCAGCCTACAGAGCAACCTAGATTCCACAAGTTTCCAGGCTTCAATGTCTATATCCCTTCACAAGTCCCTGTTCCTGTGCAAACTTAAATTATCACTCCCCAGGAACAAATTTGTCCAGAACCCTCTCCCCTCCAAGAAATTCAAAAAGTTATTCAGGCTTCTTTACCTGATGCTATTTCAATCAAAATGATTGGGCAAGTTGTCTACCAAGATATTTGGAAAGATGAGCCAAAAGAGGTGGAAGAAAATCAAACTAATGAGGAGCAGTTTGTTCCTACACTCACAGAGATAGAATTGTTTGAATCTATTACACCTGTGAGTAATGTTAACTGAAATAAGGGATTAAGTCCTTTAAACTTTAATTCTTTTGAAGCTTTTTCTCATGCATCTAATTAAGCAAACAAGGTTGAAATGCAAAGAGTGCATGGGGAAAGCCTTCAGCTATAGAGACAAATTAACCAAAATTCAGAAGAGTTGCAGTCAAAGGATGGAGGCATAGGGAAACAAGTTGTTAAGGTCACTTCGGAGATGGATGATGCTACCCTACTTCATGAGCTACCTGATTATGTTGAAGATGAAGAATATGTGCAGCTGGTTGTGAATAGGCAGTAACAAGAGAACAATGAAAGTGGTGACCACTCGTTATGCATAGAGGCCCAGCACGGCAGTGAGTTTCTAGCTCTTGAAGACTTGGAGGAAGCTCTTGTCTGGGATGAGTGTGCTATGGTGGAGTCTATTGCTGAATTTTCTCAGAAAGCAGATGATGCTGCCTTGTTGGATGAATTCCCCAACCACTTTGACAGGGATGAGGGAGGCAATGAGCATGATTGTGAGTTGTTGGCATGTGAAAAAGGATAGGGATATCAGCTTCTTGATGGGGAGGTCTTCTCTTTTGAGCATGTGCATGGCTCATTTTCTGAGCCTAAGTTAGAATATCATGAACATCTTGTTCATAAGGTGGAGGCAGCCATATTTGTAGTAAAATCTCAAGAGCTAAGGTATTCAGACCAGCAAGAAGAGGAAGAATGCAGCCATGATGACATTATATCGAATTTCTTGGTTTCTTTGAGGGAAGAAGGAGAAAGCCAGGAGGTCCCAAGTCAGTTGTTTCACACATAGGAGCAACATGAGAGAAAGGTGGAGGTCACCATCATACCAAATGAAGAGCAAGAACAGAAGAATCAGAGCAGAGACATGAAAATAGTCATCATGATTTGCATGTCATTTCAAGGGGATGCCCAATCAGGCATCTAGCTTAGCTGGAGACATATCAAGAGGAGTCACCACTTGTCATGCTTACCTCTAAGCATGAAGTTGAGCATCAAAATGAGTGGGATCAGCCCATTTATTTGCCACAAGTTAGCAACCAGTCTAGGTGGATAGGTGAGTTTATCTTCACTTTGAAGGGGGTGTTTTATCAATTTGTCATATGTACATTTCCCCCTTACCTCTTTTTAACTGCCCACATGAATGGGAAACATTGTAAAATGTTAAGAAAGGGTAGTTACTTCCAAGAACTAGTTAATGGCTTTGTTTAAGGTCACGTCTGACTAGTTAGTTTAGGATTAGAGTAGGTTTCATTTCTGTTTTAGTTTTCTTTTTCCATAAGTACTTCTGCACAGGCTGCATTGTCATTAGGAGAACACAGGCCCTTTCCCCTTTTTGTATTTTGGAGGTAATTTCTAGTTTCCAGCAAGTTTTAGACTTGACCCCATGCCCAATGGATGCATAAGGCCACTAATCTCATGTTTAGCAGGAAAACATCCCAAAGAAGTCACCAAATTGTTGACCTATTTTGCCTCTGCCCAGAACCAAATATTTTACCTTGTATTTTCATTGAGAATCTTTTAGAAATGCATGTACAGGGTGTAAATTCTTTAAATACTCATGCATGCCTTGTCAAAAAATCCCAAGATCTTGCCTAAAGGAATCCTTGTAGAAATCCAAAAAAAAAAAAACCTAGAAATCTTTTGTTTTCAAGTGCTTTCTATCGCTGGGATTTTCTCATTTCTATATCTTGTATTTGTATGTATTTTTGAATGTACATTTGCATATAAATTCGCCTTTGTACATACAAAGGAATATGCAAAGGATACATACAAGGCAAAATGTACATTGGCGGGCTTGCAAAATCTCTATCGGCCTTAGAAAATGATGAAAAAAGTGGGTTTTATGCATTTCTCAATGTATATCGGGCTTAGGAAGGTGCATGTACAAAGAGGAATCTTTCACAGATTCCTGGGATATTCTCAGTTTGTATATCTGGTTGCAAGGAGAAACATACAAGAAAAATTATACAAAGCAGGAGATACATTACAGGAATATTCCCTCAATGTATATCGGGTTTCAAATGCATATTATGTTGTATGTTTGCACATGCAATGAAAAGATACAAGTTTGACATACAAGTGCATCCGCTACAGTGGAATGTACATTCGGCCTTATATGTTTCTTTGTATATTTCGCTTTGTATGTTTTGCACATACAAGTGAAACATAGAGAGAAACATACAAGGCCGAATGTACAAGAGGTGGCGCCCGCGCACATACAAGGCTGATTGTATGTTAGAAGATACAAGTGAGCATGAACAGTAGAATGTATATTTCGCTTGTATGTTTTCACATACAAGCCAATATACAAATAAAAGATACAAGGGTTGCATGCAAGGCGGATTTGAATCGAAGAACAAATTCAACATTTCAAGTCTCGAGTCCGCCTTATATATGTATAAGTCTTTTGTATATTTGAACATGCAGGGAAATATACAAAGAAAGTGATGCAAGTCGGATCCGACCCAGCAGTCAAAGCAGTTGATAAATTTTTGGGGTCCATGGCTTGTATATTTGATGCTTGTATATCATGCGATATACAAGCAAACATACAAATCAGGGGGTGCCACATGGCGGCAGACATACATGCAAGTTAACATACAAATGTTGGGGCCCGCATATACAAAAGGAAATTGTATGCATATACAATTTTGAAATTCAAAGGGGATATTCAAGTTCGATATACAAGGTGCCATGCATATATAAAGGAGTTGCAGAGAAGGTTTTGGATGACGATTCAAGTGGCAAATGCAAGCGATATATACACAGATGCAAAGCGATATATACAAGTGGTTGACCAAAACTTTGACCACCTGTATCTCCTCCGTCCTGGCAAATCTTGACCTACTGTAAAAGGCAAAGTTGCATATTTTGGTCCCCTCTTTCATTTGGTAGGTTTTCAGGAGTTTTTGTCACCTTTCCATTTTCAGATCTGGCTTTGCATGTCTTGGGTGACTGGATGTTTCAGCGACTACATTGAGCAGATGAAGATATTTTTGGCATTCATTGTTGCACCGTGATGAGGTAGCTCACATTGATGGTAAATGATATTTCTTTACCATTTGTTTTCAGATTGAGGAGTAAGCAGCTGCAATAAAGACTAACAAATATCTCCTACCTGCCCAGCGCTAGATATTTGATGCCATAACTGATGCGGTTGGACAGTCATTCATGTAGATATTTTTCTATCCCAACTCTTAGAGCGAATTTTGTAACCGACTGAGGTAAAAATGAAATGATATATATACATGTAAAATAGATGTATTGAGGGTTGGTTATTCTTCTGGGCTATTCTTTGTAATGGCTATTTGGCCTCTATGATCAATATAAACTAGTATTTTTGCCTCTCTTATTATTTTTTGGCCTGTGTCTGCTCTTCTGGACCTCTCTAAAATTAATATGGGTCTGTGTAATGTCTTTCCAACTATGAGATTATTATTGTCTATTCAGTTGCAGCCAAACACATTTAAATCTGATGTATCACTTAGTTTATTTCAGCATTCCTTCTAACCCTTTTCCCAGCAAGCATTAGCACTAGGTTTAGATGAATTTCTCTGAGCATTAGGCTTAGAGAGAGGAAGCCAGCCTTCTCTGGAGGTTTGATCTCATTTCGCAAGGTCCCACACTTCGAGATCATTCCCATGTTACCCTAGATTGCTGAAGTTTCACAATCGCAGCAAAGGGTGCAAATCTGGGTGATGACAACTATGTGTGCAAAATTGATTTTACAGGTCAAGATAATTAGTTGGTGCATCACCTTAGTGGTTAGTTTTACTTTTGATATTTCTTTCTTACCCTTTCCTCTGCAAAACATTAGGATAGTTATAGGTGGAGTATCAAGAGGAAGTTGGCCTTCTTCGGAGGTTCTTTCCATCATAGGTGACCCACAAGCCTTGAAAGATCCCATGTTTCTCCAGAATGCTAAGTTCTGCAACTTAGCAAGGGTGCAATTTTGAGGGACAACAATTTTTGGCATGCTCAGTGGGACTATTAGAATCAAAAGAGTTCAAATATTACATTTTTATTGCTGGTTTTGATGTGCAACCAGTAATTTTCAAACCTGTAAAAGGTTAAAGTCTGCATATCTAGTGTCTCTGAGCTTTGGTTTAGTAAAATTAGTGCATTTCAGCTTATGAAAAGGATACAAGCTAGAAGTAGTCTTTCATCCTTTGAGTATTTGCAATTATCCCCACCTAGGAGAAGAGGGATAATAGCTGAGAAACCCAAGAAAAATCATGTTTATTCTAGGAGAGCCAAGTCTACTTCTCCTGCTGTTATAACTCATACTACCCCAAGAATCCCAGTTACAATGATTCCTGGAGCTAGAAATCAGCCATTTGTTGCATTCAACCAAGGCAGCCCACTAAATTTAGCTCAGCATGATGACATTCCTGTAGATGCCTTAAAAAGTTTACCATATTTTAATGCTGAAGATCAAACTACTCCAAATGAGCATATAAAAGATGTTGCAAACCTGTGTTGTCCATCATGTGAGAGAAGAAAATGTTGCAATTAGATTCTTAGCAGCTTCCCTCAAAGGGAAGGCTTTGTAGTGGTTCAGAAGCCTACCAATTAACTCCATAGATTCATGGGATCGTTTGGGAGAGGAGTTGTGCAATTTCTTCGAAGATAAATCAGACCATTTGTCATTGGTGGAACAGCTGTCTACAATTAAGAGGGCTCCCCATGAGGTTATGTCAGACTTCAACCACTGTTTTCAAAAGACATGGGATGGAATCCCACCAACGGTAAGGCCTACTGCTAACCATGCTTTCTTATATTATTTGAGAGCTTTAAATAGTGATATCTCTATTATGGTTCAATCTATGGGAGGAACTTCCTTACCACAAGCTTATGCTATAGCTATAAGAGCTGAGAACGGCCTCATACAGGCTGGTAAAATTGTCCCTAGACCTCCTTTGCCAATATTCCCTGCTATTCAGCCACCAATACCAATGCATGTGTCTCCTATAGCTATTATACCCACTGCACCAGCATTACCAACACCTAATATCCAGCCCAATAACCAGGAAAATGCTATTCAAACTCAATCTTTTGAGTTACAGGAGATCAAAGGGCTGTTACAATCTTTTGGTAACGAGATAGTGAACCTTAAGAGGCAACAAGGTCAAAGTTTCAGGCCTTATCAAACCCCATTTCAATCTAATTACTAGCAAAACTAGTCAAATAGGCCTCCTTATTAGCCAAATAATCAAGGCCCAAGACAAGCCTTTAACTCTAGGATATCAAGCTTACAACCCAAACGTTGCTAGTTCCTTGAAGGAGATTGTACCCACACAAAACTATTTGGCTCAGGACTATGACTGGTGCTTTCCTTGTAATCAGCCCCATAACCAAAATACATGTGCTAATGGGGTGATAAACCAAGCTTTGATGGTTCAAAATAGTCCAGCAGTGCAGTCTAATGTGTCTGTAGAAGCTCCTATCCAGCAGCAAGAAGAACAGGTACATGAGACAACACTCCTAAACTGGCAAGGAGAAGAATTTTGTGGTATGAACCAAGTTGGTTCTTTAATTGCAACCAATACACGTAGCAAGAAGAGGGCTATAGATGAAGGGCAACAGCTTGATAAAGCTAAAACCCATGTGCATCAAGCGCCAAACGTGGATCAAGGTGTTTCTAACCCATCAAATGCTGAGAAAATTTAAGTTTTACCAAGAAGTTAGCCTTTGGTAGGCAAGGAGCCACCAATTCAATTAGCTTTTACTCAAGGTGGTGTAACTGCCCCCAAAGGCCAAGTTAAGTTAGGTACATCTACTTTCAATATCCTTGAACATATGAAAAAAGTGAATGTATCTATGTCTCACTACTGTATTTGACAACAAATTCTGACGAATATTTGGTGACATATCAACAAGATATTGTCGACTTACCAATGCAACACTAATTTAAATTTTGTCACTAAATTTTCATTGCTTTAACGACCAATTTTTTTACGTCAAAACCACGACCCAGCATCATCGGTCAGTGCCACAGAAAATGTTGGTGGTGTCCGTCGCAAAATTGACATAACTTCGTCCATCTATCGACGCAAAAAATCACAAAATGTTGCAGAACGCCCATTTGAAATTGTCAAAAAAAACACTAAATGTTCATCCATTTTCTGATGAGGTGGAGCAAACCATGACCCAGCATTGTCGGTCAGCACCACGGAAAATGTTGGTGGTGTCCGTCGCAAAATCAACGTAACTTCGTCCATCTATCGACGCAAAAAATAAAAAAATGTTGCAAAACACCAAACATTCGTCCATTTTCTGACAAGGTGGAGCAAACCGTCATTGCCATTACGATGAAAACTGCATCGCTGTACAACAACCTCATCGCAAATTTTTGTGGTTCGTTGGGCTATGTTTGTCGAAATTGCAATGAAACCCTGCAGTTTTTAAAAAAAATTATTCGAATAAAAATTTTTTACTTTCACTGATGGTGCCTTATTTTATCCACTATGTCGGCGTAACTTGAGATATGTTCTCCCGACTAAATGTTATCGGTGTAAGATGTGTCGTCGGGCGGTCCATTTTCTATTGTTTTGATATCAATGTGTTCCTCCAATGAAATATATCAGTGTACCTTATGCCGAAATCCTGAGTGAGTCTATCTTTTACTTTCTTGAATAACCCATCGGTAGAAGAAAAAGAATGTGTCTCCGATATGAGCCTTTTATCTTCATCGGAGTAGTATATGAGATTGGAATTGTCACTTGTTAGGCTTCCAATGGCCGATGAGTATTTTTTGGGGGAAACTTTCATGAGTTATGCCGATATGCATTTCCTGTGGTGCTACATTCTCTATTTGTTCTGTTTTAATCAAAATATACAACCCAATTTCTTCTGCCGATCGATATGAATGCAATGTGCCTATGCCGATATTGTACAATGTGCTTCCTCGTTCACATAGGCCATTCCTGTAATGTTTTTATCGGTGAAGCTTGCTAGTTGTTGTGTCGATATATTGTATCATGCCAATATAAACATAAAACATGATCAGGGTGACATAGATACTGCTTAGCCGATATGTTATATCTCTTCAATTTGAAATGTGTGAACAATGGGTCTTGGATACATATAGTGAGTAAATAGCTTACAAGAACAATGGTAGAAGACTTAGCAATGAAGACTTGGGCAAATACTGCCATAGAAATTGTTGGATACGTCTCACATGACCTGCAATAATGCAAGTCCCAAAGCATATGGGCATAGTGTTGAAAACCCACACATGGAAACTAGGGACCCAAATTTGTGTCTTAAGGTTGTGGAATCCCTACAAAAACCCTCCTTAACCAATCAAAAAGTAAACAATTGTCTACTAATTTAAAAGCATTAATCACAAAATCAGTTTTTATAGTTGAGACAGGTGTGAATGAAAAAAATGGAAGACTTATGGTAAAATTTCAAATATGTGAAGATCTCCTTGGGAAAAAATCTAATAGTCACCTTCTTCTCTCATAGTGGAATAAAGTAAAATATGTTCTTAACATTTTATACGCAAAAGTTAGTGTAAAGACAACATACAAGTATGCTGATGCCATCATTGAACTGCACACCAAGCTCACAAATTAAAACAAGTATTGTTCCCGCAATGTATGAAGCCCACCTGATTGCAATTGAGTTCAAATAGAAATTAAATCCACAATTAATGATTTCCAAATAGTACATTCTATTTTTGGTCAGTTGTGTGTGTGAGAGTGAGAAAGTGAGTGAGTGTGTGTGTGTGTGTGTGTGAGAGAGAGAGAGAGAGAGAGGTCACTTTTGTGATGGATGTCTAGCAAAATATGTGCGTGCTTTCTCATATGATACTTGGGCGAATAAAAATAATAGTTAAACCCAAACCAAAAACTAAACCAACAACATATAATACATAACTCTATTAATTCTATCCAATGAAATTATTTTATCATCAGTGCATGAAGCACATGACAGGTGATTACTAGGAGCAATCCATCCACTTACTTATTCCATTGGTCACTAAATAAGAGAATCATCTATAAAATTGCTACCCAAATTAAAAGGTACCCCTCATATGGATCAAATGGCATGTAAGCAAATAGAGATGATTATTGGGAGCAACTGCAGAATCAATAACCTACCAAACAATGGCATGACATCATCACTAACTACTCATCACATAGTGAATTGTGGATGATTTTAGCATTAACCACATAATTACAATATATGTATGTTTAATGATTTAATATCAGATGTGTTACAGTGCTCTCTCCTAGACCCCTCATACCCAGACCTAGTTTGAACCGTGTACCAGTCTCAAGCCAATTCTTGTGCTAAAATGGTTGGGCTCTTCTCTTTTGTTTCTACACTACATGAGTACATCCCAAGTTTGTCTAATCTAAACTCGTATATCCCCAGACGCGGGATCCATCCGTGGATAGCTTCCCCTGCAAAAGCTGTCATCCAGGGTAACATATGAGATGTGTTAAAAAGTAAAATAAGTACAAAGGGTAACATATTGAAGCAAAGAGAACTAATAAAAATTGCATAATCTTAAAAGTGCAGCTAATGAAATATTGAAAAGTGCATTACCTTATTGAGCTTCTCTTTGTTTCGAGAATAGTTTAATATTCTCTACTTAACAGGGCCAACCATGTGATGGTGGAAGCTCATTTGGCCCCTCCCTCCCCCCCCTCACATCACTCTTAATTCCCCATACCCGATCATATAACATTAATCATTCATTCATCCATTAATAACATATAACATTCATTCATTAACATATAACATCCATTCATTAACATATTTGCATTCATTCATTAACATATAACATTCATTCTTTCAGTTTTTACATATTATCAAAAATATGGTTGTCAAAAATATTAGTTTTTAACATTCATTAACATATTATCAAAAATATGGTTGTCATAATATGATTACAATCACTTTTTTTTTGTTTCTTTTTTGCAGCTAAAAAAAGAAGTGGAGTATCATTTTCTAAATCATCTGTCCCCCCTTCAGTTGTTCTGCCCTTTGCTCATGATCTTAATGTATGCCTAGTCATGTACTCACGACGTGGAGGCCGCTGCAAGGGGGGGTCTGCTGCAATAACAAAGAAATGTTAAATTGATATGTTTTATTATTATTATTGTTACAAGTATTTCATTAATTAAAAGAACATTAGAGTGGTGCTCTTTACCTGATGGGGCCACATCATGTTCCTGATCTTGTCTTATAGCCTCATGCTCAACATGCTGAACACCCTCTAAATCCTCTAGATTTGAAACATGAAAGGTTACATTAATTAATACCCCAATTGCAATTAAATATGTTTAAAAGAACATTACAGTGGTCCTCTTTACCTGATGGGGCCACATCATGTTCCTAATCTTGTCTAGCCTGATCATGCTCAACATGTTGATCATGCTCTACATGCTCTAAAGCTGAAACACGAAAGGCTACATTAATTAATACACCAATTGCAATTAAAGATGTTTAATTGTATTAATCCATACTACGTTTTGTATAGCACATGAATACATCCAATATTGGGATGCACACGATGACCTTCATCTGCAGGTTGTGCTCCACCCTCACTAGGCTGCATTCCAATGTCATGTGCAGTATTATCATTGCTTGCCTGTTTAAAACAAATAGGCACATAATTACTTTATGGTGGAAATTAATATTGAATAGATTGCACAAGTATTCAATTTTAAATAAACTTCATTGAGTTTATTTACCTGCGTGTCAGATGCAGTGGAAGATTGTGTTTGCCCAGTCAAGAGTCTTAGGCATTCAACCACGGCTCCATAGCCTTGCTGGAAGGCAATCTTCAGGTCCTCTTCTATGGGCACTCTATTGGATTCAGAGCCCTATATTTTTGCATAAGATCATGAATTTTGCTTCTATGGTGTGATAAAACCAAATTGTTTGTAATTTATTATTTGGATGCAAATTTTCATTTATTGATACTTACAATTTGTGCGGCTAATTTCATATAACCACGAGAGTCAAGTTTGTGCTACCCATGTTTTTCTAGTCCTGCCTTTGTTTCCTTCGATGTGTCGGACAACCTATGAAAAGTTTGAAATATGTTAGATTATGTAAAAAGAAAGAGTAACCAGTATATAATTACATTGTTGATAGTATCACATACCTTCCTTGGCCCGGTGGTGTCTTTCCTTTTTTTCTTTTCAGCATTCTCCTTTCCATCCAACACCAGGTCATTCCACTCCTCCGGAATCATGGGGGGACGCTCGTACTTTTTGTTCTTCTCTAAATGTTACCTATATTGGTCCCTCACATACTTTAGATAGGTACCAGCTTTCTTAAGGACCTTGGTTCGGTTGAATGTGTTATTATCGAACAGCACAACTAAATGGTTAATGAGCTCATCTTTTAAATCTTGATTTTGGGTATTCCACCATGTACGTATGGTGGTGGGCCCGAAGATCTCCAATATAATATCATTTAGATGTTTATAAAAAATATCATTTCCTGCAAAATGATCATGGGATCATTAGTCTAAAAAGAGTGATCAATAACTAAATTTCAATTGGATTATATATAATAATAATTAAAACATTTTAAAGTACCTAGGACCTTCTCTATCTTATTGGGAACGAAATCTTCGGTCACCACAAATGTGACTGGCAATGTTCTCGTACTAGTAATATGGGAAGATCCAAGAAATGATGCTAGAACATCACCAGTACTAGTGGCCTCTGCAGCCCCAGGTACATGTCCTGACGCATGTTCTAGCATGTGTTCGCTGCTAGAGGGTGCACTACCCGATGCCTGTATGCTATGTGTTGCCGACATTTCAATCGACAATATAGGCATGGATGATGGGGTCAGATGATGTGATGTATGTGCAGGAAGATCAAGATCGACACTTGTACCAACCCCTACTCCCCGGACAGCACCTGCAGTACCCTAATCATGGCCAGTAGCATCATGAGGATGCAAAAAATCCTGTAAAAACAACACATATTTTAGTTCATGACATAAAAGAGTACAAATTATAAAACCATGAATGAACTTATGTTATAATTAAAGATCTCATGATAGCTTACTTGCAAGTTTCGTGCTCTCTTAGTCAATATTTTAACCCTTTCTCTTATCGCATCTGTTTGAGGCACTATGAATAACAACTGAACGATTTCTTTGTTGCATTTTTTTTGGGTCTTCTTTATCATATCCAGAGGGTTTGCAGAATATGTAATGTCATCATCACATAATAGTGACTACACCTCCCTATGGATGCTCTCCTCTATTGCTGGTGCCTTTCCCCGATCATCCGACTATGGCAAGAATATTAAAAACATTATCGAAATTAACCCAATAAAATTATGATAAAAACATAATAATAAAACATTTTGCTCATATCTAATCTGTGCAATTACAATGAGGTAAACTAGTTGGGTAGAAGCACTTGAAGATGCATCGTGATCTGTGCTCTAGGCTAGAGCCTTCCCCCTATGATCAATGTCCCGCTGTGACAAAAAATAAATATAAAAAAACATTATCAAAATGAAACCAATAGACTTACAAAAAAAAAACATAATAATAAAATGGTATATTGGAGTCATTAATTGGAGGTTGGGTAAAATGGTATATAGTACGTACCACCCCCATAGTAATTGTGTTTGTATCTATGTGATTCAAATTGTAATTGATTAGCAACTCTTCCCCTGTAGTTATTGATTTTATCGCACATACGAATACACGGTTTCCCTCGTGCGCCTCGAATATGCAATTGGGTTGCTTATTTGTTGACCCAAGTCATGTACTATTTATAAACCCTGCAATATTCCTTGATGCCTTTGGCCTTCTGTCAAGGTACATAGCCACTCCTTTATTTTGATCCTTATCTTTTAACTGTATATAATTTGCTGACAGTGCATACCTACGCATACTTCATGTATATTGAACCAGTTGCATCCAATTTTTGTAACTATAACAGGGTCCGACGTACTCCATCAATTTAGTAATTTTGTCGTAATAGACCTTTATGTCGTCCATGCAAAATAGGCCCAAACCATGTAACGACAATGGTGCTATGTGATATATCCTCTCATTGACACAGAAATTAGTGTTTATTGGAGGAAGTTCCTTGGGTACCCATTGTTTCCATAGATGTTTGTACCTCAAGGGCACCTCAATGTCGCCTATGCTCTCATCATCATAAGAACATGACCCTCCTTCAGCAAGAAAAAATTCCATGCATTTACAGAATTTTCTTCTAATCTTTTGACCTCTAGTTGATCTCCCTCTTTTAGACCTACTACATGTCTTGCTTTCCTCTTCTCTTCCTAAATTTCCCTCGCTCGAGGAAGATAGATCTGACGAATACCTATTTGGTGGTACCTACACTCATAAAGATGTTGGATGAAGTTCTTTCATGGTGATGTGATCCCAAGGTATGGGGTTGGAGGATTAAAAACCAAGGTTGTCACTACTAGTCAAATGCATGTGGAGGTAACAATAGTTTGTAGGCATGGGAATGGTTTGTAGGGTCACCAACCTTGTGTTTTGAAGCCATTTCCAAGAATTGTATGGAATTGAATGGCCTTAAAGGCATGGTAGAATGGTTGGATATGGTAATAATCTCAATCACCTTCCTGTTACATCAAAGTTCATGCATTTTAGTCAAGATTTGTGTGAGTTATTGTGGATTTACTTCAGACTACTATCCTCAGGGTAAGCAGAGACAAATAATTATGTTTCTCCTTTATTAATTGGTGGAATCTTCTGGTTTCTTATGAGATTATCCTACTATGAATGTTCTTTCATGTTTTAGTGGATTTAGGGAAAAATCATAAAGATAAGATGCGAGGGAATGAAGTTTCTTGACTGAAAAACTGTGTATAGTCTGTAAACAGAGTAATTATGAAGGTTAAGCCCTTAGGGTTTTGTGAAAATACTTTGTAAATGGACTTTGATGCTTTGAATAGCATATACCATTCAAACTAAACATGTCCCAAGCACTGGACAAGTGTACTTTGGTTAGGAGTTAGTAAAGCAACAAACCCTTATGCAAATCAGGCCTAATTAGGCCTAAATCTGGTTGAGACAACAATATTTGAAGCTTGTTTTGTAAAAGTTTTGATGCCCGTTTTGAATATGTTTTAGATCTGCAAGGAGGGCATTGAAAAGTGTGGATAGACTTGTGTAATAGTGCTTAGATTGTGAATGAAACCCTGACAAATAGGTTGGCAGACCTACAAGCGTTGCAAACAGGGTATGAAGGAACCAGTGACAGTAAGAACTTTAAGGGATTTTGATGATTAAGTGTGAGTTCTTGGTTTTTTTGGTTAAGAGATTACCAAGGTATAATTTGATCTCATTTGATATAAGGTTTGGTGTAAGCATGAAGTTAAAAAGTCCATTGCTTTGACTAATCTGTCTAATAATAGCCCTGTTTTGGAGACTAAAATGAAAGTACAGTATATGATTTTGTTAAATTGTCAAGAATAAAGGATGGGAGATGGTTTACATTTGTTTGAAGTGAAATGGAATGGAAATTGTGTGTTCTATATTAGCCTAAATACTGTTTTGGGTCAGATTACTTTTTGTTGAGTTGAAATTGTGAAGTTTAGGACAGTCATAGAGTTAATGGTAAAATGAAAGGGCAGACTGGGTAATTGTTTGTTTTGATCAAGATGAAGTTGACTAAGGTGTTTGAAGGTCTAGTAATGGTTTGGAACTCTAAAGCAAAAGTTGAGTGTTTGTTTTGAGTTTTGTGAAGGGAATTATAGTTGAATAAGTGTGTCAAAAGAAGGAAAGTTCAAGATTGTTTGCAACTTGTCAAATGAGATTGTGTGAGTTTGTTTCCTTCCTCTGACTCTACATCATGTACTTCTATACGTTCTCTTATGGATAGGAACTAGGCATTTTTTATTGCATCACGGACCATGTATTGTTTTCAGTCCCTTTGATCATTTGTGGACCTCAACATGTAAATTTATTTCATCAAAGTTTAGAAATTTGAACACTAGTGAACTTCGTGTGCTGTTATGTGATGGGAATTCCTTTCAATCTTATAGTGGAAAAAATATGCTAAGACAGATACAAAAACTACAGTTCACAGGCTAAAAATGGGCACCCAACTGATTGAACATCTCAAAGCTTGGCTGTTCAAACTAATCAGATACCAGTACTAGGTAGTGCTTGGGTTTGTCAATGGGACATTGGTTCGAATTGACCAAAATATAGCATGCAACACCTTGATGGGAACAAACAGAGTCTAAATCACTGTACTTGCAACAAGATTTCCAAATGTGGGGGAAAAATCACTTACAATCATTGTCCCTTGGTCAATTTTCCATTTCTGAGTGCCCTCACCTCTCGCTCTGGATTTCCTCCTGCCAAATGGTTCCTAGTCTTCCTTCTCGACTCAATGGCCTTGTAACACTCATCCAATGAAGTCTCGTAACTCTCCACTCAGGGGCTAGATGCAGTGATTCTCGGTGCAACTCTCCAGTTATAGTCTCAGTGCAGTATGCTATGTCGTGCTCCTGCGCACACGGGGCCAAAATTCAAAATATATAGTTTATATATATGCTATGTCAACATATAGTTTATATACAAAATATATATGCTATGTCAACATATCATTTATTTTATTTTCTACAAAATATAATTTTTGTATGGTGGCTTGTTGAACTCATATAGTTGGTTTTCTCTTTCTTTATAATTTTTGATGATTTATTTCCTATGACATGATTGAATATTATTTGCAGTCCTAGTGATTGTTAAAAAAGCTTATGATATGTGATGTTTAATCATGACGGATGTCTAAGAATCAGTGATTGAAATACTACTTGACTAAAGATTGAGCTATCTGATATTTTGTCATTTAAACATCATGGAAGAAATGCTTGCAATCAATGTCTTATTAATGTAGCCTACAAGGTTTCTTTTCCTAGTTTTTTTTGGTCCTATTCTTGTTATGACTTTTTGTTTTCCATTGGTCTATTACAGTAATGGGGAGCATATCTAGTGAATTAATTCTTTTAGTCTCTTTGATTCTTATCCTTGTGCATAACGAGTTTTCTTCTATCCTAGGAAGGACGAGATGCCTTTATATAGCATGACCTCATGTTTGAGTCTCGAAACCCTCCCATATCGTCAACGCATGCTTCTAGGATATACATGCGAAGTTTCACTCCATACAAGTACAAATTGAAAAAATTTCAACGTTGGCCCCATTCACATGTCACTATGCGAGGTCAACATGAGAAAACACTAATTTTTTGGGAATGAAATAACCAAAGATATGATCAAATAATATCTAATCATAAATAGTCATAGAGTAATTAGGATTTGATCATATGGAAATTTCTAGGAGAGCTACAATAGTTGTAACATCATGAATTAACAACATTAAAAAGTACATCATGAATTAATTATGTAATGGCATAAAAATTAAAAACATAATGAATTAATTATGTAACCATATAAGTCAAATATAATTCTATCAAGAAATCAATATCAAATAGATAATATAATTGCATAACTCATACATTTCAATGTCATTGATCTTATTCTTCATCCAACTCTTTGTCTGTATCATCCAATCCAGATTCGACATTGTAAGGATTGGTCATATCATCATCGTCGTCATTGATATCAGTTTTGATACTTTCATCATCCACACGGATATCATCTTCATGAACATTAACTCCTACATCATCATGATCTAGTTCCTCTTCTTCGACATCTTTGTCAGGCACATCATCAACTAACTATTGATCCTGATCATCATCTACATCATCTTCTAGTTCTTCGGTATCTTCTTCTTCCACCACATTATACTTTACTAGTCTTCCTCTTGGATCATGTCTAACAACAAATGACCAACCTGGTTTACTTGGAACCTTTGAGTAAAATACCTGCTCACATTGGCTTGGAAGAACATAGGGCTCATTTCCAGCGTGCTCGATCGACCTTGTATTAACCATGGTAAATCCATTATCATGTTCAATAACAGTTCTCTTGGGATCATTTTCATTCAATCGTAGCATGTACCATTGGACGACAAACAGAACTAATTTGAAGGACTTAAAGTCACACTCAAGTATATCATCCAAAATCCCATAGTATCAATTTTCTAAGACTTCTAGATGTATGTCGCTTCTAGATGAAACATCAGTCACCTGAAAGACTACAGTTATCCCAGAATCACAAGTTTTTTTTGTGTCATCCAACTTTTTGATTCAAAATTTATGACCATTGCACCACATAGCCTTGTGGTGTTTCACTTGCAATATGTCAAACATGTAAAAATTATTGCATCATCAGTTGATAAACATATTTATTCTTGGCTGAATGTATGATAAAAATAATTAAATAATATGGGTGATTAATATATTTATACATACCTGTTTATCTCTTAAACTATATGTGATGCAGAGGGAAAACCAGTTGAACATTAACACAGGTTGTGGAATCCTTGAAAAGCCCACAAAATAACCATTATAGTGTGGATCGGCCAGATAAGGTAGAAGTCACACCGAAATGTACATATTCTTGCCTATCGGCAAGACTGTACACCGTCGGTCAAACGAAAGAGACCTTCGCCGATACATATCTCTCAACGATGAGTGGCTTCTATTATGTGCCTATCGGTATGATATTATTCTATCGGCGAGCTCCTCGAATCTTCTGCCGACGCTATCGGTCACACCGATGAGCGTCTAACTCCCACTTCTCCATCGGCAACACTTCATAATGATCTCCCCGATCGGCTTGACATAAATCATCGGCCACTTCATAAATTCCTTCACCGATAAGTCTCCTCTCCCCGATGGTTAGAACCATCGGCTAGACCGATACTGTCGGCCTAACTTTTAGTGAGTCTCCCGATGTGGTCACTCTTGCCGATGCACTAATGAGACTCTTCCACCGACACTCCCTCTCACCCTGATGCCTTAGGTCAAGGCAATCATCGGTGAGACTTTCACCTTCGGGCCAGCGGCTTTCAGTTCCTCTGATGATGATTCTTTCACCGATACATACCTAGAATTTGTTATGCAATCTGTGGGGTCCACAGTCTTTGACCCAACCGGTTGTATGTCTAAAAGGATAGATACACACAAACTATTCTGTCATACGACTGACGTATACACACCGATTGATCTCGCATACATTTGTATACACATGAAGTGCACAGTTCCTCTCCACAGCTCATGTAACCGAACAAAACACACAGAACTACAAAAACCCACAAAACAGAAAAGTAAAACACACTACTCTATACGGAGGTCATTCCACTGGTTTCGAAGAAACCCACCAGTGGAATGACTCCAAACGATGTCTTCTGCGGATTTACACTAGAAATAGAATTTGCATTCCTTCCCAAAGTTAGTTTACAATCTTCTCTCTCTCTGTCTGCCCTTTCTACGAATACAAAGATAACTATTTAAAGACTCATACATTGGCAGTTACAGAAGGTGGAAGGTGAACCACCACTGCCAATCGGTTACACTTCTTGTTCGGTTACAAGCTTTTAAACTGTTTCTTGACATACATGTCATTATTCAGCCGACTAAGACTCAAAGTGGCCTAAGGCCTTACAATATAACATTTTGGACATAACATAAAATGTATAGGATCCTCAGATTCTTAATGGCTTCGAGGTGCTTCTGCACCATACTCCCAGACTTGAAAATTTTCCATGTCCCATGGAAATGCTCAGTGAAAAGCCTGCAATATCTTTTGGCTTTCTCGATGGCTTCAATACTAACTGGATGCCTCTGCTGCTTCCTTTTTACCTTCTAACTGTGACTCCTATTAATGGAGTTTGACTGGCTACCTCCAAGGTGCATCTCTATCTGAAGTCCATTCCTCCCTGCTAGAACTACCCTTCTGTCCCTCACCTGGGAGTCCTCTCTTGCCTCTCTCCCCAAGACTGTTGGCGACAACCAATGGACCATCTCCTCTGGCCCTCTTGACAGACCTTCCTGTCTGCCTACAGCAGTGAGTGAACTTACACCTGCAACCATAAAAACTTCATAACAAAAATCAGATAGTAAAAACCAAATGCTCATCCCGAACTCCTGGTGTAGATTGCCTCTTTCAGCACTCTATCTACACACTCAGAATCTTCTGAGCTCTTATACCAATTTGATGCAGAGGGAAAACCAGTTGAACATTAACACAGGTTGTGGAATCCTTGAAAAGCCCACAAAATAACCATTATAGTGTGGATCGGCCAGATAAGGTAGAAGTCACACCGAAATGTACATATTCTTGCCTATCAGCAAGACTGTACACCGTCGGTCAAATGAAAGAGACCTTCACCGATACATATCTCTCAGCGATGAGTGGCTTCGATTATGTGCCTATCGATATGATATTATTCTATTGGCGAGCTCCTCGAATCTTCTGCCGACGCTATCGGTCACACCGATGAGCATCTAACTCCCACTTCTCCATCGGCAACACTTCATAATGATCTCCCCGACGGCTTGACATAAATCATCGGCCACTTCATAAATTCCTTCGTCGATAAGTCTCCTCTCCCCGATGGTTAGAACCATCAGCTAGACCGATACTGTCGGCCTAACTTTTAGTGAGTCTCCCAATGTGGTCACTCTTGCCGATGCACTAACGAGACTCTTCCACCGACACTCCCTCTCACCCTGATGCCTTAGGTCAAGGCAATCATCGGTGAGACTTTCACCGTCGGGCCAACCGCTTTCAGTTCCTCCGATGATGATTCTTTCACCGATACATACCTAGAATTTGTTATGCAATCTGTGGGGTCCACAGTCTTTGACCCAACCGGTTGTATGTCTAAAAGGATAGATACACACAAACTATTCTATCATACGACTGACGTATACACACCGATTGATCTCGCATACATTTGTATACACATGAAGTGCACAGTTCCTCTCCACAGCTCATGTAACCGAACAAAACACACAGAACTACAAAAACCCACAAAATAGAAAAGTAAAACACACTACTCTATACGGAGGTCATTCCACTGGTTTCGAAGAAACCCACCAGTGGAATGACTCCAAATGATGTCTTCTGCGGATTTACACTAGAAATAGAATTTGTATTCCTTCCCAAAGTTAGTTTACAATCTTCTCTCTCTGTCTGCCCTTTCTACGAATACAAAGATAACTATTTAAAGACTCATACATTGGCAGTTACAGAAGGTGGAAGGTGAACCACCATTGCCAATCGGTTACACTTCTTGTTCGGTTACAAGCTTTTAAACTGTTTCTTGACATACATGTCATTATTCAGCTGACTAAGACTCAAAGTGGCCTAAGGCCTTACAATATAACATTTTGGACATAACATAAAATGTATAGGATCCTCAGATTCTTAATGGCTTCGAGGTGCTTCTGCACCAATATGCTAAATCAATTTCCCTTGGTGTAACATTAGAATCTCCATTACGATGAGCTTCTTTAACCAATGAAGCCACACCTTCCCATGTTAATGCATGACCGGATTGTTGACATCATTCAATCCATACTGTTATCCAATCAATATTATTTGCGACATACCAATGTAGTGCATCCCACTCTCAACTAACTGTATCAAAAAAAATTGAAATTCACAAACGATGTATAATTAGTTAATTACCATGGTATATGACCTTAATTTATAATTGATGTACCTGAAAACCTAACATTCCACTACCAATGATCTTATTATCTTTTGTTGTTGGATGAATTCAAATTAAAGGTGTATGCACAAAGAATGAATTATGACCCTGAAGGGTACATACACTCTTGTTAGAAAAAGAAAAACCTTAGTGGATAAACCCATGTTCCTATACTGGGGGAAGATGTGTTTAAGAACAAAGAAGACAAAGAAGCAGAGGAGGTTATAGAAAATTTCATGAAGGTATTATACCCTAAATTACAAAATTTGGTATTATGAGAGCCATCATTTGTGTGACAAGATCCACAGCATAGCCACCCATAACCATTAGTACCATTGCCATAGTTACAACTAACCAAAATACCATTACATCCACTTCAGCAAGACTTTGAACCCTTCATACCGACCCAAAAAGAAGCAAGGATTTAGACTCGTGAAGAAAACAACTTACACAAGATTTGAAAGCTTATGAGCTAAGGATATATCAGCCTAAAATAGCCCCACCATTGGAACCTTTCATTATGCTACACCGATGGTTCGATAGAGACAAGATAGTATTATATCGATATGACAATGACCTATCAGAGTAACTTTTGAGTCATCCCACCAATAGATCGATGAAATTAAACACAGTGAACTTATCAGAATAACATGTAGATATCAGTGGAAACTACATCATGGTCCTGCTGATAGGCTGACAAAATTGGTAAAAGTAGATTGTATCACTGCAACATAAAGACTTCGATGGAACAGACATCACACCTTCACCGATGAGCCGATGAACTCAAGTTAGCTGGAACATGTCGACTTCGGCAGATCTTATATACAAGTTTCCCCGATATGCTGATAAAAGCCCACAAGGACAATAAGCACTGCTGAAACATATAAGGATCGGTGGAACCAAGGATAAAGTTTCACTAATGGCCCAAGATAACTAAAAAGCATTACCAATATGATAAGTATCAGCCGAGCTAGGGTATATCAGAGTAACTACATACAGAATCTCGTCGATAGACCAAGAAAAGGAAATCCATTGATGGAAGAAGTGGGCATCAGTGAAATATAATGCAAAGTCATTGTTAGAACTAAAAAATTCACTAATGTCCCTCATTTCCAAGACCAACCACTAAAATTTGTGTGACAAGATCCATATCAGAGTCCACACATAAAAGATCCCATGAACATACCTAGCTCTATGACCATAGCTCAATTCTGATACTAGTTCATCCATATCGGAAAGACCTCATGTAACTCATACTGAATGGTAAAATACATTTTTTGGAAGAAAATATGATAATCAGTGAGAGATGAGCAATGTCTGAATGACCAAGATTTCATATGTTAAAAATTTTGGGGAGACATTTGGTATGTATCATTGATACATTCTCATCGGCATGAGTATAACAATCAGAGCGAAGTCCTTAAGTCACACTGAGCCTTTAAGTCACACCGATCAATGACTTATCAGCATGAAGGCAATCAATCTCTCCCCGATGCATAACAATAAGGCTATCGGTGTGACACATATAGTCAGAATGAAATCCTTAAGCTTCTCCGATCATAAAAGTCACCCCGACATAAGGAGCAAAAGGCTTTTCAGCAAGACTCTCTCCGATATGTTCCAGTAAAGTTGAATGAAGGAAATAAGACCATCGGGAAGACATGACCCATCAGGAGACCTGCATATTTTCTTGCCGATGAAGATTATCATGCCGAAAATGGCAAGCTAATCTCTATCCATCGGAGAAACACTCACCGATCCCAGGGTGACTATTAATCCAACTTGACCAAATGTTGTTAGGATGAAAATTGAAATATCTTCTTGAAATAATGATAAAAGGTTAAAAACTACTTCGGGGAGACACCAATGTACCCATGACGACCAATTAGATACATATGAATGAAAATAGTGCCAAGGCAATATGAAGGTCAGTAAAAGAATGAGATAGTCTCACCGATATGAATAAAAGAGCATCGCCCTGACATTTTGAAAGTTGTGAACTCCCTGCATTCAATTCAAGTGGCAGCCATTAATGGCTGATTGAACATAAGAGGAATAAACCAGATTGAATTCAATTGAGATCAATACAAGGGTTGCAGATAGAGAAGGAGTTCACCAGGAGCCAAGGAGATTGCACAGAGCGTGTATACAGGTAAGTCCTTGAATTCTCTCTGGAATAGTCAAGTTCTGATAGTCACCAAAAATGGAAGGTTCCTCTGAAACAAAGAAGACGCAACCAATTGAGAAGAGCCAAACCAAGGGTAAAAAATAGAAAATTGACACAAAAAAGGGAGAGAAAACACCAGAGAGGAAATTGAACCAAGACCTTGTAGACCAGTTGCCCGGTTCAGGGCCCAAGGCCAGAAGAACTACACAATTAAGAGCAAATGTGGAAAAACTTGAAGATAAATACAAATATGTAGGAAATGTATGGACTCCTATTCAAGGATATGAGTTATTTATGTTCCACTATCATAGGAGACATAGGATGGAACCCATCTACAACCCCTGGCAACTTAATTTGGGGAGATTGATAGTTACAGATGTTTTTGTCAATATCAACCTTTTGAAACTATTGGCATACCATTATGACCCTAACCAAAAAGCCATATGCAATCTACAAGGAAAGCCCCTATTTCATGTTTCCAAAAATGCAATCTGTGATGTTTTTGACTTAAATGACACATACAACACCCCAATTGTGCATGAAGCCCTAGAAAAGGAATATTTCAAATTGGATACAACATATAAGGGTTGGAGACTACCATTACATAGGCCACAGAATGAAGGGAGTCTGGTGCCATTTGAAGAAGGGGACGAACCACTGTTTCATGTAGATTTGTTCGAACCTTACTTGAGATACACATATTACTCGGTGGGACAAGTGTTGGGGACTAAAGTTCCAGAGTTTGTCTATAGTGCCCATGGTTATCTCTGCGGATATCCAGTGCCATCAAGCTAGGACATTTGATTATGCTACTTTTATTTTTAAGGAAATAGACTCAGGTCTGAAGGCCATAAAAAATAGTTCCCCCACAGTCAGCTTCAGACACTATTCTATTCTCATGCATATGGCTTTGTATTTTGGACAAGAATTAAATTTATGGCCAGAGCAGCTAAAAATTTCACAAATTGATAAAAATGGTCAACCTCTTCCTCCACAGTTATGGACCTCTGTTTGGGATAGTAGGTTTAGAAATTCCAGTTATGTTTATTTTGAAGAATTCTTTGTGAAAACCCTATACATATGTTATGGCTACCCATGCAGTTATACTTTGTCTAAGGAAATTAAAAGGTTTCTGAGACCCAAAGATTTGGATGGGCCACGTGCTATGAACCACAATTGCGGGGATTGGTATAGTTTCTGTGATTCCACAATGATCAAAGTGTATGGGTTTGAGGATACCCCTTTTTTATTGCCAAAAACTATTCCAGATAGGGTGGCATACTTGGAAAGAGTTAGACAACTTGATTACTCAAATGTGATGCATCTCAGTGCATATGATAAACAATCCTTTATGCTGAGCACCTTATGTTTTGGTGACTTCACTATGTTGGCTAAAGAAGGTTATGATCTTATTCTTGATAAATTATCTCATTTTAATCTTGGGAAAGGGATACAAAGAAAGAATTTTGACCTGGAGGGCTTTATTGATTATGCTAAAAAGAAGCAAAAACTGGGAGGATATGCTCATGTACCATTCCCTTATGATGATGTGATCAAAAATTTGGAAGAAGCAGAGGCTAAAATAGCCATTGATAAGTATAATCAAGAAGTAAGGGAAAGGAGAAGAAAAACTCAAGAAATTGAAGTTTTGTCCTCCAACAGTGAAGGGTCTGTAGCCGATGAAACCCATGGCCTACCTAATACAATTTCAAAATGTAGAATTGAACCATATCAGCCCCCGGAAAGAGAATTAGAAATTGAAGAAACGGGGGATGATGATGTTAGACAGGTTGCATACAAATCTTTTATTTCAGATGACCAATTCATTCATACTCCTAAGTTTAGATCTTTTCTATATAGACACAAGGGAAAGGCTATTAGAGAATCAGTCCCAGATGTTACACCAGATAACCAGGCACAATTGATGAATGCTTTAAAAACAGAGGTTGAAAAGGAGATAGAAGATATGACTCTTGAGAAAGGCAGAGAGCTACTGAGAGAATCTGATGTAATAATATTCCCAGGACTTGATCTGAAATCAGCACTTATTTTTGATAGTCTTTTGCACAGTGATGACACAAAACACAAGCTTAGTTCTGAAGGGGTTGCTGAAGTGTATACAGGAACAAAATACAATCCAGATGAGAATTCTCTCATGATATGGGCTCTGTATCCCCCGAATAAGAAGCTTACAATCATTGATACTGAGAAATATTTCAGTCATGTTATGACATTGAGAGCTGGAGAAACTAATCCAGTTGTCACAGCAGAGCTTGGAGTAAATGTAGCAAAGCTAAATAAAGCTCAGATTCAGCTATTGATAAAGGAGAGGGATACCTACAAGATGAGTTGGGAGACATTGAAAAAGGAAAATGATTTTTTAAAGGATGTAGTTCCTCTCAAAATGATTACACAGGCAGAGAGCTCACAACAAGCCCAATCAACTTCAAAAAATCAAATGACACATGTTAGAATAGATACACTCACTACAGTCCTGTAGAACAGGCATGATCATATGATGAAATGGATATATAAATTATAGAACATTTGTTCTGAGAATCAAAAGGTCATTTAGGAACATGAGAGACTGGATAATAGGGTAAGAGATAAGTTACAAGAGATACAGGGCAAACAAGCCTCTGATAGTGCAAGCACATCCGATGCTAACAATCTTATTAAGCAGCATAAGAAATATCATGATAGGCTCCAAGATGAAGTAAAAGAATGCATGGAGATTTCACAGATAGGTGTACCTGTGCTACTCAAAAATGACAAAGATTTGAAAAGCAAATATGAATGGATCAAGGAGTGTCAGGGAATCTTGAAAGAAGCCCTAGAAATTGTGAAATAGGAAGATTCAACATCTAAGGAGGCTTGCTCACATTTGGAGAAGATGGTCTCAATGGAGGTGGACGTTACGAATGCCATTCAATATACTGAAATGCACTTGAGCTAGAAATACTTAGATCATCTTGCTCAGATTTACTTGTGGCTTAGTAGGGCTTAATTTTGTTTGTTTAGTCTCATAATATTGTTAATTCTCAAATGACACTATGAAGAGGCATGTTTCTTCATTAATATTGATATAAAGATCAAAACTTATGATGGTCAAGGGGGGCATGGTTAGTAGGATCTTTTTCTGATTAGTAGAAGACTGCATATATATTATAAGAAGAAAATATATATTGTCAGTTATGTCTTAACTAAAGAAAACTATATTACATATGATTATTTATTAAAGGCATTATGGAGCAGAATATTTATATATGGTAGTTTATTTCTGGTGTTCAACAATTGTGTTAGTTTTTATGATTATATGTTATTGTGCTGTCCCCAGAGTGATTCTGTTGAATTATTCAAATCTATATTTGTCAGAACACATTTGCTGTCACTGTGTGAAGTTCTTTGAGTGGTTTATGGTTGATGTGAATTAAAGTTCCTTTCTGATAATTGACTTTGATTGGTTCTTTTTGAAAAGATTAAATCCTCTTAAAGAAGTTATTGTGATTGGTTTCTATCAACTTAAGAATTAAACTCCCTCATGGTTTCACAGTAATTCAAGGGAATATCATTGGGATTATATAAGAAGAGCAATGTCACATACAAACTTGCACATTTACACAAGGTGTAAATATCCAAAGTGCCCAACTGTTAGAATTAAGCTAGGAAATAAGCTCACCAATTACACACATCTGCTTCCATTCACCAACTCATATAGCCCAATAGTTTTAAGCACTCATCTTACTCATTTCATTAGTTGAATATATTCCCTAGTTTTTCCTTGATATTGCTTATACAATTTATACCAAATTAGGATCACACCATTTTTAATCACTGTTTAGACATTAGAAGTAAAAGTAGGTAGCAATTAATCATCTATTCCACACCATTTGCCACTATGAGTAGATCCATCACTTAGCCAAATCACACATTCATTCAATTTGCCTCATTAGTAAGGTACACCTGCCTTGGTCTAGCAGAACTTAAAGTGCAGGGAGTCATCAACCATATAGGTTAACTCCATTTCGTTAGTTCAAAAACATTGCAAATTTAAGCATAGAGTTTATCAAGTCAAGAGAATTTAAATCTTTTTTATATAATTACAAAGGCAAAAGGTTGAGGGAATCCATCCCAAATATTACCCCTGAAAATGAACAACAATTGATGAAAAGGTTGAAAGATGATATAGAAAGTGAAGTGCAGAACATGACCCCTGAAAGGGGTAGACAGTTGTTACTTGACGCTGGTGTAATAGTATTTACTGGTTGGGACCTCAGTGTCTCTTTAATTTTTGATAGTTTTTTGCATAACAAGGAAGGAGAATACAAGTTAAACATAGAGGGTGTGAAGGAAATTTACATAGGGTCAAGATTCAATCCTCATGAAAATTCAATGTTGATATGGGCACTATACCCACCTCACAAAAGGCCAAAGATCATCGATATCAAAAAAGCCTTAGGACACATGATGACCCTTAAAGTTGGGGAAATTGACCCTGTGGCTTCAACAGACGTGGGCATAAGCATTGCCAAGTTCAACAAGGCACAAACAATACAGTTGATGAAAGAAAGAAATTATTACAAAATGAAAAGTGAAAAATTAGATTTGGAAATTATTGCCATGAAAGATGCTAGAATGAGGATCACCTCTGGAACTGATACAGAGTTGTAGAGTGAATATGAGCAGTTGCAAGAATAACATCAATAGCTAGTAGAAAAGATGAAGGACCTTCAGTGTGACACTGTGGCAATGATGTTGCACAAGAGATTTACAAACCTAAAGATATGCCTTGATGATTTTTGGCATGTTCAGAAAAAGAACTATGAATCCATTCTTGAGCATGGGAGAGTGAAAAATAGATTGGGTACTAAGAGACATGATATGCAACTACATGAGGGATCCGACACCAATTCCATCTCGGCCATTGACACAATCATGACAAAGCATGACAAATATGATGAAGACTTACACTCAGAAAACACAGGGTTTGATGATACTGTGAAGTTGGGATTACCCAGATTATGTGATAAGAATGGGTTTATGAAGGAACGAGATGATTGCATGGATGAATGCAATATGATACTTCAGGAAGCATTGGATACAGTCAAAGCAGAAGGGCTATTGCTGGATGGAGCATGCAAACATATGGAATTGATGATAAAACTTGAATATGAAGCCCAAAATGCAGTGCATGATGCGGATACCCATACCTTGGAGGAGTATAAAAAACATCTCTCAGCGGCTAAGTCAATGTTAGGAGAAGATTAAATTGTTTTATAAGTTTAATTAAGATCAGTAGTTTAATTATTTGCCAAAAGACAATCCGAAGAGACACCTTTGTTGGGTCTTCTTCTTATATATATGAAATTCAAATTGTAATATTTGATCATCAACACTTTTTAAGATTTTAATACTTTTCAGCAGTGAAAGACTTGTTTTCTGGAGTAATACAATACCAGTACTTTTCTATTTATGTGTGGAAGATTCTTTCATTTGGACTAGTTCTCTATTGTTTCTTTTCAAGCAATTGAAGGCAATGTAAAATGTATTCTAATTAATCTCCATGACCATCTTATAATTACCTCTCACTTTCCTCAATCTTCCTTTCCCCATCAGGTACTCCCCTTCAAATTTGTTAATGGATTTGGGATCCCAAATGCGATCTAAATGGATCTTTGCTGCGAACTTAGGAAGATATTCAGTAATGTACACCATGGTCTAGTATACCATATATCCCTCCACCATAGAACCCTCAGGATGTGCTCTTTGTCTAACCAAAGCCTTCAAAAATTTCAGGTGCCTCTCAACCATCCACATTGAGCTTGTGTGTATAGGTCCACACAATTCAATCTCCTCAACTTGGTGTATGAGGTAGTGTTCTTGTGCATTGAAAAATGTCGAAGGTAGACACTTTTGCATTTCACACATTAGACGAGGAATTTTTCTGCTCCAATAATTTGTATCTTCTTGATGGATTTCTTTAGATGACAGCCATCTACAAGTGATTCAAGGTGCAAATATATTAATGAGATTTAACAAAAATATACAATATATTACATAGCAAGTAAAATAAATGGCAAATATAAGATCTATACAATGAATTGAACAAATATCGCTACTTACCTCATGTATTTTCCAAGATCATATATAACTTGCTTGACATTGTTGTCAAAGTTGTCTGGGAGAGATAGAGGTAGCACGTACTACAACAATTATAAAATGATCTTTTCATTATTTTTCCAAAACTAGTAAACATAATACACTGAAAAGTACATGCAGTATACAAATATATATGAAATATACCAGAATAATTACCTTAATGAAGGTATGCCAATCATGCATTTTCATCCTTGACCCAAATTTACCTTTCTTTGTTATGATATTGTTTATGTTCGCAGCAAATCCTGTGGGAAATCAAATTTTTCGTATGACTTCTTTTATAGCATTGCTTTGCTACTCCGTTAATAACCAAGGAAGGGCGCTTATATTAATTTGGTCTCCATCACTATTTAATTGAATGATATTTTTCATTGCATGATTGGCTTCCTAAATGTCACTACAAATTTTGACAATTTTTTCTGTCATGCCCTCCATCCAATATTTTCCATAACGTTTCTGTTATATTCCTTCCGATATGCATTGTATCAAACAAATGCACAATTCATAGCTGCTCATAGTAGGGCAACCTACTAAATTGTCTAGGATAACTTTTCAATCCCTGTGGAAGCTGGCCATTAATGCCTTAACAACCTTCATGAAGTATATAAGTTAAACAAATTAACAATGACAATCATTGTCAATTACAGCATGAGTAAAAAAAACACAATATAAAAATATAAATTCCAAACATATCATATATGATAGATAAACAATTTGATCTGATGTATAACCTTGATGATTAATTCTATTATATTCCAACTTCCATAGGCAAGGTGTCATTCTTCGTGGTTTTGATGTAGTCTCTTCTTTCCCATTAAAAAGATGTTTTTCAGTAGTTCGATACTTATGATTTCTATGGAGGAAGTGCCTATACTCATCAAACACCTACTTTCCTAAACTTGTTGAACGACAAGATTTCATCTTTGGACCACAAACTAGACATGCAAATTTTCCCTTTGTTTGAAGACCTACAAGATCATATATAATTGGATTAAATATGTCAATTTTTATAGTTATATATAATGAATAGATTATTGAAAAAACTGCATGATATCTGTTACTATTTAAATATGTATATACTGGCCCCTTACCAAAAATCTAAAAAGTTCTAACTCTTTTGGCCTCTGCAGTGCTAAAAAATGCAAAAAATCAGTCATATGCATGTGCCTTTGTATGTACAAGGGTGTTTGTATATACATGCAGGTCAAATGTGCATTGGCAGGTCAGAAAACTCTATTGCCCTTTGAAAAAAATCAATTAGATGCATTTCTGAATGCATATCGGGCTTTGAAATGTGCATATACAAAGGGGGAATCTTTCACAGATTCCTGGGAATATTCCTGCTTTGTATATCAGGTTGCATGTGAAGGTGCAATAAAATATACAAGGGTGGTATATTCCAGGAAAGATTCCCTGTTTGTATATGTAGGAGCAAATGTATGTTTGCGTTTAGATGCATTCCTGGAATATTCCATCGCAGATTCCGCAGTTGTATAAAAAGGTATATGCAAGGGGCCTTGTATATTCGGCAACATATGAGGTAGCAAAGATACAATTAATGGGGCCCACCAGTTGTATGTGCATTTGCTTGTATGTTTGCACATACAAGCCGATATACAAAAGAAGACAAACATTTTAGACCCGAGGAAGAAATCAACTGCAGTGAATAAAATTTGGGGTCCGCAGCATGTATATTGGGCGCTTGTATGTGCCATTGTACATTCGAAAGATACAAGGGTTAAGATGCAAGCTGGATTTCAAAGTAACTTCAGCAAGCTTCATAAAATTTGAAATCCGCCTTGTATGTATAAGGAGAATGTATATGCGCATATACAAGGATATATGCAAGGAAAGAGGATACAAGGTGGACCCGATTGAAAATTCCAATTTGCTCTATAACAGTTTGGGGTCCGCCTTGTATGATGAATAGTTGTATATGCATTTGCTTTTGCATATACAAAGGTTTTTGACAGGTGAACAGTGGCGATTGTATGTGCATTTGAACATGCATATATAGGGCGAAAAAGGCAAAATGAAGGAGCAAAAACCTAGTGATAGCAAAAGGTGCCTATGTGGCATGATCTAACTGGCTGGCAACTTGGTCAACGTGATTTTGAGGCCGTGGATCTCAGCAATAGGAGTGGATCGACGGCCTTGTTTTGAACCTACAGTGATGGCTTTTCCTGAGCGTGTGCGGCCATTTTTGAGGGGGAAAATCTCCAGATGCATCTGTTATTGCATCCCGCGGGTAGCTGAAGTATTGATGGTAGTTATGCAGAAGAGGTATGGGTCGAGTTGACAAGTTCAACCACCTAATTTAGGAAGAGGATCTCCACACGGCGGCACTTTTCCCAACATACCTACTCCCTCCTCCTTGTCCCTTTGCTACATTAACTGTTTTGAGCGCCATTTCTCATGCATTGTATCTGGCAGATTTTTGATGTGCCATGTAATTAATGCAGAGTACACTTTCTTGCTGTATTAAGCATACTATGTTACTCAGTCTGTTGTTGTTGAAGCCTTGGGCAATTTTGGGGGAAAATAACGAATTACAGAGCATTTCCTGTCTGTTTTATCTCTGTGGAGTTTATGTGTTGCATCTAAGTTGTATCTTGCACATATGTTCAATTTTAGTGTTAATGTTATATGAAAAATGCTTCTTGCATGTGTTTTGCTGTCTGTCTCCACTTGTTGTATGCATTTCTTCTTCTGAATTTGGTTGCTAAGGGTTTCTCAAATTCTAGAATACAGATTTATGTATTGCATGCTTGATCTTTAGACTTCCATTCAAGGTGAGGATTAAATTGTTTTAGGTTGAGTGTGGAGGAGATTGTATGTCAGCTAGGATATCCATAAGCAGAGACAGTTAAATACCTATTCTTGGGTGATGTTTGTAAGGCAAGCATCAATCTAACCCCTTGAAACTTGAATTCCAGTTGCAAGCCATTCTCTTGTATACGTCTAGTTGACTCCTTGGCCTGGGATAGGCACCGGTCTATTCTTGTGAAATAGTTATGATCCAAAACCCCTATCTTGCATCCAAACCATAATTTCAAACCATTCCATAATTTCAACTTGTTAGTTGTAGGAGTAGGATTAGGAACCCCCCGCATACTCTCATCCATAACCAGACACATATGTCTGAGAATGTTGCTAACCTTATGATTTGTCATTCAAATCTTGGTCCTAAAATGAGAGTATTCTGCCTATTATCACAAAGCTAAATCTTTATGTCAATGGGTGAGTCAAAGTGTCAAATCTTTAGCTATAGGGATACCCCCCTTGGTGCAGTAGAACCAGAAGTGAAGGGGAGGTAGCTCACACAACCTCCCATTTCTATTGGCCAGATCTGCTCGTGCATAGGAACTGGCAAACCCTCTGCCGATCCGAGAAAAACACCAACAATATCTACTTCATAAAATTAAATATCATTAAAATGCAGTCGAACGTTATAACATACCACAAAAATGTGTTAGCCCTGGGGCATCATGAATTGTCCATACAAGCATTTCATGGAATTGAAATTGTCTTTGTCCTATTGGTCTAGAGACATCATACATAGTGACGCTATTCCATAACTTTAGTAACTCATCGATAAGAGGCTCGATATATACATTCATATCTTTAACTTGGTACTTACCTAGTTGAATGAACATAAACATTACATAATTATTATAACCATTTTACTGCAATATATATAAATTAATGTACATGACTATTAAATGAAAAAAATATAAGTCATTATGCAACAAATAAGACAAATGAGATGCTACTATGTTAAAGAAAATTGATGTAAACAATTACCTGGAACAATCATTGCCAACATTATGTGCTCCCTCTTTATTAACATCCATGGAGGAATGTTATTGTTGATAACAAAAACAAGCCACACCGAGTAAATAGATCTCAGCTCTCCAAATGGATTGACACCGTCAACTGCCAATGAAACCCTGAGATTACGAGGTTCTTCTTTAAAGTGTGGTCATTTTTCCTCCATGTCCCTAAATGTAGAACCATCTGTAGGCATTCGAAGAATGTCATCTCCACTTCTATTCCATGCATGGTAATCCATAAATTGTGCTAAGCCTTCACACCTAAATAATTGTTGCATATGTGGAATAATGGGAATATAACGAAGAACCTTGCGAGGCACCTTTTTGTTAGTTGATCTATTTGATATCTACTAATATGACATTTTGGGCATTCTGTTGCAAATTCATGTTGTTTATGATATATAATATGATCATTGGGACATGCATCTATTACTTGATACTCCATTTCAATATCTTTCATAATGGCAGATAAATCTCGGTATGAGCGAGGTAAAATATTTGATGGTGGTAACAAAAATTCACCTATCAATCTACAACAAAAAAATAATTTGTTAATATAAAGAATATTAATGGTACATATTTCATTCTTTATTTACTAGTGATGAACTAACAACCAAAATAGATTAAAAAATATAACACATATGACATACCTTAACATCTGTGAGATTGCTATGTTGGATAAACCATTCATAACCTTCAAGTTCACTAGCAACAATATAGCAGAGAGAAGAGTTGTTTGGGATCCTTCATAAAGGGGATCGTATGCCTTCTCAAGTACAGGTAAATCATGAACATCATCAAAGTCATCATGATCAGTTGCGCCACTAAATGTGTCATGGATCAATGTATTTGTACTATCATCTTCAACTGTGTTTTCTTGCGCATGATCATCTCTTTCCATAGGATCATTAACTTCATCTTCGATATTCACAGCTCCATGTTCCTCCACTTGTAAAACCACATTCTCCAAGCTGTGATAATCCATATCATGTGCCCTAGGGTGCCCCACCTTTATAATAATGATCGACACAAATAAACCATGATCATGATCAAGTGATTTTTTATATATATAAAAAATGTTAAAACGATATAAACATTTACAAATTCAATCAATATAAAGACATATAATGAACAACTTACCAATGGACGATAATCATGCCCCCCCTTCAACGTGACCATGTTGCCTACAATGTTTCTCAGCTATTGTGATTAAAAGTCTTCTCATCTTTAAGCCCTTGCAATTATTGCAAGGACAATAACATTTCCCATCACCCTTTCTTTTCAATCTAGCCCACAATCTAGCAAGTGTCTCTTCATTTTGTTCTCCACTAATATTATCTGACATGATTTTTCTTTACCAAGCTTGAATATTTAGATCTTCAAAAAATATCAAACTCACACTCCAATAATTAAAAATATCAAACTGTCACAAGTATAGAAAATTCACCAAGTATAGAAAATTTGCAAGTATAGCAAAACACTGTTGCAAGTATAGATAAATTGTCGAACTCACTTTTATTTATTAGAAAACATTCGTTGGAACCCCAACAAATGCTAACCATATACCCATCGACCCACAAATTAAGGAGGATAACCATATGTCGGCCCACAAATTGATGGAAGGGGATGGTTGACTTTAATTGAATGTCGAAATAGCAACAAAAATTATGGAGCGTCGCAAGTTCGACGAATGTTAGGCATAATTTTTTAAAAAAATTGAAAATTTCACATTAAATACATAGGTACCTGACGATACATCTAATTATAAATCTTTCGTCAGAAAGTTTCATCGTATTTTGCAGTCAAATGAGTTAGTGTCTATGTGGGATTCTCTAAGTATCCCTGGCCAAAAGGACTTGCTTCAATCAGCCTTATCAAATATAAGTTTGTCTCAAGAGTCTAGTATGGATAAGTCTAAGGTTGTGTTGACAAATACTGCTGGAAATGATAAAGAACAACAAGATTCAAAGGTTAAGCCCCCACCATTTTATGTGTCTTTGATCATAGGGGATCATTTAGTCCATAATTGCATGATTGACTCAGGTGCTAGTAGTTCAGTCGTGCCCAAACAGATTGTTGATAAGTTAGGAGTCGAATATGAGCCATTAGAGAAGGGATTTGTTCAACTGGATGGGACTGTTGTTAGTGCAGTAGGTGTCATAAAGGGACTAAGTTTGAATCTTCATGCCTGTCCAAATTTCTCTATCCCACAGGACATCTATGTCATTGAGTTACCTCCTTATTTTGCTATTTGTTTGTGAAGGGATTTTACTACAAAAATAGGAGGTTACTTGTCCTCAGATTGGTCTCATATGTTGTTTAGGACTAGGTACAACACTAAGGTGACTGTCAAGTTAGAACCCATTGCTAAAGACCATATTGAGCCTTACACTCCACGTCCCATCAATGCCAACTTGGTTTCAAGTGAACAAGAGGAGTAACCCATTGTTTAAGAAGGCAGTACACAAATTGAAGGTATACCAGAAGCTCTTCTTAATGAGTGGGCAGATCTGACTCATGTGGTTGGTCCATGTGAGCACCTAGAAGAGGCTGGTTTGGGTGTGTGTATGATGCATGAAGCTGATTCATTTATGCCTAACATTGAAAAAAGTGCAGAACAACAAGATGGGCAGCAAGATAATGAAGTCTGGGAACTATTTTTTGATGGCTCAAGAAATAAAGTGGATGCTGGTGGTGGATGCATGATTGTTTCCCCAAAGGGTGAAAAGTACTACACATCTTTTAGATTTTGTTTCAGTTGTACTAACAATGTGGTTGAATACGAAGCTCTTATTCAAGGTTTGGAATGGGCAAGACAAAAGGGTATTGGCTGTCTAAACGTTTATGGGTGTAGACACCCAAAATTGACCTAATTATCATTAATATTCAAATATTGCATTACACATCATCTGCATTTGTCTAACACACTTGAGCAATTTCCCTAACATATCTATTTCTTCTATTAATTAAATAAATTTATATTTATTTAATTAATTCATTATCTATTTCTTCTAAACAATAATTAAACAATCTTCAATTTTTTAATTATCTTCATTTTATCTATTTTTAATTAAATAAATCTTATTTATTTAATTAAAAATTCCTTTCATAAACCCACTTTTCAATTAGTTAAATAAATTGTATTTATTTAATTAATTTATCTTATCATTTATCTCATGAGCTGACATGTGTGCCCCTTTCATTTAAAAAAGATAAGTGGTACTACATCCTTTTATTTAATATCTTTCACATGTAGTACTTTTTATGTACACAAGCACACATGAGCCCTATCTTCCCACCACTTGTCATCTTCACATTCACATATGCCTATCATCCAATCTTAGCCATTCACATAGCCACCGAATCTCCATCGTTGATTATTTTGGTTGAGTTCTATATAAACACCCTCTCATTCCATACTACATCTATCCAGCATTCATATAGCATCTACATTATCATCCTGAGCATATTGAGGATTTGAGCATCTATAGCATCCAATGAGCTTTCATCATTATCATCTATCATGGCAGCTTTTATCTTCATAATTGTTCATTGTTGAAGAAGCAATCCACATCATAAACAAGGAATCACACAATCTAGGTGATGTTGTGCTTGAATTGCATTACTTTTGATTTCATTTAGATTAGATTCTTTGATGATGGTAGGGTTAGGTTTTCATGGCTATGCTTGATCTTATTAACTTGATTTTTTACCTATCACATTTTGGCATGCCCGGTGGGACTCACGTCCTTGATTAACTTTGTTGTTTGAAGTTGTTTTATGAAGATCAGATTTTTCGAGTGCTTACGACAAGTTCCAGTCACTTCTGAGAAAAAAATTGTCACTGTCTGCATATCTGCGCCGCTTATGCACTAAATTTGTCGCCTTTAGCCATTCCTAGATCGCTTATAAGTGGACAATGATCACTTTTTGTTTATTCTGCATCACTTTTAGACTAACAGTGGTCACCTTTGCATTTAACCTAATCACTTTTGATTTTACAGTGGCCGCTTTTAGATAATTAAATCACTTTTTGTAGAATTAGGGCTTTTGTTGCATATTGTCTCTTTTACAGATCTAGGTCGCTTATGAGCCTTAACCAGTCGCCTCATGCTTTTTCATATCGCTTCTGAACTTCAACAATCTACATTTGGTGTTTTTGAAATCACTTTTGATCTGCAGTAGGTCGCCTGTGACAGAAATAGAGATTGCTTCTTATAGACAGTGAATCACCTCTGGTAAACTGTGCGCTTTCAGTCTATATAATTTGTAGTTTATTTTCTTGGCTACTAATTGGGTATTTGTACATCTTATCGATTTGTCCAAGAAAAGGAGGTTATCAAACTACTAACATATCTGTTGCAGCTCTAATCGGTCCAAGACTTGTGGTTTTTCACTAAATTAGGAACATTTGGGCTTGGTGCTTAAAATGAGTCATTGCTTGCTCTGTGCTTGATTTATCTTTTTTGATTGATTGCATGTGATTGATTGTAACCCAAATTTAATAACAAAAGTATCGTCTCCCCTTGCCTATCAAATGGATCTTGGGTGTATGAGAACTTGTTATTATCTTTAGAGGGCCTGCCTTCTCAGTGTGAGAAGGGATATGACCCAAGCGGTAACGGGCTAAAGCCAAGTCCTTCCAAGCCACTATATAAGAAAAGTGTTTGTGTCGAAAGCCACAAACAACGAGTGTCGTTGCATTATACCAACAGCCAACCTCCTCCAAAACCCTCCAAGGCATAACCCTTGAAGGCTGGGAGACACCACAACGGAGAGTAGCGCTGTCACATGTATAGCCACCTGAACGGATGCCCTTATTAGCAATTTTGTGTATAGCCAAAAACCCTCTATTTGTTGATGAAAAAGGTGGGACCTTTGAAGTGGCCCCAATTCACGTGGTTCTTAGAAGAGATAGCAGGGACAATCCTAAGGTTTGGTGAGGGACAGGCCTTATAGGAAACCTGGATCTTGGTATGCGTGAGAAGTGTGTGTCGTGGAGGGGAGCCGATGCTACCAAGATCCTGAAGCTAGCCACTTTGAATAAGCACGGCCAGGGGATTCAACAAATACATTCATTTCCTAGCCTAGGTTGTACAAGTCTGTGATTGTTGTGAGTGTGAGTGACTACAATTATTATTTTCTTGTCAAAAATCACAAATCAGACATCTTTCCTAATAGACACAGTCACTTTTAAGCCTAAACTGCCCACATACAGACAACAGAATCACTTTTAAACCACAGTTATTCACTTTTTGCCTGAACTGAATCATCTTTGAACAACAGTTAATCAATTTTTGTATTAACAGAGTCGCATCTAAATAGCAGTCAGTCACCTCTCATCTAAATCAGGTCACCTTTAAACAATAGTCTTTCGCCTCTAGCTTAACCTGAATCGCTTCCAATCAACACTAAATCGCTTTTGAGCCAACAGTTATCACTTCTGAACAATTGGATCACCTCTGGTTAACACTATAACCTACTTCAAAAACTAAACCAGTCCGCATTTGAGCTATTACCAGTCACCTTTAGCATTCTCTGACTTGCATATGAGCTATCACTTGTACCAAAAAATCTTAGTGACTCAGTTGAATTAGCCACAAATCCAGCTTGCTTAGCTTCAGCATTAGCTTTCAGACCTGTCTCTGATCATTAGCAGATGCCTGGACTTTGTCTCCTGTTTTGAGCTTACCAATCAATCGCATTTCACGAGCTCTTCATCTTTTTGAGATCCCAAACCAATAAAACAAACATCAAATCAATCGTTTTGATCCATCAGCAAAACATCAACTTTAGCCTCAGCAAACATCAGCAACATAGCAACCTTTAGCAAACAACTTTTCCCTTAAGTGTGTGAGCTATTTTCTAGGGAAAACCAGCCAACAGCAAATCAACAAACCAAGCAAACCAACCAAACAAATCAGCAACCAAGCAAACCAACCAACCAACTAATCAGCAAACCATCATCTTTTGGGTCTCAAAACTTTGACAAGCTAAACTTCAGTTTTCAACATCAACATCATGCCTCAAACTAGGAGTCAATATAGAGCTGAAATGGAAGCTAAATATAGAGCTGAAATGGAAGCCAAATTGCAAGCTGAGATGCAACAACTTAGATCGACACCTCTTAAGGACAACTCAATTCACGACAGGTATGCCTCCTCATATGTTTACGCCTCATGGGTATACCCTTGGAGAATCCTTCTCACAACAAGTGCAACCTCCAACAGCTTTGGAGACTTTTGAAGAACAATCCCAAGAAGACTTATTAGAATTTTAGGACACCCATGTGTGGGATCAAGTTGAGAGACTTATTTTATCTGAGCCTAATCACTACTTCTTGCAACTTGCTCGCATGGGCGCTAAATTACCAAAAGATTTTGACATATCTGCTATTAAAGAGCATGGTCCAAACACTCCCGCTGTTGTTGCAAAGGGACCATCCACTATAGTTACACCATCCCCCACCATATCACAAGCTCCATCTTTTACCACATCTCTTTCATTGCCTATTGTTACTTCATTTGATCTACCATGCTCGGAGCACACTTTAGAACCTTTGATCATACCAACCAATGTGCTCCCTCTCATGTCACAAAATCTAAACCTTCCACTTTTCCATGTTCCTCAACATATTCCTCCACCTACCATGACCGTTTCCATGCCTCAAATAACACAAGCTGTCCATGTGGCCCAAGCGCAAACACTTCAAACATCACAAGCTATCCCCATGTCTCATAGTGTGCAAGCCTCCCAAACTATACCAACACAACCAATAGTCCAAGCTTCACGACCATCACAATCTACCATATCCCATATACCAACTACTACTACGATTTCCACCATCTCTACATATCCTTCCACTACACCATATAATCCCAATGTTAGTCTTGTTGATATGAGTGACCCTCCTATCATTTCTCAAGCTAATCCTAGCTCTACGGTCACTTATGTTGAGCAACTTACATCCATTCCGTCATACTCTTCCAATCCTTCACACACCATCAATCCATCTTATGCTACCCAAGGCTTGTCTATTGTCACCAACACATGACACATACCAATCCCCATGTTGTCCAAAATACAAACCCAAGTGTCCATCCTTCTTTCACATCTACCAATCCTTCCATCACTTACCATGTCACAAATCCAACTCCAACTTCCCAACCATTAACTAAGGTCAATCCATCTTCCACTTTGCATGTGATGCAAAATCTTGGTGCCCATTCGTCCCAATATACCCAACCACCACTTATGCCTCAAGAATAGTAATCCTCAACTACATATGTGTCACATCCCAATCCTTTGACATATATTGTGAGTACACAACCCCAACAAATGGTCATGGCTCCATATATCCCACAATAGCAACCTCAATATACACCATACCATGTTTCACCCCCTTTGCAACAACAGCAATTATCTTTAGCAGATGTTCAACAAATGATTAACCAAGCGGTAGGACAAGGCAAGAAGACATTTTCTTTAGACAACATATGCACTTATCCATTTGACAAGTCTCTTCATATGATACCTTTTCCACCACACTTTGAAATTCCACAATTTGACAAGTACAAAGGAAAAGGAAATCTGGAAGACCACCTTAGAGCATTCTTTGTGGCATGTCTCGATGTTGCTTATGATGATACATATCTTTTGAGACTGTTTCCTTGCAACTTAGCAGGACAAGCTCTTGAATGGTTCTCTCATCTACCTCCAGGAATTAAGTCTTTTTCGGAGTTAGCCAATAAGTTTCGATCTCACTTTGCTTTCAACATTGACCATGAGATAAACATGAACAATCTTGACAACAATAAACAATGCAATGGTGAAGCCTTTTCTTTATTTACTCAACGATGGCATAATATGGCTAGCAAACTATCATGGGAAATCCCTGAGAAACAACAGCTCGATATCTTTGTTCAAAATCTTCATCCCGAGCTATCATTCCAATTACAATTGCAAAGTGCTAGCACCTTTGATGAGCTTGTTTCCAAAGGAACCATCATTGAATGAGCTTTAATTGCTAAAGGAACTATCAAGATCTTTCACGATAGCAAAGACTATCCTCAAAACTCCAATGATAAGTCTCACTTTTGGAACAAGAATAAGAATATTATCAATGATGGTGTTGTAGATGCAAAGAACATCCAAGCTATGAAAGCTCCTATCAACATCCAAGCTGCTTCTAGAACAATGCAACCTTTTCAACGAATGTGACAACGCCAAACTTCCAATCCACGTCGACAATTTACACCATTAACAGAACCCATGGAAGTTATCTTTCGCAAGCTTCTCCAAGCAGGCAATATTATCTTACTGGATGCACCACCCAATGGTGCACCACTCTTCAAAGCTCCTTGGTACAAAGAAAATGAGTATTGTGATTTCCATAGAGTTAAAGGACACAAAACAAATGGTTGTATGCATTTAAAACATGTCATCCAAGATTGCATCGATCAAGGTTTAATCAAAGTTACACCTTCAACAACTCAACCTGCACAACAATCAACATCGAACTATGATCTAGAGACTTTCAAGAATCCACTTCCATCTCATGACAAAACAAGCAACCCTCATGTTGGGAATACCATTTAGTATACTTATGAATCGTCTACCATTGGCCGCATTGACCATGCTCACATTTCTACCATTACTATCCAAGGTAAAGCACTTCATTACACTGTAACCACTCGAAGAGGTCAAGTCACTATTCAAGGAGCACCTATTCATCCTCCCCGACCATTCCCTAACTATAATATCTTGGATCACCTTGGAAAAACACCCGTACACATATCCATTCTTGAGTTGCTTCGCGTATCCCCTGCTCACAAAGCTATCTTTGACAAAGCTCTACAAGAATCTTCAGTACCCAATGATATTGATATCTCACAATTCCAAGCTATGGTCACTAGCATTGCAACCCCTTGTCATTTAACCTTTTCTAACAAAGATCTTCAGCCCTCCATCCATCATTTACACAACAAAGCCCTCCACATTGAAGTGTTTGTTAAACAACACCATATCAAACGAATCCCGGTAGATGGTGGAGCTGATCTTAATATATGTTCTTTGAAATTGATAAAACAACTGGGATATTCTAAGAAAGATGTTGACACCTCCAAGGTTATTACTATCAGAGCATATGATGATGCCGAGAGAGATACTGAAGGAATTATTTTCTTGCCTATCCAAGTTGGGCCAATCACCACAGAAACCTGTTGTCAAGTTCTTGATATTGACCTTCCTTATAACATCATCCTTGGGTGTCCTTGGATACATGCCCTCAAGGCAGTTCCTTCCACATACCATCAATGTCTCAAATTTCCACACAACAGTGTTGAAGTTACTATCCAAGTTGATCCCAATCCATTTGAATTTTGTCGTGCCTTTCAGGCTAAATATCAGAGTCCAAACTGCATTCCTATCAACACCGAGGCATATCCATCTTCATCCTATGTAGACCCCTCCGACCTACTCAAGCCATCATCTAGTAAAACCCCTTTGAAGCTCTGTATCAAGTACACCGAACATGGCCTTGGTGAATACACACTACAAGACTCTTTTTGTGTAGGCACCCTTCCATTATCTCCTAAATCCTATGGTAAACCTTCCACATCCAAACCAACTTCAGCCCCCGCTGTCATCAAAGCTCCACCTACCGTATTCCTTAAAGGTGGATTCCTGGATGATGAAGACATTGATGATATAGATTCTTGGATATTCTTTGATGAAAATGACCAAGTTCAACTGGAAGTAGAGAGATACAACAATGGGTTCCGCATCATAAAGAACATGGGCTACAAAGGACATGGTGGATTGGGATCACAGGAACAAGGACCTCTTAAACCCATTATTGTGTCTAAGAAGTTTAATAAGCAAGGCCTTGGTTATCAGCCAGAGGTACCGCGACTCAAGGACATTAAGTGTATTTCTAATACTAATGCTGGACCTTCCTCGGTAGGAGAGACTTCTAATTCGGATACTATCAATGACTCCCCCTTTCATATTACCAACCTTTTCCAAGAACACTCCATCTTCATGATATCCGTAGCCTCCTCTAGCCATAACAATTCCTCCATTAACCTTTCACTCGTATATCCTGACCTCATCGATTGGGACCAACAGGGGGCACCGATATTAGATACATTTGAAAATGATGAAGCTATTGCAGAATTCATGGGCTTGCGACAAGGCATTCCATTGGGTGATCACAAAGTAGGTTTCATGATGGACTGACCTAAACTAGCATATTTTGGTAGAAGTATCAAATCCTTCAGTCACAAAAGTGAAATAAACAAAACAAACAAAATAGGTCACTAGGTGAAAACTGAAAGGCGCCTCTTGACCGTGAAAAAGTAAAAATAAAGGACATATCTAAAGGTGAAAACCTCTCCGAGGCACCTGAGGATGGGGGATTTGATCTTCCTGTTGCCACTGATTATCATGAGAAATCAACAGTGCTAGTTGAACAATCCCAAGACATGAACTTGGGTACAGAGCAGAATCCAAAGATCACTTTTTTGGCAGCATCACTATCAGAGATAGAAAGAAGAAACTTCACAGCATTTTTTCTGAGAAGAGCTATAAATTTTGCATGGACTTATGCTAACATGCCAAGTTTAGATCCATCACTTGTGGTACATCATCTAGCAGTATCTCCTAATGCAAAACCTGTCAAACAAAAATTGTGCAAAATGCATCCACAGGCAGCGTTATTGGTCAAGATAGAGATTTAGAAACTATTAGAAGCAAAGTTCATAAAGCCTATTGATTATCCAGAGTGGGTTTCAAATTTGGTACCTGTAGAAAAACTTGATGGATGAGTTCGTTGTTGCACAAACTTCAAAATCTTAATAAAGCACGTCCTAAGGATGACTTTCCATTACCAAGCATAGACAACATTGTAGATCTTACAGTCAGACATGAAATGCTATATTTGATGGATGGATTCTTAGGGTATAATTAAATCAGAATAGCAGAGGAAGATCAAGACAAAACATCCTTTATTTGTCCATGGGGCACATATTGCTGGGTGGTAATGCCTTTGGTCTCAAGAACACTGGACCTACTTATCAACGAGCCATGATAGTTATCTTTCATGACCTTTTTCATACTATCATGGAAGACTATGTTGATGACATCCTGGGAAAATCTAAGACAAGAGAAGGACATCTACAGGTATTAGCATAAATCTTTGATCGATTAGAAAAGTATCAAGTCAGACTGAACCCAAAGAAATGTGTATTTGGTGTAACATCTGGAAAACTATTGGGATATATTGTGTCTCAACGAGGGATAGAAGTGGACCTAGCTAAAGTAAAAGATATCATGGAAATGCCTTCGCCAACAAATCTCAAACAGCTTCACAGTTTAGAAGGCAGGTTACAATCTATCTGTAGATTTATCTCACAACTAGTAGATAAATGTCATCCTTTTTAGCATCTTCTACATAAGGGTGAACCTTTTAAGTGGGATGAAAAGTGTCAACAAGCTTTTGATAAAATAAAGGAATATCTGGCAACACCTCTTGTGTTAGTACCTCTTGTGCTCAACTGCCCATTATTGCTCTACATATCATCAACAACAGCAGCATTGGGTGCCCTTCTAGCTCAACATGATGATTCAACAAAACAACAAGCCATCTATTACATCAGCAGAACTCTTGTGGGATATGAACTCAATTATTCATCTATGGAAAAAGCATGTTTAGGATTAGCATTTGCTTCCCAAAAGTTGCGACACTATATGCTGAACCAAACAACCAAGGTCATATCAAATGTTGATCCACTTAAATATCTTCTTTCTAAATCAATTCTCACGGGAAGATTAGCAAAATGGGTCATGATCTTAAGTGAATTTGATATACAATATGTGGATTGAAAAGCCATCAAAGGACAAGTCATCGCTGATCAATTAGCTGCAGCACCCATTACAGATATCCATCCAATATATCCAGAATTCCCTGATGAAGGATTGTTCAATTTAACTTCTCTGATACGGTGGCAGCTATATTTTGATGGATCATATACACAACATGGATCAGGAGCAGGCATCTTGTTTGTTACTCCTCAAGGAGATTGTATACCCAAGTCATACAGAATTGCATTTCCATGTACCAATAAAATAGCAGAGCATGAAGCTTTACTCATAGGATTGCGCATGGTAGTACAATGGGCTATCAAATAGTTACAAGTCTTTGGTGATTCTCAGCTGGTTATCAAATAGGTCTTAGATGAATATCAAACAAAAGATGAGAAGCTTCTTCCATTCAAGCTAATGGTTGATGATTTTGAAAGGTACTTTGACAATATCACTTTTGAACAAATCCCAAGACTACAAAAAAGAGAAGTAGATGCTATGGCTATGATTGGGTCTCTCCTAGACATGCCATCTAATACCCATAAATGTGAGTTTTTGGTTGAACAACTTTTGATTCTAGCATTTGAAGTTTTACAGTCTGAGCTTATATGTGACATTGTTGGTCCCAATTCGCTGTGGTATGAGGATTTATACGAGTATCTCCATAATCAAACCTTTCCACTTCAATTATCTAACAACCAATGTAAAACCTTTATTCGCCGAGCCTCTCGCTATACTATCCTAGGAGACACCCTCTATCGCTGGAGTCTTGATGGTATCCTTCTTAAGTGTCTTGATTTTGAGGAAGCAAAAGTGGCCTTACGTGATGTACATGAAGGTGTCTACGGCTTGCATTCCGCTAGCCCTAGCCTTGTTAAGAAACTTCTATGAGTAGGATACTATTGGCCAACCATGGAAAAAGATGCACAACAATTTGCAAAGAGATGTCTACAATGTCAGAAACATCAAGATTTAATACATGCACCAGCACATGAGCTTTAGCCTATCACTACTCCATGGCCTTTTTCACAGTGGGGACTTGATCTCATAGGAAAAATCTATCCTACTTCATCAAATGGTCATAAGTTCATTATCACCACCACTGAATATTTCACAAAGTGGGTGGAAGCCATACCAATGACTTATATCATAGGCAAGCAAATATCTAAGTTTATTCTACACTATATCATTTGTCGTTATGGAGTTCCTCAAGCTATTGTAACAGATAATGGTCGTCCCTTCAAGAATCAAGAAGTCAGAGATCTTTGCAACAAGTTCCATATCGAACATCGATTCTCTACTCCCTACTATCCTCAGAGCAATGGCCAAGCTGAAGCTTCTAATAAAACAATTATCAAAATTCTCAAAAAGACGATCAATGAAGCTGGTCGGGATTGGCATCTACAACTCCATCCTGCATTATGGGCATATAGAACAAGTATCAGAACTCCCACTAGAGCCACACCTTATGCTCTTGTGTATGGCACTGAAGCTATTTTACCTATTGAGGTTGAGATCCCCTCACTGCGAGTATCCTTACAACATACAATCTCAGAGGAAGAATATCGAGTATCCAAACTCCATGATCTTGAGCTTCTAGATGAACGGCGTCTTACAACACTCAACCATCTCCAAGTCTAGCATAACTATCTACGCCGCAGCTGTTAGTATTTAAATATGTATATGCAGGCCCCTTCCCAAAAATCTGAAAAAACTCTAACACTTTCGGCCTCTACAGTTGAAAAAATGTAAAAAATCAGTACAGGTGCAAGTGTCTTTGTATATACAAAGGTGTTTGTATATACATACAGGTCAAAATATGCATTGGCGGGTGCAAAATCTCCATCGGCCTTTGAAAAAATCAATTATATGCATTTTACATGCATATTGGGCTTTGAAATGTGCATATACAAAGGGGAATCTTTTACAGATTCCCAGGAATATTCCCGCTTTGTATATCAGGTTGCATGTAGAGATACAAAGGAAAAATGTACAGGGGTGGTGGACATGCTTCTGCTACAGTGCGATGTACAAGTGGTCTTGTATATCGAGCTACATACAAAGACACTAGCATGCATTTCAAACATACAAACAAATATACATTCGGGCGCTCATACAAAGAAAAGATACATTGTAGGCATATTCCAGGAAAGATTCCTCGTTTGTATATGAGGAGCAAATGTATGTTTGCATCTAGATGCATTCCTAGAATATTCCATCGCAGATTTTGCAGTTGTATAGAAGGGTTTGTATATTTGTGTTTGCATATTTGACATACAAAGGTGCAAATATACATTTGCTACAGTGCCGTAGGGGAGATACAAGTGATGGGGCCCACCAGTTGTATGTGCATTCACTTGTATGTTGGCACATACATGCCAATATACATTCAAAAGATACAAGGGTTAAGATGCAAGCCAGATTTCAAAGCAGTTTCAGCAAGCTTCATATAATTTGAAATCCACCTTATATGTATAAGGGGAATGTACATGCATATATACATTGAAATATGCAAAGCAAAGACATACAACCCGGACACGATGGAGGAGTTAAAATGTGGCGAATAATATTTCAAGTCCGTGGATTGTATAAGGCACTTGTATATGCCGATAGACAAGCCAATGTGCAGTAAAAGGGATACAAGCTGGATTTGAACCGATTCTCAAATTGTTCTATAAAGTTTGGGGTCTGACTTGTATATATGGTGCTTATATATGCTTTTGCATGTACAAGGCGATAAATGCAAAATGGGCATGCAAGCCGGACCCGATGACAATTTTGATTTGTTCTATAATAGTTTGGAGTTCACCTTGTATGATGAATAATTGTATATGCATTTGCTCTTGCATATACAAGGGGTTTTTGATAGGTGAACAGTGGAAATTGTATATGCATATGTTTTTACATGTACAAGGGCAAAAAGGCAAAATGAAGAAGCAAAAGGCCAGCGATTGAAACATGAGGTGCTGACGTGGCATGATATCATTGGCTCTTGGCTTTTCTGCAAGTTTTTGAGCCATTAGATCTTAGCAATTGGGAGACAGATCGACAGCCAAGTTTTAAAGTTGCAGCGTGGGTTTTCTTTGCATCCACAGGCATTGTTTTGAGTGGGAAAACTCCATGGGCACGCTGCTATTGCATCTTCAGAGGCTACGGGTAGCTGAAGCTTTGATGGCAGATTGTGCAGGGAAGTATGGGTCGAGTTGACTAGTCAACCACCCGAATCGATGAAGAAAATCTTGGAGTGGCAGCTCAGATCCTGATTTCACCTGCTCCTTCCTCTTTGTCTCTCTATTGCATTTACTATTTTGAAGCTCCATTTCTCACGATGCATTGTATCTGGCAATTTTTGAGTTGACCGTTGTAATTTTGGCTAAGTACATAGTTCTGCTATAAAATGTGAACTGTGTTATTCATATTTGGTGGAAGACCTAGGTAATTATGGGGGAAAGATAACGAAATACAGAGCATTTCCATCCTGTTCTATCTCATTCTGGAGTTTATGTATTGCATCTGTGATGTATCTTGCACATATGTTCAGTTTCGATGTCAATTTTATATGAAAAATGCTTCTTGCATGTGTTTTGCTATCTGTCTCCACTTGTTGTATGCATTTCTTCTTCTGAATTTGGTTGCTAAGGATTTCTCAAATTCTAGAATACAGATTTATGTATTGCATACTTGATCTCTAACTTCCATTCAAGGAGTGGATTAAACTGTTTTAGGTTAAGGTATGGAGAAGAGTGTATGTCAGCTGCGATATCTGTAAGTATGGACAGTCAAACACTTATCCTTGGGTGATGTTTATAAGGCAAGCATCAGTCCTAACCCCTCAAAATTTGAATGCCAGTTGCAAGCCATTCTTATGTATATGTCTATTTGACTCCTTGCCCTGAGATAGGCACCAGTCTGTTCTTGTGAAGTAGTTATGATCCAAAACCCCTGTCTTGCGTCCAAACCATCAAATTCAAACCATCCAAAACCTGTTAGTTGTAGGAGTAGGATTAGGAGCCCCTACATACTCTCATCCATAACCAGACACATATGTCCAAGAATGTTGCTAACCTTGTGATTTGTCACACAAATCTTGGTCCACACATGAGAGTATTCTACTTGTTATCACAAAGCTAAATCTTTCTGTCATAGGGCAAGTCAATGTTACATCTTTAGCAAATAGGGACACCCCCTTGGTGCGGCAGAACTAGAAGTGAAGGGGAGGCAACTCATGCAACCTCCTATATCTGTTGGCCGAATCCGCCTGTGCATTAGAACTGGCAAACCCTCTGCCGATTTAGAGAAAATTACCAACAGAATTGGCGACTCCACTGGGGATCGAATGTGAAAGTGTTATCCTGCAATCTCTGGTGAAGTTTTGCCCATCTGAGTCACCAATAGATGGCGACTTTGCTAGGGACAAGAGTCAAATAATGTGAAATCATTGCTACATATCCGGTTCTTTCATGTGAATGATGGTGCTCTGCTGGCGGTATGAACTCAGAAAAATATTTGATGAGCTTTCAGCTGTTTGAAATTTTTATCCTCTTTGGAGAGGTGGCGACTCTGCAAAAAAGTTTTAGTGCACATGAAAGGCTGATGTATGTTATTGAGATCCAAAAATATTCTGTTCAAAGCTTCAGCATCTGGATGAGAAAAGGTACCTAGCTCCTTCCCATTTATATTTGTTGTTTTATTGCATAAGTTAGATGCCAAGGGGAAGCCTTAGGTCTTAGACAAACATAGGATGTCTAAGAGTGAAGTTTATATGAATCCAAGTATGTATTCACCCATACTTAGTCAAGAGGGGGATGAAATGTTGTGTAAAAAAATTGAAGAAATAAAGAATAGGTTGATATCCTTAGAGGCTAGGCAAGCTCAGTTAAAAAGTAACCTTGTTGTGTCTGCTAGTCAAAATGCTAAACCTCTTGTTAGTTCTTTTGATCCTTTGTATGACCAATTAGATTTGTCATGGGTTGACTATAAAGTTGAATGTATGCATGCTCAAGTGTACAATCAGATGCCTAGATTTAGTGGACACAGTGTGTGTAATGGGGGTGCACATATCCAAAACTTTCACTGCTTCATGGAGAGACATTCATTTAGGGATGAGGATATGTGGATGAGGTTTTTTGTTAGATCCTTTGGTGCTAGAGCCAGAGATTGGTATTTGAGCTTTCCAAAGAAATTCTTTGCCTGTTGGGATGAACTTGCTGACTGTTTTAGAAAAGAATTTGCAAGAGAACCTGTTGATCTTGTTGCAAGATTAATGGAAATTAGAAGACAAGATAAAGAGCCCGCTATTGATTTCAGTCATAGATTTGCAGTTGCCCTTTCACAAATCCCTGAAGGCTTCAAACCTGATATTTCAGCCTATATTGGCATATATTTTGAAGCTTTCGAGAAGGGCTCTAGTGCATTATTGAGGGAATTCAAGATAACAAGTATGCAGATGGCATACAAGTTTTTAGAAAATATAGAAAAAATGAGAAATGAGCATGTGTGGAATTCCCTGTCCACAGGCTTTGGTGTGAATAATAGTTGTATGGCTACAAATGAGCAACTGATTATGGCATCATGTGAGGATAAATGTGAAAATGAAAGCATAGAAGTTGAGACTGTTGTATTTGAAAATGCTCAATTGGATTATTCATTAGTTGAGGATGCCAATGAAAGGATCAATGATGACGCCCATTGCAAGGTTGAGGTATTTGGTTCTGAAAATAATGATGTGGTTATGGACAGTAATGAATACTTGTTTGAATGGGTTTGTGGAGATAATTGTGAGTATTGTGCACAAGATAGAGAAGAAATCAACAAACAAAGGAGCAATTCCATGTTTGAGTCATTGCCTTTTATTTAGATACATGGAGATGATGAAGAGCAATCAGAAATTGAAACAAGTGCTAGTGCTGAGCATGATTGTTTTTTATTTGATTATAGTTTTGTTTATGAGACACAAGCTGATACTCCTCCACAAAGAGAATTCATTGATAATGAAAATGCATGTTCTGCTGCCCATGAACCAATGGCATACCATAATGAAACTGAAACACCTGGATCAACCTTTTTTGACACATATAGTGATGAGGATCTATTTGAGTATGGTGAGGATCTAACCAATGTTGTTGATGTGGATTCTAGTTCTCATCCTGATGAAAGAGAAGCCAACATACATCATGAAGGTTATTGTAGAGAGGTGCCAGAGAATGATCCTTTCCAGCTTGATGCAGCTAATGATTTTGTGCATGATCTACACATATATGAATTTGAAGGCTTTTTCTTTGATAGGCTAGCTTATGATACAATGAGCCCTGATGTTCCTAGTTATATAATGGACTTTGAGAGTTTCCAGTTTTCAGTCCAGCTAGGGGATCATTTTACAATGCATATTGTTGATGAGGATGATGATAAGCTTTATATGCTATATGAATATGCATTGCTTGATAAATGTTGCATTCACATGTTGCCTGATGTTGAAGGTTGTTTGCATAAGGTTGACAGAGACAAGCTAAATGAGATGTTTGAATATGCAAATGACAAGGGTTGTTTGTGGGTAAATCATGGTAGTATCTTCAGGCATGACCCAGTGAGATCAGAGGAAAATCAAGTGTTTGACAGAGAAAAATTCTGGTTTTTCCTTTTTGGTGGCCTGGGGCCACCAAGTTTTTTTAAAACTAAATGTGTTTTGTGATGTAGGTTGGTATGTGTTTGACTCTGTTGCCCAATGGATAGGGACTAGTCTGCATCCTAGAGATCTATGGTTCTCGCCATGCCTACAAGAGGCACGTGTCCCCAGATAGAGCCTATGTTAGTATTTAAATATGTATATGCAGGCCCCTTCCCAAAAATATGAAAAAACTCTAACACTTTCAGCCTCTGCAGTTGAAAAAATGCAAAAAATCAGTACAGGTGCAAGTGTCTTTGTATATACAAAGGTGTTTGTATATACATATAGGTTAAAATGTGCATTGGCAGGTGCAAAATCTCCATCAACCTTTGAAAAAATCAATTATATGCATTTTACATGCATATTGGGCTTTGAAATGTGCATATACAAAGGGGAATCTTTTGTAGATTCCCAAGAATATTCCCGCTTTGTATATCAAGTTGCATGTAGAGATACAAAGCAAAAATGTACAGGGGTGGCGGACATGCTTCTGCTACAGTGCGATGTACAAGTGGTCTTGTATATCAAGCTACATACAAAGCCGCCAGCATGCATTTCAAACATACAAACAAATATACATTTGGGCGCGCATACAAAGAAAAGATACATTACAGGCATATTCCAGGAAAGATTCCTTGTTTGTATATGAGGAGCGAATGTATGTTTGCGTCTAGATGCATTCCTAGAATATTCCATCGCAGATTCTGCAGTTGTATAAAAGGGTTTGTATATTTGTGTTTGCATATTTGACATATAAAGGTGCAAATATACATTTGCTACAGTGCCACAGGGGAGATACAAGTGATGGGGCCCACCAGTTGTATGTGCATTCGCTTGTATGTTGGCACATACATGCCAATATACATTCGAAAGATACAAGGGTTAAGATGCAAGCTAGATTTCAAAGCAGTTTCAGCAAGCTTCATATAATTTGAAATCTGCCTTGTATCTATAAGGGGAATGTACATGCATATATACACTGAAATATGCAAAGCAAAGACATACAACCTGGACGCGACGGAGGAGTTAAAATGTGGCAAATAATATTTCAAGTCCGTGGGTTGTATAAGACGCTTGTGTATGCTGATATACAAGCCAATATGCAATAAAAGGGATACAAGCCAGATTTGAACCAATTCTCAAATTGTTCTATAAAGTTTGGGGTCCGACTTGTATATATGGTGCTTGTATATGCTTTTGCATGTACAAGGCGATAAATGCAAAATGGGCATGCAAGCAGGACCCGATGAGAATTTTGATTTGTTCTATAACAGTTTGGAGTCTGCCTTATATGATGAACAATTGTATATGCATTTGCTCTTGCATATACAAGGGGTTTTTGATAGGTGAACAGTGGTGATTGTATATGCATATGTTTTTGCATGTACAAGGGCGAAAAGGCAAAATGAAGAAGCAAAAGGCTAGCGATTGAAACATGAGGTGCTGACGTGGCATGATATCATTGGCTCTTGGCTTTTCTACAGGTTTTTGAGCCATTAGATCTCAGCGATTGGGAGACAGATCGACGGCCAAGTTTTAAAGTTGCAGCGTGGGTTTTCTTTGCATCCACAGGCATTGTTTTGAGCAGGAAAACTCCATGGGCATGCTGCTATTGCGTCTTCAGAGGCTACGGGTAGCTGAAGCTTTGATGGAAGATTGTGCAGGGAAGTATGGGTCAAGTTGACTGGTCAACCACCCGAATTGATGAAGAAAATCTTGGAGCGACGGCTCAGATCCTGATTCCACCTGCTCCTTCCTCTTTGTCTCTATGTTGCATTTACTTTTTTGAAGCACCATTTCTCATGATGCATTGTATCTGGCAATTTTTGAGTTGACCATTGTAATTTTGGCTGAGTACACAGTTCTTCTATAAAATGCAAACTGTGTCATTCATATTTGGTGGAAGACCTGGGCAATTTTGGGGGAAAGATAACAAAATACAGAGCATTTACTTCCTATTCTATCTCATTCTAGAGTTTATGTATTGCATCTGTGATGTATCTTGCACATATGTTCAGTTTCGGTGTCAATTTTATATGAAAAATGCTTCTTGCATGTGTTTTGCTATCTGTCTCCACTTGTTGTATGCATTTCTTCTTCTGAATTTGGTTGCTAAGGGTTTCTCAAATTCTAGAGTACAGATTTATGTATTGCATACTTGATCTCTAACTTCCATTCAAGGAGTGGATTAAACTATTTTAGGTTAAGGTGTGGAGAAGAGTGTATGTCAGCTAGGATATCTGTAAGTATGGACAATCAAACACTTATACTTGGGTGATGTTTGTAAGGCAAGCATCAGTCCTAACCCCTCAAAATTTGAATGCCAGTTGCAAGCCATTCTTATGTATATGTCTATTTGACTCCTTTCCCTAAGATAAGCATCGGTCTGTTCTTGTGAAGTAGTTATGATCCAAAACCCCTGTCTTGCATCCAAACCATCAAATTCAAACCATCCAAACCTTGTTAGTTGTAGGAGTAGGATTAGGAGCCCCTGCATACTCTCATCCATAACCAGACACATATGTCCAAGAATGTTTCTAACCTTGTGATTTGTCACACAAATCTTGGTCCACACATGAGAGTATTCTGCCTGTTATCACAAAGCTAAATCTTTCTGTCATAGGGCAAGTTAATGTTACATCTTTAGCAAATAGGGACACCCCCCTTGGTGTGGTAAAACCAGAAGTGAAGGGGAGGTAGCTCACGCAACCTCCCGTATCTATTGGCTGAATCCGCCTGTGCATTGGAACTGGCAAACCCTCTGCCGATTTGGAGAAAATTACCAACAGTAGCTACAACAAAAAAATTAGAGAACGCCGATTTCAAGTTGGAGATCTTGTCCTTAAAGAAAATCAAAAGAATCAGCAACACCGTGAAAAATAGGGCAAGTTTGAACCAAATTGGCTTGGTCCTTCCATCATCATAGTACTTTATGGATTAGGTGCATACACTCTCTTAACACTTGAAGGCATTCCCTTGGATGAACTAGTCAACAGCGTTCATCTCAAGAAGTTTTATCCTTAAATCTCAGCTATCTCAAAAAAAAAAATCCATCCAACAGTGAAAACCACTTTGTGGTGCTTTGGATAACAAAAAAATAATAGTCTAAGATAAATAATCCATCCTCTGGTGAAAACCTGGTAAACAGGCGCCTTGGATAAGTACCATAGTGAAAACATGGCAAACAGGCACTATGTGTAGTGACCAGTTTCCATCATCTGCTTGGTTTGTTTGATCATCACTCGTTCTACCATACTTCACCATCCTATCCAACATAGTCCATATCATACTCCACATATCATCGCAATAAATATCCTTTTCCACCTTCACCTTTGTCAATGCTAGCTATCATACTTGAGACTTTGTTGTGATAAATATATCTTTGGCACCTTAGCATCTTGACTGCACGCCTTCTCCATCGTTGCTCCTTCATAATAAACCTCATCCTACACTGGGGGCATTTTTGTTGAGTCTTGCTTGGAAATGGGTACCGCTATCTCTAGCTCATAACACATCAAGCATCTTTAGCTCATAACACAGCAAACTTTCAACTTCAACCATAGCATTCATCCAACAACAAATATGGCAAAACATTTTGCAACCAAGCTTCATATCTTTCCAATCAATTCGTGCTCATCTGACATCCAAAAATTGCCAGACATCGCCAACACAAATGTTCAAGCAATCACATTAGTCTTTCAACATCATCTCATCCAACATAATAAGCAAGAACTACATCCAGCTCTATCGTTAAAGCCTTGATCCCATGGATACAGGGTATGTAGTCAATCGGAGATGCGAAGGAAGCACTCTGATTCAGGCTAAGATGATAGGTCCTTCTTTTCATCATTCATATTTCATCTTTCTTCTAATCATCCTTAAATCTTTCATCACACATTCTTCTATCTTTCATCACTTACATCACCAATAAAACCCAGAACTACATATTCATCATGTCTCATCTTCATCATAAATGTGCTTTGATCCCGTGGATATAGGGTATGTAGGCAATCTAGAATATGAAGGAAGTTTCCAATACTCTTGAGCACAGATGATCCATCCCATCTTCTTCATCATCATCTTCCATCTTCTTCTTTTTTGATCCGCTCAAGCAGGAAGCAAACTATGCGTATACTAAAAAGCTCAAGCACTTTAACCAATCAAGAATAAGCCAGAAGCTATTTGTCCGCATGCCTTAAGCCAACATTTTCTATAGCAGTTTATCAACATATTTTAGCCTTTAACAGGATGCAGGTTTCCTCTCAACAAGATGCCAGATAACCCATCTAAGAGCACCTAAATTTGGCAAGAGAACGTGATGACAGTATCTTTTGTTTTATCTTTTGATTTATCTTTTGTCCCTTTTCTATGCCTAATCAAGACTACCTTGATCTATCTATATCTTGGTATGTTGCGATGAAGTAAGGAATGGGGCATGGTCATATTGCTTTCGTATGCCGTGTTTACGGGATGATCTTATTCTCTTCCTATGCGTATTGGTATCTTGTACGTGTTGGGATTAGCATCTTACATATCAATATCTCTAGCATCTGAGAAGCTAAATAGCCTCTTATGCACTTGAGACTATTCTATGTCAAGACTAGCTCCATACATATAATCAACAAGCTATCACAATGTGTAGTGGAGGTAAGCTCAAACCATTGCTTGTAGCGTCAAAGTCCATCCCACAACACTAGCTATTATTCTTATCTTGTGCATGTTGGCTCAACATCTTGACCTCATGTGTTTAGACAAGGTTGTAAGATGCTAGTTCCGCATTGGATATCTCGACACCTTGGTCTTCTATACCCTGGTGCATAACATCCACATGCTATATCAAACATAAGAATTGCATTTATTTTTCATTTTTGAGAAATTACTTAAAAAGTTGCTCATCACATCATCTATCCATCTATTATTCGCCTATATAGCCTTCAACCAAGATCAATCCTTTCCATCATCTTCGTCCACATCTCGTATCCTGCAAAATAATTGTGTTAGACATACATCAGTTCATCATATATCATCTCATTACCATCTATCTATATGCATAAGTCCATTCATATCATAACCATTTACATAGTTGCATTATCATACCATTTTCATTCATACCATTTGCATAAACATCCATACATAGTCCATGAACATACAAATATAACATGCATAACCATCATAATATCAACAGTGCATCCATTACAACATCATATAGATCACTTTTGGGAATTAAGGTGTCTCAACCTTTGCAAATTCCTAATGTTGTATTTATTTATCCCATGTTGAGTTGGCATAGTCAACACCTTGTGTATATGCAACAGGGTAAATTTTGGTGACTTTGGCAGCCGCAGTTTCCCCCTTGAATAATTAATGACAAGTGTTGGTGAGTATCTTTGCACTAGAGAAAGGCATCTTTGGGTAGTCAAGAGTGGTTATGACATGTAAGAGGAATATGATATTTTTAGTCAATGTATGACGGATTCTATGATAGCTGTAAGGTGCGTAAGAGCATATGCCGTAACCTATCTTGGGACCAGGTGCCCACTTTGGGATGGGATGTTGGACAAGTGTCCTTAGGCGTGGGTTTTGGGGCATGAGTCCAAGATGGACGCCCATCTCTAGAAGGTTCCATATTTGCCTTGTAAACTCTATATAAACAGGTGTTTGGATGGGAGATAGACAACTTTAGTACAAGTACTGTTATGCTGCCAGAATATCTCTAGATTCGACATTCGAAGACTCCTGAAAGAGCATTGGCTCTGAAACTGTATTGTAATCTGTTATTGTTTACTGTAATACATTTGAGCTATGTTTTGGAGTATGGGGTTTTTCACCCATAAGGTTTTTCCCCACGTATATCTTGTCTCTCTCTCTCTTCTGTCTACTTTCTGTGTGTATGTGTATTGCTGCAATATCTCTGTTAGATGTTCTATGTTGCTATAGTTGTAAGAATTAAATTGAATTTGCATACATCTCTCCTCATTAGATTAGTGTAGGAAGCGATTTCTGCACACTTAGCTTCCTTTCAATCACCAATACTCCATCATATATATATACATGTGTCAATATACAAGTGTCTCCATATACAAGCTGAGCTATAAAGAATGTATGTACAATCGGCTCTAGGCCTCATCATGATACAACATAAAACAAGGTAGCCCTAGTGACTACTGGCAGCTCCCTCGCCTTGACCACCACCACTAGGTCCTGCACCTGGCCCCCTATCTCTCGATGGCCCCATCACTAAGGCTACTGATCGAGATCCACCTAACCTCTGTGAACCTGAAGCCCTTGACATGCTCCTGAAGCTAGGCTACCTCTGCTCTACTAGCACGACCCCATAGTATAAACCTTTGTAGTACTCAGTCTCACCCTGTACTCTCCGCAACTCTTCCTGTACCTATGTCAACTATGTGGCCAAGTACATCGTAGCCCCATCTGTCCCCAATGTAGTCACTACTCTGTCTCGCTCACTAGTCATCCCCTGTAGCTGCTACATAGCCATATATCCCTCTGCTCGCAGACCATCTCTCTTCACTCTCATAGCCTACACAGTTGTATTTTGCTCTAACCTCATCATCTTCTCTCTATCTAGCTGCATCTCTCTCCTGTCACTCTAACCAGTGCACCATCATCATGTCCATCCCCAGCCTGTGGTCTCAACTGTAACTGAGCCTGATATGTCTAAGCCTGAACTCTCGCATGCCGCAAGCCAATCACTGCCTAATGTCTATCTATCTCCACCCTCCTCAACCTCATCTAAGCTCACTGCCTCCATCTCCTCTCCTCTCTAATTCGTCTCCGCAGCTACTGAATCCCAACATCATCAACCACCAATATCTGCCCCTGAGGTTGTGCAAGTATTTGAGGCTATCCTGGCATCTGTATCCCTAGCGCTACTGGTACAACAGCCTGCACTGGTGGAGCCCGTCATCGCCTCCTCCTAACCGGTCTCTCCATCCCAATCTCCCCAATCTCTCCAACCCTCGTCAATCGAGTCAGTCTAGCTGTCACCCAGTAAGCATCATAGTCTAGTAGCATCCTTGGATCTGCAGGACCCTATCCCCACTGCCATACAACTGGTTGTAGCCCATCTCTCTCCACCAAAGCTGTATTAACCACAACCTCTGGCCCCTAATCAAAAACCTCCTGTCGAGTCCTCCCAAAAATGGCATCACCAACTGGTACTGCCTGTGGCAACCCAAACTGTCTCAAAACCCTCTCTGGCAAATAGCGCTCTATAATATTTATGCTGCGTCCAAAAATATATCTCGCCTACCTAGCATAGACAAGCTCCGCATCCTCCTCATCCCATCTCTCACATCCCAGCCATGGCCTCCATACAAAGCTATCCACCTCGTCCAATCTCCTCCGCTAGTACACCACTCCTCACCGCTGTCGGTATGTTAGAGCTCCTCTATACATCCTAGCATAAGGATCTCCTATAGCTCTCGCCACCCATCCCTCTGGCCTCATCACTGGGATGTGCTCATAAGCCCATACATGCAAAACTGTAACTCCTGCAGACATACTAGCTCTAAACATATATACGCAATCATGCAGGTAAAGATAGAGTTATCCCAGCACACACTCCACCCATGCATATCTCGTGCCATAGGAGAACATCCCCTCCATCACTATCCCCCATCCTACTGGAAAGCCTCTCGCTCGCCTATCTCCCACTTGTTGAGTACTAGTGACTCAAATTACAGGTTAAATGGTTCATCGGTTCCTTGGTTGATCATCAGTTCAGAGGTTCATTGGCATCGCAGTGACATTGGTCTATCGGTGTAAGATGTGAGGTGTCTCTCCGATGGAATGGTCATCAGTATGAAGATCTCTGTCGGCCCAGTTTTGATTTGTTACTCCGATCTCTTTGGTCTTACCGATGGTAGTGGCCATCGGCTTGACTTTGTGTATTGGTGGGAGTGATGAGCACTTGGCCGATCTGCGAAGTCTCACCGACCAAGGGCTATCGGGCTGACTTTCACTATCGGCTTGGTCTAGGGAAGATTCTCCGATGGGCATTGGTCTCACCGATGATGGATGTAGGGTTAGCGAAGAGTAAGTGATCTAGTCGGCGTGAGTCACCCCGATGAAAGATCATCAGAGTGAGTATTGATATCGGCGCAGCTGGAAGGTGTATCCCCGATACTTCATGTTATACCGATGAAGGGTTGGCATCGGCGTGAGAAACACTATCGGCCAATCCTAGGGATGTTGTTCCGATGTCATCTGTCACCCCGATGGAAGTTGGTGAGGCATTGGCGTCAGCATGAGATACTTGGTCGGTCTAAGATTTGGGTGTCTATCCGATGGTTGTCTGTTATTCCGATGAAGGCATGTTGTCTTTGGTATCGGTGGGACGTGGAACCGTCGGAGTGAAAGATGGAATGTTGGCCGATGGTTTGATTTGTGCTGATGGGGATAGACTGGGGTCATCGACGACAAAAGTGCCGACAATAGTCTTACCGTGTCATTAGACATATAAACTGGAATTCCTCCAACGCCAGATGCATGTGGGACTAAAGGTCCTCAGAAAATGCGAAACGGTTTGGACAGTTGGATGTCAGCAATGCTGGGCAGTTGGAATGAACGGTCGTTTGCATGAGAATAAATTAGATTGCTAAAAGCAATTGAGTAATTGAGTCAGAGGTGTGAGAGAATCTATGAGACAGAGAGTTCAATCCGATGGAACTCTGTTCTTCTTCTTCTGTGAAGTCCTATGTTGTATGTTGTATGCAACATGTGAACGGCATGTGAAGGGACTGAGAAGAGGATGAAAATAGAATTCAGATGAAGGAAGTTCTGGCTGAGAAGATGTAGTTCTGTACTGTGTGCTATTTGTGGCATGATCACAGTATGAAGAACCAACCAAGTGCTGGAGAACTTTGTGCAGGGATACTGTCAGTTATTCTTCAGAAGGAACAAGATGTAAATCTTCATGAAAGCCTTATTGCCAGTTTTGTATTGTAACTATTTTTCTGTTGCTGAATAATACAATGGTGATCTGGGCTTTTGGAGTGTGGGGTTTTTTACCCGTAAGGGTTTTCCCCATGTAAATCTGTGTTCTTGTTCTGTCTTTCATGTTTAATGTATCTGCTGTTGAAACTAGATATTGTTCGCTTGTGCTTTCCTCTAAGGGTCAATGTAGGAAATGTTCTATGTCTGTTTCCACTTTAAAGGCATAGTTGTGCGTGTTTTTGAAGCATTTGGAAAGAATTTAAATTTGTCGAAGACACCACTTTTCTTAGAAATATGTTCTGAGATGCCCTTATTTCCTTACAAGTGGTATCAGAGCCTTCTTCTGGGATATGCTTTGTTGCTCACATATGTACATTTGTGTGCTGCATGTGTTTGCATGTAAGAGTTCCTGGTGTATAAGGTCTGGGTATTCCTTCTGTGATGATTTCTTAGTGTGACAGGCTTGAGGAAATCTGAAGGAAATGTCTATTTGTTTGATCCTTGTTTGAGTGAAAGTCTGGCAGTTGATCTTGTGTTTCTATTTCAGCGGTGCTTGAAAGATGGTGAAGAGACTGGAGCTGGTCATGATGTGGCCTGAGGCTCTTAATTGACAGTATTTAATCTTGTTGCATGGGGTTTGCTTTGAGGCTGTGTTGCTGCAGTAACTTTCATATTGGGTGTCTGTGTGAGAGGCTCTCTGATGATATGAAGGAGTTTGTGTTACTGCTCAGCCATGGAGTATTGTGCTTATGCTGGGTGTTTTGTTCCTGATATTGGAAGGCATAATTTTTGTTACCCTGATTGCATGCAGGCTTTGGAGTTGATCATTGGATGATCTGAGAGCTTCTGTAATAGCTTGATTCTCTCGGATGCATGTGCATGTTGGTGGTTGAGGGATTGGTCTACAAGTGGGCCTAAAGCTCTTGAACTGCTATTTCCTTAAGTGGATATTTTGCACTTGCATGACTCAGATTCATGTTTTTTGGATTTGAGGGGTTTTATAGTTTTTCCTTAAAAACTATGGTTTTGCATATTCATGATGATCCATTATTCTGGTTTAACTGTTATGGAGTTTTGTTGCAGACTTTTTGGGTTTTCCAGATGTGAAGTGGGTATGGATGTGCATGGGTGTTTTTCAAACACAAGTGGTTTTTACAGGTTTTACACGGTCAAAAGAAAAACTTGTGGTTTTGTGAAGCTGTAGTTAAGCTATTTCTAGACCCTGGCTTTTGGGATGTTGCTGGATGATATAGTTGCAGTTTTGCATGCATGCTCTGTGCATGGTGTGAGGAGGTGAAATGCTTGCTCTGCATGGGAGTGCTGGTATGTGATTTGTCACTCAGCATTTCTATGGTAATGCTTCTAGTTTCTTGACTATGGTGCTCTAGTTGTGGACATGTTGGGCGAATCAGTGAAAAGTAAGTTTTTTGATGCTTGAGTCTTGTTGTCTACATTGTTATTTATTCCTTGAAATCTCAGTTTTGCAGTTTCCAGTGTGATAGTGAGTTTGCATGATACATTGGTTGGATCTACGAGTTATGTAGTTTTGTGGGCTGATCACCTATTAAGCTACAGTGAGATGACTCAGATGTGGACTGTCTTTATCCACAAGATTGTTTCAGTGTTTATGCAGATTTGTTAGCTGGCCTTGTCTGTGGTCACTTGTGCATTGGTGTGACTGTTTTGGGATGAGAGGATGGATGTTGTAGAGTATCTAAATAGTTGGTTATGGAGACTTGTAGTAAGTGTATCATGATGTCATGTATAGCTTGAATACACAGGTTTGTGTAAGCTATTGACAGTGATAGTTTATTTCCTTGGTTTGGAGATCTTGGTGTCACTTGGTTTTATAGTCACATGGACATATTAATTTGTGGACCTGAAGATTTTCAGATTAGGAGATGTTTGGTCAGGATGCTTGGAAAGCTCTATTGTTATAGTTCAGTGGGAGCTTTAGCATTGACTGTGTGTTTCATCACTTAGTGGTGAATGATCTTCTTTAGTGTTGCAAATGTTACTAGGAGGAGCTCTTTGATCCTGTTGCTACAGAAGGGTTCTTTCACATTTGCAGGGGCACTATTTGAGGATGAGTAACATCTTGGAGTCATGGAGGATTCATGAAATTCTTGGCTAAGGTGTTGGTGGTGCTTGACAGGTGATGTTGGTTTAGAATTTTGGTTTGTTTCATATCATGATTTCTGCTTTTGAATTTTGGTATGATACATTGATCTAGAGACAATGGTTATGTTCACCTGGAGCATGGAATCTCCTAAAGGAGATGGTAAGATCATGATGTCATGATAAGTTCCTGATTCAGATGATTGGAGTTTTGACAGTGGTCTGGTTACTTCTCTATGTTTGGGTACATCTATCATTTGCTTGATTACTTCTCTATGTAGAGATGCAGTTGGAGTTCAGCATGAGGTGATTGTTCAAAGGTACTCATGGATACATGGAGAATAAGGTGAGACTGTATATGCTGTGTTTTCAGAGTTTACAGCTGGAAGTTCGAGGAGTCTTTACCTTGGTTGAATGTGAATTCAACAAAAAGATCTAGAGGAGATTGTTCTTGGAGAAAGTCATTGGGACTTGGGTATCTTGGAAGAACATTCTCTTTCCCCACTCTTGGTCTACTCGACAAGTTTCACTTGAGAGGTATAGCCCATTGTTTCTCTCAGGTGTTTTATGCTTTCTTTCATAGATATGGTTCTGGTGGATTCATTGTGAGAAATGAATAGCATGATTATCTCCTTGTGCATTTGAGTTTAGAGATATCATTCATTGATGAGGACTATTAGGAGATGGTTAATGGGTTGATTTCCTGAAATGGGAAATGAATTAGTTTGATCTTCTTTGGTTTGTGAGGCTTACATCCATGTTAGTTGCGTTTGATCTTGGAGATTGAATGTTTGTTTAGATGTTGTTATGCTGGTTCACTCTGGGGTGTTTTGAAGGAGATCATACTTGACACAGTTGGCATTCAGAGGTGTATGTAAAAGGATTATCTATAGGTATATGATGTGCAGTGTTTCTCTTGGTCTCAGTTAGTTTCTCTGATGGTGTGTTTCACTTTACATTGTTTTGAGATTTGATTGGAGCTGAAGTGATCACTAGTTGTGGTCATGTGTCTTCACTTATACTTTTGGGTGATGACAAGGAAGTTCTGTTATCTCTTTCTTTTGTTGGATGTGGAGAACTTGGGGAACTTTGGACTGGTGGTGAGGGGTTGTTCTTGCAGGTTATTGATTTGCATATCATGGTGGATGTTTCCTTGGTACTACATGATATTTACACTTTCTATGTAATGCTATTGGTGGATTTTGTATGCCATGATCTTTTTCAGATCTGCATTATCCATGCAGTGGGAGTTCTTGATGTGTCTAGTCTTCGTTGACTAGTTGACATATGGAGCTTGTATTTGCAGTTGATGGGTGTATATGCAGGTGGCATGCGTCTACTGATGTTCATACCTTTAAGGTACGAGTGATTAGATGTTTTAGCACTGGCTGTGTGTGCTATTTTCAGTCATGTGGGTTTTATGTTCAGTTGGATGGGTACAGTCAGCTTACTGATTGTTGTTCTAGCTGATGGTTTATCTTGTTTTTGGAGAATGGTTTCATGGCTGTGTTCTGGAAGCTTTGAAGTTTGTTATGTTGAAGCTTCTGTGGAGCTTGTGAGTACAGTGGAGTGAAGGCAGTGTTAACTTTGATTCTATTGACTTGGAGCATTGATGGTTTCTTGTAATTCCTTCATCAAGTGGGAGAATGTTGAGTACTAGTGACTCAAATTACAGGTTAAATGGTTCATCGGTTCCTTGGTTGATCATCGGTTCAGAGGTTCATTGGCATTGCGGTGACATTGGTCTATCAGTGTAAGATGTGAGGTGTCTCTCCGATGGAATGGTCATCGATATGAAGATCTCTGTCGGCCCAGTTTTGATTTGTTACTCTGATCTCTTTGGTCTTACCGATGGTAGTGGCCATCAGCTTGACTTTGTGTATCAGTGGGAGTGATGAGCACTTGGCCGATCTGCGAAGTCTCACCGACCAAGGGCTATCGGGCTGACTTTCACTATCGGCTTGGTCTAGGGAAGATTCTCCGATGGGCATTGGTCTCACCGATGATGGATGCAGGGTTAGCGAAGAGTAAGTGATCTAGTCAGCGTGAGTCACCCCGATGAAAGATCATCGGAGTGAGTATTGATATCGGCGCAGCTGGAAGGTGTATCCCTAATACTTCATGTTATACCGATGAAGGGTTGGCATTAGCGTGAGAAACACTATCGGCCAATCCTAGGGATGTTGTTCCAATGTCATCTGTCACCCCGATGGAAGTTGGTGAGGCATTGGCGTTGGCATGAGATACTTGGTCGGTCTGAGATTTGGGTGTCTATCCGATGGTTGTTTGTTATTTCGATGAAGGCATGTTGTCTTTGGTATCGGTGGGACGTGGAACCATCGGAGTGAAAGATGGAATGTTGGCCGATGGTTTGAGTTGTGCCGATGGGGATAGACTAGGGTCGTCAGCGGAAAAAGTGCCAACAATAGTCTTACCGTGTCATTAGACATATAAACTGGAAATCCTCCAACGCCGGATGCATGTGGGACTAAAGGTCCTCATGAAAATGCGAAACGGTTTGGACAGTTGGATGTCAGCGATGCTGGGCAGTTGGAATGAACGGTCGTTTGCATGAGAATAGATTAGATTGCTAAAAGCAATTGAGTAATCGAGTCAGAGGTGTGAGAGAATCTATGAGACAGAGAGTTCAATCTGATGGAACTCTGTTCTTCTTCTTCTGTGAAGTCCTATGTTGTATGTTGTATGCAACATGTGAACGGCATGTGAAGGGACTGAGAAGAGGATGAAAATAGAATTCAGATGAAGGAAGTTCTAGCTGAGAAGATGTAGTTCTATACTGTGTGCTGTTTGTGGCATGATCACAGTATGAAGAACCAACCAAGTGTTGGAGAACTTTGTGCAGGGATACTGTCAGTTATTCTTCAGAAGGAACAAGATGTAAATCTTCATGAAAGGCTTATTGCTAGTTTTGTATTGTAACTATTTTTCTGTTGCTGAATAATACAATGGTGATCTGGGCTTTTGGAGTGTGGGGTTTTTTACCCGTAAGGGTTTTCCCCACGTAAATATGTGTTCTTGTTCTGTCTTTCATGTTTAATGTATCTGCTGTTGAAACTAGATATTGTTCGCTTGTGCTTTCCTCTAAGGGTCAATGTAGGAAATGTTCTATGTCTGTTTCCACTTTAAAGGCATAGTTGTGCATGTTTTTGAAGCATTTGGAAAGAATTTAAATTTGTCGAAGACACCACTTTTCTTAGAAATACATTCTGAGATGCCCTCATTTCCTTACACCACTAGCCATCTGATAATAGCCGCTACAACTCACTGCAATCTGTCACATAGCTCCTCCATCCTCGCCATTGGGTCTCTGAGCCCTCTACTCTAATGTCTAGTGTCCCGAATAATCTCCTGAACATAGCTGAACCCAAATCAGGATCATAATCTACTTGGTCTCCATCTATAGGAATCTGTAGAATCCGAAACACATCCTCCAGCGTGATCGTAGCCCCTCCTGTCGGCAATAAGAATGAACTATGCTTGCTCATCCATCGCTCCACCATCACCGTCATCAGTCCTCAATGTGCCTGCACTGGCTCCAATCTTAACACATGCTCTAATCTGAGGATCTCTAACACTAACCACTCCTCTGCATCTAGTAATCGCACCAATCGCAAATCCCTAGAATGTGGCTCCCATGATAATAAAGGCGATAGTATGTCCTGCATCATTCCATTCATCATGTCAGTCCCTTGTGCTACTTAAATGCTATCAAAATTTGACCATTTATTGCTCTCCTAGCTTCTATCTACCATAAGCAGTTCAGTTTTCCATATGCACCTATTTGTTGATCAAAAGTGACCTCTTTTACCATATGTGTTTCTATCTTGTTCATAAGCGATCTATTTTGCATATGCGATCACTGTTGGACTACATGCGAGCTAAACTCCCCATGCACTTCTCCTTTGCCCATAAGCGAGCTATCTACCATATGCAAGCACGTTTTCTTTTTATGTGAGCTTCACCCCTATATGTGCCTATTGTTTTCCCATAAGTGACCCGTTTCTATCTATATGCACATTTAGCCTGTATCTTTGTTAGCCGACTGGAAGCAACCTAGTTTTTCTCAAAGTGACCAAGCCGCACCTCAAAGCGATCTAACCTACCATAAGCAACCTATCTTCCGACACAAGTGATCTGAACTACCTATCTTAAGCCCTAGTCGCTTTTGGTGAAGTGTGTACATTTATGACGCTTCTAGCCTATCAAACACACGCTTTTAGCAAAAGTTTAGATACGTACTGGTACACCTGATCCCTTTGGTCGCCCACGTGTCCTCACTCGCTCGACATGATGATCTCTGCATGGAATCACCATCCTGATAGCTCTACAACTCTCGTCGCACACCAACTCTAAGGAGCTCTAGATCTCTATAGCTTTCTAAGCACAAATGAGCCTATTTGCCATTGCAAAACCTACTTATAGCCCTATCCAAACCCTAATTCTTCTATGCCAAAGCCTATTTTCATCAAATTCATCCCATTTTCTCCCGCCCCACCCCTATTTTCTTCGTGTCAACCTTGGGTCCTATCTTTTCTTCTATCACAAGCCAACCCAGCCCTTCCTAGTTAGCCTGGCTTACCTCTCGAGGGGGCATTATCCACCAGTTACACTACGGCATAACTTTGTTTATCAAGCGAAATATCGTATCTTCTTTGACACAACGCTCTATCAAACATTGTATCAAAGAGGGGCAAAATGTAGACACCCAAAATTGACCTAATTATCATTAACATTCAAATATCGCATTACACATCATCTGCATTTGTCTAACACACTTGAGCAATTTCCCTAACATATCTATTTCTTCGATTAATTAAATAAATTTATATTTATTTAATTAATTCATTAGCTATTTCTTCTAAACAATAATTAAACAATCTTCAATTATTTAATTATCTTCATTCAATCTATTTTTAATTAAATAAATCTTATTTATTTAGTTAAAAATTCCTTTCATAAACCCACTTTCCAATTAGTTAAATAAATTGTATTTATTTAATTAATTTATCTTATCATTTATCTCATGAGTTGACATGTGTGCCCCTTTCATTTAAAAAAGATAAGTGGTACTACATCATTTTATTTAATATCTTTCACATGTAGTACTTTTTATGTACACAAACACACATGAGCCCTATCTTCCCACCACTTGTCATCTTCACATTCACATATGCCTATCATCCAATCTTAGCCATTCACATAGCCACCGAATCTCCATCGTTGATTGATTTTGGTTGAGTTCTATATAAACACCCTCTCATTCCATACTACATCTATCCAGCATTCATATAGCGTCTACATTATCATCCTGAGCATATTGAGCATTTGAGCATCCATAGCATCTATTGAGCTTTCATCATTATCATCTATCATGGTAGCTTTTATCTTCATAATTGTTCATTGTTGAAGAAGCAATCCACATCATAAATAAGGAATCACACAATCTAGGTGATGTTGTGCTTGAATTGCATTACTTTTGATTTCATTTAGATTAGATTCTTTGATGATGGTAGGGTTAGGTTTTCATGGCTATGCTTGATCTTAATAACCTGATTTTTTACCTATCACAATGGGGGCAGCGAATTGGTTCTTAATCAGGTGAGAAACCTCAATATTACAAGAAATGATTTGCTTAAATCTTACAAGCATAGGATATGGGACCTCTTGGAGGGATTTGATGTATTTAATTTGATATCCATATTTAGAAATCAGAATAAACATGTTGATAGGCTGCTTGTTGTAGGGGCTGAATATAATATTCTAGAAGAGATAAGTAGTGATAAGACTAATCAACATGTCAAGGTTGTTGTTAGGCCTGTTGTACTTGATAATAACGTACACTGGAAAGTGTTTGAAAGTGACCAGCAGATTGTGAACTTCTTAAGAGAAGAAGCTGAATTCTCTCATACTAACTAAGAGAGGCTACAACACCAGTACAGTGACCAAATCATTCAACTCAAGAATAACAAGATGCCAAAGGGTTTGGTCACTTTAAAGAGTCCATTTTTAATACTGATGATGAAGCTACAAAACCCAAGGCCAGCATACAAGTTCAGCAAGATCACTATGAAGAGTTTGAGATCTTCAAGGGTAAGCTTCTTAAACTGGGCAAGGTATGTACAACAAAAGAAAAGCAAGCATTTATTCATCTTGTTCAAGAATTTAGTGACATTTTTGCATGGGAGTATAGTGATTTAAAAGGTTTTGACCCCCAGCTTGCTCAACATACTATTGAACTTGAGCCTAATGCCAAGCCTGTCCAGTAGAAACAAAGGCCATTGAATCCTAAGTTAGAGCCTCTTATGAAGAAGGAACTAAACAAACTGATTGAGAGTAGCATAATCTTTCCTATTAAGCATACCTCATGGGTTTCCAACCTTGTGCCGGTTAGGAAGAAAAATGGAGAGATAAGACTGTGTATAGACTTTCATGACTTGAATAGAGCTTCCTTGAAAGATCGTCATCCTTTGCCTTCCATCGAACAGATAATTCAAGTAGTCTCAGGATCAGAGAGGTTTTCCTTACTAGATGGTTATTCTGGTTACAATCAGATATTAGTGAAAGAGGAAGACTAGTACAAAATAGCCTTCACCACAAAATGGGGGACTATGGCATACAAGAAGAGGCCCTTTGAGTTGTCCAATGCTGGAGCAACCTTTCAAAAGGCTATGGATATGGCCTTTCAGAGTTTAATGTACAAGACTGTCTTAGTCTACCTTGATGACATTATTGTTTTCTCCAAAGAGGCTAAGGATCATCTAAACCACTTAAGTCAATTTTTTTAAAAATGTAGGGAGTTTAGAATATCACTTAATCCCAAAAAGTGTGTATTTGTTGTCCATGAGGGCAGATTGCTTGGTTATGTGGTGTCAAAATAGGGTATCACCATTGACCTTGAAAGAATAAGTGTGATTTTAGCTCTCCCCTTACCAGCACACAAGAAAGGTCTGTAGAGTTTCATTGGTAGAATCAACTTCGTTAGGAGATTTATCCCTGATATTGTTGATTTGTTAAGTCCACTAACTGCTATGTTGAGAAAGAATGTGTCTTTCAGCTGGACTAGAGAAGGAAAACAGAGCTTTGAGATTATTAAAGAGGCATTGGCAGTTGCACCTACACTTCTAAATCCTAATTTTCCTAGAGATTTCATGTTGTACTCTTATGGTAATGTTGACTTTGTTTCTGCTATGTTGGTATAGAAGAATGATTCAGGTTTGGAGCAGCCTTTAGCTTTTTTCAGTCAAGCATTGAAGGATTATGAGCTAAGGTATACCTTTGTAGAAACATGTGCTTATTGTTAGAAGGAGTTTAAAGAAATTTAAACACATGTTGTCAAATAATAAGATTAATCTAATGGTTTATCATCCGAGTGTGAAGGAATTTCTGTTGAGTAAGGATCTTAGTGATACGAGAGCTGGCTGGGTAACTAAGGTAATGGAATATGATGTGGACATTAAAGTTACCAAGCTGGTTACAGGTAAAGGGTTGTGTGAACAACTTGATGATGGTGTTATCAGCAAAGAAGAATGTGAACAAGAAGTTGTTCTATCATTGCAAGATCAAGAGCAAACAACTATTTCAGTTCCTGTTATTAGTTGGGTGCAAGAAATGGTTCATTTCTTGTAGATTGGTGAGTGTCCTCAGGACTTGGATAGAGCCAAAAGAAGGTATTTCAGATTGCAGACTATACCTTATGTACTCATTAACGGCTTGCTTTTTAGGAAATATTTCAATGGAGTATTGCTGAGATGTATTGAACCTAACCAAGTTGAAAGAGTGTTGCATGAGTTTCATGAGGGTTCAGCTGGAGGCCATTTTTCACCTAGAGCAACAGCTCTTAAAGTAATGAAGGCTGGCTATTATTGGCCCAGATTGTTTAAGGATGTACACTTGTGGGTTAGAAAGTGCAAGGAATGTGCTTTGTTTGCTAGAAAGGAGAAGTTGGCAGCCTTAGCTTTGCAGCTGGTTCAGGTTGAACATCCCTTTATGAGGTGGGGGTTAGACTTTATTGGAGTTATAAACCCTCCATGTAGTGTTGGTCATAAGTGGGTTCTTATAGCCACTAATTATTTTACTAAGTGGACTGAAGCAGTCGCACTTAAAGAGGCTAATGAGTCTGTTGTTTTGAATTTTTATGAAGAGTTGGTTATCAGATTTGGAGTCCCTGAGTCTATTATTTCAAACAATACCCTTACCTTTGTTGGTTCTAGGATCTCTAATTGGGCTGTAAGAAATGGAATTTATCTGAATACATCCTCTAATTACTATCCACAAGGCAATGGCCAAGTGAAATCCACCAATGAGAAATTGATCAGAATTATCAAGAAGACCATGGAGGGTAACTAGAGAGCCTGGCATACATAGTTAAAATTAACATTATCGGCTAACAGAATTACTCCAAAATGGTCAATGGGGCATTCACCTTTCATGTTGGTGTATGGCAAGGAAGCAAGGCTTGCTACCACTCTTGAGTTACCAGCACTTGATTTGGTGAATCAGCTGGACATGTTAGAAGAAGGCCCTATGACAGTAAGGCTAGCTCAACTAGTTGAGCTTGAAGAGACCAAGAATGATGCCATGAGAAATATAGAGCATCATCAAGCTCAAATGAAGAGGTCATTTGACAAAAAAGCATCTCCAAGAATATTCCAGGAGGGTGACATAGTGCTAAAAGGGATGAATTAAAGAGAAAACCTAGAAAGCACTCTAAGTTTAATGCTTTTTGGAGTGGACTCTGTATTGTTTCATAATGTAAACACCATAATGCCTTCCATCTGTCTAGGCTAGATGGTGACATGGAGCCAATCCCAGTCAATGGGATTCACCTCAAGCATTGCTTCTGAGGTATGATCTTACATGTTTGTACATATTTCCTGAAGTTTTTTATGTTAAATAAGTGCTACTGCACAATAGATTAGATGCAGTTTTCATTTCCCTAAGTACATTTCTACACAATTAGTTAGTTGTTCCTGGGTCTAGTTGTGCAGATGTTGAAAACTATTGTAATTTACTACAGTTATATGAAGTAGGCAACCATCACATGAAATAGTGAATATATGTATTCACTGTCACACATCATACCCATCTCCCTCATAGAACTATAATAAATTGCAATAGTTTGCTAAGGAGGTGTTCTTGTTGATTATCCCCTTCTAGCCCATCAAGTAGATATATATCATTAATGATAGTGATTTTTGTTGGTTCACTGTCACCAACCATACACATGCACTTGATGGATTAGAAGAGGTTGCAATTTGAAGTGAGTTGTAGTGGTAGAAAGAAATGTTTTTCAAAGTTTTGTCAAGTATGAGTGACTTTATGCCCAACGGATAGTTTTAGGCAACTGGTCTGGGTACTTAGTAGGCAAGCACCACGCAGATGTCGCCAGAAATGTTACCCATTTTTATTTTCCAGCTCAATTAGTGGAGTTGGTTAAGTTTTATAGTTTTAAGGGCACATGTCTGTTGTTAATGAGTGCTTTGTCAAGAGAAAAATGCCATAAAAGAACTTCAATTAAATGCAATTGTTTACAATCAAGAAGTACCATACAACATTGCATATTTTAAAAGGCTTTTTTCATTATTCATGAATGTCAAATGAAATGCTCCCACACAAGCCGTAGGAGTAACTGAAATAGGCAACATAAAAGTAAATTTTACTTTTGAAAGAAAAGAAATGCATAGGAAAAGAAAGGGGACCTGTCATTGCCTACGAATGATGAATCCCGTGGTCGAGCCAGCTACTATATTCCTCCATCTATGTGAGCTCCAATGTACCTAGGAAATAGTTTTTGTTAATGCTCAGGGTACCAAGTATTTTCATACACAATTAGAGTTTCAAAAGTACCATTCACTTTTATGTAGCAACAATATCAGTAATCAGATATCAGCATAACAACATCGATAATGAACAAATACAAGTGCCATATCAGAAAGAAAGATCATACAAGTCACCTCACATCATAAACAAAGGTACATTTTTATTTAACAGATTTGTCCAATATGCAGATACAGGTAAAGTTTCAATGTTGATTACTTCATTTAATTGCAGTATGTGGGGTAAAGTGGGCTCCCACAAGGGTTGAGCCTAGCATGCTTCCCTCAGGTTACAGTGAGGGATTATAATGAAATAAAACATCATGTTTATCCACTCTAACAAGTATCTATCACCTACAATAGTGAGTTGATGAGTATCACTGTTGTAAATGACAAATGCTTGCTAAAATAGGACTCAATGAGTAAAGTAGCAATTGTTCTATGCATAGAAGCAGTCACATTCTAATCTGACAGTGCCAATCATTGAAAATGATCATTATTGCCCTCAAGGACAGTCAAAATGTCAAGAAAGATAAGCAATATTACAATAAGAAAACAATATCCATTTCTATCATAAGGTAGGCCTGAGACAAAGCAGTCATCTTGTCTGTTGTGTGAAGGGTCTAGAAAGCTCACCAAATGCATGCAAGAATGATAAACAATACAAAGAGCAGCAAAAGGCCATAGAACAACTCATTCTTGGACAATCAAGATGTGTGCAATGAGGAATATAGGTGCAGCCATGAAATGGATAACAGTAGAACAGCGAAACAGTCATGAGATGCTACAATAGTCTCAAAAGTAAAAGGTACAGTTGGGACTCATATATTCTTTCTTTTATCTTCACCAAGTGTATAAATTCATACAAAGTACAGATAGAAGGTGCACAAGATTAAAAGATATATACAAACACATGATGCTTAAGTGGGACAGCCACCAAAAGAGTATAATCTAAATGTCATACTCAAATATGTGTGCTATATGGAATGAAATGAAGAGGCTATATACATTATATGTGAGAACACATTTGGTGCAAATTCATAAAGTGCAATGAGTTTATTTGTCACAGTGACAAGTGCATACAGGTTTATATCAGTTCAGAAATTGCAAAGAGGAGCTTATACATTACTTTCAATGTCATATACATCTTGTGAGGAATCATTCAAACGATACTGAAACTGAGATGCTTTTATCACCATTGCATGGATGTATCATTGACTTTAGAAGGTCAAGGATAAATAGTGCACTGAATAGCCAGAGATATCAAAAGGAAGAACCTCAGCGTATTTCTAAGACAAAGTGTAAGTCTACATAGTTTTGAAGGCCTTGATGAAGTCAAGAAACATCCCTAAATAGTGAAGGGACAACACGCATAACAGTGAAAGAGAGTGGCATAAGAGGATCCTACAAAAGAACGAATGCAGACAATGATGAAGTCTTGAAATTTTTCTAAGGTGCATGCATCAAAGAGGACAGTGGGCCTATATAAGGAATATGACAAAGAGTATACAATGATTACTAACAAGTAGATACAACATGTAGAGTATCTCAGGAGGTTTTACAAAGGTGCAGGGGATAGGTATGAACAGTGAACAGTCAAATAACAAGAGCATCTCAAGACAATGGACATCACTAAAGTTAATGAAGGATATAATAGTCACAGTGACAGAGGCTATTATACTAGCAGTTAGGGAAAAAAATTGGTATTGACAATGTAAACAAAGAGATAGAATGTCAGAAGCCTAAAGATAGTGATTACAGTCTAAAGGTCTGCCTGAGCTTTATGGAGGTTATTCAACCCAAATGAGGGTCTAAATCAGCTACGAGACTCTTAATGTTTTAGCTCGATTTGAACCAAAAGAAAAGCAACTACAATTCGAGTCTATGAAAGAGTGGGCAGAAAAATATATTTTCTTCATACAAGTCAAATCCCACATTATATTACACAGAGATCAAATGCAGAGAAGTGAGGATTTTTTTTAAGCTTATAGGAGGTCTGTATTTTGTAAAAAACTCAGAAATGAAGGACAGTATTGTTGTATTATCTTCAGCTTACAGGAAGTGACCATTTTTCTACATCAAGCCATGGCCAGAGAAGGCTTATTTTTTCTGCATTTTCAAGAATGAACCATGACAACCAGTATAATGCCGAACAATGTTTTGTTTTCTGCATTTTAGTAAAGGAAGAGCATCATAATTCCATTGTTTTCGCATACAGAGAGATGAATAAGAAAAAAACAATCATTTGTTTAAATACCCAGTCATATCCAGATGGAGTCGTTTCTCTTCAACAGGCGAACCCAAGGAATTATACAATACATTTTATTCACACATCTAGTGGTTTTAAATGAAAAGAATGTAGATATAGAGAAAAAATGAAGTTTTTTTTTCTTGAACTCATTTCAAAGAACAAAATGCTCAGAAATGCCCTCGAAATCGTAGCCTTTGGCAGTGAAATCCATAGTGAAAACTCATAAAATGAAGAAAAATTGACAGTATAAATGACTTACTATCTTTTTCTACCGAATGCTGGTGTCAAACTCTCATAGTTTTCCTCAGTCGACCTCGAACCAGCCTCAAACACAGCCAAAAACAAAATGCAAGAGTGGTCGGCCAAGAAAAACAAGAAAGATGCATCAAAAAACTAGTCAAAGTTGCAGCCTTAGAGGACCAAAATCGCCTTCAAATCGACAAAATGGAGGTCAAAATCTTAGTTTTTGATGGCAAAAGCAACTTACCACGCATTTTGCACAAAAAATCCCCAAAATCACCTTTAGAATCGACACAAATGGTGCAGTTTGAGCTCCCAAACACTATAGGTCTGGTGGCGGTCGAATGGAGTAGCAGAAAAAACAAAATGCAAATGGCATTTTAGGTTTGTTTTCCTCCTTTTAGGTCGAACAACCTAATTTGCATTTTCTCCATTTTTTGACTTGTTTTAAAAATAAATCATTGCTATCCATTATGCCCGTGGTAAAGAATTTTAAGTCTTTAAAAAGCTAATGATAATGCACAGGAGCCAGTGAGGCTATTATTCCCTTTTTTTATTTTTTTATAAAGTCAAAATATATAATCATGTAAGGGAAAGGCTCAATTCCTTGTTGTCTTTTCTTCTTTTGCATGGTGATAAGGTATTCAAATATTCTTCAATGGTAAGTAAAGGCATGAAGGCATGATGATGCATGTTGTGAAATGCATGAATTCCTAGGGGTTATAAGGTGTTTTGATGTAGCAAATGTAATGCGTGTAATGATGCGAGTGCATGAGGTATGTTGCATAGAGAGTTTTGGTTTGTGCATGGGAGATATAAGGGCTCTATTTGTCTTTTTGCATAAGGTAGAAATAGATAAAATATTGTAAATGAGTAATAAAGTAATGAATTATAACTTACTTTGTCACTTGTCATAAAAATGCAAAAAGCAATGATAGGCAAATCCATAACACGTAACAAAGTAAGTCTCGTCGATTACTTTATCATTTTTTCACAATATTTAATTTATCTTCAAACTATGCAAAATCAGGAGATTGAATATTAATGTCCTAGTGCCATTATTTTTTGCATAGGTTTGTAATAAATTTGAAATGTAAAACATTAAACTAAGTGGTGTAATTATAAACCACTTAGTCAATGTTAATTAAATGCAGAAATAATTGTATTTATGTCATTTATTGTAAGGGACAAGTTGAGGAGGCTTTCAATGTGGTCAAAGAGATGTGGTTGAGCATTTATTATGCAAATACCAAACATTTATGATCTGCAGGAGAGGTTGACAAACAGGTAGAGGAGTTATTTCATGGATTTGACTTGTTTTCAGTAGCATTTAAGGGCATTAAGAGGTTATTTTTGGAGCTTTTATGGTGGGTGATGACATGCCTTGACTTTTTCTTCATTGGGAACTCATTTTGGAGGGCTTTAGATAGATATTTTGAGGACTTTTGTGAGATGCACAACCATGGAGGTTTCTTGTCCTTATCTTGTTGCAGCTACTTGGAGAAGTATATAGTCTTCTCTTTTGTTCATTTTTGGGGAGTTCTTTTCATTTTCAGGTCAGATTGTAACTCTTCTGGAGCTCTTTTAGCAGGAGATGATATTGTAACTCATTTTGACATGTATATAGTTTACACCTTGGAGATCAATAGAGATAAGCTTTTGCCTTCTTACTTCTTTTATGTTCTATTGTGTGTAGTTAAATGGTTGATACAATTACTTGTGAAGTCATTTCATTTCCTTGTCCTTGTATCTCATTGGTAGTACCTTTGTACAATTAGTACATGTTATTTTGCAAGTTGTGAGTTGTGTTAGAGTGCAAATAGTTCAAGTTGAGAAAGGTTCGTTTCCTTCTAGGATGATGCATCATATCCTTCCCATGAATTATTGATGCAGAAAGCATATAGAACTAGGTTGTGCAAGTCAAGATTGTATCTTTTGATTAAACTGTGTGTGCAAAACTAATTTTACAGGTCAAGATAATCAGTTTGGTGCATCACCTTAGGGGTTAGTTTTACTTTTCATGTTTCTTTCTTACCCTTTCCTCTGCAAAGCATTAGGATAGTTATAGGTGGAGTATCAAGAGGAAGCCGGCAAGCCTGGAAAGATCCCATGTTTCTCCAGAATGCTAAGTTCTACAGCTTAGCATGGGTGCAATTTTGAGAGACAACAATTACTATGTAAGATTCCCACTACATGGCAACTTAGTCCAAATATAAATTTGAACTCACCTATGAAGATAGGAAAACAACAAAACTTCATTTTGTTTATGAAAATTGCTGTTGAAGATTCTTGTATCGAAACAAAATTGGGCCATATGGACAAGGAGAATCACACTATTCACATAGATGACTGAGAAATTGGAAGTTAGAAATATGTCCAACTAAGATTACCTTGATTTTCTCACATCATTATATGACAATAACAATTGTTGATAGAGAAAGAACTCTCTCCCTCCCTCCCTCTCTCTCTCTCACTTCATGTCTCTATATCTCAGGCTCTCCTTTCTTTCTTCTTCTCTCTCTTTCTCTCTCACTCTATATCTCTCATTTCCTCTCTCTCTCTCAAAATGCCAACATCAAACACCTAATATACAAAAGAGATGTAAAGGTAAATGTATAAGGAGAGATACAAAACATCTCTTCAAAAGAAAGGTGTCTTGTATCTCCACATGACACACCCACATAACAAAATAAAATTTAGAAAGAAAAATATAATGTTTAACATCAAAAGAGTGACATTTTCCACATTTTACTATTTCAAGGAACTAAATGAAAGTAAGGGGAAGAACCATGGTACCCCAAACACCTTTCAAGGAAGCAAACAAACAAGCATAAGGCAGATTTTCAATCTCTAACTAACATGCTAAATAGGATAAGTAGCATTGTACACCTACTTAACCTTCATCCTTTAGAACACCTCTACAAACATGTAACATTAAACAATCATGTTTGCTTGTGTTGGAATACTCTATTTGCTCCATTTGAAGATATATTGAAATTGTCGTATTTGTAAAATGAGTTGTTATGAGGAGAATCCCAAGAAAAAGAGAAATAGAGAGCTAAAGAGGGAGACAAAGATATATATATATATATATATATATATATATATATATATATATATATATATAGAGAGAGAGAGAGAGAGAGAGAAGTGGAGACCTAGAGAGAGATTGAGAGATCTCAGAGAGAGGAAGTGTGAGTTTAGTAGGTAAAACTTTGAGTTGTAGAAATTAAAGGTTGAAGATCTTTTAGTGGAGAGAGGTTAATGGATCATAATAATTGTTTCTTGTATCAAACTAATAAGTTTATGAGATAAAATTATTGTATTATATCAAACTAAGTGTCTTGTAAATAAACTATTTTTCAAATGAAATTTGTATTCTTTAAAGATGCATGAAGGAGACTTTGTAGCCCAACATTTAAAGAATACAAATTTATTTTTATAAAAGAACTTATTAATGACTAAATTTAGTTTGATACAGTGCAATATTTTTTCTCATAAACTCATAGCAATGTCTTGAACTAAAACATTCATCAAGACTGTATTAGAAAGACAACCTAATAGTAGATCTATCTCTTATATCCAACTCATCCCATTCATCTTGATCCATTTTCCTCTCTCTCTCTCTCTCTCTCTCTCTCTCTCTCTCTCTCTCTCTCTCTCTATATATATATATATATATATATATATATCTCCCTTGCCCAGGCTCTCTCTCACACGCTTCCTCTCTCTATATCAATCTACCCTCTCTCTCTCTCTCTCTTAAATTAGTCTCTCTCTCTCTCTCTCTCTCTCTCTCTCTCTCTCTCTCTCTCTCTCTCTCTCTCTCTCTCTCTCTCTCTCTCTCTCTCTCTCTCTCTCTCTCTCTCTCTCTCTCTCTCTCTCTCTCTCTCTCTCATTAGTCTCTAATTATCTTTTTATTCACCCCTTTCTATCTCTCACTTTTATCTCTTCCTGCCTCTCTCCCTTACTCTTTCTCTCTTTGTATCAACCAATCTCTCTATCTTCTCTCTCTCAAATGATGCAAAGTAACTTATGCACCCCCAATTCTAGAGAACAAAGAAAGGATATTGATCCCCTTTAGATAAATAGGCCTCAAAACAAAAAAATATGGTATCATATAATGAGCATCCAATGCTTAGAGGAGGATGGTGTAACATCCACCAATGGTTGTCTCAATGTACTAAAAAATCTTCTAGAAATAATAGATCCTCTCAACTACGCAAGATTCAATAGCCAGACCTGGTTGCACCATGCCTTGTTCGATCTGAAATATGGTACGAAGAGGGGAGACTCGCCCTTGTTATTACGAATGCTTGAGAGCATTACATCAGTTGTAATTAACCTTTGCATGATTTGGGTGTGGCCTCCTCCTCTCACTATCTCGTGCAAAGCATTGTTCTCATGTTTATTTTGAGCTCTCAAGAATGTATGCCTTTGTTCTTCATTCTTTGCTTCTTCATCTAATTTTTCATTGATGAGTTGACAGGAATTCCATTGGAGTAGGAACAAGCAAGAAGACACAACCACTAGGTAGGCAAGTCGATCACATTTAAATAACCAGGAAAACTAGAAGTTGAGGCTGCTAATTTATATAAATATGGAATCGACTACATTTAAATGACTACATCAAGTTGCACATCCTTTGGATTTGGGGCATAATGTATCCCTTAGCTACTTTGCATTGCATGTTACAATAGGTAATCCCAATTATTGTAGCATATGTTTATTATGCAATGAAACCAATTCATTTATTGCAAACAAAATTTTTAGGGGGAAAATAATTATTTGTTCTTTAGAGGTAAAGAAGAATTTGAATATGACATTGGAAGCTCCTAGTTTGGCAGTGTTGGCTTTGTATTCCATAAATGTGAAAGTAGTGTACAAAAACCAACCTATCATGATTCTTCTTTGTTTTGCTAAGAAATCATGTTCAATGTAACTACTGTCTCGAAGCTTCCCCAAATTGTTGCCACATTCAATGCTCCAACATACATAGGAATGTCTCTCAATGGTGGAAGCTGAACCGAATCACCAAAGAGGATGAGTGAGTGAGCACAAAATGGGATTTGATTATGATTGGGAAATGCTTCACAAAATCAGTTGTCAATATGTTCTACATCAATTAGAACATATTGACTGAAAAAAAATGCTCTCTTGGAATGATGGTAGTGTGTGTCCCTTTAGAGGATCCATCTTTTTTTATTGAAATGCGAAGACTAAAATGTATGATGGTTGCATGTATGTTGATAGTTGCCATGATAGTTGGTGTGAGAATTAATAATGGTGATATTCCATGTAGTGTTGTTCCTGAAAGGGATGATCTTATGTTGGTTATCATGTATGATTTCCTTGTACCTCCAGTTCCTTGTATAATCATCCTAAGTGGTGGTTGCATTTCCATGGTAGAAGAGTGTGTTACAATTAAATATCAAAGGTTTCATGTTTTCTAGTAGATAAATTGTTTGGTGTAAGGCGAGTTGTTCCAACATGTGGGAGCTAGTATGTTGAACAATTGGGATCTATGAAATCAATTGCTAATACCTACAAGAATAGGTTGATGGTTGGTGGACCCCAATTGTTGTTATAGTCAATCTCATGTTGGCCAAGCATGTCGAGCTCATTTAGTTGAATAGGTAAACTTGGGTACAATCCTTATAGGATGTATAATTCTTTAAGATTGTTTTGGTGGATTGCATATTATTTGTCACAAAGAGACTCATCATTGCATGTATTGGTAGATGACTCTCGAAGTGTATGTTTCACATAATAATATTCAAATTAACTTCATTTCATGTTGATGATATTTATAGTAAAGTTAAAATGAAATAAATGTAAAGTATATTTCAACAAAATATAATGTCAATGAAATATAAATTTATTGTTATATACTTTATTTCATATAATTTTCAAATATATAAATATATTTCTAATATATTTTTCTATTAGAAAAGATGCATATTTATATTAACTATATTTATTATATATATTTATTATCAAATTCTAAATATGTTTTATATATAGAATTTATATTTTAATTATATATGTTATTATACATTATAATAATATAAATAAAATTAAAAAAAAATTAAAATTAGATTTTCTTAAAAACAATATATATTATAAATTAAAATAATGATATATTATTTTATATTTATATTTGAAAATATAAAGTAAATAGAATATAATATACAAATCCTAAAGTTTTATGTATACAAAATATAATATATATTTATATTTTGTATATATTTTATGTCTAATTATTTTATATTTATATACTTTTTATTTCTTGACTTTTTAAAAAAACTTTTCCTAAAGTTTTCATGGGTCGTGTATACCAATTGGATGCATTTTATTCTAAATCTCCAATTATAGTTTATATTTGTTTTTAGTAATACATATGATGATGAAACCTTTCCAATAACAAATGTCACTTAGTTTTTAAAAGGAATATATATAGTCAATGTAGGATAAAAATGTGTTCCCATGTGTAAAGAAAATAAACATGTCTCACATAAATTATCTTAGATAATTAAATAAATGCAATCAATTAGCAAACAATTAACCTAGATAATATAGTTGGGACAAATTATTGAAATAAATGTACATAAATTAAATGAGTGGATTTAGTGTACTTAGCTCTAGAAACAATAAAGATTAAATGTTGTTGATGCTAGATCAATTCACCACTATCACAAATTTAATTCCCTCAATCTAATGAATGGCTAATAGACTAAATTATCATAAAAAATGATGCAAATCGATCTTAAGTCCCATAAATTTGTTCTTGATTACTACAAACCTGATCTCATGCATGAAATTGATCTAAGCTATAAATAACTAATCTGGTGGAAAGTGTGTTTGAGGGCCTATTTGCCTTCACCTTCGAGATATATGAATCTATAAAGGTGGTGTCTGGAGAGATCATTCAAAACTTTGTTGACTCACTAGGTGAACAAGTTCTCATAAGTCAAACCCCTTGGTGGAACAAATTAACAATGATGAGAATGATAGAAGACATTATTCAAGGACGTGCATATAACCTATATGATGATGATGTAGATTGGATTCTTTTATTACCCTTTAGAATCGAAAAGTAGCCTAATTATTCTTCTTTTCCTTGCATTCCTCTAACATGTGTTTAAGTGCACAATAAATGTCTTTAAATACCATGACATAACAAGATGTCACATGAAACATGTATTAGGTCAACTCATAATAGCTAATAGAAAAAAGCATGAAAGTTTGAATTTAAATTTAAATTTAATGTCTTGGATTTTATAGATCATTCTAGAGCTTCTTGGAATTGACTTAGAAAAAAGAATAGGTAACAAATATATGAAGATTAATGCAAACAAAGTCAAATGAATATAAATAAAAATCATACCATGAACTAAACCTAACAAGGAATATGCTCCTTGTCAACATATTATTACATTAAAACAGACATGAAACTACATGGGAAATGACATAGATATGCCAATTTCACCATTACACCATTGAATAACCTTGTTTCCACATTTAATATTAGCATTTGTTTAACACCCTTCAACTTTTTTATATGTTCAAAATCTTCAAAATCTAAGGAAATAAAGAAATCGCCGTGTGTTTTTCTTTAATCTCTCTCTTTAATCAAATAGCTACCTAGATGTGGAATTCTAATTTGTTTTTGTGAACCCGAAAATTTCACCAGAGTATAAAAGAGTGCAAATAACCAGAATAAGCGTACTTCTTTAGGTTGGCACTGTTGTTGTCAATCACGTTCAAGTCCATTTTCGCTTTAAATACAGCTTGATGCAGGGACCCACACTCACATGTCACCTCCGTTGTCAAAGAATATGATCCGAAGTTCAAACGCATCAATGGTTTTTTTCACACGGGCTATTACTACCTATTGTTGCGTTTTTTTTCACACGGGCAATTTGCAATAGGTAGTAATAGCTGCTTCCATCAATCTCTATAAAACACACTATTTTTCATTCATCCATACACAGAAGAAAATCTCCTCTTATCTTCTTGTTCTCTAGGAATGGTCGAGGCATGTTTTGCCCCCTTCGTAGTCATGCTGCTCTCTCTCTGCCATGTTGCTAAGCACTGCTGAAAATGATGTTCCAAGAAAGACTTACATTGTTTACATCCTCGAGTCCATGAAACCCAACCACTTCACTTCACACCACCACTGGTATGCTTCAATGCTTGACCAGGCCATGCAGTCAGATCTGAGTGCAAATGAGTTGTTATATATGTTGGTGATTGATGCTCTACAGCTTCGGTTACTGAAGTGCATCTATATTTAGAGGGAGTGGGTGCTGCATGTTTTATGCATGTCTAGCGTTCAAATCTTTTTTGGATTTTTGTTATTTTTAGTTGCAGGGCATGCTCTGCACCACTGAATGTGATAGAGTAGTTTTTTATTAATATTTTGTGGTGTGTGGCTATATATTTTGGTATGTAGTAGTTTTCAGAGTGATCTTTGTTTTGCAGTTTTAGTAGACATAATGTAGTGTATTACAGAGAATAGTCAATCCAGTATTATGTTTTACATTGTGTGATTTCTGTCTTTGGCTCAATTCTAAACAATATTGTGTGGAGATCTTTTGTGCCCTTTGTTGTAAGTGGGTTTAATTATGCTTTTTCCAGATAGGATAAAAATTGTGAATTCATTTTTGAATCTTCATTTGGTATCAAAGCAGGTTAAAATTGTGGGTCTAATATTTTGTGGTTGTGATCTCTTTAATAATTGATCATGTCAAATCTTAACTCTTTGCTTGTTTCTAAATTTAATGGAACTGATTATAAATATTGGAGCATCAAGATGATGACTCTTTTGACAGGAAAAGATTTATGGGAAATTGTAGAAACAGGTTATGGTGAGCTAGCTGATTGGACCACTCTTGCAGCGAATGATAGAACATCCAAGAAGGAGAGTAAGAGGAAGAACTCTTTAGCTTTATTTCATATTCAAACAACTCTAGATAAGAGCTTATTTCCAAGAATTGCAGGTGCAAAGACAGCCAAGGATGCCTGGAAGACTCTACAAGAAGCTTACCAAGGCAGTGATCAAGTCAAAGTTGTCAAGCTACAAACATTGAAAAGGGAATTTGAGAATTTGAATATGCAAGAAGCTAAAAGTGTGAGTGACTCTTGTGTGAGAGTAAAAGATGTGGGCAATAAAATGGCTACACTTGGAGAAATTGTGAATAAAGAGGTTGTGGTTAAAAAGGTATTGAGTTTTTTAACCCCAAGGTGGAACCATGTTTCTATAATCATTGAAGAAAGCAAGGATTTGACTACTCTTGAGTTTGATCGGCTAGTTGGATTTCTTATGTCTCATGAAGAAAGATTGAGAGATTCATTTGGATAAAGTGATGAGAAGGCTTTTTCTTCAAAAGTACATATTGTACAAAAAGAAGGTTCCAGTAGTAAAAGCAACCAAGGACAAGAATGGAATCAAAATTATTAAAGAGGAAACAGAGGAAGAGGTAGAGGCATATTTGATAAGAGAAATATTCAGTGTTATCATTGTAATAGGTATGGCCACTTTGAAAGGGAATGCAAATTAAAAGAAGGTAACAACAATAGAAGTGCTAATTATGCTAATTATGAGAATGAGGAGGCTTCTCCTAATAATTTATTCTTATCATATAACAAAGCTGAAAATAGTTCTAAAGAGGTTTGGTATTTAAATTCAGGTTGTTCTAACCACATGTTAGGGAAACATGAGCTTTTCTCTACAATGGATCAAAGTTTCAAATCTAAAATTTAGCTTGGAGATGACAAGTCCTTGGAGGTTACAACTAAAGGAGCTATGGAGGTAAATACAAAAGTAGGTAATAAATGTGTGAATAATATTTATTACACTCCACAATTGAAGCATAATTTATTGAGTGTTGGACAATTGTGTGAAAAGAACTACAAGGTGGTGTTTGACAATCAGCAATGTATCATCTATGATAAGAGTCAAGGCAATAGGGTTGTTACAGTTGTGCCTATATGACAAAAAAATAGAATGTTCCCATTGAAGTTTGGGGAGCATCATAGTAATCTTGCCAATATGGCATATGAAGACAAAAGTTGGTTATGGCATCTCAGGTACGGACATTTGAATTTTCATAGTTTGAAGCTACTAACATCAAAAGATTTAGTTTATGGTATGCCTACAGTTGAAGAGCACAATGAGGTTTGTGAAGGATGTGCCAAAGGAAAACATGCAAGAGAGAAATTTCCAAAAGACAATGCATGGAGGGCCCATTATCTACTTTAGCTAGTTCACTCTAATATTTGTGGTCCTATGCAAACAAAGAGTTTGGGTAAGTCATCATGTAATGACCCTTACCTGGTTTGCCCTAGAATTCTCTTGTGGATTAGGTTTAGGGTTTCTCCTCTTATAAATGCTCTCTTTAATGAGATAATCTTGGACTGACTAGTTTACTTCTACCCCAAGCATCTTCTTAAAAGGGTACCTGCATCACCATGAATATTCAAGTCCATATTTCTGCTTTGGTGAGATTTTGGGGATTAAAATTCTCTATATTGAGAAGGTGTGAGCCATAAATGGGGCCCTTTAAAGAGTATAAAAATGTCATTCCACTATGACTATTAGTGAATGTTGTTTTGAGGTATTTCAAGTGAAGGAGTGCAACTATGTTCATGTGTGATCTTATGTTCATGTTCATATGTTTTTGCTAATTCTTGCACGAGGTTCGTAACTTCTGAAAAATCATTATGTAGTTCATTTTCCTGACCCATGAAAAAAGTTATAACCACTACTACCAAGTTTGTTTGAAAGCAATTAGGCCTAGGGATTTGAGCATTTTATAACAATTTTCCTAAAACTAGTTTGAAACCCTTATTTAACTACCTTGAACGCAAGAAAAATGTAAAACCCACCATTCCTCTAGTGAAATCTCATGAAACTTGGTGGAATGGATGGGGTTAGGGTGTTTTTGGTGTCTACAATGTTGCAGGAGTAGGGGAAGGCGTTGTGAGCAAGTTTGTTGATGCCCTAGGCTGAAAATCTCATGTTTTTGGGTATAGAATGTGAAAATGAGTTAGGGTTTGTAGAAAAGCTCTTGGGAAAAGGCTTGTAATGGTTGGAATTGTTTGGGTAGACCATTTTTGACATGTCTGAGGTGTTGGTGTGAAGATTTGAAGTCTAGGTTTTGAAAGTCTCATTGTGACCCATTCAAACAGGCCAAATTAGCCCTCATCCAAAGCGTAGCAGCAGATTTTTTATCATTGTGTTACAAAACAACCACACTTGATTTCTTTATATGTTGAGTAAGGTCAAAAAGGGTACTCAAATTTGTGCTCATATTTTGGGTATGAGTTCTGGTTAGGAAATTATGTTGGAAAAGGTCAGGTTGCTGCCCTACAAGACCTAGTGGCAGTTTGTGAAGGAAACCACTTTGTTTGAGGTGTTAAGACTTTGGAAAAGTGTTGTTTGAGTTAGTTTGAATACAACCACCTTGCTCTGCATCACTCAGTGACCTAAATGACCTAAGTGATGTATGTGCAAGGATAGTGATAGGAAGGGGATATTTTTATGGGGATGAGAGGATTTTGTGATGGGGGTGATGGGAGTAAATAAGAAGTTAGTTTTTAGTATAGGGGAGGGCTGCGTATAGGGTATTTGGAAGAAAACCATAGCCTCAATTCCGTAGCAAAAGGCAACCTATCAAAATTCCATGCTTGGGACTGGCCTAACCAACATTTTGAAATTGTTTAGCAAATTGTCAATACCCTATCTATGAATTTAAATCTCTCCACACCTCAAGATTATTCTAGTGAAGTATGGGTCAAGTGACTCATGAGATCCTACAAGCTTGTAAAATAAGGAAGAAGACTATCTTAATTAAGAAGAGATGTCATTCAGCTACTCCCTAGTCATGCCTTAATTGTCACAACAATGGCAAAAAGGAAGACAATCTCATTAAATATGTTGTGAATAGTAGTGACAAAATTATGCTTTTGATTAGTGTAGAGGGTGAAGAAGGGATATCAAGAGATAATTATTGAAGTCAAGGCTCATTAATATGGCAATGCCAAACTCAAGTAGATAATCATGTGCATAAGCTAAATTGCCATAAAGGCCGCTATGAAGAAGGAGACAATTTGTTGTCATAACCAACACAAGTAGGATAATCATGAATAAGTACAAATGCATTGCTCAGGAGTGTTGTTGATCTTTGCAATGAGAATGAAGGTGAGGATGGGTGCTGCAGAAAGATATCCTAGACAAGTTCATCGTATGGAGACATGACTATCATATTAAGATGCAAATAAGACTGTCACAGCTATGAGGGCAGTCACAACAGTCATAATAGTCCTAACTTTATTCGTAAGCTTCTATTGACTAAAAGTGACTTATTTATGAATTGGTGCATAAGGAATGTCCTAACCCAAGACACTAAAGAGGTCTCCACATCCTCCAACCTTCTTCAAGATAATTCATACTACGAAACATGCATGGATAAGTTATCAAAAGGACACCTAATAATTATGTCTAAATGATCAATAGAGACAAGTAGGATTGTCATAATAGGGGGCATAGGATAGTCTTGTTACTAAATTATGTTCACACCTAAATTAGCAAGGCCTGAGTTTCAATTGTCACAAAAGGAATAAAAGAAAAAAAAATGAGTTTATGATCAATCAGTGAATGTATGATATCTTGGCAAGAGAACAGCAAAGATCATTTGTCAGGATAATCTGACAGTCCAATCAGAACTGTCAAACCATCCTGACAAGTGAAATTTATCTGATGACAAGAGATCAAACAGTCAATGAATGATAGGAGGTATCTAATTGGTTTTCTCTTTCAGTTATGATATGATTGAATTATTCAAGTAATCACAATTCAGTGTGAAGGAGAGGTATTTATAAACTGTTATTTCATTATCATGTTTTAAACATATGTTTCAAATCAAAATCAGTTATTCTATCCTATGCACTTGATTCAAAAAAGTAAACATACATAAATCATTTGCATAAGGTAAAGTAACTGATCATATTCAAAGAAATGTTTAAATGTGTCCCACACAAGCCGTGGGAGTGACTAAACTAAGCAATGCAAACATGGTGCAAGCTATACATCTGTGGATAAAAGAGAAAGAAAGAAACATATGAGGAAAATGTATATCTATCATTGCCTTTTTATAGGTTGATCTTCTTGATTGGCTGCTTGATCTTCATGTCTTCATCTTTTGCTCCTGATCAGGACAGTGTACCTGCAAAATTAGAGAAAAGCCCTATTAGAATCTCTGAATATGCAGATTCTTCATATGCTTTATCAAAAGACATATAAAACTTGCAAACATTATGCATTTGATGTGATTGGATCAAAATCAGACATGTGCAATAAATCAAATCATCATGAGAAAGATCAATCAACTTCAAGAGGTATGTTTTTATGCTAACTTGTTTGTAAACTGTACAGGTGTAGGAAAAGTAATGTTGCTGATTTGAAGACATTTAAGCATGTGGAGAAAATGTGGCTCCCACAAGGGTAGAGCCCAGCATGCTTCCTTCTTATTCATTCAAGAAGGATATTAGAGTGTAATATACAGAGTGCACTATGCATTGGAATAGTCAACACTTCAAATAAAGTGAAGTCATCATGAGAGAAGTGAAGTAAGTAGTTGCTCCTATGAACTATGCTCATTACAGAAAAGAGCTTGTTAAAATTAGAAAATCATGTTCAAAATGCTTCATCATACACATGCTACAGAATGAGCAGTGGTTTTATTCAGGAGTGGTCAATATGTAAAGGATAGAGGTACAGTGATCCTGGAAGAATGGAGTACAACCATAGAAAGTTTTTTTCCCATCTTCTTGTTCTGATTGGAATATGAATTTGTTGTTTAGATATACTTCATAGATAGAACAATTGAATAATGGTACAACAATGTAAAAGGAGACAATGTATTGGAGCAACATTAAAATAGACTAGGTGTTGCTACAGAATTGAAAGAACAATGTATCATTTCATCATAAGATATCATGCTCTCTATGTCAAAAGAAATCACATCTTATCATGAGCCATGTAAGGTCAGTCATAGTATAAACTCACAACACAAAAGGGATGAGATACAATACAAAGAGGCAAGGTAATAGTCACAAAGAAAGAAGGAACAATCCTTAACAGTCCTTAACTAGAGACTGTCCTTGACAATGAATAATGATAGCATGAATTCTATATGAAGTTATAGAAGAATATGATCTGCATTTCTAAACATGGAGCAGGTTTGTTGAAGATTGTAGAAATCTTAGTGGAATTCATATCTTGCATGACTTTTGAAGGTGTTACAGGAGTTGACAGAGCAGTGTATATGAAGGATATCTTAAGAAGGAATTTTCACAAAGTTCCATAGTGACAAAGGCCTAAGATCATTGAATACAGTGTTGATAGGAAGTCAAACAAATGGGAGATAGAGTGTACAGTTGGCAGAGGTTTGTATGCTAGTGAAGGGTTAAAGGAGGACTATAGAGAAAATGGATCTTCACCAGGTACCCCTACCTTGTACACATGTCAAATGCCTATCAGACACTACAGGATGCATACATAGTTTCAGAGGTTATAAGATCATTTCAATAAGAAACAGAGGCTTACAGAGAACATGCAGAGGTTTGTTATAGGAAGTAAGACTGAGGTTTGCAGTATCTTATTGGATCTTGTTCAAAATAGGGAAAGTTAGCATTAAAAAAGAGATCTCATTATAGGAAAACATCTTCCACAGTTTTCATAATAGCAGAGAAGCGGGGTTCACAGTTTCTTCTTGGAAGTAAAAGCAATAGAGTGTCATCATCAAGAATAGGAAATAGAAACCCTAGCAAGGGTTTATGATTAGCAAAGTAACCCTTTCCTTATTTTGTCCACAACCTTCATATAAAAGAGAATATACAGAAAAAATAGCTTTTCATTGATTTTTCCTTCATAGTAATAATAGCCGTAGCTGAAGAAGGCGGTGTTCTTCAAAAAATGAAAACCTGTGTTATATCTTTCAAACCCTTGTATTTTATTGTCTACAAAAGAAGGGAATGATACAGAAGAAGATACAGAGGCTATAGGCTGTAGCCATAAGAGGTTGTTTCCTTCAATGAAGAGTAAATCTTCAACTTTTTCTTAAAACCCTTAAGTATTTACATATCTGCAGAAGAAAAGTTTAAGGAAAGGAATATACAGTCATGGCCATAACAACAAAGACCTTTTTCCTTCAAAATATTACAAACCCATATCATTTCTTGAAAAACCCTTTCAAGAGGTAAAAGCTACATTCCAAAGACATTCGAATGGTGAGTAGGAATGAAGACTCACCTTGTTTTCTTGTAGAAAGGAGAAGCTACAGGCCGTGGGCCTTTGTATTTTTTAAAACCCTCAAAAGTGTAGGAGGTTACATCCAGAGAGACAAAGAAATAACAGTGAGAAATGAAATATAGAACTCATAGAAATGCTCGGAGAAAACCATGTAGCCGCGGCCAAAAATGAAAATACAGTCTCAGAAAAATAAGAAAATAGTTTGGTTTATGACCACAGAGAGTTACCTTCCATCTGTATGTGAGAATGCAGAGTAAATCGACTAAGAAAGTAGAAAGAAGTGAGTTTCTACATCAAACCCTAGCCGCTGAGTATAGAGTTGCAGAGAGAGCTCAAAGTGAACGACAAAATGCAAAATGGTTGAAGTTTAGGGTTTGATCTTCTTTTGGTTGATGGTGCTTCATGTTTTCCCATTTTCTTTTTTGACTTTCCAAAAAGAAAAATCATTACCTTATCCATATTGTGGTCAAGACTTTTAAGTCTAAAGACCTAATGATAATGCACAGGGGGCCCATGAGGCCGAATATCTTTTGCCTTTTCATTTGATCTTTTTTTGCAAAGTCAAAAAAAATAATCATGATAAGGTGGGACTTAAACCTTTCTCCCTTTCACTTCCATGTGAATTGACAAAGATAAGAACAAGGCCGAATGCCTTATAATTTTTGCAAAGATTCATGAGTTATTAAAGTCAAAAAGGGAGATCATTTAAAGGCATGGAGTAATAAGGTGGATAATGTAAATGATGATATGCATTATGAAGGAATGCAATGAGAAGTCAAAGGTGGTATTGATAGGATTATGCATGGTACATGGAGTGATAAGGTGGTATTTTGTTATACCTTGTATGCATGTATAATGCAATAATGTATTTTTTTCATTTTGCATGGAGTAATAAGGTTGTATACATGCATTTATCATTCTTTTGATGATGCATGATGTATTTTTACATGTAATGACCTATGTGATTGCATGGGAGATATAAGGAAATGAAAATTATTTATTTTTGCATGCATGATGACCTATTTCTTTTGGCGTCATTGATTAATGCAATCGTGCAAAATTATGTAAATCAAGATCATGGAGAGATAAGATGTTATTTTCTTTTATCCATTTTTGCATGATTTTACAACTATAAATAATGTAAACAAATAATAAAGTAATATCATTATAAATTACTTTATTATTTTGTCACAAGTTGTAAAATCAAGGAGATTAGACAAATTGAAACTCATAATAGAGTAATCATGCAAATAATTACTTTATTCTTTGCCCACATCATTGACACATGCAAAATCATGCAAAAATGGAAGAGTTGAGTTAACTAAAGACTTTGGAGTCTTTTTGCATGGTTTGGAGGATAAATTGGAGAGTTTTGGTCAAACACATAGAGAGGAATAGTTTGGAGCTATTTTTGCTCATTTTGGGGCAGTTTTGGCCCTTAATTTTAGGGATTTCATTGTTTGCTCGTGGATGAATTTGGAGAGATTATTTTTAAAGGCAGTTGACTACAGTTGATTTTTCTAAGTCTCTTGGAGAGAGAAAAACTATATATTGTAAGAAAAACTTAGGTTTTTCTAGTTCTTGCCTTTTTTTCTCTTTACACTTTGAGAGAGAAAAAAGGTTTTGTAACTCATTATTGCAGATTTATAGAGATTACACTATATTATAGGTTCTATACTTTGTTTTTATGTAATTATTTCATTTACTTTTCAGCTTAATCAAGTATCTACCTTTCCATTAATGCATCTTTTATGAGTGATTTGATGAGATTTTATTGTGTTTTACATCAGAACCTTTAGAATCATTGTCTCATTTGTACTTGCATGTGTTATATAGCATTGAAAATTACAGATCTTAGGTTGTGCAAATTGGAGAGTTTTCCTTTTATGTTGTGAAAAAACCATTTTCTTTCAAAAAAAGAAATATTTTCCAGCCTTCCTTAGAATCATTTTTGTGATCAATTTGCTGAAAGTGGTTTGTGTGGATAAATTTTTCTGAGATCTATTGTGAGTTAGATTGCCAAGTTTTCCATCAATTTTTGGTGCATCACCATACTTTTTACAGTTTTATTACTTTTAGAAATATCATTTTTTAACCCTTTTCCACATCAAAGTCATAGATCTAATTGAATATTTTAAGGGAACCAACTCATAATTTGGAGGTTCCAGCTCACCATAGGTCACCCACAACCCGAGTTTGATCCCATGTTACACAGGATTGTCGAGCTTCACAGCTTTGCATAATGGGTGCAATCCTGCTCGTCAACAGTTTTTGGCACGCCCGGTGGGACTTTGAACTGATTTTCAGTTCAAAAAAGACTTATTATTGATGTTGTTTTGGTATGATCAGTAGTTAATATAGCCTTTTTAGAGGTTTTATTTCAAAATATCTGGCGACTCTAACTTTATGGTTTGAATAGATCAGATTTTTGCAGCCTATGAGAAAAATTTCACAAGATCAGGTTTCAGTTATTTTCCAACTTTTTGAATAAGTAAACATGTCTATCTTTCATGGAAACATGTCATATCATCCATCATATCATGAAAATGTTGCTAATCCACCATCTTATTAGCCATATCAGATTAGCCATGCTATTGGTTTTATCCCAAACAGCTATGTAACAATAGTATATCAACATGCTCAATAGGCTTACCTCCCACCCACCCCAGTTCAAACTTGTTGGTAGCCTATACATAAACCAAATCAGCTTCAAGAGTATGCAAAGAAGGAGATTGCAAGCATAAAGAGTATGTCACTTGATCTCAATAACACATTGCTAGAAATCAATAAGAAGATAGAAGAGATCAAGAAACATCGGGAGTGTGAACAACAATAGGAAGAGATGGCTTACCAAGCCTATGCTAGAAATGAAAGTAACACTACTTCAATGGAAATCTGATTCAATATAAATTTCTGCAATCTTTAACTGTGTGTTATTAATGGAGATTGTAACACAGAAACAAAACTATGCTTCACAGAAATGCAAAATCAGAAATATGAACACATAACACAATGTTTAACATGGAGAAAACCCTTTTGGGTAAAAAAATCCACACAAGAAATAGGCCCAATGTTTGTATTAATCTGAAAATGATTTATAATACAACAACACTTCAACTCTCTCCACTAGTCTTCAATCCAACAGTATTTCGGAAGCACCCGAGTACATAAAATATGTATTGCAGCAACTAATACATGGAAAATACTTATAGAAACATTTTCTAACTCATCTTAGGCATTCACCTTCTCTCTCCTAAGATTCTCCAACCCGTAACATTAATTACCATCTTACAAGCATCTTACACTTGTCCAAAAATAGCCATGCAAAGGTTGGGGGCCCAAGACTAAATCTAGCCTCTTACAGCATCTTATGATGCGTCATAACCGTCATAGATTCTACAAAAGAGTATATTTCCAAGATAGGAACCTGGGGCTAAATATAGAAAATATACAACTAACATATCCATCATATGCATCATAGAATCTCAAAATCTTATGACAACTTGCAGCTGTCATAGATTCACTCACCAAACATTATGATAGTTGTCATACATGCCAAAAATAGTATATTCCTCAAGGGAGCACGCCTATCCTCATTTACCATGAGTTTTTACATTTGTCAACCATAAATGTCACTCCGTAACTGTCATCGGTAACTCCAAAATTACAACTGTCACTGAGACTACCTCATTCCCTTATGGGTAATTACAAATAACAAATAATAAATGGAATAAAATACAATATTGGAATTTACAAGGTTAATGGCACCTTATTCCAACATTCTCCCACTTGACATTATACATTGTAAATCAACCCATAGGAAATCAAATGAAAAATAATCAGGCACTAGAAACAAGGCCCATGGCCTCTCTGCACCATACGAACTTCTCTGTGCTCACAGGATTGGTCAATGAATCTGCAACATTCTCCTAAGTGTCTATCTTCTTTAGCTCAATCTCTCCATTTGCAACCAACTCTCGAACAAAGTGATACTGAACATCAACATGCTTAGTCCGAGCATGATACATGGGATTCTTGGCCAAGCAGATAGCACTCTGGCTATCACAACCAATCTGAATGATTATGCAATCAAAACCAATACCTGTACATAGTCTCCTCAACCAAACTACCTCCTTAGAGACATGAGTTACAGCCATATACTCTGCTTCTGTGGTGGACAAAGCAACTGTGGGCTGCCTCTTACTCATCCAACTCACTACACCTCCAAATAGAGTAAACACATAGCCACTAGTGGACCTTCAACTAGCCAAGTCACCTGCCCAATCTGCATCAACAAAACCCTATATGTCCAAAGATTTATCAGCACTATCAATACCGGAATAAACCAAACAATGATTAGGAGTACCTGCAAGATATTTAAACACCCTCTTCGCATAGTTCCAATGCTGTCTACCAGGGTTAGACATAAATTTGCTCAAAACTCCCACTACTTGGGCAATATCTAGTCTAGTGCAAACCATTGCATACATCAAAATCCCTACAGCACTAGCATATGGCACATTAGACATATCCTCAAGATCATCCTCAGTCTTTGGACACATATCTAATGAAATCTTAGTACCAATGGGTAAAGGAACTCTAACTAGATTACAGTCCTGCAAACTAAACTTCTACAAAATAGTATTCACATACTTACTTTGTGACAACCAAAGCTTTCTGTTAACTCTGTCCCTCCTGATCTCCATTCCCAAAATATACCTTGTAGCACCAAGATCCTTCATCTCAAATGCACCTGAAAGTTGGGCTTTAAGCTCACTGACCATACCCTTAGTATTGCTGTAAAACAACATGTCATCAACATACAAAGAAATAACCAGTATAGAATCATCAACACAATGAATGTAAACACAATGATCCTCCTCGCTTCTAAAAAAACCCAATTTCAAAACAAATGAATCAAACTTTTGATACCACATTCTAGGGGACTGTTTTAGACCATAAAGAGACCTCTTTAACCTGCAAACCCAATGTTCTTTTCCTTTTACCTCAAAACCTATAGGTTGTTCCATATAAATTTCTTCTTCAAGATCTGCATGCAAAAACGCAGTCTTAACATCCATTTTCTCAATCTCCTAATCATAAGCTGCAGCAATGGATAAGAGAAATCTAATAGAAGTCAATTTAGCAATAGGAGAGAATATCTCACCAAAATCAACTCCCTCTCTCTAGGACTAGCCCTTGGCTACCAGTCTAGCCTTGTACTTCTCCAATGACCCATCTTCTCCAAACTTCTTCTTGAAGACCCACTTACAACCTATGGCCTTTCTTACTTTCGGCAAACGAACAAGATCCTAGGTGTTACAAGAGTCTAAAGCCATCATCTCCTCCTACATGGCTAGCTACCAAGACTCACTATCATCTACAGAAATAGCTTCCCTGTAGGATCTAGGTTCATCGTTAGTACTCAATAAAGCATATACACAATGGAAATCTTGTGGGCTATACCTGTCAACTGGATTCCATTGTCTTGTGGATCTCCTCAGGGTGGAGTAAGAGACTCTACTCATTCTTCTACATGATCATCTGTACCAATTTCTTCTGTCACAACAGATTCATCTTCATCAAAACTACTCGAATCTTCTTCTTCTTCTTCACCCCCCAATCCATCATTCTGTTCTTCCTGAGGTGCATCTTGTTGCTCTAAATCAAAGTGCACCTTCTTTACCTTTTCATCTTTTTCTTTTGGCTGCTCAGGTTCAGAAATAGCTCTAAGTTCCCTGAAAATAACATCTCTAGAAAAGATAATCCTACGAGTTAGTGGATTCCAAAGCTTATAACCTTTCACATTATCACCATATCCAATGAATGTACACTTTTCAACCTTTGGATCCAACTTAGATCACTTTTCCTTAGGCATGTGAACAAAAGCCTCACAGCCAAAAACCCTTAAAAGTGAAACAGAAGGTTTCTTACCTGTCCACACTTCATAAGGTGTCGAATCAAGAGCCTTACAAGGAGATCTATTTATCAAGTAGCAAGCAATACACACAGCCTCTGCCCAAAAGCATTTATCCAACTATGCATCACTAAGCATACTTATGGCCCTTTCCATAATTGTTCGATTCATCCTTTCTGCAACACCATTCTGTTGTGGTGTATACAAAGTTATCTTTTGTCTGATTATACCTGCATGCTTGCAAAACTCATCAAATTCCTTAGAACAATATTCCCCTCCATTGTCAGATCTTAATATTTTTATCTTTAAACCTGATTGGTTCTCTACTAAGACTTTGAATTCCTTAAACTTAGTGAAAACTTCATATTTATGCTTCATAAATAAATCCATGTAAATATGGATACATCATCAATGAAGGTTACAAACTAACAAGATTTTCTAATAGATTCATTATCCACAGGTCCAAACACATCCGTATGAATAATTTCTAACTTCTCTTTTGCTCTATTGCTTCCTAAAGGAAATGACTTTCTGTTTTGTTTACCAAACACACAATGCTCACAGAAATCAAAGTGCTCATCAGAATAGGAGAAACCATCCAACAAATTTTTATTCTTAATAGTTTTTAGTACATTATTGCTTGTGTGGCCCAATCTACAGTGCCACAACGCACATGCATTTTAAGTATTAGCCTTGGATACATAGGAGGCATTATAAACTGTAGTGGCTTCAAGCTTAAACAGGCTTTTGAATCTCTTACCCTTCGCTACCGCCAAGTTCCCTCTCACTAATCTGCAGCCATGCTTGTCAAATGTCACATGCATTCCCAAATCATTCAACTTCGAAATTGAAATTAGATTTCTAGCTAATCCAGGAACATGCAAAACACCTGGGAGGGTTTTAATCCTCCCATCACTGAAACACAACAATACATTTCCTTTCCTGACAATTGGATATGTAGATTTGTCACCAAGGTAGATATTGCCTCCATCATATTCTTCATATGAGGAGAACCATTCCTTATGTGGAGTCATATGAAATGAGCATCTTGAGTCAACCAACCAGTGATCATTAGAAACAAGATTACATGCAGAAAGTAAAACTTCTTCACTTGCATTCGAGGACTTATCCAAAGCACTCTCCCACTGTTTCTTGGGGTTTCTGCACTCCTTCACATGTCCCCTTTTACCGCAGTTCCAACACTTAACTCTATTCTTTTTACCAGGAGTCTTAGACCAGCCCTTGGACTTGTCCTTAGGCCCTTTCTGATCTCCTTTAGGTCCTCTTTCCTTAGACTTTCCCCTAACACTGAGAGCATCCCCTGAACTATCTAAACTCTTCTTCATCAATTCCTGTGACAGTAGCACTGAAACAAGAGCATCCAACTTTGGATCCGCAAGGTTAGTAGTGATAGCAAGGATAACATTCTCCCAAGACTCAGGTAAAGAACAAAGAAGTAAGATACATTTATCTTCCTCACTAACCTCAACATCCACTGAATCAAGCTGACTCACTAACAAATTAAAAGAATTTAAATGCTCTGCAACTGATTCACCTTCTTGCATTTTCATGGAAAACAATTTTCTTTTTAAATAAAGTTTATTTACCATACTCTTGGCTTGATAGATCTCACCCAACCGTTTCCACAACTTGTATGTAGTCTCTTCCTTTGCGACATTCAACAGGACAGAGTCTGAAAGACACAACCGGATGGTTCCCCGTGCCTTCTTATCCAGTCTATCCAACTCATCTTGAGAGACATCATCGGGTTTCTTCTCTTTTTGGACAGCCAACCATTAGTTTTTTTCTTCCAACAAATCTTCCATTTTCAGCTTCCACAACTCATACCCCATTCCATTGAACTTCTCAATGTCCAATCGAGAGGTTGATGCAATGGTGGATGCAGCCATAATAACAACACAAGATTTGCAAAACAAATGCAACCAAATCTCCCACTACAGCTACAGCTTCCACACTACCACCCAAGAGTCAAAGCTGGCTAGGCTCTGATACCAAATGTTAGAAATGAAAGCAACACTACTTCAATGGAAATCTGATTCAATATAAATTCCTACAATCTTTAACTGTGTGTTATTAATGGAGATTGTAACACAGAAACAAAACTATGCTTCGCAGAAATGCAAAATCAGAAATATGAACACATAACACAATGTTTAACATGGAGAAAACCCTTTCGGGTAAAAAACTCCACACAGGAAAGAGGGCCAATGTTTGTATTAATCTGAAAATAATTTACAATACAACACTTCAACTCTCTCCACCAATCTTCAATCCGACAGCATTCCAGCAGCACCCAAGTACATAAAATATGTATTGCAGCAACTAATACATTGCAAATACTTATAGAAACATTTTCTTACTCATCTTAGGTATTCACCTTCTCTCTCCTAAGATTCTCCAACCCGTAAACATTAATTACCATCTTACAAGCATCTTACACTTGTCCAAAAATAGCCATGCAAAGGTTGAGGGCCCAAGACTAAATCTGGTCTCTTACAGCATCTTATGACACGTCATAACCGTCATAGATTTTACAAAAGAGTATCTTTCCAAGATAGGAACCTTGGGCTAAATATAGCAAATATACAACTAACATATCCACCATATGCGTCATAGAATCTCAGAATCTTATGACAACTTGCAGCTGTCATAGATTCACTCACCAAATATTATGACAGTTGTCATACATGCCAAAAATAGTATATTCCTCAAGGGAGCATGCCTATCCTAATTTACCAATTAGTTTTTACATTTACCAACCGTAAATGTCACTCCGTAACTACCGCCGGTAACTCCGAAATTACAACTGTCAATGAGACTACCTCATTCCCTTATGGGTAATTACAAATAACAAATAATAAATGGACTAAAATACAATATTGGAATTTACAAGGTTAATGGCACCTTATTCCAATAGACTATCTCTATGAGCAAGACTTGCTGATTCAGAGAAGACAAGATGAACAAGATCTTGCAAGGGAGGTTGTAGCCAAAGAAGCACAAATAAAACATTTGCTTGCACAAGTACAGAAGCAAGAGATCTAGATAGTTGCATTCACTCCAGATCAGCATGTTCAAAATGAGGTTAGTAGATATCAAATTTCAAGTTTCAGAAGTTCTAATTTTGTTTAGTAACCTGTTTGCATTCAAAATCAGTCCATTAATCCTCAGTATCAGTCACATCAAGTGCCTGAATCAAGTCATCAAGCTTTTGAACAAACATGGTAGCCTTCTTGGACCAAGTGTTCTGATTATAAAATGCCAAATCTTATTAAGGCTACCTCTTCCATACCAATCCAAAATCAGGAAGAGGAAGAATTAGAAAAATCTGAACCAATTAAAATTCCAAGTTTCAATCTAGCAGCTGAAGGTCCTTGTAGTTCTTCTTGTCCCACCAAATCAGAAAAATCAGAAGATGTGGTTTCTTTGTTTAATCAACTACCTTCTTTTGTTGACCAAGATGAAGACATCATACAAGTACCCAAAATACCAGTTGATTTGAGACAGCCAGATGATACTACAAAACATGATGTACTGCTGGTCCATAAGGATAAGAATGAGGTTGAGACTTCAGTTTAGCTAGAAGAGCAAAAGGACAGTCCCATTTTGGAGACTAACAATCTGGTTTTGCATGATCATAGGATTGATTACCAGGCTGGATATGAAACTAAATCAAATGACATTCTCCGTGAAAATAAAACATCTGATTTGTTTTTAAAACAGTCAAGTGAACTAATTGAAGATATTCAATCTTTTCAAAATAATTCCATATCTGATTGTTAAGATCCTGATTGTTCAGCCTGTAGGGATCTTGCCAATTTGCTAGATTCTTGTAGCGATCGAAAGCCTAAGTCAATAAATGATGAGTATAACAAGGTAAATCAGGTTTCTGAATTTTTGCCTTTTTCATTTGAACAATATGAGGATAATTAGTTTGAAGACAACAAGGAAGATGTGTAGGTGGAGCTTTTGAAAGATAAGAAATGTTTGGTTGAACTAACATCAATACCTAGTTTTGAACAGTAGAGGGATGAAATTCATATAGTTTCAATGCAGGATTTTCAGTTAGATGAGAGCATGTTTTCAGGTATTATAGAGGATTTTTGTTCTAACATTGATAATGATCTGATACCATGTGAATTAGCAGTATGTGATCAACAGGATCAGGTCAAAGAAGCAAGCTTTCATTAATTTCATTCAAGTGGACTAACTCTTCCAAATCAGGACACCAGGAGTATTGACCAAAGATACATCATTACAAGGGGGTGCCCAATCAGGGATATAGCTGTTAGAGAGCTAAATAAGGAGGTATAGATTGTTGTTGTACCCAAAGATGATATTACAGCTTTAGAACAGCAGAATCAACTCATCTATTCACCTTATAACAGCATTGCCTATTATCAAATTCAGATAGTGAGAGGTTATTTTTGTTCTACAGAGAGTTTTGCAGCATTCTATAAGGTATGTCCTTATGAATCATATTATGTCAGTGGCAAGTCACCTAGTAGAACATCCTTTCTTAACCAGAAAGGGAAGTTATTTCACAAAGCTAGTTAATGGATTTGTTTGACCAGCTTCAATGGCTAGTTAGTGTAGGGTAGAGTAGAATTTTAGTTCAGTATTTTGATTTCCAAGAAGTGCACATGCACATTTTGCTAGCCATGTCTTAAATAGGTCAGAATAGTTTTAGTTTCAGTTTTGTTTTGCTGTTTTAGTTTTCTATCAGTTTGAGTTGCAGAAGGTTTTTCAAAGTTTCAGGTAGAAAAAGACTCATGTGCCCAATGGAATTGCAAGGCTACTAGTTTTGATTTGTTTAGTAGGAAAACACCCCTGAGAGGTCACCAGAAATGTTACTAAATTATGTTCACACCTACTTTAGCAAGGCCTGAGTTTCAGTCGTCACAAAAGGAATAAAAGAAAAAATGTTGAGTGTATGATCAATCAGTGAATGTATGATATCTTGGCAAGAGAACAACAAATAATATAACAATCCAATCAGAACTGTCAAACCATCTTGACAAGTGAAATTTATCTGATGACATGAGATCAGACAGTCAATGAATGGCAGGAGGTATCTAACTGATTTTATCTTTCAGTTATGATATGAAATTGAATTATTCAAGTAATCACAATTTAGTGTGAAGGAGAGGTATTTATAAACTGTCATTTCATTATCATGTTTTAAACATATGTTTCAAATCAGATTCAGTTATTCTATCCTATGCACTTGATTCAAAAAAGTAAACATACATAAATCATTTGCATAAGGTAAAGTAATTGATCATATTCAAAGAAATGTTTAAATGTGTCCCACACAAGCCATGGGAGTGACTAAACTGAGTAATGCAAACATGATGCAAGCTATACATCTGTGGATAAAAGAGAAAGAAAGAAACATATGAGGAAAATGCATATCCATCATTGCCTTTTTATAGGTTGATCTTCTTGATTGGCTGCTTGATCTTCATGTCTTCATCTTTTGCTCCTGATCAGGACAGTGTACCTGCAAATTAGACAAAAGCCATGTTAGAAGCTTCGGATATGTAGATTCTTCATATACTTTATCAAAAGACATATAAAACTTGCAAACATTATGCATTTGATGTGATTGGATCAAAATCAAACATGTGCAATAAATTAGATCATCATGAGAAAGATCAATCAACTTCAAGAGGTATGTTTTTATGCTAACTTGTTTGTTCACTGTACAGGTATAGGAAAAGTAATGTTGCTAATTTGAAAACATTTAAGCATGTGGAGAAAATGTGGCTCCCACAAGGGTAGAGCCCAGCATGCTTCCTTGTTATTCATTCAAGAAGGATATTAGAGTGTAATAAACAAAGTGCACTATGCATTGGAATAGTCAACACTTCAAATAAAGTGAAGTCATCATAAGAGAAGTGAAGTGAGCAGTTGCTCCTATGAACTATGCTCATTACAGAAAAAAGCTTGTTAAAATCAGAAAATCATGTTCAAAATGCTTCATCATACACATGCTACAGAATGAGCAATGGTTTTATTCAAGAGTGGTCAATATGTAAAGGACAGAGGTACAATGATCAGAAGAATGGAGTACAACCATAGAAGGTATTTTTCCCATCTTCTTGTTGTAATTGGAATATGAATTTGTTGTTCAGATATACTTCATTGATAGAACAGTTGAATAATGGTACAACAATATAAAAGGAGACAATGTATTGGAGCAACATTAAAATAGACTAGGTGTTGCTACAAAATTGAAAGAACAATGTATCATTTCATCATAAGATATCATTCTATCTATGTCAAAAGAAATCACATCTTATCATGAGCCATGTAAGGTTAGTCACAGTATAAAGTCACAACACAAAAGGGATGAGATACAATATAAAGAGGCAAGGTAACAGTCACAAAGCAAGAAGGAACAATCCTTAACAATCCTTAACTAGAGATTGTCCTTGACAGTGAATAATGATAGAATGAATTCTATATGAAGTTATAGAAGAATATGATCTGCATTTCTAAACATGGAGCAGGTTTGTTGAAGATTGTAGAAATCTTAGTGGAATTCATATCATGCATGACTTTTGAAGGTGTTACAGGAGTTGACAGGGCAATGTATATGAAGGATATCTTAAGAGAGAATTTTCACAAAGTTCCATAGTGACAAAGGCCTAAGATCATTGAATACAGTGTTGATAGGAAGTCAAACAAATGGGAAATAGAGTACATTTGGCAGAGGTTTCTATGCTAGTGAAGGGTTAAATGAGGACTATAGAGAAAATGGATCTTCACCAGGTACCCCTACCTTGTACATATGTCAAACTACTATCAGACACTACATGATGCATACAAAGTTTTAGAGGTTATAAGATCATTTCAATAAGAAATAAAGGCTTACAGAGAACATGCAGAGGTCTGCTATAGGAAGTAAGACTGAGGTTTGCAGTATCTTATTGGATCTTGTTCAAAATAGGGAAATTTAGCATTATAGGGCAACATCTTCCATAGTTTTCATAATAGCAGAGAAGCAGGGTTCACAGTTTCTTCTTGGAAGCAAAAGCAACAGAGTGTCATCATCAAGAACAAGAAATAGAAACCCTAGCAAGGGTTTACGATTAGCAAAGTAACCCTTTCCTTATTTTGTCCACAACCTTCATATAAAAGAGAATATACAGAAAAAATAGCTTTTCTTTGATTTTTCCTTCATAGTAATAGCCATAGCTGAAGAAGGTGGTGTTCTTCAAAAAATGAAAACCCATGTTATATCATTCAAACCCTTGTATTTTCTTGTCTATAGAAGAAGGGAATGATATAGAAGAAGATACAGAGGCTACAGGTCGTAGCCAGAAGAGGTTGTTTCCTTCAATGAAGAGTAAATCTTCAACTTTTTCTTAAAACCCTTGAGTATTTACATATCTGCAAAAGAAAAGTTTAAGGAAAGGAATAGACAGTCATGGCCGTAACAGCAAAGACCTTTTTCCTTCAAAATATCACAAACCCATATCATTTCTTTAAAAACCCTTGCCAAAGGTAAAAGATACAGTCCAAAAAAATTTGAAGGGTGAGTAGGAATGAAGACTCACCTTGTTTTCTTCCAGAGAGGAGAAGCTACAGGCCGTGGGCCTTTGTATTTTTTAAAACCCTCAAAAGTGCAGGAGGTTGACGCACATCCAGAGAGACAAAGAAATAACAGTGAGAAATGAAATACAGAACTCAAGAAATGCTCAGAGAATACCATGTAGCCGTGGCCAAAAATGAAAATACAGTCTTAGAAAAACAAAAAAATATTTTGGTTTATGACCACAGAGAGTTACCTTCCATATGTATGTGAGAATGCAGAGTAAATCAACTGAGAAAGTAGAAAGAAGTGAGTTTCTACATCAAACCTTAGCCACCGAGCATAGAGTTGCAGAGAGAGCTCAAAGTGAATGACAAAATGCAAAATGATTGAAGTTTAGGGTTTGATCTTCTTTTGGTCTATGGTGCTTCATGTTTTCCCATTTTCTTTTTTGACTTTCTGAAAAAACAAAATCATTACCTTATCCATATCGTGGTCAAGACTTTTAAGTCTAAAGACCTAATGATAATGCATAGGGGGGCCATGAGGCCGAATATCTTTTGCCTTTTCATTTGATCTTTTTTTGCAAAGTCAAAAATAATAATCATGATAAGGTGGGACTTAAACCTTTCTCCCTTTCACTTCCATGCGAATTGACAAATATGAGAACATGGTCGAATACCTTATAATTTTTGCAAAGATTCATGAGTTATTAAAGTCAACAAGGGAGATCATTTAAAGGCATGGAGTAATAAGGTGGATAATGTAAATGATGATATGCATTATGAAGGAATGCAATGAGAAGTCAAAGGTGGTATTGATAGGATTATGCATGGTGCATGGAGTGATAAGGTGGTATTTTATTATACCTTGTATGCATGTATAATGTAATAATGTATTTTTTTCATTTTGCATGGAGTAATAAGGTTGTATATATGCATTTATCATTCTTTTGATGATGCATGATGCATTTTTACATGTAATGACCTATGTGATTGCATGGGAGATATAAGGAAAGGAATATTCTTTATTTTTGCATGCATGATGACCTATTTCTTTTGGCATCATTGATTAATGCAATCATGTACAAAATTATGTAAATCAAGATGGAGAGATAAGATGTTATTTTCTTTTATCCATTTTTGCATCATCTTACAACTATAAATAATGTAAACAAATAATAAAGTAATATCATTATAAATTACTTTATTATTTTGTCACAAGTTGTAAAATCAAGGAGATTAGACAAATTGAAACTCATAATAGAGTAATCATGCAAATAAATACTTATTTTTTGCATTGACACATGCAAAATCGTTTAAAAATGGAAGAGTTGAGTTAACTGAAGACTTTGGAGTCTTTTTGCATGGTTTGGAGGACAAATTATAGAGTTTTGGTCAAACCTTTTGGTCAAACACATAGAGAGGAGTAGTTTGGAGCTATTTTTGCTCATTTTGGGGCAGTTTTAGCCCTTAATTTTAGGGATTTCATTGTTTTCTCGTGGATGAATTTGGAGAGATTATTTTTAGAGGTAGTTGACTACAGTTGATTTTTTTAAGTCTCTTGGAGAGAGCAAAACTATATATTGTAAGAAAAACTTAGGTTTTTCTAGTTCTTGCCATTTTTGCTCTTTACACTTTGAGAGAGAAAGAAGGATTTGTAACTCATTATTGCAGATTTATAGAGATTATAGTAGGTTACAGGTTCTATACTTTGTTTTTATGCAATTATTTCCTTTACTTCTCAGCTTAATCAAGTATCTACCTTTCCATTAATGCATCTTTTATGAGTGATTTGTTGAGATTTTATTGTGTTTTACATCAGAACCTTTAGAATCATTGTCTCATTTGTACTTGCATGTGTTACATAGCATTGAAAATTACAGGTCTTAGGCTATACAAATTGGAGAGTTTTCCTTTTATGTTGTGAAAAACCCCTTTTCCTTCAAAAAAAGAAATATTTTCTAGCCTTCCTTAGAATCATTTTTGTGATCAATTTTCTGAAAGTGGTTTGTCTGGATAGATTTTTCTGAGATCTATTGTGAGTTAGATTGGCAAGTTTTCCATCAATTTTTGGTGCATCACCATACTTTTTACAGTTTTATTGCTTTTAGAAAGATCCTTTTTTAAACCTTTTCCAGATCAAAGTCATAGATCCAATTGAATATTTTAAGAGAACCAGCCCATAATCTAGAGGTTCACGCTCACCATAGGTCACCCATAGCCTGAGTTTGATCCCATGTTACACAGGATTATCGAGCTTCACAGCTCTGCATAATGGGTGCAATCATGCTCGTCAACAAGTCTAAGATTCAAGCCATTGCATGGTTCTATTAAATGAATTGAATTATGCATGTATTAAGGAATAAATCCTTCTATATCATCCTAGGGCAAAAATTAAGAGTCTTCCAAAATCAATTTTGGCTCCATTGATCATGAATATGAGTATGACAAACAATTGTTCACTAAAATTATTTTATGAAGTATTTGATAATGTTTTTCTCTTGTATAGCTGAAAATAGGTGAAATGAAGGCATGAAGGGCTGAAACAAGGTGGACACATGAGGAATTTAGAGTCTCTTTGATTGAACTAACTGATATACCTAGACACATATATGTCTTAGAACATAAAAAATATAAAGACATAAAGAACATAAGAACATATATATGTGAATTAAAATGGACATAAGTTGAACATAACTTAGAATTTGATATTGCAGTTGACTAATTCTCCAAAATATGGCTTCAAAATCCTCAAATTCTTCTTTTTCACAAGTTTGATTATGAATTCTATATAATTCTAGAATAGGATTAGTGAAATTTATGGAAAAAACAAACATATATCATCAAATTCAATCTATATATCAATGGTAATTAGCTTTGAAACAATATCACACATGAAACATGAAACTTTCAGTTTAAATAATAAAATTTTCTCCAAAAACATGCAAATCAATTCTTCTACATTGAACAAACAAAAAAGGGTGGTGGATTGATATAAAAATGATTCTCAATAAGTCAAACAACATGAAAAGTGTTTTCTTGTCTGATATACTCGTGAAAAGCAGGAATAACAGACATGTGAGGTCTGAAACACGGATCCCACATGCTTTTTTACCATTTTTCATGCTTCCCAAAACGTGCTTGCATTATAACGCGCTCGTGATATAATGCAAGCACATTATAGGAAGCATGAAAACATAAAGGTTCATACATGCAAAAATCATAACCTTCTCAGTGTTGGTGCCAAAATCATGGTCTAGGATGTCATGCTCTCACATAAAATATATTGTAACTATGCATGTGGTGCATCAAATAGGTAATCAAGTGACGGTCCAAGAGTATCCCTAGACTCAAATATCCATGTGGTTCATGAAATATAACTTTTTAATACTAGGAGGGACAAATGTAACCTTGTATCTACATGGGAGAGTCTCTTTCTCTTCATTTCTCTATCTAATATATAGAGAGGGATCGGGAGAGATGGAGAGATAGAGAGGGACATGGACATGGATAGGGAGAGAGCCTGGGGACATCCAAAAAGAGATGGAGAGATAGAGATAGAGTTAGAGAAAGGAAAAAAATATAGAAAGAGGGGCAAATAGAGAGATAGAGAGGGATAGGTGGAGATAGAGATGAGGAGAGGGAGAGATGGGGATTGAGATAGACAAAGGGGTCTATAGAGGGAGAAAGATAGATATACATATATATAGAGAGAGTGGAGATATAGGGAGATAGATCTAGCAAGGGAGAGATAGATAGGGAAATACAGAGAGAGAGGTAGAGAGGGATATATTAAGAGATAGGGTTATGCAGATAGATAGAGATAGGGAAAGAGATGGAGAGATGTCTAGAGACATAGGGAGAGAGATTTCAAGAGGTAGAGGGATGGGGAGAGAAATAGAGAGGAGGAGAGAGAGGTAGCGAGGGATAGATTAAGAGATAGGGATCCATATGTCCAGAGTGATAGAGATAGGGATCCCTATTCTCCTCTCTACCTAAACCATAAACATAAACCTCTAAACCTTAACCCCTAAACCCTAAACCCTAAACCCTAAATAATGCCCCTAAACCCTAACCCCTAACCCCTAAACCCTAAAAACAAGCAACCCTAAGCCCCTAAATCCCTAACCCCTAAACCATAAAACCTAGAAGCAACCCTAAACCTCTATCTCCTAGCTCTCCCAATCTCTATTGGTCCCTTCGCTCTATCTCTCTCTAAACCCTAAACCCTAACCCCTAAACTCGAGCAACCCTAAACCCCTAACTCCTAACCCCTAAACCCTAAACCCTAAACTCGAGCATCCCTAAACCCCTAAAGCTTAAATAATTCCCCTAAACCCTATTTACTTGAGCAACCCTAAACTCATGTAAACCTCAAATAGTGAGGGAGGGAGAGATAGAAAGGTAAAGTTAGAGAGAGCGGATCGAAAGAGAGAGCAAGATAGAGAGACAGGGAGAGAGAGAGAGAGAGGGATAGAGGAGATAGAGATATCTCTCCTAGGCTCAATCTCCTCTATATCTCCTTATTCTCCTCTCTACCTAAACCATAAACCCTAACCCCTAAACCATAAATCCTAAACCCTAAATAATGCCCCTAAACCCTAAAAATGAGCAACCCTAAACCCCTAAACCCCTAATCCGTAAACTATAAAACTTGGAAGCAACCCTAAACCTCTATCTCCCTATCTCTCCCAATCTCTATTGGTCCCCTCGCTCTATCTCTCTCTAAACCCTAAACCCTAACCCCTAAAATCGAGCAACCCCAAACCCCTAACCCCTAACCCCTAACCTCTAACCCCTAAACTCGAGCATCCCTAAACCCCTAAAGCCTAAATAATTCCCCTAAACACTAACCCTAATCCCTATTTACTTGAGAAACCCTAAACTCATGTAAACCTCAAATAATGCCCCTGACCCCTAAACCCTAAACTCAAGCAACCAGGTTAAACACCTAAACATTTAGTTCGACATGGGATGATGGAGGATCAATGGGAAATGGATGTAGAATTCTTGGATCTTGATTAAATCATTATACTCATTGGGATGTGATTCAAGATCTAGGATCCAAGATATTTGTTTGATTGTCTATGTTTTCTTGGCGACCAAGTGTCTCATCATAGGATATTGGTGGATAATGAATAGGACTAGCACGTGATGATGGATAGGGTTAATGGGATGACAGATGGGAGTGATGTGGGAACTTACTTGCTCATGGATAAGATCTTGATCATAGATAATATCTTGATCACAGGGAGGATAAGCATGGATAGTGCAATATTAGATATGGATAGGGTAAGTGGGGATGCATTGATATTCATTGGATTGGGGAGTAAAAGGTGTTGATGGGGGTTCACTACGAGATATTGGAGGATTAATTATGGGATCGATGTACAGAGGGGTTGACCATGAGATGGTAAGGGAACCGAGATGGGATTAGATGGGATGTTTGGATTTAGATTAGGCTGGGTGGTTGGTGTTTTCACATTCTTTGGACTAGGCTCTTAATGTATAGCTATTGGGTTTCTTAGATGGATGTGATGGGTTCTTGGATCCAGGATCAATAATCTTTGGATGTTTGACAACATGGCTATGATGGGGTTTGACTTGGACTTATTGTAGGAGAATCTTCAATGAAATGGATAGACATAGGAGTGGATGATGGTGTTGGAGTGGTATACATGTTATTAGGAGGTTCTTTGTTAGGCTCAAGGATAGGAATTTGAGTACATGATGTTCTTAGATTCCTTGCTAATAGTCCTTGGGTCACATCCTTCATGGCTTCATGGGTTGATGGACTAGGATATGCATATAGTTGATGGATAATGATGGAAGATGTTGTGGGGTTAGGATTAGGATCGAGTGAATGGATTTAGGAGGCTCGGATGGATTAGGATTGGGAGTGTTAGAGGGGGATGAAATTGGATTAGTGGATTTGGATGGCTCCATATCTTTACTTTTATTTTTAGATTTTGTAAAGACTCTTTGGAGAAAAATTTTCAAGCGTTCATGGGTTGATGGATTAGATCTTAGAATGTTTGATGGTGGATTAGATAGTGAGTTATATGGTGGATGGATGATAAGGATTGATGGATTAGGAGATGGGTGGACTAATGTGTTAGTATTACGTGGATTGGAGGGAAATTATAAAATAATTCCCCTTTAATCCTAACCTCTAAACCCTAAACTTGAGCAACCCTAGAAACTCATAAACCCTAAATAATTTACCCCTAAAGGTCTGAGCAACCCTAAACTCATAAACCCTAAATATGCCCCTAAACCTAAGCAACCCTAAACCTCTCTCTCTCCCAAAACCCTAAATAATACCCCTAAAACATAAACCCAAGCAACCCTAAACCCCTAAACCCTAAATAATTCCACTAAAACCTAAACTTAAGCAACCCTAAACTCATAAACCCAGCCAACCCTCTCTCTCTCTCCAAAATAAGAAAACTAGGACTCTCTCTCTCTCTCTCTCTCTCTCTCTCTCTCTCTCTCTCTCTCTCTCTCTCTCTCTCTCTCTCTCTCTCTCTCTCCATCATCTCTCCCTCTTCCTCCCTCTCCTCTCACATGTCGACAAAGAATATGGAAACAAGAAAACTAGGACATGCAAAGAGGGATGAGGATATAAATTGGGATGATGAAATGGAAAAAAGATAATTTATGAAATTTCATTGGATGGGAAGAATGATGAGGAGAGGTAGAGAGGGGAGGAAGTAGAGAGTGAGAGAGAGGATAGGATGTAGAGAAAGAAGGGAAGTATAGAGTGGGAGAGGACTGTAGGAGGTAGACAGGGGAAGGAAGAAGAGAGAGAGGGTAGGAGGTAGACAGGGGAGGGAAGCAAAGACTAGGAGAGAGGGTAGGAGGTAGATAGGGGAGGGAAGTAGAGAGTGAGAGAAAGGGTAAGAAGTAGAGAGGGAAGAGGGAGAAGAGAGTGAGAGAGAAGGTAGGAGGTAGAGAGGCGAGGGAAGCAAAGACTCAGAAAGAGGGTAGGAGGTAGATAGGGGAGGGAAGTAGAGAGTGAGAGAGAGGATAGAAGGTAGATAGGCGAGGGAAGAAGAGAGTGAGAGAGAAGGTAGGAGGTAGAGAGGGGAGGGAAGCAGAGACTCAGAGAAAGGGTAGGACGTAGAGAGGGGAGGGAAGTAGAGAGTGAGAGGGATGATACCTGAAGTGCAGCTTCCCTTGTAGACATGTATGTAAACTATGGAAGCATAGACAAGGCATGTCAATTGTATGACGTAACACCTCAAATAGATGTTCTATAATGCAATGCAATGATTGCAAGATATGCAAAAAATGGATTTGTTGAAAAGGATTTAGAAACTTTCAAGCAAATGCAATTGGCATGTGTATTGCCAGTTATGCTCATCATAATGTGAGTGCATTATAACGCGCTCGCCTTATTGATTTCACATAATACGAGTGCATTATAACGCGCTCACATTATGCTCAAGGTTCTTTGACGTGTTTTTATCAATTTTTAACAAAATGTGGAGATAATCTGGAGCGTGCTCCCCATCAGGATGGCACTTTTTTCAATGAAAACTCAAAAAAAATACCACCATAATCTTAAGCTCTCTGTTAGCTATCTAACCATATAATTTTTTTCACATTTTGAGTACGTTTAGTGTTTCATCTTGAATTTCTTTTGTTAGTGTCCATTTTTTGTCAAAAACTAGTGTCTAGTATTTTTTTTTTTTTAACCGCTCATCGACATTTGAAATAAGTTATATTTTTAGAAACTAGACTCCATTCTACACGAATTCAAAAAAAAATTGATTTTCGATTAGTTTTCAAACATTTTAGGGGGGAGCATGCTCAAATTTCTATTTTTTAGGATGTGTCCACTTTAAAAATTACTAAAAAATCAATTATTCATTAAAAATTATCAGAAAAATCAGGAATAAACTACATGGTGTTAGCTAATTTCTCACTGGAGCAATTATTGAAATACTAAAAAAAGTTAACATTTTAGGGGGAGCACACCAGACGCTATGTTATGTTTTTTTGATAAAAACAGGACCAATTTGTGTGCTCCCCCTTGATCTCAAACATTTTTAGAAAAAATTAGTTTAGAAACTAGATTCGGAGCACTACAACTCTTGTTTTTGTTCCATCTTCAAATTTTAAGTGTAGCTATCTTCAATTTCTCATCCAACATCAATGTTTCCTGATTTTAGAAAAAAAAAAGTGGCAACTTAAGACCCCATTTTGGTCCCTCATCTTTGTGCACTTACCCTAATTGATCCTGGGATTTGTGGGTTATGAGTCCACATTATAAATTTTGGTTCTTTATGGTTGGCAATTAGCTTTGCCTTATATGATATGGTGTAATCTTTGTACTTTTGCTGTGACTGGATTGTCATGAAATCTTATATCAAATCAACAGAAATGTGAATGATCTATAGTATTTAGCTTGAATGAAGACATTTGGTATGCAAGATTTGTATGAACTATCCAATGAAGAATATGGATCATGACTGGATTAAACCTATTAGCATTGATTTGTATGATTTTGGCACCTATTCATTTGTTATTGAAACTTGTTATGATAAGATAATAGCATTTCATTATGCTGACATTGTTGGACTTTCTTCTTCAATTCTGGCCCTCTTGTTGCGATACTCATCATTTGGATGTGCTTCAAGTTGGTGGGCTTTGCCACTACATCTATGACCTTGCCCCCATGGTTGTTGGTATATAGAACATTATAATCCTTTCCTCTTTAGCTCTTCCATATTTTTACACCAGTGATCTTTGTCCCTTTTTCCCTTGCACCATTGGCAAGTTCTAGTTACTTCTTCCCTTTTATCTCTTTATTCTCTCTGAGGGGGTTTAGAGGATGAGGAGAACTTCTTGGACTAGTCCCTTGACCAACTATCCTCATATTTCATCGCCTTTTGAATAGCTTCATCTAGGCGGGTAGGTTCTAGTGCACTTACCATGCTTCTGACCGACCCTCTTAGGCCCTCTATGAATAAATATGTGAGTCTTTCTTGGGAAATTTTAGGGACCATGATTGTTAACTTTTGAAACTCGGTGGCATAATTTTCTATAGTGCCTTGCTACCTTAATTTTGCCAGTTCTCTAAAGTACCATTCTGGATGCTTTTGATCAAATCTTTTTACCAACCTTTGAGTAAAGTCATCGTAGGTGGTAACTTGTTGATGGTCTTGAGTGATGAGACCATGATGCCACAAATCATGGGACATCCCTGTTAGGTGTAAAATGGCAAACTTGATGGCTTTTGCTTCGGTTGTTGGGCTTCAGGATAGATAGGTATCTAATTTTTGAACCCATGATGGGGCTATGGTCTTGCTTTCTCCATCAAAGTTAGGGAAGGTCATTTTACTTACCTTGTTCTCAAGTTCTCTATCGATTGGGTCCCTTCCCTCTCATCTAGGGATGGCTCTTTGTTTGGCTTTACAGTAGTCTTTGAAAGGCAGAAGTTCCCTCAATTCTGGTTCTAGCCTATAATAGGCTGCAGCTATCTCATCAACATCCTCTATGGGAGGCCTATTATTATTGCTTTCTTTTATAGGCTCTTCATTTGACAAGAAATTGGGTCGGGTGTGCCTAGCGCTTGTGCCTTGTAAGGGTGTGGGATGGTTGTTCTCGGAGTGGTTAGAGATTGCTTCTTTTGTATTATTGTTGTTTAGGTTTTGGAGGGCTTCGAGTAAGACTTGGTTAGTTTTTTCATTTTGTTCCAATAAGGCTTGGGTTGTTTTCTCACTATTCTCCATGAAGGCTCTAAGTTCATCTCTTAATGGGTCATCCATGAGGTTGTTTCCTTGGGTACTAGTTCTAGGGCCTCTTCAGTGATAGGTATTCATAATTTCCCATGGGATGGTAGGAAAGATGCTCTGATACCACTGTAATGACCCTTACCTAGTTTGCCCTAGAATTCTCTTGTGGATTAGATTTAGGGTTTCTCCTCTTATAAATGCTCTCTTTAATGAGATAATCTTGGACTGACTAGTTTACTTCTACCCCAAGCGTCTTCTTAAAAGGGTACCTACATCACCATGAATATTCAAGTCCATATTGCTACATGTTAGCTTTAATATTTAGGATCCAGCATTCCAATATAATCATACTTGCAGATTGAAACACATATGTAAGAAGAATCACTCAGCTCATCAGGGGAGAGGAATCATAAATCCTTAAGTAGCCTAAGGCCTACCACTATCCTATTTCCCAATCCCTTATCTTGGGCCTATGGGGCATAATCCTATGTGGGACCCCCACCCCTCCTTGACCCAACCCTTGCCTTGGGCCTGTGGGGCAGAATGCCCAACCCTTGGTTTGGGCCTATGGGGTGGAAACCTGGGTGGCATTTTTAGGCAATCTACTTAGGTTATGATTCATTCCTCCTGGCTAGATCATAAACAAAATACAGGCAGTTTCCAAACAATTTCAAAATATGCAACCATTATTGATTCATCTGCAATTTGCCTTTATTATTAGCAAAGGATTCAAACAGTAGTATATAATTTAGCATGAGATATATCAAAGTGCAGAAGTAAATATATCAAGATTTGTGTTTGTAGTTCATTCATCATACCATACAAATTGATACCGCCTATAATTTAGTTCAGTTTGAGATATATATTATTGCAGTGTCCTATGAGTGCCTATCAGCATGCATAACCAAATTAAGCAATAACTATTATCATTCGTTCATCATATTTATTCGATTCCTTGTGTAATGTAATATAGTCATGGGTTACCAGCCTCAGTTCGTTACCCTTAACAATGTGAAGAATTCAAATGTCAATCGCATATGAATGCTGATCAAGCATTATTAGAGTCTGTAAAATATAAGGATCTACAGTCATTCATAGTTCCCAAATCTAATGTTCAATAACAGTGTTAAATATCTATTTGGTTCTATCTAGGAGGAATACATCTGGAATGACTTATACGGTTCGATGAATACATAAAAGAATAGATTATATTTGACTGGGAATATAAATATTAAAACCAAGTAAGAAACCTTACCGTCTCTTTTTCTCGTCCTTAATGGTGCCTAAACCATCGCTTTCTTCCCTCTTAGAGTGGCGTCCATTCATAAAGGACATATTACATTGCCTTTAGACTATTCACGTGATTACTAAATGATGGATAACTTGAATTGTATGTTGCTACCTTGATTGATTATTTCTCGTTGATGAGGATCGATAGCTAATGAGGAGATCTTATTGTTTGATGTTGAACCGTGGATGATCCATGTTGTTTCCATCAACCAATACTTATATTCCGTGGAGAGCTATGTTCTTACCAAGAGACGCTGCTTTATGATTGCTCCCTTCAACCATCTTAAGTACCTTACCATAATCGTGTAAAAGTAGTTATCATTGTTTATAGAATTATTCCGCTTACGTCATTGGCGAGTCTCTTACCTTAAACGCTGATGATTAATGGATCATCTTATAGGTAAGTCAATCGTTGACTTTATAATGTTTGAATATTAGTATTATTAATATCCATATGATATTTATATATTTATAATAATAGTTAATTACTATATTTGTTCTTTATATATTAAATATATTATATGATTATTATTATTGTAATAAAATTGATAATATTTATATACGGTCATTTATATATAAATATATAATATTTAATTTATTATTTAAATATATTATTTAATGTAAATGTATTCAGTTTGATCATTTATATTTTTAATTTGAATGATTAAAAAACATAATCAATTTAATTAGAAATTAGCGATATGGGGACATGACACATCATATTTCATTACTTTTATTGATGATTACTCACGAAAGTGTTGGGTTTATTTTTTGAAGACCAAGGATGAAGCATTCGACAATTTCAAGAGGTTTAAAGCCCTTGTGGAAAATGAAAGTGGCTGTAACATAAAGTGCTTAAGGACTGATCGTGGAGGAGAGTTTTGTTCAAGAGATTTTATGGACTATTCAATATGAATGGCATCAAAAGATAGCTTACCACCTCTTACACACCTCAACAAAATGGTGTAGTTGAAAGGAAGAATCGTGTAGTGGTGGAAATGGCAAGGAGTATGTTACAAACCAATGGATTGGGCAATGTTTTTTTGGGGTGATGCAGTTGCTACAACAGTATATATTCTCAATCGAAGTCCCACTAGTGCACTTGACAATATGACTCCTTATGAAGCTTGGTATGAGAAAAAGTCTAATGTTAATCATTTCAAAGTTTTTGGTTGTTTAGCCTATGTTCATGTAGCTTATCAGAAAAGACAAAAGTTAGATCCAAAGAGTGAATCATGCATTTTTGTTGGGTACAGTGAACAAAGCAACGCCCATTGATTGTATAATCCTTTCACTAACAACATTGTTGTGTCAAGAGATGTGATTTTTGATGAAGGGGGAGACTATGGTCATCAAAAAGACCATGTTGATAAGCCCAAATCTATTTTAAATGGTGGTATTATTGATGATATTGGTTGTGAGTAGACTACTAATACTTTAGTTTCAATTGTTACAACTCCACCAAGTAGTCTCTCATCTAGTTCTTCAATTCCAAATGCAAGTCTAGCTTCAAGTTCTAGGTCTACAAGGAAGATAAGAAGTCTAAGTGATATTTATCAAAGGAGTACAGGACAAACACATGAAGAGAATCCAAGAGGTGAGACCATAAATTTTGCTTTACTTCCACAAGCTGATTTTGAACCATCATGTTTTGAAGATGCGTCTACTAATGATATTTGGGTGCAAGCAATGCAAGAAGATATAGATTCTATTCACAGGAATGATACTTGGGAGCTTACAGAGCTTCCACATGACAAGAAAAAGATTGGTACTAAATGGGTCTACAAGACTAAGTATAACAGTGATGGGAGTGTTGAAAGACACAAGGCACAGTTAGTTGCTAAGGGTTTCACACAGAGGTCTGGGATAGATTATGAAGAGACTTTTACACCAATAGCAAGACAAGAGACTATTAGAATGATGATTTCAGTAGCAGCTCAAAAGAAATGGAGGATTCATCACATGGATGTGAAAAATGCCTTCTTGAATGGGTACTTAGAAGAGGAAGTCTATGTAGAACAGCCACAAGGTTTTGAATTGCAAGGTAAAGAACATTAAGTCTATAGGTTGAAGAAGGCTTTGTATGGCCTCAAGCAAGCACCAAAAGCTTGGTATGCTAGGATTGATGGATATTTTCAGCAAAATGGCTTCAAGAGAAGTAAAAGTGAGCCTACCCTCTACGGCAAACAATAAGGTAATGATATTCTTATTGTGAGTTTGTATGTTGATGATTTATTGTATATGGGTAGTAGTTCTAAGATGAAGGATGAATTCAAAATTGCTATGAATGAATTTGAAATGAAAGATTTAGGCCTCATGAAATACTTTCTAGGAATGGAGGTTTACCAAAGTGAGGATGAAATTTTCATTTGTCAAACAAAGTATGCAAAAGATATTTTGAATAAATTTGATATGGTTGATTGTAAACCAGCCTCCACTCCAACTGCTCATGGGGTTGTGTTGTGTAGAGATGATGGTGCTAAAATAGTTGATGAGACAACTTATAGAGGTATTATTGGAAGTTTGATGTTTCTAACCCACACAAGACCAAATATTGCTTATTCAGTTTCTCTTGTTTCAAGGTATATGACAATGCCATCTAAAATTCATATGATGGCAGCCAAGAGGATATTGAGGTATGTGAAAGGTACTATGTACAAGCTTTGGTATTCATTATTACACTTCTAAAAGATTTGAACTTGTTGGTTTTAATGATCCTGATTGGGGAGGTAGTTTGGATGGCCAAAAGTCTACATCTAGCAATTGTTTTTCACTTGGTTTGGGTTTGGTCACATGGAGTTCAAAGAAGCAAAGTGCAATTGCTCTCTCATCTACAGAAGCAGAGTATATTGTTGTTACTTCCACAGGTACTCAAGCATTATGGCTTAGAAAAATTCTAGAAGAGATTGGAGAGAAACAGATTCAGCCTACAATATTTTTTTGTGATAACATGAGTGCAATCAAGTTAGCCAAAAATCTTGTCCATCATAGTAGGAAAAAGCATTTTGATTTGAAGTATCATTTCATTCGAGATTTGGTTCAGAAGAAAGAAGTAGAATTAAGGTATATAAAGACTCAAGAACAACTTGCAGACATCTTTATAAAGTTACAAAGATTCAGTTTTTTATGCTCTGAGACTATATTGTGAGCCCATTCAGCATCAAGGGGGAGTATGTTGGTAATTGATGCTTTGCAGCTTCGGTTACTGAGGTGCATCTATATTTAGAGGGAGTGGGTGTTGCATGTTTTATGCATGTCCAGCATTCAAATTTTTGTTGGATTTTTGTTATTTTTAGCTGCAGGGCATGCTCTGCACCACTGCATGTGATAGAGTAGTTTTTTATTAATATCTTGTGCTGTGTGGCTCTATATTTTGGTATGCTGTATGCTTTGGTTTTCACAGTGATCTCTATTTTGTAGTTTTAGCAGATAGCATATAGTGTATTACAGAGAATAGTCAATCTAGTATTACATTTTGCATTGTGTAATTTCTATCTTTGGCTCAATTCTAAACAATATTGTGTGGAGATCTTTTGTGCCCTTTGTTGTAAGTGGGTTTAATTATGCTTTTTCCAGATAGGATAAAAATTGTGAATTCATTTCTGAATCTTCAATATACATATGACACACTCTTACATGGCTTTGTTGCGTGGTTGAGCAGGGCAGAAGCCAAAGCCATGGAGGGTATGGAAGGGTGCTTGGTTGTAATCCCTTCCTCCCTCCATAAAATTGCCACATGCACACCCCCGAGTTTCTTGATCTCCCCTCCTCCTATGGGCTATGGTCACACTACTCTACCTATGGCAAACATGTCATAGTGGGCATGATCGACACAATAATATGCCCTGAGAGCAAAAGCTTCAATGATGAAGGCCTTGGGCCTGTTCCCACTCGATGGAAAAGGCACATGTGAAAGCGGGTGGGCCTTCAATTCCTCCAACTGCAATAGAAAAATCATTGGGACTCGATATTTTTACAAAGGCTACCAAGAGCAGAACAAGATTCTGATTAACGAAACCTTGGAATACAAATCTCTGAGAGACAACAAAGGGCATGGTACGCTTACAGCTTCCACTGTTGCTAGGGCTGCAGTACTCGGGACCAGTTACTTCAACTTTGCCAATGGGATGGTTAGGGGAATGGCTCCTCAAGCCAGGCTGACCATCTACAGAGCCTGTTGGGCAGACGGTCGCTATGACAGGGACACGGTTGCTGCCATGGAACAAGCCATTGCTTATGGTGTCAACATCATTTCTATCTCACTTAGGTCAAAAGATGTCCTATTTCACATGAATCTCAGATCTATTGTAGCATTTGGGGCCATTGAAAAGGGTATTTTTGTTTCTGCCGCAACAGGCAACGATGGACCTTTCTGGTGTACTCTTAATAATGTTGTGCCCTGGATTACTACGGTGGGTGCGAGCAACATTGACAAAGATTTCCCTGCTTCTGTTGTTTTGGGAAACGAAGAGATATACAAAGGCACTTCCACCTACAGCTTAGTAGATGATGTAGGGTTGCAACAGCCTCTGCCACTGGTGTATGTATCCACCAACAGTCGCTCGAGGCGTTGCCTCGCTGGTAGCCTTGACCCCAATTTGGATAAGGGCAAAATCGTGTTGTGTGATCAATTATTATTTCCCGCAATAAAGGGCAGAGTGACGCCACAAGGAAGGGAAACGTAGTGGCCAGAGTAGGGGGTGCAGGGATGATTGTTGCAAATGAAGTGTTTTTCGGTTCACAACAACAAATTACCAGTCCTACGAAACTATCGGCTATCAGTGTGGGTTTTATAGCTGGAGAAAACATCAAAGCCTAGATCAACAACACGGGGAATAATGCAACGGCTACCATGAGTCTCAAAGGATTAATGGTTGTGGGAATGGGAACAAGTGCTCCCATTGTGGCTGTGTTTTCTTCAAGGGGCCGAGTAAAGTGTATCCGCACATTCTCAAGCTGGATGTGATTGCTCCCAGTGTGAACATACAGGCAACATATGTCAGAGAGTCACCTTACTCCCTCATTTCAGGGACTTCCATGGCATGTCCTCACGTCAACGGTATCATAGCGCTGATAAAAGCTAGATATCCTACATGGATCCCTGCCACCATCAATTCTGCGCTCATGACGTCTTCCTGCTTGATTGGCAACGCAGAGAAGCCCATCAGGGATCCATATACAATGAGAGCAACCAACCCCTTTGTGTTGGGTGTGGGTCACGTAGATCCAAAAGTTGTGGTAGATCCTGGGCTTGTCTACGACATGGAACCTCAAGACTACATCAACTTCCTCTGTTCTCTCAACTATACCATTGAACAACAAATTGCTCTTCGCAAAGGCGTTAGTTTCCTTTCCCAATTCCAATTTGGAAGCTAGCGATCTCAACTATCCTTCCTTTTCCGTTGTGATGAAATCAGGGAGCAAATCAGTTCAGGTGAAAAGGAGAAGAATAACATATGTGGGTACAGAGGCTGATGCAGTGTACCAAGTGAGTGTGAAGAACCCTCGTGGCATCAATATAAGTGTGGAACCACAAACATTAAAGTTCGGAAAGCAGTTCGATACTTCCAGCTACATTGTACAATTTGAAAGCACATTAGCTTCTAGTGGGGAGACATATGAGTTTGGAGAGATAATGTGGAAATGTATCCGAGGGTCACAGATTGTGAAAAGTCCAGTAGCCATAAACATTGTAGCTTGAACTTGACTATTCCATCGCATCAGTATCAATTGAGCGTATTAATAGGGGAGAGGAGCCAATAGTTGAACGGGATCCAATTGTTGTTATAGTACTTGTGGGCATAGGAGCTAGTACGTGTGGGTGTTAGAGCCAATAGTTGAACTAAGGATTTTGAAACAAAATTGACAATTCTTTATTCAATCTGAAAAATATAATTAAATACATTTGCAACAAAAAATAGAAAAGATCTCCATACAACACTCCTCAGAATTGAGCTATACACAAATATTACACTATACAAAACATAACACTAAATTTGCCTCTTTTCATTATTGTGGCTGACAATACAACAGTCTCAAATCATCTCTTTATAGAGATTACAATGGTTCTAAATATAATAGAGAAGAGCATCCAAAAATATCACTATACATGCAACGCTTAAAGTAAGCAATATGCAACAACAGTTTGGTATTACACTAAGTTGATCTCTTCTTTTCCCTATTTTTACCATGCATCATGCATGAAAAAATAACAGCAACTATAAATAAAATCCCCTAAATATAGCTCATTCTATATTCCTCCATGCGAAGCATCAATTATCAACATACTCCCCTTTGATGTGAAACCAACTAGCTGATCATGGAGCTTCACTATCTAGTCTTGTAGACCCACTTAGTACTCATTCATTTCTTTTCACATGGAAGCTTTGTAAACTCCCAAATATTATTCCTATCAATGGAATCCATTTATTCTTTAATTGCTTGCAACCAAACTTTATCTTCAACCTGATCTTCAAATCTACAATTCATTTTTTTTGGAAAAGCTCTTCCTTGTCTTCCTCATGCTTCTGCACTATGCTTAAACAATTCAATTTCTTCAATTTCTTTACTATTCTTTGCACTTGGTTGTTCACTATATTTGGTTGTTTTGTTTCTGTTGTTCAATTCGTTTTCCTTTTTCTCAACATGAGAAGACTTATGTCTATAAAACATTTTGAACATACATGTGACCTTTTGCCAATCAAATACATTTATCCAACCACAATTCATTTTCAAACAAACTGACATAGATTCATTTTTCAACTCTCTATTCCAACATGTCTTTTCACAATGATTTTTCAAACCACAAATTTTGCAAGGATGTAAATCCCAACAATTTTATTTTCTATGTCCTTCTCTATCACAATGGGAACAATGTAAAATCTCATTTTCTTGAAATGACTTCTTAGTACTTGCAAAAACATTTGTCTTTTCTTTTCCTTTACCTCTATACCTGAGACCTTCATACTTAGTCCTCACAACTGACTCAATGGGCTCTTTGATTCATTTCCCATGCTTACCCAAACCTTTGCCTTTATAACCAATTTTTTTCATGATTTTCAAACCAACATTATTATGAAAACAATTAGCTATGTTAGCAAATTCATCATCATTTTCATCCTTACATTCTTCAGCAAAAGCAACTTTAGCAAACCTACCAAATGATTGATCAAAAGAACACAAATCATCTATGTCATATGAGACTTCACAAACTGAAGGCTTTGATTTCAAACATTCATTTTCTTTTTGGCATGCTACAAACAATTGTTTTAACTCATCATTTTGATCTTTCAATTTTGAATTTTCTTCTTCTAGCTTCTTCAACTTTTCTTGCAAATCTTCATTCTTGTTTTTAACCTTATCAAACAACTTCAACTCTTCTTCTAATTCTTCATTTTTCTCTTGAACTTTCACCAATTCTTTTTCTAGAATATCATTTTCACATAAATTTTCATACTTTTGCTTTCTTAACTCCTTTATCCTTTCCATATATTCTATATTAATCTTTTTAAAATTCATCAATTCTCTATTAACTTTTTTCAATTCTTCTTTCAACATTTCCTTTTCACCCCATAAACCTTTATTTTCTTTCTTAACTCTTTTACCAACTTTTCCCATTGCTTTTAATCACATAGAAGAACCACTTAAATTATACCTTCAAATATCTTTCAAAGACTATGTTTTGAGAAACCTTACCTCAAACCTCAACTAATTTCTTCCAATGGGTTCACACTTGTCAAGCATTGCTTGAATTTCAATACTCGCTATAGATGTTGTAAAATTTTTTTCCATAACATCCCAATGAATTCATTCAAGATTACACTACCACAACAACAACATGCTCCTCAAGAAATCAATTGTTACAGAGATTTCAAAGCCAAAATCAATAACCCAAACCTGCTCTAATACCAAATGAATATTTTGAAACCAAATTGACAGTTCTTTGTTCAATCTAAAAAACATAATTAAATACATTTGTAGAAAAGAAAAGAAAAGATCTCCATACAACACTCCTCAGAATTGAGCTATACACAAATATTAGACAATGCAAAACATAACACTAAATTTTCCTCTTTTCATTATTGTGGTTGACAATACAACAGTCTCAAATCTTCTCTTTATAGAGATTACAATGGTTCTAAATATAACAGAGAATAGCATCCAAAAATATTACTATCCATGCAATGCTTAAATTAAGCAATATGCAACAGCAGTTTAGTATTACACTAAGATTGATCTCTTCTTTTCCCTATTTTTACCATGCATCATGCATGAAAAATAATAGCAACTATAAATAAAATCCCCTAAATATAGCTCATTCTATATTCCTCCATGCGAAGCATCCATTATCAACATGAACACCCTATATAATATATATTGTAAATGATTATTCCAAATGTAAATAAAAAATGATCAAATGTTGAACATAAGTTCTTATAATTGAATAAAATTTCTAAAAAGCAACAAATCATGTGATGCCACATCAATGCACCAACAAAACATGACTTAATGCACAACTATTGGTCCAATATTTTTTTGGGTCTTTTTGGACACCTCAACAAAAAGCATGCTGATGTGGCATCATATTTGATGATGTGGACCTGAAACCTTAGTTATAAGCAGGGGCCTTGCCAAGTAAGCTACTGTAAAAATTTTATAGTAATTTGAAATTGCCACGTATGATTTTGAGAGGCACAAAGTTATGGTGCAATGCGTACGCTAAATAATTGTGGAAGTTCAATTGCTATGTCTTTAAGGGGATGATGATTGTCTTATATCCTTATGACCCATGTTAGTTTTTATTTTCTCTAAGTGTAGTGAATTAATTTTCATAACCTTAATGGATTTCAAGATCCTTGTGTTTTGCTTAGATCTCCTTGTTAGTGTTTATTATCTCTTGCATTTACATGCACGTGGATAATTACACATAGGAGTTAAGCTTTCCGAGGAGTACTAGTTGAGTAGAAGTCCATCTTTAACCTCATGCTATTTTGGTCACACTATTTTTAGTGAGTCCTAATAAAGTGGTTGCATGCCTATTTTTTAATTTTTAGGTTCGACTACATTTAGACTATTGGCCTATATGTATTTCATGTTTTGAGTTAATTCATTCATTCATTGAGTTTTTGCTTCATATTTGTAGTGCTATTTATTGCTTTGTATATTTTGTGTTTTTATCAATCTTGCAGGTTTGAGCATGCGTCTGCTTGTCTCACGTGGCTCAATTCGATATGGGCATACAAAAGATCTTGGCATTTTCTACATGGTATCAGAGCCATTTTGGTTTTCTTGATTGTCTGTTTGGTATTAATCTGCAAATTTAGTGTTCAAAACACCTATACATGCATATTTTTAAAAAAATTCTATTTGTTTGTCTCCACATGCATTGAGCAGAGGTAGAAAAGGTTGATCTGGAAGGAAAGACATTTTTTTGGACAGCAAAGGGAATTTATGACAAGAGCAAGGAATTTCTTTGGCCAACAGAGGGTGTTTTGTTTCTGCAAGGCAAATAAATCCTTGTACAAGGTGTCCAAAACTGTGTGCAAAGGCTTGTACCTCCACCCTGCCCAAAGGTGTCTTGAAACCTACAGCAAAAAGGTCCATCCATCTCTTGAAGAAGGTATATTCATCTCTAGAAGGAAGGTCGATTCATCTTTGTAAAAGGCGTTGATTTGGAAGAGGAAGCAAGGCATCGATCTGCTTCACACATGTTTCAAACCCAGGCTATGGTAGCATTTGAAACATGTGTGAAAGTGTCTCCTGTTCATCAAAATTGACCTCTGTTTGCAAATTTTTTTTGCAGGAGTGCAACATTTGAAACCTGTGTGAAGGCGTCTTCTGCTCATCAAAATTGACATGTTCATCAAAATGGACCTCTATTTGCAAACATTTTTTGCAAGATTGTGTCTGTTGGCAGGAATCCCTTGTTCAAGCTAGAGAAGGGCATGAAAGTGTCAAGTTCATAGTAACATTAGGGCACACTATTCATTGTGTCCATTCTCTCTTTCTTTTTTATTTTTGGCTCAAGGCATTTAATTTTTTTTTTTAGTGCTAAAAATAGGCAACATAGGTTGAAATAGAAAATTTATCTTAGCTTTTGATTAACTACTCGAAATCAAGTGCAGTTATTTTTTAAGTGCTTATTTTTTCGAGCCTAGTCCATTGGGAATGTTTTTCCACTATCACTATAAAGTGTCATTTTTCATCCCAATTGGACTTGTCTATGTACTGAAATTCTAAAGTGCCACAATTTAGGGGGGATCTCAAAAATTGAATCAAGGGGGGGTGTTCTTGTGTCATGTCTTGTGCACTTCTACATCTTCTTCACAAATTTTTATTTTTGCACTTCTAATTTCTACAACAACTACTTCACAACATGGATTCAAATCAGAGTATCATGCCACTAACACCCTTAATTATCATGATTGGAAATTAGAAGTACAACTTGTATTAAAAAGTAAAGGGTTGTATAGGGTTACAATGGGCACTAAGAAAGAACCCAAAGAAGATGAAGCTAAGAAAAAATGGTTTAACAAATGTGATCAAGTCTTTGGATTTTTGTGTCTTAATTTATCTCCTGAACTACTATTTCATGTAAAAGCCTTGAAAACACCCAATGAAGTTTGGCTTGCCTTAGTAAAACTTTTTGGGAAGGTTGATGAAATGAGAAGATCTGAGTCAGAGAATGAACTCATTAGCATGAGTCCTAGTTCTTTTGACACACTAGAGGATTACATCACTAAGTTCAAATCATTAAGGTTGCAGTTGAATGAATGTGGAATAGAGAAAAGGTTGACCAACTTGTACTTTCTATCATCTTCAAATTAGGCTCTGAGTATTCCATGTTTGTATCTAATTTCTACTCCACTAAAAGAGATGTTGGAGCCACATGGAAAATGCCATCTCTAAATGACTTCATTATAGACTTAACTAGGGAGCAGGATAAGTTAATACACATGGGCACTTTGAAGACCTCAAAACCTCAAGCCCTCTTTGTTGGGAATGGAGGACACAATGCTTCAAATAACAAAGGGGGGAAGAATAAAAAGACAAGATCAAGAAAGAACAAAAATCTAAGCCCTCCAAATGCAACACTAAAAGCTCTTCAAGTCAAAACAAAACTAACAAAGAGAAAGTTAAGTGTGCCTATTGCAAGAAACTTGGGCATGATGAACACATATGTATGAAGAAACATATAGACCACCTCGCACATCTTATTAAGAAGCACAACATAGGGGTCCTTGAATATATCAAAGAGTCATCATCAACTGATGAAACTGAACTAAGAAATAGGAAAAAGGAAAAGAGAAACTTAAGGGTAAGGCACTACCAGTTGTAGTAGCATCTTCATTGGCTCCATCTTAGATCATTGACTTAGGTGCTTCACACCATATGGCTTCTTCACAGGTTGATTTTTTTTTTCCATAGAGCCTTATAACATGTCTACTATCACTTTGGGTAATGGCACTCTAGTAGCAGTTATAGGGAGAGGGTTTGTTGAATTTGATGGTTGAACATTCACAAATATTCTAAGTGTACCTTCACTTTCAACTAATTTCCTATTAGTGTATCAGATTTCTCACATAGGGAAGGGCATGAGAGTTGAGTTTTCTCCAGATTCAATTAAGATTAGAGAGTTTCACAACAACAATTTAGTAGCCTTGGGAAGGGCAGTGTTGATGGGTGTTTTTGCAAACAACTTAGATAAAATACCAAGTATCTTATTTCTCCTGAAAGGAATCAAATCCCAAAGAAATAAAAATGACTATCCCAAGGTCTATACTACCAAGTATTGGCCTTCACAAGATAACTCAGTGTTTGATGTATTTGCTATTCCAACAAGGGGCCTTACATAATGCAACTAGAAAATGAGGGTTTCAAATGATATGATTCAGAAAATTCAAAACCCAGGAATAGTTTTTAGATCAAAAGTCTAAAAATAAATGTTATCATCAAATTTAGAAATGTAGTCAATCCTTCTCCTAATCTAAACTTCATTGTTTCAAAAAATATCAAATGGATGGGGAGATAGAAAAGGGTTTATAAATTCCTTAGGATAGCCACCAATGTGATGAATTACTTCGGATAGACATACCTTAAAAGGTATTTACCAGTTTCTTCTTAATCAGACAACTCATAATTCTCCACATGAATGGTGCAATCGTCAAAGGAAACAAAGATTTTAAAATCATGAAAATTCATTAAACACCCATATTTTGGTGCAGCTTAATCAAACTTTCACAATTGAACTAAAATTTAAAAGATGTTCAAACTAACCATGCACAATAACTTACACTCAACAATTTACCAATGGTATGAACATGAGATCCATCAGATATCATAAATAACTAATCATAACTACAAATGAACTCTATCTAATATGCAAAAATGAACCTTGAAACCAATCTTCAATCAATAAAACAACACAATTTGACAGTAGCAAATCTTTCCCATTTATATTGATTCAGAAAATGATAGAGTCTCAACAATTCTTGATATTTTTAGTATATTAGCTAGCTTTTTACAAGAGAAAGTGATTTCCTTTATATAGAGGAGGCAAGAGCACTCAATATACAATGAACTTGGTGAGGATTAATCCAACACCAAGGATCTAGACTTCATGAGCATTGCATATTTGTGGCAAGACAATTACAAACTAGTTTTTGACCTTTTGACTCTTAGGAAAAAGATAAAATTAGAATTTCCAAGGTACATCAAATAAGACATGGCACTTTTTAGATGAGTTGACAAATAAAAATGAAAATGACACATTTTTTGAGGAGGATGCTCCAAAAGTGGGTTTTTTGAGCTAATTTACTATAGGCAACTGGGTAAACTGATCTTCAAGGACTGGGCACATCATCTTCAATATTTAAAATTTATAAAAGAGGAGATGATACATTTGCATCTCAACATATAATTCTTCTACAACAAATGACATTGGACATGCAAACAGTCCATTGCCCACAATGAGGGGAAATGGCATGGTAACCTTATGCAATTCCTTCAAAAGTTGGTGTGACTTGCAAATTTGTCTTGTCAACTCCAGTAGCACCATTTTATCTATGGGGTATTTAGGAATCATGTAGGGTGGTCTGATGAAACCTTCTATTCTTAAATAAGTAATCTTGGGAAATTGGATAAACCAATATCCAAATTTCTTAACTAGATCCATTGTAGGAACAATCTCATGCTCAAATCCACTTGTAACATCCTTGTTACATGCATGGTAAATGCATCATTAACCCTTTTGTAATGCGACAAAGAATGCTCCAGTTGCAATTGTGGGTAATAGTCATATACTCTCATTTCACCAACAACATTGCCAACATTCCCAAGTCTAGTCAGCCTAGGGTATGGGAAGTTCCTAGCCAACATGTACACTACATAAGATGTCATGTAAAAGATTCTTGTATCTCCCTATAATGAAATAACTTGGACAATGGAAGAAGATGATATGAAATATTCTGCAAATACTTGATAATAACTGAGAATAACAGGCCACTTCGAGGGGGCAACCTCCAAATATCTTCAATGAGAACACACTTCACAATATGATGAAATAAGACTCATATCCTCCTATATATACCTAATTATGCTTAGGATGAATATACACACCCCTCTATAACACCTAGTCTAACCTATCTAACTAAATAACAATATAATAATGATAACATGACTTAATTAGGAGTTAAGATAGCCACAAGCCAACTATTCATAACCCTATGTACACCAATATTAAGGGCGTAGCATGCCCTCCCTCTTCAAAGAAGCATTGTCCTCAATGCTAATCAAGTGTGGATTCTTTTGAATGAACTCCTCATCCTCCCATGTAGCCTCTTCAACTAGTAAATTCTTCCATTAGATGAGATACTTAGTGAGGGATCTATTCCTCAGCTTCTTCGTGCATGTTTGAAGAATGCACTCTAGTTCCAATATGATTCTTCCTTCTTCATCAAGCTCTGGTAACATTGTCATGGATGGACTTTTGAGTCTACTAGCATTCTCCAAGATAGAGATATTGTAGAAAGGTTGTATGATTTTTGATTTAGGTAACCTCAATTTGAAGTTGTTGTCAGTCCTTGCTGAACCTTTATGAGACCCATACAAATCAATTTCCCTCTTGTGATATGAAACTGTAACTACTTTCTTGAAAGGTGAAGCAGGAATCTTTGGCTTTTGCACTTCCATTGACAATAATTGAGCCACACCTTTATCCACATCTTTTTTTATTGACATTTGGTGTGCACTTACCGATTGTGGACTCTTTGCACGTAAACCCCATAGCTCATATTTTTTATCCTCAGAGTAGAAGCACATGAATAGTTCCTGAAAATTCATCTCAATTGTGCCCAAGGTAGTAAGCCATTGAACTCCCAAAACAATGTCTGCTCCAGCCATGGTTATAGCAAACATAGGGCTATCTATCATGTAGTCTCCCATGGTGAGTTTAATACTATGGCATTTCCCTAAACAATTGACTGTACCACCATCTGCAATCATAACCTGGAATTCGGGGGTAGGGTAGACAAAACAATTTAACTTTGCTGCTAGTTGCTTGTTGATGAAGTTATGTGTACTCCCTGAGTCAATCAATACTGTGACTATTTGTTGTTTAAGGAAACCCCTTACCTTGAGTGTTTGTGGGTTATTAATACCTAATAGTGCATGACAAGAGATAGTTGGTTGGACATCTTTAGAGTCCTCTACCATCACCACTCGATCTTCTCCATCCTTATCTTCATCATATGTAGCCTCAATGTAGAACAACTTCTTCTCATCACATTTATGTCCTTTATGATATTTTCCATCATAGTTGAAACATAACCCTATGGCCTTTTTCTCTTCCAATTGTTGAGGTGTCAATGTAATAGGATGAGTAAATGATGATGCAAGAGCCTTGTCAACTTTGTTACTAGGTAATTCCTCCCTTCTATTAGCCAAACTTTTTTCCTCCACTTGTCTCGCCATAATCATTACTTTAGAGATAGAATTTGGGTAAAACATGCGTACCTCATGTTGAATGTGATCCTTGAGACCACCCAAGAATAAATCATTCAAGTTCTCCTCTGTAATTGTATCCACTCTTAAGGATAGATTTTGGAATTGCTGAATATAATCCTTAACTGATCCTATTTGTTGAAGTTTAGCTAGTTGGCTAAAGAAGTTGTTTGTCACATTGTTGCTATATTGTGCTTGGAGTTCCTCCGTAAAAATTGACCATGAGACGTTGAGACCCTTTTTCCTCCAATTAGTACAAATCCAATGATACCAAATGAATTGATTTAGTTCTAGACATAGGGAAGCCATTGTGACCTTTTGTCCATATGGGATTTGATGTACTTCAAAAAAATTCTCCATTTGGTTTATCCATGTTAGAGGATCATTGCCATCGAACTTGTGCATATCCACCTTTGGAAACAAATTCCTAGATCCCATAGGAGTATTAAAATTTGTGTCAGTATTAGCCGACTTGAAGGTTTCACCTTGGTTGCTTGAGAACTCCTTTCTTGGTTCATTCATATAGGCACTTAACATGCTTCGTATATCTGATATATCTCCTCTTAGGTCACACATATCCCTCTTAATTGAGGACACCTATTCTTTGACCTTACTTATTTCCTCATTGGGATTACTATCCTCTATTGTTTCCCCATCCTTATCAGAGGATTTCCCCGGTGTGACAACATTCTTTTTGCCTCTTGTTGCATGACCCGTCATGATGGAAACCAATATTTTTGAAATAAATCACACAAATGAAATGTAAATTCTCTGAAATTTTTACTGTAACTTACTAGGGCCAAGATACCACTTACCCAGAAAAAACTCCAAAAAATTAGTAGATTTGCAGCCTTGAGACCGAATTTGTTGGAAACCCTAATCTTGCAATAAATCGCTTATTTTTGCTTCAATTTCTCCAAGTTTTTAGACTGTAGGCTCCTCTATTATGTCTTCAAACACCCAATACAAATTATACTCCAATTCGGCAGGATGTGAGAGATATGTAGATCTAAAATAAATTGTGTAGAAATCGTAATTCTGCAATAATTCACTCAAATCTTCTCCAATTCCTTTGAAATCTGGACTGTAGCTTCTTTAATATGGTCTTCAAAAACCCTTTAAAAATATTTTAAAAATTCACTAAAATCTTAAAGTTATGCTCTTCCCAAAATCACCTCCAATATTGAAAAAGAATCTTGCCTCTACGGTGCCAAGATCATGCTCTGATACCACTTGTAATGAAATAAATTGCACAATGCAAGAAAATGATATGAAATATTCTGCAAATACTTGATAATAACTGAGAATAATAGGCCACTTCGAGGGGGCAACCTCCAAATATCTCCAATGAGAACACACTTCACAATATGATGAAATAAGACTCATATCCTCCTATATATACCTAATTATGCTTAAGATGAATAGACACACCCCTATATAACACCTAGTCTGACCTATCTAACTAAATAACAATATAATAATGATAACATGACTTAATTAGGAGTTAAGATAGCCACAAGCTGACTATTCATAACCCTATGTACACCAATATTAAGGGCGAAGCACTCCCAGAGCCATTAATTGGGTATGAATGTTACCACTAATGAGCTTGGCCCATTATATCTTCTTTTACCTATTTATAACCTCCTCAATAAGACTAAACATCTACCCTTCAAAGCCAGAGGTAGATGGAACTCCCATTACTCCGCTTAATAAAGTCACCAAGTCATTGATTTCAGTGATCAAGTCACTTCAAAATAGGTTCTTTAGAAACTTAGAAAGAGTATCCCTTGACTTCTTCATCCAGTTATTGTTAATGATTTTTCTGCATTTATCAAGTCCCTAGTCATAAACAACCCGTCCATAATATTTGGTCATTTCAGTCACTTTAGGGCAAGCAAGAATATCAAATGCTTCTGATATGGTCTCAAGAGACAAATCAACTATCACTCTTCCATCCGGTGCTATGATCCTTCTCGACACAGGGTCATAGTACTCTCTACACTCCATGATTAGTTCTGAGCACTACACTAACATTGAAAACCCTACAACTTGAGATAAACCATTGTCCACTAATTTCTTGGCCAATTTTGTAGGATTGGCCCCATACATCCTATCTTTGATTTCACCTAGGTCCACGTGCCCTAAATCTATATCCGCTACATTATTTCAGTTGGAGGTGATCTTAGAAGCTGGTAAGACTCCTTTGAACTGGTACTTCATCTTATTAAGTCTAAACATTTACCTTGCAACAAAATTCATAATGAATAAACCTTGATAAAATGTACTCTATTCCAAAGTTAGTACAAAAATTTTATATTCAACATTTAGTCACAACATACATAATTTCATTCAAATCAAGCAATTCATTAAATGTAATCTCCTTCCTAATGTTTCTCTAAAAACGAGAGTTCGTAGATATCTGTCATATTCCTTGAACATCACTTAAATCCTAATAAATCTTGTGTGGCTTCTAAGACTTTAGGGACATTATTGGGTTGAAGTGTTCTTAGGGATACTACAGGTATTTCCATGTCCGTATCGTATCCCCGCAGGACACTGAATGGTCGTTATTGCGGTGAAGTAACATGGTATGCATTTGTGGGAATACGACCTCCCTCGGGATATATCCTTATCCTGAGAAAACCTCCATGAAAATGTATATGAAGGGGGCTCGACGGAGATATCGGTACCCTTGCCCGATAATGCGGGAGTTCAAGTTAAAAAGGGATATGGAGGAGGTAAAAGGATTACAAGGATATTTCCACACTTGTTTCACACTTCCACAAAGTGCTAAGTAGGTAATTCATGCGGGACTAGAGACCCTATGTGGATTTGCGAGAGTTTTAGGTTCCACTGGGTGTTGCCACTTTTAAGTGAAATTCTACGAAGTATTAAGTTAACAAGGAAAATGCAATTTTTGCAGGAGATGTGACCTACCAAAGACTATGTGGGGATCTTGGACTCATATAGATTTGTAGGAGTTTCAAGTCCTTAGGGATATTTCTATATCTATTCAAAATCCTGTACAAAAAATGTCGAAGTTCTGTGAAGTGTGAAGTGTAAATTGAAAAGGAAATGTGGGGGTTTTAGCCTAGTTTAAATGTGTGGAAACTTTAGGTCTAAATGGATATATCTCTTCTCATAGTGTGGACCCATACACATGGCTTCTAATCGCAACAATAACAATAGGTTCCCTCTTAGGCCTTACATGAAAAGAAAGGTCCCCGAACTTGAAATTGTGTTATGTTTTCATTCCGTTATGTTTATGTTTTTATATGGGTTATGTATACCATTGATACTTTGATCTATAACTTTCTGGGCTTGGTCCATTTGACTCTCGGAGTGTGCCTTTTAACCACCCGCTTATTTTTGTGAAAGTGTTCATATTTTAATAGATAGTTGCGTTTTCATAAAAAAAAAATGTGATTAGAAGATAGATCTTGATGGAATTGATAACCCCACAACTACCTTTTAAACAAGCTTAAAAAGTTAAACTTCGTTAACCCTAGTGAATGATTTTGATTTAAAAACAGGGTTTCAATGGAATTGCGATTGTTTGAAACACATTAAATTTTAGTCTTTACCCCTAGGGCATGATTTCTACAATGGGAGGGTTAAGGATATTATGTTTTGGGATAAATCCTACCTGCAGTTTGATCAATCACTGATCGTTACCCTCGTGTGCTGAAAACATATGAAAATCCTAGTAACAAGCCCATTTTAAATCCAAAAAATCCCTAATTGAAAAGCATATTTCAAACGTGAATAATTATAGGGAAGGTGTTTTATACCCTACCTATTTACTGGACTGCGGGAGAAGATGAACTAGTGGACTTTGCTCAATTTTACCTTGAAAACACCTTGAGGAAATCTTTAAATGTTGTGAAAATCACTGGTTTGATTCAATTGAGCTTTGAAGACAAGAGAGCAAAGTGAATGAATTAACCTTGTGTCTCAGCTTAAATACATACCCTTAAACTTGCCATAAATGCCTAGATTTCCATAAATGCTACAATGTGGAGGACACTCAGCTCAAATGCAAGGATTCGATGATATCTAGGTTGCACAATAACCTCTGCAAAATGAATGTGGAGACTGGCGTTGCGGGGATTTGAAGAATACATGGAAATGTGGAACTTCAAGTTGGTTTCAGATACAGAGCAGAGTTTCACAAAAACTTGAAGTGCTAAGATATCCACAAGAAGACTTCGATATTGGAAAGCAATAGAGCTTTGGGGTCCTAACACAAGCAAAATTTTCACATCCTAGTATGGGTAGATGTCTCGTAAAAGTGCAAAGTGATGACTTCTCCTAGGGAAAATGACTAATATCCTATGCAAACATGATAAGACTGCTACTTCAAATTGGACATGCTAAGACTACTACTACTTCTGCTACTGCTGACATGATAAGGCTGATACTAACAACAGAATTTTTGCAAAGAAAATGAGTATAGAAGCATTAAAATGACCTCCTATACCCCCGGGACAACAGAATTTTTGCAAAGAAAATGAGTATAGAAGCATTAAAATGACCTCCTATACCCCCAAGACAACAGAATTTTTGCAATATCGTTTCGTACAAGACCAAATTATTAGCTCTCCCTCCCCCCCAGTCAAAGCGATCACAAGCGGATGGACCAGGCCGACCTAAGGAAGAACGGTCCAGAAGCGATCTTGTGCGCTGGACAGATACCAAAAGTGCTCATATGAACAAATCTAAAAATTCCATGTACTTAGCCAAACCACCAAACAAGTTCCCTACGAGGGCGCCCTCTGCATGCACGGGGGGGTAACAACAACCATTGGGAACTTTAAGATCAACGAGTTAACATGCAAGCCACCCGATTAGGACAGTAACAACTGAATGTGGAAACGAAGGATGGAACGAAAGATGAAGGAAGCAAGCAAGGAAAGATGCACACCAAGCATTGATCCATGCAGAGAAGCACCGAAGCAAGGAATCCAACAAGGATGATCGAAGGATGGAGGGAAGCAGGGAACGAAGGAAATGAAGAACGAGGGATGGAAACAAGTAGGGAAGGAAGCACAACCACCAATACTCATCTTACCTACCTTAACACCACCTACACTTACACCCTCTAGACTTTAAAATGACAAGGGAAATTTTTTATAGACTCTTCAAGACAACACCTCTTATAAAACTAAGATCACTCACAAAGGCACAATGTCAAAAAATTAGAGACTCTAACCAAATAAACTAATGAAAAAATGGGGCCCACATTTTGAGGTAAAATGGGGCGAGTGTGCAAGGCACAACAAATGGCAACTCTATTGGAAAAATGCTCTTGAGCATTCCAAAGATAAACATAAGTCAAGAACCCAAAATCTCTATGTTCACCCACACATTAGGCCAAATAAACACATGCCCAAGGAATCAAAATCAAAAGCTTAGCACAACCATCCATATTCCAAAGATCTAAGTGTACATGCATATGCATTAGTTCCATCCGTTGGCAACTAAGGTCATCTAAGTTCCTTTACATTAAGCTACATAAATGATTCATCACCTCATGAACTACTTGGACATTGCCTCACTCCCAATCAAGTGTCTATATCCTTGATGAGATTGTCTTGTGATTCCACTCAAAGAATAGCTCTACTTACAGCTAGGCATCTGTAGCCCCAATAGAGATACTTGAAACCTCCAGCTAGTTGAGTTTGGTTGGAGTACTAAGAAGTATTGTCTTTGCATTGTAGTGCAATTTATTGCTTTAGATAATTCAATTGATTTAACTTTGATAAGAGTACTAAGAAGTATTTATTAACCTTATAATGCATGCTTCTTCCACATGGGTTACATACATTATTCAACTTTGCTAGGCTGGAAATCATAATGGTGATAAAGATGAGACCTTAAGATTTTTCACTTAATGTAATCACAAAGACTCACTTAGCAACTTTAGGATTATTAAGATGTGGAAAGATATAAGATCTCAAAACACTTCAAGTCATACCAAACAATTTACTCCTCCCCCAAGAACACGCATCATGCCATCCAACACCAACAATGGAGCCCACAAGAAAACCCTTAGTTTATAACTAATGTTTCTCAAAGGAAGACTTAAAAACATAATCTAGATAATCATACTACACACACTTGCAAACATCCCTTTATTGAGAAAATGTAAGTCCCAAGACCGAACAAAACAACAATGAAAAGGAAAAATAGGAAAGGAAACTAAACTAAAACAAAAGAATAAAAACTAAAACTAACCACCAAATGAACAAGACAAACAAAAAAAATACTCACTATGTACACAAAAGATAGGCATTAAGGTTGCCTAAGCCTAGAAATAATGATTCAAGAACTTCCCATTGAGAGGAATTGGGACATCTTCACCAATGAGGGTTTTCAACCTATAAGTACTACCCCCTAAGATCTACTAGTAGAAAAACATAAATAAATGACTAAAAAAACTACCAAAATTTGGTCATGTGATCAGTAGTTTGGTCATGTGACCATTGGTAGTTTATTGCTGGTCATTTATCTCGCAACCAAATTTATGACTAAACAAATTTTAGTCATTAATTTAGTCATCAATTTGGTAGTATATTTAGTCATCAATTTGGTAGTATATTTAGTAATTTATTTAGTCATTGTAGTCATTTATTTTAGTCATGTAGTCATTTACTTAGTCATTGTAGTCATTTATTTTAATCATGGTAGTCATTTATTTAGTCATGGTTTAGTCATTTATTTGGGTGAATCAATGATTCAAGTTACAAATCAAATCTAACTTAATTAATCCTCACAAATTTATGCATATAAACTTCAAGTATCATAGATATTCAAATGTTGAGAGAAGCACCATGAAATGAAGACTAAAATGCTTGAACAAATATTCTAAAAATTTATTTCATTAAGTCTCACTGGTTACAGCCTCACTGGCTAAACAAAAATCTCACTGATTTCAGCTGCACTGGCATCACTGATTGTCTTACATCATTTATTGAACATTCATCTCAACTCATTTATATCATTTATTAAACATTTATAAAATGAGTTTCTCCTTATTCAAAAAAACATTATCTCAGCTCATGCACTGTTAAACAGTGAATTTGTATCAGAGCATTTCACATTCAAACTCTTCCTTGCTGGTATTCACCTTTCACCTTCCAAGATTCATCCTTTTGTGAATTTGATACATTTTGTGTACCATCAAAAGCCTGCAAATCAAAAAAAGGTGAAAAAACAATAACACCATTACGTATTTTAATTTCATTAAACATGCACAAAAGTTTCGAAACTTCAAATAAATTCAATTCTATGGACCAGTGTTTTGAAAATTCTTGACACAGTTTCAGAATAATTATTCACACAAGCATTGTGATTGACAGGCAACTATCCATACCTTGACATTACTCTCCAGACAAACTCTATTGTAAATTTATCCATAGCTAGTTTCATGAATGCACACACACAGTGAGGAGATACCAGTTGTATAATTCCCATCCATTCCCAACAAATTGCAGTCTAGATTACTTTGCAATTAGAATCTAGATTTTCTAGAGAAACCATGTTCAAACCAAACTCCTGAGTCCTCATAGACCTACAACAATTCCTTAATAAAATAGTCATGAACTAACATGTTTTCCACATTTTTGCACTCTTCTATTGCATAATTAGCAATTACAGCCTAAATATACCATGATGAAAACTAGTGGAAATACAATAACTGGCTAGGCAATATTGTAAATTAGTTGCACATATGTCAATAGTCCTCTCCACATTAGAGTTTCAAATTTTTGATACATTTACAAAAATAAATATAAATATAAACAAAAAAATCTAGGTTTTGGCAGCAAACTAGAATTGCATACCATTGAATAACTTTCGGCATCCGATCCAATTTTACATGCACGAGAAAAAATGGGAATAGAATCTTCCATCACTTTATGGGCTATTTCATCAGCCCCAATTATTATTGCTAGCAATTCTTCAAAGATTTAGAAAGTCCTTCTATCAGTCTCATGAATTAGAAAATCATGTTAAATAGCAATAGACTTAACATTTAAAACTATTTTTTAACAAGAATCTCAAAAAAAAATTACCAGCAGCATGTGCAGCAAGAGCCACCTCAGAAGAAGACCCTCGTTTCATCGGATTTCATAAACTGATCAAGCAAAGTTTCATTCCTGCAAAAATGTTAATGATTTAGTCAAATCTCTGATTAATATCACAGTTGATTGTAATTTTAAATTTGTAGTGTTTTTGAAGTCCATTGTGATAGCGTACTATGTTTTCAAAAAATTGAAGAACAAAAAAAACACAACTTCAACATTTTTTTTCTATAGTACCAAAATTCCAAGTATTTGTTTAATTGACATTTTTGTCCATTTTGCCCAATTCTGATTGTTTTAGACCCTTGTAATTCATAGCCAATCACAATTTGGGTAATGTTAATAAATATAGCATTGGGCATAAAATGCAGAAGCAAAAAGATTAGCTAAATTAGATAAATACAAGAATTCAAACAAGTGTCATATTTGACAAGGATTGGCATTCTTGCTTTCTGTAAATTCATACTGCACGCCATTCGTAAAAGCATTGATAATCCCTTTCAGGCCATTTTCTCTTGTTGACCCCTTGAAAGACACCAACAAATTTTGTCAACAAATTAAATACAAATTTCAAGTGAGAAAGCTTTAAATGCCTAATACAGCAACAGTAAAAATATTTGTCTGATACATCAACAGTAAAAATATTTTAGTTAAAATGTGCTTCAAAGTGGCAATGAATAATCAAGAATATCAATTATTAGTTAAAAAAAAGACTATATCTCTCATTTTCGTTCCCCTTAATCCAAGACGGGCAACATAAATCTTGATAGAATCCAACCGTCACAAAGGAAAAGTACTGAAACTGGCATGTATATTTCCAATGCCATGGCATTTGACCTCAATACTAAGTTCATATTTAGTAGATATGCACCATCATTGGACTCAGACACTCATTCCACATTAGACCAATCTGATGCTAAAATGGCACATATCATAAAAAAGTGCTCAGTCACATATAAGCATAATAAAAAGATGTATTCTATCGCAATGTCAAAGTGAATATGAAATCCTAATGGTCACAAAATAAACAGTACTGACATAAAAGGGTTGATAAGTTGTCACAAAAACACACCGAAAGTGAGATTACAAGTGAGCGGCAAAGGAATCAAGCAAATAGCTTGTACACTCTTCATTAGCATGGTTACAAAGATTTGCATGGTTAACAATCATTGTTATTTGGATAAGGCCAAGCACATGCAAAGTGCCCAAGAACATAGAATGCAAGTCACCTTGGTCTAGCTTACATGCAATCAAGAATGGCTATGTGAACAGAGCAAAGAGTACATGCAAATTCTTACACGAATTTGAGATCAATATGAGGAGTGAGTGTCGTCATTTCCTCTCTGTTCAGAGGAAATTGTCTAAAACTTCTACATTGGACAAGGAAACTTCTTTGCAAGGATTGAATCAAACAACCACTATACCCGTGTCACCAGAGTGCCTTTGCAACCAAACCAAGAAAGTGTTGCTTTGCTTCTTTCAATTGTTTCAAGGTGAAACATCAATCATAGAATCCTCAACAAGTAGTTATTGAAAAGCTAGAATGGTGACCTCGAGATGATTAATTGAAGCCTCCTCTCTCCAAATAAGATGGCTTGCAAAGCTTGACCTTTATATTCTTATAGTCATAGATGCTGAGCTAAGCTGTTAAATCTAAGTAAAAAGCATTTGCCCAACAGCCTGAAGAATGGTGTAAGGCACACACTTGAATTCAGCTTGTGATGCTTCATAAGAAACCTCTACTTATCTAAGAAAATCCAAACCAAATAATGAGTGCTCAACGACTCTCATACTGTACCTTAAATTTGGCCCGAATCTAATGGAGAATACCCTGGATTTCAGCACGAGGGTTATAGCTAAATTTTGAAGATAAAAATATATGTTCTCTTGTTGCCAAGGCATTTCTAGAGCTAGAAGAATAAGCAGAATCTCATATGGCAACAAAGATTGAAAGCCATTAGAGATGTCAAAAGGTGAATACCTCATAGACATATGAGAAGCTCGATCGTATCTATATTGAATGATAGATGATTAATGGAAAATATTAGAAGCCCCACCATAGATATATGAGAAGGCCAATGGTCATAGGTATATGGTGGGGCTTCTAATATTTGCCATATTAATGACTAAATATACTACCAAATATTGAAGTTGCATGCCCACCCCACGAAGTACCAAGAACAGTACCTCCACATTTGTGAATATCATTAACAACATTTGGGTTTAAGGGATGGTATTGTGAGAGTTAAAACCTTTATAACCTCCCTGCACAAGAAGAACCCAAAAGGTTGTTTATTCACAAAAACATGCACACAAAAGTTCTGATTACAGAAAACTTGCAATAATATGGTCACACATTTGGCTAAGTTCTCAAACAAAATTCTATTCAAACTAGGAAAAACTTTAAAATCTAAAAATTTTGAATTGCCTCTGCTGAGTAATCTTTTCATTTGCAACATTCAATAGAAAGAAGAATAGAGGAATCACAAAAAAGTGTGACATTCTCAATCCATTCGAAGAGAGCTCTCTGTAATTGTTCCATTCTTATCTTCTGTGTACCTTCAAATAGTAAATGTTTTGTCTTTCTTCTCTTAATTGATGTTTCCTTGTATTTTCGTTTGCTATGATTTCTACTATTACCTTGTGGATTTCTGCTATTACTCATCTCAATCTCACAGGATTATGTTGAAGGAGGCACTGCACATTCTGCTTACCACACACAACCCTCCTGAAGACTATTCTACATATCTTCACTTATTGCAAACCTGCATTCTCAAGAACAAGCTTTCACAAGGGAAAATAGTGCACTCTTTCATCAGTTACAGGCAATTCACATTTGCTACACGCATAATTTTTCATAATAAACTTATTTACATGTATGTAAAGTGCAAAAGTTTGGAGGATGCTCGAAAAGTCTTTCATCACATTTGTCAGCCTACTCCCAGCCTGTGCCAAAATGGGAGCTTTGGAACAGGGAATGGGCATCCATCAAAGCATAATGGAAGGGGTTTTTTTTTAGATATTATAGTTCAAAATGCTCTGGTAGACATGTATGCAAAATGTGGTAGCATACACAAGGCACACGAATTGTTTGACAGAATGCCTCAAAGAGATGTCATATCATGGAATGCAACGATTGCAGGATATGCACAAAATGGATTTGTTGACAAAGCTTTAGAAACATTCAAACAAATGCAATTGGTAGGTGTAAATCCAAATTGCACAACCTTTGCTAGCATCCTCCCTGCATGTGCCAAAATGGGAGCTTTGGAACTAGGTATGGACATCCATCAAAGCATAAAGGATAGAGGAATTTTGAGAGATGTTGTAGTTGCAACTACTCTAGTAGACATGTATGCAAAATTTGGAAGAATAGGCAAGGCACGTGAACTGTTTGACATAATGCCTCAAAGAAATGTGGTCTCATGGAATGCCATGATTGCAAGATATGCACAAAATGGATTTGTTGAAAAGGCTTTAGAAACTTTCAAGCAAATGCAATTGGCAGGTGTAAATCCAAATTCCACAACCTTTGCCACCATCCTCCCTTCTTGTGCCAAAATGGGAGCTTTGGAATAGGGTATTGACATCCATCAAAGCATAAAACATAGAGGAATTCTGTCAGATGTTGTAGTTGTTACTGCCATGGTAGACATGTATGCAAAATGTGGAAGCATAGACAAGGCACGTGAAGTGTTTCACAAAATGTCTCAAAAAGATGTGGTCTCATGGATTGCAATGATTGCAGGATATACACAAAATGGATTTATTGAAAAGGCTTTAGAAAATTTCAAGCAAATGCAATTGGCAGGTGTTAAGCCAAATTCCACAACCTTTGCCAGCATCCTCCCTGCCTGTGCCAAAATGGGAGCTTTGGAACAGGGTATAGACATCCATCAAAGCATAATGGAAGGGGGCATTTTATTAGATATTATAGTTGGAAATGCTCTGATAGACATGTATGCAAAATGTGGAAGCATAGACAAGGCATGTGAACTGTTTGACAGAATGCCTAAAAGAGATGTCATCTCATGGAATGCAATGATTGCAGGATATGCACAAAATGGATTTGTTGAAAAGGTGTTAGAAACTTTCAAAAAAATGCAATTGGTAGAAGTAAATCTAGATTCAACAACCTTTGCCAGCATTCTTCCTTCCTGTGCTAAAACGTGTGCTTTTGAACAGGGTATGGACATCCATCAAAGCATAAACGATAGAGAAATTCTATCAAATGTTGTAGTTGCAACTGCCTTGGTAGACATGTATGCAAAACATGGAAGCATAGACAAAGCACGTGAACTATTTGACAGAATGCCTCAAAGAAATGTGGTCTCATGGAATGCCATGATTGTAGGATATGCACAAAATGGATTTTGCAAGGATGCTCTTAAAATCTTTGAATTAATGAAGCACTCTGGAACATATCCTGACATTGTAAGCTTTTCTTGTGTTCTATTTGCATGCAACCATGGAGGTTTAGTGGATGAGTGTTGTACATACTTCAATCACATGAGTAACCCTTATTGCATTACACCTATAGTTGATCATTATGTGTGCATGGTTGACCTTCTTGCCTGTGCTGGCTATCTTGAGTACACCCTAAACTTTATCATTAAGATGCCAATTAAACCTGTATTGCTTGTGTGGATGTGTTTTCTTGGTGCTTGTAGATTACATATGAATATAATCTTAGGGGAATTTACAGCGATGCTGCTTTTTTATTTGGATCCTAAAAATGATGTGACTTATGTTCTTCTCTCAAAGATCTATATGCAGAAGTGGGCATCTGGGGCGAGGTTCAAATGATAAGGAGATTGATGAAAGATAGAGAAATTAAAAAGATCCTAGGGTGTAGTTGGATTGAAGGCCACAAAATGATAATGCCTTTTGTGTAGGAGACAAATCACATCCAAAGATACAGGAAATCTATGCAAAATTGGAGAAATTAACTTGGGAGATGAAGGCAGTATGGTATTTTCTAGATTCAAGACATTTACATAATGATGTGGAAGAAGGGGAAAGGAATTATTTCTCTGTCGCCATGGTGAAAAGTTGGCAATTGAATTAGGTTTGTTAAACACACCTCCTATAACAACTATTAGACTTGTTAAGAACCTTCGAATATATGCTGATTGTCACACTGCAACGAAATTAATATTTGGATGTTCAATTATTTATGGATTTTGAATTGTTTATGGCACTAGCTACCAACCATAAACGAGACCATAATTGAACATCCACAGGAGTTGTAAAAGTTAGGCTTCACTTGTCATAAGACTGACCTAAAGCCAAAAAAGGATAATCAAGCTAGAGATGGAACACAAATTTATTCTTCAATTATTAGAAAATGGATTAGGTACATTAGGCATGCAGTTTGACTCGTGTGATTTAAGGTTGAATGCCACAATAAATCATAAAGGCCAAAACATTAAATCAATTGGAGAACACCAGAAAATGGAATCCATAGTATCCAACATCTGTAATTGCAAAGGGCCAGGATGACGGCTTGGCAAGTTCCCATATTATATTGAAGTAGAATACATGTTGAATTGGACTACAAAATTTTTTATGATAATGTTGTGCACGAAAGGGAAGACCTTCTTGAAATGAATGTGCAAAAAATATATGAGTAAATTCATTTAAGATGCAGGACTGTACAAAGAATAGAAGCAAATTCATTTGAGATGCATGACTGCAGAGAGAATAGATGTAAATTCATTTGAGATGCAAGACTGAAGAACACCAAAGGTATAACTCACCTATCATTGATCTTGCTCCGTCTGTGCTGCTCAGTTGTAGAGTGCTTGGACCTGGGAGTGTTGGCTCTCTGATCATTGCTTTTTCCATCTACTTTTGATGGTGCTTCACCCAAAATTAAATATTATCACTTCAGATGTAAAACCTTTGTGAAGTGCACTTACATTCTGCAAGAAGCATAATTTCTCATAACTAAACATCATATGCAAAAGCATATAGTTCTTAGCACGTTCACAACATAGTCCATCACATATTCAAATAATGAAGGCTCATAGATCCGAGTGTAAAAAGTGGTGAACATCAGGCAGAGCATCTATGAAAATGTATGAGCCCACACAAAAAATACCATATTTTGTCACTTCAGTGTAAATATTTTATATTTCAAAGAGGACTCAGACAACATATTTCCATGACTAATATCTTCCAATGAATCATCTATTTTCTCTTGATGCCCTTACTGAATCAGGTTGACAAATTTACACCCATCATGATCCTTCAAATACAATTCTTCATTTTCTTCCAAAACATCAGCATTCTCCAATGCACAAACTTGATCTGAAAAATATTACAATGTAATTTAGTACAAAATCATAGAAAACCATATGTGGTTCTATTTTAAATAAAAAATATCAAATACTACATGAAATCAGTAGCCGCCATTCATGCAAGACTATATAACAATTCACAGTGTGCATATTACAGTTTATCAAATACAAAGGAACAAAATGAGGCTAGGAAGATAAAATCATTTCAATTCACAAAATCATCACAAATAAATCACACAACTTTGTGATTGATCATGTGGCACCTGGTTTTAGATATTATATGTCTGGTTAGCAATACACTTCAAAATATTGTATTTTTATCAATTTACACAACTAATAAGTGCAAATAGAAATATAATGCTAGAAGTAGAGTTTAAAAATGGTTGCAACATTCTTAATTATGGTCACTAAAAGGGCTATGTGGCTTTTTTTTCTGATAAAAGTTGAAGCTTGCATTAAAGTAAGGAGAGTGCATGCATCATGGCTAGTCCATGGTCTTTGGACTAGCATATTTCAAGATGCCCAATCTCAAATCTTTGCCATGAGGAAACTTCCAGCAGATAATACACACCACTGGTCAGAGATCAGGCAATCTAGATGCCCCAAATATTGAAGCAAGTTTTAAAATAAATGTCTCCATTAATAAAGGTGCTCATTGCAATGGGAGATGTTAAGCATTTTGTTTTGATATAATCCAGTACCCATTTAACATAATTATGCCCACTTGTCCATTACAAAAAGTTACAACTATGCTATGGGACATTTTCAAAACTTACTGGGCATTTACATTGCCAATAAAATAGACTATTTCATTCTAATTAAGTGGATGAATGATACTAACCTCATTAAATAACTCAGAATCGTCCATAGCATGCAGATCCAAGAGCCCTGCTCCAAACTCTCCCCTTAACTCGGGTGTAAGGAAGCCATCCATTACTGACAATCCCGCGGAATTATGAGGCATAGGAGTGGCCGGGTCAGACCGAGGATCCCCACCTAAATTCATGTTTTTGAGCATCCTATAGAGTTTATGCTTCTCATCCATCATTTGCCCACCATATCCCTGCTAAAATATTTAACAATCCTAGATTCTTCACTGCCTGAAGATGAATATCAATTCTTATGGAAACTTGCACACTTGAACAAATTTATCTTGTTATTTAACCAAAATCTACAAAGCACTTTGATATTTCGAGAAAAAATGGGCATTTGAAAAAAGTTAATTTTATCTATTATCATTTTGGGATTAACAACATGGGCTCTGGGCTTGGAGTATCCAACACTTAGGGCATTCCTTCAATAATCCATCTTTCATGAAAATAATAACACACACTAGCTCAGGGGTAACAAGTGACCTACCTGTGAGAAGAAACCAACATCTGCATACACCTGTCACACATCAAGATCACCTTGCAAATTTCAATCATCACAGCACAAGCGGATTCCCTCATGCCTATTCACAAATTGGTTCGAACTTGCCAGCCCTCTAGGTAGTGGATGAAATAGTTACAATGGCCAAATGATTTTCTTGAGAACAACAGAGACGTAAGCAACATCAGCCTTGAATATTCATGAGGACTAAAATAGTTACAGAGAGGAAGGAGGTCCAAAATCCCCAAATTTCCCCTATTCCCGCTCACAGGTCTGCCACACCTTCCCAAGACTCCCTTACGAGCCTAGCACAGTCGTTGGATCCTCTATCTCTGCAGATCAACTCTGATCTTGACACATGGCTCACGATCTGAAGTCTCCATGGACCCTTACTTTATCGCCCAATCGAAGAGACCCAAAAATGAGTCACTTCGATGCCTTGAGTCACTTCGATATCTGTTTGTTGTTGTGTGTGATCGGTGTATCGGGGAGACCCCAGAATGCGTCCCACCGAAAAGCTGATCTCCCACCGATGAAGCTTCATCCACCACGAATATGCTCATTTTTGACCTTTGTCGCCATGTCGAAGGGACTCAGAAATGACTCCCACTGAAATGGTGGTCATTCTGACACATATTAGGGCTCGGTCAACACTGCACTACAGTGACTTTTGAGCTTCTTCATACCTCCTACAAAATGTAAACCCCCTTATCTAAGGGATTGCAACGAGATTTCCACCAAAATGGTGGAGTCCCACCCCCATGCAAATCGGAAATTGTCAAACAATTTGGCATAAACGCTTGGATTTTCTATAAAAATGTGAGTGCCAACAGCGCCCATCGTTAACATTTTGTAGGTTAAAAATGAAAAGCCTCCATATTATTAAATATATTATAATATAATATTATTATATAATATTAAATATATTATAATATAATATTATTATATAATATTAAATATATTATAATATAATATTATAATATAAATATTATGTAATATTATAATATAATATTATATAATATATAATATAATATATATTATATAATTGTTCGATAAAGGGCTAGATCTTTAGGCAGACATGAGAGGTCACATGGAGGGGGTAGAGATAGCCCCTATACATTTTATGCGGGCCGACTCTATTTTTTGACAGTCGGAAAGTGCGATTGAAGGCCTCGGTAGATGTTGGCAAGGTGGCAAGTAATGATGTTTTTGGCAGATCGGGGCTGGACAGTCACTTCCTCGAGGCCTGCGGATCATTAATGGGCATGTTGTGTCGTGGCTAGTGCGCTGAGATAGATTGAAGAGCCAAGATAATCCAGCTCTGCTCGTGGGAAACGTCCGAGATTTCTCTCCCTTTATTCCTTTGGTCTAAGCGAACATTTATTGCCTTGCCTTTTATTGTCTTTGAATTCATGGATTATGATCAAATTGGAAAGAAAAAAAATAGAGTAATAGTCATTTATTTAGTCATTTTTATTTGTCTGACCAATTATTTAGTTGTGTTTTTTGCCTGATGACCAAGTTAGTCATTTATTTGGTCATTTATTTAGTCATTTTAACCAATGACCAAATTAGTCATTTATAGCTGTGTTGCAAAAAAATTTGGTCATGTGACTAAAAGTTTTAGTCACCTGGTCATTTATTTGCCATATTTCTACTAGTGATCTCAACAATTTGAAAAGAGTCTAACCAAAGTTTGTTGAACTTACCATTGTCTCCTTTCTTCTCATGAGCTTTGTCCCAATACAGGACCAAAACTGAAATATGAAATGTCTTGATCTTGGCTCTTTTGTCAAACCAATGCTTGACGACACTTTGATGTTTTGAAGTTATCAATGGGTGTGTCACGTTTTTCCTCTAGGTGTAAAAGTTGTAATAGTTTGGCTTCAATTTCATTGTATGTGTCAAGGTAATCATTCTTGAACTATAAAATGGGTGTCTTAAGGTGCATAGGAAACATAGGTTCAAGGCCATAGACCAAATGGTAAGTTGAAGTTCCTAGTGTGACCTTGTTTCTAGTCTTGTCTACCTAAATTGCAAATCTCAATTGGGTATTACCACTCTCAAAAATTTTATCTAACAATTTTTAATAACCTCTAATAGGTTTTTGTTGGTGGATTCAACAAATTCATTCCCTTGGGGATAATATTTTGATGCGAGTTTGAGAACAATCCCATACTAAAAAGCCCAATTAGAAAATTTGAGTGAGGAAAAGGCAAGTTCATGATCACAAACAAGAGCAAAAGGACATCCAAACTTAGTTATAATATGCTCTTTGACAAATTTAATTACTACCTCGGTAGTACATTGCTTACATGTTTGTACCTCAATCCACCTAGTGCAATAATCAGTTGCAACTAGAATATACTTGTAGCCCACAAAAGAAGGTGGATTGATCATACCAATAAAATTGAACCCCCATTGTACAAAGGGACACATCTCAATTACTGGCTATAAGGGCAAGGATGGATTTCTTTCCTTTGTTGTTGTAGTTTGACAAGTGTGGCAGGTTCGTGCATGCACATGAGCATCTTGAAAAAGAGTGGGCCAATAGTAACTAGCCCTCAAAATCTAACATGTATTAGTTGTATGGTGTGGTAGGGCCCGTGCAACATGACCAACAGGGTCGACCGACAACGTCGGTCGACTCCCAACTGGTGGGATTGGGCTAGTAGGGCCTTTATCCCTCAATCCCAACTATCAGTTCAGTGAGGCTGGTTGGATTTTGGGCTGGCAAGCCAACACCTAGCTCGTGGGCATAAAAAAATTTAAAACGGACCTCAAATTTTATAAAATGTTGTTAAAACTTAGTTTGCGTCCAAAAAAGGGATTTAAAAATTGAAACTATTGAACAAATATAATGCCTTTTGAAATCCTCCCTCAGCTAGTCTGATCGCCACATCAACATCTACATTAGTAGAGGCCACATCAGAGACGACATCATGTACGGACAGGGTCCCACCAGGGGGCCCCTTTTAGCCCTTGGACGGCATTTTTCCAGGAGGCATAACTTTCACCCATGATATCAGATTTTTGAGGTCTCTTCAAGAACTACTTAGTGGTATAGGTTTCATTATCAAATTTTTATGTTTGTGTCAGTATTTGGGTCCTGAAGCTAGGCATTGCTCTGGGATAGTTTTATGCTCATAACTTTTGCATACGGAATCAAATTTTTGATTTCGGATAGGCGTTGGAGAGATATTGCAGTGTACTATAGTTTGGATCAAGTAGATTTCTAGTTTGGTGTGCAAAGAAAGATTGGTACTTGTTTGATCACTTGTGGGAGCCTAAGATTCAGGGTACGATTGGGAGAGCATTCAGATGGATTTTTGGGCAAAAATTTATGGGAGTGCATGTTTCTATGAGACCATCAACATGGTATAGCAAGTTTTCATATTTGGTACTTCTAGGTATAGGTTTATAGGTACTTTCAGAGTTTGGACTTTGATAGAGACAAGTACATAGGTTATCTTCTAGTTTAAGGACATGGTTGATACATGTGTGAGAATAGGAGTCTCATTTCAGTGGGAGTTGAGTACAGGTATAGTGATGATGATGATTATGGTGTCAAATATATAGGTACACTTTTGCATTGGCACGACATGATCATGTATGTGATTGACAACTATGGGCTATGATGTTTGATTCATGATTACAGGTGGTGTTGTGTAGTTTTAGGAGGTTTTTCTTATCTCCTGGATGCTTGATTAGTTCCTTTGACTATGGTTACTTGTTTGTGGACTTGTTTGGCAAATTGAATCTGGCATTGATTTGGTGTTTGAGTCTTGATGTCTATAGGTTATCTTCTTTGATATCTTGACTTGAATGTTACTAATGTGAGAATGAGTTTGCATGTTACATTTATTTTGGATCTTCGAGTTATGTAGTTTGTGGATTAGCTACCCATTAGCTACAATGGGATGACTTGGATGTGGATTGCCTTTATCCATAAGATTGATTTAGTGTTTATGTAGAATTTGTTAGTTGGCCTTGTATGTGGTCATTTGTACACTGGTATGTTGTGTTGGGATAAGAGGATGGATGATTAGAGTGCATGGATGGTTAGCTATTGGGACTTAATGTAGCATGTTTATCATGATTAGATAGCTTGGATACATGGTTTTATGTGAGCTTTTGATAGTGATGGTTTTATCTTCTTGTTTTGGAGATCATGGTTTTACTCTACCTTTTGGGAGCTGTTGATGTTACAGTGGGAATCCTTGATTGTGTTGGGGCCATGGATAATCCTCATTTATGAGATGGTTATCTTCACGTGATTTGGAGATGTTGACATCTTGGTTTACCATGAAGGGCTTTTGGAGTCTTTGGTTGAGGTGTTGGTTTATGACATGTCAGTTACAGATGTTGATCCTTGGTTTAGAGGTGTTTGATATTGTGTCTTGATGGACTCTTGATCATGTGTTAGAGTGTTGGTATAATACAGGTTCTCTTGAGACCATGATGTGTGCATTGGTGCATGTGATCTCCTTGGAGATGTTAGATCATGATGTCATGATGGATTCCTCGATTATGTAGACGTGTAGTAGGAGTATTGATAGTGATCTTGTTGGTTCTCTTGGTATTGAGTACATTACTCATTTGCTTGAGAGCTTCATGATAGTGCAATGTTGCATTTGGAGTTTAGCATGGATTGATCATGGAGGTGTTGATTGATACTTGGAGACTTAGGTGAGGCTGGAGTTTGACAAGTTGTTAGACCTAGCACTTTAGTTGAAAATTTATCAGTTTTGTTGACCGGGTTGTGTCCAAGGATGTATGCAATATGAGAGGAGATCTAGACATTCTAGTTTAGCAACAATTTTCTTGGTTTTTCATTCTTTAAGAAAATACTTTATAAAGCAAATTTTAATTAAAAAGTGCATGGAAATCTAAGCTTAAGGAAAATCTTTGAATGCAACTGAAATTCATTAACCATGTCAAATTAATCTATGAACTCAAAAGAAACACTTAATCTAAGAAAGCATGAGAACACCAAAATCTGGACTATGCTACCAACTTTTACTAAACTACAGAAATTTGAATTATGCACGAACTCTGAAACTTCTCTACTATATAACATAGAAGGACAAAGTTCTGGAACTCTGAAATATCTAAGTTGACAACACAGAACTGTTGAACTACAATTTGAATTTATATTCTAGGACAATAATCACAACATAGGCCTTGCAGGTTAACACAATTTTACCACAATACTTCAAAACAAAACAAAATAGAACAGAACAAAAATGATAATAAAGACAACACATATTCACATAACAAACAAAATACTTATCTAGTTAATTCCTTTCGTTGAGTGGCCAGCTCTCCGGAATATCTCTACTAACTCATATCACAATAAACAGAAACAAATTCCAATCCAATTCTGCATAAGCACACATACAAAAAACTTATCTTCTCTCAAGCAACTTATATCTATTTTAATCATAGTATATTTCTATTTGAAAAACATCAGGTTTTTATCACTTCCAAAATCCCTAAATCTAGGGTGGCCCATTATTGTTGCTTTAAGTCTTATAAAAACATAACAGAATTGCTTAAACAAGTTTGTCTTTCAATGACATAAAGAGGGCTCCGAGTGGAGCCTTAAATTCTTCAAGTGTCTTTTGAATAACAGAAAAATAAATGAAAATGCCAAATGGACAAAAGAGTAGTAGATGACTGAAGTCTTTAGTTATCAGTTTCCTTAATTTCTAGTGCTCCTAGACCTCCGACGTTGCTGACTTCAACCTTCATTAATATCCACTTCCTCCACTCCATTGCATTCAAAACCTGCTTATGACATAACAAATCTTTTCATAAAACCTTGTTAACATTAGTGGTAAAAATCAATCAATTTAGGAACACAGATTTATACACTATTCTTTCAAAAATAGAATATTTATATAAGATTAATAAATTGGCATAAGTTTGAGTTAGCTTATCAGCACAAAAGGGGTAATTGGGTCAATGCTAAAATGAGGTTGTTGGTACCCCATCATCTCCTCCCCACCTAAGGATGAGTAGGTCCTCCTGCTCTTTGTTGTGACTATCCCCTCTAATTCATCTGCCTTTTTGTTTCTCTTTTTCTATTGAGTTCCTCAAATAATGCACTGGTGTCATAGATTGCATCTGATTCAGGATCCTGGTGTTTAGGGTACTTGATGAACCCTTTACGTAATTTCAATTTCACTCTCCAGGTTTGAAGTTCTCCAAGAGACTATTTTGTGGTCACCAGGACTACATGTGGAGGCTAGAGAAGTAAACGAGGCCTATACCTCATACCTATCCACTTGGTTTTCAACTATTGTAGTATTTCTACCACCGCCTCTACTCTTTTGTATGACCACTTCAAATTGGTGGGAGAAATCATTTCCCTTCTTTTCAAATACATGGGAAAAGGAGTGTACCTGCCCTTGCATGCTTCCCATGCTCTATCTATTAGTTTAGGTCCATTTATCTTGAAATATTCAAAATAGATTCTAAGGCTTTCATTGTATTTCTCCTTCATCGCATCATATTTCTTTATCCTTCTTAATTGTGCTTTGAATGCATAAGGCTTATGATGTTGATGTCTCATGAGAAGGCCAACAGTCTTTTCTGCTTGTAGGTATTCTTTGGTTCTCTCCTACCAGTTGATCTAGTTTTGTATATTAGAGAGAAAGGATCTTAACTATACTTCTCCCACAAAAAAGATTAATGAAAAAGTGAGTGTACTTCTCTAGCAGTAAATTATGGAGGAAAATTTCACAAAGAAAATTTTGTTGGACAGGAGGTGAAGTCTTGAATACTTCTAAAAATTATTTGTCATCCTGGTCATGAGGAAGGTTGCAAGATATTCTCAAGAGTTTCCACCTCAGCACTTGCTCATTTAGAAACATAGAGTATAGTCTTGAAGGTTTCCTGTAAGCTAACGATAGTTCTCCAATCTTGCAAGCCTCTATTTTTGCCTCATATAATTTGTCAAAAGATTCTTTTAACAACACCAGTTCCTTCTTTAATCTAACATTTTCTATCCTAGCCTACCTCAAGAAGTAACATCTCTCTATCCATTTTCTCAGTAGAGGAGGGATATGAACTTGAAACCATTCCATCTTCGTGGGCTCAATTTGGATTTCTTTATCTTTCATAGTTGGCTTAACTTTTAACTCTTGAAATTCCTCCTCCAATTCCACTATTTGACTTATGGCATTATTCAATTCTTGCTTATGTTTTTCTTGGTTTTCTTGGAAGGCTTGAAGGAAATTTGTTAAGTTATTAGTTAACCTCTTGATTTTCCTATCCTTATCAAATAAGGCCTTTGGCAATGCTAGATTCCCCTAATCCTTCTCTTCAAAATGTTTAAGTTGGGCTTGCAAGTTTTCAATGTTCTGCAGTTGCAAACTTATGACTTCTACTTCTTTTTGTTTTGTTGTTTCCTCAAGTTGAAGCTGCAAGTTTGAAATGAGTTTATCTTTTTGCTGTAATTTAGTTTCCAAGTCCCTCACCTTCTATTCCTAAGAGCTACTCATTTGTTGTATAACCTTCTCATTCTGGTCAATATTTTATTTTTGCACTATAACTAGTTTATCACTTTGTTGTAATTTACTCTACAACTGTACAATTTCCTCCTTTAATCTATCTAACTCCTTGTTTAGCTGATTATCTCCTACAGTGTCTATATCTACTATGTGTGAAAGTGGTGGTTCAAAAATTTCTATATTTTGATTGTCGTGTCCCTCTTCATTCACTTCTTCAGTCGGGATTTGTTGCTCTGTTTCACCCACTTCTCCATTTGGGGGTTGCTGCTCTGTTTCCACGAGAGTTGTTACCTCTGCTGCATGTGTATCAATTTTACTTTGTTCCCCTGCTTCTTCTTTTTGTTGTTCAGTTGGACTAGGTTCTTTCAGAGTTTCCTTTGTCATTTTCCTTTAGAGTTTCACTAGCATCTGACTATCTGACTTGCCTTTTCCATTTTGAGACAGATATGTGTTCAAATGGAGTGGAAAAACTCATATATGTAGCCAAACATTTACTTCTCCTTAAAGGAGGGGGTCTTTGAAGCCTCTGCTTAGAACGTTGCTTTCTCACCCTAGGTGGATAGGTCTCCTATTCTCCCTTAGAGTCGATAAATCTCACTTTCTTTATTTTCCAGCTCTTCTAGAGGCTCTAAAACTTTAGATGCCCTAGGAGAATTGTTAGGTTTCATAGGGTTTGGGGCATTTTCTGGCGCTTCTTCCTCTGAAATTCCTTGTGATTGCTGAGGTTCTGGAGAAAGTTATTTAGGTATTTCTATGGCGACCCCAAATGATTCCCCTATTTCAAAATGCTTCATGGGTGCTAGGGTTTCAACTTTTTAAAGGAATTTTTTCCATTTCTTATTTGTCTTAGCCATGATGTTTTAGAGGGCCATACCCAATTTTGTACCTTTCAACCATATTAACCAAAGAGTTGAATAAAAAGGCAAGAATGTTGATCTTAAGTTCAAGGCTTTCTACATCGTGACACAGGTGAGTGAGCAAACAGAAGGGTGGTCCTACAATTGTAGCACAATGGCCATCACGGTAAATATTTGATTATCCAGGCGACTGCAGTTTTCCATGGTTCTGCTATTAATTTTCTTTGAATTCCTTTGTTTTGACCTTTAGGACTTGTTACTAACTGTGGTTGGGGTTCCCCCTCCCATATGAAAAGCTCAATCATCTTTTGATAAGAGATATTTGTATCTTCAACTAAATTTATTCCCTCATTTGCAATGCCAAAAATTTCAGAGATGGTTTGGGTGGTTACCTTAAATTTCTTTCTCCGCACCACTGAGTGACCCTCTATGAAGTTTTTCACAAATTATTTGACCAGTTCCAAATGATACCCTTCAAATTTATTAAGGAAGTCCAACCACCTTGCTGCCTAAAAAAGCTCTGTGATGTTCTGAATTGCTAGCAACCTTTCTACTGACGCTAGTTCTGATTTCCTTTTCGCTCCCATGCTTGCCACAATTGGAATTATTCATTGAACTCGTAGAGTAGATTGATGGAAAAACTTAGTATTTTTGTCACCTTTTGTTAACCATTGGACCCTTGATTTCTGCTTCCAGAAAGTCTCCTCTCTCAGCAATAGCCTATGTCATTCTTCCCTGATAGTTTTCCCTTGTTGGCAAGTTTCAATATCATTAATCCCCATAGCCATCTTATCTTGAGTTTCTTTTAGTCTTAGAGAGATTTGCTTCTTTTGAAAAAAGATATTACCAAAAGTAACCTTGTTCCATCCTCTATCTTTATTCTTGATGAGCTTTATTTTCTGAGTCAAACAAAACATGGTTGTGCCCTTAAAGGAAGTACTCCACTAGATTCCTAAAATTTGGGTGGGAGGCCCACATAATTTCATAATGAAAAGGATAAGAAACCTTCCTTTGGTGTAGACCCTAATCAATAAGAAGGGGGTTGTGGTTAGAACCAATCCTGGGGAGAGCAGAAAATCTCAAATTAGCAAGGATGTTCCAAGAGTTAGATATAAGCAATCTATCTAATTTAACATGTATAAGGTTATTCCCCATTCTTCGATTTGACCAGGTAAACAAAGTCCCATCAAGATCCACATCAATAAGGTCAGTGGAGGAGAGAAAATTAGCTAAATCCACCATACTGTCGAAGTAGTCCTTTAAACCTCCACATTTTTTAGAGGGATAAAGAGGAGTATTAAAGTCTCCTACGAACATCTAGTGACTATTAAGGAATCTCCTCATAGAAATAGCCAATTGCTCCCAAAGTTGTTTCCAAGCCGATTTGGAATTAGGGGCATAAACATTAACAAGTATCCACCGTTCATTAGACTACTTGTGAAAGAAAGAAACTATAAGGTAATTTTTGCAGCTTTCAATCACTCTACCCTCAATATAGGTAGGGTTCCATAGAGTCACAATACCTCCAGACACACCTTCTGAAGAGCTTAAACAATACTCAGCACCTGACCAAATGGAGTTGGCAATGGAAGAGAAAGTAGATTCTATCATCTTAGTCTCTCGAGTCATAATGATATCAACCTTATTATCAAGAATACTAAGTTTAACAATAAACTTCTTATGATGGCTATTCAACCCTCTAATATTCCATGAAATAATTCTCATAGGAAAAACAAGTCCAAAAACACAATCTAGAAAACCTGAGAATAAAACAACCTATCACAACAACCCTTACCCATCAGAGAGAGAAACAATAAGCATAAAATGCTTATAAGGCCTTCAAAGGCCAAAGTTTGAGATTTTATTTTCTAAGTTTCCTAGAGCTTAACAAGTTCTCCAAAGTTCTCTATTTCCCCATAGCTACCTCCTTAGTTACCTCCCTAGATCTAGTTTCTCTTTGCGAAGGCCGCCCTGTTTATTATCATTTCCCACATCATCTTTTTTCATGGAGTTTTTTTCCTCCCTTTCTCTACAGGAGTCCAATCCGGGGGGACTAGCATCCAATCATCCAAAAAAATAGATCAAGAAATTTCAACCATTAGCTTGACTATTTTCTCATTGTTAGAAAGTGTAGTCACTGTATCTAAACTCTCCATTCCTATGATGAACCCACCTTTATTTTTAGGTGTGACTTTATTAAAGGCATAAACCACAGTATTGTCCTTAATTCCTCCAAGATTGTCCGTCGTCAATTCAGGTTTATTAGTCATCTTCTTCTATGTTCAATTCCAGAATTAATGGAGTTTGATCAAGTTCTCCATCCTTTCTAACAGTACCATCTCCATTGGGAATAACTTCCTCACGAATTCCATTGTTGCTTTGTTGTTATTCATTTAGAGAGAGGACTATTTCTCCTTCCTCTCTTTCTGCCATGTTTCCATTAGTCTAGAACCCCTAATTAGTGTTACTATTTTTTGGTTGTTCTTCTCTTATAGAGTTGACGTCTACAATATTGAGAATCTCCTCTACAAAAGGATATTCTAGTTCCTGGGCTGATCCCTTCTCAGTATCCAGGTATGTTTGTTCTTAGGTTCATGTGGTTGAGTAAGGGCTTTTTTACATTCATTTCTGAGATGACCAAATTTTCCACAGTTCTGGGAGAATGGTCCTAAATTTTCATACACTATGTTGGTTTTTCTTCTGAATCAGCATCAGGGTTTGCCAGTTCTAATGCACAAGCAGATTCAGCCAACTAATACAGGAGGTTGCGTGAGCTGCCTCCCCTTCACTTCTGGTTCTGCCGCACCAAGGGGGGTATCCCTATAACTCAAGATGTAACCTTGACTAGCTCAAAGACATAAAGATTTATCTTAACAACAACAGGCAGAATACTCTCATGTATGGACCAAGATCTGCATGATAGATCACAAGGTTGGCAACATTCTTAGACATATGTGTTTGGATGGGTATGAGAGTATGCAGGGGGTCCTAATCCTACTCCTACAGCTAACAGATGGAGGTGATGAAATGGGTGGACATAATGTCCTAGATGCAAGACAAGGGGTTTTGGCTCATAACTACTAACCCAGGAGCAGACTGGTGCCTATCCATTGGGCAAGGAGTCAACTAGACATATACAACAGATGGTTTGCAACTTTCACTCAAGTTTCAGGGGGTTGGACTGATGCTTGCCTTACAAACATCACCCAAGAATGGGTATCTAACTGCCTCTACTTACAGATATCCCTGCAAACATACAACCTTCTCCATGCTCAACCTAAAATAGTTTAATCCACTCCTTGAATGGAAGTTAGAGATCAGGCATGTGATATAGAACCCTGTATCCTAGAATCTATGAAACCCTTAGCAACCAGATTCAAAACAAGGATGACATGCAGCAAATGGAGACAAGCAGATAGACACATGCAATAAGCATTTTTCATATGACATTAACACTGAAACTGAAAATATGTGCAAAATACACTCATGCTGCAACACATAAACTCCAAAATGGGATAAAACAGCCAAGATCATGCCCTATTCTTCATTATTTACACAAAAATGCCCCAGGCCTTCAACAACCTTCAAATGAGCAACACAACCCTACTTATACAGCAAGGAGGTGTTCAGCCTTAACCACCAGGCAAACTCAAAATTCACCAGATACAACGCATCATCAGATTGGCACTCAAACATTCAATGCAGTAGGTAGGGGAGGAGACAAGGGAAGGTTCTCGAGCCTTGCGCCACTGCCCGTGGATGTACATCTTCAATCGGGTACCAGATCCGTCCACGCCATCGCCCATACCTCTGCAACAACCGCTATTAATGGCGTACCAACCCGCGGCTTTGGGAAATGCAGAATACTGTGCATCACAACCGTTTCCTACCAAGATTTATCACCCTGATGTTTCAAATCATGCAGGATCTAATTATCCCACATGCACCCTGCGGCAACTTTCTTAACACTTTATATACTAGGTCGCGAGCATATATGATGTCGGTGATTTTGCTCCCGACGGCACCTAGTATAAGACCTTCATCATCATCATCCTCCAGCATGATATTCGGCTGCTCGAAATATCACCCTGACGTCAGCATCATCATCTGCATGAGCTCACCCAGATAATTCACATCACCCCGATGTGAAATATCACCCCGCATAAAATATCACCCTGCGGGAAAGTATCATGTCGTCTGCATCACCTGATATAAAATATCACCCTGACGTCAGCATCATATTGCAATATCACCCGCATGATAATCGCCTTCATCAGCACAACCTGATGCGTCGGAGAAAGATCCTCCTGCCTTGCTGATACCAAATGTCTGGTCGATGAACATCCTGATGATGTCACCGTCATATCCTGCTGACGTCATCAGCTTATCTGCCTACCGCGCACCTCCTCACATCCGGATGATGTCATCGTCATATTCGCAACATCGGGGGATCTCCATAAAATGGCTGATGTTAAAATATGACCCCTCGGACCTTGATGACATCACCACCATATCGGCATCAGGATGATATTCAGAAGATAACCGGATATTTGAAATATCATCCTCATGCACAAAAATCATGCTGCACTGTAGCTCCTCTATAAGATCGGGGTGATATATGAATATGACGGATATTTGAAATAATCGCCCCCCACTAGACAATGCATGAAGCCAACAAGCGGATATCTCCCTTCAGAAATATCATGATGCAGACAGGCAGAAAAGCGGATATCACCTTGACATAAGAATGACATCAGCATCATCAGGGTGATAAAACAACGAATATGAAGTGATAAAATAACATCAGGATGATCTTAACCAAGATCACCCGATGTTCAAATATGATGACCCCACAGAAGATCAGGTCATACTTATAACCTTGCAGCAACATCATCATGATGATCTTAACTAAGATCACCCGATGTTAAAATATCACCCCAGCGAAAGATCATGCAGGCAGAATATATGATGATGACCCTCACAAGCAACATCAGGGTGATAACCAGAAACATGATGATGATGACCTCCTCCTTCGAAAAAATATGATGCTGATGTTGAAACATGCTGAGGAGGCCCAGAGACTTAGAATATTTTTGGATTTTTAGGGAAGGTGCCTGCATGTTCATATGCTTGAAACTTGACTGCTTATGCAGGCACCAACAGTGGCTCTGTCTGGGGATGTATGCCTCTTGCAGGCATGGCGAGAACCACAGATCTCTGGGATGCAGACTAGTCCCTTATCCATTGGGCACAGAGTCAAATACTGCACTGACCTGCATCACCAAACACACTTGATGGCCTAAGGCCACCAAAAAAAGGAAAACATGTATCTCCCCTTGTCAAATATCTTGTTTTCATCTGCATGCACTGGGTCAAGCCTAGAGATACTGTCATGACCTACCCACAAACAAATCTTGTCATTTGCATATTCAGCCCTCTGATTTAGCTTGTCATTGTCACCCCTATGCAGACAACCTTCAGCATCCTATAACAAGTGGATGCAATGTTCATCAAGCAATGCATATTCAAATGGTATGTAGCACTTATCATCATCTGCATCAGCAGTATGCATTGCAAAATGATCTCCTAGCTGGACTGAAAACTGAAAGCACTCAAAGTCCATCACACAGCTAGGAAGATTAGGGCTCATTTCATATGCTGGCACATCAAAAGAAAAGGTTTCAAAATCATAGTTGTGCACATCATGCACACAACCATCAGCAGCACCAAACTGGAAAAGATCAGGCTCTGGCACCTCTTTACAATTAGGCACATCTTTACAATCACTTACCTGATGTATGTTGGTTTCTCCTTCATCAGGATGAGAAACAGAATCCAAGTCAAAAACAGTGCTCAAACCTTCACCATATTCAAATAGATCCTCATCACCATATGTGTCAAAAATGGGTGATCCAGGTACATCAGCCTCATCATGGTATGCCATTTGTTCATGGGCAACAGAACATGCATCTTCATCACCAATGGATTCACTCTGTGGAGGAGTATCAGCTTGTGTGTCATAAGCAAAATAGTCATCAAACAAAGAACAATCATGCTTTGCACTAGCACTTGTTTCAATCTCTGATTGCTCTTCATGATCCCCGTGTGTTTGAAAAGAAGGCAATGGTTCACACATGGAACTACTTCTTTGTTTGCTTACCTCTTCTCTGTCTTGAGTACAATACTCACAGTCATCTCCACAAATCCATTCAAAAAGATGTTCATTGTTGTCCACAACCACATCATTATTTTCATGGCCAGATGCCTCAACATTGCAATGGGAGTCCTCACTGATCCTTTCACTGGCATCCTCAACATTTACTTTTTCATTTTCACATGATGCCATGATCATTTGGTCATTTGCAGCTTCATAACCACTATTCACACCAAAGCCTAGGGACAGGGATTCTTGCAGGTGCTCATTTCTCATTTCTTCTACATTTTCTAAAAATTTGTATGCCATCTGCATACTTGTCACCTTGAAATCCCTCAGTATTACACTAGAGCCCTCCTCAAAAGCCTCAAAATATATGCCAACACAAGCTGAAATATCAGGTCTGAAGACTTCTGGGATATGTGAAAGGGCTACTGCAAATCTATGACTGAAATCAATACATGGCTCCTCATCTTGTTTTCTAATTTTCATCAATTCTGCAACAAGATCAGCTGGTTCTTTTGCAAATTCTTCTTTGAAACAGTCAGCAAGTTCATCCCAACAGGCAAAGGATCTCTTTGGAAAGCTCAAATACCAATCTCTAGCTTTTGCATCAAAGGATCTAACAAAAAATCTCATCCACATATCATCATCTCTGAATGAATGTTTTTCCATAAAACTGCAAAAATTTTGGATATGTGCACCCCCATCACATACACTGTGGCCACTAAATCTAGGCATCTGACTGTACATCCTAGCAGGCATACTTTCAACTTTATAATCAACCCATGACAAATCTAGTTGGTCATACAAAGGATCAAAAGAGCTGACAAGAGGTTTAGCTTTCTGACTGGCAGACACAATAGGGTTATCACTATTCAACTGAGCCTACCTAGCCTCTAAGAGTATCAACCTATTTCTTATCTCTTCTATTCTTTTTGTCAACATATCATCCCCCTTTTGACTGAGTATGGGTGAATACATGTTTGGATTCATAAAACTTTCCATCTTAGACATCCTATGATTGCCTAAGACTTAAGGCTTCCCTTGGCATCTAACTTATGCAGTAGAACAACAAATATAAAGGGGAAGAAGCTCGGTACCTTTTCTCATCCAGATGCAGAAATATGAACATCTTTGTCACATCACATACATCTGTCTTTTATGTGCATTCAGATCTTTTTTGCAGAGTCGCCACCTCTCCAGAGAGGACAAAATTTTCAATAGCTGAAAGCTACTTTTCCAGGTTCATTCCACCAGCAGCGCATCATTTTGTTGGTGACTCGGATGGGCCACAAGATATAACCCTTTTTCAAATTTCCTCCCCAGTAGAGTCACCATTTTGTTGGTTTTTCTTCTGAATCAGCATCAAGGTTTGCTAGTTCTAATGCACAGGCAGATTCAGCCAACTAATATAGGAGGTTGCATGAGCTGCCTCCCCTTCACTTCTGGTTCTACCGCACCAAGGGGGGTATCCCTAAAACTCAAGATGTAACCTTGACTAGCTCAAAGACATAAAGATTTATCTTGACAACAACAGGCAAAATACTCTCATGTATGGACCAAGATCTGCATGATAGATCACAAGGTTGGCAACATTCTTGGACATATGTGTCTAGTTGGGTATGAGAGTATGCAGGGGGTCCTAATCCTACTCCTACAGCTAACAGATGGAGGTGATGAAATGGGTGGACATAATGTCCTAGATGCAAGACAAGGGGTTTTGGCTCATAACTACTGACCCAGGAGCAGACTGGTGCCTATCCATTGGGCAAGGAGTCAACTAGACGTATACAACAGATGGTTTGCAACTTTCACTCAAGTTTCAGGGGGTTGGACTGATGCTTGCCTTACAAACATCACCCAAGAATGGGTATCTAACTGCCTCTACTTACAAATATCCCTGCAAACATACAACCTTCTCCATGCTCAACCTAAAACAGTTTAATCCACTCCTTGAATGGAAGTTAGAGATCAGGCATGTGATACAGAACCCTGTATCCTAGAATCTATGAAACCCTTAGCAACCAGATTCAAAAGAAGGATGACATGCAGCAAATGGAGACAAGTAGATAGACACATGCAATAAGCATTTTTCATATGACATTAACACTGAAACTGAAAATATGTGCAAAATGCACTCATGCTGCAACACATAAACTCCAAAATAGGATAAAATAGCCAAGATCATGCCCTATTCTTCATTATTTACACAAAAATGCCCCAGGCCTTCAACAAACTTCAAATGAGCAACACAGCCCTACTTATACAGCAAGGAGGTGCTCAGCCTTAACCACTAGGCAAACTCAAAATTCACCAGATACAACGCATCATCAGATTGGCGCTCAAGCATTCAATGCAGCAGGTAGGGGAGGAGACAGGGGAAGGTTCTCGAGCCTTGCGCCACTGCCCATGGATGTACATCTTCAATCGGGTACCAGATCCGTCCACGCCATCGCCCATACCTCTGCAACAACCACCATTAATGGTGCACCAACCCGCGGCCTTGGGAAATGTAGAATGCTGTGCATCGCAACCATTTTCTGCCAAGATTTATCACCCTGATGTTTCAAATCATGTAGGATCTAATTATCCCACATGCACCCTGCGGCAACTTTCTTAACACTTTATATACTAGGTCGCGAGCATATATGATGTCGGTGATTTTGCTCCCGACGGCACCTAGTAAAAGACCTTCATCATCATCATCCTCCAGCATGATATCCGGCTGCTTGAAATATCACCTTGACGTCAGCATCATCATTTGCATGAGCTCACCCAGATAATTCACATCACCCCGATGTGAAATATCACCCCGCAGAAAATATCACCCTGCGGGAAAGTATCATGCCGTCCGCATCACTTGATATAAAATATCACCCTGACATCAGCATCATATTGCAATATCACCCGCATGATAATCGCCTTCATCGGCACAACCTGATGCGTCAGAGAAAGATCCTCCTGCCTTGCCGATACCAAATGTCTGGCCGATGAACATCCTGATGACGTCACCGTCATATCCTACTGACGTCATCAGCATATCTGCCTACCGTGCACCTCCTCACATCCAGATGACATCATCATCATATCCGCAACATCGGGGGATCTCCATAAAATGACTGATGTTAAAATATGACCCCTCAGACCTTGATGACGTCACCACCATATCGGCATTAGGATGATATTCGAAAGATAACCGGATATTTGAAATATCATCCTCATGCACAAAAATCATGCTGCACTGTAGCTCCTCTATAAGATCGGGGTGATATATGAATATGACGGATATTTGAAAATGATCACCCCCCACTAGACAATGCATGAAGCTGACAGACGGATATGTCCCTTCGAAAATATCATGATGCAGACAGGCAAAAAAGTGGATATCACCCTGACATAAGAATGACGTCAGCATCATCAGGGTGATAAAACAACGAACATGAAGTGATAAAATAACATCAGGATGATCTTAACCAAGATCACCCGATGTTCAAATATGATGACCCCACGGAAGATCGGGTCATACTTATAACCTTGCAGCAACATCATTAGGATGATCTTAACTAAGATCACCTGATGTTAAAATATCACCCCAGCGAAAGATCATGCAGGCAGAAAATATGATGATGACCCTCACAAGCAACATCAGGGTGATAACCAGAAACATGATGATGACGACCTCCTCCTTCGAAAAAATATGATGCTGATGTTGAAACATGCTGAGGAGGCCCAGAGACTTAGAATATTTTTGGATTTTTAGGGAAGGTGCCTACATGTTTATATGCTTGAAACTTGACTGCTCATACAGGCACCAACACACTATCTATTGTATCCTTTTACCATATCTTACTAAAGAATAATTTGGGTAGATAAAACTTTATTCATTTCAACACTAACACAAAATCTTGCAAAAACTAACCTTGTTTTATCCAGAGTGACCTTATCAATCGAGAGAAATTGACCAAAGGAGTTCGCTATGCTTTGTATAATTTTTGGGTTACAATATTCTAGAGGTAATCTCAGTAGACAAACCCAAGTAGGAGCCACCGCACACAGATTGGTCGAGGAGTCAAAACTAGACTTCCATTTGCATAGGGCTCAAGGTTATTACAATGGTTTTTATCAAAGAACCAAGGACCCCCAGTTAATACTTTGATCAAATCTTCATTAATAGTAAATCTGAATAAAAATAAACCTCCTGTCATTGCACTAACAGAGAGACTCCCTTTTATATTCCAAACCTCATTAACCCATTTTCTAACCAAATCAACATTGGGTCAAAAAGAAAAGAATCTTCCCACCAAAGTATTATGCATGGACGAAATAGATTCGTCCATTAAGGAATCTGAGAAATTCAGAGCAATACCTTCTTCTGTGTATTGTGCTTCAACTAAACCTGCACCTTTACCCTTAGACTCTATATCCTTTGACCTAATCCGCCCAAGACGGTTGGCCCATCACATCGGAGCCTTTCAACATGGTGTCAGAAGAACACGTGATAGGGGGAGCACCCAGAGGACCTCCGAGTAGTCACCCATCAAGAAAATCTCGCCAAAACCTCATAAAATTTAAAAATAGCAAACCCTAGTAGAGTGATCACACTAAAAAGGAACTTTAGATGAGACATCCATATTCTAACTCATTGTTATTGTGCATAAAATATTATGGCTATTGTGGCAATATTTGTTTTATCATTATTGATTATTTTACCATGAGTCATTGATTCTTGTCTGAATGTGTGAAGAAATCTTCTATGGATTATGATATTTTCATTTATTTACTGTCTTTAAGTAATCGTTCTCTCTTTTCTTTATAGAAATTGTTGTAAGCTAGATAAGAAGGGAGCCAACCCATAACCCATAGATTTATCTGTTGTTCTTGTCTCAAGTTAACTCATCTTTCCATTGTTGATCGTTCTAAGTGATATATTTGCTTGTGAGAACATCCAAAACCAAAATAATCATCAACATTAACCTTATATTAGAACAATATAGATTTTATGAAGGTACGACCCCTAATAAAATTATGTTCTAACAATAATACTCATAGATCTTGCATTTAATAAAATAATTAAGCACTAGGTCTAATTATTATGCACACTCTTCCTCAGTGGAAACTTCTTAAGGCCTAACATTGTTTTGAATTTAAAGAATTTTATAGTGCACAAATATTTTTTAAATAACTTTCCACTAGATCATCAGTTTTATGAAGTGTATATAAAATTTAGTGTGTTTTGTTTTTTAATATTGAACATTTTTTTTGGCAAGAGCAATACAAGTTTAGCTATCACATAATGTGGTACTTTCAATGTTAGCCATATGAAACTCCTTGAGTAATCTTTTAAGCCACACTTATTCCTTTGCTCTTTCTATTGCACTTCTATATTTAGCCTTTGTGGATGAAAGAGCCACAATAGGTTACTTTTTCAGTACACCATGTGAGAGTAGTTGTACCAAATTTAATAACATATCTAGAAGTAGGTTTCTTATCAACATAATCACTAGCATAGTCAACATAACAATATTCATATAAATTTGGATTTTTGGTGTAGAAATAGTAAGTACTATAATCAAATGTACCTTTAATATACCTTTATATTCTTTATTTCATTTTCTAGTGATCCACATATACACCTTGCATGAATCTAGCTACAATACCTACTACATAAGTATTATTAGGTCTAGATATAATAAGGTAGATTATGCTTCTTACTAATTGTCTATACATAGTATTGGTCTTTTCACATGGACTTTTGGGGTAAGTTTAATACCCACTTCAATAAGAATAGTAGTAGGTTTATAGTCAATCATATTGCATTTTTAAGAAAATCTTTTACATATCTTGCTTGTGATGCCACAATAGAGTAATGATCATGAAATATAGTTATTCCCGAGAAATGAGGTAGAAGACCCAAGTCAATCATTTTATATATCTAATTTAGTTTGTTTTGTACTTGTTAAGACTACTCATAATAAGTAAATCATCCAATATAAGACAACTATAATGATCTATCTTTAATTTTGAAAAATAGGTACTATCAAAATAGTAAATAGAGAATCCAAGTGATTAAAAGAAGCTCCTGATCTTTGCATGCCAAGCTCTAGGAGCTTGTTTAAGACCATACAAATATTTTTTAAGTTTATAAACATGGCATTCTTTGTCTGGTTGTTCAAATCATTTGGTTGAGTCATATAAATTTTCTCTCCGAGATCACTATTTAAGAATGCATTTTTCATATCCATTTAATATATCTCCCAACCATTTTGGGTTGCCAACACAAGGAGCATCCAAATGATACTTGTTTTTACCATAGGGACAAAGGTTTCATCATAGTCTAAACCATGTTGCTAAGTAAAGCCTCTGGCAACTAGTATTGCCTTATATTTGTCTATTTCACCATTGTAGTTATATTTAATCGTACATAACCAACATTAATCAACAATATTTACTTTTGAGGGTGTAGTAATAGGATCCCACATTTTGTTCCTATTTAGAGCATGATGCTTCATATGTTTTTCTCTCTATTAGATTCTTCAAAGGTTTGGAGTTCATTTTCATAGGAAGTCGTTACTGCATAATAGGCATGTTGACTTCTAATCATTTTAGAAGAGGAAAGATTCTCTTGATTTGCTTCTCAAATTAGAGTTTCAACGCATTTGGATCTTTTGGTTTGAGATTTATTATGAAATTTCTTCCCCTTAAAATCATCATTTGATTTTGATCATCTTCATCTAGGATAAAAGATTCTTTAATATTTTCAATTTGAATAGGTTGAATGGATGATAAAGATTTTTCAAGAATATGAATATTTCAACTTAATATAACATCCCTTTTTAATGGATCATATAGCCTTAAACCATTTTCCTTCTTACATATCCTACAAAGGGACATTTAAAGGAAATTAGATCAAGCTTCTTCCTTTTAATTTTATGAATGAATACAAATGCATGGCTTCCAAATATTCTTACATGGGAGACATTAGGTTTCTTTTTCTCCCACACTTCCATGGTTGATATATTTAATGCCTTGGAAGTCACCCTATTTAGAATGTGAATAAATGTATTTATTGTTTCAATGTATAAGAATTTACATACATTTGTGGAATGTATCTTTGATCTAAGTATTTCCTTGAAAGTTTATTTTTTTCTTTCCACAATACCATTTTGTTAAGGTTAATAAGGAGTTTTGAGCTCCATATAAAGCCCACATGAAGTATAGAGTTCTTCAAACTCTTTATTTATATATTCTATCCCTTTATCTGTCCTTAACTTTATTTTTTAATTTTAGATTAGACTGATTTTAAGCCAAGGATTTGAATTCCCTAAATTTAGAAAGGGAATCATTTTTATTTTTTAATATAATTGGCTAAAATCATCCTAGTATAGTCATCAATAAAAATTAGGGCATAAAGAGATCCATTGGGTGAATGGACTTATAAAGGTCCCATTAAATCACTACGGAATAATTCTAAGGTGTTAGAAGAATTGTTGACATGATTTTTGTTAAAGGGCAAGATGTGTAGTTTACTTAGTAAGCATCCTTCAAATGCTTCTAGTATACTTTTAATTTTAGGTAAACTAATCACAAGATCATAACAAACTATTTCATTTAAACTTATGATGTTTAAATAAGCTAGTCTTTTATGTCACAATTGAGTCACACATTTTGTTTGAGTTGAAAGACATGTTTCTTGATGAGAAGAGCAAAGAGAGTTGCTAGATTATTGATATTTTGAATTTAGAATGGAAATAAAGTTTTTAAATTTTTCATGTAAATTCATGAATAATAAAATAGAGAAGCCTATCTTGGATAAGGTAGCAATTGCAACCATTTAATTGAAAATTCAGGTGAAAGAACAATAGTGTGTCCCACTTTTCATCCTTGTTGGACCACAAATCAATATTTTTTAATTTTCAACACATTTTGCAAATTATACCAAACAAACCATCAAGAATTTAAACATAATGTAAACTAGTGATTTGTGTCATTTTCTTTATAGATTCAATTTCATATTTTTTAAATTAAAAAAATATTTCTACCATTTTTTAGTAGTTTTCAATTAAAAAAAAAATATTTTTCTCTATTATTCGATAGTGAGTGGCATATCTTGTAACATATAACTTCTACTAAAAATAGTTTTTTTTTCAAATTTTATTGAAATAAACCATTAGCTCCAATATCTAGTGCATGGATATTTCTTGATAAATCTTTATTGAATAATTTATTTATTATTAATTTTTTAATTGGTAGTTATAAAAATTTACAATTACATTTTATTGTAAATCTTTTCTCTTTGCCTATCTAACAAAACTATTTTTTTTAACCAAGGACATTAATGCAGAGTGTAGTGTAATATTTTGAAGTTTTTGGACCTGATTTGCTCCTTTTCCCGATGTCTCGAATGGAAATCTTTATTTTTCATAATGGACCTATCTTTTTTTAAATAAATTAAAAGACATATTCTATGTCATATTTTTTTTGGAAAGCTAATTTTAAGGGTTATGTACATGTAAAATCTTGTTTCTAAGTGATTTCATTTGATCCTTGTGCACATGACACGAAGTTGACTGTTTTGACCTCTAAAATTGCAACACGTGGATAGAAGAAAAGTCTACCATGCATGGGTGCTGCATAAATAGGTTTGATTGAATTAGGTTCAATCAAAGCACCTTCGATCAAACCTACTTTGATCAAACCCCTTTAGATTGAAAGTGCTTTGATTGAACACAAGTGCCCCCCTCATTTACACTTGCACCAAAAATGTAATTACACTCTAAAACCAAAGCAATGGGAAACAAAACGAATAGGAAAAATAAAACCCAATCAACATATCTTTTTAAAAAAATTGAATAAATATATAAAGAAATGTAAGATATTAGAGTGTAAATGATATCTCTAAATTCTATATTTGATAGTTTAATTATTTTATGTAATTTTATTTTTATATTAATAAATATAATTGATTATTTATGTAAATTAGAATGGATTTTTAATTAAATTGTGGCATATAATTTTATATGCCACAATTTAATTAAAAATCCATTCTAATTTACATAAATAATCAACTATATTTATTATATATCATTTTAAATTATTATTCAACTAGTTAAATTATATTTCACAATTTAATTTAAAATTCTATCTAATTTACATAAATAATCAACTATATATTACATATATGTCATTTTAAATTATTGTTTTACTAGTTATACTTTGTTTTATATATATTTTTCAAAAATATATAGTAACTAACATGTGCTCATTGATACACATGGCTTTTTTTTCTTAAGCCCCCTCTATAGTGCCCTAAACATAGCATTCAACAAAATTAACCTCTTGTATCTTGGGATGTGATGCCTAACAAGTATGTTTGAGAGCTATAGCGTTGGAGTAATAAGGATAATAAAGAAACATTTTCCTATAGTTATTCTTCCTTGACATTCTTCTCCCTTCTTCTAGACTTTTACCTTAAAGATTTTTCACTTCACTTATTTCTTCTTTTGAGCTTTGTCAATTTTGACTATGCTAGATTCCCCATAAAGGATGTAGTGAAGTGCAAAGGGTTTATACTTCAAGAACAAGATTTTAGTTTGACCCAAGATCTTCTAGTACCACATCTCTTGATGCCACTTTACTATATTGGACGGTTTGGATTACAAACTACATATAAAGGTATATCGAAAGGTAGGAGTGATGGCTTAGGGTTTACAATTAAAGGGGTTTAAGATTCATAGTTTACGGTTCAAAGTAAATGCTTTAATAGGATTTACGAAAATTTTATGATTTAGTGTTTATAGTTTATCATTCATAAAGTTTGGGTGTTATTAAAACTCCTATAACAAATGCTAAAAACTTTTGTAGCAACTTAAGAAACAACTCCTTTATTATCCAAGCATGTTCTTGGAATAACATGCATGCCGCAACCTTGCAATTAAATATGTAGATTTTTACATGCCTTTTTCATTAAAAAGATAAAACCCAAGAATGCTTTGCCCACTATCACATGTAACACAAATAGTAATCTACTCTACTTCTCAACAAAATATGTGACAATTTTATAGGCCAATTTGGCTTGGCCCACATCTCATATTTCCTACCTACTTGGACTCTTGTTTCACCACAATTTCAAATTCTATTTAGCCAATATTTAAGTTTATTGTACAATGTAGCCATAGAATGAGGCCATTATACTCAACTTTAGCGTCACTATCCTATCTATGCCAATCCCCTCAATAGTCCTAATTGTTAGATCTAAATGTCACTTTGGAAAGCTAATCCACCATGATTTTCTTGAAAATCCATCCTTGAAAGGGTTTGGCCTAATTTGGCATGTTCTAATCAAATTGCAACTAAGCAACCTTTAGGGAATCTCACCTAGACATTCAAAGTGCTATGCAGCAATACACAAGCTTCCATGACATCTTGCAATACTGTGCAAGCACAAGCAACATTACACACTACTATGGAACCTTTGATAGCCCATTTGCATGCCCTTGGCTACCATCCACATGGTCAACTACCTTGTACATGTTAGTTGCTCACTGTTTCGTTTGCAACTTGATAGAAACCCAATTAATGGTAGTTGAAAGGGCAAGTGATGCTAGTTATGGGATATGAACTATTCTATAATTGTTTCCTTGTAACATCATGTATATGTATTGTACATATAGTCATTTGATTCTTCATATTGAAGATCAAATAACAACGAATAGTCTAGACAAATCAATTTGATGTGTTCACCCTTTCTTGGTTACGAGAATCCATGTTCTCTATCTTGTTATCAGTAACAACCACTATATCCTATTCATTTCAACGTTAAAAATAAATAGTATTCTTTACTAATAAATTTGCCACATTTGAAAGTGTAAATGGTTAACTATCGTAAACGTGACAACACTAGATTAAAAAATAAAACACTTTTTAGCGAATTATATATATTCTCATTGCGGTATTTTAAATTTCAAATAGAAATATTTATGGATCATGATTGAAGATTTTATTATGGTAGCCTTGCAACAACTTCAATTGCTTGTGGCTACTTATATTGATGATGAACAAAAGATAAGATGTAGGTAATGATTACAATCAAGTTGGAATAAATAAATGGAGGCACTTCATGTGGACAAGATAATATATCCCCTAAAGACTAGTACTTGGAATTGTGCACTCTATTATGGAGATTGCAAATAGATTTTGTTAAACATTAAAATGTGATGTTGACTTAAATAAACCCTATGCTTGTACAAATGGCTTCAAGATGTACTTTCTATTAGTTCCTAAAATCATAATTTAATCTCTTCTATGATAATGTTTGATAAAGTATTTGGAGGATGCCAATGACATGCATATTTGCCCAATAGCATCCATAGCCACAGCAACATTTTTAATTAAAATGTCAATATAAATTACACTTGACATTCACTGGCTTCTCCTCACTAAATAAACAAACAATTATAAGACCCCGCCGGACTACTAGGTCCTCTCCCCTACTTCATTTATCCATTTCATCTAGCCTAATTTAAAATCTATCCATAAATACTATGGAACTCTTACAATTAGATCAGACTCCTTATGCTGCGAAAAGAGCAGCAATATAAACTTAATAGTATTTGTAACGGATCATTTTCCTCAATATGAGATCAGTCTCAATTCTTCATTCCAAAATGCTGATACCCAAATCAAAAGTTCCAAGTTATTCTCAAAAGACTTCAATCCAAATTACTTTCATTCCACACGCCATCGAGGTAGTTAATTATTACAAAGCAGTCCAAAGGATTCACATCCCATTCACCTGCTATTGGTGGCCATAATTATAAAAGAATACCCCAAATATTAATCAGCGCCAGATGTTAATGATAAAATAGAAGGCTGAGTACAAAATTGATTTCATATGTTTAGAAGACTTAAAGATACAAATGTGATACAATACTTCAGATACAATAATTTCATAATTTTAGAACACTTAAAGATACAATGATGCACTATGAACAAACTAGTCTTCAAACTAATTATAGTGAAATGAGTAACGTTACATGGTACGTATGTCAGATCCCATTCGGAGGATTAAGAAATTATTGAAACTGCCCTGATTTGTGAACCGTTTGTCTAGATGAGAAGTGGTCTGATAAATACACCAACGATATAGTGAGTCAACGGCCACGTAGAATTTGTTTGACAAAAACTATAAGTGTATAGTCTCTGACAAAAGGTTGTTTTCACGAGGGATGTGAATTGATTGACAAAATACGTCAACAAAATAGTGAGTCTACAGAAATGCAGGAATTGTTTGACAGAAAGGCATGAGTACAGCAAATTTCCAAGTGAGCAGCAAAAAGGGTTAAGATATAAACACAAAAGTCTCAACCAAATTGAGATGTCCATCGGTTAGTCGAAAAGTCTCAACAAAATATGAGCTCCAAGATGTGTTTTCACAACCAGATGATGAGAAAAGACGATTACTTAGGAAGGATAATGCATAAATACTGAGAATTAGACACAGTTTCATTGGAGGGTCACCTGAAATTTCTCAGCGGGTGCCACTGAACAAAATGTGAAGTTATTTGCAGCCAAATGGTTCCATAGAATACAATGTAAAAGTATATGAGTGATTTAGTATGCTTTTGGAAATAACTATATATGATTTTTTTAATCAACATTTTGACACTTGTGATACATTATATTCATTGAGAAAAAAAATAATTAGACAATTATTTTCAGAAGCATAATAAATCATTTAGATGGACTGTGGAAATGTCTACTATTATATAATAGTTTCATGCTGGACTTACTGCTTCTACTTTCTAGGTAAATGTGGTCCCACAAGTAATTGTATAATAGTTTACACGAAATTTTAGTTTCTTTTACTAAAATATAAGAGCTGCTACTGTTTAGGATGGACAAGTTTACTCATGGACAAAAAGGGGCTGAAATTATACAGCCTCTGCTCATAATTTTCTTACCATGTAGGTAGATTATTCTCTAAATATTTTATCTTCCTTTTACATTTTTCTGTAAATGTTTCATCTAGATGTTATGTCTAACTTTCCTTCCAAATTTTGTGTAAGGTAGAAAATAAGTAGCAATAAAATAAATTCATCAGGCCTGAAAAACACTCTACTGATTTAAGAAATTTCTGCCTATATAATTTAAGAAGCCCCTGCATACGACCTTGTTTTATAGAATTTTGTTTAAAGACTTAAATTTTGAAAAGAAATATCACGAGGTATCAGTTGATATTTCAGCAGGTGCAGCAAACTTCTAGATCCCTCTCTTGAGCAGCCACTGAAAGTTTCCAACTAAAAAAGTGTCTGCCCCGCAATTTAAAAAGACAATTTTGTTGAGCTACAGCTCATATGGACCAGCTAGGACTCAAACCTAGGACCTTCCATTTGCTGCTGGAGTGCTCTACCAACTGAGCTACTGGCCCCTCGTGGCCAGCCCATCTTCGGTCTAGGTGTGGCTTACTTCCAACACCCCCCCTTAAGCCACACTACAGGTGCTGGGGGCTCCTAGCCTGGCTCTGATACCAATTGTTGAGCTACAGCTCATATGGACCAGCTAGGACTCGAACCTAGGACCTTCCATTTGCTGCTGGAGTGCTCTACCAACTGAGCTACTGGCCCCTTGTGGCCAGCCCATCTTCGGTCCAGGTGTGGCTTACTTCCAACAAATTTTTGGCCCTATTTCACATTGTAGATCAAACCATCACGCCGTCCATGGAGGATAAACAGGAGATAAACCCCTCCTTGGGGTCATATCCTTATGGAATGAAATGTTTATTAAATGCTTTATCAAAACATGGCATGCAAATTATTTGACAAATTGCTTTGAAAAAAATTGACAAGCAATTATTTAACACTATGCCTCAATGAAAGGAAGGGCCACATCAATTGATTTGAAATTTTTAAACATTTGGCAATTTGTATTTAGCTAGGCAAATTGTTTCCTTTAGCTCCTATGGAAATTATTCTATTCTTGGCATTGCAATCAAGTATTCTTGCTAGATTGTAAATCAAATGTTAATAAGAGCCCATCTACAATCCATTCACAACTGTACAGATATTAAGAACCATCCACCAAGTTGCTAAGTGCAGTTACAGATAATGCAATACACACATTTCCTTTCCTTTCATATCTAATTGATTTCTATGCTAATTCCTAGAATGCAAATCAGCTACAGTCCGTGGATCTTCTCAAACAACCAAATTCGGATATAACATTCTTTATAGTTACTCAGAGAAATTGGAACTCTTTTTCATTCATTTCATACCAAAAAATTTCCAGATCAAGATACATTTCTGTTAACATGTCAAGTTCCATAAATAGCCATTCAATTGCTCAAGGTAATTTATTTTTGGATAATACTTGGAAGAATAATTCAACTCTAAAAATTAAAAAAAGGTATAATTTCCAGATCAAGATACATTTCTGTTAACATGTGAAGTTCCATAAATAGCCATTATATTGCTCAAGGTAATTTATTTTTGGATAATACTTGGAAGAATAATTCAACTCTTAAAATTAAAAAAGGCATCAGCTATGTAAATTTAAAAGAATGCCAGATCTAGCCTACTTTTCATCCAGGGAAATGACAGAAGAACCTTTGTTGGCTCTGATTTTCTGGTAGTTGAAAACACCAAAGAACAACTCATCACCGAGATTGCAAGACTTCCTTAGCACACTGCAGTGCATGTATGCATCATATTGAAGCACCCATCCATGTACAATCTCATTGTTTTCTTCTTCCCTTGTTGTGCCTCACTAATGGAATGAAGGCAAGCACAGAAATGGGGATTAAAAGCAACCTTAACAGGACTGGAGAGACCAGCAGTCTGTAATGCAGTCACGATGGAAGGATCCAATGAAGGACTGTCCAACCATGCAGCCAACCCAAATAGCACATACATGCAATAGAAACACACAATAAAGTTCAAACAAGATATACCCTGGGAAAACCCTCAAAAAGGGTAAAACCCAGCCATCAAAAACTCATCTTATATTATTGAAATCCAAAACAATTACAATCCGCTGCATGGGCATATATACTAGGGCAGTCATTTGATAACTAAAACGTATGCTATCCTTATTCCCAAACTCCATCTTGAACCCTCATGCTCACTCCTATGCAAGACCTCCGCTCCTACTCCTAAGACATTCTCCTATCCTTTCCTCATGATTTCCAATGATTTTGGGCAACTAATATTATTATATATATCAATCTCCAACTTCTTTGATGATCTACATAAGCCGCAAGGTGGCGCAAAGTCCTATACTCTCTAAAATGTGTAGATGGCCGAAATAAGCTTATTTCCTAAACCAAGTCAAAACAACGGACAAAAAGTTGTATGGTGCCTAAAGTTTGCTCCCATGGGTTCAATAAGTATCCACATGTCTTCCTTGATTGTCACAACTTCAAATTCTCTGGCACCATCAGTAACTATACAACTGTGACAGTTTGCTAGTCCGATACAAGTTCACAAACCCATATAAGTCGTTATATGAATCCAATTTTCCTCAAACGTAGATATGACCTCCAAATGCTCCTCCAAAATGTTATACTAAAACCACAAGACTCAAGTGCAAAACACGGAAAAATGCGGTAACTCCTTTTACAACTAACTAATGAATAAAAAGCAATAAACAAACGTTGGTGATGCAGGATTGCTCTGTTCCCCCAAGGATGCTCCTGCATTAGCCTACCAAACAACCAAGGGACTCTCACTATTAAACTAATGTGTCTGCTTCTTTTGTTCATAGCAGTGTTCCACGGAGTTTCCTGACGGGGACGGGTCTCGGGGACGGGGGGACAAAGGGTCTAAGTTTGGGGACTGCGGGGGGACAGCAGCGGGGGGGCGGCGCTGATATTCATATGGTACTTGAATAACTAGTTAAGAATAACATTTCAAATGGCAAATTAGTAAACTAGCAAAATTGCGAATACTAACATTTTAAATACTTGAATACTATTAGTCTATTAGACTATTACAGTTACTAAATAGTAAAAGACAAATGAAATTGTCGAATTTGAGATTTCTTAGTTCTATTGTATCGAAAACGGAAAATATAACATGTCACATCATAATATCATATCAATGTATCATAAAGTCTTAAAGATGGTTACAATGAGTAGCATATGATGATATCAAAATAAGTACAAACTACAAAATGCAAAAATCAAAATGTAGTGAAGGGAGGCCTCTAATCGTCCCCAAACTCCTCATCACTCGAACTACTGGAATCCTCGCGGTCAAGCTCTGCCAAACTAATACCAACCAGCCCTGCATCTGAAGCCGAAACTGAAGCATCCTCATCAATCTGTGCTGGCTCCTCTGGCTCTACATCCCATCGTGCTGCTGGACTCTCTTTGTACACAAGTGTTTTGCGGTCAATGAGATGCAAAGCACTATGTACAGCCACAAGCTTCTTTGCTCTCCTAGAGGTAAGTTTGTTCCTCTTAAGAGAGTGGATGAAGCTATATGTAGACTAGTTCCTCTCGGCAGCTGAAGAACTAGAAACCTGAGATAACAATCGGATGGCTAGAGTGGTAGTCAAAGATCCCAATCCATGGCAAGTCCACCACAAAATTGGGTCATCTTGCGCCATAGTTACCATATCCATCTTGGCCGCATTTGAATAACCCCTAAGAGTGGCAAATTTGCCCCAATCAGTGCGAATCGTGCTGGCATCTACATCATCATACATCCTCTCAATGCAGCTGAAGAACCCCGCCTTCACCTCCGGATCCTGTATCGGTGTCACTCTACCAAGCCTAGTCAAGTACCACTTAGGATTAAGTGCATAAGCTGCCATGTGCAAGGGAGTGTTGAGCTTCTCCCATCTCCTGTGAATGATTGGCTGAATGTGCTCATGGTAGAATGCCAATGTGGGGTCCCTCTGTCGCACAACAGTCCTCATCTGATCAAGCATAGAATCGATGCACTCATACACCTCTCCAAGGTTAGATCCATCCGCATCCCCATACCTGATTACCTGGAAAACTGGTGTAATGATGGTGACAATATATTTTGCATCTGCCCAGAACACATCATTCTTCACCGTATCCTTCACCCTCAAACCCTGCTCTGTCTTAGACTCGGCCCACCTACTCCATTTTGCTGTCATAATCATGAGTTGCAGTGCCTCTTGCAACTCAATCATTCTCTCCAAGAGAATGAAATAGGAACCATATCTCGTATCAGTAGGTTTCACGAACTCCTTAGCGAAGGTCCTGAAGAGTGCATGTGATGTGTGGTGGTTGCAGATAAACATCTGCACATCTCTCGCATCATTTACCACTTCTCTAATCCAACCAATCTTCCCCATGTCCTTGAGTGCATTGTTCATGGCATGCACACAACATGGAGTCACCAAATATGCCTATAAGCTGCCTCAACAAGTCTCCCTGCAGCTTTGCACAGATGTGTTGCATCTGTCACTACTTGGACCACATTTTGTGGCCCAATCTCCTCAATAGCCTCCTTGAGGACCTCAAACTGAAAATGAGCATCTTTGCGATGCCCTGAACAATCAACTGCCTTAAGAAAATATGGGCCCTCAGTACATGTAACCATGATATTAATGAGTGGTCGCTGTCTAATGTCCGTCCACCCATCCATGACTATGCTGCATCCTGTCTTGACCCAACACTCCTTCATCTTCTCCATCAACAAATTGATCTTGGAATAGTTCTTATCCAAGATCGTGGTCCTCAATTTCGTCTCACCTGGTGCCACATATGATGGTCCTGTCCTTGCCACCATCGATATCATCTCCTTAAAATAAGGAGATCGAGCAACATGAAATGGGATGCCATTGGCAAAGAAGAACTTGCCAATGGCATCATCTGTGTCGTCCTTGAGCTACACTTTAAACAAATCTGCTATGGGGTTACTTTGAGTTTGCAATTTCCGTTTCCCCCTCCCCTCTCCTACATAGGCACTGGAAGAAGAAACTGGTGTCCCTCCTACTCTCGTCTGCAAAGTATGGCTAGAACTCTGTGGCTGGCTATGCTGAAGATGTGCCCTATGGTGCAAAGTAGTATGCACAGGTGCAGCTATAGTATCATCACGAAGACCCCATAACTTATTTATTTCAACTTTGTATTTGATGTTTTGCGGTGCTGCCAAAAAAGAACATATGTCTACACCTTTACCTATAATGAAAAGAAGGTGTGCATTAACTCTAGTGATGCTCCCAAACCACTCTAGAGCACAAAAGTTGCACTTCCACCTCCTTGTGCCACCAGATGGTAACCCTTCCCTATTTAGTAATACTAATTTTGTTGCAAATTGTTTGAGAGGGGATTTGCGATCAAAAGGACCCTTAGCATACGGTGCCAGTAGTGCAGAAGGGCACTCAAAACTAGTTTCTTCACTTGCCATGGAACTAGTATTGGCTTCAAGCTCAACCCCATGGTCACTCCCCTCAGCCTCAGGAGCATATTCACTTCCACTATCAGGATCACTATGAGAGCTCACTATGATACTACAATAATGAATAAACAAATAAATTCTATAAGTGAAATTTGATGTTAAAACTTAAAACTTAAATCTTGATGGAAAGATGAAAAAAATTTAAAAAAATAATGGGCATTGAAATGAAAATCAAAACATGAATATGCATTTGCAGCCATGGCTGCAAATGCATATTCATGTTTTGATTTTCATTTCAATGCCCATTGTAAGATTCAACATGAAAAACTAAAACTAAGAACTTAGAAAATAATTTAAAAAAACAAAAAAAAAATGAAAAAACTTCAAAAAACAGTCATAAAAACTTACCTTGTGCTTGAAAAATCCTTCACACTTGATGTAGAATGCTCCTCCTCTTCTTCTTCTTTCTCCTTTTCACCCCTCTTGCACTTGCAACACCTCAAACTCCCTCTTTCACCCACTCTTCTCACTGGTTTTCCTCTTTTTCACTTAGCTGTTGCAAAACATGAAATGGCATATTGAGTCATAAAATGAAAAATGAAAGTGTAATGAGAGTTTTTAGTCTTTAAAATGGTCAAACAACCCCTTAGGGTTCAGACCTGGGCTCCAAGTCCCAAAAAAAAACAAAAAAAAAACAAAAAAAAAAGTGACTTTTCGCAGCTCTAGCGCGGGGGACGGCTAGAAGTCCCCGAGACGCTCAAGGGACGTCCAGAAGTCCCCGAGACGTCTCGGGGATGGCTAGAAGTACCCCCCGTCTCGCTAAAGACTCTGCCGTTCCGGCGGCGGTGGGGGGACGACGGTGGGACATCTCGCCGGCGTCCCCAAGTCTCGGAAACGTCCGGGACGGGGGGACGGGGGGACGGGGGGTTTTAGGGGGGGGACGGGTCCCTGTGGAACACTGGTTCATAGGTACCATGGCTGATGTACTCCTAAGGGGACATTAACATAGGGGTTTGTGTTAACATATATTATAAAAATGAAGTTTATCAGGCATATGCACTACGGGGATCCAAGAGAAAGACATGTAGGAGGATTGTGTTGTTTCTATAAAGGTGTGATTATGAACATGATGTTATATTTGCGGAATAAGCAATTTCAAGGTTTTTCTTTTGCAATTTTGTGGTCGGAAAGGAAATAACTAGCACTTGCACCCATAGGAGGTTCAAGGAATATGCCGATAGGAACAACTGACGAGTTTAGAAAATTCTCCGACATGATTTTTTTTACGGCGTGAGACAATTTTCTAAGAGCTATAATGCTCACATATAAAAGCCTATCAGCTAATAATACAATACTCCTAGAAAGCTTTAAAATTCCAATGCACCCCAAGGACGCGTCCCCCCTGTTTTTTAGGGGTTTCCTGAAACGGGGACACCCCAGGGACATGGGGACGGGGACAAAACGTCCCCTTCCCATTCCAAAAATGAAGGAAAAAATGGGGACGTTCCAGGGACGACCCCTCTAGTGCCAAGCCATCCCCGTTAAAGAAAAACACAGTCAAAGGAAAAAAGCGTAGTTGACAAAGGAAAAAAATGCAACCCTAAAAGCAGGAAAATCGTTCAGTCAGGAGGAATGCAATTAGGGCACGTTGTTGGTGTGAATAGGGGTTTTTTCCTAACTAGTTTAGTATTTCCTAATTAATTTCCCTTGTGTGAATAATTCATATTATTTAACTATTTATTAGTTAAATAATATTCACACATCACACATAATTCACATATTAAGTTGACTTAGTGAGTCTACTAGTTGTCTCTAGTTGTTGATAGTCGGCATCTTATCCTATAGTTGTCTCATGTCATAGGATTAAGACACTTGTCACATAACTACAACATCCTACATTTCATCCTTGTCTTTATAAGCAAGGCAGATCATGTACATTGAAACAATCTTTTGCATTCATTGATAGAATAGAATTATTCTCTTGTGTTTTCATGAAGTCCTAGATCTTGGTGGCTACCGTCATAGTCAACTCTAACATAGTATCAGAGCTCTAGGATGAATCACTTTGTGTTAGTCAATGTTTTAGAGATCTTGAATGCAAATCATGGTGGATCTTGATAGTTGAGTATGCTCTTCTCTTGCATCAAATGATGACCTGGAGAATTAGAAAAACCAGATTTGAAAGATTTTCCTCTTTGTGGACTTGTATTGCAAGTTGCAGCATGCATTTTCTTGGCTTAGGTGGTTGATTCAGCTTCTACATGTCGGTTTTTGTTGTTGGTGTTTTTTTTGCATTAGATCCACATCTTATGCACATCAAAAAGAAAAATGATTTATGGGTTTTGTTTGCCACATCAAAAAACATCTGGGTATCTGTTATTTTTTGCATGCAACAAACAGATCGTCTGCAAATTTAATCAGAAATTTTCTGCAGGCCCCCTCTCCAATGGAGTTTTCAGTTTGACAGTCCAACTTCAAACCCCCGTATCTTACTCATTTTTGCTCCATTTTTTGTGCAATTTTTTTTATTTGGGCTAAAATTTCACAAGCTTCGCAACAATACAATCAGATTTTGGTTTTGGTGCCTGGTTTTTTCAGAAATTGCAGTTTTTCATCACTATATCTGAACAATTCTCATTTTCAGAACTTCAAAGGCTTCATTTGGGCTCATACGATAACATTTTTTGGAGAAATTTTTTTTTTAAAGTGCATATTTTTTTGAGTACATTCTAGATCTGCTATCAGTTTGATCCAATTTTACTCACAAATTGTACTTTCAATTTTAGCCCAATCTTGGCTTTTGCATTGTACCAAAATCAAAGATCACTTTGTTGTTTTAGCTTGTGGAAATTGTAATTGGACTGATTATAAAGTCCCAAAATCATTTTTTGCTAAGGGGGTTGATCTCATGTTTGAGTAAAATTTGGGGTTAATCTTTGTGAGTTTTTTATCTCTAATCATTTAAGGAGACATCAATGTGCTTCTATCATCAGTATAAATCGAATTGTAGATATTGTGGGAGTAATCAACATGAGAAAGAGATGCGTCCTCATTTGTCACATCATCTTTTTAAATTCCTTGTTGAGATCTCTTCTCCTATTGAGATCATTGCTCCACCATCACCTGTTGCTACATCAAAGTTCAGAGATGCTTCTTTGGGAGCTTCCAGTGATTCTTTGTTGCAGGATCACATCAGTCTTCCTAATCCACCTCATTGGGATTCCTATCTTGCAGACATATCATCTTTGATTGTGGAGTCTCATATTGATGACTTGGAGGACACATTTGAGGGGTTATCTCTCCTCTTTGATGATCATAATATCATCACATCTTCAGTGTTTCCAGATGCAATTCTGTAATGTCCCCACTTTCGGAGTGATCACCACTGGAGGACAAATGGACTTGTTTTCACACTCAAGGGGATTTTGGAAGGCAAATTGAGGTTTGAAGGTACATTGATGTATTTTCCTAATGATGTTGATGTGACTCATTTAATATTATATTCTTGCCATGGGAGCAAATCACTTGGAGGAGTTGCAAGTATGGAGATTTGTCATCTTGAGGGATTGTGAGTGTGGAGACTTGTCATGTTTTTGCCAAGAGGTGAAGTTGTAGCCAATTCTATGTGTGATGACACCTTGATGATGAGACAAATAATATCGTTGGATCCTATGCATGTGTGCGCCAACCTTGTGAAGATCTTTTTCTATACCTTGTTGATTTGGGACGACTTGTGATGGAGGAATGAATAATAAACTAATACCTTTTCTTTGTGCTTGGAGATGGCATGGAAAAGAATAAAAGAATAGTAAATTCATATCTTTAATTTGAATTTCTTGGGTGCCAAAGTCACTAATGTTGATCGGCCCTCTTGGAGGGAAAAAACAATAATAAAATAAGGAAATATTCCTCTAGGTCGGCCAAGAGGGAAAAGTAAGTTGGATCATGTATACAAGGTCGATTGTGGCATTCAAAGGATCATTCAAGCATTCATTCATTCATTACTTGGAGTTACCTCTTGGAGTAGGAGCTTGAGACAAAAACCTTGAGTTACTAGAAGTTGGACGAAACCCTAGCTCTTTCCTTTGGAGGATTCCGTGACGAGAGTTCACTTGTGCTTCATTGACATTTTGTGGAGAAGAAGAGCAGAAATATAAATCAGATTGGAGATCATTATTGGTGGCACTTCCTTGGTGTGAATTGATCATCATTGGCGAAGGAGATTGCCCTAGTTTGAGCGCCCTTCATTGGAGGAGGAGCGATTTGGCTTTGGAGGAAAATTAGGTGGTTCTTGTGCATGATTTTATTTGCTGATTTGGAGCAGCAGAGAAACAGACCTGATTTGCCCTAGATTGGAGTGGATTCATTGGTGGATTGGAGCTAGCTTGCCTAGGGTTTGACCCTACTCTTTGAACGCCACCTTTGGAGGATCTTTGTGGAGGTTTGTTGGCATCTCGTGGCGACATTTGCATCATTCTTTGGAGCAGCAAACATATCAGACCTGGGCATACTTGTTGGAGCAGATTTCCTTTGTGTTTGGAGATTGAAGACTTAGGGTTTCATGCCCTAATTGGAGCAGAACACATTGGAGACCTTTTCCTATCATTTTGAAGGTCATTTTGCTATTTATTTTGGTATGTATAACCCTTAGGGTTACGGTAAAACATTGCTAGGGATGTTTGTCATGTTTGCCCTATTTTGTTGGTGTACTTGAAGACTTGTAAAACTCAGATTTTGTAGCAGCAGACTTCTGATTTCATTTTCAGTCATTTGTGTTGGATAAGTAAAGTGGATTTGATGCTCATTTGATGGTGAAATGCAAGTATGTTATGCTTGATCATGTTTATGGTGAATTTATGATGTTTTGAGATGTTTTATGGGCTGCCCTAGTTGATTGTTCAAGTCCGATTTTTACTTCAGAAATTAGGGTTTGAGCAGAAAATTAATTTAGATATTTTGGAAAGTTCGTAAATCCAAAATTGTCCAAATATCCCATTTTGGGATATTACAAATTCACTATCCTTCCTCTCCTGGTTCTACTTCTTTGATTGGGCATTGCATTCCTAATTTGGAGAAGACATCTTTTTCCAACATGAGGACAATCAGATTTGTATTCTAAGGAACACATATTCATTTGGTTTCCCTTTTTATCCATGTTTTGGGAGTTGCTTCTACATCAACCTTTGATTTGTTTCTTCCTAAGGGGACAAATGTTGTTTGCAGGCATTGGATTGTATTTTGTCTTCAAGCATTCATTGGCACAGGGGCTACTTCTTTGTGGGGGGACCTATAGTCTCACTCTTACTCTCCTATTGGGGGGGGGGGGGGGGGGGTAATTGATTGTTAATATGTGTTGGATGTAGTTCTAAAGGGGTCTTGAGTCCTCCTTCCATCACATCTTCATTCCATTTGTTTTATGCATTCTCAATTTTGGAGGAGTTTTGTTCCATGAGCTTTTCTCCTTTTCTCCACTTGAGATTTTTTGTACATGGCTACCTAACATGGCCTAGTAGTCGGGACCCATCATTGCATCTTTGCTTAAGTCAGCTACTCCCTAAGTTGCACTTAAGGGGGGGGTGTTGGTGTGAATAGGGGATTTTTCCTCACTAGTTTAGTATTTCCTAGTTAATTTCCCCCTTGTGTGAATAATTCATATTATTTAACTACTTATTAGTTAAATAATACTCACACGTCACACATAATTCACATGTTAAGTTGACTTAGTGAGTCTACTAGTTGTTTCTAGTCGTATCTAGTTGTTGCTAGTTGGCATCTTATCCTATAGTTGTCTCATGTTGACATGTCCCCATTTCCAACATGATCACCAAGTAGAAGACTGAGTTAGCCTATCCTCATTCCCGTAGGCTAACCCACCAGAACAAAGGGAATATTTTGGCTGAGCTATGGCTTGGAGAAGATAACATTGTTTAGAGGCTTGAAGAATGGAAAGTTGTTTCTAGGCTCAGCTAATTTTCACTGACAAATATGGAAATGAATTAATGCAATTTTGCATTAATTATCAAAGAAAACAATTTAAATAATAATATTCTATTATTATTTAATTCTAACGCCCAAGAGATAGAAAATATAAAAAAATAAATTAAATAATATTATTTTAATATTATTTAATTTGGAGCGCTCATTTGGGAGTTTGAAAAAATAATAATAATAAAAAAATGAGGATTCTTGGACTTGGCGCTCAATTGGAAAAAGATATAAATAAAATAAAATATATTTTATTTAATTTAGGCGCTCACCTTGGAGAAACAAGAATTAATAAAATAATATATTTTATTAATTGGGCACCTATCTTGGAGAATGAAAAATAATAAAGTATTTGTTTGTCGGCCGTCTTGGAGGGAAAAGTAATTCAAATTTGCAAAGTCTGATTTGTAACAGTGAGATCTGAGTTAGTTCCACATCCATTGTTATCATTATTTCATGTTGTAATTCACATTGAAGGGCTGCTACTATCTATTTGTTCCATTGTCAAATTGTATTTCTATTGGTTCATATTCAATGATTGGCAAGCTATAACAGAAGAGTGCAAATAAAAAATCAGATTTCAGTCATAGGATTTCATTGTGAAATTGGCAAAATCCAAAATTTTGGTTCAAACCCTACTTCGGCACATGTCAATAGTATCAGAGCTTGGATCCGGCCAGCCTGGAGGGTATATTTGGGATTGACAAAAGTCAAGTCTTATTTCAATAGCATTCTTGTGCATAAGATTTGTAGTTAAATCCACCTACATTGGGTTGTGATTTGGACTCATTCTTATCCAGGTATTATGAGCAAAAAGATTGACCTAGTCAGGAGTTAATGCATACACCGACTCCATACAGTCATACCTATAGGAGGTGAACAGCAAGACGAGATCTACCCTTTTGCAGAGATGGATAGAAACAAAAGAGCTGAAAGCCCACCGAAGAATAATGAAGATCCATATTTGGTGGAACAACAAAGAACAAATAGGAATTTGGAACAATTGATGGCTTCACAAAATCTCATGATGCAGTTAATGACTCAAAATTGAGTAATATGAAAGTGAATGGTTCACCAGCAAGAGATGGCAGTGTGGTAGGTATGCCACGTGGAGGGAGAACACATGTTTCTACAACGGATAGTCCCTTCCGGCCTAAGTTTCTTCGTAGTGAGGAAGAAGAGGAAGAGAATGTTGAGAATGAAGAACAATCATTTGCAGACGAGTTGACTACCATATGTGAAGAGTATGATGCCCTATCCGACATGGTCAAAAGACGGATAAACATCAAATCAATTCATGAGTGAAAGGAAGGACAGGAGAAGATCAAAGGGAGGACAAAGACCTAAATGTCCAACAAAACAAAACAAGGAATATCAAGATGCACTGAACAAGATACCCATACCTAATTTTGATGGAAGTGGAACAATGAGTGCAAGAGCATGGGTTCACAAACTTGATACATTTCCTCACACTCAAACCCTGGATGAACAAAAGGCTATAAAGTTGGCTACTATGCATCTTGAAGGGATAGCATATGATTGATGGCATCATGGACTTGTTTCACAAAGACATGCAATGATCACTTCTTATGATGAGTTCACACAAAAACTTATCACTCGATTTGACAGGAAGGACGTGGAAGTCTACTACAGAGGATTTAGCACAATTGAGACAAACGGGTAAAGTGATTCCTACATCAATGAGTTCCAGAGGATTGCAATAATGGTTCCAAACATGACAGAAAAAGAGGATAATAATGTTGTTCGTGGAAGGATTGAATGATAAGTTGAAAGGATTAGTGAAGGCTCACAAGCCTACTACACTTGATGATGCTATTGAACTTGCACTTGATCTTGATACTACACCTTCATCATTTCATCCACAAAGAAAACATTTAAAGGCTCTAGTTCAGATCAATCAATCAACTGAAGTATCAACCTCCTAGGATGGATCAAGAAACAAAGAATGAAATGAGGAGGAAGAAGCTTTGCTTCTCCTGCAAGAAGCCATGGGAACCAAGACATAGATGCCTAGGAAAGGGCAAGGTACATCTCATAGAAGTCCATTCTGATGATGAGAGTGATGGAAACCCCCGTGCGACCCCCCGTCACGAATGAATTAGCGTCGAGGACCGGATATAAACATGCGCCTGAAACAAGATCACTGCTAGTGAAACCTTTCATCCCTTATGGGTGATTTACAAACAATATTAGGAGTAATTAATTACATAGGATTTACAAGGCTGATGGCACCTTAATCCTAACATACAAAGTTCTGAATAATAAGACAATCAAGAATAGATATCCCATTCCCAGGATTAATGAGCTGCTTGATGAGTTACACTGGGCCGTGTACTTCTCTAAGATTGATCTTCGTTCAGGGTCTCATCAGATTCTTGTCCGTGTGGAGGATATACACAAGACAACATTCAGATGCCACTATGGACACTTTGAGTTCCTGGTTATGCCATTCAGATTAATCAACGCACCTGCTACTTTTCAGTCATGCATGAATCACATTTTTCGAAAGCAATTGTGTAAATTTGTGTTGTGTTCTTCAATGACATTTTGATATACAGTAAGACTTGGGAAGAACATCTTCAGCATATTGATGAAGTATTGGGAATCATGGAGGCTCAGTCATTGTTTGCTAAGGCATCCAAGTGTGAATTCGGTATGACAGAGATTCTCTATCTGGGGCATGTGATTGGAGCTGATGGAGTCAAAGTTCATTAGGAGAAGATACAAGCAATTCTGGATTGACCACCACTGCGGAACATTTCAAATTTGAGAGGATTTCATGGGCTATGTTGCTACTATAGAAGGTTTGTAAAAGGTTTTTCACAGTTGGTAGCACCTCTCACAGATCTCACTAAGGGAGCATTCAGTTGGTCAAATGTGGCCCAGGTTGCTTTTGACAAACTCAAGAGGGTGATGAGTTCATGTCTAGATTTCACACAGCCTTTTGTATTGGAATGTGACGCATCAGGAAAAGGCATTGGTGTGGTATTGATGCAGAATAGACATCCTATTGCTTTTGAGAGCAGGAAGTTGAGGGATGTAGAAAAGCTCTATTCCACCTATGATAAAGAGATGCTCACCATCATGCATGCATTGGCAAAGTTCAGGCAGTATCTGGTAGGTAACCGATTTGTGGTCAAGACTGATCACAATAGTCTGAGGCACTTTCTGTCGCAGACGGATTTGAATGAGAGGCAGCAGAAATGGGTAAGCAAGATTTAGGCATATGATTTTGATATTGAGTATGTGAAGAGAAAGAATAATGTTGTTGGTGATGCTTTATCCAGAAGGCCTACTCTTTGTTCAATGTCAAAAATCTCAGCAGATTGGAAGTCTCATCTTTTGGTTGAGTATTCCAAGAACACATTTGATTGCGACAGCATTGGGACAAAAAATTGCTTCTTCGCCTGATCTTCCGCCTCTTGATGAAGAGGGCACTTTGGTTTTGGTTCCCTGACAGCATTTTGGAGACAAGGGACGAAATTTGAGGAACAGGGTGATCCGAGAATATTTGGTGAAATGGAAAGATTTGCCATTGGAGGATGCAACTTGGGAAGGAGAATAGATTCTGTAGCATCCGAATCTGATATTGCTGGAGGGCAAGCAATCTCGAGAAGGGAGGACTGACATGTCCCCATTTCCGACATGATCACCAAACAGAAGACTAAGTTAGCCTATCCTCATTCCTGTAGGCTAACCCATTAGAACAAAGGGAATATTTTGGCTGAGCTATGGCTTGGAGAAGATAAAATTGTTCAGAGGCTTGAAGAATGGAAAGTTGTTTCTAGGCTCAACTAATTTTCACTGGCAAATATGGAAAATGAATTAATGCAATTTTGCATTAATTATCAAAGAAAACAATTAAATAATAATATTTTATTATTATTTAATTCTAACGCCTAAGAGAGAAAATATTAAAAAAAAAAATTAAATAATATTATTTAATTTGGCGCTCTCATTTGGGAGTTTGAAAAAAAAAAATAATAATAAAAAAATGAGGATTCTTGGATTTGGCGCTCAATTGGAAAAAGATATAAATTAAATAAAATAATATTTTATTTAATTTAGGCGCTCACCTTGGAGAAAGAAGAATTAATAAAATAATATTATTATGAGAGCAAGGCATTCAAGGCCCAAGTGCGAGGAGGGTTAGATGGCAGACTACGGTGTAATTAGTAATGATGAGGCAGCTTGTGTATTGAGGAAGGCAAGGTACCTCTTTTTACGGCGCCATTTCCTCTATTTCCTCTAGAGCTTTCTCTGTTTTCTCTCTGCTAGACGGTGTCGTGTAAGTTTTTCTTCATGGAGGGTGCTTTGGGCAGGGGAGAAGAAGAAAAAATCCAAAGGCAAATGCCCAATAGGTGACCCACCGAAGAGGCAGATTCCTAGAGCAAGAGCTTGTAACAGCATTGGAGGGAGAATGAAACGGAGGTATACCCCCCGAAAGCGGATGAAGAAACTTCCGACAGAGGAGGCTATGGCCTATTTTATGGACTTGGAAAAAGAAATAAAGAATCCAATCTTGAAGGAGTGGCTGTATCGGCTTTTGAAGGTAGCGAAAGAAGTTGACGGGAAGGAAGGTGTGAACGTGAGAGAGGCAATGGCCAATTTGCTGTTGGATCCCAAGTCATCCAAAGGGCGGTGGAACGTTTTTGGTGCGGCCTAGTCTGTAACATACACCCTCGGATATATGTTTGTTCTATGCCAATTTTTATTTTGTTTTCTAACTGTTCTGAGTTTAGGGTTTCATTGCATGTTTTGCATGTTTGATATTTGCATTGAATACATGGAATAAAGAGCATATAACATAAACCCAGAAAAACTAAAATAGTTATGAACAAACTAATGAAGACTCAGATGGTATTATAGCAAAATATGAATTACAATGACATACCCAGATGACAATCTTCAACTTCGTACATATGCTGATGGAGGTCCAGCAATACCAGCTAAGGAAATATGCTCAAATCTCCTAGAAAAAATGTAATATTGTTTTACAAACATAAGCAGCCTGCTACTCAACCCAAATCGCCCAGATTGCAAGAAGAATGAGACCTAAAGAAAAGTCTTCGTTGTTCTAGAAATCCCATGAACTGTACCAGCAAGTACGGCCTGGCTGCAGCATTATTTCAACACCAATCTCATGGAAAATAACCTTATTTAATGTTGTTTCAGTCTGAATAATATTGTAGGCATTAGGCGACCATGTCTAGATGAAGAAAAACATAAAACTTCATAAAATCCACCAATAATGCTCACACAGGAGTACGACCTGCTAAAGGACAGGTACAGCCAGCAATGGCAATTAATATCAGTCACAACTGCCCCAAGAAAACTATCAAATATGCTCTTCTAAAACTGTATTCTCCTTTGCACATCAACCTCCAATGAATAAGATCATTTCTTGCTCAAATCACCACCAAAATGTATCATTTGAATGCCCAGCGGAAGCTCCTGAATGAAGCCTCCAAGAATCTCTTCCTGATGTGGTCTTTCACACACGAAGAAGAGGACTATGAAGAGGCTTTCGTCTCAACACAGCCAAGAACAAACCCTAGAGCCAACCTCCAAAGCCAATAGACGGAAAACTCAAAACAAGAGAGTAAAATCAATTATCCAAGCATATCAAATGACTCCCATTCACCCCTTTTTATAATTCCACAAGAGGGGTCCATTCACTTTGGAGGGAAATATTTCTTTTAATTTTACTTTTAATATTTTCCAAGGTGAGCACTCCACAATATAACTTAAGTGCCTTTTAAATATTTTCTTTTTCATCACTTAACCATTAAAACCCAAAGTCCAATATTAAATAATATTACTAATATACGGACTTTTATATGGAGGCCCAAATGAACTCGGAATTTAGTGATATATAAACCGTTGGAAAGGTCTTGTCAAAACGCTCCATCTCCAAATATTTCACACCTTTGAGGCTTATATAAATTTAATACACTAAAGTCATATGAGGCTATACATATATTTCACAAAGATTATACCTTTAGGAAGCTATAAAACCTAAAGCAAAAGGAGTTAGATGTCATGGCATACACTGAGGAGTTCCATCTCCAAATATTTCACAAAGATTATACCTTTAGGAAGCTATAAAACCTAAAGCAAAAGGAGTTAGATGTCATGGCATACACTGAGGAGTTCCATAAGTTGAGTATTAGAGCAGGACATAGTGAAGATGAAGTGGAGAAGGTAGCAAGGTACCTAAATGGCTTAAGGTACAACATACAAGATGAAATCAGCCTTACAACTCCTAAGACAGTTGAAGAATGTTTTCAAATGGCTATTAGAGCAGAAGAAAAGTTGAAAAGAAGACAAGAAAAACAAAGTAGAGGCAGAGGCAGCAATGTTAGAGGAAGAGGTTCATTTTCTAGTTCAAGACAATCATATGAGGACCAAGAAGATGCAAACAAAGCACAAGACCAAGTTGCTAATCAAAGAGGTGGATTTAGAGGCAGTGGATCAGGTTTTAGATGAAGATTTGGAGGACAAGGTAGAGGTTTAAATACCTTCTCTGGAAGATGTTATCATTGCAATCAATTTGGTCATAGGGCATGAAAGTGCCTAGAGAAACAACCTTCTACTTCACATGGTGGTGAAAAGAGAGTTCAATTGGTGCAAGAAAATGATAATGAGAGTGTAAACTCTTCAATGCAATATGTGTTAGATCTAGGGCACACAACTGAGAGGGGGGGTGAATCAGTTGTACAAAAACCTGCTATTACTTCAAACACTTGATTCTTCTTTGTTATTTAATAGTATGTCAATTTACCATTCATGAAAGCGTGAAGTATAAACACCAGAGCAGATAAACATCAACACATAAGACACCAAGATTTTGACAAAGTCCGTATATTACTAATATTATTTCTTGACCAAATCCCCATTTCTTGACCAAATCACCACCAAATCCTTATACTATTCTTTACATGAAGTTTTACATAAAGAATACTGTCTCTGGAATCTTGATATCTATCATTCAAATCTTGGCGAGTCTTCTGCTACAAAGGGAGAGCATCATCCAAGTGCTTTATATAGAAATGGGATCTTTCCATGACAAACCCTATGATCATAGACATTGCAACAATAGTATAGGTTCCCTATGCCAAGAATTGAGGACCTAATGGACTGTTTGGGAGGAGCTAGATACTTTTCCAAGATAGACCTTAAGAGTGGGTATCATCAAATTAAAATCAATTCAGCACAAACATTACTTGTTATGATCAATATTTTAATTTGAAGTATAGATCATAACAAACATTACTTGTTATGAGCAAGTAATGTTTGTGCTGAATTGATTTTAATTTGATGATACCCACTCTTAAGGTCTATCTTGGAAAAGTATCTAGCTCCTCCCAAACAGTCCATTAGGTCCTCAATTCTTGGCATAGGGAACCTATACTATTGTTGCAATGTCTATGATCATAGGGTTTGTCAGGATCCAGAAACTGAGCGTAATGCACAAGTTATAACCTGCAAATAAACTCCATTTCCAGCTCCTCTAAAATATCAAATCCATGCAATGAAGTACAAATAGACCTCCATCATGAAGTCTCCTCAAAGCGAGCTAGGTTTTAACTTATGTTATTTTTATGTGGAGACATTTCTTCTCAGCTGCAATTTGTTTCAGCTTGAATTCAAGGACGGAAACCCTTGTAATTCCTAGTGGGTTGGACGAAAACCTTTTATATACCATCTCCAACACTAAAAATCCCGTAACGGACCGAAACCCTAATTTGCCAAAAATAGCAAGTCCGGGCCCAAAGTCTGAAATCGCCTAGAAAGACATCACCACAACCCCTCTGATATCACTGAGCTCAATGCAATAGCTGGGATAGCCAATGGTTGACTGCCAAGTCTCCAAAACAGCGCCAAACTGACACTTACTATAAATAGCAGTGTTCTCCGAGGACCAAAGAGAACAAACCCAGAAAAACCCAGAAAGATTGTCGCCATGCAAGCACTTACTATTAATAGTAAGTATGCACAAGTTGTCCGAAATCTCTCCAGAAAGTGTCATACAGCTCCACTAGAGCACCCGAACACCTTGGTGACATCGAAATACTCCTCTAATTATGCTATCACCAACCCTGAAAGTCAGCTCTGACTATGCTGCAAGAGAACTCGAAAATGGGGACATTACACAGTCGTTGGCAGTGACAACTCTACTCTCAGTCAATCCTCACTCATGAGGATATGATAGAGAATGCAGGCCAGACAACGGAATTCCATGAATCAAAGTTGGGCCATTTGCATGATATTCTTCAGGGAGTCCTGGACACGCAGAAGATGGTCGAAGAGATGGCTGTGAAATTGGGTGTTGCTGTGTCGGCCCGGGAGCGTCCTTTGTATACTTGTGCCTGTGACAAGGAGGGGGTGGTAGTCCTGGATGGAAAATGAGATAAGTCTGATGATAGGTGTCTAGTTTTTTTTGTTGTTTAAAGATAGATAGATATAGTGTTCAGGGTGGGGCCGCTGTAAATTGCCCCCCCTGTTTATAAGATATTTGTCTGTTTTATGCATACTGCGGTTAAAGACTTTGTGGGCTCGGCCCCTTTTTTTTTATGGGTCCCTGGTCCCTAACCAGGGTATACTATATCAAAAATAATAATAATAAAGTATTTGTTTGTCGGCCGACTTGGAGGGAAAAGTAATTCAAATCTTTAATTTGAATTTGTCGGCCTATTTCGATGGAAAAGAAGAACCAAGTACAAATTGAGGTCCACGAAGCTCATTTGATCATCATGGATACTTTGGCAATTTTCGCATTTATGCTTGGCATTTGTTTGCTTGATCTTCCAAGGACGAAAACCCTTGCGGAGTTGTGTGTTGGACAAAAACCCAATCAAACTTGGAGGTGAATTCATACAGAGTTCACATTTCCGCTTCATTGGAGATTTGTTTGAGCTTCATCGATCCATCATTCGAATTTGGTCGAAGACCTTGGTGAAGATTCATTGAAGACCATTGTTGAAGAGTGTTGAAGAATTCATTGAAGAACTTTGGCATTGGTTTGAAGACTTGAAGACATTGATCAAGATTGGAGATTCATACCTCCCATAGGCGCCGATTTACACAAGATCCACATCTAGCTTGGAGCGCACCAATTTGGAGGTCAACATAACATATCAATGGCGCCAAGGAGCTTCTTACAATCTGTTTTCACTTCAGGTCTGCATATCAATCCCAGCCGCCGCCATCATCATAATTGGAATGCTATTCGTGGGGTTCTATGCTCAGCGCCACCTTCTCAACACACCAATCAGCAACATTGAAGGCAGCGATCCATTATTTGAGGTGCGATCAGCATATCCAGATCAGCGATCAGCTTTGCAAGGACTGTGATATCATTTTTGTGAACTTTGAAGACTCTACAACAACAGCATAGATTCAGCCATCATCCTTGGTATCATTTTGGTATGTTCACATTGTAATTGTCTCTGATTTATAAAAGCAGTGTATACCTTGTACTTGGCTGTCATTTAGCCATAATTGTTGATGTATTGAAAGATTTGCAAAGTCTGATTTGTAACAGCGAGATCTGAGTTAGTTCCACATCCATTGTTATCATTATTTCATGTTATAATTCACAATGAAGGGCTGCTACTATTTATTTGTTCCATTGTCAAATTGTATTTCTGTTGGTTCATATTACATGATTGGCAAGCTATAACAGAAAAGTGCAAATAAGAAATCAGATTTCAGTCATAGGGTTTCATTGTGAAATTGGCAAAATCCAAAATTTTGGTTCAAACCCTACTTTGGCACATGTCACATGTCATAGGATTAAGACACTTGTCACATGACTACAACATCCTACATTTCATCCTTGTCTTTATAAGCAAGCCATATCATGTACATTGAAATAATCTTTTGCATTCATTGATAGAATAGAATTCTTCTCTCATTTGATCTCTCTTGTGCTTTCACGTAGTCCTAGATCTTGGGTGGCTACCTTCATAGCCAACTCTAACACACGCGACAGGAGGAAGGACGTTTAGTTAGGAGGAATGCAATAGCTTTGTGGATTGAATCTGCACCTTATGCGTTTGGAAGTTGCGAAAATAAAAACGATTGAATGAATTTGAAATACAAAGACGTGGGATACTGATAGCTCCTAGTCGAGAGACATGAACTGGTAGGACTCGAAATTGCTGGTAGATTCCGTTTGACATGGCGGCTTTCCATGGATTTTAGGAATAGCTGCCCTCAATGATCTATTTATGATTTATCATTATGCCTTTCACACATATATTAACCTTATAATAATCATATGGTATAAAACTTCAAAGCCTGCAATAAATAATAATAAATATATATATATATATATATATATATATATATATATATATACTAATAATAAATATACTTATAATTTATAAGTATATTTATTATTATTAGTATATGTATATTAGTAGTAGTATATATTTATTTATTATTAGGATCTTTATTATTATTTATAATTTAATATTTATATTAATATATTATAACACATTCCCGTTAATGGGGAAGGGGGAGTGCACTCCCGAAAGAAAAGATTGGAGACCAAATGGATACCACCGGAGAAAGGGTGGGTAAAGATGTAATGTGCCGTACCTATTTGTATTTTTTAAAATCTTTTGTGTGATATTTTATTATTATTTTTGTGTGGTTTTTCAGATAGATAGAAGATGCAGAAGGGGTTTTCAGTTTTCCTGCAATTGTGTTTGCCGAAGCATACAATATAGAGCATATATAGAAAACCCAGAAAATATACAATGAATTTGCATAAACAAACAATGACCCAGATCATCAAATCCACAAATATTAATTATCATTACATATCCATGTTAAGTTTTGCACTTTGATATTTTTGTTGTAGCCAAACCAGCAATGGGTATGGCTAGAAATCACTCAAGACCTTCCAAGAAATGATATGGAATGTCAATACAATGTTATCAACAAGTGATAAGGCTCTAGACACCTCAATGAGACCTCATACAAGGCTGCAAATGAAAGGTAAAAGCCCTCTGTAAATCCCACGTTCTCTATACCAAGTGAACGGCCATGGCTGATCATGAACAGCAATCGAACACTTCCCAAAACCTCTATATTTTGATAGTAAACTTGCTGCAGACTGATGTGAGAGTTAGGCGACCAAGAATAGAAGTAAACAGCTCCAAAACACCCACAAATACCACCCAATATGGTACGACCTGCTCAAAGGGGTACGGCCAGCCAAGATAAGAGTACGGCTACTCCAAGAACTCACATAAACACCAAAATCAATAGTTGAAAATATGCCTTTGCTACCCTTCAATACATCTGCAAAAGATATGCTCAGTAAACCTCCACAAATCTCATCCGTCGGACTCCATTTTAGCACAACTGTGAACACTGGATGCATTCACCATAGAAGGCACCGTTGGGTGATCTTTCACACCTGTGGGATACCGCTACTCAGGGAGGTTTCCATCTCCAAGAGCCTTTGGTTTGAATCCTCAAACCCTAGAGCCAAAGCTCCAAAACCCTAACAAGGGAAATCTCAAAGAGAGAAAAAAATAATAAACCAAGCATGTCCAAATGAGAGCACTTTTCCTCCTTTTATACTTTTCCAACTGGGAATCTCTAAAATCCTCTTGCATATGGGATAAAACATGAGAGGGAAAATACATTATAATTCTCTTTAATTCTTTTCTCAACATCACCCTTAAAGTCCCCTCTTTTAAAACAATATTAAGTTGTTGAGCCTAGGCACCAAGGTCCAATATTAAATAATAATGTTTAATTTACGGACTTTAAAACAGAGGCCAAGATGTAGCTCGTTGGAAAGGTCTTGACAAGACGAATCCAACCCCACTCTCAAAATCCCGTTCCGGTGCCAATCCTGAACTTACTAAAAATAGTAACGGCCATAAGCAAACTAAGCTAACTCTGAAGGTGCCAACTGGATCCACAAACCATCTGATAACTCCGAGCTCAATGCAATGTCTATGAGAGACAACAACCGACTGCCAAGTCGCCCAATCAGTGTCAAACTGCCACTTACTAAAAATAGCAGTGAACATCGGGAACCAAAGAGAACAAATCCAGAAAAACCCAGAAAGATTAATGACATGCAAGCACTTACTATAAATAGTAAGTACGGACAAGTTGTCTGAAATCCCTCTGGAAAGTGTCAACCATCTCCATTGGATCACCCGAATACCCTGGTGACATCAAAATATTCCTCTGCTTATGCTGTCACCAACCCAGAAAGTCAGCTTTGATTGATCTGCAAGAGAATCCGAAAATGGGGACATTACAAAAGATGAACTTTGATGGAGCGTCCAGGGGAAACCCTGGAGAGTCTGGAGCTCGCTGTTTAGTCCAAAATTGGAAGGGGGAAGTCATTGGAAAAGCGGCGAAGAAGTTGATTGTAGGATCCAATAATGAAGCGGAGCTTCAGGCTCTGATTTTGGGGCTTCAGTTATGTTGGAGTTTAAAGGTGTCAAAAGTGGAGATAGAGGGAGATTCGCAAGTCATTGTAAATGCGGTTAGACAAAGGAATATGCAAAATTGGAAATTAAAGACTTTATTAATTGAAGCTTTGAATTTAATAGAAATGTTTGAGGGTATTTTGGTTAATCAAATATTCTGGGAAGCTAATGGGGAGGTGGACACGTTGGCTAATTCAACCATCGACACTAACCAAGCATTACTTTGGGAAGCATTGGATAATGATTATATTTCCTCATGTCTCTGACAAGGCGTCTAATCTCCTTGGTTGTGTGAAGATGGCGAAGCGTGCGGTGGAGTTATTATAGGGAGAGGGCGTTGTAATTCCCAAATAAGATGGTGTTTTCGTCGGTGGCTTTGCATTTCCTCTATAGAAGATTATCGAAGAGCATGGAGATGCCCATAAGATTGGTTAGTGGGAAGAGGTAGATGTCTTTTTTGGGTAGAATCTCTGATAACAAAATGTAGAAGGTTTCAAACTAAAAAGTGGTATTATCCTCTTTGCAATAGAATGGATTTTGGGGGATGATTTCATGGAGAATGCAAACAAATAAAGAGTTAACTCTAATCTTTCCTCAATGTTCTTGGCGGTTTTACTCAATTTGGACGAAGACAAGGAGGTTATCAAGAAACTGGTGAAAGCTTTTGTGGAGAAGGATTTTCGGGGTGGCCTTGAAGAGGTCTTAAGCGTGGCAAAAAGTGGTTTGGGGACCCCTCTACCAGAGGATTTTCACAGGATCAATCCAACAAGGAATTTGGTGGAGAGGAAACCGTTCGTCACTGAGGTTCGGTTCAGTAGGATTGCAGCTAGAAGAAAGAAGGCAACGCAGGGAGTTGGTTTCCTCAAGAAGCTTCTCAAGATGGACATGGAGGATGCTTGGATGCAGGGCTTCCTGGAGATTATGCGGAGGACAACAACGCCTGATGGCCAGTATGGTAGTTTTCTTCTGTTTGTTTAAAGTTAGCTAAATCAGAGATTTTGTATAAACCCTATGATGATATAAAGTAGAATGTATAAACAGGGATTTGTTAGAACCCTATATAGGATTTGTAAAGGTGATTAAGCTAGGTTTTTGTCTATACCCTGCTTAGATGGATAGGGGAAGGTGGATGATCACCTGGTTCAAACTCTGTTAATGTTTATTATAGTTAAATTTTAATACAAACGGGAGCAGACCCACATCTGCAGTTTATTTATCTAATAATATATATATATATATATATATATATATATATATATATATATATATATATATTATAGCACATAAGATTATTATAATATTATTATAAATATTAAATTTTAATATATTTATTATTATTTATATAGAATATATTAATACATTATAATAAGATATATATATATATATATATATATATATATATCGACGTCCCCTTGCTGTCCCCTAAATTTTTGAAAAAAATTGTTGTCCCCGGAAACCTGTCCCCCCGTTCCGGAAACTCGGAGAAACACTGTAAAATTCACATAATCTAAAAAATGAGAGCCAGGTAAAACAATACAAAGATGATGCAAAAAAGAAAGAAAATCAATGTGAAAGCACAAGTAATGTATTGTGCAACTCCTCCATACTTCAGAGGCAAAAATTTCACAATATGCCACACTGAGATAAGAATCAGTATAAGGTTTTGTTAACACATGCCAATTAAGGAAACCTTTTATTGGCACATGCAAAACAAAATTAAGCTTTCTTCACACACTCATGCCAAGCAAAATTAAGGTTTAGTTCTCACACATGCATGGACCATTTAGTATAATTTGAGTGAGTACAACAAACACAATTTGCTTGAATGATACTAAAAGTATTTAAACTTTAAAAAATAATTTAAGTTGATCACCTATAAAATAGTTTAAAATTACCTACAATACAGTGTCTCAAAATTGGAAGGGCAATGCAAATTCTCTGCCTATGCAGACAAGGACAATAAACAACATTTTCAGGATTTGGAAGAATAATCCTAAAAATAAACAACGATTTCAATCTAAAATTAAATGATAGGCCAGACTGAATAAGTGTATCCACCAGTGCAATGCAGTGCATAAATATCTGATTAAGCACAATGAATGACCATAAACATGACTTATGAGATGTGGGATATATACATTTGAAACTTGAATAATATCATGCAAGGAATTCTTCCATGAGAATACTAGCAACTTCTTTTCCTGATATAATTGATATTTTCTCTGAGATAGCACATACCTTTTTTCTTGAAATACACTTGAGACCAATCATGGCTTCAACTTCTACAAAATAATGGGTAATGAATCATTAACAAGGACAATAGTTTGAAGCTACAACATCGCTTTTGTATATTACACCTATACCTTATTTTAAATCTAGCAAAATTAACATTGTAAGACTTCCAGTAACACAGGCCAGCTTTCTAGTATGGCTGTGCCAGCCAAGTATATACCAAAACAGATTGGAAAATTTGAATTACAGAGACAAAGAAAACATAGATTTATAAAGGCCCCCTCAACCAATAAAAGAACTCTTAACCTGGCTTATAGGACTGCTGGAACCTTCATTTTGAGATGAAAGCAGTGTCATCAGGGCTACAACAACTGTTCTCATGGTAGGTCTTAACTCAGGGTTCTCCTGTGTGCATGCTACAGCAAGTTGTATCATCTACAGGTCATACAATTTTAGCAATTAGGGAAATCTCAATGCATTACAACTCTTCCTACATTGCTTGCTGCTATTCAATCCATTATTTATTGGTCAAGAATCGTCAGAAAGAGGCTTGCATATATGACAGAAGATACTCCAATAAAAATGAAGTTTAACTTAATAAAATAAGGAAAGGGATTTCATGCACAACGCAAAGGCATACCTTTTCAACTTCATCAATTGGATAATCACCTTCTAGTGCTGAATCAACAAGACTATGAAGCTTCTCTTTGCCGCTAGATTCTTTTATAACCCTATCAAACTGAAGGATGCAATATTATTATTAACAAATACAGAACCTTATTAAAACATATATTTAAATGAAGTCGCCTTGCAAAGAAGAGTATAATAAGCCATAAATTTTGGTTCTTTACATTGAATTAATGGGAAACCTGTCATGCCCTGACTTGTTAGATAAAGAACAAACAAACAAAAAAATAAATAAATAAATAAAATATAACAATAAAACCCACCGCTGGCCAGGAAAAGACAAAGCCAGCACTAGAGGACAAAAGGCACTAGAAGACCAAAAAAAAAGGAAACATTAACTAATATTAATCCAAAGGGGAGCGGTGGTTGTCAAAAGGCAACAGTTGTGTAAAAGGTGTGATTCCTTGCTATGAAAGGAATAAAACAAAGATCCAAAGACAATTGAAGGCAAGAAGTAATCAGAAACAAATATATCTTTAGCAGAGTTGCATTTGCAGGAATATATCAGCAGTGATACATTTATTTATGCAATAGTTGATAACAGCAGAGACAATATTTATAACAGCAGATTGGAATCTGTCAAGAGGTAATTTATATTAATCATCTAACAGATTCCTAAGCAATCCATTTTGAAGTCAGGGAGATGTTTGCAGGTAGGAAGGATGGTCCTTCCAAGTTCACGAGAGATGAGCGGTGGACTGACCCTTCTCATGCTCTTATCAAGTTAGGCCAAGAGGCGCATTAGGAGTTGTTAGGTGGACTAGCCCCTTTTATGCTCTCAACAATGTCATGCTCTTGGGCCGACCAGAGTTGTTAGGTGGACTGACCCCTTTCATACTCGTGGGGCTTGATCAAGGAGGACGACCAGCCTCCAAGGTGGACTGGGAGCTATTAGGTGGATTGACCCCTTTCATGCTCTCAACAATATTGTTAGGTGGACTAATGTAATGTCCCATTTTTTGGTGCATAGATGTTCGTGCACAATGTGCTTGTTCCTAGTCTCTTGGAGGTTATCCGACATGTTTGGGAAGAACTCCAATGTTCTTGGAGTGGTCATGATTCAGTCTGCAGAACAATTATTTGGGTTTTCCTTGTGAGAATAGATTATTTTTCATGACTCTGAGCTCAGTCGATGTTCCGGGTTACATGGATGGTTTCTAAAGTTTGATCGGGCTTTTGGTTTGTTCTCCAAATTTCTTGGAGGAGTTTTCTATTTTTGGAAAGTCACTCGGAAGGCATCATTGCGCATCCCAAACTTTACAGAGCATATTGGTTCAGTTTAATTTGCATTCGGAGGCCGTTTAGGATTTTCCGCAAAAATTAATATTTAATGAGCTATTTTAATTATTATTTTCACTTAAGTTCCTAGGGGTGAAAATAATTATTAAATTATTAAGTGTTATAGCTCATTAGAAAGGGGAAAACATATTATTTTATTTAGGCACATAAAGTGAGCACTTAAGTGGAGGAAAAAAGAAATAATTTAAGTTAGAAGGAAAATGTTATTATTTTCAAGAAATAATTCATTTCCTTTGTAACTCCTCCAATGCCTTATAAAAGAGAATGAGCTCTCATTTGGAAGGGTTATGTTATGCTTTTAGATTTGTTTGTATTGCAGATGGATTGAACCTGTGAGTTCTTCCATATTCTCTTGAAGACGAAAACCCTCTTGTAGAATACTCTTGAAGACAAAAACCCTCTTGAGGTTGGGGGTGGTTTCACATTGAAATCACAATTGTGCCTTCATGGATTTTGAAGTTTTGATCTGAGTTCTAGTTATTATTTGTAATTGTTGATTGATGATAATTTTTGAGCAGATTATTCAAAGTTTTGAGAAGTTTTTGAAGTGTTTGATGTAGGCCGTACCTTTAGGGCCGTACATGCTGAGGAGTTTGATCTTCATTTGAGATTTTTATTGATACATCTGCTGAAGCTAATGTTTGCATCTTCATTTCTATGCCTTAGCACTTATATCTGAGGATATCACTTGATTGTTGGAGCTGCATCTGATTTTCTAGAGGCTGTAGTACCAGTTCATGTGGGAGCCGTACATGGCATAGTGAGGTTTTGTTGAAATTCTTGATTAATGTATTGTTGAGTTATTTGCATGGGCATTAAACATCATAAATAGAACTGTCTTTCTGAGTATTCCAGTGATTTTTTAGAGGCTGATTGTCATTCTAATTGAGCAGTCCGTATTGGCTTCATGGAGCCGTACCTGTCTTGAAATCATGGGTCTTCAATACATGATGGTTTTGGTTTTTGGGACTGTTTTCTGCTTCATTGGTGTTGTATACATGAGTACTATGATATTATATCAGATTTAGATGATGATTATATGTATATGATAGTCTTGTGAAATCTTCATGGCATAGACCGCCGTACAGCAAGATGATTGAGGAGATTTCAGTGTAATGATGCAGTCTTGTCTTCTATACTGTTTGTTAGCTCAGTTTATTTTGGTGTCTAGAGGCAGATGTGAATTCATTGTGAACTGATATGTTTGTGTTCGGATATTATGAGAGCATGCTGCTACAGGGTCGTATGAACCTGTGAGAGGAATTTGAGACTTCAAATGCAGATTGCCTATCTTTGAATTATCTTCTTCTTGCATTTCGTATTATCTGAGGGTTAGCTTTATGTGTGTGATTGTTTGAAAAGGGAATAGCTTATATGATCTTCATTGAGAATGGTTGCAACTTCAGGGCTGCCATACAACAAGAAGGTGGTCTGAAAATACAGGGCAATCTTGATCAGCAGATGAAATCTGAATGTTACCAGACTTGGAAAGATTTAAGCTTATATGTTGATGATGTTGTTTGCTATGCAGGGTATGATCTTCTTTCCTTCAGGGAATCTTATCAAGTTCTAATTTAAGTGTTATTTGCCATCATTGTATTGCTTACTTTGAAACTTTCATTTATGCAACAACATTAAAGACCCCTAGATGGTTTACCGCTAGTGAGGATAAATGAACTTTCCTTTATTGTTTCCACCCACTGCATAAGTGGAGTATTCCCACTGAACAAGTGGATGGCATTTCAATTTCCTTTCTTGTTCTTTACCCACGGGAAGTGATGAATTCCCACAGTTGTGGATGCCCGCCACAGCGGATGAATTGTATTTCCTTGTTGCATAATTGTTTATTGTAAGCCAATCACTGTATGCTCTCACCTTGCCCATACTGGGATCTGGGTGATCAGAAAGTGTGAGGCATTTAGATAGTTTATGCAATTGATGATAACACTGCCGTATCCTTGTTCAACTATCTTGGAAAAAATTTGGAGTTGTATGTTACAACTGACCCCTTTCAATATTGCTACCTGCGAGAGTTCCTCAAGAATTCACTATGTGATTAGCTTGAAGGATTATGTTATGATGTATTGAATATTGTTTATGCTATGATGTATTAATCTACATTGTTGAATATATTGATTTGAATACTAATTGTGATATGATGAATTGTATTGAATATTATCATGATTTAGTAATCTTTAATGTCTCTAACATTCAATTTGAGTAACTAGTCTTGTTGTAGGCATAGAAATCAAGAATAATCCAAAAAGGGACATTACAAGTGGTATCAGAGCTTTGATCTTGCCATCCTGTGGATCAAAGATAGTGTATGCAAGTAAGCCAAAGAGCCCAACAGGCCTTAAAAAGGGAAAGAAGAAAACTAGAAGCAAGTAGTAGCCAAGGTACTAGTAGTAAAAATGGGTGATCATGAGTTCAACTTGGGAAACGAATTGAAGGCTTTCATGGAGCAACAAGGGAAGACATCGGAATTGCTTCTCCAAACACTCCAAAACATAAATAATACAAACAATAAACCTACACAAATCAATGGGAAAGCTGTTAATTCCAATAATTCTGAAAACAATATAACTCCTTTAGGATCAACACCTACAGCAACACGACCTACATTCTTGCCTAGTGAGGAACAGGCAAGAGAAAAAGAAAAGCCCATAACAACAAATGGCATTGTGGAATTGGTAGAAGCCTATTCCAAAATTGATCCTGAACTTAGAAAAAATATTCCATTTAGAGACTACTGTGATATAAGAACAAGAAATACATCGAGGAAAGAAAAAAGACAACCTAACAAAGACTTACAAAAAAAGGTAAGTAGGTTGAACCTTGAAAATTTTGATGGCTTGGGAAAAGTCACGGCACAAGCATGGATCCAGAAGCTTGGCACATACCTTTCTCTTCGCCCCATGACTAAGGAGGATGCTCTTAAATTTGCCATTCTACACTTAGGAGGGGTTACACACAAATGGTGGCATCACGAGATTGTCACACAAGGACACCAGAATGTTGTAACATATGACGAATTTACACAAAAACTCATAAATTGATTTGATCATAAACATCCCCAAAGGCATTTTAAAGAATTAACACAATTAAAACAAAGGGGACCTATCAAAGATTATGTGGCCGAGTTCCAAAGAATTTCAGTCATGGTGCCGAGAGTTGATGAGGAAAGGCTCACTTACATGTTTATAGAAGGGTTGACGAAGGCATTTCGTGGTTTGGTGGGCGCTCTTGATCCAACAACCCTCCAAGATGCAATCAAGAAAGCATTAAGATTAGAAGTCACAACAACTAAGAACAAGACATACTCCGAGAATGCACCAATTGAGCAACATGAGGAACCATTTCCCCAAACTAAGGCATGGTCTCCTAAATCCAACATAACGGAAGGAACCAGGAATGAACTTATAAGGAAGGGAATGTGTTTCAAATGTAAAGAAAAATGGGAGTTGGGTCACCGATGTGCAAAAAGAGGACGAGTACACAACCTAAAAACCATGATAGATGAGGAATGGGAGAAGGAAGAATTAGAACCTGAAAGGAAGAAATGGAAACAAGATGAAGAAGAGTTTGCAAGTGGTACATTGGCCACACTTTCAGGGGCACCCAAATACTACCTATTTAGGATTCGTAGTGTGCTACAAGGTCAAAAGGTAACCGTATTAGTCGATAGTGGTGCTACACATAACTTTATTGATGAGGGACTAGTAATAGGGGTGAAATTAAAAGTTGAAGACTTTGAAGGGTTAAGGTAGTCATGGCAGATGGATTCACTACCCCTTGCACACAAAGAGTTCTGCAACTAAGCATCACCTTGGGTAGACATCAAATATGTGAAGATTTCTATGTGGTAAAAATAGGTGATTCGGATGTGGTTTTGGGCATTCAATGGTTACACTCATTGGGTAGATACTATCAAGACTTCCAAAAGATGGAACTATGTTTCCAACACGATGGGAAAGAAGTGGTACTACAAGGTCTATCAGATGGGTCTCCTAGGGTTGTATAATCAAAAAGGATGGAGAGAGCATTTATACATAGACAAGTAAAAGGTGGTGGATAAGCCCATTCTATACAAAGGCTGAATATACCTCACCTCGGGATCAAAGATCAAGATGTCTTTTGAGGATGAGAGAAAACTTGTCTCAAGTTACGGACCTTACCAATTACCAGCTCAAGGTTTGTTGTTGAGAGATATTGGGAAATACAAGTACATACACCAGAAGAATATTGGACAATAAATTGTCCTCATACTTTTAAGAATGGAGAGAGCATCTTAGTATGTAATTGCTTGAGGACAAGCAATCTTGGGAAGGGCGGACTATCATGCCCGGACTTGTTAGACAAAGAACAAACAAACAAACAATTAAAAAATAAAATATAACAATAAAACCCACCACTGGCCAGGAAAAGACAAAGCTAGCACTAGAGGACAAAAGGCACTAGAAGACAAAGACACTAGAAGACAAAAAAAGGAAACATTAACTAATATTAATCCAAAGGGCAGTGGTGGTTGTCAAAAGGCAACGGTTGTGTTAAAAAGGTGTGATTCCTTGCTATGAAGGGAATAAAACAAAGATCCAAAGACAATTGAAGGCAAACAGTAATCAGAAACAAATATATCTTTAGCAGAGTTACATTGCAGGAATATATCAGCAGTGATATATTTATTTATGCAATAGTTGATAACAGCAGAGACAATATTTATAACAGTAGATTGGAATCTGTCAAGAGGTACTTTATATTAATCATCTAACAGATTCCTAAGCAATCCATTTTGAAGTCAGGGAGATGTTTGCAGGTAGGAAGGATGGCCCTTCCAAGTTCACGAGAGATGAGCGCTGGACTGACCCTTCTCATGCTCTTATCAAGTTAGGCCAAGAGGTGCATTAGGAGTTGTTAGGTGGACTGACCCCTCTCATGCTCTCAACAATGTCATGCTCTTGGGCTGACTAGAATTGTTACGTGGACTGACCCCTTTCATACTCGTGGGACTTGATCAAGGAGGACAACCAACCTCCAAGGTGGACTGGGAGTTCTTAGGTGGACTGACCTCTTTCATGCTCTCAGCAATATTGTTAGGTGGACCAACCCTTTTCAATATTGCTACTTGTAAGAGTTCCTAAAGAATTCACTATGTGATTAGCTTGAAGGATTATGTTACGATGTATTGAACTGAATATTGTTTATGCTATGATGTATTAATCTACATTGTTGAATATATTGATTTGAATACTAATTGTGATATGATGAATTGTATTGAATATTATCATGATTTAGTAATCTTTAATGTCTCTAATGTTCAATTTGAGTAACTAGTCTTGTTGCAGGCACAGAAATCAGGAATAATCCAAAAAGGGACATTACAAAACCGATGGACAACTACTACCCAAACAAGAGTTGCATGATGAAATGATGCATCTTAGGTTTTTGGGCATAATGAATGGCAAGAATAACTCCACAAATGAACCTACAATACAAGGCCACAAAGAGGAAACCCTCACAAAACTGGTTTTTCCATCAAGTCTTTATGATTCTCCGGGTCATCATTCAATACAAGAGAAGACCATACTCAACTATCAAGATCCACCATGAATTTGCACTCAAGATCTCTCAAAAAATAACTAACAAAAAGTGATTCTTCCTAGAGCTCTGATACCATGTTAGAGTTGGCTATGATTGGAGCCACCCAAGATCTAGAACTTCATGAAAGCACAAGAGAGATCAAATGAGAGAATAATTCTATTCTATCAATGAATGAAAAAAGATTGTTACAATGTACATGATATGCCTTTCTTATAAAAATAAGGATGAAATGTAGGATGTTGTAGTCATGTGACAAGAGTCTTAATCCTATGACATGAAACAACTATAGGATAAGATGCCAACTATAGACAACTATCAACATCTAGAAGGCTCACTACGTCAACTTAACATGTGAATGTGTGTGAATATTATTTAGCTAATAAATAGTTAAATAATATGAATTATTCACACAAGGGTAAACCGGATAGGTAATAACCCTGTTCACATCAACAAGAATAAAATATTAATTTCCTTTTCCCTCCATATTCTCCTCAAAATATAAATAAAAACATATTTATGTGTGTAAAAGTCCACCTTTTTGCCCCCTCTTGTGCCTAACGCTACTTTATAAAGTCACTCTTTTTTGTCTTTTGTTAAAAATATCCTTTAATAATATAACATAAGTTGCTAAAATAAGATAGTCACTTTTGGCAACTTAAGTTAAATTATTAACTTACGGTATGTATTGTAGTATATAACTTCACAACTTACGATATGTACTACAATATATAACTTCCCAACATACGGTTTGCAGTTTATAACTTCACAACTTACGGTATGTACTGCAATATAGAACTTCACAACTTACGGTATGTACTGCAGTTTATAGCTTCCCAACTTACGGTCTGCGGTATTTAACTTCCCAACTTATGGTCTACGGTATATAACTTCACAACTTACGATATGTATTGTAGTATAGAAAATCACAACTTACGATATATACTATAGTATAGAACTTCACAACTTACAATATATATTGTAGTAGATAACTTCTGTAATGTCCCACCCCTATCTGAGACTCAATTTTTTTCCGGTTTTCTATGGTTTAGTTGATGCCTGATGTGTTTTGGGTTTTTGCATTTTTGACATGGAAACATGCATATACATATATTTGAAAATAACAACAAATAGAGATACCCAGATGCTTATATTTGATGTCAATGCATTATAATGCATAAAGAAACAATACCCATATGAAATATATGCTAGAATATCAAGATGGTCACATACTCATTTCGTTGTCCATTAAAACAGAACTGGAATTAAACTATATCAGCAGATTTAGGATGTACAATGCCTCCGAATACAGTCCAATCACAAAATAATACAATAAAGAACAATGTGCAGTAGCAATGAGAGTGAACACCTCAGAAATGTCACTATGTTGCCAAACAAACCCTCCAAAATCAGTGATTATGACAACCACGTCAAGGGTCCTGCTAGTACGACCCGTAGAGGATTGGAGCAGCAAGGAATGATCATCAAACTCCCTCAAATAACTACTAATAATATCTGTTTTTATAGCAGCAGACTCCACGTCCAGCTGTGATGAGGAAACAATGAAAAATGCCACACACAATCACAAAACTATCTTTGCCTGGTACGACCAGGGACAGGACTGGTACGACCAGGTTATGAGGTTAAAAGTACTTAAAATCTTCTCCAAAGACACTGCTATAACCTGCAAAAAGATCCTCAATCTGTCCCAAGAATTATAGATGCAAAAATATGAAGATATGTCGAATAAATCACCTCCATGACAAACTGACTTCATACAATGAAGCACAATGGTGACCCCTGAAATGAAGCCACTCCAATAACACCCTGGGAGCATCTTTCAACCCCGCAAATGCTCTCCACAATGGAGGTTTTCGTCTCCAATTTAGCTAGTTCAAAACCCTTGCTCTCACGAACAAAGCTCAGACAATATCAAAATATGCAATAGTGAATGAATCCCAAAATGAGCGTTCATTTTGCCTTTTATTTCTTCTCTCAAACCCAACGCCCACTTTTTGGATTATAATAATATTTTATTATTTCACTTTACTTCCCTCAACTTCATAAAATATGACTTTATATTTTATAGCATATGTCCACTTATAATATAAAGTCACATTATACTTTATTTCACTAAGTTAAATATTTTAACTTAACTTAGGAAATTGATGTACCATTAAAATTAAATTCATTTGACCTCCGAAAATGGATTCCGTAGCACCGCCAAACTGATCAAATGAAAAGGAATGAAGTTCAGTACATCCGCACCGTGTCGCACCAAGTGTCGAGCCCCTTGCTAAAAATAGTAAATTCGGCCACGGGGTCCGAAACTGCACCCAAAAGAGTGGGGAAAGATATCTCACCAAGAAGAGCCTTATTCAAACATTCCCCAAAGTGCGACTGAACCTCCAGAAGTGCGAACCCCAACATGGGTCCCCTAACCATCCATGTTAGTCTACGGGAACCCGTTGATAGACTAACCCTAAACTTTGAACTGCTTAGGAAAGGGACATTACAACTTCCCAACTTACGGTCTGCAATATATAACTTCCCAACTTACGATCTGCAATATATAACCTCGCCCAAAGAAAGTTGGTGCTATCCAAGGATGATGGACTTCTCCAAGAATCTTGGAACTTTCCAAGAATATGGACCAGAAAAGGGACATTATAGTAAAAGTATATCTTTATTCGCATATGAAGTTATTATAGAAGTAGACCAGAGATGGTTGAACAAGGATCGGATTGCTTTCCTTGACAATACAAGACCTATTTAAATAACCCATTGATTGCCAAGAAGAACAAGACCTATTTTGATTTTTATCATTTGCTAAGTCTGTGGTAATTTCCTATTCACCTAGCCGCCTAAGTTTTCTAAGATAAACAAGAGTTTTGTTGTTGTTTCGAGTCTTGTTTATGGCAGGTCGTACTACCTATGCTGGTTGTACAGGCATGAAGTTGGATGTGTGGGGGTTTAGAGGAGGAATCGCTCCATTTTGTTGACATTTAATGATAGGTTTTGAGGCGCCATTGGGTGTAGGAGATGAGTATGTAGTTTGGAGATGGATTTCATGTGTTTGGGACAAAAAAAAGGGTTTTGACCATGCTGATACAGTGTGACAGACCTGCTACAGCAACATGTCAGTGATCTCTTATTCATATCAGACCTCAGTGATTCGGTATTATGGTCCCTAGTATGGTAAAGTTTCAGTTCTTCAATTATGGACAGTTTTGAAATGCTTCCTATTATGTTCTATGTGATTTTCTGGTGCTAACTTGTTGCAACAGTGATATCATGTTTGGAAATCAGGGTTACTAAATGTTATTACAGCCTATACTTGCATTGAGAATATTTAATTAGTTGCAATATTTCATTGTAACCCCTGGAAGGTAGTACTGCCAGTGGGATTGATAGTTTAATGCTTTGGTTTTCTTACCCCATCGAATAAGTGGTTTATTTATAATGGCTTCCCACTAAATAAGTGGATGTGCCTAGGTTCCCTTCTTGTTTCTCCCACTAAACAAGTGGTTTCTCACTGCATAAGTGGATGTCTGTTGCATAAGCAGATGTCCACTGAATAAGTGGAAGTTGTTATTATTGCATATTTGGATTTGAATGCTAACTCGGAAACACTCGTATGCTCTCACCTCACCCGTTTGGGAACTTGGTGATTAGAAGGTTGGAGGAGTTACATGGTTGCATTTCATCTGTTAACATTGTTTGTAGTGTTGGAAACAATCTGAAAAAATTTGGGGTAGAACATTACAACGAAGAACCTGTATGCAAACCTAGAAGTACATGCAGAGTAAAAGCAGAACCAACATATAGAGAATGCATGCGAGTATATGGAGAAGGCTAAGGACCAAACAAATAAGGAACCCAATCTGATTGTACACAGAAGTCTGAAAATGCTTCACCCAATCGATTATTAAACCCAGACGATATTGTATGCACTAGAGAGATTGTCTCATTAAAAAAAATTTGTTCAGCATCCCTATATCCTAAATGTACTTTCATCCAATTGATAACGCCGATTGGAATAGTTCTCCAAGGGCCAACCTATACGAAGAATTTTTTTTTCTTGCCAAAGTCATAGTCTGAGGAAGAACCAACTGTAGAAGGTTGGACATATGTAATAGAAGATTCACAGAGTAATTCAAAAGATTCATGGAGTGATTCAGCAGGAGAAAACTGGAATATGCTAGAATATGCAAGATAATTTCTCTAAGCAAGACGTACAACATCACTAAGGGGATGAAAAAAATCAAATCATACACCATCATCAGCCCATAATGACCATACCACTGAAATATTGACATCTTGAGCATGTTGTACGACAAAAAATGGAGTAGATGTATGGATAAGAGTGTTTGAAGAAGCTATTCAAAATGAATTTTTGGTGATGGCCATACAATTCAACTGCATATTAGCCCGTATGGTGCAGGATAGAAAGAGGAGGGTTGTACAACTACAACAAGTACGATAGAAAATGCAAGGGCCGTACAATGGAAATCTACTATGTTGATTGTACAATGGAAGGAAGCAAGTGTTGTCTGCACAACAACGTAAGAGGAAGATCGTACGACTACAATAGGGAAGGAAGACCGTATGGCGGTAATAAGGAAGTGTGGTCATACCATGATTGAAATGGTGTTAAACATTTTAATTGGATTGTCCTTTTTCTGTCCTACGATGTAAGGAAAATTTTCATTTTCAAAGCTTTTAATATTCTCAATTCTTAACTATCGTATGATTAGGGAGTAGTGTGGTTGTACATTCAAGGAGATTTGATTACCCCTAAATGGTTGTCATACAATGGGAATAAATAGGTCTTTATTTATTAATTTTTAATTCTTTTCTTTTTCACCCAATTTAAAAAGCTTGAACTTTTATTTTTTCCATTTTCTTTATTATTTTTTCATTTTTCTCTTGTGGGGCACACCTCATTTTTTTCATTGACTTCAATATTTTTTTTGTCCAATCCGTTCAATACTTTTTCTTTTTCCATAATTTTCTTGTGATGTTGATTTGGCTTCGTTAATTTTGCTATCTTCAATAAAGTCTAGTGCTTCTACTAGAACCAGAACTGCCAATTTTTGTGCACCTTGTACTGCGTTCGACACACAAACTATCCAGCTTTTCAAAATTGTTCTTCATCTGCTACTCTTTGCTGATCCCTGTAGCTTCAATAAAATTACAATTCAATAGAAATACCTCATAGTCCTCCATTTGCCAGTCAAAAAGACCACAGAGAGAATATGTTTCATCTTCCAAACACAACTACAATTCTAGAATCCCTTCGACATTCAGCTCCATTTGACCTTGATCATTCTTCTTTATCCACTCTTATTTGGAGTCCACATTTGACAAATCCAAGGAAGTTGCTTCCTCGCTTACAGCTTGGTTTTTCAAATCAATTATATACTTCCAACCCTTGTTTTCAATGAAGAGTGTGTTCTCTTTCTAGTTGTGGTCGGCTTTGGTTGCTACTAGCCAACCCCAACCGAACAATGCATCGTACACTTTCTTCCATAATGAGATGACCACAAAATTCAATAAAAATGCTTGTGTTCCGATAATTACCTTTTGACCCATTAAAACTCAAAGTACCTTAATACCTTGTTGGTCTACATACACCAGTTGAAAAGTTGGGGGCCAAATGGTCGACTTACCCAAACTTCTCCAAGTTTCTTCTAGAAGTACATTCATACTAGACCCGCCATCGACAATTGTATTAGTGAGACTCCTTCCAAAGATCTTCATATTCACCATCATTGGTTTCTTTCCCATGTTGACTATCAATAACATGGGATCCATCGCTTGGTCTCCCGACAACGAAGGTTCGGCTATCAGGTCTCCATTCTCTCCACATTCTAAAGGGATTGTAGCATGCACCATCTCATTCCTCCCAGATACAGTGTTAGTTATAGTATTTTGAAGATTGGGAATACTTTGTAATAAATCCACTACCTTAATTGATACAGTAGTTTGAAGTACTCGCCTTGCAATATTTTTATCAGATTGTAATTGATTTGTTACCATGCTTGCATTTACATTTGAGTGGTGTCATTCATTATCCATAGCATGCTCCACTTTGGCTCATGCTTCACTGTATGTGGGTCTGGGTGCACAACCTTCTTTGCTTGGGCTCGAATAATGGTCAATACTTTGTTATGCCTCTCTACATCAATCATGTCGATGCTGGCCTTTTGCTTCGGGTATCCGACGTCTTCATGGTCTCCAAGTCATTTGCACAATAATCCCAATTTATCCTACTTGTTCTAGTAGTCTTGTGCAAAGTGTTCCCATTTGTTACATTGTCGGCATTGTATGGTATGGCGTCCTTTGGGGTCGTATTGTATCTAACTTCGACCTCCCTTCTTTGATTTCGATAGCCACCTGATTCAATCATGCTATTATGTGGCTTTGGTGTAGTGCTTGGTGGAGTGGACTGCTCTCCCTGTGTAAAGAGTACCAGTGTGCTCTTGGTCTTCAGATTGTATGGGCACTTTTTTATTGAATGACCCATAACCTGACAAATATCAAAAACATTTTTCTAGGAAAGTTACCTTTGGTGTGACCTTCAGTTTTGCACTCAGTACACCATAGTTCATCGGTTTCTTTCTCCACCTTCAATTCTTTCATCATCCAAAGCATGTCCCTCCTTAGCACTTGTATTGTTCCGGATTCATTATCGCTACTCCCATCCAAACTATCATCTTCATTAGTTTTTCTTTTCATCCAAGGACATCTTATCTTCACTCTTTATATCCATTGCCCTATTATAGGCTTCTGCATAGGATAAGGGTGGTACTACTTTCGTTTTATTCCTTAGTGATGGAATAAGTCCCTCAATAAACCATCTTTTCTTTAACCCATCAACAAGTTATTTTTCTAACTTTACAAGTAGGTCTTTAATTCTACAATTATAAGCTCATATATTTTCGTGCTTACCTTGTCTTGTATTGTAAATTTTTGCTACTATTTCATTATCATCTCGAAGCAATTTGAACTCTTCCTCAAAGGCCTTCTTTAATCTCTCCCATGTGTTTCGAGAGGTTGGTTCATATTCTGTATACCAGTTAATTGCTATACCTCGCAAGGTGGTTGGAAAAGACCATAGTCAAATTGTTCCATCATCTTGCCCATTTCCTATCCAAATTGTTTCACAAGTGTTACAGTGCTTCACAAGATCCTCTGATCCATTGCCTATAAACTTGGGCAATTTTTGCTTTTCTACACCGGGGCTTACCATAGAGTTGTTCTAATGCAAACCTAGTGCCTGGGGCTTGCTCACTAGGGAGTTTTGATTTGGATGTTCCAACATTGTTTTCACTCTCCGCCACGTGAGAATCCTCCACTCTTCCTGCAACTTCAATGTTCTGCGCACTTGTTTTGCCTTCAAATTTTCTTTTATACACCCTTAGCCCTAAGGTTTTTGGCTCGGCTTCTTCTCCCTCAATTGTCAACCCTTCGGTACCTCAGAGGTTGCTCTTGTACACTTCTGTGAAGGAATCTTTAGATCTTCGAACTTTCCTTGTCTAGAGGAGGTTCTGTTGACTTTCCACTTGGTCTGAAAGATCAGCCCACACTTCATCTTGTAGTGGTAGGTCCCTTGCTATCTCCTCCCAATCTTTCTTCGTATGCTTATTTGTAGTGGAAGTGTGTTGTCTCTCTTGACTACGACTTATACTCACACTCTAACTTCTACTTCAAGATGGACTTTGGATTCGATGATCTCTCTTAAACTTCTTTCGGGTTCTCTTTGTTCTACAAGCCTTAGAGATCGTCTAGTCTCTTGATCCTAACCACGTTGTTCCCACCTTTATTGGGGTCTAAGGGCATGAATATCTTATATCGGACCTAATTTCTTTTAAGGCAATGGCACCAATGTTTACTCTTCTATCTAATAAAACTAATACTTGATAAAATGACAATAATAACAATGCATACCAAATAGAGTAAAAGTATATCTTTATTCGCATACAAAATTATTACAGAAGTAGACCAGAGATGGTCGAACAAGGATCAGACTGCTTTCCTTGATAATACAAGCTCTATTTAAAGAACCCGACGGTTGCCAAGAAGAACACAACCATCTACCAATGTTGCATGGACACATATACGGTATCCGATACGGATACGACTATTTTTCAAGACCTAATATGGATACGGCTAGATACGGCAATCATTCATTTATATATATATGTGTGAATTAAAAAAATATTTTATTATATAATGTATTATACTAAAATATAATTTATTATTTTATAATAACATATTATAATTATTAATAAATATTAAACTTTATTAAATTTAAATACTAATATATATTATTATAATACATATTAAAATTTAAACACATTATAATTATATATATACCAAATTAAAAAATATATTATTAAATAATCTATTAATTAAAATATAATTTATTATTTTAACCTAAATATTATAATTTTATTAATAATAAATATTAAACTTATTAAATTTGAATATTAATTAAATACTAAATACATATAAAATTACAAACTAATTAAATATAATTAATATTAATCTCTCTTGCCCAATCGGGGAATCAATCTAGCGGGGCAAGGCGAGAGGACATCAACGATTTAAACCACTGCCTATTACGCCTTCTATCCTTATGGGCAGAGAACTATTTCTTGAACTGAGTTTGTTAGTTAGGGCGGTGCGCCAAATCTTCACTCTTTGGCACTGCCCGAGATCTTAGTTCCACAGCTCCAATCTTTGATGCACTTTCCGATGATGATGACCATTTCCCTGTTCCTGTTCCTTCCGTGGCAAGCAAGTTTTGGGCTTGTTCGTGACCCAATCTCCAACTTTCACAATAGCGATCGAAAGGGGGAACCGGAAGCAAGAGGAATTTCGTGAGAAACATAAAATTAAACTCAAAATAGAGATATTTTTTAAAAAATGAATTTGGGGCGATTTTTTTAAAACTCAACTCCATATGAATCCAATGCAACTGGAAAAAAGGAAATTTTATGGCACGAGCATGTACGATATCCAAGTTGTATCCGCACCGTACCTTACCATACCCAAATTTGTATCGGGTACTCGGGTACGCATGCCTATGGAGGGGGTGGCATATCCTGCAACTGTAATGTCCCCTTCTAGATGCATGGTTAGTCCATCATAGAGTTCCCGTGGACTAACAGCTTGGTTAGGGCACTGTGGTTGTTTTGGCTTTGGAGGTTTGTGTCAGTGCAAGAATTGTGGTTCAGATACAGTGGATCCAGTTAGCATCATCTTAGAGGCTCAGTCTTGCTCTTGGTCAGTACTTACTATTTTTAGTAAGTCTGGAGTCAATGTCGGTTCAGCATTTTCAGAGTGGCATCGGATTCCTCTCGTCGAGGGCTTTCCAACGAACTATAAATCTCTTATTTCCGGCACCGTCTTCATATTTATTTTAAAGTCCGAAGATTTATTAATGTTATATTAATATGGACTTTATTATATTTGTGCAAAAGTGACTTAAAGGGAAATGAAGACATAACTTTAAGTTGTGACCATGGGCACCCTTCCCTAGGGAAATAAAAGTGTTTTTAAAAGTTAATTTCCCTCCTTAATGCCAAACGCCCATCTTGGAGGGGAAATAAGAAGAGGTTTTGGAGCTCATTTGGATTATGCTTGCTTTTTGATATTTTCTCTTTGGAGCTCTACTAGGGTTTGAGGGTTTGAGCAATTCAAACCAGGGTTTTGGAGACGAAAACCTCCATTAGTGATGGCATTCTACAGGTGTGCAATACCACCCAAAGGTGCCATTGATAGTGAATGCATTCAGTGTTCACAGTTGTGTTGAAATGGAGTCCGATGGATAAGTTATTTAGAGATTGCTAAGCATATCTTTGTAGTTTATTGGAGCATTGTGTTTGCAGATTGGAATGAGGGTGTATTGACTGATTAGAGCAGATTATATTGGGGTTTTGGGACTGCTGCAACTTTCCTTTGCTGGCCATACACTCTAGAGCAGGCCGTACATCTTGAAGTAGCCCATTTTGAGTGGATTCCGGCATTCATTCACTCTTAGTTTGGTCGTTCAGCCTTGGAGGACATTTCAGACTGTATACAGAGCAGATTCAAGGTGATTTCAGTATTATATGTTGCAGATTTCTCACAGCCATGGCCGTACCTCCCCAAGAGTGACGTGGGGGTCTTGGAATGTCATTTCGCCTTGTGGGTATCTCATATTATGCATTGTTAGAGGCATTTGGAGCCTATTTGTATTGCTGATACCATTTGTATGCTCATCTTTGTATTTCTGGTGAGATTGGAGTAATTTCCAGCCATACCCATTGCTGGTCCGGCTACAACTGTTGTATGAAGTTGTAAATCTCAACATGGGTATGTGATAGTAATTCATTATTGGCCATTTTACTATCTGGGTAGTCAATAGTTTCTTCATATTCTTTGTATATTTTCTGGGTTTTAGTTATTTGCTCTATATTGTATGCTCCGGCAACACATCTGCAAGAAAACTGAAAACCCCTTCTGCATTCTTCTGTCTAGTTCTGAAAGACTACAATAAAAATTAAAAATAACACATAAAAAGAACTTTAAAAAATTACAAACAGGTACGGCACATTATAGCAACCCTACCATCTACCAATCAACTCCTATAACTACCCAAAAGCCGACAGCCAATGTAATAACTTCAACTAATTTTTTTGGATTTTTACAATATTTGAAATATGCAAATGCAAGTCCTCGCACTTTCTAATCACCCAAATCCCAATGTGGGCAAAGTGAGAACATACAATGTTTGGTAACACTATCAAGCTAAATGCAATGTTGGAAAAGTAAATAGGCAGCATAGCTAACTAGCGCATACAGGCAGCATAGCTAACTAGAGCATACAGGTAGCATAGTCGACCATATCAACACCCCTTCAGTGGACAAGTATGCATGAATGCACAAGCCATTGGCAAGCTACAAATAGGTCCAATCAAGCCAAATTGGTCGATAACAAGCGGACCCAATCAATGCCAAAACGGGCTAAACAATAAAATGCAAATGCAAAGGGATCTGGTGGTAAACCATCTAGCATCCTTACAATTATGAAATCTAATGCTATCTGGCAGTGCTACCATCAAAATTTACAATAAACATGAAATATGAAATTACTGATAAATTATCTCTGGAAATGCGTAACAGCAACATAGTGAAAAATTATTCTAATCAATAAATTATCATTGTTGCAACAAAGACTAGTCCATAAATGAACATAAAATATTGTCAAGTCAATGGTACATCATGACTAGAAATCTAGTAAGATGCAAACAATGTGTTGTTCTAAAGGTTGCAATCTGACACAGGAAGTTGATGTAGACTAAACTAACTCCCAAACTACTAAATATCACTAAAAACTGAACTAAACAACCCAAAAATGCAACTGTACGGCCCCCATAAATCATTACTCACTGCTACAATACAAATCAGAACTGTACAACAGTTTGGTACAATGGTACGGCTAGGCCAAAGACTGTAAAATGCTATCCCAAACAGTAGCGATTTATTCCACACATTCAGACACCACTTCTTGACATTGTATGGCCTGAATGATTAGTAGGGCCCACAAACTCCAAAAGAAATAGTGATCAGATATGTATAAGCAAATAAATTCATGAAATCTAAACAACCCAACTAAAACACACCAAAAATCCACGCAAACACATTGAAATATAACTCCACAATAATTCTAAATTGGTAACTGCAAATATTTAGTTCACCAGTGATTCCTAAATGAAACCATTCAATTGGCTAGAAGGGTTTTTGTCCTCGAAACCAAATCATGAAGCACACACGTAATCTCTAGATGGAATTACTCAATTAGCTAGGAGGGTTTTCGTCCTCGAAACTAATCTTCCCAAAAGAGTTTTCGTCCTTAGGCAAAAGAAGATGAACAAAGTTGAATCTTTGAAACAAGAGTTTTCTCCAAGTTAACAATAGCCTCTTTCTGTTCTCAATTCTTCTTTTATAAACACTTTCAAGGCAACAATTTTTTTTTTTTTTTTTCACTTTTCCCTTCAATAATAAAAATAAAGTGACTTTCGAATCTTTTAATTTGATAATACTTTTAAATCCCATTTTCAACGTTACTTTTATGACCCACTTTTAAAACAACTTTTTTAGTCACCACTTTGTACCCTGGTGGTGCCCACCTGGGTTTGGGTTTCGAGCATTTGCATCCACTGGCATTTTCATTTTAAACCCAAAAAATTCTAAGTTCTTCGGCCTTCACAGGTGTATGCATGTCGCTTTGTATGTACATGGCCGTTTGTATCTAATGTACAAGTGCAGATGTACATTGACGGACCCAAAAAAGAAGTCCAATCGGCTCCAAAAAAGTGAAAAAATAGTTATATGCATCTTTGTATGCATATCGGGTTGTATATCGCATATTCCAGGGTATATTCTGCTGTTGTATCAAAAGATTGCATGTATATTTTGTTGTATATTCGATATACAACGGGTGAGATACAATGGCGGACTTCAAAAAAGTTAAAATCGGGTTGAATAATGGTCGGGCCCACAGGTATACAAAGGGAATTGTATGTATGTTCGATATACAATGTGACATACAAAGCAGGATATACAATCCCGGATTCCAAAGGTTATCAAATCGGGCCTGGCGGGCATACATACAAAAAGCAAAGTTGAAAAGTCAAAGGTTTGTATCCACCGTTGTATATTGTTTCATATATACAACTGCACATACAAGGTGAAATATACAAGCCGACAAGTGCAAAAGTGGACGCGGCCAGTGAATTAACTGCACTTGTGAAATGGGTGAAGTCCGCCATTGTATATTGGGGTTGTATGTTCCCAATATACAATTGGACATACAACAGGAAGATACAAAGAAACATACAAGGCGGAAGCGGTCAAAGTCAACAGTCTTCAAGAACATGGTGGGGCCCACGCGGTTGTATGTTCCGTGGGTTGTATGTATGTATATATACAATGCAAGATACAAGACACACATACAACCCGGACGCGAAAGGATAATGTGTTTTGGCGGATTTCTGTTTGGAGTCTGCGGTTGTATGTATATTGCGTATTGTATATATGCAATGTATATGGTAATATACAAAGGGAAGATACAAAGCCCGGACCTGATAGCGATTGCAATTTGTTTTATAAGGATTTGGGGTCCGCACTTGTATGTGGCGATTGTATGTATATACAATTGCACATACAATTTCTGATGCAAAAGGAGATACAATGGATCGTCGATGAAGAGGCCAATGCTTAGCGACAGTGATCCAATCAGGTGTTGCCACGTGTCCAAGTCAGTTGTATGTATATACAACTGCATATGCAAGGATTTAAAGGCAAAAATAGGGCGAAAAAGGTAAAAAGTGTTTTTACGCTACGAAAAGTCAAAGGAGCAAAAAGACACCTGCGTGGCATGTTTTCATTGGCCGATATCTTTTCAAAGCTGGTGACTGGATTGACCGATCAAATTGAAGCCGCAGATCTCAGTGGGAGAAAATGAATCGACGGCCACTTTCAAATTTTCAGAATGCGAAGGAGTTCTTGTGTTCGCAGCTGCATTCCGAGCGGGAAAAGTTCCTAAACACGCAACTGCTGCATTTCTAGAGGCCTCGGACAGGTTGGCCATTAATGGCAAATTTGCAGAGGCATGGTCTTGATTGACAGGTCAACTACCTGATTAAAGGCGAAAATCTTCAATCGGCGGCTCACATCCTGAACCTACCTGCCCTTTCCTCTTCTCACGGCTGCATTGAATATTTTCGGTGCCATTTAGATGGTGCATTGTATCTGGCAGCATTTTGAAATGACATGTGCCTTGATTGCTGAGTACACGTTCTGGGTATATCAGGACTGTGTCACTCATTTTTCTGTGGTTGAAGACTTGGGCAATTTTTTGGAGAAAATAACGAAAACAGAGCATTTCTTGGTTGTTCTGTCTCTTTTGGAGTTTATGAGTTGCATCTGAATGCAGGTTGCACACATGTTCGGTTTCATGTTGTGTTTATATGAAAAATGTTTCTTTGCATGTGTTTAGTTGTTTGTCTCCATTTGTTGTATGCATCCCTTCTTTTGAATCTGGTTGCTAAGGGTTACTTAGATTCTAGGATATAGATTTCTATATTGCATGCTTAACTTTTGACCTCCATTCAAGGAGTGGATTAAACTGTTTTAGGTTAAGTATGAAGAAGATTGTATAGCAGCAGGGATATTTGTAAGTAGAGATAGCTAAATACTCATTCTTGGGTGGTGTTTGTAAGGCCAATACCTATCCAGCCCCTTGAATCTTGAATGCTAGTGCAAATCATTCACTTGTATATGTCTAGTTGACTCCTTGACCTGAGATAGGCAACAGTCTGCCCTTGTGTAGTAGTTATGATCCAAAACCCCCTGTCTTGCACCCAAAATATAAATACAAATCATTTCATAATTCCAACCTATTAGTTTGTAGGAGTAGAAATAGGACCCCTGTATACTCTCATTTCTAACCAGTTAGATATATCCAAGAACACTGCCAACCTTGTGATTTATCATGCAAATCTTGGTCCAAACATGAGAGTATTATGCCTGTTGTTGTAAAGCTAAATTTTTCTATTAGGTGAGTCAAAGACAAATCTTTAGCTATAGGGATACCCCCTTGGTGCGGCAGAACTAGAAGTGAAGGGGAGGCAGCTCACACAACCTCCTGTATTTGTTGGCCGAATCTGCCTGTGCATTAGAACTGTCAAACCCTTTGCTGATTCGGAGAGAAAGACCCAACAAAGTGGCGACTCTACTGAGGAGTTGAAGTAAAAGAGTGAAATCTTGCCCATCCGAGTCACCAACAAAGTGGCGACTCCGCTGGGGATGTAATGTCATACCCATAAAAGTGTGAGTCTAAAAGATTGAAGAATCAGACCTGAAAGTGCCTTGTTGCAGCAAACTTAAAGTTGTATATGTGGCTCTGCTGTTGGAGGATCTAGAAAGGAAATAAATGAATTTTCAGCTTCATGATATTTGAAGCTCATTCATCTGCCAAGGAGGTGGCGACTCTGCACAAAAAGAAGCTAAAAAAAGAATACAAAGATGTGTTAGATTTTCATACTTTCAGTCAGGGAAAGGAATTTGCAGCGGCTGCAACATATCCAGGTATTTTCACATGTTTTGGTTTTCAAAAACCATGATGTATAAGTTTTAAAAGACTCCCTATTTGGTGAAGTAGCACTAGTTAAAAGGAAAAATATTGGTGATAAGCTTGCATGCTTTGTATTTGCTAAAAATGTATTTTGTGTTTCAGAAGAAGTATGAAATGTTGTTGAAAGACTCATTTAGAGGACTTTAAGAAATTTGAAACGGCAATTTATATTGTAAAGGCCTAAGGTCATTGTTGTAAGAGGAATTCTGAGTTGAGGAAAGGCTTACAAAGGGCATATAAAGATGTACTGTCAGCCCATGCACCCTTGTGAGGTGTCAAATGCAAAAATGTATAATGATCAATCCCAACCATGTAATAAAAGAAGCTTCAGCATTAATAGATATAAGCCCATCAATTTTGATGGCATTTGTGGTTATCCAAATGCTTTTCCATCTAAGATCAGAAAGTATTTGCCTAAATTCAGTAGTGCAAAGGATGAATCAGCTGAGAGACACTTGCAGCAGTTTCGAAATGTAATAGATGACTTTGAGGTTGACCATGAAGATGTAGTTATGAGATTATTTGTTCAATCTCTAGATGAAGATGCAAGGGACTTGTTCTCTTAGCTTCCGGCCTACTTTGTCAGCTCTTGGCAAGAATTTAAATCTGCATTTCTAGAACAATATGGTGAAAGAATATCTAAATATACAGTTATCAGTGATTTCATTTACATCCTTATTGAAAAAGATGAGTTAATTCCAGCCTTTAACCTCAGATTTATGAAGGCATTGAAAAGAATTCCAGAATGTATGAGACCTAATGATGCATTGTGCCTGGGGGTCTATCTAGGAGCATTTGATAAGAAAATGAGTTATAGATTGTGAGATAAGGAGCCCACCACATTGCATCAGGCACATCAGTTTGCAATAGACATTGAAAACAATTGGAGGTATGGAATTCAAAAGGGTTATTTCTCTGCAAATTTCTTCTGCCCTAGCGCCCCCAATGTTGGTGAAATATATAATTTATATGTTGAAAATGAATGTCAAAGTACTCACACCCCTACTATCCCTGTTTATGCATCATTCCAAGTTAATGATGACTCTGCCATAAGGGAGGATGCCCTGATTTGCCCAGCAAATGAAGTTGATAATAGTGATTTTTCAAGTGATATTAATATGCCAGTCCTAAGCAAAGAGCATTCATGTTTAAATGATCCAGTTGTGCATGGTTGTGACCATATGGATCAAGAGTCAATATCAGTTTTATCAGGAAGTATTAGAGGGCTGGAAAGTGATATGGATAGTGCAGCTTCAGAATGCATTGAAGTAACAGAGACCTTGTACGTGGGGCAATCAGATGATGAAGAGGACGTGGATTGTCATGAAGAAGAAGCAGAGACCTTTGCAATGAGAATGAATCCCCTTTATGATGAGACTTTAGATGCATTGAACATTGTGAGTCATGACCCTCATTGGTGTAGAATTAACCCTCTTTTTGAAAATGATGATGAATATGAGGAGACAACTGACATAGGTGCTACATCAGTTTGTGAAGAGGGGACGTATAAACCAGAATCAGAGATCTTCAGCTCTTGTGAGGATAATATTGATATGCAAATTGTGGATAACGAATGTTCATCATCAGTTGGTTCAAACATGTGTAATGATGGCTGTGTGTATCAAGTTTTGATATCACTGTCAATAAGTGATATGAATGACATTGAAGATCTCATATATTTTGAATGTTTTCAGTTTCTGGATCAGCTGGATGAGTGCCTGGTAATGCGCAGTAGCCAGGTAGATAATGAAGAATGCCAAACGCAATATGGTGATATACTGTTTGAAGAATATAACATACATATGTTGCCTAATGCTAAAGGATATTATAGTATGTATGGTTATGTGTCTGATTGTGAGATGCAGAGTGACAGAGGCAATACTGACAGAGGCAAGTTTTCAAAAATGGTGAAGTATGTAATTGACAAGATCAGCCTGTGGGCAGATTTTGTTAATGTTTTCATCTGTGGTTGGGATCATTCAGATCGGAATCAGGTATTTGGCAGGAGGAGATTAGGGTTTTTCATTTTTGGCTGCCCAGGGCCGCCAAAATAGTATTTCAAAAATGTGATATGTGATGCAGGTTGGTGCAGCGTTTAACTCTGTGGCCCAATGGATATAGCCCTTGGTCTGCGTCCCAGAGATCTGGAGTTCTCGCCATGCCTGCAAGAGGCATGCGTTCCCGAGACAGAGCCAATGGTGGTGCCCACCTGTGTTTGGGTTTCGAGCATTTGCATCCACTGGCATTTTCATTTTAAACCCAAAAAATTCTAAGTTCTTCGACCTTCAGAGTTGTATGCATGTCTCTTTGTATGTACATGGCCGTTTGTATCTAATGTACAAGTACAGATGTACATTGGCGGACCCAAAAAAGAAGTCCAATCAGCTCCAGAAAAGTGAAAAAATAGTTGTATGCATCTTTGTATGCATATCGCGTTGTATATCGCATATTCTAGGGTATATTCTGCTGTTGTATCAAAAGATTGCATGTATATTTTGTTGTATATTCGATATACAACGGGTGAGATACAATGGTGGACTTCAAAAAGGTTCAAATTGGGTTGAATAATGGTCGGGCCAACAAGTATACAAAGGGGATTGTATGTATGTTCGATATACAATGTGACATACAAAGCAGGATATACAATCCCGGATTCCAAAGGTTATCAAATCGGGCCTGGCGGGCATACATACAAAAGGCAAAGTTAAAAGTCAAAGGTTTGTATCCACCGTTGTATATTGTTTCATATATACAACTGCACATACAAGGTGAAATATACAAGCCGACAAGTGCAAAAGTGGACGCGGCCAGTGAATTAACTGCACTTGTGAAATGGGTGAAGTCCGCCATTGTATATTGGGGTTGTATGTTCCCAATATACAATCGGACATACAACAGGCAGATACAAAGAAACATACAAGGCGAGAGCGGTCAAAGTCAACAGTCTTCATGAACATGGTGGGGCCCGTGCGGTTGTATGTTCCGTGGGTTGTATGTATGTATATATACAATGCAAGATACAAGGCACACATACAACCCGATAGCGAAAGGAGAATGTGTTTTGGCGGATTTCTGTTTCGAGTCCGCGGTTGTATATATATTGCGTATTGTATATATGCAGTGTACATGGTAATATACAAAGGGAAGATACAAAGCCCGGACCCGATAGCGATTGCAATTTGTTTTATAAGGATTTGGGTCCGCACTTGTATGTGGCGATTGTATGTATATACAATTGCACATACAATTTCAGATGCAAAAGGAGATACAATGGATCGTCGATGAAGAGGCCAATGCTCAGCGATAGTGATCCAATCAGGTGCTGCCACATGTCCAAGTCAGTTGTATGTATATACAACTGCATATGCAAGGATTTAAAGGCAAAAATAGGGCGAAAAAGGTAAAAAGTGTTTTTACGCTGCGAAAAGTCAAAGGAGCAAAAGGACACCTGCGTGGCACGTTTTCATTGGCCAATGACTTTTCAAAGCTGGTGACTGGATTGCCCGATCAAATTGAAGCCGCAGATCTCAGTGGGAGGAAATGAATCGATGGCCAGTTTCAAATTTTCAGAATGTGAAGGAGTTCCTGTGTTCGCAGCTGCATTCCAGGCGGGAAAAGTTCTTGAACACGCAACTGTTGCGTTTCTAGAGGCCGCAGGTAGGTTGGCCATTAATGGCAAATTTGCAGAGGCATGGTCTTGATTGACAGGTCAACTACCTGATTAAGGGCGAAAATCTTCAGTCGACGGCTCACATCCCGAACCCACCTGCCCTTTCCTCTTCTTCTCACGGTTGCATTGAATATTTTCGGCGCCATTTAGATGGTGCATTGTATCTAGCAGCATTTTGAAATGACATGTGCCTTGATTGCTGAGTACACGTTCTGGGTATATCAGGACTGTGTCACTCATTTTTCTGTGGTTGAAGACTTGGGCAATTTTTTGGAGAAAATAACGAAAACAGAGCATCTCTTTTGGAGTTTATGAGTTGCATCTGAATGCAGGTTGCACACATGTTCAATTTCATGTTGTGTTTATATGAAAAATGTTTCTTTGCATGTGTTTAGCTGTTTGTCTCCATTTGTTGTATGCATCCCTTCTTTTGAATCTGGTTGCTAAGGGTTACTTAGATTCTAGGATATAGATTTCTATATTGCATGCTTAACTTTTGACCTCCATTCAAGGAGTGGATTAAACTGTTTTAGGTTAAGTATGAAGAAGATTGTATGGCAGCAAGGATATTTGTAAGTAGAGATAGCTAAATACTCATTCTTGGGTGGTGTTTGTAAGGCAAATACCTATCCAGCCCCCTGAAACTTGAATGCCAGTGCAAATCATTCACTTGTATACGTCTAGTTGACTCCTTGCCCTGAGATAGGCACCGGTCTGCCCTTGTGTAGTAGTTTTGTTCCAAAACCCCCTGTCTTGCACCCAAAATATAAATACAAATCATTTCATAATTCCAACCTGTTAGTTTGTAGGAGTAGAAATAGGACCCCTACATACTCTCATTCCTAGCCAGTTAGATATGTTCAAGAACACTGCCAACCTTGTGATTTATCATGCAAATCTTGGTCCAAACATGAGAGTATTCTGCTTGTTGTTGTAAAGCTAAATCTTTCTATTGGGTGAGTCAAAGACAAATCTTTAGCTATAGGGATACCCCCCTTGGTGCGGCAGAACCAAAAGTGAAGGGGAGGCAGCTCACGCAACCTCCTGTATTTGTTGGCCGAATCTGCCTGTACATTGGAACTGGCAAACCTTTTGCCGATTCGGAGAGAAAGACCCAACATACCCCATGCCTAGTGTTATCACTTTTGGCCCTCTTTTAAAAACACTTTATGACATTGGCCACCTTTCTTTTAAATAAATAACTAAACATAAGTTGCCTTTTTAAAAAAATATTATAAAGTCCTTAAAACAAGTTAATTATTTAATTATTTTCCACATATTATTCCCAAAGTCTACAGAAAATATTAAAATGGGCCAATTATATTTTCTTGATAACTCCATCAACACCTTAAGTGCATAGGTCTTCCGTCCATAGATGGTTGGCTCACCAAGGATGATGGAATTCTCCAAGAATGTTGGAATGGACCAGAAAAGGGACATTACAACCAATTAATACATAATCGGATAACCATATTATCAAAACATAATAAAGGCATTGTATGTTGACTACAAGATCAAGCAAAGCAACAATAGTTATATTCACTACATTGTGATTTTGTGTTTTTGTCATTTTGTAGTTTTAGCCTTTCGGCCTTTTGTTGTATTTGTTATAAATGCACATTGATAATGAAAACTCAAAGCAATGATTTTTTGTTAATTTGTAAATTGATTCTCACGTGAATTCCCAATTCAGCTCTAGCATTATGTAATATGGATTATAATGTATACGATGAAGACCTCATCATATGAATAATTTAAATTTCCTATATTTTTAATTTTTCCTATTTTAATTGACGTCCCCAGAAAAAGGGTCTCCCATGCTCTACCATAGCAGAACCGCATTATCCCCATCCCAAGAACATTGTAGAACATAGATACTGATGAGCACACGAATATACTAAGAGGGGGGGTGAATTGTAATGTGCCGTACCTATTTGTATTTTTTAAAAATCTTTTTATGTATGATTTTATTAATTTTTTGTTTGATGTTTCAAACTAGACAGAAGTATGCAGAAGGGGCTTTTAGTTTTCCTGCAGATGTGTTGCCGAAGCATACAATATAGAGCATATATGGAAAACCCAAAAAATATACAAAGAATTTGAAGATACTATCGACTACCCAGATAGTAAAATAGCCAAATATAAATTACTATGACATACCCATATGGAGATTTACAACTTCATGTCGTGGCTGTAGTCGGACCAGCAATGGGTAAGGCTGGAAATCACTCCAATCTCCCAAGAAATACAAGGAATGTCAATCCAATTGTTTTCAACAACAAGAAGGCTGCAAATCGCTCAAGAAAGAGGTACAAGACTGCTGCAACACTAACAACTAGCTCCCAAAATCAAATGTCACTCTGGTTGGGTGGTACGGCCATGGCTGAAATGCAAACAGCAATACAAATAACCCAATCCCTGACTATTTCTCTTCCAAACCAGGTCTGGAATGGTCCTTGGGTAATGGCGATCAAGTGTGGTTGAAAGAGCTGCCCTTAAAGACTTCAAAATACCTCCTACAAAGTGGTACGGCTGGCTGATATGGTACGACCAGCATCTACAGAAGAGAACAGTCTCAAACACCAATAAAATTTGCTCATCAAACACCAATAAACTGATCTCTGTGACTGAATATGAAGAACTAAATGAAATGTGTGAGAAATATGCTTAGTCCTTCCTCAAAACCTCAGAATCTAGACTCCAATGAAGCACAGTTGTGAATACTAGATGTATCCACCATAGAAGCACCGTTGGGTGGTATTGCACACCTATAGAATGCTGCTACTTAGGGAGGTTTTCGTCTCCAAGAGCCTCTGGTTCGAATCCCTTCAAACCCTAGAGCCAAAGCTCCAAAACCCCAACAAGGGAAATCTCAAAGAGAGAACAAAATAATAATCCAAGCCTATTGAAATGAGAGCTCTTTTCCTTCTTTTATACTTTTTCAATTGGGAGTCTCTAAAATCCTCTTGCATATGAAATAAAACATGAGAGGGAAAAAACATTTTAAAATATTATAATTCTCTTTAATTCTTTTCTCAATATCACCCCCAAAGTCCCCTCATTTAAAACAACATTAAGTTGTGCCTAGGCACCAAGGTCCAATATTAAATAATGATGTTTAATTTACGGACTTTAAAACAGAGGCCAAGATGATGTTGGAATCCAATGATCTATAGCTCATTAGAAAGGTCTTGACAAGACGAATCCAAACCCACTCTCAAAATCCCGATCCGACCCCGAACCCGAACTTACTAAAAATAGTAACGGTCATATGCAACTGAGCCCATACAGAGGGTACCAACTAGACCCAAACCATCTGATAACTTTGAGCTCAATGCAATGCCAGGAAGAGCCAACAACTGATTGCCAAGTCACCGAAACAACGCCAAACTGACACTTACTAAAAATAGCAATGTACGCCGGGGACCAAAGAGAACAAATCCAGAAAAACCTAGAAAGATCAACGACATGCAAGCACTTACTATAAATAGTAAGTACAGACAAGTGGTCCAAAATCTCTCCTGAAAGTGTCAACTAGCTCCACTGGATCACCCGAACACACTGGTGACATCGAAAAACTCCTCTGATTATGCTGTCACCAACCCAAAAAGTCAGCTCTGACTTAACTGCAAGAGAACCCGAAAATGGGGACATTACAGTCCGCTCTTCCCAAAGATTGCTTGTCCTCAAGCAATGCCAATACAACCTCCAAGCAACAGACTAAACCCAACTGAAACCAAAAATGATCCCAGGGTCCCAAGTTATTTTCAGCATAGAACCACCACGTTGATGCTGTGCTACTCTGATAAAACCTTCACCATGCAGAGAGTGGTGAAGCAACACCTCGGAATCCAACTGAACTGTCATGCCAAACCTATCACCACCTGGATCCCAACACATTAGAACCTCACATACATCAATCATGAAGAGGAAATTAAACCTCGAAGTGTCTGAACCACAACATTCCCCTCCATCCTCTGCAAAACTCCTATGGATGTACTGACTACACAACATAGGTGCTAGAAGATATGAAATTGCTCCTCTCAGAATGAGGGAATGAATAAACTCTCCTCCATCACCGTTGTAAAGACTAAACATGCCATCATGCCCACTGACACTGCAACCTCTCAGAAGCCATGTCTCCAATGGAAATTTACGAGACCAAGAAGCTGCAAACTCTGTCTGATACATATCACCATGATGGTAATCTGATCTCTGACTCTGCAAATAATCCTCTGAATGTATCTGAGTCAACCACCTGCAATCTCTAGTTCCACCTTTTGTAGATGGCAACCCTTCACCCCACAATGAATGGTGTAAATCCTGAGCCAATCCACACTTACGCATCATCAGGTCATCTGTGTGTGGACTAAAGGAGAAACGATGAGCACTCCTCACTATGCAGTCAGAATAAAAAGCACCTGCCTTTGTCAACGATTGACCGACATAGTCATGGGGAACACACTCCTCATCACTCACATCACTTGAATCAAAATATGGCTGATGTCTTCGATCCTGAATAGCCAGCTAGGTAGATACTCTGGCAGCCTTTTCTGCGTACCCAATAGCATACGCCCTATCACGATACAATTGGAGATATTCTGATTTTACCTCCTCCAAAGCACTCCTGATGAATTGCAAATCATGAATGTCAGTACCAGCCAAGACCCCATACCGTCTCTGATACTCATGCAAGTGTTGATCACTCACATGCAAAGCTAAGGTGTATGTCTCATATTTTCATCTGCATGTCTCATATTTTCATCTATATGTCTGAATCTGACCTCACAGGATGGCAAGATCTTTAGCTCTGATACCACTATAATGTGTCGTACCTGTTTGTATTTTTTAAAGATCTTTTTATGTGTAATTTTATTAATTTTTTGTGTGATCTTTCAGACTAGACAGAAGAATGCAGAAGGGGTTTTCAGTTTTCCTGCAGATGTGTTGCCAAAGCATACAATATAGAGCATATATGGAAAACCCAAAAAATATACAAAGAATTTGAAGATACTATCGACTACCCAGATAGTAAAATAGCCAAATATGAATTACTATGGCATACCCATATGGAGATTTACAACTTCATGTCGTGGTTGTAGCCGAACCAGCAATGGGTAACGTTGGAAATCACTCCGATCTCCCAAGAAATACAAGGAATGTCAATCCAATTGTTTTCAACAACAAGGAGGCTGCAAATCGCTCAAGAAAGAGGTACAAGACTGCTGCAACACTAACAACTAGCTCCCAAAATCAAATGTCACTCTGGCTGGGTGGTACGGCCATGGCTTAAATGCAAACAACAATACAAATAACCCAATCCCTGACTATTTCTCTTCCAAACCAGGTCTGGAATGGTCCTTGGGTAATGGCGATCAAGTGTGGCTGAAAGAGCTGCACTCAAACACTTCAAAATACCTCCTACAAAGTGGTACGGCTGGCTGATATGGTACGGCCAACATCTGCAAAAGAGAACAGTCCAAAACACCAATAACATCTGCTCATCAAACACCAATAAACTGATCTCTATGACTGAATATGAAGAAATAAATGAAATGTGTGAGAAATATGCTCAGTCCTTCCTCAAAACCTCAGAATCTAGACTCCAATGAAGCACAGTTGTGAATACTGGATGTATCCACCATAGAAGCACCGTTGGGTGGTATTGCACACCTGTAGAATGCTGCTACTTGTTGTGACATTTTCACACATCACCCCATTGCAAATGGGGACCCCCTCTTTTCTCGCTTTCGCCGTCTTTTTTTTTTGATCTTGCAGTTTCTTGCTCGAATCCATGAAGCTAAGAAAGAATGTCTGAGCAGTCAGCTCACAGGGAACATTAGGAATGCTTGAAATAGTGAATTTCCCTGAGGATAAGTGAAACCCTGACTATCATTCCTCGATCAAAACTGACCAATCCATGGCATAGGTCCATCATTCCATAGGAAAGGTCTAAGTCCTGCACCCTCAGCATAAGACTCCTTGACGAATAAGTTCCTTATCCAAGAATCCTGTTCCAAAAAATTCCTGTCCAGAATCCCGTTCCAAGGTCTATCTGGATTCTTGTTCCACAGTCCAATCCATGTTTCAAACTTCAGAGTCTGGAGGTCCTTGTTTGCAATCCCATTCCGGTGGTCTTTGACCTAAGTCCCTGTCTAGGGCCCTACTCCAAAACCCACCATGATTTATGTTCCAGAGTTCTAAATCCAGTGTCCGGGGTGCACCAAGGCCTTGTCATTCCTTGCCGAAACTCATCGATCCCTAACTTGAAGTAATGGAAAATTCCAAAGATGACTACAGGGGTTCCATGATAAAAGTGGCAGTTCCTCGTTCCAAGGTATAAATCCTCGTTCAAATGTCAAGAAGCTTCATCTAGAGTGAATAGAAATTCCACAATTCAAGGCAGGAAAACCCAAGATCCTCAGGAAGGAATTCCTGAACTAGATATTCCTTGACAGGAAGGAATTCCTGAACTGGATATTCCTTCACAGGAAGGAATTCCTTAACTAGATTTTCCTTGACAAGAACATTCTTGAACTGAACATTCCTTGACCCACTCCAAAAGGGTGACCTTCTACCTTGCAAGAGTTCCGGACAGGAAATTTCCTTCACTTAGTGAAATTTGCAAAACAAGGAATTCAAGGATCATTCCATTCCAAGACCCACCCTGAAGCTGTGACTTTTTGCCTTGGAGGAATTCCTGACAGAGGAAATTCCCTGACCATCAGGAAAATGCGATAAGGTGGAAAATCCTGTTCCTACAGGAATTTGTGCCCTAGGAAATTCCTCCTTGACTGTCTCGATTTTGTGACCTGGAAAATTCCTCCTTGACTGTTTGGATTTCGCGACCTGGAAAATTCCTCCTTGACTATCTGGAATTTGCGCCCTACGAAATTCCTTCTTGACTATCTGGATTTTGCGACCTGGAAAATTCCTCCTTGCCTGTCTGGATTTTACGACCAAGAAAATTCTTCCCTGACCAGGTGGACTTTGCGCTCCTAGTCAGGAATCCAGTTCAGCCTGGAAAGTGCGACCTGGAAAGAAGGAAATCTGTTGGTACTGAAATGTGCGACCTAGGAAATTCCTCCCTGACTATCTGAAAAATTCACCATGAAAAAGGGAGATTCCTTGAGGGGATGGAAGAAAAGAAAACTCCGTATTTCGCCATAAAAAATGGAAGATTCCTTGAGAGGGATGGAGGAAACGAAACTCCATATTCCGGATCCCGTGTCGCCATTAAACCTTCCTAAGGCAGCTAGAGTTCACCAACTCCGTATTTCACCATGAAAATGTGGGATTCCTTGAAGAGATGGAAGAAACGAAGGATGCAAGAAACGAGCTCTGTCTTTCACTAGGGAAATGAGAGATTCTTTGAGGGGATGGAAGAAACAAAAGCCCCGTGTTTCAGATCCCATGTCAATAACTGAACCTCCGTAAAAACAACTAAAAGTGTACCTGCTGCAAAACTAAAGCCCCACTCAAAACTGAAGAAAAGATAAGTCCTTACCTAAAATCCTGGAAACTGGACAGGCAGGGTCAAAAGTGCAAAATCCTTGACTTGTGGAAATGTGCGCTCCAGGACAGTTTTTGTCCTTGGGCGCAAAATCCTTGACCTGTGGAAATGTACGCTCCAGGTTAGTTTTTGTCCTTGGGCACAAAATCCTTGACCTGTGGAAATGTGCGCTCCAGGACAGTTTCTGTCCTTGCGCGCAAAATCCTTGACCTGTCGAAATGTGCGCTCCAGGACAGTTTTTGTCCTTGGGCGCAAAATCTTGCACCTGTGGAAATGTGCGCTCCAGGACAGTTTTTGTCCTTGGGCACAAAATCCTGCACCTATGGAATTTTGCGCTCTTGGACAGTTTCTTGTAGTCCCTCCACAGATGGCTCCTATCCAAAATGGAGTGTTAACCTTCATGAAATCCTGGACAACTGGCCAACAAGAGGACTCTCCTGACCCAGCCTGAGGATGCAACTAAACAACTGCACTCCGGAACTTGCAGGAAGATATGACAGATGGATTCCATTTCCCTCCACGAATGATTCCTGTCCAAAACAAAACAATAACCTTCATGAAATTCATCAAGGAAAAGATCTCCAAAACTTAGCAAAATCTGGACAAGAGAATTTGGAAGGAATCCCCTACTGGAAGAAATCCAGGACTGGAAGGAATCCCCGACTGGAAGAAATCCAGGACATCAAGAAATCCCAACATCTGAAAATCCCCGACATTTGAAAACCCAGGACATCAAGAAATCCCCGACATCAGGAAATCCCCGACATTAGAAAATCCCCGACATTGGAAAATCCCTGACCACCTGGAAATTGCTCCCTGACCTGGAAATTCCTCCTGTCCATGCCTGGTAACCCTGGAATGAAGGAGAAGTTAGTCCAAGTGTGAAGGATACCAGAAAGTGAAGAAAATCCGTTGTTTATTCAGGAATTCATAAGTTAATTTGATCAATTATGCAAGTTTAGTTCCTGTTTTATCTTTTGATTGCATTGCATTTAAGGATCTTGTTAATCATGACTACCCAAGGTTTCCCTTGTTTCACAGGAAACCAGGATGAGGATGGGCTTCCATGAAGACGGAGCTCAAGGATGATCAAGGACTATCTCAAGCATCATGGAGTTCCAATACCAGAGAGAACTACTTCCAATGCCAGACGAGGAGACTACATGTGAATTCCACAAGAAGAAAAGAGAAAATACACTTCATGTCCAACATCAAGGACTTCAGTTCTGGACAAGAGGATCAATCCTTGGACAACCAGGAGGATGCACTCCAAGTTCACCATCCATCGAGAAGAATGAGAATCGACGCCAAGAGCAAGGATCCGTGCCAGTGCGAAGGAAAATACAGCAGGGATGGAATTTCAATTCCAAAGTACACAGCACCAAGACAAAATTCCATGGATCACTCCAAGAATTCCATCAGGATTGACCTGATTTCCAGCCTGGAAGGAATTCCACAGCAAAAGTTCCTTGACCCCCTGGATTATGCGCTCAGGAAGAAAATCATTCCTGGTCGCAAAATCCTGTTCCAAGTGGAATTTGCGACCAGGACAAATGGATTCCAAGACACCATGAAATTTGCGACCAAGGAGCAGGACAAACAGATAGTTGATTGGTCTCACCTACCTACCAAGCAACTTAGTCAGCCAGGACAGATGGCTGCTTTTCCCAAGACAGGTGGCAACATCCCAGGGAGCCTATGACATATTCATCCCTATCTCTTTAGGGTTTGCACGGATTTTCAGGAGATCAGATCTTCTCACCTCCTCTTTGTATTCTACTTGCCTATATAAAGGCTGAGGAGCCTCATTTGAAAGGGTCTTCTTTCTTCTTTCATTTCTTAGGCTCTTAGAGCAAGTAGTTAGTTAGCTGTTCCTTTTTGTTGCACTTCATTTCTGGAGCAAAGGAACTTTGAAGAATCAGCAAGATTGTTGTAAGACATTCCCAAATCAATATATGGACATTGAAGATTGGTGTTCTTGATATTCTTTGGATTGTGGCATGGTTTTCTGACTGACTTCTTTGAAGCAAATAATAAGCATCAAGATCTAAGTTGTTTCATTTCTATTTTCTTTCAAAGCTTTTCATTAGTTAGAATGATGGAGATTATTACTGTTGAATGGTTGAATCTGTTTGTTCATACCATTGATCTGTGGCTTGCAAATCACCGTGCATGGTTAGCCTGAACTAATTCCAAGTCTAACTTCGGTTGTTCTGCATGTTTCAGTTCCATGTCCCTTGCAGGAGCAGTCTCAAAATCCTTACTCCCCCTCAGAAGATAGCACCATCCCTACCTAGTTGTTGTCTCATGACGAAGCAGAGGACTGGTTCCAGTTTCCATCTTCAACAGTAGTCATTTCCATTGATTAGATTCCTGAACCCTTACCCCATCTTTTGCATTTTCGTTTAGATTTTCGCTAGGATTAGTTTTCCAGAGCCTCATTGCCAAATCATCCGCCTCTTCAAGAGTGGAACCTAGGAATTCCAAGTTGTCCATTTGTAAAGGAATTTCATTCACCCACCAATCCGAGTCCTAGGAGTGAATTCCATGTCCATGAAGGAGTAATCCCACGTAAGTCCCCCTCGTGATTACCAGCAAATCACATCATTCCACTGAGTCTATCCCACACCAGTCAAGACCTGACATAAAAGGAACCTTGGAGCAGTCTCATGCGATCACATAGTTCAACGTCTGAGAAGTTTTATTCAAGAGAGGATAGAATACTCTATGTTTTATTCTAATGTTTGTTGCAGTCATAAAACACTCATCAACATAAATTGGCGCTAGGAGGGCTGTTCAAGGTATTACTCCATTCATTATGGGCATGAACTACGAATTGTCCTGTTCATTTCGAGGTTAAAGGAAGGATTGCTGCATCCATTTCGAGTTATTCCTCCATCAAATGTCCAACAGAAGAGAAGGAATGTTGAATGAACTCCGGACTGTCAATGCGGAACCAAAGTGAGCTTTCAAACGAAAATTCGAGATTTGCTCTATCTCTTATATGCGGAAAATACAAAAAAGTAAAAGAATTCAGAAAATAAAAAATACAGACATTGATTTCTCAAGGCTTTCAAGGCAATTCAAGGTAGATCATCCTCAAGTTAACATTCTCCAGCTTTGGTGGACCCTGAATGCACAACTTCACCCTAAGAGTTTGAAAGACTTTGCGTCACAGAGGGGATGTAGAATCCATGAGACCAATGGACACAATGAAATGTATTGTCTAACATTTCTGTCTAGGATGGAATTAGCAATGCAAGGGAAAATTCCCTTTTCACAGGTGCATGAGCCAGTTGTTCGTACGAAGGTGGTGCCCGACGCCCTATTTGATGAAAGGGAGTTCTTTAGAAGTTTCAAGGAAATGATCAAGAAGATATTGAGTATTGAGAAGGATTTGTCTGCAGAAGACGTCTTGATTCCAAGTGGTTGGTGCTGGATTCATAACACAGCCCATTCCGAACTCACCTGTTCATCTTGTGCGGAAGCTATTTGTCAAGTCAAGGAACAATTGAGGTTGGAAGAAGCATCCAAGACACGATTAAGATTGAACATCTTGTGGAGCAAGTGTCTTCAAGAAATCAATTATCCATCCAAAGGAGAAGATTTTCCCATTTCATCCAATAGTGCAGACAGTACAAATGGCTCTGATAATCAAAATACTATTGAGGAGAACATGTTTGCATATCTTCTTCCAAGAAATAACGAGCCTGCTAGAGGAGAAGTTGGAAAAGTATTAGAAGATGTTCAGATAAATACATGTGACGATCAAGATGTTGATTCCTCCATCAAAAATGAAGGCGACTTCAGTCCATTACAAGAGGAGGAAATCCTTGACGAACACTCGTCCATGCTACAAGAGGAAGTCATCGAGAACGAATCACAAGAAATTTCAAGTGTACTTGGGGAGGAAGACAACCTTATGGATATGCTGGATAAAAAGGTACCAGCTATTGAGTCCAAGGAAGAAGAACAGTTCGAAGGGGCGCTGGAAGATCCAAGAAAGGAAGTGCCTGAACAGCTTTTGCCAAAGTGATTCCAAGATGAACGGGTTGCTGCAAGAGGAATGATCCATCAACAACTGCGACCTCCTGATACATTGATGGCGATTGAACAATTTCCGCTGGAAGACGAAATATCCCAGGTTGTTTCTCTCCCTGCCTTTAGTTGTGAAGATTATGAATTTGATTATGGAAATTTAGGAAAAACAACTTGTGTTTGGATTAATCATGGTCCTTTTGAATTGCCGCAACTGATAATCCTGCGTGAAATTTTGCTTGAATATGAGGAGTGTAGTGTGCAAGATCTTTTCTCCAAATTCAAGGATGAACGTGCTAAATTCTGAACAATCACTTACGCATTATTACTCCTATTCATTCTGAGAAATCATGCTAAATCATGTATATATTTAGATCTTTTAAGTCTTGTTCACTCTTTGCTTGTGGTTAGGTAGGTTTCTTTTCAGTTTGCTTTAGCTTAGGTTTGCTTTCCATAGTTAGTTCGCTTTCCTTAGTGTAGTGGTTGCTTACCTTTAGGTTTCTTTCCAAGGATCCCGATTTATGAAGAGGTGATGAACTTCCTAAAACACAATCTGGCTTATCTTGAAGTGTTCATTCCTTGGATAAATATTCCTGAAATTCTTTGCAATCCTAGGATGATTTTCTCTAACTTCATTATCAGGACAGGAATTGTACTTAACTTGGAAAGGAACCAATAATTGCGTCTTGACACTGATATCTTGCAGTCATAATGTTTTTTGATCTATATTGTTATTGATATCTCTTAGTCTTCCTTCAAGAAACATGAGTCATGAATTGGAAGTTTGGTGTGGACCCCATGGTTAATTTTGAATAAGCATGAATGCTGGCTCCTGGAGGAAGGATCGACTGTTTAGCATAACTTAAAGCATTCAAAGATCTTATACTTTACACATTAAAAAATCTAGAAGTAACTGAGGGAGTCTCAATGACCTTACATTAAGTGAAAAATCCATGGTCCACCTTTGCCGCCATCGGAATTCTACACCCAGCTAGCTGAGTTATCAACGTAACCTATGCCGTCAAAAGCATGTGTTGCAAGGGTAGCGGTACTGCATTGTACTCTGCCGAATTCTAGTTAGTTGAAAATCAAAAGAAAAGAAAAAGGAAAGCACTCAATCACACACTATGACTCAGTTAGATGGACAATCGAGCAATCCCTAGCGGGGCTATGGACGCTTGCTGGCAGTGGGGCTCTGCTCGAGTGGAATTACGAAGACAAACCCATCGGGGCTATAGACGCTTGCTAGCAGCGGGGCAATGTCCAGGTAGTTCAAGAGGTGCGTACTAATCACGTAGCTTAATGTAAAGGAAGTTTGATGACCTTGGTTGCCGACGGATGGAAATGAATATAAATGCACACACTTCGATCTCATGGATATGGATGATTGTGCTAAGCTTTCTGATTCTGATTTCGCGATCATGTACTCATTTTTGTTCAATCTAACGTGTGGGTGTACGCAGAAGGTTCTGACTCCCTGATTCTCGTTTATCATGTGAATACTTCACAAAATCAACGTATTTAACATTGCACACACCACAATGATCAAAAGAAGAAGTGTTTTGATTCAATCCTTTGTTCTTTTCCCTTTAGAGTGCATTTCTGGGTTGACTGATAGGATAGAGGGGATTATCCAAAGCTTTCTAGTTTAGAATGAGTCTTTATCTTTGAAATGTTCAGGAACATTTTGTTCAAAGGTGGCGCTAGATGTTGTGACATTTTCACACATCACCCCATTGCAAATGGGGACCCCTCTTTTCTCGCTTTCGCCGTCGTTTTTTCTTTGATCTTGCAATTTCTTGCTCGAATCCATGAAGCTAAGAAAGAATGTCCGAGCAGTTAGCTCACAGGGAACATTAGGAATGCTTGAAATAGTGAATTTCCCTGAGGATAAGTGAAACCCTGACTATCATTCCTCGATCAAAACTGACCAATCCATGGCATAGGTCCATCATTCCATAGGAAAGGTCCAAGTCCTGCACCCTCAGCATAAGACTCCTTGATGAATAAGAAGTTCCTTATCCAGGAATCCTGTTCCAAAAAATTCCTGTCCAGAATCCCATTCCAAGGTCTATATGGATTCTTGTTCCACAGTCCAATCCATGTTTCAATCTTCAGAGTCTGGAGGTCCTTGTTCGCAATCCCATTCCGGTGGTCTTTGTCCTAAGTCCCTGTCTAGGGCCCTACTCCAAAACCCACCATGATTTCTGTTCCAGAGTTCTAAATCCAGAGTCCGGGGTGCACCAAGGGCTTGTCATTCCTTGCCGAAACTCATCGATCCCTGACTTGAAGTAATGGAAAATTCCAAAGATGACTACAGGGGTTCCATGATAAAAGAGGCAGTTCCTCGTTCCAAGGTATAAATCCTTGTTCCAATCTCAAGAAGCTTCATCTAGAGTGAATAGAAATTCCACAGTTCAAGGCAGCAAAACCCAAGATCCTCAGGAAGGAATTCTTGAACTGGATATTCCTTAACAGGAAGGAATTCCTGAATTGGATATTCCTTGACAGGAAAGAATTCCTGAACTGGATTTTCCTTGACAGGAACATTCCTGAACTGAACATTTCTTGACCCACTCCAAAACGGTGACCTTCTACCTTGCAAGAGTTCCGGACAGGAAAATTCCTTCACTTAGTGAAATTTGCAAAACAAGGAATTCAAGGATCATTCCATTCCAAAACCCACCCTGAAGCTGCGACTTTTTGCCTTGGAGGAATTCCTGACAGAGGAAATTCCCTGACAATCAAGAAAATGCGACAAGGTGGAAAATCCTGTTCCTACAGGAATTTGCGCCCTAGGAAATTCCTCCTTGATTGTCTCGATTTTGCGATGTGGAAAATTCCTCCTTGACTGTCTGGATTTTGCGACCTAGAAAATTCCTCCTTGACTGTCTGGAATTTGCGCCCTACGAAATTCCTCCTTGACTGTCTGGATTTTGCGACCTGGAAAATTCCTCCTTGACTGTCTGGATTTTGCGACCAAGAAAATTCTTCCCTGACCAGGTGGACTTTGCGCTCCTGGTCAGGAATCCAGTTCAGCCTGGAAAGTGCGACCTGGACAGAAGGAATCCTATTGGTACTGAAATGTGCAACCTAGGAAATTCCTCCCTGACTATCTGAAAAATTCACCATAAAAAAGGGAGATTCCTTGAGGGGATGGAAGAAACGAAAACTTCGTATTTCGCCATGAAAATGGGAGATTCCTTGAGAGGGATGGAAGAAACGAAAACTCCGTATTCCGGATCCCGTGTCACCATTGAACCTTCCCAAGGCAGCTAGAGTTCACCAACTCCGTATTTCACCATGAAAATGTGGGATTCCTTGAAGAGATGGAAGAAACAAAAGATGGAAGAAACGAGAGATGGAAGAAACGAAAGATGGAAGAAACGAAGGATCGAAGAAACAAGCTCTGTCTTTCACTAGGGAAATGAGAGATTCTTTGAGGGGATGGAAGAACGAAAGATGGAAGAAATGAAAGCCCTGTGTTTCGGATCCCGTGTCGATAACTGAACCTCCGTAAAAACAGACAAAAGTGTACCTGCTGCAAAACTGAAGCCCCACTCAAAACTGAAGAAAAGATAAGTCCTTAGCTAAAATCTTGGAAACTGGACAGGCAGGGTCAAAAGTGCAAAATCCTTGACTTGTGGAAATGTGCGCTCCAGGACAGTTTTTGTCCTTGGGCGCAAACTCCTTGGCCTGTGGAAATGTGCTCTCCAGGACAGTTTTTGTCCTTGGGCGCAAAATCCTTGACCTGTGGAAATGTGCGCTCTAGGACAGTTTTTGTCCTTGGGCGCAAAATCCTTGACCTGTGGAAATGTGCGCTCCAGGACAGTTTTTGTCCTTTGGCCTTGACCTGTGGAAATGTGCGCTCCAGGACAGTTTTTGTCCTTGGGCGCAAAAATCCTGCACCTGTGGAATTTTGCGCTCTTGGACAGTTTCTTGTAGTCCCTCCACAAATGGCTCCTATCCAAAATGGAGTGTTAACCTTCATGAAATCCTGGACAACTGGCCAACAAGAGGACTCTCCTGACCCAGCCTGAGGATGCAACTAAACTGCACTCCGGAACTTGCAGGAAGATATGACGGATGGATTCCATTTCCCTCCGCGGATGATTCCTGTCCAAAACAAAACAATAACCTTCATGAAATTCATCAAGGAAAAGATCTCCAAAACTTAGCAAAATCTGGACAAGAGAATTTGGAAGGAATCCCCTATTGGAAGAAATCCAGGACTGGAAGGAATCCCCGACTGGAAGAAATCCAGGACATCAAGGAATCCCCGACATCTGACAATCCAGGACATCAAGAAATCCCCGACATCAGGAAATCCCCGACATTAGAAAATCCCCGACATTGGAAAATCCCCGACCACCTGGAAATTGCTCCCTAACCTGGAAATTCCTCCTGTCCACGCCTGGTAACCCTGGAATGAAGGAGAAGTTAGTCCAAGTGTGAAGGATACCAAAAAGTGAAGAAAATCCGTTGTTTATTCAAGAATTCATAAGTTAATTTGATCGATTATGCAAGTTTAGTTCCTATTTTATCTTTTGATTGCATTGCATTTAAGGATCTTGTTAATCATGACTACCCGAGGTTTCCCTTGTTTCGCAGGAATCCAGGACGAGGATGGGCTTCCATGAAGACGGAGCTCAAGGATGATCAAGGACTATCTCAAGCATCATGGAGTTCCAATACCATAGAGGAGGACTACTTCCAACGCCAGATGAGGAGACTACATGTGAATTCCACAAGAGGAAAAGAGAAAATACACTTCATGTCCAACATCAAGGACTTCAATTCCGGACAAGAGGATCAATCCTTGGACAACCAGGAGGATGCACTTCAAGTTCACCATCCATCGAGAAGAATGAGAATCCACGCTAAGAGCAAGGATCTGTGCCGGTGCGAAGGAAAATACAGCAGGGATGGAATTTCAATCCTAAAGTACACAGCACCAAGACAAAATTGCATGGATCACTCCAAGAATTCCATCAGGATTGACCTGATTTCCAGCCTGGAAGGAATTCCACAGCAAAAGTTCCTTGACCCCCTGGATTATGCGCCCAGGAAGAAAATCATTCCTGGTAGCAAAATCATATTCCAAGTGGAATTTGCGACCAGGACAAGTGGATTCCAGGACACCATGAAATTTGCGACCAAGGAGCAGGACAAACAGATAGTTGACTGGTCTCACCTACCTACCAAGCAGCTTAGTCAGCCAAGACAGATGGCAACTTTTCCCAAGACAGGTGGCAGCATCAAGGGAGCCTATGACATATTCATCCCTATCTCTTTAGGGTTTGCACGGATTTTCAGGAGATCAGATCTCCTCACCTCCTCTTTGTATTCTGCTTGCCTATATAAAGGCTTAGGGGCCTCATTTGAAAGGGTCTTCTTTCTTCTTTCATTTCTTAGGCTCTTAGAGCAAGTAGTTAGTTAGCTGTTCCTTTTTGTTGCACTTCATTTCTGGAGCAAAGGAACTTTGAAGAATCAGCAAGATTGTTGTAAGACATTCCCAAATCAATATATGGACATTGAAGATTGGTGTTCTTGATATTCTTTGGATTGTGGCATGGTTTTCTAACTTCTTTGAAGCAAATCATAAGCTCCAAGATCTAAGTTGTTTCATTTCTATTTTCTTTCAAAGCTTTTCATTAGTTAGAATGATGGAGATTATTACTGTTGAATGGTTGAATCTGTTTGTTCATACCATTGGTGATCTATGGCTTGCAAATCACCGTGCATGGTTAGCCTGAACTAATTCCAAGTCTAACTTCGGCTGTTCTGCATGTTTCAGTTCCATGTCCCTTGCAGGAGCAGTCTCAAAATCCTTACTCCCCCTCAGAAGATAGCACCATCCCTGCCTAGTTGTTGTCTCATGACGAAGCAGAGGACTAGTTCCAGTTTCCATCTTCAACAGCAGTCATTTCCATTGATTAGATTCCTGAACCCTTACCCCATCTTTTGCATTTTCTTTCAGATTTTCGCTAGAATTAGTTTTCTAGAGCCTCATTGCCAAATCATCCGCCTCTTCAAGAGTGGAACCTAGGAATTCCAAGATGTCCATTTGTGAAGGAATTTCATTCACCCACCAATCCGAGTCCCAGGAGTGAATTCCATGTCCATGAAGGAGTAATCCCACGTAAGTCCCCCTCGTGATTACTAGCAAATCACATCATTCCACTGAGTCTATCCCACACCAGTCAAGACCTGACATAAAAGGAACCTTGGAGCAGTCTCATGCGATCACATAGTTCAGCGTCCGAGAAGGTTTATTCAAGAGAGGATAGAATACTTTGTGTTTTATTCTAATGTTTGTTGCAGTCATAAAACACTCATCAACACTACTCAGGGAGGTTTTCGTCTCCAAGAGCCTCTGGTTCGAATCCCTTCAAACCCTAGAGCCAAAGCTCCAAAACCCCAGCAAGGGAAATCTCAAAGAGAAGAAAATCATAATCCAAGCCTATTCAAATGAGAGCTCTTTTCCTTCTTTTATACTTTTTCAATTGGGAGTCTCTAAAATCCTCTTGCATATGGGATAAAACATGAGGAAAATACATTTTAAAATATTATAATTCTCTTTAATTCTTTTCTCAACATCACCCCCAAAGTCCCTTCATTTTAAACAACATTAAGTTGTTGTGCCTAGGCACCAACGTCCAATATTAAATAATAATGTTTAATTTACAGACTTTAAAACTGAGGCCAAGATGATGTCGGAATCCAATGATCTATAGCTCGTTGGAAAGGTCTTGACAAGATGAATCCAAACCCATTCTCAAAATCCCGATCCGACCCCGAACCCGAACTTACTAAAAATAGTATGTAACGGCCATAAGCAACTAAGCCCATACAGAGGGTGCCAACTGGACCCACAAACCATCTGATAACTCTGAGCTCAATGCAACACCAAGAAGAGCCAACAAATGATTGCCAAGTCACCGAAACAACGCCAAACTGACACTTACTAAAAATAGCAGTGTACGCCGGGGACCAAATAGAACAAACCCAGAAAAACCCAGAAAGATCAACGAGATGCAAGAACTTACTATAAATAGTAAGTACGGACAAATGGTCTGAAATCTCTCCGGAAAGTGTCAACCAGCTCCACTGGATCACCCAAACACCCTAGTGACATCGAAAAACTCCTCTGATTATGCTGTCACCAACCCAAAAAGTCAGCTCTGACTGAGCTGCAAGAGAACCCAAAAATTGGGACATTACATGAATCAATATATCACAATCTTTTACTTTTTCCAAACTTAGCAATAACAACAATAATGCATATCCAAGATCTAGCAATTAAGAACACTAAGAGAACGCACGATTTACATGGAAATCCTCTCGAGAGAAAACCATGGCACAATATTGCTCATATATATATCCAAACGCCCCTCTTTTGTGGGAAATAAATAAAATAAAATAAAATTCATTCCCATAATTGTCGGCTAAAAATACTTCATAACTCCCAATGACAACATGGCATAGAATTGGTCACATCTGTCATAGAATCTTTCTAATTTTAAATCTAGGAGTTATTGATATATATCTTCTTTCATAGGCACCAACCTACTTCTCTTACAATTTTTTTTTTGTGAGCACCAACCCACTGGAGACACCAATCCCCACTTGACAAAATTATAGGAAACAACCCCCACACAAATTGAGCTCCAACCCAGCAAGAGGCTCCAACCTATTAATCCTTCAATGGCTGATATAGTTTACTTCTCCACAAGATCTTCCGCTCACAAAACTGTTTACACCTTTCACAAATCGGATCACACAATTCCTTCCCTTCAAATCTGATCACACACTTCCTTCCCTTACAAATCTGATCACACACTTCCTTCCCTTACAAATCCGATTACAATTATGCACAATCTTCTTTCACAAGACCGATCATAAACATGGCAATATCTTCCTTCAAAAATCTGCTCTTAATTTTCAAAGATTCTTTATATAAATCTGCACTTATCCTTCACAAATGGCTGCATATATTCTTGAATATGATTCTAAAGCACACTTCATTTTTTCTGCTCCTATCTTTCAAATCTGCTCTATATTTTCAAATGATATTCATTTATTTTCTTGCCTTTCATTCACACTACCTTCCACATTATATACCATTCCAAGAGAGGTGTTTATGATGAATGGATGTGACTATTGATAGAGAAACAACTCTTCCCAACCAAATCGCACCTTTTACTACCTTGCATCCTTTCATTAATAAATCACATTTCATAAACCGCTGCCTTTTCTAAGTTACTTCCTTAAACAATTCATATTATATCACATATGTTAAGCGATGCCTTACTGAATTATTATATTCCTTTGCTAATGGATCGCTACCTTGAACCATGCATACTTCCTTTTACAAAACCATATCTCCTTCACTAATTTGCATAGCATCTTATATTAAACTTAACTTCATTTGCTTAAACTTATTCCATTTGCATTTCATATTCTCACATATGAATCGCACTTTCATTATGCCTTTTTTGATAAGACAAATTTGTCTCATGTGAAATGATTGTGTCCTCTTTAATCGCTGCACAAACTAATTTGCTCCACTTTATATTTAAACAAACTTACAGTCTTCATAATATTAAACGCATCCCTTTATTGTATTAGTTTATAAAAGGATTTCTGCACTAATGATGAGCATCTCATTTCATATAAATCACTGCCTTTAAAACTAATTCTCATTTCTTCACATATTTGTATCCCTTCATTTGTCTTTTATGAATAAGACAATTTTGTCTTATCTGAATTTTATCTTATATGAATAAGATATTGTCTTATTTAAATGCTGCCTTCTCTTTGATCTTTTAATTGTTCTATTATATATAATGATCACTGTGTCATGTCCCCGTTTCCGACTTGATCATCAGATTAAGATTGGATTAGCCTATTGATCATTCCCGGAGGCTAATTCAGAATGATGAGGGAATGAATTGGTTTTCGACTAACTTAACTTTACTGTTTTGCAGGGACAAGTTAGAAACTTGAAATATTGGCTAAGTCTGGAAACCTAGTAAGCAGGAAATTGACTCTTGGAGTTAGGCGCAAATTTTACATCAGATTGCCTACATGAGCGCCTAAGGATTTGGAGTCTTCTGTAAGGATTTGGGGTGTGCAAAATAATATCCTATCATCCTTAAAGTCTTTCAACACAGTGAATCAAGGTTTTGAAGTTTAGAAGTTGCCTAAGTAAGGTTAGGCGCACTTTGTCTTTCCTCTTGCCTCAATTGGCGCCTAGGAGAGAAACATGGTGTTATAAGGCGCTTTTATCATTCCACATAGGGCGCCTTGGTGGGAAAAGGGTTGATTGATTTCAAAAATGAGTTTTGATTAAGTACAGTGGAGTAAATGTCTTAGGTGCTCTTAGGCCTCTAAACAACCTCAAGGGAGCGCCTAACTTGTGAAGATGAAATTCAGTATCCAAAGCAAGATTGGAGTTCATAAGATCACCTAAATGATCAAGGCGCCACTTCCTGATCAAACAAGCTACAATGAGCGCCTAGCTTTCAGGGTGACTTCTGGCGCTCGACATGACTAAACTCTTTCAATAAGGGCGCCTAGTTTGTTGATGAAGATTTGATAATTCCACACCCAGGCGCCAGCTCCCTAATGCCAAGATCAAATGAGCGCCCAAGCAAGAACAGGAGATTCTTTAGGATGAATGAATGGCGCATTGATTGGTGAAGATATTTTTAACTTCAAGAAGCTTCCTACCTTGTCAATCTAGGATGAATTTGGCCTAGAAGACTCTAGGCGCATACTCTAACTGAAGACTCCTGTTCTAGCGCCCAGCTATAGAGTGAACTAAAAGAAGAAGTGGAAGATGCCAGGGCGCACATCCAAGACTCTTCAACCTTCAATTGGTACCCACCAATGGTAAGGCGCAGTTTCATGAAAAAACTATCTCAATGGGCGCCAAGGCATAGAAGCAACATCAAACGCTATCAAAGAACTATCAATGAACCTTCAATTAGCGCCTAGACTCCAGAGGGATCATTTGGGCGCCTAAACTGGAATCAAGGACCAAAAGTCTTCAGTGAATAATGGATAAGTGTTAAAGACTTCATTAGATGCATCTTCATGCCTCTACACCCTCAGATTGGCGCCTAGACTCTTTGCAATCCCCAACTTGGCGCCTAACCCTAGCAAGGCGCAATATCATCTCAAGCTGGTTAGGCGCTCACTTCCAGATGGAGCATTCCACCTCCCTGAACATCAAGACTTGAAGAAACACCAAAGAAAGTCAATCTTCATGCAAGGCGCACTTCTGTGCCCATGAAACATCATTCTGGCGCCCAACATCAAGTAACACTTTGATCAATTTTCAGTGAGCGCCTTGGGCAGATTGGGTGAGTGAAGTATCATGATTCTCTTCTGGATCTCGCCAACAACCTTTAGAAGTTCTTTCCAGATGGGCGCAACCTCTTGATGGGCGCACTTTGACACTCCAGATACTTCAACCTAGCGCCCAGTCAAAAGAACACTTGAAAGTGCGCCTAAGCTGAGGTGGTTCAGGTAGTTACACAACTTGAGCTCTCATTGGTCGACAGAACGTCTTCGGGATCCGTGCCGAGGTCTCTGGATAATTTCGCCAACTCAGAATGAGTCATCAGATGGCATATTCCCTTGGATATGCTTCTTGGAAAACGTGCCTTGGTTCCTCTTTGTGCATTGAAAAATGTGCCTTCATTGCCTTTGGAAGGCCTATAAAAGGAGGAGTCCTCTCATTCATTTGCTATGGGTTCATTTGACAAAAAAATTCTCTCTGCTAAGCTGTTGAGCTTGTAATCTTGAGGCCTGCGAGTTTCAAGTGTTGGGGTGATGCTCCCTCAACAAGCAAGGTGATGCTCCCTTGTGATATTGTGAGATGTTGACATTCAGTTGACATCATTGAGTTCAATTGAGTTGATCAAGTATAGGCGCCCATTGTAATCATCAAGGCTTCAAGGCCTTTCCTTTGTATTTCCATTTGAATAAGTTGTACTTCATGCTATTGAAAGCATTATCCATGTAATAAGACATTGCAAGTTGATTGAATCAAGTAACTAGACAAGTACCCAACTTTCATTCAAGTAGTTGTCTTTGATGTATATCTTTGTATTGTTGCAGTAGTTGATGAATTAATAGCAAGTAAAATTGTTTAAGTAAGGAAAAATTTTGGTAGAATTGGTTGGGTATCTTACACACTGCTTATATTATCTTGATCGAACCACACATTATCAATCGCTGATTAAGGTAAGTCGGCTTCTTGAACTAATTTTAATCTTTAATTTAAACTATAATAAAATTGCTTCATTTCCATTCAACTTCACAATGATGATGACGATGCTTTGTCCATGACGATGACGATTTACTTCATGTATTGCATGGCATCAATGACATTATCTTTAACATCAATGATAACAAAATGTTCTTATACTCTCATTTGTTCGTGACTATCTTCTTAATATCAATGAGAACATGTGTATGCACCTTTGACATCAATGACAACATTTCCAATAGATACATGATGAAGAAAATTAAATTCAACTTAGAAGATTCTCCTCACCTCCATGATGACTCTCTAAGGAGGATGTTCAAAAGGCCAACAAAGATCTCTCTACTTCTTGACAAGTCTCATTTTCCTTATAGAAAATATTCTAATGAGTACTGCTTTTGTGGAAATGGTTGAGGAATAGGTTCTTGAGGCTAATCATGAACAAACAACAAGAAAGAGTTTGAATATTAAAAAATTTATCCTTCCCAAGGCCTTATTTCAACATATAACTGTCAATTATTTAGTCTTGCCTCACTTCAATCTATTGCAGAAATTGTTTATATAGAACTCTCTCCATTGCCAAATCTCTCATTGGACATGTTTGTGTATGATAGTTTTGATCAAATGCTGAAAATGGTTTCTAATGTCTTGGTTGAGCCATATGTAGATCCATATGATTGCCTTGAACATTTGCAATTCATCAAGTTCATCAAATAGAAGCTACTTTGATCACAATAAAATCATCAAATAGAAACTAATTTGATCACATACACGCTAATTTGATCACATACACAAGTATACATCGATCACATAAGTATAAATGCAAATTTTAGCTGAAGGAAATAACACATTTAGATGTGTCAAATGTATACAAAACTCATGGAATATGAAATCCAGGGCATCAAAAATTCAAAACAAAAACTAGAAGTCTATGGCCTAGGGCGGCCTGCATCACTCAACCCAATATTATAGCCAGTCCTACGTGGGCGTCTAAGATAGGTCCTGGATGATGATGCATCCATGATATCTACCTATGTCTCAATGGCACTCATGCCAACATCCAAGGTGTCTCCTCATGCTCTAGCCTCCTCCTCTGCCATGGCTACCGCCTCTACCTCTCTATCTACCTGATCAATCCAATCAAGGTCCTCATCACCAAAGATAGGATCCCCAGCCTCAGTGATCCACTATGATTGTAGATCAACCTCCTCTAGTGAGATTGGTGATAAGTCACTGCCTAAAATCTATTTGTGGCGATGGTAGTGCCCCTTTTAGGGGTTTGGGGGCAGCGCCCCATTGGAGTCAAGGGGCAAAGCCCCTCGTGGGGGTCTGGGCGTAGTGCCCCCAGCAGGGTCGAGGGGCAATGCCCCTCGTGGGGGTCTCAAGGCAGCGCCCCCAACGGGGTCGAGGGGTAACGCCCCTCACGTGCTCCCTGACCAAATTAAATCCTTTGAGACCGCAGAGACCATGGTGCATGTCATTTTTTATAGTTTTATTGCTATTAAATAGCCTTCAAAAATCCTCCAAACCCTTCAAAAAATGCTTGACTTTCACGCTTTTACATTTAACTGTTTTCCATTTTTTATAGTTTTTTTCATTGATTTTCATTGACTTGGCCGAGTCTTCCTAGCAGGACTCGCCCAGACTCGGCGAGTCTGGCAAGTACCATCTCCCAAACTCGCCTAGGGTCGCTCGGCTCGCTACTCATCGAGTCTGGGCGAGTCTTGTGACAATGGTCTATAGACTATATGTACCTACATTACCATGGTCTTTAATTTAAACATTATTTGAGATAGATATAGACTTCCAAATTATGTATCCAAGCACCCAGACTAATCTCCATCCAACATACTTGTGAAGTGCAGTGACCACAATTGTAGTACCATAAAATCTCATCATTGTTGCTTCCCTAACAATGACTTGAATACACTCACCACATTTTCACAAAATTCGCTTCAAATTCCTGCTGTATAAGTGACTCAGAAGTTATCTCAAGATCAAATTCGTCACATAAAAATTAGATCTCAAAACTAGCAAATGAAAATCCTTTAAAAACACCTTAGTACATAAGGTGCAAGGATATAATCCGTCAATCAAAGAAATATGTGCATATTCTTAAAACTGAAGCAAATGTGAAATGTATGAACAAATATAACCTCTCTCCCGTAAATTAATTGTGTAATATCGCTCTTAGGATAAATGCTAAAATTCTGATTAAAAAGACAATTTTCTGAATCTTGCAATTTTACCAATCCAACCCTAGGACTGAAAATCGATTTCTATTTGCACATATACAATATAGCTATGCCAAATCATATGAATTACAAAATACAATGGAAACAAAGATGATGGCAGCCTTCAATTAAACTTGAATGTGCAAATTACTAAGATAGCAATTGACTGGAAAATGCAATCAGACCTCACTGTTTACAAAACAGACCTTGTATTTCCCAGTTACATTAGCAAATCATGGCTCTATGGCAGCCAATTACATAGACATATACTACCGATACAAAATCAGAGGTAATCAATAGATGTCAACATACCAATTTAGGGATCAGATCTGATATGGCAATGCTACAATGTTGACCAATGCTGTTATAAACCTTTATACTAATCACAGTGATAATCCGCTGCCTTTATGATGATCCTTTTCCGAATTACTCCAATACATGGAATGTCTTGCTTCATACAATCATCATAAGTCTGATATAACAGCAGCTGAGATAGAAGTCTAATATAGATAATATGAGATTTAGAGTAAACGAACCCAATGAAATGGAATGCCAAGATCTGATATGAAACTGCTGTGACCTGATCAAAGGTCTGGGATGCAACAAAATGTCATTCAAGTGTGCCAAAACCCTTCAATGGACAGTACCTTTCAAACTAGCCTTACAAACAAAGTGAAAAAACACTGTAGTGATGTACTGATCACTGTAGCAGTGATACAGATCACTGTAGTAGTGGTACGGACTACTGTAGCGGTACGGGCTACTGTAGCAATTTTTAAAAAATCATTGAATCTCCAAAATCTTCAATGAAACTAAACTCAAACCCTAACAGCTGTAACCTGCAAATAAATTCAATTTCCAACTCCTCTAAAATATCAAATCCATGCAATGAAGCACAAATAGAGCTCCGTCATGAAGTCTCCTCAAAGCGAGCTAGGTTTTCGTCCAACCCACTAGGAATTACAAGGGATCATCATCTTGAATTCAAGCTGAAACAAGTTGCAGCCAAGAAGAAAACATCTCCAAATCAAATACATAACTCAATCATATGAAAAATGATTTACAAATGCTCCTTATAAAGCCTTCTCCAAATAGGTCTGGCCTAACTTTATTAAAGGAAAGTTTTTGTGTACACAATCACTTGAACTTTATTAAATGACGGTTTTTATGTACACAATGTCACTTTATGACATAAAGTGCTTTTGGACCCACTTAAGTGACTTTTATAAAATACTTTTATAAAGTAATTCAAAAATAGAACACTTTATAAAGTTAACTTAAAAATAGAACCACTTCAGTTATTTTTTACTCCTTGTTTCAACCAATTATTCCCTTAGCATGTGATTAGCCCATGGGAATAGTGAAAAGGCTAAATACCCAACTCAACTGTGACCACTACAGAAATGGGGACATCACAAATTGTGACTTTCATGGGAATGCAAGATCCAATGGTCCTTAAAAATATGCCCAACATGCAAATGCAGCCTAGAGAAAATAGCCAACCTGCACCATGTGACACAAGCTAGAGATTGTCAAAGTTAGACTAGGAAAGTTTCACTATGATAGTCAATAGCTGAAAAGTCCAAAACATGAAGCTATAGAGGATGGAATGTAATGTCCCCCTCCTGAGCAATGCAGTTTGATTGACAGTTAGCCTATTCAGCGAATTCCCGTAGGCTAATGAGTTAGGGTTAGGGAATCCTTGGAGGCAGTTGATCCAGCAGGATAGCAGTATTAGGTGTTTAATTGAGCTTCCAAACGGTTTGATGAGCGCTACGCTATTTTCTGAGGTTTTTTCGGGTGATTCCTTCCATACTATTTTTAGTAAGTCAGTTCGAGGCACCGGTAGGGGTCATGGTCAACATTTCTATTTATAATTATGTCGATGAAGGCATTTGGTGTTGGAATTTCAAGTTCTAACATAATCCCGTAATTTTAAATTAATAACGATATTTTAGAAGTTAAATTAAAGATTTAACTTATCGTTATTAATGTTATAAGTTTGGGCATCTAGGGAGATAAAGGGGTTCTTTTTAAAAGGGGAAAATTAATTAACTTAAGTTGGCGCTCATATGGGAGACATAAGGAGTTGAGTTTAATTAAATAATATTTTATTTGACTCCAATATTGACGTGAAGCTTGGGATGAATAAAAGAAAAGAATTGAAGCTCATTTGGGATTCACGTGCATTTGATTTTTGATATTGTTCTTGCTTGGAGGAGCTGGTTCTTCCTAGGGTTTGTGAGGACGAAAACCCTTGCAGACTACATCTTCCACGTTGGTGAGAGACTCAATCTGGGAGATCTTTTGGTGATCTCATTTCAAGGATTACATTGAGCTGATTGGAAGCATTTACAGGTTGTCGCAGAGAGGTTATTCAATGCTGGTATCATATTTATTTTCATGATAATTTGATAAATATACAAGAGACGATGGTGACTGATTTTCAGACAATTTAGAGCAGATTTGGTGGAGTTTTCTGTAAGGTTTGTCACCCTTGCTGGCCGTACCACTCTATGAGGAGGCCATACCTCATATGCAACTATTTTGGAGAGTTTTTTGAAGTGTTTTCCTCTTTCTTTGGACATGTTGGCTAGTGAACAATGATGCAGATGATTGAGGGTTTGTTTGGAAAAGATTTCTGAAGATTATAATTTGTTTTTGCTGTTGATATTACCTTCAAAACAAGCTGTACAGCTGCTGGCCAGGCGTGAGTTTCCCTAACCCAAACGCCTCATTTCAAGGCTTCCTTTCTATTGCACTAGAGGCGCCTAGGAGTGGTATTGCTGTACATTAATTACAAGGAGGAAAAAATGACGTCTTGGTGACTTTGGAGGGGATTTTGTGTAGTCTCTGATCGCTGGTTTTGTATATCAGACCTTGCAACTTTGAATCTGAAAATGGGTATGTTTTAAAACTATTGTAATTGCTATTTTACCAACTGGGTATTGTTACTTTAAGCTTCGTGTGCTCTTTTCAATTCATGGGTATTATTAAATGTTGCATTGTTTCATTATTGAGTTGTTGCATACATTATTGAATGTGAAACCAAACCCAAACAGAAGCAAACAAAACAAAAAAATTATTGCAACAGTGAAGCTTAGAACAGGGGTGTATATTACATGGAACCCTATTTTTCAGCTAGAAGATTTACATGCCTTAATCTCTTAACTAGAATTTCTTGAACTCAGTTCAGTGTCAAGAGTACTATCCAATCACATGAGATTGACCACATAAGAAATGACTACTCATACAAATTGGTCATTGAAGGAATGAATCAAATGTTAGATTCTATATGTGGTTAATCCCCAAAAATAATATCTAATAACGAATATTATGCTATCGGTGAAATAGGCCACTTTCATCCCCCAATAAGGGATTGGCATTTTCAAGAGTTTTGGCATATGATTTTCTTATTCTATGAAAATGGATTTCACATATATCACCTTGCGTTCAATTGTAGGTAAAAGAAAGAACTTGAATATTTTGCACAATAAATTTATAAATACAAGTTTATTTGATGTTGGAAAAATACTTAATTCGTTATTTAAGGGTTGGTAGGAATAAGTTTTTTACCCATGTGACAAGGCCTATCTGCTCATCCTGTTGAGATGAAGAGAAAGGCATGCTAGTATTACGGATTATAGCTTCTCTGGCAGAAATAATTTCTAACAGGACAACTCCAAATGAATACACATCAACTTTGGGTGACAAATCTCCAAAACGAGCATACCTGTAACAGAATATGATAATTCAAAAGATTAAAGAAAGAATACTTTAGAACACACAAAGTAGTGTCTTGAAATGTGTCCTATATCCTTGACAGGATTAATGATATAGAAGCAGTCATAGAAATCAAATTGTCAATGTTTATGAACTACTGAACTCCAAAATTGTTTTCAATTTATGCCTTTTAATTGTAGATGAATTTCAATATGATTTTTGTACTATCAACTGAAAGTGCTCACAAATTTCTTTGTAGTTTTGGGAAACAAAATACAGTTTCATAGATGGAAGTAGTTCTCAAGGGAATAGTGCGCAACTAATAATAAATTTTGAGATTACTATAAAAGATATATAATGCCATCATATTTTGAAAAGCTATCTTGTATACAAATCTTGATGAAAAGAAAAGCATTTGAAAATCTAATTAAGTACAAAATTTCTTTAAGTTTTTTTGGCAATCAAATATAGCTCTTTAAATGGCATCAATTCCTTGGAAACAGAACACAATAAGTGTGGGATTTTGGGGAAACCTAAAGAGAGAATATTGTGCATCAAATTTTGAAACACTACATCACAAGAAAATACATCAAAGGGTATTTTTTCGACATAGTTTACAAACTCTAGGTGGCCTACAAATCTTGATAGCATCAAAAGAAATAATATCCCAGCAAAAAAGTTTCTAAACAAATCTTGGTAGCCCCAAGGAAAAAAGAAAGAAAGAAAAATCATATTTTCAACAAATTACCAAAAGTCAGTGCGACTTAAAAGTAAAATCATGTTAGCATTTTAATTTGTCTTTTGCAAGACAAAACAAAACGGAACAGTGTGAGAGGATAAACCTGTATTCAAATTATGAGGGGAAGATCCTTGAGACCTACACTAAGCTAAACTAATCCTCGACAACAAACTACAGACAAGGTATACAGATATCAACACTAGACAATATCTTCCTGAGCGTTTTGCATGAAGGAAATAACTACTTGCCCATGTTTTTGACTCGGATACAAGCACCAAACCGATAATAATCATGTCTTGCAAGCAAGATTGTATAGATTTCAAGGATGAAACAGCTAATCTAAACACAATATCAACACAGTTCTACTAATTAAAAACAATGACCAGCATTTCAATACACATAAAAATTGTAAATAACAACGCATAAAAAGCACTTAATTCAAAGAATTGACAAGTTCAGTTGTATACAAAGCCACAACCTAGTAGATAGATAACCTCAATAAAAGCTTGATGTTAAAATGTATTTTCAGTTCAATTAATGGAATTACAAACACGGTTAAACAACTTGAATAATATTTTCAGCAACATAAATGTACCATCAATCATCATTCCCCCTACCTTATGTTCAAAGCACTTATTTACATGTTACAAAGAATAAAAAGTATAGCAATTTAAAATAATAGTCAATTATCCCCAAAAAAACCATGTTTTAAAGCACAAACACTTAAAGCTGTGAAAAAGCAGGAAAGAATACTTCAAAACAAACCTAATCTAAACAACTAATAAAATAAAGCGACCTAAAATTGGCCCTCCACTCTCTATCAAAAACAGAACCTCCAAAGGCAACAACTACCAGATATAGCTATTGCTAGAAATAGCATTTTGGCACCCAAATTTCTGTTGTGATTTTGATACAATTGTTTGTTCTAAACCTGTCGAATTCTCTGACGAATACCAAAACCACAAGTGCAATGAATCTCACTGATCCAATTTTGCTGACTCAAATACTTAAATCCAATTTCCTCCATGAAAGCAAAGAGAATTTATAGTTCAAAATCCTAGGTCCTTATCAACAATAAAAAAATCTTCATGAGATAGACTGCCCACTTGATATACTTGAAACTCCAAAATATGATCATGTCCCTACTATGCACTACAATACATGTATATGGCTAAAAGTTAGTCAATGATACTTGAACATCTACAGGAAACATATGAAGATTTCAACAGGGCCATTTATAATTGTGAAATGATGCCCCGGAACTATTGTTTGCAAATGAAACACCGAAGTATAACCTTCCCTTGCAACCTTTCAAAACTTACTACAAACCATTTAAAGACCCATTGTAATAACAACCACCAAAAATCCTGAAAATTGATACTTTAGGACCCCTTGTGGGCACCAACCATATTCTAAAACAAAGAATTTTGGAAATAGGAATGGTCTTGAGTTTGAGTGTTTTAACTTCTGCCTTATATTTTAAATCCCATCATTGAGTTCCCATTCATGAAGCCAACTATGAATGATAATATCATGCCATTTAGATGTTATGTCCAACAACTCAAGCCATTCATGTGGACTAGAACATGTTGCCAATAATGTGCACTTGGATTGCATGAATTTGTGACTTTTGTCAGTGTTCTAAACCCTATTTGCACGATTGGATTACCAAGTCTTTGTCGGCAACCATTGCTCAATTGCATGGATTCATTACTTATTGAATCACCCACCTGTTATTTGCATGGTTAAAAGGTTTTCACTGACTTGCTATGTTTGTCATGTGGATTTGTGTCATCCTACCAAATACATGCCTTCGTCACACTATTTTGAGGTAACTACTAGTAGATAAAAAGAATGGGTGTTTAAGCCATCATGGAGCACATTGCCGCACAATTTAAGGGTTTATTACTGACCTTGATTAGTTTGTCACGCGATTTTCAGTATTATGTCGCCAGAAAGCCTCTAATCACATAACCATGACTTCATAGGCCATATTGATGTTCCTATCACATAAATACTTGATGTTTGGCACCCTTAGGCATGCCTATCACCAATTTGATCTCTTAGTTTTTGTTGTCCTTTGTATGTTGATCACGTGTTTCCACCCTTTAAAACCTATTGAATCTACCTTTAAACAACTCTAAACCCTTTAACCTTATATTTCTATTATGGCTAATTGAATGGAAAATATCAACAATTTAACCTTATATATAGTGTCTTTTTGCACATGGTCAAATCATGTCATCCCCCTTATTACCCCAAAAATCCAAGTCAGCCCTAACCAAAAAAAAGACATGTTTCTTCTTGAAAAAACTGTAGGGGTGCAACAATTGGCTCTATTTGGGGACCATGTGGCATACTTGGGCAATAGGAGAACCTTTGAATCTCTAGCTAAAAGCATCAATGTCTATCCATTTGGCAAAGAGTCAAGCCTATTTTGTATCACCTAAATAGATGACTAACCTAACATAAACTAAAACAAGATAACTAAGCCTATTTGTCAGTGTTCTAAGCCCTATTCGCAAGATTGGATTACCAAGTCTTTGTCGGCAACCATTGCTCAATTGCATGGATTCATTACTTAAGCAATCACCCACCTGTTATTTGCGTGGTTAAAAGGTTTTCACTGACTTGCTATGCTTGTCATGTGGATTTGTGTCATCCTACCAAATACATGCCTTGGTCACACTATTTTGAGGTAACTACTAGTAGATAAAAAGGATGGATGTTTAAGCCATCATGGAGCACATTGCCGCACAATTTAAGGGTTTATTACTGACCTTGATAAGTTTGTCACTCAATTTTGAGTATTATGTCGCCAAAAAGCCTCTAATCACACAACCATGACTTCATAGGCCATATTGATGTTCCTATCACACAAATACTTGATGTTTGGCGCCCTTAGGCATGCCTATCACCAATTGGATCTCTTAGTTTTTGTTGTCCTTTGTCTACTGATCACATGTTTCTACCCTTTAAAGACCTATTGAATCTACCTTTAAACAACCCTAAACCCTTTAACCTTATATTTCTATTGTGGCTAATTGAATGGAAAATATCAGCAATTTAACCTTATATATAGTGCCTTTTTGCACACGGTCAAATCATGTCATCCCCTTTATTACCCCTCAAATCCAAGTCAGCCCTAACCAAAGAAAAGACATGTTTTCTCTTGAAAAAACTGTAGGGGTGCAACAATTGGCTCTATTTGGGGACCATGTGGCATACTTGGGCAATAGGATGACCTTAGAATCTCTAGCTAAAAGCATCAATGTCTATCCATTCGGCAAAGAGTCAAGCCTATTTCTATCACCTAAATAGATGACTAACCTAACATGTGTCATAAACTAAAACAAGACGAAAACAAACACATCATGGGAAAGGGAAACATATTACTAAACGACGAACACAAAATTAGATTACCTACCTATAGACGGACATAAGCAAGCAAACTAGATAGACAAAACTATTTACAAGCCAGAAAAGTGGCAACCCCTCCATTTGAGCTTAGAGTCTAACTATGGTAACCTGTATCCTTGAAACATTTGCAAATGATCCATTGAAATCCATGGTTTATGATGATATCGAAAATCAAGCAAGGAAAGCTCAATCCCGAACTCATCAACATACTATGGATTGAGATAATCTTCCTCATTGAAATTTATCTCCATCTGTTGGAGATACTTTGTTTCCTTTTGAATATACCTCACAAAATCTTGTAGCTACAACACATCTTTGAGAATGATGATAAATTTAGACATCAATCTTCCATCATGTTCCTGATAGCCTTCCTCTTCTATGCTATCTTCTTCTAGTACAAGTTCACTAACAACTGAGATATGTTCAACTCTTGGTTCTTCATTGATGTACATGGGAGTTGTTAAAGATCAAGATAAGGATAAGATTCAAACTTCAAAAGGAAATCCACAGCATCTTCCACTAAAGACCCACTGTCAAGGTGTTGCAAGAAAATGTCAAGATCTAGCAATGAATTATCAGTATCCAATCTTGATGTTGAATCATCCTCAAACAAAAGAAAATGCTCTTTGTCCAAATGTGATCCTTCATCAACACCATTATGAAACATACCAACCCCTGGCGAAATACTTTCTATTCCCTGTGAAGGTGTCATTTGAAACTAAAATCCTTCATCTTGAATGTTCCCAAAATCCATTGCACTTGATGCGGCAACGTCTTCAAAGAAAAAAAACCCTAATCTTCTATCAATGGAGTGTGGTGTTAGAGAAAAACATCAACCTCTTGCATGAGACTCGTCATTTCTTCAATGGCTATCAAGGAAGTTTGTTTTGGTGTTTTTGGATGACATCCTAATTTACAATAAGTCTTGGGAAGAGCACACGAGACACTTGGATGTGGTATTGGGGATTCTTGAGGCTCAATCTTTGTATGCAAAAGAGTCCAAATGCGAGTTTGCCATGACTGAAATTCTATATTTGGGCCATGTAATCAACTCTAAAGGAGTTAAGGTTGACCAAGAGAAGATCAAGGCCATTTTGGATTGGCCTCCACCAAAGACTCTTACACATTTGAAGGGTTTCTTTGGTTTCTGCAACTTCTACAGAAGGTTTGTGAAAGGGTTTTCACAGTTGGCTGCCCCACTTATTGATTTGACCAACAAGGAGGCATTTGCATGCTCTCCATCAGCACAGCAATCTTTTAATCAGTTCAAGCAATTGATGAGTTCATGCCCTATTTTGTCCATACCGGATTTCTCCAAGCCTTTTGAACTTCAGTGTGATGCCTCAAGAGAAGGAACCAGTGTTGTGTTGATGCAAAATAAGCATCTAATTGCCTTTGAGAGTAGGAAGTTCAGAGGGGTGGAAAGAAGTTATTCCATCTATGACAAAGAGATGCTTGCCATTATGCATGCCTTGGCTAAGTTCAAGCAATACCTGGTTGGTGGGAAATTTGTTGTGAAAACAGATCATAATAGCCTGAAGTACTTCCTTAGCCAAAAAGATCTTAATGAGAGGCAACAGAAATGGGAGAGTAAGCTGCAAGCTTATGATTTTGACATAGAATATGTGAAGGGGAAGAAGAATGTAGTGGTTGATGCGTTATCAAGAAGGCCACATTTGAGTGCTATGATGGAAATTACAGCAGATTGGCATTTGCCACTAACATTTTGGAGGGAACTTTGCAAGATGAGAAGTATGGAGTGGTCAATGAGCTGATCATCTACAAAGGTAGAATCTTTCTAGTCCCTGAGTCCAAGCTTAAGGAAAAGATTATGAGGGCTTTTCATGATGCTCCCTTGGCTGGTTATAATTTTTCTGATTTGGTTCAGTGCCTCAAAAACTTTTCTTTTGTGGCTGAAATGTAGAAGGAGATGTCTCAAGATCAATAGCTAGTTGAATTGCATCCTGTTGATGTTTGTTTTTAGACAAGTCAACAATTAGAGTGAAATACAAAGTATCTAACTCCCTCTTGAGCAAAGCCTCTCGAATGCTAAACGAAGTGATCAAACAAGATGACTCCAAGGTTCCTTTCTGATGATTTTGTAAGAGATAGCTCAGTGACTAAGTATGATTTTGTTGTTAAACACAAAGGGACTTACGCATACTCTTCTTCTTTCATTCAGCCTATCTCTCCTTCAGTGTGGATGATGTATGTACAAGGTTTCAATAATGAAGAAAAGTAAAAAGGTAAGGGTTTAGGAAAACTAATCTAAGGTCAGTGAAGCAATGATGATGTATTGAACAGACAAACTCCCTGATTAACCTAACTTCACTTCGCCAAGGGTGCCTACAACTACATGAAGTTGGTGCAATCTCCTAAGGTTACGCGAATGGTTTTCAAATCATGAAGGTTCATATGAGCACCCATCGGATGGCGCAGCTCAAACAAGCATTCACAATCGAACTTATACAAATATGGCTCAGACTAGCTTTACACAACAATTCACCAACGATGAATGTTAAAAGCATGAGCTAGGTGTTGATCAAATATTCAGCTACAACATACATTACATCAAAGAACTGCTAATCTATTTCTAATCTATTTGAAACATCTCTTAATTCCATCAAGATTCAGGAAACCATGTTACTTCACAAGATAATACTTAACACCAAACAAGTAGCTCCAATGTCCTTTGCATTACTCTTGAGAAATATATACAACAATTTCAAGTCCTCTCAGAGAATTTTTGAGAGTCTCTCCTATTCTACTCCTACTTGCCTACAATCTAAATCTATATGTTACAAATGAGGCAACAAGGCCTTTATATAGAAGTCCCAATTACAATGAATGGCTAAGATTAATTCAATAGCCAAGGGTCTAGATCGTGCCACCTCAGAGGTAGTTACAACAAACTTGCTATTTTTAGCACAAGAGAGGGAGGCAATGAAGGCACGTTTTCCAATGTGATAAGGTAAGGCGAAAGCATTTAAAATATTCCTCCACATAGGAATCCCTTTGGCTTCTTTCATTAAATGATACATTTAATGCATTTAATAATGCGGCTAATCAAAATTGAATGATGTGTACTCGCCACATAGATGCCAACTCAGCATACTTTGAAAATTGTATCATCTTTGTGTGATGTATTCAATGTAATTGCTTGAACTTGTATGTTTAGGAATACATCTTGTAGATCTTGCCTTGTTCATTCTTCTTGTAGACTGGATGTATGATACTTGTAGCTCATTTGATTGACTTTGTAATGTTTCTTCTTTTTGTAGGTAAGATATATGATGATCTTCTTTGTAGTACCTCTTGAAGAGTAAGTAATAGAGTAGATGATGATGATGTATACTTCCTTCATGTAAGAGTAGATGATGAAGCTTGCTTCATGAATCGGAATAGAAGTCTCTCTTAGACTTGAAGGTGAAATGGAACTTGAAGTTGAATAGATGAAGTGTCTTTGACATGATGCAACTTGATGAAGTATACTTGAACTAGATGTGACCCAACATGATGTCACTAATGAATATTGAACTTGAAAGGTACTCAGGTACTTGCTCTTGATAACCCCTTGACTTCACCAACACTCCTTTCAATGATAGCTCGCATGATGCTCCTTACTCCTCGCTTGAAGGTGATTCCTTAGATAACTCCTTAGCATTATTGATGATCCTACAAGACAAGGCAAAAGATATATCAATGACTTCATAGGATGAAAACAACTTTAAGCATGTAATAAATCCCTTCAAGCTTAGGCGCTACTATAGGTGAAAAGAGAAGTAACAAAGCGCCTAGCATCATTTAGTCCCACATTCATTATTTTAATGATTTCAAACAATTACAATAGTTTAAGAAGGTCAATCCACTTAATAAGATTCATTCAAAAGGCGTCTTTGGTGTAATTCCAACCTAGGCGCTCATATGATGTAGGAGTAATAAACCAAGGCGCCTGGGTACCTTTGGCCTCAAATTTGCCACTTCAACAATGGAAAATTACTTAAAGTGAGCTCCTTCTCAGGGCGCTAACTTTGATGACATAAACTCATGCATTCTTCAAAGGCGCAATTTTGAGGATGTATAAAGGGAAATTGGCGCCCTGAGCAATTTGGGTTTTCTATGCTACTTTTAAAGCTCTGAATGATCAAACAGGCTTTAAGGTGATCCTTTCTCTCTCTAGGCGCCCACTCAACAATAGAAATTGATGCATTTTCCTTCGGCGCTAAGATGAGGTGAGTTTAGAAGCAAAGGGCGCCTAACATAATTGACCTATTTCCTTGAATTCTTGGTAACTTTAACACTTATAGGACCTCCAATTTCATGTCCTCTCTTTCTCCTTATAAGGCGCCTGCTTAATGATGCTCTAAAGCACACTTGATTGATACTCAAGGTGTGAATCAGCGCCTTTATTCCAACTTGCTTCTTGAAACTTCAAATGATCTCTTTTCATGTTTAAACTTCACCAAGCCTTCATTCTCACCTCCTAGGCGCTTCTTAAGGTATATTCAACTCCTTGGAAGCTCATATTCATCTCCTTATACCCTTAGGCGCCCAAAATTGATCTTCCTGACTTAAGGCGCTAATTTGGGCCCTCCATCTCAAGGCTTTGATTTCTAGTTACTTAAGGCGCCAATACTAGGTGATTAGAACTTCGTTTGATTGCTAGGCGCCCTCTAAGGTCTTTTTAGGCACTTAATTATTTCAAGGCGCTCATACTTGATGATTCTAACTTAATGAATGGGCATTTAGAGGAGTTTGTACCTCAGAATGACATCAAACATCATAGCTTAAGTGCCTCTCCTACAAGGCGCATATTGAGGTGCCTTCCCATGAAGGGCACCAAATGATGTGATTTTTTGAAGTTTCTTTTCCTAGGCGCTTGAAGACAATCATCCAGATAAAAATAGGCGCCTAGACTCTTTAGAAAATTGCGAGATGTCTTTGAAAAACATCCTTCTTCAAGGCGCACTTTGACATAGTTTTTAACATGAAGGGAACCTCAACTCCAATCTAGGGCGCCAAAAGGTAAGCAGTTGTTTATATGCGTAAGTCAAACAAGCCACCTCCTTGAAGGCGCACAAACTCTATCCTTAAGGCGCTCAAACTCACTAGTTCAAACTTCTCCTCACAACAAGGCGCCAATCTTGCTTAATCTCCAACACCTCATTGAATGTCCTTGGATTTCACCTCAGTTTAGGCGCTCATTCAATTACCATTCTACTTCAAGCTTACCTTCATCATCAATCAATTTCAGGGCGCCAAAATCCTCGTCTTTAGGCGCTTTTAGATGTCCATTCTCATTCTTCAAAACAAGGGAGTTCAACATGAGTTCTCTATGATTTGAGGTGCCAAAATCATGAGGGCGCCACTACCATTCCATTCAACCTTAGAGCATACTAAAGCATCACTTTCAAGGCGCAAAAAGTCCAGTTAGGTGTTCTATTGCATTCACCTAAGTGCTCAAACTACCTTCTTCATCAATCCATTCCTCTAGGCGCATTTTCTTGAACTAATCCTTGGTTTTCTAGGCGCTAATGATGATCAACTAAAGGCGCTAATTTGGAGATGTAGAGACAACAAAAGCGCTCATTCCTAGATGAATTTGTTGCTTTAAGGCTTTTGACACTAGCATGGTTTTTCTTATCTAGGCGCTAAAGTGATACCCTTAGATGCAAATTCTACCTTGGCGCTCACTAAGGTCACTCAACTGCAAATTGGCGCCCTGATCTTTCATGATGTTGAATAAAGGCAAAAAATGTACTTAACCTTATTGAACAAGCTTCATGACTTCCATCAATAGAAGGTATGCTATTGCGCCTATCACCTAGGATAACTTCAAGGCGCCCATTTCAAGTGTAAGTTGATGTGATTTTCCAGAGTTCTCCTTAGGTTGTCTTGATGATGAATTGGCGCCTTGAACCATGGGATGAAGGCGCCAATTTCTAGTTTCCTTCCCTTCACCTAAGGCGCTATTCATGCTCTCTTCTACTTCAAAGCACCCTAGTGGATTCACCTTCAAACTTAGGCGCATATTTAGCCATGACCTGAACTTACCCCCTACCAAGGCGCAATTTGGAGCTTCATCTACCTTAAGGCGCCACCTGTCACTGTCTTAAACTCCATCCTCACATTAAGGCGCCTAAAACTGGCAGGAGCAACAAGGAATGGCGCCTAAGTCTTCTGCTTCAACTCTAGGCGCTATCTAATGGTTGTCTAGATGATGGAAGGCGCCCTAAATTCTAGGCGGAGTTTTGAGGTTACCCTGGAGTAATTTAGCGCCCAGAACCTGACAGTGCCTAAGGTAAGGTATATTTAAAAATATATTTAAGTATAAGTTGAGACAGGTCTCAGATCCACTGGATTTAACCTGCAGATTATAGAATTTGGAGGATCCACCAGATTTCAGACTTAGCCAATTTTCAAGATTTTCAGGATCAGGATACCAGACTTAGTCATTTTCAGGATCTCAAACATCAGGATCAGATCATCAAGGGGTTCTAAGATTCATCACGAAGCTAAGGACTCAGGTAATATTGACTTCATCATGCAAAAGGACACCATCCTGGACTCAGCAAAGCACTGGATTTCAAAAAAGGGGGGGGTCCCCATTTGCAATGGGGCGATGTGTGATTTGGTCACAACGCATCCTGTAGAGTACTGGGCTTGAAAACCTTTACCAAACCCTTCAATCTATCACTCAATCCTTCCGTGAACAACATTGCCACTCTTTTTTCAGTCATACCGAGAACCATAATAGCAACCTTTTGGAACTCATTAATGTAAGAATCCACATGCCCACTTTGTTTCATTTGAGTCAACTCCCTATAGTAGACTTCCACATCTTTCCTATCAAACCTTGCAAATGATTTTGAGTTACCAAGCCATGATGCCACCAATCATATGCTACTCCTTCCAAATGCATGGTTGCAAATTGAATAGCTTTTTCTTCTTGCATAGGCTTGAGTGTCAAGAAGGTATCTAGCTTGTGAATCCATGCTCGTGCACTACTCCGCTGCCATCAAAGTTGGAAAGAGTTATTTTCCCCAAAGCTTGCTTAAACTCTTTATTTTGCCGCTCTTGCCTCCTAGGCCTTTGCTCAACCCTTGTTCTTCTTCTATCCTTTTGCAGGCTCATGAATTGGTTGAAAGATATATCATCTCTAATACATGTTGGAAGAGAATTGTACTCATCATGCATGGCAAACTCATCCGCTAAAGGTGCCTCTTCTTCATCCTTTACAACTTCCTCTTCTTCTTCTCTTGGAAGGAATGTAGGTTGTAATGGTCTATCACTTGTGCTAACATGAGTTCTGCCAATGTTAGATGTACCTGCAACACTTCCATCACCTGTTTGAGGTAGATAAACTCACATTTCCCATGTTTTGAGTCATTTTCCCAAAAGTTGTCATCATTTGTTGTTGGAACTACATTAAGGCATTAGTCATCTGTTGCTGTCCTCTTGCCATATCCCTCAATAAGTCACCAAAATTTCTTTCATCTCTAGGTTGACTACCATCTCTTCTATCTCCCATTGTGCTAGATGATCCAACACCTGTTTGTGGCTGCCTTGAACCTATTGCAGTTGATATAGTGTCCTCTTCAGGGTAGGGTTGTGCCCACTGAAAATGTCTTCATTGCTCCCTAGCAATGTACCGGTTTGTCCTGTCAGTTGTGTGCATTAAACCAACTGATTTCACCCTCGAATCTGGCAGGATACTAAGCTCTAATACCACTATAAGAACCACAACCAAATCTGCCCTGAATTTTCAGGTGTTGTCTCCTTCAAATGTACAAAGATATACTTGGAAAGCCATGAAAGATGACTGAATATGAGTGCAAGAAACCTGATATGACAGCAGCTTCACAAACTGAAATCTGATATGCAAAATGATAACATAGATGCCCACGATCCCTCCAATATGGTAGCGCTAGATCCTCCAAGGTGAAGCGCCTAACCCTAGGCAATAGAAGATGTCGAATGGATGGAAAAACCACCTCAAAAGCCCATGATCTGTATGCGATATGATGCGCCTAATTTATTCTTTGGACCAGTCGCAGCCTCCTAGCAAGATTCGACCTCCACAAATGATAATGGTATCAATGTCAATCCAACCAATGACAATCCAAACTCTAGCGACCAGCTTGTAACATACACCCCTTTGTATATATTTGTCCTGAACCAATTTTTTTGTGTTTTCTGATGCGTTTGTGTTTAGGGTTTCATGGGTTGTTTTTGCATTTTTGTTTTTGCATTGCATGTATGAAATATAAAGCATATGAACAAACCCAGAAAATATACAATGAATTTGCACAAACAGATAAAGACCCAGATCATGAAAAGTGCTAAAACTAATTATAATGAAATACCCACTTGGAAATCTTCAACTTGTTTGGTTGTCAGAATTGATAGCAGCATTACATGGCCATGGAAATCATTTCAAACTTCATACAATGCATAAAAGGTACATATTACAATGGATGCAATGATATAGCAAACCCTAGGCGCCTCCCTTGAAAGATATATGAGCACAAAGTACCACTAAACATGCTCTTTAGTGACCCACGTCCTGCAACAGCTGGTACGGCCTCTATGGTTGCTTATAACAGTGATAAACACACCTCACATAGTCTGAAATACCTCTGAATCATAACAGTAATACTCCTGCTCACTAGACGACCCAACTCCAGCCACAAATCACCCCAAACCAATGTCAAATCGGCACCAATGAAGAGTACGTCTCTCTAGCATGTACGGCCTGTCACAAAAAGGTATGGCCAAGAAATGGCTATCATAAACTGCAACAAACTCTTTAAAATCTCTTGAAATCTGTCCTCCAACAGTTCGTTAATGGCTGCATAAACAATCTTCAACAAATAACTTCGTTTCCAAGCTCAAATCTACACAAAATGAATTTTGCTCAAGCACAAATGGAACTCCTATGTGAAGCTCCTCCAATCCTCTCCTGATGCAATCTTTCATGCACGAAGAAAGGCAAATCTGCAAAGGTTTTCGTCTCTACAAATCGATCTTCAAAACCTTAGAGCCAAGCTCAATCCCAATGCACGGGCAACTCACTATTAGAGCAATTTTTCATAAAACATAACATAACCAAATGAAGTTTCTTTTTGGTCTTTTATTTGCCTCATTCCTCAACGCCCAAGAGGGATTTGTTTTTATTTATTTTAAATCACATCTCAACCCCTTATCACTCCATGAGGGGCGCCCATCCCTAGGAAAATAACTTTAAGTTACAACTTGTACTTTATAAAATAACTTTATAACTTAAAGTCATATCAAGGTCTCATAAAATCATATAAGTTAAATATTTAATTTGACTTATATTATATCGTTTTAAGCTCTAGTCATATTGAGACCATGAAGATTGTGCCGAGGACCCCCACAACTGCCCTGCTAAAAATAGTAGTTGCTCAGCTCCTGACTTACTATAAATAGTAAGTCCCTGAGATGACTTCCTAAACACCTCCATTAGCCTACGGAAGTCGAATTATAGGCTAACCCTAGTCCACTCGTGCAATGAGCTAGATGGGGGACATTACAATCTGCCCTTCCCAAGATTGCTTGTCCTCAAGCAACCTCAACTCTGGATGCTGCAATATCTGCTCACCCTCCCAAGTGACAACCTCCACTGGTAAATTCTTCCACTTGACCAAGTACTCTCTAATAACCCATTTCCTCAAGTGTCTCTCCCGGGTATCAATGATAGCCTCCGGTACTAAGATCAACTTCCCTTCCTCATCCAATGGTGGAAGCTCAACTGAAGGAATTATGTTGTGGCCAAAAGCTTTCTTCAATCTGGAAACATGGAACACATTGTGCACCCTGTTGTCTGATGGTAGCTCAAGTTCGTATGCCACTTCACCCACTCTTCTGATAACCCTGAAGGGACCATAAAAACTGGGTTTCAACTTCTCTGCTCCACTCTTCTTGAGAGTGGACTTCCTGTAGGGTTGGAGCCTCAAATACACCATGTCTCCAACCTCAAAACTCCTCTCCACTCGATGTTGAAAAGCATACAACTTTTGTTGATGTTGTGCTTGTTGTATATTCTCCTTGAGTCCCCTTAAGATGCCCTGGCTGTCCTGTAAAAGATCCTTTGCCTTAGGCACCCGACTATCACAAAGCAAGAGATCTGTAAAGCATGGCGCATCATAACCATACAATGCCCTAAAAGGAGTCATCTGAATAGACATGTGATGAGTAGTATTGTAACAGTACTCCCCTAGGTGCAACCATCTGATCCAGGCCTTCTGCTGCCACAAAACATAGTTGTGTAGGCCCCCTCTAAACATTTGTTCACCACCTCTGTTTTGCCATTTGTCTGCGGGTGGTAGCTGGTGCTAGGAGTCAACTCTGTACCACACAATCTGAATAACATCTGCCAAAAGAAACTCAGGAACTTGCTATCTTTGTCACTGACTATGCTTTTGGGTACCCCATGTAACCTGAATATCTCTCTAAAGAACAAATTAGCCACCTGAGCAACTGCAAAGGTTGCTGAAATGGCAAAGAAGTGTGCAAATTTGGTGAGTCTATCGACAACCACATATATACAGTCCTTCCCCTACACCTTAGGCAACCCTGTAATGAAGTCCATGGAGATAGATTCCCAGTTCTGATTGGGAATATGTAATGGCTGTAAAAGACCTGCAGGAAAGGTATGCTCATGCTTATTTTGTTGGCAAATGGGACACTCACGAACATACTTCTGCACTTCATCTTTCAATCCTTTCCATGTGAACCTCTCTCGAATCTGTTTATATGTCTTGAAGAATCTAGGATGGCCAGCCATTAGTGTATCATGGAAAGTTTTTGTCATGTCCCCATTTCCGGAGTGACTTCACATGAAGTTGATGATTGGCCTATCATCCATTCCCGTAGGCTAATGCATTGGTAAGGGAATGAATTTCTAGTTTGAGCCTATTTCTATACATGGAGAACCGGAAAGTTGGTATGTGTCTATACATGGAGATTCGGAATGTTAGCTCAACTAGTATGTGGTTAATTGGAAAATGCAATATTGAAATTGTATTTTCATTTCATTTGATGGATTTTAGAAAATGGAATCTTTAATTGCATTTTCTTTAATCGATTTCTATGGAGTTGTAAATATGAATAAAGGTGATGTATTCGCCCAAAGGAGATATAGGTCCAAGCCAAAATCAAAAGCAAAGGATAAGGGATCGATTGGCATGTTCATTGATTTATATTTGATTTTTGCATTGCTTAAGGAGCCAACGGCTATCTCGAAGATGATCGCCCACTTTTTGTAGAGCATTCACATTGGATCAAGTGTCGAATTCCAACGCTATGAGGATTCATTCGCCCATGCCTTGTATTGAGCGATTAGTATTGAAAGAGGTTGGTTATTGATTTTTAATGATTGCAAATGATTCATAGCTGGCCGCCGATCATAAGGAAAGGATAGTTTAAATGCAATATTTATTTATTAAATAATTGCTAAGTTGCCGGTCCTGGTACGGGTTCAAATACGGGTACGAGGTTCGGGTACGCGGATACGGCAATTTTTTTTGCCAGGGTACGGTACGGCAATATATATTTTTTTTTATTTTTTAATTTATATTTAAAACAGTAAACTCTAAGACTAAAACTTAAAGTTAAAAACAGTATTACTCATAATTCAAATTGCCAATAAAGTTATTAACAACATAATAAAATATCATTATCACCATACCTCATATGTCATAACTTGCATTAAGGTAAATCAAAATACTCATGAATTGAAATTCATATGAGTTTATGACATAATTTAGTGATTTCTCAAAGAGTCAAATGTCCCTAGAAAATGAAAATTCAAAATTACAATCAATATCCATTGTTCAATAACTTAAAGTCTTAATAACTTAATAAGCATCATATGGGTCTTCATCCAAAGCATTATCATCATCATTTGAAGCACAATCAATTGGAACACCACTCCCAGTAGGCAGGTCTATGTCATGTGTAGCCTCATTGTCATCATGGACCTCATCAATATAGACTACTGCAAGCTATGTAGCAGTAGCATTTAAATCAGCACACTCAGGTGTTAGATCCCAATTTTTTGTTGCTCCCGCACTGTAATCAAGTTTCTTATGTGACAAGAGACACAAGTTAGAGTGCACATAGACCAAATCCTCGGCCTTTTTTGCACCCAATCGGTTCCGTTTAACTGAGTGGATAAAGGAGTATGTACTCCAATTCCGCTCAGCTGAAGATGAACTTGCAACCTGTTAAATTTGCATACCATAAAATTTAAAAATTAGAAAGAAAAATGAGAAAGTTAATTTAAAAAAAAAAGATACATACTTGAGATAGAATTTTTATTGCAAGAGGTTGAAGGTGAAAATAGTCTTGGCCATGTAGGTACCACCATTCTTGAGCATCTTTCTTGTACTTGTCTCGAAGAGCAAAAACATCTTGATTCTTTGAAGATATGAACTCACCAAATTCACCTAAGACAATTTTCTCTAAATCTCCATCTAAACATAGTCTTTTGTATGCAGTTTTGTACCCACTAGCAACCTCTTTATCTCTATATGGTGCCACCCTCCTTGGTAGGGTAAGTATCTCTCTGCTATAATACTTTGGAGACAAAGCAAATGCTACGAGATGCAAGGGTGTGGTCATCTTGTTCTAACGGTCAACAATGATCCTTTGTACTCTTTTAAAAAATGCTTTTGTGGGGTCTTGCTCCTTGGCTTCTATTATGGTCCTTATTTTTTCAACCATGGGGTCCACACCATCATAAATCTCACCCAAGCATGGTCGATCCGTATCTGCATACCTAATCATACCTAATCAAAGCATTTACAATTGTTCAAGACTCTCAATTTTGATTGGTGGACTCCAAGCTTCATTTCAATTTGACAAATAGAAGGAACGCCTGTCCTTGGAGAGGATAAATAGAGCTCTTGGACTTCAATTTGGAACTAATGATCATTTGGTTATTTGAAAGGATTTGAAGAGTATTTGACATCATAATGGAACCCTTGGTGTGTGGGAGTGACTACCAAGGTAGGTTTTTGAAGTGGATTTGACAAGGGCTTTGATAATTGAAGAGTTGCATTTGATAGAAGACCAAACTAGGCATCCATCGCTTGAGTTTGGAGATGATTTTCATGAGTTTTCATTGCTAAAACTTGGACTGGGCAAAATCATCACTTTCAGTAGTCATATCAGCCTACAGAAGTTTTATATCAGTCATTTGTCCATGTACTTTCAAGGCTGTTATAACATCATTTGATAGCTAGCTTTGTTCTAGAGTGATTGGGTATTGTTCCTATGCAAGATTTGGTGTATTTGGACATTTTATATGTATGTAATAAGGTCTGATATAAAATCAGAGTGTGACTTGTTGGTGCTCATTTTGACCTGGAGGCTGAGCTTGCTTGTTGGAGGGTTTCTTCTTTCAAACCCTAAGTGTTCTTGTCCATCGCCAAGACTATTGCCTATCGGCAAAGGATATTATGGTTCCACCGACGGCGTTGGTCATGCCGATGGGGGATGAGTTAAGTGTTCATCGGCGAGATTTAGCATATCGGCAGAGGTCTTTTGCAGTTTGCCGATGGAGGGAAGTCACCCCGATGGGGAGTGCCATCGGAGTGAGATTGAGTATCGGGTCAACTTTGAAATGCTTGGCCGATGATGTTTTTCTTGCCGATCGAGAGACATCGCTGTAGCGTACTCTTTCTCTGGCCGATGATGGAGTTGATGGTGGTCTTCGGTGTGACTCGGCGTATCGGCGGGGAGACTTTCGGGTTGGCCGATGGTGTTGGTCACACCGACAGCGGAGTATGGAGTAGCGATCGGCGAGACAGTTGTCTATCGGCGAAGGTTTTTTGGGAGCTGCCGATATGTGGATGTTTGGCCGATGTGATGTTATCGGCGTGGGTCACACCGACGAAGGGATGTTTTGAAGGTTATCGGGGTGACTTATGTTATCGGCGGAGGGGCTTGGTGTTGCTCCGATGGCCTTTCTCTGGCCGATGGGGAAATGTGTTTCTTTTGGTCATCGGTGAGAGTTGGTCTGTCGGTGGAGGTCTGGAGGGCTAGCCCGATGGTTTATGTCTGGCCGACAGAAGGGAGCGTAGTGTTGTATCGGCCAGACTGATGAGGTCGGCGAAGGATTCGTGGGTTGGGCCGATGGTTTGTGTCACGGCGATGGGTTTTGACGAAGGCATGTGTGTCGAGCGCGGCAAAACGCTCGACACTTGGTATGCATGCGGCCATATTTTTAAAATGCTAAAGTTGTCTCCGCGGCACCAATGTAGGATTATTCCCCTGTATGTTTTGAACCTGCGAGGAAGCATTTTGGCGGGAAGCTTCTTTTTGACTGCAGCGACGGTTTTCAAGCGACCGCGGGTGGTTGAGGCCCTTAATGGCGACTGTAGCAGGAGTATGGGCGATGGTACAAGCGATCAGGCTGCCTGATTGAGAATGAAGACTTCCAGATAGTGGTGCGTGGCTCGAGGCCCCCCTTTGTCTGCTGCATTAACATTTTCTGAGCGCCATTCCTTCTGAGGACTGTATCTGGCGGATTTTTTGTTATAATCATGTAATTAATTGCTGTGGTACACTTTCTGGCTGTTATAAGCAAACTGTGTTACCATTTTTTAGGTTGTTGAAAGTTGAAGATTTTTGGCTCTGTAATTCAAAACAAGCTGATCTGGTTGCTCTGTACAGCTAAACCTGTGAGTTTATGTATCTCTTGTTGTATGTTTTGGCATGAACCCACTGATTTCATGATTAATCTTATATGAGAAATGCTATCTTAGCATGTGTTTTGTTAATTCTGTCTCCAGTATTGCATGTATTCTTCTTCTGAATCTGGATATTTGGGCAATATTTGAGACTCTAGAACATAGATTTCCTATGTTGAATGTCTGATCTTTTAACTTCTGCTCAAGGGGTAGATTAAACTGTTTTCAGGTTGAACATTGGGAAGGGTATACTGCAGTAGGGATGCCATAAGTAGAGATAACTTAACACTCTGTATTGGGAGATATCTGTAAGGCAGGTATCATATATATCCCCCTGAAATCCAGTTTTAGTTGTTCATGCTGATCATTCACAGGTGTATGTCTACTGACTCCAGGCCCTGGATAGGCACCAATCTTGCTTTGTGTTTGTGTTACAACCATGTCCAGCTTTGCATCCAAACTTAAAATCATAATCAAACTCTAAAACAACCATTAGGACATTAGAATTAGTTTTAGGATCCTCAGTCCTCTGTCTACAACTGCAAATAGGCCCAAAGCTAGCCCCTTTGCTCTTATCTTTCAGTTTTGGTCTACTTACAGGAGGACTTATCTGCTTTCTGACAGCATCCCAATCCTTGTATGCGTATCTCATGGATGTTGAGTAGGGAATACCCCCCTAGGTCTTGCAGAGCCTGAAGAAGAAGAGGAGATAAAATATAGAGTCTATCTCCTACACTGTTGGCCCCTGGCCCAGAGATCCTGTTGATCACTGATGGCTACCTTGTAGGGAAATCTGGGAATAAGCATCCAGTCTGGGAAAATACCAACATGACTGAAATTCATATCAGCCACTTATCATTTATGTATCTCTCATTTGAAGGTTTCAAACAAGCAAGTATGATGTGGGTTTGATGTTCTACTATTGCATTGTTCATTGGTGATGTTTATTTGATGGTTTGTGCAAGAAATCTTATCTAAAAGTTGGCAAAAATTTTCAGTCATTCTAGAAAGGTATTTTACAGTGGTATCAGAGCTTGGATCCTACCAGCCTATGGGTTATGAGCTACTACGTTGATCCTTTGCCACAACATTATACAAGAACAGCAAGTACAATGGGTGATAGAAGGCAAGATGAAATTGATAATATGTTAAGGGACATGGTTAATAATCAGCGTGAGATGGCAGAACAACAGCGACAAACAAATGCAAATATTGAGAGGATGTTTCAAGCTATGATGGGTGACAGGAATAATAACAATCGGGCTAATCCAGGAAATCAAAACAATTAGGATGCAGGAAGTGTGGCTGGAAGATCACCACCTCGTGATAGAAGGACATGTACACCAACAGTTGAGAGACCTATGCAGCCTACTTTTCTTCCTCGAGAAGATGAAGTAGAAGAGGACCAGCCATAGGATGAAGAAGAAGAGGTTCCTTTTGAGGAGAATATCATATCTTTGGTTGATGAGTATGATTCACTTCCCGAGAATGTAAGGAAAAGGATCAATTTCAACAATTACATGAGCCCAAAAAGAGATAATCGAAGAGGTAGAGTGAATCGTCCAAGGCAAAGAAGAGCACAACCTACACATCCAAAGGAATACAAGGATGCATTGAATAAAATTCCTCTTCCTAGCTTTGATGGTAGTGGTAAGCTAAGTGCTAGAGTGTGGGTGAATAAGTTAGATACTTTTCTTACACTCAAGCCCATGAGTGAAGAAAAACCTATACACTTTGCTACTATGCATTTGGAGGGTCTAACATATGAGTGGTGGCATCATGCACTTGTTTCACAGCATCACAACAGGATCACTTCATATGATGAGTTTGTTCAAAAACTCATTACTAGGTTTGACCGCAAGAATGTGGAGGTCTACTACCGTGAGCTTGCACAATTGAAACAGAGTGGTAGAGTGGATTCATATATTAATGAATTTCAAAAGATTGTAGTTATGGTTCCTGATATGACAGATAGGAGAATTACTATGTTGTTTGTTGAAGGGTTGAATAATAGGATCAAAGGGTTGGTTAAGGTACATAAGCCAACTACACTTGAGGAGGCAATTGAGTTAGCACTTGATTTGGATACTAATCCTACATTCACTCCAAGGAAAAGCTTCTTTAAGGGCTCTAGTTATAATCAAAAAAAACAATTTCAGCCTAAGACTAATCCTTCTACAGCAGAGAGAGATGAATTGAGGAGGAAGAAGCTATGTTTTTCTTGCAAGCAACCATAGGAACCAGGACATAGATGCCTTGGGAAAGGCAAAGCACATCTCATTGAGGTGATTTCAGATTATGACAATGATACACATGAGGATATAGTTTCAGATGAGGATCATCAGGAGCAGCCTACATTAGAGCTTGATACAGGTGAAGGTAAAGTGACTATTGCTTCTATGTCAGGAGTTCCTAGGTATCATGCCTTTTGTAGAAAGGGTGTTATCAGGGGACAACAAGTCACTTGTTTGGTGGATAGTGGAGCCACTCATAACTTCATTGATGAGGGTTTAGTTATGAAACGTGGTTTACAAGCTGAGGACTTTGAGGGATTCATAGTTGCAGTAGCAGATGGCTTTACTATGAGTTGTCAGAAAAAGGTGCCACAGCTTAATATTCAGATGGGAGATTATACATTAACAGATGATTTCTACATGGTTGGACTTTCAGGCATTGATGTTGTTTTGGGAATGCAATGGTTGCATTCACTTGGCCGTTACATCCAGGATTTGAAGAAGATGGAGATAGAGTTCATTCATGAGGGAAGGAAAGTTATCTTGAAAGCCATTTCAGATGGAGGACCTAGAGTTGTTTCAGCTAGGCATATGGAGACATTGTTTCGTCATGATGATATTGCATGGGCAGCTCAAGTAAACGTTTCTTCTAAGTCTTCTTCAGGTGGAGAGTATCATGTAGACATCCAATTTGTATTGGATAAGCACAGTAAGGTGTTTGGTGACATTCCTCCAGGTAGACCACCAGATCGTGGTTTTAAGCATGTGATTGAGTTAGAGGATGGGACCAAGCCTATCAATATTGCACCATATCATCATCCTCGACACTTCAAGATTGAGATTGAGAATGCAATCAAGGAGTTGATTGATATGGGACACATTTGACTTTCATCTAATCCATTTGCTTCTTTTGTGGTGTTGGTGAAGAAGAAGGATGGTACTATGCGGATGTGTATTGATTATAGAGCTATGAATAAGAAGACAATCAAAAACAGGTACCCTATACCGAGGATCGATGAGCTACTTGATGAGTTACACAGGGCCGTGTATTTTTCTAAAATTGATCTTCGTTCAGGCTATCACCAGATTCGCGTCCGTGAGGAGGATATTCCGAAGACAGCATTCAGATGCCACTATGGACACTATGAGTTTCTTGTTATGCCTTTTGGTCTTACTGATGCACCTGCTACATTTCAGTCTTGCATGAATCATGTTTTTAATAAGCAGTTGCGTAAGTTTTTGTTGGTATTCTTTGATGATATTTTGATATATAGTAAGACATGGGATGATCATCTTCGACATCTAGATGAGGTACTTGGAGTCATGGAGGCACAGTCATTGTATGCCAAGGCTTTGGGATGGAGGAGATTCTCTATTTGGGGCATATGATTAGTGCCAACAGAGTTAGAGTACAGGATGAGAAGATCAAAGCAATACAGGATTGGCCTACTCCAAGGAACATTTCTGAGTTACGAGGTATCTTGGGTCTTTGCAGTTATTACAGGAGGTTTGTTATAGGTTTTTCACAGTTGGCAGCACCATTGACAGATCTCACTAAGAAAGGGGCATTCCTTTGGTCTTCCAAGGCACAAGCAGTATTTGACAGGCTTAAGGAGGTGATGAGTACTACTCCAGTGTTGGCACTACCAAATTTTACACAGTCCTTTGTACTTGAGTGTGATGCATCAGGAGAAGGTATTGGAGTTGTGTTGATGCAGAATAGGCACCCCATTGCATATGAGAGCAGGAAATTGAGAGATGTGGAGCCCCTATATTCCACCTATGACAAGGAGATGCTTGCCATAATGCATGCTTTGGCAAAGTTTCATCAGTACTTGGTAGGTGCGAAGTTTGTGGTGAGGACTGACCACAATAGTTTGAAATACTTCTTCGAACAAAAGGATTTGAATGAGAGACAACAAAAATGGGTCTCTAAGGTACAGGCATATGACTTTGATATTGAGTTTGTGAAAGGGAAGGAAAATGTTGTTGCAGATGCACTTTCCAAGAGGCCTACTATTTGTTCCTTGAGTGAGATTTCAGCTGATTGGAAATCTCAACTTTTAGTTGAGTATTCCAAATCTACATTTGCATGCGAGATCATGGATGGTTTGATTCAGGATGATAGATATAAGGTTGTGGATGATGTGATATATTATAAGGACAGGATATTTTTGGTACTTGAATCAAAACTTAAGCAATAGATACTTAGAGCCATTCATGATACACCTCTAGCAGGACATCTAGGGTTTTTCAAAACCTATAGGCAGGTTCATGATATTAGAATAATATCTTTCTATTTATGTTATTAATGGTCATCCAGTAGTTTCTAACTTCATCTCTTGTTAACGATTGTTTCTTTTAGAAACATCCGTCTTTGTACTTCTATTTAAGGAGCCTTTGTCTCCTCTATATAATGAACAACATTGATTCTTTTGTAACATGGTATCAGAGCAGATCTGAGTCGGACTCCCTCACGGGAAGGCTCAGGATCATGGGAGGGCTCTTTGTTTTTCAGAATTTAGCGAATTTTTTTTTTAAATTCATGGCCTCTTCCTTTTTAACGAATTTAAAGGAAAAAAAAATTCGTGGGGCATTTTTTGTTCTAAAATTTGAGGGTTTGCTACAAACTTGTGGGTCCTATTTGCTGTAAAAATAGAAGGGTTGGAGATTTCAAAAAATCGTGGAAGGAAGAGACGCGATTTTAAAATCACGGGGTTTCTATAACCTGCATTTTTCGTCTGAAAAATTCATCTCTTTCTCTGATAATCCCGTGTCTTCAAGGCGTGTCCTTCAAACTTTTTGGCGCAGATTTTTTTTCTGAGGATCAGGGCGCGTTTTTTTCTTCTCATCCTTATTTGCTGCGTTTTCTGGGCGTTTCCTATTTTTCCAGAAATTTGTGCTTTTGTTCTGGGCGGATTTTTGCCTCGAATTTGTTCTGGTCTGAGGATTTTTGGTTCCCGTCTACCTAAAATGTTTCTGATAAATTTTGGCGGCTAGGGTTTTAATAAATCCTCTGTTTTTTTGGGTGTCGTTTTCAATCTTGAAAAATCGATGTTCTAGGTTTTCATTAATTTTTTCCTTAAAAATTATGGTTGTGGGTTTTGTGTGATTTTTGCCTTAAAAATCGTTTTGTAATAGGGTTTATAATTTCTCCTCAAAAATTAAGGGTTTTTCTCCTGTATACCCTAGTCAGGGTTTTCGTCGTTTGGGAGGGCTCTCTGGTATTTGGTTTTTACCGTTTTTTCTTAAAAAACGATGATTTGTAATCTTCGGATTTCTGGGTTTGGCTATTTTTTCCTCAAAAATCGTACTTTGCTGCAGTCTGTTTTGGTCGCACCTGGAGTTGCTGGGGCGAACATCTACACAGCTGACTTCTTGCAGTCTATTCTGAAGCATCGTGCTCATTTGCAAAAGTTTGGAGGGTTTGTCAATTTTTCCTCAAAATCGTGGCAGCTGTTCTCGGAGTGTCTCTAGTTACAGGGAGGTACAGTTCTCCAACATCAGGTTGGACGGTTGGTGTTGTTTTTTGGGTTTATCCAGAAGTTCTGCAATTTCTGGGAGGGTTGGTGGCAGACTCATCTCAAGTGGCAGAGTCAGTGGCAGGCTCTTGTCTTTTGTTGCAGAAGCCTTCTGAGAAGAAGGGGGCAACCTTCTCTATTATCTCTTTGGGTAGTTAGCATGATGACCATTAAGGGAGGGTATTAGAATAATATCTTTCTATTTATGTTATTAATGGTCATCCAGTAGTTTCTAACTTCGTCTCTTGTTAACGATTGTTTCTTTTAGAAACATCTATCTGTGTAATTTTATTTAAGGAGCCTTTGTCTCCTTTGTATAATGAACAACATCGATTCTTTTGTAATATGGTACCAGAGCAGATCTGAGTCGGACTCCCTCACGGGAGGGCTCAGGATCATGGGAGGGCTCTTTGTTTTTCAGAATTTGGCGATTTTTTTTTTTAAATTCGTGGCCTCTTCCTTTCTAGTGAATTTAAAGAAAGAAAAAAAAAATCGTGAGGCATTTTTTGTTCTAAAATTTGAGGGTTCGCTGCAAACTCGTGGGTCCTATTTGCTGGAGAAATCGAAGGGTTGGAGATTAAAAAAAATCGTGGAAGGAACAGATGCGATTTTAAAATCGCAAGTTTTCTATAACCTGCATTTTTCGTCTGAAAAACTTGTCTCTTTCTCTGATAATCCCGTGTCTCTAAGGCGTGTGTCCTTCAAGCTTTTTGGCACGGATTTTTTTCTGCGGATCAAGGCGCGTTTTTTTTCTTCTCATCCTTATTTGCTACGTTTTCTGGGCGCTTCCTATTTTTCCAGAAATTTGTGCTTTTGTTCTGGGCGGATTTTTGCCTCGAATTTGTTCTGGTCTGAGGATTTTTGGTTCCCGTCTACCTAAAAGGTTTCTGATAAATTTTAGTGCTAGGGTTTTAATACATCCTCTGTTTTTTTTTTGGTTGCCGTTTTCAATCTTGAAAAATCAATGTTCTGGGTTCTCATTAATTTTTTCCTTAAAAATTCTGGTTGTGGGTTTTGTGTGATTTATGCCTTAAAAATTGTTTTGTGATAGGGTTTATAATGTTCTCAAAAATTAAGGGTTTTTCTCCTGTATACCCTAGTCAGGGTTTTCGTCGTTCGGGAGGGCTCTCTAGTCTTTGGTTTTTACCATTTTTTCCGAAAAAATGATGATTTGTAATCTTTGGATTTCTGGGTTTGGCGATTTTTTCCTCAAAAATCGCACTTTGTTGCAGTCTGTTTTGGTCGCACCTGGAGTTGCTGGGGCGAACATCTGCACAGCTGACTTCTTGCAGTCTGGTTTGGAGCGTCGTGCTCATTTGCAAAAGTTTGGAGGGTTTGTCAATTTTTCCTCATAATCGTGGCAGTTGTTCTCGGTGTGTCTCTGGTTACAGGGAGGGTCAATTCTCCAACATCAGGTTGGACAGTTGGTGTTGTTTTTTGGGTTTATCCAGAAGTTTTGCAGTTTCTGGGAGGGTTGGTGGCAGACTCATCTCAAGTGGCAGAGTTAGTGGCAGGCTCTTGTCTTTTGTTGCAAAAGCCTTCTGAGAAGAAGGGGGCAGCCTTCTCTGTTATCTCTTTGGGTATTTAGCATGATAACCATTAAGGGAGGGTATTAGAATAATATCTTTCTATTTATGTTATTAATGGTCATCCAATAGTTTCTAACTTCGTCTCTTGTTAACGATTGTTTCTTCAGAAACATCTGTCTTTGTAGTTCTATTTAAGGAGCCGTTGTCTCCTCTATATAATGAACAACATCGATTCTTTTGTAACACGTGAGTGATTCTCTTGGAAGGGTCTCAAAGATGATGTTCTTCAGCATGTTAGAGAGTGTTTGACTTGTTAGCAGAACAAGTCTGAGCATACTTTTCCCGCGGGTCTACTTCAGCCTTTGCCTATTCCTGAGCAGAAGTGGGAAAGTATCTCCATGGATTTCATCACGGATCTTCTGAAGGTACATGGTAAGGATTGCATATATGTGGTTGTTGATCGACTAACCAAATATGCACATTTTTATCCTATTGCAACAGATTACACAGCATTGTAGTTTGCAGAGTTGTTCTTTCGTGAGGTATTTCACTTGCATGGCCTTCCAAAGACTATTGTGAGTGATTGGGATAGTATATTCATCAACATGTTTTGGCGTGAGCTATTTCGACTTGCGGGTACAGAGTGGACACCAAGCACTAGTAATCATCCTCAGACTGATGGACAGACAGAAATTGTAAATAAGTGGATTGAGGGATATCTTTGCAATTATGTTGCGGGTCATCGGCGTGCTTGGATTAGATGGTTGTACCTTGGGGAGTATTGTTACAATACTACCTATCACATGTCCATTGGCATGACTCCATTCAGAGCATTGTATGGGTATGATGCACTTTCTTTTGTGGACTTGGCATTTGATGATAGTAGAGCTCCTCGAGCTAAGGAGTTAATGCAAGATACACAGTACATCCTTAGGATTCTTAAGGATAATATTCAGCAGGCACAGAATCAGCAGAAGATATATGCAGACAGCCATCGAGTTGAGAGGACATTTGAGGTTGATGATTTGGTGTTTTTGCGCTTACAGCCATATAGACAGAGTACTTTGAAGAAAAGTGGTGTAGAAAAGATCAAGCCGAGATTCTATCGGCCATACAGGATTGTGAGGCGAGTTGGTGAGGTTGCATATGAGCTTGAGTTACCATCAAGAAGCCGCATTCATAATGTGTTTCATGTGTCTTGCCTCAAAAAGGCATTAGGACATGTGGTTTCTTCTCCTAATCTTCCACCTCTTGATGAGGAAGGCATGTTGATATTGGAGCTTGACAGCATAGTTGATATGAGAGAGCATAATTTGAGGAGCCAAGTCATTAGAGAGTATTTGGTTCGATGGAGAGGTTTGTCTTTGGAGGATGCTAGAGGTTTGCCTTTGGAGGATGCTACTTGGGAAGGAGAGCAGATTTTGGAGCATCCTAATCTTCGATTGCTTGAGGACCAACAATCCCGGAAAGGGAGGACTGTCATGTCCCCATTTTCGGAGTGACTTCACATGCAGTTGATGATTAGCCTATCATCCATTCCCGTAGGCTAATGCATTGGTAAGGGAATAAATTTCTAGTCTGAGCTTATTTCTATACATGGAGAACCGGAAAGTTGGTATGTGTCTATACATGGAGATTCGGAATGTTAGCTCAACTAGTATGTGGTTAATTGGAAAATGCAATATTGAAATTGTATTTTCATTTCATTTGATGGATTTTAGAAAATGGAATCTTTAATTGCATTTTCTTTAATCGATTTCTATGGAGTTGTAAATATGAATAAAGGTGATGTATTCGCCCAAGGGAGATATAGGTCCAAGCCAAAATCAAAAGCAAAGGATAAGGGATCGATTGGCATGTTCATTGATTTATATTTGATTTTTGCATTGCTTAAGGAGCCAACAGCTATCTAGAAGATGATCACCCACTTTTTGTAGAGCATTCACATTGGATCAAGTGTCGAATTCCAACGCTATGAGGATTCATTCGCCCATGCCTTGTATTGAGCGATTGGTATTGAAAGAGGTTGGTTATTGATTTTTAATGATTGCACATGATTCATAGCTGGCTGCCGATCATAAGGAAAGGATAATTTAAATGCAATATTTATTTATTAAATAATTGCATTGGATCGATGGTGTCATGAGGGTGATTGGGATTGAAGGATATTAAAAGTTTGCATTGGATAGATATTGTGTTTTGAAAGGTTTTAAATGTCAAACGCCAATGATGAGGAGGATCGCTCAATGAAATTCAATGCCAAGTGAAGTTTTTAAATGATTGATAGCTCTAATTCATAGCCGTCGTCCATGCTAGAGAGGCATTCCAATGCAAAGGGATCGATCCACTTGAAGATAGATATAATTCATTTAAAACAATTAAAGATTGTTTTTAAATGATTGCATTCTTTGATGTCATACATTTACAATTGTTCAAGACTCTCAATTTTGATTGGTGGACTCCAAGCTTCATTTCAATTTGACAAATAGAAGGAACGCCTGTCCTTGGAGAGGATGAATAGAGCTCTTGGACTTCAATTTGGAACTAATGATCATTTGGTTATTTGAAAGGATTTGAAGAGTATTTGACATCATAATGGAACCCTTGGTGTGTGGGAGTGACTACCAAGGTAGGTTTTTGAAGTGGATTTGACAAGGGCTTTGATAATTGAAGAGTTGCATTTGATAGAAGACCAAACTAGGCATCCATCGCTTGAGTTTGGAGATGATTTTCATGAGTTTTCATTGCTAAAACTTGGACTGGGCAAAATCATCACTTTCACCAGTCATATCAGCCTACAGAAGTTTTATATCAGTCATTTGTTCATGTACTTTCAGGGCTGTTATAACATCATTTGATAGCTAGCTTTGTTCTAGAGTGATTGGGCATTGTTCCTATGCAAGATTTGGTGTATTTGGACATTTTATATGTATGTAATAAGGTCTGATATAAAATCAGACTATGACTGAAATTCATATCATCCACTTATCATTTATGTATCTCTCATTTGAAGGTTTCAAATAAGCAAGTATGATGTGGGTTTGATGTTCTACTATTGCATTGTTCATTGGTGATGTTTATTTGATGGTTTGTGCAAGAAATCTTATCTAAAAGTTGGCAAAATTTTCCAGTCATTCTAGAAAGGTATTTTATAGTTTTTATCACCTTATGTTTGAACTGTGAATTAGGCACCAAGAATATTCTGTCTTTGTATATAATCAAGTCATTCGCCACAGAATATCTCTCATCCTTATTAGTGCCCTCAATCACTCCTGTTGCCCAAGAGTCCTTAGCATACTCTGCTATAATCAACTCTCTCCAATCAGCAGAGATCTCCCCAACTAAGCACAAGTGAGGTCGATGTGATAAGGCATCTACAACTATGTTCCTCTTGCCCTTGACATACTCGATGTCAAAATCATATGCCTATAACCTGCTCACCCACTTCTGCTGCCTATCATTCAGGTCCTTCTAGTTCATAAAATATTTGATGCTATTATGGTCAGTCCTGATTATAAATTTTCCCCCAACCAAATAAGACCTGAATTTGGCCAATGCATGCATGACGGCCAACATTTCTTGATCATACATCGAGTAGCTCCTCTCTACACCCCGAATTTTCTGCTTTCAAAGGCTATCGGGTGCTTCTCTTGCATGAGTACTGCCCCAATCCCCTCTCCAGAAGCATCACACTGTAACTCGAATGGTTTGCTTAAGTCTGGGATTGCTAGCACTAGGCATGTAGACATCAAGTGCTTGAACCTGTCAAAGCACTGTTGGGCTGTGTCACGCCACTCAAAGGCTCCCTTCGTCAAATCAGTCAAAGGTGCTGCTATCTGTGAGAAGCCCTTCACAAACCGTCTGTAGAAACCATAGAGTCCAAAAAACCCCTTAAGTTGTGTCAAGTTTGTGGGTGGAGGCCAATCAACAATCGCCTTAATTTTCTTTGGATCCACTCTAACCCCATCTACACTGATAATATGGCCAAGGTAAAGTAACTCTGTCATACCAAAATCACATTTCGATTCCTTGGCATAGAGTGACTCACTCTCCAATATGCTCAATACCTCCTCAAGGTGTCTCATGTGGTCTTCCCATGTCCTGCTGAAAATCAGTATGTCATCAAAGAAGATCCGAACAAATTTTCGAAGCTGTTGTCTAAATATCTGATTCATACAACTCTAGAAAGTCGCAGGTGCATTGGTTAACCCGAAAGGCATCACTAGAAACTCGAAGTGACCGTAATGACACGTGAAGGCTGTCTTCTCTACATCCTCGGCCCTCATGCGAATCTGATGGTATCCAGACCACAAGTCAATCTTGGAAAAGTAACAGGCACCACATAGCTCATCTATCCTCGGAATGGGGTACCTGTTCTTAATAGTCTTCTTGTTTAATGCCCTATAATCTATACACATCCTGATTGTCACATCTTTATTTTTGACAAGAACAACTGCAGAAGCAAATGAGCTCTTACTGGGTCGGATGTGTCCCATCTCCAGTAACTCCTTAATGGTCTTTTCAATTTCATCCTTGAGCCTCTTCGGATGACGGTAAGGAGTGATCATGATGGGCTTGGTCCCATCCTCTAGCTCAATAACATGCTCTATGCTTCTATCACAAGGCACTCCTAGTGGTATATCTCCAAACACTTTACTGTGCTTGGATAGAACCTTCTGAATATCAGGATGATAGCTACCCTTCTGTCGTGGTGGGGACTCTGGCATAATAAGGCACTCTGCTGCCCACTCTCCCTGGTCATGTCTCAATAGCCTCTCCATCCTCTTCAATGATACCACCCGAGGTCCACCATCCGATATGCCTCTCAAGCATATTTTCTTCCCATTGAATTCAAATCTCATCTCCATCTTTTTCATATTCATGTTGAACTCCTCCCGCTGGCTCATCCAATGCATGCCAAGTACAACATATGTATCCCCAATGCAAACAACATAGAAGTCATCTACTAACTCATACTCACCCATGATGATCTTCAATCCTGATATCCTCCTGTTGCATTGCATTTTGAATCCATCGGCTACCATCACCTTGAAGCCTTTGAATTCCTCTATTTTCAACCCCCTGCGAGCTACCAACCCTTCATCAATAAAGTTGTGTAGCTCTTGTATCAATGAGGGTAATAATGCGTTGTCCACCAAGTACACCACGCACCCTGAAAGAACCAACCTTCTGGAAACTAGATAGCTGGGCAATAGTACCACCACTACTAGCATTGTGCTATGAGGCTCTCTCATCTCCACTATCCCCATGATCTGAAGGCTGATCTAAGTCTGAATCGGATGCCTCCGATTGTCTCCTCAACTGAATAGTACTCGATCAACTTGGCCTTAGCCTTGTGTGAACACTTATGCAAGGGATCCCATGGTTCTTTGCAATGGAAGCGAAGTTTCTTCCTCCTATACTCGTTGAGCTGATCATCTGTCAACCTGTTGGATCTGTCTTTATGCTGCTCAACATCTCTGTGGAAGGGTCTCTTCTCCTTCTGCTTATCCCTCCTGTGTGGAAATCCCTTAGTCTGAAATTTGCTCCTCCACACTGACGACTCCATATCTCGGGCCTTCTTCATGGCCACCTGCAGTGAAGCTGGATCAAATCCCTTAACCCAACCACGAAGTGGGTCTGACAATCCATCAATGAAAAGAATAACCAATCTGCGCTCGGAAATATCTAGGACCATAATAGATAAGTCCTGAAACTTAGAAATGTAGGAGTTTACTGATCCACTCTGCCTCGGCTACGCCAGCTCCTTAAACTGTAATTCTGGGTCCTTCTTATCAAACCTGTCGATCAACCTAGCTATGAACTCCACGTATGAAGTAATCTGATCGTGACCCAATGTGACCTTTCCGTTGCTCCACCACTTATGTGTTGCCCCCTCCAAATGTAGTGCTACATAAGTAATGGCGTCCTCCTCAGGCATGCGACTAATCTGCAAGTAGCTATCCAATTTCTAGACCCAAGCTCTCGCAGTGGTTTTACCTGACCCATCAATGTAGGGAAGTGTCATTTTGCTCACTTTCTTCTGCAACCCCTGGTTCTGAGGTCTACCTCCCCTGCAAGGTCTGTTCCTTATCCTAATGTCAGAGTACTCTGCAAAGGTCATCTCAGTCCTGAACTCTGCACTAGAAGCTCTCCAATCCCTCATAATCTCCTCCTGAAACTCAGCCTGTGTGGGATCTTGCTCAAGAACTTGGTTCCTGGGAGCAAATGTAGGGATACTAGGTCTGTCACCTATTGTAAACTGTGAAGCCCTCCTATGAGTAACCAAGGGTTCATCCTCATCATCTCTGAACCTGTGTCTGTCATCCTGGTTCTTGTCCCCATTATTCTTGTTTCCCTGGTTCCTGTCACCATTGTGTCGATCACCCAAATTATTCCTATTCCTATCTCCTCCATTGTCTCTATATCTAGATCACCGTCATTGTTCCTGTTCCTGTCACCTCCATTGTACCTGTTCCTGTCACGGCGATTATCCCTGTTATTTCTTCCATCTCGCAACTGTTAAAGGGTATGTGCTATCTCCGCCTGTGATTCTCTCAAATCCTGTCAAGACTCCCTCAATTCTCTTTCTAAAGCCAACGAGCTCCTAGTGAGCACATTTAGGATCTCGCGCATGCTAGGTTCCTCAACTTCTCTGTCACCCATTTCTCCTGTAGGTTCTGTGACTAGAGGTAATTAACCTGAGAAAGGGTTTGTTCTCGAATTTTTGAAATTTTCCTCACTATGCAATACTGGTGTTTCCCCCTCAGTAGCTACAACCTTTGTCTCTGAGTCAAATGGATCAATCTGTGGTACTTCTTCCTGTATTCTCTGTGGGTTTCGTGTTCCTGGTCTTGGTCTAAAATTATATCTATCTGTAGGCCGCATGTCTCATTTTCAACTTCTGCATGTCATATTTAACCTCACAGGATGGCAAGATCTTCTGCTCTGATACCACTGTAACTTACACCCCTCTGTATATGTTTGTCCTGAACCAATTTTTTTGTGTTTTCTAATGCATTTGTTTTTAGGGTTTCATGGGTTGTGTTGTGACCAAATCACACATTGCCCCACTGCAAATGGGGACCCCCCTTTTTTTGAGTTCTGATGCTTTGCATTTAGTTTTGGATGATGTCTTAGGTTCGTTTCCTCTGCCAATCCAACAATAAGTCTCTCTCCTAGAAGGTTTTGGCTTTATAACTGGAGGTCTCATCTAGAACATGGACTTGCAGTAATGAAGAGTCTTGATCAAATTCCATTCAAATAATGAACACTGAAACCAATCCTGATGTATGTTTGAGATCCTGAAAAATGACTAAGTCTGGTAGCCTGAAATCCTGAAATCCTGAAAAATTGACTAAGTCTGAAATCTGGTGGATCCTCCAAATTCTAGATTCTACATGTTAAATCCGGTGGATTCGAGACCTATCTCAAACATCCTGAAAGGTATATTGAAAAATGGCTAAGTACTTAAATATATTTTTCAATAGACCTTACCCTTAAGGACACTGGAAAAATGGCTAAGTACTCCAGAGGATCGAAAATCCTTGACCAGTGTGCCAAGGCATAAGAGTGGCGCAAAATCTTGATGAAATGCGCTTTTAATTAGAGAACAAAATGTGGAACCATTGCCCCAAAACCAATGTGCCTCGTTCAATGCGCCATTCGAAGAGGAGGTGTAGATTGAGGTTCTAGATGAGCTTTAAGATGAGTGCAAAATGACGATCTCTTGCGCCTAGGCCAATGCGCCATGTTCACAAGGGAGAAATGAGGATAAGTGCTAAGAAGATCCAAAACCTTTATCCAATGCGCTTATAAGGAAATTCATTATGATAGAATGAGCAAGTTTTGAACATATTTCAATGAGGATTCAAAACCCTCAAGTGATGCGCCATATTTGATATGCCTTATCAAAAGGGTGAAGATGATGATATGGAGATAACTTTTAACCGGAACTCAAACATCTCAACTAATGCGACCACCTCAAGGGAAGTTAAATTTTGAGAGGTTAAATTTTGAAGGATTCAACATCCCTATCTGCTGTAAGACTTGTCATTTCAAGACAAATTTGAAGAGGATCCAGATTCTTGATCCAATGCGCCCCTTCAAGTGGATATTAAGATTTCTGATTGGAATAAGAAATTAAGGAATTGTATCTCATATGAAGATGATCTAAATTATCTAACTAATGCGCTAGCCTAGAAGATTCCAAACCTTTAATCTAATGCGCCAAAGGTGATTTGGAAAGGTAGAGTTTGTGAGGGATGAAATGAGGATTTAAAATCTTTAACCACAGCGCCCTTGTAGAAGTATATCAAGAAGAACTCAGAAGTCTGATCTAATGCGCCCACCTATAGGTTGCTTCTAAGGTGACTTCAAATCTGAATATCCAAGCATTGAACACATTTTAAGGAGGGATAAGTGGCAAGCATTTTAAAATCTTTCAAGAAGGAATCCTAAACATTTTTCTAATATGCCAAAATCTTCCAATACAGTCCAGACTTTAACTTGGTGAAAGACTCAAAGTGAAACTCAAATATCAGATCCAAGGCGCCAACTTTGACATCTTCAAGGTAATCTCAAGGAGATCCCAAAAGTCTGATCCAATGCGCTCATATCAAGGAGATCCCAAAGGTCTGATCCAATGCGCCAAGAGTGATTTGAAAAGGTAATGTTTAGAAGGGATGAGATGAAGATTCAAAATCTTGATCTAGTGCGCCCACCTATTGGTTGTTTTGAGGATGATTTCAAATCCAAATCAAGGAGATCCCAAACACATCAAGTGATGCGCCACTCAAGTAGGAGGATTGAAAGTATATCAAGATTTCAAGGAGAACTCAAAATCTCAATCCATTGCGCCACCTTGAGTAGAGGGGTAAATTAAACTAGATTGAAGATGAGATGAAGATTCAAAATCTTGATCTAGTGCGCCAAAGCCATGAAGAGCATAGAAACCTCATCTAATGCGCCATAAGGAAGGATTAAATTGGGTGGGGAGAAAGTTGTCATGATGTTAAAAAACAAGAGGATTCAGATCTTTGATCTAGTGCGCCACTTCATTAAGGGAGGTCAAAACATTTGAAGAGTCTCATAGAGGATCCAAATGCCTCAAGTGCTGCGCCCCTTCAAGGGTGGAATAGATGTAGCATGAAATCACGTTTTAAACACTTTTTAAGAAGTCTCCAAGTTATTGATCTGCTGCGCCACTTTGGAAGTTGATAACAAGAGGTGTTGATTGAAGTCTTATGCAGCTTTTTAAGCAAGGATCTAATTTCCTATCTGCTGCACCTGATATTAAAGTGGTTTGAGTTAGTCTTTTTCAGTGGGTTTTTTTTAGGAAATTGCATCATTTTATGTTTTAAGTCATTGAGATGTCCAAAGTGAAGTCAATTTTATGTATTATGTGTTATCAAAAGGGATTGATGTTGTTTCTCTGTTTGTGTTGCAGCAATAAGGATGAAGCTAAGGAGTCATCAAAGAAGAAAAAGCTTGAACCACCTTCATGCTAGGAGTGAAGTAAACAAGTTGTCATGTGGAGAAAACATCATAAGTTGCTCAAAGTGATCACTTCAAGTTCAAGATCAACATACTTCATCTTCAATTGCATCCTGATCACAAGACAAGGCTTTCATCCACACTCTACTTCAAGTTCTTTCAACCTTCAAGATCATCATGTTGAAACACTTCATCTTCGTATCATCAAGCATTCCAAAGGCATCTCCAAAGTTTCAAGTTCCTCCGATGCTTTCAAGCCTCCTTGAGGAGTCATCTACTCTACATATGAGGAAGATGTTATCATCTATATCTTCACTCCAAAGGACCACTTCAAGATCGTCAACAAGGAAGCAGTTCATCTTCAATGGCATCATCCATTCAACTTCAAGTGCTTTCAATTTTCAAGTCCAAGAGAGATCTCCTACTCCGATTCATGAATGAAGCATCGTCATCTATTCTACTTCATGTCATCATCATCATCTCCTACTACACTCTTCAAGAAGATGCATCCAAAGAAGATCATCATGTATCTTACCTACAAGAGGAGAAGAAGCATTACAAAAGTTAAACCAAATGAAGCAACATCTATCATACATCCAGTCTACAAGAAGATGAACAAGGCAAGATCAACAAGTTACATCCCAAATTCAAGTTCATTCCAAGCAATCACAACAAAGACATCATACGAGGTGATACAATTTGGGAATATGCTAAGATGGCACCTACGTGGCAAACACTCATCATCAAGCCAATCACAAGTCGCCACATCTTTCGACAAGCAAGAAGACAAAGAAGACGTCCATGTGGAAGATGCTCCAAAGATTCCATCTTATCCTTATCTTCTTGGAAAGCGTGCCTTCATTGCCTGTCTTTTGTACTAAAAATAGCAGTTTGTTGTAACTACCTACTGAGGTGGCATGATCTGAGCCCTTGGCTATCTTGATTGATCCAAGCCATTCATTGTAACTCTGGACCACTATATAAAGGCCTTGTTGCCTCATTTGTAATTCATGAGATTAGATATTAGTTTTTAGGAGTAGAATAGAAGAGACTCTCGAAATTCTCTGACAGGACTTGAAGTTGTTGTACATATTTCTCAAGATTAATGCAAAGACATTGGAACTTGTTTGGTGTTAAGTGTTGTCTTGTGGAATAACATGGTTTCTGGTATCTTAATGAAGTGGAGAGATGTTTCAAAGTAGATTAAAAGTAGATTAGAAGCTCTTTGATGTAATGTATGTTTGTATTGGATATTTGATTAACTCCTAGATCATGCTTTTAACATTCATCACTGGTGAAGTGTTGTGTAAAGCTAGTCTGAGCCTCATTTGCTTAAGTTCGATTGTGGATGTTTGTTTGAGCTACGCTGTTTAATGGGTGCTTGCATAAGCCTTCATGATTTGGAAACCATTCGTTTACCTTAGGAGATTGCACCAACTTCATGTAGTTGTAGGCATCCTTGGCGAAGTGGAGTTAGTTGAATTAAGGAGTTTGTCTATTCGTACATCATCATTGCTTCATTGACCTTAGATTAGCCTTTCTGAACCCTTACCTTTTTACTTTTCTTCATTATTGAGACCTTGTGAATACTTCATCCACACTAAAAGGAGGAATAAGCTAATGAAATATGAAGAAGTCTAATGTAAGTCCCTTTGTGATTATCAGCAAGATCACATGTAATCACTGAGTTAACCCATCATGAATCATAAATAAGGAAACTTGGAGTTACTTCACTGGATCACATAGTTCAGCGTTTGAAGAGCTTTATTCAAGAGAGAGTGGGATACTCTAGTGTTTTACTCTATTGTTGACTTGTCTAAACACAAACATCAACAGGTTGTCTTTGCATCTTTGTTTTTTGCATTGCATGTATGAAATATAAAGCATATGAACAAACCCAGAAAATATACAATGAATTTGCACAAACAGATAAAGACCCAAAACATGAAAAGTGCTAAAACTAATTATAATGAAATACCCACTTGGAAATCTTCAACTTGTTTGATTGTCGAAATTGATAGCAGCATTACATGGCCATGGAAATCGTTTCAGAGTTCATACAATGCACAGAAGGTACAGATTACAATGGATGCAATGATATAGCAAACCCTAGGCACCTCCCTTTATAGATATATGAGCAAAAAGTACCACTAAACCTGCTCTTTAGTGACCCACATCCTGCAACAGCTGGTACAGCCTCTATGGTTGCTTATAACAGTGATAAACACACCTCACACAGTCTGAAATACCTCTGAATCAGAACAGCAATACTCCTGCTCACTAGACGACCCAACTCCAACCACAAATCACCCCAAACCAATGTCAAATCGGCCCCAATGAAGAGTACGTCTCTCTAGCATGTACGGCCTGTCACAGAAAGGTACGGCCAGCAAATGGCTATCATAAAATGCAACAAACTCTTTAAAATCTCTTGAAATCTATCCTCCAATAGTTCGTTAATGGCTGCATAAACAATCTTCAACAAATAACTTCGTTTCCAAACTCAAATCTACACAAAATGAATTTCGCTGAAGCACAAATGGAACTGTGTGAGGCTCCTCCAATCCTCTCCTGATGCAATCTTTCATGCACGAAGAAAGGTGAATCTGCAAAGGTTTTCGTCTCTGCAAATAGATCTTCAAAACCCTAGAGCCAAGCTCAATCCCAATGCACGAGCAACTCACTATGAGAGCAATTTTTCATAAAACATAACATAACCAAATGAAGTTTATTTTTGGTCTTTTATTTGCCTCATTCCTCAATGCCCAAGAGGGATTTGTTTTTATTTATTTTAAATCACATCTCAACCCTTTATCACTCCATGAGGGGCGCCCATCCCTAGGAAAATAACTTTAAGTTACAACTTGTACTTTATAAAATAACTTTACTTCATAACTTAAAGTCATATCGAGGTCTCATAAAATAATATAAGTTAAATATTTAATTTGACTTATATTATATCGTTTTAAGCTCTAGTCATATCGAGACCGTGAAGATTGTGCCAAGGACCCCCACAACTGCCCTGCTAAAAATAGTAGCTGCTCGGCTCCTGACTTACTATAAATAGTAAGTCCCTAAGATGACTTCCTAAACACCTCTATTAGCCTACGGAAGTCTAATTATAGGCTAACCCTGGTCCACTAGTGCAATGAGCTAGATGGGGGACATTACACAGCTTGTCTCCAATTCTCCTCCAAAACCAAATTGATATTTGGAACAAATCTCATAAATTTGGTGTTCAAACCCTAGCCATCCATGGTTGATATAAATCTGCAAAAAATATGTCTTTGAAGCTCCGATCTATGCCAAAAACCTTCAAATAAGCTCTATAGCAAATCCTGGATGGATTCACCTCTCAAGTGGCATTGGGTTTTCGTCCAATCCACTAATTTCCAAAGGTTTTCATCATTAGAAATGGCTGAACTTGTTGTTGCAGCTCAAAGGAAAATGTCCAATATGCAAAATGACATACCATATGATGAAATGAACCTCCAAACACCTCTTTTTAAAGCCTCCAAGAGGACGAACCTATTTTGCTCAATTTGATATAATTTTGGAGTCCACAAGAGGTGTGCCACCATGTGGAAATAAAATATTATTTTTAATTCACTTTTCCTCCTTCAAATGCATCGGCCCACTTGTCAAATAAAATAATGTTTTGTCATCTTATTAAATTTTATTTTTCCTTTTTATAAAGTGACTTTACGTTCTCCAAGTTTCACTTAACTGACTTTCCTTTCTCCAAGTCACTTTAGCTACAATGGCTCAACAATTCATTCCCTTACCAAACGAATTAGCCTATGCGAATGGTGTATAGGCTAATCCTCCACTGCTAATGTTAGCCATGAGAGCAAAATTGACTGTAGGCGGCTGTTTGCTCTTATTTCTGGAAGTTCGACTCTCAATGAGCTCACCATCCCGGAGATCACTAATGGTTTTAGCATACCATTTAGGCCGGAGAGTAGAAGTGCCAACATCTGGAGGAGCTGGAAGAGGTTTAGGATCAGCAACAGGAGCAGCAGGAAGAGGATTATTGTCCGGAGGAAACTCAGGTAATGCAGCATCAGGAACAGATTCTGCATCATCCCTCCCATCAGGTGGACCTAGTGGAAGAACACTTTGAGGCTGATCCTCAAAACACTGCTCAGAAGAAGAAGACTGGAAAGGTCCTCTATCTTCATCAAAGACAACATCACGGCTGAAGATAAGACGATCAGTGTCAATATCGATTAGTCGTTAGGCCTTATGGTTGTCACTGTACCCTGTCATCATGAGCTTCTGACTCATGGATTCCAACTTCGAGCGCTGAGCATCTGGAACCCAAACATATGCAAGAGAGCCAAAAACCTTCAAGTGGCTGATACTAGGCTTGCGACCAGACCAAACCTCTTCTGGAGTCTTCCCCTTAACAGCCTGAGTAGGAGAGCGATTAAGGAGATAGACGGCAGTAAAAACTGCTTCTGCCCAATACTTATTAGGAACACTCCGGTGCTGTAACATAGAACGAGCCATCTCAACAACTGTACGGTTGCGACGCTCAACAACGCTGTTTTGCTGCGGAGTGTAGGGTGTAGTCAACTGGCGTTTGATGCCATGGGTATCACAGAAGTCGGAGAATTCACCAGAACAAAATTCCCCCCCGTTATTTGTCCTAAGAGTGATGATGCTACAGCCAGACTCTTTTTCAACCAAGGACTTAAACTTTTGAAAGATACTAAATACATCTGATTTTTGTTTGAGAAAGTACACCCACATCTTTCTACTAAAATCATCAACAATAAGCAAGAAATATTTGCAACCAGTAACTGAAGATGTATTCATAGGACCACAAATATCAGCATGAAGTAATTGAAGTACCTTAGACGCACGCCAAGAATCTCCATCCTTGAAGGGAGTCCGATGTTGTTTGCCAGCTTGACAGGCGCCACATACTCCAAGATGCTGTGTCTGAATATCAGGTAGGCCAGAAACAAGGCCCTGCCGGGACAGCTGAGAGAGATAATGCATGTTGAGATGTCCATATCGCTGATGCCACAAAGTGCTGAGAGAAGAAACACGGGCTGCCATAGCTACTTCAGGAGAATCACCAGTGTCAATGAGTCGATAAAGGCCATGATCCTCTAGACCAACAGCAACAGTAAGACGGGTCTCTCGATCAATAATAGAGCACTTGTGAGCACTGAACACAACATCCAACTGAGAAGCATTCCTCATGATCTGACTCACGGAAAGCAGATTGAGTTCCATACCAGGAACGTAGTACACATTGAGGAAGATAAGGTTCCTTCCACCAGACTGTATCTGAACAGTGCCTCTGCCAACAACTGTGTACTCCTCACCTCCGCCAAAGATAACTGAATCACTGAAGGGAGAAAAGTCGGTAAACCAATCACGCCTGTGAGTAAAGTGACGTGACGCACCAGAATCGATGTACCAAGCAGAAGTCTTGACAGGATCTGAAGACCTTTTAGCCATAAAAGCATAAAAGGCAGATTCCTTCTGCTCAGAAAGTTCAGCAACATGCGCCTTCTGGTGTGACCCTCCCTGCTTCTTCTGTTCAGAAGCTATCCTCTGACGGCAATCTTTCTTCATATGGCCGAATTTGTGACAGTAATTACACTGCACATTCTTCTTCTTAGGGTTGCCCGGAGGTTGATTGGAACCGTTCGGTTGTGATGACGGAGATGACTGAAATTTGCTGTAATCCTTCTGAAAGGATTTAGCTGCAAATGCCTGTTCAGAAGAGGACGAGGAAGCACTGCTACCAAACTGCTGTTTCCAGCGATCCTGCTGCAGGAGTTTGTTGCATAATTCAGGAAACTTCAGATCAACATTCGTAGACGTAATGTTGAGTCTCGACAAAGTGCTCGTAGGATTTAGGTAGACTTTTGAGGGTGATGACTACCATATCCTCTTCCTCCATTTTTCGACCGATAGCCTCAAGCTGATCTCGAATGTCCTTAATCTTCGTGAGATGCTCCTGTAAGGACATACGTTCGTCCATCATGATGGAGAACAACTGATTCTTTAAAAAGAAAGCCCGGCTTTTATCAGAGGTCTCATGAAGTTCCTTCAGGTGCTTCCAAATTTCAGCAGCTGTCTTGCCTGAAGGAATCTGCGGCAACTGGTCATCTGTAACAGAAAGCTTAAGAAGCATGACAGCCTCTCTGTTACGATCATCAAACTTGTCCTGATCAGCACCAGCGGTGGGAGGACGAGTTTCTTTTTCCAAAACCAATTCATCAAGGCGGCGGTACTCGAAAATAGTCATCATACGCTGCTTCCAGATATTATAGTTTCTGCCATTAAATCGCTGACTGCCCTCCAGCATCAAGTTGGTCAAAGACGCCATTTGCACGTCTCCCAATGCAGGAGAATGACAGAAAACTGAACAACGTTGAGCAGAACAGAATCAAGTACAAAATCTGAGGCAGGGACGGTTGCACGGAAAACGAGGCACGAACTTCGGGGTACGGAAAAAATCTGACAAATACCCACGAAAGAGCTCGAAAAACCCAGAAGGAATGTGTTCGAAAAAAAATTTCGTCAAATGCTGAGGGTTCAAAACCCTAGACGAAAACTGCTCGTGCCCTAGGCGGCCATGAATACTCAGAAAACACAGACCAACTGTTGAAAAACTGGATGCTGTTCAAAGTAGATACCAGCATGTACCGAAATCATGGACAGAGAGCATATGTCGAACTCCAGACCGAAAATCGTGACCAGAAAACGTCACAAATCGCGTGAAAAATAATGAACGCCGTCCTAAGAGGAAAAACGCGAGCACAAACTGAAAAAATGCGACCTCTTGGCACGAAATCGCGTGAAATCTGAGCGCGACTGCTGCAGATGACGCCCAGCAGAAGGAAAAAACGAGGGTCGCACAGGTCACACAGGGTCGCGAGTTCTTCGGAGGAATGGCGTCCAGGAGCTTGAAAAAAACCACGTCCTTGCTGAATCGCGACCAGGGCAAAAGAAATCGCGGCCCAATGAAATTTTTTTTTTTTTTTTTTTTGTTTTAATTTTTACAGAGCCCGCGGAAATAGAAAGCACGACCTGCGAGCTGGAGATCGCGGCCTGCAAAAACAAAGGATCCTGCAAAAACAAGATCGTTCCAAGCGTTTATCCAATGATGATTCCGTTCCAACTGTGATACCCGCGACCAGAAAAAACTCGAACTCACAATTTGGCGCCCAAAATCGAAAATGCTCTGATACCATAAAGATTTGAAAAATGCAAGTAGATTGAATGATGAATTGATGTTTACAAATGAGCGAAAAAGCTCAATATATACAAGGTACAAGAGGCGAGTTTTCTAAAAATAGAAAACGGCCGACATAGATTAGCATTAATAAAAACAGGCCGACATAGAAATAAGGCCGACATAGAAAAACATACTAATAAGGTGATCACACCGGAAATGGGGACATTACAATCCCTCAACAAGGATTAACAACAGTACATATTATGTTCATTAAAACAAGGCAGCAATACCCAAACTACAGTTCTGAAACCAAAGCTGTCACTGAAACAAAACTGGCCTACTGTACTAAAGCCTCTTTTGAGCCAATGAATGAAAAGTCTTGCATAAGGACAAGATGTTTTGTGTTTAACTATTGAGATGTATTCATTTTAATGTGTGTTTGGTTACCACCCCCAAAATCGGTGCCTATCCAACAAGCAACAAAGTCCAATTTATCGAAGGAAAATGACAGAACAAACACAAAAGAAAGTTGACCTAACAGCATAAAATGTATATGTCGTGTAATAATAGGCATACATACATACTTAATAATCTATAACTTCACCATACATATCCATATGTAATTCAAAAGAGACCATCACCAACCTGGTAATGCCTTAGAACATTGTCACATTTATCAATTTTGAAGTTACAATCATACCTTGAACTAGGGCAAGAAGAAACCCTAGCATTGGCTTAGGTGTTTCTTTGAAAATGCACCCTCAGTAATGGAGATATACAATATACTAGAATTTGTAACAATGTCTAACCTTTCTTCTATTGTATCACTTTCCTGAAGAACTGGAACTGCAACCCCTTGCCCTGGAAAAATCTTCTTTTTCTACACCTGTAGCTGCTTGGAAGTGAGGTAGTTGCTTGGAAGTGAGATGAACAACCAACCCTTTGAATGAGTTTCAATCTTCTATTGATAGATTTCACAACTCGGACCTGATGGTAGAATGGGCAGGAAAACTGTAACAACCCCACCAACTGCAATAAATACACCATTTTCAACCACCCATTTCACATTAATGGTGACCTACCACGATTTTGTGGCATTCTGGGAGCCATATGGTGTCATGTCCCTATAATGATTTATAATTGAATTGTTCAAGAATATATAATATATTTATTTAAAATATATTATTAATATGTATTGTTTAAATAATATTATTAATTTGATATAATTAAATATCTTATAAATATAAATATTTAAATATTATAAAATATATGAAATATATAAATTAACTTGATATATTATAAATATAAATATTTTAATATAATATTTATATGAATAATTAATAAGATATATTATTATATATAAAAATAAATATTACAAATATTAATGAAGAGTCTTATCCATTAAAGTTTGAAAGTAAAATAATTTAGAATAAGGCAAAGTAACATATAAAGATAATAGTCTACTAAGACAAAAACATTATCCCACGATACATGCTTGTGAATAAAACAAGATAAAAGAGCTCCGAGTACTTAATAACAAATGTATTTATTTATACTATATATAATATATAAATAATATACTTTAATATATATTTATAATATACTTTAAATAATATACTGTATAATATAATATATAATATATTATATAAATAATATGCTATATATATATATATATATATATATAATTCAAATTAATATCACTCCTTACTATGTAAAGAAGGAGGATATTTATAAGTGCAGCAATTAAGTTGGTTGACACCAGCAATCATACTAATAAATAATATGTTATAAATATATCTAATAATATAAATACAAATATTATTATTATTGTCTTATATTGTAATATAAATGTAAATAATATAATATAAATCATATATCATTTATTATAATGATATAATAATATAAATAAACATCTTATGTATGGTTAGAACTAGTTTTACCACAAAAGGGAATTAAAATAAAGTAATAAAATTTATAAGAGGCTAAGTATGTCTTTTACCACCAAATATTATAAGAGACGTGCCTCTTCGAACGTATGCTTGAAAAGGAAATAAATAAAGGTTGTGAGATAGAAAGGAAAAGATCATCGGAAGAAACAGCAGGTAAGTAAGAAATTCCAGGTAAAGCTACAGGTAAGTAAGCAATTATATTTATTCATTCAATTTATGATTTGTAAGAATTTATATTTTCAATTTATAAGATATAAATGATAAGGTTATAAATGTTGTGAATAATCCATTGAATGCTAGGAAGCTCTAATAATCTCATATTAGGGAAAGCTAGTAATAGTAGAGTAAACATCTAATGAAATATGCATTCAAAGGGAAATATCAATATACTAGTAATTATTGAATATCCAAGAAAGTGGATTTTTAAATAGAAGGCATGATGCCTAGAATAATAAGTATGTTCTATAAAGAGATTGATTAAGACCATGGAGTACCGGGCTAGGATTAGTAGCCTTCCCCTTAATCCACCTACACACCTTATTGGTATGAGACTGGTGGTCAGAAGGAATCTAGTGTCTAGCACTCGAGCTGGCAAGTCATTGCCCCTCACAGCTAAGAGTGAAGTATTGCCGGGTGTAGCATGAAGCTCTTAGACCTAGGGTAAGAACGAAGTATTGCCGGGTGTAGCATGAAGTTCTTGACCCTATGGTTGCATAGGACCTAGATAATATTAATGGCCTAACGGTAGGTGAACCTCGAGCTGGCTATAAGCCCCTCCGAGCCAAGAGTTAAGTACCTCCGGGTGTGAGGTGAAGCCTTGGGCCTACGGCCGTGGGTCTTGGAATCCTTAACCCACCCTCTCATATTAGGTGAGTGGTCTGATTAATGGGTAGGATCACGAACGTCCTCCCCAGGGATGTCCATGACTCATGTGTGATTAATGATATAAGATAGATCATGAACCTGAATATATTTTATATGAAACTTAGTGTGAATATAGTCTTAATGATTATATGTTGAAAGAAATGATTAAAAGATTACTAATGTTCTCTTTTACTAAGTTGAAGTTGTGTTGAACAGTGAAAATTTTCAGCTTACTAGAAGGGGACATTACAGTGGTATCAGAGCAGTGATCCTGCCATCCTGTGAAAAAATTAAAAAAATAAAAAAATAAAATAAAAAAATCAATGAAAATCGTAGGTATGAATTTCATGAATTGTTGGAATAATGTTGTATAATACATTGCTAAAAAATATATATTTTTTTTAAAAATATATATTTATGATGCAACATTAAAAAAATAAAATTTACTTACAAATATTTAATAAATAATGAGTAAATGAGATAAAAAATAAAAATAAAACAATTCTGAATAACAATAAAATTATACTAAATAAAATAGTAAAATAAAATAATTAAAATATAATTTATAAATAAATATATATTAAACATCTCTATTTAGTTCTTATAAGTAATATATTTCACAAAGTTATTTTCATCTATGGGTAACCTACAGCAGAGGTGAAATGAGTGAAAAAACAAATTAACCCAAAGTATTTATGGTGCACATAAACCTTAATAAAATATAGTTATAAAATAAATTATTAATAAAACTTAGTGCCAAAAATTTAAAAGATAAAACCCAAATTTATAAATTATTATTTTAGAGCACTATATTATTTATGGCACTATAGTTTATTAGCTACATTCATTCGTTACATTTTATACAGGTTATTTTTTACATTTTATAGAGGTTATTTTATTGGTGAGTGTAATGTTATTTTATGTAAAGGGAAACCTAATAAAATATAATGTTACTTTAGGATACCTAATTATAGTTGCTTGAGGACAAGCAATCTTGAGTGGGGAGGGTTGTCATGTCCCTATAATGATTTATAATTGAATTGTTCAGGAATATATAATATATTTATTTAAAATATATTATTAATATGTATTGTTTAAATAATATTATTAATTTGATATAATTAAATATCTTATAAATATAAATATTTAAATATTATAAAATATATGAAATATATAAATTAACTAGATATATTATAAATATAAATATTTTAATATAATATTTATATGAATATATAATAAGATATATTATTATATATAAAAATAAATATTACAAATATTAATGAAAAGTCTTATCCATTAAAGTTTGAAAGTAAAATAATTTAGAATAAGGCAAAGTAACATATAAAGATAATAGTCTACTAAGACAAAAATATTATCCCACGATACATGCTTGTGAATAAAACAAGATAAAAGAGCTCCGAGTACTTAATAACAAATGTATTTATTTATACTATATATAATATATAAATAATATACTTTAATATATATTTATAATATACTTTAAATAATATACTATATAATATAATATATAATATATTATATAAATAATATGCTATATATATATATATATATAATATAATATATATATTATTCAAATTAATATCACTCCTTACTATGTAAGGAAGGAGGATATTTATAAGTGCAGCAATTAAGTTGGTTGACACCAGCAATCATACTAATAAATAATATGTTATAAATATATCTAATAATATAAATACAAATATTATTATTATTGTCTTATATTGTAATATAAATGTAAATAATATAATATAAATCATATATCATTTATTATGATATAAATGATATAATAAATAATATATCATTTATTATAATGATATAATAATATAAACAAATAATAATATAAATAAACATCTTATGTATGGTTAGAACTAGTTTTACCACAAAAGGGAATTAAAATAAAGTAATAAAATTTATAAGAGGCTAAGTATGTCTTTTACCACCAAATATAATAAGAGACGTGCCTCTTCGAACATATGCTTGAAAGGGAAATAAATAAAGGTTGTGAGATAGAAAAGAAAAGATCATCGGAAGAAACAGCAGGTAAGTAAGAAATTCCAGGTAAAGCTACAGGTAAGTAAGCAATTATATTTATTCATTCAATTTATGATTTGTAAGAATTTATATTTTCAATTTATAAGATATAAATGATAAGGTTATAAATGTTGTGAATAATCCATTGAATGCTAGGAAGCTCTAATAATCTCATATTAGGGAAAGCTAATAATAGTAGAGTAAACATCTAATGAAATATGCATTCAAAGGGAAATATCAATATACTAGTAATTATTGAATATCCAAGAAAGTGGATTTTTAAATAGAAGGCATGATGCCTAGAATAATAAGTATGTTCTATAAAGAGATTGATTAAGACCATGGAGTACCGGGCTAGGATTAGTAGCCTTCCCCTTAATCCACCTACACACCTTATTGGTATGAGACTGGTGGTCAGAAGGAATCTAGTGTCTAGCACTCGAGCTAGCAAGTCATTGCCCCTCAGAGCTAAGAGTGAAGTATTGCCAGGTGTAGCATGAAGCTCTTAGACCTAGGGTAAGAACGAAGTATTGCCGGGTGTAGCATGAAGTTCTTGACCCTATGGTTGCGTAGGACCTAGATAATATTAATGGCCTAACGGTAGGTGAACCTCGAGCTGGCTATAAGCCCCTCCGAGCCAAGAGTGAAGTACCTCCGGGTGTGAGGTGAAGCCTTGGGCCTACGGCCGTGGGTCTTGGAATCCTTAACCCACCCTCTCATATTAGGTGAGTGGTCTGATTAATGGGTAGGATCACAAACGTCCTCCCCAGGGATGTCCATGACTCGTGTGATTAATGATATAAGATAGATCATGAACCTGAATATATTTTATATGAAACTTAGTGTGAATATAGTCTTAATGATTATATGTTGAAAGAAATGATTAAAAGATTACTAATGTTCTCTTTTACTAAGTTGAAGTTGTGTTGAATAGTGAAAATTTTCAGCTTACTAGAAGGGGACATTACATATGGAGTTATCACTTTTCGTTTTTATGCATTTTTGAGAGTTGCAAGAATCCGAGGGGGTACTTGATGTGGGAGTTTTGGTGTGTTCCGAACATTATGGAACTTTTGTGGGGGTCAGGATATATCCTAATCTACATGAAATATCCACTAGAATTTCACAAAAGACGAGGAAAAGAAGGCTAGCGAAACTTTAGGGGGTTTTGGATAGGCACTAGAAAGAGGATGAGGAGGCAGAGCTTCAAGGATGATTGCGATGTATCCTGATGTGCGAAAAATCAGTGCCAAAGAGAGGAATGGAGCTTGCCGCAGGAACAAGAGGATGCAGGATGGGTGGAGGAATGAAGGAGGACAGGATATGTCCTGAACAAGGATGAGGACCCGCCAAAATGGACAGGAAGAGTGAAGATCACACGATTATACTGAGAGGGGGGGTGAATCAGTATAAAACAATTTTAATCCCTTTTTAAAACTGAAAACTCTACACTTGACAATGCAAATGAACACCAATATTACATGGAAAACCCTTATGGGAAAAGACCACGTTAAAGTGTTTGCTTTTATTAATTACGTAGGGAACAACCTATGGAAGACACCAATCTTCGGTTACAAAAGTGAGCTTCAACTCACTGAAAGCACCAACTCCCTCTGAGCACCGACTGAGTAAGAAGCACCAACCTCCTATACAGTAGGCATAATATCTTCTTGTGACTTTTCTTCAATGAAAGACGAAAAATAGTCACATACAAAACTGCAAGCTTTTCTTTTTACTCAGCTGATATTCTTCTCATAGATTACTCTTCATATTCTCATCCCAATCTACTTCACTTTTTTCATTATAATTCTGCAACTTCAATCTTCTTTTTTGAACTCATTTTTTAGTCATTCTCCTTACACGTAAAAAAATAGATCATAACATGAAAATTATACTTACTACTTTTTTTTTCGCACTCCATAATATCTTGAAAAATCTTTCTAAAATGAAGTTGTTGTTGTTTCAACCTTGATCGCTGTCTTTTTCTATTTTAAACTCATGGCATAAATCATACTTAAAATAAGACTGTCTTATTTTATGTAGCACCACTAAAAACCATAAAGCTTGGCGCTTTTTAACAAGGATAGAGCGCTTTAAAAACAGATATAAAGCTTCTAAAATAAGGCGCTTTCAAAAACAGAAATAAAGTTTTAAAGATGTCTTTTTGTATGCTATCTTTTTGCTTTCTTTTTGCATGCTATCTTTTTTCTTTTTGCATGCTATCTTTATGCTTTCTTTTTGCATGTTATCTTTTTTCTTTTTGCATGTCATCTTTTTCCTTTTTGCAATAAATCTTCTCCACAAAAAGAAACTCCACACTTAGCAATGAATCGCTATTTCTTTTTAGCAATAATCCTTCTCCACAAAAAGAAACTCCACACTTAGCAATAAATCACTTTTTCTTTTTAGCAATAAATCTGATTGTGGGGCCTTGGGGAATATGTTTAAATCTTTAATTTAAACATTTATTGTTGCATGAACATGGTATCAACAACATTTGCCTTAAATAACATTGGCGTGTCCTTTGACATGACAATATTCTAACGAAGAGTGGGCGGAGGAATGAAAGAGTATAGGAGGCGAAAGTTTCAGGAGATGTGGAAAAGCGGGTCTGGAAGCGTGTTTAGAATACATCCTAAACCATGCTAGAAGCACGATAGAGAGGAGTTGAAGGAGAAAAGCGGGACTTCCAGGGGTAAGTGGATATGTCCTGATGGGGGTGAAGCTTTCGCAATATCCAAGAGGGTGTGAAACTTCCGCAATAAACAAAAAGATCAAGGAGACTTAGGACTTTTTTAGGATTTTCATTGTGTTGGAAAGACGGTTACTGTTGCACCAAAAGATCGACCTATTAATGCCCGATACAACTACCAGAGTTAATGAATCCACGGGAGGCGGTTAAGCCTTGTCATGAACCCAAGCACTACGCTGCACAGCACAAGGAGACCAAGGGCGCACACCTTGCAACAATCCCCCCAGCACAAGCGAGGGGTTCGAACCCGTGACCCAGGCTCTGATACCAATTGTTGGAAAGACGGTTGCCGTTGCACCAAAAGATCGACCTATTAATGCCCGATACAATTGCCAGAGTTAATGAATCCACGGGAGGCGGTTAAGCCTTGTCACGAACCCAAGCGTTGCACCACACAGCACAAGGAGACCAAGGGCGCACACCTTGCAACACAGAGTTTAGGCAGATACATCAAATAAACATTTCACAAAGCTTAGGCAGATACATGAAATAAACATTTAAATATAAGTGACATTTACATATGGACATTTACTTCCTTATACTTTAAGTTATATTTCATGTATATAGTTTCAGGATGTTTGAGAGTGGTTTCGGATCTGTAGGAGTTACAATGCAAATTCTACGATTTGGAGGATCTTATAAATTTTAGACTTAGTCAAATTTCAGGAGGAGACAGCACCAAACACACAAAACGAGGCAAATACACAGGGACCTCTTGGGAAGAATTTGATGAATTTGACAAGATCTTGCAATTCTGAGGTATGAAAAATATGAGTCCCAACATTACAAATATAATATTCATTTTTAGTTACCCAAGTTTTTGCCAAGTTTATCCCATTTTAGACTTGGGTAATTGAATTTCATTTACACTTTTGACACACCATGTCAATGCCTTGTAAATGGAATGCTACTATGCCATATCCATTCATAAGAGGTATTATCTTCTATTCCTATCTTTAAATTTTTAATGATAAGTGCTTTTTACTATGGTAAACAAGCCCATTAGTTAGCAGAGAACAATTCACCCCCCTTATAATATCCCTTTTTGGGATATTCCTGATTTATTTCCTTAAAACAATAATATTTACTCAAGATGATTATAGCTTTATCAAGGATCAAGAATTTATGATGATATTTAGATTAATAAATCATAGCATAATTCTCAAAATCAATCATATCGTGAATTCTTTGGAAATGCTTACAAATCTGTTGAATTAGAGGTTTTCGTCCCTAACTCAACAATGGCAATATCAAGGGTTTTCATCCTTAACTTGCCAAGATCATGAAAAGGTTTTCGTCCTTCCAACTCTTAGTCCACCTTTGTAATGTCCCCTTTTTGAGCCATTGTTGCAAAGTGACTTAGATATTTGAAAAGTGGGTAAAATGACTTAAACATGGAGATTTGGAAAGTCACTTTAAAGGGAAAAAAGAAATTAAAATAAAATGACAAAATAAAATAATATTTTAATTGTCAAAGTGGACGTCCCACTTGGAGAAGAGAAATTAAAATAAAATAATATTTTAATTGTTAATTTGGACGTCCCACTTGGAGAAGGGAAAAATAAAATAAAATATTTTTTTATTATGATAGTGGACATGAAATGAAAATAAAATGAAGCAAATTTGGGAGCTCCACTTGGGCATTATAAAGAAGGCATTGGAGGCCATTTTTTATCATTGTGTATTTGTCATTTGATATTGGAGATTTTTCCTTTGAGCTGCAACATTGGTCCAGCTGATTCTAAGGGCGAAAACCCTTGGACAATTGTGGTTTTGGACAAAAATCCAATGCCACTTGAGAGGTGAATCCACCCAGGGTTCACTATTGCACTTATTTGCAGGTTTGAGAATTGATTTGGAGCATCAAAGAGGAAAATATTTGCAAGTTTACACACGCTAGGGTTTAAGTTTTCCAAATTGATGGATTTGTAAACAAATATCAATTTGGGTATGGATCGATTTGGCAAGAGAGACATCTGATTTTGGCTGCAGGTCATCATGAATGTTTTTATCAGCTATGGCAGGACTTTATTATGCGGATTGGTGAAGAGTTTCATTGTTTGTTGTAAGGTCTGAAATTTGTTTACAAACCCTAGCCGTGAGGATAAGGAAGAATTGCTACCTTTTTGAAAAGACATTTCGATCATTTGTTTAAGTTTTCATCTTCACATCAAATTGACTTGCATAAGGAAGAAACGTGGCATAAGGAGGTTGAAATCAGACTTGGAGTTGCATATGAGACATCAGTGAATTATTTTCAGTCATTAGGGTTTGGCTTGAGAAGGATAAAGTGCATACTTTCATTGAGGAAGATTATCTAACACTAGGCACTCCATCAGAAAATTGTATTAGGTTGTTTGCATCAGGTATTTCATCACAACAGTCATATCTCCTTCATATCAGACTTCACCATCTTCCACAACATCATATCATTGGTGTATTCTCAATCGGGTATGTTGTAATCAGTCTAGAATTCAAATCTTTAATTTGAATCATCTTTGTAATCGCTGTCATATGATGTTATCAGTCTGATCTGAGTTATATCAGACCTGATTTTATTGAAACCAGTCCTCTTACTTTGAGAAATAAAGTTATCTTTGGAGTGGGATATTGTTGTTATACATTTGGGTACATTTGTTTTATGTTTGTTTGTCAAAATTGCATTGAAAAACATTGAAACAAACACACAACATCAGCATATCAGATTCAGACCAGAATTCAGAGGGTTTTGAAAACATTTATTTTCTTATGCATTCAAGGAATCAAAACTCAAATTTTGGGTCAGAACTACTAAGGGTTCTTACAACCTTGGAAGGTTTTCGTCCTCCTTGAAAAAGCCCAAGAGCATGAAAGGGTTTTCGTCCTTCCAACTCTTGTTCAAACTTGATAAGAGCAATAAGGGTTTTCGTCCTTATCCCCTCGTGAACTTGGAAGGGATTTCATCTTTCCTATTTGCAAGACACTTCCTCAAGTTCAAAACTGATTGTTTGACGAATTTCCTAGATTATTGCTCATTGTTTTATTGATCTTTGTTCATGGATATTTCTTGATGGATTGGCAAGTTAATGCTTGAATGAGGCTTGAATGGTTTATGCTTGAATGAGGCTTGACTGATTTATGCTTGAATGAATTCTCCTTGAGTGAATGATGGAAGACAAGTAAAGTACAGCGATGTTAGATGCCAAGAGATGTTCTTTAAGTGGAATGATTGATGCACTTAGTGAACCCTTATTTTCTTGTTCAAAAATGATGTAAAGAGGAAGATTATTAAATAGATAGTTTATAGTAGAAAAAGTAGATATCATTGTCAAGAATGAGAAAGAGATGAGGTGAGAAGAGCTACCAAATGAGGGCAGGCTCGTAGAAGTACATGAGCCTTAAATAACAGAAACAGAAATGAGTTGGGTATGCGATACCAACATTTGAGAAAGGAAGAGGATGGCAGTATTGAAGATCTTGGACTATGGATTCACAGAAGGAAAAAGTCAAAGAGTTGTTGAAATACTCAAGTTTTTACTGATCAGCAGTAAGTCTGTCAAGTAAGGCTCTGCTGAGGCAAACAAGACGATGTTGATAATGAACCCAATATCTGGTATTGTATTTATGAGGGTTGATACTTGGAGAGATGATGATTGGCAATCCATCCAGTCCGGCGCACCTGTAATAAACCATGCATATAACCAGTGACCGATATAATGAACAGTAGGTATCTGGAACTGTTAATAGTTGCATAGTTATTATGACTTCATATGATGACTCTGAAGTTTAGTATGTGGACAAGAGATTGATCTCTGCATGTCATTTGATGTTTGTATCTTCATATCTTGAAATAGGTTGTTCTTGTAATCTGAGACTCAACTTTGTACAATGACATTGGATCCTTATTATTCATATTCCTTTGATTGTAGTTGTTTCCATACAGTCCTATGTCCATCCAAATCATTCATATTGCTGAGTCTTTGTAAGTTTTGCTGCTCAATATCATCAAAGCAAATTTGGCCTCAAATCTGAAAATACATGTTTCTGTTGTTCATTACTATTTGGTTGGATATTGAGGAGTCTACTCTATCATTGAAGGATCATATGTAAGTTACATAGACTTGATTATAAGTGTGGATCCTGTAGGTCACAGTCTGCATACTTTTATGTAAGTGTTGCATGCACAATTTAGCTATCCATGCTAAGTTGTTATCATTGTGCAGAAGTTATAAGTCCGACTATTATATGAGGAGGAGTTCCAGTTGTTGCTGTGGCCAAATACATTTCATATGTCAGTTTGTGTATATTCTGGAACGAATTGGTTTCCCTGATGTCCTTTTCGACATGAAACGATCCTCCCTTATATCTCCTATATGAAGGAGTCACTGTCATGTCCCCATTTCCGGAGTGATCTCACATAGAGATGGTGTTTAGCCTATTCACCATTCCCGTAGGCTAAAATAATTGGTAAGGGAATGATTTTCAGTTTGAGCTTATTTCTAAAGCATGGAGAACCATAAGGTTGGCTCAACTAGTGTTTTTATTGGTTTTGGCTAAGTATTGCTAGGAGATATTGTTTATTTGGCCAAATTATCAAAGTTCCTCTAGTGGATAGAGATTGGAACAATGGGAAATGCAATATTCAAAATTGTATTTGCCTCAACTAGTGTTTTTATTGGTTTTGGCGAAGTATTGCTAGGAGATATTGTTTATTTGGCCAAATTATCAAAGTTCCTCTAGTGGATAGAGATTGGAACAATGGGAAATGCAATATTCAAAATTGTATTTTCATATTATCTCTAGTGGATCGACTCATGCCATGTGGACAAGGGAAATGAAATCTTTAATTATATTTTCCTATATCTATTTCTAACGCCATGGATGAGTTGTGTTTGTTAATAAGGAAATTTGCATTCAAGAAGATGTCAATGCCTAAGGTGTATTCGCCCAATGGAGATAGGTCGAAGCTAAAACGGCTATGGGTAAAAATGTACACGGTGGGAGCTAATTCATTGGATCATGGACCAATATGGAGGATCGATGCATGCAAAAAGGTGAATTATCATTGCTAAAAGAGCCAACGACTTCAAAACAAAGTATATTTTTATTGATTGAAGACCCAACGGCCACTAAGGAGGATTGATTCTTGTTTAGAAGTGTATTTGCATTGACAAAAGTGCCAACGGCTGAAAGGAATTGGCGAGCAAGGTAGTTAGAGGATTTTAAATGCCAAGATAATGATTTTTAAATGTCAAGCGCTCAAGCCATGATGTTTGCCCAGCTATGAGGTTCGGCCAGCTATGAAGGAGAAGGTTTTTTTTTAAATGCAAAATGATGATTTTAAATGCTAAACAGTGCCTTATCCAGCCGCCGCCCAAGAGGAAGAAATTCAATTTGTCATAAGGGATCGATCCTATGAAAAGAATGGATTTTGAGGATGAAATGCATTTAATAAAATCAAGATTGATTTTAAATGTTTGCTCTATTGATGCAATACATTTAAAATAGTTCAAAAGGAAGGTTTGCTATTGGTGGATTTCAAAATGATTACAAATTTGCTAAAAGAGTGGGACATCCATCCATGAGGAGCATAGATAGAGCCTTCCAACTTCATTTCACAACTTTTGATCATATGGTAAGCTTTTATATTATTTGTTCTATGGCTGGAAGTTGCATTTTCTAGTTATTTGTCAAGGTGATGCTCCCTTGATTGTTGTGGTGATGACCCCATGACATTGTGTGAGATGTTATCATGCAGATTTCATCATTGTTTTGCATTTGCAGGTTGATATTGAGTAGTTTGGAGTGATATTTGATTGCAATTGAAGCCCTTGGTGATTGGAAGAGACTACCAAGGTAGTCAATTGGTCTTACATTGTGATCTGAGTGATTTTTGCATCATTTCCAGGGTCTGAATTTTATGACAGCGAATTTATCATGCACTTTTAGGGCTTTAAGATTGGATTTGTCAAGACATTTGAAGTTGAAGGTGTTGCAAGTGATAAATAAGCATTCTAGGAGTCCATCGCTTGGCTTAGGAGGAAGATTTTGATGTATTTTCATTGCCAAATCATTGGCTGGGCAAAATCAGGGTTTTCAGCAGTCATAACAGCCTGATATACTTTCATATTAGACATTTATTTGTCCACTTCCAGGGCTGTAACAGTCATATATGGTCTCTAGGATCATTCTACATTGATTGGGCATTGATATACTAGTTGATTGAAGGCATTTGATGTCAATTTTCATGATGTAATTAAGTCTGATATAAATCAGACATTGACTGTAATTCAGAATAGCAGACAACTATTTGTTTTCATTTGCATTGAAGTCAATAATAATGCAAGGTGATTGGGCTATCAAGTATTTATATGCTTGTTGATGTGATTTGGCATTTTGATATTCATTTGTTAAGTGTATTTGAAGGCAAAAATTTCAGTCCTTATAAGTAGGTTATTTTACAGTCACAACTTTTCACATATAGCCACTGCCTTTTAAAAAAGAGGCACATCCCTTTGTCAACCATCGTGTGCCTTTAATTAACAATTTAATTTTAATTTATTATTTAATGAATAGTTTATTCCCAAGCGCTAATTTCTCTTTTCTTTTGATCGCCCTCCAATGGATGTCATGCGATTTCTTTGATATTCATTTGTTAAGTGTATTTGAAGGCAAAAATTTCAGTCATTATAAGTAGGGTATTTTACAGTCACAACTTTTCACGTATACCCACTACCTTTTAAAAAAGAGGCACATCCCTTTGTCAACCATCGTGTGCCTTTAAGTAACAATTTAATTTTAATTTATTATTAAATGAATAGTTTATTCCCAAGTGCTAATTTCTCTTTTCTTTTGATCGCCCTCCTATGGATGTTATGTGATTTCTTTGATAATCTTTGGCGATGGCTTTAATTTGAAAATGGAACATTACAAATTTACAAAAATCCACAATTAGCTTAGAAGCCACCTCACTCATCATTCTCTTGGAGAATATCAAATTCATTTAAAGAGGAAACCATGGCCACATCCATCAATTCCACTTCAACATAAAGGCATATCCCCACAACATTACTATGGGGTTTTGAACCTAGAACATTGTTGTAAATACATGCCCCATCTTACAACTAGACCATAGCTGAACATAATTTTGGATGGCCATTATTATTAAATGGTATATTGTCTAAATACTAATTCAACCTTACGATTTAGATGTACCTTTTGTTGAAACATGAGTTAGATTGAGTTCATCGCCCTACTCCCCACCCCTCTATAACATCTACAGTGGTTGGTTGCCTATCCATAGTAGAACTAAAGCTTATATTTCAATGCTATATATATATATAATTTTTAAAAGATTCATGGGTCGTCAACTCTTATCCTAGTCTTAGCTTCTTAAGAACATTTGAATCAAAAAGTGCACCTAAATAAATAGTTAATATTGTTGAATTTTAGATTAATGGAACTCATTTTCATTTCTAGAGGGATTGGGTGAGGCTGAAAGTATCCAGCTGTTTTAGTCCATAAGCTACCCAAAATTGCATAAATGTTACCAACTAACCATCATAACTCTACAAATTGTTTTAAGCAGATATGTTATTTGAGCACTCCGAAATCATTTAAGCATGTCAAATTACTACTTATTCTACTGAACATGATCAAAACAAACTTATCAGATCATGGTTTAATTTTAAAAAATTGAATCTAAATTCTCAGCATGCCAACTAAAATTATATTGCAGGCTTCATCTACTAGACAAAATAACAGAAAATTTTATTTTTACAACATTTAAATAAACAAAACGTGCATTCAGTTTGTTGCAAGTATTGTGTATATTAAGGTATTCACATTAGTGCTTGTGAAAATTCAAGTACAATATCTCAAAAAGAGTATATTTAATTCACTAAAATAAAGGAAAAATGACATACTCTGGGGGCATATAACCAAATGTCCCAACCAATTTTGTTGGAAATGTAAAAGAAATACTTCCTATTACAGATTCTGTAAGCTTTGTCAATCCAAAGTCGGCAACCTGCATTATGAGAAGTTGCACACTTACATGTCAGACTGGAAATATCATTCAGTTATATGAGATTTATATTTAAATAAATATTAAAAAAAGGATTTTTTTTCTGTGAAACACAAAGAGAAGATAAAAGTAACAGAATTCCTTCAAGAGACCTTAAGCTTGTAAAAGAATGAAACACAAAGAGAAGAAACAAAAAAGCAATGATTCAGAAAAGGATTACATAGGAAAGTTAAAAGTCTAACATATGAGACTAGAGAAACATAATATCTGATTATCTATGTATAAACTTTATGAACTAAAACAGAACTGAAAAGACCAGCAACTAGATCATGATTTATTTAAAAGAAAAGACGGTAGTGAATTGCTGCCTCCCTAGTATTTGTTGAAGCACAGGCTGTCCTTCCATGTTGCAAGTTCAACCACACCACCATTTGCTAGGATAGCAACACAAGCATCCCAATTGTCCAAACTTGATTAGGACCTTGTGAGTGCAGTTGCAAGTGAAAATGAGATCTCCAATGGAGCTTGATAATTTTGGAACTTTTACTGTTTTAATTTGCCACTTTTGTGACAACAAAAAACGGCACAGTGTATACACTAAAACCCTTCTTCAAATTTTAAGGGGAAGTTCCTTAAGACCTAACTAAACCTAAAACTAACAAAATTCACAAACATGCACAATGTACAAATTATCCCTTGAGGTTTTGCATTAAATGTAAATATCTGCTTCGACTATGTTTCTATCCCAGATGCAGCACTAGACTATCAACAATTAAGGTTACAGCGAGATTTTCAAATTTAAGGGGGACTAATCACCCAAGCACGAACAAACACAGCTTCCTACCAGTTAAATCAGAGACTAATATTTAGCTGCAAACAAAGTTTAGATTGAATAACACCAATGAATGTCGACTACTAGCTAAATTAGAAACTAATATTTCCACTATTCCATGGGGATGCGTCCCCCTAGGTTTTTAGTCGCTTCCCCAAAAAGAAACGCCCTGGGGATGGGGGAACAAGGATAGAACATCGCCTACCCGTTTCCGAAAGTTTCAAAAAAAGGGGACGTCCCGTCTAGAAGGGAGACATCCCCCATTTGGGAATGCCAAGGGGTGCCAGGCTGTCCCCAATGTCCCAACGACATCCTCATGTTCCTCGCGCCCAGTCACAAATTAAAATGCCAAAAAAAAAACACTGACTTTTTGAAAAGTTCAAAATACCCTAACCTATCTAGTGGTCCCTACAAGCCCCCTAAACATCAAGAAAATTTTCTAAAACTCCATTTACCCTATCTGCCCTCACTGTCATACTTTCTCATTTGCATTTTGCCATTTCATGATTTTTGTTTGAGTCACGAACAGCAGGGTTATCAAAGTGTTGTTAGCAGGTTTTCAGCATTATTTCAGTTTATTGCAGGTTCAACATTCACTACTATGAGCACATTGTTCTCTACAGCACACGTCACGGCATCGATCCGTCTTTGGAGCAGCCAGGTCACAGCCCTGCTGCCCAGGCACATCCATGGCCACAATGCCAAATTTAAAAAAAAAAAACATCGAAACAAAAATTTAAAAGCACTTTTTTAACATTTAAAAAAAAACGTGCCCAAAAACCCTAAAACGTGCCCATACTAAGAGTTAATTCACAAAAACAAACCTATTTCACAAAACTCATTCATTGTTTTGCCATTTTTGCATTTTGGAAGATCGCTAGTATTTTTTCAAAGGAGAAGAATTCCAAAGTGCCAGGGGGAGGAATCTAGCCTGCACAAAGGACGTCTATTTGATTGTATCATTTTCAAATTTTGTAATTGTAATGATTTTCATTTGAATCTTGACTTTGGACTCCTAAACATTTATGATATATAACATTATATTGAAATTTTGAACTATCAATTGACAATTAATATTATCTTTATCACTATCTGTTGGCACTATTGTCATTGATGTCAAAGAGATTGTTGTCATTGATGTCAAAAGGTGTATGAAAGATTGTTGCAAATGTTGTCATTGATGTCAAAGGAATGATATTGTTGAAAGAGGGAAACTGGTCAGGCCGAAGGCCATTAAATCGCCATTCAAATGCATGTACATGTGAGCCAACTTTACCTTCGGTTAGAGTCATGGATTATGAATCGAAGTGTCCAAAATTGCCATGCAAGTTGAGGATATTGTTGTCTCTCAGATTTGCACCCTTGCCAAGTTGTAAAAACTTGGCAATCTGGAGAAACATGGGATCTTTCCTAGGTCTGTGGGTGGCCTGTGTTGGAAAGAACCTCCGGAGAAGGCCAGCTTCCTCTTGGTACTTCACCTAAACTACCTAAACTAAAGCCTTTGCAGAGAATAGGGTAAGAAGGATTGCATAAAATGAAAACCTACTGTCTAAGGTGATGCACCAAACAATCATCAGAAAATATACAGAAATGACAGACTACAGAAACAATAATATTCAGGATCCTCTACAGATGAGTTAGAAAATAAATGCGTGCTTGCAATTGATATTCCTGATTTGTCTTCTCAAAAGCTTCTGTGACGCTAACTGGTTTACTGCATCTGAAAACACAAATTGTACGTTTATAGATGATATCGTATGATGTATGATGCCTCGTCATTGCTCTAACATCGGTTTTCAAACTTCTATGTAGATAACCAAGGGTAGCAAGGAGACAGCGGCTAGATGCGGGACAATGCAAACAAGATAGGACGACACAAGACGCGGCAACAACATGAAGGCTCGTCATTCAGGCAATGACGAGTCACCCTATCTCATATGTATATTCAGTTTTTAGTTTATTTATAAATGTATAGTTTGTCTTTTCATTTTGCATTGAAACAGTTAGTCTCACGGCTTGTGTGAGAACTTATACACTTATTTTTTCAATATATATTGATGATTTGTACAATCTCTTAAGTCCTGAAAATACATCTAAATGCAACAATACAGTTTTATCTGAATTTGTATCAAATGTGTTTGGGTTTAACACAGCAGAAATATATGTACCTTTTCCTTTTTCAAAACTGAAAAGCTCTACTTGATTGAGCTAGTAGTGAAATCTAAGTAACAAATACTAAAGCAGGCCGAGTATTGTTACATGGCTCGATCCATTCAACAATAGACTTAAGTGTCATCATAAACAAAGGCCATGGGTAGGCGGAGTATGCCTAAATGCATTATGTCTAAACTCATAAGAATGTGCTCAATTTAAAAGAGTTAAATAAGCTTAATGCTGACCAACCACATATAATAACAAGGGATGTCTTAATGTTTAAGAAGCGCTTTAATTTAGTATGAAGGATTAAATTAAAGTTTGAAGTCAAAGTATAAATTCATGTTTTACTAAAGCTGGCCGACTTTTCCCTAAATCGGCAATTTGAAGATTAAATTAATACATATTAAAGAGTGTAATGTCCCCATTTTCAGCATGATCACCTATCATATGTCGGCTAGCCTATTTTGTTCCCGTAGGCTAGATCAAAGAAACAAGGGAATACCTTGAATAGTTAAATCACGCATTTAACTATTTTTCCTTGGCAAAATGGAGTTGGATTATGACTTGGAGTAATTTTGTGATAATTATGGTGAAGTCAAAATTAATAAAATAATTTGCCTTGGAGTGGAGCAAGCCACTTGTGGGAAAAATAAAGAGAAAATAAAATAAAATAAAATGACATATAAAAAATAATATTTTAATCCAAAGAATTTCGTCCCACTTGGAAAAGTGAAAAAAAATAATAATATTTTATTCCTTGACTTGGACGTCCCAAGTGGAGATGGCAAAATTAAAATAAAATATTTTATTATGGAGGTGGACATGAAAGAAAAATAAATTATGGCAAATTTGGGCATTGAACTTGTGGATTATAAAAAGGACATTTGGAGGACATTTTCATCATTGTGTATTTGTCATTTGATATTGGAGATTTTCTCTTTGAGCTGCAACTTTGTTCCAACCTATTTTCTGAGGACGAAAACCCTTAGAAAATTAGTGGTTTGGACGAAAACCCACTCCACTTTGAGAGGTGAATCCATACGGGGTTTACCATTGAACATATTTGCAGGTTTTTGCATTTGTTTGGACGTACAAGGACATATCATTTCTATAGGTTTATGACAGCTAGGGTTTGAAGGACAAATTGACATGATTTGAGCCAAAATGTCAATTTGATATGATGGAGATTCAAGAATAATTGTTTGCAAGTCTTTTGAGAAGGGTTTGGCATTGATATTGCATGGTTAATGAAGGAATCCTTCAGCTCTTGAGGGCAGATCGGAGTTCCCATCATGTTGGCTGCTAGGGTTTAAACATCGTTGAGAGCAGTTTGCGCATCTGGGTGGTTTTATAGGCAGATCGTGGGCTTGTTTGGAGGAGAAACACTCCTAGACTCATCGCCTATGGTTTCTAACACCATTTGGAGACTAGCGTTCATCATAGGAGGAGAATCATAGCACTTGGATGAGGGTTTTCAGTCATTGTTTATATCAAATTTTGCATCAGACATTTCTGGTTTGACAGATTATAGCTTTGAAGGCACATATATCATTTCATTGGCGTCCATTATCCATCATTTGGTACCTAAGGTTTGAGCGGCAACCTATAGGAACTAGCGCTATCCTTTGGGAGGAGTTTGTGGCTTACTTTAGAGCTATCCAGCATTTGTCTTCATCAGCAAAAATCATATCAGATCTCAATATGAACAGCAGACATCAAATCAGTCCTCTATTTGTCATGTAGGGTTTCATTTTGTGCCAAGAAGCGGTGTAACCCAAACAAGTATGTTGTAGACAATTTCATTGTTTCAAATCTTTAATTTGAAATTAAATACTCTGTTGTTCCAATCTATATCAGACATCTGATTGTGTTTTCAGTTCATCTATTTGTCATTATTTCATTGTGTTTTCAGTTCATCTATTTGTCATTATTTCATGTATCAAACGGTTCTATATTGATATCATAACATGGCAAATGCATTCACACATTGAAAACTCATAAAAACCATTGAAAACAAATAAGAAACAAAATCAGAAAATTCAGAAAATTATATCAGATTTAGCAAGGGTTCTTACAGTGGTATCAGAGCTAAACATCATGCCAGCCTAGAGGGTTTAACTTGATCATATGCAGCCGGGAGAAGGTCCAAAAAGGTACTACTTTCGTAGAAGAGCAGGACAGCCGGAAATTCAAGAAGAGGACAATCCTTTTTCAAGTACACAACAGGTTGAGATGGAAAGAGATAGAGGTGGTAATGGAAATGAAAGTCTTAGGAGACATGAGCAGCCAAACATGGAGAATATATTGAATACCATTGCCCAACAACAGCAGCAAATGATGCAAACTTTCATGCAACACAACAACTACTTGCAACCATTGGTCAAATGAGGGTAAATCAGCCTACTCCAGGAGAGGACAGCAATACAGGGAATAATAATGCAGGTAGAACAGCTACTACTGTTTCAGACAGGCCATTTCGTCCTACATTTGTACAAAGAGGAGAAGAAGAGTAATCCGAAGAAGAAGAAGAAGATACACACATAACCGATGATTTGATGGTTGCCTATGATGAGTACCATACACTTCCAGTAGAGGTTAGGAATGAGATCACTTTGAATCAATACATGAATCAGAAAAAAGATACAAGGAAAGTCAAACAGGAAAGAAGACCAAAGAAGCAACACAAGGAGTACAAACAAGCTTTGAACAAGATTCCTCTTCCTAATTTTGATGGTAGTGATAAGTAATGTCCCCAATTTCGAGAGCATCAGAGTTTGGAAGATTAGCCTATTATCTGACCCTCATAGGCTAATGAAGTTTTTTAGAGGGCCCCGTTTGGCAGTTATCAGGGTGTTCCCTTCTCCGGAGCTCAGTTTGGTTCAGGTTGGGCCTTCGTTTGATGTTTCTAGACTCAGTTATACACACTTACTATTTATAGTAAGTCATCATTTCAGGAGAGTCAGTGTTTATATATATATAGCAGGGCACCTGGACAGGTCTTGATTGTAGTGTCAATCGCTTACACAATTGGTTTGATCAGATAATGAGGGATTTACTATTTATAGTGAATCAGTGGGTGATAGAGAGGGACCCTTACTATTTTTAGTAAGGCGGTTGGATGCATAGTGTACATAATGGTTAACTCCCAAGTTTAGACGGAATTGAGAAATAATAATTATTTGTGGAGTTATGTTATTTTAATTATTAATAAAGTGATTACTTTATTAATAATTATTTATAAAGTGATTACTTTATTAATAATTATTTATAAAGTGCAATTATAAAATTAAAAAGTCGCTTCATATTCAATGGGGCCATGACCCTCAATTAAGTGACTTAAAGTGCAATTAATGGATTAGATTTTGGAGGCCAAAATATTAAAGTATTTCATAAAGTCAATGTGCACACAAGTTACATTATTTTAAATGATATTAAAGTGCATTTATTATTCATAAATATGAGAGCCCAAGTTTGAAGACTTATTATAAAGTTTTATGAAAAACCTAAAAGTGGATTTCAAAAGGTGATTAAAGGCACTTAAGAGTTGAGAGGATATAAAGGGTTTCAAATAGCAAATCAAACTCATTATTGAATGATCATTTTGACTTTGTCTTTTGTATGTCTTGGGATTTGAGCTTGAGACCAAGGGTTTCAGTCATCTTCAGCCATTAGAGAACGAGATCTCTTCAATGTATTTGCAATCTTGAGGCTGTGAAAGATCAGCAGAATCATTGCCAAAGTGTGGGCTTCAATCAGGAGTCCAAATTGTGCATATTGGAGAAGATTTGAGCTGGAAATGAATATATTTCATGAGTTTTTGGTTCGCAGCTGTAGACAAAGGTATTGATGACAGATTTAATTGATTTTGTGGAGTTTTGTGAGTGAGTTTATCTTCTTTGCTGGTCCATACCATTTTCTCAACCAGCCGTACACATAAGAGGGGTTTTGTGAGTGATTTCGTGAAGGTTTGCTGCTATAATCCTCTTCAACAAGGTCGCCTCATTACTGCAGTAATTTCCAGCCAATTATTGAAGGGTTTTGAGGAGTCTAGACACCATTTGTTGCTACTTGAACCCTACAGCAGGGTTGTACAGCCTGGAGGTGGTTGTGGGCACTTATGATCAGTAAATACTCGTCTATGGGTCACATTTATTCAGCATTTGTGGGTGCCTAAGGTTTAATGCTGAGTTGATTCTATTTGCAAATCAACATCACTTCATTCCTAGGAGTTTGGAGCATATTTCTTTAGCTCACATTGTTGGTCCTCCGTCAGTATAGAAACGAAGTTGAAGATCTCCATCTGGGTATGTCATTGTAATTCATATTTTGCCATAATATAAACTAGGTCTCTGTTATTTTACTTATATCTATCTTAGTTTTTCTGTGTTTTGGTTATATACCCCATATTTTGTGTTTTTATTGCCAAAAATCAAACATGCAAAAACATTATAAACCCTAAACTAAAACGCAGCGGAAAACAAAAAAATATTGGTATAATATCCTATCAGGGGTGGGATATTACAGTGGTATCAGACCAGTTTCCTACCATCCTGTTGGGAAATCAGAGATTTGAACAATTGTATGTCAGTTTTTGCAGTTGCATGTTAGTACCCAGTACTTACATGTCAGTTTGGAGAGCACCCATATGCTTGCATGTCAGTTTTAATGGTTGCATGTGTTTTTTTTTTTTTTAAATATTCAGTGAATTAACATCTAGCATCATTTGAGTGATCAGCACTCACTTATAGCAGCTGTAGTTGATTGGTGGTTTGGGTAAAATGAAGTCTATACAGAAACTCCCGCCAAAGCTCATGCAGGCTGTACAAAACTATGATAAGAATTTAACAAGGCTTCTACAACATCCGGAAATTTTGGATCCTTGGTTTGCAAAGAAAAAGAAAGCAAACACTAATGCAGATAACCTTATCAGTATGGAGGAAAAGGAGGACCAATTTGAGGAGGAAGTGGACATTATCAACGTTCAAGAAATTGTTATCAGTCATGATAACAAGGCTGATTTTATGACAGCAGTTGTCCACTTGAGCATGAGGATGAGTTGAAAGTCGTGGCCAATCCAGAAGATGTTATGGGAGTGACATTGGGTATTGGCACTCATGATACTAGTGCCAATAATGAAGATTGCATGCAAAGGTTAACCCATAACAGATCTGATTTAAATGACAACAGTAATAAAATTTTGCATCAGCTTGAGACAGCAGTGGCTACACATGTGCAAGATGCTACTATTGAGTTGTTACATGAAAGTACTCAAGATTTGGGTACTAATGATGCAATTTATGATGTGGATTCATGTCATGATGAGTCTGATTTTTCAAATCAGACCTTAGGAAACAAGTTGGAAAATTCAATTAGTGGCATTGAATCCCAAGATCGTGAGTGGGATGGACATGCAGTTACATTGGAAACAGAAGTGTGTGAAGATAATGTTATATCAGCAGCTTCTACATTACCAGTTGAGCCATCCTTTGAGGTACATAGCAGCAGTACCTTAGTTGTTGATGTGTGCACTGATGATAGCACACATGATGCTACTTATTATGAGGTGAGTGATGTTGATACAGCCTCATATCACAGTGCAGATTTCGAATCAGCAACCTTGTATGAGAGTCCTAAGTTGCAGAGTCCTCATCATTTGGTTAAGCAACTAAAGGTGAATGACAGTAAGATTGCCACAGCCGTAGAGCATTTCGATGTTGCTCGTCAAATGTTGGATACTTATGGTTAGAGTACTCCCGTGTTAGATGAGCACTGTGATAGTGGCCTTTCCCTTGCAGAGATTCATGCACTCCGAGAAGCAATTGGAATAATGAAACAAAATTACCTACAACTACTTGCTGACAGAGATTATCTTCTCGAGTGGGATTGCATTTGTTATGATGCATTGAAGGGAAAGGAAGAGGAGGTTGATGAGCTACTCATGAGCTTGAGGTGACCATGGACTCATTGAAGAGCACCCAGTTGGCCCTTCAAGAGTCCCAGTCACAGGTAGAGGAGCTTACTCTAGAGTTGAGTATGGCACAGTCTTCACTAGCTACAGATACAGTACAGTTTCCTACAGCAATAGTTGGTGAGGATCAGATATCCACGGGTTGTAGTGAGGATGTGGCTACATCCATCACGGATTCTGCCGCAGTAGTCTCTGTTGAGATGAGTACTTTGATTAAGAGCAGCAGAGAACCACATGTTGCATCAGGTTCTCTTGAGGTCAGTACTATGACAGATGATGCGGGTCAGATTGCTGATAGCTCTTGTTTGGCAATGGTGGATTCTCCCGAGAGTTGTGTGTTGGTACATGACGCTACTCCATCATCTTCACAGGAGGTTCACAGAGTGTCATCTGGTTGGGAGTATGGCTCTCATGTTGATTTGTTTCCCTCTCCTGGAAGCAAATCTGTTACTTCATCTCATGCAGCTAATGGTGATCGACAGCTTGTTGTGTTGCAGAGTCAGAGTGATCAGTTGCAGGTTTCAAAGGATAACGTTGATCCAGCGTTATTTCGTTTTTACCATGTCGATACATTTGCTGAGTACCTACTTGAGAGTCCGGAGTTTCAAGAGGGTTTGTTTGGGGTCACGAGGTATACTCTCATTCATGGTTCATGCGCTATCAAGCGTTTTGTGGGAGTCATTGTAGATACTAGGACTGCAATGCTTCCTCATAGAGATTTTGTGGTTGGGTTTGCAGAGCAGGTTGCCAAAGGCCCTACCCAATCAGTGATTCGAAATCAGAGATTGGAGCCGTCTCTTGATTCCAATGATGCATGTGATGAGCCATTGACCGAGGTTGGAGCATTTTATCGCAACTACACAGTGAAGAGTGCTCATCATTTGTAATGTCCCCATTTTTGAGTTCTCTTGCAGTTCAGTCAGAGTTGACTTTCTAGGTTGGGAACAGCATAATCAGAGGAGTATTTCGATATCACAGGGTGTTCAGGTGATCCAATGGAGCTAGTTGACACTTTCCAGAGAGATTTCGGACTTGTTCGTACTTACTATTTATAGTAAGTGCTTGCATGTCAGCAATCTTTCTGGGTTTTTCTGGGTTTTTCTCTTTGGTCCTCAGGGAACACTACTATTTTTAGTGTCAGTTTGGCACTATTTTGGTGACTTGGCAGTCAACTATTGGCTCTCCTAGTCCTTGCATTGAACTCAGGGTTATCAGATGGTTTGTGGATCCAGTTGGCACCCTCCGAGTTGGCTCAGTTTGCTTATGGCTGTTACTATTTTTAGTAAGTTCGGGATTGGCACCGGAACGGGATTTTGAGAGTGGGTTTGGATTCGTCTTGTCAAGACCTTTCCAACGAGCTATAGATCATTGGTTTCCGACATCATCTTGGCCTCCGTTTTAAAGTCCGTAAATTAAACATTATTATTTAATATTGGACCTTGGTGCCAAGGCATGACAACTTAATGTTGTTTTAAAAGTGGGGACTTTAAGGGTGATGTTGAGAAAAGAATTAAAGAGAATTATAATATTTTAAAATGTATTTTCCCTCTCATGTTTTATCCCATATGCAAGAGGATTTTAGAGACTCTCAGCTGAAAAAGTATAAAAGGAGAAAAAGGGTCTTCATTTGATATGCTTGGATATTGATTTTCTCTTGTTGAGATATCCCCGTGAGGGTTTCTGGAGCTTGGCTCCCTGGTTTGATATTGACTTGCTAAGACGAAAACCTCTGCAAGATAGGATTTTATCTTTGGCTTTGTGGACGAAAACCCACTTGGTCAATTCTTGGAGGCTTCATCCAGAGGCTTCAGTTGCGCATTCGCCGGAGACATTTTGATGAAGTATTGAGCTGGAATAGGTATATTATCATGGAGATTTGTGTTGCAGGCCCAAACAGAGAATAAAGGACAGATTTTGTATTGGGATTGAGTTTTATTTACTTCTGTAGTTTATTTCTAGCAGGCCGCACTCCTCAAGAAGGGTCGTACTATTCATAGGTGTGATTTTATGAAGCTTGGGGCTGATTAATGTTGATTATCCTTGGTGTTGCGAGCTGATATTAGTCTGCAGATAGATTGTGACAGATTTCAGAGGGTTTAAACATTTGTAGCTGCTGATACATACTCTAAGCTGGTCGTACTATCCAAGGGAGGACGTGGGTATTTGGTGTTTGCAATCTTTCATTGATTCGCGGCATCTATCTTCCCAAATCTTGGCATTTGGAGCTATTTTTGTTGCTGCTACTGATTGTAATACATTTTCTTTTCATTCCTCTGAGTTGTGAGCATTTTTCTATGGCATTGTGGCTGGCCCAGCAATGCCCCCGACATGAAGTTGTAAATCTTGAAATGGGTATGTAATAGATCCTTATATTTTGGCATTCTCCTATCTGGGTCATTTTTTGTTTATGCAAAATCATTTTATATTTTCTGAGTTTTTGTTATATGCTTCATTTCGTATGTATTTCATGCAAAAACACATATGCAAAGACATGCTATAAAACCCTAAACATCAAACAGTCAGAAAAGCAGAAAAATTTGGCACAGAACAAACATATTTCTGAGGGTGTATGTTACATCATTTTTATTTTGATCCACACGTGGAGGGCTTGTTGATGCATCGGTGTGGATTGGTTCCGAGATTATACCATCCAATGTGGGATGGAAAGTTACCATCTTCAGTAGATGGAGTTAGTGGCTGCAAGTACCTGACTCAGTTGTTTGCAGGTGAGTACTTGCGGGATCAGTGTTCAGTTTCCCATCATGCTGACATGTATCCGACAGAGTTTGCTACTCCTATGTCACAGAGATTTCTTGTGGATACATGGGTTTAGAGTGATTACGGTGTCAGTGGGCATGATGGTTTAATTAGACGTCACATCCATGGGAGTATAGTAGAGTATGGAGATAGTTGTGGCATTGCAGATACTTTCAGTTATTCCTATCTCCTTAGAGCAGATGGATGTGGGTATCGGTTGCATTGGGACCCAGGTGTTGACAGGGGTGGCACTGTAGTTTGGATGGGTTCCGTTGGATGGCTTCACCACTTCATTCATGAAGTGGGAATCATTGTTGTGCAGCGGAAGTCTGAGAGTGCTCTTCTTAGCAGGCTTCTATTCTGGATTTGGGATCGAGGTATTTTTGGTTGGACACTCTTCAGTGCACTGTGGGATCCTTCGTATGCATCGGGGTTCCAATTTGGGTTCATTGGGGAGTATTGTAGTATGTACTTGGTGAGGATTACTTGCAGTTTTACTTTTGGTTCCCATGTACATGATTCGTTTGAGATGCACAGTTTCAGTGCACAGGGATTGGACAATTGGTTTGGTGTTCATCTTTGCGTAGTTGTGGTTATGCTGATGTTGCGGGAGTTGTGCTTCAGTGTGGGACATTTCGCAGTCTTCCTTTGGACTTCCAATGTAGTTATGTTTCTTTGTAGTCGTGATTGCTTGGGGACAAGCAATCTCAGGGAGGGCAGACTATAATGTCCCCAATTTCGAGAGCATCAGAGTTTGGAAGATTAGCCTATTATCTGACCCTCGTAGGCTAATGGAGTTGTTTAGAGGGTCCCGTTTGGCAGTTATCAGGGTGTTTCCTTCTCCGGAGCTCAGTTTGGTTCAGGTTGGGCCTTCGTTTGATGTTTCTAGACTTAATTATACACACTTACTATTTATAGTAAATCACCATTTCAGGAGAGTCAGTGTTTCTATATATAGCAGGGCACCTGGATGTAATGTCCCCATTTTCGGATTCTCTTGCAGTTCAATCAGAGCTGACTTTCTAGGTTGGTGACAGCATCATCAGAGGAGTATTTCGATGTCACCAGGGTGTTCGGGTGATCCAGTGGAGCTGGTTGACACTCTCCAAAGAGATTTTGGAGCACTTGTCCGTACTTACTAGTTATAGTAAGTGTCTGCATGTCAACAATCTTTCTGGGTTTGTTCTCTTTGGTCCTCGGAGAACACTACTATTTTTAATAAGTGTCAGTTTGGCGTTGTTTCGGTGACTCGGCAGTCAGCTGTTGGCTCTTCTTGGCGTTGCATTGAGCTTAAAGTTATCAGATGGTTTGTGGGTCCAGTTGGCACCCTCGGTATGGACTCAGTTGCTTATGGTCGTTACTTACTATTTTTAGTAAGTTCGGGTTCGGTGTCGGATCGGGATTTTGAGAGTGGGTTTGGATTCGTCTTGTCAAGACCTTTCCAACAAGCTATAGATCATTGGTTTCCGACATCATCTTGGCCTCCATTTTAAAGTCCGGAAATTAAGCATTATTATTTAATATTGGACCTTGGTGTCTAGGCACAACTTAATGTTGTTTTAAAAGAGGGGACTTTAAGGGTGATGTTGAGGAAAGAATTAAAGAGAATAATATTTTAAAATGTATTTTCCCTCTCATGTTTTATCCCATATGCAAGAGGATTTTAGAGACTCCCAGTCGAAAAAGTATAAAAGGAGGAAAAGGCTCTTCATTTGATATGCTTGTTTTGTGATATTTTCTTCTTGTGAGCTGTGCCAGGGTTTGTTATTGTGAAGGGTTTGAGTATTCGAACCAGAGGCTTGTGGAGACGAAAACCTCCATAGGTAACGGCATTCTACAGGTGTGAAAGATCACCCAACGTTGCCATTGACAGTGGATGTATTTAGCATTCACATTGTGCTTGCAATGGAGTCATTCGAAGAAGTTCTAGAGCTGATTTGAATATATCATTCATCCATTTTGGTTGAGTTCAGATTTCAGAGGGGTTTGAAGGCAGTTTATAGTGTATTGAGCATTGTTCATAGCTGCTGCGTAGAACTGCTGGTTGGCTGTACCATCAGCCCAGCCGCTTGTGTGGGCAGTTTTGTGGCATTACCTTGCCTAGCTTTGTCCAAACCAGGTCGCCTAGCTGAGGAAGGGATTTCAGACTTATAACAGCAAAGTATTGAAGAGTTTACAGCAGTTTGGGTGCAGATTTCACCTTCAGCCATGGCCATACTACTCAAGGAGTGACGTGGGGTTCTTGGGGTACCATTTCTACTTGCGGGTATCTCATATTTTGCATTGTTTGAGGCGTTGAGAGCCCCTTTGTATTGCTGATATCTTTTGTATGCTCAATCTTATATTCTCTGGAGTTTGGAGAGATTCTGGCTATACCCAGTTGCTGGTCCACTTTTAGCTCATGTACCAAGTTGCATTTCTGAACATGGGTATGTCACAATAATTCATAGTTGGCTATTCTGCTATCTGGGTCTTTGTTATTTTCTTTATATCTATTGTATTTTTTCTGGGTTTTGGTTATGTGCTCTATATTGTATGCTCCGGCAACACATCTGTAGGAAAACTGAAAACCCCTTCTGCATTTCTCTCTCTAGTCTGAAAGATCACATAAAAATTAAAAAATAAAACACATAAAACGATCTTTAAAAATATAAACAGGTACGGCACATTACACTGGACAGGTCTTGATTGCAGTGTCGATCCCTTACACAATTGGTTTGATCAGATAATGAGGGATTTACTATTTATAATGAATCAGTGGTTGATAGAGAGGGACCCTTACTATTTTTAGTAAGGCACTTGGATGCACAATGGACATAATGGTTAACTCCCAAGTTCAAACGGAATTGAGAAATAATAATTATTTGTGGAGTTATGTTATTTTAATTATTAATAAAGTGATTACTTTATTAATAATTATTTATAAAGTGCAATTATAAAGTTAAAAAGTCACTTGATATTCAAAGGGGCCATGACCCTCAATTAAGTGACTTAAAGTGCAATTAATGGATTATATTTTGGAGGCCAAAATATTAAAGTATTTCATAAAGTTAATGTGCACACAAGTTATATTATTTTAAATGATATTAAAGTGCATTTATTATTCATAAATATGAGAGCCCAAGTTTGAAGACTTATTATAAAGTTTTATGAAAAATCTAAAAGTGGATTTCAAAAGGGGATTAAAGGCACTTAAGAGTTGAGAGGATATAAAGGGTTTCAAAAAACAAATCAAACTCATTATTGAATGATCATTTTGACTTTGTCTTTTGTATGTCTTGGGATTTGAGCTTGAGACCAAGGGTTTCAGTTATCTTCAGCCATTGGAGAACGAGATCTCTTCAATGTATTTGCAATCTTGAGGCTATGAAAGATCAGCTAAATCATTGCCAAAGTGTGGGCTTCAATCAGGTGTCCAAATTGTGCATATTGGAGAAGATTTGAGCTGGAAATGAATATATTTCATGAGTTTTTGGTTCACAGCTGTAGACAGAGGTATTGAGGACAGATTTAATTGATTTTGTGGAGTTTTGTGAGTGAGTTTATCTTCTTTGCTGGGCCATACCATTTCCTCAACCAGCCGTACACATAAGAGGGGTTTTGTGAGTGATTTCGTGAAGGTTTGCTGCTATAAACCTCTTCAACAGGGTCGCCTCATTACTGCAGTAATTTCCAGCCAATTATTGAAGGGTTTTGAGGAGTCTAGACACCATTTGTTGCTACTTGTACCCTACAGCAGGGTCGTACAGCCTGGCGGTGGTTGTGGGCACTTATGATCAGCAAATACTCGTCTATGGGTCACATTTATTCAGCATTTGTGGGTGCCTAAGGTTTAATGCTGAGCTGATTCTATTTGCAAATCAACATCACTTCATTCCTAGGAGTTTGGAGCATATTTCTTTAGCTCACATTGCTGGTCCTCCGTCAGCACAAAAACGAAGTTGAAGATCTCCATCTGGGTATGTCATTGTAATTCATATTTTGCCATAATATAAACTGGGTCTCTGTTATTTTACTTATATCTTAGTTTTTTCTAGGTTTTGGTTATATACCCCATATTCTGTGTTTTCATTGCCAAAAATCAAACATGCAAAAACATTATAAACCCTAAACTAAAACGCAACGGAAAACAAAAAAATATTGGTATAATATCCTATCAAGGGTGGGATATTACAGATAAGAGTACAGCTCGTGCTTCGATACACAAATTGGACACATTCTTAACACTCAAACCAATGCCGGAAAAGGATGCAATTCAATTTGCACCGATGCATCTAGAGGGAGTAGCATATGATTGGTGGAATCATGGCCTTGTGACACAAAACCATGCAATGATTCATTCTTATGAGGAGTTTATAAATAAACTCATTGCTAGGTTTGACATGAAAGATGTAGAAATCTACTCTAGGGATTTGGCAAAATGAGATAAATTGGGTGTGTGGATTCCTACATCACTGAGTTCCAAAAGGTTGTTGTTATGGTTCGTAATATGACAAGAAAAAGAGTGACAATGTTGTTTGTAGAAGGTTTGAATGATAAGTTGAAGGGTTTGGTCAAGGCTCATAAGCCTAACACTCTATAGGATGCAATTAAGCTAGCACTTGATCTTGAGACAACACCTCCTTCATTTCAGCCACAAAAGAAAAGCTTTAAGGACTCTTAATCAAATCAGAGAAATTTTAATCAGCCTTCGTACACACCTCCTAAGATGGACTATGAGGTGAAGAATGAATTGAGGAAGAAGCTTTTCTTTTCTTGCAAAGAACCGTGGGAACCAGGACACATGTGCCTTGGGAAAGGCAAGGCTCATCTTATAGAGGTCACTTCCGATGTGGAGAGTGAGACTATACAAGATACTAGTTTGGATAGTGATGATGATCATATGGAGCAGCCACCACAGCTAGAGCTTGAGCCTAATGCTACAGATGATACAACACATGTTACCATTGCTTCCATTTCAGGAGTGCCTAGATATCATCCCTTTTGGTTGAAGGGAGTCCTAAATGGACAACGAGTCACTTGTTTGACTGATAGTGTGAAAGATCCCTGATGGATCCCTTTGCTGAAATGAAGTATTGTTTTTGTGATTTTATTTGTTTTATGATTTTTATTAATTTTTTTTGTTTTCTTTCAGATTAGAGAGGAGATGCAGAAGGGGTTTCAGTTTTCTTGAAATGTGTATTTGCCAAGATAGCAAATAGATATACATGCAGCTGCAATCTCATATAAAAATGAACTAAAAATAAATATTAAATAATAGAAAAACACCAACTACGAATTTGAAGCACATACCCATCAGATCTGTATTTTGTATTCATTTTAAAACCCGGTTTGTAACCCCACTTGCATACAAAGATGGTATTGGCCTAGGAGAGGCTATGCATGCAACTGAAAATGAAGGATCTGAAGAATAATGCTGATTTGGTACTGCTGCAAGCTTAGATTTGCAATAGAATGCTCTAGAATCTGTCCAATGATGCACAAAAGAAGACCCAGAGTAGGCCTCCCACAAGCATGAACTAGGTTGTTGTCCAATTCACCAAAATCCCTGAGAGTTTCCGTTCCCAAGAGACTGTATGCTGCTGCCCCCTTCCTCAGAGTTCAGAGCTGCCATGAAGCTTCAAAATTAATATGCAAAAGATGATCAAAAAGTGAATCCAAATTCACTTTATGAAGCTTCCAAGTTGGGCGTCCACTTTAGGGTTCAAAAAGGCATCACAAATGAGAATCTTTGAAAGATTCTTTTATTAATGAAAACTCATAAGTTGGGCGCCCAAGTTGAGGGTCCAACTTCATTATTAAAAGGCCACCTTTTTAACACAACATTGTGTCATCTAGGTGGGGGTCCTTTTAATATTTTATTAATATAAAGTGACATGTTATTCACTTTATTTTATTTTTATTAAATATTAAAGCCACATTTTAATATTCAATAATTATTCCAATTCCATCACCTAGCCATTCTGAACTGAGAACTGCTGTAGCCCATGCCACTGGTGATGTCGCCACGTGTCATGCTAACTGACAGTGCCTCCCTAAAATTTAGGGATACCTCCTAAAAAATAGAGAATTTGACCCAAACTCCAAAAATGCTCCTGGAGGTCCCCTGATGCCTCCTGGTCAACTCTCAGTCAAACCCTAAAAAATAGGAAACTGTCGCAAACTGTCTGGAAAGGCCTGTAAAGCTCCCTACCAAGCTCCACTGCCTCTGGATAGGTCCCCTAACCACTCCGCTGACCTACGGGAACCCGAATGATAGGCCAACTCTCATGTCTCTGCTAGACAGAGCTAAAGAGGGGACATGACATAGTGGAGCTACTCACAACTTCATTGATGAGGGTTTAGTTGTGAAGAGGAAATTACAAGCTGAGAAGTTTGCAGGATTTAGTGTGACAGTTGCAGATGGTTTCACTATGAGTTGCACTAAGAAGGTTTCTCATCTCAGCATTCAGATGAGTGATTATACATTGACTGATGACTTCTATGTGGTAGGACTTGGAGAGATTGACATTGTTTTGAGGATCCAATGGTTACAGTCAGTTGGTAGATATATCAAGGATTTCCAAAAGATTGAGCTAGAGTTCATGTCGAATGGGAAGAAGATTGTGTTTAGAGCACATTCAAATTGAGGGCCTAGGGTTGTATCAGCGAGGAGGATGGAGACTTTGTTTAGACATGGCAATGTTGCTTGGATAGCCCAGTGTTTTGTATCTTCCAAATCTTCTTCCAGTAATCAGCAGTATCATGTTGACATTTAGTCAATGCTTGATAAGCACAGTGTAGTGTTTGGAGACATTCCTCCTGATAGATCACTTGATCATGGATTTGAGCATGTCATTGAGCTAGTGGAGGGCTCCAAGCCCATCATTCTACACCTTATCATCATCCACACCATTTCAAGGAGGAAATTGACAAGACGATTAAGGAGTTGTTAGACATAGGACATATTCGACCTAGTTCTAGTCCTTTTGCTTCTTCAATTGTTTTGGTGAAGAAGGATGGCACCATGAGGATGTGCATTGATTACCAAGTCTTGAACAAGAAGACAATCAAGAACAGGTATCCTATACCCAGGATCGATGAGTTGCTTGATGAGTTACATGGACCAGTTTACTTCTCCAAGATTGATCTTCGTTCAGGGTATCATCAGATTCGTGTCGGTGATGAGCATATTCATAAAACAGCATTCCGATGTCATTACGGGCACTATGAGTTCTTGGTTATGCCATTTGGTGTTACTAATGCTCCTGCTACATTTTAGTCATGCATGAATCACATCTTTAATAAGCAATTGTGTAAGTTTGTATTGGTATTCTTTGATGACATCTTGATATACAGTAAGACATGGGAGGATCATCTTCGACATCTGGATGAGGTATTGGGTATCATGGAAGCACAGTCTTTATATGTTAAGGCTTCCAAATGCTAGTTTGGGATGATCGAGATTCTCTATTTGGGTCATGTGATTAGCGCCGATGGATTCAGAGTTCACCAAGAGAAGATACAAGCTATTCTGGATTGGCCACCGCCAAAAAACATTTCAGATTTGAGAGGTTTCTTTGGGCTATGCAGTTATTACAGGAGGTTTGTTAAGGGGTTTTCACAATTGGCAACACCACTTACAGATCTCACCAAGAAAGGGGCATTCAGATGGATGGATGAGGCTCAAGCTACATTTGAGAGACTCAAGGAGGTGATGAGTTCTTGTCCTGTGTTGACATTACCAGATTTCACGCAGCCCTTTGTGTTAAAGTGTGATGCATCAGGTGAGGGCATTGGAACTGTGTTGATGCAGAATAGACATTCCATTGCATTTGAGAGCAAAAAATTGAGGGATGCGGAAAGATTATATTCCACCTACGACAAGGAGATGCTTTCCATCATGTATGCATTGGCAAAGTTTAGACAATACTTGGTGGGTGCAAAATTTGTGGTGAGGACGGACCACAATAGTCTGAAATACTTTCTAGAGCAAAAGGATTTGAATGAACGGCAACAAAAATGGGTAAGTAAAATTTAGGCCTATGATTTTGATAGAGTATGTGAAGGTTAAGAAGAATATTGTTGCCGATGCACTTTCTAGGAGACCTACTCTTTGCTCTATGTCAAAGATTTCAGCTGATTGGAAAGCTCATCTTTTGGTTGAGTATTCCAAAAACACATTTGCATGGGAACTTATGGATGGTAAGATTTAGGATGAGAGGTACAAGGTGATTAATGATGTGATATATTACAAGGATAGGATTTATTTGGTACCTGAATCTAAAATGAAGAGGAAGACTATGAGAGCTATCCATGATACTCCTTTAGTAGAGCATCCAGGGTTCTTCAAGACCTACAAGCGGATTAGAGAGAGATTTTCATGGAAGGGTCTCAAGGATGATGTCTTGCGGTATGTTAGGGAGCATATGACTTGTCAGTAGAACAAGTCAGAGCATACTTTCCTAGTAGGTTTGCTTCAGCCATTGTCGATTCTAGAGCAGAAGTGGGAAGAGTATTTCTATGGATTTTATCATAGGTCTTCCGCGAGTCCAAGGCAAGGATTGCATATTTGTGGTAGTTGACAAGTTGACAAAATATGGACACTTCTTTGTGATTCCATCAGATTACTCGATGCATCAGGTTGCAGAGTTCTTTAGAGAGGTGTTCAGATTGTATGGACTCCCTAAGACTATTTTCAGCAATCAGGATAGCAGATTTCTCAGTGTGTTTTGGCAGGAACTATTCAGATTAACTGGTACAGAGTTGACCCCGTGCACTAGCTACCACCCTCAAATAGATGGAAAGACTGAGATTGTGAATAAGTGGGTGGAAGGATATTTGCGCAATTATGTTGCGGGGCAGCAGCAAGCTTAGATTAGGTGGTTGTATTTGGGCGAGTATTGTTACAATACCACCTATCACATGTCGATTCGCATGTCACCATTTAGGGCCTTCTATGGTTATGATGCTCTATCTTTCATAGACTTGGCCTTTGATGACAGCAGAGGTCCCAGAGCTAAGGATTTGATGCAAGATAGTAAAAATATCCTTAAGGCACTTAAGAATAATATTCAGCAAGCCCAAAATCAGCAGAAGATGTATGTTGATAGACACAGGGTAGAGAGGACTTCTGAAGTTGGTGATTTGGTATTTTTGTGCCTTCAGCCATATAGACAATCTACATTGAAGAAGAGTGGTGCAAAAAAACCAAAACCTAGGTTCTATGGCCCTTACAGGATTTGAAGGATAGTTGGAGAGGTAGCATATGAGCTTGAGTTGCCTACAGATAGTAGGATTCATAATGTTTTTCACATGACTTGCCTCAAGAAGGCACTTGGACAACATAATGTTTCTTCTCTAGATCTTCCACCTCTTGATGAAGAGAGTAGTTTGATTTTAGTCCCTGACACTATCTTGGATATGAGGGAGCAACGGTTGAGGAATAAGGTGATTCGTGAGTATTTGGTGAGATGGCGAGATTTGCCATTAGAGGATGCAAGTTGGGAAGGACAGCAAATTTTATAGCATCCAAGTTTGTGAATGCTTGAGGGCAAGCAATCTCGGGAAGGGAGGACTGTAATGTCTCCATTTCTGGCATGATCACCTATCATATGTCGACTAGCCTATTTTGTTCTCGTAGGCTAGATCAAAGAAGCAAGGGAATACTTTGAGTAGTTAAATCATGCATTTAACTATTTTAACTTGGCAAAACGGAGTTGGATTATGACTTGGAGTAATTTTGTGATAATTATGGTGAAGTCAAAATTAATAAAATAATTTGCCTTGGAGTGGAGCGACCCACTTGTGGGAAAAATAAAGAGAAAATAAAATAAAATAAAATGACAAATATAAAAATAATATTTTAATCCCAAGGGTGGCATCCCACTTGAAAAAGTGAAAAAATAAAATAAAAATAAAATAATATTTTATTCCTTGACTTGGACATCCCAAGTGGAGATGGCAAAATTAAAATAAAATATTATTTTATTATGGAGGTGGACATGAAAGCAAAATAAATTATGGCAAATTTGGGCGCTCAACTTGTGGATTATAAAAAGGACATTTGGAGGACATTTTCATCATTGTATATTTGTCCTTTGATATTGGAGATTTTTTCTTTGAGCTGCAACTTTGTTTCAGCTTATTTTCTGAGGATGAAAACCCTTAGAAAATTAGTTGTTTGGACGAAAACCCACTCCAATTTGAGAGGTGAATCCATACAGGGTTTACCATTGGACATATTTGCAGGTTTTTGCATTTGTTTGGAGGTACAAGGACATCATTTCTAGAGGTTTATGACAGCTAGGGTTTGAAGGACAAATTGACATGATTTGTGCCAAAATGTCAATTTGATATGATGAAGATTCAAGAATAATTGTTTGCAGGTCTTTTGAGAAGGGTTTGGCATTGATATTGCATGGTTAATGAAGGAATCATTGAGTTCTTGAGGGCAGATTTGAGTTCCCATAATGTTGTCCGCTAGGGTTTGAACATCATTAAGAGCAATTTGCAGATCTGGGTAGTTTTATAGGCAGATCGGGGGCTTGTTTAGAGGAGAAAGACTCCTAGACTCATCACCTAGGGTTTCTAACACCATTTGGAGACCAGCGCTCATCATAGGAGGAGAATCTATGATGTCCCCATTTCCGTAGTGGTCACATTTGAGTTGGGTATTTAACCTTTTCACTATTCCCATGGGCTAAATCACATTCTAAGGGAATATTTGGTTGAAACAAGGAGTAAGAGTAACTTAAGTGGTTCTATTTTTAAGTTTACTTTATAAAGTGTTCTAATTTTGAATTACTTTATAAAAGTATTTTATAAAAGGTACTTAAGTGGGTCCAAAAGCACTTTATGTCATAAAATGACATTGTGTACATAAAAACCGTCATTTAATAAAGTTCAAGTGATTGTGTACACAAAAACTTTCATTTAATAAAGTTAAGTGGGACCTATTTGGAGCACTCCACTTGAGGGCTTTATAAGGAGCATTTGTAAATTATTTTTCATATGATTGAGTTTATGTTATTTTGATATAGATATATTTCTATTTGGCTGCAACTTGTTTCAGCTTGAATTCAAGGAGATGATCCCTTGCAATTCCTAGTGGGTTGGACGAAAACCTAGCTCGCTTTGAGGAGACTTCATGACGGAGGTCTATTTGCACTTCATTGCATGAATTTGATGTTTTAGAGGAGCTGGAAATTGAGTTTATTTGCAGGCTACAGCTGCTAGGGTTTGAGTTTATGTAATGTCCCTATTCCCGGGTCCTCTTGCAGCGTAGTTGGAGCTGACTTTGTGGGTTGGTGACAACCTGATCAGAGGAGTATTTCAATGTCACCAATGTGTTCAGGTAATCCAGTGGAGCTGTATGACACTTTTCGGAGAGATTTCGGACAACTTGTCTATACTTACTATTTATAGTAAGTGCTTGCATAGCAACAATCTTTCTGGGTTCTTCTGGGTTTGTTCTCTTTGGTCCTCGGAGAACACTGCTATTTATAGTAAGTGTCAGTTTAGCGTTGTTTTGGTGACTTGGTAGATAGCCATTGGCTATCTCAGATGTTGCATTGAGCTCAATGATATCAGATTGTTTGCGGTGATGTATTTCCAGGCGATTTCGGACTTTTGGGCCATACTATTTTTAGTAAGTTAGGGTTTCTGTCCCTTTCAGGAATCTCAGAGTTAGATGTGAAGCGTTTCGGTGAGACCTTTCCAACGATCTATAGATCTCAAGATTCCGATGTGTTTTGAGTGTCCGTTTTAAAGTCCGTAAATTATTAATGTTTATTTAATATGAGACTTTATTATAAAGGGGATATAAGTGATTTTAAAGTATATAATATAAGTTAAAGTGTCTTTTTAAAAGGGGAGATATAAGTGACTTTTAAAGTATACTTCATTTTATAAAGTTGTGCACCAAAATTAAAAAGAATGAAAGGTGGGAAATGAAAGTAAATTAAATGAAATAAAAGTCAAATGCAAATTGAGAATTATAAAAAGGCATTTGAAGTTCATTTTATTCATTCTTGATATTACATTTTATGAAACTTTCCTCTGCAAATGAGGGTGTGGGGGATTTCTTCCAGCCAGGGCTTTTGGTGACGAAAACCACCATTGGTATCAATCTTCCGCAGGTGTAAAAAATCACCCAAGGGGATTTTGGGGCAGCCATACACAGTGGCTGTAGTTGTGCTTCAGTTGGATATTCTTGACGGAGTTTCAGAGAGGTTTTCATGATACATCTTCATAGATTTTTGGTGCAGCTAAGAGAACATTGAGGAGACTGTTTCTATTTGCAGATTTAAAGAGAGATTGAGTCTGCATTTCCTTCCTTCCTTGTTGGTCGTACTTCCCTTCAGTTGGCCGTGCATTTCAGACTTGGTCGTACTTCTTGGGAGGCATTGCTCAGGGTTTTCATTGCAGATTTCTCTCTGGTGTTGGGGTCAATTTTGGCCTATGAGGCCACTGCTATTAATGTAGATGAGTTACCTCACATTGCTGATGTTTTTAATACAAAACTCCATGTTCATGTTGCTGGTCCGTCAACAGTAGAAATTCGAAGATGCTTATTTTGAAATCGATATGTGTTGAATATTCATTTTATGCCATTCTATGAACTGGGTCTTGATTATTTAGTTCATATCTATCATAGATTTTCTGGGTTTCAGTTGCATGTTATCTTTCCTTGTATTCTGGGATACACATCTCAAGAAAATGAAAACCCCCTTCTGCATTTTTTATCTAGTTTTGAAAGATCGTAGAAAAAGTTAAAATAAAATATAACATTAAATAAAGATAAATCAAAAGAACAACAGGCGCAGGTTATTACAGTTTAGTTTCATTGAAAATTGTTTGAGATTCAAAGATCCATCATTAGTTATTTGGTCGGAGACCTTGTTGTTGATTTCATTGAAGATTTATATTTGCATTTTGTGTGAAGATATTGGTTGAAGACCTTGAAGGTTTATAGCAGATTTGTGATATCATTTCGAGGAGATTACATTGCATATCTTGGCGCCACCATTGAGGGGCAACTTCAGATCTAAAATTCAGATTTAAGGCGTCAAAATTGAGAAGGTTGATTGCAGGCTTCATAACAGATTTGACATTTGCATTGAGCAGCGATTTAGAATGAGGACATATGGCTAGCTGTGTGACGGATTTAGGAAGTTCATTGTGCATGCCAATTCTCCCAGATTGAAGACATTACATCAGCAAACTCATCCCAGATCTGAGCGAACTTCTTCTAGCAGTTACCATTGATATTCCTTGGAGCCGATCTGCATAACCTTGACAGCGATTTCAGTATTTGAAGCAGCGAACAGTGTTCATACTTCACTTTTTGACATCTAAATATCAGTGATATTCATTGGCAGCGGAATACCTCCAGTTCTGGGTGATCTCTCCTAGTCATTAGCGAACAGCAGTGGGATAGCAGCGCTCAGCAACCATCATTTTCATCTATGTAGGCAGCGCATACATTGAAGACCAGCAGATAGGGCAGCGATCAGCTTCGTGGGAATCATTGGCATCATATAAGGGTCTGTTCAGCAATACTGTGGCACCGAATAGTTGGAAGGATCAGCATTGGATAGTCATAGGGTCAGCAAATCCTCTCACCAGACACAACAATCAATCAATTGAGGGTCAAGCACAGTAACAAATAGGAGATGCAGTTGCCTTGCATTGGAATGTTAACATCATAAATACAGTCTTACATCAGTGACCTGGCTGTAAGTGGTTGTAACAGCATTGTTCATCATTTGAAATCTCCTAGCATAGGCAATCTGAGTATTGAAGTGGTATGTTTACGTCTTTGTTTGCATCAGCAGTAAATGAGAGTTTGGAGAGCCATTTTGGCTTATGTATTTGATGTAATGGAAGTATTGAAATAAACTGAAAATTTCTTGACAGCAGTATTGTTATCATTGTAAGTTGCAAATACATGTTATAAGGATACCAAATCTATCTATTTGTTCTATCAATCGATTTTGCATTTCCAGTTTGTAGGTTTGATTGTCAAAGACAATTTATAAAGGTGCAGTAGTGAAATCGATTTTCAGACCTAGGGTTTCATTGTAAGAATTGAGAGATTCAGAAAAATCATATCAGAGTTCCTATAGAAATCAGAATTTTAGTAAATATCTTAAGAGGGATATTACAGAATCATAGCACTTGGATGAGGGTTTTCAGTGATTGTTTATATCAGATTTTGCATCAAACATTTCTGATTTGACAGATCAGAGCTTTGAAGGCACATTTATCATTCCATTAGCATCCATTTTCCATCATTTGATACCTAGGGTTTGAGCGGCCACCTATAGGAACTAGCACTAACCTTTGGGAGGAGTTTGTGGCTTATTTTGGAGTTGTCCAACATTGTCTTCATCATCCGTAGCATTAGGCTCAAGCTCTAACTATTGTGGCTGCTCCGCATGATCATCATCACCATCCAAACTAGTATCCTGTATAGTCTCACTCTCCACATCAGAAGTGACCTCTGTAAGATGAGCCTTGCCTTTCCCAAGGCACCTGTGTCCTGGTTCCCACGGTTCTTTGCAAGAAAAGCAAAGTTTATTCCTCCTTAATTCATTCTTCACCTCATAGTCCATCTTAGCAAGTGTGTGACTAGGCTGATTAAAATTTCTTTGATTTAATTTAGAGCCCTTAAAGCTTTTCTTTTATGGCTGAAATGAAGGAGGTGTTGTCTCAACATCAAGTGCTAGTTGAATTGCATCCTATAGAGTGTTAGGCTTATGAGCCTTGACCAAACCCTTCAACTTATCATTCAAACCTTCTACAAACAACATTGTCACTCTTTTTTCTGTCATAGCAGGAACCATAACAACAACCTTTTGGAACTCATTGATGTAGGAATCCACACGTCTACATCTTTCCTATCAAACCTAGCAATGAGTTTATTTGTAAACTCCTCATAAGAATGAATCGTTGCATGATTTTGTCACAAGGCCATGATGCCACCAATCATATGCTACTCCCTCTAGATGCATCGTTGCAAATTGAATTGCATCCTTTTCTGGCATTGGTTTGAGTGTCAAGAATGTATCCAATTTGTGTATCCAAGCTCAGGCTGTACTCTTACCACTACCATCAAAATTAGGAAGAGGAATCTTGTTCAAAGCTTGTTTGTACTCCTTGTGTTGCTTCTTTCGTCTTCTTTCTTGTTTGACTTTCCTCTTATCTTTTTTTAGATTCATGTATTGATTCAAAGTGATCTCATTCCTAACCTCTGTTGGAAGTGTATGGTACTCATCATAAGCAACCATCACATCATCGGTTATGTGTGTATCTTCTTCTTCTTCGAATGACTCTTCTTCTCCATTTTGTACAAATGTAGGACGAAATGGCCAGTCTGAAACAGTAGTAGCTGTTCTACCTGCATTATTATTCCCTATATTGTTGTCCTCTCGTGGACATTTGACCAATGGCTGCAAGTAGTTGTGTTTGCATGAAAATTTGCATCATTTGCTGTTGTTGTTGGGCAATGGTATTCAATATATTCTCCATGTTTGGCTGCCCATGTCTCCTAGGACTTTCATTTCCATTACCACCTCTATCTCCTTCCATCTCAACTTGTTGTGTACCTGCAAAAGGATTGTCCTCTTCTTGAATTTTCGGTTGTCCTGCTCTTCTACGAAAGTAGTACTTGTTTGACCCTTCTCCCGCTGCATATGATCAAGTTAAACCCTCCAGGCTGGCAGGATGTTTAGCTCTGATACCACTGTAAGAACCCTTGCTAAATCTGACCCAAAAGTTTAGTTTTGATTCCTTGAAAATAATGTTTTCAAAACTTTCTGAATTCTGATCTGAATCTGATATACTGATGTTGTGTGTTTGTTTCAATGTTTTTCAATGCAATTTTGACAAACAAACATAAAGCAAATGTACCGAAATGTATAACAACAATATCCCACTTCAAATACAACTTTATTTCTCAAAATAAGACGACTGATTACAATAAAATCAGGTCTGATATAACTCAAATAACACTGATAACATCATATGACAGCAATTACAAAGATGGTTCAAATTAAAGATTTGAATTCTAGACTCGTTACAACATACCCAATATGACTGCTGTGATGAAATCCTATGTTGCAAGGTTCGCCTGCTAGCCTCCTGGGTGCGGGTGCGATGCATCCCGGGTGCAGGTGCGGGTTCGGTGCACCTGTGGGTGCTGGCAGGGGACGTTCAAAGGGGTGTGGGTGCGTCCCGGATGCACCCTGGCTGTCTGCGTTCGCACCCAGTCTAAAAAAGAAGCACCCGCGGCGCACTCGGAACACACCCACGCCCCCAGTCTTTTTTTTAAAATTTTTTTCAACTTAAAACTCATTTTTATAATTTTTTAATCATTCTAAAAGGCAAATGAAACCCTAAAAAGCCATTATAAACACAATTTTGCCATTTCAACTCATTTCTTTCATTCCAAAACACAAAAACTCTCCATTGTGGCTAAACTCAAAAAAAAAATTGTGGTTGAAGAAAGAAGTTTGAAGATTGAATCCTGAAGGTTGGAAATCCATTGTTGCACCATTCCTACTCATTTCCAACGGTCTAGAGGCTGCCAAGAAGATCAAAGGAAGAGATTTTTGCAAAGAGGTAGGTTTTCTATTCTTTTTTTTTTTTGCATTTTTGAACAAACAAATTCTTTTCAACTTATTTTTTTTTTTAAAACTATTTATATGAATCATGAATGTATCACCATGCTTTTGTTTTTGTTTTGATTCTTGAAAGTTTTGAGTTTTCATTGTTTCCATTTTGTTTACAAAACTTATTGCCACACCCATAGGTGACAGGAATCACAATGGCAGCTAGTTCTAGCTCAGTATCACAATCAAAATTCAAAATCGATCCACACTCACCTCTTTGGAGGTATGTTGAAATGATTCAACAACAACCAAGTGGTGGGGGTTACCTTTGGAAATGCAATGGCTATGATGTGCAATATAATAGTTCATATAGTCGGGTGAAAGCCCATTTGTGTAACATCCCTGGGATGGGGATCAAAGATTGCCCAGGAAAGAATAATAAACCTATACCACGAGAGCAAGTGCTGGCATATATCATGGAGCAAGAAGCAACAGATGAAGCAACAGGCCATAAATCAGTAGCAAACATGTCAAGGAAAAGAGGCAGAAATCAAAGAATGGAGCCTCCATCTATTCCTAGTTCCAATGTTGTGATAGAGAGCCACCCATTTTTGGTCACTCCTCAAGAGCAACCCACAAGCACTACAAACAAGAGACCAAAGGGACCTTTGGAAACATCATTTCAAAATGAGGCTCAAGATATTGCTGACCAACATATAGCCAGATGCATTTATGCAAATGGTATGTCATTCAATGTTGTTCGCTCATCATATTGGCAAGAGATGGTGAGAAAAATTAATGAGGCTCCAAAAGGGTATAAGAGCCCAGGTTATGAGAAGGTGAGCCCAGGTTATGAGAAGGTGCGTGGCACCTTATTGGAGAATGAGGTCAAGAGTATAGAAGATGCATTGAAGCCCTTAAGGGATTCATGGAGTAAGACAGGGCTGTCGATTGTCTCTGATGGATGGAAAGATGCAAGAAATCGGCCTTTGATCAATGTCATTGCAGTGTCCCCTAAAGGGGCAATGTTTTTGAGAGCTGTGGATTGTGAGGGACAGGTGAAGGATGGTGAATTTATTGCTTAGATCCTCATTGCAGCCATTGAGGATGTGGGACCTCGTAATGTTGTTCAAGTGATAACGAACAACACAAAAAATTGTAGAGCTGCTGGGTTGTTGGTTGAGGAACGATATTCACATATCTTTTGGACACCTTGTGTTGTCCACTCTCTCAATCTAATGCTACAAAAGATTGGGAAAAAAATTGATTGGATTAGAGAGTTGTATGCAGAGGCCGAGGAGATACGAATGTTCATCACCAGCCACCACATAAAGCATATTTAGATCATTTTCTACATTGGAGTTGTTGAAGGTAAGTGAAGCAATATATTTTTAAATTTAAATTTTTCATAGTGCTTTAAATTTTTAATTTCACATATTCTATTTTTTCTTAAAAGTTAAAGTTTGTTTTCAATTTCTTAAATGTTTAAATTAAATTTTATTTATTGTACTTTTTATTTTTGATATTTCAGTAGGTTGCCGAGACCCGTTTTGCCTCAAACACAATTGCCTTGAGACGACTTGTGAAGGTCAAACAGGCTCTTATCAACATGGTAACAAACACTACTTGGTCCATATGGAGGCAAAGCAACACTGAGAGGGCAGCAAATGTTAAGGGGATGATCCTAAATGACTATTGGTGGGATCGTGTGGAGTATCTCCTTAGTTTCACCGAGCCCATTTTGAGCATGATTCGTTATACAGACATGGACAAGCCTTGCATGGGGGAGATATATGATGGCATTGATTCAATGATAGAGAAGATAAAGAACATCATAAATGAGAAGGAGAAAGATCCTCAAGAAATTCTCTTCAAGCAAGTGCATGAAATTATTGATGCTAGATGGAACACAATGACAACCCCGCTGCATCTTCTTGCATTTGCATTGACTCCAAAATATTACAACAGTGAGATTCTTTCGGTGACAAATAGGATTCCCCCATGGAGAGATTTAGAAGTGTCTGAAGGGTACAAGGCAGCATTTCGTAGACTCTTCCCTGATCCAGATTTGCATGATATGGTCACTGATGAGTTCACTGATTTTGTACACTCCAATGGTCTAAGCATTGAGGCTCTTCGTGATAGATTCAAGAAAGATGCTCACAATTGGTGGTACTTTCATGGCCAACAATTCCGGTGCCTACAACCTCTTGCAGTCAAAGTTTTATCACAAGTAAGTTTACTAAATTTCTATGTTTTTTATGATTTATAATTTTATCTTAAAGACTTTTAAAAATTTAAAGTTTGAAGTTTCATAATTTTTAATTATTATAAATTTTATAACTTGTAACTTTATAAGTTTTAACTTTGTAAGTTTTTATTTTTAACTCTTTCTCTCTACTTTGTTGTCATAGGTTGCTAGTTCCTCTGCATCTGAGAGGAATTGGAGCACGTACTCTTTTATCCACTCGATAAAGTGCAACCGATTGCACTCCAAAAAGGCGGAGAATTTAGTGTATGTGCATTCCAACTTGCGCCTCCTTTCGCACAAAAAGCAAAACTATAAGGAGAGGGAATCAAAATTATGGGATGTGGAGCCAGAGCAAATTGACATGGATGCTTCTACTTCCCAATCCCAACGTGTTGCACTTGAGGGATCAGAGAGCGAGCACACTTTTGCAGCGAGTGGCAGTGGTGTTGGTTGTGGATCTTCAAATGATCCTGCTACTGTCCAAATCCAAGATGATGATGATGATGTGGAGGATTTAGCAAATCCATATGATGATTGACACTTGTCATTTGAAATTGAAACAATGAAAATTGATTGTTGAACATGATATTATTATTTTGAATCTTGTTATTGAACTTGAAGTTCGAATTTTATGTTTTATGATATTCAAGTTGATGGTGGTTTTGTTGATTATATGATGCTATGTGGTGTTCTACACTTTATTCTTGCATTTCTACACTTAATTCTTGCTTCTATGCTTAATTTTTTTGCATATACATATATTTATATATATATATAAAAACGAACCCAACCCCCAAACAAAATTTTGGCCGAACCCACGAACCCGAACCCGCACCCGAAACGGCAACTTAGATGAAATCTCTGATGCAAACAGCCGCATATAACTTTCTTTATGGCCACAAACCTCTCCAAAGGGCAGCAATTAGACTTATGACAGAGCGCTCAAACCCTAGTTGCCAAGTCTGAAATGTCTTGTATAAATTTTCTGATTTTCCAATGACTGAAATCCTCATTCATATGCCCAAATCTCCTTCTATGAGGAATCGCTTGACTCCTAATGAGGCCGCCAACCTCTAGTTGATGTTAGAAACCCTAGGCGATGAGCATAGAAGTCTTTCTCCTTCAAAAAAACGCAAGATCTGCCTATATGACTGCCCAGATCTGCAATTCACCTTTTATGATGACAAATGATGTTTAAACCCTAGCGGCCAGCATTAATGAAACTCAGATCTGCCTTCAAAAACATATCAATTCCATCATAAAGCCATGTGATATCAATGTCAATTCCATCACAAATGACCTGCAATCTAATATCCTTCAATCTTCACCATATCAAATTGACAATTTGGCACAAATCATGTCAATTTAACCTTCAAACCCTAGCTGATGTAACCTGCAGAAAATGATGTCCTTGTAGCTCCAAAAAGATGAAAAAACCTGCAAATATGTCCAATAGCAAACCCCGTATGGATTCACCTCTCAAAGTGGAGTGGGTTTTCGTCCAAACCACTAATTTGATAAGGGTTTTGTCCTCAAAAGATACTTGAACCAATGTTGTAGCTCAAAGGAAAAACCTTCAATATCAAATGACAAATTCACAATGACGAAAAATGACCTCCAAATGTCTTTTTTATGATGAAAAATGACCTCACAATTTTTCTTTATTTTATTTTTATTTCATGTCCACCTTCATAATAAAATAATATTTTATTTATTTTTTTCGTTCCTCAACTTGGGCGGCCAAATTGACAAAAATAATATTATTTTATTTTATTTTCTCTTCTCTAAGTGGGATGCCACCCTTGGCATTAAAATATTACTTTTTTATTTGTCATTTTATTTTATTTTTATTTTTCCCTTTATTTTTCCCACTTTTCATCCTCCATGTGGGTCGCTCCTGTACAAGGCAAATTAATTAATTAATTTTGACTTCACCATAATTACTACAAAATTACTCCAAGTCATAATCCAACATCGTTTTGCCAAGGAAAAATAGTTAATTACATGATTTAACCACTCAAAGTATTCCCTTGCTTCTTCAACCTAGACTACGAGAACAAAATAGGCTAGCCAACACATGGTGGGTGATCATGCCAGAAATGGGGACATTACAAGTCCTCCCACCCCGAGATTGCTTGCCCTCAAGCAATCACATGTATCAAGTCTGCATTAGACTCAAACATACCAACCAATTCCAGGATCCCAAATTAATCTAGGCCCTTGGTGTGGTTCCTCATGTGCTATACCATGCTGCTCAAGGTTTGCAAATGAGAGTTTATGCAACCTTCTTGCTAAAAGTGCCACAATCCTCCTCAAATATCCAACCAATTTCCCAAATGTGTGCAATCCTCCATCATGCTTTTGTTGTCCCATGCTGATATACACTGAAAAATCCTCATAAATGCTGGCAAAGATTAAATTAATACATATTAAAGAGGCCGATCCTCTCATGATTAGAGCCAAAGACAAATGAAAACATAAGATGCTGCGATTTAGTTTTGCAATTAAAAAGGAACGGTGATGATACTTACAAGAAGCGATGACATTAGAAGGCAGCCATAAAAGTCATTAAGGCAACGATTGAGTTTAGTTTTCAATATAAACAGTTTGTTATGGCCGACCAAGAGAGAAGGAGCACTCCTCACATGAGGACAAAACGTCCCATATAAGACAAAATTTGTCTTATATTGTAATATCCCCAATCAGATATTCCCTAAAATACTGATTTTTATTTTCAGACTTCTGCCCTAATTTTCTGCACATTTGAATTTTTTGCTCTAACGCTAGAATTCTGCTCTGATTTTCTGATTGCAATTAAACAAGGACAGCGAACACAAATGCAACCAAATGCTCCAATAATAAAGCAATCATGATTCCTTATGATTATATCCTCAAACATGAATTTATCCAACCAAACATATCATCAAATTGAAAACATAAACATGGTACAAAATCTGATTTCTGAGTTGTACAATCTGCTGCAATAAATCAAAATTCTGAATATGCAAGTTACATTTAAATCATAGGCCAAACATGCCCAATAATAAATCAGATCTCTGTTGTTGCAAATCAAACCTAATATTAGGTTTGTACATACCAAAATGAAGAACAATGATGCTCCATAAACCCACCAAAATAATGGTGCTTGGACTGTTGCTAGGGTTAGGGTTTTGAAACCCTAATCAATGGTAAAATTGCCTCCAAATGCCAAATCGCCCTCCTCTAGGTGTGGCACTCCAATTAGGGCAAGCCCTAATGCAAAAAATACACAAAATGCCACGAAATAGATCCTTCAAAGGTGGCACACAAGTCTGCTTCAAAATGTTCTTCAATGCTGCTCTAAAATGATGATCAAGTGCTGCTCCAACAGATGTTCAAATGCTGCTCAAAATTGATGATCAAATGCTGCTCCAAAGATGTTATGGCTTGAATGCTCAAATCCTCCAAGTGTGGCGTACAAGGCTAGGGTTTAACCCTAGTGTCAAATGATGCAAATGCCACAAGAAGAATCTTCAATGCTGATCTCAAATCTGATTTATGCAAGTCTGCTCCAAATCTTTGTAGATCTCCAATGAAGTGCAAGTAGGTCTACGTTATGAAACCTCCATCAAGATGAATTATGTTTTCGTCTAATCCACCAAGAATCTCAAGGGTTTTCATCCTTGGATTCAAGCCCAACTTTCATTGCAGCCAAAAGAGATAAACTCCAAGCAAAAGATAAATGATATGATGAATGATATCCAAATGGCCACAATTGATCCTCTATTTATACATGATTCTTTCCTCCTCTTTCTAGGCCGACCTAGGCAAGAGAATTCACTTTTATCTTATTATTTTCCTTCTTCAAGAGGGTCGACCCTCTTCTAGGCGCCCAAGTCATAACTAAACAATTTACTTTATGCCTTCTCCTAGGCACACACATCTTGGCCGACCACATTATTGGGATATTTCTTTAATTCCTTTTATGTCTTCTTTTCCTTTGCCGCCCACACCAATAATTGTTTTATTTTATTAATTTTTCTAACTTTCCCTTCTCCAAGGGCGAACACTTGTGCATAAGAGACACATCAAATTGACCTCAAATGAAGTCGTCATCAACATGAAAAATCATCACAAATTATTTCTTATTTTTCCCAAGACAATTTCATATTTTCCTCTGACTTCCATTCTCCAAATGGGTTGCTCTCCTCTAGAGCAAATTATTTGATCAAAGTTGACTTTACCAAAATTATCACAAAATTATGTCAAATCAATTCCCACACTCAAATTGTCTTACAAAATTAGCAAAGTGTGAAAATTGGCCCATTAGCTCATCATTAGATGATCACTCCGAAAAAGGGGACATTACATATATAAATTGTGAAAAGGAAAGGGTGCGATTTGGAAGTTGTAGTGAAAAGTTGTTTGTTTAACAAAAAGTCACATTCCTTCATGAGTTCGCTGCTGTTCAATAAGATATAAGAAGACATTTGTGATGTGTGGTAGTAAGAGTGTGGGAATAAAAAATATATCATATCCACACCTACAGATCTGCGTATGGAAAGATAAGAAGATCGTAGTAAGAGATATAAATGCAGATTTGAAAGGAGAGTTCATGCAGATATAGAAGAGTACTTTATGATCAAATTTATGAAGACTATGAGGCAGATTTGACCAGACTTATAAGGCAGATTTGACCAGGCATATAAGGCAAATTTGACCAGACTTATGAGGCATATTTAAAGGAGAATTATGATTCAAATTAGAGACCATAGAGCATATATGAGAGATCTATGATGGATATATATACATGAAAAGAAAAGGTGAATATAAGGAAAGAATATGCAAGCGTGTGTGAACATACAAATACATTTATGTTATGGTGAATGAGAAGAGGGGAATCATGGAATGAATAAGATAGTTGATGAGCACACGATTATATTGAGAGGAGGGGGTGAATCGGTATATATAAAAACTTTCACTTTTTAACTTTTAACCAATTGCAATAAATCAAACATGTAAGATCTAGCAATTATGAACACAGAGAGAACACACAAATTTACCTGGAAACCCTTGCAGGAGAAAACCACGGCAAAGTATCGCTTTATATATATAACAACTTCTCTTACAAATCTTTGTAGGCACCAACCTACAGGAGACTCCAATCCCCTCTTGTAGACTTTATGAGCGCCAACCCACTAGAGACACCAATCCCCACAGCTGAGCACCAACTTAGGGAGAGACACCAATCTCTTCTAAATTGGTAGGCACCAACTTCTCCAATATCTGCTCCAAAAACTGAATTAATATCTACTCCACAAATGATGTAATGTCTGCTCCAAATTCTGCCCTAAATCAGGCACAAAATCTGCTCCAAATTCTGCCTTAAATCAGGCACAAGATCTGCTCCAAAAATGTTCCAATGCTGCTCCAAAATACCTGCTCCAAAACAGGTATAGTGGCTGCTCCAAATCAGGTGTAATGGCTGTTTTAAATCAGGTATTATGGCTGCTCTAAATCATCATAAATTCTGCTCCAAGACTGATGTGAAATGCCTCAAATGCTTGCATGGTTCGCCTCAAAGAATGCCTTGACAAAATTGCCCCAATGCTGATATATTTCTGCTCCAATCTGCTCAAATTCGGAACTTTCTTGTTTTTTGCTCTAAATCAGAAATGATTTGCATTTATAACTTGTATTTTTCACCTCTTGTCTAACTCATATATATATATATGAGTTAGACAAGAGATGAAAATATATATATATATATATATATATATCAGTGGCTCTCCATGATGAGGTCGGTCCCATTAGGATATTATTCTTTTTAAATTTCAAATTGATCTTTTTGGTGCTTACTTATAGAGGTCGGCCATGATTAATTGTTTTGCTTTGTGTTAGGCCTTTAACAAAGGCGCTTAAGGCATAAGGTCGGCATCATTTAATAACAAAGGTTTATTTTAAACTTTGAACCTGAACTCCCAATTTTTGGCTCTAAGAGGCAAGTCGGCCAGCATTTACTTCTTATTTTTCCAAAGTAGAATTAAATGCACTGCACCAGAAAAAGGCTTCAATAATATTGTTGTATCTCCTTTGACATCAATGACAATAATCCAACAATAGTGATGTTCATCATCCATTGAAGAGAACATTCACAGGAAGATATTGATCCTGTTGCAAACAAGGTTGGTGCCTTGATAAGAGATTGATGTCTCTTACTAGGTTGGTGCTCAGTTACGGGGATTGGTGTCTCCAGTGGGTTGATGCTCACAAAGTGCACAAGAGGGGATTGGTGTCTCCCGTAGGTTGGTGCCTACAAAGCTTGTAAGAGAAATATATATATATATATATATATATATATATATATATATATATATATATATATATTTTGTCATGGTTTTCTCTCGTAAGGGTTTCCACGTAAATTATGTGTTCATCCTGTGCTGCATAAATGTTAGATCTTAAGTGAATGTTGTTGTGCAATTGATATTATTATGGTTGTTAGTTTGAAAAGGTAAAAGATTGTATTATACTGATTCATGTAATGTCCCCATTTTCGGGTTCTCTTGCAGTTCAGTCAAAGCTGACTTTCTGGGTTGGTGACAGCATAATCAGAGGAATATTTCGATTTCACCAGGGTGTTCGGGTGATCCAGTGGAGATGGTTGACACTTTCCGGAGGGATTTCGGACAACTTGTCCGTACTTACTATTTATAGTAAGTGCTTGCATGTCATTAATCTTTCTGGGTTTTTCTGGGTTTGTTTTCTTTGGCCCCCGGTGTTCACTGCTATTTTTAGTAAGTGGCAGTTTGGCGTTGTTTGGGCGACTTGGCAGTCGGCTGTTGGCTCTCATAGACATTGCATTGAGCTCAGAGTTATCAAATGGTTTGTGGATCTAGTTGGCACCCTCTGAGTTGGCTCAGTTTGCTTATGGCCGTTACTATTTTTAGTAAGTTCGGGTTTGGCATCGGAACGGTATTTTGAGAGTGGGGTTGGATTCGTCTTGTCAAGACCTTTCCAACGAGCTATAGATCATTGGTTTCTGACATCATCTTGGCCTCCGTTTTAAAGTCCATAAATTAAACATTATTATTTAATATTGGACCTTGGTGCCTAAGCTCAACAACTTAATGTTGTTTTAAAAGAGGGGACTTTAAGGGTGATGTTGAGAAAATAATTAAGAGAATTATATTGTATTTTCCCCCTCATGTTTTATCCCATATGCAAGAGGATTTTAGAGACTCCCAGTTGAAAAAGTATAAAAGGAAGAAAAGTGCTCTCATTTGGATATGCTTGGTTTATTATTTTCTTCTCTCTTTGAGATTTCCCTTGCTAAGGTTTTGGAGCTTTGGCTCTAGGGTTTGAGGATTCAAACCAGAGGCTCTTGGAGACGGAAACCTCCCTGAGTAGCGGTATCCCACAGGTGTGAAAGATCACCCAACGGTGCCTTCTATGGTGGATATATTCAATATTCACAAATGTGCTTCAATGGAGTTGACGGATTGAAGGTTTGATGCAATTCTTGATACATCCTTTGCAGTTTAATGGAGATTTATGTGTGCAGATTGGAAGGATTGTTTTAAAGACAGATTTTGTTGTGGTTGAGAAGAGTTATTGCTGCTATGTAAAACCTTTTTGCTGGCCGTACATACTTGCATAAGGCTGTACCACAGTTGAGTGATTTTTGGAGCATTTGGGAGCAGCAAACTTCTTCATACTTTGTAGCCTAGCCTTGTAGACTGCAATCAGTTCCTAACAGAAATATTTCAAAAGCTATTGGTCATTCTTGCTGCTGATATACACTTCCAGCCATGGCCGTACACATCCAGGCATGAAGTTGGGAGTTTTGAGCTTCATTTCTCTTTGCGGGCAGCTTCTATTTTGCATTGTATAAGGCGTCTAGGGCCTCTTGTATTGCTGCTATTAATATAGGCATGATATTTTCTATTACTTGGAGTTTGGAGTGATTTTGGCTATGCCCATTTGCTGGTCCGGCAACAGCTGAAATATGAAGTTGCAAATCTGAACATGGGTATGTCACAGTATTTATTATTGGTCATTTTACTATCTGGGTAGTCGATAGTTTCTTTATATCTGTTGTAAATTTTCTGGGTTTGGGTTATGTGCTATATATTGTATGCTCCGGCAACACATCTGTAGGAAAACTGAAAACCCCTTCTGCATTCTTCTCTCTAGTCTGAAAGATCACACAATAATAATAAAAAATCACACATAAAGGATCATTAAAAATACAAACAGGTACGGCACATTACAATTTACCACCCCCCCCCTCCCCCTCAGTATAATCATGTGCTCATAAACTATCATTGATCAATGATGAAGTATCATACTATCAAAGATTCAAATGTCATTATTATTATATGATATATCAAATGTATTTTCAATTCTATATATTTTTTTAAAAAATTGCATATATATATTATACAGCCATACCATACCCAAAAAAAATTGTTGTACTGGTGTACCAAAACCCTATACCCGTACCCAACCTTGTATCAGAACCGGCAACTTAGATTTTTGCCTTTCCTCTCACATCCAAGCGTCGATCTTCATCTCATCTAAGTCATTGGAAGGCTCCTTCTATTAGCTATGCAAGGGCACTAATAAAAACTTAAGAGCACGCCTTTGATGACCATGGGAGATTAGGATCACATAATGACACACTAGATGTTAAATCACAATGTTTTGACTTGAAAAATGACTATACGAAAAATTATATATGGACACAAAAAATGCAACTAATGCCACAAGACTAAGATTTCAGTAAGATATTCTTTTGAAGGGACCAAGTACACAGATGTTCTATGCACTCAAGAAGATAATATGCATCCCCCAAAGGCGCAAAGTTACCCATTCATCTTCTAAAATCATAATAGTGGTCATTTAATCAATCCTCCATATTGTGGTAAACCAGGAGAAAATAATAAAAGGAACGATCAATAAATGATAAAAAGGGAAAAACAGCTAAGAGCCATTTTAGGACTTCAAAAAACAGACCTCTTGCAAATAAATGTTTCCACAAAAGATACTCAATTCCATTTGAAACCTTTGTCATTGCCTAAAAAGTGAAAAGACCATGTATGAGATCAAACACATACAAGATATAGAGCCTAACTTCAAGCCACACATCCAACTACTGAATAGCTTCAATTTTTTGAATTTAAGAGGAAAAATATTGGAATCAAGAGAGCAGATCAGAAATTCTGAAGGCAAAATTCAAAATTTCCAAATTTCAAATCAAATACAACTAACTTTGAATCCAACACAGTGGATTCTGAAGACTAGTTTTGAGCAACCAAGAGTTGTTTGTTGTTGCATTTACTGTTAATTGTTGCCATTTGGCTGCCCAAAAAGCCAATTTGACCATTGGTGACTACCAATCAGTTGTTGAAGATATATTAGAGCTTGTAGTGCCATTGAATTAGCCACCCATGAAAAGCTGGTAACTCAGAAAGTCTTCTAGACCACTAGTGTGTTGTGTTGCCCACAATAGATTGACCATCCATGTGGATACCACCCACATTATAAGTCAAAAAAGCACACCAAGTGGCCGTAGCATGGGAAAATGTCTTGCTTCAATTCAAAAAGAGGCTATCTCAAACTTGCAGGCTGTAGGTGCGTATGTACCATTTTTTGACATGGGTGATTAAGTTGTTAATATTAGAGCAGACCAACAGCAAACAAAATTCAAATTTTGATTGTTGTTCTCCACACATTTATTCAATATTTAAGGGTTTTGATCCATTTTCATAAGTAGAGTTCACTGATTACCCAAGGGAATGATTTGAGAATTGAATATTCTTTATCTACAAGATGAATATGAGGCCAAGGTCACAATCAAATACAAATAAAGTAATCAAGGCTTCCACGAAGGTATCTAGGACATTAAAAGAGGTTGGAGATGGATTACAGGACATTGTACAAAACTATAACGGGTTGATTCCCCCCATTTTTATTAGCTTCACATTCTTTGAGGGTACATAATTCATTGTTATATTTTGTGTGTGTCACAACTGATCTCTGAGTGCCGTCTAAACCCTCTCCATCAAAGCTCACATTATGACTGAATGTATGTTGACAAACGGCACATACCAATTTAAAGAAGGCTACAGTTATAAAGAATGATTTTGCTATAATGTCTTGTCATGGCTTGTACATATGCCCAATCATGAATTTAAACAAAATTTATAAAAGGAATGAGTATGTTTATGGGAGACTTAGTTTAAATTTTTAGATTAATGATGATAATGATGATCTTACGTGTGGACAGTTGTGTTCAACTCGCATTCCTTCCATATTCCTTCGTATATGCGTTAGTTCAATTGATACACTCTAAGTTCACAAACTTCTCCTTTAAGTTTCTATATATGTATTTCAAGCCTAAACATGTTGGAGACAATGTACATTGAAAATATAACTAATAAAGACAATCCTATTCATATGATGTTGTCTTATTGATATGATGTTGTCTCGTGTTTGTTTCTTTATATCCCCACTCCTATTTTATAGAAAATAATATATCTATGCATATGTGATGAATGTAGAATTAAGTAGCTAAGAATATTATGTAAGTAATCCTGTGAATACTTACCTTGGCACGGTACTGCTTATCTACAAGAATATTGCTTGTCTTTACATCACGGTGAATATATGTAGGCTTTGTGTGTTCATGAATATACTCTAATCCTCTTGCAGCATCAAGAGCTATTTGAAGTCTTACAGGCCATGATAATCTTGGAAATCCTAAATTTGGTTACATGAACAATAACATAGAATCAAATACTTGGACTTGATGAGAAGAGTCTCAGTAGATGAAAAAAATTACATCAGAAAGATAAATGTTAAAAAATAGTTACAAAACTACAACCAAACATTTTAAAACGTACAGTTTTTGAGAAATTCTCCTAAAAATTAATGCCTGTAAATAAAATTCTTCAATTCACAATGAGGTTTGTGAAATATATCTCACCTGATCCATGAAGGTGTTGACTTAGTGTCCCCCTCTCTACAAACTCATAGATGAGAAAAAGTGAATCTCTGGTGCAAAATCCAATTAACTGCACCTGTACATGGCATGATAAATTTGAAACATTCCATAATTACACATCATGCTTGTCTAGTTGGATTCATACTAATAATCAAGAAAAATCTCACTTTTCCAATTTACGTTCTAACAAACATAGAAGAATGAATACAATGATGAATTGAAATGATCATATTACATACAAAGGCATTTCTTTAAAAAAAGATTATTTAGTCCATGAATCAAAGCACCTTCATGCTTTGATGTCTTCCAGTTTGAATAATGGTGTTTAACATAATTTTGATCTACATAGTACTTCAAGTTGAATGAGATTTGTTCTCCGATAAGTATTGCTAATCAAGATAATTTGAATAAGAACAACCAACAAAATATTTAATATCCTAAATATTTAATTTATTTTGATAACAAAATTTTTCAAATGCATCAGCCGGAGGGAAAACTTTTCTAAACATTTCTTGACACCATAAATCTTTTTATCGGAAGAGCTCCACTTTCGTACGTCTTCTACAAACACTCCGCTTGCATATTCTACAACAAACTCTTGGTTATCTTTGAAAAAAGCATAGGACTCCACCCCAAGCATAGTCAAATGCATCAGCGTATAACACAAAATTTTCAGTAGTAGGAACATGCAGGACAAAAAGATTGCTGATCTTTTTCTTGATATTGTTGACCACTTCTGTGTGCTCTTGGTTCCAAGTGAACTTATTCTTTTTCAGCACCTGTTGTAGTGGTTCTCTGTCATACCCCAAACTGGGGTAGAAGTTGTTGACGTAATTAAACATCCCTATGAAAGCTTGGAACTTCATTTTATCAAAAGGACATTCAAAACCTGAGACCTTATCCTTTATGTGAGGCTGAACCTCAAGGATCAAATTATTTACTATCATACCTATGAAATTACAGCCACAGCTACACCACTGTATTTTATTAATAGAAAGTACAATACTACACTTGCTGGCTAATTCATACAATGTTTTTAGATGCCGATAGTGGTTATCTAGAGTTTTACTAAAAACAAGAATGTCATCACTATAAATACAAAGAAATTCGGAAGTGCCTTTAAATATTCTATCCATATGCTCCTGGAAATATGGTGGAGCATTTATCAATCTGAACGGCATGATTGTCCATTCATAGTGTCCAAAAGGGCAGTTGAATGTAGTCTTGTGCTAATCTTCTTTCTTTACCTGTATCTGATAAAATCTAGATTTACAATCAAATTGTGAAAATATCTGGAGTTAGCAACCTTTTGCAGAGAGTATGTTTTGTCGGGAATTGGATAAGGAAAAGGTTTAGTTACAGCGTTTAATGGTTTGTAACTAATGGCCATCTTGGTCTTACCTCGCTTCTGTTTAGAATGCTTATTAACCATAAAAGCATAACAACAAAATGTAGATTTTGGTGGCTTAATAAATTTTTCATCTTCTAGTTTTTTTATGGCTTTTTCCCTATCTGAATAATCTGCTGCAGAGATACAAATTTTCTTACCAATCTTTACTTGTTTACCTTCCTATAGATTAATTTCCATTGTAGGCATGGATTTTATCCAAAACTTCTGTGGATCATCATAACAGACTTCTTCCTCAATATTTTGCTTTAATTCTAGAAACTAAAACGTGTTGTTAGATTGTACAATCATTGTATAAGGAAATTTTTCAAAAGCATAGGCAAGTCTTGGAGCTTTGACTCTTTCTTCATTCAAGGTAAACAAGACATGCTTGTTTGTGCTACCATATGGAGTAGGTATCAATAAAGTTACCTCCTAACACTATGTCTACAGGCATTTTATTTAGCTTGAAAAAATCACATTTAAAATTCTTTCCTTCTATAACAATTGTTTCTTGGTGTTTATACTAATCACAGGTAAAGACTTGACCTTGGACATCCATTCTTTAATACTTACTGTTTTCCTTCAATTGTTCCCAGTTTTGCAGTATTGGAAACTTGCAGAATGATAGTGAAGCACCAGGGTCAATCTGCGAATCATAAAACTTTCCATTAATTTTTACAGAAATAAACTGTGCATACCTCCCATAAATAAGTGTTGCAATATATTCAAGTTTTGGCTCTAGTTCTGGAGGCGGCAAACTAGACATCACTAGCTAGCAATTTGTAGGGTCTGGAGCATGGAACAATTGTGGTTCAGATAGAAAATATTCTTCTTCTTCTATCTGGACTATCCTTGGTTCTGTAGGCCTTTTCTTTGGGTTGTGTTGGTAGAACTATTCTTTGATTTCAAAAGGAGCATCTTCAGAACTTTTTTCCTCTAAATTCAAGATAATGGTTGGCTAACTACTGCATCCTACTTCAAATGCTTCACACAATTCTTCTTCATAAGATTCATTGTCCCACTTGGGTGCTTCCCATTTGGATGATTCCCATACAGGTTTATTAAATGTATTCTTCTTTTGTTCTTCTTTGGTAGAAATCTTATTACTTGTCCATTCTATTGGGATTTCCACTTTTCTTAGTACAATGGGAGAAGTTGGCCTAGGAGATTGAGGAATAAGATTGGGAACTTGTGGTGAGAATTGTGGATTATAAATTTCATAGGAGAAAGGTGACCGGGCCCTTCCTCTGCCTCTGAACGCATTCTGTGAGAAAGGAGATCTGCCTCGTCTTCCCCTATCTTGCCATGACCTCTTCATCATTGTAGTTGGCAGCTCTTCATCTAGATCATCAGCCCAGCTTTCTAAATCTTCAAGGTCTTCATCATCAAGTTCTTCTAATACAGCTTCAAAAATATCATTCTGCATAAAAAGATCTTCATCTTCTTCAATGGCATTCCACCATGTGGCTGCATTAATGGTCTACACGGCTTTAACTGCTTTATTTTTACAGGTACAAACAAGGGCAATGTGGCCAGGCTTATTGCAGATATAATAGATGATATTTTTGGGTTGTGGTTGAGGAGTCTTGCGTTTGTGGATATATGTGTGTTTGGGGGCATAGCTATGGCATTTAACGAAGGATCGGCAACGAAAAGAAAGATTATGTGGTTTGTGCTTGCGATGATGCTTTAGTTGTTTTCAGCCAGATTTAGTGAATGGATTGTAGCTCTAGCATTGTGTTTCCAGAAAAGCGGAGGCAAGACGCTGGGCTTGTTTTGTTTACTGGATTTTTGCTTATATCTTTGGTCATTTATAAAAGAAAGAATTCTAGCTCTAGCAATTTCTATAAGGTCAGTAAATGTACAACCCGCAATATTTGTTCCTTTGGCTAATAAATAATCAGCCACCTGATCATATATGCCGTATGGAAACCCTTCTAAATATTTGATCTTGATGTATATACTTTCTGCAGAATTTGTTGCATAAGCCAATTCTCTAAACTATAAGGAATACTTCATAAAGTCATCCAAATCACAACATTTCATTGTATACATTACCTTAATGTTTGTCTCAAGCTTGCTGCCAATAGGAGGACAAAATTCAAATACAAGAAGATTAGTAAGACTGGTCAAAGGATCTACTGTGGCATATACTTCTCTATTTTTTGTGTTCAGGTCTTTTGTACCCCACCATCTTGCAGTGACTCCCCATAAATACTAGATGTTGCACCTGCTCCACCGTTTAAATTACAAATACCCTAGATTGTACAGAAAGTGTTTGACCATGCTCTAATTTGTTCGGTGGGATCCAATATATCATCTATATCTAAATACCAGGGTCGGACAAAGATGTTGCCTCCCATCATGAGAGTAAAAGGCAGGTCTAAAGATTCATCCTTTTTCAATTTCTTTTCAAATTTTAAGGTTGTTCACTTACTTTTGTGAATATATTTGTTCCAAGGGGAACTATTTTCTTTTCAATCCTTTTTCTTTTCTTCTTCTTCTAACCAGTCTAGGCTGGCTTCTAAGGCAACAAGTTTATTGTTAACTTTGTTGATCATGTCATCAATCTTGGCAATGTTATCTCCAATAGAATGGAGATTGTTTAAAGATTGTTCAGTAAAAGTTTTTATCTCAAATCAATCTCTTCTAATATACTGTACATGATTGTTCTTTTCTGAAGCAAACTACAAATTCTTATCACACTTAGTACAAATCCTATTTACAACATCCCTAATCTATACATCTCTGCACAAGTCATCAAAGTTTTCATGGAAATGACTTGCGAATCTCACTAGATAATTTTTGTGTTTATAATCAAGGTTGGGCTCTTTTTCTTCTGCCTTGGAGGGTTGGAAGGCATACTGAAAATGGATGACAAAACCTTCATTTGTTTTATGGCTACCTTTCAAAGGTGGCCATCTTTCTCTTTATCTAAAGAAATATCATTTTCTTTATAAAACTCAAGAGAATTCTCTCTTGGTAAAGGCATAGACATTCTTGTAAAGGGTAATGCCGCTTCTTCTATTTCTTGCTTTTTCCCCTTAGAATCAGAATCCGGTCTTTGGTTGATGGGGTTTTCTTCAACTTTCACATATAACTAGGCTCTTCTGGTAGAACTAGAACTAGACGCAAATTCAAGTCTTCGAAAAGATCATGTAGACTGGAAGCTAGGAGATGCTAAATTGGAGTAATTTTGGGACATGCTTCTTGGTAACATTGATGAGCACACGGTGACACTGAGAGGGGGGTGAATCAGTAGCTAACAATCTTTTACTTTTCCAAACTCAATTAATTACATCAACTACACATATGCAAGATCTAGCAATTAAGTACACAATGAGAACACACGATTTACGTGGAAACCCTTTCGGGAGAAAACCACGGCACAATATTGCTTATATATATATATATATATATATATATATCCCAAAATGGGATATTTTGGACAATTTTGGATTTACGGACTAAATTAATTTTCTGCTCGACCCTAATTTCTGAAGTAAAAATCAGACTTGAACAATCAACTAGGGCAGCCCATAAAACATCTCAAACATCATAATTTCACCATAAACATGATCAACCATAATATACTTACATTTCACCATCAAATGAGCATCAAATCCACTTTACTTATCCAACACAAATGACTGAAAATGAAATCAGAAGTCTGCTGCTACAAAATCTGAGTTTTACAAGTCTTCAAGTACACCAACAAAATAGGGAAAACATGACAAACATGCCCAGCAATGTTCTGCCCTAACCCTAAGGGTTATACATACCAAAATAAATAGCAAAATGACCTTCAAAATGATAGGAAAAGATCTCCTATGTGTGCTGCTCCAATTAGGGCATGAAACCCTAATTCTTCAATCTCCAAACACAAAGGAAATCTGCTCCAACAAGTGCACCCAGGTCTGATATGTTTGCTGCTCCAAAGAATGATGCAAATGTCACCACGGGATGCCAACAAACCTCCACAAAGATCCTCCAAAGGTGGCGCTCAAAGAGTAGGGTCATACTCTAGGCAAGCTAGCTCCAATCCACTAATGAATCCACTCCAATCTAAGGCAAATCAGGTCTGCTCCTCTGCTGCTCCAAATCAGCAAATAAAATCATGCAAAAGAACCACCCAAATGCCTCCAAAGCCAAATCGCTCCTCCTCCAATGAAGGGCGCTCAAACTAGGGCAATCTCCTCCGCCAATTTTGATCAATCCACACCAAGGAAGTGCCACCAATAATGATCTCCAATCTGATTTATAATTCTGCTCTTCTTCTCCACAAAATGTCAATGAAGCACAGGTGAACTCCCGTCACAGAATCCTCCAAAACAAAGAGGTAGGGTTTTGTCCAACTCCTCCTAGGAACTCAAGGTTTTCGTCTTAAGCTCCTACTCCAAGAGATAACTCCAAGTAATGAATGAATGAATGCTTGAATGATGATTTAAATGCCACAATCGACCTTGTATATATACATGATCCAACTTACTTTTCCCTCTTGGCCGACCTAGAGGAATATTTCTTTATTTTATTAGTGTTTTTCCCTCCAAGAGGGTCGACCATAAGCAATACCCACAAGATAGAAAACCAACATATGGAGTTTCTTTACATACCCATATGCTGTCCAAACAAGTATAGAGCTGGAAGAGTCTACTACAGCAGCTTGAAATATGTCAACTCAGACTTAATACATATAAGAATGGTACAGCAGCACCGCACTGAAACAATGCCTCATACAATGTGATTCCATTACAATCCAACCTCCAAACCAAGAGCTAAAAGAAAACCCACGAGCCCAATATTGCTGGTATGACGCAGAAATGGTGACAGCAGCAAGTAATAAGCTCGAACCTCTCTAAAAACTCTTCAAACATGTATGCACATCATCTGCATTGCTGAACGCCAAGCTAGAAGGGAATAAACTTGTCAAAAGACACCTCCAAACTCCAATATCTCCCACTCTATGGTACGGCCAAGTCCTGGCAGCAGTACGGCCCGCCTAGGGTCTTCAAATGTTAACAATATCTCTCCAAGAACTGCTCAAGAACTCTGCTAAATCCTGGATATCTTCTGTAGATTTCAACTTTCTGATTGAGTGGAGGAAACTCATAAAACCCACTACACAAACACAAAATGTCTTCTCGGTTGTACGGCCAGGAAAGGTACAGGTACGGCCTCTATAGGGAAGTCTTCACACATCAAAAGCTCTTCAAATCCTTCCCACAGACCTGCAATGTGTTCTTCTTTGTCCCCCCCAAAATACCAAGTCAATAAATTGAGGATATCTTCATGGAAAACTCTCCGCGACAAAGCTAGTTTGCTCCAATAAGCTCTATTGTGACCCCTGGATTAAGCCACACCAAAACAACATCCTTAGAGTGCCTTGAAACCTTGCAGATGCTCCTATCAATGGAGGTTTTTGTCTCCGATTGACGTTGGTTTGAAACCCTTGCTCAAGCAAGCTCAGACTTGGACAATATTTTCCCAAAAAACATGAATGAATGAAATGAACTTCATTTCTTTTCTTTTATTTCCTTTGCCTTGACGCCCACTTTTTGGGAAATGTAAATATTTTCTCCTTTTCCTTGGGTGCCCAAATATAAGTAACTTTATGATTTTAAATATTTCATATGGTCTCAAAACAATAAAGTCACTTAACATTAATATATTAAGTTAAATCTTTAATTTAACTTAAATATATATTAATGAATTAAATTAAATCTCAAACAGTCACCTCCGGCCATCTGTAGCACTGCAGAATGGACCAATGACATGACAACATATTTCGGACCATTCGCACCGACTCGCCCGGCATCCCGTGACCCTGCTATAAATAATAAGTTTGGCCAAATGGCCCAAACTCACTCCGAAAAAGGCCAACTGGCAACTCCTCGTCACAAGGGATCCATCACCACACTCCAAAATACTATCTGAGTTGTGTCAAGCCACGTCACCATTGGTCCCCTATCCACCTCACTAGTCTTGTAATATCCCACCCCTGATAGGATATTATGCCAATTTTTTTTGTTTTTTGTTTCACTGATGGGTTTAGGGTTTATAGGATTTGCATGTAATGTTTTGTGCATAATATCATTGAAATACTAACATATATTGAAAACCCAGAAAAAATATAATGATTTTGCATAAACTAACAGTGACCCAGATCATAAAAAGTGCTAAAACTAATTACTATGACATACCCATATGAATATCTTCAACTTTGTATTTGTGTTGACGGAGGACTAGCCATATGAGCTACACAAATATGCTCCAAACTCCTAGGAAAGGAGAGATATTGTTTTACAAATAGAGGCAGCTCAATAACAAACCCTAGCCATCCCCAACTGCTGAATAAACGAGACCATGGAAGAGTATTTGCTGATCATGAGAGCCCACGACCTGCACCAATGTAGTACGGCCTCCAAGGAGTGATAAAACTGCACAAACACAATTGAAAACCCTCTAATCTGTCTCAGTTCTGATCTACAGATGATTACAGCCTTATGGCGACCACCAAGGAGTAGAAATGAACACTAAATAACCCACAATGACCTCTCCAAAAGGTACGGGCAGTCTCAGCAGTGGTACGGCCAGCAAGAAGTGTGCCAAGAGTAATAATTAATGCAGCCACAACAATAAATGCCTTCACAATGATTTTTCCAGATTCAAACCCTTGTTGATTTCATTGAAAACTTCACCAATTTGCACAAATAGAACCTTTGTATGAAGCTCTCCTGAATGCTATCTTCAATGGATATTTCACCACCTCAGAATAGCTGCAACACTGAAGAATTTTCACACAAATCCCAATGCTCTCCAAAATTTCATAAGTGTTCAATCAACAATGAATAAATGAAATGAATTCCAAAATGCCCTTTTATATTTCACCTCAATTCACTTTTTAATTCATTTCATTCAATTTACTTTTTCATTTCCCTTTTAATTATGATGCACAACTTAATAGCATAAAATATACTTTAAATCATTTAAGTCCCCTTTTAATTAAGTCCTTATGTCTCCCTTCCAACATATAAATTAATAAAGTATTATTAAATAGGTCACTTTATTAATTTCCATTTAACCCTTATATCACCTTTCATAATAAAGTCCCCTTTAAATAATGACCTTATGTTATAAAATGAACCATATATTATAAGGTCATATAACTCATTAATGATATTCACATTAATATTTAACTATTATTAAAGTAATCACTTTAATAATAATTAAAATATCATAACTCCATAAATAAACATTATTTCTCAATTCCATCTGAACCTGGGAGTTAACCATGGTACCCTCTGTGCATCCAATCGCCTTACTAAAAATAGCAAGGGTGCCTCTCAACAACCACAGTCTTACTGTAAATAGTAAATCCCTCATTACCTGATCAAACCAATTAAGGGATCGACACTGCAATCAAGACCTGTCCAAGTGCCCTACTATATATAGAAACACTGACTCTCTTGAAATGGTGACTTACTATAAATAGTAAGTGTGTATAACTGAGTCTAGGAACATCAAATGAAGGCCCAACCAGAACCAAACTGAGCTCCAGAGAAGGAAACGCCCTGATAACTGCCAAACAGGACCCTCTAAACAACTCCATTAGCCTACAAGGGTCAGATAATAGGCTAAACTTCCAAACTCTGATGCTCTCAAAATTGGGGACATTACAAGTCTACAGGATCCCGAATGATAGACTAGCCCAACAATCAAGTGCTGACTTAGGAAGGGGACATTACAGTCCGCCCTCTCCAAAATTGCTTGTCCACAAGCAATTTCAACTCTGGATGCTAAAGTATCTGTTCATTCTCCCAAGTAGCATCCTCCACAGGCAAATTCTTCCACTTAACTAAGTATTCCTTGATAACTCTCCTCCGCAAAGTCTGCTCTCTGGTGTCAATGATGAGAATCAACTTACCCTCCTCATCCAAAGGGGGTAACTAAATGGAAGGTATCAAATTGTGTCCCAATGCCTTCTTGAGGCGAGATACATGGAACACATTATGAACTTTACTACCTATCGATAACTCCAACTCATAAGCCACTTCTCCTATTCGCTTGGATACCCTAAAAGGTCCATAGTATCATGGCTTGAGCTTCTCTGTGCCACTCCTCTTGAGAGTGGATACCCTAAAAGGTCCATAGTATCATGGCTTGAGCTTCTCTGTGCCACTCCTCTTGAGAGTGGATTGCCTATATGGTTGCAGCATCAAATACACCATGTCACCTACCTCAAAAGACCTCTGAACCCTGTGTTGATCTGCATATTGCTTCTGTTGGCTCTATGCCTTTTGGATATTTTCCTTCAAGGACCTCATGATGTCCTAACTCTCCTGCAATAAATCCCTGGCCTTCGGTACTCTGTTGTACCCAAAAAGTAAGTCCAGGAAATTTCGAGCCTCATACCCGTAAAGGGCCATGAAAGGTGACATTTGGATAGACATGTGGTAAGTAGTATTATAACAGTACTCTCCTAGATGTAGCCACTTGACCCATGCCTTCTGCTGCCCTGCAATATAATTACGAAGGTATCCTTCCACCAACCTATTCACTATCTCTATCTGCCCATCAGTTTGTGGATGGTAGCTAGTGCTAGGAGTAAGCTCAGTCCCATTCAACCTGAATAACTCCTGCCAGAAGTGACTCATGAATTTATTGTCTCTATCACTGACTATACTCCTAGGGAGGCCATGCAATCGAAATACCTCTTTGAAGAACAGATCTGCGATCTGTGCTACTATGAATTTGGCTGGATGGCAAAGAAATGTGCAAATTTAGTCAACCTGTCAACCACAACATAAATACAGTCCCTGCCTTGGCCTTTGGGCAAGCCCGTGATAAAATCCATCGAAATGCATTCCCATTTCTGGTTAGGAATGGGTAGGGACTACAATAGACCAGCTGGAAATGAATTTTCCTGTTTGTTTTGCTGGCAAGTGGGGCACTCACGGACATACTGCAACACATCTAATTTGAGTCCCTTCCATGTGAACCTCTCCCAGATTTGTCTGTAAGTCTTGAAATAGCTCGGGTGTCCAGCTGTGGGTGCATCATGAAAAGATCTCATTACCTTCTTCATGTCCGAACCTGGTACCAATAAGATTCTCCCCTTGTAAATGATCAAGTCATTTACAATTGTGTATCGGCTGTCCTGGATGGTACCATCAATGATTCCTGTGGCCCACTTATCCTTGGCATATTCTGTTGATATCCACTCTCGCCAATCAGCTGTAATCTCACCTAGGGAACACAAGTGAGGTCTCCATGAGAGTGCATCAGCGACCACATTCTTCTTTCCTTTGACATAAACAATGTCAAAGTCGTAGGCTTGCAATTTGCTCACCCACTTCTGTTGTCTATCATTGAGGTCACGTTGATTCAGGAAATGTCAAAGACTGGTGTGGTCTGTCTTAACCACGAATTTTCTACCCACTAGATACTGTCTGAATTTAACCAAGGCATGCATTATGGCTAACATTTCCTTATCATGTATACTGTAACCCCTCTCAACACCCCGAAGTTTCCTGCTTTCAAAAGCTATCGGGTGCTTACCCTGCATCAAGACAGCTCCTATGCCTTCTCTTGAGGCGTCACACTCAAGCTCGAACGACTTGGTGAAATCTGGAATGGCCAAGACTGGGCAAGAACTCATGATTTGTTTGAATCTGTCAAAACATTGTTGTGCATCATCTGACCAAGCAAACGCCCCCTTCTTCATCAAGTCTGTCAGAGGTGTTGCACTCTGTGAAAATCCCTTGACGAACCTGCGGTAGAATCCACATAATCCAAAGAATCCCTTGAGCTGTGAGAGATTCGTGGGTGGTGGCCAATCAACAATTGCCCTGATCTTCTCAGGGTCTACTCTGTCACCGTCGACACTGATGATGTGCCCCAAATAAAGGAGCTCGGTCATGCCAAATTCACATTTCGACTCCTTGGCATATAGAGACTCCTCTCAAGAATGCTCAATACCTCCTCAATGTGTTGGAGGTGTTCCTCCCATGTCCTGCTAAAAATCAAAATATTATTGAAGAATATGAGGACAAATTTCCTCAACTGCTCCCTAAATACCCTATTCATGTAGGATTGGAAAGTGGCAGGTGCAATGGTTCAACCGAATGGCATAACCAAAAACTTGAAATGCCCGTAATGGCATCTGAAAGTTGTCTTCTCCACATCCTCCTCTCTCATCTGAATCTGATGGTAACCAAATCTCAAATCGATCTTGGAGAAGTAGCATGCCCCATGTAGCTCATCAATGAGCTCATCTATCCGCGGAATGGGGTACCCGTTCTTAATTGTTCTCTTATTAAGAGCCTTGTAATCTATGCACATTCTTAAGGTGCCATCCTTCTTTACCAGAACCACTGCGGATGCAAATGGGCTCTTGCTGGGATGAATGTGCCCCATCTCGAGAAGCTCTTTGATTGTCTTCTTGATCTCATCCTTCAACCTTTTAGGATGCCTGTAAGGGGTGATGATGACTGGCTTGGCCCCCTCCTCAAGCTCGATCACATGCTCAATGCCTCTATCTAGAGGCCTCCCTGGAGGTATACTGCTAAACACCTTGGTGTGCTTAGTGATCAACTTCTGTATGTCTAGGTGATAACTCTGCTTGGGCTGCTCCGTAGCTAACGGCATAACAATGCACTCAGCTGCCCACTCTACCTGATCATGCCTAAGCAACCTCTCCATCCTCCTGAGTGATACTACTCTGAGACTCCCATCCGACATACCTCTGAGCACATGTTTCCGTCCATCCACCTCAAATTTCATCTCCATGGTCCGCAGATTGAGGTAGAATTCTCCTATTGCATGAAGCCACTTCATGCCGAGGACTACATCCATGTCCCCCATACTGACCACATAGTATTCGGCCTAGAACTCATAATCACTTAGCTTAATAGTTAAGTTTGGGATTCTCCTCTTGCAGGTAATGACAAATCCATCTGCAACTCTAACCTTGAACTCCTCGAACTCCTCAATCTTGAGTCCCCTCCGTGCTACAAGCCCCTCATCAATGAAGTTGTGAGGGGCCCCTGTGTCTAGTAAAGTGGTCACCCTTTGTCCCTCCAATACTCCCCGTATCCTAAAGGAACCCTCTTTCTAAATGGCAGAAAGATGTGTTGTAGGTATATCATCATCCTATACATCCTGAACCTCTTCTACTGCACTCTCTACATCACTATCCTCCCGATCACTCTGCTGATCTGGTTTCTCTGATGTTGTTTCTTCGGCAGAATAGTACTCCAGTTGTTTCATTTGCCCCTTCATTGGCCACTTATGACTGAGATCCCATGGACCCTTGCATTTGAAGCATAACTTCTTCCTCCTATATTCATTCAAAGCATCATCATCAAGGCGTGGAGCTGGTTTCTTATGTGGAAAGGTGTCTCGATGATGTGAAGGCATCTTATCCTTTCGTGGAGGAAAGGGTTTGGAGACGAATTTGTTCATTAGCACTGCAAACTCCATATTGTGAGCCTTCTTAATTGTCTCCTGTAATGATGGTGGGTCAAATGCCTTAACCCATCCCCTGAGTGGTTCCATTAGTCCCTCAATAATTAGGACTATGAGTCTCCTCTCCATTATGCTAGGAACCATCACACTGAGTCTCTGGAACTCTAAAATGTAAGCCTCAAGTGACCCGTGTTGCTTCAGTTGTACCAACTCTTTGAACTGTAGTTCTGGGTCCTTGGTGTCAAATCTCTCGATAAGTCGATTTGTGAACTCATCATATGTGGTGATGAGATTGTGACCTAAAGTGACCAACCCGTGATATTGTTGTGACGTTTTCACACATCACCCCATTGCAAATGGGGACCCCCTCTTTTCTCGCTTTCGCCGTCATTTTTGCTTTGATCTTGCAGTTTCTTGCTCGAATCCATGAAGCTAAGAAAGAATGTCCGAGCAGTCAGCTCACAGGGAACATTAGGAATGCTTGAAATAGTGAATTTCCCTGAGGATAAGTGAAACCCTGACTATCATTCCTCGATCAAAACTAACCAATCCATGGCATAGGTCCATCATTCCATAGGAAAGGTCCAAGTCCTGCACCCTCAGCATAAGACTCCTTGACGAATAAGAAGTTCCTTATCCAGGAATCCTATTCCGAAAAATTCCTGTCCAGAATCCCGTTCCAAGGTCTATCCGGATTCTTGTTCCACAGTTCCAATCCATGTTTCAAACTTCAGAGTCTGGAGGTCCTTGTTCGCAATCCCATTCCGGTGGTCTTTGTCCTAAGTCCCTGTCTAGGGCCCTACTCCAAAACCCACCATGATTTCTGTTCCAGAGTTCTAAATCCAGAGTTCGGGGTGCACCAAGGGCTTGTCATTCCTTGCCGAAACTCATCGATCCTTGACTTGAAATAATGGAAAATTCCAAAGATGACTACAGGGGTTCCATGATAAAAGAGGCAGTTCCTCGTTCCAAGGTATAAATCCTCGTTCAAATGTCAAGAAGCTTCATCCAGAGTGAATAGAAATTCCACAATTCAAGGCAAGAAAACCCAAGATCCTCAAGAAGGAATTCCTGAACTGGATATTCCTTGACAGGAAGGAATTCCTGAATTGGATATTCCTTGACAGGAACATTCCTTGACCCACTCCAAAAGGGCGACCTTCTACCTTGCAAGAGTTCCCGACAGGAAAATTCCTTCACTTAATGAAATTTGCAAAACAAGGAATTCAAGGATCATTCCATTCCAAGACCCACCCTGAAGCTGCGACTTTTTGCCTTGGAGGAATTCCTGACAGGAAATTCCCTGACCATCAGGAAAATGCGACAAGGTGGAAAATCTTGTTCCTAGAGGAATTTGCGCCCTAGGAAATTCCTCCTTGACTGTCTGGATTTTGTGACCTAGAAAATTCTTCCTTGACTGTCTAGATTTTGCGACCTGGAAAATTCCTCCTTGACTGTCTGGATTTTGCGACCTGGAAAATTCCTCCTTGACTGTCTGGATTTTGCAACCTGGAAAATTCTTCCCTGACCAGGTGGATTTTGCGACCTGGAAAATTCTTCCCTGACCAAGTGGATTTTGCGACCTGGAAAATTCTTCCCTGACCAGGTGGACTTTGCGCTCCTGGTCAGGAATCCAGTTCAGCCTGGAAAGTGCGACCTGGACAAAGGGAATCCTGTTGGTACTGAAATGTGCGACCTAGGAAATTCCTCCCTGACTATCTAAAAAATTCACCATGAAAATGGGAGATTCCTTGAGGGGATGGAAGAAACGAAAACTCCGTATTTCGCCATGAAAATGGGAGATTCCTTGAGAGGGATGGAAAAAATGAAAACTCCGTATTTCGCCATGAAAATGGGAGATTCCTTGAAGGGATGGAAGAAACGAAAGATGGAAGAAGCGAAACTCCGTGTTCACTATGAAGATGAGAGATTCCTTGAGAATGGAAGAAACGAAAACTCCGTATTTCGCCATGAAAATGGGAGATTCCTTGAGAGGGATGGAAGAAACGAAAACTCCGTATTTCGCCATGAAAATGGGAGATTCCTTGAGAGGGATGGAAGAAACGAAAACTCCATATTTCGCCATGAAAATGGGAGATTCCTTGAGAGGGATGGAAGAAACGAAAACTCCGTATTCCGGATCCCGTGTCGCCATTGAACCTCCGTAAGGCAACTAGAGTTCACCTTCTGCAAATTTCACCGCAAAAAGGGAAGATTCCTTGAGAATGGAAGAAACGAAAACTCCGTGCCCCGAATCTTGTGTCAATGATCAAACCTCCGATGAAACAAACTAAAATTCACCCTTTGCCAAAGTTAAAATGAAGGAAAGGATAAGTCCTTAACCAAAATCCTGAAATCTGGACATGCAAGGACTAAAGCGCAAAATCCACCCCCCGTGGAATTGTGCGCCCTTGGAAGTTTTTTTGTCCAAGGCGCAAAATCCACCTCCTGTGGAATTGTGCGCCCTTGGAAGTTTTTTTTGTCCAAGGTGCAAAATCCTGTTCCTCAGGGAATGTGCGCCCTTGGACAGTTTTTGTCCAAGGAGCAAAATCCTGCACTTGAGGGAATGTGCACTCCTGGACAGTTTTTGTCTAGGGCGCAAAATCCTACACTTGAGGGAATTTGCGCCCCTAGACAAGATCCTCTATTTCCCTCCGCGGATGATTCCTATCCAAAACAAAACAATAACCTTCATGAAATTCATCAAGGAAAAGATCTCCAAAACTTAGCAAAATCTGGACAAGAGAATTTGGAAGGAATCCCCTATTGGAAGAAATCCAGGACTGGAAGGAATCCCCGACTGGAAGAAATCCCCGACTGGAAGAAATCCAGGACATCAAGAAATCCCCGACATCTGAAAATCCCTGACATTTGAAAATCCATGACATCAAGAAATCCCCGACATCAAGAAATCCCCGACATTAGAAAATCCCCGACATTGGAAAATCCCCGACATTAGAAAATCCCCAACATTGGAAAATCCCCGACAGGTGAAAATCCCCGACCACCTGGAAATTGCTCCCTGACCTAGAAATTCCTCCTATCCATGCCTAGTAACCCTGGAATGAAGGAGAAGTTAGTCCAAGTGTGAAGGATACCAGAAAGTGAAGAAAATCCGTTGTTTATTCAGGAATTCATAAGCTAATTTGATCAATTATGCAAGTTTAGTTCCTGTTTTATCTTTTGATTGCATTGCATTTAAGGACCTTGTTCATCATGACTACTCGAGGTTTCCCTTGTTTCGCAGGAATCCAGGACGAGGATGGGCTTCCATGAAGACGGAGCTCAAGGATGATCAAGGACTATCTCAAGCATCATGGAGTTCCAATAATGGAGAGGAGGACTACTTCCAACGCCAGACGAGGAGACTACATGTGAATTCCACAAGAAAAGAGAAAATACACTCCAAGTCCAATATCAGGGATACCAGTTCCGGACAAAAGGATCAATCCTTGGAAAACCAAGAACAAGAGTACAATTCACCATCCATCAGCAAGAACGGGAATCCATGCCAAGGATGAGGAATTCCAACCCAGGAATCTAAGACAGGGAATTCCAACTCAGGAAGGAATTCCATTCCAGGACCCTAAGGAAAATGCGCCCCTGCTCTAGGAAGGATTCCTCCACATGAAAATCCTGTTCACCCTGGAATCTGCGCTCAATATAAAGGACTCCAGGACACCATGAAATTTGTGACCAAGGAGGAAGAGAAACAAACAGTTGACTGGTCTCACCTACCTACCAAGCAGCTTAGTCAGCCTGGCGTCCAGGACAAGTGGCAACTTTTCATCCAGAGCAGGTGGCGTCTAGGACAGGTGGCAGCATCCCATGGAGCCTATGACATGTTCATCCCTATCTCTTTAGGGTTTACACGGATTTTTAGGAGATTAGATCTCCTCACCTCCTCCTTTGGGTTATGTTTGCCTATAAATAGGCTGAGGGGCCTCATTTGAAGAGGTCTTCTTTCTTCTTTCATTTCTTAGGCTCTTAGAGCAAGTAGTTAGTTAGCTGTTCCTTTCTGTTGCACTTCATTTCTGGAGCAAAGGAACTTTGTAGAATCAGCAAGATTGCTGTAAGACATTCCCAAATCAGTATATGGACATTGAAGATTGGTGTTCTTGATATTCTTTGGATTGTGGCATGGTTTTCTGACTTCTTTGATGCAAATCATAAGCTCCAAGATCTAAGTTGTTTCATTTCTATTTTCTTTCAAAGCTTTTCATTAGTTAGAATGATGGAGATTATTACTGTTGAATGGTTGAATCTGTTTGTTCATACCATTGGTGATCTATGGCTTGCAAATCACCGTGCATGGTTAGCCTAAACTAATTCCAAGTCTAACTTCGGTTGTTCTGCATGTTTCAATTCCATGTCCCTTGCAGGAGCAGTCTGAAAATCCTTACTCCCCCTCAGAAGATAGCACCATCCCTGCCTAGCTGTTGTCTCATGATGAAGCAGAGGACTGGTTCTAGTTTCCATCTTCAACAGCAGTCATTTCCATTGATTAGATTCTTGAACCCTTACCCCATCTTTTGTATTTTCTTTTAGATTTTCGCTAGGATTAGTTTTCCAAAGCCTCATTGCCAAATCATCCGCCTCTTCAAGAGTGGAACCTAGGAATTCCAAGTTGTCCATTTGTGAAGGAATTTCATTCACCCACCAATTCGAGTCCCAGGAGTGAATTCCATGTCCATGAAGGAGTAATCCCACGTAAGTCCCCCTCGTGATTACCAGCAAATCACATCATTCCACTGAGTCTATCCGACACCAGTCAAGACCTGACACAAAAGGAACCTTGGAGCAGTCTCATTCGATCACATAGTTCAGCGTCTGAGAAGCTTTATTCAAGAGAGGATAGAATACTCTGTGTTTTATTCTAATGTTTGTTGCAGTCAAAAAACTCGCATCAACAGATACCACCACTCACGTGTTAACCCATCAAGGTGTATAGTGGCGAAGTTTAGAGCCTCATCCTCTGGCATAGGTTTTAGTGTCAAATAATTATCCAACTTCTGCATCCATGCTCTGGCTGATATCTTGCCACTACCATCAAAACGATCCATAAGGACTTTGCTCAATGCATGTTGGTAGTCCCAGTTAGCTCTATGTGCTCTACCACCCATAGCTCCTCTCTGGCTCTTCTGGTTCATGAAGTGCTCAAATGTCAGCATGTCTCTGATATCAGGGGGAAGTGTCATATATTCTACATGATGTATCCTAACATCATCTGCCATCGGAATCTAAACCTCTAGTTCCTGATTAACTGGTGCCTCCTCTCTGCGTGGAAAGGTAGGCTGAAGAGGTCTGGGAACCAATCGTGAGGTAGTCTTGGTGCCATGCCCACTACCCTGACCTGCATGTCCACTACCCTGGCCTACATGTCCACGATTGTTAGCATTGGAACAGCAAGTCTCACCCTTCGATTCTGTATGTGGTACCTCCGATTCTGTATTTGGTTGGGTCAGTGGGGTACCCTGGTTCAATTTGGCTAACATTTGTGACATCATCTCTATCATAAGTTCAAACTTCCTTTCCCTTCTCGAATCTAGACTATCCGACTGGTCAGGTCTCCTGTTTTTGTCCCCTATGTTGCATGTTATACTATCATTATCACTAGAAGAATTCCTGTGCATGTCCAGAATGCCCGAAACTGTTTCACCTTCTGGAATCTCAGGTGGCCGCCACTGCAGAGTATCTCTAGTATAAACCTGTCTCCGATCACTCATATAAACTGATCAACACAGGCTGGCAAGATGCACCAGCTCTGATACCACTATAATAACCCACCCTCTTGTGTTTTATGATGTTTAGTTGTCACCTGGTGCGTTTAGGGTTTTTCCGCATTTGACACCTCCAAACTCCAATATCTCCCACTCTATGGTAAGGCCAGGTCCTGGCAGCAGTACGGCCTGCCTAGGGTCTTCAAATGTTAACAATATCTCTCCAAGAACTGCTCAAGAACTCTGCTAAATCTTGGATATCTTCTGCAGATTTCAACTTTCTGATTGAGTGGAGGAAACTCATAAAACCCACTACACAAACACAAAATGTCTTCTCAGTTGTACGGCCAGGAAAGGTACAGGTACGGCCTCTATAGGGAAGTCTTCACACATCAAAAGCTCTTCAAATCCTTTCCATAGACCTGCAATGTGTTCTTCTTTGTCCCCCCAAAATACCAAGTCAATAAACTAAGGATATCTTCATGGAAAACTCTCCGCGACAAAGCTGGTTCCTTCCAATAAGCTCTATTGTGACCCCTGGATGAAGCCACACCAAAGAAACATCTTTAGAGTGCCTTGAAACCCTGCAGATGCTCCTATCAATGGAGGTTTTCATCTCCGATCGAAGTTGGTTTGAAACCCTTGCTCAAGCAAGCTCAGACTTAGACAATATTTTCCCAAAAAACATGAATGAATGAAATGAACTTCATTTCTTTTCTTTTATTTCCTTTGCCTCAACGCCCAGTTTTTGGGAAATGTAACTATTTTAAATCTTTTATTTTCTCCTTTTCCTTGGGCGCCCATAATATAAGTAACTTTATGATTTTAAATATTTCATATGGTCTCAAAACAATAAAGTCACTTAACATTAATATATTAAGATAAATCTTTAATTTAACTTAAATATATATTAATGAATTAAATTAAATCTCGAACGGTCACCTCTGGTCATCCGTAGCACCGCAGAATGGGCCAATGACATGACAACATATTTCAGACCGTTCGCACTGACTCGCCCGGCATCCCATGACCCTGCTATAAATAATAAGTTTGGCCAAATGGCCCAAACTCACTCTGAAAAAGACCAACTAGCAACTCCTCGTCACAAGGGATCCATCACCACACTCCAAAATACTGTCTAAGCTGTGTCAAGCCACGTCACCGTGGGTCCCCTATCCACCTCACTAGTCTACGGGAACCTAAATGATAGACTAGCCCAACGATCAAGTCTTGACTTAGGAAGGGGACATTACACCGACCTAAACATACTTAGATTGGGCCGACCTCAAACTAAAGCTCTTTTGATGCTCGAATCTTTTTGGCCGACTTTGCAAGGCAATATTTGAATTAATTTCTTCTCCAAACACTTGGCCGACTACTATAATATTAGTTTGTTATTCTTTTCTCCTCAAATGTGATGAGAATTTCAAATTAAAGATTTGAAATTCTTCTATGAATACTCTGCAAAAATCGGGGACATTATAGAATAGGCTAACCCAGACCTTCGTTGGGTGATCAAGCCGGAAATGGGGACATTACAGGTTGCCTCACAACTCACAGAGCATTGATAATGATTATGATAGAGTGGAGCAACGGAAGCTTGGAGACTTGTGCTTGTATTTCAAAGTTCACACTCTTCATCACTTGTTGACAGGCATGGCATTCTTCAGGGCTTCGGGTTGGTCTACTGTTAGGTCCTTGATGGATTTTGCACTCATAGAGAATGGAGCCTTTGGAGACATGGAGATTTGGGCACTTGTGGTTGAGAGTATATTTTCAGAGTTTGGAGGATGGGGCCAGGTCGAGTTCAAGTGTGTATGACTTTTGCCACCGGAGCTCACTTCGCATAACATTCTTCATACTCTTCTTGGGAGACGCAGCCACAAGTTGAGGAGTTGTGTGATCACGGGACATTTGATTGAATGGAGATATTTGTCATTTGACAATATTTCACTGGATGCTTGCTTGCCATTGCTTGAGGACAAGCAATTCCGAGAAGGGAGGACTGTAATGTCACCATTTTCGGAGTGATCACAGGAGAAGGCCTAATGGGCACATTTCCACACTTCATGAATTTTGGAGGGCAATTGAAGTGCATGGGATGATTTGTCATAATTTTCTGATATTTTTGATGTATGTATTTGATATATAAATATTTGTTCTCCCTTGGAGCGAAACATCTTAGGATGGTGAGAGTGTGGGAAAATGGTCTTTGGAAGGGCAATGGGGTGTAAGGAAGGCTTGATTTCATTGCATATATTTTGGTCTTCACCTTTTGGAAGTAGCTTGTAAATGGTTGACTTGTGGATGAGTTCATGTCCACCTTGGAGAGAAGAAAACTTGAAGTTCATACATTATGGGTCCTTTGTGTGTGCCACCATTGTGAAGGCTTTCAAATTACAAGTTAATGATATTTTATTTGGGCGCCCTTGAAGAAGACGACTTGAGAAGGAGGAAATTATTATAAAGCAATTCAAATCTTTAATTTGAATTGGGCGCTCATCTTAGGGTCGGCCTGTTTGAGGATAAAGACAATTTCAAATTTGAAAATAAACCCATACCTAGGTCAGCCTCTTTGAGAGGCAGAAACAATAAAAAAATAATGGAATATTACCTTGCTCAGCCAGCATGTGTAGAAGGTGAATTTCATGTATAAATACAAGAGGTTTTGGATCATTTCAATCATAATAAAGCTTGTCATTTATTCGTTATGGACTGCACTTGTTTGCATCATATTCCAAGGACGAAAACCCTTGAGAATACAAGGTGAATTGGACGAAAACCTAATTCATCTTGGGAAGACTTCATAACGGAGGTCTACTTGCACTCCATTGGAGATTCACGAAGTTGGAGCAGATTTGCATATCTTTTGGAGCAGCCTTTTGATCAACCCGTGGAGCCGAAATTGAATATCATTAGAGCAGAATTCTGGAGCAGCATTGAAGATCCTCTTGAGCAGACTTTGAGCAGCACTTGATCCTCATCCTTAAGCACCAATTAATCATCTTTTGGGAGTAGTGTCTGAAGCAGACTTGGGCGCCACCTTGGAGATCATTTGTGTGGTATTTGGAGGTGATTTGTGGAGTTTATTAGCTGTTAGGATTTGAAGAATATTCTGATTTGGAGCAGCAGCAGCAGCAGATCCAATTCGCCATTGTTGAGGAGTATTTTGTGGTGCTTGTGATTGCATTGTATTAGGGTTTCACTCCTCGACTTGGAGCGCCACTTTGTAAAGGGCGAATTTGCTTTGTGGAGGTTGTTTGGCACATGGTTTAGGGTTTCTAAACCCTAAATAGATCAGCAGACCTGGGCGCTACTCTTTGAAGATTTTGGAGGCATCTTTGCCATTGATTTGGTATGTAAAACATTGTTTTTGGTTGGGCAACAATCCAACTTTGTTTTGGGCATGTTCCAACCCTAGAACTTGATGAACTTTGCATTTCAATACATTCTGTTTTGTAGCAGCAGACTTTAACTCAGAAAATCAGAATTGGTTGATCGTTTTGAATGCCCTAAAATGTGTATTTCATGGTGTAATTCATGGGAGATGTGAATATTAATGTTTAGTACCATTTGCCGTCATTATGTACTATGTTTGGATGCATATTTGTGTGTTATGATTACATGTTTATGGGCAGGAAATAAAATCAGAATCTAGGGTTTTGAGCAGAAAGCCAAAGTGCAGCAATTAAGGCAGAATTCGAAGTAGGAAAAATCAGAAATTCCGAAGACGGTTAAGTTGGAAACCCCGGAAATCCAAATTTGAAGAAAATATTCCCATTTGGGATATTACAATATTGTACAAGAGAAGGCCACTTTAGAAATGAATGCCCTAGGATGAAAGGAGAAAGACAAGCTGCTACAATAAAGCAGACACCAAAGCAACAATGAAAATCAGTATACAATGGATTATGCGGAGAATAGGATGACCATCAAACACCGGATTGTCTCACATAGAACTCCCGGAGGAAGAGAGACTTTGTTGATGAAGAAGATGAAGCATGGTATGGTGGAAACACTACAAACTCTGCAGAGAGCAGTAATATGACATACATGAAACAAAGAAACTCATATGATCAGGACTACAAGCAGCCAAGTTGGAGAAATCAGAGGAATGTCAATGCAATACAAAATTCAAATTCTAATGGTTCATCATATGGAAATAGCTATAATAATGATGACAGAGAACGGTTTGGAGGCTACAGAGGAGGCAAAGGCCATGGAGAAGTCAAAGGAGGAGGGAGGATGCAACATGCTTCAATTGTGGTAAGTTAAGACACTTTGCTAATGAATGTTGGGCCGAAAGGAAAACACGGTGTTCATTTTGTAACAGCACAGAGCATGATTTATTCTCTTGTGAGAGGGCACAACAATCCTTCCGGAATGCACAACCACAATCTAAGAGTGATGAGTTACAGAACCTGAATAATCAAAAGGGAGCAAGGATCATAAGAAGGGCACCAAAAGATCAAGAAGCAAGAACTTGCCAGAAGAATAGCAGAGAGGAGACAAACATATCTTCAACTAAATCCACAAAAAAAAAAAGAGTACTACCGGAGAAGCACACCAAAACATATCGAAAAAGAGAGAAGGAAAAGGAAGGATAAAGTTGCAGTAGTGACAAGACAAGGAACAAATACTAGAAGACATTATATCATTGAAACAGAAGAGGAAGACAGTGAGGAGGATGAAAAATTTATCCCTACTAAGAAACATCATGAAGAAGTGGTGAAGGAGGCTAAACAAACAATAAGAAAGGAACAACAAAAGGAAAAGCAGTACAAGCAGTTTTTCACCGAAGGAGAAGTGGATGCTCTCAAGCAGTTAGCCCAATTGCCACAGCAACATAGACTCGTTGAGAAACTGAAGCAATTCTCTAAGTATTAGAATAAGGAACAAAGTCAAAAGAGTCAACTCCGGAGGATGGGAAGGATAGATAGAGAATGGAAGACAACCACTGATGGTGGATGTTCATATTAACCACAAGAAGTCTAAAATGTCATGAAAGATTTGGGAGCAGACGTCAACATGATCATAAAGAAGCTGTGGGAACAGTTAGGAAGACCTAAGCTATTAGAAACAACTTACAATATAATCTTTGGGGATGGATCTAACATGTAAATAATGGGAACATGGAAACAAGCGGAAGTTAATGATCATTGTGGTTCAAACACGTCTTAGATTTCATTGTGGTAGCCATGAAGGATCAAGCAGAAGCTTTCAATCCAGTTTTGGGCTTGAGATGGTTTGTGGATGCAAAAGGTGTCATAGACTCCCGAAAAGAAGAGTTATCATTTGCCAATGATAACAAAGTTGACAATATCCCTTTGGGATCATCAATGGAGGAAGCATATATAGAAGAAACCAATCAGGGTGAAGACAGTGACAACGATGCAAAGAATCTCTATACAATTTTAAGGTTGGATGTCGAAGAGACAACAGAAGAGCCTAATTCTGAGGGAGAAGTGGAGATAGACGATGATCACTATAGTACAGATAGTGAGGTCGTAGAAGCTTGGATAAGAGAAGAACCGGAACTAAAAACAAGGAAAATGTTGGGCTACTGGAGCAAATGCATGATCAAGACTAGCAAGGAAAACATACCGCAATCTTCCGCAGTTCAGCAGAACCCACCGCAAACCACTGGGGACACAGTGGGGATAGACAAGAAGCTTATATCTCAAAAAGATCACCAATTGCAGCAAAGCAAACAAAGGAATCGACATACCAAGATGACTGGGTTACCACAGATACACACAAAACAGTCACAACTGAAGAAGATGAAAAAAGGGAGAAAGAATGCAAGGAAAACACTGGGGAAAGGTTGCTTAGGATATTAAATCATCAGATCATCAATCTCCAGAAGAAAGTGATTGCGAAAAGATTTCTCCATGGCAACACACTGTCTCAAAGCCTAGCTACTAACAAGGCGCAAAACTTAAGTCATAAGGAGAAAGAAATAAAGTAATGAAGAAAAAGAATAAAAAAATCAACGGGAAAAATTAGGGCAAAACAGAAAGGTATTTAACCCTAATTTCACCAAAGGAACTTCACTTTGCATTCATCTTTTGTCAAAATCAGAGCTCCGAAAGAAGAAGCAAGCAGTAAACTTAGCAGTGAAGAGAAGAAACAGACAGGCGACCAGCAAATACACAATGGCGACTCCCGAGTTGATCGACATTACAAAAAAGCCTCAACCAAATTTCAAGAAATATCCTTGGAAAGCCCTAGAGGTGGATCCAGACAGAGCATTCTCAAATGTGCCAGCAGATGTGGTGTATACAAAGGATTTCAAGAAATACATTCACAACACTTTGGTGGAGATTAACCACATGAAATTTGAAGAGCTGAGGGATACACTGTTGGGAGATACGGGGTATCTACCCGAATATGCAAACATTCCAGCAAAGCAATTGGACATATGGAAAGACTTTCCCGACTTCACGGATGCCCACGAATGGGTAAGGATCATCCTAAGCAGAATACATGATGAGTTCATATATCTGGACAAACCTTATAGAATAACGAAGGAGGCCATTAGGGCAGTAAAAGGGTTAAGTGTCAAAGGGCCCCTACTGGCATTGAAATCTATCAGAACAAATCAAGTGAGGGAGCTAACCGGAGCTACAACAGACGGAAGAAATGTGCATGTGAAAGACATCACATATCCAGGGGTGAAGTATGCCACAATGGGCATTGCTTACAAAGTCTATTATGCCAATCGAGAGGGTTCGGCCACAACCACAGCAATTCATACAGCCAGCCTACCAGATGGTGAAGGAGGGCAAAGATTTTGACCTGTGTGAGGTAATGCGCCAATAGCTTCTGGAGAACCTGCAAAAGATCAAGGACTCAAACTACAATTTCCGGTATGGTACCCTAATTATTTGTCTTACTTTATATTTTATGAATGAGCTGTCGGGGTTTAAGGGGAAGCAATGGCAACAAAATATACCTGTAGGGTGAGGTTAAAACACATATAGCTCAATTTTTTGACACCAAATCATTTAGTGCCACATACTGGGGGTTTTTCAAAACCCTACAAGAGGAGATGAGGGCAAGGGATAGAATCCCTTATGGAATAGTGAAACAATACATCAAAGATATCACATTTTTGGTTGACAAGGACTTCACATACATAGAGGCAGTGGAGCCAAGAACAGCATGGATACCTAAATTGCCCTATGAGATAACTGCAGCAGAAGTCAATACTTATGCACAACACTTTCTAAGCAAACCCAAAGACACAAGTGCAGAGAGATATGGCACTTACTCAGAAGTTATGGACAAACAACATAAAAAGCATGGGGAGGAAAGCCTAGAAAAGAATAGAGAGAATTTAAATAAATAGTGGAGAGCTCCGAAAAAGGGAACTACCTCAGCTCCAAAGCCAGCCACATCAGCTCCCCTGCCTACCAAAGAGGCTCCGGCAATAAGGAGATCAGAGAGGACAACGTCACAGACACCATCAGCCTCTATTGTGTCATCTGGAGGGAGAGCAACATCAGAAGTGCTATCAAGAATGACGAACAACACAGAGAAGAAGGCCCCCCAACAGAAACAACAGACAAAAAGGAAGAAAGCCCGCGACATCCCGGAGGTTATTGAGTCAAAAGAAGAAGGGGAGGAGCAAGAGTCCAAATTGAAGAAAAGGAAGAAAGCGCAACAAAAACCTGAGGAAAAACCAGCACAACAAGCATCAGAGGACCCAGCACAAGAGCCCTACAATCTGGAGGCAATACTCAATGCTATGGAGAATATTGGTATGTTAAAAGAAACTGTTATTTTATATGATGAGTCATCTAAAGGAAATAAACAACTAATAGTGCAAGCAATGATACAATACATGAGGGATAAAAAGAAAACACTAGATGAAATAATGGAAGGATTTCCGGATAGTTTGACAGATTCTCTAAGGGAAAGGAGAAATAAGGCACTCCAATTGGAGAACGAAACAAGGCAGAATGCCATTGACAAACTCAGTGACACATTGTCACTGGAGGAAAAGAATGAATTGATACAACAACAAGCCATGGAGCTGAGAAGAAAACAAAGGGTAGACACCCTTATGAGCCGAAATAAACAGGAAAAAAAGAAAATACAAAAAGAGACAGAAGAAGTCACAACGAAGATATATGAGGCTAGCAAAGAGCAACAACAACAACAACCGGCACCATCACCTCCACACAACACTATGATACCGACAGGAGGAGAGAACAAAACATAGGAAAAGTTGCCAGAAGCTCCGACACAAGGGGTACCTCCTCCAGATAACACAAGGATGGAGAGGACCACAGAACAACAGACAGAAAACTCAGAGGATAAAGAGGATGGAAGAGAGAGAACACAAAGGAGCACAAAGGAACACAAGGAATCCAAACAGACGGAAATTCCGAAGGCCTCATCCTCTTCAATAGAGTCAATCAAAGAAATTTTGGAGCAGCAAAAACATATAATGCCCATTTTGACCCCACAGTTGTTACACTTATTGGTAGTGGAAGGCCAAATAAACCTTGTTGGAATGTCCCCACTATAGAAGCTACAATTGGGAGATGTATTTCATTCCTCCACTAGAGCAGAAGTCCTGAAGCAACATGTGGAAGGAAGTGAACTCCTACAGGATGCGATGGACACATTGGCCAAGGAGATGTCGGAGACACCAAGAGATACTACCCTACCCTTGTTGAAGCAGTTGAAACAATTAACACAAGCGTTCAAGGAGTACTCTAGCCAGCTAGAGAAGAAGATAACATAACAACTAGATAAGAAAAGACTGGCGGAAATGACTAACAAGTGTGCCAAGGCACACACTCAGCTGGAAATACAAATCAAAAACATACAACAGAGCATAGCAAAGGCTAATATACTATACCAATTTGTCTAAAATGGCCACAGTCCACAAAAGCAATAAAAGATCAAATGGATGCTTTAGAACTTCAGATCACAAATGTGGCAGCACAATATTACCCTTTGGCGGATAAGGATGGAGTGATAAGAGCACAGGTGCAGACATTGCATAACCAACACCAACAGCTCCAAGATCAAAAGGATCAAATAAAGGGCCAAATAAAATAGTTGAGGGAAGTAGTCAACCTCAGATTGGCCAACCTAACCGGCAGTTTTTCAGAGGCCAAACAAACTACACAAACTATAAAGATACCGGTAAGTATAGAAGAAGCAAAGGAAACATACATAAAAGTAGAAAGACAAATAACTATGCTAGCTAACGCCAAGAAACTGTGGGATACCAGTCTAACACAGCTCAAGCAAATCTATAAGACGGTCCTACCTACTAGCTGATGTTGCATGTCTTGAGGAAAAGACATAATTTTGTGGGGGGGATGATGTTAGCAGGTTACTTGGCACAGAACAGAGCCGATCGGAAGACATTACACACTATGTGGAGGCCGGAAGCCGATAGAAGATGATGAATACCACATCCCTAATATGTAATAGATATAGTATATATAGATAGAGGAATATAGGAGTAAGATAGAGTATGTATTCTGATGTAAGAATGACATAGAAGTCATGAGTGTAACTATTGAGGCAGAGGCTTAGACCTGTCGGAGGATGGATAAATGATGTATGTATTTGATGACTGCTAATATATATATGGAGATATGTCGGTACCAGGTAATATTGTGTTATCTTGCTATGATGTGGATATAATGCTCTGTTTTTTTATTCATGTTTTGCTGTCAATCTCTAACTACCTAACCGGAATATAAACTAACTACAAAGACTTGATTGGGGACCGGATCTCTGGACGGGTATCTCCTCTACATCTCTTGCTAACACACCAACAAAGTGTTATCAGCTCCCAGATTTGTGTGAGCTTTGGAGACTTAATTTTCCAGCTATCCAACCTTGCCACCAGTCTGTAAAAGCTACAGTAAGCTGCATTTTGAGGTACAGTTCTAATTTATATCAGATATTTGTAACAGTTCTTCTGTATTAGCATTTATCAGTTTTCAGAACAAATTTGGTATCAATCCAGTTGCTTTATGAGCTGCACTTGTTAACAAGGGTTAGTATATTTTGTATCAGCACTAAGTTGGCCAATAATTTGTTAATGCATGACATCTATATCAGTTCAATATCAGCTGATTTCATATTTATAAATTATGTTGGCTAGCTGTTTGTTAAAATGTCTATGAATTGCTCAATTAATGCAAAATGTTTGTGATTATGTCAATATATTTGTGAGAAAGTTGCAGCTGTTCCTAAGCATAACATTCAGAATTATTGATTAATGCAATGTTCCATCAATTGTTTGACGAAATGTCTGTGAGCTAAAGTTGAGTAAATTGCAAGTTTGATGGAATTTCTTGGTAGGGACATTACACTACCTAAGGGGCTTGGGTTGCTTCTTGAGGCCTCATCAAAAAATTTACTTGTAATTGACAAGTTGTGAGGGCTGCCATCTTATGTTATTTTTTGTTATTAGGGATCCGGATCATCTCGGATAACCCATCAAGGGAGGCTAATGTTCTTCCAATTTTTTAGTGTCTTTATCCCAAGCAAAGAAAATACTCTTCTTCCTAGATTTTTCACTACTTTGCTTTTGACAATTTTAGAAATTGCCACCTCTGCCTTGTAGATGGAAGTGTCCCAAGACAAGGACTTGTCTTGGAAGATGTGCTTATTCCTTTCCTTCAAAATTTACCAGATGATCATTGAAGTGTCGGAAGTGTACAGACTTGAGAGAAGGGCCTTTGATTTTGCTAGTTACCAATCTTTGAAAATCTGGAGTAAGGTGTCAAAGTGTGGCTCAAGTCGATGGAGGCGAGCCCATATCGACGGCTAGCAATTGTCAATAAAGCCTAGGCAATGTACAAAGAGGTGGTCCCCAGTTTCCTATACCTATTCACAAAGGGTGCATCTAAAAGAACCTAAAAAGCCCATCTTCATTAATTTGTCTCCAATGAGACCTTGCTTTGGATGGCAGTCCAAGAGAAAGCCCTTGCCTTGGGCACGCAATCCTTCTGCCAACATTTTATGGGCAGCCAATCATTGTCTTTCGATGGTGCCATTTGAGAGTAACCTATTTTGACAAAGTAGGTCCTGCTCTTGGAGCATGTCCATCTGATCTCATCTTCTATATTGCTTATAAAAATCTTCTTGTCTTGGAGTAGTGCTTTGAAGCAATGTCATGTCCCCAATTTTAAGTAACTTAAAATGGTTCTAAATTGTAATTTAATTTTATAAAGTATTTTTACTTTATATAATTATTAGTTTTATTAAGTTACTTAAGTCATTTAAAAACACTTTATGAATTAAAGTGTTATTGTACACACATTTAAAAAGGGTCATGTAAAAGCATTTAAAATTGTAAGGTGTGATTGTGTACATAAAAACTTTCATTTAAATAAAATTAGGGCCTATCCTAATTGATGAAAGTTTAAAAAGGCTGTTGAGAGACATTGTTGAGCATGTTTTTAGATGCTTATGTGTTGGTTTTTCTGATTGAGTCTATGACTTATGTTTTGTATCCAGTCAATGTCAAAGAGAGGTTTCTTTGCATTTGCTGAATTGTAGAGGAGAAATCACTCAGATTTCTCAGTTGGGCTTCATTGTATTTGGAATTTCAATAATTGGTCTAAGACCATTTTGCAAGCTTCATTGAAGATTGTATGAAGATTTGATAATTAAATGCAGAGGGTTTTTTTTTACAAATTTATTGATTGATAAATCAAGATAAATTTGTCTATTTTGAATCGATATTTACATCTCTACTGTTTGAAGTTTATATACAGATTTTGGGCTATATATATGTGTGTTGCAGTTTAGGAGACAAAACTCTGACAGGTTTCAAAGATATGCATATTTATCAGAGTCTTAGTGGATCGCGGGACCCAGCAAGCATTCAAAGATTTGCATTTGTATAAAGTTTATAGCCTGATCACTATAGGGATATCACTTAGAGTTTATAAAGGTATTTGAAGGAGACGTGGAGTCCAGGTTATTGTTTATGTTTGAAAATCTGAATCGCATAGGATAAAATAGAATTGCAGAGTCATTGTGGGGTCGCCATTTTATCAATAAAGAAATGCTCTTATGAAATCATGGCTCCTTTGAATCATTTGCAGCATTCATATATTATGACTTGTCTTATTTAGTGTTGAGCAGAGAAGCAGCGAAAGTTGATAGCCGACTTACACAGGGAATCGTGGTCTATCGCAGCCTCCTCATACATTCAACCGAGTGTATATCTTCAGATGGTTGTCATAAGCCGCCAGCGTAGAAGACAAAAGAAGCCATGAGGTTACAGAGAAATCGCGCTATTCCTTAAGCATCGTTATAGGCATACAAGTGAAGTGGCAATTCAGTTGAAGTTGCTACTACAGGTTCACTAAGGAGTTCGTTTGAATACAGACTTCCTCATCCTCAGCATTGGCCGCTATCTACTGGGATTGAAATCTGAGTCACATCTAATTTAGCAGAGTAGAAGATATATTGTATTTGATGCCATCCTACAGTGAATGTATTGAAGGTTGAAGACTCAGAGCATTACAATTACTCAGAACAACAATCTGACTGTTCTAAAACATCGGCACCATCTTTTTCATCAGTGATTAACATTGAGATATCCCTTCACAGCGAATCTGATTCATTGGCATCTTCTCTTGGTATGTAATGTTCATCACTTTCTCTGTATTGTCACAGTAGTAAACTCTTGTACCAGCTGTCATAAAGCCCATTCAAATGGATGTAATAGAAGATTGACTTTGACAGTAAAATCAAATTGTTCATTCAAATCTTTAATTTGAATCAACTATTATAACTATCCAATTGCTTGTTAAATTGCCTATTAGTTTTGCATCATTTGTAATCAGAATATTCAGAGCATTATCCTAGAAGGAATATTACAAGCAATCAATTTCCTCTTTGAGCATTGTCATGGCAGTAAAATCTTACCGATCACATGTTTATTGTAATGTCCCCTTTTTAGCCAGACAAACAATTGAGGAGTTAGTCTATTATTGAGTTCCCGTAGACTAACCAGCCTAGTTAGGGAACCATTGTTGGCAGTATCTTGGATGAGTTGATTAGATGAATGGATGTTGGCTTGGGTTCAGTTTGGTCTTCAGTTTGGCATTTTCTGAGGTGGCTTTGATTGTTTAGGCCCGGACTTGCTATTTTTGGCAAATTAGGGCTTCGGTTCGTTTCGGGATTTTCAGTGTTGGAGATGGAGCGTCTCGTCAAGACCTTTCCGGCGAGCTATAGATCACTAAATTCTAAGTTCATTTGGGCCTCCGTTTTAAAGTCTGTAAATTAATATTATTATTTAAATATTGGACTTTGGGATTTAATGGTTAAGTGATGAAAAATAAAATATATAAAAGTCACTTAAGTCATTTTATGGAGCACTCACCTTGGGAAATATTAAAAGTGAAATTAAAAGAAATATTTCCCTCCAAAGTGCATCACCCCCTCTTGGAGAATTATAAAAGAGGAAAAGTTCCTCATTTGTGGATATGCTTGAATATTATGAAATTGTTGCTTTTGGCTCTGCTAGGGTTTCTTGAGGGTTTGAAGGGATTTGAACCTTGGTGGCTTTTGGAGACGAAAACCTCCATTAGTGACAGCATTCTACAGGCGTGAAAGACCATCCAAAGGTGCTAGTTGGGCAAATGCATTCAGTATTTGTAGTTGTGCTTCAATGGAGTTCGAGTTGTTGAGAATCCGAGGGTTTTCATGATATTATCTTGCAGATTTTGAGGTTCTTTGTATGCAAATTTTAGAGATCAGATTGTAGTGTAGATTTGAGCTGTGAAAGAAGAGAGTTTGGGACTGTTATTTCCCTTTCCTTGCTGGTGGTACTTCCTTGGACAGCCGTACCCCTTCATGGAGTGCATTCTTGGTGACTTTGCTATGTTTCTTCACATCATTCTTGGTGTCTAGGAGTATAAGGAATGGGCAGATATTTCTAGCAGATTGCAGACCTGGTTTGAAGGATTTATTGTTGTGTATCTTCAGCCTTCGCTGTACCAGCTTGCCTAGAGGGACGCTGGGGACCTTGGAACTCATTTCTCTTTGTTGACAACTTTTCTATTTCACTTGTTGGGGGCGTCTAGGGCCTCTTTGACCATTGTAACCCTTTGTATGCATAATACTATCATTCATTGGTGATTTGGAGGGTTTCCTACACTACCCATAGCTGGTCCAGCTACAGCAGTTGTACGAAGTTGCTTATTTAAACATGGGTATGTGATAGTAATTCATTATATGGTATTTTATGATCTGGGTATTTATTATTTTGCTCATATCTATTGTATCTTTTCTGGGTTTTCAATATATGCTCCATCTTGTATTATTCCGGCAAACATATCTCAAGAAAACCGAAACCCCTTCTGCATCTTCTGTTTAGTCTGAAAGAACACAAATAAATAAATAAAAATAACACTATTAAGATCTTTAAAAAGAACCAACAAGTACGACACATTACGGTGGTATCAGAGCAGTGTATCCTACCATCCTGTGAGGTCAGACACAGACACGCAGATGATGAATTGAGACATGCAGCCTAGTACACATAGGTATTATCTCAGAAGAAACAGATCGCAGCGTGACATACAGGTTCCCCATATTGATCCTTTTGTAGATCTTCAAGTTGAGTAACAAAGGTTTCAGCCTTGCATGTGGGTGATCAGCACTTGCATGTGTATATTGTAGTGCTTCTAGAAAAACTGTGTTGTGCTTTTTTTGCCTCAACGTTTTGGATCACACTCCGTGATCCATCATCAGGAGGAAAAGAAGAGAATGCAAGGTTTGGCAATTGAAAGGTTTGATCAGTGAATGTGAAATCATGGCATCTCTCTTGGACAACAATCTGTGTGGAAGACTTTTTGATGCAGGTCTGAAGCTAAAATCTTTGCATTGGTCAGATAAGAGTCTTCTCAACACTATGGAAGAAGTTGAGAAATGTTTATCTAAAATTCCTCAGTCACCTTCTCAGGTAATGCCGGTGGCTGTAATTATTTTAAAAACTTTGTTGTGTAAGCCTAAGTTGTTGAAGCATCCAGACAAGAATGTAAGATTGGCTGTTATCACATGCATCAGTGAAGTCATGAGAATTTCAGCGCCTAAAGCTATTAAGATAATCTTAATGGTTACTTCTATGTTCGCTCCTAGTTTTTCTCCTTTTAGATAGATTTTTCCATCTTTAGCATTATTGCTTTGTTAGGTAGAGCTTTTCTCTAGCTTTTAGGCTTTCTTAATCTGTAATCTCTCTATAAAAGAGCATTCGCTCTCTCCTTGTAAGATATCTAATTATACTCAATATATCTCTTATAGATTTATGTAACATGGTATCAGAGCGGGAAAGTTTTTCCTAGGCTCTTCGTATTCCCTAAAGGATCTGGAGATTTCTGAGGTCTATGATTTAAAGGTGTGGTTTTCAAGCGTTCGTGAGGTTGTTGTGGAAGTCAAATCGTGGGTCTTTCTTTCTGTCGTTTTTGACTTTGTATGAAGATCGCGAATCTTTTTTGGTCGTGATTTTTATAGTCGACGGCATGCAGAGTTTGGTGGATTCTGTGTGGCACCCTCGTTCATTGCGTTTGGGATCGGCGTTTAAATCGTGGGCGTATCATCATGCTCGCATTTTTAAAAACCCTCGAGTCTTCTATATTTTGGTTGCCGATTTCTGGCACCGTGAGGGTTTCCGACGGCTTCTAGTTGCGTTTCTATTTTATGGGCATTTGTTTGTAAATCGCGATTTCTTTTCCGTGCCTCAGAAGGAACTCACAAAAATCTATCATTGAGCGTTTTGAAGATCTGTGGCACTGGCATTTTGGGTGTCTTTCTGTGTGTTGCGTTTTTGTTTCCCTTACTCTTCAGCGGATTCTTCTTTCTGTTTGCGGTATTGTGAAGCGGTTTTTGGTGTCTGGTTGATCTAGCGGGTCGTTTTTTATGAAGTTTGTGGTTGCTTTTGGACGGGGATCTCTATTGCAAGTCACGGACCTTCTTTCTGCAATGGCGTTTTGTTTCTAATCTGGTCGCTTGGGTAGGATTCTAGTGTTCCTATTCAGTGCTCACCATTTCTATATGCGGTGGTTTCAACCTGTCTCTGGTCACTATGTGGCAAGGTGTTGCTCACGTTTTGTGGTCACAGGTTTTGAAGAAACTGTGGTATTTTCTCAGTTTTTTGGCGGTTTTTTTTAAAGGGTTGTGGACGTCTTTTTCAAAGGCTTTATCTCTGTTGTAGTCATGTTTGTTGTTTTTGACAGGTGCCTCATTCCTTGCTGCTTTATTCAGAGGTGTTTGCATGCGGTCTCCTTCAGCCATGGCTCTAGTCGCGATTCTGGAGAAGGCTCGTGTTTTGCTTGCTTTCAATTGTGCTTGGTCGTATTTGGTGCTTTTTCAAGTACCTTCTGTGATCACGGCTTGGCAAGTTCCAGTTCTCTGGGTTCATGGGTTGCTTTTCATGGATCCTGTTCGGAAGTTTTCAACACTAAGTGCTAAGTGCTTAGAAAAGCGGTAGGCCCCAGCAGTGCCTTCTCTTCATTCTGTTGGTTGCAAGTTTGGTTGGAAACATTCAGAAATATTTTCCTCAAACTCCGTGTTTGGATGTTCTGTGCTTTCCGTATTCTCGAGACCCGACTTTTGAAATCCATGTTTGGATTTATCTCAAGATCTGTGCCTCGGTATCTGTGTTTCAAATTTATTCTGTCTTCGGAATCTGTGCTTCGTAACCCGTGCAAGGCTTTTGTTCAGCGTCAGTGCCGTCTATCTGCTTCAATATTCGTGCCATCAGTTTGTAATCCATCTTTTCGTGACTGGGAAAACGTGATACATGGCATCCTCGTTCAAAAGCAGTTAGAAGTTCAACGGCAACAATTTTTTAATCATCAGTATTCTCTGCAGGATCTTATCAAAGTTTGGTTCCTGTTTCTTAGCCCTATGAATGGGGTTTTGTTTTCTGTTTTCGGAAGCTTCCTGGTTTGGCAAATGTTTTTGCCTTGTCGCTATTTCTGGAGAGCTTTCTGCCTTTTCGTTGTGGTTCACAGCTTTGAGGGCTTTCTTGGTTTGCGCTTACAGCGCTTAGCCCCTTCTTGTCTCCAGCTGGATTTGCGTTCATCATTTGTGTTCTGCTTCTTCGGATTCCTCAGGATTTGTGTTTTGACACCCATGCTCGGGTTTTGTTCTCTGTTTATGCCTCCATCTGTCTCGGATGGCAGTCTGTTTTGGGGGCATCAGTTTTAGTTAGTGCAGTAACCATTAAGGGGGGGTATTAAGATAATCTTAATGGTTACTTCTATGTTCACTCCTAGTTTTTCTCCTTTTAGATAGGTTTTTCCATATTTAGCATTATTGCTTTGTTAGGTAAAGCTTTTCTCTAGCTTTTAGGATTTCTTAATCTGTAATCTCTTTATAAATGAGCATTTACTCTCTCCTTGTAAGATATCTGATTATACTCAATATATCTCTTATAGATTTATGTAACAAAAGCACTCTATAATGATGACTTAATGAGGGAGATTTTACAGCTAATTATTGAAAGCTTTCATGGGTTGGGTGATACCAGAAGCTTATCTTTTAAAAAGATTGCTAAAATGTTAGAGATTATAGCTCAGGTCAGGTCATATGTCTTTTTTATTAAAATAAATTAGTAAGTTTCTATAATGGTCAATCTGTCTTTCCTATTAGATAAGATAGTTTTATGCTTTATTAGCTTCTGCTTTATAAAGCTTTCTACTTTATGCAACTTGTTCATCTTTTATTAGTATGTTCCTTCTCTATAAAAAGAGCATTCGCTCTCTCATGTATTCAGTTGATTATATTCAATATAAATCTTTTATAGTTTATGCAACATGGTATCAAAGCATGTTCCCTCCTGCGCCTGTCCGTACGACGTATGGATTTGGATTTGAAACGTCATTTCTCTAGATCAAGTTTTTTCTCTTCGTCCTCATGTTCGTGGGTTCTCTTCTGATCGTTGTTTCAATTGTTGAAATCGCGTTTGTGTTCTGGGCTTCAGAGTCTTGCCACAAGAGCTCGCAATTTTCATATATTACTTCATGTCTGTTCAAAACTCGTGCTTTAAAAGGTTTCTGGACGAGTTTTCTTGCTCTCTGTATTCGCGTTTTGCCTACATCTCCAAAATCGCAACCTTCTATTTGGCGTCTCTCTTTGTTCGTCGGCGCTTTCTGAGGGCATCAGTTGTCTTTTCTGGTTTCGGCGGAAGTTTATCAGCGGCATCCTCATCTAAACTCGTGTTTTCTTTGAATAAAGTCACGATTCGTGGGTTTTGTGTATTTGCCTATGTTTTTCAGCTCCTGTGTTGGACGCGAATCTATATGATTTCCACTCGGGCGACGGCTCTGGCAGATTCGGTGATCTTCAACCACATCTCTATGTGGAGTCTTTGGAGGCGAGTTGGAGTCTTTTGAAGTTGTTTTCCCTTTGAATAAGGGTTTCGTAATCTCTGGGTGTTCTAAGTTCGGGCACAGGTTTTGGCGGAATCTTCAGATCTAGCTGCAAACTAGTTGGGTTCTATTTCTTTTTTGTCTTCATCGCATCTTTTTCATGGTCGGTCTTTGTGAAGACATTCTCTAAATTCTGAGTTCACGGGTGGGCCAGCAATTATCTTGTCATCATTTTTGGACACTTTTGATTAGCAATGTCTTGCTTAGATTTATTTTCCTAATCGTCGTTCTCTTCATTTGTTCTCCATTTTCTATGTGATGACTGCGAAGTGTTCTATGTGGTAGTAGACAAGCGCTTACAGTGCTTCTTTTATTCTTGTGTGTGGAGTTTTGATCCAGCAGACATGGAGAGTTCGTTTTGTTTCTCTGTGCTCAGATGATCTGAGCCTATGCTTTCTACAATCTCGAGATCCGTGTTGATTTGTCTCAAGATCCGTACCTCGAAGTCTGTGTTCAAGACTTTTGAGTCAGTATATTCCGTGTTTTCGGAATTTGTACCTGTGCAAGGGGTCTAATTTCCCTATTTGTGCCGTCTATCTGCTTCAGGATCTGTGCCATCCACTTATAATTCGTTTCTTTTCATGTCTCGTAGAAACGTGAAGTATGGCATCTTTGACCAACATTCTATTGGAGAGCAGTCAGAAGTTCAACAACAAGAATTACAACACCTGGAAGCAGTGCATGATGACTATCTTTGAATATCGGCGTCTTGACCAGCTAGTTCTGGGGAAAACTACACGTCCTCAACTGCCGGGTAAAGATCAGGAAAAATTCGATGAGCGAAATCGTGAAGCGTTGATGCTTATCAAGTTATCAGTGACTGATGATCAGCTGCCTTCGGTTCCGTCTGGGAAATCTGCAAAAGAAGTTTGGGATCTGTTGAAGGATCTTCATGAAACGTCTGACAAGAGCCGTGCATTCTTTTTAAAGAACATGTTCTTCTCGATCATGATGGATGAACAGATGTCTCTGCAGGAGCATCTCACTAAAATCAAGGACATCCGTGATCGGTTGATGACGATTGGTCGAGACATGGACGAGGAAGATATGGTAGTCATCACTCTGAAAAGCCTACCATCTGCTTACGAGCACTTTATTGAGACTCTTAACATTACTTCAACTAATGTTACTCTGAAGTTTTCAGATCTATGCAACAAACTCTTGCAACAGGATCGATGGAAACAGCAGTTCGGTAGCAGTGCTACTTCTCCTCAGAACAGGCATTTACTGCCAAGTCCTTTCAGCAGAATCAGGGCTCCAATCAGCCCTCTCAGCCATTCAGTCAGGGTCAGTCACAGGACCCTTCCAAGAAGTACATCCAATGCAATTACTGCCACAAATTTGGCCATATGAAAAAGGATTGCCGGAAACGCTTGGTTGTTGAACAGTCCAAGTCTGAAGCATCAACACCATCAGCACATGTCGCAAAGCATACTGAGCAAAAGGAGTCTGCTTTCTACGCCTTCTAGGCCATCTCTTATGCCTGTTATTTCAGTTGCTTGTGGACCTGTCTTTCTTTCGGTTGTCACCATTCAGGAGGAGCAATTCTGTTTTAGTTAGGAAATTGACCATTAAGGGGGGGTATTAAAATAAATTAGTAAGTTTCTATAATGGTCAATCTGTCTTTCCTATTAGTTAAGATAGTTTTATGCTTTGTTAGCTTCTACTTTATACAGTTTTCTGCTTTATGCAAGTTGTTCGTCTTTTATTAGTATGTTCCTTCTCTATATAAAAAGCATTCGCTCTCTCGTGTATTCAGTTGATTATATTCAATATAAATCTTTTATAGTTTATTCAACATTTTTGCTAGATCTCAAGTGTGATGATTTAATTCTCAAAATGTTCCATTGTTTCTTTGACAAAATTAGAAAATATCATGCAAATAATGTTAAAACAGCAATGCAAACTATCTTGTCTCTGATTTTAGAAGAAGATGATGATATCTCCAAGTTGTTGTTATCTCACTTGTTGAGTATTTGGAGAAAGGAACAACATGTTTCACCCACAACACATGAGTTGTCAAAAAAATTGGTTGAGCAGAAAATTGAGAAAATTAAAAATCAGTTGACAGAAGATGAATCTATTGCTTGTGGTTTACAGGTTACAAGAATTCCTAAAATGAGCAAGAACCAGTTGAGAAGAGAGCAGCGTTGTTTCACATGCCAGGAAGCTTGGACATCTAATCACATATGTGGGAACAACAAAGAATGTGAAATAGGAACTCCTACCACCTATTTATTGCACCCAAGTCATGATAAGAACAAAGAAGATGCTGAAAGAAATGAGTCTGAGCCTCTATATGATAAATACATGATCACAAAATAGGAGGCATGCATTGAGGAGCTAGCTGATTTGGGGAAGACTACCACAAAAATTAGTAATGCTGAGCCTACTCATGAGATAGCAGCCATTCCATGTGAGCATGATGGATGTGTGGAGTTCCCTAACGTTGACACTCAAGATTTGGGTGTTAAAAATGAATTATGTGATGCGGATTCAAGCCACAGCAAATCTGATTTTGCAAATCAGACCTTAGAAGATGTGAACAAATCAGAAAATTTACTTGTTGGTGATGGGTCCTGTTGATGGTTGTTTTTCAACAAGTCAACAATTAAAGTAAAATACTGAGTATCTGACTCTCTCTTGAGCAAAGCCTCTCGGATGCTGAACTAGGTGATCAAACGAGATGACTCCAAGGTTCCTTCTGATGGTTTCGGTAAGAGACAGCTCAGCGATTAAGTATGATTTTGCTGTTAAACACAAAGGGACTTACATAGACTCTTCTCCTTTCATTCGACTTATTCCTCCTTTGATGTGGATGATATGTATACAAGGTTTCTATGATAAAGAAAATGAAAAAGGGTTAAGGGCTTAGAAGGTTAATCTAAGGACAATGAGATAATGAAACATGTAAAGATAGACAAACTCCTCATGAAACCAGACTTCGCTTCGCCATGAGAACCAACAACTACACGAAGACGGTGCAATCTTCTAAGGAAACTCAAGGATTTTCATGTTGTAAATCTCCATCCAAACACCCACAGCTGGCGCAATTTGAACAAGCATTCACAACCGAACTAAAGAAAATGAAGGTTCAGTCTAACTTTGCAAAGTGGGTTGCCTTCAACAATACACGAAAAGTATGAACCAGAAGAATCCATCAAATATCTTTACGCATATTCATTACATCAATGCACTTCTAATCTATTTCTAAGCTACTTGAAACATCTCTTAATTCCATCAAGATTCAGGAAACCATGTTACTCCACAAGATAATACTTAACACCAAACAAGTAGCTCCAATGTCTTTGCATTAACTTTGAGAAATATTTACAACAATTTCAAGTTCTCTCAGAGAATTTTGAGTCTCTTCTATTCTACTCTTAAAATCTACTCTCTACTACTACTAATGATTTACTTATGATCAATATCTTACAAATGAGGCAACAAGGCCTTTATATAGTGCTCCAGTTTTACAATGAATGGCTGAGATCAATTTGATAGCCAAGGGTCTAGATTATGCCACCTCAGAAGTAGTTACAACAAATTGCTATTTTTAGCAAAAAAGAGAGAGGCAATGAAGGCACGTTTTCCAATGTGATAAGGTAAGGCGAAAGCATTTAAAATATTCCTCCACATAGGAATCCCTTTGGCTTCTTTCATTAAATGGTACATTTAATGCATTTAAAATAATGCGGCTAATCAAAATTGAATGATGTGTACTCGCCACATGGATGCCAACTCAGCATACTTTGAAAATTGTATCATCTTGCCTTGTACATCTCCTTGCAACTGGATGTATGATACTTGTTGCTTCGCTTGACTAACTTTGCAATGTTTCTTCTTCTTGTAGGATGTAGATATGAATGATCTTCTTTGGATGCATCCTCTTGAAGAGAGTAGAGTAGAGATATGATGATAATGATGTGGCTTTCTTCATGTAGAGTAGAAGACTCTCTTGACTTGAAATTGTAAAGTCTTGAAGTTTAGATGGATGAATGCCTTTGCTTGATGTAGATCTCTTGGAATGATGCCTCTTGGAAGATGATCTTGAATGATTCCTTAGAGCAGCCACATGAGGTTTCCTTGAAGTAGAGTGGATGCCTTCGGAAAGTCTTGATGAAGATGATGTCCTTCGGATGGATGTCTTCTAGACAATCTTAACTAGATGCCACTTGATGAAGAATTCTAACACAAGGATGATGAAGGATACCCTTGAAACAGCTACATGATGCCTTGCTCTTTTCTCATTCCTTGCTTGTCAAAGGTTCTTATCACTTGATCTTTAGATGATTCCTCCTTTTTGCTGCAACACAAGTAAAGAAACAGCATCAATCCCCTTTCAATAACATATAATACATAAGAATCATTACAAGCATTTCTAATCTAAGCACATGAGTTAAGGACTTTGATGTCTAACTTGAATGATATGAAAACTTTATCTAGACTTCACACTAAGATGGCATGCTGGTTGAGGTAAGTGAATTCTTCCTAGATTCCTCCTTGATAAGCCTCTAAAGTTTGCCTTCAACACTTGACTTTACTTCCCCTTGGATGGAGTATTCAAATTCTTCTAGATCTAGCACACTAGTCAAGGTCTTGAAGGTCTTATAGAAGGGCGCATTGGTTGAAGGATTTCAAATCTTCCTAAAATTCTCCTTTTAAAACTCCACTATTTTATCTCCTCTACAAGTCGCATTGGATGAAAGATTAAGATCCTCTTGCCTTTTACATTAGATGACATCTCCTAGATCCTCTTTGTATTCCTTGGATTAGTGTTTGACTCTCTTCTTGCATTTCGCATTGGATAGGTATGTTGAAGTCTTCTTGAGGTGATCGAAAATATCTTGATCTTCCTTCATAACCTTCTTAGGCTTTAGGCGCGTTGGATAAGGGTTTGAAATCCTCTTCTTTTGAGCGCATTGGATCAAGTTTTAAGACTCCTCTCAACATTGCTTTAGTTTGAACTAGTTTTCACTTGCTTAAGGGAGTGGCGCATTGGTTGAAGGATTGAAATCCTCAAGTTCCTAGCGCACTAGATAGGCAATTTGAATTCTTCTCATGTGTGACGCAATAGATGGGTAACTTAAATCTTCAAAAATGAACTTCATTCTCCCCTTTTATGTGGCGCACTAGATCAAGGATTGAAATCCTCAAGTTCCTAGCGCATTAGATAGGTAGTTTGAAGTCTTCAAAACAAGCTTCATTCTCCCTTCATGTATGGCGCACTAGATGCCACTTTTGATTTCTTCTTGTTGAGTGTTTTGATAAGGGTCTTGGGAGTGGCACATCACTTCATCATGTTAAAATCTTCAAACCTTGGTATATTAGATGGCCTTTACCTTGAAGTGAATCATGCATGGTGTTGGCGCATTGGATGGGACATGGAGAATCCTCTAGAAACAAATCCCATTCTTCCTTATGTTGCGCATTGGATGACCTTGGAGTAGGCGCTTTGGATAACCTTGTTGTAGGCTTGAAAACTTAGAGGTATTCATGAAGTTGGCGCATGAGACAAAGTTTTAAAATCCTCTAAACTCAAACCTTGAAGGCTTGACCTTGGATCTCACCTTCCTCCTTGTAGGGCGCATTGGATTAAACATGGAGAAATCCTCTAGATTGCGCTTTGGATGAGGATCCTTCAAACTTCACCTTGAAACTACTTGGGCGCATTAGATCAAGGATTGGAATCCTCTGGATTTACCCCTCATGAGGTCGCATTAGATGAGGCATTGAAGATCCTCTAGACTTCGCCTTGGAGACTTGACATTGGATAGGTGCATTGGATCAAGGTTTGAAATCCTCTGGTTTCTAGCGCATTAGATAGGCTTTTGAAATCCTCTGGTCTCATATTGGTGAAGTGGTTCTAATACTTGCGTTGAATGTTTGGGAGTTGTCCATTGGCGCATTAGATGAGGAATAAAAATCCTCTAGATTTTGGCGCATTAGTTCAAGTTTTGAATTCCTCTTCAAGCTAGATCCTTCTCAAGTCAAAACCCTCAAGACTTCCTCTTCCTTCTTGGTGGCGCATCAGTTGAGGTTTTCAAATCCTCTGACACTTATCATCTTAATTTCGCTCCAAGATTCATTCTAAGAGGTGTCTTTTCATTTTCGCACTAGTTCAAGGTATTGAAATCTTCATTTTTTCCTTCAAAATGATACTTTTGGTTTGGGCGCAGTAGATGAGTGATTGAAATCCTCATGCCTTTTCACATTAGATCAAGGTTTTAGATGGGCGCATTGGTTCATCAAGTGGAAATCATCATCTTCAAGCGCCTTTTCCTTGTGATTTTGCGCCAAGATTTTGCGCCACTTGGACATCCCGTCGCACTAGATCAGCTTTTTGAATCCTCTGGAAGCGTCAGGCGTTTTTCAGGATCGCGCGAGTAAAGGTATATTGAAAAATATATTTAAGTATAAGTTGAGAGATTGAATTTCTTATACTTTAAATATTTTTCAATATACCTTTCAGGATGTTTGAGATAGGTCCCGAATCCACCGGATTTAAGATACAAAATATAGAATTTGGAGGATTCACCAGATTTCAGACTTAGCCATTTTTGCAGGATTTTCAGGATTTCAGGCTCCAGACTTAGTCTTTTAGAATCTCAAACATTCTTCAGGATTGATCTCAACATTCAATATTTGGATGGGATTTGATCAAGATTCTTCATCACTGCAAGTTCATCTGCCTCCTAATCATGAACCAAAGATCCTAGAAAAGGAAATCACTACCGGGTTGGGACAGGAAGATGACCCAGGACATCATCCAGAACTTCATGCAAAGCATCGGAACTCAAAAAAGAAGGGGGGGTCCCCATTTGTAATGGGGCGATGTGTGATTTGGTCACAACAGGTCCCAGGATAGCTCTTTGGATGAACATGCATCTACTGTAATGAAACAACTTGCACAATATCTGAATATAATAGTAAATATGCTGAAAATACTTGATAATAGTATGCCACTTCGAGGGGGCAACCTCCTAATCCACTTCGAGGGGGATACCTCCAACAGTCTTCAATGAGAACACAATACTGAATATGATGATCTAATAAGACTCACTACCCCTATATATACCTATTTATGCCTAGGATATCACCCAGGCCGACTTAGATAGCCCTATAGAAGCCTTAGGCCGACCTAAACAACTAAATAACAATATAATAATGATAATATGACTTAATTAAGAGTTAAGATAGCCACAAGCCGACTATGCATAACCATATACACTATAGAAGTAAGGGCATAACATGCCCCCCACCTTTACAAAAGCGTTGTCCTCAACGCTGATCAATTGTGGTAGTTTCTTCATATAATCTTCATCATCCCATGTGGCAACTTCAACTAGAAGATATTTCCTTGATGTCCTCAGCTTATTCAGGTGTGTATGGAAAATTAACTTCATCTCCAAGATGTGTCTTCCCTTTGCATCTAGCTCTTGATGGTGATGAATGTGTTCTTCCTTTACTTGAACCTTTTGATGTTCCATAGAGGAAGAGGTGAGTAATAGTACATGGTACCCTTGCGTTGGTTGAATAGATTGACTAGGAAGTTCTTCTTCTTCTTTTACTTCTTCCTCTTCATTACGTTTTTCTTCTTCTTCTTCATCATCATCATCATCTTCTTCTTCTTCTTTTTCTTCTTCTTCTTCTTCTTCTTCTTCTTCTTTGTCTACTTCTTCTTCTTCTTCGGGTTCTTCTTTTTCTTCTTCTTCTTCTGCTTCTTCTTCCGGTTCTTCTTCTTTTTCTTGTTCTTCTTTGTTTACTGCTACTGCTGCTACTGCTTCTTCTTCTTCGTCTTCTTCTTCTGGTTCTTTTTCTTTTTCTTCTAGTTCTACTTCTTCTTCTTCTGGTTCTTCTTCTTCTTTGTCTGCTTCTTCTTCTTCTTCTTCTTCTTCTTCTTCTATTTCTTCTTCTTCTTCTTTTGCTTCTTCATCATCATCTGCTTCTTCTTCTGGTTCTTCTTCTTCTTTGTCTGCTTCTTCTTCTTCTTCTTCTTCTTCTTCTTCTTCTTCTGGTTCTTCTTCTTTTTCTTCTTCTTCTTCTTCTTCTTCTTCGGGTTCTTCTTTTTCTTCTTCTTCTGTTCTTCTTTTTCTTCTTCTTCTGGTTCTTCTTCTTCTTTGTCTACTGCTACTGCTTCTTCTTCTTTGTTGCTTGAGACCTCCTTTCTTGGTTCCTTCATTAAGGAACTTAACATGCTTCGTATATATGATATATCTTCTCTTAGGTCACACATATTCCTCTTGTACTTACTTATTTCCTCATCCTTATCAGAGGATTTCCCCAGTGTGACAGCATTCTTTTTGCCTCTTGTTGCAAGGCTCGTCATGATGGAAACCAATATTTTTGAAATAAATCACACAAATGAAATGTAAATTCTCCAAAATTTTTACTGTAACTTACTAAGGCCAAGATACCACTTACCCAGAAAAAAATCCAAAAAATTAGCAAATTTGTTGCCTTGAGAGCGAATTTGTTGGAAACCCTAATTTTGCAATAACTCGCTTATTTTTGCTCCAATTCCTCTGAAATCTGGATTGTATCTTCTTTAATATTGTCTTCAAAAACCCTTTAAAAATATTTAAAAAATTCGCTAAAATCTGAAAGTTATGCTCTTCCCAAAATCGCCTCCAATGATGAGAAAAAAATTTGCCTCTATGGTGCCAAGATCATGCTCTGATACCACTTGTAATGAAACAACTTGCACAATATCTGAATATAATAGTAAATATGCTGAAAATACTTGATAATAGTATGCCACTTCGAGGGGGCAACCTCCTAATCCACTTCGAGGGGGATACCTCCAACAGTCTTCAATGAGAACACAATACTGAATATGATGATCTAATAAGACTCACTACCCCTATATATACCTATTTATGCCTAGGATATCACCCAGGCCGACTTAGATAGCCCTATAGAAGCCTTAGGCTGACCTAAACAACTAAATAACAATATAATAATGATAATATGACTTAATTAAGAGTTAAGATAGCCACAAGCCGACTATGCATAACCATATACACTATAGAAGTAAGGGCATAACATCTACTTTGGAGGAAGTAGTGTGCAATGATTATGTCCAATCAGCCGCTTCTATTATGTCATTGGAGCCATCCCGTGAGGTACATAACAGCAGTACCTTTGTTGAGGAAGTGTGCAGAGTTGATGGCACGCATGATGATGCTTATCAAACAGCGAGTGATGATGATTCAGCCTCTTACCATAGTGCAGATTACAAATCAGAAAATTTGTGTGGAGACGATTTGTCACAGGGGTCTCATCATTTTGGAGGGCAATTGAGGGTGAACGAAGGCATGATTGCTTCAGCCTTAGAACACTTTGATGTTGTTGAGCAGTTGGTGGCACACTGTTGTTGGGCTTCAGGTATATATGAGCACCTTGATAGTGGACTTTCCCTTGCCGAGTTTCAGGCACTTAGAGATGCAGTTGGGATAATGAAGAATAATTACCTACAACTATTATCAGATAGAGATCATCTTCTCATGCTCGACGGTATCTATTATGATGCTCTAAAGGGAAAGGAAGAGGAGGTTGATGAGCCCACTTATGAGCTTGAGGTCAACACGGACTCTTTGAAGAGCGCTCAAACAGCCCTTCGAGAGTCAAAGTTACGGATAGATGAGCTTACCGTGGAGTTAAGCTTGGCGCGGTCCTCATCACCTACAGATACAATTCAGATATCTATGGCAGCGTTTGGTGATGATCATACATCCACGGATTGTGGTAATGAGTATGTGGAGGATGTGGCTACATCCATTTCATTTACTAATGCAGGTGATGTTGATAACTGAGAGGGGGGGGGTGAATCAGTTATCCTAATTATTTCCCTTATTGAACTTTCCTTTTAATTGATGCAGCATAGAATCAAACACAAAAACATTAATCATGAAATAAGAAACACATGACACAGTATTTTTGACGTGGAAACCCTGTTAAGGGAGAAAACCACGGGGTGATTAACCCAAAATTATTCTCTGTTAGAAGAATAGGAAATTACAAAAATGGCACTTGCCAATTAGGGCTCACTGCCCGAGCACACTGCTCACAAGAGGCCCACTGCCTACAAGAAGACACACTGTCTACAAAGTGATGAGAATCACAGTCTTGAACTGATTGGAAGCATCTGCATATGCTGGAGTTCAGTTCCGGTTAGGCTCAGTACACAGATCTGCTGCACTTCATCTTTCCTCTGTTCTTTATTCTGCTATCTTTCACATACCGGATCCTTTTTGCTACCTCTGCTCTTATCTGGACTTATTCGCATATATCTCCACCTAATTACTAACTTCACAACTAAATCCATCCTCTATATATATCCGCATAAGTAATTTCATCACTTTTCTAGTCGGCATCCGGAACAGTCTAGTTTCTTACAAACTCTCATTCTGTCGGCTGAATCCTTCCTCACCAAGCAATGCGGATCAAGCATATACTTGTAGATATCATTAATCATGTCGGCCAAACATGATTCATGCCTTCACAACCTCTGTCATCAACAGTAACACATCCGGAAAGCAGTCTGATACTCTGCCAGTCAGTTCTTCCTCTGTTTTCACTGTCTCTCAGGAATCCGGTACTCAACCATTCATATCTTTTTCCTTGTCCATCACCGGAGGCTAAATCCTTGGAATATACCACTCAAGGTAGTCCTCTTGAGTTCCCCAAATCCGCACTGTACCAAGACACTTCCTCTGAGAGATCCGGACCAATCTGTCGGACCTTGCCACATGCTCTGTTCTTCTTCACCGGACCACAACATTCTTTATTCTGACTTCCGGTAGAGACACATCATGACTTGCGGATATGTGGGATGACCTTTGTTGCCATCAATGACAACAACCATGAATCCATATAGTGTCTCTTGCCAACAGGTGACACATATGGGATGAGTGCATTGGATGAGTTTAGCAGGGAACAATATGTTGCACCAAGTGTTCCTGAGGATAGTCCCATTTCAGGTGATGCAGAGCAGATTATTGATAGCTCTTGTGGTGAAGTAGTGGATTCTCCAAGGAGTTCTGTGACAGATCACTACGTTGCTCCGTCTTCTTCACAAGAGGTATGCAGGGTATCATCGAGTTGGGAGATTGGTTCTCATGTTGATTTGTTTCCCTCTCTTGGAAGCAAATCAGAGATTACATCCCATGCAGCTGATTTTGATCAACAACTTATTGAGCCACAGAGATGGAGAGATCAGCTGAAGGTTACAGGAGAAAAGGTTGATTCAACCTTATCTCATTTTGATTGCACTCATAAGTATGTTGAGTACCTTCTTTGGACAGCTGAATTTGAGGAGAGACGGTATGGGGTCTCGGCTGGTACTCACATTCGTGATTTGCAGTTCATCAGGAGTGCTTTGGAGGAGATTAAATCAGAATATCTCCAATTGTTTCATGATAGGGAGTATGCTATTGGGTACGCAGAGAGGGTACACAAAGATCTCCTTTGCATGGATGTCATTCAGTTTTGTGAGGAGGGCTTTTTCTTGAGTATAGAAGGCTTGATCAATACCATGCCTGATCACAATCCCATTGAGTTTGTGTGGCTCTTTCTCAATCCTTTCTTTCTCCACAAATATGTTCCTAAAGGAAGTTTTGTTCCATTCCTTTAGGAAAGACTTTAAAGCTGGTAGTTTTATGTGCAAAGAGTACATCTTTGTGCCCAATATTTTTGGGAGCCATGTCCACCATTGTTTCATCAACTCATAAAGTTGTTATCATTGAACCACATGTTCTTGAATTTGAATGGGCATATGAGGTTTCTGGGTCTTCCACAATGTCCAACGATAGAGGGTAGTGGTCTGATCTCGAGCCTGGGATGATTCAGCATTCAATGGTAGCATCCGTGCTTAACCATTTTGGGGATAAGAAGTATCTATCCAACTTCTCCGCTATGTTATTGAAGCTTGCTCTCCTATTGGTCCATGTGAATGGGCCATTTTTTGGTGTGGCATCCCACGAATTGTTTTGATGGATAAAATCAATATAAAGTCTACCTATGACTGTGTTGTTCTTTTCATACCCCGTACTTGTCACTTGAGCTTGAAATTGCATCAAAGTCCTTGCAGACTATGAACATTTCATCTTTTATTGTCTCCAGGACAATCTATGATTTGGTCCCAAAGTCTTTTTTTTTAGGGTGTGTGTCATGTCCCCATTTCCGGCTTGAGCACCAAGTGATGAATGGATTAGCCTATTCCTCATTCCCGGAGGCTAATTCCGAATGATAAGGGAATGAAATGGGTTTTGACTAACTCTGTGTGTCATTTTGCAGGTACAATCAAGGAGTTTCAAGTCATAATCCACTAAGTCAAGTTTAGGGCGCTCATTCCTACAGTTACACTTCAAAAATGCGCCTTGGATTTTGAAAGCAATAATCAAGGGGATGGAGTCATCTTTGGATATGTTGAACATCAATTGGGCGAATTGACTCATCAAACTTGAGTTTGGGATCATTGAAGAAGTCCAAGTGAGTTAGGCGCACTTCCTAGCTCTGATAACCCTCAAAGTGCGCCTAGTCCTCATAAGGTGCAAATCCAGGATAAAAACATGGGTGTTTGAGCTGGGATGGTTGATTGGATCAACAGGAGTGGATGAAGTGAGTAGTCCATGCAAAGAGGAGTCTTAATGCATCTAGGCGCCAATTTCTCCACCAAATTCCCAATAGTTCGCCTAGACTCTATTGCACTTCAAACAAGTGATGAACTCCTTCAAGATTGATCAAGTGAAGCCTCGCCTTCAATAAGATCAAGTGGAAAGATGAAGTAATCAAGTAATGACATCTTGTTATCTAGGCGCACTTTTCCTCTAGCAACCTGTCAATGAGCGCCTAGCTATTTAGGTTACTTCTGGCACTCAATAATGGTTTTGAGATGGGGCGCTCAACATAGCTAAACTCCTTCAATAGGGCGCCTAGCTTAATGATGAAGTTTGGACAAGTATATGAGGTTTCCATGCCTAGGCGCAAACTCCATGATGCCTAGACCAAATGTGCGCCCAAGCAAGAACAGGAGATTCAATAGGTTGAATGAGTAGCACATTGATTGGTGAAGATACTTTCAACTTCAAGAAGCTTCATATCCTGCCAATCTGGGATGAAATTGGCCTAGAAGGCTCTAGGCGCACATTTTGACTGAAGACCTCAGCTCTGGCGCTTAGTTACAGAGTGAGTTAAAAGATGAAGTTTGAACATGTGAAGTAAGGCGCTCACTCCAGGATGAGGTATTTTACCTTCCAAGACAACAAGACTTGAAGACTTGATAGAGAAAACAACCATGCATGCAAGGCGCACTTCCTGCTTCACCTCCAGAATGCGCCTAGCTAAGAAAGAGGTTTCAATCCATTCATAGTGAAAGGCGCTTGAGAGAAGATAATAATTTTGATCCAGTTGTGACTTGTAGCAAAGCAAAATCATTCTCTTCCTAAGGCGCTATAGAAGACTCAAACAAGATGTAATACTTCAGATGAGGGCGCTAGATTTCAAGTGTTTGAAAGTGTGAATTATGCAGATGTGCGCCTAAGATAGTTGCTAGTCCCCAAGACCTGTTTTGAAACAAGGCGCTCCATCAGGAGATAGCGCCTAGGGTCCAAAAGATATTTGCTAAAGTTCTAAGTTTGCATGGAGTCATCAAATTCTTCAAGGCGCATATTCAGGCCTCTGCTACCTCAGTTGGGCGCCTAGTTCCACATGGGCGCCATTCCATGACCACATTGCTTTAATTGGGCGCCTAGTCAAAGATAATGTAGTTGGAGCTACCTAAGCTCTCATTGGTTGACAGGATGACTTTGGGATCCGTGACGAGGTCTTTGGACAAGCTTGCCAACTCAGAATGAGTCATCAGATGGAATATTCCCTTGGATATGCTTCTTGGGAAACGTGCCTTGGTTCCTCTTTGTGCATTGAAAAACGTGCCTTCATTGCCTTTGGAAGGCCTATAAAAGGAGGAGCTCTCTCATTCATTTGGCATCTATGCATTTTGACAAAATTCTCTCTGCAAAGCTGTTGAGCTTGTAATCTTGAGGCCTGCGAGTTTCAAGTGTTGGGGTGATGCTCCCTCAACTGACAAGGTGATGCTCCCTTGTTGTACTGTGAGGTGTTGACATTCAGTTGACATCGTTGAGTTCAATTGAGTCGATCAAGTATAGGCGCCCATTGTAATCATCAAGGCTCCAAGGCCTGCTTTGTAATTCCATTTGAAATAAAGTGTAACTTCATGCCATTGAAAGCATTACTCATGTAATAAGACATTGTGAGTTGATTGAATCAAGTAATAAAACAAGTACCCAGCTTAAGGTTGATTCATTCAAATAGTTATCTTTAATGTATATCTTTGTGTTGTTGAAATAGTTGATGTATTGATAACAAGTAAAATTGTCTAAGTAAGGAAAAATTTTGGTAGAATTAGTTGGGTATCTTACAGTGTGACCCATGGGGCCAAAGATGTTTAGCAAAAATAAATTCAAGTTGGAGGCTAGGCTATGGACAAGGCCCAATTGCCAATTTTAACTTGCATCAACGAAGTCTATGTTCATAGTATTGCCATACAAAAGAATGCCCAAGCCTTTGGAGGTGCCATCTAATTGGACAAAGTTGCCCTTCCATTTGTGCCATTTGTTTGTGAGTGCCTCTGCTTCTGCCACACTCAGCTTTGTTTCTTGGAGGAGAATTATGTCTAATTTTTGTAGGTCAAGTTGACACTTGACTAGGCCTAACTTGTTAGGGGCATTGAGGCCCCTAACATTCTAGGTTAGGAGTTTCATTGTGCCTATGGGGGGACTTTCACCCCTCGTGTTATCATTCTGAGCTTGAGAGTTGATTGTGAGCTTACTTCGTTTCTCGGAGGAGAACTATGTCTAATTTTTGTAGGTCAAGTTGACACTTGACTAAGCCTACCTTCTTAGAGGCATTGAGGCCCGTAACATTCTAGGTTAGGAGTTTCATTGCACCTATGAGGGGACTTTCACCCTTTGCGTTATCATTATGAGCTTGAGAATTTATTGCAAGCCTACTTTAAATTCCTCCTAGGTTTTGTTGTTTGCAGATTTTTCACGGGCCTAATGTTAGGGCTAGTGTTAGCCTTGAGTTTTAGGGGTTCTTGTTGAGAAATTGTGCATTGTTCTATGGAAACCAAAGTATCCTCCTCTTCCAAGGTAGGAATTATTTCTCCCCATTTGAGGTTCAGATCGCTGAAGGTCCCCTTCGCCTGAGTGTCCACCACCATGTTTGTAGGGGGTGAGCCTGAAGCCACCTTGTTTGTTTCTATCTCTGCGAGTAGGATGTCCAATGCCTTAGAGATCTAGCAATTGGAGTCGGTCATATTTCCTGCCATGTTCGTGTTTGAATTCAAATTTTCCTTATTTGTGAAGGTAGGGTCCTTCCCCATGATCAGAGTTGTGTTTTTTTTCACCTATTTCCATACAGATTTCCTACTAGTCTTGAAGCAATTCCTTGTTAGATGCCCCTTAATCATTAATAAAGTGAATATGAGAAAATAAGAACAAGGTTAGAAAACGATTCCTTGAAATTTTTATGGAATCCAAATATGTCTCCATTCTTGTCTTCTATAAAGGTACAAGGATATGACTTGCAATTCATAAATGTGTATATGTGTTTATGTTTTTGGTCTTGGAAATTTGTTTCACTCTTGAAAATCAAAATACTCAAATATCTTTACGTTGCTCAACTTAGAGGCCCCTATGGAAAAGCAAGGCCTTTTGCAGACATATTAGAAAATCTCTATTATACAATATAGTTGTCACTCTTCATGACAATTATGATGGCAAAGCCACCCAACCATAAATCATTTTCTCATTCCAGGATGAAGAGAACATATTGTTATTTAGAAAGATTGAGATTTTATCTGGACATTGTATAGCTTAAACCTGCATTTATACAAAGTTAAATGTAAAACCAACTAAACCTATTATTTTTAGATATAATATAATGTTAAAAGAATAAATGCACAGAATTTGAGATAACAGTGTGTCACACACTTCAATGTGTGTGTGCTTGTCTTTATTGTTGTACAGCGAAGTTAGATTGATGATTGTAACTTACATCATGTTAAGTTACCTTGTTTGTTTCTATTTCTGCGAGTAGGGTGTCCAATGCCTTAGAGATCTAGCAATTGGAGTCGGTCATATTTCCTGCCATGTTCGTGTTTGAATTCAAATTTTCCTTATTTGTGAAGGTAGGGTCCTTCCCCATGATCAGAGTTGTGTTTTTTTTCACCTATTTCCATACAGATTTCCTACTAGTCTTGAAGCAATTCCTTGTTAGATGCCCCTTAATCATTAATAAAGTGAATATGAGAAAATAAGAACAAGGTTAGAAAACGATTCCTTGAAATTTTTATGGAATCCAAATATGTCTCCATTCTTGTCTTCTATAAAGGTACAAGGATATGACTTGCAATTCATAAATGTGTATATGTGTTTATGTTTTTGGTCTTGGAAATTTGTTTCACTATTGAAAATCAAAATATTCAAATATCTTTACGTTGCTCAACTTAGAGGCCCCTATGGAAAAGCAAGGCCTTTTGCAGACATATTAGAAAATCTCTATTATACAATATAGTTGTCACTCTTCATGACAATTATGATGGCAAAGCCACCCAACCATAAATCATTTTCTCATTCCAGGATGAAGAGAACATATTGTTATTTAGAAAGATTGAGATTTTATCTGGACATTGTATAGCTTAAACCTGCATTTATACAAAGTTAAATGTAAAACCAACTAAACCTATTATTTTTAGATATAATATAATGTTAAAAGAATAAATGCACAGAATTTGAGATAACAGTGTGTCACACACTTCAATGTGTGTGTGCTTGTCTTTATTGTTGTACAGCGAAGTTAGATTGATGATTGTAACTTACATCATGTTAAGTTACCTTTTAGACATAACTGATGTTGCATTATTACATCATTAACATAAGCAATAAATGCCTATCTGTAGAAAGTTTAGTCTAACATTATATTATATCTAATAATTGTCATCGGCAAACATTAAATCAAGATATTGGCTATAGTTCAGAGAAGTTGAAAACAATTAAGCACAATTACTACCTGTGATAATATATCTATGATATTTTTAGTCTCAATCAATTTGACTACATCACAAGTATATATTCTTACTAGTTTATGCTGCATGCTCTGTAGTACTGTACGAAAGAAACCTACCAAGTTTGTATGATGGACATGTGTCAACACCTTCAATTCAGCAAGAAATTCATTGGTTCCCTGTAAATTCATCTTCTTGATTGCAACTTTCTGTTGACAATAAAATATACATTCAAGATTATTCCAAAGTGACTTCACTAACAAGTAAAACAAAATTGTGGCCTCTTCTTTTGTTTAAACCATATAAGATCCTTGCAGCTCTATCAGTTTCTTATCTTCAAGATTGACCTTGCACACCTTTACAACAAAGCCTTCAAAATATATACTAAAGTGGTTTAGAAATACAGTTTGTTAGGAATGCATGCAGACATAACATCTAAAATTATTTATGGAATAAAGTGCATCCCAGAGGCAATTTGACTCTATTAACATGATAATACAAATACTTGCACTATTTGCTACATACAATATATCAGTAAGACAGTTTTCAAAGCAATGTCAGAGTAAGGGCATCCTACTACATGCATTATAACATAAAAGAGCTACAAAATAAGGACACTTACAATGATTCAAATGCTGATTCACAAACAAACAAACATGGGTGGCACAACAAAAATGTGGCACATTGTTCAATTTAAGAGACTATCACAGAATATAAAGCTGCTTGCATTCATTATCTTTTCCTCGTTACAGAGTGCAAGAAACTTGATCATTTTTCTTTCAAAAGGAGACAATGTTATGTAAGTGAGTAATGAACTCAAATGGTTGAAAATACCATTATGGTAGACAGTAAGAAACTCAAAACGTTGAATTTATCAATAGATGAACAAAAAAATTACTGAAACATGAACACCCTATAGAAATAACTCAAAGATACGAAATTAACTCATTATTTAAGTGACAACAATTATGAGTTGAATAAATGACCTGGCCATGAAGAATGCCGTAATAAACAGATCCATAACCACCTTCACCAATCTTGTGGTCTAGGTTGAAATTGTTTGTAGCCAAAGCAAGCTCATCATATGAGAATTCAACAGAATTTTCTGCTGTAATATCAGAAACTACAACTGGCAAACTTCCAGACATGACAGACATTGAACTTTGACCAGAAAATGCCCTCGGTAACCCTGTATGGATGCAGAAGAGTATGAATTATAGTAGATAGACTTAAGAATAAATCCAAAATTGTTGTTCTACTTATAACTTTTAGAATTTACATTGCTACAAATTCTTGTTTGAGTACACTTTCTGAACCAAAGTGGATGATGCAAGTTCCGTTGCCTTTCTAAAAAAAGGATTAGGCAGAAAAAATGATTCTTGAATCTTAATATTCTAGATGAAAAAAAAATTGAAAAATGCTGGGAGTATATCTAGGTATTTCCTTCAGAAATGTTGAATAGACAAGCAAGCTTTCTTTCTTGGAAAATTTGAACCCCAACAATAGAATTTACTACATTAACATGACTTAGCATAAAATATGTCTAAGACTCTATTGCAAGGGCTAATAAACTTTCTTTGACCTAGCTGTACTTTGAGTGCTATACATTTACTAAATTAACCCAATATCGAAAAATTTGCTTACCTGCAACTAAACATTGTTAGCCTGTTTAATATCCCTCAAACAAGGGTGGTGGGCTAGTTTAATCTCTCCTTGAACAGAAATTTGGTTGACCCAATATGGATACTTCCATAGGATGAGTATCATAACTTGTTAGAGCCATGAATCAATGTCCTCATTTTCCAAGTGATCACCTAAAGGAGTTGGTTAGCCTATCCTATTCCCATAGGCTAAGCTAGAGGCTAAGGGAATGACCTAATTGATTAAACATCACATTTAGTCAATTTTATTAGGGCAAGTTGATGATGAGAGATGGCTTTGTATATTTTTGTGAGCTTATTGGTGAATTCAAAATAAATAGAATAATTTGCCCTAGAGATGAGCGACCAAGGAGAGAGAAGAAGGAAATAAAGGAAAATAAATGGGAGAAAATATTATGGTTGGCCAAATTGAAGGAGAAAAATAAGATAAATCCAAATAAAATTCCCTTGAGGTGGACGACCTAGTGAGAGGTCAAGAAATGAATTATTTAATGCCAAAAGTGGTTCACCCCACTTGGAGAAAGGAATAAAAAATAAAATAAATATTTTATTTGTATTTTTGGGTGCCTAGCATGCCTTGCATGAGGTCGGCACTAAGGAGGAGAGAAAAATGCAAATAAAATAAATAATTTTCCCTGAGGAGGTCGGCTAGACTTGGAGGGAAAAGGTGGCTATAAATATAAGATCATTTGAGGCCATTTCATCATCCATTCATATCTTATTTTCATTTGGAGATTCTTCTCTTGGCTGCAACTTTGGTTGGGCTTCATTCCAAGGACGAAAACCCTTGGGAATGCGGTGAGTTGGACGAAACCCTAGCTCATCTTGTGGAAGACTCATCACGGAGTTCTAATTGCACTTCATTGGAGACATTTGGGGGTTTGGAGCATCATTGCATTATCAGATTTGCAGATCAAATTTGGAGCAGCATTGTTGTGGCATTTTGTGAGCATATTGCATTAGGGTTTTGCCCTAATTTGGAGCGCCACTTTGGAGCAGACTTGAGCTCCCATCTTTGGAGGGCGATTTTGCATGTTTTGGAGCAGCAAACCCTAAGCACTTGCCAAGGAAGGATTCGCCCATCTAGGATTTGATGTTTGAAGACTTATTTGCATATTTTTGGTAGGTAGAATCATAGTTTTAGATCTGATTTATAGAGCAGAAATTTGGGCATATGTTTGGCATGTTTGAGCCCAAGAATTCATTGTAAAATCAGTCCAGAATATTTAGATTTGTAACAGCAGAAGTTTCCTACATAAAATTATATTTGTATGTTGCATTTGGATGCCCTATATTGTGTTGTTCAAGGTGGATTTCATGTTTGATATGAATATCAATTGGTAGCATCATTTGGCATGTTTATTTGTCATGTTTGGGCACTTGTATGTTCGCTGTGATAATTTGTTTGAAATCAGAAATCAGAATTAGGGTTTGAGCAGAAATAAAAATCAGAAATCTAGGGCAGATCCCATTGGGGATACTACACAGGGCTGCAGGGCCATGCCCTAGCCAACCCACAAGCACAATCCCACAAAAAAGCGAAAAAACATGTTTTTTTTAATTTTTCACATTAAAAAGACATTTTAATAACATGCAATAATCTAAAACGTGATTGATAAACCTAAAAGTGACCCAAAACACTTGCTATTTCATTCACTTCACAATCACAAAGCACAAAAACAACAAATATCATTCCAAGTTGCCATGTTTGCATTTTTTAAGCTTGCTAGTTTTTTTCAAAGGTGGAGGATTGCAAAGGTGCCAAAGATGTTTGCTAAGTGCCTATGATTAAGATCATCCTCATATAATGAATTTTCTGATTTGTCTTCAAAATCATGCCTCTCAAAATCAGCTACCTCCATGACATCCTCTTTGCATAATTCATGTTTTGAAGCTAGGACAGCATTATGCTCAATCAAAGAATCATCATCATAATAGTATGGTGTCAAAACACAAGTAGACTCATTGAGTTCTCCCTCAATGGTTGAGTTCTTCATCAAATCCAAATCAAATGATTTTGAATTACCAAGAACGTTCTTCTCCACAAACTCTTCAACATGTTCTTCTTCAACTGATGGATACCTATCATTATTTGCTGGTCCAAAAAGTGTATGCACAACTTTCTCTTCCTTAACCATAAAATGAGCCTTCAAATCTTGCCATGCTAAAGGTCTTTCATCAAAGTAACTTTGTTCATCACATAATAAATTTTCAGTATTGCCTCCATATGTATGAACAATATCACCTTCAAAGTCACCCAACTCACAAATTGATTCCTTGCAACTATTATGTAAAGATGGTGAGACAATGCTATGCTCAAGTAATGGATCATCAAGAGAATTCATACTTTCATATGGCTGATCAATAACTGCTGATTTGACAAACTCCATATCAGCATACCCTTCAATCTCGTCATTGTCATGAAGACCCGTGTCATCCTCACTTGTGGATGCATGAAGTGATTTTTCTTTGTCCATATCATCACCCTGCTGAAATAAACATGTGATCACCGTTTCATCTTCTTTATTGTGTCCACATGTATGACTAGGTGTCCAAACTTCCTGGCATGTGAAGCAACATTGTTCTTTCCTCAACTGCTTTTTGCTCTTCTTTTGGGGCTGATTAGAAGATTTTTGAAATGGTTTATAAATTTTGAAGCCCTTCTTTTCACATTCTTTCGTCTCTTCTTATTTCTTCTCTTTCCTCTTTTCTTCTTCTTTCCCCAATTTTCTAATGTAGTTATATAGTTTCATCTTGCTTGGATTCCCTCTTCATGTATTCCCAAAAAGTCATCAAAAGAAATTTGATGCTTAATGTCATCTGAACCACTGCTATAGTTCTAAATTTTTCTGAATCACACAACCCAAACAAGCTGGCAAGATACTCTGCTCTGATACCACTGTAAGATCCCTAACCAGATCTGCCCTGAATTTCTGATTTTTATTGGTTTGACATTTCGTCAAACCCTTGTCATGAAAGCTGCTAGGTTTTATTTATGAGTTTGTTTATTTGGAACAGCAGATAGATATGCATGTAATAATGTCAAAATACAACCTCTAATGACTAGATATTACATCAAACATTTGGCATACAATAGGATAACTCAAATCAGCCTTTTACTTGATTGACTTCAACGAATTACAAACACCCAGTTCATTGTAATATACTTAGTGTTGGTTTTTTCCCGGACTGGATGCTTATTCCCAGATTTCCCTACAAGGTAGCCATCAATGATCAACAGGATCTCTGGGCCAGGGGCCAACAGTGTAGGAGATAGACTCTATATTTTATCTCCTCTTCTTCTTCAGGCTCTGCAAAACCTAGGGGGGTATTCCCTACTCAACATCCATGAGGATATACATACAAGGCTGGGATGCTGACAGAAAGCAGATAAGTCCTCCTGTAAGTAGACCAAAACTGTAAGATAAGAGCAAAGGGGCTAGCTTTGGGCCTATTTGCAGTTGTAGACAGAGGACTGAGGATCCTAAAACTAATTCTAATGTCCTAATGGTTGTTTTAGAGTTTGGTTTTGATTTTATATTTGGATGCAAAGCTGGACATGGTATATAACACAAAGACAAAGCTAGATCGGTGCCTATCCAGGGCCTGGAGTCAATAGACATACACCTGTGAATGATATGCATGAACAACTAAAACTGGATTTCAGGGGGACACATATGATACCTGCCTTACAGATATCTCCCAATACAGAGTGTTAAGCTATCTATACTTATGGCATCCCTACTGCAGTATACCCTTCCCAATGTTCAATCTGAGAACAATTTAATCTACCCCTTGAGCAGAAGTTAAGAGATCAGACATTCAACACAAGAATTCTATGTTCTAGAGTCTCAAACATTGCTTAAATATCCAGACTCAGAAGAAAGATACATGCAATACTAGAGACAGAATTAACAAAACACATGCTAACATAGCATTTCTCATATAGAATTAACCATGAAATCAGTGGATTCATGCAAAAACGTACAACAAGAGATACATAAACTCACAGGTTTTGGTGTACAGAGCAACCAAATCAGCTGTATTGTATTACAGAGCCAAATGTTCAACTTTCAACAACCACAAAAATGGTAACACAGTCTGTCTATATTGGCCAGAAAGTGTACCTTACAGCAATTAATTACATGATGGACAACAAAAAACGTCAGATACAGATCCCACAAAGGGATGGCGCCCAGAAGTTATTGCTGCATCAGACAAAAGAGTAAACAAGGGTGGCCTCGAGCCCTGTGCCGCCATCTGGAAGTCTTTACGCCAAAAAATCAGGTACATGGCTGCTCAACAACTCGCCCACGCCTCAGCACAGTCGCCATTGATGGCTCAACAACCCGCAGCCACTGAGCAAACTGTCGCAGCGTTCAAAATGGAGCTTCCCGCCAAAACGCTCATCACCACAGGTTTAGAATAATACAGGGAGATTAGTCCCACATGCACGGTGAGGAGACCACTTTAGCATTTTAAAAACATGGCCGCAGGTATAACAAATGTCGAGCGCTTTTGCCGCGCTCGACGCATAAGCCTTTGTCCAAAGCCTATCGCCAAGACCCGAGCCATCGGCACACTCCCAAATCCTCCTGCCGATCTATCAAGTCTCGCCGACGACACCTCCCGAAAACCTACAACTTCCATATCGGCCAGAGAAGAACCATCGGCCAACTCCACAAAACTCATCCCGACATCAATAGTCTGGCCGATGACCACAAACTACACTCTGCACCCCCGTCGGCGTGACTCCCTCTATCGGAGCATCCAAAAATCCTCTGGTCGACCTCAATAGTCTCGTCGACCGTTTCACTACATTCCCCTCATCGGCCAGAGACTGACCATCAGGCTAACTCTCCAGACTCCCACCGACAATACGAGTCCCCCCGATGGCCACCAAAACATACTTCGTCGGCCAGACAACAACCGTCGGGCTAGCCCAAAATTCCCTCGCCGACATACTAAGTCATCCCGATGGTTCACTCCAAACACGCCCGTCGCCAAGACATAGACCATCAGCGTAACAGAAAAGATGCTCACCGACAACACAACTCACGCCGATGGACCCTGGCCTCCTCCTTCCGTCGGTGTGACATACACCATCGAGCAAGTCAAAAACTCTTCGGCCAATCCCACAAAGTCACACCGATGCTCGTTCCAAATCCCTCCATCGGCGATATCAACACTATCGGCCAAACCCAAAGCTCCCCAGCCGATGGACCAAACTCTCACCGATGAAGTCTCCACATTCCTCGCCTGTCGGTATGACCAAAGCCATCGGCGAACAACAAAATGCCTACACCGATAGAACTTGTCACCTCGATAGACACATCCTCCTTGGTCCCATCGGCCAAGCCCCCCATCGTCGGCACAACTCAAAACACTCACGCCAACAATACAACACACGCCGATAACATCCATCGGCCAAACACAAATGAAGCCTGCCGACAATGAATATCACACCGATGGCATCTCCATCGGCCAAACCAAACACATCGGAGGGAACAAAAAATAGCTCGCTGATGATGCCGATCACTCCGATGAACCAAAAACATAAAGCTCCGAACCTTTGAACCATGAACCGGTTCAAACGGATGGTTCAACCAAGAAGTTCAACGCCGAACAAAGCACTTCAAAAAGAACATTTGCCGAACACAAACACAAAGCCTTGAACCGTTGAACCATGAACCAAAAGGGTTCAATGCGGTGGTTCAAAACGATGGTTCAATCATAATCTGAGCACTCAAAAAGAAGTTTCGCCGATAGAGAAAGTCACAGCGATGAACAAGGAAACTTAGGGCCCAAAAAGAAAAAACCCTCCAACATTTGCGCTCAGATCCAGACCAAAATTAGTGCCAACACTGGCTCTGTCTGGGGACGTGCAGGTGCAAAACTGCAGCGAGGACCTTAGAATCTCTGGTTTCGCAGATTGGGCCATATCTATTGGGCAAGAGAGTCGATCATTGCACCAACCTGCACAAAAACTATATTTTTAGTCATCACTTGGGTGGCCCCGGGTAGCCAAAAAGGAAGAACCAAAATTTTTTCCTGCCAAATGCCTGATTCCAAACTGAAAGATCCCAATCCCAACTGAAAAAATTGGCATAGTTTGTCCATAAGGTCATTTGCTCAATTAGATATTCCACCACCTTTGACAGCTTGCCACTTGTAGTACTGCCTCTGTCACTCTGCATTTCAAAATCAAACATGTAACCATACATGCTAAAAAATCCTTCAGCATTAAGCAACATATGCATGTTATACTCTTCAGATGGTACATCATACTGCTCTTGGCAGTCTTCATCATTTATCTGGCTACTGCACACCATCAGGCACTCATCCAGCTGATCCAAAAACTCAAAATACTCAGAAAAAATGAGACCCCCAATATCTACTGATATTGAAAACAAATCTGATCCACACACCCAATGTTGCACATATCTAAACCAGGTGATGATGAACATCCATCATTCACAGTTTGCAAATCTATAGTATCTTCACAAGAACTGAAGATATCTGATTCATATGCCCCCCACTCACAAACTGATGTAACACCAAGGTCAACAGTCTCCTTATATTCATCATCATCCTCAAAAAGAGGATTAATCCTACACCACTGAAAGTCAAGATTCACAGCATCAAAGGCATCTGTAGACTCATCATAAAGGGGATTAACACTCACCGCAAAGGCCTCTGCTTGTTCTTCATGATACTCCAATTCTTCTTTAGTACTATCAGATCCAGAGTCATAAGAAGAACAAACCTGATCCATGAATTGATCATGGATATCATTTCTATCAACTGATTGCCCCATATACAAGATTTATGCTTTTTCAATGCATTCTGAAGTTGAGCTATCTGCATCATTCTCCATCCCTCTAATACTTCCTGATGAAACTGATACTGACTGTTGATCCACATGATCACAACCTTGCACAACTGGATCATTTAAACATGATGGCTCTTTGATAAGGGCTGGTATGTAAATATTACTTGAAAAACCATTGTTTTCAACTTCATTTGTTGGGCAAAACAAGACATCCTCCTTTATAACAGAAACATCATCAACTTGAAATGATGCAAAAACTGGGACAATAGGGGTGTGAATACTTTGACATTCATTGTCAACTCCTGAATTAAATCTTTCATTAACATCGGGGGCTGCAGGACAACAAAAATTTTCAGAAAAATAACCCTTTTGTATTCCATACCTCCAATTGTTTTCAATATCTATTGCAAACTGATGTGCCTGATGCAATGTGGTGGGCTCCTTGTCTCTTAATCTGTAACTCATTTTCTTATCAAAAGCTCCCAAATAGACAACTAAGAACAGTGCATCATTAGGTCTCATGCATTCTGGAATTCTATTCAATGCCCTCATAAATCTGAGGTTAAAGGCTGGGATCAACTCACCTTCTTCAATATGGATGTACATAAAATTACTAATAACTGCATATTCAGATATTCTTTCACCATATTGTACTAGAAATGCAGATTTAAAACCATGCCAAGAGCTGACAGAGTGAGCTGGAAGGTAGGAAAACCAGTCCCTTGCATCTTCATCTAGAGATTGAACAAATAATCTCATAACCACATCCTCATGGTCAATCTCAAAGTCATCTATCACATTCATAAACTGCTGCAAGTGTCTCTCAGCTGATTCATCCTTTATACCATTAAATTTAGGCAAAAAAATTCTGATTTTAGGTGGAAGAGCATTTGGATAGCCACAAATGCCACTGAAATTTATGGGCTTATATCTGTCTATGTTGAAACTTCTTTTATTACATTGTTGGGACTAACTACTATACATTTTTGCACTTGACACTTCACAAGGGTGCATAGGCTGATAATACATCCTTTATGTTTTTGCAACCCTCCTCTCTACTCAGATTTTCTACAAACAATGACTTTAGGCACTCAAAATTTAGACTGTTTTTTCAAACTTTCCTAAAGTCCTTTAAATGAGTCTTTTTAGCAACATTGCATGCCCTTTGAAATACAGAATAAGTTCTAATAAAAGCATGCAAGCTCTGCTTTCACCAATGTTTCCCTTTTAACCAGTGCTATCTCACCAAATAGGGAGTCTGTCAAACAATATGAAATACCTGGATATGTTGCAAGAGCTGCAAATTCTTCTCTGACTGATTTTGTTCTTTTATCAGGTTCTTTGATGCAGAGTCGCCACCTCCTTGAAGAGGAATGAGCTTCAAACAAGCTGAAGCTGCAAATTGATTTCTTTCTTTCTGGGTCATCCACCAGCAGAGTCACATATACAACCTTTTTCTCTGCTGCAACAAACACATCCAGGCCTAATTCTGCAATCTCGTAGACTCAAACTTTCATGGATATGACATTGATCTCCCCAGCAGAGTCGCCAATTTCTGTTGGTTTTTTCCCGGACTGGATGCTTATTCCCAGATTTCCCTATAAGGTAGCCATCAATGATCAACAGGATCTCTGGGCTAGGGGCCAACAGTGTAGGAGATAGACTCTATATTTTATCTCCTCTTCTTCTTCAGGCTCTGCAAAACCTAGGGGTTATTCTCTGCTCAACATCCATCAGGATATACATACAAGGCTAGGATGCTGACAGAAAGCAAATAAGTCCTCCTGTAAGTAGACCAAAACTGTAAGATAAGAGCAAAGGGGCTAGCTTTGGGCCTATTTGCAGTTGTAGACAGAGGACTGAAGACCCTAAAACTAATTCTAATGTCCTAATGGTTGTTTTAGAGTTTGGTTTTGATTTTATATTTGGATGCAAAGCTGGACATGGTATATAACACAAAGACAAAGCTAGATCGGTGCCTATCCAGGGCCTGGAGTCAATAGACATACACCTGTGAATGATATGCATGAACAACTAAAACTGGATTTCAGGGGGACACATATGATACCTGCCTTACAGATATCTCCCAATACAGAGTGTTAAGCTATCTATACTTATGGCATCCCTACTGCAGTATACCCTTCCCAATGTTCAATCTAAGAACAATTTAATCTACCCTTTGAGCAGAAGTTAAGAGATCAGACATTCAACACAAGAATTCTATGTTCTAGAGTCTCAAACATTGCTTAAATATCCAGACTCAGAAGAAAGATACATGCAATACTAGAGACAGAATTAACAAAACACATGCTAACATAGCATTTCTCATATAGAATTAACCATGAAATCAGTGGATTCATGCAAAATCGTACAACAAGAGATACATAAACTCACAGGTTTTGCTGTACAGAGCAACCAAATCAGCTGTATTGTATTACAGAACCAAATGTTCAACTTTCAACAACCACAAAAATGGTAACACAGTCTGTCTATATTGGCCAGAAAGTGTACCTTACAGCAATTAATTACATGATGGACAACAAAAAACGTCAGATACAGATCCCACAAAGGAATGGCGCCCAGAAGTTATTGCTGCATCAGACAGAAGAGTAAACAAGGGTGGCCTCGAGCCCTGTGCCGCCATCTGGAAGTCTTTACGCCAAAAAATCGGGTACATGACTGCTCAACAACTCGCCCACGCCTTAGCACAGTCGCCATTGATGGCTCAACAACCCGCAGCCACCGAGCAAACTGTCGCAGCGTTCAAAATGGAGCTTCCCGCCAAAACGCGCATCACCGCAGGTTTAAAATAATACAGGGAGATTAGTCCCACATGCACGGTGAGGAGACCACTTTAGCATTTTAAAAACATGGCCGCATGTATAACAAATGTCGAGCGCTTTTGCCGCGCTCGACGCATAAGCCTTTGTCCAAAGCCTATCGCCAAGACCCGAGCCATCGGCACACTCCCAAATCCTCCTGCCGATCTATCAAGTCTCGCCGACGACACCTCCCGAAAACCTACAACTTCCATATCGGCCAGAGAAGAACCATCGGCCAACTCCACAAAACTCATCCCGACATCAATAGTCTGGCCGATGACCACAAACTACACTCTGCACCCCCGTCGGCATGACTCCCTCCATCGGAGCATCCAAAAATCTTCTGGCCGACCTCAATAGTCTCGCCTACTGTTTCACTACATTCCCCTTATCGGCCAGAGACTGACCATCAGGCTAACTCTCCAGACTCCCACCGACAATACGAGTCCCCCCGATGGCCACCAAAACATACTTCGTCGACCAGACAACAACCGTCGGGCTAGCCCAAAATTCCCTCGCCGACATACTAAGTCATCTCGATGGTTCACTCCAAACACGCCCGTCGCCAAGACATAGACCATCGGCGTAACAGAAAAGATGCTCACCAACAACACAACTCACGCCGATGGACCCTGGCCTCCTCCTTTCGTCGATGTGACATACACCATCGGGCAAGTCAAAAACTCTTCGGCCAATCCCACAAAGTCACACCGATGCTCGTTCCAAATCCCTCCATCGGCGATATCAACACTATCGGCCAAACCCAAAGCTCCCCAGCCGATGGACCAAACTCTCACCGATGAAGTCTCCACATTCCTCGCCTGTCGGTATAACCAAAGCCATCGGCGAACAACAAAATGCCTACACCGATAGAACTTGTCACCTCGATAGATACATCCTCCTTGGTCCCATCGGCCAAGCCCCCCATCGTCGGCACAACTCAAAACACTCACGCCGACAATACAACACACGCCGATAACATCCATCGGCCAAACACAAATGAAGCCTGCCGACGATGAATATCACACCGATGGCATCTCCATCGGCCAAACCAAACACATCGGAGGGAACAAAAAATAGCTCGCCGATGATGCCGATCACTCCGATGAACCAAAAACATAAAGCTCCGAACCTTTGAACCATGAACCGGTTCAAACGGATGGTTCAACCGAGAAGTTCAATGCCGAACGGAGCACTTCAAAAAAAACATTTGCCGAACACAAACACAAAGCCTTGAACTGTTGAACCATGAACCAAAAGGGTTCAACGCGGTGGTTCAAAACGATGGTTCAATCATAATCTGAGCACTCAAAAAGAAGTTTCGCCGATAGAGAAAGTCACAGCGATGAACAAGGAAACTTAGGGCCCAAAAAGAAAAAACCCTCCAACATCTGCGCTCAGATCCAGACCAAAATAAGTGCCAACACTTAGAAATACTAAATCAGATTGTACATGGAAAAATAGACACTTCAAATTAAAGATTTGAAGTGTTATGTACCAATCACCAAAGTATAAGACAACTCCACATACATGTATAAATGTGCAGATCCAGTTTTGACGGCCAGCAATGAAGCAACATCAGCAATATACATTCAAACTCAGATCTGCTCCTTTGAAATATAGTTGACAAACAATGGATGATGATGACTCTCAAACCCTAGCTGGGTGAACTGAATTAGCACTTGTTTATGCACCTTTATGCCTCCAAAAACCCCACGATCTTCCTCTAAACAGCTGTGTCTCCTCTCAATAGGGCAGCGCTACCATACATGGGTGATCAGCATGCTAGATGAGAGGGCGGCAACTAGGGTTTGGCCTCCAATGTTCCTCGAAACCAAAATAATGGAGAATGATGTCTTTATTTCAAACCCTAGATGGGCGATCAGATTTGGCACTTGTTGTAGCTCCAAAAACCCCACAATCCCTTCTAAATCAGTTAGGGTTTCCTTCCACAAGGTGGCGCTCCCTTGTAAATGATGTTGGCATGCTAAAATGAGGGCCGCAACTAGGGTTTTGGCCTTCAATATTACTCAAAATCTAGATTTTGTCTCCTCATGGATGGCGCTCTCCTAGGGTATAAACCCTCATATTATTCTTCAAGTAAAGCCCTCAATATGAAGCTGAAATATTGTCCCTTAGATCTAATATAAAATCTGAATTAAACCTGTAATCAAATCTGCATATAAATCTTCATTACCAAAATTGTATTTGGCCACAAATCTCACAATTTTGGCCCTAGATCTTCTCCACACCAATATGTAGAAATAAATGTCTTTGTAGCTCAATCTACTCCTCAAATCACCAATGAAGTGCAAATGTGAATTCCATAATGAATCCACCTTAAGATGGAATTGGGTTTTCGTCCAATCCACCAGTATTCCTAAGGGTTTCTGTCCTTGGAATATGATGAACCTGTGTTGCAGCCAACAAGAGAAAATCTCCAATGTAAATGACAAGATAAGAATGATCCAAATGACTTGCTTTTACCTCCTTTTATAGCCACCAATGAACCTCCTCTTGGCCGACCTCCCTTTTCGGCCGACCTCCTTTTTGTATTATTTGATTTTCTCTATCAAAGTAACTTTTATAATAAAGTCATTTTATATTATAAATAGGTCCAAATTAATTAAATAAATATAAATAATCCAAAATTGACTCAGGATTACTTAGTATTTAATTAATTAGATTATTCCCTTGTAACTCCCGACCTAGCCTACGGGAATAAAATGGGCTAGCCGACTCCACTAGATGATCACTCAGAAAAAGGGGACATTACAGAATTAAAGTTTGTCGAGGACCTGTTGTGACGTTTTTACACATCGCCCCATTGCAAATGGGGACCCCCTTTTTTCTCACTTTCGCCGTCGTTTTTGCTTTGATCTTACAGCTTCTTGCCCTGATCCATGAAGCTAGGAAAGAATGTCCGAGCAGTCAGCTCACAGGGAACATTAGGAATGCTTGAAATAGTGAATTTCTCCCAAGGATGAATAATGCCCTACCTATCATTCCTCGATTAAATCTGGATAGTCCATGGAAGGAATCCATCATCCCATAGAAGAAGTCCAAATCCTTCGCTCTCAGCATAAGACTCCGTGATGAATAAGAAGTTCCTGTTCTAGGGTCTCTGTCCACAAGTTCCTGTCCGGGAATCCTGTCCTGAAGGTCCTATCCAGGAATCCTATTCCAAAGTTCCTATCCAGGAATCCTATTCCAAAGTTCCTGTCTGGATTCTTGTCCTGAAGTTCCAATCCAGGGTCCTGAATTCAACAAGGCTTGTCATTTCCATGTCAAAATCCATCTTTCCACCTTAGAACCCTCTCCATTCCCGGCATGGAACTCAATTCTAATCTTGTTCCAAGACTCCATGTCCCACTCAGAAAGTCATTCCTGGACTCCAGTCCAAGAATCCAGCCCGGAGATCCAGTCCGGAGTCTTGTCTGGAAGTGCCTATCTCGGAGTCTTGTTCAAAGAATTCCTGCCCGGAATCCTATTTCAGGGTCAATCCAGATTCTTATCCCGACCAGACCCGGAACTCAATAAGGACTGCCACTCCTTGGCATGTTCATCTTCCCGCCGTGGAACTTAGTTCCTGGCCCGACAGCCTCAGTCTGGACGATCAATCTAGGGGATATCCTTCTGATCCCAATCCGGCACTCAACCTCATTTCACAAACTCGGAAGACTCCCAAAGCAGTAGGATTTTCAAGACTTAGGGCAATTTCAGAAAACAATCAGTATTCAGAGTATCCCTCCGGAAGCTGGAAATGCAGACCTCTGAACATTCCTGGTCGCATATTCCAGTACCAACTGGAATATGCGCCCAGGACAATTTTGCGCCCTAGGACTGGAGGTGCCCAGTTCAGCGTCCTGACCTGTCCAGTCAATCCTGGCTTGAAAATCTATCTCTAACTCCTCGGTGGATGCCTGAATCTTGGAATTCATAGTCAGGATGGAAGAAATGAACTTCGTATCTCGCCATAGAAATGAGATATTCCACGAAGGATGGAAGAAACGAACTTTGGATCTCGCCATGGAAATGAGATTCCTCGAAAAGATGGAAGAAACGAAAGCCCCGTGTTTCTGATCCCGTGTCGATAATTGAACCTCCGTAAAACAGCTCAAGGTCTACCTGCTACAAAACTAAAACTCCACTCAAAACTAAAGAAAAGGTATTTCCAAGGCCAAAATCCATAAAATTGGAACAGGCAAGGTCAAAAGCGCAGAATCCTCCACCTACTAAAATGTGCGCTCCAGGACAATTTTTGTCCTTGGACGCAGAATCCTGCACATGTTGAAAAGTGCGCTTCAGGACAATTTTTGTCCTTGGGCGCAAAATCCCTGACCTACTGAAATTTGCGCTCAAGGACAATTTTTGTCCTTGGGTGCAAAATCCTTGACTGCTGGGAATTTGCGCTCTCCTGGGAACTTAGCCATTTTTTCAGTGTCTCTTAGGGTAAATGTATATTAAAAAATATATTTAAGTATATACCTTTCAGGATGTTTGAGATAGGTCTCGAATCCACCGGATTTAACATGCAAAATCTAGAATTTGGAGGATCCACCAGATTTCAGACTTAGTCAATTTTTCAGGATTTCAGGCTACCGGACTTAGCCAATTCCAAACAGGAAAGTTGCAAAATCATTCAAACGAACTTCGTATCTCGCCATAGAAATAAGAAATTCTGCAAGGATGGAACAAATGAAGGATGCAACAAACGAACTTCGTATCTCGCCATGGAAACGTAAGGTTCCCGGAGGATGGAAGAAATGAACTCCGTATTTTTGATTCTGAGTTGATAACTAAACCTTCGTAGAATAGCTAAGAATGTACCTGCTACATAACTGGAATCCCACTTCAAAACTGAAGAAAATGTAAGTCCTTGGCTAAAATCCCTGAAACTGGACATCCAAGGTCAAGTGGCGCAAAATCCTTGACCATCAGGATTATGCGCTCCTGGACAAATTTTGTCCTTGGGCGCAGAATCCTTCCCCTGCAGGAATGTGCACTCCTGGACAAATTTTGTCCTTGGGCACAAAATCCTTCCCCTGCAGGAATGTGCGCTCCTAGACAAATTTTGTCCTTGGGCGCAAAATCCTTCACCTGCAGGAATGTGCGCTCCAGGACAATTTTTGTCCTTGGGCGCAAAATCTTTCACCTCTGGAATTTTGCGCTCTTGGACATGTCCTTCTAGTTCCTCAACAGAAGCCTCCAGTCCGTCATGGGATCTTAGAACTTAGAAATTCCTGCGGAACGATCCTCCTCACCCAATCATGAATGCAACTGAACAACTTGTTCCAGGACCTATAGGAGGATGTGCCAGGCAGATTCCAACTCCTTCCGGGAGTTTCAGCTTGAATGAATTCCTGTCCACAAAAAGCAAATTTGCGACATTTCCGTCTGAATCATCCTCCAAGGGGCAATATTCCAAGACTTGGCTGGTTTTTTGACAAAATGTTCAAGGATCATTCTAAGGAAGAAAATCCAAAACCTCAGAAAATCCCCGACGTCGCAAAATCCCAAACATCAGGAAATCCCCGACAGACCAAATTCCCCGACACACCAAAATCCCCGACATTGGAAAATCCCCGACGTCGCAAAATCCCCGACATCGCAAAATCCCCGACAGGTGAAAATCCCCGACCACCTGGAAATTGCTCCCTGACCTGGAAATTCCTCCTGTCCATGCCTGGTAACCCTGGAATGAAGGAGAAGTTAGTCCAAGTGTGAAGGATACCAGAAAGTGAAGAAAATTCGTTGTTTATTCAGGAATTCATAAACTAATCTGATCAATTATGCAAGTTTAGTTCCTGTTTTATCTTTTGATTGCATTGCATTTAAGGATCTTGTTCATCATGACTACTCGGAGTTTCCCTTATTTTGCAGGAATCCAGGACGAGGATGAGCTTCCATGAAGACAGAGCTCAAGGATGATCAAGGATTATCTCAAGCATCATGAAGTTCCAACACCGAAGAGGAGGACTACTTCCAACGCCAGACGAGGAGACCACATGTGAATTCCACAAGAAGAATGGGAAGAATCACTCCAGGCCCAGTATCAGGGATTCCGGTTCCGAACAAGAGGATCAATCCTTGGAAAACCAAGAGGATATACTTCAAGTTCACCATCCATCAGGAAGAACAGGAATCCACGCAAAGAATGGATTTCTAACCCAGGAATCCAAGACAGGGAATCCTATTCCATGACAGGGAATTCCAACTTAGGAAGGAATTCCATTCCAAGACCCTAAGGAAAGTGCGCCCCTGCTAAAGGAAGGATTCCTCCACATAAAAAATCCTGTTCACCCTAGAATTTGCGCTCGGGATAGTGGACTCCAGGACACCATGGAATTTGTGACCAAGGAGCAGGACAAACAAACAGTTGACTGGTCTCACCTACCAACCAGGCAGCTTAGTCAGTCTGACGTCCAGGACAGGTGGCAGCATCCCATGGAGCCTATGAGATATTCATCCCTATCTCTTTAGGGTTTGCAAAGATTTCAAGGAAATCTGATCTTTTTTCACCCCCTTGTTTGCTAGCTAGCCTATATAAAGGCTGAGGGATGCCTCATTGTATCCCCCTCTCTCTCTTCTTTTGATTTCTATCATTCTGATGCTCCTAGAGCACCCTAGTAGCTAGCTTTTATTTCTGCATTGTTCTTCCTGAGCTGAAACTCCAAAGATCAATCAGATTGTTGTAATACAGACTTCTGAAGCAATAATATATGCATTGAAGAATGGTGTTCATATATTTCTTTAGATTTTTGGCATGGTCTTATTGATTTCTTGGAGCAAATCTGAAAGATATTGAAGTTATTTCTTGTATTTTCTTACTTTCGTTAGATAGATATGATGGAAATGTTCTTGTTGAATGATTGAAGTTAATTTGTTCATACCATTAGTGATATGTGGCTTGCAAATCACTTTGTATGGTTAGTCTGAACGTAATCCATGCTTAACTTCGGTTGTTTCTGTATGATCAGTTCCATGTTCCATGACAGGACAGTGTGAAAATCTCTGCCTCTACCCCAGAAGATTGCACCATCCCTGCCTAGTTGTTGTCTCATGGCGAAGCAGAGGACTGGTTCCAGTTTCCATCTTCAACAACAGTCATTTCCATTGATTAGATTCCTAAACCCTTACCCCATCTTTTGCATTTTCTTTTAGATTTTCGTTAGGATTAGTTTTCTGAAAGCTTCATTGCCAAATCATCCGCCTAAACCAGAAAGTGGAACCTAGGAATTCCAAGCTGTCCATTTGTGAAAGAGTTCCATTCGCCCACAAGTCCGAGTCCCAGGAGTGAATCCCATGTCTATGAAGGAGTAAGTCCCCCTCATGATCAAGGAAGCAAAAATCCTTTAGGGAAAAAATCGGCAAACCAAAAGTATAAAACTTTTTAAAAAAATCGGGAAAAAATCGTGAAAAAATCGGATTTCCAAAAAACGTAGAAAAATGCAAAAAACAGAAAACCTATTATTTTTTAAATCTTTTGGGGTTGGGTTTGATATATATATATTTTAATATTATAATATATAACTATTAATAATATAATATATAACTATAATAATATTTATAATATATTATAATATATAATATTATATTATTATAATATATTAATGTATATATATAGATTAATGATATAAATATTATATTATAATAGAATAATAAATACTAGTAATAGTAATATATTATATATTAATAATATTAGTATTATATTTACAAGTAAAAAAAATTAATATTATATTCAGAACAAAAAAATATTAATATTGTATTTTAATATTATAGTATATAACTATTAATAATATAATATATAAATATAATAATATTTATAATATAGTATTATATTTATAATCAATATTAATACTATAATATTATATATTATATTATTATAATATACTAATGTATATATAGATTTTCTGACATAAATATTATATTATAATAGAATAATAAATAATAATAATATATTATATATTTAATATTAATAATATTATATTAAAATATATTATTAATATTTATATTCGCCCTAATTGGCTCCAATCTGTAAACTATTACCCGATAACCTTTTCGAACGCATAAAAATGAAGAAGATATTAGGGATATTCTATAATTATTACAGAGGGAATTGGGGAAATTCTTTAACTATTATATTCTTTATTTTTATGTGCGGTGGGTTTTGCAAATTTTTTTCCCAGTTTATATGCTATAGCTATTAATAATAATAATAAAGAAACTTACATAACAAAAATATCATTTAAATTTTTTTTTAAATCATTTTAAAAAACAGAGCAGATTCTTCTCTAATCGCAATCTGCAACTAAAAAAAATTAGAGTTTTTTTAAAAACGCCGACAGTCAATCTAGCAATGTTGTGATCATTAGTGTTTTTTAAATATGTTTGCAGGAAGGATTTGGCAACGTTTTTTGAACGGAGTCACAGTAAGCGAAACAAATGCATGGAAACCCTAGACGCCCGAAAACCCTAGATGAATGAAAGATAGCAGGCAGAGTAAAAATAGTAAGAACCCACCAGTTGACCCGTGATTAGAAGCGATTTGAGCATAAAAACTATGATTTTGTAGTGATTATCGAAGAAAAATCGAATAAAAACTATTTGACTGCGATTTTTTTGGGGAAAAAATCGGGAATCCTGGCGATTCGCGATTTTTACAATAAATCGCAATTTCTACTTCTATGCTCTTGATTACCAGCAAATCACATCATTCCACTAAGTCTATCCCTATGCACGTCAAGACCTGACATAAAAGGAACCTTGGAGCAGTCTCATTCGATCACATAGTTTAGCGTCTGAGAAGCTTTATTCAAGAGAGGATAGGATACTCTGTGTTTTATTCTAATGTTGTTGTAGTCACAAAAACCTCATCATAAGGACCAAACAAAAAGGGGTTTCCAAATGAGTAAATTATGGCATATCAGATAACAAGAAGTTGATCTCAACTTTTAGCAAAGAAAGGATCACAAAGGCCACCCTCATCAACCGACCTAATATAGTGAAGAAAGTGTTGGTGCTTAAATATGTATATTCAAGCACCTTCCTATAAATGTTTTTTTTTTTATATGTCCTTCGGCGTGAGTCCACTTTTGTCTTGGCAATCACACTCTTCACAGTGGTATGTTCATTCCATCGCCAAGACTTTATCTATCGGCAGCAGTGTTATGTGTCCCATCGATGGTAACTGTCAGGCCGATGAGGGTTGTTCAAGGTAATCATCGGCGGGAGTATTGCTATCGGCGAGGGGGTTTTAGGTCCTGCCGATGTGTTGGGGTCTGGCTGATGGGAATGCCATCAGCGTAATGAAGAGTATCGGGCGAACCGTGGAGTATTAGGCCGACAGGGTTGTTCTTGCCGATAGAGCTGCCATCGGAGTGATCGATGCGATCGGTGTGTCCGAGGGGAGTTACTCCGATGGTGCGGGTCTAGCCGATGAGGGTGACCATCGGAGTGACTTGATGATCGGCGAAGGTGTTTTTTGTCACTCCGATAGTCTATGTCTCGTCGACGGAGGTGTTCATCGGGGAAACATGTGATGTCGGCAGGAGGGTTTTTCATTTGCTCCGATGGCGGGAGATGGGCCGATGGGCTATTGGTGGAGGGTTCGTGGGTCGTGCAGGGTAAAATGCTCGACATTTAGCATACTTGCGGTCCCGTTTATAAAATGATAGAAAGGTCCCTGCAGGACAAATGTGGGACTTTTGTTTTCACAAAGGTGGAAGAGTCAACGAAAGCAAAAGTGCCTGCGTGGCACATTCCCAGTGGTTCTCAACTTTTCAAAGCGATTTGAGGCCGTGAGTCCTGCGATGGGAAATGATCGACGGCCATATTTTGAAGTTGGAACATTAGTTTTCTTTGCGTCCTCAGGCATGTTTCAGGCGGGAAAGTTCCATAGGAGTGCTGTGACGGTTTCCAAGGAGGCTGCAAGTTTGGCACGACATTAATGGCATGGAAAATGCAGAGGTATGGCCCGATTGACCGAATAGCTACCCGATTGCAAAGGAAAATTCTCAGGTGGCAGCGTGGGGCTCGAGCTCAACCATTCCCAGCTTTCTTTCAGCTTGTGCATTAATTGTTTCGAGTACCATTCTCACGGTGCTCTGCATTGGGTTGAATTTCGAATTTTTGAGAAGACTTTGTGATTAATTGTTGAAAGTACACTTTCTTGCTGTTTTAAGCAAACTATGTTACTCTTTTGTTGTTGTTGAAAAACTGGACACATCTGGCATTGTAATAAGATACAACTGGTTTTGGTTGCTCTGTGCAGAAGATCTTGTGAGTTTATGAGTCTTATGTTTTATGTATTGTGCATAGATTTATTAGTTTCATGCTGTTTTAGATGAATGATGTTATACTGCATGTGTTTTGTTATCTGTCTCCTGTATTGAATATACTTTTCTTTTGAATCTGGATATCTATGGGGTGTCTTGGGTTCTAGGATATAGGTTACTATATCGAATGCTTGATCTCTTAACTTCTGCTCTAGGGGTAGATTAAAGTGTTTTCAAGTTAAGTGTTGAGGAGAATATATTGCAGTAAGGATATCATAAGTAGAGATAACTTAGTACTCTGTTTTGGGAGGTATCTGTAAGGCAGATATCACACAAATCCCCTTGAAATCCAATCTCAATATGTTTATGCTGAACATTTACATGTGTCTACTAACTCCAAGCCCTGGATAGGCACCAATCTAGCTCTGTGTTGAGGTTATACACCAGGTCCAGGTTTGCATCCAAACATAAAATCAAATTCAAACTTCCAACACAACCACTAGGACTGTAGAAGTAGTTTAGGACCAAGATCCTCTGATTCACAACTGAACATAAGCCCAAAGCTAGCCCCTTTGCACTTATCCCACAGTTTTGGTCTTCACATAGGAGGATTTATCTGGTTTGTATCAACATCCCAAGCCAACCTATAAGCATATTCTCATGGGTGTTGAATAGGGAATACCCCCCTAGGTTTTGCAGAGCCTGAAGAAGAAGAGGAGATAAAAATAGAGTCTATCTCCTACACTGTTGGCCCCTGGCCCGGGAATCCTGTTGATCAATGATGGCTACCTTGTAGGGACACTGGGAACAAGCATCCAGTCGGATTAATAACCAACAGAAAGTACAGCAACTAAGCAGGAGGCGACAAACTATAGTACAATTCTAGGCACTTACTTTCTTAGCCTATAACTTGGCTATGAGTATGCTTGGGCTTGGTAATAAAGAAAGGAGGGGCCCTCCAATAGTGGCTGCCCACATCCTTTCTTGAAGACATTGTCTTTCCAAGAAGAAGATCCCTCTGTTTCTTCCTACAAAAGAGGCCCATTAAATAAGGCATTTAGAATGAGGCGAGGGACAATGCAATCCTTTCAACCTAGTGAGATCATCAGATTGGCGGGAAATGGTGATGGCAATCAGTCAAACACCTTCAGGTTACATAGGTCTTGGGTATGAGAGAGTGTGCACTACCTTATTGGCAAGAACAAATTGTAGAAACATCATTAGAACTAATCAGGTATTTATGGGCTGAAACATCATTTTTTGGACATAATATACCATCCACTCCCTCAACTTAGTGATGCAAAAGATTGACACTCAAATAAAGTGGGTGAAAGAAATACACGGAAGGTGAGAAAATTTAGATGTTCATGGCAAACCATCATGTATCACAAGGCATCTTCGAGACCCCCTTGGAGTTGTTGAAGGTAAGTTTATGGAATTGCAATATTTATTTTGAATCTAATTTATACGACATTTACTTTTTAAATTTTAATTTGTTATTTTTTACACTGCATTAGGTTGTTGAGACTCAATTCACATTGCACACAATTGTTTTGAGACAACTTGTGAAGGTGGGGAAGGCATTGGGCACCATGGTCATTGGCAACCAATGGAGTGTGTGGAGGCAGTCAATTTCACAGAGGGCCCAAAAGGTTAAATCATTGACCCTAGATAATGGTTCGTGGGCTCGTGTGGACTACATCTTGAGTTTCACAGAGCCCATCATGAGTATGATTAGGTTTACTGATACAAATCGGCCGTGTTTGGAAAAAATATACGATGGCATGCACTCAATGATAGATAAAATAAACCATAATAGTAGTGGAGAATGACCCCAAAAAAACATTAAGAGTGAAAAAATCATTGTTGACCACTAGAACAAGATGACCACACCTTTGCATCTCCTTGCATTTGCATTGTCTCCCATATATTACAAAACAGATACTTTCTTTGTCTAGGAGAATGGCGCCATATGAAGAAAGCGAAGTTGCTAAAGGGTACAAGAAAGCATTTCTAAGAATATTCACAAATCTAGAAGTAGAGAATAATGTTAAGACCGAGTTTGTCAGGCTCATCTCATCGCAAAATCATGGTATTAGTCATTTTTAAGACAAGTTCAAGAAGGACGCTCATAAATTGTAGTACCTCCATGGGCAAAGTTATATGTACCTCCAACCCCTTGCAATCAAAATTCTGTCATAGGCAAGCATTTTTAATTTTTTAACATTCTTACTATCCTATCACATTTTTAAATTTCTAACTTGTATTGACTTTGTCTCCAATTTCAACAAGTTGTGAATTCTTCGGCTAAGCGGAATTGCAGTACATACTCCTATATCCACTCATTTAAGTGCAACCTATTGGCTGCCCAAAAAGTAGAAGATGTGGTCTATGTCCCATTCCAACTTTCATCTCCTATCACATAAGGATGTTGACTACAAGCAAGGGGCATCGAAGAATTGAGCTATAACCTCTAAGTGTGCCAACTTAGATGCATTTGTTTTAGAGCTTGCTAGAGTCACATTAGATGTTGATGAGGCTTCTACACATGATGGAGCTAGTGGGACTGGCACTGTGGTTGCTTGTGGTTCAAATGAGGTTTGAACCAACTGATGACTTAGACATAGATGCTTTGGATGGATAACCAGAAGCAAATTTTTTATTGTATTTACTATTTTGTAATGATTTTCATTTACATATATGATATAACATTGAATTTCAATTATCAATTATTTTTATCACTATCATAGTATCAAGTATCGAATGTGTTTTCAATTCTGTTTTTTTTTTTGGCAAATTATAGGTATTTTATAAATTTCTAATATTACTATTATTATTATATTATAGCCATAACCAGCCATACCAAACCCGGGGGAAAAAATCGTCATACCAAGATACTCGAACCCATACCCAATCTCATACCAAAACCGGAAACTTAGCCTATAACAAATGAGTTGCATCTTACACTTTAGTAATGTTCATGTTTTAGTACGAAAACTAAGTCAACTGTAATACAACTATGCAGACCGCCTAGAGCAAAGAAAAACAGCACATGAACATCTTGTTTACCGTTGACAAACTCAATTTGGGAAAACTCCAGCATCGACAAAGTCTGAGAATCAGCAAATGCAAATTATAAAGAGTGGCTCCAATGGGACAATTGGGCTTCTTTGGACTCAATTCATCTCTCCTGAAATATCCTATCACTCTTCATTCTGCAAAATCAGATTTTATGACCTCCTATACTTCTGAAACTCTCATATAACTGCTGCAAACTCTAGTGTCGAACTATGAGCTCAGTACATGCTTTTATAGACTTCTAAGGATCATTTTAGTTGCATTCTGCTCTTAACACACCATAGGAAGATCAACTGAACAGTTTGTGCGAGGTGTGAACCCTGCTGCCATGGTCTTGGAAGTGCTCCTTGATGGGTCTGCCAGGTACCAAATTTGTCGAAATGGACCCCGTTGAATTTAATTTCCTAATGATTGTCTGTTGCTCTTTGGCTGCTTTTGCACTATTAGCCAGTGGCAGGTTTGACATGGATCAAACCCATCAGATTTTTTCTTTTCCTCGATCCCCTGCATCCCTGCACCTCACTGATGACTTCTGGGGGTCCATACATCCTCAGATAGTCACTTGAGTGGCACAAGTGCAAGTTCTGCCATGTGATATTCATCTTGTCTATCTTTTTCCATAACTTGGTTAAGTGTTTTGCCAACTCATTGTGATAGTTTCAGTGTTTTGAACGTCTTGTTAGGATGTCTCTGCATCTCTGCCATGTTGACTCATCCATTTCAGATTGACCTCCCATGTACATGCATAAACATATGGAAAAAACTATAATTCCATATGGAACAAGATATTTTTGTCCATATGGTTTGCCTATAATATGACCCTACTCAAGGATTAACTAAAATGATGGATAAGTATTCCTACCAAACCCTTGTTGTGAGGATTTAACTATGGTCCTCAACAAAACTGATCAGACCAAAGCTAGATGGGCATCACCATTACCCAACCATTGGGGTAAGGACTTCTTGTAGGTACAATTCCAATGTTCCCTCGAAAGAGAGCTTGAACAAAAAAAATAGATATAGACTACATTGGCTACAATTTCCATGGTCCCTTAGAAGAGTATTTATGCCTCACCACCATGGCATGTTTTCCATATTATTTTTGCTCAATAAATAGAGGGAATTATCAACAGAAGTTATTTATTATGCTAGGCCATGAGTCTAAGACTCATATATTTAGATATTCGACTTAAAAATAAAAATGTGATATATCATAGATATAATAATATAGTTTTCATATAAAATTTAGAAAGAACAAAGTTAGATATACTAAACATTGTCATCGTTTACATCAACAATATAGATGTCTCCCATCAAAACATAAATCCTTAGTTTTATTTCATAAAGATTAAGAATCCCCCCAAAATTAAATAGATCTATTAGAGTTCACTGTCATGTCATCTTTCTATGATATTAATGTAAAATCTCCTTAGAAATTGAAGTCCCACATTTTTGTGTCAAACTTATCATATTAATGTAGAATAAAACTCAATTTCTCCTGACAGAGAATGTACAAACAAAAGGGCAAGACTACACTAGGTTATTTATAACTAACTTGAGTCAACCAACTTCCATTTGGGTACATATTCCCCCGGCCTTGGTCGGCCAACAGGTTCTAATCCAGCAAAAGGTTACAAGGCAGCATAACCAGGTGCCATTTATTAGTTAACTAGACTTAAGAATGTCTTATATTTACTAGAAATTATTTAAATGTAGTATGTACTTCTCATGGTGCAATCCTCATTCTATGGTTTCATCTCTTATTCCATTATTCCTAAAGATTTGTGAAGGTCTCAATTTTACAAAAGGGGGACATGTACTAGGTTATTTCAACCTAGCTCAAGTCAAGCAACTAGTTCTATTCAAATACAAATTCCCCAGGATAAGTCAGCCGAGATTTTGTAGTTCGGCAATAGATTACAGGGCAGCATAAACAGGCACCATGTCATCCTAATTTAACTAGACATGAGCATGCCATAGATTTCTACAAAGTTATTTAATGTATTTATCATGGTATAATCCCAATTCCATGGTTTCATCTTGTACCAAAATTAGTACCCCTATTAAACTTTGCCTCTGGTCAAAATTGTAGTCGGTAACCAAGCCATTCTTGTCATATTATTGATGTCGGCTAAGTTGTCTCCTTGGTCAAATTACCGTCTCATCAAATGTTTGTCTATTTTTGTCAACTAACAATGTTTGCAGATTATTCATCAACAAGGGATGTCAAAGAAAGATATTGAACTTTCAATGGTTCAGGAACTCCAACACAAGAAGAATGGTAGCAATTGGTGGCAGGAAGAAATCCAAATCATGCCAAAGGAAGAAATAAAGACATGTTAGGACAAAGACTAAATCACAGCTTTTCAATGGCGTAACCAGTCAAAAATTGCGATTTGGGTGGCCAAGTCGGAGGAAAACCATGGCAAGAAGGAAGGAACTTAAGTATCTAAATGAAAGTTGCATCTTTCTAGTGACATTGCCGGGGTACAATGGCAGTTCAAGTGGTTAAGTGTTGAAAATGTGCATCCAGCATGTATGAATGCAAGTTTTAATAGAGTTCACACTTATTCACTGGCGTTACCATCCTAAAAATGCAATTTAATTAGCAACAGAGTACTAAAAGTGCGACAAGATGAAAGCTGCAATTTTACTAAAGTGTCAAAGTTGCCCTTTATCAAAGGCAACACTAGCATGAAATGACCGCTTAAGTGGCAAAGATTTTATATAAAGACATCAATGGAGGAATACATCAAGTTTAAGTGTGATATCGGACTTTTTCATTGGGTTGTGCTAGGTAAAAATAGCAAAAAGAAAGAAAACGCAACAAGCATGTGACTTAACTAAAAATTGCACTTTTCTAGAAGTGCGACTGAAGTGGCTAAGTGATTGGAAATCTGCAAGCAGCAAATATGTTAAAATATAATGAAGAAATCGCACTTTTGGCATGCTAATGCCACTTCAAAAGAGCAACCAACAAATTGAAGACTTGAACACTTAAGTTGTTGCACTTTTCAAATGGTAACACAACTTTAAAATGGTGGCAATGAACTCATAAAACTGTGCTCAAAGCAATGACAAGATAAAACATTAAGTTAAATCATGTTTTTCATGTACAGGTTCATCTACTTTGCTTTCAGGAAGATTTGTATATAATGTGTAGAATGGAAGTGGAACAGATGCAATCAGTCAAGGTAATTATGCTTTTAGACAATCAGAACAGATTTGGAAGGTTAATATCAAAGAGGGATCATCTGAGATACTGAAAGAGAAGAAGCTAAGACTGTCCAAAAATGTAAAAAGCTCATTTATAACAAACAGTGCAAATCAAATAGGCACATGATCAATTCTGTAGACTATCAACTTCTCCAATGAACCAGAATGAACATTGAGGCATCTAACACCTTCTAACCTCAACGAAATTAGGAATTATAAAACATCCTCATTTTGTTTAAAATTCTGAGTTTTTAACAGCTACTTGAATAAATTGATAAACAATCATAAAGGTCAAAAGAAATAAACAATGAATGAACTTGGATACGGCAGGCAAACTATGTTTTCTCTTTGTATTCCAGAACAAACCTTTTGCAGCACTTTCTGTTGAATGTAGAGAGCCTAGCAAAACACTTGGTGTTCTCTCTTGTTCAATGCGACCTTGCCTCCTCTTAGGAAGATAAATATGGAAATATAAAAAAGTAAGCACTGCAACCAGGAGTACTACAAGCCCTCCGCCAATTGATACACCAATAATTACCAGCTTGTTGTGCCTACGACTGGCATCTGTCAAAGCTTACCAATGTTAGACAGGCAAACCATCCATACCAGAAAGCATGAAATTGCAGAAATCAACTTGCCACAACGTGACAATTCTAAGTTACTAGTCATGCTAAAACAGTGCACGGATGGGTGCAAGCAGTGAATCATACGCAACACCTCGTTGATACTGACCAATTTGACTGCACACAGGAAAAACGGATCACAAAGCACAATATCAACATGTCAAAGTGAAAAAGTCATTTGGAAATAACAGAATAGATGAGATGGGTCATCTAAAAACGAAAATGGTATCTTTCTAACTATATAAAATCAGCTACCTTGAACTCAAAGGAATGATGGGACCACGGTAATCTGCATAGAAGTCAAGAAAGCATGTGAGACTCTAAGGAAAGTTTGGTATCTGATGCCAAGAAAATAATTGAAAGCAAACTTAAAGGATCTTCAAGTTCCTAATTGGTCAATCCAGAATTAGTAAAATCAGAAGAGGTACACATAAGCTAGCAAAAAGGAAAGAGAGCATATTTAGGAAAACGGTCATAAATAGTCAAGGGATGTTAATTTTCTGCTATGATTCTACGTGCTCGCAGATTCTGAATCAGGAAAGCATGTTTGTAAAATTTTGATAATGCCTTAAAAATTAGGGAGGAAAAGAAACTGAAGAACCTATTAAAAAACCAAGATAAACTTCAATTCTCATAGTGCTGAACACAAAATATCATCCTTAAGAAACAAACTGGTGCAAGACATTTTATGATTATCATTACCATAACCAACACGTTACTGGAAAGGGCAAAGTTGCAAGGTATGCTGAATTGATATTAATGGGCTTTCATTAATATTTGCAAGGCTGGGGAGATTCCTCATATGATTACATGTAAACCTTGGGTTGTCAGGCTAACCTGCCTCTGGTGAGAGGTGCATATCCTCTGGCAGAGAATTTCTCTGCAACCAATCTAAAACCCATAATCCCATAATAAGAGTGGGTTCAAGTCTGAGCCCTGAGGCTTACAGCTCAAAATAGAAAACCATAATTGCATTGTTCTGAGCTAAGCTGAGAAGCTACACAGAACATGGTCCAATAAGAACGCATGAGAACTCAGAAAACCTTCTAATGGAAAATATTATCCTTCCTATTAATACAGGAGAGTTTAGATGCTAGTAGATGTATAGCAACTGTCCACCTGTGGTTGTGATTTTAAATTCCCTGATGTCTTTTACGGAATTAAACAACCTAACTCCAAACAAAATATGTGAATGTAGCAGGTGACCCCCAAAATGCAGCCTCTCCCATCTATGGAAGCTAAAGTTTAGGATTGTCGCCAGCAAGATGTTTTGTTATTCTCAAGAAAATAAGATCAAAACGTAAATTGTCAATACATGTGCCGTGGCATACAGACCAGGAGCATTTGGGCACCAGGAGAATGAAAGTACTGTCAAAACATTTCTTGGAAACAACAGAAAAAATTTTAAAGCAGCAGTTTAGATACAGAAACTGTACAAATGCAATTTTTATGGATAAAAACTTAAATGAAAAAAATAGGATAATAAGGTTACAGGTATGAAAAGAAACTGGAATTCTTAAATTTTGAGTTACCTTCTCCTGCAGGAAGAAAAACCAGTTCATTAAGAGTTAGATTACTCCAGTTGACACTTGGATTCAAACTTTCAACAAGCTTGTCAGAAGCTTTAGAATTAAAATGCGACCTGATCCTCTGAAGATTATCACTTCCCTCAGTTACATATGTGACAAAAGGTCCATTTACATTGATGTCAGGACGCCCACATGAACAATTCAATGGTACTTTGATGACAAAACCAGCAAATAATATTGTAGGGTCATTAATTGGAGTAGCTGAAATTATCCACTCTGCCTTTGATAGATTATGGAACTTCGTCACAATGGATACAAGATCAGCAAGGCCAAACTCCACTTCATATAACACATTAAATCCAAGCTGATTACCCAAGCACATACAGGGTATTGGTATGTAAATATATTTATTTTCTGGTATTATGTCTGGATTTGAAATGCCATTGATGGCCTCTAACTTTTCAAGCGTGGTGTGAAAAAGTGTTGCCACACTATTTAAGGTATCTCCTTTTGCCATCCTATAAGAAACAAGAGCCATCTCACAACCCTGACGAGGAAAACAATCTGCATGTGCAAACCCTGCTTTTCCAATCCATCCATCCATGCTACTTAAACTAATTGCTGCCATGAACCAGATGCAAAGGCGCCGCCACCAAATGCCCATATTGATGCACGCAGTCAAACAAATGCTGCGATTTCCAAACCAATATTTGCATTGCAATTCACGATAGCGCACCAGATAGTTCAATCATACACAACTGTAACCTCCTGCCCCTCTAGACTCCAAGTAACTGCTGGGCTAGATAAATTGTACCATCTTCATAAGGCAACCTGACATAAGTTGTTGTAATACGTGCAATAGGGCACCATAAAAATATTAAAGGCTGGTCCAGCACACTTTGGCAACATTTTGGAGTAAATTTGCAACATGACAAATGAAATAATGTGCAGTTTCTTGTTGTAAGAACAATCCACACTCCAGACTGCAAAGGGGCCAGTAGCTCAAGGGTAGAGCTCCCCAGCATCCTATTGGTTTGTCCTAGGTTTGAGTCCTACCTGCTCAATGGAAAATAACAGTTCCAAAAGGTGAGAGCTCGTCTGCTCGAGTCCCACCTGCGTCATGGAAAATAACAGTTCCACAGACTACCTGGTGCATAGATATTTTTGCGGCGAGGTCAAGGGCTTCAATCTCTTCTCCCTAATTAGTTTATAAATGTCAAATCTCTTAGGTTACCTTTTGGGTTTGAGGCTTGGAAAATACAAGACCCAAAACCTCGCACAATCAGCTTGAGAAAGCGAGTATGTATCGAATTCTTTTGGTGTTTTGTAATTCCTCTTGGCCAATTTCACCAAATAGGTTTCCTTTACGCAGAAACAGCTTAAACGCAGTTTCTAGAGTATCATCCACTAATAATCAGTAATTGCACCGTTTTTAAAACATGAACGGACTAATCTACCTGCAAAGTTCAGTTCCTCAACACAATTACTGCCATTCAGGTTGAGCAGAATCCTTCACAGTACCTCAAATTTTCGGGTTTCCCCAGTGACCTTAAAATTACCAGAATATCTCAACAATGGGTTGATGCTTCCTCTCTTCTTTTCCAATTTTTTAACTGCCATAAATGAAATTTAAGCTGCATATGTTTTCCCTCGTTGACATATGAAACAGAATTCTTCCACAGAAGACTGCTTCAAACGATCACTTACAGAGCATCAGTTTTTCACATATCTTACCAAAACGCGCTCCTAACCCCTCGTTCGAAACCTTAAGAAATTCTGCAGATGCTTAATGAGCTCGATCACGCAATGGAAAATAGCAACTGAAGAATTTAAGGCATCAAACTAGTTTTCGCGATGCCATAAAATTAAAAATTATTTTATTTCTACTCAATCCAAAGACTTCCAGCCGGGGTGAACAAAAACAAAACTGAAAACAAAAAACACCAAATAGCTAGGTAGTAAACGGGTGGGGAAAGGGCGGCCATCAATTCCAGCCGTTTCTGAATGATCCAATTATTTTCAGAAATATTGGTTGCGGGACCCACTTTTTTATAAAATAGGAGGGAATCCTCGCTCGCTGTCACAGTGTTTCGTTTGCATTTGCAGGCTTCTCCGTTGGGTTCCTGTGCGCATATGCGAAAAATGTGTATGCGAATAATGAAATCACAAGCTCCACCAAGTAAGTAGCAAATTTCCACAATGTGAAAGGTGCAGATTTAGTCCAGACTGTTTGGAGTGAGTGCATTCAATAGAGCTCCAAGCGCATGTATACCGTCTCATACAATATTTTTAAGTCAAAAGAGAGTAAATTGTGTCCCATACAATATTTTTAAGTTAAAAAGAAAATAACAGGTAAGTTATATTTAAAAGACTTGAATGGGATATGAAGAGAAAGAAGATATTTAATGTTTATAAGGTTAGGGTTAGTTTATGGAACAACAAAGCCTATCTTATTAGCTTTCTAAATTGTTGATCTTTTAATATTTAATTTGATGATAAATTCTTATGTTTTTTCAATCCTCTTCTTTTTGAACAAATTATGTAAGGAAGTTATCACTAAAGCACTTAAGTAATTGGCCAAGATGTTCTTGTAAGCTTTGCATTCTAAAATAAAATGTTTTTCATATTCAACGTTGTGCAAAATCCACAAACTCTCTCCTCCTATTCTTCTTTTGGCCTCTTGCATCTTCCTATTTCACACAGGAGATGATGTGAGTTAGTCCTTAATTGAGCTATGAAGGTATTTGCTTTCCTAGGGATATTTGCCTCTATATAGGCCTTCTGTTGATGATCATAAGTGGGATTAATCTCATCAAAGTAATAGTTCCTCTTTCTCCTTAACATCTTTTCTCACATAGACTTGTGGTTTTTATTTATATCAAAAGCCTTCATTTCTTTGTTATCATTAGGACAAGCATTTAAGTGGATGTTCCATTTGCTCATCCACTCAATGTTTTGTTTCATCTAGGCCTTCCTTCTCTCACTCAAGACCTCTTTAATGACAACCTTGGGCCATTTATTTGTCTTCATCTATTCTACTTTTTTCAAATGTTTTAGGAGATGCACCATACCAATGGTTTCAATAACATATATACTTATTTCAGCTAGAAGAATCTGATAGGGGACCAAAGCTTTTAGTTTAAACTTGCTGGTGATCATGTGTTTTTGGAATCTCTCTATTTGTTTCCATTTTAAAAGGTGTTGCTAGCCCATAAGTCATACCCATAAAGCACCAACAAAATTGTTAATAGCCCAAATAAAATTTGAATAATTTTCAAATCCCATAACTCTAATTCTTTTCTTCTATTTTGCAAAGCATAAAGTGCTCCAACCACCCAAAGTTCTCTTCCTGCAACAAGTTTCTCAATTGAATTTGTTATTGAAGTCAATCTCAAGGTCTTTGTACTCTGTAACATCTTCTATAATACTCCCTTCAAAATAGAGGTTAAACTATATTTTTTTTCTTTTTGTTGGAGAAGATCATGATCTTGGTCGTGCTAGTGTAAACTTGCATACCTTGCAAAAATGCTTATAAGTGCTCTTATAAGCCTTAAGTGGACCTAGCAATCACAATGAGATGATTAGCATAAAAAATAAGCCTCACAACATACTCTCTCAAAAGAACACCATCCCCACCTTGCAAATTTATCTATTCTTCAAGGTTGTTGATACATTAACTAAAAAGAGTAGGGGATAACATGCATCCTTGCTTAACTCCAATGTCGCTCCTAAAACCTTCTAAAAGGTTTGCTTGAGTTATAGTTTTTACTTGGACCTCAGCATAGAGTCTATGAACAAACACTCTATATTGCTCTAGGATGCCAAGATCCTTCATTATGTACCATAACTTATTCGTGGGGAACATGTCAAAAGCCTTCTTGAAGTCAACAAAATAGCAATAAGCTTCCTCGTTTTAATCCCAAACTTTTTCAATGATATGTCTCAAGGTAATCCATGATCTATTGTTGAGTGTTTCGGTATGAAACATGCTTGCCCTTTTGCCCTCTTACCTTTTCCTTCTGCACACTTGCTAATTCTATGTTCCACCATGCTACCAAACAACTTTGCAAACAAGCATTGATCATGATTGGTTTGTAGTTGGAAGGGTTCTTAACATCCCACTCGTAAAAACAGGTATCTCTAATCTAGTTGTCCAATCTCTTGGAAAGCCATGATGAATGATGTTATTGAATTTTTTCTTAATGTGAGGGGCATGGATTTACATCCCCCAATTTAGGTATCCCCCCTATAGCTCTACCATGTCACAATCCTTTCCTAAAGTCATTTTCTTAATACCTTCCTTAATCTCTTGTAAAGTGAATAATTTTGTTGATGTGTTGACTGTGGGAGGGACCTTATCCATTGACTCCTGCTCATATAAATGTTTTGCATCTTCAAGCCAATGGGTGGCTATGATGGTATTGCCAATTTACCTTTTTCTTTGCTAAAGTTCCCTCCAAACTATTTTTTAGTTATTCTCCCCTAGATATATTAATTCTCCCCTAGATATATTAGTTCTTCCCTCCTTGTGTTTGTGACCTCTCTTTCTTTGCATTTATAATTTTCTTGTACAAATTTATGTTCACCTCCTCTTTACCTGGCACTTTGAGAGACTTCCTTTTAGCTTTACAATCCTCATCAAATACAAGCATTTTCTAGAAAAAACTTGTTTTTTCTTCCTTGTTTTGCCCTTTTACATCTCTCAATTACATCTCTTTAATTATGTTTGTTAGCTTGTGGCTTTTGAAACCTTATAATCTTTTTTTCTCCTTTTGCATTCTTTTCTTTAGTGCTTCCTTGAAGATTAAACAATTGTCTTAGGTTATAAGATTGTTTCCCTTTACTAAGGGTTGGGGGTTTAGTTGCTCTTTCAATGAATGCTAATTTCTTTCTATTAAAGACATCATTATACAAACCAAGCTATGGTTTGATTTTAATTCCATACATGGGGATCTTCAATCACAACATCCATTATCCTTTCAACCAAGCTTTGCAAGCAAATGACATGATTGATAATGCTTTCTCCATTGTAAGTTTTGCATGTATAATTTATAGATTTCTTCCACCGTCCTATACCATTGTGAATAATCAAACCATACATGCCACATAGAGTTAGTAATTCTTCACCAAAATGATTAATACCCTCATTGTCATCTAAAGATCTAGACTATTAGTGATTTTCCTCTTCAATGAGTCATAAAGGATTGTTATCCTCCTTGGTACATAGAATTATAGTTTTCTCATTTGATGTTCTATCATTGAAATCCCCTGAGAGAAGGACTTCCCCTTATTGAAAATATGATGAAATGTCCTTTTTAGGGATGCATATGGGTCCTCACCATCCATCCCATATTTTTTGTAGGTTCATAAGGCTTGCAAAGAAAAATAACAAGTTGCAATTCTTATGTGTTTTCTATTCTCTGATATTTTAAACCAAATGTACTACTTATTTGTGTTTTCTTTTTCCAATTGAACATTTCTTCCCCAAGTTTGTCTTACTAAAACTATTATTTCATTGTAGCCTTTGCCATTTCATATTGCATCATTCTAAACTACAAACTTCATATATCTTTCAAAGGTACGAGTCTTGCAACTATCATGCTCATGACTTCTTGTGAGGCATATTATGTATCTTTCTTATATGACAGCCCCCCTCCTCCACAAGTAACCTCTATAGTTCCAACATACTAATTTAAATGCTCCTAAGGGGGCCCATTTTCTATTTGCCTTGAAGACAAAGATTCAAGGCAAAATCGTTGCTTCTTTTTACTCGTGCTTATTTTATTTCATTCCCTACTATCATTGCTTTTGAGCTACTCTCCCTTTGTTGCCTTTTTGTTATATTGATGTATTTTGAGGCATTAGATTGGTAATGTGCACCTTTTGAGGCATAATGAAATGTTAAATTATTTTCAATTAAGTAATCAACCTAAAAATTATCTCAAACTTTTTATGATCATTTTCAAAACTAAGTATACATGTTTGTATAGTGGTTTATATAGGTTTTAGATGTTTAGAGGTGAATTTGACATCATATGATCAAACGAGTTAACATAAGATTTGAGAAGTAGAGTAGAAATAGAAAAATATTTAGATGTCAATCCTCTCAACATAAAATTAGAGATTATTTTATAGTCGTCTACAAATTAAAATTAGTCTTTAAATTAATAGGTGGTATTGTAAGAATGAAGATGGTTGGATTAATATTGGCAACTATAAAAATGGTTGCAATGGGCCCAATAAAGGCTCTTAGTCCAACAATGTTAGAAATAATAATTATTTAGCCTATTCCAACAATTCGTTCTCGACTGATGCTAGTGAAAAAGTAAGTAGGTGGTGGATACTCAACCAAAACCCTCTTAGCCTTATAGGGAACCCTCCAAAGAGGTTAGTAAGCCCCATTATACTTGAACTCCACTCCTAGTGAGTGTTGTATTCTCTACAAACTTGATGGTTCAAACCGCTTCTCCATCAAAGTGTGCTAGATGATCACACAACCCCTCTCATGAGATTGAAGAAAGAGAATATGTCCCTAAAAATAACACATAAAATCTAGGAAATTTTCTCCACATGATCAAAGAAAGTTTGTGCAAAACAAATTTTCTACACTATAAGGTTTAGACTCCAGGGATACGTCCGTCGACCCTCATTTTCCATGGATTGTGTCTCATAGAATGTTAGGGGTTTGAGAGACTCAAACTAAAAGTTCATTGTACAATATTGTTTATAGAAATTTGCTCCTATGGACATTCTTTGTCTTGAAGAGATCAAGGTTATTGATTTTTTTGCTATAGACTATGTGCTTTGTCATATCGACAAGTTGTGTCTATTTCAATAGTAATTATGAGCAAGGACGGGGAGGTGTGGTAACCTTTGTAGATGTCAAGTGGCACTCTCAATATGTTACACATGGTTATGACTTGCCCAATAGGGTCTTGTGGGTCTTATAGTGGATTCTTCATTGCCTTCAAAATTTACAAAATTTCCCATTTTATTAAAATCTCTTGGAGCATCAACATGTTGTTTAATTCTCATTTGTTGTGGCTTCCCTTAATATTTAACATATACTTTCATCTAGGAGCCCCTTTGTGAGGCGTGCGAGGCAAGTTACCTAAAAAGAGAATCTATTTTAGGGTTAGCATACTAGTTATTTACTCACTTGGAACTATAATAGGGAAAAAGTGTTCTACTTAATTCATATTCAACAATTAATAAAACTGATTTGCAACTAGATTAAAACTATCCAAGATTAATCTGAGTCTACAAATAATAAATTGATATGACTAATTTTATAGAAAGAAATTTAGAAAGTAAAATAGAACACAAATTAGAACCTAGTGCTGAAAGCTAGGATTTTCAAGCTTGAATAGAAGTGTGTAGTGCAGGTGTTTGTGCCATGTACTATCATGTGTATGGTACTATACAACCTGCAGGTGTTGGGTACAATAGTATGTATCTTCTTAGTGGTTTTTTATCTAACCCGTATGTCTTCCTGATAGACATGCATACCAAAAAGATAGGAAAATAAGTGTAATATCCCAACGATGAAGATTAAATTAGAAATGAAATGATACAATTAGATCCTACAAAAATGACAAGAAAAATGCAACTAAACCTTTGTGCCATTGAGCATGTTCTAGATACATGTAGATGAAGGGAGAAGAAAATGGTTGGGCTATTTAGGAGCTTACCAAGAGTGGTCAAGCCCCTGATTTGGTCTTCTGACCTCCACAAACAACCAAATGATAAAGAGGATAAAAAAAGAGTGTGTGCTCCTATCCTATGTGCATTTAGGAATTAGGAATGAATGACAAAATACTAGGGGTACCTCCTTAGTCTATGGGGAATGATACCGGGCCTAGTGTGTGCATTTGATAAAAAGGGTGGTGGTCTACACCAAAGGATTGCTAAGAGGTAAAAAGGGGATTTGCTTGGATAATAATAGAGATACTATTGATGCACTACTTGTGCAACAAGATCAATATAATGATAAAGAATTAGGACAACAAAGTATATTATTTAAAAGTATTATGATAAAGAAAACACAAAGAGACTCACTACCATGTTTATGGCGATTTGGACTTTGAGGAGGATCTTCAAGGAGCAACCTATTGCTTGCTTCCTGCTTAAAATACCTTAAATGATTTGTAGAAGAAAGATTGAAGGAATCCTTGGGAGAAGTGTAAGCTTATGTGGTGAAGGTCATTCTTTTGATAAAATTTGTAACTTGCACAATAACAACGAGAACTTGGAGAAGTGCTAAAATGAAAGTTGCAAAGTTGAAGATGGAGAAAGGGATCTAGAAGGAAGAAGATCCTCTCATATGTGAAAATAGGCCTTTTTTATTATTCTTATCTTCTGGATTTGGTCAAGGTAGCCTAAAGATAGCAAAGCACATCCATGGGGATGTTACATTCATCATGAGACATTATGAGGTGGCAACATGCAAGAATAACTATCATTTTGAGGTGGTGTACAAAATGGGATGCCAGTGCATCACACAGATGTCTACGCGTTGCGCTAGTGTCCAAGGTGAATCAACTCAAATTTTGCATGTGCATTGAAGAGAGTAACGAGAATAATTCTCTAGTATAGATTATTGGCAAACTTTAGAGGAAGGGAAATAGGCCAAGGTTGAGTCCAAGTGGTCCTAGAACATGCTATGGGAATGGACATTAAAGTGAGTTCAAGATATAACATAAAATTGCAAGGTGTGCAATTTTTTACATTACAAGAACAACCTATTGAATTAACAATTGAGATTGCTTCATATTTTTGGCTATCTATATGTATATGGTTTTCCTCATTTGTAAGCATCATTTACTTTTTTATGAGTAAAAGTGCTTCTTTAGCTTTTGTTCTTCATAACTTGTCTTAGAGAATACTAGTTTTAGTTTATAAAAGTGTTTGTTTTGTTTGCTTATGCTCCTAAAAAAAAGTGAATTATTTGTGTATTTATGAATATCCACTGGCCATAAGTGTCAATTAATGTCATTATATGCACAAATAGATTTGTATAAGATAAGTTGAGGCAACATTGAGCCACAAATATTTACTTGCTCATGGATAATAATTGGTTGCATCTTTCTCTATCCATATCTCCTTCTAATCCTATCCTCCTCCTATACCTTTTTTTGTAAGCAGTTATTTAGTTTTTAGATTAGATAGGATGTCAACCTTCTCTAGAGATTGAATACATGTTTGAGAGTTGTGCACATGGGCATTCAATATTGGGAAGTAGTTTAGATTAGTACTAGTGTAATTATAGAATAGAAGAGGAAGTTGACCTTCTCTAGAAGTTCCTATGAGAATTTATGAAAAACTATAGATGCCTAGGTTCCCATGTTGTTGAAGCTTCCTAAAATCTAGCAAAAACCACAAGTGCAAACATATTTTCATTGGATTTGGTAAGTGGTGGTCATTGTCCTAGCCCGAGGGAATTAAGGACCCATGCTTGTCCATGAGTGTTCAAGACCCTCATCTATCTTCTCGTGAGAGATTTTATCACAATTTCCATAGTAGAAATTCCACCCCAATAATTTTTATATCACACCTAATGGAACTTGATTCTTGAATCTCTCATGAATATTTTGTTTGTTGGGTCTTCTTTTTTGAACAAAACCCTTAAACAACTTTGTAATAACTCAAGATTTTGGGTGGAAATCTTGACAAAAAAGTTTTAGATAAACCTAGTAGGTCCAAGAACCCAAAAAAAAGGGTGAAATGACCCAGATGTTGGCAAAAGCTGGCTAGGTCCATATTCATTAACAACTAATACCATCTATAGACCTGCTCAACTGATGATTGTCAATAAAACAAACAAAAAATTACATATCACTCACCCTAAAGGAAGCTGAAGGACCATAACAATAGAACCACACCGACCCAAAAAAATATATATGGAAACGTTTAAAATAGTCTATAACTACCCTATAGAATTGAGAGACCAGAGTTTAAAACAAAGTTTGTAATGGGGGTCAGGGAAAATTACGTAGGCCTCAAGCCACCCCTAGAAGCAACATTACATTTCGCACAAAGCACATGTTGGTTTTTCTTCTGAATCAGCATTAGGGTTTGCCACTTCTAATGCACAGGCAGATTCAACCAACTGAATACAGGAGGTTGCGTGAGCTCCTCCCCTTCACTTCTGGTTCTGCCGCACCAAGGGGGGTGTCCCTATTTGATAAAAGTATAACCTTGACTAGCTCAATGACAGAAAGATATAACTTGACAGCAACAAGCAGAATACTCTCACGTAAGGACCAAGATTTGTATAACAAATCACAAGGTTGGCAACATTCTTGGACATATATGTCTGGTTGGGTATGAGAGTACGCAGGGATCCTAATCCTACTCCTACAACTAACAGGTGGAAGGATGAAATGGTTTGATTTGATTTTTGGATGCAAAGCTGGACATGGTATATAACCTCAACACAGAGCTAGATTGGTGCCTATCCAGGGCTTGGAGTCGGTAGACATACACCTGTGAATGATCAACATGAACAACTAAAACTGGATTTCAGGGGGATATACATGATATCTGCCTTACAGATATCTCCCAATACAGAGTGTTAAGCTGTCTATACTTATGGCATCCCTATTGCAGTATACCCTTCCCAATATTCAATCTGAAAACAGTTTAATCTACCTCTTGAGCAGAAGTTAAAAGATTAAACATTCAACACAGGAATTCTATGTTCTAGAATCTCAGACATTCCTTGAATGCCTGGACTCAGAAGAAAGATACATGCAAAACTGGAGACAGAATCAGCATAACACATGCAAACATAGCATTATTCATATAAAATTGACCATGAAATCAGTGGATTCATGCACAAACGTACAACAGGAGATACATAAACTCGCAAGTTTTGCTGCACAAAGCAACCAAAACTAATTGTATCTTATTACAGAGCCAAAATGTCTAGTTTTCAACAACGTCAAAAATGGTAACACAGTCTGCCTATATTGGCCAGAAAGTGTACCCGCAGCAATTAATTACACGGTCAAAAATAAAAAATCTACCAGATACAGACTCCACAAAGGAATGGCACTCAGAAGTTATTGCAACAACAGACAAGAGAAGCCTCGAGCCCTACACCGCCATCTGGGAGTCTTCACTCAAAAATCAGGCGACATGATCATGTGTACCATTGCCCATACCTCTGCACCATCGCCATTAAAGACCTCAACCACTCGCGGCCTACCTGGAAACCGTCGTTGCATTCAAACAGAAGTTCCCGCCAAAATGCACTTTACTGAAGTTTCAAATGTGCAGGAAGAATAGTCCCACATTGGTGCCGCGGAGACTCCTTCAATACCTTAAAAACATGGTCGCGAGCATAATAGGTGTCGAGCGCCTTTTGCCGCGCTCGACGCATAAGCCTTCTCCAAAAGCCCATCGCCAAAACCCAAGCCATCGGCACACCCCAGAATTCTCCTTTCGATCTCAACGGTCTCGCCGACCGCTACCTTTGCTTCCCCATCGGCCAGAGATGCATCATCGGCTAACCATCCAAACCTTCGCCGATCTCATCAGTTACACCGATGAAGCCACCGCAATCCCCTGTCGGCCAGACCAATACCGTCGGCCAAGCAAAAGATCCCTCTGCCGATAGACCACACTCTCACTGATGCACCAACGAATTATACTCTGCTCCTTCATCGGCGAGACCTCCCACTGTCGGCCCACCACAATCCATCCTCGCTAACAACACAAGTCACGCCAAAGACCATACACAACACTTCCCTTCATCAGCCAGAGATTAGTCTATCGGCCAACCATTTCATCGTTCACCCGACAATAGAACCCATGCCGATAGACACTGGCTCTTCCCCTTCCATCGGTGTAACACACACCATCGGAGCATCCAAAAAGCTTCTCGCTGATCTCAAAGGTCACACCAACGACATCTTCGCTAGCCACACACTGCTCCTCCATCGGCCAAACTCCTTACATCGGTGGGCCACAAATTTGCTTCGCCGACAGCCAAACACACGCCGATGGACATCCATCGGCCAGACCAAAACATTCGAAGCACTCAAGAAATCTTTCGCCGATGAGGCCGATCACTCCGATAAGACCAAAAACGTAAAGCGCTGAACTGTTGAACCCTTGAACCACGAACTGGTTCAACCCGATGGTTCAACCGAGAAGTTCAATGTCGAACGCAGCACTTTAAAAAGAACATTCACCGAACACAAACACAAAGCCTCGAACCGTTGAACCCTGAACCAAAAGGGTTCAACACTAGGGTTCAACGCGATGGTTCAAACATAAAAAATAATACTCCATAGGCAAAAAAGCTTCGAACCATTGAACCTTGAACCAAAACAAAAAGGTTCAAGCGAGAGGTTCAACGATGCAATATTTGCGCAAGGCAAATGCATAATGCGACCCGTTAGAAGAAAAATGAACCTCAAACTGCTGAACCATTGAACTTAGAGAAAAAGGGTTCAAGTTCAAACCAAAATGTCAAAGACACAAAAACGAACGCATGCCGATGGAGAAAAAATGAAGACCCCTCCTCAAGAAATGAGATGCAGATGCTGAAAAACACTGAAGGGGTGCCAAAACTTAGAACCTTTTGGATATTTCAGGATGGTGCCTGCATGAAAATTGCTAAATTAACTGACAGTGAATTCAGGCACCAACAATGGCTCTGATTGGGGACGTGCAGGTGCAAGACTGCAGCGAGAACCCCAGATCTCTGGGATGCAGACCAGTGCCTTATCCATTGGGCATAGAGTCATGAAGTTACCATGATCTGCATCACCAATCAAACTTGATGGCATAAGGCCACCAAGAAAAGGAAAACCAATATTTCCCCGTGTCAAACACCTTGTTCTCATCTGCATACACTGGGTCAAGCCTGAGAGTGCTACCATGATCTGACCATAAGCTACCTTGGTCATTTGCATGTTCAACCTTCTGATTCAGTTTGTCACTGTCACCCTTATGCAAACAACCCTTAGCATCAGGCAACAAATGGATGCAGAATGTATCAAGCAATGCATACTCAAATGGCATAGAACACAGGTTATCATCACTATGCATTGCAAAATGATCTCCTAGCTGGACTGAAAATTGAAAGCACTCGAAGTCCACCACACAACTAGGAAAAACAGGGCTCTCTTTATACGCTGGCCTCTCAAAAGAAAAGCTTTCAAATTCACAATTGTGCACATCATGCACACAACCAATAGCAGCACCAAACTGGAAAAGATCAGGCTCTGGCATCTTTTTACAATCTGGCACATCTTTACAATCACTTACCTGATGTATGTTGTTTCCTCTTTCATCAGGATGAGAAATAGAATCCAAGTCAAAAATAGTGCTCTAGCCTTCACCATACTCAAATAGATCCTCATCATCATATGTGTCAAAAATGGATGATCCAGGTACATAAGCTTGATCATAATATGCCATTTGTTCATGGGCAGCAGAGCACGCATCTTCATCACCAATGGATTCCCTTTGTGGAGGAGTATCAACCTGTGTGTCATAAGTAAAACAGCCATCAAATGAAAAACAATCATGCTCTGAACTAGCACTTGTTTCAATCCCTGACTGCTCTTCATGATCCCCATGTGTTTGAAAGGAAGTCAATGGGTCACACATAGGACTGTTTCTTTGTTTGCTTATATCTTCTCTGTCTTGAGTACAATACTCACAATTGTCTCCACAGGTCCATTCCAACAGTTGCTCATTGCTGTCCACAACCTCATTGTTGTTTTCATGGCCAGCTGCCTCATCATTGCAATGGGAGTCTTCATTAGTTCCTTCATTGGCATCCTTAATTGGTGAACAATCCAGTTGAGCTGTATTGTTAGCATTATGTTTAAATACAATAGTCTCAACCTCTATGCCTTCATTTTCATTTTTATCTGCACATGATGCTTTAATTATTTGGTCATTTGCAGCTTCACAACTATTTTTCACACCAAAGCCTGTGGATAGGGGTTTCAACAAGTGCTCATTTCTGATTTTTTCTATATTTTCTACGAACTTGTATGCCATCTGCATACTTGTCACCTTGAAATCCCTCAGTAATGCACTAGAGCCCTCCTCAAAAGCCTCAAAGAATATGCCTACACAGGCTGAAATATCAGGTCTAAAGACTTCTGGGATCTGTGAAAAGGCTACTGCAAACCTATGACTGAAATCAACACATGGCTCTTCATCTTGTTTTCTGATTCTCATCAATTATGCAACAAGATCAGCCAGTTCTTTTGCAAATTCTTCCTTGAAACAGTCAGCAAGCTCATCCCAACAGGCAAAGGATCTTTTTGAAAAGCTCAAATACTAGTCTTTTGCTTTTGCATCAAAGGACCTAACAAAAAACCTCATCCACATATCCTCATCTCTGAATGAATGCTTTCCCATGAACTCATGAAAATTTTGGATATGTGCATTCCCATCACATACACTGTGACCACTAAATCTGGGCATCTGACAGTATATCCTAGCAGGCATAGTTTCTACTTTATAGTCAACCTATGACAAATCTAATTGGTCATACAAGGGATCAAAAGGGGTGGCAGGAGGTTTAGCTTTCTGACTGGCAGACACAACAAGGTTATTGTTTTTTAACTGGGCCTGCTCAGCCTCTAAGAACATCAACCTATTTCTTATCTCTTCTATTCTTTTATCCAACATTTCACCGTTGAGTATGGGATAATTCATACTTGGATTCATAAAAATCTTACTCTTAGACATCCTTTGTCTGCCTAAGACCTAAGGCTTCACCTGGCATCTAACTTATGCAGTAAAACAACAAATATAAAGGGGAAGGAACAAGGTACCTTTTCTCATACAAATGCTGAAGTCTGAACAGCACATTTTTGTCACAACACACATCAACTTTTCATGTGCATTTAGATCTTTTGCAGAGTCGCCACCTCTCCAGAGAGGACAAAATTTACAGCAGCTGAAAGCTCAACACATATTTTTCTAAGTTCATACCACCAGCAGAGCATCATTATTCACATGAAAGACTCCCCAGCGGAGTCACCATTTTGTTGGTGACTCGGATGGGCACACAGATATTTCACCAGGGAGGACAAAAATAACAATTTTCAAATCACCATCCCTAGCAAAGTCGCCATTTTTGTTGGTTTTTCTTCTGAATCAGCATTAGGGTTTGCCACTTCTAATGCACAGGCAGATTCAGCCAACTGAATACAGGAGGTTGCGTGAGCTCCTCCCCTTCACTTCTGGTTTTGCCGCACCAAGGGGGGTGTCCCTATTTGATAAAAGTATAACCTTGACTAGCTCAATGACAGAAAGATATAACTTGACAGCAACAGGCAGAATACTCTCACGTAAGGACCAAGATTTGTATAACAAATCACAAGGTTGGCAACATTCTTGGACATATATGTCTGGTTGGGTATGAGAGTACGCAGGGATCCTAATCCTACTCCTACAACTAACAGGTGGAAGGATGAAATGGTTTGATTTGATTTTTGGATGCAAAGCTGGACATGGTATATAGCCTCAACACAGAGCTAGATTGGTGCCTATCCAGGGCTTGGAGTTGGTAGACATACACCTGTGAATGATCAACATGAACAACTAAAACTAGATTTCAGGGGGATATACATGATATCTGCCTTACAGATATCTCCCAATACAGAGTGTTAAGCTGTCTATACTTATGGCATCCCTATTGCAGTATACCCTTCCCAATATTCAATCTGAAAATAGTTTAATCTACCTTTTAAGCAGAAGTTAAAAGATTAAACATTCAACACAGGAATTCTATGTTCTAGAATCTCAGACATTCCTTGAATGCCTGGACTCAGAAGAAAGATACATGCAAAACTGGAGACAGAATCAGCATAACACATGCAAACATAGCATTATTCATATAAAATTGACCATGAAATCAGTGGATTCATGCACAAACGTACAACAGGAGATACATAAACTCGCAAGTTTTGCTGCACAGAGCAACCAAAACCAGTTGTATCTTATTACAGAGCCAAAATGTCCAGTTTTCAACAACGTCAAAAATGGTAACACAGTCTGCCTATATTGGCCAGAAAGTGTACCCGCAACAATTAATTACATGGTTAAAAATCAAAAATCTGCCAGATACAGACTCCACAAAGGAATGGCGCTCAGAAGTTATTGCAGCAACAGACAAGAGAAGCCTCGAGCCCTGTGCCGCCATCTGGGAGTCTTCACTCAAAAATCAGGCGACATGATCATGTGTACCATTGCCCATACCTCTGCACCGTCACCATTAAAGGCCTCAACCACCCGCAGACTACCTGGAAACCGTCGATGCGTTCAAACAGAAGTTCCCGCCAAAATGCACTTTACTGAAGTTTCAAATGTGCAGGAAGAATAGTCCCACATTGGTGCTGTGGAGACTCCTTCAATACCTTAAAAACATGGTCGCGAGCATAATAGGTGTCAAGCGCCTTTGCCATGCTCGATGCATAAGCCTTCTCCAAAAGCCCATCGCCAAAACCCAAGCCATCGGCACACCCCAAAATTCTCCTTCCGATCTCAATGGTCTCGCCGACCGCTACCTTCACTTCCCCATCGGCCAGAGATGCATCATCGGGCCAACCATCCAAACCTTCGCCAATCTCATCAGTTACACCAATGAAGCCACTGCAATCCCCTGTTGGCCAGACCAATACCGTCGACCAAGCAAAAGATCCCTCTGCCGATAGACCACACTCTCACCGATGCACCAACGAATTATACTCTGCTCCTTCATCGGCAAGACCTCCCACTGTCGGCCCACCACAATCCATCCTTGCTGACAACACAAGTCACGCCAAAGACCATACACAACACTTCCCTTCATCGGCCAGAGATTAGTCTATCGACCAACCATTTCACCGTTCACCCGACAATACAACCCATGCCGATAGACCCTGGCTCTTCCCATTCCTTCAGTGTAACACACACCATCGGAGCATCCAAAAAGATTCCTGCCGATCTCAAAGGTCACGCCGATGACATCTTCGCCAGCCACACACTGCTCCTCCATCGGCCAAACTCCTTACATTGGCGGGCCACAAATTTGCTTCGCCGACAGCTAAACACAAGCCGATGGACATCCATCGGCCAGACCAAAACAATCAGAGCACTCAAGAAATCTTTCACCGATGAGGCCAATCACTCCGATAAGACCAAAAACGTAAAGCACTGAACTATTGAACCGTTGAACCACGAACTGGTTCAACCCGATGGTTCAACCGAGAAGTTCAATGCCGAACGGAGCACTTCAAAAAGAACATTCACCGAACACAAACACAAAGCCTCGAACCATTGAACCCTGAACCAAAAGTGTTCAACACTAGGGTTCAACGCGATGGTTCAAACATCAAAAATAATACTCCATAGGCAAAAAAGCTTCGAACCATTGAACCTTGAACCAAAACAAAAAGGTTCAAGCGGGAGGTTCAACGATGCAATATTTGCGCAAGGCAAATGCATAATGCGACCCGTTAGAAGAAAAATGAACCTCAAACCGCTGAACCATTGAACTTAGAGAAAAAGGGTTCAAGTTCAAACCAAAATGTCAAAGACACAAAAACGAACGCATGCCGATGGAGAAAAGACGAAGACCCCTCCTCAGGAAATGAGATGCAGATGCTGAAAAACACTGAAGGGGTGCCAAAACTTAGAACCTTTTGGATATTTCAGGATGGTGCCTGCATGAAAATTGCTAAATTAACTAACAGTGAATTCAGGCACCAACAGCACATACATACCTGACGAAGCCACCACCTCCACATCCTTTGAGCCCTCACTATCATAGCAATTGGAAAACATCCGAATAGCATTCATAATAAGCACCAATTTCAAGCCCTTAGCTAGTTCCTCCACCACCCTCTACAAACATGATTTTAATTTTTTGGAAGCATGTAAACAATCAAGGACCTAGTTGAAATAAACCTCTACCTAGTGAACCACATCTCTAATGTCATCACATAACAAGTGTGAGCGTACCACATTCAAAAGCAATGAGGTGTAGGACAAAATTTAAGCCATGTCAAAAACATTCCACCTCCCCCAAGTGTGCTTAGGTTCAAGCAAGAGATTGGCCATGGAAAAGTGAATCCCCACACTCAGAGCTTCATCCATATCTTTAGTGAGTTCCCAAATTTGAAAGGAAGCAAGGTACGCGGAACACACTTCCTACACCAATCTAATGAGGGAAGTAGAGTGCAAATTCTTTTAAATCCTTACAATTACAGTTATGTTATGTGATTAACACAAAGATTACAACAAAAAAACACAACACAAGAATGCAAGAGACACAAGATGTACGTGGGGAAAACCCTTATGGGTGAAAAACCCCACACTCCAAAACCTACACAGTGTATTATCAAAACAAGATTGTTTACAACACGCTTGCAATGCAATTTCTTTTAGGAGTCTTCAAATGTCATTTTTGGAGTGATTCTGGAAGCATAACAATACCTGTACAAACACTATGCATACTACAACTCCAAACACCTCATTATATAGAGTTACAAGGCATAACTGAAAAGCTTCTAGAGATGGGCGTCCATCTTGGCCACATGGCCCATTTCACACACCCAAGGATACTTGTCCAACATGCAAACACCTCTCTTACATCTGTCATACATGGTAGATTTGACTTCCCAAGATGGAGCGCTCTAGGCTAAAAATAGGCTATGACAGATGCTCTTACGCATCTTACAGCTGTCATAAAATCTACCCAACATAACAACACTTAATGTTGTAAGAGAATCCATCATACAAGACTAAATATAGCATATTTCTCTTACAACATGTCATAATCCAACTTGGGTGCCCAAAGATGCCTTCTCCACATGCAAAGATACTCTCCGACACTTGTCTTCACATGTCATAAGAATCTCTATTCTTGGCTCTTACACGTCATAGATTATGTCATACAAAATAACTCCTCTGTCATACCACAAGATGCCGACACATGGCATATTAGTGCCACCTCAAATGGGACGCCTAGACTCTCATGTGTTTGACTTGACCATCCAAGTCACATTACAAGTAGGATGACATGTCACAATGCCACCTCAAACTAAATGACAAAATAGGATGTACAAGTAAATACAAAATTAGGAAAATAAATAAATAAATAATCTAATAATCAATGCTAGGAATTGCAAGGTTGAGACACCTTAATTCCCAACATTCTCCCACTTGTCGAACACCTTGCAAGAGCCAATAGAATAACAAGATTTAACTGCTAGGGGTCAAGAGGCCCATAGACTCCGAACACCATCTAAACTTATCTGTGCCCACAAGTTTCATCAATGCATCTGCAACATTCTTCAAAGTGTCAACCTTCTCCAATATCACCTTCCCATATTCTACCATATCATGAACAAAATGATACTAAACATCAATGTGCTTTGTTTTGACATGGAAAGTAGGATTCTTTGCTAAGAAAATCGCACTCTGACCGTCACAACATATAGTAATTTGTCTTGCATCAAAACCAATGTCTAAACACAACCTCTTACTTGCCAATTGGCTTCCTTACAAGCATGAGTTGCTACCATGTACTCTGCTTCTATCATGGGCAAAGCAACCACAAGTTGTCACTTACTCATGCAATTAATAGAACCACCAAACATAGTAAACACATAAGCACTAGTGGATCTCCTGCTGTCAATGTCACCTGCCCAATCAAAATCCATGAATACTCATAGAATGTTGAGGTCCTGTAGGATAACCATGATAACATAGGGAATACTCAGAAGTACCCCTCAAATATATGAACACTCTCTTCACTGCATCCCAATGTACCCATCCAGGATTAACCATAAACTGACTAAGGACTCCCACTGCTTGGGCAATGTCTAGTCTTGTACAAATCATAGCATACATCAAGCTGCCAACTACACTAGCATAAGGTACTATGCTCATATCCTATGTCTCAGAAGGAGACTTTGGACAATCACCAATAGATAACTTTGTCCCTATCATAACAGGAATAATCAACGGTCTGCAATCCACCATACTGAATCTCCCCAACATAGTGTTAACATACTTACTCTGGCCTAACCAAAGTTTTTTGTTTGCTCAGTCTCTTCTGATCTCTATCCCCAAAATGTACCTGGCTGCCCATAAATTTTTCATTTCAATATGTGTTGACAACTGAGACTTTAAATCAGAAATCAAACCTTTACCATTCCCAATTAGTAACATATCATCAACATACAATGCTATAATGAGAATGTGATCACTGTCAAACTTGAAATAAACACAATGATCTGATTTCGATCTTAGAAATCCAATACTCAACACAAAGGCATCAAACTTTTGTTACCACATCCTAGGAGACTGTTGCAAACCATACAAAGACTTCTTTAACTTGCAAACCAACTTTTATTTACCTTTCACCATGTAGTGCTCTGGCTGTGACATGTAGATTTCTTCCTCCAAGTCACCATGAAGGAAAGTTATCTTCACATCCATTTGTTCCACTTCTAAGTCATAATATACTGCAAGAGATAACAGGAACTAAATAGATGTCATCTTTGCAATGGGAGAGAAAATCTCACCATAATCAATTCCCTCTGAATACCCCTTCGCAACCAATCTGGCCTTATACTTCTCAACACTGCCATCTACACCAAATTTCTTCTTGAACACCCATTTACAACCAACATGTTTCCGTCCTTCAGGCAAAGGCACCAAGTCCCAAGTTTTATTCTTTTCCAAATAAGCCATCTCCTATTCCATGGCCTCCTTCTAGGAACCTACATTTTTCACACCCATAACCTCTTTCACGATTCTAGGCTCATCAGTGTTAGAAATCAAGGCAAAATTAAAACTAGAATCAAGCAATGAATAACCAAACCTCTCAGGTTGCTTCCTGATTCGTGTGGACCTCCTCACAAGTTGAGGTGGAGGTTTTTCTTCTTCTAAACTTTTAGAGTTGCTAGAGCTCTCCTCGTCATCAGGTCCAACAGGATCTTTCGATTCAGTCTTCTCAGGGGTAGTAGGAAACTAAACCACATCCTCTTTCTTTTCTTTTTCTTCTGGCTGTAAAACAACAGGAGGAGTTAACTCTATGAAAATAACACTTCTGCTATACAAGACTTTCTCAACCACAGGATCCCAAAGCTTGTACCCTTTCACACCAACACCATAGCCAATGAAGATACACTTAATTGCCTTGTTCTCCAATTTTGACCTCTTCTCCTTAGGCACATGTGCATATGCCTCACAGCCAAAAACACGAAGATGTCTCAACAAGGGCTTCTTACCAGACCACACCTCCATGGGTGTCTTATCAACGAGCACTTAAGTAGGAGACCTATTAACCAGGTAGCAAGTAGTGGCTACAATTTTAGCCCAAAACGTTTGTTTGAGGCTAGCTCCACTAAGCATACTCCTAGCCCTCTCCATCAACATTCTATTCATCCTCTCTGCAACTCCATTTTGCTGAGGGGTGTATGGAGTTGCCTTATGTCTTTCAATCCCATGTTCTTTACATAACTTATTGAACTCTATGGAACAAAGCTCACCATCATTATCAATTCTCAAACACTTAATCTTTTTACCAGTCTGATTCTCAACAAAAGATTTAAACTCTTTGAACTGACTAAAGACTTCATATTTGCTTCTGAGAAAATAAATCAATGTACTTCTACTGTAATCATTTATGAATGATACAAAATATAACTATTTAAAAATCGAAGGAACATTCACAGGACCAAACACATCAGAATGGATTAGATCCAACACACCAGAAGACTTATGAGAACTATAGTAAAACTGAACATGGTTTTGCTTTCCATATATACAATGTTCGCAAAAGTCAAACTCGAGATTACAATCATTTTACCCCTCGATGAGGTTTTTTTTTCCAGGGCTCTAAGACCCTTCTCACCAATGTGACCAAGTCTCTCATGCCACAACATTGTCTTCTCAGCAAGAAGTTTCATTTCCAAAGCATGAGCACCCTTAGGTACCTAGAAAGCATTACCATCAGAAGTCGAAGCAACACATCTTTTCGTTGTTGGTTCCAATGGTGAGGATGAAGAATCTGAAGCTCTTTTCTTCAAAATAGAAGAACTATTACACTGAGTAGTACATGCATCTAGCTGAAACAAAGTACCTCTCCGAGTACCCTTAGCAAGCACCATAGCTCCTCTTGTCATCTTGCATCCTCCACTCGAGAAGACAACTTGCACACATGCATCATTCAATTTACTTACAAAAAGTAGGTTTCATGCTAAACCAGGGATGTGCATAACCCCATTGATCCCCTTCACTCATCCATTAAGGAATTAGATCAAGACTCTTCCACAACCAACTATCTTCAAGTGAGAGTCATCAACCAAGTACACCTTCCCACCATTGAACTCTTCATACTTTGAGAACCAACCTCAATGAGAGGTCATGTGGAAGGAAGCACCAGAGTCTATCAACCACACATCTTCTAATGCATGGGTGGCCAAGGTAGCAATAAAAGCATCACCATCATCTTGAGATTTGTCAGAATCTGAATTAGAGACATTCTTCTTCTTTTTCTTCTTCTCCTCCTTACACTCCTTTCAGAAGTGCCTAGATTTACCACAGTTCCAACACAATGCCTTGGAATTTCCAGAAGATTTGGATCTCCCACAGGATTTTGATCTGCCCTTTTCAACTTTCTTGTCCTTCTTTTTCCCTTTCTCTTTGGGTCTACCATGAACCGCAAGAGCCTCCTTAGCCGACTCAGAAGACTTTCTCCGCATTTCTTCAGATAACAACGAAGACACCACTTCATCCATCTTGAAGGTGGTTGTAGTACTCTCAATGACCATGACAAGGTGGTCCCACGAGTCTAGCAAAGAACAAAGCAAGGTCATACAACGATCCTCCTCCTCTATTTTCACACAAATGGAAGTCAACTGTGCAACTAGCATGTTAAATGCATTCAAGTGATCTGCAACTGATCCTCCATCTTCCATCCTTAGAGAATACAACTTCTTCCTCAGGAATAACTTGTTTACTAGGGATTTGGCCTAATAAACATCACCAAGTTTCTTCCATAGCTCTTTCACGGTCTTCTCTTCATGAACATTTAACAAGACAAAATCAACTAAACAGAGTCTCACAAGACCCTTAGCTTTACGATCTTTGAGATCCCAATATGCTTGATTCATTGCCATTGGTTTTGTACCAGAAATTATTTCCCATAGGTCTCTATCAACAAGCATGTCTTCCATTTTAAGTTTCCACAACTCGAAATTGCTGCCATTAAACATTTTCCAACTCTATTCTTCCAGATGTGCCTACCATCTCCTTCCTGCAACAAGATTAAAGAATACTCTACACAGACTCCCACTCAATCAAAGATTAGTACAAAAAACCCCTGCACAACAACTAGGATCAAAGGTGATCAAGCTCTGATACCAACTGAAAGGAAGCAAGGTACGCGGAACACACTTCCTACACCAATCTAATGAGGGAAGTAGAGTGCAAATTCTTTTAAATCCTTACAATTATAGTTATGTTATGTGATTAACACATAGATTACAACAGCAAAACACAACACAAGAATGCAAGAGATACAAGATGTACGTGGGGAAACCCCTTACAAGTGAAAAACCCCACACTCCAAAACCTGCACAATGTATTATCAAAACAAGATTGTTTACAACACACTTGCAATGTAAGTTCTTTCAGAAGTCTTCAAATGTTGTTTCTAGAGTGATTCCAGTAGAATAAAAGCACATGTACAAACACTATGCATACTACAACTCCAAACACCTCATTATATAGAGTTACAAGGCATAACTAAGAAGCTCCTAGAGATGGGCGTCCATCTTGGCCACATGGCCCATTTCACACACCCAAGGACACTTGTCCAACATGCATATATATCTCTTACATCTATCATACATGGCAGATTTGACTTCCCAAGATGGAGCACTCCAAGCTAAAAATAGGCTAGGATAGATGCTCTTACGCATCTTATAGCTATCATAAAATCTGCCCAACATAACAACACTTAACGTTGTAAGAGAATCTATCATACAAGACTAAATATAACATATTCCTCTTACAACATGTCATAATACAACTTGAGTGCCCAAATATGCCTTCTCCACATGCAAAGATACTCTCCGACACTTGTCTTCACCTATCATAATAATCTCTATTCTTGGCTCTTACGCGTCATAGATTCTATCATACAATATAACTCCTCTGTCATACCACAAGATGCCGACACATGGCATAATAGTGCCACCTCAAATGGGATGCCTAGATTCTCATGTGTTTGACTTAACCATCCAAGTCACATTACAAGTAGGATGACATGTCATAATGCCACCTCAAACTAAATGACATAATAGGATGTGCAAGTAAATACAAAATTAGGCAAATAAATAAATAAATAATCTAATAATCAATGCTAGGAATTGCAAGGTTGAGACACCTTAATTCCCAACAAAATTATAATTACCTAGTGCCGAAGATCTAGGTCTTTGATTTTCTTCTCAACAAACATTGTGAAGTCTTCTATCATCTCTTCACTGGAGACCTAACATTTCCTTTTCTTCAGACTCTTCTCAACAAACTTTGCCTTGCACTTATTCCTCTCACCCATCTTACCAGCCACTAGATGCGAATCCTCCAAAGAAGCCATCCATTGATGAAACAAATGATGATGACAACATAGAAACATTGTGGTAGCCAAAGCAAAACACACCGCCACCTTGTCAATTCATAAACATGAAAGGACCTGAACATTAATGCTTTTGGCCCTACACATGTGAGCACCATCATGATAATTAACTCTTGTCATTGCCTATCCAACCCATTATCAAGTGAGAAATCTTGACAAATCTTCTTTTTGAAGCAAAATATGACATTTGTTTTCCCACATTATGGATTTTGGTGGTTAATAGTTATTATTTTCTTCGTTGGAGCAATTTGTATTCACCCAGATACTGTATGCTATGAAACACAAAAAATAGAAGTGAAAGAGTTGGTATAGAATACTCTATACAATGCAAGATTTGGCTATGGAGGTAGCCACCCAAGATCTATGACCTTCAATGAAAGCACAAGAGAGACCCAACATGAAAGAATAATTCTATTCTATCAAAGGATGCAATATGTATACAATATGTACAACAATACGAAATTACAATGAGAAGCCCTTGGTTATATAAGACAAGGTGAAACATAGGACAACATAAGATTATGACAAGTGTCTTAATCTCATGACTTGAGACACAAAGAGATAACTATCCTTAGTGTACCCTAAGTATGCCCTAAGTAGACTTAACTAGACAAGTGTGAATGGGACCTAATGTGGAACCAGTTAGGTAATATACCCCGTTCACACCAACACCCCCCTTCAGTTCAACTTAGGGAGGACATAACAAGTGCAAAGATGTGTCCTGACTACAAGGCCATGCTAGGTACCCATGTACAAAAAAATCTCTCACAAACGCAGAAAATGATGAAAACTTGTAGGAAAAAACCCTGCGTTAGGAAAAAGTCCCCTCAAAGGAGAGAAGAAGAGAGACCATGAAGCCCCCCCTCAATGTAGAATCTCTTGCATTGATGGACTACAACAGAACAGGCAATTAGCGCCTAAAATAGCACCAAAATTTAGGGCAATTGAGCTCAGGAATTGGACACTTTTTCTGGCGCAAAACTCGACACAAGTTTGCATGCTTACTTCGGCACCGGATTTAGTGCTGGCTTTAGCACCGACTTTAGAGCCGACTTTAGTGCCGGAAGGCAATAGCTAGATTTAGTGTCAGATTTGACACCCAATTTGGCTTCCAATTTTGCTTTTGGTTTTGCTTCCAGGTTTGCTTCTTGTTTTGCTTCCAATGTTGCTTCTAGATTTGCTTCCAATTTTGCACCAAATTTAGCACCCAAATTGGCTTCAGATTTGGCACCCAAATTGGCTTCTGATTTTGCGTCTAGTTTTGCTTCTTGTGTTGCTTCCAGTTTTGCTTCTGGTTTTGCTTCTAGGTTTGCTTCTGGTTTTGCTTCAATTTTCGCTTCCAATTTTGCTTCCCATTTTGCTTCTGATTTTGTTTCCAATTTAGCACCAGATTTGGCACCCAATTTGGCTTCTAGTTTGGCTTCCAATTTTGCTTCTGGTTTTGCTTCTTATGTTGCTTCCGAGTTTGCTTCTAGTTTTGTTTCAATTTTTGCTTCCAGTTTTGCTTCCCATTTTGCTTCCGATTTTGCTTCCATATTTGCTTCCAATTTAGTGCCAGATTTGGCTTCCTTTTTTGCTTCTTGTTTGGCTTCTTGTGTTGCTTCCAAGTTTGCTTCCAATTTTGCTTCCAGGTTTGCTTCAGGTTTTGCTTCCGTTTTTGCTTCCAGATTTGCTTCCATTTTTGCTTCCAGGTTTGCTTCCAACTTTGCTTCCAATTTAGTGCCAGATTTGGCACCCAATTTAGCTTCCAGTTTTGCTTCCATGTCTGCTCCCATTTTTGCTTCTAGTTTTGCTCTCAGTCGTTCTTCTTATTTTGCTTCTTGTATGGCGTCAAAAATAGCTTTTTTTTTGGCTTCCTAATTGATGCCAAGTTTGGCTTCCATTATCATCTCCTTTGCTGCTTTGAGTTTTGCTTCCAATTTAACAAGATAATTATTATAACATGATCATCATCTATAATTAAAACAAGTGAGTCAAATATCTATAATTCAATTAAATTTTACAACATCCATCCTGAGCAGTAAATTAAAATCATCATACGTAGTAAATATCCATCCAAAAATCATCTACCACTTTCAATATATATAAATTGACAAGTCAATACTGATAAGACATCATCATATATAACTAAAACAAGTGAAAGTCAAATATGCCAGTAGATCAATAACATGTCAAAATGATACATGTCCAACAGTCGACATTAGTCAAAATGATACATGTACAAATGATATAAGTAAAAATGATAAAATATGTCACTCAAAATGATACAAATCAAGATGATACATGTCCAAATGATAAAAGTCAAATTGATACATGTGAAAATGATACATATGATAGTAACCATGAAAAGAGGCATCATAACGATATATCAACAATGATCCATGATGCAGTCTATATGATCATGAATGTCACTGGCTACTACCAACAACTACCTCATCATCATCATCACCATCTTGATCATCATCGTCATGATCATCATGATCATGATCATCATCATCATCATCAATGGCCTCGTTGTCCTCGTTGTCTTCTATATCTGCATCATCATCATCCTCTGCCATGTGATATGTACCAGAACCAATATAATTTGGATCTATATCATCAGGATCATCTTTGTCTTCTGGAAGACCTGTGTTCTGCAAAAAAAATATTTAAAATGAAAAGTTATTATTTATTTCATGTAATAATTTATTTTTCTGTTATATATCTAATATTCCAACATATGAAACAAAACCATAATCATATTACATCATATCAAAGTGCACATACCATAATAAAATTTCAAAAAAGTTACAGCTAATATGTCATTCCAATGATGTAAAACATGCAACAATTCTAATAAATGTTACTAAAGATCATAAAAAAAAATTGTTATACAATTTAACTATCAGCTATAAATTCTATTACATAACCTTAAATGTCACAAATTGCATGGTCAATGTATGTTCTTTTTCACTATTAATCTACTAACCTGCATTAGACAGAAACATTCAAGAGTTTTTAAGTAGCAGTTGATTAAATTCTCTTACATGTCATTAATGAATGCACACTTTTTTTTCAATAATTATTTATCTTAAGTTTCATGAGTAACCTTAAGATAAAGGTCTAATAGTTGTTCCATGGGGCATGTTTAACAAACCAAATGTAATTGCCAACTTTTCACCATGGTGGCAGAGAAATAATTCTTTTTCCCATCCTTCCACAACATTAAGTAAATTCTTGAATCTGGAAAATACCTTGCCGCCTTCATCTTCCAATCCAATTTCTCCAACTTTGCATAGGTCTCCTTTGTCTATGGATGTGATAGGTCTCCTACACAAAAAAGCATGTACCATTTTATGTCCTTTAATCCAACTGCATCCGGGCATTTTTTAATTCCTCTATCTTTCATCAATCTCCTTACCTCACCACACCTGCCCACTTGTGGATAGATGTTTGAGAGAAGAACATAAGTTGTGCAACATTTTTAGGATCCAAATCAAAAAGCAGTGTTGCTGTAAATACTCCTAAGCCTATATTCATATGTGATCTACAGGCACCAAGAAAACACATGCATACAACCAACACAGATTTAACAGGTATCTCAATGATAAAGTTTAGGGTGTCTTCAAGATAGCCAACACGGGCAAGGAGGTCAACCATGCACGTATACAGAGAGGCCAACGGGGTGGCTGATCTCTTAGCAAATTGAGGGGTTGAGCAAGAAATGGGGGAGGAATGCTTTTTTGAAGGGCAATATTTTGAGGATTTGAGAAAGATGCTAATTAAGGACAACGGGGATTTAGGAATTTTGTAGGTACAGCTCAAGGCAGGATATCTCAAAAGAATCGACGGCAAGCATGGCTTTCTCCAAGATAGGAAATCCCAGAGGAGATAGGAAGGACTGTCCCCAGTTTGGTTCGATTAGGGAAGAGTCAATCAAGTGTTCCTTTTCCAGAAGTGAGGACGGTTCGGACAGGCAAAAAGCATTGTAAAACCTGCAACTTTTAGACAATGTGAGTAAGTCACGAGGAAGGTAATTGAGAGAAACTTCCTATTTTAGGAGGATGGCTCGAAGTCTCCCATAACAATGGCAAGCAAAAAACACTTCGAAGTCTACTGCGAGTGCTTGGAGGAGTCGGTGGACCAACAAGTCTGCCGCTTATTCAGTACAAAGGAGGAGGAGCTACACAATTGCCATCAAAGAGATTGCAGGGATAAGGGGAGTGCAAGGCAGCCATATCCATGACGATGTCCTTTTAGAGCGTTTCTACGTGACTGTCGTCCAAGCCACAGGGTCTCTTGCCAGGGCATCAAGATTTACGAGTTTTCTGGTCAATGAGGGGATCAGGGATGATGTTATTATTGCAGGCCAACACACCAACCCAAATCCAAAAAAAGGTTTCATCTGTGGAGTCTTTGACACAAAGGCAATCAAGAAGAAAAAGAAAATTGAAGAATCCCTCAAGATCTTCAGAGAGGGATTGGAAAACTATGACATGACTGATTTTGCAAACTTTGTAAGCCTATATGGCGATTTGTTCTCAGCAGAATAGCTGGAATAAATTAACTCCCTCGCGGATGGGATAAACTCCATCTCAGAGGCTATGTAACTTTTGATATTTTGATGTAACTTATCATCCTCATGAATGCAAACATCATCACAAATGTTGGAAACACATCCTTGGTTCAAATTGACATCTATCTCATTAACAAAGAGATTAGAAACTTTAGGTATACCAAGAAGAAGTCAAGATCATGTATCTCAAGTTTGACTCTTCCATCCATGCTTTCCTTAGCGAGACTATCCTTAGGAGTACACTTGTGGTAGCTAAAAACTCACATTTACATGACCACCAATTATAAAAATTGTGCCTATATCATGACTAACACTAAGATCTACAAGTTTTGTCCCCGTGGAGTGTACATTTGCAACACTACACAAGCACAAAAGTCTTCAATTACATCTTCAAGATGGTCATCCCAATCATCTAGTTTATCATACAAGGAAATTGGCTCAAGAGGAGGAGTTAGACAATTAACTTCTAGGAACACTAAATGGTACCCTTCCATCAGCCTCATCAAGTAAAAAACATAGTGGCCCTGGTTAGCAGGTTGTATGGGGAGAAGGATGCTTCTCATTTTCAAGAATCCTAAGTCTCATTGCTACATATGTTGCTTAAATAAGGGCCAATTTTAAACTAGGTAGTTGTTTTGTCAATCACTTTGTGCAATGAAATGACGAGAGTCAAGTCTCTTATATCACTATAGATTTGCATACATCAACCTCCAATACAATAACACCATATAATGCACACTAAACTTTACAGTACCTTATCCCAAACATGATGCTACAGAAATCTGAAGGTACCTCCTACTAAAGATGTCATGTCATAGACTAGATACCACTGTACAGTATATATCACATCTACAGTAACAATTTCCTTCGAAATGTGGGGTTACAGTCTATGATTAACATGCATAGACCTTTCTAGTGTTTACAAGATAATTCCTTAGTCAACACCATACTAGTGTCCAGAAGATGTTTCCACAGTTAAAATAAGAAATTAATGCTACTTTTCAAACATTAAGCAAGCCTTCAGAGAGCTTAAAGTTTCCATTTACATCCATGCACAATAACTTAATCAACCCTTATGATTTTATGGACAATGAAACAGAAGGTCCTATATTCCATTTATGAGTCCTCTATCCAAATGATGCAGTGATCACAATTACATAATATCTACTATTCCGTGGGTAGTGCTCAGTCATTCAAACATAGAGAAGTCCTTACTAAGATAAATCTGTTCATAAACAGTCTCCAATTTAATAAATACTAGTTTGAAATCACATTTCTAAGTTAGTGCAAGTCATTACAATGAACTCAAAGGTCATTCTCATCAAACAAATGCCTTCGTGCAATAGACTGTTCTAGTTACAAGTACAATACAACTATTGCAATGTTACACAACTATATGCAATTGACAAAACCCATTCTTTCCAAGAGTCAACTGGTAATCAAATACAATCATGTAGTGTTGTTTCAACATTGTATTCCATTGTGGCTTCAGTAATGCAAACCTCATAACCTTGGAGGGAGTGTTGGGGGAAAGTTGACCCGAACCAAGGATCCAAAACCATCCCAAAACCCCACCTAGGAGTGGCATTATTAATCCTAAGAAGACATCGCATCCACAATTGAGAGAGTGGACATTTATAGGTGAAATACCAACACCATTAGGGTTTACAACCATGTCAAAAAAGATAACCATGAACTAAGCCAGGTTTCCTCAAGACTCATGGTATGTTGCAATGATAGCATTCTAGCAATTCTGGCAAGGGTTTGAAACTCCACCTCAAACTATGACCAAATTAATGTAGTTTCCTTCATGATAGAAATCCAAAATACAATAACCAACAGTTTGCCACAGTTTGTAAGTCCCATGATCTTAAGTCTGAACTCTCACAGTTAAGAATATTTTCCTCATCCAAACCCTTTAGCATAGGCTTTCACAAGACCACATACAGTTACACAAGTTAAGGGAAATGTTTCACCAAAATGGTCAGTGTAATTTTACAAGAATGGATGACAAGGAGCTTTACTTCAAAGAAAGGTTAGCTTAGTTGAAGAAGACCAGTTGGCGATTTGATTCTTAGTCTCCAACCCAAACAACAAGACACTCAACCAACATGATGAGCACACCCAAAGTCTCCCTTCCTCTAAATCACTTATAGTCCAACCATCAACCTTCCTTCCTCGACCCCAAGGAAAAAAGAAGAATTCCCCCCCAAAATGGTTCTCCACTCCTTCCTTTTCTCCTTCACATATGCCAAAACCAAGCACATTAAAGACTAGTACTTCCCAAAGTTGTTATGACAGAGGAGAGTTAATGCCTACTGCTAATGATGGCTCCTTATCAACAAAAAAAAATGTGCATATTAAAATTTAAAAATACACTATTATATTTCAAAGGTTTGAAATATAACCAACAACGTAACTGTAATGCATGCACCCCTTTAAGTCTTATAATAAAAGGTTAGGAAATAAAGACTTGAGATAAACCCTTTGGTCTGTTCACTTAGGAGACCACCTGAAAACTCAGTGATAACTACATCCACATGATGAACAAGAATGACAAGTGACCTATGAATAACAATCCACTTGAGTAAAAAAGACAAGAAGACCAATAGAAACCAAACACAACAAACAGAGTACAACTGTAACTGTTTGTCTCAAGTATCACTCTATAACCTCTTCAAAGATTATTGAAACTCAACACAAGAAATGCAAATTGACATATTAACACAACAATATCCAACTAAGTTATTGAAAGTCAACTATTGATACCTTGTTCTCCATCCAGATTACAAAATCGGTCCACTTTTTTCTTTGTAACATTTCCTTTTCAAATTGCGTTGGTTGTCGGCCATATTTCTCCTCTTGTCAAAACATGGCACATGGTCTAGTTACACTAATTAATATGCAATCATTTACTTTTTCCTAGGAAATTAAAAAAATATCATTTAACATATTAAATATACTTTAAAATGTATAGATCAAGGCCTATAAACCTTTCTGGCCACTATGATGAGTGGCATGAAGTTTGTCAAGCCTAGCCTTGGAGGCCTTGTCCTGAAACATATACTAATTCAATTTAATTATGCACAAATAAAATTTAAAAATCATTTAATAAATTTGATAAAATCTTATGAGCAAATTCAAACATTTGCGTACTCTCCTCACCAGACTTCCTCCATGCATCAGACTTCTCATATGCTTTTACAAGCTCTTTCCATACTTTCAGACTTACATCAATTGGCCTTTTTTTGAGCCTTAGCTCGAGAGGGATTTTTTTATCTTCTTTGTTTGGTTGCATTGAAATCTCTTGCAGTTTTGAGACATTCATAGCTTTATTTTCTTTACAGACCAACTTGTGCCAAATTTAGTCTCCATGTCATGGATAACTATTTTTTGCAGGTGCATGGGTATCTTTGAGAATGGCAAATGTAGATGGTCTTTGAACCGTTTAAGGCATGATTCCTTCAACCTATTCACAAACATTTTTCCAGCATTTGTCATTGAGACTTCCCCTGAAGCCACATCGTATTCTATCTTGATATCGTAGCTACCAATGCAAGATGTAAAACATGGCATGGTGGTCGAAGTCTATGTCCCAGGAGTGGTTGGGAAATTGGAAGCCTCTACTCCCTATTCCACATTCTTAGAGGTTACTGTTATTGATTTCCTCCTGGATCTTTTGCCTGATCCATGACTGGTTGGGGAATCAATTGATTCCCTTTGACACTGTTGATTTGGTTGCAATGTTTCAGGGGCTTTACTAGATCATTTTTCTATGTATCTGGCAAGCATTGTCAAGTCAACACCATCCAATTTGTTCACTGCCTCTACCCCCAACATGGAAGCCAATGCCTCTTTATCTTTGTCAGTCTCATGTCCCTATATATACACACATATATACATACATACATACATATATATATATATATTTATATATATAATTCTTCTTTTAAATTTAGAAATAGATAATTAAATACTAAAAATCAAAGAAACAATGGAAACATGTACAAATCTATAAATTGATAGTGAATTACCTGATTGTGGCCAGAGTTTGCTCCCTTCCCTCTATTGCTTGACATTTTGAGGCGACCTAGGGCAAATTATTTTCATCTAGTCTGTGGAGGCAATCGTAGCTAGGTATGAATTAACAGCGTGCTTGACCAATCGTAGCCAAAAACAAATCCTAATAGCTCGTATTTTGGGTATGATGTACAAAGAGACCTTATTCGACAGGCTTTCCAAAAATGGTAAATGCAATTTATACTGCAAGCAAGGATAATTAACAACATTACTACTCAAATTTACCCTAAAGCGTGAGTACAACATCTTAGAAAAACTTTCTTTGAGCTCAAAATTATATCAAAATCGATAAAAACCTAGGTCAAGAGTAAATTTCTCAGCAATTGGAACTTACTTGCTAAAAGGTAGACGAACAAGCTTGATTGAATGGCTGAGGTAGCTAGAAACCTCAAATTTAGCAGCTAGTTAAAGCAAATTTTTATCTTCTGGATGTCTAGAACAAAAAATAAATAAAATACAAATTCACGGATCCGTTGTAGAAACTTTTCAGTAACTTCCATTTTCGACCTAATAAAGTCGTCACTTCGCAGCCTACAATTCTTAGCAGGAAACCTAAAATAGAGGTAGAGTACACTATGTTGTGGGCTTAAATGTATTAACTTGAATTTGTGTTTTTTTTGGTGGTATGTTTTAACGCAGGCGGGAATTTATTTATTTATTTTTTCAATTCATTAGTCAGCGCTAACGTCAACGTCTCTAACGTCAACTTTCTCGCCAACTTTCAGCCCTTAAGAGTAATCTCTTTGGTTCGCCAAAACTGGTGCGAAGTGCACCTAATTTAGCACCTAGTTGTGCCAAACCAAGATGTTCCTTATGCCAACATGCCAATTATACCTAGACTTCAATGAATGTTTCGTTGCAAGTCACTTGCACAATTGATGGACTGGCATGCAAAGAACAAGAGTAAAGATTTAGGAGTAAATATCCCTAAACTCTAATCCCTCAACAATAAACCCTAATCCGTGAACCCTAAACCCTAATCCCTTATCACTAAACCTTAAACCCTATCCCTAAAGCCTCAACCCTCAACACTTGAACCTTAAATCCTAAACCCTCAACCCTAAACACTATGCGTTAAACCCTTATCCATTAACTCTAAACCCTAAACCCTCAACACTATACCTTAAAACCTAATCCCTCAACCCTCAACCCTCAACCCTAATCTTAAAGCTAAACTTAAAGCTTTCAGTCATTCCACCATCCCCAAGGGATCTAGAAATACAAAAGTAGATGCCTCTACTGATAAAGCCAAACATCCTAAGGGTCCTCATGCCTCGGGACATAAAAACAAAGAGTCAAAGAAAAATCAATCCAAAAAGTTATCCAAGCCCATACATCCACAAGCAAAGTCCAAAACCAAAATGGTATGGGTACCTAAGCAACAAGAAATCAAGTTAAATGAGGCATCTACCTCTAAAAAATCCCAACCATCTACTCCCATCTCAAATTCTCATTCCACTCAAAAGTGTCAAAACATTCCATCCCACAAGCAAAACAAAAGTAATAAAATGCCTAAGTCTATGTGGGTTCCTAAAGCCCTTCATCATCCATCTCCTAAGCAAACATCTCCATTGCACCCTACACCACCTCTGCATCACAAGCTTCAATGTTTATCATGATGTGTGCAACCATTGGTCATGGTTCCCTTACATTCCGCAATAAATCTACCATCATTCATCCACTATCGTACATACCCTCCACATACCATCCCTATGGTCCATGCTTTGACATAAGTTTGACATAATCCATTATTTTCCCTACATAATCCACATCATAATCCACTTTTCTCCCCTCTAGAATCCACGTCATAATCTACTATCTGCCTAATCCATTTGCCTTCCATGTATCCCTTACCAACATCGATGAGGGCACTCGACATGGTCCATGCGAGGACATCATTCTCTAATGGGACTATAACATTTCAGTGCAGCGCAACACATCCTTCAACCCTCAACCCTAAACACTATACCTTAAACCTAATCCCTCCACCCTAAACCATAATCCCTCAACCCTAAACGCTATCCCTAAAGCTTGAAGCCTCAAACCTTAAACCTTAAACCCTAAACCCTCAACCCTAAACACTATACCTTAAACCCTAATCCCTTAACACTAAACCTTAATCCAACAACCCTAAACCCTAATCCCTTATCGCTAAACCTTAAACCCTATCCCTAAAGCCTCAACCCTCAACACTTGAACCTTAAATCCTAAACCCTATCCCTAAACCCTTAACCCCAAACACTATGCCTTAAACCCTAATCCCTCAACTCTAAACCCTAGTCCCTAAACCCTAAACCCTAAACCCTCAACACTATACCTTAAACCCTAATCCCTCAACCCTCAACCATCAACCCTAATCTTAAAGCTAAACTTAAAGCTTCCACTCATTCCACCATCCCCAAGGGATCCAAAAATGCAAAATTAGATGCCTCTACTGATAAAGCCAAACATCCTAAGGGTCCTCATGCCTCAAGACATAAAAACAAAGAGTCAAAGAAAAATCAATCCAAAAAGTTATCCAAGCCCATACCTCCATAAGCAAAGTCCAAAACCAAAATGGTATGGGTACCTAAGCAACAAGAAACCAAGCTAAATGAGGCATCTACCTCTAAAAAATCCCAACCATCTACTCCCATCTCAAATTCCCATTCCACTCAAAAGTGTCAAAACATGCCATCCCACAAGCAAAACAAAAGTAATAAAGCGCCTAAGTCTATGTGGGTTCCTAAAGCCCTTCATCATCCATCTCCTAAGCAAGCATCTTCATTGCACCCTACACCACCTCTGCATCACAAGATTCAACATTTATCATGATGTGTGCAACCATTGGTCATGGTTCCCTTCCATTCTGCAATAAATCTACCATCATTCATCCACTATCCTACATACCCTCCACATACCATCCCTATGGTCCATGCTTTGGCATAAGTTCGACATAATCCACATCATAAGCCACTATTTTCCCTACATAATCCACTTTTCTCCCCTCTAGAATCGACATCATAATCCACTATCTACCTAATCCATTTGCCTTCCATGTATCCCTTACCAACATCGATGAGGGCACTCGACATGGTCCATGCGAGGATATCATTCTCTAATGGGACTATAACCTTTCAGTGTAGCTCAACGTATCCTTCAACCCTCAACCCTAAACACTATACCTTAAACCCTAATCCCTCCACCCTAAACCCTAATCCCTCAAACCTAAACGCTATCCCTAAAGCCTAAAGCCTCAACCCTTAAACCTTAAACCCTAAACCCTATCCCTAAACCCTCAACCCTAAACACTATACCTTAAACACTAATCGCTCAACACTAAACCCTAATCCGCCAACCCTAAACCTTAATCCCTTATCGCTAAACCTTAAACCCTATCCCTAAAGCCTCAACCCTCAACACTTGAACCTTAAATCCTAAACCCTATCCCTAAACCCTCAACCTTAAACACTGTGTTAAACCCTAATCCCTCAACTCTAAACCCTAAACCCTAAACCCTCAACACAATACCTTAAACCCTAATCCCTCCACCCTCAACCCTCAACCCTAATCTTAAAGCTAAACTTAAAGCTTCCAGTCATTCCACCATCCCCAAGGGATCCATAAATGCAAAATTAGATGGCTCTACTGATAAAGCCAAACATCCTAAGGGTCCTCATGCCTCAAGACATAAAAACAAAGAGTCAAAGAAAAATCAATCCAAAAAGTTATCCAAGCCCATACCTCCACAAGCAAAGTCCAAAACCAAAATGGTATGGGTACCTAAGCAACAAGAAATCAAGTTAAATGAGGCATCTACCTCTAAAAAATCCCAACCATCTACTCCCATCTCAAATTCCCATTCCGCTCAAAAGTGTCAAAATATTCCATCCCACAAGCAAAACAAAAGTAATAAAACACCTAAATCTATGTGGGTTCCTAAAGCCCTTCATCATCCATCTCCTAAGCAAACATCTCCATTGCACCCTACACCACCTCCGCATCACAAGCTTCAACATTTATCGTGATGTGTGCAACCATTGGTCATGGTTCTCTTCTATTCCACAATAAATCTACCATCATTCATCCACTATCCTACATACCCTCCACATACCATCCCTATGGTCCATGATTTGGCATAAGTCTGACATAATCCACATCATAATCCACTATTTTCCCTGCATAATCCAAATCATAATCCACTTTTCTCCCCTCTAGAATCCACATCATAATCCACTATCTGCCTAATCCATTTGCCTTCCATGTATCCCTTACCAACATCAATGAGGGCACTCGACATGGTCCATGCGAGGACATCATTATCTAATGGGACTATAACCTTTTAGTGCAGTGCAACGCATCTTTCAACCCTCAACCCTAAACACTATACGTTAAACCCTAATCCCTCCACCCTAAACCCTAATCCCTATCCCTAAAGCCTGAAGCCTCAACCCTTAAACCTTAAACCCTAAACCCTATCCCTAAATCCTCAACCCTAAACACTATACCTTAAACCTTAATCCCTCAACACTAAACCCTAATTCGCCAACCCTAAATTAATCCCTTATCGCTAAACATTAAACCCTATCCCTAAAGCCTCAACCCTCAACACTTGAACCTTAAATCCTAAACCCTATCCCTAAACCCTCAACCCTAAACACTATGCCTTAAACCCTAATCCGTCAACTCTAAACCCTAAACCCTAAACCCTCAACACTATACCTTAAACCCTAATCCCTCAACCCTCAACCCTCAACCCTAATCTTAAAGCTAAACTTAAAGATTCCACTCATTCCACCATCCCCAAGGGATCCAGAAATGCAAAATTAGATGCCTCTACTGATAAAGCTAAACATCCTAAGGGTCCTCATGCCTTAGGACATAAAAATAAAGAGTCAAAGAAAAATCAATCCAAAAAGTTATCCAAGCCCATACCTCCACAAGCAAAGTCCAAAACCAAAATGGTATGGGTACCTAAGCAACAAGAAATCAAGTTAAACGAGGCATGTACCTCTAAAAAATCCCAACCATCTACTCCCATCTCAAATTCCCATTCTGCTCAAAAGTGTCAAAACATTCCATCCCACAAACAAAACAAAAGCAATAAAATGCCTAAGTCTATGTGGGTTCCTAAATCCCTTCATCATCCATCTCCTAAGCAAACATCTCCATCCCCAAGGGATCCATAAATGCTAAATTAGATGCCTCTACTGATAAAGCCAAACATCCTAAGGGTCCTCATGCCTTAGGACATAAAAGTTATCCAAACCCATACCTCCACAAGCAAAGTCTAAAACCAAAATGGTATGGGTACCTAAGCAACAAGATCCAGTGATGGACATTAATGTCCACGCAAACGAAACATTATATGAACAATTTTGATTGAAAAGGGATTGAACTTGTTAGAACTAGAATTTTTTTTACATCTCTCACCAACCTCTTCACACATATCCTCTGTATACCATGGAAATTGGCCACATTATAATTTTGTGATAAAAATAATTTATAAAAATTTGTGTGACAAGATCCATATTAACTCCTGTTTGCTAAACATGTGTGACAAAATCCTATCAGAACAATTACATTTATGAACAAATCCTCATAATATCTTTTCCTAAGTGTATCGGCCTAGCAACACTTCATCATCGGAACCCTATTTATAGCTCCAACGACAACCCTATGAAAAACAATTTACAACCTTATCTATCTAAAAATACCCTTTTGGGCTAACCTTTGAAGTCCTTCCCCCGATAGACCGATATAGCCAACTAGAATGAGCTCATCATTGCAACACATAGTCATCGATAGGATAGATATTCATATTTCCCTGATGACCTGATATAACTGTGAGTTGTCCAAAATTAGACATAATCAGCCAAACATGCCCTCATCATTGGAGTTCCCATCATACTCCCATCGATAGTCCTATAAACATAACTCGTAGCCATATTGGGCTAATAATATCCTATCGGCCTAACTCTTGAGAGTCCCTCACCGATAGACCGATAAAATCAACAAAAGCTAGCACATCATTTTGACTCATAAACATCGGCGGAACAAATGTTTTTGTTCCCCCGATAACCTGATATGAGCATAAGTTACCCAAAGGTGCAATATCGCCCAAGCTAAGGTACATTGGGGTAACGTTACCTGGAATCCCACCAATACACCGACACAGAGAGTTCATCGATGAAGGAAGCTGACATCGATGAAACATAAATAACAGTCTCAACGATGCAGCGATAATAATTATTGTGACATCCTGAGGCATCGTTCAGATATTCAAAATAAATGACATGATAGAAATGAAAGGTGCATTTATGAACTAGGAATAAAAGTGAGTTACACCACAGTTTGATCACATAGCTCCTGTAAAACTTGAACAAATTGCAAAAGGGGATGAAGGAGAAGGGGAGTGAAGCTCTCACACAGTAAAGAGAAGAAAAACCAACGGGAAAGCGAAATTCAAGTAAGTACACCGATCCCAACTGAGAAATTATGTCTCTTAAAGGTTTGAATTCAAGCAATGGGAGATAGTTCAGAAAAACCTAAAAATAAGAAATAGAAAACTGAAAAGAGACCATTAAACCAAGACTTGATAGATCAAGCAATGGGAGATAGTGGAGAAAAACATAAAAATAAGAAACAAAAAATTGAAAAGAGACCATTAAACTAAGACTTGATAGATCAGTGTCCTAGGTCGGGACCAAGACCAAAAAGAAGTGTACAGATGAACCCCTCACATGATTGATTGTTGGATAATCACAAGGACTTGGGAGATGTATGGAGTCCACTACGAGGGTACGAACTTTTCTTATACCACTACAGAAAACAATATAGGTTTTTACCAGTCTGTAACCCATGGAGGCCGAACCTAGGGAGATTAGTTGTGCCAAAGGTGTTTGTTAATGTGGAATTAATGAAAGCCCTTGCTAGTAAATATGATCTGAAAACAAGAACTATTTGAACACACAGTGGTGATAATTTACTAGTTATTTCAAAAGATCTCATTTCTAATGTATTTAATTCAGAGTGTGGTTTTGATTTACCATTCACAATCAGAGATCTATTGCTAGAGTATCGTCATATGGATACTAGCTATAAAAGGTGGAAGTTGGACTTGCATAGGCCTAAGGACGAAGAAGGACAATTAAGGAAATTCTCTAGTAATGAGAATCCTCCATTTCATGAAGATCTGTTTGAAGAGTATTTTTGATACACCTATTATGGAGCTGGTAAAGTCTTGGGAGTAGAGGTCCCACCTCTAATGTCAATTGCACCAATGGTTTTAGCCACATATGTATAGACTAAGTGGGCCAGGCCTTTTGACCATGCTATCTTTGTGGCTAATGCCCTAAATCAAGGGCTAGAAAAAATAAAAAAATAATAGTGATAGGATCAACTTCAAACACTAATCCTTATTAATGCATTTGCTTTTGTATGAGAGACATGATAGAGGATTTTGGAGCAGTGAACTAAGGATAAGGGATTCTTTTGATCATGGGGATCCTAAACCTGTACAGATGTGGACTTCGTTATGGGATAGCTGATTTGGTAGATCTCACTACCTCTACTTTGAAGAGTTTTTTGTAAAACCTTTAATGACGTTACTGGGATATCCCCAAGATTATAACCTATCCCCAAGGATGCAAAGATTTCTAAGACCCAAAGAAAATTACCCTAAAAGTAAAGTGGACCATAACTAGGGAGATTGGTATGCTTTCCATGACTGCACAATGATTAGAGTTTATGGATTTGAGGGCACTCCACATTTGCTGCCACGAATAGTTCTTGATCGGATTACCTATCTAGAGATTGTGGGGCAATTAGTAAAATCTGATGCCATACACCTCAAGAAGCATAACAAACAATCAATCATGCCCAACACTCTATGTTTTGGAGATTTCACAGTGGTCACAAATGAAGGGTATGAAGAAATTAATACTAAATTGGCACAATTCAATCTTCCTATAGGTAATGAAAGACAAAGTTTTGATTCAGAGGGTTTTATTCATAAATCAAAGATTTCACAAGGGCTCTCAGGATATGAACATTTATTTTCAGAGGAAGATGTGATTAGAAACCATGATGAGGCCTCTACTATCAACAAAATGGGTACATTCAACAAAGTGATACTTACTGATGAATGTAAAAGAAAACATGTCCAATCTTATTCAAAAATATTTTGGGAAATACAGGGTCCACTAGCAAGGATTGAACAATTGATTGCTCATGCAGATGAAATCATAAAAGATGTGCCCCCAGTTGTTTTTGATACAACTTATACAATCTATTCAGGAACACAAGCTGAAGACATAGAGCTTCTGGGCTACGAAGTCTCACAGCCTACCCCTAAAGTATGTTTTTCTGTAGTTACTGACATAAGTGAAGAAGGGGAAAGTGACGAAGAAAGTGAACAAATGAAGCCAATGAATGCTCCTAAAATAGCACAATATGAGCATCCTCCTGAATTGAATGATGTAAAGTTTAAGACATCAGATGAATTATCTGATGACATTAGAATCTTGGTTGCACATAAATTTATTTCTGATGATGATTTTATTAAAACTCATGAATTTAAGTCATTTATCTATGAGTACAAAGGAAAAAAGGTGAGATAAAAAGTGCAAGATTTCACTTCTGAACAAGACGTTACTGCTTTGGATGAATTAAAAAGGGAAGTTGATAAAGAGATGGAGTCCATCACTCCCGAAAGAGGAAGGGAGTTGCTTCAAGAAGCCAAAGTATTGCTCTTGTCAGGGTGGGATATGAGTTCAGCAATTGTATTTGATAGCTTCAAGAAGAGAGAAGACAAAACAATGAATTTGACTGAAGAAGCCAGTGATAAGATATACTCAGGATCAGGATCAGGGTATAATGTAGATGAAGCCACTCTACTCATTTGGTCACTTTACCCATAGGATAAGAGACCAACAATTACTAATAATTAAAATCAAATGTTTGATCATCTCTTAGTCAAAAGGGTAGGGGATACTGACCCCATGGAAACAACAGAGCTCAACATTAATGTGGCAAAGTTCAATAAGGCACAAGTTGAAAAATTGCTTAAAGAAAATGATAGACTAAAGAAGGAGCTGTTATATCAAAAGAAAAGATCCTCTTCCTCTTCTATATCACAATTCTATCCTCCAGACCTTGAGAAAGATAAGAAAGTGTTAGATGCACTTACTGATGCATCTTATTGGAAAATTTGCCATCTGAAATCCCAAGGGAAATGTAAAGAGTTGGAGAAGGAAGTAAAAACTATCAAATATAATATGGCATCTGAATTAATCAGGGAAAGATTCAATAAAATGATGAGTTGTACTGATATCTATTGGAAATTGTTTAAGCTAACACTCTCAGCAATGGTAGAAAATAAAAGATTACAGGGGAGGATGACTAAAAAGAAAGAAGACCTTTTGGGCAAAGGGATCTTGGTGGGACAAACATTATAGGTATATAATGATTTGATAGAGTCACATGATGAATATCATGACAAGCTCAAAGAAGAGCTTGATTATTTTAATCTTGCTCCACCACTTCATGATAATTCTGGGAATCTCTGAAAATGTGATGATTGGAAGGAAGAATTAGCCATGGTTCTAACTAATGCATTACAGGAGATCAACGATGAAGAGATAGTCTTGAAAAATACTCATAAGCAGTTGGAAAAAAATGATGCGAATGGAGTATGATATGAAGGAAGTGATTATCAATGTGAATACATATGTAGAACAAGACTACATCCATCATCTCTCTGCAATAAATCTATTTATCAATCGAACCATGAACGTGCCAGATATGACAGGACAATCATCAGATGGAGGAGATCAACCAACAGTATGATGGGCATCATATCAGAAAATAGAAGCTTTGCACAGGCCTTAGATGGTCATGGGCCTCTATTTGGAGATTAACGGATCGGTGCATCCATTTAATGAAATGTTTTTCTTTTCAGTTATAATTAGTTATCAAAAGTCGCATCTTTTTGTAACGGGTCTGTAGCTTGTTGCCTCTCGCATATAAGAGAGACCAAGACCCGAGAGAAAAAAGGAGGGTAGTAGTTCTTTCTGAAGCAATTTAAAGGACTTAGTAAAAAGATAGATTACACCCATCCCACCCATCCACTTTCATGTTCCAAAAACTCTGCAATTAATATATATATATATATATATTATGAAGCAGTATTATGGAGAAGACTATACTTAAATGGTAACCTTTTTTCAGTGTTCAACTGTGGTGTTAATTTTCATGTTTATTTGTTGATGTACTGTCTCCAAAGTGATTGAAAAAAGATACAAATGATTTGATGATGATGATGATGATGCTTGTAATTTGGATGATGTGGATGCTTGTAATTTTCTCATACTATAATGAAATCCTTTTGCTTACAATTTACAAATGAGAAGAAATTTATCAAATTCTGCCAATGCAAGAATAATGTGTTAGAAATGAAAGCAACACTACTTCAATGGAAATCTGATTCAAGATAAATTTCTGCAATCTTTAAATGTGTGTTATTAATGGAGATTGTAACACAGAAGCAAAACTATGCTTCACAGAAATGCAAAATCAGAAATATGAACACATAACACAATGTTTAACATGGAGAAAACCCTTTCGGGTAAAAAAATCCACATAGGAAAGAGGCCCAATGTTTGTATTAATCTAAAAATGATTTACAATACAACAACACTTCAACTCTCTCCACCAGTCTTCAATCTAACAACATTCCAACAACACTTAAGTACCTAAAATCTATATTACAACAACTAATACATGGCAAATACTTATAGAAACATTTTCTAACTCATATTAGGCGTTCACCTTCTCTCTCATGATATTCCCCGACATACAAATATTAAATGCCATCTTACAAGCACCTTCCACTTGTCCAAAAATAGCCATGCAAAGATTGGGTGCCCAAGACTAAATCTGGCCTCTTACAACATCTTATGATGCATCATAACCGTCATAGATTCCACAAAAGAGTATCTTTCCAAGATAGGAACCTTGGGCTAAATATAGCAAATATACAACTAACATATCCGTCATATGCATCATAGAATCACATAATCTTATGACAACTTGCAGCTATCATAGATTCACTCACCAAATATTATTACAGTTGTCATACATGCCAAAAATAGTATATATTCCTCAAGGGAGCACACCTATCCTCATTTACCATGAGTTTTTTTACATTTGCCAACCTTAAATGTCACTCTGTAACTACCGCCGGTAACTCTGAAATTACAACTGTCAATGAGACTACCTCATTCCCTTATGGGTAATTACAAATAACAAATAATAAATGGATTAAAATACAATATTGGAATTTTCAAGGTTAATGGCACCTTATTCCAACATTCTCCCACTTGACATTATACATTGCAAATCAACCCATAGGAAAACAAATGAAAAAAATAATCCGGCACTAGAAACAAGGCCCATGGCCTCTCTGCACCATACAAACTTCTCTATGCTCATAGGCTTAGTCAATGAATCTACAACATTCTCCTGAATGTCTATCTTCTTTAGCTCAATCTCTCCATTTGCAACCAACTCTCGAACAAAGTGATACTGAACATTAACATGCTTAGTTTGAGCATGATACATGGGATTCTTAGCCAAACAGATAGCACTCTGGCTATCACAACCGATCTGAATGATCTTGCAATCAAAACCAATACCTGTACACAGTCTCCTCAACCAAACTGCCTCCTTAGAGACATGAGTAGCAGCCATATACTCTGCTTCTATAGTGGAAAAAGCAACTATGGGCTGCCTCTTACTCATCCAACTCACTGCACCTCCAAACAGAGTAAACACATAGCCACTAGTGGACCTTCGACTATCCAAGTCACTTGCCCAATCTGCATCAACAAAACCCTATATGTCCAAAGATCTATCAGCACTATTAGTACTAGAATAAACCAAACAATGGTTAGGAGTACCTCCAAGATATTTAAACACCCTCTTCGCATAGTTCCAATGCTGTCTACCAGGGTTAGACATAAATCTGCTCAAAACTCCCACTACTTGGGCAATATCTGGTCTAGTGCAAACCATTGCATACATCAAACTCCCTACAACACTAGCATATGGCACATTAGACATATCATCAAGATCATCCTCAGTCTTTGGACACATATCTAATGAAAGCTTAGTACCAATGGGTAAAGGAACAATAACTGGGTTACAGTCCTGCAAACTAAACCTCTGCACAATAGTATTCACATACTTACTTTGTGACAACCAAAGCTTTTTGTTAACTCTATCCCTCCTGATCTCCATTCCTAGAATATATCTTGCAGTACCAAGATCCTTCATCTCAAATGTACCTGAAAGTTGGGCTTTAAGCTCACTGACCATACCCTTAGTATTGCTGAAAAACATGTCATCAACATACAAAGCAATAACTAGTATATAATCATCAACACAATGATCCTCCTCGATTCTAACAAAACCCAATTTCAAAACAAATGAATCAAACTTTTGATACCACATTCTGGGGGATTGTTTTAAACCATAGAGAAACCTCTTCAACCTGCAAACCCAATGTTCTTTTCCTTTTACCTCAAAACCTGTAGGTTGTTGCATATAAATTTCTTCTTCAAGATCTCCATGCAAGAACGTAGTCTTAACATCCATTTGCTCAATCTCCCAATCATAAGCTGCAGCAATGGATAAGAGAAATCTAATAGAAGTCAATTTAGCAATAGGAGAGAATATCTCACCAAAATCAACTCCCTCTCTCTAGGAGTAGCCCTTGGCTACCAGTCTAGCCTTGTACTTCTCCAATGACCCGTCTGCTCCAAACTTCTTCTTGAAGACCCACTTACATCCTATGGCCTTTCTTCCTTTGGGAAAATGAACAAGATCCCAGGCGTTACAAGAGTCTAAAGCCATCATCTCCTCCTGCATGGCTAGCTGCCAAGACTCACTATCATCTGCAGAAATAGCTTCCTTGTAGGATCTAGGTTCATCGTTAGTACTCAATAAAGCATATACATAACAAAAATTTGGTGGGCTATACCTGTCAACTGGATTTCATTGTCTTGTGGATCTCCTCAAGGGTGGAGTAAGAGACTCTACTCGTTCTTCTGCATGATCGTCTGCAACAACTTCTTCTGTAACAACAGACTCATCTTCATCGGAACTACTCAAATCTTCTTATTCTTCTTCACCCCCAATCCATCATTATGTTCTTCTTGAGGTGCATCTTGCTGCTCTAAATCAAAGTGCACCTTCTTTACTTTTTCTTCTTTTTCTTTTGGCTACTCAAGTTCTGAAATAGCTCTAAGTTTCCTGAAAATAACATCTCTAGAAAAGATAATCTTACGGGTTAGTGGATTCCAAAGCTTCTAACCTTTCACATTATCACCATATCTAATGAATGTACACTTTTCAGCCTTTGGATCTAGCTTAGATTACTTTTCCTTAGGCACATGAACAAAATCCTCATAGCCAAAAACCCTTAAATGTGAAACAAAAGGTTTCTTACCTATCCACACTTCATAAGGTGTCGAATCAAGAGCCTTACAAGAAGATCTATTTATCAAGTAGCAAGCAGTACACACAACCTCTTCCCAAAAGCATTTATCCAACGGTGTATCACTAAGCATACTTCTGGCCCTTTCCATAATTGTTCGGTTCATCCTTTCTACAACACCATTCTGTTGTGGTGTATACGGAGTTGTCTTTTGTCTGATTACACCTGCATGCTTGCAAAACTCATCAAATTCCTTAGAACAATATTCCCCTCCATTGTCAGATCTTAATATTTTTATCTTTAAACCTAATTGGTTCTCTACTAAGACTTTGAATTCCTTAAACTTAGTGAAAACTTTAGATTTATGCTTCATAAAATAAATCCATGTAAATATGGATACATCATCAATGAAGGTTACAAAATAACGAGATTTTCTGATAGATTCATTATCCACAGGTCCAAACACATCTGTATGAATAATTTCTAACTTCTCTTTTGCTCTATTGCTTCCTGAAGGAAATAATTTTTTGTTTTGTTGACCAAACACACAATGCTCACAAAAATCAAAGTGCTTATCAGAATAGGAGAAACCATCCAACAAATTTTTATTCTTAATAGTTTTTAATACATTATTGCTTGTGTGGCCCAATCTACGGTGCCACAACATAGATGCATTTTCAGTATTAGCCTCAGATACATAAGAGGTATTATAAACTGTAGTGGCATAAAACTTGAACAGGCTTCTGAATCTCTTCCCCTTCGCTACCACCAAGTTCCCTCTCACTAATCTGCAACCATGCTTGTCAAATGTCACATGCATTCCCAAATCATTCAAATTCGAAACTGAAATCTGATTTCTAGCTAATCTAGGAACATGCAAAACACCAGGGAGGGTTTTAATCCTCCCATCACTGAAACACAACAATACCTTTCCTTTCTTGACAATCAGATATGAAGAGTTGTCACCAAGGTAGATATTACCTCCATCATATTCTTCATATGTGGAGAACCAATCCTTATGCGGGGTCATATGAAACAAGCATCTTGAGTCAACCAACCAGTTTTCATCAGAAACAAGATTACATGCAGAAAGTAAAACTTCACCTACATTTGAGGACTTATCTGAAGCACTCTCCCACTGTTTCTTGGGGTTTCTACACTCCTTCTTCACATGTCCCCTTTTACCACAGTTCCAACACTTAACTCTGTTCTTTTTACCAAGAGTCTTAGACCGGCCTTTGGACTCGTCCTTAGCCCCTTTCTAATCTCCTTTAGGTCCCCTTTCCTTAGACCTTCCCCTGACACTGAGAGCATCCCCTGAACTATCTGAACTCTTCTTCCTCAATTCTTGTGATAGTAGCACTGAAACAAGAGCATTCAACTTTGAATCCACAAGGTTAGCAGCGATAGCAAGGATAACATTCTCCCAAGACTTAGGTAAAGAACAAAGAAGTAAGATACATTTATCTTCCTCACTAACCTCAACATCTACTGAATCAAGCTGACTCACTAACAAATTAAAAGAATTTAAATGCTCTACAACTGATTCACCTTCTCGTATTTTCATGGAAAACAATTTTCTTTTTAAATAAAGTTTATTTACCATACTCTTGGCTTGATAGATATCACCCAACTGTTTCCACAACTTATATGCAGTCTCTTTCTTTGCGACATTTAACAGGACAGAGTCTAAAAGACACAACCGGATGGTTCCCCGTGCCTTCTTATCCAGTCTATCCCACTCATCTTGAGAGACATCGTCAGGTTTCTTCTCTTTTTGGACAGCCAACCACTGGTTTTTTTCTTCCAACAAATCTTCCATTTTCAGCTTCCACAACTCATACCCAATTTCGTTGAACTTCTTAATGTCCAATCGAGAGCTTGATGCAACGGTGGATGCATCCATAATAACAACACAAGATCTGCAAAACAAATGCAACCAAATCTCCCACTACAGCTACAACTTCCACACTACCACCCAAGAGTCAAAGCTGGCTAGGCTTTGATACCAAATGTAATAAATGAAAGCAACACTACTTCAATGGAAATATGATTCAAGATAAATTTCTGCAATCATTAAATGTGTGTTATTAATGGAGATTGTAACACAGAAACAAAACTATGCTTCACAGAAATGTAAAATCAGAAATATGAACACATAACACAATGTTTAATGTGGAGAAAACCCTTTTGGGTAAAAAACTCCACACAGGAAAGAGGCCCAATGTTTTTATTAATCTTAAAATGATTTACAATACAACACTTCAACTCGCTCCACCAGTCTTCAATCTGACAGCATTCCGACAGCACCCGAGTACCTAAAATTTGTATTGTAGCAACTAATACATGGAAAATACTTATAGAAACATTTTCTAACTCATCTTAGGAATTCACCTTCTCTCTCATGAGATTCCCCAACATACAAATATTAAATGCCATCTTACAAGCACCTTCCACTTGTTCAAAAATAGTCATGCAAAGATTGGGTGCCCAATACTAAATCTAGCCTCTTACAACATTTTATGACATGTCATAACCATCATAGATTCCACAAAAGAGTATCTTTCCAAGATAGGAACCTTGGGCTAAATATAACAAATATACAACTAACATATCTGTCATATGCGTCATAGAATCACAGAATCTTATGACAACTTGTAGATGTCATAGATTCACTCACCAAACATTATGACAGTTGTCATACATGCCAAAAATAGTATATTCCTCAAGTGAGCATGCCTATCCTTATTTACCATGAGTTTTTTAACATTTGCTAACTATAAATGTTACTCTGTAACTGCCACCGGTAACTCTGAAATTACAACTGTCAATGAGACTACCTCATTCCCTTATGGGTAATTACAAATAACAAATAATAAATGGAACAAAATACAATATTGGAATTTACAAGGTTAATGGTACCTTATTTCAACATAATGAGCTTACCAGTGAAAGTGATCACCATTCTTTCACAAATTAGGTCCCCTGCTTCTTCCCTTTTCAAATGTTGTTAAAGGAAGAGATGTCTTTAAACATGTGATTAGGTATTGAAAACTAATGTAGTATTTTCCTCTGTTCAGTGCATGTACTTCAAAGTCCTATGTCTAAACAATCACCATGTATGGTGAATGGATCTTCAAATATTCATATACATTTCACTATAATAGCTAAGTGGGTATGCAAAAACCTGCATCGTTTCACCGTGTTTGGTAATTGAGTACTCAAGGATTCAAACCATCTTGCTATGATTTTTTAATTCTAAATACAAAAGCTCAAATCAATTCACTGTACTTGCAAATTGGTTATACAAGGATTGAAATCAGTTCATTTGATTTGCCAATGGGAATGCAAGGATACAAATCATTTGCATATAACAACTAGGAGGTCTGCACAATTGAGGGCTGATGTAGAAAGGTTAGAGGATAAATGCAAACATATAGGAAATTTATATAATCTGTCAGGACACATTTGTTGTTCATTCGTGGTTATCTTGATTGGTTCCATTTAACCTCTTGGTGCACAACTGTTATGAGACTATTGTCATTGTTGTGTATTACAGGATCTAGATGAGGCCATGGAGAGAGGACGTGGATGGTGTAGAACTACTAAATTACAGAGAGGAAAGTGGGTGGAAATAGATATGACAACGAAATCTACAGATACAATAGAGGTAAGAAGAGAAAGTAACCTCAACCAAAGTACAAAGGTGTTTATGAATTCACAAATGCTACAACATAGAGGAGATAAAGTCATTTTTTTGTCCATGAGGCCTCTGAGGTCAAACTTATTGGTTGAAAATGCACAGGAATGGTGATTAAATGTGATTCTATGATCAAGGGAAAAGTTTGAAAATTAGGATGGCCAAAAAATGATATGAATATGTCACATATATGACTAAAGTGAGGTTTTGTGTTGGATAGCATATTCGTTGAAATGATATAATTGGTGTACTAAACATTATTTACTATGTTGTGTATTAGAGGGGCCAGATGAGGACATGGCAACAGATCATGTCATATCAAATGAGGACACAACAGATGAAGTGGGACATTAGGTACTCAAATTTTGACTTAACTTAGGAAAAAATGATCCGATGGAATTTTGTATACGTCCATCTTTTTTCACAGTATTATTGAAATTTATAATGTATTATCCAATCTTGACATAAATTAATGCATGTTGTTGATTATTTTAGATGGAGATTGGAGCAAATGTAGATCCTGAGCATTCAACTAGCTAAAGAAAAAGATATGTACGTGGACGTGGACTTAAAAATGTTAAATCACGTAGACGACAGTGGGTGGAAGAGGATATGACAATGGATCCTGCAGACACAACAAATTATTGCACTGAACAAGAGGTTGGTCAGGACTATAGTACATGGGATGAATACTTTGAGAAAATAGTTGTTTGTGGATGTTCTGTATGTCGTGGAAAGAAACAATTCAAATGAGCAATTGTACAAAGACATTACATATATGATGAGCTTCTAGTCGGTAGTATGCCTCCTACAATTGATTCAAATCCAATAGGAATTATGGTAAGGAATTTTCCAATTTGATATAAATAACATGTATACTTTATTTAAACATTGTTTTATATTATTTAAATAACTAATTTTTTTCTTAATGGATACTTGCAGGATAAAGTTCTTGGTTTAAAGTTTCCTGGATCACCGACTTCCAGCCTAGAGGGCAATGATCATTCATCAGATGATACATCTAACAAAAATATGTGCTAATATACCAGCTTTGAAGACGAGGAATTGATGAAAACAAGTAACAGAACAAGATCCGGTTTAAAGATACATAATTTGCTTAAGACAAGGGGAAGGTAGACTACATACCCTATGAGAATGAATGTGATGGAGATGATGACTTGCCCCTAAGTTTGAGATCAATTTACAAAGAGACATTTGATCGTCGACTATATTGCGCTGGGCCTAGTGATCAAAAACTACCTAGAGTGTACGAGGTGTTTTAATTTTGGGGATACAACTACATGATACGACCCTCCAATATTCATGGAACGAATCTAGGCCTCTTTATCATCCAAAATGTACATGTGGGATCTAAACATAGAAACCATTCAGAACAAACCACTAGGAGATTAATGTCATACTATGGTCCATCATATTACAGTGGTGAATGGAGAAGGCTGGCAGAATATAAGCCTAGCATGTCAGCATATGGTCTAAATTTGAATATGTATACACATCGTCTCCAATTGGAAAGTGGAAAAGAAATGAATAGAGGTCATCTTATGTATATAGATGGATGTGCATACACATACAAAAATATTGCAGGATTTATAAATAGTAAGGGAAGGGACCCTACTGTAAGACCGAATTGTCAATTTGTTGAGGTTATAAATGATAAAGATGGAGATATGGAAAGAGAGGTTGATAGATTGATAATGGTTGAGGCTATTATGGACGTTACCATTGGGGATGATTTATTGATTGATTACCCCTTCTTAGAACGCACTCTTGCGCAAAAGAAAAGGGAAGAACAAGGTCTCCCTAAGGATGTTCTTAAGGGCAGAAAACCAAAGAATAATAAATGAGTGTGGACTGATGTTTTATAAACTATGTTGTCAAAATTATGTTTTTTTTAAATTATTGTATAAAAAAGGTAGTCTATAAAATAATGTTCCATCATTCAATTGATGTATATATGTTCATACAATTTATATTTTTATTTTTTAAGCCATATTTGATTATATTTCTTTGAAATTGATACATTTTGAATTTAGTGCAATTGTTGCCAAACATTAAATAATGCTTGTGTTTGTTGATAGGTAGAAGATGTTGATGAAACACATACTAATACCCAAGATCCAACTGGGTTATTAAGGTTTGGACAGGATGATCCAAACCATCCTTTAAACCATACCAGGCAGAAAAGAGCAACATTGAAGAGATACTAGCAGCTGAGAAATTTGAACTACTGACGAGATCCGCATACACTGATGACATGCCAGCTAGCCTTAATGATGATGATCATGATAGTGAAAATGCAGTGCATGAAGAAGGATTGAATGAAATTCTTACAGGTTTCTTTGGGGATGGAAATAATGATGACAATAATGATCATATGGTTGATAGTAACGATGATAGCAGGGGTAATTACCACCAACATAATGTTGATGATAACAACCTGAAAGACTCCATCAAGCAAGCAGTGAAGACACCCGTGTTCAAATCAGATGCAAGTAGAACTTCAAAACTGGTATGCACATTAATATTATTAGAAATCAAGTCACTATTTGGTTGGTCAGACAAAGGATTCACTACCCTACTAAAGTGAGTTGAAATCCATTTCTTACTTTGCATTGTCAATTGGTGTACATAATTCATAAACATTCATCAACTTCATTTATATTTCTTTAAGGGGAATTTAAAACCATATATTGTATATAAATAGTCCTAGTATAGATTGACATATCAAACATGTTCATCATAAGTCAAAGATTCAATTAATTTAATCTTTGGCAATTTTATAGGGCTCTAAAAACTAAAATATTCCTTGAAGAGAATGTGTTGCCATCAACTTGCAGAGAGGTGCGTTTGTTGTTGGTTGAGTTGGGGATTCAATATAAGCAAATTCATTCATGTAAAAATTATTGCATTTTACACAGAGATGAATATGAAAACAAGGTAGAATTCTGTGTATGGAAAGAGAAGAGATATCGTACAAATGTACAAGGTCCTACAGTTCCAAAGAAGGTTTTACGCCACATGCCAATTATACCTAGACTTCAACGAATGTTTCGTTGCAAGTCACTTGCACAATTGATGGACTGGCATGCAAAGAACAAGAGTAAAGATGGATTCATGCGAATTCCGGCTGACTCTAAAGCAATGAAACACATAGAGGAAAAATGGCCAAGAAAATTCAAAGATGAACCCCGTAGTATTAGGTTTGGTCTTGCAATTGATGGAGTGTGCCCATTCTCTTTCCTAATCTCAAATTATAGTGTTTGGCCATTCGTATTGATAGTATACAATATTCCCCCATGGATGAGTGTTATAAAGGGGCACCTTATGGTGACTCTCATTGTTCCAGGAAAACATCAAGTTAAAAACATGGATGTTTATCTTGCGCCTTTTATTGATGAGATGCAACTGCTATGGAAAGGCATAAGAATGTATGACATATATCATGTCCCCCATCAAATAGGTCCTTCATGTTGTAAGGTGTGCTATGTTGGACTATTCATGATTTCCCAGGACTTGGTGTTTGTTCTGGTAAGATAAAATATTTACGTATTTACACTCATAATTTATTTCCATCCCAACTTTCATACTTAGTTTTATACTATTTTTTTGATGTAATTAACATTACTTATTGAAATGCAGGGCTTCAAACAAAGGGGATATTTGCATGTCCAAGATGTGCAGAACAATTTCAAGGACAATATTCTAAAGATCTACATAAATTTATTTACACAAACAACAGGGTTTTTCTACCACTAGATCATAAGTTTAGAAATCGCTTGAAGAATCAATTTGATGGAAAAGTTGAAAATAGAGGCCCTCCCATGATTATGGGTCTAGGTGATTGGCTTAAGAAGTATGAAGATGCTGAATTGAAAGCTTGGGAGGATTTTTTTGATCGGGTGATTCAATTGAAGAACCAAAACAAGTTGTAGTTAATATGCCAGAAGGAACAAAAAGGAAATCCATATTTTATGAGCTCCCTTATTGGAAGGATCTATTAATATCTCACCTATTAGATCCTATGCACATCTTCAAAAATGTCCTAGATTCTATATTTTGACATATATCAGGCAAAGAGAAGGACACCTTGTCTTTGAGGAGAGATATTGCTCTTTCACATACCAAAATTGATAGAAAACATTTGTGGCAAAACAAGGAAAATGAAACATGTCATCCCAAACAAGGAAAATGAAACATGCTATCCCAAACAAGGAAAATTGATAGAAGCTCCATGGATTTTTTTTAAAAAAGAGCTAGACCAACTAAAAATGTCATTCGTTCAATAAGGACACCTACTGGCTATGGGTCGTCATTGGCTAAAGCTTTTACAGTTGATGGACATATCACAGGATTTAAAACACATGATTTTCATAATTTTATAAAGGTATTATATATCATTATTTAACATTTACTGGTAACATTGATTAAGTACTAAATATATTTTGATATTTTGTTGTGTGAGAAAAAATTACTAATGACCTTTTCATAAATGTGTTTGATAGCATATCATACCATTGGCAATTAGGGGGGGTTCCTGTCTTACAGTTGACTTAAGGAATGCCATAAGTTGATTGTCAGCATTTACAAGGTATGTGGTTATATGAAATGTTCATGTGTGAGAGACATAGAGATATTATATTGCATTTTAATTTTTGACTAAAGGTTCATACTGATTTACTATTCTTATATTAAATGGGTGACCTCCAAGGAGATCCACGAATGTGAAGTGCCAAAATGGAAGAAGGAAATTGCAGAAATTGTATGTGTATTTGAGAAGGAGCTCCCTACAAGTTTCATGGACCTACAAGTCCATTTACTTATACACCTAGTTGATGACATTGAATTGGTGGGTGTCGTATCAACGAGGTGGATGTTTTTCTTTGAGAGGTATATGAAAACTCTAAAAAGATATGTTTGACAAAAGGCACATCCAGAGGGTTGCATGGTTGAAGGGTATGTATTGAATGAAGCATTTTTCTTCCTGTGTGAATTCCTTGGTAAGGATTTTGAAGATGGGCCATGCTTCTGGGATGAAGAATGAGCATAAGATATTATTGATGGAGAAAAACCACAATCTAATGGTGTTCAAGTAGAAATTAGTAAGTAAATTCATGATCAGTGTGGTTGTTTTTCTTGCAATCATTAATTTACTCTGTAATTTATTTGTCAAATTAACAGCATGACATTTGGAGTTTGAAATAAACATGTTGACATTTAATAGGTGTAGACAATACTCGACAAGTTCATTCTGTACCGCATGGACTTTATGAACAAATAGATCGATCTGTATGATAAAAAGAGAGAAGTGTTAGAACCCAAGGAATACTCCACTTCCCACTGATCTGCTTGGGGAATGGGGCAAAGATTACACACTAGAATGGGTTACTGAACAAATTCAAAATTAAATAGAAGATGCAGGTATAGATTCAAACATAACAGAAGACGAAATCAACATGTCTAGAGGATGTGAAAGAAAGGTACAGTTGGAATTTTACAAAATGTTATTTCCTTACAGTTTTGACACTATTAACTATTATAATATTCATCATTATATTTGTTTTCATTGAAATAAATGGTCTTTCACAGGCAAGGAAATATCCAGCAATGTGGTCATATGGTTGACATTATCGTGTAGAAAGTGTAGATGTAAAGAGACAATCCTTCGATTGTGGCATCATGGTTGACTTCAAACAATCCAGTCGATCAAGCTCAAAAGATAAGAATATAATTGAAGGGAATCTACAATGTGTTGGGAAAATACAAGAAATTATTGAGTTGGATTACCACTCTTTTAAATGTTGTGTTTTTAAGTGTAGATGGTATGAAGCATTTTAGAGGACACAAAGACATGATACCCATAATGGATTATTTTCTATAGATTCCTCATGTTTCCTACCGGAGGATAAGGAGCCTTATGTTCTACCAATTCATTGTAAGCAGGTATTTCTTTAACTCAAACAAGAAGCGGTAGTGATCATTAATCTTTTAATTCATAGGTTATTGTGAATATATACATGTGTTTATTAATCAATAAAATTGTTATACCATAAGTCTAATATATGTATGTCATTCATGTGCAGGTATTTTTCTATGAAGATATTTTGGACCCAAAATGGATATTTGTCATACATTATGATCCAATATTAAGGCATGTATTTGACGATGCATTAGTGGATACTAAGCAAAACAATGATGGCCAACAAAATGAGAGAGAGGGATTAGAGAACATTGGAGAAATTGACATCCAAGATGATGTTGAAGATGGTTATGTTCAGGCACAAGAAGACAACAATCCAGAGTTAGATGATGTTATGGAAGACAACGATATGGATGGTATAGAAAATGATGATCCAAATACATTTGGTAACAATATAGATGGTCTACAATTAAATTTCAATGATGATGAAGATGATGCAGGTCAAGATGAGGATGATGATAATATTAAATACTTGAAATAACATATGAACATTGACAATGATACACTTGATGACATTGTAGCAGACAATAATGTTAATGACCAAGACTTCTAAATTTTCAAAATTATTTGCAATCCATGTTTAAAAAAGGATGATTCTTATGGCCTAAACTTTGTAATGCTTCAGTAATATTATTTGTGTAGATACAAATTACCTATTGCAATATCCTTAAATTGTTCAATCTTTGGTATGAATTGTTGGCAGAAAAAATTAGAATTACATGGATGCTTCTTCCATTCATTTTGTATCAACATATGTTCGTGAAGACACAAAAGTTAATAAAATATTAATGCACGTAACTAACAATTATTTAAATAAGCAACTTTGTTAACTTTATTATTTTTAAATAGTTTCCTTTTTTATGTTGAACATAATTTTGAACATGTAATTGAAAACATCCACAGTAAATGCTTTACTGTATTAGCATATTCATTCACATAAGCACAATATTGAGGCTCAATAACTGATATTCATTCAAATATAAGAAGAAATACGTATGGCAAACATAAGAAAAATACAAAATGATAACACAGTCATGGAGTTACACCAGTGCTTTGTCATAGGTAGTCTTCTTAATAAATCCATGTTAATGATTCCCAAGTTGGTGTCAAAACTAAGAGAAGGGTGTAGAGGCCAAGCTTCATATTTCCAAAATTTTGCAATGCTACAAAGAATGAGAGACTTGATGTGGTTCTCAATTTGCACATATGTGAGGCCACTAGAAGTGTTGTTCAAGTGTTGCTAGTGTTTTAGTAATGTTGAAGTGTTGAGTTATTTTGGTATAGTATGCTTCCTAGATGAGTCTCTAGTGTGGTGTGGTGTCTAAAACATAGAGATACTTGAGCTTGTAGAGAAGCTTGTTAGACATGTAAAATTCACCAATGTAAGAGCTTGGTGTAGTTCTATGCAAAGTACAAGTCTGGTGGGTAGAGAGGTTCCTGGTCAAAGAAGTTGTGACCACATGATTCCAACATTGTGGTGAGTGCATGAACTAGCTATTAGCTTAGGTAGTCAAATACCTTTTTGTCTTTTCCCTTCTCGTGATTGTAGATAACTAGATGGAATTGTTGTAGACATGTCATCCATTTCATGTGGTACACATTTTCCAATTTGTTTTGAGTTTGCAAGAATTGGAGTGGCTTGTGATCAAAGTGGATGATTGGACCTCCTTTCCTAAGATGTAGTGAGATCATTGCTTGATGGCTTGCATGATGGATACAACTCCTTTACATGGGTGGAATAGCATTGACCCGTGTCATTTAAAAGTCATAGAGTGGTACAAAAATCTCTAACTACATATTTCCTCTCAGAGGATTCCAAACCTCTGACATTCCAACTGAAACATCTCAAACAATCTGTTAGGTCACAAAAACATAGGTTGTTAACCCTAAGAGGTTGCCAAGATCTCTTGACATTTTTGGCTAACGACATGGGGTAGATATGGATAAACCCCCTTCACTTTAGGCTCTTCTAGACCTAGGTCGGTGTACCTTGAAAGATATTGCAGATTTTTGTGTAACCTTCACAGTGGCAAATGAGTGTGAAGTAGATGTAAGGGTTGGAATGTATTTCTAAGGTTAAGGTTTGCAAATATGAATAGGGTATGAAGATTACTAGTAAATTGGACCAGTGCTTTATCTATTGGGCAAAGAAATCAAGAGTCAATGGTGTAATGGATCTTTATATTGACTTCACTCAGATTGTTAGGCACTTATGTAAATCTGTATCTTGTGTAGACGTGCAAGAATGTTGAGGTACAAGATTCTTCTTATAAATCCCAATCATATTTCCTCAAATTGCTATGACCTAGAAAAAGGATTTTAATTCTAATAGGAAGGAAACCAACTAGAATAGATTGTTTACAGGATTTTAACCCTAGGCAGAGACCAATAAACACTGACTACTTAGCCGGATTTAAATCAACTTCCTTAGAAACCAATCACACAGATCATATAGTAACAGCAAATGTATACTGAAAATTAATGATATCCTTGATATATTAACTTAAACAACTTGACAGACCACTTTGGAGACAATCATGCAACTCATAAATATTAACATCAACACAACAATTGAACATCAATTTTGGATCCACCAACTAACTCTAATTCTTTTTATTAATTTAGCAATTCATACTAGTTTGAAAACATAGATGGAAATGGATTCTTCGAATACTACTTTTATATTAAATATATGTCTCTGAAATAGATTGTATGATCTCCTTCATAGTAGCTTTGGTATCCTATTTTATAGGATGCAAACAAGCTTCAGGCCCAAAACATTGTACCTTTTCATAATAACATCTTTTGGTAACTAATGCATAATTAAGAAACATAAATGAAGATAAAAGCATATGCAACGATCTGATTCTGGCTCCATTAATCTCCATAGAGTGATCCGTGACTTAAAGGCCTCGCAAGGTCATCCTCATCTCCATAATACAGATTGATACACCTGCATTGCTTGACAAAATTGTACTACTTTTGCTTCATCACAATGCTCTGGATACAAATAGATTTATTTGACCAATATGGTCGATGTACCCTTGATCATCACATGGATCAGCCTCAAGTAAACTGCTCATCATTGATTCTAGAGTAAATATTTTTCCCAAACATGTATAAGTATTCTCTCTCACCCTTTCCTCATTACTTACATTTTCAAGTAGTGGTGGCAGTAACTGACCCAGTTCATTCCTCCAAGTGTCCTTGTCTTTTAGGTTGCCCTCATCATTAAAGAAGTTGGAAAATGCCAAATCAATACGTTGATCAAAATCTTTCAAATCTGCTATCAATATACCATTAAATCTCTCATGTTCTTTCATCAATTCATTATATCGTTTAAGCACCTGTTCCTCAGTGCTAGCTTTAGCATTCAACCCTTCCTTTGTTTCCAACATTCTGAGGTGTAGTATTTTATGCTCTTGGTATAATTGATGTGTTCTATTGTGCAAATCCCAAACCTTGTCACTATTTTTCATCATGTGGCCAAACCTTCTTTGAATCAATTCAGAGGCCATACTATATTTGACAGTTTTCAATTCAGTTTCTAGCCGCTCACTTTTCTTTTGATTCTTTTCTACCTTATACTTCCAATAATTCACATATGCCAAGGCCTCTATTACCCATTGATCACCTTCTAGGTATGGTGAGTAGCTACTGGATGAAGGCAACTTATCTCTATGTAAATCAATCTCTTGTCTCAGCATAGCATTTTATTTCTTATATATATTATTATCTTTGATTAATTTCTCAATTTGTGCTTTAGTAAACCTTCCAACATTAACATTTAAATCAACAGTGTCCATAGGATATGTATCCTCAATCCTTTGTATCAACAGGCGACCAAAAGCTTTATTAGGACCATCAATGATATGTGGTCTCTTATTTGGAGGATACAATGCCCATATAAGCAATGCTCTTTTATCAGGGTCATACCTTGATCCTCTTCTGATATCATCCATTGCCTCTATGTTGAGTTTTAACTTCTTATCTTGATTTCTATTGAAAGTATCAAATACAATGGCTGAAGCCATGTCCCATCCAGGAATCAAAATCACACCTGCTTCTTATAACAAGGTCCTTCCCCTTTCTGGAGTAATTATCTCCAATTCATTGTCGATCTCCTTCTAAAGCTCAGATAACACCTCATCTTGTATGTTAGGAGTGATATCTTTCATTCTCTTCCTAGCTTGTTTGCCCTTGTATTCATATAAGAAGGCTTTAAACTCAGGTGTTTTGATGAAATCATCATCTGATTTGAATTTACTATTGGCCAGGTGCCTTATGTCTTTTGATAGATCATTTGGTGCTTCCATAGTGACAGCTTCTTTGTCTTCATGTGATTCATATTCCTCAATGGTTGGGTCATAACTTTGCACCCCTTCTTCAAACTCTCCCTCTCCTTCTGCAATGTTTGTGTCTGCAGAGAAACTTATATCCAGTGTGGGTTGAGGTGACAAGTGACCCAAGGGTACTTCATACTCAGCCTATGCATCTTTAAGTTGTTTTCCTTTTTTGTTAAATACATGAAGGGGAACATTCTTGATCAGTTCTAGTGCATGTGTAATCATAGTGTCCAGTCTTTCGATAGTATCATCAATATCCTGGAAAACTCTAGTGTAGGTGGGGTTTTGGGCTACCCTCCAAGCCTCTACTAACATGGTTTTATGGTACAAACTTCTTCTTTCTGCTGATGTAGTTTCATCACAATTTCTAATTAAATCTTCATCAACAAATAGGACATGATGATATCCCTTTAACTTCTGCTTTGTTTTTACACTATTTTATGAAGTGTTCCAGATCAAAATTTCCTCTTGCATTTCCAAAAGTTAATCTAAATTGTTCTAATTTACTATCAATTAATTGATAACCTTTGTCAGAAAGTACTGTGAAATCTCCAAAGCATAAAGTCCCAGGCATAAATGACTATTTATTGTGATTCTTGAGATGCATGAAATCTGAGGAAGCCAATTGCCTAACAATTTCTAAGTATGCAACTTGATTTGGGCATGTCTTTGGTAGCAGGAAGGGTGGCCCTTCATATCTGAATACTCTTATCATAGTGCAATCTTTGAAAACATACCAATCGCCCCAATTATGGCTGAACTTTCCCTCTTCATGTCTATCTTTTGGTCTCAAAAATTTCTATATTTCCAATGAAAAATTGTGGTTGCAAGGATGTCCAAACAGTTTGAATATTGGTTTCACAAAAAACTCTTCAAAGTATAAATAATGGGATCTGTCACATCTGCTATCCCAAATAGTAGTCCATATTTGCACAGGTTTGATATCTCCATTGATGTCTAGGTCTCTTACCCTAAGATTTCTATCCCATAAGCCCATACATTGTCCTTCATATAATACCATATGAATAAATAAAGAATAATGTCTGAATTTACTTCCTCCATTCTTAATAGAGATTAAATCATTTTTTATATTATATGCGAGGTATTCAGCATATTCAAAATACCGTGCATAATGACTCTGTATGTCTACATCTAGGACAATGTGCACAATTTCCACGAACATGGAGGCCTCTATTCCCAATATCTGGTAGGTAGAGTAATATGTGTTTTTGAAATAATCTTCAAACAATTTAGTTGAGTAGAGTGGATCTTCACCCTTTGAAAATACCCTAAGTTGGTTATTTTCACCGTGAGGCCTGTGCAAGGGTAACTTCCATCTCTTATAATTGCTACTCATATTGCGGTACTCAACCATCAAATCCTTGATTCTGAATTTCTTGTCTAAACTTGTGTCTAACTGAAACACTGTGGCTATATAGTCTCTGGTAATAGGGAAGAAACAAGTCCCATCATTGAATTCAATATAACAAGTCTTAGGGTTGTATTTCTCTACAAAAAACTTCATCAACTGGACATTTACAAACACATTTAGACTACCAATTTACCCAAGTTTAGCCACCATGGGTTTAAAATGGGTTTATGCCTGTGCATTTTTCTGTAATGGGAGATAAAGAGATCATGCCCTCTGACTAGTGTCCATATATCCCCAATATGCCTATATAAATCTTCAAAGTTCTTAGCATGTGGGTTTAGTTGGGCATTTCTTCTGGATTTCTGTCCTGACCCGGGACATTGGTCTAATAGATCCTGGTTTAAATGCCTATCCCCAGTTTTTTGTCTTTTACTCTTTGGGTTCTGAATTGTTTCTTCCATATTCTATCACTATGTCTGGATTTCAACTCTGTGATTTATAAACGTAGACTAATCTATACAAGCACATTTGCAGTACTTACTTGACAAATCGCTCTGGTCTTGAATTGCTTATTCATCCACGCCCTGCACTTGTTCTTTGCAACGCCCTCTGAATTCCCATTCAACAATCTTAACTCTGTGCAATCAATGGCATCTTGATTGTGTTTCTCATATCATCGAAGGGATTTTTTTTTTTTGAAAACAGAGCATTAGATCGCCACCTTTATGTCTTGTCACTTTATTTCGAGGTGATGTGTTTTGCAATCTCATTTATTGTTCAGGATTTCGGTATGACCCTAACTGGCGTTACTTTGATAATATGAGTCTCCTCAAACAAGAAATCACCCTTTTGATATTTTAATTTCTTTTCGTCGCCTTTTCAGAGAGACCCCAAAAACCCTCGCTTCAACACAGTAGAGTTTCTTCGAAATACCCTTTACATTATCTTTTCATCGGTGAGACCCCTTCTATCGGTGAGACTCTAAACCATATCACTTCGATATCCCAAATCCCTTAAAGGTTATCGATATTTTTGTTTGATTGTCGTGACACATTTTGGTGTCACGCCAAAGTGCCTTATCTGTTTAACTTTTGGGGTATCGATGAGAATGCTGAATGACTCTTGCCGATATCCCCTGTCTCTTCGATTTGCTCCTTACTTTGGGTTTTCGTGTGATTTTCCTTTTGTCTGCTTGTGCCTTCAGGTCATCAAAGAGACTGTATATTGAGTCTCCCCGATGTAGTATCATCTTGTCGATGTTAGCTATAGTGATTTTTTCATCAAATATTTTACGGTTGAGGTATAGAATTTAGGGCTAATAACGAAATGGTGATATTTTTTGGGTTCAAGTAGAATGTCTTATTAGGGATTATGGCGGGAATGGCAAATTTTTAAAGTCTAAAATTTTGATCCAACACAATCCATAGAAGCTTAGAGGTATAGCGCTAAAGTCGATGATAATTTAGACGTTAAAGTTTGTTGGGTGAATATTTTGTCTTCAACTAACTGAAGGCAAAATGGTTATATCGACCACAGTGTAATGAGATAAATCTCTCCTCTCATCAAGGGGAGGTTCCCTATCACTTATCACAAAATACTTTAAACTAAATACTAATTCAGGGGTGAGACCATATCATCCATTTCTATTTTTTCAGAAATGATGTTTCCAAAATAAAAGAGCACTTTCTTGACACAAACTGAATAACCAAGAAACCCACGAGAGCACAAAATCTATCGTTGCTTCTTTTGCTGATTTATAACTTAAAACCAAGTAGAATGAGGTGCAGCTCGAAGTCTTGACTGAAAACTACAACAAAATATATGATCACAAAATATAATCGTAGTTCAAAGCCTTTCCAATATCTTTCACTTCAAAACACTAAATCACAAACTAAAGATAATCGTTGTAGCACAAAGTCTCCACAATCAACTTTAGAACATCTCCCAGATTATTCTCACTCACACTACTATTTGATCAAACAGATAAGATTGTATTAGGAAAAGGACATAAGAACAATTTCCAATACACCACAAGTTATTTCAACACAAAGTTTGAACAATCACTTGCTTTCTTATTCACTTGATAAAATTTGATTTACAATTTGAACACAAAGTCTCAAAATGCTCTTCAATTTGGCAGAGTTTCGCTTCAATAACTAAAAGATAAAAATTACAATAGAGGCCCTCTTTATTTATAGGGAGAGGCCTTGAGAAAATTTAGGAAAAAACCTAACTACTTTAACTTATTCAAAAATAGGAGTCCTTATTGACTTGGGACTTCCTATGTTTTTACATGTAATTACATATGAAAAAAGTACATGTAAATATGTCCAAAATTGGTTCAAAAGTACATCTAAAAAATGGAAAATAAACTAAGGGAAAAACTGCTTCAACTTGTATTGCCATCTTTCTTCATGTGACCATCATACATAGTGAAAGCTGCTTGCATCCCAATACTGTCTGGACTAACCGTGTTCCTAAAAATCATCTTGGCTCTAACTATGGCATCTCTGACTGTGGTGACTGATTTTGCATGACTAGTTAACTTGGTTTTCAGATTATCCAAAGTTAACTGATTGTCCAGAATATTGTCCATGGAGGCCATTGAAAATGTTTTATCCTCAAACTCTTTCTGGAACATATCTTCAAATTCCTAAACCATTTCTTCTGTAGAGAGAAATTGGTTATCCTGTGACACAAGCTTGCAAGGCAACTCCTCCAATTTATGCAAAAGACCTACATCACTCTGTTCACCGAGTTTCCTTGCAACTTCCAGGTCATTGATCAAATCTTTCAGCACTTGGCTCCTGTATGTCAATGCCTCTTTGGTTTCTGTATAAGAATCCCTATTAGGAATGGCACCTATTGATATTAGAGTGCTAATTTTTAGTTTTGTCATCTCCACCCATTTATCATGATTCTTTTCTATGCGCTCAATATCTTGAGAAACAACATCAATGAGATCATCAAGTTCTGCTCTTATTTTTTCCATCTTGTCTGTCTTCTCAGATACTTCTGTGAGTAGGGAAATTCCTTGTGCACGCATCCCTTCTAGATATTCTTCAAGTACTTTTCCTTTGAGATGAGTCTTTTCTACTTTCTAGATGATGGGGTCTTCTATAGAAACGGCCTTGGGAGTGACTGCTTCTAAATTCAAAGTGATTTTCCTTACCACTGCAGTCAATTGTTCCACCATCGCTTTATAATGATCTTTCATTTCTTTCTCCATGTCAAATTTCTGAATTAGGATGTCCATGGCTGACTGCATATCATTCTTGGCACTTTCATGAGTTATCTTGCCTAATTCAACTCTAGAGATAGAGTAATCATTCATATCAAAATTTTCCATGGTTGCATCATGTGGAGGTTTTGCAATCTCTAGAAATTTGTGTCCCTTATCCCCAAGCATTCTTGAAAGAATCTTTGGCTTCTTCGGGGTCTTGGCTTTTGTAGGCACCAGCTTACTGAAATCAAAGTCATCTGGGGAGATGGCTTGTTTCTTCCTTTTCGGTGTATAAGCTAACAACCATGGTGGAAGCACAAAAGTAGTCACATTAGGATCTGCTCCCATTGTTGGTGTCACTGGAACTGCACTTGCACTGGTAGTGGAAACAATAGGTGGAGTGTTAGTAAAAATTGCACCTGTTATATTTACATTAGAAACCTGTTCAGTATTCATTACAAAGTGATCAAATATGGAAGCATCCCCAATATCAAAAGATGAGGAAGACAAACTAGGAATAGACCCTGAGGAATGGAGAACATCTTCAAAAGTGTTTTGAGGATTGTCAAAAAATTTTTTGGAAGGAGAGGGAGATTCAGAAGAAGAAATGTCAATAGGGGAAACAGATAAAGGAGCTGCAACAGGTGTATCAGGCAAGGGAGAAGAGACTCCCGTTTCTTGTTGTACATTCTCTTGCGAGGACAAAGCTTCCTCCTCTTGTTGATCTGTAGACCTATCTTCAACCTCCATTTCTTTAGTGGCTAGTTCCTCAGTGTTCTATTTCTCAACTTCCATATCTTCTATTTCAGCCTCTTTCTCCACAGTTTTTGATTTCTTCGTCACAAACTTGATTCTAGGCTTATGTATTTTGGAAGAAGAGGGAACATCACTTTTGTTCTTCGTCCTACTCTCCACCTTTTTACCTGTTTTCTCTTGGATCTCAGTCTCTGATCCTATAAGGAATTCTTTCAGAGTAATTCCTTTATCTGCTAGCCAATTATTGGTGTTTGCCAATATAGGCTCAAATATTTTCCTCAAAGAGGTCAACTCTTTTTTAGACCATTGGATTGGAGGGAGGGGAGTGTTAGCAACCTGTTTAGTGTTATATCTATCATCGACCAATTCTCCATCATCCACTAGATCCTCAGGAATATCAGCCAGTCCTAGATATTCAATCTGCTCAAGAGATAACCTATTGTAGTCCAACTTCTTGACATCTTCTTCTATTCTCAAATCTACCCAGACATCCTCAACCATAGGTTCATGGAATTGGGTTTTCCTCTTGATTTTGTCCTTCACGCCCCTGTAGTCAAACTTTGGTCTTCTCTTGAATTGCTTTGGTTACAAGCTGCATCTCAGTCTCCATGGCCCTAGCCTTTGCAACAGTTAATACTGAATACCCGCCAATTTCAATTGGGAACCTAAAACTGGGCTTCTTGAGCTCCATTTGTTTATTATGCACGATGATCATTTGTCTGCATAACTCCTTTAAGACCAGTTTGTTTGAGGGAAACCTTGGCAAAATATAAGGATGACCTTGGAAAAAGCCAACCCTCAGGTATGAGAAAGAAGGAAACTGTAAGAACATGCATCCAAAATCATTTACCACTGTCCAAGCTTCATCTGACACTCTTCTTTGTTCTAATTGGGGGTCAAAAAGACACAAAAATACTGCAAAGAAAGCATCATTTACTCTCTTGAAATGATGAATAGAACCCTTCAATGTTAATTGAGAGTAGTATTGATACACAGGGATTACCCTCCTATCTCCTTTTGAGGTTAGACCTGGAAAGATTCTCATAGAGGCTGCTACATACACTAGGTAAGAAGTCATGTAAAACTTGAAAGTAGTAGATACCTTTGTCAATAGCTCATGCAGAGCATTACTGATTTGTTCACCCCAGAAGATGGTTTGTTTGCCTTGGAGTATTACCTTGATGAAAGGATACATCCATTCATGAAACAATGAAGAAGAAGCCAATCCCCTTATCCTGCTGAGAAGAGTAATCAGATCACCAACCTCTTCTATAAAGTCAATCCTGGGAAAACTCCATGGCCACCTAGACAAGTTTGACCGTGGAGTTTTAAGCCATTTAGTATTGATTACCTTCTTTGCTTTCTCTGGATTTTTGTCATACTCTTTTTGTGCTTCAGCAAACTCAAGCTTTATCACTTCTGTAGCAAGAGGGCACATAAACACCTTATCAATGAATTCAGGATCTAGTCTGATTATCACATTGCCACTTGCGTCCACCACAACCCTAGTATCTTTGTTATAAAATTGAGCACACTGAAGGACAAATTCTGTGTTGTGTGCTGCCACCGGGAAAGATGACACCAAATGGATGTTACTGTTAATTATCTTCTTCATTGCAGAGCTGGGATTATTTGACTTGGTTTCCACAAATTCAGCCATGTGCACATGGCCAATCTCTGTATCTCTAATGTCATCGACATTAGAAGTAACTGAGGTGATTGGAAAAACACCTTGATATTTGTAGTTCATCGCTTTCGACTTCTTTGGAGACAACTTAGTCATCTGAATGAGCTATCACCAGAAGGAGTCGATGAAGATAAAAGATCCACAGAAGAAACTGTAACAAAAAAGTTATGATCATGCAATTAGGGGAAATACTGGTAATCTGGGAAAATTGCATGTCGATGATCACAACTATGGAGATGCGCTTGATAGGACTAGAGTGCGAGCAGGCCGAAGAACAGAGGAAAGCAGGCTCAGAAAAGCAAAATTAAAAATATCCTAGAGTTAGGAAAATTTGAGAGAATGTGTGCATGGGCAACAAAATTTGCCGCCCTTGCATGTGAGGGATATTGTGCACATGCATCGGTGGTAAATTTTGCCGCTATTGCATATTACAGGAAAAATGGTTATATGTTGGAGCGGCAAAAAATGCCGACGTTGCAGGTAATGAGGAAATTGCAGGTTTGATGCTTGAGCGGCAGAAAACACTGACTTTACAGATTGGTATGAATTGCATTTGATGTTCAGGCGGCAAATAATGCTGATACTACATATGGTACTTCAAGGTCTTCTTTATGTAAGGGCGGCGAAATTCGCCACCCATACATTCCGTGATATCACATCGAATGCTTAGGCGGTGTATTTTACCAATTTAGCATCTTATCACAAATTTATGGAAAAGGCTTCGAGTGGAAATAATCTCTGACGTCTGAAAACATTGAAGAATGGTTTTGGTTTTTGTCGGGACAAACCACCGACGACACACATCAACTTAAAACCTAGGGGACAAACATATGGAAGAACGAGGGTTCAACACAAAAGACCAAGCAAAAATGATAATATCAATCTGAAACATAACGTATTACAAATTGCTTAAAAACAAATGATGAATTCAAAACAATACAGAAACTAATCAATAAACGAAACCCTATAAGTCGAAAATAGTTAAACGACTTACCTGTCTAGTTCAAAACCCTAAGCTTGACGGCGGTGAATTTGAAATCTACTTGAATCCTCCGTCACCACGACTGAGCGGTTTTGAGAAGGGTCAAGGAATCAACTAGGAAACTTTAACAAAATAAATGACAAGGAAAAAAAATGAAATAACACATTTAAAAGCTTAAAAACAAGCCCTTAATGCTTAGCACGAGTGACCATTAATGCCACTTGAAGTTTGAGATCTTGGAGATCTTGCTCGGGCGGCGATTTCAGCTGACCTGACACGTGCTTTACAAAAATGCAAAAGCGGTAAAAAACCGCCAACCATGCACATGCTTTATGATCGAGAACATGTAATGGCGGCAAAAAGTGTTGCTTGAGCATGTGAAAAAGAAAAACCATGTAAAAGAGGCAAAAAGTGCTGACTTTACACAAGAAAACACTCAAAATATGTAACAGCGGCAAATTTGACCGCTCTGCCACATTCAGATTCAAAATTTCACTAACACCCCAAAAATGACCAAAATTGACATTTTGGTCAATTTACAACCTAATCGATTTGCTCAAATATCGAGGAATCAATTTGAGGGAATGTTGTAAACTAGTTTAGGATGCCAAATGACTTCGCACGGGACCAAGAGAATCTTGTCTCGATTTGTGAACTTAGAGTGTAGATTATGAAACATACAAGTTTCATAGGGGTTGTCTACAAAAACAAGCGTAGCTGATTTTGAGAACAACAAAGTTGGCGCTAATGTCGGCACTAATTTAGATGTTAAAGTTGACGCTAATGTCAGCGCTAATTTAGATGTTAAAGTCGGCGCTAATGTCGGCACTAATTTAGGCACAATTTGGCGCTTAATTTAGCACCTACTTATTCTAATCGATGCAAAAATTGCCATCCCGATAAATAGCGCTGAATTTTTCAAAAAATTGGAGAAAAATACATTAAAACAGTGGGTGGAAGCAAAAAATGGAGCAAAAAAAGAAGCTAATCACAGGGATTTGTTGTAGTGATGGTAGATGCTCGACAATGAATGTTGAAGATGATCCTGTTGCAAGTATGGGCCTAACCAGTGTTGTCATTGATGTCAACATACTCATGTTGCATTAATGAGAAGGATTGGATGAGCTGTGTGTCAAGGATATTGAGAAAATTAGTCTCAATCAGGAACAGTGAAGAACAGTGATGACAAGAAGGTAAAAATCCACCACAGGTTGAGAATCAGAGGATGTGGTTTAAAGGGTTTGTAGATACAAGTCTTGAGATGCTCTAGTCAAGTTTTTAGAGGTCCGCATGAAGATCTGAAGAAGTTATGGTCGCTCAAGTAGAACCGGTTCCGATAGGTATTCAAAGATGACAGAGTGTCACAGATAGGTCCGGTGGGCTCCAGAAATGCATTATCCCATTCTGCGGATTGGAGGGAGTGTTGAGGAAGTTAGTTTGAAGTGTCAACCAGATTTGTTCATGGTTTGGAGGTCCGAAAGCACCTATTCTTTTGTGACAGTGATGACAGACTATGTTCTTGAAGTTCTAGATGAAGGAGAGAAGAATTCTAGTAAGCTGATGAAGTGCGGATGTTCTTGGTGACTCAGGAAAGGTTGTAGTGATCTCTGGATCATGTTTAGTTCATGTTAGCGGTTCGCATTGAAGTTAGAGTTTGGATTTGATTCATATCCACCGAATGTTGGTGTTCTTCCTGACACTGGCTGACCAGATGTATTACACGTCTTCCGGATGATCTATAAGTGTTTTCTGACTTAGATGATTGTTCCTAAGTCGATGCCTTGTATAAATAAAGGATTGTGAAGTCATTCCAAAGGGAGTCTTGTGTGGATAAGTGTGTGGCAGCGAAGAAGAGAGTGAAAGGCAGAGTTGAAGTTTTTGGGCTTTAATGGAACTGACTCAAGCATGGTGAAGATGCTATTCTCCAGTTCATGTATGTGATACTTATTTCTTTGTAGACAGTGTGTCTCTTGTAGGCAGTGAGCCTCTTGTGAGCAGTGTGCTCGGGCAGTGAGCCCTAATTAGCATGTGCCATTTGTTCTTTCTATTCTTCTAATAGAGAATACATTCTTGGGTTAATCACCCCATGGTTTTTCTCTTAACCGGGTTTTCCATGTCAAAATTTTGGTGTCTTATGTGTTGTTGAGTTTCTACTTTTGATTTGAATGCATTATGCTTCATGTTTAATATACTACTAATCACCAAGAAATTTTAAGTGTGTAAATTGGAGAAAGTTTGGCACAACTGATTCACCCCCCCTCTCAGTTGTGTGCCCTAAATCGAACAATTGGTATCAGAGCCAAGTTCCTCTAAAATGAGCTTAACCGCTTGAGGAGATCCAGGATGTCATCCTACAAGAAGGATAATCCGAAGTTTGATGGCACCAACTTTTCTCTTTGGAAAGGTTGCATGAAATGTCACTTGTAGTGTATGGGAATGGCGTACTGGTCCATGGTTACAAAAACATATGTACCTCCACAGGGTGGTCTGACAACCCTAAATGAACTCACAGATGCTGAAAATAATCTACGGACCAAAGAGGCTCTTCTAAGCACATTATCTAACTTAGAGCTCTCAAATGTTATTGACCTACCGACTGCTTTTGAGATTTGGAATAAACTAGAACTTTTGCATGAAGGAGACTAGTATGTTAAATGTGCAAGGTTACAGAGTCTAAAAGGGAAATTTGAAAGACTGAAGATGAGAGATGATGAAAATATCACTACCTTTATGCCAAGAGTAAATGAGTTGGTCTATGGAATTAGAAATGCTGGTGGAGTCTTGGATGAAAATGAGATTGTTGGCAAAATTCTCAGATCCCTTCCTACCTCCTACAAAATCAAGGTTGCTGCCATTGATGAATTCAGAGCCCATACAACTGTCACAAGAGACCAATTGGCTGGCAAACTGGCTGCATTTGAAATGACCGAGTTTGGAGATGATCCCCCCAAGACTGAATCTGCATTCAAAGCCAGTGTCTCTGTGAAAGGCAAACAAAGATTTGATCCGGGAGAGAACTCATCAAGGAAACTGTCATGGTATGATCAAGCAAGAAAAGACATGGAAGAAGAAGAAGCAGAAACAACTCAACTTGAAGCCCTCATTGCAAAGAGACTACCAAGAGGATCTGGTAAGTATGAAGAAAAATTACCCTTTAAGTGCTTCAACTGCAATAAGATTGGTCATTTTGCCTCAAGATGTCCGGAAAGATTTTCAAGGTCAAATTCTAACAGACAAAGGTTTCAAAAGAATTGTTATTATGTTCATGAAGAAAATGATAATGGAGTAACAGATGATGAATCAGAGATAGGAAACAAATCCAAAAATGAATCGGTGTTTATTGCCATCAAGGAAGAAGATCCAATGTCCTCTGAATCTGTCAATCATAAGATTGTAGAAAGAGCTTTGGCTGCCCAAGTTGAAGAAAAGGATATTTGGGTCATTGATAGTGGATGCTCTCACCATATGATAGGTGACAAGAACAAGTTCTTAGATTTGGAAAGGTATGAAGGAGGAATGGTAAAGTTTGGTGATAATTCTGCTGGCAGAATCAGAGGTAGGGGAACTATTTCTTTTGATGGAAAGAACAAAACCGGTAATGTACTGTATGTTGAATGATTGAAGCACAATCTTCTTAGTGTTGGACAGTTGGTGGACAAAGGTTATGACCTCCGGTTCAAGAATGGAAAATGCAGGATCTTTGAAAGCTCAGGAACTGAGATTGCATCCGGTACTCAAACAAAAGCTAATATCTTTCATCTAGTTGGTACTGATAAAAGTTGTCTGCTTGTTCAAATTGATCAGAGTTGGTTATGGCATAGAAGGATGTGTCATGTAAATTTTGATAACATCATCAAGATAAGCAATACTCAGGCTGTGAGAGATCTTCCAAAATTGGTAAAACCTACAAATAGTTTGTGCAAAGAATGTCAGCAAGGGAAACAGAGTAGAGTCTCATTCAAAAGCAAGGATCAGTCCTCTACCGGATTATTGGAATTAGTTCATACTGATCTTTGTGGTCCGACAAGAATCAAGAGTATGCAAGGTGATAGATATTTCATGTTACTGATTGATGACCATTCCCAGATGATGTGGGTTACGTTTCTGAAAGAGAAATCAGAAGCTTTTGAGAAGTTCAAAATCTTCAAGGCTATGGTAGAGAATCAAACCAGATTAAAACTGAAATGTCTGAGGTCTGATAGAGGTGGTGAATTCACATCCGGTGAGTTCATAGATTTTTGTGAGAAGCATGGTATAAAGAGACAGTTGTCTGCTCCTAGGACTCCACAGCAGAATGGAGTAGTAGAGAGAAAGAACCGGACCATCCAGGAAGCATCCAAGACAATGATGATGGAAGCAAATGTTCCCCAGATGTTTTGGAGAGAAGCTGTTAGCATTGCAGTCTATACTCTCAATCAAGTTCAAATCAGAAGCAATACCAATAAGACTCCTTATGAACTTTGGTTTGGCATCACTCCTACTGTGAGATACTTCAGAGTATTTGGTAGCAAATGTTACATTAAAAGAGATGAAGATCTAGGAAAGTTTGATGCTAGAAGTGATGAAAGAATTTTCTTGGGTTACTCCACTCAAAGAAAAGCATACCGGTGTTACAATAAGAGACTGAGAAAGATGATAGAAAGTACAAATGTGAAGGTTGATGAAGGAATTGAGAAACCTTCAAGGTTTTATGAATATGATGATGATGATTAGAATGGTGTTCTGATTCAAGGAGCCCAAACCCATTCCAGTACTTAGAATCAAACAGATCCGATATTTCAGGGAGAAGAGATGAATCATAATGAGCCTGATCAAGAATTAGAAGTGCAGGAAACTCCCAAAGTTCCCAGGTATGTAAGACTGAACCACTCTGAAGATCAGATCATAGGTGATAAAAGCAAAGGAGTTCTAACAAGAAGGAGAATTGCTCAAGATTTAGAAGAGTATTGTTTGATCTCTAAGATTGAACCTAAGACAGTGAATGAAGCTTGCAATGATGAAAACTAGACTAAAGCAATGGAGGAAGAGCTGCTGCAAATAGAGAAAAATCACACTTGGGATCTTGTTCCCAGACCTAGAAACAAGAATGTGATTGGAACCAAATGGGTCTTCCAGAACAAACTAAATGAAGTTGGTGAAGTAATTAGAAATAAAGCTAGATTGGTCTGCAAGGGCTACTCTCAAATAGAAGGAATTGATTTTGAAGAAACTTTTGCTCCGGTGGCAAGAATTGAAGCAGTTAGATTATTTCTTGCCTTTGCTGCCTTCAAGGATTTCAAAGTATATCAGATGGATGTCAAGTCTACCTTTCTAAACGGTGATTTGGAAGAAGAAGTGTATATAGAGCAACTGGATGGATTCCAGTTGTCTGATCATGGTGATATGGTCTGCAAATTGAAAAAGGCACTTTATGGTTTAAAGCAAGCCCCAAGAGCTTGGTATAAAAGATTGGATAAGCACCTTCTGAAGATTAGATTCAACAAAGGTACTGTTGATAGTAAATTATTTTTCAAAATTGATCATGAAAACATCTTGATTGTTGAAGTGTTTGTTGATGATATCATCTTTGGAGGAAGAGATAGTATGTGTAAAACTTTTGCAAATCAAATGAAAAGTGAGTTGAGATGTCTATGCTTGGTGAAATGAATTTCTTCTTGGGTCTGCAAATTACTCAAACAAAGAAAGGAATCTTAATTTCTCAGACCAAATATGTGAAAGAATTGTTGAGGAAATTTGGGATGGAAGATGCAAAGCCAATGAATACTCCCATGGCAACCGGATGTAAGTTGAGCAAAGATGATGAGTCTCCTAAGGTAGACCAGACAAAGTATAGATCAATGATTGGTGGATTATTGTATCTCACTCAAACTAGACCAGATATAATGCAGGTTGTTGGTCTTGTTGCTAGATTCCAGGCTGATCCCAGAGAATCTCATGTCATGGCAATCAAAAGAATTTTTAGATATCTAAAAGGGACAGTTGAGTATGGGTTGTGGTATCCTAGAGATCATGATTTCTCTCTTCATGCATATACAGATGCAGATTGGGCAGGAGATGTGGATGACTGGAAGAGTACCAGTGGTGGAGCATTCTTTTTGGGAAAGAGATTGGTTTCTTGGCTAAGCAAGAAACAAGAGGCAATATCTCTGTTTACAACTGAAGCAGAATACATTGCAGCAGCAAGTAGTTGCACTCAAGTTTTGTGGATGAAGCAGATGCTAAGAGATATCAAAGTAGAGTATGAGGAGCCTATCACAATCTTCTGTGATAATTCAAGTGCAATAAATATTTCTAAGAATCCGGTGTTGCATTCTAAGACTAAGCATATGTCTATCAAATTTCACTTTCTGAGAGAACAAGTGAACAAGGATGAAGTCAGATTGGAGTTTGTGCCCTCAAAGGATCAGATTGCAGATATCTTTACTAAACCTCTTCCCAAGGAATCTTTTGAGTATCTCAGGGAGAAGTTAGGGGTTATTGCCCCTCCAGTGATGAACTAGGATGCACTGATGTGCATCAGTCTGGTGGATATCACAGTCATATCTTGTTATCCGGATTGATGGGAGCTGCTACTCAGGGGGAGCAGCAGGTATGATTCTGAAGTATTGAAGTTGCAAGTATGAGCCCTTTGCCATTGATGTCAAAGGGGGAGAGAAGACATGTGAAAAACAAGTGGTTGCTGATCAAAGGGGGAGCCATAAAGGAAGAGAAGACATGTGAATAGTTGTTGCTGATAGGGGAAGCTATGACAGTAAGGAGAAGTTCTTGTCTTGATGGTTTTTCACATCATATGTTGCCATCAATGACAAGGGGGGAGATTGTTGCAAGTATGGGCCTAACCAGTGTTGTCATTGATGTCAACATACTCATGTTACATTAATGAGAAGGATTGGATGAGCTTTGTGCCGAGGATATTGAGAAAATTAGTCTCAATCAGGAACAGTGAAGAATAGTGATGACAAGAAGGTAAAAATCCACCACAGGTTGAGAATCAGAGGATGTGGTTTAAAGGGTTTGTAGATACAAGTCTTGAGATGCTCCAGTCAAATTTTTAGAGGTCCGCATGAAGATCTGAAGAAGTTATGGTTGCCCAAGTAGAACCGGTTCTGGCAGGTATTCAGAGATGACAGAGTGTCACAGATAGGTCCAACGAGCTCCGAAAATGCATTATCCCATTCTGAAAATTGGAGGGAGTGTTGAGGAAGTCAGTTTGAAGTTTCAACTAGATTTGTTCATGGTTTGGAGGTCCGAAAGCACCTATTCCTTTGTGACAGTGATGACAAACTGTGTTCTTGAAGTTCCGGATGAAGGAGAGAAGAATTCCAGTAAGTTGATGAAGTGCAGATGTTCTTGGTGACTCAGGAAAGGTTGTAGTGATCTTTGGATCGTGTCTAGTTCATGTTAGTGGTCCGCATTGAATTTAGAGTTTTGATTTGATTCATAACCACCAGATGTTGGTGTTCTTCCTGACACTGGCTGATCGGATGTATTACATGTCTTCCAGATGATCTATAAGTGTTTGCCGACTTAGATGATTGTTCCTAAGTCGATGCCTTGTATAAATAAAGGATTGTGAAGTCATTCTAAAGGGAGTCTTGTGTGGATACGTGTGTGGCAGTGAAGAAGATAGTGAAAGGCAGAGCTGAAGTTTTTGGGCTTTAATGGAACTGACTCAAGCATGGTGAAGATGCTATTCTCCAGTTCATGTATGTGATACTTATTTCTTTGTAGACAGTGTGTCTCTTGTAGGCAGTGAGCCTCTTGTGAGCAGTGTGCTCGGGCAGTGAGCCCTAATTAGCATGTGCCATTTGTTCTTTCTATTCTTCTAACAGAGAATACATTCTTGGGTTAATCACCTTGTGGTTTTTCCCTTAACCGGGTTTTCCACGTCAAAATCTTGGTGTCTTATGTGTTGTTGAGTTTCTGCTTTTGATTTGAATGTATTATGCTTCATGTTTAATATACTGCTAATCACCAAGAAATTTTAAGTGTGTAAATTGGAGAAAGTTTGGCACAACTGATTCACCCCCCCTCTCAGTTGTGTGCCCTAAATCTAACAGATCCAAGAATGTTGAACAACATTTCTCCCCTTAGGAAGAAAGAAATCCAAGGATGTATACAAGATGTCTTCCCATTCCAAAAGGAATATGAGGGAATAAAACACAAGATGTATGAAGCCTCTAAAAGTTGCTCAGGTGTCACCATGTTGGTGTTGAAAGGTGCCACAATTAAATAAGGAGTCCCAAGCCAAACTGAAGAGTGTGACAATACAAAACCTAGTGGAAATAGATGTAGAATATGATCCAAAGATGAAAATGAGTCCTCCCAATGTTGACCAAGGATCTCCAAGCCAATGTCAACTATGACAAATGATCATGTGGAGAAAGAACAAGAGGGTTTGAATGCACCATCATCACATATGAAGAAGATGATGCAACTCCATAAGAGCTAACATCAAAGAGGATATGAATTTTCTCAATGGTGTCCTCCAAATCCACAAGAAATGACTGACAAAACAAACCTACAATGTCTGTCAAGTACTCATCCCAAGTAGCTATATCTGGAGGATGATGATCTTGCTACATTGAATAACTAGAAACCATGGATGTAGCAACACTTAACTTAGTAGAAGCAATATGAGATTATGGAGGAGATAGAGTGTTAGCACATGTCTATAACCTCAATTGATGAAAGAACACCAAGATTCAAATGACCATATTGTATCTCCTCAAAAGTGTCCACATTAGATGCCTAAGTGTGTACATTAGCTGAAGGAACAATAGGAGGAAAATGTGAGGTGTACACTCAAGATTGATGATCTATCTCCCCAACTACAACAATATCTCTTCTATGCAAATCCTAAATAACCATGGAATCTAGTGTGAACTTAACACTTTTTCCTTTTCCACCATGTGTGATTTGATAGATAGAAAGGATATTATTTGATAATTAAGGCACACAAAGGACATCATTGAATGAACCTACATCCATGTCAATATATACTTTCCCACAAACACACATGTATGTGTTGTTATCTATCAGGATGTGTAGTTGTAACATCAAAAAATGTCCCCTTGGGGGCTTTTCCCTCATAAGGTTTAGCTCTCAGGTCTTTAGTGTGCATTTAGGACATCTTACATCATAATTTGGCATCCCGATGGAATGAACCCTAGGTATCATGACAAATGGGGCATAGGGGGACCCCTTGAGCTTAACCCTACCCAAAATAGGGGGGAGGACTTGGGTGACCGCGCCCTAGTCCTGCCCTATTTTGGGGCAGTCCCAATTTTTGGGTGTCGGCTTGTGACCATTATTTGGGTCCCATGCCGACACGGTAAGTTTGAATTACGAAAATCTTGGTGCAAGTGTTTGTAGTTCCATATAAAAACATGCTTAGGCATTCATTTAGAAACTAGATTATGTTCATGTCTTTTTGGCATCCTAAAGGTGATTCAAGGCTTTCATTGTGTTGCAAGAGCAGACTTGTGTGGTTTATGTGTTTGTATTTACAGATTTGAGCATCCATTTCCTCATGAAATGAAGAGAATCTTCCTCCCATGAGATATTCACTACAGGGTGACATTATATTGTGTTTTCATCATTATTTCATTTGGATTTTGCCTCTACCTTACAAGGGCGTGCACTCTCTATCTGACAATGGTGTTCGGAGACTTAAGTGTCCTCCGGGGCTTGACTGAGGCAAGCCTCTAGACACCACAACCCCCTCCCAAATTTTTCATGGTTGCAGGTTATAGGTTGAGGAGATGGACAAAGTGAAGTTGCAGGAAGACATCTTGGAGTATCGAAATTGCAAAACAGAAGAAAAATCTTCTGCTTGGACTTGGGTGCCTGCTCCCTAGTCCTCGAAGTTCTACAACAGAAAAATCTCTGGAACAATAGATACATGTTGCAGACTGAGTTTCTAGATGCTAACAAAAAGTAGGGCCTTGGACTTGGGTGCTCGATCCTATGTCCTTGACTTTTCCGCCTCGGAACCCCAAAAATAGGTACTCTGTGATTTGTCATTTTACATCCCTTTGCAAGATCATTTTCTGTACTTCATCCATTTACTGTTGTATTTGCATAATTAGGGTTTTGATGTATAATTGAGAATAAGAGAAGGAAAATTGGTAATCAAACACCCTAATCCAAATCTCCCTACATTTGTAAGTAACCAAGGACCTGATAGTGCTCTGACACTCGATCCGAAGGTCCTTGAATGTAATAGGGTGAAAGGAGGATTCAAACACTAAACTAAACAATCCAAATTTTGCCCTAAACATTTTGGTGAACCCATGTTTTTGGAATTAATTGCAACTTTCTGAGTGTTTGTCCTTAGATTTGGGTTGATTTCATTCATTCATATAGTCATTCATCTCATTGCATTGAGAAAAAATCAAAAAAATTGAAAAATTTGAAAAAAATTGCATTTTTTGGTTACTAATTTGCATCAATTCACTCTATTTTTTCCTAATTCATGATTTTTGCATCAGATCTGATATAAACTATAGAAAATTACAAAAATTCAATAATTTACATTGCATTTTCATCGTATAATTGCTAGGGTTTTTTAGAAATTTTGACAATTTTCATATAACCTAGTAATTCCAAAATCTAGGGTTAGTAGGCAAAATATTCTTTCAGATTTTTCTACTAATTTTAGAGACTCATTTAAATTTAAATTTGTCTGTTGTCTTGCATTTTAGTGTAAATTTGCATTTAGATTTCAAATATTTACATTTTTGCATAGAAAAGTTTAACAAAAAACTAGCAATTTTCATGCATTTTCATTAAATTTGCACTTGCATTTTGCATCTTAGAGCTTGGAATTTATTTTTAGATCTGAGTACACTTTATTTTCATCATAAATCAGATTTCAAAACATTCATATAGCATTTTGTGTCAAGATCTCAAACCTAGGGCTTGAAAAACATCGATTTTCACTAGATTTAGCCTTATCGACTCCCTAAATTTGCACCATAGGCGTGTTGTGAAGAGTATTTTTGCACTAATTTTCTGTTATCAAGGTGATTATTTTCTTCCCCTCCTAAAAATCTTCACAATACCCTTTCATTGGGCTCTTGTATTGAAAGTTTGGTGAAAAACTACACAATTTTGCTATTTTTGCCCTAGGGTTTCACCTAGTTTGCATTCCAAGTGTGTTGTGACAAATTTTATGGATTGAGGTGACTGATATCATTGATTTTATTTGCTTCACCTCCTAAAATTAATTACAACACCCTGTTGGTGTTTTTTTTGGATCGGCAGAGGGTTTGCCAGTTCCTATGCATGAGCAGATCCAGCCAACAGAAACGGGAGGTTGCGTGAGTTGCCTCCCCTTCACTTCTGGTTCTGCCGCACCAAGGGGGTGTCCCTATTTGCTAAAGATGTAATATTTACTTTCCAAATGAGAAAAATATTTAACTTTGTAATAACAGGCAGAATACTCTCATGTGTGGACCAAGATTTGTGTGGTAAATCACAAGGTTGGCAACGTTCTTGGACATATTTGTCTGGTTAGGTATGAGAGTATGCAGGGGTTTCTAATCCTACTCCTACAATTAATGGGTTGGAATAATGGAAAGATGGATATGATGATTTGGATACAAGACAAGGGGTTTTGGGTCATAATTACTAACCCAGGAGCAGACCGGTGCCTATCTCAGGGCAAGGAGTCAACTAGACGTATGCAACAGATGGTTTACAACTAGCATTCAAGTTTCAAGGGGTTGGATTGACGCTTGCCTTACAAACATCACCCAAGAATGGGTATTTGGCTGCCTTTACTTATAGATATCCCTGCTGACAAACAACCTTCTCCATGCTTAACCTAAAACAATTTAATCCACTCCTTGAATGGAAGTTAGAGATGAAGCATGTGATACATAAACTTATACCCTAGAATCTGAGAAACCCTTAGCAGCCAGATTCAAAAGAAGGAAATACATGCAACGAAGGAGACAAACAGATAAACACATGCATAAGAGCATTTTTCATCTATATCCACATGAAACTGAACATACGTGCAAAATACATTCATGATGCAACTCATAAACTCCAGAATGAGATAAAACAACCCAGGATCATGCCCTGTTCTTCATTATTTACACAAAAATGCCTAGGTCTTCAACAACAACAATGAGTAACATAGTTTGGCTTTTATACCAAGACTATGTACTCATCAAATTAATTACATGGCAAGTCAAAACTTTGCCAGATACAATGCATGATCAGATTGGTGCTCAAAATAGTTAATGCAGCAGAGGGACAAGGAGAAAGGAGCAGATGGAATCAGGATCTGGGCTGCCATCTGAAGGTTCTCTTCATAAGCCTGGTAGTTCACCTGTCGCCTCACCCATTCTTCCCTACACAATCTGCCATTATTGCCTCAGCTACCCGTGGGATGCAACAACAGATGCATCTAGAGATTTTCCCGCTCAAAAATGGGCCGTAGACAAAGGAAACCATCGCTCCAGCAAAATTAAAACACAACCATCAATCACCTCCCCATTGCTGAGATCTACAGCTCAAAACACCTTTGAAAAGTCATGAACCAACAATATCGTGCCACGTAGGCACCTTGATCCTCCATCGTTGACTTTCTGCCTTCATCATTTTGCCTTTTCGCCCTGTACATGCAAAAGCATATACAAGCACCTTATATACAAGTCGGACCCCAAATTTTATTAGAACAATTTGAGAACCGGTTCAGATCTGGCTTGTATCTTAACCCTTTGTATATCGGCATGTACAAACACCACATACATGCACGCCGTGGACTTCAAACCATTATGCATCAGAATGTACCTCTCTTTGAAGTCTGGCTTGTATCTCTTTCACTACATATCGGCTTGTATATCGGCATGTATACAAGCATCCAAACATACAAGCCACAGATGCCAGCCATTGAAATAGCTGAATTTGATCTTCGCATCAGATCCGGCTTGTACATTGCTCCCTTGTATATTTGCTTGTATGTCGCATATACAAATTCGTTGGTATATACCTGCGGGCCCTACCACATGTATCTTCCCCGCTGCACTGTAGCAAATGCATCTTTGCACCTTTGTATGTTTTGCTTGCATCCGCAAATATACAAACCTCTAATATACAACTGCGGTATCTTCAACAGAATATTTCAGGAATGTATCTTCCGTTTGCCATTGTAGCAATTGTATATTAGCATGCCCTTGTATATTTTGCTTTGTATATTTCCTCTGCATACAAACAGTGAATATTTCCTGGAATATGCCTGTAATATATATTTTTTGCTTGTATCTCTAGCACTGTAGTAAATGCATCTAATTGATTTTTCAAAGGGCGATGGAGATTTTACACCCGCCAATGCATATTTTGACCTGCATGTATATACAAACACCTTTGTATATATACAAAGACACTTGTACCTTAACTAATTTTTTGTATTTTTCAATTGAAACCAGACTGCTCATACAGGCAGTAAAACACCCCTTTTTCTAGGTCTTGGAGTTGAAAAACCGTGAAAAATAACCTATTTTTTCTATATTTTCACTAGGGTTTGACCTTAGGTGGCACTAAAAGCATGTTGTGACAGATATTTTGACATTAAGTGGCTATTATCACTGATATATTTTTTTGTCCATCATAATTTTCCTCACAACACCCTTTGTCATGCTCCTTTGTATTCAGATTTGGTGAAAAAATTGCATATTTTGACTTATTGTCATCTTAGATTTTCATCAAGAGTCTATTGTAAAGAATATTATTGCTATTTTGGACTGATATCAGACATATAATTTGCTGTACCTAATCAAAATCCTTACAACACCTTTTTTGCATTGAAAGAAAATACAAAAAATCAAGCATTTTCGGTCATTGTTGCATATAGTTTTACACTTGTCTCTTGCATACTTTTGAAAAGCTTTTAAAATCTGATTTTGTATTGATGTTACAAGAAATTTCATTATGGCATCTTCATCTCATTGCTCTTTGGTATATTTACATGCATATATCAAAAACTTCGAGAGTTTCTACAAATTTCTTAATATGAATCCTCATGTGCTCACTTATTTACAAGCTGTGTACCACAAGGATTTATTTAAATGCTCTTCATTTGAAATCCTTGAATATGTATCTGATTTTGACAACTTAACATCTCTCATGAATACATACCCTTGGGTAATAGAAGATTTGATGAAACACATTAAGAATGATGAGAGTGAAAGTTCTCTTAATGCTTTGGATTTAATAACCAAAATATATAATGATGACATAGAAAATGATCCCTCCTATGAGGATATGCTAGCACAAGAGGATGATATCATTGACACATTATTAAACATTACCCTACCTTCTTTGGAAAATGAAACATTAGTGGATAAAGCACTCCCTCTCAAGAAGGATTCTTCATGGGTAGAGAAAGACTATTCACCTAATGATCATTTGGTGCATGAGACCTCTATGGATAATCCATTAGACATTCCACCTTTGATTGAAAACTCAAGAACCTTCGATGAGAAGACTATGGATAGATCTAGTCTGACTAATGATACAGTACCTTCCTCTCATCCCATTGCTCTCCCTAGCCAAGATGTAGCATTAGTGGATGAGAAAAGGTCTCACATTAAATCCTTTAGGGATGGATGTTGGGTGCAACCAAGAGAGAAGCAATGTTAATTCAATATTGATTAATAAACTCTGTAGCAATATTCCTAAGATGATTGTCCAAGGGGCACCTAGTGCACCCTCTTGCTTAAAGCTGGTGATTACTGTTCAAGGTAGATCCCTGGATCACATCTACGACTATGCAAAAAAAATTACTCAAGGAAATTAGGGTGTACAAAATGTGATTGCTCATACATATAACAGCTGTAATAACAAGAAAAGTAAGCAAGCACCGCATGTGCCTATCTCTCTTCCATGTTCTCAACCTATGCTCCCTCCACCACCTTGCCTTACTCATAAAAGTGGTCAAGAGTATGATCTTGTCGAACAGATTTGTGCTACTCCGGCTAAGATCTCTCTTTGGGATTTAATACAAACATTGCTACATACCATGGAATGCTCCAAGAAGCTTTGCAAAAGGTGATTGTACCGCCTACTGCTAAGCCTAATGATATAGCAACCGTATTGGATAGTATGCATGCGACAAAAATGAATATTCTCTTTCAACCACATGAATTACCATCAATTGAAGTTCAAAACCAATATGATCCTCTTATAATCTTTGTCACAATAAATAAAACATTGGTAAAATGAGTTATGATTGATAATGGATCGACTCTTAATGTTTGTAGCATTGACCTACTACATAAAATCAAGGCTGACACATCACAAATCAAACCAGGTAGCATTAGCATTCTGTTGGGAATTAAGGTGTCTCAACCTTGGTAATTCCTTGCATTATTTATGTTTGTATATATTAATTCATTGCCTATGTTGTAAATAATTGTAAATTCCATATTATCATATTGTGGGATGTGGCATGGTGATGTGTCATCCTACATAGAATATGACAACTTGTCATTTTGTCCTCACATGAGGAGATAGGTGTCCCACTTTGTGGTAGGAGCATTTTTCCATGTGTCGGCATCTTTCATGTTGTGTAAGGGAATGTTTGACTGAAATGGTTACGATGGATTCGTATGACGAAATTATGACATGTAAGAGTCAGAAATAGAAGCTTGTAAGATAGGTGAAGATATGTGTCATGAATCATCTTTGAAAAAGGCATATATGGGTGCCCCAAGGTGGACTATGATATGTTGTAAGAGAATATACTATTTATAGCCTGTGTATGACAGATTCTCTTACAGCTGTAAGTTGTAACCGCTATGACAGATTCTATGACAGTCGTAAGTGTCGTAAGAGCATCTGTCATAGACCATTTTGGAAATAGGTGACCTCTTTGGGATGGGAGATGTGAACAAGTGTCAGGCACATTCTACAATGTTGACCAAATGTCCTTAGGTGTGGGTTTTGAGCCATGAGGCCAAGTTGGACGCCCATCCCAAGATAGGTCCAATATTGCCTTGTATATTCTATAAAAACAAGTGCTTGGAGAGGGAGTGGTATCATAGGTTTATAGGTACTGTTATGTTGTCGGATTGACTCCAGATACAAGTGTCAAAGACCATTGAAGCTTGCATTGCAAGTGTATTGTAAACAACTTTCAGATTTGTTAATACATTGTGCAGGTTTCTGAGTGTGGGTTTTTTCACTCGATAAGGGTTTTCCCCACCATAAATCTTTGTCTCTCTTCTTCTGTTTTCTTTTTAGTTCATGTGTATTGCTGCAATATCTCATTTACATGTTCTATGTTGCTGTAGTTGTAAGGATTAATTTGAATTTGCATAGCCCTCTCCTCATTAGATTAGTGTAGGAATCAATTTCCGCACACCTAGCTTCCTTTTAGTTGGTATCAGAGACTGGCCAGTTTTGGTCTTAGTTGTTAGGTAGGGGTTTTTTGAACTGATCTTAAGTTGAGTGGGACTCTGTGCAGAGTATTCTAATTTCTATTACAACAAGGAGATGGCAAGCACATCCGGAAGAATGGAAGTGGAGAAATTCAATGGCACTAATTTCGAGCTGTGGAAGCTCAAGATGGAAGACATGATTGTTGACCGAGACCTTTGGGAAACTGTTACTGGAACTAAACCAGCTACAATGCAACAAGCTGATTGGGATCTCAAGGATCAGAAGGCTAAGGATCTCATAAGACTTAGTCTTGCTGATTCTGTGTTGTTAAATGTCCACGAGGAGAAAACTGCAACCTTGCTTTGGAAGAAGTTGGGAGATGTGTATCAAGCCAAATCCCTAGTTAATAAACTTTTTCTGAGAAAGAAGTTGTATTCTCTTCGAATGGAGGATGGAGGATCCGTTGCCAAACATATGAATGCTTTTAACATGTTGGTTGCACAGTTGACATTTGTGGGTGTGAAAATGTAGGAGGAGGATCAATGCATGACCCTACTTTGTTCTTTGCCAGATTCGTGGGATCATCTTGTCATGGCTATTAGAAGCATCACTACCACCTTCAAGATGGAAGATGTGGTATCTATGTTGTTATTTGAAGAGATGCGGAGAAACTCTTCTGATGCAGCCAAAGAGGCTCTTGCGGTTCGTGGAAGACCCAAAGAGAAAGGGAAAAAGAAAGACAAGAAAGGTGAAAAGGGTAGATCCAAATCCCATGGGAGATCCAAATCTCTTGGAAAGTCAAACACTCTTTGTTGGAACTCTGGTAAAACTGGGCATTTCTGAAAGGAATGCAAAGAGGAGAAGAAAAAGAAGAAGAAAGCTCCTGATTTAGATTCTGACAAATCACAAGATGATGGTGATGCTTTTATCGTAGCCCTGGAAACCCATGCATCTGATGATGTGTGGCTGATTGACTCTGGTGCATCATTCCACATGACCTCGCATCGAGACTGGTTCACTAAGTATGAAGAGTTTGATGGTGGAAAGGTGTACTTGGGTGACGACTCTCATCTAAAGATTGTTGGTCATGGAAGAGTCTCTATCCGATTCCCTAATGGTCAAGTGAAGGGGATCTTTGGGGTTATGCATATCCTAGGCTTAGCATGGAACCTACTTTTTGTAAGTAGTTTGAATGATGCAGGTGTGCAGGTTGTCTTTTCGAAAGAAGGATGCAAGATGACTAGAGGAGTTATGGTGCTTGCTAAGGGTACTAGGTGAGGTACTCTGTTTCAGCTGGAGGCATGCATTTCACAATGCAATAGTTCTTCTGATTCAAAGAAGAGGGCAACAATCACTTCATCCCCACCATCTGAATGAGCAGTTAAGAGATCTGTTGTTTCTAGTTCTAATGTTTGTCATTATGCCTTGGAAGTTAAACTTCCTGCTGAAAAGACAATGTTATGGCATAAGAGATTTGACCACATTGGTGAGAAGGGTCTGCATACCTTGAAAAATAAAAACCTCGTTGAGGGGTTAGATGATTGTAATCTTGAGTTCAACTTTTGTGAACATTACATTTATGGAAAGCAAAACCATGTTTAGTTTTATTCGAGTTCTCACAAGTCTTCTAGTGTGTTGGACCTTGTTCATTCTGATGTATTTGGTCTTGTTAATGTTCATTCGTTATCAAAATCTATATATTTTGTATCTTTCATAGATGACTATAGTAGGACATGGATTTATTTTCTCAGAAGCAAATCTGAAGTTTATAGTAAGTTTAAGGAGTTTAAGGCCTTTCCTAAAAATTAGATTGGTAAAAAGATTAAGTGTTTGAGAACTGACAATGGTGGTGAGTTTTGTTCTATAGAATTCAATAAATATTGCAAGGAACTTGGGATTGAAAGACATAAGACAACTCCATACACCCCACAACAAAATGGAGTTACAGAAAGGATGAATAGGACACTGATGGAGAAGGCTAGCAGTATGCTTAGTGGAGTTGGCCTAGAACAAAAGTTTTGGGTTGAAGCTGTTGCCACTGCTTGCTATCTTGTTAATAGATCTCCTACATCAGCTCTTGTTGGAAAGACACCCATGGAGGTGTGGTCTGGTAGAAAGCCTTCAATAAGGCATCTTCATATTTTTTGGTTGTGAGGCATATGCACATGTGCCTAGGGAGAAGCGGTCAAAATTGGAGAACAAAGCTGTTAAGTGTATCTTCATTAGCTATGGTGTCAATGTGAAAGGATACAAGATTTGGGACCCTGTGGCTGAAAAAGTGTTGTATAGAAGAAGTGTCATCTTCAGAGAGCTTACACCTTCTTCCATTGTTTTACAAATAGAAGAAAAAGAAAAGAAAAAGGATGTTGTTCAGTTTTCTGGTACCCCTGAGAAGACTGAATAGAAAGACAATGTTGGACCTAATGATGAGGAGAGCTCTAGCAGATCTGGAATCTCAGATAAAGAAGCTGAACCTCAACCTCAGCTCTTGACGAAGTCTACACAGATAAAAAAGCAACCGAAAAGGTTTGGTTTTACATTGCTTGATTCTAGTTGTACTTTTGCTTTACTTACTAACAGTGATGAACCTAGAACTATATCAGAGGCTATGGACATGAAAGATGCAGGTTCCTAGAAGGAGGCCATGGAGGATGAAATGGCTTCTTTGGAAAAGAATCAAACTTGGGACTTGGTGCCTTTACCTCCTAGACAAAAACTCGTTGGATGCAAATGGGTGTTCAAGAAGAAATTTGGTGCAGATGGTAGTGTTGAGAAGTATAAGGCCAGATTGGTTGCGAAGGTGTATTGACAAGTGGAGGGTATAGATTATGGTGAGAGATTCTCTCCCGTTGCAAAGCTGACATCCATTCGATTCATATTGTCTCTTGCAGTAGCTTATGACTTAGAGGTAGAACAAATGGATGTGAAGACAACTTTCCTTCATGGTGATTTGGAGGAAGAAATCTACATGTCACAGCCAGAGCATTACATGGTGAAAGGTAAAGAAAATTTGGTTTGCAAACTTAAGAAGTATTTGTATGGTTTGAAGCAATCCCCTAGGAGATGGTACTTGAAGTTTGATGCCTTTGTGTTGTCAATTAGATTTGTGAGATCAAAATTAGATCACTATGTGTATTATAAGTTTGATGGTGATCGTATTCTCATTGTTGCATTGTATGTTGATGATATGTTGCTCATTGGGAAGGGTAAGAATATGATTTCTGATTTTAAATCTCAGTTGTTAACACAGTTTGAAATGAAAGATTTAGGGGCAGCCAGGTGCATTCTAGGAATGGAAATCAGAAGAGATAGAACCAACATAAAACTTTGGTTAAGCTAGAGTAAGTATGTGAAGACCGTGTTGGACAGGTTCAACATGGAAGATTGTAGACCATTGTGTGTTCCTGTTTCTTTGGGGACAAAGTTGTCTGTTGAGGATTGTCCAAAATCTCCTAGTGAGGTGGAGGACATGAGTAGAGTACCTTATGCTAGTGTTGTTGGCAGTTTGATGTATGCTATGGTCTGCACAAGACCAGACATTGCCCAAGCAGTGGGAGTGCTTAGTCGATTTATGGTTGATCTTGGACGAGTTCATTGGGATGCAGTTAAGCGAGTGTTCAGATATTTGAGGGGTACTTTTGAGTATTCCATATGCTATCATGGTAATACTATAGGACCTCCACATTTTGTTGATATTCATGGATTTTTGGATTTAGATTAGGCAGGTGACATTGACATCAGGAGATCCATTGGTGCTTATGTGTTTACACTGTTTGGTGGTGCTATTAGTTGGATGAGTAAGGGACAACCTATGGTTGCTTTGTCCATGACAGAAGCTGAGTATATGGCAGAAACTCATGCTTATAAGGAAACCATTTGGCTTAAGAGATTGTGTTCAAATATTGGTGTTGATGCAGGTCAGATCACGATCAGTTGTGACAGTCAGAGTGCAATTTGCCTTGCAAAGAATCCAACTTTCCATGCTAGAACAAAGAACATTGATGTTTAGTTTCACTTCGTGCGAGACATGGTTGAGGATGGAAAGGTAAATTTGGAGAAGGTAGATACTTTGAAGAATGTTGCAGATGCATTGACGAAGCTAGTGGGCACAGAGAAGTTCAGATGGTGTTTGGAGTCTATGGGCCTCTCGATCTATAGTAGTTAAATCTTGTTTTCTATTGGCTCTTACAAGGTGTTCGACAAGTGGGAGAATGTTGGGAATTAAGGTGTCTCAACCTTGGTAATTCCTTGCATTATTTATGTTTGTATTTATTAATTCATTGCCTATGTTGTAAATAATTGTAAATTCCATATTGTCATATTGTGGGATGTGGCACGACGATGTGTCATCCTACATGGAATATGACAACTTGTAATTTTGTCCTCACATGAGGAGATAGGCATCCCACTTTGTGGCAGGAGCATTTTGCCATGTGTCGGCATCTTTCATTTTGTGTAAAGGAATGTTTGACCGAAACGGTTATGGTGGATTCCTATCATAGAATTATGACATGTAAGAGTTAGAAATAGAAGCTTGTAAGACAGGTGAAGAAATGTGTCATGAAGCATCTTTGAAAAAGACATATTTAGGCACCCCAAGGTGGACTATGACATGTTGTAAGAGAATATGCTATTTATAGCCTGTGTATGACAGATTCTCTTACAGCTGTAAGTTGTAACCGCTATGACAAATTCTATGACAGTTGTAAGTGTCGTAAGAGCATCTGTCATAGCCCATTTGGGAAATAGGCGACCTCTTTGGGATGGGAGCTGTGGACAAGTGTCAGGCACATTCTACAATGTTGACCAAGTGTCCTTAGGCGTGGGTTTTGAGCCATGAGGCCAAGTTGGATGCCCATCCCAAGATAGGTCCAATATTGCCTTGTATATTCTATAAAAACAGGTGCTTGGAGAGGGAGTGGTATCACAGGTTTATAGGTACTGTTATACTGCCAGATTGACTCCAGATACGAGTGTCAAAGACCATTGAAGCTTGCATTGCAAGTGTATTGTAAATAACTTTCAGATTTGTTAATACATTGTGCAGGTTTTTGAGTGTGGGGTTTTTCACTCGATAAGGGTTTTCCCCACCGTAAATCTTTGTCTCTCTTCTTCTGTTTTCTTTCTGGTTCATGTGTATTGCTACAATATCTCATTTACATGTTCTATGTTGCTGTAGTTGTAAGGATTAGTTTGAATTTGCATAGCCCTCTCCTCATTAGATTAGTGTAGGAAGTGATTTCTGCACACCTAAATTCCTTTCACATTCGTGGCTTTGATAATGATGGGTGACAATCTGTGGGCACTATAACTTTGTTTACTGACAATGTGGTGTTTTACACAGACATGGAGTAAACAGAATTATGTAGTATAGTGCATCACATAGAACATAAACTTGACACAGTATTGTATAGAATAAAGCATTGGTATTCATTCATTGATCACAACAATAACATAGTACATGTTCAGATCATTTCATGTCATATTCACCATGTCCCGACTACACAATGTGAGTTCAATATATAACTCGGCCAAGTCAGTTGAAATACCAACCTCTGGCAACTATGCGTAACTATGACCCAACCGCCAGGATAGTTCTCGCTAACACTTCTAAGTATACAATTAATTAACATTTATTATGTGGCCGACAATTGGCCGATGACAACTATACCGCCTACATCACCCCCCCACACAATTAGTCATCTTCTAGATGACTGATAACAAAAAACACTAACATATTAGACTACTAAGAAGAAGGGGGCTGTGTGGACATCCCTGGATGGCTTGAGGAAGTCGGGGTGGGTGAACATCGCTCCTGACACAATTGACACTCTGCCAAGATCTCACATTCCCTTGTAGCCTTGACCATGTGTGCTGCCTCCATGACTTGTGATTTGGCCTGTTCCACCTCCTTCCGCTTTGCTATCAACTAGACCTCCATATCATGCATCTTATTTTACATTTCCCTCAATCTTTCCTCTACATCCTTCTCCACTTCTACAATCCTTGTCTCTGCTCTTGCCCATTCTGCATTCGTGAGTTGGGCCTGCTGGGCTAGTTGATATTGAAACTTTTTCATATTTTCTACCAATTCCTCCCTCAACTTTTGTACTGACTGGAGGGCTTTTTCTTTTTCCTCCTCCTGGCCTAGTTATTTTACCTCATTCAACTTCATCTAATAAAATACATCCTTAAAGGCCCTCTCAATGCTGAATAATGCTTCCAAGACTTTCCCATCCTTGCCTACAAAAACTGGCCGTGCTCCCCTCCATGCATTAAGCCTGTTTCTACAATCCTCATGCTTTGGACATCTTGTACAGTTAAAGTGATGTACAAACTCTTGTTCACACCCCACCTAAACAAATGCAAGGATATGTTGGACCTCTTGGGCAACCAGATGTGATCTCCCCATTTTGAGTTGTTTGGCGACTTCGCCCACGTCCTGCATCACCACTGCTATATTCTGAAGATCCTCTATGTACCTCTGCACTGTCTTGAGTGGATTTTTAGCATTTGGTTTGGAGATGGTAAATGTCAAGTATTCCTTCCCATCCCAAGGGGCCTCCTCATCAGATGAATCTACTACAGGAGAGTGATGTGATGGTCCCCCAGTCTCTTGAATGGTTAGTAGGGGCTGTGGTGGACCCTCTTGCTGATTACCTTCTTCAAGGTCAAGGATCTGGTGTAAGTCTGTACTCCCAGTCATAGGTGTGAGGCCCTCATCTTGGCCTTCTTCCAATTTCGGTATCTCATCCGGCACCTCAAGTGTGAGCCCCACTATTTCCAGCCAACTATCTATGTGTGTCACTTCTGGTCTTTTGGTGGTGTTGTGGATGTTGTTGCTCCTGGCTGTACAATAGTGCCCCATGACGTCTCTATTCCTGTCTGTGCTGGAGGTGAAGGTGTAGTCTCTATTGGTGATGGGGATGTAACTGTTGGGAGTGAAGGTGCCGCTGGAGCCAAGGGGACTAATGGTATGGTTGCCACTGATGGTGATGACCCTACTGGTAGAGTCATAGTACTTTGCGGCCCTGTGCTATGTACTAGTGTAGGTAAGGTAAATGAGGTTGGCTAAAGTGGTGGTACTGCAACCTCTACCTCCATAGTTCCTCCTATTTCTACATCATATCCAGTTGACATCTCCTTCCCTTCTATCTCCCCTACTGCTGCTGTCCTACTCCTTGTCACCCTTCTCTCTCCCCTTATTTCCTATATAGATGCATCACTTCCTGATGATCGATCACTTTCTTCTTCTTCCTCTTTGTACTCATCTTCTTCTTCTTCAGTGTCCACTGATGCTTCCCGTTGTTTTCTCTTTTTAGGCCATTGGGAATATTCTTCCCCATGTGTTGTATTCGAACCCCTCCAAAAAAATGTTGTAGGCCATCCTTGTTCCACCTCTGGGGCTAGTGCTAGTCTTCCGCATTTGTCTGCCGGTATCTGAGTATGAACGCCATCAAGAAATAGGGCTATGGCATGCTGGGTCATATAAATACTTTGTGCGTCTGTGTGAGGATTTCTTTTATCCACTCAGAAAGTAGCCTTGCCCAATTATAAACCTTGCCATTGCTGAGACCAATCATGTATTCCACCATCCATATAGATATATTTGATGATCAGCTTCCTCCCGTTAATCGATACTTCACCAAATCCATGATACACTTCCACTCAGGAGTTGCTAGAAGACTTTTCTTTAGCCCTCGGTTCCTGAAACTCCAAATGCCCTCCTTGTTGTTTTGGCTGAGACCACTCCTGCAAACCCTTCGTATCACATTCTCTTTGTGCTGGTGAGTCATTTTTCCCGGCTTCACAATACTCAACCCAGTGGCTGGAATACCCATAACCCTTGCAAAATTTTGAGGCCAGTATGATACTGTGACTTCACATCCCCTGTAGTGTATTATTGATTTATGCGAATGCGCACAATAATTTTCCACCATGGCCTTCAGGTAAGGCTCAAATTCATGGGCATTGAAATATGGTAGAAAAATAGCTTTGTCAACCTAAGCATGCTTCAGCGTAGTCTTTAAGATATGATCTTCCTTTGTATTTTTCCACCACAGCTTGCATTCATTTCCCTTCAAGCTCTCCCATGTGATGGCCTTTATTCCTGTTTCTGCTCCTGGTTTTTTCTTCTCCTCAGATGCAATCTTCAGCCTGTATGGTGCAATCTTCTTTCCCTTGTCCATTTTGTACTTGACTTGATAATCTTAGCACTGATATTTGTTTGGCAAGAAAAATAGTTATTTCACCTTTGCTTTGGTCTATGATTTACCTAGTGTACGACCCTATTTGGAGGGTACGGCTACTCGTACGACTCGTTTCTTCCTTTCTACTTGTGTGAACTTGCAATCTTTTCTTTGCTGGTATGTTTTGACAAAAAATCTTTGCTTAGCTTATAAATTGTCCTTGGAAAATAAATTGTACGCCTCCCTCTGGCTAATGTAGTCATACGACTTCATTCTCCTAGAATCATATGGTTTGAATCTCCGTACCTGTCGTCATCTATTTTTTTGGTTGCAAGTTTCCCCTTCATATGGCCTACTCTATTTTTTCCTGACTGCTTTTGTTTTGTTTCCTTATCTCTCTTTTTTTTCGTTGGTTTTTTATAAGGCATGGGGAGGGAATGCTGTATGACCTTGGTCGTACGACCTGCATCGTATGACTCAGGTCGTATGGCCTACGTCATACGTCTCTTTTTTTGGTTTAGTCTACTTTTTCTTTACCTTTACGAGGCTGCTGTATCATCCCCAACTCAATCACCTCAGTCTCCTTCTTGTCTTCCATGACTTCGATTTCTGTCATATGGCAAAATACACGGTTTATATACCCTCGCCGTCGGAGACAATCATTGGAGCAGCATTGATCAATTTCCTCTAACTCCTAGATCTGATCAAATATCATGTTTTCATCTTGCATCATCCTCAGGTTCCACCTCATAGGTTCCTGGGCCCACTGGAATGTTCTTCCATTGCTGTTCATCTTAATGTTCTTAGTCCTGAACTTTGCTTTCCAAATCTGACTCCTCAGAATCTGTGTATGTGGAGTTCCCTGGTTCTTCATTCTTAGTTGCAGGATTTCATCGTTGTAAGGCGATCTTTCAATTATAAACATACTCTCCGCTACATATCTTCTGGTTGGAGTTTTTACTTCTCTTGGCAACAAAAATTTAAATTTATCTCTTACCTTATTGCACTCTCTTATCCATTGAATCCATGCATGCTCCTCTTCATTTTGAGTGTCTTCCTGTGTGCCATTTTCCATGATGTCACTATCGACCATTCCTTCCCGTATGCCGGTTTGCATTGTTCTTGGTCCAAAGAACCCAGTTATAGGTTCAAGTGGTGCGCTTGCAAAGCACATTCCATCACCCCCATTTGCTGTGTCTTCCATCACTGCATATCCCAACATATTTATTTCCACTGTTTCTTCCCTCTTCTGCTTGTAATTTTTCAACTTCGACCCATTCACTGTGTCATTGATTGGGGTTCCATCAAGGTTGTCAAGTCTTATAGCCCCATTGTTTAGTACCTCCCGTACCCTAAACAGTCCCAACCAACGAACCTTGAACTTACCGGGTTTGATCTTGTTATGATCGTTATATTTCAGAACCAATTGTCTCAGTCAGAAGTTCATCCACTGGATGTGTTTATCGTGCCAAAACTTTCTTCGCTTCTGCATCACCTCTGTGGACCACTGAGCCATGATCCACTTTTCATCAAGTTTATTCAACTAGAGTAATCTTTCTTGCAAACTCTTTGTATCTCCCAGCCTGTTTTCTACTACTATCCTTAGGCTCAGGACAAGGTATTCCGCTGGCACTACTGCTTCTTGGCTGTACATGAGTTGGAATGGTGTATGCCCCGTGGTCACCTTGTACGTTGTCCAATATGCCCATAGAGATGCTGGTAGTTTTTCCTCCCAATCTGCCCCTTCTATCCCACATGACTTGTGGATCACCAATATTAACACTTTGTTTGTTGATTCTGCCTGCCCATTCGCTCTCGGGTAGTATGGAATTGACTGTGTATGGAAGATTTTAAACTCCGCTATCATTAAATAGATGATGTGGTTGATGAAGTATCCTCCACGATTACTTGTCAGTTGTATTGGTATTCCATACCTTGTCACTATCTATTCATATATAAATCAAGCAGTGCTTAAAGCAGTGTTATCCTCCAACGCTCTTGCCTCTGCCCACTTTGTCAAATATTCGGTGGCTACTATTATGTACCTACACCGATGCAACTGGCTAACCTTCAATGGCCCAACAAAATCTAGACCCCACCTCTCAAAGAGTTTTTGAGACTAGGTTGGCCACAGGGGCATGTAGTCCCTCCTCAGTGGTTTCCCTACTCTCTGACATGTGTCACACTCCAATACCCATTCTCTCATATCTGCATACAATGTTGGCCACCATAGTCCAGCTAACAAAATTTTTCTTGTTGTGGCATCCGGAGCCATGTGCCCTCCTGCCAGTCCTTCATGTGCTTCTTCTAGTACACCCTTTATTTCTTCTTCCATGACACATCTCCTCAAGATATGATCTGGTCCCATTTTGTAGAGTAACTCGTTTATGACCTAGAATGTTTTGCTTTTCAGTGCAATCTTTCTCCTCTCATTTGATGGCATTCCCTAAGGGAATGTTGATGTCGAAAGGTACTCACCGATCTTTTTATACCATTATGGCAATGCTGTAATCTGAAAGAGGTGAGCATCGGGGAAGTCTTCATTCACCCCTTCGGCTGGTTCCCTCGACCTAATCCATGACAATTGATTTGCTATTATATGACTTTTCCCCGGTCGTACTATGATCGTAAAGGTGAATTCCTATAAGAGTAGCAGCCATCTACCGATTCTCCCCTGAATGATCAGTTTCTTCACCAAGTACATGAGTGCTTGATGGTCAACATAGAATGTAAATGGTGTTGCCATCAGGTAGTGCCAGAATTTTTGCACTGAATACACCATTCTGAGAGCCTCCGTCTTGGTCATACTATAATTTCTTTCTGCCCTTGAGAGTAATCTGCTAGTGAAATACACTGGATGGTCCAGACCATGGGGTTCCACCTATGCTAATGTGGCCCTGATTGCAAAGTTTGAGGCACCGACATGTACATGGAATTCTATATCCTAGTTTGGGTATGCCAGTATGGGTGCACTTATCAATCTGGCCTTTAACTCTTCGAATGCCTTCTCGTGTTCATCGAACCATACAAATTGAACTCCCTTCCTTGTCAACATATCAAGTGGATAAGAAATCTAGGAAAAATTCTTTATGAACCACCTGTAATATCCAACATGACCAAGGAATGATTTTATTCCTGTGATGTCACTGGGGGCTTCCATCTCTATGATCACCTGTATCTTATCCAGATTTGCTTTTAGTCCTGCTTTGCATACAATGTGACCCAACAACTTCCCTTGCGGTACCATGAATCGACATTTCTTCGGATTTAATGCCAACCGTGCGGATCTATAATGCTCCATACATTCAGCAAGAGCCTTCAGATGTGTTTGCTGATCGCTATAGATTGACCAATCATCCAAGAATGCCTTAAAATTTTTGACTAACATTTTATCAAAGATATGCAAGATGATTCTTTGAAAGGTTGCTGGCGCATTACAGAGACTGAACGGCATCCGATTATATGCATAGACACCATCCTCTACCACAAATGTCATCTTAAGTTTATCTTCCTCAGCAATACTGATTTGGTTATACCCCGAGGATCCATCCATGAATGAATAAATTTTGTGACCAACAACTTTTTCTAGAATTGAATCTATAAATGGAATGGGAAATGGATCCTTGATAGTAATTGCATTCAAGCATCTAAAGTCTACACATATTCTAATCTGCCCACCCTCTTTCTTGAGTGATATGATGATGGGTGAGATCCATTCACTGGTTTCTACCTTGAATATAATTCTGGCCTCCAACATCTTCTCTATCTCCTCTTGGACTTTGGCCGCATAATTCCTATTCATTCTGTATGGCCGTTTTCTCACAGGACATGCCCTTGGTATTAATGGAATCCTATGAACACAAAATTCTAGAGGGATTCCTTTCAAGTCCTTATATGTCTAGGCAAACACATCCTTGTATTCCATGAAGATCCTGAATGCCGCTACTTTGAGGACGGGATTCCAATCATCCCCTACTAGTATTACTTGAGGATACTGTCTTCACCTAGATTTAGCTTCTTCATGGATGGTTCCTCGTACTTGATCTTTCCCTCAGCTCCAAAGTTGTGAGTGGGTGTACTATCTATCTTGACTATCCCCTCTATATATTCTCCAAATGCGGTCAGGAAGGTGTGTTGGTCATCACTTCTTTCCATTTTGTCTTCCTTCCGTTCTCTTCCATCACCTTCTGTGTCTGCATTCACCCGAGAGTTCTCACCGGTCTCCTTTATCAAGATCATGTTACATTCTAGCTTGAAGAACTCAGTCTTCCATCTGCCAGTGGAAGAGCCCACTAAAGGAGTTAGTTTCATCCTTAGAACATTGTCGCAGTTTTAATACTCCTTCCTCATCAGGTTCCAGTGGTCCTCTACCAACTGCCTCCCCTCCGTCTGTATCAGAATCTGATGCCAACTCTTCACTTACAACCTGTGTTCTTAGATCTATGATGATATTCTTACCCTTGTTTTCTATCAACGAGGTGTTCTTTTTCCAGTTGTGGTTGGCCTTGGTGGCTATCAGCCACCCTCAGCTGAGTAATGCATTGTATGACGCATTCTGTGCTGTTATGACTACAAAGTTTAACAGAAAGGGTTGGGTGCCAATCTTCACTTTTTGAGCCATTAGCACTCCCAACACTTTAATTCCGTGCTAGTCTTCTCCCACTAACTAGAAATTTTGTGGCCATAAAGTAGGTTTTCCCAGGAACTTCCATGTATCTTTTATCAACACATTCACTCCAGATCCTCCGTCGATTATTGTGTTCGTCAAGTAGCATCCACTGATTGACATGTGTACGATGACTGGGCTCTTCCCATTGTCAACTGCCAATAGCCTCGAGTCAATCACTTGTTCTCCCTTCAGTGGTGGCTCCACTATGACATCCTCATCTTTTATTTCCCTACTTGGGTTTCCTTCCATTGCCTTAGAAATTTCCATCCTCAGTTGTGGCATGCTTTGTAGGAGATTCACCATCGTGATGGATACAGTGGTCTACAACACCTGATTTACAATATTCTTGTCTGACTTTGGTTGTACGGTGGTTTTTTTTCTGTTCTTCCCTTCTATTTCCATCGCCATCTCCACTTCTTTTCTGGCATCCTAGAGTCTCCTTCTCAGTTCTGGGGTCTAGATAAGTGGCTTTTTTCCATTGTGATCAGGTGACAGCAAGGATCTCTTCATTATTTTCCTCGACATTGATAAGGTTCACCCCTTTCTATTTTAGGCAATCTTTTTCTTCATGGTCTCCAGGCCCACACTGCTTGCATAATGCATTTTTTTGTTTTGATTGTTGTTCGGGCATTCCCTTGCGAAGTGCCCCCATTCGTTGCATTGTCGGCACTGTATCATGGGTCGCCCCTTACTGTCGTACTGTATTCTAGTTCTGGGGCTGTTATTGTTGCTCCTCCTGTTATTTCGATAACCTCCAGGGGATGCATTGGGATTATTCTAAGGTTTTAGTGGTGTAGTCGGTGGAGTTGACGATTTTCCTTGTGTGAAGAGCACCTGAGTACTTCTTGCTTTTAGATTAAATGTGCATTCCTTGATTGAATGTCCCATCACTTGGTAGATATCACAGAATAACTTCTTTGGACAATTTGCTTTTATGTCTCCTTCCCTGTTGCAGTCAGTGCACCATAGCTCTCAGCCTTCCTTTGTTGTTTCTTTATCGACCTTCCATTCTTTCATCATGCGAACCATATCTTTCCTTAGCGCTTGGATGGTCTTTGATTCTCTGTCACTGCTGTCATCATCCTTACTCTCATCATCCTCGGTCCTTCTCTTACTCTGGGAAGATGTCTTATTCTCACTTTCTATGTCCATCGCCTGATTGTACGCTTCAGCATACAATGACGGAGGTACGACTTTCATTTTCTTCCTTAATGATGGGAGTAGTCCTTCAATGAACCATCTCTTCTTCAGTCCGTCGGCCGACTGGGTTTCCAATTTTCCCAGCAATTCCTTGAGCCTCCTATTATATGCTCTCACATTCTCATTTTTTCCTTGTCTTGTGTTGTAGATTTCTACTACAATTTCATTATCATCCCTCAAAAGTTTGAATTCATTCTGGAAGGCTTTCTTCAATTCATCCCATGAGGCTTTCTATGCTGCCTCTAGATCTATGTACCAATTGATGGCTATGCCTCTCAACATGGCTAGAAATGCTTTTACCCAGTAATCTTCATCTTCTTGTCCATTTGCTATCCATATGGTTTCACATGTCTTACAATGCTGCACAAGATCCTCTGATCCGTTCCCCATAAACTTTGGCAACTTTTGCATCTCGCCTGTGGGTGGAGTCACCACCTTTCTCCCAGGATGCTCTCTCTATGTCTTTTACTTGATTGGACTGGTTCTACTGTGCCGTTCCGGTGTCTTCCTCACATTGTTAGCCACGTGCAGTTCCTTCCCACGTCCATTCTCAGCATCCTCTACACTTTGAGTCACCTCTAGTTCCCTTTGGTGCTCCCTCTACGCAGGGGTCTTAGGCTCAGGTCCTCTAATCCTCGACCTCTCATCCGAAATGGACAATGCTACAATAAGGCATATGCTATCTTCAAGCTCTTTTGTCAATTTCTTTCCATTTTCTTTTTCTCTGTTTGTTATTGGTGTTCTGAAGTTTTGTTCATCAACTCCCTCGCTATGAAACTCGCTAATATCTTGATTTATTTCTTCATGTTATTCATTCTCTTTTTCAATAATCTATTTCAACCTTTTTCTACATTCTTCTTGCTCTCTTAATCTTCATGATCTTCTCAATATCTCTTCCGATGTTTCCTACCTAGTTGGTATTTTATTCTTATCCTTATTAAGCTGTATGGCATTAATTGTGCTTACAGGTTGTCAGTTATACGGCGTACGATGGCGATTAGTGTCGTGCTCTTCCTCCTCTTGTTTCATATGCTCCTCATACCTCCTGAGTACTTGTTGTCATTGCAATTCTCTATCTCTTTCTTCTTGGAGGTCTTGGAGAGTTATCAGATTCCTTGTCAGGAGTTGAGGGATACGATTTAGAAGGTTGTGCACTTCACTATTGACGCGCAGGTTTTCTTCAATAATTTCCTCCAAAATCTCCCTGCAGATGGATTTGTTCCTTACGTACTGCCTGACTGATAATAACCATAGGGATAGCAATTCCTACGTTAAATTATCTTCTCGGCTCCTTGGTTCATTCTCTTCCCTGTCACTCCCCTCACGTTCTTCTTGAATTTCTTGTTCTATTATTTCTACTTGTCTTCTATTTTACAATTCCTCGTCGGTATGGATCAGTTGCCCCATTATGCTGCCATCTTCATTGTGTTTTCCTCGACCCTAAGTACACCCGACGGTCTGCTCATCCCTGACGACACCACTTGTCTGATGGTCTCCGATGACTCAACTTGTCATCGATAGCTAACTTGTCATCGTCTAATGACGGTCTCTGATGACTCAACTTGTCATCAACTGATAATTCCTCTTGTCATCCACTGACAACTCCTCTTGTCATCAACTTATTACCCTCGACCCATTTTCAAACAGACAATGATGCCAAATGTTTACTAGCAATGTGGTGTTTTATACAGACATGGAGTAAACAGAATTGTGTAGTATAGTGCATCACATAGAACATAAACTTGACACAGTATTGCACATAATAAAGCATTGGTATTCATTCATTGATCACAACAATAACACAGTACATGTTCAGATCATTTCATGTCATATTCACCATGTCTTGACTACACAACATGATTTCAATATATAACTCGGCCAAGACAGTTGAAATACCAACCGTTGGTAACTATGCGTAACTATCACCCAACCCTTCGAGATGGTTCCCTCTAACTCTTCTAACTATACAATTAATTAACATTTATTGTGTGGCCGACAATTGGCTGATGACAACTATACCGTCTACAAAATTTACCTATACACATGAGACCTCTGATTGTGCCTACCCTGATTCATGTCATACCTTGTTCTTTATCTTACAACATGATTTTTGGTAGACCTTGGATTCATGCATTGGGGGCAGTCCCTTCCACTCTACATCATTCAATCAAATTTATATTCAAAGGTAAAATTCATAGTATTCATGTTGATCCTGAACCAGATAACTGTTTACACATTGAAATGCAAAAACTAGTTTACAATCATATGAGCTTAAACAATTTGCGAGGTGATCCATCAATGAATAATCTTATGCAAGTCTCTCAACCATTGAATGCACTTGTTGGTGATGATTGGGGTTCATTAGATTTTAACCCTTGCAGTATAGGGGAATACAAATTTAATAAACCTAACACATCAAAAGTCGCATCAATCTCGTCTAAACAATCTTTTGAAACATCTCAGAAAAACAAAGTTTCCTTGGTTGAAAATAAAGACAATACCCTCACTTATACTACAAATTATGATACCTATGAAGCGCCACCTTCTTATAAAGAAATGGACTCTCTATATGGTAGTGGATTTCAAATCTTGTACAAAAATAACGACTATGTAGGCAATGGTTGTGGTGTAAATCAACAAGGAATTAGAGTACCTTTACAAGTTGCTAGAATTAACTACACAACCGGTATAGGATACCGCTCTTTGAAATCCACCAAAGCCTCTTGTCATCCTAAACTTAATGTTAATACAATATTAAAACAACATGAGAGATATCCTAAATGTGTATGTTCTTAATGATGGATCTACCAGGTAAGTATTTCTAACCCTTTATTTCTCTCATGATGTGCTTCCCTTGTGATGTGTTATGTGTTGTTTAGGCCTCCTGGGATGACCCCTGATTCTTCCATAAGGTCTGGGATACCAGGAGACCACCTCTATTGTGATCTTCTTCTATTTGTATCATCATTATGCTACATTGCCTCTCTCTCTGATTTCATCTTTGTGTGTTGTGTCTTATGGACATAGCGTTGCGGGTGGTGACCTGGGGGCACCCTCCTATGTGACTGTCCCTAAGACACTTGTTTCTCCTCTCTTATTTATTGTTTCCCTTCCTCTAGTGTTTCCATCTAGCGGGCAGATGACGAAATACATTTATACTGATGTGGATCTAGCGTTCCTTTCGCGAGAAATCAAAAATTGGACTTAGTTCCTAATATGACGATGGGGTTGTATATTTTATTCGACGCTTGGATAATGGAAGCACTCATGATTTCTACGTAGTGAATTTAATGATGTTTTTATCTCATTTACAAACCTTAACAATACTGCTTCTCTGTGCACCTTTGTTTGTCTTTGAATCTAGCCTTGGTGGTACTCAATTTGGAGAGCCTCGTGATATAGCCCCACGGTTATCCTTGAACTCTGAATTCATAGTATAACCTTGGCTCTTTGTGTGGTTAATGTGTTGTTTATCATGATGTTGTAGACACTAACATGTTTCTTGCAGGGATGTGTTTGTGGGAACATTTGGCGATTGTGAAGCACATGTCACCTCCGGGGGGCATGGGCTTTGTGAAAGTCTGTGTTCCCTTGTGTGTTTTCTTCCTACCTTAACGTGCTTGATATCGATGCATGATATCAACCACCTTAGGTGGGGGCATATATAAGGTAAGATGTCTATTCTAGATGCTAGTAAAGTGTGTTTGAACAATCTTGAAATCTATTGTGTATACCTCCTTTTTGCGGGTGGGGTTGTATGCCATGCTTCCTTTTCACTGTAAGGCATCTCCATGATGCGGGTGGGGTTGCATTTTTAAAAGTCCTCTTCGGAGGCATGGAGCGGTTATGTGACTAACTCAACCCTTAAGCGTGTCTTCGACGATTGTTGTGGCGAAGCCCAATCATCGATGTGTGCATGTAATGTGCTTGAGATGGTGTTGAGCCTAGAAATAGGAACACTCCATCACTTGTCTACTGTGTTTTCTCCATGTCTTCAAAGTGTGTGTGTTTGGCGTGCTTGCTTTGTTTGGCGTGTCTGTTGCCCCATATACAATCTACATTTTGGGATGTTTTACATGTCTTGCGTGTGTGTTGCCCCATATATGCAGTTTAAAGACCTGCGCGATGAGTGTATCCTACATTATGGGAGGTTTGGTTACTTTCTAGTACTTTCATCTGCATTTCATATATATGAGAAAAAGAAAAGAAAGGAGTCATGCCTGTCTTCTATGCATTAATGTGTCTTCTTTGCATTCAATGTCTTCTTCGTGTTCTGCGTGACTGTAACTGTCTTCTCCGTGTTTTGCGTACCTGTTACTGTTTTCTATGTGATTGGCGTGTCTTCTCCGTGCTTGGCGTGTTTGCTGTGTTTGTTACCGTACTTTAATGCATGTATTGCACTTGCATTTATACATACATTAAAGTGGGGGCTAAATGTAACGTTAGAAAATGTCACCTTGGGGGCTTTTCCCTCATAAGGTTTAGCTCCTGGGTCTTTAGTGTGCATTTAGGACATCTTACATCATAATTTGGCATCCCGATGGAATGAACCCTAGGTATCATGACAAATGGGGCCTAGGGGGACCCCTTGAGCTTAACCCTGCCCAAAATAGGGGGGAGAACTTGGGCGCCCATGCCCTAGTCCTATCCTATTTTGGGGCAGTCCCAATTTTTGGGTGTCAGCTTGTGACCGTTATTTGGGTCCCATGCCAACACAGTAAGTTTGAATTACAAAAATATTGGCGAGAGTGTTTGTAGTTCCATATAAAAGCATGTTTAGGCATTCATTTAGAAACTAGATTATGTTCATGTGCTTTTGGCATCCTAAATGTGATTCAAGGCTTTCATTGTGTTGCAAGAGCAGACTTGTGTGGTTTATGTGTTTGTATTTGCAGATTTTAGCATCCATTTCCTCATGGAATGAAGAGCATCTTCCTCCCATGAGATCTTCACTACAAGGTGACATTATATTGTGTTTTCATCATTATTTCATTTGGATTTTGCCTCTGCCTGACAAGGGCACACACTCTCTATCTGACAACGGTGTTTAGAGACTTAAGTGTCCTTCGGGGCTTGACTGAGGCAAGCCTCTAAACACCACAACCCCCTCCTAAAGTTTTCATGGTTGTAGGTTACAGGTTGAGGAGCTAGACAAAGTGAAGTTGCAAGAAGACATCTTGGAGTGTCGAAATTGCAGAACAGAAGGAAAATCTACCCCTTGGACTTGGGCACCCACTCCCTAGTCCCTAAAGTTCTGCATCAAAAAAATCTCTGGAACATTAGATACAGGTTTTAGACTGAGTTTCTAGATCCTGACCAAAAGCAGGGCCTTGGACTTGGGTGCCCGCTCCTGTGTCCCTGACTTTTCTGCCTCAGAACCCCAAAAATAGGTACTCTATGATTTGTCATTTTACATCCCTCTGCAAGAGCATTTTCTGTAATTCATCCATTTAATGTCGCATTTTCATAATTAGGGTTTTGATGTGTAATTGAGCATAAGAGAAGGAAAATTGGTAATCAAACACCCTAATCCAAATTTCCCTACATTTGTAAGTGACCAAGGACTTGGTAGTGCTTCGACACTCGATCCGAAGGTCCTTGAATGTAATAAGGTGAAAGGAGGATTCAAACACTAAAACTAAAACAATCCCAATTTTACCCTAAACAGTGGTGATGAACAAGTCTCAAATGAAGAGAACATACTTTGTGATGGATCCATATGATGCAAAGCTCCAGAATCAAGAATCCATCTCCCTAACTCAAAATTTGCAATTGCAACAAGTGCTTGCCCCTTCTATTTCTCTGATTTTGAATGAGAAGAAGATGTTGAACCCACTGACATAGTTGAAGGCAAATTGATTTGATTGTTCTTCAGAAGATGCTTCAACTCATCCATTTGTTTTGAATAACATAATTGCTCATCATGCCCTAGTTTCTTGCAATATGCACACTTGGGCTTCTTATTCTTAGATGAATCCCCTTTTGAGGGAGAGGATCCATAATCTAATTGTGGTCTTTGTGTGTTTTGTTCTTTTTGTTCTTTTGTTTGTTTTCAAGATTCCCTGATTCTTTCCGTACCTTAGGCTCACTAGCCACCAATGCTTGTGGTTTAGAAGACTTGATGAGGCCCATTTGAATTTTCTTTGCTTCCTCTTGGATTAGAAGATTTGAAAATGTATCAAAAGAAAGCCAATGGGTGTGAAAGACATAAACAAATACTGAATACTTAGGACCAAGCTTAGATAGCACATTTAGAATCAACTATAAATCCTCCTTATTAATCTTACAATCCTTTAGCTATGTTCTTAATTGCTTTATCTCGGAGATATAGTCTTGAATGTGGTCAAAACTTTTAGGATCAAGATTGATCAAATCATTATCAATCTTATATCTCTTAATCTTATCAGTTTTACCATACAATTGTTCAAGAGTCTCCCAAACCTCCTTAGGTGTTTTGCATGATTCAAGATGAAATTGTAAATCAAAAGACACTAAAGAGCAAATGTGATCAAGAGTTTTCTCATTGTTTATCTCCCACACCTACTTTTGACCTAAATTAGTAGGTTGAGGCATAAATTCATCTACATATCTAGTACAACCTTTTTGCCTTAGATAATCCCATACCGATTGTTTCCACAAGGCATAATTATATGGAGTTAGAAATCCAATTTGAGTTTTCTCCATTGTAAGAACATGCAACAAAGAATTGAAAGTAAACAAACACCACAAGATTACCCCCCAAATTCACTCAATCAATGATCACCTGGCAAATTATGATCTTGGCACTTTATACTTAGTGCTACTACAACAGCCACTAGTCAAAATCAACAAAGTGGTCTTGATCTTAGTACATTCAGATGCCAAATTAGGCCACAAACTGAAAGTCCAATTTTGATATAGAATTGGATGACTCGGACTACACTAATGAGAAGCACATGAAAAATTATACACTTTCAAAAAAATTGCCCTAAAAAATGTTACTGTATGAGCCTAAATGGAGCCCTGGAAGTTCCCAAAATGAGAATTGCTCAACAATAGTTGTGAAAATTTACAATTTCTAAAAAAATAGACATCAAAATAAAAAATTGATTGCACCACTACAAATCCTGTGAAATTCTACCCCAAATAAAAAAAATTTCTTACAAAAAGTAGCCCGTATGACTGAGAACTAGCCCTTCAAAGTCTAAGTGCAAAATTGAAACTGCAAATGATGAGGGGGTAGGACATTAGGGAAAATTATTGATGTCAATGTGATTTGAGATGATGTAACCTAATAGAATATTTGAAGATTCCTCTGGAATATACAAAATTCACCAGAGATTATAAAACTGCCTTTGACTTTGTCAAAATCACCTTGAAATCTTGGAAACCGCTTGTTTATATCACTAAACCATTATTATCCTATCAAAAAAAAATTGTTGGGGCTTATTGGTGGTTTTATGGCAGTCATATAGTTGTTATGTGACAATATGAAACTATTTTTATATCTCTGGAAGTCCTCACCGAGAGTTTAAAGGGATGTTGACTAGTGGGGATTCTCTTGTCAGTTTATGCCACTGGTCAATGTGTGGCAAGGCTATGGTGGCCATGTGGCACCTAGTGGTGCACTAGTGGATACCTGCATACCTTGTGGTATCTGTGATTATAGGTACACCCACAATGCAAAAGAAAAACCATAGAATAAATATATTAACCTATAGATAAAATATTTACTCAACAGTCCAAGATTTATTATCTAATAGTTAAAATATGCTAGTGACCCATGGATAAAACAATGATTCTATCGATGCCTACGCAGAATATTTTTTAGGACTATACGATGGTATGGACGACCATATGACCTTGGGCCGAGAAGATTTTATTGAGGGCTTGGGGCAAAAGTATCCAAATCTAATGAATTAACAATTGATCCTTAGGTTTTTGGGTCTTCTAGATGTGATGGTAGGGTCATATTTGATTCAAAATACTCCAAAAACGTAGCTACCTTCTAGATCTAGAAACCACCTTCCAACTTCAAACCTTTGTAGATTTGACCTCCAATGTCTAATTTGAACAAATCAAAAGGCTAAACTAACTTTCTTGGACACCCTGAACTCAATGGTGAGATTAGATTTACACTAGCATGCTCCAAAATACACTTGCAATACAAAACCATAAAAAACCCTCCCAAGTATGGTGTTTCTATCAAGTTTTTGTGATTCTCCAAGTCATCGTATGATGCAAGAGAAGAGTATACTCTACTTTTCAAGATCAACCAAGATTTGCAACCTAGATCTCTTAAAACACTAACATAAAGCAATCCTACAAGCTTTGATACCATGAAAGAGTTGGTATATAATGCTCTATACCATGCAAGATTTAGCTATGGAGGTAGCCACCCAAGATCTAGGAGCTTCAATGAAAGCACAAGAGAGACCCAACATGAAAGAATAATTCTAATCTATCAAAGGATGCAATATGCATACAATATATACAACAATATGAAATTACAATGACAAACCCTTGGTTATATAGGTCAAAGTGAAACATAGGACAACATAAGATTATGACAAGTGTCTTAATCTTATGACTTGAGACACAAAGAGATAACTATCCTTAGTGTACCCTAAGTATGCCCTAAGTAAACTTAACTAGACAAGTGGGACCTAATGTGAAACCAGTTAGGTAATATACCCCATTCACACTAACAAGAAGTATCATTGCATTTATTTTTTAATGATTTGTAGACCTATGTGTTGTAGCAATGATTGGTTTTCGCATGCATTTCCCTGTTGCAATGCTCACATACAAAAACCACATACATAGTATAAATGCCTATATATGTGTTGTCAAATGGAGTATCCCTTTGTACCGTATCCACTATTATTTTATAGACAATGTAATAAATGGCATTTAGAAGAAGATTGCAACATAAAGAAATCTAAAGAAATAGAAAGCCTTAAAAAATATTAAATCCAAAATGCTCGCATAAATGCAAAAAATGAGTACAGGGATGGATGAGACAATTAGAAATCAATAATATGAAGCCATCCTTGCAGAGAACCGAGAGTTGAAAATGCTTTGGATTGGAAAAATGGGGGAATGCTTGCTAAGAGAAAGGCTTTGGAGTAGAATATTGTGGTTATGTTTGTAGAAGTACAAAGGCTAAGAAATGCCTTATATCAAATAGAAAGGAAGTAAGCATATGAAGCACATCTATGGGAGTAAAGGCATAAAGAAATGAAGCTAATGTTGCTATATGCTCAAGAGTTGTTGTCTCAATGATTTGTTACTCATTCCAAACTTCTTCAAACAACTATGTATGAAGAGGAACCCAATTTGAAGAGGATATTTGGTGAACCTATGACTACTTCATTTGTTAATGTTTGAGACTCTTCCCTTTCCTTAGATACAACAAGTGACCATGGTGGGTTGTAGCCTCCTTTTGAGGAGTTCTTCTAGACCAACACATTTGAAGAGGCTTCTATGGATATCATTGTTGAAGGAAAAGAAAACCACACCTCTACAGAATCATGTTTGCAAACAATAACACTCTTAGATTTAGGTGACAACAACATTAGTCCCATCCTCTCGCTTGGGAGATTTATGATAGCTTTAGGGGCCTACACATATTTTAAGCCATTTTTGAATGGTTCCTGATGAGGTATAATTAACCTCATTTCATAGTAAATCATATGACCCCTATCTGTGTTATCCAATTACCCAAACCATGCCAATTTACTAATTTTATAAGCAACATTTGTTTATTTTTGATAGAATGATGTACAAATCTTTGTTTCCTAATTGATTGAAGTTTTCCACTAATGTTGACATGATTGTGTCTAAAGGTCTGTGTATTCATGCAAGTTTTTATGAAGAGCCTAGTGGAACTTAAAAGCAACTGATGTCAACAACATCAGAATCTCAGGGCACCAAAAGTCTAGGAATACACGATCATGGGCTTTATCAACAGTCCTTTTATTTTCTGTTAAAAACACTTAAGACATTTTATGACTCCACTCGGAGCCTTTATTATGTTGAACTTAATAGACATCTAGTTTAGTTAAAAGTTTGTTTTTCTATTGAAGACTTCTTCAAGTGACATTTATGCGTCACCTGAAATTTAAGATTTTGGTAGTATAGATTATGGGTAATTTCTAAAATAGTTTTTTTATGTTAAATTCTATGTTTTGATATACAATACAAAAGTAATGTTAAGCTATTATGTTCTATGATGATTTTCTATGAAATAGAGGAATACAACCAAGTTTATTCTGAGTAATATATTCTGAGCAATGGAAATGCAAATGTAAATGGAATTACTTTGGAACTGTTGAGATAATGCATGTGATTGGAATTGATAAGAAGATCTCCTGAGAGCTAGCCACTCGAAGGATATAGGATAGATAAGTGTTTCATCATTGTGCAATTGTGTTGTTCAATTCTATTTAGTAAATTTTCTATTTAGATTAATGTAACTTTATGTTTTAGCATTGTTGTGTGTCCCTGTAGGATATTGTGTTCAGGTTAATAATCTTTGAGTTCTATTTGTTATGCTAAATTTTTTGGAGCATCTGTTTCATTCATAAAATCTGTTATCAGTTGTTAGCTCAAGTTTTAATCTGTTCTCAGTTGGTAGTTAGCTGTCTTTTCAAAATTCATAGTTAAAAATGCATGTGTTGATTCCTAGTTAGTTTATATGCTTTCTAGATTAAAAATTCAAAATGCTTTATAGATTAAGAATTGTATGCTTTCTAATCTTAGATTCATTTTGTTAAAGACTTGTTCAAAAACTTAGAAAACCATTGCTAAGATGAAATGTCTGAATTCATTCCCTATTGCAGACTGCCTTGGACACTACTCGGTCGACATAATTGACATATTTCAACTAAAGTGTTAGGACCTCACAACATCTTGTCAGTTCCCCTACTCTATCATGTGAGAAAAAGCTAAAGGAGGCCACATCTTGTGACCTATTTCAGTTTTCCAACCTTTTAGAAGCCTACCCATTTGAGGCCATGCTTGATATTTGAACAACTATTCAAATCTAGGTGGTTCACAAAGGCAAAACATAAGACAACAAAAGAAATTCAAATACTTGTAGCCTACCCATTTGAGGCCATGCTTGATATTTGAACAACTATTCAAATCTAGGTGGTTCACAAAGGTAAAACATAAGACAGCAAAAGAAATTCAAATACTTGCTCTTCTTTCTCATTGACTATCTCTAGTTGTTTATGGGAGTTTTTAGACCCATTTTTCATCACCCATTGAGAAGAAGAACTAACTACTTTTCCTCTCTTGTTAATGGTTTCATTAAGAGTGTTGGATGCTAGCTTTTTCCTCTTTGCAAAAGAAGACGTGGTGCATCATGTACATAATACTATGCACATTTTAAAATTTTTCCCTATTTGATTCATGGCTCTTTCTTAAGCAGATCCCCTTTTGTTGGCTAGTGGAACCTGGTTTTGGTTTCTTATTGTGAGCGGATGAATAATTGTGAGTTACCTTTTGTGCTAAGTGCAAGCTTTCAGGTTCCCAACCTCATGGTGGATCTCTTTGGAGCCTCTATGCATTCCTTGAGCGGCCATCGGTTACACTAGATGGTCATGAGCTCTTCCTTTTCATTTGTAGTTTTTTCCATGGTGACAAATTAATGTGGGCTTAGGCATCTTCTCTAGCTTTTTTTTTGGACTGCATGAGTTTTTCTTTGCATAGCTTTCCATGCGCTTATCTTCGTTTGATGAATTTGAAATCTTCTTCTAATGGGATTGGGACATCATGAGCGAAAGAAAGAAGACATGGATGAAACAAAATAGTAAATGGATGCACAAATGAAATATCTACTTGAATTCTTACCCCATGAATAACAAAGAGTTAAAGGCTTTTGTTATGGATAAGTTATGCAAGCATTTATAGGGGAAAGTGCTAGAGAGAAAGAAGATTTATATTATCTTGAGGAATTCAACCCCACATGTGATCATCAACAAAATACGTACATAGGGGCTAGTATTCTATGGAAAACATAATTTCTTATTGCTTAATTAAGAACTAATAGAAAAACACTTTATTATGGAATGTGATACTTTCAGGGACATTAGAGACAAATATACCAATATCTTGAGTGATGTTTCTTGGTACAATTTATTCAGCGAGGAGATTGTTGAGAAGTTGGGATAGCTCATCATCATCTTGAATAGGAAAAGAATTGAAATGCAAAAAACTAAAATGACAAGGCTGGTGGTCCCATAGGTTATTTTTAGCCTCGTGGATGTTAAAAGTTATTCATTCATTCATGCCCCCATTGGTTTTGCCATGGTTTCTAATCTCTCTAGTTCTACTTGTCAATTTATTTCTCTTTATCAATGGAGATTTCTAACGGTTTCCTCATGCCAACATCTTTCTTTAGCACTTTTGGGCCATTTTTTATCCCTTTTCATCTCTGACCTAGAGTTTTGAAATTGTTGATTCAATTCTAACACTTCTGACATCATTGTTCATGGACATTTCCCCCTTGACCCCTGTAAGGGGGCATATCCCCCTTAACCTTCATAAAGGATGCTACTCTTTGAGCCCACCAGTCATTGCCACCCCCAAGGCCCTACCTCGATGCTTTCAAAAAATAAAGAATATTTGGGGGGGGGGGACTATACTAATAAATAATGCTACTTTTTGACTTTGTGCCTAATGGATTTTGGCACTTAGTCTTCTAGATTCAATGCTTGTGAGCAAGATTCCCTAAGATATCACTAGAAATGTAGTGAATTCTTTACTACCTTCATCTTTTAATCAAATTATTCATTTCATTGAAATCCCTTAAAGCATCAACATGTTATTTAGTTCTCATTTGTTGTACCTCCCCATAATATTTAATGGAAAACTCCTCCCCACTTTATGAGGCATGTGAAGCAAGTTACCTAAAAAAGGAATCATTTTCAGGGTTGGCAAGCTAGTTATTTTGGTCACTTGGAACACCTTATTGGATTAATGGTTAAGATTGCTTCATCTTTTTTGCATTATATATGTAGAGGGTTTTCCTCATTCGTAAGCATATTTTGGATTTTGATTCAAATAAAAGTGTTTCTTTGGCTTTTGTTGTTTATAATTCATCTCAAAGAGTGCCCCCTAGTTTGAGATTATGAATGTGTTTGTGTTTGTTTCTTATGGCCCTTGGATGGAAGTGAAAATTTATTTGCATATATTTGAATACTCACTAGCCATGGATATTGGTTAATGTGGTTATATGCCGAGGTAGGTTTTCATAAAGTAAGTTGACACAACCTCGCCACAAGCATTCACATGTTCATGGATGAGAATTAGTTGTGTAAGAGAAAGCTCACTGATCACTTCCTTTGGTGTACCATTGCACACCATTTTTAGTTTGTTTGTTTATCCATATCTCCTTCTCACCTTATCCTCTTATCCATTTTCCTTTTCTTTGTTAGCTTAGGTTAGATTAGCTTCTATTTTGCATTCCTTATAAGTAATTTAGACTAGTATTAGTGTAGTAGTAGAATAGAAGAGGAACGAGTGACCTTCTATAGAGCTTTCCACATGAATTTGTGAAAAATTGTAGATGCATGGGTTTGGGTCATGCTATTGGATCTTCTTATAAATTAGCAAAATACATGGGTGTAAACATATTTTTATTTGATTTGATAACGCAAACCCAAGATTTTCATGCCTAGGAGAATCAAGGACCCATGCTTGTCCATGAGTATTCAGGCCATTGGTCTATCTCCTTCTGATGAAAGCTTTTCCTCCAGATTCCATGATAGAAATTCCACCACCGATAGGTCCTTTTCAACATTATTAATAAGGCCTTTGGCATTGTTAATATTTATGCATTGAATAATGTGATTGCAAGGACCTTACTTTGGCAATGGCTTGTGGATGAACTACTTGAGGCCTAGTGAGTTTTTAATGGTAACCTTAACATGGTTGAGTTGGTATTAGATAAGCAAGGTTAGTTGCTTATGAGATGAATAAAAGGCAAAAGGGAGACCTAGTTTTACATGCACAATAAATTAGGCCTTTACGATCCCAATCTTGGCTACCAAAATGCATCCTCTATTTGGAACACATGCTTCAACTTCTATAGTGGTTCTAAAAGAATAATAAAATGACTTGACTATGCTATGATGTCGGCATCATCATAGTTCTCCTTTTCTAGTTGTTATTATCTCCCATTTGAACCCTTGTTGAATTTTGTGCTTTCTAACCACTCTCCCATCTATTTCTAGCTAGAATGGGGACTTCATAAATTAAAATTTGAAAAATGTAGTTATTTTTTAACATGTCTCTTCTTCAACATAAGGCCACATTGACTCACACATAGTGTCTTGAATCTTATGCCACATTTGAAAGGTGATACAAGTTGGATTTCTTGGTGGATTGATGCCATTGTTCAAACTGCTCATTTCTACAATTTCAAGTGGCCAAGTCGCACCACCAAGTGTAGGTTGTTGATGCCTACATGACACAGGAAGCTCAAATCAAAGTTAAACTTCATTTTTTAGAGGTTGGTAATAAAGTTTACAAGGAATTTTTTAGTCCTTGCAAGCAAGAAAATTTACTCAAAAAATCAAAAAACCATCAAAGAGGCTAGTAAATGTATCTTTAAACTTCCTAAAGTTCTAAATGTTTTTTGTTCATCATTACATGAATGTTCTCAAAGTTCAAGATTCTTCACTAAATAGGAAGAAACACTCAAGACCTTCCTATATGTGGTCTCTTGTCATCTTTCCATAGCCTAGACTATGGTCTACAACAAACACCTTTCCAAGGAGGACCTCCAATGAATAGTATACTACATGGCCAATGATAAATCTTCTAGATGTGATGCCTTCTCTTGTGAATTTTACAAAATCCTTAGGATGATTTCAACCTTGATTCACATAAGTATATCTTGAAGCCTTTCATACCAATTCTTTAGGTTTTATTATTAACAAAGGAAACATCAAATTCATACCTAAAGCTAGAGATCCTGAGTTGATCTATAATCAAAGGTCCATCACCTTGCAAAATGTCTCCTACAAAATCATTGTTAAGGCTCTTGTACCCTATAAATTATGCACCTTCCCTCCACTTGTTATTCAGTTAGAGAAAACTAGTCTTATTTAAAGAAAATATATCCTTGGCAACATCACTGTCATTTGGGAAGGTATGGAAGGGACTAGAAAATCTAACCATAAAACATTTTTTTGTAAAAAAATGACACTGAGAAATCCTATGATAGAATCAAGTGGCCTTTCATCTTAGTCATCTTTAGGGATCTTAGATTTGGATCCAATTTCTTAAAATTAGTTCAAATGCTCTTTGCAAATGGTTTTGCCTACCTTACAATTAATTGCATCTAGTTAGAGTAGTTTGGCATTTATGGGTCTATTTGATAGACTTTACCTATCTTCTTTCCAATGTCACCTCACATTGCATAATTAAAGGCTATCCCTTCCTGGTAGCAATTCCTAATAATTTGTTAATGGTTATTTTGTAGACAATTTATTCTTCACATTGCTTGAGGATGGAGATAATTTAAAACAAGCTTCCAAGTATCTTGATACCTTTTGCATACCTTTTGGTTCTAGCATTTAATGGAGTAAAAGTCAATACTATCGACAATCCTTCTCTTTGTCTCTAGCATGGATTAATTATTTTGGTTGAAATCCTATTGAACATGAGGACATCTTCAAGTTTATAGGGATCCCCTTTGCTTTCCAGGCATGCCAATCTATGTTGTCACAATATGTCATTCAAAGAGTGGAGAAAAATTGGCATACTAGTTTACTAAGCCACTTTTGTTGATAGGTAAGTTTCAAATATGCTCTAAAGCTCTCATTTCCATGCATGTGTATTACTCTTCCTATTGGGTCCCTTCTAAAGCTTCATACCATGCAAGCTTGGCATGCTTTTTGTAGGGTTTTCTATGGGCCAACTCATACTACAACAAAGGCTTCCATAATCTTGTGTTGGATATATGTTGCCTTCCTAGGGACTATAGAAGATTAGGTCTTATTAATGTTGACAAATAAGGTGTTGCTCTTTACGCTAGATGGTTTGCCAAAGCTCATGATGGTAATGAAGCTTGAAAATTTTGTTGTATGAGAAAACTACCTAGAATGGCCTTAGCTTCCATTACCTTGTGATCTCTCTTGTTCCCACCAATTTATTGGTACTTTTGTTTCCAAAAGCAAATGGAAGGCTCGAGAAGTTATTAAACTATAGTGAAGTTGAAATGGGGATGAATTTTACTCTAGTTTATCAATCAACCAACAATTTTTTGGTGGTCTCCAACCACTATTTTTCAAGAAAATTTGTTGATGGCGATTCCTTGGTTACACTCTATTAAGTTCTTCTTAAGAGAAGTTAGGGATCTACAAGATTTATACTCCAAGGTTAAATCTACTTTGCTTTCTTGGCTATAGGCCATGGCTAAGTTTATTTTAAACCTTACAAATAAAGAAACCTTCCGAATGATAATTAAGGTCATGTCATCATAGCACCTACACAAATTTTCTATGCATTCTACTAAGCCTTTGTAAAAAGACTAGAAGTGGTATGTTAATACTCCCTTTTGTAATCTCCTAGAAAATGATCTATAGATGGCTATCATTGCATCTTCTTATGATTCAAAAACCAAATTATAGGTGTTCATTGTAGTTTCATTTTATGTGGGACAAACACCTTCAAATGGTCTCAAAAGTGATGTGGAGCCTAAGATTGCTCACGTTTCCTTGTGTTTGCTTTATTAGAGCCTTCATATTGGTAACTATCTAACGTGTCTTGGTGTTTCTAGTCCAAGATGCTTGTTTTGTGGGCAACATGAAACTCTATTGCATCTTTTTTGGTTCCATGCTTGTGCACAAAACTCTATCTGCGCTTGGAATCCTTTGCTCTCTCTCATTCAAAACTATTCCAACCCCTCTTGATCTCTTTCCTTCTTCCTTTGTCCTGTCTTCTTCAGTCCTCCTTTTGTCCCTTCTTTGTTTCCTCCCCTCTTCCTCTAGCTTCATTCTTCCCCGTCTCTCCTTTCCTTTTCCACCCCTGGTTTTCTTCTAGGCTTCTTCTTATTTGATCCTCATTCATCCTCCTCCCCTTCCTTCCTTCCTTTCAACCTTGGTCTTCCTCTGGTCGGCCTCTCCTTCCTTCTATCCCCTTCCGGTCCTTTGCCCCATGGTTTTATTTGTGTTCAGGGTAGGCTTTAATTTGTAGTTGGTCTTATATTTTGGGGTTTTCATTTTTTGGTTTTTGTTTGTTTGGGATTTGATGCCTTTGTGGTTCTCTATTTTCGGTCTTGTCGTTCTTTCTTCTTTTTGGCTTGCCTTTCTCATCCTCTCTCATTTCACTCGTTCTCTTTTTTTCTTCTCTCCTACCTGTGGTCTTGGGTGCTTGATTCCCTTTCCTTGGTGTCCTTTTGTTCTAACTCTCACTAATACATACACACACATTTGTTTTCCTTTTTCTTTTATTGTGTTAGATTATTTGAGTTCGCTGGGTTTTACTCCATGTTCTTTCTTTTCTTTTTTCCCTCTTTCATTTATTTATGTTCTTAGCCTTGTTTTTTCTCTTCTAGTTTCTTTTTGTTTGTTTTTGATCTTGTTTTTGTTTGGTTATTCTTTGTTCTTCCCTATTTATTTTCTTCATTTTCATTTGTTCCCTTTCTTCTTTCTTCTATAAAATTTCACTTTTGGTTTTTATATTAACTGTTGTCTTTTATTTGTTCTTCCTTCTCTCATTTTTGTGTTGCTTATTGCTTTTTTGTTATATGATTTTTTTAATTGTTTCCTCCATTTAGTCTCTCGATTCCCACGTTGACCCTTTCCTCTTTTTAGTCTGCTTTGTCTACAATTTACATACTTTCTCACTTCTCTGGTTCTTACTCCTGATGATGGATCATGGAGTATGATCCGAAACGTTGAGGTAAAAAACAAGCACACAGTTAAATCCAGAAATATCAATGTACAATGAATTCATGGTTTTTTCTCATTGTTAACACTTGAGCCTTTTACATGGCATATTGTTAGGTTAAGTGATGGGGCCAATTTTTTGACCGAGTTCTCCCAACTATGGCATTCTTTCGAATTAGAAATCTAATTTTTCATATGGAAAGATAGGAATTCTACTATATTTACTAATTATATTATGGATTCTAAATTTTCTATTCACTCCTAATCATCGGTGGTTTCTAATATGCTTGTGTAGATACAAGTTCAAACAAATAGATTGTCATGCTAGGAGACAAAATATACTAAGAATATGTTAGTTCTTCAAACTAAGCAGTAATATCATTACATGCAAGCTTTCACAAAAATAGGGTTATGATAGATGTGATGTAGTTGATTGTCAAAATAGATCTCTATTGAGTGGATGCACGAAAATAATCAAATTATACATTAAGATTATACATAAAATATATTAATCCAAAAATAATATAAAACAAAAAAATACAAAATATACACTTTTCTCCTTTAAAATTATAAACTCCTTAATATTTATAAACAAAAGATCACACATCATCAATTTTCAAAAAGACCCTTTCGGAAGTAGCCCTTAAATTCCAATATTATGTCCAATGGTTATATTCTAAACTAATAAGATGGGCTAGTAAGACGATGGATGTCAACAAATAGAATCCCATTGCTAACAAAACTTTGATCTATGAAAATGAAGTAGTTTGTTAAGGGATTTTGACTGTGCTACCAAATGCTTTTATTACATAGACCTATCCAATACAATGGCAACAAGGGGTGGAGTGTAATGGCATGAGCGTCTTATCTTTGACAACCATTTACACCTCAGAGTATTAAAAATATAGGCGACATATATTTTAAAAAACTAAAGCTATAAATGCAAAATAACTTAAATAAAATAAAATAAAATATCTCTTTAAGTAAATAATAATAGTTCTTAAATTTTATGATTTTATTAATTGTATTTATATATTTTAAATTTTATTAATTTTATTAGATTGATTATTTTATTATTTTATTAATTATTTATTTTATAAATGATGAAAAGAATATAGACTCTGGGCGGAGGCCCTAACTGGATTGGCTAAAAATTCCTGTTGCAGTAAAGAAGGTTCACGTCCCGTGGTACCGAAGGGCATGTCCTGCGGGCTACCCGATTCCTGCAGTCTAAAAAAAAAAATATAGACTCTCCAAAAAAAAAAGGACAATGATTTAAGGTTGTTATGAGGGAAATAATAGTATTTTCTTTGTTACAATTACAAGTTAGATTTAAATTGAAATATTATTTTTACAATAATTTAATAATTTTACAAGTGTGTTACAAAATAGGTCTTTGTTACAATTACAAGTTAGGTTTAAAAGTGAAAAATTATTTTTACAATAATTTAATAATTTTATAACTGTGTTACAAAATAGGTCTTCACAAATTAGTTTACTTTAAATTAATAAATCTATTATGTAAAAATAGCTAAGAAGTAAATAATTTGTTTTGTTTTCATTTAAGAATTATTTTATTTTATTTTTTATTCTCTCCACTACATATTTCTTAAACACAATAAAAAATTTATAATACATTTGAACCATAAGAGTAAGAGTAAAAAAGAAGAGAAATAAATACATAAAATTTGGTACCCATTCAAGCAGAGGGGGGAAATAATGAAAATAATATAGAAGAAGATAGACTAGCATAGATATTTTAAATACATCTATCTAAAAGACACTGAATATTAGTCTAGAGGGGACTATCTATTCTAGATAACAATTTCAATATAGGTGCCGCTCTTTTAGATAGATGTATTTAAGATATCTATGCTAGTTATACACATTATTTTATCGGCTTTATTTTTATGTTCATTGATTTAATAAAACTATGTTGGCTATATATTTATAATTATTTTAAAAAATATATCTAGTTATTTAAAAAAAAAACTATATTGGCTCTATTTTGTACTTAGAAAAATCTATGTAAAAGACACCCCGAATTATTATTCTCACATATCTATTTTTTAACTAGATCTTGATTAAAGTTGAAATAAAAAGAATGATATCTATGGATGTCTTTTACATAAACATGTCCCTGAATAAGAAATGATGTAAACATCAAGATACAAATGGTGTTTTTTAAAGAACAAATCATGGAAACATACCGGATGTAAGCACAAAGTAGAACTAAAGTCTCAAATGCGGGTCCATTATGAATGAAAAATAGAAATAGAAAGTATCGGTCGGCGTACTGTTGTGTGGTTACACAACATGCCCCATTTTAACTTGGCAAAACATGGACCCAACTTTTGGCTTGGCTTGTGTTGTCTGTTTTCTGGCGGTTTGGTAAAAATGAGTCAGGTGCATCATCATCATGATATTCGATGAGGTAGGTCATCATCATGAGGTCAGTTTGTCAAAGTTCATATTTTGTTTCTATGACCTCATATTTAGAAAGAGCTTGAAATTCCATGCAGGTTTGCCTTTTACATCACCTGAAAATTCGTCCATATGAGGGAGTTATGCACAGTCAAAGTTTTGGTCAAACTTGATAATCGCAAGTGATCATCATATTTTTATATCCTCAGTCATGTTGTCAAGGTCATCCTGATCTTGATCTATCACCCGATAAAAATCATGCAGTCCCAATATCCGGACGTCAATCTTAGGTGATAGTGTGTTTTACCCGTCAAATGACCTTATGCGCATCGTGAGCATCATGTTTTGAGTGTAACCCGATATTTCATAACAACGAGCATCATGATACTTTTAACATCACCTGATATTATAATATCATGCTGATATTATAATATCACCCTGCTTAGAAAATCCACTATCTGCATATTTGCGTGCGCATGTCAAAATCCTATCGGAGGGTCATCATCCTGATCTTTCAAGGGAGGGTCATATTTGCTGATATTCGCTAATATGATGATGATGTCATCATATCCTCCTGATCTCCTTTTGCATGATCATGATGATCACCCTATCTTTTAAGGGAGGGTGATATTCCATTCCTTAGCATGATCATATTTTAAATATCACCCTAGCGCTAACCTGATGATGACCTCAACTCATCCTCATGCTTTGAAGACGGAATATGATGGTTACGTCATCATGATATTCGATGAGGAGGATCATCATATTTTTATCCTGTCATGTTGTCAAGATCATCATGATCTTGTTTGTCTACCCGATATTTCGTAATGTCCTCCTGCCGAGAAATATGACCTTTTGCAAATATCCTGATGACGTCATCCTAACCTAATAAACGAAGAAGCAAATATTAGGAGGACATCATCATCACATTTCCCTTCGGCAGGATATTTTCCAAAGCATGATCCGGTTCGCGAATATGACGATGACGTCATGTTCTAAGTTTAACAAAAGCCCCGGATATCCTGATGATCATCATCATCCTGATCTTTCGAGAGGATTACCTTGGCCGCAAAGGGGTCATATTACATTCACCACCTGATCATCTTCCTTAGGTGACCCGATATTACATTTATCCCCTGATCTTAACTAAACATGACGGTGACGTCATCTTTTGCATTTTAATGAAGCCCGGATATGACGATGACGTCACCATGATATTCCTTTCCTCAGCAGCAGGATCATATTTCATATCCTCCTATTTTCCTTCGACATGATGATGATGATGATGTCATTCTTTTCCCCAATATACAGAAGCGAAACATGACGGTGACGTCATCTGGACATTCGGAAGGGGGAGCATCATATTTCCAAAATATCATGCAGACGAAAGTTTTAAGTCTTGCTATCGGCCTTATCTTGAGTTATCATGCCGATAGAACATGTCTTCCCGATGGAAGGACATCATCATGATTTTTGGCGTAGGTATAAGTTTAACCGTCGGCCTAATGTAAAATTGTCATTCCGACAGTGTGTAGTCACGCCGATACATACATGCATCATATACAGAGCTGGATTCGAAGGAAGGTTAAAGGTAGTTTTTTCCTTGTATAGGTTGCGATGCATGATCATATTTGAACCCGATATACATGAAAATGGGCGGGAAAATGAAACGATGGTTGACCCGAGTGTTTTAACACTGTTTATGCATTTAGTGCATAATTTCCACTGATTTGGGGCCCGATTGCCTGTAGCTGCACATTTTGAGGCATGTTTAATAAAATGTTTAAATTCCTGTGTTCCACATGATGATGAACTTAATGTTTGTCTGTTTATTTGCAGGAAGTCATGATGCTGTTAGAGCTGTTGCTGAGCATTGCAAAATTGCACATGGAGGCAACGTGAACCAGAAATGAGGAGGATATTGTCAAATATGCTGTTTGCCAGCTGGAGACCGAATCAAATCAAAGATGCTGGAATATTCTGTGCCAGCTGTACATTTGCCAACTGACGAAGCATGTGCTTTTCATCTGGACCGTTGATTATTATGAGAGGATCCTGATCCTTGGATCATTGTAACTGTTTTCTGGCATTTGTTCTATATAAGAGCCAGATCCTGATACATGAAAAATATATTATACAGAAGGGAGATAGATAGATATATCTGGCAATAAGGCCAATTACTGTATAATCAATTAGGAGATCGGATTACTGAGACTAATGAAGACTGAATTGTTGAAATGTCAAGGTTCTTTCTTCAGATCACTGTAAATGTACCTATTCTTGAGCATACTGAATGGATATGAAGTTTCAGATTACATCCTGATTGTAAATTTTACGTAATCTTCCTGTTGATTTCTGGATATGTACGGGTGAATGCTGTGTTCAACTGGAAGCGCTTTCATTTCATTACATGTTGTCAACTTTTCCTTTGAAGATTTGCACTGGATCATGCGGATTTGTGGAATGTCCTGGTGAAGTATGATTCTAGTTTCCTTCTTTTCATTGCATGTATGGGAGCTTGTATGTGGATCAGTGATCTAAGTCAAGTAGTTTTTGGAATCTCATTCTTTAACCCTTTTCCTTTTTTTTAATTTCATAAATTCATCATCATAACTGCAAATCATGACAAATAATAAGCAGAAATAGAGAGGTATGCTGAAATCCCGTAGGTAACTGAAAATCCTTAGCATATTTGAGTTAAATGCATGTAGTATTGAAAATATCATGCAAAGAATCATAAATAGTGGTAGAAATCATGCAAATATCAGCCTGTAGGCACATTATTTGACTAAATTCACAGTGCAGAGGTAGAATTATTGGAGATTTATGCAGAGCAGACATACAGAGCAGGATATTTGGAGGAATAATGATGAACTTTGCAGAAATACGTAAGGCCCCTGAATGGAAAACAGCAACACACATCAACTACTGAGTAACGTCAGTAGATTAAGACCTAATCAACAGAGACTTGGGATCATGAATTCTCTGAATTCATCGTATTTTTCAAGATGAGTAAAGGTTGTTGTGTAACTTTTATTCTATGTTTGTGAATGATCCTCATCATCATCAACATAAATTGGCGCTAGAAGGAGGGCCGGTGATATGTTTGTATATGATCAACATCATGATCAACATCATGATCAACATAAATTGGCGCTAGAAGGAGGGCCGGTGATATGTTTGTATATGATCAACATCATGATCAACATAAATTGGCGCTAGAAGGAGGGCATGAGCTGTTTCTCAGCAAATAAATTCTTTTCAGTTGAAGTGATATCCCCTGCCTCTGTTTATCAGCCCGCTTTAAATCTTGCTAACATAATCTGCAGGCCCCTCGCTTCTAACGCAACATAAATTGGCGCTAGAAGGAGGGCAGAACTAGAAAAGACACTACTGCTTCAGTCATCATTCATTTTATGCAGGCCCCTCGCTTCATCGCAACATAAATTGGCGCTAGAAGGAGGGCCGGTGATATGTTTGTATATGATCAACATCATGATCAACACGTACATTTACACAATAAGTGTTAGTATAATCTATACCATATTTAAATAGATGATTTGATTAAGGCTATCAATAAGCGTTAAGGCATTCCAATTTGTAGATACTAGTTTTCCTGTAACAGAGCCTGCTATTTCCCAGTTGGAGGAGATGGGAAACAAATCCGGCAGAATTTCGGAGAATGCGAAGGAGGTACATATTTTGATGGTGGGTCTTGATTCTGCCGGGAAAACTACAATTCTGTATAACTTAAAACTTGGTGAATTTGTTCAAACCATTCCCACAGTGGGCTTCAATTTGTAGACAGTGAGGCACAAGAATGTTACCTTCGTTGTTTGTGATGTTGGTGGCCAGGAAAGGATCAGGCCGCTCTTGAAAGAATACATTGGACAATCCAAGGCTGTTATTTTTGTTGTAGACAGTGATGACAGGGATCGTATTGATGAGGCAAAAACGGTGTTGCATAGCTTTCTCAAAGAGAAAGATCTGAGTGATGCTGCTCTTCTTGTGTTTGCAAACAAGATTGATTTTCCCAATGCAATGAGTGTTGTAGAGATAACAGAGAAGCTTCAACTGTGCTCTATAATTCAGAGCCGTTGGCATGTTCAGAGCTCTTGCGCTACTTCTGGCGAAGGTCTCTCTGAAGGCTTGGACTGGCTTTCTAACATTGTCTAGACATGTTTGAAGCTCACATGAACATCCAAGGAAGGAGGGCTTCGTTCAAAAGTTGTATAAAATGTTTTCTTTTCCCTTTCCTTCGGTTGATCTGCTTCATTTTTGTTTTTAAAAACTTGAATTTGTATTTGTTGCATGTCTTGAAGGATGTTTTATTCCTAAAATATATAGGGTTTTCTGTAATAGGATCGTTGTTAATATCATGGCTTAAATTTGATGGCTGTATGGCCGTATTTAAACATTTTTGTCTAAAATACAATCAAAATTTAAAAAAGATTGTATCATATGAAAGGAGAGATTTTGGATAGACTGTCAAAATTTATATAGAATTATGATGATATATATATTTGGTTTATATATAATTTTATTTACGGTAATATTTTAAAGACACCTTTTGAATAGATAACTATCATTAAAAAGTTGCTTCACAAGAAAGGTTAATCGTCAAATTTAAACCCTGGTTGTTATGTGGGAAAGCACAATGATTTCCTTTTGTTTAGTTTAACAATGCTTTATATGGTTAAATTTTTGGTATTAAGAATTTGCGTTGTATCATTGCACTTGAGAAAGATTTGAGACATTTTCTCCATAAATTGGGTTTATTATTTTTTAATAAAAAAATTATTATATTTTTATTATTTTATTCTAACACAACTTTTACTACAAATAAAGTATTTCCATGATTTCTTCCAAATTAGGATATATATATATTTTTAAATTTTTATTGAATATATTGTTCATTATTAAGTTTTTATAGTCATGTATACATTATATGCTTTGACAATCAACTTGAAGTTAATATATGGGAGCATCCCCCTAGGGTGCATTTAATTAGCAAAAAAAAAAGTTTTTATAGTGAATAATAGCAATTTTTTGAATTAGTCGGCCAATGGATGAAAATATGATAGTGTGTTCAATATTATTGATCTAATTATTTTGAACCAATTGTAAAGAACTTGAAGACAATGTAAATTAAAGATTTGAGACATTTTCTCCATAATTTAGTTTATTATTTTTTAGTAAAAAATTTATTAATTTTTATTATTTTATTCTAACCCAACTTTTATTACAAATAAAGTATTTCATGATTTTTTGGAAATTAGGATATATTTTTAAGTTGTAATTTTTTATTGAATATTTTATTCATTATTAAGTTTTTATAGTCATGTATACATTATATGCTTTGACAACCAACATGAAGTTAAAATATGAGAGCATCCCCTAGGGTGCATTTAATTAGCAAACAAAAAGTTTTTATAGTGAATAGTACCAATTTTTTGAATTAGTCAGCCAATGGGTGAAAACACAATAGTGTTTCCAATATTATGGGTCTAATTATTCTAAACCAATTGTAAAGAATTTGAGGACAATGTAAAGTAATGATTTGAGACATTTTCTCCATAAATTGCTTTATAATTTTTCAAAATTTATTTATGTTTTTTATTATTTTTAATAAAAATTTATTATATTTTTATTATTTTATTCTAACCCAACTTTTTAAAAAATTTATTTATGTTTTTATTATTTTTAATAAAAAAATTATTATATTGTTATTATTTTTAATAAAAAAATTATATATTTTTATTATTTTATTCTAACCTAACTTTTAGCTACAAATAAAGTAATTTCCATGATTTCTTGGAAATTAGGATTTTTTTAATAATTTTTTATTGAATATTTTATTCATTATTATGTTTTTATTGAATATTTTATTCATTATTAAATCTTTTTGAATTTTTTAAAATTTCAAATACAAATCTTTATTTTTGTTATGGACATATATATATACATACATATATATATATATATATATATATATATATATATATATATATATATATATATATATATATATATATATAAGTAAGTTTGTATAAATGATTTAGGTTAATAAAAAATTAAACAATTAATTTAAATTAATTTTAGAGTTATGTTTATAATCATAAATGAATATTTCAAAATTAAATGTAATGGATATGTGTATGTAGTTTTAGATTTGATGATAAAATGTGGAAGTTGAAAATATGTAGAACTACTCTGCCAATGGGTGAAAACACAATAGTGTGTACAATATTATTGGTCTAATTATTCCAAACCAATTGTAAAGAATTTGAGGACAATGTAAAGTAATGATTTGAAACATTTTCTCCATAAATTGGTTTATAATTTTTTAAAATTTATTTATGTTTTTATTAAATTTTTAATAAAAAATTATTATATTTTTATTATTTTTAATATAACATTATTATATTTTTATTATTTTATTCTAACCCAACTTTTACTACAAATAAAGTATTTTGATGATTTCTTGGAAATTAGGATATTTTTTGGTAATTTTTTTATTGAATATTTTATTTATTATTAAGTTTTTATAGTCAATAATGTCGTAATGTCAAGTTCTTCTGGTAGAATACTAGTATTGGGCCGAGCCACGAAAGACAAGCTATCGCACGCTCCTATAAATTATAGAAAATAAAAAATGCAACACAAAGAAAAATATAGGAAAATGAAACCAATTGCATTGTATTAACCCACGAATGAGATGTACATATATAGGAGAGAGGGAAGATGAACCACCACCCAAAATAATGGAGAAGAATATGTAGTCGACTTACACTAACTAAAATAGGTGGTGAGTTAACTTCCTCATGACTAGCAAGAGGTGGTGAGTTAACTTCCTCATGACTGGCAAGAGGTGGCAAACTAACTCCAGGAGGCTCGCTAGATAACTAGCAAGTTTTCTCCCACTAACTAGGACACCTAAGTAGGCTTAACGCCATGTGGAATTATCCATGTGTAAATAAATAATATCTACACTAATAGCCCCTTAAGCATAGCTTAGGTGGGTACAAAGAAATTGGGTCCTGATAACTAGGCTTGATGAGGTACCTAGGTACAATGCTATCTCTCATAAAGTGGAGAAATAGAGAAATCCCATGGGAAAAAAAATCCCCCAAAAGAGAGAAAAGGAAGTGAAGAGGGATAGAAGGCCACCTAAAGATGTTGTTGCTATTGAAGTAGGCCGCACCCTATGAAGAGATCGTAGATGTTTTTTTTTCTTTCCTTATGTTGATCTGCTTTATTTTTATTTTTTAAAAAATTGAATTTGAATTTGTTATGTCTTGAACACTACAAAAAAATAGGCAATTAGCGCCTAAAATAGCGTCAAAATTTAGTGCATTTGAGTTCATGAATTAGACACTTCTGCCGGCGCAAAACTCAGCGCCAAACTTCATGTTCACTTCGGTGCCATTTTTTTGCACTGGAAAAGTAGCACAAGTAATAGCACCGAGAAATGCAACAAATTTAATGTCAGAAATAATGCCTAAATTAGCACCCAATTTGGCATCCAGTTTTGCTTCCATGTCTGCTCCCATTTTTGCTTCTAGTTTTGCTCCCAATCATGCTTCCTATTTTGCTTCTGGTATGGCATCAAAAATAGCTTCTTTTTTGGCTTCCTAATTGACGCCAAGTTTTGCTTCCATTATGACATCCTTTGTTGCTTTCAGTTTTGCTTCCATTATGACGTCCTTTGTTGCTTCTAGTTTGGCTTCCGATTTTGCTTCTGGTTTTGCTTCTTGTGTTGCTTCCAGGTTTGCTTCTAGTTTTGCTTCCAATTTTGCTTCCATTTTTGCTTCCAGTTTTGCTTCCAATTTTGCTTCCGGTTTTGCTTCTAGATTTACTTCCAATTTTGCTTTCGATATAACGTCACTTGTTGCATCTAGCTTGACTTCCATTTTTATGTCTTTGTTCCAAAAAAGGTGAGTGGGCCAATCTTCCTTTCTAACCGCCCCATCTTTCACCTTATAGCCTAGTTTAACCTGATACTCCCTAGTTTTTGAGCAGTTTCATCTTATTTTATCCTCTTTGCAAGATAAGCTCACAGACCTGTTTGACAAAATACTCTCTAACTCATTGATCTGCGCTCCATCCACCTGAAGACCCCTGAAGCATTTGAAATATTTTATAGGATAACATTTATAAAGATTTTTTTAGGGAAATGGACATACAGACAAATTAACATCATTATACTTATTAAATCTCCATCAAAATAAAATCTACAACAATATCCAGTATATATATAAAATAAAAAGATAATTATTATAACATGATCATCATCTATAATTAAAACAAGTGAGTCAAATATCTATAATTTAATTGAATTTGACAACATCCATCCTGAGCAGTAAATTAAAATCATCATATATAATAAATATCCATCCAAAAATCATCGACCACTTTCAATATATATAAATTGACAAGTCAATACTGATAAGATCATCATCATATATAACTAAAACAAATGAAAGTCAAATATGCCACTAGATCAATAACATGTCAAAATGATACATGTCCAATAGTCGACATAAGTAAAAATGATACATGTACAAATGATATAAGTAAAAATGATAAATTATGTAACTCAAAATGATACAAGTCAAGATGATACATGTCCAAATGATATAAGTCAAAATGATACATGTCAAAATGATACAACTCAATAATATGGTACTGCAGGCCGTGAAAATGATACATATGATAGTAACCATGAAAAGAGGCATCATAACGATATATCAACAATGATCCATGATGTAGTCTATATGATCATGAATGTCACTGGCTACTACCAACAACTGCCTCATCATCATCATCATCACCATCGTGATCATCATCATCATGATCACCATCATCATGATCATGATCATCATGATCACCATCATCATGATCATCATTGTCGTCATCATCATCATCATCGGCCTCGGTGTCTTCTATATCTGCATCATCATCATCCTCTGCCATGTGATCTGTACCATAACCAACATATTCTAGATCTATATCATGAGGATCATCTTGATCTTTTGGAAGACTCGTGTTCTGCAAAAGAAATATTTAAAATGAAAAGTTATTATTTATTTGATGCAATGATTTATTTTTCTGTTATATATCTAATATTACAATATATGAAACAAAACCATAATCATATTACATCATATCAAAGTGCACATACCATAATAAAATTTCAAAAAAGTTATAGCTAATATGTCATTCCAATGATGTGAAATATGCAACAATTCTAATAAACGTTAGTAAAGATCATAAAAAAATTTGTTATACAATTTAACTATCAACTGTAAATTCTATTATATAACCTTAAGTGCCAACCCTTTGCATTTTGTGCTATATATGATTTGTTTGCCTCGATAGAACATTTTTCCGTGGAAGACCTTTCTTACATGGGAATCATGCTCTAAATGACGATTCTTGAATAAATAAAGCAGTCGAGGTTGAAAACCAGAAATGGCGGCCTCTTCTGTCAGAAAACATAAAAAAAAAATTTAGGCAAATGTTGAAAACCAGCAATGGCGGTCTTTTCTTCGAAATTCCCTTTTCCTTCAATAAAATTCCTTTTTGCAGTTCTACAAGTTGGCATGATAAAAAGAATAAAGAGCTCCTGACGGCTCCCAAAAGCTCTAGATGAATACCGGCTAATACTACCCTTCCAAGCACCATTGGGTGCTATTTTCTATGCATCACAAAATTTGATTCGGTAAATAAAGTTAGGGTGAAATAATTAAAGGGATGGGTACTTTACAAGGAATATTCTTTCCTTAAAACTTATATAATTATTTTAATATGTTTTATATATGCCACGTGTTTCCCAAAGTGCCCGCATGCAGTCTCCCACTCCACGACTGTTGCATCAATCATTGCAGTCTGATAGGTGGCAGTCATAAGATTGTCCGCAGGTCTCGTGCACTTCAAAATAAGTTATAAGTACCGGTCATCATTGCAAATGACATTTGAAATAAATGCCATAAAAGGGAATGAGCGCCATATTGATAAATCATTATAACCAGTACTTATGATTATTTATGGCAAGTACAATGAAACAACATGAGAAGCAGGATTGATAGCGTCAGCTTCAGATGTGTATGGAAAAGCAATTAAAGCGGCAATTGAGAAATTGTGCTTCGTAGGTGGCCACTCTAGTTCACAACTTTGAAGTACACACCATGAGGGATGAAAAGGTGGGCAATATAACTGCCAACTTGTCAATCTCTCATGCAATTACTCCTGCGCAATACCTGCAATTGACAACACAGAGTTCATAATTCTTTCTCATTTGAAACAAGAATTAGAAAATAGAGAGAAAAATAGGCATAGCTCCATTGAAACGCCTTACTGCAAAATCATACACAATCAAGTGATTGAATGGGTAACAAGAGGAAAGAAGATCCAGAAAATGCAATTTTTTATGATGCCAGTGCATAGGTATTCCAGCAAGTAGGGTGGTTAGAATTCTTGCATAAATTTGATGGCTTTGAAGCTGAGTTGGTTGAGGAATTCATCACAAATTTCCATAGAACTTTCACCACAGTCAAGGGGGTAATGATTCAAATTAACCCAACCATAATTAGTCAGCTTTTTGGTATTCCTGCTGTTGGTGTTGATTTATTTTCAAGTAAACCCTCATATGAAGAATTAGTTTAGAATTTCCATGTTGCTTTGGAGCCCCTACCTCGGTACATTGTAAGTAAGGGAGCAACAAAAGGCATTGAACGGACCAGTCTTATGGACCCATGGAAGATGATGGTCTTGTGGATAATGAAATTATTTACATGTGATGGGAAGTATGGTGCAATTCTGGGCCTTGGGATGCAGTTGATTACCCATCTGAGACATGGAACAAATAACCCTAAGAACTTGATAAATGTTCTTGCTTTTTTGCATGCTAACTTGGTCACCATGATGACCAAAAGAAAGAACAAAGAAGGGCAGATAAGCCACCCAGGATTGACACACTTGATTATGAAGCACCACTTCCTATCATAGGAAGATGGTCAGCAAAAGTGGGAAGATTTTCTTGCCCTGCAGCTAAGAAGAAAAAAAGTGAAGCATCATACTTCTACTGTATCCATTTTAGGAGACCCTGTCGCAGTTTCTTCTAAGTCTTCTGAAGTCCGGTTCTGATGGCTTCAGAGAAGGACATAATAGGGTACTCAAGCAAGTGAGGTTGTTGATACAAGAATCCGTCACCACCGGTTGGTTAACTCTTCGGATGAAGAGGAAGAACAAAACCCTATCGCCACCTTAGGCAAACAATCATCCCCTGCTGCACATCCAGGGGAAGAAGAAGCTCATGAAGAAGAAAGGGGAGTTGAAGAGGCTAGTGGCAGTGAAATTCTAGAGGAAACTAGTGAAGGGGATGTTCCAGAAGAAATAGAGCAGGCTATTTTGCAACACAGCCACAGAAAAGGGAAAGAAATCCTTGAGGAAGCCTCTGAAGACACCACAACGTAGGAAACAAGGTATGCCCTGGCTCTCTCTAAAGATGAACTTGAATAAAGCAATGCAAGGCACAATTGGAGGCCATGACCCTGCAATTGAAGGCCAAAGATGAGGAGCTAGAAAAGAAAATGGCAAAGGCTAAAGAGGAGAAACAAGAAAAAGAAAAAGAAATCTTTGTTTTTAAGAAAGAAATAGATAATCATAAGGATATGGTGGCCCAAAGGGACATGCAAATTACTCAACTCAGGCAAAAGATTGATTAGCAGACCCCTGCACCTGTCTCATTGAATGTATTTGCTCAAAACTTGCAACTTACACTTGAGAATGGACAGCTCTGGGGTGAAATTATACAGCTTCGGAAGGATCTAGAGGCCCTAAGACAGGAGAAGTTGGCAGTGGAAAACAATTTGGCTCTGGCCTGTGAAACAGGGGAAACCCTGTTAGCTCAACAACCACCATTAGGTGTGTATGCCCTATTCCTTAGAGAACAATATTTAAGATGGAAATTATTGAGGATAAGTTGCAATCTCCCTTTTGATTTTGACAATGATATGGAATTTGTTGAATGCTATTTGCAAAACCCAAAAGACCAACAAAATCTATTGTGTGAATTCTTCCAACATGGCCACATCATGGGGCATGTAAATACTTCAATGCTTAATTTGTATGTGGGAGAACTTCAAATCAGGAGTTATCTATATCTGCTCCAAAACAACAGATTGTGGGAAGACAAAATGGATGAATATAATATAGCTGCAGGATCGATTAGTTTGATAATGTACCATGAATGCCCCAAGACTACCTGGTTCACCAACACTTTTAAGGCCAATGCTTACAGGCAAGGTGTTATGGCTCATTATGTGCAAAACTTAAATTCTTGTATTGCTGATTTTTTCACTATAGCTGGATATCTCCCAAATGCAGCAGTTACAAACTACATATGCAGGTTTGAGGACTTGCCTAATGTTCTCAAGATGAGAGAGTCTGTTTCACCTGTCAATATCAGATGGATGACTGACAAGGTACAAAAAATCATACCATTAATCCAACAAAGATAGCAAAATTGGATTGGGATGAAACTCAGACCTCCACTAATTTTGATGCCAGCTCCTCGCTTAAGTCACCTAGTAACACAACCAAAGAGAGAAGGGAAATTTAGTACATGGTTCAATAGGGTGTAGGAAAATGATGGGTACCAGCTATTCCAATACAAAGATGAAGAAGACTACAATTGCAGCACAATTATGGAGGGCAAGAACATATTGGATGAAGCAAATGAAGCATAGCCATGAGGACATGGCATATATTCAGTAGGGGGAGATGATGAGCCATATATTTGACTCATCTATTTCATGATATTTCTTGTTCTTAATACTTTCACAGACACTTTGGGATGTATATTTACATATTATTATAATTATGTTTGTCTTTTGTTTGGATTATTCACATGTTTGGTTTTCATTTCCTTTAATGAAATCTCTTACTTTATTTTACTGAATTACATTTCAAAAGTGCATATCTTATGTATTGTGGTACAAAGTTGTGAATATTTGTAGAAGGCTTGCAACAGGGAATTACCAGTGGTCTCCGGATCCCTTTGGAGTCCTCTATCCTAAAAAGGGCTTGAACTCTGGATATCTCCAGATGCTAAATACCTTCCAAGAATCATCCTCCCCTTGAGTCAATGACCGCCACAAGCCAATCCTAGGATGCAAACATAACTTCCGCTTCAATCAAGCAACTGTGAAGAGTAACATCACCACGTCACCACATTTTTGGTGACTAACTAAAATATCTATTAGCTGACCTCATTTCCAACTGAAGTTTCTACCACCTAGTGCCGCACCATTTTAGGAGAATCATCCAGTTCACCAAGTAGTTAGACTAATGCAGATCTCGGATCTGCAGTTACCACAAAGGAATCATGCATGTAATAAATTATGTAGCTGGCTCTAGTCCCAATTCACTTTAGTTAGACTTGCTGTTAATTTCTTCTTTCCAATAATGCTTGACTGTATAAGTAGGAACAATTTGTCTCTTTCTAGTTAGTTCCAGTTTCTATTTTTCATAGATAGTTATCGCTAGATTATTGTAACAGGAGGAAAGTTCCTCATTTTCATGCTTGTAATTTTACTCCATTCCTGGACTATGATTTAATGCAAATGAAGGGAAATTTCTGCTGAAAGACTTAGTTGAGAAAAGAGGATCAGCTCTAGCTGGGGGAGTAGGGCCTGCTAACCCATCTAAGAGAAGATCTCTCGGTATTCTTGTATGTGTGCAATTCTATTATGTTTTCTATTCATTTAAGTTTCCATTTATCTTCTGTGTGATTGTTAGTTAAATTGTTCCCTGCAGGATTGTTCTTTAAATTCTAAAAACACCAAAAAGATAGACTTGTTATTTGTCAGCATTGTCATATTCAGAGTATTTCATTATTGTAGATTAATAGTGGATACAATTGATCTTCATTTACTTTTTTCTAGCATGCTAGATTAATTTCTTTTATTGCAAGTGTGTTTATTTCTAGCAAGTGTGTTTATTTCCAGCAAATTAAGATAGTTTCCTTCCCAGCAAGTGTGTTTATTTCTCAGCAATTATATAGATCTTTATTTCTGTATGCACTTTCATTTTTGGCACAACCCACGAACCAAGTTCCATCCAAGAAAGCCATTCGACCAAACTCCCCCATACCAAGAAGTCTTATCGCAGATCGCTCTGGACACCTTCGGATTGATAAAAGTAAATGATGATGTATTAACAAGCACTACTAGGGTCGCCACAACACAAGCAAATGAATCAAACATCCTTAAAATGACATGAGAAATGTAAGGACATAAGAAGGAAATTGAGCACTTGAAACATCAAGTGGAATACTACAAGGCTGCAAGGTATGACATAGGTGATTTCATGGAATATGCATTAGAAATCCATGATGACTTGACCTTGCAAAAGGAGTTCTACAAGGATGTGTTAGATCTATAGGATGCCTACCAAGATGCATCAAAACATTCTTACATGTTAAAAGAATGGCAACATCGTAAGGATGGCAAAGATGCATGTGGATCACTTAGTAGAATGGCAACATGAATTCAAGGAAGCACTCCTTGAGATACCAAGGAAGTACTCCTTGAGATACCATGTTTGAGAGAAAAGAAGATAAATCAAATCAACATGGAACTAAGTTACTCAAATGATACAACTCATAACTTAAATGAGGACACTTAAGAGATATTAAAAGACCATGGTCATTAATTAAAATATGTGATGAAAATAAGGCATGAATGTCACCCGCTGCCCTTTAAGGCAAACAATATTTTTTTCCTCAACATGAAATAATGGGACAATTGAGTGGGATCTAGGGCCAACAGAGAAGCACTTTAGGACTCATCCTACGCATCAATAAACAACTCAACACAAGAAATACAAACTAACATATTAACACAACAATATCCAACTAAGTTATTGAAAGTCAACTATTGATACCTTGTTCTCCATCTAGATTACAAAATCGTTCCACTTTTTGCTTTGTAACATTTCCTTTCAAATTGCGTTGGATGCCAGCCATATTTCTCCTCCTATCAAAACATGGCACATGGACTAATTAAACTAATTAATATGCAATCATTTACTTTTTCCTAGGAAATAAAAAAATATCATTTAACATATTAAATATGCTTACAAATGTGCAAATCAAGGCCTATAAACCTTTCTAGCCACTGTGATGCGTGGCATGAAGTTTGTCAAGCCTAGCCTTGGAGGCCTTGTCCTGAAACATATACTAATTCAATTTAACTATGCACAAATAAAATTTAAAAATCGTTTAATAAATTTGATATAATCTTATGAGCAAATTCAAATACCTGCGTACTCTCTTCACTAGACTTCCTTCGTGCATCAAACTTCTCATATGCTTTTACAAGCTCTTTCCATACTTTCACACTTACATCAATTGGCCTTTTTTTGAGCCTTAGGTTGGGAGGGAGTTTTTTTATCTTCTTTGTTTAGTTGCATCGAAATCTCTTGTAGTTTTGAGAAATTCGTAGTTTTATCTTCTTTACAGACCAACATGTGCCAAATTCAGTCTCCATGTCATGGATAACTACTTTTTGCAGGTTCATGGGTATCTTTGAGAATGGCAAATGTAGATGGTCTTTGAACTGTTGAAGGCATGATTCCTTCAACCTATGCACAAACATTTTTCCAGCATCTGTCATTCAGACTTCCCCTGAAACCACATCATATTCTATCTTGGTATCGTAGCCGCCAATGGAAAATGCAAAACATGGCGTGGTGGAAGAAGTCTATGTCCTAGGAGTGGCTGGGACATTGGAAGTCTCTGCTCCCTGTTCCACATTCTTAGAGTTTATTGTTATTGATTTCATCTTGGATATTTTGCTCGATCCAGGATTGGTTGGGGAATCAATTGATTCTCTTTGACACAGTTGATTTGGTTGCAATGTTTCAGGGGCTTTACTAGATCATTTTTCTATGTATCTGGCAAGCATTGTCAAGTCTACACCATCCAATTTGTTCACTACCTCTACCCCCAATATGGAATCCAATGCCTCTTTATCTTTGTTAGTCTCATGTCCCTATATATATATATATAATAAATTTCTTCTTTTAAATTTAGAAATAAAAAACTAAAAACTAAAAATCAAAGGAACAATGGAAACATTTACAAATCTATAAATTGACAATGAATTACCTCATTGTGGCCAGAGTCTTCTCCCTTTGCTCCCTTCCCTCTATTTCTTGACATTTTGAGGTGACCTAGGGCAAATTATTTTTGTCCAGTCTGTGGAGGCAAACGAAGTACACACTATCGGGTATGAAAGTTTTCGTCTAGTTTGTGGTATGAAATTTGTGGTATGAAAGCAAGCCACCAATCAAAGAAATTAAAAGAAATGGGTGATTTAAAAGAAATGAGTGATTAATGAGCAAGCTTTACCTTGAATGACTCTCTTTCTGGAATTTCTTTTTCAACTTAAGGGAATTTGTTTGCTTGCAACATATTGTTTTCTAGAAATAAACATTCAATGGTTCCATAATTCTATACAAAACAATTGTTTAGGCATGAGATGGAGTACGAAAGGCAGGGGAAAGGCTGTAAAAAGAAGAAATGAGTGCTAAAATTGAACCTTTACTGCAGAGGTGAAGTCACGGGCATGAAATTCAGTGTCAAATTGCAGCGTGGATTTTGATCTCTCAAAACCCTGAAGGAAATGATAAATTCATCCAAAACTTAATACGACGCATCAATTTCCACTCAAGTTAAAGCATGGAATTTTAAATGTTCCATGTTAAAGATTATGCTCAAATGTTTTTTTTGGAAACTGAAGAAAAATTTCAAACATCACCATTCTACATATTTCAAGATAAAATAGAAAAAAACTTCCTAAACCCGAACCTCTGGTCATTTTAGCTTGCGATATTTATTGAGGAGAAACCTTAACAAATTTTCTTCTTGTTACAACAACGTAGTTCAAAGATGAAGATCAAGTTATGCCGTAGGCTATGTGGTATACACCCATTCCATTTGGGCAATATGTTTTCAACCCTAACTCAATCACCAAGTCCCTTTGATCACTTGGTTACAACCAAATTCAACATGTTTGCGGCTTTAATTCAGTAAAGAAATGAAGGTTTGGCTATCAAATGCAGAGGATATAGGGAGCTTTAGAGATTAAAAGGATAATGAAGTTTAGACTTTTAACGCAGGCGAGAATTTTTAATATAGGCATGAATTTTTAATTTTTTGTTTTTGATTCATTAGTCGGCGTAGTTAACGCTAACTTTAGCACCGACTTTCAGCCCTAAATGTAATCTCTTTGGGGCGCCAAAGGCGGCGCAAAGTGTGCCTAATTTAGCACCTAGCTATGCCAAACCAAAATGTTCCTCTTGCAAACATTTAGAATTGAGGTAAATGTTTAAGTAGTAAGGGTTTTATAACATTGGAATCTAGTGTAACAACAACATACCACCAACTAGCTTCGAAAAAAATGGATAGATCCTAAAAACTTTACATAATAAAAACATAATTTGATGGAACTTAAAAAAAGTTGTATTGTGTTTTAGTAACTTGAAAACCAAACTCTTTTACCTATCAAACAAATAAATTCAGATCTCATTACTTCTCTTGGTTAATGAAGATATACATGCTAGCTAAATCAATCAAGATGTCAAAGGTTTTAGCTAGTGGCTAGACTTCCATGTAATACTAATTATGAAAACATAACATATTAGGCTACAAATATGATTTCCATACAACATAAAGTAGGTCATGCTATGTATCAATCTTTCATTAAAGTTGTAGTAAATTGTTAAGTCTTATATGGGTTGAGCCATTTGTAAATATTTGTTGGATTTTATTTGATGAGGGGATTTCTACATAACCAAGCCAACTACTTTCACCACGGCCTCTATGGAGGATAAACACCAATCTTGAAAAATAAAAAATCAAGAATTAAAGTTTTGGATCTTATCTAAGATAAATATTCTCACACTATCCAATGTAAAGTAGGTTTCAATCAAAAATAAGGAATCCAATCTCTAGTTTTCAAAGAGAAAATATCTATGGTTTTAATGAATTTGTGGAAGAAGTGTAAGGTAGAGAATTGACTAAAATTATTAGTAATAGGTTTTCCTTCATATAGGATAACAAGGGACCATGGTAGGGATGTTCAACTAAAATTATTAGTAATAGGTTTTATTTGTAGTCAGCTTTTAAATAAATTTCTTTTTGATGTGAATTTGTAGTCATCTTGTAATCATAAGATTTGAGCTCTAGTTGTCAAGATTCTACGTGTAAAATTTTTGTGAAGAGAAAAATGTTGCAATGTCCTATTTTGTTTTTCATAGTGCATCTTAATGAAAAGCGAGCATATTAACAAGATAATTTCAACAATATTCTCTTGGTGCACAGTTGTTATGTGACTATTGTCATTGTTGTGTATTACAGGATCCAGAGGAGGCCATGGAGAGAGGACGTGGACTACTAAATTACAGAGAGGAATGTGGGTGGAAATAGATATGACAACGGAATCTGCAGATACAATAGAGGTAAGAAGAGAAAGCAACCTCAACCAAAGGAGGAAGGTGTTTATGAATTCACAAATGCTACAACATAGAGGAGATAAAGTCATTTTTTTTTGTCCATGAGGCCTCTGAGGTCAAACTTATTGGTTGAAAATGCACAGGAATGGTGATTAAATGTGATTCTATAATCGAGGGAAAAGTTTGAAAATTAGGATGGCCAAAACATGATATCAATATGTCAAATATATGACTAAAGTGAGGTTTTGTGTTGGATAGCATATTCGTTGAAATGATATAATTGGTGTACTAAACATTATTTACTATGTTGTGTATTATAGGGGCCAGATGAGGCCATGGCAACAGATCGTGTCATATCAAATGAGGACACAATGGATGAAGTGGGACATCAGGTACTCAAATTTTGACGTAACTTAGGAAAAAATGATCTGATGGCATTTTGTGATACGTTCATCTTTTTTCATAGTATTATTGAAATTTATAATGTATTATCCAATCTTGACATAAATTAATGCATGCTGTTGATTATTTTAGATGGAGATTGTAGCAAATGCAAAGCCTGAGCATTCAACTAGCAAAAGAACAAGATATGTATGTGGACGTGGACCTAAAACTATTAAATCACATAGAGGATAGTGGGTGGAAGAGGATATGACAATGGATCCTACAGACACAACAAATGATTGCACTGAACAAGAGGTTGGTCATGACTATAGTACATGGGATGAATACTTTTAGAAAATTGTTGTTTGTGGATGTTCTGTATGTTGTGGAAAGAAACAATTCAAATGAGCTATTGTAAAAAGACATTACATATATGATGAGCTTCTAGTCGGTAGTATGCCTCCTACAATTGATACAAATCCAATAGGAATTATGGTAAGTAATTTTCCAATTTGATATAAATAACATGTATACTTCATTTAAACATTGTTTTATATTATTTAAATAACTAATTTTTTTCTTAATGGATACTTGCAGGATAAAGTTCTTAGTTTAAAGTTTCTTGGATCATCAAATTCTAGCCTAGAGGGCAATGATAATTTATCAGATGATACATCTAACAAAAATATGTGCCAATATACCAGCTCAGAAGATGAGGAATTGATGAAAACAAGCAATAGAACAAGAACCAGTTTAAAGATGCATAATTTGCTTAAAGAGAAGGGGAAGGTGGACTACATACCCTATGAGAATGAATGTGATGGAGATGATGACTTACCCCTGAGTTTGAGATCAATTTACAAAGAGACATTTAATCGTCGACTATATTGCGCTTGGCCTAGTGATCAACAACTACCTAGAGTGTACAAGGTGTTTCAATTTTGGGGATACAACTACATGATACGACCCTCCAATATTTATGTAGTGAATCTAGGCCTCTTTATTGTCCAAAATGTACATGTGGGATCTAAACATAGAAACAATTCAAAACAAACCACTAGGAGATTAATGCCATATTATGGTCCATCATATTACAGTGGTGAATGGAGAAGGCTAGCAGAATATAAGCCTAGCATGTCAGCATATGGTCTAAATTCAAATATGTATACACATCGCCTCCAATTGGAAAGTGGAAAAGAAATGAATAGAGGTCATCTTATGTATATAGATGGACATGCATACACACACAAAAATATTGCAGGATTTATAAATAGTAGTAAGGGAAGGGACCCTACTATAAGACTGAATTATCAATTTGTTGAGGTTATAAATGATAAAGATGGAGATATGGAAGGAGAGGTTGATAGATTGATAATGGTTGAGGGTATTATGGACCTTACCATTGGGGATGAGTTATTGATTGATTACCCCTTCTTAAAACGCACACCTGCGTGAAAGAAAAGGGAAGAACAAGGTCTCCCTAAGGATGTTCTTAAGTGCAGAAAACCAAAGAATAATAAATGAGTGTGGACTGATGTTTTATAAACTATGTTGTCAAAATTGTGTTTTATTTAAATTATTGTATAAAAAGGGTAGTCTATAAAATAATGTTCCATTATTCAATTGATGTATATATGTTCATACAATTTATATTTTTATTTTTTAAGCCATATTTGATTATATTTCTTTGAAATTGATACATTTATGATTTATCCAATTGTTGCCAAACATTAAATAATGCTTGCATTTGTTGATAGGTAGAAGATGTTGATGAGACACATACTAATACCGAAGATCCAACTGGGTTATTAAGATTTGGATGGGATGATCCAAACAATCCTTTAAACAATACCAGGGTGAAAAGAGCAACATTGAAGAGAATACTACCAGTTGAGAAATTTGAAGAGCTGATGAGATCCGCATACATTGATGACATGCCACCTAGCCTTAATGATGATGATCATGATAGTGAAAATGTAGTGCATGAAGAAGGATTGAACGAAATGCTTACAGGTTTCTTTGGGGATGGAAACAATGATGACAATAATGATCATATGGTTGACAATAACAATGATAGCAGGGGTAATTACCACCAACGTAATGTTGATGATAACAACCTGAAAGACTCCATCAAGTAGGCAACGAAGACACCCGTGTTCAAATTGGGTGCAAGTAGAACCTTAAAACTGGCATGCACATTAATATTATTAGAAATCAAGTCACTATTTGGTTGGCTAGGCAAAGGATTCACTACCCTACTGAAGTGAGTTGAAATCTATTTCTTACTTTGCATTGTCAATTGGTGTACATAATTCGTAAACATTCATCAACTTCGTTTATATTTCTTTAAGGGGATTTTAAAACCATATATTGTATATAAATAGTCCTAGTATAGATTGACATATCAAACATGTTCATCATAAGTCAAACATTCAATTGATTTAATCTCTAGCAATCTTACAGGGTACTAAAAAATAAAATATTCCCTGAAGAGAATGCGTTGCCATCAACTTGCAGAGAGGCGTGTCTATTGTTGGTTGAGTTGGGGATTGAATATAAGCACATTCATTCATGTAAAAATGATTGCATTTTATATAGAGATGAATATCAAAACAAGGTAGAATGCCCTGTATGCAAAGAGAAGAGATATCGTACAGATGTACAAGGTCCTACAGTTCCAAAGAAGATTTTACGTCACATGCCAATTATACCTAGACTTCAACGAATGTTTCATTGCAAGTCACTTGCACAATTGATGGACTGGCATGCAAAGAACAGGAGTAAAGATGGATTCATGCGAATTTCGGCCAACTCCAAAGCAATGAAACACAGAGGAAAAATGGCCAAGAAAATTCAAAGATGAACCCCGTAGTATCAGGGTTGGTCTTGCAATTGATGGAGTGTGCCCATTCTCTTTCCTGAGCTCAAATTATAGTGTTTGTCTAGTTAGATTGATAGTATACAATATTCCCCATGGATGAGTGTTAGAATGGAGCACCTTATACTGACTCTCATTGTTTTAGGAAAACATCAAGTTAAAAATATGGATGTTTATTTTGCACTTTAATTAATGAGATGCAATTGCTATGGAAAGGCATAAGAATGTATGACATATCACGTCCTCCATCAAATAGGTCCTTCATGTTGTATGGTGTGCTTTGTTGGACTATTCATGATTTCCCAGGACTTGGTGTTTGTTCTGGTAAGATAAAATATTTACGTATTTACACTCATAATTTATTTTCATCCCAACTTTCATACTTAGTTTTATACTATTTTTTTGATGTTATTAAATTTACTTATTGAATTACAGGGCTTCAAACAAAGGGGATATTTGCATGTCTAAGATGTGCAAAACAGTTTCAAGGGCGGTATAATAAAGATCTACATAAATTTATCTACGCAAACAACAGGGGTTTTCTACCACTAGATCATAAGTTTAGAAATCGCCCGAAGAATCAATTTGATGGAAAAGTTGAAAATAGAGGCCCTCCCATGATTATGGGTCTAGGTGATTGGCTTAAGAAGTATGAAGATGCTGAATTGAAAGCTTGGGAGGATTTTTTGATCGGGGTGTTTCAATTGAAGAACCAGAACAAGTTGTAGTTAATATGCCAGAAGGAATGAAAAGGAAATCCATATTTTATGAGCTCCCTTACTGGAAGGATATATTAATATCTCACCTATTAGATCCTATGCACATCTTCAAAAATATCCCAGATTCTATATTTCGACATATATCAGGCAAAGAGAAGGACACCTTGTCTTCGAGGAGAGATATTGCTCTTTTGCGTACCAAAATTGATAGAAAACATTTGTGGCCAAACATGGAAAATGAAACATATGTAGAAGCTCCATGGATATTGAAAAAAAAAAGAGGTAGACCAACTAAAAAATGACATCCGTTCAATAAGGACACCTACTGGCTATGGGTCATCATTGGCTAAATCTTTTACAGTTGATGGACATATCACAGGATTTAAAACACATGATTTTCATAATTTTATGAAGGTATTATATATCATCATTTAACATTTACTAGTAACATTGATTAAGTACTAAATATATTTTGATATTTTATTGTGTGAGAAAAAATTACTAATGAGCTTTTCATAAATGTGTTTGATAGCATATCATGCCATTGACAATTAGGGGGGATTCTTTTCTTACAGTTGACTTAGGGAATGTCATAAGTCGATTGTCAGCATTTACAAGGTATGTGGTTATATGAAATATTCATGTGTGAAAGATAGAGATATTATATTGCATTTTAATTTTTGAATAAAGTTTCATACTAATTTACTATTCTTATATTAGGTGGGTGACCTTCTTGAGGAGATCCACGAATGTGAAGTACCAAAATGGAAGAAGGAAATTGCAGAAATTGTATTTGTATTTGAGAAGGAGTTGTTGCAAGTATGGGTCTAACCAGTGTTGTCATTGTTGTCAACATACTCTTGTTGCATTGATGAAAAGGATTGAATGAGCTGAGTGCTGAGGATATTGAGAAAATTAGTCCTAATCAGGAACAAAGAAGAACAATGAAGACAATAAGGTAAACGTCCAAGATAAGATGAGGATCAGAGGATGTGGTTTAAAGGGTTTGTAGATATGTGTCTTAAGGTGACCCAGTAAAGATTTCAGAGGTCCTCATGAAGATCTGAAGAAGTTGTGGCCGTTCAAGTAAAATCAGTTCCGACAGGTGTTCAGAGGTGACAGAGTGATACAGATAGGTCCGGTGAGATCCGAAAAAGCATTATCATATTCTACAGATTTGAGGGAGTGTTGAGGAAGTCTTTGTGAAGTATCAACTCAATTGGTTCATGGTTTGAAGGTCCACAAGCATCTATTCCTTTGTGACAGTGGTGACAAACTGTGTTCTTGAGGTTTCAGATGAAAGAGAGAAGGATTTCAGTAAGCAGATGAAGTGTGGATGTTCTTGGTGATTCAGGCAATCTTGTGGAGGTCTTTAGATCATGTCTAGTTTGTGTTGGTGGTCTGCATTGGAGTTGGAGCTCGCAATTGAAGAATAACTTCCAGATGATGGTGTTCTTCCTTAGACTGGCTAACCGGATGAGTTACACATCCTGCGGATGTTCTTGTAGATGTTTTTCGACTTAGATGACTATTCCTAAGTTGATGTCTTATATATATATGGAGTTGTAAAGTCTTTTCTAAGGGTGTCTTGTGGAGATGTGAGTGTGGTAGCGAGGAAGAGAGTGAAAGGAAGATCATAAGTGTTTGGGCTTAAATGGAACTGATTCAAGCATGGTGAAGATGCTATTCTCCAGTTCAAGTATGTGATACTTATTATTTTTTAGATAGTGAGTCTCTTGTAGGCAGTGAGCCTCTTGTAAGCAGCGTGCTCGGGCAGTGAGCCCTAATTGGTATGTGCCATTTTGTTCTTTCTATTCTTCTAACAGAGAATACAATCTCGGGTTAATCACCCTGTGGTTTTTCCCTTAACCGGGTTTTCCATGTCAAAATCTTGGTGTCTTATGTGTTGATGTGTTTCTGCTCTTGATTTAATACATTATGTTTCCATGATTGATTTATTGATATGCTGCTAAATCACAAAGAGGATTTAAGTGTGTAATTGGAAAGAAAGTTTTGACAACTGATTCACCCCCCCTCTTAGTTGTCTGTCCTGAATCTAACAGGAGCTCCCTACAAGTTTCATGGACCTACAAGTCCATTTACTTATACAACTAGTCGATGACATTGAATTGGCGGGTGTCGTATCAACAAGGTGGATGTTTTTTTTTGAGAGGTATATGAAAACTCTAAAAAGATATGTCTGACAAAAGGCACATCCAGAGGGTTACATGGTTGAAAGGTGTGTATTGAATGAAGCATTTTTCTTCCTGTGTGAATTCCTTGGTAAGGATTTTGAAGACGAGCCACGCTTCTGGGATGAAGAACAAGCATCAGATATTATTGATGGAGAAAAACCACAATCTAATGGTGTTCAAGTAGAAATTAGTAAGTAAATTCATGACCACTGTGGTTGTTTTTCTTGCAATCATTAATTTACTCTATAATTTATTTGTCAAATTAACAACATGACATTTGGAGTTTGAAATAAACATGTTGACATGTAATAGGTGTAGATGAAAGTGCTATACTTGATAAGTTCATTTTGTACCACATGGAATTTATGAACAAATGGATTGATATGTATGATAAAAAGAGAGAAGAAGTGTTAGAAGCAAGGAGACAGTTTAAGAGATCAAACCCAAGGAATACTCCACTTCCCACTGATCTGCTTGGGGAATGGGGAAAAGATTGCACACTAGAATGGGTTACTGAACAAATTCAAAATCAAATAGAAGATGCAAGTATAGATTCAAACATAACAAAAGATGAAATCAACATGTCTAGAGGATGTGAAAGAAAGGTACAGTTGGAATTTTACAAAATGTTGTTTCCTTACAGTTTTGACACTATTAACTATTTTAATATTAGTCATTATATTTGTTTTCACTGAAATAAATGGTCTTTCATAGGTGAGGAAATATCCAGCAATGTGGGCATATGGTTGATATTATCGTGTAGAAAGTATAGATGTAAAGAGATGATCCTTCGATTGTGGCATCATGGTTGACTTCAAGCAATCTAGTCGATCAAGCTCAAAAGATAAGAATATAATTGAAGGGAATCTACAATATGCTGGAAAAATACAATAAATTGTTGAGTTGGATTACCATTCTTTTAAATGTTATATTTTTAAGTGTAGATGGTATGAAGCATTTGAGAGGACACAAAGACATGATACCCATAGTGGATTGTTTTCTATAGATTCCTCATGGTTCCTACTAGAGGATAAGGAACCTTATGTTCTACCAATTCATTGTGAGCAGGTATTTCTTTAACTCAAAAAAGAAGCGGTAGTTTTCATTAATATATTAATTCATAGTTTATTGCGAATATATACATGTGTTTATTAATCAATAAAATTGTTATAACATACATCTAATATATGTATGTCATTCATGTGCAAGTATTTTTCTATGAAGATATTTTGGACCCAAAATGGATATTTGTCATACATTATGATCCAAGATTAAGGCATGTATTTGATGATGCATTAGTGGATACTAAGAAAAATAATGATGGCTAACAAAATGAGAGAGGGATTAGAGAACATCGAAGAAATTGACATCCATGATGATGTTGAAGATGGTTATGTTCAGGCACAAGAAGACAACAATCCAGAGTTAGATGATGTTATGGAAGACAACAATATGGATGGTATAGAAAATGATGATCCAAATACATTTAGTAACAATATAGATGGTCTACAGTCAAATTTCAATGATGATGAAGATGATGTAAGTCAAGATGAGGATGATGATAATATTAAATACTTGAAAGAACATATGAACATTGACAATGATACACTTGATGACATTGTAGAAGACAATAATGTTAATGACCAAGACTTCTAAATTTTTAGAATTATTTGCAATCCATGTTTAAAAAAGGATGATTCTTATGGCCTAAACTTTGAAATGCTTTAGTAATATTATTTGTATCGATACAAATTACCTATTGTAATATCCTTAAATTGTTTAATCTTTGGTATGAATTGTTGGCAGAAAAAATTAGGATTACTTGGATGCTTCTTCCATTCATTTTGTATCAACATATGTTTGTGAAGACACAAATAATCTCTAGTAATGGGAAATAAAGTAGTCCCGTCATCCAATTCAATATAGCAAATCTTAGGGTTGTATTTTTCTGCAAGGAGTCTTAGCAACTGGACATTCATGAACACATTTGGGACTACTAATTTACCCAAATTTAGCCACTAGGGATTTGAAACAGGTTTATGTCTGTACATCTTCTTATAATGGAAGATAAAAAGATCATACCCTCTAACCAGTGTTCATATGTCCCCTATTTGTTTGTATAAATCTTCTAACTTTTCAGCATGTGGGTTCAGTTGGGCATTTCTTTTGGAGTTCTGTCCCAACCTGGGGCACTGATCTAGTAAATCCTGATTTAAATGCCTATCTCTCATTTTTTGCCTCTTACTCTTAGGGTTTTGCATTACTTCCTCCATGTTCTGTAAATTATGAATGCAGGCTAATAAATGCGAGCCGGTCAGAAGTACTTACTTGGCAAATCGCTCTGGTTATGAATAACTATCCAGCTACTCCCTGTGATCGCTCCTTGCAATGCCCTTCAAAATTCACATTCAATCAACTTAACTCTATGCAATTAATGGCATCTTGCTTGTGTATCTCATATCATTGAAGGGAATTTAATTTTTTGAATAAAGGACATTGGATCGCCGCCATCATGTCTTGTCACTTTATTTCAGGTTGATATGCTTTGAGATCTCATTTATTTTAGTTTTATGCTTGTTCGAGATTTCGGTGTGACCCCAGATGGCGTCTCCCCGATAACATAAGTCTCTTCGAACATGGAGTTAACCTTTTGATGTTTTTATTTCACCGCCTTTTCGAAGAGACTAGAAAGACCTTCTCTTCGATATAGTAGAGTCATTCTGATATACCTCTGACATTGTTCTTTTATCAGCTAGACTCCTTCTATTGGTGGGACTCCAAACCTTATCACCTTGACATCTTGAACTCCCTTTATGAACATTTTCAATGATATCATTTGATCGACGTGACACATTTTGGTGTGACGCTGAAATTCCTTGTCCGTTCGATGTTCGGGGTATCGATAAGACTGCTGAGTGACTCTTGCCGATATCCCTTGTCTCTTCGATTTCTTTTATTTCTTCAATTTTTTATAACTTTACTTTTTGTCTTTTATGCCTTCGGGTCATTGAAGAGACTAGATGTTGAGTCTCCCCGATGTAGTATTATATTACCGATATTGTTTATAACCTTGAAAGCGTAATGATTTTGATCAAATATTTTACGATGAAGGTAAGAAATTTTAGGGTTAATGATGGAATGGTGGTATTTTCAGGTTTGGGTGAAATAACTTATTAGGAATTATGGCAGGAAATGTAAAATTTTTAAGGTTTGAAATTTTGATCCAACATGACCCTTAATCCCTTAAACCCTAACCCCTAATCCCTTAACCCTTAATCCCTGCTAGATCAAAACAATTAGGCACTAAATTAGGTGCTCTAAAGTAGGCGCTAAATTAGGCGTTAAATTAGGTGCTAATGTAGGCACTAATCTGGGCACTAATTCAAGTGCTAATTTGTACCTAGTTTAGCGCCTACTTGTTCTAATCAGCGTAAAAAATGCCAAATAAAGCACCATCTTGATAAATAGCGCCGACTTTTTAAAAAAATTAGAGAAAATTCATTAAAATAGTGGGTGGAAGCAAAAAACGGAGCAAAAAAGGGAGATAATCATAGGGATTTGTTGTAGTGGAAGGATGTTTTATTCCTAAAATATATAGGGGTTTTTGTAATAGGAGCATTGTTATGTGTGAAAGCACAATGATTTCCTTTTGTTTAGTTTAACAATATTTTATATGGTTAAATTTTTGGTATTAAGAATTTGCGATGTATCATTGCACTTCATTATATATATGAACTGTAAGTTTGTATAAATGATTTAGGTTAATAAATAAGTAAACAATTAATTTAGATTAATTTTAGAGATGTTTATAATCATAAATGAATATTTGTAAAAATTAAATGTAATAGATAGGTGTATGTAGTTTTAGATTTGATGATGAAATGTGGAAGTTGAAGATATGTAGAATTAGTGTGAAAATTCGATAGTGTGTTCACTATTATTGATCTAATTATTTTGAACCAATTGTAAAAGAATTGAGGACAATGTAAATTAAAGATTTGATGATGAAATGTGGAAGTTGAAGATATGTAGAATTAGTGTGAAAATACCATAGTGTGTCCAATATTATTGATCTAATTATTTTGAACCAATTGTAAAAAATTTGAGGACAATGTAATTTTCTCCATAAATTAGGTTTATTAATTTTTAATAAAATTTTTATTATACTTTTATTATTTTATTCTAACCCAACTTTTACTACAAATAAAGTATTTCCATGATTTCCTGGAAATTAGGATATTTTTTTTTGAAATTTTTTATTGAATATTTTATTCATTATTAAGTTTTTATAGTCAATAATAGAAATTTAGACCTGTATTTTAATAAACACATTTATTTTTTTATATATCAAAATTTAATCTTTTTCCATTGAAACAAGGACATTCATGTGGAGTGCAAGCAAATTTTTGAATTTTTTAAAATTTCAAATACAAATATTTATTTTTGTAATGGACGTATGTTAGATATATAAGTTTGTGTAAATGATTTAGGTTAATTAAAAAGTAAACAATTAATTTAGATTTATTTTAGAGTTATATTTATAATCATAAATGAATATTTCAAAATTAAATGTAATGGATAGGTGTATGTAGTTTTAGGTTTGATGATAAAATGTGGAAGTTGAAGATATGTAGAATTAGTCGACCAATGGGTGAAAACACAATAGTGTGTCCAATATTATTGGTCTAATTGTTCTAAACCAATTGTAAAGAATTTGAGGACAATGTAAAGTAATGATTTGAGACATTTTCTCCATAAAGTGGTTTATAAATTGCTATATTAACTAATGTTATTTTTATTTGAATTGCATAAAAAATATAGTTTATAAACCTTTTTGACATTATTAAGAGTTATTTCTAAAGTATATAAACCTTTATGAATCACATGAATAAGTATATTGAGTGCTTGGATATTATGTGTGTATCAGTCTATAAATTTATGAATGTTAAGATTGGGATCGTATGTGACATCAGTTAAGTTTGAGCCATGCAATCTTATTAAATATAAATTTGATAAGAGAGTAATGTGGATCATTTTTTCCTTAATAGTCTTGATATAAATATTAGTCTTGAAAATGAGGTTAGTATTGACCTACTCATTAAAGAATTAGGTGCTCATAGATTAGCTCTACGAATTGGTGTTAGATGTGGCTAATAGGGGCTCTATGCAATACTAATTGTTCCTATTCAAACTATTGATTGATGTATGGGGAAGCCTAGTGATTTAAGGTTAAGGGCTAGTATTCTTGAAGAATTATAGATGTTAGGTGAGTCATCCCTTTACCTCATGGAATAGTTGTAATACATGTGTAGATTAGAGTTATGCCCACAAAATATTTAAATGTACACTACAATATTGTGTCATTAGAACTTTTGGGATTCTCTATAATCATTCTATACCTAAGATTTCATCAACTAACTAAATATAGAATTTTAAAGGTCATCCAAGTGGTACACCCTTGGATGGGAAGATTATCTTGTTTAGCCTATTTCCGTCCACCCACATACCAAGATATGGTGGGACCATTGAAAGGGATCAAAATTATAACATAGGCATGAAGTGGCATTCATAGATGCTATTAATGTCTATGTAGGCACTCCATAATATGAGGACATGGGTACATTGCTCAAAGTTATAGTCAATTATACTTCTAAGGTGCAAAAGTATATTATATATAGAGGAGGTAGATATTTACCATACAGAGCATTTAATAATAATTGTTATGTTTCAACACTGTAAAGAAATACATTTAAAATATATTATGGTGGACTACAATTGAAGGTTGGATAAAATATTTGTTTATATACACTTGTAGAGGGTGTTTAGAATAATAACTTTGATAATTTACTTATGTAAGTATAGTAATCGGATTATTCATAGATTTTTTGGAATGATTGATTTATACATCATGAGATCTCAATTAAGAGATGGCAACTTTAGTGGTATTAAGTTTAAGTCTTGTTAAATACATATTTTTATTTGGGATAGTACTCCCTCATACAAGGAAGTTGTCTTGGAAACAGAGAGTTAATAAGTTAGTCTTTCTAATAGGAAAAATTGTAAATCCATTCCAAATTGCATTTAGTTTTATGTCTATTTTAGGATGTGGTGTTACTATATTTGATGATAGAAAAAAACACAAACTTGACACCTAGATTTATTTAACATAAGTTACATTGTGGACCCATAACCCACAGGTCCTAGGATCATTTGACATCTTAAACTTTGGAAACTATGGTGTTGTTTAGGTGAAATGAAACAATGCTTTTACAAGATATGAAACCAAAATGATTATCTTAGCATCTGTCATGAGGACATGTTGGAATTTACAAGGAGAGAGCGAATCCCAAACTCAAGCCATTATTAGATTAAATAAAACCTATTTGTGATATGCAAGTTCCTCAAGACGTTATTTGGAAAAGAGCTAGTTTATACATGTAATATTTAAATCTTCAACATGTTTTATATTTTATAGAAACACATCAATATTATTGAAATTCATATTAGGAATAAAATTCTTGAGCTCATTGTTGTGAGTAAAAATCTAGTCATCTTAGACATCCTAGGCACATGGAGATTTAATAGGAATTCTTATGAGCTTACTATATAAGATTAAAATACAACCCCAAGGAAAGGCACAAGATGAAAAAACTCCAAGGGCATAGAAATATTGGTAACCCATCTTCTGAAATATTGATTTTTTAAATGTTGTTTGGGGATTTAGGTTTGGAAAATCAATCAAAAACCTTGACTTGTGTCTTTAATTTTTAGATGATTGTGAAATCAATTAGGATGGAAAAGATGAAGAAAAATATTCAAATAACCTAATTACTTAAAGGAAATATTAGACCTAGTGTTTCTCTATGAAGTACTTTATGAAGGTAATAGTTGTTGATGTTTTGTTTCTTAAGTTGCCTTGTAAGATTGTTTTACCATCTTTATTTTATTTTATTGTTTTATTGTAGTTGTATTTGTGAACCTATGACAAGGTGAAGTATGTGAAATAATATGAACTTTGTTTAAAGGTTATTGTGTACTTGTTTCCATTCAATTGTATTTGGTATATGAAAAGAGGATATTCATGTGTAGTCCAGAATGCATGACTATCATCTTTGAATATATTTTGAGTATATGGTACTTAATAATGAATGACTACATAGTATGGGATATGCATGTCATTCACTAGGTAAGTGCTATACATGATTACATGATAATACTTTTGTGTATTAAAGTGTGATGCAGGAGCATTTGGAAGTCATTCTTGTAAATTAGGATAGTTAATGTTGAGTTGCAGAGTGTCAGGAAGAGACATTGGAGAACACCAAATTTATTGCATTTCCATATCAGAGATTGTGGACCAGGACTTAGCATCTACATATCATCATCTACATCATATTCAAAAGTTAGGTCATTTGGATTTGTCTGCTAAGAGATATCGCTATCAGAAGATTACCTATTTTCACAGAGCAGAGCAGTCAGCGTTCAGTTGAAGCCTAATGGGTTTGCAGAGAATTCTGTGAATTGTGGAGCCTAATGGAACATCATTCAAGGTAATTGGGGACCTAGCTAGCCTTCATGGAGAACCGCATCAAGTTTCATCCATTTGTGAAGCAATACCATATGTTTTAGGCTGACCTACATGTTTCTACACATTTTGTACTACCCGTTACAATTAGGCTGACTAGATAATGTTTTGAAGGCTTGCAAAGGATATAAATGAAGGATAAAGGATTGTTTCAAGGCAGTAACTAAGTTTGTGAAGAAAGTATGTGAAGAGACATGAATAGTTCAGAAGATGCAAAGGTGTTTTAAGAAGGCAGCAGAGTAGCAACAAAAGACAGATCAAAGAGAGTAGAAGAAGAAAGAGGAAAAAAGATGACAAATGAATCCTTTATGATTTGTCATTATTTTTTTAATTTGAGCCAGGATTACAATTAGGGTTACATTTAGGGTTAGGGTTAGTATTACGGTTCAAATTAGGGTTATAATCAGGGCACATATATAACTAAAAGATTGGGATTAGAATTAGGGTTAGGGTTAAGTCTAAAATTAGAATTAGGGCTACAATTCAAATTAAGGTTAAAATCAGGCAAATATATAACAAAAAAACATTACAGTTAAAAATAATTTGAAATTTGTATAGAGACAATTTACAATTATAATGAGTTACAAGTTACAATATGAGTTTCATGTGACAATTTGGAGCCCATTAACAAGATAAGTAACCACAAAACTACAATTACCTTTGATTTCTCTAAATATACATATGCTAACCCTAACCCTAATTTTCACCAAAACCCCAATTCTAATCATTATTGTAATCATTACCCTCAATCTAAACCTAATTATAAATATAACCCTATTAAAAACCCTCACCCTAACTATATTCCTAGAAAGAAAACCTAACTCTAATTTAACCTTGGTTCATACCCTAACCCAAACCCTAATTGTAATCATAACACTCAATCTAACCCTAATTGTAAATCTAATCGTAATTCCAATCATAACCATAACATTTCACTTAGAATTGATTTATAAGCCTAACCCTATATATAAACCCTATTTATAAGCATAATCCTAACCCAATCCCTTAACAAAACCCTAATTCTAAAACCAAACTTCATCAAACCCTAACTCTAAACCTAATTCTCACAAGTTGTGCTAACATCACACTTAGCATATCTTTCTATAAACATAAATATGCTAACCTTAACACTAATTTAAATCATAGCTATAACCCTAATCGTACATGGAACCCTAACCCTAACCATAATTTTGTACATGTATAAAACATTAAACGTAACAAGATTTATAAACATAACCATAACCCTAATTATATTAAAACCTTTTTCTAAGCATAATTTTAAGCATAACCCTATTTCTAACCCTAACCTTGATTCAACCATGATCTTAAATTTACACTTAGCATACATTTCACTAAAAATAAATATCTTACCCTCGTAACTCTAATCGTAATCATAACCCTAACCCTAATTCTATTCCTTACCATAACCATGATTTAAAACATGAATAAAAAGCTAAATATGAACATGAAATGATAAAATTACTCAATATAGACCATTGAAACTCAATGTTGAACCCTTAAAATTGAAATAAACAACTAAATTTGAACATGGAACAATGTGTACTCAATATAGAGCATTAAATGTAAATAACCCTAACTATATACGGAACCCTAACCATAATTTCGTACATGAATAAAACATTAAACGTAACAAGATTTATAAACATAACCATAACCCTTATTAGATTAAAATCTTATTCTAACCATAATTTTAAGCATAACCCTATTTATAACCCTAACCCTAATTCAACCATGACCCTAAATTTACACTTACCATACATTTCACTAAATATAAAAACCCTAACTATACATGGAACCCTAACCCTAACCATAATTTGGTACATGAATAAAATATTAAAAGTAAGGAGATTTATAAACATAACCATAACTCTAAGTAAATTAAAACCTTATTCTAACCCTAATTTTAAGCATTACCCTAATTTTGATGCTAACCATGACCGAAACCCTAATTAAAAACCCTATTTATAAGCGTAATCCTAAATCAATCCCTAAACAAAACCCTAATTCTAAACCTTACCTTCATTCAAATCCCAACTCTAAACCTAACCCTAACCCTAACCATAATTTGGTACATGAATAAAACCTTAAATGTAACTAGATTTATAAACATAACCATAACCGTAATTAGATTAAAACTTTAGTCTTACCCTAATTTTTAGCATAACTCTAATTCTGACCTTAACCCTAATTATAACCATGATCCAAACCCTAATTCTAAGTTCTCTAATTTTAAGCATAACCATGATTATGACCCAAGCTCTAATTCTAATCAAAACCCTCAATCTAACCTTAACACTAATTTAAATCACAACTATATCCCTATCCTACATGGAACTGTAACCCTAACCATAATTTGGTACATAAATAAAACATTAAATGTAACAAGATTTATAAACATAACCATAACTTTAATGAGATTAAAATCTTATTCTAATTGTAATTTTAAGCATAACCTTGATTCTAACCCTAACCTAAACATTAATTGTAAAGAAAACCCTTTTCCTAATCTAACCTTGGTTTTGACCCTAACCCAAACCCTAATTGTAATCATAACCCTCAATCTAACCCTAATTATAACCATAACCGTAAGATTACACTTGACATTGATTTATAAACCTAACCCTATATCTAATCCTATTTATAAGGGTAATCCTAACCAATCCCTAGAAACAAAACCATAATTCTAAATCTAACCTTTATTAATATATAATTATAATTATAATTATTATATAATATATCTAATGTTTATTATAATATTATATTAAATAATTATAATAATTCTTAAGATATATAGGTATGCTAGTATAGTGGCATTAAGTGTTTTAAATTTATAACCAAACATATTTTATTAAATAAATGCACATAATAATAACACTAACATAAATTAAATAATCTATATAAATATAAGTAATACTGAAATATCAATCACAAAAATATCAAATCAAATAAAAAAGAGCAAAATATTTTATTTTAGGAAATTATGTTATTTTTGGGATTTCAAATATTTTGCTTAAAAATCTAGAGTATCATGGAAAATATTTAGATGAAGTGACGGGATGTTGTTGCATTTTAAATTGGAATACTATTCAATATTATTACATTTTAATATCTTAGGTAGACATTTCAAATCTCTCCACATGGAAGGTTAGGGTTATACACATAAATAAAACTATGCATGCTTTGTAAAGTTTAATTTAATAGTTAATGAAATATTTTAGTGTTATTTTATTTTAGGAAATTAGATTAGTTTTGGGATTTAAATTTTATTTTTAATCAAGACATTGATTTTTTTGTTTTCCCCATAATGAAATTTAATTCAATGGTTTATTTTATATAATTTATTTAATCAAAGGTTAGTAAATAAAACCCTAGGCAAAATATGAAATAAAAAATGAAACCCTAGAAGTGAATATCAAATAAAACAATAAAAACATATCAAAGGAAATGAATATGTTGACATTTCAAATCTCTCCGCACCTAACTAGGGTTAGTGTTCTACACATAAATTAAACTTTATTTACTCAAGAGTTAAAAATCTAGAGTATCATGGAAAATATTTAAATGATATTTCTTCAAAGTTTAATTTTATAGTAACTAAATATCTTAGTGTTATTATTTTACAAAATTAGATTATTGTTGGGATTTCAATTTTATTTACTGGAGACATTTCAAATCTCTCCACACCCAAATAGGGTTAGGGTTCTTCACATAAATAAAAATATGCATGTTTTGTAAAGGAAATAGTTTAGTGTTATTTTATATTGTATTAGTGTTGTTTTAGTTTGTATTAGTGTTATTTTATTTTACAAAAATATTTAGATATTACATTTTAATATCTTAGTGTAACGAAATAGCTTAGTGTTATTATTTTATGAAATTAGATTATTGTTGGGATTTCAATTTTATTTACTCGAGACATTTCAAATCTCTCCACACCCAAATAGGGTTATTTTATTTTGCAAAAATATTTAGATATTACATTTTAATATCTTAGGCAAACATCTCAAATCTCTCCACACCCAACTAGGATTAGGGTTCTACACATAAATAAAAATATGCAGGGTTATTTTATTTCACGAAATTATATTATTTTTAGGGTTATAATTAAATAGCCAACATATTAAAATAAATAATCATAAACATTAAAAAAATATAGCTGACAAAAGCAACATTAATAATTAAAACATATATAAAACATAAATGTTTGAAAGTGTTCAATATGGAAAATAGCAAAACAATGACAAAAGAATATAATCACTAGCGGCAAAACAATGGCAAAACAATCAAAATCAAGAATCAACGAAAATCACAGGTATGGATATCATGGTTTGCTAGTGGTGTTAATTTTGTATGCATAAATCATTTCATATTGCTGGAATATCAAAAAATAATGGTGTTAATTCTGTATGCATGAATCATTTCATATTGCTGGAATATCAAAAAATTTAACTAACTTTTAATGAACAGCTTCAAAGGCTTCACTAAATATATATTAAAAACAAATTATTCATATAAAACTATAGAAAATAACGAACAACTTTACTAAATATAGATTAAAAACAAATTATTCATATAATACTATAGAAAACTGACAAATACATTAATGTAATAACATGGCGAAATATTTTTCATGATACTATAGATTTTTAACTTTTGACTAAATAAAATTGAAATCTTAGATTTTTAACTCTTGAGTAAATAAAATTGAAATCCCAAAAATAATGCATTATTGTAAGTTTGAAGAATAATTACACAATATAATAACAATAACAAAATCATATTTTTTCTTAACTATAAAACCAAACTTTACAAAGCCTATTAGATTTTAAACTCTTGAGTAAATAAAATTGAAATCCCAAAAATAATGCATTATTGTAAGTTTGAAGAATAATTACACAATATAATAACAATAACAAAATCATATTTTTCCTTAACTATAAAACTAAACTTTACAAAGCCTATTAAATAACACAAATATTTCCTTAACTATAAAACTAAACTTTAAAAAGCCTGCATATTTGTATTTATGTGGAGAGCCCTTAAGCTATTAAAATCTAATAATATTAATACTATGATAATTTAAAATGCATTAAAATATTGTATGTTTGAAGAATAAATTAAAATGTGTAGAACCCTATTTTTTTTAATAGTATTATTAATATTATAACTTTATCCCTTTGAAAAAAAATAATTTTTAATTAAATTCATAAAAACTGTTGATTCTAGGCATGACTTAACTAGTGGTAGAAAATTCGTGTTTATAATTTGTTTACTTGCCACATCCTCCCCTCAAACCAAAATTCTCTCCACATTTATAGCTTTTTGTTGCACTCTCACAATCCGCAGAGAAGAGGTCATTTTTTTTAGCCAATGACAATACAAATAAATCATTTTTTAATATTTTTTGTTAAAAATTTATCATGTTTGATATAGGAAAAGTACAAATTTAAATCAGATTTGCCCGACAAGAAAAATAATCATGTATTTTGATTGGTTTAAAATCAATAGATTAATAAATAGATAAATGTGAACTCATTGCAATAGTACTGGCCGAAGTACTAATAAAACCCCCAAAAAAAAACATGGAATTTGTTGCTAAATATTAAAAAAAATAAATCTATGCTGCAACATTAAAAAATTAAAATTAAAACTAAAATTAACATGAAAAAATAAATAAAAACAATAAAACTAAAAACATGGAAAATAATTATATATAGAAAAAATGGTGCATAGAATAAAAAGATACATCTGCCATACTTCTACTTTGGCTCCTACACACAAAAACCACACATTAACTTTTTCTGTAGCGTTGAAAAAATTACAAATTGAGAATTTAGTTAAAATGTTTAAATTAGAAAAATAACTATTTATTATTTCCCACTATTTCTTCCTACTAACAATTTCTGAGGATTGAAGGGTTTTCGAGGAACAACGAAAAATGAAGAATTTTTGAGAATGGTGAGGGTTTGGATCTGCAAATTGTAAGTTGGAATTGCAGAGGATATCCATGGAGGAGAGGACCAGGGTTGGGGCCCATAGTGGAGGGAAAATACCTGATTATCCTTATGGAGACTCACGAGCATGATGGTTGCAAATTGCCAAGTTTTGAAGGGTACAAGAAAATTTCAGTTTGGAATGAGGAAACTGAAACAGGTAAAGGGCATGGGGGTATCACCGTGCTAATCAGCAATTTGTGGGGGTGGGATCATGGAATTTGAGAAAGAGGATCCGAACAAGCAGTACATTTGGATAAAAATAACTGACAATGAGGCTATAGTCAGGTTGGCAACATGTTACTTTGTCCCAAAAGGGTCTAAGTTCTACAAAAAGAGAAATCTTGACAATGAAGACCCTTATGTTGCACTTATGAAAGACATTTCTACTTTCAGCCCTTTGGGAGAAATCATCTTATTTGGTGATTTTAATGCTAGGACATCAAACAATAAATCTCTTCATTTGGGTAGAGAGGAAAGGGGGGACAACAACCCGTTATGGTTAGAGGAAAGCAAAGATCAGCTTTGGGAAAGAACCTCTCAGGATGGTAATGGTAGTGTGAATCATTTTGGAGTGAAATTATTAGGACTGTGTAGTCTTTGCGGCATGATTATTTGTAATGGTATGAGTAATTGGCCTAGTTTCAGGGGTATCACTTGTAAAATAGGACAACGGTCAAAGTGTGGTGGATTATGCTATCTGTTCTCAGAATTGTACTTCCAGGTGGTTAGAATTTGTCATTAGGGACTACATTATTGATATGATATCTGATCATATGCCTCTTCTAGTTAACTTTGGTCTTCAAAATGTTATGCAAAAAGAGGGGTAGGTCCAAAACAGGCATAAGAAAGTTCACACACAAGGTAGAATCTTGGTGAACCAAAAAAATAGGGGGATTTTTTTTGCTACCCTAAAACAACACTTCCAAACATCAAAAAACAACTTAGGGGGCAAAGATACAAAAAAGGAAATAAAGAACAATATTAGCAATAGTATGATGATCCCTCTAATCCACAAGGCTCTAAAGTCGTGCAAGAGATCTCGACCTAAGAAGAGGATCTCAAATACTTTGCTGACCAATTTGTGTTATGACGAAGAGTGCAAGGTAGCAAAAAGAACCTTCAAAGAGACTGAGACAAACAATGAAAGCAGGAAAAAGTATGAGAATTTGTTAAAATTCAAAAAAGAAAGCTATGTTGCTGATAGAAGGAAAGAGTTAATATATTTGGGTAAAAATAACCCCAAAGGATTGTGGAGGGAGTTGTAGCAAGAAAGAGAACATACTAAAAACAATAGATCACAAATGACCAATGGTTAGAATATGTGAGGCTCCTTTATGAACAACCTCAAGAGAAAGTTGACCCTCCTATAGTCAACACGTATATCGAGCTCTTCTCGGTGGAAGATATCAAGCAGGGGATAAAAAAGTTGGCAAGTGGCAAGGCACAGGGCATAGATGGGATGCAAGTGGAATTTTTAAAGTGGGGAGTTAAATACCTTGCACCACACATCAAAAGTGTATTGAGTGGCATCACAAGCAAGGGTTTTCTGATTGAGTGGGCTACTAGGGTTGTTATCCCTCTCTTTAAGAGTGGTGATATCAACAATCCCTCTAATTATCGTACTATCATGGTGAATCCTCTTCTTGGAAAATTGTTTGGAAGCTTGTAGAGCATAGGATCATTAATTGGGAGGAAAAAGAGGGAAAAAGAGCCAAAGGGAATACTGGTTTTAGACCAAGACATTCTACCATTGATCATTGCATTACGCTTAGACATTTGATTGAAAATGTTTGGGACACTCAGGGTGGAGAGGCCTTTTGTTGCTTTGTTGAAATTTTAAAAAGGCTTTTGACATAGTTCCTAGGGTCAAACTGTGAAAAAGGATGGAGGAGCTTGGGGTTCTGGATGAGTATAGAGCGGCTGTGCATAAGCTTTGTGAGTAGGTTAGAGCTAAAATTAGAACTAAAGAGGGTATGTCAGAGTGTTTTGGTAGTGACATCAAGGTCAAACAGGGTTGTCCCCTCTCTCCTACTTTATTTGGCTTATACATTGATAATCTTGAAGATTGGTTAAACAATATCATTGGTGAGGGTATTCAGTTGGCGGGTTTTGTGGTGAAGTTGCTTTTGTATGCGGATGATCTTATTCTACTTGTCAAAACCGCCCATGGTTTGAGAGAGCATTTAAAGGAGTTAGAGCTCTTATGCTAGGAGGTTGGGATGCAAGTGAACACTTGCAAGACCAAAGTCATGATTTTCTCATTAAAAAGGAAGTAGCAGCAAGTCAACTTTATTTTTGAAGGAAGCCCTTTGGAAATAGTTGAAGAGTACAAGTACCTTGGTATTGTTTTCAACAACAGGCTCATCTGGGACACTTGTAAAATGAAGAAGATTCAAGGGCGTTGGAGAGCTTCTTACCTACTTTAGAATAGATATAGGAAAGTGGAGCTATGGGATTGGAAAACCAAGAAGACTCTTTTTGGTTTATTAGTCACCTCGGTTGTCTTATATGGCTGCAAGATTTGGGGGAGTAGCGTCTCTAATCACAAGTGGAGATAATTAGAGAGAATTCAAAAGCATCTTATCACTAGTAGTCTCAAAGTCAAAGCTACAATTCTATAAGAGATTCTTTTGGTCGAGGCAAACTCCTTCTCGTTGGAGGCATTTGCTATTATTCGACTTCCTTGTTACCTAAAGAAAGTGGAAAACATGAAAAATCAGCGCTGGCCTAAATTGGTGATGGAGGAAGAGTTAGTTCGCAAGAAAAAATGTGGATGAAGCATAACAACAAGTGGTTGATCAAATGGGATATTAATATACAAAATTGTCCTAAAACCAAAGCTGAAATTAAACAATTCATGTTAGAAAAATTTAGATCTGCAATGTGGACTAAGCAGCTTGGCCGAAAAAAATGCATTATGTCAAAGAGTGAATTCAATCCCATGTCGGAGCATGGGGAAAATGCTTACTTGCATACAACTATTAAGGGTAAGGCTAGACTTTTAATTGTGCAGTTAAGGGCCGGTTCTCATCATTTAAGATGTGAAACTGGTAGATGGACAGTCCCCAAGGAAATTTGGGAAGATAGTAAATTAGAAATTAGTTTTTTAATATTTATTCTTATTCAATTGTTTCATTATGAGTTTAGTTTTCTTGTTAAAAATATTTTATGCAATAGCAAGGCCCACAAAATATTTATCTTGGAGTTTTGATGATGAAATATTTAGTAAAAACTAAATAAACTAGCATAGATATCTTAAATACATCTATCTAAAAGACACCTAGATATCAGTCTCGAGGCGCCTATCTATAGATGTATTTAAGATATCTATGCTAGTTACACCGGTCTATACAATGACAATAACAAAAACTATTATCTTTGACAACCATTTACACCTCAAAGTATTAAAAATATAGCCCACATATATATTTAAAAAAACTAAAGCTAGAAAATAAAACATCACTTAAGTAAATAATAATAGTCCTTAAATTTTATGATTTTATTAATTATATTTTTAAATTTTATTAGATTAATTATTTTATTATCTTATTAATTATATATTCTATAAAGGATGAAAAGAATATAGACTCTAGAAAAAAGTAGGAAAATGGTTGTTATGAGTGAAATGATAGTATTTTCTTTGTTACAATTATAGGTTAGATATAAATTGAATAATTATTTTTACAATAATTTAATAATTTTACTAGTGTGTTACAAAATAGGTTTTTGTTACAATTACAAGTTAGGTTTAAAAGTGAAATATAATTTTTACAATAATTTAAAATAATTTTATAAGTGTGTTACAAAATAGGTCATCACAAATTAGTTTAGTTTAAATTAATAAATCTCTTATGTAAAATAGCTAAGAAGTAAATAATTTGTTTTATTTTCATTTAAAAATTATTTTATTTTATTTTATATTCTCTCTACTACATATTTCTTAAACACAATAAAAAATTTATAATACATTTGAACCATAAGAGTAAGTGTAAAAGAAGAAGATAAATAAATACATAAAATTTGGTATTACTTGCTAAAGATTTACTACCCATTCAAGTAGAAGGGGGAAACAATGATGAAAATAATAATATAGGAGAAGATAAATAAATAACTAAAAGTTGATATTACACCTTGGTTCACCATGTCTACAACCCATTCAAGTAAAGAGGAAAAATAATGAAAACAATGCAAGGCACAATTGGAGGCCATGACCCTGCAATTGAAGGCCAAAGATGAGGATCTAGAAAAGAAAATGGCAAAGGATGAATAGGAGAAACAAGAAAAAGGAAAAGAAATCTTTATTTTTAAGAAAGAAATAGATAATCATAAGGATATGGTGGCCCAAAGGGACATGCAAATTACTCAACTCAGGCAAAAGATTGATCAGCACACCCCTGCACCTGTCTCATTGACTGTACATGCTCAAAACCCGCAACTTACACTTGAGAATGGACATCTCTAGGGTGAAATTATACATCTCTGGAAGGATCTAGAGGCCCGAAGACAAGAGAAGTTGGCAGTGGAAAATAATTTGGCTCTGGCCTGTGAAACATGGGAAACCCTGTTAGCTCAACGACCACCATCAGGTGTTTATGCCCTATTCCTTAGAGAACAATATTTAAGGTAGAAATTATTCAGGATAAGTTGCAATCTCTCTTTTGATTTTGACAATGATATGAAATTTGTTGAATGCTATTTGCAAAACCCAAAAGACCAACAAAATCTATTGTGTGAATTATTCCAACATGGCCACATCATGGGGCATGTGAATACTTCAATGCTTACTTTGTATGTGGGAGAACTTCAAATCAGGAGCTATCTATCTTTGCTCCAAAGCAACAGATTGTGGGAAGATAGAATGGATGAATATAATACAGCTACAGGATCCATTGGTTTGTTAATGCACCATGAATTCCCCAAGACTAGCTAGTTCACCAACACTTTTAAGGCCAATGCTTACAGGCAAGGTGTTATGGCTCATTATGTGCAAAACATAAATTCTTGTATGGCTAAGTTTTTGCTATAGCTGGATATCTCCCAAATGCAGCAGTTACAAGCTGCATATGCAGGTTTGAGGACTTGCCTAATGTTCTTAAGAGGAGAGATCCTGTTTCACCTACCAATATCAGATGGATGACTGACAAGGTACAAAAAATCATACCATTAATCCAACAAAGATAGCAAAATTAGATTGGGATGAGATTTAGACCTCCACTAATTCTGATGCCAGCTCCTTGCTTAAGTCACCTAGTAACACAACCAATGAGAGAAGGGAAATTTAGTACATGGTTCAAAAGGGTGTAGGAGAATGATGGGTTCCAGCTATTCCAATACAAGGATGAAGAAGACTACAATTGCAACACAATCATGGAGGGTAAGAACATATTGGATGAAGCAGATGAAGCATAGCCACGAGGACATGGCATATATTTAGTAGGGGGAGATGATGAGCCATATATTTGACTCATCTATTTCATGATATTTCCTGTTCTTAATACTTTCACAGACACTTTGGGAAATATATTTACATATTATTATAATTATGTTTGTCTTTTGGTTGGATTATGCAAATGTTTGGTTTTCATTTCCTTTAATGAAATCTCTTACTTTATTTTACTGAATTACATTTCAAAAGTGCATATCTTATGTATTGTGGTACAAAGTTGTGAATATTTGTAGAAGGCTTGCAGCAGGGAACTGCCAGTGGTCTCTGGATCCCTTCGGAGCCCTCTGTCCTAAAAAGAACCAGAACTCTGGATAGCTCTAGATGCTGAATACCTTCCAAGAATCATCTTTCGCTTGAGTCGATGACTGCCACAACCCAATCCTAGGATGCAAACATAACTTCCGCATCAATCAAGCAATTGTGAAGAGTAACATCACCACGTCACCACATTTTTGGTGACTAACTGAAATATCTGTTAGCTGACCTTAGTTCCAACTGAAGTTGCTACCACCTAGTGCCATACCATTTTAGGAGAATCATCCAGTTCGCCAAGCAGTTAGACTAACGCAGATTTCTGATCTGTAGTTACCACAGAGGAATCATGCATGTAATAAATTATGCAACTGGCTCTAGTCCCAATTCTCTTTAGTTAGACTTGCTATTAATTTCTTCTTTCCAATAATGCTCGACTGTATAAGTAGGAGCAATTCGTCTCTTTCTAGTTAGTTCCAGTTTCCAGTTTTCATAGATAGTTATCACTAGATTGTTGTAACAGGAGGAAAGTTCCTTGTTTTCATGCTTGTAATTTTCATCCATTCCTGGACTATGATTTAATGCAAATGAAGGGAAATTTCTGTTGAAAGACTTAGTTGAGCAAAGAGGATCAGCTTTGGCTGGGGGAGTAGGGCCCGCTTACCCATCTAAGAGAAGATCTCTCAGTATTCTTGTATGTGTACAATTCTATTATGTTTTCTATTCTGTTAAGTTTCCATTTATCTTCTGTGTGATTGTTAGTTAAATTGTTCCCTGCAGGATTGTTCTTTAAATTCTAAAAACACCAAAAGGATAGACTTGTTATTTGTCAGCATTGTCATATTCAGAGTATTTCATTGTTGTAGATTAACAATGGATACAATTGATCTTCATTTACTTTTTTTAGCATGCTAGATTAATTTCTTTTATTGCAATTGTGTTTATTTCTAGCAAGTGTGTTTATTTCCAGCAAATTAAGATAGTTTCCTTCCAAGCAAGTGTGTTTATTTCTCAGCAATTAGATAGATCTTTATTTCTATATGCACTTTCATTTTTGGCACGACCCACGAACCAAGTTCCATCCAAGAAAGCCATTCGACCAAACCCCCCCATACCAAGAAGTCTTATCGCAGATCACTGTAGACACCTCCAGATTGATAAAAGTAAATGATGATGTATTAACAAGCACTACTAGGGTCGCCACAACACAAGCAAATGAATCAAATATCCTTAAAATGACATGAGAAATGGAAGGACATAAGATGGAAATTGAGCACTTGAAACATTAAGTGGAATACTGCAAGGCTACAAGGTATGACATAGGTGATTTCATGTGATATGCATTAGAAATCCATGATGACTTGACCTTGGTGCAAAAGGAGTTCTACAAGGATGTGTTAGATCTATAGGATGCCTACCAAGATTCATCAAAACATTCTTAAACATGTTAAAAGAATGGCAACATCATGAGGAAGGATGACAAAGATGCATGTGGATCACTTAGTAGAATGGCAACATGAATTCAAGGAAGCACTCCTTGAGATACCATGTTTGAGAGAAAAGAAGATAAATCAAATCAACATGGGACTAAGTTACTCAAATAATACAACTCATAACTTAAATGAGGACACTTAAGAGATATTAAAAGACCACGGTCATTAATTGAAAGATGCGATGAAAATAAGGCATGAATGTCACCCACTACCCTTTAAGGAAAACAATATTTTTTTCCTCAACATAAAATAATGGGACAATTGAGTGGGATCTAGGGCCAACAGAGAAGCACTTTAGAACTCATCCTACGCATCAATAAACAACTCAGCACAAGAAATGCAAATTGACATATTAACACAACAATATCCAACTAAGTTATTGAAAGTCAACTATTGATACTTTGTTCTCCATCCAGATTACAAAATCGGTCCACTTTTTGCTTTGTAACATTTCCTTTCCAAATTGCGTTGGATGCCGGCCATATTTCTCCTCTTGTCAAAACATGGCACATGGACTATTTAAACTAATTAATATGCAATCATTTACTTTTTCCTAGGAAATAAAAAATATCATTTAACATATTAAATATGCTTACAAATGTGCAGATCAAGGCCTATAAACCTTTCTAGCCACTGTGATGCGTGGCATGAAGTTTGTCAAGCCTAGCCTTGGAGGCCTTTTCTTGAAACATATACTAATTCAATTTAACTATGCACAAATAAAATTTAAAATCATTTAATAAATTTGATATAAGCTTATGAGCAAATTCAAATACATGAGTACTCGCGTCATCAGACTTCCTTCGTGCATCGGACTTCTCATATGCTTTTACAAGCTCTTTCCATACTTCCACACATACATCAATTGGCCTTTTTTTGAGCCTTAGCTCAGTAGGGAGTTTTTTTATCTTCTTTGTTTGGTTGCACCAAAATCTCTTGTAGTTTTGAGACATTCATAGCTTTATCTTCTTTACAGACCAACCTATACCAAATTTAGTCTCCATGTCATGGATAACTACTTTTTGTAGGTTCATGGGTATCTTTGAGAATGGCAAATGTAGATGGTCTTTGAACTGTTGAAGGCATGATTCCTTCAACCTATTCACAAACATGTTTCCAACATCTGTCATTCAGACTTCCCCTGAAACCACATCGTATTCTATCTTGGTATTGTTGCTGCCAATGCAAGATGCAAAACATGGCGTGGTGGAAGAAGTCTGTGTCCCAAGAGTGGCTGGGACATTGGAAGTCTCTGCTCCCTGTTCCAGATTCTTAGAGTTTATTGTTATTGATTTCATCCTGGATCTTTTGCTTGATCTAGGACTGGTTGGGGAATCAATTGATTCTCTTTGACACGGTTGATTTGGTTGCAATGTTTCAGGGGCTTTACTACATCATTTTTCTATGTATCTGGCAAGCATTGTCAAGTCCACACCATCCAATTTGTTCACTGCCTCTACCCCCAATATGGAAGCCAATGCCTCTTTATCTTTGTCAGTCTCATGTCCCTATATATATATATAAAATAAATTTCTTCTTTTAAATTTAGAAATAAAAAACTAAAAACTAAAAATCAAAGAAACAATGGAAACATTTACAAATCTATAAATTGACAATGAATTACCTCATTGTGGCCAGACTCTGATCCATTTGCTCCCTTCCCTCTATTTCTTGACATTTTGAGGTGACCTAGGGAAAATTATTTTTGTCTAGTCTGTGGAGGTAAATGAAGTACACACTGCCAGGTATGAAATTTTTCATCCAATTTGTGGTATGAAAGTTTTGTTTTGTGGTATGAAAGCAAGCTACCAATCAAAGAAATTAAAAGAAATGGGTGATTTAAAAGAAACGGGTGATTAATGAGCAAGCTTTACCTTGAATGACTCTCTTTCTGGAATTTCTTCTTCAACTTGAGGGAATTTGTTTGCTTGCAACGTATTGTTTTCCAGAAATAAACATTCAATGGTTCCATAATTCTATACAAAACAATTGTTTAGGCATGAGATGGAGTACGAAAGGTAGGGGACAGGCTGTAAAAAGAATAAATGAGAGCTAAAATTGAACCTTTACTGTAGAGAGGAAGTTGCGGGCATGAAATGTAGTGTTGAATTGCAGCGTGAATTTTGATCTCTCAAAACCCTGAAGGAAATTATAAATTCATCCAAAACTTAATATAGTGCATCAATTTCCACTCAAGTTAAAGCATTGAATTTTAAATGTTCCATGTTAAAGATTATGCTCAAATTGTTTTGCTGGAAACTGAAGAAAAATTTCAAACATCACCATTCTACATATTCCAAGATAAAATAGAAAAAAACTTCCTAAACCCGAACCTCTGGTCATTTTAGCTTGCGATATTTATTGAGGAGAAACCTTAACAAATTATCTTCTTCTTACAACAATGTAGTTCAAAGATGAAGATCGAGTTATGCCATAGGATGTATGGTATACACCCATTCCATTTGGACAATATGTTTTCAACCCTAATTCAATCACCAAGCCTCTTTGATCACTTGGTTACAACCAAATTCAACATGTTTACAGCTTTAATTCAGTAAAGAAATGAAGGTTTGGCTTTCAAATGCAGAGGATATAGGGAGCTTTAGAGATTAAAAGGATAATGAAGTTTAGGCTTTTAACGCAGGCGGGAATTTTTAATGCAGGCAGGAATTTTTAATTTTTTGTTTTTGATTCATTAGTCAGCGCTATAGTTGGCATAGTTAACGCCGACTTTCAGCCCTAAATGTAATCTCTTTGGTGCACCAAAGGCGGCACAAAGTGTGCCTAATTTAGCACCTAGCTGTGCCAAACCAAAATATTCCTCATGCAAACATTTAGAATTTAGGTAAATGTTTAAGTAGTAAGGGTTTTATAACATTGGAATCTAGTGTAACAACAACATACCACCAACTAGCTTGGAAAAAAATGGACACATCCTAGAAAATTTACATAATAAAAACATAATTTGATGGAACTTAAAAAAAGTTGTATTGTGTTTTAGTAACTTGAAAACCAAACTCTTTTACCTATCAAACAAATAAATTCAGATCTTATGCCTTCTCTTGGTTAATGAAGATATACATGCTAGCTAAATCAATCAAGATGTCAAAGGTTTTAGCTAGTGGCTAGACTTCCATGCAATACTAATTATGAAAACATAACATATTAGGCTACAAATATGATTTCCATACAACATAAAGTAGGTCATGCTATGTATCAATCTTTCATTAAAGTTGTAGTAAATTGTTAAGTCTTATATGGGTTGAGCCATTTGTAAATATTTGTTGGATTTTATTTGATGAGGGGATTTCTACATAACCAAGCCAACTACTTTCACCACGACCTCTATGGAGGATAAACACCAATCATGAAAAATAAAAAATCAAGAATTAAAGTTTTGGATCTTATCTAAGATAAATATTCTCACACTATCTAATGTAAAGTAGGTTTCAATCAAAAATAAGGAATCCAATCACTAGTTTTCAAAGAGAAAATATCTACGGTTTTAATGAATTTGTGGAAGAAGTGAAAGGTAGAGAACTGACTAAAATTATTAGTAATAGGTTTTCTTTCATCTAGGATAACAAGGGACCATGGAAGGGATGTTCAACTAAAATTATTAGTAATAGGTTTTATTTGTAGTCAGCTTGTAAATAAATGTCTTTTTGATGTGAGTTTGTAGTCATCTTGTAATCATAAGATTTGAGCTCTAGTTGTCAAGATTCCACGTGTAAACTTTTTGTGAAGAGCAAAATGTTGCAATGTCCTATTTTATTTTTCATAGTGTGTCTTAATGAAAAGCGAGCGTATTAAAAAGATAATTTCAACAATATTCTCTTGGTGCACAGTTGTTATGTGACTATTGTCATTGTTGTGTATTACAGGATCCAGAGGAGGCCATGGAGAGAGGACGTGGATGGCGTAGAACTACTAAATCGCAGAGAGGAAAGTGGGAGGAAATAGATATGACAACGGAATCTGCAGATACAATAGAGGTAAGAAGAGAAAGCAACCTGAACCAAAGGAGGAAGGTGTTTATGAATTCACAAATGCTAGAACATAGAGGAGATAAAGTCATTTTTTTGTCCATAAGGCCTCTGAGGTCAAACTTATTGGTTGAAAATGCATAGGAATGGTGATTAAATGTGATTCTATAATCAAGGGAAAAGTTTTAAAATTAGGATGGCCAAAACATGATATCAATATGTCAAATATATGACTAAAGTGAGGTTTTGTGTTGGATAGCATATTCGTTGAAATGATATAATTGGTGTACTAAACATTATTTACTATGTTGTGTATTATAGGGGCCAGACAAGGCCATGGTAACAGATCATGTCATATCAAATGAGGACACAACGGATGAAGCGGGACATCAAGTACTCAAATCTTGACTTAACTTAGCAAAAATGATCTAATGACATTTTGTGATACATCCATCTTTTTTCACAGTATTATTGAAATTTATAATGTATTATCCAATCTTGACATAAATTAATGCATGTTGTTAATTATTTTAGATGGAGATTGGAGCAAATGCAAAGCTTGAGCGTTCAACTAGCAAAAGAACAAGATATGTACGTGGACGTGGTACTAAAACTGTTAAGTCATGTAGAGGACAGTGGGTGGAAGAGGATATGACAATGGATCCTACAGACACAACAAATGATTGCACTGAACAAGAGGTTGGTCATGACTATAGTTATGTTAGTATGAACAGGGTTACTTTGCTATCTAGCTCTTTCTTAGCTTGTTCTCCACCTTAGCTCTTTTCACACTAGGTTAAGTTTACTTAGGGACTTTTTCACTTTATCCCACATTGGTTGTGTATTGAGTCTCTTGGGTGGAATATCTTATATATACCCACCTCTTGCTCTCATATGAGCATCCCATTCTATTGTAATGCTTTGCATTCTCTTGAGTTAAATACAATTTATTTGTCTCATATCTGATTACTATTTTGCTTTCTCTCAATCACTTGTATGCTTGGGTAGAAATCTAACATGGTATCAGAGTGGTTGTGAGTTGTGGGTTAGCATTTTTTTTAGAAATCTAAGAGTGTAGAGTTGTTTTTCGAAGCACATGAGTATGCTCTTCTCTTGCATCTTCGGATGATCTGGAGAAACAGAAAAGTGTGGAGAAAACTCTAGTTTGTGAGTTATGGGTTTCGAAGCACATGAGTATGCTCTTCTCTTGCATCTTCTGATGATCTAGAGAAACAGAAAAGTGTGGAGAAAACTCTAGTTTTTGGGGGGGGGTTCATATTTTGACTTGCCAATTGCAAGCTTTTTTCATAGCTTCCTCAAGACTCTTTGAGCTAAAATCTAACAATCAGCTTGCATTTTATTTATTCTGATCAATCTTGCAGGTTGCAACATGCCTTTGTCTATCTTAGGTAGCTGATTCAGTCTTTGCATGCCATTTTTTTGGTGCAAAACACTTTTTTTCAATTAGAGTCACATTTTCTGTAGATCACAGAGAAAAATGCCTTCTGGGTTTTGTTTGCAGCACCGAAAAAACTATCTGGGTATCTGTTAGTTTTTGCATACAACTTATATATTTTACAAAAATGACATTAGAAAGCTACAACAAAACCCCTCTCCATTGGCGTTTTGGAAATTGCAGTTCAACTTCCAAAGGCCGTAACTCGGGCTCCCGACCTCGGATTTGCGAGCTTCTTTTCTTGATTTTGGCTAATTTTTCATGCTCTACATGCTGGTGTAATCATTTTTTGATTTCAGTGTATAGATTTTTTAGTAATCTCATATTCTCACACGTGACTCTACATAGTTCCCATTTTTGGGACTTTCATAACTTTTGCATACAGCCTTAGATCGAGGCGATTCTTTTTTTGAAAGTGCATATTTTTTCATGTACTTCGTAGTGGTACTTCTAATTTCATTTGGGTTTGTCCCAAAATTGTAATTTTAGTATATGTTCATTTTGTGAGGATTTGTAAAAGCATTGAAGTCAAGTCCACTCAGCGTTCTCTTGCTAGTGGCCATTGTAACCGCACTACATGTAAAGTGCCAAATCAAATTTTCTTGGGGGGGTTCTTTGATTGAGTGGAAAAGGGGGTGTCTTATGTGCTCTCTTTGAGTCACATCTTTTATGGGGTTATTGTAATCATTTTGGGGGTTCATCATGGATATCAGTTATTTCCATCCTTTTGTTGTTAAGTTAACCTCAGAGAACTATTTGTCTTGGAAACAAGGGATAAAGAATCATTGCCTTGAGCAAGATCTATTGCCCCATCTCTTTGGACTCATTCCTGAGCCAAGTGACTATGAACAGAAGAATGCATGGTTTAACAATAATGACATGGTCTATGGACTAATATGTATTACTATTTCTAAGGATATTCTACATCACATAGAGCACACTGAGTGCCCTTTCACTGCTTGGACCATCATCTAGCAGTTGTATGGAGACTTTGAATCTTCATATGATAGTGATGTTCCCTTGGATGACCAGGCTCTGGTGGATGATACTAAGTCTTCTTTTACCCTATCTTGTGTGACATACATTGATACCCCATCTTCAGATACAACACCTGTTGCTTCATTAGATTCCAGAGATGCTTCTTTGAGAGCTTCTAGTGATTCTTTGCAGTAGGATCATTACAGTCTTCCTGATTGGGATTCCTATTTATCAGACATTGCATCTTTGGTGGAGTCTCACATTTCAGATTTGAAGGACACATTTGAGGGGCTATCTCTCCTCTTTCATGACAATTATTTTGTCCTTGCACCTATTGTTACTACAGAGTTCAGAGAGGCTTCTTCGAGGACTTCCAGTGATTCTTTGCAGTAGGATTATATTTGTCTTCTATATTCACTTCATTGGGACCAATTTCTACCAGACATCTCTAATTTGTTTGTAGAGTCACATTTCGGATTTAGATGACACTCTTGAGGACATTCAACTCCTCTTTGATGACAGTCATTTCATCACTATTATCCCATCTTCCTTGTCTTTGGATCTTGTACCTCCTGGTTGTACACATGGGATTGGATTTCTTCTACCTTCGTGCATTGAGGCATCTTTTGATATTCACATGGGGACACTTGAGTAGAGTTCTGAGATAGGATACATCTTAAGACTTCCTTCCTCACCTTGCTTCTTTGAGTGGGAGTTACTTCGACATTCACCATTGGAGTTGTTTCTTCCTAAGGGGAGAAATGTCATTTGTCACAAACGGATCATCTTCAACATTCATATATGGGCATCCTCTTTTGGCACATGAGCTACTTTGTTGTGGGGGGGTTTCATAGTCTCTTTCACTCTCTCTACTTCTGGGGGGTCTCCTCTCTCTCTATTTTGGGGGGGGGGGGTTCTCTCTCTTTGGGGAGAATTTTATGGGTACCTCATCAGGCTTGACATGCCGGGACCCATTTCCCCCTAAGTTGCACTTAAGGGGGGGTGTTAGTGTGAACATGGTTACTTTGCTATCTAGCTCTTTCTTAGCTTGTTCTCCACCTTAGCTCTTTTCACACTAGGTTAAGTTTACTTAGGGACTTTTTTACTTTATCCCACATTGGTTGTGTATTGAGTCTCTTGGGTGGAATATCCTATATAGACCCACCTCTTGCTCTCATATGAGCATCCCATTCTATTGTAATGCTTTGCATTCTCTTGAGTTAAATACAGTTTATTTGGCTCATATCTAATTTCTATTTTGCTTTCTCTCAATCACTTGTATGCTTGGGTAGAAATCTAACAAGTACATGTGATGAATACTTTTAGAAAATTATTGTTTGTGGATGTTCTGTATGTCGTGGAAAGAAACAATTCAAATGAGTGATTGTAAAAAGACATTACTTATATGATGAGATTCTAGTCGGTAGTATGCCTCCTACAATCGATTCAAATCCAATAGGAATTATGGTAAGGAATTTTCCAATTTGATATAAATAACATGTATACTTCGTTTAAACATTGTTTTATATTATTTAAATAACTAATTTTTTTCTTAATGGATACTTGCAGGATAAAGTTCTTGGATCATCGAATTCCAGCCTAGAGGGCAATGATCATTTATCAAATGATACATCTAACAAAAATATGTGCCAATATACTAGCTCAGAAGATGAGGAATTGATGAAAATAAGTAACAGAACAAGAACTGGTTTAAAGATGCATAATTTACTTAAAGAGAAGGGGAAGGTGGACTACATACCCTATGAGAATGAATGTGATGGAGATGATAGTTTGAGATCAATTTACAAAAAGACATTTAATCGTCGACTATATTGTGCTTGGCCTAGTGATCAACAACTACTTAGAGCGTATGAGGTGTTTCAATTTTGGGGATACAGCTACATGATACGACCCTCCAATATTCATGGAGTGAATCTAGGCCTCTTTATTGTCCAAAGTGTACATTTGGGATCTAAACATAGAAACAATTCAGAACAAACCACTAGGAGATTAATGCCATATTATGTTCCATCATATTACAGCGGTGAATGGAGAAGGCTAGCAGAATATTAGCCTAGCATGTCAGCATATGGTCTGAATTTGAATATGTATACACATTGTCTCCAATTGGAAAGTGGAAAAGAAATGAATAGAGATCATCTTATTTATATAGATAGATGTGCATACACACACAACAATATTGCAGGATTTATAAATAGTAGTAAGGGAAGGGACCCTATTGTAAGACCTAATTATCAATTTGTTGAGGTTATAAATGATAAAGATGGAGATATGGAAAGAGAGGTTGATAGATTGATAATGGTTGAGGCTATTATGGACCTTACCATTGGGGATGAGTTATTGATTGATTAACCCTTCTTAAAATGCACTCCTACGCAAAAGAAAAGGGAAGAACAAGGTCTCCCTAAGGATGTTCTTAAGGGAAGAAAACTAAAGAATAATAAATGAGTGTGAACTGATGTTTTATAAACTATGTTGTCAAAATTGTGTTTTATTTAAATTGTTGTATAAAAAAGGTAGTCTATAAAATAATTTTCCATTATTCAATTGATGCATATATGTTCATACAATTTATATTTTTATTTTTTAAGCCATATTTGATTATATTTCTTTGAAATTGATACATTTATGATTTATCCAATTGTTGCCAAACATTAAATAATGCTTGCATTTGTTGATAGGTAGAAGATGTTGATGAAACACATACTAATACCCAAGATCCAACTCGGTTATTAAGATTTGGATTGGATGATCCAAACCATCCTTTAAACAATACTAGGGTGAAAAGAGCAACATTGAAGAGAATACTACCAGTTGAGAAATTTGAAGAGCTGATGAGATCCACATACACTGATTACATGCCACCTAGCCTTAATGATGATGATCATGATTATGAAAATGCAGTGCATGAAGAAGGATTGAATGAAATGCTTACAGGTTTCTTTGGGGATGGAAACAATGATGACAATGATGATCATATGGTTGACAATAACAATGATAGCAGGGGTAATTACCACCAACATAATGTTGATGATAACAACCTGAAAGACTCCATCAAGCAAGAAACAAAGACACCCATGTTCAAATCGGGTGCAAGTAGAACCTCAAAATTGGCATGCATATTAATATTATTAGAAATCAAGTCACAATTTTGTTGGTTAGACAAAGGATTCACTACCCTACTGAAGTGAGTTGAAATCTATTTCTTACTTTGCATTGTCAATTGGTGTATATAATTCGTAAACATTCATCAACTTCGTTTATATTTCTTTAAGGGGATTTTAAAACCATATATTGTATATAAATAGTCCTAGTATAAATTGACATATCAAACATGTTCATCATAAGTCAAACATTCAATTGATTTAATCTCTAGCAATCTTACAGGGCACTAAAAAATAAAATATTCCTTGAAGAGAATGCGTTGCCATCAACTTGCAAAGAGGCACGTCTGTTGTTGGTTGAGTTGGGGATTGAATATAAACACATTCATTCATGTAAAATGATTGCATTTTATACATAGATGAATATCAAAACAAGGTAGAATGCCCTGTATGCAAAGAGAAGAGATATCGTACAGATGTACAAGGTCCTACAGTTCCAAAGAAGGTTTTACGTCACATGCCAATTATACCTAGACTTTAACGAATGTTTTGTTGCAAGTCACTTGCACAATTGATGGACTGACATGTAAAGAATAGGAGTAAAGATGGATTCATGTGAATTCCAGCCGACTCCAAAGCAATGAAACACAGAGGAAAAATGGCCAAGAAAATTCAAAGATGAACCCCGTAGTACATCAGGTTTGGTCTTGCAAATTATGGAGTGTGACCATTCTCTTTCTTGAGCTCAAATTATAGTGTTTGGCTAGTTAGATTGATAGTATACAATATTCCCTATGGATGAGTGTTAGAAAGGAGCACCTTATGCTGACTCTTATTGTTCCAGGAAAACATCAAGTTAAAAATATGGATGTTTATCTTGCGCCTTTATTGATGAGATGCAATTGCTATGGAAAGGCATAAAAATGTATGCCATATAACATCCTCCATCAAATAGGTCCTTCATGTTGTATGGTGTGATTTGTTGGACTATTCATGATTTCTCAGGACTTGGTGTTTGTTCTGGTAAGATAAAATATTTACGTATTTACACTCGTAATTTATTTTCATCCCAACTTTCATACTTAGTTTTATACTATTTTTTGATGTTATTAACTTTACTTATTGAATTGCAAGGCTTCAAACAAAGGGGATATTTGCATGTCCAAGATGTGCAAAATAGTTTCAAGGGCGGTATAATAAAGATCTACATAAATTTATCTACGCAAACAACATGATTTTTCTACCAATAGATCATAAGTTTAGAAATTGCCTAAAGAATCAATTTGATGGAAAAGTTGAAAATAGAGGCTCTCCCATGATTATGGGTCTAGGTGATTGGCTTAAAAAGTATGAAGATGCTGAACTGAAAGCTTGGGAGGATTTTTTTGATCAGGGTGATTCAATTGAAGAACTTGAACAAGTTGTAGTTAATATGCCAGCAGGAATGAAAAGGAAATCCATATTTTATGAGCTCCCTTACTGGAAGGATCTACTAATATCTCACCTATTAGATCCTATACAGATCTTCAAAAATATTGCATATTCTATATTTCAACATATATCAAGCAAAGAGAAGGACACCTTGTCTTCGAGGAGATATATTGCTCTTTTGCATACGAAAATTGATAGAAAACATTTGTGGCCAAACAAGGAAAATGAAACATATGCAGAAGCTCCATGGATTTTGACAAAAAAAAGAGATAGACCAACTAAAAAATGTCATCCGTTCAATAAGGACACCTACTGGCTATGGGTCATCATTGGCTGAAGCTTTTATAGTTGATGGACATATCACAGGATTTAAAACACATGATTTTCATAATTTTATGAAGATATTATATATCATCATTTAACATTTACTGGTAACATTGATTAAGTACCAAATATATTTTGATATTTTATTGTGTGAGAAAAAATTACTAATGACCTTTTCATAAATGTGTTTGATAGCATATCAGGCCATTGGCAATTAGGGGGGATTCCTGTCTTACAGTTGACTTAGGGAATGTCATAAGTCGATTGTCAGCATTTACAAGGTATGTGGTTATATGAAATGTTCATGTGTGAAAGACATAGAGATATTATATTGCATTTTAATTTTTTAATAAAGTTTCATACTAATTTACTATTCTTATATTAGGTGGGTGACCTCCAAGGAGATCCACGAATGTGAAGTACCAAAATGGAAGAAGGAAATTGCAGAAATTGTATGTGTATTTGAGAAGGAGCTCCCTACAGGTTTCATGGACCTACAAGTCCATTTACTTATACACCTAGTCGATGACATTGAATTGGTGGGTGTTGTATCAATGAGGTGGATGTTTTTCTTTGAGAGGTATATGAAAACTCTAAAAAGATATGTCCGACAAAAGGCACATCTAGAGGGTTGCATGGCTGAAGGGTATGTATTGAATGAAGCATTTTTCTTCTTGTGTGAATTCCTTGGTAAGGATATTGAAGATGGGCCACACTTCTGGGATGAAGAACAAGCATCAAATATTATTGATGGAGAAAAACCACAATCTAATAGTGTTCAAGTAGAAATTAGTAAGTAAATTCATGACCAGTGTGGTTGTTTTTCTTGTAATCATTAATTTACTCTGTAATTTATTTGTCAAATTAACAACATGACATTTGGAGTTTGAAATAAACATGTTGACATGTAATAGGTGTAGATGAAAGTTCTATACTCGACAAGTTCATTCTGTACCACATGGACTTTATGAACAAATGGATTGATCTGTATGATAAAAAGAGAGAAGAAGTGTTAGAAATAAGGAGACAGTTTAAGAGATCGAACCCAAGGAATAATCTACTTCCCACTGATTTGCTTGGGGAATGGGGCAAAGATTTATACTAGAATGGGTTACTGAACAAATACAAAATCAAATAGAAGATACAAGTATAGATTCATACATAACAAAAGATGAAATCAACATGTCTAGAGGATGTGAAAGAAAGGTATAGTTGGAATTTTACAAAATGTTGTTTCCTTACAATTTTGACACTATTAACTATTTTAATATTAGTCATTATATTTGTTTTCACTGAAATAAATGGTCTTTCACAGGTGAGGAAATATCCAGCAATGTGGGCATATGGTTGACATTATTGTGTAGAAAGTGTAGATGTAAAGAGACAATCCTTCGATTGTGGCATCATGGTTGACTTCAAGCAATCTAGTCGATCAAGCTCAAAAGATAAGAATATAATTGAAGGGAATCTACAATATGCTGGGAAAATACAATAAATTATTGAGTTGGATTACCATTCTTTTAAATGTTGTATTATTAAGTGTAGATGGTATGAAGCATGTGAGAGGACACAAAGACATGATACCCATAGTGGATTGTTTTCTATAGATTCCTCATGGTTCCTACTAGAGGATAAGGAGCCTTATGTTCTACCAATTCATTGTGAGCAGGTATTTCTTTAACTCAAACAAGAAGCGATAGTGATCATTAATCTATTAATTCATAGTTTATTGCGAATATATACATGTGTTTATTAATCAATAAAATTGTTATAACATACATCTATTATTTCAATGATGATGAAGATGATGCAAGTCAAGATGAGGATGATGATAATATTAAATACTTGAAAGAACATATGAACATTGACAATGATACACTGGATGACATTGTAGAAGACAATAATGTTAATGACCAAGACTTCTAAATTTTTAGAATTATTTGCAATCCATGTTTAAAAAAGGATGATTCTTATGGCCTAAACTTTGAAATGCTTTAGTAATATTATTCGTGTCGATACAAATTATCTATTGTAATATCCTTAAATTATTCAATCTTTGGTATGAATTGTTGGCAGAAAAAATTAGGATTACTTGGATGCTTCTTTCATTCATTTTGTATCAACATATGTTCGTGAAGACACAAATAATCTCGAGTAATGGGAAATAAAGCAGTCCCGTCATCCAATTCAATATAGCAAATCTTAGGGTTGTATTTTTTTGCAAGAAGTCTTAGCAACTGGACATTCACGAACACATTTGGGACTACTAATTTACCCAAATTTAGGCACCAAGGATTTGAAATGGGTTTATGTCTGTACATCTTCTTATAATGGAAGATAAAAAGATCATACCCTCTAACCGGTGTCCATATGTCCCCTATTTGTTTGTATAAATCTTCTAACTTTTCAGCATGTGGGTTCAATTGGGCATTTCTTCTAGACTTCTGTCTTGACCTGTGGTATTGATCTAGTAAATCCTGGTTTAAATGCCTATCTCCCATTTTTTGCCTCTTACTCTTAGGGTTTTGCATTACTTCCTCCATGTTCTGTAAATTATGAATGCAAGATAATATATGCGAGCCGGTCAGAAGTACTTACTTGGCAAATCGCTCTAGTTATGAATTACTGTCTAGCTGCTCCTCGTGATCGCTCCTTGCAATGCCCTTCAAAATTCACATTCAATCAACTTAACTCTGTGCAATTAATGGCATCTTGATTGTGTATCTCATATCATCGAAGGGAATTTAATTTTTTGAATAAGGGACGTTGGATCACCGCCATCATGTCTTGTCACTTTATTTCAAGGTGATAGGCTTTGAGATCTCATTTATTTTAGTTTTATACTTGTTCGGGACTTCGGTGTGACCCCATATGGCATCTGCCCGATAACATAAGTCTCTTCAAACATGGACTTAACCTTCTAATGTTTTTATTTCATCACGTTTTTGAAGCTCGACTATAAAGACCTTCTCTTCGATATAGTAGAGTCATTCCGATATACCTCTTACATTGTTCTTTTATCGGCGAGACTCCTATCGGTGGGACTCCAAACCTTATCACCTTGACATCCTGAACTCCCTTTATGAACATTTTCGATGATATCGTTTGATTGACATGACACATTTTGGTGTCATGCTGAAATGCCTTGTCCGTTCGATGTTTGGGGTATCTAGACTGCTGAGTGACTCTTGCCGATATCCCTTGTCTCTTCGATTTCTTTTATTTCTTCAATTTTGTATAACTTTACTTTTTGTCTTTTATGCCTTCAGGTCATCGAAGAGACTGGATGTTGAGTCTCCCCGATGTAGTATTATCTCACCGATATTGTTTATAACCTTGAAAGCGTAATGATTTTGATCAAATATTTTATGATGGAGGTAAGGAATTTTAGGGTTAATGATGGAACGTTGGTATTTTCAGGTTTGAGTGAAATAACTTATTAGGAATTATGGCAGGAAATGGAAAAATTTTAAGGTTTGAAATTTTGATCCAACATGACCCTTAATCCCTTAAACCCTAACCCCTAATCCTTTAACAATTAATCCCTACTAGATCAGAACAATTAGGCGCTAAATTTGGTGCTCTAAAGTAGGCACTAAATTAGGCGCTAATCAGGGCACTAATTTAGGTGCTAATTTGCACCTAATTTAGTGCCTACTTGTTCTGATCGGCACAAAAAATGCCAAATAAAGTGCCATCCCGATAAATAGCACTGACTTTTTAAAAAAATTAGAGAAAAATACATTAAAACAGTGGGTGGAAGCATAAAATGTAGCAAAAAAGGGAGCTAATCATAGGGATTTGTTGTAGTGGAAGGATGTTTTATTCCTAAAATATATACGGTTTTTTGTAATAGGAGCATTGTTATGTGTGAAAGCACAATGATTTCTTTTCATTTAGTTTAACAATACTTTATATGGTTAAATTTTTGGTGTTAAGAATTTGCATTGTATCATTGCACTTAATTATATATATTAACTGTAAGTTTGTATAAATGATTTAGCTTAATAAATAAGTAAACAAATTTAGATTAATTTTAGAGATGTTTATAACCATAAATGAATATTTGTAAAAATTAAATGTAATGGATAGGTGTATGTAGTTTTACATTTGAAGATGAAATGTGGAAGTTGAAGATATGTAGAATTAGTGTGAAAATTTGATAGTGTGTCCACTATTATTGATCTGATTATTTTGAAGCAATTGTAAAAAAATTGAGGATAATGTAAATTAAAGATTTGATGATGAAATGTGGAAGTTGAAGATATGTAGAATTAGTGTGAAAATACCATAGTGTGTCCAATATTATTGATCTAATTATTTTGTTATTGATCTAATTATTTTGAACCAATTGTAAAAACTTTGAGGACAATGTAATTTTCTCCATAAATTAGGTTTATTATTTTTTAATAAAAAATTTATTATACTTTTATTATTTTATTCTAACCCAAATTTTAATACAAATAAAGTATTTCCATGATTTCTTGGAAATTAGGATTTTTTTTTTGAAAATTTTTATTGAATATTTTATTCATTATTAAGTTTTCATAGTCAATAATAAAATTTAGACTTGTATTTTAATAAACACATTTATTTTTCTATATATCAAAATTTAAGCTTTTTCCATTGAAACAAGGACATGGAGTGTAGAGCAAATTTTTGAATTTTTTAAAATTTCAAATACAAATATTTATTTTTGTAATGGATGTATGTTATATATATAAGTTTGTGTAAATGATTTAGGTTAATTAAAAAGTAAACAATTAATTTAGATTAATTTTAGAGTTATGTTTATAATCATAAATGAATATTTAAAAATTAAATGTAATGGATAGGTGTATGTAGTTTTAGATTTGATGATAAAATGTGGAAGTTGAAGATATGTAGAATTAGTCGACCAATGGGTGAAAACACAATAGTGTGTCCAATATTATTGGTCTAATTGTTCTAAACCAATTGTAAAGAATTTGAGGACAATGTAAAGTAATGATTTGAGACATTTTCTCCATAAATTGGTTTATAAATTACTATATTAACTAATGTTATTTTTATTTGAATTGCATAAAAAATATAGTTTATAAACCTTTTTGACATTATTAAGAGTTATTTCTAAAGTATATAAACCTTTACGAATCACATGAATAAGTATATTGAGTGCTTGGATATTATGTTATATCAGTCTATAACTTTATGAATGTTAAGACTGGGATCGTATGTGACATCAGTTAAGTTTGAGCCATGCAATCTTATTAAAGATAAATTTGATAAGAGAGTAATGTGGATCATTTTTTCCTTAATAGTCTTTCTATAAATGTTAGTCATGAAAATGAAGTTAGTATTGACCTACTCATTAAAGAATTAGGTGCTCATAGGTTGGCTCTATGAATTGGTGTTAGATGTGGCTAATAGGGGCTCTATGCAATACTAATTGTTCCTATCCAACCTATTGATTCAAGTATGGGGAAGTTTAGTGGTTTAAGGCTAAGGGCTAGTCTTCTTGAAGAATTCTAGATGTTAGTTGAGTCATCCCTTTACCTCATGGAATAGTTGTAATACATGTGTAGATTAGAGTTATGCCCACAAAATATTTAAACGTACACTACAATATTGTGTCATTAGAACTTTTGGGATTCTCATAATCATTCTATACCTAAGATTTCATCAACTAACTAAATATATCATTTTAAAGGTCATCCAAGTGGTACACCCTTGGATTGGAAGATTATCTTGTGTAGCCTATCCATCCACCCACATACCAAGATATGGTGGGACCATTGAAAGGGATCAAAATTATAACATAGGCATGAAGTGGCATTCATAGATGCTATTAATGTCTATGTAGGCACTCCATAATCTGAGGACATGGGTACATTACTCGAAGATATAGTCAATTATACTTCTAAGTTGCAAAAGAATATTATATATAGAGGAGGTAGATATTTACCATACAGAGCATTTAATAATAATTGTTATGTTTCAACACTGTAAAGAAATACATTTAAAATATATTATGGTGGACCACAATTGAAGGTTGGATAAAATATTTGTTTATATACACTTGTAGAGGGTGTTTAGAATCATAACTTTGATAATTCACTTATGTAAGTATAGTAATCGGATTATTCATAGATTTTTTCGAATGATTGATTTATACATCATGAGATATCAATTAAGAGATGGCAACTTTGGTGGTATTAAGTTTAAGTCTTGTTAAATACATATTTTTATTTGGGATAGTACTCCCTCATACAAGGAAGTTGTCTTGGAAACACAGAGTTAATAAGTTAGTCTTTCTAATAGGAAAAATTGTAAATCCATTCCAAATTGCATTTAGTTTTATGTCTATTTTAGGATGTGGTGTTACTATATTTGATGATAGCTAAAAACACAAACTTGACACCAAGATTTATTTAACATAAGTTATATTGTGGACCCATAACCCACAGGTCCAAGGATCATTTGACATCTTAAACTTTGGACACTATGGTGTTGTTTAGGTGAAATGAAACAATGCTTTTACAAGATATGAAACCAAAATGATTATCTTAGCATCTGTCATGAGGACATGTTGGAATTTAGAAGGAGAGAGCCAATCCCAAACTAAGCCATTATTAGATTAAATAAAACCTTTTTGTGATATGCAAGTTCCTCAAGACGTTATTTGGAAAAGAGCTAGTTTATACATGCAATGTTTAAAACTTCAACATGTTTTATATTTTATAGAAAATTTTCATGAATTTTCCATTATGTTGTCTAACTTCTAGAAACACATCAATGTTATTGAAATTCATATCAGAATAAAATTCTTGAGCTCATTGTTGTGAGTAAAAATCTAGTCATCTTACACATCCTAGGCACATGGAGATTTAATAGGAATTCTTATAAGCTTACTATATAAGATTAAAATATAACCCCAAGGAAAGGCACAAGATGAAAAAAATCCAAGGGCATAGAAATATTTGTAACCCATCTTCTGAAATATTGATTTTTTAAATGTTGTTTGGGGATTTAGGTTTGGAAAATCAATCAAAAACCTTGACTTGTGTCTTTAATTTTTAGATGATTGTGAAATCAATCAGGATGGAAAAGATGAAGAAAGATATTCAAATAACCTAATTACTTAAAAGGAAATATTAGACCTATTGTTTCTCTATGAAGTACTTTTTGAAGGTAATAGTTGTTGATGTTTTGTTGCTTAAGTTGCCTTGTAAGATTGTTTTACCATCTTTATTTTATTGTACTTTGTTATTGGACCTGATCAACACAATAACCTTGTACATATGCTTTTGTCCATTATTTGTGAACCTATGACAAGGTGAAGTATGTGAAATAATATGAACTTTGTTTAAAGGTTATTGTGTACTTGTTTCCATTCAATTGTATTTGGTATATGAAAAGAGGATATTCATGTAGTCCAGAATGCATGACTATCATCTTTGAATATATTTTGAGTATATGGTACTTAATGATGAATGACTACATAGTATGGGATATGCATGCCATTCACTAGGTAAGTGCTATACATGATTACATGATAATACTTTTGTGTATTAAAGTGTGATGCAAGAGCATCCAGAAGTCATTCATATAAATTGGGATAGTTAATGTTGAGTTGTAGAGTGCCAGGAAGAGACATTGGAGAACACCACATTTACTATATTTCCATATCAGAGATTGCAGATCAAGACTTAGCATCTACATATCATCATCTACATCATATTCAAAATTCAGGTCATTTGGATTTGTCTGGTAAGAGATAGCGCTATCAAAAGATTACCTATTTTCACAGAGCAGAGCAGTCAGTGTTCAGTTGAAGCCTAATAGATTTGTGGAGAAATTCCATGAATTGCAGAGCCTAATGGAACATCATTCAAGGTAATTTGGGACCTGGCTAACCTTCATGGAGAACCACATCAAGTTTCATCCATTTGTGAAGCAATACCATATGTTTTAGGCTGGCCTACATGTTTCTACACGTTTCCTACTACCCGTTACAATTAGGCTGACTAGATAATGTTTTGCAGGTTTGCAGAAGATATAAATGAAGGATAAAGGATTGTTTCAAGGCAGTAATGAAGTTTGTGAAGAAAGTATGTGAAGAGACATGAATAGTTCATAAGATACAGAGGTGTTTTAAGAAGGCAACAAAGTAGCAACAAAGCACAAAGCAAAGAGAGTAGAAGAATATACATGGCAACAAATAGAGAAGAAGAAAGAGGAAAAATGACACGAAAGAATGATGTTGTATGAATCTTTTGTAACCTTGGGCTACGACCTAGCATCTGAAAAGCCCTAGAGGCATATGTAATGAGGTTAAATGAAGTTTTGATATAATGAGAAGTGATCTTTGAAGGCTAGGTTTTTCCCTTTTAGGGTTTTTTGAGGATAAATCTTGTGTCTTGTGTTTATGAGCATCTCTTATCATTCTGTTGTTTTTTGTATGTTGTTTTTACATCTTGTTATGGTCATGGTGTGGATTGTTTAAGGCTGCAAGGCTGGATAGTCCTTCATTGGACCCTTCAACCTTGATTGCATTAAAGTGACACCTAAAAGATTGACATATTTGTATTAAAGATAAGGTTACACATGAATGACAAAATTTAAAGGATTATTTGATAGGGGATTTTGTGTACTCACTTATATCAGCTTCTCAAGTATAAATTCATGATCTATTTCATGTGAAAATATACTTATAGTTCTAATCATGTTATTGATTAACAAAGTATTTCTATGGGATTTAACTGTGGTTTCAGTTGAAGTAGAAGAGTTATTGAAAAGATTTAAAAGTTGAGAAATATGATTATAAGTGAAGTAGATTCATTGTGATATCGATGATGTTACATACACACTTACTTTCTAATTATTTTTTTGGTGAATTATGTTGTAGATTTAACTTGAGCTACTGAGCACAACAGTTGATTTACAAGGGGAGAATTGTTATGGGACTTTTTCCCCAAAATGGAAAAGAAATTTATTTTATGAATAATCCTTTGAAATTATAAGAGGATAAAAATTTATTTATCCTTTATAATTAAAAGAGAGATGGAAAATAAAGGATATTATGATCCTTTGGCTAAAATGGAGATTAATAACGAGTATTTATATTATGATCCTAAGTGAGATTAATATGCACTAACAATTATGATAATTAATACGAATCCAAGCACTACAATATTCTATATTTAATGAAGTTGCAAAAATTATAAATTAAAATAATGATATTTTTCACAACCAATAAATGAAAAAGTGATAAAAATATACTCTTTTTCATTTAAGATTTATTTTTCAATCATTAAAATTTAGACATGGACATGGATGCTTTGCAAGGGTAACTTACCAAATGATTATTTTATTTATTGCGCCTATTAAAACAAGTCTTGATTCTACAATTACATATACCAATTTTATAATTTAAAAAATGAATCCTTTATGATTTGTCATTATTCTTTTAATTTGAGCCAAGATTACAATTAGGGTTACATTTAGGGTTAGGGTTAGTATTACGGTTCAAATTAGGATTATAATCAGGGCAAATATATAACTAAAAGATTGGGGTTAGAATTAGGGTTAGGGTTAAGTCTAAAATTAGAATTAGGGCTACAATTCAAATTAAGGTTAAAATCAGGCAAATATATAACAAAAAAAACATTATAGTTAAAACTAATTTGAAATTTGTACAGAGACAATTTACAATTATAATGAGTTACAAGTTACAATATGAGTTTCATGCGATAATTTGGAGCCCATTAACAAGATAAGTAACCACAAAACTACAATTACCTTCGATTTCTCTAAATATACATATGCTAACCCTAACCCTAATTTTCAACAAAACCCTAATTCTAATCATTATTGTAATCATTACCCTCAATCTAAACCTAATTATAAATATAACCCTATTAAAAACCCTCACCCTAACTATATTCCTAGAAAGAAAACCTAATTCTAATTTAACCTTGGTTCATACCCTAACCCAAACCCTAATTGTAATCATAACCCTCAATCTAACCCTAATTTTGAATCTAATCATAATTCCAATCATAACCATAACATTTCACTTAGCATTGATTTATAAGCCTAACACTATATACAAACCCTATTTATAAGCATAATCCTAACCCAATCCCTTAACAAAACCTTAATTCTAAAACCAAACTTCATCGAACCCTAACTCTAAACCTAATTCTCACAAGTTGTGCTAACATCACACTTAGCATATCTTTCTATAAACATAAATATGCTAACCTTAACACTAATTTAAATCATAGCTATAACCCTAATCATACATGGAACCCTAACCCTAACCATAATTTTGTACATGTATAAAACATTAAATGTAACAAGATTTATAGGCATAACCATAACCCTAATTATATTGAAACCTTTTTCTAAGCATAATTTTAAGCATAACCCTATTTCTAACCGTAACCTTGATTCAACCATGATCTTAAATTTACACTTAGCATACATTTCACTAAAAACAAATATCTTACCCTTGTAACTCTAATCATAATCATAACCCTAACCCTAATTCTATTCCTTACCATAACCATGATTTAAAACATGAATAAAAAGCTAAATATGAACATGAAATGATAAAATTACTCAATATAGACCATTGAATCTCAATGTTGAACCCTTAAAATTGAAATAAACAACTAAATTTGAACATGGAACAACGTGTACTCAATATAGAGCATTAAATGTAAATAACCCTAACCATAATTTCGTACATGAATAAAACATTAAACGTAACAAGATTTATAAACATAACCATAACCCTTATTAGATTAAAATCTTATTCTAACCATAATTTTAAGCATAACCTTATTTCTAACCCTAACCCTAATTCAACCATGACCCTAAATTTACACTTACCATACATTTCACTAAATATAAATAACCCTAACTATACATGGAACCCTAACCCTAACCATAATTTGGTACATGAATAAACCCTAATTTTGAGCTAACCATGACCAAAACCCTAATTAAAAACCCTATTTATAAGCGTAATCCTAACTCAATCCCTAAACAAAACCCTAATTCTAAACCTTACCTTCATTCAAATCCTAACTCTAAATCTAACCCTAACCATAACCATAATTTGGTACATGAATAAAACCTTAAATGTAACTAGATTTATAAACATAGCCATAACCATAATTAGATTAAAACTTTATTCTTACCCTAATTTTTAGCATAACTCTAATTTTGACCTTAACCCTAATTATAACCATGATCCAAACCCTAATTGTAGTCATAACCCTAATTCTAAGTTCTCTAATTTTAAGCATAACCATGATTATGACCCAAGCTCTAATTCTAATCAAAACCGTCAATCTAACCTTAACACTAATTTAAATCGTAACTATATCCCTATCCTACATGGAATTGTAACCCTCACCATAATTTGGTACATAAATAAAACATTAAATGTAACAAGATTTATAGACATAACCATAACTTTAATTAGATTAAAATCTTATTCTAATTGTAATTTTAAGCATAACCCTAATTCTAATCTAACCTTGATTCTAACCCTAACCTAAACACTAATTGTAAAGAAAACCCTTTTCCTAATCTAACCTTGGTTTTTACCCTAACCCAAACCCTAATTGTAATCATAACCCTCAATCTAACCCTAATTGTAAATCTAACCCTAATTATAACCATAACCGTAAGATTACACTTGACCTTGATTTATAAACCTAACCCTATATCTAATCCTATTTATAAGGGTAATCCTAACCAATCCCTAGAAACAAAACCATAATTCTAAATCTAACCTTTATTAATATATAATTATAATTATAATTATTATATAAGATATTATAATAATATATCTAACGTTTATTATAATATTATATTAAATAATTATAATAATTCTTAAGATATATAGGTATGCTAGTATAGTGGCATTAAGTGTTTTAAATTTATAACCAAACATATTTTATTAAATAAATGCACATAATAATAAAGCTGACATAAATTAAATAATCTATATAAATATAAATAATACTGAAACATAAATTACAAAAATATCAAATCAAATAAAAAAGAGCAAAATAATACTCGAGAAACCAGAAGTTATTTGACCCGTAAGTGCAAATTTTCTTTTGTTTTATGAAGAATGGGTTTTAATTTATTCATTTTGTTAACTGTTGTTTATAAAAAAATTTATTGGAGTTTAAATTTCTTTTATAACTATACTTTAGGGCTGTACACATAAATAAAAATATGCAATTTTTAAAGTTCAATTTTATAGTTAAGGAAATATGTTACTATTATTTTATTTTAGGAAATTATGTTATTTTTCAGATTTCAAATATTTTGCTTAAAAATCTAGAGTATCATGGAAAATATTTAGATGAGGTGACGGGATGTTGTTGCATTTTAAATTGGAATACTATTCAATATTATTACATTTTAATATCTTAGGTAGACATTTCAAATCTCTCCACATGGAAGGTTAGGGTTATACACATAAATAAAAATATGCATTCTTTGTAAAGTTTAATTTAATAGTTAACAAAATATTTTAGTGTTATTTTATTTTAGAAAATTAGATTAGTTTTGGGATTTAAATTTTATTTTTAATCAAGACATTGATTTTTTTGTTTTCTCCATAATGAAATTTAATTCAATGATTTATTTTATATAATTTATTTAATCAAAGGTTAGTAAATAAAACCCTAGGCAAAATATGAAATAAAAAATGAAACCCTAGAAGTGAATATCAAATAAAACAATAAAAACATATCGAAGAAAATGAATATGTTGACATTTCAAATCTCTCCGCACCTAACTAGGGTTAGTGTTCTACACATAAATTCAACTTTATTTACTCAAGAGTTAAAAATCTAGAGTATCATGGAAAATATTTAAATGATATTTCTTCAAAGTTTAATTTTATAGTAACTAAATATCTTAGTGTTATTATTTTACGAAATTAGATTATTGTTGGGATTTCAATTTTATTTACTGGAGACATTTCAAATCTCTCCACACCCAAATAGGGTTAGGGTTCTTCACATAAATAAAAATATGCATGTTTTGTAAAGGAAATAGTTTAGTGTTATTTTATATTGTATTAGTGTTGTTTTAGTTTGTATTAGTGTTATTTTATTTTACAAAAATATTTAGATATTACATTTTAATATCTTAGTGTAACAAAATATCTTAGTGTTATTATTTTACGAAATTAGATTATTGTTGGGATTTCAATTTTATTTACTTGAGACATTTCAAATCTCTCCACACCCAAATAGGGTTAGGGTTCTTCACATAAATAAAAATATGCATGTTTTGTAAAGGAAATAGTTTAGTGTTATTTTATTTTGTATTAGTGTTATTTTATTTTACAAAAATATTTAGATATTACATTTTAATATCTTAGGCAGACATTTCAAATCTCTCCACACTCAACTAGGATTAGGATTCTACACATAAATAAAAATATTCAGGGTTATTTTATTTCATGAAGTTATATTATTTTTAGGATTTCAATTTTATTACGCCGAGAGTGAAATTATATTTTTTTGGATTTTGATTTTATTACACCGAGAGGCCGTAACCTGGGCTGAAATGGCTTGAGCATGTTAACAAAAACAAATTTAAAAAGATGAAATAATTGAATAGCTGACATATTAAAATAAATAATCATAAACATTAAAAAAAATATAGCCCACAAATGAAACATTAATAATTAAAACATATATAAAACATAAATGTTTGAAAGTGTTCAATATGGAAAATAGCAAAACAATGACAAAAGAATAAAATCACTAGCAGCAAAACAATCAAAATCAAGAATCAACGAAAATCATAGGTATGGATATCATGGTTTGGTAGTGGTGTTAATTTTGTATGCATAAAGCATTTCATATTGTTGGAATATCAAAAAATTTAAATTCATTGCTAAAATATTAAAAAAAATAAATGTGCTACTACATTAAAAAATTAAAATTAAAATTAAAATCAAGATGAAAAAAATAAACAAGTGCCACGTAATGGCCAGTACTACCTTGTAGTGTTGTTATTATAGTATTTGTTTAGTTGTAAATAGTTTATTAGAACCACTAAACAAAGAAGTAGAGAACTACCAGTAAACAACCATAAACAGAGCTCACAACAAATTAGCTCTTTGTTAATAACCATTTGTTTTAAATAATCCCTTTATTCCACAAAGATAACTAACTTTTAATGAACAGCTTCAAATAACTAACTTTTAACGAACAGCTTCAAAGGCTTCACTAAATATATATTAAAAACAAATTATTCATATAAAACTATAGAAAATAACAAACAACTTTACTAAATATAGATTAAAAACAAATTATTCATATAATACTATAGAAAACTGACAAATACATTAATGTAATAACAAGGCGAAATATTTTTCATGATACTTTAGATTTTTAACTTTTGACTAAATAAAATTGAAATCCTAGATTTTTTACTCTTGAGTAAATAAAATTGAAATCCCAAAAATAATGCATTATTGTAAGTTTGAAAAATAATTACACAATATAATACCAATAACATAATCATATTTTTCCTTAACTATAAAACTAAACTTTACAAAGCCTATTAAATAACACAAATATTTCCTTAACTATAAAACTAAACTTTAAAAAGCTTGCATATTTGTATTTATGTGGAGAGCCCTTAAACTATTAAAATGTAATAATATTAATACTATGATAATTTAAAATGCATTAAAATATTGTAAGTTTGAAGAATAAAATAAAATGTGTAGAACCCTATATTTTTTTAATCGTATTATTAATATTATAACTTTGTCCCTTAAAAAAAATAATTTTTAATTAAATTCATAAAAACTGTTGATTCTAGGCATGACTTAACTAGTGGGAGACAAAATTTGTGTTTATAATTTGTTTACTTGCCACATCCTCCCCTCAAACCAAAATTCTCTACACATTTATAGCTTTTTGTTGCACTCTCACAATCTGCAGAGAAGAGGTCATTTTTTTTGAGCCAATGACAATACAGATAAATCATTTTTCAATGATTTTTTGTTAAAAATTTATCGTGTTTGACATAGGAAAAGTACAAATTTAAATCAAATTTGCCCGACAAGAAAAAATAATCAAGTATTTTGATTGGTTTACAATCAATAGATTAATAAATAGATAAGTGCGAACTCATTGCAATAGTACTGGCCGAAGTACTAATAAAACAAAAAAAAATAAAACATGGAATTTGTTGCTAAAATATTTAAAAAAATAAATCTATGCTGCAACATTAAAAAATTAAAATTAAAACTAAAATCAACATGAAAAAATAAATAAAACCAATAAAACTAAAAACATGGAAAATAATTATATATAGAAAAAATGGTGCATAGAATAAAAAGATACATCTGCCATACTTCTAGTCTGGCTCCTACACACAAAAACCACACATTAACTTTTTCTGTAGCGTTGAAAAAGTTACAAATTGAGAATTTAGTTAAAAAGTGTAAATTAGAAAAATAGGAGACACAATGGAAAAAACTATTTATTATTTCCCACTATTTCTTCCTACTAACAATTTCTGAGGATTGAAGGGTTTTCGAGGAACAATGAACAATGAAGAATTTCTGAGAACAGTGAGGGTTTCTGGGAATGGTGAAGTGTTTCTGAGGAGGTTCTGGGAACGAAGATGAGTTTTTGTCTGAGAAGTGCATTGCTCTAGCGTTTTGTCAGGTGGATTCAGGAGTGTTTGGGACCCGTGGACCGACTTGTTATCTTCTACCTATAAAGGGCTTTTGAAACCAGCGACGATAGAGGGACAGTGGGTCAAAGAAGAAAGTAAACAAATCTTAGTGGGGGCCAACTGCTGTTTTCATTCGCTTTTGTGCATGAGAATCTAGACGAGGGTGAGATCTTAGACAGACGTGGAGCAATTAGAGGTAGGTTTCAGTTTGTTTACTCATTCTTTTGTCTCTTTGTAGGGAGCTATCTCTTGTATCTTTTTCAAGCAAGGTTGAAAATTTTAAACCCTTCTCAACTTGGAAACTCTTCTCAAACTGCATACTCCTCTTAGGTGGAGTTTTAGGCATAATCCAACCGTAGGCTCTTAGTTCTATGGTTAGGACATTTATCCAGGATGTGGATATTCCCTGGAACTAGCTCCTTCAACTTTTAAAAACACCTGCATGGGTAGATCTTAGCTTGAAGGTTGATAATCAGGGATCTCTCTTGGCAGAGTATCCTCTATGGTCAGAATACCCTCAGGTTAACGCAGTAAAGCAATAGAAGGGTATTCTAAGGCGTAGACGAATCCGAAAGATGAGGCAAACGCATAGGAAAAAGTTTATTATGATTCTACCTAAAGTACATAGCAACAACAAAAAATTTTCTAGTATTTTGGGAGAAAGTGAAATCTGCAAGGGATGACAGAAAGTTGGAATTGCAGAGGATATCCATGGAGGAGAGAACCGGGGTTGGGGTCCATAGCGGAGGGAAAATACCTGATTATCCTTATGGAGAAAATTTTAGTTTGGAATGAGGGAACTGAAACAGGTAAAGGGCATGGGGGTATCACCGTGCTAAAGATCAGCTTTGGGAAAGAACCTCTTAGGATGGTAATGGTAGTGTGAATCATTTTGGAGTGAAATTATTTAGACTGTGTAGTCTTTTCGGGATGGTTATTTGTAATGGTATGAGTAATTGGCCTAGTTTCAGGGGTATCACTTGTAAAATAGGACAATGGTCAAATTGTGGTGGATTATGTTATCTGTTCTCAGAATTGTACTTCCAGGCAGTTAGAATTCGTCATTAGGGACTACATTATTGATATGATATATGATCATATGCCTCTTCTAGTTAACTTTGGTCTTCAAAATGTTATGCAAAAAGAGGGGTAGGTCCAAAACAGGCATAAGAAAGTTCACACACAAGGTAGAATCTTGGTGAACCAAAAAAATAGGGAGATTTTTGCTGCTACCCTGAAACAACACTTCCAAACGTTAAAAAACAACTTAGGGGGCAAAGATACAAACAAGGAAATAAAGAACAATATTAGCAACAATATGATGATCCCTCTAATCCACAAGGCTCTAAAGTCGTGCAAGAGATCTCGACCTAAGAAGAGGATCTCAAATACTTTGCTGACCAATCTGTGGTATGACGAAGAGTGCAAGGCCGCAAAAAGAGCCTTCAAAGAGACTGAGACAAACAATGAAAGCAGGAAAAAGTATGAGAATTTGTTAAAATTCAAAAAAGAAAGCTATGTTGCTGATAGAAGGAAAGAGTTAATATATTTGGGTAAAAATAACCCCAAAGGATTGTGGAGGGAGTTGTAGCATGAAAGAGAACATACTGAAAATAATAGATCACAAATGACCAATGGTTAGAATATGTGAGGCTCCTTTATGAACAACCTCAAGAGAAAGTCGACCCTCCTATAGTCAACACGTCAATCGAGCTCTTCTCGGTGGAAGATATCAAGTAGGGGATAAAAAAGTTGGCAAGTGGCAAGGCACAGGGCATAGATGGGATGCAAGTGAAATTTTGAAAGTGGGGAGTTAAATACCTTGCACATCACATCAAAAGTGTATTGAGTCGCATCACAAGCAAGGGTTTTCTGATTGAGTGGGCTACTAGCGTTGTTATCCCTCTCTTTAAGAGTGGTGATATCAACAATCCCTCTAATTATCGTACTATCATGGTGAATCCTCTTCTTGGAAAATTGTTTGGGAGCTTGATAGAGCATAGGATCATTAATTGGGCAGAAAAAGAGGGAAAAAGAGCCAAAGGGAATGCTAGTTTTAGACCAAGACATTCTACCATTGATCATTGCATTACTCTTAGACATCTGATCGAAAAAGTTTGGGACACTCAGGGTGGAGAGGCCTTTTGTTGCTTTGTTGAAATTTTAAAAAGGCTTTTGACACAGTTCCTAGGGTCAAACTGTGAAAAAGGATGGAGGAGCTTGGGATTCTGGATGAGTATAAAGCAGCTGTGCACAAGCTTTATGAGTAGGTTAGAGCTAAAATTAGAACTAAAGAGGGTATGTCAGAGTGTTTTGGTAGTGACATCAGGGTCAAACAGGGTTGTCCCCTCTCTCCTACTTTATTTGGCTTAAACATTGATAAGCTTGAAGATTGGTTAAACAATATCGTTGGTGAGGGTATTCAGTTGGCGGGTTTTGTGGTGAAGTTGCTTTTGTATGTGGATGATCTTATTCTGCTTGTCAAAACCGCCCACGGTTTGAGAGAGCATTTGAAGGAGTTAGAACTCTTATGTCAGGAGGTTGGGATGCAAGTGAACACTTGCAAGACCAAAGTCATGATTTTCTCATTAAAAGGGAAGTAGCAACAAGTCAACTTTATTTTTGAAGGAAGCCCTTTGGAAATAGTTGAAGAGTACAAGTACCTTGGTATTGTTTTCAACAACAGGCTCAGCTGGGACACTTGTAAATTGAAGAAGATTCAAGGGGGTTAGAGAGATTCTTACCTGCTTTAGAATAGATATAGGAAAGTGGAGCTATGGGATTGGAAAACCAAGAAGACTCTTTTTGGTTTATTAGTCACCTCGGTTGTCTTATATGGCTATGAGATTTGGGGGAGTAGCGTCTCTAATCACAAGTGGAGACAATTAGAGAGAATTCAAAAGCATCTTATTACTAGTAGTCTCAAAGTCAAAGCTACAATTCTATAAGAGATTCTTTTGGTTGAGGCAGACTCCTTCTCATTAGAGGCATTTGCTATTATTCAACTTTTTTGTTACCTAAAGAAAGTGGAAAACATGGAAAATTAGTGCTGGCCTAAATTGGTGATGGAGGAAGAGTTAGTTCGCAAGAAAAAATGTGGATGAAGTAGAACAACAAGTGGTTGATCAAATGGGATATTAATATACAAAATTGTCCTAAAACCAAAGCTGAAATTAAACAATTCATGTTAGAAAAATTTAGATCTGCAATGTGGACTAAGAAGCTTGGCCAAAAAAAATGCATTACGTCAAAGAGTGAATTCAAACCCATGTGGGAGCATGGGGAAAAAGCTTACCTGCATACCACTATTAAGGGTAAGGCTAGTATTTAAGATGTGAAACTGGTAGATGGACAGTCCCCAAGGAAATTTGGGAAGATAGTAAATTAGAAATTAGTTTTTTAATATTTATTCTTATTCAATTATTTCATTATGAATTTAGTTTTCTTTTTAAAAGTATTTTATGCAATAGCAAGGCCCACAAAATATTTATCTTGGAGTTTTGATGATGAAATAATTAGTAAAAACTAAATAAACTAGCATAGATATCTTAAATACATCTATCTAAAAGATACCTAGATATCAGTCTTGAGGCGCCTATCTATAGATGTATTTAAGATATCTATGCTAGTTACACAGGCCTATACAATGACAATAACAAAAACTATTATCTTTGACAACCATTTACACCTCAACGTATTAAAAATATAGCCCACATATATATTTAAAAAAACTAAAGTTAGAAAATAAAATATCACTTAAGTAAATAATAATAGTCCTTAAATTTTATGATTTTATTAATTTTATTTATGTATTTTTAAATTTTATTAATTTTTTTAGATTAATTATTTTATTATCTTATTAATTATATATTCTATAAAGGATGAAAAGAATATAGACTTTAGAGAAAAGTAGGAAAATGATTTAAGGTTGTTATGAGTGAAATGATAGTATTTTCTTTGTTACAATTACAAGTTAGATATAAATTGAATAATTATTTTTACAATAATTTAATAATTTTACAAGTGTGTTACAAAATAGGTTTTTGTTACAATTACAAGTTAGGTTTAAAAGTGAAATATTATTTTTACAATAATTTAAAATAATTTTATAAGTGTGTTACAAAATAGGTCTTCACAAATTAGTTTAGTTTAAATTAATAAATCTCTTATGTAAAATAGCTAAGAAGTAAATAATTTGTTTTGTTTTCATTTAAAAATTATTTTATTTTATTTTATATTCTCTCTACTACATATTTCTTAAACACAATAAAAAATTTATAATACATTTGAACCATAAGAGTAAGTGTAAAAGAAGAAGATAAATAAATATATAAAATTTGGTATTACTTGCTGAAGATTTACTACCCATTCAAGTAGAAGGGGGAAACAATGATGAAAATAATAATATAGGAGAAGATAAATAAATAACTAAAAGTTGATATTACACCTTGGTTCACCATGTCTACAACCCATTCAAATAAAGAGGAAAAATAATGAAAACAATATAGAATGAGGTGAAAAAGAGTAGGAAAAACATTTAGAACTAGCACTTGCACCCATAGGAGGTTCAAGGAATACACCCATAGGAACAACCGACCAATTTAGAAAATTTTAGGACGGGAATTTTTTTAATGGCGGGAGACAATTTTCGGAGTACTATAACATTTGCTCACATATAAAAGCCTATCGGCTAATTATGTATGCCGTAAATTAAATATATGTAAAAGACGCTGAGAGTTATCATTCTCCAGGGACATTTTTTAATTAGATCTTGATTGAAGTTGGAATAGGCAGAATGATATCTCTCGGCATCTTTTACATAATTTTTTTTAAAGATAGGTATGCTAGCGAAACATACCTTATGTTTAACATGTGCCTAGAGTAAGAAATGATGTAAACATCAAGATACAAATGACGTTTTTTTATTAAGAACAAATCATGGAAAGTTCCAGGGCTTAAATTTGACAGTCAACCTTGCTTGTCAAGCAATTTTTTTATGACAGATCTATTCAATTTTACCTTTAAAATACTATAACACACTTTAATATAAGTATATTATATAAAAACCAAATTTATCTATCATCATAATCCTATATAAATTTTGACAGTTTGTCCAAAATCTCTCCTTTGATATGATACAGTCTTTTCAAAATTTCAATTGTATTTTACAGCTAAAATGCCTATACAACTGTCAAATTACAGCTAAAATCTCTCCTTTGATGGAAACATACCGGATGTAAGCAGCATGTAAATACAAAGTAGAACTTAAGTCTGAAATGCGGGTCCATCATGAATGAAAAATGGAAATAGAATGTATCGGTCGGCCTACATTTACACAATAAGTGTTAGTATAATCTATACCATATTTAAATAGATGATTTGATTAAGGCTATCAATAAGCCTTAAGGCATTCCAATTTGTAGATACCAGTTTTCCTGCAACAGAGTTTGCTATTTCCCAGTTGGAGAAGATGGGAAACAAATCCGGCAGACTTTCGGAGAATGCGAAGGAGGTACATATTTTGATGGTGGGTCTTGATTCTGCCGGGAAAACTACAATTCTGTATAACTTAAAACTTGGTGAATTTGTTCAAACCATTCCCACAGTGGGCTTCAATTTAAAGACAGTGAGGCACAAGAATGTTACCTTCGTTGTTTGTGATGTTGGTGGCCAGGAAAGGATCAGGCCGCTCTGGAAAGAATACATTGGACAATCCAAGGCTGTTATTTTTGTTGTAGACAGTGATGACAGGGATCGTATTGATGAGGCAAAAACGGTGTTGCATAGTTTGCTCAAAGAGAAAGATCTGAGTGATGCTGCTCTTCTTGTGTTTGCAAACAAGATTGATTTTCCCAATGCAATGAGTGTTGTAGAGATAACAGAGAAGCTTCAACTGTGCTCTATAATTCAGAGCCGTTGGCATGTTCAGAGCTCTTGCGCTACTTCTGGCGAAGGTCTCTCTGAAGGCTTGGACTGGCTTTCTAACATTGTCTAGACATGTTTGAAGCTCACATGAACATCCAAGGAAGGAGGGCTTCGTTCAAAAGTTGTATAAAATGATTTTTTTTTCCTTTCCTTCGGTTGATCTGCTTCATTTTTGTTTTTAAAAACTTGAATTTGTATTTGTTGCATGTCTTGAAGGATGTTTTATTCCTAAAATATATAGGGTTTTCTGTAATAGGATCGTTGTTAATATCAGGGTTTAAATTTGATGGCTGTATGGCCGTATTTAAACATTTTTGTCTAAAATATAATCAAAATTTTAAAAAGATTGTATCATATGAAAGGAGAAATTTTGGATAGACTGTCAAAATTTATATAGAATTATGATGATATATAGATTTGGTTTATATATAATTTTATTTATGGTAATATTTTAAGGACACATTTTAAATAAATAACTGTCATTAAAAAATTGCTTCACAAGAAAGGTTAACCGTCAAATTTAAACCCAGGTTGTTATGTGGGAAAGCACAATGATTTCCTTTTGTTTAGTTTAACAATACTTTATATGGTTAAATTTTTGGTATTAAGAATTTGCGCTGTATCATTGCACTTGAGAATTATATATATAATAGTAAGTTTGTATAAATGATTTAGGTTAATAAAGAAGTGAACAATTAATTTAGATTAATTTTAGAGTTGTTTATAATTATAAATGAATATTTCAATATTAAATGTAATGGATAGGTGGATGTAGTTTTAGATTTGATGATGAAAAGTGGAAGTTGAAGATATGTAGAATTAGTGTGAAAATATGATAGTGTGTCCAAAATTATTGATCGAATTATTTTGAACCAAATTTGAGGGCAATGTAAATTAAAGATTTGAGACATTTTCTCCATAAATTGGGTTTATTATTTTTTAATAAAAAAATTATTATATTTTTATTATTTTATTCTAACACAACTTTTACTACAAATAAAGTGTTTCCATGATTTCTTCCAAATTAGGATATATATATTTTTAAATTTTTATTGAATATATTGTTCATTATTAAGTTTTTATAGTCATGTATACATTATATGCTTTGACAATCATCTTGAAGTTAATATATGGGAGCATCCCCCTAGGGTGCATTTAATTAGCAAAAAAAAAAAAGGTTTTTGTAGTGAATAATAGCAATTTTTTGAATTAGTCGGCCAATCGATGAAAATATGATAGTGTGTCCAATATTATTGATCTAATTATTTTGAACCAATTGTAAAGAATTTGAAAACAATGTAAATTAAAGATTTGAGACATTTTCCCCATAAATTTAGTTTATTATTTTTTAATAAAAAATTTATTATATTTTTATTATTTTATTCTAACCCAACTTTTATTACAAATAAAGTATTTCATGATTTCTTGGAAATTAGGATATATTTTTAAATTGTAATTTTTTATTGAATATTTTATTCATTATTAAGTTTTTATAGTCATGTATACATTATATGCTTTGACAACCAACATGAAGTTAAAATATGGGAGCATCCCCCTAGGGTGCATTTAATTAGCAAACAAAAAGTTTTTATAGTGAATAATAGCAATTTTTTGAATTAGTCGGCCAATGGGTGAAAACACAATAGTGTTTCCAATATTATTGGTCTAATTGTTCTAAACCAATTGTAAAGAATTTGAGGACAATGTAAAGTAATGATTTGAGACATTTTCTCCATAAATTGGTTTATAATTTTTTAAAATTTCTTTATGTTTTTATTATTTTTAATAAAAAAAATTATATTTTTATTATTTTATTCTAACCCAACTTTTTTTAAAATTTATTTATGTTTTTATTATTTTTAATAAAAAAATTATTATATTGTTATTATTTTTAATAAAAATTTATTATATTTTTATTATTTTATTCTAACCTAACTTTTAACTACAAATAAAGTATTTCCATGATTTCTTGGAAATTAGTATATTTTTTTATAATTTTTTATTGAATATTTTATTCATTATTAAGTTTTTATAGTCATGTATACATTATATGCTTTGACAATAGCTTGAAGTTAATATATGGGAGCATCCCCCTAGGGTGCATTTAATTAGCAAACAAAAAGTTTTTATAGTCAATAATAGAAATTTAGATTTGTATTTTAATAAACACATTTATTTGTCTATATATCAAAATTGAATCTTTTTCCATTGAAATAAGGACATAGAGCAATTTTTTGAATTAGTCGGCCAATGGGTGAAAACACAATAGTGTGTCTAATATTATTGGTCTAATTATTCTAAACCAATTGTAAAGAATTTGAGGACAATGTAAAGTAATGATTTGAGACATTTTCTCCATAAATTTTTAAAAAAATTTATTTATGTTTTTATTATTTTTAATAAAAAAATTATTATATTTTTATTATTTTATTCTAACCCAACTTTTACTATAAATAAAGTATTTCCATGATTTCTTGGAAATTAGGATTTTTTTTCGTAATTTTTAATTCAATATTTTATTCATTATTAAGTTTTTAATAGAAATTTAGACTTGTATTTTAATAAACACATTTATTTGTCTATATATCAAAATTGAATCTTTTTCCATTTCAACAATTAATTTAAATTAATTTTAGAGTTATGTTTATAATCATAAATGAATATTTCAAAAGTAAATGTAATGGATATGTGTATGTAGTTTTAGATTTGATGATAAAATGTGGAAGTTGAAAATATGTAGAACTAGTTTACCAATGGGTGAAAACACAATAGTGTGTCCAATATTATTGGTCTAATTGTTCTAAACCAATTGTAAAGAATTTGAGGACAATGTAAAGTAATGATTTGAAACATTTTCTCCATAAATTGGTTTATAATATTTTAAAATTTATTTATGTTTTTATTAAATTTTTAATAAAAAATTATTATATTTTTATTATTTTTAATAAAACATTATTATATTTTTATTATTTTATTCTAACCCAACTTTTACTACAAATAAAGTATTTCCATGATTTCTTGGAAATTAGGATTTTTTTGGTAATTTTTTATTGAATATTTTATTCATTATTAAGTTTTTATAGTCAATAATGTCGCAATGTCAAGTTCTTCTGGTAGAATACTAGTATTAGGTCGAGCCACAAAAGATAAGCTATCACACGCTCCTATAAATTATAGAAAATAAAAAATTCAACACAGAAAAATACACGAAAACAAAACCAATTGCATTGTATTAACCCACGAATGAGATGTACATATATAGGAGAGAGGGAAGATGAACCACCACCCAGAATAATGGAGAAGAATATGTAGTCAACTCACACTAACTGAAATAGGTGGTGAGTTAACTTTCTCATGACTGGCAAGAGGTGGTGAGTTAATTTCCTCATGACTGACAAGAGGTGGCAAGCTAATCCAGGAGGCTCGCTAGATAACTAGCAAGTTTTCTCTCACTAACTAGGACACCTAAGTAGGCTTAATGCCATGTGGAATTATCCATGTGTAAATAAATAATATCTACATTAACAGCCCTTTAAGCATAGCTTAGGTGGGTACAAAGAAATTGGGTCATGACAACTAGGCTTGATGAGGTACCCAGGTACAATGCTATCTCTCATAAAGTGGAGAAATAGAGAAACCCCATGGGAAAAAAAATCCCCCAAAAGAGAGAAAAGGAAGTGAAGAGGGCTAGAAGGCCACCTAAAGATGTTGTTGCTACTGAAGTAGGCCGCACCCTAAGAAGAGCTTGTAGATGTTTTTTTTCTTCCCTTATGTTGATCTGCTTTATTTTTATTGTTTAAAAACTTGAATTTGAATTTGTTATGTCTTGAAAACTACAACAAAATAGGCAATTAGCACCTAAAATAGCGTCAGAATTTAGTGCATTTGAGTTCATGAATTGGACACTTCTGCCTACGCAAAACTCAGCGCCAAACTACATGTTCAGTTTAGTGCCATTTTTTGCACTAGAAAAGTAGTGCAAGCAATAGCGCTGAGAAATGCAACCAATTTAATGTCAGAAATAGCACCTAAATTAGCACCCAATTTGGCATCTAGTTTTTCTTCCATGTCTGCTCCCATTTTTGCTTCTAGTTTTGCTCCCAATTGTGCTTCCTGTTTTGCTTCTGGTATGGCATCAAAAATAGCTTTTGTTTTGGCTTCCTAATTGACACCAAGTTTTGCTTCCATTATGACATCCTTTGTTGCTTCCAGTTTTGCTTCTATTATGACGTCCTTTGTTGCTTCCAGTTTGGTTTCTGGTTTTGCTTCTTGTGTTGCTTCCAGGTTTGCTTCCAGTTTTGCTTCCAGGTTTGCTTCTAGTTTTGCTTCCAATTTTGCTTCCAGTTTTGCTTCTAATTTTGCTTCCAGTTTTGCTTCCAGATTTGCTTCCAATTTTGCTTTCGATATAACGTCATTTGTTGCATCTAGCTTGGCTTCCATTTTTGCATCTTTGTTCCAAAAAAGGTGAGTGGGCCAATCTTCCTTTCTAACCACCCCATCTTTCACCTTATAGCCTAGCTTAACCTGATACTCCCCAGTTTTTAAGTAGTTCCATCTTATTTTATCCTCTTTGCAAGATAATCTCACATACCTGTTTAACAGAATACTCTCTAACTCATTGATCTGCACTCCATCCACCTAAAGACCCCTGAAGCATTTGAAATATTTTATAGGATAACATTTATAAAGATTTTTTAGGGAAATGGACATCCATACAAATTAACATCATTATACTTATTAAATCTCCATTAAAATAAAATCTACAACAATATCCAGTATATATAAAATAACAAGATAATTATTATAACATGATCATCATATATAATTGAATTTGACAACATCTGTAATTTAATTGAATTTGACAACATCCATCCTAAGCAGTAAATTAAAATCATCATATGTAATAAATATCCATCCAAAAATCATCGACCACTTTCAATATATATAAATTGACAAGTCAATACTGATAAGATCATCATCATATATAACTAAAAAAAGTGAAAGTCAAATATGCCACTAGATCAATAACATGTCAAAATGATACATGTCCAACAGTTGACATAAGTAAAAATGATACATGTATAAATGATATAAGTAAAAATGATAAATTATGTAACTCAAAAATGATACAAGTCAAGATGATACATGTCCAAATGATATAAGTCAAAATGATACATGTCAAAATGATACAACTCAATAATATGGTACTGTAGGCCATGAAAATGATACATATGATAGTAACCATGAAAAGAGGCATCATAACGATATATCAGCAATGATCCATGATGCAATCTATATGATCATGAATGTCACTAGCTACTACCAGCAACTACCTCATCATAATCATCACCATCGTGATCATCACCATCGTGATCATTATCGTCGTCATCATCATTGTCATCGGCCTTGGTGTCTTTTATATCTGCGTCATCATCATCCTCTGCCATGTGATCTGTACCAAAACCAACATATTCTGGATCTATATCATGAGGATCATCTTGATCTTCTGGAAGATTTCTGTTTTGCAAAAAAAACATTTAAAATGAAAAGTTATTATTTATTTCATGCAATAATTTATTTTTCTATTATATATCTAATATTACAACATATGAAATGAAACCATAATCATATTACATCATATCAAAGTGCACATACCATAATAAATTTCAAAAAAGTTACAGTTAATATGTCATTCCAATGATGTAAAACATGCAACAATTCTAATAAACATTAGTAAAGATCATAAATTTTTTTTTATACAATTTAACTATCAACTGTAAATTCTATTACATAACCTTAAGTGCCAACCCTCTGCATTTTGTGTTATTTATGATTATGTTTGCCTCGATAGAACATTTTTCCATGGAAGACCTTTCTTACATGGGAATCATGCTCTAAATGATGATTCTTGAAAAAATAAAGTAGTCGAGGTTGAAAACCAGAAATGGCGGCCTCTTCTGTCAGAAAACATAAAAAAAAATCAGGCAAATGTTGAAGACTAGCAATGGCGGCTTTGCCTAGAGGAAAGATTGAAAACTAGCAATGGCGGTCTTTTCTTCGAAATTCCCTTTTCCTTCAATAAAATTCCATTTTGCAGTTTTGCAGGTTGGCATGATAAAAAGAATAAAGAGCTCCCGATGGCTCCGGAGAGCTCCCAACGGCTCCCAAAAGCTCTAGATTGCTACAGATTCCTCCAGATGAATACCGGCTGATACTACCCTTCCAAGCACCATTGGGCGTTATTTTCTATGCATCGCGAAATTTGATTCTGTAAATAAAGTTAAGGCGAAATAATTAAAGGGATTGGTACTTTACAAGGCATATTCTTTCCTTAAAACTTATATAATTATTTTAATATGTTTTATATATGCCACATGTTTCCCAAAGTGCCTGCATGCAGTCTCCCACTCCACGACTGTTGCATCAATCATTGCAGTCCGACATGTGGTAGTCATAGGATTGTTCGCAAGTCTCGCACACTTCAAAATAATTTATAAGTAATGGTCATCATTGCAAACAACATTTGAAATAAATGCCATAAAAGGGAATGAGTGCCATATTGAGAAATCATTATAACCAGTACTTATGATTATTTATGGCAAGTACAATGAAACGACATAAGAAGCAGGATTGCTCCTGTTAACTCTAGATGTGTATGGAAAAGTAATTAAAGCGACAGTTGAGAAATTGCGCTTCGTACGTGGCCACCCTGGTTCACAACTCTGAAGTACACGCCATGAGGGATGAAAAGGTAGGCAATATAACTGCCAACTTGTCAATCTCTCATGCAATTACTCCTGCGCAATACCTGTAATTGACAACACAAAGTTCATAATTCTTTCTCATTTGAAACAAGAATTAGAAAATAGAGAGAAAAATAGGTAGAGCTCCATTGAAACGCCTTGTTGTAGAATCATACACAATCAAGTGATTGAATGGGTAATAAGAGGAAAGAAGATCCAAAAAATGCAATCTTTGATGACACGAGTGCACAGGTATTCTAGCAAGCAGGGTGGTTATAATTCTTGCATAAATTTGATGGATTTGAAGCTAAGTTGGTTGAGGAATTTGTTACAAATTTCCACAGAACTTTCACCACAATCAAGGGGGTAATGTTTCAAATTAACCCAACCATAATTAGTCAGCTTTCTACTATTCCTACTATTGGTGTTGATTTATTTTCAAGTAAACCCTCATATGAAGAATTAGTTTAGAATTTCCATGTTGCTTTGGAGCCCCTACTCTGATACATTGTAAGTAAGGGAGAAACAAAAGACATTGAACGAACCAGTCTTCTGGACCCATGGAAGATGATGGTCTTGTGGATAATGAAATTATTTACATGTGATGGGCAGTATGGTGCAATTCTAGGCCCTGGGATGTAGTTGATTACCCATCTGAGACATGGAGCAAAGAACCCTCAGCACTTGATAAATGTTCCTGCTTTTCTGCATGCTAACCTGGTCACCATGATGACCAAAAGAAAGAACAAAGAAGGGAAGATAAGCCACCCAGGATTGATACAATTGATTATGAGGCACCACTTCCTGTCATAGGAAGATGGTCAGCAAAAGTGGGAAGATTTTCTTGTCCTGCAACCAAGAAGAAAAAAAGTGAAGCATCATACTTCTACTGTATCTAGTTTAGGAGACCCTACCGTAGTTTCTTCTAAGTCTCCTGAAGTCTAGTTCTAATGGCTCCGGAGAAGGACAAAATAAGGTACTCAAGCAAGTGAGGTTATTGATACAAGAATCCGTCACCATCGGTTGGTTATCTCTTTAGATGAAGAGGAAGAACAAAACCCTATCGCCACCTTAGGCGAACAATCATCCCCTACTGCACGTCCGGGAGAAGAAGAAGCTCATGAAGAAGAAAGGGGAGTTGAAGAGGCTAGTGGCAGTGAAATTTTAGAGGAAACTAGTGAAGGGGATGTTCCAGAAGAAACAGAGTAGGCTATTTTGCAACACAGTAGCAGAAAAGGGAAATAAACCCTTGAGGAAGCCTCTAAAGACATCACAGCATAGGAAACAAGGTATGGCCTGGCTCTCTCTAAAGATGAACTTGAATTAAAGCAATGCAAGGAACAATTGGAGACCATGACCTTGCAATTGAAAGCCAAAGATGAGGATCTAGAAAAGAAAATGGCAAAGGATGAAGAGGAGAAACAAGAAAAAGAAAAAGAAATCTTTGTTTTTAAGAAAGAAATAGATAATCATAAGGATATGGTGGCCCAAAGGGACATGCAAATTACTCAACTCAGGCAAAAGATTGATCAACACACCCCTGTACCTGTCTCATTGAATGTATATGCTCAAAACTTGCAACTTACACTTGAGAATGGACAGCTCTGGGGTGAAATTATACAGCTCTGGAAGGATCTAGAGGCCCTAAGATAGAAGTTGGCAGTGGAAAATAATTTGGCTCTGGCCTATGAAACAGGGGAAACCCTATTAGCTCAACGACCACCATCAGGTGTGTATGCCATATTCCTTAGAGAACAATATTTAATGTGGAAATTATTGAGGATAAGTTGCAATCTCCCTTTTGATTTTGACAATGATATGAAATTTGTTGAATTCTATTTGCAAAACCCAAAAGACCAACAAAATCTATTGTGTGAATTCTTCCAACATGGCCACATCATGGGGCATGTGAATACTTCAATGCTTAATTTGTATGTGGGAGAACTTCAAATCAAGAGCTATCTATCTCTTCTCCAAAACAACAGATTGTGGGAAGATAGAATGGATGAATATAATACAGCTGTAGGATCCATTGGTTTGTTAATGCACCATGAATGCCCCAAGACTACCTAGTTCACCAACACTTTTAAGGCCAATGCTTATAGGCAAGGTGATATGGCTCATTATGTGCAAAACTTAAATTCTTGTATTGCTAATTTTTTCTCTATAGTTGGATATCTCCCAAATGTAGCAGTCACAAGCTGCATATGCAGGTTTGAGGACTTGCCTAATGTTCTCAAGAGGAGAGAGCCTGTTTCACCTGCCAATATCAGATGGATGACTGACAAGGTACAAAAAATCATACCATTAATACAACAAAGATAGCAAAATTAGATTGGGATGAGATTCAGACCTCCACTAATTCTGATGCCAGCTCCTCGCTTAAGTCACCTAGTAACACAACCAATGAGAGAAGGGAAATTTAGTACATGGTTCAACAGGGTGTAGAAAAATGATGGGTTCTAGCTGTTCCAACACAAGGATGAAGAAGACTACAATTGCAACACAATTATGGAGGGCAAGAACATATTGGATGAAGCAGATGAGGCATAGCCATGAGGACATGGCTTATATTTAGTAGGGGATGATGATGAGCCATATATTTGACTTATCTATTTCATGATATTTCCTATTCTTAATACTTTCATAGACACTTTGGGATATATATTTACATATTATTATAATTATGTTTGTCTTTTGGTTGGATTATGCATATGTTTGGTTTTCATTTCCTTTAATAAAATCTCTTACTTTATTTTACTGAATTACATTTCAAAAGTGCATATCTTATGTATTGTGGTACAAAGTTGTGAATATTTGTAGAAGGCTTGCAGCAAGGAACTTCCAGTGGTCTCTGGATCCCTTCGGAGCCCTCTATCCTAAAAAGAACCTGAACTTTGGATAGCTCTAGATGCTGAATACCTTCCAAGAATCATCTTCCCCTTGAGTCGATGACCGCCACAACCCAATCCTAGGATGCAAACATAACTTCTGCCTCAATCAATCAACTGTGAAGAGTAACATCACGACATCACCACATTTTTGGTGACTAATTGAAATATCTGTTAGCTGACCTCAGTTCCAACTAGAGTTGCTACCACCTAGTGCCATACCATTTTAGGAGAATCATCTAGTTCGCCAAGAAGTTAGACTAATGCAGATCTCTGATCTGCAGTTACCACAGAGGAATCATGCACGTAATAATTTATGCAACTGGCTCTAGTCCCAATTCTCTTTAGTTAGACTTGCTATTAATTTCTTCTTTCCAATAATGCTCGATTGTATAAGTAGGAGCAATTCATCTCTTTCTAGTTAGTTCCAGTTTCTAGCTTTCATAGATAGTTATCGCTAGATTGTTGTAACAGGAGGAAAGTTCCTTGTTTTCATGCTTGTAATTTTTGTCCATTCCTGGACTATGATTTAATGCAAATGAAGGGAAATTTCTACTGAAACACTTAGTTGAGCAAAGAGGATCAGCTCTGGCTGGGGGAGTAGGGCCCTCTTACCCATCTAAGAGAAGATCTCTCGGTATTCTTGTATGTGTGCAATTCTGTTATGTTTCCATTTATCTTCTATGTGATTGTTAGTTAAATTGTTTCCTACAGGATTGTTCTTTAAATTCTAAAAACACCAAAAAGATAGACTTGTTATTTGTCAGCATTGTCATATTTAGAGTATTTCATTGTTGTAGATTAACAATGGATACAATTGATATTCATTTACTTTTTTCTAGCATGCTAGATTAATTTCTTTTATTGCAAGTGTGTTTATTTCCAGCAAGTGTGTTTATTTCAGGAAGTGTGTTTATTTCTAGCAAATTAAGATAGTTTCCTTCCAAGCAATTGTGTTTATCTCTCAGCAATTAGATAGATCTTGATTTCTGTATGCACTTTCATTTTTGGCACGACCCACGAACCAAGTTCCATCCAAGAAAGCCATTCGACTAAACCCCCCATACCAAGAAGTCTTATTGCAGATCGCTCTAGACACCTCCGGATTGATAAAAGTAAATGATGATGTATTAACAAGCACTACTAGGGTCGCCACAACACAAGCAAATGAATCAAACATCCTTAAAATGACATGAGAAATGGAAGGACATAAGAAGGAAATTGAGCACTTGAAACATCAAGTGGAATACTACAAGGCTGCAAGGTATGACATAGGTGATTTCATGGAATATGCATTAGAAATCCATTATGACTTGACCTTGGTGCAAAAGGAGTTCTACAAGGATGTGTTAGATCTATAGGATGCCTACCAAGATGCATCAAAAAATTCTTACATGTTAAAAGAATGGCAACATCATGAGGAAGGAGTACAAAGATGCATGTGGATCACTTAGTAGAATGGCAACATGAATTCAAGGAATCACTCCTTGAGATACCAAGGAAGTACTCCTTGAGATACCATGTTTGAGAGAAAGGAAGATAAATCAAATCAACATGGGACTAAGTTACTCAAATGATAAAACTCATAACTTAAATGAGGACGCTTAAGAGATATTAAAAGACCATGGTCATTAATTAAAATATGCGATGAAAATAAGGCATGAATGTCACCCGCTGCCCTTTACGGCAAACAATATTTTTTTCCTCAACATGAAATAATGGGACAATTGAGTGGGATCTAGGGTCAACAAAGAAGTACTTTAGAACTCATCCTACACATTAATAAACAAATCAACACAAGAAATGCAAATTGACATATTAACACGGCAATATCCAACTAAGTTATTGAAAGTCAACTATTGATACCTCATTCTCCATCCAGATTACAAAATTGGTCCACTTTTTGCTTTGTAACATTTCCTTTTCAAATTGCGTTGGATGCCGGCCATATTTCTCCTCCTGTCAAAACATGGCACATGGACTATTTAAACTAATTAATATGCAATCATTTACTTTTTCCTAGGAAATAAAAAAATATCATTTAAAATATTAAATATGCTTACAAATGTGCAGATCAAGGCCTGTAAACCTTTCTAGCCACTGTGATGTGTGGCATGAAGTTTGTCAAGCTTAGCCTTAGAGGCCTTGTCCTGAAACATTTACTAATTCAATTTAACTATGCACAAATAAAATTTAAAAATCATTTAATAAATTTGATATAATCTTATGAGCAAATTCAAATACCTGTGTACTCTCCTCACCGGATTCCTTCGTGCATCAGACTTGTAATATGCTTTTACAAGCTCTTTCCATACTTTCACACTTACATCAATTGGCCTTTTTTTGAGCCTTATCTTGGGAGGGAGTTTTTTTATCTTCTTTGTTTGGTTGCACTGAAATCTCTTGTAGTTTTGAGACATTCGTAGCTTTATCTTCTTTACAGACCAACCTATGCAAAATTCAGTCTCCATGTCATGGATAACTACTTTTTGCAGGTGCATGGGTATCTTTGAGAATGGCAAATGTAGATGGTCTTTGAACTGTTGAAGGCATGATTCCTTCAACCTATTCACAAATGTTTTTCCAACATCTGTCTCGGTATTGTAGCTGCCAATGCAAGATGCAAAACATGGCGTGGTGGAAGAAGTCTGTGTCCCAGAAGTGGCTGGGACATTGGAAGTCTCTGCTCCTTGTTCCACATTCTTAGAGTTTATTGTTATTGATTTCATCTTGGATCTTTTGCTCGATCTAGGATTGGTTGGGGAATCAATTGATCTTTTATATCTGTGTCATCATCATCCTCTGCAAAGATGCATGTGGATCACTTAATAGAATGGCAACATGAATTCAAGGAAGCACTCCTTGAGATACCAAGGAAGTACTCCTTGATATACCATGTTTGAGAGAAAGGAAGATAAATCAAATCAACATGGGACTAAATTACTCAAATGATACAACTCATAACTTAAATGAGGACACTTAAGATATATTAAAAGACCATGGTCATTAATTAAAAGATGCGATGAAAATAAGGCATGAATGTCACCCGCTGCCATTTAGGGCAAACAATATTTTTTTCCTCAACATGAAATAATGGGACAATTGAGTGGGATCTAGGGCCAACAGAGAAGCACTTTAGAACTCATCCTATGCATCACTAAACAACTCAACACAAGAAATGCAAATTAACATATTAACACAACAATATCCAACTAAGTTATTGAAAGTCAACTATTGATACCTTGTTCTCCATCCAGATTACAAAATCGGTCTAGTTTTTGCTTTGTAACATTTCCTTTTCAAATTGCATTGGATGCCGGCCATATTTCTCCTCCTGTCAAAACATGGCACATGGACTATTTAAACTAATTAATATGCAATCATTTAATTTTTCCCAGGAAATAAAAAAATATCATTTAACATATTAAATATGCTTACAAATGTGTAGATCAAGGCCTATAAACCTTTCTAGCCACTGTGATGCGTGGCATGAAGTTTATCAAGCCTAGCCTTGGAGGCCTTGTCCTGAAACATATACTAATTCAATTTAACTATGCACAAATAAAATTTAAAAATCATTTAGTAAATTTGATATAATCTTATGAGAAAATTCAAATACTCGCGTACTCTCCTCACCGGACTTCCTTCATGCATCGGACTTCTCATATGCTTTTACAAGCTCTTTCCATACTTTCACACTTACATCAATTGGCCTTTTTTTGAGCCTTAGGTCGGGAGGGAGTTTTTTTATCTTCTTTGTTTGGTTGCACTAAAATCTCTTGTAGTTTTGAGACATTTGTAGCTTTATCTTCTTTACAAACCAACCTATGCCAAATTCAGTCTCCATGTCATGGATAACTACTTTTTGTAGGTGCATGGGTATCTTTGAGAATGGCAAATGTAGATGGTCTTTGAACTATTGAAGGCATGATTCCTTCAACCTATTCACAAATGTTTTTCAAACATCTGTCATTCTGACTTCTCCTGAAACCACATCATATTCTATCTCAGTATTGTAGCTGCCAATGCAAGATGCAAAACATGGCATGGTGGAAGAAGTCTGTGTCCCAGGGGTGGCTAGGACATTGAAAGTCTTTGCTCCCTGTTCCACATTCTTAGAGTTTATTGTTATTGATTTCATCCTGGATCTTTTGCTCAATCTAGGACTGGTTGGGGAATCAATTGATTCTCTTTGACATGGTTGATTTGGTTGCAATGTTTCAGGGGCTTTACTAGATAGTTTTTCTATGTATCTGGAAAGCATTGTCAAGTCCACACCATCCAATTTGTTCACTGCCTCTACCCCCAATATGGAAGCCAATGCCTCTTTATCTTTTTCAGTCTGATGTCCCTATATATATATAAAATAAATTTCTTCTTTTAAATTTAGAAATAAAAAACTAAAAACAAAAAATCAAAGAAACAATGGAAACATTTACAAATCTATAAATGACAATTAATTACCTCATTGTGGCTAGAGTCTGATCCCTTTGCTCCCTTCCCTCTATTTCTTGACATTTTGAGGTGACCTAGGGAAAATTATTTTTGTCCAGTCTGTGGAGGTAAACGAAGTACACACTGCCAGGTATGAAAGTTTTCGTCCAGTTTGTGGTATGAAAGTTTTGTTTTGTGGTATGAAAGAAAGCTACCAATCAAAGAAATTAAAAGAAATGGGCAATTTAAAAGAAACGGGTGATTAATTAGCAAGCTTTACCTTGAATGACTATCTTTCTGGAATTTCTTCTTCAACTTGAGGGAATTTGTTTGCTTGCAACGTATTGTTTTCCAGAAATAAACATTCAACGGTTCCATAATTCTATACAAAACAATTGTTTAGGCATGAGATGGTGTACGAAAGGCAGGGGAAAGGCTATAAAAAGAAGAAATGAGTGCTAAAATTGAACCTTTACTGCAGAGAGGAGGTCGCGGGCATGAAATTTAGTGTCAAATTGCAGCGTGAATTTTGATCTCTCAAAACCCTAAAGGAAATGATAAATTCATCCAAAACTTAATATAGCACATCAATTTCCACTCAAGTTAAAGCATTGAATTTTAAATGTTCCATGTTAAAGATTATGCTCAAATGTTTTTGCTGGAAACAGAAGAAAAATTTCAAACATCACCATTCTACATATTCCAAGATAAAATAGAAAAAAACTTCCTAAACCTGAAGCTCTAGTCATTTTAGCTTGGCATATTTATTGAGGAGAAACCTTAAAAAAATATCTTCTTGTTACAACAACGTAGTTCAAAGATGAAGATCGAGTTACGCCGCAAGCTGTGTGGTATACACCCATTCCATTTGGGCAATATGTTTTCAACCCTAATTCAATCACCAAGCCTCTTTGATCACTTGGTTACAACCAAATTCAACATGTTTGCAGCTTTAATTCAGTAAAGAAATGAAGGTTTGGCTTTCAAATGCAGAGGATATAGGGAGCTTTAGAGATTAAAAGGATAATAAAGTTTAGGCTTTTAACACAGGTGGGAATTTTTAAGTCAGGCAGGAATTTTTAATTTTTTGTTTTTGATTCATTAGTCGACGCTATAGTTGGCATAGTTAATGCCGACTTTCAGCCCTAAATGTAATCTCTTTGGGGCGCCAAAGGTGGCGCAAAGTGTGCCTAATTTAGTGCCTAGCTGTGCCAAACCAAAATATTCCTCATGCAAACATTTAGAATTGAGGTAAATGTTTAAGTAGTAAGGGTTTTATAACATTGGAATCTAGTGTAACAACAACATACCACCAACTAGCTTGGAAAAAAATTGATACATCCTAGAAAATTTACATAACAAAAACATAATTTGATGGAAGTTAAAAAAAGTTGTATTGTGTTTTAGTAACTTGAAAACCAAACTCTTTTACCTATCAAACAAATAAATTTAGATCTCATGCCTTCTCTTGGTTAATGAAGATATACATGCTAGCTAAATCAATCAAGATGTGAAAGGTTTTAGCTAGTGGCTAGATTTCCATGCAATACTAATTATGAAAACATAACATATTAGGCTACAAATATGATTTCCATACAACATAAAGTAGGTCATGCTATGTATCAATCTTTCATTAAAGTTGTAGTAAATTGTTAAGTCTTATATGGGTTGAGCCATTTGTAAATATTTGTTGGATTTTATTTGATGAGGGGATTTCTACATAACCAAGCCAACTACTTTCACCACGGCCTCTATGGAGGATAAACACCAATCATGAAAAATGAAAAATCAAGAATTAAAGTTTTGGATCTTATCTAAGATAAATATTCTCACACTATCCAATGTAAAGTAGGTTTCAATCAAGAATAAGGAATCCAATCTCTAGTTTTCAAAGAGAAAATATCTACAGTTTTAATGAATTTATGGAAGAAGTGTAAGGTAGAGAACTGACTAAAATTATTAGTAATAGGTTTTCTTTCATCTAGGATAACAAGGGACCATGGAAGGGATGTTCAACTAAAATTATTAGTAATAGGTTTTATTTGTAGTCAGCTTGTAAATAAATGTCTTTTTGATGTGAATTTGTAGTCATCTTGTAATCATAAAATTTGAGCTCTAGTTGTCAAGCTTCCGCGTGTAAACTTTTTGTGAAGAGCAAAATGTTGCAATGTCCTATTTTTTTTTTCATAGTGCGTCTTAATGAAAAGCGAGCATATTGACAAGATAATTTCAACAATATTCTCTTGGTGCACAATTGTTATGTGACTATTGTCATTGTTGTGTATTACAGGATCTAGTGGAGGCCATGGAGAGAGGACATGGATGGCATAGAACTACTAAATCGCAGAGGAAAGTGGGTGGAAATAGATATGACAACGGAATCTGTAGATACAATAGAGGTAAGAAGAGAAAGCAACCTGAACTAAAGGAGGAAGGTGTTTATGAACTCACAAATGCTACAACATAGAGGAGATAAAGTCATTTTTTTGTCCATAAGGCCTCTGAGGTCAAACTTATTGGTTGAAAATGCACAGGAATGGTGATTAAATGTGATTCTATAATCAAGGGAAAAGTTTGAAAATTAGGATGGCCAAAACATGATATCAATATGTCAAATATATGACTAAAGTGAGGTTTTGTGTTGGACAACATATTCGTTGAAATGATATAATTGGTGTACTAAACATTATTTACTATGTTGTGTATTATAGGGGCTAGACGAGGCCATGGCAATAGATCATGTCATATCAAATGAGGACACAACAGATGAAGCGGGACATCAGGTACTCAAATTTTGACTTAACTTAGGAAAAAATGATCTGATGGCATTTTGTGATACGTCCATCTTTTTTCATAGTATTATTGAATTTTATAATGTATTATCCAATCTTGACATAAATTAATGCATGTTGTTGATTATTTTAGATGGAGATTGGAGCAAATGCAAAGCGTGAACGTTCAACTAGCAAAAGAACAAGATATGTACGTGGGCGTGGACCTAAAACTATTAAATCATGTAGAGGACAGTGGGTGGAAGAGGATAAGACAATGGATCCTACAGACACAACAAATGATTGCATTGAACAAGAGGTTAGTCATGACTATAGTACATGGGATGAATACTTTTAGAAAATTGTTGTTTGTGGATGTTCTGTATGTCATGGAAAGAAACAATTCAAATGAGCTATTGTAAAAAGACATTACATATATGATGAGCTTCTAGTCAGTAGTATGCCTCCTACAATCATTTCAAATCCAATAGGAATTATGGTAAGGAATTTTCCAATTTGATATAAATAACATGTATACTTCATTTAAACATTGTTTTATATTATTTAAATAACTAATTTTTTTCTTAATGGATACTTGCAGGATAAAGTTCTTGGTTTAATGTTTCTTGGATCATAAAATTCTAGCCTAGAGGGCAATGATAATTTATCAGATGATACATCTAACAAAAATATGTGCCAATATACTAGCTCGGAAGATGAGGAATTGCTGAAAACAAGTAACAGAACAAGAACCGGTTTAAAGATGCATAATTTGCTTAAAGAGAAGGTGAAGGTGGACTACATACCCTATGAGAATGAATGTGATGGAGATGATGACTTGCCCCTAAGTTTGAGATCAATTTACAAAGAGACATTTGATCATCGACTATATTGTGCTTGGCCTAGTGATCAACAACTACCTAGAGTGTACACTGTGTTTCAATTTTGGGGATACAGCTACATGATACGACCCTCCAATATTCATGGAGCAAATCTAGGCCTCTTTATTGTCCAGATGTACATTTGGGTTCTAAACATAGAAACAATTCAGAACAAACCACTAGGAGATTAATGCCATATTATGTTCCATCATATTACAGTGGTGAATGGAGAAGGCTAGCAGAATATAAGCCTAGCATGTCAGCATATGGTCAAAATTTGAATATGTATACACATCATCTCCAATTGGAAAGTGGAAAAGAAATGAATAGAGGTCATCTTATGTATATAGATAGACATGCATACACACACAAAAATATTGCAGGATTTATAAATAGTTGTAAGGGAAGGGACCCTACTGTAAGACTGAATTATCAATTTGTTGAGGTTATAAATGATAAAGATGGAGATATGGAAAGAGAGGTTGATAGATTGATAATGGTTGAGGCTATTATGGACCTTACCATTGGGTATGAGTTATTGATTGACTACCCCTTCTTAAATTGCACTCCTGCGCAAAAGAAAAGGGAAGACCAAGGTCTTCGTAAGGATGTTCTTAAGGGAAGAAAACCAAAGAATAATAAATGAGTGTGGACTGATGTTTTATAAACTATGTTGTCAAAATTGTGTTTTATTTAAATTATTGTATAAAAAAGGTAGTCTATAAAATAATTTTCCATTATTCAATTGATGTATACATGTTCATACAATTTATATTTTTATTTTTTAAGCCATATTTGATTATATTTCTTTGAAATTGATACATTTATGATTTATCCAATTGCTGCCAAACATTAAATAATGCTTGCATTTGTTGATAGGTAGAAGATGTTGATGAAACACATACTAATACCCAAGATCCAACTGGGTTATTAAGATTTGGATGGGATGATCCAAACCATCCTTTAAACAATACCAGGGTGAAAAGAGCAACATTGAAGAGAATACTACCAGTTGAGAAATTTGAAGAGTTGATGAGATCCGCATACACTGATGACATGCCACCTAGCCATAATGATGATGATCATGATAGTGAAAATGCAGTGCATGAAGAAGGATTGAATGAAATGCTTACAGGTTTCTTTGGGGATGGAAACAATGATGACAATAATGATCATATGGTTGACAATAACAATGATAGTAGAGGTAATTACCACCAATGTAATGTTGATGATAACAACCTGAAAGACTCCATCAAGCAAGCAACGAAGACACCCGTGTTCAAATCGGGTGCAAGTAGAACCTCAAAACTGGCATGCACATTAATATTATTAGAAATCAAGTCACTATTTGGTTGGTTAGACAAATGATTCACTACCCTACTGAAGTGAGTTGAAATCTATTTCTTACTTTGCATTGTCAATTGGTGTACATAATTCATAAACATTCATCAACTTCATTTATATTTCTTTAAGGGGATTTTAAAACCATATATTGTATATAAATAGTCCTAGTATAGATTGACATATCAAACATGTTCATCATAATTCAAACATTCAATTGATTTAATCTCTAGCAATATTACAGGGCACTAAAAAATAAAATATTCCTTGAAGAGAATGCATTGCCATCAACTTGCAGAGAGGCGCGTCTGTTGTTGGTTGAGTTGGGGATTGAATATAAGCACATTCATTCATGTAAAAATGATTACATTTTATACATAGATGAATATCAAAACAAGGTAGAATGCCTTGTATGCAAAGAGAAGAGATATCGTACAGATGTACAAGGTCCTACAGTTCCAAAGAAAGTTTTATGTCACATGCCAATTATACCTAGACTTCAACGAATGTTTTATTGCAAGTCACTTGCACAATTGATGGATTGGCATGCAAAGAATAGGAGTAAAGATGGATTCATGTGAATTCTTGCTGACTCGAAAGCAATGAAACACATAGAATAGGTCCTTCATCAAATAGGTCCTTCATGTTGGATGGTGTGATTTGTTGGACTATTCATGATTTCCCAGGACTTGGTGTTTGTTCTAGTAAGATAAAATATTTACGTATTTACACTCGTAATTTATTTTCATCCCAACTTTCATACTTAGTTTTATACTGATTTTTTGATGTTATTAACTTTACTTATTGAATTGAAAGGCTTCAAACAAAGGGCATATTAGCATGTCCAAGATGTACAAAATAGTTTCAAGGGCGGTATAATAAAGATCTACATAAATTTATCTATGCAAACAATAGGGTTTTTGTACCACTTGATCATAAGTTTAGAAATCACCCAAACAATCAATTTGATGGAAAAGTTGAAAATAGAGGCCCTCCCATGATTATGGGTCTAGGTGATTGGCTTAAAAAGTATGAAGATGTTGAATTGAAAGCTTGGGAGGATTTTTTTGATTAGGGTGATTCAATTGAAGAACCAAAACAAGTTGTAGTTAATATGCTAGAAGGAATAAAAAGGAAATCCATATTTTATGAGCTCCCTTACTGGAAGGATCTATTAATATCTCACCTATTAGATCCTGTGCACATCTTTAAAAATATCCTAGATTCTATATATTGCTCTTTTGCATACGAAAATTGATAGAAAACATTTGTGGCCAAACAAGGAAAATGAAACATATGCAGAAGCTCCATGGATTTTGAAAAAAAAAAAGAGCTAGACCAACTAAAAAATGTCATCCGTTCAATAAGGATACCTATTGGCTATGGGTCATCATTGGCTAAAGCTTTTACAGTTGATGGACATATCACAGGATTTAAAACACATGCTTTTCATAATTTTATGAAGGTATTATATATCACCATTTAACATTTACTGGTAACATTGATTAAGTACTAAATATATTTTGATATTTTATTGTGTGAGAAAAAATTACTAATGACCTTTTCATAAATGTGTTTGAAAGCATATCATGCCATTGACAATTAGGGGGGATTCTTGTCTTACAGTTGACTTAGGGAATGTCATAAGTCGATTGTCAGCATTTACAAGGTATGTGGTTATAAGAAATGTTCATGTGTGAAAGACAGATATATTATATTGCATTTTAATTTTTGAATAAAGTTTCGTACTAATTTACTATTCTTATATTAGGTGGGTGACCTCCAAGGAGATCCACGAATGTGAAGTACCAAAATAGAAGAAGGAAATTGTAGAAATTGTATGTGTATTTGAGAAGGAGCTCCCTACAAATTTCATGGACCTACAAGTCCATTTACTTATACACCTAGTCGATGACATTGAATTGGCGGGTGTTGTATCAACGAGGTGGGTGTTTTTCTTTGAGAGGTATATGAAAACTCTAAAAAGATATGTCCGACAAAAGGCACATCCAGAGGGTTGCATGGCTGAAGGGTATGTATTGAATGAAGTATTTTTCTTCTTGTGTGAATTCCTTGGTAAGGATTTTGAAGATGGGCGACACTTCTGGGATAGAGAACAAGCATCAGATATTATTGATGGAGAAAAACCACAATCTAATGGTGTTCAAGTAGAAATTACTAAGTAAATTCATGACCAGTGTGGTTGTTTTTCTTGCAATCATTAATTTACTCTATAATTTATTTGTCAAATTAACAGCATGACATTTGGAGTTTGAAATAAACATGTTGACATGTAATAGGTGTAGATGAAAGTGCTATACTCGACAAGTTCATTCTGTACCACATTGACTTTATGAACAAAAGGATTTATCGGTATGATAAAAAGAGAGAAGAAGTGTTAGAAACAAGGAGATAATTTAAGAGATCGAACCCAAGGAATACTCTTCTTCCTATTGACTTTCTTGGGGAATGGGGCAAAGATTGTACACTAGAATGGGTTACTAAACAAATTCAAAATCAAATAGAAAATGCAAGTATAGATTCAAACATAACAAAAGATGAAATCAACATGCCTAGAGGAAGTGAAAGAAAGGTACAATTGGAATTTTACAAAATGTTGTTTCCTTATAGTTTTGACACTATTAACTATTTTAATATTAGTCATTATATTTGTTTTCACTGAAATAAATGATCTTTCACAGGTGAGGAAATATCCAGCAATGTGGGCATATGGTAGACATTATCGTGTAGAAAGTGTAGATGTAAAGAGATGATCCTTCGATTGTGGCATCATGGTTGACTTCAAGGAATCTAGTCGATCAAGCTCAAAAGATAAGAATATAATTGAAGGTAATCTACAATATACTAGGAAAATACAATAAATTATTGAGTTGGATTACCGTTCTTTTAAATGTTGTATTTTTAAGTGTAGATGGTATGAAGCATTTGAGAGGACACAAAGACATGATACCCATAGTGGATTGTTTTCTATAGATTCCTCATGGTTCCTACCGGAGGATAAGGAGCCTTATGTTCTACCAATTCATTGTGAGCAGGTAACTCTTTAACTCAAACAAGAAGCGTTAGTGATCATTAATCTATTAATTCATAGTTTATTGCGAATATATACATGTGTTTATTAATCAATAAAATTATTATAACATACATCTAATATATGTATGTCGTTCATGTGCAAGTATTTTTCTATGAAGATATTTTGGACCCGAAATGGATATTTGTCATACATTATGATCCAAGATTAAGGCATGTATTTGACAATGCATTAGTGGATACTGAGAAAAACAATGATGGCCAATAAAATGAGAGAGAGGGATTAGAGAACATCGAAGAAATTGACATCCATGATGATGTTGAAGATGGTTATGTTCAGGCACAAGAAGACAACAATCCAGAATTAGATGATGTTATGGAAGACAACAATATGGATGGTATAGAAAATGATGATCCAAATACATCTAGTAACAATATAGATGGTCTACAGTCAAATTTCAATGATGATGAAGATGATGCAAGTCAAGATGAGGATGATGATAATATTAAATACTTGAAAGAACATATGAACATTGACAATGATACACTGGATGACATTGTAGAAGACAATAATGTTAATGACCAAGACTTCTAAATTTTTAGAATTATTTGCAATCCATGTTTAAAAAAGGATGATTCTTATGGCCTAAACTTTGAAATGCTTTAGTAATATTATTTGTGTCGATACAAATTACCTATTGTAATATCCTTAAATTGTTCAATCTTTGGTATGAATTGTTGGCAAAAAAAATTAGGATTACTTGGATGCTTCTTTCATTCATTTTGTATCAACATATGTTCATGAAGACATAAATAATCTCGAGTAATGGGAGATAAAGCAGTCCCGTCATCCAATTCAATATAGCAAATCTTAGGGTTGTATTTTTCTGCAAGGAGTCTTAGCAATTGGACATTCATGAACACATTTGGGACTACTAATTTACCCAAATTTAGCCACCAAGGATTTGAAATGGGTTTATGTCTGTACATCTTCTTATAATGGAAGATAAAAAGATCATACCCTCTAACTGGTGTCCATATGTCCCCTATTTGTTTGTATAAATCTTCTAACTTTTCAGCATGTAGGTTTAGTTGGGTATTTCTTCTGGACTTCTTTCTCGACCCGGGGCACTGATCTAGTAAATCCTGGTTTAAATGCCTATCTCCCATTTTTTGCCTCTTACTCTTAGGGTTTTGCATTACTTCCTCCATGTTCTGTAAATTATGAATGCAGGCTAATATATGCGAGCCGGTCAGAAGTACTTACTTGGCAAATTGCTCTGGTTATGAATTACTGTGCAGCTGCTCCTCGTGATCGCTCCTTGCAATGCCCTTCAAAATTCACATTCAATCAACTTAACTCTGTGCAATTAATGGCGTCTCACTTGTGTATCTCATATCATCAAAAGGAATTTAATTTTTCGAATAAGGGACGTTGGATTGCCGCCATCATGTCTTGTCACTTTATTTCAAAGTGATATGCTTTGAGATCTCATTTATTTTAGTTTTATACTTGTTCGGGATTTCGGTGTGACCCCAGATGGCGTCTCCCCGATAACATAAGTCTCTTCAAACATGGAGTTAACCTTCTAATGTTTTTATTTCATCACGTTTTCGAAGAGACTAGAAAGACCTTCTCTTCGATATAGTAGAGTCATTCTGATATACCTCTTACATTGTTCTTTTATCGGCGAGACTCTTATCGGTGGGACTCCAAACCTTATCACCTCGACATCCCAAACTCCCTTTATGAACATTTTTGATGATATCATTTGATCGACATGACACATTTTGGTGTCATGCTAAAAGGCCTTGTCCGTTTGATGTTCGGGGTATCGATAAGACTGCTGAGTGACTCTTGCCGATATCCCTTGTCTCTTCGATTTCTTTTATTTCTTCAATTTTGTATAACTTTACTTTTTGTCTTTTATGCCTTTAGGTCATCGAAGTGACTGGATGTTGAGTCTCCCCAAAGTAGTATTCTCTCATCGATATTGTTTATAACCTTGAAAGCGTAATGATTTTGATCAAAAATTTTACGATGGAGGTAAAGAATTTTAGGGTTAATGATGGAATGGTGGTATTTTCAGGTTTGAGTGAAATAACTTATTAGGAATTATGGTAGGAAATGGAAAAATTTTAAGGTTTGAAATTTTGATCCAACATGACCCTTAATCCCTCAAACACTAACCGCTAATCCTTTAACTGTTATCCCTGTTAGATCAGAACAATTAGGCTCTAAATTAGGTGCTCTAAAGTAGGCACTAAATTAGGCATTAAATTAGGCGCTAATCTGGGCACTAATTTAGGTGCTAATTTGTGCCTAATTTAGTGCCTACTTGTTCTGATCGGCGGAAAAAATGCCAAATAAAGCGCCATCCCAATAAATAGCACCAAATTTAAAAAAAAATTAGAGAAAAATACATTAAAACAGTGGGTGGAAGCAAAAAACGGAGCAAAAAAGGGAGCTAATCATAGGGATTTGTTGTAGTGGAAGGATGTTTTATTCCTAAAATATATACGGTTTTTTGTAATAGGAGCATTGCTATGTGTGAAAGCACAATGATTTCCTTTCGTTTAGTTTAACAATACTTTATATGGTTAAATTTTTGGTATTAAGAATTTGCGCTGTATCATTGCACTTAATTATATATATTAACTGTAAGTTTGTATAAATGATTTAGCTTAATAAATAAGTAAAAAATTAATTTAGATTAATGTTAGAGATGTTTATAATCATAAATGAATATTTGTAAAAATTAAATGTAATGGATAGGTGTATGTAGTTTTAGATTTGATGATGAAATGTGGAAGTTGAAGATATGTAGAATTAGTGTGAAAATTCGATAGTGTGTCCACTATTATTGATCTAATTATTTTGAAGCAATTGTAAAAAAATTGAGGATAATGTAAATTAAAGATTTGATGATGAAATGTGGAAGTTGAAGATATGTAGAATTAGTGTGAAAATACCATAGTGTGTCCAATATTATTGATCTAATTATTTTGTTATTGATCTAATTATTTTGAACCAATTGTAAAAAATTTGAGGACAATGTAATTTTCTCCATAAATTAGGTTTATTATTTTTTAATAAAAAATTTATTATACTTTTATTATTTTATTCTAACCCAACTTTTACTACAAATAAAGTGTTTCCATGATTTCTTGGAAATTAGGATATATTTTTTTGAAAATTTTTATTGAAAATTTTATTCATTATTAAGTTTTCATAGTCAATAATAGAAATTTAGACCTGTATTTTAATAAACACATTCATTTTTCTATATATCAAAATTTAATCTTTTTCCATTGAAAAAAGGACATTCACGTGGAGTGCAGAGCAATTTTTTGAATTTTTTAAAATTGCAAATACAAATATTTATTTTTGTAATGGACGTATGTTATATATATAAGTTTGTGTAAATGATTTAGGTTAATTAAAAAGTAAACAATTAATTTAGATTAATTTTAGAGTTATGCTTATAATCATAAATGAATATTTCAAAATTAAATGTAATGGATAGGTGTATGTACTTTTAGATTTGATGATAAAATGTGGAAGTTGAAGATATGTAGAATTAGTTGACCAATGGGTGAAAACACAATAGTGTGTCCAATATTATTGTTCTAATTGTTCTAAACTAATTGTAAAGAATTTGAGGACAATGTAAAGTAATGATTTGAGACATTTTCTCCATAAATTGGTTTATAAATTACTATATTAACTAATGTTATTTTTATTTGAATTGCATAAAAAATATAGTTTACAAACCTTTTTGACATTATTAAGAGTTATTTCTAAAGTATATAAACCTTTATGAATCACATGAATAAGTATATTGAGTGCTTGGATATTATGTTGTATCAGTCTATAACTTTATGAATGTTAAGACTGGGATCGTATGTGACATCAGTTAAGTTTGAGCCATGCAATCTTATAAAAGATAAATTTGATAAGAGAGTAATGTGGATCATTTTTTCCTTAATAGTCTTGCTATAAATGTTAGTCTTGAAAATGAAGTTAGTATTGAGCTACTCATTAAAGAATTAGGTGCTCATAGGTTGGCTCTATGAATTGGTGTTAGATGTGGCTAATAGGGGCTCTATGCAATACTAATTATTCCTATCCAACCTATTGATTCATGTATGGGGAAGCTTAGTGGTTTAAGGTTAAGGGCTAGTCTTCTTGAAGAATTCTAGATTTTAGGTGAGTCATCCCTTTACCTCATGGAATAGTTGTAATACATGTGTAGATTAGAGTTATGCCCACAAAATATTTAAACGTACACTACAATATTGTGTCATTAGAACTTTTGGGATTCTCTATAATCATTCTATACCTAAGATTTCATCAACTAACTAAATATAGCACTTTAAAGGTCATCCAAGTGGTACACCCTTGGATGGAAAGATTATCTTGTTTAGCCTATCCATCCACCCACATACCAAGATATGGTGGGACCATTGAAAGGGATCAAAATTATAACATAGGCATTAATTGGCATTCATAGATGCTATTAATGTCTATGTAGGCACTCCATAATCTGAGGACATGGGTACATTGCTCGAAGATATAGTCAATTATACTTCTAAGTTGCAAAAGTATATTATATATAGAGGAGGTAGATATTTACCATATAGAGCATTTAATAATAATTGTTATGTTTCAAACACTGTAAAGAAATACATTTGAAATATATTATGGTGGACCACAATTGAAGGTTGGATAAAATATTTGTTTATATACACTTGTAGAGGGTGTTTAAATCATAACTTTGATAATTCACTTATGTAAGTATAGTAATTGGATTATTCATAGATTTTTGGAACGATTGATTTATACATCATGAGATCTCAATTAAGAGATGGCAACTTTAGTGGTATTAAGTTTAAGTCTTGCTAAATACATATTTTTATTTGGGATAGTACTCCCTCATACAAGGAAGTTGTCTTGGAAACAAAGAGTTAATAAGTTAGTCTTTCTAATAGGAAAAATTGTAAATCCATTCCAAATTGCATTTAGTTTTATGTCTATTTTAGGATGTGGTGTTACTATATTTGATGATAGCTAAAAACACAAACTTGACACCTAGATTTATTTAACATAAGTTACATTGTGGACCCATAACCCACAGGTCCTAGGATCATTTGACATCTTAAACTTTGGACACTATGGTGTTGTTTAGGTGAAATGAAACAATGATTTTACAAGATATGAAACCAAAATGATTATCTTAGCATCTGTCATGAGGACATGTTGGAATTTACAAGGAGAGAGCCAATCCCAAACTCAAGCCATTATTAGATTAAATAAAACCTTTTTGTGATATGCAAGTTCCTCAAGACGTTATTTGGAAAAGAGCTAGTTTATACATGTAATGTTTAAATATTCAACATGTTTTATATTTTATAGAAAATTTTCATGAACTTTCCATTATGTTGTCGAACTTCTAGAAACACATCAATGTTATTGAAATTCATATCAGAATAAAATTCTTGAGCTCATTGTTGTGAGTAAAAATCTAGTAATCTTACACATCCTAGGCACATGGAGATTTAATAGGAATTTTTATAAGCTTACTATATAAGATTAAAATATAACCCCAAGGAAAGGCACAGGATGAAAAAACTCCAAGGGAATAGAAATATTGGTAACCCATCTTCTAAAATATTGATTTTTTAAATGTTGTTTGGGGATTTAGGTTTGGAAAATCAACCAAAAACCTTGACTTGTGTCTATAATTTTTAGATGATTCTGAAATCAATCGGGATGGAAAAGATGAAGAAAGATATTCAAATAACCTAATTACTGAAAGGAAATATTTGACCTAGTGTTTCTCTATGAAGTACTTTATGAAGGTAATAGTTGTTGATGTTTTGTTGCTTAAGTTGCCTTGTAAGATTGTTTTACCATCTTTATTTTATTGTACTTTGTCATTGGACCTGATCAACACAATAACCTTGTACATATGCTTTTGTCTATTATTTGTGAATCTATGACAAGGTGAAGTATGTGAAATAATATGAACTTTGTTTAAAGGTTATTGTGTACTTGTTTCCATTCAATTGTATTTGGTATATGAAAAGAGGATATTCATGTAGTCCAGAATGCATGACTATCATCTTTGAATATATTTTGAGTATATGGTACTTAATGATGAATGACTACATAGTATGGGATATGCATATCATTCACTAGGTAAGTGCTATACATGATTACATGATAATACTTTTGTGTATTAAAGTGTGATGCAGGAGCATTGAGAAGGCATTCATATAAATTGGGATAGTTAATGTTTAGTTACAGAGTGCCAAGAAGAGACATTGGAGAACACCACATTTACTGTATTTCCATATTAGAGATTGCGGATTAGGACTTAGCATCTACATATCATCATCTACATATCATCATCTACATCATATTCAAAATTCAGGTCATTTAGATTTGTTTGCTAAGAGATATCGCTATTAGAAGATTACCTGTTTTCATAGAGTAGAGAAGTCAGTGTTCAGTTGAAGCCTAATGGGTTTGTGGAGCAATTACGTGAATTACAGAGCCTAATGGAACATCATTCAAGGTAATTTGGGACTTGGCTAACGTTCATGGAGAACCACATCAAGTTTCATCCATTTGTGAAGCAATACCATATGTTTTAGGCTGACCTACATGTTTCTACACGTTTCCTACTACCCGATACAATTAGGCTAAATAGATAATGTTTTGAAGGCTTGGAGAGGATATAAATGAAGGGTAAAGGATTGTTTCAAGGCAGTAATGAAGTTTGTGAAGAAAGTATGTGAAGAGACATGAATAGTTCAGAAGATGCAGAGGTGTTTTAAGAAGGCACGAGAGTAGCAACAAAAGACAGAGCAAAGAGAGTAGAAGAAGATACATGCAACAAATAGAGAAGAAGAAAGAGGAAAAAAGACATGAAAGAATAATGTTGTATGAATCTTTTGTAACCTTGGGCTATGACCTAGCATCTAAAAAACCCTAAAGGCATATGTAATGAGGTTAAATGTAATGGTTAGGTAGAAGAAACATATGCTATATTTGATGATATTGGCAAATACATCAAGGGAATATATATAAGTAGTTATCAGTTATAAACAGGTATAACTACGTGTAACTGCTACAGGTACAAACTGCAGGTAATAACTGATATAACTATGAAATGTAGTTACTAAACAATGTAATAGTTACGCTAACATTCCCCCCCTTATTACATTGTTTTTACAAATGTACCCCCTAAACATTTCAAATTTGATTCTACCAAGAGATTTGGTGAACATATCTGTGATCTGAGAGTCTGTAGGGCAGTACTGGAGCTGGATGTGGTGGTTCAAAACTTGATCCTGAATGTAATGACATTCAACCTCAATATGCTTAGTGCGCTCATGGAAAACTGGATTCTTCACAAGTTTTAACACACCTTGATTGTCGCAATGAAGAACTGGTGACTTGTCTTTAGGAATGTCCATATCTGCCAGAATGCAACGTAACCAAATCACTTCGCACACAGCTCCTTGTGTGGTGCGATATTCAGCCTCAGTGGATGAAAGAGCAACAATAGTTTGCTTCTTACTAACCCACGAAATTGGCCTAGATCCAAGATGAAAAACATAGCATGAGGTGGATTTCCTGTCATCTATAGATCCTGCATAATTCGAGTCTGTATATCCATGTAAGAAGAACTGGCTGTTCTTCTTATACTCCAGACCATAATCAACTGTGCCTCGGATATATCTCAACACATGCTTTGCTGCAACCCAATGACACTTCTTTGGTTCCTGCATGAATCTGGCAAGATATCTTATAGCAAAACACAAGTCTGGTCTGGTGTAGGTCAAGTAGATAAGGCTCCCAACCAGCTGCCTATAGAGAGTGACATCTACTTGAGGTGAATCTTGGAAACGAGATAGTTGCAAACCTTTCTCCATTGGAGTGGACATAGGCTTACAGTTGACCATTCCATACTTTTCTAGAAGTGTCTTGGCATATTTCATTTGGGAGATGAATATGTGGTTCTTCTTCTACCATATCTCCAAGCCAAGACAATAATGAAGTAGCCCCAAATCTGTCATGTCGAAGGAGTTCTTTAGATCATTCTTGACATCATCAATGAGACTGTCTGAGCTGCCAGTGAGAATAAGATCGTCCACATACAAAACCAGAATGACAATCTCTGTGCCTACCTTCTTAATATACAAATTAGGATCTAAGGGGCTACGGGTGAATCCATGCTGCAATAGGTGACCATCAATCTTGATGTACCATGCCCTAGGAGCTTGCTTAAGGACATAAAGAGATTTGATAAGACGACATACCTTGTGTGGATGATGTTCATCAACAAACCCTTCTGGCTGGGTCATGTACACTTCTTCTTTGAGATCACCATTTAAGAAAGCACTCTTAACATCCATCTGCTGAAGCTTCCATCCCTTCTGTGCTGCCAATGCACAAACCATTCTGATAGTTTTGATCTTCGCAGTGGGTGCAAAGGTCTCTTCATAATCAATGCCTTCCTGTTGAGCATATCCCTTTGCTACAAGTCGTGCTTTGTACTTGTCAATATATCCATTTGCCTTGTACTTTGTTTTGAAGATCCATTTGCAGCCAATGGGTTTCTTCCCTTCAGGCAGATCAACAAGTTCCCAAGTATGATTTTGCATTAGAGAATCATACTCTGCATCCATAGCCTTCTTCCACTGAGGTTGGCTTAAGGCCTCTCAAACTGTGTCAGGTTCAGTGCTGTCAACAACAGTACTCATGAGCGCAAGATTTACTTCATTTCTTATCTGACTCTTGGTTCTAACTCTTGACAAAGTGTCTGGAAGAGTGTGCAGGTTAGAGTCCTTGATTATACTTTGGACCCACTTTGGAGGTTAACTGTGCTGCTGCTGGTGTGCAATGTTTTCTAGAGGGCCCAGATCAACATACAACTCTCCTTGTAGTTCACTGTCTCCGTGAGAGTCTTCCATATGCTCATCATCTGATTGTGAGAGCAATTTATGAGAAGTAGGAGGCTGTTGCTCTTCTTTCTGTGATAAGGAATCAAATGACGATTCATCACATACCACATCTTGACTCTCATGCATCTTCATTGTCTCAGGATCTATGAGACGATAAGGTTTTGATGTAATACTATATCCCAACAATATGCACTGAAGTGTCTTAGGATTAGTCTTCTTTCTCCTATTGGCAGGGACATGTAGGTATGCAGTGTAACCAAACACCCTTAGATGAGAAATTGAAGGCTTTTGTCCAATCCATACCTCTTCCGGTGTCTTGTGTTGCAGAATCTTTGTTGGTGCCCTATTGATGAGGTATATAGCTATCCATACTGCTTCTACCCAAAATCTTTCCTCCAACTTGGCTGTGGAGAGCATGCATCGAGCCATCTCCATGATAGTTCGATTGTGACGTTCTGCAACTCCATTCTGTTGGGGTGTATAGGGAGCAGTGAGGTGTTGCTTGATGCCATGATGCTTCAGGTATGCCACAAACTCCTTGGAGGTGAATTCCCCCCCTTGATCTGACCGAAGGACAAGAAGAGACTGGCCGGCTTCTTTGACCACTTGCTTGTGAAAGTCATGAAAGTTGGCAAAGGCTTCATCTTTCTTCTTGAGAAAATACACCCAGGTCTTTCGAGAGAAGTCATCCATGAACAACTGGAAGTACTTATGGCCTAAAAATGAAGCAGGCATGGGTCCGCATAGATCGGTATGTACCAACTCAAGGCGATGTGTAGCATGGAAGCTACTAGCCTCGAACAGATCCTAGTGTTGTTTACCTGCAAGGCATCCAGGACATATAGGCAATGAATTTGAAATTGGAGGAAGACCTCTTACCATTTGTTTGGAGCTGAGCTGATGCAAGGAGCTAACTGAAAGGTGCCCATAGCGATAGTCACAGAGTCTCGTAGATTCTATTGTTGAGGCTGATAGAGCTACTGTAGGGGAGGAGACAGCATCTAATGCAAACAGTCTATCCTTCATAAATTCTCTAGCAAGTATCATACCTTTTCTTGAGATTAGACAGGTCTTGACCCCATCCTTCACTTGGAACTCAACTTTCAGTTTGTGGTTCAGAAGTTGACTGACAGAGAGTAGGTTTGTTGTCAAACCAGGAACATACAACACCTTGGTGAGGGTACAACGGCTTGTCCCAAGAGGAATGATGACCTTGCCTATACCCTCTGCAACATACTCCTTATTGTCAGCAATTTGAACTCTATCTCCAGTAGGTTGTTCTGTCAGTGCATCGAACAACTCACGATTGCCTGTCATATGCTTGCTGGCACCCGAGTCTATCAACCAAATATCCCTCGTGGGCTGCGAGGTTTGGGAGACAAGGACTAGATTGTGATGAGTGCCGCAGTTGGCTGTTTCTGGTTCATCTTCTTCTGATGCATCATCTTGTTGGGCTGCTACATTTCCTTTGTGCCTTCTGATGATGACAGCGTTTGGATGGCTGAGTATCACTGCAACCAGAAAAACCTTCTTTGCTTGAATTGCCTTTTGGTAAGGCATTGTACCAACAGTTGATAGTGTCATGATTGTTCTTGTTGCATATATGACACCATCAGTTTGCCTTTGGAGGCTTCGACTATTGATGTTCTTGTTGTTTTTGTGGCTGCTTTCCATGAAACTTCTAACCTTTTGATTGTCTAGAGATCAGGGCCTTATCTTCCAGTTCACCTTAAACAGATTGAATGGCTTCTTCTTGCTACAATAGATTCACCAATTCATCATATGAAACATCTTTCTTGGTGATGTTCAACATGGTGACAAAGATTTTGAACTGAGATGGTAGTGCTCGCAACGTAATTGGGACAAGTAGTTCGTCCTCCACCTTTTCTCCAAGTGCAACAAGTTCAGCTCGCAGTTCAGATACTCGCCGTAAGAATTCCTCAACTTTCTCGCTAGCATGCATACTGAGTGTATGTAGCTTGGACTGTAGATGGAGGATCTTTGTCTGGTTCTTCACTTGGTAGATTTTGGAGAGAGAATCCCATGCCGCCTTTGATGTTGCTGCATCTCGAATGTGAGGTTGAACTTCATCGGTGATGCCGAGTGTTATCAACATCAATGCTTTGGCATTGGCCTTGTCAAACTTCTGCCTTTCATCTGGGTCTGTTGGTCTAGTTATGTCACCATTGAAAATTCCCCATAGCTCCTCAAAAATGAGAATAGTCCGCATCTTTGTCTGCCATGCAGCATAATTTGGCCCTTTCAAAAGTTGAGCATCGGAAAGAAGCAATTTCGGGGCAGACATTTTTCAAAAAACAAAATAATCTAGACAACAAATTTATTATTATTTTATTTGACAGTACATTCACTTTGAAGAGGAAATAGTGGCACGGAGATGAGCACGATAGGCCTGTGCTGTGAGACGGGGACGCTTTGGTGTGCATTCTACCTCATCTTCGTCATCAGCATCATAAACCTCATCTAATTTTGCTCTAATCTTCCTTGCTTGACATTGTACATCAAACAGAAAGTAATCTAGCAATCCTTGCCTAAACAATTCATCGAATTGGAGATTACTGGTGTTTTGCAGGGCATCTAGAAGTGCAAAGTAGAAGCCCGAGCTTTCTGAAACAGCATGTCCGCCTCGACGTGGCTCATTAGCATGATTACTGGCCACACTGCTGGCATCGGGTGTGGTGGACATCCACTTTCGGCTTGCAATCTGTGCCAAAGCCTTTTAGTCTCCTCCTCCACATAGATTGCAACTTCAGTCCAGTAGTTTTTAAATGAAAGGTAGAAGAATGAACTCTACAGCATCAGACTGGGATTGGGATAGAAACAAAGAACATATCTTGTGTTCCACTCTCACCGCACCCACGTTCCTGCATATGTACACCAACACTGCTCCAGAAACCCACGACCTCCTTTCAGCCTCCTAGTCTTCTTCACGTGGGGAGATAGACTGTAGACTGCAGACACCAATAGATATTTCTTCCTTCTATTGTTTGACGTGGGTAGATAGACTGTAGACTGTAGACACCAATAGATATTTCTTCCTTCTATTGCTTGGCCAACAGCATTAGCACTCCATCGCAGGTTTTGAAGACCCCATCGCCTATCTACATTGCCACAGACTGGAACAGTGCCAAAACTCAATGCCCCACTGATCAGACTTGCTCTGATACCATTTAATGGTTAGGCAGAAGAAACATATGCTGTATTCGATGATATTGGCAAATACATCAAGGGAATATATATCAGTAGTTATCAGTTATAAACAGGTGTAACTGCGTGTAACTACTATAGGTACAAACCACAGGTAATAACTGATATAACTATGAAATGTAGTTACTATACAATGTAATAGTTACGCTAACAAAATGAAGTTTTGATATAATGAGAAGTGATCTTTGAAGGCTGGGTTTTTCCCTTTTAGGGTTTTCCCAGGATAAATCTTGTGTCTTGTGTTTATGAGCATCTCTTATCATTCTGTTGTTTTCTATATGTTGTTTTTACATCTTGTTATGATCATGGTGTGGATTGTTTAAGGCTACAATGCTAGACAGTCCTTCATTGGACCCTCCTACCTTGACTGTATCAAAGTGACACCTAAAAGATTGACATATTTGTATTAAAGATAAGGTTACACATGAATGACAAAATTTAAAGGATTATTTGATTGGGGATTTTGTGTGCTCACTTGTATTAGCTTCTCAAGTATAAATTCATGATCTATTTCATGTGAAAATATACTTATAGTTCTAATCATGTTATTGATTAACAAAGTATTTGTACGTGATTTAATTGTGGTTTCGGTTAAAGCAGAAGAGTTATTGAAAAGATTTAAAATTTGAGAAATATGATTATAAGTGAAGTAGATTCATCGTGATATCGATGATGTTACATACACACTTACTTTCTAGTTATTTTTTTGGTGAATTATGTTGTAGATTTAACTTGAGCTAATGAGCACAACAGTTGATTTACAAGGGGAGAATTGTTATGGGACTTTTTCCCCAAAATGGAAAAGAAATTTATTTTAAGAATAATCCTTTGATATTATAAGAGGATAAAAATTTATTTATCCTTTATAATTAAAAGAGAGATGGAAAATAAAGGATATTATGATCCCTTGGCTAAAATGGAGATTAATAACAAGTATTTATATAATCTCTTTTAATGGGAAGAAAAAATGTGTTTATTTAATTAATTATTAGAAGACAACCTTTGTGAAAGGGTGTGATGGTTTGGAAACCACTTCTTAAAAGGTTATATAAGTCATTTGTGTGATACTTGGAAAAGGCATGGAGTATACTTAAGGAAGATAAGGAAAGAAAGGCAAGAACTCACGAAGGAGAAGGATTATAGATTTGACAGGTAGTGATCATTGGAGAAGGGGCATAGACAGTGTGTCTAACTCAAGGTACATAATACACTTGGGATTGTCTTGGCTAGGGCTTGTGTGTGCACATGTGTTGAGCATGTTTTGTTGAACATGGCTGAAAAGGGGTTGAAGCTATAGTCCATTCTCTGGAGTGACATTTGGAAGAACTTTTAGGATCCAAAAGATACGTATTTATTCCTTTCTATGATAGAAATTAATGAAGTACTAAACTTATTGCTAATAAAAGATACTGATGGGTTTTGATGTTAATATGATTATGTGATTATGTTATCTAATTTGTTTTGTTAATGATTTACTTAAGAGTTCTTATTTAATTAACACATGTTGTAATTTATGTGTGTTATTTATATTTATTTCGACATCATTGAATATTCTAAATTATCTTAACTCAAATATTAACCATAACAAATCCACTGCAATTAATTAAATACATAGGGGGAAAAGTAGCATTACACATGCTAATTAAAGCACCGAGCCTAATCCTAGCATGTGCCTAAATAGAAAAGAACAAAAGCCAAAAGACTAAAAATAACCCTATCCTAAGTGAGATTAATATGCACTAACAATTATGATAATTAATACGAATCCAAGCACTACAATATTCTATATTTAATTAAGTTGCAAAAATTATAAATTAAAATAATGATATTTTTCACAACCAATAAATGTAAAAGTGATAAAAATATACTCTTTTCCATTTAATTTTTATTTTTAAATCAGTAAAATTTAGACATGGACATGGATGCTTTGCGAGGGTAACTTACCAAATGATTATTTTATTTATTGCACCTATTAAAACAAGTATTGATTCTACAATTACATATACCAATTTTATAATTTAAAAAATGAATCCTTTATGATTTGTCATTATTCTATTAATTTGAGCCAGGATTACAATTATGGTTACATTTAGGGTTAGGGGTAGTATTACGGTTCAAATTAGGGTTATAATCAGGGCACATATATAACTAAAAGATTGGGGTTAGAATTAGGGTTAGGGTTAAGTCTAAAATTAGAATTAGGGCTATAATTCAAATTAAGGTTAAAATCAGGCAAATATATAACAAAAAAACATTACAGTTAAAAATAATTTGAAATTTGTATAGAGACAATTTAAAATTATAATGAGTTACAAGTTACAATATGAGTTTCATGTGACAATTTGGAGCCCATTAACAAGATAAGTAACCACAAATCTACAATTACCTTTGATTTCTCTAAATATAAATATGCTAACCCTAACCCTAATTTTCACCAAAACCCTAATTCTAATCATTATTGTAATCATTACCCTCAATCTAAACCTAATTATAAATCTAGCCCTATTAAAAACCCTCACCCTAACTATATTCCTAGAAAGAAAACCTAATTCTAATTTAACCTTGGTTCATACCCTAACCCAAACCCTAATTGTAATCATAACCCTCAGTCTAACCCTAATTGTAAATCTAATCATAATTCCAATCATAACCATAACATTTCACTTAGCATTGATTTATAAGCCTAACCCTATATACAAACCCTATTTATAAGCATAATCCTAACCCAATCCCTTAACAAAACCCTAATTCTAAAACCAAACTTCATCGAACCCTAACTCTAAACCTAATTCTCACAAGTTGTGCTAACATCACACTTTAGCATATCTTTCTATAAACATAAATATGATAACCTTAACACTAATTTAAATCATAGCTATAACCCTAATCGTAGATAGAACCCTAACCCTAACCATAATTTTGTACATGTATAAAACATTAAACGTAACAAGATTTATAAACATAACCATAACACTAATTATATTAAAACCTTTTTCTAAGCATAATTTTAAGCATAACCCTATTTCTAACCCTAACCTTGATTCAACCATGATCTTAAATTTACACTTAGCACACATTTCACTAAAAATAAATATCTTACCCTCGTAACTCTAATCGTAATCATAACCCTAACCCTAATTCTATTCCTTACCATAACCATGATTTAAAACATGAATAAAAAGCTAAATATGAACATGAAATGATAAAATTATTCAATATAGACCATTGAATCTCAATGTTGAACCCTTAAAATTGAACTAAACAACTAAATTTGAACATGGAACAACGTGTACTCAATATAGAGCATTAAATGTAAATAACCCTAACTATATATGGAACCCTAACCATAATTTCCTACATGAATATAACATTAAACATAACAAGATTTATAAACATAACCATAACCCTTATTAGATTAAAATCTTATTCTAACCATAATTTTAAGCATAACCCTATTTCTAACCCTAAAATTTACACTTACCATACATTTCAATAAATATAAATAACCCTAACTGTACATGGAACCCTAACCCTAACCATAATTTGGTACATGAATAAAATATTAAAAGTAAGGAGATTTCTGAACATAACCATAACTCTAAATAGATTAAAACCTTATTCTAACCCTAATTTTAAGCATTACCCTAATTTTGACTCTAACCATTGTATACGTCTAAAAATGACACGAATCATCCTAAATAAATATTCTAAATATTTATTCCATTCTTCTATCAATTAAATAAATATTCTAAATTTATTTAATCGATTCACTATTCCATAATTAAATAAATTCAATTTATTTAATTAAAATTCTTCTAAATGTCCTCCACAATTAAATAATCATAAATTATTTAATTAAGCCTAATTCCTCTACCCTAAAGTTCTAAATTCAAAATTCCACATCACCTTTACACCTCACCTTTTCCACCTCATTAGGTTGCACATGTAATTGAATATATTTAATATTTAATTACCTTATTTTCCCTCACCCACATGGCCTATTTCTTCTCCAATCAGAGGTTAGTTAACCAATCAATCAAATCTGTTAACTAACCTGTCAGTTGAGTCAAATCCTCAATCAATCCATTCAGTTCCACAATCCACTCTTCTAACTGATCAATCAATTCTGTTAACAGACCAGTCAATGGAGTTAACTCTCCAATCAGTCTTGTCACATCCCACCTTTCATGATGGAGTTGGGACACTTGTCACATTTCTACTGGTTGCACATTCCTCAACCATCCTCAGCCATTGATCTTCATATCTCCTCTCAACCGTTGATTCCTATTCCTCCGAGTCTATAAATGAAGCTTCATTCTTCCATTCTATTCATCCAGGCTTTTGACATTGTTACTCTGCAGAAATATCACCAGCGCGCCTTTGGCACCCTTTTGTCATCTACAAGCTTGAGATCACCATTGTTGCATTGGAGCTCACCTTCATTGCATATCACACCCTAGCCGTTCACCCTTGACTTCCTCAAACAACTTTAAAAGATTGCACTCTCTGAGGGCTCATCTCATCTGCGAAAGGACGATTCATGATAGGCGAACAACAGAAGTTTCAAAACGGAAGAGGTTTGCTGTGTTTGTTCATTGCTTTGTTTACTTGAATCTTCTTTGTTTCTCTATTCTGTTGATGTTTGGGTCTTATTTAATTCATTTGATTGATTTGACATTTTACCCCCACGTTTTTGGCACCCACCGTGGGGCCGTTGCCCCTTTATTTCACCATTTTTGAGCTTTTTTGAAGGCAGGTTCTGTACAGGTCCCGTAGAGTCACGCACAGATTAGTTCGGCGCATCTGTTCATTTTTACGGCGCTTTTGAAGACTGTTACGGTGCTTTTGAAAATCCTGCGCATCTGTGTATTCTTGCTCCGCTTTTACAGACTGTTATGGTGCTTTTGTTAAAACTGCGCATTTGTTGACTATTATTGCGCTTTCATAGACTGTTGCTGTGCATCTGTTATAACTGCGCATCTGTTGACTGTTACGGTGCTTCTAAAAATTGTTGCTGCGCATACGTTAAAACTGTGCATTTATTCATTTTAACGGTGCATACGTTCAAAACTACGGCGCATTCGTTAATGCTGCACTTCTGTTGATCACTTCTGCGCATCTGATCACTGAAGCTGCGCATTTGTAACTGGCTCAGGTTTTAGTACTTTTCTAGAGGATTTTGCTAACGCTAACCCTTTTGCAGGTGTTTGCTGGAGCGGTTTTGCAGGATAGGCTCAGGTTTAGTTACATGTAGTTGCATCTAACTAGCTCACATTTCATCTTCTGGGAAAGAGTAAAATGGTTGTTCATTACAAATCTTCATCTAGTCTTAATTAGGGAGGAAGTAACCAGTTTATTTCATGCTTGCATTGCAAACAACTTCCAAGTTATTGCTATTTAAGATTTAACATTGAACTCATCACTGATCTTGCAGTTAAAATGAACCATTGCTATATCGTGAGACCTGAATTTCAAAGTTAACAATCTCGTGCAACGTGGATTTAAAATTGAACTCACAACTGCTTTCTGAAGTTAAAATGAACCATTGCTATATCGTGAGACCTGAATTTCAAAGTTAACAATCTCGTGCAACGTGGATTTAAAATTGAACTCACAACTGCTTTCTGGGATTTAAAATTGAACCACTGCAATATTGTTGAAATCACTTCAAAGTTCTGTTTGAGTAGCTTAGCCCATTTAGTTTTTCTCTTTTAACTAGGGTGGATTAATCAGTGTATTCTGTGCTTGCGAATGGCAATAGGCTTATGCTCTCCCCTCTTCTGGGTGATCAGAGTGCCAGACTTATCATTCTATTTGTTTAACCTTTAGGAGGGGCCTGCCCTTGGATGCACGCTTGTCCAAGCAGGAACGACCCTGAGTGGTAACAGGCTAACGCCAAGCCCTACCGAGCCACTTAAAATAAATTGTGCTTGAGGTGAAAACCTCCTGCAACGAGTGCTGTTATGTTACACCGATGGCCAACCTCCCCCAAAACCCTCTCAGGCGTAACCCTTTGAGGCTGGGAGACTCCATAACGGAGAGTAGTGCCGCTGCACGTGTAACCACTTGAACGGTTGCCCGAATTAAATACCTCTTGTTTTAGTGGCCCAAATCCCTTATAATCCATTTCTCGCCTAGGATTTTGTGTTTGCTTTTGTCCAAAAAATAGTCGAAAAACTACAAAAACAATGGAAAACTACAAAACATTCTTTGTGCTTGCCGTGTTTTCTTGCTAAATTAATTCATAATATCAGATCAGGAAGACCTTTTCCAGCCAAAGAATACCAAAAACAGAGAAAAATCCCAAAAATTTGCCAAAAAAATACCAGAACTGCGCATATACACTTTTCTACGGCGCATATATAGTGACTTGCTACGCTTTTGCACCGACTGGCTGCGCATAAGTACCTTTCTGCTGCGCATATACACTTTTTGGCTGCGCTTTTACAGCGACTTGCTGCGCATATACATCGACTTGCTGCGTATTTACTTTTCCGCTACGCATTTACACACTGTTACTGCGCATACGTGCTTCACCAGAGCTGCGCTTTTACAGCGACTTACGGCGCATTTACCCATTCTTGCTGCGCATCTGTTTCTGCGCATGTGTGACAGTGAGCATTTGCCCTATTTTTGAGAAATTTTCGTCAGCTGTTCAGAGTACCCATTTCAGCCTAGTTTCATTTTCTGAGGTCAGAATCAACCTTGCAGTCAATTTTCATCCATTTCACCTAATTCTCTCTCTTTCGTCGGTCGTCCCCGTCACCTTCTGTCCTAGTCACTCTTGCCCCAACGTCATTCTGTCCCATACCGATTTGACATAGGCCCTTCTTCGTTTCATTAGTGAATTCACGTAAGCCTAGTAGGTCACAGTACCTTTGCTAGTAGTCTTGTTGAACGACTAAGCCCTACACAGTGAGACTGGTATCGACTACCCTTGCTAGTGGCTAGAGTCTTGTGTCAACCGTCTTACCTGCAGTCATTGAGCAAGAGAACCCTTTGTCCAAATCTTGTCCTAGATATCCCATTCATTACAGTCTTAGTCGGCACCTTGCCAAAATTTCTAATCCTAGTCCACTTCATCCCACCCCACCTTGCATGGTTCTTACTCGATCCCAGTACAACAAACTAATTGAAATGGCCGACTCATCCGATCACATCGCCCCACCACGCGATGATGATGAAGAAATTTCTCGTGAAGAATTAGTGGCACACATGCAAGATAGCAAATTCCAACGCCTAGTGGAGAAAGTGCTCCTTGAGGACCCCACCAAATATTTCCATCATCTCGCTAGTCTCGGAATCAAACTCCCCGCAGACTTTGACATTAGCTCCATCATGGAAAATGTAGATAATGACCATGAGAGGGACACAAATGACACGGTCCCCCATGCCAATGAGAGAGGAAAACAACCCATAGATCAAAATCCTCCTATGGCGGATGTGAGACAACAAATTGAGAGTCTAAAGCTAGAAATCTCCAACCTTAAGATCGGCACAAGTTCCAAGAACTACTCCTTGGAACATATAGCACCATACCCCTTTGATAGAAGTTTGGTCATGAAACCATTCCCCTTTCAGTTTGGAATCCCGAAATTTGACAAATACAAAGGGAAGGGGGACCCTAGAGATCACATCAGGGAATTCACTGCAGCATGTTTAGAAGTAGCTCACAACGAGACCTACTTAATGAGACTATTCCCAAGATCTTTAGGAGGTCAAGCTATGGAGTGGTTCTCACGTCTCCCACCAGGAATCAAAACTTTTGATGAACTTGTCAATAAATTCATAATGCACTTCTCTTACAACATAGAACACGAAGTATCTATGCTAGACCTATGCAACACCAAACAAAAGAGTGGTGAGTCATTTGCCACCTTCTTACAACGATGGAGACAGCTAGCTAGTAAGTGTTCTTACGACATGCCTGAGAAGCAACTATTGGAAATGTTTGTCCACAATTTGAATCCTGATCTTAGCTATCAGATTCAGATACAATGCCCTACCTCATTCGCCAAAGTCATTGAAATGGGGCTATTCATTGAGAAAGCTATGATCGCTAAAGGAACTCTCAAGCTCTACAAGGACACACCTCCTTCCAATTACACAACTGACAAGTCAAAGTTTTGGACCAAGAACAAGAATGTGGTCAACGATGGAGTAGTGGATGCCAAGGCGGCAGCCCCTAAACAACAACCCATATTCACTCTTAAGGAAGAAGCAAATAACGGTGCACTCAACAAGCCACCCCCTCAGGAACCTAGACCTTGGTTCAATTCAAATCCAAGGAGGAAATTCACACCGTTAGGAGAATCTCAAGAATCGGCCCTCAGAAAGTTGTTGGCTAACAATGAAATTTCTCTACCGCCAATAAGTGACTATGAGCCCATAGTCAAACCTCCCTATTGGAAGGACACAGACTATTGCGAGTATCATCGAGGAAGGGGGCACACAACCAATAATTGCATCCATCTTAAGAATGTCATACAGGATATACTGGATCAAAATCAGGGAGGAACACAACAGCATACCTCCAATGAATCTCATGTGGCCTACCGAGATCCTCTTCTAAATCACAACCGGCCGTATAACCCCAATCACAACAGCGGTCACAACAACAACAATGGTCACAACCACAACAATGGTCACAACGGCAACAACTCCAATGGCAACCCCAATAACGACAACAATCGTAACAGGCCAAACCAGAACAGTGGGTCGAGTAATGCTAACTATGCAAGTGTTCCCTTTGAGTACACCATTAACTGCATTTCTGAGCATGTTCCGCAAGTCAACGTCATATCCCCCAACCAACAACCAGGACCTAACGGAACTGGTTGTAGTATAATTACCCGCAGTGGTAGAGTCACGATCAACACCACTCCTCCAAGGTCGTCACCTTCTCCGTCCAACTCCCGCCCATATAATGTCATCGACCAATTGCAAAAAACTCCAGCTCACATTTCTATATTGGAGCTCTTGCGTCTATCTCCTTCCCATAAGGAGATTCTTGAGAAAGCCTTAGTGGAAACTACTGTCCCCACTAACTTAGCCCAAGAAAAGTTTCAAACCATGGTGGGTAATCTGACATCCTCCCCTTCCATATCATTCACTGAGCAAGATGACCTTTCCGTATCTCAACCCCACAACACTCCCCTACACATTGTCGCATTCGTACACAAGCACCGCATCAAGAGGGTTCTCATTGATGGGGGTGCCGGTTTGAATATTTGCACTCTGAAGCTAGTCCTTGCATTGGGGTTCTCCGAACAGGCAGTTGATCCATGGAGGAAGGTTACCATAAAGGCCTATGACGAGGAAGAGAGAACCACAAAAGGCACGGTTGTCCTACCCATTCAAGTGGGACCGGTAATCAAAGATGTGGTGTGCCAAGTCCTTGATCGGGAGCTTGCTTACAATATTCTACTAGGGAGACCGTGGATCCACGCCATGAAGGCTGTCCCCTCCACCTACCATCAATGCATAAAGTTCCCACACGATGGCAAGCAGGTCACCATTCAAGGCGACCCCGATCCCTACCAACACTGCAATTCTTTCCAAGCAAAACCTGAATGTGTCATACCCAACAATCGAGCCCACATTTCCCCTACCCCGCAACAGGACCATTCTGCTGAAGCTTCCACCTCACGGCCTAAACCAATGAAAATCACCATAAAAGAAAATGGCGTGGGGGAATACTAGATTGAGCACAGCCTCAACCTTGCAAAAATGCCCTTGTCTCCTCGCTCCTTTGGCCAGCCCAAGCATCAACCCAGGCATTTTCCAAAGCCCTTTGCTCCTCCTATAACTCCCGCAAACCCCTTTGTAAAATGGGGGACCTTATCCGATGAATCAGAGGAGCGAGATCTCTTGCAATGGCTTTATGCCGAAGAAGAAAACACACCCCAAGATCCACCCAGACTCCCTACAGAGCTCTATGGGTGAGGTGAGACCATCTTGCATAGGATGGGATATGAAGGACAAGGCCCTATCGGCCTCAGAAAAGAAGGGATCATCGAACCTATACAACCTTCTTCCTCCTCTTCGGCTAGAAACACCACTGGCTTGGGATACAAAGGCAAGGGTAAAGCCAAGGAAAATGCCTGTCTTGTGGAGACAATCCAAACACTCCCAGGGGACAGTGACATAGATTCAGATGAGTCGAATGAGTATGAGTGGGATGAGCTAACAGAGTACTCCTACGATGACAAGGAGATTGACACCATCCAAACTCTTAGCCCTTACCATGAGAGACAAACGCAACGGGACAGACCACTGGAGTCTGATTTGCCCCTCCCTGAGAGTATGGCTTTCAAGGAAAGTTTCGATTCCATTGCAATAAACAACTTGGAGGAAAGTACCACCCAGAACACTACCCCCACCTGTGCTCCTAGTATTTCCATCCACACTATCAACGAATCAGGTCTTTCATCTGACTCCCTTCCCCTCTTGCATCCTGAGCTTATTGACTGGGATCTGCAAGGAACCCCCCAATTAGATATGTTCCAGAACGATGATGCCTACATTGACTATATGGGACTTCGAGATCACTTACCAAAAGGAGATCATAAAGCCAGTTTCGCTATCGAACTCAATACTGTAGCTTACTTCGGGGAGGGTGCCAAGCCTTCTAGTCGCAAAAATGTAAAGATCAAAAAGGGATCTGATGGTGAAAACTGCCATGCGGCAGTGTCAGATCATAAAACAGTAAAAAGAAAGGACGTATCTGAAGGTGAAAACCCAACTGTGGCACCTGACGATGGATTGCTTGACACCCTCCCAAGTGATATGTATCAAGAAAGGTCAAAGATCGTGGTAGAGCCAACAGAGCCAGTGAACATTGGAACCGAAGAGCAGCCTCAGATTATCCACTTTGAAAAATCTCTCACACCGCCTGAGAAAACCAGGTTTGTACCATTCTTTAAAAAGAAGAGAGGCAACTTTGCTTGGTCATATGCCGACATGCCAGGTTTGGACCCAAACCTGATCCTACATCACTTGCCATTGGATCCAGGGGTGAAGCCTGTAAAGCAAAAACTGAGAAAGATGCATCCCCATATAGCCCTTCTGGTCAAGGAAGAACTCAAGAAATTGCTAGACGTGGGGTTCATCAGGGCCATAGATTACCCCGAATGGATATCAAACATCGTGCCAGTGTCTAAACCAGATGGCAGGGTTTGACTATGCAACGATTTTAGAGACTTAAACAAAGCATGCCGCAAGGATGACTTTCCCTTGCCTAACATCGATATCATAGTCGACCTCACGGCAGGACATACAATGCTGTCACTAATGGATGGATTCTCGGGGTACAACCAGATCAAAATAGCACCAGAGGATCAGCACAAAACCACTTTCACTTGTCCATGGGGTACCTTTTGCTGGAATGTCATGCCATTTGGGTTGAAAAATGCAGGTGCTACATATCAACGGGCCATGACAACCATATTCCACGACATGATGCATGTGACCATGGAAGATTATGTTGATGATATCTTGGCAAAATCACTCACCAGGGACTCACACTTGGACACATTAGAAAAAGTCTTCCAACGGTTGGATCAATTCCAAGTAAAACTAAACCCGAAGAAATGTGTGTTTGGGGTCACATCAGGCAAGCTGCTAGGCTTCATCGTGTCAGCAAACAGCATAGAAGTAGACCCGGCCAAGGTCAAAGCAATCATGGACATGCCTCCGCCCAAAACTCTAACACAGTTGAGATCCTTACAGGGCAAGCTACAGGCCATCTGCAGGTTCATCTCACAGCTGGCAGACAAGTGCCATCCTTTCAGCCATCTCCTACATAAGAACGTTCCATTTAAATGGGATGAGCAGTGCGAAGAGGCATTCAACAAGCTCAAGGAGTACCTTATGAATCCTCCTATACTCATGCCTCTGATCCAAAGAAAACCTTTGATTCTCTACATATCTGCTACACCTACTGCTCTTGGGGCTCTCCTAGCGCAGCAAGACTATGAGAACAAGGAAAGAGCTGTGTACTACATCAGTCGAACCTTAGTGGGCTACGAGTTGCAGTACTCGCAGGTGGAACGTTCATGCCTTGCGGTGGTTTTTGCCTCACAAAAACTCCGACACTACATGTTGGCACATCCTGTCAAACTCATTGCCAAGATCAACCCACTCAAATATCTTCTCAGCAAAGCAGCTGTCACAAGTCGACTAGCCAAATGGGTTATGCTTCTTAGTGAATATGATATAGAGTATGTGGACAGAAAAGCCATCAAGGGGCAAATCATCGCTGACCAACTAGCTGAGGCACCGTTACAGGACACTTCACCAATGCAGTTTGAGTTCCTCGATGAGTCTTTATTCACTCTGTCAACATCTCCTTGGAAACTCTACTTCGACGGGTCTTACACCAACCATGGATCGGGGGCAGGTATCTTGTTTATCACTGCCCAAGGCGACACAATTCCAAAGTCCTACAGGTTGTTATTTCCATGTACTAACAATATAGCGGAGTATGAAGCTTTGGTAATTGGTCTCAAGATGGCCACTGAGTGGAAAATCCAAGCACTATGTGTCTACGGTGATTCTCAGCTTGTCATAAACCAGGTCAACGACGAGTATCAGACCAAAGATGAGAAGCTCATCCCATACAAACGGATGGTCGATGACCTCAAAGCACATTTTGGGACCATCTCGTTTGAGCAAATACCCAGGATAGAGAACAAAGCAGTGGATGCAATGGCGACCATAGCCTCTCTTCTTGAGATACCTGAACATGAGTCCCGGTATGAGTTCTAAGTAGAAACAATTCGGCAACCGGCTTATGATCTCCTCGAAACCCATTCCATTTGCCACCTAGTAGGATCTGATTCGCCTTGGTACGGTAAGACCTACACTTACCTCAAGGACAATATCCTTCCTTTGGACCTCTCTTCCAACCAAAAGTGAACTTTCATCCGACAAGCCTCCCGTTACACCATTATCGCCAATACCCTTTACCGACGTGGTCTGGATGGTACTTTACTCCGTTGTCTAGAACAAGAAGAATCTATAACTGCCTTGCGAGACGTGCACGAAGGGATCTACGGAACACACTCCAGCGGTCCTTCCTTAGCTAAGAAACTCATGCGTTTGGGTTATTACTGGCCCAATATGGAAATGGATTCATATCAGTTCATCAAAAAGTGCAAATAGTGCCAGATACACGGGAACCTGATTCATGCACCTGCTCAGGAGTTGAGACCTCTTACGACGCCCTGGCCCTTTTGCCAGTGGGGACTTGACCTCGTGGGAAAGATTCATCCGCCTTCTTCCAACGACCATAAATTCATCATAACCGCCACTGAGTACTTTACAAAGTGGATTGAAGCCGTTCCCTTATCAACCATCACAGGAAAGCAAATTTCCTCTTTCATTCTGAATTACATTATCTGCTGATATGGCATCCCTTCATCCATCATAACGGATAATGGGAGACCCTTCAAAAATCAGGATGTCCAGGAACTTTGTGAGCGTTTTAAAATCCAACATCGTTTCTCCACCCCATATTACCCCCAAGGTAACGGCCAAGCTGAGGCATCGAACAAAACCATTCTGAAAATCCTAAAGAAGACTGTCAATGAAGCTGGTCGCGATTGGCACGTCTAACTCAATCCCGCACTGTGGGCCTATAGAACTAGCATACACACTCCCACAGGTGCTACACCCTACGCCCTCGTCTATGGTTCTGAAGCCATCCTTCCCATTGAGGTTGAACTCCCATCCCTTTGGGTGTCGTTGAAAGGTCTCATATCAGACGAAGAGTACAGAGTCTCCAGACTACAAGAGCTAGAACTGCTAGAGGAAAGGCGCCAGAAAGCTTTTGACCATCTCAAAGCCTATCAACAGATGATGTCAAGAAGCTACAACCACAAGGTTAGACCAAGATGCTTCAAGGTTGGGGACCTCGTCCTAAAAGAGAACCCTCGCAATCAGCAAGACAGAGAAAAGAAAGGTAAGTTCGAGCCTAACTGGCTTGGACCCTATGTAATTGTAGCGGCTTACAGATTGGGGGCATATCAGTTGGCCACATCAGAAGGTGAGTTGTTTGATGATCCAATCAACAGCATGCACCTTCGCCGGTTCTATACCTAAGCGAACCCCAATGCAAGGGGGCACAATAAAATCAAAAAAATTCAAAAAAGTTACAAAAAAAAAAAAAAAATAGAAAACATACAAAAAAATTGTCCTTTGGTGAAAACCTGGCAAACAGGCGCCTTGGATAGGTATCATGATGAAAACCTGGCAATCAGGCGTCATGTTACTTTCTAGATTCTCATGCAAATAAAAAGCAAGTGATGAAAACCTGGTAAACAGGCGTTACTTGTGATAGACCGCATTCTCCATCTTTGGGAATCCAATCACCTTGAGTCCATTCCTCCTCTATTTTTCCCATTCGACCCATATCCATCCCACAAACAAACGCTTGACAGTTACCTATCATGGCTTGATACTCACCTTGTGGCCTGGTCGACCAAGGTTTTGTCCCATACCATCTCCTCAATGTAAGCCTAGTGTAGTGTCTCTCGTCGGTGTCTATGGTCTGAATCTGTGAACTACGTCGCCTCTGCGCCGTCACGTAGGCAAGGCCATTATTCTAATGCGCCCCCGAGGCTTCCATCTCTCCCAAGGTCCCATTCGTCTCCTTTCTTGTCTTCATTCTTGTCGTCTTCCTTCTAGTCCATCCATGGTCCATTAGGGTTTACCCCGAACTACGTTGCCTCTGCGTCGTCACGTAGGCAAGGCCATTTAGCAATGAGCCCCCGAGGCACTAGGTCAGTCCCTTAGGGTCAGTCTTCTCAATAAGGATTGTGCAACCTTCTCATCAAGTAAGCAAATGCAAGCAAACACCCGCGTTTCAAGCAGAAATCTTGACTATGAGCATCTTAACCTATCCAATGCAAAGCAAATACCCAAGGTCTTCTAAATGATTTTATGCAAATTAAGGCAAGCAATAAACACATATCAACGCAAATAGGCTTTGTAGATTGGAACCTAGGGTTAAGTTACAGAGAGTCTTGATTTTTGCTATCATACCTTCCTATGCTACTCAAGGATGCCAAAAGCTAGAGATGCTATGATGGGGGCATGATTACTTTCTTTGTTTGTTGTTTGTGGATTAAACTTTAGTAATGTGAAGCCTTGTCTAAGGACATGATCGGCAAAAGATCATCGAGGACATCAAAGGTCTTACAGGAACGGGGGCAATCCTTGCTTGTTGAAGCGCAAGAAGTACTCAAGTCATCTAGATTCAATTTTGACTAGATGCTTGTATTAACTTGCTAAATCACAATCCATGTAAGTGATACTCAGGTCATCTCGGTTCAATTATACCTCGATGCTTGTATTCACTTACAACATTTCAGAAAAATACCAAAAACAAAATGCCCAATGATGAAATAAAGCAATCTAAAAGAAAAGCATCCGTCCTATATCCATATACACATCCATGCATCCGTATCCCATACGATCCTCATTATCCCAACTATGCAGAGTAACGATATCAAGAAAAGTTCCTAAGTCATTCTTTCGCAACCATTCTTCTATCCATCATTTCCTTCTTGTGTCGATAGAGTACATTTGGACTTCACAAAAGCAAAGCATATAGGAGCATATCATATCATTCGTAGAAACTAGTCATGCACATGATTAGGTTAGTAGAATGCACCATCCAATGCATTAGATCACCAATACATCTGCATCACATCACATCTCAAAGGCACAGAAAATCACAAAACATATCCACTTGCATCATATCACTATACTGCATCACCACATAGTACTCATGTTACAACTGCATACATTCAAAGCATTACATCATATAAACATCCAGTAGCATCTCATATATCTATGCAGCATCATCACATAGAAATCATGTTCCATACATACACATTTGCATTAGATCATATAGACATCACATATATAGTTGCATCATAACATAGAAATCATGTTTCATATACATACATTTGCATCATCACATAGAAACCAAATCACATTTTGCATTCATTTGTGACATTAGATCATATAGACATCATATAGCAGCATATCAAAGTATTTCTCATATAGCATCAGATAGACCATCTAACTATGCAATAGAATCACATCATACAATAGAAGTAAAATCATCATCTCATAACGCATGCAATAGATACACAAAGTTGCATCATCATCCGTACTATCATATAAAAAGAGGTCCAAAATGTACAAATATAACCATCTCTCTCAAAATCAAAGTGTCATATACAATATACGTCTAAATAGACGATGATACATATCCCAAAAATGCCCAAAATCTAGTCTGTGTCTACCCCTGCTGCTGTGGGCCACCACTGCCAGCTCCTGACTACTGAGGTCCCATCACGGATGCCCCTGACTGGGATGGACCCGCTCTGTGAGCCACCCCAGACTGACTCCTGAAGCTCCCTGCCCTCTGGCTCGACGCCACGGCACCATGATACAAGCCTCAGTAGTACTAAGCCTGTGACTGCGCTCTGGCTAGGTCTGTCTGCGCCTGTGCCAACTGTGTCTGCAACTGGCCTACCTGTGCCTGTGCCTGCTGCACTTGCCCAACCAGAAAAGAGCTAGCTGCGTCTGTACCCATAGCGGCCACAGCAGTATCCCGCTCTACACGGATAAGACGTACCCGTGCATCTGCCATGTCCCTCTCACGCATCAAACTAGCAATCATAGCTGCGTCTGTGTCTCACCTCCTCTCCACTCTCCTCAGCTGTGCCTGTAGCTCTCGCACCTGTCCCCTCAGGCTGGCTATGGTCCTCTCGTGCGGCTCACCCTGCACTGGCCCCTGTGCTGCCTCTGCCTGTCCTAGCCCTTGCTGCTGGGGCACCTGCTGCTATGGCACCTGCTGCTGCGGCACCTGCTGCTGTAGTACCTGCTGCTGTGGTACCTGCGGGGGTGGTGGCATCTGTGCCTGCTACGGCACCTGCTGCTGTGCCTCTCCCTATCCTGGCACTACCTGCCCAGCCCGATCTATCCTCCTCCGTTGCCTCGGCCTCTCTGCAGCTCGGCCACCCCGTCGTCCTCGTCCTCCTCTCGCGCCCCTCCGCCTTGGGCTAGCCTCTCCCTCCTCATCCTCTGAGTCTGCCTCATCAATCCGAGGCACCAGCATACCGGGCCCTGAATATCTCAGGAAAGGATGTGCTGTGATCCAGTCCTCGTACTCCTGTGTGACCCCCGCATCTGCTATCTCTCGCCGCATGTCCCATGCCACATACGGCAACTGCTGGAACTCTGCCAGGGCCTCCTCGTAAGAAGTCATTGGCCCCCATCTGACCCTTTCTGCATGTGTCTGGGCAAACATGGCCTGCCCCTGTGGCATGCCCTGTCTCCTGCCGAACTGTCGCAGCACTCGGCCCACCATCTGCCTCTCCAGTATGTGCCGTGTCTGGCCTATCAACCACCTGGTCTGGAAGCAGAAGGGTAGCTCATCTCCCTCGTCATCCCAGGGCTCGCAATCTAAATATGGCCGCCAGACGACCACATCTACCCCGTCCAAAGTATGCCGCCAGTACTCTAGCTTCCCCAGCCTGTGCTGGGAAATCACTCCTGCATAGCCATAGCTGTATGGCTCTCCTCGCTGCCTAGCAAAGACGCACATCGGCCTGGTCACCGCTATGTGCTCCCACAGCCAAAACTGTAACAGCAACACCCCAGCTGATAGACTCATGCTGCGGTGGTACACCACCTGATGCATGTCGTGATATAGGTGGGCTAGCACGCAGGGTCCCCACAAATATCGGGTGCCCTCAGTCAGCATCCGCTCCATGATCCTGCCCCATCCAATGGGGAACCCATGCGATCTCCGGTCCGGGCATACAACGCCCCTAATCAGTCCAGCAACTATCCCAGGGAGGTAGTCGTAACAGTCATAGATATCCTGCCACGGGATGACCTGTCCCACCAGCTCGGGATCATCAAATACTCGCTGACACTCGGCGAGTCCCGCATCCCGCTGTGCGTCATACTCCACTAAATCGCCTACTACGGGCAAGTGCAGTATCCTGTAGACATCCTCCAGCGTCACAGTCATCTCTCCAGTAGGGAAGTGGAAGGTCCCATCCTCGCTGTGGAATCTCTCCACGGCAGCTGTCAATAGTCCTCGGTTCGCCCGCACCTCGGGCATAAAGCAAACGTAATCCAAGCCCATGGCACCAAGCGCCACTCTGTCAGCCTCCGTCAACATATATCTCTGCAATAATGGCATAGGGAACGTCTCCCTCGACTGCAGAGTCTCTCGTATCTCCTCCTGCAAGCACGCAAAGCAAGGCGTCAGTCTCAAGCCGCATATACCATACTCAACATATCTACTAAGCTATATCAACTAAACTTAGCATTTCAAATTGATCAAAATAGCACACTACATCTCTTGACTAGATTCCTGTAATCTCAGAGATAGCTCATCGATTCCTGCGTCAAACAGGACGCTAATCGAATCAATTTGGCTAAGTAATTTGCCATCCTAAGCAAATGCGCCACTACAGGTGGTAAAAGCGCTGTTTCTCGTATATGCGCCGCAATAATCAGCATATGTGCCGCAAAAATGCGTATGCGCCGCTACAGTGCACGTATGTGCCATTCTAACAAATGCGCCGCAGAACTCCACATATGCGCCGCACAATTACGGATGAGCCGCAAGAATTGACATATGCGTAGCTTTATCAAATGCGCTGCTACATTTCCCGTATGCGCGGCGGAAACACCAAAGCGCCGCCAAATTACGCATGTACAGCTAGAATGCACAAAAGCGCAGCTTTGACGCATGCGCCGCCGAAACTGACATATGCGCCGTGAAATTACAAAAGCGCAGCTTCGCGAGGCATATGCGCCGTTCTGCGTTTCGGTGCATCTATTTCACCTATTTTCTACATGCATTTATGACGCCTAAACTTGACCCTAGGAGAAATTTTTCGAAGCACATACCGGGGGTCCTGCCTCTGCTGGCCGCTTGAATCGTCGGACTCGCTCGAATCGGTGCTCCTCGCGTGGAATATCTGCTGCTCTGGCTGCCATGCTGCTCTAAGTTTGCTCTGAGCTCTCTTTCTCCAATCCAGATCAACCAAGTGTGCAAATGACTATTCTTGTGGACCCAGCTCCTATTTATAGCCTCCAAACCCTAATTCTGGCTAGGTGATGACTGTGACTACTTCCCGTGTCCATTTTTTTCTCCCATTTTCTTCCCGCATCCCCGACCGCGTCCCTTTTCCTCCAACCTATCCTCAACCCTCCTTCGTCGTGAGATCGTCCGTCTCCAAAACTTTCGCCGTTTTTCCCCGTCCAATCTCCCGAGGGGGCATCCTATCGTCATTAAACCTGTACCAGGGGCAAACTGGGGCATGTATCATCATTCAGACTATCAACTTCTTTGACACAACGCTGTAAACTGCATTGCATCAAAGAGGGGCAAAATGTATACATCTAAAAATGACACGAATCATCCTAAATAAATATTCTAAATATTTATTCCATTCTTCTATCAATTAAATAAATATTCTAAATTTATTTAATCGATTCACTATTCCATAATTAAATAAATTCAATTTATTTAATTAAAATTCTTCTAAATGTCCTACACAATTAAATAATCATAAATTATTTAATTAAGCCTAATTCCTCTACCCTAAAGTTCTAAATTCAAAATTCCACATCACCTTTACACCTCACCTTTTCCACCTCATCAGGTTGCACATGTAATTGAATATATTTAATATTTAATTACCTTATTTTCCCTCACCCACATGGCCTATTTCTTCTCCAATCAGAGGTCAGTTAACCAATCAATCAAATCTATTAACTAACCTGTCAGTTGAGTCAAATCCTCAATCAATCCATTCAGTTCCACAATCCACTCTTCTAACTGATCAATCAATTCTGTTAACAGACCAGTCAATGGAGTTAACTCTCCAATCAGTCTTGTCACATCCCACCTTTCATGATGGAGCTGGGACACTTGTCACATTTCTACTGGTTGCACATTCCTCAACCATCCTCAGCCATTGATCTTCATATCTCCTCTCAACCGTTGATTCCTATTCCTCCGAGTCTATAAATGAAGCTTCATTCTTCCATTCTATTCATCCAAGCTTTTGACATCGTTACTCTGCAGAAATATCACCAGCGTGCCTTTGGCACCCTTTTGTCATCTACAAGCTTGAGATCACCATTGTTGCATTGGAGCTCACCTTCATTGCATATCACACCCTAGCCGTTCACCCTCGACTTCCTCAAACAGCTTTAAAAGATTGCACTCTCTGAGGGCTCATCTCATCTGCGAAAGGACAATTCGTGATAGGCGAACAACAGAAGTTTCAAAACGGAAGAGGTTTGCTGTGTTTGTTCATTGCTTTGTTTACTTGAATCTTCTTTGTTTCTCTATTCTGTTGATGTTTGGGTCTTATTTAATTCATTTGACTGATTCGACATTTTACCCCCACAACCATGACCGAAACCCTAATTAAAAACCCTATTTATAAGCATAATCTTAAATCAATCCCTAAACAAAACCCTAATTCTAAACCTTACCTTCATTCAAATCCCAACTCTAAACCTAACCCTAACCATAACCATAATTTGGTACATGAATAAAACCTTAAATGTAACTAGATTTATAAACATAACCATAACCGTAATTAGATTAAAACTTTAGTCTTACCCTAATTTTTAGCATAAGTCTAATTCTGACATTTACCCTAATTATAACCATGATCCAAACCCTAATTGTAGTCATAACCCTAATTCTAAGTTCTCTAATTTTAAGCATAACCATGATTTTGACCCAAGCTCTAATTCTAATCAAAACCCTCAATCTAACCTTAACACTAATTTAAATCGCAACTATATCCCCATCCTACATGGAACTGTAACCCTAACCATAATTTGGTACATAAATAAAACATTAAATGTAACAAGATTTATAAACATAACCATAACTTTAAATAGATTAAAATCTTATTCTAATTGTAATTTTAAGAATAACCCTAATTCTAATCTAACCTGATTCTAACCCTAACCTAAACACTAATTGTAAAGAAAACCCTTTTCCTAATCTAACCTTGGTTTTGACCCTAACCCAAACTCTAATTGTAATCATAACCCTCAATCTAACCGTAATTGTAAATCTAACCCTAATTATAACCATAACCATAAGATTACACTTGACATTGATTTATAAACCTAACCCTATATCTAATCCTATTTATAAGGGTAATCCTAACCAATCCCTAGAAACAAAACCATAATTCTAAATCTAACCTTTATTAATATATAATTATAATTATAATTATTATATAATATATTATAATAATATATCTAACATTTATTATAATATTATATTAAATAATTATAATAATTCTTAAGATATATAGGTATGCTAGTATAGTGGCATTAAATGTTTTAAATTTATAACCGAACATATTTTATTAAATAAATGCACATAATAATAAAGCTGACATAAATTAAATAATCTATATAAATATAAATAATACTGAAACATAAATTGCAAAAATATCAAATCAAATAAAAAAGAGAAAAATAATACTCGAGAAACCAGAAGTTATTTGACCCGTAAGTGCAAATTTTCTTTTGTTTTATGAAGAATGGGTTTAAATTTATTCATTTTGTTAACTGTTGTTTATAAAAAAATTTATTGGGGTTTAAATTTCTTTTATAACTATACTTTAGGGCTGTACACATAAATAAAAATATGCAATTTTTAAAGTTCAATTTTATAGTTAAGGAAATATGTTACTATTATTTTATTTTAGGAAATTATGTTATTTTTCGGATTTCAAATATTTTGCTTAAAAATCTAGAGTATCATGGAAAATATTTAGATGAGGTGACGGGATGTTGTTGCATTTTAAATTGGAATACTATTCAATATTATTACATTTTAATATCTTAGGTAGACATTTCAAATCTCTCCACATGGAAGGTTAGGGTTATACACATAAATAAAAATATGCATGCTTTGTAATGTTTAATTTAATAGTTAACGAAATATTTTAGTGTTATTTTATTTTAGGAAATTAGATTAGTTTTGGGATTTAAATTTTATTTTTAATGAAGACATTGATTTTTTTGTTTTCTCCATAATGAAATTTAATTCAATGGTTTATTTTATATAATTTATTTAATCAAAGGTTAGTAAATAAAACCCTAGGCAAAATATGAAATAAAAAATGAAACCCTAGAAGTGAATATCAAATAAAACAATAAAAACATATCAAAGGAAATGAATATGTTGACATTTCAAATCTCTCCGCACCTAACTAGGGTTAGTGTTCTACACATAAATTCAACTTTATTTACTCAAGAGTTAAAAATCTAGAGTATCATGGAAAATATTTAAATGATATTTCTTCAAAGTTTAATTTTATAGTAACTAAATATCTTAGTGTTATTATTTTACGAAATTAGATTATTGTTGGGATTTCAATTTTATTTACTGGAGACATTTCAAATCTCTCCACACCCAAATAGGGTTAGGGTTCTTCACATAAATAAAAATATGCATGTTTTGTAAAGGAAATAGTTTAGTGTTATTTTATATTGTATTAGTGTTGTTTTAGTTTGTATTAGTGTTATTTTATTTTACAAAAATATTTAGATATTACATTTTAATATCTTAGTGTAAGGAAATATCTTTGTGTTATTATTTTATGAAATTAGATTATTGTTGGGATTTCAATTTTATTTACTCGAGACATTTCAAATCTCTCCACACCCAAATAGGGTTAGGGTTCTTCACATAAATAAAAATATGCATGTTTTGTAAAGGAAATAGTTTAGTGTTATTTTATTTTGTATTAGTGTTATTTTATTTTACAAAAATATTTAGATATTACATTTTAATATCTTAGGCAGACATTTCAAATCTCTCCACACCCAACTAGGATTAGGGTTCTACACATAAATAAAAATATGCAGGGTTATTTTATTTCATGAAATTATATTATTTTTAGGATTTCAATTTTATTACGCCGAGAGTGAAATTATATTATTTTTGGGATTTTGATTTTATTACACCGAGAGGCCGTAACCTGGGCTGGAATGGCTTGAGCATGTTAACAAAAATAAATTTAAAAAGATGAAATAATTAAATAGCTGACATATTAACATAAATAATCATAAACATTTAAAAAAAATATAGCCAACAAATGCAACATTAATAATTAAAACATATATAAAACATAAATGTTTGAAAGTGTTCGATATGGAAAATAGCAAAACAATGAGAAAAGAATAAAATCACTAGCGGCAAACAATGGCAAAACAATCAAAATCAAGAATCAACAAAAATCACAGGTATGGATATCATGGTTTGCTAGTGGTGTTAATTTTTTATGCATAAATCATTTCATATTGCTAGAATATCAAAAAATAATGGTGTTAATTATGTATGCATAAATCATTTTATATTGCTGGAATATCAAAAAACTTAAATTCATTGCTAAAATATTAAAATAAATAAATGTGTTGCAACATTAAAAACTTAAAATTAAAATTAAAATCAAGATGAAAAAAATAAACAAGTGCCACGTAATGGCCAGTACTGCCTTTAGTTGTAAATAGTTTATTAGATTAAAAACAAATTATTCATATAATACTATAGAAAACTAACAAATACATTAATGTAATAACATGGCAAAATATTTTTAATGATATTGTAGATTTTTAACTTTTGACTAAATAAAATTGAAATCCTAGATTTTTAACTCTTGAGTAAATAAAATTGAAATCCCAAAAATAATGCATTATTGTAAGTTTGAAGAATAATTACACAATATAATAACAATAACATAATCATATTTTCCTTAACTATAAAACTAAACTTTACAAAGCCTATTAAATAACACAAATATTTCCTTAACTATAAAACTAAACTTTAAAAAGCCTGCATATTTGTATTTATGTGGAGAGCCCTTAAGCTATTAAAATGTAATAATATTAATACTATGATAATTTAAAATGCATTAAAATATTGTATGTTTGAAGAATAAAATAAAATGTGTAGAACCCTATATTTTTTTAATAGTATTATTAATATTATAACTAGTGGGAGACAAAATTTGTGTTTATAATTTGTTTACTTACCACATCCTCCCCTCAAACCAAAATTCTCTCCACATTTATAGCTTTTTGTTGCACTCTCACAATCCGTAGAGAAGAGGTCATTGTTTTTGAGCCAATGACAATACAGATAAATCATTTTTCAATGATTTTTTGTTAAAAATTTATCATGTTTGACATAGGAAAAGTACAAATTTAAATCAAATTTGCCCGACAAGAAAAATAATCATGTATTTTGATTGGTTTACAATCAATAGATTAATAAATAGATAAGTGCGAACTCATTGCAATAGTACTGGCTGAAGTACTAATAAAACCAAAAAAAATAAACATGGAATTTGTTGCTAAAATATTAAAAAAAATAAATCTATGCTGCAACATTAAAAAATTAAAATTAAAACTAAAATCAACATGAAAAAATAAATAAAACCAATAAAACTAAAAACATGAAAAATAATTATATATAGAAAAAATGGTGCATAGAATAAAAAGATACATCTGCCATACTTCTACTTTGGCTCCTACACACAAAAACCACACATTAACTTTTTCTGTAGCGTTGAAAAAATTACAAATTGAGAATTTAGTTAAAATGTTTAAATTAGAAAAATAACTATTTATTATTTCCCACTATTTCTTCCTACTAACAATTTCTGAGGATTGAAGGGTTTTTTAGGAACAACGAAAAATGAAGAAATTTTGAGAATGGTGAGGGTTTGGATTTGCAAATTGTAAGTTGGAACTGCAGAGGATATCCATGTTGATAATTGAGAGGGGGGGTGAATCAATTATCCTAATCATTTCTTCTTTCTGAACTTTCTTATTAATCAATGCAACATTAATTCAGTTGCTAATTAGGGCTCACTGCCTGAGCACATTGCTCACAAGAAGGCACACTGCCTACAAGAGACACACTGTCTACAAAAGAGTGTTATACAATACTTGAACTGATTGGAGGCATCCACATATGCTGGAGTTCAGTTCCGGTTAGGCTCAGTACACTGATCTGCTGCACTTCATCTTTCCTCTTCTCTTATGTTGCTTTCCTTTCATATACTGGACCTTCCTTACTGCTTCTGCTCTGCTATGCTTTTATTTGCATATCACATATCACCACACCACTTCTCACAACTAAATCCATCCTATATATATATCCGCACAAGTGATTTCATTATCTTTGTAGTTGGCATCTGGAATAGTCAATCTTCTCACAAACTCTGTTCTGTCGGCTGAATCCTTACACTTCAAATAATGCAGATCAAGCATATACTTGTAGAAATCATTAATCATGTTGGCCAAACATGATTCATGCCTTCATAACCTTTAACACCATCAGTAACACATCCGGAAAGTAGTCTGATGTTCTATCAGTTAGTTCTTCCTCTGTTCACACTGTCACTCAGGAATCTGATACTCAACTATTCATATCTTTTTCCTCATCTATCACTGGAGGCTAAATCCTTGGAATATACCACTCAAGGTAGTCCTCTTGACTTCCCCAAATCCGCACTGCACCAAGATACTTCCTTTGAGAGATCTGGACCTGTCTATCGGACCTTGCCACATGCTCTGTTCTTGTTTACTAGACCACAACATTCTTCATTCTGACTTCCGGTAGAGACACACCATGTCCTGCGGATGTGTGGGATGAACTTTGTTGCTATCAATGACAACAATTATGAATCCATATAGTGTCTCTTGCCAACAATCTCCCCCTTTGGCATTGATGGCAACACTTAGTGAAAAATGACTAAGTGTTTACACTAGGCTCCCCCTTGGCTGATGCTATGTCTTTATATGTATTTTTCAGAGCTCCCCCTTAGTTGGATTCCTCATTTTTCACTGCTCTTCACTCCCCCTTTGACATCAATGGAAAAGGGTAGGGTCCGCACACCAAAATTTTCAAAAATTTTACTATACTTAGCCGCATAAGTAGATACATATGGCATACTTGCATATACTTAAGTATGTCTGCAAAAGTTGTCTTCAATTGAATAAATTCTGTAGCCCAACTTTGCTTCATTCTGTCCAAAATTGAGATGTGACCGCTCAATAGGAATGCAAACGCATCTGCCCTTTTTAGATCTGTTGGATCATTTGTCTAGGCTGTGATTTGAGCTTCACTTATGGCCTCATGCATGGCCTCTAACTTAGGGACAATGATCCTTCTAAGTTCACGCATCTGGCTGATCATGTTCTTCCTTTCCTTCTCAAATATCTTTATTACAGTTGTGATTGCAATAGTCTAACACTCTTGATTGACTATGGAGGAAGAGAGAGGATCAAAACTTTGAGACAAACTTAGTAGTTTATCCTCTTGCTCTTTTATTTTCTTCTCAATCTCTACTGTTACTTTGGACCATGAAATACAAAATTTGTATATTTTTCTGCCATCTCTAAGAGCATTTTCTAAGCTCTTTATCCCTATACTCATATTTCTCCTATCATTACCTATCAAACCTTGTACCTCTGATAATCTTTTTACAAGAAATTCCTTCCGGACCTTATCTTCTGTTGACTTCTCTAGTGAATCAAAATGTGTACTAACACTGCTGACTAAGGTTTTGAGATTACCGGAAGAGGAGGCTGTGGGATCTTTCTAAACTGATGGCATAATCTTTTCAAGCACTCCGAAAGTAGCTTTTATCAACTCATAGTCTTCCATATGAGACTTTAGGAGTTTTTCATTAGCCTTAGCATTTGCAAATGAAACTATCTTCATTATCTGTACAGGAGAAAGAGAATCAAAATTGAATGGACCTTGTAGAAGCTCTAGTTCATCAATCTCCATTGTTTCTTTGTTCAGAAATTCTTGGACATTTTGTGTAGTGTCTCTTGCTGGAGACAGATGTTTCTTCTCTTCTGCAGTCTTGGAGCTGTCCTTAGGAGTTTTCTCTCCTTCACCACTAGCAGTTGTGGTTTTCTCTGCTGCAGTCTTCTCTCCTTCTACAACCTTAGCACTGTCATCTTCTTTTTCCTTCACCTCTGCTTCTTTCTCCTGTGATTTTTCTTCTCCTTTAGATCTGGAGACTGTAGGAGAAACTGGAGGGGAAATGTTAGTCTGTTCGGGGCCCACCTCTTCTGACATTTTCTTAGGAGTTTCTTCTGCAACATTTGTAGTGGAGGGATCAGTACCCAAGTCCTCTATGATATGAAGATTAAATCTTTTGAAGGTTTTCCGGAGAATCTCTTCAGTGTCCTTGGCTACCTTGTCGGTCTCACCAAGCATAAGTTGATTCATCCTTGCTTTGCTCCTGAATTCATCGTTGCAGTCTTTGAATACCATGTTCATTGTCTTGGGATCAATTGAAGGATATAGCTGAATAGCTATCTATTCCTGGATCTTAAGGTCTTTTGCCATGGCATTGGTCTTTCTCATTTCCAACTCCTTCTCTAGACTCTTAGGAATTAGAGAGATAATTTCAATAAAAGCTTTATTGTAAATGTTCAAAAACCTAACTGTGGCTTCCTCCAGAATCTTTTTATCTACTTCATTATAATAATCATAGAATTCTGTTAAGGGTTGTAGGTTGCCATCCACAGTGATTGCTTTTACTACATCATCTAAGGAGAGAGTAGGTTTTTCAACAAATTCCTCTTCCTTCTCTTCTTCTCCATGATCGGATGATTTCTTCTTCTTTAGTTTCCTGATCTCCTCATCTGATTCGGTTTCCTCTTCATCCTTTTGACTTGCATAATCCCTTGTGGCTTTTGTCTTTGATCTTTTCTCTCTTTTACCAGATGCCTGGACTTCCAGTTTTGAGCTTTTGGCTATGACAGGTGCAGATCTTTTTGATGATCTGGTCCAAGTTCAGGTTTCTACCGGAGCACTTTCCTTACTTTTCTTTTCAGCCTCTTTCTTCTCTTCCTCAGCCCTTTCCATCCTTTTCTTGTGGGCATCAAGTGCCTCCTTTGAGATGCCAAGGCCTTGGGCAATATTTTCTACTTCTTTTCTCACCTTCCTCTTGATCTCTGGTTCTCTGAGTTCAACATGAATTTTAATACTCAGCTCCTCAAAGGTTCTAAACCTTTCTACTTTTGGATCTTTAGGCTGGCTTAGCATGTGTTGAACATGCAGCTCCACAATCTGTTCATCAACTTCATACCCCATGGGCATGATCCAGATTGTCCTTGGTTCTATTGCCTCCATTAGGCACTGATCAGTCTCTACCATAAAGCAGATTGTGTCTTTGTATTTCTCAACAAGAGACTGGGGAATCCTTTCTCTTGCTTGCATCATGTTTTGAAAGTTCTTGAAATACCCCCATAGAGCTGTATTTTGTGCTTTGTTGTCACCAAGTCCATGTAAATAATCTCTAATTTGGATAGCTACCGGTCTATCATTCTCCCATAGCCAGCCATTAGATCTAGGAAGCTCATTCATAAAGTAGAAGAATAAGCACAATATTAATCCACCATACTTGAATGAATTCTTTTTGTCTTTCTTGATTTTCTGTAGATTCTCCAAGAGTTGGTTCAAGAGAAGTTGACAAAGATCATAGTCTGCATCCTTTCTTAACATTTCATAAGCAGTATAGATGGCAGTTCCAGGTACAGAATTTTCTCTGCTAGAATGATATATCTTATATCCAATGATCATAGAAGCAAACTTGACATCTAGATCAGTGATGTCATCTACTGTCATTGCTCTTTTGTCAAACTTAGAACTGGTAGCCTCACTTACAGTTTGGTTCTTTACAGATTTAAGAACAAGAATCCCACCGGATGAGTGTAGTCTGGTAACTGCCCTGATGGCATCTTTAGTGATCTTGAATGGTCCATTTAACCACATGAAATTGTCATGTATTCTACTCAAAATGTACCTAACCCATTCATCCTCTGTAAAACAGGGGAAATGTATGTATTGTGCAAAGTGCTTGTTCTGGAGGCCTATGTATTGGGGTTTGAGCTCAAATGAATCATCTAACAGTTGTTTGTGATAGATATCTCTTAGTTTGAATTCCCCAAACTCTTCAACATTTGCATGTATATAAACCCTAATATCTTCGATGTGCAACACACCATGCAGAACACTGGAAAATGCACCTAGGGGATCTACCTCCAAGGATTTATATGGATGTTTCTTAAATGAGGGCCGAGGTCTATCAGAGATCTTTACTATATTTGGAGTAGCCATCATCAAACAATCTTACTGAAGGATATCAAGAATGATAAATACCTTTTACGCAGGTTAGGGTACACGAAGAAATCTAAATAGAGCTGTATGAAGAGTTGCCTTGATCTTTTGGGAGAAGTTGTTTGCAGAGCTCCTTTCTTTCTTCTTCGCATGTGAGTGTACAAGTGTGTAAATGACAGACAAATGAACTCTTTCTTTCAAGGAGGAAGAAACTCATTCGGATCATTATGATTCCCTTGTGATCGATGTTAGTGATGAATCATCATATCCACTTGTCCTTCTGATCATCTTATGTATTCGCAGATCAAGCTGTATCAATTTAGATTCATACCGGGCCAATCTTGTGAGAAACCTATTTTACCAGAAGACTTGCTTAACTGGACCAATTCTAAAGGAATTGAACTTTTTAAATTTTCTTGCGGATCTCTCAGATCTTTACTTGACCTTCTTTACATGTTTCTCTAGAAACCCTTTGATCCGTAGCTTCTCATGTGCCAATTTCAGGCACCACTTAACTGGTTGGGGGAACAAGGTTTTCTTTGTGTCTCCCCCTGAGCCAGAGCTCACCTTTTAATTTCTGGAAGGAATATCAACACCAGAGTCTGGTGCAGATCCAACCACTACAGTCTCTGAACTTTTCTTCACCCAAATCTTGTTCATCTCATTCCTAACTTCATCTGCATTCACCTTTTGTTTACCCTTATCTTGATTCTGATTATGATATACTGGACCTCATTTCTCCTGATTCTTGCTTCTACAAAATTTTGCAATATGACCGGATCTATTGCAGATTTGGCAAACAACATTTCCTTGTATATTTGATTGATATCCTCTTGATCTGCATTGATTAGCCATATGACCTGATCTATTGCATGTAAAGCATCTACCATTGAATGATTTGTTCATTTGCATATTTCTGCATTCATGAGATTTGTGACCATACCTTTTGCAGTTAAAACATTGTCCGGAGAAGAATGAATTTGTCTGATTCATTCTCTTTTTGTACTGATTAGCTTTGTGACCAAAGTGATTGCAGCTGTGGCAGTATCCATTGAAGGATGGGTATTTTTGAGCATTGGGTTGTCTTATCGGAGGTCTTCTAGGCCTGTTCCTTAGATTTTCTGATCCAAAATTTTTCTGACGGGATCCGGAGCTTTCTCCTTTCTCATATCCCAAACCACACTTGTCATCTACCTTCTTTTGACTTTCAAGAAGAACTTCAAGTTGAGCAGAACTTATCTTGAATTTCTCTTTATATTCATTTGCTATTTGAAGATCCCTTTTGAGAGAGACAATTTGATCCTCAAGTTTTTCTTCATTATCTTTAGCATCTTCAAGATCAGATTCAAGATGTCTGATAATTCTATCCATCTGGTGGCAATCTTCTAATTTCTCCTTGAGAGATTGTCTTAGATTATCTTTAGTTTTTCTTTTCTCTTCAACTTCTTGGGTAAACTTTATAACTCCTGATTCCATTTCATGTCTTACCATAATGATTTCTTTTGATAACTTTTCACATAACTTGGTTTTCTCAGTCAGCTCTTCATTTGCATTACTTTCTTCACCTTGTCTTGCCAATTGCTGAAGCAGCTCCTTTCTCTTTTTCATAGAGAGACTTAATTTGTCTTTTAGTTCTCTCATGAAATCATCAGCCTGTTTGAGTCTTTCCTTTAATTCATTGACTTCAGAGTTTGACTATTCAAGATCCTCAAGGGCAGTCTTGAGTTACTCCCTTAAACCATATGCATCCATTTGGACTCCCAGATCTTCCTCAAGCTATTAGGCTCTGTTGGGAGGAACTTAGCTCTGATACCAATTGTTGATAACTGAGAGGGGGGGTGAATTAGTTATCCTAATTATTTCTTTTTTCTGAACTTTCTTATTAATCAATGCAACATTAATTCAAACAAGCAAACATTACCATGAAATGGAAAAACACATGACACAGTATTTTTGACGTGGAAACCCTGTTAAGGGAGAAAACCACGGGGTGATTAACCCAAAGATTATTCTCTGTTAGAAGAATAAGGAAATACAAAAATGGCACTTGCCAATTAGGGCTCACTACCTGAGCACACTGCTCACAAGAAGGCACACTGCCTACAAGAGACACACTATCTACAAAAGAGTGTTATACAATACTTGAACTGATTGGAGGCATCCACATATGCTGGAGTTCAGTTCCGGTTAGGCTCAGTACACTGATCTGTTGCACTTCATCTTTCCTCTTCTCTTATGTTGCTTTCCTTTCACATACCAGACCTTCCTTACTGCTTCTGCTCTGCTCTGCTTTTATTCACATATCACATATCACCACACCACTTCTCACAACTAAATCCATCCTATATATATCCACACAAGTGATTTCATTATCTTTCTAGTCAGCACCCGGAATAGTCAATCTTCTCACAAACTCTGTTCTGTCGGCTGAATCCTTACACATCAAGTAATGCGGATCAAGCATATACTTGTAGAAATCATTAATCATGTCGGCCAAACATGATTCATGCCTTCATAACCTTTAACACCATCAGTAACACATCCAAAAAGTAGTCTGATGTTCTGTCAGTCAGTTCTTCCTCTGTTCACACTGTCACTCAGGAATCCGGTACTCAACTATTCATATCTTTTTCTTCATCTATCACCGGAGACTAAATCCTTGGAATATACCACTCAAGGTAGTCCTCTTGACTTCCCCAAATCTGCACTGCACCAAGATACTTCCTCTGAGAGATCCGGACCTGTCTGTCAGACCTTGCCACATTCTCTGTTCTTGTTTACCGGACCACAACATTCTTCATTCTGACTTCCGGTAGAGACACACCATGTCCTGCGGATGTGTGGGATGAACTTTGTTGCCATCAATGACAACAATCATGGATCCATATAGTGTCTCTTGCCAACAATCCATGGAGGAGAGGACTAGGGTTGGGGCCCATAGCGGAGGGAAAATACCTGATTATCCTTACGGAGACTCACAAGCATGATGGTTGCAAAGTGCCAAGCTTCGAAGGGTACAAGAAAATTTTAGTTTGGAATGAGGGAACTGAAACAAGTAAAGGGCATGGGGGTATCACCGTGCTAATCAGCAATTTGTGGGGGTGGGATCAAGGAATTTTAGAAAGAGGATCTAAACAAGCAGTACATTTGGATAAAAATAACTGACAATGAGGCTATAGTCAGGTTGGTTGCATGTTACTTTGTCCCAAAAGGGTCTAAGTTCTACAAAAAGAGAAATCTTGACAATGAAGACCCTTATGTTGCACTTATGAAAGACATTTCTACTTTTAGACCTTTGGGAGAAATCATCTTATTTGGTGATTTTAATGCTAGGACATCAAACAATAAATCTCTTCATTTGGGCAGAGAGGAAAGAGGGGACAACAACCCATTATGGTTAGAGGAAAGCAAAGATCAGCTTTGGGAAAGAACCTCTCAAGATGGTAATGGTAGTGTGAATCATTTTGGAGTGAAATTATTAGGACTGTGTAGTCTTTTCAGCATGCTTATTTGTAATGGTATGAGTAATTGGCCTAGTTTCAGGGGTATCACTTGTAAAATACGACAACAATCAAAGTGTAGTGGATTATGCTATCTGTTCTCAGAATTGTACTTCCAGGCAGTTAGAATTCGTCATTAGGGACTACATTATTGATATGATATCTAATCATATGCCTCTTCTAGTTAACTTTGGTCTTCAAAATGTTATGCAAAAAGAGGGGCAAGTCCAAAATAGGCATAAGAAAGTTCACACATAAGGTAGAATCTTGGTGAACCAAAAAAATAGGGGGATTTTTTCTGCTACCCTGAAACAACACTTCCAAACATAAAAAAACAACTTAGGGGGCAAAGATACAAACAAGGAAATAAAGAACAATATTAGCAACAGTATGATGATCCCTCTAATCCAAAAGGCTCTAAAGTCTTGCAAGAGATCTCGACCTAAGAAGAGGATCTCAAATACTTTGCTGACCAATCTGTGGTATGACGAAGAGTGCAAGGCGGCAAAAAGAACCTTCAAAGAGACCGAGAAAAATAATTAAAGCAGGAAAAAGTATGAGAATTTGTTAAAATTCAAAAAAGAAAGCTATGTTGTTGATAGAAGGAAAGAGTTAATATATTTGGGTAAAAATAACCCCAAAGGATTGTGGAGGGAGTTGTAGCAAGAAAGAGAACATACTGAAAACAATAGATCACAAATGAGCAATGGTTAGAATATGCGAGGCTCCTTTATGAACAACCTCAAGAGAAAGTCGATCCTCCTATAGTCAACACGTCAATTGAGCTCTTCTCGGTGGAAGATATCAAGTAGGGGATAAAAAAGTTGGCAAGTGGCAAGGCACATGGCATAGATGGGATGCAAGCGGAATTTTTAAAGTGGGGAGTTAAATACCTTGCACCACACATCAAAAGTGTATTGAGTGGCATCACAAGCAAGGGTTTTCTGATTGAGTGGGCTACTAGCGTTGTTATCCCTCTCTTTAGGAGTGGTGATATCAACAATCCCTCTAATTATCGTACTATCATGGTGAATCCTCTTCTTGGAAAATTGTTTGGAATCTTGATAGAGCATAGGATGATTAATTGGGCAGAAAAAGAGGGAAAAAGAGCCAAAGGGAATGCAGATTTTAGACCAAGACATTCTACCATTGATCATTGCATTACTCTTAGACATCTGATCGAAAATGTTTGGGACACTCAGAGTGGAGAGGCCTTTTGTTGCTTTGTTGAAATTTTAAAAAGGCTTTTGAAACAGTTCCTAGGGTCAAATTGTGGAAAAGGATGGAGGGGCTTGGGGTTCTGGATGAGTATAGAGCGACTCTGCACAAGCTTTGTGAGTAGGTTAGAGCTAAAATCAGAACTAAAGAGGGTATGTCAGAGTGTTTTGGTAGTGACATCAGGGTCAAACAGGGTTGTCCCCTCTCTTCTACTTTATTTGGCTTATACATTGATAATCTTGAAGATTGGTTAAACAATATCGTTGGTGAGGGTATTCAGTTGGCAGGTTTTGTGGTGAAGTTGCTTTTGTATGCGGATGATCTTATTCTGCTTGTCAAAACCACCCATGGTTTGAGAGAGCATTTGAAGGAGTTAGAGCTCTTATGTCAGGAGGTTGGGATGCAAGTGAACACTTGCAAGACCAAAGTCATGATTTTCTCAGTAAAAAGGAAGTAGCAGCAAGTCAACTTTATTTTTGAAGGAAACCCTTTGGAAATAGTTGAAGAGTACAAGTACCTTGGTATTGTTTTCAACAATAGGCTCAGCTAGGACACTTGTAAAATGAAGAAGATTCAAGGGGGTTGGAGAGCTTCTTACCTACTTTAGAATAGATATAGGAAAGTGGAGCTATGGGGTTAGAAAACCAAGAAGACTCTTTTTGGTTTATTAGTCACCTCGGTTGTCTTATATGGCTACGAGATTTGGGAGAGTAGAGTCTCTAATCACAAGTGGAGACAATTAGAGAGAATTCAAAAGCATCTTATCACTAGTAGTCTCAAAGTCAAAGCTATAATTCTATAAGAGATTCTTTTGGTCAAGGCAAACTCCTTCTCATTGGAGGCATTTGCTATTATTCGACTTCTTTGTTACCTAAAGAAAGTGGAAAACAAGGAAAATCAGTGATGGAGGAAGAGTTAGTTTGCAAGAAAAAATGTGGATGAAGCATAACAACAAGTGGTTGATCAAATGGGATATTAATATACAAAATTGTCCTAAAACCAAAGCTGAAATTAAATAATTCATGTTAGAAAAATTTAGATTTGCAATGTGGACTAAGCAGCTTGGCTGAAAAAAATGCATTATGTCAAAGAGTGAATTCAATCCCACGTCAGAGCATGGGGAAAAAGATTACTTGCATACCACTATTAAGGGTAAGGCTAGACTTTTAATTGTGCAGTTAAGGGCTGGTTCTCATCATTTAAGATGTGAAACTGGTAGATGGACGGTCCCCAAGGAAATTTGGGAAGATAGTAAATTTGAAATTAGTTTTTTAATATTTATTCTTATTCAATTGTTTCATTATGAATTTAGTTTTCTTGTTAAAAATATTTTATGCAATAGCAAGGCTCACAAAATATTTATCTTGGAGTTTTGATGATGAAATATTTATTAAAAACTAAATAAACTAGCATAGATATCTTAAATACATCTATCTAAAAGACACCTAGATATCAGTCTCACCTATCTATAGATGTATTTAAGATATCTATGCTAGTTACACCGGCCTATACAATGACAATAACAAAAACTATTATCTTTGACAACCATTTACACCTCAAAGTATTAAAAATATAGCCGACATATATATTTAAAAAAACTAAAGCTAGAAAATAAAATATCACTTAAGTAAATAATAATAGTTGTTAAATTTTATGATTTTATTAATTATATTTATATATTTTTAAATTTTATTAGATTAATTATTTTATTATCTTATTAATTATGTATTCTATAAAGGATGAAAAGAATATAGACTCTAGAAAAAAGTAGGAAAATGATTTAAGGTTGTTATGAGTGAAATGATAGTATTTTCTTTGTTACAATTACAAGTTAGATATAAATTGAATAATTATTTTTACAATAATTTAATAATTTTACAAGTGTGTTACAAAATAGGTTTTTGTTACAATTACAAGTTAGGTTTAAAAGTGAAATATTATTTTTACAATAATTTAAAATAATTTTATAAGTGTGTTACAAAATAGGTCTTCACAAATTAGTTTAGTTTAAATTAATAAATCTCTTATGTAAAATAGCTAAGAAGTAAATAATTTGTTTTGTTTTCATTTAAAAATTATTTTATTTTATTTTATATTCTCTCTACTACATATTTCTTAAACACAATAAAATTTTTATAATACATTTGAACCATAAGAGTAAGTGTAAAAGAAGAAGATAAATAAATACATAAAATTTGGTATTACTTGCTGAAGATTTACTACCCATTCAAGTAGAAGGGGGAAACAATGATGAAAATAATAATATAGGAGAAGATAAATAAATAACTAAAATTTGATATTACACCTTGGTTCACCATGTCTACAACCCATTCAAGTAAAGAGGAAAAATAATGAAAACAATATAGAATGAGGTGAAAAAGAGTAGGAAAAACATTTACAACTAGCACTTGCACCCATAGGAGGTTCAAGGAATACACCCATAGGAACAACCGACGAATTTAGAAAATTTTAGGACGAGAATTTTTTTAATGGCGGGAGACAATTTTCGGAGTACTATAACATTTGCTCACATATAAAAGCCTATCGGCTAATTTAACTAGATCTTGATTGAAGTTGGAATAGGCAGAATGATATCTCTCGCGTCTTTTACATAATTTTTTTTAAAGATAGGTATGCTAGCGAAACATACCTTATGTTTAACATGTGCCTAGAGTAAGAAATGATGTAAACATCAAGATACAAATGACATTTTTTTATTTAGAACAAATCATGGAAAGTCCCAGGGCTTAAATTTGACAGTCAACCTTGCTTGTCAAGCAATTTTTTTATGACAGATCTATTCAATTTTACCTTTAAAATACTGTAACACACTTTAATATAAGTATATTATATAAAAACCAAATATATCTATCCTCATAATCCTATATAAATTTTGACAGTTTGTACAAAATCTCTCCTTTGATATGATACAGTATTTTCAAAATTTCAATTGTATTTTACAGCTAAAATGCCTAAATACAGCTATACAGCTGTCAAATTTAGCCGTGATGGAAACATACCGGATGTAAGCAGCATGTAAGTACAAAGTAGAACTAAAATCTCAAATGCGGGTCCATCATGAATGAAAAATGGAAATACAATATCGGTCGGCCTACATTTACACAATAAGTGTTAGTATAATCTATACCATATTTAAATAGATGATTTGATTAAGGCTATCAATAAGCGTTAAGGCATTCCAATTTGTAGATACCAGTTTTCCTGCAACAGAGTTTGCTATTTCCCAGTTGGAGAAGATGGGAAACAAATCCAGCAGACTTTCGGAGAATGCGAAGGAGGTACATATTTTGATGGTGGGTCTTGATTCTGCCGGGAAAACTACAATTCTGTATAACTTAAAACTTGGTGAATTTGTTCAAACCATTCCCACAGTGGGCTTCAATTTAAAGACAGTGAGGCACAAGAATGTTACCTTCGTTGTTTGTGATGTTGGTGGCCAGGAAAGGATCAGGCCGCTCTGGAAAGAATACATTGGACAATCCAAGGCTGTTATTTTTGTTGTAGACAGTGATGACAGGGATCGTATTGATGAGGCAAAAACGGTGTTGCATAGTTTGCTCAAAGAGAAAGATCTGAGTGATGCTGCTCTTCTTGTGTTTGCAAACAAGATTGATTTTCCCAATGCAATGAGTGTTGTAGAGATAACAGAGAAGCTTCAACTGTGCTCTATAATTCAGAGCCGGTGGCATGTTCAGAGCTCTTGCGCTACTTCTGGCGAAGGTCTCTCTGAAGGCTTGGACTGGCTTTCTAACATTGTCTAGACATGTTTGAAGCTCACATGAACATCCAAGGAAGGAGGGCTTCGTTCAAAAGTTGTATAAAATGTTTTTCTTTTCCTTTCCTTCGGTTGATCTGCTTTATTTTTGTTTGTAAAAACTTGAATTTGTATTTGTTGCATGTCTTGAAGGATGTTTTATTCCTTAAATATATAGGTTTTCTGTAATAGGATCGTTGTTAATATCAGGGCTTAAATTTGATGGCTGTATGGCTGTATTTAAACATTTTTGTCTAAAATATAATTAAGATTTTAAAAAGATTGTATCATATGAAAGGAGAGATTTTTGATAGACTGTCAAAATTTATATAGAATTATGATGATATATATATTTGGTTTATATATAATTTTATTTACGGTAATATTTTAAGGACACCTTTTGAATAGATAATTGTCATTAAAAAGTTGCTTCACAAGAATGGTTAACCGTCAAATTTAAACCCTGGTTGTTATGTGGTTAAGCACAATGATTTCCTTTTGTTTAGTTTAACAATACTTTATATGGTTAAATTTTTGGTTATGTTTAGGCACAAGAAGACAACAATCCAGAGTTAGATGATGTTATGGAAGACAACAATATAGATGGTATAGAAAATGATGATCCAAATACATCTAGTAACAATGTAGATGGTCTACAGTCAAATTTCAATGATGATGAAGATGATGCAAGTCAAGATGAGGATGATGATAATAATAAATACTTGAAAGAACATATGAACATTGACAATGATACACTGGATGACATTGTAGAAGACAATAATGTTAATGACCAAGACTTCTAAATTTTTAGAATTATTTGCAATCCATGTTTAAAAAAGGATGATTCTTATGGCCTAAACTTTGAAATGCTTTAGTAATATTATTTGTGTCGATACAAATTATCTATTGTAATATCCTTAAATTGTTCAATCTTTGCTATGAATTGTTGGAAGAAAAAAATAGGATTACTTGGATTCTTCTTTCATTCATTTTGTATCGACATATGTTCATGAAGACACAAATAATCTTGAGTAATGGGAAATAAATCAGTCTTGTCATCCAATTCAATATAGCAAATCGTAGGGTTGTATTTTTCTAGAAGGAGTCTTAGCAACTGGACATTCACGAACACATTTGGGACTTCTAATTTACCCAAATTTAGCCACTAGGGATTTGAAATGGGTTTATGTCTGTACATCTTCTTATAATGGAAGATAAAAAGATCATACCCTCTAACCAGTGTCCATACGTCCCCTATTTGTTTGTATAAATCTTCTAACTTTTCAGCATGTGGGTTCAATTGGACATTTCTTCTAGACTTCTGTCTCGACCCGGGGTATTGATCTAGTAAATCTTGGTTTAAATGCCTATCTCCCATTTTTTGCCTCTTACTCTTAGGGTTTTGCATTACTTCCTCCATGTTCTGTAAATTATGAATGTAGGCTAATATATGCGAGCCAGTCAGAAGTACTTACTTGGCAAATCGCTCTGGTTATGAATTACTATCCAGCTGCTCCTTGTGATCGCTCCTTGCAATGCCCTTCAAAATTCACATTCAATCAACTTAACTCTGTGCAATTAATGGCATTTTGCTTGTGTATCTCATATCATTCAAGGGAATTTAATTTTTTGAATAAGGGATGTTAGATCGCCGCCATCATGTCTTGTCACTTTATTTCGAGGTGATATGCTTTGAGATCTCATTTATTTTAGTTTTATACTTGTTTAGGATTTCGGTGTGACCCCAGATGGCGTCTCCTTGATAACATAAGTCTCTTCGAACATGGAGTTAACCTTCTAATGTTTTTATTTCATCACATTTTTGAAGAGACTAGAAAGACCTTCTCTTCGATATAGTAGAGTCATTCTGATATACCTCTTACATTGTTCTTTTATCAGCGAGACTCCTATCGGTGGGACTCCAAACCTTATCACCTCGACATCCTGAACTCCCTTTATGAACATTTTCGATGACATCGTTTGATTGACGTGACACATTTTGGTGTCATGCTGAAAGGCCTTGTCCGTTCAATGTTCGGGGTATCGATAAGACTGCTGAGTGACTCTTGCCAATATCCCTTGTCTCTTTGATTTCTTTTATTTCTTCGATTTTGTATAGTTTTACTTTTTGTCTTTTATGCCTTCAGGTCATCGAAGAGACTGGAAGTTGAGTCTCCCTGATGTAGTATTATCTCACCGATATTGTTTATAACCTTGAAAGCGTAATGATTTTGATCAAATATTTTATGATGGAGGTAAGGAATTTTAGGGTTAATGATGGAATGGTGTATTTTCAGGTTTGGGTGAAATAACTTATTAGGAATTATGGCAGGAAATGGCAAAATTTTAAGGTTTGAAATTTTGATCCAACATGACCCTTAATCCCTTAAACCCTAACCCCTAATCCTTTAATAGTTAATTCTTGCTAGATCAGAACAATTAGGCGCTAAATTAGGTGCTCTAAAGTAGGCACTAAATTAGGCGTTAAATTAGGCACTCATCTGGGCACTAATTTAGGTGCTAATTTGTGCCTAATTTAGTGCCTACTTGTTCTGATCGGCGCAAAAAATGCCAAATAAAGAGCCATCCCTATAAATAGCACTGACTTTTTTAAAAAAATTAGAGGAAAATACATTAAAACAGTGGGTGGAAGCAAAAAATAGAGCAAACAAGAGAGCTAATCATAGGGATTTGTTGTAGTGGAAGGATGTCTTATTCCTAAAATATATAGGGTTTTTTGTAATATGAAAGCACAATGATTTCCTTTAGTTTAGTTTAACAATACTTTATATGGTTAAATTTTTTGTATTAAGAATTTGCGTTGTATCATTGCACTTAATTATATATATTGACTGTAAGTTTGTATAAATGATTTAGCTTAATAAATAAGTAAACAATTAATTTAGATTAATTTTAGAGATGTTTATAATCATAAATGAATATTTGTAAAAATTAAATGTAATGGATAGGTGTATGTAGTTTTAGATTTGACGATGAAATGTGGAAGTTGAAGATATGTAGAATTAGTGTGAAAATTTGATAGTGTGTCCACTATTATTGATCTATTTATTTTGAACCAATTGTAAAAAAATTGAGGATAATGTAAATTAAAGATTTGATGATGAAATGTGGAAGTTGAAGATATGTAGAATTAGTGTGAAAATACCATAGTCTGTCCAATATTATTGATCTAATTATTTTGTTATTGATCTAATTATTTTGAACCAATTGTAAAAAATTTGAGAACAATGTAATTTTCTCCATAAATTAGGTTTATTATTTTTTAATAAAAAATTTATTATACTTTTATTATTTTATTCTAACCCAACTATTACTACAAATAAAGTGTTTCCATGATTTCTTGGAAATTAGGATATTTTTTTTTGAAAATTTTTATTGAATATTTTATTCATTATTAAGTTTTCATAGTCAATAATAGAAATTTAGACCTGTATTTTAATAAACACATTTATTTTTCTATATATCAAAATTTAATCTTTTTCCATTGAAACAAGGACATTCATGTGGAGTGCAGAGCAAATTTTTGAATTTTTTAAAATTTAAAATACAAATATTTATTTTTGTAATGGACGTATGTTATATATATAAGTTTGTGTAAATGATTTAGGTTAATTAAAAAGTAAACAATTAATTTAGATTAATTTTAGAGTTATGTTTATAATCATAAATGAATATTTCAAAATTAAATGTAATGGATAGGTGTATGTAGTTTTAGATTTGATGATAAAATGTGGAAGTTGAAGATATGTAGAATTAGTCGACCAATGGGTGAAAACACAATAGTGTGTCCAATATTATTGTTCTAATTGTTCTAAACCAATTGTAAAGAATTTGAGGACAATGTAAAGTAATGATTTGAGACATTTTCTCCATAAATTGGTTTATAAATTACTATATTAACTAATGTTATTTTTATTTGAATTGCATAAAAAATATAGTTTATAAACCTTTTTGACATTATTAAGAGTTATTTCTAAAGTATATAAACCTTTACGAATCACATGAATAAGTATATTGAGTGCTTGGATATTATGTTATATCAGTCTATTACTTTATGAATGTTAAGACTAGGATACTGGGATCGTATGTGACATTAGTTAAGTTTGAGCCATGCAATCTTATAAAAGATAAATTTGATAAGAGAGTAATGTGGATCATTTTTTCCTTAATAGTCTTTCTATAAATGTTAGTCTTGAAAATGAAGTTAGTATTGACCTACTCATTAAAGAATTAGGTGCTCATAGGTTGGCTCTACGAATTGGTGTTAGATGTGGCTAATAGGGGCTCTATGCAATACTAATTGTTCCTATCCAACCTATTGATTCATGTATGGGGAAGCTTAGTGGTTTCAGGTTAAGGGCTAGTCTTCTTGAATAATTCTAGATGTTAGGTGAGTCATCCCTTTACCTCATGGAATAGTTGTAATACATGTGTAGATTAGAGTTATGCCCACAAAATATTTAAATGTACACTACAATATTGTGTCATTAGAACTTTTGGGATTCTCTATAATCATTCTATACCTAAGATTTCATCAACTAACTAAATATATCATTTTAAAGGTCATCCAAGTGGTACACCCTTGGATGGGAAGATTATCTTGTGTAGCCTATCCATCCACCCACATACCATGATATGGTGGGACCATTGAAAGGGATCAAAATTATAATATAGGCATGAAGTGGCATTCATAGATGCTATTAATGTCTATGTAGGCACTCCATAATCTGAGGACATGGGCACATTGCTTGAAGATATAGTCAATTATACTTCTAAGGTGCAAAAGTATATTATATATAGAGGAGGTAGATATTTACCATACAGAGCATTTAATAATAATTGTTATGTTTCAACACTATAAAGAAATACATTTAAAATATATTATGGTGGACCACAATTTAAGGTTGGATAAGATATTTATTTATATACACTTGTAGAGGGTGTTTAGAATCATAACTTTGATAATTCACTTATGTAAGTATAGTAATCAGATTATTCATAGATTTTTTGGAATGATTGATTTATACATCATGAGATCTCAATTAAGAGATGACAACTTTGGTGGTATTAAGTTTAAGTCTTGTTAAATACATATTTTTATTTGGGATAGTACTCCCTCATACAAGGAAGTTGTCTTGGAAACACAGAGTTAATAAGTTAGTCTTTCTAATAGGAAAAATTGTAAATCCATTCCAAATTGCATTTAGTTTTATGTCTATTTTAGGATGTGGTGTTACCATATTTGATGATAGCTAAAAACACAAACTTGACACCTATATTTATTTAACATAAGTTACATTGTGGACCCATAACCCACAGGTCCTAGGATCATTTGACATATTAAACTTTGGACACTATGGTGTTGTTTAGGTGAAATGAAATAATGCTTTTACAAGATATGAAACCAAAATGATTATCTTAGCATCTGTCATGAGGACATGTTGGAATTTACAAGGAGAGAGCCAATCCCAAACTCAAGCCATTATTAGATTAAATAAAAACTTTTTGTGATATGCAAGTTCCTCAAGACGTTATTTGGAAAAGAGCTAGTTTATACATGTAATGTTTAAGTCTTCAACATGTTTTATATTTTATAGAAAATTTTCATGAATTTTCCATTATGTTGTCAAACATCTAGAAACACATCAATGTTATTGAAATTCATATCAGAATAAAATTCTTGAGCTTATTGTTGTGAGTAAAAATCTAGTCATCTTACACATCCTAGGCACATGGAGATTTAATAGGAATTCTTATAAGCTTACTATATAAGATTAAAATATAACCCCAAGGAAAGGCACAAGATGAAAAAAATCCAAGGGCATAGAAATATTGGTAACCCATCTTCTGAAATATTGATTTTTTAAATGTTGTTTGGGGATTTAGCTTTGGAAAATCAATCAAAAACCTTGACTTGTGTCTTTAATTTTTAGATGATTGCGAAATCAATCAGGATGGAAAAGATGAAGAAAGATATTCAAATAACCTAATTACTTAAAGAAATTATGAGACCTAGTGTTTCTCTATGAAGTACTTTATGAAGGTAATAGTTGTTGATGTTTTGTTGCTTAAGTTGCCTTGTAGGATTGTTTTACCATCTTTATTTTATTGTACTTTGTTATTGGACTTGATCAACACAATAACCTTGTACATATGCTTTTGTCCATTATTTGTGAACCTATGACAAGGTGAAGTATGTGAAATAATATGAACTTTGTTTAAAGGTTATTGTGTACTTGTTTCCATTCAATTGTATTTGGTATATGAAAAGAGGATATTCATGTAGTCCGGAATGCATGACTGTCATCTTTGAATATATTTTGAGTATATGGTACTTAATGATGAATGACTACATAGTATGGGATATGCATGTCATTCACTAGGTAAGTGCTATACATGATTACATGATAATACTTTTGTGTATTAAAGTGTGATGCAGGAGCATCCATAAGTCATTCATATAAATTGGGATAGTTAATGTTGAGTTGTAGAGTGCCAGGAAGAGACATTGGAGAACACCACATTTACTGTATTTCCATATCAGAGATTGCGGATCAGGACTTAGCATCTACATATCATCATCTACATCATATTCAAAATTTAGGTCATTTGGATTTGTCTGGTAAGAGATATCGCTATCAGAAGATTACCTGTTTTCACAGAGCAGAGTAGTCAGTGTTCAGTTGAAGCCTACTAATTTGTGGGAGAAATTCTATGAATTGTAGAGCCTAATGGAACATCATTCAAGGTAATTTGGGACCTAGCTAACCTTCATGGAGAACCACATCAAGTTTCATCCATTTGTGAAGCAATACCATATGTTTTAGGCTGGCCTACATGTTTCTACACGTTTCCTACTACCCGTTACAATTAGGCCAACTAGATAATGTTTTGCAGGCTTGCAGAGGATATAAATGAAGGATAAAGGATTGTTTCAAGGCAGTAATGAATTTTGTGAAGAAAGTATGTGGAGACATGAATAGTTCAGAAGATGCAGAGGTGTTTTAAGAAGGCAAGAGAGTAGCAACAAAAGACAGAGCAAAGAGAGTAGAAGAAGATACATGGCAACAAATAGAGAAGAAGAAAGAGGAAAAAAGACATGAAAGAATGTTGTTGTATGAATCTTTTGTAACCTTGGGCTATGACCTAGCATCTGAAAAGCCGTAGAGGCATATGTAATGAGGTTAAATGAAGTTTTGATATAATGAAAAGTGATCTTTGAACGCTGGGTTTTTCCCTTTTAGGGTTTTCCCAGGATAAATCTTGTGTCTTGTGTTTATGAGCATCTCTTATCATTCTGTTGTTTTTTGTATGTTGTTTTTACATCTTGTTATGGTCATGGTGTGGATTGTTTAAGGCTGCAAGGCTGGATGGTCCTTCATTGGACCCTCCTACCTTGACTGCATCAAAGTGACACCTAAAAGATTGACATATTTGTATTAAAGATAAGGTTACACATGAATGACAAAATTTAAAGATTATTTGATAGGGGATTTTGTGTACTCACTTGTATCAGCTTCTCAAGTATAAATTCATGATCTATTTCATGTGAAAATATACTTATAGTTCTAATCATGTTATTGATTAAAAAAGTATTTGTATGGGATTTAATTGTGGTTTTAGTTAAAGTACAAGAGTTATTGAAAAGATTTAAAATTTGAGAAATATGATTATAAGTGAAGTAGATTCATTGTGATATCGATGATGTTACATACACACTTACTTTCTAATTATTTTTTTGGTGAATTATGTTGTAGATTTAACTTGAGCTACTGAGCACAACAGTTGGTTTACAAGGGGACAATTGTTATGGGACTTTTTCCCCAAAATGGAAAAGAAATTTATTTTATGAATAATCCTTTGAAATTATAAGAGGATAAAAATTTATTTATCCTTTATAATTAAAAGAGAGATGGAAAATAAAGGATATTATGATCCTTTGGCTAAAATGGAGATTAATAACGAGTATTTATATAATCTCTTTTAATGGGAAGAATAAATGTGTTTATTTAATTAATTATTAGAAGATAACCTTTGTGAAAGGGTGTGATGGTTTGGAAACCACCTCTTAAAAGGTTATATAAGTCATTTGTGTGAGACTTGGAAAAGGCATGGAGAATACTTAAGGAAGATAAGGAAAGAAAGGCAAGAAATCATGAAGGAGAAGGATTATAGATTTGATAGGTAGTGATCATTGAAGAAGGGGCAGACAAAGTGTGTCTAACTCAGGGTACATAATACACTTGGGATTGTCTTGGCTAGGGCTTGTGTGTGCACATGTGCTGATTATGTTTTGTTGAACATGGCTTTGGAGTACTTGTGTGTGTGTGTTTTTTGAAAAAGAGCTAAATGCTTGGGAAACACATGGTTGGTTCTGAATAAGAATTGGATTCCTCTTGGAAGTGTTCACTTGTTGAAAAGGGGTTGAATCTATAGTCCCTTCTCTGGAGTGACATTTGGAAGAACTTCTAGGATCCAAAAGATACATATTTATTCCTTTCTATGATAGAAATTAATGAAGTACTAAACTTATTGCTAATAAAAGATATTGATGGGTTTTGATGTTAATATGATTATGTGATTATGTTATCTAATTTGTTTTGTTACTGATTTACTTAAGAGTTCTTATTTAATTAACACATGTTGTAATTTATGTGTGTTACTTATATTTATTTCGACATCATTGAATATTCAAAATTATCTTAACTCAACTATTAACCATAACAAATCCATTGCAATTAATTAATAAACAGTGAATGCTTTATTCATTCGATAATTTTCTAGATACAAAATAGTAGCGTATATAAAACTGAGGGAATTGCAGTTATGAGCAGTTGAAGTTGGTTTACAGTTACACCAAACTGAACTACCTACGGACTCAATGTAGTAACTGACTGAACAATGTAGTAATAGTAACGCTAACATTCCCCCCCTTATTACATTGTTCCTGCAATAGTACCGAGGTACCCCCCCTTATTGCTAAAATACTCAACAAAGTTGATTACATAATATGAATACATATTTTATAGAAGATCTTCTCCCAAAGAACAAATCCTGAACCAAGCGAGGCTCCATCATGCTGTCTCGTCTACCCTCGGAAAGGCGTTGCTTCGAGCTGTGTTCTTGAGCTCTTTAGTCCCAAGCTCTCAAATCACAGAGTCTTGAATTATTTGACAATGGCCCCTAAGAGATACGACAGATCTCTGCCATGTTGTCTAGTGACCGCGAAAGGGTATAATTCAAGATCATATACTCTTTGAAGCTCGCTGGACAACAATCCATATTGAGCTCAACACCAAACCCCAAACTTGTCTCCAAAATAAAATCTTCGCAAAACATATATTCTTCAAATTTGTTAGCTTTGTCAACAACAACAAAGAAAAACAAAACAACCAAAACCAAAAATGCTTCTCATGCAAAGCATCATCTCAAAGCGAGAAGCTAACTTGAGATGATGGTAAATCCTCCATCCTCTGATGCCCCCTGCCTCCAATATGACCTTGCTCAAAGGGCATATCCACAGAAATTAATAGTACCATTTGGTGGATCCTCATCCTCAATATCTGGTGGGTCCTTATCATCTTCAATGCAAGCAAGATTTCCTTCATTTTTGAGCTTTCCTTTAAGAACATCACTTGCTCGAGTTCTACAATCCCAAGCTATGTGACCATTTTTCTTACAATAAAAATATTTGATTCTCTCTGATCTCTTGTAATTGCTTCTTGAAAATAATGCTTTCTCCTGAGGATCATCTTCTGAATCTTCTGTTGTTCTCTTCTCTTCTGATAGAAGAGCATAAATCATACCTTCTAGAGTTTGTGAAGATATTAGACTGAGAGTAAAAACAACATTGTTGTATTTTGTAGTGCCCCTCACCTTGCCATCAGTTGATTGATAGTTGGTTATTAGAATTCTGACATTTTGACAGTATCTTAGATGATGGAACACTTGTTGTCTTGTTAATTCATCATGGAACTAATCATCATGATATTAGTTGTGATATTGGATCTTGTGATTTCCTGCTTTACAATTGATAAGTAAACTGGATGTCTCCGATGTTTTGATTTCTGTATTTAGTATCTTGTTTAAATGTTGTGCCTTGTTTATATAGGAACGTGAATGGGACAGTGTCGTATTACTCGCTCTCGAGTACCCTACCCCACTGCGATTCCCATTTACTAGACGACTGCATGTGGATATATATATATCTCGTTATGTTTAACCGTGTATTTGCCGCAGGATGCAGGAACTGGGCACCGACTCCACCTGATTTACTAGGTCTGAGCATGCCTCCACCAATGGAATGGTTGTATGGAGTTAATATGGGGTACCCTGTGATTGTTACTGAGTTGTTAGGTCACCTCCGAGGTCTTGTCTGTCGTCTGATCATAACTTGCTAGCAGGAATGTCACACTTTGAGGTTAGCGAGGTCAGAAGGTGTTTATATGGGTAAGCTAAAGTTGTGTATTAAGTAGAATTAACGATCGGAAAATATAATAACCTAATATAAATTGCTAATTTGGATATTTAATTATAACTGTTGTTAATAAATTATATTGTTGGGAAGTAGAAACTATTAAATTTAGTTGGAGGGGCCTTGTATGGTTGGATTTTTAAATAAATCAACTAGTGGTAAGTTGAGTCAAAATTAGTAATTTTCGTATTGTCAGTAAATAAATTGCTTGTCACAAATTGGTTAACAAGGTATAGTTATAAAAATTAATATATATATTGATTTAATGATAAACATTTATTTTGTGTAAATATCGTTGCCTGGAATTAATCGAATCAAACTATTTTGTTTTGGACCTAATTAATACGAAGTTAGTTCGGGTGGTGAAAGTTAGTTTCCCGTTCCTATAAATTGGTTGCAAGATATCTTGTTAAAAGGGGGAAATTTTTCTTGGAGACGTGGGGGTGGGAGAAAGGAGATTGGGAGCGGAGATCACAACAGACCTTCATTTTCACAAGCGGATCAAGGTTGGTTAACTCTTTGTTTGTTTTCTGAAAATATGTATTGTACAATTCTTGTTTTCCTATTACGATTCAGAATTTGCTTTATTTTGTACATATCATTCAATATTTGCAGTCCACAAACCTATATTTTGGATCCAACTTGCAAAAAAAAAAAAAATATCACTGCAAATACTCTTAACCGTATTTTACGTCATGATTGCAACTGTCCGTGTAAATGAGTTTCATCTGTTTCGTCTGTGTAAAATTCCCACTTCAGCGTCTAATAGAATTCTTCCATCTTTTATGCGTTGTCTGGCTTCCATACTAGCTACCACGGGGAGGGCACTGGCAAAGGTGTTTTACGCTTGTCAATTGCATTAAAGTTTCTAATGCCTTTGTAGCAAATCCAATTTGTGCTTATGTGCATGCTTCTACATTTCGCATTTAGGTCTAGTAGGGCTGTTACTGCTGCAACGTTTGACAGAATTCCCTTATCCTTGCGGTAATGGATAACCCTCAGGACTTACAGCTAATTCAAAGAAAGTTTATTTGTCATAATGTAGAAGCTTTAAAAAAAAGTAATAAACGCAATTCCAGTTGAATAAAACTTCATTCATCACCGCACAATGATGATTAAGAAAGTTTCAGATTTTCCCCACAGTGTCTTTGTTGTGTGAGATGGGAATGACCCCAGACCTGCTTGTTAGCCCTACTGTAGGTTTTATTCCCACAACACCGTTATGTCTAGACGGGCAAAGAATTGAGCCATCCGTTTCTGTACCTTATGACACGGTTGCCATGCTACTGACACTCCCACTGCCAATCCAGTGCTTGATCCACAGGGGATTAGCTGTCAAAACGTATGGATTCTGCAAAATATCACATTTCAGGGCCCATTCCGATGTTAGGCAGTGGGAGCGATGCCAAAGGTTGGGACGTCTGCTTAACACATGCAGGTTGCACTCATGTTTCAAGTTTCTAAAGCCTTTTCAACATTCTATTTCCTGATTTCACTGCCACCTACCCTTGCAAACGCTTGAAAGCTTCTTCAACTTGCTAACTAAATCCATACGGTCCAAACTCTGCAATCATTGCAATCAGCGCACTTCAAAGACTGCATTAAATCGCCCTTGTGGCACGTGCTGGCAGCAAGGACGTGGGACTGTTGTTAATCTTTTGATTGCCCTATTTGAAATTCGGGTAGTGCATCATAAATCCTATTGTGCATATCCAGCAAACGTTGCATCCCAAGAGGTATTTCCCTGAGGGCCGTAGTAAATCGTATAGCATCCATTTGACTGCAGGTTTTAGCCGGTATCTGGTGTCAAAGTTAGGGTTTCCTCAAGCCAACCACACTCTCAGAATGATCAAATGTAGGCGTAATGTAGTAAGGATTATTTTTATGGTTGAAGTATTTGGTTAATGTTAGATGATTCCCTTTGGATCGGCCAAATAAAACGATCCTTCAATTATTTCCATTTCAATAAATGTTAATGTAAAATTTGTGATAATGTTCATTAATATCCTCACTTATCTTTATTTCATTTAATATTATGAGAAAGTTAGTTATACGATATTTATTAGTTAAAATTTTAGGTTGTGTAAATGAATGAGTGTTTATTAGGGTTTTTAGAGAAATCACTGTATGATGCTAAGTTCCTTCCGTGAAATCTCTATCCACTAATGTTATTTTTTTCCTTTGGATAAAAGATAATTACTATCCTTTGATCCACAAATTGTATAGTTCAAATAATACTATTGTTGTTAGATTGTTTTTAGCCATAGCGGTGAAAAGATAGATGCTTATGAAGAAATTCTTCCCTTAAGTTAGAATAGATTAAATAGGGATTGTATTTGGAGGTAAGGTAATTGTGTGTCATATGTGGAGGCTCGTATGAAAGGTAAATTTTAACGTTAAGCTAATTTACTGAACTTAGTCTTAGTAGTTCAAGATAACTCGTAAAACAAAATAACATACTTGTTAGCATAGGATGATAATTATTTTGCTATTCAATAGACTTATTCGTATTAATAATATTTAATTATGTGGTTATTACTTTCCTACCATAAAGTTATGTAGATAAATGCTTAGAAAGCCTTACTAATAACACTAGTAAATTCAAACTACTAGGGTAGGGATCTAGAAAATAGGCATTTTTGTATTACTCTTGAATTAGATTAATCGGTCGAATTATGAAAAAGGTAATCTGGAGGGTGTCGTTAATTAATTTATTGTTTGAAACAAAATAAAGAATGTTTACTAAGTAGTTGTAATTTATATTAATTGGATTGTTGCATTTAATTAGTGGTTTTAATGTTATTTCATAGTTGTCTTCATTTGCATTAAACTTAGTAGGATTTGTAGCTTTAACTCTGGAGCTTAATCATAACGGTGTGAGTTAAGAGATCTTGTCGTCGTAAGAGTCGTGTTGCGAATGACCACTCCAGGGGTTAAGTATGTCGTAGTGGAGTTTTTAACATTGTGGTGTTATACTATCTTTTAGCTTTTGGTTGGTATAGAGTTTAATAAACTATGAGTTAAAGGTCAATAAGTTTTGCAAGCAATATTTCTAGATGAGGTATTTTACCGTCTTGTCGTAATCGTCGCATGGAGAGACCTATAAATCCTAAAGGTCCAATAAACCTGTGTTGCCTTGGACATTGAGTGAAGAGGTTGCCTTATGATTATGTTTGGTAACAAGTGGGATACTGCCTTGCTATGTTCGTATGTATCTGTGGGATGATGTATCTGTCTTATTGATAGTTAGGGTTTACTAGGCGCTAGTAAGGAGGGTGGCTTTCAATGTGGGGCCGGTGCCCAAAGTGGCAGTCAGGATAACCCATTGAAAGTGGATTAATTAAGTGGTAACCTAAAATGAACTAGGGGGTTAAGGGTAGAATTCACATTTAACAAGACTAATGGATTTCCTCACCCAGGCCTGTAGCGCTCGTTTAGGCTAAGGATGGGTTGAGAAGGCTTAGTCGGCATGATTGACTTCCTTGTCCTCATGAAAGGAAGGTCGATTCCGCATGTGTCACCCTATGGGGCCGGCGCCTAGTGAGAGGCTGTCAGGATAACCATAGATGGGGGCCGGCGCCTAGAGAGAGGCTGTCAGGATAACCCATGCTAGGACCGTGCGATGACACTCTCCCTACTGCTACCTAGTATTCCTTGTATAGTCTCTCCATTCATGTCGTGTGACAGCTCGAGAAGTTGTGTTGGGTTGTTGTCTTTTGTTGAATTGAAGTTGGTCATCCTTCGTTCCTGTTAGTCATTGTCTACCTGACTGTTGTTTGTCTTTGGGACCTCATGTTAACTCCTAGCTCAGGGGGTGGACCTTAGGGTTCCACATGGTCGGGTGGAAGAGCTATCTTATCCATTGGTTGTTTCTTGTCAGAGTTTATGTGCAGGAAAGGATTATCTCAAATTCAGGCAAATAAACTTGTACCAGTTAAGAAGATAATTGCATACCTGACTTGTGTATCAGATCATTTTTATTATATGTAATTTGATGTAGACAGAGGATGTCAATGATGTAATGAAGTAACTCTGTGTAAGGGAAAAACATTGCAGTTGTGTAATTAATCATGAGCATTATATTTGATGACATGCGATAAATTTGTAGATGCTAATTAATCATGTATTAGTTTTAGATTAGATACTGATGTAGCATTATGTGTTATCATGTTGATTAGCGTGTAAGTAATGCCTCCTTGAATCCTTAGAGACATGTTGCAGTTCAATGGAGTAAATAGTTAAATTAACATTGCTTGTTATCTTAAATCAAACAAATTTTTTTTTTTCCTGTTTTCTCTAGTATGAATGTATTTTCTCTAAGGTGTTCAGGGCGGGGTGTTACATCTGGTATCAGAGCCAAGTTTCTAACACTAGGTACTCGGGGTTTATATGAGCCCATTAAGCTATACTAGTTGCTTAATCTCTGAAAGATATTTTCTTTAGTAGTCCTCACCTAGTAACCTAAAGTTGTTCTTGGGTGTTTAGTCAGGGAGATGCCTAGGGGTCGAGGTCGAGGACGTGGTCGAGGTAGGGGATGTGGAAGAGGGGGTGCTAATAGTCCTCCTCCTAGTTCCCCTCATGAAAGTACCCAAGAAGGTGGGGGCGAGAATCAAGAGAATCAGGAGAATCAGGGTCAGCCAGAGGGTGCTCAGCTACGTCAACTTCTTGAAGAGGTCCTTGCTCGTCTAGGTCCTAGGCAGGAGGTGGATCAGTCAGAAGTAAGGGATAGAGAACAATCTCCTAGAAGGAGAGAAACCACAGCTGAACAAGAAGCTATTCTTGCAGGCCACATGCGAGATCTTATGAGAGCCCGTCCTCCCACTTTCGAGGGGTCGGGTAGTGGGTTGGAAGCAGAGACATGGCTAATTGATTTAGAGAGGTGTTTTTCTATGCATCCTTATGGTAGCAACACTAAGGCAAGATGTGCCATCATGCATCTTCGAAGTTTCGCCTCCACATGGTGGGGACTAGAGGAGCAGAAGTTGCACCTAGATATTAGCACAGTATCTTGGGAACTATTTCTAGAGAGGTTTAGAGCTCGGTTTTTGTCAGACCACTGGAGGCAACGTCGAGCAGATGAGTTCCATGGATTGAGACAGATGGCCATGACAGTGGAACAATACGAGCGCAGGTTTTATGAACTCAAGTAGTATGCAGGTATTGGAAATGATGAGGCCATGTTGGTTCAACATTTTATTAGAGGGCTGAATGCACTGATCAGTGGAGGAGTTTGAGTTTTTGAGCCGAAGACCATGGAGGTGGCAGTAGAGAAGGCTCGACTGGTGGAGGAGAATTTGACCATGGCTTTAGGGGGTCATACTGGTGTACAGATTGGTAGTGATTCCCAAGCAAGTTCTGGGTTCCGAGGGAGTCAGTCTCAGATAGCAGGTAACTCAAGGAGTCATCATGGACCTTCTAAGAGTGGCCAACAACAGCAGTATTCCTAGACGAAACTGAGAGACTCTCAATATCAGCAAGGTAGTAGATTTCAGTCCAGGAAAGATCGAAGTTGGCAAAGAATTAGGCGTGAACGTGCTAGTCAGCCAGCGCAGAGCACACAGTCTGCAGCAAGCAGAAGAAGTTTTCAGCAGTCGAGTGCCCCTGTAGGTGGTGGAGGTGCTGGTAGGGGAACAGGATGTTTCTCTTGCGGCCAGCAGGGCCACATTGCCAGACAGTGTCCGCGTAAGAATACTATAGGTTTTGGTCAGAGGCCTGCAGTTTCAGAGCCTACTGTGGGGGATGCAGGCAGATCGCATAGGGTGTTTGCAGCAGTAGATAATCGCCAAGCAGAGCATCAAGGCACCGTTGTGGAGACTACAGGTGTCTTGCGAGGTATTACAGTTTCTATCCTTTTTGACTCAGGTGCTTTAGATTCTTTCATTTCCCCTTCTATAGTAGAGCGTTGCAAGTTGGTGGCAGCAAAGCAAGATGTTAAGTGGCAGGTGGAATTGGCCTCTGGATCTAGGGTATCAGTAGACTCTCTGGTGTCTGGTTGTGAGTTAAGGATAGGTCCTTTACCTACCACGGTGGATCTTCGCATTATACCTCTGGGATCCTATGACATAGTGTTGGGTATGGACTGGTTGGATGCTCATCAAGCAGTGATAGATTATCGCCGCAAGTTAGTGAGGTGTGTAGATGATTTTGGCAGTGAGGTAGAAGTGGTTGGTTTTCAGAGACCCATCTCTTTGCGTATGATTTCTGCCATGCAGTTGAAGAGATGTTTGCGTCGAGGATGCAAGCTGTTTGCCGTAACGGTTAATGATTTAGATTTTGAGGAGAATAGGGAAACATCCCTCGATGATCATCCTATTCTCAAGGAGTATGTAGATGTCTTTCCTAGTGATATCCCGGGAATGCCACCTAAGCGTGACATTGATTTTAAGATAGACCTTGTTCCTGGAGCAGAACCTATCTCTCGAGCCCCATATCGGATGACTACTCAGGAGCTTAAGGAGCTTCGGTTGCAGCTAGAGGAGTTGCTAGCCAAGGGGTTTATTCGTCCTAGTGTCTCTCCATGGGGAGCACCAGTTATTTTCGTGAAGAAAAAGGATGGATCCCTGCGGTTGTGCATCGATTATCGACAGCTTAATAAGGTGATTGTTAAGAACCGATACCCCTTGCCACGAATTGATGATCTTTTTGACCAGATCAAGGGGGCTAAGGTATTCTCTAAGATAGACCTAAAGTCAAGATATCATCAGTTGCGCATCTTTGAGACTGACATCCACAAGACAGCTTTTCGTACTCGCTACGGACATTATGAGTTCACTGTTGTACCTTTTGGGCTGACGAATGCACCATCGGTATATATGAGTCTGATGAATGGTGTATTTCGTACCTATCTTGACAAATTTGTCCTTGTATTCTTGGATGATATATTGATTTACTCTAGGTCTATGGAGGAGCATGAAGAGCATTTGCGGCAGGTTCTGCAGTGTTTAAGAGAAAATCAGTTATATGCAAATTTGGCTAAATGTGAATTCTTTCAAACAGAAGTGAAATATTTGGGACATGTTATTTCAGACAAGGGCATCGCAGTGGATCCTTCAAAGATACAAGCCATCATGGATTGGCCTGCTCCCACCAATGTTTCAGAGGTTCCTAGTTTCATGGGTCTAGCAGGCTATTATCGACGATTTGTGCAGGGATTTTCTAAGCTAGCTCACCCTATAACTTCTCTTCAGAGAAAAGGAAAGAAGTTCATTTGGTCAGATCAATGTCAAGCAGCCTTTCAGACTCTTAAGGAGCGGTTGACTAGTGCACCCATTCTAGCAGTGCCTGATCCTACCGGAGATTTTGTGGTATGTACGGATGCATCCTTAGAAGGGTTAGGAGCAGTTTTGATGCAGGAGGGTCGTGTGATAGCTTATGAGTCCCGCAAACTCAAAGATCATGAGTTGAACTATCCTACACATGACCTAGAGTTAGCTGCTATTGTGCATGCATTAGTGAGATGGAGACACTTCTTATTGGGACATCAGTTCGAGCTACACAGCGATCACCGAAGTTTACAGTACATTTTTACTCAACCAAACCTGAATGCGAGACAGAGGCGGTGGATGGAATTTCTTTGTGAGTATGATTTTGAGATAAAATATATCCAAGGTAAGGAAAATGTGGTGGCAGATGCTCTCAGTCGGCGGAAACACGAGCTTTCATCAATCACTCTTGGAGTGGATTTGAGAGGTTAGATCCTAGCAGCACTCCCGGCAGATAGATGGTATCAGGAAGTGAAAGCAGAAGTGGAGTCTGGTAGAACCTTGGAGGGCAGATTCGTCGGATATTCCATCGAGTCTGATGGTCTCTTGCAGCATCTAGGTCGCATTTATGTTCCTTCTATAGAGGATCTCCGTGCTTTAATCATGACTGAGGCACATCGGGCACCTTATGCTGCTCACCCAGGTGTCAAGAAGATGTATGCCGACCTCCGTCAGATATATTTTTGGGCCGGAATGAAGAGAGATATTGCTGATTTTGTTTCGAGATGTCTAGAATGTCAGAGGGTTAAGGCAGAACATCAGCATCCTGCAGGTCTCCTCCAGCCACATTTGATTCCAGAATGGAAATGGGACATCATCTCAATAGACTTCATAGTTGGTCTACCCGTGTCCTCTCATTGCCATGATGCAATAATGGTCACCGTAGACAGGCTTACGAAAGTAGCACACTTTTCTCCTGTCCGATCTTCATATAATGCTTCATCTGTAGCCAGAATTTTTATGGAGGACATCATCAGATTACATGGGATTCCTCGCAAGATTATCTCTGATCGTGATCCAGTGTTCACTTCAGCTCTTTGGACATCCCTTCAGCATACTTTGGGAACTCAGTTAAACTTCAGTTCAGCTTATCATCCGGAGACTGATGGGCAAACAGAGAGGGTCAATCAGGTCCTCGAGGATATGCTCAGAATGTATGTCATGGATCAGCAAAACCATTGGGAAGATTATTTGCATTTGGTGGAGTTCGCGTACAATAATGGGTACCATAGTTCCACTGGCATGTCTCCTTTTCAGGCTCTTTATGGTCGTCCTTGTTGAACCCCACTGAGTTGGGATCATCTTGAGGATAGAGTTCTCATTGGACCTCAGATGCTCCAAGAGATGGAGCAGCAGGTTGATCGCATTAGAGAGCATCTTGTAGCAGCGCAGGATAGACAGAAGAAATATGCAGATGCTCATAGACTTGATCGTCAGTTTTCAGTAGGTGATCAGGTGTTCTTGCGGGTGCGACCGCGTAAGAGTCCAATTCGTTACGGGAAAGGCTCTAAGCTTGCACCGCGCTTTGTAGGGCCATTCGAGATTTTGGAGAGAATTGGTCCTGTTGCATACCATCTTGCTTTGCCACCTAGCTTGTCACGCATCCATGATGTATTTCATGTTTCTGTTCTTAGACCCTATCATCTAGATATTTCTCATGTCCTTGATTGGAATGCTTTACAGGTAGAGGACAGGCAGCTAGCTTTGGAGCCTGTAGGCATTTTGGAGCACAGGAGACTCGCTCTTAGGGGCAGAGTCATAGAGCAGGTAAGGGTCTAGTGGGATCCTAGTGATGAGACTTCAGCTACCTGGGAGGATGCATCCCAAATGCGGGAGTTATATCCTTATTTGTTTGCAGGCTTCCAGGAGTAAGCCTAATCCTTGGGGGGGAGGATGTAGTGCCCCTCACCTTGCCATCAGTTGATTGATAGTTGGTTATTAGAATTCTGACATTTTGACAGTATCTTAGATGATGGAACACTTGTTGTCTTGTTAATTCATCATGGAACTAATCATCATGATATTAGTTGTGATATTGGATCTTGTGATTTCCTGCTTTACAATTGATAAGTAAACTGGTGTCTCTGATGTTTTGATTTCTGTATTTAGTATCTTGTTTAAATGTTGTGCCTTGTTTATATAGGAACGTGAATGGGACAGTGTCGTATTACTCGCTCTCGAGTACCCTACCCCACTGCGATTCCCATTTACTAGACGACTGCATGTGGATATATATATCTCGTTATGTTTAACCATGTATTTGCCGCAGGATGCAGGAACTAGGCGCCGACTCCACCTGATTTACTAGGTCTGAGCGTGCCTCCACCAATGGAATGGTTGTATGGAGTTAATATGGGGTACCCTGTGATTGTTACTGAGTTGTTAGGTCACCTCCGAGGTCTTGTCTGTCGTCTGATCATAACTTGCTAGCAGGAATGTCACACTTTGAGGTTAGCGAGGTCAGAAGGTGTTTATATGGGTAAGCTAAAGTTGTGTATTAAGTAGAATTAACGATCGGAAAATATAATAACCTAATATAAATTGCTAATTTGGATATTTAATTATAACTGTTGTTAATAAATTATATTGTTGGGAAGTAAAAACTATTAAATTTAGTTGGAGGGGCCTTGTATGGTTGGATTTTTAAATAAATCAACTAGTGGTAAGTTGAGTCAAAATCAGTAATTTTCGTATTGTCAGTAAATAAATTGCTTGTCACAAATTGGTTAACAAGGTATAGTTATAAAAATTAATATATATATTGATTTAATGATAAACATTTATTTTGTGTAAATATCGTTGCCTGGAATTAATCGAATCAAACTATTTTGTTTTGGACCTAATTAATACGAAGTTAGTTCGGGTGGTGAAAGTTAGTTTCCCGTTCTGTAAATTGGTTGCAAGATATCATGTTAAAAGGGGGAAATTTTTCTTGGAGACGTGGGGGTGGGAGAAAGGAGATTGGGAGCGGAGATCACAACAGACCTTCATTTTCACAAGCGGATCAAGGTTGGTTAACTCTTTGTTTGTTTTCTAAAAATATGTATTGTACAATTCTTGTTTTCCTATTACGATTCAGAATTTGCTTTATTTTGTACATATCATTCAATATTTGCAGTCCACAAACCTATATTTTTGATCCAACTTGCAAACAAAAAAATAATATCACTGCAAATACTCTTAACTGTATTTTACGTCATGATTGCAACTGTCCGTGTAAATGAGTTTCATCTGTTTCGTCCGTGTAAAATTCCCACTTCAGCGTCTAACAGAATTCTTCCATCTTTTATGCGTTGTTTGGCTTCCATACTACCTACCGCGGGGAGGGCACTGGCAAAGGTGTTTTACGCCTATCAATTGCATTAAAGTTTCTAATGCCTTTGCAACAAATCCAATTTGTGCTTATGTGCATGCTTCTACATTTCGCATTTAGGTCTAGTAGGGCTGTTACTGCTGCAACGTTTGACAGAATTCCCTTATCCTTGCGGTAATGGATAACCCTCAGGACTTACAGCTAATTCAAAGAAAGTTTATTTGTCATAATGTAGAAGCTTTAAAAAAAAAGTAATAAACGCAATTCCAGTTGAATAAAACTTCATTCATCACCGCACAATGATGATTAAGAAAGTTTTAGATTTTCCCCACAGTGTCTTCGTTGTGTGAGATGGGAATGACCCCAGACCTGCTTGTTAGCCCTACTGTAGGTTTTATTCCCACAACACCGTTATGTCTAGACGGGCAAAGAATTGAGCCATCCATTTCTGTACCTTATGACATGGTTGCCATGCTACTGACACTCCCACTGCCGATCCAGTGCTTGATCCACAGGGGATTAGCTGTCAAAACGTATGGATTCTGCAAAATATCACATTTCAGGGCCCATTCCAATGTTAGGCAGTAGGAGCGATGCCAAAGGTTGGGACGTCTGCTTAACACATGCAGGTTGCACTCATTTTTCAAGTTTCTAAAGCCTTTTCAACATTCTATTTCCTGATTTTGCTGCCACCTGCCCTTGCAAACGCTTGAAAGCTTCTTCAACTTGCTAACTAAATCCATACGGTCCAAACTCTGCAATCATTGCAATCAGCGCACTTCAAAGACTGCATTAAATCGCCCTTGTGGCACGTGCTGGCAGCAAGGACGTGGGACTGTTGTTAATCTTTTGATTGCCCTATTTGAAATTCGGGTAGTGCATCATAAATCCTATTGTGCATATCCAGCAAACGTTGCATCCCAAGAGGTATCTCCCTGAGGGCCGTAGTAAATCGTATAGCATCCATTTGACTGCAGGTTTTAGCCGGTATCTGGTGTCAAAGTTAGGGTTTCCTCAAGCCAACCACACTCTCAGAATGATCAAATGTAGGCGTAATGTAGTAAGGATTATTTTTATGGTTGAAGTATTTGGTTAATGTTAGATGATTGCCATTGGATCGGCCAAATAAAACGATCCTTCAATTATTTCCATTTCAATAAATGTTAATGTAAAATTTGTGATAATGTTCATTAATATCCTCACTTATCTTTATTTCATTTAATATTATGAGAAAGTTAGTTATACGATATTTATTAGTTAAAATTTTAGGTTGTGTAAATGAATGAGTGTTTATTAGGGTTTTTAGAGAAATCACTGTATGATGCTAAGTTCCTTCCGTGAAATCTCTATCCACTAATGCTATTTTTTTCCTTTGGATAAAAGATAATTACTATCCTTTGATCCACAAATTGTATAGTTCAAATAATACTATTGTTGTTAGATTGTTTTTAGCCATAGCGGTGAAAAGATAGATGCTTATGAAGAAATTCTTCCCTTAAGTTAGAATAGATTAAATAGGGATTGTATTTGGGGGTAAGGTAATTGTGTGTCATATGTGGAGGCTCGTATGAAAGGTAAATTTTAACGTTAAGCTAATTTATTGAACTTAGTCTTAGTAGTTCAAGATAACTCGTAAAACAAAATAACATACTTGTTAGCATAGGATGATAATTATTTTGCTATTCAATAGACTTATTCATATTAATAATATTTAATTATGCGGTTATTACTTTCCTACCATAAAGTTATGTAGATAAATGCTTAGAAAGCCTTACTAATAACACTAGTAAATTCAAACTACTAGGGTAGGGATCTAGAAAATAGGCATTTTTGTATTACTCTTGAATTAGATTAATCGGTCGAATTATGAAAAAGGTAATCTGGAGGGTGTCGTTAATTAATTTATTGTTTGAAACAAAATAAAGAATGTTTACTAAGTAGTTGTAATTTATATTAATTGGATTGTTGCATTTAATTAGTGGTTTTAATGTTATTTCATAGTTGTCTTCATTTGCATTAAACTTATTAGGATTTGTAGCTTTAACTCTGGAGCTTAATCATAACGGTGTGAGTTAAGAGATCTTGTTGTCGTAAGAGTCGTGTTGCGAATGACCACTCCAGGGGTTAAGTATGTCGTAGTGGAGTTTTTAACATTGTGGTGTTATACTATCTTGTAGCTTTTGGTTGGTATAGAGTTTAATAAACTGAGTTAAAGGTCAATAAGTTTTGCAAGCAATATTTCTAGATGAGGTATTTTACCGTCTTGTCGTAATCGTCGCATGGAGAGACCTATAAATCCTAAAGGTCCAATAAACCTGTGTTGCCTTGGACATTGAGTGAAGAGGTTGCCTTATGATTATGTTTGGTAACAAGTGGGATACTGCCTTGCTATGTTCATATGTATCTGTGGGATGATGTATCTGTCTTATTGATAGTTAGGGTTTACTAGGCGCTAGTAAGGAGGGTGGCTTTCAATGTGGGGCCAGTGCCCAAAGTGGCAGTCAGGATAACCCATTGAAAGTGGATTAATTAAGTGGTAACCTAAAATGAACTAGGGGGTTAAGGGTAGAATTCACATTTAACAAGACTAATGGATTTCCTCACCCAGGCCTGTAGCGCTCGTTTAGGCTAAGGATGGGTTGAGAAGGCCTGGTCGGCATGATTGACTTCCTTGTCCTCATGAAAGGAAGGTTGATTCCGCATGTGTCACCCTATGGGGCCGGCGCCTAGTGAGAGGCTGTCAAGATAACCATAGATGGGGGCCGGCGCCTAGAGAGAGGCTGTCAGGATAACCCATGCTAGGACCGTGCGATGACACTCTCCCTACTGCTACCTAGTATTCCTTGTATAGTCTCTCCATTCATGTCGTGTGACAGCTCGGGAAGTTGTGTTGGGTTGTTGTCTTGTGTTGAATTGAAGTTGGTCATCCTTCGTTCCTGTTAGTCATTGTCTACCTGACTGTTGTTTGTCTTTGGGACCTCATGTTAACTCTTAGCTCGGGGGGTGGACCTTAGGGTTCCACATGGTTGGGTGGAAGAGCTATCTTATCCATTGGTTGTTTCTTGTCGGAGTTTATGTGCAGGAAAGGATTATCTCAAATTCAGGCAAATAAACTTGTACCAGTTAAGAAGATAATTGCATACCTGACTTGTGTATCAGATCATTTTTATTATATGTAATTTGATGTAGACAGAGGATGTCAATGATGTAATGAAGTAACTCTGTGTAAGGGAAAAACATTGCAGTTGTGTAATTAATCATGAGCATTATATTTGATGACATGCGATAAATTTGTAGATGCTAATTAATCATGTATTGGTTTTAGATTAGATACTGATGTAGCATTATGTGTTATCATGTTGATTAGCATGTAAGTAATGCCTCCTTGAATCCTTAGAGACATGTTGCAGTTCAATGGAGTAAATAGTTAAATTAACATTGCTTGTTATCTTAAATCAAACAAATTTTTTTTTTTCCTGTTTTCTCTAGTATGAATGTATTTTCTCTAAGGTGTTCAGGGCGGGGTGTTACATATTTTGAAGGCAAGCTATTCAATAGGATGGCCCTAGCATCATCATCATTTACTGTAACCTTAACTTGTGCTAGCTGTCTAATGAGAGATTGCAAGTTACTTATATGATTTGACATTGTGATTCCATCTTCCATCTTAAATCGAAATAATTGAAGTTTTAGAGAAAACTTTGCATTAACAGTGTTTGCTCCAAACAATTTATTCAGATTATCCCAAATTTTTGCTGATGATTTATCCAAATCAATATGGTGCAATTCAGTGTTAGAAAGAGCAAGACCAATTATAGCCTTGGCTTTATCATCTCTACTACTCCAATCTAATAACTTATTTGCATCTGTAGGTGGTTTTTCCTTTCCATTGACTATTGCCCATAAATTTTTATTCATTAGTTGCATTTGAATTTTCATTCTCCAAGTATGAAAATTGGAACCAGAGTATTTGTCTAATGGAATCTCCATCACAAAAAAAAATTTGGAAAAGAAATAATGTGACAAAAAAAATTGCCTTATCAACAGCTTACTATGTTTTCCTTCATGATCTTCACGATTGCACAAGGCTCTTTCCTCAAAATCTTACAACCTCTTTCCAATAGTTGGTCGGCTCAGATCAGCAAGAAATAATGACGGGATCTGATGAACTCCTCTTGGTGTCTCTTTTCCACTCAAAAATAACCCAACCGCTAGAAATGAAGAATGGAATGCCTCTTTCTAAACATACTTACAACCAGATGTGGAAATATGCACTGCAGATTTCAATAGATTTCAACGCTTCATCTAATTTTCTATCTTCTGCCATGAAATGACTACAAATTCTTCCTTCCAATGTTTTCTGACCTGCAACTTGGGCGCTTGAACTCAACGTGGGCGCTTGAACTCAACGTTATAGGGCTCCTTATGCAATGCTGTCAACAAGATGGTGGCGTGCTTGCTGGAGTAAAATACAGAATGCTGTTCAATCTTCCAACATTCTTCCTCCTTGTTGTTTGGCCTACACCATCAGCAGAACTCCATCACTATTTTGAAAAACTCACATCTTTCTCACCAAGGACAGCAGAACACCATCGCCAGTTTGAAGACTTGCATCTTTCTCACCAAGGCGGCTCTGATACCATTTAATAAACAGTAAATGCTTTATTCATTCGATAATTTTCCAGATACAAAATAGTAGCGTATATAAAACTGAGGGAATTGCAGTTATGAGCAGTTGAAGTTGGTTTATAGTTACACCAAACTGAACCGCCTACCAACTCAATGTAGTAACTGACTGAATAGCGTAGTAACAGTAACGCTAACATTAATTAAATACATAGGGGAAAAGTAGTGTTACATGTGCTAATTAAAGCAACGAGACTTGACTCCTAATCCTAAGTGAGATTAATATGCACTAACAATTATGATAATTAATACGAATCCAAGCACTACAATATTCTATATTTAATGAAGTTGCAAAAATTATATATTTCAAATAATGATATTTTTCACAACCAATAAATGTAAAAGTGATAAAAATATACTCTTTTCCATTTAAGATTTATTTTTCAATTAGTAAAATTTAGACATGGACATGGATGCTTTGCGAGGGTAACTTACCAAGTGATTATTTTATTTATTGCGCCTATTAAAACAAGTCTTGATTCTACAAATACATATACCAATTTTATAATTTAAAAAATGAATCCTTTATGATTTGTCATTATTCTTTTAATTTGAGCCAGGACTATAATTAGGGTTACATTTAGGGTTAGGGTTAGTATTACAGTTCAAATTAGGGTTATAATCAGGGCACATATATAACTAAAAGATTGGGGTTAGAATTAGGGTTAGGGTTAAGTCTAAAATTAGAATTAGGGCTACAATTCAAATTAAGGTTAAAATCAGGCAAATATATAACAAAAAAAAACATTACAGTTAAAAATAATTTGAAATTTGTATAGAGACAATTTACAATTATAATGAGTTACAAGTTACAATATGAGTTTCATGCGACAATTTGGAGCCCATTAACAAGATAAGTAACCATAAAACTATAATTACCTTTGATTTCTCTAAATATACATATGCTAACCCTAACCCTAATTTTCACCAAAACCCTAATTCTAATCATTATTGTAATCATTACCCTCAATCTAAACCTAATTATAAATCTAACCCTATTAAAAACCCTCACCCTAACTATATTCCTAGAAAGAAAACCTAATTCTAATTTAACTTTGGTTCATACCCTAACCCAAACCCTAACTGTAATCATAACCCTCAATCTAACTGTAATTGTAAATCTAATCATAATTCCAATCATAACCATAACATTTCACTTAGAATTGATTTATAAGCCTAAAACTATATATAAACCCTATTTATAAGCATAATCCTAACCCAATCCCTTAACAAAACCCTAATTCTAAAACCAAACTTCATCGAACCCTAACTCTAAACCTAATTCTCACAAGTTGTGCTAACATCACACTTAGCATATCTTTCTATAAACATAAATATGCTAACCTTAACACTAATTTAAATCATAGCTATAACCCTAATTGTAGATGGAACCCTGACCCTAACCATAATTTTGTACATGTATAAAACATTAAATGTAACAAGATTTATAAACATAACCATAACCCTAATTATATTAAAACCTTTTTCTAAGCATAATTTTAAGCATAACCCTATTTCTAACCCTAACCTTGATTCAACCATGATCTTAAATTTACACTTAGCATACATTTCACTAAAAATAAATATCTTACCCTCGTAACTCTAATCGTAATCATAACCCTAACCCTAATTCTATTCCTTACCATAACCATGATTTAAAACATGAATAAAAAGCTAAATATGAACATGAAATGATAAAATTACTCAATATAGACCATTGAATCTCAATGTTGAACCCTTAAAATTGAAATAAACAACTAAATTTGAACATGGAACAACGTGTACTCAATATAGAGCATTAAATGTAAATAACCCTAACCATAATTTCGTACATGAATAAAACATTAAACGTAACAAGATTTATAAACATAACCATAACCTTTATTAGATTAAAATCTTATTCTAACCATAATTTTAAGCATAACCCTATTTCTAACCCTAACCCTATTTCTAACCCTAACCCTAATTCAACCATGACCCTAAATTTACACTTACCATACATTTCACTAAATATAAATAACCCTAACTGTACATGGAACCCTAACCCTAACCATAATTTGGTACATGAATAAAATTTTAAGAGTAAGGAGATTTATAAACATAACCATAACTCTAAATAGATTAAAACCTTATTCTAACCCTAATTTTAAGCATTACCCTAATTCTGAGCTAACCATGACCAAAACCTTAATTAAAAACCCTATTTATAAGCGTAATCCTAACTCAATCCCTAAACAAAACCCTAATTCTAAACCTTACCTTCATTCAAATCCTAACTCTAAATCTAACCCTAACCCTAACCATAATTTGGTACATGAATAAAACCTTCAATGTAACTAGATTTATAAACATAACCATAACCGTAGTTAGATTAAAACTTTATTCTTACCCTAATTTTTAGCATAACTCTAATTCTGACCTTAACCCTAATTATAACCATGATCCAAACCCTAATTGTAGTCATAAGACTAATTCTAAGTTCTCTAATTTTAAGCATAACCATGATTATGACCCAAGCTCTAATTCTAATCAAAACCCTCAATCTAACCTTAACACTAATTTAAATCGTAACTATATCCCTATCCTACATGGAATTGTAACCCTAACCATAATTTGGTACATAAATAAAACATTAAATGTAACAAGATTTATAAACATAACCATAACTTTAATTAGATTAAAATCTTATTCTAATTGTAATTTTAAGCATAACCCTAATTCTAATCTAACCTTGATTCTAACCCTAACCTAAACACTAATTGTAAAGAAAACCCTTTTCCTAATCTAACCTTGGTTTTGACCCTAACCCAAACCCTAATTGTAATCATAACCCTCAATCTAACCCTAATTGTAAATCTAACCCTAATTATAACCATAACCGTAAGATTACACTTGACATTGATTTATAAACCTAACCCTATATCTAATCCTATTTATAAGGGTAATCCTAACCAATCCCTAGAAACAAAACCATAATTCTAAATCTAACCTTTATTAATATATAATTATAATTATAATTATTATATAAGATATTACAATAATATATCTAACGTTTATTATAATATTATATTAAATAATTATAATAATTCTTAAGATATATAGGTATGCTAGTATAGAGGCATTAAGTGTTTTAAATTTATAACCAAACATATTTTATTAAATAAATGCACATAATAATAAAGCCGACATAAATTAAATAATCTATATAAATATAAGTAATACTGAAACATAAATTGCAAAAATATCAAATCAAATAAAAAAGAGCAAAATAATACTCTAGAAACTAGAAGTTATTTGAACTGTAAGTGCAAATTTTCTTTTGTTTTATGAAGAATGGATTTTGATTTATTCATGGAAGGTTAGGGTTATACACATAAATAAAAATATGCATGCTTTGTAAAGTTTAATTTAATAGTTAACAAAATATTTTAGTGTTATTTTATTTTAGAAAATTAGATTAGTTTTGGCATTTAAATTTTATTTTTAATCAAGACATTGATTTTTTTGTTTTCTCCATAATGAAATTTAATTCAATGGTTTATTTTATATAATTTATTTAATCAAAGGTTAGTAAATAAAACCCTGGGCAAAATATGAAATAAAAAATGAAACCCTATAAGTGAATATCAAATAAAACAATAAAAACATATCGAAGGAAATGAATATGTTGACATTTCAGATCTCTCCGCACCTAACTAGGGTTAGTGTTCTACACATAAATTAAACTTTATTTACTCAAGAGTTAAAAATCTAGAGTATCATGGAAAATATTTAAGTGATATTTCTTCAAAGTTTAATTTTATAGTAACTAAATATCTTAGTGTTATTATTTTACGAAATTAGATTATTGTTGTGATTTCAATTTTATTTACTCGAGACATTTCAAATCTTTCCACACCCAAATAGGGTTAGGGTTCTTCACATAAATAAAAATATGCATGTTTTGTAAAGGAAATAGTTTAGTGTTATTTTATATTGTATTAGTGTTGTTTTAGTTTGTATTAGTGTTATTTTATTTTACAAAAATATTTAGATATTACATTTTAATATCTTAGTGTAATGAAATATCTTAGTGTTATTATTTTACAAAATTAGATTATTGTTGGGATTTCAATTTTATTTACTCGAGACATTTCAAATCTCTCCACACCCAAATAGGGTTAGGGTTTTTCACATAAATAAAAATATTTAGATATTACATTTTAATATCTTAGGCAGACATTTCAAATCTCTCCACACCCAACTAGGATTAGGGTTCTACAGATAAATAAAAATATGCAGGGTTATTTTATTTCACAAAATTATATTATTTTTAGGATTTCAATTTTATTACGTAGAGAGTGAAATTATATTATTTTTTGGATTTTGATTTTATTACACTGAGAGGCCGTAACCTGTGCTGAAATGGCTTGAGCATGTTAACAAAAACAAATTTAAAAAGATGAAATAATTGAATAGCCGACATATTAAAATAAATAATCATAAACATTAAAAAAAAATAGCCCACAAATGAAACATTAATAATTAAAACATATATAAAACATAAATGTTTAAAAGTGTTTAATATGGAAAATAGCAAAACAATGACAAAAGAATAAAATCACTTGTGGCAAAACAATTGCAAAACAATCAAAATCAAAAATCAACGAAAATCACAGGTATGGATACCATGGTTTGCTAGTGGTGTTAATTTTGTATGCATAAATCATTTCATATTGCTGGAATATCAAAAAATTTAAATTCATTGCTAAAATATTAAAAAAATTAAAATTAAAATTAAAATCAAGATGAAAAAAATAAACAAGTGCCATGTACAGTACTGCCTTGTAGTGTTGTTATTATAGTATTTGTTTAGTTGTAAATAGTTTATTAGAACCACTAAACAGAGAAGTAGAGAACTATCAGTAAACAACCATAAACAGAGCTCACAACAAATTAGCTCTCTGTTAATAACCATTTGTTTTAAATAATCCCCTTATTCCACAAAGATAACTAACTTTTAACGAATAGCTTCAAATAACTAACTTTTAACGAATAGCTTCAAAGGCTTCACTAAATATATATTAAAAACAAATTATTCATATAAATCTATAGAAAATAACAAACAACTTTACTAAATATAGATTAAAAACAAATTATTCATATAATACTATAGAAAACTGACAAATACATTAATGTAATAACATGGCGAAATATTTTTCATGATACTATAGATTTTTAACTTTTGACTAAATAAAATTGAAATCCTAGATTTTTAACTCTTGAGTAAATAAAATTGAAATCCCAAAAATAATGCATTATTGTAAGTTTGAAGAATAATTACACAATATAATACCAATCACATAATCATATTTTTCCTTAACTATAAAACTAAACTTTACAAAGCTTATTAAATAACACAAATATTTCCTTAACTATAAAACTAAACTTTAAAAAGCCTGCATATTTGTATTTATGTGGAGAGCCCTTAAACTATTAAAATGTAATAATATTAATACTATGATAATTTAAAATGCATTAAAATATTGTAAGTTTGAAGAATAAAATAAAATGTGTAGAACCCTATATTTTTTTAATAGTATTATTAATATTATAACTTTGTCCCTTTGAAAAACAATAATTTTTAATTAAATTCATAAAAACTGTTGATTCTAGGCATGACTTAACTAGTGGGAGACAAAATTTGTGTTTATAATTTGTTTACTTGCCACATCCTCCCCTCAAACCAAAATTCTCTCCACATTTATAGCTTTTTGTTGCACTCTCACAATCCGCAGAGAAGAGGTCATTTTTTTGAGCCAATGACAATACAGATAAATCATTTTTCAATGATTTTTTGTTAAAAATTTATCATATTTGACATAGGAAAAGTACAAATTTCAATCAAATTTGCCCGACAAGAAAAATAATCATATATTTTGATTGGTTTATAATCAATAGATTAATAAATAGATAAGTGCGAACTCATTGCAATAGTACTGGCTGAAGTACTAATAAAACCAAAAAAAAAAAACATGGAATTTGTTGCTAAAATATTAAAAAAAATAAATCTATGCTGCAACATTAAAAAATTAAAATTAAAACTAAAATCAACATGAAAAAATAAATAAAACCAATAAAACTAAAAACATGGAAAATAATTATATATAGAAAAAATGGTGCATAGAATAAAAAGATACATCTGCCATACTTCTACTCTGGCTCCTACACACAAAAACCACACATTAACTTTTTCTGTAGCGTTGAAAAAATTACAAATTGAAAATTTAGTTAAAAAGTGTAAATTAGAAAAATAGGAGACACAATGGAAAAAACTATTTATTATTTCCTACTAACAATTTCTGAGGATTGAAGGGTTTTCGAGGAACAATGAACAATGAAGAATTTCTGAGAACGGTGAGGGTTTTTGGGAATGGTGAAGTGTTTCTGAGGAGGTTTTGGGAACGAAGATGAGTTTTTGTCTGAGAAGTGCATTGCTCTAGCGTTTTGTCAGGCGGATTCAGGAGTGTTTGGGACCTGTGGACCGACTTGTTATCTTCTACCTATAAAGGGCTTTTGGAACCAGCGACGACAGAGGAACAGTGGGTCAAAGAAGCAAGTAAACAAATCTCAGTGGGGGCCAACTGCTATTTTCATTCGCTTTTGTGCATGAGAATCTGGACGAGGGTGAGATCCTAGACAGACGGGGAGCAATTAGAGGTAGGTTTCAGTTTGTTTACTCATTCTTTTGTCTCTTTGTAGGGAGCTGTCTCTTGTATCTTTTTCAAGCAAGGTTGAAAATTTCAAACCCTTCTCAACTTGGAAACTCTTCTCAAACTGCTTACTCCTCTTAGGTGGAGTTTTAGGCGTAATCCAACCGTAGGCTCTTAGTTCTATGGTTAGGACATTTATCCAAGATGTGGATATTCCCTGGAACTAGCTCCTTCAACTTTCAAAAACACCTGCATGGGTAGATATTAGCTTGAAGGTTGATAATCAGGGATCTCTCTTGGTAGAGTATCCTCTATGGTCAGAATACCCTCAGGTTAACGCAGTAAAGCAGTAGAAGGGTATTCTAAGGTGTAGACAAATCTGAAAGATGAGGCAAACGCATAGGAAAAAGTTTATTATGATTCTGCCTAAAGTACATAGCAACAACAAATTTTTTTTTAGTATTTTGCCTCAAATAAAAGGAAAGCAAACTGAGCAGGGTGAAGCCAAAGAAAAGGGGAAGCTTGTAGGAAACCCGGAAGATGCGGTGCCAAAGGTAGACAAAGCAGAACCATATGCAATGGAGATTGGGTTAGGTGATGAAGCATCTTGAGATAACAAAGAGGTTTATAGCCCTATGTACATACTGTTATTATCATCATCAGAGCTGTATGTGGCAGATGTCACGAGCTTGAAGGAAAGGATAGAAACACTTGAAGAAAAGGGGCTGCAGAGAGGCAACAAGATGAAGGAAATGATAAAAGACAGAGGCACGTTAGAAAGAGAGAATAAAACTCTTAAGGAACTAGTTTTGAATATACAGATTAGTATGGAAAGAGGACAACAAGAACTGAGCATTCTTTCTAAAACAAGAAGTAAAACAACTGAAATCAACAGAATATAAGAAGCCAGAAGTAGCAAATGGAGGTGACGCAACTGAAATGAAGGAGTTTCAATCGGTCATTGCTGATTTTTTTGTTACCTGAAGAAAGTGGAAAACATGGAAAATCAATGCTGGCCTAAATTGGTGATGGAGGAAGAGTTAGTTCGCAAGAAAAAATGTGGATGAAGTAGAACAACAAGTGGTTGATCAAATGGGATATTAATATACAAAATTGTCCTAAAACCAAAGCTGAAATTAAACAATTCATGTTAGAAAAATTTAGATCTGCAATGTGGACTAAGAAGCTTGGCCGAAAAGAATGCATTATGTCAAAGAGTGAATTCAATCCCATGTGGGAGCATGGGGAAAAAGCTTACTTGCATACCACTATTAAGGGTAAGGCTAGACTTTTAATTGTGTAGTTAAGGGCAGGTTCTCATCATTTAAGATGTGAAATTGGTAGATGGACGGTCCCCAAGAAAATTTGGGAAGATAGTAAATTAGAAATTAGTTTTTGAATATTTATTCTTATTCAATTATTTCATTATAAATTTAGTTTTCTTTTTAAAAATATTTTATGCAATAGTAAGGCTCACAAAATATTTATCTTGGAGTTTTGATGATGAAATATTTAGTAAAAACTAAATAAACTAGCATAGATATCTTAAATACATCTATCTAAAAGACACCTAGATATCAGTCTCTAGGCTCACAAAAACTATTATCTTTGACAACCATTTACACTTCAAAGTATTAAAAATATAGCCCACATATATATTTAAAAAACTAAAGCTAGAAAATAAAATATCACTTAAATAAATAATAATAGTCCTTAAATTTTATGATTTTATTAATTATATTTATATATTTTTAAATTTTATTAATTTTATTAGATTAATTATTTTATTATCTTATTAATTTTATTAATTATATATTCTATAAAGGATGAAAAGAATATAGACTCTAGAAAAAAGTAGGAAGATGATTTAAGTTTGTTATCAGTGAAATGATAGTATTTTCTTTGTTACAATTACAAGTTAGATATAAATTGAATAATTATTTTTACAATAATTTAATAATTTTACTAGTGTGTTACAAAATAGGTTTTTGTTACAATTACAAGTTAGGTTTAAAAGTGAAATATTATTTTTACAATAATTTAAGATAATTTTATAAGTGTGTTACAAAATAGGTCCTCACAAATTAGTTTAGTTTAAATTAATAAATCTCTTATGTAAAATAGCTAAGAAGTAAATAATTTGTTTTGTTTTCATTTAAAAATTATTTTATTTTATTTTATATTCTCTCTACTACATATTTCTTAAACACAATAAAAAATTTATAATACATTTGAACCATAAGAGTAAGTGTAAAAGAAGAAGATAAATAAATACATAAAATTTGGTATTACTTGCTGAAGATTTACTACCCATTCAAGTAGAAGGGGGAAACAATGATGAAAATAATAATATAGGAGAAGATAAATAAATAACTAAAAGTTGATATTACACCTTGGTTCACCATGTCTACAACCCATTCAGGTAAAGAGGAAAAATAATGAAAACAATATAGAATGAGGTGAAAAAGAGTAGAAAAAACATTTAGAACTAGCACTTGCAGCCATAGGAGGTTCAAGGAATACACCCGTAGGAACAACCGACCAATTTAGAAAATTTTAGGACGGGATTTTTTTTAATGGCGGGAGACAATTTTCGGAGTACTATAACATTTGCTCACATATAAAAGCCTATCGGCTAATTATGTATGTAGTAAATTAAATCTATGTAAAAGACGCCGAGAGTTATCATTCTCCAGGGACATATTTTAACTAGATCTTGATTGAAGTTGGAATAGGCAGAATGATATCTCTCGGTGTCTTTTGCATAATTTTTTGTAAAGATAGATATGCTAGCGAAACATACCTTATGTTTAACATGTGCCTAGAGTAAGAAATGATGTAAACATCAAGATACAAATGAGGTTTTTTAATTAAGAACAAATCATGGAAAGTCATTGGAAACATACCGGATGTAAGCAGCATGTAAGGACAAAGTAAAACTAAAGTCTCAAATGCGGGTCCATCATGAATGAAAAATGGAAATAGAATGTATCGGTCGGCCTACATTTACACAATAAGTGTTAGTATAATCTATACCATATTTAAATAGATGATTTGATTAAGGCTATCAATAAGCGTTAAGGCATTCCAATTTGTAGGTACCAGTTTTCCTGCAACAGAGTTTACTATTTCCCAGTTGGAGAAGATGGGAAACAAATCCGGCAGACTTTCGGAGAATGCGAAGGAGGTACATATTTTGATGGTGGGTCTTGATTCTGCCGGGAAAACTACAATTCTGTATAACTTAAAACTTGGTGAATTTGTTCAAACCATTCCCACAGTGGGCTTCAATTTAAAGACAGTGAGGCACAAGAATGTTACCTTCGTTGTTTGTGATGTTGGTGGCCAGGAAAGGATCAGGCCGCTCTGGAAAGAATACATTGGACAATCCAAGGCTGTTATTTTTGTTGTAGACAGTGATGACAGGGATCGTATTGATGAGGCAAAAACGGTGTTGCATAGTTTGCTCAAAGAGAAAGATCTGAGTGATGCTGCTCTTCTTGTGTTTGCAAACAAGATTGACTTTCCCAATGCAATGAGTGTTGTAGAGATAACAGAGAAGCTTCAACTGTGCTCTATAATTCAGAGCCGTTGGCATGTTCAGAGCTCTTGCGCTACTTCTGGCGAAGGTCTCTCTGAAGGCTTGGACTGGCTTTCTAACATTGTCTAGACATGTTTGAAGCTCACATGAACATCCAAGGAAGGAGGGCTTCGTTCAAAAGTTGTATAAAATGTTTTTTTTTCCTTTCCTTCGGTTGATCTGCTTCATTTTTGTTTTTAAAAACTTGAATTTGTATTTGTTGCATGTCTTGAAGGATGTTTTACTCCTAAAATATATAGGGTTTTCTGTAATAGGATCGTTGTTAATATCAGTGCTTAAATTTGATGGCTGTATGGCCGTATTTAAACATTTTTGTCTAAAATACAATCAAAATTTTAAAAAGATTGTATCATATGAAAGGAGAGATTTTGGATAGACTGTCAAAATTTATATAGAATTATGATGATATATATATTTGGTTTATATATAATTTTATTTACGGTAATATTTTAAGGGCACCTTTTGAATAGATAACTGACATTAAAAAGTTGCTTCACAAGAAAGGTTAACCGTCAAATTTAAACCCTGGTTGTTATATGGGAGAGCACAATGATTTCCTTTTGTTTAGTTTAACAATACTTTATATGGTTAAATTTTTGGTATTAAGAATTTGCGCTGTATCATTGCACTTGAGAATTATATATATAATAGTAAGTTTGTATAAATGATTTAGGTTAATAAAGAAGTAAACAATTAATTTAGATTAATTTTAGAGTTGTTTATAATTATAAATGAATATTTCAATATTAAATGTAATGGATAGGTGGATGTAGTTTTAGATTTGATGATGAAATGTGGAAGTTGGAAGATATGTAGAATTAGTGTGAAAATATGATAGTGTGTCCAAAATTATTGATCTAATTATTTTGAACCAAATTTGAGCACAATGTAAATTAAAGATTTGAGACATTTTCTCCATAAATTGGGTTTATTTTTTTTAATAAAAAAATTATTATATTTTTATTATTTTATTCTAACACAACTTTTACTACAAATAAAGTGTTTCCATGATTTCTTCCAAATTAGGATATATATATATATATATATATATATATATATATATATATATATATATATATTTAAATTTTTATTGAATATATTGTTCATTATTAAGTTTTTATAGTCATGGATACATTATATGCTTTGACAATCATCTTGAAGTTAATATATGGGAGCATCCCCCTAGGGTGCATTTAATTAGCAAAAAAAAAAAAGTTTTTATACTGAATAATAGCAATTTTTTGAATTAGTTGGCCAATGGATGAAAATATGATAGTGTGTCCAATATTATTGATCTAATTATTTTGAACGAATTGTAAAGAATTTGAAGACAATGTAAATTAAAGATTTGAGACATTTTCCCCATAAATTTAGTTTATTATTTTTTAATAAAAAATTTATTATATTTTTATTATTTTATTCTAACCCAACTTTTATTACAAATAAAGTATTCCATGATTTCTTGGAAATTAGGATATATTTTTAAATTGTAATTTTTTATTGAATATTTTATTCATTATTAAGTTTTTATAGTCATGTATACATTATATGCTTTGACAACCAACATGAAGTTAAAATATGGGAGCATCCCCCTAGGGTGCATTTAATTAGCAAACAAAAAGTTTTTATAGTGAATAATAGCAATTTTTTGAATTAGTCGGCCAATGGGTGAAAACACAATAGTGTTTCAATATTATTGGTCTAATTATTCTAAACCAATTGTAAAGAATTTGAGGACAATGTAAAGTAATGATTTGGGACGTTTTCTCCATAAATTGGTTTATAATTTTTCAAAATTTATTTATGTTTTTATTATTTTTAATAAAAAAAATATTATATTTTTATTATTTTATTCTAACCCAACTTTTTTAAAAATTTATTTATGTTTTTTATTATTTTTAACAAAAAAATTATTATATTGTTATTATTTTTAATAAAAAATTATTATATTTTTATTATTTTATTCTAACCTAACTTTTAACTACAAATAAAGTATTTCTATGATTTCTTGGAAATTAGTATATTTTTTTATAATTTTTTATTTAATATTTTATTCATTATTAAGTTTTTATAGTCATGTATACATTATATGCTTTGACAATAGCTTGAAGTTAATATATGTGAGCATCCCCTTAGGTTGCATTTAATTAGCAAACAAAAAGTTTTTATAGTCAATAATAGAAATTTAGACTTGTATTTTAATAAACACATTTATTTGTCTATATATCAAAATTGAATCTTTTTCCATTGAAATAAGGACATAGCGCAATATTTTGAATTAGTTGGCCAATGGGTGAAAACACAATAGTGTGTCTAATATTATTGGTCTAATTATTCTAAACCAATTGTAAAGAATTTGAGGACAATGTAAAGTAATGATTTAAGACATTTTCTCCATAATTTTTTTTAAAAAATAATTTTTGTTTTTATTATTTTTAATAATAAATTATTATATTTTTATTATTTTAGTCTAACCCAACTTTTACTATAAATAAAGTATTTCCATGATTTCTTGGAAATTAGGATTTTTTTTCATAATTTTTTATTCAATATTTTATTCATTATTAAGTTTTTAATAGAAATTTAGACTTGTATTTTAATAAACACATTTAGTTGTCTATATATCAAAATTGAATCTTTTTCCATTGAAACAAGAACATTCAAGTGGAGTGCAGAGCAATTTTTTGAATTTTTTAAAATTTCAAATACAAATCTTTATTTTTGTTATGAACATATATATATATATATATATATAAGTAAGTTTGTACAAATGATTTAGGTTAATAAAAAATTAAACAATTAATTTAAATTAATTTTAGAGTTATGTTTATAATCATAAATGAATATTTCAAAATTAAATGTAATCGATATGTGTATGTAGTTCTAGATTTGATGATAAAATGTGGAAGTTGAAAATATGTAGAACTAGTTTGCCAATGGGTGAAAACACAATAGTGTGTCCAATATTATTGGTCTAATTGTTCTAAACCAATTGTAAAGAATTTGAGGACAATGTAAAGTAATGATTTGAAACATTTTCTCCATAAATTGGTTTATAATTTTTTAAAATTTATTTATGTTTTTATTAAATTTTTAATAAAAAATTATTATATTTTTATTATTTTATTCTAACCCAACTTTTACTACAAATAAAGTGTTTCCATGATTTCTTGGAAATTAGGATTTTTTTGGTAATTTTTTATTGAATATTTTATTCATTATTAAGTTTTTATAGTCAATAATGTAGCAATGCCAAGTTCTTCTGGTAGAATACTAGCCACAAAAGACAAGCTATCGCACGCTCCTATAAATTATAGAAAATAAAAAAATGCAACACAAAGAAAAATACACGAAAATGAAACCAATTGCATTGTATTAACCCACGAATGAGATGTGCATATATAGGAGAGAGGGAAGATGAACCACCACCCAGAATAATGGAGAAGAATAGGTATTCGATTCACACTAACTGAAATAGTGGTGAGTTAACTTCCTCATGACCGGCAAGAGGTGGCAAGTTAACTCCAGGAGGCCTGCTAGAGAACTAGCAAGTTTTCTCCCACTAACTAGGACACCTAAGTAGGCTTAACACCATGTGGAATTATCCATGTGTAAATAAATAATATCTACATTAACAACCCTTTAAGCATAGCTTAGGTGGGTACAAAGAAATTGGGTGCTGACAACTAGGCTTGATGAGGTACCCAAGTACAATGCTATCTCTCATAAAGTGGAGAAATAGAGAAACCCCATGGGAAAAAGAATCCCCCAAAAGAGAGAAAAGGAAGTGAAGAGGGCTAGAAGGCCACCTAAAGATGTTGTTGTTACTGAAGTAGGTCGCACCCTAAGAAGAGCTCGTAGATGTTTTTTTTTTTCCCTCATGTTGATCTACTTTATTTTTATTTTTTAAAAACTTGAATTTGAATTTGTTATGTCCTGAACGCTACAACAAAACATGCAATTAGCACCTAAAATAGCATCAGAATTTAGTGCATTTGAGTTCATGAATTGGACACTTCTGCCAGTGCAAAACTCAGCGCCAAACTGCATCCACTTTAATGTCAGAAATAGCGCCTAAACTCTCTAACTCATTGATCTACGCTCCATCCACTTGAAGACCCCTGAAGCATTTGAAATATTTCATAGGATAACATTTATAAAGATTTTTTAGGGAAATGGACATCCATACAAATTAACATCATTATACTTATAAATCTCCATCAAAATAAAATCTACAACAATATCCAGTATATATAAAATAACAAGATAATTATTAGAACATGATCATCATATATAATTAAAACAAGTGAGTCAAATATCTATAAATTAATTGAATTTGACAACATCCATCCTGAGCAGTAAATTAAAATCATCATATGTAATAAATATCCATCCAAAAATCATCAACCACTTTCAATATATATAAATTGAAAAGTCAATACTGATAAGATCATCATCATATATAACTAAAACAAGTGAAAGTCAAATATGCCACTAGATCAATAACATGTAAAAATGATACATGTCCAACAATTGACATAAGTAAAAATGATACATGTACAAATGATATAAGTAAAAATGATAAATTATGTAACTCAAAATGATACAAGTCAAGATGATACATGTCCAAATGATATAAGTCAAAATGATACATGTAAAAATGATACAACTCAATAATATGGTACTGCAGGTCGTGAAAATGATACATATGATAGTAACCATGAAAAGAGGCATCATAACGATATATCGGCAATGATCCATGATGCAGTCTATATGATCATGAATGTCATTGGCTACTACCAGCAACTGCCTCATCATCATCATCGCCATCATGATCATCACCATCATGATCATCACCATCGTGATCATCATCATCATCGTCGTCGTCATCATCATCATCGTCATCGGCCTCGGTGTCTTTTATATCTGTGTCATCATCATCCTCTGCCATGTGATCTATACCAGAACCAACATATTCTGGATCTATATCATGAGGATCATCTTGATCTTCTGGAAGATTCGTGTTCTACAAAAAAAATATTTAAAATGAAAAGTTATTATTTATTTCATGCAATAATTTATTTTTCTGTTATATATATAATATTACAACATATGAAATGAAACCATAATCATATTACATCATATCAAAGTGCACATAGCATAATATAATTTAAAAAAAGTTACAGTTAATATGTCATTCCAATGATGTAAAACATGCAACAATTCTAATAAACGTTAGTAAAGATCATAAAAAATTTGTTATACAATTTAACTATCAACTGTAAATTCTATTACATAACCTTAAGTGCCAACCCTATGCATTTTGTGCTATATATGATTATGTTTGCCTCGATAGAACATTTTTTCGTGGAAGACCTTTCTTACATGGGAATCATGCTCTAAATGATGATTCTTGAATAAATAAAGCAGTCGAGGTTGAAAACTAGAAATGGCAGCCTCTTCTGTCAGAAAACATAAAAAAAAAATTGGGCAAATGTTGAAAACCAGCAATGGCATTTTTGCCTAGAGGAAAGATTGAAAACCAGCAATGGCGGTCTTTTCTTCAAAATTCCCTTTTCCTTCAATAAAATTCCTTTTTGCAATTCTGCAGGTTGGCATGATAAAAAGAATAAAGAGCTCCCGACGGCTCCGGAGAGCTCCTGATGGCTCCCAAAAGCTCTAGATGGCTACAGATTCCTCCAGATGAATACCAGCTAATACTACCCTTCCAAGCACCATTGGGCGTTATTTTTTATGCATCGTGAAATTCAATTCGGTAAATAAATTTAAGGTGAAATAATTAAAGGGATGGGTACTTTACAAGGTATATTCTTTCCTTAAAACTTATATAATTATTTTAATATGTTTTATATATGCCACGTGTTTCCCAAAGTGCCCGCATGGAGTCTCCCACTCCATGACTGTTGCATCAATCATTGCAGCCCGATAGGTGGCAGTCATAGGATTGTCTGCAAGTCTCACGTACTTCAAAATAAGTTATAAGTACTGGTCATCATTGCAAACAACATTTGAAATAAATGCCATAAAAGGGAATGAGCGCCATATTGAGAAATCATTATAACTAGTACTTATGATTATTTATGGCAAATAGAATGAAACGACATGAGAAGCAAGATTGCTGGTGTCAACTCTAGATGTGTATGGAAAAGAAATTAAAGTAGCATCTAAGAAATTGCGCTTCGCACGTGGCCACCTTGGTTCACAACTCTGAAGTACACGCCATGAGGGATGAAAAGGTAGGCAATATAACTTCCAACTTGTCAATCTCTCATGCAATTACTCCTACGCAATACCTGCATTTGACAACACAAAGTTCATAATTCTTTCTCATTTGAAACAAGAATTAGAAAATAGAGAGAAAAAGAGGCAGAGCTCCATTGAAATGCCTTGCTACAGAATCATACACAATCAAGTGATTGAATGGGTAACAAGAGGAAGGAAGATCTAGAAAATGCAATCTTTGATGATGCTAGTGCACAGGTATTCTAGCAAGCAGGGTGGTTAGAATTCTTGTAGAAATTTGATGGCTTTGAAGCTGAGTTGGTTGAGGAATTCATCACAAATTTCCATAGAACTTTCACCACAGTCAAGGGGGTAATGATCCAAATTAACCCAACCATAATTAGTCAACTTTCTGGTATTCCTGCTGTTGGTGTTGATTTATTTTCAAGTAAACCCTCATATGAAGAATTAGTTCAGAATTTCCATGTTGCTTTGGAGCCCCTACCCTGGTACATTGTAAGTAAGGGAGCAACAAAAGACAGTGAACGGACCAGTCTTTTGGACCCATGGAAGATGATGGTCTTGTGAATAATGAAATTATTTACATGTGATGGGCAGTATGGTGCAATTCTGGGCCCTGGGATGCGGTTGATTACCCATCTGAGACATAGAGCAAATAACCCTCAGCACTTGATAAATGTTCCTTCTTTTCTGCATGCTAACTTGGTCACCATGATGACCAAAAGAAAGAACAAAGAAGGGAAGATAAGCCACCCAGGATTGATACACTTGATTATGAGGCACCACTTCCTGTCATAGGAAGATGGTTAGCAAAAGTGGGAAGATTTTCTTGCCCTACAACCAAGAAGAAAAAAAGTGAAGCATCATACTTCTACTGTATCCATTTTAGGAGACCCTACCCTAGTTTCTTCTAAGTCTCCTGAAGTTTAGTTTTGATGGCTCCGGAGAAGGACATAACAGGGTACTCAAGCAAGTGAGGTTGTTGATACAAGAATCCATCACCACTGGTTGGTTACCTCTTCAGATGAAGAGGAAGAACAAAACCCTATCACCACCTTAGGCAAGCAATCATCCCCTACTACACACCCGGGAGAAGAAGAAGCTCATGAAGAAGAAAGGGGAGTTGAAGAGGCTAGTGGCAGTGAAATTCTAGAGGAAACTAGTGAAGGGGATGTTCCAGAAGAAACAAAGCAGGCTATTTTGCAACATAGCCGTAGAAAAGGGAAAGAAACCCTTGAGGAAGCCTCTAAAGACACCACAGCATAGGAAACAAGGTCTTCTCTGGCTCTCTCTAAAGATGAACTTTAATTAAAGCAATGCAACGCACAATCGGAGGCCATGACCCTGCAATTGAAGGCCAAAGATGAGGATATAGAAAAGAAAATGGCAAAGGATGAAGAGGAGAAACAAGAAAAAGAAATAGATAATCATAAGGATATGGTGGCCCAAAGGGACATGCAAATTACTCAACTCAGGCAAAAGATTGATTAGCACACCCCTGTACTTGTCTCATTGAATGTATATGCTCAAAACCTGCATCTTACACTTGAGAATGGATAGCTTTGGGGTGAAATTATACAGCTCTCAAAGGATCTAGAGGCCCTAAGATAGGAGAAGTTGGCAGTGGAAAACAATTTGGCTCTGGCCTATGAAACAAGGGAAACCCTGTTAGCTCAATGACCACCATTAGGTGTGTATGCCCTATTCCTTAGAGAACAATATTTAATGTGGAAATTATTGAGGATAAGTTGCAATCTCCCTTTTGATTTTGACAATGATATGAAATTTGTTGAATGCTATTTGCAAAATCCAAAAGACCAAAAAAATCTATTGTGTGAATTCTTCCAACATGGCCACATCATGGGGCATGTGAATACTTCAATGCTTAATTTGTATGTGGGAGAACTTCAAATCAAGAGCTATCTATCTCTGCTCCAAAACAACAGATTATGGGAAGACAATGGATAAATATAATATAGTTGTAGGATCCATTGGTTTGTTAATGCACCATGAATGCCCCAAGACTACCTGGTTCACCAAAACTTTTAAGGCCAATGCTTACAGGCAAGGTGTTATGGCTCATTATGTGCAAAACTTAAATTCTTATATTGCTAATTTTTTTTCTATAGCTAGATATCTCCCAAATGCAGTAGTTATAAGCTACATATGTAGGTTTGAGGACTTGCATACTGTTCTCAAGAGGAGAGAGCCTGTTTCACCTGCCAATATTAGATGGATGATTGACAAGGTACAAAAAATCATACCATTAATCCAACAAAGATAGAAAACTTAGATTGGGATGAGATTCAGACCTCCACTAATTCTGATGCTAGCTCCTTGCTTAAGTCACCCAATAACACAACCAATGAGAGAAGGGAAATTTAGTACATGGTTCAATAGGGTGTAGGAGAATGATGGGTTCCAGCTGTTCCAATACAAGGATGAAGAAGACTACAATTTCAACACAATTATGGAGGGCAAGAACATATTGGATGAAGCAGATGAAGCATATCCATGAGGACATGGCATATATTTAGTAGGGGGAGATGATGAGCCATATATTTGACTCATCTATTTCACGATATTTCATGTTCTTAATACTTTCACAGACACTTTGGAATATATATTTACATATTATTATCATTATGTTTGTCTTTCGGTTGGATTATGCACATGTTTGGTTTTTATTTCCTTTAATGAAATCTCTTATTTTATTTTACTGAATTACATTTCAAAAGTGCATATCTTATGTATTGTGGTACAAAGTTGTGAATATTTGTAGAAGGCTTGCAGCAGGGAACTGTGAGTGGTCTCCGGATCCCTTCGGAGCCCTCTATCCTAAAAAGAACCTGAACTCCGAATAGCTCTAGATGCTGAATACCTTCTAAGAATCATCTTCCCCTTGAGTCGATGACCGCCACAACCCAATCCTAGGATGCAAACATAACTTCCGCATCAATCAAGCAACTGTGAAGAGTAACATCACCACGTCACCACATTTTTGGTGACTAACTAAAATATTTTTTAGCTGACCTTAGCTCCAACTGAAGTTGCTACCAGCTAGTACCATACCATTTTAGGAGAATCATTCAGTTTGCCAAGGAGTTAGACTAACACAGATCTCTGATCTGTAGTTACCACAGTGGAATCATGCATGTAATAAATTATGTAGCTGGCTATAGTCCCAATTCACTTTAGTTAGACTTGCTGTTAATTTCTTCTTTCCAATAATGCTCAACTGTATAAGTAGGAGCAATTCTTCTGTTTCTAGTTAGTTCCAGTTTCCAGTTTTCATAGATAGTTATCACTAGATTGTTGTAACAGGAGGAAAGTTCCTTGTTTTCATGCTTGTAATTTTCATCCATTCCTGGACTATGATTTAATGCAAATGACGGGAAATTTCTGCTAAAAGACTTAGTTGAGCAAAGAGGATCAGCTCTGGCATGGGGAGTAGGGCCCGCTTACCCATCTAAGAGAAGATCTCTCGGTATTCTTGTATGTGTGCAATTCTATTATGTTTTCTATTCTGTTAAGTTTCCATTTATCTTCTGTGTGATTGTTAGTTAAATTTTTCCTTGCAGGATTGTTCTTTAAATTCTAAAAACACCAAAAAGATAGACTTGTTATTTGTCAGCATTGTCATATTCAGAGTATTTCATTTTTGTAGATTAACAATGGATACAATTGATCTTCATTTACTTTTTTCTAGCATGCTAGATTAATTTCTTTTATTGCAAGTGTGTTTATTTCCAGCAAGTGTGTTTATTTCCAGCAAATTAAGATAGTTTCCTTCCAAGCAAGTGTGTTTATTTCTCAGCAATTAGATAGATCTTTATTTCTATGTGCACTTTCATTTTTGGCATGGCCCACGAACCAAGTTCCATCCAAGAAATCTATTCGACCAAACCCCCCATACCAAGAAGTCTTATCGCAGATCACTCTAGACACCTTCAGATTGATAAAAGTAAATGATGATGTATTAACAAGCACTACTAGGGTTGCCACAACACAAGCAAATGAATCAAACATCCTTAAAATGACATGAGAAATGGAAGGACATAAGAAGGAAATTGAGCACTTGAAACATCAAGTGGAATACTACAAGGCTGCAAGGTATGACATAGGTGATTTCATGTAATATGCATTAGAAGTCCATGATGACTTGACCTTGGTGCAAAAGGAGTTCTACAAGGATGTGTTAGATCTCTAGGATGCCTACCAAGATGCATCAAAACATTCTTACATGTTAAAAGAATGGCAACGTTAGGAGGAATGATGACAATGATGCATGTGGATCACTTAGTAGAATGGCAACATGAATTCAAGGAAGCACTCCTTGAGATACCATGTTTGAGAGAAAAGAAGATAAATCAAATCAACATGGGACTAAGTTACTCAAATGATACAACTCATAACTTAAATGAGGACACTTAAGAGATATTAAAAGACCATTGTCATTAATTAAAAGATGCGATGAAAATACAACATGAATGTCACCCGCTTCCCTTTAAGGCAAACAATATTTTTTTCCTCAACATGAAATAATGGGACAATTGAGTGGGATCTAGGTCCAACAGAGAAGCACTTTAGAACTCATCCTACACATCAATAAACAACTCAACACAAGAAATGCAAATTGACATATTAACACAACAATATCCAACTAAGTTATTGAAATTCAACTATTGATACCTGGTTCTCCATCCAGATTACAAAATCGGTCCACTTTTTGCTTTATAACATTTCCTTTTCAAATTGCATTGGATGCTGACCATATTTCTCCTCTTCTCAAAATATGGCACATGGACTATTTAAACTAATTAATATGCAATCATTTACTTTTTCCTAGGAAATAAAAAAATATCATTTAACATATTAAATATGCTTACAAATGTGTAGATCAAGGCCTATAAACCTTTCTAGCCACTGTGATGCGTGGCATGAAGTTTATCAAGCCTAGCCTTGGAGGCCTTGTCCTAAAACATATACTAATTCAATTTAACTATGCACAAATAAAATTTAAAAATCATTTAATAAATTTGATATAATCTTATGAGCAAATTCAAATACATGCGTACTCTCCTCACCGGACTTCCTTCGTGCATTAGACTTCTCATATGCTTTTACAAGCTCTTTCCATACTTCCACACTTACATGAATTGGCCTTTTTTTGAGCCTTAGCTCGGGAGGGAGTTTTTTTATCTTCTTTGTTTGGTTGCACCGAAATCTCTTGTAGTTTTGAGACATTCGTAGCTTTATCTTCTTTACAGACCAACCTATGCCAAATTCAGTCTCCATGTCATGGATAACTACTTTTTGCAGGTGCATGGATATCTTTGAGAATGGCAAATGTAGATGGTCTTTGAACTGTTGAAGGTATGATTCCTTCAACCTATTCACAAACATTTTTCCAACATCTGTCATTCAGACTTCTCCTAAAACCACATTGTATTCTATCTCGGTATTGTAGCTACCAATGCAAGATGCAAAACATGGCGTGGTGGAAGAAGTTTGTGTCCCAGGAGTGGCTGGGACAATTGAACTCTCTGCTCCCTGTTCCACATTCTTAGAGTTTATTGTTATTGATTTCATCCTAGAGCTTTTGCTCGATCTAGGACTAGTTGGGGAATCAATTGATTCTCTTTGACATGGTTGATTTGGTTGCAATTTTTTAGGGGCTTTACTAGATAGTTTTTCTATGTATCTGGCAAGCATTGTCAAGTCCACACCATCCAATTTGTTCACTGCCTCTACCCCCAATATGGAAGCTAATGACTCTTTATCTTTGTCAGTCTCATGTCCCTATATATATATAAAATAAATTTCTTCTTTTAAATTTAGAAATAAAAAATGAAAAACTAAAAATCAAAGAAATAATGGAAACATTTACAAATTTATAAATTGACAATGAATTACCTCATTGTGGCTAGAGTCTGATCCCTTTGCTCCCTTCCCTCTATTGCTTGACATTTTGAGGGGCAAATTATTTTTGTCTAGTTTGTGGATGTAAATGAAGTACACACTACTAGGTATGAAAGTTTTCATCCAGTTTGTGTATGAAAGCAAGTTACCAATCCAAGAAATTAAAAGAAATGGGCAATTTAAAAGAAACAGGTGATTAATGAGTAAGCTTTACCTTGAATGACTCTCTTTCTGGAATTTCTTCTTCAACTTGAGGGAATTTGTTTGCTTGCAACGTATTGTTTTCTAGAAATAAACATTCAATAGTTCCATAATTTTATACAAAACAATTGTTTAGGCATGAGATGGAGTACGAAAGGTAGGGGAAAGGCTATAAAAAGAAGAAATGAGTGCTAAAATTGAACCTTTACTGCAAAGAGGAAGTCGTGGGCATGAAATGTAGTGTCGAATTACAGCGTTAATTTTGATCTCTCAAAACCCTGAAGGAAATGATAAATTCATCCAAAACTTAATATAGTGCATCAATTTCCACTCGAGTTAAAGAATTGAATTTTAAATGTTCCATGTTAAAGATTATGCTCGAATTTTTTTGCTGGAAACTGAATAAAAATTTCAAACATCACCATTCTACATATTCCAAGATAAAATAGAAAAAAACTTCCTAAACCCAAACCTTTGGTCATTTTAGCTTGCGATATTTATTGAGGAGAAACCTTAACAAATTATCTTCTTGTTACATCAATGTAGTTCAAAGATGAAGATCAAGTTATGCTGCAAGCTGTGTGGTATACACCCATTCCATTTGGGCAATATGTTTTCAACCCTAATTCAATCACCAAGCCTCTTTGATCACTTGGTTACAACCAAATTCAACATGTTTGCAGTTTTAATTCAGTAAAGAAATGAAGGTTTGGCTTTCAAATGCAAAGGATATAGGGAGCTTTAGAGATTAAAAGGATAACAAAGTTTAGGCTTTTAACACAAGTGGGAATTTTTAATACAGGAAGGAATTTTTAATTTTTTTTTGATTCATTAGTCAGCGCTATAGTTGGCGTAGTTAACGCCGACTTTCAGCCCTAAATGTAATCTCTTTGGGGCGCCAAAGTCAGCGCAAAGTGTGCCTAATTTAGCACCTAGCTGTGCCAAACCAAAATGTTCGTCATGCAAACATTTAGAATTGAGGTAAATGTTTAAGTAGTAAGGGTTTTATAACATTGGTAACAACAACATACCACCAACTAGCTTGGAAAAAAATGGACACATCCTAGAAAATTTACATAATAAAAACATAATTTGATGGAACTTAAAAAAAGTTGTATTGTGTTTTAGTAACTTGAAAACCAAACTCTTTTACCTATCAAACAAATAAATTTAGATCTCATGCCTTCTCTTGGTTAATGAAGATATACATGCTAGCTATATCAATCAAGATGTCAAAGATTTGAGCTAGTGGCTAGAATTCCATGCAATACTAATTATGAAAACATAACATATTAGGCTGCAAATATGATTTCCATACAACATAAAGTAGGTCATGCTATGTATCAATCTTTCATTAAAGTTGTAATAAATTGTTAAGTCTTATATGGGTTGAGCCATTTATAAATATTTGCTGGATTTTATTTGATGAGGGGATTTCTACATAACCAAGCCAACTACTTTCACCACGGCCTCTATGGAGGATAAACACCAATCATGAAAAATAAAAAATCAAGAATTAAAGTTTTGGATCTTATCAAAGATAAATATTCTCACACTATCCAACGTAAAGTAGGTTTCAATCAGGAATAAGGAATCCAATCTCTAGTTTTCAAAGAGAAAATATCTACGGTTTTAATGAATTTGTGGAAGAAGTGTAAGGTAGAGAACTGACTAAAATTATTAGTAATAGGTTTTCTTTCATCTAGGATAACAAGGGACCATGGAAGCGATGTTCAACTAACATTATTAGTAATAGGTTTTATTTGTAGTTAGCTTGTAAATAAATGTCTTTTTGATGTGAATTTTTAGTCATCTTGTAATCATAAGATTTGAGCTCTAGTTGTCAAGATTCCACGTGTAAACTTTTTGTGAAGAGCAAAATGTTGCAATGTCCTATTTTATTTTTCATAGTGCGTCTTAATGAAAAGAGAGCATATTAACAAGATAATTTCAACAATATTCTCTTGGTGCACAGTTGTTATGTGACTATTGTCATTGTTGTGTATTATAGGATCTATAGGAGGCCATGGAGAGAGGACATGGATGGTGTAGAACTACTAAATCGCAGAGAGGAAAGTGGGAGGAAATAGATATGACAACGGAATCTGCAGATACAATAGAGGTAAGAAGAGAAAGCGACCTCAACCAAAGGAGGAAGGTGTTTATGAATTCACAAATGCTACAACATAGAGGAGATAAAGTCATTTTTTTGTCCATAAGGCCTCTGAGGTCAAACTTATTGGTTGAAAATGCATAGGAATGGTGATTAAATGTGATTCTATAATCAAGGGAAAAATTTGAAAATTACGATGGCCAAAACCTGATATCAATATGTCAAATATATGACTAAAGTGAGGTTTTGTGTTGGATAGCATATTCATTGAAATGATATAATTAGTGTACTAAACACTATTTACTATGTTGTGTATTATAGGGACCAGACGAGGCCATGGCAATAGATCATGTCATATCAAATGAGGACACAGCGGATGAAGCAGGACATCAGGTACTCAAATTTTGACTTAACTTAGGAAAAAATGATCTAATGGCATTTTGTGATACATCCATCTTTTTTCATAGTATTATTGAAATTTATAATGTATTATCCAATCTTGACATAAATTAATGCATGTTGTTGATTATTTTAGATGGAGATTGGAGCAAATGCAAAGCTTGAGCATTCAACTAGCAAAAGAACATGATATGTACGTGGATGTGGACCTAAAACTATTAAATCATGTAGAGGACAGTGGGTGGAAGAGGATATGACAATGGATCCTACAGACACAACAAATGATTGCACTGAACAAGAGGTTGGTCATGACTATAGTACATGGGATGAATACTTTTAGAAAATTGTTGTTTGTGGATGTTCTGTATGTCATGGAAAGAAACAATTCAAACGAGCGACTGTAAAAAGAAATTACATATATGATGAGCTTCTAGTCGGTAGTATGCCTCCTACAATCGATTCAAATCCAATAGGAATTATGGTAAGTAATTTTCCAATTTGATATAAATAACATGTATACTTCATTTAAACATTGTTTTATATTATTAAATAACTAATTTTTTTCTTAATGGATACTTGCAGGATAAAGTTCTTGGTTTAAAGTTTCTTGGATCATCTAATTCCAGCCTAGAGGGCAATGATCATTTATCAAGTGATACATCTAACAAAAATATGTGCCAATATACTAGCTCAGAAGATGAGGAATTGATGAAAACAAGTAACAGAACAAGAACGGGTTTAAAGATGCATAATTTGCTTAAAGAGAAGGGGAAGGTGGACTACATACCCTATGAGAATGAATGTGATGGAGATGATGACTTGCCCCTGAGTTTGAGATCAATTTAAAAAGATACATTTGATTGTCGACTATATTGTGCTTGGCCTAGTGATCAACAACTACTTAGAGTGTATGAGGTGTTTCAATTTTGGGGATACAACTACATGATACGACCCTCCAATATTCATGGAGCGAATCTAGGCCTCTTTATTGTCTAAAATGTACATTTGGGATCTAAACATAGAAATAATTCAGAACAAACCACTAGGAGATTAATGCCATATTATGTTCCATCATATTACAGTGGTGAATGGAGAAGGCTAGTAGAATATAAGCCTAGCATGTCAGCATATGGTCTAAATTTGAATATGTATACACATCGTCTCCAATGGAAAGTGGAAAAGAAATGAATAGAGGTCATCTTATGTATATAGATAGACGTGCATACACACAAAAAAATATTGCAGGATTTATAAATAGTTGTAAGGGAAGGGACCCTATTGTAAGACTGAATTATCAATTTGTTGAGGTTATAAATGATAAAGATGGAGATATGGAAAGAGAGGTTGATAGATTGATAATGGTTGAGTCTATTATGGACCTTACCATTGGGGATGAGTTATTGATTGATTACCCCTTCTTAAAATGCACTCCTGCCCAAAAGAAAAGGGAAGAACAAGGTCTTCCTAAGGATGTTCTTAAGGGAAGAAAACCAAAGAATAATAAATGAGTGTGGATTGATGTTTTATAAACTATGTTGTCAAAATTGTGTTTTATTTAAATTATTGTATAAAAAAGGTAGTCTATAAAATAATTTTCCATTATTCAATTGATGTATATATGTTCATAGAATTTATATTTTTATTTTTTAAGCCATATTTGATTATATTTCTTTGAAATTGATACATTTATGATTTATCCAATTGTTGCCAAACATTAAATAATGCTTACATTTGTTGATAGGTAGAAGATGTTGATGAGACACATATTAATACCCAAGATCCAACCGAGTTATTAAGATTTGGACTGGATGATCCAAACCATGCTTTAAACAATACCAGGGTGAAAAGAGCAACATTGAAGAGAATACCACCAGTTGAGAAATTTGAAGAGCTGATGAGATCCGTATACACTAATGACATGCCACCTAGCCTTAATGATGATGATCATGATAGTGAAAATGTAGTGCATGAAGAAGGATTTAATGAAATGCTTACAGGTTTCTTTGGGGATGGAAACAATGATGACAATAATGATCATATGGTTGACAATAACAATGATAGTAGGGGTAATTACCACCAACGTAATGTTGATGATAACAACCTGAAAGACTCCATCAAGCAAGCAACGAAGACACCCGTGTTCAAATCAGGTGCAAGTAGAACCTCAAAACTGGCATGCACATTAATATTATTAGAAATCAAGTCACTATTTGGTTGGTTAGACAAAGGATTCACTACCCAACTGAAGTGAGTTGAAATCTATTTCTTACTTTGCATTGTCAATTGGTGTACATAATTCGTAAACATTCGTCAACTTCGTTTATATTTCTTTAAGGGGATTTTAAAACCATATATTGTATATAAATAGTCCTGGTATAGATTGACATATCAAACATGTTCATCATAATTCAAACATTCAATTGATTTAATCTCTAGCAATCTTACAGGGCATTAAAAAATAAAATATTCCTTGAAAAGAAGGTTTTACGTCACATGCCAATTATACCTAGACTTCAATGAATGTTTTGTTGCAAGTCACTTGCACAATTGATGGATTGTCATGCAAAGAATAGGAGTAAAGATGGATTCATGTGAATTCCGGCCAACTCCAAAGCAATGAAACACATAGAGGAAAAATGGCTAAGAAAATTCAAAGATGAACCTCGTAGTACATCAGGTTTGGTCTTGCAAATTATGGAGTGTGCCCATTCTCTTTCCTAAGCTCAAATTATAGTGTTTGGCTAGTTAGATTGATAGTATACAATATTCCCCATGGATGAGTGTTAGAAAGGAGCACCTTATGCTGACTCTCATTGTTCTAGGAAAACATCAATTTAAAAATATGCATGTTTATCTTGCGCCTTTATTGATGAGATGCGATTGCTATGGAAAGGCATAAGAATGTATGACATATCACATCCTCCATCAAATAGGTCCTTCATGTTGTATGGTGTGATTTGTTGGACTATTCATGATTTCCTAGGACTTGGTGTTTGTTCTGGTAAGATAAAATATTTACGTATTTACACTCGGAATTTATTTTCATCCCAACTTTCATACTTAGTTTTATACTATTTTTTGATGTTATTAACTTTACTTATTGAATTGCAAGGCTTCAAACAAAGGGGATATTTGCATGTCCAAGATGTGCAAAATAGTTTCAAGGGTGGTATAATAAAGATCTACATAAATTTATCTATGCAAACAACAGGGTTTTTCTACCACTAAATCATAAGTTTAGAAATCACCTAAAGAATCAATTTGATGGAAAAGTTGAAAATAGAGGCCCTCCCATGATTATGGGTCTAGGTGATTGGATTAAAAAGTATGAAGATGCTGAACTAAAAGCTTGGGAGGATTTTTTTGATTAGGGTGATTCAATTGAAGAACCTGAACAAGTTGTAGTTAATATGCTAGAAGGAATGAAAAGGAAATCCATATTTTTGAGCTCCCTTATTGGAAGGATCTATTAATATCTCACCTATTAGATCCTATGCACATCTTCAAAAATATCCCAGATTCTATATTTCAGCACATATCAGGCAAAGAGAAGGACACCTTGTCTTCAAGGAGATATATTGCTCTTTTGCGTACAAAAATTGATAGAAAACATTTGTGGCCAAACAAGGAAAATGAAACATATGCAGAAGCTCCATGGATTTTGACAAAAAAAAGAGATAGACCAACTAAAAAATGTCATCTGTTCAATAAGGACACGTACTGGCTATGGGTCATCATTGGCTAAAGCTTTTACAGTTGATGGACATATCACAGGATTTAAAACACATGATTTTCATAATTTTATGAAGGTATTATATATCATCATTTAACATTTACTGGTAACATTGATTAAGTACTAAATATGTTTTGATATTTTATTGTGTGAGAAAAAATTACTAATGACCTTTTCATAAATGTGTTTGATAGCATATCATGCCATTGGCAATTAGGGGGATTCCTATCTTACAGTTGACTTAGGGAATGTTATAAGTTGATTGTCAGCATTTACAAGGTATGTGATTATATTAAATGTTTATGTGTGAAAGACATAGAGATATTATATTGCATTTAAATTTTTGAATAAAGTTTCATACTAATTTACTATTCTTATATTAGGTGGGTGACCTCCAAGGAGATCCACGAATGTGAAGTACCAAAATGGAAGAAGGAAATTGTAGAAATTGTATGTGTATTTGAGAAGGAGCTCCCTACAAGTTTCATGGACCTACAAGTCCATTTACTTATACACCTAGTCGTTGACATTGAATTGGCGGGTGTTGTATCAACGAGGTGGATGTTTTTCTTTGAGAGGTATATGAAAACTCTAAAAAGATATGTCTAACAAAAGGCACATCCAAAGGGTTGCATGGCTGAAGGGTATGTATTGAATGAAGCATTTTTCTTCCTATGTGAATTCCTTGGTAAGAATTTTGAAGATGGGCCACACTTCTGGGATGAAGAACAAGCATCAAATATTATTGATGGAGAAAAACCACAATCTAATGGTGTTCAAGTAGAAATTAGTAAGTAAATTCATGACCAGTGTGGTTGTTTTTCTTGCAATCATTAATTTACTCTGTAATTTATTTGTCAAATTAACAGCATGACATTTGGAGTTTGAAATAAACATGTTGACATGTAATAGGTGTAGATGAAAGTGCTATACTCGACAAGTTCATTATGTACCAGATGGACTTTATGAACAAATGGATTGATCTATATGATAAAAAGAGAGAAGAAGTGTTAGAAACAAGGAGACAGTTTAAGAGATCGAACCCAAGGAATACTCTACTTCCCACTAATTTTCTTGGGGAATGGGGCAAAGATTGTACACTAGAATGGGTTACTGAACAAATTCAAAATCAAATAGTAGATGCAAGTATAGATTCAAACATAAGAAAAGATGAAATCAACATGTCTAGAGGATGTGAAAGAAAGGTATAGTTGGAATTTTACAAAATGTTGTTTCCTTACAATTTTGACACTATTAACTATTTTAATATTAGTCATTATATTTGTTTTCACTGAAATAAATGTTCTTTCATAGGTGAGGAAATATCTAGCAATGTGGGCATATGGTCGACATTATCATGTAGAAAGTGTAGATGTAAAGAGACGATCCTTCGATTGTGGCATCATGGTTGACTTCAAGCAATCTAGTCGATCAAGCTCAAAAGATAAGAATATAATTGAAGGGAATCTACAATATGCTGGGAAAATACAATAAATTATTGAGTTGGATTACCGTTCTTTTAAATGTTGTATTTTTAAGTGTAGATGGTATGAAGCATTTGAGAGGACACAAAGACATGGTACCCATAGTGGATTGTTTTCTATAGATTCCTCATGGTTCCTACCAGAGGATAAGGAGCCTTATGTTCTACCAATTCATTGTGAGTAGGTATTTCTTTAACTCAAACAAGAAGTGGTAGTGATCATTAATCTATTAATTCATAGTTTATTGCAAATATATACATGTGTTTATTAATCAATAAAATTGTTATAGCATACATCTAATATATGTATGTCGTTCATGTACCTATGAAGATATTTTGGACCCTAAATGGATATTTGTCATACATTATGATCCAAGATTAAGGCATGTATTTGATGATGCATTAGTGGATACTGAGAAAAACAATGATGGCCAATAAAATGAGAGAGAGAGATTAGAGAACATTGAAGAAATTGACATCCATGATGATGTTGAAGATGGTTATGTTCAGGCACAAGAACACAACAATCCAGAGTTAGATGATGTTATGGAAGACAACAATATGGGTGGTATAGAAAATGATGATCCAAATACATCTAGTAACAATATAGATGGTCTACAGTCAAATTTCAATGATGATGAAGATGATGCAAGTCAAGATGAGGATGATGATAATAATAAATACTTGAAAAAACATATGAACATTGACAATGATACACTGGATGACATTGTAGAAGACAATAATGTTAATGACCAAGACTTCTAAATTTTTAGAATTATTTGCAATCCATGTTTAAATAAGGATGATTCTTATGGCCTAAAATTTGAAATGCTTTAGTAATATTATTTGTGTCGATACAAATTACCTATTGTAATATCCTTAAATTGTTTAATCTTTGGTATGAATTGTTGGCAGAAAAAATTAGGATTACTTTGATGCTTCTTTCATTCATTTTTTATCAACATATGTTCGTGAAGACACAAATAATCTCGAGTAATGGGAAATAAAGCAGTCCCGTCATCCAATTCAATATAGCAAATCTTAGGATTGTATTTTTCTGCAAGGAGTCTTAGCAACTGGACATTCACGAACACATTTGGGACTACTTATTTACCCAAATTTAGCCACTAGGGATTTGAAATGTGTTTATGTCTGTACATCTTCTTATAATGGAAGATAAAAAGATCATACCCTCTAACCGATGTCCATATGTCCCCTATTTGTTTGTATAAATCTTCTAACTTTTCAGCATGTGGGTTCAATTGTGCATTTCTTCTGGACTTCTGTCTCAACCTAGGGCACTTATCTAGTAAATCCTGGTTTAAATGCCTATCTCCCATTTTTTGCCTCTTACTCTTAGGGTTTTGCATTACTTGCTCCATGTTCTGTAAATTATGAATGCACGCTAATATATGCGAGCTGGTCAGAAGTACATACTTGACAAATCGCTCTGGTTATGAATTACTGTCCAACTACTCCTTGTGATCGCTCCTTGCAATGCCCTTCAAAATTCACATTCAATCAACTTAACTCTGTGTAATTAATGGCGTCTTACTTGTGTATCTCATATCATCAAAGGGAATTTAATTTTTCAAATAAGGGACATTGGATCACTGCCATCATGTCTTGTCACTTTATTTCAAGGTGATATGCTTTGAGATCTCATTTATTTTAGTTTTATAATTGTTCGGGATTTTGGGTATCCTGATTTTCATCCCAACTTTCATACGTATTTAAGTAGAGTTATTGAAAAGATTTAAAATTTGAGAAATATGATTAGAAGTGAAGTAGATTCATTGTGATATCGATGATGTTACATACACACTTACTTTCTAATTATTTTTTTGGTGAAGTATGTTGTAGATTTAACTCGAGCTACTGAGAACAATAGTTGATTTACAAGGGGAGAATTGTTATGGGACTTTTCCCCCAAAATGGAAAAGAAATTTATTTTATGAAATCCTTTAAAATTATAAGAGGATAAAAATTTATTTATCCTTTATAATTAAAAGAGAGATGGAAAATAAAGGATATTATGATCCTTTGGCTAAAATGGACATTAATAATGAGTATTTATATAATCTCTTTTAATGGGAAGAATAAATGTGTTTATTTAATTAATTATTAGAAGACAACCTTTGTGAAAGGGTGTGATGGTTTGGAAACCACCTCTTAAAAGGTTATATAAGTCATTTGTGTGAGACTTGGAAAAGGCATGGAGAATACTTAAGGAAGATAAGGAAAGAAAGGAAAGAAATCACGAAGGAGAAGGATTATAGATTTGACAGGTAGTGATCATTGGAGAAGGGGCACACAGATTGTGTCTAACTCAGGGTACATAATACACTTGCGATTGTCTTGGCTAGGGCTTGTGTGTGCACATGTGTTGAGCATGTTTTGTTGAACATGGCTCAGAAGTACTTGTGTGTGTGTGTGTTTTCTGAAAAAGAGCTAAATGCTTGGGAAACACATGGTTGGTTTTGAATAAGAACTAGATTCCTCTTAGAAGTGCTCACTTGCTGAAAACGGGTTGAATCTATAGTCCATTCTATGGAGTGACATTTGGAAGAACTTCTAGGATCCAAAAGATACGTATTTATTCCTTTCAATGATAGAAATTAATGAAGTATTGAACTTATTGTTAATAAAAGATATTGATGGGTTTTGATGTTAATATGATTATGTGATTATGTTATCTAATTTGTTTTGTTAATGATTTACTTAAGAGTTCTTATTTAATTAACACATGTTGTAATTTATGTGTGTTATTTATATTTATTTCGACATCATTGAATATTCTAAATTATCTTAACTCAACTATTAACCATAACAAATCCGCTGCAATTAATTAAATACATAGGGCGAAAAGTAGCATTACATGTGCTAATTAAAGCACCGAGACTTCTAATCCTGGCATGTGCCTAAATAGAAAAGAACAAAAGCAAACAGACTAAAAATAACCCTATCCTAAGTGAGATTAATATGCACTAACAATTATGATAATTAATACAAATCCAAGCACTACAATATTCTATATTTAATGAAGTTGCAAAACTTATAAATTAAAATAATGATATTTTCCACAACCAATAAATGTAAAAGTGATAAAAATATACTCTTTTCCATTTAAGTTTTATTTTTCAATTAGTAAAATTTAGATGCTTTGCAAGGGTAACTTACCAAATGATTATTTTATTTATTGTGCCTATTAAAACAAGTCTTGATTCTACAATTACATATACCAATTTTATAATTTAAAAAATGAATCCTTTATGATTTGTCATTGTTCTTTTAATTTGAACTAGGATTGCAATTAGGGTTACATTTAGGGTTAGGGTTAGTATTACAGTTCAAATTAGGGTTATAATCAGGGCACATATATAACTAAAATATTGGGGTTAGAATTAGGGTTAGGGTTAAGTCTAAAATTAGAATTAGGGCTACAATTCAAATTAAGGTTAAAATCAGCCAAATATATAACAAAAAATATTACAGTTAAAAATAATTTAAAATTTGTATAGAGACAATTTACAATTATAATGAGTTACAAGTTACAATATGAGTTTCATGCGACAATTTGGAGCCCATTAAGTAACCACAAAACTACAATTACCTTTGATTTCTCTAAATATACATATGCTAACCCTAACCCTAATTTTCACCAAAACCCTAATTCTAATCATTATTGTAATCATTACCCTCAATCTAAACCTAATTATAAATCTAACCCTTTTAAAAACCCTCACCCTAACTATATTCCTAGAAAGAAAACCTAATTCTAATTTAACCTTGGTTCATACCCTAACCCAAACCCTAATTATAATCACAACCCTCAATCTAACCCTAAATGTAAATCTAATCGTAATTCCAATCATAACCATAACATTTCACTTAGCATTTATTTATAAGCCTAACACTATATATAAACCCTATTTAATAAGCATAACCCTAACCCAATCCCTTAACAAAACCCTAATTCTAAAACCAAACTTCATCGAACCCTAACTCTAAACCTAATTTTCACAAGTTGTGCTAACATCACACTTAGCATATCTTTCTATAAACATAAATATGCTAACCTTAACACTAATTTAAATCATAGCTATAACCCTAATTGTACATGGAACCCTAACCCTAACCATAATTTTTTACATGTATAAAACATTAAATGTAATAAGATTTATAAACATAACCATAACCCTAATTATATTAAAACCTTTTTCTAAGCAAAATTTTAAGCATAACCCTATTTCTAACCCTAACCTTGATTCAACCATGATCTTAAATTTACACTTAGCATACATTTCACTAAAAATAAATATCTTACCCTCGTAACTCTAATCGTAATCATAACCCTAACCCTAATTCTATTCCTTACCATAACCATGATTTAAAACATGAATAAAAAGCTAAATATGAACATGAAATGATAAAATTACTCAATATAGACCATTGAATCTCAATGTTGAACCCTTAAAATTGAAATAAACAACTAAATTTGAACATGGAACAACGTGTACTCAATATAGAGCATTAAATGTAAATAACCCTAACCATAATTTCGCGCATGAATGAAACATTAAACGTAACAAGATTTATAAACATAACCATAACCTTTATTAGATTAAAATCTTATTCTAACCATAATTTTAAGCATAACCCTATTTCTAACCCTAACCCTAATTCAACCACGACCCTAAATTTACACTTACCATACATTTCACTAAATATAAATAACCCTAATTGTACATGGAACCCTAACCCTAACCATAATTTGGTACATGAATAAAATATTAAAAGTAAGGAGATTTATAAACATAGCCATAAGTCTAAATAGATTAAAACCTTATTCTAACCCTAATTTTAAGCATTACCTTAATTCTGACTCTAACCATGACCAAAACCCTAATTAAAAACCCTATTTATAAGCGTAATCCTAACTCAATCCCTAAACAAAACCCTAATTCTAAACCTTACCTTCATTCAAATCCTAATTCTAAATCTAACCCTAACCATAACCATAATTTGGTACATGAATAAAACCTTAAAGGTAACTAGATTTATAAACATAACCATAACTGTAATTAGATTAAATCTTTATTCTTACCCTAATTTTTAGCATAACTCTAATTCTGACCTTAACCCTAATTATAACCATAATCCAAACCCTAATTGTAGTCATAACCCTAATTCTAAGTTCTTAACCTTAACACTAATTTAAATCTTAACTATATCCCTATCCTACATGGAATTGTAACCCTAACCATAATTTGGTACATAAATAAAACATTAAATGTAACAAGATTTATAAACATAACCATAACTTTAATTAGATTAAAATCTTATTCTAATTTTAATTTTAAGCATAACCCTAATTCTAATCTAACCTTGATTCTAACCCTAACCTAAACACTAATTGTAAAGAAAACCCTTTTCGTAATGTAACCTTGGTTTTGACCCTAACCCAAACCCTAATTGTAATCATAACCCTCAATCTAACCCTAATTGTAAATCTAACCCTAATTATAACCATAACCGTAAGATTACACTTGACATTGATTTATAAACCTAACCCTATATCTAATCCTATTTATAAGGGTAATCCTAACCAATCCCTAGAAACAAAACCATAATTCTAAATCTAACCTTTATTAATATATAATTATAATTATAATTATTATATAATATATTATAATAATATATCTAACGTTTATTATAATATTATATTAAATAATTATAATAATTCTTAAGATATATAGGTATGCTAGTATAGTGGCATTAAGTGTTTTAAATTTAGAACCAAACATATTTTATTAAATAAATGCACAATAATAAAGCCGACATAAATTAAATAATCTATATAAATATAAGTAATACTGAAACATAAATCGTAAAAACATCAAATCAAATAAAAAAGAGCAAAATAATACTCGAGAAACCAGAAGTTATTTGAACCGTAAGTGCAAATTTTCTTTTGTTTTATGGAGAATGGATTTTAATTTATTCATTTTGTTTTTCGGATTTCAAATATTTTACTTAAAAATCTAGAGTATCATGGAAAATATTTAGATGAAGTGACGGGATGTTGTTGCATTTTAAATTGGAATACTATTCAATATTATTACATTTTAATATCTTAGGTAGACATTTCAAATCTCTCCACATGGAAGGTTAGGGTTATACACATAAATAAAAATATGCATGCTTTGTAAAGTTTAATTTAATAGTTAACAAAATATTTTAGTGTTATTTTATTTTAGGAAATTAGATTAGTTTTGGGATTTAAATTTTATTTTTAATCAAGACATTTATTTTTTTGTTTTCTCCATAATGAAATTTAATTCAATGGTTTATTTTATATAATTTATTTAATCAAAGGTTATTAAATAAAACCCTAGGCAAAATATGAAATAAAAAATGAAACCCTAGAAGTGAATATCAAATAAAACAATAAAAACATATCAAAGGAAATGAATATGTTGACATTTCATATCTCTCCACACCTAACTAGGGTTAGTGTTCTACACATAAATTCAACTTTATTTACTCAAGAGTTAAAAATCTAGAGTATCATGGAAAATATTTAAATGATATTTCTTCAAAGTTTAATTTTATAGTAACTAAATATCTTAGTGTTATTATTTTATGAAATTAGATTATTGTTGGGATTTCAATTTTATTTACTCGAGACATTTCGAATCTCTCCACACCCAAATAGGGTTAGGGTTCTTCACATAAACAAAAATATGCATGTTTTGTAAAGGAAATAGTTTAGTGTTATTTTATATTGTATTAGTGTTGTTTTAGTTTGTATTAGTGTTATTTTATTTTACAAAAATATTTAGATATTACATTTTAATATCTTAGTGTTTTTATTTTATGAAATTAGATTATTGTTGGGATTTCAATTTTATTTACTGGAGACATTTCAAATCTATCCGGGTTAGGGTTCTTCACATAAATAAAAATATGCATGTTTTGTAAAGGAAATAGTTTAGTGTTATTTTATTTTGTATTAGTGTTATTTTATTTTACAAAAATATTTAGATATTACATTTTAATATCTTAGGCAGACCCAACTAAGATTAGGGTTCTACACATAAATAAAAATATGCAGGGTTATTTTATTTCACGAAATTATATTATTTTTAGGATTTCAATTTTATTACGCCAAGAGTGAAATTATATTATTTTTTGGATTTTGATTTTATTACACCGAGAGGCCGTAACTTGGGCTAAAATGGCTTGAGCATGTTAACAAAAACAAATTTAAAAAGATGAAATAATTAAATAGCTGATATATTAAAATAAATAATCATAAACATTAAAAAAATATAACTGACAAATGTAACATTAATAATTAAAACATATATAAAACATAAATGTTTGAAAGTGTTCAATATGGAAAATAGCAAAATAATGACAAAAGAATAAAATCACTAGCGGCAAAACAATGGCAAAACAATCAAAATCCAGGATCCATGAAAATCACAGGTATGGATATCATGTTTTGCTAGTGGTGTTAGTTTTGTATGCATAAATCATTTCATATTGCTAGAATATCAAAAAATTTAAATTCATTGCTAAAATATTAAAAAAAATAAATGTGCTGCAACATTAAAAAATTAAAATTAAAAAAGAATAAATTATTCATATAAAACTATAGAAAATAACAAACAACTTTACTAAATATAGATTAAAAACAAATTATTCATATAATACTATAGAAAACTGACAAATACATTAATGTAATAACATGGCGAAATATTTTTCATGATACTATAGATTTTTAACTTTTGACTAAATAAAATTAAAATCCTAGATTTTTAACTCTTGAGTTAATAAAATTGAAATCCCAAAAATAATGCATTATTGTAAGTTTGAAAAATAATTACACAATATAATAACAATAACATAATCATATTTTTCCTTAACTATAAAACTAAACTTTACAAAGCCTATTAAATAACACAAATATTTCCTTAACTATAAAACTAAACTTTAAAAAGCCTGCATATTTGTATTTATGTGGAGAGCCCTTAAACTATTAAAATGTAATAATATTAATACTATGATAATTTAAAATGCATTAAAATATTGTAAGTTTGAAGAATAAAATAAAATGTGTAGAACCCTATATTTTTTTAATAGTATTATTAATATTATAACTTTGTCTCTTAGAAAAAATAATTTTTAATTAAATTCATAAAAACTGTTGGTTCTAGGCATGACTTAACTAGTGGGAGACAAAAATTGTGTTTATAATTTGTTTACTTGCCACATCCTCCCCTCAAACCAAAATTCTCTCCACATTTATAGCTTGTTGTTACACTCTCACAATCCGCAGAGAAGAGGTCATTTTTTTTAGCCAATGACAATACAGATAAATCATTTTTCAATATTTTTTGTTAAAAATTTATCATATTTGACATAGGAAAAGTACAAATTTAAATCAAATTTGCCCGACAAGAAAAATAATCATATATTTTGATTGGTTTACAATCAATAGATTAATAAATAGATAAGTGCGAACTCATTACAGTAGTACTGGCCGAAGTACTAATAAAACCAAAAAAAAAAAAACATGGAATTTGTTGCTAAAATATTAAAAAAAAAATCTATGCTGCAACATTAAAAAATTAAAATTAAAACTAAAATCAACATGAAAAAATAAATAAAACCAATAAAACTAAAAACATGGAAAATAATTATATATAAAAAAAAATGGTGCATAGAATAAAAAGATACATCTGCCATACTTCTACTCCGGCTCTTACACACAAAAACCACACATTAACTTTTTCTGCAGCGTTGAAAAAATTACAAATTGAGAATTTAGTTAAAAAGTGTAAATTAGAAAAATAGGAGACACAATGGAAAAAACTATTTATTATTTCCCACTATTTCTTCCTACTAACAATTTCTGAGGATTGAAGGGTTTTCGGAACAACGAACAATGAAGAATTTCTGAGAACGGTGAGGGTTTCTGGGAATGGCGAAGTGTTTCTGAGGAGGTTCTGGGAACGACGATGAGTTTTTGTCTGAGAAGTGGATTGCTCTAGCATTTTGGCAGGCGGATTCACGAGTGTTTGGGACCCGTGGACTGACTTGTTATCTTCTACCTATAAAGGGCTTTTTGTCAAAGAAGCAAGTAAACAAATCTCGGTGAGGGTCAACTGCTGTTTTCATTAGCTTTTGTGCATGAGAATCTGGACGAGGGTGAGATCCTAGACAAACGTGGAGCAATTAGAGGTAGGTTTCAGTTTGTCTACTCATTCTTTTGTCTCTTTGTAGGGAGCTGTCTCTTGTATCTTTTTCAAGCAAGGTTGAAAATTTCAAACCCTTCTCAACTTGGAAACTCTTCTCAAACTGCATACTCCTCTTAGGTGGAGTTTTAGGCATAATCCAACCGTAGGCTCTTAGTTCTATGGTTAGGACATTTATCCAGGATGTGGATATTCCCTGGAACTAGCTCCTTCAACTTTAAAAAAACACCTGCATGGGTAGATCTTATCTTGAAGGTTGATAATCAGGGATCTCTCTTGGTAGAGTATCCTCTATGGTTAGAATACCCTCAGGTTAATGCAGTAAAGCAGTAGAAGGGTAATCTAAGGCATAGACAAATCTGAAAGATGAGGCAAACGGACAGGAAAACGTTTATTATGATTTTGCCTAAAGTACATAGCAACAACAAAACAGAGGCACGTTAGAAAGAGAGAATAAAACTCTTAAGGAACAAGTTTTGAATATACAGATTAGTATGGAAAGAGGAAAACAAGAACTAAGCATTCTAAAACAAGAAGTAAAACAGCTGAAATCAACAGAATATAAGAAGCTAGAAGTAGCAAATGGAGGTGACGCAACTCAAATGAAAGAGTTTCAATCGGTCATTGCTGACTTGGAGATAAAAGAAACCCAGTTAAGAGATAGAATAGAAGAGGCTAAATCTTGGTCTCAAGTCGTAAGTGAGTCTTTAAAAGAACAAAAAGAAATATTTGAGAAACAAATCAAGATTCACATAAAAGAAGAAAAGGGCAAACAAGACAAGGCAGTAAATATAATCATCAAAGGTTTAAGGGACTTTGGAGAAAAGGAAAGGACTGACATTCTTGCAAGAGATTTCCTTAAAGACAAGCTGAAATGGGTATGTGTTATTCAACAAGTGAACAAGATAGGAAAGAAACTAGAGGAAGGGAGGAATAGACACGTAAGAGTTATCTTAAGAAATATGGAGTATAAGAATGAGATTCTAAAAAAATAGGGGGTTACTTAGAGACACTCACACATTCTTAGATGAAGATTTGACATTCTCACAACAAGAAGATCAAAGGAAGGAGTGGGAGAAAGTGAAATCTGCAAGGGATAATAGAAAGTGAGCATGGCTGAAAAATGGGAAAGCCCAAATCAGCGAAAGATTTCCACACAAGAAATAGGGATTCAGGGCCCCACAAGAGTATCTACAAATTGTAAGTTGGAATTGCAGAGGATATCCATGGAGGAGAGGACCGGGGTTGGGGCCCATAGCGGAGGGAGAATACCTGCTTATCCTTACGGAGAAAATTTCAGTTTGGAATGAGGGAACTGAAACAGATAAAGGGCATGGGGGTATCACCGTGCTAATCAGAGATTTGTGGGGGTGGGATCACGGAATTTGAGAAAGAGGATCCGAACAAGCAGTACATTTGGATAAAAATAACTGACAATGAGGCTATAGTCAGGTTGGCTGCATCTTACTTTGTCCCAAAATGGTCTAAGTTCTACAAAAAGAGAAATCTTGACAATGAAGACCCTTATGTTGCACTTATGAAAGATATTTCTACTTTCAGCCCTTTGGGATAAATCATCTTATTTGGTGATTTTAATGCTAGGACATCAAACAATCAATCTCTTTATTTGGGCAGAGAGGAAAGAGGGGACAACAACCCGTTATGGTTAGAGGAAAGCAAAGATCAGCTTTGGGAAATAACCTCTCAGGATGGTAATGGTAGTGTGAATCATTTTGGAGTGAAATTATTAGGACTGTGTAGTCTTTTTGGCATGGTTATTTGTAATGGTATGAGTAATTGGCCTAGTTTCGGGGGTATCACTTGTAAAATAGGACAATGGTCAAAGTGTGGTGGATTATGCTATCTGTTCTCAAAATTGTACTTCCAGGCGGTTAGAATTCGTCATTAGGGACTACATTATTGATATGATATTTGATCATATGCCTCTTCTAGTTAACTTTGGTCTTCAAAATGTTATGCAAAAAGAGGGGCAGGTCCAAAACAGGCATAAGAAAGTTCACACACAAGGTAGAATCTTGGTGAACCAAAAAAATAGGGAGATTTTTGCTGCTACCCTGAAACAACACTTCCAAATGTCAAAAAACAACTTAGGGGGCAAAGATACAAACAAGGAAATAAAGAACAATATTAGCAACAGTATGATGATCCCTCTAATCTACAAGGCTCTAAAGTCCTGCAAGAGATCTCGACCTAAGAAGAGGATCTCAAATACTTTGTTGACCAATCTGTGGTATGACGAAGAGTGCAAGGCGGCAAAAAGAGCCTTCAAAGAGACTGAGAGAAACAATGAAACGAGGAAAAAGTATGAGAATTTATTAAAATTCAAAAAAGAAAGCTATGTTGCTGATAGAAGGAAAGAGTTAATATATTTGGGTAAAAATAACCCCAAAGGATTGTGGAGGGAGTTGTAGCAAGAAAGAGAACATACTAAAAACAATAGATCACAAATGACCAATGGTTAGAATATGTGAGGCTCCTTTATGAACAACCTCAAGAGAAAGTCGACCCTCCTATAGTCAACACGTCAATCAAGCTCTTCTCGGTGGAAGATATCAAGTAGGGGATAAAAAAGTTGGCAAGTGGCAAGGCACAGGGCGTAGATGGGATGCAAGCAAAATTTTTAAAGTGGGGAGTTAAATAGCTTGCACCACACATCAAAAGTGTATTGAGTGGCATCACAAGCAAGGGTTTTTCGATTGAGTGGGCTACTGGCGTTGCTATCCCTCTCTTTAAGAGTGGTGATATCAACAATCCCTCTAATTATCATACTATCATGGTGAATCCTCTTCTTGGAAAATTGTTTGGGAGATTGATAGAGCATAGGATCATTAATTGGGCAGAAAAAGAGGGAAAAAGAGCCAAAGGGATTGCTAGTTTTAGACCAAGACATTCTACCATTGATCATTGCATTACTCTTAGACATCTGATCGAAAACGTTTGGGACACTCAGGGTGGAGAGGCCTTTTGTTGCTTTGTTGAAATTTTAAAAAGGCTTTTGACACAGTTCCTAGGGTCAAACTATGAAAAATGATGGAGGAGCTTGGGATTCTGGATGAGTATAGAGCGGCTGTGCACAAGCTTTATGAGTAGCTTAGAGCTAAAATTAGAACTAAAGAGGGTATGTCAGAGTGTTTTGGTAGTGACATCAGGGTCAAACAGGGTTGTCCCCTCTCTCCTACTTTATTTGGCTTATATATTGATAAGCTTGAAGATTGGTTAAACAATATCGTTGGTGAGGGTATTCAGTTGGCGGGTTTTGTGGCGAAGTTGCTTTTGTATTCGGATGATCTTATTCTGCTTGTCAAAACCGCCCACGGTTTGAGAGAGCATTTGAAGGAGTTAGAGCTCTTATGTTAGGAGGTTGGGATGCAAGTGAACACTTGCAAGACCAAAGTCATGATTTTCTCATTAAAAAGGAAGTAGCAGCAAGTCAACTTTATTTTTGAAGGAAGCCCTTTGGAAATAGTTGAAGAGTACAAATACCTTGGTATTGTTTTCAACAATAGGCTCAGCTGGGACACTTGTAAATTGAAAAAGATTCAAGGGGGTTGGAGAGATTCTTACCTACTTTAGAATAGATATAGGAAAGTGGAGCTATGGGATTGGAAAACCAAGAAGACTCTTTTTGGTTTATTAGTCACCTCGGTTATCTTATATGGTTGCGAGATTTGGGGGATTAGCGTCTCTAATCACAAGTGGAGACAATTAGAGAGAATTCAAAAGCATCTTATCACTAGTAGTCTCAAAGTCAAAGCTACAATTCTATAAGAGATTCTTTTAATCAAGGCAAACTCCTTCTCGTTGGAGGCATTTTCTATTATTCAACTTCTTTGTTACCTAAAGAAAGTGGAAAACATGGAAAATCAGCGTTGGCCTAAATTGGTGATAGAGGAAGAGTTAGTTCGTAAGAAAAAATGTGGATGAAGCGTAACAACAAGTGGTCGATCAAATGGGATATTAATATACAAAATTGTCCTAAAACCAAAGCTGAAATTAAACAATTCATGTTACAAAAATTTAGATCTGCAACGTGGACTAACCAGCTTGGCCGAAAAAAATACATTATGTCAAAGAGTGAATTCAATCCCACATGGGAGCATGGGGAAAAGACTTACTTGCATACCACTATTAAGGGTAAGGCTAGACTTTTAATTGTGCAGTTAAGGGCCGGTTCTCATCATTTAAGATGTGAAACTGGTAGATGGGCGGTCCCCAAGGAAATTTGGGAAGATAGTAAATTAGAAATTAGTTTTTTAATATTTATTCTTATTCAATTATTTCATTATGAATTTAGTTTTCTTTTTAAAAATATTTTATGCAATAGCAAGGCCCACAAAATATTTATCTTGGAGTTTTGATTATGAAATATTTAGTAAAAACTAAATAAACTAGCATAGATATCTTAAATACATCTATTTAAAAGACACCTAGATATCAGTCTCCAGGCGCCTATCTATAGATGTATTTAAGATATCTATGCTAGTTACACAGGCCTATACAATGACAATAACAAAACTATTATCTTTGACAACCATTTACACCTCAAAGTATTAAAAATATAGCCCACATATATATTTAAAAAAACTAAAGCTAAGAAAATAAAATATCACTTAAGTAAATAATAATAGTCCTTAAATTTTATGATTTTATTAATTATATTTATATATTTTTAAATTTTATTACATTAATTATTTTATTATCTTATTAATTATATATTCTATAAAGGATGAAAAGAATATAGACTCTAGAAAAAAGTGATGCAGAGGCATCCACACTATAACCTTCGCATATAGCATGGATGTTTGCAGACCAACCTCATCATCATCATCTTCACCATCATCATCATATTTCCTAAAACCACCAACAGCATCATCATATTTCGCGTTACACAGTCAGCATCATCATATTTCGGACGATCACAATCATCCTCCTGCCGACTACTGTTCACCTCCTCCGCCAGTCGCCTATCATCATCATGATATTCAGCGGGCGCAAACATCCTCCGGTTGCACTATTCATCGGGCGCCGAACTCCATCGGCATCATGATATGCAACACTTCCTTCGTCAGCAGGATAACCAATATCCGGTTGTCCCAAAGATCCTGATGACGATCACCTTCAGCACCTTTCCTTCGATGCTCCGCTAGCCGACGACACAAGCAACAGCATCATGATCTACTTTATCCGGTCCTCTCGAAACCTCCTGATGATGCTAATACAACCTTCTGCCACGGACTTCCGCCGATACCTTAGCACTTAACGACGGCAGGATAAACTCGCATAAGGGGATATCTCAATATCCTGATGACGATGACGTCATATCCTGATGACGATGACGTCACCCGATATCCTGATGACCTCTTCAACACTTAGCCAAAAAACAAACTTTCACTCCCGCATCTACTCGCGATACGCGGATGTTTGGCACTCCCGATATGATGATCCTGATGCCGATACGCTCCACCTCGGCTCCTCTGATGATGATCACCCCGACGCACTTGCACTTCATGCAGTCGACAACATCATGCTCTCCTTCACTTATCCGGATGACGATATCCGAACTGTCTGCAGGATATTTGCAGAAATATCCTGACGATGCCGCCTTAGCGAACTTCTTCACTTAGCAAAATTTCACTTCCCCGATCCTCCAGGAATGACCCGATCCAACCTCAGGGTGATCTTCCAACTCGAACTTATCAGCTTGACCTAGCACATACCCATGCTAGGGTCTTCAACATCTCTTGACCGCGATCCTGCACACCTGCATGCAAACAGAAAACAACCTACAACCTACCCTACTGTACATTACCATTCCACCGATCAGATGAGTCAACCGGTGGAATGGATCAGTGAATCCATGAAACCACCCAAACCAGCAGATCGATTATACAAAGGAGATCAAACAGAAAATGAAACAGGATCTTTATTGATTTCAAAGATGCAATACAATATACTGCTTTTCACACAGCACGAATGAACTCCTCTGCTTAATGCAATACTATACTGCCGATCGATGATATCTCTCTGTCTATGCAATATCAACCGATCTCATGCTTAAATAGCTTATCCTACGAGTACTACTGACCCGACTCCAAGCGGCTGGGAACTCTCCAGGCGGCTGGGAGATCCAACCGAACAAACATCATGACAGCTGTTATAACCAACTAACTAAAAATAGCAAAAGCCTGGTCAGCATGATCTTATCATGATCAGCGTGACCTTATTACATGCAATTGGTCTAACAGACCTTCTTGGAAACACAACCAAGACCTAAAACTACTAACTGCCTCATGAAGGCCAGCTGTCAGGTAGGTGCTCCTGCACCATACTCCCCAACAGAAAAGAACTCATGTCCCATGAGTTTAGTATGTGGAAGTCTTCCACCTCTACACTTTGCTTTGTCAATAGTCTGACCTGCTCCAGCTTTATCCTCTGCTGTCTCTTGGCTTCTCCAAGACTTCTGAACTGTAACTTGCTTTCTGGCAAGTAAATCATCATGCCTGTTGATGTAGGCCTTTCTCTCACATACCCTGTGTTTGTCAGGTTGCCTGATCAGAACCTTTGTCTGAACTGCCTCTTGAACTGCTGAAATGTTCAACTCTATCTTCCTGTCAATCTTTATAGGACAAGCAATAGTCCCAACTATGACAACATCCTTGTCATTCTTCTGAACTGATGGTTGGTTGCACCCCTGCTTCTGAACCTACTGCTAACCTCTGTCAGTCACAACTGAAACTGTCTTCAGCTTGTTGTCTGTAACAACTCCTTTCCTTGCAGTGTCCTGAACTGCCTTTATGCCTGCTCCACTAGGCATTTGCACAAACTCTTTCTTTCCCCTTAAAATGATTTGGGCTGCCTTCTGTACTGCAGCTTTTGCCTGCAATGGCATCAACTTAATAATCTTCCCATCCTTCTTGATGGTGTAGGTATTAGCATACCCATCATACAGTACTCTTCTGTCAAATTGCCATGGTCTACCCAACAGTAGGTGACAACATTCCATAGGCAATATGTCACACAAAATTCTATCATGATATGGCCCAATCTGAAAATCCACATATGCCTGTTCAGAGACAAAAAGTGATTGACTATCACTCACCCAAGATGTCTTGTAAGGGTGTGGATGTGGAATCCTTTCCAGCTTCAGTTTATCCACCATCTCCTGAGATACCATGTTGTCTGTTGAACCAGTATCAATGACAACCTTACACACTTTACCTTTGCTCTTACATGTGGTCTTGAAAAGAGCTCTTCTTTGCATCATATCCTTTGATGCCTGCAAACTAATTCTCCTTAACATCAGTGATTCTCCACTCTCTGGATATCCATAATTCTCAGGACCTCTGTTTGAACTCTGTGCACTTTCTTCTACTTTCTCTTCTTGTACCAGTTGTACTCTCTTGTCACTAGTTCTATCATTTCTGGATGATGAACCTTTGTTTTCTGGACATTTGAAAGATGGATGACCAAACTCTCCACAGGTGTAACACTTTCCTGAAAATGTAGTAGAACCTCTACCACCTCCAAATCTTCCTCTATTACCTTTCCATCCACCCCTGAAATCAGACTGTCCTTGTCCTTTACCAGTGTCTTCTTGACCCTCATTTGTTTGCTTTTGTGCAGGGGCTGTTCCTCTTCCCCTATTGTTTCCTCTTCCTCTCATGGACTTATCATGTCCTCTATTCATCTTTTCTTCAATCCTGATTGCCATCTGATAACAATCCTCCACATTCTTAGGGTTAGCTAACACTAACTCATCCTGTATGTTAAACCTCAAACCAGCCAAGTACCTAGCCACCTTTTCTACCTCATTCTCATGATGACCAAATCTCATACTTAACAGATAAAATTCCTCAGTATATGCTTTCACATCCCGGTCTTTCTGCTTTAAAAATTGCAGCTTCTTAAACATCTGGATTTCATAATCCCTTGGCAAGAATTTACCCTTGATCCTTGCTACCATCTTATCCCATGAAGTGATCTTAGACTTCCCTTGTTTCCTTCTCTCAGATTGTACATAATCCCACCATACCAAAGCATGACCTCCTAACTTGGTCTTTGCAATCTTTACCTTCTGATCCTCAGCAACATCTTCACATTCAAAGTGATTATCAAGTGCAGCAATCCAATCTAACAACTCATCTTCATTCAAGCTTCCAGTATACTTGGTAACATCAACCTTTACCTTAGGTTTTTCACTCTGCACTGCCTTTAACAGTTTTGCCAATCTCTGGTCTTCAGCATCCAGATCTTCAGCTACCTCTTCATACTCTTCAACAGTATCTTCTTCTTCTTCAGACTCACTATCTTCCACTTCCCTCTTTTTGTTCTTTTCCAGGGCTGTCAGCCTGGCTTGAAGTGCTTCAGCAAGCTCCTTCATCTTCCTCATCTCTCTAGCATGTTTTTCCTTCATCTCCTGCAATTCCCTTGCAGTACCACTATCTTTAGGAGGCATTTTGTCAACCTCTCAATCAACACACAACACACAATCAACTCTACCTCTGCCCTTTCGGTGACAGAATCAACACACAACAGCCCAGACCTTTTGCTGAGCTCTGATACCACTATGATGCAGAGGCATCCACACTATAACCTTCGCATATAGCATGGATGTCTGCAGACCAACCTCATCATCATCATCTTCGCCATCATCATCATATTTCCTAAAACCACCAACAGCATCATCATATTTTGCGTTACACAGTCAGCATCATCATATTTCAGACGATCACAATCATCCTCCTGCCGACTACTGTTCACCTCCTCCGCCAGTCGCCTATCATCATCATGATATTCAGCGGGCGCAAACATCCTCTGGTTGCACTGTTCATCGGGCGCCGAACTCCATCGGCATCATGATATGCAACACTTCCTTCGTCAGCAGGATAACCAATATCCGGTTGTCCCAAAGATCCTGATGACGATCACCTTCAGTACCTTTCCTTCGATGCTCCGCTAGCCGACGACACAAGCAACAGCATCATGATCTACTTTATCCGGTCCTCTCGAAACCTCCTGATGATGCTAATACAACCTTCTGCCACGGACTTCCGCCGATACCTTAGCACTTAACGACGGCAGGATAAACTCGCATAAGGGGATATCTCAATATCCTGATGACGATGACGTCATATCCTGATGACGATGACGTCACCCGATATCCTGATGACCTCTTCAACACTTAGCCAAAAAACAAACTTTCACTCCCGCATCTACTCGCGATACGCGGATGTTTGGCACTCCCGATATGATGATCCTGATGTCGATACGCTCCACCTCGGCTCCTCTGATGATGATCACCCTGACGCACTTGCACTTCATGCAGTCGACAACATCATGCTCTCCTTCACTTATCCGGATGACGATATCCGAACTGTCTGCAGGATATTTGCAGAAATATCCTGACGATGCCGTCTTAGTGAACTTCTTCACTTAGCAAAATTTTACTTCCCCGATCCTCCAGGAATGACCCGATCCAACCTCAGGGTGATCTTCCAACTCGAACTTATCAGCTTGACCTAGCACATACCCATGCTAGGGTCTTCAACATCTCTTGACCGCGATCCTGCACACCTGCATGCAAACAGAAAACAACCTACAACCTACCCTACTGTACATTACCATTCCACCGATCAGATGAGTCAACCGGTGGAATGGATCAGTGAATCCATGAAACCACCCAAACCAGCAGATCGATTATACAAAGGAGATCAAACAGAAAACGAAACAGGATCTTTATTGATTTCAAAGATGCAATACAATATACTGCTTTTCACACAACACGAATGAACTCCTCTGCTTAATGCAATACTATACTGCCGATCGATGATATCTCTCTGTCTATGCAATATCAACCGATCCCATGCTTAAATAGATTATCCTACGAGTACTACTGACCCGACTCCAAGCGGCTGGGAACTCTCCAGGCGGCTGGGAGATCCAACCGAACAAACATCATGACAGCTGTTATAACCAACTAACTAAAAATAGCAAAAGCCTGGTCAGCATGATCTTATCATGATCAGCGTGACCTTATTACATGCAATTGGTCTAACAGACCTTCTTGGAAACACAACCAAGACCTAAAACTACTAACTGCCTCATGAAGGCCAGCTGTCAGGTAGGTGCTCCTGCACCATACTCCCCAACAGAAAAGAACTCATGTCCCATGAGTTTAGTATGTGGAAGTCTTCCACCTCTACACTTTGCTTTGTCAATAGTCTGACCTGCTCCAGCTTTATCCTCTGCTGTCTCTTGGCTTCTCCAAGACTTCTGAACTATAACTTGCTTTCTGGCAAGTAAATCATCATGCCTGTTGATGTAGGCCTTTCTCTCACATACCCTGTGTTTGTCAGGTTGCCTGATTAGAACCTTTGTCTGAACTGCCTCTTGAACTGCTGAAATGTTCAACTCTATCTTCCTGTCAATCTTTATAGGACAAGCAATAGTCCCAACTATGACAACATCCTTGTCATTCTTCTGAACTGATGGTTGGTTGCACCCCTGCTTCTGAACCTGCTGCTGACCTCTGTCAGTCACAACTGAAACTGTCTTCAGTTTGTTGTTTGTAACAACTCCTTTCCTTGCAGTGTCCTGAACTGCCTTTATGCCTGCTCCACTAGGCATCTGCACAAACTCTTTCTTTCCCATTAAAATGATTTGGGCTGCCTTCTGTACTGCAGCTTTTGCCTGCAATGGCATCAACTTAATAATCTTCCCATCCTTCTTGATGGTGTAGGTATTAGCATACCCATCATACAGTACTCTTCTGTCAAATTGCCATGGTCTACCCAACAGTAGGTGACAACATTCCATAGGCAATATGTCACACAAAATTCTATCATGATATGGCCCAATCTGAAAATCCACATATGCCTGTTCAGAGACAAAAAGTGATTGACTATCACTCACCCAAGATGTCTTGTAAGGGTGTGGATGTGGAATCCTTTCCAGCTTCAGTTTATCCACCATCTCCTGAGATACCATGTTGTCTGTTGAACCAGTATCAATGACAACCTTACACACTTTACCTTTGCTCTTACATGTGGTCTTGAAAAGAGCTCTTCTTTGCATCATATCCTTTGATGCCTGCAAACTAATTCTCCTTAACATCAGTGATTCTCCACTCTCTGGATATCCATAATTCTCAGGACCTCTGTTTGAACTCTGTGCACTTTCTTCTACTTTCTCTTCTTGTACCAGTTGTACTCTCTTTTCACTAGTTCTATCATTTCTGGATGATGAACCTTTGTTTTCTGGACATTTGAAAGATGGATGACCAAACTCTCCACAGGTGTAACACTTTCCTGAAAATGTAGTAGAACCTCTACCACCTCCAAATCTTCCTCTATTACCTTTCCATCCACCCCTGAAATCAGACTGTCCTTGTCCTTTACCAGTGTCTTCTTGACCCTCATTTGTTTGCTTTTGTGCAGGGGCTGTTCCTCTTCCCCTATTGTTTCCTCTTCCTCTCATGGACTTATCATGTCCTCTATTCATCTTTTCTTCAATCCTGATTGCCATCTGATAACAATCCTCCACATTCTTAGGGTTAGCTAACACTAACTCATCCTGTATGTTAAACCTCAAACCAGCCAAGTACCTAGCCACCTTTTCTACCTCATTCTCATGATGACCAGATCTCATACTTAACAGATAAAATTCCTCAGTATATGCTTTCACATCCCGGTCTTTCTGCTTTAAAAATTGCAGCTTCTTAAACATCTGGATTTCATAATCCCTTGGCAAGAATTTACCCTTGATCCTTGCTACCATCTTATCCCATGAAGTGATCTTAGACTTCCCTTGTTTCCTTCTCTCAGATTGTACATAATCCCACCATACCAAAGCATGACCTCCTAACTTGGTCTTTGCAATCTTTACCTTCTGATCCTCAGCAACATCTTCACATTCAAAGTGATTATCAAGTGCAGCAATCCAATCTAACAACTCATCTTCATTCAAGCTTCCAGTATACTTGGTAACATCAACCTTTACCTTAGGTTTTTCACTCTGCACTGCCTTTAACAGTTTTGCCAATCTCTGGTCTTCAGCATCCAGATCTTCAGCTACCTCTTCATACTCTTCAACAGTATCTTCTTCTTCTTCAGACTCACTGTCTTCCACTTCCCTCTTTTTGTTCTTTTCCAGGGCTGTCAGCCTGGCTTGAAGTGCTTCAGCAAGCTCCTTCATCTTCCTCATCTCTCTAGCATGTTTTTCCTTCATCTCCTGCAATTCCCTTGTAGTACCACTACCTTTAGGAGGCATTTTGTCAACCTCTCAATCAACACACAACACACAATCAACTCTACCTCTGCCCTTTCGGTGACAGAATCAACACACAACAGCCCAGACCTTTTGCTGAGCTCTGATACCACTATGATGCAGAGGCATCCACACTATAACCTTCGCATATAGCATGGATGTCTGCAGACCAACCTCATCATCATCATCTTCGCCATCATCATCATATTTCCTAAAACCACCAACAGCATCATCATATTTCGCGTTACACAGTCAGCATCATCATATTTTGGACGATCACAATCATCCTCCTGCCGACTACTGTTCACCTCCTCCGCCAGTCGCCTATCATCATCATGATATTCAGCGGGCGCAAACATCCTCCGGTTGCACTGTTCATCGGGCGCTGAACTCCATCGGCATCATGATATGCAACACTTCCTTCGTCAGCAGGATAACCAATATCCGGTTGTCCCAAAGATCCTGATGACGATCACCTTCAGCACCTTTCCTTCGATGCTCCGCTAGCCGACGACACAAGCAACAGCATCATGATCTACTTTATCCGGTCCTCTCGAAACCTCCTGATGATGCTAATACAACCTTCTGCCACGGACTTCCGCCGATACCTTAGCACTTAACGACGGCAGGATAAACTCGCATAAGGGGATATCTCAATATCCTGATGACGATGACGTCATATCCTGATGACGATGACGTCACCCGATATCCTGATGACCTCTTCAACACTTAGCCAAAAAACAAACTTTCACTCCCGCATCTACTCGCGATACGCAGATGTTTGGCACTCCCGATATGATGATCCTGATGCCGATACGCTCCACCTCGGCTCCTCTGATGATGATCACCCCGACGCACTTGCACTTCATGCAGTCGACAACATCATGCTCTCCTTCACTTATCCGGATGACGATATCCGAACTGTCTGCAGGATATTTGCAAAAATATCCTGACGATGCCGTCTTAGCGAACTTCTTCACTTAGCAAAATTTCACTTCCCCGATCCTCCAGGAATGACCTGATCCAACCTCAGGGTGATCTTCCAACTCGAACTTATCAGCTTGACCTAGCACATACCCATGCTAGGGTCTTCAACATCTCTTGACCGCGATCCTGCACACCTGCATGCAAACAGAAAACAACCTACAACCTACCCTACTGTACATTACCATTCCACCGATCAGATGAGTCAACCGGTGGAATGGATCAGTGAATCCATGAAACCACCCAAACCAGCAGATTGATTATACAAAGGAGATCAAACAGAAAACGAAACAGGATCTTTATTGATTTCAAAGATGCAATACAATATACTGCTTTTCACACAGCACGAATGAACTCCTCTGCTTAATGCAATACTATACTGCCGATCGATGATATCTCTCTGTCTATGCAATATCAACCGATCTCATGCTTAAATAGCTTATCCTACGAGTACTACTGACCCGACTCCAAGCGGCTGGGAACTCTCCAGGCGGCTGGGAGATCCAACCGAACAAACATCATGACAGCTGTTATAACCAACTAACTAAAAATAGCAAAAGCCTGGTCAGCATGATCTTATCATGATCAGCGTGACCTTATTACATGCAATTGGTCTAACAGACCTTCTTGGAAACACAACCAAGACCTAAAACTACTAACTGCCTCATGAAGGCCAGCTGTCAGGTAGGTGCTCCTGCACCAAAAAGTAGGAAAATGATTTAAGGTTGTTATGAGTGAAATGATAGTATTTTCTTTGTTACAATTAAAAGTTAGATATAAATTGAATAATTATTTTTACAATAATTTAATAATTTTACAAGTGTGTTACAAAATAGGTTTTTGTTACAATTACAAGTTAGGTTTAAAAGTGAAATATTATTTTTACAATAATTTAAAATAATTTTATATGTGTGTTACAAAATAGGTCTTCACAAATTAGTTTAGTTTAAATTAATAAATCTCTTATGTAAAATAGCTAAGAAGTAAATAATTTGTTTTGTTTTCATTTAAAAATTATTTTATTTTATTTTATATTCTCTCTACTACATATTTCTTAACCAAAATAAAAAATTTATAATACATTTGAACCATAAGAGTAAGTGTAAAAGAAGAAGATAAATAAATACATAAAATTTGGTATTACTTGCTAAAGATTTACTACCCATTCAAGTAGAAGGGGGAAACAATGATGAAAATAATAATATAGGAGAAGTTAAATAAATAACTAAAAGTTGATATTACATGTCTACAACTCATTCAAGTAAAGAGGAAAAATAATGAAAACAATATAGAATGAGGTGAAAAAGAGTAGGAAAAACATTTAGAACTAGCACTTGCAATAAGGACATAGAGCAATTTTTTGAATTAGTCGGCCAATGGGTGAAAACACAATAGTGTTTCCAATATTATTGGTCCAATTATTCTAAACCAATTGTAAAGAATTTGAGGACAATGTAAAGTAATGATTTGAGACATTTTCTCCATAAATTGGTTTATAATTTTTTAACATTTATTTATGTTTTTATTATTTTTAATAAAAAAATATTATATTTTTATTATTTTATTCTAACCCAACTTTTTAAAAAATTTATTTATGTTTTTATTATTTTTAATAAAAAAATTATTATATTGTTATTATTTTTAATAAAAAATTATTATATTTTTATTATTTTATTCTAACCTAACTTTTAACTACAAATAAAGTATTTCCATGATTTCTTGGAAATTAGTATTTTTTTTATAATTTTTTATTTAATATTTTATTCATTATTATGTTTTTATAGTCATGTATACATTATATGCTTTGACAATAGCTTGAAGTTAATATATGGGAGCATCCCCCTAGGGTGCATTTAATTAGCAAACAAAAAGTTTTTATAGTCAATAATAGAAATTTAGACTTGTATTTTAATAAACACATTTATTTGTCTATATATCAAAATTGAGTGAAAACACAATAGTGTGTCTAATATTATTGGTCTAATTATTCTAAACCAATTGTAAAGAATTTGAGGACAATGTAAAGTAATGATTTGAGACATTTTCTCCATAAATTGGTTTATAATTTAAAAAAAATTATTTATGTTTTTATTATTTTTACTAAAAAATTATTAAATTTTTGTTATTTTATTCTAACCCAACTTTTACTATAAATAAAGTATTTCCATGATTTCTTGGAAATTAGGATATTTTTTTCGTAATTTTTTATTCAATATTTTATTCATTATTAAGTTTTTAATAGAAATTTAGACTTGTATTTTAATAAACACATTTATTTGTCTATATATCAAAATTGAATCTTTTTCCATTGAAACAAGAACATTCAAGTGGAGTGCAGAGCAATTTTTTGAATTTAAATTAATTTTAGAGTTATGTTTATAATCATAAATGAATATTTCAAAATTAAATGTAATGGATATGTGTATGTAGTTCTAGATTTGATGATAAAATGTGGAAGTTGAAAATATGTAGAACTAGTTTACTAATGGGTGAAAACACAATAGTGTGTCCAATATTATTGGTGTAATTGTTCTAAACCAATTGTAAAGAATTTGAGGACAATGTAAAGTAATGATTTGAAACATTTTCTCCATAGATTGGTTTATAATATTTTAAAATTTATTTATGTTTTTATTAAATTTTTAATAAAAAATTATTATATTTTTATTATTTTTAATAAAACATTATTATATTTTTATTATTTTATTCTAACCCAACTTTTACTACAAATAAAGTATTTCTAGAAATTAGGATTTTTTTGTAATTTTTTATTGAATATTTTATTCATTATTAAGTTTTTATATTCAATAATGTCGTAATGTCAAGTTCTTCTAGTAGAATACTAGTATCAGGTCGAGCCACAAAAGATAAGCTATCACACGCTCCTATAAATTATAGAAAATAAAAAAATCAACACAGAAAAATACATGAAAATGAAACCAATTGCATTGTATTAACCCACGAATGAGATGTACATATATAGGGGAGAGGGAAGATGAACCACCACCCAGAATAATGGAGAAGAATATGTAGTCGACTCACATTAACTGAAATAGGTGGTAAGTTAACTTCCTCATGACTGGCAAGAGGTGGTGAGTTAATTTCCTCATGACCGGCAAGAGGTGGCAAGCTAACTCCAGGAGGCTCGCTAGATAACTAGCAAGTTTTCTCCCAATAACTAGGACACCTAAGAAGGCTTAACGCCATGTGGTATTATCCATGTGTAAATAAATAATATCTACATTAACAGCCTTTTAAGCATAGGTTAGGTGGGTACAAAGAAATTGGGTCCTGACAACTAGGCTTGATGAGGTATCCAGGTACAATGCTATCTCTCATAAAGTGGAGAAATAGAGAAACCCCATGGGAAAAAAAATCCCCCAAAAGAGAGAAAAGGAAGTTAAGAGGGCTAGAAGGCCACCTAAAGATGTTGTTGCTATTGAAGTAGGTTGTACCCTAAGAAGAGCTTGTAGATGTTTTTTTTTCTTTCCTTATGTTGATCTGCTTTATTTTTATTTTTTAAAAACTTGAATTTGAATTTGTTATGTCTTGAACCCTACAACAAAATAGGCAATTAGCACCTAAAATAGCATCAGAATTTAGTGCATTTGAGTTCATGAATTGGACACTTCTGTCGGCGCAAAACTCAGCACCAAACTGCATGTTCAGTTCAGCGCCATTTTTTACACCAGAAAAGTAGCGCAAGCAATAACGCTGAGAAATGCAACCAATTTAATGTCAGAAATAGCACCTAAATTAGTGCCCAATTTGGCATCTAGTTTTTCTTCCATGTCTGCTCCCATTTTTGCTTCTAGTTTTGGTCGCAATCGTGCTTCCTGTTTTGTTTCTGGTATGGAGTCAAAAATAGCTTCTGTTTTGGCTTCCTAATTGACACCAAGTTTTGCTTCCATTATGGCATCCTTTGTTGATTCTAATTTTTCTTCCATTATGATGACCTTTGTTGCTTCCAGTTTGGCTTCTGATTTTGCTTCTGGTTTTACTTCTTGTGTTGCTTCCAAGTTTGCTTCCAATTTTGCTTCCAGGTTTGCTTCCAGTTTTGCTTCCAATTTTGCTTCTAGTGTTGCTTCCAATTTTGCTTCCAGTTTTGCTTCCAGATTTGCTTCCAATTTTGCTTTTGATATAACGTATTTGTTGCATCTAGTTTGGCTTCCATTTTTGTGTCTTTGTTCCAAAATAGGTGAGTGGGCCAATCTTCCTTTCTAACCACCCCATCTTTCACCTTATAGCCTAGCTTAACTTGATACTCCCCAGTTTTTAAGCAGTTTCATCTTATTTTATCCTCTTTGCAAGATAATCTCACATACCTATCTGACTGAATACTCTCTAACTCATTGATCTGCTCTCCATCCACCTGAAGACCCCTGAAGCATTTGAAATATTTTATAGGATAACATTTATAAAGATTTTTTAGGGAAATGGACATCCATACAAATTAACATCATTATACTTATTAAATCTCCATCAAAATAAAATCTACAACAATATCCAGTATATATATAAAATAACAAGATAATTATTATAACATGATCATCATATATAATTAAAACAAGTGGGTCAAATATCTGTAATTTAATTGAATTTGACAACATCCATCCTAAGCAGTAAATTAAAATCATCATATGTAATAAATATCCATCCAAAAATCATTGACCACTTTCAATATATATAAATTGAAAGTCAATACTGATAAGATCATCATCATATATAACTAAAACAAGTGAAAGATAAATATGCCACTAGATCAATAACATGTCAAAATGATACATGTCAAGATGATACATGTAATTATGTAAAAATGATAAATTATGTAACTCAAAATGATACAAGTCAAGATGATACATGTCCAAATGATATAAGTCAAAATGATACATGTCAAAATGATACAACTCAATAATATGGTATTGTAGGCTGTGAAAATGATACATATGATAGTAACCATGAAAAGAGGCATCATAACGATATATCGACAATGATCCATGATGTAGTCTATATGATAATGAATGTCACTAGCTACTACCAGCAACTACCTCATCATCATCATCACCATCGTGATCATCATCGTGATCATCATCGTGATCATCATCATCATGATCATCATCGTCGTCATCATCATTGTCATCGGCCTCGGAGTCTTTTATATCTACGTCATCATCATCCTCTGCCATGTGATCTGTACCAAAACCAACATATTCTGGATCTATATCATGAGGATCATCTTGATCTTCTGGAAGATTTGTGTTCTGCAAAAAAAATATTTAAAATGAAAAGTTATTATTTATTTCATGCAATAATTTATTTTTCTATTATATATCTAATATTATAGCATATGAAATGAAACCATAATCATATTACATCATATCAAAGTGTACATACCATAATAAAATTTCAAAAAAGTTACAATTAATATGTCATTCCAATGATGTAAAAGATGCAACAATTCTAATAAACGTTAGTAAAGATCATAAAAAAATTTGTTATACAATTTAACTATCAACTGTAAATTCTATTATATAACCTTAAGTGCCAACCCTCTGCATTTTGTGCTATTTATGATTGTGTTTTCCTCGATAGAACATTTTTCCGTGGAAAACCTTTCTTACATGGGAATCATGCTCTAAATGACGATTCTTGAATAAATAAAGCAGTTGAGGTTGAAAACCAGAAATGGCGGCCTCTTCTATCAGAAAACATAAATAAAAAATCAGGCAAATGTTGAAAACTAGCAATGGCGGCTTTGCCTAGAGGAAAGATTGAAAACTAGCAATGGTGGTCTTTTCTTCAAAATTCCCTTTTCCTTCAATAAAATTCCTTTTTGTAATTCTACAGGTTGGCATGATAAAAAGAATAAAGAGCTCCCGATGGCTCCAGAGAGCTCCCGACGGCTCCCAAAAGCTCCAAATGGCTACAGATTCCTCCAGATGAATACCGGCTAATACTACCCTTCCAAGCACCATTGGGCGTTATTTTCTATGCATCGTGAAATTCAATTCAGTAAATAAAGTTAAGGTGAAATAATTAAAGGGATGGGTACTTTACAAGGTATATTCTTTCCCTAAAATTTATATAATTATTTTAATATGTTTTATATATGCCATGTGTTTCCTAAAGTGCCTGCATGCAGTCTCCCACTCCACGACTGTTGCATCAATCATTACAGTCTGACAGGTGGCAGTCATAGGATTGTTTGCAAGTCTCGCACACTTCAAAATAAGTTATAAGTACTGGTCATCATTGCAAATAACATTTGAAATAACTGCCATAAAAGGGAATGAGCGCCATATTGAGAAATCATTATAACCAGTACTTATGATTATTTATGGTAAGTACAATGAAATGACATAAGAAGTAGGATTACTGGCGTCAACTCCGGATGTGTATGGAAAAGTAATTAAAGCGACAGTTGAGAAATTACACTTTGCACATGGCCACCCTAGTTCACAACTCTGAAGTACACGCCATGAGGGATGAAAAGGCAGGCAATATAATTGCCAACTTGTCAATCTCTCATGCAATTACTCCTACGCAATACCTGCAATTGACAACACAAAGTTCATAATTCTTTCTCGTTTGAAACAAGAATTAGAAAATAGAGAGAAAAATAGGTAGAGCTCCATTGAAACGCCTTGCTGCAGAATCATACACAATCAAGTGATTGAATGGGTAACAAGAGGAAAGAAGATCCAAAAAATGCAATCTTTGATGATGCTAGTGCATAGGTATTCCAGCAAGCATGGTGGTTAAAATTCTTGCAGAAATTTGATGGCTTTGAAGCTGAGTTGGTTGAGGAATTTGTCACAAATTTCCATAGAACTTTCACCGCAGTCAAGGGGGTAATGATTTAAATTAACCCAACCATAATTATTCAGCTTTCTAGTATTCCTACTGTTGGTGTTGATTTATTTTCAAGTAAACCCTCATATGAAGAATTAGTTCAGAATTTCCATGTTGCTTTGGAGCCCCTACCTCGATACATTATAAGTAAGGGAGCAACAAAAGGCATTGAACGAACCAGTCTTCTGGACCCATGGAAGACGATGGTCTTGTGGATAATGAAATTATTTACATGTGATGGGCAGTATGGTGCAATTCTTGGCCCTGGGATGCAGTTGATTACCCATTTGAGACATGGAGCAAATAACCATCAGCACTTGATAAATGTTCCTACTTTTCTGCATGCTAACCTGGTCACCATGATGACCAAAAAAAAGAACAAAGAAGGGAAGATAAGCCACCTAGGATTGATACACTTGATTATGAGACACCACTTCCTGTCATAGGAAGATGGTCAGCAAAAGTGGGAAGATTTTCTTGTCCTGCAACAAAGAAGAAAAAAAGTGAAGCATCATACTTCCACTGTATCCATTTTAGGTGACCCTACTGCAGTTTCTTCTAAGTCTCCTGAAGTCTGGTTCTGATGGCTCCGGAGAAGGATAGAATAGGGTACTCAAGAAAGTGAGGCTGTTGATACAAGAATTCGTCACCACCGGTTGGTTATCTCTTCAGATGAAGAGGAAGAACAAAACCCTATCGCCACCTTAGGCAAACAATCATCCCCTGCTGCACATTCGGGAGAAGAAGAAGTTCATGAAGAAGAAAGGGGAGTTGAAGAGGCTAGTGGCAGTGAAATTTTAGAGGAAACTAGTGAAGGGGATGTTCTAGAAGAAACAGAGTAGGATATTTTGCAACACAGCCACAGAAAAGGGAAAGAAACCCTTGAGGAAGCCTCTAAAGACACCACAACATAGGAAACAAGGTAGGCCCTGGCTCTCTCTAAAGATGAACTTGAATTAAAGCAATGCAAGGCACAATTGGAGGCCATGACCTTGCAATTGAAGGCCAAAGATGAGGATCTAGAAAAGAAAATGGCAAAGGATGAAGAGGAGAAATAAGAAAAAGAAAAAGAAATCTTTGTTTTTAAGAAAGAAATAGATAATCATAAGGATATGGTGGCTCAAAGGGACATGCAAATTACTCAACTCAGGCAAAAGATTGAGCGACACACCCCTAAACCTGTCTCATTGAATGTATATGCTCAAAACCTGCAACTTACACTTGAGAATGGACAGCTCTGGGGTGAAATTATATAGCTCTGGAAGGATCTAGAGGCCCTAAGATAGGAGAAGGTGGCAGTGGAAAACAATTTGGCTCTGGCCTGTGAAACAGGGGAAACCCTGTTAGCTCAATGACCACCATCAGGTGTGTATGCCCTATTCCTTAGAGAACAATATTTAAGGTGGAAATTATTGAGGATAAGTTGCAATCTCCCTTTTGATTTTGACAATGATATGAAATTTGTTGAATTCTATTTGCAAAACCCAAAAGACCAACAAAATATATTGTGTGAATTCTTCCAACATGGCCACATCATGGGGCATGTGAATACTTCAATGCTTAATTTGTATGTGGGAGAACTTCAAATCAAGAGCTATCTATCTCTGCTCTAAAACAACAGATTGTGGGAAGACATAATGGATGAATATAATACAGCTGTAGGATCCATTGGTTTGTTAATGCACCATGAATGCCCCAAGACTACCTAGTTCACCAACACTTTTAGGGCCAATGCTTACAGGCAAGGTGTTATGGCTCATTATGTGCAAAACTTAAATTCTTGTATTGCTAATTTTTTTGCTATAGCTAGATATCTCCCAAATGCAGTAGTTACAAGCTGCATATGCAGGTTTGAGGACTTGCCTAATGTTCTCAAGAGGAGAGAGCCTATTTCACCAGCCAATATCAGATGGATGACTGACAAGGTACAAAAAATCATACCATTAATCTAACAAAGATAGCAAAATTAGATTCAACAACTAATGAGAGAAGGAAAATTTAGTACATGGTTCAACAGGGTGTAGGAAAATGATGGGTTCCAGCTGTTCCAATACAAGGATGAAGAAGACTACAATTGCAACACAATTATGGAGGGCAAGAACATATTGGATGAAGCAGATGAAGCATAGCCATGAGGACATGGCTTATATTTAGTAGGGGGTGATGATGAGCCATATATTTGACTCATCTATTTCATGATATTTCATGTTCTTAATACTTTCACAGACACTTTGGGATATATATTTACATATTATTATAATTATGTTTGTCTTTTGGTTGGATTATGCAAATGTTTGGTTTTCATTTCCTTTAATGAAATCTCTTACTTTATTTTACTGAATTACATTTCAAAAGTGCATATCTTATGTATTGTGGTACAAAGTTGTGAATATTTGTAGAAGGCTTGTAGCAGCGAACTGCCAGTGGTCTCCAGATCCCTTTGGAGCCCTCTATCCTAAAAAGAACCTGAACTCTGGATAGCTCTAGATGCTGAATACCTTCCAAGAATCATCTTCCCCTTGAGTCAATTACCGCCCCAACCCAATCCTAGGATGCAAACATAACTTCTACCTCAATCAAGCAACTGTGAAGAGTAACATCACCACCTCACCACATTTTTGCTGACTAATTAAAATATCTGTTAGCTGACCTCAGTTCCAACTGAAATTGCTACCACCTAGTGCCATACCATTTTAGGAGAATCATCTAGTTCGCCAAGGAGTTAGACTATCGCAGATCTCTGATCTGCAGTTACCACAGAGGAATCATGCATGTAATAAATTATACAACTGGCTCTAGTCTAAATTTGCTTTAGTTAGACTTGCTGTTAATTTCTTCTTTCCAATAATGCTCGACTGCATAAGTAGGAGCAATTTGTCTCTTTCTAGTTAGTTCCAGTTTCTAGTTTTCATAGATAGTTATCGCTAGATTGTTGTAACAGGAGGAAAGTTCCTTGTTTTCATGCTTGTAATTTTCATCCATTCCTGGACTATGATTTAATGCAAATGAAGGGAAATTTCTGCTGAAACACTTAGTTGAGCAAAGAGGATCAGCTCTGGCTGGAGGAGTAGGGCCCTCTTACCCATCTAAGAGAAGATCTCTTGGTATTCTTGTATGTGTGCAATTCTGTTATGTTTTCTATTCTATTAAGTTTCCATTTATCTTCTATGTGACTGTTAATTAAATTGTTTCCTGTAGGATTGTTCTTTAAATTCTAAAAACACCAAAAAGATAGACTTGTTATTTGTCAGCATTGTCATATTCAAAGTATTTCATTGTTGTAGATTAACAATGGATATAATTGATCTTCATTTACTTTTTTCTAGCATGCTAGATTAATTTCTTTTATTGCAAGTGTGTTTATTTCCAGCAAGTGTGTTTATTTCAGGAAGTGTGTTTATGTCCAGCAAATTAAGAGAGTTTCCTTCCAAGCAATTGTGTTTATTTCTCAGCAATTAGATAGATCTTTATTTCTGTATGCACTTTCATTTTTGGCACGACCCACGAACCAAGTTCCATCCAAGAAATCCATTCGACTAAACCCCCCATACCAAGAAGTCTTATCGCAGATCACTCTGGACACCTCCGGATTGATAAAAGTAAATGATGATGTATTAACAAGCACTACTAGGGTCACCACAACACAAGCAAATGAATCAAACATCCTTAAAATGACATGAGAAATGGAAGGACATAAGAAGGAAATTGAGCACTTGAAACATCAAGTGGAATACTACAAGGCTGCAAGGTATGACATAGGTGATTTCATGGAATATGCATTAGAAATCCATTATGACTTGACCTTGGTGCAAAAGGAGTTCTACAAGGATGTGTTAGATCTATAGGATGCCTACCAAGATGCATCAAAAAATTCTTACATGTTAAAAGAATGACAACATCATGAGGAAGGATTACAAAGATGCATGTGGATCACTTAGTAGAATGGCAACATGAATTCAAGGAATCACTCCTTGAGATACCAAGGAAGTACTCCTTGAGATACCATGTTTGAGAGAAAAGAAGATAAATCAAATGAACATGGGACTAAGTTACTCAAATGATACAACTCATAACTTAAATGAGGACACTTAAGAGATATTTAAAGACCATGGTCATTAATTAAAATATGCAATGAAAATAAGGCATGAATGTCACCCGCTACCCTTTAAGACAAACAATATTTTTTTCCTCAACATGAAATAATGGGACAATTGATTGGGATCTAGGGCCAACAGAGAAGCACTTTAGAACTCATCCTACGCATTAATAAACAACTCAACACAAGAAATGCAAATTGACATATTAACACAACAATATCCAACTAAGTTATTGAAAGTCAACTATTGATACCTCGTTCTCCATCCAGATTACAAAATCGGTCCACTTTTTGCTTTGTAACATTTCCTTTTCAAATTGCGTTGGATGCCGGCCATATTTCTCCTCCTGTCAAAACTTGGCACATGGACTATTTAAACTAATTAATATGCAATCATTTACTTTTTTCCTAGGAAATAAAAAAATATCATTTAACATATTAAATATGCTTACAAATGTGTAGATCAAGGCTGTAAACCTTTCTAGCCACTCTGATGCGTGGCATGAAGTTTGTCAAGCCTAGACTTAGAGGCCTTGTCCTGAAACATTTACTGATTCAATTTAACTATGCACAAATAAAAATTAAAAATTGTTTAATAAATTTGATATAATCTTATGAGCAAATTCAAATACCTGCGTACTCTCCTCATCGGACTTCATTCATGCATCAGACTTCTCATATGCTTTTACAAGCTCTTTCCATACTTTCACACTTACATCAATTGGCCTTTTTTTGAGCCTTAGCTCGAGAGGGAGTTTTTTTATCTTCTTTGTTTGGTTGCACTAAAATCTCTTGTAGTTTTGAGACATTCGTAGCTTTATCTTCTTTACAGACCAACCTATGCAAAATTCAGTCTCCATGTCATGGATAACTACTTTTTGCAGGTGCATGGGTATCTTTGAGAATGACAAATGTAGGTGCTCTTTGAACTGTTGAAGGCATGATTCCTTCAACCTATTCACAAATATTTTTCCAACATCTGTCATTCAGACTTCCCTTGAAACCACATCGTATTCTATCTCGGTATTGTAGCTGCCAATGCAAGATGTAAAACATGGCGTGGTGGAAGAAGTTTGTGTCCCAGGAGTGGCTGGGACATTGGAAGTCTCTGCTCCCTATTCCACATTCTTAGAGTTTATTGTTATTGATTTCATCTTGGATCGTTTGCTCGATCTAGGATTGGTTGGGGAATCAATTGATCTTTTATATCTGCATCATCATCATCCTCTGCAAAGATGCATGTGGATCACTTAGTAGAATGGTAACAAGAATTCAAGGAAGCACTCCTTGAGATACCAAGGAAGTATTCCTTGAGATACCATGTTTGAGAGAAAAGAAGATAAATCAAATCAACATGGGACTAAGTTACTCAAATGATACAACTCATAACTTAAATGAGGACACTTAAGAGATATTAAAAGACCATGGTCATTAATTAAAAGATGTGATGAAAATAAGGCATGAATGTCACCCACTGCCCTTTAAGGCGAACAATATTTTTTTCCTCAACATGAAATAATGGGACAATTGAGTGGGATCTAGGGCCAACAGAGAAGCACTTTAGAACTCATCCTACACATCAATAAACAACTCAACACAAGAAATGCAAATTGACATATTAACACAACAATATCCAACTAAGTTATTGAAAGTCAACTATTGATACCTTGTTCTCCATCGAGATTACAAAATCGGTCCACTTTTTGCTTTGTAACATTTCCTTTCCAAATTGCGTTGGATGCCGGCCATATTTCTCCTCTTGTCAAAACATGGCACATGGACTATTTAAACTAATTAATATGAAATCATTTAATTTTTCCCAGGAAATAAAAAAATATCATTTAACATATTAAATATGCTTACAAATGTGCAGATCAAGGCCTATAAACCTTTCTAGCCACTGTGATGCGTGGCATGAAGTTTGTCAAGCCTAACCTTGGAGGCCTTGTCCTGAAACATATACTAATTCAATTTAACTATGCACAAATAAAATTTAAAAATCATTTAGTAAATTTGATATAATCTTATGAGCAAATTCAAATACTCGCGTACTCTCCTCATCGGACTTCTTTCGTGCATCAGACTTCTCATATGCTTTTACAAGCTCTTTCCATAGTTTCACACTTACATCAATTGGCCTTTTTTTGAGCCTTAGCTTGGGAGGGAGTGTTTTTATATTCTTTGTTTGGTTGCACTGAAATCTCTTATAGTTTTGAGATATTTGTAATTTTATCTTCTTTACAGACCAACCTATGCCAAATTCAATCTCCATGTCATGGATAACTACTTTTTGCAAGTGCATGGCTATCTTTGAGAATGGAAAATGTAGATGGTCTTTGAACTGTTGAAGGCATGATTCCTTCAACCTATTCACAAATGTTTTTCCAACATCCGTCAGTATTGTAGCTGCCAATGCAAGATGCAAAACATGGCGTGGTGGAAGAAGTCTGTGTCCCAGGAGTGGCTGGGACATTGGAAGCCTCTGCTCCATGTTCCACATTCTTAGAGTTTATTGTTATTGATTTCATCCTGGATCTTTTGCTCAATCTAGGACTAGTTGGGGAATCAATTGATTCTCTTTGACACGGTTGATTTGGTTCCAATGTTTCAGGGACTTTACTAGATAGTTTTTCTATGTATCTGGCAAGCATTGTCAAGTCCACACCATCTAATTTGTTCACTACCTCTACCCCCAATATGGAAGCCAATGCCTCTTTATCTTTGTCAGTCTCATGTCCCTATATATATATATATATATATAATAAATTTCTTCTTTTAAATTTAGAAATAAAAAACTAAAAACTAAAAATCAAAGAAACAATGGAAACATTTACAAATCTATAAATTGACAATGAATTACCTCATTGTGGCTAGAGTTTGATCCCTTTGCTCCCTTCCCTCTATTGCTTGACATTTTGAGGCAACCTAGGGAAAATTATTTTTGTCCAGTCTGTGGAGGTAAACGAAGTACACATTGCCAGGTATGAAAATTTTTGTCTAGTTTGTGGTATGAAAGTTTTGTTTTGTGGTATGAAAGCAAGCTACCAATCAAAGAAATTAAAAGAAATGGGCGATTTAAAAGAAATGGGTGACTAATGAGCAAGCTGTACCTTGAATGACTCTCTTTCTGGAATTTCTTCTTCAACTTGAGGGAATTTGTTTGCTTGCAACATATTGTTTTCCAGAAATAAACATTCAACGGTTCCATAATTCAATACAAAACAATTGTTTAGGCATGAGATGGAGTACGAAAGGTAGGGGAAAGGCTGTAAAAAGAAGAAATGAGTGCTAAAATTGAACCTTTACTGCAGAGAGGAAGTCGTGGGCATGAAATGTAGTGTCAAATTGCAGTGTGAATTTTGATCTCTCAAAACCCTAAAGGAAATGATAAATTCATCCAAAACTTAATATAGTGCATCAATTTCCACTCGAGTTAAAGCATTGAATTTTAAATGTTCCATGTTAAAGATTATGCTCGAATTTTTTTGCTGGAAACTGAAGAAAAATTTCAAACATCACCATTCTACATATTCCAAGATAAAATAGAAAAAAACTTCCTAAACCCGAACCTCTGGTCATTTTAGCTTGCGATATTTATTGAGGAGAAACCTTAACAAATTATCTTCTTGTTACAACAACGTAGTTCAAAGATGAAGATCGAGTTATGCCGCAGACTGTGTGGTATACACCCATTCCATTTGGGCAATATGTTTTCAACCTTAATTCAATCACCAAGCCTCTTTGATCACTTGGTTACAACCAAATTCAACATGTTTGTAGCTTTAATTCAGTAAAGAAATGAAGGTTTGGCTTTCAAATGCAGAGGATATAGGAAGCTTTAGAGATTAAAAGGATAATGAAGTTTAGGCTTTTAACGCAGGTGGGAATTTTTAAGTTAGGCAGGAATTTTTAATTTTTTGTTTTTGATTCATTAGTCGGCACTATAGTTAGCGTAGTTAATGCCGACTTTCAGCCCTAAATGTAATCTCTTTGGGGTGCCAAAGGCGGCGCAAAGTGTGCCTAATTTAGCGCCTAGTTGTGCCAAACCAAAATGTTCCTCATGCAAACATTTAGAATTGAGGTAAATGTTTAAGTAGTAAGGGTTTTATAACATTGGAATCTAGTGAAACAACAACATACCACCAACTAGCTTGGAAAAAAATGGATACATCCTAGAAAATTTACATAATAAAAACATAATTTGATGGAACTTAAAAAAAGTTGTATTGTGTTTTAGTAACTCGAAAACAAAACTCTTTTACCTATCAAACAAATAAATTTAGATCTCATGCCTTCTCTTGGTTAATGAAGATATACATGCTAGCTAAATCAATCAAGATGTCAAAGGTTTTAGTTAGTGGCTAGACTTCCATGCAATACTAATTATGAAAGAATAACATATTAGGCTACAAATATGATTTCCATACAACATAAAGTAGGTCATGCTATGTATCAATCTTTCTATAAAGTTGTAGTAAATTGTTAAGTCTTATATGGGTTGAGCCATTTGTAAATATTTGTTGGATTTTATTTGATGAGGGGATTTCTACATAATGGTGCAGGAGCACCCCTACAAGACAGGATATTGTCTGCATGACAGGACATTAGTCTATTTTTAGCATGTTTGGCTTCATAATGTAATAAGGTCCATTGGACCAATGCATATGTATTAGATCAGCCTAGGAGAGTGTGCAGGCAGTTAGAGTTCGTGATCAGGTAGTATGAGCTGTCCTCTCCCAGCCGCTTGGAAGCTCCCAGCCGCTGGGAATCGAGTTGGTAGTACTCGTAGGATATTGCTATAAATAACTCAGATCAGTTAGGGTTTGAGGACACACAAGGAGAGTAGTAGTTATGTTATGTTGTACTGGTGATCATATCAGAGAGTAGTAGTTATGTTATGTTGCACTGGTGATTGAGTGAGATCCAGAGATCAGTCCAGACATTGTGAAACATTGTTGTAGAAACATGACATTTGTGTTTCATCTGAATAAGATCTCATCAATTGCATTATCTGGTTTATCAGCTGTTTATGTTTTGATTTCTATTCTGATTACAAGTTGATGGATTCTTTCAACCCTTCCACCGGTTGATTCTGTGAATCGGTGGAATGGTCATGCATGTTAGTTTAGGTTGCATTTTAGTTTTCTATTTATGCATTTCATTGTGTGAGAGATCAGTTGGTCGCATGCTATGAATCAACCTAGCATCCTCATGTGCTAGGTTTAGGAAGATAAACTATTAAGTTTTGATCTGAAGGTGATCCGGCCCGATCATCATATTTTCTTTGTAAAATTGTGCGGTTCTGTGAGTTTGCATGCAGCTGACAGATATACAGGGATCTGCATGTGCTTTTCCAGACGGAGTGAATCACATCGACATCTGTGAGTATATCGCTATCTAGATCGGGTTATGAAGTTGACGAAGACTGTATGTTTCAAGTGCATCAGGATGATATAGGTTGGATATATACTCAGTGTGTATATCGTCGTCAGGATCATCTTTCGTGTGTATCCATCATCCGCATATCGCTATCGTATGCGGAAGTGAAAGTTCATTTTTTGGCTAAGGATCGGAAAGATCATCATCAGGATATTAAGAGATCACCCGGATATTCATTATCATGTTGCGGAGGATATAAGTGTCTTATATCCTGTTGACATCATCATCAGGTGCATTGACATCATCATCAGGTGCATGTGACGTCATCATCATCAGGATATTGCGAATATCACCCGATGCAGATTTATCCTGCTGACGTTAAGCGTTTCAGCATCGGTAGGAGTAATAGCGTCGGGGAGACCTTTTTCGGCTTGGCCGATAGAAGAAGTGTTGCCGATAGGCAACCTGACTGATGAAAAGAGATATCGGGGTGATATCGGACATCGGGACAGAGTGTTGGAGTCCGACCGATAAGCCAAGTCTGGCCGATCGGTATAGGACCGATATATTCATCGGGGTGACATTAGTCATCGGAGGTAAGACATTTCCCCTTGGCCGATGAACCATCTCTCGGCGAAAGGCGATAAGGAAGTGAACAGTAGTCAGCAGGAGGATATTTCATGCCCCTTCGAAATATGATGATGCTGTCTGTGTTAGCAAGAAATATGATGATGATGATAAGCCGATAGGATTTTAACATGCTGGTTGTGTTAATGACTCCTCCTTCCCATTTGTAAGCTTCTGTTGCGTTTTACCTCTGCATCATAGTGGTATCAGAGCGAAGGAAGGATCTTTTGGAAAAGATAAGGATATAGCAGGATGTCAGGTGACGAAGGAACATCTGAGATTCTGGCAAGGATGACCAACGTTGAGTTGGCAGTTCTGGTGAAGAAACAGATTGCAGAGAGCAAGGCCGTGAAGGCTCAGAATCAGGAATTGAAGGATGAGTTAGCGAAGTTGAGGAACAGAGTAGGTTCTGGTAGAGAAGAAGATAGGGAAGAAGAAGAGATCCCTAGTTGGAACGAGGAGGTTGTTCCTGCAGACCAGAGACCACTGTTGAACGCCCTCAAGGCCATGGAGAGGAGAACCATGGATGTGAAACTGGATTTGCCAGTGTTTACAGGAAAGATGGAACCTGATTCAGTGATGGAGTGGATAGACTCCTTGAACAATTTCTTTGAAACAGAGGAGATACCAGAACAACAGAGGGTGAAAATAGCCCAGTCAAAAATGAAAGAAGCTGCCTTGACATGGTGGAATTTCGTCCAAGATGATAGAGTACAGGAAGGAAAGCGTAGAGTCGCTACATGGAAGAAGATGATGGCATTAGTAAAGGAAGCTTATGTCCCATTGGATTACAGTATCCAATTACACAAGAGGAAGCAAAACCTGAAGCAGAAGGAGCTAGATGTCAGCTCATATACAGAAGAATTCATGAAACTTTGTATGAAAACAAAGGTAAAGGAAAGTGAAGAAGAGAAGGTAGCCAGATACCTCAATGGATTGAGGTTCAACATTCAGGAAGATTTAAGTCTGCATAATCCAGATACAGTTCAGAAATGCTTTTAGTTGGCATTGAAAGTGGAAGAGAAGTTAAAGAGAAAATAGGAACAACACAATAGAGGAAGAGGAAGACAACAAAGAGGTGGAAGAGGTCCTTTTAGAGGTAGAGGACATGGACATGGATATCAAGGAGAATCCAGTCATGACAATAGTAAGGGAAACAATAGTCAGGGAAACAATAGTCAGAACCAAGGAGAAAATTATAGTCAGCAAGGAAACTTCAGAGGTAGAAGACCTTTCAGAGGAAGATCCCAGGGCAGAGGATCCATCAGATGTTATAACTGTAACAAAGAAGGCCATATAGCCAGCAGATGTCCAGAAAAGGCCACAAGCTCAACAGGAGAAAGGAGAACAAATCTGATCCAAGAACCTGATAATCAAAGTATGACAGGCTCTAATGCTTTTCAGAGTGTGAACGCTCCTGATAATTATGGATACCCAGAAAGTGGAGAGTCCCTAATGATGAGAAGAACAGTGACTACCATGAAGGTACCTGACAAAGAATCCCCTCAAAGAAAGTCTCTTTTCAGGACCATTTGCAAAGCAGGAGGTAAGGCATGTAAAGTTTTGATTGATTCTGGTTCTACTAAAAATTTTGTGTCTGAAGAAATTGTGACAAAGCTTAAGCTTAGGAGATTGCCTCACCCATCCCCATATAAAGTCTCATGGCTTACCCAAGGTCAGCAGACAATTGTAGAAGAGCAGGCTTGGGTAGAATTTCAGATTGGAGCATATAAGGATAAGTTGTTGTTTGACATTACCACGATGGATGCTTGCAATCTTTTATTTGGTAGACCATGGCAGTATGATTTGAAGGCACAACATGATGGTGTTAGAAACATCTATACAATTACTAAAGATGGTAAGGTTATAAAGTTACTACCATTGACGGAGAAGGAGGAGAAATCTAAAGGAAAAGAGGTGAAGGTAATGCTGATGGAAGGTAAACAGTTCATGAAAGAAGTAGCAGCAGAAGGTGCAGTTGCATATGCCCTAATCCCATGTATGAGGGTGAATAAAGAACAGCAACAAGAAGTCAAGGAAGAGAAGAAGCAAAGGTTCATAGACCCAGCTATCCAAGAGCTATTGGATAAGTACAAAGGTATCATCTCAGAAGGAATGCCAAGATCCCTACCACCTGTCAGGGATATTAGTCACTGCATAGACTTAATTCCAGGGTCAACACTTCCAAACAAAGCAGCCTATAAGCTAACTCCAGAACAGAATGCAGAAGTAGCCAGACAAATTGAAGAATTATTGGATTCAGGTCTGATTGGGAAAAGTTTAAGTCCATGTGCAGTACCAGCTGTACTAGCACCAAAGAAGGAAGGTACTTGGAGGCTTTGCACAGATTCCAGAGCTATTAACAAGATCACAATCAGGTATAGGTTTCCAATCCCTAGGATAAAGGATTTACTTGACTGTTTGGGAGGTGCTAAGTATTTTACAAAAATAGATTTGAAGAGTGGATATCATCAGATCAGGATTAGGCCAGGAGATGAATGGAAAACAACATTCAAAACTAATGAAGGGTTATATGAGTGGAAGGTTATGCCTTTTGGTTTATCTAATGCACCTAGTACTTTTATGAGGTTGATGAATGAGGTTTTGAAAGAGTTCATTGGTAAGTTTGTCATAGTATATCTAGATGACATTCTGATTTTCAGCAACACAAAAGAAGAACATCTCAGACACATAGATTTGGTTCTTAAGAGGTTACATAAAGAGCAGCTGATGATAAATTTAGACAAGTTTTTGTTCATGCAAGAGGAGATCACATATTTGGGTTTTGTCATTTCACAAGGAAAGTTACAAATGGATAAGGAGAAGGTAAGTGCCATATTGTCTTGGCCAACCCCAAAGACTATGAATGATGTCAGAAGTTTCCATGGGTTAGCAACCTTCTACAGGAAGTTTATAAGAGGGTTTAGTCATATTTGTGCACCCATGCTTGATACCATCAAAGGAGGACAGAAGTGCAGATTTGTTTGGACTCAAAGAGCAGATGATTCTTTTGAAACATTGAAGAAGAAGGTGGCACAGCAGCCAGTCCTTGCACTTCCAGACTTTAACAAAATCTTTCAGGTGGAATGCGATGCCAGTCACATGACCATTGGAGCAGTACTCAGCCAAGAAGGTAGACCTATTGCATTTTTCAGTGAGAAGCTCAATGATGCTAAAAAGAGGTATTCCTCATATGATTTGGAAATGTATGCTTTAGTCCAGTCACTCAAGAAATGGAGGCATTACTTGATGCCAAAGGAATTCATAGTATTCACAGATAACCAGGCTCTGAGTTTCATAAACAGCTAGGAAAAGCTGAACCACAGACACATGAAATGGGTAGAAACCTTACAAGCTTTTACTTTTACATTGAAGCATAAGAAAGGAGTCAAGAATAAAGTTGCAGATGCTTTGAGCAGGAGAGTTCTAACAGTCAACTAGATTCAGTTAGAAAGTGTTGGCATTGATTCACTAAAGACCATGTATGAGACTGATGAAGATTTTGGGGAGATATATCATGTATGTACTTCTTTTGGAGAGAAATATCATGCTGAATTCTCTGAATTTTTGATTCAGGATGGATTGTTGTTCAAAGGTGGACAGTTATGTATTCCAAGGTGTTCTATGAGGTTAAACATCATTAAGGAGAAACATTGTGGAGCTATGGCAGGTCATTTTGGTCTAGATAAGACTCTTGATCTGGTCCGAAGACATTACTTTTGGCCTAAGTTACAATCAGATGTCAGAAAATTTGTAGAGACATGTGTGATATGTCAGAAAGCTAAAGGCAGGTCGACTAATGCAGGTTTATATCAGCCCTTACCCATTCCTTCCAGACCATGGGAAAGCATAAGTATGGATTTTGTCTTGGGTTTACCAAGGACAAGGAAAGGGTTTGACAGTGTTTTTGTTGTAGTGGATAGATTCAGCAAAATGGCACATTTCTTGCCATGCAAAACCATTGCTGATGCTTCATACATTGCAGATTTGTTTTTCAGGGAGATTGTCAGAATCCATGGATTGCCATTGAGCATAGTGTCCGATAGGGATGTGAAGTTTATTGGTCACTTCTGGAGAACTCTTTGGAAGAAACTTGGAACAAATTTGTCTTTTTCCTCTGCATATCATCCTCAAACGGATGGACAGACTGAAGTAGTGAACCGTTCCTTAGGAAATTTGCTTAGATGTTTGACAAAACAACATGGAGAAAAGTGGGATAATATTCTATCTCAAGCTGAATTTTCCTATAATGATACTGTCAATAGGAGCACAGGGAAATCACCTTTTCAGATAGTTTATGGTATGCATCCACAAGGAATTTTGGAATTGAGAGATCTACCTACAGTAGACCCTGTTAGTGTAGAAGGAGAAGCTTTTGCAGAAGCCATCAAAGAGGTTCATGATCAAGTCAAGACCCAACTGCAGCAAACCACCTTGAAGTATAAGGAATATGCTGATACAAAGAAGAAGGATGTTCAGTTTGATGTTGGAGATTTGGTATGGGTTCATTTGAAGAAGGACAGACTTCCTAAGGGAAAATATACTAAACTTATGCAGAGAAAAGTTGGACCATGTCAGATTTTGCACAAGCATGGATAGAATGCTTATGAGATACAACTCCCCCCTGATCTTGGTTTGTCCCCTATATTCAATGTATGTGATTTAACTCCATACAAGTCTTATCCCGATGCAGATCAGGATCTCTTACAGGATACAGTCCATGATAACATTCCCAAGCATGATCCTCCACAGTTGTAGAAGGTTTTGGACACCCGAGTGGTCAAACAGACCCGGAACAAATAGTACTTGGAGTATCTAGTCTCTTGGAAGGGAAAGCCTAATTTCGAAGCAGTATGGATGACTGAAGAGCAGATCCAGAAACATGGTGCAGATCTTCATACTCTCATCTCAAGTGGACTTGAGATTTCTTCTTCTGGGGAGTATGGTGCAGGAGCACCCCTACAAGACAGGATATTGTCCGCATGATAGGACATTAGTCTATTTTTAGCATGTATGACTTCATAATGTAATAAGGTCCATTGGACCAATGCATATGTATTAGATCAGCCTAGGAGAGTGTGCAGGCAATTAGAGTTCGTGATCGGGTAGTATGAGCTGTCCTCTCCCAGCCGCTTGGAAGCTCCCAGCCGCTGGGAATTGAGTTGGTAGTACTCGTAGGATATTGCTATAAATAACTCAGATCAGTTAGGGTTTGAGGACACACAAGGAGAGTAGTAGTTATGTTATCTTGTACTGGTGATCATATCAGAGAGTAGTAGTTATGTTATGTTGCACTGGTGATTGAGTGAGATCCAGAGATCAGTCCAGACATTGTGAAACATTGTTGTAGAAACAGGACATTTGTGTTTCATCTGAATAAGATCTCATCAATTGCATTATCTGGTTTATCAGCTGTTTATGTTTTGATTTCTATTCTGATTACAAGTTGATGGATTCTTTCAACCCTTCCACCGGTTGATTCTGTGAATCGGTGGAATGGTCATGCATGTTAGTTTTAGGTTGCATTTTAGTTTTCTGTTTATGCATTTCATTGTGTGAGAGATCAGTTGGTCGCATGCTATGAATCAACCTAGCATCCTCATGTGCTAGGTTTAGGAAGATAAACTGTTAAGTTTTGATCTGAAGGTGATCCGACCCGATCATCATATTTTCTTTGTAAAATTGTACGGTTCTGTGAGTTTGCATGCAGCTGACGGATATACAGGGATCTGCATGTGCTTTTCCAGACGGAGTGAATCACATCGACATCTGTGAGTATATCGCTATCCAGATCGGGTTATGAAGTTGACGAAGACTGTATGTTTCAAGTGCATCAGGATGATATAGGTTGGATATATACTCAGTGTGTATATCGTCGTCAGGATCATCTTTCGTGTGTATCCATCATCCGCATATCGCTATCGTATGCGGAAGTGAAAGTTCATTTTTTGGCTAAGGACCGGAAAGATCATCATCAGGATATTAAGAGATCACCCGGATATTCATTATCATGTTGCGGAGGATATAAGTGTCTTATATCCTGTTGACATCATCATCAGGTGCATTGACATCATCATCAGGTGCATGTGACGTCATCGTCATCAGGATATTGCGAATATCACCCGATGCAGATTTATCCTGCTGACGTTAAGCGTTTCGGCATCGGTAGGAGTAATAGCATCGGGGAGACCTTTTTCGGCTTGGCCGATAGAAGAAGTGTTGCCGATAGGCAACCTGACCGATGAAAAGAGATATCGGGGTGATATCGGACATCGGGACAAAGTGTTGGAGTCCGGCCGATAAGCCAAGTCTGGCCGATCGGTATAGGACCGATATATTCATCGGGGTGACATTAGTCATTGGGGGTAAGACATTTCCCCTTGGTCGATGAACCATCTCTCAGCGAAAGGCGATAAGGAAGTGAACAGTAGTCAGCAGGAGGATATTTCATGCCCCTTCGAAATATGATGATGCTGTCTGTGTTAGCAAGAAATATGATGATGATGATAAGCCGATAGGATTTTAACATGCTGGTTGTGTTAATGACTCCTCCTTCCCATTTGTAAGCTTCTGTTGCGTTTTACCTCTGCATCACATAACCAACCCAACTACTTTCACCACGGCCTCTATGGAGGATAATCACCAATCATAAAAAAAAAAATCAAGAATTACAGTTTTGGATCTTATCTAAGATAAATATTCTCACACTATCCAATGTAAAGTAGGTTTGAATCAAGAATAAGGAATCCAATCTCTAGTTTTCAAAGAGAAAATATCTACAGTTTTAATGAATTTATGGAAGAAGTGTAAGGTAGAGAAGTGACTAAAATTATTAGTAATAGGTTTTCTTTCATCTAGGATAACAAGGCACCATGGAAGGGATGTTCAACTAAAATTATTAGTAATAGGTTTAATTTGTAGTCAGCTTGTAAATAAATGTATTTTTGATGTTAATTTGTAGTCATCTTGTAATCATAAGATTTGAGCTCTAGTTGTCAAGCTTTCACGTGTAAACTTTTGTGAAGAGAAAAATGTTGCAATGTCCTATTTTGTTTTTCATAGTGCGTCTTAATGAAAAGCGAGCGTATTAACAAGATAATTTCAGCAATATTCTCTTGGTGCACAGTTGTTATGTGACTATTGTCATTGTTGTGTATTACAGGATCTAGTGGAGGCCATGGAGAGAGGACGTGGATGGCGTAGAACTACTAAATCGTAGAGAGAAAAGTGGGTGGAAATAGATATGACAATGGAATCTGCAGATACAATAGAGGTAAGAAGAGAAAGCAACCTCAACCAAAGGAGGAAGGTGTTTATGAATTCACAAATGCTACAACATAGAGGAGATAAAGTCATTTTTTGTCCATAAGGCCTACGAGGTCAAACTTATTGGTTGAAAATGCACAGGAATGGTAATTAAATGTGATTCTATAATCAAGGGAAAAGTTTGAAAATTAGGATGGCCAAAACATGATATCAATATGTCAAATATATGACTAAAGTGAGGTTTTGTGTTGGATAGCATATTCGTTGAAATGATATAATTGGTGTACTAAACATTATTTACTATGTTGTGTATTATAGGGGCTAGATGAGGCCATGGCAACAGATCACGTCATATCAAATGAGGACACAATGGATGAAGCGGGACATCAGGTACTCAAATTTTGACTTAACTTAGGAAAAAATGATCTGATGGCATTTTGTGATACATCCATTTTTTTCATAGTATTATTGAAATTTATAATGTATTATCCAATCTTGACATAAATTAATGCATGTTGTTGATTATTTTAGATGGAGATTGGAGCAAATGCAAAGCCTGAGCGTTCAACTAGCAAAAGAACAAGATATGTACATGGAAGTGGACCTAAAACTGTTAAATCATGTAGAGGATAGTGGGTGGAAGAGGATATGACAATGGATCCTGCAGACATAACAAATGATTGCACTGAACAAGAGGTTGGTCATGACTATAGTACATGGGATGAATACTTTTAGAAAATTGTTGTTTGTGGATGTTCTGTATGTTGTGGAAAGAAACAATTCAAATGAGCTATTGTAAAAAGACATTACATATATGATGAGCTTCTAGTCGGTAGTATGCCTCCTACAATCGATACAAATCCAATAGGAATTATGGTAAGTAATTTTCCAATTTGATATAAATAACATGTATACTTCATTTAAACATTGTTTTATATTATTTAAATAACTAATTTTTTTCTTAATGGATACTTGCAGGATAAAGTTCTTAGTTTAAAGTTTCTTGGATCATCAAATTCTAGCCTAGAGGGCAATGATAATTTATCAGATGATACATCTAACAAAAATATGTGCCAATATACCAGCTCAGAAGATGAGGAATTGACGAAAACAAGCAATAGAACAAGAACCAGTTTAAAGATGCATAATTTGCTTAAAGAGAAGGGGAAGGTGGACTACATACCCTATGAGAATGAATGTGATGGAGATGATGACTTACCCCTGAGTTTGAGATCAATTTACAAAGAGACATTTGATCATCGACTATATTGTGCTTGGCCTAGTGATCAACAACTACCTAGAGTGTAGGCAGTGTTTCAATTTTGGGGATACAACTACATGATACGACCCTCCAATATTCATGGAGTGAATCTAGGCCTCTTTATTGTCCAAAGAATACATTTGGGATTTAAACATAGAAACAATTCAGAACAAACCACTAGGAGATTAATGCCATATTATGTTCCATCATATTACAGTGGTGAATGGAGAAGGCTAGAAGAATATAAGCCTAGCATGTCAACATATGGTCTAAATTTGAATATGTATACACATCATCTCCAATTGGAAAGTGGAAAAGAAATGAATAGAGGTCATCTTATGTATATAGATAGATGTGCATACACACACAAAAATATTGCAGGATTTATAAATAGTTGTAAGGGAAGGGACCCTACTATAAGACTGAATTATCAATTTGTTGATGTTATAAATGATAAAGATGGAGATATGGAAAGAGAGGTTGATAGATTGATAATGGTTGAGGCTATTATGGACCTTACCATTGGGGATGAGTTATTGATTGACTACCCCTTCTTAAATTACACTCCTGCGCAAAAGAAAAGGGAAGAACAAGGTCTCCATAAGGATGTTCTTAAGGGAAGAAAACCAAAGAATAATAAATGAGTGTGGACTGATGTTTTATAAACTATGTTGTCAAAATTGTGTTTTATTTAAATTATTGTATAAAAAAGGTAGTCTATAAAATAATTTTCCATTATTCAATTGATGTATATATGTTCATACAATTTATATTTTTATTTTTAAGCCATATTTGATTATATTTCTTTGAAATTGATACATTTATGATTTATCCAATTGTTGCCAAACATTAAATAATGCTTGCATTTGTTGATAGGTAGAAGATGTTGATGAAACACATACTAATACCCAAGATCCAACTAGGTTATTAAGATTTGGACGGGATGATCCAAACCATCCTTTAAACAATACCAGGGTGAAAAGAGCAACATTGAAGAGAATACTACCAGTTGAGGAATTTGAAGAGTTGATGAGATCCGCATGCACTGATGACATGCCACCTAGCCTTAATGATGATGATCATGATAGTGAAAATGCAGTGCATGAAGAAGGATTGAATGAAATGCTTATAGGTTTCTTTGGGGATGGAAACAATGATGACAATAATGATCATATGGTTGACAATAACAATGATAGCAGGGGTAATTACCACCAACGTAATGATGATAACAACCTGAAAGACTCCATCAAGCAAGCAACGAAGACACCTGTGTTCAAATCAGGTGCAAGTAGAACCTCAAAACTGGCATGCACATTAATATTATTAGAAATCAAGTCATTATTTGGTTGGTTAGACAAAGGATTCACTACCCTATTGAAGTGAGTTAAAATCTATTTCTTACTTTGCATTGTCAATTGGTGTACATAATTCATAAACATTCATCAACTTCGTTTATATTTCTTTAAGGGGATTTTAAAACCATATATTGTATATAAATATTCCTAGTATAGATTGACATATCAAACATGTTCATCATAATTCAAACAGTCAATTGATTTAATCTTTAGCAATCTTACAGGGCACTAAAAAATAAAATATTCCTTGAAGAGAATGCATTGCCATCAACTTGCAGAGAGGTGCGTTTGTTGTTGGTTGAGTTGGGGATTGAATATAAGCACATTCATTCATGTAAAAATGATTACATTTTATACATAGATGAATATCAAAACAAGGTAGAATGCCCTGTATGCAAAGAGAAGAGATATTTTATAGATGTACAAGGTCCTACAGTTCCAAAGAAGGTTTTATGTCACATGCCAATTATACCTAGACTTTAACGAATGTTTTATTGCAAGTCACTTGCACAATTGATGGACTGACATGCAAGGAATAGGAGTAAAGATGGATTCATGTGAATTCTGGCTGACTCCAAAGCAATGAAACACAGAGGAAAAATGGCCAAGAAAATTCAAAGATGAACCCCGTAGTACATCAGGTTTGGTCTTGCAAATTATGGAGTGTGCCCATTCTCTTTCCTGATCTCAAATTATAGTGTTTGGCCAGTTAGATTGATAGTACACAATATTCCCCATGGATGAGTGTTAGAAAGGAGCACCTTATGTTGACTCTCATTGTTCCAGGAAAACATCAAGTTAAAAATATGGATGTTTATCTTGTGCCTTTATTGATGAGATGCAATTGCTATGGAAAGGCATAAGAATGTATGACATATCACATCCTCCATCAAATAGGTCCTTCATGTTGTATGGTGTGATTTGTTAGACTATTCATGATTTCCCAGGACTTGGTGTTTGTTCTAGTAAGATAAAATATTTACGTATTTACACTCGTAATTTATTTTCATCCCAACTTTCATATTTAGTTTTATACTATTTTTTTGATGTTATTAAATTTACTTATTGAATTGAAAGGCTTCAAACAAAGGGGATATTTGCATGTCCAAGATGTGTAAAATAGTTTCAAGGGTGGTATAATAAAGATCTACATAAATTGATCTATGCAAACAACAAGGTTTTTCTACCACTTGATCATAAGTTTAGAAATCGTCTGAACAATCAATTGGATGGAAAAGTTGAAAATAGAGGGCCTCCCATGATTATGGGTCTAGGTGATTGGCTTAAAAAGTATGAAGATGCTGAATTGAAAGCTTGGGAGGACTTTTTTGATCGGGGTGATTCAATTGAAGAACCAGAACAAGTTGTAGTTAATATGCTAGAAGGAATAAAAAGGAAATCCATATTTTATGAGCTCCTTTACTGGAAGGATCTATTAATATCTCATCTATTAGATCCTATGAACATCTTCAAAAATATCCCAGATTCTATATATTGCTCTTTTGCATACGAAAATTGATAGAAAACATTTGTGGCCAAACAAGGAAAATGAAACATATGCAGAAGCTCCATGGATTTTGAAAAAAAAAAGAGCTAGACCAACTAAAAAATGTCATCCGTTCAATAAGGATACCTATTGGCTATGGGTCATCATTGGCTAAAGCTTTTATAGTTGATGGACATATCACAGGATTTAAAACACATGATTTTCATAATTTTATGAAGGTATTATATATCATCATTTAACATTTACTGGTAACATTGATTAAGTACTAAATATATTTTGATATTTTATTATGTGAGAAAAAATTACTAATGACCTTTTCATAAATCTGTTTGATAGCATATCATGCCATTGACAATTAGGGGGAATTCTTGTTGATGTGTTTTTTGTGCACATGCAAACTCAGAATAAAATACCGAGGTATTCTATCCTCTCTTGAACAAAGTCTCTCAAAGGCTAAGCAATGCGATCCAATGAGACAACTCCAAGGTTGCAGATGTCAGGTCTTGACTTGCAATGGATAGACTTAGTAGTTGATGTGATTTTGCTGAAACTCACAAAGGGACTTACATTGAATTGACTCCTTATTCCAATGAAATATGTTATTCTCCTTCTTGTGAAGTGGAACTCTACAAACCAAATATGAAAAGAAAATACAAAAAGACAAGGGTTTAGGAAATCTACTCTAAGGACAAAGAGATAATGAAACATGTTGAGATAGACAAACTCCCATTGAAACCAAACTCTGTTTCGCCATGAGAACCAACAACTACGCGAAGTTGGTGCAATCTTCTAAGGAAACTCAAGGATTTTCATGTTGCAAATCTTCATCCAAACACCCACTGCTGGCGTAGCTTGAACGAGCATCCACAATTGAACTAAAACATATGTGGTTCAGGCTAACTTTGCAAAATGACTTATCAGTGACAAATCATAAAAAGTATGAACCAGAAGAATTCATCAAATATCTTTACATATATTCACTACATCAATGCACTTCTAATCTATTTCTAAGCTACTTGGAAACATTTCTCCATCACATTCGAGAATTTGAAACCATGCTAACATTCCATCACCACACAAATCACCATGAAGCATTCAACAATGAGCTTGTATTGATTTTGGAAATGTATTTTTTTACAACAATTTCATATGTCCTCTCAATGATTTTGAAAAGTCTCCTCTAATCTACCTCGATAGAATTCAGCAAGGAGGAGGCCAAAACGAGGTACATACATCTCAACTCAGGATAAAAAGGGCATGAACAAGGAATTGTGTTGCTTCTTTCACTTCGACCATGCGAACAAACTTCAAATTGTAGAATTGTAACCAAGTGAGCTTTCAAAGCCAAATTCGAGATTTCCAAGATCTCTCTTATGCCAAAAAATACAAAAAAAAAGCATAAAACTTCAAAAACCCCAAAAAGTAAAAAATTAAAAAATACCAAAGAACAAGGATGGATTTCTCAGCATACGTGAAACAGTTTGATGGTTGTGAGCAGCAATATGTTCATCATCAAGGTGATATTCTTCAGCTTTGGTGGACTTTGAATCCACAACTCTATCCCAAGAGTTTGGGTGACTTCGCATCAAGGAAGAGATGTAGAATTCATGATACCAATGGACACGAGGAATTGTATTGCCTAACATTTTTATCAAGAATGGAATTAGCATTAGAAGGGAAAATTTATTTTTCACAGGTACATGAGCCAATTGTTTCTACAAAGGTGGTTCCTGACGCCTTGTTTGACGAAAGAGAGTTCTTCATAAGTTTTAAGGAAATGATCAAGAAGAGACTAAGTATTAAGAAGGACCTGCTTGCAAAAGAAATGTTGATTCCAGGTGGTTGGTGCAGGATTCACAACACCACTCATTCAAAACTCATGTGTTCATCTTGTCAGGAAACTGTTCATCAAGTGAAGGAAGATTTAAAGTTGGAAGAAGAATCCAAAGTGCAATTGAGATTAGACAACTTGTGGAGCAAATGTCTTCAAGAAATTAATTCATTACCCAAAGGAGAAGATGTTCCCATGTTATTCAGCAGTGAAGATAGTACAAGTGAACTAGATAATCAAGTGGAAGGTCCATTTGAATACCTTCTTCCAAGTAAGAATGAACTTCCTGCTGAAAAAGTTGAAAAAGTAATAGAAGACATCCAAAGAAAGGTAATTGAAGAACAAGATGTTTCCTCCATCGAAGAAGAAAGTGAATCGAGTTCATTACAAGAAGAAGAATTCCTTGCCGCATACTCATTCATGTTGATAGAAGAGATTATTCAAGATGAATTGCAAGAGGTTTCAAGAGTCCTTGAAAGAGATGGTAATCATGAAGATATCCTACAAGCCATCATCCACAAGCCTGACAATCAAGTGCAATTCGAAGGGGCGCATGACACTCTCATAGATGAAGTACAGCCAAAGTCATCCCAAAATGAACAAGTTGAAGAAATGGAGGCCAAATATACAAAACAATTCAAATTGATGTCGGATCCATTGCTGAAAATCTACGATGAATTAACAGGTGAAATGTTCCATGCCTCTAAATTTTCATTATTTTCACCTTTTCATTTTGATATGCCCACTATTGATTATAATGTTGATTTGCATGTTACGGATGCGAGTGGGATGATCCATCATCAACTTCGACCTCCCAACACATTGATGAGAGACAAAAGAGAATTGCTACTTGAGGATGAAGACCACCAGGTTGTATCTTTCCCTGCTCCTAGTGATGAAGATTACGAATTTGAAGATCATGAATTTCCAAATTGTGAATTTGAAGAGTATGAATTTGATTATGGAAATTTTGGAGAAACACCCTGCATATGGATTAATCACGGTCCAAATGAGTCACCGCAGCTGCTAATTTTGTGCAAGATTTTTTCTGAATTCGATGATTGTGTTGTGAGAGAATTTTTCTCTGAATTCAAGGACAAATTTGCCAAAATCTGAACGATCACGTGTGCCTTACTGTTGCTTTTCATTTTGAGAAATCGTTTGAGGTCATGTATATATTTGGGTCTTTTGAGTCGTATCTGCTCTTTGTGCATAGTTGCTTAGAGTAGGTTTTCTTTTCTGTTGCTTTAGATTAGTTTTGCTGTGTTTAGTTAGTCTTGAGCTTAGTTTGCTTTTCATAGTTTAGGTTGTTGTTGTAGTTTTAGGTTTCTTCCATGGGTTTCCCATTGGTGAAGTGGGCATTGTTATCTTTTAAAGCACATTTAGCCTGATTCTTATCAAATGTTAACTCATTTCTTTGATAAATGTTCATGAAATTCTTTGGAATCTGAAGATGATTTTCTTTAACTTTATCAACTAGCTAAGATTTGTACTTGACTCGGAAAGGAATGCTATATTGTGTCTTGACACTGACATCTCATGATTATCATGTTTAAAATGCCAAATCTTAATCTAATTATTAACCTCTTAGTTTTCCTTTGAGAAACTTGCGTCAGATAGATGGATTCATTGTGGACTCCATTGTTAGAATTTGAATAGCATGTTGCTTGTTCTTGGAAGATAAATCATCTATTTAGAATGACTTGAACTATTTTGAGATCTTATATCTTTTCACGCTTTTAAAATCTAGAGGTACTTAAGTGAATCTTTGTGATCTCGTATTAAGTGAAAAATCTAAAGGTCCACCTTTGCACCCATTATAAGTCGACACCCAGTTGGTTGAGTTATCACGTAGCGGTACTGCATTGTACTCTACCAAGCAAAAATCATGTTGAAAATCAAAAGAAAAGAAAAGGAAAGGAAATGAAATGAGAAAATCACAATCACACACTATAACTCAATTAGATGGACAATCGAGTAATCTTTATCGAGGCTATGGATGCCTGACTGGCAGTAGGGCTCTACTCGAGTGGAATTACGAGACAAAGCCGTCGGGGCTATAGATGCTCGCTGGCAGTGGGGCCATGTCTAGGTAGTTCATGAGGTGTGTACTAATCACATAGCTTAATGCGAAGGAACTGAGGTGATCTTAGTTACAAATGTATGGGAATGAACTCACGATGCACACACTTGGATCCTCGGGATATGAATGGTTGTGCTAAGCTTTTGATTTTGACTCTTTGATCAAGTATGCATGTTTATTTGGCCTAACGTGTGGGTGTACGTAGGAATTTTGAAATTGTGATTCTTGTTTATCTTTGGAACTCTTGAGATTTTATTTTAATCACTCTTCTAGAAATGGTTAACTATGAAGTGTCTCAATCCAATCTAAGATTCTTCTTCCCTTTTGACTGCGTTTCCTAGCTAGTTGATAAGATTGGAGGAATTGTTTGAACTTTCTGGGTCTGGATTGGGTCTTTGTCATTGAAATGTTCAGGAACATTTATTCAAATTGGCACTAGATGTTGTGACGTTATTGCAACATTGCCCCATAGGATGGGGACCCTCTCTCTTTTGAGATTTTGGCATAGGGTAGCTTTGTTTTGGTTGTAGTCCTTTGTTCTATTTTCCTTAACATGGGTGGGATTTCAAGTTATGTGAGCTTGGTCAAATATTCCGCTTGGACACACACTCAGAGTCACATTGTGTTTTCTCAAGTAATTGTAGTAAGTTAAATAACTTCCTCAACTTTCGCGCTAGTAGTCGGCGGTTTGAAAAGTCTATTCTCAGCGGAATTCATTCCTCAAATTATACATAGCATGCTCAAATGTCAACTCTGCCACATGTTTAGCTCAATCTTGTAATGCATATTATCCATTTCATAGATGACGGTTCCACTGGTCTGGCTTGATGCACTTTCATCCTCACATTATAATTCATGTTCTTTTCAAATTTCCCGCCTTGAAGCACTTCTTGCTTATTCTTGTAGTTCGCATTCATACTCATCGGCAGAATTTCGTGGTCCTTTTGTAAATCTTGTTTTTCAAGTGTTATGCACCATGGTCTAAAAAGTCCGCTAAGGTGGAGGTTGGTGGCCGGTTTGTAAAGGCAACAAGTTTCAAGTGTTATGCACCATGGTCTAAAAAGTCTGCTAAGGCGGAGGTTGGTGGTCAGTTTGCAAAGGCAACAAGTTTCATGATTTGCGCGGGCATTCTATAAGTCCGCCCAAGCATTTGATATTATGCGTAGAACACTAGATCTGCTTGTTATTCCACATACTCACATTCAAATCTTTGCATTCTAAATATAAAACATCTGAAGACTGGCTAAAGTGCATATTGGCAGGAGTGATAAATTTAGCATCATGCATTTAAAACTAAAGAGTCCGCTCAAGTAAATAGACTTTGCTTTTGTAAAATTCAACACGCCTTATATCTGCCTGGGCGCACATTCATGGTCACTTCACATAAATGGAATTTCACACATTATGCATGGCGTGCCAAAACATCCGCTTATTGTTCTTTCACGCTACCTCTACACTATGAACATTATGCACAAGACTATTTGATAAGTTTGCTAGGTGCACATCTGTAAGAATCGCACATCTTTTAAGTTTGATATCATGCGTGAGCTTTTAGAAAGGCCGCTCAGGGCAGGAATATGGAGTCGTGTTCCTCTCTTAAAATGGCATCATATTTTAAGGCATGATGAGTTCACCAAAGCCTGCTTATAAATGGAGGTTTGTAATTCACATTCTCTAACATCATTCATTGTTTAAGGAACTGATCACTCTAAAGAGATCTTCAAAGCCCGTGCATGATATATGCAACTCAAAATTGGCAAGTGGTGGTTGTTTTGATCTATGTGTTGAATGCTTTAAAATGGTTGATTCTTTGCAAAATGGAATGCTCACCTCTGAACTTGTAATCTGCGATATGACTTGGGGAGGTTTGAAGTCGTTCGGGACTTGAAGTTGAGAATTTGTCGATGTGTAGTCCCATTGTGTTGAAGCTTTGTTTTGGATGGTTCACTTTCTATGTTTGACTGTTGGCATTGCTCATGGATGGTCGTATTTAACTTGAGCGGGCCTTTTCCTTCACTTTGCAAGGTGATTTGCTTCTCATACGTGATGGCATCAAATGTCCGCTCGAGCTCTTCTGAGTGACTATTATGTGTCCTTTAAAATCTTCAGAACCAGCAGTTGTGTAAGTAAGCTTAAGTCCTCTATAGGAGTGGGTTGGTAAAGTAGTCAATGAAGCTAGGGATGGGTTCATGTTGAGGTCATGCACAGCCTTCCATATTGTCCACTCAGACGGACCTTTTCAATACGTTGGGATAACTTCAAACATGCCACAGCCTTCCATATTATACACTTAGGCTCGCTACATGCAGACCTTGTTAACCCAAATGCATTGTTTGTATTATGCCTTGAGCACTAAAATGCCTGCCTCAGGCAAGTGACCGTGATCCCTTTGCAATACATAGTTGTTTCGTGACTATTTTAAGGCACATACTCATAATGTTGGTGCGGCAAACTCTTGGATCCCATCACAATTCACTTGTCTTACGCATTACAATGGGGGATTCACCAAGTAATTACTGACTGATGATGGATATGCAAAGAGTAAAGTACATGAAGATGAAAGATTACTTGCACAACCACCTCCCTCTCTTGACGGTTATGATTCCTAACCAAATCATTCAAGGTGCACAAAATAGAAGGATTCGCTTTGAATAAAATATCATTGTCTAAAGATAGCACCTTACGCATATGCTATTTGAAGCCATCTATTGAATGCATTAATCAATTTTGCACAGGTTCGTATTTAAAGCACTAGTAGTGGATGTTATTCATAGTATAGAATGATGCATGTTTTCCAAATATAACAACTTCACTCAGTATATCATGGCATCGCTCAGGTAAGAGAGCATTCAGCATGGTTTAAACTTGCAATTATTCATAGAAGAAGCAAGATATCTGAAGCAATGATTCAAGAATGCAGGTTTAAGTAAAAGACATAGGGAGTTTTTGTGCCTTCAAAACCAATCTTCTTTATCAGCAAATTTCGGACATGAGCTCGTGATCGTAGAATTTAAATATCAGTGGATGTAATTGTAAATTGATGATGCGAGTATTTGAAGAACTTTTGTTTATTTTTTGTTTGCATTCCTTCGACCAGAACAAGGTGTTTTTAAATGGCATATTTTAAATCCCGCATGTGTTAGATGATGAGATTTTATCTTTCTACACCTTTTTAAGCAATATTTCGATATGCTGATTCATGATATTTATGTAGGTAAGCGATGAGTGCGAAAGACATATAGGCACTGATGAGGAGAGATATGAAGGGAAGTTGTTCGAGTTCGTAAGGAAGACATCATCACTACGCAGAGGACTGCTTGTACCAAGATAAACGTCATGCATCTAGGGCAAATTCATATGTCCAGAGGAAGAACGTCACTTCGCTGTGCATAAAGAGTCATCATACGAAAGTCACTCATTTCATGCACTAGATAGAGAGAACATCCATCATACACTGGTCTACACCAAAATTCATACATAATCATCTAGAACTAGAATCTTGCATCTTGCACAATAACATCATCAAGAACATCATAAAATGAGAAATGATTCGAAGCATTCAAGAAATTTATGAACTACATCAACAACAACAAGAAATTTGACAAATTTTCCCAAGTTTCAAAATTCGAAGTAGCCAAGTTCTAGAGCTGAAAATCCAAATTTGAATACTACTCCAAAAGATGACAAAATCTAGGAAAACATTCTGAGCAATATGAACACAAAGAAAATCAAACTAGTTTGTTCGATGCTGAGGTGGCACATGCACAACATTGATCCAATCATAGTCTGCCACATCATCCGTCTACATTCAATGATTCTAAAAATAGTAATTTTTGTAACAAACTGTCTTGTTGTCAAAATCTTAGCCATTGATTCTTGAATCAATCTTGGCCATTCATGTAATTTTGAGGTCTATAAAAGGGTTCATTTCTCTCATTTGTAAAAGGAGATTATCAGAGGAGAGAGCAGGATTCAAGGAGTAGGAGTAAATGTTGTAGAGGTAGATTAGAGGAGACTTTTCAAAATCATTGAGAGGACATATGAAATTATTGTAAAAAAATACATTTCCAAAATCAATACAAGGTCATTGTTGAATGCTTCATGGTGATTTGTGTGGTGATGGAATGTTAGCATGGTTTCAAATTCCTGAATGTGATGGAGAAATGTTTCCAAGTAGCTTAGAAATAGATTAGAAGTGCATTGATGTAGTGAATATATGTAAAGATATTTGATGAATTCTTCTGGTTCATACTTTTTATGATTTGTCCCAGATAAGTCATTTTGCAAAGTTAGCCTGAACCACATATGTTTTAATTCAGTTGTGGATGCTCGTTCAAGCTGCGCTAGCAGTGGGTGTTTGGATGAAGATTTGCAACATGAAAATCCTTGAGTTTCCTTAGAAGATTGCACTGACTTCGCATAGTTGTTGGTTCTCATGGCGAAACAGAGTTTGGTTTCATTGGGAGTTTGTCTATCTCAACATGTTTCATTATCTCTTTGTCCTTAGAGTAGATTTCCTAAACCCTTGTCTTTTTGTATTTTCTTTTCATAGTTGGTTTGTAGAGTTCCACTTCACAAGAAGGAGAATAACATATTTCATTGGAATAAGGAGTCAATTCAGCATAAGTCCCTTTGTGAGTTTTAGCAAAATCACATCAACTACTGAGTCTATCCATTGCAAGTCAAGACCTGACATCTGGAACCTTGGAGTTGTCTCATTGGATCACATTGTTTAGCCTTTGAGAGACTTTGTTCAAGAGAGGATAGAATACCTTGATATTTTATTCTGAGTTTGCATGTGCACAAAAAACACATCAACAATTCCTGTCTTACAGTTGACCTAGGGAATGTCATAAGTCGATTGTCAGCATTTACAAGGTATGTGGTTATATGAAATGTTCATGTGTGAAAGACATAGAGATATTATATTACATTTTAATTTTTGAATAAAGTTTCATACTAATTTACTATTCTCATATTAGGTGGGTGACCTCCAAGGAGATCCACGAATGTGAAGTACCAAAATAGAAGAAGGAAATTGTAGAAATTGTATGTGTATTTGAGAAGGAGCTCCCTACAAGTTTCATGGACCTTCAAGTCCATTTACTTATACACCTAGTCGATGACATTGAATTGGCAGGTGTTGTATCAACGAGGTGGGTGTTTTTATTTGAGAGGTATATGAAAACCCTAAAAATATATGTCCAACAAAAGGCACATCCAGAGGGTTGCATGGCTGAAGGGTATGTATTGAATGAAGCATTTTTCTTCTTGTGTGAATTCCTTGGTAAGGATTTTGAAGATGAGTGACACTTCTGGGATAAAGAACAAGCATCAGATATTATTGATGGAGAAAAACCACAATCTAATGGTGTTCAAGTAGAAATTAGTAAGTAAATTCATAACCGGTGTGGTTTTTTTTCTTGCAATCATTAATTTACTCTGTAATTTATTTGTCAAATTAACAGCATGACATTTGGAGTTTGAAATAAACATGTTGACATGTAATAGGTGTAGATGAAAGTGCTATACTTGACAAGTTCATTCTGTACCACATGGACTTTATGAACAAATGGATTGATCGGTATGATAAAAAGAGAGAAGTGTTAGAAACAAGCAGACAATTTAAGAGATCGAACCCAAGGAATACTCTACTTCCCACTAATTTGCTTGGGGAATGGGGCAAAGATTGTACACTAGAATGGGTTACTGAACAAATTCAAAATCAAATAGAAAATGCAAGTATAGATTCAAACATAACAAAAGATGAAATCAACATGCCTAGAGGATGTGAAAGAAAGGTACAATTGGAATTTTACAAAATGTTGTTTCCTTATAGTTTTGACACTATTAACTATTTTAATATTAGTCATTATATTTGTTTTCACTGAAATAAATGATCTTTCATAGGCGAGGAAATATCCAGCAATGTGGGCATATGGTAGACATTATCGTGTAGAAAGTGTAGATATAAAGAGACGATCCTTCGATTGTGGCATCATGGTTGACTTCAAGGAATCTAGTCGATCAAGCTCAAAAGATAAGAATAGAATTGAAGGGAATCAACAATATGTTGGGAAAATACAATAAATTATTGAGTTGGATTATCGTTCTTTTAAATGTTGTATTTTTAAGTGTAGATGGTATGAAGCATTTGAGAGGACACAAAGACATGATACCCATAGTGGATTGTTTTCTATAGATTGCTCATGGTTCCTAATGGAGGATAAGGAGCCTTATGTTCTACCAATTCATTGTGAGCAGGTATTTCTTTAACTCAAAAAAGAAGCGGTAGTGATCATTAATCTATTAATTCATAGTTTATTGTGAATATATACATGTGTTTATTAATCAATAAAATTATTATAACATACATCTAATATATGTATGTCGTTCATGTGTAGGTATTTTTCTATGAAGATATTTTGGACCCGAAATGGATATTTGTCATACATTATGATCCAAGATTAAGGCATGTATTTGACGATGCATTAGTGGATACTGAGAAAAACAATGATGGCCAATAAAATGAGAGAGAGGGATTAGAGAACATTGAAGAAATTGACATCCATGATGATGTTGAAGATGGTTATGTTCAGGCACAAGAAGACAACAATCCAGAGTTAGATGATGTTATGGAAGACAACAATATGGATGGTATAGAAAATGATGATCCAAATACATCTAGTAACAATATAGATGGTCTATAGTCAAATTTCAATGATGATGAAGATGATGCAAGTCAAGATGAGGATGATGATACTATTAAATACTTGAAAGAACATATAAACATTGACAATGATACACTGGATGACATTGTAGAAGACAATAATGTTAATGACCAAGACTTCTAAATTTTTAGAATTATTTGCAATCCATGTTTAAAAAAGGATGATTCTTATGGCCTAAACTTTGAAATGCTTTAGTAATATTATTTGTGGCGATACAAATTACCTATTGTAATATCCTTAAATTGTTCAATCTTTGGTATGAATTGTTGGCAGAAAAAATTAGGATTACTTGGATGCTTATTTCATTCATTTTGTATCAAATATGTTCGTGAAGACACAAATAATCTTGAGTAATAGGAAATGAAGCAGTCTCGTCATCCAATTCAATATAGCAAATCTTAGGGTTGTATTTTTCTGCAAGGAGTCTTAGCAACTGGACATTCACGAACACATTTGGGACTACTAATTTACCCAAATTTAGCCACTAGGGATTTGAAATGGGTTTATGTCTGTACATCTTCTTATAATGGATAAAAAGATCATACCCTCTAACCGGTGTCCATATGTCCCCTATTTGTTTGTATAAATCTTCTAACTTTTCAGCATGTGGGTTCAGTTGGGCATTTCTTCTGGACTTCTTTCTCGACCTGGGGCACTGATCTAGTAATTCCTGGTTTAAATGCCTATCTCCCATTTTTTGCCTCTTACTCTTAGGGTTTTGCATTACTTCCTCCATGTTCTGTAAATTATGAAAGCAGGCTAATATATGCAAGCTGGTTAGAAGTACTTACTTGGCAAATCTCTCTGGTTATGAATTACTATCCAGCTGCTCCTTGTGATCGCTCCTTGCAATGCCCTTCAAAATTCACATTCAATCAACTTAACTCTGTGCAATTAATGGCGTCTCACTTGTGTATCTCATATCATCGAAGGGAATTTAATTTTTTGAATAAGGGACGTTGGATCACCGCCATCATGTCTTGTCACTTTATTTCTAGGTGATGTGCTTTGAGATTTCATTTATTTCTATTTTATACTTGTTCGGGATTTCGGTGTGACCCCAGATAGCGTCTCTGTGATAACATAAGTCTCTTCGAACATGGATTTAACCTTCTAATGTTTTTATTTCATCACGTTTTCCAAGAGACTAGAAAGACCTTCTCTTCGATATAGTAGAGTGATTCTGATATACCTCTTACATTGTTCTTTTATCGAAGAGACTCTTATCGGTGGAACTCCAAACCTTATCACCTCGACATCTCAAACTCCCTTTATGAACATTTTTGATGATATCATTTGATCGACGTGACACATTTTGGTGTCATGCTGAAATGCCTTGTCCGTTCGATGTTTGGAATATCGATAAGACTACCGAGTGACTCTTGCCGATATCCCTTGTCTCTTCGATTTCTTTTATTTCTTCAAATTTATATAACTTTACTTTTAGTCTTTTATGCCTTCAATTCATCAAAGAGACTGGATGTTGAGTCTCCCCGATGTAGTATTATCTCGCCGATATTGTTTATAACCTTGAAAGCGTAATGATTTTGATCAAATATTTTATGATGGAGGTAAGGAATTTTAGGGTTAATGATGGAACGGTGGTATTTTCATGTTTGAGTGAAATAACTTATTAGGAATTATGGTAGGAAATGGCAAAATTTTAAGGTTTGAAATTTTGATCCAACATGACCCTTAATCCCTTAAACCCTAACCCCTAATCCTTTAACTGTTAATCCCTGCTAGATCAGAACAATTAGGCACTAAATTAGGTGCTCTAAAGTAGGCACTAAATTAGGCGTTAAATTAGGCACTAATTTGGGCACTAATTTAGGTGCTAATTTGTGCCTAATTTAGCACCTACTTGTTCTAATCGGCGCAAAAAATGCCAAATAAAGTGCCATCCTGATAAATAGCACCAACTTTTTAAAAAAATTAGAGAAAAATACATTAAAACAGTGGGTGGAAGCAAAAAATGGAGCAAAAAAGGGAGCGAATCATAGGGATTTGTTGTAGTGGAAGGATGTTTTATTCCTAAAATATATACGGTTTTTGTAATAGGAGCATTGTTATGTGTGAAAGCACAATGATTTCCTTTCATTTAGTTTAACAATACTTTATATGGTTAAATTTTTGGTATTAAGAATTTGCGCTGTATCATTGCACTTAATTATATATATTAACTATAAGTTTGTATAAATGATTTAGCTTAATAAATAAGTAAAAAACTAATTTAGATTAACGTTAGAGATGTTTATAATCATAAATGAATATTTGTAAAAATTAAATGTAATCGATAGGTGAATGTAGTTTTAGATTTGATGATGAAATGTGGAAGTTGAAGATATGTAGAATTAGTGTCAAAATTTGATAGTGTGTCCACTATTATTGATCTAATTATTTTGAACCAATTGTAAAAAAATTGAGGATAATGTAAATTAAAGATTTGATGATGAAATGTGGAAGTTGAAGATATGTAGAATTAGTGTGAAAATACCATAGTGTGTCCAATATTATTGATCTAATTATTTTGTTATTGATCTAATTATTTTGAACCAATTGTAAAAAATTTGAGGACAATGTAATTTTCTCCATAAATTTAAATTAATTTTAGAGTTATGTTTATAATCATAAATGAATATTTCAAAATTAAATGTAATGGATAGGTGTATGTAGTTTTAGATTTGATGATAAAATGTGGAAGTTGAATATATGTAGAATTAGTCGACCAATGGGTGAAAACACAATAGTGTGTCCAATATTATTGGTCTAATTGTTTTAAACCAATTGTAAAGAATTTGAGGACAATGTAAAGTAATGATTTGAGACATTTTCTCCATAAATTGGTTTATAAATTACTATATTAACTAATGTTATTTTTATTTGAATTGTATAAAAAATATACTTTATAAACCTTTTTGACATTATTAAGAGTTATTTCTAAAGTATATAAACCTTTATGAATCACATGAATAAGTATATTGAGTGCTTGGATATTATGTTGTATCAGTCTATAACTTTATGAATGTTAAGACTAGGATCGTACGTGACATCAGTTAAGTTTGAGCCATGCAATCTTATAAAAGATAAATTTGATAAGAGAGTAATGTGGATCATTTTTTCCTTAATAGTCTTGCTATAAATGTTAGTCTTGAAAATGAAGTTAGTATTGACCTACTCATTAAAGAATTAGGTGCTCATAGGTTGGCTCTATGAATTGGTGTTAGATGTGGCTAATAGGGGCTCTATGCAATACTAATTGTTCCTATCCAACCTATTGATTCATGTATGGGGAAGCTTAGTGGTTTAAGGTTAAGGGCTAGTCTTCTTAAAGAATTCTAGATGTTAGGTGAGTCATCCCTTGACCTCATGGAATAGTTGTAATACATGTGTAGATCAGAGTTATGCCCACAAAATATTTAAACGTACACTACAATATTGTCTCATTAGAACTTTTGGGATTCTCTGTAATCATTCTATACCTAAGATTTCATCAACTAACTAAATATAGCATTTTAAAGGTCATCCAAGTGGTAAACCCTTGGATGGGAAGATTATCTTGTGTAGCCTATCCATCCACGCACATACCAAGATATGGTGGGACCATTGAAAGGGATCAAAATTATAACATAGGCATGAAGTGGCATTCATAGATGCTATTAATGTCTATGTAGGCACTTCATAATCTGAGGACATGGGTAGATTGCTCGAAGATATAGTCAATTATACTTCTAAGGTGCAAAAGTATATTATATATAGAGGAGGTAGATATTTACCATACAGAGCATTTAATAATAATTGTTATGTTTCAACACTATAAAGAAATACATTTAAAATATATTATGGTGGACCACAATTGAAGGTTGGATAAAATATTTGTTTATATACACTTGTAGAGGGTGTTTAGAATCATAACTTTGATAATTCACTTATGTAAGTATAGTAATCAGATTATTCATAGATTTTTTGGAATGATTGATTTATACATCATGAGATCTCAATTAAGAGATAGCAACTTTAGTGGTATTAAGTCTAAGCCTTGTTAAATACATATTTTTATTTGGGATAGTACTCCCTCATACAAGGAAGTTGTTTTGGAAACAAAGAGTTAATAAGTTAGTCTTTCTAATAGGAAAAATTGTAAATCCATTCCAAATTGCATTTAGTTTTATGTCTATTTTAGGATGTGGTGTTACTATATTTGATGATAGATAAAAACACAAACTTGACACCTAGATTTATTTAACATAAGTTACATTGTGGACCCATAACCCACAGGTCCTAGGATCATTTGACATCTTAAACTTTGGACACTATGGTGTTGTTTAGGTGAAATGAAACAATGCTTTTACAAGATATGAAACCAAAATGATTATCTTAGCATCTGTCATGAGGACATGTTGGAATTTACAAGGAGAGAGCCAATCCCAAACTCAAGCCATTATTAGATTAAATAAAACCTTTTTGTGATATGGATGCTCTTTAAGACGTTATTTGGAAATGAGCTAGTTTATACATATAATGTTTAAATCTTCATGTTTTATATTTTATAGAAAATTTTCATGAATTTTCCATTATGTTGTCAAACTTCTAGAAACACATCAATGTTATTGAAATTCATATCAGAATAAAATTCTTGAGCTCATTGTTGTGAGTAAAAATCTGGTTATCTTACACATCCTAGGCACATGGAGATTTAATAGGAATTTTTATAAGCTTACTATATAAGATTAAAATATAACCCCAAGGAAAGGCACAAGATGGAAAAACTCCAAGGGCATAGAAATATTGGTAACCCATCTTCTGAAATATTGATTTTTTAAATGTTGTTTGGGGATTTAGGTTTGGAAAATAAATCAAAAACCTTGACTTGTGTCTTTAATTTTTAGATGATTCTGAAATCAATCAGGATGGAAAAGATGAAGTAAGATATTCAAATAACCTAATTACTTGAAGGAAATATTAGACCTAGTGTTTCTCTATGAAGTACTTTATGAAGGTAATAGTTGTTGATGTTTTGTTGCTTAAGTTGCCTTGTAAGATTGTTTTACCATCTTTATTTTATTGTACTTTGTTATTGGACCTGATCAACACAATAACCTTGTACATATGCTTTTGTCCATTATTTGTGAACCTATGACAAGGTGAAGTATGTGAAATAATATGAACTTTGTTTAAAGGTTATTGTGTACTTGTTTCCATTCAATTATATTTGGTATATGAAAAGAGGATATTCATGTAGTCCAGAATGCATGACTATCATCTTTGAATATATTTTGAGTATATGGTACTTAATGATGAATGACTACATAGTATGTGATATACATGTCATTCACTAGGTAAGTGCTATACATGATTACATGATAATACTTTTGTGTATTAAAGTGTGATGCAGGAGCATCCAGAAGCCATTCATATCAATTCAGATAGTTAATGTTGAGTTGCAGAGTGCCAGGAAGAGACATTGGAGAACACCACATTTACTATATTTCCATATCAGAGATTGCGGATCAGGACTTAGCATCTACATATCATCATCTACATCATATTCAAAATTCAGGTCATTTGGATTTGTCTGCTAAGAGATATCGCTATTAGAAGATTACCTATTTTCACAGAGTAGAGCAGTTGGTGTTTTAACCTTCATGGAGAACCACATCAAGTTTCATCCATTTGTGAAGCAATACCATATGTTTTAGGCTGACCTACATGTTTCTACATGTTTCCTACTACCCGTTACAATTAGGCCGACTAGATAATGTTTTGAAGGCTTGCAGAGGATATAAATGAAGGATAAAGGATTGTTTCAAGCCAGTAATGAAGTTTGTGAATAAATTATGTGAAGATAAATGAATAGTTTAGAAGATGTAAAGGTGTTTTAAGAAGGCAAGAGAGTAGCAACAAAAGACAGAGCAAAGAGAGTAGAAGAAGATACATGGCAACAAATAGAGAAGAAGAAAGAGGAAAAAAGACATGAAAGAATAATGTTGTATGAATCTTTTGTAACCTTGGGCTATGACCTAGCATCTAAAAAACCCTAGAGGCATATGTAATGAGGTTAAATGAAGTTTTGATATATTGAGAAGTGATCTTTGAAGGCTTGGTTTTTCCCTTTTAGGGTTTTCCCAGGATAAATCTTGTGTCTTGTGTTTATGAGCATCTCTTATCATTCTGTTGTTTTCTTTATGTTGTTTTTACATCTTGTTATGATCATGGTGTGGATTGTTTAAGGCTGCAATGCTGGACAGTCCTTCATTGGACCCTCCTACCTTGACTACATCAAAGTGGCACCTAAAAGATTGACATATTTGTATTAAAGATAAGGTTACACATGAATGACAAAATTTAAAGGATTATTTGATATGGGATTTTGTGTACTCACTTGTATCAGCTTCTCAAGTATAAATTCATGATCTATTTCATGTGAAAATATACTTATAGTTCTAATCATGTTATTGATTAACAAAGTATTTCTATGGGATTTAATTGTGGTTTCAATTAAAGCAGAAGAGTTATTGAAAAAATTTAAAATTTGAGAAATATGATTATAAGTGAAATAGATTCATTGTGATATCGATGATGTTACATACACACTTACTTTCTAATTATTTTTTTGGTGAATTATGTTGTAGATTTAACTTGAGCTACTGAGCACAATAGTTGATTTACAAGGGGAGAATTGTTATGGGACTTTTTCCCCAAAATGGAAAAGAAATTTATTTTAAGAATAATCCTTTGAAATTATAAGAGGATAAAAATTTATTTATCCTTTATAATTAAAAGAGAGTTGAAAAATAAAGGATATTATGATCCCTTGGCTAAAATGGAGATTAATAATGAGTATTTATATAATCTCTTTTAATGGGAAGAAAAACTGTGTTTATTTAATTAATTATTAGAAGGCAACCTTTGTGAAAGGGTGTGATGGTTTGGAAACCACCTCTTAAAAGGTTATATAAGTCATTTGTGTGAGACTTGGAAAAGGCATGGAGAATACTTAAGGAAGATAAGGAAAGAAACACAAGAACTCATGAAGGAGAAGGATTATAGATTTGACAGGTAGTGAACATTGGAGAAGGGGCACACAGAATGTGTCTAACTCAGGGTACATAATACACTTGGGATTGTCTTGGATAGGGCTTGGGTGTGCATATGTGTTGAGCATGTTTTGTTGAACATGGCTCTGGAGTACTTGTGTGTGTGTGTGTGTTTTTTGAAAAAGAGCTAAATGCTTGGGAAACACATGGTTGGTTCTAAATAAGAACTAGATTCCTCTTGGAAGTGCTCACTTGCTGAAAAGGGGTTGAATCTATAGTCCATTCTTTGGAGTGACATTTGGAAGAACTTCTAGGATCCAAAAGATACGTATTTATTCCTTTCTATGATAGAAATTAATGAATTACTGAACTTATTGTTAATAAAAGATATTGATGGGTTTTGATGTTAATATGATTATGTGATTATGTTATCTAATTTGTTTTGTTAATGATTTACTTAAGAGTTCTTATTTAATTAACACATGTTGTAATTTATGTGGGTTATTTATATTTATTTTGACATCATTGAATATTCTAAATTATATGGACTCAAATATTAACCATAACAAATCTGCTGCAATTAATTAAATACATAGGGGGAAAAGTAGCGTTACACGTGCTAATTAAAGCACCGAGACTCCTAATCTTGGCATGTGCCTAAATAGAAAAGAACAAAAGCCAAAAGACTAAAAATAACCCTATGCTAAGTGAGATTAATATGCACTAACAATTATGATAATTAATACGAATCCAAGCACTACAATATTCTATATTTAATGAAGTTGCAAAAATTATAAATTAAAATAATGATATTTTTCACAACCAATAAATGTAAAAGTGATAAAAATATACTCTTTTCCATTTAATTTTTATTTTTCAATCAGTAAAATTTAGACATGGACATGGATGCTTTGCGAGGGTAACTTACCAAATGATTATTTTATTTATTGCGCCTATTAAAACAAGTCTTGATTCTACAATTACATATACCAATTTTATAATTTAAAAAATGAATCCTTTATGATTTGTCATTATTCTTTTAATTTGAGCCAGGATTACAATTAGGGTTACATTTAGGGTTAGGGTTAGTATTAAGGTTTAAATTAGGGTTATAATTAGGGCACATATATAACTAAAAGATTGGGGTTAGAATTAGGGTTAGGGTTAAGTCTAAAATTAGAATTAGGGCTACAATTCAAATTAAGGTTAAAATCAGGCAAATATATAACAAAAAAACATTACAGTTAAAAATAATTTGAAATTTGTATAGAGACAATTTACAATTATAATGAGTTACAAGTTACAATATGAGTTTCATGTGACAATTTGGAGCCCATTAACAAGATAAGTAACCACAAAACTACAATAACCTTTGATTTCTCTAAATATACATATGCTAACCCTAACCCTAATTTTCACCAAAACCCTAATTCTAATCATTATTGTAATCATTACCCTCAATCTAAACCTAGTTATAAATCTAACCCTATTAAAAACCCTCACCCTAACTATATTCCTAGAAAGAAAACCTAATTCTAATTTAACCTTGGTTCATACCCTAACCCAAACCCTAATTGTAATCATAACCCTCAATCTAACCCTAATTGTAAATCTAATCATAATTCCAATCATAACCATAACATTTCACTTAGCATTTATTTATAAGCCTAACCCTATATATAAACCCTATTTATAAGCATAATCCTCACCAAATCCCTTAACAAAACCCTAATTCTAAAACCAAACTTCATCGAACCCTAACTCTAAACCTAATTCTCACAAGTTGTGCTAACATCACACTTAGCATATCTTTCTATAAACATAAATATGCTAACCTTAACACTAATTTAAATCATAGCTATAACCCTAATCGTAGATGGAACCCTAACCCTAACCATAATTTTGTACATGTATAAAACATTAAACGTAACAAGATTTATAAACATAACCATAACCCTAATTATATTAAAACCTTTTTCTAAGCATAATTTTAAGCATAACCCTATTTCTAACCCTAACCTTGATTCAACCATCATCTTAAATTTACACTTAGCATACATTTCACTAAAAATAAATATCTTACCTTCGTAACTCTAATCGTAATCATAACCCTAACCCTAATTCTATTCCTTACCATAACCATGATTTAAAACATGAATAAAAAGCTAAATATAAACATGAAATGATAAAATTACTCAATATAGACCATTGAATCTCAATGTTGAACCCTTAAAATTGAAATAAACAACTAAATTTGAACATGGAACAACGTGTACTCAATATAGAGCATTAAATGTAAATAACCCTAACCATAATTTTGTACATGAATAAAACATTAAACGTAACAAGATTTATAAACATAACCATAACCCTTATTAGATTAAGTTCTTATTCTAAGCATAATTTTAAGCATAACCCTATTTCTAACCCTAACCCTAATTCAACGATGACCCTAAATTTACACTTACCGTACATTTCACTAAATATAAATAACCCTAACTGTACATGGAACCCTAACCCTAACCATAATTTGGTACATGAAAAAATATTAAAAGTAAGGAGATTTATAAACATAACCATAACTCTAAATAGATTAAAACCTTATTCTAACCCTAATTTTAAGCATTACCCTAATTTTGACGCTAACCATGACTGAAACCCTAATTAAAAACCCTATTTATAAGTGTAATCCTAAATCAATCCCTAAACAAAACCCTAATTCTAAACCTTACCTTCATTCAAATCCCAACTCTAAACCTAACCCTAACCATAACCATAATTTGGTACATGAATAAAACCTTAAATGTAACTAGATTTATAAACATAACCATAACCATAATTAGATTAAAACTTTAGTCTTACCCTAATTTTTAGCATAACTCTAATTCTGACCTTAACCCTAATTATAACCATGATCCAAACCCTAATTGTAGTCATAACCCTAATTCTAAGTTCTCTAATTTTAAGCATAACCATGATTATGACGCAAGCTCTAATTCTAATCAAAACCCTCAATCTAACCTTAACACTAATTTAAATCACAACTATATCCCTATCCTACATGGAACTATAACCCTAACCATAATTTGGTACATAAATAAAACATTAAATGTAACAAGATTTATAAACATAACCATAACTTTAATTAGATTAAAATCTTATTCTAATTGTAATTTTAAGCATAACCCTAATTCTAATCTAACCTTGATTCTAACCCTAACCTAAACACTAATTGTAAAGAAAACCCTTTTCCTAATCTAACCTTGGTTTTGACCCTAACCCAAACCCTAATTGTAATCATAACCCTCAATCTAACCCTAATTGTAAATCTAACTAATTATAACCATAACCGTAAGATTACACTTGACATTGATTTATAAACCTAACCCTATATCTAATCCTATTGATAAGGGTAATCCTAACCAATCCCTAGAAACAAAACCATAATTCTAAATCTAACCTTTATTAATATATAATTATAATTATAATTATTATATAATATATTATAATAATATATCTAACGTTTATTATAATATTATATTAAATAATTATAATAATTCTTAAGATATATAGGTATGCTAGTATAGTGGCATTAAGTGTTTTAAATTTATAACCAAACATATTTTATTAAATAAATGCACATAATAATAAAGTCGACATAAATTAAATAATCTATATAAATATAAGTAATACTGAAACATCAATCACAAAAATATCAAATCAAATAAAAAAGAGCAAAATAATACTCGAGAAACTAGAAGTTATTTGAACCATAAGTGCAAATTTTCTTTTGTTTTATGGAGAATGGATTTTAATTTATTCATTTTTTAACTGCTGTTTATAAAAAAAATTATTGGGGTTTAAATTTGTTTTATAACTATAATTTAGGGCTGTACACATAAATAAAAATATGCAGATTTGTAAAGTTTTTTTTATATTAACTATAGGTGGATCAATTACAAAAAATACATCACTGAGAGTATCAACAAAGAGGCCAAGCCTCACCACGAAATTAGAGTATCATATATACAAAAGAGGATCAAAATGAAGCAGCCAACAACTAATGAAGGACATCATAGTGGGTATCAACCCAAGCCGTCCAACCAAGCGGGCCCTCCCTCCAAACAATGTTCTTATGTTCCCGTATCTGAAGCAACATAAATAGCTCTTCTTTCCTAGTATTGACGTTCTTCCAGATTTCTTTGTTCAGTCTTTTACAAGCCTGTTCAAACATCTGCAAGTCATCCAGGGTTCTCCTCCACTCATAACCATGCTTTAGCTCGTAGAAGAAAAAGGTGGCATGCCCATCCTTAAGGAACTTCCTCAGCTTCTCTTTTTCTATGATCATAGTAGTGTGAACCTGCAGAAAAATTTTAAGATGTGTGAGTTTTCGAAAAAATTCAGTAAGAACTCTTGGTTTACCTTGGTATCTCTCCTCATTCCTACACTTCCAGATCTACTAGAGGATGTTAGAAGATAGCATATTACAAAATAAGTTGGTATCCTTATGGAGACCATTGATATGACTAGTAACAATTTCCAAAATATTTACATTACAGGGTAAAAGACACCAAACATATTCCAGATCTCTTTATCAAAGATACAATCAAATAAAATATGTCTACCTATTTCAGGGAGCCTGCATAAGTTACAAATGTTAGTATTATGACCATCTTTTTAATGGGGAGTCTATCAAGCAGAACTAACCATTTAAAACATCTAATTTTAGGTTCAACAGGACTTTGCCATAGAATGTCAAAATATTTTTTCCAAGAATCGGCATCAAGAGAGGAATACCAAACAGTGTTAATGTGATAAATAATATCTTCATTGTGATCAATGATTCTGTAAATATTTTTGGCTTTGAGATTAGCCATGATGACCCCATCTGGCCACTTACACTTTAAGTGCCTATGGGAATCCACATGACAAACAGTAGGAAGATTTTTAGTAGCCTGAACAATCATATTATAGGTCTTCTTGTGCGAATCAGGAATATTATACTTATTCTTGAGCTCATCCCATTGAATGATATTATCTTGTTCAAAAAGATCAACAAACTGAGATATACCCTTTTTAGCCCATAACCTGGCAGAACATCCTTGGGAGAGGGCTAGGGGTTTACCATTTAGGTGCAAGTTCCACCAAATGGATCTTTCACCATGGATCTGCTTATCATCATAAAACTCCTTGTTGGTGATAAAGTTCCTGACATGGTCCCAGGCTCTCCAAATGGATTTGAAAATACTAGAGCCTTGGACAATGACCGGGAAATTGCCAACAATAAGATCACATAATGGGAGATTTTTCCAAGTTCTGGCTTTTTTAGGAAAACCTCTTTCAATATTATGCCTAACCAGCACCTTCCAAGGATTATTACCCTCCATGGAGTAAAAGATCCATTTGGCAGATAAGGCAATACCTTGAATTTTAAGGTCTTTAAGCCCTAGCCCCCCAAGGATTTTGTCAGTATGGCACCAGTCCCATTTGACCGCATGCACCTTTTTATTACCTTTACCATCAGACCAAAGAAAGTGCCTGATAGCCTTCTGGATTTCTAAAATCTACTAATTATTGAACATCCAAGCAGAGGAATAATAAATACTATATGAAGACAACATCTTCTGACAGACCTGAATTCTGCTAGCAAGAGATAATGACCTGTTATGCCATTTATTAAGCTTCTTATCAATTTTTTCCTTTATCCAAGACCACATATCTTTAAGCGAAGGTTCAACAAAGAAGGGGATGCCAAGATATTTGACAATCTTGCTGGGACCACCCCATTGGAAGTTATACTAAGAAAACCAGCAAGGAGGTTGCTCTTCCCATCCCAGGCAAATGGATTTGGCTTGAGATATATGAGCACCAGAAATGGAACAAAACATATCAAGTTTAGCTTGTAAAGCTTTAAAATTTCTATCAGAGAGCTCAAAAAAAGGGCAGTATCATTAGCAAATTGACAATTAATAAGCTCATCATTATTAGGAAGATAAAGACCTCTAACCTCAGGGGATAACGAATTGTCTCTAAAGATATAAAAAAGGGCTTCTAAGGCAATAACAAACAGGGGAGGAGCTAAAGGGCAACCTTGTCTAATGGACTGACCAAGAGAAAAAGGGTTGGAAAGGGAACCATTGACCTCCACCTGGGCGGAGGCATCATTAAGAAGCACCTGGACAACATTGCAGAAGAAGGGGGGGAAACCGAAGGCTTCAAGCATCATGATGATGAAATTCCATTCAACCCTATCATAGGCTTTCTCAAAGTCCAGAAGTAACATAGCAGAGTTCTGATGGGAGCACTTAGCCCAATCCATAGCTTCCCAGCTAGTAATAAGGTTCTCCAGAATGTATCTACCCTTGATAAAACCAGTTTAAGTAGCACAAACAATTTTAGGAAGAATATTCACAAGTCTGAGGGCCAGGATTTTAGCCAAAATTTTATAAGAAACATTAAGGAGTGTGATCGGTCTCCAATTTCTTATGAGAGCTTTGTCCCCATCTTTGGGAAGGAGCTTGATGATGCCACTATTGATCTCAGGGCCCAGGGTGCCATTAATTATGGCTTTAGCATACATATCATGAAGATCTTTGTAGATCCAACTGATGTTAGCCTTATAAAACTCAATAGGAAGCCCATTAGGGCCAGGGGCCTTATCATTATTGAGGGCTTTAATAGCAGTATCAATCTCATCCAGAGAGATTTCCTTAGATAAGATAGAGATATCACCATACTCCAGTTTATTGGGAATCAGGGGTTTACATTTAATTCTAAGGTCCTCAGCCTCCTTAGAGTCTTCAAAGGTGAAGAGATTTTTATAATAATCAGCAAAGGCCTGGATGATGACAACAGGGTCTGAGACTTCATGGCTGTCTATTGAGAGTCTGTCAATAGACTCTTTGTTATGCTTATGTTTAAGAAGATTAAAGAAAAAATTGGAGCCTCGGTCCCCATGTTGGAGCCAGTGGGCACGAGATCTGATTTTGGCACCGCGGATTTTGAGTTGTTGATGTTTCCTCAGGGCATCCTTAGCGGACATAACCTGAGACAAAAGTTCAAGATTGGAAGAGTCCTCCTAAATATTGCTTTCTACATCTTGAAGATCAGAACATAAATGTTTCTCAATAAACCTATAATCCTTGGCCTTCTTTTGACCAATGGTCTGGAGGAAACACTTCTAGGCTGGGAGATTAGCTTTCCATCTATCTAACTTGGAATGGTCATGGAGATTCACATTATTAATGCCCCTAATAATCTGAATGGCAGCAAGGACGTCCTCATCCAGAAGGAGACTGGTATTCAAGATGAATTTGGGGTTACAAGTTTTATGGTGAATAGGACCGATGTTAAGATTGACACAAGTAGAAATGGGGTGGTGATCAGAAAGGGTGGTGGTGGTAACAAGAACAATGTTTCCCTGTTTGTCAGGAAAAGAGGAGGAGTTTTTATTACCATAAAAACGATCAAGCCTGGAATAAATCCGAGAGTGACCCTGTTGAAAGTTGCACCAAGTGTGCCAAATACTGGGGTTATAGTCCTTATTACTAGAAAGAGGGTCAAACAGAGCTTTTGAGTTTATAAATCTATTCCAATGAAAATTTTCATTATCCTTCCAATTAAAGGGGTTGCCACCCAACTTATCGTTTTGGGATTCAACCATATTAAAGTCTCCACCAAAAAACCAAGGGATATCAGGGAGATTAGTCAACCAGTTCTAGAGAGAAGCCCTCTCTTTAGGGTCATTGGAAGCATAAATAGAGCAAATGCCAAATAAATTATTGTCATGATGAACAGTAATCCAAATAGCCATTTGGCAGGGAGAGGTACCATTATCAGTTATGTACCTCCCCCATTTGGGGTTAATGAGGAGAGCGATTCCTCGTCTGCCTCTGTTGTGATTAGTAAAAAAATTGATAGCATCATTCCATATAAAATTAAGGTTGGATTCAAGCATGAATCCAACAGCTTTAACTTCTTGCATCATGAACACATCCATAGAATTGAAAGAATCAAGAAGACGCTTAATAACAAACTTCCTATCTGGGGATTCAAGGCCCCTTACATTCCAAGAAAGACAATTCATTGGGAAACATTAGAGGGGGTAGGGCACACATCACCAGCCTCATCAGCTGAAGGTAGAGACTTGTTCACGTTATCCCCTAATTTCTTACTAGAAGATTTGTTCTTAGACCCAGGCGGCCTTCCCCTACATCTCGTGGCTAAGGCATCAGCTTTAGGATCATCCTCATATTCTGATTGGGAATCCATCTCCATAGAAGGCACGCTTGGGGAACCATCACAAAGGGGTATAGTAGGGATGATTTCAAGAGAGCAATCATCGCCAAGTTCTTTAAAAACTTTTGGTGGGAACTTCTGAGAGGAATCAATAGTAGAATTACTATTAATTCTACTATTGTCGATATTCTGCGGCATATCCCTGATAATCTCAACCTTAGGGTTGATAATAAGGGGAGTTTGGGGAAGGATCTTTTTAGTGGAGGCAGGAATCTAAATTTTTGATTGAACATTATTGTTACCTTTATGCCTTTTTTTATTGCGAACAATCATAAAACCATCATCAGAGTCAATTAAGTCGATAGCCATGTCTGAAGATAGAACTAAGAGAGGAATGGAAGGGGGAGAAGGAGAGATAGAAAAGGATGCAGGAGGTGGCTTGGGTGAATTTCCTTCAAGCGAGGTCAGGTAACCAGGGAGCGGAATAGAGTTAGCCAAGCTGGGGGGAGGATTAGGGATAGGCCGGGTAGGGTTTTTAACAGGGTTTCTCTTAATAATAGGGCAATCTTTCCTAAGGTGTCCCTCCTTTTGACAAAGAAAGCAGGCATTTAATCCACCCAATATTTCAACTGGGCACACAAAAGTTTCATTTAAGATATTAACTGAGATATCAGCTGGAATTTCTTTACCAGGAAGAAGAGAAATTAATACTCTGGCATCCATATGGGGTACCAACCTAACAATATCGACCATATGAATGGTTTTTCCCAGCGGGTCGAGTAATTGGGGTAAGAACCGCCATAAGAAAGGAGGGATGTTTTTAACCAAAATCCATCTAGGGGCCGATAAGGCCAAAACTTCTTCGTGAACAGCCTCAGGCGTCCAAGCCAGAGCTTGGAAGGAAGTGGACCCAACTGTCCAATATTGCTTTTTAAGAACTTCCTTTTGAGATTCCTGATTAACAAAGAAAATAACATATAATCCCTTTTGAATATGATGGAAGAAAGAAATATGAACCCCTAATTTATTATTCCAATAATTATGAAACCAGTCATCAAGAAATTTCTGTGGAGGGCATTTGTCCTTCAACAGCCGAAAAAAATATCGCAGTATTTCTTAACCTATTTTTTCCCTTATCTATCTCAGCAAACATTTTAGGATTAGGAGCGATAGAGAAAGGAGCTAAGGAAGCTGAGGAGATCTTACTGGGGTCGGCGGCTTTATGGGCACGGGGACGTGCAAAATCAAACTTGGCTTTCTCATTGACGGAACCAGAAGATTGAGCCACAGCTTCAGAGAAAGATTTGGGTCTATTGCTTGATAAAAGGGGATTAGCAGGTAAGCCATTAAGGCTGGCATCATTCGACACTGCGGGAGGAGTGATAGTGGGTACGGGATTGGCCGGATTGTAGAGAGAGGAGGTATTAGGACCAAGCATTTCAATATCATTAATGAGGGGAGAGGAAACAACTACACCTGGATCGAGGATGCTCTCGGAGACATCCAGCTATCTCCCGCCGCCCCCCACAAGACCGCCAGAGGAAGCCACTGTGAAAGTGGCCTTCCTAGCCAGAGTTGTAGAAAACTTCGCTGCAATCGCCAACTTTCGCTGCTTTTCGCTGCAATCGTCCAAAATAAATAAAATTTTACTTCTATTTTATTATCATTCTATTTTTTATTTTTGTTTTTTCTCAGATTGTAAAGTTAAATTTTATAGTTAAGGAAATATGTTACTATTATTTTATTTTAGGAAATTATGTTATTTTTGGGATTTCAAATATTTTGCTTAAAAATCTAGAGTATCATGGAAAATATTCAGATGAAGTGATGGGATGTTGTTGCATTTTAAATTGGAATACTATTCAATATTATTACATTTTAATATCTTAGGTAGACATTTCAAATCTCTCCACATGGAAGGTTAGGGTTATACACATAAATAAAAATATGCATGCTTTGTAAAGTTTAATTTAATAGTTAACGAAATATTTTAGTGTTATTTTATTTTAGGAAATTAGATTAGTTTTGGGATTTAAATTTTATTTTTAATCAAGACATTTATTTTTTTGTTTTCTCCATAATGAAATTTAATTCAATGGTTTATTTTATATAATTTATTTAATCAAAGGTTAGTAAATAAAACCCTAGGCAAAATATGAAATAAAAAATGAAACCCTAGAAGTGAATATCAAATAAAACAATAAAAACATATCAAAGGAAATGAATATGTTGACATTTCAAATCTCTCCGCACCTAACTAGGGTTAGTGTTCTACACATAAATTCAACTTTATTTACTCAAGAGTTAAAAATCTAGAGTATCATGGAAAATATTTAAATGATATTTCTTCAAAGTTTAATTTTATAGTAACTAAATATCTTAGTGTTATTATTTTACGAAATTAGATTATTGTTGGGATTTCAATTTTATTTACTCGAGACATTTCAAATCTCTCCACACCCAAATAGGGTTAGGGTTCTTCACATAAATAAAAACATGCATGTTTTGTAAAGGAAATAGTTTAGTGTTATTTTATATTGTATTAGTGTTGTTTTAGTTTGTATTAGTGTTATTTTATTTTACAAAAATATTTAGATATTACATTTTAATATCTTAGTGTAACAAAATATCTTAGTGTTATTATTTTATGAAATTAGATTATTGTTGGGATTTCAATTTTATTTACTGGAGACATTTCAAATCTCTCCACATCCAAATAGGGTTAGGGTTCTTCACATAAATAACAATATATATGTTTTGTAAAGGAAATAGTTTAGTGTTATTTTATTTTGTATTAGTGTTATTTTATTTTACAAAAATATTTAGATATTACATTTTAATATCTTAGGGAGACATTTCAAATCTCTCCACACCCAACTAGGATTAGGATTCTACACATAAATAAAAATATGCAGGGTTATTTTATTTTACAAAATTATATTATTTTTAGTATTTCAATTTTATTACGCCGAGAGTGAAATTATATTATTTTTTGGATTTTGATTTTATAGTATTTGTTTAGTTGTAAACAGTTTATTAGAACCACTAAACAGAGAAGTAGAGAACTACCAGTAAACAACCATAAATAGAGCTCACAACAAATTAGCTCTCTGTTAATAACCATTTGTTTTAAATAATCCCCTTACTCCACAAAGATAACTAACTTTTAACGAACAACTTCAAAGGCTTCACTAAATATAGATTAAAAACAAATTATTCATATAAAACTATAGAAAATAATGAACAACTTTACTAAATATAGATTAAAAACAAATTATTCATATAATACTATAGAAAACTGACAAATACATTAATGTAATAACATGGCGAAATTTTTTCATGATACGGTAGATTTTTAATTTTGACTAAATAAAATTGAAATCCTAGATTTTTAACTCTTGAGTAAATAAAATTGAAATCCCAAAAATAATGCATTATTGTAAGTTTGAAGAATAATTACACAATATAATAACAATAACATAATCATATTTTTCCTTAAGTATAAAACTAAACTTTACAAAGCCTATTAAATAACACAAATATTTCCTTAACTATAAAACTAAACTTTAAAAAGCCTGCATATTTGTATTTATGTGGAGAGCCCTTAAGCTATTAAAATGTAATAATATTAATACTATGATAATTTAAAATGCATTAAAATATTGTATGTTTGAAGAATAAAATAAAATGTGTAGAACCCTATATTTTTTAATAGTATTATTAATATTATAACTTTGTCCCTTTGAAATTTTTTTTTTTTAATTAAATTCATAAAAATTGTTGATTCTAGGCATGACTTAACTAGTGGGAGACAAAATTTGTGTTTATAATTTGTTTACTTGCCACATCCTCCCCTCAAACCAAAATTTTGTTGATTCTAGGCATGACTTAACTAGTGGGAGACAAAATTTGTGTTTATAATTTGTTTACTTGCCACATCCTCCCCTCAAACCAAAATTCTCTCCACATTTATAGCTTTTCGTTGCACTCTCACAATCCACAGAGAAGAGGTCATTTTTTTTGAGCCAATGACAATATAGATAAATCATTTTTCAATGATTTTTTGTTAAAACTTTATCATGTTTGACATAGGAAAAGTACAAATTTAAATCAAATTTGCCTGACAAGAAAAATAATCATGTATTTTGATTGGTTTACAATCAATAGATTAATAAATAGATAAGTGTGAACTCATTGCAATAGTACTAGCCGAAGTACTAATAAAACCAAAAAAAAACATGGAATTTGTTGCTAAAATATTAAAAAAAAAAAAAATCTATGTTGCAACATTAAAAAATTAAAATTAAAACTAAAATCAACATGAAAAAATAAATAAAACCAATAAAACTAAAAACATGGAAAATAATTATATATAGAAAAAATGGTGCATAGAATAAAAAGATACATCTGCCATACTTCTACTCTGGCTCCTACACACAAAAACCACACATTAACTTTTTCTGTAGTGTTGAAAAAATTACAAATTGAGAATTTAGTTAAAAAGTTTAAATTAGAAAAATAACTATTTATTATTTGCCACTATTTCTTCCTACTAACAATTTCTAAGGATTGAAGGGTTTTTGAGGAACAATGAAAAATTTGAGAAAGGGGATCCGAACAAGCAGTACATTTGGATAAAAATAACTGACAATGAGGCTATAGTCAGGTTGGCTGCATGTTACTTTGTCCCAAAAGGGTCTAAGTTCTACAAAAAGAGAAATCTTGACAATGAAGACCCTTATGTTGCACTTATGAAAGACATTTCTACTTTTAGCCCTTTGGGAGAAATCATCTTATTTGGTGATTTTAATGCTAGGACATCAAACAATCAATCTCTTCATTTGGACAGAGAGGAAAGAGGGGACAACAACCCGTTATGGTTAGAGGAAAGCAAAGATCAGCTTTGGGAAAGAACCTCTCAGGATGGTAATGGTAGTGTGAATCATTTTGGAGTGAAATTATTAGGACTGTGTAGTCTTTTCGACATGGTTATTTGTAATGGTATGAGTAATTGGCCTAGTTTCAGGGGCATCACTTGTAAAATAGGACAACGGTCAAAGTGTGGTGGATTATGCTATCTGTTCTCAGAATTGTACTTCCAGGCGGTTAGAATTCGTCATTAGGGACTACATTATTGATATGATATCTGATCATATGCCTCTTCTAGTTAACTTTGGTCTTCAAAATGTTATGCAAAAAGAGGGGCAGGTCCACAATAGGCATAAGAAAGTTCACACACAAGGTAGAATCTTGGTGAACCAAAAAAAATAGGGGGATTTTTTCTGCTACCCTGAAACAACACTTCCAAACATCAAAAAACAACTTAGGGGGCAAAGATACAAACAAGGAAATAAAGAACAATATTAGCAATAGTATGATGATCCCTCTAATCCACAAGGCTCTAAAGTCGTGCAAGAGATCTCAACCTAAGAAGAGGATCTCAAATACTTTGTTGACCAATCTGTGCTATGACAAAGAGTGCAAGGCGGCAAAAAGAATCTTCAAAGAGACTGAGACAAACAATGAAAGTAGGAAAAAGTATGAGAATTTGTTAAAATTCAAAAAAGAAAGCTATGTTGCTGATAGAAGGAAAGAGTTAATATATTTGGGTAAAAATAACCCCAAAGGATTGTGGAGGGAGTTGTAGCAAGAAAGAGAACATACTAAAAACAATAGATCACAAATGACCAATGGTTAAAATATGCGAGGCTCCTTTATGAACAACCTCAAGAGAAAGTCGACCCTCCTATAGTCAACATGTCAATTGAGCTCTTCTCGGTGGAAGATATCAAGCAGGGGATAAAAAAGTTGGCAAGTGGCAAGGCATATGGCCTAGATGGGATGCAAGCGGAATTTTTAAAGTGGGGAGTTAAATACCTTGCACCACACATCAGAAGCAAGAGTTTTCTGATTGAGTGGGCTACTAGCGTTGTTATCCCTCTCTTTAAGAGTGGTGATATCAACAATCCCTCTAATTATCGTACTATCATGGTGAATCCTCTTCTTGGAAAATTGTTTGGAAGCTTGATAGAGCATAGGATCATTAATTGGGTGGAAAAAGAGGGAAAAAGAGCCAAAGGGAATGTTGGTTTTAGACCAAGACATTCTACCATTGATCATTGCATTACTCTTAGACATCTGATCGAAAACGTTTGGGACACTCAGGGTGGAGAGGCCTTTTGTTGCTTTGTTGAAATTTTAAAAAGGCTTTTGACACAGTTCCTAAGGTCAAACTGTGAAAAAGGATGGAGGAGCTTGGGGTTCTGGATGAGTATAGAGCGGCTATGCACAAGCTTTGTGAGTAGGTTAGAGCTAAAATCAGAACTAAAGAGGGTATGCCAGAGTGTTTTGGTAGTGACATTAGGGTCAAACAGGGTTGTCCCCTCTCTCCTACTTTATTTGGCTTATACATTGATAATCTTGAAGATTGGTTAAACAATATCGTTGGTGAGGGTATTCAGTTGGCGGGTTTTGTGGTGAAGTTGCTTTTGTATGCAGATGATCTTATTCTGCTTGTCAAAACTGCCCACGGTTTGAGAGAGCATTTGAAGGAGTTAGAGCTCTTCTGTCAGGAGGTTGGGATGCAAGTGAACACTTGCAAGGCCAAAGTCATGATTTTCTCATTAAAAAGGAAGTAGCAGCAAGTCAACTTTATTTTTGAAGGAAGCCCTTTGGAAATAGTTGAAGAGTACAAGTACCTTGGTATTGTTTTCAACAATAGGCTCAGCTGGGACACTTGTAAAATGAAGAAGATTTAAGGGGGTTGGAGAGCTTCATACCTACTTTAGAATAGATATAGGAAAGTGGAGCTATGGGATTGGAAAACCAAGAAAACTCTTTTTGGTTTATTAGTCACCTCGGTTGTCTTATATGGCTGCGAGATTTGGGGGAGTAGCGTCTCTAATCACAAGTGGAGACAATTAGAGAGAATTCAAAAGAATCTTATCACTAGTAGTCTCAAAGTCAAAGCTACAATTCTATAAGAGATTCTTTTGGTTGAGGCAAACTCCTTCTCATTAGAGGCATTTTCTATTATTCGACTTCTTTGTTACCTAAAGAAAGTGGAAAACATGGAAAATCAGCGCTGGCCTAAATTGGTGATGGAGGAAGAGTTAGTTCACAAGAAAAAATGTGGATGAAGTGTAACAACAAGTGGTCGATCAAATGGGATATTAATATACAAAATTGTCCTAAAACCAAAGCTGAAATTAAACAATTCATGTTACAAAAATTTAGATCTGCAACGTGGACTAACCAGCTTGGCCGAAAAAAATGCATTATGTCAAAGAGTGAATTCAATCCCACATGGGAGCATGGGGAAAAGACTTACTTGCATACCACTATTAAGGGTAAGGATAGACTTTTAATTGTGTAGTTAAGGGCCGGTTCTCATCATTTAAGATGTGAAACTGGTAGATGGACGGTCCCCAAGGAAATTTGGGAAGATAGTAAATTAGAAATTAGTTTTTTAATATTTATTCTTATTCAATTGTTTCATTATGAATTTAGTTTTCTTGTTAAAAATATTTTATGCAATAGCAAGGCCCACAAAATATTTATCTTGGAGTTTTGATGATGAAATATTTAGTAAAAACTAAATAAACTAGCATAGATATCTTAAATACATCTATCTAAAAGACACCTAGATATCAGTCTCGAGGCACCTATCTATAGATGTATTTAAGATATCTATGCTAGTTACACTGGCCTATACAATGACAATAACAAAAACTATTATCTTTGACAACCATTTACACCTCAAAGTATTAAAAATATAGCCCACATATATATTTAAAAAAACTAAAGCTAGAAAATAAAATATCACCTAAGTAAATAATAATAGTCCTTAAATTTTATGATTTTATTAATTATATTTATATATTTTTAAATTTTATTAGATTAATTATTTTATTATCTTATTAATTATATATTCTATAAAGGATGAAAAGAATATAGATTATAGAAAAAAGTAGGAAAATGATTTAAGGTTGTTATGAGTGAAATGATAGTATTTTCTTTGTTACAATTACAAGTTAGATATAAATTGAATAATTATTTTTACAATAATTTAATAATTTTACAAGTGTGTTACAAAATAGGTTTTTGTTACAATTACAAGTTAGGTTCAAAAGTGAAATATTATTTTTACAATAATTTAAAATAATTTTATAAGTGTGTTACAAAATAGAAAATAGGTCTTCACAAATTAGTTTAGTTTAAATTAATAAATCTCTTATATAAAATAGCTAAGAAGTAAATAATTTGTTTTGTTTTCATTTAAAAATTATTTTATTTTATTTTATATTCTCTCTACTACACATTTCTTAAACACAATAAAAAATTTTATAATACATTTGAACCATAAGAGTAAGTGTAAAAGAAGATAAATAAATACATAAAATTTGGTATTACTTGCTGAAGATTTACTACCCATTCAAGTAGAAGGGGCAAACAATGATGAAAATAATAATATAGGAGAAGATAAATAAATAACTAAAATTTGATATTACACCTTGGTTCAACATGTCTACAACCCATTCAAGTAAAGAGGAAAAATAATGAAAACAATATAGAATGAGGTGAAAAAGAGTAGGAAAAACATTTAGAAGTAGCACTTGCACCCATAGGAGGTTCAAGGAATACACCCATAGGAACAACCGACCAATTTAGAAAATTTTAGGACGGGAATTTTTTTAATGGTGGGAGACAATTTTCGGAGTACTATAACATTTGCTCACATATAAAAGCCTATCGGCTAATTATGCATGTAGTAAATTAAATCTATGTAAAAGACACTGAGAGTTATCATTCTCCAGGGACATATTTTAACTCGATCTTGATTGAAGTTGGAATAGGCAGAATGATATCTCTCGGCGTCTTTTACATAATTTTTTTTAAAGATAGGTATGCTAGCGAAACATACCTTATGTTTAAAATGTGCGTAGAGTAAGAAATGATGTAAACATCAAGATACAAATGACGTTTTTTTATTAAGAACAAATCATTGAAAATTCCAGGGCTTAAATTTGACAGTCAACCTTGCTTGTCAAGCAATTTTTTTATGACAGATCTATTCAATTTTACCTTTAAAATACTATAACACACTTTAATATAAGTATATTATATAAAAACCAAATTTATCTATCCTCATAATCCTATATAAATTTTAACAGTTTGTCCAAAATCTCTCCTTTGATATGATACAGTCTTTTCAAAATTTCAATTGTATTTTACAGCTAAAATGCCTAAATACAGCTATACAACTGTCAAATTTAAGCCCTGAATTGGAAACATACCGGATGTAAGCAGCATGTAAGTACAAAGTAGAACTAAAGTCTCAAATGCGGGTCCATCATGAATGAAAAATGGAAATAGAATGTATCGGTCGGCCTACATTTACACAATAAGTGTTAGTATAATCTATACCATATTTAAATAGATGATTTGATTAAGGCTATCAATAAGCGTTAAGGCATTCCAATTTGTAGATACCAGTTTTCCTGCAACAGAGTTTGCTATTTACCAGTTGGAGAAGATGGGAAACAAATCCGGCAGACTTTCGTAGAATGCGAAGGAGGTACGTATTTTGATGGTGGGTCTTGATTCTGCCGGGAAAACTACAATTCTGTATAACTTAAAACTTGGTGAATTTGTTCAAACCATTCCCACAGTGGGCTTCAATTTGCAGACAGTGAGGCACAAGAATGTTACCTTCGTTGTTTGTGATGTTGGTGGCCAGGAAAGGATCAGGCCGCTCTGGAAAGAATACATTGGACAATCCAAGGCTGTTATTTTTGTTGTAGACAGTGATGACAGGGATCGTATTGATGAGGCAAAAACGGTGTTGCATAGTTTGCTCAAAGAGAAAGATCTGAGTGATGCTGCTCTTCTTGTGTTTGCAAACAAGATTGATTTTCCCAATGCAATGAGTGTTGTAGAGATAACAGAGAAGCTTCAACTGTGCTCTATAATTCAGAGCCGTTGGCATGTTCAGAGCTCTTGCGCTACTTCTGGCGAAGGTCTCTCTGAAGGCTTGGACTGGCTTTCTAACATTGTTCAAAAGTTGTATAAAATGTTTTTTTTTTTCCTTTCCTTCGTTTGATCTGCTTCATTTTTGTTTTTAAAAACGTGAATTTATATTTGTTGCATGTCTTGATCTGCTTCATTTTTGTTTTTAAAAACTTGAATTTGTATTTGTTGCATGTCTTGAAGGATGTTTTATTCCTAAAATATATAGGGTTTTCTGTAATAGGATCGTTGTTAATATCAGGGCTTAAATTTGACGGCTGTATTGCCGTATTTAAACATTTTTGTCTAAAATACAATCAAAATTTTAAAAAGATTGTATCATATGAAAGGAGAGATTTTGAATAGACTGTCAAAATTTATATAGAATTATGATGATATATATATTTGGTTTATGTATAATTTTATTTACGGTAATATTTTAAGGACACCTTTTGAATAGATAACTGTCATTAAAAAGTTGCTTCACAAGAAAGGTTAACTGTCAAATTTAAACCCTGGTTGTTATACAGGAAAGCACAATGATTTCCTTTTGTTTAGTTTAACAATACTTTATATGGTTAAATTTTTGGTGTTAAGAATTTGCGCTGTATCATTGCACTTGAAAATTATATATATAATAGTAAGTTTGTATAAATGATTTAGGTTAATAAAGAAGTAAACAATTAATTTTAGAGTTGTTTATAATTATAAATGAATATTTCAATATTAAATGTAATGGATAGGTGGGTGTAGTTTTAGATTTGATGATGAAATGTGGAAGTTGAAGATATGTAGAATTAGTGTGAAAATATGATAGTGTGTCCAAAATTATTGATCTAATTATTTTGAACCAAATTTGAGGACAATGTAAATTAAAGATTTGAGACATTTTCTCCATAAATTGGGTTTATTATTTTTTAATAAAAAAATTATTATATTTTTATTATTTTATTCTAACACAACTTTTACTACAAATAAAGTGTTTCCATGATTTCTTCCAAATTAGGATATATATATATATATATATTTATTTAAATTTTTATTGAATATATTGTTCATTATTAAGTTTTTATAGTCATGTATACATTATATGCTTTCGCAATCATCTTGAAGTTAATATATATGGGAGATCTCCCTAGGGTGCATTTAATTAGCAAAAAAAAAAGTTTTTATAGTGAATAACAGCAATTTTTTGAATTAGTCGGCCAACGGATGAAAATATGATAGTGTGTCCACTATTATTGATCTAATTATTTTGAACCAATTGTAAAGAATTTGAAGACAATGTAAATTAAAGATTTGAGACATTTTCCCCATAAATTTAGTTTATTATTTTTTAATAAAAAAATTATTATATTTTTATTATTTTATTCTAACCCAACTTTTATTACAAATAAAGTATTTCATGATTTCTTGGAAATTAGGATATATTTTTAAATTGTAATTTTTTATTGAATATTTTATTCATTATTAAGTTTTTATAGTCATGTATACATTATATGCTTTGACAACCAACATGAAGTTAAAATATGGGAGCATTCCACTAGGGTGCATTTAATTAGCAAACAAAAAGTTTTTATAGTGAATAATAGCAATTTTTTGAATTAGTCGGCCAATGGGTGAAAACACAATAGTGTTTCCAATATTATTGGTCTAATTATTCCAAACCAATCGTAAAGAATTTGAGGACAATCTAAAGTAATGATTTGAGACATTTCTCCATAAATTGGTTTATAACTTTTTAAAATTTATTTATGTTTTTATTATTTTTAATTAAAAAATATTATATTTTTATTATTTTATTCTAACCCAACATTTTTTTAAAATTTATTTATGTTTTTATTATTTTTAATAAAAAAATTATTATATAGTTATTATTTTTAATAAAAAATTATTATATTTTTATTATTTTATTCTAACCTAACTTTTAACTACAAATAAAGTATTTCCATGATTTCTTGGAAATTAGTATATTTTTTTATAATTTTTTATTTAATATTTTTTTCATTATTAAGTTTTTATAGTCATGTATACATTATACGCTTTGACAATAGCTTGAAGTTAATATATGGGAGTATCCCCCTAGGGTGCATTTAATTAGCAAACAAAAAGTTTTTATAGTCAATAATAGAAATTTAGACTTGTATTTTAATAAACACATTTATTTGTCTATATATCAAAATTGAATCTTTTTCCATTGAAATAAGGACATAGAGCAATTTTTTGAATTAGTCGGCCAATGGGTGAAAACACAATAGTGTGTCTAATATTATTGGTCTAATTATTCTAAACCAATTGTAAAGAATTTGAGGACAATGTAAATTAATGATTTGAGACATTTTCTCCATAATTTTTTAAAAAAAATTATTTATGTTTTTATTAGTTTTAATAAAAAATTATTATATTTTTATTATTTTAGTCTAACCCAACTTTTACTATAAATAAAGTATTTCCATGATTTCTTGGAAATTAGGATATTTTTTTCATAATTTTTTATTCAATATTTTATTCATTATTAAGTTTTTAATAGAAATTTAGACTTGTATTTTAATAAACACATTTATTTGTCTATATATCGAAATTGAATCTTTTTCCATTGAAACAAGAACATTCAAGTTGAGTGTAGAGCAATTTGTTGAATTTTTTAAAATTTCAAATACAAATCTTTAAATTAATTTTAGAGTTATGTTTATAATCATAAATGAATATTTCAAAATTAAATGTAATGGATATGTGTATGTAGTTCTAGATTTGATGATAAGATGTGGAAGTTGAAAATATGTAGATCTAGTTTGCCAATGGGTGAAAACACAATAGTGTGTCCAATATTATTGGTCTAATTGTTCTAAACCAATTGTAAAGAATTTGAGGACAATGTAAAGTAATGATTTGAAACATTTTCTCCATAAATTGGTTTATAATATTTTAAAATTTATTTATGTTTTTATTAAATTTTTAATAAAAAATTATTATATTTTTTATTATTTTTAATAAAACATTATTATATTTTTATTATTTTATTCTAACCCAACTTTTACAACAAATAAAGTATTTCCATGATTTCTTGGAAATTAGGATTTTTTTGGTAATTTTTTATTGAATATTTTATTCATTATTAAGTTTTTATAGTCAATAGTGTCGCAATGTCAAGTTCTTGTAGTAGAATACTAGTATCAGGCTAAACCACAAAAGACAAGCTATCGCACGCTCCTATAAATTATAGAAAATAAAAAATGCAACACAAAGAAAAATACACGATTAACCCACAAATGAGATGTCCATATACAGGAGAGAGGGAAGATGAACAACCGCCCAGAATAATGGAGAAGAATAGGTATTTGACTCACACTAATTGAAATAGGTGGTGAGTTAACTTCCTCATGACTGGCAAGAGGTGGTGAGTTAACTTCCTCATGACCGGCAAGAGGACGCAAGCTAACTCTAGGAGGCTCGCTAGATAACTAGCAAGTTTTCTCCCATTAACTAGGACACCTAAGTAGGCTTAACGCCATGTGTAAATAAATAATATCTACATTAACAGCCCTTTAAGTATACCTTAGGTGGGTACAAAGAAATTGGACCTTGACAAGTAGGCTTGATGAGGTACCTAGGTACAATGCTATCTCTCATAAAGTGGAGAAATAGAGAAACCCCATGGGAAAAAAAATCCCCCAAAAGAGAGAAAAAGAAGTGAAGATGGATAGAAGGCCACCTAAAGATGTTGTTGCTACTAAAGTAGGTTGCACCTTAAGAAGAGCTCGTAGATGTTTTTTTTTTCTTTCCTTATGTTGATCTGCTTTATTTTTATTTTTTAAAAACTTGAATTTGAATTTGTTATGTCTTGAACACTACAACAAAATAGGCAATTAGCACCTAAAATAGCATCAGAATTTAGTGCATTTGAGTTCATGAATTAGACACTTCTGCTAGCGCAAAACTCAGTGCCAAACTGCATGTTCGGTTCGGTGCCATTTTTTGCACCGAAAAAGTAGCGCAAGCAATAGCGCTAAGAAATGCAACCAATTTAATGTTAGAAATAGCGCCTAAACTCTCTAACTCATTGATCTACACTCCATCCACTTGAAGACCCCTGAAGCATTTGAAATATTTTATAAGATAACATTTATAAAGATTTTTTAGGGAAATGGACATCCATACAAATTAACATCATTATACTTATTAAATCTCCATCAAAATAAAATCTACAACAATATCCAGTATATATAAAATAACAAGATAATTATTATAACATGATCATCATATATAATTAAAACAAGTGAGTCAAATATCTATAATTTAATTGAATTTGACAACATCCATCCTGAGCAGTAAATTAAAATCATCATATGTAATAAATATCCATCCAAAAATCATCGACAACTTTCAATATATATAAATTGACAAGTCAATACTGATAAGATCATCATCATATATAACTAAAACAAGTGAAAGTCAAATACGCCACTAGATCAATAACATGTCAAAATGATACATGTCCAACAATTGACATAAGTAAAAATGATACATGTACAAATGATATAAGTAAAAACGATAAATTATGTAACTCAAAATGATACAAGTCAAGATAATACATGTCCAAATGATATAAGTCAAAATGATACAACTCAATAGTATGGTACTGCAGGCCGTGAAAATGATACATATGATAGTAACCATGAAAAGAGGCATCATAATGATATATCGGCAATGATCTAGGATGCAGTCTATGTGATGATGAATATCATTGGCTACTACCAGCAACTGCCTCATCATCATCATCTCACCATCGTGATCATCACCATCGTGATCATCACCATCGTGATCATCACCATCGTGATCATCATCATCATCATGATCATCATCGTCATCATCATCATCGTCATCGGCCTCGGTGTCTTTTATATCTGCATCATCATCATCCTCTGCCATTTGATCTGTACCAGAACCAACATATTCTGGATTTATATCATGAGGATCATCTTGATCTTCTGGAAGATTCGTGTTCTGCAAAAAAAACATTTAAAATGAAAAGTTATTATTTATTTCATGCAATAATTTATTTTTCTATTATATATCTAATATTACAACATATGAAACGAAACCATAATCATATTACATCATATCAAAGTGCACATAGCATAATAAAATTTCAAAAATGTTACAATTAATATGTCATTCCAATGGTGTAAAACATGCAACAATTCTAATAAACGTTAGTAAAGATCATAAAAAATTTTGTTATACAATTTAACTATCAACTGTAAATTCTATTACATAACCTTAAGTGCCAACCCTTTGCATTTTGTGCTATATATGATTATGTTTGCCTCAATAGAACATTTTTTCATGGAAGACCTTTCTTACATGGGAATCATGCTCTAAATGATGATTCTTGAATAAATAAAGCAGTTGAGGTTGAAAACCAGAAATGGTGGCCTCTTCTGTCGGAAAACATAAAAAAAAATCAGGGAAATGTTGAAAACTAGCAATGGCGGTCTTTTCTTTGAAATTCCCTTTTCCTTCAGTAAAATTCCTTTTTCCAGTTCTGCAGGTTGGCATGATAAAAAGAATAAATAGCTCCCAACGGCTCTGGAGACCTCCTGACAGCTCCCAAAAGCTCCAGATGGCTACAAATTCTTCCAGATGAATACCAGCTAATACTACCCTTCCAAGCACCATTGGGCGTTATTTTCTATGCATCGCGAAATTCAATTCGGTAAATAAAGTTAAGGCGAAATAATTAAAGGGATGGGTATTTTACAAGGTATATTCTTTCCTTAAAACTTATATAATTATTTTAATATGTTTTATATATGCCACGTGTTTCCCAAAGTGTCCGCATGTAGTCTCCCACTCCATGACTGTTGCATCAATCATTGCAGTCCGACAGGTGGTAGTCATAGGAGTGTCTGCAAGTCTCACGTACTTCAAAATAAGTTATAAGTACTGGCCATCATTGCAAACAGCATTTGAAATAAATGCCATAAAAGGGAATGAGCGCCATATTGAGAAATCATTATAACTAGTACTTATGATTATATATGGCAAGTACAATGAAATGACATGAGAAGCAGGATTGCTAGCATCAACTCTGGATGTGTATGGAAATGCAATTAACGCAGCAGCTGAGAAATTACGCTTCGCATGTGGCCACCTTGGTTCACAACTCTAAAGTACACGCCATGAGGGATGAAAAGGTAGGCAATATAACTGCCAACTTGTCAATCTCTCATGCAATTACTCCTATGCAATACATGCAATTGACAACACAAAGTTCATAATTCTTTCTCATTTGAAACAAGAATTAGAAAATAGAGAGAAAAACAGGTAGAGCTCCATTGAAATGCCTTGCTATAGAATCATAAACAATCAAGTGATTGAATGGGTAACAAGAGGAAAGAAGATCCAGAAAATGCAATCTTTGATGACGCCAGTGCAGGGTGGTTACAATTCTTGTAGAAATTTGATGGCTTTGAAGCTGAGTTGGTTGAGGAATTCATCACAAATTTCCACAGAACTTTCACCACAGTCAAGGGGGTAATGATTCAAATTAACCCAACCATAATTAGTCAACTTTTTGGTATTCCTGCTGTTAGTGTTAATTTATTTTCAAGTAAACCCTCATCTGAAGAATTAGTTCAGAATTTCCATGTTGCTTTGGAGCCCCTACCCCGGTACATTATAAGTAAGGGAGCAATAAAAGACATTGAACGGACCAGTCTTTTGGACCCATGGAAGATGATGGTCTTGTGGATAATGAAATTATTTACATGTGATGGGCAGTATGGTGCAATTTTGGGCCCTGGGATGCGGTTGATTACCCATTTGAGACATGGAGCAAATAACCCTCAACACTTGATAAATGTTCATTCTTTTCTCCATGCTAACTTGGTCACCATGATGACCAAAAGAAAGAACAAAGAAGGGAAGATAAGCCACCCAGGATTGATACACTTGATTATGAGGCACCACTTCCTGTCATAGGAGGATGGTTAGCAAAAGTGGGAAGATTTTCTTGCCCTGCAACCAAGAAGAAAAAAAGTGAAGCATCATACTTCTACTGTATACATTTTAGGAGACCCTGCCACAGTTTCTTCTAAGTCTCCTGAAGTCCAATTCTGATGGCTCTGGAGAAGGACAGAACAGGGTACTCAACTAAGTGAGGTTGTTGATACGAGAATCCGTCACCACCGGTTGGTTATCTCTTCAGATGAAGAGGAAGAACAAAACCCTATCGCCACCTTAGGCAAACAATCATCCCCTACTACACATCCGGGAGAAGAAGAAGCTCGTGAAGAAGAAAGGGGAGTTGAAGAGGCTAGTGGCAGTGAAATTCTAGAGGAAACTAGTGAAGGGGATGTTCGAGAAGAAACAAAGCAGGCTATTTTGCAACATAGCCACAGAAAAGGGAAAGAAACCCTTGAGGAAGCCTCTAAAGACACCATGGCATAGGAAACAAGGTCTACCCTGGCTCTCTCTAAAGATGAATTTGAATTAAAGCAATGCAAGGCACAATTGGAGGACATGACCCTGCAATTGAAGGCCAAAGATGAGGATCTAGAAAAGAAAATGGCAAAGGATGAAGAGAAGAAACAAGAAAAAGGAAAAGAAATCTTTGATTTTAAGAAAGAAATAGATAATCATAAGGATATGGTGGCCCAAAGGGACATTCAAATTACTCAACTCAGGGAAAAGATTGATCAGCACACCCCTGCACCTGTCTCATTGACTGTATATGGTCAAAACCCACAACTTACACTTGAGAATGGACAGCTCTAGGGTAAAATTATACATCTCTGGAAGGATCTAGATGCCCTAAGACAGAAGAAGTTAGCAGTGGAAAGCAATTTGGCTCTGGCTTGTGAAACATGGGAAACCCTGTTAGCTCAACGACCACCATCAGGTGTGTATGCCCTATTCCTTAGAGAACAATATTTAAGGTGGAAATTATTGAGGATAAGTTGCAATCTCCCTTTTGATTTTGACAATGATATGAAATTTGTTGAATGCTAGTTGCAAAACCCAAAAGACCAATAAAATCTATTGTGTGAATTCTTCCAACATGGCCACATCATGGGGCATGTGAATACTTCAATGCTTAATTTCTATGTGGGAGAACTTCAAATCAGGAGCTATCTATCTCTGCTCCAAAGCAATAGATTGTGGGAAGACAGAATGGATGAATATAAAACAGCTGCAGGATCCATTGGTTTGTTAATGCACCATGAATTCCCCAAGACTACCTAGTTCACCAACACTTTTAAGGCCAATGCTTACAGGCAAGGTGTTATGGCTCATTATGTGCAAAACGTAAATTCTTGTATGGCTAATTTTTTTTCTATAGCTGGATATCTCCCAAATGCAGTAGTTACAAGCTGCATATGTAGGTTTGAGGACTTGCCTAATGTTCTCAAGAGGAGAGAGCCTGTTTCACCTACCAATATCAGATGGATGACTGACAAGGTACAAAAAATCATACCATTAATCCAACAAAGATAGAAAAATTAGATTGGGATGAGATTCTGACCTCCACTAATTCTGATGCTAGCTCCTCGCTTAAGTCACCCAGTAACACAACCAATGAGAGAAGGGAAATTTAGTACATGGTTCAACAGGGTGTAGGAGAATGATGGGTTCCAGCTGTTCCAATACAAGGATGAAGAAGATTACAATTGCAACACAATTATGGAGGGCAAGAACATATTGGATGAAGTAGATGAAGCATAGCCATGAGGACATGGCATATATTTATTAGGGGGAGATGATGAGCCATATATTTGACTCATCTATTTCATGATATTTCATGTTCTTAATACTTTCACAGACACTTTGGGATATATATTTACATATTATTATAATTATGTTTGTCTTTTGGTTGGATTATGCACATGTTTGGTTTTCATTTCCTTTAATGAAATCTCTTACTTTATTTTACTGAATTACATTTCAAAAATGCATATCTTATGTATTGTGGTACAAAGTTGTGAATATTTGTAGAAGGCTTGCAGCAGGGAACTGCCAGTGGTCTCCGGATCCCTTTAGAGCGCTCTGTCCTAAAAAGAACCTGAACTCCAGATAGCTCTAGATGCTGAATACCTTCCAAGAATCATCTTCCCCTTGAGTCGATGACCGCCACAACCCAATCCTAGGATGCAAACATAACTTCTGCATCAATCAAGCAACTGTGAAGAGTAACATCACCACGTCACAACATTTTTGGTGACTAATTAAAATATCTTTTAGCTGACCTCTGTTCCAACTGAAGTTGCTACCACCTAGTGCCATACCATTTTAGGAGAATGATCCAGTTCGCCAAGCAGTTAGACTAACGCAGATCTCTGATCTGCAGTTACCACAGAGGAATTATGCATGTAATAAATTATGCAGCTAGCTCTAGTCCCAATTCTCTTTAGTTAGACTTGCTATTAATTTCTTCTTTCCAATAATGCTTGACTATATAAGTACGAGCAATTCGTCTCTTTCTAGTTAGTTCCAGTTTCCAGTTTTCATAGATAGTTATCACTAGATTGTTGTAACAAGAGGAAAGTTCCTTGTTTTCATGCTTGTAATTTTCATCCATTCCTGGACTATGATTTAATGCAAATGAAGGGAAATTTCTGCTAAAAGACTTAGTTGAGCAAAAAGGATCAGCTCTGGCTGGGGGAGTAGGGCCCGCTTACCTATCTAAGAGAAGATCTCTTAGTATTCTTGTATGTGTGCAATTCTATTATGTTTTCTATTCTATTAAGTTTCCATTTATCTTCTGTGTGATTGTTAGTTAAATTATTCCCTGCAGGATTGTTATTTAAATTCTAAAAACACCAAAAGGATAGACTTGTTATTTGTCAGCATTGTCATATTCAGAGTATTTCATTGTTGTAGATTAACAATGGATACAATTGATCTTCATTTACTTTTTTCTAGCATGCTAGATTAATTTCTTTTATTGCAAGTGTGTTTATTTCCAGCAAGTGTGTTTATTTCAGCAAGTGTGTTTATTTCTAGCAAATTAAGATAGTTTCCTTCCAAGCAAGTGTGTTTATTTCTCAGCAATTAGATAGATCTTTATTTCTGTATGCACTTTCATTTTTGGCATGACCCACGAACCAAGTTCCATCCAAGAAAGCCATTCGACCAAACCCTCCCAACCAAGAAGTCTTATCGCAGATCGCTCTAGACACCTATGGATTCATAAAATTAAATGATGATGTATTAACAAGCACTACTAGGGTCGCCACAACACAAGCAAATGAATCAAACATACTTAAAATGACATGAGAAATGGAAGGACATAAGAAGGAAATTAAGCACTTGAAACATCAAGTGGAATACTACAAGGCTACAAGGTATGACATAGGTGATTTCATGTGATATGCATTAGAAATCCATGATGACTTGACCTTGGTGCAAAAGGAGTTCTACAATGATGTGTTAGATCTATAGGACGCCTACCAAGATGCATCAAAACATTCTTACATGTTAAAAGAATGGCAACATCATGAGGAAGGATGACAAAGATGCATGTGGATCACTTAGTAGAATGGCAACATGAATTCAAGGAAGCACTCCTTGAGATACCAATGAAGTATTCCTTGAGATACCATGTTTGAGAGAAAAGAAGATAAATCAAATCAACATGGGACTAAGTTACTCAAATTATACAACTCATAACTTAAATGAGGACACTTAAGAGATATTAAAAGACCATGGTCATTAATTAAAATATGCGATGAAAATAAGGCATGAATGTCACCCGCTGCCCTTTAAGGCAAACAATATTTTTTTCCTCAACATGAAATAATGGGACAATTGAGTGGGATCTAGGGCCAATAGAGAAGCACTTTAGAACTCATCCTATGCATCAATAAACAACTCAACACAAGAAATGCAAATTGACATATTAACACAACAATATCCAACTAAGTTATTGAAAGTCAACTATTGATACCTCGTTCTCCATCCAGATTACAAAATCGGTCCACTTTTTGCTTTGTAACATTTCCTTTCCAAATTGCGTTGGATGCCGGCCATATTTCTCCTCTTCTCAAAACATGGCACATGGACTATTTAAACTAATTAATATGCAATCATTTACAAATATGCTTACAAATGTGCAGATCAAGGCCTATAAACCTTTCTAGCCACTGTGATGCGTGGCATGAAGTTTGTCAAGCCTAGCCTTGGAGGCCTTGTCCTGAAACATATACTAATTCAATTTAACTATGCACAAATAAAATTTAAAATTGTTTAATAAATTTGATATAAGCTTATGAGCAAATTCAAATACATGCGTACTCTCCTCACCGGACTTCCTTAATGCATCAGACTTCTCATATGCTTTTACAAGCTCTTTCCATACTTCCACACTTACATCAATTGGCCTTTTTTTGAGCCTTAGTTTGGGAGGGAGTTTTTTTATCTTCTTTGTGTCGGTTGCACTGAAATCTCTTGTAGTTTTGAGACATTCGTAGCTTTATCTTCTTTACAAACCAACCTGTGCCAAATTCAGTCTCCATGTCATGGATAACTACTTTTTGTAGGTGCATGGGTATCTTTGAGAATGGCAAATGTAGATGGGTTTTTGAACTGTTGAGGGCATGATTCCTTCAACCTATTCACAAATGTTTTTCCAACATCTGTCATTCAGACTTCCCCTAAAACCACATCATATTCTATCTTGGTATTGTAGTTGACAATGCAAGATTCAAAACATGGTGTGGTGGAAGAAGTCTATGTCCCAAGAGTGGCTGGGACATTGGAAGTCTCTGCTCCCTATTCCACATTCTTAGAGTTGTTGGTGATTGTTTTGATGCAATCATACAGTAAGTTAAAATTCACATAAAATGAACTAAAACTATACTTGAAAGATAAGAAGGAATCATTTAAGATTCAACTAATCCCAAGTCTACAATGGTTCAGTTGGTCAAGTTCAGTTGGTCAATGTGAAGCTGTAATGTTCAAGGGGCCTTACATAGTTTAGAGTTTCTTTGTGGTTTAGTGGACTAAGATTATGCAAAAGATCATGAGATATGTCAATGCTTTTCATTCCTTTGCATAAAAGTGTTACTGTGCTGCAAGTTTTAGATAGTTTTCTTGAATTATTGCAACTTTCTCCTTCATATATTTATGAAAAACTGTCTACCTTTAACTCTGTTATGCATGCTTCTTCAAATTTGAGACAACTTTCTTTAGATTTCTACGTTTTAGCTAAATATTTTAGATGGGTTGGGAAAAGTTAGAAAGATCTAATCTGCACCTCATTTACTCTACCGAAGGATCTAATTGTTCTGTTATGCACTATGTAAATACTACAGCAATTTGATCAAATCCACAGTAAAAACCTTAAATGCAAGTTCTGAGCATTTTCACAAACATACATTTAAAATTGCAAGCTCTCAAAGATAATATTTCAAAACACAAAGAAGAGCAGGAGAACACTCAGAAGATAGATGCAGAACTCCAGATTCTATTGTATTAGAAACAAATAGTCATACATGATTTACAATGTAGGAATGACTCTTAGTTTCATTGATCAAACTACAAAGAACTTACACGCTTTATAGGTATAGTAAGGAAGCCAGACATTCCACGCACACCTTACTGCAGACAAACAGGTGACCTCCTTCTTCTACTTCTAGACTAAGCTAACTTGCTGTGTGCTTCTAAAAAATCCCTGTTGTGTGCTTCTAAAAAAATCCCTGTTGTAAAGTATTACAGTGTAGAGAGGCACAATATAAAGACTTTCTGATTGTCCTCACTACAGCAAAAACCTAACTAGACCCCTGGTTCAAATCCCTGGTTAGAGCAATAAATACAGATGAACCAGTCCCTCAAAATGTCTCTGAGCAGTGCCAAATCTGGGCAAAATATTGCCCCTTCTGAGAAGCCTTAGTAGCTCAGCAATAACTTCCACTTGTCTGTTGTGGTAATACTCCTAGCTACAATTTTGTCCTTCATTTGAATGGCCTTGACTTCTTTGCACTTCGTCTTTACTTCCTGCCCCTGAGATCAGATTTTCTTCTTCCATGAGGTCACTGTGTTGAATTTCCAGCTGCTTCCTCAACTGCAAGCCTGCAAGACAAGACAAGCAATAAGTATCAAATTTATCAAATGAACAGCAGGAAACTAAAATATCTGTTTAAAATAGGGTGACTATGCAAAAATGTGGAAATCTGGCTCAGAAACCCTCAAAAATGCGTTCAAAATGTACATAGATTGCCCAAAACCAAACGGGTCAACCATCGCTGACCAGGAAAATGCCACGGGCACCAAAAATGTGTTTTAAAATTCCCACCGCTTCATCCATTCTCGCCCATCGGCGTGATAATCACCATCGGCGCGTCCAAAAATCGCTTGGGCGATATTCATTATTTGGCCGATGGCCCTTCTTCGTTATTTCCTCCTTATTTCTTTCCATCGGCATAAGTCTGCACTATCGGCGAGCCTCAAAAATTCCCTCACCGATCATTCTCTTCTATCGCTTCATTATTTCTTCCTCGCTCTCCATCGGTGAGAGGTTCACGATCGGCGAACTCTAAATCCTCCTCGCCGATCCTCATCGTTAGGCCGATGGCCCCCTTTGCTTTGTTCCATCGGTGTGAGACGGCCCATCGGTAAGCTCCTTATTTCTTTCGCCGATGCCTCTTGTTTCATCGATGGCCCAGCTTACCTACTCATCGCCCTCATCAGCGTGAGGCCTACTTATCGGCGAGCTCCTTATTTCTTTCGCCGATCACTATTGTTTGGTTGACGGCCCTTCGGCTTGTATTTCCTTTTTATCGGCATGAGAATCACCATCGGCGAACTCACAAATTTCTTCGCCGATCTTCACTGTTTCATTGATGTCATTCGTCAGTGAGACTCTTACCAACAACCCTTCATATCATCCACCTTACTTCAATCGCCCTGACCTTGCCCATGGGCAAAGGTCCAAACACTCACACCGATCTATATTGCTTGGCCGATGACCTCCCATCGGCGAGAGATTATACCATTGGCGGGTGCTAAACTTCTTCCGCCGATGACTTACCTTATATCAACACTCTTTCATTGTTCTCCATCGGCGTGAGATCGCCCATCAGTGACTCACAAACTCCTCCCACCGATGCCTTTACCTTGGCCGATGGCCTTTTCTTCTTTGCTTCTTTTTCTTATGTTCATTGGGCTGATATTACCCATCGGCGTGTCTCAAAATACATAGGCCGATGGTCTTTTCTCTTTATTCCCTCTTCATCAGCGAGAGACTCGCCATCAGTGAACTCTAAATCTCTTCCGCCGATGTCCTTTGCCCTTGTTCCATCGGTGTGAGATGGCCCATCAGCACCTCACAAACTCCTCCTTCCGATGGCATGTGCCTTGTTTCATCGGCGAGAGATTCTACTGTCGGCAAGCTCCTTATTTCTTTCGCCGATCACTCAACATCCTTACCTTTCCTTGTATCGGCCTAACTTTGCCCATCGGCAAAGGATTTTCGACCACCGCCGATTGCATACGCTATGCCGATACCCGATATCAGGGAGAGTTTCACTGATATCCATCTTCCCATCCTTCGTATTTCGGCTAAGTCCTCCCTCCCTTTCTTCCATCGGCCTGACCTTGCCCATCGGCAAAGGCCCAAAAAACTTGGCCGACAACTACCACTATACCGATAGCCCTTGGCTATCGGCGAGACCATACCCTTCGGCACGATGAATTCAAACTCGGCCGATGTTCTATGTTATGCCGATCACTATTGTTTCGGCCACAGGCTTACCAAAGCCTGTGAACCCGAACTATTGAACCCTGCCACTATCAGCATGACTCCCTTTTGCTTATTGAGCTATTGAACCATTGAACCCCACCATGAGGTTCAACGCGGCGATCCAATGCGGCGGTTCAGTGATACATAGTGACTGTTTTAAAAAGAAAATGAACCCCGCGAACTTCAAACCATTGAACCAAAAAAGGTTCAATGCGCAGGTTCAACGCGCAGGTTCAAACCTGTGAAAAAAACACTTCAATGAATAAATAATGGCGAGCAAAGTGTTAGATGTATTTTTCTGCAAAACAATCAAATGTAACATACAGAGTGGAACCCAGACAAAATTGCCCACGACCTGGAACCACTAAGTACGATTTTTTTTGAAATTTAAAACGAATGCCAACAAGAAAAAAGGCAAACAACTGACTGTTTATCATGCAAAACCTGATAGTACATTTTACCCAAATGATCATAACTTGCAAAATATGATGAATTTTAAGATGGTTCAAAAAGCAACCCTGGCTCATTTTTCACAAGGAATCCAACCATATTATGCAATGGTACTGAAAATGCAATTTTCTATATTTTTAACAAGGTTTGCAAATTTGACTCTTTTTCCCTTTACTACCAGACAGAACAAACACAAGCAGAAGCAAAAGCAAAGAAACAACAGGGGTCCTCATTTTGCCGAGGAGCAAAATGGGGCATGTTGTGAACATCACAACAAGAGTTTATTGTTATTGATTTCATCCTAGATCTTTTGCTCGATCTAGGACTGGTTGGGGAATCAATTGATTCTCTTTGACATGGTTGATTTGGTTGCAATGTTTCAGGGGCTTTACTAGATAGTTTTTCTATGTATCTGGCAAGCATTGTCAAGTCCACACCATCCAATTTGTTCACTGCCTCTACCCCCAATATAGAAGCCAATGCCTCTTTATCTTTGTCAGTCCCATGTCCCTATATATATATATATAAAATAAATTTCTTCTTTTAAATTTAGAAATAAAAAACTAAAAACTAAAAATCAAAGAAACAATGGAAACATTTACAAATCTATAAATTGACAATGAATTACCTCATTGTGGCCAGAGTCTGATCCATTTGCTCCCTTCCCTCTATTTCTTGACATTTTGAGGAAATTATTTGTGTCCAGTCTGTGGAGGTAAATGAAGTACACACTACCAGGTATGAAATTTTTCGTCCAGTTTGTGGTATGAAAGTTTTGTTTTGTGGTATGAAAGCAAGCTACCAATCAAAGAAATGAAAAGAAATGGGCGATTTAAAAGAAACAGGTGATTAATGAGCAAGCTTTACCTTGAATGACTCTCTTTCTAGAATTTCTTCTTCAACTTGAGGGAATTTGTTTGCTTGCAACGTATTGTTTTCCAGAAATAAACATTCAACGGTTCCATAATTCTATACAAAACAATTGTTTAGGCATGAGATGGGGTACAAAAGGCAGGGGACAGGCTGTAAAAAGAAGAAATGAGTGCTAAAATTGAACCTTTACTTCAGGGAGGAAGTTGCGGGCATGAAATGTAGTGCCGAATTGTAGCGTGAATTTTGATCTCTAAAAACCCTGAAGGAAATTATAAATTCATCCAAAACTTAATATAGTGCATCAATTTCCACTCAAGTTAAAGCATTGAATTTTAAATGTTCCATGTTAAAGATTATGGTCAAATATTTTTGCTGGAAACTAAAGAAAAATTTCAAACATTACCATTCTACATATTCCAAGATAAAATAGAAAAAAATTCCTAAACCCGAACCTCTGGTCATTTTAGCTTGCGATATTTATTGAGGAGAAACCTTAACAAATTATCTTCTTCTTACAACAACGTAGTTCAAAGATGAAGATCGAGTTATGCCGCAGGCTGTGTGGTATACACCCATTCCATTTGGGTAATATGTTTTTAACCCTAATTCAATCACCAAGCCTCTTTGATCACTTGGTTACAGCCAAATTCAACATGTTTGCAGCTTTAATTCAGTAAAGAAATGAAGGTTTGGCTTTCAAATGCAGAGGATATAGGGAGCTTTAGAGATTAAAAGGATAATGAAGTTTAGGCTTTTAACACAGGCGGGAATTTTTAATGCAGGCAGGAATTTTTAATTTTTTATTTTTGATTCATTAGTCGGTGCTATAGTTGGCGTAGTTAACGCCGACTTTCAGCCCTAAATGTAATTTCTTTGGGGTGCCAAAGGCAGCGCAAAGTGTGGCTAATTAGCACCTAAATGTGCCAAACCAAAATGTTCCTCATGCAAACGTTTAGAATTGAGGTAAATGTTTAAGTAGTAAGGGTTTTATAACTTTGGAATCTAGTGTAACAGCAACATACCACCAACTAGCTTGGAAAAAAATGGACACATCCTAGAAAATTTACATAATAAAAACATAATTTGATGAACTTAAAAAAAGTTGTATTGTGTTTTAGTAACTTGAAAACCAAACTCTTTTACCTATCAAACAAATAAATTCAGATCTCATGCCTTCTCTTGGTTAATGAAGATATACATGCTAGCTAAATCAATCAAGATGTCAAAGGTTTTAGCTAGTGGCTAGACTTCCATGCAATACTAATTATGAAAACATAACATATTAGGCTACAAATATAATTTCCATACAACATAAAGTAGGTCATGCTATGTATCAATATTTCATTAAAGTTGTAGTAAATTGTTAAGTCTTATATGGGTTGATCCATTTGTAAATATTTGTTGGATTTTATTTGATGAGGGGATTTCTACATAACCAAGCCAACTACTTTCACCATGACCTCTATGGAGGATAAACACCAATCATGAAAAATAAAAAATCAAGAATTAAAGTTTTGGATCTTATCTAAGATAAATATTCTTACACTATCCAATGTAAAGTAGGTTTCAATCAAGAATAAGGAATCCAATCTCTAGTTTTCAAAGAGAAAATATCTATGGTTTTAATGAATTTGTGGAAGAAGTGAAAGGTAGAGAACTGACTAAATTTATTAGTAATAGGTTTTCTTTCATCTAGGATAACAAGGGACCATGGAAGGGATGTTCAACTAAAATTATTAGTAATAGGTTTTATTTGTAGTCAGCTTGTAAATAAATATCTTTTTGATGTGAGTTTGTAGTCATCTTGTAATCATAAGATTTGAGCTCTAGTTGTCAAGATTCCACATGTAAACTTTTTGTGAAGAGCAAAATGTTGCAATGTCCTATTTGGTTTTTCATAGTGTGTCTTAATGAAAAGTGAGCATATTAACAAGATAATTTCAACAATATTCTCTTGGTGCACAATTGTTATGTGACTATTGTCATTGTTGTGTATTACAAGATCCAGAGGAGGCCATGGAGAGAGGACGTGGATGGCGTAGAACTACTAAATCGCAGAGAGGAAAGTGGGATGAAATAGATATGACAATGGAATCTGTAGATACAATAGAGGTAAGAAGAGAAATCAACCTCAACCAAAGGAGGAAGGTGTTTATGAATTCACAAATGCTACAACATAGAGGAGATAAAGTCATTTTTTTGTCCATAAGGCCTATGAGGTCAAACTTATTGGTTGAAAATGCATAGGAATGGTTATTAAATGTGATTCTATAATCAAGGGAAAAGTTTGAAAATTAGGATGGCCAAAACATGATATCAATATGTCAAATATGACTAAAGTGAGGTTTTGTTTTGGATAGCATATTCATTGAAATGATATAATTGGTGTACTAAACATTATTTACTATGTTGTGTATTATAGGGGCTAGACGAGGCCATGGCAATAGATCATGTCATATCAAATGAGGACACAACGGATGAAGCAGGACATCAGGTATTCAAATCTTGACTTAACTTAGCAAAAACGATCTAATGGTATTTTGTAATACATCCATCTTTTTTCACAATATTATTGAAATTTATAATGTATTATCCAATCTTGACGTAAATTAATGCATGTTGTTGATTATTTTAGATGGAGATTGGAGCAAATGCAAAGCCTGAGCGTTCAACTAACAAAAGAACAAGATATGTACATGGATGTGGACCTAAAACTGTTAAATCTTGTAGAGGACAATGGGTGGAAGAGGATATGACAATGGATCCTACAAACACAACAAATGATTGCACCGAACAAGAGGTTGGTCATGACTATAGTATATGGGATGATACTTTCAGAAAATTGTTGTTTGTGGATGTTCTGTATGTCGTGGAAAGAAACAATTCAAATGAGCGATTGTAAAAAGACATTACATATATGATGAGCTTCTAGTCGGTAGTATGCCTCCTACAATCGATTCAAATCCAATAGGAATTATGGTAAGGAATTTTCCAATTTGATATAAATAACATGTATACTTCGTTTAAACATTGTTTTATATTATTTAAATAACTAATTTTTTTCTTAATGGATACTTGCAGGATAAAGTTCTTGGTTTAAAGTTTCTTGGATCATCGAATTCTAGCCTAGAGGGCAATGACCATTTATCAAATGATACATCTAGAAAAAAATATGTGCCAATATACCAGCTCAGAAGATGAGGAATTGATGAAAATAGTAATAGAACAAGAACCGGTTTAAAGATGCATAATTTGCTTAAAGAGAAGGGGAAGGTGGACTACATACCCTATGAGAATGAATGTGATGGAGATGATGACTTGCCCCTGAGTTTGAGATCAATTTACAAAGAGACATTTGATTGTCGACTATATTGTGCTTGGCCTAGTGATCAACAACTACCTAGAGTGTACGAGGTGTTTCAATTTTGCAGATACAGCTACATGATACGACCCTCCAATTTTCATGGAGCGAATCTAGGCCTCTTTATTGTCCAAAATGTACATTTGGGATCTAAACATAGAAACAATTCAGAACAAACCACTAGGAGATTAATGCCATATTATGTTCCATCATATTACAATGGTGAATGGAGAAGGCTAGCAGAATATAAGCCTAGCATGTCAACATATGGTCTAAATTTGAATATGTATACACATCGTCTGTAATTGGAAAGTGGAAAAGAAATGAATAGAGATCATCTTGTGTATATAGATAGATGTGCATACACACACAAAAATATTACAGGATTTATAAATAGTAGTAAGGGAAGGGACCTTATTGTAAGACCGAATTATCAATTTGTTGAGGTTATAAATGATAAAGATGGAGATATGGAAAGAGAGGTTGATAGTTTGATAATGGTTGAGGCTGTTATGGACCTTACCATTGGGGATGAGTTATTGATTGATTACCCCTTTTTAAAATGCACTCCTGCATAAAAGAAAATGGAAGAACAAGGTCTCCCTAAGGATGTTCTTAAGGGAAGAAAACTAAAGAATAATAAATGAGTGTGGACAGATGTTTTATAAACTATGTTGTCAAAATTGTGTTTTATTTAAATTATTGTATAAAAAAGGTAGTCTATAAAATAATTTTTCATTATTCAATTTATGTATATATGTTCATATAATTTATATTTTTATTTTTTAAGCCATATTTGATTATATTTCTTTGAAATTGATACATTTATGATTTATCCAATTCTTGCCAAACATTAAATAACGCTTGCATTTGTTGATAGGTAGAAGATGTTGATGACACACATTCTAATACCCAAGATCCAACTGGGTTATTAAGATTTGGATTGGATGATCCAAACCATCCTTTAAACAATACCAGGGTGAAAAGAGCAACATTGAAGAGAACACTTCCAGTTGAGAAATTTGAAGAGATGATGAGATTTGCATACACTGATGACATGCCACCTAGCCTTAATGATGATGATCATGATAGTGAAAATGCAGTGCATGAAGAAGGATTGAATGAAATCCTTACAGGTTTCTTTGGGGATGGAAACAATGATGACAATAATGATCATGTGGTTGACAATAACAATGATAGCAGGGGTAATTACCACCAACGTAATGTTGATGATAACAACTTGAAAGACTCCATCAAGCAAGCAACGAAGACACCCGTGTTCAAATCAGGTGCAAGTAGAATGTCAAAACTGGCATGCACATTAATATTATTAGAAATCAAGTCACAATTTGGTTGTTTAGACAAAGGATTCACTACCCTATTGAAGTGAGTTGAAATCTATTTCTTACTTTGCATTGTCAATTGGTGTACATAATTCGTAAACATTCATCAACTTTGTTTATATTTCTTTAAGGGGATTTTAAAACCATATATTGTATATAAATAGTCCTAGTATAGATTGACATATCAAACATGTTCATCATAAGTCAAACATTCAATTGATTTAATCTCTAGCAATCTTACAGGGCACTAAAAAATAAAATATTCCTTGAAGAGAATGCGTTGCCATCAACTTGCAGAGAGGCATGTTTGTTGTTGGTTGAGTTGGGGATTGAATATAAGCACATTCATTCATGTAAAAATGATTGCAATTTATACATAGATGAATATCAAAACAAGGTAGAATGCCCTGTATGCAAAGAGAAGAGATATCATACAGATGTACAAGGTCCTATAGTTCCAAAGAAGGTTTTATGTCACATGCCAATTATACCTAGACTTCAATAAATGTTTTGTTGCAAGTCATTTGCACAATTGATGGACTGCAATGCAAAGAATAGGAGTAAAGATGGATTCATGTGAATTCTAGCCGACTCCAAAGAAATGAAACACATAGAGGAAAAATGGCCAAGAAAATTCAAAGATGAACCCCGTAGTACATCAAGTTTGGTCTTGCAAATTATGGAGTGTGCCCATTCTCTTTCCTGAGCTCAAATTATAGTGTTTGGCCAGTTAGATTGATAGTATACAATATTCCCTAGGGATGAGTGTTACAAAGGAGCACCTTATGCTAACTCTCATTGTTCCAAGAAAACATCAAGTTAAAAATATGGATGTTTATCTTGCGCCTTTATTGATGAGATGCAATTGCTATGGAAAGGCATAAGAATGTATGACATATAACGTCCTCCATATAATAGGTCCTTCATGTTGTATGGTGTGATTTGTTGGACTATTCATGATTTCCCAGGACTTGGTGTTTGTTCTGGTAAGATAAAATATTTATGTATTTACTCTCGTAATTTATTTTCATCCCAACTTTCATACTTAGTTTTATACTATTTTTTGATGTTATTAACTTTACTTATTGAGTTGAAAGGCTTCAAACAAAGGGGATATTTACATGTCCAAGATGTGCAAAATAGTTTCAAGGGCTGTATAATAAATATCTACATAAATTTATCTACGCAAACAACAGGGTTTATCTACCATTAGATCATAAGTTTAGAAATCACCTAAAGAATCAATTTGATGGAAAAGTTGAAAATAGAGGCCCTCCCATGATTATGGGTCTAGGTGATTGGCTTAAAAAGTATGAAGATGCTAAACTGAAAGCTTGGGAGGATTTTTTTGATCGGGGTGATTCAATTGAAGAACCTGAACAAGTTGTAGTTAATATGCCAGAAGGAATGAAAAGGAAATCTATATTTTATGAGCTCCCTTACTGGAAGGATCTATTAATATCTCACCTATTAGATCCTATGCACATCTTCAAAAATATCCCAGATTCTATATTTTGACATATATCAGGCAAAGAAAAGGACACCTTGTCTTCGAGGAGATATATTGCTCTTTTGCATATGAAAATTGATAGAAAACATTTGTGGCCAAATAAGGAAAATGAAACATATGCAGAAGCTCCATGGATTTTAACAAAAAAAAAAGAGATAGACCAACTAAAAAATGTCATCCGTTCAATAAGGACACCTACTGGGTATGGGTCATCATTGGCTGAAGCTTTTATAGTTGATGGACATATCATAGGATTTAAAACACATGATTTTCATAATTTTATGAAGGTGTTATATATCATCATTTAACATTTACTGGTAACATTGATTAAGTACTAAATATATTTTGATATTTTATTGTGTGAGAAAAAATTACTAATGACCTTTTCATAAATGTGTTTGATAGCATATCATGCCATTGGCAATTAGGGGGGATTCCTGTGTTATAGTTGACTTAGGGAATGTCATAAGTCAATTGTTAGCATTTACAAGGTATGTGGTTATATGAAATGTTCATGTGTGAAAGACATAGAGATATTATATTGCATTTTAATTTTTGAATAAAGTTTCATACTAATTTACTATTCTTATATTAGGTGGGTGACCTCCAAGGAGATCCACGAATGTGAAGTACCAAAATGGAAGAAGGAAATTGCAGAAATTGTATCTGTATTTGAGAAGGAGCTCCCTACAAGTTTCATGGACCTACAAGTCCATTTACTTATACACATAGTCGATGACATTGAATTGGCGGGTGTTCTATCAATGAGGTGGATGTTTTTCTTTGAGAGGTAAATGAAAACTCTAAAAAGCTATGTCTGACAAAAGGCACATCAAGAGGGTTGCATGGCTGAAGGGTATGTATTGAATGAAGCAGTTTTCTTCCTATGTGAATTCCTTGGTAAGGATTTTGAAGATGGGCCACACTTCTGGGATGAAGAACAAGCATCATATATTATTGATGGAGAAAAACCACAATCTAATGGTGTTCAAGTAGAAATTAGTAAGTAAATTCATGACCAGTGTGGTTGTTTTTCTTGCAATCATTAATTTACTCTGTAATTTATTTGTCAAATTAACAGCATGACATTTGGAGTTTGAAATAAACATGTTGACATATAATAGGTGTAGATGAAAGTGCTATACTTGACAAGTTCATTCTGTACCACATGGACTTTATGAACAAATGGATTGATCTGTATGATAAAAAGAGAGAAGAAGTGTTAGAAACAAGGAGACAGTTTAAGAGATCAAACCCAAGGAATACTCTACTTCCCACTGATTTGCTTGGGGAATGGGGCAAAGATTGTACACTAGAATGGGTTACTGAACAAATTCAAAATCAAATAGAAGATGCAAGTATAGATTCAAACATAACAAAAGATGAAATCAACATGTCTAGAGGATATGAAAGAAAGGTACAATTGGAATTTTACAAAATGTTGTTTCCTTACAGTTTTGACACTATTAACTATTTTAATATTAGTCATTATATTTGTTTTCACTGAAATAAATGGTCTTTCACAGGTGTGGAAATATCCAGCAATGTGGGCATATGGTCGACATTATCGTGTAGAAAGTGTAGATGTAAAGAGACGATCCTTTGATTGTGGCATCATGGTTGACTTCAAGCAATCTAGTCGATCAAGCTCAAAAGATAACAATATAATTGAAGGGAATCTACAATATGAAGCATTTGAGAGGACACAAAGACATGATACCCATAGTGGATTGTTTTCTATAGATTCCTCTTGGTTCCTACTGGAGGATAAGGAGCCTTATGTTCTACCAATTCATTGTGAGCAGGAATTTCTTTAACTCAAACAAGAAGCTGTAGTGATCATTAATCTATTAATTCATAGTTTATTGCAAATATATACATGTGTTTATTAATCAATAAAATTGTTATAACATACATCTAATATATGTATGTCGTTCATGTGCAGGTATTTTTCTATGAAGATATTTTGGACCCGAAATGGATATTTGTCATACATTATGATCCAAGATTAAGGCATGTATTTGATGATGCATTAGTGGATACTTAGAAAAACAATGATGGCCAATAAAATGAGAGAGGGATTAGAGAACATCGAAGAAATTGACATCCATGATGATGTTGAAGATGGTTATGTTCAGGCACAAGAAGACAACAATCTAGAGTTAGATGATGTTATGGAAGACAACAATATGGATGGTATAGAAAATGATGATCCAAATACATCTAGTAACAATATAGATGGTCTACAGTCAAATTTCAATGATGATGAAGATGATGCAAGTCAAGATGAGGATGATGATAACATTAAATACTTGAAAGAACATATGAACATTGACAATGATACACTGGATGACATTGTAGAAGACAATAATGTTAATGACCAAGACTTCTAAATTTTTAGAATTATTTGCAATCCATGTTTGAAAAAGGATGATTCTTATGGCCTAAACTTTGAAATTCTTTAGTAATATTATTTGTGGCGATATAAATTATCTATTGTAATATCCTTAAATTGTTCAATCTTTGGTATGAATTGTTGGCAGAAAAAATTAGGATTACTTGGATGCTTCTTTCATTCATTTTGTATCAACATATGTTCGTGAAGACAAAAATAATCTCGAGTAATGGGAAATAAAGCAGTCTCATCATCCAATTCAATATAGTAAATCTTAGGGTTGTATTTTTCTACAAGGAGTCTTAGCAATTGGACATTCACGAACACATTTGGGACTACTAATTTACCCAAATTTAGCCACCAGGGATTTGAAATGGGTTTATGTCTGTACATCTTATAATGGAAGATAAAAAGATCATACCCTCTAACCGGTGTCCATATGTCCCCTATTTGTTTATATAAATCTTCTAACTTTTCAGCATGTGGGTTCAATTGGGCATTTCTTCTAGACTTCTGTCTCGACCCGGGGCATTGATCTAGTAAATCCTAGTTTAAATTCCTATCTCCCATTTTTTGCCTCTTACTCATAGGGTTTTGCATTACTTCCTCCATGTTCTGTAAATTATGAATGCATGCTAATATATGCGAGCCGGTCAGAAGTACTTACTTGGCAAATCGCTCTGGTTATGAATTACTGTCAGCTGATCCTTGTGATCGCTCCTTGCAATGCCCTTCAAAATTCACATTCAACCAACTTAACTTTGTGCAATTAATGGCATCTTGCTTGTGTATCTCATATCATCGAAGGGAATTTAATTTTTTGAATAAGGGACGTTGGATTGCCGCCATCATGTCTTGTCACTTTATTTTGAGGTGATATGCTTTGAGATCTCATTTATTTTAGTTTTATACTTGTTTGGGATTTCAGTGTGACCCCAGATGGCATCTCCCCGATAACATAAGTCTCTTCGAACATGGAGTTAACCTTCTAATGTTTTTGTTTCATCACATTTTCGAAGAGACTAGAAAGACCTTATCTTCGATATAGTAGAGTCATTCCAATATACCTCTTACATTGTTCTTTTATCGGCAAGATTCCTATTGGTGGGACTCCAAACTTTATCACTTTGACATCCTGAACTCCCTTTATGAACATTTTCAATGATATCATTTGATTGATGTGACACATTTTGGTGTCACGTTGAAATGCCTTGTCCATTCATTTTTCGGGGTATCAATAAGACTGCTGAGTGACTCTTGCCAATATCCCTTGTCTCTTCGATTTCTTTTATTTCTTTGATTTTGTATAACTTTACTTTTTGTCTTTTATGCCCTCAGATCATCGAAGAGACTGGATGTTGAGTCTCCATGATGTAGTATTATCTCGCTGATATTATTTATAACCTTGAAAGCGTAATGATTTTGATCAAATATTTTATGATGGAGGTAAGGAATTTTAGGGTTAATGATGGAACGGTGGTATTTTCAAGTTTGAGTGAAATAACTTATTAGGAATTATGGTAGGAAATGGCAAAATTTTAAGGTTTGAAATTTTGATCCAACATGACCCTTAATCCCTTAAACCCTAACCCTAATCCTTTAATAGTTAATCCCTGCTAGATCAGAACAATTAGGTGCTAAATTAGGTGCTCTAAAGTAGGCACTAAATTAGGCATTAAATTAGGCGCAAATGTAGGCGCTAATCTGGGCACTAATTTAGGTGCTAATTTGCGCTCAATTTAGCACCTACTTGTTCTGATCGGCGCAAAAAATGCCAAATACAGTGCCATCCTGATAAATAGCATGGACTTTTAAAAAAAATTAGAGAAAAGTACATTAAAATAGTGGGTGGAAGAAAAAAATAGAGCAAAAAAGGGAGCTAATCATAGGGATTTGTTGTAGTGGAAGGATGTTTTATTCCTAAAATGTATAGGGTTTTTTGTAATAGGAGCATTGTTATGTGTGAAAGCATAATGATTTCCTTTCGTTTAGTTTAACAATACTTTATATGGTTAAATTTTTGGTATTAAGAATTTGCGTTGTATCATTGCACTTAATTATATATATTAACTGTAAGTTTGTATAAATGATTTAGCTTAATAAATAAGTAAACAATTAATTTAGATTAATTTTAGAGATGTTTATAATCATAAATGAATATTTGTAAAAATTAAATGTAATGGATAGGTGTATGTAGTTTTAGATTTGATGATGAAATGTGGAAGTTGAAGATATGTAGAATTAGTGTGAAAATTTGATAGTGTGTCCACTATTATTGATCTAATTATTTTGAACCAATTTTAAAAAAACTGAGGATAATGTAAATTAAAGATTTGATGATGAAATGTGGAAGTTGAAGATATGTAGAATTAGTGTGAAAATACCATAGTGTGTCCAATATTATTGATCTAATTATTTTGTTATTGATCTAATTATTTTGAACCAATTGTAAAAAATTTGAGGACAATGTAATTTTCTCCATAAATTAGGTTTATTATTTTTTAATAAAAAATTTATTATACTTTTATTATTTTATTCTAACCCAACTTTTAATACAAATAAAGTATTTCCATGATTTCTTGGAAATTAGGATTTTTTTTTTTGAAAATTTTTATTGAAAATTTTATTCATTATTAAGTTTTCATAGTCAATAATAGAAATTTAGACATGTATTTTAATAAACACATTTATTTTTCTATATATCAAAATTTAATCTTTTTCCATTGAAACAAGGACATTCATGTGGAGTGCAGGGCAAATTTTATTTATTTTTGTAATGGACGTATGTTATATATATAAGTTTGTGTAAATGATTTAGGTTAATTATAAAGTAAACAATTAATTTAGATTAATTTTAGAGTTATGTTTATAACCATAAATGAATATTTCAAAATTAAATGTAATGGATAGGTGTATGTAGTTTTAGATTTGATGATAAAATGTGGAAGTTGAAGATATGTAGAATTAGTCGACCAATGGGTGAAAACACAATAGTGTGTCCAATATTATTGGTCTAATTGTTCTAAACCAATTGTAAAGAATTTGAGGACAATGTAAAGTAATGATTTGAGACATTTTCTCCATAAATTGGTTTATAAATTACTATATTAACTAATATTATTTTTATTTGAATTGCTTAAAAAATATAGTTTATAAACCTTTTTGACATTATTAAGAGTTATTTCTAAAGTATATAAACCTTTATGAATCACATGAATAAGTATATTGAGTGCTTGGATATTATGTTGTATCAGTCTATAACTTTATGAATGTTAAGACTGGGATCGTATGTGACATCAGTGAAGTTTGAGCCATGCAATCTTATAAAAGATAAATTTTATAAGAGAGTAATGTGGATCATTTTTTCCTTAATAGTCTTTCTATAAATGTTAGTCTTGAAAATGAAGTTAGTATTGACCTACTCATTAAAGAATTAGGTGCTCATAGGTTGGCTCTATGAATTGGTGTTAGATGTGGCTAATAGGGGCTCTATGCAATACTAATTGTTCCTATCCAACCTATTGATTCATGTATGGGGAAGCTTAGTGGTTTAAGGTTAAGGGCTAGTCTTCTTGAAGAATTCTAGATGTTAGGTGAGTCATCCCTTTACCTCATGGAATAGTTATAATACATGTGTAGATTAGAGTTATGCCCACAAAATATTTAAACATACACTACAATATTGTGTCATTAGAACTTTTGGGATTCTCTATAATCATTCTATACCTAAGATTTCATCAACTAACTAAGTATATCCTTTTAAAGGTCATCCAAGTGGTACACCCTTGGATGGGAAGATTATCTTCTGTAGCCTATCCATCCACCCACATACCAAGATATGGTGGGACCATTGAAAGGGATCAAAACTATAACATAGGCATGAAGTGGCATTCATAGATGCTATTAATGTCTATATAGGCACTCCATAATCTGAGGACATGGGTACATTGCTCGAAGATATAGTCAATTATACTTCTAAGGTGAAAAAGTATATTATATATAGAGGAGGTAGATATTTACCATACAAAGCATTTAATAATAGTTGTTATGTTTCAACACTGTAAAGAAATACATTTAAAATATATTATGGTGGACCACAATTGAAGGTTGGATAAAATATTTGTTTATATACACTTGTAGAGGGTGTTTAGAATCATAACTTTGATAATTCACTTATGTAAGTATAGTAATCGGATTATTCATAGATTTTTTGGAATGATTGATTTATACATCATGAGATCTCAATTAAGAGATGGCAACTTTAGTGGTATTAAGTTTAAGTCTTGTTAAATACATATTTTTATTTGGGATAGTACTCCCTCATACAAGGAAGTTGTCTTGGAAACATAGAGTTAATAAGTTAGTCTTTCTAATAGGAAAAATTGTAAATCCATTTCAAATTGCATTTAGTTTTATGTCTATTTTAGGATGTGGTGTTACTATATTTGATGATAGCTAAAAACACAAACTTGACACCTAGATTTATTTAACATAAGTTACATTGTGGACCCATAACCCACAGGTCCTAGGATTATTTGACATCTTAAACTTTAGACACTATGGTGTTGTTTAGGTGAAATGAAACAATGCTTTTACAAGATATGAATCCAAAATGATTATCTTAGCATCCGTCATGAGGACATGTTGGAATTTACAAGGAGAGAGCCAATCCCAAACTCAAGCCATTATTAGATTAAATAAAATCTTTTTGTGATATGCAAGTTCCTCAAGACGTTATTTGGAAAAGAGCTAGTTTATACATGTAATGTTTAAATCTTCAACATGTTTTATATTTTATAGAAAATTTTCATGAATTTTCCATTATGTTGTTGAACTTCTAGAAACACATCAATGTTATTGAAATTCATATCAGAATAAAATTCTTGAGCTCATTGTTGTGAGTAAAAATCTGGTCATCTTACACATCCTAGGCACATGGAGATTTAATAGGAATTCTTATAAGCTTACTATATAAGATTAAAATATAACCCCAAGGAAAGGCACAAGATGAAAAAAATCCAAGGGCATAGAAATATTGGTAACCCATCTTCTGAAATATTGATTTTTTAAATGTTGTTTGGGGATTTAGGTTTGGAAAATCAATCAAAAACCTTGACTTGTGTCTTTAATTTTTAGATGATTGTGAAATCAATCAGGATGGAAAAGATGAAGAAAGATATTCAAATAACCTAATTACTTAAAGGAAATATTAGACCTAGTGTTTCTCTATGAAGTACTTTATGAAGGTAATAGTTGTTGATGTTTTGTTGCTTAAGTTGCCTTGTAAGATTGTTTTACCATCTTTATTTTATTGTACTTTGTTAGTGGACTTGATCAACACAATAACCTTGTACATATGCTTTTGTCCATTATTTGTGAACCTATGACAAGGTGAAGTATGTGAAATAATATGAACTTTGTTTAAAGGTTATTGTGTACTTGTTTCCATTCAATTGTATTTGGTATATGAAAAGAGGATATTCATGTAGTCCGGAATGCATGACTATCATCTTTGAATATATTTTGAGTATATGGTACTTAATGATGAATGACTACATAGTATGGGATATGCATGCCATTCACTAGGTAAGTGCTATACATGATTACATGATAATACTTTTGTGTATTAAAGTGTGATGCAAGAGCATCCAGAAGTCATTCATATAAATTGGGATAGTTAATGTTGAGTTGTAGAGTGCCAGGAAGAGACATTGGAGAACACCACATTTACTATATTTCCATATCAGAGATTGCAGATCAAGACTTAGCATCTACATATCATCATCTACATCATATTCAAAATTCAGGTCATTTGGATTTGTCTAGTAAGAGATAGCGCTATCAAAAGATTACCTATTTTCACAGAGCAGAGCAGTCAGTGTTCAGTTGAAGCCTAATAGATTTGTGGAGAAATTCCATGAATTGCAGAGCCTAATGGAACATCATTCAAGGTAATTTGGGACCTGGCTAACCTTCATCGAGAACCACATCAAGTTTCATCCATTTGTGCAGCAATACCATATGTTTTAGGCTGGCCTACATGTTTCTACATGTTTGCTACTACTCGGTACAATTAGGCTGACTAGATAATGTTTTACAGGCTTGCAGAGGATATAAATGAAGGATAAAGGATTGTTTCAAGGAAGTAATGAAGTTTGTGAAGAAAGTATGTTAAGAGACATGAATAGTTCAGACAATGCAAAGGTGTTTTAAGAAGGCAACAAAGTAGCAACAAAAGATAGAGCAAAGAGAGTAGAAGAAGATACATGGCAACAAATAGAGAAGAAGAAAGGGGAAAAAAGACATGAAAGAATGATGTTGTATGAATCTTTTGTAACCTTGGGCTACGACCTAGCATTTGAAAAGCCCTAGAGGCATATGTAATGAGGTTAAATGAAGTTTTGATATAATGAGAAGTGATCTTTGAAGGCTGGGTTTTTCCCTTTTAGGGTTTTCTGAGGATAAATATTTTGTCTTGTGTTTATGAGCATCTCTTATCATTCTGTTGTTTTTTGTATGTTGTTTTTACATCTTGTTATGGTCATGGTGTGGATTGTTTAAGGCTGCAAGGTTGGACAGTCCTTCATTGGACCCTCCTACCTTGACTGCATCAAAGTGACACCTAAAAGATTGACATATTTGTATTAAAGATAAGATTACACATGAATGACAAAATTTAAAGGATTATTTGATAGGGGATTTTGTGTACTCACTTGTATTAGCTTCTCAAGTATAAATTCATGATCTATTTCATGTGAAAATATACTTATAGTTCTAATCATGTTATTGATTAACAAAGTATTTCTATGGGATTTAATTGTGGTTTCAATTAAAGTAGAAGAGTTATTGAAAACATTTAAAATTTGAGAAATATGATTATAAGTGAAGTAGATTCATTGTGATATCGATGATGTTACATACACACTTACTTTCTAATTATTTTTTTGGTGAATTATGTTGTAGATTTAACTTGAGCTACTGAGCACAATAGTTGATTTACAAGGGGAGAATTGTTATGGGACTTTTTCCCAAAAATGGAAAAGAAATTTATTTTAAGAATAATCCTTTGAAATTATAAGAGGATAAAAATTTATTTATCCTTTATAATTAAAAGAGAGATGAAAAATAAAGGATATTATGATCCCTTGGCTAAAATGGAGATTAATAATGAGTATTTATATAATCTCTTTTAATGGGAAGAAAAACTGTGTTTATTTAATTAATTATTAGAAGGCAACCTTTGTGAAAGGGTGTGATGGTTTGGAAACCACCTCTTAAAAGGTTATATAAGTCATTTGTGTGAGACTTGGAAAAGGCATTGAGAATACTTAAGGAAGATAAGGAAAGAAACACAAGAACTCATGAAGGAGAAGGATTATAGATTTGACAGGTAGTGAACATTGGAGAAGGGGCACACAGATTGTGTCTAACTCAGGGTACATAATACACTTGGGATTGTCTTGGATAGGGCTTGGGTGTGCATATGTGTTGAGCATGTTTTGTTGAACATGGCTCTGGAGTACTTGTGTGTGTGTGTGTTTTTTGAAAAAGAGCTAAATGCTTGGGAAACACATGGTTGGTTCTAAATAAGAACTAGATTCCTCTTGGAAGTGCTCACTTGCTGAAAAGGGGTTGAATCTATAGTCCATTCTTTGAAGTGACATTTGGAAGAACTTCTAGGATCCAAAAGATACGTATTTATTCCTTTCTATTATAGAAATTAATGAATTACTGAACTTATTGTTAATAAAAGATATTGATGGGTTTTGATGTTAATATGATTATGTGATTATGTTATCTAATTTGTTTTGTTAATGATTTACTTAAGAGTTCTTATTTAATTAACACATGTTGTAATTTATGTGGGTTATTTATATTTATTTTGACATCATTGAATATTCTAAATTATCTTAACTCAAATATTAACCATAACAAATCCGCTGCAATTAAGTAAATACATAGGGGGAAAAGTAGCGTTACACGTGCTAATTAAAGCACCGAGACTCCTAATCTTGGCATGTGCCTAAATAGAAAAGAACAAAAGCCAAAAGACTAAAAATAACCCTATCCTAAGTGAGATTAATATGCACTAACAATTATGATAATTAATACGAATCCAAGCACTACAATATTCTATATTTAATGAAGTTGCGAAAATTATAAATTAAAATAATGATATTTTTCACAACCAATAAATGTAAAAGTGATAAAAATATACTCTTTTCCATTTAATTTTTATTTTTCAATCAGTAAAATTTAGACATGGACATGGATGCTTTGCGAGGGTAACTTACCAAATGATTATTTTATTTATTGTGCCTATTAAAACAAGTCTTGATTCTACAATTACATATACCAATTTTATAATTTAAAAAATGAATCCTTTATGATTTGTCATTATTCTTTTAATTTGAGCCAGGATTACAATTAGGGTTACATTTAGGGTTAGGGTTAGTATTACGATTTAAATTAGGGTTATAATTAGGGCACATATATAACTAAAAGATTGGGGTTAGAATTAGGGTTAGGGTTAAGTCTAAAATTAGAATTAGGGCTACAATTCAAATTAAGGTTAAAATCAGGCAAATATATAACAAAAAAACATTACAGTTAAAAAGAATTTGAAATTTGTATAGAGACAATTTACAATTATAATGAGTTACAAGTTACAATATGAGTTTCATGTGACAATTTGGAGCCCATTAACAAGATAAGTAACCACAAAACTACAATAACCTTTGATTTCTCTAAATATACATATGCTAACCCTAACCCTAACTTTCACCAAAACCCTAATTCTAATCATTATTGTAATCATTACCCTCAATCTAAACCTAATTATAAATATAACCCTATTAAAAACCCTCACCCTAACTATATTCCTAGAAAGAAAACCTAATTCTAATTTAACCTTGGTTCATACCCTAACCCAAACCCTAATTGTAATCATAACCCTCAATCTAACCCTAATTGTAAATCTAATCATAATTCCAATCATAACCATAACATTTCACTTAGCATTTATTTATAAGCCTAACCCTATATATAAACCCTATTTATAAGCATAATCCTCACCAAATCCCTTAACAAAACCCTAATTCTAAAACCAAACTTCATCGAACCCTAACTCTAAACCTAATTCTCACAAGTTGTGCTAACATCACACTTAGCATATCTTTCTATAAACATAAATATGTTAACCTTAACACTAATTTAAATCATAGCTATAACCCTAATTGTAGATGGAACCCTAACCCTAACCATAATTTTGTACATGTATAAAACATTAAACGTAACAAGATTTATAAACATAACCATAACCCTAATTATATTAAAACCTTTTTCTAAGCATAATTTTAAGCATAACCCTATTTCTAACCCTAACCTTGATTCAACCATCATCTTAAATTTACACTAAGCATACATTTCACTAAAAATAAATATCTTACCCTCGTAACTCTAATCGTAATCATAACCCTAACCCTAATTCTATTCCTTACCATAACCATGATTTAAAACATGAATAAAAAGCTAAATATAAACATGAAATGATAAAATTACTCAATATAGACCATTGAATCTCAATGTTGAACCCTTAAAATTGAAATAAACAACTAAATTTGAACATGGAACAACGTGTACTCAATATAGAGCATTAAATGTAAATAACCCTAACCATAATTTTGTACATGAATAAAACATTAAACGTAACAAGATTTATAAACATAACCATAACCCTTATTAGATTAAGTTCTTATTCTAAGCATAATTTTAAGCATAACCCTATTTCTAACCCTAACCCTAATTCAATGATGACCCTAAATTTACACTTACCATACATTTCATTAAATATAAATAACCCTAACTGTACATGGAACCCTAACCCTAACCATAATTTGGTACATGAATAAAATATTAAAAGTAAGGAGATTTATAAACATAACCATAACTCTAAATAGATTAAAACCTTATTCTAACCCTAATTTTAAGCATTACCCTAATTTTGACGCTAACCATGACTGAAACCCTAATTAAAAACCCTATTTATAAGTGTAATCCTAAATCAATCCCTAAACAAAACCCTAATTCTAAACCTTACCTTCATTCAAATCCCAACTCTAAACCTAACCATAACCATAACCATAATTTGGTACATGACTAAAACCTTAAATGTAACTAGATTTATAAACATAACCATAACCATAATTAGATTAAAACTTTAGTCTTACCCTAATTTTTAGCATAACTCTAATTCTGACCTTAACCCTAATTATAACCATGATCCAAACCCTAATTGTAGTCATAACCCTAATTCTAAGTTCTCTAATTTTAAGCATAACCATGATTATGACGCAAGCTCTAATTCTAATCAAAACCCTCAATCTAACCTTAACACTAATTTAAATCACAACTATATCCCTATCCTACATGGAACTGTAACCCTAACCATAATTTGGTACATAAATAAAACATTAAATGTAACAAGATTTATAAACATAACCATAACTTTAATTAGATTAAAATCTTATTCTAATTGTAATTTTAAGCATAACCCTTATTCTAATCTAACCTTGATTCTAACCCTAACCTAAACACTAATTGTAAAGAAAACCCTTTTCCTAATCTAACCTTGGTTTTGACCCTAACCCAAACCCTAATTGTAATCATAACCCTCAATCTAACCCTAATTATAACCATAACCGTAAGATTACACTTGACATTGATTTATAAACCTAACCCTATATCTAATCCTATTTATAAGGGTAATCCTAACCAATCGCTAGAAACAAAATCATAATTCTAAATCTAACCTTTATTAATATATAATTATAATTATAATTATTCTATAATATATTATAATAATATATCTAACGTTTATTATAATATTATATTAAATAATTATAATAATTCTTAAGATATATAGGTATGCTAGTATAGTGGCATTAAGTGTTTTAAATTTATAACCAAACATATTTTATTAAATAAATGCACATAATAATAAAGCAGAAATAAATTAAATAATTTATATAAATATAAGTAATACTGAAACATAAATCGCAAAAATAATTTTTTGAATTAGTCAGCTAATGGGTGAAAACACAATAGTGTGTCTAATATTATTGGTCTAATTTTTCTAAACCAATTGTAAAGAATTTGAGGACAATGTAAAGTAATGATTTGAGATATTTTCTCCACAATTTAAAAAAAAAAATTATTTATGTTTTTATTAATTTTAATAAAAAATTATTATATTTTTATTATTTTAGTCTAACCCAACTTTTACTATAAATAAAGTATTTCCATGATTTCTTGGAAATTAGGATATTTTTTTTAGTAATTTTTTATTCAATATTTTATTCATTATTAAATTTTTAATAGAAATTTAGACTTTTATTTTAATAAACACATTTATTTGTCTATATATCAAAATTGAATCTTTTTCCATTGAAACAAGAACATTCAAGTGGAGTGCAAAGCAATTTTTTGAATTTTTTTAAGTTTCAAATATAAATCTTTATTTTTGTTATGAACATATGTTATATATATATATATATATATAAAAGTAAGTTTGTATAAATAATTTATGTTAATAAAAAATTAAACAATTAATTTAAATTAATTTTAGAGTTATGTTTATAATCATAAATGAATATTTCAAAATTAAATGTAATGGATATGTGTATGTAGTTCTGGATTTGATGATAAAATGTGGAAGTTGAAAATATGTAGAACTAGTTTGCCAATGTGTGAAAACACAATAGTGTGTCCAATATTATTGGTCTAATTGCTCTAAACCAATTGTAAAGAATTTGAGGACAATGTAAAGTAATGATTTGAAACATTTTCTCCATAAATTGGTTTATAATTTTTTAAAATCTATTTATGTTTTTATTAAATTTTTATTTAAAAATTATTATATTTTTATTATTTTTAATAAAACATTATTATATTTTTATTATTTTATTCTAACCCAAATTTTACTACAAATAAAGTATTTCCATGATTTCTTGGAAACTAGGATTTTTTTGGTAATTTTTTATTAATATTTTATTCATTATTAAGTTTTTATAGTCAATAATGTCGCAATGCCAAGTTCTTTTGGTAGAATACTAGTATCAGGCCGAGCCACAAAAGACAAGCTATCGCACTCCGATAAATTATAGAAAATAAAAAATGCAACACAAAGAAAAATACACAAAAATGAAACCAATTGCATTGTATTAACCCATGAATGAGATGTGCATATATAGGAGAGAGGGAAGATGAACCACTGCCAGAATAATGGAGAAGAATAGGTATTCGACTCACACTAACTGAAATAGTGGTGAGTTAACTTCCTCATGACTGGCAAGAGGTGGTGAGTTAAATTCCTCATGACCTGCAAGAGGTGGCAAGCTAACTCCAGGAGGCTCGCTAGATAACTAGCAAGTTTTCTAACTAGGAGACCTAAGTAGGCTTAACACCATGTGGAATTATCCATGTGTAAATAAATAATATCTACATTAACAGCCCTTTAAGCATAGCTTAGGTGGGTACAAAGAAATTGGGTCCTGAAAACTAGGCTTGATGAGGTACCTAGGTACAATGCTATCTCTCATAAAGTGGAGAAATAGAGAAACCCCATGGGAAAAAAAATCCCCCAAAAGAGAGAAAAGGAAGTGAAGAGGGCTAGAAGGCCACCTAAAGATGTTGTTGCTACTGAAGTAGGTCGCACCCTAAGAAGAGCTCGTAGATGTTTTTTTTTTCTTTCCTTATGTTGATCTGCTTTATTTTTATTTTTTAAAAACTTTAATTTGAATTTGTTATGTCTTGAACACTACAACCAAACATGCAATTAGCACCTAAAATAGTGTTGGAATTTAGTGCATTTGAGTTCATGAATTGGACACTTCTGCCGGCGCAAAACTTAGTGCCAAACTGCATGTTCAGTTTGGCGCCATTGTTTAAACCGAAAAAGTAGCGCAAGCAATAGCGCTGAGAAATGCAACCAATTTAATGTTAGAAATAGCACCTAAACTCTCTAACTCATTGATCTATGCTCCATCCACTTGAAGACCCCTGAAGCATTTGAAATATTTTATAAGATAACATTTATAAAGTTTTTTTTAGGGAAATGGACATCCATACAAATTAACATCATTATACTTATAAATCTCCATCAAAATAAAATCTACAACAATATCCAGTATATATAAAATAACAAGATAATTATTATAACATGATCATCATATATAATTAAACCAAGTGAGTCAAATATCTATAATTTAATTGAATTTGACAACATCCATCCTGAGCAGTAAATTAAAATCATCATATGTAATAAATATCCATCTAAAAATTATCGACCACTTTCAATATATATAAATTGACAAGTCAATACTGATAAGATCATCATCATATATAACTAAAACAAGTGAAAGTCAAATACGCCACTAGATCAATAACATGTCAAAATGATACATGTCCAACAGTCAACATAAATAAAAATGATACATGTACAAATGATATAAGTAAAAATGATAAATTATGTAACTCAAAATGATGCAAGTCAAGATGAGACATGTCCAAATGATATAAGTCAAAATGATACATGTCAAAATGATACAACTCAATAATATGGTACTGCAAGCCATAAAAATGATACATATGATAGTAACCATGAAAAGAGGCATCATAATGATATATCAGCAATGATCCATGATGCAGTCTATATGATCGTGAATGTCATTGGCTACTACTAGCAACTGCCTCATCATCATCATCACCATCGTGATCATTATCATCGTCATCATCATCATCGTCATCAGCCTCGGTGTCTTTTATATCTGTGTCATCATCATCCTCTACCATGTGATCTGTACTAGAACCAACATATTCTAGATCTATATCATGAGGATCATCTTGATCTTCTGGAAGATTCATGTTCTGCAAAAAAAATATTTAAAATGAAAAGTTATTATTTATTTCATGCAATAATTTATTTTTCTGTTATATATCTAATATTACAACATATGAAACGAAACCATAGTCATATTACATCATATCAAAGTGCACATAGCATAATAAAATTTCAAAAAAGTTACAGTTAATATGTCATTCCAATGATGTAAAACATGCAACAATTCTAATAAACGTTAGTAAAGATCACAAAAAAATTTGTTATACAATTTAACTATCAACTGTAAATTCTATTACATAACCTTAAGTGCCAACTCTCTGCATTTTGTGCTATATATGATTATGTTTGCCTCAATAGAACATTTTTCCATGGAAGACCTTTCTTACATGGGAATCATGCTCTAAATGACGATTCTTGAATAAATAAAGCAGTCGAGGTTGAAAACCAGAAATGGCGGCCACTTCTATCAGAAAACATAAAAAAAAAATTGGGCAAATGTTGCAAACCAGCAATGGCGGTCTTTTCTTCAAAATTCCCTTTTCCTTCAATAAAATTCCTTTTTGCAGTTCTACAGGTTGGCATGATAAAAAGAATAAAAAGCTCCCAACGGCTCTGGAGAGCTCCTGAAGGCTCCCAAAAGCTCTAGATGGCTACAGATATCTCCAGATGAATACCAGCTAATACTACCCTTCCAAGCACCATTAGGCATTATTTTCTATGCATCATGAAATTCGATTCGGTAAATAAAGTTAAGGTGAAATAATTAAAGGGATGGGTACTTTACAAGATATATTCTTTCCTGAAAACTTATATAATTATTTTAATATATTTTATATATGCCACATGTTTCCCAATGTGCCCACATGCAGTTTCCCACTCCGCGACTATTGCATCAATCATTGCAGTCCGACAGGTGGCAGTCATAGGATTGTCCGCAAGTCTCACGTACTTCAAAATAAGTTATAAGTACTGGTCATCATTGCAAACAACATTTGAAATAAATGCCATAAAAGGGAATGAGTGCCATATTGAGAAATCATTATAACTAGTACTTATGATTATTTATGTTAAATATAATGAAACAACATGAGAAGCAGGATTGCTGGCATCAACTCTAGATATGTATGGAAAAGCAATTAAAGTAGCAGCTGAGAAATTGCACTTCACACGTGGCCACCCTGGTTCACAACTCTGAAGTACACGCCATGAGGGATGAAAAGGTAGGCAATATGACTTCCAACTTGTCAATCTCTCATGCAATTACTCTTGCGCAATACCTGTAATTGACAACACAAAGTTCATAATTCTTCCTCGTTTGAAACAAGAATTAGAAAATAGAGAGAAAAACAGGCAGAGCTCCATTGAAATACCTTGCTACAGAATCATACACAATCAAGTGATTGAATGGGTAACAAGAGGAAAGAAGATCCAAAAAATGCAATCTTTGATGACGCCAGTGCACAGGTATTCCAGCAAGTAGGGTGGTTAGAATTCTTACAGAAATTTGATGGCTTTGAAGCTGAGTTGGTTGAGGAATTCATCACAAATTTCCATAGAACTTTCACCACAGTCAAAGGGGTAATGATTCAAATTAACCCAACCATAATTAGTCAGCTTTCTGGTATTCCTGCTGTTGGTGTTGATTTATTTTCAAGTAAACCCTTATATGAAGAATTAGTTCAGAATTTCCATGTTGCTTTGGAACCCCTACCCCGGTACATTGTAAGTAAGGGAGCAACAAAAGAAATTGAACAGACCAGTCTTCTGGACCCATGGAAGATGATGGTCTTGTGGATAATGAAATTATTTACATGTGATGGGTAGTATGGTGCAATTTTGGGCCCTGGGATGCGGTTGATTACCCATCTGAGACATGGAGCAAATAACCCTCAACACTTGATAAATGTTCCTTCTTTTCTGCATGCTAACCTCGTCACCATGATGACCAAAAGAAAGAACAAAGAAGGGAAGATAAGCCACCCAGGATTGATACACTTGCTTATGAGGCACCACTTCCTATCATAGGAAGATGGTCAGCAAAAGTGGGAAGATTTTCTTGCCTTGCAACCAAGAAGAAAAAAAGTGAAGCATCATACTTCTACTATATCCATTTTAGGAGACCCTGCCCCAGTTTCTTCTAAGTCTCCTAAAGTCCGGTTCTGATGGCTCCAGAGAGGGACAGAATAGGGTACTCAAGCAAGTGAGGTTGTTGATATAAGAATCCGTCACCACCAGTTGGTTATCTCTTCAGATGAAGAGGAAGAACAAAACCCTATCACCACCTTAGGCAAACAATCGTCCCCTGCTGCACATCCAGGAGAAGAAGAAGCTCATGAAGAAGAAAGGGGAGTTGAAGAGGCTAGTGGTAGTGAAATTCTAGAGGAAACTAGTGAAGGGGATGTTCCAGAAGAAACAAAGTAGGCTATTTTGCAACATAGCCACAGAAAAGGGAAAGAAACCCTTGAGAAAGCCTCTAAAGACACCATAGCATAGGAAACAAGGTCTGCCCTGGCTCTCTCTAAAGATGAACTTGAATTAAAGCAATGCAAGGCACAATTGGAGGCCATGACCCTACAATTGAAGGCCAAAGATGAGGATCTAGAAAAGAAAATGGCAAAGGATGAAGAGGAGAAACAAAAAAAAGAAAAAGAAATCTTTATTTATAAGAAAGAAATAGATAATCATAAGGATATGGTGGCCCAAAGGGACATGCAAATTACTCAACTTAGGCAAAAGATTGATCAGCACACCCCTGGACTTGTCTCATTGAATATATATGCTCAAAACCTACAACTTACACTTGAGAATGGATAGCTCTGGGGTGAAATTATACAACTCTGGAAGGATCTAGAGGCCCTAAGATAGGAGAAGTTGGTAGTGGAAAACAATTTGGCTCTGGCCTGTGAAACAAGGGAAACCCTGTTAGCTCAATGACCACCATCAGGTGTGTATGCCCTATTCCTTAGAGAACAATATTTAAGGTGGAAATTATTGAGGATAAGTTGCAATCTCCCTTTTGATTTTGACAATGATATGAAATTTGTTGAATGCTATTTCCAAAATCCAAAAGACCAACAAAATCTATTGTGTGAATTCTTCCAACATGGCCACATCATGGGGCATGTGAATACTTCAATGCTTAATTTGTATGTGGGAGAACTTCAAATCAGGAGTTATCTATCTCTGCTCCAAAACAACAGATTGTGGGAAGATAGAATGGATGAATATAATACAGCTGCAGGATCCATTGGTTTGTTAATGCACCATGATTGCCCCAAGACTACCTGGTTCACCAACACTTTTAAGGCCAATGCTTACAGGCAAGGTGTTATGGCTCATTATGTGCAAAACTTAAATTCTTATATTGCTAATTTTTTTGCTATAGCTAGATATCTCCCAAATGCAGCAGTTTGAAGCTGCATATGCAGGTTTGAGGACATGCCTAATGTTCTCAAGAGGAGAGAGCTTGTTTCACCTGCCAATATCAGATGGATGACTAACAAGGTACAAAAAATCATACCATTAATCCAACAAAGATAGCAAAATTAGATTGGGATGAGATTCAGACCTCCACTAATTCTGATGCCAGCTCCTCGCTTAAGTCACCCAGTAACACAACCAATGAGAGAAGGGAAATTTAGTACATGGTTCAACAGGGTGTAGGAGAATGATGGGTTCTAGTTGTTCCAATACAAGGATGAAGAAGACTACAATTGCAACATAATTATGGAGGGCAAGAACATATTGGATGAATCATATGAAGCATATCCATGAGGACATGGCATATATTTAGTAGGGGGAGATGATGAGCCATATATTTGACTCATCTATTTCATGATATTTACTGTTCTTAATACTTTCACAGACACTTTGGGATATATATTTACATATTATTATAATTATGTTTGTCTTTTGGTTGGATTATGCACATGTTTGGTTTTCATTTCCTTTAATGAAACCTCTTACTTTATTTTACTGAATTACATTTCAAAAGTGCATATCTTATGTATTGTGGTACAAAGTTGTGAATATTTGTAGAAGGCTTGCAGCAAGGAACTGCCAGTGGTCTCCGGATCCCTTCGGAGCCCTCTATCCTAAAAAGAACCTGAACTCTGAATAGCTCTAGATGCTGAATACCTTCCAAGAATCATCTTCCCCTTGAGTCGATGACCGCCACAACCCAATCCTAGGATGCAAACATAACTTCCGCATCAATCAAGCAACTGTGAAGAGTAACATCACCACGTCACCACATTTTTTGTGCCTAACTAAAATATCTGTTAGCTGACCTCAGTTCCAACTGAAGTTGCTACCATTTAGTACCGTACCATTTTAGGAGAATCATCCAGTTTGCCAAGCAGTGAGACTAACGCAGATCTTTGATCTGCAATTACCACAGTGGAATCATGCATGTAATAAATTATGCAGCTGGCTATAGTCCCAATTCACTTTAGTTAGACTTGTTGTTAATTTCTTCTTTCCAATAATGCTCAACTGTATAAGTAGGAGCAATTCGTCTCTTTCTAGTTAGTTCCAGTTTCCAGTTTTCATAGATAGTTATCACTAGATTGTTGTAACAGGAGAAAAGTTCCTTGTTTTCATGCTTGTAATTTTCGTCCATTCCTGGACTATGATTTAATGCAAATGAAGGGAAATTTCTGCTGAAAGTCTTAGTTGAGCAAAGAGGATCAACTCTGGTTGGGGGAGTAGGGCCCACTTACCCATCTAAGAGAAGATCTCTCGGTATTCTTGTATGTGTGCAATTCTGTTATGTTTTCTATTCTGTTAAGTTTCCATTTATCTTCTTTGTGATTGTTAGTTAAATTGTTCCCTGCAGGATTGTTCTTTAAATTCTAAAAACACCAAAAAGATAGACTTGTTATTTGTCAACATTGTCATATTCAGAGTATTTCATTGTTGCAGATTAACAATGGATACAATTGATCTTCATTTACTTTTTTCTATCATGCTAGATTAATTTCTTTTATTGCAAGTGTGTTTATTTCCAGCAAGTGTGTTTATTTCAGCAAGTGTGTTTATTTCTAGCAAATTAAGATAGTTTCCTTCCAAGCAAGTGTGTTTATTTCTCAGCAATTAGATAGATCTTTATTTCTATATGCACTTTCATTTTTGGCACGACCCACAAACCAAGTTCCATCCAAGAAATCCATTCGACCAAACCCCCCCATACCAAGAAGTCTTATCGCAGATCGCTCTAGACACCTATAGATTGATAAAAGTAAATGATGATGTATTAACAAACACTACTAGGGTCGCCACAACACAAGCAAATGAATCAAACATCCTTAAAATGACATGAGAAATGGAAGGACATAAGAAGGAAATTGAGCACTTGAAACATCAAGTGGAATACTACAAGGCTGCAAGGTATGACATAGGTGATTTCATGTACTATGCATTAGAAATCCATGATGACTTGACCTTGGTGCAAAAGGAGTTCTACAAGGATGTGTTAGATCTATAGGATGCCTACCAAGATGCATCAAAACATTCTTACATGTTAAAAGAATGGCAACATCATGAGGAAGGATGACAAAGATGCATGTGGATCACTTAGTAGAATGGCAACATGAATTCAAGGAAGCACTCCTTGAGATACCAAGGAAGTACTCCTTGAGATACCCTTTTTGAGAGAAAAGAAGATAAATCAAATCAACATGGGACTAAGTTACTCAAATGATACAACTCATAACTTAAATGAGGACACTTAAGAGATATTAAGAGACCATGGTCATTAATTAAAAGATGCGATGAAAATAAGGCATGAATGTCACCCGCTGCCCTTTAAGGTAAACAATATTTTTTTCCTCGACATGAAATAATGGGACAATTGAGTGGGATCTAGGGCCAACAAAGAAGCACTTTAGAACTCATCCTATGCATCAATAAACAACTCAACACAATAAATGCAAATTGACATATTAACACAACAATATCCAGCTAAGTTATTGAAATTCAACTATTGATACCTCGTTCTCCATCCAGATTACAAAATTGGTCCACTTTTTGCTTTGTAACATTTCCTATTCAAATTGCATTGGATGCCGGCCATATTTGATGCAGAGTGGCACAAGGGAAGCAACACACAAAGGTTTACTCTATTGTCCTTTGCCCACTCACCCACTTCAACTAGCCTTCAACCAACCAACCAACCAAAGGCACATACAAGGCATATGAAGGATTTGATGTCCAGACTATTGTCCAACCCCTAAGGCTTCTCCAACACCTTAAGATAGATCAACAAACACCTTCTATGCAGTTGGTTTGATCTCCAACTTCCCAAAACTCTTCAACCTATACCTTGACTAGTAAGGTTACTAGCCCTCCAAACTAGGTTTTCTCAACAAAACTTGACAAAATCCCAAAGGTCTAGGCAAACAAATGATGGAATTGAACACCTTTTAGGGGACCCTAACAAACCTCCAAATCTCCTGCTTCAACTCTACTCCAGCAATCCAGAACGCCTACTAGGTCTCTAGGCCTAATTGATCAATTTAGGCTAGGTTACAAAGCAAGTGCTCAAAATTGGGTGCATAGGTCAGGGGCAGGAACTTGGAATGACTCGACCATCCCCAAACAACACAAATCCACCATTCATTCATTCATCCTCTTAGGGTTTTGTCAAATACAACAATAAATTGCATAAATTCAGTCAAATACATAGAGATATTTGGCCTAGGGCATCACATTAAAAATAGTAAACTGTATTTTCTCAGAAAATGCTTTTGGAATCAAGTAGTATAAACCCCTAGCCTGCATTTCACTGAGTGGCATGAAATTTCATCGGTGGAAATGCATTCTAGGGCCAAATTTGTGTGACTGCCCTAGAAAACAGGGTTTCTAGACCAGTTTTGAAAGAAAATTCAATAACTTTTGACTCCGACCACTTCAAGACCTCAAACTAGTTGCATTAGAACCCTGACTCCAAGATCTTTCAGAAAAATATCATTTGCACACATGAAAAGTCCGTACAGTCCGTACACAACAAGAAAAACAGCGAAAAATAGTTAGTTTTCTTGAATTTTGTGCCCAAATTCCGTACAAAAACTTCCTCCCCCGTACTGGAGTCAGATATCCACCATATTAACCCATCCATGTTGGTTTCCAACTTCTACAACAGCATTTAACTGCCCAAAGTGGTTTTTGAACCGACCCAACACATAACACCTTTGACAACTATGGTGTTTTGCATTAACACAAGGAGGTTGATTTGTTTGGGTCATCCAATGGAGTCCAAATGATCAACAAACTCCTTCCAACATACTAAAACATTAAAACAACCAAAAAAAACTCAAAAACCAATCCTTAGACCTTCTAGGCCTAATTGGCACAACAAGGATCCAAGTGGACTAAGCATGATTGAGGTTTATAGGGTCACCTCAATCATCTTGACCACACAAAAGGGACCATACAAACATGGCTAAAGCCTTATTACATCAAAACAAAACATAGCTTATCAAAATGCATAAAAAAAATGCTTGAGGTGTCAGACTGCTCCTAGGTGCCCTGCACCATACACCCACTGTCAAACAGAACTCAAGTCTCTTGAGTTGGAATGCTATCAAATGTGAAACCTGCCTTCTCAATGTCTGCCCTGCTCATCCAAGTGGCATCCTCCTGAGGTTTGTTTAGCCACTTCACCAAATAGTCATGATAGGTGTGCCTTCTAGTTTGTTTTGCAATCCTCTTGTCCAAAATGCACTCAATCTGATTTGGAGATGAAGGAATGAGTTCCTGGAGTGTGTGATCAATTTGCTCTTCTTCAACAATAGGCTGAGGATTAGATCCTTTATAGGGATAAAGGTCTGAAACATTAAAAATTGGAGACAAACCAATGCCATCCGGAAGTCTGATTTTGTAGGCATTGTCTCCACATTTCTTGAGCACTTCACAAGGCCCAATCTTCTTCATGTGTAGCTTAGTGTGTTTACCTGTGGGAAGCCTCTCCTTCTTCAGATGAACCATTACTAAATCACCTTCCTTGAACTGCAAATCCCTTCTTTTTCTGTCAGCAAATTGTTTATATTTCTGAGAAGTGGACAGCAATTTCTGTTGTACTTGTTCATGGACATCTTTCATGACTTGAACGAAGTCTTCAGCCAAGGCACTACTATTTTCCAGTCCTTTAACCTCCCTTAGTTCCAAAATACCCCTTGGGTGAGTGCCATAAACAATTTGGAAAGGAGACAGGCCGGTGCTTCTATTGACAGTGTCATTGTATGAGAACTCTGCCTGAGCCAAAATTGAATCCCAACTAGCACCCTGCTCCTTGGTTAGGCATCTTAGGAGGTTGCCAAGTGACCTATTAATCACCTCTGTTTGTCCATCAGACTGAGGGTGATAGGCAGATGATAAGGACAAATTTGTACCTAGTCTCTTCCATAGTGTCCTCCAGAAGTGTCCAATGAACTTGGGGTCTCTGTCTGAGATTATGGACAAAGGTAAACCATGTAACCTAACTATTTCCTTGAAGAAAAGACCTGCTATGTGTGAGGCATCATGTGTGGTTCTACATGGGATGAAGTGAGCCATTTTTGAGAACCTATCTACAACCACAAAAATGCTGTCATGTCCATTCTTTGTTCTAGGCAAACCAAGTACAAAGTCCATACTTATGGAATCCCAAGGCTTTGAAGGAAGAGGTAGAGGAGTGTATAAACCTGCATTTGATGTATGCCCCTTTGCTCTTTGGCAAATTTGACAAGTTTCAACAAACTTCCTTACATCAGTTGGCAATTTTGGCCAAAAATAGTACCTCCTAACCAATTCTAGGGTCTTATCAATACCAAAGTGACCTGACATGCTGCCACAATGCTTTTCCTTTATTATATTCTCTCTAATAGATCCTCTTGGGATTCACAACATGCTACCCTTGAAAAGATATCCATCTTGCAACAAAAAATTAGAAAAATCAGTATTATACCTTCCTGCATTGGCCTTGCAAGATAGGTATGGCTCTTTGAAGTCTTCATCTGCTGTATACTGATCTTTAATGGCATGAATACCTGTACTTTCCAACTGAATAGTTTGCACAACAAGATTTCTCCTACTTAAGGCATCAGCTACCTTATTGGCCACTCCTTTCTTGTGTTTTATGGAGAAGGTGTATGCTTGGATGTACTCCATCCACTTGACATGTCTATGATTCAGTTTTTGCTGCCTGTTCAAGAAGCTTAATGCATGGTTGTCAGTAAAAACTATAAATTCCTTTGGCAATAAGTAGTGTCTCCATTTCCTCAATGACTGAACCATGGCATATAACTCTAGATCATAAGTGGAGTAGTTTTGTTTTGCCTCATTTAACTTCTCACTAAAGAATGCTACAGGTCTCCCATCTTGACTTAGGACTCCTCCAATAGCCCTCTTACTTGCATCACATTCTACCACAAAGACCTTGTCAAAATTAGGTAGCACTAGGACTGGTTTTTCTGAAATTTTTTTCTTTAACAGTTCAAAGGCTTTGCTGGCCTCATTTGTCCATACAAACACACATTTCTTGCCCCCTTTTATGGTGTCAACAAGTGGAGCACAAATGCCACTAAACCCTCTAATGAACTTTCTATAAAAGCTGCATAAACCATGGAAACTCCTTACCTCCGAGGCTGTTGTAGGTGTTGGCCAATTAAGAATGGCTGCAACCTTACTTGGATCCATTTTTAGGCTGCCCTTGGAGATGACAAATCCAAAAATATCAACTCTTCTTGTAGGAAGACACATTTGTCAAGATTGATTCTCAACTTCTCCTCTTGAAGCCTCCTGAGCACTTGATGGATATGCCTTATGTGGTCTTCCTTGCTGTCACTAAAAATCAGTATATCATCCAAATATACAACAACAAACTTGTTAAGGAAAGGTTTTAGCACTTCATTCATCAATCTCATGAAGGTGCTTGGTGCATTTGACAAGCCAAAAGGCATGACAACCCATTCAAATAGTCCTTCATTGGTTTTGAAGGTGGTTTTCCACTCATCCCCTTCCCTTATCCTGATTTGGTGATAACCACTTTTTAGATCTATCTTGGTAAAATAATTAGCCCTACCCAAGCAATCCATTCAATCTTCTATTCTAGGCATTGGAAATCTATACCTGATAGTAATCTTGTTGATGGCCCTGGAATCAGTGCATAGTCTCCATGTTCCTTCCTTCTTAGGTGCAAGCACTGCAGGTACTGCACATGGGCTAATACTCCTCCTGATAAGTCCTCTATCCAATAAGTCTTGGATTTGTCTTGCCACTTCAGCATTTTGCTCTGGAGTCAACTCGTAGGCTGCTTGGTTTGGTAGGGTGGATCCAGGGATGAGATCAATGCAATGAGTAATCTCCCTCTTTGGTGGAAGAGCATCCTTACCTTCATTGGCTATCACATCATGGAACCTTTCCAATAATTCTTCCACTTCCTTTGGTCCAATCCTCCTAAGAGGTTGCTACACTCTGACCTTCTTGGGATTCACATCCTTGGGCTTGATGGCTACTGCAAAACATGGCACTTTCTCTTCCTTGAGGTTAGCCAAAAACTCTTTTTCACCTACCAACATAACTGAACTAGAAATGACTTTCTCTTTGCAATCATCAATCAAAGGAGTCATTGTAAACTTTTCACCATTCTTGGACAAATGAATCACATTGTTCTTACCATCATGTTGGGCACTTGTGTCATGTTGCCAAGGCCTTCCAAGAAGAAGGTGGCATGCATCCATAGCCACTATCTCACAAAGAACCTTATCATGATATTCACCTATCTTGAATTCAACCCAACATTGCTCTTTCACCACAATTTGTTGTTCCTTGGTTAGCCAAAAGACTCTATAGGGGTTAGGATGAGGCATTCTTTCCAATCCTAACTTAGTCACCATTTCATTAGAAGCCAAATTTTCAGAAGAACCTGAATCTACTATTACCTTGCAAACTTTTCCTTTCACCTTGCAAGTGGTTCTGAACAAGTCGTTTCTTTGGGGCTGCTCCTTGGTGGCTGGCATGATGAGGGATCTATTAAACATGATGCATTCTCCACTCTCAGGTGCTACAGACTTGGAAGAGGCTGTTTGGTAACTTGTGGTGCTTTGACAGTCCTCTTCTTGAAGGAGTTGTACTCTTCTTTCTTTCTGATATGCAGCAGTGTTTCCCATCTTCTTCGGGCACCTAAAGGACTGATGTCCAATCTGATTGCAAGAGAAACACCTTCCAGTAAACACATTGGGACCTCTGCCCCCACTTCTTCCTCTGCCATTACCTCTGCCCCTAAACTGACCCTTATCAGCACTGTTTTTATCAGCCTGCCCTTGGCTGCCTTCTTGTGATCCGCCACCTTGGAATCTAGAGAAATTATCTCTGTTTTGAAATCTGCCCCTGCCCCTAAAATTCTGATTTCCTCTGCCTCTGCTGCTGCTGCCAAAATCCCCTTTTCTTCTCTGCTTATCCTTAATCCTCAGTGCCATTTGAAAACACTTATGGACTGTCTCCGGGTTAAAGAGAGTTAATTCATCTTGAATGGAGAACTTGAGGCCATTAAGATACCTTGCAAGCTTCTGTTTTTCATTCTCAGGCATCTTGGCTTTCAATGTCATCTTGTGAAACTCCTCTGTGTAGGTGCTCACGTCCATGTCCTTTTGTCTCAAGTTGTGTAACTTCTTGTTCAAGTTAACCTCATAATCCTCAGGGACAAATTGCTTCTTGATTTCAAGTACCATCTTCCTCCATGTAGAGATAGGATTCCTATCATCTTCTATCCTCTCATTTTGAATAAAATTCCACCAACTCAAGGCTGGCCCTTTCATTCTTGATTTGGCAATCTTCACTTTCTGATTTTTTGCCACTTCTTCACATTCAAAATAGTTCTCCATTGCCTCAATCCAATCAAGGCACTCCTCTAGATTCATCTTACCAGGAAACATAGGTAAGTCTGCCTTAGTGTCCTTCCTACTCAACTTTCCAAGTGCATCTAGGAATTGTCTCTCTGACATGCCTCCTTGTGGCTCTTCCATAGGCACTTCTTCTTCCTCATCTTGATCCTCTTCATCTGAATCCAAGATGACTTCTAACTTCTTCTTCTTGTCTTTGTCTTTCTTCAACTTTTCTATCTCAGCCTCCATCCTTTTGTTCTTGGCTGCTTGCTCTCTCACTATCTTTGCCAATTCGGCATTTGTCACCTTTGAAGGAATTTCCTCCTCTTCTTCTCTATCTCCCATCTCTTTGATGGCTCTGATACCACCTGATGCAGAGTGGCACAAGGGAAGCAACACACAAAGGTTTACTCTATTGTCCTTTGCCCACTCACCCACTTCAACTAGCCTTCAACCAACCAACCAACCAAAGGCACATACAAGGCATATGAAGGATTTGATGTCCAGACTATTGTCCAACCCCTAAGGCTTCTCCAACACCTTAAGATAGATCAACAAACACCTTCTATGCAGTTGGTTTGATCTCCAACTTCCCAAAACTCTTCAACCTATACCTTGACTAGTAAGGTTACTAGCCCTCCAAACTAGGTTTTCTCAACAAAACTTGACAAAATCCCAAAGGTCTAGGCAAACAAATGATGGAATTGAACACCTTTCAGGGGACCCTAACAAACCTCCAAATCTCCTGCTCCAACTCTACTCCAGCAATCCAGAACGCCTACTAGGTCTCTAGGCCTAATTGATCAATTTAGGCTAGGTTACAAAGCAAGTGCTCAAAATTGGGTGCATAGGTCAGGGGCAGGAACTTGGAATGACTCTACCATCCCCAAACAACACAAATCCACCATTCATTCATTCATCCTCTTAGGGTTTTGTCAAATAAAACAATAAATTGCATAAATTCAGTCAAATACATAGAGATATTTGACCTAGGGCATCACATTAAAAATAGTAAACTGTATTTTCTTAGAAAATGCTTTTGGAATCAAGTAGTATACACCCCTAGCCTGCATTTCACCAAGTGGCATGAAATTTCATTGGTGGAAATGCATTTTAGGGCCAAATTTGTGGGACTGCCCTAGAAAACAGGGTTTCTAGACCAGTTTTGAAAGAAAATTCAATAACTTTTGACTCCGACCACTTTAAGACCTCAAACTAGTTGCATTGGAACCTTGACTCCAAGAGCTTTCAGAAAAATATCATTTGCACACATGAAAAGTTCGTACAGTCCATACACAACAAGAAAAATAGCAAAAAATAGTCAGTTTTCTTGAATTTTGTGCCCAAATTCCGTACAAAAACTTCCTCCCCCGTACTGGAGTCAGATATCCACCATATTAACCCATCCAAGTTGGTTTCCAACTTCTACAACAGCATTTAACTGCCCAAAGTGGTTTTTGAACCGACCCAACACATAACACCTTTGACAACTATGGTGTTTTGCATTAACACAAGGAGGTTGATTTGTTTGGGTCATCCAATGGAGTCCAAATGATCAACAAACTCCTTCCAACATACTAAAACATTAAAACAACCAAGAAAAACTCGAAAACCAATCCTTAGACCTTCTAGGCCTAATTGGCACAACAAGGATCCAAGTGGACTAAGCATGATTGAGGTTTATAGGGTCACCTCAATCATCTTGACCACACAAAAGGGACCATACAAACATGGCTAAAGCCTTATTACATCAAAACAAAACATAGCTTATCAAAATGCATAAAAAAAATGCTTGAGGTGTCAGACTGCTCCTAGGTGCCCTGCACCAATATTTCTCCTCTTCTCAAAACATGGCACATGGACTATTTAAACTAATTAATATGCAATCATTTACTTTTTCCTAGGAAATAAAAAAATATCATTTAACATATTAAATATGCTTACAAATGTGTAGATCAAGGCCTATAAACCTTTCTAGCCACTGTGATGCGTGGCATGAAGTTTGTCAAGCCTAGCCTTGGAGGCCTTGTCCTGAAACATATACTAATTCAATTTAACTATGCACAAATAAAATTTAAAAATCATTTAATAAATTTGATATAATCTTATGAGCAAATTCAAATACATGCGTACTCTCCTCACCGGACTTCCTTCATGCATCAGACTTCTCATATGCTTTTATAAGCTCTTTCCATACTTCCACACTTACATCAATTGGCCTTTTTTTGAGCCTTAGCTCGGGAGGGAGTTTTTTAATCTTCTTTCTTTGGTTCCGCTGAAATCTCTTGTAGTTTTGAGACATTCATAGCTTTATCTTCTTTACAGACCAACCTATGCCAAATTCAGTCTCCATGTCATGGATAACTACTTTTTGCAGGTGCATGGGTGTCTTTGAGAATGGCAAATGTAGATGGTCTTTGAACTATTGAAGGCATGATTCCTTCAACCTATTCACAAACATTTTTCCAACATCTGTCATTTGGACATCCCCTGAAACCACATCATATTCTATCTTGGTATTGTAGCTGCCAATGCAAGATGCAAAACATGGCATGGTGGAAGAATTCTGTGTCCCAGGAGTGGCTGGGACATTGGAAGTCTCTGCTCCTTGTTCCACATTCTTAGAGTTTATTGTTATTGATTTCATCCTGGAGCTTTTCCTCAATCTAGGACTAGTTGGGGAATCAATTGATTCTCTTTAACACGGTTTATTTGGTTGCAATGTTTCAGGGGCTTTACTAGATAGTTTTTCTATGTATCTGGCAAGCATTGTCAAGTCCATACCATCCAATTTGTTCACTGCCTCTACCCCCAATATGGAAGCCAATGCCTCTTTATCTTTGTCAGTCTCATGTCCCTATATATATATAAAATAAATTTCTTCTTTTAAATTTAGAAATAAAAAAATAAAAACTACAAATCAAAGAAACAATGGAAACATTTACAAATCTATAAATTGACAATGAATTACCTCATTGTGGCCAGAGTCTGATCCCTTTGCTCCCTTCCCTCTATTGCTTGACATTTTGAGGAGACCCAGGGAAAATTATTTTTGTCCAGTCTATGGAGGTAAATGAAGTACACACTGCCAGGTATGAAAGTTTTTGTCCAATTTGTGGTATGAAAGCAAGCTACCAATCAAAGAAATTAAAAGAAATGGGTGATTTAAAAGAAACAGGCGATTAATGAGCAAGCTTTACCTTGAATGACTCTCTTTCTGGAATTTCTTCTTCAACTTGAGGGGATTTGTTTGCTTGCAACACATTGTTTTCCAGAAATAAACATTCAACGGTTCCATAATTCTATACAAAACAATTGTTTAGGCATGAGATGGAGTACGAAAGGCAGGGGAAAGGCTGTAAAAAGAAGAAATGAGTGCTAAAATTGAACCTTTACTGCAGAGAGGAACTCGCGGGCATGAAATGTAGTGTCAAATTGCAGCGTGAATTTTGATCTCTCAAAACCCTGAAGGAAATGATAAATTCATCCAAAACTTAATATAGCGCATCAATTTCCACTCAAGTTAAAGCATTGAATTTTAAATGTTCCATGTTAAAGATTATGCTCAAATTTTTTTGCTGGAAACTAAAGAAAAATTTCAAACATCACCATTCTACACATTCAAAGATAAAATAGAAAAAAAGTTCCTAAACCCGAACCTCTACACATCAAATTTCAAACATCACCATTCTACACATTCAAACATCTAGTGTAACAAAAACATACCACCAACTAGCTTGGAAAAAAATGGATACATCCTAGAAAATTTACATAATAAAAACATAATTTGATAGAACTTAAAAAAAGTTGTATTGTGTTTTAGTAACTTGAAAACCAAACTCTTTTACCTATCAAACAAATAAATTCAGATCTCATGCCTTCTCTTGGTTAATGAAGATATACATGCTAGCTAAATCAATCAAGATGTCAAAGATTTTAGCTAGTGGCTAGGCTTCCATGCAATACTAATTATGAAAACATAACATATTAGGCTACAAATATGACTTCCATACAACATAAAGTAGGTCATGCTATGTATCAATCTTTCATTAAAGTTGTAGTAAATTGTTAAGTCTTATATGGGTTGACCCATTTGTAAATATTTGTTGGATTTTATTTGATGAGGGGATTTCTACATAACCAACCCAACTACTTTCACCACGGCCTCTATGGAGGATAAACACCAATCATGAAAAATAAAAAATCAAGAATTAAAGTTTTGGATCTTATCTAACATAAATATTCTCACACTATCCAATGTAAAGTAGGTTTCAATCAAGAATAAGGAATCCAATCTCTAGTTTTCAAAGAGAAAATATCTACGGTTTTAATGAATTTGTGGAAGAAGTGTAAGGTAGAGAACTGACTAAAATTATTAGTAATAGGTTTTCTTTAATCTAGGATAACAAGGGACCATGGAAGTGATGTTCAACTAAAATTATTAGTAATAGGTTTTATTTGTAGTTAGCTTGTAAATAAATGTCTTTTTGATGTGAATTTTTAGTCATCTTGTAATCATAAGATTTGAGCTCTAGTTGTCAAGATTCCATGTGTAAACTTTTTGTGAAGAGAAAAATGTTGCAATGTCCTATTTTGTTTTTCATAGTGCGTCTTAATGAAAAGCGAGCATATTAACAAGATAATTTCAACAATATTCTCTTGGTGCACAGTTGTTATGTGACTATTGTCATTGTTGTGTATTACAGGATCTAGAGGAGGCCATGGAGAGAGGACGTGGATGGCGTAGAACTACCAAATTGCAGAGAGGAAAGTGGGAGGAAATAGATATGACAACGGAATCTGCATATACAATAGAGGTAAGAAGAGAAAGCAACCTCAACCAAAGGAGGAAGGTGTTTATGAATTCACAAATGCTACAACATAGAGGGGATAAAGTCATTTTTTTGTCCATAAGGCCTCTAAGGTCAAACTTATTGGTTGAAAATGCATAGGAATGGTGATTAAATGTGATTCTATAATCAAGGGAAAAGTTTGAAAATTAGGATGGCCAAAACATGATATCAATATCTCAAATATATGACTAAAGTGAGGTTTTGTGTTGGATAGCATATTAGTTGAAATGATATAATTGGTGTACTAAACATTATTTACTATGTTGTGTATTATAGCGACCAGATGAGGCCATGGCAACAGATCATGTCATATCAAATGAGGACACAACAGATGAAGCGGGACATCAGGTACTCAAATTTTGACTTAACTTAGGAAAAAATGATCTAATGACATTTTGTGATACATCCATCTTTTTTCAGAGTATTATTGAAATTTATAATGTATTATCCAATCTTGACATAAATTAATGCATGTTGTTGATTATTTTAGATGGAGATTGAAGCAAATGTAAAGCCTGAGCGTTCAACTAGCAAAAGAACAAGATATGTATGTGGACGTGGACCTAAAACTATTAAATCATGTAGAGGATAGTGGGTGGAAGAGGATATGACAATGGATCCTACAGACACAACAAATGATTGCACTAAACAAGAGGTTGGTCATGACTATAGTACATGGGATGAATACTTTTAGAAAATTGTTGTTTGTGGATGTTCTGTATGTCGTGGAAAGAAACAATTCAAACGAGCGATTGTAAAAAGAAATTACATATATGATGAGCTTCTAGTCGGTAGTATGCCTCCTATAATCGATTCAAATCCAATAGGAATTATGGTAAGGAATTTTTCAATTTGATATAAATAACATGTATACTTCGTTTAAACATTGTTTTATATTATTTAAATAACTAATTTTTTTCTTAATGGATACTTGCAGGATAAAGTTCTTGGTTTAAAGTTTCTTGGATCATCGAATTCCAGCCTAGAGGGCAATGATCATTTATCAAGTGATACATCTAACAAAAATATGTGCCAATATACCAGATTAGAAGATGAGGAATTGATGAAAACAAGTAACAGAACAAGAATCGGTTTAAAGATGCATAATTTGCTTAAAGAGAAGGGGAAGGTGGACTACATACCCTATGAGAGAGAATGTGATGGAGATGATGACTTGCCCTTGAGTTTGAGATCAATTTACAAAGAGGCATTTGATCGTCGACTATATTGTGCTTGGCCTAGTGATCAACAACTACCTAGAGTGTACGAGGTGTTTCAATTTTGGGGATACAGCTACATGATATGACCCTCCAATATTCATGGAGCGAATCTAGGCCTCTTTATTGTCCAAAATGTACATTTGGGATCTAAACATAGAAACAATTCAGAACAAACCACTAGGAGATTAATGCCATATTATGTTCCATCATATTACAGTGCTGAACGGAGAAGGCTAGAAGAATATAAGCCTAGCATGTCAGCATATGGTCTAAATTTGAATATGTATACACATCGTCTCCAATTGGAAAGTGGAAAAGAAATGAATAGAGGTCATCTTATGTATATAGATAGATGTGCATACACACACAAAAATATTGTAGGATTTATAAATAGTAGTAAGGGAAGGGACCCTATTGTAAGACCGAATTATCAATTTGTTGAGGTTATAAATGATAAAGATGGAGATATGGAAAGAGAGGTTGATAGATTGATAATGGTTGAGGCTATTATGGACTTTACCATTGGGGATGAGTTATTGATTGATTACCCCTTTTTAAAATGCACTCCTGCGCAAAAGAAAAGGGAAGAACAAGCTCTCCCTAAGGATGTTGTTAAGGGAAGAAAACCAAAGAATAATAAATGAGTGTGGACTGATGTTTTATAAGCTATGTTGTCAAAATTGTGTTTTATTTAAATTATTGTATAAAAAAGGTAGTCTATAAAATAATTTTCCATTATTCAATTGATATATATATGTTCATACAATTTATATTTTTATTTTTTAAGCCATATTTGATTATATTTCTTTGAAATTGATACATTTATGATTTATCCAATTGTTGCCAAACATTAAATAATGCTTGCATTTGTTGATAGGTAGAAGATGTTGATGAAACACATACTAATACCCAAGATCCAACTAGGTTATTAAGATTTGGACTGGATGATCCAAACCATCCTTTAAACAAAAGCAATGTGAAAAGAGCAACATTGAAGAGAATACTACCAGTTGAGAAATTTGAAGAGCTAATGAGATCCGCATACACTGATGACATGCCACCTAGCCTTAATGATGATGATCATGATAGTGAAAATGCAGTGCATGAAGAAGGATTGAATGAAATCCTTACAGGTTTCTTTGGGGATAGAAACAATGATGACAATAATGATCATATGGTTGAGAATAACAATGATAGCAGGGGTAATTACCACCAACGTAATGTTGATGATAACAACATGAAAGACTCCATCAAGCAAGCAACGAAGACACCCGTGTTCCAATCGGGTGCAAGTAGAACCTCAAAACTGGCATGCACATTAATATTATTAGAAATCAAGTCACTATTTGGTTGGTTAGACAAAGGATTCATTACCTTACTGAAGTGAGTTGAAATCTATTTCTTACTTTGCATTGTCAATTGGTGTACATAATTTGTAAACATTCATCAAATTCGTTTATATTTTTTTAAGTGGATTTTAAAACCATATATTGTATATAAATAGTCCTAGTATAGATTGACATATCAAACATGTTCATCATAATTCAAACATTCAATTGATTTAATCTCTAGCAATCTTACAGGGCACTAAAAAATAAAATATTCCTTGAAAAGAATGTTTTATGTCACATGCCAATTATACCTAGACTTCAACGAATGTTTTGTTGCAAGTCACTTGCACAATTGATGGATTAGCATGCAAAAAATCGGAGTAAAGATGGATTCATGTGAATTCTAGCCAACTCCAAAGCAATGAAACACATAGAGGAAAAATGGCTAAGAAAATTCAAAGATGAACCCCATAGTACATCAGGTTTGGTCTTGCAAATTATGGAGTGTGCCCATTGTCTTTCCTGAGCTCAAATTATAGTGTTTGGCTAGTTAGATTGATAGTATACAATATTCCCCATGGATGACTATTAGAAAGGAGCACCTTATGCTGACTCTCATTGTTCTAGGAAAACATCAAGTTAAAAATATGGATGTTTATCTTGCGCTTTTATTGATGAGATGCGATTGCTATGGAAAAGCATAAGAATGTATGACATATCACGTCCTCCATAAAATAGGTCCTTCATGTTGTATGGTGTGATTTGTTGGATTGTTCATGATTTCCCGGGACTTGGTGTTTGTTCTGGTAAGATAAAGTATTTACGTATTTATACTCGTAATTTATTTTCATCCCAACTTTCATACTTAGTTTTATACTATTTTTTGATGTTATTAACTTTACTTATTGAATTGCAAGGCTTCAAACAAAGGGGATATTTGCATGTCCAAGATGTGCAAAATAGTTTCAAGGGTGGTATAATAAAGATCTACATAAATTTATCTACGCAAACAATAGGGTTTTTCTACCACTAGATCATAAGTTTAGAAATCACCTAAAGAATCAATTTGATGGAAAAGTTGAAAATAGAGGCCCTCTAATGACTATGGGTCTAGGTGATTGGCTTAAAAAGTATGAAGATGCTGAACTGAAAGCTTGGGAGGATTTTTTTGATCAGGTTGATTCAATTGAAGAACCTGAACAAGTTGTAGTTAATATGCCAGAAGGAATGAAAAGGAAATCCATATTTTATGAGCTCCCTTACTGGAAGGATCTCTTAATATCTCACCTATTAGATCCTATGCACATCTTCAAAAATATCCCAGATTCTATATTTCGACATATATCAGGCAAAGAGAAGGACACCTTGTCTTCAAGGAGATATATTGCTCTTTTGTGTATGAAAATTGACAGAAAACATTTGTGGCCAAACAAGGAAAATGAAACATATGCAGAAGCTCCATGGATTTTGACAAAAAAAAGAGCTAGACCAACTAAAAAATATCATCCGTTCAATAAGGACACCTACTAGCTATGGGTCATCATTGGCTAAAGCTTTTACAGTTGATGGACATATCATAGGATTTAAAACACATGATTTTCATAATTTTATGAAGGTATTATATATCATCATTTAACATTTACTGGTAACATTGATTAAGTACTAAATATATTTTGATATTTTATTGTGTGAGAAAAAATTACTAATGACCTTTTCATAAATGTGTTTGATAGCATATCATGCCATTGGCAATTAGGGGGGATTCTTGTCTTACAGTTAACTTAGGGAATGTCATAAGTTGATTGTCAGCATTTACAAGGCATGTGGTTATATCAAATGTTCATGTGTGAAAGACATAGAGATATTATATTGCATTTTAATTTTTGAATAAAGTTTCATACTAATTTACTATTCTTATATTAGATGGGTGACCTCCAAGGAGATCCACAAATGTGAAGTACCAAAATGGAAGAAGGAAATTGCAGAAATTGTATGTGTATTTGAGAAGGAGCTCCCTACAAGTTTCATGGACCTACAAGTCCATTTACTTATACACCTAGCCGATGACATTGAATTGGCGGGTGTTGTATCAACAAGGTGGATGTTTTTCTTTGAGAGGTATATGAAAACTCTAAAAAGATATGTCTAACAAAAGGCACATCCAGAGGGTTGCATGGCTGAAGGCTATGTATTGAATGAAGCATTTTTCTTCCTGTGTGAATTCCTTGGTAAGGATTTTGAAGATGGGCCACACTTCTGGGATGAAGAACAAGCATCAGATATTATTGATGGAGAAAAACAACAATCTAATGGTGTTCAAGTAGAAATTAGTAAGTAAATTCATGACCAGTGTGCTTGTTTTTCTTGCAATCATTAATTTACTCTATAATTTATTTGTCAAATTAACAGCATGACATTTGGAGTTTGAAATAAACATGTTGACATGTAATAGGTGTAGATGAAAGTGCTATACTCGACAAGTTCATTCTGTACCACATGGACTTTATGAACAAATGGATTGATCTGTATGATAAAAAGAGAGAAGAAGTGTTAGAAACAAGGAGACAGTTTAAGAGATCGAACCCAAGGAATGCTCTACTTCCCACTGATTTTCTTGGGGAATGGGGTAAAGATTGTACACTAGAATGGGTTACTAAACAAATTCAAAATCAAATAGAAGATGCAAGTATAGATTCAAACATAACAAAAGATGAAATCAACATGTCTAGAGGATGTGAAAGAAAGGTATAGTTGGAATTTTACAAAATGTTGTTTCCTTACAGTTTTGACACTATTAACTATTTTAATATTAGTCATTATATTTGTTTTCACTAAAATGAATGGTCTTGCACAGGCGATGAAATATCCAGCAATGTGGGCATATGGTCGACATTATTGTGTAGAAAGTGTAGATGTAAAGAGACGATCCTTCGATTGTGGCATCATGGTTGACTTCAAGCAATCTAGTCGATCAAGCTCAAAAGATAAGAATATAATTGGAGGGAATCTACAATATGCTAGGAAAATACAATAAATTATTGAGTTGGATTACTGTTCTTTTAAGTGTTGTATTTTTAAGTGTAGATGGTATGAAGCATTTGAGAGGACACAAAGACATGATACCCATAGTGGATTGTTTTCTATAGATTCCTCATGGTTCCTATCGGAGGATAAGGCTATATTTTTAAGTGTAGATGGTATGAAGCATTTGAGAGGACACAAAGACATGATACCCATAGTGGATTGTTTTCTATAGATTCCTCATGGTTCCTACCAGAGGATAAGGAGCCTTATGTTCTACCAATTCATTGTGAGCAGGTATTTCTTTAACTCAAACAAGAAGCGGCAGTGATCATTAATCTATTAATTCATAGTTTATTGCAAATATATACATGTGTTATTAATCAATAAAATTGTTATAACATACATCTAATATATGTATGTCGTTCATGTGCAAGTATTTTTCTATGAAGATATTTTAGACCCGAAATGGATATTAGTCATACATTATGATCCAAGATTAAGGCATGTATTTGACGATGCATTAGTGGATACTGAGAAAAATAATGATGGTTAATAAAATTTGAGAGAGGGATTAGAGAACATCGAACAAAATTGACATCCATGATGATGTTGAAGATGGTTATGTTCAGGCACAAGAAGACAACAATCCAAAGTTAGATGATGTTATGGAAGACAACAATATGGATGGTATAGAAAATGATGATCCAAATACATCTAGGAACAATATAGACAGTCTACAGTCAAATTTCAATGATGATGAAGATGATACAAGTCAAGATGAGGATGATGATAATAGTAAATACTTGAAAGAACATATGAACATTGACAATGATACACTGGATGACATTGTAGAAGACAATAATGTTAATGACCAAGATTTCTAAATTTTTAGAATTATTTGCAATCCATGTTTGAAAAAGGATGATTCTTATGGCCTAAAATTTGAAATGCTTTAGTAATATTATTTGTGTCGATACAAATTACCTATTGTAATATACTTAGATTGTTCAATCTTTGGTATGAATTGTTGGCAAAAAAAATTAGGATTACTTGGATGCTTCTATCATTCATTTTGTATCAACATATGTTCGTGAAGACACAAATAATCTTGAGTAATGGGAAATAAAGTAGTCCCGTCATCCAATTCAATATAGCAAATCTTAGGGTTGTATTTTTCTGCAAGGAGTCTTAGCAACTGGACATTCACGAACACATTTGGGACTACTAATTTACCCAAATTTAGCTACCAGGGATTTGAAATGGGTTTATGTTTGTACATCTTCTTATAATGGAAGATAAAAAGATCATACCCTCTAACCGGTGTCCATATGTCCCCTATTTGTTTGTATAAATCTTCTAACTTTTCAGCATGTGGGTTCAATTGGGCATTTCTTCTGGACTTCTGTCTCGACCCAAGGCACTGATCTAGTAAATCCTATTTTAAATTCCTATCTCCCATTTTTTGCCTCTTACTCTTAGGGTTTTGCATTACTTCCTCCATGTTCTATAAATTATGAATGCATGCTAATATATGCGAGCTGGTCAGAAGTACTTACTTGGCAAATTGCTCTGGTTATGAATTACTGTCTAGCTGCTCCTTGTGATCACTCCTGACAATGCCCTTCAAAATTCACATTCAATCAACTTAACTCTGTGCAATTAATGATGTCTTGCTTGTGTATCTCATATCATCAAAGGGAATTTAATTTTTCGAATAAGGAACATTAGATCGCCGCCATCATGTCTTGTCACTTTATTTCAAGGTGATATGCTTTGAGATCTCATTTATTTTAGTTTTATACTTGTTTGGGATTTCAGGTATCCTAATTTTCATCCCAACTTTCATACGTATTTAAGAAGAGCTATTGAAAAGATTTAAAATTTGAGAAATATGATTATAAGTGAAGTAGATTCATTGTGATATCTGTAGTGCCCCTCCGTTCTCACCTTGGATGTACAGGTGAACTGATCAAGGCGCATGAGGACGAAGGTAAAATAACAGGAATAATTATTGGTAAGGTATACAACTGATGTTGTACAATATAGATAGATGTTTCATCCATGTGAGGTTTCATATGATAGTTAATGTGTTTTATTGACAACCTCTATTGCAACACTGATAATGCAGGGTTTGACATTATTTTGCATTCCAATGATCAAGATGTCGATCTTACTACAATTGTTATGGATCTCATGGACTGATTCTATTAGATTTATTTGTTATGATAATGCTTCTGGGACTTATTCAATTTCATGCACCTATATGTTCAGTGTATAGTTCTGTCAGATAATGAGGTAGATTCAGTTGGTTATGATTACGTGTTATCTAATCTAGATTGATATGATGTGGAGAGGATGATGTCACATCACTTGCTTGCGAGTGCCCTGTGATATTGCGATTCCTTTTTCACCTAGTGATAGCTTTTGTGCATTTATATATATATGCTTGACTGTGTCATTTGCTGTGGGATGCAGGTATCTGGCATCGACTCCACCTGAAATAACAGGTCTAAGCGTGCCTTGAACCCAATGGATAAGTTGTTATGGAGATGACTTAAGGTCCCACATCCCAAGTCATCATCCTCAATCAGGATGCATGACATGTCTAGTTAAATTGTCAGTTCTGTCAGTATGTCTGGTCTTGCAATTGAGGTATATTTGATGGAGCTTGTTTGGTAAAATGTGTTTTGGCCTAGCTTGTGAACATGTTTGATTCGCCTTTTTAACGGCTGTTCTACTCAGTGGGTTAGGTTGTATGCTTTGATTGCGTTATATAGTCGTGCTATTATTTGATCCACTATAATACTTAACAAGATTACATCAATTATCATTATTAATAATAAATAAGGTTAAAATGATAACTGACAATTACCTAGCTCAAGGAAATTACCCTAAGTTGTTTGAATGTGAATTACTGTTAGTAAATTGAGTTATTTGGGGGTAATTATAGATGTAAATAAGTTTTAGTATCTTAATATGTTATTATGATTTTGTAATATTTATTTTAGTTTAGGGAATAATATTTCTCATAGTTATGTTTGAAAAAGGTTCAGATTATTACTCGTGCTATACTAAATAAAATACATAAATTAATGTGTCTTGGTTCAAAGGTTATAAAAATAAGGTATAAATAATAATAACAGATATGATAGATATATATATATATATATAGTATAGTACTAAAATAAAACATTATAGTGTTAGTTGAAAATTAAACTATGAGCTGTAAGGAGATAAAATTTAATTAATAGTTGTATAGTTGGCATTGGATCATGTGCCAAGCCTTCTTCAAAGGTGGGAAGAATCTGGAAATTAGGCGAGAACACTCTATCTCTCTCTCTCTGGCTCTCGGGGGGAAAGGGGGAGGAATGGAGGAGAAGGAACAACATGCAGGGGAGATTGGGTTAGGTCGGAGCCGGAGAGGTTTCGGCATCAAATCCAGAGGGTTTGGGCAATCGCAGGAAGAGGAATAAAACCAAACCAGGTATGCGTTCTGATCATTTCTTGCAGTAGAATACAGATTTATATTTATTTGCTTCCGATTCTGCTCTTGTTTTGGTTTGTGATAACTGTCTTTAGAGCTCTTAACATTGCAACCGTGTGATTAAAATATGATTTGATTGCCGTGTTCCCAAGATCCTGAAGATTTATCTGCATTGAATTTGATAAGGGCAAGGGCGCTGGGTTTTCGTTATGTATATGTGTGTGCGCAGCCTAGTTACCGGATTTGTAGGTCAAGATGGAATTGTTTGATGGAAAATTTTGATAAAGAGTCAGTAGGCCTAGTTCAGAAAACAATTCATTCAAATCTGTTATCGTAGAAATGAAAATTTATTTTAATTTTTTTTAGCAGAGTAAATGGCTTGGTTTGTTTAAACCCGGGTCAGTCGGGAGCTGAGGAAGACCTTTTACGGAAAGGCAAAGGTTGTGTTTTTATGTAAGAGCTTAGCTCCCTTTCTACAGCTCAAGGTTTTTTTTAATTGATCCAGACCTAGTAGGATTTGGGAACAATAACACATTTGTTACGGCCTAGGTGACGCCATATTTGCATTCGAGATATTAATTTCTTTTTGTGGAGCATGGGATTAGATTTATCAGATCTGGCAGGAACTGCTTAGTTTCATACCAAGGTGAAATCGAAGGCTGTGATGTTTGTTTGTAGCCGGCAAGTTACATGGGAAACCTTATTTGCCGTTGAGGGAGAATACATAAGGGTTGCGATTTTAGGTTTTTTGTCAAGGATGTGATTCTAGATTAAGAAAATCCCTGCACACAGTTCTGAACCTCCTAGACCAAGCTCATAGTAAATCGTAGGAAAACTATCAACTCCAGAGTTTCAAAGATCAAGCCTTGGATCTGTTTCACATTATCTTATGAGCGGCAGGAACCCAGATGTCATAATAAGAAATCGGCAAACTGTGCAGCTACGTTTATATCATACCTTTTGATCCTGCATGGTAATCAATATATCTTTTCCTGTCATCAGCGTGGTGGATAGTAATATACAGTTTTAGGGTTCCAAATCAGCGAAGGAAGGCGGTTAATTATGAAGTTCATCGTTTGAAACTAAAATAGTGTCTAATATGTATTCGAGTGTTTAATGGTAGGCAGTTCTAGGGTTTAAAAATTAGCGAAGGAAAGCTGTCAAATATGAAGTCCATCATATGAAATTAAATTAGCATCTTATTTGTGCCGAGTGTTAAATAGTAGATAACTCACACGATTTCTTCTGCATTGGAATCATACATCCCATTGTCTCAGCATCTCTGCAAGAGAAATATGAGTGATATGATGTGCTCTTATATATGAAGGACGATGGAACTTGATGCTCATGTTACGATATATGAATGGAACAATAGATAATTATATCTCTTGGTTGAATGAAATGGCAGGCTTATTGTGGCGAGATTACAGTAAGGTTTGATTTACATCAAAATTAGATTGAATAGACTGGCAAACTATGGTGGCGCTACTGATTTGCACTTTGAAGTAATTTCTTTTGCAGCGAGATTTGTTCAGTATTCAACTGTCTGTCACGATCTGGGGCTACCACTTTTGGTTTATAACTTATATTGCCCTTTTCATTGGAACTGTATGCGAAGTCGGTTAGCACTTCTGGAGTTCCCTACAGACAAATTACGAACTAGGTCAGGTGATTAGTGGGTTTTTCTGTGTAAAAGTTCCTTGCAGTGCTCCTACGCATAATATAGCTATTGCTTTGCCAACCCAGGAAACTAGCTTGATATAAGTTGCCGTCTCAGTGGTGTGATGTCATCTCCAGATACAAAGTTTCATGGGTTATTGCTAGTCAATAGTTGATGACCTCTAGTTATGTTGCAAATCGTATCCTTGCAGAGCTAAGTTTCTCACATTAGCTAAGTCTCTTTACCCCTCGGTGGATGTTCATACGACCTTCCAAAGCTCCCATTTTGACGCATGTGGAATGGACGCAGGCTTAGGGCAGGGAATACGTTCCACCTTGCCATTTCAAAAGCTTTCAAAATCTTTTTCTTTCCTCGGCATAGTTTCGGGTGCCTAATATTTGTAAGTCTGCCATAAAAGACGCTTAGGGCCGGCCAAGCTGGTATTTGATCTTCATTAAGATTTAGGGTTGCCTCTTCCCATAAATTAGGATTAGATCTACATATATTTCTATGTCTATCACTTATTGGCAATAGGTAATTATTATATATATATCATCATATCTTCCTGCACACGCCAGGGCAGTGTCGTATGCATTTCGTTACTTGCGCTCTCATCTCTCTTGGGCACGCTACACTCTTCAGCACCAGCTTCAACCATGGCCTTTCCATACTTGGAAGCAGTTGTTGGTTTCATGATCTTCATGTACTTTGTTGAGACATACCTTGATCTGCGGCAACATGCAGCTCTTAAGCTTCCCCATCTGCCTAAGCCTTTAGGAGTGGTGAGCAAAGAGAAGTTTGAAAAGTCTAGGGTCTATAGCATTGACAAGAGTCGTTTTCACTTTGTTCATGCTGCAGTGACAATCATTGGAGACGCTTTAATTTTACTTTTTGGAGTATTACCATGGCTTTGGCAGAAATCAGAAGTTGTAGTTTTAAAGTTGGGGTTGGATCCTCAAAATGAAATCATTCATATGTTGGGATTTTTGGCAGCTGATACTCTGTGGTCTCAGTTCAAACCTGTGCAGCAAGTTTAGTGTCTCACTGTGGGAAAATAGTTCTGCATGCATGTAGGTATGTCAAAACCATGTGTCCCATCAGTTTAGGGTTTGATATCATGATCTTTCCAATTAAGGAACTATATAATAATTGCTTTTATTACATTGGAATAATTTATTAAGCTAATTATAATGCATATGCTCTTGATAGATAACTTATGTTTGATGCATGTATTAGTTAGCTGCTAATAAATTTTAATTTAAATTGAAATTGAGTTTATTATGATTTCTTGATAATGGTTTGCTAAGATTGGGAATTGGATTGGTAGGTTGGAATTAGAGGTATAATCATTGTAAGAAATATTTGATTTATAAGAATTTTGTAACTAATATTACCTATGCATTTGTTTAGCTTGAAGGTTATGTTTATATGTAATTGATGACTGATTTATTATATCAGATAGAATTAATAGTTATTAAACTAGATCGAAGATATATGAATTCTTGTGGAGATATTACTTGTATTTGGTTGTTAATATGATTAAATGTAAATTGACATGATTAAATAATTAGTGTGGATGAAATTTAATCTAGGTTTATTGGTTTGGTAAAGATCATTTCATAAGGCTTTTTGTTAAGTTGTAGTTGGGTTGAAAGCTTGGAGTTAGGTGAAACAACATGTACTTGAAAATTTTAGCGTTATAAGTGAAACCTATAGGTAACTGAACGACTAAGAGATTGAATTGCTTTTGTAATAAAAATTTATGTTGTCAGTGAGTTGATTAGTTGGAATCTCTTATTGCAAGCAAAATTTTCATGAGAGTGAGTCTTTGTGTAAATTGTCAAGTTTAGGTTCCAGAGGCATAAGATAATAGGATTTGTTCGTATGTATTCTATTCGTAGTTGTCTTGAAATGAAGATGTTGTAAGAACATGATGTCTCTTGTCTATGTATGTGGGTCTTGGTAAACAATGATGTAAGATGATGTACATATTGTGTCATGAATTTATTTCATTGGGTTTAAATTTCCTTCATGTATGTGTTGAAATCAAGCTTGTGATTAGTATGGAAATGGGGAGATCTTGTAATTGTAATGAGAAACTGTTTTGGTTCATATCTATGATTGGAAGAGCAAGATGACCCATACCTTGCTCTGGATATGTGTTATGATTATTGCGATTGACGATTGAAAGTTTTCAGACAATGATCTAAAGGTTGGTTATCGTGACTATGTTTTGTATGCAAGAAGGGAAATGCCTTGCATTGTTTCTGTTTACTTATCAGTATGAAAGTGATTGTCTTGCTTGATGGTTTGGGTTTCTAGATGCAGGTAGGGGAGTGGCTTTCAATGTGGGGCCGGCGCCCAAAGTGGCTGTCAGGATAACCCATTGAAAGTTGTTAATTAAGTGAAAACCTAAAAATAAACTGGGGGGAAAAAGGGTAAAATACACATTAACAAGATAATTGGATTTCCTCTCCCATGCCTGTAGTGCTCGTTTAGACTAAGGATGGGTAGAGAAGGCCTGGTCGGCAAGATCAACTTCCTTGTCCTCACGAAAGGAAGGTTGATGCCGCATGAGTCACCCTATGGGGCCGGCGCCTAGTGAGAGGCTGTCAGGATAACCATAGATGGGGGCCGGCGCCTAGTGAGAGGCTGTCAGGATAACCCATGTTAGGACCGTGTGATGACACTCTCCCTACTGTAGCCTAGCATTCCCTAGTCGTATTCTCCCCATTTGTCGTGTGTTGCCTCTGGAAGTGATATTGAGTTGTTTGTGATGTTGTCATGTGTTGTGATGGAGTTATGTTTAGTCTTTGTTCCTGTTAGGCACTTGTTTACCTAATTGTATGATGTTGTGGGACCTTATGTTATCTCCTAGCACGGGGGGTGGACCTCAGGGTTCCACATGGTGGGGTGGATGTGCTTTATCTCCATTGGTTTTTCCTTACCATTATTCATGTGCAAGAAGGTTGTAACTCCTGTAGCAGTTTCAGATCATGTACCAGTTGATGAAGACAGTTATTTATGCGCATGTATCATCCTATGTATCAGGTTATTATTAATGTTTGTAATTCTTTGTAATCGAAAGTTGGTGATGTAGACAATATTATGTTGTATCCTCATATGTATGAAAAACTGAAGTTGTATTTATTTTGGATGATTATTTATTTGATGTCATGGGAATGTATAAGGTTACTCTACTAATGTAATAAATTTAGAATGATTCATTGTTGTCAAGTTAATGTGTGATGTGTGAGAAAACATGATAGTAAGTTTTGTCAGTAACGCAGCCATGGAACCCTGAGAGAATGTTACTTAGTATAGCTAAGTTAAATGTTACCTTGTTATTCCTTGTATTTAAAAAAAAAAAAAATTCCGATTTGTATAGCGTAATTGTGTTGTTCTCTAGTGTTTCATGGTGGGGCGTTACAATATCGATGATGTTACATACACACTTACTTTCTTATTATTTTTTTGGTGAATTATGTTGTAGATTTAACTTGAGCTACTGAGCACAACAATTTATTTACAAGGGGAGAATTGTTATGGGACTTTTTCCCCAAAATGGAAAAGAAATTTATTTTATGAATAATCCTTTGAAATTATAAGAGGATAAAAATTTATTTATCCTTTATAATTAAAAGAGAGATGGAAAATAAAGGATATTATGATCCTTTGGCTAAAATGGAGATTAATAACAAGTATTTATATAATCTCTTTTAATGGGAAGAATATATGTGTTTATTTAATTAATTATTAGAAGACAACCTTTGTGAAAGGGTGTGATGGTTTGGAAACCACCTCTTAAAAGGTTATATAAGTCATTTGTGTGAGACTTGGAAAAGGCATGGAGAATACTTAAGGAAGATAAGGAAAGAAAGGCAAGAAATCACGAAGGACAAGGATTATAGATTTGACAGGTAGTGATCATTGGAGAAGGGGCACACAGATTGTGTCTAACTCAAGGTACATAATACACTTGGGATTGTCTTGGCTAGGGCTTGTGTGTGCACATGTGTTGAGCATGGCTCTGGAGTACCTGTGTGTGTGTGTGTTTTCTGAAAAAGAGCTAAATGCTTGGGAAACACATGGTTGGTTCTAAATAAGAATTGGATTCCTCTTGGAAGTGCTCACTTGCTAAAAAGGGGTTGAATCTATAGTCCATTCACTGGAGTGACATTTAGAAGAACTTCTAGGATCCAAAAGATACGTATTTATTTCTTTCTATGATAGAAATTAATGAAGTACTGAACTTATTGTTAATAAACGATATTGATTGGTTTTGATGTTAATATGATTATGTGATTATATTATCTAATTTGTTTTGTTAATGATTTACTTAAGAGTTCTTATTTAATTAACACATGTTGTAATTTATGTGTGTTATTTATATTTATTTTGACATCATTGAATATTCTAAATTATATTAACTCAACTATTAACCATAACAAATCCACTACAATTAATTAAATACATAGGGGGAAAAGTAGCATTACACGTGCTAATTAAAGCACCGAGACTCCTAATCCTGGCATGTGCCTAAATAGAAAAGAACAAAAGCAAAAGACTAAAAATAACCCTATCCTATGTGAGATTAATATGCACTAACAATTATGATAATTAATACAAATCCAAGCACTACAATATTCTATATTTAATGAAGTTGCAAAAATTATAAATTAAAATAATGATATTTTTCACAACCAATAAATGTAAAAGTGATAAAAATATACTCTTTTCCATTTAAGTTTTATTTTTCAATCAGTAAAATTTAGACATGGACATGGATGCTTTGCAAGGGTAACTTACCAATGATTATTTTATTTATTGCGCCTATTAAAACAAGTCTTGATTCTACAATTACATATACCAATTTTATAATTTAAAAAATGAATCCTTTATGATTTGTCATTACTCTTTTAATTTGAGTCAGGATTACAATTAGGGTTACATTTAGGGTTAGGGTTAGTATTACGGTTCAAATTAGGGTTATAATCAGGGCACATATATAACTAAAATATTGGTGTTAGAATTAGGGTTAGGGTTAAGTCTAAAATTAGAATTAGGGATACAATTCAAATTAAGGTTAAAATTAGGCAAATATATAACAAAAAAATATTACAGTTAAAAATAATTTGAAATTTGTATAGAGACAATTTACAATTATAATGAGTTACAAGTTACAATATGAGTTTCATGCAACAATTTGGAGCCCATTAACAAGATAAGTAACCACAAAACTATACATATGCTAACCCTAACCCTAATTTTCACCAAAACCCTAATTCTAATCATTATTATAATCATTACCCTCAATCTAAACCTAATTATAAATCTAACCCTATTAAAAACCCTCACCCTAACTATATTCCTAGAAAGAAAACCTAATTCTAATTTAACCTTGGTTCATACCCTAACCCAAACCATAATTGTAATCATAACCCTCAATCTAACCCTAGTTGTAAATCTAATCATAATTCCAATCATAACCATAACATTTCACTTAGCATTGACTTATAAGCCTAACACTAAATGTAAACCCTATTTATAAGCATAATCCTAACCCAATCCCTTAACAAAACCCTAATTCTAAAACCAAACTTCATTGAACCCTAACTCTAAACCTAATTCTGACAAGTTGTGTTAACATCACACTTAGTATGCCTTTCTATAAACAAAATATGCTAACCTTAACACTAATTTAAAGCATACCTATAACCCTAATCGTACATGGAACCCTAACCCTAACCATAATTTTGTACATGTATAAAACATTAAATGTAACAAGATTTATAAACATAACCATAACCCTAATTATATTAAAACCTTTTTCTAAGCATAATTTTGAGCATAACCGTATTTCTAACCCTAACCTTGATTCAACCATGATCTTAAATTTACACTTAGCATACATTTCACTAAAAATAAATATCTTACCCTCGTAACTCTAATCGTAATCATAACCCTAACCCTAATTCTATTCCTTATCATAACCATGATTTAAAAAATGAATAAAAAGCTAAATATGAACATGAAATGATAAAATTACTCAATATAGACCATTGAATCTCAATCTTGAACCCTTAAAATTAAAATAAATAGCTAAATTTGAACATGGAGCAAAGTGTACTCAATATAGAGCATTAAATGTAAATAACCCTAACCATAATTTTGCACATGAATGAAACATTAAACGTAACAAGATTTATAAACATAACCATAACCCTTATTAGATTAAAATCTTATTCTAACCATAATTTTAAGCATAACCCTATTTCTAACCCTAACCCTAATCCAACCATGACCCTAAATTTACACTTACCATACATTTCACTAAATATAAATAACCCTAACTGTACATGGAACCCTAACCCTAACCATAATTTGGTACATGAATAAAATATTAAAAGTAAGGAGATTTATAAACATAACCATAACTCTAAATAGATTAAAACCTTATTCTAACCCTAATTTTAAGCATTACCCTAATTCTAACGCTAACCATGACCAAAACCCTAATTAAAAACCCTATTTATAAGCGTAATCCTAACTCAATCCCTAAACAAAACCCTAATTCTAAACCTTACCTTCATTCAAATCCTAACACTAAATCTAACCCTAACCATAACCATAATTTGGTACATGAATAAAACCTTAAATGTAACTAGATTTATAAACATAACCATAACTATAATTAGATTAAAACTTTATTCTTACCCTAATTTTTAGCATAACTCTAATTCTGACCTTAACCCTAATTATAACCATGATCCAAACCATAATTGTAGTCATAACCCTAATTCTAAGTTTTCTAATTTTAAGCATAACCATGATTATGACCCAAGCTCTAATTCTAATCAAAACCCTCAATCTAACCTTAACACTAATTTAAATCGTAATTATATCCCTATCCTACATGGAATTGTAACCCTAACCATAATTTGGTACATAAATAAAACATTAAATGTAACAAGATTTATAAACATAACCATAACTTTAATTAGATTAAAATCTTATTCTAATTGTAATTTTAAGCATAACCCTAATTCTAATCTAATCTTGATTCTAACCCTAACCTAAACACTAATTGTAAAGAAAACCCTTTTCCTAATCTAACCTTGGTTTTTACCCTAACCCAAACCCTAATTGTAATCATAACCCTCATTCTAACCCTAATTATAACCATAACCGTAAGATTACACTTGACATTGATTTATAAACCTAACTCTATATCTAATCCTATTTATAAGGGTAATCCTAACCAATCCCTAGAAACAAAACCATAATTCTAAATCTAACCTTTATTAATATATAATTATAATTATAATTATTATATAATATATTATAATAATATATCTAACATTTATTATAATATTATATTAAATAATTATAATAATTCTTAAGATATATAGGTATGCTAGTATAGTGGCATTAAGTGTTTTAAATTTATAACCAAACATATTTTATTAAATAAATGCACATAATAATAAAGCCGACATAAATTAAATAATCTATATAAATATAAGTAATACTGAAACATAAATTGCAAAAATATCAAATCAAATAAAAAAGAGCAAAATAATACTTGAGAAACCAGAAGTTATTTGAACTGTAAGTGCAAATTTTCTTTTGTTTTATGGAGAATGGATTTTAATTTATTCATTTTGTTAACTGTTGTTTATAAAAAAAATTACTAGCGTTTAAATTTGTTTTATAACTATACTTTAGGGATGTACACATAAATAAAAATATGCAATTTGTAAAGTTAAATTTTATAGTTAAGGAAATATGTTACTATTATTTTATTTTAGGAAATTATGTTATTTTTGGGATTTCAAATATTTTGCTTAAAAATCTAGAGTATCATGGAAAATATTTAGATGAAGTGACGGGATGTTGTTGCATTTTAAATTGGAATACTATTCAATATTATTACATTTTAATATCTTAGGTAGACATTTCAAATCTCTCCACATGGAAGGTTAGGGTTATACGCATAAATAAAAATATGCATGCTTTGTAAAGTTTAATTTAATAGTTAACAAAATATTTTAGTGTTATTTTATTTTAGGAAATTAGATTAGTTTTGGGATTTAAATTTTATTTTTAATCAAGACATTGTTTTTTTCTTTTCTCCATAATGAAATTTAATTCAATGGTTTATTTTATATAATTTATTTAATCAAAGGTTAGTAAATAAAACCCTAGGCAAAATATGAAATAAAAAATGAAACCCTAGAAGTGAATATCAAATAAAACAATAAAAACATATCAAAGGAAATGAATATGTTGACATTTCATATCTCTCCGCACCTAACTAGGGTTAGTGTTCTACACATAAATTCAACTTTATTTACTCAAGAGTTAAAAATCTAGAGTATCATGGAAAATATTTAAATGATATTTCTTCAAAGTTTAATTTTATAGTAACAGAATATCTTAGTGTTATTATTTTATGAAATTAGATTATTGTTGGGATTTCAATTTTATTTACTCGAGACATTTCAAATCTCTCCACACCCAAATAGGGTTAGGGTTCTTCACATAAATAAAAATATGCATGTTTTGTAAAGGAAATAGTTTAGTGTTATTTTATATTGTATTAGTGTTGTTTTAGTTTGTATTAGTGTTATTTTATTTTACAAAAAAAATTAGATATTACATTTTAATAACTTAGTGTAACATAATATCTTAGTGTTATTATTTTACGAAATTAGATTATTGTTGGGATATCAATTTTATTTACTCGAGACATTTCAAATCTCTCCACACCCAAATAGGGTTAGGGTTCTTCACATAAATAAATGAATATTTAAATGATATTTCTTGAAAGTTTAATTGTATAGTAACGAAATATCTTAGTGTTATTATTTTACGAAATTAGATTATTGTTGGGATTTCAATTTTATTTACTCGAGACATTTCAAATCTCTCCACACCCAAATAGGGTTAGGGTTCTTCACATAAATAAAAATATGCATATTTTGTAAAGGAAATAGTTTAGTGTTATTTTATATTGTATTAGTGTTGTTTTAGTTTGTATTAGTGTTATTTTATTTTAAAAAACTATTTAGATATTACATTTTAATATCTTAGTGTAACGAAATATCTTAGTGTTATTATTTTATGAAATTAGATTATTGTTGGGATTTCAATTTTATTTACTCGAGACATTTCAAATCTCTCCACACCCAAATAGGGTTAGGGTTCTTCACATAAATAAAAATATGCATGTTTTGTAAAGGAAATAGTTTAGTGTTATTTTATTCTACAAAAATATTTAGATATTACATTTTAATATCTTAGGCAGACATTTCAAATCTCTCCACACCCAACTAGGATTAGGGTTCTACATATAAATAAAAAATATGCAGGGTTATTTTATTTCACAAAATTATATTATTTTTAGGATTTCAATTTTATTACGGCAAGAGTGAAATTATATTATTTTTTGGATTTTGATTTTATTACACCGAGAGGCCGTAACCTGGGTTGAAATGGCTAGAGCATGTTAACAAAAAAAAAATTAAAAATATGAAATAATTAAATAGCTGACATATTAAAATAAATAATCATAAACATTAAAAAAAAATATAGCCGACAAATGTAACATTAATAATTAAAACATATATAAAACATAAATGTTTGAAAGTGTTCAATATGGAAAAATAGCAAAACAATGACAAAAGAATAAAATCACTAGCGGCAAAATAATCAAAATCAAGAATCAACAAAAATCACAGGTATGGATATCATGGTTTTCTAGTGGCATTAATTTTGTATGCATAAATTATTTCATATTGATGGAATATCAAAAAATTTAATTTCATTGCTAAAATATTAAAAAAAATAAATGTGCTGCAACATTAAAAAATTAAAATTAAAATTAAAATCAAGATGAATTTAAAATAAACAAGTGCCACGGCCAGTACTGCCTTGTAGTGTTGTTATTATAGTATTTGTTTAGTTGTAAATAGTTTATTAGAACCACTAAACAGAGAAGTAAAGAACTACCAGTAAACAACCATAAATAGAGATCACGACAAATTAGCTCTCTATTAATAACCATTTGTTTTAAATAATCCTCTTATTCCACAAAGATAACTAACTTTTAACGAACAACTTCAAAGGCTTCACTAAATATATATTAAAAACAAATTATTCATATAAAACTATAGAAAATAACAAACAACTTTACTAAATATAGATTAAAAACAAATTATTCATATAATACTATAGAAAACTAACAAATACATTAATGTAATAACATGGCGAAATATTTTTCATGATACTATAGATTTTTAACTTTTGACTAAATAAAATTGAATCCTAGATTTTTAACTCTTGAGTAAATAAAATTGAAATCCCAAAAATAATGCATTATTGTAAGTTTGAAGATTAATTACACAATATAATAACAATAACATAATCATATTTTTCCTTAACTATAAAAGTAAACTTTACAAAGCCTATAAAATAACACAAATATTTCCTTAACTATAAAACTAAACTTTAAAAAGCCTACATATTTGTATTTATGTGGAGAGCCCTTAAACTATTAAAATGTAATAATATTAATACTATGATAATTTAAAATGCATTAAAATATTGTAAGTTTGAAGAATAAAATAAAATGTGTAGAACCCTATATTTTTTAATAGTATTATTAATATTATAACTTTGTCCCTTTGAAATTTTTTTTTTTTAATTAAATTAAACTGTTGATTCTAGGCATGACTTAACTAGTGGGAGACAAAAGTTGTGTTTATAATTTGTTTACTTGCCACATCCTCCCCTCAAACCAAAATTCTCTCCACATTTATAACTTTTTGTTGCACTCTCGCAATCCGCAGAGAAGAGGTCATTTTTTTGAGCGAATGACAATACAGATAAATCATTTTTCAATGATTTTTTGTTAAAAATTTATCATGTTTGACATAGGAAAAGTACAAATTTAAATCAAATTTGCCCGACAAGAAAAATAATCATGTATTTTGATTGGTTTACAATCAACAGATTAATAAATAGATAAGTGCGAACTCATTGCAATAGTACTGGCCAAAGTACTAATAAAACCAAAAAAAAACATGGAATTTGTTGCTAAAATATTAAAATAAATAAATCTATGCTGCAACATTAAAAAATTAAAATTAAAACTAAAATCAACATGAAAAAATAAATAAAACCAATAAAACTAAAAACATGGAAAATAATTATATATAGAAAAAATGGTGCATATTATAAAAAGATACATCTGCCATACTTCTACCCTAGCTCCTACACACAAAAACCACACATTAACTTTTTCTGTAGCGTTGAAAATATTACAAATTGAGAATTTAGTTAAAAAGTGTAAATTAGAAAAATAGGAGACACAATGGAAAAAACTATTTATTATTTCCCACTATTTCTTCCTACTAACAATTTCTGAGGATTGAAGGGTTTTCGAGGAACAACGAACAATGAAGAATTTCTGAGAACGGTGAGGGTTTCTGGGAATGGTGAAGTGTTTCTGAGGAGGTTCTGGGAACGACGATGAACTTTTGTCTGAGAAGTGCATTGCTCTAGCATTTTGTCGGGCGGATTAAGGAGTGTTTGGGACCTGTGGACCGACTTGTTATCTTCTACATATAAAGGGCTTTTGGAACTAGGGACGACAGAGGGACAGTGGGTCAAAGAAGCAAGTAAACAAATCTCGGTGGGGGCCAACTGCTGTTTTCATTCGCTTTTGTGCATGAGAATCTAGACAAGGGTGAGATCCTAGACAGACATGGAGCAATTAGAGGTACGTTTCAGTTTGTTTACTCATTCTTTTGTCTCTTTGTAGGGAGTTGTCTCTTGTATCTTTTTCAAGCAAGGTTGAAAATTTCAAACCCTTCTCAACTTGGAAACTCTTCTCAAACTGCATTCTCCTCTTAGGTGGAGTTTTAGGCATAATTCAACTGTAGGCTCTTACTTCTATGGTTAGGAAATTTATCCAGGATGTGGATATTCCCTGGAACTAGCTCCTTCAACTTTCAAAAAGACCTGCATGGGTAGATCTTAGCTTGAAGGTTGATAATCGGGGATCTCTCTTGGTAGAGTATCCTCTATGGTCAGAATACCGTCAGGTTAACGCAGTAAAGCAGTAGAAGGGTATTCTAAGGCGTAGACAAATCTGAAAGATGAGGCAAACACATAGGAAAAAGTTTATTATGATTCTGCCTAAAGTACATAGCAACAACAAAAAAGTTTCTAGTATTTTGCCTCAGATAAAAGGAAGGCAAACTGAGCCGGGTGAAGCCAAAGAAAAGGGGAAGCTTGTAGGAAACTCGGAAGATGCAGTGCCAAAGGTAGACAAAGCAGAACCATATGCAATGGAGATTGGGGTAGGTGATGAAGCATCTTGAGATAACAAAGAGGTTTATAGCCCTATGTACATACCGTTATTATCATCATCAGAGCTGTATGTGGCAGATCTCACGAGCTTGAGGGAGAGGATAGAAACACTTGAAGAAAAGGGGTTGCAGAGAGGCAATAAGATGAAGGAAATGATAAAAGACAGAGGCACGTTAGAAAGAGAGAATAAAAATCTTAAGGAACAAGTTTTGAATATACAGATTAGTATGGAAAGAGGACAACAAGAACTAAGCATTCTAAAACAAGAAGTAAAACAACTGAAATCAACGGAATATAAGAAGCTAGAAGTAGCAAATGGAGGTGACACAACTCAAATGAAGGAGTTTCAATCGGTAATTGCTGACTTGGAGATAAAAGAAACCCAGTTAAGAGATAGAATAGAAGAGGCTAAATCTCAGTCTCAAGTCGTAAGTGAGTCTTTAAAAGAGCAAAAAGAAATATTTGAGAAACAAATCAATATTCACATAAAAGAAGAAAAGGACAAACAAGACAAGGCAGTAAATATCATCATCAAAGGTTTAAGGGACTTTGGAGAAAAGGAAAGGACCGACATTCTTGCAAGAGATTTCCTTAAAGACAAGCTGAAATGGGCATGTGTTATTCAACAAGTGAACAAGATAGGAAAGAAACCAAAGGAAGGGAGGAATAGATACGTAAGAGTTATCTTAAGAAACATGGAGTATAAGAATGAGATTCTAAAAAAATAGGGGGTTACTTAGAGACACTCACATATTCTTAGATGAAGATTTGACATTCTCACAACAAGAAGATCGAAGGAAGGAGTGGGAGAAAGTGAAATCTGCAAGGGATGACAGAAAATGGGCATGGTTGAAAAATGGGAAAGCCCAAATCAGCGAAAGACTTCCACACAAGAAATAGGGATTCAGGGCCCCACGAGAGTTTCTACAAATTGTAAGTTGGAACTGCAGAGGATATCCATGGAGGAGAGGACCGGGGTTGGGGCCCATAGTGGAGGGAAAATACCTGATTATCCTTATGGGGAAAATTTTAGTTTGGAATGATGGAACTAAAATAGGTAAAGGGCATGGGGGTATCACCATGCTAATCAGAGATTTATGGGGGTGGGATCACGGAATTTGAGATAGAGGATCCGAACAAGTAGTACATTTGGATAAAAATAACTGACAATGAGGCTATAGTCAGGCTGGCTGCATGTTACTTTGTCCCAAAAGGGTCTAAGTTCTATAAAAAAGAGAAATCTTGACAATGAAGACCATTATGTTGCACTTATGAAAGACATTTCTACTTTCAGCCCTTTGGGAGAAATCATCTTATTTGGTGATTTTAATGCTAGGACATCAAACAATCAATCTCTTCATTTGGGCAGAGAGGAAAGAGGGGACAACAACCTATTATGGTTAGAGGAAAGCAAAGATCAGCTTTGGGAAAGAACCTCTCATGATGGTAATGGTAGTGTGAATCATTTTGGAGTGAAATTATTAGGACTGTGTAGTCTTTTCAGCATGCTTATTTGTAATGGTATGAGTAATTGGCCTAGTTTCAGGGGTATCACTTGTAAAATAGGACAACGGTCAAAGTGTGGTGGATTATGCTATCTGTTCTTAGAATTGTACTTCTAGGTGGTTAGAATTCGTCATTAGGGACTACATTATTGATATGATATGTGATCATATGCCTCTTCTAGTTAACTTTGGTGTTTAAAATGTTATGCAAAAAGAGGGGCAGGTCCAAAACAGGCACAAGAAAGTTCACACACAAGGTAGAATCTTGGTGAACCAAAAAAATAGGGAGATTTTTGTTGCTACCTTGAAACAACACTTCCAAATGTCAAAAAACAACTTAGGGGGCAAAGATACAAACAAGGAAATAAAGAACAATATTAGCAACAGTATGATGATCCCTCTAATCCACAAGGCTCTAAATTCGTGCAAGAGATCTCGACCTAAGAAGATTATCTCAAATACTTTGCTGACCAATCTGTGGTATGACGAAGAGTGCAAGGTGGCAAAAAGAGCCTTCAAAGAGACAGAAAAATAATGAAAGAAGGGAAAAGTATGAGAATTTGTTAAAATTCAAAAAAGAAAGCTATGTTGCTGATAGAAGGAAAGAGTTAATATATTTGGGTAAAAATAACCCCAAAGGATTGTGGAGGGAGTTGTAGCAAGAAAGAGAACATACTGAAAACAATAGATCATAAATGACCAATGGTTAGAATATGCGAGGCTCCTTTATGAACAACCTCAAGAGAAAGTCGACCCTCCTATAGTCAACACGTCAATCGAGCTCTTCTCGGTGGAAGATATCAAGCAGGGGATAAAAAAGTTGGCAAGTGGCAAGGCACAAGGCATAGATGGGATGCAAGAGGAATTTTTAAAGTGGGGAGTTAAATACCTTGCACCAAACATCAAAAGTGTATTGAGTGGCATCACAAGCAAGGGTTTTCCGATTGAGTGGGCTACTAGCGTTGTTATCCCTCTCTTTAAGAGTGGTGATATCAACAATCCCTCTAATTATCGTACTATCATGGTGAATCCTCTTCTTGGAAAATTGTTTGGGAGCTTGATAGAGCATAGGATCATTAATTGGGCAGAAAAAGAGGGAAAAAGAGCCAAAGGGAATGCTGGTTTTAGACCAAGACATTCTACCATTGATCATTGCATTACTCTTAGACATCTGATCGAAAACGTTTGGGACACTCAAGGTGGAGAGGCCTTTTGTTGCTTTGTTGAAATTTTAAAAAGGCTTTTGACATAGTTCCTAGAGTCAAACTGTGAAAAAGGATGGAGGAGCTTGGGATTCTGGATGAGTATAGAGCGACTGTGGACAAGCTTTATTAGTAGCTTAGAGCTAAAATTAGAACTAAAGAGGGTATGTCAGAGTGTTTTGGTAGTGACATCAGGGTCAAACAGGGTTGTCCCCTCTCTCCTACTTTATTTGGCTTATACATTGATAAGCTTGAAGATTGGTTAAACAATATCGTTGGTGAGGGTATTTAGTTGGCGGGTTTTGTGGTGAAGTTGCTTTTGTATGCGGATGATCTTATTCTGCTTGTCAAAACTGACCATGGTTTGAGAGAGCATTTGAAGGAGTTAGATCTCTTATGTCAGGAGGTTGGGACGCAAGTGAACACTTGCAAGACCAAAGTCATGATTTTCTCATTAAAAAGGAAGTAGCAGCAAGTCAACTTTATTTTTGAAGGAAGCCCTTTGGAAATAGTTGAAGAGTACAAGTACCTTGGTATTGTTTTCAACAACAGGCTTAGCTGGGACACTTGTAAATTGAAGAAGATTCAAGGGGGTTGGAGAGATTCTTACCTGCTTTAGAATAGATATAAGAAAGTGGAGCGATGGGATTAGAAAACCAAGAAGACTCTTTTTGGTTTATTAGTCACCTCAGTTGTCTTATATGGCTGTGCGATTTGGGGGAGTAGCGTCTCTAATCACAAGTGGAGACAATTAGAGAGAATTCAAAAGCATCCAATTCTATAAGAGATTCTTTTGGTCAAGGCAAACTCCTTCTCGTTGGAGGCATTTGCTATTATTCGACTTCTTTGTTACCTAAAGAAAGTGGAAAACATGGAAAATCAGCGTTGGCCTAAAAATGTGGATGAAGTAGAACAACAAGTGGTTGATCAAATGGGATATTAATATACAAAATTGTCCTAAAACCAAAGCTGAAATTAAACAATTCATGTTAGAAAAATTTAGATCTGTAATGTGGATTAAGGGTAAGGCTAGACTTTTAATTGTGTAGTTAAGGGCCGGTTCTCATCATTTAAGATGTGAAACTGGTAGATGGACGGTCCCCAAGGAAATTTGGGAAGATAGTAAATTAGAAATTAGTTTTTTAATATTTATTCTTATTCAATTATTTTATTATGAATTTAGTTTTCTTTTTAAAAATATTTTATGCAATAGCAAGGCCCACAAAATATTTATCTTGGAGTTTTGATGATGAAATATTTAGTAAAAACTAAATAAACTAGCATAGATATCTTAAATACATCTATCTAAAAGACACCTAGATATCAGTCTCGAGGCGCCTATCTATAGATGTATTTAAGATATGCTAGTTACGCAGGCCTATACAATGACAATAACAAAAACTATTATTTTTGACAACCATTTACACCTCAAAGTATTAAAAATATAGCCCACATATATATTTAAAAAAACTAAAGCTAGAAAATAAAATATCACTTAAGTAAATAATAATAGTCCTTAAATTTTATGATTTTATTAATTATATTTATATATTTTTAAATTTTATTAGATTAATTATTTTATTATCTTATTAATTATATATTCTATAAAGGATGAAAAGAATATAGACTCTAGAAAAAAGTAGGGAAATGATTTAAGGTTGTTATGAGTGAAATGATAGTATTTTCTTTGTTACAATTACAAGTTAGATATAAATTGAATAATTATTTTTACAATAATTTAATAGTTTTACAAGTGTGTTACAAAATAGGTTTTTGTTAATATTACAAGTTACGTTTAAAAGTGAAATATTATTTTTACAATAATTTAAAATAATTTTATAAGTGTTACAAAATAGGTCTTCACAAATTAGTTTAGTTTAAATTAATAAATCTCTTATGTAAAATAGCTAAGAAGTAAATAATTTGTTTTGTTTTCATTTAAAAATTATTTTATTTTATTTTATATTCTCTCTACTACATATTTCTTAAACACAATAAAAAATTTATAATACATTTGAACCATAAGAGTAAGTGTAAAAGAAGAAGATAAATAAATACATAAAATTTGGTATTACTTGCTGAAGATTTACTACCCATTCAAGTAGAAGGGGGAAACAATGATGAAAATAATAATATAGGAAAAGATAAATAAATAACTAAAAGTTGATATTACACCTTGGTTCACCATGTCTACAACCCATTCAAGTAAAGAGGAAAAATAATGAAAACAATATAGAATGAGGTGAAAAAGAGTAGGAAAAACATTTAGAACTAGCACTTGCACCCATAGGAGGTTCAAGGAATACACCCATAGGAACAACCAACCAATTTAGAAAATTTTAGGATGGGAATTTTTTTAATGGTGGGAGACAATTTTGGGAGTACTATAACATTTGCTCACATATAAAAGCCTATCAGCTAATTATGTATGTAGTAAATTTAATCTATGTAAAAGACGCCAAGAGTTATCATTCTCCAGGGACATATTTTAACTAGATCTTGATTGAAGTTGGAATAGGCAGAATGATATCTCTCAGCGTCTTTTACATAATTTTTTTTAAAGATAGGTATGCTAGCGAAACATACCTTATGTTTAACATGTGCCTAGAGTAAGAAATGATGTAAACATCAAGATACAAATGACTTTTTTTTATTAAGAACAAATTATGGAAAGTTCCAGGGCTTAAATTTGACAGTCAACCTTGCTTGTCAAGCAATTTTTTTATAACAGATCTATTCAATTTTACCTTTAAAATACTATAACACACTTTAATATAAGTATATTATATAAAAACCAAATATATCTATCATCATAATCCTATATAAATTTTGACAGTTTGTCCAAAATCTCTCCTATGATACAGTCTTTTCAAAATTTCAATTGTATTTTACAGCTAAAATGCCTAAATACAGTTATACAACTGTCAAATTTAATCCCTGATGGAAACATACCGGATGTAAGCAGCATGCAAGTACAAAGTAGAACTAAAGTCTCAAATGCGGGTCCATCATGAATGAAAAATGGAAATAGAATGTATCGGTCGGCCTACATTTACACAATAAGTGTTAGTATAATCTATACCATATTTAAATAGATGATTTGATTAAGGCTATCAATAAGCGTTAAGGCATTCCAATTTGTAGATACCAGTTTTCCTGCAACAGAGTTTGCTATTTACCAGTTGGAGAAGATGGGAAACAAATCCGGCAGACTTTCGTAGAATGCGAAGGCGGTACATATTTTGATGGTGGGTCTTGATTCTGCCGGGAAAACTACAATTCTGTATAACTTAAAACTTGGTGAATTTGTTCAAACCATTCCCACAGTGGGCTTCAATTTGCAGACAGACAGGGATCGTATTGATGAGGCAAAAACGGTGTTACCTTCGTTGTTTGTGATGTTGGTGGCCAGGAAAGGATCAGGCCGCTCTGGAAAGAATACATTGGACAATCCAAGGCTGTTATTTTTGTTGTAGACAGTGATGACAGGGATCGTATTGATGAGGCAAAAACGGTGTTGCATAGTTTGCTCAAAGAGAAAGATCTGAGTGATGCTGCTCTTCTTGTGTTTGCAAACAAGATTGATTTTCCCAATGCAATGAGTGTTGTAGAGATAACAGAGAAGCTTCAACTGTGCTCTATAATTCAGAGCCGTTGGCATGTTCAGAGCTCTTGCGCTACTTCTGGCGAAGGTCTCTCTGAAGGCTTGGACTGGCTTTCTAACATTGTTCAAAAGTTGTATAAAATGTTTTTTTTTTTCCTTTCCTTCGTTTGATCTGCTTCATTTTTGTTTTTAAAAACGTGAATTTATATTTGTTGCATGTCTTGATCTGCTTCATTTTTGTTTTTAAAAACTTGAATTTGTATTTGTTGCATGTCTTGAAGGATGTTTTATTCCTAAAATATATAGGGTTTTCTGTAATAGGATCGTTGTTAATATCAGGGTTTAAATTTGATGGCTGTATGGCCGTATTTAAACATTTTTGTCTAAAATACAATCAAAATTTTAAAAAGATTGTATCATATGAAAGGAGAGATTTTGAATAGACTGTCAAAATTTATATAGAATTATGATGATATATATATTTGGTTTATGTATAATTTTATTTACGGTAATATTTTAAGGACACCTTTTGAATAGATAACTGTCATTAAAAAGTTGCTTCACAAGAAAAGTTAACCGTCAAATTTAAACCTTGGTTGTTATACAGGAAAGCACAATGATTTCCTTTTGTTTAGTTTAACAATACTTTATATGGTTAAATTTTTGGTGTTAAGAATTTGTGCTGTATCATTGCACTTGAGAATTATATATATAATAGTAAGTTTGCATAAATGATTTAGGTTAATAAAGAAGTAAACAATTAATTTTAGAGTTGTTTATAATTATAAATGAATATTTCAATATTAAATGTAATGGATAGGTGGGTGTAGTTTTAGATTTGATGATGAAATGTGGAAGTTGAAGATATGTAGAATTAGTGTGAAAATATGATAGTGTGTCCAAAATTATTGATCTAATTATTTTGAACCAAATTTGAGGACAATGTAAATTAAAGATTTGAGACATTTTCTCCATAAATTGGGTTTATTATTTTTTAATAAAAAAATTATTATATTTTTATTATTTTATTCTAACACAACTTTTACTACAAATAAAGTGTTTCCATGATTTCTTCCAAATTAGGATATATATATATATATATATATATATATATATATATATATATATATATATATATATATATATATATATATATATTGTTCATTATTAAGTTTTTATAGTCATGTATACATTATATGCTTTCACAATCATCTTGAAGTTAATATATGGGAGATCTCCCTAGGGTGCATTTAATTAGCAAAAAAAAAGTTTTTATAGTGAATAACAGCAATTTTTTGAATTAGTCGGCCAATGGATGAATATATAATAGTGTGTCCAATATTATTGATATAATTATTTTGAACCTATTGTAAAGAATTTGAAGACAATGTAAATTAAAGATTTGAGACATTTTCCCCATAAATTTAGTTTATTATTTTTTAATAAAAAAATTATTATATTTTTATTATTTTATTCTAACCCAACTTTTATTACAAATAAAGTATTTCATGATTTCTTGGAAATTAGGATATATTTTTAAATTGTAATTTTTTATTGAATATTTTATTCATTATTAAGTTTTTATAGTCATGTATACATTATATGCTTTGACAACCAACATGAAGTTAAAATATGGGAGCATCCCACTAGGGTGCATTTAATTAGCAAACAAAAAGTTTTTATAGTGAATAATAGCAATTTTTTGAATTAGTTGGCCAATGGGTAAAAACACAATAGTGTTTCCAATATTATTGGTCTAATTATTCTAAACCAATTATAAAGAATTTGAGGACAATCTAAAGTAATGATTTGAGACATTTCTCCATAAATTGGTTTATAACTTTTTATAATTTATTTATGTTTTTATTATTTTTAATTAAAAAATATTATATTTTTATTATTTTATTCTAACCGAGCGTTTTTTTAAAATTTATTTATGTTTTTATTATTTTTAATAAAAAAATTATTATATAGTTATTATTTTTAATAAAAAATTATTATATTTTTATTATTTTATTCTAACCTAACTTTTAACTACAAATAAAGTATTTCCATGATTTCTTGGAAATTAGTATATTTTTTTATAATTTTTTATTTAATATTTTTTTCATTATTAAGTTTTTATAGTCATGTATACATTATATGTTTTGACAATAGCTTGAAGTTAATATATGGGAGTATCCCCCTAGGGTGCATTTAATTAGCAAACAAAAAGTTTTTATAGTCAATAATAGAAATTTAGATTTGTATTTTAATAAACACATTTATTTGTCTGTATATCAAAATTGAATCTTTTTCCATTGAAATAAGGACATAGAGCAATTTTTTGAATTAGTCGGCCAATGGGTGAAAACACAATAGTGTGTCTAATATTATTGGTCTAATTATTCTAAACAAATTTTAAAGAATTTGAGGACAATGTAAATTAATGATTTGAGACATTTTCTCCATAATTTTTTAAAAAAAATTATTTATGTTTTTATTAGTTTTAATAAAAAATTATTATATTTTTATTATTTTAGTCTAACCCAACTTTTACTATAAATAAAGTATTTCCATGATTTCTTGGAAATTAGGATATTTTTTTCATAATTTTTTATTCAATATTTTATTCATTATTAAGTTTTTAATAGAAATTTAGACTTGTATTTTAATAAACACATTTATTTGTCTATATATCGAAATTGAATCTTTTTCCATTGAAACAAGAACATTCAAGTGGAGTGTAGAGCAATTTGTTGAATTTTTTAAAATTTCAAATACAAATCTTTAAATTTTAAATACAAATCTTTAAATTAATTTTAGAGTTATGTTTATAATCATAAATGAATATTTCAAAATTAAATGTAATGGATATGTGTACATAGTTCTAGATTTGATGATAAAATGTGGAAGTTGAAAATATGTAGATCTAGTTTGCCAATGGGTGAAAACACAATAGTGTGTCCAATATTATTGGTCTAATTGTTCTAAACCAATTGTAAAGAATTTGAGGACAATGTAAAGTAATGATTTGAAACATTTTCTCCATAAATTGGTTTATAATATTTTAAAATTTATTTATGTTTTTATTAAATTTTTAATAAAAAATTATTATATTTTTTATTATTTTTAATAAAACATTATTATATTTTTATTATTTTATTCTAACCCAACTTTTACAACAAATAAAGTATTTCCATGATTTCTTGGAAATTAGGATTTTTTTGGTAATTTTTTATTGAATATTTTATTCATTATTAAGTTTTTATAGTCAATAGTGTCCCAATGTCAAGTTCTTATAGTAGAATACTAGTATCAGGTTGAACCACAAAAGACAAGCTATCGCAGGCTCCTATAAATTATAGTAAATAAAAAATGCAACACAAAGAAAAATACATGATTAACCCACAAATGAGATGTCCATATAGAGGAGAGAGGGAAGATGAACAACCACCCAGAATAATGGAGAAGAATAGGTATTCGACTCACACTAATTAAAATAGGTGGTGAGTTAACTTCCTCATGACTGGCAAGAGGTGGTGAGTTAACTACCTCATGACCGGCAAGAGGACGCAAGCTAACTCTAGGAGGCTCGCTTGATAACTAGCAATTTTTCTCCCATTAACTAGGACACCTAAGTAGGCTTAATGCCATGTGGAATTATCCATGTATAAATAAATAATATCTACATTAATAGCCCTTTAAGTATAGATTAAGTGGGTACAAAGAAATTGGACCCTGACAACTAGGCTTGATGAGGTACCCAGGTACAATGCTATCTCTCATAAAGTGGAGAAATAGAGAAACCCCATGGGAAAAAAAATCCCCCAAAAGAGAGAAAAGGAAGTGAAGAGGGATAGAAGGCCACCTAAAGATGTTGTTGCTACTGAAGTAGGTTGCACCCTAAGAAGAGCTCGTAGATGTTTTTATTTTCTTTCCTTATGTTGATCTGCTTTATTTTTATTTTTTAAAAACTTGAATTTGAATTTGTTATGTCTTGAACACTACAACAAAATAGGCAATTAGCACCTAAAATAGTGTTAGAATTTAGTGCATTTGAGTTCATGAATTGGACACTTCTGCTAGCACAAAACTCAGTGCCAAACTGCATGTTCAGTTCGGTGCCATTTTTTGCACCGAAAAAGTATCGCAAGCAATAGCGCTGAGAAATGCAACCAATTTAATGTCAGAAATAGCACCTAAACTCTCTAACTCATTGATCTACACTCCATCCACTTGAAGACCCCTGAAGCATTTGAAATATTTTATAAGATAACATTTATAAAGATTTTTTAGGGAAATGGACATCCATACAAATTAACATCATTATACTTATTAAATCTCCATCAAAATAAAATCTACAACAATATCCAGTATATATAAAATAACAAGATAATTATTATAACATGATCATCATATATAATTAAAACAAGTGAGTCAAATATCTATAATTTAGTTGAATTTGACAACATCCATCCTGAGCAGTAAATTAAAATCATCATATGTAATAAATATCCATCCAAAAATCATCGACAACTTTCAATATATATAAATTGACAAGTCAATACTGATAAGATCATCATCATATATAACTAAAACAAGTGAAAGCCAAATATGCCACTAGATCAATAACTTGTCAAAATGATACATGTCCAACAGTTGACATAAGTAAAAATGATACATGTACAAAAGATATAAGTAAAAATGATAAATTATGTAACTCAAAATGATACAAGTCAAGATGATACATGTCCAAATGATATAAGTCAAAATGATACAACTCAATAATATGGTACTGCAGGCCGTGAAAATGATACATATGATAGTAACCATGAAAAGAGGCATCATAATGATATATCAGCAATGATCCAGGATGCAGTCTATATGATCATGAATATCATTGGCTACTACCAGCAACTGCCTCATCATCATCATCACCATCGTGATCATCACCATCGTGATCATCATCATCATGATTATGATCATCATCGTCATCATCATCATCATCATCTGCCTCGGTGTCTTTTATATCTGCATCATCATATCCTCTGCCATGTGATCTGTACCAGAACCAATATATTCTAGATTTATATCATGAGGATCATCTTGATCTTCTAGAAGATTCGTGTTCTGCAAAAAAAAAAAATTTAAATGAAAAGTTATTATTTATTTCATGCAATAATTTATTTTTCTGTTATATATCTAATATTACAACATATGAAACGAAACCATAATCATATTACATCATATCAAAGTGCACATAGCATAATGAAATTTAAAAAAAGTTACAGTTAATATGTCATTCCAATGATGTAAAACATGCAACAATTCTAATAAACGTTAGTAAAGATCATAAAAAATTTTGTTATACAATTTAACTATCAACTATAAATTCTATTACATAACCTTAAGTGCCAACCCTTTGCATTTTGTGCTATATATGATTATGTTTGCCTTAATAGAACATTTTTTCATGGAAGACCTTTCTTACATGGGAATCATGCTCTAAATGATGATTCTTGAATAAATAAAGCAGTCAAGGTTGAAAACTAGAAATGGTGGCCTCTTCTATCAGAAAACATAAAAAAAAATCAGGCAAATGTTGAAAACTAGCAATGGCGGTCTTTTCTTTGAAATTCCCTTTTCCTTCAATAAAATTCCTTTTTCCAGTTCTACAGGTTGGCATGATAAAAAGAATAAATAGCTCCCGACGGCTCCGGAGAGCTCCTGACGGCTCCCAAAAGCTCCAGATGGCTACAGATTCTTCCAGATGAATACTAGCTAATACGACCCTTCCAAGCACCATTGGGCGTTATTTTCTATGCATCGCGAAACTCAATTCGGTAAATAAAGTTAAGGTGAAATAATTAAAGGGATGGATACTTTACAAGGTATATTCTTTCCTTAAAACTTATATAATTATTTTAATATGTTTTATATATGCCACGTGTTTCCCAAAGTGCCCGCATGCAGTCTCCCACTCCACGACTGTTGCATCAATCATTACAGTCCGACAGGTGGCAGTCATAGGATTGTCTGCAAGTGTCGCGTACTTCAAAATAAGTTATAAGTACTGGTCATCATTGCAAACAACATTTGAAATAAATGCCATAAAAGGGAATGAGCACCATATTGAGAAATCATTATAACTAGTACTTATGATTATATATGGCAAGTACAATGAAACAACATGAGAAGCAGGATTGCTGGCGTCAACTCTGGATGTGTATGGAAATGCAATTAATGCAGCAGCTGAGAAATTACGCTTCGCACGTGGCCACCTTGGTTCACAACTCTGAAGTACACGCCATGAGGGATGAAAAGGCAGACAATATAACTGCCAACTTGTCAATCTCTCATGCAATTACTCCTGTGCAATACCTGCAATTAACAACACAAAGTTCATAATTCTTTCTCGTTTGAAACAAGAATTAGAAAATAGAGAGAAAAACAGGCAGAGCTCCATTGAAACACCTTGCTGTAGAATCATACACAATCAAGTGATTGAATGGGTAACAAGAGGAAAGAAGATCCATAAAATGCAATCTTTGATGACGCCAGTGCAGGGTGGTTACAATTCTTGCAGAAATTTGATGGCTTTGAAGCTGAGTTGGTTGAGGAATTCATCACAAATTTCCACAGAACTTTCACCACAGTCAAGGGGGTAATGATTCAAATTAACCCAACCATAATTAGTCAGCGTTTTGGTATTCCTGCTGTTGGTGTTGATTTATTTTCAAGTAAACCCTCATCTGAAGAATTAGTTCAGAATTTCCATGTTGCTTTGGAGCCCCTACCCCGGTACATTGTAAGTAAGGGAGCAACAAAAGACATTGAACGGACTAGTCTTTTGGACCCATGGAAGATGATGGTCTTGTGGATAATGAAATTATTTACATGTGATGGGCAGTATGGTGCAATTCTATGCCTTGGGATGCGGTTGATTACCCATTTGAGACATGGAGCAAATAACCCTCAGCACTTGATAAATGTTCCTTCTTTTCTCCATGCTAACTTGGTCACCATGATGACCAAAAGAAAGAACAAAGAAGGGAAGATAAGCCACCCAGGATTGATACACTTGATTATGAGGCACCACTTCCTGTCATAGGAGGATGGTTAGCAAAAGTGGGAAGATTTTCTTGCCCTACAACCAGGAAGAAAAAAAGTGAAGCATCATACTTCTACTGTATCCATTTTAGGAGACCCTGCCGTAGTTTCTTCTAAGTCTCCTGAAGTCCGATTCTGATGGCTCTGGAGAAGGACAGAATAGGGTACTCAACTAAGTGAGGTTGTTGATACAAGAATCCGTCACCACCGGTTGGTTATCTCTTCAGATGAAGAGGAAGAACAAAACCCTATCGCCACCTTAGGCAAACAATCATCCCCTGCTGCACATCCAGGAGAAGAAGAAGCTCATGAAGAAGAAAGGGGAGTTGAAGAGGCTAGTGGCAGTGAAATTCTAGAGGAAACTAGTGAAGGGGATGTTCGAGAAGAAACAAAGCAGGCTATTTTGCAACATAGCCACAGAAAAGGGAAAGAAACCCTTGAGGAAGCCTCTAAAGACACCATGGCATAGGAAACAAGGTCTGCCCTGGCTCTCTCTAAAGATGAATTTGAATTAAAGCAATGCAAGGAACAATTGGAGGCCATGACCTTGGAATTGAAGGCCAAAGATGAGGATCTAGAAAAGAAAATGGCAAAGGATGAAGAGGAGAAACAAGAAAAAGGAAAAGAAATCTTTGATTTTAAGAAAGAAATAGATAATCATAAGGATATGGTGGCCAAAGGGACATGCAAATTACTCAACTCAGGGAAAAGATTGATCAGCACACCCCTGCACCTGTCTCATTGATTGTATATGCTCAAAACCCGTAACTTACACTTGAGAATGGAGAGCTCTAGGGTGAAATTATACATCTCTGGAAGGATCTAGATGCCCTAAGATAGAAGAAGGTGGCAGTGGAAAGCAATTTAGCTCTGGCCTATGAAACATGGGAAACCATGTTAGCTCAATGACCACCATCAAGTGTGTATGCCCTATTCCTTAGAGAACAATATTTAAGGTGGAAATTATTGAGGATAAGTTGCAATCTCCCTTTTGATTTTGACAATGATATGAAATTTGTTGAATGCTAGTTGCAAAACCCAAAAGACCAATAAAATCTATTGTGTGAATTCTTCCAACATGGCCACATCATGGGGCATGTGAATACTTCAATGCTTAATTTGTATGTGGGAGAACTTCAAATCAGGAGCTATCTATCTCTACTCCAAAGCAATAGATTGTGGGAAGACAGAATGGATGAATATAATACAGCTGCAGGATCCATTGGTTTGTTAATGTACCATGAATTCCCCAAGACTACCTCGTTCACCAACACTTTTAAGGCCAATGCTTACAGGCAAGGTGTTATGGCTCATTATGTGCAAAACGTAAATTCATGTATGGCTAATTTTTTTTCTATAGCTGGATATCTCCCAAATGCAGTAGTTACAAGCTGCATATGCAGGTTTGAGGACTTGCCTAATGTTCTCAAGAGGAGAGAGCCTGTTTCACCTACCAATATCAGATGGATGACTGATAAGGTACAAAAAATCATACCATTAATCCAACAAAGATAGAAAAATTAGATTGGGATGAGATTCTGACCTCCACTAATTCTGATGCCAGCTCCTCGCTTAAGTCACCCAGTAACACAACCAATGAGAGAAGGGAAATTTAGTACATGGTTCAAAAGGGTGTAGGAGAATGATGGGTTCCAGCTATTCCAATACAAGGATGAAGAAGACTACAATTGCAACACAATTATGGAGGGCAAGAACATATTGGATGAAGTAGATGAAGCATAGCCATGAGGACATGGCATATATTTATTAGGGGGAGATGATGAGCCATATATTTGACTCATCTATTTCATGATATTTCATGTTCTTAATACTTTCATAGACACTTTGGGATATATATTTACATATTATTATAATTATGTTTGTCTTTTGGCTGGATTATTCACATGTTTGGTTTTCATTTCCTTTAATGAAATCTCTTACTTTATTTTACTGAATTACATTTCAAAAGTGCATATCTTATGTATTGTTGTACAAAGTTGTGAATATTTGTAGAAGGCTTGCAGCAGGGAACTGCCAGTGGTCTCCAGATCCCTTCAGAGCCCTCTATCCTAAAAAGAACCTAAACTCTAGATAGCTCTAGATGCTGAATACCTTCCAAGAATCATCTTCCCCTTGAGTCGATGACCGCCACAACCCAATCCTAGGATGCAAACATAACTTCTGCATCAATCAAGCAACTGTGAAGAGTAACATCACCACGTCACAACATTTTTGGTGACTAATTAAAATATCTTTTAGCTGACCTCTGTTCCAACTGAAGTTGCTACCACCTAGTGCCATACCATTTTAGGAGAATCATCGAGTTCGCCAAGCAGTTAGACTAACGCAGATCTCTGATCTGTAGTTACCACAGAGGAATCATGCATGTAATAAATTATGCAGCTAGCTCTAGTCCCAATTCTCTTTAGTTAGACTTTCTATTAATTTTTTCTTTCCAATAATGCTCGACTGTATAAGTATGAGCAATTCATTTCTTTCTATTTAGTTCCAGTTTCTAGTTTTCATAGATAGTTATCACTAGATTGTTGTAACAGGAGGAAAGTTCCTTGTTTTCATGCTTGTAATTTTCATCCATTCTTGGACTATGATTTAATGCAAATGAAGGGAAATTTCTGTTGAAAGACTTAGTTGAGCAAAGAGGATTAGCTCTGGCTGGGGGAGTAGGGCCCGCTTACCTATCTAAGAGAAGATCTCTTAGTATTCTTGTATGTGTGCAATTCTATTATGTTTTCTATTCTATTAAATTTCCATTTATCTTCTGTGTGATTGTTAGTTAAATTATTCCCTGCAGGATTGTTATTTAAATTCTAAAAACACCAAAAGGATAGACTTGTTATTTGTCAGCATTGTCATATTCAGAGTATTTCATTGTTGTAGATTAACAATGGATACAATTGATCTTCATTTACTTTTTTCTACCATGCTAGATTAATTTCTTTTATTGCAAGTGTGTTTTTTTCCAGCAAGTGTGTTTATTTCAGCAAGTGTGTTTATTTCTAGCAAATTAAGATAGTTTCCTTCCAAGCAAGTGTGTTTATTTCTCAGCAATTAGATAGATCTTTATTTCTGTATGCACTTTCATTTTTGGCATGACCCACGAACCAAGTTCCATCCAAGAAAGCCATTCGACCAAACCCCCCCATACCAAGAAGTCTTATCGAAGATCGCTCTAGACACCTCTGGATTCATAAAAGTAAATGATGATGTATTAACAAGCACTACTAGGGTCACCACAACACAAGCAAATGAATCAAACATACTTAAAATGACATGAGAAATTGAAGGACATAAGAAGGAAATTAAGCACTTGAAACATCAAGTGGAATACTACAAGGCTGCAAGGTATGACATAGGTGATTTCATGTGATATGCATTAGAAATCCATGATGACTTGACCTTGGTGCAAAAGGAGTTCTACAATGATGTGTTAGATCTATAGGATGCCTACCAAGATGCATCAAAACATTCTTACATGTTAAAAGAATGGCAACATCATGAGGAAGGATGACAAAGATGCATGTGGATCACTTAGTAGAATGGCAACATGAGTTCAAGGAAGCACTCCTTGAGATACCAATGAAGTATTCCTTGAGATACCATGTTTGAGAGAAAAGAAGATAAATCAAATCAACATGGGACTAAGTTACTCAAATTATACAACTCATAACTTAAATGAGGACATTAAAAGACCATGGTCATTAATTAAAATATGCGATGAAAATAAGGCATGAATGTCACCCGCTGCCCTTTAAGGCAAACAATATTTTTTTCCTCAACATGAAATAATGGGACAATTGAGTGGGATCTAGGGCCAACAGAGAAGCACTTTAGAACTCATCCTACGCATCAATAAACAACTCAACACAAGAAATGCAAATTGACATATTAACACAACAATATCCAACTAAGTTATTGAAAGTCAACTATTGATACCTCGTTCTCCATCCAGATTACAAAATCGGTCCACTTTTTGCTTTGTAACATTTCCTTTCCGAATTGTGTTGGATGCTGGCCATATTTCTCCTCTTCTCAAAACATGGCACATGGACTATTTAAACTAATTAATATGCAATCATTTACAAATATGCTTACAAATATGTAGATCAAGGCCTATAAACCTTTCTAGCCACTGTGATGCGTGGCATGAAGTTTGTCAAGCCTAGCCTTGGAGGCCTTGTCCTGAAACATATGCTAATTCAATTTAACTATGCACAAATAAAATTTAAAATTGTTTAATAAATTTGATATAAGCTTATGAGCAAATTCAAATACATACGTACTCTCCTCACCGGACTTCCTTCATGCATCAGACTTCTCATATGCTTTTACAAGCTCTTTCCATACTTCCACAGTTACATCAATTGGCCTTTGTTTGAGCCTTAGTTTGGGAGGGAGTTTTTTTATCTTCTTTGTGTTGGTTGCACTGAAATCTCTTGTAGTTTTGAGACATTCATAGCTTTATCTTCTTTACAAACCAACCTATGCCAAATTCAGTCTCCATGTCATGGATAACTACTTTTTGCAGGTGCATGGGTATCTTTGAGAATAGCAAATGTAGATGGTCTTTGAACTGTTGAGGGTATGATTCCTTCAACCTATTCACAAATGTTTTTCCAACATCTATCATTCAGACTTCCCCTGAAACCACATCGTATTCTATCTTGGTATTGTAGCTGCCAATGCAAGATTCAAAACATGGCGTGGTGGAAGAAGTCTATGTCCCAAGAGTGGCTGGGACATTGGAAGTCTCTGCTCCCTATTCCACATTCTTAGAGTTTATTGTTATTGATTTCATCCTGGATCTTTTTCTTGATCTAGGACTGGTTGGGGAATCAATTGATTCTCTTTGACATGGTTGATTTGGTTGCAATGTTTCAGGGGCTTTACTAGATAGTTTTTCTATGTATATGGCAAGCATTGTCAAGTCCACACCATCCAATTTGTTCACTGCCTCAAACCCCAATATAGAAGCCAATGCCTCTTTATCTTTGTCAGTCTCATGTCCCTATATATATATATATATATATATAAAATAAATTTCTTCTTTTAAATTTAGAAATAAAAAACTAAAAACTAAAAATCAAAGAAACAATGGAAACATTTACAAATCTATAAATTGACAATGAATTACCTCATTGTGGCCAAAGTCTTATCCATTTGCTCCCTTCCCTCTATTTCTTGACATTTTGAGGAAATTATTTTTGTCCAGTCTGTGGAGGTAAATGAAGTACACACTGCCAAGTATGAAATTTTTCATCCAGTTTGTGGTATGAAAGTTTTGTTTTGTGGTATGAAAGCAAGCTACCAATCAAAGAAATGAAAAGAAATGGGTGATTTAAAAGAAATGGGTGATTAATGAGCAAGCTTTACCTTGAATTACTTTCTTTCTAGAATTTGTTCTTCAACTGCAGGGAGGAAGTCACGGGCATGAAATGTAGTGCCGAATTGTAGCGTGAATTTTGATCTCTAAAAACCCTGAAGGAAATTATAAATTCATCCAAAACTTAATATAGTGCATCAATTTCCACTCAAGTTAAAGCATTGAATTTTAAATGTTCCATGTTAAAGATTATGGTCAAATATTTTTGCTGGAAATTGAAGAAAAATTTCAAACATCACCATTCTACATATTCCAAGATAAAATAGAAAAAAATTCCTAAACCCGAACCTCTGGTCATTTTAGCTTGCGATATTTATTGAGGAGAAACCTTAACAAATTATCTTCTTCTTACAACAATGTAGTTCAAAGATGAAGATCGAGTTATGCCGCAGGCTGTGTGGTATACACCCATTCCATTTGGGTAATATGTTTTCAACCCTAATTCAATCACCAAGCCTCTTTGATCACTTGGTTACAACCAAATTCAACATGTTTGCAGCTTTAATTCAGTAAAGAAATTAAGGTTTGGCTTTCAAATGCAGAGGATATAGGGAGCTTTAGAGATTAAAAGGATAATGAAGTTTAGGCTTTTAACGCAGGCGGGAATTTTTAATGCAGGCAGGAATTTTTAATTTTTTGTTTTTGATTCATTAGTCGGTGCTATAGTTGGCATAGTTAACACCGACTTTCAGCCCTAAATGTAATCTCTTTGGGGTGCCAAAGGTAGCGGAAAGTGTGGCTAATTAGCGCCTAAATGTGCCAAACCAAAATGTTCCTCATTCAAACATTTAGAATTGAGGTAAATGTTTAAGTAGTAAGGGTTTTATAACTTTGGAATCTAGTGTAACAACAACATACCACCAACTAGCTTGGAAAAAAATGGACACATCCTAGAAAATTTACATAATAAAAACATAATTTGATGGAACTTAAAAAAAGTTGTATTGTGTTTTAGTAACTTGAAAACCAAACTCTTTTACCTATCAAACAAATAAATTCAGATCTCATGCCTTCTCTTGGTTAATGAAGATATACATGCTAGCTAAATCAATCAAGATGTCAAAGGTTTTAGCTAGTGGCTAGATTTCCATGCAATACTAATTATGAAAACATAACATATTAGGCTACAAATATGATTTCCATACAACATAAAGTAGGTCATGCTATGTATCAATCTTTCATTAAAGTTGTAGTAAATTGTTAAGTCTTATATGGGTTGATCCATTTGTAAATATTTGTTGGATTTTATTTGATGAGGGGATTTCTACATAACCAAGCCAACTACTTTCACCATGACCTCTATGGAGGATAAACACCAATCATGAAAAATAAAAAATCAAGAATTAAAGTTTTGGATCTTATCTAAGATAAATATTCTCACACTATCCAATGTAAAGTAGGTTTCAATCAAGAATAAGGAATCCAATCTCTAGTTTTCAAAGAGAAAATATCTACAGTTTTAATGAATTTGTGGAAGAAGTGAAAGGTAGAGAACTGACTAAAATTATTAGTAATAGGTTTTCTTTCATCTAGGATAACAAGGGACCATGGAAGGGATGTTCAACTAAAATTATTAGTAATAGGTTTTATTTGTAATCAGCTTGTAAATAAATGTCTTTTTGATGTGAGTTTGTAGTCATCTTGTAATCTTAAGATTTGAGCTCTAGTTGTCAAGATTCCGCGTGTAAACTTTTTGTGAAGAGCAAAATGTTGCAATGTCCTATTTTGTTTTTCATAGTGTGTCTTAATGAAAAGTGAGCATATTAACAAGATAATTTCAACAATATTCTCTTGGTGCACAATTGTTATGTGACTATTATCATTGTTGTGTATTACAGGATCCAGAGGAGGCCATGGAGAGAGGACGTGGATGGCATAGAACTACTAAATCGCAGAGAGGAAAGTGGGATGAAATAGATATGACAACGGAATTTGTAGATACAATAGAGGTAAGAAGAGAAATCAACCTCAACCAAAGGAGCAAGGTGTTTATGAATTCACAAATGCTACAACATAGAGGAGATAAAGTCATTTTTTTGTCCATAAGGCCTATGAGGTCAAACTTATTGGTTGAAAATGCATAGGAATGGTGATTAAATGTGATTCTATAATCAAGGGAAAAGTTTGAAAATTAGGATGGCCAAAACATGATATCAATATGTCAAATATATGACTAAAGTGAGGTTTTGTTTTGGATAGCATATTGGTTGAAATGATATAATTGGTGTACTAAACATTATTTACTATGTTGTGTATTATAGGGGCTAGACAAGGCCATGGCAATACATCATGTCATATCAAATGAGGACACAACGGATGAAGTAGGACATCAGGTATTCAAATCTTGACTTAACTTAGCAAAAATGATCTAATGGTATTTTGTGATACATCTATCTTTTTTCACAATATTATTGAAATTTATAATGTATTATCCAATCTTGATGTAAATTAATGAATGTTGTTGATTATTTTAGATGGAGATTGGAGCAAATGCAAAGCCTGAGCGTTCAACTAACAAAAGAACAAGATATGTACATGGATGTGGACCTAAAACTGTTAAATCATGTAGAGGACAATGGGTGGAAGAGGATATGACAATGGATCCTACAAACACAACAAATGATTGCACTGAACAAGAGATTGGTCATGACTATAGTATATGGGATGATACTTTCAGAAAATTGTTGTTTGTGGATGTTCTGTATGTCGTGGAAAGAAACAATTTAAATGAGCGATTGTAAAAAGAGATTACATATATGATGAGCTTCTAGTCGGTAGTATGCCTCCTACAATCGATTCAAATCCAATAGGAATTATGGTAAGGAATTTTCCAATTTGATATAAATAACATGTATACTTCGTTTAAACATTGTTTTATATTATTTAAATAACTAATTTTTTTCTTAATGGATACTTGCAGGATAAAGTTCTTGGTTTAAAGTTTCTTGGATCATCGAATTCTAGCCTAGTGGGCAATGACCATTTATTAAATGATACATCTAGAAAAAAATATGTGCCAATATACCAGCTCAGAAGATGAGGAATTGATGAAAACAAGTATCAGAACAAGAACCGGTTTAAAGATGCATAATTTGCTTAAAGAGAAGGGGAAGGTGGACTACATACCCTATGAGAATGAATGTGATGGAGATGATGACTTGCCCCTGAGTTTGAGATCAATTTACAAAGAGACATTTGATTGTCGACTATATTGTGCTTGGCCTAGTGATCAACAACTACCTAGAGTGTACGAGGTGTTTCAATTTTGCGGATACAGCTACATGATACGACCCTCCAATATTCATGGAGCGAATCTAGGCCTCTTTATTGTCCAAAATGTACATTTGGGATCTAAACATAGAAACAATTTAGAACAAACCACTAGGAGATTAATGCCATATTATGTTCCATCATATTACAATGGTGAATGGAGAAGGCTAGCAGAATATAAGCCTAGCATTTCAGCATATGGTCTAAATTTGAATATGTATACACATCGTCTCTAATTAGAAAGTGGAAAAGAAATGAATAGAGATCATCTTATGTATATAGATAGATGTGCATACACACACAAAAATATTACAGGATTTATAAATAGTAGTAAGGGAAGGGACCCTATTGTAAGACCGAATTATCAATTTGTTGAGGTTATAAATGATAAAGATGGAGATATGGAAAGAGAGGTTGATAGATTGATAATGGTTGAGGCTATTATGGACCTTACCATTGGGGATGAGTTATTGATTGATTACCCCTTCTTAAAATGCACTCCTACGTAAAAGAAAAGGGAAGAACAAGGTCTCCCTAAGGATGTTCTTAAGGGAAGAAAACTAAAGAATAATAAATGAGTGTGGACTGATGTTTTATAAACTATGTTGTCAAAATTGTGTTTTATTTAAATTATTGTATAAAAAAGGTAGTCTATAAAATAATTTTTCATTATTCAATTTATGTATATATGTTCATAGAATTTATATTTTTATTTTTAAGCCATATTTGATTATATTTCTTTGAAATTGATACACTTATGATTTATCCAATTCTTGCCAAACATTAAATAATGCTTGCATTTGTTGATAGGTAGAAGATGATGATGACACACATTCTAATACCCAAGATCCAACTGGGTTATTAAGATTTGGACTGGATGATCCAAACCATCCTTTAAACAATACCAAGGTGAAAAGAGCAACATTGAAGAGAACACTTCCAGTTGAGAAATTTGAAGAGCTGATCAGATCCGCATACACTGATGACATGCCACCTAGCCTTAATGATGATGAAAATGCAGTGCATGAAGAAGGATTGAATGAAATGCTTATAGGTTTCTTTGGGGATTGAAACAATGATGACAATAATGATCATGTGGTTGACAATAACAATGATAGCACGGGTAATTACCACCAACGTAATGTTGATGATAACAACTTGAAAGACTCAATCAAGCAAGCAACGAAGACACCCATGTTCAAATCGGGTGCAAGTAGAACGTCAAAACTGGCATGCACATTAATATTATTAGAAATCAAGTCACAATTTGGTTGGTTAGACAAAGGATTCACTACCCTACTGAAGTGAGTTGAAATCTATTTCTTACTTTGCATTGTCAATTGGTGTACATAATTCGTAAACATTCATCAACTTCGTTTATATTTCTTTAAGGGGATTTTAAAACCATATATTGTATATAAATAGTCCTAGTATAGATTGACATATCAAACATGTTCATCATAAGTCAAACATTCAATTGATTTAATCTCTAGCAATCTTACAGGGCACTAAAAAATAAAATATTCCTTGAAGAGAATGCGTTGCCATCAACTTGCAGAGAGGCACGTTTGTTGTTGGTTGAGTTGGGGATTGAATATAAGCACATTCATTCATGTAAAAATGATTGCATTTTATACATAGATGAATATCAAAACAAGGTAGAATGCCCTGTATGCAAAGAGAAGAGATATCATATAGATGTACAAGGTCCTACAGTTCCAAAGAAGGTTTTATGTCACATGCCAATTATACCTAGACTTCAATGAATGTTTTGTTGCAAGTCATTTGCACAATTGATGGACTGGCATGCAAAGAATAGGAGTAAAGATGGATTCATGTGAATTCTGGCCGACTCCAAAGAAATGAAACACATAGAGGAAAAATGGCCAAGAAAATTCAAAGATGAACCCTGTAGTACATCAAGTTTGGTCTTGCAAATTATGGAGTGTGCCCATTCTCTTTCCTGAGCTCAAATTATAGTGTTTGGCCAGTTAGATTGATAGTATACAATATTCCCTATGGATGAGTGTTACAAAGGAGCACCTTATGCTAACTCTCATTGTTCCAGGAAAACATCAAGTTAAAAATATGGATGTTTATCTTGCGCCTTTATTGATGAGATGCAATTGCTATGGAAAGGCATAAGAATGTATGACATATAACGTCCTCCATCAAATAGGTCCTTCATGTTGTATGGTGTGATTTGTTGGACTATTCATGATTTCCCAGGACTTGGTGTTTGTTTTGGTAAGATAAAATATTTATGTATTTACACTCGTAATTTATTTTCATCCCAACTTTCATACTTAGTTTTATACTATTTTTTGATGTTATTAACTTTACTTATTGAGTTGAAAGGCTTCAAACAAAGGGGATATTTACATGTCCAAGATGTGCAAAATAGTTTCAAGGGCAGTATAATAAAGATCTACATAAATTTATCTACGCAAACAACAGGATTTTTCTACCATTAGATCATAAGTTTAGAAATCACCTAAATAATCAATTTGATGGAAAAGTTGAAAATAGAGGCCCTCCCATGATTATGGGTCTAGGTGATTGGCTTAAAAAGTATGAAGATGCTAAACTGAAAGCTTGGGAGGATTTTTTTGATCGGGGTGATTCAATTGAAGAACCTGAACAAGTTGTAGTTAATATGCCAGAAGGAATGAAAAGGAAATCTATATTTTATGAGCTCCCTTACTAGAAGGATCTATTAATATCTCACCTATTAGATCCTATGCACATCTTCAAAAATATCCCAGATTCTATATTTTGACATATATCAGGCAAAGAAAAGGACACCTTGTCTTCGAGGAGATATATTGCTCTTTTGTGTATGAAAATTGATAGAAAACATTTGTGGCCAAACAAGGAAAATGAAACATATGCAAAAGCTCCATGGATTTTGACAAAAAAAAAGAGATAGACCAACTAAAAAATGTCATCCGTTCAATAAGGACACCTACTGGGTATGGCTCATCATTGGCTGAAGCTTTTACAGTTGATGGACATATCATAGGATTTAAAACACATGATTTTCATAATTTTATGAATGTATTATATATCATCATTTAACATTTACTGGTAACATTGATTAAGTACTAAATATATTTGGATATTTTATTGTGTGAGAAAAAATTACTAATGACCTTTTCATAAATGTGTTTGATAGCATATCACGCCATTGGCAATTAGGGGGGATTCCTGTCTTATAGTTGACTTAGGGAATGTCATAAGTCAATTGTTAGAATTTACAAGGTATGTGGTTATATGAAATGTTCATGTGTGAAAGACATAGAGATATTATATTGCATTTTAATTTTTGAATAAAGTTTCATACTAATTTACTATTCTTATATTAGGTGGGTGACCTCCAAGGAGATCCACGAATGTGAAGTACCAAAATGGAAGAAGGAAATTGCAGAAATTGTATGTGTATTTGAGAAGGAGCTCCCTACAAGTTTCATGGACTTACAAGTCCATTTACTTATACACCTAGTCGATGACATTGAATTGGCGGGTGTTCTATCAATGAGGTGGATGTTTTTCTTTGAGAGGTATATGAAAACTCTAAAAAGATATTTCCGACAAAAGGCACATCCAGAGGGTTGCATGGCTGAAGGGTATGTATTGAATAAAGCATTTTTCTTCCTATGTGAATTCCTTGGTAAGGATTTTGAAGATGGGCCACACTTCTGGGATGAAGAACAAGCATCATATATTATTGATGGAGAAAAACCACAATCTAATGGTTTTCAAGTAGAAATTAGTAAGTAAATTCATGACCAGTGTGGTTGTTTTTCTTGCAATCATTAATTTACTCTGTAATTTATTTGTCAAATTAACAGCATGACATTTGGAGTTTGAAATAAACATGTTGACATGTAATAGGTGTAGATGAAAGTGCTATACTTGACAAGTTCATTCTGTACCACATGGACTTTATAAACAAATGGATTGTTCTGTATGATAAAAAGAGAGAAGAAGTGTTAGAAACAAGGAGATAGTTTAAGAGATCAAACCCAAGGAATACTCTACTTCCCACTGATTTGCTTGGGGAATGGGGCAAAGATTGTACACTAGAATGGGTTACTGAACAAATTTAAAATCAAATAGAAGATGCAAGTATAGATTCAGACATAACAGAAGATGAAATCAACATGTCTAGAGGATGTGAAAGAAAGGTACAGTTGGAATTTTACAAAATGTTGTTTCCTTACAGTTTTGACACTATTAACTATTTTAATATTAGTCATTCTATTTGTTTTCACTAAAATAAATGGTCTTTCACAGGTGTGGAAATATCCATCAATGTGGGCATATGGTCGACATTATCGTGTAGAAAGTGTAGATGTAAAGAGATGATCCTTCGATTGTGGCATCATGGTTGACTTCAAGCAATCTAGTCGATCAAGCTCAAAAGATAAGAATATAATTGAAGGGAATCTACAATATGAAGTAGTTGAGAGGACACAAAGACATGATACCCATAGTGGATTCTTTTCTATAGATTCCTCTTGGTTCCTACTGGAGGATAAGGAGCCTTGTGTTCTACCAATTCATTGTGAGCAAGTATTTCTTTAACTCAAACAAGAAGCGGTAGTGATCATTAATCTATTAATTCATAGTTTATTGCAAATATATACATGTGTTTATTAATCAATAAAATTGTTATAACATACATCTAATATATGTATGTCATTCATGTGCAGGTATTTTTCTATGAAGATATTTTGGACCCGAAATGGATATTTGTCATACATTATGATCCAAGATTAAGGCATGTATTTGACGATGCATTAGTGGATACTGAGAAAAACAATGATGGCCAATAAAATGAGAGAGGGATTAGAGAACATCGAAGAAATTGACATCCATGATGATGTTGAAGATGGTTATGTTCAGGCACAAGAAGACAACAATCCAGAGTTAGATGATGTTATGGAAGACAACAATATGGATGGTATAGAAAATGATGATCCAAATACATCTAGTAACAATATAGATGGTCTACAGTCAAATTTCAATGATGATGAAGATGATGCAAGTCAAGATGAGGATGATGATAATATTAAATACTTGAAAGAACATATGAACATTGACAATGATACACTGGATGACATTGTAGAAGACAATAATGTTAATGACCAAGACTTCTAAATTTTTAGAATTATTTGCTATCCATGTTTGAAAAAGGATGATTCTTATGGCCTAAACTTTAAAATGCTTTAGTAATATTATTTGTGTCGATATAAATTATCTATTGTAATATCCTTAAATTGTTCAATCTTTGGTATGAATTGTTGGCAGAAAAAATTAGGATTACTTGGATGCTTCTTTCATTCATTTTGTATCAACATATATTCGTGAAGACACAAATAATCTCGAGTAATAGGAAATAAAGCAGTCCCGTCATCCAATTCAATATAGCAAATCTTAGGGTTGTATTTTTCTACAAGGAGTCTTAGCAATTGGACATTCACGAACACATTTGGGACTACTAATTTACCCAAATTTAGCCACCAGGGATTTGAAATGGGTTTATGTCTGTACATCTTATAATGGAAGATAAAAAGATCATACCCTCTAACTGGTGTCCATATGTCCCCTATTTGTTTATATAAATCTTCTAACTTTTCAGCATGTGGGTTCAATTGGGCATTTCTTCTAGACTTCTGTCTCGACCCGGGGCATTGATCTAGTAATTCCTGGTTTAAATGCCTATCTCCCATTTCTTGCCTCTTACTCTTAGGGTTTTGCATTACTTCCTCCATGTTTTGTAAATTATGAATGCATGCTAATATATGCGAGCCAGTTAGAAGTACTTGGCAAATCGCTCTGGTTATGAATTACTGTCCAGCTGATCCTTGTGATCGCTCCTTGCAATGCCCTTCAAAATTCACATTCAATCAACTTAACTCTATGCAATTAATGGCATCTTGCTTGTGTATCTCATATCATCGAAGGGAATTTAATTTTTTGAATAAGGGATGTTGGATTGCCGCCATCATGTCTTGTCACTTTATTTTGAGGTGATATGCTTTGAGATCTCATTTATTTTAGTTTTATACTTGTTCAAGATTTTGGTGTGACCCCAGATGGCATCTCCCTGATAACATAAGTCTCTTCGAACATGGAGTTAACCTTCTAATGTTTTTGTTTCATCACATTTTCGAAGAGACTAGAAAGACCTTATCTTTGATATAGTAGAGTCATTCCAATATACCTCTTACATTGTTCTCTTATCGGCAAGATTCCTATTGGTGGGACTCTAAACCTTATCACTTTGACATCCTAAACTCCCTTTATGAACATTTTCAATGATATCATTTGATTGATGTGACACATTTTGGTGTCACGCTGAAATGCCTTGTCTGTTCATTGTTCGGGGTATCGATAAGACTGCTGAGTGACTCTTGCCAATATCCCTTGTCTCTTCGATTTCTTTTATTTCTTTGATTTTGTATAACTTTACTTTTTGTCTGTTATGCCCTCAGATCATCGAAGAGACTGGATGTTGAGTCTCCCTGATGTAGTATTATCTCGCTGATATTATTTATAACCTTGAAAGCGTAATGATTTTGATCAAATATTTTATGATGGAGGCAAGGAATTTTAGGGTTAATGATGGAACGGTGGTATTTTCAAGTTTGAGTGAAATAACTTATTAGGAATTATGGTAGGAAATGGCAAAATTTTAAGGTTTGAAATTTTGATCCAACATGACCCTTAATCCCTTAAACCCTAACCCCTAATCCTTTAACAGTTAATCCCTGCTAGATCAGAACAATTAGGCACTAAATTAGGCACAAATGTAGGCGCTAATCTGGGCACTAATTTAGGTGCTAATTTGCGCCTAATTTAGCACCTACTTGTTCTGATCGGCGCAAAAAATGCCAAATACAGTGCCATCCCGATAAATAGCATGGATTTTTAAAAAAAAATTAGAGAAAAATACATTAAAACAGTGGGTGGAAGAAAAAAATAGAGCAAAAAAGGGAGCTAATCATAGGGATTTGTTGTAGTGGAAGGATGTTTTATTCCTAAAATATATAGGGTTTTTTGTAATAGGAGCATTGTTATGTGTGAAAGCACAATGATTTCCTTTCATTTAGTTTAACAATACTTTATATGGTTAAATTTTTGGTATTAAGAATTTGCGTTGTATCATTGCACTTAATTATATATATTAACTGTAAGTTTGTATAAATGATTTAGCTTAATAAATAAGTAAACAATTAATTTAGATTAATTTTAGAGATGTTTATAATCATAAATGAATATTTGTAAAAATTAAATGTAATGGATAGGTGTATGTAGTTTTAGATTTGATGATGAAATGTGGAAGTTGAAGATATGTAGAATTAGTGTGAAAATTTGATAGTGTGTCCACTATTATTGATCTAATTATTTTGAACCAATTGTAAAAAACTGAGGATAATGTAAATTAAAGATTTGATGATGAAATGTGGAAGTTGAAGATATGTAGAATTAGTGTGAAAATACCATAGTGTGTCCAATATTATTGATCTAATTATTTTGTTATTGATCTAATTATTTTGAACCAATTGTAAAAAATTTGAGGACAATGTAATTTTCTCCATAAATTAGGTTTATTATTTTTTAATAAAATTTTTTTTATACTTTTATTATTTTATTCTAACCCAACTTTTAATACAAATAAAGTATTTCCATGATTTCTTGGAAATTAGGATTTTTTTTTTGAAAATTTTTATTGAATATTTTATTCATTATTAAGTTTTCATAGTCAATAATAGAAATTTAGACATGTATTTTAATAAACACATTTATTTTTCTATATATCAAAATTTAATCTTTTTCCATTGAAACAAGGACATTCATGTGGAGTGCAGGGCAAATTTTATTTATTTTTGTAATGGACGTATGTTATATATATAAGTTTGTGTAAATGATTTAGGTTAATTAAAAAGTAAACAATTAATTTAGATTAATTTTAGAGTTATGCTTATAATCATAAATGAATATTTCAAAATTAAATGTAATGGATAGGTGTATGTAGTTTTAGATTTGATGATAAAATGTGGAAGTTGAAGATATGTAGAATTAGTGGACCAATGGGTGAAAACACAATAGTGTGTCCAATATTATTGTTCTAATTGTTCTAAACCAATTGTAAAGAATTTGAGGACAATGTAAAGTAATGATTTGAGACATTTTCTCCATAAATTGGTTTATAAATTACTATATTAACTAATGTTATTTTTATTTGAATTGCATAAAAAATATAGTTTATAAACCTTTTTGACATTATTAAGAGTTATTTCTAAAGTATATAAACCTTTATGAATCACATGAATAAGTATATTGAGTGCTTGGATATTATGTTGTATCAGTCTATAACTTTATGAATGTTAAGACTGGGATCGTATGTGACATCAGTTAAGTTTGAGCCATGCAATCTTATAAAAGATAAATTTGATAAGAGAGTAATGTGGATCATTTTTTCCTTAATAGTCTTTCTATAAATGTTAGTCTTGAAAATGAAGTTAGTATTGACCTACTCATTAAAGAATTAGGTGCTCATAGGTTGGCTCTACTAATTGGTGTTAGATGTGGCTAATAGGGGCTCTATGCAATACTAATTGTTCCTATCCAACATATTGATTCATGTATGGGGAAGCTTAGTGGTTTAAGGTTAAGGGCTAGTCTTCTTGAAGAATTCTAGATGTTAGGTGAGTCATCCCTTTACCTCATGGAATAGTTGTAATACATGTGTAGATTAGAGTTATGCCCACAAAATATTTAAACATACACTACAATATTGTGTCATTAGAACTTTTGGGATTCTCTATAATCATTCTATACCTAAGATTTCATCAACTAACTAAGTATATCCTTTTAAAGGTCATCCAAGTGGTACACCCTTGGATGGGAAGATTATCTTCTGTAGCCTATCCATCCACCCACATACCAAGATATGGTGGGACCATTGAAAGGGATCAAAATTATAACATAGGCATGAAGTGGCATTCATAGATGCTATTAATGTCTATATAGGCACTCCATAATCTAAGGACATGGGTACATTGCTCGAAGATATAGTCAATTATACTTCTAAGGTGAAAAAGTATATTATATATAGAGGAGGTAGATATTTACCATACAAAGCATTTAATAATAGTTGTTATGTTTCAACATTGTAAAGAAATACATTTAAAATATATTATGGTGGACCACAATTGAAGGTTGGATAAAATATTTGTTTATATACACTTGTAGAGGGTGTTTAGAATCATAACTTTGATAATTCACTTATGTAAGTATAGTAATCAGATTATTCATAGATTTTTTGGAATGATTGATTTATACATCATGAGATCTCAATTAAGAGATGGCAACTTTGGTGGTATTAAGTTTAAGTCTTGTTAAATACATATTTTTATTTGGGATAGTACTCCCTCATACAAGGAAGTTGTCTTGGAAACATAGAGTTAATAAGTTAGTCTTTCTAATAGGAAAAATTGTAAATCCATTTCAAATTGCATTTAGTTTTATGTCTATTTTAGGATGTGGTGTTACTATATTTGATGATAGCTAAAAACACAAACTTGACACCTAGATTTATTTAACATAAGTTACATTGTGGACCCATAACCCACAGGTCCTAGGATTATTTGACATCTTAAACTTCGGACACTATGGTGTTGTCTAGGTGAAATGAAACAATGCTTTTACAAGATATGAATCCAAAATGATTATCTTAGCATCCGTCATGAGGAAATGTTGGAATTTACAAGGAGAGAGCCAATCCCAAACTCAAGCCATTATTAGATTAAATAAAACCTTTTTGTGATATGCAAGTTCCTCAAGACATTATTTGGAAAAGAGCTAGTTTATACATGTAATGTTTAAATCTTCAACATGTTTTATATTTTATAGAAAATTTTCATGAATTTTCCATTATGTTGTCAAACTTCTAGAAACACATCAATGTTATTGAAATTCATATCAGAATAAAATTCTTGAGCTCATTGTTGTGAGTAAAAATCTGGTCATCTTACACATCCTAGGCACATGGACATTTAATAGGAATTCTTATAAGCTTACTATATAAGATTAAAATATAACCCCAAGGAAAGGCACAAGATGAAAAAAATCCAAGGGCATAGAAATATTGGTAACCCATCTTCTGAAATTTTAATTTTTTAAATGTTGTTTGGGGATTTAGGTTTGGAAAATCAATCAAAAACCTTGACTTGTGTCTTTAATTTTTAGATGATTGTGAAATCAATCAAGATAGAAAATATGAAGAAAGATATTCAAATAACCTAATTACTTAAAGGAAATATTAGACCTAGTGTTTCTCTATGAAGTACTTTATGAAGGTAATAGTTGTTGATGTTTTGTTGCTTAAGTTGCCTTGTAAGATTGTTTTACCATCTTTATTTTATTGTACTTTGTTAGTGGACCTGATCAACACAATAACCTTGTACATATGCTTTTGTCAATTATTTGTGAACCTATGACAAGGTGAAGTATGTGAAATAATATGAACTTTGTTTAAAGGTTATTGTGTACTTGTTTCCATTCAATTGTATTTGGTATATGAAAAGAGGATATTCATGTAGTCCGGAATGCATGACTATCATCTTTGAATATATTTTGAGTATATGGTACTTAATGATGAATGACTACATAGTATGGGATATGCATGTCATTCACTAGGTAAGTGCTATACATGATTACATGATAATACTTTTGTGTATTAAAGTGTGATGCAAGAGCATCCAGAAGTCATTCATATAAATTGGGATAGTTAATGTTGAGTTGCAGAGTGCCAGGAAGAGACATTGGAGAACACCACATTTACTGTATTTCCATATCAGAGATTGCGGATCAGGACTTAGCATCTACATATCATCATCTACATCATATTCAAAATTTAGGTCGTTTGGATTTGTCTGGTAAGAGATAGCGCTATCAAAAGATTACCTATTTTCACAGAGCAGAGCAGTCAGTGTTTAGTTGAAGCCTAATAGATTTGTGGAGAAATTCCATGAATTGCAGAGCCTAATGGAACATCATTCAAGGTAATTTGGGACCTGGCTAAACTTCATGGAGAACCACATCAAGTTTCATCCATTTGTACAGCAATACCATATGTTTTAGGCTGGCCTACATGTTTCTACACGTTTCCTACTACCTGGTACAATTAGGCGACTAGATAATGTTTTACAGGCTTGCAGAGGATATAAATGAAGGATAAAGGATTGTTTCAAGGCAGTAATGAAGTTTGTGAAGAAAGTATGTGAAGAGACATGAATAGTTCAGAAGATGCAAAGGTGTTTTAAGAAGGCAACAGAGTAGCAATAAAAGATAGAGCAAAGAGAGTAGAAGAAGATACATGGCAACAAATAGAGAAGAAGAAAGAGGAAAAAAGACATGAAAGAATGATGTTGTATGAATCTTTTGTAACCTTGGGCTACGACCTAGCTTCTGAAAAGCCCTAGAGGCATATGTAATGAGGTTAAATGAAGTTTTGATATAATGAGAAGTGATCTTTGAAGGCTGGGTTTTTCCCTTTTAGGGTTTTCTGAGCATAAATATTTTGTCTTGTGTTTATGAGCATCTCTTATCATTCTGTTGTTTTTTGTATGTTGTTTTTACATCTTGTTATGGTCATGGTGTGGATTGTTTAAGGCTGCACGGCTAGACAGTCCTTCATTGGACCCTCCTACCTTGACTGCATCAAAGTGACACCTAAAAGATTGACATATTTGTATTAAAGATAAGATTACACATGAATGACAAAATTTAAAGGATTATTTGATAGGGGATTTTGTGTACTCACTTGTATTAGCTTCTCAAGTATAAATTCATGATCTATTTCATGTGAAAATATACTTATAGTTCTAATCATGTTATTGATTAACAAAGTATTTCTATGGGATTTAATTGTGGTTTCAATTAAAGTAGAAGAGTTATTGAAAAGATTTAAAATTTGAGAAATATGATTATAAGTGAAGTAGATTCATTGTGATATCGATGATGTTACATACACACTTACTTTCTAATTATTTTTTTGGTGAATTATCTTGTAGATTTAAGTTGAGCTACTGAGCACAACAGTTGATTTACAAGGGGAGAATTGTTATGGGACTTTTTCGCCAAAATGGAAAATAAATTTATTTTATGAATAATCCTTTGAAATTATAAGAGGATAAAAAATTATTTATCCTTTATAATTAAAAGAGAGATGGAAAATAAAGGATATTGTGATCCTTTGGCTAAAATGGAGATTAATAACGAGTATTTATATAATCTCTTTTAATGGGAAGAATAAATATGTTTATTTAATTAATTATTAGAAGACAACCTTTTTGAAAGGGTGTGATGGTTTGGAAACCACCTCTTAAAAGGTTTTATAAGTCATTTGTGTGAGACCTGGAAAAGGCATGGAGAATACTTAAGGAAGATAAGGAAAGAAAGGCTAGAAATCACGAAGGAGAAGGATTATAGATTTGACAGGTAGTGATCATTGGAGAAGGGGCACACAGATTGTTTCTAACTTAGGGTACATAATACACTTGGGATTGTCTTGGCTAGGGCTTGTGTGTGCACATGTGTTGAGCATGTTTTGTTGAACATGGCTCTGGAGTACTTGTGTGTGTGTGTGTTTTCTAAAAAGGAGCTAAATGCTTGGGAAACACATGGTTGGTTCTGAATAAGAACTGGATTCCTCTCGGAGGTGTTCACTTGCAAAAATGGGGTTGAATCTATAGTCCCTTCTCTGGAATGACATTTGGAAGAACTTCTAGGATCCAAAAGATACGTATTTATTCCTTTCTATGATACAAAATTAATGAAGTACTTAACTTATTGTTAATAAAAGATATTGATGGGTTTTGATGTTAATATGATTGTGTTATCTAATTTGTTTTGTTAATGATTTACTTAAGAGTTCTTATTTAATTAACACATGTTGTAATATATGTGTGTTATTTATATTTATTTCGACATCATTGAATATTCTAAATTATCTTAACTATTAACCATAACAAATCTACTGCAATTAATTAAATACATAGGGGAAAAGTAGCATTACACGTGCTAATTAAAGCACCGAGACTCCTAATCCTGGCATGTGCCTAAATAGAAAAGAACAAAAGAAAAAAGACTAAAAATAACCCTATCCTAAGTGAGATTAATATGCACTAACAATAATGATAATTAATACGAATCCAAGCACTATAATATTCTATATTTAATGAAGTTGCAAAAATTATAAATTAAAATAATGATATTTTTCACAACCAATAGATGTAAAAGTGATAAAAATATACTCTTTTTCATTTAAGATTTATTTTTTAATCAGTAAAATTTAGACTGGACATGGATGCTTTGCGAGGGTAACTTACCAAATGATTATTTTATTTATTGCGCCTATTAAAACAAGTCTTGATTCTACAATTACATATACCAATTTTATAATTTAAAAAATGAATCCTTTATGATTTGTCATTATTCTTTTAATTTGAGCCAGGATTACAATTAGGGTTACATTTAGGATTAGGGTTAGTATTACGGTTCAAATTAGGGTTATAATCAGGGCACATATATAACTAAAAGATTGGGGTTAGAATTAGGGTTAGGGTTAAGTCTAAAATTAGAATTAGGGCTACAATTCAAATTAAGGTTAAAATCAGGCAAATATATAACAAAAAAAAAACATTACAATTAAAAATAATTTGAAATTTGTATAGAGACAATTTACAATTATAATGAGTTACAAGTTACAATATGAGTTTCATGCGACAATTTGGAGCCCACTGACAAGATAAGTAACCACAAAACTACAATTACCTTTGATTTCTCTAAATATACATATGCTAACCCTAACCCTAATTTTTACCAAAACCCTAATTCTAATCATTATTGTAATCATTACCCTCAATCTAAACCTAATTATAAATCTAACCCTAACTATATTCCTAGAAAGGAAACCTAATTCTAATTTAACCTTGGTTCATACCCTAACCCAAACCCTAATTGTAATCATAACCCTCAATCTAACCCTAATTGTAAATCTAATCATAATTCCAATCATAACCATAACATTTCACTTAGCATTGATTTATCAGCCTAACACTATATATAAACCCTATTTATAAGCATAATCATAACCCAATCCCTTAACAAAACCCTAACTCTAAACCTAATTCTCACAAGTTGTGCTAACATCACACTTAGCATATCTTTCTATAAACATAAATATGCTAACCTTAACACTAATTTAAATCATAGCTATATCCCTAATCGTACATGGAACCCTAACCCTAACCATAATTTTGTACATGTATAAAACATTAAATGTAACAAGATTTATAAACATAACCATAACCGTAATTATATTAAAACCTTTTTCTAAGCATAATTTTAAGCATAACCCTATTTCTAACCCTAACCTTGATTCAACCATGAGCTTAAATTTACACTTAGCATACATTTCACTAAAAATAAATATCTTACCCTCGTAACCCTAATCGTAATCATAACCCTAACCCTAATTCTATTCCTTACCATAACCATGATTTAAAACATGAATGAAAAGCTAAATATGAACATGAAATGATAAAATTACTCAATATAGACCATTGAATCTTATTCTTGAACCCTTAAAATTGAAATAAACAACTAAATTTGAACATGGAACAATGTGTACTCAATATAGAGCATTAAATGTAAATAACCCTAACCATAATTTCGTACATGAATGAAACATTAAACGTAACAAGAATTATAAACATAACCATAACCCTTATTAGATTAACATCTTATTCTAACCATAATTTTAAGCATAACCCTATTTCTAACCCTAACCCTAATTCAACCATGACCCTAAATTTACACTTACCATACATTTCACTAAATATAAATAACCCTAACTGTACATGGAACCCTAACCCTAACCATAATTTGGTACATGAATAAAATATTAAAAGTAAGGAGATTTATAAACATAACCATAACTCTAAATAGATTAAAACCTTATTCTAACCCTAATTTTAAGCATTACCCTAATTCTGACGCTAACCATGACCAAAACCCTAATTAAAAACCCTATTTATAAGTGTAATCCTAACTCAATCCCTAAACAAAACCCTAATTCTAAACCTTACCTTCATTCAAATCCTAACTCTAAATCTAACCCTAACCATAACCATAATTTGGTACATGAATAAAACCTTAAATGTAACTAGATTTATAAACATAACCATAACCATAATTAGATTAAAACTTTATTCTTACCCTAATTTTTAGCATAACTCTAATTCTGACCTTAACCCTAATTATAACCATGATCCAAACCCTAATTGTAGTCATAACCCTAATTCTAAGTTCTCTAATTTTAAGCATAACCATGATTATGACCCAAGCTCTAATTCTAATCAAAACCCTCAATCTAACCTTAACACTAATTTAAATCATAACTATATCCCTATCCTACATGGAATTGTAACCCTAATCATAATTTGGTACATAAATAAAACATTAAATGTAACAATATTTATAAACATAACCATAACTTTAATTAGATTAAAATCTTATTCTAATTGTAATTTTAAGCATAACCCTAATTCTAATCTAACCTTGATTCTAACCCTAACCTAAACACTAATTGTAAAGAAAACCCTTTTCCTAATCTAACCTTGGTTTTGACCCTAACCCAAACCCTAATTGTAATCATAACCCTCAATCTAACCCTAATTGTAAATCTAACCCTAATTATAACCATAACCGTAAGATTACACTTGACATTGATTTATAAACCTAACCCTATATCTAATCCTATTTATAAGGGTAATCCTAACCAATCGCTAGAAACAAAATCATAATTCTAAATCTAACCTTTATTAATATATAATTATAATTATAATTATTCTATAATATATTATAATAATATATCTAACGTTTATTATAATATTATATTAAATAATTATAATAATTCTTAAGATATATAGGTATGCTAGTATAGTGGCATTAAGTGTTTTAAATTTATAACCAAACATATTTTATTAAATAAATGCACATAATAATAAAGCCAAAATAAATTAAATAATTTATATAAATATAAGTAATACTGAAACATAAATCACAAAAATATCAAATCAAATAAAAAAGAGCAAAATAATACTCGAGAAAGTACAAATTTTCTTTTGTTTTATGGAGAATGGATTTTAATTTATTCATTTTGTTAACTGTTGTTTATAAAAAAAATTATTAGGGTTTAAATTTGTTTTATAACTATACTTTAGGGATGTACACATAAATAAAAATATGCAATTTGTAAAGTTAAATTTTATAGTTAAGGAAATATGTTACTATTATTTTATTTTATGAAATTATGTTATTTTTCAGATTTTAAATATTTTTCTTAAAAATCTAGAGTATCATGGAAAATATTTAGATGAAGTGACGGGATGTTGTTGCATTTTAAATTGGAATACTATTCAATATTATTACATTTTAATATCTTAGGTAGACATTTCAAATCTCTCCACATGGAAGGTTAGGGTTATACACATAAATAAAAATATGCATGCTTTGTAAAGTTTAATTTAATAGTTAACGAAATATTTTAGTGTTATTTTATTTTAGGAAATTAGATTAGTTTTGGGATTTAAATTTTATTTTTAATCAAGACATTGATTTTTTTCTTTTCTCCATAATGAAATTTAATTCAATGGTTGATTTTATATAATTTATTTAATCAAAGGTTAGTAAATAAAACTCTAGGCAAAATATGAAATAAAAAATGAAACCCTAGAAGTGAATATCAAATAAAACAATAAAAACATATCAAAGGAAATGAATATGTTGACATTTCATATCTCTCCGCACCTAACTAGGGTTAGTGTTCTACACATTAATTCAACTTTATTTACTCAAGAGTTAAAAATCTAGAGTATCATGGAAAATATTTAAATGATATTTCTTCAAAGTTTAATTTTATAGTAAGAAATATCTTAGTGTTATTATTTTATGAAATTAGATTATTGTTGGGATTTCTATTTTATTTACTCGAGACATTTCAAATCTCTCCTCACCCAAATAGGGTTAGGGTTCTTCACATAAATAAAAATATGCATGTTTTGTAAAGGAAATAGTTTATTGTTATTTTATATTGTATTAGTGTTGTTTTAGTTTGTATTAGTGTTGTAAGTTTGAATAATAATTATACAATATAATAACAATAACATAATCAGATTTTTCCTTAACTATAAAACTAAACTTTACAAAGCCTATTAAATAACACAAATATTTCCTTAACTATAAAACTAAACTTTAAAAAGCCTGCATATTTGTATTTATGTGGAGAGCCCTTAAACTATTAAAATGTAATAATATTAATACTATGATAATTTAAAATGCATTAAAATATTGTAAGTCTGAAGAATAAAATAAAATGTGTAGAACCCTATATTTTTAGTTTCTACCAAGAAAATATAGGCGAGGCCTGTTGTTAACTAGTTATTAATAATTCTTTTTGCAACCAATGAGAACTGAAATAGTTTTTCTATTTAAAAAATATTTAGCTATTGTTATTGTATAGATGCAAATATTTTAACAAAACATATTTGAAAAATGATTTTTCTCCAATCTAAATGGCAGAAAACTTTCACCCGATAAGGGCAATTATTGCGGATCATCAAGGTTTATATTATAAAATTTTATGATAGATAATATCCTTAATCTATGATAATAATATACTAATACTTAAAACTGTTAAGTTTCTAGTTTGAGACTTTATGGGTAAAATATTAGGCATTAAAGTTTTTTTAGCATCTCACCTATTAACCAATTTAAATATATTATAACTAAAATAATATATTATAACTAAAATAAAAATAAAAATATTAAGAAACGTGTATTTAAATTCCTATTAATATTAATATTGATAATATTATTAGACAATAAAAATATTATAGTTATATAAGATTCCTATTACTAATCAATATTAATACTAATAGGAATTTAAATACAAATATAATTTATAGGTTTATCCCAAATATATATATATATATATGTCTTTAATAATTAATAATAATAATAATAATAATAATAATAATAATAATATATCATTTACATAGATAATATCCTTAATCTATGATAATAATATACTAATACATCAAAATTTTAAAATATATATTAATGCATAGATAGGAAAAATTGACCAGTGATCAATTCCATAAGTCCTCCGTTCACATGAAATTTAATTAATTTTAATTAATTAATTAAATTTCCCTTAATCCCTAATATACCTTTAATCATAAGATTTAATTAATTTTAATTAATTAATTAAATCTTTCCTCTGTAAATAAAAATTAAAATTAAGGAATTTAATTTATTATTTGCAAACCTAAAAACTTAAATCAAAACCTATTCGTAACAAATTGAAAATATTAAAAATCTGTGCAGTTCACCTAAACTACCCAAACCGTTTTTATGCCAAAATTTTATAAATACCCTACATTTCCTAAATCAAATTTATGATAAGACAATTTACGGAGTTATGCAACTTTTGGTACATTTCTGGAGATATCTCGAGGTATTGCAAAACTGGAAAAATTTAAATTATTTTTTTTAGTTCAGGGGCTTCAATTGATTTGGGTTCTTGCAGTAGTTGTTATTTCTGTCATTGGCTCAACAATTTCTTTCATTATCTAATCTGAAACTGAGGGAAGATATTGCTTTTGTTGCGTGCTATTAACTATCACATTCTAATATCTTCTTTGCAGAGTCATCTTCATATTTTGAGTTGCAGAAAACTATTTGTATTTTGTAGTCTCATCATTTAATATGTGAATGACATGGCTGTGCATTATCTTGGAACGTGTGGGAAATTTTCTAAACTGTTTGGTTTCTATCAGCGTATTCCTTGAATTTCATGTTGTAAACAACATTCATGCTCGAAGATCTTCTAAACTCGTTTGCTATTCCAAACAAGGTATTCCATGATCCTCTTATTGGTGTAAGTGCTAGTTATATGGTAGAACTAATTTTAGGGTTTCACTTGTCCCTCACTATAAGCTATAACTTCAAATCTTTAAAATAATGATGTTAAGTGATTTTTTATAGCACTAACAACTCTTTGTATTGTAGCTTAAGTGCAAACTGTTGAAGGCTAGTGTATTTATCGGCTTCTATATTTACTTCTTGTCAGACTGTCAAGAACCAAGTTTTAATTCCCAGGGTGCCCATTTCTAGCCTTAGGAGGCTGTATCAATCAAATAATCCATTTTGTCAAGTTCACCATAAATCTTGAAGTATAATCATAAATCTTCAGATATAATAAAAAATCACTTACTTTGTAATTTCCATTTTATGCGATCTAATTATTAAATTTTCTTCAATTTTCAACATTCATTGTAAATATTACAAAACTGTCAACTCTAACTTAAACCAAAAAATTCACAAATTTCAAGATTATTATAGAGTTATTATATTATCAACATTGTTGCTAAAACTAAACAAACACAACAAATTAAAACAAAACAAGACTATTCTCCCCTCAAACCAAAATTCTCTCCACATTTATAGCTTTTTGTTGCACTCTCACAATCCACAGAGAAGAGGTCATTTTTTTTGAGCCAATGACAATACAGATAAATCATTTTTCAATGATTTTTTGTTAAAAATTTATCATGTTTGACATAGGAAAAGTACAAATTTAAATCAAATTTGCCTTACAAGAAAAATAATCATGTATTTTGATTGGTTTACAATCAATAGATTAATAAATAGATAAGTACGAACTCATTGCAATAGTACTGGCCGAAGTACTAATAAAACCAAAAAAAATAAAACATGGAATTTATTGCTAAAATATTAAAATAAATAAATCTATGCTGCAACATTAAAAAATTAAAATTAAAATTAAAATCAACATGAAAAAGTAAATAAAACCAATAAAACTAAAAATATGGAAAATAATTATATATAGAAAAAATGGTGCATAGAATAAAAAGATACATCTGCCATACTTCTACTCTGGCTCCTACACACAAAAACCACACATTAACTCTTTCTGTAGCGTTGAAAAAATTACAAATTGAGAATTTAGTTAAAAAGTGTAAATTAGAAAAATAGGAGACACAATGGAAAAAACTATTTATTATTTCCCACTATTTCTTCCTACTAACAATTTCTGAGGATTGAAGGGTTTTCGAGGAACAACGAACAATGAATAATTTCTGAGAACGGTGAGGATTTCTGGGAATGGCGAAGTGTTTCTGAGGAGGTTCTGGGAACGACGATGAGTTTTTGTCTGAGAAGTGCATTGCTCTAGCGTTTTGTCAAGCAGATTCAGGAGTGTTTGGGACCCGTGGACTGACCTGTTATCTTCTACCTATAAAGTGCTTTTGGAACCAGCGATGACAGAGGGACAGTGGGTCAAAGAAGCAAGTAAACAAATCTCGGTGGGGGCCAACTGCTGTTTTCATTCGCTTTTGTGCATGAGAATCTGGACGAGGGTGAGATCCTAGACAGACGTGGAGCAATTAGAGGTAGGTTTCAGTTTGTTTACTCATTCTTTTGTCTCTTTGTAGGGAGCTGTCTCTTGTATATTTTTCAAGCAAGGTTGAAAATTTCAAACCCTTCTCAACTTGGAAACTCTTCTCAAACTGCATACTCCTCTTAGGTGGAGTTTTAGGCATAATCCAACCGTAGGCCCTTAGTTCTATGGTTAGGACATTTATCCAGGATGTGGATATTCCCTGGAACTAGCTCCTTCAACTTTCAAAAACACCTGCATTGGTAGATCTTAGCTTGAACGTTGATAATCAGGGATCTCTCTTGGTCGAGTATCCTCTATGGTCAGAATACCCTCAGGTTAACGCAGTAAAGTAGTAGAAGGGTATTCTAAGGCGTAAACAAATCTGAAAGATGAGGCAAACACATAGGAAAAAGTTTATTATGATTCTGCCTAAAGTACATAGCAACAACAAAAAAGTTACTAGTATTTTGCCTCAGATAAAACGAAGGCAAACTGAGCAGGGTGAAGCCAAAGAAAAGGGGAAGCTTGTAGGAAACCCGGAAGATGCAGTGCCAAAGGTAGACAAAGAAGAACCATATGCAATGGAGATTGGGGTAGGTGATGAAGCATCTTGAGATAACAAAGAGGTTTATAGCCCTATGTACATACCGTTATTATCATCATCAGAGCTGTATGTGGCAGATCTCATGAGCTTGAAGGAGAGGATAGAAACACTTGAAGAAAAGGGGTTGCAGAGAGGCAACAAGATGAAGGAAATGATAAAAGACAGAGGCACGTTATAAAGAGAGAATAAAACTCTTAAGGAACAAGTTTTGAATATACAGATTAGTATGGAAATAGGACAAAAAGAATTGAGCATTCTAAAACAAGAAGTAAAACAACTGAAATCAACGGAATATAAGAAGCTAGAAGTAGCAAATGGAGGTGACGCAACTCAAATGAAGGAGTTTCAATCAGTCATTGCTGACTTCGAGATAAAAGAAACCCAGTTAAGAGATAGAATAGAAGAGGTGAAATCTTGGTCTCAAGTCGTAAGTGAGTCTTTAAAAATGCAAAAAAAAAAATTTGAGAAACAAATCAAGATTCACATAAAAGAAGAAAAGGACAAACAAGACAGGGCTGTAAATATCATCATCAAAGGTTAAAGGGACTTTGGAGAAAAGGAAAGGACCGACATTCTTGCAAGAGATTTCCTTAAAGACAAGCTGAAATGGGCATGTGTTATTCAACAAGTGAACAAGATAGGAAAGAAACCAGAGGAAGGGAGGAATAGACACGTAAGAGTTATCTTAAGAAACATGGAGTATAAGAATGAGATTCTAAAAAAATAGGGGGTTACTTAGAGACACTCACATATTCTTAGATGAAGATTTGACATTCTCACAACAAGAAGATCGAAGGAAGGAGTGGGAGAAAGTGAAATCTGCAAGGGATGACAGAAAGTGGGCATGGCTGAAAAATGGGAAAGCCCAAATCAGTGAAAGACTTCCACACAAGAAATAGGGATTCAGGGCCCCATGAGAGTATCTACAAATTGTAAGTTGGAACTCCAGAGGATATCCATGGAGGAGAGGACCGGGGTTGGGGCCCATAGCGGAGGGAAAATACATGATTATCCTTACGGAGAAAATTTTAGTTTGGAATGAGGGAACTGAAATAGGTAAAGGGCATGGGGGTATCACCGTGCTAATCAGAGATTTGTGGGGGTGGGATCACGGGAATTGAGAAAGGGGATCCGAACAAGCAGTACATTTGGATAAAAATAACTGACAATGAGGCTATAGTCAGGTTGGCTGCATGTTACTTTGTCCCAAAAGGGTCTAAGTTCTACAAAAAGAGAAATCTTGACAATGAAGACCCTTATGTTGCACTTATGAAAGACATTTCTACTTTCAGCCCTTTAGGAGAAATCATCTTATTTGGTGATTTTAATGCTAGGACATCAAACAATCAATCTCTTCATTTGGGCAGAGAGGAAAGAGGGGATAACAACCCGTTATGGGTAGAGGAAAGCAAAGATCAACTTTGGGAAAGAACCTCTCAGGATGGTAATGGTAGTGTGAATCATTTTGGAGTGAAATTATTAGGACTGTGTAGTCTTTTCGGCATGGTTATTTGTAATGGTATGAGTAATTGGCCTAGTTTTAGGGGTATCACTTGTAAAATAGGACAACGGTCAAAGTGTGGTGGATTATGCTATCTGTTCTCAGAATTGTACTTCCAGGCGGTTAGAATTTGTCATTAGGGACTACATTATTGATATGATATCTGATCATATGCCTCTTCTAGTTAACTTTGGTCTTCAAAATGTTATGCAAAAAGAGGGGCAAGTCCAAAACAGGCATAAGAAAGTTCACACACAAGGTAGAATCTTGGTGAACCAAAAAAATAGGGAGATTTTTGCTGCTACCCTGAAACAACACTTCCAAACGTCAAAAAACAACTTAGGGGGCAAAGATACAAACAAGGAAATAAATAACAATATTAGCAAGAGTATGATGATCCCTCTAATCCACAAGGCTCTAAAGTCATGCAAGAGATCTCGACCTAAGAAGAGGATCTCAAATACTTTGCTGACCAATCTGTGGTATGACGAAGAGTGCAAGGCAACAAAAAGAGCCTTCAAAGAGACTGAGACAAACAATGAAAGCAAGAAAAAGTATGAGAATTTTTTAAATTTCAAAAAAGAAAGCTATGTTGCTGATAGAAGGAAAGAGTTAATATATTTGGGTAAAAATAACCCCAAAGGATTGTGGAGGGAGTTGTAGCAAGAAAGAGAACATACTGAAAACAATAGATCACAAATGACCAATGGTTAGAATATGCAAGGCTCCTTTATGAACAACCTCAAGAGAAAGTCGACCCTCCTATAGTCAACACGTCAATCGAGCTCTTCTCCGTGGAAGATATCAAGTAGGGGATAAAAAAGCTGGCAAGTGGCAAGGCATAGGGCATAGATGGGATGCAAGCAGAATTTTTAAAGTGGGGAGTTAAATACCTTGCACCACACATCAAAAGTGTATTAAGTGGCATCACAAGCAAGGGTTTTCTGATTGAGTGGGCTACTAGCATTGTTATCCCTCTCTTTAAGAGTGGTGATATCAACAATCCCTGTAATTATCGTACTATCATGGTGAATCCTCTTCTTGGAAAATTGTTTGGGAGCTTGATAGAGCATATGATCATTATTTGGGTGGAAAAAGAGGGAAAAAGAGCCAAAGGGAATGCTGGTTTTAGACCAAGACATTCTACCATTGATCATTGCATTACTCTTAGACATCTGATCGAAAATTTTTGGGACACTCAGGGTGGAGAGGCCTTTTGTTGCTTTGTTGAAATTTTAAAAAGGCTTTTGACACAGTTCCTAGGGTCAAATTGTGAAAAAGGATGGAGGAGCTTGGGATTCTGGATGAGTATAGAGTGGTTGTGCACAAGCTTTATGAGTAGCTTAGAGCTAAAATTAGAACTAAAGAGGGTATGTCAGAGTGTTTTGGTAGTGACATCAGGGTCAAACAGGGTTGTCTCCTCTCTCCTACTTTATTTTCTTATACATTGGTAATCTTGAAAATTTGTTAAACAATATCGTTGGTGAGGGTATTCAGTTGGCGGGTTTTGTGGTGAAGTTGCTTTTGTATGCGGATGATCTTATTCTGCTTGTCAAAACTGCCCACGGTTTGAGAGAGCATTTGAAGGAGTCAAAGCTCTTATGTCAGGAGGTTGGGATGCAAGTGAACACTTGCAAGACCAAAGTCATGATTTTCTCATTAAAAAGGAAGTAGCAGCAAGTCAACTTTATTTTTGAAGGAAGCCCTTTGGAAATAGTTGAAGAGTACAAGTACCTTGGTATTGTTTTTAACAACAGGCTCAGCTGGAACACTTGTAAATTGAAGAAGATTCAAGGGGGTTGGAGAGATTCTTACCCACTTCAAAATAGATATAGGAAAGTGGAGCTATGGGATTGGAAAACCAAGAAGACTCTTTTTGGTTTATTAGTTACCTCGGTTGTCTTATATGGCTGTGAGATTTGGGGGAGTAGCATCTCTGATCACAGGTGGAGACAATTAGAGAGAATTCAAAAGCATCTTATCACTAGTAGTCTCAAAGTCAAAGCTACAATTCTATAAGAGATTCTTTTGGTCAAGGTAGACTCCTTCTCGTTGGAGGCATTTGCTATTATTCGACTTCTTTGTTACCTAAAGAAAGTGGAAAACATGGAAAATCAGCGTTGGCCTAAATTGGTGATGGAGGAAGAGTTAGTTCGCAAGAAAAAATGTGGATGAGGTAGAACAAGTGGTTGATCGAATGGGATATTAATATACAAAATTGTCCTAAAACCAAAGCTGAAATTAAACAATTCATGTTAGAAAAATTTAGATCTACAATGTGGACTAAGAAGCTTGGCCGAAAAAAATGCATTATGTCAAAGACTGAGTTCAATCCCACGTGGGAGCATGGGGAAAAAGCTTACTTGCATACCACTATTAAGGGTAAGGCTAGACTTTTATTTGTGCAGTTAAGGGCCGGTTGTCATCATTTAAGATGTGAAAGTGGTAGATGGACGGTCCCCAAGGAAATTTGGGAAGATAGTAAATTAGAAATTAGTTTTTTAATATTTATTCTTATTCAATTATTTCATTATGAATTTAGTTTTCTTTTTAAAAATATTTTATGCAATAGCAAGGCCCACAAAATATGTATCTTTGAGTTTTGATGATGAAATATTTAGTAAAAACTAAATAAACTAGTATAGATATCTTAAATACATCTATCACCTATCTATAGATGTATTTAAGATATCTATGCTAGTTACACAGGCCTATACAATGACAATAACAAAAACTATTATCTTTGACAACCATTTACACCTCAAAGTATTAAAAATATAGCCCACATATATATTTAAAAAAACTAAAGCTAGAAAATAGAATATCACTTAAGTAAATAATAATAGTCCTTAAATTTTATGATTTTATTAATTATATTTATATATTTTTAAATTTTATTAGATTAATTATTTTATTATCTTATTAATTATATATTCTATAAAGGATGAAAAGAATATAGACTCTAGAAAAAAAGTAGGAAAATGATTTAAGGTTGTTATGAGTGAAATGATAGTATTTTCTTTGTTACAATTACAAGTTAGATATAAATTGAATAATTATTTTTACAATAATTTAATAATTTTACAAGTGTGTTACAAAATAGGTTTTTGTTACAACTACAAGTTAGGTTTAAAAGTGAAATATTATTTTTACAATAATTTAAAATAATTTTATAAGTGTGTTACAAAATAGGTCTTCACAAATTAGTTTAGTTTAAATTAATAAATCTCTTATGTAAAATAACTAAGAAGTTTATAATTTGTTTTGTTTTCATTTAAAAATTATTTTATTTTATTTTATATTCTCTCTACTACATATTTCTTAAACACAATAAAAAATTTATAATACATTTGAACCATAAGAGTAAGTGTAAAAGAAGAAGATAAATAAATACATAAAATTTGGTATTACTTGCTGAAGATTTACTACCCATTCAAGTAGAAGGGGCAAACAATGATGAAAATAATAATATAGGAGAAGATAAATAAATAACTAAAAGTTGATATTACACCTTGGTTCACCATGTCTACAACCCATTCAAGTAAAGAGGAAAAATAATGAAAACAATATAGAATGAGGTGAAAAAGAGTAGGAAAAACATTTAGAACTAGCACTTGCACCCATAGGAGGTTCAAGGAATACACCCATAGGAACAACCGACCAATTTAGAAAATTTTAGGACGAGAATTTTTTTAATGGCGGGAGACAATTTTTGGAGTACTATAACATTTGCTCACATATAAAAGCCTATCGGCTAATTATGTATGTAGTAAATTAAATCTATGTAAAAGACGCCGAGAGTTATCATTCTCAGGGACATATTTTAACTTAATCTTGGTTGAAGTTGGAATAGGCAGAATGATATCTTATGTTTAATACAAATGACATTTTTTTATTAAGAACAAATCATGGAAAGTTCCAGGGCTTAAATTTGATAGTCAACCTTGCTTGTCAAGCAATTTTTTTATGACAGATCTATTCAATTTTACCTTTAAAATACTATAACACACTTTAATATAAGTATATTATATAAAAACCAAATTTATCTATCATCATAATCCTATATAAATTTTGACAGTTTGTCCAAAATCTCTCCTTTGATATGACACAGTCTTTTCAAAATTTCAATTGTATTTTACAGCTAAAAAGCCTAAATACTCAAATTTAAGCCCTGATGTAAGCAGCATGTAAGTACAAAGTAGAACTAAAGTCTCAAATGCGGGTCCATCATGAATGAAAAATGGAAATAGAATGTATCGGTCGGCCTACATTTACACAATAAGTGTTAGTATAATCTATACCATATTTAAATAGATGATTTGATTAAGGCTATCAATAAGCGTTAAGGCATTCCAATTTGTAGATACCAGTTTTCCTGCAACAGAGTTTGCTATTTCCCAGTTGGAGAAGATGGGAAACAAATCCGGCAGACTTTCGGAGAATGCGAAGGAGGTACATATTTTGATGGTGGGTCTTGATTCTGCCGGGAAAACTACAATTCTGTATAACTTAAAACTTGGTGAATTTGTTCAAACCATTCCCACAGTGGGCTTCAATTTAAAGACAGTGAGGCACAAGAATGTTACCTTCGTTGTTTGTGATGTTGGTGGCCAGGAAAGGATCAGGCCGCTCTGGAAAGAATACATTGGACAATCCAAGGCTGTTATTTTTGTTGTAGACAGTGATGACAGGGATCGTATTGATGAGGCAAAAACGGTGTTGCATAGTTTGCTCAAAGAGAAAGATCTGAGTGATGCTGCTCTTCTTGTGTTTGCAAACAAGATTGATTTTCCCAATGCAATGAGTGTTGTAGAGATAACAGAGAAGCTTCAACTGTGCTCTATAATTCAGAGCCGTTGGCATGTTCAGAGCTCTTGCGCTACTTCTGGCGAAGGTCTCTCTGAAGGCTTGGACTGGCTTTCTAACATTGTCTAGACATGTTTGAAGCTCACATGAACATCCAAGGAAGGAGGGCTTCGTTCAAAAGTTGTATAAAATGTTTTTTTTTTTTTCCTTTCCTTCGTTTGATCTGCTTCATTTTTGTTTTTAAAAACTTGAATTTGTATTTGTTGCATGTCTTGATCTGCTTCATTTTTGTTTTTAAAAACTTGAATTTGTATTTGTTGCATGTCTTCAAGGATGTTTTATTCTTAAAATATATAGGGTTTTCTGTAATAGGATCGTTGTTAATATCAGGGCTTAAATTTGATGGCTGTATGGTCATATTTAAACATTTTTGTCTAAAATACAATCAAAATTTTAAAAAGATTGTATCATATGAAAGGAGAGATTTTGAATAGACTGTCAAAATTTATATAGAATTATGATGATATATATATTTGGTTTATATATAATTTTATTTACGGCATTATTTTAAGGACACCTTTTGAATAGATAACTGTCATTAAAAAGTTGCTTCACAAGAAAGGTTAACCGTCAAATTTAAACCTTAGTTGTTATATAGGAAAGCACAATGATTTCCTTTTGTTTACTTTAACAATACTTTATATGGTTAAATTTTTGGTATTAAGAATTTGTGCTCTATCATTGCACTTGAGAATTATATATATAATAGTAAGTTTGTATAAATGATTTAGGTTAATAAAGAAGTAAACAATTAATTTAGATTAATTTTAGAGTTGTTTATAATTATAAATGAAAACTTCAATATTAAATGTAATGGATAGGTGGATGTAGTTTTAGATTTGATGATGAAATGTGGAAGTTAGAAGATATGTAGAATTAGTGTGAAAATATGATAGTGTGTCCAAAATTATTGATCTAATTATTTTGAACCAAATTTGAGGACAATGTAAATTAAAGATTTGAGACATTTTCTCCATAAATTGGGTTTATTATTTTTTAATAAAAAAATTATTATATTTTTATTATTTTATTCTAACACAACTTTTACTACAAATAAAGTGTTTCCATGATTTCTTCCAAATTAGGATATATATATTTTTAAATTTTTATTGAATATATTGTTCATTATTAAGTTTTTATAGTCATGTATACATTATATGCTTTGACAATCATCTTGAAGTTAATATATGGGAGCATCCCCCTAGGGTGCATTTAATTAGCAAAAAAAAAGTTTTTATAGTGAATAATAGCAATTTTTTGAATTAGTCAGCCAATGGATGAAAATATGATAGTGTGTCCAATATTATTGATCTAATTATTTTGAACCAATTGTAAAGAATTTGAAGGCAATGTAAATTAAAGATTTGAGACATTTTCCCCATAAATTTAGTTTATTATTTTTTAATAAAAAATTTATTATATTTTTATTATTTTATTCTAACCCAACTTTTATTACAAATAAAGTATTTCATGATTTCTTGGAAATTAGGATATATTTTTAAATTGTAATTTTTTATTGAATATTTTATTCATTATTAAGTTTTTATAGTCATGTATACATTATATGCTTTGACAACCAACATGAAGTTAAAATATGGGAGCATCCCCCTAGGGTGCATTTAATTAGCAAACAAAAAGTTTTTATAGTGAATAATAGCAATTTTTTGAATTAGTCGGCCAATGGGTGAAAACACAATAGTGTTTCCAATATTATTGGTCTAATTATTCTAAACCAATTGTAAAGAATTTGAGGACAATGTAAAGTAATGATTTGAGACGTTTTCTCCATAAATTGGTTTATAATTTTTAAAAATTTATTTATGTTTTTATTAATTTTAATAAAAAAATATTATATTTTTATTATTTTATTCTAACCCAACTTTTTTAAAAATTTATTTATGTTTTTATTATTTTTAATAAAAAAATTATTATATTGTTATTATTTTTAATAAAAAATTATTATATTTTTATTATTTTATTCTAACCTAACTTTTAACTACAAATAAAGTATTTCCATGATTTCTTGGAAATTAGTATAATTTTTTATTATTTTTTATTTAATATTTTTTTCATTATTAAGTTTTTATAGTCATGGATACATTATATGCTTTGACAATAGCTTGAAGTTAATATATGGGAGCATCCCCCCTAGGGTGCATTTAATTAGCAGACGAAGTTTTTATAGTCAATAATAGAAATTTAGACTTGTATTTTAATAAACACATTTATTTGTCTATATATCAAAATTGAATCTTTTTCCATTGAAATAAGGACATAGAGCAATTTTTTGAATTAGTTAGCCAATGGGTGAAAACACAATAGTGTGTCTAATATTATTGGTCTAATTATTCTAAACCAATTGTAAAGAATTTGAGGACAATGTAAAGTAATGATTTGAGACATTTTCTCCATAATTTTTTTAAAAAAATTATTTATGTTTTTATTATTTTTAATAAAAAATTATTTTATTTTTATTATTTTAGTCTAACCCAACTTTTACTATAAATAAAGTATTTCCATGATTTGTTGGAAATTAGGATATTTTTTCCGTAATTTTTTATTCAATATTTTATTCATTATTAAGTTTTTAATAGAAATTTAGACTTGTATTTTAATAAACACATTTATTTGTCTATATATCAAAATTGAATCTTTTTCCATTGAAACAAGAACATTCAAGTGGAGTGCAGAGCAATTTTTTAAATTTTTTAAAATTTCAAATATAAATCTTTATTTTTGTTATGAACATATGTTATATATATATATATATATATATATATATATATATATATATATATATATATATATAGATATATAGATATAGATATAGATATAGATATAGATATAGATATAGATATAGATATAGATATATATATATATATATATATATATATATATATATATATATATATATATATATATATATATATATATATATATATATATATATATATAAGTAAGTTTGTATAAATAATTTATGTTAATAAAAAATTAAACAATTAATTTAAATTAATTTTAGAGTTATGTTTATAATCATAAATGAATATTTCAAAATTAAATGTAATGGATATGTGTATGTAGTTCTAGATTTGATGATAAAATGTGGAAGTTGAAAATATGTAGAACTAGTTTGCCAATGGGTGAAAACACAATAGTGTGTCCAATATTATTGGTCTAATTGTTCTAAACCAATTGTAAAGAATTTGAGGACAATGTAAAGTAATGATTTGAAACATTTTCTCCATAAATTGGTTTATAATTTTTTAAAATCTATTTTTGGTAATTTTTTATTGAATATTTTATTCAATATTAAGTTTTTATAGTCAATAATGTCGCAATGCCAAGTTCTTCTGGTACAATACTAGTATCAGGTCGAGCCACAAAAGACAAGCTATCGCACGCTCCAATAAATTATAGAAAATTAAAAATGCAACACAAAGAAAAATACACGAAAATGAAACCAATTGCATTGTATTAACCCACGAATGAGATGTGCATATATAGGAGAGAGGGAAGATGAACCACTGCCCAGAATAATGGAGAAGAATAGGTATTCGACTCACACTAACTGAAATAGTGGTGAGTTAACTTCCTCATGACTGGTAAGAGGTGGCAAGCTAACTCCAGGAGGCTCGCTAGATAACTAGCAAGTTTTCTAACTAGAGACCTAAGTAGGCTTAACGCCATGTGGAATTATCCATGTGTAAATAAATAATATCTACATTAACAGCCCTTTAAGCATAGCTTAGGTGGGTACAAAGAAATTGGGTCCTAACAACTAGGCTTGATGAGGTACCCAGGTATAATGCTATCTCTCATAAAGTGGAGAAATAGAGAAACCCCATGGGAAAAAAAATCCCCCAAAAGAGAGAAAAGGAAGTGAAGAGGGCTAGAAGGGCACCTAAAGATGTTGTTGCTACTGAAGTAGGTCGCACCCTAAGAAGAGCTCGTAGATGTTTTTTTTTCTTTCCTTATGTTGATCTGCTTTATTTTTATTTTTTAAAAACTTGAATTTGAATTTGTTATGTCTTGAACACTACGACAAAACAGGTAATTAGCACCTAAAATAGCGTTGGAATTTAGTGCATTTGAGTTCATGAATTGGACACTTCTGCCGGCGTAAAACTCAGTGCCAAACTGCATGTTCAGTTCGGCGCCATTTTTTAAACCGAAAAAGTAGCGCAAGCAATAGCACTGAGAAATGCAACCAATTTAATGTTAGAAATAGCGCCTAAACTCTCTAACTCATTTGATCTACACTCCATCCACTTGAAGACCCCTGAAGCATTTGAAATATTTTATAAGATAACATTTATAAAGTTTTTTTAGGGAAATGGACATCCATACAAATTAACATCATTATACTTATAAATCTCCATCAAAATAAAATCTACAACAATATCTAGTATATATAAAAGAACAAGATAATTATTATAACATGATCATCATATATAATTAAACCAAGTGAGTCAAATATCTATAATTTAATTGAATTTGACAACATCCATCATGAGCAGTAAATTAAAATCATCATATGTAATAAATATCCATCCAAAAATCATCGACCATTTTCAATATATATAAATTGACAAGTCAATATTGATAAGATCATCATCATATATAACTAAAACAAGTGAAAGTCAAATACGCCACTAGATCAATAACATGTCAAAATGATACATGTCCAACAGTCGACATAAGTAAAAATGATACATGTACAAATGATATAAGTAAAAATGATAAATTATGTAACTCAAAATGATACAAGTCAAGATGAGACATGTCCAAATGATATGAGTCAAAATGATACATGTCAAAATGATACAACTCAATAATATGGTACTGCAGGCCGTGAAAATGATACATATGATAGTAACCATGAAAAGAGGCATCATAATGATATATCAGCAATGATCCATGATGCAGTCTATATGATCATGAATGTCATTGGCTACTACCAGCAACTACCTCATCATCATCATCACCATCGTGATCATCATCATCGTCATCATCATCATCATCATCAGCCTTGGTGTCTTTTATATCTGTGTCATCATCATCCTCTGCCATGTGATCTGTACTAGAACCAACATATTCTAGATCTATATCATGAGGATCATCTTGATCTTCTGGAAGATTCATGTTCTGCAAAAAAAATATTTAAAATGAAAAGTTATTATTTATTTCATGCAATAATTTATTTTTCTGTTATATATCTAATATTACAACATATGAAATGAAACCATAGTCATATTACATCATATCAAAGTGCACATAGCATAATAAAATTTCAAAAAAGTTACAGTTAATATGTCATTCCAATGATGTAAAACATGCAACAATTCTAATAAACATTAGTAAAGATCATAAAAAAATTTGTTATATAATTTAACTATCAACTGTAAATTCTATTGCATAACATTAAGTGCCAACTCTCTGCATTTTGTGCTATATATGATTATGTTTGCTTCGATAGAACATTTTTTCGTGGAAGACCTTTCTTACATGGGAATCATGCTCTAAATGATGATTCTTGAATAAATAAAGCAGTCGAGGTTGAAAACCAGAAATGGCGGCCACTTCTATCAGAAAACATAAAAAAAAAATTTGGCAAATGTTGAAAACTAGCAATGGCGGCTTTGCCTAGAGGAAAGATTGAAAACCAGCAATGGCGGTCTTTTCTTCAAAATTCCCTTTTCCTTCAATAAAATTCCTTTTTGTAGTTCTGCAAGTTAGCATGATAAAAATAATAAAAAGCTCCCAACGGCTCTGGAGAGCTCCTGAAGGCTCCCAAAAGCTCTAGATGGCTACAGATATCTCTAGATGAAAACCAGCTAATACTACCCTTCCAAGCACCATTGGGCATTATTTTCTATGCATCATGAAATTTGATTCGGTAAATAAAGTTAAGGTGAAATAATTAAAGGGATGGGTACTTTACAAGGTATATTCTTTCCTTAAAACTTATATAATTATTTTGGTATGTTTTATATATGCCACATGTTTCCCAAAGTGCCCACATGCAGTTTCCCACTCTGCGACTGTTGCATCAATCATTGCAGTCTAACAGGTGGCAGTCATAGGATTGTCCGCAAGTCTCATGTACTTCAAAATAAGTTATAAGTACTGGTCATCATTGTAAACAACATTTGAAATAAATGCCATAAAATGGAATGAGTGCCATATTGAGAAATCATTATGACTAGTACTTATGATTATTTATGGCAAATATAATGAAACGACATGAGAAGTAGGATTGCTGGCATCAACTCTAGATGTGTATGGAAAAGCAATTAAAGCAGCAGCTGAGAAATTGCACTTCGCACGTGGCCACTCTGGTTCACAACTCTGAAGTACATGCCATGAGGGATGAAAAGGTAGGCAATGTAACTTCCAACTTGTCAATCTCTCATGCAATTACTCTTGCGCAATACCTGCAATTGACAACACAAAGTTCATAATTCTTTCTCGTTTGAAACAAGAATTAGAAAATAGAGAGAAAAACAGGCAGAGCTCCATTGAAATGCCTTGGGGCAGAATCATACACAATCAAGTGATTAAATGGGTAACAAGAGGAAAGAAGATCCGAAAAATGCAATCTTTGATGATGCCAGTGCACAGGTATTCCAGCAAGTAGGGTGGTTAGAATTCTTATAGAAATTTGATGGCTTTGAAGCTGAGTTGGTTGAGGAATTCATCACAAATTTCCACAGAACTTTCACCACAGTCAAGGGGGTCATGATTCAAATTAACCCAACCATAATTAGTCAGCTTTCTGGTATTCCTGCTGTTGGTGTTGATTTTTTTCAAGTAAACCCTTATATGAAGAATTAGTTCAGAATTTCCATGTTGCTTTGGAGCCCCTACCCCGGTACATTGTAAGTAAGGGAGCAACAAAAGAAATTGAACAGACCAGTCTTCTGGACCCATGGAAGATGATGGTCTTGTGGATAATGAAATTATTTGCATGTGATGGGCAGTATGGTGCAATTTTGGGCCCTGGGATGCGGTTGATTACCCATCTGAGACATGGAACAAATAACCCTCAACACTTGATAAATGTTCCTTCTTTTCTGCATGCTAACCTCGTCACCATGATGACCAAAAGAAAGAACAAAGAAGGGAAGATAAGCCACACAAGATTGATACACTTGATTATGAGGCACCACTTCCTATCATAGGAAGATGGTCAGCAAAAGTGGGAAGATTTTCTTGCCCTGCAACCAAGAAGAAAAAAAGTGAAGCATCATACTTCTACTGTATCCATTTTAGGAGACCCTGCCCCAGTTTCTTCTAAGTCTCCTAAAGTCCGGTTCTGATGGCTCTGGAGAAGGATAGAATAGGGTACTCAAGCAAGTGAGGTTGTTGATACAAGAATCCATCACCACCAGTTGGTTATCTCTTCAGATGAAGAGGAAGAACAAAACCCTATCACCACCTTAGGCAAACAATCGTCCCCTACTGCACATCTAGGAGAAGAAGAAGCTCATGAAGAAGAAAGGGGAGTTGAAGAGGCTAGTGGTAGTGAAATTCTAGAGGAAACTAGTGAAGGGAATGTTCCAGAAGAAACAAAGCAGGCTATTTTGTAACATAGCCACAGAAAATGGAAAGAAACCCTTGAGAAAGCCTCTAAAGGCACCACAACATAGGAAACAAGGTCTGCGCTGGCTCTCTCTAAAGATGAACTTGAATTAAAGCAATGCAAGGCACAATTGGAGGCCATGACCCTACAATTGAAGGCCAAAGATGAGGATCTAGAAAAGAAAATGGCAAAGGATGAAGAGGAGAAACAAGAAAAAGAAAAAGAAATCTTTGTTTTTAAGAAAGAAATAGATAATCATAAGGATATGGTGGCCCAAAGGGACATGCAAATTACTCAACTCAGGCAAAAGATTGATCAGCACACCCCTGTACTTGTCTCATTGAATGTATATGCTCAAAACCTACAACTTACACTTGAGAATGGATAGCTCTGGGGTGAAATTATACAACTCTGGAAGGATCTAGAGGCCCTAATATAGGAGAAGTTGGCAGTGGAAAACAATTTGGCTCTGGCCTGTGAAATAGGGGAAACCCTATTAGCTCAACGACCACCATCAGGTGTGTATGCCCTATTCCTTAGAGAACAATATTTAAGGTGGAAATTATTGAGGATAAGTTGCAATCTCCCTTTTGATTTTGACAATGATATGAAATTTGTTGAATGCTATTTCCAAAATCCAAAAGACCAACAAAATCTATTGTGTGAATTCTTCCAACATGGCCACATCATGGGGCATGTGAATACTTCAATGCTTAATTTGTATGTGGGAGAACTTCAAATCAGGAGTTATCTATCTCTGCTCCAAAACAACAGATTGTGGGAAGACAGAATGGATGAATATAATACAGCTGCAGGATCCATTGGTTTGTTAATGCACCATGAATGCCCCAAGACTACCTGGTTCACCAACACTTTTAAGGCCAATGCTTACAGGCAAGGTGTTATGGCTCATTATGTGCAAAACTTAAATTCTTATATTGCTAATTTTTTTGCTATAGCTAGATATCTCCCAAATGCAGCAGTTTTAAGCTGCATATGCAGGTTTGAGGACTTGCCTAATGTTCTCAAGAGGAGAGAGCCTGTTTCACCTGCCAATATCAGATGGATGACTAACAAGGTACAAAAAATCATACCATTAATCCAACAAAGATAGCAAAATTAGATTGGGATGAGATTCAGACCTCCACTAATTCTGATGCCAGCTCCTCGCTTAAGTCACCCAGTAACACAACCAATGAGAGAAGGGAAATTTAGTACATGGTTCAACAGGGTGTAGGAGAATGATGGGTTCCAGTTGTTCCAATACAAGGGTTGAGAAGACTACAATTGCAACATAATTATGGAGGGCAAGAACATATTGGATGAATCATATGAAGCATATCCATGAGGACATGGCATATATTTAGTAGGGGGAGATGATAAGCCATATATTTGACTCATCTATTTCATGATATTTATTGTTCTTAATACTTTCACAGACACTTTGGGATATATATTTACATATTATTATAATTATGTTTGTCTTTTGGTTGGATTATGCACATGTTTGGTTTTCATTTCCTTTAATGAAACCTCTTACTTTATTTTACTAAATTACATTTCAAAAGTGCATATCTTATGTATTATGGTACAAAGTTGTGAATATTTGTAGAAGGCTTGTAGCAAGGAACTGCCAGTGGTCTCTAGATCCCTTCGGAGCCCTCTGTCCTAAAAAGAACCTGAACTCTGAATAGCTCTAGATGCTGAATACCTTCCAAGAATCATCTTCCCCTTGAGTCGATGACCGCCACAACCCAATCCTGGGATGCAAACATAACTTCTGCATCAATCAAGCAACTGTGAAGAGTAACATCACCATGTCACCACATTTTTTGTGCCTAACTGAAATATCTGTTAGCTAACCTTAGTTCCAACTAAAGTTGCTACCACTTAGTACCGTACCATTTTAGGAGAATCATCCAGTTTGCCAAGCAGTTAGACTAACGCAGATCTCTGATCTGCAGTTACCACAGTGGAATCATGCATGTAATAAATTATGCAGTTGGCTATAGTCCCAATTCGCTTTAGTTAGACTTGTTGTTAATTTCTTCTTTCCAATAATGCTCAACTGTATAAGTAGGAGCAATTCGTCTCTTTCTAGTTAGTTCCAGTTTCTAGTTTTCATAGATAGTTATCACTAGATTATTGTAACAGGAGGAAAGTTCCTTGTTTTCATGCTTGTAATTTTCGTCCATTCTTGGACTATGATTTAATGCAAATGAAGGGAAATTTCTGCTGAAAGTCTTAGTTGAGCAAAGAGGATCAACTCTGGTTGGGGGAGTAGGGCCCACTTACCCATCTAAGAGAAGATCTCTCGGTATTCTTGTATGTGTGCAATTTTGTTATGTTTTCTATTCTGTTAAGTTTCCATTTATCTTCTGTGTGATTGTTAGTTAAATTGTTCCCTACAGGATTGTTCTTTAAATTCTAAAAACACCAAAAAGATAGACTTTTTATTTGTCAACATTGTCATATTCAGAGTATTTCATTGTTGCAGATTAACAATGGATACAATTGATCTTCATTTACTTTTTTCTATCATGCTAGATTAATTTCTTTTATTGCAAGTGTGTTTATTTCTAGCAAGTGTGTTTATTTCAGCAAGTGTGTTTATTTCCAGCAAATTAAGATAGTTTCCTTCCAAGCAAGTGTGTTTATTTCTCAGCAATTAGATAGATCTTTATTTCTATATGCACTTTCATTTTTGGCATGACCCACGAACCAAGTTCCATCCAAGAAATCCATTCGACCAAACCCCCCCATACCAAGAAGTCTTATCGCAGATCGCTCTAGACACCTGCGGATTGATAAAAGTAAATGATGATGTATTAATAAGCACTACTAGGGTCGCCACAACACAAGCAAATGAATCAAACATCCTTAAAATGACATGAGAAATGGAAGGACATAAGAAGGAAATTGAGCACTTGAAACATCAAGTGGAATACTACAAGGCTGCAAGGTATGACATAGGTGATTTCATGTAATATGCATTAGAAATCCATGATGACTTGACCTTGGTGCAAAAGGAGTTCTACAAGGATGTGTTAGATCTATAGGATGCCTACCAAGATGCATCAAAACATTCTTACATGTTAAAAGAATAGCAACATCATGAGGAAGGATGACAAAGATGCATGTGGATCACTTAGTAGAATGGCAACATGAATTCAAGGAAGCACTCCTTGAGATACCAAGGAAGTACTCCTTGAGATACCATGTTTGAGAGAAAAGAAGATAAATCAAATCAACATGGGACTAAGTTACTCAAATGATACAACTCATAACTTAAATGAGGACACTTAAGAGATATTAAAAGACCATGGTCATTAATTAAAAGATGCGATGAAAATAAGGCATGAATGTCACTTGCTGCCCTTTAAGGCAAACAATATTTTTTTCCTCGACATGAAATAATGGGACAATTGAGTGGGATCTAGGGCCAACAGAGAAGCACTTTAGAACTCATCCTATGCATCAATAAACAACTCAACACAAGAAATGCAAATTGACATATTAACACAACAATATCCAACTAAGTTATTGAAATTCAACTATTGATACCTCGTTCTCCATCCAGATTACAAAATTGGTCCACTTTTTGCTTTGTAACATTTCCTTTTCAAATTGCGTTGGATGCCAGCCATATTTCTCCTCTTCTCAAAACATGGCACATGGACTATTTAAACTAATTAATATGCAATCATTTACTTTTTCCTAGGAAATAAAAAAATATCATTTAACATATTAAATATGCTTACAAATGTGTAGATCAAGGCCTATAAACCTTTCTAGCCACTGTGATGCGTGGCATGAAGTTTGTCAAGCCTAGCCTTGGAGGCATTGTCCTGAAACATATACTAATTCAATTTAACTATGCACAAATAAAATTTAAAAATCATTTAATAAATTTGATAGAATCTTATGAACAAATTCAAATACATGCGTACTCTCCTCACCGGACTTCCTTCATGCATCGGACTTCTCATATGCTTTTATAAGCTCTTTCCATACTTCCACACTTACATCAATTGGCCTTTTTTTGAGCCTTAGCTCAGGAGGGAGTTTTTTTATCTTCTTTGTTTAGTTCCGCCGAAATCTCTTGTAGTTTTGAGACATTCATAGCTTTATCTTCTTTACATACCAACCTATGCCAAATTCAGTCTCCATGTCATGGATAACTACTTTTTGCAGGTGCATGGGTATCTTTGAGAATGGCAAATGTAGATGGTCTTTGAACTATTGAAGGCATGATTCCTTCAACCTATTCACAAACATTTTTCCAACATCTGTCATTCGGACTTCCCCTAAAACCACATCGTATTCTATCTTGGTATTGTAGCTGCCAATGCAAGATGCAAAACATGGCATGGTGGAAGAAGTCTGTGTCCTAGGAGTGGCTGGGACATTGGAAATCTCTGCTCCTTGTTCCACATTCTTAGAGTTTATTGTTATTGATTTCATCCTGGAGCTTTTCCTCAATCTAGGACTAGTTGGGGAATCAATTGATTCTCTTTGACACGGTTGATTTGGTTGCAATGTTTCAGGGGCTTTACTAGATAGTTTTTCTATGTATCTGGCAAGCATTGTTAAGTCCATACCATCCAATTTGTTCACTACCTCTACCCCCAATATGGAAGCCAATGCCTCTTTATCTTTGTCAGTCTCATGTCCCTATATATATATATAAAATAAATTTCTTCTTTTAAATTTAGAAATAAAAAACTAAAAACTACAAATCAAAGAAACAATGGAAACATTTACAAATCTATAAATTGACAATGAATTACCTCATTGTGGCCAGAGTCTGATCCCTTTGCTCCCTTCCCTCTATTGCTTGACATTTTGAGGAGACCCAGGGAAAATTATTTTTGTCCAGTTTGTGGAGGTAAATGAAGTACACATTGCCAGGTATGAAAGTTTTTGTCCAGTTTGTGGTATGAAAGCAAGCTACCAATCAAAGAAATTAAAAGAAATGGGTGATTTAAAAGAAACAGGCGATTAATGAGCAAGCTTTACCTTGAATGACTCTCTTTCTGGAATTTCTTCTTTAACTTGAGGGGATTTGTTTGCTTGCAATACATTGTTTTCCAGAAATAAACATTCAACGGTTGCATAATTCTATACAAAACAATTGTTTAGGCATGAGATGGAGTACAAAAGGTAGGGGAAAGGCTGTAAAAAGAAGAAATGAGTACTAAAATTGAACCTTTACTGTAGAGAGGAAGTCGCGGGCATGAAATGCAGTGTCGAATTGCAGCGTGAATTTTGATCTCTCAAAACCCTGAAGGAAATGATAAATTCATCCAAAACTTAATATAGCACATCAATTTCCACTCAAGTTAAAGCATTGAATTTTAAATGTTCCATGTTAAAGATTATGCTCAAATTTTTTTGCTGGAAACTGAAGAAAAATTTCAAACATCACCATTATACACATTCAAAGATAAAATAGAAAAAAACTTCCTAAACCCGAACCTCTACACATCAAATTCCAAACATCACCATTCTACACATTCAAACATCTAGTGTAACAACAACATACCACCAACTAGCTTGGAAAAAAATGGATACATCCTAGAAAATTTACATAATAAAAACATAATTTGATGGAACTTAAAAAAAGTTGTATTGTGTTTTAGTAACTTGAAAACCAAACTCTTTTACCTATCAAACAAATAAATTCAGATCTCATGCCTTCTCTTGGTTAATGAAGATATACATGCTAGCTAAATCAATCAAGATGTCAAAGATTTTAGCTAGTGGATAGGCTTCCATGCAATACTAATTATGAAAACATAACATATTAGGCTACAAATATGATTTCCATACAACATAAAGTAGGTCATGCTATGTATCAATCTTTCATTAAAGTTGTAGTAAATTGTTAAGTCTTATATGGGTTGACCCATTTGTAAATATTTGTTGGATTTTATTTGATGAGGGGATTTCTACATAACCAAGCCAACTACTTTCACCACGGCCTCTATGGAGGATAAACACCAATCATGAAAAATAAAAAATCAAGAATTAAAGTTTTGGATCTTATCTAACATAAATATTCTCACACTATCCAATGTGAAGTATGTTTCAATCAAGAATAAGGAATCCAATCTCTAGTTTTCAAAGAGAAAATATCTACGGTTTTAATGAATTTGTGGAAGAAGTGTAAGGTAGAGAACTGACTAAAATTATTAGTAATAGGTTTTCTTTCATCTAGGATAACAAGGGACCATGGAAGCGATGTTCAACTAAAATTATTCGTAATAGGTTTTATTTGTAGTTAGCTTGTAAATAAATGTCTTTTTGATGTGAATTTTTAGTCATCTTGTAATCATAAGATTTGAGCTCTAGTTGTCAAGATTCCGCGTGTAAACTTTTTGTGAAGAGAAAAATGTTGCAATGTCCTATTTTGTTTTTCATAGTGCGTCTTAATGAAAAGAGAGCATATTAACAAGATAATTTCAACAATATTCTCTTGGTGCACAGTTGTTATGTGACTATTGTCATTGTTGTGTATTACAGGATCTAGAGGAGGCCATGGAGAGAGGACATGGATGGCGTAGAAGTACTAAATTACAGAGAGGAAAGTGGGAGGAAATAGATATGACAACGGAATCTGCAGATACAATAGAGGTAAGAAGAGAAAGCAACCTCAACCAAAGGAGGAAGGTGTTTATGAATTCACAAATGCTACAACATAGAGGGGATAAAGTCATTTTTTTGTCCATAAGGCCTCTGAGGTCAAACTTATTGGTTGAAAATACATAGGAATGCTGATTAAATGTGATTCTATAATCAAGGGAAAAGTTTGAAAATTAGGATGGCCAAAACATGATATCAATATGTCAAATATATGACTAAAGTGAGGTTCTGTGTTGGATAGCATATTCGTTGAAATGATATAATTGGTGTACTAAACATTATTTACTATGTTGTGTATTATAGCGACTAGACGAGGCCATGGCAACAGATCATGTCATATCAAATGAGGACACAACAGATGAAGCGGGACATCAGGAACTCATATTTTGACTTAACTTATGAAAAAATTATCTAATGGCATTTTGTGATACATCCATCTTTTTTCAGAGTATTATTGAAATTTATAATGTATTATCCAATCTTGACATAAATTAATGCATGTTGTTGATTATTTTAGATGGAGATTGAAGCAAATGCAAAGCCTGAGCGTTCAACTAGCAAAAGAACAAGATATGTATGTGGACGTGGACCTAAAACTATTAAATCATGTAGAGGATAGTGGGTGGAAGAGGATATGACAATGGATCCTAAAGACACAACAAATGATTGCACTGAACAAGAGGTTGGTCATGACTATAGTACATGGGATGAATACTTTTAGAAAATTGTTGTTTGTGGATGTTCTGTATGTCGTGGAAAGAAACAATTCAAACGAGCGATTGTAAAAATAAATTACATATATGATGAGCTTCTAGTCGGTAGAATGCCTCCTATAATCGATTCAAATCCAATAGGAATTATGGTAAGGAATTTTCCAATTTGATATAAATAACATGTATACTTCGTTTAAACATTGTTTTATATTATTTAAATAACTAATTTTTTTCTTAATGGATACTTGCAGGATAAAGTTCTTGGTTTAAAGTTTCTTGGATCATCGAATTCCAGCCTAGAGGGCAATGATCATTTATCAAGTGATACATCTAACACAAATATGTGCCAATATACCAGCTCAGAAGATGAAGAATTGATGAAAACAAGTAACAGAACAAGAATCGGTTTAAAGATGCATAATTTGCTTAAAGAGAAGGGGAAGGTGGACTACATACCCTTTGAGAATGAATGTGATGGAGATGATGACTTGCCCCTGAGTTTGAGATCAATTTACAAAGAGGCATTTGATCGTCGACTATATTGTGTTTGGCCTAGTGATCAACAACTACCTAGAGTGTATGAGGTGTTTCAATTTTAGGGATACAGCTACATGATACGACCCTCCAATATTCATGGAGCGAATCTAGGCCTCTTTATTGTCCAAAATGTACATTTGGGATCTAAACATAGAAATAATTTAGAACAAACCACTAGGAGATTAATGCCATATTATGTTCCATCATATTACAGTGGTGAATGGAGAAGGCTAGCAGAATATAAGCCTAGCATGTCATCATATGGTCTAAATTTGAATATGTATACACATCATCTCCAATTGGAAAGTGGAAAAGAAATGAATAGAGGTCATCTTATGTATATAGATAAACGTGCATACACACACAAAAATATTGTAGGATTTATAAATAGTAGTAAGGGAAGGGACCCTATTGTAAGATCGAATTATCAATTTGTTGAGGTTATAAATGATAAAGATGGAGATATGGAAAGAGAGGTTGATAGATTGATAATGGTTGAGGCTATTATGGACTTTACCATTGGGGATGAGTTATTGATTGATTACCCCTTCTTAAAATGCACTCCTGTGCAAAAGAAAAGGGAAGAACAAGGTCTCCCTAAGGATGTTCTTAAGGGAAGAAAACCAAAGAATAATAAATGAGTGTGGACTGATGTTTTATAAACTATGTTGTCAAAATTGCGTTTTATTTAAATTATTGTATAAAAAAGGTAGTCTATAAAATAATTTTCCATTATTCAATTGATGTATATATGTTCATACAATTTATATTTTTATTTTTTAAGCCATATTTGATTATATTTCTTTGAAATTGATACATTTATGATTTATCCAATTGTTGCCAAACATTAAATAATGCTTGCATTTGTTGATAGGTAGAAGATGTTGATGAAACACATACTAATACCCAAGATCCAACTGGGTTATTAAGATTTGGACTGGATGATCCAAACCATCCTTTAAACAAAAGTAGTGTGAAAAGAGCAACATTGAAGAGAATACTACCAGTTGAGAAATTTGAAGAGCTAATGAGATCCGCATACACTGATGACATGCCACCTAGCCTTAATGATGATGATCATGATAGTGAAAATGCAGTGCATGAAGAAGGATTGAATGAAATCCTTATAGGTTTCTTTGGGGATGGAAACAATGATGACAATAATGATCATATGGTTGAGAATAACAATGATAGCAGGGGTAATTACCACCAATGTAATGTTGATGATAACAACTTGAAAGACTCCATCAAGCAAGCAATGAAGACACCCGTGTTCCAATCGGGTGCAAGTAGAACCTCAAAACTGGCATGCACATTAATATTATTAGAAATCAAGTCACTATTTGGTTGGTTAGACAAAGGATTCATTACCTTACTGAAGTGAGTTGAAATCTATTTCTTACTTTACATTGTCAATTGGTGTACATAATTCGTAAACATTCATCAAATTCGTTTATATTTCTTTAAGTGGATTTTAAAACCATATATTGTATATAAATAGTCCTAGTATAGATTGACATATCAAACATGTTCATCATAATTCAAACATTCAATTGATTTAATCTCTAGCAATCTTACAGGGCACTAAAAAATAAAATATTCCTTGAAAAGAATGTTTTACGTCACATGCCAATTATACCTATACTTCAACGAATGTTTTGTTGCAAGTCACTTGCACAATTGATGGATTGGCATGCAAAGAATAGGAGTAAAGATGGATTTATGTGAATTCCGGCCGACTCCACAGCAATGAAACACATAGAGGAAAAATGGCTAAGAAAATTCAAAGATGAACCCCGTAGTACATCAAGTTTGGTCTTGCAAATTATGGAGTGTGCCCATTGTCTTTCCTGAGGTCAAATTATAGTGTTTGGCTAGTTAGATTGATAGTATACAATATTCCCCATGGATGACTATTAGAAAGGAGCACCTTATGCTGACTCTCATTGTTCTAGGAAAACATCAAGTTAAAAATATGGATGTTTATCTTGCGCTTTTATTGATGAGATGCGATTGCTATGGAAACTCATAAGAATGTATGACATATCACATCCTCCATCAAATAGGTCCTTCATGTTGTATGGTGTGATTTGTTGGACTATTCATGATTTCCCGGGACTTGGTATTTGTTCTGGTAAGATAAAATATTTACGTATTTACACTCGTAATTTATTTTCATCCCAACTTTCATACTTAGTTTTATACTTTTTTTGATGTTATTAACTTTACTTATTGAATTGCAAGGCTTCAAACAAAGGGGATATTTGCATGTCCAAGATGTGCAAAATAGTTTCAAGGGTGGTATAATAAAGATCTACATAAATTTATCTACGCAAACAACAGGGTTTTTCTACCACTAGATCATAAGTTTAGAAATCACCTAAAGAATCAATTTGATGGAAAACTTGAAAATAGAGGCCCTCCGATGACTATGGGTCTAGGTGATTGGCTTAAAAAGTATGAAGATGCTGAACTGAAAGCTTGGGAGGATTTTTTTGATCGAGGTGATTCAATTGAAGAACCTGAACAAGTTGTAGTTAATATGCCAGAAGGAATGAAAAGGAAATCCATATTTTATGAGCTCCCTTACTGGAAGGATCTCTTAATATCTCACCTATTAGATCCTATGCACATCTTCAAAAATATCCCAGATTCTATATTTCGACATATATCAGGCAAAGAGAAGGACACCTTGTCTTCAAGGAGATATATTGCTCTTTTGCGTGCGAAAATTGACAGAAAACATTTGTGGCCAAACAAGGAAAATGAAATATATGCAGAAGCTCCATGGATTTTGACAAAAAAAAGAGCTAGACCAACTAAAAAATATCATCCGTTCAATAAGGACACCTACTGGCTGTGGGTCATCATTGGCTAAAGCTTTTACAGTTGATGGACATATCACAGGATTTAAAACACATGATTTTCATAATTTTATGAAGGTATTATATATCATCATTTAACATTTACTGGTAACATTGATTAAGTACTAAATATATTTTGATATTTTATTGTGTGAGAAAAAATTACTAATGACCTTTTCATAAATGTGTTTGATAGCATATCATGCCATTGGCAATTAGGGGGGATTCCTATCTTACAGTTGACTTAGGGAATGTCATAAGTTGATTGTCAGCATTTACAAGGCATGTGGTTATATCAAATGTTCATGTGTGAAAGACATAGAGATATTATATTGCATTTTAATTTTTGAATAAAGTTTCATACTAATTTACTATTCTTATATTAGGTGGGTGACCTCCAAGGAGATCCACAAATGTGAAGTACCAAAATGGAAGAAGGAAATTGCAGAAATTGTATGTGTATTTGAGAAGGAGCTCCCTACAAGTTTCATGGACCTACAAGTCCATTTACTTATACACCTAGTCGATGACATTGAATGGTGGGTGTTGTATCAATAAGGTGGATGTTTTTCTTTGAGAGGTATATGAAAACTCTAAAAAGATATGTCTGACAAAAGGCACATCCAGAGGGTTGCATGGTTGAAGGCTATGTATTGAATGAAGCATTTTTCTTCCTGTGTGAATTCCTTGGTAAGGATTTTGAAGATGGGCCACACTTCTGGCATGAAGAACAAGCATCAGATATTATTGATGGAGAAAAACAACAATCTAATGGTGTTCAAGTATAAATTAGTAAGTAAATTCATGACCAGTGTGGTTGTTTTTCTTGTAATCATTAATTTACTCTATAATTTATTTGTCAAATTAACAGCATGACATTTGGAGTTTGAAATAAACATGTTGACATGTAATAGGTGTAGATGAAAGTGCTATACTCGACAAGTTCAGTCTGTACCACATGGACTTTATGAACAAATGGATTGATCTGTATGATAAAAAGAGAGAAGAAGTGTTAGAAACAAGGAGACAATTTAAGAGATCGAACCCAAGGAATACTCTACTTCCCACTGATTTTCTTGGGGAATGGGGTAAAGATTGTACTCTAGAATGGGTTACTGAACAAATTCAAAATCAAATAGAAGATGCAAGTATAGATTCAAACATAACAAAAGATGAAATCAACATGTCTAGAGGATGTGAAAGAAAGGTATAGTTGGAATTTTACAAAATGTTGTTTCCTTATAGTTTTGACACTATTAACTATTTTAATATTAGTCATTATATTTTTTTTCACTGAAATGAATGGTCTTTCACAGGTGATGAAATATCCAGCAATGTGGGCATATGGTCGACATTATCGTGTAGAAAGTGTAGATGTAAAGAGACGATCCTTCGATTGTGGCATCATGGTTGACTTCAAGCAATCTAGTCAATCAAGCTCAAAAGATAAGAATATAATTGAAGGGAATCTACAATATGCTAGGAAAATACAATAAATTATTGAGTTGGATTACCATTCTTTTAAATGTTGTATTTTTAAGTGTAGATGGTACGAAGCATTTGAGAGGACACAAAGACATGATACCCATAGTGGATTGTTTTCTATAGATTCCTCATGGTTCCTACTGGAGTATAAGGCTGTATTTTTAAGTGTAGATGGTATGAAGCATTTGAGAGGACACAAAGACATGATACCCATAGTGGATTGTTTTCTAAAGATTCCTCATGGTTCCTACCAGAGGATAAGGAGCCTTATGTTCTACCAATTCATTGTGAGCAGGTATTTCTTTAACTCAAACAAGAAGCGGCAGTGATCATTAATCTATTAATTCATAGTTTATTGCGAATATACACATGTGTTATTAATCAATAAAATTGTTATAACATACATCTAATATATGTATGTCGTTCATGTGCAGGTATTTTTCTATGAAGATATTTTGGACCCGAAATGGATATGTGTCATACATTATGATCCAAGATTAAGGCATGTATTTGACGATGCATTAGTGGATACTGAGAAAAATAATGATGGTGAATAAAATTTGAGAGAGGGATTAGAGAACATCGAACAAAATTGACATCTATGATGATGTTGAAGATGGTTATGTTCAGGCACAAGAAGACAACAATATGGATGGTATAGAAAATGATGATCCAAATACATCTAGTAACAATATAGATGGTCTACAGTCAAATTTCAATGATGATGAAGATGATGCAAGTCAAGATGAGGATGATGATAATATTAAATACTTGAAAGAACATATGAACATTGACAATGATACACTGGATGACATTGTAGAAGACAATAATGTTAATGAGCAAGACTTCTAAATTTTTAGAATTATTTGCAATCCATGTTTAAAAAAGGATGATTCTTATGGCCTAAACTTTGAAATGCTTTAGTAATATTATTTATGTCGATACAAATTACCTATTGTAATATCCTTAGATTGTTTAATCTTTGGTATGAATTGTTGGCAGAAAAAATTAGGATTACTTGGATGCTTCTTTCATTCATTTTGTATCAACATATGTTCGTGAAGACACAAATAATCTCGAGTAATGGGAAATAAAGCAATCCGTCATCCAATTCAATATAGCAAATCTTAGGGTTGTATTTTTCTGCAAGGAGTCTTAGCAACTGGACATTCACGAACACATTTGGGACTACTAATTTACCCAAATTTAGCTACCAGAGATTTGAAATGGGTTTATGTTTGTACATCTTCTTATAATGGAAGATAAAAAGATCATACCCTCTAACCGGTGTCCATATGTCCCCTATTTGTTTGTATAAATCTTCTAACTTTTCAGCATGTGGGTTCAATTGGGCATTTCTTCTGGACTTCTGTCTCGACCCAGGGGACTGATCTAGTAAATCCTAGTTTAAATGCCTATCTCCCATTTTTTGCCTCTTACTCTTAGGGTTTTGCATTACTTCCTCCATGTTCTGTAAATTATGAATGCATGCTAATATATGCGAGCTGGTCAGAAGTACTTACTTGGCAAATCGCTCTGGTTATGAATTATTGTCCAGCTACTCCTTGTGATCACTCGTTGCAATGCCCTTCAAAATTCACATTCAATCAACTTAACTCTGTGCAATTAATGACGTCTTGCTTGTGTATCTCATATCATCGAAGGGAATTTAATTTTTCGAATAAGGGACATTAGATCGCCACCATCATGTCTTGTCACTTTATTTCAAGGTGATATGCTTTGAGATCTCATTTATTTTAGTTTTATACTTGTTTGGGATTTTGGGTATCCTAATTTTCATCCCAACTTTCATACGTATTTAAGAAGAGCTATTGAAAAGATTTAAAATTTGAGAAATATGATTATAAATGAAGTAGATTCATTGTGATATCGTTGATGTTACATACACACTTACTTTCTAATTATTTTTTTGGTGAATTATGTTGTAGATTTAACTTGAGCTACTGAGCACAACAGTTGATTTACAAGGGGAGAATTGTTATGGGACTTTTTCCCCAAAATGGAAAAGAAATTTATTTTATGAATAATCCTTTGAAATTATAAGAGGATAAAAATTTATTTATCCATTATAATTAAAAGAGAGATGGCAAATAAAGGATATTATGATCCTTTGGCTAAAATGGAGATTAATAACGAGTATTTATATAATCTCTTTTAATGGGAAGAATAAATGTGTTTATTTAATTAATTATTAGAAGACAACTTTTGTGAAAGGGTGTGATGGTTTGGAAACCACCTCTTAAAAGGTTATATAAGTCATTTGTGTGAGACTTGGAAAAGGCATGGAGAATACTTAAGGAAGATAAGGAAAGAAAGGCAACAAATCATGAAGGAGAAGGATTATAGATTTGACAGGTAGTGATCATTGGAGAAGGGGCACACAGATTGTGTCTAACCCAAGGTACATAATACACTTGGGATTGTCTTTGCTAGGGCTTGTGTGTGCACATGTGTTGAGCATGTTTTGTTGAACATGGCTCTGGAGTACTTGTGTGTGTGTGTGTTTTCTGAAAAAGAGCTAAATGCTTGGGAAACACATGGTTGGTTCTAAATAAGAACTGGATTCCTCTTGGAAGTGCTCACTTGCTGAAAAGGGGTTGAATCTATAGTCCAATCTCTGGAGTGACATTTGGAAGAACTTCTAGGATCCAAAAGATACGTATTTATTCCTTTCTATGATAGAAATTAATGAAGTACTAACTTATTGTTAATAAAAGACATTGATGGGTTTTGATGTTAATATGATTATGTGATTATGTTATCTAATTTGTTTTGTTAATGATTTACTTAAGAGTTCTTATTTAATTAACACATGTTGTAATTTATGTGTGTTATTTATATTTATTTCAACATCATTGAATATTCTAAATTATCTTAACTCAACTATTAACCATAACAAATCTACTACAATTAATTAAATACATAGGGGGAAAAGTAGCGTTACACATGCTAATTAAAGCACCAAGACTCCTAATCCTGGCATGTGCCTAAATAGAAAAGAACAAAAGAAAAAAGACTAAAAATAACCCTATCCTAAGTGAGATTAATATGCACTAACAATTATGATAATTAATACGAATCCAAGCACTACAATATTCTATATTTAATGAAGTTGCAAAAATTATAAATTAAAATAATGATATTTTTCACAACCAATAAATGTAAAAGTGATAAAAATATACTCTTTTCCATTTAAGTTTTATTTTTCAATCAGTAAAATTTAGACATGGACATGGATGCTTTGCTAGGGTAACTTACCAAATGATTACTTTATTTATTACGCCTATTAAAACAAGTCTTGATTCTACAATTACTTATACCAATTTATAATTTAAAAAATAAATCCTTTATGATTTGTCATTATTCTTTTAATTTGAGCCAGGGTTACATTTAGGGTTAGGGTTAGTATTACGATTCAAATTAGGGTTATAATTAGGGCACATATATAACTAAAAGATTAGGGTTAGAATTAGGGTTAGGGTTAAGTCTAAAATTAGAATTAGGGATACAATTCAAATTAAGGTTAAAATCAGGCAAATATATAACAAAAAAACATTACAGTTAAAAATAATTTGAAATTTGTATAGAGACAATTTACAATTATAATGAGTTACAAGTTACAATATGAGTTTCATGCGACAATTTGGAGCCCATTAACAAGATAAGTAACCACAAAACTACAATTACCTTTGATTTCTCTAAATATACATATGCTAACTCTAACCCTAATTTTCACCAAAACCCTAATTCTAATCATTATTGTAATCATTACCCTCAATCTAAACCTAATTATAAATCTAACCCTATTAAAAACCCTCATCCTAACTATATTCCTAGAAAGAAAACCTAATTCTAATTTAACCTTGGTTCATACCCTAACCCAAATTGTAATTGTAATCATAACCCTCAATCTAACCCTAATTGTAAATCTAATCGTAATTCCAATCATAACCATAACATTTCACTTAGCATTGACTTATAAGCCTAACACTAAATATAAACCCTATTTATAAGCATAATCCTAACCCAATCCCTTAACAAAACCCTAATTCTAAAACCAAACTTCATTGAACCCTAACTCTAAACCTAATTCTCACAAGTTGTGTTAACATCACACTTAGTATATCTTTCTATAAACAAAATATGCTAACCTTAACACTAGTTTAAAGCATATCTATAACCCTAATCGTACATGGAACCCTAACCCTAACCATAATTTTGTACATGTATAAAAAATTAAATGTAACAAGATTTATAAACATAACCATAACCCTAATTATATTAAAACCTTTTTCTAAGCATAATTTTGAGCATAACCCTATTTCTAACCCTAACCTTGATTCAACCATGATCTTAAATTTACACTTAGCATACATTTTACTAAAAATAAATATCTTACCCTCGTAACTCTAATCGCAATCATAACCCTAACCCTAATTCTATTCCTTACCATAACCATGATTTAAAACATGAATAAAAAGCTAAATATGAACATGAAATGATAAAATTACTCAATATAGACCATTGAATCTCAATCGTGAACCCTTAAAATTGAAATAAACAACTAAATTTGAACATGGAACAATGTGTACTCAATATAGAGCATTAAATGTAAATAACCCTAACCATAATTTTGCACATGAATGAAACATTAAACGTAACAAGATTTATAAACATAACCATAACCCTTATTAGATTAAAATCTTATTCTAAGCATAATTTTAAGCATAACCCTATTTCTAACCCTAACCCTAATTCAACCATGACCCTAAATTTACACTTACCATACATTTCACTAAATATAAATAACCCTAACTATACATGGAACCCTAACCCTAACCATAATTTGGTACATGAATAAAATATTAAAAGTAAGGAGATTTATAAACATAACCATAACTCTAAATAGATTAAAACCTTATTCTAACCCTAATTTTAAGCATTACCCTAATTCTAATGCTAACCATGACCAAAACCCTAATTAAAAACCCTATTTATAAGCGTAATCCTAACTCAATCCCTAAAAAAAACCCTAACTCTAAACCTTACCTTCATTCAAATCCTAACACTAAATCTAACCCTAACCATAACCATAATTTGGTACATGAATAAAACCTTAAATGTAACTAGATTTATAAACATAACCATAACTGTAATTAGATTAAAACTTTATTCTTACCCTAATTTTTAGCATAACTCTAATTCTGACCTTAACCCTAATTATAACCATGATCCAAACCATAATTGTAGTCATAACCCTAATTCTAAGTTTTCTAATTTTAAGCATAACCATGATTATGACCCAAGCTCTAATTCTATCAAAACCCTCAATCTAACCTTAACACTAATTTAAATCGTAACTATATCCCTATCCTACATGGAATTGTAACCCTAACCATAATTTGGTACATAAATAAAACATTAAATGTAACAAGATTTATAAACATAACCATTACTTTAATTAGATTAAAATCTTATTCTAATTGTAATTTTAAGCATAACCCTAATTCTAATCTAACTTTGATTCTAACCCTAACCTAAACACTAATTTTAAAGAAAACCCTTTTCCTAATCTAACCTTGGTTTTTACCCTAACCCAAACCCTAATTGTATTCATAACCCTCTTTCTAACCCTAATTATAACCATAACTGTAAGATTACACTTGACATTGATTTATAAACCTGACCCTATATCTAATCCTATTTATAAGGGTAATCCTAACCAATCCCTAGAAACAAAACCATAATTCTAAATCTAACCTTTATTAATATATAATTATAATTATAATTATTATATAATATATTATAATAATATATCTAATGTTTATTATAATATTATATTAAATAATTATAATAATTCTTAAGATATATAGGTATGCTAGTATAGTGGCATTAAGTGTTTTAAATTTATAACCAAACATATTTTATTAAATAAATGCACATAATAATAAAGCTGACATAAATTAAATAATCTATATAAATATAAGTAATACTGAAACATAAATCGCAAAAATATCAAATCAAATAAAAAAGAGCAAAATAATACTCGAGAAACCAAAAGTTATTTGAACTGTAAGTGCAAATTTTCTTTTGTTTTATGGAGAATGGATTTTAATTTATTCATTTTGTTAACTGTTGTTTATAAAAAAAATTATTAGGGTTTAAATTTGTTTTATAACTATACTTTAGGGATGTACACATAAATAAAAATATGCAATTTGTAAAGTTAAATTTTATAGTTAAGGAAATATGTAACTATTATTTTATTTTAGGAAATTATGTTATTTTTCAGATTTCAAATATTTTGCTTAAAAATCTAGAGTATCATGGAAAATATTTAGATGAAGTGACGGGATGTTGTTGCATTTTAAATTGGAATACTATTCAATATTATTACATTTTAATATCTTAGGTAGATATTTCAAATCTCTCCACATAGAAGGTTAGGGTTATACACATAAATAAAAATATGCATGCTTTGTAAAGTTTAATTTAATAGTTAACAAAATATTTTAGTGTTATTTTATTTTAGGAAATTAGATTAGTTTTGGGATTTAAATTTTATTTTTAATCAGGACATTGATTTTTTTCTTTTCTCCATAATGAAATTTAAATCAATGGTTTATTTTATATAATTTATTTAATCAAAGGTTAGTAAATAAAACCCTAGGCAAAATATGAAATAAAAAATGAAACCCTAGAAGTGAATATCAAATAAAACAATAAAAACATATCAAAGGAAATGAATATGTTGACATTTCATATCTCTCCGCACCTAACTAGGGTTAGTGTTCTACACATAAATTCAACTTTATTTACTCAAGAGTTAAAAATCTAGAGTATCATGGAAAATATTTAAATGATATTTCTTCAAAGTTTAATTTTATAGTAACGAAATATCTTAGTGTTATTATTTTACGAAATTAGATTATTGTTGGGATTTCAATTTTATTTACTCAAGACATTTCAATCTCTCCACACCCAAATAGGGTTAGGGTTCTTCACATAAATAAAAATATGCATGTTTTGTAAAGGAAATAGTTTAGTGTTATTTTATATTGTATTAGTGTTGTTTTTGTTTGTATTAGTGTTATTTTATTTTACAAAAAAAATTAGATATTACATTTTAATAACTTAGTGTAACAAAATATCTTAGTGTTATTATTTTACGAAATTAGATTATTGTTGGGATTTCAATTTTATTTACTCGAGACATTTCAAATCTCTCCACACCCAAATAGGGTTAGGGTTCTTCACATAAATAAATGCATATTTAAATGATATTTCTTCAAAGTTTAATTGTATAGTAACGAAATATCTTAGTGTTATTATTTTACAAAATTAGATTATTGTTGGGATTTCAATTTTATTTACTCAAGACATTTCAAATCTCTCCACATCCAAATAGGGTTAGGGTTCTTCACATAAATAAAAATATGCATATTTTGTAAAGGAAATAGTTTAGTGTTATTTTATATTGTATTAGTGTTGTTTTAGTTTGTATTAATGTTATTTTATTTTAAAAAAACTATTTAGATATTACATTTTAATATCTTAGTGTAACGAAATATCTTAGTGTTATTATTTTATGAAATTAGATTATTGTTGGGATTTTAATTTTATTTACTTGAGACATTTCAAATCTCTCCACACCCAAATAGGGTTAGGGTTCTTCACATAAATAAAAATATGCATGTTTTGTAAAGGAAATAGTTTAGTGTTATTTTATTTTATATTAGTGTTATTTTATTTTACAAAAATATTTAGATATTACATTTTAATATCTTAGGCAGACATTTCAAATCTCTCCACACCCAACTAGGATTAGGGTTCTACATATAAATAAAAAATATGCAGGGTTATTTTATTTCACAAAATTATATTATTTTTAGGATTTCAATTTTATTACGCCAAGAGTGAAATTATATTATTTTTTGGATTTTGATTTTATTACACCGAGAGGCCGTAACCTAGGCTGAAATGGCTTGAGCATGTTAACAAAAACAAATTTAAAAATATGAAATAATTAAATAGCTGACATATTAAAATAAATAATCTCAAACATTAAAAAAAAATAGCCGACAAATGTAACATTAATAATTAAAACATATATAAAACATATATGTTTGAAAGTGTTCAATATGGAAAAATAGCAAAACAATTACAAAAGAATAAAATCACTAGCGGCAAAACAATCAAAATCAAGAATCAACAAAAATCACAGGTATGGATATCATGGTTTTCTAGTGGTGTTAATTTTGTATGCATAAATCATTTCATATTGCTGGAATATCAAAAAATTTAATTTCATTGTTAAAATATTAAAAAAAATAAATGTGTTGCAACATTAAAAAATTAAAATTAAAATTAAAATCAAGATGAAAAGAATAAACAAGTGCCACGTAATGGCCAGTACTGCCTTGTAGTATTGTTATTATAGTATTTGTTTAGTTGTAAATAGTTTATTAGAACCACTAAACAGAGAAGTAGAGAACTACTAGTAAACAACCATAAATAGAGATCACGAGAAATTAGCTCTCTATTAATAACCATTTGTTTTAAATAATCCCCTTATTCCACAAAGATAATTAACTTTTAATGAACAGCTTCAAAGGCTTCACTAAATATATATTAAAAACAAATTATTCATATAAAACTATAGAAAATAACAAACAACTTTACTAAATTTAGATTAAAAACAAATTATTCATATAATACTATAGAAAACTGACAAATACATTAATGTAATAACATGGCGAAATATTTTTCATGATACTATAGATTTTTAACTTTTGACTAAATAAAATTGAATCCTAGATTTTTAACTCTTGAGTAAATAAAATTGAAATCCCAAAAATAATGCATTATTGTAAGTTTGAAGAATAATTACACAATATAATAACAATAACATAATCATATTTTTCCTTAACTATAAAAGTAAAATTTACAAAGCCTATTAAATAACACAAATATTTCCTTAACTATAAAACTAAACTTTAAAAAGCCTGCATATTTGTATTAATGTGGAGAGCCCTTAAACTATTAAAATGTAATAATATTAATACTATGATAATTTAAAATGCATTAAAATTTTGTAAGTTTAAAGAATAAAATAAAATGTGTAGAACCCTATTTTTTTTAATAGTATTATTAATATTATAACTTTGTCCCTTTGAAATTTTTTTTTTTTATTAAATTAAACTGTTGATTTTAGGCATGACTTAACTAGTGGGAGACAAAATTTGTGTTTATAATTTGTTTACTTGCCACATCCTCCCCTCAAACCAAAATTCTCTCCACATTTATAGCTTTTTGTTGCACTCTCACAATCCGCAAAGAAGAGGTCATTTTTTTGAGCGAATGACAATACAGATAAATCATTTTTCAATGATTTTTTGTTAAAAATTTATCATGTTTGACATAGGAAAAGTACAAATTTAAATCAAATTTGCCCGACAAGAAAAATAATCATGTATTTTGATTGGTTTACAATCAACAGATTAATAAATAGATAAGTGCGAACTCATTGCAATAGTACTGGCCGCCGAAGTACTAATAAAACCAAAAAAAACATAGAATTTGTTGTTAAAATATTAAAATAAATAAATCTATGCTGCAACATTAAAAAATTAAAATTAAAACTAAAATCAACATGAAAAAATAAATAAAACCAATAAAACTAAAAACATGGAAAATAATTATATATAGAAAAAATGGTGCATATTATAAAAAGATACATCTGCCATACTTCTACTCTAGCTCCTACACACAAAAACCACACATTAACTTTTTCTGTAGCGTTGAAAAAATTACAAATTGAGAATTTAGTTAAAAAGTGTAAATTAGAAAAATAGGAGACACAATGGAAAAAACTATTTATTATTTCCCACTATTTCTTCCTACTAACAATTTCTGAGGATTGAAGGGTTTTCGAGGAACAACGAACAATGAAGAATTTCTGAGAACGGTGAGGGTTTCTGGGAATGGCGAAGTGTTTCTGAGGAGGTTCTGGGAACGACGATGAGTTTTTGTCTGAGAAGTGCATTGCTCTAGCATTTTGTCGGGCGGATTCAGGAGTGTTTGGGACCCGTGGACCGACTTGTTATCTTCTACCTATAAAGGGCTTTTGGAACTAGGGACGACAGAGGGACAGTGGGTCAAAGAAGCAAGTAAACAAATCTCGGTGGGGGCCAACTGCTGTTTTCATTCGCTTTTGTGCATGAGAATCTGGACGAGGGTGAGATCCTAGACAGACATGGAGCAATTAGAGGTACGTTTCAGTTTGTTTACTCATTCTTTTGTCTCTTTGTAGGGAGTTGTCTCTTGTATCTTTTTCAAGCAAGGTTGAAAATTTCAAACCCTTCTCAACTTGGAAACTCTTCTCAAACTACATTCTCCTCTTAGGTGGAGTTTTAGGCATAATCCAACTGTAGGCTCTTAGTTCTATGGTTAGGAAATTTATCCAGGATGTGGATATTCCCTGGAACTAGCTCCTTCAACTTTCAAAAAGACCTGCATGGGTAGATCTTAGCTTGAAGGTTGATAATCGGGGATCTCTCTTGGTAGAGTATCCTCTATGGTCAGAGTACCATCAGGTTAACGCAGTAAAGCAGTAGAAGGGTATTCTAAGGCGTAGACAAATCAGTAGAAGGGTATTCTAAGGCGTAGACAAATCTGAAAGATGAGGCAAACACATAGGAAAAAGTTTATTATGATTCTGCCTAAAGTACATAGCAACAACAAAAAAGTTTCTAGTATTTTGCCTCAGATAAAAGGGAGGCAAACTGAGCCGGGTGAAGCCAAAGAAAAGGGGAAGCTTGTAGGAAACTCGGAAGATGCAGTGCCAAAGGTAGACAAAGCAGAACCATATGCAATGGAGATTGGGGTAGGTGATGAAGCATATTGAGATAACAAAGAGGTTTATAGCCCTATGTACATACCGTTATTATCATCATCAGAGCTGTATGTGGCAGATCTCAGGAGCTTGAGGGAGAGGATAGAAACACTTGAAGAAAAGGGGCTGCAGGGAGACAACAAGATGAAGGAAATGATAAAAGACAGAGGCACGTTAGAAAGAGAGAATAAAAATCTTAAGGAACAAGTTTTGAATATACAGATTAGTATGGAAAGAGGACAACAAGAACTAAGCATTCTAAAACAAGAAGTAAAACAACTGAAATCAACGGAATATAAGAAGCTAGAAGTAGCAAATGGAGGTGACGCAACTCAAATGAAGGAGTTTCAATCGGTCATTGCTGACTTGGACATAAAAGAAACCCAGTTAAGAGATAGAATAGAAGAGGCTAAATCTCAGTCTCAAGTCGTAAGTGAATCTTTAAAAGAGCAAAAAGAAATATTTGAGAAACAAATCAATATTCACATAAAAGAAGAAAAGGACAAACAAGACAAGGCAGTAAATATCATCATCAAAGGTTTAAGGGACTTTGGAGAAAAGGAAAGGACCGACATTCTTGCAAGAGATTTCCTTAAAGACAAGCTGAAATGGGCATGTGTTATTCAACAAGTGAACAAGATAGGAAAGAAACCAAAGGAAGGGAGGAATAGATAAGTAAGAGTTATCTTAAGAAACATGGAGTATAAGAATGAGATTCTAAAAAAATAGGGGGTTAATTAGAGACACTCACATATTCTTAGATGAAGATTTGACATTCTCACAACAAGAAGATCGAAGGAAGGAGTGGGAGAAAGTGAAATCTGCAAGGGATGACAGAAAGTGGGCATGGTTGAAAAATGGGAAAGCCCAAATCAGCGAAAGACTTTCACACAAGAAATAGGGATTCAGGGCCCCACGAGAGTATCTACAAATTGTAAGTTGGAACTGCAGAGGATATCCATGGAGGAGAGGACCGGGGTTGGGGCCCATAGCAGAGGGAAAATACCTGATTATCCTTATGGAGAAAACTTTAGTTTGGAATGATGGAACTAAAATAGGTAAAGGGCATGGGGGTATCACCGTGCTAATCAGAGATTTGTGGGGGTGGGATCACGAGATTTGAGAAAGGGGATCCGAACAAGCAGTACATTTGGATAAAAATAATTGACAATGAGGCTATAGTCAGGTTGGCTGCATGTTACTTTGTCCCAAAAGGGTCTAAGTTCTACAAAAAGAGAAATCTTGACAATGAAGACCATTATGTTGCACTTATGAAAGACATTTCTACTTTCAGCCCTTTAGGAGAAATCATCTTATTTGGTGATTTTAATGCTAGGACATCAAACAATCAATCTCTTCATTTGGGCAGAGAGGAAAGAGGGGATAACAACCTGTTATGGTTAGAGGAAAGCAAAGATCAACTTTGGGAAAGAACCTCTCAGGATCGTAATGGTAGTGTGAATCATTTTGGAGTGAAATTATTAGGACTGTGTAGTCTTTTCAGCATGGTTATTTGTAATGGTATGAGTAATTGGCCTAGTTTCAGGGGTATCACTTGTAAAATAGGACAACAGTCAAAGTGTGGTGGATTATGCTATCTGTTCTTAGAATTGTACTTCCAGGCGGTTAGAATTCATCATTAGGGACTACATTATTGATATGATATCTGATCATATGCCTCTTCTAGTTAACTTTGGTGTTTAAAATGTTATGCAAAAAGAGGGGCAGGTCCAAAATAGGCATAAGAAAGTTCACACACAAGGTAGAATCTTGGTGAACCAAAAAAATAGGGAGATTTTTGTTGCTACCCTGAAACAACACTTCCAAACGTCAAAAAACAACTTAGGGGGCAAAGATACAAACAAGGAAATAAAGAACAATATTAGCAACAGTATGATGATCCCTCTAATCCACAAGGCTCTAAATTCATGCAAGAGATCTCGACCTAAGAAGAGGATCTCAAATACTTTGCTAAGCAATCTGTGGTATGACGAAGAGTGCAAGGCGGCAAAAAGAGCCTTCAAAGAGACAGACAAATAATGAAAGAAGGGAAAAGTATGAGAATTGTTAAAATTCAAAAAAGAAAGCTATGTTGCTGATAGAAGGAAAGAGTTAATATATTTGGGTAAAAATAACCCCAAAGGATTGTGGAGGGAGTTGTAGCAAGAAAGAGAACATACTGAAAACAATAGATCACAAATGACCAATGGTTAGAATATGTGAGGCTCCTTTATGAACAACCTCAAGAGAAAGTCGACCCTCCTATAGTCAACACGTCAATCGAGCTCTTCTCGGTGGAAGATATCAAGCAGGGGATAAAAAAGTTGGCAAGTGGCAAGGCACAGGGCATAGATGGGATGCAAGCAGAATTTTTAAAGTGGGGAGTTAAATACCTTGCACCAAACATCAAAAGTGTATTAAGTGGCATCACAAGCAAGGGTTTTCTGATTGAGTGGGCTACTAGCATTGTTATCCCTCTCTTTAAGAGTGGTGATATCAACAATCCCTCTAATTATCGTACTATCATGGTGAATCCTCTTCTTGGAAAATTGTTTGGGAGCTTGATAGAGCATAGGATCATTAATTGGGCAGAAAAAGAGGGAAAAAGAGCCAAAAGGGAATGCTGGTTTTAGACCAAGACATTCTACCATTGATCATTGCATTACTCTTAGACATCTGATCGAAAACGTTTGGGACACTCAGGGTGGAGAGGCCTTTTGTTGCTTTGTTGAAATTTTAAAAAGGCTTTTGACACAGTTCCTAGGGTCAAACTGTGAAAAAGGATGGAGGAGCTTGGGATTCTGGATGAGTATAGAGCAGCTGTGCACAAGCTTTATTAGTAGCTTAGAAATAAAATTAGAACTAAAGAGGGTATGTCAGAGTGTTTTGGTAGTGACATCAGGGTCAAACAGGGTTGTCCCCTCTCTCCTACTTTATTTGGCTTATACATTGATAAGCTTGAAGATTGTTTAAACAATATCGTTGGTGAGGGTATTCAGTTGGCAGGTTTTGTGGTGAAGTTGCTTTTGTATGCAGATGATCTTATTCTGCTTGTCAAAACTACCCACGGTTTGAGAGAGCATTTGAAGGAGTTAGAGCTCTTATGTCAGGAGGTTGGGACGCAAGTGAACATATGTTGTATCTATATATATATATATATATATATATATATATATATATATATATATATATATATATATAAGTAAGTTTGTATAAATGATTTAGGTTAATAAAAAATTAAACAATTAATTTAAATTAATTTTAGAGTTATGTTTATAATCATAAATGAATATTTCAAAATTAAATGTAATGGATATGTGTATGTAGTTCTAGATTTGATGATAAAATGTGGAAGTTGAAAATATGTAGAACTAGTTTGTCAATGGGTGAAAACACAATAGTGTGTCCAATATTATTGGTCTAATTGTTCTAAACCAATTGTAAAGAATTTGAGGACAATGTAAAGTAATGATTTGAAACATTTTCTCCATAAATTGGTTTATAATTTTTTAAAATTTATTTATGTTTTTATTAAATTTTTAATAAAAAATTATTATATTTTTATTATTTTTAATAAAACATTATTATATTTTTATTATTTTATTCTAACCCAACTTTTACTACAAATAAAGTATTTCCATGATTTCTTGGAAATTAAGATTTTTTTGGTAATTTTTTATTGAATATTTTATTCATTATTAAGTTTTTATAGTCAATAATGTCACAATGTCAAGTTCTTCTGGTAGAATACTAGTATCAGGCTGAACCACAAAAGACAAGCTATCGCAAGCTCCTATAAATTATAGAAAAAAAAATGCAACACAAAGAAAAATACACGAAAATGAAACCAATTGCATTGTATTAACCCACGAATGAGATGTGCATATATAGGAGAGAGGGAAGATGAACCACCACCCAGAATAATGGAGAAGAATAGGTATTCAGCTCACACTAAAAAATGCAACACAAAGAACAATACACGAAAATGAAACCAATTGCATTGTATTAACCCACGAATGAGATGTGCATATATAGGAGAGATGGAAGATGAACCACCACCTAGAATAATGGAGAAGAATAGGTATTCAGCTCACACTAACTGAAATAGGTGGTGAGTTAACTTCCCCATGACTGGCAAGAGGTGCTGAGTTAACTTCCTCATGACCGGCAAGAGGTGGCAAGCTAACTCCAGGAGGCTCACTAGATAACTAGCAAGTTTTCTCCCACTAACTAGGACACCTAAGTAGGCTTAATGCCATGTGGAATTATCCATGTGTAAATAAATAATATCTACATTAACAGCCCTTTAAGCATAGCTTAGGTGGGTACAAAGAAATTGGGTCCTAACAACTAGGCTTGATGAGGTACCCAGGTACAATGCTATCTCTCATAAAGTGGAGAAATAGAGAAACCCCATGGGAAAAAAAATCCCCCAAAAGAGAGAAAAGGAAGTGAAGAGGGCTAGAAGGCCACCTAAAGATGTTGTTGCTACTGAAGTAGGTTGCACCCTAAGAAGAGCTCGTAGATGTTTTTTTTTTCTTTCCTTATGTTAATCTGCTTTATTTTTATTTTTTAAAAACTTGAATTTGAATTTGTTATGTCTTGAACACTACAACAAAATAGGCAATTAGCACCTAAAATAGCATTGGAATTTAGTGCATTTGAGTTCATGAATTGGACACTTCTGCCAGCGCAAAACTTGGCGCCAAACTGCATGTTCAGTTCGGTGCCATTTTTTGCACCGAAAAAGTAGCGCAAGAAATAGTGCTGAGAAATGCAACCAATTTAATGTCAAAAATAGTGTCTAAACTCTCTAACTCATTGATCTATGCTCCATCCACTTGAAGACCCCTGAAGCATTTGAAATATTTTATAGGATAATATTTATAAAGATTTTTTAGGGAAATGGACATCCATACAAATTAACATCATTATACTTATAAATCTCCATCAAAATAAAATCTACAACAATATCCAGTATATATAAAATAACAAGATAATTATTATAACATGATCATCATATATAATTAAAACAAGTGAGTCAAATATCTATAATTTAATTGAATTTGACAACATCCATCCTGAGCAATAAATTAAAATCATCATATGTAATAAATATCCATCCAAAAATTATCGACCACTTTCAATATATATAAATTGACAAGTCAATACTGATAAGATCATCATCATATATAACTAAAACAAGTGAAAGTCAAATATGCCACTAGATCAATAACATGTCAAAATGATACATGTCCAATAGTCGACATAAGTAAAAATGATACATGTACAAATGATATAAGTAAAAATGATAAATTATGTAACTCAAAATGATACAAGTCAAGATGATACATGTCCAAATGAGATAAGTCAAAATGATACATATCAAAATGATACAACTCAATAATATGGTACTGCAGGCCGTGAAAATGATACATATGATAGTAACCATGAAAAGAGGCATCATAACGATATATCAGCAATGATCCATGATGCAGTCTATATGATCATGAAAGTCATTGGCTACTACCAGCAACTGTCTCATCGTGATCATCACCATCGTGATCATCACCATCGTGATCATCATCGTCATCATCATCATTGTCATCGGCCTCGGTGTCTTTTATATCTACGTCATCATCATCCTCTACCATGTGATCTATACTAGAACCAACATATTCTGGATCTATATCATGAGGATCATCTTGATCTTCTGGAAGATTCGTGTTCTGCAAAAAATACATTTAAAATGAAAAGTTATTATTTATTTCATGCAATAATTTATTTTTCTATTATATATCTAATATTACAACATATGAAACGAAACCATAATCGTATTACATCATATCAAAGTGCACATAACATAATAAAATTTCAAAAAAGTTAAAGTTAATATGTCATTCCAATGATGTAAAACATGCAACAATTCTAATAAACGTTAGTAAAGATCATAAAAAAATTTGTTATACAATTTAACTATCAACTGTAAATTCTATTACATAACCTTAAGTGCCAACCCTTTGCATTTTGTGCTATATATGATTATGTTTGCCTCAATAGAACATTTTTCTGTGGAAGACCTTTCTTACATGGGAATCATGCTCTAAATGATGATTCTTGAATAAATAAAGCAGTCGAGGTTGAAAACCAGAAATGGCGGCCTCTTTTGTCAGAAAACATAAAAAAAAGGGGGCAAATGTTGAAAACCAGCAATGGCGGCTTTTCCTAGAGGAAAAATTGAAAACCAACAATGGCGGTCTTTTCTTCGAAATTCCCTTTTCCTTCAATAAAATTCCTTTTTGTAGTTCTGCAGGTTGGCATGATAAAAAGAATAAAGAGCTCCTGACAGCTCTGGAGAGCTCCTGACGGCTCCCAAAAGCTCCAGATGGCTACAGATTCCTCCAGATGAATACCAGCTAATACTACCCTTCCAAGCACCATTGGGCATTATTTTCTATGCATCGTGAAATTCAATTCGGTAAATAAAGGTAAGGCGAAATAATTAAAGGGATGGGTACTTTACAAGGTATATTCTTTCCCTAAAACTTATATAATTATTCTAATATGTTTTATATATGCCACGTGTTTCCCAAAGTGCCCGCATGCAGTCTCCCACTCCACGACTGTTGCATCAATCATTGCAGTCTGATAGGTGGTAGTCATAGGATTGTCCGCAAGTCTCGCGTACTTCAAAATAAGTTATAAGTACTGGTCATCATTGCAAACAACATTTGAAATAAATGCCATAAAAGGGAGTGAGCGCCATATTGAGAAATCATTATAACTAGTACTTATGATTATTTATGGCAAGTACAATGAAACGACATGAGAAGCAGGATTGCTGACCTCAACTCTGGATGTGTATGGAAAAGCAATTAAAGCAGCAGCTAAGAAATTGTGCTTCGCATGTGGCCACTCTGGTTCACAACTTTGAAGTACACGCCATGAGGGATGAAAAGGCAAGCAATATAACTGCCAACTTGTCAATCTATCATGCAATTACTCCTGCGCAATACCTGCAATTGACAACACAAAGTTCATAATTCTTTCTCGTTTGAAACAGGAATTAGAAAATAGAGAGAAAAACAAGCAGAGCTCAATTGAAATGCCTTGTTGCAGAATCATATACAATCAAGTGATTGAATGGGTAACAAGAGGAAAGAAGATCCAGAAAATGCAATCTTTGATGACGCCAGTGCATAGGTATTCTAGCAAGTAGGGTGGTTAGAATTCTTGCAGAAATTTGATGGCTTTGAAGCTAAGTTGGTTGAGGAATTCGTCACAAATTTTGACATAACTTTCACCACAGTCAAGGGGGTAATGATTCAAATTAATCCAACCATAATTAGTCAGCTTTCTGGTATTCCTACTGTTGGTGTTGATTTATTTTCAAGTAAACCCTCATATGAAGAATTAGTTTAGAATTTCCATGTTGCTTTGGAGCCCCTACCCTGGTACATTGTAAGTAAGGGAGCAACAAAAGACATTGAACGGACCAGTCTTCTGGACCCATGGAAGATGATGGTCTTGTGGATAATGAAATTATTTACATGTTATGGGCAGTATGGTGTAATTTTGGGCCCTGGGATGCGGTTGATTACCCATCTGAGACATGGAGCAAATAACCCTCAGCACTTGATAAATGTTCCTTCTTTTCTGCATGCTAACCTGGTAACCATGATGACCAAAAGAAAGAACAAAGAAGGGAAGATAAGCCACCCAAGATTGATACACTTGATTATGAGGCACCACTTCCTATCATAGGAAGATGGTTAGCAAAAGTGGGAAGATTTTCTTGCCCTGCAACCAAGAAGAAAAAAAGTGAAGCATCATACTTCTACTGTATCCATTTTAGGAGACCCTGCCGTAGTTTCTTCTAAGTCTCCTGAAGTCCAGTTCTAATGGTTTCAGAGAAGGACAGAACATGGTACTCAAGCAAGTGAGGTTGTTGATACAAGAATTTGTCACCACCGGTTGGTTATCTCTTCAGATGAAGAGGAATAACAAAACCCTATCGCCACCTTAGGCAAACAATCATCCCCTACTACACATCCAGGAGAAGAAGAAGCTCATGAAGAAGAAAGGGGAGTTGAAGAGGCTAGTGGCAGTGAAATTCTAGAGGAAACTAGTGAAGGGATGTTCCAGAAGAAACAAAGCAGGCTATTTTGCAACATAGCTATAGATAAGGGAAAGAAACCCTTGAGGAATCCTCTAAAGACACCACAACATAGGAAACAAGGTCTACCCTGGCTCTCTCTGAAGATGAACTTAAATTAAAGCAATGCAAGGCACAATTGGAGGCCATGACCCTGCAATTGAAGGCCAAAGATGAGGATCTAGAAAAGAAAATGGCAAAGGATGAAGAGGAGAAACAAGAAAAAGAAAAAGAAATTTTTAAGAAAGAAATAGATAATCATAAGGATATGGTGGCCCAAAGGGAAATGCAAATTACTCAACTCAGGCAAAAGATTGATCAACACACCCCTGCACTTGTCTCATTGAATGTATATGCTCAAAACCTGCAACTTACACTTGAGAATGGACAGCTCTGGGGTGAAATTATATAGCTCTGGAAGGATCTAGAGGCCCTAAGATAGGAGAAGTTGGCAGTGGAAAACAATTTGGGTCTGATGCCAGTGCCTTGCTTAAGTCACCCAATAACACAACCAATGAGAGAAGGGAAATATAGTACATGGTTCAACAGGGTGTAGGAGAATGATGGGTTCCAGCTGTTCCAATACAAGGATGAAGAAGACTACAATTGCAACACAATTATGGAGAGCAAGAACATATTGGATGAAGCAGATGAAGCATAGCCATGAGGACATGGCATATATTTAGTAGGGGGAGATGATGAGCCATATATTTGACTCATCTATTTCATGATATTTCTTGTTCTTAATACTTTCACAGACACTTTGGGATATATATTTACATATTATTATAATTATGTTTGTCTTTTGGTTGGATTATGTACATGTTTGGTTTTCTTTTCCTTTAATGAAATCTCTTACTTTATTTTACTGAATTACATTTCAAAAGTGCATATCTTATGTATTGTGGTACAAAGTTGTGAATATTTGTAGAAGGCTTGCAGCAAGGAACTGTCAGTGGTCTCTGGATTCCTTCGGAGCCCTCTGTCCTAAAAAGAACCTGAACTCTGAATAGCTCTAGATGCTGAATACCTTCCAAGAATCATCTTCCCCTTGAGTCGATGACTGCCACAACCTAATCCTAGGATGCAAACATAACTTCCGCATCAATCAAGCAAATGTGAAGAGGAACATCACCACGTCACCACATTTTTGGTGACTAACTGAAATATCTGTTAGCTGACCTCAGTTCCAACTGAAGTTTCTACCACCTAGTGCCGTACCATTTTAGGAGAATCTAGTTCACCAAATAGTTAGACTAATGTAGATCTCTGATCTGCAGTTACCACAGAGGAATCATGCATGTAATAAATTATGTAGCTAGCTGTAGTCCCAATTTGCTTTAGTTAGACTTGTTGTTAATTTCTTCTTTCCAATAATGCTCGACTATATAAGTAGGAGCAATTCGTCTCTTTCTAGTTAGTTCCAGTTTCCAGTTTTCATAGATAGTTATCACTAGATTGTTGTAACATGAGGAAAGTTCCTTGTTTTCATACTTGTAATTTTCATCCATTCCTAGATTATGATTTAATGCAAATGAAGGGAAATTTCTGCTGAAAGACTTAGTTGAGCAAAGAGGATCAGCTCTAGCTAGGTGAGTAGGGCCCGCTTACCCATATAAGAGAAGATCTCTCGGTATTCTTGTATGTGTGCAATTTTGTTATGTTTTCTATTCTGTTAAGTTTCCATTTATCTTCTGTGTGATTGTTAGTTAAATTATTCCCTGTAGGATTGTTCTTTAAAATCTAAAAACACCAAAAAGATAGATTTGTTATTTTTCAGCATTGTCATATTTAGAGTATTTCATTGTTGTAGATTAACAATGGATACAATTGATCTTCATTTACTTTTTTCTAGCATGCTATATTAATTTCTTTTATTGCAAGTGTGTTTATTTCAGCAAGTGTGTTTATTTCTCAGCAATTAGATAGATCTTTATTTCTGTATGCACTTTCATTTTTGGCACGACCCATGAACCAAGTTCCATCCAAGAAATCCATTCGACCAAACCCCCCATACCAAGAAGTCTTATTGCAAATCGCTCTAGACACCTCCATATTGATAAAAGTAAATGATGATGTATTAACAAGCACTACTAGGGTCACCACAACACAAGCAAATGAATCAAACATCCTTAAAATGACATGAGAAATAGAAGGACATAAGAAGGAAATTGAGCACTTGGAACATCAAGTGGAATACTACAAGGCTGCAAGGTATGACATAGGTGATTTCATGTAATATGCATTAGAAATCCATGATGACTTGACCTTGGTGCAAAAGGAGTTCTACAAGGATGTGTTAGATCTATAGGATGCCTACCAAGATGCATCAAAACATTCTTACATGTTAAAAGAATGGCAACATCATGAGGAAGGATGACAAAGATGCATGTGGATCACTTAGTAGAATGGCAACATGAATTCAAGCAAGCACTCCTTGAGATACCAAGGAAGTACTCCTTGAGATACCATGTTTGAGAGAAAAGAAGATAAATCAAATCAACATGGGACTAAGTTACTCAAATGATACAACTCATAACTTAAATGAGGACACTTAAGAGATATTAAAAGACCATGGTCATTAATTAAAAGATGTGATGAAAATAAGGCATGAATGTCACCCGTTGCCCTTTAAGGCAAACAATATTTTTTTCCTCAACATGAAATAATGGGACAATTGAGTGGGATCTAGGACCAACAGAGAAGCACTTTAGAACTCATCCTATGCATGAATAAACAACTCAACACAAGAAATGCAAATTGACATATTAACACAACAATATCCAACTAAGTTATTGAAAGTCAACTATTGATACCTCATTCTCCATCCAGATTACAAAATCGGTCCACTTTTTGCTTTATAACATTTCCTTTTCAAATTGCATTGGATGCCAGCCATATTTCTCCTCTTGTCAAAACATGGCACATGGACTATTTAAACTAATTAATATGCAATCATTTACTTTTTCCTAGGAAATAAAAAAATATCATTTAACATATTAAATATGCTTACAAATGTGCAGATCAAGGCCTATAAACCTTTCTAGCCACTGTGATGCGTGGCATGAAGTTTGTCAAGCCTAGCCTTGGAGGCCTTGTCCTGAAACATATACTAATTCAATTTAACTATGCACAAATAAAATTTATAAATCGTTTAATAAGTTTGATATAATCTTATGAGAAAATTCAAATACATGTGTACTCTCCTCACCGAACTTCCTTTGTGCATCGGACTTCTCATATGCTTTTACAATCTCTTTCCATACTTCCACACTTACATTATTTGGCCTTTTTTGAGCCTTAGCTTGGGAGGGAGTTTTTTTATCTTCTTGGTTTGGTTGCACCGAAATCTCTTGTAGTTTTGAGACATTCGTAGCTTTATCTTCTTTACAGACCAACCTATGCCAAATTCAGTCTCCATGTCATGGATAACTACTTTTTGCAGGTGCATGGGTATCTTTGAGAATGGCAAATGTAGATGGTCTTTGAACAGTTGAAGGCATGATTCCTTCAACCTATTCACAAACATTTTTCCAACATCTGTCATTCAGACTTCCCCTAAAACCACATCGTATTCTATCTCGGTATTGTAGCTGCCAATGCAAGATGCAAAACATGGCATGGTGGAAAAAGTCTATGTCCCAGGAGTGGCTGGGACATTGGAAGTCTCTACTCCCTATTCCACATTCTTAGAGTTTATTGTTATTGATTTCATCCTGGAGCTTTTGCTCGATCTAGGACTGGTTGGAGAATCAATTGATTCTCTTTGAAACGGTTGATTTGGTTGCAATGTTTCAGGGGCTTTACTAGATAGTTTTTCTATGTATCTAGCAAGCATTGTCAAGTCCACACCATCCAATTTCTTCACTGCCTCTACCCCCAATATGGAAGCCAATGCCTCTTTATCTTTGTCAGTCTCATGTCCCTATATATATATATATAATATATTTCTTCTTTTAAATTTAGAAATAAAAAACTAAAAACTAAAAATCAAAGAAACAATAGAAACATTTACAAATCTATAAATTGACAATGAATTACCTCATTGTGGCCAGAGTCTGATCCCTATGCTCCCTTCCCTCTATTGCTTGACATTTTGAGGTGACCTAGGGCAAATTATTTTTGTCCAGTCTGTGGAGGTAAACGAAGTACACACTACTAGGTATGAAAGTTTTTGTCCAATTTGTGGTATGAAAGTTTTGTTTTGTGGTATGAAAGCAAGCTACCAATCAAAGAAATTAAAAGAAATGGGTGATTTAAAAGAAACGGGTGATTACTGAGCAAGCTTTACCTTGAATTACTCTCTTTCTGGAATTTCTTCTTCAACTTGAGGGAATTTGTTTGCTTGCAATGTATTATTTTCCAAAAATAAACATTCAACGGTTCCATAATTCTATACAACACAATTGTTTAGGCATGAGATGGAGTACGAAAGGTAGGGGAAAGGCTGTAAAAAGAAGAAATGAGTGCTAAAATTGAACCTTTACTGTAGAGAGGAAGTTGCGGGCATGAAATGTAGTGTCGAATTGCAGCATGAATTTTGATCTCTCAAAACCCTGAAGGAAATGATAAATTCATCCAAAACTTAATATAGCGCATCAATTTCCACTCAAGTTAAAACATTGAATTTTAAATGTTCCATGTTAAAGATTATGCTCGAATTTTTTTGCTGGAAACTGAAGAAAAATTTCAAACATCACCATTCTACATATTCCAACATAAAATAGAAAAAAACCCTAAACTTGAACCTCTGGTCATTTTAGCTTGCGATATTTATTGAGGAGAAACCTTAACAAATTATCTTCTTGTTACAACAACGTAGTTCAAAGATGAAGATCAAGTTATGCCATAGGCTGTGTGGTATACACCCATTCCACTTGGGCAATATGTTTTCAACCCTAATTCAATCACCAAGCCTCTTTTATCACTTGGTTACAACCAAATTCAACATGTTTGTAGCTTTAATTCAGTAAAGAAATGAAGGTTTGGCTTTCAAATGCAAAGGATATAGGGAGCTTTAGAGATTAAAAGGATAATGAAGTTTAGGCTTTTAACGCAGGCGGGAATTTTTAATGCAGGCAGGAATTTTTAATTTTTTGTTTTTGATTCATTAGTCGGCGCTATAGATGGCGTAGTTAACGCCGACTTTCATCCCTAAATGTAATCTCTTGGGGGCGCCAAAGGCAGCGCAAAGTGTGCGTAATTTAGCGCCTAGCTATGCCAAACCAAAATGTTCCTCATGCAAACATTTAGAATTGAGGTAAATGTTTAAGTAGTAAGGGTTTTATGACATTGGAATCTAGTGTAACAACAACATACCACCAACTAGCTTGGAAAAAAATGGATACATTCTAGAAAATTTACATAATAAAAACATAATTTGATGGAACTTAAAAAAAGATGTATTGTATTTTAGTAACTTGAAAACCAAACTCTTTTCCCTATCAAACAAATAAATTCAGATCTCATGCCTTCTCTTGGTTAATGAAGATATGCATGCTAGCTAAATCAATCAAGATGTCAAAGGTTTTAGCTAGTGGCTAGACTTCCATGCAATACTAATTATGAAAACATAACATATTAGGCTACAAATATGATTTCCATACAACATAAAGTAGGTCATGCTATGTATCAATCTTTCATTAAAGTTGTAGTAAATTGTTAAGTCTTATATGGGTTGAGACATTTGTAAATATTTGTTGGATATTATTTGATGAGGGGATTTCTACATAACCAAGCCAACTACTTTCACCACAGCCTCTATGGAGGATAAACACCAATCATGAAAAATAAGAAATCAAGAATTAAAGTTTTGGATCTTATCTAAGATAAATATTCTCACACTATCCAATGTAAAGTAGGTTTCAATCAAGAATAAGGAATCCAATCTCTAATTTTCAAAGAGAAAATATCTACGGTTTTTATGAATTTGTGGAAGAAGTGTAAGGTAGAGAACTGACTAAAATTATTAGTAATAGGTTTTCTTTCATCTAGGATAACAAGGGACCATGGAAGGGATGTTCAACTAAAATTATTGGTAATAGGTTTTATTTGTAGTCAGCTTGTAAATAAATGTCTTTTTGATGTGAAGTTTTAGTCATCTTGTAATCATAAGATTTGAGCTCTAGTTATCAAGATTCCATGTGTAAACTTTTTGTGAAGAGCAAAATGTTGCAATGTCCTATTTTGTTTTTCATAGTGCGTATTAATGAAAAGCGAGCGTATTAACAAGATAATTTCAACAATATTCTCTTGGTGCACAGTTGTTATGTGACTATTATCATTGTTGTGTATTATAGGATCTAGAGGAGCCCATGGAGAGAGGACGTGGATGGCGTAGAACTACTAAATTGCAGAGAGGAAAGTGGGAGGAAATAGATATGACAATGGAATCTATAGATACAATAGAGGTAAGAAGAGAAAGCAACCTCAACCAAAGGAGGAAGGTGTTTATGAATTCACAAATGTTACAACATAGAGGAGATAAAGTCATTTTTTTTGTCCATAAGGCCTCTGAGGTCAAACTTATTGGTTGAAAATGCACAGGAATGGTGATTAAATGTGATTCTATAATCAAGGGAAAAGTTTGAAAATTAGGATGGCCAAAACATGATATCAATATGTCAAATATATGACTAAAGTGAGGTTTTGTGTTGGATAGCATATTCGTTGAAATGATATAATTGGTGTACTAAACATTATTTACTCTGTTGTGTATTATAGGGACCAGATGAGGCCATGGCAACAGATCATGTCATATCAAATGAGGACACAACTGATGAAGCGGGACATCAGGTACTCAAATTTTGACTTAACTTCGGAAAAAATGATCTAATGGCATTTTGTGATATATCCATATTTTTTCACAGTATTATTGAAATTTATAATGTATTATCCAATCTTGACATAAATTAATGCATGTTGTTGATTATTTTAGATGGAGATTGGAGCAAATGCAAAGCCTGAGCATTCAACTAGGTGGACCTAAAACTATTAAATCATGTAGAGGATAGTGGGTGGAAGAGGATATGACAATGGATCCTGTAGACACAACATATGATTGCACTGAACAAGAGGTTGGTCATGACTATAGTACATGGGATGAATACTTTTAGAAAATTGTTGTTTGTGGATGTTATGTATGTCATCGAAAGAAACAATTCAAACGAGAAATTGTAAAAAGACATTACATATATGATGATCTTCTAGTCAGTAGTATGCCTCCAACAATCGATTCAAATCCAATAGAAATTATAGTAAGGAATTTTCCAATTTGATATAAATAATAGGTATACTTCGTTTAAACATTGTTTTATATTATTTAAATAACTAATTTTTTTCTTAATGGATACTTGCAGGATAAAGTTCTTGGTTTAAAGTTTCTTGGATCATCGAATTGCATCCTAGAGAGCAATGATCATTTATCAAATGATACATCTAACAAAAATATGTGCCAATATGGACCTTACCATTGGGGATCAATTATTGATTGATTACCCCTTCTTAAAATGCACTCCTGCGCAAAAGAAAGGGAAGAACAAGGTCTCCCTAAGGATGTTGTTAAGGGAAGAAAACCAAAGAATAATAAATGAGTGTGGACTGATGTTTTATAAACTATGATGTCAAAATTGTGTTTTATTTAAATTATTGTATAAAAAGGTAGTCTATAAAATAATTTTCCATTATTCAATTGATGTATATATGTTCATACAATTTATATTTTTATTTTTTAAGCCATATTTGATTATATATTTCTTTGAAATTGATGCATTAATGATATTTCCAATTGTTGCCAAACATTAAATAATGCTTGCATTTGTTGATAGGTAGAAGATGTTGATGAAACACATACTAATACCCAAGATCCAACTGGGTTATTAAGATTTGGACTGGATGATCCAAACCATCATTTAAACAATAACAGGGTGAAAAGAGCAACATTGAAGAGAATACTACCAGTTGAGAAATTTGAAGAACTGATAAGATCCGCATACACTGATGACATGCCACCTAGCCTTAATGATGATGATCATAATAGTGAAAATGCAGTGCATGAAGAAGGATTGAATGAAATGCTTCTAGGTTTCTTTGGGGATGGAAACAATGATGACAATAATGATCATATGGTTGACAATAACAATGATAGCAAGGGTAATTACCACCAACGTAATGTTGATGATAACAACCTGAAAGACTCCATCAAGCAAGCAACGAAGACACCCATGTTCAAATCGGGTGCAAGTAGAACCTCAAAACTAGCATGCACATTAATATTATTAGAAATCAAGTCACTATTTGGTTGGTTAGACAAAGGATTCACTACCCTACTGAAGTGAGTTGAAATCTATTTCTTACTTTGCATTGTCAATTGGTGTACATAATTCATAAACATTCATCAACTTCGTTTATATTTCTTTAAGGGGATTTTAAAACCATATATTGTATATAAATAGTCCTAGTATAGATTGACATATCAAACATGCTCATCATAATTCAAACATTCATTTGATTTAATCTCTAGCAATCTTACAGGACACTAAAAAATAAAATATTCCTTGAAGAGAATGCGTTGCCATCAACTTGCAGAGAGGCACGTTTGTTGTTGGTTGAGTTGGGGATTGAATATAAGCACATTCATTCATGTCAAAAAGATTGCATTTTATACATAGATGAATATCAAAACAAGGTAGAATGCCCTATATGCAAAGAGAAGAGATATCATATAGATGTACAAGGTCCTACAGTTCCAAAGAAGGTTTTACGTCACATGCCAATTATACCTAGACTTCAACGAATGTTTTGTTGCAAGTCACTTGCACAATTGATGGACTGGCATGCAAAGAATAGGAGTAAAGATGGATTCATGTGAAAACCGGCTGACTCGAAAGCAATGAAACACATAGAGGAAAAATGCCCAAGAAAATTCAAAGATGAACCCTGTAGTACATTAGGTTTGGTCTTGCAAATTATGGAGTGTGCCCATTCTCTTTCCTATGCTCAAATTATAGTGTTTGGCCAGTTAGATTGATAGTATACAATATTCCCCATAGATGAGTGTTAGAAAGGAGCACCTTATGCTGACTCTCATTGTTCCAGGAAAACATCAAGTTAAAAATATGGATGTTTATCTTGCGCCTTTATTGATGAGATGCGATTGCTATGGAAAGGCATAAGAATGTATGAGATATCATGTCCTCCATCAAATAGGTCCTTCATGTTGTATGGTGTGATTTGTTGGACTATTCATGATTTCCCAGGACTTGGTGTTTGTTCTGGTAAGATAAAATATTTACGTATTTACACTCATAATTTATTTTCATCCCAACTTTCATACTTAGTTTTATACTATTTTTTGATGTTATTAACTTTACTTATTGAATTGCAAGGCTTCAAACAAAGGGGATATTTGCATGTCCAAGATGTGCAAAATAGTTTCAAGGGCGGTATAATAAAGATCTACATAAATTTATCTACACAAACAACAGGGTTTTTCTACCACTAGATCATAAGTTTAGAAATCGCCTAAAGAATCAATTTAATGGAAAAGTTTAAAATAGAGGCCCTCCCATGGAAAGGTGATTGGCTTAAAAAGTACAAAGATGTTGAACTGAAAGCTTGGGAGGATTTTTTTGATCAGGGTGATTCAATTGAAGAACCTGAACAAGTTGTAGTTAATATGCCAGAAGGAATGAAAAGGAAATCCATATTTTATGAGCTCCCTTACTGGAAGGATCTCTTAATATCTCACCTATTAGATCCTATGCACATCTTCAAAAATATCCTAGATTCTATATTTCGACATATATTAGGCAAAGGGAAGGACACCTTGTCTTCGAGGAGATATATTGCTCTTTTGCGTATGAAAATTGATAGAAAACATTTGTGGCCAAACAAGGAAAATGAAACATATGCAGAAGATCCACGGATTTTGAAAAAAAAAAGAGCTAGACCAACTAAAAAATGTCATCTGTTCAATAAGGACACCTATTGGCTATGGGTCATCATTGGCTAAAACTTTTACAATTGATGGACATATCATAGGATTTAAAACACATGATTTTCATAATTTTATGAAGGTATTATATATCATCATTTAACATTTACTGGTAACATTGATTAAGTACTAAATATATTTTGATATTTTATTGTGTGAGAAAAAATTACTAATGACCTTTTCACAAATGTGTTTGATAGCATATCATGCCATTGGTAATTAGGGGGGATTCCTGTCTTATAGTTCACTTAGGGAATGTCATAAGTCGATTGTCAGCATTTACAAGGTATGTGGTTATATGAAATGTTCATGTGTGAAAGACAGAGATATTATATTGTATTTAATTTTTGAATAAAGTTTCATACTAATTTACTATTCTTATATTAGGTGGGTGACCTCCAAGGAGATCCATGAATGTGAATTATGAAAATAGAAGAAGGAAATTGCAAAAATTGTATGTGTATTTGAGAAGGAGCTCCCTACAAGTTTCATGGACCTACAAGTCCATTTACTTATACACCTAGTCGATGACATTGAATTGGTGGGTGTTGTATCAACGAGGTGGATGTTTTTCTTTGAGAGGTATATGAAAACTCTAAAAAGATATGTTCGACAAAAGGCACATCCAGAGGGTTGCATGGCTGAAGGGTATGTATTGAATGAAGCATTTTTCTTCCTATGTGAATTCCTTGGTAAGCATTTTGAAGATGGGCCACACTTCTGGGATGAAGAACAAGCATCAGATATTATTGATGGAGAAAAACCATAATCTAATGGTGTTCAAGTATAAATTAGTAAGTAAATTCATGACCAGTGTGGTTGTTTTTCTTGCAATCATTAATTTGCTCTGTAATTTATTTATCAAATTAACAGCATGACATTTGGAGATTGAAATAAACATGTTGACATGTAATAGGTGTAGATGAAAGTGCTATACTCGACAAGTTCATTCTATACCACATGGACTTTATGAACAAATGGATTGATCTGTATGATAAAAAGATAGAAGTGTTAGAAACAAGGAGATAGTTTAAGAGATTGAACCCAAGGAATACTCTACTTCGCACTGATTTTCTTGGGGAATGGGGCAAAGATTGTACACTAGAATGGGTTACTGAACAAATTCAAAATCAAATAGAAGATGCAAGTATAGATTCAAACATAACAAAAGATGAAATGAACATGTCTAGAGGATGTGAAAGAAAGGTACAGTTGGAATTTTACAAAATGTTGTTTCCTTACTGTTTTGACACTATTAACTATTTTATTATTAGTCATTAAATTTGTTTTCACTGAAATAAATGGTCTTTCACAGGTGAGGAAATATCCAGCAATGTGGGCATATGGTCCAACTTATTGTGTAGAAAGTGTAGATGTAAAGAGACGATCCTTCGATTGTGGTATCATGGTTGACTTCAAGCAATCTAGTCAACCAAGCTCAAAAGATAAGAATATAATTGGAGGGAATCTACAATATGCTGGGAAAATACAATAAATTGTTGAGATGGATTACCCTTCTTTTAAATGTTGTATTTTTTAAGTGTAGATGGTATGAAGCATTTGAGAGGACACAGACATGATACCCATAGTGGATTGTTTTCTATAGATTCCTCATGGTTCCTACCGGAGGATAAGGAGCCTTATGTTCTACCAATTCATTGTGAGCTGGTATTTCTTAAACTCAAACAAGAAGCGGTAGTGATCATTAATCTATTAATTCATAGTTTATTGCGAATATATACATGTGTTTATTAATCAATAAAATTGTTATAACATACATCTAATATATGTATGTCGTTCATGTGCAGGTATTTTTCTATGAAGATATTTTGGACCCGAAATAGATATTTCTCATACATTATGATCCAAGATTAAGGCATGTATTTGATGATGCATTAGTGGATACTGAGAAAAACAATGATGGCCAATAAAATGAGAGAGAGGGATTAGAGAACATCGAAGAAATTGACATCCATGATGATGTTGAAGATGGTTATGTTCAGGCACAAGAAGACAACAATCTAGAGTTAGATGATGTTATGGAAGACAACAATATGGATGGTAAAATGATGATCCAAATACATCTAGTAACAATATAGATGGTCTACAGTCAAATTTCAATTATGATGAAGATGATGCAAGTCAAGATGAGGATGATAATAATATTAAATACTTGAAAGAACATATGAACATTGACAATGATACACTGGATGACATTGTAGAAGACAATAATGTTAATGACCAAGACTTCTAAATTTTTAGAATTATTTGCAATCCATGTTCAAAAAAGGATGATTCTTATGGCCTAAACTTTGAAATGTTTTAGTAATATTATTTGTGTCGATACAAATTACCTATTGTAAGATCCTTAAATTGTTCAATCTTTGGTATGAATTGTTGGTAGAAAAAAATAGGATTACTTGGATGCTTCTTTCATTCATTTTGTATCAACATATGTTCATGAAGACACAAATAATCTCAAGTAATGGGAAATAAAGCAGTCCCATCATCCAATTCAATATAGCAAATCTTAGGGTTGTATTTTTCTGCAAGGAGTCTTAGCAACTAGACATTCACAGACACATTTGGGACTACTAGTTTACCCAAATTTAGCCACCAGGGATTTGAAATGGGTTTATGTCTGTACATCTTCTTATAATGGAAGATAAAAAGATCATACCCTCTAACTGGTGTCCATACGTCCCCTATTTGTTTGTATAAATCTTCTAACTTTTCAGCATGTGGGTTCAATTGGGCATTTCTTCTGGACTTTTTTCTTGACCAGGGGCACTGACCTAGTAAACCCTGGTTTAAATGCCTATCTCCCATTTTTTGCCTCTTACTCTAAGGGTTTTGTATTACTTCCTCCATGTTCTATAAATTATGAATGCAGGCTAATATATGTTAGACTTAGGGAACACAACTGAGGGGGGGGTGAATCAGTTGTGTAAAACTTTCTCCAATTTACACACTTAAATCTTCTTGGTGATTAGCAGTATATTAAACATGAAACATAATGTATTCAAATCAAAAGAAAAAACTCATCAACACATAAGACACCAAAATTTTGACGTGGAAAACCTGGTTAAGGGAAAAACCATGGGGTGATTAACCCAAGAAAGTATTCTCTCTTAGAAGAATAGAAAGAACAAAATGGCACATGCCAATTAGGGTTCACTGCCTGAGCACACTGCTCACAAGAGGCTCACTGCCTACAAGAGACACACTGTCTTACAAAGAAATAAGTATCACATACATGAACTGGAGAATAGCATCTTCACCATGCTTGAATTAGTTCCATTAAGCTCAATACTTCTGCTCTGCCTTTCGCTCTCTTCTTCGCTACCACACTCTCATCTCCACAAGACACACTTTGGAATGACTTCTCAATCCCTTATTTATACAAGGCATCGACTTAGGAACAATCATCTAAGTTGGAAAACACCTACAAGAACATCCGCAAGATGTGTAATACATCCGATCAGCCAGTCTCAAGAAGAACACCAATATCCAGTGGTTATTCTTCAAAAGTGAACTCTAACTTCAATGCAAACCACCAACATGAATTGGACATGATCCAAAGATCATCATAACCTTCCCTAAATCACCAAGAACATCCGCACTTCATCTACCTACTGGAATTCTTCTCTCCTTCATCTGGAGCTTCAAGAACACAGTCTGTCATCACTGTCACAAAGGAATAGGCTCTTCCGGACCTTCAAACTATGAACCAATCTAGTTGACACTTCACAGGGATGTCCTCAACACTCCCCTATAGAACGGGATAATGCATTTTTGGATCTTACCGGACCTATCTGTGACATTCTGTCACCTCTGAACACCTGCCAGAACTGGTTCTACTTGAGTGACCATAACTTATTTAGATCTTCATGCGGACCTTTGAAAACTTGACTAGAGCATCTCAAGACTTATATCTACAAACCCTTTAAACCATATCCTCTGATCCTCAACCTATTGTGGACTTTTACCTTCTTGTCATCACTATTCTTCACTATTCCTAATTGAGACTAATTTTCTCAATATCCTCAGCACACAGCTCATCCAAACCTTCTCATTAATGCAACATGAGTATGTTGACATCAATGACAACACCAGTTAGGCCCATACTTGCAACAATCTCCCCCTTTGTCATTGATGGCAACATATGATGTGAAAAACCATCAAGACAAGAACTTCTCCTTACTGTCACAACTCCCCCTATCAGCAACAACTATTCACATGTCTTCTCTTCCTTTACTACTCCCCCTTTGATCAGTAACCACTTGTTTTTCACATGTCTTCTCTCCCCCTTTGACATCAATGGAAAAGGGCTCATACTTGCAACTCCAATACTTCAGAATCATACCTGCTGCTCCCCTCGAGTAGCAGCTCCCATCAATCCAAATCATAAGATATGACTGTAATATCCACCGGACTGATGCACCTCAGTGCACCTTAGTTCATCACCGGAGGGGAAATAACCCCTAACTTCTTCCTGAGATATTCAAAAGAGTCCCTAGGAAGAGGTTTAGTAAAGATGTCTACAATCTGATCCTTGGAAGGCACAAACTCCAGTCTGACTTCATCCTTGTTCACTTGCTCTCTCAGAAAGTGAAATTTAATAGATATATGCTTAGTCTTAGAATGCAACACCAGATTCTTAGATATATTTATTGCACTTAAATTATCACAGAAGATTGTGATAGGCTCCTCATACTCTACTTTGATATCTCTTATCATCTGCTTCATCCACAAAACTTGAGTGCAACTACCTGCTGCTGCAATACATTCTGCTTTAGTTGTAGACAGAGATATTGCCTCTTGTTTCTTGCTCAGCCAAGAAACCAATCTCTTTCCCAAAAAGAATGCTCCACCACTGGTACTCTTCCGGTCATCCACATCCCTTGCCCAATCTGCATCTGTATATGCATGAAGAGAGAAATCATGATCTCTAGGATACCATAAACCATACTCAACTGTCCCTTTTAGATATCTAAAAATCCTCTTGATTGCCATGACATGAGATTCTCTGGGATCAGCCTAGAAACTAGCAACAAGACCAACAACCTGCATTATATCTGGTCTAGTTTGAGTGAGATACAACAATCCTCCAGTCATTGATCTGTACTTTGTCTGGTCTACCTTAGGAGAGTCATCATCTTTACTCAACTTACATTCAGTTGCCATGGGAGTATTCATTGGCTTTGAATCTTCCATCCCAAATTTTCTCAACAATTCTTTCACATATTTGGTCTGAGAAATGAAGATTCCTTTCTTTGTTTGAGTAATTTGTAGACCCAAGAAGAAATTCATTTCACCAAGCATAGACATCTCAAACTCACTTTTCATTTGATTTGCAAAAATTTTACACATACTATCTCTTCCTCCAAAGATGATATCATCAACGAACACTTCAACAATCAAGATGTTTTCATGATCAATTTTGAAATATAAGTTACTATCAGCAGTACCTTTGTTGAAACCAATCTTCAAAAGATGCTTATCCAATCTTTCATATCAAGCTCTTGGGTCTTGCTTCAATCCATACAGCGCCTTCTTCAACTTGCAAACCATATCACCATGATCAGACAATTGAAATCCATCCAGTTGCTCTATATACACTTCTTCTTCTAAGTCACCATTTAGAAAGGCAGACTTGATATCCATCTAATATACCTTGAAATCCTTGAAGGCAGCAAAGGCAAGAAATAATCTAACTACTTCAATTCTTGCCACTAGAGCAAAAGTTTCTTCAAAATCAATTCCTTCTATTTGAGAGTAGCCTTTGCAGACCAATCTGGGTTTATTTCTAATTACTTCACCAACTTCATTTAGTTTGTTCTTGAAGACCCATTTGGTTCCAATCACATTCTTGTTTCTAGGTCTGGGAACAAGATCCCAAGTGTGATTTTTCTCTATTTGCACCAGCTCTTCCTCCATTGCTTTAGTCCAGTTTTCATCATTGCAAGCTTCATTCACTGTCTTAGGTTCAATCTTAGAGATCAAACAATATTCTTCTGAATCTTCAGCAATTCTCCTTCTTGTTAGAACTCCTTTGCTTTTATCACCTATGATCTAATCTTCAGAGTGGTTCAGTCTTACATACCTGGGAACTTTGGGAGTTTCCTGCACTTCTAATTCTTGACCAGGCTCTTTATGATTCATCTCTTCTCCTGAATTACCTGATCTATTTGATTCTAAGTACCGGAAGGAGTTTGGGCTCCTTGAGTCAGAACATCATTCTGATCATCTTCATCATATTCATAAAACCTTGAAGGTTTCTCAATTCCTTCATCAACCTTCACATTTGTACTTTCTATCATCTTTCTTAGTCTCTTATTGTAACACCGGTATGCTTTGCTTTGAGTGGAGTAACCCAAAAAAATTCCTTCATCACTTCTAGCATCAAACTTGCCTAGATCTTCATCTCTTTTAATGTAACATTTTCTACCAAACACTCTAAAATACCTTACATTAGGAGTGATGCCAAAGCAAAGTTCATAAGGAGTCTTACCAGTATTGCTTCTGATTTGAACTCGATTGAGAGTATAGACTACAGTGCTGACAGCTTCTCTCCAATAGATATGAGGAACATTAGCTTCCATCATCATGGTCCTAGAAGCTTCCTGTATGGTCCAATTCTTTCTTTTCACTACTCCATTTTGTTGTGGAGTCCTAGGAGCAAATAACTGTCTCTTTATTCTATGTTTCTCATAGAACTCTATGAACTCACCGGATGTGAATTCTCCACCTCTATCAGACCTCAGACATTTCAACTTCAATTTGGTTTCATTCTCTACCATAGCCTTGAATATTTTGAATTTCTCAAAAGCTTTTGATTTATCTTTCAAAAAAGTTTCCCACATCATCTGGGAATAGTCATCTATTAGCAACATGAAGTATCTATCACCTTGAATACTCCTGGTTATTGCTGGACCACAAAGATTAGTGTGAACTAAGTCCAATAATCTGGTAGAAGATAGTTCCTTGCTTTTGAATGTGACTCTGCTCAGCTTACCCAACTGACATTCCTTGCACAAGTTGTTAATAGGTTTTACCAACTTTGGAAGATCTCTTACAGCCTGAGTATTGCTTATCTTGATGATATTATCAAAATTCACATGACACATCCTTCTATGCCATAACCAACTCTGATCAACTTGAACAAATAAGTAGCTTTTACCAGTACCAACCAAGTGGAAGATATTACCTTTAGTTTGAGCACCGGATGCAATCTCTATTCCAGAACTTTCAAAGATTTTGCATTTTCCATCCTTGAATCGGATATCATAGCCTTTGTCCACCAACTGTCCAACACTGAGAAGATTGTACTTCAAGCCTTCAACATGCAGTACATTACCAGTTTTGTTTCTTCCATCAAAAGAAATAGTTCCTCTTCCTCTGATTCTACCAGCAGAATTATCACCAAACTTCACCACTCCTCCTTTATACCTTTCCAAATCTATGAACTTATTTTTGTCACCTGTCATATGGTGAGAGCAACCACTGTCAATGACCCAATCATCCTTTTCTTCAACTTGGGCAGCCAGAGCTCTTTCTACAACTTTATGATTGACAGATACAGAGGATATTGGTTCTTCTTCCTTGATGGCAATAAACACCCATTCATTTCCTGATTTGTTTCCAGTCTCTGATTCATCATCTGTTACTCCATTATCATCTTCTTCATGAACATAGTAACAATTCTTTTGGAACCTTGATCTGTTAGGACTTGGTTTTGAAAATCTTTCCAGACATCTTGAGGCAAAATGACCAATCTTATTGCAGTTAAAACACTTAAAAGGCAATTTTCCTTCATACTTACTAGATCCTCTTGGCAGTCTCTTTGCAATGAGGACTTCAAGTTGAGCAGTTTCTACTTCATCTTCTTCCAGGTCTTTTCTTGCTTTTACATACCATGACAGTTTCCTTGATGAGTTCTCTCCCAGATCAAATCTTTGTTTACCTTTCACAGAGGCACTCGCTTTGAATGCAGATTCAGTCTTGGGGGGTCATCTCCAAACTCAGTCATTTCAAATGTAGCCAATTTGCTAGTCAATTGGTCTCTTGTGACAGTTGTATGGGCTCTGAATTCATCAATGGTAGCAACCTTGATTTTGTAAGAGGTAGGAAGGGATCTGAGAATTTTGCCAACAATTTCATTTTCATCCAAGACTCCACCAGCATTTCTAATTCCACAAACCAACTCATTTACTCTTGGCATAAAAGTAGTAATATTTTCATCATCTCTCATCTTCAGCTTTTCAAATTTCCCTTTTAGACTCTGTAACCTTGCACATTTAACATACTGGTCTCCTTCATGCAAAAGTTCTAGTTTATTCCAAATCTCGAAAGTAGTTGGCAGGTCAATAACATTTGAGAGCTCTGAGTTAGATAATGCACTTAGAAGAGCCTCTTTGGTCCGTAGATTGTTTTCAACATCTGTGATTTCATTTAAGGTTGTCAGACCACCCTGTGGAGGTACATACACTTTTGTAACCATTCCCATACACTACAAGTGACATTTCATGCGACCTTTCCAAAAAGCAAAGTTTGTTCCATCAAACTTCGGACTATCCTTCTTGTAAGATGACATCCTGGATCACCTCAAGCAGTTAAGCTCCTTTTAGAGGAAATTGGATCTGATACCAATTGTTAGACTTAGTGCACACAACTAAGAGGGGGGTGAATTAGTTGTGCAAAACTTTCTCCAATTTACACACTTAAATCTTCTTGGTGATTAGCAGTATATTAAACATGAAACATAATGCATTCAAATCAAAAGTAGAAACTCATCAACACATAAGACATCAAGATTTTGACGTAGAAAACCTGGTTAAGGGAAAAACCACAGGGTGATTAACCCAAGAAAGTATTCTCTGTTAGAAGAATAGAAAGAACAAAATGGCACATGCTAATTAGGGCTCACTGCCTGAGCACACTGCTCATAAGAGGCTCACTGCCTACAAGAGACACACTATCTTACAAAGAAATAAGTATCACATACATGAACTAGAGAATAGCATCTTCACCATGCTTGAATCAGTTCCATTAAGCTCAATACTTCTGCTCTACCTTTCACTCTCTTCTTCGCTACCACACTCTCATCTCCACAAGACACACTTTGGAATGACTTCTCAATCCCTTATTTATACAAGGCATCAACTTAGGAACAATCATCTAAGTCAGCAAACACCTACAAGAACATCCGCAAGATGTGTAATACATCCGGTCGGCCAGTCTCAAGAAGAACACCAATATCTGGTGGTTATTCTTCAAAAGTGAACTTTAACTTAAATGCAGACCACCAACATAAATTTGACATGATTCAAAGATCATCATAACCTTCCCTGAATCACCAAGAACATCCGTACTTCATCTGCCTATTGGAATTCTTCTCTCCTTCATCCGGAGCTTCAAGAACACAGTCTGTCATCACTGTCACAAAGGAATAGGCTCTTTCGGACCTTCAAACTACAAACCAATCTAGTTGACACTTCACAGGGATGTCCTCAACACTCCCTCAAATCTGTAGAACGGGATAATGCATTTCTGGATTTCACCGGACCTATCTGTGACACTTTGTCACCTCTGAACACCTACCAGAACCGGTTCTACTTGAGTGACCATAACTTCTTTAGATCTTCATGCGGACCTCTAAAAACTTGACTGGAGCTTCTCAAGACTTATATCTACAAACCCTTTAAACCGTATCCTCTAATCCTCAACCTATTGTGGACATTTACCTTCTTGTCATCATTGCTCTTCACTGTTCCTGATTGAGACTAATTTTCTCAATATCCTTAGCACACAGTTCATCCAAACCTTCTCATTAATGCAACATGAGTATGTTGACATCAATGACAACACCAGTTAGGCCCATACTTGCAACAATATATGCAAGCCGGTCAGAAGTACTTACTTGGCAAATCACTCTGGTTATGAATTACTGTCTAGCTGCTCCTTGTGATCGCTCCTTGCAATGCCCTTCAAAATTCACATTCAATCAACTTAACTTTGTGCAATTAATGGCGTCTCTTTGTGTATCTCATATCATCGAAGGGAATTTAATTTTTTGAATAAGGGACGTTGGATCGCTGCCATCATATCTTGTCACTTTATTTCAAGGTGATATGCTTTGAGATCTCATTTATTTTAGTTTTATACTTGTTCAGGATTTCGGTGTGAACCTAGATGGCGTCTCCCTGATAACATAAGTCTCTTCAAACATGGAGTTAACCTTCTAATGTTTTTATTTCATCATGTTTTCGAAGAGACTAGAAAGACCTTCTCTTCAATATAGTAGAGTCATTCCGATATACCTCTTACATTGTTCTTTTATTGGTGAGACTCCTATCGGTGGGACTCCAAACCTTATCACCTCGACATCCTAAACTCCCTTTATGAACATTTTTGATGATATCGTTTGATCGACGTGACACATTTTGTGTCACGCTGAAATGCCTTGTCCGTTCGATGTTTAGGGTATCGATAAGACTACTGAGTAACTCTTGCCGATATCCCTTGTCTCTTCGATTTCTTTTATTTCTTCAATTTTGTATAACTTTACTTTTTATCTTTTATGCCTTAGGGTCATTGAAGAGACTGGATTTTGAGTCTCCTCGATGTAGTATTATCTCACCGATATTTTTTATAACCTTGAAAGCGTAATGATTTTGATCAAATATTTTACGATGGAGGTAAGGAATTTTAGGGTTAATGATGGAACGGTGGTATTTTTAGGTTTGAGAGAAATAACTTATTAGGAATTATGGCAGGAAATGGAAAAATTTTAAGGTTTGAAATTTTGATCCAACATGACCCTTAATCCCTTAAACCCTAACCCCTAATCCTTTAACTGTTAATCCCTGCTAGATTAGAACAATTAGGCACTAAATTAGGTGCTCTAAAGTAGGCACTAAATTAGGCGTTAAATTAGGTGCTAATCTGGGCACTAATTTAGGTGCTAATTTGCGCCTACTTGTTCTGATCAGTGCAAAAAATGCCAAATAAAGTGTCATGCCGATAAATAGCATGGACTTTTTAAAAAAATTAGAGAAAAATACATTAAAACAGTGGGTGGAAGCAAAAAATGAGCAAAAAAGGGAGCTAATCATAGGGATTTGTTGTAGTGGAAGGATGTTTTATTCCTAAAATATATAGGGTTTTTTGTAAGAAGAGCATTGTTATGTGTGAAAGCACAATGATTTCCTTTCGTTTAGTTTAACAATACTTTATATGGTTAAATTTTTGGAAATAAGAATTTGCGCTGTATCATTGCACTTAATTATATATATTAACTATAAGTTTGTATAAATGATTTAGCTTAATAAATAAGTAAAGAATTAATTTAGATTAATTTTAGAGATGTTTATAATCATAAATGAATATTTGTAAAAATTAAATGTAATGGATAGGTGTATGTAGTTTTAGATTTGATGATGAAATGTGGAAGTTGAAGATATGTAGAATTAGTGTGAAAATTTGATAGTGTGTCCACTATTATTGATCTAATTATTTGGAACCAATTGTAAAAAAATTGAGAATAATGTAAATTAAAGATTTGATGATGAAATGTGGAAGTTGAAGATATGTAGAATTAGTGTGAAAATACCATAGTGTGTCCAATATTATTGATCTAATTATTTTGAACCAATTGTAAAAAAAATTAGGATAATGTAATTTTCTCCATAAATTAGGTTTATTATTTTTTAATAAAAAATTTATTATACTTTTATTATTTTATTCTAACCCAACTTTTACTACAAATAAAGTATTTCCATGATTTCTTGGAAATTAGGATATTTTTTTTAGAAAATTTTTATTGAATATTTTATTCATTATTAAGTTTTCATAGTCAATAATAGAAATTTAGACCTGTATTTTAATAAACACATTTATTTTTCTATATATCAAAATTTAATCTTTTTCCATTGAAACAAGGACATTCATGTGGAGTGCAGAGCAATTTTTTTAATTTTTTAAAATTTCAAATACAAATATTTATTTTTGTAATAAACGTATGTTATATATATAAGTTTGTGTAAATGATTTAGGTTAATTAAAAAGTAAACAATTAATTTAGATTAATTTTAGAGTTATTTTTATAATCATAAATGAATATTTCAAAATTAAATGTAATGGATAGGTGTATGTAGTTTTAGATTTGATGATAAAATGTGGAAGTTGAAGATATGTAGAATTAGTCCACCAATGGGTGAAAACACAATAGTGTGTCCAATATTATTGGTCTAATTGTTCTAAACCAATTGTAAAGAATTTGAGGACAATGTAAAGTAATGATTTGAGACATTTTCTCCATAAATTGGTTTATAAATTACTATATTAACTAATGTTATTTTTATTGCATAAAAAATATAGTTTATAAACTTTTTTGACATTATTAAGAGTTATTTCTAAAGTATATAAACCTTTATGAATCACATGAATAAGTATATTGAGTGCTTGGATATTATGTTGTATAAGTCTATAACTTTATGAATGTTAAAATTGGGATCGTATGTGACATTAGTTAAGTTTGAGCCATGCAATCTTATAAAAGATAAATTTGATAAGAGAGTAATGTGGATCATTTTTTCCTTAATAGTCTTACTATAAATGTTAGTCTTGAAAATGAAGTTAGTATTGACCTACTCATTAAAGAATTAGGTGCTCATAGGTTGGCTCTACAAATTGGTGTTAGATGTGGCTAATAGGGGCTCTATGCAATACTAATTGTTCCTATCCTACCTATTGATTCATGTATGGGGAAGCTTAGTGGTTTAAGGTTAAGGGCTAGTCTTCTTGAAGAATTCTAGATGTTAGGTGAGTCATCCCTTTACCTCAAGGAATAGTTGTAATACATGTGTAGATTAGAGTTATGCCCACAAAATATTTAAATGTACACTACCATATTGTGTCATTAGAACTTTTGGGATTCTCTATAATCATTCTATACGTAAGATTTCATCAACTAACTAAATATAGCATTTTAAAGGTCATCCAAGTGGTACACCCTTGGATGGGAAGATTATCTTGTGTAGCCTATCCATCCACCCACATACCAAGATATGGTGGGACCATTGAAAGGGATCAAAATTATAACATAGGCATGAAGTGGCATTCATAGATGCTATTAATGTCTATGTAGGCACTCCATAATCTGAGGACATGGGTACATTGCTCGAAGATATAGTCAATTATACTTCTAAGGTAAAAAAGTATATTATATATAGAGGAGGTAGATATTTACCATACAGAGCATTTAATAATAATTGTTATGTTTCAACACTGTAAAGAAATACATTTAAAATATATTATGGTGGACCATAATTGAAGGTTGGATAAAATATTTGTTTATATACACTTGTAGAGGGTGTTTAGAATCATAACTTTGATAATTCACTTATGTAAGTATAGTAATTGGATTATTCATAGATTTTTTAGAATGATTGATTTATACATCATGAGATCTCAATTAAGAGATGGCAACTTTGGTAGTATTAAGTTTAAGTCTTGTTAAATACATATTTTTATTTGGGATAGTACTCCCTCAGACAAGGAAGTTGTCTTGGAAACACAGAGTTAATAAGTTAGTCTTTCTAATAGGAAAAATTGTAAATCCATTCCAAATTGCATTTAGTTTTATGTCTATTTTAGGATGTGGTGTTACTATATTTGATGATAGCTAAAAACACAAACTTGACACTTAGATTTATTTAACATAAGTTACATTGTGGACCCATAACCCACACGTCCTAAGATCATTTGACATCTTAAACTTTGGAGACTATGGTGTTGTTTAGGTGAAATGAAACAATGCTTTTACAAGATATGAAACCAAAATGATTATCTTAGCATCTGTCATGAGGACATGTTGGAATTTACAAGGAGAGAGCCAATCCCAAACTCAAGCCATTATTAGATTAAATAAAACCTTTTGTGATATGCAAGTTCCTCAAGACATTATTTGGAAAAGAGCTAGTTTATACATGTAATGTTTAAATCTTCAACATGTTTTATATTTTATAGAAAATTTTCATGGATTTTCCATTATGTTGTTGAACTTCTAGAAACACATCAATGTTATTGAAATTCATATCAGAATAAAATTCTTGAGCTCATTGTTGTAAGTAAAAATCTAGTCATCTTACACATCCTAGGCACATGGAGATTTAATAGGAATTCTTATAAGCTTACTATATAAGATTAAAATATAACCCCAAGGAAAGGCACAAGATGAAAAAATTCCAAGGGCATAGAAATATCAGTAACCCATCTTCTGAAATATTGATTTTTTAAATGTTGTTTGGGGATTTAGGTTTGGAAAATCAATCAAAAACCTTGACTTGTGTCTTTAATTTTTAGATGATTGTGAAATCAATCGAGATGGAAAAGATGAAGAAAGATACTCAAATAACCTAATTACTTAAAGGAAATATTAGACCTAGTGTTTCTCTATGAAGTACTTTATGAAGGTAATAGTTGTTGATGTTTTGTTGCTTAAGTTGCCTTGTAAGATTGTTTTACCATCTTTATTTTATTGTACTTTGTTATTGGACCTGATCAACACAATAACCTTGTACATATGCTTTTGTCCATTATTTGTGAACCTATGACAAGGTGAAGTATGTGAAATAATATGAACTTTGTTTAAAGGTTATTGTGTACTTGTTTCCATTCAATTGTATTTGGTATATGAAAAGAGGATATTCATGTAGTCCAGAATGCATGACTATCATCTTTGAATATATTTTAAGTATATGGTACTTAATGATGAATGACTACATAGTATTGGATATGCATGTCATTCACTAGGTAAGTGGTATACATGATTACATGATAATGCTTTTGTATATTAAAGTGTGATGCAGGAGCATCTAGAAGTCATTCATATAAATTGGGATAGTTAATGTTGAGTTGCAGAGTGCCAGGAAAAGACATTGGAGAACACCACATTTACTGTATTTCCATATTAGAGATTGCGGATCAGGACTTAGCATCTACATATCATCATCTACATCATATTCAAAATTCAGGTCATTTGGATTTGTCTGCTAAGAGATATCGCTATCAGAAGATTACCTATTTTCACAGAGCAGAGCAGTCAGTGTTCAGTTGAAGCCTAATGGGTTTGTGGAGCAATTCCATGAATTACAGAGCCTAATGGAACATCATTCAAGGTAATTTGGGACCTGGCTAACCTTCATGGAGAACCACATCAAGTTTCATCCATTTATGAAGCAATACCATATGTTTTAGGCTGACCTACATGTTTCTACACGTTTCCTACTACCCGTTACAATTAGGCTGACTAGATAATGTTTCGAAGGCTTGCAGAGGATATAAATGAAGGATAAAGGATTGTTTCAAGGTAGTAATGAAGTTTGTGAAGAAAGTATGTGAAGAGACATGAATAGTTCAGAAGATGCAGAGGTGTTTTAAGAAGGCAACAGAGTAGCAACAAAAGATAGAGCAAAGAGAGTAGAAGAAGATACATGGCAACAAATAAAGAAGAAGAAAGAGGAAAAAAGACATGAAAGAATGATGTTGTATGAATCTTTTGTAACCTTGGGCTACGATCTGGCATTTGAAAAGCCCTAGAGGCATATGTAATGAGGTTAAATGAAGTTTTGATATAATGAGAAGTGATCTTTGAAGGCTGGGTTTTTCCCTTTTAGGGTTTTCCCAGGATAAATCTTGTGTCTTGTGTTTATGAGCATCTCTTATCATTCTGTTGTTTTTTGTATGTTGATTTTACATCTTGTTATGATCATGGTGTGGATTGTTTAAGGCTGCAAGGCTGGACAGTCCTTCATTGGACCCTCCTACCTTGACTGCATCAAAGTGACACCTAAAAGATTGACATATTTGTATTAAAGATAAGGTTACACATGAATGACAAAATTTAAAGGATTATTTGATAGGGGATTTTGTGTACTCACTTGTATCAGCTTCTCAAGTATAAATTCATGATCTATTTCATGTGAAAATATACTTATAGTTCTAATCATGTTATTGATTAACAAAGTATTTCTATGGGATTTAATTGTGGTTTCAGTTAAAGCAGAAGAGTTATTGAAAAGATTTAAAATTTGAGAAATATGATTATAAGTGAAGTAGATTCATTGTGATATCGATGATGTTACATACACACTTACTTTCTAATTATTTTTTTGGTGAATTATGTTGTAGATTTAACTTGAGCTACTGAGCACAACATTTGATTTACAAGGGGAGAATTGTTATGGGACTTTTTCCCCAAAATGGAAAAGAAATTTATTTTATGAATAATCCTTTAAAATTATAATATCCTTTATAATTAAAAGAGAGATGGAAAATAAAGGATATTATGATCCTTTGGCTAAAATGGAGATTAATAACGAGTATTTATATAATCTCTTTTAATGGGAAGAATAAATGTGTTTATTTAATTAATTATTAGAAGACAACTTTTGTGAAAGGGTGTGATGGTTTGGAAACCACCTCTTAAAAGGTTATATAAGTCATTTGTGTGAGACTTGGAAAAGGCATGGAGAATACTTAAGGAAGATAAGGAAAGAAAGGCAACAAATCATGAAGGAGAAGGATTATAGATTTGACAGGTAGTGATCATTGGAGAAGGGGCACACAGATTGTGTCTAACCCAAGGTACATAATACACTTGGGATTGTCTTTGCTAGGGCTTGTGTGTGCACATGTGTTGAGCATGTTTTGTTGAACATGGCTCTGGAGTACTTGTGTGTGTGTGTGTTTTCTGAAAAAGAGCTAAATGCTTGGGAAACACATGGTTGGTTCTAAATAAGAACTGGATTCCTCTTGGAAGTGCTCACTTGCTGAAAAGGGGTTGAATCTATAGTCCAATCTCTGGAGTGACATTTGGAAGAACTTCTAGGATCCAAAAGATACGTATTTATTCCTTTCTATGATAGAAATTAATGAAGTACTAACTTATTGTTAATAAAAGACATTGATGGGTTTTGATGTTAATATGATTATGTGATTATGTTATCTAATTTGTTTTGTTAATGATTTACTTAAGAGTTCTTATTTAATTAACACATGTTGTAATTTATGTGTGTTATTTATATTTATTTCAACATCATTGAATATTCTAAATTATCTTAACTCAACTATTAACCATAACAAATCTACTACAATTAATTAAATACATAGGGGGAAAAGTAGCGTTACACATGCTAATTAAAGCACCAAGACTCCTAATCCTGGCATGTGCCTAAATAGAAAAGAACAAAAGAAAAAAGACTAAAAATAACCCTATCCTAAGTGAGATTAATATGCACTAACAATTATGATAATTAATACGAATCCAAGCACTACAATATTCTATATTTAATGAAGTTGCAAAAATTATAAATTAAAATAATGATATTTTTCACAACCAATAAATGTAAAAGTGATAAAAATATACTCTTTTCCATTTAAGTTTTATTTTTCAATCAGTAAAATTTAGACATGGACATGGATGCTTTGCTAGGGTAACTTACCAAATGATTACTTTATTTATTACGCCTATTAAAACAAGTCTTGATTCTACAATTACTTATACCAATTTATAATTTAAAAAATAAATCCTTTATGATTTGTCATTATTCTTTTAATTTGAGCCAGGGTTACATTTAGGGTTAGGGTTAGTATTACGATTCAAATTAGGGTTATAATTAGGGCACATATATAACTAAAAGATTAGGGTTAGAATTAGGGTTAGGGTTAAGTCTAAAATTAGAATTAGGGCTACAATTCAAATTAAGGTTAAAATTAGGCAAATATATAACAAAAAAACATTACAGTTAAAAATAATTTGAAATTTGTATAGAGACAATTTACAATTATAATGAGTTACAAGTTACAATATGAGTTTCATGCGACAATTTGGAGCCCATTAACAAGATAAGTAACCACAAAACTACAATTACCTTTGATTTCTCTAAATATACATATGCTAACCCTAACCCTAATTTTCACTAAAACCCTAATTCTAATCATTATTGTAATCATTACCCTCAATCTAAACCTAACTATAAATCTAACCCTATTAGAAACCCTCACCCTAACTATATTCCTAGAAAGAAAACCTAATTCTAATTTAACCTTGGTTCATACCCTAACCCAAACCCTAATTGTAATCATAACCCTCAATCTAACCCTAATTGTAAATCTAATCGTAATTCCAATCATAACCATAACATTTCACCTAACATTGATTTATAAGCCTAACACTATATATAAACCCTATTTATAAGCATAATCTTAACCCAATCCCTTAACAAAACCCTAATTCTAAAACCAAACTTCATTGAACCCTAACTCTAAACCTAATTCTCACAAGTTGTGCTAACATCACACTTAGCATATCTTTCTATAAACATAAATATGCTAACCTTAACACTAATTTAAATCATAGCTATAACCCTAATCGTACATGGAGCCCTAACCCTAACCATAATTTTGTACATGTATAAAACATTAAACGTAACAAGATTTATAAACATAACCATAACCCTAATTATATTAAAACCTTTTTCTAAGCATAATTTTAAGCATAACCCTATTTCTAACCCTAACCTTGATTCAACCATGATCTTAAATTTACTCTTAGCATACATTTCACTAAATATAAATATCTTACCCTCGTAACTCTAATCGTAATCATAACCCTAATCCTAATTCTATTCCTTACCATAACCATGATTTAAAACATGAATAAAAAGCTAAATATTAACATGAAATGATAAAATTACTCAATATAGACCATTAAATCTTAATGTTGAACCCTTAAAATTGAAATAAACAACTAAATTTGAACATGGAACAACGTGTACTCAATATAGAGCATTAAATGTAAATAACCCTAACCATAATTCTGTACATGAATAAAACATTAAATGTAACAAGATTTATAAACATAACCATAACCCTTATTAGATTAAAATCTTATTCTAACGATAGTTTTAAGGATAACCCTATTTCTAACCCTAACCCTAATTCAACCATGACCCTAAATTTACACTTACCATACATTTCACTAAATATAAATAACCCTAACTGTACATGGAACCCTAACCCTAACCATAATTTGGTACATGAATAAAATATTAAAAGTAAGGAGATTTATAAACATAACCATAACTCTAAATAGATTAAAACCTTATTCTAACTCTAATTTTAAGCATTACCCTAATTCTGATGCTAACCATGACCAAAACCCTAATTAAAAACCCTATTTATAAGCACAATCCTAACTCAATCCCTAAACAAAACCCCAATTCTAAACCTTACCTTCATTCAAAACCTAATTTAACCCTAACCATAACCATAATTTGGTACATGAAAAAAACCTTAAATGTAACTAGATTTATAAACATAACCATAACCGTAATTAGATTAAAACTTTATTCTTACCGTAATTTTTAGCATAACTCTAATTCTGACCTTAACCCTAATTATAACCATGATCCAAACCCTAATTGTAGTCATAACCCTAATTCTAAGTTCTCTAATTTTAAGCATAACCATGATTATGACCCAAGCTCTAATTCTAATAAAAACCCTCAATCTAACCTTAAAACTAATTTAAATCGTAACTATATCCCTATCCTACATGGAATTGTAACCCTAACCATAATTTGGTACATAAATAAAACATTAAATGTAACAAGATTTATAAACATAACCATAACTTTAATTAGATTAAAATCTTATTCTAATTGTAATTTTAAGCATAACCCTAATTCTAATCTAACCTTTATTTTAACCCTAACCTAAACACTAATTGTAAAGAAAACCCTTTTCCTAATCTAACCTTAGTTTTGACCCTAACCCAAACCCTAATTGTAATCATAACCCTCAATCTAACCCTAATTGTAAACCTAACCCTAATTATAACCATAACCGTAAGATTACACTTGACATTGATTTATAAACCTAACCCTATATCTAATCCTATTTATAAGGGTAATCCTAACCAATCCCTAGAAACAAAACCATAATTCTAAATCTAACATTTATTAATATATAATTATAATTATAATTATTATATAATATATTATAATAATATATCTAACATTTATTATAATATTATATTAAATAATTATAATAATTCTTAAGATATATAGGTATGCTAGTATAGTGGCATTAATTGTTTTAAATTTATAACCAAACATATTTTATTAAATAAATGCACATAATAATAAGACCGACATAAATTAAATAATCTATATAAATATAAGTAATACTGAAACATAAATCGCAAAAATATCAAATGAAATAAAAAAGAGAAAAATAATACTCGAGAAACCAGAAGTTATTTGAACCGTAAGTGCAAATTTTCTTTTGTTTTATGGAGAATGGATTTTAATTTATTCATTTTGTTAACTGTTGTTTATAAAAAAATTTATTGGGGTTTAAATTTGTTTTATAACTATACTTTAGGGCTATACACATAAATAAAAATATGCAGATTTGTAAAGTTAAATTTTATAGTTAAGGAAATATGTTACTATTATTTTATTTTAGGAAATTATGTTATTTTTGGGATTTCAAATATTTTGCTTAAAAATCTAGAGTATCATGGAAAATATTTTGATGAAGTGATGGGATGTTGTTGCATTTTAAATTGGAATACTATTCAATATTATTACATTTTAATATCTTAGGTAGACATTTCAAATCTCTCCACATGGAAGGTTAGGTTATACACATAAATAAAAATATACATGCTTTGTAAAGTTTAATTTAATAGTTAACGAAATATTTTAGTGTTATTTTATTTTAGGAAATTAGATTAGTTTTGGGATTTAAATTTTATTTTTAATCAAGCCATTGATTTTTTTCTTTTCTCCATAATGAAATTTAAATCAATGGTTTATTTTATATAATTTATTTAATCAAAGGTTAGTAAATAAAACCCTAGGCAAAATATGAAATAAAAAATGAAACCCTAGAAGTGAATATCAAATAAAACAATAAAAACATATCAAAGGAAATGAATATGTTGACATTTCAAATCTCTCCGCACCTAACTAGGGTTAGTGTTCTACACATAAATTCAACTTTATTTACTCAAGAGTTAAAAATCTAGAGTATCATGGAAAATATTTAAATGATATTTCTTCAAAGTTTAATTTTATAGTAACGAAATATCTTAGTGTTATTATTTTACGAAATTAGATTATTGTTGGGATTTCAATTTTATTTACTCGAGACATTTCAAATCTCTCCACACCCAAATAGGGTTAGGGTTCTTCACATAAATAAAAATATGCATGTTTTGTAAAGGAAATAGTTTAGTGTTATTTTATATTGTATTAGTGTTGTTTTAGTTTGTATTAGTGTTATTTTATTTTACAAAAAAATTTAGATATTACATTTTAATAACTTAGTGTAACAAAATATCTTAGTGTTATTATTTTACAAAATTAGATTATTGTTGGGATTTCAATTTTATTTACTCGAGACATTTCAAATCTCTCCACACCCAAATAGGGTTAGGGTTCTTCACATAAATAAAAATATGCATGTTTTGTAAAGGAAATAGTTTAGTGTTATTTTATTTTGTATTAGTGTTATTTTATTTTACAAAAATATTTAGATATTACATTTTAATATCTTAGGCAGACATTTCAAATCTCTCCACACCCAACTAGGATTAGGGTTCTACACATAAATAAAAATATGCAGGGTTATTTTATAGCCGACAAATGCAACATTAATAATTAAAACATATATAAAAAATAAATGTTTGAAAGTGTTCAATATGGAAAATAGCAAAACAATGACAAAAGAATAAAATCACTAGCGGCAAAACAATGGCAAAACAATCAAAATAAAAAATCAACAAAAATCACAGGTATGGATATCATGGTTTGCTAGTGGTGTTAATTTTGTATGCATAAATCATTTCATATTGCTGGAATATCAAAAAATTTAAATTCATTGCTAAAATATTAAAAAAAATAAATGTGCTGCAACATTAAAAAATTAAAATTAAAATTAAAATCAAGATGAAAAAATAAACAAGTGCCACGTAATGGCCAGTACTGCCTTGTAGTGTTGTTATTATAGTATTTGTTTAGTTGTAAATAGTTTATTAGAACCACTAAACAAAGAAGTAGAGAACTACCAGTAAACAACCATAAATAGAGCTCACAACAAATTAACTCTCTGTTAATAACCATTTGCTTTAACACTAAATATAGATTAAAAACAAATTATTCATATAAAACTATAGAAAATAATGAACAACTTTAGTAAATATAGATTAAAAACAAATTATTCATATAATACTATACAAAACTGACAAATACATTAATGTAATAACATGGCGAAATATTTTTCATGATACTATAGGTTTTTAACATTTGACTAAATAAAATTGAAATCCTAGATTTTTAACTCTTGAGTAAATAAAATTGAAATCCCAAAAATAATGCATTATTGTAAGTTTGAAGAATAATTACACAATATAATAACAATAACATAATCATATTTTTGCTTAACTATAAAACTAAACTTTACAAAGCCTATTAAATAACACAAATAATCATATATTTTGATTGGTTTACAATCAATAGATTAATAAATAGATAAGTGTGAACTCATTGCAATAGTACTGGCTGAAGTACTAATAAAACCAAAAAAAATAAAACATGGAATTTGTTGCTAAAATATTAAAAAAAAAAAAATCTATCCTACAACATTAAAAAATTAAAATTAAAACTAAAATCAACATGAAAAAATAAATAAAACCAATAAAACTAAAAACATGGAAAATAATTATATATAGAAAAAATTGTGCATAGAATAAAAAGATACATCTGCCATACTTCTACTCTGGCTCCTACAGACAAAAACCACACATTAACTTTTTCTGAAGCGTTGAAAAAATTAAAAATTGAGAATTTAGTTAAAAAGTGTAAATTAGAAAAATAGGAGAGACAATGGAAAAAACTATTTATTATTTCCCACTATTTCTTCCTACTAACAATTTCTGAGGATTGAAGGGTTTTCGAGGAACAACGAACAATCAAGAATTTCTAAGAACGGTGAGCGTTTTTGGGAATGGCAAAGTGTTTCTGAGGAGGTTCTGGGAACGACGATGAGTTTTTGTCTGAGAAGTGCATTGCTCTAGCTTTTTGTCAGGCGGATTCAGGAGTGTTTGGGACCTGTGGACCGACTTGTTATCCTCTACCTATAAAGGGCTTTTGGAACTAGCGACGACAGAGGGACAGTGGGTCAAAGAAGCAAGTAAACAAATCTCGGTGGGGGCCAACTGCTATTTTCATTCGCTTTTGAAAATACAGATTAGTATGGAAAGAGGAGAACAAGAACTGAGCATTCTAAAACAAGAAGTAAGACAACTAAAATCAATGGAATGTAAGAAGCCAGAAGTAGCAAATGGAGGTGACGCAACTCAAATGAAGGAGTTTCAATAGGTCATTGCTGACTTGGAGATAAAAGAAACCCAGTTAACAGATAGAATAGAAGAGGCTAAATCTTGGTCTCAAGTCGTAAGTGAGTCTTTAAAAGAGCAAAAAGAAATATTTGAGAAACAAATCAAGATTCATATAAAAGAAGAAAAGGACAAACAAGACAAGGCAGTAAATATCATCATCAAAGGTTTAAGGGACTTTGGAGAAAAGCAAAGGACCGACATTCTTGCAAGAGATTTCCTTAAAGACAAGCTGAAATGGGCATGTGTTATTCAACAAGTGAACAAGATAGGAAAGAAACCAAAGGAAGGGAGGAATAGACACGTAAGAGTTATCTTAAGAAACATGGAGTATAAGAATGAGATTCTAAAAAAATAGGGGGTTACTTAGAGACACTCACATATTCTTAGATGAAGATTTGAAATTCTCACAACAAGAAGATCGAAGGAAGGAGTGGGAGAAAGTGAAATCTGCAAGGGATGACAGAAAGTGGGCATGGCTGAAAAATGGGAAAGCCCAAATCAACGAAAGACTTCCACACAAGAAATAGGGATTTAGGGCCCCACGAGAGTATCTACAAATTGTAAGTTGGAACTGCAAATGATATCCATGGAGGAGAGGACCGGCGTTGGGGCCCATAGTAGAGGGAAAATACCTGATTATCCTTACGGAGACTCATGAGCATGATGGTTGCAAAGTGCCAAGCTTCGAAGGGTACAAGAAAATTTTAGTTTGGAATGAGGGAACTGAAACAGGTAAAGGGCATGGGGTATCACCATGCTAATCAGAGATTTGTGGGGGTGGGATCATGGAATTTGAGAAAGAGGATCCGAACAAGCAGTACATTTGGATAAAAATAACTGACAATGAGGCTATAGTCAGGTTGGCTGCATGTTACTTTGTCCCAAAAGGGTCTAAGTTCTAAAAAAATAGAAATCTTGACAATGAAGACCCTTATGTTGCACTTATGAAAGACATTTCTACTTTCATCCCTTTGGGAGAAATCATCTTATTTGGTGATTTTAATGCTAGGACATCAAACAATCAATCTCTTCATTTGGGCAGAGAGGAAAGAGGGGACAATAACCCGTTATGGTTAGAGGAAAGCAAAGATCATCTTTGGGAAAGAACCTCTCAGGATGGTAATGGTAGTGTGAATCATTTTGGAGTGAAATTATTAGGACTATGTAGTCTTTTTGGCGTGGTTATTTGTAATGGTATGAGTAATTGGCCTAGTTTTGGGGGTATCACTTGTAAAATAGGACAACGGTCAAAGTGTGGTGGATTATGCTATCTGTTCTCAGAATTGTACTTCCAGGTGGTTAGAATTCATCATTAGGGACTACATTATTGATATGATATCTGATCATATGCCTCTTCTAGTTAACTTTGGTCTTCAAAATGTTATGCAAAAAGAGGGGCAGGTCTAAAACAGGCATAAGAAAGTTCACACACAAGGTAGAATCTTGGTGAACCAAAAAAATAGGGAGATTTTTGCTGCTACCCTGAAACAACACTTCCAAACGTCAAAAAACAAATTAGGGGGCAAAGATACAAACAAGGAAATAAAGAACAATATTAGCAATAGTATGATGATTCCTCTAATCCACAAGGCTCTAAAGTCATGCAAGAGATCTCGACCTAAGAAGAGGATCTCAAATACTTTGCTGACCAATCTGTGGTATGACGAAGAGTGCAAGGCGGCAAAAAGAGCCTTCAAAGAGACTAAGACAAACAATGAAAGCAGGAAAAAGTATGAGAATTTGTTAAAATTCAAAAAAGAAAGCTATGCTACTGATAGAAGGAAAGAGTTAATATATTTGGGTAAAAATAACCCCAAAGGATTGTGGAGGGAGTTGTAGCAAGAAAGAGAACATACTGAAAACAATAGATCACAAATGACCAATGGTTAGAATATGCAAGGCTCCTTTATGAACAACCTCAAGAGAAAGTCAACCCTCCTATAGTCAACACGTCAATCGAGCTCTTCTCGGTGGAAGATATCAAGCACGGGATAAAAAAGTTGGTAAGTGGCAAGGTACAAGGCATAGATGGGATGCAAGTGGAATTTTTAAAGTGGGGAGTTAAATACCTTGCACCACACATCAAAAGTGTATTGAGTGGCATCACAAACAAGGGTTTTCTAATTGAGTGGGCTACTAGCATTGTTATCCCTCTCTTTAAGAGTGATGCTATCAACAATCCCTCTAATTATCGTACTATCATGGTGAATCCTCTTCTTGGAAAATTGTTTGGGAGCTTGATAGAGCATAGGATCATTAATTGGGCAGAAAAAGAGGGAAAAAGAGCCAAAGGGAATGTTGGTTTTAGACCAAGACATTCTACCATTGATCATTGCATTACTCTTAGACATCTGATCGAAAATGTTTGGGACACTCAGGGTGGAGAGGCCTTTTGTTGCTTTATTAAAATTTTAAAAATGCTTTTGACATAGTTCCTAGGGTCAAACTATGCAAAAGGATGGAGGAGCTTGGGATTCTGGATGAGTATAGAGCGGCTGTGTACAAGCTTTATGAGTAGGTTAGAGCTAAAATCAGAACTAAAGAGGGTATGTCAGAGTGTTTTGGTAGTGACATCAGGGTCAAATAGGGTTGTCCCCTCTCTCCTACTATATTTGGCTTATACATTGATAAGCTTGAAGATTGGTTAAACAATATCGTTGGTGAGGGTATTCAGTTGGCAGGTTTTGTGGTGAAGTTGCTTTTGTATGCAGATGATCTTATTCTACTTGTCAAAACTGCCCACGGTTTGGGAGAGCATTTGAAGGAGTTAGAGCTCTTATGTCAAGAGGTTGGGATGCAAGTGAACACTTGCAAGACTAAAGTCAAGATTTTCTCATTAAAAAGGAAGTAGCAGCAAGTCAACTTTATTTTTGAAGGAAGCCCTTTGGAAATAGTTGAAGAGTACAAGTACCTTGGTATTGTTTTCAACAACAGGCTCAGTTGGGACACTTGTAAATTGAAGAAGATTCAACGGGGTTGGAGAGCTTCTTACTTGCTTCAAAATAGATATAGGAAAGTGGAGCTATGGGATTGGAAAACCAAGAAGACTCTTTTTGGTTTATTAGTCACCTTGGTTGTCTGATATGGCTACGAGATTTGGGGGAGTAGCGTATCTAATCACAAGTGGAGATAATTAGAGAGAATTCAAAAGCATCTTATCACTAGTAGTCTCAAAGTCAAAGCTACAATTCTATAAGAGATTCTTTTGGTTGAGGCAGACTCCTTCTCATTGGAGGCATTTGCTATTATTTGACTTCTTTGTTACCTAAAGAAAGTGGAAAACATGGAAAATTAGCGCTGGCCTAAATTGGTGATGGAGGAAGAGTTAGTTCGCAAGAAAAAATGTGGATGAAGCAGAACAACAAGTGGTTGATCAAATGGGATATTAATATACAAAATTGTCCTAAAACCAAAGCTGAAATTAAACAATTCATGTTAGAAAAATTTAAATCTATAATGTGGACTAAGAAGCTTGGCCGAAAAAAATGCATTATGTCAAAGAATGAATTCAATCCCACGTGGGAGCATGGGGAAAAAGCTTACCTGCATACCACTATTAAGGGTAAGGCTAGACTTTTAATTATGCAGTTAAGGGCCGGTTCTCATCATTTAAGATGTGAAACTGGTAGATGGACGGTCCCCAAGGGGATTTGGGAAGATAGTAAATTAGAAATTATTTTTTTAATATTTATTCTTATTCAATTATTTCATTATGAATTTAGTTTTCTTTTTAAAAATATTTTATGTAATAGCAAGGCCCACAAAATATTTATCTTGGAGTTTTGATGATGAAATATTTAGTAAAAACTAAATAAACTAGCATATATATCTTAAATACATCTATCTAAAAGACACCTAGGTGCCTATCTATAGATGTATTTAAGATATCTATGCTAGTTACACCGGCCTATACAATGACAATAACAAAAACTATTATCTTTGACAACCATTTACACCTCAAAGTATTAAAAATATAGCCCACATATATATTTAAAAAAACTAAAGCTAGAAAATAAAATATCACTTAAGTAAATAATAATAGTCCTTAAATTTTATGATTTTATTAATTATATTTATATATTTTTAAATTTTATTAATTTTAATAGATTAATTATTTTATTATCTTATTAATTTTATTAATTATATATTCTATAAAGGATGAAAAGAATATAGACTCTAGGAAAAAGTAGGAAAATGATTTAAGGTTGTTATGAGTGAAATGATAGTATTTTCTTTGTTACAATTACAAGTTAGATATAAATTGAATAATTATTTTTACAATAATTTAATAATTTTACAAGTGTGTTACAAAATAGGTTTTTGTTACAATTACAAGTTAGGTTTCAAAGTGAAATATTATTTTTACAATAATTTAAAATAATTTTATAAGTGTGTTACAAAATAGGTCTTCACAAATTAGTTTAGTTTAAATTAATAAATCTCTTATGTAAAATAGCTAAGAAGTAAATAATTTGTTTTGTTTTCATTTAAAAATTATTTTATTTTATTTTATATTCTCTCTACTACATATTTCTTAAACACAATAAAAAATTTATAATACATTTGAACCATAAGAGTAAGTGTGAAAGAAGAAGATAAATAAATACATAAAATTTGGTATTACTTGCTGAAGGTTTACTACCCATTCAAGTAGAAGGGGGAAATAATGATGAAAATAATAATATAGGAGAAGATAAATAAATAACTAAAAGTTGATATTACACCTTGGTTCACCATGTCTACAACCCATTCAAGTAAAGAGGAAAAATAATGAAAACAATATAGAATGAGGTGAAAAAGAGTAGGAAAAACATTTAGAACTAGCACTTGCACCCATAGGAGGTTCAAGGAATACACCCATAGGAACAACCGATCAATTTAGAAAATTTTAGGACAGGAATTTTTTTAATGGTGGGAGACAATTTTCGGAGTACTATAACATTTGCTCACATATAAAAGCCTATCGGCTAATTATGTATGTAGTAAATTAAATCTATGTAAAAGACGCCGAGAGTTATCATTCTCCAGGGATATATTTTAACTAGATCTTGATTGAAGTTGGAATAGGCAAAATGATATCTCTCGGCGTCTTTTACATAATTTTTTTTAAAGATAGGTATGCTAGCGAAACATACCTTATGTTTAACATGTGCCTAGAGTAAGAAATGATGTAAACATCAAGATACAAATGACGTTTTTTTATTAAGAACAAATCATGGAAAGTTTCAGGGCTTAAATTTGACAGTCAACCTTGCTTGTCAAGCAATTTTTTTTATGACAGATCTATTCAATTTTACCTTTAAAATACTATAGCACACTTTAATATAAGTATATTATATAAAAACCAAATATATCTATCATCATAATCCTATATAAATTTTGACAGTTTGTCCAAAATCTCTCCTTTGATATGATACAGTCTTTTCAAAATTTCAATTGTATTTTACAGCTATACAACTGTTAAATTTAAGCCCTGAATTGGAAACATACCGGATGTAAGCAGCATGTAAGTACAAAGTAGAACTAAAGTCTCAAATGCGGGTCCATCATGAATGAAAAATGGAAATAGAATGTATCGGTCGGCCTACATTTACACAATAAGTGTTAGTATAATCTATACCATATTTAAATAGATGATTTGATTAAGGCTATCAATAAGCGTTAAGGCATTCCAATTTGTAGATACCAGTTTTCCTGCAACAGAGTTTGCTATTTCCCAGTTGGAGAAGATGGGAAACAAATCCGGCAGACTTTCGGAGAATGCGAAGGAGGTACATATTTTGATGGTGGGTCTTGATTCTGCCGGGAAAACTACAATTCTGTATAACTTAAAACTTGGTGAATTTGTTCAAACCATTCCCACAGTGGGCTTCAATTTAAAGACAGTGAGGCACAAGAATGTTACCTTCGTTGTTTGTGATGTTGGTGGCCAGGAAAGGATCAGGCCGCTCTGGAAAGAATACATTGGACAATCCAAGGCTGTTATTTTTGTTGTAGACAGTGATGACAGGGATCGTATTGATGAGGCAAAAACGGTGTTGCATAGTTTGCTCAAAGAGAAAGATCTGAGTGATGCTGCTCTTCTTGTGTTTGCAAACAAGATTGATTTTCCCAATGCAATGAGTGTTGTAGAGATAACAGAGAAGCTTCAACTGTGCTCTATAATTCAGAGCCGTTGGCATGTTCAGAGCTCTTGCGCTACTTCTGGCGAAGGTCTCTCTGAAGGTTTGGACTGGCTTTCTAACATTGTTTAGACATGTTTTTTTAAAATAGTTATTGATTGTTTGACCATTGAAGTGGATGATATTTAAATAGAGTGTACTTGAAGTTCACATGAACATCCAAGAAAGAAGAGCTTCATTCAAAAGTTGCTGTAATTATATAATTTTTTTTTTTCTTTCCTTAGGTTGATCTGCTTTATTTTTATTTTTAAAAACTTGAATTTGAATTTATTTCATGTCTTGAAGGATGTTTTATTCATAAAATATAATGGGTTTTATGTAATAGGAGCGTTGTTATGTGCCAAAGCTCAATGATTTCCTTTTGTTTAGTTTAACAATGCTTTATACGGTTAAATTTTTGGAATTAAGAATTTGCCCTGTATCATTGCACTTAAGAATTATATATATTAGTAAGTTTGTTAAAATGATGTAGGTTAATAAATAAGTAAACAATTAATTTAGATTAATTTTAGAGATGTTTATAATCATAAATGAATATTTTGAAATTAAATGTAATGGATAGGTGTATGTGTTTTAGATTTGATGATGAAATGTAGAAGTTGAAGATATGTAGAATTAGTATGAAAATACAATAGTGTGTCCAATATTATTGATCTAATTATTTTGAACCAAGTGTAAAGAATTTGAGGACAATGTAAACTAAAGATTTAAGACATTTTCTCTATAAATTCAATTTATTATTTTTAAATAATAATTTTATTATATTTTTATTATTTTATTCTAACCCAACTTTTACTACAAATAAAGTGTCTCCATAATTTAGGATATATTTTTTTGTAATTTTTTATTGAATATTTTATTCATTATTAAGTTTTTATAGTCATGTTTACTTTGTATGCTATTGACAATCAATATGGGAGCATCCCCGCATTCAATCAGCAAAAAAAAGTTTTTATAGTCAATAATAGAAATTTAGACCTATTTTATTAAACACATTTATTTATCTATATATCAAATTTGAATCTTTTTCATTGAAACAAGGACATTCATGTGGAGTGGAGAGCAATTTTTTGAATTTTTTAAGATTTCAAATACAAATCTTTATTTTTGTAATGGACTATGTTGTATATATATAAAAGTAAGTTTGTATTAATTATTTAGGTTAATAAATAAATAAACAGTTAATTTAGATTAATTTTAGAGTTATGTTTATAACAATAAATGAATATTTCAAAATTAAATGTAATGGATAGGTGTATGTAGTTTTAGATTTGATGATGAAATGTGGAATTTGAAGATATGTGAATTAGTTCCCCAATGAGTGAAAACACAATAGTGTGTCCAATATTATTGATCTTATTATTCCAAACCAATTGCAAAGAATTTGAGGACAGATGTTTAAAGTATGATTTGAGATATTTTCTCCATAAATTGAGTTTATAAAATTTTTAATTTTATTTATGTTTTTATTATTTTTTAATAAAAATTCATTATATTTTTACTATTTTATTCTATAACTCAACTTTTACTACAAATAAAGTATTTCCATGATTGATTGGAAATTAGGATATTTTTCATATTTTTTATTGAATATTTTTTTGATTATTAAGTTTTTATAGTCAATAATGTCACAGTGCCGAGTTCTTCTAGGAGAATGTTGAGCCATAAAAGACAAGCTATTGCATGCCTCCTGTAAATTATAGAAAAAGAAAATGTAACACAAAGAAAAATACATGAAAATGGAACCAACTGCATTGTATTAACCCACAAATGAGATGATCATATATAGGAGAGAGGGAAGATGAACTACCACCGAGAATAGTGAAGAAGAATAGGTAGTTGACTCACACTAACTGAAATAGGTGACGAGTTAACTTCCTCATGACCAACAAGAGGTGGCAAGCTAACTCTAAGAGACTCGCTAGATAACTAGCAAAATATCTCCCACTAAATATGACACCTAAGTAGGCTTAACGCCATGTGGAATTATCCACGTGTAAATAAATAATATCTACACTAACACCCCCCTTAAGCATAGCTTAGGTGTGTACAAAGAAACTAGGTCCCGACAACTAGGTCTGATGAGGTACCTAGATATAATGCTATCTCTTATATAGTGGAAAAACACAGAAAACCCAATTGGAAAAAACTCCCCCTCAAAAGAGAGAAAAGGAAGTGAAGAGGGCTAGAAGGCCCCCTGAAGATGATGTTGTTGCTGAAATAGGCTGCAACCTAAGAAGAGCTCATAGATGAATGAAATTGCTCTCAGTAAAAGGCTTCGTGAAGATATCAACAACCTATTTTGAAGAATGACAAAAAACTAAGTCGATGATCTAACCATGAATAAGTTCCTAAATAAAATGCATGTGAATCTCTATGTGTTTAGTTTATTGGTGATGGATTGAATTCCTGCATATTTGGACGATGCTTTGGTTGTCACAATATATGATTGTGGGCTACCTAAATGGAATGTCAAACCCAATGAGAATCTCCTAAAGCCAAATAGCCTTAGTAGCTATGTTGATAGCTCCCCTATACTCTGCCTCTATGGATGATAAATCAATAACATTTTAGTTTTTGCTAGAGCAACTGATAGGACTAGAACCTAGTGAGAAATTGTAATCTAAAGTGGACTTGCAATTCTATGTATCGCCAGCGCAATTAGAATCTATATGTCCAACCAAGTCAACCTCTATGCTAGCTCTGTAATGAATCCTAAATTTGAGAGTGCTCTGAAGGTAGTGAAGTATCCTCTTAGTTGCTTTCCAGTACAACTCATGAGGTTCCTGCATGAATCTTGAAACCATGCTTACAACATATGAAATATCAAGCTTGGTTTGGGTCAAATAGATGAGACTACCAACAAGTTGTTGATACAAGGTTGCATCACCTAGTGGTGTAGTACAATCAACCTCAAGCTTGACTCCAGATAGAAAGGGAGTCAGAGGTGGCTTACAGTTAAGTGAAATTGAGCAAGTAAATCAAGAGTGTACTTGGGTTGTGCAAGAGTGACCCCTGATTCAAACTATGAAATATCAATACCAAGGAAGTAATGCAATAACCCCAAGTTTGTCATACCAAATCTATCTTGTAGTGCTGAATTCACTGCTACAATAGCAAATGAAGAGCTCCCGGTGATTAAAAGATTGTCAACATAAAGTACCAGTATCATAGTGAATCATCCTACCACAAGAAATATGCATTGGGATCTGAATGGCACCGAGTAAAACATGAAGTTAGGAGAAAGGAATCCATCTTGGCGTACCAATCCTGAGGGGTCTATTTTTAAGGCCATATAGAGATATCCTAAGTCTACAAACTAAGGACGAATTCTAAAAAACCTTGGTGGTTGCTCCATGTATATCTCCTCCTTAAGGTCTCTGTGAAGAAAAGTACTCTTCACATCCATTTGGTGCACATCCCAACCATGTGCAGTGGCAATGGCAAGAGTAAGTCAGATTGAAGTCATCTTGGCCATAAGTGCAAAGGTCTCTATATAGTCAATACCAACAACTTGTGAAAAACCCTCGGCAACCAAACGTGCCTTGCACTTGTCAACTAACCCATCTGCAACAAACATTGAACCATTTTCCTTCCCTTATGAAGTGAAGTCAAGTCCCAAGTGTGATTTCTGAGTAAGGAATCATATTCCTCATGCATAACATTATCCCACTCAGGTAATGCCCGATGCCTCTCAGAATGTCTGTGGATCAAAGGCTAAGGCATAGAAAACATGTCACCCACTTTGATAGTTTGATCAAGTATGTCTATCATCTATTGGATTCCCTACCCAAGTGCATGCACTCTAAAGTGTCTATCTAGCCCAAAGAGGATGAGATGTGGGTGAGTTAGGTACTAAAACATCATCCTCCAAAACATGTCTAGAAGTGGATGAAGATGACTCCCCATCTCTATATTCATTGTCAAAACTAGAAGAAGAAGACTCTAGATCAGGAATCTGCTATGGATGGTCTGGATTGTCAGAAGAATCATCAAAGTCAAGTGAGTCCACAATAGAAGGAGAAATGATAAGTATAGAGTTGGTAGGACTCTCTTGAAATTTAACATTCCTCTTAATGAACAACTCATGTGTGGTCGAGTGGAGTAGGTGATAAAATTTTACATCATCTAGATAACCTACAAAGATGTAAGGTTTGGATTGAGATTTCCATTGCCTTACAATTCTACTTTAGTATACATGCCATGAATGGATATCCAAAGACCTTCAAAGGTAGTGATTCCCTTCAAGGTTTTGTGAGGAACTCAATTATGAATGTAACAAGCATAGTTGATTGCTCTGCCTAATACTATGGTGTAAGGCCCTTAGAGTGGATCATGTAGTTAGCCATCTCTTTTAAGGATCTTGAAGATGAGGAAAACAAATGAGGTGAGAAAACACAAACTAAATGCAATAAAACACAAGTTATACCTTTGAATGTGATCCTTCTCCTTGACAAGGTTGAGAGAGTGCACCCTTACTCTCTAGCTTTACCCATGGCTTTCTTATGTGAAATGCTCTCAAACTAGAATGCAACTCACTAAAACCTAGCTCAAAGATGGGAATATGGAGATGATTTTGGCATTATAACACTACTCAAGATTGCATGATCAAATGGCTTGGGAGAGGTTGTATTTATAGGCATTTTGAAGGGGGGTTTGATCCAAGGGTTGAGATTGAATGTATAGATCAAAGGTTGAGGATGCATGTGAGGTGGAGGGCTTAGATTTAATCAACAAAAATAGAGGGATGAGAATAAAGATGAAATTTTAATTCACCTTGGGAAGGGGTGTGTATTAAATGAGGTTAGATGAGATGGAATAGAAATGAATTTTAAATTCTTTTGGGGAAGAGGTGAGGATTAGAAATGAATTTTTAATTCATTTGGGGAAGAGTTCTCATAAATGAGAAATATGACATGTTGGGTATTGTAAGAGCCCATTAATGTATTTTTAGGACAAGTGGAATAAAAATTTGTCTTATATGGAATAAAGACTAATTTTTTATTTGGGATATGTGGGGAGAAGTGTTAAACAGGGTTTGACCAAACTAATCAAGGTGATTAAATTAATTAATGTGGCTGTAGTAAATTAGGGAATGGGTTAATTAGGAGTTAAGATTAATTAAATAGGGATTTACTTAATTAATCTTGGGTTTAAGGGATAGGTAGGTTAGACTAGCTAATTAAATAATAGGTATTTGATCAACTAGTATAGGGATAGGCTAATTAGTAGGCTGAATTAACTAGATAAACATGATTTACCTAATTAATTGGGTTTAGGGAAATGGTAAAATTAACTAAATAAATATTTGCATATTTATTTAATTAATTGGGCTAATGTTATTAAGTGCAACCATTGAATTAATTAGATTAATTCAATTTAAAAGATGAAATGATGAAAGGGGGGTGAATGATCAGGTGTGGAAAGGTGTGATTAATTAAATAAAAAATTAATTAATTAATTGGAGTGATGGAAGAAAGACGGTTAGTCAGTTAAGACATTTTTAGGTGTCTACATTTTCCCCTCTTTGACGTGGCGTCATGACCTAGCAGGGGTATTGCGTCAAGTCAAAGAATTTGCCCCAGCTGCCCCAGGAGGAATGGAATGGATGAGGGATGCCCCCTCGAGAGGTCAAGTGAAAAAATTAAATTTTTTCAAGTGAGCTCTTGAAAGGAAGAAACAAAGGTGGAAAATGAATAGAGGACAAAAAAATAGATTAACAAGAAGAAAAATGGGTGAAAAAAGATATATTTTGCACCCTGGGGAGGAAAAGTGTGTTGGAGGATGAAATGGCCTTCTATAAATAGAAAAAGTGGGCCCAACGTTCCACATTTGTACTCATTGAGCCACTTGGATGAGAGAGAAGAAAAGACGAGATGGCGAACCCACTCTTCCCATGCTTTGAGCATTTGTTCAAGCTAGTTCATTCCTTCATGAGATCACCGATGGCTGGTGAGCGGGTATGTGAATTGACCTTAGCTTTATCAATTTTTTAATTTTGAGCATTTATGGCATCGGGAAACACGTCAATTAGGGTTGTGGCACCATTGGGAAGCCATTTGGTGCCATATCATGTTGGATTGGCACCATCAGCCGAAGGGGTAATAGGGCAGCTTTGGTGCCAAAACTAAAAAGTTTGGTACCATCATCTAGATTGGCGCTACACGCACTAGGGTGTTTCGTCGTAATGGTGCTATCAAAGGAAAGTGGTGTGCCATTCTCTCAAATGGTGCCATTGAGCCGATTGACGCCTTATCAGGGCACCCTCGCGCCATTCTCTGGAATGGCACCATACCCAATGTTCATGGTGCCATGCTATCGAATCACACCTAGGGTTTGGCAGTGGAAAAAGGGTTTCGTGAGTTGGGTGCCAGAATAGTGCCATAAGGATAGAAATTGGTGCCATTCTCTAGAATGGTGTCTTACTAGGGAGGAATGGCGTAATCTTCAGGATTGGTGCCACCTTTGGTAGAAGTGGTGCTATTTGAGGGATAAACGCCATGACAGTCCAAATATTGGCGCAAAATTAAATCTTGGCGCCAAAAAGGGAAAAATTAGTGCTATATGACTGATTTGGAAAAAAATGCAAGTTTTTGAGTCACATTTTGCGAATGCAGGTTGACAGGGGGATTGTGGCTTCGTGGGAGCGACGTGTTCTTGACATTATGAAGCTGGTGGATGGATTTGATGCAGCTGCATGAGCTTGGCTAGGTAGATTAGGATTGAGAATAGTGGCTTAGATGCCCACTATATGGGCACACAGGGTGATGATGATGACCTTGGTGGAGAGATGGCACCCCAAGACATGCTACTTCCTCCTTGCGACATGTGAGATTACCATCACCTTGGAGGATGTTTATCGTATTCTCAGGTTGCCCATCTACAGAGCATGGGTGACCTATGATACCGGGAGAGGATGAGAAATGCTGGATAGAGCATTTTCCCCAGGCCACCCAGTGTTGTCAAGGGACTGACGGGAGATGAGTTACGACCAGACGTTGGCGGCGGGAGTGGATCAGTTCACTTTGTTTCTTTGTGCATTGATTGGGGCTGTGGTGATGCCAGATCAGCATGGACGGGGTTTTCCTGTGGGTTGGGGAGAGATGATTGAGGAGATGGTTGCACATGAGATGATGTATACATGGGGGCCATGTATGTTAGGACAACTATATGGTCACGAGATGCATACCGTGGTATATCATTATGATTCAATTTTGTCTGTTGGGGTCACATTGCTACATGAGTGGGCCTTTGAGCATATTACGATTACAAGGCCATAGGGAGGATGCCATCGGTGACAGTTTGAGGTATATGTGTTCTTATATGAGCAGTCTCTCTAGTACTCTTATGTTGGGCAGTTACGCTACTCGCGGTGACTTTTTGATGACCTGGTCCATGTGATATGGTAGTCGTACATCGGAGTAGAGCAGTCGCCCGACGACCACATTCATATGCCCTATACACTACAACCATGTTATCTGATGGGCTGAGGAGATCATATTATAGACATGTATATCCTCTCCTGAGTGCAGAGATAGTTCAGACTATGCCAGGACCTTCCACAGGTGATGGCCATTTTTGCGAGGATGCCTTGAGATTATAGATGGCCACCAGCCATAGTACCATAGGTGGCGATAGATGACTTTGCAGGTTTACAACCCTAGTAGTGGGATTGGGATAGCAGGGTGATAAATGCAGGGACTATTCCTACATATGATCAGTGGTGGGTGACCTGAAGGCTGATCCATTTGACAGATCCTACTGTAAAGCCTAATATGACGGTGGAGGTAGAGGAGGGAGATGAGGTTAAGGAGGAGATAGTGGTGGAGGAGGTTGATGCGGACAAGGATGATCCCAACGCGATGCTAGTTGCGACAGCCTATGAGCAATCCATGGCCAGGAGAGGACGAGGGAGAGGATGGCTACTTGTGCCGCAAGTACCAACTGGGCAACAGTAGGTGTGGCCGAGACAGCAGGTAGCACAACGGAGACCGCAGCAGCAGGTTGCACAATAGAGGACACAACAACAGGTTCCTATGCAATAGGCACAGGGAGGGTCGAGAGGACAGATGCCACCATGCTGAGCACCACCATAGTAGCAGAGGTAGAGGTAGGTACCCCCACAATAGGTGTGGCCATAGACACAACAACGTCATATTTTAGAGGCTGTGATGACCTTTATAGGGGCTGGAGCCACAAGGGAAGGGAGTTCAGGGGCAGGGCTAGGACCTGTTTCGGGTGCATGGACATCACATTGGTGGACCCGAGCAGACGATAATGAGGAGGTCTAAACTCTTCGAGCTCAGGTTGCAAGTCTAGAGGATATTGTTACAAGGTAGAGGCAGGAGCTGGCACAGCTGCAGGGATAGCTACCTTATTCAATGGGAGCAGTGGGGCTGATGTCCAGGTTAGTGCATTGCAGGCACAACTAGCACATGCATAGGGTCAGGTAACTAGTGTGACTGCTAAGAGAAATGTAGAGAGAGTCTTACGATAGGCGGCTAATGCACAGGTGGGGAGTCTATAGGCAGAGGTGAGCCAGCTGCAAGGGATAGCGTTGGGCACTGGCGTTGGTCAAATATTTGCGCAGTCACAGGCTCAGATTGCACAGATGCAGGGCCAAATTCAACATTTATAGAGTCAACTCCTAGACTAGAGTAGACAAGCTGAGTATTATTATGGGGCTTATTGTACTGCGGTTCCAACAGATCAACAGATACTAAGTTACAGTGAGAGGAGTAGTTCGAGGATGTTAGGGTCACATAGATCTAAGAGGTCCAACCAGTCAGTGCATCAGCCCAGGGGACCTCCACCATTAGTACCCCAGTAGCCATAGTAGCCACAACAATAGCCACCACAGTAGTAGCCACACCCAAGGTCTCCCACTAACTTTGCCAAGGGATCATCAGCCCAGGGTTGATGTTTTTGATATGTATTGCTATATTTTGGCCTTTTGAGGCATTTTGTATCATGCCCTGTATATTTATTTTGAGCGATGTACATTTGACAACGATGATATATATGGATGGTTATGCATGATGATGCTTATGGTTTTATGATGTACTATATGATGTGATGCTTATGTCATGGATGTACGATGTTATTATGGATTGATATATGATGTTTATGATGCTCATGTTATGATGTTTATCATTTTATGGATGATGCGATGCTTATGTTTGTCTATGATATGCATATGATGGTGATGGATCATGTATGTTACAATTAATGCTATGATGTGATGGTACTTATGCATTATGGATGATGTTATGATGTTGTTTATGACGTACATGGATATTTTATGGATCATGATATTGTATATGTTATGATTATGGATGTTATTTGATTATGGATGCATTTTATGATGTTATTTGGCTTATGCTATGCATTATGATGTGGATTATATATGATATGTAATGGAATATATGCACCAATTAATAAACATATATTATAAATGCAAATGGATGAAATGGAAATGGAATATATGCTCAAATTAATAAACATATATTATGGATGTAAATGAATGAAATGGAAATGGAATATATGCTCAAATTAATAAACATATATTATGAATGCAAATGGATGAAATGGAAATGGAATATATGTTCAGATTACACTTGTGTGAGAGTTTGATTTGAGAGGCATGAAATCATCCACATTAACTCTTGAAGATGTCTCACACGCATGTAATATAAAGCAACAACTTACCTTATGCTCTGTGCTTTAATTGTTTTGTTTTTTCAGGAAAGTTGGAGAGAGAACAAGCAATAGAAATTGTCAGGCGATGTGTTCTCCAAAAAATGTTATATTTTTCCACAGTGAAAATGAAATGGTTAATGATGTAATGATTAATGATTGTAAATGATAAGTGGCTATGATAATGCAAATGATTAATGAAATGGACAAGTCATGATACATGTTATGTTCGTTAAACCCTGGGTGATGGGGTTAGGTGATATGGGATACGTTGTGGAAGGGGATGGTCAAGGTAGGTTTAGGATGGGTTGGGAGAGTTTGGAAAGGGGTTTGTCAGGATGGTTTTGCGAATACTAGGTCATTAAACACCACGTCATTGAGGGCAGAAACTTGGTTTGGGATGGTTTAGGTTTATAGAGCAGATTGATGGGGGGGATGGAATGTTAGATGGGAGGGTGTTAGAGTGAATGGATTAGATGGGGGAAGGGTAGATGAAAATTCTAAGCCCAGATACTATAGTTGGATGGGTAGTGATGATATGAGCTAGGCACAGTACTTGCATTATACTATTGAGAGCATTTCTAGGTTTATTATAGCAAAGTAGGATACTTTCCACCAAGGTATGAGAGAAACTACGTGATGATGTTTATCCAACATTTGCATGGACTAGACTTACAAACAATAGGTTAATTTCGTGCATGCCCAAGGTAGTATAACCTTGCCTAGATGAGGGAAGGGGACTCAACATAAGTTTCCATAGTACATAGTAGGTATGATTAACTTGATATGCAAATGGGAAACACCATGCTAGAACCGATCCTATCTTCAAGATATGAATACTACTCTTGGAGTAATGAAATCAACCCACAAGCACAACATATAGAAACAATGACCATGTCTATTCCAGGAGTTGCCCGCCACATACCATGATATAATGAGATCAAGGTAGCTTTGGAAATGACCTAGAAAAAGACAAAAAGATAACAATCAATAATCAAAAGACCAACAAAATGACACAAACAACCATTGTATTCTCTTGGCAAGATAGGTGTTGATAGGATGATGGATTATGTCCATTGTAGGAATGATATATCCTAGGACACGAATCGGTTGGATATTGTTGGATAAATTTTGAAAGGTATGCAAAAGGGATAGTCAGGCCATGTGTGATGGTTATAGTTGGTGTGTTGATTGATGATTTTTGTGTTAGATGTGATGTTTTTGGGGGTATGCTTAGTGTGTGTATTGCTTGGTGAATTTAGTAAGAGCAGAAGATAGGGACCATCCAAATGGGTTGGATGGATGCATCTTATGTACTTGAGTACTGGATACTTCCTTCGTATTCTAGACTGCCTATATACCCTGTGTCCACATGATCAAGGCACTTTAAGATGTGGGTGAGATGAATATGTAGTTCTAGTTTGACTTGATGATGTGGCAATATCTCAAGATGGATGTGATGATGTAGAAGGTGATGATGTGAGAATGTTTCTAAATTTTTATAATTTTTTTATTTTTGATTTTCTATTGTTTTTGGATTTTTTGATTTTGTAATGTTTTTGGATTTTCTTGATTTTCTAGTGTTTTTGGATTTTTTGGATTTTTGAAGGTACAAGAGAAGCATACAAGGATCCTCGTTCCACAGATTTGCTTTGGGTGGGATAATGTGGGGTGGGGGATAGGATTTGATGTTTCAGAATTCCAAGCCATGGGATGTGCGCAATATGGAGTGTCATGATGGAAAGAGGACTTATTAGATGGTGGACCGGCCACTACACATGGCGCTTGAGACAGGTTTTCACCATGGTACTTATCCAAGGCGTCACCGAAGTGATTTTCACCATTGGATGGCTTTATTGCACTTAGGTTTTTTTCTTGATTTTTTGATTTTTTTTCTATTTTTTTTTTTGTATTTTTGCTTTGGGATACTTGATGAGTCATGTGTAGAACCTTTTCAAATGTATAATGTTCATGGGTTCATCAAGAGGTTACCCCTTAGGTGTTGCAATCTAATATGCCCCTGATCCATAGCTGACTATAACAACATATGGTCCCAGCCAATTGGGCTCAAATTTTCCTTTTTTAGTTCGCTCTTGTAGATTTTTCTGGTTCTCCATGAGGACAAGGTCGCCTACTTCAAACTTGTGGTTCTTGATTTTCTTGTTGTAGCTCTTGTGTAGGCAATTGTGGTATGCTTGAAGATGGTTGAGAGCATCCAGGCATTTCTCATCCAATAATTCTAGTTCATGCAGCGTTGCAACTCGATACTCTTTCTCAGTGATTAGATTTTGCAATGAAACCCTGAGTGATGGGAGTTCGACCTCAATAGGTAAGATAGCTTCGCAATTGAATACTAGGGAATATGGTGTGGCACCTGTGGGTGTGCGAATACTTGTATAGTAGGCCATAGGGCGGGATTGAGTTGGAGGTACCAGTTACGGCCAGCTTCATTAACCATCTTCTTCAGAATGTGCAAGATGGTTTTATTAGAAGCCTCAGCTTGACTGTTACCTTGTGGGTAATAGGGAGGGGAGAAGCAGTGTTGGATATGGAACTTCTCACACAAGGTGTGGACTTCCTAGTTTTTAAATGGTTTCCCATTATCTGTGATAATGGAATGAGGAACATTGTAATGACATATTATGTAATGGAGGATGAATTTGGCTATTTGGATAACTATGGTGAAAGTGAGCAGAATGGCTTAGACCCACTTAGTAAAGTATTTGGTGGTAGCGATGATGAATTTGTGGCCATTGTATGATGGAGGGTGAATCTTACCTACGAGGTCGAGTCCCCACTACGAAAAAGGCCAAGGAGTTGTTATCGACTGCAACTCCTGTGATGGTGCATGGATGAGATCTCCATGTTGCTGGCATGGAAAACATTTCTTTACAAACCTGTAAGTGTCCCGTTCCAGGGTCGACCAGTAGTATTTCATTTTCATAATCTTCTTTGCTAAAGTAGGTCCACTCGAGTGTGCTCCACAAATGCCTTCATGCACCTCTTGCAATGCCACTTCATCTTCCCTAGAGTCAAGACATCATAAAAGCATACCATCAAGACTTCTATTATAAAGGGTGTCTCCGATGAGGGTGAAGCGGGAGGCTCAGCAGATAAAGCTTTTGCATTGCGCAAATGATAGGTTTAGTAGGATGATGCTGTCATGAAGGTACATGTAAGTCTCTTGATACCAGGGAGATAAATGACTAACTATGTCACACACTAATTCTGACTGCAGAACATCATAAGATGGTATGAGGATCTCTTCAATCAGGAACTCACACCTCTTGCTATCCTTCTTCATGTCAACCAAGGATCCTATTGTGGCCATGGCATCTGCTGCTTTGTTATTCAAACTTGGAATATATTCAAAATGGATGTCATCAAAATAATCTTTGAAGCCATCAACCATTCTTTTATAGGGCAGGAATTTGTCATCTTTTGTTTTGTACTCATTGTTTACCTACCGAATGACTAGTTGGGAGTCTCCATAAACCATCAGCTTCTCAATTTTCCACTATATTGCCATGCGGAGTCCTATGATGAAAGCCTCATATTCTGCTACATTGTTCATGCATGGAAATGTGATCTTCTAGGATTTGGGGATGGTGTCTCCTTGAGGGGTAACAAACAAGATGCCTTCCCTCTAGCCACAATGCGTGTAAGACCATCAAAATACATTTTCCATGTTTCTGCTATCGACTCTACTATCAGTATGGATTCATCTGGAAACTCAGCAAGTAGCGATTATTCTATTGGGATTGGCGCATCAACTAATTGATCAGCAATTACCTATCCTTTGATGACTTTTCTCTCTGTGTATTCGATGTCAAATTTGCTTAGGATCATAACCCATTTAGCCATTCTTCCTGTAAGAGCTTCCCTTGTCAGTAGATACTTCAGCAGGTCAATCTTGGCAATGAGCTTAGTTTTTTTATTAAGCATGTAGTGTCTCAATTTTTGTGAAGTGAAGACGACAGTGAGACATGCTCATTCAATTGGTGTATAATTCAGCTCATAAGTTACCAAGGTGCGGTTGATGTAATATATAGCTCTTTCTTTTCCCTACTCATCATGCTATGCTAACAAGGCCCCTATGGTTGCTTCTATTATTAAAATGTACAAAAGAAGGGGTACCCCTTGTTTTGGTGGAATGAGGATAGGTGGGTTAGCAAAATATTCTTTGAGTTGTGTAGAGTTAAAACTCTACATTTTGATATTATTTGTTCGCAGCTGTTAGTTTCATTTGCAATTTGTGTTGTTATGTTGCTGAGCGCAGATAGCGCCATGTGTCAGCATGGCGAGGTTTTGAAAACCTGAAAGAAAAGATGTTTCTAAAAGACATGCAGAGCTGCCACATGGTAGGGAGATTAGAAGCAATAAGAATAATGACTAGAGTAGCAGATAGTGCCATGTGTCTTCTTTTTGGTTCACAGTACCCAAGTGCCACAAAACTTCACCACGTATCTTCGGCTGTGTTTCTTTTTGTATAGTTGCTATCTATTACCGGAGTGTGCCACGTGTTACTTCCACATGGATTTGAAGAGAAACTTTTGAGAGAGGCATCAAGAAGGCACACAGGTGTGCCACATGTCTTTTGTTGCAATATGCGGAAGCCACCGTGTGTCTCTTTCTTTAATAAGGTTTGAAGTGTTGAAGTCCCGTATGGTGGGCCCCGAGATATTATAGCTGCAGTTTCTAAGTGCAGCGGATAATGACAAATGTCGCTACCGCAGGTGATTGAAGGTTGAGAAGCTAAAGAAACTTTTGAAGGCACGCTAGTCTGCCATCTATCCTAGTTTTGAGGCTCACGGGTGTTGCCACATTTTAGTAGGAAAAAGAGGCGGATAGCGCAAAGTGTCACAGTGTCATGTGTTCTCTTTATATCAAAGGGAAACTAAGCTCGATGAAGCAGAAGCAGCCACAGCATTTTTTGGAGCCGTTTGAAACTTGCAAAGGAAGCTACATGTCTCAACAGAATTGGTAGTCACAGGGCCACGTTTCTAGTACCATTCAGCCAATGGACACGCAAGGATGATATGGTTGCAGATTCAAAACAAATCCTATGTACGTTTAGTTCTAGTTCAGTCCCAGTTCGGTCGTAGATAGTTGCAGATTCTTAACAGCTGAAGATGTTTTGAGTCCCATCTTTCTTCTATAAATAGAGGGAAATTTTGTAACTAACATATATATACATATAGAGAAATATAGAGAGATATTACTGCGACTGGAGTATATCATTTTAGCCTTTCAAAGTTGTTTCAAGAAGAAACATATAGATTTGTGCATGTTTTTGTGCCTCATGTATTTTGTTGAACCTGTTAATGAAAGAAGCTCTGTTCTATGCTGTTCGATGATATTGTCTGTGTCTTTGTATAATTTCTTTGAGTTTAGCCTTTGATTCTAGATCTATCTATAATATGTTTATGTCAATATTGCTCACCGCTCTTTGATATAGCTGAAAATCATAAGGATTTAGTCAATGTGTTAATTGATGAAACATATATAAGTCTAGCGCATCGCCTTAAGAGTTTTATTTCATTGTATCTGTAATCTTGTTTTTTCTGCCCCTTTCCCAAAACCCCATTGAAAAAGGAAGAGCCAACTTCCCTAAAGTTTGGAGGTTGTTTCAAGAATCTGTCCTACATTCTTGAAGCTTCCCATGTTGGTGCTGAAACCTGCACAATTTTATACATCAACAGTTTTTAGCATGCCTAGTGGGACCTTTCTTGATTCTTGATCAAGATCGTATGAGCCAAAGAGCAGGAAGGAGTCAAAGCTGTGGACCAACAACAAGAGCCTAGTCAGCTACTAATCTAAGAATCTTATTGCCACCATTGACAGCCACCCTGAGAAGAAGGGTTAATCAATCATCCAGAGTACTAGGAATAGCTATGGAAACACCTTCTCCTCCTAATTTGCCACGAAACTTTACAGATTGGAACAATAACAACCCTCTTATTCTCCCAATGCCGCCGAATACCTGGGACCTAATTCCTGCTAACACTTTGAAGGCACTACCTAAATTTTTAGGAGAAGATGCCAAGACTCCAGTAGAACATCTCCAAGATATGTCTAATGTGTACACTGTACATGTCATCACAGAATATAATGTCGCTATTAGATTATTAGTTGCTTCTTTCAAAGGGAAGTCTCTAGATTGGTATAGGTCCTTGGCCTTGTTGGTTATTTTCCCAGATCGGTAGAGGGTTTGCCAGTTCCTATGCACAAGCTGATCCGGCCAACAGAAATGGGAGGTTGTGTGAGCTGCCTCCCCTTCACTTCCAGTTCTGCCGCACCAAGGGGGGTATCCCTATTTGATAAAAATGTAACATTTACTCTCCAAATGACATAAAGATTTAGCTTCCTAATGATAGGCAAAATACTCTCATTTTGGGACCAAGATTTGTGTGACAAATCACAAAGTTGGCAACATTCTTGGACATATGTGTCTGGTTATAGATGAGAGTATGCAGGGGCTCCTATTCCTACTCCTACAACTAACAGGTTGGAAATATGAATGGATTTGAATTTGATGGTTTGGATGCAAGACAGGGGCTTTGGATCATAACTACTTCACAAGAACAGACCGGTGCCTATCTCAGGGCAAGGAGTCAAATAGACATATACATAAGAATGGCTTGCAACTAACATTCAAGTTTCAAGGGGTTAGGACTGGTATTTTCCTTACAAACACCACCCAAGGATAAGTATTTAACTGTCCATACTTACAGATATCCCAGCTGACATACACTCTTCTCCATACCTTAACCTAAAATAGTTTAATCCACTCCTTGAATGGAAGTTAGAGATCAAGCATGTGATACAGCAAAACTATATCCTAGAATCTGAGAAACCCTTAGCAACCAGATTCAAAAGAAGAAAATGCATACAACAAGTGGAGACAGACATCAAAACACATGCAAGAAGCATTTTTCATATAAAATTGACACTGAAACTGAACATGTGTGCAAGATACAACTCAGATGCAACACATAAACTCCACAGAGATACAACAAACAAGAAATGCTCTGTATTTTGTTATTTTTCCCCCAAAATTACCCAAGTCTTCAACCACTAAAAATGAGTAACACAGTCCTCCTTATACAACAAGGAAGTGTACTCAACATATTAATTACAAGGCAAATCAAAAATTCACCAGATACAATGCATGATCAGATTGGCACTCAAAATAGTTAATGTAGCAGAGGGACAAGGAGAAAGGAGCAGATGGAATCAGGATCTAGGCCGCCGCCTGAAGGTTCTCCTCGTAAGCTTGGTAGTTCACCTGTTGCCTCACCCATACTTCCCTGCACAATCTGCCATTAAAGCCCCATCCACTCGCGGGATGCAACAACAGGTACATCTGGAGATTTTCCCGCTCAAAAAAATGGCCGCACATGCTCAGGAAAAACCACCGCTGAAGGTCCAAAACATGGCCGTCGATCTACTTCCCGTCGCTGAGATCCACGGCACTTAAAAATGTGGAAAAGTCGTCAGCTAGTGAAAACGTACCACATAGGCATCTCATGATTCTATCACTGGCCTTTTCCCCCTTGTATTTACATGTTCGAATGCATATACAAATCCATTTTTAAATCTTTGTATATGCAGGATGCATATACACGCAACTGCTCAACATACAAGGCGAACCTGAAATTTTTATGCATCAGAATGTACCTCCTTTTGAAGTCTGGCTTGTATCTCTTTCATTTACATCTTTGCTTTGTATATCGCATATACAAATGTGATATACAACCCGCGGACCTGAAAATCTATCTATTGCAGCTTGATTTCCTCTTCAGGTCCAAAATGTATATTTCTTCTTCGTATATTGGCTTGTATGTGCAAACATACAAATGAATGCACATACAACTGGTGGGCCCGACCATTTTCTCTCTCCTTTGCACTGTTCACTTTGCATGCCACAAGCCTTTGTATAATTTTCAATGTGCATTACCTTGCACATACAAACAAGGAATCTTCTCCAGAATATTCCTGCAATGTATCTAACCATTGTATGTGCACCCGAATGTATATTGCATATACATTCCACCTTGTATATCCATGAGCCCCACCACATGCATCTCTGCCTTGCCACTGTAGCAAATGTATATTTGCACCTTGTATATTTTTCTTTGTATATGACCCGATATACAAAGCAAGAATATTCCCTAGAATCTGTGAAAGATTCCCCCTTTGTATATGCACCTTTTAGAGCCCGATATACAATCAGAAATGCACCTAACTCAATTTTTCAAAGGGCGATAGAGATTTTTGACCGACCAATGCACATTTTGACCTATATGTATATACAAACACCTTTGTATATACAAAGACACATGCATATGACTGATTTTTTGCATTTTTTAGCACTGTAGAGGTTAAAAGAGATAGAACTTTTTGGATTTTTGGGAAGGGGCTTGCATATTTAAATGCTTAAAACCTGATTGCTTATGCAGGCACCACTAGTGGCTCTGTCTGGGGATGCATGCCTCTTGCAGGCATGGCAAGAACCTCAGATCTATGGGATGTAGACTAGTCCCTTATCCATTGGGCTATAGAGTCAAACTTGCACCAACCTACATCAGCAAACACACTTGATGGCCTAAGGCCACCAAGAAAAGAAAAACCTATATCTCCCCTTATCAAACACCTTGTTTTCATTTGCATTCACTGGATCAAGCCTGGAGATACTGTCATGACCTACCCACAAACAAATCTTGTCGTCTGCATATTCAACCCTCTGATTTAGCTTATCACCGTCACCCCTATGCAAACAACCTTCAACATCATGTGACATGTGGGTGTCATATTTATCAAACAATGCATATTCAAATGAAATATAACACATGTTATCATCTGTGTTAGCATTATGCATTGCAAAATGATCTCCTAGCTGGACTAAAAACTGAAAGTACTCAAACTCCATCATGCAGCTAGGAACATCAGGGCTCATCTTATCACAAGCTAGCATATCAAAGAAAAAGCTTTCAGATTCATAGTTGTGCACATCATGCACACAACCATTAGCTGCACCATGCTGGAAAAGATCAGGCTTTGGCACCTCTCTACAATAACCTTCATGATGTATGTTGGCCTTCTTTCATCAAGATGAGAAACAGAATCCAAGTCAATAGCAGGGCTCAAATCTTCATCATACTCAGACAGATCCTCATCACCATATGTGTCAAACATGGGTGGTCTAGGTGTTTCAACTTCATCATGGTATGCTGTTGGTTCAGAACATGCATCTTCATTACCAATGGATTCACCCTGTGGAGGAGTATCAGCCTGTATGTTATAAACAAAACTATAATCAAATGAAGAACAATCATGCTCAACACTAGCACTTGTTTCAATTTTTGACTGCTCTTCATCATCTCCATGTGTCCGAAAAGAAGGCATTGATTCACACATGGAACTGCTGCTCTGTCTGCTTATTTCTTCTCTATCCTGAGCACAATATTCACAATCATCTCCACAAATCCATTCAAACAAATGTTCATTTCTGTCCATAACCTCATCATTATTTTCAGAACCAGACACCTCAACCTTGCAACGGGGGTCATCATTGATCCTTCTACTGGCATCCTCAACTGATGTATTTTCATTCTCATTTTTACCTTCACATGATGCCATAATCACTTGGTCATTTGCAGCCTTATAACTGTTATTCATACCAAAACCTATGGATAGGGAATTCTGCATGTACTCATTTCTCATTTTTTCTATATTTTCTATGAACTTGTATGCCATCTGCATACGTGTTATCTTAAATTCCCTCAACAATGCACTAGAGCCCTTCTCAAAAGCTTCAAAATATATGCCAATGCAAGCTGAAGTATCAGGTTTGAAGTCTTCAGGGATTTGTGAAAGGGCTACTGTGAATCTATGACTGAAATCAATAATGGGCTCTTCATCTTGTTTTCTAATTTCCATCAATCTTGCAACAAGATCAGCAAGTTCTCTTGCAAATTTTTTTCTAAAGTAGTCAATAAGTTCATCCCAACAGGAAAAGGACTTCTTTGGAAAGTTCAAATACCAATCTCTGGCTCTAGCACCAAAGGATCTAACAAAAAACCTCATCCACATATCCTCATCTCTAAATGAGTTTTTCTCCATGAATTTGTGAAAATTTTGGATATGTGCTCCCCCATCACACACACTGTGTCCACTAAATCTAGGCATCTGATTGTAAATCTGGGCAGGCATACTTTCAACTTGATAATCAACCCATGACAAATCTAATTGGTCATACAAAGGATCAAAAGAGCTTACAAGAGGGTTATCATTCTGACTGGTAGATACAACAGGGTTACTACTAATTAACTGAGCCTGTCGGGCTTCTAAGGATATCAACCTATTCTTTATCTCTTCAATTTTTTTACTCAATACATCATCCCCCTCTTGACTGAGTATGAGTGAATACATACTTGGATTCATATAAACTTCACTCTTAGACATCTTATGCCTGTCTAAGACCTAAGGCTTCCCCCTGGCATCTAACTTATGCAATAAAACAACAAATATAAATGGGAAGGAGCTAGGTACCTTTTCTCATCTAGATGCTGAAAGCTTGAACAGAACGTTCTTTTATCACAACAACATACATCAACCTTTCATGTGCACTAAAATCTTTTTTACAGAGTCGCCACCTCTTCAAAGAGGACATAATTTTCAAATAACTGAAAGCTCATCAAAGAACAATATTCTTCTGAGTTCCTTCCACCAGTAGAGCACCATCATTCACATGAAAGAACCGGATATGCAGCAATGATTTCACATTATTTGACACTCTTCATCCCCAGTAGAGTCACCATTTTCTGTTGGTGACTCGGATGGGCACACAGATACTATTCTTTTTCATTAACTCCCCAGGAGAGTCACCAATTCTATTGGTGACTCGGATGGATAAAATATAACAATTCTTTTTTCATCAATTCTTCCCCAGCAAAGTCGCCAATTATGTTGGTTAGTTTCCCGGATTAGCAGAGAGTTTGCCAGTTCCTATGCACAGGCTGATCCGGCCAACAAAAATGGGAGGTTGCGTGAGCTGCCTCCCCTTCACTTCTGGTTCTGCCGCACCAAGGGGGGTATCCCTATTTGATAAAGATGTAACATTTACTCTCCAAATGACATAAAGATTTAGCTTTCTAATGACAGGCAGAATACTCTCATTTTGGGACCAAGATTTGTGTGACAAATCACAAGGTTGGCAACATTCTTGGACATATCTATCTAGTTATGGATGAGAGTATGCAGGGGCTCCTATTCCTACTCCTACAACTAACAGGTTGGAAATATGAATGGATTTGAATTTGATGGTTTGGATGCACGACAGGGGCTTTGGATCATAACTACTTCACAAGAACAGACCGGTGCCTATCTCAGGGCAAGGAGTCAAATAGACATATACATAAGAATGGCTTACAACTAGCATTTGAGTTTCAAGGGGTTAGGACTGGTATTTGCCTTACAAACACCACCCAAGGATAAGTATTTAACTATCCATACTTACAGATATCCCAGCTGACATACACTCTTCTCCATACCTTAACCTAAAATAGTTTAATCCACTCCTTGAATGGAAGTTAGAGATCAAGCATGTGATACAGCAAAACTATATCCTAGAATCTGAGAAACCCTTAGCAACCAGATTCAAAAGAAGAAAATGCATACAACAAATGGAGACAGACAGCAAAACACATGCAAGAAGCATTTTTCATATAAAATTGACACTGAAACTGAACATGTGTGCAAGATACAACTCAGATGCTCTGATATACAAAGTAGGAATATTCCCCAGAATCTGTGAAAGATTCCCCTTTGTATATGCACCTTTTAGAGCCCGATATACAATCAGAAATGCACGTAACTCAATTTTTCAAAGGGCGATAGAGATTTTTGACCTGCCAATGCACATTTTGACCTATATGTATATACAAAGACACATGCATATGACTGATTTTTTGCATTTTTTAGTACTGCAGAGGTCAAAAGAGATAGAACTTTTTGGATTTTTGGGAAGGGGCCTGCATATTTAAATGCTTAAAACCTGATTGCTTATGCAGGCACCACCAGGCCTCAAATTCAATACCTACTTGGGATCATCTTGGAGATGCCTTCTTTGCAAGATTCAGCAAAAAGGGTGATAGATCGTCCCTGCTACAGCAATTGATCACTATAAAGAGAGCTACTCAAGAAGCTATAACAGATTTCAACACTAGGTTCCAAAAGACCCAGGATAGAATCCCTACCATAGCCAGGCCATCAGCAAGTATGGCAATTTTATTTTATCTTAAGGCTTTCAATTCTAATATCTCAGTCATGATCTAATCCTTAGGAGGACAGACCTTGCCAACGACATATGAATTAGTTGTGAGGGTTGAGAATAGATTAATAGATGCTGGGAAACTACCCCCAAGGCCTCCTATGATTTCTATGCTTCTACCACAAGAAACTACCAATACTCCATTAGTTCCGGTGTCTATGTATACCTTCCCAACACCTCAACAACCCACTGCATCAACACTTCCTGCTCCTCCATCTGAAATGGATGATGTCAAGAACATTCTTAGAACCTTTTCAAATGAGACTATCAACCTCAAGAGACAACAAACTTCTTATACAAATCCTCCTTACCATGGATTCCAAGGTAATAGGCCCCCATACCAACCAAACCAGTACCATGGAGCACAAAAGCCAAGTTATCCTCAACCTTCAAACCAACTAGTCACAGTACCCACACCATTACAAGCTGTCCTGGTTAATTCCAACAGAGAGATGGTTCCTAGACAAAAAAAATAGCAGAAGATACTAATGCTTGGTGTTTTCCTTGCAATAATGCCCATATGCCTAGAGATTGTCCTAGGGGCAATTTACAACAGAAGACAGTAGAGTAAAGAAGGATGGAAAGTCAAGCTGTAGTGTCTAATACTCCTCCATATCAGTCACCTGGTGTTCAAAATGCAGTAATGGTAGCTCAAATGCAAGGGATGTCCATTGAACAAGAAGAAGAGATTTCCACAGAACATGCTTTATTCTCATGGATTGAAGAAGAGGACTCAGGGTTTGTAAATGAAGCATCTACCTCCAAGAAACCTTTGGTATAGTCTGACTATTTCACCAGATCAAAAAGAAGGATGGTTGAATAGCCTGAAGCCATCAATAATGAAGCGGTTGGAGTCCCTTCATTCCAAACTCATTATAACCCCACTTCAAGGTAAGAAATACTTTTGTCAGCTCAAAATCAAGCAAGCTCTAACCTGGTGATGGAAAGAGCAAGGTATCCTTACTATCCTAAGGCACAAACATTGAGACCCATGAACGTGGTGGAATAGCTGAAGAAAACCCTATACATGTGTCAATATGGGATATGCTGGCTATCCCTGAGCAAAAGACGCTACTGCAAGAAGCATTGCAGACTCAAGCAGATCCCAAAGCTATTAATACAAAAGAAGGAAGAATGAACAAAGGGAGGACTCAGAAAAAAGATACCCCACCTCTGTAGACATCAGCTCTGCTAAATACAATGCCAAAGGTAAGCAAATCTAAGCCAAATCCATTTTCTATGACCTTAATAGTGGGCAAGAAACGGTTGCACAAATCAATGATAGATTCAGGGGCTAGTACTACAGTCATGCCAAGGCAAGTAGCTAATGCTTTGAAAATAGAATATGAGCCACTAGATAAAGGGGTTATGCAATTAGATGGGAAGTCTGTCCAAACCATAGGAATGATCAAACAACTCCCATTACAGTTGTATACTCGTCCAAATATAACTATCTTGCAAGATGTGGTAATCATTGATATTACCCCAGTCTTCGAGCTATGCCTATCTAGAGATTTCACAGCTAAAATAGGAGGGTACATGTCACTTGATTGGTCACATTTGATCTTAAGAACTAAATGTGGAACAAAGATGAAAGTGTTGTTTGAACCATTATCTAAAGATCATATCACTGAGGAACCAACTCCAAGAATGGATGCATCTCATGCCATGATGAATAGGGAGGATAGAGCTTTTGTTGAAGAAGTGGGAGAATGGACTGAATATGATCAGAATGAAGAAGAGAACAATCATCTAATGTCCATGATGCAAAGTGACCCTTATGGTAATTATGACTCTACTAGTTTGGGGACTTATATAATCTTTAAGGAGGGTCAAGAAATACCAAATATAATGAGCTAAGAGACACCTGAAAAGGAGGATTCCAATAAAGATTATGAGATCTGGACCTTGAACTTTGATGAAGCCAGGAGTAAGAATGGCGCTGGGGTAGGCATATGTCTCACTTCTCCAAATGGTGAGAAAATTCTCAGAACCATACGCTTCCAATTTGCTTGTACCAATAATGATGCTTAGTATGAGTCTTTGGTACATGGTCTTATGTTGGCCAAGAAGAAAGGGATAAAGAATCTAATAGTCAAAGGTGATTTAGAGCTAGTTGTGAAACAAATCAGAGAAAAGGCTATGGCAAAGAATGTGAGAATGAGATCTTATCACCATAGGATTTGGGATCTGATCGATGGCTTTGATGCTTTTAACATAGAAGTTGTACCTAGAGTTCAGAATGTTGAAGCAAATAGAATGGCACAAATTGGCTCTCAGTTTGATCTGGCAAGTGACTTGTTTGTTAATAATGAAGCAGTGAAAGTCATTATTAGACTAGCTATTCCTGATAATGTTCAAAACTGGCAAGTTTTGGACAATGATCTTCAGGTGCTTCTATTTCTACAGCAGTCTAGAGAATTTTCCGACTGGTTGCAGCCCAAGATCGAGGAAGCGTATGGTGATCAAATTATTCAATTAAAATCTAATAAGCTTCCGAGGGGGTTAATAATGTTGGAGAATCGGTTTGACCCAGATGATGCAAGCCTAGATAAGAGGAAGCTTAAAGCAAGCAAAGAAGATTATTCTAAAATTTATGTCAGTAAAGGAAGGAAGTTGAAGGTAGGTAATGCTACTACTCAGGAGGAAAGAGCTAAGTTGATTTCCTTATGTAACAAATATGATAGAGTAATTGCATGGACCTATGATGACCTTCATGGTTATAATAGAGATATCATCCAACATACCATAGAGCTTGTTGAAGGATCAAAGCATGTTCACCAAAAACAGAGACCAGTGAATCCTAGAATTGAAACCTTAATGGTGGATGAGTTACAAAAGCTTCTTGAGTCTAAAATTATTTTCCCGATTAAGCATTCAACTTGGGTATCTAATATGGTGCCAGTAAGAAAGAAAAATGGGGACATTAGGCTCTGTGTAGACTTCAGAGACTTAAATAAAGCATCATTGAAAGATCATTATCCTCTGCCATCCATGGAACAAATTTTACAAACAATGGCTAGATCAGAAAGGTTTTCCTTGCTTGACAGTTTTTCAGGATACAATCAAATTTGGCTGGCAGATGAAGACAAACACAAGACAACATTCACAACAAAGTGGGGAACTTTTGCAAATGCCAAAATGCCATTTGGACTTTCAAATGCTAGAGCCACTTTTCAACGCACTATGGATATAGTGTTCAAGGGACTCATAAATAAGATCATCCTAATCTATTTAGATGACCTCACTATATTTACCAAGAATGCCAAAGATCACTTTGAGCATTTAGAAACCATTTTTCAGAGGTGCCAAGAATTTAGGATTTCTTTAAATCCTAAGAAGTGTGTTTTTGTAGTACCTCAAGGGAAACTTTTGGGGCATATTGTTTCAAAAGATGGAATCTCTATCAATCCAGAGAGGGTCAGAGCTATACTAGAGTTGTCTTTACCAGTCAATAAAAAGGCAGTTCAGTCTTTCTTGGGTAAGATTAATTTTGTCAGCAGATTCATATCTGATTTTGCAAGGCTAGTTAGGCCCATTACTCTGATGTTAAAGAAGGATTTAGTTTTTAAATGGACACCTGAGGGTAGGCTGGCTTTTGAAGAAATCAAGAAAGCTATCTCAACTACTCCAGTACTATGAAATCCATATTTCTCTAAACACTTCATAATGTATGTATATGGAGGGGAACACAATATTGTGGCTGTTCTGACTCAAAAAGATAACAAAGAAGAAGGGGAGCATCCAATTGCATTTTTCTCTAGAACACTGAGGGAGTATGAATCTAGGTATAATTTTGTTGAAAAGCAAGCTTATGCCATTGTTAAAACTCTTAAGAAATTCAGGCATCTAGTTATAGGAAATAAAATCTTGATATTATTAGCTCACTCAAGTGTTAAAGAATACATTATGGAAGGTGAGATTACAGAAAAAAAGGCCAACTGGATAACCAAGATTTTTAAATATGATGTGGAGGTAAGCCCCACCAAATTGGTCAGAGGAAGGGGACTCTGCCAATATATTTCCTAAGACACTGAAATGTCAATGTTAGAAGAAACAGAAGGCAAAATAGTGTTGAAGCTCCAAGAGATTGATCAAGACTCTTGGGTAAATGATAGGATATAGTTCATGAGGACTGGTATTTTCCCTAGTGAGCTCTCCCTTGATAAAAAAAGATACTACAGACAACAGGGAACTCATTTTGTGCTAATTGATCATGTTTTGTTTAAAAGGAATTCTGATGGGATATTACTAAGATGTGTTGAAAAGGATGAAGCTCAAAATATACTACATGAAATTCATCACGGAGCCTCAGGGAGACATTTCTCAGCAAGAACTATTGCCATCAAGATTACACAGGCTGGCTACTACTAGCCCACATTGTTTGCAGATTCTCATCAAATGGTCAAGGAGTGTCAGGGTTGTCAATTCTATGCCGGAAGGAGAAGGAATGCGGCTTTACCTTTGAGTCCCATAGTAGTAGATGAACCCTTTGCATAGTGGGGTTTAGATTTTATAGGGATGATTAATCTAATCTCAAGTTAGGGGTATAAGTGGATCCTTACTGCAACTAATTATTTTACAAGATGGAGTGAAGTAGGGCCACTTAAGGAAGCCACTGAGAAGGTGATTCTAGAATTTCTTGAAGGAATAACTACCTGTTTTGGTCCTCTGCGCACTATTATATCTGATAATGCTAAAGCATTTTTAGGTACCAAACTATCAGAGTTTGCCTTGAAGTATGGGATATATTTGAAAACTTCATCCAATTACTATCCACAAGGTAATGGCTTGGCGGAATCCATGAATAAGAACCTGATTGGACTTATCAAGAGAATGGGGGTCGATCGTCAAAGAGATTGGCACAAGTCTCTCAATTCAGCACTATGGGTAGATAGAATTACACCAAAGCAAGTGACTAAGATGTCCCCATATGAGCTATTTTATGGCAAGAGTGCAGTCATGCCGTTGAGCATAGAAATTCCTACTTTGCAGATGATCAAACAATTAGAAATAGAGGAAAATGACCCAATGCATGTGAGGCTCACTGAATTATTAGAAGTACAAGAGAAAAGAGAAGTGGCCCATGAATCTTTGATGAAGCATCAGCATACCATAAAAAATTGGTTTGATAGGACTTCTGAACCAAATTTTGAAGTCGGGTCCTTGGTTTTGAAATGGGATGAGAGAGCTGCTAAACTAGAGTGGCACAACAAGTTTGACTCGCTATGGACTGGCCCTTTTAAGATTCACGCCTGCAAGAAGAAAAATGCATTTGAGCTGGAAAATATGGAAGGAGTGCGAAGAGATTCCTGGTAATGGGATCTTTTTGAAACACTTCACATAATTTCAAACCTAACCTTGTATCATAGTTAGTTAGGTGTCATTAGTTTCCTTTATTTCCTTTTGTCTTGCTTTTCTCACTTTCTTTTTAAATAAGTGTTCCAGGAACACGTGTCCACAACACATTAGCTCTCATAATTAGCAGTTGCACTTCCCAATTCGTTAGGCGGTTCTTGTACTTCAATAAAGGTAGCCAATCATTTCAAAAGATCACCATCCTTAATGCCATTTTAACACAGTCCTATACAGATTTGGAATGATACACTAGCAATCTTTTGGCATGTTTATTAATGACATTAATTGGATGTGATGGGTCATTTAATACGTCACTTAATGCCTCCAACGAGCCAAGTTTTTAAGCTTCTCAAATAGTTTCAGTTGCTATTCCTTGCTTCAAAATCCTTCAAATTTCCCTTGCCTGTGTCAAGAAGTTGCAACTCTTACCTTCAGTCCTAGCTAGTTTTGGCTTATTTGCAAGTTTCATAAGCTTCTAGGAGATACAAACATGGCAGAAAGTTAGTCACCACAAGAGGGTTTGTTTGAGTTACTGGAAAAATGGAAGGGTAGTAAAGCTTATACGTCTGCAACGGCACAGCCAAGAATAAGTTATCCAAGGACAAGAGCCTTGGAGACAGGGGTGAATGTCAACTCTGCGCAAGGATTATGTAGACGGTATTTTTGACCCTCAGATGTCAAAGAATCTAAAGAATCTTTGGGAAGGAGCACACCAGAGATGTCTCTGATAGGTAGAAAAGGGAGAGTCTGAAACATTTGGTATGAGGGTTTGGACTTCTCAGTTAGCACAATTTGTGGTTCTTGCTGTCCACTCCTACCCAGAATTGATTGATATGTGTTCAAAGCTTTTTCACCCACATACTGCCATGATTCAACGTGGTAGATTCATGCTCTAGATAAGCCCCAAGGCAATTTGGGATATGTTGAGTTTGTATCATGACCGAACTACTACATTTGCTACAATCCCCAAGCTGTAACATACATGGAGTGGTGTCCATAGCAAGGTCCATTTTCTAAATACGGAGATGCATTTGGATGAGGATAACACTCAGTTGCCCCTACTGCCCACTACCCAAGGCCAGTTCAATGCCGATGTTTAGGACACTCTCTCTATGTTGTCTTTTATTTTTGGTTAGAATGATGATGCGAGGGTATATGATTGGCACTTAGCAGCAATTTTTAGACTCAAAACAGTGGACAAGTCTTCAGAATACTAGTTCGACTTTTTGGAACACATCTCCCAAGCTATCATTGAGCAACTGTCAAATTTCTCCCAGGATCAAATTTTTAGGTATTCTACCTACATTTTCCAATTGATTATGTACCAAAATTATCATCTCTTCCAACAACATATGCACCTAGAAATGTATGACCCTGAAGTAAGCAGTAAAAGAACTATCCCGGTGTCTGCATGGACTCATGTCCTTTCAGAAATTGCGAACCCTTATGAATTTGCTGAGTGTTTTGTAGCCCTGGTCTTTGAGCAATTAGGGTCTGAGGCTGTTGAGAATAGGATGACAGATAGTATGAGATGCTTCTTGATAAATTTAAAAATTCCCTATGATTATTTCTTTGGTTCTCACACAACAATCATTAGACTTCATGGTTTTGCTGGAGAGTCTGTTTTGCTCCCAAAAGTCTTAACCCCTAGGGTCACAACTTTGGAGGTGGGTCGTCAATTGTCCATCATTGATAATAATTTTGGCAATAAGAAGAGAAAGAAGAAAATGTATGATATTCCTTGGAGCAAGGGAAAGATTACGATAGAAAGGAGAGAAACTAAGAATCTCCTGCTGAGAAAACTGGCAACTTATGGTTTTGTAATAGTACAAGACAAATGGAAGTATGATCCTGATGGTTTATTAACATCATGGATTATAAATAACAAAGTTTTAGCTATTTTCATTCATGAGAAATGACCTTTCTGGGAACAGAGAAGGTCACCGAAGCAGGATGATCTTGCATTTTATGTAGAGCTCAAGGATCTGCCAGATGAGGGTCCTAAACCATGGCAAATGTTTTACAAAAAGGAACAAGAATATGATCTCAAGAAGCTTATGAACCCTAGTCTAAGACAAACTCTAAAGAAGAAAGATTGGAATTCTTAGAAGATAGCTGCCTATTGCAAGAATAGGCAGGAGATTTCTGAATTCACCCATACTTTTGGGGGAGTTTAAATAGATGAGCAATGGGAAGCAATCTGGGATGAGTATCACATGACCCTGGTGTCAAGCCCAGATACAAGTAATCTTCCAGGTAGCTCTCATGAGGAAGAGGAGACAAAAGAGCCAAAGAAGGCTCAGAAGGTAGAGGAAGCAGAGAAAATAACTACACAAGCCCCTAGGGCCCCATGGCCTCAACCTCTCAGTGCCCTTGAGAAACAAAAAGTTGCATCACTATCTCGTGAGATCTATATAGCTCTGACATCGGGGGGTCTTGGAGCGGCACTTTCCCAACAAATATTGATAGAATCACAGGAGGCAACAAAGGAAGAAGATCTTGAGGATACAACAGATAGGCCTTTGAAAAGAAGGCGTAAATTAGTGTTGCAAAAGGAGGATAATGAAGGTGACATCTTGGGGTCCCCACAACAATAAGTTCTCACAACAACAACAACAAGACAGGTAAGTATCCCTCCTCCTTTTTCTCCTTCTTTGACTTCTTCAATAGGGGTGGCAACCCAAATAACCTATTCTTCCACCTCTCCTACCACCGCTGCTATGCCATTACAATCTTTTGCCCCTCCTGCTAGTCCTACGGCCTTAGTATCATCACAATGCCATTTCATTACCTTTGTTTTCCCCAACCATGCCCAGATGGGATTTGTCTCAGATTGATCCCAATGGACAAATCACCACTATACTATATGGCCTACCATAGTGTTATCCTTTTGCCAGAGGTCTCATTGCTTCTCCACCCACCTTCCAAACACAAGTAGATACTGCTAGGAAGGAAAGGGAGGTAAGGATGGAGAAGAAGAAAAAGGAAGGAAAAAACCCTGTTGCTCCCCATATGAGGTCACTATTCGATCCAATCTAGCAGTCCCTAACAATCACCCATTTGACCCCTAATGTGGTTAAGCCTACTAAACAAATGAAGCCTAAGGACTACACTATGAACGTAGTGGCTATTGACCTAGCCCAATTCAGACCTCAAGATAAAGTGGAGCTGATGAACGAAATTGCCACGGCTATCACATCTGATTACCTAAAGGTGACAAAGAAGCTATAGAAATTAGAAGCACACTTAGAAAAAGTGAAATCCACAAATAATAGCCTTACATCAGAGATCAAGGCTAAGGACAAGGAGATTGATACTCTGAATAAGGATTTGTAGAAAACTATCTTTGGAAGTGTACCAGGCATCTCAAGCTCAGGTTGCAACATTACAGAATGAAATAGCATAGGCAAGAGCCACTGCAATTGCATTAAAACAAGAAAAAGCCATTACTGAAAAAAATATCAAGATAAGATACAAGAGGTATCTCAATTGCAATAGAACCTGTTAAGGGAATAGAATTAGAACAGTGTTGTTCAAGCCTAGTTCATGGCCAAATAGGAAAAGACTAAGAAGCTTACTATTGAACTGAGTGAAAGGCCACAAAATGCAGGAGTCTTGGCAGTGGTTAAAGAGATTTTTGTATCTACTTGGCAAAGAATCTCTGAAGAGATCTTACAGCTTAAGCATGTTCTCAGTTTCTTATTAAAAGCTCAACAGTTGTGTGAGAGGGTAGAGTCTTCAGTGGAAGCAACCTTATCTATTGTTTCTTTGAGAGTCTCTAATTCTCAACTTTTGTTGCAGAAACTTTATGATACAACGGATGAAGCTTTGTCATCTGTAGGGGTAGATAATAGAATGATTGCAGCAAAAAAGGTAAATGAAGTACTGAGCTGTAATGAAGCTGCTATGAATTGCAAGACACTTCTTAATATTTTAAAGGAAGGCGTCAAGGGCATGAAGGGCCACATTGAAGAGTTGGTACAACTGGGACTTCCATCTCCCTTTCCAGATAATAGCACAATCTTAATGACTAATGAAATTAAGGCTCTCTTGCTGACAAAACAAAATGATCAGACTATTTTTCAAAGTTTGAGTGATTCATTGAGTGTACAAGAAGTGGAAACAGTTCTCCTTCCCATGGCCTGGCTTGAGTTACAGTTGCATGCAGTGGTGCAGATTCTTTAGTCCTTTTCTCACAAGGACATTATTAATTTGGATTTTGCTTTCCAGGATTTGCAAAAGAAACAAGGCTTGTCAGACTCAGAGTGGTCTGTGTATCAATTTGCTTTACAAAAATTATGATTCTTTGGGTGGTGGTGGTGCAATTTTAATTTTTTGGAATCTTTTCATATGTTTTTGGGGTTCCTTTTCTATGCAGGCACAGAGTCCCATTTGGTTGCTAAGAACTGTAGAGTTAAAACTCTACATTTTGATATTATTTGGTCACGGCTGTTAGTTTCATTTGCAATTTGTGTTGTTATGTTGCTAAGCACGGAGAGCGCCATGTGTCATCATGGCGGGGTTTTGAAAACCTAAAAGAAAAGATGTTTCTAAAAGATGCGCGGAGCTACCATGTGGTAGGGAGATTAGAAGCAATAAGAATAATGACCAGAGTAGCGGATAGTGCCATGTGTCTTCTTTTTGGTTCACAGTACCCAGGTGCCATAGAACTTTGCCACGTATCTTCAGCTGTGTTTCTTTTTGTATAGTTAATATCTGTTACCAAAGTGTGCCACGTGTTGCTTCCGTGAGGATTTGAAGAGAAACTTGCGAGAGGCATCAAGAAGGTGCGTAGGTGTGCCACGTGTCTTTTGTTACAATATGCGGAAGCTGCCGCGTGTCTCTTTCTTTAATAAGCTTTGAAGTGTTGAAGTCCTGTATGGTGGGTCCCGAGATATTATAGCTACAGTTTCTAAGTGTAGTGTATAATGACAAGTGTCGCTACCGTGGGTGATTAAAGGTTGAGAAGCTAAAGAAACTTTTGAAGGCGTGCTAGTTTGCCATCTGTCCCAGTTTTGAAGCTCTCAAGTGTTGCCATGTTTCAGTAGGAAAAAGGGCAGATAGTGCCAAGTGTCATAGTGTCGTGTGTTCTCTTTATATCAAAGGGAAACTAAGCCCGATGAAGTGGAAGGAGCCACGTAGCATTTTTTGGAGCCATTTGAAGCTTGCCAAGGAAGCCACGTGTCTCAACAGAACTGGTAGTCATAGGGTCACGTTTCTAGTACCATTCAGCCAATGGACGCGCAAGGATGATATGGTTGCAGATTCAGAACAAATCCTGTGCGTGTTTAGTTTCAATTTAGTCCCAGTTTAGTTGCAGACAGTTACGGATTCTTAACGGCTAAAGATGTTTTGAGTCCTATCTTTCTTCTATAAATAGGGGGAAATTTTGTAACTAACATATATATACATATAGAGAAATACAGAGAGATATTATTGTGACTGGAGTATATCATTTTAGCCTTTCAAAGTTGTTTCAAGAAGAAGCATATAGATTTGTGTATGTTTTTGTGCCTCATGTATTTTGCTGAACTTGTTAATGAAAGAAGCTCTGTTCTATGTTGTTCGATGATATTTTCTGTGTCTTCGTATAATTTCTTTGAGTTTAGCCTTTGATTCTAGATCTATATATAATATGTTTATGTCAATCATGCTCACTACTCTTTGATATAGCTAAAAATCATAAGGATTTAGTCACTGTGCTAATTGATGAAACATATATTTGTCTGGCGCATCACCTTAAGAGTTTTATTTCATTGTATCTGTAATCTTGTTTTTTTGCCCCTTTCCCAAAACCCCATTGAAAAAGAAAGAGCTAGCTTCCCTAAAGTCTGGAGGTTGTTTCAAGAATCTGTCCTACAATAACAAGTTGTTCGAAAGCATTCTAGCACCAACTATCCCACACAAAGACTGTATTTTTGTGGAGAAGATGTTGAAACGGCTGGCACTTATTGGCAAGCTGTGCGATGAAGCGGTGGATGGATTGGAGTTTTCCTTATAAGCTTCAGAGTTACTTAAGTGTCTTAGGTGGAGGTATCTCCACTATAGCTTTGACCTTGGTGGGATCCTCTTCAATTCCTCTTCTCAACACGATGTATCCTAGAAGCTTTTTGGAAGTGACCCCAAAGACACATTTCTTTGGATTCAGCTGCACGTTATACTGGTCTAGCCTATCAAAAATCTTAGCCAACACATTTAGGTGTTCTTCTCTAGTTCTAGATTTTCCCAATAGATCATCGACATAGTCTTCCATTATGTTGTGGAAGAGATCATGGAAGATGACTGTCATTGCTCTCTGATATGTAGCATCTGAATTCTTCAAGCCAAAAGGCATCACGACCTAGCAGTATATCCCCCATGGACATATAAAGGATGTTTTATGTTGATCTTCCTCTATGATCCTAATTTGATTATATGCTAAAAAACCATCCATCAAAGACAACATCTCATGACTGGCGGTGAGATCTACTATGATGTTGATGTTTGGTAGCAAAAAGTCATCCTTATGGAAATCTTTGTTGAGATCTCTGCAACCTGTGCAGCACCGGATGCCCCCAGTGACTTTGGCTACTAGTACAATATTGGATACCCACTCTAGGTAATCTATCAGATGTATAAACCCCACATCTAGGAGTTTCTTAAGCTCTACTTTGACAAGGGGCGCTATTTGAGGATTCATCTTTCTTATATTTTGCTTCACTGGTTTCAAATCAGGACGTACCACAAGATGATGAACAACCAGGGCAGGATCTAGTCCTAGCATGTCGGCATAGGTCCATGTGAAGTTATGGCTTATCTATCTGAAAAAGGCTAAGAAATTCTCCTGTTGTTTTGTGGTGAGTGACTCTATTCTGAATGTGATTTTTGGTGCTTCTTCTATCCCAAGATTCATTTCCTATGATGCTTCAATTAAGATAGGCGATATTTCTTGATATAATTCAGATACTTTGGGAAGGCCCATGCTATCATCTCCTAGTGCCTCATGGAGGTTTTCACTAGGTGATACATCCTTTATTTTGATTTTTTCTTCACCAGAAAGTGCCACAGTGGTTTTCACTAGGGGGTGTTATTTTTATTTTTATGTTTTTATGACTAAGATCTTGGGTTGTCTCCCTGAAGTATGCAGTTGTGTTGAGCTCCATGATATATCTGACCTTGTGGTCTCCCAGGGGTAAGTGATCTCTAACACCCATCATCTCAGTTATTGCTTCATCATTCTGTGCAACATCAAGGACGGGAGGTCCTTGTTGGTCCCAATCTATAAGCTGGGGGTAAATAAGAGTTGTTGGTGGATGGCATGGTGGTCAGGGTTTAGATGGTACAGATGGATGATTCAAAGAATTTGGTAAAGTCACTAAAGGAGTCTTGATGGTCTACCTCATTGATGTTGTCGACTATAGGGAAGGCCTTGGCGACCTCACTTAAGATACATTCATCATTACCGGAGGAGGACTCTTGTTTCCCATACCCTAACCCATGAAGATGTGAGTTTCTTGTTGCTTAGATTGGCTCCACAATTCCTTGCTCATGAAGGCCTATGCTGCCTTGTCCTTTGTATCCCATGTATTTGACAATCTTGAGACCTTTTCCGTAGATCTCAGCTTGGATAGTAGGGGCTTCTTTCTCTGCTTCTTCTTCTTTGTTTAACAACGAGGATATATCTTCAAGAATATCTTGGTCAAGGAGATGCTTCTTCTTGAAGGTAGGAGATGGCTTGCACTTGATGATCGTGGAGAATTCCTCCTCCCTAGGAGCACCAAATGTCTTAGGGGAGGGCAATAGTCCCACACAAAAGGTACTATGTAGGTCATAATCACCACACCCCATGTCACTTAGCTTGATCTTAACTTCGGGTGGACGAGATGTTTGTGATGTAGTCACGATGTTGGAAGGATCGATGTACGAGGCATATGATATAGGATTGGCCGATGAGGTGGATTTATTGGTGGCATGTTGTACAAGCAGAAGGTGTGGTTGTGTCCTTCCACGAAGCTGCAATATTTGAAAGGATGGGGGTTGGCATAGATAGTGACTTCCATGCCATGATGGGGGAACTTCAAGCATTGGTGGAAAGTGGAAGGGACAGCTTGCATGGCATGGAGCCATGGTCGGCTAAGAAGAATATTGTAGGGAAGATCAATATCAAGCACCTAACACTTTGTTTCCAATATTTTCTATCCTACTTGGATAGGAAGTTTGATGGTGCCTTGGGACAGTCTCACGGTATTTTCGTATCCTTTTATGGTTATACATTCACTAGTATCCACAACTACATCAGAGTATCTCAAGTGTTTTAACAATTTTAGAGGCAAAGATTTAGGCTGGAGCCACCATCTATTAAGACTCATTTTATGGTGTGTTTGTGGATGTAGACTTTGATGTGCAAGGCGTTATTATGTAGCTCATTAGAGGTAGGAAGATCCTTTTTAGAGAAGGTGAGATGGTGCAGTGAGGTGATGTGGCCCACCATGGCTTGGAATTGATCCACATTCAAATTGGCGGGGACTTGATTTCCATCAAGGCTTTGTCAAGGATTTCCTTGTGGAGGGGAGACGTGTGGAGCAACTCAAGAATGGATATTTGTGCGGGAGTTTTACCTATATGATCTAGGAGATTGTATTTGTGAGTGGATGATGGATTGGTAGATGTGGATGTGGAGGGTTGATCATTAGTGAGTGCCCCATGGATAGAGACGTGGCCGTGACAAGTGGTGACAGTGCAATTTGGGGTCTTGGCTCGAATAGTGATAGTGTTGATGTGATTGGAAATCTTCTATTCGTCCCACGGTGGAGTTGAAATAAGTGGGAGGTGGTACGAGGTTGTATGCTTGATTGGATGAAGAATCTTTTCCTTTATTGTGATCAGGAAGAGGATCCTTATATGCTCCTAAGTTAGCATTTGGTGATTGTTTCCATGGTTCGTCAATGGTAATGTCACCCCTATCGATAAGATCTTGTATGCAATGTTTTAGCCTCATGCAGTTAGATGTTTTGTGCCCTTTCATGTGATGATATTCACAAAGGGTGTTCTCATCAAACCAAGAGGGTTTGAATTGATTCTCATCATAGGGTCTAATAGGGGACAAAGTGATCAAATCTTCCTTCACAAGGTTGTTCAAAACATTTTCAATAGGCTCCCCTAAGGGTGTGAATTTTCTCTTAAGGTTATTATTTTGTTTAAGCGGTCATTTAGGAACATTGACATTATTCATTGTGGATGTTCTTGGTGGGGTTGGGATTTGTACATTTTGAATGGCTTTCACATTGGTGATGCCGTTGTTGAGAGTGTTTTTGTTCTTTCCTAAAAAGTGGGGTTTGTCGTTTGATGGTGCATGGTTGTTTGTGTTGTTGTTGTTGACCTTGATGTTGTTGTTTTTGTTATCGTTGGTGTAGAGTTTTATGGAGCCCTTAGAAATGAGGGCTCTTTCAATGGCAATTCCTTTGTTGGTAACCTCCTCAAAGGTTGATGCACATTATATTTGCAAATGGAATCCCATCTCTTGATTAAGGTTAGTGACGAACATGGTGACAAGTTGTTTCTTAGGAATAGGCCACAGGAGTTTGCTTGCTAAGCCTCTCCATCTTTGCAAAAAGGTGGCAAAATATTCTCCACTCTTTTGTTTCATGTTTCATAGGTCAGTCATTGATATTTCATGTTCAAAGTTGTAGGAGAAATGGTTTACGAACTTCTCTGCAAGCTCATGGAATGTCCTGATGCCGGGGGGAAGATGCACAAACCATTTGGTGGCTTGGCCACCGAGGCTTCTAGGGAATAGTCCCATCAAATAAGTATCATCATATGAGACCTCTAGGCAAGCTATGTAGAACTCCTTAAGGTGTTCCCTAGGGTCTCCCTTTCCCTTGTATTTATCAAATTTGGGTGTTTCAAAATTCTTGGGAAAGGGGGCATGTATAATGTCCTATCAAAAGGATAGGGGCAAATATTGTCGAAAGAATATTGCTTCTTCTTGTTTCCTTGTTGCATGTTGTCAACCTTTTGGATTAATCTTTAGACAATGCTAGCTAAATCTTGGTTAGGTGATGGTTGTTGGATGTAGGTTTATTGATTTTGCATGAGTTGTTGAAGAAAAGGTAGAATTTGATTTTGAGGTGGTGTTTGGTGTTGTAATGTTTGATTTTGGGAAATTTGATTTTGGAGAGCGAGGTGTTGTTGGTATGCGAGGAGTTGTTGGAGAACGTGTGGTGGAAGTTGTTGATTTTGGCTGGGATTTTGATGTGTGTTTTGGGTGGAGGATGTGATAGGTGCTTGTGAGATGGGATCTTGTACATACGTGAAATTGGATGAAGAGTTGGATGTGTTATGGGGTGTTTGTGAGAATAAGCGTGTTATGAAAGCTATGGTGTTAGGGTCAAGTTGTGGAGCACTTATGGAAGTACTAGGGTGTGTGGTGTTGTTGGGGATGTTTAGGGTAATTTGTAGTGTAGATGTGGTGATGGTGGAGGTTGATATAGTTGAGATATTTGGTGTGGTTGATGTATTTGTAGGGATTGTGGATGTGGTAACATTTGAGTTGGTGGGAATTGTAGATGTTGTGACATTAGAGGCTTGGGATGCATTAGGGATGGTATGGGATGTAGATGGTAGGGATGAAGTGATGATGTTAGGTACGGTGGCACCATTTTTTAGGAGAAAATCAAGATATCTATTAGGGTCCGACTTTAGGACTCTATCAAGTATATCCATGGAGTTGGCGTCTTGTGTGAAATTTAAGACATCTTGATCTATATTATTGGTGCAGGAGCACCTTGGCAAATTAATGTTTTCCTAGACTAATTTTTAGAGTTTGATTCAATTTTAAATGATTCAATATTGTATTGAGGTCCATCAAGTCATTTTTATGTGTTTAGGTCAATAGGAGTTTCAAATATGCAAAATATTGCAAACCATGTAAAGGTTGTCAATGTAAAGCTGGAAAAAAGATGTAGAATGAGGGAAGGTGAAGAGTCATTTGGCTCTTGGTTTATTCTAAGTCAGTTAGAAACTGAAAGGTCTTGATGTATTTCCTTTAAAAGGCCTTGTAACCTTTAGGAATTCGTGGGTGATTGAAGATTTGAGCATGGAATGATAAAAGGCACTATTTTTCTATATTTTCTTCAGAAATTTGTTGTTCTCAGTTGTTGTATAGCCCTGTATGGATAGGGAATGATGCCTAGTTGTTTGTAAGTGATAATATGTTCAATCACCCTTCATTTACATTTGTTTCATGCAGATTGGTTTTGTTTTGAGAAAGATATTGCATTTTTTGTGAAAACTGTCAAAACCCTCTGTTAGGGTAAATAGTGACATTAAGAATTCGTGTTTCTTGCACTTTACTTGGTGACATCCCTCAATATCTCATGTAGATACTCCTTGTGGCATGTAATTTTATATTCCAAAGGCCACCAATCAAATGGTAAAGGCTAAGGTGTAGAAAAGCAAATCTTTATGACTGCATTTCTGTGTACAGTCCAGAAAGCAGAGTTTAGGGACAGTGCCTAGTAGATATTTTGTGTTTTGGATAATGCAAGGGGTATTCTTGTTTGGTGAAATTGATTTGAAAGGGTATCTTGTTTATTTGGAGCCCTCTCTAAGTAGTGTTTGGTGAATTAAGAAGGTCTTTGTATCCATTTATTCACTGATCTGTGCATGGCAGTTTTGTGGACAGTCACTGTTAGAGTTTTGTTAATGAAGCCTAGAACCTAGGGTTTGTTAAGAGGCCTTTCAAATGAGATTTCTAATGAAGGAATAATCATGAATGGAACTAACCACACATGATCCAAGTGTTGGTTTTTGGAGTCAAGGTTTGGAGATAGAAGAATCAATAAGCCCTTGTGGTGGCAAGGCCTAATAGGCCTAATTTACACGCTATTAGTCCATTTTTGGACAGTCCTTTTCAAAGCAACCCATAGTGATTTCTCGATATGATTTAAAACACCTTAATGGGTACTTAAAACACCCATCACAGTCTTGAGAAGGGTCCTACAGAAAAAGTTATGCTTGACAGTCTTCTGTGGCAGGGCTACAAGGAACAAACCTATCTAGGTGCTGTCAGAATGCAGTCAATCTACAAGTCACTGTCTCTGAAGGTGTAGAATGAAGTTATTGGGTCAGAGACCTTGTTTGAGTTAGAAATGTTGAAACTCAATTGGTGTCACTATTTTTGTGGAAAGATTTCTTGTGAAGTTTGTAGATCCTAATGGATTGAAACCCATCTTATTAAACTTTGCCTATATGAAGTTGATTTGATCTTTTCCTCTACATCAATTATTGGTGTTGGATGGGGGTTCTTGTGGTTGGATGGAAAAGTGATTTACATAGCGTTGACATCAAATGATGGTACTTGTTGGACTATGGGGAGATTGTTTAGGTCGGTTGAAGGCATCCCTATGCCAAAGTTGTTTCTATAAGGTTCCATTTCCTTGTTCTTCTTAGCTCGGGATCTTGTCACGAGCATGCAATGGTTTTAGGGTGTGGATTTGTTTGGATGGATGAAGGTTGAGACCTTAGAGAATGGATTTAAATTATTGGACCCAAAGATAGGTGGTGATGAAGGTGTGGTGAGAGACAAATAGAGGTTTAGCCTTAAGAGGATGGTATCTAAAAATTCTAAACCCCAAGGGTTAATAGTGATATGGATATGATATGGTATGATATGGGTTCTTTTCTTTAGAGAAAAAAACCTTAAAAGTTATAAACCTAAGGATGGTGTGTAGGGATGATAAATCTTGGAGGTTAGGACCTCAAAGATAAATGGGTAATTTGATTTTCAAAAATGTTTTGGACCAAAAGTGATGGTAGGAGTAGATAAAGCAATATGAATGATTTTGATAAGAAAAAGGGGAGGTGATGATGTGATTAAGATTGTTCTAAGATGTTTTGGATAACAATCAACCAAGGGAGACCTTAGATGATTTAATGGATTTTGGATGATAATCTAAGGAAAACCTTAGGGGTTTTGGATGGTTTGATGATGTTTGGGGAGGATGTTCAAATCAAAGGTAAGCTAAAACAAATCTAGATCTTTGAGTTACAAAATGGATGTTTCTTTTACTTAAGGTAGACTTATGACCTTAGGCAAAAGGAGGATGATTATTCTACTTGTAGGTAGACTAATGACCAACAAGCAAAATAGGATGTTAAAAGGATATTAAGATCTAGATTTAATTCTTTTCTCAACAATAGATTTGGATATGGTTGATATTTTGGATGTTGGGTGATTTAATTTTAGATTTGGTGGATGATTTTGATTTTGGTTAAAGTGGATAAGATTTTGGAGAATGTTGGTTTTGGAATGAATTTTGAAATGGATGAGGTGAAGGTCCAAAAATTGAAAATCAAAGGATTATGGTTAAGCTTGGTGATTAATGAGATGAAGGGTCCAATAGTCAAAATGATTTTTCTCTAAGGTCACAATGAAGGTGTATGAATGAACTTTTGGGCAAAATGGTTATGAGCTATGGTCAAAGGTGGATTAGGGCTTTGATGGATTTTGACAAGATGACCACATATTATGATTAGGCAAGGCTTAAGAATTCCAAAACAAGATTTTAGACACATGCAGTTTGATCTACAGGTGGCACCAAACTCTAGGGATAAGGCACCAAAATAGAGGGTAATGGCACCAAGGAATTGACAAATGGCACCAAAACAGTGAATTTAGGCAGCAAGAAAATTGGTGCTACAGATGAATTTTTAGGTACCAAACAGAGACGTTTTGGCACCAAAATGAGACATTTTTTTTTATTTTTCTTGGGTATTTGGCAAATTTTTGGATTTTGGTCTCAATTTTATGGATTTTGAAGGTCAAATGATTGATTCAATGATGTCAATGATGTAGGTGGCTTCAAAAAATGTCAATGGTAGTTTCTTGGCAAGCAATACAAACACTTAAAACAAGAGAATACAATGGACAAGGTTTGACGTGAAAGTATGTGTATGTTCAAGAAACCCCTCAAGGCACAAATTTACATGGGTATAAACATAATCGCAAAAACACTTGAAGACAATTCTTATTTTACCTAAGGTCAAGGTGAATGGTGATTTATCAAGCCCCCAAATTGGAATCTCTAACTCAAATGCAAACACCTCTTAAGCGAATGTGTCCATTATATTGTCTTTTTGAGAGAGGATGGCTAAGGACCTCCTGCACTGGAAGGTGTCGCAATCACCCTTTCTCCAGAAAGCTAAGTATAGCTTATGCTAAGCCAAGGATTCCCATCTCATCTCAAGGGAGCCACATGGTGAGAATCTAGAGAGGATTCTGTGTCCTCTTTCCTTGAACAAACCACCACAAGGTCAAAAAAGGGTGGCTTCTAACCAAAGGTGTTTAGTGGGGGAACATTCAGGGGAACGGCACATTACAAGCATCCAGCAAGCCACTTAAGGCTTTAACTAGTCATACTAGGAGTGCCATTTACACAAGGTACACCTCTTTTGAAACTAGCATTGTACGGTAAGCGCTGATACCGGTTAGACTTGGCTTTTTCCTTATCCTTTTTATAAAGAGGACCGAATGAAAGTACCTCTTGAGGTTGTTCCCTTGGGGTGAGTACCTCTTTTCCCACCAAGACAGGCATCACTAAGAAAATGAAAAAGAAGAGAATAGAACCATTTCTTTTCACCCAATATCCTTATAAAGGCAAGGGGAGAGGATACTTTGATTCTATCCCTTGGGTTCTACTAACACAACATGCAAGCGTACAAGACACTTCATACAAAATTTATGTTCTTTTTAAAGGCCCAAATTGAAGTGTTCCCACGTTTGTTTGCAAAACAAGGTTTATTTTAAGTACAACAAAAGTAAATGTTTTCTAAGATAAGTACACAAGATTCATTTTAGTGCACCAAAAGTAAGTGTTTTCTAAGCTAAGAAAACCCTACAAGGAAACGTTAGTAGTTTTGATTTTGTTCTTTGTCTAGCATTCTTTTTCCTTGCAAAACCCTATCAAACACTTGCACAGATCCCAATTTTAGCATAGACAATAGCACCACCACAGACCGAGATGGCACCACAGAACATAAAAATGGTGCTAAAATAAATAAAGATGGCGTCAAAGTGTTAACAACTAATATTCTGAATGACAGTGATAAAGAAAATCCAGAATGGCATCACAAAAAAGAAAAATGGTGCTACTTCTAAATATGGCACTAAAATTTATCAAAATGGCGCCAGAATATCAAAAAATGGCGCTAAAAGCATATTTTACCTGTGATTACCTTGCTAGTTGAACTGAATAGCGCCAAACTGAGTGTGTAAGGTGCCAAAATGATGCAGAGTCTCAAAAAGGCTTGCAAAAGAGGTTGTTAGTGGCAAATATTAACTCAAAAGGACTTTAAAGCTCTTCTAATCTTGTTCTCAAACACACGTCGTTAGTTTTAAACACAAAAAGCGTTAGTGTGAGACCAAACAAGATAAGGTTAGACAAAAGGATGTATTTGAAATATCCTAGAGAAATTTTGCCATTATCTCCCCTTGTCCCTGTGTTATTACTATCAAAAAAGAGAGCAAGCCAACCTAAAAGCTTGTAAAAACGTTAGAAAAGCATTCAAAAACTAAACTTCAAGCATAAAGGTTAGAGGTTTTTAGTGTGAAAAATGTTTAGGGTTGATTTTAATGGTTTGTGTTGATCCTCCTTTCACCACTAAACATTCAAGGACATTCAATCAAGTAGAGAACTCTACTATAGATATCGTGTCACTTGGAACATAGGGGGAGATTAGAATTGTGTAGATTTGTTGTTCAATTAAGCCCAATTATGCTCAAAACCCTAATTTCATGAAATCATAAACAAATCGACACATTATGGAAAATGATTGCAGACAGAGATATCAAATGACAATCAAATGCATACCAGATTTTGAAGTTCAATGTGTGGAAAAGCTGGGGACTAATGAGTGGATGCCCTAGTCCAGTGCCTCAGTTTCCTTTAGGATCTGGGAATGTTATCTGCAACACAGTTCTTCTTTTCTACAGATTTTACAGTTGCAGGATCCAAAGGACTATGAGCAGGCGCTTGAGTCCAAGTCCTTGTTTTCTTCCTTGATATGCAATTTTGACAGTCTGCACTGCTCTCCTGCAACTCCACTTCTTTCGCTTTTGCAACTTGTAACCTGCAATCACAAAAAAATGGGTTGGGGGTTGTGGTGTTTAGAGGCTTGCCTCAGTGAAGCCCAGAGAGACATTCAAGTCTTTCAAACTCCATTGTCAGATAAAGAGTGTATATCCCTACAGGATAGAGGCAAAATCCAAATGATAAATGATAGAAAACACAATTGATATCACCTTGTAGTGAAGATCTCATGGAAGGAAGATGCTCTTCATGCCATGAGGATATGGATGCCAAATCTGCAAATACAAACACAATAACAATAGAAAATTTTGCTCTACAACATAATGAATGCCTTGAATCAATGTCACAAAATCACAATGCTCATCAAATTTCCATCTCTAGTTTACAAATGAATCACTAATCATGCTTATATATGCAACTACAAACATTCCTGCTAAGAATTTTGTAATTCAAACTTGCTGTGTCGTCATAGGACGTAAATAACGGTCATAAACTAACACTTTGAAATAGGTCCTGACCTAAAATAGGGCAAGAATAGGGTGCGAGAACCCAAGTCCTCCCCCCTATTTCAGGCAGGATTTATGTTAAGTGCATCCCCTGGGTCCCATTTGCCATGAAACTTCAGGGTTTTCTCATCGGGAGTCATCAAAATCATGCAAGATACTCTAAATGTATTCTAAGGGACCCAGGAGCTAAACCTTAAGAGGAAAAATCCCCCAAGGATACTTTTTCCAACATAACATTTAGCCCCCACTTTAATGTATGTATAAATGCAAGGCCAATACATGCATTAAAGTATGGTCAACAAGCACAACAAACACACCAAGCATGAAGAAGACATGCCAATCATAGTGAAGACAGTAATAGACATGTAAAACATGGAGAAGATAGTTACAGTCACGCAAAACATGGAGAAGACAGTATTGAAGACACACAAAATAGAGTGAATGCAGTGAATACAAGAATGATTTTATTTTTCTTTTTCTCATATATTAAATGCAGAGGCAAGTACAAGGAAATTAAACACACAACCCATAGTACAGGAGGGATTCATCGCCACTGATCTTTAAACTACATATGGAGCACCAGACACACAAAACAAACCTCAGAGTATAGGAGGGACTCATCGCCATTGATCTTTAAACTGCATATGGAGCACCAGACACACAAAACAAACCTCAGAGTACAGGAGGGACTCATCACCACTAGTCTTTAAGACTGCACTTGAGAACAAACACACCATACAAATCAAGCATGCCATACAAATCCCAAAGCATAGGAGGGACTCATCACCACCTGTCTTTAAGACTATGCTTGGAACAAACACATAATACACAGACATATGGAAGACACGAAGAAAACATGATAGAAAAGTGATGTAGTGTACCTATTTCTAGGTTCATCACCATCTCATGCACATTACAGGCACATACCCATGATTGGGCTTCACCATAAAAATTGTCAAAGACATGCTTAAGGGTTAGGATAGTCACAGATCCGCTCCCCACCTCTACAAAGGACTGTTAGAAAATGACAAGATGTGCACTCTCCTCAAGAAATACACCATCCCCACCTCTATAGAGGGCTTAAGATAAAAAGGATATACACGATATCTTACCTCCGCAGAGGGCTTAAATGACTGCAATAGATTTTGAGATTCACAAACAAATCTCAGAGTGCAGGAGGGACTCATCACCACCAGTCTTTAAACTGCACTTGACAACAAACACACTTTGCTAGCATCTAAATTAGACAACTTACCTTATATATGCCCCCACCTTAAGGTGGTTGATATCATGTACCAATATCAAGCACGTTAAGGTAGGAAGAAAACACACAAGGGAACATGAGCTCTCGCAAAGCCCATGCCCCCCTGAGGTGACATGTACTTTATGATCACCAAATGTTCCCACAAACACATAATTTTGCAAGAAAAAGTGTTAGCATCCATATAATCATGATAAACAATAATGCATGTAATCATTCACATAGAGAGCTGAGGTTATACTATGGATTCAGAGACCAAGTATAACTATGGGGCTATACCACAGAAATCTCAAAACCGAGTGTAACCAAGGCGAGATTCAAAGATAAACAAAGTGCATGGAGCAACAATATTGTTATGGTTTATTAGTGCAATTGGACAACATCAATATCACATGGAGTGATTCTACTAGCCAAGCATCGGATAATATATATCAACCCCATCGTCATGTATGGACTTGGTCCATTTTTTGATTTCTCGCTGAAGGGACACTAGGTCCGTATCAGTGTAATATGTTTTTCGTCATCTGCCCGCTAGATAGAAACACTAGAGGAAGGTAAACAATAAACCAAGAGAGGAGAAACAAGTGCCTTAGGGACAGTCACGTAGGAGGGTGCCCCCAAGTCACCAACTGCAATGTTATGTCCATAAGACACAACAGACAACAGTGAAAATAGAGGAGAAACAATATAGAAGAATGATGATACAAATAGAAGGTCACAACAGAGGTGGTCTCCCAATATCCTTGACCTTACAAGTGTCAAGGGTCATCCAAGGAGGCCTAAACAACACATAACACATCACGAGGAAAACACAACACGAGAGGTAAAAGATTAGAAATACTTACCTGATATGACACAATACTAAAAACATATATATCTAGGAGGAGGCCACCCTTGAGTGCAACTATAATAGGTGCTACAACAAGTGTGGCTTCGAGAGGGAGAAATACACTTATTCACTATCCTCTTAGGAGGTGGAAGAAGTGATTTGTTTTGAGTGATCTCGACATCCATCCATAAGAGATTTAATGCAAGAGACCTTTCATCATCCACTAGCGCTACATCTTTTGAAAAAGACAGCATAAGAATGAAGAGAAGGTAAGATGTTGTGATGATAATTGTTGGTGATTGTATCTATAGTAGTGTTCAAAGAATATGCAATCAAGTTTTTCACATCTTTAGTGATATCTAAGGGACCTAAACATTCAATCAAAGGAAGGGGATCAAGGGTCTGTGCTTCCTTAGTGATGTTCAAAGTACTTGAATATTCAACTAAAGGAGGAAGATTGATAGTATGATCCATAGAGGTTCCACGCATGATGACAGGGAGAAAGTTTTTATTGGTGTTAGTTGAAACCTCATTGTCTACCCATGGAATCTTCTTGGTTGTAGAGACTTCTTTATTCACCAATGTTTCATCTTAGCCAGAGAGAACAATGTAATAAAGAGGTGGTGGGAGCTCTTCATTCACTAATGCTTCTTCTTGGCTAGAGAGAGCATTGGAATGAAGAGATGGTAGTATAACATTAAGAGATGTGTCAATGAAATCATCCTCTTGCATCAAAGTGTCCACATAAGGAGGAACAAATTTGGGAGAGGGATCATAAGGTGAACCTAAGTTATCATCACATGTAGGAGGCATGCTGGAATGTTCAACAGAGAGAAAGTCATCTAAGGTTTCATCTAACATATTGAAGTCATCACTACTAAATGTATTTTTGGCTATGAATTTGGTGAGATCATCTAATATCTAAGGGTATATTCCCATGAGATTTGTGAAGCTGTCAAAATCAAATATATAACAAAAGATTTCATATGTGGAGCACATAAGGAGATCAACATCATGTATGTATGCTATTCGTTCCAAGACTTGAGGATATTCATGATTAAATTTAGAGAAATGATCAATCTCTATGATGTATGCAAACAATGCTTCCAAAGACGAATAACAAGAAGTATCCATGATGACAAGATTGAGGAAATCAGGTCTTTAAATAGTAAAACTCACAAATTTCACAATCAATCAAGAGATGTGAACAAAGTGTATAAACACCTAGTGTTGAAATACATAATGTGTGTTTTAATAAATGTGCCAATTTTCATAAAAAGCTATGAAATGAAGAAAAATTTTGAGATTACCAATGAATGTAGGCTTTAATATGAGTGCAAGATCTGAAATTCAAGATATTTAATATGAATGCAATGAAACAACACTAATTTATGCTTGTTTATGACCTAAAATGCTTGATTTTTTGACTTTTTCCAATGCAAACAAGTGAAAGAAGCGGTGTTGTAAGGAAATTGATGAATTTAAGCAATTAATATATCTAATATCAGTCCAATAAAGCAATAATATCCTTCACAACACACTTTTGATGCAAACATAGAGTGATGACAAGTCAAAACCTAGTGAAAATACACTAAAATATGCAATTTTTCACAAATTTTCAATGCCAAAGCCTAATAAAAAGGGTGTTGTAAAAAATTTGAGGAGGGGAAGAAGATAATAAACCTAATAACAACCAATTAGTACAGAAAAATTCTTCACAACATGCCTATGACGCAACTCTAGGGAGACGATAAGGCCAAATCTAGTAAAAAATAAGGTTTTTAAACCCTAAGCATGAAATTTTGCAAGAAAACCACTATGATGCATCACTAAAGTTATAAATCAGTCCTAATAAGTATTTTAAAAGGGTACTAAAATCTAAAACAAGATTTTGACTACAAACCCTAGCTAATGCAAAACAAGGTTATATGAAAAAATGCACAATTTTGATCAATTTGAGCATGAAAATGCAATCTAAATGAATGATGAATGAAAAATTTATGTATTTTAAATCAAATCTGATGATAACGACATAAATTTTATGAAATTAAATGCCAACTAATTTAAATTATTTGAAAATGCAAGCTAAAAATGTCAATTTTTTTAATTTTTTTCAATTTTCTTCAATTTTTTGTAATTTTTCAAGTGCAATAAGATGAACAATGAAATGAATGAATGAAATGAATTTAAATCTGACTTACAATACTCATCAAGGTTTAAAATTCATTAAAAACATGGGTTCACCAAAATGTTTAGTGTGAAAAATGTTTAGGGTTGATTTTAATGGTTTGTGTTGATCCTCCTTTCACCACTAAACATTCAAGGACATTCAACCAAGTAAAGAACTCTACTATAGATCTTCTGTCACTTGGAACATAGGGGAAGATTGGACTTGTGTAGATTTTTTGTTCAATTAAGCCCAATTATTCTCAAAACCCTAATTTTGTGAAATCGTAAACAAACAGACACATTAGAGAAAATGATCGCACACAGAGATATCAAATGACAATCAAATGCATACCAGATTTTGAAGTTTGGTGTGTGGAAAAGTCAAGGGCTAATGAGAGGGTGCCCTAGTCCAGTGCCTTAGGTTTCTTTAGGATTTGGGAATGTTATCTACAACACAGTTTTGTTGTTCAAGAGATTTTATAGTTGTAGGATCCAGAGGACTAATGAGCGGGCACCCGAGTCCAGGTCCCTATTTTCTTCCTTGATCTACAATTCCAACAGTCTGCACTGCTCTCCTACAACTCCACTTCTTTTTCTTTCACAACCTGTAACCTACAATCATGGAAAAATGGGTTGGGGGTTGTGGTGTTTAGAGGCTTGCCTCAATCAAGCCCCAGAGAGACATTCAAGTCTTTTAGACACCGTTGTCAGATAAAGAGTGCGTATCCCTGTGAGATAGAGGAAAAATCTAAATTATAAATGATAGAAAACACAATTGATATCACCTTGTAGTTAAGATCTCAAGGAAGGAAGATGCTTTTCATGCCATGAGGAGATGGATTCCAAATCTGCAAATACAAACACAATAACAACACAAAATTATGCTCTACAACATAATGAATGCTTGAATCACTTTCACAAAATCACAATGCTCATCAAATTTTCATCTCTAGTTTACAAATGAATCATTAATCATGCTTATATATGCAACTACAAACATTCCCGCTAAGAATTTCGTAATTCAAACTTACCGTGTCGGCATAGGACCTAAATAACAGTCATAAACTGACACTTTGAAATAGGTCCTGACCTAAAATAGGGCAGGACTAAGGCATGAGCGCCCAAGTCCTCCTCGTATTTCAGGAATGATTTATGTTAAGTGCATCCCCTGAGTCTCTTTTGCCATGAAACTTCAGGGTTTTCTCACCGGAAGTCATCAAAATCATGCAACATGCTCTAAATGCATTCTAAGGGACTCAAGAGCTAAACCTTAAGAGGAAAAACCCCCAAACATACTTTTTCTGACATAACAAAGGTAATGTCATTCGAAGAAGGCACTAAAACAGTTGGAAATAGCGCCACAAAACTGAGAAATAGCGCCACTATGAGACCAAATGGTGCCAAACAAAGATCTTTTGGCGCTAAACCTATAAAAACGCATCTTTTTTCACAAAAAACACAAACAAGATTAATAGCTTGGGACCGTGGGGTCCCACCGGGCATGCCAAATGAAGATGAGGAAAAAAATGAGGTGAGAAAACACAAACTAAATGCAATAAAACACAAGTTATACCTTTGAATGTGATCCTTCTCCTTGACAAGGTTGAGAGAGTGCACCCTTACTCTCTAGCTTTACCCATGGATTTCTTATGTGAAATTCTCTTAAACTAGAATGCAACTCACTAAAACCTAGCTCAAAGATGAGAAAATGGAGATGATTTTGGCATTATAACACTACTCAAGATTGCATGATCAAATGGCTTGGGAGAGGTTGTATTTATAGGCATTTTGAAGGGGAATTTGATCCAAGGGTTGAGATTGAATGTAGAGATCAATGGATGAGGATGCATGTGAGATGGAAAGCTTAGATTTAATCCACAAAAATGGAGGGATGAGAATAAAGATGAATTTTTAATTCACCTTGGGAAGGGGTGTGAATTAAATGAGGTTAGATGAGATGGAATAGAAATGAATTTTAAATTCTTTTGGGGAAGAGGTGAGGATTAGAAATGAATTTTTAATTCATTTGGGGAAGAGTTCTCATAAATGAGAAATATGACATGTTAGGTGTTGTAAGAGCCCATTAATGCATTTTTAGGACAAGTGGAATAAAAAATTGTCTTATATGGAATAAAGACTAATTTTTTATTTGGGATATGTGGGGAGGTGTTAAACAGGGTTTGACCAAACTAATCAAGGTGATTAGTTTAATTAATGTGGCTATAGTAAATTAGGGAATGGGTTAATTAGGAGTTAAGATTAATTAAATATGGATTTACTTAATTAATCTTGGGTCTAGGGGATAGGTAGGTTAGACTAGCTAATTAAATAATAGGTATTTAAGCAACTAGTATAGGGATAGGCTAATTAGCAAGCTGAATTAACTAGATAAACATGATTTACCTAATTAATTGGGTTTAGGGAAATGGTAAAATTAACTAAATAAATTTTTGCATATTTTTTTAATTAATTGGGCTAATGTTATTAAGTGCAACCATTGAATTAATTAGATTAATTCAATTTAAAAGATGAAATGATGAAAGGGGGGTTAATGATCAGGTGTGATTAATTAAATAAAAATTTAATTAACTAATTGGAGTGATGGCATAAAGACGGTTAATCAGTGAAGACATTTTTAGGTGTCTACAGGTCTATTCTTACAAATTTTGCAACACCATTCTATTGGGGAGTATAAGGAACTATGGACTACAAGTCTATCCCCTCTATTGTACAAAACTGCTCAAACTTATTTTGTACATATTCATCCACATTGTCAGTCTGAAGAACCTTGATGATATCCTGACTACTTTTCAACAAGAGCCCTGAAGTGTCAAACGTTGTCGAAGACTTTAGTTTTTTCCCAAAGGAAGTAGACCCATGTGTATCTAGAGAAGTCATCTATGAAGGTGAGAAAATACTTTTTCTTAGTTAAAGATGGATGGGGAAATTCCCCTGATACATCACTATGAATGAGCTCCAAAGCTTGTGTAGCCTTACAAGATTTATCTTTGTCAATTTTTTCTCAGGATGCTTCCAAGGGTGCAACCCTCACAAAGACCCTTAGAAAATCTTGTTGGAAAGAGGCACTACTAGGCATGATAAGTGTTGTCATTGATGGCAACCAAGTCTCTCTACACATCTGCATTACATAATTTGCCCAGACCGGAAATCAGATTAAAGATTTGTCTAAGTCTGGGAAGTCAAGAACAGAGTGTGTGATAGGGTTTGGTATCTTGGTCTGGATCTCCTCAGGAGTATATCAGAGTTTGCTGCAGATCTAAGGGAGTCATAAGCATTGTCAGAAAAATCTAAATTCATAATTTTGGCCTCCGGTGATGGAGTCAATAGTTATTAGCATCTGAGTATCAGGTTAATAGTTAGACAGAATAGACAGAAGAAGAACAGGCCAACATTGTAATTGATCTTGGTTTCAGATGTATGGAAGTTGTTGGTTGGACAAGTTGTGTTGATTAGTGATAGTAGCCGATCTGACTAATGATTTGTGAGTGCAAGTTTTGGGGTCTCAAGTTATGCATGGATCTAGCCGACAGAGCAGAGTATTCAATAAAGTTCCAAGTGTTCTTGAAGTCGACTGAAAAGTAATTAAAGATCAGGATGCGGATATATATAGCCAATGGATTTGGATGATTTTGGTGTGTGTGTGTGTTGCGATTATGGAGTAACTGCGAAAATAACAGAGATCAAAGGTTCAGATGTTAGCAGAAGAGTAAGAGGGGAAGAGTAAGGATGAAGTGTGTGAAGTTAGTTTTCTATGCTTAACCGGAACTAAACTCCAGCATTGATAGATGCTAAATATCAGTTCAAACTCATTGTAATTCTCTTTTTGTAGGCAATGAGCCTGAATGCATGTGCATTCCTTTTGTAAAATACTTTTAACAGAGTATAATCTTTGTGGGTTAACCCCCACCGTGGTTTTTCCCTTAACCGGGTTTCCATGTCAAAAATCTTGTGTCTAGTGTGTTATTTCTATTTTTGATCATATGTTAATGGATTGATGCTCAAATGTTTATATCATTAATTTGATCATAAGTGGTAAAAAGAGATTAAAGGCAGAAAAAATTAAAATTGTGTGACAACTGATTCACCCCCCCTCTTAGTTGTCCGGGCCAATTCCAACAATTGATATCAGAGCAAGGTTCCTTTGAAAAAGTTTAACAGCTTAAGGAAGATCTGGGAAGGAAGTAAAATGGATAAATATAACCTTCAAGGGCAACTTAATCGTTCCCTAGAAGATCTTGAGTAGTCTAGAGTAGAAGTCCAAGAGTTGCAAGATAACCTCAAAAAGGCTGAAGACTTCATTGAGATTTTAAAAGGAAAATTGAGCAAATCCAATGTAAAAGGAAAGGAGCAGCCTCTTCAACTGGGAAATCATTATGAAGACAAGGCCCTGAAAGAGAAGACAAAGGAATGTGAAAAGTTAGCTAAAGAAGTTGTTGTCCTAAAACATGAGATGGAATATGGGGTGATGAGACTAACCAAGGAAATTGAAGATAGGAAGAAAACTGAAGAAGAGATGAATCAAAATCTGAAAGAGAGAACTGAAGAATGTTGCAGATTGGATGGAATAGCTAGTCTCCTAGAATCTAATCTACAAGAAAGCAGAAATAATGAGAGAGAACTTGAGAGACAAATTATCACTCTTAGACATGATCTAGAAATTGCAAATGAGTATAAGGAGAAGTTCAAGATAAGCTCAGCTAAACTTGAAGCACTAATTAAAGGACAGAAAAAGGATGATGACAAGCATGATCTTGGATATGAAAAAGGTGAAAGATCTAGATCCAGACAAAGGAATCTTCAACCAAGGAATGGGAGAAACATAACTAGAAAACCTTCGGTAAGGCAACCTAATGCTCAAAGATATTCCATCATTCAATGGAAATTGTTTCAATTGCAATAAATTTGGTCATAGAGCTACTCAGTGCAGAAGCAGAGTAAATCAAAATGGTCCATCCTTCTTCAATCAATACTTTAAGTGTAAGAGGTATGGTCATAGATCAAATGAATGCAAAAGTATGATAATGAATAATGCTAACAATAGAGGAATTGGCAATTTTTTCAATGCTTACTATTTTTATTGCAATGGGTTTGGGCACATGGCTAATCAGTGCAGATCAAGAGGAAATCAAGTTCATAAACAAGGAAATGTTGTGTGCTTTAATTGCAATAAATCTGGTCATATTGCAAGATTTTGCAGAAGTAGGAACAATGGAAGAAGAGGTCCAGTAAACAGAAAAATGGATGAGTAGAGACAAGACAAAGGCAAAAGAAAAATTGATGTGAATGAGATATGGAGCAAAATGAACAAGACTTGGGTAAAGAAAGATACAATAAACAATTGTGATGGGTCGGCACCGGAATCTGGTGCTGACAATTCCTCCAGGAATTAAGTCAAGAGCTCTGGCTTAGGGGGAGCTGCATTGAACATCAAATTCCCTGAGTTAGTAAGTGGGTGCCTGAATTTGGCACAGTAAAAGAGGATATTTTGAACTGGTTCAGAACCCTTGGAAGGATTTCTAGAAGAAAAGATGTTGATATGAAAACTTGCAGAGTGATTCATGAAGAACTATAAAAAATAGAGTAACCAGACAAAGTTAGGGCAAAGGATAAAAGGTCACTTGGTCACGCATTTGAATCACTTTGCATTTGGACGAAACAAGCAGAAGAGCATCCGAGCTATAAATCCAAAGATTGAAGCACAAAGAGCGAATTCAACTGGCAATTGATCAACCCTAACCCTGCGAAAGAAAAAGGTACTTCTCTATAAAGCTTTGAATCTAAAATTTGTTGAGATGGCTACTCCTCATGTTGTTGACATTATTGAAAGGCCTTGACCCAAATTAACGAAGCATCCTCACAAATCAATAGAAGTCGACCCGTTAGGTGCTTTTTCAAGTGTTCCGTATGGTGTGCTACATGTTGAAGACATCAGGGTTTATATTCATCCAAACATAGATGAGTTTGGAGATTCAAGGTATGTAGACTACAGGATAAACATTTTATACAGATTATAAGGCACTACAGGATAAACATTTTATACAGATTATGGGGTTTCCAACATTTGATGAAGATGAATGGGTCCGATATGTTTTGAGTTAGATGCATGATGAATTCATTTGGTTGTTAAAACCATTCAAGATTACCAAGGATGTTATCAGAATTGTAACCAGGTTAAACTCATTTAGTGGATTACCCATGTTAAAATATGTGAAAAACCAAACTGTTACTAATGCAACTGGTGCTAAATTCGATAGGAGGGCTATGACAATAAATGACATTATAGAACTGGATGTGAAGTTTGCTTCCAGGGTGATTGGATGCAAGATATACCACTCCAGCAGGGAGAATCCTATCTCTGAAATTGCCATATATGCAGAATATCAAATGTTAAAGGAGAATGTAGATTATGACCTTTGTGAGCTATTACAGAACCAGCTGATTGAAAACTTGAACAAAATCAAAAGGGATAAGAAAAACACTTTTAAATATGGTACATTGGCTCTATGCTTATTTTTCTACTATATGAATGAAGTACCTAGAGTAAAGGGTGTTCACTAGACTAATGATGAACTAATTGCCATTCAGATCAGAGATCATCTTCGCAACATTGGTGACTTCAAAGCATAGAAAACTGCAATATGGGGTTACTTCAAAAAATTTTAGAGTATGATGCATTTAAGGGAAAGATGCCCTAAATCAATTGTTGAGAAGTACAAAAATGAAATATGCTTTATGGTTGACACTGATCAGTGTCTAATGGAAGCTGTGGAACCTAGAACTGTATGGATTATGCCTATGGGCTATGAGGTGGATAAGAAAATTTTGAATATATATGCTCAACACCTATTGAGCAAGCCTAAAGACACAATGGTTGAAAGATTTGGAACATATGAGGAACTAAGTTTAAAACTGCATACTGAGCTTAGAGAACCTGAAACCAATAGGAAAGTAGGAAAAGAAGTTGAGCAGTTGGCTGAAAATCTGGGCCTAACTAAGGAGCCTGTGAGGAAATTCAGGGAAAGAATTGAAAAGGCTAAGAAAGAGAAACAAGATAAGAAACAAACAAGTGCTTTGGTGGAACCCTCTTCCACTTTAAGAACTACTAGGAGCTCTGTTGCTTCCCCCGTTCCTCCTAAGACTATAGAACCGGAAGCAAAATCATCTAGAGAAAGGGAGAAAAGGAAGAAAATAAAAGCATCTTGGACCTATGAAAGCACAAGAGAAGAAGAAGAAGATACAAATTCTGACATTGAGATCAAAGCACTAAAAGCCACGGGCACAAAAGCGGCCAATTTATCCAAGGAGATGTCCTCTGGAAGCAAAAGGGAAAGCAAGAGGCAAAAGACAGAGGAATATATAGAGAAGCCTACCCTTTTAGAGATGACATTATTAAATCTTTTACTGTGGATGGAAACTTGGCTCCAATTACAGAATTCTATGATGACTATAGTGATGCTGACAAAAGAGTACTTGAGGAAGCAACGGTAAGATATTTGAATATCTACAACAAGGCTCTTATTGAGATATGTTCATTAATACCAAAAAGCCTTGAGAAAATTTTGGAACTGAGAAAAGACAATGCAAAAAGAAGGATCTTGAGATCTGAGTACAAATATTAATACAATTATGCCCCCAAATTACTCCAAAGAAAATGAATTTGATATTCAAAGAAGCCAAGGATGAGTTCTGAAGTAAAAAAATGAATGAATAAGCTTATGCTAGGGGAGATAGACAAGATTGCAAAGGAAACCAAAGAGATTCTTCTGTGTGCTTTGAAAAAGCACAATCTTCCTGTTGTAGAGGAGGTAAATGTAGAGATTGAGTCCTCAGACATGGATGTTGAAGGATTAAAGGGAAATAAGCAATAGATTGAAACTCTAGACTTCTCTATTCCGGAAGAGGAAGTGCAAAAGGAAGAAGAGGAAGTGTTGGTAGAAGAAGCAAATGCTGGCCATGATCCTCTGGATCCTCCTGCTACTGATGACTCCAGAAAGGACAAAGAGAAAGAAGAAGAAAAAGAGACAGAGAAGGAAGAGGAAGAGGCAAAGGGAAAAGAAGAATTAACAGAAGGGGATGGTGCTAATGCACCAAAGCAAGACAATTCGGTTGCTATCTTTGACCAAGCACAAGGGAAGGAAACTGAAATAGCAAGTGTGGCAAGAGACACTGCAAATGCAGTGCATAGTTTTCTCAGCAAGGAGATGCTAGAGTTAGATGAGACGGAAATGATACAAGGACCAATCAATTATGACACTCTCTCTTTGGATAAAATGCTGAAGATATCATCATTCACACAGGCCAAGGCAAGGGAGAAATTACTGAAGTCTCACATAGAAGACAGTGAGGTGATAAGCCTAGCATCTGGAGTACTGGAGAAGATCATGCCCACATATCAGAAGAATACATCTGAGTCTCCTTCTGGTAATTTGAAAAATCTTGTGCATTCTATAAATACAATTTTTGAGTCCTTTGAGAGGTCAGTCGAAGTAAAGGTATGGAAAGAATTTTTGGATAAGAGGTTTAGTGAACTAAAAGGCCTTATAGATAATGATAGAAAAACACTCGACATTAGTATAAAGAGTATTGAAAATGCTCTTAAGGATGGTGGTGATGTATATAAGTTTTTCTTATCATGGCCCAAAATAGTAGAGGATATTGAGAAAAAGATAAAGGAGCAGGAGAAAAAGATGCTAGACATATCTCAAAGTTTTGATCCTTTAATAGTATCTCCGGTGAGCCAAGAATGTCAAGCAATTATCTTGACAAATGAAATAAAGAAGCTTATCAAGGAAAATAAGAATATTATGGAAAGAATGGGTGAGCTCCAGGGACTGATTACCCCTAAGTTGGAAACAATGTTTAATACCTTGTCAGAGGCTCAACGTACTACCCGGACAAGTGATCTGTCAGATCAAAGGAAAGTAGAAGCATATGCATTTCTGCTTAGAGGACACATTTCAATTTTGGATGGTATGAACTAAAGTTGGGCCACCGAATTTGTACAATTAAAGAGTACTTTTGTAGATATCCTTAAATATATGTAAATATAACATATGGACTGTTTGTACATATGTGGTCATATATACAGAGTTTTTGCATCATTAGTGATTGTGGATCCCACCCTTTGCCATTGATGTCAAAGGGGGAGTGAAGAGCATTGAAAATGAGGAATCCAGCAAAGGGGGAGCACCAGAAAGTAGTGAGAACAATAGTATGGAGCACAAGCAAAGGGGGAGTTATTCTGACACTTAGTCATTTTTCACTAAGTGTTGCCATCAATGCCAAAGGGGGAGATTGTTGGCAAAGAGACTGCTAATCATGATAAGTGTTGTCATTGATGACAACCAAGTCTCTCTACACATTTGTATTACATAATTTGCCTAGACCGAAAATCAGATTGAAGATCTGTCTAAGTCTTGGAAGTCAAGAACAGAGTGTGTGACATGGTCTGGTATCTTGGTCCGGATCTCCTCTGGAGTAGATTAGAGTTTGCTACGGATCTAAGGGAGTCATAAGCATTGTCAAGCAAATCTAAATCCAGAATTTTAGCCTCCGATGATGGAGTCAATAGTTATTAGCATATGAGTATCAGGTTAATAGTTTGACAGAACAGATAGAAGAAGAACAGGCTGACATTGTAATTGATCTAGGTTTCAGATGTATGGAAGTTATTGGTTGGACAAGTTGTGTTGATCAGTGATAGTAGCCGATCTGACTAATGATTTGTGAGTGCAAGTTTTGGTCCGCATCTCAAGTTATGCATGGATCTAGCCGATAGAGCAAAGTATTCAATAAAGTTCCAAGTGTTCTTGAAGCCGACTAAAAAGTAATTAAAGATCAAGATGCATATATATATAGCCAATGGATTTGGATGATTTTGGTGTGTGTGTGTTGTGATTATGGAGTAATTGCGAAAAGGATAGAGATCAAAGGTTCATATGTTAGCAGAACAGTAAGAGGGGCAGAGTAAGGATGAAGTGTGTGAAGTCAGTTTTCTATGCTTAACCGAAACTGAACTCCAGCATTGATAGATGCTAAATATTAGTTCAAACTCATTGTAATTCTCTTTCTGTAGGCAGTGAGCCTTCTTTTTGAGCAGTGAGCTCTGGGCAGTGAGCTCAAATGCATGTGCATTCCTTTTGTAAAATACTTTTAATAGAGTATAATCTTTGTGGGTTAACCCCCACCATGGTTTTTCCCTTAACCAGGTTTCCACGTCAAAAATCTTTTGTCTAGTGTGTTATTTCTATGTCTACTCATATGTTAATTGATTGATTCTCAAATGTTTATATCATTAATTTGATCATAAGTGGTAAAAAGAGATTAAAGGCAGAAAAGTTTAAAATTGTGTGACGATTGATTCACCCCCCCTCTCAGTTGTCTAGGCCAATTCCAACAAATCTAACTCTAGGCAACCTTGTGACCATATCCTATTGACTTAGTTGCTCAAGGTAGTGGTAGTTAAGGTGGTCAAACCGTTGATGCCATAATTTGCTAACACCATTTGAATGAGTAAGCAATGTTGTAGGAGAAACATTAGGTGTAAAGTGAGATAAGGTATACGACCTATATTGGGGATATACCATTCCAAAAGCTATTAGATTGTTGTTGTTCAACTCTCTAATATCAATTGAGTCTAGAGAGAAATAAACTCTCATGCTCCTCCCTATGTGGGTAATTTGATACACTGACAGGAGATTAGTTGAAATAGAAGGTACACTTAGAATATTTGTGAATGTTCCACCTTTAATTTCAATAGACCTCTCCTTGCATGTTTTGTTAGAGTATCATCACCCAAAGTGATAGAAGACATGCTATAAGGCTCTAAGGAAGAAAATTCAACCTATAAAGAACCCATGTGGTGTGAGGCACCTGAGTCAATGATCCAAGCTAGAGCTAATGAAGATGCAACTACAACTAGAGCCTTGCCCTTAGATTTCTCTTTACCTTTTTTCCTTTGCCTTAGTAGATTCTTGGGTTGATGAAGATTGTTTGATAGATTTAGGGACCCCTATGTTGTTCTTCTCAAGAAGATGTGAGAGGTGGTCAATTTTCTTCTTCATAAATTTGTGCTCATCATGCCCAAGTTTCTTGTAATAGGAACACTTAACTTTTTATTTCTTAGGTTCCCCTTGATTTGAAGAGTTTTGAGTGTTATCTTTGGAGGAATCAATTTTTTATCTTTCTTGGTTTCCTTTTCCTTTTGAGTATTTTGCTTCTTCCCTTTGTTGCTTGAGGCCTGTTGTTTCCCATTCCTAGCAATGAGGGTTGAGGTTTTGAAGACTTCAATGTACCTAGGGATTTGTATTAACTTATCCTACTCCCTAGTCAAGTTGGCAATAAATTCATCTAGAGAAGCATTTTCCATGTGGCTCCAAGAGCCCTTTTGGTGGAGTAGAATGTAGATACAAAAACAAAATAATCAAGACCTAATTTTGAGAGTACAAAAAGAACAAGTTGATTATCCTTTTTGTTTATTCCACATTCTTTTAATTGCAACCTTAGTGATTTTAATTTAGTGAAGAAGTTCTCTAGGGTATCAAAGGAATCAGGGCTCAAACTTGTGAGCTCATTATCCAACTCATGACTTCTCATTTCATCCATTTTCCCAAAGATTCTTTTCTAATGCAAGCCAAACTTCATTGGGTGTTTTCTATATGAAAGAGGAGTTCAGGAGACACAATAAGACATAGGAATCTAAAGGCTTGATCACATTTGGTAAACCGTTTTACTTTAGCATCATCAGTAGTGGGTTTAATTTCAACACCCATAGTTACCCTATACATCCCTTTGTTCTTTTCTACAAGTTACACCTTAAGTTTCCATTCATGATGAGTTAAAGGGTGTTAAAGGTATTATAGACATATTTGAATCCATGCTTGATGTAATTTTTCTAAAGAAATTAGAAGTGTGGAAAGGAAATTTGGAAGTGCACAAGACACAACACAAAGCATCCCCTTGATTCAATATTTGAGACCCCCCTAGATTTTGGCACTTTATATGTTTAGTGCATAGACTATCCAATGGGAAAAATGACACTTTATGATATCAACGCATAGATGTTCCCAATGGCTTAGGCATAAAAATTAACCACTTTAAAAAATGACACCTAGATTCGAGTTTCCTATCAAAAGTTACAATAGTTTTTCTGTTTTGCCTATATTCTATTAAATTTGCACTCACAATATTTAAATTGCCTTTAACAAATGTTAGGCTAGGGAGCTAAACTTAAGTCCTCACTAGTAAGTAGCTTGGGTTTTAAGCCCTCATATGATCATGTCATGTGACTAGGGGCTAAATGGTTTGGTGGTTGGCCTCCCCTTACTGATGCAATGGCAGTGGGTGCCTGTGTTGGAATAGGTCTAAACAACTGAGAGGGGGGGTGAATCAGTTGTTGCTTTTCTTCATCTTTTTCTTTTGTTGTTTCTTTTTACAACTTAAGATTAAATCAATGATATAAATAATCTAGTATTAAACAATAGCATATGAGCAAAAAACATGAATGACACATTTGACACCAAGATTTTGACGTGGAAACCCGATTAAGGGAAAAACCACGGTGGGGGTTAACCCACAAAATTAATATCCTGTTAAAAGTATTGATAAAATGGGAATGCACATGCATTCGAGCTCACTGCCCAGAGCTCACTACTTAAATAAAGGCTCACTACCTAAGGCAATATTACAAATGAAAAACAGAGATATGAACTGATGATAGCATCTACTTATGCAGGAATTTCAATTACAGTTGAGTACAAAAATTGATCTTACACACTTCATTCTTGCTTTGTTCTTCTTACTGTTATGCTCTCATTTGCACCTTAGAATTCTACCTTTTTTACATTCACTTTCTTCGCACACGCCACACTTAAACAACTGAATTCGTTGACTATATATATCAACAACAAGATCTATAATCATTCTACTAGTCGGTTGCAATAGTACTTAGGACACTCAAGAATGCTCAGCCCTGTCAGCTAGATCTATGCATAACTTGGAGTGTGGACTGAAACTTACTCTTGCAAATCATTATTCATGTTGGCCATAATTACTAAATGCCACCATTTGTCCAACAAGCAACTTCCATTCATCCGGAAACAAGATCTTTTACAAGGCTTACCTATTCTTCTTTTGTCTGTTCTGTCAGACTAAAACCTGATACACCTATGCTAATAACATTTGATTCCTTCATCACCGGATGACAAAATTCTAGATTTAGAGTGGATTTGCAATGTTGTCAACAACCTTGGATCCTGTTAAGAAGATTATGAAAAGAAGATTAGAGGATCGATAATCTACTAATCAAACATGCAAAAGTAAATAGCTAAGAGAAATACCAGTATGCAGAATACACCAAGGAGACCAACACAAGGATTGTAAAGGGGGAAAAACAAAGAAAAACCCCCTGTGAATATGCAAGTGGCAAGAAGCCAAAAAAGAGAGATTACAGAGATTGAGAAGCTTCTCAATGAGAAGATGAAGAAGAAGAAGATATACGTGAAGAGGATATATGGAGAAAGAGAGAAAAACACCTTTTAAATAGAGGTGAAGAATGGAGTTATATGTAACTCCAATATGCCATCTTGCATAAGGTGTGTGACACATGTTTCCTCTTAAGGAGGAATCCATCAAAATAGATTTATTCCTGCAGGAGGAATAAAATAGGTGTTACCCGAAATGTGGGGATAAAACACCAAAAAATAAATAAATACAAATTATAAAATAATCTTCACAAAGTAAAGATTAAATTCTAATACCCCCCCTTAAGCTTTACTTGGGGAGATTTACAATAAATCCATCAAGGGATGAATACATGTTACATGAATGGCATTAAATCCTTTACAATGAATAAGAAAATATAATTTAAGAAGCTTGATGTAGAGCCAAGTCTTCAAGTCTTCAAGGAATTGAGTGAACCAAGGTGCTTGTATAGATGCCGTTGAACAATCTGAACATTGAGCTCCTTTATAGCCAAGAGAAGTGGATTTGAAGGTTCATGAACTGCCAAGATATTGAACCTGTTTCATCAAAGAAACCATAACCATAAATAGATTTCCCATCATTGGGATCATCTCCTAGATTGAATTAGTATAATCATATACATAGCAAATCAAAAGTTTGCGGATAAAATGAATCAATTTTGAGTCATGAAGCCATGAAGGCAAAGGTTAGCTTAGCTAACATAAGAGTGAAACAAAGTAGATAACCGCAAGTCTTAAATAAGAGTGCTAGTATAGAAGTGTAGCACAAATAATGGCTTATAGCCCAAATTGGAAAATGCCAACATATAGGCATAACGATAAAAGTTCTAGGTTGCTTCTCACTACATCATTTGTTGAATTGTAAAGGGAACTTATATCAAGTTTAATTATAATGGACTTTAAAATTAGTCCTAAGATCATAGTGCCATCATTTGAAAATTCAATAATACAGACTTTGAAAAACAGTCCTATAGATGGTTTTTAAAACCATAATGCCTTTATAAAATATCGGAGGACTTTTGAAAATAGTCCTAAAGATGGTATAACAACCATATTGACTTCAATAGAAGTATAGGAACATGATCTCCAAGGATCAGTTCATCATAAAAGTAAGTGCATACCATCAAAGTGGATGGAAATATTTTCCATGGGGCCCAAACAACAATCCAATCAGACTTAATAGAGCTCCCTATGCAACATTACTGCAAATGCGTCTTGCGCATAAAAAGAACTTCATTAAGACTAGATGAAGCATTGGACTTCGCAAAAAAATTGAATAGATGGGATAAAACCATCAAGAAGGCAGAAGCTTCATTGAGCTTTTAATATCTCAGATAAATGAGGCACAAAAAAATTAGATTCCCTTTATCAAGACAATATAATCATAGTTGAGACGAAACACTAGACTTGTTTTAAATATAGAGATAAATTAAGACTTAGGTTTGAGAGAAATGTTATAAGCAAGAACCTAGCATTCGGTCAAAAAATAAGGCAATATTCATGCATTCGCGACTACATGAATATCCTCTATTATATAAGACATGTTCAAGGTTATTGGGTTGATCAAGTCCAATAACAAAGTACATGTAAAAATATAGGAAAAAAATTTCAAAAAAAACTTTGATGAGAAATGTGCCTATAATTTTGCTTTAAAATTAGCATTTGGCTTTTTGAAAGAAACACTAGTCCAACTTTACAATAATTACAATGCGACATCTTAGGATCGACATATTGCAAAAAATTAAAATTGACAAAAAAAATAGCTTCTTATGAAAAAAAAAAATGCCTAATTACTTGAAACAAAAGGCAAATTTTTTTTGAAAAAATTACCTTATTAGAATTTTTTTTTTTTAAAATGCCCTTAATAAAAAGGCATTTTTTTAAAAAAAAATTTAAAAAAAAGGCAAATTTGTTTTTGAAAGGCCTAAATTAAACATATATTCAAGTTAAAAAACTTATTGAAAAAATTATAATATAAAAAAAAGCTAATAATAACTTTTACAAATAATGGAATCCTTTTAATAAAAATGAAAAAAATTAAATCCTTTTAATAATAGTGAAAACCTTCTAAAAAATTCGTGAGATAGACTTTTAAAAAAACTATACTTTTAAAAAAGAAAGTTCCATTGTTAAAGAAGGAAACCGAATTAGTAGAAAAGTCTTAACATTTAATGAAAAAAAGTTTTGATTTTTTTCGGTGAAGATTTTAAAAAAAATTGCAGAGAAGAAACGGGCTAAGGAGGAGGCCGCTCAGCGGCGAGGGATTTGCGTCAGGAGGCGTCGGAGAGCGGGCGGGGGGTGTGATCCCCGGAGGAACTTGTTATTAGGGCTTAGGACCAGAGAAGCCCCCCAAAAAAAGATTTTTCTTTTTTTTTAAATTAAATTTTGTTTGAACATTTTTGAAATATAGTTTATTATTATTTTTTTTTTGAATACCGAGGCCTCCCTTAGGCCAATGAAGCCCTAAAAACAATAAAAATAAGGGTTTTTAATTTTTAAAAAACTTTGTTATATTAAAGAAACTTGCATTTAAAAAAATGCTTTATTTTTATTTTTAAAAGGAGTATATTATTTTTTGAAAAATTTAAAATGAAGCTAGAAAAAAAACTATGGAATTTTTTTTTTTAAAAAATTTAAATTTTTTTAATTTGAAGTTAATGTGTAAACTAAAAAAATTAAAAGGAGAATATAATTTTTTTTAAAACTATGTCAAAAAATTTTGAAAAGAAATTATATAGAAGTTTTTTAATGAAATTTTGGGAGATACCAAAAAAAAATAGAAAGAGGGCAGAGTTTTTTTATTTAAACCCTAGATATTGATTAAAACAAGCATGCATAATTTTTTTTTAAAAAAATTTCACACAGATCTAAATTTTTTACAAATATATCTTGTAAAAAATTGAATAAACTAGAATATATTTTTTTACAAGCTAAATTGATTTTATAAATAGATAAGGCTTATTATCTTGTTCTCCTATTTCTCTCTTGTCTATCAGAATGAAAAAACTTGCACAGAATGAATACCATGGTAAGAAGATTATGCAAAGAAGATTAGAGGATCGATAATCTACTAATCAAACATGCAGAAGTAAATAGCTAAGAGAAATATCAGTAGAATACACCAAGGAGACCAACACAAGGATTGTAAAGGGGGAAAAACAAAGAAAAATCCCCTATGAATATGCAAGTGGCAAGAAGCCAAAAAAGAGAAAATAAATAACTACAAATTATAAATAAATACAAATTATAAAATAATCTTCACAAAGTAAAGATTAAATTCTAATATCCGCAACATACCATGTCTTTCCACCGGAGAGATCCAGACCGAAATACCAGACTCTGTTATATACTCTATTTTCAGGCTTCCCAACTTAGATGGATTATTGTTCTGACTCTGCAGATGTGTGGAACAGTCTTGGTTGCCATCAATGACAACACCTATCAATGCTATGCTCCAGTGCTCCCCCTTTGCTGAAGCTGAATACTTCATTTTTCACTGCCCCTCACTCCCCCTTTGACATCAATGGCAAAGGGTTGCTCCCCCTTTGTTGAAGTTGAATACTTCATTTTTCACTACCCCTCACTCCCCCTTTGACATCAATGGCAAAGGGTGGGATCCACAAATCAAAACTCTCAAAAATTCTTGTATACATTGCCGTATATATATTAGTAACCATTGAGTTTTATTCACATGAACTTGAGGATGTCTGTAAAACTAGCTTTTATTTGCACAAGTTCGGAGGCCCAAGTACTCTTCATTCCATCCAAAATTGAAATGTGCCCATTTAACACAAATGAGTATGCTTTTGCCTTTGACAGATCTGATGGAACATTGTTCTGAACTGCAGTCTGAGCTTCAGATAAGGCACTATGCATTGTCTCTAACTTGGGGGCAATTAATCCCCGAAGCTCACACATTCTTTTCATAATGTTGCTTTTCTCTTTGACAAGTTCCTTTATTTCCTCAGTCAAGTTAATTACTTGACATTCTTGACTTATGGGAGAAACTGTTAGGGGATTAAAGTTTTGAGAGAGATTTGACAATTTTTGTTCTTGTTCTTTTATCTTGTTCTCAATATCCTTATTAACTTTGGGCCATGATAGACAAAATTTGTATATCTTACTTCCACTATTTAGAGCATTTTGAATACTCTTTATGCCAATACCAAGTATTCTTCTATCATTTCCTATCAGGTTCTTTATTTCACAAAACTTCTTATCTAAAAATTCTTTTTGAACTTTTACCTCCGCAGACTTCTCAAAGGACTCAAAATGTGAATTTACTGAACTTACCAGATTCTTTAGATGTCCAGAGGGGGAATCATTTTGATTCCTCTGATAGGTTGGCATTAAGTTCTCCAAAACTCCGGTTGCAAGTCCCAGTAGCTCGTTCTCCTCCATGTGGAATTTTAACATCCTCTCTAGCCTTTACTTGGGCGAATGATGCTATCTTCATCAGTTGAATTAGAGAGAGAGCGTCCGGATTGGCTAGACCTTGGAGTAGTTATGGTTCATCAAGCTCAATCACTTCTTTTCCAAGAGGACCTTTTATTGTGTCTGCAGTGTCTCTTGTAGCCATTTCAGAGTCAATCTTTGGATCTCCTGATTTCTCTGTCTCTGCTTTAGGTGCTTCAACGTTTGCACCATCTTCTTCTACATTATCTTTCTTTTCTCTTTCTTCTTCTAACTCTGCTTTATCCTTTTCTGTGATCTCTCCAGAGGAACTTTTTCTTGTTTGTTCATCACTTGCTATCTAATCAAGAGTGCTCTGTGAAACAATAACATTATCCTCTTTCCCTATTGTATCAGATAGATTGGGAGTATCTTTTGCATCAAATATTTTATCCAACATTTCTGTATCCTCCTAAAATTCTTGTTCTATTTCCAGAATAGAGGCTTCATTTAATTGCTATTCAAACATATTCTCTTTTTCTTCATCTAGAATTTCTTTTGTGACTATGGGAAAATTATGCTTTTTCAATGCTTTCAGAAGAATTTCTTGAGTTTCTTCAACAATTTCACTTGTTTCTCCCATCATGAGCTTGTTCATTCTCTTTTTGCTTCCAAAGTCATTTTTGACTTCCCTAAATATCATATTGATTTGATCAGGTGAAATTTGAGGACACAGGGTTATCAACTCATGTTCTCTGATTTCCAAGTCTTTACATTTGGCATTTTCTTTTCTCAACTCCAGAATATCAACTAGAATTTGTGGTAGCTTAGAAGTTATCTCAATTAGTGCCTTGTTATAGATGTTAAGATATCTGACTGTTGCTTCCTCCAACACTCTTCTATCCACATCATTGTATTCATCATAGAATTCAGTCATAGGTCTTAGATTGACATCTACAGTGACAGATTTTATCACATCTTCTAGCGAGAGCATGGGTTTCTCAACATATTCTTCAATCTTTTGCTTTTTGCTAGTCCTTTTGCTTTCATAGGACTCTTCTTTGGTTGACTTTGCAACTTCTGTTTCAGTGACTTTTGGTCCCTTGATTTCATTGTCAGAGACTGTATCTACATCATCTTCTCTTACACTTTCATAGGTTCAGGAAGCTTTTGTTTTCTTCCTTTTCTCACGTTTTTTAGATGATTTTGTTTTTGATTTTGCAGATTTGGAAGGAGCAGAGGCATAAAAAGAACTTCTAGTAGTTCTTAAGGTGGAAGAAGGTTCTATCGGATCACTTGTTTGTCTCTTTTCTTATTTTTCTTTCTCATCCTTTTCTGTTCTTTCTTTGAATTTCTTCACAGCTTCCTTTGTTAGGCCAAGATTCTTGGCTAGCTGCTCAACTTCTTTTCTTACTCTTCTATTAGTTTCAGGTTCTTTGAGCTCAGTATGCAACTTTAAACTCAGCTCCTCATAGGTTCCAAATCTTTTGACCGTTGAGTCTTTAGGCTTGTTTAACAGATGTTGAGCATACATATCCAAGATCCTTTCATCTACTTCATACCCCATGGGCATGATTCAAACAATTCTAGGTTCCACTGCTTCCATTAAACACTTGTCAATATCAACCATGAAGCATACTTCATTTTTGTATTTGTCAACAATTGAATTTGGAATTCTTTCCCTTGAGTGCATCATACTCTAAAATTTTTTGAAGTAACCCCATATTGCCATCTTCTGAGTATTGAAATCACCAATGCTGTGAAGATGATTTTTAATTTGAATGGCAACCGGTTCATCTTTAGTCCAGTGTACACCTGTTACCCAAGGTACTTCATTCATATAGTAAAAGAATAGGCATAAAATTAGTGTACCATAATTGAAGGTGTTCTTCTTATCTCTTTTGATCTTGTTCAGATTTTAATCAATTGATTCTACAATAGTTCACACAAGTCATAATCAACATTTTCTTTTATCATCTTGTATGCAGCATAAATGGTTGTTCCAGATACAGAGTTTTCCTTGCTTGAGTGGTAAATCTTGTATCGAATAACCATGGAGACGAATTTGACATTCAGCTCTATAATATCATTTATGGTCATTGCTCTTCTGTCGAACTTAGCTCTAGTAGCATCAGTTACTGTCTGGTTTTTCATAGCTTTTAGCATGGGCAATTCTCCGGTTGAGTTCAGACTAGTTACATTTCTGATAGCATCCTTGGTAATCTTGAACGGTTTTAATAGCTACATAAATTCATCATGTATCTGAATTAAGACGTATCAGACCCACTCATCCTCATCAAATGTTGGAAACCCCATAACCTGCACAAAGTGTTTGTGCTGCAGAGCCTTGTATTCAGGTTTAAGTTCTTTATTTTCATCCATGAGTTGTTTTTCAAACAAATCTACATACCTTGAATCTCCAAACTCATCTATGTTTGCATGAATATAAACCCTAATGTCTTCTACATGTAGCACCCCATTCAGAACACTTGAAAAAGTGCCTAACAGATCAACTTGAATTGATTTGTGAGGATGCTTCTTGAATTTGGGTTGAGGCCTTTCAGTAATGTCAATAACATGAGGGGTAACCATTTCAATAGAATTTGGATCAAAAAATTTACAGAGAGGTACCTTTTTATTTCACGGTGTTAGGGGTGATCACTTGCCGATTGAATTCATTCTCTACCTCAGTCTCTAGACTTTGTAGCTCAAGTGCTCTTCTTCTTGTTTACTTCAAATGCAAGGTGATTTAAATGAGTGATCAAGTGACCTTTTAAAGCTCCGCAATCCCTAATTTGTCTTTGCAATAAATGCATTACCCTAATTGTATCTAGTTACATTGTTTAGACAGTTCCTCATATATCAACATCTTTTCTTCTGGAAATCCTTCCATAAGTTCTGGACTAACTTGTTAATGTGCCAGATTCAGGCACCCACTTATTGAATGGGGGAATTTGATGTTCTATGCAGCTCCCCCTATGCCAGAGTTTTCTAACTTAATTCCCAAAGGAATTGTCAGCACCAGATTCTAGTGTGGACTCATTATCATTGTTTACTGTATCCCTTTTATCCAAATCTTGTTCATTTAACTCTGTATCTCATCCACATCAGTTTTCCTTTTGCCTCTGTCTTGTTTCTGCTCATCTGACTTTCTGTTTACCAGACCTTTTCTTCCATTATTTTTACTTCTATAGAATCTTGCAATATGACCAGATTTATTGTAGTTATAGCATACAACATTTCCTTTCTTATAAACCTGATTTTCTCTTGATCTGCACTAATTAGCCATATGTCCAAACCCATTGCAAACAAAGCAGTAACCATTGAAAGAATTGCTAATTCTTCTACTATTGGGATTATTTATTTTCACACTTCTGCATTCATTTGATCTATGACCATACCTGTTACATTTGAAACATTGACCAGAGAAGGATGGACCATTTTGATTTACTCTGCTTTTGCACTGAGTAGCTTTATGAACAAATTTGTTGTAGTTAAAACAATTTCCATTGAATGCTGGATATCTTTGAGCATTTGGTTGTCTTACTGGAGGTTCTCTGGATCTATTTCTTCCATTTCTAAGTTGAAAGTTTCTCTATCCGGATCTGGAGCTTTCACCTTTCTCATGCGTATCAACATCCTTTTTCTGCCCTTCAATGAGTGCTTCAAGTTTAGCTGAGCTTATCTTGAATTTCTCCTTGTATTTATTTGCAATTTTTAGGTCATGTCTGAGTGTCATAATTTGTCTCTCAAGTTCTCTTTCATTTTCTCTTCTTTCTTGTAGATTAGATTCTAGAAGGCCAGCTATTACATCTAATTTGCAGCATTCTTCAAAACGCTTTTTCAAATTTTGATTTAATTTTCTTCAACTTTCTTCTTATCTTCAATTTCCTTGGTTAGTCTCATCACTCCAGTTTCCATCTCATGTTTTAGAATAGTAACTTATTTAGCTAACTTTTCCAATTCTTTTATCTTCTCATCCAAGGCCTTGTCTTCATAAGGTTTTCTGAGTTGAGGAGGTTGCTCCTTTCCTTTTGCATTGGCTTTGCTCAATTTTTCTTTTAAAACTTTAATGAAGTCTTTAGCCTTTTTGAGGTTGTCTTGCAGTTCTTGAACTTCTGCCTTGGACTGCTTAAGATCATCTAGGGCAAGATTAAGTTGCCCTTGAAGGTCATATTCATCCATTCTGTTGTCTTCCCAGATCTTCCTTAAGCTGTTAAGCTTTTTCAAAGGAACTTAGCTCTAATACCAATTGTTGGAATAGGTCCAGACAACTGAGAGGGGGGGTGAATCAGTTGTTGCTTTTCTTCATCTTTTTCTTTTGTTGTTTCTTTTTACAACTTAAGATTAAATCAGTGATATAAATAATCCAGTATTAAACAATAACATATGAGAAGAAAACATGAATGACACATTTGACACCAAGATTTTGACATGGAAACCCAATTAAGGGAAAAACCACAGTGGGGGTTAACCCACAAAATTAATACCCTGTTAAAAGTATTGATAAAATGGGAATGCACATGCATTCAGGCTCATTGCCCAAAGCTCACTACTCAAATGAAGGCTCATTACCTAAGGCAATATTACAAATGAAAAATAGAGATATGAACTGATGATAGCATCTTTATGCAGGAATTTCAGTTCTAGTTGAGTACAAAAACTGATCTTACACACTTCATCCTTGCTTTGTTCTTCTTACTATTCTGCTCTCATTCGCACCTTAGAATTCTACCTTTTTCACATTCACTTTCTTCGCACATGCCACACTTAAACAACTAAATTTGTCGACTATATATATCAACAACAAGATCTATAATCATTCTACCAGTCAGCTGCAACCGCACTTAGGACACTCAAGAATGCTCAGCCCTGTTGGCTAGATCTATGCATAACTTGGAGTGCAGACTGAAACTTACTCTTGCAAATCATTATTCATGTCGGCCATAGTTACTGAATGCCACCATTTGTCCAACAAGCAACTTCCATTCATCCAGAAACAAGATCTTCTACAAGGTTTACCTGTTCTTCTTTTGTCTGTTCTGTCATATTGAAACCCGATACACATATGCTAATAACATTTGATTCCTTCATCACCAGATGACAAAATTCTGGATTTAGAGTGTATTTACAATGATGTCAACAACCTTGGATCCACAACATACCATGTCTTTCCACCGGAGAGATCTAGACCGAAATACCAGACTCTGCTATATACTCTATTTTCAGGCTCCCGGACTTAGATGGATTATTGTTCTGACTTCCGGTATGATCAGATACTGCACTGCAGATGTGTGGAATAGTCTTAGTTGCCATCAATGACAACACCTATCAATGCTACGCAGTGTCTCAGGCCAACATACTGAAGTCAACACCAACAAGTGGATGTTGGCAGTGACGTGGCCTTCCCTCTCCTTCCTAGACATGGCTATGCATATAATACATGTTTCCCTCTACTTCATGGATTGACCAACCTCTACATAGTTCATGGATCAACTTGGATTGGTCTCTACATAGGAAATCACTTGGCCTTTGTGTAGGCCCAAATCATCAACCTCTACATAGGCCCAAATCACTAGCTGAATCTACCTGCATTCGTTGCCCTTTAGACAAATTGGCCCATGCCCTCCACAAGTCACACTCTCCTCTATAAATCAGACCTACAAATCAAACTTACATAGACAAAAAAACAACAAATCTAATTTTTGTTTTAATGCAAACATTATTTTCAAATTAAATTTGGTAATTTACCAAACCAACAATCATGAACCAGATCTGCTTTGATACCATGTCACAGTGCTAAGATCTTCTGACAGAATGCTGGTATCGAGTCAAGCCACGAAAGACAATCTATTGCATGCCCCTGCAAATTATATAAAATAGAAAAATGCAAGACAAAGAAAAATACATGAAAATGGAACCAACCACATTGTATTAACCCATGTATGAGAAGTACATATATAGGAGAGAGAGAAGATGAACCACCACCCACAATAGTGGAGAAGAATAGGTAGGTGACTTACAATAACTGAAACATGTGGCGAGTTAACTTCCTCAAGACTAGCAAGAGGTGGTGAGCTAACTCCAAGAGACTCGCCATATAACTTGCAAGTTATCTCCCACTAACTAGAACACCTCAGTAGGATTAATGCCATGTGGAATTATCCATGTGTATGTAAATAATATCTACACTAACAAATAATATAAATTTAAACCTACATTTTAATACACATTTATTTGTCTATATATCAAAATTGAATCTTTTTCCATTGAAACAAGGACATTCATGTGGAGTGTAAGCAATTTTTTGATTTAAAAAAAAATTCAAATACAAATATTTATTTTTGTAATGGTCCCATGTTGCTTATATATATATAAAAGTACTTCATTTGAACCCTACGCACATGATGTGAAGTGACTTGTTTTATCCTCTAAAATAACATGTAGATAGAAAGAGAAAAGATTGCTATAGAGGTGCCACATAAGTAGGTTCAATCATACTCCATTAGACCTATTCCCCTTTACACATTTCAAACACTACCCCTTTTCCCTATATATAGTTTTCAAGGGGGTTGAGGGGGTAGTTTAGATCTAATCAAGTTTGTGAAGCCCCCTACCATAGGGTGTTGTGTAGTGCCATGTAGTTGCAGATTGGATTTGATTTAAGGGGCTTTGATCGAAGGCCCTTACATCAAATCCTTATATGTTTGTTGTGGATTTTCATTCGTGTTTTTTTTTTAATTTATCCTAGAAGTGAGATACACTATTGTGCTTCCACTCCAATGTCTAGAAAATGATGTATTTCATACATGCTTATTGTCTCAAAATTATAACAAACTTAGAATTCCACATGGATCAATCCCAAGTGGCTCAAAGTCAATCCCAAGTAGCACAAATATGTCCTTTGATGCATGTATATGATCTGGTAGATAACAAACTACTGTAACTTGATTCCTTGTAACCTTTGATATCTAAACACGTTTATGGATGACATGTATAAAAATACCTTTGGGGAAGTTACTAGATCACTAGGGTCAAGTTATTGTAGGTCAACCTACATGATATATTAACTTTATAACATTGGATGAGTATTCGAAGATAACATTCTCAAGAGTGCAAAGGGCTTATATATAGATTTTTATGTGATGAGTTACTTTTAAGATCCAATCCAAATGTTCCTAGAATGATTATTTCTTGTATTCCCATTTAAATTAATTACACATTGAATGTATTTGAAAACCAAAACATAACAACATGCTGCACAAATGTGTACCAAGTTATCTTTTAATAAATAGTAGAAAAGGGTGGGAACTTGGGAATTTGAATTTAAAAGTTTAAATTTTAGGGTCAACCCTAAGCCCCTTAGGATAGAACCTAAGTGCCAAGGGATTGACCCATGATTGGAAAGTGCACATCTCAAGGTGGGCATCAAATGTAAAGATATGAATGCAAGCATGGGTGTAATAAATGGATAATGATGGTTAATGTGTGTAAATAGGGATGGGGTAAGAGTCAAATGTGTGGGGATATATGTAAATGGAGAGAGATAAGGATTAAAGTATGAACCAAACTTAGCACAAGAGCATGTTACTTGTCGACATGTAATTGTAATAAGTTATTCCATCAAAATGGGCCCAAAATTAAATGGGAATTAACATGAGTATGCAAATTTCACCATTACATTTTGCCTCTACCTTGAGGTGCATGTGAATCTAGCATGAACATGCATATTTCAAAGTATATGAACATTCTTAGCCAACATGAAAATAAATATTTAGACATTTCAAAAGAATATGGGGTCCATGTAAAGTAATATACCAATCTTGAAATCTTGATGTGTTCCTCTTCTTGGCATGATCTCTCTATATGAACCTACAAAACGGATAACATACATGCAATGAGTAATTTTTCATGCAAGTAAAAATAAACACAACTATACATTAATTCAACTATCTATAATTCGACTAGATATGAGGGTTAGGAATTTTACTTGTTTAGAAAGTGATACAAAATTAATTCACCTGGTGTCAGTACATTATGATGTAGTTTTCCTTAGGGGTAATATATGTGGTGTGCTTGATGATAGTGATGCCATCTACCCAATGGTAGTGATGTGGTCTACTTGATGAGGGGCAAGGGGTAGGTGAGATATAAGGGGGTTCAATCAAACCTACTTAAATCAAATCCACCACCATGGGGTGCCACATAGCATCATGCAACTATTGATTGGGCTTAGTTTGAGGAGATTTGATCAAAGTGTCCTTACATCAGACCCCACTATGTTTGTTGTAGACTTTTATCCATGTTTTCTCCATTTATCTCATAAGTGAGACACACTATTATGCTTCCAGCCTAATGTCTAAAAATAACATCTTCAATATGCTCGTTGTATCAAAATTGGAATAGACTCAAAATTCCTCATGGATCAATCCTAAGTGACCCAAATTTAATCTCATGTAGCACAAATATGTCCTTGATGTGTGGATCTAATTTGGTGTACAACAAACTTTTGTAACATACTTTGACATAACCTCTAATATCTATATGTGCTCAAGTATGACATATTTAGAAATATCTTTGGTGAAGTTATTAGATTGCTACCATCAACATCTTTTAGGTCAACCCTCAAGACATACCAACTTTATGTCATTGGATGAATATTTAAAGACAACATTCTCAAGCATGCAAATGGCTTATATGCAATTTTTGATGTGATGGGTTTTTTCAAGCTCCAAATCTAAATGATCCTAGAATGATGGTTCCTTGTAGTCCCATATGAATAATTGTACATTGAATTTTTATAAGTACCAAAACATAATAACATGTTGCACAAACATGTACCAAGTCGGCTTCCAATGGCTAGTAGAAAAGGGTGGGAACTTGAGAATTTGAATTTGAAAGTTTAAATTTTGGGGTCAATCCAAAGCCTCTAAGGGTAGAATCCAAGTTCCAAGTGATTAATCCATGATTAGAAAGTGCATACCTCAAGGTGGGGATCAAAATATGTATGCAAGTATGAGTGTGTAATAAATGGCTAATGATTACAAATGTGTGTAAATAGGGATTATATGCAAATAAAGAGAGATAAAGATTAGGGAAAAGTGTAAACTTAGCAAAAGAGCATGCTACTTGTCGGTATGTAATTGTACTGAGTTATTCTATTAAAATGGGCCCAAAACTAAATTAGAATTGGCATGGTTATTTCTCCATTAAAGTTTTCCTCCACCTTGAGGTGCATGTGAATCTAGCATGAACATGCATATTTCAAAGTATATAGACATTCTTTTTTTATTAAGGGTAAAAGAGGGGTTTTTTGAAAGGGCCCCAACCCTTTTACATAAAAGAACCTAAAAAGGAGAAAAATTCTTTGAAACAACAAATATACAACAAAATAACAACTTAGAAATAGTAACAACAGAACAACACATAACAACAATAGAAGAAACTAGAACTAGTTATACAACATAGAGAAACAAACTAGAGACCATTTAAGGTCATGGCAGCCTCCCATTAATCTTGCAAGATATGCAAGTGGAAACTGATATGCTTAGTGCTCATCGTAATCATGGACTTCTTTCCTCCCCTAGTGCATGCTAAAGGGCCCTTTGAAGAGACCCACCTTGGACATTTATAACTCTTTCCTTGAGTTCTCTTATGTTGTTCAGAGAGTTTGTTATTGTGGCTTTGTTGAAGTTAACAATTTTTTGTAGATTCCCTTTTATCTCCTCAATATCCTTCTCTAGCTTTTCTAGTCTCTCCTCCCTATGGACTAGCTACTCCTTTATGAAAAGGATCTCCTCCTTGTTGTTCCATTATTCATGGAGAGTGGTTTGGATCCTATTATTTTTTAGCTTAATGAAGAACCACTTCAAAATTTTATGATGGTTGTCCAGTTTCTTATGGCGTTCATTGGCTTTGTCTGCTAAAGTGTCAATCACTAAAGTAACATAATGTAGAGTAGAAGAGGAATAATGGGTAGCACTTGACTAGTCTTGGCACCCTAGGTAGAAGCCTTCAACCTCAGGAATTTTATTTTCCACATCAATATCCTCTTATTCAAACATCTTCCTTTTCCTTTTGGCCTCATTATTGACATTTCCCAGTTCCATACCATGACTGGTTTCCTCCACCCCTAGTCATATTCAAGTTATGGACTAGAGAAACATCCCCATTGTCTCTAGAAACATCATTACCATAGTCAGGATTGAAAGACTCAAGGGGATTTCAGAAGAGTGTCGCATGGTTATCACCACAGGCTTGGGTTTCAAATTCAGGGCATGTCTATAAAGTAGCATAATCAAAGAGTGATGTAGTGGGGGACTTCTTTTAATCCTTTTTTCTTCAACATATAGTACTCTAATAATGAAAGAAGGAAATTTGGGAATCTAACCTTCCTTTTATGCTCGGAGTAACTAAGGAGGGTGAAATGGTAAGTATATATGGCATTGTACCTACCTTCTAGGGTGATATAGTGCATGATTTAGAGAAACCTTAGGCCAAAGCATGGGAAGGGAAACCCTAACATATCTAGACTAGGCCCTATTGATTATCTCCTCTTCTTTAAGAAATCTCTTGACCACCTCTTCTCTATTGTGCATATGTTTTAAACATTTTCCTCCCTTCAGTTGATAAACTAGTGACCATGGCTAGAAGGTCCTTAAATATGTGAAGTTCCATACCTCTCATGGTCACCACCTTAGAATTCCAATTTTCAACTAATTCTGTCAACAACATGCTATCAAAACTATTTAGCACCTCCATGTAGGGCATGAGACCTCCCTTCTAGAGAATTTTCTATATTTTCTTGTTCTTCTTCATCAAATCACAAGTGGTTCAATCCTATTTTGGTCTCCTCCCATTTTGGCCCTTCTTTTCTTAATCTCTCCCTCTTATAATTACCTTTTAGTTCTGTATCACAACTCTGTACACCAAATGTGAGTGGAGAGATAAAAGGCTTCTTAGCATATGATAGGAATCCTCTCAAAGATGTGGTATTCACCATGCTTGCTAATAATACTAGCCATCATTAATGTGAATGCCAAGGATGTCCTATTGTCATGAGACATTAGCCTCTCGCATATGGACATTCTTATCCAACATGAAAAATAAATATTTAGATATTTCAAAAGGATAGTGGTCCATGTAAAGTAATGAACCAATCTTGATTTTTGTATGTGTTCCTCTCCTTGGCATGAGCACTCTATAGCAACCTACAAAATAAAGAAAATAAATGTAATAGTTATTTTTTTGTGTGAGTAAAAATAAGAACAACTACAAGTTAATTCAACTATCTACAAAAAATGAGAAGTAAAGAGAGATAAGGGTTAAGAAGTTTGCATGTATAAAAGTGATATAGGAATAATTGACTTGGTGTGGTATTATGATGTGTTTCTTCTTAGGATTGATAAATGTGGTCTACTTGATGGTAGTGATGTGGTCTACTCAATGATAGTATAGTTGATGGGGGTGGAGGTGGTTTAGATCTAAGGGGGTTCAATCAAACTTTCTTAGATCAAACCCCCCACCACAGGGTGCCACATAACACTATGCAACTACTAATTGGGTTTAATTTTTTGTGCTTTATCTGAAGTCTCATTACATCTTCCATATTTTTGTTTATGTTATTTCCATTTAGTCTAGAAGTGAGACACATTATGCTTCCATCCTATTGGTAAACATATTGTCACTATGATATTTTGTTAAAAATAACTCGACTTGCCCAATGGGCAACGCTAATTTTTACAATAATCGGATAAGCCATTATGAATTTAATGATTTTCCTCTATGTTTGAGAGGGACAACTCCCTCGTATGACGAGTTTTAATTTTTGGGGGTATTCTTTTAACTAGAAAGTAGGAAAGGCACAAAGAAATAAAACTAAATGAAAATAATGGAGACCTTAGATAGGATAATACAAGGCCAAAAATCTAGTCTTTTTAGGAATGAAAATAATAAATTTTTAAAATAAGAGAGGAACAAACACAAAGATTTTTTCCTTTGAAATATGGTTTTTAAAGAAAATATGCAACTAGGGTTTGAAAGAAGGAATGTTATCAAACATAAGAAAGATCCATTCACTTAGATTTTTCAAACTCAGATCGAAGAAAACCTATTATCTCATCCAAATTTATATATGACAAAACATGTATATCAAATAAACTAATTACATTCACCACATGATAGAAAATATCTAAAGAAAGGCTAAAAATTTGACATAAGAAAATCTATAGCATAAAGATGTAACACACAAGCTCATAGACCATCAATGTTCTTCTTTACTCAATTAAAAAATAAGAGCTCTATAGACTCTTTCTATTTCTATACAATGTGAGAGAATAAAAAAGTATTTTCTTTAAAAATAAAGCCTTGTATATATAGGCTTTTAGTTTATAACTTAACAACATTTAAAGTAAACTTTACATTTTATAACCAAGTTATAATGTAAAGTTCACTTTTAAAGTCCTATTGAAATTGCTTAATTTATAATTTGATAAAGCAATAAAAGAAAATAAAAACATGTCTTCAACTCTACTAGGTTAGATTCTGCTCTTTCAAAGCTTCAAAATTTGGTGATTGTGATTACTCTAGAGATGATTTGGTCTTGTAAACTCTAAATTGCTTAATAGTTGGAGTAATCATCTTGGTGCCTGGTATGATGGTGTTTTGTAGGTGTAATTTCTAGGTTTCCAAAGTTTCATCGATCTCTTCCATTTGTTTGAGAAAATTTAGAGTGTCCTTTTGGCAACCAAATAAGAAAGATGACATATTACTAAGTTTTCTCATCGTGTTGGCATTCATGGTATCATTTTTGAATAGTTCTTCTATGATTGAATATATTTAATTTTTTTGATTGCATGAATATTGTTAGAAAAAGGTGTCTAAACCTTGCAATGGCAGAAAGTGAGATTTTTTGGTTAAAAATTTGAATAAACTCAATTTCTGGGCTATAGGGTTGGTTTTTGACCAAAATAAAAATTTCAAGATGTTCAAAACTGTAATCAGGAGTTCCCAATGTGAAGATCTCTTTGAGCTCTTCAATTAAAAAAAATAGGCCCGATCGACCTCTCGGATCAAAAGTTATGGCCTTCGAAAGTTGGGCCTCCCGTATTGGAAAATGTAAAAAAGTGTTTGACATAGAAAGAAGCTATAAGGGGGAGTCACATGTGTTGATGCATGTTATGACACATTATGAGACATATTTGAATGGATATAATGGAACCCTAAGGATTTGGGCACTACTTTTGAATGGTTTTATCTCATGGTTTTGTTATTACTATTTAACGGTTTCATGTATTGTATCTGCTATATATTAGGTGCTTGAGATGGAGGTTGAGTGTGAGTCTTATAGATGTTGTTAAGTTTCCTCCAGATCTCTAGCTGGTGAGACTCTTGTGAAAGCTTGTTCTATAAGTATATTGTAATCTTGTTGATTTTAAATAATATATTGAGCTGCTTTTGGAGTGTGGGTTTTTTTCTCTTGAAAGGGTTTTCCCGACGTTAATCATTGTGTTGTGGTATGATTGCTATTTATGTTTATTTTTGTATAATTTATGTAACTATTGCAAAGATCTAAAAAGTTTTTCATAACCCTCCTCTCAAGATTAGTGTAGGAAGTTGTTTCATTACCTTAGCTTCCTTACAAATGGTATCAGAGCCTAATCACCTTTGGTTTTAGTTGTGGGTTGTTGGGTTTTTTGAACTAATCTAGTTTTGAGTGGAAGATTGTGTAGAAAATACGTTGTGATCTTAGTGCAAGAATATTTAAATGGTGATCACATTAGGGAGAATAGAGGTAGAGATTTTTTTTGGTAATAATTTTGAGATGTGGAAGTTGAAGATGGAAGATTTGTTAATTGATCAAGATTTGTGGGATGATATTGATGAGCATGTTTCAAGGCCTACATATGCTATTTGGCTGCTCAATATGATGTTATGGACCATAAAGCCAAGGGTATAATCAGATTATGCTTGACATAATTGTTTTAGTCAATGTCCATGAAGAGTCCTTTGTGAAGAAACTATCGAGGAAACTTGGTGAGATATATCAAGACAAATCTTTAGTGAACAACATTTTCTTGAGGAAGAAGTTGTATTCCTTGAGAATAGAAGTGGGTGGATGTATTGTAGACTACCTAGAAGAATTTAATATGTTGGTGGCTCAATTGAAATTAGTTGGTGTAAAATGGATGAGGAAAGATGTTAGATCCTACTTTGTTCTTTGCTTGATTTGTGGGATTCTCTTGTTATGGATATGGGAGTACTTATGTTGTCTTAAAAGTTGAAGATGTTGTGGGTTCTTTGCTTTCTGAAGAAATGAGGAAGAAGGTATCCATCAATGTCAAAGAGGCCATGAATGATCATGGAAGACCTAAAGAAAAAGGAAAGAAGAGCGAGAAGTGTGACAAATCCAAGTCCAAGGGGAGATCTAAATCTCTTAGAAAGTCCAAAGTTATTTGTTGGAATTGTAGTAAGCCTGGACACTTTCGTAAGGAATGCAAAGAAGAAAAGAAGAAAAAGGGGAAATTTTATTCTAATTTTGAGTCTGAGAAGGAAGATGGTGATGCGTTCATTGCAGCTTTGGCGACTTGTGTAGCTAATGATGCATGGTTAATTGACTCAGGTGCATCTTTCCATATGACCCCTAATAGAGATTGATTTTCTAAATATGAAGAATTTATGGAGGTAAGGTGTACTTGGATGATGATTCTTATTTAAATATTGTTGGCCATGGTAAAGTTAAAATCAAATTTTTTGATGGTAGAGTTAAAAAGATTAATGGTGTGTTGCATATCCTTGGGTTAGCATAAGATTTATTATCTATGAGCAAACTAAAAGATGTAGGTGTGCAAGTAGTCTTTTCTAATGCAAGATGCAAAATGGTTAGAGGTGCTATGGTGATCGCTAGAGGTGTCAGATTTGACACATTGTATAAGCTTGATGCATACACTATTAAGTGCAATAGTACTTTTATGAAAATAAAGTCTATAACTACTTTGTTGTAAAAAGTGAGGGTTTCCTCTTCAACGGATGGTTGTGGCTTATGGGTACCTAAGGGTGCTCTTTCTTCTAAATCAAAATTATCTGTAGAGAAGACTATGTTATGGAGCTAGAGATTATGTCACATCTCATTTTTGGACTTTATTTATAATTTAAATTATTGGACATTTAATTATGATTATTTTACTAATAAGTAATTTCATGTGAGTAAAGGTAAAATAGTTGATATTTAAAATGCAAAAATTTGAAAGTTGATTGATAATCAATTATTATTGGCATGATTATGGATGTATATCTTGTATTGCTTCGGCTATGATTATAAGGACTAACCTATTAACGAAAATCTAAGTGCGACTGACTACAGGAAAAATATCGAAGATGGGAATATGGTTGAGGTAGAAGTGTTCTAGCCATCAGAAAGAGTTGGCATGATGGATGAACTTGATGCATGCACACACTCACTTAGTTTCATGACATTTTGCATCATTCATATTTCTTCATTGAGTGGCTTTATTATGCATCGTTATATGGTTACGTAGTCATGTTTAAGCATTTTTATATGGTTAATGGAAGTGATTGATGTATAATAATTAGATAAATATGTGATTTTATTGCTACAATATGTTCTTTTGAAAGTGCATAAGTTAGTCATGTATTATTACATTCTTTTTCGACTTAGATATACTAGAAATGTATAAGTTATTTTTCCTTTCTAACTTATTAATAAATAATTTAAGTGTTTACCTATATATAAATAATTATATATATATATATATATATATATATATATATATATATATATATATATATATGCATATATGCATATTATACTCTTGCTTGAAAACAATATATTTGATAGACTTAAAATAGAGATATATTATTAAAGATATAAATAAATAGTTCAAAGATATTTAGAAATCTTCAAATAATCATATAAACAATAGCATGCAGATATTAATTGGAGTTTAACTTAAAACTTAAAGAGCTTTGTAGGTATTTTTGAGCACCGCATTCCATGCAAAGTGGAGTGGACCACAGTTTCAGAAAATAAAAGAAAATAAAAGAAAAGCATGATGGAAAAAAAGAAAGAAAAGATGGCAACACCAATATTGGAGCAAGGGGTTTTATTAAAAAAATATACAAAAAAAATCACGGGAGAAAAAAATCTCATCAGCGATCAACAATAGAAGGTAGAATAAGAATACAGAGACTGAGAGAAAGGAAACATCATCAATGGCATGAGGTAGGAGATAAATCTATAGAGGCAATCGAGTATAATCGGGTACTTTTCTAAGTTTTCATGAAATTTGCAAATAATTGTTGTGTGGCTTCCATTAAATCAGCATGCATCTTAGTTTATTAAGGGTTGTGTAGCATGCTTTTGGTCTGTTTATGATGATATTGGCCCCTAATATTTATTCTTCATCCTACACATTATTTTCATGTCGACCTCTTTACTAATCTAGCGGCCTATTTTATGTTGATATCAAACTGTTTACCATACCTTTGATCTGTGTTTTAAATGGGCTAATTAATTCTCTTTAGATTGTGAAGCATAACCTATGGCCTGCGTATTGTTTTGTCAGCCTTTATACTATTCTCCATCAGCCTTTATATATATTCTCAAGTGGCTTGTGCATTCATCTTTTAGTCAACCATTATATCTTCTTAGTGACCTTAGCTTTACCTTGTCATCCTGTTCAATTATTTTTCCTGTTATAGCGTATTCCTGTTGTAGATTATTTTTTCCTATCATAGACTGTGTTATTCTTGTAGAAGCATACTGTTATTCCTGTCACAACACACTATGTTATTCCTATCATAGAAGATTGTTTTATTCCTGTCACAATAGACTGTGTTTTTCCTATAGCATCTTATGGTGTTATTCTTATAGCAGTACTTTATTTCCTGTCAGATTGAAGCCTATGCTTGCAAATTTGCATGCATGTGAGCTAATAATTCTCTTACCAAATTAATGATATTGTAGGGTTTTACTAAAACAAGATTTGTCTATTTGAGTGGACGTTAAACTATTCTTCATGGCTTGTTGGTGTGATGTAGAGAGCAATTGTATGATTCCTGATAGTTTGAGTATGACAATTATAGAAAATCACATGTTTAGGTTGCTTTCTGTAAGGACCTTGGTATTATATGTGAGAAGTCACCACCGTTAGATTGCTTACTTTTCAATTCATGTCAGTTACGTCCTTTTTGCTATCCTACCAAGCTGAATTCCTGTAGTGCAATTGTTCCTATAGCGTATCTGTTCCTATAGCTATAATTGGCTTCCTGCAGCTCACTGTACTTCTTGTAGCAGTTAGTTGAGACCTATAGCAGGTTTTAAATCACCTATGGGGTTAACTTAACTAACTTGTTTACTTATTACATCACTTAAATGGTGCTTTTGTTGGTAAATATGAATCTCAATTGTTCAAAATATGTTTCTTTTCCATTCCTTATCACAAAATTGAACCTTAAATCTAATCTTGATTGAGGTTATGAATTCATGGATATAACCTTAATCTTTAAAATAATTGTGCATTAAATGTGGAAATATGTAACTAATTCTGGCATCTATTATTGTATAATTGAATTCCTTTATCCCTTTTTCCAACATTAGGAAATGGATAGGAAAAAATGAGTATGGATAGTATTGGCAATTGGAATAAATCAGGCATGCATATCATTGTTAAACATACATCATTATAGAACTTGTACTTGTTTGAAAACTATATTCATGTTGTTTTTGCAAGAAAGTAACTAGTAATTGTTATTTGATAAATGCATGTGTTACCATGGATTGATTTTGCATTGAAACTAGCTTACTTTGATTGTGTGTGTTGGGCTTACCTTCCAGGATGGGTGCCGAGTGTGGATAAATAGAGAAGGCTGATCCTCTTTTTAGGATTTTGATCGTAACTTTTAAAGTTCTTTGGCCAAAGCCATGCTTTCATTGAAATAGATGAATGATTGTGTCTAGCAAAATTATATTTATATGTTTCTCTGCCACATCTTTTTTGTAAGATATTGCACATTCTATTAGAAAGATATGCACTTAGACATCAGGTTGCACCGAGTTGTCCCTCCTTCCTATTGTTTCTAGGTTGCTAGGCACTTCATCTAGGGTCAGATATCCTTCATGTTAGGAAGGATTTTGTGGAAGTGTAAATGCTTCATGGTTGGGTGGAAAAGTGCCTGAGCCATGTTCTCATCGCTTAGCTTGCAGATGACAACATGGGTTAGTGGCAGCTAGTGACAAAGATTTGATTCATTAATCATTACTTGTATAATTCTGATATTGTACTCATTTATTGTATGAGTTAACTATATTGCATGAGAACCAAAGTTGTATCATTATATATTATATTATTGTGCTAACACCTAGATTTGGCACGTGTATTTGTAAGATGTAATTGATATTTATACATATATGAAAGATGTATCTGTATACACCTAAAAATGGCTTGAGTTGAATTAAATAAATATTTTAATATTTTTTTTTATCGATAAGCAGTATTATATTATATATAGAAGTATCAAAAAATTACATTGTATGAGCCACCATGGCTAATTTAGTTTTGCAATCCCATTCCCATACTGGTAATAGTTCGAAGTGGCCACACAGGGCCTGATACCAAAAAGCCAACATATGGATGAGAACATTGCATAATCACCCAAAACTTCATCAAAATACTAAGGAAACCTATTCCCTGAACCAGATACCTAGACTGTTAAACTATATACATTCTATTGACAGAAGAAAAAAACCAAAGTAACATGGCCGCCATTGATTGCTAAACAAAAAGAGAAACCTGATTGAATCTGGGGATTAATCCAGATCCACCACCTCTTCCTCTGCTTGAACCAGGTCTGCAAAGTCATAGAGCCACTGCACTCTGCGTGGTTGCACAAGGTTATAGAGGTGCTTTAGGAAGTTGTACCCCTCCCCTGCCCTCTCATGGTGTTCAATCAAAGAGGTCTCAACAAAGTTACCTAGGAACGAGATCCACAGACTGTCTTCTGCTCTTGGCAAACACTTTTCATAATCACAGACTCATGAAAAACCCACCCCCAGCTTGGCCATTTTGACTGGCTCCTCCAAACTGCCTAGCAGCTCGAGCTTGAAGAGCTCCCTTGCAAGACAGATAACCATAGACTTCTCCTCACCTAGGTCTAGCAGCGAGGCGACGAAACAGGAAGAAATGTCAGTATTCACTCTGTAACGATCCCTAGCTTGCAAGAAATCCTTTCCCAGAATCCTTTTGGTTGCTACAATTGCCAGGGGATGGTTGGTTCTCATATTCTTCAAGAGCCGAAGGTCAGAAATTGAGCCAAGAAAAGCCATTTGTCTCTTCTTACCAACTACTCTTACTGGGGTATCCATCGGAGGTCTCTGCAAAATTTGCCACTATTTTAATATTTATTTTATTCCTATTCTTCTATCAATTAAATAAATATCCTAATTTATTTAAATGGTTCACTTTTCTCTTATTCTTCCAAAAATTAAATAAAAATCAATTTATTTAATTAAGGTACCCTAATTCCTCTAAGGTCTCATCTACTTAAATAATCAGTTAAATTATTTAATTAATCACAAAATCCTCTATTCCAAAGTCCTAAATTCTATAATTCCACATCATCTCATCCATTTCATTCTTCCACCTCACCTTTCCACCTCACCATGTTGCACACATAATTAAATATTTTAATATTTAATTAGCTAATTATCCTCACCCACATGTGTCCTATTATTTTTCAATCACCCTTACACTCAATGACACTTGTCTTTCTAATTCTAGTTCATCTCTCACATTCCAACAGATCAAGAGTCATTCTTCCACAATCTCCTCAAAGTCTTCCATTTCTAACTCACAGGTCATTTGTGAGCACAATGACATGTGGCTCATGGATCCACATATTCCTCTACCTTGTAAATGTAGTAGGAACATTTCCCATAATTATCTCCCCCAACTCCATCTCAACTGTACACATCACAGATAATTCCTCTAGTCATGGATCTATTGACACTTGGATTTGGTCCATCCTTAACCTATAAAAGCAAGGCTTTCACACCCATTTTGCATCACTCAAGATTTAGTAATATTACTCTACAGAAATTACACCATAGCTCCCAAGCATGCCTTTGGCTCCATTGAATTTGCATCTAGCTTTCATTATCCTCATTTCATTATCATCAACCATGGCTGCATATCATTATCCCCATCTTTCATCTTAGTTATTGCATTGTAGTTTCATTACATAATCCTCCACATAGCCATTCTATCTTTGTCATCTTAATAGCAAGGAAGTACAACTTCTGAGAGCTCTACAATCACACAAGATCAAAGAAAGATAGGCAACAATGGAAGGCATGAAGTAAATCTGTTTACAAAGGTAATATCTTTTGTTTGCTTGCATTTGTTTCATTTTCATTGAAGTTATTGAATGTTTAGGTAGTTTCCACGCTAGTTCAGAAATTCAATCACAGTATCTTATCTATTTTCTATTAATGAGAATGAGATGATTTATTTACTTCGATGATTATAGTTTTGGATTCCGTACTTTACAGATTAGGTCACATTGGAGAAAAGGGTTTAAGGACCTTGAAAAATAAAAAAATTGTTGAAGGGTTGACTAGTTGTAATATTTACTTCAATTTCTATGAGCATTGTATTTATGGTAAATAAAACTATGTTCAATTTTACTCAAGTTCTCATAAATCTTGTGGTGTATTGGATCTTATTCATTCTAATGTGTTTGGTCCTATAGATGCTCCTTCCATTAGAAAATCAACATATTATGTTTTATCTATTGATGATTATAATAGGACATGGGAATATTTTCTAAAGAGTAAATATAATGTTTTCAGTCAATTTAAATAATTCAAATCAATGGTTAAGTTACAGACTGGAAATAAAATAAAATGTTTGAGGATTGACAATGGTAGTGAAATTTCTCTAATGATTTTGATAGATTTTGTAAATATTGTGGCATTCAGAGATAAAAGACAACTCTGTATTCTCCACAACATAATGGAGTTGCAAAAATAATGAATAGGACATTTATGGAAAAGGCTAGGAGTCTACTTAGTGGTATTGGTCTAGAACAAAGGTTTTGGGTTAAAGATTTTTCCACTAATTGCTACCTGATTAATAGGTCTTCTACATAAGATCTTATTGATAAAATGCCTTTGGAAGCATGGTCAGGTAATAAGTCTTCATTGAGACATCTTAGAGTTTTTGTTTGTGATGAATATGTACTTGTGCCAAAGTAGAAGTGAACAAAGTTGGAAAAAAGGTTGTGAAGTGTATCTTCATCGGGTATAGTTATGGTGTGAAAGGATACAAGCTATGGGATCCCATTGCGCAAAAGGTAATATATAATAGAAGTGTGATTTTTAGAGAAACTAAGCCTTCTGCTGTTATATTGCATCCAAAACATAGTGAACAAAAAGATATGAGTCAACTTCCTTCTATGCTTTAGAAAGTTGAATCAAGGCCCCTAGATAGACATGAAGTTGAGGAGAGCTCATCTAGCTCCAAATCTTCAGAACAAGAGGAAGTGATGGGTCTCATATTTGTCTCCTATGATACTTATGTTTCCTATTTAAGAGTACATTTCCATAGATATTCCTACCTTTAAAATCAAGTCTTTTAATTAATATTTGGATAAAAGCATTATGTTAGTTTTAAGATGTTTTAATGAATGGTTGTGTTAAAAAAATTATTTTCAATATAATGTGGCATGTTATTCTGTTTATGATGATCTTAGAGTAGGGATTTTCTATGGAACTAACTTCTTCCTATAACAACTAAGAGTGACAACCTGCAACCAAGGCTGTAGCATGCCTACAACTAAAGGTCCAATCACCTATAGCCAAAGCCTGTGGTTATCTACAATTGTCTAGTAGTAATAATCTCTTCTCTACAGATAAGGATGAATCTCACTAATAACAAGAAAGGATATTAAATAGATGGCATAATGCCTATTTTGAATAGCAAGGATTGTGGAAGAATTAAATGGATCTAGTTATTCATCTTCATGTTCCTTGAATAACTTGCTTTTTCTACGTACAGATTGGAAAGTCCTAGTAGAAGTGTTCTATAATTGTTTTGAATTTAGTTTCCTAGTTTTATTTCTCTTTCTAAAAATAAGAGTCTGTAAAGTACGGATTCTAACACAAAAGTTATTGAAGTAAATAAACCACATAATTACATCAAGTCCTGTAACGTCGAAAAATGTCCCCTTGGGGGCTTTTCCCTCATAAGGTTTAGCTCCCAGGTCTTTAGTATGCATTTAGAACATCTTAGTTCATATTTTGGCATCCCGATGGAATAAGACCCAGGTTCCATGACAATATGGACCTAGGTGGACCCCTTGAGCTGTCAATTTATGACTGTTATTTGGGGGCAGCCCTATTTTGGGGCAGCCCTAATTTTTGGGTGTCAGTTTATGACCATTATTTGGTCCTTTTGCCGACACGATAAGTTTTGATTTTTAAAATCTTGGCGGGAGTGCTTGTAGTTGTATATATAAGCATGCTTAGGCATTCATTTAGAAACTAGATGGCAATTGTGATGTTCAAGTGTTCTCAAGGTGATTCAAGGCTTTCTATTGTGTTGCAAGAGTAGACTTGTGTGTTTTGTGTATTGATATTTGCAGATTTGAGCATCAATTTTCTCATGGCATGAAGAGCATCTTCCTCCCATGAGAGCTTCACTACAAGGTGACATAATATTGTGTTTTCATCATTGATTCCTTTGGTTTTTGCCTCTGCCTCACAAGGGCATGCACTCTTTATTTGACAATGGTGTTCAAAGACTTAAGTGTCCTCTGGGGCTTGACTGAGGCAAGCCTCTAAACACCACAACCCCCAAACCAAGTCTTGTGATTACAGGTTACAGGTGTCGCATTTGGGAAAAGTGGAGTTGTAGGAAGGATTGGTAGGCATCAAGGATTTAGGATCTGAAGAAAAGAAGGACATAGGAGCACTTCCAAGACTTGGGCACTCGCTCTAGTGTCCTTTACATCCGAGTTTCAGAAAACAAAAGTTACAGGGCTGATTAGTGTCGGAAGGAGGTTCGGATCCCACGAAGAAACTAGCACCATGGACTTGGGCACCCGCTCCAGTGTCCCTGACTATTCCACTTTAGAACCCTAAAAATGGGTATGCTGTAATTTGGTATTTTACTCCTATCTGCAAGAGCTTTTTCCATCATTCGTCAATTTATTGTCGTATTTGCATAATTAGGGTTTAAATGGTTAATTGGGCATAAGAGAAGGTAAATTAACAATTAAATTCCCTAATCCAAGTTTCCCTACATCTGCAAGTGACCTAGGGTATGATAGTGCTCGTCACTCAACCCTAGATCCTTGAATGTATAGTGGAGAGGCGGATTTAAACATCTAAAATCTAGAACATTAACAAATCCAATTTTCCCCTAAACAACTCCAATAAAAGATAAATCTCCCTATTCATATCAATAGTAATGAAAATACATCTTACAATTCATGTGCTTAATCGGGTATTGTTGATGTTTGTCATTGATGTCAAAAGGGAGCTTGTTGATGTTTGTCATTGATGTCAAATGTCGTCATTGATGTCAAATGTCAATATGTTGATGGTTCACGATCATGCTTCAGGAGTTGACTTGATGGTGTTTCATCCTTGGTGATGTTGATGGTGTTGATCATCCTTGATGATATTGATGACTATGTTCATCATCTCATGATGCATACTCATCTCTATGTCATATGATGTTGATAAGCTCATGATGCCATGATGCTTGTCAGGTTTGTCATTGATGTCAGACTGAGGTATGAAGTTTGCCATTGATGCAAAATACAAAGAGTTACAGTGGTGTTATGACAAAGATTGTAGTGGTTTGCTGATGTTGACTTCAAGGATTCATTCATTTCATGATGATTGCTGCATCCAAAAAGTGCTCCATGATAAGGTATGACAGTATTGTCCTTCCTGATAAGGTATTGGGTTGATGGCTTGAGGCCTCCAAAGGCAAAGGTTTGTGTTCCTTCTCAGTTCATGGTGTTAATGTTGATACAAAAGTGTCAAAGATAGTTTTGTATCATGTGATAAAGAGTTAGGGTTTTGTCATGTGAAAGGTGCTTCTTTGTATTATTTCATGATAGTGGGCAATTTTGAAATTAGGGTCTGTAAATGATCTGAATACCTAAGTGTAATCTACACTTCTAAAACCCCTAAGATTCAATAAGTTAAACCCTAGACTATAAGCTATTAAGTCTTAAGACTTAGTGACGGTTGCACTTTATGTTTTATTTCTCAGTTGACCAGCTCTCTAGGTAAGCAAACCACTTAAGTTACAACTTAAAGGTTTGATATCATGAGGTGACTGGCCCTTTCTACCTAATGAAACTGGTTCAAATAGGTGAAAAGCTTATACTTAGGTGCCAACATAAGATCTACTGTGTTCATTGAAAATCTTCAAGGCGCGAACCTGGAGATCCATGGTTCATATTTAAACTATCATCATTTACCAGTGATCAAAATTGATGGCTGTTTGAGTGTTCTTCTGTGTAAAGACAATTGAGTTCGTTGTTTCAACTGACTCTGTTCTTTGTCTTGTAACAAACTAAAACCCTAAGTTTGTTATTGATACTCAGAGATTTTTTTGTGAAGTTTTTTTTATGGAAGAGATGGTGTTCTTTGGGAAATATAGAATATGTAGAATGTTTTTTTTTTAATAGGACTTGAGCTTTCAGGGCTAGAACACAAAGTATAGAAGAATGTGAAAAGAATATATAGAGTTAATTATATATTGTAAGGAACAAAAGATTTACACAATCTTTTAATTATGTTGTGCAACTGAAGTAAATAAAAAAGAAGACATTGTTCTTAATGACACAGAGATGACAGAAGAATGTTGGTTTTGGCAAAAATGGTGATAAGAGAGCACATCAGTTGCAGAGGTATGTGAACAAGGATGCTTTATGATTTTCATATTTGAAAAGTATCATTTTGTATAGGATGTTTTTCTTTTGTATGAGATAAGAAAAGATGGAAGTGAGATAAGTGTTAGGTGAAAGAATTTGTATGAATATCTGATTTCTAGGTATCTCAGAATGGTACATTCTTTGTGTTGTGAGAAGGATATGGTTGTGTAAGGGTTTTTCTTGTGCTATCTACTTGTTCATTTAAAGAAGACTTCAGTTAAGGTGTGAGTAGAGATCAAGAGTTCCATGTTCATATATATATCAGATCAAATCTTATTTGTAAGAAGAATCTTGTAAAGATGTCATTCATGATGCCATTGTAATCAAGATAGTATTTTGTTTCATTACTTTGTAAAAGAAAGATGCCATTGAAATTTTGATCTAGGAGAGATAAGGTGTTTGAGTAAGAGTTATAAAAATCATCTATAACCTTTGTTTTTATTGGAAACAGAGCAGTACTCTATATATCTTCATGTTTTGTATTTGGAGTAGGTGCTCCTAGTTTGTGCATAGTTGGTGTTCTTGTTAGAAATTAGGATCTTAGGATACTAATCATTATGAACATGATATAAAATAAATATAAATGAGAATTATACAAGCATAGATATAACACATTACACAAGATATACATGGGGAAAACCCTTTCAGGTAAAAAACCCATAAAGCATCATTTTATTAAAACACTTACAAAATATAGTCTATTAAAGAATAGACTGAACCTGGGGATATACTCCTCTACATACTTCCACATGGCCAATAATGCCTCATGTGCATAGTGATATAATTCACTATTAAACTCCAAATTCACACCATCTCAAATGAGAGAGAACCTCCTTATATAAATGAGAAGGGGTGGCATAATACTTAAAGGGGTATTAGTCACACCCATTCAAAGCAACCATTTGTAAATAATGAGTAATCCAATAGTTATTAGATTATTAATTATTAAATGGTATATGCTTTATAACATATGGTTTTATAACCTTATAATAGAACATTATATAAATATTATAAGGGTATGACCCCTAATAACAATATGTTCTAATAGTTCTTCATGTAGGGGTTGGTGCTTCTGAAAGACCTGGAGTTGGTGCTCTTGAAAAGCTTGGATTTTGTATTTCTGATTGACTTGAAGTTGGTACTTCTTGTGTAGGGAATTGGTGTTCCTTTTGTATGTATGTTGTCTCTCAGATCTGTACCCTTGTTGAGTTTGTAAAAAACTCAGCAATCTGGAGAAACATGGGAATGATCTCGAAGTGTGGGACCTTGCGAACTGAGATCAGACCTCTGGAGAAGGCTGGCTTCCTCTTTCTAAGCCTATTACTTAGAGAAATGTAACTAAATCTAGTGCTAATGCTTATAGGGGAAAAGGGTTAGAAGGAATGCTTTTAAAATGAAAAGATAAAGCAGGAAAACTTGAAAATAAGGGTGATGCACCAGATTCATTGAGTGATGGTGATTTTGGTGTAGACACAACAATGATTTCAATGATGAAGAGGATTCCACATAGACTTATAGGGTTGATTGAGGCTTCGATATGAAGATATAACCTATAGAGGAGCCATTTTACTCACATAATAGATTATAACTTCAAGTAAAACACAGAAATCAGGACACAAGAGATGTAAGAAGTCATGCATATATTAATCATGAAGGCCAGAAACCATTATATTACAGAATATTTAGTTACAAGAAAAATGGCAGCATAACAGCCCAAAAATAAAACCATCCTCCGAAATAATGAGGTTACATTGCCATTTATAGGTCAAGCTCCTGCGCAGAAAGGCATGAAGTCACTGCTCCAAAGGATCCAAGGTCATTAATGCAAGAACAAGGGCACATGGGCAGGGGTATGGTGAAAAGACAGGAGCCATGCCGCTGGCAGGTCCAAAACCATAGAAAATGGTTGCCCAAACGCAAGATAGGACAAGGCATTGAAGAAGAAACCCCCAAAGTCACTACCCAACACATGAAGATTGACCATCAAGACACAGAGCCCATACGCATTGAAGACGGAAGCCATCCACCATGAATGCACCTGCAAAACTCACCAACCGGAGCTACTGTGAAAATAAACAGCCTCTGCACATGCCAAAAAGGTTGCTGAAATGTCCAGTTGGCTGAGCATGCAAGGCCAGATCAAATTTTGAAAGTGAGAAAATTCCCCTAAAATCTTGCCAGATGAAAGAGGAGGCAAAAATAAGCACTTTTGCCTTTTGAAGCATGTTGAAATTTGCCAGGATACGGAAGATATTCAAGGTCAAAGCTATGGTCAACTGCATCTTGTATATCGCCTTGCATCTGCATATACAACTGTGGTATATATCGGGCTGTCGGGGAGACTATGAGTTGAGCTGCCGATAAGCATGGTCTCACTGATGCCCCTACATGTGCCTTTTGTATATGCCTTGTATGTGCAAATGTATATATATACAATCGCCAACATATAAAAATGACTTTAACCTTTGTTTCACCTTGATTTGCCTTTGAATCGACCCCCCATATATACCATGACACGTGTCATCACTCCGTTGGGCACTGAGCTAAACCTGGGACCCACCATTGCATCCTTATCGGCCATCAGAAAGACCTTTGCATGAGCCACCTATACATATTCTTTCACCGAAAAAACCTTTGTATGTGACCTTTGTATATGCAATTGTATATGAGATACAATCGCATATACATACAATAAGTGGACCCCAACTTTTTATAAAGAAAATTGAACTTAACATCGGGTCTGGCCTTTGCATGTTACCATCTTGTATGTATGCACCTTTTGACCTTGTATATGCAATATACAACTGCGGACTTCAAATGATTATCCGCCATATTTGATTTTCCAGTCACGTCCGGATTGTATGTTTCCCTCTGTATATTGCCTTTGTATATTGCATATACAATGCGGATATACAAGCAAAACTGCATACAACCACATGTATCTACAAACCTATATCTGACCTTTATATATCGCATTGTATATGACCTTTGCATGTGCAAACATATAATGCGAACATACATACAAAGATGCATACAAACCACATCTGTCTTTATAAACCAAAATGCATATCTTTTCGGGTCCGAGCTTTGTATCTCAGGATTGTATATGCCATTGTATATGCCGATTGTATGCGCAAAGATACAATCGCATATACATGCAAAAAGCGGGCCCTACCTTTTGTAACTCCCCTTTTGTATATTGCCTTAGCATCTTCCCTTGTATCCTTTCCTTTGTATAAGCACTTGTATATCACATACATATAATATACAAACAAAACCGTATGCATATCCCTTTGCACCTGATCTTTGCATCTGACCTTTGTATATCGCAAACATACAATGGTGAATGTATATGCGAATATACATTTGAAAATGCATACACACATACTAAGCATGAAACTGAGAAATCCATACGATGGAAAATACTTGAAGCTAAAAGATTTCTGGGTTTTTCTGGGTTTTCTACAAGGATCTCCAAAAAACATTTTGGGATTTTTGTAAGGCACAACATGGCTTTTTGAAAAAATTAAGACTTTGTAGGGTACTTCTAAAGGATATTCAAGGAATATACAAGGTGAACTATTTAACTCTGGATAGAGGAAAATAGGTCAACAATATAATCAGTGAGATTTTGGTCAGTGAGACCTAATAAATATTTTGGTGAGGTTGGATAGTGGTTTTTCCCTATTTAGTGTTTTCCACTTTACATCTTGTGTTATGGTTCTATCTACATGATTCTAAACTCTGTGATGTCTTTGGAATATTGATGTTAGTAATTATTTTTATAAGGTTGATGAATGAAACAATTTTAATAGATCACTAATTCACACCCCCCTCTCAGTGATCCATTATATTCTGACAATTGGTATCAGAGCTATAGGTTCCTTGGAGAAGTCTAATAGACTTGGGTTGATCTTAGAGGTGGAATACCATGGCTAAGTGTAAAATAAATAAGGGAAGAAGAAATGCTAAGCAAAATGCTGATCAGAAAGCACCATCAAAACCAAGTACAAAAGGTGATGTATTTGAAAGAGAGTACATCCTAATGATTGAAGATGATGACAAAGAAAGTAGATATTCACATGAAGGAGAAGTCAAATCTGATCCAGAAGATGATGAAGAAGTGGATCTTGAAGAAGAACTATTTTATGCCTATAATGTGGTTGAAAAACTGAAAGAGGAAAACTCAAGACTAAAGGTACAACTTCAAGAAGAAAAAGAATCAAAGGACAAGGTACTTTCTGCCCTTCAAGAAGTAGAAAAACTGATCATAGATTTAAAAGTACAAGTTGAAGAAGGTAATAAAAAAGAAGAAGTACTAAATCAGTTCAAGGAAAAATAAGTTGACTGTGAAAAGTATGAGTTTGAGATAATTTCATTGAGAAAAGAACTAGAAAAAGGCATCTTCCAAGTTGTAGAAGAATCTTCAATTTGAAAAGAGCACTAATTGTTTGAATGAGATGTTGAGCAAGCAAAAATATCACAAGGACACTACTGGCTTAGGCTATGATAGAGGGCAGAGTTCTAAGGTCGGAGAAACTCCAAGAATGAAAATAGATCTAAACAATCATTTTGCTACTCCTAAAATTGAAGACAAGAAGAAGACAATAGAAAGAACTCCTCCACAAGTCAACAAGAACAAGTTTAGAAGATCCTTTCATCTAGGACAACATCAAATGATCAGGTTTGAAAACTCATTTCATGGTTATTGCTATTCATGTTATGAATTTGGTCATAGAGCAATAGAGTGTTGGATGCATACAAAGAAAATTGGATGGAATAATAGTTCCTATGAGCTGTCAAATAGGAGAAGTAATGTACTATGTTATAAATGCAAACATCTAAGTCATACTGCAAGGTCTTGCAATGCACAAGTAAGAAATGATGCTTTTGGATTTTCAAGAAGATATGATCTAGTCCCTCTGGTTAGTTACAAGATCATTTGTTATAAATGTAATAATCCTGGTCATACATCAAGGTTTTGTAGAAGCATGTTGATGCAATCATCTAGACATATCAAGAAGATAGATACCCTGACCAAGCAAAAGAAAGCACCTATGAAAGTGTGGAGAAGAAAACAAGACCAAGAGAAGGAAGATTCTAAACTTGTGCATATTGCACAAGTGGCATCACTAGTTTCTTAAAGAGCAGCATGAGGTCAAGGGGAGATGTTCAATGCTCTATCATTTAGCCCCAAGGAGAAAACAAAGAGGATATGACAACAGGTGTTAGATGATCAGTGTGCATTAGGAGACATGTCATCATAGTGAGAAGACTATATAAGACAACAAGGTATGGTCTACAAAATTTAAATGTGTTACAAGTATGAACAACTCTGTCATGTCTATTGTAAATCCTATCAAAATCATGATTGCATCAAATTGCTATGATCGTAGTTACATAAGTCTTGGATTTTTGTTTGGATTAGTCAATAGAAAATCCCTAGTTGAATGAGTATAGTGATGTTTGAAGAAGAGATTAGTATCAATGTGTGGTACAAGATTACTTTCCCTTACTCACTGTTGTTTAGAGAGTCCTCAAAATGAAGGGATAGTCAATGTCAAAAGGTGACAATCATAGTCATACAAGAGGAATCACTGTAAATGAGAAAGGACTATCATCACAATCAAAGCATACTAAGTAGAAGAAAATTATGTGACAGTCAAGTCATTTATCAATCAAAAGGATTTATAGGCAATGATCTCATTGATCAAGGTGAATGGCATTGTTTTGATGACAATAACTGAGCAAGAAATAAGATTTACTATCATAATGAAAGACAGAGATTCATGGTCCTATGTTTGACCTCAGACCTTTGAAGGAGCAGTCCCTAAAAGAAACCATGATGTAAGACTTTAAGTGACAGACATAGGAAGATTTGGAATAGGGTATAGGATCCATCAAAGTATAAATGAAAAGGCTTTTGTCAAATTTTGTAGTTACAAGTGCCCTAGTAGACATGGATGCATAATGTAGAAGAATAGACAAGTCCATGAATTTGTGTCTAAATTCTTCAAATAAATATGGTCTAATGGAATGTTCTAAATACATGATATGTTCAACACGAGTGAGTTAAAAAGGTCATCGAAACTTCTACACAATTGCATCTAATAATGTCTTACTAACAATAGACACTACTTTATATCAGATATTGATTTCCTTTGGATTTGACAGATGATCTGTTTTAAACATCTTGTAATCTATGTAAGTCGGTAGACAGTGGTTTTCCTTTGTTTGCATCACATATTGATTAGCACAGTAGCTATATATAGTTAATAGAATAGTGGTATTGTGCCAATGATAGGTTTCAGTTATACCATTGCAAGAACAATCCTTATTTGTGAAGATGGAAACAATGTCCAAGTTCCTTGATGTGCGCTAGTGTTTATTGATAGGAGGAGTAGTATAAAGGATGATAATACATAGTGAAAGAATATAGGGGTAATGATAAATGCAATTTACAATAATGATGCACAGTGCAAACAATACAAGGTATAGGGACAGTCTAATAAAACAATGCACACATGACAAGGAGGATAGTCTAACAATGATAATAGGATAGTATGCAGATCAGGGCATAGTGCAAAGTGCAGACAGTCATCAGGACAATATAATCAGATAGTGGTATCATCACATTTCAAGGTATGTAGCAGTGCAGGATCAGGTTCGTAAAATGGGGTATCAAGATTTTTCAAGATTAAATAATGCATATCAAGGCATTGTCATTGATATCTGGTGCAGGAGCACCCCTTCAACAAGATAAATATGCACAAGAGGGAGAAGAATAAGGATTTAATGTGTTTTAGACAATATCTCTTCCCGAGGGAGAAGAATTTTATGTTTTAATATCTCTTCCCGAGGCCAGTATTTAGCATCATGGATAACAGTAGACAGTTGGGTTATGTGCAGGATTAAATCAAATGTGTCGTATTATCTGATGTTTTGCTGTCTTATGCAAAATAGGTGCTGTGTGATTAATTAGGGTTTTTTGTTATAATCTTGGTTTAAGCAAAATCTCAAAAACAGAGGAGAGAGGAGTCGGTAACAAAACAGGGAAGGTGGTCGAAGAAGAGGGAGTTTTTTTTCACCTTCAGAATTATCAATTGTAAAAATTTGTAATTAGCCTATGCTCAAAAAAGTGGGAATGAAGAAATAGAAATTCTATCAAGTGTGTGTTACAAATTCTGGATCTTGTGTAAATTCCTTGTATATTGAATTGTTCTGTATATTATCTGTATAGAATTGTTTTCGTACTTAATTTAGTTCCCTGCCGTCAAGATGCACGATTAAGTCCATTCCACTGGTGGATTTCTGTAAAACCAGTGGAATAGATTGTGTACATTAGTATTCTGTTGGTTTTCCTTTTTTGATGGGCATGGCAGAATAGAAATTATGGAATCCATTACAAAGGAAGTTATCGGTGGGAAGTTCAAATATACATCAATTGTATGCAGGGGCAGTCTGTGAATATATCGCATTTGCATGTGAATTAACCCCTGTGTATATGTGGTGAAGAATGGTATGTATAAAAGTCTGTTTGGGTCAAGTTTGTATTGCTTGTTGAATATACAATTCCTGTATATATCGCAAATGCATGAAGATACATTCCTTGTGTATATCGCTGTCACATCTAAGTATCACCTTGTGTATATCCTGTGATAAAATGCATGTGTAAGAGTCCATTCGGGTTAAGTTCATGATCATTCGCTGAATATACAATTCATGTGTATATTGCTAATGTACTTGAGTGCATTCCATGTGTATCCTGCAATCCTATGTGAAAATCCATTGACTGTGTATATCGCCAAAATATATCGACAGACAATTCTTGTCTGTTGAAATTGTTTGAAGAGATACAATTGTTGTGTATACGTTCAGTGTATGTCGTAGACAGTTTGTGAGTATATCGCTATTGTATGCGAGCGTTAGTTTGTGTGTATACTACAATTGTACATCGTTGTTGTATGTTATGAAGATTCAATGAAAACATACATGTCACAAGATACAAAAGGTGACCTGCCGAAGTGGTGAACATAATGTATGTGGGAAAGACATTTGTTCTGTGCATACAAGAGGTGACCGACAATAGTAGGTAAGAACATTGAAACCCACTGGGGAAGCAGGTAAAGAAATGTATATACAAACCAAGTCATCGGTGTGAGAGGAATCCATCGAGTAAGGTTTCAGGAGTCCCAGTGAAGGCAGGGTGATGCCGATAGAAAGCATATCGGTGGGAGAAGAAGCTTCGGAAGGACATTTAAAAAGGAAGCCGATGGTATAATGTTTGGCTGATGCATAGGAAAGTATCGGAGTGAAGGAAACCATCGGGAAGACAGTAGATAGTGAGGCTGACAAGGAAAGGGTGCAAGAGGTTCGGTGAGACATTTGAGATCTCTTGTCGATATTGACAGAATTAACATTTTGAGTGTGTGTTGTTCTGCATCATAGTGGTATCAGAGCGTAGGAGTATCCTTTGGGTAGAAGAAGAAGACCAGATGTCATAAGGAGAGGGGTCAGAAGAGTACCCAACAAAGATGACCAACGCTGAGTTGGCGGCCTTAGTGAGAAAGCAAATGGCAGAGAACAAAGCAACTTAGGCTCAAAATTAGGATTTGAAAGAAGAGGTAGAGAAGTTGAGGGACAAAGTAGAAAAAGGGGAAGAAGATTCTAGTAAATGAGAAGATTGGGATGAAGAAGAGATCCCAAAGCAGGAAGAGACAGAGGTTCCTGCAAACCAAAGACCCTTACTTAATGCCCTCAAATCCATGGAGAGAAGGACCATGGATATGAAAATAAACCTTCTAGTGTTTGCAGGAAAAATGGAACCTGATTCGGTGATGGAGTGGATAGACTCCTTGAATAATTTCTTTGAGACCGAGGAAATACCAAACCACCAAAGAGTGAAGATGGCTCAGTCCAAAATGAAAGGAGTTGCACTGACTTGGTGGAATTTCATCCAAGATGACAGGGTGAAAGAAGGAAAGAACAGAGTTGTTACTTGGAAGAATATGATGGCTTTAGTTAAAGAAGCCTATGTCCCATTGGATTACAACATCCAATTATATAAGAGGAAACAAAAGTTAAAGCAGAAGGAGATAGATTTCAACTCATACACAGAAGAGTTCATGAAACTATGTGTCAAAACAAAGGTAAAGGAGGGTGAGGAAGAGAAGGTAGCAAGGTACCTCAATGGATTGAGGTTTAACATCCAAGAAGAAATAAATTTACATAACCCAGAAACAGTTCAAAAATGCTACCAATTGGCACTCAAAGTGGAAGAGAAATTCAAGAGAAGGCACGAGCTGAACAATAGAGGAAAAGGGAGACAACAAAGAGGAGGAAGAACCCTTTCAGAGGTAGAGGAAATGGATTTGGATACCAGGGTGAATCCAATCAAGAGAATAACAAAGGAGACAACAGTCAGACTCAAGGGGGAAGCTACAACCAAAGAGGAAACTTCAGGGGCAGAAGACCACCATTTAGAGGAAGATCTTAGGGTAGAGGACCTATCAGATGTTATAATTGCAATCTAGAAGGCCATATAGCCAGCAGATGTCCAGGAAAGACAACAAGTTCAATAGGAGAGAGGAGGATCAATCTGATCCAAGAATCTAATTGTCAAAGTGTAGCAAGCTCAAGAACTAATCAAAGTGTGAATGCTCTTGATAGTTATGGGTATCTTGAGAATGGAGAATCTTTGATGATTAGGAGAGAAATGACCACCATGAAGGTACCTGGAAAAGAACCTCCACAAAGGAAGTCTCTCTTCAGAACTACTTGCAAGGTAGGAGGAAAGGTATGTAAAGTTCTGATTGACTCTGGGTCTACTGAGAATTTTGTATCCATTGAGATGGTAGAAAAGCTTAAGCTTAGGAGGCTGCCACATCCTTGCCCATATAAAATTTCATGGCTCACCCAAGGTCAGCAAATAATTGTGGAAGAACATGCTTGGGTAGAACTTCAAATTGGACCATACAAGGATAGGTTACTGTTTGACATTGCCAAGATGGATGCTTGCCATCTCCTATTTGGAAGACCATGGCAGTATGACTTGAAAGCATACCATGATGGAGTTAGAAACACATATTTAGTTACCAAGAATGGTAAGGTGATAGAGCTGCTACCATTAATGGAGAATGAGGTGGAATCAAAAGGAAGAGAAGTTAAGGTGATGATGGTAGAAGGTAAACAATTCATGAAAGGGATAGTAGAAGAAGGAGCAGTTGCATATGCTCTAATTCCATGCCTAAAGGTGAACAAGGAACAACAACAAGAAGTCAAGGGAGAGAAGAGGCAAAGGTTCATAGATCATGCTGTCCAAGAGAAATTAGACAAGTACCAAGGCATCATCTCTGATGGAATACCAAGGTCCCTACCACCTATGAGGGACATCAGCCATTGCATAGATCTGATCCCAGGATCTACACTTCCAAACAAAGCAGCATACAAGCTTACCCTAGAACAGAATATAGAGGTAGCAAGGCAGATTGAAGAATTGTTGGAGACAGGCCTAATTGGCAAGAGTTTAAGCCCATGTGCAGTACCAACTGTACTAGCACTAAAGAAGGAAGGCACTTGGAGACTTTGTACTGATTCAAGGGCTATCAACAAGATCACAATCAGGTATAGGTTCCCAATACCTAGGATAGAAGATTTGCTTGATTGCTTGGGGGGTGCTAAATATTTCACAAAAATAGATTTAAAGAGTGGCTATCATCAGATTAGGATTAGGCCAGGAGATGAGTGGAAAACTGCATTTAAGACCAATGCGGGGTTATATGAGTGGAAGGTCATGCCTTTTGGTTTGTCCAATGCCCCTAGTACCTTTATGAGGTTGATGAATGAGGTCTTGAGGGAATTCATAGGTAAATTTGTCATAGTATATCTAGATGACATCCCAATTTTTAGTAATACAAGGGAAGAGCACCTCAACCATATAGACTTGGTCCTCAAAAGGTTACATGAAGAATAGCTAATGATCAACTTAGCAAAGTGTTTGTTCATGCAGGAAGAAATCATTTACTTGGGATTTGTCATCTCACATAACAAACTAAAAATGGATCAAGAGAAGGTAAGTGCCATATTGTCTTGGCCAACTCCCAAAACCTTGAATGATGTTAGAAGTTTCCATGGGTTAGCAACCTTTTATAGGAAGTTTATACAGGGGTTTAGTCATCTTTGTGCACCCATGCTTGACACCATAAAAGGTGGACAGAAGTGCAGATTCACTTGGACAAAGGAGGCAGATGATTCATTTGAAACATTGAAGAAGAAGGTGGCAGAGCAGCCAGTCCTTGCACTTCCTGAATTCAATAAGATTTTTCAAGTAGAATGTGATGCCAGCCACATGGCAATTGGAGCAGTACTCACTCAAGAAGGTAGGCCTATTGCATTTTTCAGTGAGAAACTAAATGATGCAAAGAAGAGATACTCATCATATGATTTGGAGATGTATGCTCTAGTATAGTCACTTAAAAAGTGGAGGAAATACTTGATGCCCAAAGAATTTATAGTGTTCACAGATAACCAAGCCCTTAGTTTCATAAACAGTCAAGAGAAGTTGAACCATAGGCATATGAAGTGGGTGGAAACTTTACAGGCTTTCACCTTCACACTCAAGCACAAGAAAGGGGTCAAGAACAATGTAGCAGATGCTTTGAGCAGAAGGGTTCTAACCATAAATCAGATTCAATTGGAAAGTGTTGGCATTGACTCTTTAAAGGCCATGTATGATGACGATGAAGACTTTGGAGAAATCTATAAGGTATGTATTTCCTTTGGTGACAAATATCATGTTGAGTTCTCTGAATTTCTGATCCAAGATGGATTAGTTTTCAAAGGTGGACAGTTGTGTATTCCAAGGTGTTCTATGAGACTGAATATCATTCAGGAGAAACATTGTGGGGCCATGGCAGGACATTTTGGTCTAGATAAGACTCTTGATCTTGTGAAGCGGCATTACTATTGGCCCAAGTTACAGTCAAATGTGAGGAAATTTATGGAGGCATGTGTGATATGTCAGAAAGCAAAAGGAAGATCCACTAATGCAGGTTTGTATCAGCCACTACCCATTCCTTCTAGGCCATGGGAGAACATAAGCATGGACTTTGTATTGGGTTTGCCTAGAACAAGGAAGGGATATGATAATGTTTTTGTGGTAGTAGACAGATTTAGTAAAATGGCACATTTCTTGACCTGCAAAACCACCTGTGATGCTTCATATGTTGTAGACCTATTTTTCAAAGAAGTAGTGAGGATACATGGATTGCCATTGAGCATAGTCTCAGATAGAGATGTAAAATTTATTGGCCACTTTTGGCGGACTCTTTGGAAGAAGCTTGGAACCAATTTATCCTTCTCATCAGCCTACCATCCTCAAACAGATGGGCAGACTGAAGTAGTTAACCATTCATTGGGAAATCTGTTAAGATGTTTGACAAGGCAGCATGGAGATAAGTGGCATAACATCCTACCACAAGCAGAATTTTCCTATAATGACACCATCAATAGGAGTACAAGGAAGTCACCTTTTCAGGTGGCATATGGTATTCATCCAAGAGGTATTTTGGAGCTAAGAGATCTACCTATAGGAGAGCCTATTAGTGCAGATGGAGAAGCTTTCACTTTACCCATCAAAGAAGTGCATGATCAAGTCAAAAACTAGCTTCAATAGACTACATTGAAGTACAAAGCATATGCTGACAAGAAAAGGAGGGATGTACAATTTGATGTTGGAGATTTGGTGTGGGTTAACCTGAAGAAGGAGAGGCTCCCAAAAGGTAAATATACCAAGCTAATGCAGAGGAAGATTGGACCATGTCAGATTTTAAAGAAGTGTGGGCAGAATGCCTATGAGATCCAACTTCCTCCGGGTCTTGGATTATCACCCATTTTCAATATATGTGATTTGACTCCATACAAGCCAAATGCAGATGTCGAATAGGAACCATTGCAGGATGCAGTAGAGGATGATATTCCTAAGCATGATCCACCAAAATTAAAGAAGATATTAGACTCAAGAGTGACAAAGAAGACAAGGGACAAAGAGTACATGGAGTACTTGGTAGCTTGGCATGGGCAACCTATTTCAGAGGCATTTTGGATGACTGAAGATCATATTACAAAATATGGTGTAGATTTTTAGACTCTGATCTCAAAGGGGCTTGAGATCTCTTCTCCCAGGGAGTATAGTGCAGGAGCACCCATTCAACAAGATAAATATGCACAAGAGGGAGAAGAATAAGGATTTAATGTGTTTTAGACAATATCTCTTCCCGAGGGAGAAGAATTTTATGTTTTAATATCTCTTCCCAAGGCCAGTATTTAGCATCATGGATAACAACAGATAGTTGGGTTATGTGCAGGATTAAATCAAATGTGTCGTATTATTTGATGTTTTGTTGTCTTATGCAAAACAGGTGTCGTGTGGTTAATTAGGGTTTTTTGTTATAATCTTGGTTTAAGCAAAATCCCAAAAACAAAGGAGAGAGGAGTCGGTAACAAAACAGGGAAGGTGGTCGAAGAAGAGAGAGTTTTTTTTCACCTTCAGAATTATCAATTGTAAAAATCTCTTTAATTAGCCTGTGCTCGAAAAAGTGGGAATGAAGAAATAGGAATTCTGTCAAGTGTGTGTTACAAATTCTAGATCTTGTGTAAATTCCTTGTATATTGAATTGTTCTGTATATTATCTGTATAGAATTGTTTTCATACTTAATTTAGTTCCCTACCGTCGAGATGCACGATTAAGTCCATTCCACTGGTGGATTTCTATGAAACCAGTGGAATGGATTGTGTACATTAGTATTTTGTTGGTTTTCCTTTTTGTTTGATGGGCATGGCAGAATATAAATTATGGAATCCATTACAGAGGAAGTTATCGGTGGGAAGTTCAAATATACATCAATTGTATGCGGGGGCGGGAGCAGTCTGTGAATATATCACATTTGCATGCGAATTAACCCCTGTGTATATGCGGTGAAGAATGGTATGTATAAAAGTCTGTTTGGGTCAAGTTTGTGTTGCTTGTTGAATATACAATTCCTGTATATATCGCAAATGCATGAAGATACATTCCCTATGTATATCGCTGTCACATCTGAGTATCACCTTGTGTATATCATGTGATAAAATGCATGTGTAAGAGTCCATTCGGGTTAAGTTCATGATCATTCACTGAATATACAATTCATGTGTATATCGCTAATGTACTTGAGTGCATTCCATGTGTATCCTGCAATCGTATGTGAAAATCCATTGCCTGCGTATATCGCCAAAATATATCGGCAGACAATTCCTGTGTCTGTTAAAATTGTTTGAAGAGATACAATTGTTGTGTATACATCCAGTGTATGTCGTAGATAGTTTGTGAGTATATCGCTATTGTATGCAAGCATTAGTTTGTGTGTATACTGCAATTGTACATCGATGTTGTATGTTATGAAGACTCAATGAAAACATACATGTCACAAGATACAAAAGGTGACCTGCCGAAGTGGTGAATAGATTGTATGTGGGAAAGACATTTGTTCTGCACATACAAGAGGTGACCAGAAATAGTAGGTAAGAACACTGAAACCCACCGGGGAAGTAGGTAAAGAAATGTATATACAAACAAAGTCATCGGTGTGAGAGGAACCCATCGGATAAGGTTTCAGGAGTCCCAGCGAAGGCAGGGTGATGCCGATAGAAAGCATATCGGTGGGAGAAGAAGCTTTAGAAGGACATTTAAAAAGGAAGCCGATGGTATAATGTTTGGCTGATGCATAGGAAAGTATCGGTGTGAAGGAAACCATCGGGAAGATAGTAGATAGTGAGGCCGACAAGGTAAGTCAGGCCGACAAGGAAAGGGTGCAAGAGGTTTAGTGATACATTTGAGATCTCTTGCTGATATTGACAGAATTAACATTTTGAGTGTGTGTTTCCACTGTGTGTCGCTCTGCATCAATATCCCAAAGGTGATTGACCACAGTTTGTTGTCAAATATTATCATTCTAAGGGGGAGTGTCTTGCTTGTTTCCATATGTTGTGATAGTAGTATTGTGATATGGTGTTGTTCTTTGTCTCAGAAGTTGCTGATAGTCATTGTTTACTATTTGCATTTGACAGTGTGGTATACGAGCCCACCAAGTTCAGTCAAGAGGAGTGGTGATCACGATTTACTTGTAAGTTCAAAACAAAGCATCCATATTTCTGGCTCTTTCCCACTTCAAACATAGGTTCTTGTTTGTGGAACATTAGTTCATCATGAAGGAGGGTAGTGCAAACTTCATTGACATCTTGTTGACCATATTATTGCTTCCCTTCAGAGTCTTCTTAAAATTTGGTTGCCATGTTGAGTTCTGGATATGTTTGCTGCTGAAAATATTGGGCTCCTTGCCTGGAGCTATATATGTCATCTATGCCATCACCAAGTGATAGTGTTTATCTTGCTTTTCTTTGGAAAGGTTTCTGTTGAAGAAGAATAAGAGGTGTTGCAGTCACCCAAGACAGACACAGTTTGCCAGTTGGTGTTGACAGTATACAGTGCTCTCAGTATTCAGTGGTCTTCATTCCTTTTGGGCTGCTTGTTGTACTATGTTGACAGTAACAGTGCTAGTGCTCTGAGTGTGTAGACTAGGTGGATCCTTTGTCCTTGATGTTAAAGGGGGAGAGATTGAGTGAGATGATCATGTTTTGCGATCAACGAAAAAGGGGGAGTTTGTTGATGTTTTTAATTGATGTCAAAAGGGAGTTTGTTGATGTTTTTCATTGATGTCAAATCCCTTCATTGATATCAAATGTCAATATGTTGATGGTTCATGATCATGTTTCAAGATTTGACTTGATGGTGTTTCATCCTTGGTGATGTTGATGGTGTCGATCATCCTTGATGATATTGATGACTGTGTTGATCATCTCATGATGGATACTCATCTCTATGTCAGTGTGGTGTTGATCATCTCATGATACCATGATTCTTGTCAGGTTTGTCATTGATGTCAGACCGAGGCATGAAGTTTTCCATTGATGCAAAATGCAAAGAGTTGCAGTGGTGTTATGACAAAGATTGCAGTGGTTTGTTGATGTTGATTTCAAGGATTCATTCATTTCATGATGATTGCTGCATCCAAAAAGTGATCCATGATAAGGTATGACAGTATTGTCCTTCTTGATAAGGTACTGGGTTGATGGATTGAGGCCTCCAAAGGAAAAGGTTTGTGTTCCTTTTCAGTTCATGGTGTTAGTATTAATATAAAAGTGTCAAAGATAGTTCAGTATCATGTGATAAAGAGTTAGGGTTTTGTCTTGTGAAAGGTGTTGCTTTGTATTATTTCATGACAGTGGGCAATTTTGAAATTAGGTTTGTAAATGATTTGAATACCTAAGTGTAATCTACACTTCTAAAAACCCTAGGATTCAATAAGTTAAACCCTAGACTATAAGCTATTAAGTCTTAAGACTTATGACGGTTGCACTTTATGTTTTATTTCTCAGTTGATCGGCTCTCTAGGTAAGAAAACCACTTAAGTTACAACTTAAGAGTTTCAGATTATGAAGTGACCGAACCTTTCTACCTAATGGAACCGATTCAAATAGGTGAAAAGCTTATACTTTGGCGCCAACATACGATCTATGGTGTTCATTCAAAATCTTCAAGGTGTGAACCTTGAGATCCATGCTTCATATTTAAACTATCATCATTTACCAGTGATCAAAATTGATGGTTGTTTGAGTGTTCTTCTGTGTAAAGATAGTTGAGTTCATTGTTTCAATTGAATCTGTTCTTTGTCTTGTAACAAACTAAAACCCTAAGTTTGTAGTTGATACTCAGAGATTTTTCTGTGAAGTTTTTTATGGAAGAGATGGTGTTCTTCAGGAAATATAGAATATGTAGAATGTTTTTTTTGAAGAGGACTTGAGCTTTTAGGGTTAGAACACAGAGTATAGAAGAATGTGAAAAAAATATACAAAGTTAATTATATATTGTGAGGAACAAAAGATTTACAGTCTTTTAATTATGTTGTACAACTGAAGTAAAGAAAAAAATACACTATTCTTAATGACACAGAGATGACAGAAGAATGTTGGTTTTGGAAAAAATGGTGATAAGAGAGCACATCAGTTGCAGAGGTATGTGAATAGGGATGCTTATGATTTTCATATTTGAAAAGTATCATTTTGTATAGAATGTTTTTCTTTTCTATGAGATAAGAAAAGATGGAAGTGAGATAAGTGTTAGGTGAAAGAATTTGTATGAATATCTGATTTCTAGGTATCTCATAATGGTACATTCTTTGTGTTGTGAGAAGGGTATGGTTGTGTAAGAGTTTTTCTTGTGCTGTCTACTTGTTCATTTAAAGAAGACTTCAGTCAAGGTGTGAGCAGAGATCAAGAGTTCCATGTTCATATATATATCAGATCAAATCTTATTTGAAAGAAGAATCTTGTAATGATGTTGTCATTCATAATGCCATTGTAATCGGGATAGTATTTTGTTTCATTACTTTGTAAAAGAAAGATGCCATTGAGATGTTGATCTAGGAGAGATAAGGTGTTTGAGTAAGAGTTATAGAACTCATCTATAACCTTTGTTTTTATTGTAAATAGTGTATTACTTTGTATATCTTCATGTTTTGTATTTGGAGTAGGTGCTCCTAGTTTTTACAGAGTTGGTGTTCTTGATGTAGGGGTTGGTGCTCTTGAAATACCTGAATTGGTGCTCCTAAAAAGATTGGAGTTTGTGCTTCTGATGGACTTGAAGTTGGTGCTTCTTGTGTAGGGAATTGACGTTCCTTTTGTATGTAATCAGTGAGATTTTGGTCAGTGAGACCTAATAAATATTTTGGTGAGGTTTGATAGTGGTTTTTCCCTATTTAGGGTTTTCCACTTTACATGTTGTGTTATGGTTCCATCTGCATGATTCTAAACTCTATGATGTCTTTGGCATATTGATGTTAGTAATTGTTTTTATAAAGTTGATGAATGAAATAGTTTTATTAGATCACCAATTCACCCCCCCTCTCATTGATCCATTGTATTCCAATAGGTATTAGCACTATAAAGAATATACAATATCAAACTTGGAATGTAGACCATAAGTAATAAATAAGTACAATAATCTGCTACAAGCAATGAATACTATCTAAACTAGAACTCCAGCCACCATCGACCCACATGGTCATCCCCAAGCTAAGAGACATGAACATGGCTCAGGCACTTTTTTGCCCAACCATGAAGTAATTATACTTCCCTAGATCCCTTCATAACACGAACAAAACCTAGCCCTGTACAAAATGTCTAGCAACTTGGTGTTGAACTGCACCAGACAACTAAGAGGGGGTGAATCAGTTGTCCTATAACTTTTAACCAATTATAATCATCAACTTATCAATTACCTATATTCAGATATAACCATGAAAACATAAGATGAGAATCTCAACACAAAAACATAATCAACACAAGAGACACTAAATTTTTACGTGGAAAACCCTAAAAGGGAAAAACCATGGTGGGTGTTAGCCCACATAAATATATATGTTATATCAATACCAAAAATTAGAGGCTCACTGCCTACAGGACTCACTACCCAAATTGCTCACTGCAAAGAAAGGCTCATTGCCTATGGGTGGCTCACTGCCAAAAGAAGGCTCACTGCCAAAAGGTTGAACTAAGATAACAACATATACTCCATGCCAAGGTTCAGTTTCATTGAAGAACAAACACATCTGCTCTGCTCTGCTACCTTACTTCACTTTATCTTCACATTTTCACTCTTAGATACATTTTTACGACTCAATTACAAGTATTTATACACTTCATCAACCTTGGAATGATCATCAAGGTTAGCATTACAATCATCAATAGTTGGAACAATCTACAAGGTTGGCATTACAAACATACATAAAATAGGTCTAGACCTAATACAAATTTAGCTAAGGAAAAGATGTAAGAATGTATGTGGATCATGCCACACCTTAGCTGGGGCTAAAACACAATCTTCCATGCTACAACACGCTATCACAATCTTTGATGCATCTCCACAAATGATGGATTCGACCAGGTCAGCCAAGAGTGATGTTAACACAAGTATTCTCAAGAACACGCTTCATGCATGATCTGAATTACACCTCACGGACCAATCCAAATGTAGGATCATGATCAGGTTGTTAGGTTTAGGGTAGATCAAAGTAATAAACACTAACAATTATATGCAGATTAAATAACCCAAATATAACAATCAGGAATAACACAAAAGAGATCAACACAGAAATTTAACGTGGTTCACCCAATATGGGCTACATCCATAGAAGCTCCACACCAAACAATCTCCCACGTAGAGACTGATCCTGGACAACACTGCTGCGCTTGCAGCTCCCACTAGATTACAAACCTGGCTGGTTTCTTAAGTCCACCATTATCAGTCATGAAGGCCAACAGAAACTGATGAGGAAATTAGTTTCTCCCGTGTAACTACCTTTGTGAACATATTTGCAGGATTTTCACTTGTGTGAATTTTCTCTAGCTTCAACTGCCCATCCTCCAAAACTGACTGGATGAAATGGTATCTGAGTTGTATATGCTTAGTTTTTGAATGCAGAGCTAAGTTCTTAGGAAGATGAATGGCACTCTAGTTATCAGTGTACAAAGGGCTATCTTCTTGTTATTGCCCTAATTCCTCTAGAAAATGTTGTAATGAAATCATCTCCTTGCTAGCTTCTGTAGCAGCAACATACTCAGTTTCAGTGGTTGAAAGTGCAACAACCTTTTGCAGCCTTGAAATCCAACTAACTGCAATACCTCCTACAGTAAAAACATACCCTGTAGTACTCCTCCTACTATCAATATCACCAGCTAGATCAGAGTCAACATATCCTTTTAGAGAAGAATTTGTTCCTCCAAAACATAGTTTCTTTGAAGTAGTACCTCTCAAATATCAGAGAACCCATTTTATAGCATTCTAATGTTCTATTTCTAGATTGCTCATATACTTGCTCACAATTCCCACTGCATGTGCAATATCTGGCCTTGTGCATACCATTGCATACATCAAGCTGCCAACTGCTGATGCATATGGTATCTTAGACATTTTGTCTTCCTCCTCTTGTGTCTTTGGACACATCTCCTTAGTCAACTTAAAATGACTAGGCAAAGGTGTACTAACTGATTTTACATTCTGCATATTAAACCTTTTCAACACCTTCTCTACATACTCACTTTGGGACAAAAATATGTTTTTGTTTGTCCTATCACGTGTGATCCTCATACCAAGGATTTGTTTTGCTGCACCCAAATCCTTCATAGCAAATGAATTTGCTAATTTCTGCTTAAGTTCATTAATATGCTGCATGTTAGACCTGGCAACAAGCATGTCATCAACATAAAGCAACATGATAATATAGTTGCCATTACCCAATTTCTTGAAATAAACACAATAATCAGAATGACATCTTTTGTAACCTTGTTCAGCCATAAAACTATCAAATTTCAAATACCATTGCCAAGATGCTTGCTTCAGGCCATACAAAATCTTCTTTAACCTACACACAAAATTCTCCTTACCCTTGACCTCATATCCCTGTGGTTGTTGCATGTATATTTCCTCTTCTAGATCCTCATGTAGAAAAGCTATTTTCACATCTAGCTATTCAAGATGCAAGTCTTCCGCAGCCACAAGACTTAGAATTGTTCTAATAGAAGTCATCTTTACAACCGGAGAAAATATTTCATCAAAATCTATACCTTTTTTCTGTGCAAAACCTTTTACCACGAGTCTAGCCTTATATCTCTCCTTGCCTCCATCTTCTTCCTTCAACTTGTAAACCCATTTATTTGGCAATGCTCTTTTACCTACAGGTAATTGAACTAAGTCCCAAGTCTAATTCTACAACAAGGAATCCATTTCCTCTTTCATGCCTAGCTCCCACTGCTTTTTGGTATCTACCTGCATTGCTTCTTCATAACCTTCAAGTTCACTAGAATCGGTTAATAATATAGAATATAATGATGGAGAAAATCTTTCAGGAGGTCTAGTTATCCTTGTAGAATGTCTAACACTTGCAGGAGTTTGTGGGATAACTTGTTGTTGCTGAGCATCAGGTACCACTGGCATTTTATTTTCTAGAATTTCATCCAGCACCACATATTCCTTTTTGGCCTGTTCATGCTTCTTTTCCTACAACTGATCCTTATACATGACCTTCTCATTGAATATAACATCTCTGCTCCTAATGATTTTATGATTTTCATAATCCCATAACCAATAACCAAATTCATCTACTCCATACCAATGAAGGTACATTTTTTAGACTTAGCCTCAAGCTTGGTTCTATTTTCAATATCAACATGGACAAAAGCTTCACAACCAAATTTTTTTAGAAATGAATAGTTTACCTTTTTGCCCATCCATGCCTCCTCTGGAATGCCACCATCCAAAGGATTTGAAGGTCCCCTGCTTATTAAATAAACAGCAGTATGTACAACATCTTCCCAAAAGTGTAAGGGTAGTCCAGCGTGCAATCTCATGCTCCTTGCACGCTCCATAATGGTCCTATTCATCCTCTTAGACACACCATTTTCTTGTGGGGTTCCAGGAACTATTTTCTGCCTGCGGATTCCATTATATGAACAGTAATTCTCAAATTCTCTGCTGCAATACTCACCTCCATTATAAGATTTGAGACACTTCAACTTTTTTCCTGTCTCATTCTCAACCAAAGCTTTCCACTTTTTAAAAGTTTCAAATACTTCTAATTTTTGTTTTAGGAAATACACCCATGTTTTCCTAGTTGCATCATCAATAAAAGTAACATAATAGCAAGAGCCTCCAAGAGAAGATACCTGAGCTGGTCCCCATACATTTGAATGCACAAGCTCTAATTTCTCACTCTTCTTCTCTTTCCCAACTTTGAGAAATCAGACTCTTTTCTATTTTCCATAAACATAATTTTTGTAGAACTCCAAGTCAATCTTCTTCAGACCTGGTAGAAACTTTCTGGGGTGAAGAATCTTCATCCCTTTCTCACTCATGTGCCCAAGTCTATGGTGCCACAATTCTGTTTCTGTCCCTGCAGCAAGTGTTATAACTGTCTCAGTAGCAACTGTTTCTGTAGTAGCTAAGGTAGAATAAGTATTACCAGTACACAAATACAATGTGCCTACCTTTTCACCTTTAGCTACTACTAATGCACCTTTAGTGACCTTCTAGATTTTGTCTGAAAAGGTAACTATACAACCTTCACTACCCAGTTGTCCTGCAGAGATTAAATTCCTTCTCAAATTTGGAACATGTCTTACCTCCTATAGCAACCATTCATTTCCATTATGTAACTTGATTTTTATTTTTCCTTTTCCAACAATCTGACAGGGTTCATCATCACCCAGATATACATGTCCAAAATCACCTTGAACATAATCTACAAAATATTTCCTATGGGGTGTGGCATGCAATGAAACCCCTGAATCTATTACCTAGGAATCATTTGCATTATCTAAACATAGAATTAAAGCATCCTGTAATTTATTACTTGCAACATTAGCTTCCTTACTGTCATCATGTTGTCCATCTCCCTGTTTTCCCTTTCAAGACTAGTAATCCTTCTTCAAGTGTCCTGGCTTTCCACAGTGCTAGCAATCCATTCTTCCTCTAGATTTAGATCTACCTTTCCTCAACTTTCCTTGTGACTTCCCACGATTTGTAGAGCTTTTTCCTCTTTCCTTTGTTCTTCCCCTATTCTCTACAGTCAAAGCATTACCAGATGTTGAAGTCTCACTTGTGCTTTTCTGTCGCATTTCCTCACTAAGGATAACACCAACAACATCATAAAATTTCAAAGTATTTGAACCAGAGATAGAGTTACTTACAACAATTACCAAGCTATTCCAGCTTTCTGGCAAAGAACATAAAACCAAGAGAGCCCTTACCTCTTCATCAAATTTCACTTTTACAGAAGTTAACTGGCTGGTAATTGTATTAAACTCGTTTAAATGATCTAACACAAATCCACCTTCAATCATTTTCAGATTAAACAAATGCTTCATGAGAAATACCTTATTAGAGGCTGAGGTTTTTTCATACAATTTGGCCAAATCTTTCATTAGTTCACTTGTTGTCTTCATTTCTGTTATATTGAATGCCACAGATGGTGCCAGGCACAACTGAATGGTTTCCAATGCCTTTCTGTCCAGAAGTTCCCAATCCTCATTAGTCATTACTGTCGGTTTCTTGGCTACTCCTTCCAATGGCCTCCATAAATCCTTCTGATAGAGATAATCCTCCATCTGCATCTTCCATAATTGATAGTTCTGCCCATTGAATTTATCTACCTTCAATTTACCCTCGTCCGCGATTGCTCTCACTTAACCATGAGACTCCCACTCAACCATGAGACCTTCCTGTAGACGATAATCAAACACAACCCACTCTGATACTAGTTGTTACAGTTAGGGTAGATCAAAACAATAAACACTAACAATTATATGCAGATTAAATAACCCAAATATAACAATGAGGAATAACACAAAAGATATCAACACATAAATTTAATGTGGTTCACCCAATATGGGCTACATCCACAGAAACTCAGCCATCCAATGATTTTCTTATCCAGTGCAAAATAGATTACAATCTCATGAATACATCATTGTACCATACATCCCACCCGCTTATAACAAGATTTTTGAAAGCTTCTTGAATTAGGGTTTTGCAATGTCATTTTTCTTTTGTTGGTTAACAAAAATTAATAACCAACTCCAATCGTGCAAAAAAGAGGGAAAAAAATTTTCTCGGGGCCTGCGCCCCTGAACCCCCTCTCAGGGCCCAGCCTGGCCCCAAAGCCCGACGAGGATACATAACTTGTGTATAGTACTTGCATGATCAGTCACCACCTACCAACACAATAGACATCCACAAGCACATTGTAATCACCAGGAACAACCGCATGATCTCTAACCACTCTATCAATAAGATTCTTCAAATCGGAGCACAAGAACAACACTGTCAACCACTGTCAGAAGTAAAAGATAGCTTGCGGACCACCAAAACACAAACCATTGCAGTTGAAGGCACTTAACATCATCACAGACTTAATTCTAGAATCGTAAACCAAAATACTCCAATGCGGAGGAATGCAGAGAAAAACACTTTCTCCCTGTCACTACCAAACACATAGAAATGATGTTTTCACTCTGGTGAACATAACTCACTCAATTCTTCATACTAGAGGCTCAAACTTGGAATATAACATCTTCAAATAGGCTTCTAAATAAATTCTAATATGTAGGTGAAGATATTTATTCTATAGGAAATGCAGAGCATTCTTCTGGATTGTTCTTCTACATGTAATGCACTGTTTCTACTGCAACACATTGTTATCACTGGAGGGGCTAATTTTCTCAATATCCTCAACAAGTTAAGAGAAAAGTTGACACCAATGAAAACACAGATATTGACATCAATGACAACACTGATTAGGCACATACTTGCAACAATCTCCCCCTTTGTCATTGATGGCAACATATGATGTGAAAAATTTTATGACCATCAAGACAAGATTCTCCCCCTTTCTCTTTACACATCTACATTCTTTCTTCCTTTGAGTTTTTCACTTGATTTCTCTCCCCATTTGACATCAATGGCAAAGGACACATACTTGCATGCTACTTCTCTGATCCATTTACTTTATCAAAAACATTTTGCTACTCCCCCTAAGAGGTAGCCCTCAGAACATCAATCCAGATCAAAGAATGATACTTTGAGCTCCACTGGATTGATGCATTCCTATGCATCTTAGTTCAGGACATGAGGGGTAATGACCCTTAACTTTTCTCTGAGATACTCAAAGGTATCTTTAGGCAGAGGCTTAGTGAAAATGTCTGCAATCTGATCTTTCGTGGACACATATTCCAACTTTACTTCATTCTCTATCACATTCTCTCTCAAAAAGTGATACCTTATTGATATGTGCTTTGTTCTTGAGTGCATCCCTTTATTCTTTGAAATGTTTATGGAACTTGTATTGTTACAAAAGATTGCAATTGGATCTTTGTACACAAATTTTATGTCCTTCAAAGTCTGCTTCATCCATAATACTTGAGTGCAACAACATGATGCTGCAATATACTCTGCTTCTACAGTTGACAAAGATATTGAATCTTGTTTCTTGCTCAGCCATGAGACCAATCTATTACCCAAGAAGAAGGTACCTCCACTTGTACTTTTCCTATCATCAACATCTCCAGCCCAATCTACATTTGTATAAGCACTGAGAGTGAAATCATTATCCTTTGGATACCATAAGCCATAATCCAGAGTACCTTTCAAATACCTTAGGATTCTCTTGATTGCCATCACATGTGATTCTCTTGGATCAGGTTGAAACCTTGCAACAAGAGATACTACATGCATAATATCAGGTCTAGTTTTGAGTTAGATAAAGCAATCCTCCAATCATGGATCTGTATTTTTTCTGATCAGCCTTAGGTGATTCATCAATTTTACTCAACTTGTAACCAGTCACCATGGGAGTACATACCAGTTTGGAGTCTTCCATCCCAAACTTCTTCAACAACTCTTTCACATACTTAGACTGAGATATGAAGATTCCTTTATTTGATTGATTAATTTGTAGACCCAAAAAGTAATTCATTTCACCAAACATGGACATTTCAAATTCATTTTTCATCTCATCGGAAAACCTTATGCACATACCTTCATATCCTCCAAAGGTAATATCATCAACAAAGACCTCAACAATTAAGATCTGATCATCATTGATTTTGAAATACAGATTTCTATATGCAGTACCTTTACTAAATCCCAATTGCAATAAATACTTGTCTAACCTTGTATGCCATGCTCTAGGAGCTTGTTTGAGTCCATACAATGCTTTCTTCAACCTGCATACCATATCACCTTGGTTTGATAACTTAAATCCTTCTGGTTTCTCAATGTAGACTTACTCTTCCAACTCACCATTCATGAATGTAGACTTTACATCCATTTGATACACTTTAAAATCTTTGTGGGCTGCAAATGCCAGAAACATTCTAATTGCTTCAATCTAAGCTACAAGAGCAAAAGTTTCTTCAAAATCTATCCCTTCAATTTGAGAATATCCTTTGTATACAAGTCTTGCTTATTCCTTACAACTTTTCCATTTTCATTCAGCTTGTTCCTGAAGACCCATTTAGTTCCAATAACATTTTTGTCAGCAAGTCTAGGAACTAAATCCCAAGTTTCATTCTTTTCTATCTATAAAAGTTCTTCTTCCATTGCCTTTACCCAATTTTCATCATTGCATGCTTCATTCACAGTTTTTGGTTGAATCTTTGAAAGCAAACAGTAATTGACTTGTTCCTCTGCAACTCTTCTTCTAGTTAGCACACCTTTGTTCTTGTCACCTATAATCTGATCTTCAGAATGATTTATCCTTACATACCTGGGAGTCTTGACAACACTTTCTGGAGCCTCTTCTTCATCCTGACTGTCTTCTTGCTTATCTTTCTCTTCATTTATTATAGTCATAGGTTCATTTGGTTCATAACAACTCAAGCCTAATACTCTTTCCTTGCCTTCATCTACCTTCACATTTGCACTCTCAACAATCTTTTTGAGCCTTTTGTTGTAGCATCGATAAGCCTTACTCTTGGTAGAGTATCCAAGGAAGATTCCTTCATCACATCTGCATCAAACTTTCCTAGATCTTCATCTCTCCTAATATAGCATTTGCTTCCAAAGACTTTGAAATATTTTACTGTAGGAATTTTTCCATACCATAATTCATAAGGAGTTTGAGTACCATTACCTTTCACTTGAACTCTATTTTGGATGTAAACAATAGTATGAATAGCCTCTTTCCAAAATACTTCCGACAGATCTGCTTCCTTCATCATAGTCCTAGTAGCCTCTTGAACAATCCTATTTTTCCTTTCCACAACTCCATTCTGCTGAGGAGTTCTAGGTACAGACAATTGTCTCTTTATCTCATGTTCTTCATAGAAAATGTTGAATTCATTTGATGTGAACTCACCTCCTCTATCATACCTCAAGCATTTGATCTTCAAATCTATTTCATTCTCAACCATTGCCTTGAAAGATTTGAATTTCTCTATGGCTTATGACTTGTCTCTTAGAAAAGTAACCCAAGTCATTCTAGAATAATCATTAATAAGCAACATGAAGTACCTATCACCTTGTAGGCTTCTCACCCTTGTAGGACCATAGAGATCTGTATGTACTAGATCCAGCAAACTGGTAGAGAATTGCTCTTTGTTCTTGGAGCTTGTTCTTGTCTACATCCCTAACTGACATTCCTTACATATTGTGTTGGATGGTTTCACAAGTTTTGGTAAATTGCTCATAGTTTGACCTGAACTTATTTTTACCAAGTTATCAAAGTTTATATGACACATCCTTCTATGCCACAACCAACTTCCATCTGCCTAAGCCAATAAACAATAATCATTAGTTCCTCTCAATTGATAGATGTTACCTTTTGTCTTCTTTCCGATAGCAATAACAGTTCTAGGACTTTCCATGATCTTGCACCCATTATCTTTAAATCTTAGATCATATCCTTTGTCACACATCTAACCAAAACTCAAAAGATTATGCTTCAATCCCTTCACATATAGAACATTGTCAGTATTATGCTTTCCATCAAATGAAATAGATCCTTGTCCACAAATCTTACCAGCTGCATTATGTCTAAACCTAACCAGTCCTCCATCATACTTTTCCAAACTTACAAACTTACAAACTTACTTTGTCACTGGTCATGTGATGTGAGCATCCACTATCAATAATCCATTCATCCTTATCTTTCTCAACCTGAACAACCAAAGCACTTTCTTCCACTAGTTTTTCATCCTTCACACAACTAGCAGAATTAGTAGACACATGATCTTCTTTAATAGTAATAAACAAGCATTCATTTGCACTAGTACTAGCATCATCAGATTCATCATCAGTCACTCCTTGATCATCAAAATCTCTGACATAGTAGCATTTCTTTGGAACTGTAGGCCTGCTCTCATAGTTCTTATTTCTTTTCATTCTTTCAGGACATCTAGAAGCATAATGACCTACTTTACCACAAGAGAAACATTTGAAAGGTAATTTACCTTTGAACTTACCGGAGCCTCTTTGTAGCTTGTCAACAAAGTTAGCTTCAATTTCATCAAAGTCATCATCCAGCTTGTATTTCTCAACTCTGGAGATCTCTGTTGAAGTACTAGCTTTAAAAGATGATTCAACTTTAGGCAGGGCATCACCAAATTCTCTCATCTCGAAGGCTGTAAGCTTTCCAAGTAACTAATCTTTGTCAATAGTTTTCACAGTCATGAATTCTTCAATTGCAGCTACCTTGTGACTATATGACTTTGGTAGTGATATGAGAATTTTCATCACAACTTCCTTATCACCGAGAGTTCCTCCCATACCCTTTATTCCAGTGACAATTTCATCAACACTTTGCATAAACGCTGTTATGTTTTCATCTTCATTCATCTTCAAACCCTCATATTTCACTTTTAGACTTCGTATCTTAGCTTCTTTTACAGAATTATCTCCTTCATACAGATTTTTCAACTTCTCCCATACCTCATTTGCAGTTTCAAGGTCCACAACTTTTGTCAACACTGAGTCACTTAAGGAACTTAGTAGAGCATCCTTTGCTTTGACATTTACCTCATATTCTTTGATTTCATCTTCAGTCATCAAACCATTTGGAGGCATGGTATATTTTGTTTCTGTAGCTTTCCATACTCTATAACCAAGACAAAGAAGATGGATTTTCATTTGTACCTTCCAAAGAGCATAATTTGTCCCATCAAAATGTGGAGCTTCCTTCTTATAAGACATCCTGGATCTTCCTCAAGATGTTAGGCTTTCTTTAGAGGAACTTGGATCTGATACCAATTGTTGAATTACACCAGACAACTGAGAGGGGGGTGAATCAGTTGTCCTAAAACTTTTAACCAATTATAATCATCAACTTATCAATTACTTATATTCATATATAACCATGAAAATATAAGATGAGAAGCTCAACACAAAAGCATAATCAACACAAGAGACACCATATTTTTACGTGGAAAACCCTAAAAAGGAAAAACCACGGTGGGTTTTAGCCCACATAAATATATATGTTATATCAATACCAAAAATCAGAGGCTCACTGCCTACAGGGCTCACTACCCAAATTGTTCATTGCCTATGGGTGGCTCACTGCCAAAAGAAGGCTCACCGCCAAAAGGTTGAATTGAGATAACAACATCTACTCTATGCCAAGGTTCAGTTCCATTGAAGCACAAACACCTCTGCTCTACTCTACTACCTTACTTCACTTTATCTTCACATTTTCACTCTTAGATACATTTTCACGACTCAATTACAAGTATTTATACACTTCAACAACCTTGGAATTATCATCAAGGTCAGCATTACAATCATCAACCGTTGGAACAATCTCTAAGGTCGACATTACAAACATACATAAAATAGGTCTGGAACTAATACAAATTTAGCTAAGGAAAAGATGTAAGAATGTATGCAGATCATGCCACACCTTAGCTAGGGCTCAAACACAATCTTCCATGTTACAACACACTATCACAATCCTTGATGCATCTCCACAAATGATGGATTCGACTAGGTTAGCCAAGAGTGATGTTAACACAAGTATTCTCAAGAACACGCTTCATGAATGATTTGAATTACACCTCGTGGACCAATCCAAATGTAGGATCATGATCAGGAGACATCCACAAGCACATTGTAATCACCAGGAACAATCGCATGATCTCTAACCACTCTATCAATAAGATTCTTCAAACTGGAGCACAAGAACAACATTGTCAACCATTGTCATAAGTAAAAGATAGCTTGTGGACCACCAAAACATGAACCACTGCATTTGAAGACACTTAACATCATCATAGACTTAATTCCAGAACCACAGGCCAAAATACTCCAATGCAGAGGAATGCGGAGAAAAATACTTTCTCCCTGTCACCACCAAACACACAAAAAAAGTTGTTTTCACTCTGGTGAACATAAATCACTCAATTCTTCATACCAGAGGCTCAAACTCATAATATAACATCTTCAAATAGGCTTCTAAATAAATTCCAATCCGTAGGTGAAGATATTTATTCTACAGGAAATGCAGAGCATTCTTCTGGACTGTTCTTCTGCATGTAATGCACTGTTTCTACTGCAACACATTGTTATCACCAGAGGGGATAATTTTCTCAATATCCTCAACAAGGTAAGAACACAGTTGACACCAATGACAACACTGATTAGGCACATACTTGAAACACCTGGAAACAACTAGTGGGAGGGAACACTTGATGCAACCTAAAGTCTAAGTGCAAATTAATATATATGATGATATGCAAATATTTCACAACAAGAAAAGCTACGGTCAAATCCCAGAAAGAGGAAAATCCATCTTTGTTGCCCACATTTGGTATCCTAGCCCAAAATCAACCCAATACACATAGCAAAAGAAAAAAAATATAACCCCAATACCCATATTCAAGATTCTCAATAAGCAAGAAAATACTCCAACCCCAATGCACATAGCAACAATAAACTACCCTCCCAAGCATATACATCAGAAATATCAATGAAGAAGCCCATTATGCCAGTCTTGATAAAATATACACACCCAATGTTTCCAAGTTTATAACATGAATAAATGTTGATAAAACATAAATATGCAACAACAATTGATTCCTTGAAGTACATATTTAATCATCACATGGGTTTACTACAACTTTACTTTCTGTTAGCACTAATTTTTGTCTGGATCTGAGCGCAGGATGTTGGATGGTTTTTTCCTTTTTGGGCCCTAAGTTTCCTTGTTCATCGCTGTGATTTTCTCTATCAGCGAAACTTCTTTTTGGGTACTCAGATTATGCTTGAACCATCGTTTGGAACCATCGTGTTGAACCCTTTTGGTTCAAGGTTCAACGGTTCATGGGCTTAGGCTCCATCTTTTCCCGTCAATGAATTCTTTGTTCATCTGTGTTATCGGCGTTGAACTTCTCAGTTGAACTTCTCTTTTGAACCATCAGGTTGAACTGGTTCAGGGTTCAATGGTTCAAAGCCTTATGATTTTGGTCTTATCGACGTAACGTTCATCATCGGGTGGACGGTGGAGTGTTGGCCCGACGGTTTGCCTCTGGCCGATGGAAGGTTAGCGGTTTGCAAGGTTGGTTTCGGTGTGACATGTTCTATCGGGCTAACCATTGGAGGGTTCACCGATATACAATGTTTGGCCGATGGATATGTTATCGGCGAGAGCTGTATTGTCGGCCTGAGTGTTTTGAGTTATGCCGACGACGGGAGGTTTGGCCGATGAGGAGTTGTTGGTGTGTGTCTGGCCGATGGAGGAGCAGAGTGTAGCTCATTGGTGCATCAGCTAGACTATTGTGATTGGCTGGGGAGATTTTGGTTGCTCCGACGGTGTAAGTCACACTGACGGAGGTGGTCTTAGGCGTGACTTGTGTTGTCAGCCAGAGGAATTTCAAGTTCGCCGATGGCGTGGGTCTAGCAGACGAAGGGGCAGGGCCTAGCCTGTTGATGTATCAGTGAGAGTTGGTCTGTCAGTGAAGGAGCTTTTGGCTAGGCCAATGGTTCTTCTCTGGCCGATGGGGATGTTGGAGGCTTTTAGGAGTTGTTCATCGGCGTGATTGGATGTGTCGGCCGAGGGGTTTTTTTTGCTTGGCCGACGATAGTGGTCTGGCCGATGGTGGTAAGATGGTAACTGCTAACGGGGTGCGAGCTGGTCATCAGAGAGACTCATACTATCGGTGGAGATCTGGAGAGTTGGCCCGATGGTGCATCTCTGGTCGATGGAGGGGATTGTAATGTAGCAGTCGGCAGGACAATTGAGGTCGGCAGGAGATTCGTGGGCTTGGCCAATGGTGTTGATCTTGGCGATGGGCTTTGGGTGGAGGAGCGTGTGTCGAGCGTGGCAAAAGCGCTTGACACCTATTATGCAAGTGACTATGCTTTTAAACTACTAAGGTAGTCTCCTCACCGTGCATGTGGGACTAATCTCCCTGTATAATTTGAAACTGCGATAGAATGTGTTTTGGCGGGAATTTCTTTTTTGAAGTGCTGCGACGGTTTTCAAGCGACCGCGGGTGGTTGAGCCATCAATGGTGACTGTAGCAGGGGCATGGCGAGTTGTTGAACAGTCATGTACCTAATTTTTGGCATGAGGACTTCCAGATGGTGGCACAGGGCTCGAGGCCACCATTGTCTACTTTCTGTCTCTGCAGCAATAAATTTTGAGCACCATTCCTTTGAAGGATCTGTATCTGGCGGATTTTTGTAATAGCCTTGTGATTAATTGCTGTGGTACACTTTCTGGCTGATATAAGCAGACTGTGTTACCATTGTTTAGGTTGTTGAAAGTTGAACATTTGGCTCTGTAATACAATACAGCTGATTTGGTTGCTCTGTATAGCAAAACCTGTGAGTTTATGTATCTCTTGTTGTACGTTTTTGCATGAATCCACTGATTTCATGGTTAATTCTATATGAGAAATGCTATGTTAGTATGTGTTTTGTTAATTCTGTCTCCAGTATTGCATGTATCTTTCTTCTAAGTCTGGATATTTAAACAATGTTTGAGACTCTAGAACATAGAATTCCTGTGTTGAATGTCTGATCTCTTAACTTCTGCTCAAGGGGTAGATTAAATTGTTCTCAGATTGAACATTGGGAAGGGTATACTGCAATAGGGATACCATAAGTATAGATAGCTTAACACTCTGTATTGGGAGATATCTGTAAGGCAGGTATCATATGTATCCCCCTGAAATCCAGTTTTAGTTGTTCATGCATATCATTCACAGGTGTATGTCTACTGACTCCAGGCCCTAGATAGGCACCAATCTTGCTTTGTGTTTGTGTTACAACCATGTCCAGCTTTGCATCCAAACTTTAAATCAAAATCAAAATCTAAAACAACCATTAGGACATTAGAATTAGTTTTAGGATCCTCAGTCCTCTGTCTACAACTGCAAATAGGCCCAAAGCTAGCCCCTTTGCTCTTATCTTATAGTTTTGGTCTACTTACAGGAGGACTTATCTGCTTTCTGTCAGCATCCCAGCCTTGTATGTATATCCTCATGGATGTTGAGTAGGGAATACCCCCCTAGGTTTTGTAGAGCCTGAAGAAGAAGAGGAGATAAAATATAGAGTCTATCTCCTACACTATTGGCCCCTGGCCCAGAGATCCTGTTGATCATTGATGGCTACCTTGTAGGGAAATCTGGGAGTAAGCATCCAATCTGGGAAAAAACCAACAGAAAATGGTGACTCTACTGGGGAAGGAAATTTGAGAAAGGGTTATATCTTGTGACCCATCCGAGTCACCAACAGAAATTGGCGACTCCGCTGGGAATGGTGATTTGAAAATTGTTATTTTTGTCCTCCCTGGTGAAATATCTGTGTGCCCATCCGAGTCACCAACAGAAATTGGCGACTCTGCTGGGGACTTTGTGAAAGAACCCTAATTTTCAAAAGAAAACAGTTCCTAGTAATAGGTGGCGACTCCGAAGTAATCTCCCAACCGGTCAAAGTAAAATTTATATGCAGGGGAGAAGATCCCAACAAAATCCTTTATTTGAAGAGTTACCAGTAACAAGAAGAATGATGTACAGAAGAAAGGGAGCTATCTCAGTCAGTCATGAGGGTTCCCCCAGAAAAAATGATGATATGCAAGATAACCCTAGGCCATCAGGACAGCATGTGCCTTACTTTTCAAATGCAGAAGCTGATATTCAGGGTACATCTGAGAGGTAACAGGGTGGTAGTGTGAGAATGAGGTCAGAGGTGTTCCAAGAACACCCATTTCTAGACCCTAGTGAAAGGTTTGAAGAGGCAAAGTCTCTGAGGGATGATGAAGATGAAGATCAGAATATTGTAAAACCATCCTCCTCTAGGCCTAGCGAGGAAGAACTAGCTGATGAAATTAGGAGCTTAAGGGCTGAGTTCGAATATCAGCAGGCAATAACAATCAGAGATGACCTGAGGAAGAAAGTGCAAGCTTTAAGGGCTGCCCAAAATAATTCAATTCCTACCCTTGAGAATGCAAATGTGCAGAGACATCAACAGAGAAATGAAGTGCAACATCAGCATAATGATGAGAGACAAAATGTGAATGATGCTAGGATACCACTAAACAATGTAAGAAACTAGAATGCAAACAGAAATATTAATATTAATCAGTTTGACAGATAGCCCATGCAGTTAGATAGATTCAGACAGCTAGTATTTGATGGTATTCCTGGGTATCCTAACCCCATTGACAAGCATCTGAGGCTGCAGGTGCCTAAATTTTCAGGAAACAACACTGTGTCAGGAGAAGATCATCTAAAAGCTTTTCAAAATGTCATGGATAACTTTGAGGTTGAACATGAGGATGTTTTCATGAAGTCATTCATGCAATCTTTAGTAGATGAGGCAAGGGAATGGTATAAGAATCTACCTGACCGGAGTATTTCATCATGGGATGATTTTAAAAGGATGTTCAAGGAGCAATATGGTGACAAAACTGACCCTAGATTTTTTGTAAATGAGTTTACCAGTATCACTAAAGGGTCAAATGAGCAGGTTGCAGATTTTAATGCAAGATTTACTAAAGTGTTAAACAAATTGCCACATCACATGAGGCCAAATGAACCTATGTGCATAATATTGTATATCAATGCCTTTGATGCAAAAACTACATATGGATTAAGAGATAAAAGTCTTGCTACTATCAGGGATGCTTTCAGAATTGCAGTAAATATTGAGAACAACAGGAAAGCATCAGGTAAGACTAACAGAAGGGATGATGTGAAAATTCTGCAGAATCCAAACAAGCCTTAGAACACTCAAGGTAATACATCTGCCCCTGAAGATAAGATAGACAAATTGGCAAATGTTGTTAAGGACCTAAGTTACAGACTAGCTACAAGTGAAAAAGGGATAGGTCCTAATAGGCAAGTCTATCAAAGGCAGGAAAAGAGGCCATCATTGCATGATATGCCTTATAATACCAATTGGCATAATGGTAAGCCTATATTCCCACATAACAACACAAATCAGAGGACTCAACATGTCAAAGAAACTCCTGATCCTCTAAAGAAAGCTGTAAATATTGTTGATGATACTCCATGGTGTATAATTTGTCAGATGCCACATTCACAGTCACAGTGTATGATTGCTCAATCCTTGTGTGATAATACTACATCTTGTAATGAAATCAATGAGCCACATTATGTGCAAGATGATGATGTTAATATGATGTCCACAAGTAGTGGATACCCCATTTATGATGCTGATGAGAGTACAAATGATGGAATTAAGGCCTGTCAACAGGACTTTTATGATGAAGGTAATGAAGAGAGCTATGTGTATGCTCAGAGCTCGCATAATTTTCTGAGTAACTTACAATGACCTTCTGATGAGGAAATTAGGGCCTTCATAGCTGCAGCAATTGCCCAAGTCAAGAGTAACTACAATCTCAAAGGTAAAGCTCAGATAAGCAGCTTGCGTCAACCAGAAGATGTTTCTACAGGTCAGCCAGTGCATGGTCATAAAGGAATTGAACCACAAAAAAGGCAGTGGGGTAATAATAAATAGAATTTTAGACATAGAACAGGTCATGAATCCCAAGGACCAAAAAACAGAATCCCTCAGGCTAAAGATCAAAGTAAATGTTCCCAAGACAAGAATGATGATCAGGGAACTATGAAAGTAAAAGCTAAATTAGTTCAGGATAAAAACAAGATTGTGGAGCAAGCTACAACTGTTATACAAAATTATGCTCCATTTGATATAGCTCAAGTCCTCTCCCAGGTAAAAGTCTCTGTTCCACTTATGGAACTGATGAAGGTTGAAGAGATCAAGAATAGGACAATATCCCTAATTTCAGGGGTGCCTTTTCAAGCTAAACAAAATGTTCAGATCCAGGGCGAGAAGCATGTCATGTATAATGAAGAAGATGAGGCTCCTGAAGTCTATTTAGGAGTGACTATGACAAAGTGTCCTTCACAAGTGGAACCATTTTATGTATCCCTAGTTATAAATGGAAAAATAATCAGAAATTGTATGCTTGACTCTGGAGCATCTACATATGTCATGCCTTTAGCCGTCATGCAACAAGCTAGATTGAAAATTGACAAGGCATGTGGAAAATGTTACGCTATGGATGCCAGAGAGGTACCAGTTATTGGAATCATGAAGGATGTAGATTTCAAACTGGCAGCATTTCCTGAAAAGAGATATAAAATGAATATAACAGTGGTTGACATCAAGCCGCAGTATGGTATGTTGCTGTCAAGAAGATGGGCTGCACTAATTGGTGGAAGTATGCAGCTGGACCTATCATATGCCATGATTCTGATGAATGGCAGGGATGTTAAGCTAATCAAAGAACAAAGATCATCAGAGACAGTAGAAGGCCAAGAAGTAGAGGAACAGATATGCTTTGTAAACACTGACTGTGATAACTTCAAGGTTGTCTCAGATGATAGAGAAGATAAAGAGAAAAATGTCTGCAGTGAAGAGCTGGACCAGCACGGTCTGTGGACCATGTATTTTGATGGAGCTTGTGCAAAAGAAGGCTCTGGAGCTAGAGTTGTTTTCCTGTCTCCAACTGGTAAGCTCCTCAAATTTTCTTTCTTGCTGAGGTTTGTTTGCACAAACAATATTGCAGAATATGAGGCTTTAATCTTAGGCCTAAATATAGCTCTCAAACATGGAATCAAGTTGCTAAGAGTATTTGGAGATTCTGAGCTGATTGTATCCCAAATTAGAGATAGGTATGCTTCAAAAAACAAAATATTGAAACAATACAAGCATGTTGTTTGGGATACCATTGAACTATTTGATGCATTTTCAATAGGCTAGGTCGAGAGATCAAAGAATGTTATGGCTGATTTCTTAGCTAGTGTTGCAATAAGGCCAGATGACATCACTCTGTCAGATGTTACAAATGTAGAAGTTAAAATCAGGCCTGCAGTACTGGTGCAGGAGCACATTCTCTGTAGTGTAGGGTCATCTTTTCTTTTGTTGTCTCATAAGGCTCTTAAGCCATTTCATTTTGTAATAAGGGTCAATTTGGTCCCATGAATGTAATTGTGCAAGGCACACATGTAGTTTTGCTTGTATGAAGGGTAAACCAACGGCTAACTAATTTGAAAATCAGTTTGCACGGTTGGAGGGGATAACTGCTGTCTCTACATCTTCTTTAGAGGCAGGTTGTATGTCACACAGAGCAGAGAGAGAGAAGTGTGTATTACAACAAGTTCTTTTTGATAACTGAATAAAGAGAGTTCTGGGTATGATCTGTGTTGATTTTCTTGGTTGTTCTTAGTGACTTGATATCTTTATCCTGATTTTGTAATTGGAACCCTAACCGGATGCTATCTGTCAATCCATAGTGACTCTGTAGTGTGCAGACGGTGTAAAACCCACGGTTCCACAGTGGCTGGTTCGTAACCTAGGAGTAGGGTTTTGATTCATACATGGAGACCCTTTCCTCTGTCCGCTGAGGCCTCGTGTAGTATCAATGTGATGGGGGAAAGACTTTTCACGTTTGTTGTTGTTAAATTCTTGCCCAGGAAGCCAGAGAACTCAGTCAAGTTTCAATTAGACATCGTCATGTGGCTAGTCGGGAAATCGGAGTGAAATTGGATAGTTTTGATGTGGGATCAGATTGCTACAAGTGATCGAGGGTTTGATATATGAATCGACCAAATTCCATTGTTCTGTCGAAAGGAATCTGAGTTCGGCGTCACATAACAGTTGGGAGTCTATCGGCGTGAGATCAAGTGTCGGAATAGCTTTTTGAAGGACCACCGATAGACTATGTCTAACCGATGAAACTGACATCGGCGTGAGATACTCTCCGTCTTGGCGAAGATTGGTATAGTGTCGGAGACACATACCATTGTTATTCGCATCGGTGAGAGAAACGATATCGGGCTAAGGAAAATACACTTGGCCGACGGTATAAAGTTTCACCGATCGGTGAGACATCCTCGGAGTGTCGCCGATAAAGAGTATTGGCATGAGGAACCTTGTCGGGGGAAGTCGAAGAAGTCACGGCGACCGTTAGAGTCTCGCCGATAGAAACTCATCGGAATGAGATGAACCATCGGGGCCGCGAACCGGAGTCTTACCGAAGCAGAGGGTCTAGCCGATGTACCTGACAGTATCGGTGAGAAACAAGGTATCGGTGTAGGTGAAGAAAGTCTGGCTGAAGTAAGAAGTCTTACCGACAGCTTCTTGGTGATAAGCACATCGGTGTGAGATACAATATCGGTAGAGAAGAGAAAAGTCCCACCGACGATCAAGTCAGATCGATGGAGAAGCGAGAGTTAGACACTCATCGGTGTGACCGATAGCGTTGGCAGAAGATTCAAGGAGCCCGCCGATAGAATAGTGTCTTGCCGATAGGCAAGAGGGGATTGCTTTGGTGAGAAAAGTAAAAGGTCTTGCCGATAGTGAAGACATAGTCAAATCTTCATTCGCTTCTGCTGGCACTCTGCATCAAATTGGTATCAGAGCCAATATTCTGAATCATAGCCGTGTATGTCAGACGAAGAATTGGAGATAGAAACAGAGGCTAGCACAATGCCTCCCAAGACGATGAGTAAAGCAGCCATCCAGAAGATGGTGGAAGAAATGCTCGAAGAGAGACTGAAGGAAGAAAGATCCAAAGAGAAGGATGGAAGCACTTCTGAGTCAGAGGAGGATGAAGAAGGAGAAACTGGGGAGAATCCTCAAGGAGAAGGTATGACTGCTGATCAAAAGGCATTTCTAAATGCACTCAAGGGTCATGGAGATAGTGGTGATCCGAAAATGGATGTTCCCATGTTCAATGGGAAACTAGATGGAGATACTCTTGTGGACTGGATTGAAGCCATAAGTAATTACTTTGACTTCAAAGAGTATAGTGACAGTAAGAAAGTAAAGTTTGCAAAGACCAGACTGAGAGGTTCTGCATTGGTTTGGTGGAACTACACTCAATGTGAAAGGGAGAAGGTTGGAAAGAGTCCAATCACCAAGTGGAGCAGAATGGTGGCCATGCTGAGAGCCAAATTTCTACCATGTGATTATGATCTGCAGACTATCAGAAAGTTTAATCATCTTAGGCAGAAAGATATGGACGTGGCTACATACACTGAAGAATTCCACAGATTGAGCATGAGAGCCAATCACAGAGAAGAAGAGAAAGAGATGGTGGCCAGATACCTGGATGGTCTGAGGTACAATATACAGGATGAGTTCAGTATGGTGGTTCCCAAGACTGTGGATGAATGTTTTTAGTTAGCCTCTAGGGCAGAGGATAAACTGAAAAGGAGAGGTGATCAAAATAACAAAGGAAGAGGTGGCAGGAACAATAGAGGAAGAGGTAATTTTGGCAGAGGACAGCCAAACAAAGGTGAAAGTTTAAGTCAACAAGAATCACGTTCTGATACAGAACAAAAAGGTGGTGGTTTCAGAGGTTGGAGAAGACCTAATGGCAGAGGAAGAGGTGGTGGTGCAGGCAGAGGACGTGGAGTCTTCACTGGAAGATGTTACAACTGCAATCAAGTAGGCCACACTGCAAGTAAGTGCCCTGAGAAGGCATCTAGCTCTCATGATGGTGGGAGAAGGAACCAACTATTGCAGGAGGATGATTGTCAGAGTGTAAACTCACCAATTGGTAGTGCTGCACCAGTGCTTGAAGGAGAGAATATGATGAGTAAGAGGACCCTCGTGAAGATGCCATTGAAGCAGGAGCCCCCACAAAGGAAGAATCTCTTCAGAACCCAAGGAATAGCATATGGTAAGCTCTGTAAAATCATTGTTGATTCAGGTTCTACTGAAAATGTAGTGTCTACTGAAATGGTAGAAAAGTGTAAACTGAAAAGATTACCCCATCTTAATCCTCACAAAATATCTTGGTTGAATAAGAATTAGAACTATTTGGTGGAAGAACAAACTTGGGTAGAGTTTGAACTAGGTGATTATAGGGATAAGGTGCTATGTGAAATTATTCCTATGGATGCTTGTCACCTTCTTCTTGGACGACCTTGGCAGTATGATGTGAAGGCATAGCATGATGGTGAAAAGAATACATCTATGATCACCAAGAATGGTAAGAAGTTTTAGATGGATCCCTTACCAGAGCAGGTTGGAGAGAAGAGCAATGACAACAGTGTCATGTTAGTAAGTGGCAAAGAGTTCCTACAACTCATGAAGGAGAAGGATACCCAAGGGTATGCACTGATGATGAAGCCTGTATCCAATCAGCAAAGCAAACAGCAGAAGGAGATTCCATTGGAAGTGCAACAATTACTGGATAAGTACAAAGATCTTGTGGTAGAGGATACTCCTAACTCCTTACCACCTATGAGGGACATAAGTCATCAGATTGACTTGATTCCTGGAGCCACATTACCCAATAAAGCTGCCTATAAGTTGACACCACAGCAGAATGAAGAAGTAGGTAGACAGATTCAAGAACTTTTGGAGAAAGGTTTGATTAGGAAAAGTCTTAGTCCATGTGCAGTCCATAGTGTACTTGCTCCTAAGAAAGATGGCAAATGGAGATTATGCATTGATTCAAGGGCTATCAATAAGATCACCATAAGGTATAGATTTCCTATGCCAAGAATTGAGGATCTGTTGGACTATCTTGGTGGTTCATGTTACTATTCCAAGATTGATTTGAAATCTGGTTATCACCAAATCAGAATAAGGCATGGAGATGAATGGAAGACTGCCTTCAAAACAAATGAAGGTCTCTATGAGTGGCTTGTCATGCCATTTGGTCTTAGTAATGCTCCAAGCACATTCATGTGGTTAATGAATGAGGTACTTGTAGAATTTATTGGCAAATTTGTTATTGTTTATCTTGATGACATATTGATTTTCAGCAGGACCAAAGAAGAGCATGTGAAGCATCTTGGATAGGTGTTAAAGAAATTGCATGAGAGTAAGTTGATGATCAACTTGGATAAATGTGATTTTATGAAAACTGAACTAGTGTATCTTGGGTTTGTGATTTCCAATGGCTGTTTGAAAATGGATCCTACAAAAGTTGAGGCTATTCTCAATTGGCCTACTCATAAGACAGTAGGAGATGTAAGAAGTTTTCATGGTTTGGCAACTTTTTACAGGAAGTTCATTAAAGGGTTCAGTCACATAAGTGCTCCTATTCTCAATACCATCAAGGGTGGAGTGAAGTGTAAATTTCAATGGACAAAACAAGCAGATGATAGTTTTGAACTGTTGAAACAGAAAGTGGCCGAGTTACCTACGTTGGTACTCCCTGATTTTGACAAAGTATTTGTTGTGGAATGTGATGCAAGCCAACAGGCTATAGGTGCTGTTCTTAGTCAGGAAGGACATCCAGTAGCATTCTTTTCAGAGAAGTTGAATGAGGCCAAACAGAGGTATTCTACCTATGACCTAGAGTTGTATGCAATGGTGCAAGCTCTGAAAAAATGGAGACATTATTTACTTCCAAAAGAGTTAATTGTTTTTACTGACAAGCATGCTCTTAGCTTCCTAAATAGTCAAGAAAAGTTGAATCATAGGCACGTCAAGTGGATGGAACAATTGCAGGCCTATACCTTCACTATTAAGCATAAGAAAGGTGTTGCCAACAAAGTGGCAGATGCTTTGAGTAGAAGGATACTGGTCATACAGGAAGTACAAATGGAACATATGGGTCTAGAATGTCTGAAGGAGTTGTACAAGGATGATGCAGATTTCAAGGCTACCTATGAAGTGTGTGCAAGTTTGGCTAACACTTTTCATGGTGAGTATTCTGATTTTGTGCTGCAAGAAGGGCTCCTATTTAAAGGTAGTTTGTTGTGTGTTCCTAAATGTTCAATGAGGGACAATATCATCAAGCAGAAGCACAATGGAGCCTTAGGAGGACATTTTGGGTTGGACAAGACTTTAGAACAAGTCACCAGGTTCTATTATTGGCCCAAGGTACAGACAGATGTGAGGAGATATGTTGCAAGCTGTACCATATGTCAAAAGGCCAAGGGTATGTCTTCTAATGCTGGTTTGTACCAACCATTGCCCATTCCCACCCGACCTTGGGAAAGCATTAGTATGGACTTTGTGCTTGGTCTTCCTAGGACAGCAAGGGGTGTAGACAGTGTTTTTGTCATTGTGGATAGATTCAGTAAGATGGCTCATTTTGTGCCATGCAAATGCACAAATGATGCATCTCATATTGCTGGTCTCTTTTTCAGAGAAGTGGTCAGAATTCATGGTTTACCCCTATCAATTGTTACTGATAGAGACTCCAAATTTGTTGGTCATTTTTGGAGGACCCTATGGAGAAAATTGGGCACTCAGTTGTCTTTTTCATCAGCCTACCATCCCCAGACTGATGGTCAGATTGAGGTTGTTAATAGGTCCTTGGGAAACCTTTTGAGATGCCTTACCAAACAGCATGGATTGGCATGGGATTTAGTGATCAGCCAAGCTGAATATGCTTATAATGATTCAAGAAACAGAAGTACTGGGAAAAGCCCTTTTGAAATAGTTTATGGTTTCCACCCAAGAGGACCACTTGAACTCAAAGACCTCCAAGGATGGGATAAAAGGAGTGCTCTAGGAGAAGACTTTGCTGCTACCATGAAAACAGTACATGATCAGGTCAAGCTTCAGTTGGAGAAAACTGTCTCCAAGTACAAGGATAGGGCAGATCTGAAGCGAAGGGAGGTACAGTTCAAGGTAGGAGATTTGGTGATGGCCTACCTCAGAAAGGAAAGATTACCTAAGGGGCAACCAACCAAATTGTTGATGAAGAAGATAGGACCTTGTAAGGTAGTGCATAAATTTGGTCCAAATGCATATGAGATAGAATTACCATCTGGCCTTGGTATCTCTCCCATTTTCAATGTTGCAGACCTGTTCCCTTTTAGACCTCCATTACATACTGAAGATGGCTTAGATGCTGTGATTGAAGATGAAGACTGGATCAGAGATTTACCTCCAAGTAAGCCTTTGCAATTGGAATGCATTTTGGATTCCAAAATTGTCAAGAAGACAAGAACAGGGGTATACAAAGACTACTTGGTCAAGTGGCAGGATCTTCCTGATTCAGAGGCAACCTGGATGAGTGAAGCAGATATTCTAAAGCATGGGAAGACACTTCAGCAGTTAGCAACTCAAGGGACTTGAGTTTTTCCTGCAGGGGGAGTATGGTGCAGGAGCACATTCTCTGTAGTGCAGGGTCATCTTTTCTTTTGTTGTCTCATAAGGCTCTTAAGCCATTTCATTTTGTAATAAGGGTCAATTTGGTCCCATGAATGTAATTGTGCAAGGCACACATGTAGTTTTGCTTGTATGAAGGGTAAACCAACGGCTAACTGATTTGAAAATTAGTTTGCACGGTTGGAGGGGATAACTGCTGTCTCTACATCTTCTTTAGAGGCAGGTTGTATGTCACACGGAGCAGAGAGAGAGAAGTGTGTATTACAACAAGTTCTTTTTGATAACTGAATAAAGAGAGTTCTGGGTATGATCTATGTTGATTTTCTTGGTTGTTCTTAGTGACTTGATATCTTTATCCTGGTTTTGTAATTGGAACCCTAACCGGATGCTATCTGTCAATCCATAGTGACTCTGTAGTGTGCAGACGGTGTAAAACCCACGGTTCCACAGTGGCTGGTTCGTAACCTAGGAGTAGGGTTTTGATTCATACATGGAGACCCTTTCCTCTGTCCGCTGAGGCCTCGTGTAGTATCAGTGTGATGGGGGAAAGACTTTTCACGTCTGTTGTTGTTGAATTCTTGCCCAGGAAGCCAGAGAACTCAGTCAAGTTCGACTAGACATCGTCATGTGGCTAGTCGGGAAATCAGAGTGAAATTGGATAGTTTTGATGTGGGATCAGATTGCTACAAGTGATCGAGGGTTTGATATATGAATCGACCAAATTCCATTGTTCTGTCGAAAGGAATCCGAGTTCGGCGTCACATAACAGTTGGGAGTCTATCGGCGTGAGATCAAGTGTCGGAATAGCTTTTTGAAGGACCACCGATAGACTATGTCTAACCGATGAAACTGACATCGGCGTGAGATACTCTCCGTCTTGGCGAAGATTGGTATAGTGTTGGAGACACATACCATTGTTATTCGCATCGGTGAGAGAAACGATATCGGGCTAAGGAAAATACACTTGGCTGACGGTATAAAGTTTCACCGATCGGTGAGACATCCTTGGAGTGTCACTGATAAAGAGTATCGACGTGAGGAACCTTGTCGGGGGAAGCCGAAGAAGTCACGGCGACCGTTAGAGTCTCGCCGATAGAAACTCATCGAAATGAGATGAACCATCGGGGCCGCGAACCAGAGTCTTACCGAAGCGGAGGGTCTGGCCGATGTACCTGACAGTATTGGTGAGAAACAATGTATCGGTGTAGGTGAAGAAAGTCTGGCCGAAGTAAGAAGTCTTACCGACAGCTTCTTGGTGATAAGCACATCGATGTGAGATACAATATCGGTAGAGAAGAGAAAAGTCCCACCGACGATCAAGTCAGATCGATGGAGAAGCGGGAGTTAGACACTCATCGGTGTGACCGATAGCGTCGGCAGAAGATTCAAGGAGCCCGCCGATAGAATAGTGTCTTGCCGATAGGCAAGAGGGGATTGCTTCGGTGAGAAAAGTAAAAGGTCTTGCCGATAGTGAAGACATAGTCAAATCTTCATTCGCTTCTGCTGGCACTCTGCATCAAGTACCAGAAAACATATGCAGTTGGCAAGTGTTTAATGATGATAGGGACTTGTTAAAATTTTTGCACTGCATAGATGAATTTGAGAATCAAGAAATTGATTTCCAAGCTTTTGTAGAGACTATAGATGGAAAAGAAACTCTTGTGGGAAAAGAGATAATTCAATTGAAGACTAATAAAATCCCTAGAGGGTTAGTAGCTTTGGAAAGAGCTTTTGACAGTAGAGACAAATTGGTCACAAGGACATCTCCCGCAAATAAGGAAGATTTAGAAGAGATAAATTTGGGGACATCTCAGGCCCCCAAGAAGGTATATATTGGTAAGCAGCTCAAACCACACATTAGGAGTATGCTGATTGCATTACTGAGAAGGTATAAACATGTTTTTGCTTGGTCATATGAGGACCTAAAAGCCTATAGGGAAGATTTATTCCAGCATGATATCCCATTGAAGCCTGGAGCTAAGCCATTTAGACAGAGGCAAAGACCTATTAATCCTACCTTAGCTCCAAAGATGCAAGAAGAGCTTAAAAAGCTTAGGGAGGCTGGAATAATTGTGCCAATCAGACATTCAACTTAGGTGTCTAACCTTGTCCCAGTCAGAAAAAAGAACGGTGATATTAGGCTTTGTGTTGATTTCAGGAACTTGAATGCATCCTCTTTAAAGGATAACTATCCACTGCCTAATATGGAAGCTATGTTGCAGAGAGTGACTGGTTGTGAACTCTTATCCATGATGGATGGATTTTCAGGTTATAATTAGGTGAAGGTAAAGGAATCAGAACAGTATAAGACTGCCTTAACCACTCCATGGGGAACTTATGTATATGTTAGAATGTCATTTGGACTAACAAATGCAGGTGCTACATTTCAAAGAGCAATGGATGTTGCTTTTGCAGGATTGATTGATTCAATCCTGGCTGTATATCAGGATGACTTGACTGCCTATTCAAAGAAGGAGCAGCATTGTTTGCATCTAGAGCAGATTTTCATAAGAGCACTAGAGTATGGCATTTCTTTAAATCCAAAGAAGTGTGCTTTTGGGGTGGTTGAAGGAAAACTCCTAGGGCACATTGTTTCCAAGGATGGAGTCAGGATAGATCCAGAGAGAGTGGCTACTATTGACATAATTCAAATGCCAAAAACTATAAAAGGAGTTCAGTCCTTCTTTGGACAGATAAATTTTGTTAGGAGATTTGTTCCCAACTTTGCAGAAACCACAAGGAACATTTCCAAGATGATGAAGAAGGATGGAACTGTCAACTGGGAAAGTGAAGCAATAGAATCATTTCAGAGTATCAAAGAGGCAATCAAGATGGCCCCTGTTCTTAAATCTCCTAATTTTTCTAGGCCATTCCAAGTATTTTCATTTGCTTCCTTTCACACTGTTGTTGCATGTTTGCTATAGAAAAATGAAGATGGTTTTGAACAGCCCATAGCTTTCTTTAGTATGTCCTTGTAGGCTTCTGAGTTGAAGTATGATATTATGGAAAAACAGGCATATGCACTAGTCAGAGCCATCAAGAGTTTTAGACCATACCTGGTAGGATCACATGTAATTGCATATGTACCCCATGCAGCAGTCAAAGACATATTCACTCAACAGGAGGTGACCGGAAGAAGGTGCAGATGGATAAACAAACTGCAAGAGTTCAACATAGACATACAAGTTACCAAGTTGGTAAGAGGACAAGGATTAACCAAGATGATGGCACAGTCAAACTTGGAAGCATGCCAAGTTAATGCAGTCCAAAATGAGAGTGTAAATGTATCAAGATCTGAATGGTACAAGGACATTATATACTACTTGCAAAATCTGAATTGTCCTTCCCATTTCAGTGACAGTCAAAAGAGGACTTTAAAGTTACATGCAATCAGGTATGTTATTGTTTAAGGTGAGCTATACTGGAAAAACCCTGATGGTGTGCTGCTGAGATGTGTGGATGAAGATGTGGCTAATAATGTTTTGATTGACATGCATAAGGGATTGTGTGGTGGACATTATACTGCTCAAACAACAGCTCATAAGACTCTCAGAGCAGGATATTGGTGGCCCACTCTCTTCTCAGATGCACAAAGGTTAGTGAGGAAATGTGACCCTTGCCAAAGATTTTCAGGAAAATTGAGATATGATGGTGCTTTACCTCTCAGAACTCTAACTGTGGATGCTCCATTTCAGCAATGGGGAATTGACTTAATAGGTGAAATTGCAGACAAGTCAAGTGGGGGACACAGTTGGATTTTAGTGGCAACTAATTACTTTACCAAATGGATTGAGGCCATTCCAACTAAGAGAGCTACAAGTAAGGTGGTGATGGATTTCATACTGGAAAATGTTATCATCAGGTTTGGAGTACCATTCAAGATAGTCACTGATAATGCTATGTGCTTCAGATCAGGTGAATTTGTTGATTTTTGCAACAGGTATGGGATAAATCTATCATATGCATCACCATACCATCCACAAGGAAATGGTCAAGCAGAATCAAGCAATAAGAGCATCATGAAAATTATCAAGAGGATACTGGACAAGAACTAGAGAGCTTGGGACTCAAAATTAAAGTTAGCAATATGGGCTGACAGAGTGACAGTAAAAAAGGCTATTGGAATGTCACCCTTTGAGCTAGTAGATGGTGCATCAGCCAGATTGCCCATAAACAATCTCCTACCAGTTTACAGATTCATCCAGGAAAATGATGAGGAGATTGAAGACTCCATGACAGAAAGGGTGAACTAGCTGGTTGCACTAGATGAAAATAGAAGGAAAGCACACCAGATCAACCTCAAGAGACAACAAGATGTGAAATATCAGTTTGACAGGAGAGCTACAAAAAGGAAGTTTCAAGTCAATGATTTGGTGCTCATATGGAATGCAAAAAATCAGGACAAGGGTAAACATGGTAAGTTTGAACCCTTATGGATGGGCCCATATCAAATTTGCAGTATTCATGGGGAGGATTCTTATTTCCTCCAGGCCCTAGATGGTGAATTTCTGGAATTGCCTGTGCATGGCCAATTCCTTAAGTTCTATTTTGCATAGATGACTTGTCGTTGTGCACATTTGTAAAAATATGTATATAGTGTAAATGTTCTATACAGTTTGTGCTTTTTTTTTATTTTTTTTGCCTGGTCTACCCAGAGATCTGGTTCTCGCTGTAGGTTTTTCACCTGCACGTCCCCATTCGGAGCCAGTGTTAGCACTAATTTTGGTCTGGATTTGAGCGCAGGATGTTGGAGGGTTTTTTCCTTTTTGGGCCCTAAGTTTCCTTGTTCATCGCTGTGATTTTCTCTATCGGTGAAACTTCTTTTTGGGTACTTAGATTATGCTTGAACCATCATTTTGAACCATCGTGTTGAACCCTTTTGGTTCAAGGTTCAACGGTTCATGGGCTTAGGCTCCATCTTTTCCCGTCAGTGAATTCTTTGTTCATCTGTGTTATCGGCGTTGAACTTCTCAGTTGAATTTCTCTTTTGAACCATCGGGTTGAACTGGTTCAGGGTTCAATAGTTCAAAGCCTTATGATTTTAGTCTTATCGGCGTAACGTTCATCATCGGGTGGACGGTGGAGTGTTGGCCCGACGGTTTGCCTCTGGCCGATGGAAGGTTAGCGGTTTGCAAGGTTGGTTTCGGTGTGACATGTTCTATCAGGCTAACCGTTGGAGGGTTCACCGATATACAATGTTTGGCCGATGGATATGTTATCGGTGAGAGTTGTATTATCGACCCGAGTGTTTTGAGTTATGCCGACGACGGGAGGTTTGGCCGATGGAGGAGCGGAGTGTAGCTCATTGGCGCATCGGCTAGACTATTGTGATCGGCTGGGGAGATTTTGGTTGCTCCGACGGTGTAAGTCACACCGACGGAGGTGGTCTTCGGCGTGACTTGTGTTGTCGGCCAGAGGAATTTTAGGTTGGCTGATGGCGTGGGTCTAGCCGACGAAGGGGCAGGGCCTAGCCTGTTGATGTATCGGTGAGAGTTGGTCTGTCAGTGAAGGAGCTTTTGGCTAGGCTGATGGTTCTTCTCTGGCCAATGGGGATGTTGGAGGCTTTCAGGAGTTGTTCATCAGCGTGATTGGCTGTGTCGGCTGAGGGGTTTTTTTTGCTTGGCCGACGATAGTGGTCTGGATGATGGTGGTAAGATGGTAACTGCTAATGGGGTGCGAGCTGGTCATCGGAGAGACTCATACTATCGGTGGAGATCTGGAGAGTTGGTCCGATGGTGCATCTCTGGCCGATGGAGGGGATTGTAATGTAGCGGTCGGCAGGACAATTGAGGTTGGCAGGAGATTCATGGGCTTGGCCGATGGTGTTGATCTCGGCGATGGGCTTTGGGTGGAGGAGCATGTGTCGAGCGTCGCAAAAGCGCTCGACACCTATTATGCAAGTGACTATGCTTTTAAACTACTAAGGTAGTCTCCTCACCGTGCATGTGGGACTAATCTCCTTATATAATTTAAAACTGCGATAGAATGCATTTTGGTGGGAATTTCCTTTTTGAAGTGCCGCGATAGTTTTCAAGCGGCTGCAGGTGGTTGAGCCATCAATGGCGACTGTAGCAGGGGCATGGGCGAGTTGTTGAACAGTCGTGTACCTGATTTTTGGCATGAGGACTTCCAGATGGTGGCACAGGGCTCGAGGCCACCATTGTCTACTTTCTGTCTCTGCAGCAATAAATTTTGAGCGCCATTCCTTTGAAGGATCTGTATCTGGCGGATTTTTGTAATAGCCTTGTAATTAATTGTTGTGGTACACTTTCTGGCTGATATAAGCAGACTGTGTTACCATTGTTTAGGTTGTTGAAAGTTGAACATTTGGCTCTGTAATACAATACAGCTGATTTGGTTGCTCTGTATAGCAAAACCTGTGAGTTTATGTATCTCTTGTTGTACGTTTTTGCATGAACCCACTGATTTCATGGTTAATTCTATATGAGAAATGCTATGTTAGCATGTGTTTTGTTAATTCTGTCTCCAGTATTGCATGTAACTTTCTTCTGAGTCTAGATATTTAAGCAATGTTTGAGACTCTAGAACATAGAATTCCTGTGTTGAATGTCTGATCTCTTAACTTCTGCTCAAGGGGTAGATTAAATTGTTCTCAGATTGAACATTGGGAAGGGTATACTGCAATAGGGATACCATAAGTATAGATAGCTTAACACTCTGTATTGGGAGATATCTGTAAGGCAGGTATCATATGTATCCCCCTGAAATCCAGTTTTAGTTGTTCATGCATATCATTCACAGGTGTATGTCTACTGACTCCAGGCCCTGGATAGGCACCAATCTTGCTTTGTGTTTGTGTTACAACCATGTCCAGCTTTGCATCCAAACTTTAAATCAAAATCAAAATCTAAAACAACCATTAGGACATTAGAATTAGTTTTAGGATCCTCAGTCCTCTGTCTACAACTGCAAATAGGCCCAAAGCTAGCCCCTTTGCTCTTATCTTACAGTTTTGGTCTACTTACAGGAGGACTTATCTGCTTTCTGTCAGCATCCCAGCCTTGTATGTATATCCTCATGGATGTTGAGTAGGGAATACCCCCCTAGGTTTTGCAGAGCCTGAAGAAGAAGAGGAGATAAAATATAGAGTCTATCTCCTACACTGTTGGCCCCTGGCCCAGAGATCCTGTTGATCATTGATGGCTACCTTGTAGGGAAATCTGGGAGTAAGCATCCAGTCTGGGAAAAAACCAACACTTTCAATTACTATCTTTAAAGGAAAACTACTTGTCTCACATTATGGTAGGTATTAGCTATGCTTACATGTCATAAATCCACTAGAATCTCCAATTAGGCACTCTTGAATCTACTTGTCTCTCGAATTTAAATGGTAAAATAAAAAGTTATAACTTTAATAGTAAATCCTTTCCTTGAATTCTCAATCCTCTCAAATCAATCCAATACAATTTTTATAGCATAGTTTGTTTTATATTCTAACTTATTTGTAAACAAAACTGGAATATGTATATGTATATATATGTGTGTGTGTCTGTGTCTGTGTGTGTCTATATATATATATTTCTTTTAAACTATGCTCTACTATGAATTCAACTTATATATTACGTACATATATAAATAGGAGAAGACATCTAGTAGTGGTTGGTTTATCACACAAGGTCGACTGCAAGCACTTAGGCCGATTCTCATGGAAAGTGAGAGAGACATCACTATAGGAAGGCTTTGGAATCCTGACAGTCCATGGCTTGATTTTTGAAAGTTGAATGAAGTTTTAAAAATGACTCATTTTAGGAAAGATAGGGCTGATCTATAGCCAAATCAATAGTGAGGTTGCCCCAAAATGACCATCAGACCAAACAAAAGAAGGCAAATCTACAAGAGGACAAAAAAAATAGTTGCATGTCGAATACATGAAGGAAGCCAAAGTTCAAGTCAAAGAAAGAGGCTGCGCACCAGAAGGTGATGCCGATCGGGCCAAAACGTTGGTCACTAGAAGCCACTTTAAAAAGGCTTCAAAGGAAATTTTCTATGCAGGTCAAACAGATCATGAAAAACTACCTACACAGGTCAATCCAATTCATAATGAAGTCGACATGTTCAATCAACAAAGTGTTTAATCTAATCCAATACTGTTAATCCTTATTTCACCAGCATTAAAAGTATGGAAAAATTGGCTGAAGAAAGAAAAAGAAGTGAGGCCACTTACTCTAAATAGGTCTATCATCAAGATTGTGTTGAAAAGGGAAGTTTGAAGGAGATGAAGGTAAATTGACCAGAATACAAGGAAAACCATTCAATAACACTAAAGACCATACAAAGATCCCATACCCAAGGTCTTAACACATGAAAAAACCAGAAAGAGAGTTTTTGACAACCCTGGACAATTGGAGGAGGTCGACTTAAAAGAAAAGGAGGCCAATGCTTTCACAAGCAACAAATAGTGGAGAACATCTAAATCATTGTACTTATGTTCAAAGCTAGTTTATCAATGGAAAGGTCGATCAAATTGTTAAAAATGCAGGCTTTATCACGGATTACGACTAGTTATTACAAACTAGGTGGTTATAACACACAAAGGGAGGGAAAACTTGGTTTAGAAGATCATTGAATTGAAGTGCAAGCCGATCCATAAGTAATACGACAGATAAAGGCATAAGGAGACCTTTGTTAAACACTAAGAAGGTCGTTCAAATGAATATCGACTTCAATACTATATACATGGAATGTCTAAAATTTTGAGGGATTCAATAAACTAGAAAATAATTAATGGTTCGATGCCCATTACAAAGGTCTCTACAAGTGAAACACTGATATAAAACTAATTTATAAACATCTAAGCATTGACAAAAAGAGTTTTAAATAAAAGAGCACCCGATTCCTCCCTTGTTTGCGTTGCTTTGTTCTGTGCTTCCCCAATTCTAGTAAATGTTTTCTTCCTTTTGTCTTGAATCCTTCCTTCTTTCTTTTCTGAGTATTCTTTCTCTTCTCTCTCTGTGCGTCCACTCTCCACCTTTTCCCCCTTCTTTTATTCTTTTTTGATCCCTAATATTGGTGAGTTTATTCTTATAACTCTGCATTCCTTTACCATGCATTACACATGCAGAGTCCTTGACTAAAGGTTAAGTCTTTTTAATTATCCATTTAAGTATTTTCAATATAAGACCCTTATCTCCCATGCATATGTATAGTTATCAAAGATAAGCTACAATCATGAAAATCGTACTCTCAAACAAACTTCTTGAGGTGACGAAACAATTGTTTTGACTCAACCACTCAAATCATTCATGCCAGACAATTTCAGAAGATTATGCTACAAACATGAAATGAAACCAATCAACATGCAGAATGCTATGATACATGAACTAAGTGTGTGTGTGCTACATTGGGTTCCATCGTTTCAGTTCTTATCGATGGCTAGAACATCTCTACCTCAGTCATGTTCTCGTCTTCGATGAGTATCTGCGCTCAGTCGCACTCCAAATTGCATCAGTAGGTTAGTCCATAGAATCAATAGCCGAAGCAAATATAAATCCATCATAATAATTAAACATTCATCAATTATGACTATTTACCTGTTAGGTTTACACATTTTAACCATAGAGTAAAATTGTCAAGATAATAACCAATAATAAAACAAGTCACAAGGTTCGAGACGTGACAAAGTCCTTCCCTCATATGATGGGAAGTGGCTCACTAGTTATAGGAATCAATAAATCTATGAAGTAGTGCTATATGCATATATATACTGTGTAATTTAGCATATCTAAGAACACATAATATATTCTTAACACGTACTAGATTTGAGCAGATACTTTAAAGACAAAGTTTTCTATCATACTAGTTTTCTTCATTCTTTCAATGTTATGAATGAAATGATGTGTTGATTTGATTAATAGTCAATAGAGGAGAAGAGAAGGGTGCAGTTAATCCAAGCAAGGGCCCACTTGAGGTAGATTACAACTAAACCTTTATCCTATTAGTTTAGATTCTTGCAATCATAGTTAGATTTGTTCGTTATTAATTTGTTCTAGTTAATGAGTCAATTCAATTAATCTGCAACATCCACCATACACTTGTAGCAACTATTGTATAACTTCTGATTAGTTAAAGAGTTTATAAGATAGATTTCATATTTTAGTATTACATTCCTTTTATTATTTTGTAAAGAGTAGATTTTCCCTACTATACCCAACTCTAGTATTCCAATTCGTAGAAACCTACTGATGTACATACAACACCGTCACCGTACCAAGAAGATATGTCCCTAGGTTGATAAGATAAATGTAGTGTATCATAACTCAATAGGCTACTTGATATGGGATAAGAATATCCATTGAGTTGAATGTAAGCCTTAACTATATCAATTTTGTTGGGAATTGATAGAACTCAACATTTTTGGCATCATTACTGGGGAGCGGTGACAAGACTTAGAAGGTTTTGGGTTTTGAAACAATTTTCTTTACTTTCCTTAGATTTTAGTTTATTCCTTGCAACTTATGACTAATAAGAAAATAAAAATTGTAAACCTATATTCACTAACATTTTGTAGTAGAAGGCATTTGAGAGCTTTGAACATTACATGCAACATAGAAGAGACCGCTTTGAAAGATCCTTTCAAACAACAGAGATAATCAAGCAACAATTACCCAAGGTGAGGTACCTATAGAAACAAAACATGTTGTAGACCAAGAAGACACCATCGAAGTAGAAGGGAAGACAAGTGACCCTATCATAGAAGAAGAATAATTCCACTCAATCTCTCAACAAACACACCCAAGCGTTGTTTTAGGACAAGTCACAATGATTGATGAAGAAGTAAAAAATCCTATTGACCCTATTACCTGATGCAGAAGCATCTAGTGGTGTAAGGGAAATCTTGCATCACCCAAAACATTGATTTTGTTTTTGTTTCTTTTCAAAATTTATATTTCTAGTCCCATAATCGCTTGAATAATGATGTAGAACCTTTAGTTTTTCCAAACTGCTAAAAATACCTAACTACTATTTTTGGAAAGTTTGCATTTGAGTACGTATGGAAGCAAAAAATTACAGGAAGATTTGAAATTGAAAAATAAGACCTTTGGTGAAGGAATACATCAAAGATCATTTGTGGGCTAAAAGATATTAAAGTTTTTGTTTCTCGAAAAACCCCTGAAAAAGTTTCAAAGTTAGATTTGAGGAACTTAGAGGCCGTGTACGGCCCTAAAAATGGGTACAATTAGGAAAGCTAATACTTAGCATGTAGAACACTTTGCGAGATTTCCAACACTTCAAATAGTTCGTCAATCGTACAACTGGATCAAAAGTTATGGCTTCCAGAAGTTGACCTATTTTTGGAGGGAGTTACAAATTTTGAAATTTTGGGTGGAGGGCGCTAGAAAGAGCAATTTATGACCATTCTTGGGAACTATTTTGAGTAGTAGAGAAAAGGGGAAAAATGTAGAGTCAAGAAAAGGTGGGAAAATAGAAACCCTGGCTGATTTGAGGCTACAAAAGGCAAAAGTTTCCAGAATCTAGAGATAGGAAGTTGTAATGTGTTGCAGCCTGTGGAGGATTCATCCTCTAATTAGATTTTAGCTTCTGTAATGTAATGTGTTGTCCAAATTAATAAAAGAACATTCCTATTTTTTTCTATGTGCAATTTGTGTTATTGTGTGTTCTGGATTTTACTCCCTCATCAAGTGCTATCAGAGCAAGGGTTCCTGAGTGTGTAGACAGATTGCTGACCATGAGGTAGTTTGCACCAGGACCTAAGGTTGTGGGTTTGCTACAGAGATCAAAATGACTCCACGAAGAAACTATGGTGGGAGAAATGCTTTGACATAAGAGGGTTTTAGAACCTTACAAAGGCAAATCGATGCATTGCAAGATGAGCTATGAAGAGGGTTTGAGCCAAGAACAAGAGAAGAAAGCAAAAAGACGAAGCTGAAGAAGAGTTATCTGAGGAAGAACAAGGTGATGGAGGAGATCCCACATAAGTTAAATTGTTGAGGGCCATTTCAAAGATCAGAAAGAGGCCTAGGATCAAAGTTTCTACCTATTCTGGAGATCTAAATCTGGAAGAGCTTATTGATTGGATAAATGATATAAAGGAATATTTTGAGTATGAAGATGTGGAGGATTGATCAAAATAAGTGGGGTACCCAAATTTAATAATTTATTTTAATTTTCTCCTCATTTAAGTATTAATTTCAAAGGAGGAAATATGTGCAGTGACCTTTGAACTTTTGACTATGTTCATTTGGACTTCCGAGGAAGACAAGGTGTGGTGACCTTTCAGTTTTAAGCCCTTCATTTCAACTTCCAATGAGGACCTCGATGTGGCAACTTTTCAGCTTCTTTAAAAATGTATAAATGAGTTCAATTCAAAACCAAAAGGTGGGAAGTTTGAGGCATACATCTCTTCTCAGAGATACATCTCATCCGCTGAGATTGCCTAGCTGTATGAACTCTCCCAAATGGAGTCTCCAAGGCATACATCTCATTCACTGAGATTGCCCACATCGTATGAACTCTTCTTTTATGAAATAAAATCTAGTTCGCACATTGCCTATTATGTGTTTTACAATACCACTAGCCCAGTGCTAGGTATTGTCCTTTGAATTGACAAAATAATTTAGATCAGTGGTATCAGAGCAGGTCTGGAATCAATTTTTTGGTTCGATATAATCTTTTGTGTTATTTAAAATAAATAGTAGTTGCAATTGGTGTATACACAGAGATTGTGTAGAGTTTATGTATGCAGAGTGAGGCACCCATGATCTAGAAAGTCTACGACCTGTGAGATTTGGAAAGGTTGACGGTTGGTGTGAAGGTCGATACATAGCCTAGTTTTTGTGAAATAGTTTTTTGAAATCCATCAAAGGCTAAACGGCCTGTTGGCTGGAGACCACGTTGAGCGGCCTCTTGTTTGTGGCAAGGCACGACCCGTGCATATACTAGGTGCGACCTGTTTTGAAAGCCATGGCCTGAGAAAACACGAGGTGTGTTGTGAAAAGAGGGTTGTTTTGAATGTGTTTAGCTCCAGAGAGGGTTATTTGAAGGCAACATCACCCTCCCTTAACAAAGTGTTGGATATAAGAAAGCCACAGTTATAGCATTCAATTGCAAACTGTTTAGCCGACCACCACACCTGCACAAAGAAAAACTTGAGAACATTTTCATATTCCACCAGTGAAACTTCCAAATCCATAGGACATGAATTGCCCCACATTTGATCAAAGTACCTGTCGCACCTCTTAGCTCAATCTTCCCACAAAGAAGAAGAACATTGTTGTTTCTCTTGTACTACTTAAGTTTCGATCTTGTTAACACAGGTGAGAGAGGGAGTAAAATAAATCCATATTGCATAAACCCTCATTCGCCCACAACGGTTTGGAATGTTTCGATGGCCCTCACCAATGTAGATGATTTCACCTATGCATTCACCATACTCTGATAGTTGTGATAGATCAGTGTCCCCATATAGAAAATAAGAAAATATCTCTCTCCATACAACAAGTGAGCTTGTTCGATGTCACCTTTTTCCAGGTAGTAGTGATCACCATCTCCATATTCTAGGTGATAGAGCCTCTTCTACTGACAATGGCTAAAGGCCTCGGCCTCTCCTCCCTCTCCAATATCAAACTCCTTAAGATAGATGGCCACAAGCGTAGGAGGTGCCCTGGAGCTATGGTCCACATCTGCCTTTACTACAATTTTCCCATTGCTATCTATGGTCATCTTAGTCCCTATGAACATGCTTTTTTTCTTAATGTGTACCTATTGTTGAGAATTTATGTTAGTGTTCACATGTTAGTGTGAGGTAAAGTGAGTTAAATTAATAACTCACATAGTTATTATGAGTGTTAGGAATATTTGTTAGGTTAGTTAGTCATATGTATAGAATAATATAGAAGTATGTTGTTATAGTTTGTTATTGTATTAGTGGTACGAATGTGTTGAGTTGTTAATTAAACAACTCAATATATTTGGGTATGTTGTTTCGGGAGTTTCCTATAATGTAGGAGATTAAACTCCTATATAAGTGTGATGTATTGGATTGAAAAATAAGAAACACAGTATTATTTGTATATGAAAAATTTCAGGCTTCTATGACTCTGCCCATAATTCTTTTATGGTATGAGAGCACACATTATATCATTGAGAATTTGTTAAATTCTAGTAGTGGGAAGCACACTTTTTTTATCTTCATTTTTATTTATTCCTGTTGATCTCACATGCCCAATCCATGCTCATCGCTGCAACTCTCTGTTGTGTCTCCTCGAGTTGTGAGACATTTAATTTATTCCATTGCACAAGCATTTGGTGCAACAGTATAGAAAGAGAGCTTCAAGTTCATTCGATAGAGATCGTAATGCATTTCAAGTCTTAGTGCCTCCACGCAAGGTATGAGGAATTGCACATTCAGCAAACAGTAATGCAACTTATTTTGTAGCTTAATATTCTTCTTGTACATTTATTAAATCTGTCACAAAGTGATTCTCTTTCCCAGTCGACTTGTCAATGATTGAATATCAGAACTGGGCGTCCAAAATTTCTTTCAAAGCAGTTCAATAAAATTATGATTTCTCTCTCAATAGTGAACCAAAAATAAAAATTCAACATGTTCTGAAAAGCTGATGAATAGGAGAATAAAACCCAAAAACATTTTGAATAGATTCTCAGCGATATATGAGAAATTTAAAGCAAAAATCTGACATGAAGAAGTGACGCGACAGTTGATTTCTGAACAAATTTCAATAGTGGAAACATAAGCAATATTTGATCTCCTGTCTGAAGCCGTATGGGTGGACATGAATCCATAGACTTTCTGAATTTGTAGAAGGCAAAGAATTTTTTTTTCTTACTACTGCGTTGGAGAAAAATTTCATACGAGAATGAGGTATTGAAGGCACCTTAGTTTTATCCATGAAGTGCATTAAATTACTTTTCATTTCAATGAGTTACAAGGATATATATTTGCATTGCTCAATGTCATAATGCTTCATGTGAAGAAGAAGAAAAGTGTGAGCATAGAAGTGTTAGGAGATAAATTACATTTGAGAAAATTAATAGGGAGACATAAGTGGTTAATTTTATTTTAGGAAGGTAAAAGTGTATTACATTTAAGGGATTCATCTTAAATTTATTTTATATATATAAAAAAATAATAAAATTGTCTCAATTGTAAATGGACGCATTATCGCTTTCATCTTGAGGGGGGCATTCTAAAATTGAGCTTAAAAACTAAATTTGCTAAGTAGCAAATCTATTGGAGGATGGAGGAACAGGAGGTTGGAGGACACTCAACGACCTCTCGTGAGTCACTAGCGACGGGGTTGCAAAATTGTTTTAGTGACAAAAGAACTTGTGCCAAAATGACTAAAGCCAAGATTGGTTTCCAGGTGGCAGCGGCAACCGTTTCATACCATTTGTGATCAGAGTGGCAATGATCTATAACAATGGTTGCATACACGACAATGAGGGCTTGGTGTTCAAGATTTTTGTGGTTGGATGTGTATGTTCGCAATCACATTTCTTGGTTGTATGTGAATGGATGTGTTTGTCCACATTCACAAGATGATGTAAGTGATTGGAAGTGTTTGTCCCCAGTCACAGGAGTTGGTGATTATGATTGCATGTGTTTGTCCCCAATCATAATTGTTGTGAGCATATGCGTGTGTCCCTGTTCATGACTGATGTTGGATAGATGTGTTTGTCCCTATCCAAACTTGATGTAAGACCTTGGATAGAAGTGTTAGTCCCTATCCTTGGATCCATGGGTAGATGTGTTTGTCCCTATCCCTGGATTAAAGCACACTAAGCGTAGTGAGGCTAGTTCCACTATTGCATGACATGAGTAGATGGGTATGTCCCTACTCTTATCTTATATTGTTTGGTGAGCTATTGTATATGGTCAAGTATTGTGATGTACTTTAACCCCATGTTCACACTAAGGGGAGGTGTTGGGAATTTATGTTAGTGTTTGCATGTTAGTGTGAGGTAAAGTGAGTTAAATTAATAACTCACATAGTTATTATGAGTGTTAGGAATATTTGTTAGGTTAGTTAGTCATATGTATAGAATAATATAGAAGTATGTTGTTACAGTTTGTTATTGTATTAGTGGTACGAATGTGTTGAGTTGTTAAAACAACTCTATATTTGGGTATGTTGTTTCGGGAGTTTCCTATAATGTAGGAGATTAAACTCCTATATAAGTGTGATGTATTGAATTGAAAAATAAGAAGCGCGGTATTATTTGTATATGAAAAATTTTAGGCTTCTATGACTCTGCCCATAATTCTTTTACCTATGTGATGAGAGGATTCAAAAGACATGAACAATTAAAAATGCATGATGGATTATTTATATGTGGGGCTCTACACTATTGGTAGTCATTCTTGAAGAGATAATTTTGAGCAACACTTAAAAGTGACACAATTAGCGTTAAATCTTGTTTTCCATCACTTAGGAAGCATACAGAGATCGCATAACATGCATGGTAATTACAGTATGCTAAACATGTCATCTTCCATGTTTCTTCTTCCAATTCAAAATTTGGAGGTCTTCCCTCTACTAGTGTTCATCAGCCCTCTAGTGGCCTTTCAAGTGGATGTTTTGCATCAAATAATCTCCTATTCTTTCCCAGTTATCATATGGTGGAATACATGGGAATACGGGAATGGCAAACCATGTAGGTTCTGGGTTATCTCTTACAAGTAACACAAGAGATAGGATAATAGGCTCTACTACCATTATGGGCAGATCGGCAAGGTAGCTGAGGCTTAATGAAATTTATTTCAATTGACCAAAAGAGCATAATTTTAAGAAGGTACAATGGGGCCCATTGCCTCTCAAGGGGGGACAAATGATCAAAATAAGTGGGGTATCAAAATTTAATAATATATTTCAATTTTCTCCTCATTTAAGTATTAATTTCAAAGGAGGAAATATGTGTGATGATCTTTCAACTTTTGGTTGTGTTCATTTGGACTTCCAGGGAAGACAAGGTGTGGTGACCTTTCAGTTTTAAGCCCATCATTTCAACTTCCAATGAAGACCTCAATGTGGCAAATTTTTAGCTTTTTAAAAAATGTATAAATGAGTTCAATTCAAAACCAAAATGTGGGAAGTTCGAGGTATACATCTCTTCTCAGAGATACATCTCATCCACTGAGATTGCCTAACTGTATGAACTCTCCCAAATGGAATCTCCAGGGCATACATATCATCCCCTAAGATTGCCCACATTGTATGAACTCTTCTTTTATGAAATAAAATCTAGTTCACACATTGACTATTATGGGTTTTACAATACCACCAGCCTAGCACTAGGTATTATCCTCTGAATTGACAAAATAATGTAGATCAAGGATCCAGAACGGGTCAAGTTCATAAAAATGAAGTTCAAGGGCCATGTCGATATTTGGTGGAGGGAGGTCCAGTTAGAGAGAAATAGAAGAGGAAAAGGAAAGATTACCAAATGGGATCGGATGGTGGAAAAACTAAAGAAGTAATTCATTCATATGGACTATGAGTTGGAGTTGTTAAAGAAGCTAGAAGGATTGAAGCAAGGTAACAAGTATGTTAAGGAGTATACAGAAGAGTTTTATAAGATTACTATTAGGACAGGCCATGCAGAGGCCAATAGGGAGTAGGTAGCCCATTACATTAATGGGTTGAGGCCAAGTATTTAAGAGGAGATGAGCCTAGTTAGAATGACCACCATAGAAGATGCGTACCCATTTTCCCTGAAGGTGGAAGAGAAGTTGAATAAAAGATTTGAAAGCAAGCAAAGGGGAAGAGGTCAAGGTGGAAGGACTGGTGGAAGGTCCTATGGAGGCCGAAATGAAGATCAAAATAAAAGTGAAGAAGCTGGCACCAGTCAAAATCAGAGAGGAGATAATACCTATCACCCTTGTGACCAAAATAAAGGTGAGAAAAGATGAAGAGGAAGAAATTGACTTGGGCAAGGACCTAGAAGAGGAAGTTTCAGAGGAACCTATTTCCAATGTGGAGAAGGACATCAGGCATACGAGTGTTTGCAACATCAAGGAAGGACAAATAGAAGACCCGAAGGTAATGCATGAGTTGCACATGTAGATAAAATGCATAGTCTGATCATTCTGAAGATGCTGAAAGGGGAGAAACCCTAGTTGTCAGAAGAACCTTGTTGAATGAGGAGAAAGAACCAGATCAGAGGAAGAGTTTATTCTGCACAAGGTTTAAGTGTGAAGGTAAGTGTTGTGATATTATTATTGATCATGGAAGCTATGACAATCTTGTTTCAGAGGAGATGGTTAACAAGTTGAAGTTGACAAGAAGGCATCCACATCCATATAATATTGCATGGTTGTAGAAAGACCATAGAGATTTGGTCAATTAGTTGTGTTTAGTCAAGTTCAAGATTAGATACTACCATGATGAGGTGTTGTGTGACATCATACCGATGGATGCATGCCATATGCTATTGGGAAGGCCGTGGCAGTATGATAGGCGTGCTGTCCATGATGGCAATGCAAACACCTATTCCCTAACAAAGGATGGATTTCATCATAATTTGAAGATTTTGAAGGTGGAAGAAACGGTATGTAGTACTACCAAAATTTGTTCGGTAGATGGTAGGAAATTTTTGGAGGGTATGAGGCATGAGAGTCATTGCTTTGCATTGATTCCTACGATCAGCTAGGAGAAATGTGAAGATGTACTAGCAGAAGTCTCAGATCTATTGGAAGAATTTTAGGACATTGTCTCTGATAATGTACCAGAAGGTTTACCACTGGTGAGGAAGATAAGTCACCAAATGGATATGATACCAGGATCCAGTTTGCCAAATAAGGCAACCCATAGAATAACTCATGTAGAGAATGAAGAGCTGAATAGACAAGTTCACTAGTTGTTAAGGAAGGGACTGATAAGAGAGAGCCTAAGTCCATGTACGATACCTGTAGTACTAGCACTGAAGAAAGATGGAGAGTGGAGAATGTGTACAGATTCCCAACCCATCAATAAGATCATGATCAAGTATATATTTCCATTGTCCAGAATGGATGACATGATGGATTGTTTGAGTGGAGCCAAATACTTTACAAAGATTGATTTGAAGAGTGGGTATCACCAGATCTGAATCAAAGAAGGAGATGAATGGAAGACAACCTTCAAGACAAAGGAAGGTTTGTATGAGTGGTTAGTCATGCCAAATGGGCTAACCAATGCACCGAGGATATTCATGCGGCTCATGAATGAGGTATTGAAAGAGTATTTGGAATTTTTTTTATTGTTTATTTAGATGACATTTTGGTTTTCAATAAGACTTGGGATGAACATCTGATGCATATTAGAGGAGTTTTAGAGAAGTTGAGGGATGAGAAGTTGTTGATTAATCTGAAGAAATATAGTTTTGTAAAGACGAAGTTGGTATACCTAGGATTTTTTGTTTCAAATGAAGGTCTTAAGATGGACCTAGAAAAAGTAAGGGCTATTGTTGAATGGCCCATGCCAAGGAGTGCTACAGAGTTACGATCTTTTCATGGTTTGGCAAGTTTTATAGAAAATTTATTAGGAATTTTAGCAACATTTGTGCACCCCTAACTGAGACAATGAGAGGGGATAGAAAAGAGTTTAAAGGGACTACATGAGCAACCAAGATTTTTGATACATTGAAGAAAAAAGTTACAGAGGAACCTTTTTTGGCACTTCCAAATTTCAATAAGGTATTTCACGTAGATTGTGATGCTAGTGGCAGTGCTATAGGAGTTGTTTTGAGTCAAGAAGGTAAGCCCATTGCCTATTTTAGTGAGAATCTTAATGATACCAAGAAAAAGTATTATGTTTATGATCAGGAGTTTTATGCTATAGTTCAAGCTTTGAAGAAATGAAGACATTATTTGTTGCCAAAAGAGTTTGTTTTATATACTGATCATCAGGCTTTATAATATATGAATAGTTAAGGGAAGTTAAACTAGAGGCACTTAAAATGGGTTGAGTTTTTGTAGAGTTATACTTTTGTTTTGAAACATAGGAGTGGAAGATCAAATAGAGTTGCAAATGCCTTAAGAAGAAGGCAAAATTTGTTGACAGAAATGAAGATAGAGGTTGTTGGGTTCGATGAGATCAAAAGTTTGTATCCTGAAGATCTAGATTTTACAGAGGCTTGGAAAGCTTGTTTGGAACCTGTTACTTTGGACATGATAAAATGGTTGGATTTCATAATCCAAGATGGCATGTTGTTTAGAAGAAGCCAGTTGTGTATTTCAATGAGTTCCATGAGAGAGAACCTAATTAAGGAGAAGCATAGTGCAGGATTAGTTAGACACTTTGATCGAGATAAGACCATTGCTATTGTTGGTGAGCATAATTATTGGCCATAGTTGCAACAAGATGTGAGGAAATTTGTGCAAAGTTGTAGAGTGTGTCAAATGGCAAAAGGAACAAGTCAGAATATAGGGCTATATCAACCATTACCTGTACTAGAGAGGCCATGGGATGATATTAGTATGGATTTTGTTCTTGGTTTACCTAGGACACAGAGAGGACATGATTCCATTTTTGTGCTGGTGGATAGATTCTCAAAGATGGAACATTTTATTCCTTGTAAGAAGACTAATGATTCTGTTCATATTGTAGAGTTATTTTTCAGAGAGGTGGTGAGACTACACGGTCTACCTAAGAGCATAGTTTTAGATCGAGATACCAAGTTTGTTAGTTATTTCTAGAGGACATTGTGGAAGAAGTTGAAGACAAGTTTGAAGTTCAGTTCTGTACACCATCCACATACTGATGGACAGATGGAAGTGGTGAATAGGAATTTGGGTAACCTACTACGATGCTTAGTAGGAGATAAGCCCAAGGGATGAGATTTGATTTTACCACAGGCATAATTTTCTTACAACAATTATGTTAATAGGAGTACAAGTAAATCACTTTTCCAGATTGTATATGGGAGTAGTCCAAGAAATGCTTCAGAGTTAAGGAAGATGGACAAGGGAGAAAAGACAAGTACTGAAGCTGAAGACTTTGCAGATCACCTAAAGAATTTGCATGAAGAGGTGAGAAAACACATTAATAAGATGAATATCTAGTACAAGGCTAAGGCAGATCAGAAGAGGAGATATAAGAAATTTCAAGTAGGAGATGAAGTCATGGTTTACTTGAGAAAAGAGAGGTTTCCAGTTGGAACATGTAATAAGTTGAAAATGAAGAAATTTGGACCATGCCTAATCCTGAAGAAGCATGATTCAGGAAATAAATATGAGGTAGAGCTGCCAAGTGGGATTAACATTTCCCTTGTGTTCAACATTGATGATTTAACAAAATATCATGAAGGTGGAACAGAGGATGGACCAACAGAAGAATAGTGGAGTATTCTGACATCTACTTCAAAGGAGGAGATAGAAGAGATCTTGGATAACTATGTAAGAAGTACTTAGAATAGGAAATATGAAGACTATCTGGTGAAGTGGAAAGGAAGGCCTATTGAAGATTCTTCTTGGTTGTCTAAGGTAGAGGTTGACCATTTGGGGTTTTCCTCAAATACCTGAGACGTGACAAGGTCACTTCTCAAATTACCCTGGGTGTCTGATGCAAGAGTATCTAGTGGTGTAAGGGAAATCTTGCATCACCCAAAATCTTGATTTTGTTTTCATTTATTTTCAAAATTTGTATTTCTGGTCCCATAATCGCTTGAATAATGATGTAGAACCTTTAGTTTTGCCAAACTACTAAAAAAAGCCAACTGTTATTTTTTGAAAGTTTGCATTTGAGTATGTATGGAAGTGAAAATTCATAGGAGGATTCAAAAGTGAAAAATAAGACCTTTGGTGAAGGAATCACTCAAAGATCATTTGTGGACTAAAAGATATTAAAGTTTTTGTTTCCCAAAAAACCTTGAAAAAGTTTCAAAGTCAGATTTGAGGCACTTAGAGGCCCCGTACGACCCCGAAAATGGGAAGAATTGGCAGAGCTAGTTCTTAACACATAGAACACTCCATAAGATTTCTATCTCTTCAAATGGTTTGTCAATCGGACACCCGAATCAAAAGTTATAACTCCCAGAAGTTGACCTATTTTTGGAGGGAGTTACAAATTTTGAAATTTTGGTTGGAGGTTGTCAGAAACGGCTTTTTATGACCATTCTTGGGAACTCTTTTGAGTAGTATAGAAAAGGGGGAAAGTGTAGAGTCAAGAAAAGGTGGGAAAACATAAACCCTAGCTGATTTTAGGCTATAGAAGGCAGAAGGTTCCATAATCTAGAGATAGGAAGTTGTAATGTGTTGTAGCCTGTGGAGGATTCATCCTCTGATTGGATTTTAACTTCTGTAATGTAATGTGTTGTCCAAATCAATAAAAGAACATTCCTATTTTTTTTGGTGTGCAATTTATGTTATTGTGTGTTTTGGAATTTACTCCCTCATCATCACCTTTCAGTTCCCTATCTCTGACCAGGTGTTAGAAGTAGCCATGAGGAATATTCCCCCCTCTACCTTACCAAATTTTCATGGATTAATCACAGAGGTTCTAGACACATTTATATTTGAATTTGACATCCTCTATTGAAGCTATGACTATACCATATATGCACATAGATTGAAGCTTTTTCTAGCTACCCTCAAAGATGCTACCTTGAGGTGGTTTATAGGATTAGGCAGAGATGTAGTGGCAGATTGGTGGACCATGAAGAGAAAATTGCAAAAATATAAAGATTATTATAGAGGCAGGGACATGAGAGGAGATGATATATTCAAAATGACTTAGAAAGAAGATGAACCCCTTGAGGACTATGTAGAAAGGTTTCTGCTCTGCCTACAAAAGTCATGTCAAAAGAGACTATCCCCAGAATCACTTAAACTTGTATTTCTAAGGGGAGTTAATGAAGAGTGTATGGATGGTCTAGACTTGATTGGGGGTGGAGATGCTTCCCAGGTATCATTTGATGATGTTTATAGGATCTGCATAGAGTACTCAAGGTCCATAATGAAAAAGACCTACAACCTCAGAGCTTTGTCTTCTATAAAGACTACTACAGGAGTTTCCAGAGTAGAGCTCAATAATCTTCTTAAGGATATGAAAAAAATATTATAAGCCACATGGCAACTCAATTAGACATAATGCATGTAAAGAAGAAACATGAGGAATTAGAAGCAACTTTGATCAAGTACTACCCCCATTGTTGATGAAATAAGATTGATTGTAAATGCAATCGAGTAGCTAACATAGTTGAAGATAGGCATGAGATAAGAATTCAAGTTGATGGAAGGTGAAGATGGACAAATTTTTTATGTAGCACAATGTAAACCATGGCCGCCATGACAAGGTATGTTTCAAGATCCTTTGTCATATAGTACTTCATTTCCTAGTTCATTTTCAAATGCTCCCAACTGGTATAATACTCCATGGAACAACATGCCTCCTCCATCTTGGAAAAATCAATACCATCTAATTGGACACCTCAACAAGGTGGATGGAAACAACAACCATACCAGTCAAAAGTCTAAAATCAATAGTGGAAACCACTGCTCAATGCATGGCAGCAACGATGGTGGGGAAACCAAAATTGGTCTAACCCCAATGTTCGCTTCCAACAATAGCCACAACCTTTGCTTCAACAAATAGAAATTATGTCAAGGAATGCTACTCCTACACCACCAAGATCCAATTAGTTACTTTCCTTCCAACCATAGACACTAACCCCTAGGAAAAAATAGAACACCAAATCTTGAGCCAAAAATTTCAAAGGTAGAAATAATGAACCACAATCCCCCATTTCTAGATAGGTTGACCACAACAAAACAAGAACCTGAACTAGTATTTGACTTTTTGAGACAACTAAAAAATGTTTGTGTCAAAATTGCTTTATTACAATTTACATCAAGACCATTGGAGAATTATGTCTAAAGAAATTAGGGTGAAATCTTAAAGACCTACAAACTCTCCAAGTCATTGAGAAACTTGCAGATATTATGCTTGGAAATATAGTCATTCCAAAATACGTAGACCCTGGTAGCCAAGTTGTGAATGTTCACATTAATGACATTCTTATACAAAACACTTTGATTGATTTAGGTGCCACCATTAATGTAATGACCAAAGAGATAATGTAAACTTTACAACTTATTAATCTTCATCCTACCCCCATGGTACTGTAATTAGCAAATTGTTCAACTATTAAACCAGAAGGAGTTATTGAGGACTTGGTCATTACACTAGATTCCTGGGAATATCTAGTTGACTTCATGTTTTTGTAGCCAAAGACCAACCTATGAGGATACCACTGATACTAGGAAGACCATGGTTGGCAACAACCAATGCATTTATTGGTTATAGATCAAGAAATATTATAATTTGCAATGGGAATGTAACTGATAAGTTGGTTCTGTATCCCTCAACACAACATTTTGCTAACCTAGAATAACTAGTATGGCCAAATCCTGAAGATAATGACCAATACTTGATTCAAACATTGATGACCATAGGAAGAAGCCCTCTAGTAGAAACCCAGGATGAGGAAACTATACTCTCAAAAATCATACAAAATAACTATGGAATGGATCCACAACTGAATAATTGTTTGACATGTGTGTCATGTATATTACATAATATCTTTCCTACAACACACTCACCAGACTATGCATCTGATATTTGTATATTTCATCACCTATTGCCTCACAATTGTTGTCTTAATACATCATATCTAAATGATGCTTCAATGACATCCTTAATAAAGCAAGTTGAAATTTCTTCTAGAAGGTCACTAAACATCAACAACCAGTTGACCATGTAGCAACAAAATGAACTAATTACCATGCTTCATGCTCCTAAAATAGCCTTTGCATGGGACTATCATGACATGAAAGGCCTCAACCCAAACCTCTGCACACAACACATATACATTAAGGATGATTGTAACCCATGAGACAATCCCAAAGGAGAATGAATCCTACAATCCAGGATATTGTCAAGGATGAATTAAAGAAACTCCTAGACTCTGGCTTCATTTATCCCATATTAGATAGTCAATGGGTTTCCCCTTTAGTGCTAGTGCCCAAAAAGGGTGGTAAATGGCATGTTTGTATTGATTATATATAACTTTATTCTACAAAATAGAAATATCACTTTCCTCTTCCATTTATCAACCAAGTTTTAGTTTCTTTACGAGGTAAAAAGTATTTTTCCTTTTTGGATCATAGATTTAGTGGCTATAACTAGGTCAAGAGTGCACCTAAAGACCAAGATAAAACAACCTTCACATATCCCTGGGGCACATATGCTTACGTATTCCTTCCATTTAGTTTGTGTAATGCCCTTGCCACTTTCCAAAGGGTTGTGCTGAGTATTTTTTTTAACTTACTCATGATTGTTTAAAAGTTTACATGGATGACTTCACAACTTATGGAAACACTTATGAGGAAGCCTTAACCAATCTGGAAAAAGTACTACAAAGATGCTAAGACCATAGCTTATCCCTTAGTAATAAAAAGTGCTACATGATGATGGAGGAAGGTATAACTTTTAGACACTATATTTCACAAGCATGTATTCAGGTAGATCCCACTAAGATTGAAGTTATCACAAATCTACCATTACCCTAGAAACAAAAGGATGTAAGGAGTTTTCTTGGCCATGCAGGCTATTATCGTAGATTCATCAAAGGCTTTAGTAAAACAACTACACCTCTATTTGTTTTGCTTACCAAAGATGTTGATTTTACCTAGACAACTACACATCAAGAAGGCTTTCAATCCCTAAAATATTCCTTAACTACAAAACCCATGTTGTGAGGACCAAATTGAACAATCCCCTTTCATATCCATATAGATGCATTTGACTTTGTTGTAGGGGCTATCCTGGGCCAAAAAGATGGCTCATTAGAATATGCTATATACTTCATTAGTAAAAATCTCCAAGCAACATAACTGAACTACACTGTTAGTGAAAAGGAACTCTTCATTGTGGTGTATGCCATCAATACATTTCACCATTACATAACTAGTTACACTGTCTTCATTCATACTAACCATGCAACCATAAGGTATGTAATGAACAAACCTGTAGTTAGTGGCCAGTTACTAAGATGGTTGTCATTGCTATAATAATCTAATATCACCATTAGGAATAAACTTGGTAAAGCCAATGTGGTGGCAAACTTTATTTCAAAACTAACCCTTGATGTAGATGATCCCATTGTTGATGACTCATTTCCAGATGAACATTTGTTTTCCCTAACAATACATACTCTATGGTATACTTACATTGCTAATTACTTGGTTGCAGGAAGAACTCCTTCACATTTTTCACCAAGGTAAAAATGTAATCTAGTGGAAAAGAGCCTTCCATAGTCTTGGATCTCTAACTATCTCTTCTACACTAGCTTTGACAATATTATGCGCTGATGTATTCGAGAAGATGAGGTATTTTACATTCTATGGGCTTACCATGACAAACCCTATAGTAGACATCTCATAGCTAAATGACCAACATTTAAGTTACTAATAACTAGATATTAATGGCCAACATTGCATAAAGATGTAGTTCTATATACATATAGGTGTGACCACTGTGATAAGTGAATTCTAAATGAAGATTATAACTAATCTAATGCATAAATACACAATTATACCTTCATGAAGACCTCACAAATCCATGCGGGAAGGAGATGCACCCGCTTGATCTCCTCAAATTGTTCCCTTGATGAAAATGACGAATGTGGATTCCTCAATGTCTACAACACACTATAAATGAGTGATTAGGGATTTGATGACTGATTTGGATGGAGATAGGGGATGATCAGAGTGATTTGGGTAGAGTTCTGATGAGATGAGAGGATTGAGATAAGATTTTGGCAGAGGTTTGGTAGGATGAAGAGATCTCTTGGAGAGATTGGGCAGAGGTTTGATGCCTAGACTTGGCTTCCTAAAATGGCTTGGGAGAGGCTCTATTTATAGAGTTTTGGAGGGATTTTTGATCCAAGGGTGGAGATTGATTGGAAAGATCAATGGTGGAGGATGGAGATGATATGGAGGGCTCAGATTTAATCTAGCAAAATGGATGGCTATGAATAAAAGTGATTCTTTTATTCATTTTGGGGAAGAGGAAATTATTAAATAAGTTATGGAAGGAAGATTATTTCTAAATAAAAGATTCATGGGAGGGAAATCCAAATGAATTAAAAAATTCATTTGGAGGGAAATAGAGGTATAGGTATGGGAAAAATATTTATTTATTATAATGTGGGATTTTAGGTGGATTTATTCCCATTTCTTTATTTGGAGAATGTGGGAGAGTGGGTTAAATTAACTTAAGTCTAGGTTAATTAGATAAATAGGATTTATCTCATTAATAGGGATTAGGGAAAATCATCTAAATGAATATTAGGAATATTCATTTAATTGATAGGATAGGGTTGTAAGGTTAAATGGACTAATTAGGTGAATTAATTGATCACCAGGGATATGCAGATTGGGGGAATGGATTAGTGCGAGATACAGAAAATTGGTTTGCAGAAGCAGTCCAATTTTAGGTGTCTACATTTGCCCCTCTTTGAGATGGTGTTGCGGCTAAGCAACATCATTTCAAAGAAGTTAAAACATAGAGATGGATCGGATAGAAAAAAGATTTTGGTTTGGAAGAATAGGGTTTGGGGATAATTGGTAAGGGTGATGCCCCCTCGAGAGGATAGGCGGGTTGCAAGAACACGGTTGTGCTCTCGAAATGGATGGGATAGATTGGTAGAACTGGTCAGAGGATAAGTGGTGGGGTGAAAGGATGATGATGTTCAGAGATGATTGGTGGATGATCATTGTGCTGAAACTGAATTTGAGCAATCCTAGGTTTGATATAGCAAAGTGGATATGTTCACCAAGGTATAGAAGACCAAGGTGATGATGTTTATCCAACATTTGCATGGACTAGACATGCAGACAAAGGGATGATCTCATGCATGCCCAAGATAGTACAACCTTGTCAAGACGAGGGAAGGGGACTCATAGCATAAGCTCTTTAGTACAAAAAAGGTATGATGAACCTTAGATGCATAAGGAGATCAATATGCTAGAACCGACCCTATGATCAATCAAGATATGAATACTAGCATGGAGTAATGAAACCAAACCCACAAGCACAGCATACAAAAGCAAGACTATGCCCCATTCTAGATGTTTTCGCCACATACCAAGATATAGTAAGATCAAGGTAGCTTTGATGTGATCTTCGAATAGGACAAAAGATAAAAATTAAAAACCCAAAAGACCAACGAACCAAACAAGTAACCACTGTATCTTTTGCCAAAATGGATGATGATGTGATAGATTCTGCCTATCGTAGGAAAGATATATCCTAAGGCAGGAATTGATAGATGATTTGGTGATGTTGTAAAAGTGGCTCAAGATGTGATGGTGACAAGTTGTGATTGATGCTAATTTGATAGTTGATGATTTTGATTAAGGACAATGCTTTGATAGGTGATGCGATGCTTGGATCTAGTGTAAGCTTATTGATGATAGATGTGATGATGATGTGGGAGTATGATGGAGCAAGTTTTATTTGTGTGATGGATAGAATATTTTTGGAATTTTGTGTGTTTTCTATTGTTTTGGGATTTTTTTTTGATTTTGTGATGTTTTTGTGTTTTTTGATTTTGTGATGTTTTTGTGTTTTTTTTAATTTTGTGATGTTTTTGGATGTTTTGTGTATTTTGTAGAAAGGGCATGATTTATTATGATGGTTTTCTGGTTGAATTTCAAAATTCTAAAGAAAATGATATATATGGAAGCTGCAAGGAAGTGCCAATAATAGAGGAGGACTTAAATGTTGATGATCAGGAGTGTAAGATGAGTAAAATCCATACTCTAAGAACACAACCAGAGATCTATAAAGAGTGCATAGAGGACAGAGAAAGCTGTGAATTTATGCGTAAATTGGAATATAGAAATGAGGAGATTCATATACATCTTTTTTGAGGTAAAGAACCTCCTAGGTCTATTTTAGATTCCTCTAGGTCTTTATCTGATGTTGAACGGCGCACATCAAAGAGGTCTCGGAAGACATCGACAAATGGTAGCTCAATTAACTTGAGAGTTTCATGGTAGGTGAATGGACAAGCGATAGGGATGCATGTTAGATAGATGGAAGATAGGGATGAGGGATAGGATAGGTATGCATGATATTGGTTGGGGGATTGCAGGATTTTCTCCAAGGGCTAGGTTGCAAGGAATCATATGCCCTAATGATGGGCTCATGTTTGAATGGGTGGACTTTGCATTAGATGGATGGAGGATATACTCAAAAGGGAGTATGCCAAGAGGTTTCCAAGGCTTGTTTTTGATATGTTGCCCCTTATCTTTATCAAGATCTAAGGTGGGAGATATAGTGGAGAGAATGGATGGGGAATGATAGGATAAATAGGGGGTAGTGGATAAGAATATGATAGGATAAGGATAAGATAGTGGATAAGATGTGCAAGGAGATGATGGATGTGGATGAAGGATACGGTTTTGTCCCCAAGTGTATGGATGCAAAATGGATGGAGAAGGGATTACACATGATGCCCACAAGGGGTTTTCATCAAGGTACTTGCCCAAGGCACCACAAGGAGTGGTTTTCACCATTGGACGGATTTTTTTTTCTTTACTATTTTCTTGATTTTTTTATTTTTTTGCATTTTTGATGGAATGGAGACTCTAGCGTCTATTTCCATAGCAAGGAGAAGATGGTCCCATGTTGGATAGCATTATGGATGATGATTGCATGGATGTTGGTAGATAGGAGAAGATGGAATGGATTATGGATAATGGATTATGGTGTGTATTATGCAAAAGCATGGACCATAGGAATGTGACGGGGAAGATATGTAGGATAGTGAACGAAAGATGGAGAGACAGGGGTATGAGGGAATTGCAAGTGGTGGAGGGGAACCAAGACCAATGGTTGCACACATTGTGATGTATTTGGAAGCTTGTACTTGGGATGTGGAGTTGGGAGTAATGGGGATTGGGATGGGGGATATTTGGATGGTCGATTTGGGGTTTTAGGGACCCAAATAGACTTAGACTTTGGGGGATTTTTAGATGGGGCAGGGGATATTTGGGATTTTGGGGTGGATTGGGATGTGGATGCCTCATTAGAGTTTGGTGCTTTTTGTTTAGGGACCCACACCATTTTTGTTTTTTCTTTTTCTTGTGATGGTGTGGGATTGGATAGCCTTTTTGATTTTTCATTTTGATTGGAAGGGATAATATCCTTAGGCTTTTGTGCTTTATGAGTTGAGGCATTCAAATTTTTGAATCCCATGGATTTGGGGGAAGCTTCATATTTGAAAGATGTGTGCTTTTGTTGGTCTTGATTGGGAGTTTTAGGGGATTTATGGGTGGAGGGGTAAAAAGTGGATTTATGGATAAATGGATGAGGAGATTTGAGGATGGGGATATTAGGAGTTGGGAGGATGGGAGGATAAGAGGATTTGTGGATAGGGGTGCTGGGAGTTGGTAGGATAGGAGGTAAAGTGGATTTGATAGGGATCTTTGGAGTTGGAAGTAGTGGAGGTAAATTGGATGGAGGGAGATGGATGGTCACATGCTTTTGCAAATGATAGGATGATGGAGGAGGGATGGCGGCATATGTTTTGGGAGTGCAATGAGATGCACCATGCTTGGGATTGAATGAATGGAATTTGGAAGGTGGGTGGATGGTATCAACTTGTGTAGATTATTTTTCTTGGGATGCATAGCCAAGGCCATGCGAGGATGGATGGAATGTGGTGTGGATGGGCTCCAAAATGCCTTGTTCGTGAAGGCCTAAGCCTTTGCCTTGATAGTTCATAAGTTGGAGCATGCGACATGCAATGGGATGTTTGTTGCTGTGGAAACAAGACACGAGTCTAGTATTTGTTGGAGATAGAGAGGGGGTGGATGGAAGTTGTTCACATCCTACAAGGGATTTACCGCGGATGAAGATGCTTTTTCCAAGTGGATAAGGGGATGGATTTGGGATGGGATTGGTAGATGGAGGTAAAGGATTCATGGGGGATGGTAAAGGGGTGGTAAAAGAAGGTGTGGGATCAATAAGGGGATCCATAGATGGGAGGGGATCGAGGATGGGGTTAGATGGGATGGTTAGATCTTGATTAGGAGAAGGGGTTGATGTTTCAACATGCTTTGGGTTGGATTCTTGGCATAGCTCATGTGGTTGGGTAGAAGTGGGAGTGACTTGGATAGATGTGGTGGGTGCTTGGATGGATGTGATAGGTGTTTGACTTATGGGTTCTTGAACATGGCTACATGATGGTTCTTGACTTATGATAGGGGGTTGTTCAAGAGATTTGGTGGATGTTGGATTGCATGAGGGTGTTTGATTCCTTGCTAATAGCCAATGGATGGTATCCTTCATGAGTGTATGGGTTGAAGGGCAATATAATGGATGGATAATGATGGTGGTTGGTGTGGAAATAGGATTGGGATTGGATAGGTGGGTGATGGGATTAGGTTGTGATGGTTTGTGGATGGGTTCAAGGATAGGTGTGGGATTAGATGGTGGAGGGCACTCTAGATTGGTATCTCCCTTGTCAAAGGTGATTGGATCTTGCCTAGGATAACGTGGACTCATTTGATTTATGTACAAGGGACCACTTGGACTTGAAGGTGCTTCTTGTTGCAAAGGTGGATTTGGGCTCACTAGTGCTTTGATTGATGTGATAGGTGTAATGGTAGGATATGTAGACGAAAGGTTTTGGGGTTGGTATGAAGTTGAGGGTTGATATGAGGATGATGGAAGTTGATATGAGGATGATGGAAGTTGATATGAGGTTGAAGATGGTGTTTGGACTTCGTGTTGTGAGGTGAGTTGTTGTTGATGTTGGTAAATGTGTTGATGTGATGATGATGGAGGGGTTGCATAGGATAATGATTTTTATGATATGGATTGATATAGATAAGGGTTGGGATGAGTTGATAATGGGTTGATATGACATGTGGATGAATTTGGTTGATATGAAGTGGGATAAGTGGATGCAGAATTAGTTTGATGTGTAGATGGATATGATGTGGTAGGTGCTAGATATGATGGTTGTTTGACTTTGCAAGTGGCCAAGATGTGTTGGATTGCTTCCGAGAGGTATTGTATGTGTGAGGATTGGCTTTTTCAACCTATTTGAATCAAATATTGAATGCTTTGAAAGGTTCGCTGCTCTAAAGGGGATTGGCTTGCATGTATTTGGTGAAGCATATGAAGGAGCTGTTCAAAGTCCTCTAAGGTTGCCATGATGTCACATATGTGCTTGAATCTTAAGTCCTTTTGGTAAGTGTTGGGTTATGATTTGATGATTGGATTTGAAATATGGTTTGGAAGATTATGGATTGATGTTGGTTAGATTTTGGACTTGATTTGGAAGAGATGGGATTAAAATGATGTGGATGAATTGGATTAAGGGCGATGATAATGATTAGGATAAGATTAGATTGAATGATTTGGATGATGATGTGGATAAGGTAGGTGATTAGGATGATTAGGATAGATGAGTGATTAGGTGTGATTGTGTTGGAAGGACTTGTCTTATGTTTCTGATGTTTAGTTTGATTTGGCAATGTTTAGCAAATGATCACATGTACAAACAAGAATCACTCACACAAGACACAAGCAGATTTGAATTTTGAATTTTGAAGAAGATGAGAATGATTAAACAAGCACACTTGCAAAACAAATCAACATGCCCTATTGTCTAGTTTGATTGGGTATGGCCAGTTAGGTTTGGTCAATGTTTAGACGAGGTTGACTAATGATTTGAAAGTGGAATCCTGTCACACAGCCAGGAGAAGGGGGTAACCCACCCCTCACCTTCACTTCCCAAAGGTAGAAAGTTCTTTGGGGCTTAGCCAAGAGTGACAAGATTTTGGTTTCAAAAGAGGGTGTCTTTCGATTCAGCCTCGAATGAGGTCATCCCTAGGGGTGATGAAATCCCCTAGCAGGCCTCCTAGGATAGGGTAAACAAAAGCGAATTAGGTGAGGTGTTTTTGATCTCTAAGATCACCTTACGGTGCGAGGAGAGAGCATACACACACCCACTGGATTCACACTCGTAGTTGATTAATCACCCTTTAGAAAATGAAATATGATGAAAAACACATCAAGCAGTGATTCTTTTTAGCCCAATTTCAGGATGTGATTGAAGACACTAATTTGTTTTAAGCCCCAAAATTGAAATGTGTGATGAAAGAAAGATTAAGATGGAATGAAAAATAGGATGAGTGCACCTGATTAATTCACTGTCCAAATTGTTGTATTTGTAGCACCTGATGTTGCTCCAGTCCCGAATGATCACCTGCAAGTCAACAGAACGAAAACAGAGCAAGTAGACTAGCCAAATAGATTGTGATGCAAAAATTGATAATCTAAGAAAATTTGATAAAAAAGAATTGATACAAGAAAATAGATTGCATAAATAGATTCTTCAGGAGATTCTATACGATTTGAAAAAAAAAATGTGAAAATTTGATAAAAAAACGCAAAAGATATGAGGGTTTGAAGATTTTAAGCAAGTTTGACTTTGACTGATGAAAAAGGTAGGAAAAAGTACCGTCACCTGATAAAAACCTCACAACCATGAAGTGTTCGGAGTCTTCTTTTCGACGAGTCCTTGTTTGCAAAAATCTGCCTCCGTATGGCCAAGTTATGATCAAAAGAAAAAAAATGCCTCCTTCGGTGTGTAAAAGGCACTAGGAGGTTAACTGGCAGTTAAGAAAAATGCTGACAGTTTGGAATGTGCTGCTCACATGTTACAGTTAAGCCCTGGCAGTTAAGGTTATGTCTGGTAGTTTGTGTCTAGCCCCTAGTCATCCATATGACCAGGGGTCCAGCGAAGGCAAAAGAAGAAACAAAACCTAACCTAAAGTTTTAAAGTTTGAAAAAAAAACTTATAGTGCTGTGGTTTCTGTTTGTTTGTGCAGGGGGAGGCGGGGTATGTGGAGGAGGGAAGGTGGAGGGTTTAGCAATGGTGGGCGGAGAGATTGGGTGCAGCGCAAGGATGTGGAGGAGGCTGGGAGGTCGTGGTCGGGAGGAGCTAGGGATGGATCGGGGGTCGGCAGGTGGTCGGCCGGGAGGCGGGTGTTGGGAGTTCAGCGCAGTGGCAGGGGCAAGGTTTGGAGGTAGCAGCGGGCGGCGCCGCAAGGAGGAGCTGCAGGGGATGAAGCAGGGAGGAGGATGGTGGCAGGAGATGTAGGGAGGAGTTGTGGGCAGCAGGTGGCTGGGGAAACGGTGGTCGACGGTGGGAGGATGGTGTTGGGTAGAAGTTGAATGGGAGGCTTTCACAGGTAGCGACTGGGGTGTCAGGGCAAGGTAGAGAACTAGTGGTGAAGCGGTTGATGGGCGGCAAGAGGTTGAAACAAAACCTACAAACACAGTCGTTAACCCTGTGCAACAATTTTTTTTTTTTTTTTTGGCAACACAAACAAAAAAAAACCAATGATTAGTGCAGGGGCCGCGGGTTTCGTACAGTACGGATCCATATGGTACGGATTCGTATGGTACGACCTGTGGCCCTAAAAAAATTTCAAAAAATATATCAAACTTTATAGTCAAAATTCATGGAATGGACGTCCTGAGCGCAAAAATGATGTCCGTTTTTGCATAGGATGCAACCTGCAATACTTCCTCCACAAAACTTGCACAACGGGCCACAAAGAAGGTTAGAAAATGAAGATTCTGACAAAAAACCTTCACAAAACGACGAGTAAATTCGAGACCGGGCGTGCCAAATGTGATAAGTGAAATCTAAATGAAGATTATAACTAATCTAATGCATAAATACACGATTATACCTTCATGAAGACCTCACAAATCCATGCGGGAAGGAGATGCACCCGATTGATCTCCTCAGATTGTTCCCTTGATGAAAATGACGAATGTGGATTGCTCAATGTCTACAACACACTGTAAATGAGTGATTAGGGATTTGATGAGTGATTTGGATGGAGATAGGGGATGATCAGAGTGATTTGGGCAGAGTTCTGATGAGATGAGAGGATTGAGACAAGATTTTGGCAGAGGTTTGGTAGGATGAAGAGATCTCTTGGAGAGATTTGGGTAGAGGTCTGATGCCTAGACTTGGCTTCCTAAAATGGCTTGGGAGAGGCTCTATTTATAGAGTTTTGGAGGGATTTTTGATCCAAGGGTGGAGATTGATTGGAAAGATCAATGGTGCAGGATGGAGATGATATGGAGGGCTCAGATTTAATCTAGCAAAATGGATGGCTATGAATAAAAGTGATTCTTTTATTCATTTTGGGGAAGAGGAAATTATTAAATAAGTTATGGAGGGAAGATTATTTCTAAATAAAAGATTCATGGGAGGGAAATCCAAATGAATTAAAAAATTCATTTGGAGGGAAATAGAGGTATAGGTATGGGAAAAATATTTATTTATTATAATGTGGGATTTTAGGTGGATTTATTCCCATTTCTTTATTTGGAGAATGTGGGAGAGTGGGTTAAATTAACTTAAGTCTAGGTTAATTAGATAAATAGGATTTATCTCATTAACAGGGATTAGGGAAAATCATCTAAATGAATATTAGGAATATTCATTTAATTGATAGGATAGGGTTGTAAGGTTAAATGGACTAATTAGGTGAATTAATTGATCGCCAAGGATATGCAGATTGGGGGAATGGATTAGTGCGAGATACGGAAAATTTGCAGAAGCAGTCCAATTTTAGGTGTCTACAACCACTATCAATAGATGGGTCACCCAACCAAAACCAATGAAATGCCCTTGCAACCACAGTTGGTGCAAGAACCCTTTGATAAATGGGCTCTAGACTTCACTAGGCCAATTGATCCTCCATCAAATAGAAAGGAGTATATATTGGTATGCATAGACTACCTCACAAAATGGGTAGAAGTCAAGGCCTTAGAACATGCACATGATGAAAAAGTAGTAGAATTCCCATATGACGAGATCTTCACCTTTTATGGAGTGCCTAAAGAAATTGTTACTGACCAGAGACCACAAATTACATTAGAGGTGATTGCAACCCTTGTTAAACAATATGAAATTAGACATAGAAAGTCTACTCCCTATCACCCTTAGTCAAATGGTCAAGTAGAAGTCACCAACAGAGAGATATAAGACATTCTTACCAAAAATGTAGCTCTTCACCGCTGAGATTGGGTAGCACATCTTCCTGAAGTAGTATGGGCCTACAAAACCACATGGAAGACAACCATAGGGTTCACACCCTATGAGTTGGTGTATGGTAAGAATGTTGTGCTCCCTATTGAACTTGAACATAAGGCCTTAAGGACAACACTTGAACTGGGAATAGACCTATCTGATGCACAAAAATAATGAATAACTCAACTTAACACACTAGATTAATTGAGGAAATAAGCTTTCTACGACACAAAAAATTATGTAGAAATAGAGAATAAAATGGCATGACCAATTTATCAAAACAAAGGAATTCTAAAAGGATGATTGGACATTATTGTACGACTCAAGATACAGGGATCACAAAGGCAAATTACAAACTAGATTGCTAGGGCCCTATGAAATAGAGGAAGTATTTTGCAATGGTGTAATCAAGTTAATGACTATAGATCCTATCAACTTTAACTTGATGGTCAATGGTCAACACCTCAAGATTTATAAGAGACTCTTGAGCAATACAACATTTCTCCAACATTTGGTGCACACCAAGGGACCTAGCATAGCTACATAATTTTATTAGTCACTGATAACATATTGTAATACATTGATGGTATTGGAGGAGCCTAACAACTCAGACAATGTCCTACATCAGGTATGATTCCTATCTCTATAAAAACCCACCAATAGTGAAAACCTTTCTAGGCATTGTTGGTCATTCTCTCTTCACTATATTTGGCTACCATCCTTTGTAGCCTCACTAAGATGCTTCAACACCAAATTAATGTTGTAGGCCAACCTAGAATATTTCAATGCTTTTAGTTTCACCGATTGTAGGGCTTCCTACAACTTCTCCATCTTGACTTCCTATAGCCTCTACAATGGGATTGCCTACAACCTCAACATCAAGGCTTCTTGCAACCTCTACAATGGAGCTACATGTAGCCTCAACATCATGATTTCTTGTATCCTCTATAATGGAGTTTCCTGCAACCACTATTGGTCAACATTCTTGTAGAAACCATCAATAAAAGATCATATTGCATCCAATGGCGATCTTGTAGAAACCATCAATAAAAGATCCTACCACATCTAATGGCCTCAACCTCATCGATATGTCATATCATATTGCTCATGCCTATAGTACCATTAATGCACCTCTCATCATCAACATCATTTCGTATCAATCATTCACTTCTCTCGCGAACTCATAAGGTTTCATACACAGATTGCCTACTCTTTATTTTGAGTATTGATTATTTAACATACAACATTTATTATCATTTACATTTAACTAGTGCTTATTTCATATATTTATTATCATTTACATTTAATTAGTGCTTATAATCACCCCATGAACTCTTATCTATACACCATCCTGCGAGGACATGTGACATGCTTAGTTGGGGGAAACAAAATGATAATTAAAACCTTTAAGTCATATAATAATTAAAACCTTTGAGTTATTCATTAATGTGAGACACAATACTTACCTCACTCCTGTCATCCATCCACATGTAGTGCATTTGAACTTAAGACCATTCAGATTCCTTAGAAATTGAGTCTATTCACATAATTTCAAACACAGAACTAAAACCTAGAAGAGGTGAGTGATTTGAAGTAGCGAAGGTAAGTGATAAATATTGTCTGCAAAAATTAGTTACATTGTTGCAGAATTCAGAGCATAAGATGGGAGGTGACATCATTCGCAGAGAGTCAACAAACTACACAACACTCCTAAATAATCAAGAATGCCTCCCCATTTTTCAATAGGAATGATGGATAGACTTTTTCATAAGTTGGATGGCTATAATGATGAATTTTCTTGCTAATTTGCATAGACACTAGCCAATAATGAGGCAATTGTAAAAGGATTGAGGGTAAATTCTTCAGAGGCATCTATAATGGAAATTTTAGGGCTTCCTATAGATGGCAATAAATTTCCAAAAAAGGGCAATGCAACTGCAACAAGTGACAGGTTTGCTCAGGTAGTGGAGCAATTTAACCATTCCTCACAAGGGACCAAACACCTTTCATTGCCACCCTTGTGGGCTCAAGAAACAATCTACATTATCAAATACCTCACATGTGAATTTGGCAATCTTTGCTATACACTGTATATTTTAAATTGCTGAGCCACCTTCGTCATCATAGGGAGGTCAAGGTTCTAAATTTCTTTGAATAGGATGTCTAAGGAATATCAGAAAGGTAGGTCTACCTAATTATCCCATCACTATATGATTTAGTTACTTGTCAAAAAGAGTCTAAATGATCAATTTCTATAGTGTCTTGGCAAGAATTTCTGGAGCTTAATAACATTAAAAATAGGTTGAATGTTGGGCCACACATGACAAGAATGTAGGAATCAAATAACCATAGACCCTTCAAATAGAGGATGTTGAGCTAAAAAAGAAATTGTTAATATAGGCAGAAAAGGGTAAAATTGAGGAAGAAGAGCCTGTGACTTCATCTCATGAGCCTATAGTAGCTCCTCATGAGCCTACACCATCTTCAAATGAGCCTGCAACATCTTCTCAAGAGCCTACAACATCTTCATAGGGCCTACAACATCTCCTAGCCATGTAATGTTTTCCCTTGTACATGAAGCACTCTCCCTTGAATACGCCACTCCACCAAAATAGCATGTAACTGTTGCTATCCATTCATCATCTAAACCTAAAAGGAAACAAAAGATAACTCCTCCCTCTAAGCCAACTAAAAATAGGTAGAAAGTTGCCTCAATTCCAACCGAGGCTCACCCAAGGCATTCACAGTGCCTCAAAAAAGAAGGGATAAAAATAAACATCACTACATCAACTTCCTACATAGTCTATCTTGAAACAGATATTGATTTTGAGAGGGAGAAACTATTTGTCAATAGGGATTGTTTAAAGCCATTTTCTCAGAGGGAAGGCAAGCATTCTAATATTGCCAACAACCTTGGATTTGACCCATAAAAAGAATCTACACCCTCCTCTAAGTCTACTGATTTGAATCTTGATAAAAAATCAATTCTTGTGGAGACAAATGAAAGTGATGAGTTACATATTGTTCTACAAATAATTGAATAGTTAGAAATACAGCTTAGGGCACATAAGTACCAAGAAAGTAAGTTGGATAAATTAGTTCAATTGGCTATAGAAGAGATTGATAAGAAACAAGGAAGGTCTAAACAACAGGCATGCACAAGCACCCAATTCATAGAACATAATCCCCCTTCTGCTTTAGGTGTTTTTTGTTATGTTGGAAAAATGCACCCTTGGGGGCTTTTTCCTTTAAGGTTTAGCTCCTAGGTCTTTAGATTGCATTTAGAGCATCTTGCACGATAATTCAGACTCCCGATGAGAAAACCCTTGGGTCTTGTGACAAATGGGACCTAGGGGGTGCTAATTTGATGATCCAGGAATAAAGACAGGGGGTGGACAAGGGCACTAGCGCCCTAGTCCAGCCCTATTTTGGGTCTACCCTAAATTTAAATGTCAGGTTTGTGACCGTTATTTAGTTTCTAGACCGACATCATAAGTTTCAAATATGAAATTCTTGGCGGGAATCTTAGTAGTTGCGTATATAAGGATGTTTAGGTTATCATTTGCAAACTAGATGGACATTGTGATTCATGAGCTTATGTTAAAGTGATCAAGGCATTCATTGTGTTGCAGATCATAGCAGAGCATCTAGGACAGCCAGAGCATGGTTCATAACTTCACATGTAAAGATCTCTCAAGACTCACTGTTTTCTATAACAGAGATCAAACCACCCATAAAGGGCTTCAACTCAATATCAACTTGTTCTTGACATACACAAAGAAGGACTCCAAGGCACAACATCCAAGATGTCTAGCTCCAAACAAGACTTCCTCTAACCCACCAAGCAGAGTCTGCAGGATAGCAGTCCTTATTCTTCCTTTCCAAGACAGTCACAACCTTATTACTCCATTAGTAAAACAGTCACAATAACTCCTTGGGGTAGTCTTCCTCTATACAAACACAATCTCATTTCCACTTATCAAACCTTTAACATGCATTCAACCGAATGCCTTCATTGGCAAAGCAATAACATGACAACAAAACTTACTACCTTCTTGGGAATGACTGTTGTCCTTCTCTGGCTTCTAACACAAGGTTTTGCAGGGTCTCTTACATGCCCAAACTCATTCTACACCATCCTCCTACCCCTACAACCTTCACAAGCCTCTACCACAGCTATCCTACATTCCATTCCACTGACCACCAATAGGAAAATGTCAGTGGAATGAGGAAATACCCATCGGCTACTCAGGAAAAACCTAGTTCAGGATTTTAACCTACCTTCAAATCAAGGGGGAATACAGAGGTCTTGAGGAATGTCAAGAGCCAAAATCACTTGCAAAAGATAGGTAACTCACTACACTAACCAACCATCACCAACAACATCTACTTTCAGGCCGTACAAGTACAGATTTCTCAGGAAAACAGCGAATAACTTATGGAGACAGCAATTAAAAAATAGTTTTGGGAAAACCAGCTATATCTTTCATCTAGATCAATGTCAAGACTCTAAATAAGATCCAAAGTCAAGCTATTTCAATCCTCCAACATTTTATTGGGCTCTTGTGTTATGACAAATCTATACAAGCGTGGGTACGGCAGAAAAACAGTAATAAAAACACAGAAAATCAAGAAAAAGTAGAAAAAATAGTGATCTTTGTTATTTTTCTTGTAATCCACCGAATGTCTCCTTACAATAATGCTTTTTAGGCTTCAAATAAACCTCTTATATTTGCATGGAGTGGATTGGGGGTCGATGTAACTGCCCACCATCGTGCTTTTCTTTATTTTTAACTACAACACTAAAGATAGATTTAGAACTGTCCATTCTTGGACTGCATTTACTATTTTTGTGTTTAAATGATGCACTCTAACTTTTGGTAACCTTTGGACAAGGTTCTAACCTTCCACTTAACCCTTGACATGCCTGTATAGGCTTACTAACATGAAAACTTTAAATGACTACCTATGACTACCTCAACAAAGGCTTACAAAATTGACTCTTGCAACTGCCTATTACTACAAGACTGTCCTACCTAGGACTTACAACATAACAATAGATTATTTTTGACATTTGGACATAGTCCAACCACAAGCATGGCTTTCAAGCCTTATACAACATGTAAATGGTCTCAAAGACCTTATTTAAACAAAATAACCTACTTGAAAATCAAGTAAAATCTCGACATCTTGGTGCTCCTGCACCATACTCCCCGATATGATGAAAACTCTTGTCCCAAGAGTTAGGGGATCTTCTCCGAATCTTCTTCAATCGTGTTGGAATGTTCCTATGACTAGGAAACATGAACTCTCCAAGAGTTATCTTCCTCCTTCTCCAACCTGCATGGCTCCTGTAAACAGTGTTAGTACCATAAAACTTTATTTGGTGTCCTTGTCTAGAACCTTGCTGCTGCAATGCTGCTGTTCTTCTCAATTAGAGGTTTTGATTCATTCCTCCCTGTACCATCTACTGTTTGCCTTCCTTCTTCTACCTCTTTATAGGGCAATCAATGTCTCCAACCTTGACATAACTCAAGTCCCAAGCCTACTACTCTTTAGGACTGTCATCCACCTTCTGTTGTTGCAACTGTTCCTGCTACTTCCCATCATCCTTAACTTGCATACTCAACTGTAGTTTCTCTCCAAAACAAATAGTGACATGTTCCTTCTTCTATTCACAAGGTAAAGGTATTAGTTTGAACTTCTTATCATCTTTATGCACCACATAGTTATTAGTATAACCATCATGAATTGTTCTCCTCAAGTGTTGCCATGGCCTACCCAAAATAATATGCCCACATGTCATTGGAATAACATCACACAAAACATAGTCCTGATATGGACCAATTGTAAAATCAACATATGCCTTCTTAATAACCATTACCTGCTGCTCTTGACTCACCCAAGTGACATTGTAAGGACTAGGATGATCAAAAGTTTTCAATCCCAACTTGTGCACCATTTCCCAAGAAACTAGATTATCCTGAGAACCTGAATCTACAATCAACTTGCATATCTTTCCATGGCTTAAACAATTAGTTCTGAAAATAGATACCTGCGGTGGTTGTTGCATCTTGCCTTTTTCCACCATGAGCATTTCTCCATCCATCATTGGAGAGGCTGACGACATTTCTGGTTCTTCTGGCTTCTCCTCCTCTTGTGCCAAGTGAACCCTTCTATCCTTGGTCTTGTCAACACCATCCTTCTTAGGACAGTTGAAAGATGTGTGTCCCACCTCATTGCAATGATAACATCTGCCTGTGAACACTCCTCTACCTGATCCAAATCTACCTCCACCTCTATATCCACCTCTCTGATCTACAGAAGACTCCTTACCTTTCTCATTGCTGTTCTGAACTTCATTAGTATGTCTGCCCCTACCTCTGTTTCCTCTTCCACAACCTTGTCTTTCTTGCTTCCTCTTTACCCTCTCTTCAACCTTGATGGCTAACTGAAAACATTCTCCAAGTGATTTTGGTATTTCCAAACCAATCTCATCTTACAAGTTATACCTAAGCCCATTAAGGTATCTTGCCACTTTCTCTTCTTCATCTTCTAATCCCCCTCTGATACTAAGCTTATGAAATTGCTCAGTATAGGACATAACATCCATGTCCTTCTGTTTCAAATTCTGCCTCATCCTCTTTGTCTAAATGGAGTAATCAGATGGAAGGAATTGATCCTTCATCATATCCTTCATCCTACCCCAAGAAGTGATTCTTGATGCACCTCTAGCCATTCTTTTTGTCTGCACACTACTCCACCATGTAAGTGTTGTTCCTCTCAGTTTTGTCTTTGCAAATTTGATCTTCTTCTCATCACTCATCTCCACATACTCAAAAACAATTTCAAGGGCATCTATCCACCCTAACACCTCTTCACTATCCATCTTCCCCTAATAGATAGGTAGCTCTATGTTTGCCTTTGTTCCACTTCCTTGGACTGCCTTTAGAAATCTCACAAACTTCTTTTCTTCAGCATCCAACTCATCCTCAGGAGGATTCTCATCAGCCTCCTCATCTCCTTCTAAATCATTTTGTTCATCCTTTCTAGGATTCTTCTCCAATGCTTCCAATCTAGCCAAGATTGATGCATTCTCTCTTCTCACTTTCCTCAACTCTCTTTCCCTTGTAGCATCCTGATCTCTTCTGTCCCTCAACTCTTTTTCTCTAGCCTCTAAGGCTTCTCTCAACTCATTGTTCTCTCTAGCCATCTGATTCTTCGGAGGCATCCTTACAACTCTCTTTCACAAGATCCACTACACCCTCAAGGATCTACTAGTGGCTCTGATACCACAAATGATGCAGAGCATCTAGGACAGCAGGAGCATGGTTCATAACTTCACATGTAAAGATCTCTCAAGACTCACTGTTTTCTATGATAAAGATCAAACCACCCATGAAGGGCTTCAACTCAATATCAACTTGTTCTTGACATACACAAAGAAGGACTCCAAGGCACAACTTCCAAGATGTCTAACTCCAAACAAGACTTCCTCTAACCCACCAAGCAGGGTCTGCAGGATAGCAGTCCTTATTTTGCTTTTCCAAGATAGTCACAACCTTATTACCCCATTAGTAAAATAGTCACAATACCTCCTTGGGGTAGTCTCCCTCTATACAAACACAATCTCATTGCCACTTATCAAACCTTTAACATGCATTCAACTGAATGCCTTCATTGGCAAAGCAATAACATGACAACAAAACTTACTACCTTCTTAGGAATGACTGCTGTCCTTCTCTAGCTTCTAACACAAGGTTCTGCAGGGTCTCTTACATGCCCAAACTCATTCTACACCATCCTCCTACCCCTGAAACCTTCACAAGTCTCTACCATAGCTATTCTACATTCCATTCCACTGACCACCAATAGGAAAAGGTCAGTGGAATGAGGAAATACCCATCGGCTACTCAGGAAAAACCTAGTTCAGGGTTTCAACCTACCTTCAGATCAAGGGGGAATACAGAGGTCTGGAGGAATGTCAAGAGCCCAAATCACTTGCAAAAGATAGGTAACTCACTACACTAACCAACCATCACCAGCACCATCCACTTCCAGGCCGTACAAGTACAGATTTCTCAGGAAAACAGCGAATAACTTATGGAGACAGCAATTAAAAAATAGTTTTGGGAAAACCAGCTATATATTTCATCTAGATCAATGTCAAGACTCCAAATAAGATCCAAAGTCAAGCTATTTCAATCCTCAAACATTCCATTGGGCTCTTGTGTTATGACAAATCCATACAAGCGTGGGTACAGCAGAAAAACAATAATAAAAACATAGAAAATCAGGAAAAAGCAGAAAAAATAGTGATCTTTGTTATTTTTCTTGTAATCCACCGAATGTCTCCTTACAATAATGCTTTTTAGGCTTCAAATAAACCTCATATATTTGCATGGAGTGGATGGGGTCGATGTAATTGCCCACCATCATGTTTTTCTTTATTTTTAACTGCAACACTAAAGATAGATTTAGAAACTATCCATTCTTGGACTGCATTTACTGTTTTTGTGTTTAAATGATGCACTCTAACTTTTGGTAACCTTTGGACAAGGTTCTAACTTTCCACTTAACCCTTGACATGCCTTTATAGGCTTACTAACATGAAAAATTTAAATGACTACCTATGACTGCCTCAACAAAGGCTTACAAAATTGACTCTTGCAACTGCCTATTACTACAAGACTATCCTACCTAGGACTTACAACATAACAATAGATTCTTTTCGACATTTGGACATAGTCCAACCACAAGCTTGGCTTTCAAGCCTTATACAACATGTAAATGGTCTCAAAGACCTTATTTAAACAAAACAACCTACTTGAAAATCAAGTAAAATCTCAACATCTTGGTGCTCCTGCACCATGTTTGTTTTTGCAGATTGGATTCCATATCATCTTCATGGCATTAAAGAGCATATTACTTCCATGAGAGTTTCATCATCAAGGTGACATTTATTGTGCTTTATCATCATTATCATTTGGATTTTTGCCTCTATCCCACAAGGATACACACTCTATCTGACAATGGTGTTTGGAAGACTTGAATGTCTCTCTTAGTCTTGACTGAGGCAAGCCTCTAAACACCACAACCCCCTCCCACACTCCTTGTGATTTCATGTTAGATGTGTCGAATATGGAGAAAGTGGAGTTGCAAGGAAGACATGAAAACATTGAAGATTCAAGATCCGAAAAGAAGCGGACACTGTGCGGGATTCCTGGACCAGGGCGCCATCAACCTTGTCCTCTGCATTTCAATCACCAAAAGTTGAAGACATAGTAGAGATCAGTGTTAGAAGGAGATCAAGAATCCATATAAAACATGTACCTTGGACTAGGGCGCCATCACCGTTGTCCCTGACTTTTCCATTTTCCAGACTGCAAAAAATAGTGAGTTAAGGTTCTCTTCCCATTGTCTAATTCCTGTAGCATTTCTTGTAATTCACATATTTAATTACTATTTTGTTTAAATTAGGGTTTTAAGGGCATAAAAGCATTAATTGGTAACATTGTGTGATAACTTCTGAATTTCCCAATAGAAAACCAAATGGCAACCCAATCGGATAGATGACTCTCCCCTCAATGGGAGAAGCACTCGGTTGAAAAGCCCTTGGAATGTTTTGTGGAAAGGAGGATTCAAACCAAAACAAACAACCCCAAAACCTCCTTTTCATATAAAACATTTTGGTGAACCCGATGTGTTTTTCAACACTTTGGGATTTTTTGGCATGTTTGTTCTCAAGGTGCAAGACCGGTGGTGAACAACTCCTCTACACCTTGGGATTTTGTTTGGCATGTCTGTTCTCAAAAAAGTTATTAGCATTATTATCTGCTGCCCCTTTTTATATTAAAACATTTTGGTGAACCCATGTTTTGAACTTTTTTGGCACCTTACTGTGTGTTGTTTGATAGATTTACATTCATTCATTTCATTGCATTCAAAAATTTAGAAAAAAAAATTGATATATTTGGAAAAATTTAAAAAAAATCATTCTAGGGTTTGATTTTTAACATAGTTTGCATTCATACAATTTTATTTCATTAATTCTTTGATTTTTACATCAGATCTGAAATTCATTATCATTCAATTCATTATTTTCAATATTGCATTTGAAAAATTACAAAAAATTAGAAAATTTGCAAAAATTGGCATATTAGACTTGTATTTTTGTAAAATTTGAATTCATTGGCCTCTAATTTAAATTAATTTCTGTTATTTGCATTAGATCTGATACAAAATACAGAAATTCATCATTTACAATTCATTTGCATGCTTGATTTGTTAGAAATTACTTGAAATTTTGCATTTTTCATAAACACCTAGTTTTGCATGAGCTAGGGTTGTAGTCAAAATCTTGTTTCAGATTTTACTACATTGTTAAAACACTCATTAGGCCTTATTTCTAAATTTAGTGTTGGATTATAGTGGCCTTCTTGTGAAGTTTCATGTCTAGGGCTTGAAAAACTTGGATTTTTCACTAGGTTTGGCCTTATCGTCTTGCTAGACTTGCACTCCAAGTGTGTTGTAAGGGATTTTATTGCACTAATTAGCTGTTATTGGAGTTATTATCTATTTTCCCTTCTCAATTCCTTACAACACCTTTTCTTTTGGGCCTTTGCATTGAAATTTTGTGAAAATTTGCATATTTTTGCTATTTTGCACTAGGGTTTGATCTAGAGTGGCACTATAGGCATGTTGTAACAGATTTTTTGGCAGTAGGTGGATTTTATGACTGTTATAAGTTTCTTTCCATCATCATTTTCCTTACAACACCCATTTCCCTACTCTTTTGCATTGAGATTTGGTGGAAAATCGCATATTTTGGCCTATTTTCACTAGGTTTTGGCTTATCGACTTTCTAGAGTTGTTGTAAAAGCATGTTGTGAAAGGTATTTTTTTCATTAGTGGACTATAATTAGGCATATCATTTTCTGTTCCTCCTGAAAATCTTCACAACACCTCTTCTTTCATTGGTTTACACTGTGAAAAGTTAAAAAATCAAGCATTTTTACCTTGAAACATATCTTGCTTCTAGGGTTTATTCTATTAGTTTGTGCATGCTGTTGCATGAGTATTATAACTCACTACCCTAATAGAAATATCCCTTTAAGAAGAAGCATAAGACTCATGGGATCTAGTGCTCTTGAAGAAATTGGTACACTAAACACCTTCTTTACAAAAGGAGAGACACAAATGTTACAAGAGACTATACCTATCACAAGTACAATGGAAGAGCAAACTTTTCATGATGTTGATGATACTATTGAGGTGGTAGGACACATATTTGACAAACAAATAGATAAAATTGATAAAGAGTTAGCCGAATTCCAAGCATTTATGGAAAATAAAAGGATAGATGAAGAAGCTATTCCTGCAATTCATAACATAAGAGAATTGATAAAAGAAGGACAAGATGGTGTTAATGCGATCTATGGTTTAGCACATATTGTACAAACCAATATTATGCCAGTGACTGAATGTACAAAAGTGATAAATAACACTTCGTCACCATCTCATACACAAGTATCGGTACCTATACCGACCATGAGAATATCTACATTTACATTGAATATTTTGACAACTAATGCAAATGCTTGTAGTAACGTCACCACTGGTATTGGAGTATCTAATGGAACTAATTCACAAAATTATAGAGATGTCAGGTTCAACTATCAAACCCTTGCCCCTAAGGTGTCTTCATATCACTCTCAACCACCCATTCAATCCGCTTATTCTCAACCATTTTCCACCTATCGCTATATCCAACCACCACCCAATTATTCACAACCTCCACTTTTCACTACCCATGCTCAATCTCCTCCACACTTTGGTTCCAATTCCTTACCGCAAGTTGCATCTCCTAATGACACCATTCTAAATCAACTTTTGCAAGGCATGACCTCTTTACAACAAAAAGTGACAAGCTTGTCAAATGCTTCACAACCTAATATACTGACTTACCATGCTCTTAATCCCTTATCCTATACAATCTTGAGAACCCCTATGCCTGAGAAGTTTGAAACTCCTCACTTTGAAAAATATGGTGGAAAAGGTGATCCTAATACTCATGTGGCAGTGTTCACAACTTTGTGTAGTGATTTCTACTTTGAAGAGGACTTGTTAGCAAAGCTTTTCCCGCGATCTCTCAAAGATATGGCTTTGGAATGGTTTTGCTCGTTACCTCCGAATTCAATACATTCTTTTTTCGTAGTTAATTGATCAATTTCTACAATATTTTCAAACAAACATCAGACCCCAAGTCTCTTTGATTGATTTGGTTCATTGCAATCAAGGTCTGAAAGAGAAGTTGACTGAGTTTATTAGTCGATATCAAGGACTTTATGCACAAATTCAATATTAGATGAAAGATGACGATGTTCAGAAGATATTTATAACACATTTGCAGCCTAACATACGTGATAAGATCCTCTTGATGAAGTATAACTATTTTCAACACCTATGTACCACCCTTCGTGACTACCAACTTTCTTCTAGTCAATATGAAAATCAAAATTCATCGGCTCAAGTTGGTCAATCCGAGGGTGGATCATCACAAAACAACTTTAAGAGGAATAATAAGATTTTCATCAAGGTTAATGGACCAAATAACTTTTCTCAAGTGTCTACTAACACTAATCTGAAGAAGGCACCATACCAACAAAGAAAGTTCACTCTAATATCTGAATCTTATCATTCTATCATGAATCAAGCTCTGAGTAATAATCTCTTGAAGCTTCCCCCGATTAAACCAGTGGATCCTAACAGAATGCAAGGACCTTATTTTGATGCTAATGCCTTTTGTCACTATCATCAAACACAAGGACATGATACTGAATGATGTATGCATCTTAAACATGAAATACAAGACCTCATCGACCTAAATGTTATATAGGTATCTGGTGTGAATGATAATTGGAATAAGTCAGTTGCTTCACTGAATCAGAATTTATAGATCTTAACTAATCCTTTCCCTAAGCATATAGATAGCAATTTGATGGAACAAAACACACTATAGGTAGAAGAGGATTATTTAGATTATGATGAGATAATTGCTACAATTGAAGTGGATAAGGAAAATACTCAAGTATCGCCTCGTCCATGAAGAAGAGGTATCTACTCTAAAGTTCCTCCTCTATTATCCCTCTAGGGATCGAGAGGGAATCAACATTTACCAAAAAGACAAATGGAAACATCGAAGAAAGAGATTATGACAATAGAAAAGGTTGAAATCGTACAAGATAGTCCTTGTCGTTATGATAGATAGAACCAATAAAACAAGAGAAATAAAAGTTGGAAACAAGAAAGATGATTATCATTAGTTGGAAATAACAGTGGTTCTCCTCCTCACAAGCAACAAAAGATTTCACATAAACAAGGAAGTGTTGAGAACGTACCGCATGGATTTTCTGATAACAAGCAATAGCCTAATAAGAACCACTCAAGCTTCTCACAAAACTTGATTGAATACCTCTCTAAGAGGTTCGCAAGTTCTAAAATTTAGCACAATTTCAATGACAGGAAAGTACGTCTAACCCTCTATCTCTCATGATGTGCTCCCCCCCGTGATATGTTATATGTTGTTAGGCCTCCTAGGATGATCCTTGATTCTCTTGTAAGGTCAAGGATACTAGGAGACTGCCTCTGTTGTGACCTTCTATTTGTATCATCATTCTTCTATATCTCCTCTCCTCTGTTTTCATTGTTGTGTGTTGTGTCTTACGGACATAGCATTGCGGTTGGTGACTTGGGGGCACCCTCCTACATGACTATCCCTAAGGCACTTGTTCTCCTCTCTGATTTATTGTTTGCCTTCCTGTAGTGTTTCCACCTAACTGGTGGATTATGAAAAACATACTATACTGATGTGGACCTAGTGTCCCTTTAGCGAGTAATCAAAAAATGGACCTAGTCCATATATGACGACGGGGTTGTAACAAATTATCTGACGCTTGGCTAGTGGAATTACTCCATGATTTCTCTATCTTGATGTTGATGTCGATGTTATCTTATCTTGCTAACAACACTTTAACAATACTGCTGCTCTGTGCACTTTGTTTATCATAAATATCACCTTGCTTGGCTCTTTCATGTAGTTGATCATATGCATTGTTGTTTATCATGATTATTTGGACACTAACACTTTTCTTGCAGGGATGTGTTAGTGGGAACATTTGGCAATCGTAAAGTACATGTCACCTCTGGGGGGCATGGGCTTTGCGAGAGCTCGTGTTCCCTTGTGTGTTTTCTTCCTACCTTAATGTGCTTGATATCGGTATGCGATATCGACCACCTTAAGGTGGGGACATATATAAGGTAAGATGTTTGCTTTAGATGATAACAAAGCATGTTTGAACAATCTTAAAATCAATCACAATCATTTAAGCCCTCTACGGAGGTAGGATATCAAGCATATCTTTTTATCTTAAGCCCTCATCGCGGGGCGGGGATGGTGTATTTCTCAGAGAGATTGTATTATCCTATCATTTTCAAAAGTCCTCATCGCGAGGTGGGGAGCGATTATATGACTAACTTAACCCTTAAGCGTATTTTTGACGGTTGTTGTAGTGAAGCACAATCATCGGTGTGTGCCTGTAATGTACCTGAGATGGTGATGAACCTAGAAATAGTTTCACTCCATCACTTGTCTGTCGTGTTTTCTCCGTGTCTTCAGCATGTGTGTGTATGGCATGCTTGTTCTCGAAGTACAAGACCAGTGGCGATGAGCTCCTCTACACTTTGGGATTTTTTTGGCGTGTTTGTTCTCCAGGTGCAAGACTAGTGGTGAATAGCTCCTCTACACCTTGGGATTTTGTTTGGCATGTTTGTTCTCAAAAAGTGCAAGACCAGTGGTGAACAACTCCTCTACACTTTTTGGGATTTGTTTGTTTACTTTCCTTTGAATTGCATTCTTCATTTCATATGGGAAAATCAAAAAGAAAATAATCACTGCATTCATTGTATTCTCTGTGTTTTGCATGCATGTTATTGTCTTCAATGTGTTTGGCGTGTCTTCTTAGTGCTTGGCATGTTTGTTGTGTTTGTTGACCTTACTTTAATGCATGTATTGGCCTTGCGTTTAATACATACATTAAAGTGGGGGCTAAATGTTATGTCAGAAAAATGCACCCTTGGGGACTTTTTTGCTTTAAGGTTTAGCTCCTAGGTCTTTAGATTGCATTTAGAGCATCTTGCATGATAATTTAGACTCCTGATGAGAAAACCCTTGGGTCTTGTGACAAATGGGACCTAGGGAGTGCTAATTTGATGATCCTGGAACAAAGATAGGGGGTAGACAAGGGTACTAGCACCCTAGTCCAACCTTATTTTGCGTCTGCCCTAAATTTAAATGTCAGGTTTGTGACCGTTATTTGGTTTCCAGGTCGACATCATAAGTTTCAAATATGAAATTCTTGACGGGAATCTTAGTAGTTGCATATATAAGCATGTTTAGGTTATCATTTGCAAACTAGATGGACATTGTGATTCATGAGCTTATGTTAAAGTGATCAAGGCATTCATTGTGTTGCAGAGCATAGCATTGTTATTGTGTTTGTTTTTTCAGATTGGATTCCATCTCCTCTTCATGGCATTGAAGAGCATCTTCCTTCCATGAGAGCTTCATCATTAAGGTGACATTTATTGTGCTTTATCATCATTATCATTTGGATTTTTGCCTCTATCCCGCAAGGATACACACTCTCTCTGACAAAAGTGTTCGGAAGACTTGAATGTCTCTTCGGGACTTAACAGAGGCAAGCCTCTAAACACCACAACCCCCTCCCACAGTCCTTGTGATTGTAGGTTGCAAGTGTCAGATCTGGAGAAAGTGGAGTTGTTGGGAAGACAGGAAAAACATTAAAGATTCAAGATCTAAAAAGAAGCGAACACTGTTTGGGATTCTTGGATCAGGGTGCCATCAACCTTGTCCTCCGCATTTCAATCACTAGAAACTAAAGACATAGCAGAGATCAGTGTCGAAAGGAGATCAAGAATCCATAGAAAAACATGTACCTTCAACTAGGGCACCATCACCGTTGTCCCCGACTTTTCCATTTTCTGGACTGCAAAATATAGTGAGTTAAGGTTCTCTGCCCTTTGTCTAATTCCTGTAGCATTTGTCATAATTCTTAGATTTAATTACTGTTTTTCTTAAATTAGGGTTTTGAGGGCATAAAAGCATTAATTGGCAACATTGTGTGATAACTTCTAAATTTCCTAGCAGAAAACCAATTGGCAACCCAATCTGATAGATGACTCTCCTCTCGATGGGAGAAGCATTCGGTTGAAAATCCCTTGGAATGTTTTGTGGAAAGGAGGATTCAAACCAAAACAAACAACCCCAAAACCCCCTTTTCATATAAAACATTTTAAAAAAATTTCAATCAATGGCTACACAAATGGATGAACCATCCATTGACTATGGAAAAGGGATGAAGAAATTTAATTTATGCAGAAAACATGGGCAAAGTAGAAGAAAGAAATGGAACAAATTTCCTGAAGAAATGGAAGAGAAGAATGTTGAAATTGATAGGTTGCAAAAGAAAATTGAGTAAATGGTAGGATTGACAACACAAATTATACAATGTCATCCACCTACTAGGGTTTATACCATGTTCCTCAAAGAACAACTTCTTACTTTCTATTTTATGTAGGCTTATTGTGATCTCTCATGTAAAATAGAAACAACTAGATCCTTCTTTAGGATATACCAAGCATCCACTACTGAACTTCAATGTTAGTTGTGTGAATTTTATCTTCACGATATGGTTGTTTCATGGAACATAGAGTGGAACCCAATTCCATACATAGGTGATGTTCAACTTAAAGCATTAGCCTCCTTTATAAAAAATGAGAAAAACATAGTAATTCAAATGTAGAGGTACAAAGAACAAGAAAAATCTATTTCTTTGTAGATTAGAGGAGAAACCAAGGACCCTAATAGAGTAAGAGAAAACTAGATATTTTTGACAAAAATATCCTCACTGGCTAGGAAATTCTAATGAGATCAATATGTTGCTCATTTCATGTTTAGGTAAGTAGTCACATAAATTGGGAAGGAATCCTTTGAATTCAACAAGGCCAGATGGCAGGAGCTCATAGTGGAGTTGCGCAAGAAAGAGCCACATTCATTACACAACCACCATGCAACAATCAATAAAGAACACATATACATAAACCTAGCTCAAGAAAATGTACTTTCCTAGCTTCCGCTTACATACCATCCACCACTCCTTTGGTTTCCTCTTCCACATTGGTGTAGAAACATGATTTTTGATCCATAAGAAGAAGATGCCAGATGGGAGTGGATAGAGGGTCAAAGAGGGATTGTATCTGAAGTAATGTGAGGGACAAATTGAACCATATGATTTTAGGGGTATAGCTTTCATGTATAATGAGAGACCTTAGTTGCTTGAGGACAATAAAATTGCTAAGTTGGGGTGTGTGTTGGGTCTCATATTTGTCTCCTATGATCCTTATGTTTCTTATTTAAGAGTACATTTCCATAGGCATTCCTACCTTTAAAACCAAGACTTTTAATTAATATTTAGATAAAATCACTATGTTAGTTGTAAGTTGTTTTAGTGAATGGTTGTGTGTTAAAACGATTATTTTCAATATAATGTGGCATGCTATTCTATTTATGATGATCTGGGTATGTGCAGGATTGTCATGGGCCAAACAGTGGCAATGGAAAAAAATTCGCGTCTTTACTTAGCCAAATTTGCGAATTGGCCAACTTTGACTTTCATAGGCATGTTAAAAATATTCGTTTTGGTTTGGATACCAAACCAAAATGGATATCCATTTTGTGGGTCCCAAAACGGATATCCATTCCAAAACGGATATCCGTTTTGGGGGTCCCAAAACGTATATCTATTTTGGGGTTCCATTTTCCAGAAATGGATATCCATTTCTTGGAACTATACAAATGGTTTTTTTTATTCTTTTCATTGGTTTATGCTTAGAACTTACAATTCAACTTGCAAATTTCTATTGTTACATGGTTAACATCTTTTCAACCAATCAACAAAGTTGCATCTCTTTAAAATTTGAACCTCTCTCTCTCTCTCTAGTAATCCCTAGTGAGTCTTGTTTGCAATGTGTGAGATGCACTAAGAAAACATTAGGCTTGATGTTGAATTGGTAGTGGTTGGTAAATCTATGCATGAGATCTAAATTGAATTCATAGAACCAAGTAGTAATGTGTCAAACCATACAAGGGCATATTATATCAATGTGGAGGGAAAATTCTTAGCAAGGACATAATCATCAATGGTGACAATTGTGGCTTGGACAAAGAAGTGTCTCATATGTGCAATGAGATCGCCTTAGACATTATATTATCAAATTTAAACAAGACCATTTTATGAGGAGATGGCTGTAAGATGATGTCAATTGATAGTGGTGATTTAATCCATCCTATTAATGAGCAAGGAGGAGGAGGAGGGTTAAGGTCTTCTAATTGCACTTACAACACCTTGAGTTTTATGTAGATATAACTATAAATGGGAATATGTGTTAGATAAATGTCACATGGTGGAGGGATGGTGTCGGGATGAGCGATGATTGTTGTGGCAATGTTATGGTCAAATGTGTTATGAAAAGGAGGTGGCATGGGTAGTGGGCTATCAATGTTGGGAAAGGGTTAGGCAGGATATAATGGAGGAAGGGATGTGTGTCATGGTATGATGTCTCAAGGAATGGGAAGAAAGGATGGTGACTCATAAGATAATATGAAGAATTATGGTAGAGTGAATTGGCATTGTGGTAATTGTAGCATGTCATGGGGTGAATCATGCATTAATATAGGTTGTGGAGTGAGTAAGAGGTGGCATGGGTATGGTTGAATGGAATAATGAGGTGATTTGATTGGTGAGAACCTAGGTGAAGTGATGGGTAAGGTGTCTTATGTGGGATTGCTAGAAAGTGTGATTGGTAATGGTTGGGATAGCTAAATGTCATCTTCTAAGGGTTCAAAGGTGAGGAAAGTGTAAGATGGAGATATGGAATAATGCATGGTTTAATGATTATTCAAGGGAGACTCCTTAAAATGATTGTCAATGATGGTGTCGATAGGGGGAATGTATTCTATGAATGTAGGTGTCGGAATGTGAGATATGACATTGGGATTGTATTGGATGAATAATGGAAAGTAGAGGCACATGTCTAGTGATGGAGGGAGCCACATGATCAAATGATGTTTGGGGAAGGGTTTTTCTTAGGAAAGTAAGGATTTGGGTGAGGGTCTAGGGTTTGGTGGAGAAGAATTTATGGAAAATTTCGAGGTCATTAAAATTGACATGAATAGAGGAAGTACAAGGCATGGCTAAGGATAAATGGTAGGCTCAAAATAGGATAACTAGGACTATGATGATGAAGATGGAAAGAAAAGTCAACAACAATACTATGATATAGCGATAGGATTAGAAAAAAATGGTACTACAACTAGAAAGAGGAAAGTGAGGACATAATGTAAAGTTAACATGGCGTGAACTCTCTTAGAAGGCTAAGCATGGACTATAAGAAGATTGAACTAGTTGGATCTGTTAGGCTCACCAAATGAAAGAACCTTAAAGGTTAACCTTAATTAGGCAAGGTTATTTTTGAGTGTGGTTGTTTGTGCAACAATGTGTAAATTAATGTTACCTAAGGATAAATCTAACTATACTAACATTTTAATAACCATGAAAATTGTTGGGTCTTTCTCTCCAAATCGGCAAAGGGTTTGCCAGTTCTAATGCATAGGTAGATTCGACCAACAAATACAGGAGGTTGCATGAGCTGCCTCCCCTTCACTTCTGGTTCTGCCGCACCAAGGGGGGTATCCCTATAGCTAAAGATTTAACTTTGACTCACCCAACAAAAAGATTTAGCTTTTTAGAACAGGGATAATACTCTCATGTTTGGACCAAGATTTGCATGATAAATCACAAGTTTGGCAATGTTCTTGGACATATCTAACTAGTTGAGGATGAGAGTATGCAAGGGTCCTATTTCTAATCCTACAAACTAACAGGTTGGAAATATTGAAATGGTTTGTATTTATGTTTTGGATGCAAGACAGGGGGTTTTGGATCATAACTACTACACAAGGGCAGACCAGTGCTTATCTCAGGGCAAGAAGTCAACTAGACGTATACAAGTGAAGATTTGCACAAACTCAATAGAGATTCAGGTTTCAAGGGGTTAGATTGGTGCTTGCCTTACAAACACCACCCAAGACTGGGTATTTAGTTGCCTCTACTTACAAATATCCCAGCTGACATACATTCTTCTTCATACTTAACCTAAAATAGTTTAATCCACTCATTGAATGGAGGTCAAAAGTTAAGCATGCAATATAGAAATCTATATCCTAGAATCTAAGTAACCCTTAGCAACCAAATTCAAAAGAAGCGATGCATACAACAAATGGAGACAAACAGCTAAACACATGCAAAAAAGCATTTTTCATATAAACACAACATGAAACTGAACAGATGTGCAACCTACATTGAAATGTAACTCATAAACTCCAAAAGAGATAGAACAACCAAGAAATGTTCTATTTTTCGTTATTTCTCCAAAAATTTGCCCAAGTCTTCCACCATAGAAAAATGAGTGACACAGTCCTGATATACCCAGAATGTGTACTCAGTAATTAATTACATGGTCTTTTCGAGAAGCTGCCAGATACAATGCACCATCTAAATGGCACCGAAAACATTTAATGCTGCAGGCAAAAGAAGAACGAAGAGCAGGTGAGATCGGGGAACGTGCAGCCGACTAGAGATTTTCCCATTAAAAATGGTAGGTGGCCCATCATTCATCGACCATACCTCTGCACTTTGCCATTAATGCCCAACCTACCCGCAGCTTCTGGAAATGCAGTAGTTTGCGTGTTCAGGAATTTTTCCGCTTGGAATGCAGCTACGAATGCATAGGAAAACCTTCCTGTCAAATTTTGAAATAGGGCCGTCAATTTCCACCTCATCGCCAAGATCAATGGCTTCAATTCATGCTAAAAAGTCAACAACCAATGCAAACGTGCCACGTAGACAGTTTTTCTTCCTTTGACTTTTCACAGAGTGAACATACATTTTACCTTTTTGCCCATTTTGCCATTTTCGCCTTCAAATCTTTGCATATGCAGTTGTATATACATACAATTGACCTTTGACACATGGCAGTGTGCCATTGGATCACCATCGCTGAAAAATTGCATCTCTGAGTTATCGGGACCCACCACTACATCCAATTCGCCATTGGACCATTTCATCAACTTTTGTATCTGTAGTTGTATATGCAATTGTATGTACATACAATCACCACATACAAGCACGGACCCCAAATCACTGTGAAACAAATTGAAATTTCAATCAGGTCTGGGCGTTGTATCTTCCTCCTTGTACATTTCATTATATATCGCACATACAATGTGCAATATACAAACCGTGGACCCCAAATCCTTATGAAACAAATTGAAATAGCAATCAGGTCCGGGCTTTGTATCTTCATTCTCTGTATATCTCCTTTGTATATTGCACATACAAATGCAATATACATACAATGTGGATTCCATCACACATATGAGGTAGATTGGAATAAATTTCAAATCTGGCATTGTATCGGCATCTTTGCATCTCACATTGTATATCGCACATACAATGAGCAACATACAACCCGCGGACTCCAGCCACTTATCCGCCACAACAAACTTTTTCATTTGCATCTGAGATTGTATGTGTGCCTTTGTATATTGCATTGTATATAGCACATACATACAATCGTGGGACATACAACTACGCGGGCCCCACCAGATTTTGAAAACCATTGACCTTGACCGCAACCTACCTTGTATGTTTCTTTGTACCTACACATTGTATGTCTGATTGTATATTGGGAACATACAATCCCAATATACAACTGTGAATTTCACCCATCTCACAAATACTGTTAACTCCTTGGCCGCGTTTGCTTGTACATTGCCTACTTGTACATTCCACATTGTATGTGCAGTTGTATGTCAGAGATACATACAACGCAAGATACAAAGGAAACACATTGACTCTTCAACTCCGCACTTGTATGCACCTGCCAGGCCCGATTTAATAATTTTTGAAATCCAAGATTGCATGTTCTACTTTGTATGTCAAATTGTATCTGTCACATACATACAATCCCCTTTGTACATACCTGTGGGCCCGACCACCATTTTAACCCGATTTGGACACCTTTTGAAATCCAGCATTGTATCTACCCATTTTATATCGAATATACAACACAATATACATGCAATACTTTTGATACAAAGGAAACACATTGACTCTTCAACTCCGCACTTGTATGCACCCGCCAGGCCCGATTTAATAATTTTTGAAATCTAGGATTGCATGTTCTGCCTTGTATGTCAAATTGTATCTGTCACATACATACAATCCCCTTTGCACATACCTGTGGGCCCGACCACCATTTTAACCCAATTTGAACACCTTTTAAAACCTGGCGTTGTATCTACCCATTGTATATCGAATATACAACACAATATACATGCAATACTTTTGATACAACCGCGGAATATTCCAGGAATCTACCATGTACATCCACTTTTGCACGCCTGGAAATGCACCTGAATATCACATACAAGCCTTTATGCATACAACGATGCATACAAGTGGCCATATACAAAGATATATGCATAAAAATGTGAAGGCCGACAGACTTAGAATTTTTTGGATTTAAATGAAAGGGCATGCGGATGAATGTTTGAAACCTTAAATCTAGGTGGGCACCACCATTGGCTCTGTCTGGGGACGCATGCCTCTTGCAGGCATGGCGAGAACTCCAGAACTCTAGGATGCAGACCAGGCATTATCCATTGGGCTACAAAGTCAAACACTGTGTTGGTTTTTCCTTCTGAATCAGCATTAGGGTTTGCCACTTCTAATGCACAGGCAGATTCAGCCAACTAATACAGGAGGTTGCGTGAGCTCCTCCCCTTCACTTCTGGTTCTGCCGCACCAAGGGGGGTATCCCTATAACTCAAGATGTAACCTTGACTAGCTCAAAGATAGAAAGATCTAACTTGACAACAACAGGCAGAATACTCTCATGTATGGACCAAGATCTGTATGATAGATCACAAGGTGGGCAACGTTCTTGGACATATATGTCTGGTTAGGGATGAGACAATGCAAGGGTTTCCTACTCCTAATCCTACAACTAACAGATGGAAGGGAGAGATGGTTTGAAATGGTGTTTGGATGCAAAGCTGGACATGGTGTATAACCTCAACACAGAGCTAGATTGGTGCCTATCCAGGGCTTGGAGTTGGTAGACATACACCTATGAATGATCAGCATGAATAGCTAAAACTGGATTTCAGGGGGATACACATAATACCTGCCTTACAGATATCTCCCAATACAGAGTGTTAAGCTGTCGATACTTATGGTATCCCTATTGCAGGAAGAAAGATACATGCAAAACTGGAGACAGAATCAGCATAACACATGCAAACATAGCATTATTCATATAAGATTAACCATGAAATCAGTGGATTCATGCCAAAATGTACAACAGGAGATACATAAACTCACAAGTTTTGCTGCACAAAGCAACCAAAACTAGTTGTATCTTATTATAGAGCCAAAATGTCCAGTTTTCAACAACCTAAACAATGATAACACAGTCTGCCTATATTGGCCAGAAAGTGTACCTCTAGCATTAATTACATGGTTGACCAAAAATCCCGCCAGATACACAGTATCAGAAAAATGGCGCTCAACGCATTACCAGATTGGTGCCCAAACATGAATGCAGTAGGTAGGGGAGGAGACAGGAAGAAACCTCGAGCCCTGCGCCACTATCCGTTGATGTACACCTTCAAACAGGTACCAGATCTGTCCATACCTCTGCAACCTTCGGGAAAACATCAAACAGTGCATCGCAACCGTTTCCCACCAAAATACCTCATCGTGATATTTCAAAATATGCAGGATATCAATTATCCCACATGCACCCCGCGGTGACCATTTCAACACTTTATATACTAGGCCACGAGCATATATGATGTCGGTGCTTTTGCTCCCGACGACACTAGTATAAGCCTTCATCATCATCCTCCAACAGCATGATATCCTGTTGCTTGAAATATCACCCTGACATCAGCATCATCATCGCAATATCACCTACATGATAATCGCCTTCATCGGCACAACTTGATGCATCGGAGGAAGATCCTCCTGCTTAGCCGATACCAAATGTCTGGCCGATGAACATCCTGATGACGTCACTGTCATATCCTGCTGACGTCATCAGCATATCTGCCTATCGTGCACCTCCTCATATCCGGATGACGTCATCGTCATGTTTGCGAATATCGGGGGATCTCCACAAGATGATTAGTGTTAGAAATATGACCCCCCCGGACCTTGATGATGTCACCATACATCGGCATCAGGATGATATTCGGAAGATAACCGGATATTTGGAAATATCATCCTGATGCACACATATCATACTGCACTGTAGCTCCACTATAAGATCGGGGTGATATATGAATATGTGACTGATATTTGAAATGATCACCCCCATTGGACAATGCATGAAGCCGACAGGCGAATATCTCCCTTCGAAAATATCATGATGCAGACAGGTAGAAAAACGGATATCACCCTGACATAAGAATGACGTCAGCATCATCAGGGTGATAAAACAACATCAGGATGATCTTGACTAAGATCACCCGATGTTCAAATATGATGACCCGATGAAGATCGGATCATACTTAGGACTTTGCAGCAACATCATCAGGATGATCTTAAGTAAGATCACCCGATGTTAGAATATCACCCCAGCGAAAGATCATGCTGACAGAAAATATGATGACCCTTGTAAGCAACATCAGGGTGATGTCTGGAAACATGATGATGATGACCTCCTCCAAAGAAAATATGATGCTGATGTTAAAACATGCTGAGGAGGCCCAAAGACTTAGAACTTTTTTGGATTTTTTGGGAAGGTGCCTGCATGAAAATTGCTAAAATAACCGACAGTGAATCCAGGCACCAACAGTGGCTCTGATTGGGGACGTGCAGGTGCAAGACTGCAGCGAGAACCCCAGATCTCTGGGATGCAGACCAGTCCCTTATCCATTGGGCACAGAGTCATGAAGTTACCATGATCTGCATCACCAAACACATTATTTTTAAAATAAACATGGTGGCCCAGGGCCACCAAAAAGGAAAAACCAGACTTTTCCTTTGTCAAACACCTGATTTTCTTTTGATTTCTTCAAATGAAGCCTAAAAGCATTTAACTGTCTGCAGTAAGCCCCTTGGCAATTATTTGTGCTGCTGCTCATTTCTTTTTCTTCAACAAATCTACAACTAGCTTCATCAGCATATATCATTATCAGTTGTAGAATGTCATCATCATATGAGTCACTGATGTTGCTTGGAAAAATAACAGACTCACATGAAACAAATGAATCCACATCAGAATTCTGCCCTTCCTCAAAAAATAAGAGCTCCTCTGCATCAAACATGCAATATTCAGGCACAAGCAACATCTCATAATCAAATTTATCTTGATGAACATATAGATATCCATCATCATCATGCACGGTAGTTTTGTCATTAATGTCCACCTGAAATGTCTCAAGAGAAGGCAGAAATAACTCAGAATGCAGCCCTACACTGAAAGCTTCATAGTCACCCCTGCAATCAACACTATTCCCAACTGTATGAGCACACACATCTACAATTTTCCCATCCACCTCTGAATAGTGACCTTGTTTTTTATCTTCACCAGTGCCCTGATAATCAAAAACAAAGTTTTCAACCTCTGCACTATGAAGGTGGCCAAAATCTTCAAGGAAACATTCATAATCAGCATCCAAATATATTTCATCATCTGAAAGGCTCACATATGCATCTGAATGCTGGCAATCACTAGCATATTGACTGCCATCCCTTGAATCAATATTTTCTATATTCAGAGTGAAGCTCTGCATATCCACTTCATATAAATAATCAGGCATAACTGAAATATGCACACTGCTGCAAGACACAACTTCATGTATGTCTCTCATTTGATCAATTGGAGGGCACCTTGTGTCTGCAGGCTTGTCTTCTAAAGGCTAATAACAATCTTTGTTTTCATTATTACAAGATGTGCTTACATTTTCTACAACATTTTCTTCATGCATCACATCATGGCTGCACACATTATTCTAAAATATATTTCCCTCTATACAATCATCTCTCAATGTACATACTGGGAGAGCTGAAATATATTCACTTTGATAACTGCTTTGACAACTTGCAGCCATGAAACCTACTGGCATTCCATATTTCTCATTGTTTTCTATGTCCATAGCAAATTGGAAAGCCTGGTGAAGTGTGACTGGTTCTTTATCTCTCAACAGATAACTCATTTCTTCTTCAAATGCAGCCAAATAAATTGTCAAGCACAATGCATTATTAGGTCTCATATATTCAGGGATCTGCCTGAGCAATTTAATAAACCTAAGATTAAAGGCTGGAACCAGTTCCTCATCTTCCCTTTGGATATTCATAAAATGTATGATCAATGAGGCCACATCAAATCTTTCACCAAACTGCCCTAGGAATGCAACTTCTAAATCTATCCATGAAGAAACTGAACAAACAGGCAGGTCTGAAAACCATATCCTAGCATCATCTTCTAATGACTGAACAAAGAGTCTCATTACTACATCTTCATCCTCTACCTCATAATCTTCTATTAAATTACAAAATCTTTGCAGATGTTTGTTTGCCGATTCAGAATCTGATCCACTATATTTTGGCAAACATCTTCTAATTTTACTGGGAATAATATTTGGGTAACCATATATCCCTGTGAAATTTAGGGCTTCATATCTTTCAATAAAGAATGGTCTTCTCTGAGAGCACGACCAGGCTTGATGTTCTAAACTCAACATTTTGAATCAAAGATGAATACCTGGATATATATTGCAGCACTGATAGGTTCTTTCAACAGAGTCGCCACCTCTCAGAGAGAGGACAGAATGTCAGCAAGGCACTTTTGTTTTCTGGATTCATCACCCCAGCAGAGCACCACATGGTTCCTTTTTGCTGCAACAACTTCACTGGAAACTAGATTTTCCAGCCCTCAGGTTACTTGACTCTCTCTGTCCCCAGCAGAGTCGCCATTTTGTTGGTGACTCAGATGGGCCACAAGATATAACACTTTTTCATCAATTTTCTCCCCAGCAGAGTCGCCATTTTGTTGGTGACTCAGATGGGCCACAAGATATAACACTTTTTCATCAATTTTCTCCCCAGCGGAGTCGCCATTTTGTTGGTTTTTTCTTCTAAATCAGCATTAGGGTTTGCCACTTCTAATGCACAGGCAGATTCAACCAACTAATACAGGAGGTTGCGTGAGCTCCTCCCCTTCACTTCTGGTTCTGCCGCACCAAGGGGGGTATCCCTATAACTCAAGATGTAACCTTGACTAGCTCAAAGATAGAAAGATCTAACTTGACAACAACAGGCAGAATACTCTCATGTATGGACCAAGATCTGTATGATAGATCACAAGGTGGGCAACGTTCTTGGACATATATGTCTGGTTAGGGATGAGACAATGCAAGGGTTTCCTACTCCTAATCCTACAACTAACAGATGGAAGGGAGAGATGGTTTGAAATGGTGTTTGGATGCAAAGCTGGACATGGTGTATAACCTCAACACAGAGCTAGATTGGTGCCTATCCAGGGCTTGGAGTCGGTAGACATACACCTATGAATGATCAGCATGAATAGCTAAAACTGGATTTCAGGGGGATACACATGATACCTGCCTTACAGATATCTCCCAATACAGAGTGTTAAGCTGTCGATACTTATGGCATCCCTATTGCAGGAAGAAAGATACATGCAAAACTGGAGACAGAATCAGCATAACACATGCAAACATAGCATTATTCATATAAGATTAACCATGAAATCAGTGGATTCATGCCAAAACGTACAACAGGAGATACATAAACTCACAAGTTTTGCTGCACAGAGCAACCAAAACTAGTTGTATCTTATTACAGAGCCAAAATGTCCAGTTTTCAACAACCTAAACAATGGTAACACAGTCTGCCTATATTGGCCAGAAAGTGTACCTCTAGCATTAATTACATGGTTGACCAAAAATCCCGCCAGATACACAGTATCAGAAAAATGGTGCTCAACGCATTACCAGATTGGTGCCCAAACATGAATGCAGTAGGTAGGGGAGGAGACAGGAAGAAACCTTAAGCCCTGCGCCACTGTCCGTTGATGTACACCTTCAAACGGGTACCAGATCCGTCCATACCTCTGCAACCTTCGGGAAAACATCAAACAGTGCATCGCAACCGTTTCCCGCCAAAATACCTCATTGTGATATTTCAAAATATGCAGGCTATCAATTATCCCACATGCACCCCGCGGTGACCATTTCAACACTTTATATACTAGGCCACGAGCATATATGATGTCGGTGCTTTTGCTCTCGACGACACTAGTATAAGCCTTCATCATCATCCTCCAACAGCATGATATCTTGTTGCTTGAAATATCACCCTGACATCAGCATCATCATCACAATATCACCTACATGATAATCGCCTTCATCGGCACAACCTGATGCATCGGAGGAAGATCCTCCTGCTTAGCCGATACCAAATGTCTGGCCGATGAACATCCTGATGACGTCACCGTCATATCCTGCTGACGTCATCAGCATATCTGCCTATCACGCACCTCCTCATATCCGAATGACGTCATCGTCATGTTTGCGAATATCAGGGGATCTCCACAAGATGATCAGTGTTAGAAATATGACCCCCCCCGGACCTTGATGACGTCACCATACATCGGCATCAGGATGATATTCGGAAGATAACTGGATATTTGGAAATATCATCCTGATGCACACATATCATGCTGCACTGTAGCTCCACTATAAGATCGGGGTGATATATGAATATGTGACTGATATTTGAAATGATCACCCCCATTGGACAATGCATGAAGCCGACAGGTGAATATCTCCCTTCGGAAATATCATGATGCAGACAGGTAGAAAAACGGATATCACCCTGACATAAGAATGATGTTAGCATCATCAGGGTGATAAAACAATGAACATGAAGTGATAAAACAACATCAGGATGATCTTGACTAAGATCACCCGATGTTCAAATATGATGACCCCGATGAAGATCGGATCATACTTAGGACTTTGCAGCAACATCATCAGGATGATCTTAAGTAAGATCACCCGATGTTAGAATATCACCCCAGTGAAAGATCATGCTGACAGAAAATATGATGACCCTCGTAAGCAACATCAGGGTGATGTCTGGAAACATGATGATGATGACCTCCTCCAAAGAAAATATGATGCTGATGTTAAAACATGCTGAGGAGGCCCAAAGACTTAGAACTTTTTTGGATTTTTTGGGAAGGTGCCTGCATGAAAATTGCTAAAATAACTGACAGTGAATTCAGGCACCAACACACTGCACCAACCTGCATCATAAATCAGACTTTTTTTTAAATTTACTTGGTGGCCTAGGGCCACCAAAAAGGAAAAACTAGAATTTCCCTTTATCAAACACTCAATTTTCTTTTGATTTCTTCAAATGAAGCTTGAAAACATTTAACCGTCTGCAGCACCCTACTTTGCAATTGGTTGTGTTGCTGCCCATTTCTCTTTCTTTAACAAATCTACAACAAACTTCATCACATACATTATCATCAGCTGTAGAATGTCATCATCATATGAGTCACCAATGTCACTTGGGAAAATATCAGACTCATATGAAGTAAATGAATCCACATTAGAATTTTGCCCTTTATAAAATAAGAGCTCCTCTGTATCAAAAATGCAATATTCAGGCAAAAGCAACATCTCATAACCATATTCATTTTTATAAACATTCAAATATTCATCATCATTGCTCTCAACAATTTTATCATTAATGTCCACCTGGAATGTCTCAAGAGAAGGCATAAATAGCTCAGAGTGCAACCCTACGCTAAAAGCTTCATAGTCACCCCTGCAACCAACACTATCCCCATCTGTATCAGCATGAACATCTGCAGCTTGTCCATTCACATCTAAATAGTGACCCTATTTTTCCTCTTCACCAATGCACTGATAATCAAAAGCAAATTTTTCAACCTGTGCACTGTAAAGGTAGTCAGAATTTTTAAGGAAACACTCATATTCATCATCCATATATATTTCATCATCTGAAAGGCTCACATATGCATCTGAATGCTGATAATCACTAACATATTCACTGTCATCCCTTGAATTTGCATCTTCCATATTCAAAGTGAAGCTCTGCATATCCGCCTTGTATAAATAATCATGAATAACTGGGATATGCCTATTGTTACAGGACACAACTTCATGTATATCTTTCATTTCATCATTTGAAATACATTTTGCATCTGCAGGCTTCTTTTCTAGTGGTTGATAACAATCTTTGTCTTCACCATTATAGGATGTGCCCACATTTTCTACATCTTCTTCATGTTTATGCATCACATCATGACTACACCCATTGTTCTGGAATATATTCCCCTTTACAAAATCATCTCTCAATGAACACACTAGGAAAGATGAAATATATTCACTTTGAAAACTATTTTGAAGGCTTGCAATCATGAAACCTACTGGCATTCCATATTTCTGATTGTTTTCAATAGCCATAGCAAATTTGTAGGCCTGGTGAAGTGTAGCTGGTTCTTTATCTCTCAATAAATAACTCATTTCTTCATCAAATGCAGCCAAATAAATTGCCAAGCACAATGCATCATTGGGTTTCATATATTTAGGAATCTACTTGAGCAACTTAATAAATCTAAGATTAAAGGCTGGAACCAATTCCTCATCTTCCTTTTGGATATTCATGAAATGTATGATCAATGAGGCCAAATCAAATCTTTCACCAACTGCTCTAGGAATGCAATTTCTAAATCTACCCAAGAAGAAACTGAACACACAGGCAGGTCTGAAAACCAGACCTTAGCATCATCCTCTAATGACTGAACAAAGAGTCTCATTACTACATCTTCAGCCTCTACCTCATAATCTTCTATCAAATTACAAAAATTTTGCAGATGTTTGTTTGCAGACTCAAAATTTGATCCACTATATTTTGGCAAATATTTTCTAATCTTATTGGGAATAACATTTGGATAACCATATATTCCTTTGAAATTTATAACTTTATATTTTTCAATAAAAAATGGCCTTCTCGGAGAGCACAACCAAGACTACTGCTCTAGACTCATTATTTTTGAATCAAAAGATGAATACCTGGAAATATGTTACAGCTTTGATAGGTTCAATCAACAGAGTCTCCACCTCTCACAGAGAGGACAAAATATCAACAAGGCACATTTGTTTTCTGGATTCATCATGCCAGCAGAGCACCACACGGTCGTTCCTTGGTATTGCTGCAACAGCTTCACTGGAAACTAGATTTTCCAGCCTTTAAATTATTCGACTCTATCCCTAGTAGAGTCGCCACTTTGTTGGGTCTTTCTCTCTGAATCAGCAAAGGGTTTTCCAGTTCCAATGCACAGGCAGATTCGGCCAACAAATACAGGAGGTTGCATGAGCTGCCTCCCCTTCACTTTTGGTTCTGCCACACCAAGGGGGGTATCCCTATAGCTAAAGATTTAACATTGACTCACCCAACAGAAAGATTTAGCTTTCCAGAACAGGCAGAATGCTCTCATGTTTGGACCAAGATTTGCATGATAAATCACAAGTTTGGCAATGTTCTTGGACATATCTAACTAGTTGAGAATGAGAGTATGCAAGGGTCCTATTTCTAATCCTACAAACTAACAGGTTGGAAATATTGAAATGGTTTGTATTTATGTTTTGGATGCAAGACAGGGGGTTTTGGATCATAACTACTACACAAGGGCAGACCAGTGCTTATCTCAGGGCAAGGAGTCAACTAGACGTATACAAGTGAATGATTTGCACAAACTCAACAGAGATTCAAGTTTCAAGGGGTTAGATTGGTGCTTGCCTTACAAACACCACCCAAGACTAAGTATTTAGCTGCCTCTACTTACAAATATCCCAGCTGACATACATTCTTCTTCATACTTAACCTAACACAGTTTAATCCACTCCTTGAATGGAGGTCAAAAGTTAAGCATGCAATATAGAAATCTATATCCTAGAATTCTAAGTAACCCTTAGCAACTAGATTCAAAAGAAGGGATGCATATAACAAATGGAGACAAATAGCTAAACACATGCAAAGAAGCATTTTTCATATAAACACAACATGAAACTGAATAGATGTGCAACCTGCATTCAAATGCAACTCATAAACTCCAAAAAAGAGAACAGCCAAGAAATACTTTGTTTTTCGTTATTCCTCCAAAAATTTGCCCAAGTCTTCCACCATAGAAAAATGAGTGACACAGTCCTGATATACCTAGAATGTGTACTCAGCAATTAATTACATGGTCTTTTCAAGAAGCTGCCAGATACAATGCACCATCTAAATGGCACTGAAAACATTCAATGCAGCAGGCAAAATAAGAAGGAAGAGCAGGTGAGATTGGCCCGTCATTCATCGACCATACCTCTACAATTTGCCATTAATGCCCAACCTACCCATGGCTTCTAGAAACGCAGCAGTTTGCGTGTTCAAGAATTTTTCCCGCCCGGAATACAGCTGCTAATGCATAGGAAAACCTTCCTGTGAAATTTTGAAATAGGGCTGTCGATTTCCACCTCATCGCCAAGATCAATGGCTTCAATTCATGCTGAAAAGTTAACAACTAATGAAAATGCACCACGCAGACAGTTTTTGCTCCTTTGACTTTTCACAGAGCGAACATACATTTTACCTTTTCGCCCATTTTGCCATTTCACCTTCAAATCTTTGCATATGCAGTTGTATATACATACAACTAACCTTTAACATGTGGCAGCCTATCATTGGATCATCATCGCTAAAAAATTGCATCTCCGAGTTATCGGGACCCACCACTACATCCAATTCGCCATTGGACCATTTCATCAACTTTTGTATCTGTAGTTGTATATGCAATTGTATGTACATACAATCACCACATACAAGCGCGGACCCCAAATCACTGTGAAACAAATTGAAATTTCAATCGGGTCCGGGTGTTGTATCTTCCTCCTTGTACATTTCATTGTATATCACACATACAATGTGCAATATACAACCCGCAGACCCCAAATCCTCATGAAACAAATTGAAATAGCAATCGGGTCTGGGCTTTGTATCTTCATTCTCTGTATATCTCTTTTGTATATTGCACATACAAATGCAATATACATACAATGCAGATTCCATCACACATATGAGGTAGATTGGAATAAATTTTGAATCCGGCATTGTATCGGCATCTTTGCATCTCACATTGTATATCGTGCATACAATGAGAAACATACAACCCACGGACTCCAGCCACTTATCTGCCACAACAAACTTTTTCATTCACGTCTGGGATTGTATGTGTGCCTTTGTATATTGCATTGTATATAGCACATACATACAATCGTGGGACATACAACTGCGCAGGCCCCACTAGGTTCTAAAAACTATTGACCTTGACTACAACCTGCCTTGTATGTTTCTTTGTACCTGCACGTTGTATGTGTGATTGTATATTGGGAACATACAATCCCAATATACAACTGTGGATTTCACCCATCTCACAAATACTATTAACTCCTTGGCCGCGTCTGCTTGTACATTGCCTACTTGTACATTCCACATTGTATGTGCAGTTGTATGTTAGAGATACATACAACACAAGATACAAAGGAAACACATTGACTCTTCAACTCCGCACTTGTATGCACCCGCCAGGCCCAATTTAATAATTTTTGAAATCTAGGATTGCATGTTCTACCTTGTATGTCAAATTGTATCTGTCACATACATACAATCCCCTTTGCACATACCTGTGGGCCCAACCACCATTTTAACCCGATTTGAACACCTTTTGAAATCCAGCATTGTATCTACCCGTTGTATACCGAATATACAACACAATATACATGCAATACTTTTGATACAACCACAGAATATTCCAGGAATCTACCATGTACATCCACTTTTGCACGCCCAGAATTGCACCTAAATATCACATACAAGCCTTTATGCATACAATGATGCATACAAGCGGCCATATACAAAGATATATGCATAAAAATGTGAAGGCCGACAGACTTAGAATTTTTTGGATTTAAATGAAAGGGCCTGCAGATGAATGTTTGAAACCTTAAATCTAGGTGGGCACCACCAAAAGCTAGGACTAACAATTAGACTAAAAACTTGACAAATAATACAACTTGGACACATGTAGGACTTGGAAAATGGAAAAGAATAAGTATTAAATGTGGAAAACAATGAAAAAGTGGTATTAGTTGCACCTATGTAGAGAAGTGGTCTTTATGAAAGATGCTTAGAATTATGCTCTATATCTATTTGTGAAGTTTGGAGGTGAATGGACCTAATGGATATGACCACCATATGCAAAATAGCCGACCTAATGGGTATGTGGAGAGCCCTAGTTTTCTTGTTTTCATTTCCTTCATCGATAAGGGAGAGGGAGAGATAGAGGGGATAGATAGGGAGATATAGGAATGATAGGGGGAGAGAGGAAAGAGAGAGAGATAGGGAGAGATAGCTAGGTAGAGAGACATAGAGAGGAGACAAATAGGGAGAGATAGAGTAGACAGAGGGGAGAGATAGGGAGATAGAGAGTGAGCAAGATGTCCAGAGAGATAAGGAGATAGAGGAATGATAGGGGAGAGAGAGGCAAGAGATAGGGAGAGATAGATAGGTAGAGAGAGAGAGGAGATAGATTGGGAGAGATAGAGGAGACAAAGGGAGAGATAGAGAGATAGAGAGAGAGAGATTGAGAGGTAGAGGGATGATAGAGAGAGGGAGATAAGGGAGAGATACCTGGAGATAGAGGTTTAGGGTTTCTCAAGTTTAGAGTTTAGGGGTTATGGGTTAGGGATTAGGGGCATTATTTATGGTTGAGGGATTTAGAGAGAGAGACTTCTTTTTACATGCAATGTAAGCCCTAAATAATGCCCCTAAACCCTAAACTTGAGCAACCCTAGAAACCTCTAAACCTTAAATAATGCCCCTAAACCCTAAACCCTAAACCCTAACCCCTAACCCCTAAACCATAAACCCTAAATAATTCCCCTATGCCCTAAACCCTAATCCCTAAACCTGAGAAACCCTAAACCCCAAAATCCTAAACCCCAAACCCCTAAACCCTAAACACTAAACCCAAGCAACCCTAAACCCTAAACCCTAAACCTAAGAAACCCTAAACCCGTAAATCCTAAACCCCAAACCCCTAAACCCTAAACACTAAACCCAAGCAACCCTAAACCTCTATCTCCCTATCTCTATCATTCCTCTACCTCTCAATCTCTCTCCCTATGTCTCTGGCCATGTCCCTCACTCTCCATATCCCTATCTCTCCCTATGTCTCTAGCCATGTCCCTCAATCTCTATATCTCCCTATTGGTCCTCTCTCTAAACACTAAACCCTAAACCTCTAAACCTTAACCCCTAAACCCTAAACTCTAAATAATGCCCCTAAACCTGAGAAACCCTAAACCCATATCTCCCTATCTCTCCCTTATCTCCCTATCTAGATCCCCTCTCTCTCTCTCTCTCTCTCTCTCTCTCTCTCTCTCTCTCTCTCTCTCTCTCTCTCTCTCTCTCTCTCTCTCTCTCTCTCTCTCTCTCTCTCTCTCTCTCTCTCTCTCTCTCTCTCTCTCTCTCTCTCTCTCTCTCTCTCTCTCTCTCTCTCTCTCTCTCTCTCTCTCTCTCTCTCTCTCCAAACCCAAGCAACCATAGACCCCTAAATCCAAGTAACTCTAAACCTCTATCTCCCTATCTCTCCCCTATCTCCCTATCTCTATCATCCCTCTACCTCTCAATCTCTCTCCCTATGTCACTGGCCATGTGCCTCAGTCTCTATCTCCATATCTCTCTCCTCAGTCTCCTCTATATCTCCCTATCATTCCTCTCTATAAATCCTAAACCCTAAACCTCTAAACCTGAACCCCTAACCCCTAAACAATAAACCCTAAATAATTCCCCTAAACCCTAACCCCTAACCCCTAAACCTGAGAAACCCTAAAACCCTAAACTCTAAACCCCAAACCCCTAAACCCTAAACCCAAGTAACTCTAAACCTCTATCTCCCTATCACCTTTGTCCCTCTACCTCTCAATCTATCCCCCTATGTCTTTGGCCATGTCCCTCACTCTCTATCTCCCTATCTCTCCCCTCGGTCTCCTCTATATCTCCCTATTGGTCCTCTATCTCTCTCTAAACCCTAAACCTCTAAACCTTAACCCCTAACCCCAAAACCATAAACCTTATACATCTCCCCCCAAACCTCTATCTCCCTATCTCTCCCTATCTCCCTATCTATATCATCCCTCTACCTCTCAATCTCTCTCTCTCTATGTCTCTAGACATGTCTCTCACTCTCTATCTCCCTATCTCTCCCCTTTGTCTCCTCTATCTCTCCCAATCTCTATCAGTCCCCTCTCTCTATCTCTCTTTAAACCCTAAACCCTAAACCTGAGCAACCCTAAACCCCTAAACCCTAAACTTGAGCAATGCTAAACTCATAAACCCTAAACAATGCCCCTAAACCCTGACCCCTAACTCCAAGTAACCTCTCTCTCTCTTTGACCTATCTACCTCCTAGTTAAATCCTTTTCCTAGCTTTCCTTGTTTTCCTTTTCCTTTCCAATTTCCCTAGGAGAGAGAGAGAGAGAGAGTCCTAGTTTTCTTATTTTCATTTCCTTCATCAATAAGGGGGAGAGAGAGATAGAGGGGAGAGATAGGGAGATAGAGGAATGATAGGGAAGAGAGAGGCAAGAGATAGAGAGATAGCTAGATAGAGAGAGAGAGAGAGGAGACATATATGTAGAGATAGAGGGGAGAGATAGGGAGATAGAGAGTGAGTGAGATGTCTAGAGAGATAGGGAGAAGGGGTAGAGGGACGATAGAGATAGGGAGATAAGGGAGAGATAGTGAGATAGATGTTTAGGGTTGCTCAAGTTTAGGGGTTAGGGTTAGGGGCATTATTTAGGGTTTTGGGGTTTAGAGAGAGAGAGAGAGTTTATATGGAAACTGTTACAAGAAAATGTGGATAATATCAATAATCTATAATAACCCAATAACTCAATGAAAATAGAAATAAACAAGATTCAAAACAAAGAACAATACCTTACAAACCTTGTTACTTCGTAGCTTCCATTGGTCGCCTAATCTCAATTGATCTTTTGTGTGAATGAAGCCCTCAAAAAGCGCACTTCCTTGCTTTGTTCTTCAAGATGACAATAGAGAAACGACTATGATAGTTCTTGTAATGAAGAGGATCTTCAATACAATAAAAATGGTGATTGCAAGCTATGGAATGGTGTGGGTGCCAAAGGTGCGCTATGAATTCTGCAGAGTAAGTTTACTAAAAGCTTGGATGCTTGGAATGGAGGAATATGGTTGTATTTATAGACTTGAGAGAAGGAAGATCGATGGTATAGAAGAAATAAGAAGATCAACGGTTGAGAAGATTTGAGAGGATGTGCACGAATAGGAAGAAGACAAATGTCATATAAAAAGTTATTTTGTTTGAGTTAACTGCTTTCTTGATAAAGATAAGATTTGATTTCATAAATTAGAATGTTTTTTTCTAATTTAAGAGTTGATAAAAAAAGATTGAATAAATCAATTAACTCAACTTGTGATTTGCTTTTTGCATGATTTGAGAGAAATTAAATAATAAATTATTTAATTTTGCGTGCATGAAGAATATAATTTATTTTTGGAAGATTTGGAAGATTTTTGAGGAATTAAGAAGATAAGAAAGCAAATTAAATAAATAAATAAATTTAATTATTTGTACATGATTTGGAAGAATAAATAAAATATTTGATTATATTTTTTTTTAGAGATTGAGATAATTTAAATAAATTTGATTGATTTATTTAAATTTGGAAGAATAACTTTGATTTAATTAAATAATGTAGAATTATTTAATTGTAGATAAGAGGATTTAGAAGAATTTGATGAAGTTAATTAAATAAGTGATTTTATTTAATTTTTGGGAGGAATATGAACCAAATAAATTTATTTATTTATTTATTGATAGAGGAATATTAAGATGAAATAAATATTTAAAATATTTATTTAGATAGAGTCATGTCATTTTTAGAACAATGATAAAATGTAATGTGGTAGGATGTGGTGAGTTTTAGATGTTGCTATATAGCATGGAGATATGTCTACATGTGGTGATGCTATGGAAATTCAACCATGAGTCATTTGAAGTGCTCACAACTACATATTTAATTGTGCTAGTAGAAGCATAAATAATAATGCAGGTGCACTTGTAGTAGAGTTGAAGTTCATGTGGAACAATCTAGAGGCTTGGTTATGTTAAGAGAATGTTCTACAATACTACAAGTTGAAAGAATTGGTTAGATGGTTGTATGTGTTACCAGAAGCTTATGGTTGGTAGTGGTGGTTATACAAGAAGACATGATTACATTGACTATAGTTAGTAATAAACTATTGATAGTTAGTAACAAACTTAAAAATAATGAAAAGAATAGGGTAAGGCAAAACGGATATCCGTTTTGGGCAACCTAAAATGGATATCCGTTTTGCAAAACATAAAAAAGGGAAAATGATATGTTACCAAAGCAAAATAGATATCTATTTTGCTTCGCTTTTGCCTTGTATGTAGGCTTGGGACTATCATAGTTGACTTTCCCTAAATTCTAACATTTTTGCAGGTTTCACTCTCTTCTTCGAACTTCACCCTTCGTGCTGACGACTTTTTTTTATGGAAAATTGATAAAATGAAAAGGGTTTATAGAAGAAATTGTCAGCTTTCTAAAAATATAAGATTTGTTTGGTTATCATTTTATTAAATAATCATTAATAATTTTCTATATAGTGTGTGTCTGAAATCCTGATGGACACACTGATTGAAAACCATCCATAACTTTCAAACTGTTTCACCTTTTTGAGATCCAAAAGTTGCGTCACACTCTATGCTTTTCTGGCTATAGGTTAAAAAAGTTGAATTTTGATTTTTTTTATCAAGTTAGGTTGGCTGGAAAATTACTTTTTAGTTTTTAAAAAAGTCACAATAAAAAAATCATAACTAATTATTTCATTGGAAAAAAATTTCAAAAAAATATGTGTCACATCCGAGCATGAGTCCTCTACTTATTTTGAAAGTTTCAAAAAAAAAAAATTTGCTCATAGTTAGGTTGGTTGGAATGACACCCACTTTTTATTTTATTTTTCTGAAAAATTTAATAGTTGTTCATTGAAATATTCATTTTTCACTAAGTAAATTTAGTTTTTTTAAAAAAAATAGTAGCCCATAAACTAGATTCAATTCTCTACAAATTTTGTTCTTACATATTTTTTAAATTATGTAGATAGTCCGTTCAAATTTTCACATAAACTTGATTAAGTCTAATTTTTTGTATTTTCATTGCCACTTAGAGGTATAGTTTGGCCCATCATGATCCTACACATACCCATCTTAGATTAGGGATTTTCTGTGGAACTAAATTCTACCCACAACAATTAAGAGTGACAACCCGCAACCAAGGTTGTAGCATGCCTATAGCCAAAGGTCTAGTTACCTGTAGCCAAATCTCGTGGTTATCTACAACCATCCAACAATCATAATCTCTTCTCTATAGATAAGGACGTATCTCACTAACAGTAAGGATGTTCAAAATACGGCATAATGCCTATTCTTTAGCAAGGATTATGGAAGAATTAAATGGATCCAGTTATTTATCTTCATGTTCCTCAAATAACTTGCTTTTTCTATGCACAAGTTGGAAAGTCTTAGCAGAAGTGTTCTTCTTTAATTGCTTTGAACTTAGTTTCCTAGTTTCATTTCATTTTATAAAAATAAGAGTCCTTCCCTCATAGCATGGGAAGCGACTGACTAGTCATAGGAATTGATAAATGTATGAAGTAGTGCTAGATGCATATATATTGTGTAATCCAACATATCTAAAAACACAAAAGATATTCTTGATACATGTACTAGATTTGAGTAGATAATTTGAAGACAAAGTTTTCTATCATACTAGTTTTCTTCATTCTTTCAATGTTATGAATCAAATGATGTGTTGATTTGATTAATAGTCAATAGAGGAGAAGAGAAGGGCATGGTTAATCCAAGAAAGGACCCACTTGAGGTGGACTACAATTGAGCCTTTATCCTATTAGTTTATATTCTTGCAATCATAGTTATAAATTTGTTCATTATTAATTCATTATAGTTAATGAGTCAATTCGGTTAATCTGCAACATCTACTGTACACCTGTAGCAACTACTGTGTAATTTTATGATTAGTTAAAGAGTTTATAAGATAGATTTCATGTTTCAACATTGTATTCCTTTTCTTATTTTGTAAATAGTAGAATTTCCTTGCTATACACAACTCTAGTATTCCAATTTCCAGAAATCTACTACTGTACATACAATACTATCACCATATCAAGAAAATTCATCCCTAGATTGATAAGATAAATCTAGTGCATCATAACTCAATATGCTACTTTATATGGGATAATAATATCCATTGAGTTGCATTCAAGCCTTAGCTACATCAAGTTTGTTCTGAAATGATAGCACTCTACAGGCAGAACCTCCAATTCATCTTGTTTGAAGGTCTACAAGGTATAGACAACCACCTAAAAGGTATTCACCTAATGACTGGAGATATATTTTCTTTGAATACTAACATGGATGAACCACAATATATAGAAGAGGCATTAGGTATGGATGAAGAAATGATAGTTTTGAAAAAGAATGATACGTGGGATCTAGTACCATGTCCTGAAGGATGAACGCTTTTTGGTTGCAAAAGGTTACTCTTAGGTTGAGGGTGTTTATTACAGTGAGATATTTTCTCTTGTTGAAAAAATGATATCCATTAGATTCTTACTTTCTATTGTTGCAGCTTATGATCTAGAGGTTGAGCAAATAGATGTGAAAATGACATTCCTTCATGGTGATTTGGAGGAGGATATTTATATGACACAGCTAGAGTAGTACATGGTGAAAGGTAAAAGTAATTTGGTTGTAAATGGAATAAATCTTTGTATGGCCTCAAAAAAAGACCTAGGATGTCATACTGGAAATTTGATACATATGTGTTGAGTTTGGTATTTGAGCATTCTATATCAGATCATTGTTTTTATTATAAATTTGATGGTGATCATTTCCTATTTATTGCATTATATGTTGATGATATGCTATTTATTGGTAAAGGGAATGTAATGATTTCAGAACTAAAGTCTCAACTTATAGCTAAATTTGAAATTAAATATCTTGGTGTAGCTAAACACATTATTGGGATGGAAATCAAAAGAGGTAGAGTGAATAGAAAACTATGGCTTGGCTAGAGTACGTATGTCAATTCAATTTTACAAAGGTTTAACAGGTAGGATTATAGACCATTGTGTCTTCCTTTTACAGTTGGAACAAAGTTATCTACTTCACAATGTCCAACATCCCATCAGAGATGGAAGACATGAGCATAGTGCCTTACCAGAGTGTAGTCAAAATTTTGATGTATGCTATGGTTTGTACCATACTAGACATTGCCCAAGTAGTGGGAATTCTTTCTAGATATATGTCTAATCTTGGTAGAGTTCATTGGGATGTAGTTAAAAGAGTCTTCAGATATTTGCAACGTACCTTAGAGAATTCCTTGTGTTATTATGGTAATTTCATAGGAGATGGGTATTCCCTTGATATTCATGGTTATGTGGATTCAGACTAGGTAGGTGATGTTGATAGTAGAAGATCCACCATTGCTTATGTGTTTACTTTATGTGGTGGTGAAGTTAGTTGGATGAGTATGCAACAAGCTCTATGGTTGATTTTTCCACTATTAAGGCTGAGTATATGGTAGCTACTCACGTGTGTAAAGAAGCTATTTGGATTAAGAGATTGTGTTCAGATATTGGAATAAACCAAGGTGTAGTGATGGTTTATAGTGATAGTTAGAGTGTGATCTACTAGCTAAGAACCCAACATTTCATGCCAGGACCAAACACATTAATGTATAATTTCATTTTGTCAAACATATGGTAAAGGATGGTAGGGCAAAGTTGGTTAAGGTAGAGACTTTGATGAATGTTGTAGATTCATTGACTAAGCTTGTGAGCACAGAGAAGTTCAAATGGTGTTTGGAGTCTATGGGCCTCTTGGCCCCTAGAAATTAAATCATGGTGTTGATACTCCCTTTTCTCTTGTAAGGTGGTCAAAAAATGGTATAATGTTAGGAAAGGTGTCTCAACCTTGCAATTACACAGTGTGTGATTTTTTGGTTATAAAATTGAATAAATGTAATTTCTAGGCTATAGGGTTGGTTTTTGGCCAAAATACAAATTCTAGGTTTGACACTGCCATCGAGGGTACCCAATGCAAAATCTCTTTAATCTCTTCAATTTAAAAAAGGGCCCAATCGGCCTCCTGGATCAAAAGTTATGGCATTCAGAAGTTGGGCCTCTTGTATTGGAAAATGTAAAAATGTGTTGGACATAGAAAAGAGTTGTAAGGGGGGTTACACATATTTATGTGTGTTATGACACATCATAAGGCATCTTTGATTGGAGATAATAGAACTCTAAAGATTTGGGTACCACTTTTGAGTGATTTTATCTCATGGTTTTGTAATTACCATTTTATGGTTTCATGTATTGTATCTCCTATATATTAGGTGCTTGAGATGGAGGCTAGTGTGAGAGTCTTATAGATGTTGTTAAGTTGCCTCTAGATCTCTGGTTGGTGATACTCTTGTGAAATATTGCTTTACAAGTATATTGTAATCTTGTTGATTTATAAATAATATATTTGGATACTTTTCAATTGTGGGGTTTTTCTCCCAAAATTTTCCCACGTAAATCACTGTGTTGTGGTATGATTTCTATTTATGTTTATTTCTATATAATTTCTATAATTTTTGTAAATATCTAAAGAGTTTTGCATAACCCTCCTCTCAAGATTAGTGTAGGAAGTTGTTCTACTACCTTAGCTTCCTTACAATTATCTGCCAATTCAATCTCATCTTCATTAAGGATATCAGCATCAAAAGATAAACAATCAGCCTAGATATCAAACTTTATTTGATCTCATAACTTAGAGAACTTCTTCAATTTCATTATTGTTTGTTTTAAAATTAACAACTTTGACTCCATGCCTTTGAACTAAGAAATGACATCATATTCATCAACTTTGTTGATAAACTTCTCAAAGATTAATAAGTTGATGTCAACTTTAGCAATTTCTTGCATGTCTCTTGTGACCTTTTGCCATATGACATCTTCTTTATTTGCAAGATTAATTTCAAAATACAATTCCTTTTCCTTTTCATTAACCTTTTGATATAACTTTACTACCTCTTTAATGAAGTTGAGGCCATCCAAGGTAATTTTGTCAACCCAAGATTCAGTTGCCCTTTCATAAGCTTGATATTTGCCAATTTTCCTATGGTCTCTTTGCTTACATAGTTTAAGGCTAAGCTAGTAGAAGCCATTATAGGTTGTGAATATGTATTGACAATGGATTTGACATATGAGGTCAATACACATATTTTCTCCTCTAATTGTTTCCTAGTTTCTTTGTCCCTTTATTTTCTTTCCACTAGCTTGGTAGTAGAAACTTGAAAGTTGTGGATATCACCCTTATGTGTGGTTGGGCCAAGATCAACTTGGGAGATTTTGTAATCAACATATATCATATCCTCTTCATTTTTAGTGCTAGTAGGATCTACAATTTCTACATATTGAGCACCAGAAGAGGACTCTACCATCAACCTTGAAGTAGTATGGGCCTTCTTTAGGTGAGGAGTCATCTATAACAACTTTTCTACAACAATGAACCAAGGATCACTCATGTAACCTATTCTTTAAATCCCGGTTAGCAATTTCAAAGTTAGATATTGGTAGGGAGCCTCAATCTTTTGGGTAGGTTGCTTAGGTAGTTGCATCCTAATTTAAAAATGAACCCTCTAAGGAGATTTTTTACAACATCATATTTAGCTCTCAATATTGTAAAAGAACCTCCCAAATGTGATCATTTTGTGCAAGGAAGATGTCATAGTTTTGGTTCCTTTCTTGTGGTGGAATGTGTGGGTGATAGGAATGGGTTACTTCATGGGCCTATGCTTCACTCAAGTGGGGATGTTGAGTGGATTGAAGAATTAATTCAAGGTGTTGATGCAACTTTAAGGGCTAGTATCTCCCTAATCAGAACTAAGGAAATGGATTATAGCATCCAAATCAAGGGGTAGGACATATGAAAGGAAGTAGAGATGCATAATATGCTTCCTAAATTAATCTATGAGAGGAGGCATGTGTAAAAATTAAACTAACTATAAATTATAAGGACATAAACACAAAACCAATATACCATATAACATAATGATATAGTGAAGAAAACCCTTTTAGGAGAAAACCTCACATTCCAAAATAAAGTTTAATGTATTATATAGTAATCAAAGGTTACAATACACTTGCAGAATCTAACCCTTTATAGGAGTATCACCAACAAGAGTTTTGGAGTAATTCTGGTAGGATAATAGTACCTACAAAATTCACTATCTAAACCTCTAACTCAAGCACCCAATAAATAAGAGAAGTAATACATGAAACCATCAAATGGTAATAAGAAAATCATGAGCTAAAACCACCCAAAAATGTGGCATCCAAATCTCTAGTTAAAAATCCAATGCCCAAAACCCAAGATGAGTCCACAAGCTAAAAATAAAATATTCCTTGCACTTTCCAAAAGTTCATCATAATCCACTCACCAAGTTAGGTGCTCCATTTTGGTTCCATTATCTCCATTCAAAGATGCCAACATGTCATAACATGCATCATATGTTTGTCAACAATTGTAACTTCCTCTTATAGCTGATTGTTGTTCTTGAATTTCCAATGTGGGAGGCCAACTTTCAAAGGCCATAACTCTTGATCTAGGAGGTTGATTGAACCTATTCTTTTTAAATTGTAGAGATCAAGGAGGTCCACATCTCAGGCATTTAGGAACTAATGACAGCTTATCCATAAATATTTTTGGGGCCAAACACAACCCCTATAACCTAGAAGTTGAGTTTTTTGTTTTGTAGCCTAAAAATTACAATTTTTGTGTTCTTAACATTAGGATGCAAGGTTGAGACACCTTTCTTAACAACATAAACTATGGTTGGAGCTACTCAAAGGTAAGTTTTTTAACAATCTAGATTTATCTTATTCTTTGAAACCAATCATGGATAAAGAGTGCCTCCATCTTAGGGTCCTAGATTTTTTGGTTGATAGATCTTACTCTAGATTCAAAAACACTCTTATAGGGAATTTTCTAGGCTTTAGGCCTAATATTGGTATTGTTAGAAGTTTCAATTTATAAAATTGGAAATCAAAAGGTTAGGTTGAAATCTCTACAATGGGTAACTTGGTTTTTCTCAATCTCCTTTTGAATTCATGAGGATTGTGTTCAAACCCTTTTGGATGGGCCTTGCTTTTTTCGAAGAATAGGGCTATTCTTAAGAAAATGGAAACATGGATTTGATCTTGAAAAGGAAAATATAAACTTGGTTCCTACATGTGTTAGGCTTCTAAGCCTATTATTGGAATATTGCGAGGATGAAGTCATGATAGGAATAGAAAAACCAATTAGACAACTTATAGCTTTTTATTCCATTACTAAATCTAGGAAGCATCAATTTTATGCAAGGTACAGTGTAAATGCATATGTTGATAAGGAACTACCATCTTCTATTAACTTGTCCTCAAATTATGGCAGTTAGGTTTAAAGGATGAAATATGTGAACTCCTCTTTTGTTTGCTAGGTATACCACAAAACAAGCCACTTTTTTAGATTTTGTGCAACCAAAAAGTGTGATTAGATGTTATAGAGAAAAAAGGAATAGAGTAAACAAAGTATGTTTCATGAAGGCGAGGAAAATGTTGAGAAGGATACAATGAAGGAGGGTTTTAAAATCAAATGAAACAAAGATAGAGAAGTAGGGTGAGACCTCCATAGGGAGTTGGGAGATTTAGAATTGACAAAGAACAATCTATTACTAGTGGCAACAAGTCTATCTTTAGGTGAAGCCAAGGCTTGGTAGAAAGATGGTGAATATGAGAATACTTTTGATCAAGATCAAGAATCCCAATGTAGGGAGTTTGAAGATACAAGAGAATGTTGGAATGTTAGGAGGAAAGAAGAAGGATAAATAACTTTGATAGATAATGACCAATCTTTCGATGTTACTTTCTATAGGTAGTGTAATGAGAAAATGGAAGGAATCAAGACCTAGAGTTGGAAATCCAAGAAGGGAAGTACCTAATGATAATGAGATAGATGAGAAGGAAATCATCCCTTATTATATGGACCAATGAATGGAGTCTCTTGCACCCTCGTCTTTCTCAAAATTTGAAGAAATATATGGATTTGTCTTGTATGTGGATTACTAGAAATTCTAAGTAAACAACTAACTTAGGGGTGAAATCAAAAAGAGGGAAACCAAATATGAAAGAAATTCATAACAAGGAGACAACAAAAAATGTTGCTAATGGAAGTTAGAGTACTCTAGACATGATATGATATCTTGATTGGTATTTCAAATTTGCATACTAAGTGAATAAGTTTTTATTATAGTAGTTTACCCTTTTCGCAACAAACAATTAAGTTTTTCTAAAAGATGTTATAATGTAAGGAAAACTCTAGGTTAGGAAACAAAATTTGATTTTCCACTACCTTATCAGAAGACACTCTTCTCTTGAGATATATTGCATCTCATCAAATACCACTTGCATAATCACTAACTTGTTAAGGACCATTATTATTATTTTCTTCCTTATTATTAGAAAATTGCTTTTAGTCTCCTCATGCGCCCACCTACCATGTCAATGGGCACATAGGAAAGTATGTGCCGGTTAAAAACAGCCACTAAGAAGCATACGGGTATATATCTTCCTATATAAAGACAATTATTTGTCTTCAACTATCTTAATATTCAAAAGTAGAAATTTTTTGCCTTCAACTATCTGTAATATTCAAAAGTTAAGAAATTATTTGTCTTCAGCTATCTTTAATATTCAAAAGTTAGAAAAGATGGGCATCAAACAAAGCAAAATTTCTTGCCTTGCAAAAGAGATGAGTATTTTGATGGTGGGTCTTGATGCTGCTGGTAAATCTACAATTCTGTATTACTTAAAACGTGGGGAAGTTATTCCAGCCATTCCCACTGTGGGATTCAATTTGGAGACAGTGAAGCACAAGAATGTTGAAATGGTTGTCTGTGATGTTGGGGGCCAGGAAAGTATAAGGCGACTGTGGAGACACTACATTGGGAATTCCAAGGGACTTATTTATGTGGTAGATAGCGATGACAGGGAACGTATTGCTGAGGCAAAAGATTTGTTACACAGTCTTCTCAAAGAGGAGGCCTTGCGAGATGCTGCTCTTCTTGTGTTTGCAAACAAGAAGGATTTTCCCAATGCAATGAGTGTTGCAGAGATAAGTGAGAAGCTGGAAATGCAGCGTTTGCCTCGGCGCCATTGGCATGTTCAGAGCTCTTGTGCTACTTCTGGCGAAGGTCTCTCTGAAGGGCTGGATTGGCTCTGTAACAAGATATGTAGATAGGGTGGGATGAGAGGAAGGGCATTTATGATTACTTGCCAATTAAACACAAGGAAGCCAAGGAAGTGGAGGAGGGATAAAGGAGCCTATGTTGCCAGAAACGCGATCAGTATGCCTGGTTTTGGGTTTTAAGGGTCTGCAACATTGAAATTCGTTGTGAATGGTCATCTCTCCAAAGTTTTTTTACTTTTTAAATATTGAATATTGAATTTTTAATATAAGCAATATGGTGATATAATTTTATTAATTTTTATGATATTGTAATAGTGAAGTAGCAAAAAATGCATTGGTTGGCCCTTGGGAATGCTAACGTTGTTGTTGTTGTTTGAGGGTGGGTTATATGGTGTATGTGTTTGTATATTTTGGACATTTTTAACATTGGTTGAGAGTGTTATTATTTTTTCCCCAAAAGTGGGTTTTTTCATATGGTTGGTTGTTATTATTGTTAGTGTTGTTGTTATGGTTGTTGATACTATTGCTGACTTTGTTGTCGGTTTTGTTGTTGTTGTTTTCCCTATAGATTTTAATGGCTCCCTTGGCTAGAGATCTCTCTCAATAGTAGTGCCTTTGTTGATAACTTCTTCAAATGTGGAGGCACATTGTATTCGGAGGTGGAAGCCCATTTCTTGGTTTAAGTTTGTCACAAACATAGTGACCAATTGTTTCTCCGGGATGGGCCATGGGAGCTTGCTTGCAAGGCTTCTCCATCATTGCAAAAAGACAACGAAGGTTTCCCCAATTCTTTGTTTTGTATTGCAAAGATTTGTCATTGACACTTCGTGTTCAAAGTTGTAAGAGAAATGATTGACAATTTTTTCTGTGAATTCATGGAATGTTTTAATTCCGAGGGTGTGATGTGTAAACCACTCGGTTGCTTGTCCTCCTAATCTCTGAGGAAAAAGCCTTATGAGATAAGTATTGTCATAAGATACTTCTAAGCAAGCAATGTAGAACTCCCTTAGGTGTTCTCGAGGGTCTCCTTTCCATTTGTATTTATCAAATTTGGGTGTTTCGAAGCTTTTGGGAAAGGGTGGCATGTTGAGAGAGCGATCAAAAGGATATGGACAAATATCCTCAAAGGAGTATACACACTTTCTATCATTTAAAAAATATTTAATATTGACAAGAAGAACTATACTTGTGGAAGAGGAAATCATTTGAATCTTTGACGAATACTAAGGAGAACCTGAAGCTATCAAAGCCACATAATCATTTGACAAGAATTACATAAGGAGAAAAATTGATGAAGAGGAGTTGGAAGATTCTAAGAAGCATGATACAAAGCCACAAGAGGATGAGAAAAATTAGACTATGGAAAACCCCACAATACAAGATAAAGGTAAGGGTTCTTTATCTGAAGAATATATTTTAGTGGCTTCTAATAAGTTTGTTTGCCATTACAATGTTTATCTCAATGAAGTCAACAAAAAATCAGCTTTACATATTGAAGATGTAGAACTTGTGTTGAAGGAAGAAGAGAAATTAGATTTGCATAATGTTTGTCAACTTGAAGATGAAGAAGAGAATGTTGATATTGAGTATGTGGAAATCATTAGAGCAATAATTAGTGACGAGTACATAAATCTCTCTAATGAAGCCTTTTCAGAAAGTGAATGGGAGATTCAAAAAACCTTTTAGAATAAATTCCAAAACTATTTTATTGAGGGGTATGTCTTAGAAGTAAATGTTGATTTTGGCATTGATTTTAACATAGATCTATTATCTTTACATGACCCTAGATTTCATGAGAGGAAAGAAAAAACATATCCATACATAAGTGTATGGGATCCATGTGCTAATCTTGGCTACATGGAGTGTCAAGTTGTGGATATATTCAATATCCAACTTGTTAGAGGGTTCATTATTCCATGCACTTTCATTAAATGGAAGTTAGAACCTACTAGAGAAGAATTCAAGGAATTGGGGATGACTGCTGATAGATTTTGGTGGTTGCAGTTTACGGAGCTGAAATTTACACTTGATAAAAAATTTCCTTGGACAACGAGATGTCTGGTGATGGAGGACATGCATGCTATCTCATTGTATGGTAAGCAACATACTCTTTATTTTGATATTAGAATGCTTACAAATCAACATAGTATGGTATCCAATAATATGCCCCCAGAATCATTATTAGAAAGAGGAGTCCATCATAACATAATTCATTTATCAAGGAATGGTGTTAATTATGGCTACCACCATAGATGTGTTTGCAAGAAGACATTTTCCAGAGGCTTCATGAGGTACATTAAGTTTTGATCATGACATGCAATGCTATAGCTACTTTCAAATTCATGGCAAAGCAGGTGGATCAAAAGAGGATTCAACTTTCTCTAGTTTGGTTATTATCTATCACACTAACCATGTTGAGAAGATTCATCAGTTTATGCAGCCATGTTAGAAGGAATGATTATATAGCAGCTACCTTGACCATCATGATCAAGAAAGGAGCTCTTCCCGGGATGGATAGAACACAAAAGAAACTTGATAAGTGTGAGGAGGTAATTAATTCATATCTTATAATTTTCATTTCAGATTTCTCACATCAATTTGTGGAAGGATATGGTGTTTTATGTGAAGGTGATGGTCTTTGTTTATGCAAAGGTTGGGCTCTATCCAAATTAAGAACAAAAAGTTAAAGGTTGTTGGAAATGTGTTCTCTGTTTATGACAGGAGTTTTCAATACACTTTAGATTTTTCAATGGGTTGCATTGAGTATTTGTCCTTAACACTTGCTGCACTATGTATTTATGAGGTTGCCATAAACATTTGGAGTGCATTCCACAAGCATGATTCAGTTGCCCAAGTATCTACTCGAAATAGTGGTATCATATGTTTTGGTCAAATCATGAGTACCCAAAGCATACAGGAGGTTATTACACAAGAAACATTGAAGGAGTTTGTTAAGGTAACCAACTCATACCATGTACTCATCATTTCATATTTATCACCAACATTTTCTATAGGGTGTGATGCTTCAAGGAAGGGATTTACTATGATTGCAACGCAAAGGTGGAAACCCATGAAAATTGATAGCATAAAAATCCAAAGATCCTGAAGAGATCTTCACTATGAATGATGAGGAGGTAAATACCACTATGCATGCTTTTGATCATTTAGTTTATGATATATGTGTGGTAGAGAGGAATCACAAGAGACTGAAATTCTACTTGGATCAACATGATCTAAATGATGAGTAGCAAAAAATGAATGAGCTAGTGGAGGGACTCAGAGAGTACATAGTCTTCCATCAGAATGAGCCTTTGTTTGTAGATTTGAGACCTAGAGTTTGGTGGAGTATTTCTTGCTATTATATGATGATTATTGTTGTTCCTCAACTGTACCATTGTTGTTCTAGATCATATCTTGAAGTTGCATTTAACAACCTTCAAATTGAGGTAGAATATAAAATAATTGGTGTTGTTTTCAGCAGGGTGTATCTCCACATTACAAAGGTAAAAAGGCCCATTGTTCCTCAGTTGTGTATTTGTTGTTGTGATGGATGTATTTACTATCATATCAGTACTATGGGTTATAAAAACTAGATTTGTGACATAATAATAAGTTTTAGATATTTCTGGTACAAACTACCTAGTGCTAGTGCATACATACAATGGAAACAAAATAAACTATTGCTTGCAGATCCAATTTTTGAGAAATGGTGGTATACATGCTGTTGTTACATGATGTTACTTTTTATCCCTCTACAAATATTTTTCTATTATAGATCATCTAATGAAGTTGAAAGTACGATTCCTCAAGTTGAGGTAAACTTTGGGCCTACTAGTGTGCATTTCAACCATGCATATTTCAATGTTTTGAAGATAGAAGTAGTTGTTTTTACCCAAAGATGTACCTATTGTTACAAAGGATGCAATGAATGTTATAATAGCCCTAATGGCAGCACAAATAAGATTTATATCATTGGGAGAAGTTGCAAAGGTTCTAGGATTGACTTGTCACATATTAGTGCACATGCATCGCTAAAGAGGCAAGTTGTGGGAGAAATGATCTCCACATTACAAAGGTAAAAAGGGCCATTGTTCCTTAGTTGTGTATTTGCTATTGTGATGGATGCATCTACTGTCATATCAGTACTATGGGTTACAAAAATTGGATTTGTGACATAATAAGAAGTTTTAGATATTTTTGGTACAAACTACCTAGTGTTAGTGCATACATACAATGGAAACAGAATAAACTATTGCTTGTAGATCTAGTTTTTAAGAAATGGTGGTATAAATGCTGTTGTTACATGATGTTACTTGTTGTCCCTCTACAAAGATTTTTCTATTATAGATCAGCGAATGAAGTTGAAGGTACCATCCCTCAAGTTGAGGTAAAGTTTGGGCCTACTAGTGTGCATTTCAACCATGCATATTTCAGTGTTTTGAAGATAGAAGTGGTTGTTTTTTCCCAAAGATGTACTTGCTATTACAAAGGATGCAATGAATGTTATAATAGCCCTAATGGCAGCACAAATCAAATTTATATCATTGGGAGAAGTTGCAAAGGTTCTAGGATTGACTTGTCACATATTAGTGCACATGCACCACTGAAGAGGCAAGTTGTAGGAGAAAGGATATTGATGCAAAATAAGGGGAGACATACTACATACCCACATGTAGCACATGTGGATAAATTGGTTATACCTTGGAGTCTAATACAACCTGGTGTCACTCACCCTAGGTTTGTTGCTCCAAGATTTATTTGAGTGCTAGGAAGGAAGTTGGATAAAACTGCAATTGGAGAATCTATAGAAGTTCAAAATTACACTTATGATTCGGTGAGTATTGCACACTTCTTCGATTTGTTATGGATAATAGAAAGAGTAGAATTTGCAGTGTTATATGGTAAGAGTTATCTCAATTGACAGGTACAAGATCTAGGCTCTATGGACCGTTTAACATGATTTATCACATTGGCACAATGATTCCAGAGCATCTTAGTTTGCATTGCTTGAGGACAAGAAATCTTGAGGAGGGAGGACTTCTCATGTCCCCTTTCAAAAAATAGTACTTTCTATTTTTAGTAAGTTCTCACTGTCTAGAAATACTAAGTCAGGATCATAGGCCTACATTTAGGGAAATAATATTTATTTAATATCTTATTTGTTTGGGAGCAATTTCCATATTCCTAACAAATAAATATTAAATAAAAGTCCTTAAACAATTAAAATACCTCATTGGGCGTGGGATTTTGGAGGGAATCTCAAGTTGCTAAAAAAAAGAGATTTTGCATATCTTGTGAGTGGCATTATGGGTATGTTGGAGTTATGGCAATTAATTGAGCCTATTTTAGAAATTGTTTGGTGTAACTCCCAAAGTAAGGCATGGAGAATCTTGGGCACCCAAGATTGCCTTTCCTGCCAATAAAGATATGTAATTTTGATTTTGGAGACTATTGCAGATTTGATATTTTCTCTTGCAGAGCTAATGCTTTGTTTTTCTTCAGTGGATAGGGAAACCATTGAAGATGAAGCTTGTGGCCGGTGGACACAAGTTTCAGGTGATTTAAGGGTAGTGTTCTTGGATTGCAGATAGCAATCTCATCCAAAGGTTACACCAGTGCTGAAGGATTTTGGTTGTTTTTAGAGATTTTGTGTTTACAGGGTGATTTTTAACATTTTGTGTGTTTTGTGGTGTTTCCAACGGTGCTGTTTCATGTTGCTGCTATGTTTCTGTATGTGATTCTATTCTTCATCCATTCCAAATGCCTTAGTTCATCCCTTACACGTTTTGGCATTGTTCTTGGGGTTTTTAGGTAGTTTTAGGTGGAATTACCATATGTATTTCACTATATTTGGGTGTTGTTGTCAATAGAATTGTTGTGAAATTTTGTAGATGTTGTTGCTGCTACAAATAAGCATTGTAGGCCTGGTTTTATGTCACTTGCATCAGTATTGGCATATGTGGCCATTTGGTGCAAGCACTGGTGTTGTTCATGTGAGTTGGAGAAGTTTTTGGTGATTTGGGAGCTAGGGTTTTGACTAGTTTATAGTTTGTAGTTGTGGGTTTGTTGCAAGAGTTTTCTGTTGTGGTTCTTAGTTGTATCAGACTTGTGTACATGTGGATTGCATCAAAAAATATAAATAAAAATGATTTGGAGTGTTCAAGTTAATTTTGGAGTGCTTAATGTGAAGACTAGTTAGCTAGTTTGGGTGTTTTGATGACTATTAGTATTAAATTTGTTAAATACATTTTCAGATTTTGATTTCATAATAAATTTCAGTTGGGGAAATTACATCCATCCTCGTAGTATGTTTTTAGGCTCATTTTAGCCCTTATACTAGCCTTTTCCCACCCACGGTGCCGAGTTTGTAATTATGTTTTGTCCTTTGTGTTTATTTTTATGTAATTATGTTTAAGTGTTTTATTTTATTTTTTGTCCTAAGGTGTTTTAAGGTTTCAAGAACCAAAGTCACCTAGATGTGAGTGCAAGGCACAAGCAAATTGGGATTGTACAAAACACTTTGATATGATTAGATATAAAGCATCATGAGATAAATGAATACAAATCTCAATGTTGTGAAAATACATAAGAGATTTGTTCAATCTCACAGTGTAGTAATATTCTCAATCCATAGTAATTTTCCAATACTTTAGAGTATTTGAATCATAAGCCCTTATTACAATTTCCTCCTAATCATAAACTCATATAGAACAACTACCAATCACAATTAAATTTGTGTACAATCAAAACCTTGATCTAAGTTTTGATAAACACATCATACACCTAAAATGCATTAGATCAAAGATGGAAAAGTCTTAAATGATATTTACCAAGATAGGCTAAATAAAAAATATTCATTTCCAATAATGCCCAACATAGAAAAAAAAAAATGTAAAGAACAACCATTAAAAGCTTCCCTCTATATGGGGAGCCAAAATTCCACAATTTAAACTTGATTAGATACAAGAAGGAAATATATTAAATAGCCATGTCCACTCTGCTTGCCCTTTTGTTCTGGTCAAGGAGCTTTGGTCCCAAAGATGAGCTTCAAATTGACGAGTCCATCTATGCCTAGAAACTTCAAACAACACCCATGTACCTTAAATACCAAATATCTAAATTTAGAGGGAGGTTGTATATATACATTCAAAACTCCAGACATTTTCTAGCTATAAACCATTAACTTTCTCCATATAACATGCAAACAGAAAAACCAAAATTTATAGTTAGCTGGAAAAATCTATCCGTTTGCTGAACAATTTGAAAAAAAAAAATCCTCCAACACTGGTAAGTTTTCCCAAATAGTTTTGCCTTTCTAAAAGCAGTGTAAAGCAATCAACTTTGGTGACTCCTCTGTATATTGAACTCCTCTTTCCAGCAATAGGTGGCATTTTACTGTTACACTCTTTTACAACGGAGTCTCTGCTTCTCTATACTCGATGCAAATTATTATTGACTTCCTCTGCTATCTCCACATAGCTGTTGTTTTTCCTTCCCGTAATCTTTCTCCCACCTCTTATTAAATCAAATGATTAAATCCTATACTTTGTTGCCTATGCCGATTGCTGTTGGTGAGTGTCATATAAGAAGAAGTGAAGGAATTTTTACAGGGAAAAATGGATGTGTTGATCCATTTCAATGATCAAATAATCAAAGAAAAAAAAATTGACAAATATTTATTTTTTTCCCAAATTGGCCAAAATTAATCTTGAACCATTGAACTGGATGATATAACGTTGAAGTGCACCTGTTCTTAGTTATTATTATTTTCTTTTAAAAAATCTTCACGGGTGGAAAATTGCTTTTAGCCTCCTCATGCGCCGACCTACCATGTCAACGGGCACATAGGAAAAGTATGTGCCGATTAAAAACAGCCACGAAGAAGCATATGGGTATATATCTTCCTATTTATAAACATAATTATTTGTCTTCAACTGTCTGTAATATTATATATCTTCCTATTTATAAAGATAATTATTTGTCTTCAACTATCTGTAATATTGAAAAGTTAGAAAAGATGGGCATCAAACAAAGCAAAATTTCTTGCCTTGCAAAAGAGATGAGTATTTTGATGGTGGGTCTTGATGCTGCTGGTAAATCTACAATTCTGTACAACTTAAAACATGGGGAAGTTTTTCAACCCATTCCCACTGTGGGATTCAATTTGGAGACAGTGAAGCACAAGAATGTTGAATTGGTTGTCTGTGATGTTGGGGGCCAGGAAAGTATGAGGTCGCTGTGGAGACACTACATTGGGAATTCCAAGGGACTTATTTATGTGGTAGATAGCGATGACAGGGAGCGTATTGCTGAGGCAAAAGTTTTGTTGCACAGTCTTCTCACAGAAGAGGCCTTGCGAGATGCGGCTCTCCTTGTGTTTGCAAACAAGAAGGATTTTCCCAATGCAATGAGTGTTGCAGAGATAAGTGAGAAGCTGGAATTGCAGCGTTTGCCTCGGCGCCATTGGCATGTTCAGAGATCTTGTGCTACTTCTGGCGAAGGTCTCTCTGAAGGGCTGGATTGGCTCTGTAACAAGATATGTAGATAGGGTGGGATGGGAGGAAGGGCATTTTTCAAGAGGAAAGACATTTATGGTTACTTGCCAATTAAACAGAAGTAAGTCAAGGATGCTATTTATGAATATTATTATATATTTTTTAATATAAGCAATATGATGATATAGTTTTATTAATTTTTATGATATTGCAATGGTGAAAATTGCATACCTGCACTTTTTTTTATTGGTTTTGGATTCAGGTTAGTTTTTATGTAATAACTAGTTTACAGGGAGTGTGTTTCTATATTAAGAGTTGACACATTTCTTGAACTTAGTTTTTCTTGTTTCCACGCATTCTAATTATTTGGTTTGATTTTGTAGTGCAAAATTGACCCTAGTCGTTTTAAAATTTAAAACTTAAATTGGCCTCATGTTGTTCCCCTTCAACTAGCCATCATGTGCCAACTTGAAGCACAAAACATTCAAAATTGTATCATAGGGTGTTGTATAAAAGGGCACACCCCAATTCATACCCTGCACTTTTTTAATTGGTTTTGGATTCATCTTAGTTGGGTTAGTTTTTATGTAATGACTAGTTTACAAGTAGTGTGTTTCTATATTAAGAGTTGACATAGTTTTTCTTGTTTTCACGCATTCTAAGGAATTAGTTCTAGTCCTTAGTTTACACATTCGATTATTTGGTTTGATTTTGTAGTGAAAAATTGACCTTAGTCTTTTTAAAATTTAAAACTTAAATTGGCCTCATGTTGTTCAACTTCAACTAGCCATCATCTGCCAACTCGAAGCACAAAACATTTGAAATTGTATCTTAGTGTGTTGTATAAAAGGGCACACCCCAATTCATTTTAACATGTTGAGAATTTTGAATCAATAGCTCTTATTCTTCATTTGCATTTCCACTCAAGGATCACATCTAAGCATTCACTCCCACATCAACATCTATATTCTTACGAATAGATAGACATATTGCACAGTTTCTTATTGTCTTTGATATTTGTTAACAAGTTGTTAAATTAGTTTGCTTGGGATTTGATTGAGGGGAAGATGAGCCTCACTTAGCAAGCTTCCCAAAGGTGTTTATAAACACTACTATTTTATCATTATAGATTTAGACATTTGCAAGGAAAGACAAACTAGTTTTTTAGATAACAAACCCTGCCAAATTTATTTTGCACAACATAGATCAATTTTGTGCATGGAAATCAATTTAATGTTGCATAATTGTCCCAAATTAATTGTGTCCATATTGAAATAGAGTATGGTTCAATGTCTATCAGACCATAAGATTAATTTTAATACTAGAGCATCATTTTGGATCATTGAGTAAAAGTTTGCAATTCAACACCATCAAACTACACCTAAAGCTAAGTAGCCGACCATTAATTAAAAAAAACATTTGCTTGTATATTTATGATTTATTGCCTAACTCTATATGTCTTATGTTAGATTAATTTATTACTACAATTTAATCAATCTACACGTAGGATATTTGAAAAGGTTCATGTATGTTCCTTTTCATTTTGATGAACCTAACCAATCCTACACGCCCTTTGGGTTTGTTTTTAATTCTTAATTTATAGATTTTCTACTTTATGATTTTCAAATGAGATTTCTATCAATACCCATTTCCTTATGTTGTCTTTTATTATCCTTTAAGGTTTGTGTAATGTGTTTATGATAGTCTCACTGATATCATCCTTTTTTTTATAGAATAAGTGCTTGTCTCAATCATAATATCGTATCTCATTTAGCTAGTTAGGGGTTTTATGGAGAATAATGAGTTTAGTCATGAGGCACATGTGGATAAGCAGGAACTTACTCTTATTACACAAATGATTTTTTCAAGATCTTATTAACACTACATGTCTCCTATTTGGTTAAGATATTATTTATGCATTGAGTCTAATCTTAAATTTCTTCTAGTTCTTTCCATAATGCATTGTCCTCCCCCCACCCAATCTTCACTAACCATTGTCACTCCTCGCACTTTCGAGGTTCTTCATGTAGCTTTAGCATGACACCCACATCTCATGTCCCTTTCTCTCATGTTTCTACTTGTGTTCCATATCACTCCTCTTATGCAACTACGTTTTCTTATCCTACTAGTGTTCCAACCACTTCCTACCCCACTGGTGTTGTCTATGTTACTAGTGTTATCCCTACATCTCATCCTATATTCACACCTTCATCATTGCCTTATAGTATTGCTTCACCTTCTTTTTTATTTGCATATTATCCCTCATCCTCTGAGCTATAATCTATATGTGGCTTCCCATTCTCTTGCACTACCACCATTATCCCCACCATGACCCTTGATGGATAATTGCAAAAGTTGGATAGAGATGAGTATAAAGTTGATTGTATCCTCACATTGTCATCCTTGCTTTATAGTGTTTCTTCCCTCCCTTTCTTCTTATCTTTTATATTTACTTATTATCCCTCATCCTTAAGCTACAATCCATATATGGTTTCCCATTCTCTTGCTACTACCACTATCCCCACTTTGACCCTTGATGGATAATTGCAAAAGTTGGATAAAGATGAGCATAAAGTTGATTGTATGCCTAGTGGACAGAATGCACTTGTTTACTTTCCCATAGTGTGTAACTAAATAGTTATGCATCTTTTATGGATTTATGTGCCCATGTAAAGAATGTGGAATTGCAATTGTTGGCTTCTAATGTATTGAAAGGGTAGAATAAAGAAGACAGAATAAACTAATACTCAACATGCAGCTAATGCATCTAATGTTATCACTTTTAAGTCTAAAGAATTCAAAAAGTTTACTAAGTTGAGTGTGAAAGGAAGCTAGGTGTGCGGAAATCGCTTCCTACACTAATCTAATGAGGGGAGGAGAGTGCAAATTCAAAATTATCCTAACTATTACAGCAACATTAAACCATTAACATGAGATATTGCAGCAAACACATAACAAAGAAGGTGAGACAGAAGAAGAGAGACACAAGATATACGTGGGGAAAACCCTTATCGGGTGAAAAACCCCACACTCCAAAACTTGCACAATGTATTATCAAAACAAGGAATGTTTACAACACACTTGCAATGCAAGCTCTTAGGAGTCTTCAACACTCGTATCTAGAGACAAACTAACAGCATAACAGTACCTGTCAAACTTGTAATACATCTCCTTCTCCAAGCACCTATTTATATAGAATATACAAGGCAAAATTGCCTCTATCTTGGAATGGGCGTCCAACTTGGCCTCATGGCCCAAAACCCACGCTTAAGGACACTTGGTCAACATTGTAGAATGTTCCCAAGGAATTACCAAGGTTGAGACACCTTAATTCCCAACATTCTCCCACTTGTCGAACACCTTGTAAGAGCCAATAGAATAATAGGATTTAACTGCTATAGGCCGAGAGGCCCATAGACTCTGAACACCATCTGAACTTCTCTGTACCCACTGGCTTCATTAATGCATCTGCAACATTCTTCAAAGTGTCTACCTTCTCCAAATTTACCTTTCCATCCTCTACCATGTCTCGTACGAAGTGAAACTGTACATCAATATGCTTTGTTTTGGCATGGAAAGTTGGATTCTTCGTAAGGCAAATTGCACTATGACTATCACAACTGATCGTAATTTGACCTGCATCAACACCAATATCTGAACACAATCTCTTAAGACAAATGGCTTCCTTACAATCATGAGGCAGCCATATACTCATCTTCTGTAGTGGACAAAGCAACCACAGGTTGTCGCTTACTCATCCAACTAATCGCACCACCAAACATTGTGAACACATATGCACCGGTGGATCTCCTACTGTCAATGTCACATGTCCAATCAAAATCCACAAATCCACGAATACAAACTGAATGCAGAGGTCCTATAGCATTGCCATGATAGCAAATGGAATACTTGGAAGTACCCCTCAAATATCTGAACACTCGCTTAACTGCATCCCAATGTACCCATCCAAGATTAGCCATAAACTGACTAAGGACTCCCACTGCTTGGGCAATGTCTAGTCTTGTGCAGACCATAGCATACATCAAACTGCCAATAGCACTAGCATAAGGTACTCTGCTCATGTCCTCCACCTCACTAGGAGATTTTGGACAATCATTAATAGACAACTTTGTCCCCAATGAAATAGGAACACTCATTGGTCTACAATCTGCCATGCTGAACCTGTCCAACATGGTCTTCACATACTTACTCTGGCTTAACCAAAGTTTTTTGTTAGTTCTGTCTCTTCTAATTTCCATTCCAAGAATGTACCTGGCTGCCCCTAAATCTTTCATTTCAAACTATGCTCCCAACTGAGACTTAAAATTAGAAATCATATTCTTACCCTTCCCAATGAGCAACATATCATCAACATATAATGCAATAATGAGAATATGATCACCATCAAACTTATAATACACACAATGATCTGATTTCGATCTCAGATAACCAATTGAGAACACAAAGGCATCAAACTTCAAGTACCACATCCTAGGAGACTGCTTCAAACCATACAAAGACTTCTTAAGCTTGCAAACCAAATTTTCTTTACCTTTCTCTATGTAATGCTCTGGCTGTGACATGTAGATTTCTTCCTCCAAATCACCATGAAGGAAAGCTATCTTCACACCCATCTGTTCTATCTCTAAATCATAAGCAACTGCAAGAGATAACATAAATCTAATGGATGTCAGCTTTGCAATGGGAGAGAAAATTTCACCATAATCAATTCCCTCCACTTGTGAGTACCCCTTCGCAACCAATCTAGCCTTGTACTTTTCAACACTGTCATCTGCACCGAATTTCTTCTTGAACACCCATTTGCAACCAATGGGTTTTCGTCCATCAAGCAAAGGCACCAAGTCCCATGTTTTGTTCTTTTCCAAAGAAGCCATCTCATCCTCCATGGCCTCCTTCTAGGAACCCGCATCTTTCATGCCCATAGCCTCTTTCATAGTTCTAGGCTCATCAGTGTTAGAAAGTAAAGCAAAAGCACAACTAGAATCAAGTAATGAATATCCAAACCTATTAGGTTGCTTTCTTGTTCATGTAGACCTCCTCAATGGCTAAGGTTGAGGTTCTACTTCTTCTTCTTTGCTTTCAGAGCTGCTAGAGCTCTCCTCATCATCATGCCTCACCGGGTCTGTCAGTTCAGTCTTCTTAGGTGTGGAAGGAAATTGAACCGCATCTTCTTTCTTTTCTGACTATTCTAGATGTAGAATAATGGAAGAGGGTGTTAGCTCTCTAAAGATAACACTTCTGCTATACAACACTTTCTCAGTCACGGGATCCCAAATCTTGTATCCTTTCACACCAACAGCATAGCTAATGAAAATACATTTAACAACCTTGTTCTCCAACTTAGACCATTTCTCCCTAGGCACATGTGCATATTCCTCACAACCAAAAACATAAAGATGCCTTACTGAAGGCTTCTTCCCAGACCACACCTCCATAGGTGTTTTTCCAACAAGAGCTGATGTAGAAGATCTGTTTACCAAATAGAAAGCAGTGGCAACAGCTTCATCCCAAAACTTTTGTTCTAGGCCAGCTCCACTAAGCATACTCCTAGCATTCTCCATCAATGTCCTATTCATCCTCTCTGCAACTCCATTTTACTATGGGGTATATGGAGTTGTCATATGCCTTTCAATCCCTTGCTCTTTGCAGAACTTATCAAAATCTGCTGAACAAAACTCACCACCGTTGTTAGTTCTCAAACACTTAATCTTTTTACATGTCTAATTTTTTAGCAAAGGCTTTAAACTCTTTAAACTGACTAAAGACATTAGTCTTGCTTCTAATAAAATAAACCCATGTCCTTCTACTGTAATCATCTATGAAAGATACTAAATATACAGATTTTGAAATCGAAGGAACATTAACAGGACCAAACACATTAGAATGAATAAGATCCAATACACCAGAAGACTTGTGAGAACTAGAGTAAAACTAAACACGGTTTTACTTTCCATAAATGCAATGTTCACAAAAGTCAAACTCGAGATTACAATCATTCAACCCCTCAATGAGGTTTTTATTTTTCAGGGTACGCAGACCCTTCTCACCAATGTGGCCATATCTCAAATACCATAATGTAGTCTTTTTAGCAGGAAGGTTAGCTTCCAAAGCATGTGCACAACCATCGGAACCAGTTACAACAAATTTCTTCATTGCATGTTTAGATGGTGGGGATGAAGTGATAACAGCTTGTATCCTTGAGTCAGAAGAACTATTGCACTGTGAAGTGCATGCCTCCAGCTGAAATAGAGTACCCCTCTAAGTACCCTTCACAAGCACCATAGATCCTCTTGTCATCTTGCATCCATCCTTCGAAAAGACAACCTGCACACCTGCATCATTCAATATACTTACAGAAAATAGGTTCCGTGCAAGGCCTGGAATGTGCATAACTCTAGTGATCCCCTTCACTCGTCCATCAGGGAATCAGATTGAGACTCTTCCACGACCAACAATCTGCAGATGAAAGTCGTCACCAAGGTACACCCTTCCACCATCAAACTCTTCATATTTGGTAAACCAGTCTCGATGTGAGGTCATGTGGAATGATGCACTAGAATCAATCAACCACACATCATCAAATGCATGGGTGGTCAGGGCTACAATGAAGGCATCACCATCATCTTGTGATTTGTCAGAATCTGAATCAGGAGCTTTCTTCTTCTTTTTCTTCTCCTCTTTGTATTCCTTTTGGAAATTCCTGGTTTTACCATAGTTCCAACAAAGAGCCTTGGACTTTCCAGGAGATTTGGATCTCCCATGGGATTTGCATCTACCCTTTTCACCTTTCTTGTCCTTCTTCTTCCCTTTCTCTTTGGGTCTTCCACAAACCGCAAGAGCCTCTTTGGCTGCTTCAGAAGACTTTCTCTGCATCTTTTTAGATAATAGCAGAGATACCACATCTTCCATCTTGAAGGTGGTAGTGGTGCTTCCAATAGCCATGACAAGATGATCCCACGAGTCTGGCAAAAAACAAAGTAGGGTCATGCATCGATCCTTCTCCTCCATTTTCACACCCATAGATGTCAATTGTACAATGATCATGTTGAAAGCATTCATGTGATCCACAATAGATCCTCCATCTTCCATCTTCAAAGCAAACAACTTCTTTTTCAGAAAAAGTTTGTTTACCAAGGACTTGGCCTGATAAACATCACCCAACTTCTTCCAAATATCTTTCGTGTTCTTCTCTTCATGGACATTCAATAGGACAGAGTCAGCTAAACAAAGTCTTATGAGACCCTTAGCCTTCCGATCTTTGAGGTCCCAATCACCTTGTGACATTATTGTAGGTTTTACACTGGATACTATTTCCCATAGGTCACGATCAACAAGTAGGTCCTCCATCTTCAATTTCCACAACTTGAAATTAGTGCCATTGAATTTGTCAACTTCTAAGCTCCCAGATGTGGTTGCCATCTCCTTGCTGCAATAAGATACAGAATACTCTGCACAAGACTCCCACTCAACCTAAGATTAGCTCAAAAAACCCCTATCCAACAACTAAGACCAGAACTAGCCAAGCTCTGATACCAACTAAAAGGAAGCTAGGTGTGCGGAAATTGCTTCCTACACTAATCTAATGAGGGGAGGAGAGTGCAAATTCAAATTTATCCTAACTATTACAGAAACATTAAACCATTAACATGAGATATTGTAGAAAACACATAACAAAGAAGGTGAGACACAAGAAGAGAGACACAAGATATACATGGGGAAAACCCTTATCAGGTGAAAAACCCTACACTCCAAAACATGCATAATGTATTATCAAAACAAGGAATGTTTACAACACACTTGCAATGCAAGCTCTTAGGAGTCTTCGACACTCGTATCTAGAGACAAAATGGTAGCATAACAATACCTGTCAAACCTGTAATACATCTCCTCCTCTAAGCACCCGTTTAATAGAATATACAAGGCAAAATTGCCTTTATCTTGGAATGGGCGTCCAACTTGGCCTCATAGCCCAAAACCCATGCCTAAGGACACTTAGTCAACATTGTAGAATGTCTATGACACTTGTCCACAACTCCCATCCCAAAGAGGTCACCTATTTCCAAAATGGGCTATGACATATGCTCTTACGACTCTTACGACCGTCATAGAATCTGTCATAGCAGTTACAACTTATAGCTATAAGAGAATCTGTCATACATAGGCTATAAATAGCATATTCTCTTACAACATGTCATAGTCCACCTTGGGCCGCCCAAAGATGCCTTTTTCAAAGATGCTTCATGACACATGTCTTCACCTATCTTACAATCTTCTATTTCTGACTCTTACATGTCATAACTTCGTCATAGGAATCCGTCATAACCGTTTCGGTCAAGATTCCCTTACACAACATCCAAGATGTCGACACATGGCAAAATATTCCTACCACAAAGTGGGACACCTATCTCCTCATGTGAGAACAAAATTATAAGTTGTTATCTTCCATGTAGGATGACACATCACCCTGCCATATCCCACAAAATGACAATATGGAATTTACAATTAATTTACAACATAGGCAATTAATAAATAAATACAATCAAAATAATGCAAGGAATTACCAAGGTTGAGACACCTTAATTCCCAACAGAGTGAACCCTTAGAGAAAGTGCTTCAAAGATTAATTGGTGCTGACATGATTCCTCTTTCTTCCATTTGGTCATTGGATCGGATATGACAAGATTAATTTTTGTCAATATTATAGAGTTAATAGATATACTACATAACATGGTATTATTTTCAAACATAAGGAACAAAGTTTAATTGAAAATTACATGTTACATTTAGACAGTGTTTAAAAATGAGGGAAATCATTTAGTGGCTCTCCCTAATTAGAATTTAAAAATCTATAGTAATCCTTTTTCATTTCATGACCATGATAACAGTTTATATTTTCCTATAGATAGTCATGAAGGTTACTGACAATGTAAGTTTTACTCTATTTTGGATGAAATCATAATTTGGATTATAATTCTATTGAGATTTGTCATTGTTATAGAGAAAAATAAAGTTGCTGGCCTTTTGGCTAATCATGGAATAGACCTTACTAATTTGTTTCTTCTTAGAAAAGTTGTGAAATGTCAAATTGGGAAGCACTATCTAAGCTCATTAAATAGGATTAACCCCCATGATTTGAGGGTGACTATATTGTTTGCCATAATATTTCACTTATATTTATCCTTTGGTATCACTTATGGGGGTGATGGGTTGAGATTGATGTGATAGCTTCACATGTGTTATGTTTGAGCTATCTTATGACATCTCTTGTCATTATGAGCTATTATGGACACTATGCTATTGGACTCAATGTGTTTTAAATGTGGTTTCTTTGCATTGGTTGTTTTTTATTGCATGGTGTGTTGGTATGATATGCTTTGGGTTGTGAATGGTGCTATTGTGGTGTGTATAGTTGAGTGACAGTGTGTTTTTCATGGTAGGGCACATGGTGTTGGTGTTGGAGTTTGATATTTGACCCTCACAGCCCATTGGATCTTGCAAAACAATTGATATGCCTTCTATAAGAGATTTTAACAAATCCAAAAATGCAATGATATTCATACAATTTGTGTGTTCCCAAAAGAGCTTATAATTTACATATGAATGCCTGATTATATAGAGAAGGGGTGAGATGAGAAGGTAGTTGAGGAGTCTAACCACCTTGCATGCACATAGGACAAGTGTGATAAAGATGTCATGTGTACATGAATTAGGTGTCACCAAAAAGGTGAACATGTGTCTCATCCACATGAGGCGAGACAAAAAGGTATAAAGACCAAAGTTGGACTTAAGTAGTGTGAATAGGACTCTCCTAGATAAGCTAAAACTTAACTAGATGTATAATGTCCTTATTTACACTAACACCCCCCTAAGTGCAACTTAGGGAGAATAGATAAGTAAAGATGGGTCATGTTTACAAGGACATCTTAGGTACCCTTGTACAAACAATTTTCTCATAAATGAATTAAAGGAGAAAACCTAATGGGAAATGAAATTCCTCTTCAAAAGAGAAAAAGAGAGAAGGTCTATGTGACCCCTCCAAAAGTGAGAAGGAAAGAACTCCATGTAAGGAATTGCTCCCTCCTAAAATTGAAATGAGAAGGGAAACCATGTAGCCTCCTCTCAAATTTCCTCTTGTAGTGTTGACAGATGCTGAACATTAGGTGCCAAAGATGATCCATGATCGTTGAACAACCTTGGGAAGAAATAGAACCATAGTTGTGTGTAAGATATCTCACCATTTTGGATAGGGATATGTAGGAAGAAGGATGATTGTCTCTGAACTCTCAAACACACATGATCCAAAGATAATGATGTATGTCTTTGAATGTTGCTCAAAGATCTCCAAATTAATGCTAAACTATGACAAATGTTGATATGATAAATCAAGCACCATAAAAGATTTAGGTACAGTAGCCATGGATGTATGGTACTCACCATAATCAAGACAACGAGATAGATGAGAAGCTAGTGTTGTTGTAGAGGATTTCAAAATGAATGATGATTGAGTCTGATATGTGGACTCATGTATATTTAGAGAATTTGTCACTATAGTGGCAAATATAGGTGGAGAAAGAATAATTTCATATTCAAAGAATATGATGGTGATGCAAATCCATCAAAGTTGTCATCAAATAGAAGACATATGTCCTCAATTGTGTCTTCCAAATATATAATGGGGGACTTTACAAACAAGGATGTTATGTTTGGTAGAAATGTGTCCCAATGAAGTGGATCTAAAGAACTGATATCAATATCTTGTTGCAAAGCATCGCTACAATCCATATATGTATCACTAGATTTAGATGTAGTAGTAGGTGATAATGAAGGAGATGAGATCTCAATGCAAGTCATCAAACTACATTGTTCATTTTGAAATGATGTTTTTGTCTCACAAGATGTATGAGTGAGACCATATGATGATTCTACTAGTGTTGGATTAGAAGAATCTAATAAAGCAATATTATAATCTTGAAGAAGTTGTTCATTTCATCAATTTCTCTTAAAATAAAATTATATTCAATATGCATTTTCTTCCCACAATAACCACATTTGATTTTCCATTTATTAAAAGGATTATGAAGAATAATCAAATGGAAAAGATTTAGTGTGAGAGATATGATCTTAAAACTAGAAAATGCAAATACAAAATCACAAGATTACCCCTCTTGACTCAATCAATGAAGCCCTCCAAGTAATTTGTAATGATTTGGCACTTTATATTTAGAGCATTTACAATTTCCACCAAGTGAATTTGATGAAATATGATTACAAAATCTCAAAATATGGGCATATGATGAAAGTATAATTTTGAAAAACTTTCAAGAAAAAATAACAACACCACTATGTAGTGCTCAAAAAATTAGGCAATTTCCAAAAATGGAACCCAAAAAGGAGTTCGTATGTGCCCAAATGAGCCCTCTGAACTTCCAAAAATGGGAGCTATGTAGGGTTACCCTTGAGGATATGTGATTTTAGAAAAAAATGTACATAAAATTTATAAATTTTTCACACCATGACATAGAGCATGAAAAATTACCCTAAATAAAAAAATTGCATGAAAACTGTTTTTGTATTGTTGAGAATGAGGTTCTTGATGTTGAGTCTAAAATACAAACAAGCCAATGGAGAGGGGCAAGGTATTTTGGGGGAAAAGGGGTGAATTCATCATGGTGTCAATGATTGGAATATTTGTTAGAGCCAGGATCTACTGCAAGCATTCATCTATGGGAGAGCCATGACAAAGCCAAGAGAGAATATTGATGCAAAGATAGGACAATGCATTAATCAACCTCATGAAAATACATGCAAAGGAGTGAGTATTATAGGCAAGGTGAGTGGGGTGAGGTGGCAATATTTAGAAATGAGAAATGTAACTCCAAAATCTCCCAAAATAGGGGGGAGGTGGAGTAACTTCCCATGTAGTGGATTGACACCTCACACACATGCACCCACTAACATGAATATGGCCTATTTAAATAACTCACAATTATTAAACTACCTAAGCAAGCTTAACAATAAAATTAAAAAAAAAAGGAAAATAAATTCCTACACTAACACCCCCCTTAGGTGGATGTAAAGATGGGTCCCGACAAATGAAGCCATGTCAGGTACCCATGTACAACAAGAATCTCTCAAGAAGAGGATGGAGAGGATCAAGTGTCCATAATAAATAGAAGTAACTTCAAAGCCACTGAAATATGCAAGAGAGAAGTAGATAGTGCATTGTTTGCATACAACATTTCTTCCCTTGGGAAGAAACAAGTCCAATGGAGGATGAAGAAGCCACTCCCACAAACTAGATGAAGAGGGAAACCAAATCTACATGCGTGCCTTTGAATGCAACTCAAATGACCTCAAGCTGGAAGATTATGTCTTCTCCAAAATAAAAAATGTCTGCACAATCAGAGAAGAAGAACTAGGAGAGAAAATGATGTGAACTGCATCTAGAAACATAGAAGATGAAGGAATGATAGCTGTGTTGTAACTATTATCAAAAGTGTCCTCAAGATTTGCAATGTGAGACTCATAAAATAATTCAGAAATACCTGTCAAATAATCATTCCACACAACAAAATTAGAAGAACAAACATTATCCTGCTTAACCATGCAAATAGGGATATCTGAAGAAGTAGGAGGAGGATAAGAAATGTAAACACAAGTCTCAAGAACTAGATTAGATGTGAGAACAACAAGGTTCAAGTGACCATACTTCTCAGAAATATGGTTCACACAAGGAGTGTGAATATCAGCCAAAGTATCTGAACCATCATCAAAAGCAAAACCAGAAAATGTATATAACTTAGTTTAATGATCAACAACCCCTGTAGCAATAATCTTTGTACTCTCCAAGTCTTTGATGATAACTAAATCAGGTGTGAATTCCACAGTCTTCCCTACACCACTCTGAGTGATCTGATATATATAAAGTAGATTGTTTATCAAAGAAGGTACACAAAGTACATCATTAAAAGTACCATCACCAATCTCAATTGATCCCTTCCCAATTGCATTCCCATATGTATTGTTCCCCATTAAATTTGGTGGCATAATGCAAGGCTCAAAAGTAGAAAACTTGGACTAAGATGAAGCCATATGATGAGAGGCTCTAGAATCAAGTAACAATTTACCTAAGTTGGAAATTGTAGATGCACAAAGTGCTTTACCTTTCTATTTGATAGCATAACCTGCATGGCCTTTTTAAGAAGATTCTGACTGTTTTGATGAAGGAGTAGGAGTAGATGAACTAGGAGATGAGGCTAAAGGAGTACTTGCATTCACTTTCTAAATAAGATTCTTCAACTCATCCACTTCTTTTTTGTAACAAACTTGTTCATTATCCCCATGCTTCTTGTAATATGCACAAGTGGGTCTCTTCTTTTTCTCCTTTTTGCTAGATGAAGATGACTTAGGGGTAGCTTGAGGTGTTGAATTTTTGTCTTTCTCCCTATCTTTGTTTTTTGGTTTCTGTTCTTTGCCACTTGAATCCTTTTGCTCTTTTGCAACAAGAGCATGAGATTTTGAAGACTTCAGAGTACCCATTTGCACCAATTTTATTTGTTCTCTTATGAGGGTTGAAGCAAACTCATCAAGAGAAGGCATTTTATATCTGGCACCAAAAGCATCCTTAGTAGCATAAAAGGTTGATACAAAAATAGAATAATCAGGACCAAGTTTAGCAAGAATGGACAAAATAAACTGTGTCCCCTTTTTCAATACCACATTGTTTTAACTACAATCTCAAAGACTTAAGTTTGGTGAATAAGTCTTTAATACTATCAAAGTCTATAGGTTTCAAACTAATAAGTTCATTCTCCAATTCATATCCTTTCATTATATCTTGTGTTCCAAATAAACCCTCCAATGTTGTCCAGATTTCATTTGCAGATTGACAAGATGATATATGAAAGCAAAGATTAGGAGAAATTGACAGAGCAAGAGTACCAAAGGCTTCATCTTTCCTATCATTCCATTTTCTCTTTTCTTTTGTACCATTGGGTTCTACATCTATACCCATAACCATTTTGTGCAAGTGCAATTTATGCAAAATATACTCCATTTCTTCTTTCCATTTATGGTAGTTATGAGGAGTAAGATGCTCAATTTTAGGAATGTCCATGATGATTACAGAAAAAAACTGAGAGAACAATAATAAAATACCCTCACAAGCAATAAATTATCCCACTTGTTCAAGAAAAAACCACTGAAATGTCTTTTTTCCAACCAACAGGACAAACATTAGAGGTCTGAAAAACACAGATACTTGATGATATTTTTTGGAAAAATTAACTTGATGGTTGTGTAGGACATAATCACCTTTTGAATGATATTTTGTTTGTCTGATTCTAATACTGTATGCAAAAGATATGCCCAAAACACTGAGGGCAAAGCTAAAAGAAGACCTAACTTCTGGTGAAAATAGCAATCTACTGAGAGCAAATCATAAAAATTACCTACACCACTAGAAAGTGCTCTAATCTCTCTTTTTGGTGATATCTCGTTTGCGTAAAACAGAGTCCGGATGCCCGAGTTATGACAATTTTCCTGAAATTGCTCCTTTAGGTCTGTGAGAGAAAAAAATAGCCCCCCCTGGGCTAAAAGCCTGGTTGCATGGTGACTTGTCATTGGGTTGAAGGGCTTGTGTCTGGGAGCTTGGTCACCAATATATCCATGGTTGTTGATAAGGGCCTTAAGTCCTAGGCGCTGAGGCCTGGTCTTCAAAGTGACCGAGGGCTCACTAGTAGAAAAACAACAATAAATTACTTAAAAAACTACTAAAAATTGCATATAAATGACTAAGCTTGGTCACATGACCATTAGTAGTTTATTGCCGGTCATTTATAACGTGACCAAATTTATGACTAAACCATTTGTAGTCATTTATTGGTTGTTTTGATTGATCAATTTGGTAGTATATTTAGTCATTAATTTAGTCATTGGTTTAGTCATTTTTATTCACTGATTTCCGTCCATTGGTAGTATATTTAGTCATTTGTATTAACTGATTTCCATCCATTGTTAGTATATTTAGTCATTTTAATCATTATTTTTCCATCAACTAGTCAAATATTTAGTCATAAGGCAATGAAAAACATGACAAAAATCAAGGGGAAGAAGCATCACCACAAGATCACATCAACCATTTTGAAGCTTGCACAATGAAACAACTTTGAGAAGGTAAAAACAACTTGTTTTATTGATAAAAAATGCTTACAAACAACATATAGATCTGAAAATAAGTTAAAATGCTTTCTCTTTGCTAAAAAAAACCATCATGGTTACAATACATAGCTCAAAGAATGAGCAAGAAATTGATTTTCTGAGTTACAATGCACCAAAAGACATAAAGAAGCTTGTTTCATCTTACAATGCTTTTCCAAAAGTGAAAAGAACTGATGAAAAATGAAAGTAAACTCTGCTTTTGACTATCTTACATTAGAGGAAAAGTAGGATAGGTTTAAAATTCATTAAATGTTTCCTTTATGACTATTGTTGACTGCTTCCTTGAACCTTGGGCGCTTGAAACTGCCTTTGTCTCATGCTTTAAATGCTTGGAAACTTCTTGGTGGTATTAGAAAAATACAAGTTGATCTTTTCAACTATTATATGCTCCTAGATGCTTACACATGTCATCTTTCTATTCAGACTACCTTTAAATGCTCCAATTGCTGCTATATTCCTTCAAACTGGTCTCCAGGTCACCCAAACTACCTCAACAACCCTGTGCAAGATAATAGGACATGTGTGCAACTATCTTTGACTACTCAACAACATCTTGGAGGTGTAGGAGAACTTCAAGGTTATCTTTGACACATGTTCTCTTGACTTTGTCCTATGCTATTTTATTACTTTAGTAACACATTTCTGACTAAGACCATCACTTGGTAGACCTCTCTGTCTACTTCATAAGTGTTGTTCTTATAGATGCTACCATGATTATCTTATATTACTGTTATATCCAACTCCTCTCTTGAAGAGCCTTGAGGCTGGAATTAAATGCTTTTGTCATTGGCTTAGAAATTCTCCTATCTGCCTTTGATACTAACCTTATAAACCCTTTAAGTCCACTGGTCCTTGCACATATGTTGACTTTACTCTGACTATGTAGATTGCTTTAGAGGAAGACTATCACTCATTAAAATTAGTGGTTGTCCTCATTTAGGCATCACTAACCCTACTACAGCTTGTTATGGCAACCCTGTGACTATCCCCTGATGTCTTGGCATTCAGCATACCCTACAATAATTGGCATTGACAAACACCTATCTTGACGTCTGCCACTAGGTATCACTAAGCATAGAAGCACAGGGATATTCATAGATATCTTCTTCACAATTCCATGACTATCCCATGAAGCTCAATGTCCTAGTTCAAGATCACACTGTCGTCTCTATAGAGATCCTGTCTCATGCACCCAACTTGCTCTAGTTCATAAGCTGTCACTGTGAATTGTTACCTGTAGCAATAAACTATCCTTATCTCTGATGATTATGTCTCTGATGATTGTCATCTTTGGTAGGATGCCTCAATTGTCATGGATGCCTCATCTTTGGTAGGATGCCTAAACTCAAGGAAAGAATGCAAGCTATAAATTTGTCCTAAAGAACATTTTCTGGATCACTCCAACAATAAAGAAATTGGGTCAGATTCTCCTACGCTTAGATTTCAATCTACATATTAAGAGGCATTTGTATACAAAATTTCCAAACAAGAAGAAATGAGATCAATAGATCCTCTTACCTCATCTAAATCCGTGGAATTATGCTCATTCCATGCAGAAACTATGCATCCAGGGTAAGGGTCTTCGTTGTATCGAAGGGACCAATATTCTATCTCACCAATATTCATCTTTCTCATCGATGAAATCCTTAAGTCCTTGTGTCTTTGTTACATCGAAGGGACTTAAAATTACTCCATCCGATATCATGAAGTCCCTTCGACCTTTCCATCAGAGAAATCTTATAACTGTCTCTTTGACTTTTCATTGTTGCTTTGATGCATCCAGAGGCCCACTTTATATTAAATCATATCCTTTGGCTGATGTAATAGTTACCTTTTGTATTATTAGATCGGGGGGACTTTAAAGCAACTCTCATCAATATGATTTGGTCTCTTCGATGAGCTTTATGACCATCAATACAAATCTCTTTATCGAAGGGACTTCAAAACAACTCCTTCCGATACAACGTAGTCTCCTCAATGTACTTCATGTTATTAAATGTAGATCCTTCCATCGGAGGGACCTTAAAACTTCTTATCCTGATATGTTATATTCTCGATGATGTTCTTTTATACAAATTATTTTGTCAAAGAGACTTTAGAACAACTATTACCAATACGGTATGGTGTCTTCGATGATGTTTGTTTTATCGGGGAGACTTGAAAGTAGCTCTCACCGATACGGTGTAGTCTCTTCAATGATGCTTACAATCTATCATGTAGATTATTCTATCAGAGGGACTTTGCAGTATCTCCTACCGATATAGTGTAGTGTCTTCGAACATGCTTCTTTATGAAAATTGCTTAATTGGAGGGACTTCAAAATGACTCTCACCGATATGGTAGAGTCTCCCTGATACAGGTTATTTCCTATTAGGACTCGATAGCAAATATGAGCTTAATAAGAAGATGACTATGGGAGAATAGAATGGGATGCTTAAAGTGGAAGATTTATATGACGAACTAAGTGATAGGCTACATAAAGGAATCATAGTAAAATACTATTGGTCACTGGCTCAGGGTTAGGGTTTTAAATGAAACAAGTCAACCCTATGCTATGATTAACTCATGCTCATACTCCTTCATAACCTAGAGTCAAGGGTATAAGCCCTAGTTGTAACAAACCTGTGATCTAAAAAGTAGTCAATTTATATTACCAAATTTGGTAATTCAGGAGTTGCATTTTCAATCCAAAGAAGAAGACAATTAGTGGACATATTGGTAATCACTGTTTCTATCATAGAATACACAACGACAAAGAAGTAAAATTGAAATTGATCATGGTGGAAAGGGTCAAAAAAAAATTGAACTAATAAACCCTAAAGTATGACTAAGCCAGAGAAAATAGCAAACAGGGGGAGCAACACTACAAGTTGATGATGAGATTTAAGTCAGGGAGTTAATTGACCAGCACCTTTGCCATTGATGTCAAAGGGGGAGAATTGAAGCAGTAAAACATAGCATGATCCAGAACAACATGACAATACTAAAGTTAGGGGGAGCATAACAGTAAGGGGGCATGACAGGGAATTTGGATGCATGTTACAAGTTCAATTCCCATATGCTCCAAAATACGTAGAGGAAACTACTGAAAAATAGTCTGTTAAAATTGGAATTGCCTGTATGGTTCTCCAATACTTAATTGCCTATGTAACTACTATAAGTTACACCAACCAATAACAAACTAATGATGATGTACATGCATTACCCATGCCATGAAGACTTAGTGAAAAGGAGCCTCAGGGATTAGGTTGGTGAATTGGTTACAAAATTAGAAATTAATACCATACCCATGCATGATAACATGGAACACAAATAGGCAACTTCAAGATATGGTCTTTCTAAGGATAAATTTCTCAGCAAGTGCCACACAAAACAAATTAGAGGTATTTGTAGAAACAAATTTTCATGAAATACAAGCTTTTATGATTTATCCCCTTAAGACTCCTTTTATTAGGATTTTCATGCAAAAACTAATACTTGAGAGGAAGTTCACCAATTTGTTATTTGTCATTTGACAATAGCACTTCCTAAAAATTCTTTTATAGTTCAGTACAGTATGCTACAAAAGCAAATGAGAGGTGCATAAATATCCATTGTAACAAATAAAAATAATAGATTGTTTAAGTGCTTACTACAACATCAACAAGTAGTAGTAACAAAAGATTTAGAAAAAAAAATCCAACAGTAAACAAATTATGTAAAGCAATACAAGCCAAATAGGCATAAAACTGTCTAGCAAGCAAGGATAGGAGGATAAATTACACATTCCAATGCATTCAATGTTAAGGTTCACAAAATTTTTCATGGTCCAGATCACTAGATGTGAAGATCCAAAGGTAATTTGTATATTCCAGTGCATTATATGTGAGTGAGTATGTGCAAAAAGATGTTTATAAGATGGGAAAATGAGCATCACTATGACTGAGTAAAATTTGTGGAGCAGACTAGCAAAAAGTACACCCAAGAAAACTAGGAACTAAACATAAATTACATGTTTGAGTTCATTAGATGTTAAGGTTCAAAGATAAATTACATATTTTTGTAAATTAGATATCAAGGTCCAAAGATAATTTGTATATTTCAGTGCACCCGATGTGAATGTGTGGTGAGAACAGATGTTTATAAGATGGGAAAATGAGCATATCATTGTGATTTGAGTAAAAGTTGTGGAGCAGACTTAAAAAAAGTGTACCCAGCTTACAAAATTAGACATTTAAATGCATTTATCAGTCCTTGTGTCAACCCCACAAAAACTGCTTATTCAAGCATGTTTACACATGTACTCCAATTAATGCATTGTGTATAGCAATGTAAAACGCCACTGAAAATACAAATGTACACCTCATCAAAAAACTCAATGTGTACTCAGTTAATATTTAGCATAATAGGATAACTTTATACTTTCTTGTAAATTTGCAACAGACCGAGAGGGAGATATGTTTACCATAAAGAATTGTACAAAAAGCTAGTATTGTAAGTTAAAATTGTATATAAGATTTCTATGAACTAATAAGGCATATGCACTTGAACTACAAACAGAATGCATTCCTTCAATCACCCAATGCCTATTGCAAGTTCATGAACTAATATATAATACGATATTATACAATAATTTTTTTTATATTGAAATAAGCACAATATCAAGAAATTACAATGAAAATTTGCATGAACAACAGAAGAACAGAGGCTGGAAGAAATAGATCCAACACTACATATAGCCAAAATTTACACAAAACAAATAACTTTGGCCATCAAAACAATAGAAAATCCCACTGTAAACAAGCTGAAAACTTTAGCTCCAGAGCTCCAGCATCCTCCATCATGCAATCAAAACCCCTGAAGTATAGAAGCAACATTATATATAGAAAGACACTCGAAAGAAAAAAAGACCTTTGCATCAGGGCTATGAGAATGAAGAAGACCATCAGAATCTCCACTAGTTTAGTCAATGTGAAGACTAACACCAACATCCATTTGTGATATTATACAATAATGGTGCTACTTGATGTAGACCTTAATTATAGAATAGGAAACATTATCGTTAACATTGAAAACAATATACAACAAAAGAGTTAAAATGTTTTTGTTTTAGCTAACACACCAATGTCAATCAACAAATATGACTAGAGAATAGGGTTATTTGAATGTACCCGCAACATAGAACTTGTGATGCCAACTTCCAGGCCATATCAAGGTAGCTCATGAGAGTAAGTAGCTGCCATTGTAACATCTCCAACAAGTGTTGCATATGCGATCTATACAACAATATCCTTGTTGCTCCTTTGTTCGAAAACTAGTCAAGGATCATACAAATTAACATACCCTAACCCTAAAAGCCCATTAGCCCAAAACCCCAAAAGAGATTTCTCAAGTAAGAGTCAGGAATCATACAACTTCTACCTACCTAGCACCCCAAAGAGATATTCTCTTCATATCAATGTGATTTCATACAATTTCTCATATACCCAAAAACCTAAAAAATTTATTTTCAAAAAACAAAGCTCCAGACACAAACAAATTTTCATATATCTAAAACCTTGAAATAGATTTTTTTTCATAAAAGAGGTGTGCATTTTCTCACATACGCAAAGCCCTAAAAAACATTTTTTAACCAAAAACCTCAAGCAACCCAGGCATTGAAAAATATATCATATATAAATACCTCGCCTTCGCTTGAATTTGCCCTGGTACCTCTTGAAATAGGCCTTGGACTTCTGCACCTTGACAAACACCTGCATAATTTTTTTGATCAAATAATGAATGAAATAATCAAGTAGAAAAAAGACACCGAAGGATTTTTTCTATTTTTTCTAGTATAATTTACATTTTTTTAGGTTTTTTGCCATGAAATTTTAATAGATCTAGTTGTTTACGATGGCTGCTATGATTTGCTTCTCCTACAACTCTAACCAAATATAAAACCTTGAAATAGATTTTTTTTCATAAAAGTAAAGAGTCGTGCATTTTCTCACGTACGTAGAGCCTAAAATACATTTTTTAACCAAAAACCTCAAGCAACCCAGGCACTAAAAAGGATACAAATCACACTACAAATCTGTACTTAAGCGTATTATATTTGTTCTTGTCCTGATTTATCAAGCGGATTCTCACTCTATAATTAGTCTTCCCCTCTGCACAGATCTTAAATCAGCTAGAAGAACAAACTACAAAACCCTAAAACTCAACCCCAGTTCAAAATATATCATATATAAATACCTCACCTTCTCTTGAATTTGACCTGGTACCTCTTGAAATAGGCCTTGGACTTCTGTGACTTGACAAACACCTGCACAATTTTTTTTGATCAAATAATGAATGAAACAATCAAGTAGAAAAAAAAACACCGAAGGATTTTTTTTGTTTTTTACAGTATGAAACATTTTTTTTAGGTTTTTTGCCATGAAATTTTAATGGATCTAGTTGTTTACTATGGCTATTGTGATTTGCAATATGAAACATTTTTTTTAGGTTTTTTTCCATGAAATTTTAATGGATCCAGTTGTTTAGTATGGCTGATGTGATTTGCAGTATGAAACATTTTTTTAGGTTTTTTGCCATGAAATTTTAATGGATCTAGTTGTTTACTATGGTTGTTGTGATTTGCTTCTCCTGCAACTCTGAACAAATATAAAACCTTGAAATAGATTTTTTTCATAAAAGTAAAGAGTCGTGCATTTTCTCACGTATGCAGAGCCTAAAATACATTTTTTAACCAAAAACCTCAAGCAACCCAGGCACTAAAAAGGATACAAATCATACTACAAATCTATACTTAGGCATATTATATTTGTTCTTGTCCTGATTTATCAAGCAGATTCTTTCTCTATAATCAGTCTTCCCCTCTGCACAGATCTTAAATCAACTAGAAGAACAAACTACAAAACCCTAAAACTCAACCCCATTTCAAAATATATCATATATAAATACCTCACCTTCACTTGAATTTGACCTAGTACCTCTTGAAATAGGCCTTGGACTTTTGTGCCTTGACAAACACCTGCACAATTTTTTTTGATCAAATAATGAATGAAATAATAAAGTAGAAAAAAAAAACACCGAAGGATTTTTTCTATTTTTCCAGTATGAAACATTTTTTTTAGGTTTTTTGCCATGAAATTTTAATGGATCTAGTTGTTTACTATGGCTACTGTGATTTGCTTCTCCTACAACTCTAACCAAATATAAAACCTTGAAATAGAATTTTTTCATAAAAGTAAAGAGTCATGCATTTTCTCATGTACGCAGAGCCTAAAATACATTTTTCAACCAAAAACCTCAAGCAACTCAAGCACTGAAAAGGATACAAATCGCACTACAAATCTATACTTAGGCGTATTATATTTGTTCTTGTCCTGATTTATCAAGTGGATTCTCACTCTATAATCACTCTTCCCCTCTGCACAGGTCTTAAATCAGCTAGAAGAACAAACTACAAAGCCCTAAAACTCAACCCCATTTCAAAATATATCATATATAAATACCTCACCTTCGCTTGAATTTGACCTGGTACCTCTTGAAATAGGCCTTAGACTTCTGCGCCTTGACAAACACCTGCATAATTTTTTTTGATCAAATAATGAATGAAACAATCAAGTAGAAAAAAAAACTGAAGGATTTTTTCTATTTTTTCTAGTATGAAACATTTTTTTAGGTTTTTTGCCATGAAATTTTAATGGATCTAGTTGTTTACCATGGCTGCTGTGATTTGCTTCTCCTGCAACTCTGACCAAATAGGCTCTATTTCCTTATTTCTCCCTTTTTCTATGCTTGGAGATTCTTCAATGCAAGCAACATGCCAAAACTCCCTTAAATCTCTGTAACGTGGGTTAAGCTTTTAAATGCAACTGGAGGTGTAACTGAAACTTCTCCAGCCTTCCCCAAACTGCCATTACATTTGTTTGGTCTCTGCTACATGCCATATTTCCTCTATCTTATGTAACATGCCTTCATTACTATCCTGCAACATGGTAGGATATTTGTCTGGAGGTTCTGCAACGTGGTGCCAAAGCTCCCTTTGTGATGCATGAATCTCACAAAGTCAAAATTGAAAGCCTCCTCCATTTCACTTTTGGCACCCATATTTTCTTTTATTTTCTGCTATTTCCCGCCAATAATTTTTGAACTTTAATATCATATTATCTAATTTTTATTTGTGTGACTAATTATTTAGTTGTGTTTTTTACCCAATGATCAAATTAATCATTTATAGTTGTGTTGCAAAAAATTAGTATATTTTAGTCATTTTTAGTTGTCGTGACTAAAAGTTTTAGTCACGTAGTCATTTATTTGCCAAAATTCTACTAGTGGCTGGATGCTTGGTAACAATGGTGACCACAGCTGTGGGCTAGTCGCTTAAGGCTTGTAGCCACTGGGGCTTAAACAAAAAATAGCGACCAAAAAATAATGACTGCCGAAACCAAATGAAACCCTTAATATTTAAACCTACGACCAAAGCCAAAGTCGAAGCAATACAAACCATTGAGTGCAGAGAGCTCAGTGCAAAGTATGGATGGTACGGCAGTGTATGACTCCATACAAACTATACAACCATCTATATAGATTTCACAGAGCCAAACTCTAACCCCAAAAAAATGCCAAAAATTTTGAGTCTCTGATTTTTGTGATTGAACAGGTGATTCTAGGGTTTTTGGCCCTTCTGAATGCAATGGCAGGTTTAATTTTTCTCCAAGATGCACTTTTTAGACTCTCAAGGTAGAAACCTTCACTGATTTGAGAAGAAACTTGGAGGTTTAGTGCTCTGATACCATGTTAGAGCCAAGATCTACTGCAAGCATTCATCTACATGAGAGCCATGACAAAGCCAAGGGAGAATATTGATGCAAGGATAGGAAAATGCATTAATCAACCTCATGAAAATACATGCAAAGAAGTGAGTATTATAGGCAAGGTGAGTGGGGTGAGGTGGCAATATTGACCAATGAGAAATGTAACTCCATAATCTCCCAAAATAGGGGGGAGGTGGAGTAACTTCCCATGTAGTGGATTGACACCTCACACACATGCACCCACTAACATGAATATGGCCTATTTAAATAACTCACAATTATTACACTACCTAAGCAAGCTTTAAAAAAATAAAATAAAGGAAAATAAATTCCTACACTAATAATATTCAAGATGCTGCCAAATGTTTTTATCCTCTGTACAAAGCCTATGACTACTGGATAAAGAGACAAATCACTAGGTAAAACAATGGACCAATGGGTAAAACGAATAGAAATGAACTTGCATAGAGATGAGAGCCAAGATACATACCGCTAAGAGTATACAAATTGTACATCTTCCATACATATCCATACATTGTATAGTTTTTTTATAGAAAAAAATTCAAGCTCCCCCCAAAAAGCACCAAATTTTTTTTGACTCAAAAATACCTCATGTTTTATAGAAAAGAAAAATACTGCCTTATAAATTGGTGAAATTATCATCTAATTTTTATATGGAATCCTATGATATATGTCTATACTAAAGAACTAAAATTCCCAACTTGAGGTGATTATGTTTTGGGATCAAGAAAAATCTATAAAAAATGGAAAAATTAGACTCTTCTAAAGAACCTAAAAGTGGCCAAATTTTTGGGGTATAAAATGTCAAAAATAGCCAAATATTGACATATAGTTACTAAAAAATTCCTTTCACACTATTAGACTCTAATGTTCTCATGTCATACCCCAAGTCCCCAATATGAGACTCCAATACTCCATATTAGACAAGAATGTCATTTTGTCAAACACTTATGCAAGACACTAGCATCTATCACCGTCATGTCTAGGATCATTAAAGAATCTTCTATAACTTTCCAAGATCCTTCCTCTATCTTTCCTCAACATATTTTAATATTCAAATTCTATCAATATTCAATAACAACTTATGGTTCCTTTTACATGTTTATGTCCCAACTCTAGTGTTATTTTTTCTTAAAGAAATATGAATATTGTTTCATCTACTATTAAAATTATCAAAATAAAAATAAAATCTAGTTAATGTAAATTAACATAAAGAAATAAAGTCAACTTAGTTATTAGTTATTATCTTAAATTTTAACTATGTTCTCTATCTTTAATTTTTCAATGTGTAACATTGTTAGGAGATGTGTGAGCTATATCCCTGAAACTTTGAGTAAAACCAACATACTCCTTATGACTAGGTTTGGAAGAATTAGGCCTTAATCCAACTTGAATCACCTTGATATCAATAAGATATTTAATTTCATGCTTGAATGTGAGACACCTACCCATGGTATGTTCATGTATCCTATGATAATCATAAAAGCATTAGCATTGAATCATTTTGGGAAACCTCTAGATCTATTCATTGGCTCAATAGGAGATAAGGTGTTAGGCTTTTGTTGTAGAAGTATTTATAGCACTATAATTTTGAAAAAACCACTAATCTAGTGAACTTTGTGAAATAAAATTGGTTTTACTTGAATAATTTTGTCATTGAAAAGTACTTGGTGATAGTATATATATGGGGGCTAAATGATAATCATGTGTAGTATGGTCTCCAAGGATGGTTAATAATGATAAGATATATAATGTTCCCAAATAGGCTCATAATGGACATCTAAAAATATTGTATCGTTCTAAGGTAGCATAAACAAACACATAAGACCACCTAAGAAATGACTATTACAAGTTGAGATATTGTTGTCATTATGCAAGCACAGTCTAGGAAGAGGGGTAAAACACTCAATAAAATCACATGTGAGTAATGAATGAACTATAGGATGTAAAAGACATGTCAAACTAATGTAGAGCCTCATCAATAAAGTTTCTATAAATGCATATATTGGGAAAGCATCATCATGAATTTGTCAACATAATATAGAGATAAAAAATGATTTAACATGTTGTAATGTAAAAAATTGCATACCCTTAAAATTTCACACTACATTTTGTGCTCACTTTGGTTTCTATCCTCGTAGTATGTTTTTAGGATCATTTTAGCCCTTGTACTAGCCTTTTCCCACCCACGGTGTTGAGTTTGTAATTATGTTTTTTCCTTTGTGTTTATTTTTATGTAATTATGTTTAAGTGTTTTATTTTATTTTTTGTCCTAAGGTGTTTTAAGGTTTCATGAGCCAAAGTCACCTAGATGTGAGTGCGAGGCACAAAAGCCTACAAAAAATGCTAGAATTCCATGATCATTTGTTTCCTAGTGACCATTTCTAAGTGTTTTTCACCACTTTCCTTTGCATGCGTGAGTTTTTGGAATGCTTTTGTTGTGTCTAAGTGGCTATTTTGACCTATCTTTCCTCGTCTTCCCTCCAACTTGGCATTTTTGAATTTTTGGTAAAAACATTGTAAAAAAAGGTATAGCACTCTCTATTGTTCTCCATACTATTGAGCTTTAATTATTGACACTCTTGTCAATCTACAACACTCTTTTATAGCTTTATTTGGTAATCTTTTGCAAGTAGCATCATTGTTGTGATTTCCAACCTTCATGTGAATAGTCTTCAAAGCCTTTGATATCTTTGTGAAGTTTTGGAACCACTATATCTAGATATGCCTTTGTCTATTGGTTGTGTAGAATTCATCTCTCCTTGGAGGTGATAGATTTCCTCTTCCTCTCTTTTTATATCTTCTTAGTGTAAATCCATTTGTGTAGAAGGCACTTTTTAGGTTTCCCATTTCCTTTCAACTTTGTCATACACACTAGTTTGCTTAGCCTATGCAGACCATAGCATAAGCATCCATAGTATTACTCTTGTTTTTTGTTCTTATTTCTTAAGATCACATAAGATTAAGAGCACACATGATTTTTATTATCGTTACCATATTGGTTGTCCATGGAGGTTGAAAGATCGACATAAGGGATTGACCTAAAGGCAAGCTCCCAAATAGTGCCAACCATTTTTCTATTTCTTGCATCCTACATGTTTTTCTTGGTGAAGACATCCAACTACATGAGGGTCTTGTTGATTTCTTCCCTATCTTGTCATTTTCATTGTTTCCTTTTGAATAGATAGATAAATCTTCCCATTTTACTTTCTATTATTACATAGAAATTTTCTCAGCCTTCTGTTGCTTATTTTCATATAGGCTAGGCATGATTCTCAACATAATGCAGACTACAACATAATGCATAAATGTATATGTGATGTGTTAGCATCCGAGATAGTTAGCTCCAAACTTTGGTGACATGTTCTTCTCCACTCTACACTTATAGTTTTGTATCTAGTTTATTAAATTTGTATTGGGTAATTCTATAAATTTATAATTTTTATTTTGCATAGTGTTTTGAATTGTTAGAAAACTTGAAATTCTCAAGGATAAAACACATTAGGTCCTGCTAATATAGTTTGTTCTTTCTATTAGATTAGTAGAAGATTAGATTCATCCTTAAATGAGCTAGTTGTTCCTAGTGTAGTGTCATTAAGATAATTTGGTGAAGAGAAGTATGCTTTTCTTTACTTGATCAAATTTCAAAAACTACATTTTGATGAACTCGATGTTCCTTCAAATCTAAATAGCTTCTCTTTTTCTGTTGTGGTTCACCCTACATTTTGGTGAAGCTAACACTCTTCAAGAATTAAAATATTTAAAAATAATATACAAATATTCTCATCATTTTAGATTGTGTATTTTGAAGCCTAATTTAGTTTCTGAGATTCACAACCCAACCCATTCTTTACATAACATTGTGAGAAGTTTGTGAAACATTAGAATGGCTCAATCTCATTCTTCTACCACTCCTACTAGATCAACACTTGATTTAACAAAATTTTCCTATGAACCTACCACAACAACTCTCACTTCTCTATCAACTTTTTCAATTTCTCCAATAACAAGTTTACATGAACACTACTTCTCACACCTAGGTGTGTGCCTTAGATCAACACCCAACAAATTACCAAGAATTCTTGACTAGTGAGAGCATGTCTAATGTAGTTTCCCCTTTCATCTATGTCCTCTATGCCATGCTAACAAATCACCTCGATGGTCTTGATTTCCTACATGGTATTTCTCACATCGTACATAGCAATGTCCCACTGCAACCAACTTACCACAAGAGAACTCAACACTCTCACTCTAATATTATAGGTCATCAACTCTTTGTTTCAATGCCCAATCCTAGTGCCCATACACATACATCTTCTTATATGGTCACTAGTGTTGTACAATATGCTCTAGTAGACCCTAGTTCATCTAGGATGGTGCAAAACCCCATTCACTAGTATGGGTTTGTTCCCCCTTCCCTACCTTTATAGTTTACTTTTCCTAGTAGGCACCTTGGAGCTTCACATCCCTTACCCTCACAACACATGACATCCATTCCTTTACCCAAATTACCCTTGATAGGCCCCATTATTTTCTCCGCTACTACCACCCCTTTGCATACCACCAACCCCATGATAAGCCAACTCTTGCAAAACATGGGGACCCTCCAATAGTATCTTGCCATGCTCTCCATTTCTTTAGCACAACTATTCATCCTACCATATTATCATCACAATCCCCTATCCCTAAGCATTCTTGCTTCTTAGCTCCCTATTGATTTCAAGGTGCCCCAATTTGAGAAGTATAGCGATAAAGGTAACCCACAATTGCATGTGTTTTCCTTCACTATGTTGTGTAGTGACTTCAAATTCCAAGATCAGTTGTTAGCTAACATTTTCCCATGATCATTGAAAGACAAATTGTATTGGACTAGTTTTTCTCACTGCTAGACCACTCTATATGCTCTTTCAAATAGTTAGTCAACCAATTCTATAGAATTTCTAGGTGAATATCAAGCCTTAGGTCACATTCATTGACCTGGTGCATTTAAGGCAAGATGCTAAGCAAAAGATCACTAACTTTATTTTCAGATACCAATCTGCATTTTCTTAAATTCCATACACCTTGGCCAATTTAGAGGTGTAATGGGTTTTCATTAGAAACTTGCAATCTATAATTAGGGAAAATATTCTTCTAATGAAATGTCCATCATTTTCTCATCTCTACATAAACTTATGAGACTACCAATAGACAGTCATCCAGTTTGATGAACCCACCTCTCATGCTCTTGTTGTGTCCTCTGGCCCTTCATCTTTATCATTCAACAAGTATAAAAAGAACAAAGAATGTATTAATATTTTTAAAGATAATACATCAACAATTGTCCACAATATAGTAGCCATGACAACTTCATCTACTACCATGGTTCTTTCTTTGAATCTCTTTATTTAATTTTGTAACAACTTCTAAACAACAATTTAGTGCAAATTTCACCTACTTGTCCACTTGATACAAACAAGCCTCTCCCACCTTCTTACGACCTAAAGGCATTTTATCAATTTCATAGAGTTCCTAGACACAATACATAAGTTATGTTTGCATATTAAAAATATTACACAAGACCTCATCAATTCTAATGTGATATAGGTCTTTGGTGTAAATGGTAAAGGTAATAAATCTATTGCATTTCCTAACCAAAATTTACAAATCTACACAAACACTCTTCTATGTCATTCCTCAAACTTTATTGATCTTGTTTCTACTCAACCCATGCAAGAAATGTACATTGATTAGTCTGCATCTCCTTTCCTAGAAATGGTAGGAATAGTGGACACCATGTTGCAAGTATGTGCTTAACCAGTGTTGTCATTTATGTCAACATATCACTGTTGTCATTAGTGTCAACTGTACCCTTATCTTGTTACTTTCTTGTAATAAGTTAGATGCTTTGTATTCACCCATGTAATTGATTCTGATGTTGAGGATATTGAGAAAATTAGCTCCTCCGGTAGAAATAGTGAGCTGCAGTGAAGAACATTCTAGTAGATTGCTCCGCATTTCATGTAGGATGAATATCTTTGTTTGCAGATTGGAAGTTATTTAGAATTCCATTTGAAGATGCTATGTTCTGAGTTTGAACCTCTAGTAGGAAGAGTTGAGTGACTTATGTTCACCAGAGTGAAAACAACTTTTTTTGTATATCTGGCAATTACAGGGAGAGAGTATTATGCTCCGCATTCTTCTGCATTGAAGTATTTTGATATGTGGTTTTAGAGATAAGTTTGAGATGATGTTAAGTGCTTTCAACTCCAATGGTTCATGATTTGGTGGTCCGCAAGCTATCCTTTATTTATGACAGTAGCTGACAGTGTTGTTCTTGTGCTCTAGTTTGAAGAATCTTCTTGACAAAGTGGTTAGAGATCGTGCCGTTATTCTTAGTGATTACAATGTGCTTGTGGATGTCCCCTGATCGTGTTCCTACCTTTGGATTGGTCCGCAAAGAGAAAATTGGATTGTGGATGGAGAATGTTCTTAGCAGACCTAGTGTTCTCACCAGTCTTGGCTGACTTGGTTGATTTCACTAATTATAGAGATGCCTTGAAGTTTGTGGAAGCGTTTCATGGTGTGAAGAATTGTGTTTGAGTCCTAGCTAAGGCATGGGGTGATCGACATACATCTTTACATCTTTTCCTTAGCAAATTTGTATTAGGTCTAGACCTATTCTATGTATGTTTGTAATGCCAACCTTGGAGATTGTTCCAACGGTTGATGAATGTATTACCGACCTTGATGTACATTCCAAGGTTGATGACTTGTATAAAGACTTGTAATGAATTGTGAAAAAAGGAATGAGTGGGCAAATATGAAGAGATAAGTGCGAAGGTGTGAAAGAGCAAAGTAGAGAAGTTATATTGTGCTTCAATGGAACTGAATCCTGGCATGGAGTAGATGCTACTTAATCAGTTCACCTCTTTGGCAATGAGCCACCCCTTGGCAGTGAGCCACCCTCTTGAAGTGAGCCATTCTTTGCAGTGAGCAATTTGGGCAGTGAGCCCTGTAGGCAATGAGCCTCTATTTTTTTGGTATTGTTATAACTCATATATTTCTGTAGGTTAACACCCACCGTGGTTTTTCCTTTTTAGGGTTTTCCACGTTAAAAATCTGGTGTCTACTATGTTGGATGTGTTGGAACAATGCAAATAACTAAGAGGGGGGGTGAATTAGTTATTTTATAATTTTTGTCTTTCTTGCTTTCTTTTCTTATCTTAACATTTAGTACTCTATCAAAACATGGAAGGAAAGACAATCATAAGAACTAAAAAATGAAATCAACACATAACACAAGGATTTTTATGTGGAAACCCTATTAAGGGAAAAACCACAGGGTGACTAACCCAAGATTATATTCTCTGTTAAAATAATGAGTACAAAATGGCACTTGCCAATTAGGGCTCACTGCCCGAGCACACTGCTCACAAGAGGCACACTACCTAATAGAGACTCACTGTCTATAGAACTTACAAAAGATAATCAAGTGTTTGAACTGATGAGAAGCATCTACAGATGCAAGAGTTCAGTTCCGGTTAGGCCCAATATACTGATCTGATGCACTTTATTGTTCCTCTATTTAATGTTGTTATTTAGTCACATACCAGACTTGAATTGTTGTTCTCACACTTATCCCTACTTTTCTTTGCACCTTATCTCTTTACAACTTCAACACCCACACATGTATGTTGGAATCCATCTAGTATATATATCTGCATCAAGGATTTTCATCAGCTTTCTAGTTGGCAACAAGAACACTCAAGATATTTCCAAGTTGTTTGATCTGTCGGTTGAATCCATGCTTGATTTGTGATGCGTATCAAAATCTTACGCATAGAAGTCATTAATCATGTTGGCCAACAATGTATAATCCCACAAATTGCTTGATCAACACTTTTTATGCATCCGGATTGAAGTCTGATACTATGTCAGTCAGTTCTTTCTCTGTCTGCTCTACCTGACTAGAACCCAACACTCAGATGATCATATCTTTTTATTGCTTTATCACCAGAGGGTAAATCTTTGAAATACAGTAGTCATGATACCCCTCTTGACTTGTCCAATTCTATAACTTACTGAATTACACCATCTAAGAGATCTGGACCTGATTGTCAGACCTTGTTACATACTCTATTCTTGTTCACCAGACCAAAACAATCTTCAATCTGACTTCCAGTATAGGAATACTATGTACTGCAGATGTGTGGGATAGACTTTATTGCCATCAATGACAACATTTATGAAGCCACACAGTGTCTCTTGCCAACAATCTCCCCCTTTGGCATTGATGGCAACACTTACTGAAAAATGGCTAAGTGTCGCAGTAACTCCCCCTTCGCTGATGCTCTGTCTTTTGCATTGTTTACCAAAGCTCCCCCTTAGCTAGATTTAGATTTTTCAGTACTCTTCACTCCCCCTTTGACATCAATGGCAAAGGGCAGAATCCGCATACCAAAATTTTGTAAAAATTATTTTGTACATGGCCGCATATGTACATACAAATCATAAGATAAACTTACATATACTTGAGTATGTCTGCAAAAGTAGTCTTCAGCTGTACAAACTCTGTGGCCCAGCTCATCTTCATCCTTTCCAAAATGGAGATGTGACCACTCAACAAAAACACATATGCTTCTGCCCTCTTTAAGTCTGTTGGATCACTGGTCCGGATTGTATTTTGTGCCTCTGTCAAGGCATCATGCATTGTTTCTAACTTAGGGATGATTATCCCTCTGAGCTCACCCATTCTATCCATTATGTTCTTTTTCTCCTTAACCAGGTCTTTGATCTCATTTATTATGGAAATAGCTTGACATTCATGATTCACCAGAGAGGTAGTAAGGGGATCAAAATTCTAAGATAAACTTGACATTTTTCCTTCTTGTTCTTTCACTTTCTTCTCGATGTCCTCTGTCACTTTGGGCCAAGATAAACAAAATTTGTATATGTCCCCACCATCTTTAAGAGTGTTTTCAAGGCCCTTTATTCCAATTTCTAGGGTCCTCCTATCATTTGTAATAAGTCCTTGCACCTTAGTGAATCTTTTTCCTAGAAACTCCTTGCGGACCTTTGCTTCTGCTGATTTCTCTAGAGATTCAAAATGAGTGTTAACAGAATTTACTAAGTTTTTTAAGTTACCGGATGGTGAGGCTAAAGGATCCTTTTGATAGGATGGCATGATCTTCTCTAGCATCCCAGATGCAATCTCCAATAGTTCACAATCCTCCATGTGAGATTTCAAGAGTTTTTCTTTTGCTTTGGCTTGAGCAAAGGATGCTATTTTCATTGTCTGAACTGGGGAGAGAGAGTCAAAATTTAGTGGTCCTTGAAATAGCTCAGGTTCATCCAGCGCCATCATTTCTCTATTTAAGAAGTTCTTCACTGTCTCTGCAGTGTCTCTTGCTGGAGATTGAGACTTCTTTGAAATATCAAAAGAGTCATCATTAGTCTTTTCTGCTTGTTCTTCTTCTTTTCCCTTATCCTCGTTTCCTTGAATATTCTCCTCTTGTCTTCTACCTTCCTCTTCAGCTTCAAAGTTTGGAATGTTTGTCTTAGCTACAGTGGGATCCGGAGGAGAGATGTTACCAGTTTCTACTACTTTATGAACTTCCTCTACCAGAACAGAGGAGTCTACGTCCTCAGACTTCTCTTCATCTATTTTCTTTAATCCTTCTACATCCTTGTCAGAAAGTTCTTCATTGATTGCATTTAATCCTTCAACATCCACGGTAGAAGGTTATTCATCTATTTCCTCTACAATAGGAAGATTGAATCTCTTTAAGGCATTTCAGAGGATATCTTTTGTTTCACTTGCTACTTGGTCAGTTTCTCTAAGCATGAGTTTATTCATTCTTGCCTTACTCCGGAACTCATCCTTATAGTCATTGAAAATCATGTCCATTTGTTTTGGAGTGATAGAAGGATAAAGTTGAATTGCTATCTGCTCCTGAATCTCTAAGTCTTTTGCCTTTGCATTCTATTTTCTCAGCTCAAGTACCTTTTCTAGACTCTTAGGAATTAATGATATAATTTCAATGAAAGCTTTATTGTAAATGTTCAAGTACCTGACAGTAGCTTCTTCCAAAATTCTCTTGTCAACATCACTGTATTCATCATAGAACTCTATCACCAGCTGCAGGTTCCCATCCACAATAACTGCCTTCATGATGTCATCAATGGAAAGAGTGGGATTTTCAACAAATTCCCCTACCTTCTCTTCCTCACTTCTGCTAGCAGAGAACTTTCTAGATTTTCTCTCCTTCATTTTCTTGATTTCTTCATCTGATTCTATTTCTTCATCATCCTTATGGCTTGTATATGTTCTTGAGGCTTTGGTCTTCATTCTCTTTTCACTTTTGCCAGATGTCTTGACTTCCGGCTTGGTAGACTTTGAGCTTTTAGGAGTGACATGTGCAGAGCTCTTGGAAGATCTAGTCCGGGAGGAGGCTTGCACCAGAACATTTCCATTCTTTGCTTCTTATCTCTCTTTCTCTGCCTTCTCCATTTTTTCTCTATTTGCATCTACTGCTTCTTTTGATAAGCCAAATATTTTGGCAATTTCTTCAACTTCCCTTCTTACTTTCCTCTTTATCTCCAGTTGTCATAACTCAACATGTATTTTTATACTTAGCTCTTCAAAGGTGCCAAACCTTTTTGCTTCAGTGTCCTTAGGCTGGCTCAGCAAGTGTTGAATATGCAACTCCAAGATTTTTTCATTGACCTCATATCCCATAGGCATTATCCATATAGTTCTTGGCTCAACTACCTCCATTAGACATTGATCAGTGTTGACCATAAAGCAAACTATGTCCTTGTATTTCTCAACTATGGACTGTGGTATTCTCTCTGTGGCTTGCATCATGCCTTGGAAATTCTTAAAGTAACTCCAGAGAGCTTTGTTTTGGGCTTGAGCATCAGCAAGTCCATACATGTAATCTCTTATCTGAATTGCAACCGGTTTATCATTTTGCCAAACCCAACCATTTGATCCAAGTAGCTCATTCATATAAAAGAAGAACAGACACAGTATTAGACAACCATATTTGAAGGCATTTTTCTTATCCTTTTTTATCTTCTACAAGTTTTCCAACAACTGATTTAGAAGAAGCTCACATAGATCATAATCTGCATCTTCCCTCAACATCTAATATGCAACATAGATTGCTATACCAGACACAGAATTCTCCCTACTTAAATGGTAGATTTTGTAGCCAATTATCATTGAGGCAAACTTGACATCTGGATCTATGATGTCATCTATGGTCATTGCTCTTTTGTCAAATTTAGATCCGGTGGCTTCGGTTACTGTTTGGTTCTTCATAGATTTGAGTGTGGGTACCCCACCGGATGAATACAATCCGGTCACTGCCTTTATGGCCTCCTTAGTGATCTTGAATGGCCTCATTAGCCACATAATATTGTCATGCATCCTACTTAGAATATACCGGACCCAATCATCTTCTGCAAAACATGGAAAATGTATGCAATGTCTGAAGTGTTTATCCTAGATGGCCTTGAATTAAGGTTTGAGTTCAAAATTCTCATCTATTAGTTGTTTGTGATAAATATCCATCAATTTTGAGTCTCCAAATTCTTCAATGTTTGGATGGATATAAACCCTAACATCTTCTACATGCAATACTCCATGCGGAATGCTAGAAAATGTGCCCAAGGGATCAACTTCTAGAGATTTGTAAGGGTGTTTCTTGAATTTAGGTCTCGGTCTATTAGAAATATTGACAAACATTGGAGTAGCCTTTTTGCAAGAGATTTGGAGAGATTTTCATAATGGAAGTACCTTTTCATGCTTTAGGGTTTGAAGCAGGATCTAGAACGAATCATTGGTTGAATTTGATTTTTAGTTGATCTTGAGTGAATTGCATAATCTTCTTTGCAGAGCTCTTCTTTTCTTCTTCATGAGTGCAAGCGTGTAAATAATGAGTGAAAGAACCCTTTTATCCTTTCACAAACCCTAATTTCCTTTTGTAATAAATGCACAACTTAAGTTATCTGGTTGCCCTGTTTTGAGAGAGATCTTCTTGAATCACTGCGCCGAACTTAGAATCATTGTCAGTGAGGATTGATAATGTATCTTCTTTTCTTCAATCAAGCCATGGGTCTGTAGATCAAATCATTTCAATTCTAAATCATACCAGATCTGTCTATGAAATTTTGCTTTACCAGATAGCTGTCAGAACTGGATTAACTTGAGCGGTTATAAATCTTGCAAAACTCCATGCGGATCTTTCACATTTTGATTGAAGGTTATTTGGAGGTTTTTCTAAGAACCCTTTAATCTGTAGCGTTAGATGTTTACTCAATGTGCCAAATTCAGGCACTAGCTGACTGGCTGGGGGAAAATGTTTTTCTCTGTGACTCCCCCTGAGCCAGAGCTCACCTTTTTAGTTTCTGGAAGGCATATCAACACCGGATTCCGGTGCGGATCCATCCCCAATATTTTATGCACTCTTCTTTACCCAAATCTTGCTCATCTCCTTTCGAACTTCATCTGCATTCACTTTACCTTTGCCCTTATCTTGTTTCTGATTATATTCCACCAGACCTTTTCTATCCTGATTTCTGCTTCTGCAAAATTTGGCAATATGACTGGATCTATTGCAATTGTAACATACAACATTTCTTTGCTTATTTGATTGATATCCTCTTGATCTACATTGATTAGCCATATGTCCCATTCTATTGCATGCAAAGCATCTACCATTGAATGAATTGTTTATTTGCATATTTCTGCATTCATGAGATTTGTGACCATACCTTTTGCAATTGAAACATTGTCCAGAGAAGGATGGATTATTCTAATTCATTCTCCTCCTGCACTGAGTTGCTTTATGACTGAAATTGTTGCAATTGAAGCAGTATCCATTGAAGGATGGATATCTTTGAGCATTTGGTTGCCTTACCAGAGGTCTTCTAGGCCTGTTTCTTTGATTTCTTGATCCAAAGTTCTTCTGACCAGGTCCAAAGCTTTCACCTTTCTCATATCCCAAGCCACACTTATCATCTACCCTCTTTTGACTTTCAAGAAGCACTTCAAGTTGGGCTAAGCTTATCTTGAATTTTTCTTTGTATTCATTTTCAATTTGAAGATCTTGTTTAAGAGTGTCTATCTGATTCTAAAGTTGTTCTTCATTGTCTCTAGCTTCTTCAAGATCAGATTCAAGATGCCTGATTATTCTATCCATTTTGTGGCAGTCCTCTATTTTCTCCTTGAGGGTTTGTTTTAGATTATCTTCAATCTTTCTTTTTTCTTCAATTTCTTGGGTGAATCTCATAACCCCTGATTCCATTTCATGCCTTACCATAATGACTTCTTTTGACAGCTTCTCACATAGCTTATTTTTCTCATTCAGATCTTCATTAGTATCATTGACTTCACTCTGATTGGCTAATTTTTGAAGTAGTTCCTTTTTCTTTTTCATAGAGATACTAAGTTTTTATTTTAGCTCATTTATGAATTCATCATCTTGTTTGAGTCTTTCTCTCAAATTATTGACTTTAGAGTGAGATTGTTCAAGATCATCCAGGGCAGACTGAAGTTGTTCCTTCATACCATATGCATCCATTGCGATTCCCAGATCTTCCTCAAGCTGTTAGGCTTTGTTCAGAGAAACTTAGCTCTAATACCAATTGTTGGAACAATGCAAATAACTAGGAGGGGGGGTGAATCAGTTATTTTATAATTTTTATCTTTCTTACTTTCTTTTCTTATCTTAACATCTAGTACTCTATCAAAACATGGAAGGAAAGACAATCATAAGAACTGAAAAATGAAATCAACACATAACACAAGGATTTTTATGTGGAAACTCTGTTAAGGGAAAAACCACGGGGTGACTAACCTAAGATTGTATTCTCTGTTAAAAGAATAAGGAGTACAAAATGGCACTTGCCAATTAGGGCTCACTGCCCAAGCACACTGCTCACAAGAGGCATGCTGCCTACTAGAGACTCACTATCTACAGAACTTACAAATGATAATCAAGTGTTTGAACTGATGAGAAGCATCTACAAATGCAAGAGTTCAGTTTCGGTTAGGCCCAATATACTAATCTGGTGCACTTCATTGTTCCTCTATTCAATGTTGTTATTTAGTCACATACCAGACTTGAATTGTTGTTCTCACACTTATCCTTGCTTTTCTTCGCACCTTATCTCTTCACAACTTCAACACCCACACATGCATGCTGGAATCCATCTGGTATATATATCTGCATCAAGGATTTTCATCAATTTTCTAGTTGGCAACAAGAACACTCAAGATATTTCCAAGTTGTTTGATCTATCAGCTGAATCCATGCTTGATTTGTGATGCGTATCAAAAGCTTAAGCATAGAAGTCATTAATCATGTCGGCCAACAATGTATAATCCCACAAATTGCTTGATCAACACTTTTTACTCATCTGGATTGAAGTCTGATACTCTGTCAGTCAGTTCTTTCTCTGTCTGCTCTGCCAAACTAGAACCCAACACTAAGATGCTCATATCTTTTTCTTGCTTTATCATCAGAGGCTAAATCTTTGGAATACAGTAGTCATGATACCCCTCTTGACTTGTCCAAGTCTGCAACTTACTGAGTTACACCATCTGAGAGATCCAGACCTAATTGTCAGACCTTGTTACATACTCTATTCTTGTTCACTAGACCAAAACAATCTTCAATCTGACTTCCGGTATAGGCATACTATGTACTGCAGATGTGTGGGATAGAATTTGTTGCCATCAATGATAACACTTATGAAGCCACACAGTGTCTCTTACCAACAAGATGTGTGTTTGTGATTAAATTTATGGTTTCATATTTTCATGGTTAAATCTAATTATAAGTAATTAAGTTGTTGATGGTTTGATGTTCTTATGAAGCTAAGTTTTTGTGACAACTGATTCACCCACCCCCTCTTAGTTGTCTGGTGTATTTCAACAATTGGTGTCAGAGCCAAGTTCCTTGATGGTAAGCTTAACAGCTTGAGGTAGATCTAGGATGTCTTACAAGAAGGAGGCTCCGCAGTTTGATGGGACGAATTATGCAACTTGGAAGATTCGCATGAAAAGCCATCTACTTTGCATTGGTTATAAAGTATGGAAAGCAACACAGACTGAATATACCATGCCAAAGAATGGTATGACAACTGAAGATGAAGTCAAAGAATATGAGGTAAATATAAAAGCTAGAGATGCTCTGTTGAGTGCATTGACTGACTCTAATTTAATAAAGGTCATGGATTATGAGTATGCTAAAGAAGTATGGGATAAACTAAGTAATCTGTATGAAAGACATGATTTTGTAAAGAGTGCCAAATTGCAGGGACTAAAAGCCAAATATGAAGGTCTTAAAATGGGAGAAGATGAAAACATAACATCCTTTATGCAAAAGGTTGATGAACTTGTTACTGGAATCAAAGGTATGGGAGGAACTATTGATGAAACTGAAGTTGTGATGAAAATTCTTAGGTCGTTACCTAAATCCTATGCACACAAGGTAGATGCAATTGAAGAAATAATGATTGTGAAAAAGATTAATAAGGATTAATTTCTTGGTAAGATTACTGCTTTTGAAATGATAAAGTTTGGGGATGCTCTGCCAAAAATAGAAACAACTTTCAAAGCCATTACTTCAGAAAAGATCTACAAAGTGGAAAAGTACAAGGTAGAACCTGATGATGAGCTTGATGAAATTGAAGCCAACTTTGTTGAAATACTACAAAGAGTTTCTAGTAAGTTCAAAGGAAAATTACCTTTCAAATGTTTCTCATGTGGTAAAGTAGGTCATTATGCTTCCAGATGTCCTAAAAGAGTTGAAAGGAATAGAAAAAGATTTGAGAACAGACCTAGAGCTCCAAAGAAATACTACTATGTTAGAGATTTTGATGATGAAGGTGTGACTGATGATGAATCTGATGATGCTAGTACTAGTGCAAATGAATGTCTATTTATTGCTATTAAAGAAGAACCTATGTCTACTAATCCTACTAGTTGTGTGAAGGAAGAAAAATGAGTAGAATAAAGTGTTCTAGCTGTTCAGGTTGAGAAAGATAAGGACGAATGGATTATTGATAGTGGGTTCTCACATCACATGACCGAAGACAAAAGTAAGTTTGTAAGTCTGGAAAAGTATGATGGATGACTGGTTAGGTTTGGAGATAATGCAACTAATAGGATTTGTGGAAAAGGGTCTATTTCATTTGATGGAATGCATAATACTGACAATGTCCTATATGTGAAGGGTCTAAAGCATAGTCTTTTGAGTGTGGGTTAGATGTGTGACAAAGGTTATGATCTAAGATTCAAAGACAATGGGTGTAAGATCATGGAAAGCTCCATAACTGTGATTGCTACCGGTAAGAAGACCAGAGGTAACATCTATCAATTAAGAGGAACTAATGATTACTATTTATTAGCTCAAGCTAATGAGAGTTGGTTATGGCATAGGAGGATGTGTCATATAAACTTTGATAATTTGGTAAAGATAAGTTTAGGTTAGACTATGAGAGATTTACAAAAACTTGCAAAACCCACCAATACCATTTGCAAGGAATGTCGGTTGGGAAATTAGACAAGAACAAGTTTTAAAAGCAAAGAGCAATTTTCTGCCAGTTTGTTGGATCTAGTTCATACAGATCTATGTGGTCCTACAAGGATAAGAAGTCTACAAGGTTACAGGTACTTCATGTTGCTTATTGATGATTATTCTAGAATGACTTGGGTTACTTTTCTGAGAGATAAGTCTGAAGCCCTAGAGAAGTTCAAATCCTTCAAAGCAATGGTTGAAAATGAAATAGAGCAAAAAATTAAATGCTTGAGGTCTAATAGAGGAGGTGAGTTCACATAAAATGAATTCAACAATTATTGTGAATAAAAAGGAATAAAGAGGCAAACGTCTGCACCTAGGACTCCTCAACAAAATGGAGTTGTGGAAAGAAAGAACAGAACAATGTAGAAGCTGCTAGGACAATGATGAAGGAAGGAGGTCCGCCAGAAGTCTTTTGGAAGGAAGCTATACATACAACTGTCTACATTCAAAACAAAGGTTGAGTAAAAGGAAATGGTACTAAAACTCCTTATGAATTGTGTTATGGAAAAATTCCAACAGTAAGATATTCAAAAGTCTTTGGAAGCAAATGTTATATTAGAAGAGATGAAGATCTAGGAAAATTTGATGCAAGATGTGATGAAGGAATCTTCCTTGGATACTCTACCAAGAGTAAGGCCTCCCAGTGCTACAACAAAAGGTTGAAGAAGATTGTGGAGAGTGCAAATGTGAAGGTGGATTAACACAAAGGAAGAATATCATATTAGAATGGTTATGAATTAGATGAACCTGCTGCTACTTATGAAGAAAAAGTTGAACAAGAAGTCAATCAAGATGAAGAAGAGAAGGGTCTAGAAGTTGTTTCTAAGACCCCTAGGTATGTAAGAATCGATCACTCTAGAGATCAAATTATTGGAGACAAAGACAAAGGAGTACTGACAAGGAAAAGAGTTGCAGAAGAACAAGTGAATTATTGTTTGCTCTCTACAGTTAAACCAAAGACTGTGAATGAAGCCTGCAATGATGAAAATTGGGTTAAGGCAATGGAAGAAGAACTAATGCAGATAGAGAAGAATGAGACTTGGGAATTAGTTCCTAGACCTGCTAACAAAAATGTTATTGGAACCAAATGGGTCTTCAGGAATAAACTAAATGAAAATGGAGTTGTAAGGAATAAGGCAAGGCTTGTGTGCAAATGATATTCTCAAATTGAAGGGATAGATTTTGAAGGGACCTTTTCTCCAATAGCCCAGATTGAAGCAATCAAAATGTTTCTGGCATTTGAAGTTGATAAAGATTTCAAAGTGTATCAGATGGATGTGAAGTTTACATTTTTAAATGGTGAATTGGAAGAGGAATTCTACATTGAGCAACTAGAACGATTTCAGCTGTTAGATCAAGATAATATGGTATGCAGGTTGAAGAATGCATTGTATGGACTCAAGCAAGCTCCTAGAGCCTAGTATGCAAGGTTGGATAAGTACTTGTTACAATTAGGGTTCAATAAAGGTACTGCTGACAGTAATCTCTATTTCAAGATTAATGATGATCAAATCTTAATTGTTGAAGTCTTTGTTGATGATATCATCTTTGAAGGCAATGAAAGTATGTGTATGGTATTTGCTAGTGAAATGCAGAAGGAGTTTGAGATGTCTATGTTTGGTGAGATAAATTTCTTTTTGGGTTTGCAAATCAATCAATCAAATAAAGGAATCTTCATATCTCAGTCTAAGTATGTGAAAGAGTTGTTGAAGAAATTTGGGATGGAAGACTCTAAACCAGTATGTACTCCCATGGTAACTGGCTGCAAGTTGAGAAAAACTGATGAATCACCTAAGACTAATCAGAAAAAGTACAGATCAATGGTTGGAGGATTGCTTTATCTAAATCAAACCAGACCTGAGATGCATGCAGTGTGTCTTGTTGCAATATTTCAAGATGATCTAAAAGAATCTCATGTAATGGTAGTAAAGAGAATCCAGAGGTATTTAAAAGGCACTCTGGATCATAGCTTATGGTATCCAAAGGATAATGATTTCAATCTTAGTGCATATATAGATGTTGATTAGGCCAGAGATGTTGATGATAGGAAGAGTACAAGTGGAGGTGCCTTCTTCTTGGGTAATAGATTGGTTTCATGCCTGAGCAAGAAATAAGATTCAATCTCTTTATCAACTGCAGAAGCGGAGTATATTGTAGAAACATGTTGTTGTACTCAAGTGTTATGGATGAAGCAGACATTGAAGGATATACAAGTTGTTTATGAAGATCCAATTGCAATCTTGTGTGACAATACAAGTGCCATAAATAATTCCAATAATCTTGTGATGCACTCAAGAACAAAGCATATATCTATAAGGTATCACTTTTTGAGAGAGAAGGTGATAGAAAATGAAGTAAAGTTGGAATGTATCCACAAAGGATCAGATTGCAGATATCTTCACCAAGCCTCTACCTAAGGATACTTTTGAGTATCTTAGAAGAAAGTTAGGGGTCATTACCCCTCCTACCTTAAATTAAGATGCATGAGAATGCATCAATCCAATGGTGTTCAAAGTCTCACTTTTTGATCTGGATTGATGTTTTGAGGGCTACCTCTTAGGGGGAGTAGCAGATGTATTGGCAATAGTTCAGTTGGATCAGAGCAGCAGAATGCAAGTATTTGCCCTTTGTCATTGATGTAAAAGGAGGAAAGAAATCATGTGAAAAACTCAAAAGGAGAAAGAATATAGATGTGTAAAGAGAAAGGAGGAGACCTTGTCTTGATGGTATTTTCAATTTTTCACATCATATGTTGCCATTAATGACAAAGGGGGAGATTGTTGCAAGTATGTGCTCAACCAGTGTTGTCATTGATGTCAACATATCAGTGTTGTCATTGGTGCCAACTATACCCTTATCTTGTTACTTGCTTGTAATAAGTTAGATGCTTTGTATTCACCCATGTAATTGATTCTGATGTTGAGGATATTGAGAAAATTAGCTCCTCCGGTAGAAACAGTGAGTTGCAGTGAAAAATAGTGTATTGCATACTGAAGAACAGTCTAGTAGATTGGTCCACATTTCATGTAGGATGAATATCTTTGTCTGTGGATTGGAAGTTATTTAGAAGTCCATCTAAATATGCTATGTTCCAAGTTTGAGCCTCCAGTAGGAAGAGTTGAGTGAATTATGTTCACCAGAGTGAAAACAACATTTTTTGTATATCTGGCAATTACAGGGAGAGAGTAGTATGCTCCACATTCCTCTGCATTGAAGTATTTTGATCTGCAGTTCTAGAGATAAGTCTGAGATGATCTTAAGTGCTTTTAACTCCAATGGTTCATGATTTGGTGGTCCACAAGTTATCATTTCTTTATGACAGTAGCTGACAATGTTGTTCTTGTGCTCCTATTTGAAGATTCTTCTTGACAGAGTGGTTAGAGATCATGTGGTTGTTCCTGGTGATTACAATGTGCTTGTGGATATCCCCTGATCATGTTCCTACCTTTGGATTGGTTCACAAAGAGAAAATTGGATTGTGGATGGAGAATGTTCTTAGCAGACCTAGTGTTCTCACCAGTCTTGGCCAACTTGGTTGATTTCACTAATTGCAGAGATGCCTTAAAGTTTGTGGAAGTGTTTCATGGTGTGAAGAATTGTGTTTGAGTCCTAGCTAGGGCATGGGGTGATCCGCATACATCTTTACATCATTTCCTTAGCAAATTTGTATTAGGTCCAGACCTATTCTATTTATGTTTGTAATTTCGATCTTGGAGATTGTTCCAACGGTTGCTGAATGTATTGCCGACCTTGATGTAAATTCCAAGGTTGATGACTTGTATAAAGACTTGTAATGAATTGCAAAAAAAGGAATGAGTGTACGAATATGAAGAGATAAGTTCAAAGGTGTGAAAGAGCAGAGCAAAGAAGTTATATTATGCTTCAATGGAACTAAATCCTGGCATGGAGTAGATGCCACTCAATTAGTTCACCTCTTTGGCAGTGAGCCACCCCTTGGTAGTGAGCCACCCTCTGGCAGTGAGCCATTCTTTACAGTGAGCAATTTGGGCAGTGAGCCCTATAGGCAGCGAGCCTCTATTTTTCAGTATTGTTATAACTCATATATTTCTATGGGTTAACACCCACCGTGGTTTTTCCCTTTTAGGGTTTTCCGCATAAAAAATCTGGTGTCTACTATGTTGGAGGTGTGTTTGTGATTAAGTTTATGGTTTCATGTTTTTATGGTTAAATCTGATTATAAGTAATTAAGTTGATGGTTTTATGTTCATATGAAGCTAAGTTTTTGTGACAACTGATTCACCCCCCCTCTTAGTTGTCTAGTGTATTTCAACACACCCACCCTTGAGTCCCTTAGGAGTGGCCTATTCTTAAGCCTATTATTTCTTTTTCCTCCACCAATGTACCCATGGGCATATATGATGGGCCAATGTATATTTCTTCTCATGTTAATGAAAAACTTGTTCATTGTGTTCTCATTGACTCTATAAGCATGATAAGTATAGTAACAAAGGAGTTGTTATATGTACACAAGTGTATAGAGATTAGTATGAGAAATAAAAAGTCTTTATATGAATGCATGATAACCTCTCTAAGCCTACCTTTGGTTCACTTAGCCTTCCTATCCAAGTAGGAACTAAAGCCTTAGATGTTCTCTTCTCTATGATCCCCACCTTGGATTGATTTTGGTTTAAGTTGGGCCACCCATGGCTCACTTCCATGCAAGTGGTCCCCTCCATTGTTCATAAGTTCACGAAGTTCCCCCATGATGGAGTAGTGCACATGATCACCCATGGTAGATTCCAGCCTCTCTCTCTATGCAATAACTTCTCTTTGGATTATTTTTAGTTGAGCTTGATTGAGCCTCTTTGGCCTCATAATGACTTTTTATTCAAAACCTACCAAAATTTGAAATAAAATTTGATTGCATTCTTATTTGTTGGTCCTTCTTATTCTACAACTACTCCTCCTTCATCCTCCTAGCCTTCAGTGGTTTCTTCTATTCCTCTCTTTGCTTCTCTAGTAATTGGGGGAAAGAAACCCATGTTCAGAGACATTGCTTGCACCCCTTTGATTTCCCAATATTTAGTAGTTCCTACTCCTTCTACCCATTTGGTATCTTATAGAACATAACCCATGTAGCATAAACCTCCCACTCCCTCTATGATTACTTAACCTTTGGTAGTTTCTTCAGTGCCTAAAGTAAAGAAACATGTGTGTGAGACCCTCATCCTTGCCCCATGGTTTCCCAACCTTTGATGGTTTCTTTTGTTCCTCTTCATGTCCCTCTAATAAAGGAAGAAAATCAACTTGAATGGAAACCCCTCTTGCTCCTTAAATAGAGGCTTTGGCTCACACTAAATGAAATTATCTTGTGAGAGATCATAACCGTCATTGACGTGCAACAACTCGAGAGTGCACTACACAACCTAATCCCATTCTTGACCACCCCTTCCCATGTAGTTGTCTCCCAATTTAAAACATCCTTCTCATCTTCAGTCTCCTCTCTCTAAGCCTAAGCATCTCCTTTCCTTGACCCCTCCATCTCTTTAGCTGGACTAGGATAAACAAAACCCCAAAAGGGTTCAGGTTTTCTTGGCCCCATCCACTAAGGATCCCATTATTCCTTTGATTTCAAATCAACATCCCTTTTTGGAGCCCCTTGATCTTCCTAACATTAGTGTCATTTATAACATTACCCTTTCATCACTCATGCCATTCCAATGCACTCATCACCAAATATTCCTAGATATCCTTTGCTCTACCACCATTGATATTGGCATTCCTTGCCCTTCATTGAAATGCAAACTTGAGCATTACCCAACACCACCTTTATGTAAGCCTAAACCTAACCCTCCATCACCACCCCTTCTCTAAGTCCTTCATCACTTCTTCCTACTATGAAGGATGTGTTGGGAATTAAGGTGTCTCAACCTTGGTAATTCCTTGCATTTATTTATTGTATGTATTTATTTATTGCCTATTATGTAATTAGGATGCAAATCATGTTTTGTCATCTTGTGGGAGTTGGCACGGTGATGTGTCATCCTACGTGGAAGGTGAAAACATCTAATTTTTGTCCTCACATGAGGAGATAGGCATCCCACTTAGTGGTAGAGGTATTTTGCCATGTGTCGGCACTTTGAATAGTGTGTAGGGGAATTTTGACCAAAATGATTATGACAGATTCCTATGACAGAATCTATGATGCATAAGAGTCATACATAGAAGATACTATGACAGGTGAAGACATGTGTCACAAGGCAAATTGGAAGAAGGCATCTTTGGGCACCCCAAGGAGGGTTATGACATGTTGTAAGAGAATATGCTTTTTTTACCCTATGTAGGACATATTCTCTTATAGCTGTAAGATATGACAATTATGACAGATTCTATGACAGTCGTAAGAGTATCTGTCATAGCCCAACTTGAGAATAGGTGACTTCTTTGGGATTGGGTGATATGACAAGTTTCATGAACACCCTGTAGTGTTGGACAAGTGTCTCTAGGTGTGGATTTTGGGCCATGAGGCTATGTTGGACGCCCATCTCAAGATAGGCTCATTTTTGCCTTGTAACTTATTTATAAACATGTGTTTTGTGAGGAGATGTAGTAGGTGATTGACAGGTACTATTATGCTACCAGATTGTCTCCAGATACAAGTGTTGAAGACTCCTGAGAGCTTGCATTACAAGTGTATTGTAAACCATTATAGTTTTGATAATACATTGTGCAGGTTTTGGAGTGTAGGGTTTTTCACCCGATAAGGGTTTTCCCCACGTTATATCTTGTCTCTCTCTTCTTCTGTCTTACATTCTTGTGTTTTGTATTGCTACAATATCTCCATTGTTGTGTTAAACATTCTATAATTGTAAAGGTTAAAAATAATTTGCACTCATCTCTCCTCATTAGATTAGTGTAGGAAGCGATTTCTGCACACCTAGCTTCCTTTCAGTTGGTATCAGAGCTTGATCACCTTTGGTCCTAGTTGTTGGGTAGGGGTTTTTTCAGCTAATCTTAGGTTGAGTGGGAGCTTTGTACAGAGTATTATGTAATCTTGTTGCAGGAAGGAGATGGCAGACACATCTGGAAGATTAGATGTGGAGAAATTCAATGGCACAAATTTTGAGTTATGGAAATTTAAGATGGAAGACATGCTTGTTGATCGAGACTTATGGGAAACCATATTCGGTGTAAAACCAACTACAATGGCACAAGTTGATTGGGATCTCAAAGATCAGAAGGCTAAGGGTCTCATAAGACTCAGTCTCGCTGATTCTGTCCTATTAGATGTCAATGAGAAGACTACGAAAGACCTTTGGAAGAAGCTGGGTGATGTTTATTAGGCCAAATCCCCAGTGAACAAGCTTTTTCTAAGAAAGAAGTTGTATTCTCTGAGGATGGAGGATCTGTTGTAGATCACATGAATGCTTTCAACATGTTAGTTGCACAATTGACATCCATTGGTGTGAAGATGGAGGAGGAGGATCGTTGCATGACCTTGCTTTATTCTTTGCCAGACTCGTGGGATCATCTTGTTATGGCTATTGGGAGCACCACATCCACTTTCAAAATCGATGAAGTGGTATCTTCGTTGTTATCTGAAGAGATGCGGAGAAAGTCTTCTAAAACAGTCAAAGAGGCTCTTGCAATTTGTGGAAGACCCAAGGAGAAAGAGAAAAAGAAGGACAAGAAAGCTGAGAAGGGTAGATCCAAATCCTATGGGAGATCCAAATCTCCTGGAAAGTCCAAGGCTCTCTGTTGGAACTGGGGGAAAACTGGGCATTTCCTAAAGAAATGCAAAGACAAAAAGAAAAAGAAGAAGAAGAATGTCCCATACTCAAATTCTTACAAGTCACAAGATGATGGTGATGCCTTCATCACAGCCCTGGCCACCCATGCATCTGATGATGTGTGGTTGATAGATTTTGGTGCATCATTCCACGTGACCTTGCATCAAAGCTGGTTCATGAAGTATGAAGAGTTTGATGGTGGAAGAGTGTACCTGGGTAACAATTCTCATATGAAGATTATTGGTCATGGAAGCGTCTCAATCCTATTCCCTGATGGATGAGTGAAGGGGATCACTGGGGTTATACACATCCCAAGCTTGGCACAGAACCTGTTTTCTATAAGTATGTTGAATGATGCAAGTGTGTAGGTTGTCTTTTCCAAGGATGGATGCAAGATGACTAGAGGATCTATGGTGCTTGCAAAGGGTACTTAGAGAGGTACTCTATTTCAGCTGGAGGCATGCACTTCACAGTACAATAGTTCTTTTGACTCGAAGAAAAGAGCTACAGTCACTTCATCCCCACCATCTGAACAAGCAATGAAAAATCTGTTGTAACAAATTATGATGGTAGTGCATGTTGTGTACCCAAGGGTGCTCATGCTTTGGAAGTTAAGCTTCCTGCTGAAAAAACAATGTTATGGCATATGAGATTTGGCCACATTGGTGAGAAGGGTCTTAGAACCCTAAAAAATAAAAACATCTTTGAGGGGTTAAATGATTGTAATCTCGAGTTTGACTTTTGTGAACATTGTATATATGGAAAGCAAAACCATGTTCAGTTTTACTCTAGTTCTCACAAGTCTTCTGGTGTGTTGGACCTTATTCATTCTGATGTGTTTGGTCCTGTTAGTGTTCCTTCGATTTGTAAATCTGTATATTTTGTATCTTTTATAGATGATTATAGTAGAAGGACATGGATTTATTTTCTCAGAAGTAAGATTGAAGTCTTTAGTCAGTTCAAAGAGTTTAAAGCTTTTTTTGAGAATCAGACTAGTAAAAAGATTAAGTGTTTGAGAACTGATAATGGTGGTGAGTTTTCTTAGGCAGAGTTCGATAAGTTCTGTAAAGAGCGAGGGATTGAAAGACATAAGACAACTCCATACACCCCGCAACAAAATGGAGTCACAGAGAGGATGAACAAGACACTGATGGAGAGAGCTAGGAGTATGCTTAGTGGAGCAAGCCTCGAACAAAAGTTTTGGGCTGAAGCTATAGTCACTACTTTCTACCTGGTAAACAGGTCTCCTACATTAGCTCTTGTTGGTAAGACACCTATGGAGGTGTGGTTTGGTAAGAAGCCTTCAGTTAGACATCTTCATGTTTTTGGTTGTGAGGCATATGCATATGTTCCTAGGGAGAAATAGTCTAAATTGGAGAACAAGGATGTTAAGTGTATCTTCATTGGCTATGGTGTCGGTGTGAAAGGATACAAGCTTTGGGAACCTGTGGCTAAAAAAGTGTTGTATAATAGAAGTGTTATTTTTAGAGAGCTAACACCTTCTCCTATTGTTCTACAGCTAGAAGAAATAGAAAAGAAAGAGGATGTGGTTTAGTTTCCTTCTACTCCTGAGAAGACTGAACCAACAGACCCTGTGAGACCTGATGACGAGGAGAGCTCTAGTAGCTCTAAAAGTTTAGAAGCAGAAGTAGAACCTTAACTTTAGGAATTGAGGAGGTCTACATGAACAAGGAAGCAACCTGATAGGTTTGGTTATTCATTGCTTGATTCTAGTTGTGCTTTTGCCTTGCTTGCTAAGATTGATGAGCCCAGAAGTATGACAGAGGCTATGGGCATGAAAGATGCAGGTTCCTCAAAGGAGGCCATGGAAGATGAGATGGCCTCTTTGGAGAAGAATAAAACATGGGACTTGGTGCCTTTACCTAAAGGACGGAAACCTGTTGGATGCAAATGGGTGTTCAAGAAAAAATTCGGTGCAGATGGCAATGTTGAAAAGTACAAGGCCAGATTGGTTGTGAAGGGGTATTCACAAGTGGAGGGAATTGATTATGGCGAAATTTTCTCTCCCATTGGAAAGCTTACATCCATTCAATTCTTCTTATCTCTTGCAGTAGATTTTGACTTAGAGGTGGAGAAGATGGATGTGAAGACTATTAGATTCAGGACAAACAACTGCAAGGGGGGGTGAATCAGTTGTCAAAAACTTTCTTCCAATTAAACACTTAAATCCACTTTATGATTTAGTAGCATATCAATAAATTAATCATGGAAACATAAAGCATTGAATCAAGAGCAGAAACACATCAACACATAAAACACCAAGATTTTGACATGGAAAACCCAGTTAAGGGAAAAACCATGGGGTGATTAACCCAAGATTGTATTCTCTGTTAGAAGAATAGAAAGAACAAAATGGCACATGCCAATTAGGGGTCACTACCTGAGCACACTTCTCACAAGAGGCTCACTACCTACAAGAGACACACTGTCTACAAGATAATAAGTATCACATACTTGAACTGGAGAATAGCATCTTCACCATGCTTGAATCAGTTCTGTTTAAGCCCATGAACTTATGCTCTGTCTTTCGCTCTCTTCCTCGCTACCACACTCACATCTCCACAAGACACACTCTGAAATGACTTTACAACTTCTTATTTATACAAGACATCAACTTAGGAATAATCATCTAAGTTGGCAAACATCTACAAGAACATCCACAAGATGTGTAATTCATCCGATCGGCCAAACTTAAGAAGAACACTATCATCTAGATATTGTGAGCTCAAACTCTAATGCGGACCACCAACATGAACTGGACATGATCCAAAGACCACCACAAGCTTGCCTAAATCACCAAGAACATCCACACTTCATCTGCTTACTAAAATCCTTATCTCTTTCATCCAAAACCTCAAGAGCACAGACTGTCATCACTGTCACAATGGAATAGATACTTGCGGACCTCCAGACCATGAACCAATTGAGTTGTTTCTTCACATTAATTCCCTAAACACTCCACCAAATCCGTAGAACAGGATATTGCATTTTTAGATCCCATCGGACCTATTTGTGTCACTTTGTCACCTCTAAACACCTGCCGGAACTGGTTCTACTTGAATGGCCATAACTTCTTCATATCTTCATGCGGACCTCTGATATCTTTACTGGATCATCTTAAGACTCATATCTACAAACCCTTTGAACCATATCCTCTGATAGTCAACTTATCTTGGATCTTTACCTTACTGTCTTCATTGTTCTTCTATGTTCCTGATATGACCAATTTTCTCAATATCCTCGGCACATAGCCCATCCAATCCTTGTCATCAATGCAACAAGAGTATGTTGACATCAATGACAACACCAGTTAGGCCCATACTTGCAACAATCTCCCCCTTTGTCATTAATGGCAACATATGATGTGAAAAACTATTTTAACCATCAAGACAAGAACTTCTCCTTAGTGTCACAGCTCCCCCTATCAGCAATAACCATTCACATGTCTTTTCTTCCTTTCTTGCTCCCCCTTTGATCACCAACCACTTGTTTTTCACATGTCTTCTCTCCCCCTTTGATATCAATGGCAAAGGGCACATACTTGTAATTCCACCACTTTAGAATCATAACAGCTACTCCCCCTGAGTAGCAGCTCCCCATCATCAATCCGGATCACAAGATATGACTGTGATATCCACCAGACTGATGCACATCAGTGCACCTTAGTTCATCACCGGAGGGGCAATAACCCCTAACTTCTCCCTAAGATACTCAAAAGAGTCCTTAGGTAGAGGTTTAGTAAAGATGTCTGCAATCTAATCCTTGGAAGGCACAAACTCCAATCTAACTTCATTCTTGTTCACTTGTTCTCTTAAAAAGTGAAACTTGATGGATATATGTTTAGTCTTTGAGTGCAACACCGGATTCTTAGAAATATTTATTGCACTTGAATTGTCATAGAAGATTGTGATAGGCTCCTCATACTCCACTCTTATGTCTCTTAGCATTTGCTTCATCCACAAAACTTGAGTACAACTACTTGCTGCTGCAATATATTTTGCTTCTGTAGTGGATAGAGATATTGCCTCTTGTTTCTTGCTCAGCCAAGAAACCAATCTCTTCCCCAAAAAGAATGCTCCACCACTGGTACTCTTCTAGTCAACCACATCTCCTGCCCAATCCGCATCTGTATATGCATGAAGAGAGAAATTATGATCTCTAGGATACCACAAACCATACTCAACTGTCCCTTTTAGATACCTAAAAATCCTCTTGATTGCCATGACATGAGATTCTCTGGGATCAACTTGGAATCTAGCAACAAGACCAATAGCATTCATAATATCAGGTCTGGTTTGAGTCAGATACAACAATCCTCCAATCATTGACCTGTACTTTTTCTTATCAGTCTTAGGAGAGTCATCATCTTTTCTCAATTTACATCCAGTTGCCATGGGAGTACACATTGGTTTTGACTCTTCCATCCCAAATTTCTTCAATAATTCTTTCACATATTTGGTCTGAGAAATGAAGATTCCTTTCTTAGTTTGAACGATTTGCAGACCCAAGAAGAAATTCATTTCCCCAAGCATGGACATCTCAAATTCACTTTTCATTTGATTTGCAAAGGTTTTGCACATACTATCTCTTCCTCCAAAAATGATATCATCAACAAATACTTCAACAATCAAGATATTTTCATGATCAATTTGAAGTACAAATTACTATCAACAGTACCTTTGTTGAAACCAATCTTCAGAAGATGCTTATCCAATCTTTCATACCAGGCTCTTGGAGCTTGCTTTAGTCCATACAGTGCTTTCTTCAACTTGCAGATCATATCACCATGATCAGACAATTGAAATCCATCCGGTTGCTCAATGTAAACTTCTTCTTCCAAGTCACCATTCAGAAAGGTAGACTTAACATCCATTTGATATACTTTGAAATCCTTGAAGGTAGAAAACAAGAAATAATCTGACTGCTTCAATTCTTGCCACCAGAGCAAAAGTTTCTTCAAAATCAACTCCTATTTGAGAGTAACCCTTGCAGACCAATCTGGCTTTATTTCTGATTACTTCACCAATTTCATTCAGTTTATTCCGGAAGACCCATTTGGTACCAATCACACTCTTGTTCTTAGGTCTAGGAACAAGATCCCAAGTGTGATTTTTCTCAATTTGCATCAACTCTTCCTCCATTGCTTTAGTCTAGCTATCATCATTGCAAGCTTCATTTACTATCTTAGGTTCAATCTTTGAAATCAGACAATATTCATCTGAATCTTGAGCAATCCTCCTTCTTGTTTGTACACCTTTTCTTTTATCACATATGATCTGATCTTCAGAGTGGTTCAGTCTTACATACCTGGGAACTTTGGGAGTTTCTTGCACTTCTAATTCTTGATCAGGCTCATTATAACTCATCTCTTCTTCCTGATTTACAGGATCAATTTGATTCAAAATTTCAGAAGGAGCTCAGGCTCCTTGAATCAGAACATCATTCTGATCACCTTCATCATATTCATAAAACCTTGAAGGTTTTTCAATTCCTTCATCAACCTTCACATTTGTACTTTCTATAATCTTTCTCAGTCTCTTGTTATAACATCGGTATGCTTTGCTTTGAGTAGAGTAACCCAAGAATATTCCTTCATCACTTCTAGCATCAAACTTGCCTAGATCTTCATCTCTTTTAATGTAACATTTTCTACCAAAGACTCTGAAATACCTCATAGTAGGAGTGATGCCAAACCAAAATTCATAAGGAGTCTTACCGGTATTGCTTCTGATTTGAACTTGATTGAGAGTATAGACTGCAGTGCTGACAGCTTCTCTCCAATAGATCTGAGGAACATTTGCTTCCATCATCATGGTCCTAGATGCTTCCTGGATGGTCCGGTTCTTTCTCTCCACTACTACATTCTGTTGTGGAGTCCTAGGAGCAGACAACTGTCTCTTTATTCCATGTTTCTCACAGAATTCTATGAACTCACCGGATGTGAATTCTCCACCTCTATCAGACCTCAGACATTTTAATTTTAATCTGGTTTCATTCTCTACCATAGCCTTGAATATTTTGAACTTCTCAAGAGCTTCTGATTTCTCTTTCAGAAAAGTAACCCACATCATCCGAGAATGGTCATCAATTAATAACATGAAGTATCTACCATCTTACACACTCCTGATTCTTGTCAGACCACAGATCAGTATGAACTAAGTCCAATAATCTGGTAGAATATTGTTCCTTACTTTTGAATGAGACAATACTTTGTTTCCCCAACTGACATTCTTTGCACAAACTATTTGTAGGTTTCATCAATTTTGGAAGATCTCTTACATCCTGAGTATTACTTATCTTGATGATATTATCAAAATTCACATGACACATCCTTCTATGTCATAACCAACTCTGATTAATTTGCACAAATAGACAACTTTTACCAGTACCAACTAAATGGAAGATATTACCTTTTGTTTGAGTACCGTATGCAATCTATGTTCTAGAACTTTCAAAGATCTAGCATTTTCCATTCTTGAATCAGAGATCATAGCCTTTGTCCACCAACTATCTAACACTGAGAAGATTGCGCTTCAATCCTTCAACATATAGTACATTACCAGTTTTGTTCTTTCCATCAAAAGAAATAGTTCCTCTACCTCTGATTCTACCAGCAAATTATCTCCAAATTTTACCACTCCTCCTTCATACCTTTCCAAATCTATGAACTTATTCTTGTCACCTGTCATATGGTGAGAGTATCCACTGTCAATGACCCAATCATCCTTTTCTGCAAATTGGGTAGCCAGAGATCTTTCTACAACTTTAAGATTGATAGATTCAGAGGGCAATGGATCTTCTTCCTTGATGGCAATAAACACCCAATCACTTCCAGATTTGTTTCCTGTCTCTAATTCATCATCTATTAATCCTTCATTATCATCCTCCTCATGAACATAGTAGCAATTCTTTTGGAACCTTGATCTGTTAGGATTTGGTTTTGAAAATCTTTCCGGACACTTTGAGGCAAAGTGACCAATCTTATTGCAGTTAAAACACTTAAATGGCAATTTCCCTTCATACTTACCGGATCCTCTTGGCAGTCTTTTTGCAATAAGGGCTTCAAGCTGAGCAGTTTCTACTTCTTCTTCTTCCATGTCTTTTCTTGCTTTTTCATACCATGATAGTTTCCTTGATGAGTTCTCACCCAGATCAAACCTTTGTTTGCCTTTCACTAAAGCACTAGCTTTGAATGCAAATTCAGTCTTGGGGGGAACATTTCCAAACTTAGTCATTTCAAATGTGGCCAATTTACCAACCAATTGATCGCTTGTGACACTTGAATGGGCTCTGAATTCTTCAATGGCAGCAACCTTGATTTTATAAGAAGCAGGAAGGGATCTGAGAACTTTGCCAACAATCTCATCTTCATCCAAGACTCCACCAGTACATCTAATGCCACAAACAAGCTCATTTACTCTTGGCATAAAGGTAGTGATATTTTCATCTTCTCTCATCTTCAGATTTTCAAATTTCCCTTTCAAACTCTATAGCCTTGCACATTTAACATACTTGTCTCCTTCATGCAGAAGTTCCAGTTTTTCCCAAATCTCAAAAGTAGTTTGTAGATCAACAACATTTGTAAGCTCTGAATTAGACAAGGCACTTAGAAGGGCTTCTTTAGTTCGCAGATTATTTTTAGCATCTATGATTTCACTTGCGGATTTCAGGCCATTCTGAGGAGGTGTACACTTTGTTGTAGCCATGGTCCAGTACTACATTCCCATACATTGCAAGTGACATTGCATCTGACTTTTCCAAAGATTAAAATTGGTTCCATCAAACTTTAGACTATCCTTCTTGTAGGATGACATCCTGGATCTCCTCAAGCGGTTAAGCTCCTTTTAGAGAAACTTGGCTCTGATACCAATTGTTAGATTCAGGAGAGACAACTAAGAGGGGGGGTGAATTAGTTGTCAAAAACTTTCTTCCAATTAAACATTTAAATCCACTTTGTGATTTAGCAACATATCAATAAATCAATCATAGAAACATAAAGCATTGAATCAAGAGTAGAAACACATCAACACATAAGACACCAAGATTTTGACGTGGAAAACCCAGTTAAGGGAAAAACCACGAGGTGATTAACCCAAGATTGTATTCTCTGTTAGAAGAATAGAAAGAACAAAATGACACATGCCAATTAGGGCTCACTGCCTGAGCACACTACTCACAAGAGGCTCACTACCTACAAGAGACACACTATCTACAAGTTAATAAGTATCACACTGCTCAAAAACATACACAGTAGAATCCAAAAGCACATGCATACTTAAGTATCACATACTTGAACTGGAGAATAGCATCTTCACCATGCTTGAATTAATTCCATTTAAGCCCATAAACTTCTGCTTTGTCTTTCGCTCTGTTCCTTGCTACCACACTCACATCTCCACAAGACACACTTTGAAAAGACTTTACAACTTCTCATTTATACAAGACATCGACTTAGGAATAATCATCTAAGTCGGCAAACATCTACAAGAACATCCACAAGATGTGTAATTCATCCAATCGGCCAAACTTAAGAAGAACACCATCATCCAGAAATTGTGAGCTCAAACTCTAATGCGAACCACCAACACGAATTGGACATGATCCAAAGACCACCACAAGCTTGCCTGAATCACCAAGAACATCCACACTTCATCTGCTTACTGAAATCCTTATCTCCTTCATTCGGAACCTCAAGAGCACAGACTGTCATCACTATCACAATGGAATAGATACTTGCGGACCTCCAGACCATGAACCAATTGAGTTGTTTCTTCACATTGACTCCCTAAACACTCCACCAAATCCGTAGAATAGGATATTGCATTTTCAGATCCCACTGGGCCTATCTGTGTCACTCTGTCACCTCTAAACACCTACCAGAACTGGTTCTACTTGAACGGCCATAACTTCTTCAGATCTTCATGCGGGCCTTTGAAATCTTTACTGGATCATCTTAAGACTCATATCTACAAAATCTTTACTGGATCATCTTTACCTTACTTTCTTTACTATTCTTCTATGTTCCTGATATGACTAATTTTCTGAATATCCTCAACACATAGCTCATCCAATCCTTGTCATCAATGCAACAGGAGTATGTTGACATCAATGACAATACCAGTTAGGCCCATACTTGCAACAAAGACAACTTTCCTTCACGGTGATTTGGAGGAAGATATTTACATGTCACAGCTAGAGCATTACATAGAGAAAGGTAAATAAAATTTGGTTTGCAAGTTGAAAAAGTCTTTGTATGGTTTGAAGTAGTCTCCTAGGATGTGGTACTTGAAGTTTGATGCCTTTGTGTTGTCAGTTGGATTTTTGAGATCGAAATCAAATCATTGTGTGTATTATAAATTTGACAATGATTGCATTCTCATTATTGCATTGTATGTTGATGATGTGTTGTTAATTGGGAATGGTAAGAATATGATTTCTGATTTGAAGTCTCAGTTCCCAGCACAGTTTGAGATGAAAAATCTAGGGGCATCCAGGTACATTCTGGGAATGGAAATTAGAAGAGACAGAGCTAACATAAATCTTTGGTTAAGCCAGAGTAAGTATGTGAAGACTGTGTTGGATAGGATAGGTTCAGCATGGTAGATTGTAGACCATTGTGTGTTCTTGTTTCTTTGGGGACAAAGTTGTCTATTAATGATTATCCAAAATCTCCTAGTGAGGTGGAGGACATGAGTAGAGTACCTTATGCTAGTGTTGTTGGCAGTTTAATTTATGCTATGGTCTGCACAAGACCAAACATTGCCCAAGCAGCGGGAGTCCTTAGTCAATTGATGGCTAATCCTGGATGAGTACATTGGGATGCAGTAAAGACAATGTTCAGATATTTGAGGAGTACTTCCAAGTATTCCATATGCTATCATGGTAATCCTACAGGACCTCCGCATTCAGTTTGTATTCGTGGATTTGTGGATTCTGATTGGGCGGGTGACATTGACAATAAGAGATCCACCTGTGCTTATGTGTTCACTATGTTCGGTGGTGCAATTAGTTGGATGAGTAAGTGACAACCTGTGGTTGCTTTGTGCATGATAGAAGCTGAGTATATGGTAGAAACTCATGCTTGCAAGGAAGTAATTTGTCTTAAGAGATTGTGGTCATATATTGGTGTTGATGCATGACAGATTATGATTTGTTGCGATAGTCAGACTGCAATTTGCCTAGCAAAGAATCCAACTTTCCATGCCAGAACAAAGCATATTGATGTGTAGTTTCACTTCATGTGAGACATGGTAGAGGATGGGAAGGTGAATTTGGAGAAGGTAGACACTTTGAAGAATGTTGTAGATGCATTAATGAAACTAATGGTCACAGAGAAGTTCAGATGGTGTTCAGAGTCTATGGGCCTCTCAGCCTATAGCATTTAAATCTTGTTATTTCTATTGGCTCTTACAAGGTGTTCGACAAGTGGAAGAATGTTGGGAATTAAGGTGTCACAACCTTGGTAATTCCTTGCATTTATTTATTGTATGTATTTATTTATTGCCTATTATGTAATTAGGATGCAAATCTTGTTTTGTCATTTTGTGGGAGTTGGCACAGTGATGTGTCATCCTATGTGGAAGGTGACAACATGTAATTTTTGTCCTCACATGAGGAGATAGGTGTCCCACTTAGTGGTAGAGGTATTTTTCCATGTGTCAGCACTTTGAATAGTATGTAAGGGAATTTTAACTAAAACGGTTATGACAGTCCTATGATAGAATCTATGACGCATAAGAGTCGTAAATAGAAGATACTATGACAGGTGAAGACATGTGTCACAAGGCATCTTGGAAGAAGGCATCTTTGGGCGCCCCAAGGAGGGTTATGACATGTTATAAGAGAATATGCTATTTTTAGCATGTGTATGACAGATTATCTTATAGCTGTAAGATATGACAATTATGACAGATTCTATGACAGTCGTAAGAATCGTAAGAGTATCTGTCATAGCGCAACTTGGGAATAGGCGACTTCTTTGGGATGGGGTGATATGACAAGTGTCATGAACACCCCGTAGTGTTGGACAAGTGTCCCTAGGCATGGATTTTGGGCCATGAGGCCATGTTGGACGCCCATCTCAAGATAGGCTCATTTTTGCTTTGTAACTTCTTTATAAACAGGTGTTTTGAGAGATGTAGTAGGTGATTGACAGGTATTGTTATGCTACCGGATTGTCTCAGATACGAGTGTCGAAGACTCTTGAGAGCTTGCATTGCAAGTATATTGTAAACCATTACAGTTTTGATAATACATTGTGTAGGTTTTGGAGTGTGGGGTTTTTCACCCGATAAGGGTTTTCCCCACGTTATATCTTGTCTCTCTCTTCTTCTGTCTTACATTCTTATGTTGTGTATTGCTGCAATATCTCCATTGTTGTGTTAAACATTTTGTAATTCTAAAGGTTAAAAATAATTTGCACTCATCTCTCCTCATTAGATTAGTGTAGGAAGTGATTTCCGCACACCTAGCTTCCTTTCAGGATGTCCGTCCACCTGCAACTCTTACTACTTGCATTCTTGGTGACAATAGTGAGGAGGTACAACTTGTTTAGTATTCAGATAGTGATTCACATGACTACTCTTTAGTTGAGTGCATGTTTCAATCCTTCACAAACATTCTATCAATGTCTTTGATCTTCACATGATCATTTACCATCATCCCCATAGATGCTTAGGAGGAGGATACTTCTATAGCTAGTCCCCCGCATCCCATTGGGGTGATTCTCCTAGTATCACTCTTAGTGTGGTTCTTCTATCAACTCATCCTCCCTCCCCCTATGATCAAGATTGGAACCTAGATGATCTAATGGATCCTAACCCATGAGAGTAGTACCTTCATTTCATGTTTATATGTGTGTTTGCCTCTTTGTCTTATTTCCCTGTAATGTTTCATGATATGTGTTTGTTAGTTTCTCTTAGAGGACCCATGCTACCATTGTAGATACATGGATATAGGAGTAATTAAATGTTGTCTCATTATTTTATCTATATCTACATTCTTATATTTGTCCTATACTTTTCTCCTTGATATTTTGGGGATGATGCAAAGCATTGGGAGATTTAGCTCCCTTCCATGTTGACCCAAAACTTACTTTTTATTTTTCTTTATTTTCATGTGACATTCTTCCTTTGTGTACATAGTTCTACATACTTGGGGGATGATGATGATTCTGTTGTCCCTTCATGATTTTCAATCATTTATATTTATATTGACGCCAAGCATGTAGATCCCTTTGTGTTTCACACAATGTTGCTTGATTTATATGTGGCACATCTTTGCTTTGTTTGTTGTCATTCCATGTTTACAAAAGATTTTCTATATCATGCCTACAATATTGTCTTTTGTGTCTCTTTTTGAGAGCACCTCTTAATCAAGGGTGACTTTGGGTACATATATTTTCATATATTCCTTCTAAAGATCCTTAACCTTCTTCCCCTTTTCTACATTAATTGAGTTGCATACTTTTTCTTTATAAGGGGTGCATACTAGTCCCAAGCACATGCATTTTCTTGAACTAACCACCCTTATTAGGATTACCTATACATGTTGGTTAGTGTAATCTCTGATATTATATTAGCATGGGAGCCCCTAGTGACACAATGCTAGACCTTGTGCTCCATTTTTAGCTACTTTTGATACTTTATTTGAATCAGCTAGAAATGTAGTTTCCTAGTGCTTGTGATTTATAAAAGTATTGTATGGTTCCTAGCCTATGCAACGTGCTAGCACTAGAACCATACTTGGCATCCTTCTAGTAGCACAACACTAAAAATGCCTTCCTCATCTTCTTTTTCTTCCTTCTTGTATGCTCTTTTTGTGTGCTCTTTTATGTTTTATCTTGAGTTTCATGTTTAGTGCATATTAGATTATAAGATTTGATAACATAGTTGTTTCATAGATTATATTTGATCTAATCCTCTTCTTTTGCAAGTTATATATGTTGTCCTAACATTGTCTTTTGTGTAGGTTTTTATTGTCTAATGCTATGATTTTATATATGTTTTCAACCTTGGGTCATGATTCCTCCACTTGAAGAACTCTCTACATCCTCTACAGTATCCTTTTGGGTAACTTTTGTGATGTTATTTCTTTTATGTACTTTAGCGTAACATATCACTTAGGGTCATAATTCTACTAAAATGGGGGGGAAATGTTACATAAAAAATTACATACCCTTGCAATTTCATGCTAAGTTTTGTGCTCACTTTGGTGTCCATCCCCGCAGTATGTTCTTAGGTTCATTTTATCCCTTGTCTTAGCCTTTTACCACACACAATGCTGAGTTTGTAATTATGTTCTATCCTTTGTGTTTATTTTTATATAATTTTGTTTAAGTGTTTTATTCTATTTTCTGTCCTAAGGTGTTAAAATAAAGTTTTAGGAACTAAAGTCACTTGGATGCGAGCACAATGCATCAATATTTGCATGATACACTAGCATCTCGTGACCATCTTTCACCCAGTGACTATCTCTGAGAGTTTTATACCACCTTCCTTTGCATACACAAGTTTTTGTAATGCTTTTGTCACACTTGAACAACTATTTTGATTGGTTTTCATCTTCTTGCCTCCAACTTGGAATTTTTGAATCTTCTGGTAAAAATATTGTTAAAAAAAAACTTCACATTCTCTATTATTCTCCATACTATTGATCTCTGATTATAGACACTCTTAGAAATCTATAGCACTCTTTTATAGCTTCCTTTGGTAATCTTCTACAAGTAGTGGCACTATTGTGATTCTCCAAGCTTCATGTGAATAGTCTTCAAAGTGTTTGATATCTTCGTGAGGTTATGGAATTGCTATATCCAGTTGGACCATTATTTGGGCTTCATCTCTTGATTGTGTAGCATTCATCTCTCTCCTTAGAGGTGATAGAATTCTTCTTCCTCTTTTTTTATATCATCTTCTTAGTGTAAATCTATTTGTCTAGAAGGCACTGTATGGGTTTCTCATTTCCTTTCATTTCTATCATATACACTAGTTTGCTTGGCCTATCTAGACCATAGAATAAGCATTCATAGTATTAATGTTATTTTTTTATTATTTCTTAAGATCACATAAGATTAAGAGAACACATGTTTTTTCTCATTCTCACCATAATGGTTGTCTGTGGAGGTCGAAAGATTGACATAGGGGCTTGACCTGAAGGAAAGTTCCCAAACAACCCCAACCATTTTTTTGTTTCCTACAGCCTATAAATTTTTCTTGGTGAAGACATCTAACCACATAAGGGTCTTATTGATTTCTTCCCCATATTGTCATTTTTATTGTTTCCTTTTGAATAGATTGATAAATTTTCCCATCTTGCTTTCTGTTATTACTTAGAAATCTTCTTGTCCTTCTGTTGCTTGCTTTCATATAGGTTGGGCACAATTCCCAAGAAGAAGGATTGAAACTTTGTGATTTCATTATGTAAAAACTATAGTATGACATGTAAACATCCATGTGACATGTTGGCATCCTAGATAGTTAGCTCCAAACTTTAGTGACAACTTCTCCACTCTACATTTACAATTCTATATCTAATTTATTAAATCTGTATTGGGTAATTTTTCAAATTCAATATTTTTAGTTTGCATAGTGTTTTGACTTGTTAGAAAACTTAAAATTATCAAGGATAAAACACATTAGGTCCAGCTAGTATAATATGTTCTTTCTATTAGATTAGTAGTGTAGACACCTAAAATTAACCACTATGTTATAACTAAATTTGTCCAATTAATCTCATATCCATCCCTGAACTAATTAATTAGATTATCCGTTAGCTAGTTAATTCTATTCAATTAGCTTATCCTAATGCTAAATAATAACCTAATGTTAGTTATTTAAATAAATCATTTTATTTAATTAAGTAGGCTAAATCCACATAACCTATTTCCTCTAGCTAGAAATTCTCAAAATCCACATCATCAATCAACTTTTCATCCTAGCCCTCCATTAAATCTTTTAATCCCTACCCTCCATTTCTCACATGTGACTCGTGACACTCACATGTGTGTGATAAAGTTCACATGTCACATTTATTCTTTCCTATGTCTCTCACACGTGTGAGAGGATCACTTGTCACATCCACTCTTCCCTATGTCTCTCATACATGTGTGAGAGGATCACTTGTCATAATCACGTGTGAGAAGGCGTATCACATATCCCCATGTTTCCTCTCACACATGTGTGAGAGATTGTACAAGATCCTAAAATGTACCTTTCAATCATCACCCTCCATCTTCACCTATAAAATATTGTCCATTCATGTCCTCTCAACCCAATCCTCATCATGAGCATCAATTAGGAGATGCCACTTGGAGGCTTCTCATTTACCCTCTCCTCTCAATCATTCTCATCCATTGATTCTCCCATCCTTAAATCTATAAATACAACTCCCCTTAAGCCATTTTAAAAGCAAGTTTGGAATACAAAGATATGTTGATGGTATTCAAGCAACCGACATACATCCTCATCAACACAAATCCATTAGAGCACATCTCAACAACAAGTGGAAGGTATAGCTTTATTTATGTTTGCATTGTCTTGTTTATCTTCCATTTTATGCTCTAATTCAATTTGAAGGTTAGCTAGTTGTTTGCATTTGCATTCCTAGTTAGTTTTCCCTTTCTTCATTTTGGCACGCTCAGTAAAGTTAGGCAAAAAGGAATTTTTTATAGAAAAAATCCCTTTTTTGTTTAAACAAAACATAATTTTTTTAGAAAATAAATATTTTTACTCATTTTCCTACTCTTCATTTTTAGAAAATATGCTTTTTAAAGCAAATTTTATATAGTGTAGACTTTATTTTTTAAATATTTTAAATTTAATAGTTACCATTTTAAATTTTTTTATTGTTTAAATTTAAAAAATTTCATCATTTAATTTTAAATTATCAAAAACACTAGCCAAATTTTAAAAAATTCAAATTTCAAAAGGGTGCTGGCCCAAAATTTTGCTCCCCCTTCATTCCCTACACCTGTTTTTCTTAACACTTTAAACCATTCAAATTTTAAACCAATTAAAAATCCTAAACGCTAAAGCCTAACACCTAATTCTAACGACCCCCCAATCGCTAAAACCTACACCAACACCCATCCTAGCACTATCCCCCACTGCTATAGCTAGACCCCTCGAACCCCCCACCCACCTATAAATACCCTGTCTGTGGGGTAGACAACCTGTCCCATCCCTGGCCCCCCCATAGCCTACCTTTTCCCACTAAGCACTCGACCCCATCCCTCCCCCTATGCACCACACCACATGAGCCCTCATTCCCCTCTGCTACACCTCGATTCAGACCTCTCCACCTTTGTGGACTCCTTCCACTCACTGCCCACTCTATCTTCTTGGCACCTCTCCCTGTCCATTGGACTCCACTCATCCTATAATCTCTCTCTACCCTCTAACCCCAACTATCTATCCTCGGTGCTTTCCTCATCCCTCCACCGCTCGGCTCTACTCATCCCATAGTCCTTCTATGCTCTCCAACCACAACTACCTCTCCCCAATGCCTTGCCCATCCCTCCACCACTTGGATCCACTCATTCCATAGTCCTGCTCTGCCCTCCAACCCCAACTACCTCTCCTTAGTACTTTGCCCACCCTTGACTCCTCAACACTCATCTCGCTCTCCTCTATCTACTCCCTCGTGTCATCCATCCCATGCCACTCGGCCTTCCTAGCCCCCTGTACAACTCCTCCTCCCCTTCACCATCCTCATCCTAACCTACCCTCATCTCACTTGCCCTATCCCACATGGACAACCCACTCGACCTTGACTTGTGGCACTTCCCTACTCCACCCTAGTGCCCGCCCTAGACACCTAGTCCATGGGACAAACACTATGTCTGGCCCCTACTCCATATCTCCCGCTATCCATCTTTCTACATAATCCTTTTACACAATAGTTTTTTATTTAATCATTTATTTTTATTAATAGTCTTTTAATATAGTTTTTCAAAAAAATAGATTTTAGTTATATCATCTTTTCCAAAAAAATCAAAATAACAAAAACAAACACCCAAAAAAATCACATTGTCAAAACACAAAAATAAAAAAACAACCACAACATTTCAAAAAATCAAAAACAACAAAAAAATAGAACATTCAAAAAAAAAAAAAAACTACAAAAGAAATAAAGCAAAACACTAAACTTTTTTTCCCAAATCTCCATTTTCTAAAAATCTTTTACCTTTTTTTCTCCCAAATGGGCATTTTTTCAAACAATCACAACTTTTGCCTAGCCTTTTTTACTTTTTTATAGGCAACAAAAAGCTAATTCTACCACCTTCGCCATGAGCTAGAGAAATTTTCACAATTTCACCATATACACTAGTTGTAGCCATTTGAATCATCATTTTACATATTCCTCTTATAACATGTGCTACTAACACCTTGCTTGCATCATTTTTTTTCTCGTCGAAGATCTTTGGAACAAACTACTAACACATTGGTGATACAACATGCTTATCAAAGACCCCATCTTTTGCACTAATATCAGGCACATTTCATTTTTAAGGGAAATTAATCATTTTTTTCTTTGTTTGTGATCACTTCATAAGTGTATGCTCTCTCCTCGCACTATTTGGTGATCTTGGAGATCAAAATTGTTGACTTGATCAATCATTTTTATCATTGTTAATCCTAAGAACCTAGTGTGTGTATGCTCTCCATTTGTGTTGAAAGGTGATCTTAGGGATCAAAAGCACCTAGGCTTCTTTCCTTTAGGGGCTTGCCTAAGGATTTCATCACCCTAGGGAGTTACCTCAACCACACATTTTGATGGGGTATATCAAAGGGCAGAGAATGAAAGTGGTACCCCAATAGGATCCATCATCATGTCTTGGCACATCCTTGGCACCCCTTTTCGTAAGGAGTTAAGGTGAAGTGGAATTGGGTGCACCCATGAACACATGCTTATAGATGAAATCCTTGTCCATGGATTTAGGCCCCATGTACATCTTGGGTATATCGGGGACACCTCTAGTTACCTTGTATAGCCTAGTTAAGACCTTTCGGCCATCCTTTTCCATGGTGCATTGTAAGCTAGTTAGGCCCAAGAAGTTACTCACACCATTGAAGTGTGTTGGGATAGAGCTAACTTTGGCAAGGCTTTCACCACCAAGGTAAGGGGTGCATAGGTGGTACATGACCTTGCATTCCCTAGCTATCCACCACTTGGTAAATAGTAAATTGTGGGCCCATAAGAATTGACACACCCACTTGAATAATCTAGGTTGTTATTGTGCTTGGCATGTTTTCATTTGTTGAAACCTTTGCACCCCCTTAAATCCAAAATCCCAAATCAAAATCTTTTGCAAACTTGTGAATGTTGTGTGAAAGTTATTGTTTCCAAATTTCCCTAAGGTCAAGCATCCCACCTATCCACAATTATCCCAAATCCAAATCATTACTAGTCCACCTCATCCCCTAATCATCTTAATCATCCATATTGTCCTAATCATCCTCTTAACCATCCTAATCATCCTAGTCACCCTTTCCACATCATCCCTAATTCAAATCCACCAATAAAGGCCCTCATCCAAATCAATTTTCTTAATCCAATTAAGGTCCTAATCCTAATCCAATCACTCCACTTAATCATCTCCCTAATCACCATCATAATCCCCTAATCAATCCCATCATTGAGCTTAATCAAATAGATCATCATTCTAATGACATCCTAATCCAACATCATTCCAATCCTTTCATCCTAATCCAATCCATAAATCGCCTCCTCATCCAATCAATCTACTTAATCATCTCCCTAATCAATCCCATCACTGAGCTTAATCAAATTTATCATCATTATAATCACATATTAGTCCAACCTCATTCCAATCTCTTCACCATAATCCAATCCCTAAATCACATCCTCATCCCTAATCCAAATCCTATTTGCCATCCTAATCATCACATCCATTCTCCATTATCAACCTTAATCCATCCTCCATCATCCATCTTAATTTAATCCTAATCACCTTCTAATCCAATCATTATCCCTAATCCAATTTCCTCATTCATCCTAATCCTAATTTAGCCCCATCCATCCTATGATCCTAATCATTTCATCCCTAATCTCACTCCCATCCATTACCCTAAATCTTGTCATCTACATTCATATCCTAATCCACTTCTTAATCACCATCTTGATCCCTAGTCAATTCACCTACCCTAACCCAATTTCATCATTCATCCTAATCCCTTCATCCAACCTCACCTATTACCTAATCCTCATCATTTCATCCCTATCTTAATCTAATCTACTATCCTAATTATCTCATCCATCATCTATTCTAAATCCCCTTTATCCATATAATTCAATTTCATCCTAATAATCCCTAATCCACTTCTATTCCAATTCCTAATATATCTACTTCATCCCTCCTAATCAAACTCATCATCCTAGTCTACTCCACCATCATTATTCTAATCCAATCCCCTTTATCCATCCATTCATAGTCCCCCTCAACATCCTCATCCACTCACATCTATCATCTCATCCACATACACTCCCCATCCTTAATCACATAATCATATTAATCTAATTCCCTTTATCCATTTAATCCTATTCCATAAAATTCTAATCCAATCACATTAATCCTTCATCATATGTCCATTCTCCATCTATCCATCTCAGTCACCACTCAACACATCCTTCATCCAAGAAGATTCATTGCAACATCAAATTGGCTAAGGACTTAATCCCCTTTCATCTTAATCCCTTATCCAATCACTCAAGGGCCCTTGGCCTAATCGTCATAAAAGTACCATCCTTATCCATCCTCCTTATCCAATAATCATCATCAAATTCATCATCTAAGGGTTCTCCCCCTAATCCTTGAAAATCCAAATCCATCCATCCAAGTATCAAGTGTCCTGAATACTTGACCTTGATCAATCCAAAACCAATCCCTCAAGTTACCCACATCCCTTCAATCCAAATAAAAATCATTTTTATATCAATTCACATCTTAAGGTTCAAGCCTTACCCATCCCAAGTCATCAAGTCCTTCAAACATCACATCATCCAAACTCATCACAACTCTAAAACAAACATCATAACTCCATTTTGTTTTGATGAGTCACCTCATCATAGCCATCCCACAAATCCTTTTACAACCAATTATGAGGAGAGTCTTGTTGATCAAGATGAATATGAAGTTGATCCTGATGATGATAGTCTTGTTGATCAAGACGAGTATGAAAATGATCCCCTTGATGATATCATAGCAAGCAAGCTTGCGATTAGTTTCCATTGCCCAATCATGCATAATCTAATGTCTTTTGACCATGATTTGGCTAGCATAAACTATCTCACACCTCCTAAACACATCTATATTGGTCATCCTTATGGTCCCTTTGACAAGGGAAATCCATTTTATCAACCATCCATATCCCAACACCCATCATTGTGTGAGACTCTTGTCACCTCCACCTCCTATCTACATCCTTCATCCTATTATCAATCACTCCATAAATCGAATCCCTGTTCCAATCTAATCACTTTCAAATAAACCTTTTTGGGTTTTCTCTAAGGACTCCTAGCAACAGATCTCAAGCCACATAACAAAAGTGGCATTGTGGAGCCATGCTTCCCTATTAATCCAGTACCATCTAGGTGTGTTGTCGATGATGTCATCACCCACCTCACACCCATCCAAGTCATCCTATTTTCCCAAGAATCCCTCCAATCCAACACCCATGAGAAAAAACATCTCGCACACCCATGTGCACCACTCAAGGAGTTTATCCAAACAATTGAATCTAAACAATCCTCCCCATCACATCATTCATGCAAATCTAGGTATGTCCACTTGTTCTAAATCATGATGAAACATCACCCCCTCCAAACCAAGATCTGAGCATCCACACTAATCCTATCACCCCATCCCAAAACCATCACCCTATCACCTCGATCCCAATATATTTCTTTGTAGTGGTCCTCTTATAGCAAAAGAACAACTTGTAATCACCACCAATCCCTCCCCATCTAACACTAGACTCACATCTTATTTCCAACCCCACAAGCATCGCATTTCCAGTCAAATAATCCAAGACATGAACTATCAAGGCAAAGTCTTAGGCCTTCATGAACAAGGAATCTTGGAGCCCAACCATGTCAAAGCAAGTCACCGATCATAGGACCTTGGCTACATATCTCAAGGCACACCACCCGTAAACATTGGTACCACCTTCACCAACCCTAAGAGAGATTCTAATCTCAAAACAAATGCTTCTTGTTGCTCATCTAGAAAATTTTCTGCCATCCCCCATCCTTCATCATACCACTCCAAGACATGTTTTGCCATCTCCCCTCAATCATCATACCCATCCAAGAAGTTTTTTTCCATCCCCCTCCACCATCACACCCATTCCAAGAATTGTTCTTCCATCCCCCTCCTTTATCCTACCAATCCAAAAAAAATTGTACTATCCCTCCTTCCATGCACGAATCCACTCCTCCTTCCATCCATAAATCCCCAAATCAAGACCAACACATGTACACATCATTAGACCTATTCCAAAATGATAAATCTATCACCCAACTCATGGGTTTACATGATGAAACCTCCCCATGATGCCACCCCCTCGACTTTGGAAGCAATTTGGATGCATCTACATATGAAGCAAATAATTCCCACAAATCTACAGATCACCATGTTACAACTGTTGATAACTGAGAGGGGGGGTGAATCAGTTATCCTAATTATTTCTTCTTTCTGAACTTTCTTATTAATCAATGCAGCATTAATTCAAACAAGAAAACATTACCATGAAATGGAAAAACACATGACACAGTATTTTTGACGTGGAAACCCTATTAAGGGAGAAAACCACGGGGTGATTAACCCAAAGATTATTCTCTGTTAGAAGAATAAGGAATTACAAAATGGCACTTGCCAATTAGGGCTCACTGCCCGAGCACACTGCTCACAAAGGAGGCACACTGCCTACAAGGAGATACACTATCTACAAAAGAATGTTATACAATACTTGAACTGACTGGAAGCATACACATATGCTGGAGTTCAGTTCCGGTTAGGCTCAGTACACTGATCTGCTGCACTTCATCTTTCCTCTTCTCTTATGCTACTTTCTTTTCACATACCGGACCTTCCTTACTGCTTCTGCTCTACTCTGCTTTTATTCGCATATCACATATCACCACAACACTTCTCACAACTAAATCCATTGTGTATATATATCCACATAAGTAATTTCATCACCTTTCTAGTCGGCACCCGGAATAGTCAATCTTTTCACTAATTCTGATCTGTCGGCTGAATCCTAGCACATCAAGTAATGTGGATCAAGTATATGCTTGTAGAAATCATTAATCATGTCAGCCAAACATGATTCATGCCTTCATAACCTTTAACACCATCAGTAACACATTCGGAAAGTAGTCTGATGTTCTGTCAGTCAGTTCTTCCTCTATTCACACTGTTTCTCAGGAACCCGGTACTCAAGTATTCATATCTTTTACCTCATCTATCACCGAAGGCTAAAACCTTGGAATCTATCACTCAAGGTAGTACTCTTTACTTCCCCAAATCCATACTTCACCAAGATGCTTCCTCTAAGAGATCCGGACCTGTCTGTCGAACCTCGCCACATGCTCTATTCCTATTTACCGGACCACAACATTCTTCACGCTGACTTCCGGTAGAGACATACCATGTCCTGTGGATATGTGGGATGAACTTTGTTGCCATCAATGACAACAATCATGAATTCATATAGTGTCTCTTGCCAACAATCTCCCCCTTTGGCATTGATGGCAACACTTAGTGAAAAATGACTAAGTGTTTACACTATGCTCCCCCTTGGATGATGCTCTGTCTTTATATACATTTTTCAGAGCTCCCCCATAGTTGGATTCCTCATTTTTCACTGCTCCTCACTCCCCCTTTGACATCAATGGGAAAGGGTAGGGTCTGCATACCAAAAATTTCAAAATCTTAACTATACTTAGTCGTATAAGTATATATATACAAGTTATACTTACATATACTTAAGTATGTCTGCAAAAGTGTTCTTCAACTGTACAACTTCTGTCGCCCAACTCTGCTTCATCCTGTCCAAAATTGAGATATGCCCACTCAACAGGAATGCAAACGCATCTGCCCTTTTTAGATCTGTCAGATCATTTGTCTGGGCTGTGATTTCAGCTTCACTTATGGCCTCATGCATGGCCTCTAACTTAGGGACAATGATCCTCCTAAGTTCACCCATCCGGCTGATCATGTTCTTCCTTCTCAAAATTCTTTATTGCATTTGTGATTGCAATAGTTTGAAACTTTTGATTTACTATGGAGGAAGAGAGAGGATCAAAACTTTGAGACAAACTTAGTAGTTTATCCTCTTGCTCTTTTATTTTCTTCTCAATCTCTACTGTTACTTTGGACCAGGAGATACAAAATTTGTATATTTCACCACCATCCTTAAGAGCATTTTCTAAGCTCTTTATCCCAATACTCATATTTCTGCTATCATTAGTGATTAATCCTTGTAGCTCTGAGAATATCTTATCCAAAAACTCCTTCCGGACCTTTTCTTCAGCTGATTTTTCTAGAGAATCAAAATGTGTACTAACACCGCTCATTAAGGTTTTGAGATTATCGGAAGAGGAGGCTGTGGGATCCTTCTAAAAAGATGGCATGATCTTTTCCAACACTCCGGATGCAACTTCTATCAACTCACAGTCTTCCATATGAGACTTTAGGAGTTTCTCATTGGCCTTCGCATTTGCAAATGAAGCTATCTTCATTGTCTATACCAAAGAAAGAGAATCAAAATTGAATGGACCTTGTAGAAGCTCCGGTTCATCAATCTCCATTGTTTCTTTGTTCAGGAATTCTTAGACAGTTTGTGCAGTGTCTCTTGTCGAAGATAGATGTTTCTTCTCTTCTGTAGTCTTGGAGCTGTCCTTAGGAGTTTTCTCTCCTTCACCACTAGCAGTTGTGGTTTTCTCTGCTGAAGTCTTCTCTCCTTCTACAACCTTAGCACTGTCATCTTCTTTTTCCTTCACCTCTATTTCTTTCTCCTGTGATTTTTCTTCTCCTTTAGATCTGGAGACTGTAGGGGAAACCGGAGGGGAAATGTTAGTCTGTTCGAGGCCCACCTCTTCTGACATTTTCTCAGGAGTTTCTTCTGCAACATTTGTAGTGGAGGGATCAATACCCAAGTCCTCTATGATAGGAAGATTAAATCTTTTGAAGGTTTTCTAGAGAATCTCTTCAATGTCCTTGGCTACCTTGTCGGTCTCACCAAGCATAAGCTGATTCATCCTTGCTTTGCTCCTGAATTCATCCTTGCAGTCTTTGAATTCCATGTTCATTGTCTTGGGATCAATTGAAGGATATAGCTGAATAGCTATCTGTTCCCGAATCTCAAGGCCTTTTGCCATGGCATTGGTCTTTCTCATTTCCAACTCCTTCTCTAGACTCTTAGGAATTAGAGAGATAATTTCAATAAAAGCTTTATTGTAAATGTTCAAAAACTTAACTGTGGTTTCCTCCAGAATCTTTTTATCTGCTTCATTATAATAATCATAGAATTCTGTTAAGGGTTGTAGGTTTCCATCCACAGTGATTGCTTTTACTACATCATCTAAGGAGAGAGTAGGTTTTTCAACAAATTCCTCTTCCTTCTCTTCTTCTCCTTGACCGGATGATTTCTTCTTCTTCTTTAGTTTCTTGATCTCCTCATCTGATTCAGTTTCCTCTTCATCCTTTCGACTTGCATAAGCCCTTGTGGCTTTTGTCTTTGATCTTTTCTCTCTTTTACCAGATGACTGGACTTCTAGTTTTGAGCTTTTGGCTATGACAGGTGCAGATCTTTTTGATGATATGGTCTAGGTTGAGGTTTCTATCGGAGCACTTTCCTTTCTTTTCTTTTCTGCCTCTTTCTTCTCTTCCTCAGCCCTTTCCATCCTTTTCTTGTGGGCATCAAGTGCCTCCTTTGAGATGCCAAGGCCTTGGGCAATATTTTCTACTTCTTTTCTCACCTTCCTCTTGATCTCTGGTTCTCCGAGTTCAACATGGATTTTTATACTCAGCTCCTCAAATGTTCCAAACCTTTCTGCTTTTGGATCTTTAGGCTGGCTTAGCATGTGTTGAACATGCAGCTCGACAATCTGTTCATCAACTTCATACCCCATGGGCATGATCCAAACTGTCCTTGGTTCTACTGCCTCCATTAGGCACTAATCAGTCTCTACCATAAAGCAGATTGTGTCTTTGTATTTCTCAACAAGAGACTGGGGAATCCTTTCTCTTGCTTGCATCATGTTCTAAAAGTTCTTGAAATACCCCCTCAGAGCTGTATTTTGTGCTTTGTTGTCACCAAGTCCATGTAAATAATCTCTTATTTGGATAGCTATCGGTCTATCATTCTCCTATACCCAGCCATTAGATCCAGGAAGCTCATTCATAAAGTAGAAGAATAAGAACAATATTAATCCACCATACTTGAATGAATTCTTTTTGTCTTTCTTGATTTTCTGCAGATTCTCCAAGAGTTGGTTCAAGAGAAGCTGACAAAGATCATAGTCTGCATCCTTTCTTAACATTTCATAAGCAGTATAGATGGCAGTTCCAGGTACAGAATTTTCTCTGCTAGAATGATATATCTTATATCCAATGATCATAGAAGCAAACTTGACATCCAGATCAGTGATGACATCTACTGTCATTGCTCTTTTGTCAAACTTAGAACTGGTACCCTCACTCACAGTTTGGTTCTTTACAAATTTAAGAATAGGAATCCCACTGGATGAGTGTAGTCTGGTAACTGCCCTGATGGCATCTTTGGTGATCTTGAATGGTCCATTTAACCACATGAAATTATCATGTATTCTTCTCAAAATGTACCTAACCCATTCATCCTCCGTAAAATAGGGGAAATGTATGTATTGAGCAAAGTGTTTGTTTTGGAGGCCCTTGTATTGGGGTTTGAGCTGAAATGAATCATCTAACAGTTGTTTGTGATAGATATCTCTTAGTTTGAATTCCCCAAACTCTTCAAAATTTGCATGTATATAAACCCTAATATCTTCGGTGTGCAAAACACCATGCGAAACACTGGAAAATGCACCTAGGGGATCTACCTCTAAGGATTTGTATGGATGTTTCTTAAATGTAGGGCGAGGTCTATCAGAAATCTTTACAATATTTGAAGTACCCATTATCAAACAATCTTACTGAAGGATATCAAGAACGATAAATACCTTTTACGCAGGTTAGGGCACACGAAGAAATCTGAATAGAGCTTTATGAGGAGTTGCCTTGATCTTTTGGGAGAAGTTGTTTGCAGAGCTCCTTTTCGTTCTTCTTCACATGTGAGTGTACAAGTGTGTAAATGATAGACAAGTGAACTCTTTTATTCCAAGAAGCCCTAATTTTCATCCTGCAATAAATGTGCAACCTAATTCATTCTAGTTTGCCTAGTTTTCCTTGTTCAAGGAGGAGGAAACTCATCCGGATCATTATGATTCCCTTGTAATCGATGTTAGTGATGAATCATCATATCCACTTGTCCTTCTGATCATCTTATGTGTCCGCAAATCAAGCTATATCAATTTGGATTCATACCTGGCCAATCTTGTGAGAAACCTATTTTACCAGAAGACTTGCTTAACCGGACCAATTCTGAAGGAATTGAACTTTTTAAATTTTCTTGCGGATCTCTCAGATCTTTACCTGACCTTCTTTACATGTTTCTCTAGAAACCCTTTGATCCACAACTTCTCATGTGCCAATTTCAGGCACCACTTAACTAGCTGGGTGAACAAGGTTTTCTTTGTGTCTCCCCCTAAGCCAGAGCTCACCTTTTAATTTCTAGAAGGAATATCAGCACCAGAGTCTAGTGCGGATCCAACCTCTACATTCTCTAAACTTTTCTTCACCCAAATCTTGTTCATCTCATTCCTAACTTCATCCGTATTCACCTTTTGTTTACCCTTATCTTGATTCTGATTATGATATACTGGACCTCTTTTCTCCTAATTCTTGCTTCTACAGAATTTTGCAATATGACCGGATCTATTGCAGATTTGGCAAACAACACTTCCTTGTATATTTGATTGATATCCTCTTGATCTGCATTGATTAGCCATATGACCTATTCTATTGCATGTAAAGCATCTAACATTGAATGATTTGTTCATTTGCATATTTCTACATTCATGAGATTTGTGACCATACCTTTTGCAGTTAAAACATTGTCTGGAGAAGAATGAATTTGTTTGATTCATTCTCTTTCTGCACTGATTAGCTTTGTGACCAAAGTGATTGCAGCTGTGGCAATATCCATTGAAGGATGGATATCTTTGAGCATTGGGTTGTCTTACCGGAGGTCTTCTAGGCCTGTTCCTTGGATTTTCTGATCCAAAATTCTTCTGACCGGATCCGGAGCTTTCTCCTTTCTCATATCCCAAACCACACTTGTCATCTACCTTCTTTTGACTTTCAAGAAGAACTTCAAGTTGAGCAGAACTTATCTTGAATTTCTCTTTATATTCATTTGCTATTTGAAGATCCCTTTTGAGAGAGACAATTTGATCCTCAAGTTTTTCTTCATTATCTTTAGCATCTTCAAGATCAGATTCAAGATGTCTGATAATTCTATCCATCTAGTGGCAATCTTCTGATTTCTCTTTGAGAGATTGTCTTAGATTGTCTTCAGTTTTTCTTTTCTCTTCAATCTCTTGAGTAAACTTAATAACTCCTAATTCCATTTCATGTCTTACCATAATGACTTCTTTTGATAACTTTTCACATAACTTGGTTTTCTCAATCAGCTCTTCATTTACATTATTTTCTTCACCTTGTCTTGCCAATTGCTGAAGCAGCTCCTTTCTCTTTTTCATAGAGAGACTTAATTTATCTTTTAGTTCTCTCATGAAATCATCAACCTGTTTGAGTCTTTCCTTTAATTCATTGACTTTAGAGTTTGACTGTTCAAGATCATCAAGGGCAGTCTTGAGTTTCTCTCTTAAACCATATGCATCAATTTGAACTCGCAGATCTTCCTCAAGCTATTAGGCTCTGTTAGAAGGAACTTAGCTTTGATACCAATTGTTGATAACTGAGAGGGGGGGTGAATCAGTTATCCTAATTATTTCTTCTTTCTGAACTTTCTTATTAATCAATGCAGCATTAATTCAAACAAGCAAACATTACCATGAAATGGAAAAACACATGACATAGTATTTTTGACATGGAAACCCTGTTAAGGGAGAAAACCATGGGGTGATTAACCCAAAGATTATTCTCTGTTAGAAGAATAAGGAATTACAAAATGGCACTTGCCAATTAGGGCTCACTGCCTGAGCACACTGCTCACAAAGGAGGCACACTACCTACAAGGAGACACACTGTCTACAAAAGAATGTTATACAATACTTGAACTGATTGGAAGCATCCACATATGCTGGAGTTCAGTTCCGGTTAGGCTTAGTACACTGATCTGCTGCACTTCATCTTTCCTCTTCTCTTATGCTGCTTTCCTTTCACATACCAGACCTTCCTTACTGCTTCTGCTCTACTCTGCTTTTATTCACATATCACATATCACCACAACACTTCTCACAACTAAATCCATTGTGTATATATATCCGCACAAGTAATTTCATCATCTTTCTAGTTGGCACCCGGAATAGTCAATCTTTTCACTAATTCTGATCTGTCGGCTGAATCCAAGCACATCAAGTAATACAGATCAAGTATATGCTTGTAGAAATCATTAATCATGTCGGCCAAACATTATTCATGCCTTCATAACCTTTAACACCATCAGTAACACATCCGAAAAGTAGTCTGATGTTTTGTCAGTTAGTTCTTCCTCTGTTCACACTGTTTCTCAGGAACCCGGTACTCAAGTATTCATATCTTTTACCTCATCTATCACCGGAGGCTAAAACCTTGGAATCTATCACTTAAGGTAGTACTCTTTACTTCCCCAAATCCGCACTTCACCAAGATGCTTCCTCTGAGAGATCCGGACCTGTCTGTCGAACCTCGCCACATGCTCTGTTCCTGTTTACCAGACCACAACATTCTTCACTCTGACTTCTGGTAGAGACATACCATGTCCTGTGGATATGTGGGATGAACTTTGTTGCCATCAATGAAAACAATCATGAATTCATATAGTGTCTCTTGCCAATAGCAACACCTTGACATGTAAAACTGAATTCAAATCTAATCCAAAATCCCAATGGACCACAAAGACCACATTGGCCCACTACTCAAAAGTAAACACAAATATTATGTGGGTCCCAAAGAAAAGAAACACAAAAATCTAAGTAGAGCATCCAAATCTACACCCCCAAAGTCACAATACACCTCTCCAAAGTCCCCTTCCATTCTGCAATCTCAACATCCCTATCTCTTATCCTACACCCAATCAAAAAATCCCAAAAATCCTAAGTCCATTTGGGTCCCCAAATCTCCAACACAAAATCTCAAAATTCCCCATCCTAATCCCAAAATTTAAAATCACTCATTCCCACTCATCCCCAAATCACCCCAAAGTTCAAAATCCACCATCTTATCCCATGCAAATCCAATTGTATAAACCCTCATGGCATGTGCCAATGTTGGTCCTAGTTCCCCTTGGTCCCATGCCCTTTCCTCATACCTCTATCCTCCCATCCTTCCCTAATCACATCCATTATCCCCCTTACATCCACAATCACATCCCTTTACTTGATGCCTTCACATAATCATTATCTCTTCATCCTTAATCCAATCTACCTTCCATTTGCATTCCATGGAAACATCCCCTAGACATTGGAGCTATGGTAGTTCCATGTTTCTATTTTGGAGAAGCACACTTCACACCCAATCAGGTCCCTATCCACATCAATGAGAACAATGGCATTCCACATGGTTCGTATGTCATAGTCCTTTATGATGGGATACTCTTAACTCGGTATGGAAATAAAAGCTTGATTCCCCCATTCCCATATTCACATCCATCCATCCATTCCCTCTTAACCTCCACCCTTCAAAAGTCCAAAAATCCCCAAAAAAAGAAAAAAATAGAAAAAAAATAAAAAAGAGTAAAGAGAAAAAATTTCATCCAATGGTGAAAGCACTCTATGGCACCTTGGGCAAGTCGCATGATGAAAACCCCTTCGTGGACGTCATGTGTAATATACTATCAAAAAGTACTCTACACTTGGGGGCAAGTCTCACCTATCCTCTCATTCCCATCCATCCTATCCATTGTCTCCATATCTCATCTTTTGTATCCAATCCATTCACTCTTCCCACTTGACAAGGATAGGGGCATCAATATTAACACATGCTTTAGAGACCTCTTGGCATATACCCATCTTCAACATATCATACAACATCCATCCCACCTAAGCATCATAGCACCTCATTATGAGCCACATATCTAGAGTGGGGCATGTTATTCCTCTATGACGTAGTCCTTGGAGATTGCATCCTGAACCCATCTATCCATCCCTCCTAGATCTCCCATCCATCCAATTAGCTATCAACCAATCCCTCAATCACCTCATTAACATTATCTCACCATCCCTCACCTCTTGCCTTGGTTTTCCCTTATCATTGGTATCCAACAAAAGGCTATTTAAACACGGGCCAATGCAACCATCCCTCCCATCAATCCAAATCTCCCAATAATGCAAATATTGCAAGAAAAATCTTAATCCACTCATATGACGCTCAGTAATCTATGCCAACTCATCCAATCTCATCCATCGATCTTGTTCCTAGCCTTGTTGAAATCATTAATCCTTGTCAATCATCAACATCAGGATGTATCATTCTCAATCCTCATGTTGTTCTTAGGATATATCATTCTCACATCAACAACACTATCCATCATCCTTATCAATCAATCAATCTTTGGCTTTTTAGCTTGACTAGGGGAAACATCATGTTTGTCTTCATATCATTTTTTGCATTCATTCTTGCTTGTGTGTGTGCATTATCATTTTATCTTGCATCTACATCGGTCCGTGTAGCCTACCTGCCACAAGGGTATCATGGTCTTCCATATCATGGTGCTATACGACATAGGGTTACTTATGACCTTATCAGTTGTCTCATCATAGTTCCTACCAAGGTCGCCCAACACCTTGTGATGTGTTGGGGCATCATTTTATTAGTCCTATGCATGGGATACATTATCACCTTGGTTCCTTATACCTTGGCACTTAACATCTCATGCTATATCAAATAAGGTTGCTCAACCCAATGGATCATGACCTATCATCCAATCGCCTCCTCCATTTCTTCACTCAATCATTTATGTCCACCACACTCAACATATTCTCTCCAATCCTCTATCTAATCATTTCCCTCTCTTCATTCATTTTGAGAGCACATTCATGTTATTCCAACCTGCATGTCCTCTCGAGGGGGCATCCCTTATCCATTTACTAACTCCATTTTCCCTCATCTAACTAGGACATTTTACCTCCCCCTTCATCTCATCAAGTGCTATATTTTATCTTCTTTGAAATGGTATTACTTCTCTTAGTCGCAACACCATCTCAAAGAGGGCAAAATGTAGACACCTAAAATTAACCACTACGTTATAACTAAACTTGTCCTATTAATCTCATATCCATCCATGAACTAATTAATTAATTAATTAGTTTTTCCCTCAACTAATTAATTATATTCAAAATTAGCTTATCCTAATGTTAACTAATAACCTAATGTTAGGTAATTAATTAAATCATTTTATTTAATTAACTAGGCTAAATCCACATCACCTATTTCCTCTAATTAAAAATTCTTAAAATCCACATCATCAATCAACTTTTCATACTAGCCCTACATTCAATCTTTTAATCCCTACCCTCCATTTCTCACATGTGAGTCATGTGACTCACATATGTGTGAGAAAGTCCACATGTCACATTTACTCTTCTCTATGTCTCTCACACATGTGTGAGAGGATCACTTGTCACATCCACTCTTCCCTATGTCTCTCACACATGTGTGAGAGGATCACTTGTCACATCCACTCTTCCCTATGTCTCTCACACATGTGTGAGACGATCACTTGTAATAATCACATGTGTGAGAAGTCTAATCACACGTCCACATTTTTCCTCTCACACATGTGTGAGCTTGCAAAAGATCCTAAAATGTACCTTTCAATCATCACCCTCCATCTTCTCCTAGAAAATCTTGTCCATTCATTTCCTCTCAATCCAATCCTCATCATGAGCATCAATTAGGAGATGCCACTTGGAGGCTTCTCATTTACCCTCTCTTCTCAATCATTCTCTTCCATTGATCTTCCAAGTTGATCTCACCTGTTGATTCTCCCATCCTTAAATCTATAATTACAACTCCCCTCAATCCATTTCAAAAGAAAGTTTGGAATACAAAGGCATGTTGCTAGGATTCAAGCAACCAACATAGATCTTCATCAACACAAATCTATTGGAGTACATCTCAACAAAAAGTGGAAGGTATAGCTCTGTTTATGTTTGCATTGTCTTGTTTATCTTCCGTTTTATGCTCTAATCTAAGTTGAAGGTTAGCTAGTTGTTCGTATTTGCATTCCTAATCAGTTTTCCCCTTCTTCAAGTTGTATATTAGATTTGTACTTAAATGAACTAGTTGTTCCTAGTGTAGTGCCATTGAGATCATTTGGTGAAGAGAAGTACTCTTTTCTTTACTAGATTAAATTTCATACACTACACATGTAAATACACATCTATATTTCCCCTAATTCCATAAATAATAAGATCTCCAACAATATATGCATTATAAAGAGCATGAACCAATCTATTAGGAGACATAAAAACATTCACAACATTTGTATCACTATCATAAGTTACTTATGACAAATGATCATCCTTTCTAATCATATTAACATCATGTAAACAAGAAGGTAAGGTATGTTCATCAAGTAAGAAAGTGTTACTAAGATCCTCATTAGATGAATCATCAAGAAAACATGAACTATGTGAGTGCATAGGACATTCCAATGATGGAGAGGGAAGATTACCATGATATGTATGGCAAATATCATTACTATTAGTTATAACTACAATGACAATAAAATGCAGAAGATAGTAATAATGGACATCCTTAAGAAATGTAACATGAACAATCTTAGGCAATATAGGATGAAAGATATGAAATATCAAACAAACACTTGTTAGGCCATGTAATGAACCCCTGCATGTAATGATATAATAAAACATAAGAATCAACAAACATATCATACAATTGTATAATCAAATGTATATGCCATTAGAAAGACTGCAAGTATAAACAACGTAGATCCAATCAAATTTAGGGTTTTATAACATATATGTTATCATGGGGAGAGTAAAACTAAAAAGGAGAGGGAAAAGAGTCACCACAAAGTATAACATCATAGATATGCAATCATTACAAATAAAGTCATTAGATGTATCATTATGATGGGTCATGTACAAAGGGATGGTACCACCATTAAGATATTTTTGTACACATCCATCACATGTGATGACATAGGAGGATCCATATGAGGTAGAGGAAATTTCAAATATTAACAATATATGTTATCATATTTATGTTGGTTGATGGTATTTGTTATTGATGCCAAAACTCTCCAAGCTAAGGTTAATCAAGATCAAAGTCAGTCATATAACATATGAATGTTCAAGTCAGTGATGTCAAGACAGGGATATCAGTGATAATAGAAGAATGTTTTGATGCTCAAGCACAAGAGAGTGTTTTGGTGTTTTGAAGATTGGTTCTTGACAATGTTGGTTCTTGACAATTTTCAAATATCAATATTCTTATGATTCTCAGGTTGATGTTGCAAAGGGCATCCTTGTGAGATAGATTAAATGTTCCTTTTCTTTCTTCTTCTTAAAGACTTAAGCAAGTTCCTTGTTAAAACTCTCAAGACAGTCTTGTTTTTGTTCTCTACCTCAAGGAGCTATACAATTATGTTCAGGGTTTGTTTACCTTTCTACGAGGTGCAGATATTACATTAGTCTATGAAAATTTAATGTTTACAAGCATCTAAACCCTAAGGACAAGATAAGAAAATCTTAAGGGAGCACTCTAAAACCTAGGGTTTACATTTCCTAAAGGGCATCATTGGAAAGTTTACTTTATGTTATAAAAAGTAGTTGACCTGCTATCGGCGGTGACCACCCACTTAAGTTATAACTTAAGGGTGTCCCAAAATGTTGTGAGACAGGCCCTCTCTCCTAGTAGTAACTGAGCTCCACGATGAATGTTTTAAGTTTGCGCGGAGCAGAGAATCAATGATCACCACGAAGGTGACAAACTAAAGATCAACAATTTATATTTAAAGTCCATTTAAAAACTAATGGGCAGGCAATGAGAATGGAGGTTGACGTGTATTTGGCAGTCACAGTGTAAATTGGTTAGAGCAGGCAGTTTTTAGAACTACATTTTTTAACCGATTTGTGAATGGTTTTTAGTGCTTCAAAAAGGGAATTTGAGGTTGAACTTTTGGATTGATGAGACAGTGTATAACATCAGATAATGAGTTTTTTCTCTTCTTGTAGATGAAGGTGTTTGTGGCGTGTTTATTGATATATGTTATGATTCATTGAAGATTTTTTGAAGCATATAGGTGATGTTGTATGTGTGAATAAGGGAGATGATTTTTGGTGAATTGTTGATGCAGAGATAGATCACATGAGCAGTGGATTATCGTGAAACAGAGCAACCCTCTGATTTTTGTTTGTTTCTTCTGAAATTGATGAAAGTGGTGTATAGTTTTGTTTTTCAGTGAGATATATTATTTTTCCAGTGATGCATTGCCAGTGAGGCATGGAATTTGATACCAGTGAGGTGTTGCCAGTGAGGCATAGAATGTAACCAGTGAGGTTTGGCCAGTGAGTCGTAATAAAGTTTATTTGCATAGTGGTTTATTTTCATAGTGTGTCTAATAGGTTATCCTTGTTCAAGTATCATGTTCTATTTTACATGTTATTGTGACTCACTCAACATTCAATACCTATGATGTTTGAAGTGTTTTCAATGGATCTCTTTGCATAATAAAAGTGAGTTGATAAATCAAAAAATTTGGTTCCTTATTAGACCACTAATTCACCCCCCCTCTCAGTGGTCCTATACTCCAACAAGTGGTATCAGAGCCTTAGGTTCCTTGCATAAGTTTAATCAACTTAGGAGATCCTAGTAGTGGAGTACTTATCATGGCCAATCACGAGGGTTATTCTAGTTCCAAAGCACCATTATTTGATGGCTCTAGTTTTTCTTTTTAGAAATTTAGAATGGAGTCCTACTTATCTTCTCTAGGATATGATGTTTGGGCAGCAGTAGAGAATGAGTATACTGGAACAAAAGTACCTTCCACTACTGATGAAAAGAAGGCCTATGAGTGTAATGCTAAGGACAAAAATGCCATTTGTTGTGGCTTGACTAATGATATCTTAGTTAAGATTATGGATTGTAAATCTGCAAAGGCTATTTGGGATAAGTTATCTAGTATCTATCAGGGTGATGAAAAGGTCAAAGAAGCTAAGTTACAAACCTTTAGAGCCAAATTTGAGGGGCTTAAAATGAATGAAGAAGAGAAGATCTTTGATTACCTTCTGAGGGTACAAGAGATAGTCAATGCTATCTGTGGTCTTGGTGAGTCCCTGGAAGAAAAAGCAGTTGTCAAGAAGGTACTAAGATCACTAACATCTAAGTATGATTACAAAGTATCTGCTGTAGAAGAGAGGGATATAAATAAACTTACCTTAGATGAACTTCATGGCACATTTACTGCTTATGAGATGAGGGTTTGTAATGATGACTCCACAAGCAAAGAGGCTACCTTTAAATCTATCAAAAAGGACAAAGATGTAAATTCTAATTTAGAGGAATTGAATTACAAAGAATCCACCTTTGTAAGTAGATTGAAAAAAGGGTCAAGAAAGTATAAGGGGAAGCTTCCATTCAAATGTTTCAGTTGTGGTAAGATAGGACATTATGCTACTCAATATCCCTATAAAGATCCTAAAAGTGATGAAGAGGACAGTAGGAGACAAGGAAATAAAAAACAATATAATCCTAAAAGGAAAACTCTTTCAAGAAGAAGAAAAGTCTATTCATTAAGGATGCTGATGTAACTGATAGTTGTTTAGAAGATTCTTTTAGAGAAGGAGAGGAAACTTTGTTTATGACTATTGTTATTCTAAGTGAAAATTAGAAAGAAAAGAGTGAAGATCAATCTAATAATGATGAAGAAAAGGTTGATCTTGAAGGAGAATTGAGATGTGCACTTGGTGAAATTAAGAAACTCAAAAAGGAGGCTGTAATGCAAAGAAATCAGACCCTAAGGGATACTGAAAATCTGATCAGCAAGGTTAATGAGTCTAAAAAATTAGTTGCAGACCTAAAACTTGAACTTGAAGAGAGCAAAAGGATTGTAGAAGTCACCAAAATGGAGTTAGACACCAAGAATAAGGAGTGTGATACTTTAGAGGCAGAAGTTGTAGCCTTGAGGAAAAGGCTTGATATGTGTGACAGTAGTGACAAGTTAGTAGATCTCTTGGGTAAACAAAAAGGCCACAAGGATAAGACCGGTCTAGGGTTTATAGAAGGCCAATGTTCACATTCCAATCATCTTCAAGATAAAGGAGTTGAAGGAAGATACAAAACATCATCAAAATCTAATCATACTAATCTGATTCAACACGTTGATGGCTTTATCAATGTCACAAACAAAAGATTCATGAAGCCATGAACTACCAAAAGGAATATTCCATTCAGGTACAATCTACATTTCTTTGGTTATTTCTTTTATTGTAACCAATATGGACATAAGGCTAGTGAATGTAGGATTGTATCTAGAAGGAGATCAAGTTTTGTAAGAAGAAATCCTTTTCAATTCTTGAATAAGTTGAGATGCTTTAATTGTGACAACTTTGGACATATAGCTAAGTATTGTAGACCAAACTTGGGATTGCAACAAAAGAGAATTAGTGTTCATTCCAAGGTGACATCTAATGCTAATAAGACAAAATTAGTTTGGAGACCAAAGATGATTGACAACAAGGTTGAAGCTATGTTTGTTCAAACTTCCCTACATGTCAAGAAGAAATAAATATGGGTTATAGACAGTGGATGTTATAACCACATGACTGGGGATAAGAGCATGTTCATCAATTTTGAAGATTATACAGGTGGATTAGTCAAGTTTGGAAATGATTTTTGTGTTCAAATCAAAGGAAAAGGTACTATATCTTTGGATGATGATACACCACTGCATGATGTATACTATTTTGAAGGCCTAAAACATAACCTCCTAAGTGTAAGTCAAATTTGTGATAATGGATTCAATGTTCTATTTAATGATCAAGGTTGTGAAATAAGAAAAAAATTAGGAAAAATAGTTGCAACAGGGTTAAGGACAAGAGGGAATATTTACAACCTTCAAGAGACTAAAAATAAATATAAAGATGGACATGTTTGCTTTATGGGACAAGTTGAAGAAAGTTGGTTATGGCATAGGAGGCTTGGTCATATAAACTTTGACAATCTTGTCAAGGTCAGCAAAAGCCAAAATGTGACAGATATGCCACTCATCTCCAAGCCAATCAGCAACACTTGCAAGGAATGCCAACTAGGTAAGCAAACAAAAATTAGTTTTAAGTCCAAAGGGTACCCTTCTACTAGACCTTTACAACTTGTTCATACTGATTTATGTGGTCCTACAAGGACAAAGGCATTAAATGGTGAAAGATACCTTATGCTTTTCATTGATGATTATTCTAGGATGACTTGGGTGACTTTTTTGAAGCATAAATTAGAAGCATTTGGCAGATTCAAGATCTTTAGAAAGATGGTTGAAAGAAAATCATAGAAGATCAAATCTCTAAGATCAGATAAGGGTGGAGAGTACACTTCAAAAGAGTTTGAGGACTACTATGAAAATCATGGCATCAAAAGGCAATATTCAGCCCCTAGGACACCACAACAAAATAGAGTAGCTGAAAGAAAGAATAGAATAGTCAAGGAGATGGCAAGAACAATGCTTCATGATGCAAATCTGCCTAACACCTATAGGAAAGAAGTAGTTCATACATCAGTATATACTCTAAATAGAGTGCAATTAAGAGTAAAAACTAAACATACTCCATATGAACTGTGGTATGGTAAGTCAACAAATGTTGGTTATTTTAGAGTTTTTGGTAGTAAATGCTTTATCAAGAGAGATGATGAAAATTTGGGTAGTTTTGAGTCTAGATGTAATGAAGGTATATTCTTAGGCTATTCTACACACAGCAAAGCCTATAAGTCTTTTAATAAAAGAATCAAAAGAGTAGTTGAAAGTACTAATGTTAAAGTCTTGTGAACAACAGATAGAAGATAATGAAGATCATGTATCAGAAGAAGAGGTGGAAGTTCAAGTGGAGGAAGGTACTCCTGAAAATCCTATGGAGTTAATAGCTAAAACTCCTTCAAAAACTCTACAAATAAATCATCCTCAGGAGCTAATCATTGGAGACAAAAATACTAGTGTGCAAACAAGGAGAAAGCTTGCCAACACAAATGATCAAGCACATGTATGCTTGATATCAGAAATAGAACCAAAAACCTACATAGAGGCCAGCAAAGATGAATTTTGGCTCAAAACCATGGAGGAAGAGTTAGGTCAAATTGAAAAGAACAAGACATGGGAACTTGTTCCTAGACCTAAAAACAAGAATGTTATTGGGGCAAAATGGGTCTTTAGAAACAAACTTGATGACAAGGCAAATGTAGTTAGGAATAAAGCAAGACTTGTTTGCAAGGGGTATTCTCAAGTTGAGGGTATTGATTTTGATGAGACATTTGCACATGTAGCTAAGCTTGAAGCCATAAGAATGTTTCTAGCTTTTTCTATTTACAAAAACTTTAAGGTGTTTCAAATGGATGTTAAATCAACTTTTCTCAATGGTGATCTTGAGGAAGAGGTTTATATGGAGTAGCCTAAAGGTTTTGAGTGTGAAGGAAAATAAGATCATGTCTATAGATTGAAAAAGGCATTGTATGGCTTGAAACAAGCCCCTAGAGCATGGTACTCTAGATTAGATAAGTACTTGCAAGGACAAGGGTTCTTAAAAGGTGGAGTGGACAATAATTTGTATTTCATGGCAAAAGGTGAGGATATTCTTGTTGTTGTTGTCTATGTAGATGACATCATTTTTGGTAGCAATAATGATAACATGTGTTATGCTTTTCCTAACATCATGAAATTTGAATTTGAGATGTCTATGCTTGGAGAGTTGTCATTCTTTCTTGGATTGCAGGTCTCACAACTTGAGAAAGGGATTTTTATATCTCAAATTAAGTATGCAAAAGAGATGCTCAAAAGATTTCAAATGAATGAAAGTAGACCAGTTGATACTCCTATGTTAACTGGATGCAAACTAAGTAAAGATGATGATTCACCTGATGTAGATCAGACCTTATTCAGATCCATGATAGGTAGTCTCTTGTATTTGATAGCCTCTAGGCCTGTATCATGCAGACTATATGCTTAGTGGCAAGATTTCAATCATCTCCAAAGCAATCTCACATAAATGCAGTCAAAAGGATCTTTAGTTATCTCAATGGCACTATTGATTATGGTTTATGGTTCTTAGGCATGATGATTTTACTCTACTTGCCTATACTGATGCTAATTGGGCAGAGTGTCTTGATGATAGAAAGAGTACTAGTGGTGTAACCTTCTTCTTGGGTGGAAGGTTGGTATCTTGGCATAGCAAAAAAAAAGATTGTGTCTCCTTGTCAACTGCAGAAGCAGAGTATGTTGCAACATCTTCATGTTATACCCAGGTTCTTTGGATGGTTCAAACACTCCAAGATATCAAGGTAGCTATCTCTAAGCCTATCTCCATTTTGTGTGACAACACTAGTTCAATCAACATTTCAAAAAACCCTATTATGCATTCAAGAACCAAACATATTGCAATCAAATACCACTTCTTGAGAGAGCAAGTATTATCAAATGAAGTCATTCTTGAATATGTAGCCACTAAAGATCAGGTTGCTGACATTTTTACAAAACCTTTGGCCAAAGAAGTGTTTGAACACCTAAGACAAAGATTATGAGTTTAGTCTCTTTCTTCTCTCCTCTAAATTAGAATTTTTGGTTTGGTTTTAGGGGGAGTTTATGTTTCCAATTACTTAACTCACAATAATTGCATGGTATTTGTCATTTGTAATTAGTTCCAATACAATGAAGGTTTGTTATTGATAGTGGTACTATCTGAGGTCTAAAGTATTTCCTTATGATAGTGATGGAATGAAGTCATAGTGGTATTTGGTCATGTCTTTGATGTGGCAGTGATATTCCAGTTCAGTTGTAGTCTTAATTGGACATTATAGTGATCAATTCAATCAATGATGGCAATATTTCCTTCAATCATGACAATTTTTTTAATTCATGGTGCAAGTGCTAATCATATTTGTTTCATGGTGACAGTGTTTTTCCTGACAATGTTTCACTATTTTTCATGATAGACTTTCATTAGATCTTGCATGAGTAATAGTGTTTTCATATTGTGGACTATTTATGCTCCTGTTCATTCTATTATGTAGAGGTTTTCTAAGTTTTTAGGCTTGGTAGTGATACAGACTTGCATACATTTTTTTTTCTTGCAGGGGGAATCATCTTTTTCTTTGTCTTTGATGTCAAAGGGGGAGTAAGAGCCAGGTTTTGCCATCAATGACAAAGGGGGAGTTTGTTGGTTGATGGTATTTGTCATTGATGCCAAAACTCTCCAAGCTAAGGTTAATCAAGATCAAAGCCAGTCATATAACATATGAATGTTCAAGTCAATGATGTCAAGACAGAGATAGCAGTGATAACAAGAGAATGTTTTGATGCTCAAGCACAAGAGAGTCACAAGAGAGTGGTTTGGTGTTTTGAAGATAGGTTCTTGACAATGTTCAAATATTAATGTTCTTATGATGCTCAGGTTAATGTTGCAAAGGGCATCCTTGTGAGACAGATTAAAGGTTCCTTTTCTTTCATCTTAAAGACTTAAGTAAGTTCCTTGTTCAAACTCTCAAGATAGTCTTGTTTTTGTTCTCTACCTCAAGGAGCTATGCAATTATGTTCAAGGTTTGTTTACCTTTCTACAAGGTGCAGAGATTACATTAGTCTATGAAAATTCAATGTTTACAAGCATCTAAACCCTAAGGACAAGCTAAGAAAATCCTAAGGGAGCACTCTAAAACCTAGCGTTTACATTTCCTAAAGGGCATCATTGGAAAGTTTACTTTATGTTATAAAAAGTAGTTGACCTGCTATTAGTGGTGACCAACCACTTAAGTTATAACTTAAGGGGTCATGAAATGTTGTGAGATTGGCCCTCTCTCCTAGTAGTAACCGGGCTCCACGGTGAATGTTTTAAGTTTGCGCAGGAGCATAGAATCAACGATCACCACGAAGGTGCCAAACTAAAGATCAATGGTTTATATTTAAAGTCCATTTAAAAACTAACAAGAAGGCAATGAGAATGGAGGTTAATGTGCATTTAGCCATCACAATGTGAATTGGTTAGAGCACGCAGTTTTTAGAACTGCATTTTTGAACCGATTTGTGAATGGTTTTTAGTGCTTCAAAAAGGGGATTTGAGGTCAAAATTTTGGATTGATGAGACAGTGTATAACATTAGATAATGAGTTTTGTTTTCTCTTCCTGTAGATGAAGGTGTTTGTGGTGTGTTTATTGATATATGCTATGATTCATTGAAGATTGTTTGAAGCATATAGACCTGTTGTTGTATGTGTGAATAAGGGAGATGGTTTTTGGTGAATTGCTGATGCAGAGATAGATCACATGAGCAGTGGATTGTCCTAAAATAGTGTAACCCTCTGATTTTTGTTTGTTTCTTCTGAAATTGATGAAAGTTGTGTATAGTTTTGTTTGTTAGTCAGATATATTATTTTGCTAGTGAGGTGTTGCCAGTGAGGCATGGAATTTGATACCAGTGAGGTGTTTCCAATGAGGCATAGAATGTAACCAGTGAGGTGTTGCCAGTGAGGCATGGAATTTGATACCAGTGAGGTGTTTCCGGTGAGGCATAGAATGTAACTAGTGAGGTTTAGCCAGTGAGGTGTAATAAAGTTTATTTTCATAGTGGTTTTTCACCCTTCGAGGGTTTTCCACTCAAAATACTTGTGTTATGTCTCTTCTTGATGGTTTGTTACTTTGTGTCTAATAGGTTATCCTTGTTCAAGTATCATGTTCTATTTTACATGTTATTGTGACTCACTCAATATTCAATACCTATGATGTTTGAAGTGTTTTCAATGGATCTCTTTGCATAATACAAGTGAGTTGATAAATCAAAAACTTTGGTTCCTTATTAGACCACTGATTCACCCCCCTCTCAGTGGTCCTATACTCCAACAATTTAGGGTTTTATAACATATATGTTGTCATGAGGAGCATATAAAACTAACAAGGGGAGGGAAAAGAGTCACCACAAAGGATAAAATAATGGATATGCAATCATTACAAATTAAGTCATTAGATGTATCATTATGATGGGTCATGTACAAAGGGATGGTACCACCATTAAGAGATTTTTGCACATCCATCACATGTGATGACATAGGAAGATCCATATGAGGTAGAGGAAATTTCAAATATTAATAATATACGATATCATAAAAGATTAGATTTAAAATTAGAAGAGGAAGGATACTAAGGGTGAAACCCTAAGTAGTGTAAGATTATACTATTTCATAAAACTCTTGGGAAATAAAATGCACTCCACATTAATTTAACAATTCTAAAAGAGGATGCTAAAGAAATCCATATAATTAGATCTTAAACTAATATGAGTTGAGATCTATTAGACAAATAAATAGAAATGATAAATGAAATGCCTAAGATGGATTAGGTCTCAACTAGAGATTAGCATGGTGACAACCTTGAATGTTGAGTTGTTGCACAACATAAGTTTGTGAACTAGAAAATTATATTGAATCTAGGACTAAAGACCTCAAACACTAGAAATATGGTAGTTAGATGAGGCTTGGGACAAGATTGCATATGTGATATAGTCCCTTAACCCTTATGCACCATGTGATTTCATCCACAATAGAGTTTGTCCTTCAATACTTATACGAAATGTCTGTCTAGGTGTATATATATATTTGAGAAAAGGAGATGTTAAAAAGCATTATTGGGAGCCTTCTATATATAGAAGGAAGAATGAAACTTCCTTGATGATAGTCAAGTCCATAGATTTTCTTAGACAATATTGAAAATGAGATAAAGGGGGGAATGGATGTTGAATAGATGATGTTTGATGTATACTAATAATATTGCAAGTTGACTCTGATGCAAACTAAGTCTAATGCTAGTTGTGATTAATGATTGTATTTCTAGTGATCTTCTTCAATAATGATGATTGAAATTGAGAAGAGATAGATGTTGATTATTGAATAGCTCAATTTGATGCCAACTAAGACTAATACAAATTGAATCTAATTCCAACTATGGAAAATGTGTAATTTTTGGAGTAGTATACCTTTTTTGTGTGATCATTCAAATATTAAAAGTACCCTAGGATGATCTCATTAAATACAACCCAAGGCCCATGCAATTTGAACTTTTGGCACTCATTCCAATGGATAATGGTCATATCCTAGGATTGTTGGCTTTAAAACTAGGAAATTTAAATTTGTAAACTAAGAAACTATATTGGATCCATAATCTAGCCCATAGGACATGATTAAAGGTGAGATCCCATACAAGATTGAAATTGTGTTAAGAAACGAGTGAAACATACTCTAAACTAGAGGAGTTTGTATATTAGAGTACTAGATTCAAGAATAAGGTTAGTGAGTAGCCAAAAAAACTAAATTAAATACTAGAATCGTGCATTACCAACATATACATAAAGTGACATAATACATATAGATAAAATAGTAGAACTATTTATACATATTTCTCTACAAATACTAAATATAATATTGTGATTGATTACTTATATTCGTTAAATATAAAAAAAATGATAAATTTAAATTCAAACAGTATTACTCACACTTGCAAGCTCTTTGTAGCCTAATTTTTTAAATTTAAAACAAAAGTCTTAAAATATAAACTTTTAAAACAAATATTTAATATTCTTTCATATTTTGTAAAAATTCTACTAGTGACTCAGCATATCCTTAAAAGGTAATGCTTGCATAATCTCTAACACTATGATTCAAACATTTGTTTAGACTTAACTCCACTAAAGTGAAAGATGCTAAAACAGACAAATTAATTATTTTAAAAACTAGCATACTTATTTTCAAAGAAATCTATGTAAACGACACTTGAAAGATATTATTCTCAAGGCGCCTATTCCCACTTTAATCACAAATACAGTAAAAAATAAACACATCCAGAATGATATCTCTGAACATCTTTTACATAATAAATAAACAATACATGAATCCACATTGGAGTGATCCATTTCGACATTTATAAACATGTTAAATAATAAAACCCATGTTAAATAATAATAAAACCCATCTTGGATCCTATCCAAGCCACTTGAAATGGATGCCCACATTGTCTAGTGCTTGCTAAAACTGGATCCCTATATATTATTTGAAAGCCATTCTAAGCCATTAACCAACCCTTTGCCAGAAATAGCACAAGAGCCTTGAACATGACATCGACGCTGGGGCAAAGATTTCAGATCAAGCTTCTCACTTATCTCATCACAACTCATTGCATTGGGAAAATCCTGCTTGTTTGCAAAAAGAAGAAGAGCAGCATTTCTTAAAGACTGTTCACTAAGTATCCTGTGCAACATTTCAGTTGCCTCATATATACGCTCTCTGTCACTGCTATCCACCACATAAACAACAGCTTTGCACTTGCCGATGTATTCTCTCCACAGATGCCTAACGTTTTCCTGACCCCCAATATCCCAAACAAGAAAGCGAGCATTCTTGTACTCCAAAGTCTCTACAGTGAAGCCCACTGTGGGATAAGATCGGATAACTTCCCCAAGCTGTAAGTTGTATAAAATAGTGGTTTTGCCAGCTGCATCAAGACCCAACATCAATATACGGGCCTCCTTGCCATCCAAACATTCTGAAATTTTGCTGAATTTGCAACCCATCTTCTCCAAATTCTTAAAATTACACACAGTGTCTATACCAAATGCTTGTTTGTAGCTATGGAAAACAACGCCGATCTGTCTCCTTTAAATATAACACGTATAATCGAGATACTTGCAGTAAAACATGATCACATTGAGCCGACAGCCACTTCACTATCTTAGAAGTGCTATACAGTTATCAACAATATTACCCATGTCAAGTATAGTTGTTTTGTTGTTGTTTTGTTTTTTTAAAATTTGATTTTCTCAGTCTCAATATTTAAATTTCGGTATTTTATTTCAGCCTCAACTACTTATTTTTGGGTTTAATTTAATTAAAAATAAACTTAAAATCTCATGCCAAATGAAAACATTGTTTTTTCCTTTCGACAAGGCTTAGCCCAAATAATAAATGTGGCCACTAATAATTTTCTCTATCATTATAGTAAATCATCATACTTAAATTGAATGTCAATTCAACTACAAAACAAACAAACAAACATATATGTATGTATGTATATATATGTGTATGTTTATGTGTATCAACTACAAAACAAACAAACATACATATATGTATGTGTGTATGTGTGTATGTGTACTAAGCATATGTGTATGCGTATGCGTATGTATATAATATACACATATATGTATATATATACACGTACATACATACATACATACTTACTTACTTATATATACATATTAAAAAATAGAAGATAAAGGTTTTTTAAGATACTTAAGCAAGACACTAGTTTGGTGTTTGATATTCTCTTTATACAATTTTTTGATAAATAAATTATAAAAATGTATTGATTGAACTTGTAATATCTACTTCAGAATGGACTTTACCATTAGCCAACTTAATTAATAATTATTCACCAAGTTTATTTTTTTTATAGCAATACTATTAAAATGTGTCATTTAGTGTACAATTTAACATTTCCTTTGTTTTAAATTCAATATATAAAATAACATAATACATTAATAATTTTTATATCCTTTTAAAATCAAATTGTTCAATAAAATGTATTACTATCATTTTTCCCTTGGTTCTTTCAAATCAATTTGTAGAGGACAAAAGTGTATATCTTGCACTTTTCGTCTTTTATTTTACACCACTTTGTACACATGTTTACATTTTAAGTGGCCTCCTATCCTAAAAGGCTTTGAATTATATGTTTAGGACTTGTATTTAAAGATATCATTCTAGTTCATTTAATATCAAGAAAAATACACAAGAGAGCTTCATCAAATATCAATCAAAGGGCATTATTGAAAAGCATTATCAACTCTCCGTTACATATTCAAGCACACACTTCTCAGTCGTAGCTTGCTTCAAGCATGGTTTACATCAAGACATTAGCATTCAAATTCTCAAATTCTCTATTGACTCAATCCTAAGGATCTAACTATCATCACAAAAGTTTCATATTTCTCTTTATACATAGTAGGTTTCCAAAGGTGATCCTCAACACCACCCAATTTTCCTAACATAAATATCACCTAGGAAAACATTCTTTGTAGTACTAAAGTTCAAATTGTAGAGAGCAATAAATTATGTCACCTAGGACAAAATCACATCACCTAAACCACATTATGGTTTGATTATGTCCCAACCTCTAGAAGCTTTAAGGTTTTTTGGCCCCATATATCTTCAATAATATATTTTGATCTATGCATAATTTTGTGCATCACACACTTCTATACAATGGCTCAAATTTAGTGCCTTTTATGCCACAACATGTCTATTACATGCACATTATGCACCAAAATACATTGCACATGAATAAAGGCTTCTATCATAATGGCTTCACATACATCTACACAAGCATCGATTTCAATAGCTCCATACACTTAGATAATGCAAGACAACCACACATGCACTCTTCAATCACGCCACACAAATTTAAGAGTCTATACTTTTGTACAACATTGTCAACTACTACAACCTTTATGCATTGTGTGTGACCTACACATGGGCAACATGATTGACATCGACGTATTGCACATGAATAAAGGCTTCTATCATAATGGCTTCACATACATATACACAAGCATTGATTTCAATAGCTCCATACACTTAGATAATGCAAGACAACCACACATGCACTCTTCAATCACACCACACAAATTTAAGAGTCAATACTTTTGTACAACATTGTCAACTACTGCAACCTTTATGCATTGTGTGAGACCTACTCATGGGCAACACATACATCTACCCATTACATTCAATTTGGTTCCATATGCATCCAACACATGCATTTGCACACTTGGTTGCATGCGTTGTATTCTTCTAGTTCACCAATAATCCCTACCACATTCTTTGACTTGATCTAGTTGTGCTCCACAACGTCTAGAAAATTAAGTGTATGCATCTATTCATAACCTAATCACAAGACCTTGTTCCTCACCATAACCTTTGTATATTATTTGTACACACATGCAATATCAATGAATATAGGACAATATTATTCATGTATTTGTCATGTATCTACTTTCCTTTAGTGATGGAACTATATAATAACACTTTTGCAACTCAATATTTCCATTGGAATTACACCTATTTCTATTAGCTTAACCATGACTTTACCTACCTGTGAAGTTCTCCTCTCATCTCAAATAGAAATCAAATCATTGGTATTAGATTGTAAAGGCTCGATATCACACTACCTATCATCAAACACATCTACTCAAGTTCAAGGAATCACATCACCCTTCTTTTCTTCATGTCGTTACCTAGAAGAAGAAAGTACAAAGAAAAGCAATCACTAGAAAGTTGCAACTTTTCACCAATATCTCTAGATGAAAGAAGTATTTCATCAACCTCTCTGAATGAATAGAACCACCTCCATATAGTGACTTAGCCTTACCCTTGATAGTTTCAACCACTACCACATGATCTTGAGTCTTAAGATTTGAGCTTTGATATCACCTAGGCAATCCAACTACTTGGTAGTGCAATGCTACACTATCAATCTATGACTTTCTATCTTAAGAGGTCTAATTGTTCCAAGGGAGAGCAGTGATTGTGCTCACTAGACTGAACCCTAGTACTATCCATCAATGCCTCACATAGGAATAGGTTGGTAGCCCTCAACATCATCCTACATAGAAGGATCTTTATGGAATCTTAGGTTCTCTGGCTAGACAATGGTGCACATGAAAGTCCAAAACACATACTGTCCAACTATAAAATAGATAGTGCTCAAGAAAGTATACTCATCTAGAGCACACACCCACCACAAATCCAACCATAAATTAGTCACAAAGTTGACTTCTAATTGTGCTGAAGTTAGTTATGAATAGGCTACTCTTCCCATTCCTTTTGATTGCACTCTTTCATCGCTTGCACCTAAAATGTAACAACATTTAGGATGCATAAGATGGAATGAGAAAGAACATATTAAATAGGTAACCTACACAAACCACTTGATATCTATGATAATTTATGCAAGAACATTTAACTATTCACCAAACTCATATTTACAAAAGACTAGTCAAATTTTGTAGCTTCACATTCATTTAACAAGCAATGTCCATTCACACATAGTACATTCTCAAATCTCCCTAAGATAAGAACTACATGAAGCCTCTACAACTTCACTCTAATGGTCAAGCTCTCAGCTTGACTACATTAGACTTGTGCTATGTTAGAAAATAACCACAATAAAGCACTTCTCAATAGCACTTAATGTAATCTTACACAACAATAACTTTAGCATTATGCACCAATGATCCACTTATTCAATTGGTAATAGTAGTTTGAATCATAGGTTTCAACAATATTCCCTACTCTATATTCCATCTTTTACACATAGATACTAGCTTCTCTCAATAAGGATGCATGGGTTCAATGACACCCTCTCCCTTTAGCACTAAAGTATAGGAGAAAGCTCTCCTTAAATATACAATCATTCATAGTTGATGTAGGGGCATCTTAGTAATTTTTGAAATTATTGTTAGCATTTTGCTTTTTGCTTTAAATGTGTTGGATTTCTGAAGTGTCTTGTGGGTTTGTGCATTCTGAGGTGTCTTGGTGTATCCTCCTGTAGCTTTGCATTTTATCCTCTTGCAATGCTGGGACCAGTTCCTATCGCTGGTTGGTAAGAAGAATCTTGTCGACAGTCTATAAACTCTCCTGTCACTGAACGATAGAAACTACCGAGAGTTAGTTGTTTTCCAAAAGTGGACAGTCTGATGTGCATTATCAGTTATTGTTTTGAGAGGTTATGAGAGAATGGAAGGAGAGGCAAACGTGGAAAGCATCTTTGTAACGGTTGCAGCATAATGGGTAGTCTTGGGGCAGTTTGATTGTTGTTTTGAGAGGGGCAGAATTATGTAGTTAATTGGAGTGTTTTGGCGACCTTAGGAAAATGACAAGTAACACTCTACAATGAGGGTGTAGCAGTCAGAAGACGAAGAGTCAGGAAGAGTAATGGCTACAGAATAGTTTTTGGAAAGATGAGGATTTTCCATCCCTTCTTTAAGAGGAGCTCGATGATATATATTTAGTGTGGCTGCGATGGCAAGAGGAGAACGACCAGTAAGAAAAGCGGCCAAATTTGATAAGAAGGCCGATAGTTTTGAGACAGTCGAAGACTTTTCTCAAAGGAGAAGGAAGGCCGAACCATAGAGGAGGTCAAGAATAATAGCAGGAAGGTTGATTCAAAAGAGAGGCCGATTTGTAGAGGCCAAGAAGACGATCAAGGAGCCGACTAAATGCCTAGAGGAATAGAATGGCAGTAGTGTGTAGAGATCAACAAAGAAGGGTCGATCATAAAGGCTGACTTACATGGATGTATTCGACGAAGACAATTTAGAGAGGCTGAACATATGCTAAGGAGGAATGATGATAAAGAAGAGGCCAATCATAAGAGGACAATCATATGTAGATAGAAGGTTGAGCATTAAAGGCCGAAGGCCAAGTATCGATGGAAAATAGGAGTGCAACGTCAAGTATATAAGGCAAGGAGTTTATGCTAGAAAGTATTTGTTTATCTATTGTGGCCCAATCCATCTGGGTATTGTATGTAGTTGAAGATATTTGTAATCTATTCTTTTATATTATTATATGGTGTCATGTTTGGGTTATTGATCTGCATATTGTTGTCTAGTACTATCTTAATTAACATAGTCCCTTATGATGAATTGTTGATGCATTGTGGTATTTAGTTCCTGTCTCATAGCAGAGACTGATTATGTTCAGTTTTATAATGGTCATATTTATGTGTGCCTGCCTGGTTCTAGTCACTTTATTGATAGAAGGTCTGTTGATGTTTGTTTAACATGTAGAGTCAAGGCTCTCATTTGGCAGAATACATAGGGATAATGAGCATGTTTATGGGAAGCGTGCTATCAGATTGGTATCAGAGTGCAAAAGATTCTCGATGCTGAGTAGATCACCGAAGTGAGGCAACTTAGCCTGGAAAAGATGAAGAAGCAAAATATGGATTTTGAAATAGAGCTGGCAACATTAAAAAGAGATTTAAAGGAGTACGTGATTGTCATGCAGAAAAGATATGAGGAAGAAAGCCAGGAATACTTTTGGGTAAGGCCAATGATGAGCAAAGTGAGGTGGCCTATGAGGGAGATTGTTGAGAAGAGGAAAAGGCAAACGATGAACGCCTTGAGTACCCACCGAGGTTGGGACAACAAGAGGTTGTCGGAGGAGCAACATGCACCAAAAGTGGTGACTGAAGTTCTCGTTGAAGAGAACATGAGAGAAGATCAAGATGAAAGAAGAGAGGAAAAAGAAAAAGTGCAGCAAGTAGCACTTGTGGAAAAGAGGAATGAAGAGAGAAGAGTGTCCATGAAGAAGACACTAATGGAGACATTGTGGTCTCTTATTTTGTTTATTAATATTGTGTTTGTAGATGTGTATGCAGGTATGAAGAATGTGTTGAGGAAGGTCAAGAATGAGACCTTGAAAATGATGAAAGATGGGGCAAGAATAGCACCCATAGAAAGAGTTGAAGATGTGAACGTGAGAAGGTTGATTGCAGTAGTATGTCAAGAGGAGGTTACAGTAGAGGTACATTGCAAAGTGCCTGAAAATGAAGAGGACGTTGATACTGAAGATTTCTAGTTTGATGCTGAAGATGTCCAGCGAAATAAAGAAGATGATGAAGAGGTCATAGAGTTTCATAATGCTTTAGAAGATGTTGTCAAAGCTGAGAGAGATGCTGATAGAGAAGAAGAGTAGAAAAACCAAGAGACTAGAGGTGGATGCAAGTTGGGACAGCAGGTCATTGTACTAAAGAATGGAGGTAAAAATGTTGTTTTTGATTTTGTATATAGAAACAAGATTATGGATGAGCAAGTTTGTCCAGAGAAAAGGAAATGGGTAGATCATGGATATATAGTTCCATATTGGCAAAGGAAATGAGATGTTGAGGAGCAGAAATTAAAATATAGAGAGGATGTTGCTTTTGATTATGTTTATATTAACCAACAAGTGCAGAGAATGAATAATGTATAGAGAAATAAGTGGCAGCTAGATTTGAGGTGAGCAAGGAAGCCTAGAGGAGATATTTCAAGAAGACCAAGTGCGGCAATGAAAAGAGGTCAGCCCAAGGTGGTGGCATGTAAAGTATGGAAGGAAAAGAGTGTAGTAGCACAAAAGGAAATAGTGTTGCAACAATTGATGCTGAGATAATTATGAGAATGGAAGTTGAAGATGCTGATAAAGGGCATGTGGAAGAGTTGGATGTAAGAAACATTGAGACAGTAGAGTGGCAACAGTCAAAGATTGCCCCGTGTGATGAGAAGGGTAAGCAAATTGAGTTTAATAATGCTTTGGAAATTTTGGATGATTTTGTTATAGAAAAAGATAAGAAAAAGTGGAATGATGAACAATCTGATGTTAATGAGGTGTTAAATGAAATTTATAAAGAAGATACCAAGGTTGATGAAGTAAATGGTGATTGGGAGATGATTGAGTATGAGATGGAAATATGGAGGATTGTGGATGAAAACGAAGGAGGAATAAGTATCAGAAGAAGCAAGAAGCTAAACAAAGACAAAAGAAAATTCAAAATGAATAGATTTGAATGTAGACATAAAGGGAAGTCAGATAAAAGCCTTGAACAACAAAGGGAGGCAGCAGCAGCATATGAAAATGTAGATTTGGATAAGGGAGCAACAGCAAATAAAGAAGGTAGTGTTGGAACAGCAGTGAGCCAAGAAGAAGGAGAACAAAAGGATGATGAGGGTAATGCAGCAATAGAACTTAAAGGAGGAGTAACAATTAAAGACCCTGAAGCAGATTTGTGGAAATAATTGGCAGCCATTGCGCAAGAGTGGAATAGAAAGATTGAAGATTTGAAGATGACTATGATGAGTCGTAAAATAGAAGATGAAACTGAAAACAATGTGGTGCAACAGATGATTGAGGAAGAAGAGTGGTTGGAAGAGATGACAAAGAAACATGTAGTGTATGGTAATGTTGAAAATAGAGAAAATTTTCCATTAGTTTATGATGTGTTCAGAGATGGAAGGTGGACAGAGATTGAAGAAGATAGTCTCATGAGGGCAGCTCACAGTGTTGCACAAAAATGTTGGAAGGATGTTGTTTATGGACCAGAGAGGATGTGGAAGAAGAGGAAGAAGAGATAGTTAAGTTTGTAGAAGCAACACATGTACAGGAGCACATGATCCTTGTCCCCTGGAGTCTGATGCAGGGGCATCTTAGTAATTTTTGAAATTATTGTTAGCATTTTGATTTTTGGTTTAAATGTGTTGGATTTCTGAGGTGTTTTGTGGGTTTGTGTTCTAAGGTGTCTTGGTGTAGCCTCTTGTGACTTTGCATTTTATCCTCTTGCAATGCTAGGACCAGTTCCTATCACTGGTTGGTAAGAAGAATCTTGTCGCCGGTCTGTAAACTCTCCTGTCACTGAACGACAGAAACTACCGAGAGTTAGTTGTTTTCCAAATGTGGACAGTCTAATGTGCATTATCAGTTATTGTTTTGAGAGGTTATGAGAGAACGAAAGGAGAGGCGAATGTGGCAAGCATCTTTGTAATGGTTGCAGCATAGTGGGCAGTCTTCGGGCAGTTTGATTGCTAATTTGAGAGGGGCAGAATTATGTAGTTAATTGGAGTGTTTTGGTGACCTTAGGAAAGTGATAGGTAACGCTCCACAATGAGGGTGTAGCAGTTAGAAGACGAAGAGTCCGGAAGAGTAACGATTGCAGAACAGTTTTTGGAAAGATGAGGATTCGCTATCCCTTCTTTAGGAGGAGCTCGATGATATATATTTAGTGTAGCTATGATGGCAAGAGGAGAATGGCCAGTAATAAAAGAGGCCAAATTCGATAAGAAGGCCGATAGTTTTGAGATAGTAGAAGACTTTTCTCAAAGGAGAAGGAAGGCCGAATTGTAGAGGAGGCTGAAATAATAGCAGGAAGGTTGATTCAGAAGAGAGGCTGATTTGTACAGGCCAAGCAGATGATCAAGGAGCTAGCTAAATGCCCAGAGGAATAGAATGGCAGTAGTGTGTAGAGATCAATAAAGAAGGGCCAATCATAAAGGCCGACTTACATGGATGTATATGATGAAGACAATTCAGAGAGGCCAAACATATGGTAAGGAGGAATGATGATAAAGAAGAGGCCAATCATAAGAGGACAGTCGTATGTAGATAGAAGGCTGAGCATTGAAGGCCAAAGGCCAAGTATCAATGGCAGATAGGAGTGCAGTGTCGAGTATATAAGGTAGGGAGTTTATGTTAGAAAGTATTTGTTTATCTATTGTGGCCCAACCCATCTGGGCATTGTATGCAGTTAAAGATATTTGTAATCTGTTCTTTTATATCATTATATGGTGTCATGTTTGGGTTATTGATCTGCATATTGTTGTCTAGTACTATCTTAATTAACACAGTCCCTTATGATGAATTGTTGATGCATTGTGGTATTTAGTTCCTGTCTCATAGCGGAGACTGATTATGTTCAATTTTATAATGGTCATCTTTATGTGTGCCTGCCTAGTTTTGGTCACTTTATTGACAGAAGGTCTGTTGAAGTTTGTTTAACATGTAGAGTCAAGGCTCTCATTTGGCGGAATGCATAGGGATAATGAACATGTTTATGGGAAGCGTGCTATCAATAGTTATAACCACATTTTAGATTTCTACCATGTCAGTACACTTCAATGCTTCACTAGTTCCTAGGTAGAAGTGTGACTGGTTTAGATCTTTACTAACTCCTAAGGTTCATAAAAGATTTACAACTTTACATTACAAGACATTCATAGGTTTATGCATCACCAAGCCATACCCTATACACAACCTATCCCACTTTCTATGTTGGCACCCCTAGTCTTTCTAGTGTAATAAGGACTTTGCTCAACAAGAAAGGGTAGAGTGATCGAGACACAACCACACAATGGTTCAACATGACTGATGGGTTTTAGATCAAACATCAGTTAAATTCTTCATCTGGACACTAAATGTAATGGATATTATTTCTCTACAAGAAATGAAGATGATCTATGCATAATTTTACACATCATGCACTTCTATGTTACAACTCAATTTTAGTGCCTTCTATGTTGCAACATGTCTCTTACACACACATTATGTGCCAAAATACACTAAACATGAATAAAAGGCTTATGTTAGAATGGATTCATGTACATATATGCAAGCATCAATTCCAATAGCTCTATGTAAGACAATGCAATACAATTGTGCACACACTCTTTACTTGCACCATACAACTTTAGAAGTTTGCACTTCTGCACACCAACATTATCAACTCCTACAACCTTTTCACATTGCATATGACCTACACATGTTTATATTTGGTTTATCTCCATACACATCCAACACTTGGCCACATTTGCTTCATGTGATCATTCCAACCAACTAGCACCATATAGATCCAACACCTATAATAATCTTGCCCACACAGAAAGTGCACCATATGTGCATGACACTTATCAATATATTGTGAAAGGATTAGCTGATAGCCTATTTTATAAATTCACATCACTATATACTATGTAAACTAGTCTTATATTTTCCCAATAATCCCTACCACATCCTACAACTTTACTCTGTTGTAATCTGAAGCACCTCTAGAAAATCAAGTATACACATTTATTCACTACCTAATCATAGGAACTTGCTACCATCCATATCCTTTGTATATTATTTGTACATACTTGCAACATCAATGAATACAAGACAATTTTCTTCATGCATTTTTCATATCTTCACTTTGCTTTAGTCATGACATTATATAAAAATACTTCTGTAACTCAAGCTTTCCATTGGAAATAAACATATTTCCACTGGATTAGCTAATGAGGTGGTGTTTAACCCTCCACTTTAATAGATAATATTATCTTGGCAAATGAGGGTAGTGTCCTAAGATTGTCTACAATAGAGTATTTGGAAACTTAAACTAGTAGTGCTTCTAACCTAGGAATTGAAATTGCACACATATTCAATTGAAATTACTAAAATTGAATTTAATCTATGAATTGATTTGCTTATGCTAACTAGAATTGTTAAAAATGTAATGTTAAGCTACTGATATCAAAGCAAATATTTTTTATTGAAACCTTTTTCTAAATATTTTATTGCATGAAATATTGAAACATGTAAACACTCCTACATGTTACATAACACTATGACACACCAAGCTACTAAACAAAGAAATCATAAAACAATATTAAACTATAGGGTTGACAAAAAAAATATACAACATTAGGTATGAAACACAAATAAAATCACATAATATAATAGCTATAAAATACCATCTCCTTTCTCCTTTCCCTTGGGTGAGTGGCCTTTCTCCTCTAGAGGAATAATACTGCTTCTAACTAATGTGCTCCAAATGCTCAAACAGATACTTTTTCCATGAAGAATAACAAAGATTGCATAACCATAATATATTTTTATTTTCTAAAATAAATATTACATGCACTATTTATAAATTCAATTCTGCACTATTCAAACTTACTAACTAAATACTAACTATTGAATAATGACTAACTTCTACTTAGAATTGGACAGGTTTATTTATTCAAGAAGCACAATTAATTTCCCTATGAAATTTCCTAGATTAACTTAACTACTTCTATATTTCAGCTATCATGCTCATGCACATTTATGACAAATTCTATTCCTAATAGAACTCTGGAATTTAAATTATAACTAATCATTAAAGATGGTTTTATTACAATAGACATCTATTGATTCCTAACTAATCTCCTTATGAAATGTGGGGGATGTTGCTTTTGAAATCAACTGCATTTATCATTATTTATTCAACCATAGCTACATATTGGTGATTCATCCTTTGTTAATTGATTGATGGGTTTGGGAACAAAGATCTTATTATACTTTGGAACTTGGAAATTTTGTCTTAAGAGATCCACTACCTTCTACCCAAAGACTAGTTACTATCTACATTCTCTAGAAATATCATGTATTTATTTTGAAGTATAGTGTCGATATCTCTAAAGCTAAGTCTTCAGAGTTAAAAAGTCCAAAACTAAAAGTTCAAAGCTATCTTGGTGGTAACTCAAGTTTCTTCAAAAAGGAAATCTCTGAAGCTAATATTTATGTCTTTATTTATGTGCCAAAAATACTCTTGTTTACACAAAAATTGACATATTTTGGAAAGTACAAAGATTAGACAAATCAACAATAAAACATCAATGATTAACCAAAATTAAACCAGTCTGCATATCGTATTTTTATCTTAAGCAAGCTATAAATCCTAGATTACTCCTAAATCAACTTTAAGAGGTATGGGAGAGGGAGAAAAAGAGTTACTTTGTTGCATAAAAAATGAGACATTTTATATGCCTAAGGTCTTGCAAGTCCTCCTATAGATTATCTTTGTGCTAACCTTTGTGATTGAGAATATTCCCTTGTTTTCTATGTTTTTTACATTTATATTGCCTCTTATTCTTTTTGTATGTTCAGTCCTTCCCAAATTGCACTGTAGTCATATTATCTCAAATATAAGTCCCAACTATCCTTGGCTGGTTTTGTATGTCCTCTGTGTTCTTCAACATCATCTTCCTACACCTCAAAAGGTTGTAGGTGTTTCTCTAATATAACATTAAATGGGGGAATTAGGAAAGAAGAAGGGGAGTTCTAAACCTTATACCAACCCACTCATGTTTATATTTTTTTTTAAGTTTTGACAAGACTTTTGCTCTTCATAGAATCCACTACAGGTTGGTAGAGAATATAATTTCCCCCTTTTTCAAATACATTGGAAGGTCAATGCATTTGTCTATACATGCTAAATAGGCTATCAAAAAAAATTCTATTGCATCTTGAAGTGCTTCATAACATTGTTTCAAGATTTCAACATAATTTTATTTCATTGCAATCTAATGGGAAATATTTTGAGTGTTTTCATGAAGTCATTTAGCTCAAGGTTCTCATGGATCATGAGTAGGTCCACTGATTTTTCTTGATTATTATATTGGTTCATTCTATCTTGCCATGCAATTTGGTTTTGTAAAAGTGAGATGAATGATTATAATTGTACTTCCCCTACAAAAATATTTACCATGAAGTTTGTTACATGACCAAAAAGAAACATGTGAGCAAAAAACTCACACAACAAGTTTTTCTATTCAAGGGAGATACTCTTATAAGCTTTCAAAAATTGTTTGTCGTCAATAAAATCATATGGAAGTCCACATGAAATTCTTAATAATTTCAACTTCAAAATTATTCTTTGAGGAACATGCTATATAGTCAAACTAGTTTCCTACAAGTTAATAAAGCCTAGATCTTATGTTACAAGCCTCAACTAAGTTATTCTCTATTTCCTTGTTTCTTATCTACAAAATTACTAATTGATTTAAGCCCTATATGTTCATATCTTGCATGCCTCCCAAATGGCATCTTGTTGTCCAAGCTTACAAAATTGGGTGGATATGTACATTGAAAAATTCAAATTTAAGTGGATTTGTTTGGACCATTTTATCTTCATTATTTCGACTCTTCTTCTATCTAAAATTTTATTGTTTGTTGTTATTAGTTTAAACTACTCTTCCTAGATTTTTTCATAGAAGGCAGTGACAATACTCACCAAATTTTTAATGAGTGTCTCTATTTTGTCATTTCTCACAAGTAGACCTTGTTGTAGAGACTCTGTCTCTTTATTATTCTTTCACTCAATTTGGTCTCCTAATAAAAGTTTAGACTATTTTTCCTCTAATGTCCTTGTAATGAAAGAATAGTAGCATCCCTATCAACTAATATTTTTTTCATTTTATCAATTTATTTCTTTTGTTGTGAAATCAAAAATCCATCCCTAGAGAGTGATGATATCCAATGTGCTTCGTTATAAGTCTCACCAATAGACTCAACCTCCCAGGAACACCTACAAAACCAGAAATAACCTTTAACATGAGAGTAGCAAGAGGATGAATTGCTTGATTATGGTGCAAAATGAAATTATGATACATAAAATACATGAGGGACCTTGCTTATATAGGAAAGCTAACAACAACATAGGATTATGACAAGTGTCTTAATCATATTACATGAGACATAAAGAGATAACTATCCAAAGTGTGCTCTAAGTAAACTTAAGTAAACTAGTGTGAATAGGACCTAATAATGAAATCGGTTAGATAATATACCCCATTCACACCAACACCCCCCTTTAAGTGCAACTTAGGGAGAATGAGAAAATATGGAAATGATGTAAATATGTAATGATGGATGGGTCCTAGATACAAGCCCATGTTAGGTACCCATGTACAAAAGATCTCTCACAAATGGAGTAAAGGAGAAAAACCCATAGGAAAAATGCCTCTCCAAAAGAGAGAAAACATGAAAGATGTAATGGAATAAGTGATGGAAGGAGCATGAAATATGACCCCCAAGGACTACACACAAATACACAATCAATGACCCCCATAGGAGAGAGAGTGAGACGATAGATCCCCCCATAAAGAAGTAGCTCATATGTCAATGGTGAATGCTTGAAAATGAATTTTGAAGAGTGACCAATACTAGAAAATAACATTTCTCCCCTTGGGAAGAAATAAATCCAATGGTAGATGTAAAAGAAACTCCCACAATTTGGATGAATAGGAACCTGAATCAATATGTGCACCTTTGAATGCAACTCAAGTGACCTCATGCTAGAAAAATATCTCTCCAAATTAGGAACTAAATGACCAATCATAGAAGTAGAACCAGGAGAGGGAAGATATTATACTACATCAAGAAACACTAAACATGAGATAACATCACTACCATCAAAGAGGAGAGATAAACCCTCAAATGTGTCCTCCAAATCTGAACTGTGAGACTCCACAAACAAGGATGATATGTTTGATAAGTAGGAATCCCAATGAGGTGGATCTAGAAGATTGAAATGAACTTTCTATAAAGAATCACTGGAAGCTCCATTCGAAGCAACGAGTGATGTAGATGTGATCTCGATAGGAGGAGAAGGAGAACCAAGAGAAGTTTGTGTTTCATCAAAACAATCAAGACCTACTATATATTCAAGATCCTCTAAAATATTATCATCAAAAGGTATATTATCTATATCATCAATGGATATGAGGTAATCCAAGTAGGATCATCAGGGAATGGAGAGAGATGTGTGTCTCTATAAATCTCCCAAATTTTGATCCAAAGTGTGTGAGGGAACTCAAGGTCTGAAATAGCACACATAGTGTCATAATCAACATTAGAACAAATTAATCCTACGACATGATCAATATTATTTCCCCATGTAGATTTCCTCCCAAGTGTATCAGGTTCAAGTATGAGTCCATAAAGATAAAGTAAAAAATTAAGCTACTTGCAATGTGTTAAGATGCCCTTTCACCAAGACTCATAATAATCCTTTCTTAGGATTACCACAAAAGGATGAATATAAAAATCCATGATACCTCCTCAAATGATAAAATTAGAGATCAAAACTCATAATACATATTCATACTGATAAATCAAGCCCACCAAGCAAAGATCAATTACCAATTTCAACAATTCTCCCAAGCAATGAGTGAAAATACCCAAAATGGCCTCAAACTAAAAGTTTGATGTATAAGGTAGAATATGGGAAAATGACCTATAGATTTATAGTGCTTAGAAATACCTTTCTAACACATATAAGAAGTAAAAATTTTGACATCGTAAGTGAAAGATATGGCTTGGAGAAGATCACAAGAAAATCTAGACTTTAAACAACAATAAAATTCACTAGCAATAGAATCTAGAAAAACTACCAAACACCCATAGCAAGTTCTTAGAACTAGCCTTATGATGCTTATTTGTTTGTAAATTTTTGATACCGTAGGAGGAAGATATGCCCTTCAGAAGAAAACTACTCCTTTAGGCTTGAAAAGGGGCTAAAACTAGGCCTATGTACTATTTGGGCAGATCATTAGTGGTGCCATCGGTCTTGGTCAGGCAATGGATGTGGATCTAGTCACTAGGTTGATTGAGAAACCAAATTAGATGGCCATAGGACTGCAGTCAAGTGGAGGTGCCAAATTTGGGTGGAGGTTGGGTTGAAATGCTGGAGGAGCGACATTTTCTGTGGCATTTGGGGGCAGTGACTGCCGCACCACCTGCTGATGATAAGCCCCTACAGGGCATTAGTAGTCACCCATGAAACTTAGGGATTCATGCTATAAAAGTAAGCACAACAATTATTAAATGCTAACTCCTACCATAATCCATTGCATATTAACCACTAGATAATGTAGAAAACCATCAAATAAAACCCTCATCTGCAATGATGACGTCGACCCATACTCCAAGCTGTGCAGAGATGATGCAAAGGTCCGCAAAATATGCTAAAAGAACTTGTAGATGGAAATATAATGATTGCTAACACCTATAGACTGGTACAACTATATGGATCTATACATATATGTATTGTATGGATTCCATATAGATTGTATAAAATTTTGACTGCATATTTTTGTCAAACCCTCCAAAAAAGGCTAAATTTTTTTTGTCATTGAAATATGAAGTGTTTTATATTAAAATTCATCTCTCGAGCCTTCCAAACTTGATGGCAGGGTCCTTTTTTCCTATAAATGTACTTAGCAAAATTTCCTACTTGAATCACTCTCACATTTGGGAAGGGGCTTGCAAATATGAAGCTCTAATACCATTTAAGAGTCACCGATAGACTCAAGCTCCCAGGATCACCTACAAAACTAGAAATAACCTTTCATAAGAGAGTAGCAAGAGAGTTAATTGCTTCAGTATGGTGTAAAATAAAATTGTGATACATAAAGTATATGAGGGACCTTGGTTATATATGCAAGGTAATGAGATAGGACAACATAGGATTATGACAAGTTTCTTAAGCATATTACATGAGACACAAAGAGATAACTATCTTAAGTGTGCCCTAAGAAAGCTTAAGTAAACTAGTTTGAATAGGACCTAATAGGGAAATTGGTTAGGTATAATGCCTTGTTCACACCAACATTCTTGACTTTTTGTGGGGGACTCCGACTCCTAACTCTACTCTAGCATCTAAAGAGGTGCCTTCCCTTTTTTAGGATTTGATATTTAGGGCTCTATGGAGGTTGAAGAGGAGCTTCTTCTTCTTCTATTGGGTTAACTTATTGAGTAGAGAGGATCTTTATAGCTAATGAAATTTTCTCAAGATTATGCATTTCTTCAAAATTGTCCTTAGAAAGACTTGACTATGCCATGCTCTAGATTGTTTCAACTGCCACCTAATCATATTTAGAGCTAGCAAAAGGTGGTAGTTTAGTTTCATGTCTTCTTCTCTGGAATGGAAGAGACTTCTTCTTAGGCATTTCTTATTTTTCTTCTATTTCCTTGTTAGAATTAGAGATGATGATCTCCACTACCACTACCCCAACTCTGGAGGAGGACTATTTCATCCTCTTTTGGATAGTTTTCTTGATGTTTCTTCTTTTGAAGGTGGTAAAGGTGCTCTTCTTCTCTCAAATGGTTCGTCTAAAGCTTGCATATTCAAAGATGGTTGTTCTAACATTGTACTTGTAGTATCTATAGACTATCTAGAAATTCCCTTTTTCTTTTTTTTCTTCCCCCTAGAAATTTCTACTATTTCTTCACTTCATTTGGTTTTTGTAGAAATGGTTCTTGCATATTAACAAGATGAGGTTGTGATGCTTCAATGGCCCCACCCTCTGTTATATTTATCTATCATTAATTGAAGGTGGGAAAAGAGACATCCTAGTAGATTGACTTTTAATTCTTCCCTAATTGACTTTTAATTCTTCCCTCCTTGCACCATGTCTTATATGGTTTAGCATTCTCATATCAAGTCCAAGAATAGTTCCATGCCATCCTTTGCATGTGAAATATTTCATAATTGTAGCAAGGGTATGTCTAGTCAATTGAATCATACACCAATGCCTTCTGTAAACTTTATGCAAAGATAGGCTCATTTGACTCAGAGTAGCATCAATTCCTCAAGTACTATAGTATCCCATGACCAACCATCCAATGCACAGTGAAGCTCAAGATGAAAGGAGAACCCTATCACTATGTGCCAACCATTGAGGAAGAGTTCAAATAGAAGGTTAAATAGGAAACAACCAACACACTAAGGAAAATGTTGGTAGGCACAAAACCAAAAGCAGAATAATACAAGCCACATCTTATTGCAGAACTCTAGAATTACATTGTGGTAGCATTTAGCAATGTGTGGTACTTTTTTAGAGATGATAAGACACAAGGATAGACAGAAGGACATGTCTCTACATAGTTATAAGCTATACTAGAATCTAGTTATATTGCAAGGACAAAGAACATAAGGATAGAATGTAAAAGAAGAAGAAAAGGAGAAAGAATTATAGATGAATGAATATAATATAGGATGAGAGATATGTCACCCAAGCATATGGCATGTATATATCTATGCTTGTGGTATGAATGTACATTATATATGATAAATATATATAAATACATGAATGGAGTCATCTTATGATATGTGTGAATGTGTATAATCTCTCTTTGCTTATATGTTTATTTGTCATAACTATTCTAGTTTCCTTCTTATTGCATCACCCTAGGGTTAAATTTTTGAAATAATTAATTTAAATCTTGGGCCTATATTTTATTGTCAACATTTGGTTCTATTTTTGGGACCCTAATTTGTTGGTGCATAGGAATAAAACTACATAAACAAGAAGATAAATTTGCAATAAAGAATACTACCAGAAAAATAAGTATTATTGGTAGATAGGATGATGATGGAAAAGTGCAATAGCACATACTTGGTGCTCACCCTTAGTAAGGGGTTAGGCACTATTGAGACAAATTCAGTGTGATGCTTGGGATGAATAATAATGGATTAAGGATTGATTAAAATTAATTAATTTTTTTATGGCAAAGGGTGATAGTAAAAGAGAAAGATAAATCATTATTGAGATTAAGATGGGTTTAGGAGAGAGCTAGAAGATGGTCATGGCTAAGAAAAAGGAAGAATAAAGAAGGGCTAAATAGACCTAAAAAAGAGAGGAAAGGTACCAGAAAAGGATAGAAAAGGTAAAAGAGGCATATAGAGAGCATGTTATGAGGGTTGCAACCGAAGAAACCCCTAGAATAGAGGTAGCTTGATGTTCAATAGAAATGGTGCTAACTAATATTGAAGAACCAAAATGGTCCATAACCCTAATTTAAATTGTAAAAGGAAATATGACCAAAATGATGAATGAGTTAAAAGAACATGAGGTGTCGGCAAGTGTGAATGAAAATAACCTTGGATGAAAGTTGTTGTAGATGCAATGGAAAAGGAGAGGCTTATAAGTAATGGTGCTCAACCTATAAAATGGTGAATCTAAGGGTTTTTTGTTGATGAAGATTCTAACAAGTTCCGACCTAAGGTCATAATAAATAATGGTTTTGAGGATTTGGTGACCCCAATATCTGGAAGGAACACACTAAACCTCTACATTGACCATTGGAAAACCTAAAAAGGAAAGGAACAATGGGATACAGAGAAGGAAAGAAATTAAGAAGTCAAAATAGAGTAAGAATAATAGAAGAGATAATAAGATGATAAGAAATATTAGTAGAAAAATTGAATTTTCCATGGAAACATTACTAATGTTGGGAGATGTAAGCCCAACCTTACCTACAGCTATTATAGCACCTTGTTTATCATGGTGGACCCTAATATTCCAGATAGTCAAATTATTTGATAAGATTTGTGACCTTGACTTTGGTATGGTGCTGGGATAATAAACCCTTGGTGAACCCTTTTGGACAACTCCCTCTCTCTAGGAACCATGTTGTAAATATGTGCAAATGATATGAATTCATTGTTGTCTCTTGAATTATTTTATGATAGGAGAGCTCTATCATTGAAACACTAATCACATTATTTCATCTGATAATGTTGTTAGTGCTAATGGATGTGAATTATGCATCATACCTCTTAACTCTCTAACCTTATCTCATACTAGTTCATTTTACCTCAAGGGTGGTTATCTAATTTAGTAAGTTTGGACTTTCGATCTCATGTGATTTGAGCTTAATTCTCAAGGTGACATTTTTCAATAAGTGAGCTTGATTCAAATAGGACATGAAGGATGACAGTTATACAAATAATTGCTCTAATGAATTGCTAATTTGTTTATGTCCTTGAGGAGGACCACTCATGAGTGGGATTAGGATCATTTGATTTGTCGAAGTGGTTTGAGAGATATCAAGGCTAGCCATACAAAAGGAGGAACTCAGGTGAGTGAATGTGGTAAGTTATGCACATTGAGTATCTTGTTGGCAATAACCCTTATAATATGCAATTGTTCAAGAATAAATTAGGTATAATAATGTGATGTTAAACCTAACTCCTATATTTATATTATTATAAAAATGATAATTTAATTTATATGGTAATTTGAGTAGGACATGAGCAATATGAGTCATTGCTAGTTGAGATGTGAATTTTTTTCATTATAATGCAAGTAAAAATGAGTATGATTATTTATGATTAAGCTATTTTGGCTGTGTATATTGGACATATTAATGTTGGAATGAATGTGCAGGAATAAATTGCTAATGGGAGAATCATCAAAACACTGATTTAACCACTTCACTTGATGAAGTCTTGTGTTGTGACCTTGTTTCACCTAGTGAAGTAATGTGCCTTAATGTGACTAAAGTTCCCCTTGTGATAAGTTGTAGTGTTTAATTGTTAGATTAATTTTTTGGGAATTATGTGTTTAGGGTGTTTTAGGTAGGTTTTAATGGATGTGAGTCCACTTAAACTACAAACTCGGATTTGCAATTATAAAGGATTTTAAATGGTATTAAAAATCTAATTTTCTTAGTTTGTGGGTGAAAATAGACGCCTAAGGTAAGTACCTATGTGGTGGAGACCTTTTGGACAACTAATTTTGATCTTTGGACATAATATGACCCTTCATAAACCTCTTTAGAAGGATGTGATGTGACCTAATGTGTGGAGAAATGGAATGTTGATTGATCACTCTCCAATCTCCCCTACCTAGGTTTAGATAAGGGGTTGTGTCAAGTACACCCCCATGACAATGTCTCACACATGTGGAAGCAACCCATAGGTGAGTGCATATGGAAGAGTGTCTAAGTACATCCCTAATCCCTAGGTCTCACACATGTGTGAGCACATGGAAAACATGTGACTTGATTAGGATTGTGAGATAAGATTAGTGGGTGAGTTGGAGACCATGTGTCACTCTCTCATTTGGTTAGGATAAGTGACATGGCACTCCTTATTTATGCCTTCTTTTTAGGCTTGAAGTGGGGGTTATTGGATTTTTTTTCCTAGTCTTGTTGGAGAGAAGGGATTATTGCATTATATAAAAACTTCTTGAGAGAGGATTGTTAGGGTAGCTTGAGAGAAGTGGAAGTTTGTAGAGAAATCCTTGAATGGAAGATTTCATGGAAAATTGGAGACAAGAGCTTTAAGAAGGAAGGAAAGTCTCCATTGCATAAGCTCTATGTGTAGAGATAAGTCATCTCTAATTTGTTGTTATTTCTTGCATAGTTGTCTTATTGTGAATGTTTTTATTTTGTGTGAGTGGTATGGAAGTTTTTTTATAAAAATAAAAAATAAAAAAATTGTGGAATGGTATGTGTTATGTAAAATTGGTGTTGTTGTGTGTTTCTCTTATGGATGTATGTGAATTAAAAGGAAATGGTTCCATTCATTTTGACTATGACTTTGGATTGAGCCCAACCCCTTAGAGATATAGTTGTATGTATATTCCATTTGCCTTACCCATTTGAGTTATAGTTGCATGTATATTCCACTATTTTCTAGGAATGCATATTCTTGTTTGAAATGGGTTCATGATGATTCTCTTGGCTTAGGTGATGGCCAAGGCCTTATACGGTCAAATGAAACCATTTGGATGGGTGGAGAGCATTCTCTCCCCATTGGAATTGTTTTCTTCAACTTGTTGGCTCAAGTGGTGTGGATCTTCTAAGTTGTTTTTTTGGAGATCTTTTGGCTAGGAGGTTATCCCCTTGTGGAGCTTTAAAAAATGTAATCTATATACTATGTGAAAGGAAGCAAGGTACACAAAAACAACTTCCTACACTGATCTAATGAGGAAAGTTATGCAAATTTTTATCTTTTATAGTTATAGATTATGAGATGCACATTAACAAAAAGGTAACAACACATCAAAAATAAGTACAATGTTCACAACACAAGATATACGTGGGGAAAACCTTTTCAGGTGAAAAACCCCACACTCCAAAACCTACACAATGTATTATCAAATCAAAGGATGATTACAACACACTTGTAATGCAAGTTCTTCTAGAAGTACACTGTTATCACCTAGAATTGTGCCTTGCTTGAAGCCTATTTAAGCATTACAATGACACAATGGGACTGATCTCAAGGTATGGGACCTTGCAGATGAGATCAGACCTCTAGAGAAGGTTGGTTCCTCATTCTAAACTTAAGGTTCAGAGAAAAAGCTAAATATAATGCTACTGGTTACTACGGAAAAGGAGGAGAGAGAAACCAAAATAAAAGAAGGGGTGATGCACCAAATTTAGAGTGTTCGGTTGGAACTAACATAACATGATAATGATCTCAAATATTGATATAGATTCACATAGACTTATAACTTTAATAGAGGTTTTAGATAGAAAACTATAACTACAGAAGGGATGAATCATCCACAGAATAAGCCTACAAATTTTAGGTAAACACAGTGTAGAAGTACAAAGACAGGCAAAATATCAGTCTATTATATTGATCATGAAGGCTAAATAGCCATTACAAAGGAAGAAAAGATCAATCCAGATTAGAAAAGACATAGAATGACAACCTTCCCCTCATAGTTGAACTAGAAATGAAGACAAGAGAGGTCCAGAAGAGGACATAGTCCATCAAATTCATACAGTTCTAGGAAATATCATGAGGCCATGATCAAACATCAAGTGCTTCAGCCTAAATAAGGACCCAACAATCAACCAACCCTTTAGAATACATCTTAACATGCTTATATAACATTTAAAATCACTATGTAGCCCTGGGTGTTGAAACTTAGTCAACACATTTTGCCCATGCTGCTTAAAGTCAACCTTAGGGCCCTGTCAAAAAATCAACAGATTTTGAGGGGTACTTCATCTTATTCATTCATTTATGGTACTGGGTATTGAATTTTTTACATTGTTTCAGCTACCTACATGACTTCAACCTGCAACAATGGCGTCACTTGTGGAAGCGTGTTTTTAGGGCACCTAGAAAATGACACCTTTTAAAAGCTTTTACAACACTTTAAAAGTGTTGAATTTTAATTTACTTTGGTGTCTTTTAATATTTTGATTTTCACTTCATGCATTGGTGCCCCTTTGTATTTCCCTTTATCGGCAATTTCGCCTACAGCGAAACTCCCTAGTTGGCAAACTATCAGGTTCATGAACCATTCCTTTAGCCGACTCCTTCCTTCTCCTTAACTTTATTTTCTTCTTTACTTTATGTTTCTTTCATTGGTAAATTTTTCCTTTGGTGAACCACTTCTCTGTTGATGACTTGTCTTTTCTTTTGGCGGTGAACCTTTCCCTTTATCGGTGAGTTCACCAATCGGCAAACTTGCCGATCAGAGAACTACTTGGTTCGTGAATTGTCCCCTTAGCTGATTTTTTCATTTATTTCCTTTTGTCTTTATCTTCTTTTCTCTTTTTCGTTATCAACAAAATCACCTTTTGGTGAACTTTCTGTTTGATCTCCAACTTAGCTCCTCTTCTCTTTACCGACGGGTCACCCTGTTGGCAAATTGACCAACTGACGAACTTGCCAATCGACAAACCCAGTGGTTCGCAAATTGTTAAGTTCACCGATAAGCACTTAACATTTACCTCTTTTTTCCTCACCTTTTGCCCCCCTTTATCAGCAATTCGACCCGTCGGTGAACCAAGAGGTTCATAAACCTTCCTTCTGCCGTTGAACACTTTAACTTTTCCTCTTTCTGCCTTGCCTTCTTGTTGGAAATTTCTCCCATCGGTGATCCGACAACTTCGCGAACCAAACATTTTTTTGACAAAGATTTCTTTGCCTTAGAAGAAATTTCTTTATCTTCTTTTCTCTTTGTCTTTTGAAGAAAACCTGTCTCTTTATCAACAATTTTGTTGATCGGTGAACCTGGTGACCAGAAAACTTTTGATTCGCCAACCTCCAATTTTCTGATAGGGAAAAAAGACTGAGGCAAAATACTTAGAAATTTTAGGATTTTTGAAGGGGGACTTTCTTCCATTTAGGCTTTCTCATATTGGATATTTTTTATGGAAGAAAGGCGGGATTTAAGGGGATCTTTAGGCTATTTTGGCTTGGGCTAAAATATGACAACATTTTGGTGACTATGCAAGGGTGTTTACTTGCTAAACACTAGGATTCAGTGGCCTTATCAATCCATTGGGCACAAAGTTAAAAGGGTTGCAACAATACTGAAACAGGATGGGCCAGACCAACACAAAATGAACATGCCTCCAAAAAACAAAAGAACACAAAACACACCAAACAACAAGGCAAACAAACCCCTAGTGAGGATGTAGCCTATGCAAGAGCACTTATTGAAGGAAAACTAAAACAGAAATAAGTCCTACCCTAAACCTAAACTAACCAACTACGAAACTGACCTAAATAAAGCCATTAACTAGTTCTTGAAAGTAACTACTCTTTCTCAACAATTTACAATACTTCACATGTATGTGGGTAGTTAAAAGGGGGTGGGTAAGGGATGGGCATACAACAAAGTGGTGAAATGCTTCCCAAGGACAAAGAAAAACTCACATATCCACATACACTAATTGGAAATATAGTCACCTGGAAGTGGATAAATGGGCTGATCTAGCCTTTCTTGATGCTCAACCTCATGCTTTGAAGTAAGCATGATGGGTAGCGATTCCTCATATGTCTCTAGTTGCGCCAGATGCCTGATAGGGCATCACTTTGAGATGACATTCAAAATAATAGAGTTGATCTCATGCCTCTACTTTATTTCTTTCTCCTCTTGTTGGTTTGACAGGTTTGACTCCTGCATATCAAATGGAAGAATAACTACCTCCACAATATGTTCAAACCATTCATGAGTTGCCTCACTAAGAGGAGTTGATTTACTATCTAGGTTTGATCAGAAAACATCAAGCTCATCCCAAAAATGGGCCTCCTCCAAGTCTTATGCACTCTTTAGTATATGGGTGCTTATATGCTCTTCTTTATGAGGTGGAACCTTGCTATCACACTTGGCCTCATGTGACAACAACTCCCCATCACCTTCAACATCCTCATGTTGTTTCAGAACTACTGGCATCTACATGTCCTCTTCATATTCAATGAAATTGGGTAGTTCCTGAAATAGAGTGGCGTCATCAACCTTAGCAGTAATCTCTGCAGCAACTTCCTCCTTAATACCCTCATGATTTGACTGCAACTCCATGGAATCCTGCTTGAGCTACCTCTGCAACTAAAGGTTCTCCCCATGCAATCTTTACATTTCCTTCTTATTTAAATGCATGGGAAATGTTTCAAAAGAACCAAACTCTAGAGGATTTAGTTCATTGTACATGAATCATTGCTACTCTCATGTTTGATATACTGCTGCTCCAACTGAATTGGCCCGACTTCCTCTTGCAGCGAGTCTGATCTTTTAATTTTCACAGTGCATGAGAGCTCATTATTAGCAAGTGGCTCTTCTCTAGTCGCAGGTACCTCCTTCCTTGGCTCATCCTTCCAATTAGCCTGATAAATAATAGGTCTACCTTTGAAAAGTGAAATCGTGTCAAGACAAGAGGGGTGACATGGAATGGGGGTTGGAAAGACTTCTCGAAAGGGTTGTTCTAGAGGAATAATGGGTTGGACCTGCATGGGAACAGGCTCTCGTGAATTTTGAGGGCCTCTAAAACTTGGCACTTTGAAATGGAAGGTGGTCTCATAGACTCAAAAAGTTTCCCTTCCCTGAAGCTTGGGAAGTTGAAATGACGAGGCTGCTCCTCCTCAAGATGATTTATAGTGGAAGGGAGGGGTTGTTCAAAACTGGGAATGGAGGGGACTAGTTGGGCTTCTCACCTCTCTATCTAGGCAACCAATTTCCTTAATTGATCTTTAGATAAGGTTGCAAGCTACATAGAAAATTTCTCCCGGTAAGTTTTCTCCTCTACCTCCATCTGTTGTTGTTGAAGATGGCCCTGATAAGCAAGTTCCTCTTGCTGATGGTTATACTCTATAATTCCTTTAACTTCATCCCACTCCTATTGGAAGCCTAAGAGTATCTCCATCACATCACCTTCATTTCTGCTATTAATATTAAAGTCTTCATGTGGCTGATTATACCCTACTTGTCTATTAAAATCATCCAAATGTTCCTTAATCTCTAGCAGAGCAAGGTAGTCTTCTTGGGGTTGATAATAGGCATTATTACGCTGAAAAGAAGACTGAGTAGGGATGTGTGAGAGGTAAGCATCATGAGGATGTTGATAACCTGTTGCAGCAGGGATGCATCACATAAAAATAGAGGCTTTTTGGGCCTAAAACTGATGATATGGGGGTATAAAATTTTCATCCTGGCTAGGCGAAGGGGAGTAGCCATAGTTTCCATAGAAATTTGACATATTGGGGAATCAAAACATGCTAGATAATCATAGAAAATATCCAAAATAGAGAAAAATAGATCCACATTTGAAGAAAACTAGATACATACCAAGAAGAGATTCACCGGGTGATTGAAGTGCTTCTAAAAGCAAGTGAGATCAAGAATATCACTGAAATCTTGATCTTTGATGAATCTTTAAGTACTTGAACTGGATGCACTAGTAGATTTGTTCAATAGAGTCACCATGGTGCATGTTGAATGCTTTCATAGCTACACATGAACTAAAAACAACACCAAATCTTCTCAATTCAGCTCTTACTCAGAGTAGAGGGTCCCACCAAACATGCCAAAAACTATTATCACCTGGAATTACACCCTGCTTGAAGCATGTTCAAGAATTCCAATGACATAATGAGACTAATCTCAAGGTGTGGGACCTTACAGATGAGACCAGACCTCTAGAGAATGTTGGTTCCTCATTTTAAACTTGAGGTTTACTAGAGAAAAGCTAAATCAAATTCTACCAATTACTAAGGAAAAGGGGGGAGGGAGAAACTATAATAAAAGAAGGGGTGATGCACAAGATTTAGAGTGTTTAGTTGGAACTGACATAACACAACAATAATCTCAAATATTGATATAGATTCATACAGACTTATAACTTTAACAGATGTTTGAGATAGAAAATTGTAACTCTAGGTGGGACAAATCATCCACATAATAAGCCTACAAATTTTAGGTAAACACAGTGTAAAAGTACAAAGAGAAAAAATATCAATCTATTATATTGATCATGAAGGCTAAATAGCCATTACAAAGGAAGAAAAGCTCAATACAAATCAAAAAAGACATAAAATGACAACCTTCCCCTCATAGTTGAACTAGAAATGAAGACAAGAGAGGTCCAGAAGAGAACACAATCCATCAGATTCATACAGTTCTAGGAAATATCATGAGTTCATGATCAAACATCAAGCACTTCTTCTTGAATAAGGACCCAAAGACCAATCAACCCTTTAGAATACATCTTAATATGCTTATATAACCTTTACAATCATTGTGCAGCCCTAGGCATTCTGTCAACATGTTTTGCCCATGTTGCTTAAAGTCGACCTAAGGGCCCTGTCACAAAATATGTGGATTTTGAGGGTGCCCATGTCTTGTGTGTTGATTTGACCTTGGAAGGACCTACAAAAGGATGTGTTGCAAGGGTACTTCATCTGATTCATTCATTTCTAGTATAGGGCATTGAATGTTTTACACTATTTCAGCTACCTGCATGACTTCAACCTACAATAATGGCGTCACCTGTGGAAGCATGTTTTTAGAGCACCCAGAAAATCATGCCTTTTAAAATATTTTACAACACTTTAAAAGTGTTGACTCTTAATTTACTTTGGCACCTTTTAATATTTTGATTTTCACTTCCTGCATTGGCACCCCTTTGTATATCCCTTTATCGATGAACTCCCCAGTTGGTGAACTATCGGGTTCACGAACCATTCCTTTAGCTGACTTCTTCTTTCTTCTCCTTAACTTGCTTTTCTTCTTCACTTTATCTTTATTTCATCGATGAATTTGTCCTTTGGCGAACCACTTCTCTGCCAATGACTTGTATTTTCTTTTGGCGGTGAACCTTTCCCTAGATATTAGTGAGTTCACCAGTTAGTGAACTTGTCGATCATAGAACTACTTAGTTCATGAATTATCCCCTTAGCTGATTTTTTCCTTTCTTTCCCTCTATCTTTATCTTCTTTTCTCTTTTCCCTTATTGGCAAAATCACCTTTTGGTAAACTTTCCATTTGATCTCCAACTTAGCTCCTTTTCTCTCTGCTGGCGGGTCACCCTATCGGGGAACTGACCAACTGACGAACTTGTTGATCGAAAACCCTGGTGATTCACGAACCATTAAGTTCATCGATAAGCACTTAACCTTTACCTCCTTTTCCCTCACCTTTTGCCCCATTTTTTGGTGATTCAACCCATCGGCGAACCAAAAGGTTTGTGAACCTTCCTTCTACCGACGAACAATTTAACTTTTCCTCTTTATGCCTTGCCTTCCTATTAGATATTTCTCCCATCGGTGAACTGGCAAGTTCGTGAACCAAACATTTTGCTAACAAAGCTTTCTTTGCCTTAGAAGAAATTTATTTATCTTCTTTTCTCTATCTTTTGAAGGAAACTTGTCACTTTTTAAAAAAATTTGTCGATCGGCAAACCTGGCGACCAACGAACTTTTGGTTCGCCAACCTCCAATTTTGTTGATAGGGCAAAAAGACCAAGGAAAAATACTTAGAAATTTTGGTATTTTTTAAGGGAGACTTTCTTCCATTTAGGCTTTCTCAAATCAGATATTTCTGATGGAAGAAAGATAGGATTTAAGGGGATCTTTAGGCTATTTTGGCCTGGGCTAAAATATGACAACATACACAAATGTTGAATATTAGAGTAACTCTAGAAGCATAATGGTACCTACAAATGAACCATATAACTCCAACTCCAAGCACTTGTATATATAGAGAAATACCAAGATGGAGGTAGCTTCTAGAGCAAGCCACAAATGAATCTCATCCAAATCCACATGGTCCATATTCCAAGGCCATAAAGCATGCAAAAGACACTTGTCAATAATTCCCTTTCATCCCTTACAACCCCATATTTGGGCACCCCAAATTTTTCCAACATAGGTAATGACAGATGCTCTTACACCATCATAAAATCTGTCATATTTGATAACACTTAAATCTATAAGAGAATCTGTCATAACTGACTATTAATAAATGATTCTCTTACAATTTGTCATAGTCAAACATGGGTGCCTACTTTCTCCATGAAAAGATGTTTCTTGACACTATTGTGTCAGGGAAAAAAGCTATCAAATATGTAGAAATTAAATCACAACAAACCCTAACACCCAATGGAGTGCAAGCAAGCCTATGAATCAATCAAACAAATAGCAAATAAACCTAGATTCTAAGCTAAACATTGGCTTATCTCCATTGTTCTCCTCGATCTCGTGTAATGTTCTCAGATTTGCAAGTGTGCAAGGATTGCGAGAAGCTCAAATGGATGCAATAGCACGATGTTGGAGAGTTGTCGTGTGTTCTCATCTGTTCTAAAAAATGGTTGTGGAAGGGGTTTTTAGAGGAAAGCATGTTTGAATGGATGGCTCAGATTAAAAGTCAAATTTGGAGCTAATGAAGGGTGGAGATTGATTAGGGTTTCCCTCCACTACAAGATAAGAGGAAATTTCAAATTTGAGGATATGATGAGGTGTAAAATCAGATAAACTTGCCCAATTTATTTGATTTATTGAGATAAGGTATGTGAAAAGGAGTTGTTTCCATTAAGTGAGGGTGCATTTAAACAAATATTTATTTGTTTAAATTAATTGAATGAAAAGGAATATTAGAGTGTGAATAATTAATTAATTAAAATTAATTATTTAATAATAGAAGAAAATTAGGGAAAAATAGATGGATGATTAGAAAGAGGAAAATTTTAATAGTTGAATTATGAAATTTGGAAGAGAATTGTCCTGAATGTGGATTTGCAATTTAAGTGCATTTTCAAGTGTCTACAACTGTCACACCTGTCATAGAAACTCTATTTCTAGCTCTTACATGTCATTGAATCCGTCATATGTCATAACCTCTTACACAACCCACAAGATATCGATACATGGCAATAATGCCACCTCAAAATGGGATGCCTACATTTTCAAATGTTGACTTGACCATCCAAGTCACCTTCCAAGTGGGATGACATGTCAACATGCTACCTCACACTAAATGACAAAACTGGATGACCAATATTAAATACAATATATGCAATTAAATAAATATACAATCAAATAATAAATGCTAGGAAATTGCAAAGATTCATAGACCTTAATTCCCAACATTCTCCCACTTGTAGAACACCTTACAAGAGCCAATAGAATAATAGGATTTAACTTCTAGGGGCCGAGAGGCCCATAGACTCCAAACACCATCTGAGCTTCACTGTGCTCACGGGTTTTGTCAAGGAATCAGAAACATTCATCAAAGTGTCAACTATATCCAAGTTTACCTTCCCATCTTCTACCATTTCATGAACAAAATGGTACTAGACATCAATATGCTTAGTTCTCATGTGGAAAGTAGGATTCTTTGCCAAACATATGGCACTCTAACTGTCACAACAAATAGTAATCTTCCCTACATCAAACCCAACATCAGAACACAATCTCTTAAGCCAAATGGCTTCTTTACAAGCATGAGTTGCTACCATATACTCTGCTTCAGTAGTGGACAAAGCGACAACAGGTTGCTGCTTACTCATCCAACTAATAGTATCATTGAACATAGTGAACACATAAGCACTAGTGGATCTCCTAATGTCAATGTCACCTACCTAATCTGAATCCACAAATCCTTGAATACAAAGTGAATGTCGAGATCCTATAGGATAACCATGAAAACATAGGGAATACTCAAAAGTACCCCACAAATATTTGAATGCTCTCTTCACCGCATCCAAATGTACCCATCTAGGATTAGCCATAAATTGACTAAGGAATCCGACTACCTGGGCAATGTCTGGTCTTGTATAGACTGTAGCATACATCAAGATACCAACTACACTAGCATAATCAACTCTACTCATATTCTCCATCTTAGAAGGAGACTTCAGACAATCTGCAATAAATAACTTTGCCCCCATCATAACAGGAATAGTCAATGGTCTACAAGCTGCCATGCTAAATCTTTCCAACATGGTATTCACATAATTACTCTAGCCTAACCAAAGTTTTATGTTAGCTCTGTCTCTTTTGATTCCCATTCCAAGAATGTACCTAGCTATCCCTAGATCTTTCATCTCAAACTATGCTGACAACTGAAACTTCAAATCAAAAATAAAATTCTTACCATTCCCAATGAACAATATATCATCAACATACAATGCAATGATGAGAATGCAATCATTATCAAACTTGTAATAAACACAATGATTTGATTTTAATCTCAAAAATCTCAAACTCAACACAAAGGCATCAAATTTCTAGTACCACATCTTAGGAGATTTCTTTAAACCATACAAAGACTTGTTCAACTTGCAAACTAGATTTTCTTTACCTTTTACCACATAGTGCTCTGGCTATGATATATAGATTTCTTCCTCCAAGTCACCATGTAGGAAAGTTGTCTTCACATCCATCTATTCAACTTCTAAATCGTATGTTGTAACAAGTAATAATAGGAATCTGATAGATGTCAACTTTGCAACGAGAGAGAAAATCTCACCATAATATATTCCCTCAACCTAGAAATAACCCTTTGCGACCAACCTTTCCTTAGTACCATCTGAACCAAACTTCTTCTTGAACACCCATTTTCATCCAACATGTTTATGTCCATCAAGCAAGGGCACTAGATCCCAAGTATTGTTTATCTTCAAGGAAGTCATCTCTTCTTCCATGGCCTCTTTCCAAGAATCTACATCACTCATACCCATAGCCTACGCTCATCAATGTTAGAAATCAAAGAAAAATACAACTGGAATCACATAATGAATAACCAAACCTATCAGGTTGTCACCTTATTGAAAGGAAGCTAGGTGTGTAGAAATCGCTTCCTACACTAATCTAATGAGGGGAGGAGAGTGAAAATCAATTTATCCTTACTATTACAGATATGTTAAACCCACTAACAGAGATATTGCAGCAAACACATAAACAAGAAAGTGAGACAGAAGAAGAGAGACACAAGATATACGTGGGGAAAACCCTTATCGAGTGAAAAACCTCACACTCCAAAACTTGCACAATGTATTATCAAAACTGAAATTGTTTACAATACACTTGCAATGCAAGCTTTCAGGAGTCTTTGACACTCGTATCTGGAGACAAACTGGCAGCATAACAGTACCTGTCAAACATGTAATACATCTCCTCTCAAAAGCACTTGTTTATATAACAAATACAAGGCAAATATGGCTCCACATAGGGATGGGCATCCAACATGGCCTCATGGCCCAAAACCCATGCCTATGGACACTTGTCCAACTTTGTAGGATGTTCCTGACACTTGTCAAGTCACCCCATCCCAAGGAGGTCACCTATTTCCAAAATGGGCTATGATAGATGCTCTTACGACTCTTAGAACCGTCATAGAATCTGTCATAGCTGTCATAACTTACAGCTGTAAGAGAATCTATCATACATAGGCTATAAATAGCATATTCTCTTACAACATGTCATAGTCCACCTTGGGGCACCCAAAGATGCCTTTTGCAAAGATGCTATTCGACACATGTCTTCACCTGTCATAGAATCTCCTATTTTTGACTCTTACATGTCATAACTTCATCATAGGAATCTATCATGACCATTACGGTCAATATTCCCTTACACAACATCCAAGATGCCAACACATGGCAAAATATTCCTATCACTAAGTGGGATGCCTATCTCCTCATGTGAGGACAAAATTACATGTGGTCATATGCCATGTAGGATGACACATCACTGTGCTAACTCCCACAATATGACAACATAGGATTTGTATCCAAATAATACAATAGGCAATTAATAAATAAATACAATGTAAAAATACAATGAATTACCAAGGTTGAGACACCTTAATTCCCAACATTCTCCCACTTGTTGAAAACCTTGTAAGAGCCAATAGAATCAATAGGATTTAACTGCTATAGGCTGAGAGGCCCATAGACTCTGAACACCATCTGAACTTCTCTGTGCCCACTGGTTTCGTCAATGCATCCGCAACATTCTTAAAAGTATCTACCTTCTCTGAATTTACCTTCCCATCCTCTAACATGTCTCGCACAAAGTGAAACTAAACATCAATATGCTTTGTTCTGGCATGGAAAGTTAAATTCTTTGCAAGGCAAATCGCACTCTGACTGTCACAACTGATTGTAATTTGTCCTGCATCAACACCAATATCTGAACACAATCTCTTAAGCCAAATGGCTTCCTTACAAGCATGAGTTGTAGCCATGTACTCAGCTTCTGTAGTGGACAAATCAACCACAGGTTGTCGCTTACTCATCCAACTAATTGCACCACCAAACATAGTGAACACATAGGCCCTGGTGGATCTCCTGTTGTCAATGTCACCTGCCCAATCAGAATCCACAAATCCATGAATACAAACTGAATGGAGAAGTCTTGTAGCATTGCCATGATAGTAAATGGAATACTCGAAAGTACCCCTCAAATATTGGAACACTCTCTTAATTGCAGCCTAATGTACCCGTCCAGGATTAGCCATAAATCAACTAAGGACTCCCACTGCTTGGGCAATGTCTGGTCTTGTGCAGACCATAGCATACATCAAACTGCCAACAGCACTAGCATAAGGTACTCTGCTCATGTCCTCCACCTCACTAGGAGATTTTGGACAATCATTAACAGACAACTTTGTCCCCAAAGAAACAGGAACACATAACGGTCTATAATTTGCCATGCTGAACTTGTCCAACACGTTCTTCACATACTTACTCTGGCTTAACCAAAGTTTAATGTTTGCTCTGTCTCTTCTGATTTCCATTCCCAGAATGTACCTAGCTGCCCCAAGATTTTTCATCTCAAACTGTGCTGACAACTGAGACTTCAAATCAGAAATCATATTCTTACCATTCCCAATCAACAACATATCGTCAACATATAATGCAATAATGAGAATGCAATCATTGTCAAAATTGTAATACACACAATGATCAGATTTTGATCTCAAATAACCAATTGACAACACAAAGGCATCAAACTTCAAGTACCACATCCTAGGAGACTGCTTCAAACCATACAAAGACTTCTTAAGCTTGAAAACCAAATTTTCTTTACCTTTCTCTATGTAATGCTCTGGCTGTGACATGTAGATTTCTTCCTCCAAATCACCATGAAGGAAAGTTGTCTTCACATCCATCTATTCTACCTCTAAGTCATAAGTAGCTGCAAGAGATAACAGGAATCTAATGGATGTCAGCTTTGTAACGGGAGAGAAAATTTCACCATAATCAATTCCCTCCACTTGTGAATACCCCTTCACAACCAATCCAGCCTTGTACTTTTCAACATTGCCATCTGCACCAAATTTTTTCTTGAACACCCATTTGCAACCAATGGGTTTCCATCCATCAGGCAAAGGCACCAAGTCCCATGTTTTGTTCTTTTCCAAAGAAGCCATCTCATCCTCCATGGCCTCCTTCTAGGAACCTGCATCCTTCATGCCCATAGCCTCTTTCACAGTTCTAGGCTCATCAGTGTTAGTAAGTAAAGCAAAAGCACAACTAGAATCAATTAATGAATAACCAAACCTATTAGGTTGCTTTCTTGTTTGTGTGGACCTCCTCAATGGCTGAGGTTGAGGTTCTGCTTCTTCTTTTGAGCTTTTAGAGCTGCTAGAGCTCTCCTCATCATCAGGTCTCACAAGGTCTGTTTGTTCAGTCTTCTTAGGGGTAGAAGGAAACTGAACTACATCCTCTTTCTTTTATGACTGTGCTGGCTGTAGAACAATGGAAGAAGGTGTTAGCTCTCTAAAGATAACACTTCTTCTATACAACACTTTTTCAGCCACAGGATCCTAAAGCTTGTATCCTTTCACACCGACACCATAGCCAATGAAAATACATTTAACAGTCTTGTTCTCCAGTTTAGACCATTTCTCCCTAGGCACATGTACATATGCCTCACAACCAAAAACATGAAGATGTCTAACTGAAGGCTTCTTACTAGACCACACCTCCATAGGTGTCTTACCAACAAGAACTGATGTAGAAGATTTGTTTACCAGATAGCAAGCAATGGCAACAGCTTTAGCCCAAAACTTTTGTTCAAGGCTTGCTCCACTAAGCATACTCCTAGCCTTCTCCATCAATGTCCTGTTCATCCTCTCTGCAACTCCATTTTGTTGCAGGGTATATGGAGTTGTCTTATGCCTTTCAATCCCTTGCTCTTTATAGAACTTATCGAACTCTGCTGAACAAAACTCTCCACCATTGTCAGTTCTCAAACACTTAATCTTTTTACTAGTCTGATTTTCAGCAAAGGCTTTAAACTCCTTAAACTGACTAAAGACTTCAATCTTGCTTCTAATAAAATAATCCTATGTCCTTCTACTGTAATCATCTATAAAGATATAAAATATACAGATTTTGAAATCGAAGGAACATTAATAGGACCAAACACATCAGAATGAATAAGATCCAATACATTAGAAGACTTGTGAGAACTAGAGTAAAACTATACACTGTTTTGCTTTCCATAAATGCAATGTTCACAAAAGTTGAACTTGATATTACAATCATTTAACCCCTCAAGGAGGTTTTTATTTTTCAAGGTAAGTAGACCCTTCTCACCAATGTGGCCATATCTCAAATGCCATAACATAGTCTTTCTAGCAGGAAGCTTAGCTTCCATAGCATGTGCACTACCATCAAAACTAGTTACAAAAGATTTCTTCACTGCTTGTTCAGATGGTGGGGATGAAGTCACTGCAGCTCATTTCTTTAAGTTAGAAGAACTATTGCACTATGAAGTGCATGCTTCTAGCTGAAACAGAGTACCTCTCTGAGTACCCTTCACAAGCACCATAGATCCTCTAGTCATCTTGCATCCATCCTTCGAAAAGAGAACCTGCACACCTGCATCATTCAACATACTTATAGAAAGCAAGTTCTGTGCAAGGCCTGGAATGTGCATAACTCCAGTGATCCCCTTCACTCATCCATCAAAGAATTAGATTGAGACTCTTCCACTACCAACAATCTTTAGATGAGAGTCGTCACCTAGGTACACTCTTCCACCATCAAACTCTTCATATTTCATGAACCAGTCTCGATGCGAGGTCATGTGGAATGATGCACCAGAATCAATCAACCACACATCATCAGATGCATGGGTGGCCAGGGCTGCGATGACGGCATCACCATCATCTTGTGACTTGTCAGAATCTGAATCAGGAGTTTTCTTCTTCTTTTTCTTCTCCTCTTTGCATTCCTTTTGAAAATCCCTAGTTTCACCACAGTTCCAACAAAGAGCCTTGGGCTTTCCAAGAGATTTGGATCTCCCACAGGATTTGGATCTGCCCTTATCACCTTTCTTGTCCTTCTTCTTCCCTTTCTCTTTGGGTCTTCCATAAACCACAAGAGCCTCTTTGGCTGTCTCAGAAGACTTCCTCTGCATTTCTTTAGATAACAGTGAGGACACCACATCTTCCATCTTGAAGGTGGTAGTGGTGCTTCTGATAGCCATGACAAGATGATCTCATGAATCTGGCAAAGAACAAAGCAGGGTCATACATCGATACTCCTCCATTTTCACACCCATAGATGTCAACTGTGCAATGATCATGTTGAAAGCATTCATGTGGTCTGAAACAGATCCTCTGTCTTCCATCTTCAGAGTGAACAACTTCTTTTTCAGGAAAAGTTTGTTTACCAAGGACTTGGTTTGATAAACATCACCCAACTTCTTCCAAAGATCTTTCATGCTCTTCTCTTTATGGACATTCAATAGGATAGAGTCAGCTAAACAGAGTCTTATGAGACCCTCAGCCTTCCGATCTTTGAGGTCCCAATCAACTTGTGACATTGTTGTAGGTTTCACACCGGATACCATTTCCCATAGGTCACAATCAACAATTAGGTCCTCCATCTTGAGTTTCCACAACTCAAAATTAGTGCCATTGAATTTCTCAACCTCTAACCTTCTGGATGTGGTTGCCATCTCCTTGCTGCAACAAGATACAGAATGCTCTGCACAACATCCCGCTCAACCTAATATCAATACAAAAAACCCCTACCCAGCAACTAGAACCAAAATTGGCCAGGCTCTGATACCAACTGAAAGGAAGCTAGGTGTGGGGAAATTGCTTCCTACACTAATCTAATGAGGGGAGGAGAGTGCAAATTCAATTTATCCTTACTATTATAGCAATGTTAAACCCACTAATAGAAATATTGTAGCAAACACATAAACAAGAAAGTGAGATAGAAGAAGAGAGACACAAGATATACGTGGGGAAAACCCTTATGGGGTGCAAAACCCCACACTCCAAAACCTGCACAATGTATTATCAAAATTGAAATGGTTTACAATACACTTGCAATGCAAGCTCTCAGGAGTCTTCGACACTCGTATCTAGAGACAAACTGCCAACATAACAGTACTTGTCAAACCTGTAATACATCTCCTCTCAAAAGCACATGTTTATATAACAAATACAAGGCAAATATGGCTCCACATAGGGATGGGTGTCCAACATGGCCTCATGGCCCAAAACCCATGCCTATGGACACTTGTCCAACTCTTTAGGATGCTCCTGACACTTGTCAAGTCACCCCATCCCAAGGAGGTCACCTATTTCCAAAATGGGCTATGACAGATGCTCTTATGACTCTTACAACCATCATAGAATCTGTCATAGCTGTCATAACTTACATCTGTAAGAGAATCTATCACACACAGGCTATAAATAGCATATTCTCTTACATGTCATAGTCCACCTTGGGGTACCCAAAGATGCTCTTCGACACATGTCTTAACCTATCATAGAATCTTCTATTTCTGACTCTTACATGGCATAACTTCGTCATAGGAATCTATCATGACCGTTACGGTCAATATTCCCTTACACAACATCCAAGATGCTGACACATGGCAAAATATTCCTACCACTAAGTGGGACGCCTATCTCCTCATGTGAGGACAAAATTACATGTGGTCATATGCCATGTAGGATGACACATCACCGTGCCAACTCCCACAATATGACAATATAGGATTTGCATCCAATTAATACAATAGGCAATTAATAAATAAATACAATGTAAAAATACAAGGAATTTCCAAGGTTGAGACACCTTAATTCCCAACACTTATTTGCATAGAGCTCCTCAAAATTTGAGGTTGAGGTTCTTCTTCTTCTTCTGAACTCTCAAAGATACTAGAGCTCTCCTCATTATCAGGTCCAATAGATGTCTTCAGTTCAACTTTCTCAGGGGTGGAAGGAAGTTGAACCATATCCTCTTTCTCTTCTTATTTCTTTGGTTGTAGAACAATAGAAGAAGGATTGAGCTCTCTGAAAATCACACTTCTACTATACATAACTCTCTCAACCAATGGATCCCAAATCTTGTACCCTTTCACATTAATGCCATAACCAATGAAGATACACTTCACAACCTTGTTCTCCAACTTAGACCTCTTCTCCTTAGGCACATGTGCATATGCCTCACAACCAATTACTCGAATGTGATGAAGGGGGTAAATCACAAAACACACAACAACATAAATTGCACATAGAAAATAGAATATTGTTTTATTGATTTGGACAACTCATTACATTACAGAAGCTCAAATACAATCAAAGGAATCAATCCTCCACAGGTTCAACACATTATATCTACCTATCACCATGCTCTAAAATCTTCTGCCTTATGTAACCCCAAATCAGCTAGGGTTTTTGTTTTCCCACCTTTTCTTGACTCTACACTTTCCCCCTTATATCTACTACTACCAAGGGTTCCCAAAAATGGTTATTAATAGCCTTTTTGGTGGCCTCTAACCAAATTTTAAATTTTGCATCTCCCTCCAAAAATAGGTCAACTTTCGAGAGCCATAACTTTTGATCTGGGTGTCTGATTGACAAACCGTTTGAAGTTCCAAAAATCTCACAGAGTGCTCTATGCACTTAGAGCCCACTCTATCAGTTTTGCCCTTTTTGGGCCCGTACGAGGCCATTTAGTGCCTCAAACTTGAATTTGAATAATTTTCAGGCATTTTTTAGGAAACAAAAACTTTAATATCTTTTAGCTCACAAATGATATTTGTGTGATTCCTTCACCAAAGGTCTTATTTTTCATTTACGAAGCTTCATGTAAAGTTTTGCTTCAATCTGTGCCCAAATGTAAACTTTCCAAAAATAGCAGTTTGGAAAAACTGAAAGTTCTACATCATTATTCAAGCGATTATGGAATCAAAAACACTAATTTTAAAAAGAAATGAAAATAACATCAATGATTTTGAATCAACATCTTTTTTTTGGGTGATGCAAGATTGCCCTTACACCACTGGATGCTTCTGCATCAAACATCCAGGGTAATTTTGAGAAGTGACCTTGTCACATCTCAGGTGTTTGAGGAAAACCTCAAACAGTCAACTTCTGCCTTAGATAACTAGGAAGAATCTTCAATAGGCCTTCCTTTCCACTTCACCAAATATTCTTTATATTGTCTATTCTGAGTACTCCTTCCCACACGGCTATCCAAGCTCTCTTCTATCTCCTCCTTTGAAGTAGATGCTGGAATACTCCACTATTCTTCTATTGGTCCATCCTCTATTCCACCTTTATGATATTCTGATAAATCAGTAATGTTGAAAATAGGGGAAATGTTGATCCCACTCGGCAGCTCTACCTCATATACATTTCCTGAATCGTGCTTCTTCAAAATCTTGCATGGTCCAACTTTCTTCATTTTCAACTTATTATATGTTCCAATTGGAAACCTCTCTTTTCTCAAGTGAACCATGACTTTATCTCCTACCTGAAATTCCTTATATCTCCTCTTCTGATCTGTCATAGCCTTGTACTGATTATTCATCTTATTAATGTGCCTTCTTACCTCTTCATGCAAATTGTTCAGGTGTTCTACAAAGTCTTTAGCTTCGACACTTGTCTTTTATCCCTTGTCCAGCTTCCTTAACTCTGAAGCATTTCTTAGACTACTCCCATAAACAATCTAGAATGGTGATTTTCTTGTGCTCCTATTGACAAAATTGTTGTAAGCAAATTCTACCTGTGATAAAATTAAATCCCATCCCTTGGCCTTATCTCCTACTAAGCATCATAGAAGGTTACCCAAACTCCTATTCACCACTTCTGTTTGTCCATCAGTCTATGGATGGTGTGCAGAACTGAACTTCAAATCTGTCTTCAACTTCTTCCACAATGTCCTCCAAAAATAACCAACAAACTTGGTATCTCGATCTGAAACTATGCTCTTAGGTAGACCATGTAGTCTAACCACCTCTCTGAAAAATAACTCTGCAATATGAACATCATCATGAGTCTTCTTATAAGGAATAAAATGTGTCATCTTTGAGAATATGTTCACCACCACAAAAATGGAATCATGTCCTCTCTGTGTCCTTGGTTGGCCAAGAACAAAATCCATACTAATATCATCCCATGGCTTCTTTGGTCTAGGTAATGGCTGATATAGCCCTATATTATGACTTGTTCCTTTTTCCATCTAACACACTCTGCAACTCTGCACAAATTTCCTCACATCTTGCTGCAACTATGGCCAATAATAATTCTCACCAACAACAGCAATGGTCTTATCTTGACCAAAGTGTCCAGTTAATCCCCCACTGTGCTTCTCCTTAATCAGGTTCTCTCTCATGGAAATCCTCAGAATGCACAATTGGCTTCCTCTAAACAGCATGCCATTTTGGATTATGAAATCCAACTGTTTTGTCTTGTCCAAAGTAATAGGTTCCAAACAAGCTTTCCAAGCCTATGTAAAATTTGGATCTTTGGGATACAAACTTTTGAGCTCATCGAACCCAACAACCTCTATCTTCATTTATGTCAACAAATTTTACTTTCTGCTTAAGGCATCTACAACTATGTTAGGCTTTCCACTCCTATGCTTCAAAATAAAAGTATAACTCTACAAAAACTAAACCCATTTTAAGTGCCTCTGGTTCAACTTCTCTTGACTATTAAGATATTGTAAAGCTTGATGATTATTATATAAAATAAACTCTTTTGGCAACAAATAATGTCTCCATTTCTTCAAAGCCTAAACTATTGCATAAAACTCTTGATCATAAATAGAATACTTTTTCTTGGCATCATTAAGCTTCTCATTGAAATAGGCAATGGGCTTACCTTTTTTGTTCTCTTGCTCTCTTTTTCTCCTGATGCTAGATCATGGAGTGTGATCCGAAACATTGAGAGAAAAAACTTTAACACAGTTTAATCCTAAAACACTACATTAATTCATTATGGAGTGTGGAAATCTGATGTCTATCAGCTCCTATAGTACTGCCACTAGTATCACAATCTACCTGAAATGCATTATTAAAATCTAGAAGTGCCAAAACAGGTTGCTTTGTGACTTTCTACTTCAATGTATCAAAACTCTTGTTTGCTCCTATAGTCCATTTAAACTTTTTTCTGTCCCCTCTCATTGTCTCAGTTAGGGGTGCACAAATGCTACTAAAATTTCTGATAAACTTTCTGTAAAAACATGGCAAACCATGAAAAGATCATACCTCTGTAGCACTCCTTGGCATAGGCCATTCAATGATAGCCCTCACCTTCTCTAGGTCCATCTTAAGACCTTCCTCTGAGACAACAAATCCCATGTATACCATCTCCTTCTTTGCAAAACTACATTTCTTTAGATTAATCAACAACTTCTCCTCCCTCAGCTTCTTTAAAACTCTTCTGATATGCATCAGAGGCTCATCCCAAGTCTTACTAAAAATCAAAATGTAACCTACATAAACAATAACAAAACTTCCCAAAAACTCTTTCAATACCTCGTTCATGAGCTACATGAATGTGCTCAGTGCATTGGTTAGCCCAAATGCCATGACTAACCATTCATACAAACCTTCCTTTGTCTTGAAAGTTGTCTTCCATTCATCTCCTTATCTGATTCAGATCTAGTGATATCCACTCTTCAGGTTAATCTTCGTGAAGTACTAGGCTCCACTCAAATAATCCATTATGTCATTCATTCTAGGAAATAGAAATATGTACTTAATCATGATCTTATTGATGGCTCAGGAATATGTACACATTCTCCACTCTCCATTTTTCTTTGGTGCTAGTATTGTAGGTACCACACATGGACTTAGGCTCTCCCTTATTAGTCCCTTCCTTAACAGCTTGTGAACTTGTCTATTCAGATCTTTATTTTCTACAGGAGTCATTCTATGGGCTGCCTTATTTGGCAAACTAGCTGCTGGTATCAAATACATCTGGTGACTTATCTTCTTCACCGTTGGTAAACCTTCTGGTACATTATCAGAGACAATGTCTTGAAATTCTTCCAACCAATCTAAGACTTTTGCTGGTACATCTTCACATTTATCTTGAATAATCTTAGGAATCAATGCAAAGCAATGACGCTCATGCTTCATACCCTCCAAAAATTTCTTTCCATCTACCAAGAAAATTATGGCAATACTACATACCTTTTCTTCCACCTCCTTCAAGGGCTTCAACTTATGACAAACTCCATCATTTGTTAGGGAATATGTGATTGCATGGCCATCATGGACAACGCACCTATAATACTGCCACAACCTCCCCAATAGCATATGACATGCATGTTAGTTTCAAGACAGATAACTGAGAGGGGGGATGAATCAATTGTCCAAAAATTTTCTCTTATTAACCACTTAAATCCTTCTTGTAATTCAGCGGCATAATAATAAATCAATCATGGAAACATAATGCAACAACTCAAGAGTAGAAACACATTAACACATATGACTCCAAGATTTTAACGTGGAAAACCTGGTTAAGGGAAAAACCACGGGGTGACTAACCCAAGATTGTATTCTCTGTTAAAAGAATAAGAAGAACAAATGGCAAATGCCAATTAGGGCTCACTGCCTGAGCACACTGCTCAAAAGAGGCCCACTGCCTACAGGAGACACTGTCTATAGAATAATAAATATTACATACTTGAACTAAAGAATAGCATCTTCACCATGCTTGAGTCAATTCCATTTAAGCTCAACACTTCTGCTCTGCCTTTCCTACTTCTCCTCTCTACCACACTCTCATCTCCACCAAGATACCTTTGAAATGACATCACAAGTCTTATTTATACAAGACATCAACTTTGGGATAATCATCAAAGTCGGCATACTTTACAGAGCAAATACTCAAATGCAACTTGATTTATTACAAAAGACTTCATGCAAATCACCACACTGTTGGCCACATATATCTGGGACTTAAATATTCTTAGAGGAACATGCCATCCTTCACAGAACATCTTCAAGATCATCCGCAAGATGTGTAAATCATCCGGTTGGCCAAGTTTAGGAAGAACATAATCATCCAAAAGTAATTCTTCAATTATGAGCTCAATATTCAATGCGGACCACCAACAGGAACTGGACACAATCTAGAGATCCCCACAAGCTTGCCTGAAACACCAAGAACATCCACACTACTTCTACTTACTGAAATCGTTCTCTTCTTCATACAGAACCTCAAGAACACAGCCTGTCATCACTGTCATATTGGAATAGATGCTTGAGGACCTCTAGACCATGAACCAATTGAGTTGTCAATTCATATTGACTTCCTAAACACTCCACCAAATTCGCAGAGCAAGATATTGCATTTCTGGATCTCACCAGACCTATTTGTGTCACTCTGTCACCTCTGAACATCTACCAGAACCGGTTTTACTCAGATGTTCATAACTTCTTCAAGTCTTCATGTGGACCTCTCAAATCTTTACTAGATCACCTTTAGACACATATCTACAAACCCTTTGATGCACATCCTCTGATCTTCATCTTAGCTGGGATCTTCACTTCATAGAGCTTCACTATCTTCACTGTTCTTCTCTGTTTCTGATAGGACTAATTTTCTCAATATCCTCAGCATACAACTCATCCAATCCTTGACATCAATGTAATAGGAGTTTGTTGACATCAATGACAATACTGGTTAGGCCCATACTTTCAACAATCTCCCCCTTTGTCATTGATTGCAACATATGATATGAAAAACTATTTTAACCATCAAGACAAGAACTTCTCCTTACTAACTGACATAACTCCCCCTATCAACAACAACCATTCACATGTCTTCTCTTCCTTTACTGCTCCCCCTAAGTAGCAGCTTCCTATCATCATTATGAACCACAAGATATGACTGTGAGATCCACCAAACTGATGCACATCAGTGCACCTTAATTCAGAACCGGAGGGGTAATAACCCCTAACTTCTCCCTAAGATACTCAAAAGAGTCCTTAGGTAGAGGTTTAGTAAAAATGTCTGCAATCTGATCCTTGGAGGGCACAAACTCCAATCTGACTTCATTCTTGTTCACCTTCTCTCTCAAAAAGTGAAACTTGATGGATATATGTTTTGTCTTTGAATGCAACACTAGATTTTTTAATATATTTATTGCACTTGAATTATCACAGAAGATTTTGATAGGTTCCTCATACTCCACTCTGATGTCTCTTAGCATTTTCTTCATCCACAATAATTGACTGCAACTATCTGATGTTGCAATATATTATGCTTTTGCAGTGGACAGAGATATTGCCTCTTATTTCTTGCTCAGCCAAGAAACCAATCTTTTCTCTAAAAGAATGCTCCACCACTGGTACTCTTCTGGTCATCCACATCTCATGCCCAATCCGCATCTATATATGCATGAAGAGAGAAATCATGATCTCTAGGATACCATAAACCATACTCAACAGTTCCTTTTAGATATATGAGAATCCTCTTGATTGCCATGACATGAGATTCTCTCTGATCAACTTGGAATCTAGCAACAAGACCAATAGCATTCATAATGTCAGGTCTAGTTTGAGTAAGATACAATAGTCCTCAAATCATTGACCTGTATTTTTTCTGATCAGCCTTAGGAGAGTCATCATCTTTGCTCAATTTACATCCGGTTGCCATGGGAGTATCCATTGGTTTTGAGTCTTCCATCCCAAATTTCTTAAACAATTCTTTCACATATCTGGTCTGTGAAATGAAGATTCCTTTCTTTGTTTGAATGATTTGCAGTCCCAAGAAGAAATTTATTTCCCCAAACATGGACATCTCAAATTCAATTTTCATTTGATTTGCAAAAGTTTTGCACATACTATCTCTTCCTCCAAAAATGATATCATCAACAAATACTTCAACAATCAAGATATTTTCATGATCAATTTTGAAGTACAAGTTACTGTCAGCAGTACTTTTGTTGAAACCAATCTTCAAAAGATGTTTATCTAGTCTTTCATACCAAGTTCTTGGGGCTTGTTTGAGTCCATACAATGCTTTCTTCAACTTGTAGACCATATCACCATGATCAGACAATTGAAATCCATCTAGTTGCTCAATGTATATTTCTTCTTCCAAGTCACCATTCAGGAAGGCAGACTTGACATCCATCTGATATATTTTGAAGTCCTTGAAGGCAGCAAAGGCAAGAAATAATCTGACTGCTTCAATTCTTGCCACCAGAGCAAAAGTTTCTTCAAAATTAACTCCTTCTACTTGAGAATAACCCTTGCAAACCAATCTGGCTTTGTTTCTGACTACTTCACCATCTTCATTCAGTTTATTCTGGAAGATCCATTTGGTTCCAATCACATTTTTATTTCTAGGTCTGGGAACAAGATCCCAAGTGTGATTTTTATCAATCTGCATCAACTCTTCCTTCATTGCTTTAGTCCAGCTTTCATCATTGCATGCTTCACTTACTGTTTTTGGTTCAATTTTTAAAATCAGACATTACTTTTCTGAATCTTGAGCAATCTTTCTTCTTGTTTGAACACCTTTTCTTTTATCACCTATGATCTGATCTTCAGAGTGATTCAGTCTTACATACCTGGGAGTTTTGAGAATTTCTTGCACTTCTATTTCTTGAATAGGTTCATTCAAACTTATCTCTTCTTCCTGATTCTCCGGATCAGTTTGGATCTGAATTTTAGAAGGGGCTTGACTTCTTGGACCAAAACATCATTCTGATCATCTTCTTCATATTTATAAAACCTTGAGGGTTTTTCAATACCTTCATCAACCTTCACATTTGTACTTTCTATAATCTTTCACAATATCTTGTTGTAACACCGGTATGCTTTGCTTTGAGTAGAATAACCCAAGAATATTCCTTCATCACTTCTAGCATCAAATTTGCCAAGGTCTTCATCTCTTTTAATGTAATATTTGCTACCAAAGAAGTTGAAATACTTCACAGTGGGAGTGATGCCAAACCAGAGTTCATAAAGGGTCTTACCAGTATTATTTATGATTTGTACTCGATTGAGAGTATAGACAGCAGTGCTCACAGCTTCTCTCCAGTAGATATGAGGAACATTTGCTTCCATCATCATGGTTCTAGATGCTTCTTGGATGCTCTGGTTCTTTCTCTCCACTACTCCATTCTGCTGCAGAGTCCTTGGAGCAGATAACTATCTTTTTATCCCATGTTTCTCACATAATTCTATGAACTCTCCGGATGTGAATTCTCCACCTCTATCAAACCTGAGATATTTTATGTTTAATATGGTTTCATTCTCTACCATAGCTTTGAATATTTTAAATTTCTCAAGAGCCTCAGATTTCTCTTTTAGAAAATTCACCCACATCATCCGGGAGTGGTCATCAATTAATAACATGAAGTATCTATCACCTTGCAAACTCTTGATTCTTTCCGGTCCACATAGATCAGTATGTACTAAGTCCAACAATCCAGTAGAAGATTGTTCCTTACTTTTAAATGTGACTCTTCTCTGCTTACCCAACTGATATTCTTTGCACAAACTATTGGTAGGTTTCACCAATCTTAGAAGATCTCTTACATCCTGAGTGTTGCTTATCTTGATGATATTATCAAAATTCACATGACACATTCTCCTATGCCACAACCAACTCTGATCAATTTGAAGCAAAAAACAACTTTTGCCAGTACCAACCAAGTGGAAGATGTTACCTTTTGTTTGAGTACCGAATACAATCTCTGTTCCAGATCTTACATTTTCCATTTTTGAATCAGAGATCATAGCCTTTGTCCACCAACTGTCCAACACTGAGAAGATTGTGCTTTAGACCTTCAACATACAGTACATTACTAGTTTTGTTCTTTCCATCAAAAGAAATAGTTCCTCTACCTCTGATTCTACCAGCAAAATTATCACCAAATTTTTCCACTCCTCCTTCATATCTTTCCAAATCTATGAACTTATTTTTGTCACCTGTCATATGGTGGGAGCATCCACTATCAATGACCCAGTCATCATTTTCTTCAACTTGGGAAGCCAGAGCTCTTTCTATCATTTTATGATTGACAGATTCAGAGGGCATTGGATTTTCTTCCTTGATGGCAATAAACACCCAGTTACTTCCAGATTTTTTTCTTGTCTCTGATTCATCATCTGTTACTCCATCATCATCATCTTCATGAACATAGTAACATTTCTTTGGAATCTTGATCTGTTTGGATTTCCCCTTGAAAATCTTTCCGAACACCTTGAGGCAAAATGACCAATCTTATTGTAGTTGAAACATTTGAAGGGCAATTTTCCTTCATACTTACCGGATCCTCTTGGCAGTCTTTTTGCAATAAGGACTTCAAGTTGAGAAGCTTTTGCTTCATCTTCTTCCATATCTTTTCTTGCTTTTTCATACCATGATAGTTTCTTTGAGGAGTTCTCTCTTGGATCAAACTTTTGTTTGCCTTTTACAGAGGCACTAGCTTTGAATGCAAATTCAGTCTTAGGGGGTGCATCTCCAAACTCGGTCAATTCAAATGTAGCTAATTTTCTAACCAATTGATCCCTTGTGATATTTGAAAAAGATCTGAATTCTTCAATAGCAGCAACCTTGTATTTGTAAGGAGGTAGGGATCTGAGAACTTTGGCAACAATCTCATCTTCATCCAAGATTCCACCAGCACACCTAATGCCACAAACAAGCTCATTTACTTTTGGCATAAATGTAGTGATATTTTCATCTTCAGGTTTTGAATTTTCTTTTCTGACTCTATAGCTTGGCACATTTAACATATTTGTCTCCTTCATGCAGAAGTTTCAGTTTTTCCCAAATCTCATATGCAGTTTTTAAATCTATAACATTTGTCAGCTCTGAATCAGATAAGGCACTTAGTAAAGCTTCTTTAGCCCGAAGATTGTCTCCAGCATCTTTTATTTCATCTATACTTGTCGGACCATCCTTTGGAAGAACATACTTCTTTGAACCATGATCCAATATTGCATTCCCATACATTGCAAGTGACATTCCATGAGGCTTTTCCAAAGAGTGTAATTGGTTCCATCAAACCTCGGACTATCCTTCATATAGGAAGACATCCTTGATCTCCTCAAGCGGTTAATCTTTTTTTGAGGAACTTGGCTCTGATACCAATTGTTAGTTTCAAGACAGACAACTGTGAATTAGTTGTCCCAAACCTTTCTCTTATTAACCACTTAAATCCTTCTTGTAATTCAGCAGCATAATAATAAATCAATCATGGAAACATAATGCAACAATTCAAGAGCAGAAACACATTAACACATATGATACCAAGATTTTAACGTGGAAAACCTGGTTAAGAGAAAAACCATGGGGTGACTAACCCAAGATTGTATTCTCTGTTAAAAAAATAAGAAGAACAAATGGAACATGCCAATTAAGGCTCACTACCCGAGCACATTGCTCATAAGAGGTCCACTACCTACAGGAGACACAATGTCTACAGAATAATAATTATTACATACTTGAACTGAAGAATAGCATCTTCACCATGCTTGAGTTAGTTCCATTTAAGCTCAACACTTCTGCTCTGCCTTTCGCACTTCTCCTCTCTACCACACTCTCATCTCCGCCAAGATACCTTTGAAATGACTTCACAATTCTTATTTATACAAGACATCAACTTTGCGATAATCTTTAAAGTCAGCATAGTTTACAGAGAAAATACTCAAATACAACTTGATTTATTACAAAAGACTTCATGTGAATCACCACACTATCGGCCACATATATCTGGGACTTAAATCTTCTTAGAGGAACACGCCATCCTTCACATAACATCTTCAAGATCATCTGTAAGATGTGTAAATCATCCAGTCGGCCAAGTTTAGGAAGAACATCATCATCTGGAAGTAATTCTTCAATTACGAGCTCAATCTTCAATGTGGACCACCAACAGGAACTAGACACAATCCAGAGACCCCCACAAACTTGCTTGAAACACCAAGAACATCCGCACTACTTCTGCTTACTAAAATCATTCTCTTCTTCATCTAGAACCTCAAGAACACAATCTGTCATCACTGTCATATTGGAATAGATGCTTGTGGACCTCTAGACCGTGAACCAATTGAGTTGTAAATTCACATTGACTTCCTAAACACTCCACCAAATCCACAGAACAAGATATTGCATTTTCGGATCTCACCGGACCTATTTGTGTCACTCTGTCACCTCTTATCATCTACCAGAACCAGTTTTACTCAGATGTTCATAATTATTCAAATCTTCATGTAGACCTCTCAAATCTTTACTAGATCACCTTCAGACACATATCTACAAACCCTTTGATGCGCATCCTCTGATCTTCATCTTAGCTGGGATCTTCAATTCATAGAGCTTCACTGTCTTCACTATTCTTCTCTATTTCTGATAGGACTAATTTTCTCAATATCTTCAGCATACAACTCATCCAATCCTTGACATCAATGTAACAAGAGTATGTTGACATCAATGACAACACTGGTTAGGCCCATACTTGCAACAATCTCCCCCTTTGTCATTGATGGCAACATATGATGTGAAAAACTATTTTAACCATCAAGACAAGAACTTCTCCTTACTGACTGACATAACTCCCCCTATCAACAACAACCATTCACATGTCTTCTCTTCCTTTACTACTCCCCCTTTGATTAGAAACCACTTTTTTTTCACATGTCTTCTCTCCCCCTTTGACATCAATGGCAAAGGGCACATACTTGCATCAATACAGACTGCTCCCCCTGAGTAGCAGCTTCCTATCATCAATATGAACCACAAGATATGACTATGAGATCCACCGGACTGATGCACATCAGTGCACCTTAATTCAGAACCGGAGGGGTAATAACACCTAACATCTCCCTAAGATACTCAAAAGAGTCCTTAGGTAGAGGTTTAGTAAAAATGTCTGCAATCTGATCCTTGGAGGGCACAAACTCCAATCTGACTTCATTCTTGTTCACCTGCTCTCTCAACAAGTAAAACTTGATGGATATATGTTTTGTCTTTGAATGCAACACTAGATTTTTTGATATATTTATTGCACTTGAATTATCACAGAAGATTGTGATAGGTTCCTCATACTCCACACTGATGTCTCTTTGCATTTTCTTCATCCACAATACTTGAGTGCAACTACCTGATGTTGCAATATATTCTGCTTCTGCAGTGGACAGAGATATTGCCTCTTGTTTCTTGCTCAACCAAGAAACCAATCTTTTCCCTAAAAAGAATGCTCCACCACTAGTACTCTTTCGGTCATCCACATCTCCTTCCCAATCTGCATCTATATATGCATGAAGAGAGAAATCATGATCTCTAGGATACCATAAACCATACTTAACTGTTCCTTTTAGATAACTAAGAATCCTCTTGATTGCCATGACATGAGATTCTCTAGGGTCAGCCTAGAATCTAGCAACAAGACCAACAGCATTCATAATGTCAGGTCTAGTTTGAGTAAGATACAATAGTCCTCCAATCATTGACTTATACTTTTTCTGATTAGCCTTAGGAGAGTCATCATCTTTGCTCAATTTACATCTGGTTGCCATGGGAGTATTCATTAGTTTTGATTCTTCCATCCCAAATTTCTTCAACAATTCTTTCACATATTTGGTCTGTGAAATGAAGATTCCTTTCTTTGTTTGAATGATTTGCAGTCCCAAGAAGAAATTTATTTCCCCAAACATGGACATCTCAAATTCACTTTTCCTTTGATTTGCAAAAGTTTTGCACATACTATCTCTTCCTCCAAAAATGATATCATCAACAAATACTTCAACAATTAAGATATTTTCATTATCCATTTTGAAGTACAAGTTACTATCAGCAGTACCTTTGTTGAAACCAATCTTCAAAAGATGTTTATTCAGTCTTTCATACCAGGCTCTTGGGGCTTGTTTGATGCCATATAGTACTTTCTTCAACTTGCAGACCATATCACCATGATCAGACAATTGAAATCCATTCGGTTGCTCAATGTATACTTCTTCCAAGTCACCATTCAGGAAGGTAGACTTGACATCCATTTGATATACTTTGAAGTCCTTGAAGGTAGCAAAGGCAAGAAATAATCTGACTGCTTCAATTCTTGCTACCAAAGCAAAATTTTCTTCAAAATCAACTCCTACTTAAGAATAACCCTTGCAGACCAATCTGGCTTTGTTTCTGACTACTTCACCATCTTCATTCAGTTTATTCTCGAAGACCCATTTGGTTCCAATCACATTTTTATTTCTAGGTCTGGGAACAAGATCCCAAGTGTGATTTTTCTCAATCTGCATCAACTCTTCCTTCATTACTTTAGTCCAGCTTTCATCATTGCATGCTTCATTTATTATTTTTGGTTCAATTTTTGAAATCAAACAATACTTTTCTGAATCTTGAGCAATCTTTCTTCTTGTTTGAACACCTCACTTTTATCACCTATGATCTGATCTTTAGAGTGATTTAGTCTTACATACCTGGGAGTTTTGGGAATTTCTTGCACTTCTATTTCTTGAATAGGTTCATTCAAATTTATCTCTTTTTCCTGATTCTCCGGATCAGTTTGGATCTGAATTTCAGAAGGGGCTTGGACTTCTTGGACCAAAACATCATTCTGATCATCTTCTTCATATTCATAAAACATTAAGGGTTTTTCAATACCTTCATCAACCTTCACATTTGTAATTTATATAATCTTTCAAAATCTCTTGTTGTAACACTGGTATGCTTTGCTTTGAGTAGAATAACCCAAGAATATTCCTTCATCACTTCTAGCATCAAATTTGCCAAGGTCTTCATCTCTTTTAATGTAACATTTTCTACCAAAGACTCTAAAATAATTCACAGTGGGAGTGATGCCAAACCAGAGTTCATAAGGGGTATTACCAGTATTACTTCTGATTTGTACTCGATTGAGAGTATAGACAACAGTGCTCACAGCTTCTCTCCAGTAGATCTGAGGAACATTTGCTTCCATCATCATAGTTCTAGATGCTTCCTGGATGGTCTGGTTCTTTCTCTCCACTACTCCATTCTGTTGTGGAGTCCTTGGAGCAGATAACTGTCTTTTTATCCCATGTTTCTCACATAATTCTATGAACTCTCTAGATGTGAATTCTCCACCTCTATCAGACCTGAGACATTTTATGTTTCATCTGGTTTCATTCTCTACCATAGATTTAAATATTTTGAATTTCTTAAGAGCTTTAGATTTCTCTTTTAGAAAAGTCACCCACATCATCCAGGAGTGGTCATCAATTAATAACATGAAGTATCTATCACCTTGCAAACTCCTGATTCTTTCTGGTCCACATAGATCAGTATGTACGAAGTCCAACAATCCGGTAGAAGATTGTTCCTTACTTCTAAATGTGACTCTTCTCTGCTTACCCAAATGATATTCTTTGCACAAACTATTGGTAGGTTTCACCAATCTTGGAAGATCTCTTATAGCCTGAGTGTTACTTATCTTGATGATATTATCAAAATTCACATGACACATTCTCCTATGCCACAACCAACTCTGATCAATTTGAACAAATAAACAACTTTTGCTAGTACCAACCAAGTAGAAGATGTTATCTTTTGTTTGAGTACTAGATGCAATCACTATTCTAGAACTTTCAAATATCTTACATTTTCTATTTTTGAATCGGAGATCATAGCCTTTGTCCACCAACTGTCCAACACTGAGAAGATTGTGCTTTAGACCTTCAACATACAGTACATTACTAGTTTTGTTCTTTCCATCAAAAGAAATAGTTCCTCTACCTCTGATTCTACCAGCAGAATTATCACCAAATTTTACCACTCCTCCTTCATATCTTTCCAAATCTATGAACTTATTTTGGTCACCTATCATATGGTGGGAGCATCCACTATCAATGACCCAGTCATCATTTTCTTCAACTTGGGCAGCCAGAGCTCTTTCTATCATTTTATGATTGACAGATTCAGAGGGCATTGGATCTTCTTCCTTGATGGCAATAAACACCCAGTCACTTCTAGATTTGTTTCCTGTCTCTGATTCATCATCTGTTACTCCTTCATCATCATCATCTTCATGAACATAGTAACATTTCTTTTGGAATCTTGATCTGTTTGGATTTCCCCTTGAAAATCTTTCCGAACACCTTGAGGCAAAATGACCAATTTTATTGCAGTTGAAACATTTGAAGGGCAATTTTCCTTCATACTTACCAAATCCTCTTGGCATTCTTTTTGCAATAAGGGCTTCAAGTTAATCAGCTTCTGCTTCATCTTCTTCCATATCTTTTCTTGGTTTTTCATATCATGATAGTTTCTTTGAGGAGTTCTCTCTTGGATCAAACTTTTGTATGCCTTTTATAGAGGCACTAGCTTTGAATGCAAATTCAGTCTTGGAGGGTGCATCTCCAAACTCGGCCAATTCAAATGCAGCTAATTTTCCAACCAATTGATCCCTTGTGATATCTGAAAAAGATCTGAATTCTTCAATAATAGCAACCTTGTATTTGTAAGAAGGAGGTAGGGATCTGAGAACTTTAGCAACAATCTCATCTTCATCCAAGATTCCACCAGCACACCTAATGCCACAAACAAGTTCATTTACTTTTGGCATAAATGTAGTGATATTTTCATCTTCAGGTTTTTGAATTTTCCTTTCAGACTCTGTAGCTTGGCACATTTAACATATTTGTCTCCTTCATGCAGAAGTTCCATTTTTTCCCAAATCTCATATGCAATTTATAAATCTATAACATTTGTCAGCTTTGAATCAGATAAGGCACTTAGTAAAGCTTCTTTAGCCTGAAGATTGTCTTCAGCATCTTTTATTTCATCTATACTTATTGGACCATCCTTTGGAGGAACATACTTCTTTGAAGCCATGATCCAATATTGCATTCCCATACATTGTAAGTGACATTCCATGTTGCTTTTCGAAAGAGTGTAATTGGTTCCATCAAACCTCGGACTATCCTTCTTATAGGAAGACATCCTGGATCTCCTCAAGCGGTTAAGCTTTTTTTGAGGAACTTGACTCTGATACCAATTGTTAGTTTCAAGACAGACAACTGAGAGGGGGGGTGAATCAGTTGTCCCAAAACTTTCTCTTATTAACCACTTAAATCCTTCTTGTAATTCAGCAGCATAATAATAAATCAATCATGGAAACATAATGCAACAATTCAAGAGCAGAAACACATTAACACATATGACACCAAGATTTTAATGTGGAAAACCTGGTTAAGGGAAAAACCACGGGGTGACTAACCCAAGATTGTATTCTCTATTAAAAGAATAAGAAGAACAAATGGCACATGCCAATTAGGGCTCACTGCCCGAGCACACTGCTCATAAGAGGCCCACTGCCTACAGGAGACACACTATCTACAGAATAATAAATATTACATACTTGAACTGAAGAATAGCATCTTCACCATGCTTGAGTCAGTTCCATTTAAGCTCAACACTTATGCTCTGCCTTTCCTACTTCTCTCTACCACACTCTCATCTCCACCAAGATACCTTTGAAATGACTTCACAACTCTTATTTATACAAGACATCAACTTTGGGATAATCATCAAAGTCAGCATACTTTACAGAGTAAATACTCAAATACAACTTGATTTATTACAAAAGACTTCATGCAAATCACCACACTATCAGCCACATATATCTGGGACTTAAATCTTCTTAGAGGAACACGCCATCCTTCACAAAACATCTTCAAGATCATCTACAAGATGTGTAAATCATCCATTTGGCCAAGTTTAGGAAGAACATCATCATACGGAAGTAATTCTTCAATTATGAGCTCAATCTTCAATGCGGACCACCAACACAAACTGGACATAATCCAGAGACCCCCACAAGCTTGCCTGAAACACCAAGAACATCCACACTACTTCCACTTACTGAAATCATTCTCTTCTTCATCCAGAACCTCAAGAATACAATCTATCATCGTTGTCATATTGGAATAGATGCTTGCAGACCTCTAGACCATGAACCAATTGAGTTGTCAATTCACATTGACTTGTTAAACACTCCACCAAATCCGTAGAACAAGATATTGCATTTCTGGATCTCACTGGACCTATTTGTGTCACTCTGTCACCTCTGAACATCTGCCAGAACTAGTTTTACTCATATGGCCATAACTTCTTCAAATCTTCATGCGGACATCTCAAATCTTTACTAGATCACCTTTAGACACATATCTACAAACCCTTTGATGTGCATCTACTGATCTTCATCTTAGCTAGGATCTTCACTTCATAGAGCTTCATTGTCTTCACTGTTCTTCTCTATTTCTAATAGGACTAATTTTCTCAATATCCTCAGCATACAACTCATCCAATCCTTGACATCAATGTAACAGGAGTATGTTGACATCAATGACAACACCGATTAGGCCCATACTTGCAATAATGCATCCATCGATATGATATCATAGATCACCTCATCATAGTAGTCTCCAATCTTGAACTTGACTAAACACTGGTCATTGACCAAAGCTATATGGTCCTTCTGCAACCATGCAATTTGATATGGATGTGGATGCTTTCTTTTTGTCAACTTCAACTTGTTAACCATCTCCTCTCAAACAAGATTGTTAGTGCTTCCATTGTCAATAATAATATCACAACACTTACCTTCACATTTGCATCTTATGCGGAATAAACTCTTCCTTTGATCTGGTTCTTTCTTCTCATTCAACAAGGTTCTTCTGACAACTAGGGTTTCTTCCCTTTCAGTATCTTTAAAATGCTCAAATTGTGCATCTTCATCTACATGTGCAACTCGTGCATTACCTTTGGGTCTTCTATTCGTCCTTCCTTGATGTTGTGAACACTTGTATGCTTGATGCTCTTCTTCTCCACATTGGAAATAGGTTCCTTCAAAACCTCCTCTTCCAAGTCCTTGCCCAGTTCAACCTCTTCCTCTTCCTCTTTTATCACCATTGTTTTGGTCACAAGGGTGGTAGGCATTATCTCCTCTCTGATTTTGACTAGTGCTAGCTTCTTCACTTTTTTTTGAATCTTCATTTCGGCCTCCATAGGATCTTCCACCAGTCCTTCCGGCTTAATCTCTTCCCCTTTTCTTGCTTTCAAATCTCTTATTCATCTTCTCTTCCACCTTCAGGGAAAACTAGTATGCATCTTCTATTGTAGTCATTCTGACCAGGCTCAACTCCTCTTGAATACTTGGCCGCAACCCATTGATGTAATGGGCTACCTTCTCCTTGTTGGCCTCTGCATGGCTTGTCCTGATAGTAATCTTATAAAACTCTTTTGTATACTCCTTGACAAACTTGTTACCTTGCTTCAATCCTTGCAACTTCTTTAGCAACTCCATCTCATAGTCCACAGGAATGAACAGCTTCTTCAGTTTGTCCACCATCCAATCCCATCTGGTAATCTTTCCTTTTCCCCTTTTGTTTCTCTCTAACTAGACTTCCTTCCACCAAATACTGGCATGGCCCTTCAACTTTGTTTTTGCAAACTTGACTCATTCTAGGTCTTCCACATCTTCATACTCAAAATATTCTTCCATATCATTGATCCAATCAATAAGTTGTTCTAGATTCAAATCTCTAGAATAGGTAGAAACTTAGATCTTGGGCCTCTTTCCGATCTTTGAAATAGCCCTCAACAACCTAACTTATGCAGGATCATCTACAACTTCTTGTTCTTCCTTAGATAGATCTTCTTCAGCATCATCTTCGCTTTCCTCTCTTGTTCTCGGCTCAAACCATCTTCGCAGCCCCTCTTGCAATGCATCAATTTGCCTTTGCAGGGCTCTAAAACCCTCTTCCATCAAAGCATTTCTCCCAACATAGTTTCTTCATGGCGGCATTTTGATCTCTGCAGCAAACCCACAACCTCAGGTCCTAGTGCAAACTACCTCACGGTCGGTGATCTGTCTACACACTCAGGAACCCTTGCTCTGATACCACTTTATGAAGGGGGTAAATGAAAAAACACACAACAACAAAAATTGCACAAAGAAAATAGAATATTCTTTTATTGATTTGGACAACTCATTGCATTACAGAAGCTCAAATACAATCAGAGGAATCAATCCTCCACAGGTTGCAACACATTACAGCTACCTATCACTAGACTCTGGAACCTTCTGCCTTCTATAGCCCCAAATCAACTAGGGTTTTTATTTTCCCACCTTTTCTTGACTCTACACTTTCCCCTTATCTCTGCTACTGCCAAGGGTTCCCAAAAATGGTTACTAATAGCCTTTTTGGTGGCCTCCAGCCAAATTTCAAATTTTGCATCTCCTTCCAAAAATAGGTCAACTTCTGGGAGCCATAACTTTTGATTCGAGTGTCTGATTAACGAACCATTCAAAGCACCAGAAAGATCGTGGAGTTCTCTATGCGCTAAGAACCCTCTCTTCCAGTGTCACCCATTTTTGGGCCTGTATGGGGCCATTTAGTGCCTCAAACCTGAATTTGAATAATTTTCACGCATTTTTTGGGAAACAAAAACTTTAATATCTTTCAACTCACAAATGATATTTGCATGATTCATTTGCCAAAGGTCTTATTTTTCATTTATGAAGCTTCCTGTAAATTTTTGCTTCAATCCATGCCCAAATGCAAACTTTCTAAAAATAGCAGTTTGTTATTTTTAGCAGTTTGGAAAAACTAAAAGTTCTACATCATTATTAAGCGATTATGGAACCAAAAACACTAATTTTGAAAAAAAATGAAAACGACATCAATGATTTTGTATCAACATTTTTTTTTTTGGGTGATGCAAGATTGCCCTTACACCATTGGATGCTCCTGCATTAGAATGTGTCTCAATGAAGGTTTTTTACCTGACCACACCTCCATAGGTGTCTTATCTATGAGCACTGATGTAGGAGACTATTAACTAGGTAACAAGCAATAGCAACAGATTCATCCCAAAACTTTTGTTCAAGGCTAGCTCCACTTAGCATTCTTCTAGCCCTCTCTATCAATGTTCTATTCATCCTCTCTACAACTCCATTCTTCTGAGGGGCATACAGATTTGTATTGTGCCTCTCAATACCATGTTCTTTATAGAACTTGTCAAAATCTGTTCAACAAAACTCACCAACATTGTCAGTCCTTAAACACTTAATATTTATATCCTTCTGATTCTCTACAAGAGATTTGAACTCTTTGAATCTACTAAAGACTTTAGATTTGCTTCTAAGGAAATACACCTATGTCCTTATATTGTATTCATCAATGAATGAAACAAGGTAAACAAATTTTGAAATTGACGGAACATTAACAGGACTAAATACATCAAAATGAATCAAGTCCAACACCTCAAAAAATTTGTGAGAATTGGAATAAAACTGAATAGGGTTTTGTTTTCCATAAATGCAATGTTCACAAAAATCAAACTCAAGGTTATAATCATTCATACCCTCAATGAGGTTTTTATTTTTCATAGTCCTCAAACCCTTTTCACCAATGTGACCAAGCCTTTGGTGCCATAACATTGCCTTCTCAGTTGGAAGTTTCATCTCCATAGAATGAGCACCCTTAGGTACCCTAAAAGCACAACCATCAGAAGTAGATGCAACATTTCTCTTCGCTGTTGGTTCCAATGGTGAGGATGAAGACTCTGAAGTTCTCTTCTTTGAAACATAGGTACTATTGCACTAAACTGCACATGCATCAAGCTGAAATAGAGTGCCAATCCAAACACCCTTAGCTAGAGCCATAGCTTCTCTAGTCATCTTGCATCCTGCATTTGAGAAAACAACTTGCACACCCACATCATTCAACTTACTTATAGATAATATGTTTCATGCCAAACCAAGGATATACAGAACACTATTGATCCTCTTCACTTGTCCATCAGGGAATCGAATCAAGACTCTTCCACAACCAACAATATTCAGGTGAGAGTCATCACCCAAGTACACCTTCCCACCGTCATATTTTTCATACTTCAAAAACCAACCCCGATGTGAGGTCATGTGAAAAGATGCTCCGGAGTCAATAAGCCACACATCCTCAGATGCATGAGTTTCCAAGGCAATGACAAACACTTCTCCATCATCTTGAGAGGATTTATCAGAATCTGAATCATAGTTCTTCTTTTTCTTCTTTCCCTCCTTGTACTCCTTGTGAAAGTGACTAGGTTTTCTACAGTTCCAATGTAGAGCGTTGGACTTTCTAGGAGACTTGGATCTCCCATGAGAATTGGATCCTCCTTTTTCTTCCTTCTTCTTATCCTTTTTCTTTCCCTTCTCTTTAGATCTACCACGAACCACAAGAGCCTCCTTATTCGATTTGGAAGGTTTTCTCTGCATCTCTTCAGATAGCAAAAAAGAAACCACTTCATCCATCTTGAAGGTGGTAGTGGTACTCCTAGTGGACATAAAAAGGTGGTCCCATGAATCTAGTAAGGAACACATTAATGTCATACATCGATCCTCCTCCTCCATCTTCACACCAACAAAGGTTAACTAGGCAACAAGCATATTGAATATATTCATATGATCAGCGATAGATCCTCCATCTTCCATCCTCAGAGAATACAATTTCTTTTGCAGGAATAACTCATTCACCAAGGATTTAAAGCCTGATAGACATCTCCAAGTTTCTTCCAAAGATCATTTTTAGTCTTCTCTTCATGGATATTCAAGAGCACTGAATCAACCAAACAGAGTCTTATCAGACCCTTAGCCTTCCAATCCATCAAATCCCAATCTTCTTGTTTCATGTCCAATGGCATGGTTCTGAATACTACAAGCCATAGATCTCTATCCACCAATAAGTCATCCATATTGAGTTTCCACAACTCAAAGTTGCCTCCATTAAACTTCTCTATATCAAACCTTCCAAATGTTCTCACTATCTCTTTCTTGTAATAAAGATTTCAAAATCTTCTACACAAGCTCCCACTCAAACGAAAATCAGCTCAAAAAATCCTATACCCAATAACTAGAACCAAAGGTGATCAACCTCTGATACCAATTGAAAGGAAGCAGGGTACGCAAGAAACAACTTCCTACACTAATCTAATGAGGAAAGTTATGCAAATTTTTATCTTTTTGTTATGGAGTAAAAAGTTGACACTTGCCTTTTTACCTCTTTATTTAGCTCCTAGGTCCCCGTGATAACATTATACATTCAAAATATTCATCTTGATGCAAAATCCTTCGAAACCAATGCAAATTGGGAACTAGGGGCCCATATTCTTTCTTACCCCAGATCAAAAAGGTACCTTGGGACTTGGGCGCCCGTGCCCAAGACCTTCTCTAATTGGTTGGGGAAAATTCAACTGGATGTCAACATAGGACCTTTAAAAGGGTTTCTCAATGTTGGCTCTTTTGGTTAATTTGATGATTGTTAGCGGGAAAGGATATATAGGTGTGTTTTTGAATTCATTATGAACCTAGATAGTGATAGCGAATTGGAAGCATTGGAGCAAAGAGAATTCAAAGAATTCATTGTGATTCTAGAGCAGATTTGTATCATTATTGTGTGTTGTTGTAGGTTTTGAAGTTATCATCTATCTCTCCTTATGAGTTGAAGAGCATTCATCTTCCTAAGGGTTTCATCACATAGGTGATATAATTTATGTTCATCATCATTGAATTTCATCATTATTGATTTGTGTTTATCCTCTGCTTGCTAGGGTACGCACTTTCTATCAAACAACGATGTTGGGAAGCTTGAATGCTATCTTGGGATTTGACGGAGGTAAGTCCCTAAACACCATAACCCCCAAACCCCTTTTCTTCTTGTGTGAAGATTATAGGTGTAAGATCTGGAAAAGTGAAGGTACAGGAAGATAGAGTAATGGAAAGGGTTTTGGGATCCGACAGCATTTTGGGAATATTCCTCTGTGGAAGACTTGGGCACCCACAAAATAGTCTTTCTATCTAAACAGACATCAAATCCAGCATCAGGACATTCTCTGTGACATTTCTCCAGTTTTTAGTTTCTGAAGATTCCATCCTTCTGGACTTGGGCACCCACAAAATAGTCCTCTGACATTTCTACTTCTGAGACACAAGTTCTGGTATCTCTCTGATCACTCTTGTGAAATTAGTTTCTGAATATCTGATGTACATCTTCTGTTATAATCAGATCTTTGCAAATCTAGGGTTTAGTGCATTCATTAACCTAGGGTTTGATAAAAGGCTTGATTACATCAAATATTTCCATATCACTCTTGAGTACAAGATCTGTAGCTGAGTCCACCTCCATTGGTAGTGATTTGGCTCAGTCTTGTCCTTGAATGTTATTGTGGAAGAGGGTTTGATCTAGTGTGAATGCTAGTCTTCATCATTCATCTTTTTCACACTTAACATTTTGGTGAATCCATAGCTCTGAGAATTTGCATCTTGCCGATAGTTGAATTAAGATCTTGCATTAATTTATAGCATACTTATCACTCTTCATTTGAAAATCTTGAAAAAAGTGAAAAAATTGAGCATTCTAGGCTAGAAAAGGCATAGTTTTGCATTGTTTTCATTGCATATGATAGAAAGATTTAAATTTCTGGTTTTTACATCAGATCTGATTTACATTACAATATACAATCATTTTAGGGTGTTGTACCTTGCATTTAAAGATCTCATTTGCTAGGGTTTTGTTGAAAAAGTTGCATTTTTCCTAAAATCTAGTTAATTTCAAAAGCTAGGGTTTGTAGTCAAAGTCTTATTTCAGATTTTGCTATTGTCATAAACATTTTCAATTCAGATATAGCATTAATTTATATCATATTTTCATTATTCATTTGAAAATTGTGCATTATTTCATACCTTGGTTTAAAAATTCACATGTTTGTAATTACACATTGTGTATTCCAACATAAAAAATTTGACATCACTTTAACATTTCTTGGCAAGAAATCTTAAAATTATCTATATTACCTTTTGTGCAGAACTTTTAACATCTTGATCACTTCGTTTGTAGTGACACTAGTGTGTTTTTGATCTTTGCAAAAGCTACAAAACCCAGTTTCCTCAAACTAGTGTTGTGGTGTACAAAAGTCTCTCATATTAGATGTATTTGATAAATGAATAAATCTTATTGTACATTATTGTTCCAAGACATTTCATGATGGCATCTTCATGTTATTCCTCTTTGAAATATTTGCATGAGTATATCCTAGAATTTGAAAATTTCTCTAAATTCACTAATGTGAACCCTCATGTTCTAGAACACAAAGCATTTGTAAATGATATTGATGTTTCTAAATGTTCTACATATGAACTCAAATTACTTTGTTATATACATGATTTTGATAGCTTCACAATACTCATGGATGCATATCCTTTGATATTAAAAGATCTAACTGAATTCATCTCCATGAATACTCATGAGAAAGATGATTGTGAAGGTTCTTCTTCTATTATTACTATAAATCATGAAACTGCCTTGGATCTACTATCTAAAGTATATGATGATGATGATGATTCTATGAGTCATCCTATTTCTCCTTTAGTTTAATGTTCAAGCTACACCTCGGATATCACTAAGGAAGTGAAGATCCTCGATCTTCCTCTTTTGGTTGAATGTTCAAGTACTTTGGACATCACTAAGGATGTGAAAACCATGAATAGTTCTCTTTTGGTTACATGTTCAAACCCCTTGGACATCACTAAAGATACAATCATCGATAATTCTTCTAACAACATTTTACCTTCCCTTCATTCCAATTCTCTCCTTTCAAAAGATGAAGCATTGGTGGATGAAGAAAGGTCTCTCACATTAAATCCTTTAGGGATGGATGTCAAGATTAATCAAAGTAAAAACAATGTTAACTCAATCATCACTAATAGACTTATCCCACCCACTAAGGGAATATTGGATAAGTGTACTAATGTTCCTAAACTCATTGTGAATGGGGCATATAATGCACCTCCTCACTTCAAACCAGTGATTACGGTTCAAGGTGCTCCAACACCACCTAGACCCCTAGGTTACATTATCAATTTTGCAAAACAAATTACTCAAGGAAATCAAATGTATCAAAATGTGTCGCAACAACCTTATCCCAATGTGGTTTCTCACACATACATTATGTGAAATAATAAACAAAGTAAACAACAGTCAAACATTATGATCACTTTACCAACTTCTTAACCTATTCTTCCTTAACCACCTCGTCTTACTCAAAAGGGTGGTCAAGATTATGATCTTGTTGAGCAACTTCGTTGTACTCCAGCTAAGATCTCTCTCTAGGAACTCATATAAACATCGCCTACATACCACGGAATGCTCCAAGAAGCTTTACAAAAGGTGATTTTACCACTCACTGATAGGCCTAATGATGTCGGAGCTCTGTTAGATTGTATGCATGTGACAAAAATGGATATTTTGTTTCAACAACACAAATTACCGTCAATTGAAGTTCAAAATCAACATGATCCTCTTCTAATTATTGTCACAATTAAAAAAAGTTGATAAAGTGAGTTATGATTAACAATGGATTGGCTCTTAATGTTTGTGGCATTGATTTGCTACACAAAATTAAGGTCGACACATCTTTAATCAAACCGGATAAACTTAACATTCGTGGATTTGATAACATTGGTAGACAAACAATAGGTACCAAAACCTACCCATAAAGGTTGGACCTGTGACATTATCTACCCTTTTCCATGTCATGCCTAGTGCACTTTCATATAACATCATTATTGGTAGACCATGGATTCATGTCACGGGGGCAATTCCATCTAACCTTCATCGATCAGTAAGTTTATTCACAAAAATAAACTTCACACCATTGAAGCAGATCTAGAGCCGGAAAGTTGTTTAAAAATTAAAACACAAAAATAAGTTATCAATCATAAGACTTTGAATAACTTAAAATTTGATTCATCAATACCTCTTGCTACAGATAATGTTGTGCTAGATTCAATATCACAATCGAATGCATTCCTTGATGACAATTGGGGTTCATTAGATTTTACTCCTTCCTTTATAGGGGAATATAAAATTAATAACCCTAATTCTGAAGCATCCAATGTTGCCTCGATCTCATCCAAGTAATCTTTGGAAATACCTAAGAAACCTAAGTTTTCTTTAGTAGAAAACAAAGACAACACTCTTACTTACACTACAAAATATGAGACTTATGAGGCCCCACGTTCTTCTAAAGAGATGGAGTCTCTCTATGGTCGTGGATTTCAAATTGTTAGAATCTGAAAAGATTAATAACCCAGAAAACTAGTGCAAAGAATAGATATTAAAACTATGAATGCAAATGATACGAAATCAAAATAGTAACACAGAGTTAGTCTCCAAGAGAATAATGCAAATGCTAGAAGCAAAATAGCATTAAGAGGATGCAAAAGCAAAAAGATGCAAAATACAAGCTAGGTAGCATGCTTATATAGATTAGGAAGAGGGAGGAGGTGGCAACACCGAACAATCAAGAGCAACCATCTATCGGACTAAAGATAGCAAAGTATCTTCCCAAGATAGCTAATGGATGCTCACATGTAGGAAGGTGACACCTCACAACCACTCACCTAATAAGACATACTTTATTAACCTAAGCGAGATTAAAAGAAGTGTAGGAAAAACCTAGGAATATAGGGAAAAATAAATAACCCAACTAGGAAATAAAAACCTACACTAACACCCCCCCATAAGCGAAGCTTAGGTGGATGTAGAAATGGGTCCCGACAAATCAAGCCTGATGAGGTACCCATGTACATAAAATTCCCCCCCAAAGAGAGAAAAAAGCCCCCCCCAAAATAGAGAGAGAAGAGACCCCCCCCAAAAGTAGAGAGAGTCAGGACTCCAAGTGAGAGGAAGAAGCCCCCTAGAAGATGAAGCATCCCGCACCCCAGCAAAGCTAGCAAATGAAGGAACTTGCTCTCAGTGAAGGGTTTGGTGAGGATATCAGCAACCTGCTCAGAAGTCAGACAGTAGCGAAGGTCGATGACGTGGCCATGGATGAGCTCCCGGATGTAGTGCATGTGGATCTCTATGTGTTTGGTCCGCTGATGATGGACCAGATTCTGTGAGATCTGAATGGCACTCTGGTTGTCACAAAATATGACTGATGGCCATCTGATCTGGATACCAAACTCAGTGAGAAGATTTTGAAGCCAAATGGCCTCAGTAGCGACATTCATAGCCCCCCTGATACTCAGCCTCAGTAGAAGATAGAGCAATAGCAGATTGCTTCTTGCTCGACCAACAAACAGGACCTGAACCAAGTGAGAAGCTGTAACCTGAAGTAGACTTGCGATCCTGAGAATCGCCCGCCCAATCTGAATCTGTGTAGCCCACCAAGTCAAGCTCAATGCCCGCTGCATAGTGAATCCCAAAACTGTGAGTACCCTGAATGTAGTGAAGGATCCGCTTGGCTGCTTTCCAGTGCAGCTCATGAGGCTCCTGCAGGAATCGAGAGACCATGCCTACAGCATATGAAATGTCAGGTCTTGTATGAGTCAGATAAATGAGACTCCCAACAAGCTATCAGTACAAAGTGCCATCAACAAGTGGAGAAGAACACTAAGCCTCAAGTTTGACTCCAGAAAGGAAGGAAGTCAGAGCAGGCTTACAGTCAGCCATATGAAACCTCGAGAGCAAATCTTGAGCATACTTGGACTGTGTGATGGTGATCCCGGAAGAAGATTGGTAGATCTCAATCCTGAGAAAGTAATGCAACAAGCCCAAGTCAGTCATCAAAAACCTATCATGAAGGGCAGTTTTGACAGCCCCAATCGTGGATGAAGAACTCCCTGTGATCAGCAAGTCATCAACATACAGAACCAAAAATAGTAGTGAATTATCCTGCTGTAGAATGTAGACATTGGGATCAGAATGGCACCAAGTGAACCCAACTTATAGAAGGAAGGAGTCCATCTTGGCATACCAGGCCCGAGGAGCCTATTTGAGGCCATAGAGAGACTTCCGAAGATGGCACACAAGTGAAGAATCCTGAAGGAACCCTTGTGGCTACTCCATGTAGATCTCCTCCTGAAGGTCACCGTGAAGAAAAGCACTCTTCACATCCATCTGGTGTACTTCCCAACGATTAGCTACAGCAATGGCAAGAACAAGTCGGATGGAATTCTTTCGGGCAACTGGCGCAAAAGTCTCAGAGTAGTCAATCCCAGGAACCTGGGAGAATCCTTTGGCGACCAAGTGAGCCTTATACTTGTCAACCGACCCATCTGCTACAAATTTTGTCTGATAGATCCACTTACATTGAACAAGTTTTCTTCCCTTAGGAAGAGGGACAAGATCCCAAGTGTGGTTCCTCATCAAGGAACTATACTCCTCCTACATAGCTGTATCCCACTCAGGACTACCAGAAGCCTCATGAAAAGACTGTGGATCTGAGGCAGTAGCAATGAAGACATGTGGAGCATCCTGTAACTGTGAACGAGTCTGCCTGGTGTCTGATGGAGCCCCAACCCAATCACCTGCAGACTGCAAGGTCTGTCTAGCCCAAAGTGGACCGGAAGATGGAGAATCTAGAGGAGAATCATCAACCTCTGAATGATGACTAGGAGAGGAAGGAGGTGAGTCCTCTGAATCACTCTCTGTATTGGAAGTGGAGGTAGAAGACTGCTCAGGTGAATCTGACTCATCAGAAGATCTGTCATGTATCCTAAGTGACTCCAATGTCAAAGTAGAAGGAGTTGGAGAAGTGATAGAAAGTGAGCTCAAAGAGCCCTCCTCAAACTGAACACTCCTCTCAATAAACAACTCATGTGTAGTAGGGTGGAGCAACCGATAACCCTTCACACCATCAGGATAACCTACAAATATGCAAGGTCTGCTCTGCGGATCCAAGGCCTTGCGTTTCTCTACAGGAATGTGGGCCCATGCAGGAGAACCAAAAACTTGAAAGTGCTTAACTGATGGTTTCCGACCACTCCAAGCTTTAAAAGGAGTGACTCCCTTCAAAGCTCGGTAAGGAACACGGTTCTGGATATAACAAGCACAGTTAATGGCCTCTGCCCAATACTGTGGTGCAAGAGATCTGGAGTGAATCAGGCAGTTTGCCATTTCCTTCAAAGACCTATTCTTCAGTTCTGCAACATCATTTTGTTGAGGATTGTATGGAACTGAATGCTGCAAATCAATCCCCTCTGAAGTGCAAAACCTCTCAAACCAATGGTTGACATACTCACCACCATTGTCAGTGCGCAAAACTTTGATGGCTTTCCTGGATTGCTTCTCTACAAAAGTCTTGAAGTCCTTAAAGTGATCAAATACCTCAGACTTATGTTTGAGAAAGTACACCCAAGTATATCGAGAAAAGTCATCAATGAATGTGAGGACATATCTAGCCCTACTAAAAGAAGGATGCTAAAATGGACCAGCCAAATCACTGTGAACTAACTCCAGTATCTGTGAATCTCTCCATGCCTTACCTTTGTCAAACTTTTCCTTAGGATACTTACCAAGAATGCAACCTTGGCAAATACCACCTGAAACTGAACTGAAGGGAACCCTGTGACCATGCTCTGTTGGTTGAGCTGTTGCAAGTAGCAGAAGTTAGGATGGCCAAACTGCTCATGCCATAATCTACTCACATCATTAGAATGAGTGAGCAAAATAGTCGAAGGAGGATCATGAACAAAGTGAGAAAACAAATAGAACCATGACTGATGATCTACTCTCCCAACTGCAACTGTAGAACCACTGTGCAACTCACAAATCTCCACTGAATTAGGAGTGAACTCAACCTGCTTGCCTGAACCTGTGTGAGTGATCTGGTATACCGATAGGAGATTAGTTGATAATGAGGGTACACAAAGAACATCATGGAATGTGCCATCCCCCACATCAACAAACCCTCTCCCACACACCTCAACAGGAGTGTCATCACCCATCAAAATAGAAGGCATAGTACACGGCTCCAAAGATTCAAGTTCTTCCTTAGATGAAGCCATGTGGTGTGAAGCACCCGAATCAAGAACCCAAGTGGATGGTGAAGAAGCAACTGCAACAAAGGCCTTGCCCTTTCCTTTCCCCTTACTATTTTCTTTTGCCTTGTTAGACCCCTCATTAGAACACTGTTTGATAGACTCAGGAACACTGATATTATTTTTCTCAAGAATGTGTGTCAAGTGATCAATTTGTTTCTTCAGACATTTATGTTCATCATGACCGGGTTTTTTACAATAGGCACATTGGACCCTTCCTTTCTTAGGCTTGTCGCCCTTGGAAAATTGGGTCTCATTAGTTACTTTTGAAGCAACCATTATCTGATCCTTCTTCTCCTTGCTATTCTTATGTTTCTTATCCTTACTATTGTTGTTACTACTTTGTCCTTTTTGTTCTTTTGTGCCTTGGTTGGCAGCCAAGGCATGTGACTTAGAGGACTTAAGAGTGCCCATCTGGATTAGCTTGTCTTGTTCTTGAGTGAGATTGACAGCAAAATCAACTAAAGATGGCATGGTGAATTGAGTACCAAGTGCACCCTTAGTAGCATAGAAAGTAGAAACAAACACAAAATATTCTGAACTTAGCTTAGAGAGAATACTAAGAATCAATTGTTCATCTTTCTTTTCAATTCCACATTGTTTTAACTACAGCCTTAGTGATTTTAATTTAGTGAAGAAATCCTGGATTGTGTTGAAATTGCCTGGACTTAAACTAATTAGTTCATTTTCCAACATATGACCCCTCATTGAATCTTGTGTGCCAAATAGTGTTTCTAGCTTTGTCTAGATTTCATTTGGCGTATTCAAAGACTCAATGTGAAAAAGCAAATCAGGAGAAACAGATAAACACAATGTTCCATATGCCTCATCACATTTGTTAAACCACTTAGGCTTATCTTCATCTTTAGCAGGTTCAGTTTCAAGTCCCATAGTTATCCTATTTAATCCAGCTTTCCTTAGGTGAATTGTCATGCGTGATTTCCACTCAAAGTAATTGTATGGAGTTAGGATAGGTAGATTTGTTTGATCCATGATGAAGAAATGCAGAGAAGAAGTGCCGAAAAGAAGAGAACCCAACCAAGACAACCCCCCCTTTTTCACTCAATCAAAGAACTTGATGAAGGGGGTAAATCATAAAACACACAATAATAGAAATTGAATACAGAGAATAGAACTTTCTTTTATTGATCTGGGCAACTTATTACATTACAGAAGCTTAATTACAATCAGAGGAATCAGTCCTCCACAGGCTGCAACACATTACAGTTACCATCACCAGGCTCTGGAATCTTTCGCCTTCTGTAACCCCCAAATCAACTAGGGTTTCTGTTTTCCCGCCTATTCTTGACTCTACACTTGCCCCCTTCACTCTACCCCTGCCCAGGGTCCCTAAAATAGTCATAAATAGCACTTTTTGGTGGCCTCTAGCCAAATTTTGAAATTTGCAACTCCCTCCAAAAGTAGGTCAACTTCTGGGAAGCATAACTTTTGATCCGAGTGTCTGATTGATGAACTGTTTTAAGCGCCGAAAAGCTCGCAATGTGAACTATCACTCTAAAAATCTGTAAATAGATTTCTGTCAACTTTTCAGGATGTTATGGGAAGTTTTAGTGCCTCATATCTTGTTCTAGAAATTTTCAGGGGCTTTTCAGAAAACAAAAACTTTAATATCTTTCAGCTCACAATTGATCTTTGCCTGATTCCTTCGCCAAAGGTCTTATATTTTCGTTATGTAACTTTCTGGAAGTTTTTGCTTCATTACGTGCCCAAATGCAAACTTTCTAAAAATAGCAGGTACACTTTCCTAAATAGGCAGGTCACTATTTTTAGCAGTTTTAGAAAAACTGAAAGTCCTACATTATTATTCTGGATATTATGGAACCAAAAACACTAATTATATGAAGAAATGAGAACAACTACAATGGTTTTGAATTAACCTCTTTTTGGGTGATGCAAGATTGCCCTTACACCTCTGGATGCTCCTGCATCAGACACCCAGAGTAATTTGAGAAGTGACCCTGTCACGTCTCAAGTGTTTGTGTGAGGAAAACCCAAATGGTCAACCTCTGCCTTAGACAACCAAGAAGAATTTTCAATAGGCCTTCCTTTCCATTTCACTACATATTCTTCGTATTGATTATTCCGAGTGCTCCTTCCCACACGGCTATCCAAAATCTCTTCTATCTCCTATGTTGAAGTAGATGCCGGAATACTCCACTGCACTTCTGTTGGTCCATCCTCTGTTCCACTTTCATGATATTCTAATAAATTAGCAATGTTGAAAATAGGGGAAATATTGATCCCACTCGGCAGCTCTACCTCATATGCATTTCTTGAGTCATGTTTCTTCAAAATTTTGCATGGTCCAAATTTCTTCATTTTCAACTTATTGTATGTTCCAATTAGGAACCTTTCTTTTCTCAAGTGAACCATGACTTCATCTCCTACCTGAAATTCCTTATATCTCCTCTTCTAATCTACCTTAGCCTTGTACTGAATTTTATTTTATTAATGTGCTTTCTCATCTCTTCATGCAAATTCTTCAGATGTTCTGCAAAGTCTTCAGCTTCAACACTTGTCTTTTCTCCGTTGTCCAGCTTCCTTAACTTAGAAGCATTTCTTGGGCTATTGCCATTTACAATCTGGAATGGTGATTTACCAGTACTCCTATTAACAAAATTGTTGTAAGCAAATTCTACCTCTGGTAAAATCAAATCCCATCCCTTGGGCTTATCTCCTACTAAGCATCATAGCAGGTTACCCAAACTCCTATTCACCACTTCAGTTTGTCCATCAGTCTGTGGATGGTGTGCAGAACTAAACTTCAAATCTGTCTTCAACTTCTTCCACAATGTCCTCCAGAAATAACCAACAAACTTGGTAGCTCGATCTGAAACTATGCTCTTTGGTAGACCATGTAGTCTCACCACTTCCCTGAAAAATAACTCTGCAATATGAACAGCATCATTAGTCTCCTTACAAGGAATAAAATGTGCCATCTTTAAGAATCTGTCCACCACCACAAAAATAGAATCATGCCCTCTCTGTGTCCTTGGTAAACCAAGAAAAAAATCCATACTAATATCATCCCATGGCTTCTCTGGTACAGGTAATGGTTGATACAACCTTATATTTTGACTTGTTCCTTTTGCCGTCTGACATACTCCGCAACTCTGCACAAACTTCCTCACATCCTGCTGCAACTGTGGCTAATAATAATTTTCACCAACAATAGAAATGGTCTTATCTCGACCAAAGTGTCCAGCCAGTCCTCCACTATGCTTCTCTTTAATCAGGTTCTCTCTAATGGAACTCCTCGGAATGCACAACTGGCTTCCTCTAAATAGCATGCCGTCTTGGATTATGAAATCCAACCATTTTGTCATGTCCAAAGTAACAGGCTCTAGACAAGCTTTCCAAGCCTCTGCAAAATCTGGATCTTTAGGATACAAACTTTTGAGCTCATCGAACCCAACAACCTCTATCCTCATTTCTGTCAACAAATTTTGCCTTCTGCTCAAGGCATCTGCAACTCTATTGGACTTCCCACTCCTGTGCTTCAAAACAAAGGTATAACTCTGCAAAAACTCAACCCATTTTAAGTGCCTTTGGTTCAACTTCCCTTGACTATTAATATACTGCAAAGCCTGATGATCAGTATATAAAACAAACTCTTTTGGCAACAAATAATGTCTCCATTTCTTCAAAGCCTGAACTATTGCATAAAATTCCTGATCATAAATAGAATGCTTTTTCTTGGCATCATTAAGATTCTCACTAAAATAGGCAATTGGCTTACCTTCTTGGCTCAAAACAGCTCCTATACCACTACCACTAGCATCACAATCTACCTGAAATACCTTATTGAAATCTGGAAGTGCCAAAATAGGTTGTTCTACAACTTTCTGCTTCAATGTATCAAAGCTCTTGTCAACTCCTTTAGTCCATCTAAACTCTTTTCTATCCCCTCTCATTGTTTCAGTTAGCGGTGCACAAATGCTACCGAAATTCCTGATAAACTTTCTGTAAAAACTTGCCAAACCATGAAAAGATCTTACCTCCGTTGCACTCCTTGGTGTAGGCCACTCAATGATAGCCCTTACTTTTTCTGGGTCCATCTTAAGACCTTCCTCTGAGACAACAAATCCCAGGTATACCAACTCCTTCTTTGCAAAACTACATTTCTTCAGATTAATCAGCAGCTTCTCGTCCCTCAGCTTCTCTAGAACTCTTCTGATATGCATCAAATGCTCATCCCAAGTCTTACTGAAAATTAAAATATCATCAAAATAAACAATAACAAAACTTCCTAAAAATTCTTTTAGTACCTCGTTCATGAGCCGCATGAATGTGCTCAGTGCATTGGTTAGCCCAAATGGCATGACTAACTACTCATACAAACCTTCCTTTGTCTTGAAGGCTGTCTTCCATTCATCCCCTTCTCTGATACGGATTTAGTGATACCCACTCTTCAGGTCAAGTTTCGTGAAGTACTTGGCTCCACTCAAACAATCCATGATGTCATCCATTCTTGGCAATGGAAATCTATACTTGATCGTTATCTTATTGATGGCTAGAGAGTCTGTACACATCCTCCATTCTCGATCTTTCTTTGGTGCTAGTACTGCAGGTACCGCATATGGACTTAGGCTCTCCCTTATCAGTCCCTTCCTCAACAACTCCTGAACTTGTCTGTTCAATTCTTCATTCTCTGCAGGGGTCATTCTGTGGGCTACCTTGTTTGGCAAACTAGCTCCTAGTATCAAATCCATTTGATGACTTATCTTCCTTACTGGTGGTAAACCTTCTGGTACATTATCAAAGATAATGTCCTGGAACTCTTCCAACATATTTAAAATTTCTGCTGGTACATCTTCACATTTCTCTTGACTAATCTTAGGAATCAATGCAAAGCAATGACATTCATGCTTCATACCCTCCAAAAATTTCCTACCATCTACCAAACAAATTCTAGTAGTACTACATACCTTTTCTTCCACCTCCTTCAAGGGCTTCAACTTATGACGAACTCCATCCTTTGTTAGGGAATATGTGTTTGCATGGCCATCATGGACAGCGCTCCTATCATACTGCCACGGCCTCCCCAACAGCATATGACATGCATCCATCGGTATGATATCACACAGCACCTCATCATGGTAGTCACATATCTTGAACTTCACTAAACACTGCTCATTGACCAAAGCTCTATGGTCCTTCTGCAACCATGCAATCTGATATGGATGTGGATGCTTTCTTCTTGTCAACTTCAACTTGTCAACCATCTCCTCTAAAACAAGATTATCAGTGCTTCCACTATCAATAATAATATCACAACACTTACCCTCACATTTACACCTTGTGCGGAATAAACTCTTCCTCTGATTGGGTTCTTTCTCCTCATTCAGCAAGGTTCTCCTGACAACTAGGGTTTCTCCCCTTTCAGCATCTTCAGATACTCAAAATGTGCATCTTCATCTACATGTGCAACTCGTGCATTACCTTCAGGTCTTCTATTTGTCCTTCCTTGATGTTGCGGACACTCATATGCTCGATGCCCTTCTTCTCCACATTGGAAACAGGTTCCTCTAAAACCTCCTCTTCCAGGTCCTTGCCCAGGTCTGCCTCTTCCTCTTCCTCTTTGATCACCATTGTTCTGGTCACGAGGGCAGTAGGTATTATCCCCTCTTTGATTTCGACTGGTGCCTGTTTCTTCACTTTTCTTTTAATCTTCATTACGGCCTCCATAGGGTCTTCCACCAGTCTTTCCACCTTGACCTCTTCCCCTTTGCTTGCTATCAAATCTTTTGTTCAGCTTCTCTTCCACCTTCAGGGAAAACTAGTACGCATCTTCTATGGTGGTCATTCTGACTAGGCTCAACTCCTCTTGAATACTCGACCTCAACCCATTAATGTAACGGGCTACCTTCTCCTTGTTGGGCTCTGCATAGCCTGTCCTGATAGTAATTTTATAAAACTCTTCTGTATACTCCTTAACAGACTTGTTACCTTGCTTCAGTCCTTACAACTTCTTTAGCAACTCCATCTCATAGTCCACAGGAATGAACTGCTTCTTCAGTTTCTCCACCATCTAATCCCATCTGGTGATCTTTGCTTTTCCTCTTCTATTCCTCTCTAATTGGACCTCCTTCCACCAAATATTGGCGTGGCCCTTCAACTTTGTTTTTGCAAACTTAACCTGATCTAGGTCCTCCACATCTTCATACTCAAAATACTCCTCCATGTCATTGATCCAATCAATAAGATGTTCTGGATTCAAATCTCCAGAATATGTAGAAACTTCGATCCTAGGCCTCTTTCCGATCTTCGAAATGACCCTCAACAACCTTACTTCTGCAGCATCTTCGGCAGCTTCTTGTTCTTCCTTAGATAGCTCTTCTTCAACTTCATCTTCACTTTCTTCTCTTGTCCTCGGCTCAAACCCTCTTCGTAGCTCCTCTTGCAATGCATCGATTTGCCTTTGTAGGGCTCTAAAACCCTCTTCCGTCAAAGCATTCCTCCCAACACGATTTCTTCGTGGAGGCATCTTGGTCTCCGCAATAAACCCACAACCTCAGGGCCTGGTCCAAACTACCTCACGGTCGGCGATCTGTCTACACACTCAGGAACCCTTGCTCTAATACCACTTGATGAAGGGGATAAATCATAAAACACATAATAACAGAAATTGAATATAGAGAATAGAACTTTCTTTTATTGATCTGGGCAACTTATTACATTACATAAGCTTAATTACAATCAGAGGAATCAGTCCTCCACAAGCTGCAACACATTACAGTTACCATCACCAGGCTCTGGAATCTTTCACCTTCTATAACCCCCAAATCAGCTAGGGTTTCTATTTTCCCACCTATTCTTGACTCTACACTTGCCCCCTTCACTCTACCCCTGCCCAAGGTCCCTAAAATAGTCATAAATAGCACTTTTTGGTGGCCTCCAGCCAAATTTCAAATTTTGCAACTCCCTCCAAAAGTAGGTCAACTTCTAGGAAGCATAACTTTTGATCCGGGTGTCCGATTGATGAACCGTTTTAAGCGTCGGAAAGCTTGCAATGTGAACTATCACGCTGGAAATACGTAAATAGATTTCTATCAACTTTTCGGGATGTTATGTGATGTTCTAGTGCCTCATATCTCGTTCCAAAAATTTTCAGGGGCTTTTCAGAAAACAAAAACTTTAATATCTTTCAGCTCACAAATGATCTTTGTCTGATTCCTTCGCCAAAGGTCTTATATTTCCGTTATGTAACTTTCTGGAAGTTTTTGCTTCATTATGTGCCCAAATGCAAACTTTCTAAAAATAGCAAGTACACTTTCCTAAATAGGTAGGTCGCTATTTTTAGCAGTTTTGGAAAAACTGAAAGTCCTACATTATTATTCTAGATATTATGGAACCAAAAACACTAATTATGGGAAGAAATGAGAACAACTACAATGGTTTTGAATTAACTTCTTTTTGGGTGATGTAAGATTGCCCTTACACCTCTGGATGCTCCTACATCAGAACCCCCCCCCGAGAAAATATGATTTGGCACTTTATATTAGTGCGTTTACAACTACCACTAGCAATAAATACTAAATGGTCTTGATTTCAATGCATTTACAAAACCCTCATGAATAGCATATGCTAAAAATACAACTTTGGCATAATATCTAGAGAAATAAACAACACCACTGTGATCTACTCGAAAAATCATGCACTTTCAAAAAAGAATCACCTCGATACGAGGTCGTATGTAAAAGTTATGATCCTCTGAAGTTCCCAAAATGAGAACCGTGCAATGTCACGACTAAGAATCTGCAATTTCTGAAAAATATTGGCATCAAAATCAAAAAATGTCTGCACTAGTGCATAGAGCACGAAAAAATAGCCAAAATCAAAACTACAACTGCCAACGGAGAGGGGTCATGTTGTAGCTTTTTGAGCACGTTTCTACAAAATATACAGACTGCATGCAAAAACAGAAAGATACCCAGATGGTTTTTCTGTGCTGCAAACAAAACCCAGAAGGTATTTTTCTTGCAGATGTACAGAAGAAGTTTCTCTAGTGTAAATAGAATGCCTTTAACTACAAAAAACGACCTCAGCAACCAAAAAATGACATGCAAAGGCTGAATCAGATGCTGGAACCTGCAATATTGATTGAAAACATCAAATATGCAAGCTGGTTGTCAAATTTGAGCTCGAAACCCCGGTTCCGCAACTGTGTATGACAATCTCTGATTTCGGTGAAACAAAAGCCAAATCTGACTTTCTCAAGCCTCCTAGACGCGTTGGAACAACCAGAAATGCTGCCAGTATAACCAGAAATGATGCAATCACCCAGATTTCATAAAACACATGTGCAAACCCCAGAGATTAAAAAAGTTTCTGTCAAACTTTTCTGATTCTCAAGATCATCCAAAGATGCAAGAGAAGAGCATACTGAGTTTTTTGAAAAACTGTAATAAGATTTATTAGCCCCCCCCCCCCCCGAATCTCTCAAATATGGAAGCTAAAATCTACTCTTACACATAGAATAGCTCTGATACCATGTTAGAATCTGAAAAGATTAATAACCTAGAAAACTAGTGCAAAGAATAGATATTAAAACTATGAATGCAAATGATATGAAATCAAAATAGTAACACAGAGTTAGTCTCCAAGAGAATAATGCAAATGCTAGAAGCAAAATAACATTAAGAGGATGCAAAAGCAAAAAGATGCAAATACAAGCCAGGTAGCATGCTTATATAGACTAGGAAGAGGGAGGAGGTGGCAACACCAACCAATCAAGAGCAACCATCTATCAGACTAAAGATAGCAAAGTATCTTCCCAAGATAGCTAATAGATGCTCACATGTAGGAAGGTGACACCTCGCAACCACTCACCTAATAAGACATGTTTTATTAACCTAAGTGAGATTAAAAGAAGTGTAGGAAAAACCTAGGAATATAGGGAAAATTAAATAACCCAACTAGGAAATAAAAACCTACACTAACACAAATCCTTTACAAAATGTGTGACTATATAGGCAATGGTTGTGGTGTAAACCAACAGGGAATCAGAGTACCTTTACAAGCTGTTGCAATTAACTACTCGATTGGTATTGGATACCGCTCTTTGAATCCCACCAAAACTTATCATCATCCTAAACTTAATGTTAATACAATATCAACAAATCCAAGACTAAATATAATATATCCTGAGATAATAGACATGGATTGTCCATCAGGAAGTATCCCATTGAATCAGGTAAGTATTTATCCCTCCTCTGGCCACACTCGATGTAGTGCCTATTCTAGTTACTCTCAAAGGTGGTCTCATCCTAGATATATATGTTGATAGTGGTGTTATGTTCCACTATATTGGGTTAAAAGTTGTTTAGGTCTCCTTGGATGACCCTTGATACTCTTGTAAGGTCAAGAATACAAGGAGACTGCCTCTGTTGCGATACTTCTATTTTTTCTCTATTCTTCTATTCTCTTCTCTCGTACGGCAATTGTTGTATGTGGTGCCTTGGGGGTATAACGTTGCGGATGATGTCTTGGGGGCGTCTTCCCACGTTGTAAACCTAAGTCACTTTTGTCTCCTCTCTCATTTTTCTTATTTTCATTCTTCTGTGGCTCTACTAGTTGGCAAATGACGAAAACAAATAAATATTGATAAGGACCATGTGTCCCTACAGCAAGAAAGCAAAAATGGACCTAGTCCATATATGAAGATGGGGTTGATATATTACTAATGCTTGACTAGTAGAATCACCTCGTGTTGTGATCATGTATTGTATTGTGAAGATCCTTGGAACAAACCTTTGTAATACTCTAATCTGCCTCTAGGCACTTTGATATGTTTTGTATCTCATCTTGTAGCTACACTCGATTCTGAGATATCTGAAGTATAACCTCACAGCTATACTCGGTTCTGAACCCGCAAGTATAGCCTTAGTTTGTTTATGTGGTATGTTACCTATTTCTATGCATGAATATTGTTGATGATTAGAATTTGATACTAACATGTGTGTTTATTAGGAATATTTGATGATTGTTAGCACATGTTACTTTAGGGCATGGGCTTTGCGAAAGCTCTTGTTCCCTTACATGTTTTTACTTTACCTTAGATGTGATTAATACCAACAAGTGGGATCAACCACTTTAAGGTGGGGGCATATATTATGGTAAATGCTTGGATATTTTAGATTTTGTTGATAAAGCGTGTTTGCGTATGCTTCCTTTTCACTGTAAGGTGTCTGCAGATACAGGTGGGGTTGTGTACTTTGTTTTGTTTTGTGTATACCTCCTTTTCACTATAAGGCATCTATGGATACATGTGGGGTTGTATACTTTGTGCATGTTTCCTTTTCACCATAAGGTGTCTGTGGATGCGGACCTAGGGTTGCATTTTGAAAGCCCTTCTGTGGAAGGCGGGATTGTGTCTTTCCTTGAGTGTTTGCACATCCTTTTAAAAGTCCTCTATGGAGGTAGGGTTGGATCTTGAGTTATTCATCCTTAAGTGTGTCTTTGGCAGTTGTGGTAGCATAGTTCAATTGTCAGGTGTGTTTGGTGTGTCTTAGATAGTGAAGCATAGCGATGAGCTCCTCTCTATCACCTATGTTTGTTGTGTATAAGACGTATAGTGTGTCGACAACATACTCTATGGTGCTCATGTATTCTGTGTTTTCCATGTGTTTTACATGTCTTCCTTGTGTGTTTTACGTGTTTTAGTGGTTTAAAGGCGTGTAGCAATGAGCTACCCCATCGCCTAGTTAGTGTTTGAGATAGGGAAAAAAAGCTACAAGCATGCAGAAAACAAACTACAGATAACCCTAGCTCCCAATGGAGTGCAATCTAGCCTAGAAAACAATCAAACAAGCATGAAAAACATAAGAATCTAAGATAATATCGACCTATCTCCATTGTCCTCCTTAACCTTGCATTATTGTTCTCAGATTTGCAAGTTTTTGCAAAGATCTTGAGAAGCTCATGTGCATGAATAGCAAGATATTGGAGATTGTATAGCAGATTCTAAGAGATGAAGAACTTAAAGAGCATAAGGGATTTAGAGAGAAGACCTAAAAAATGAACTGGAAAAGTGATTTTATAGAAAAGCAGATTTGAGTGGATGGCCAAGATTTGATGTTGACTTTTGGATGAAATGAAGGGTTGAGATCAGTTAGGGTTTTCTCACCACTAAAGGACAAAAATGACAATGCAGCAATGTGAAATTGATAAGACTAAACAATTGTTAGAGTCCTTATGGCAGCAAGAAAAAATAGAAAATCAGATTAAGCTACTAGGGTCTAGGGTGCAGTCCAATGCATTCCCTGCTACCCCAAGAAATCAAATTGATTAGTCCCCTATTCCTCCCTTAGATCCGGTATACAATCAGCTAGACCTCTCATGGGTTGATTACAAAACACGAGGCATGCCAACCAAGGTCTATAGCCAGTTGCCCAAGTTTGATGGGTACAATATTGGGGAAGGGGACACATGTTAATGTATTCTCAGAATTTATGAAAAAATATCAATTTGAAGATAAAGACATGTGGATGAAGTTCTTTGTTAGGTCCTTACATGGAAAGGCAAGAGAATAGATCCAAATTTTTCCCAGACAGTCCTTTGCCTCATGGAATGAACCTATGGCAACATTTGAAAATGAATTTCCCAAAGGTATTGACCCTCCTAATCTTGTCATAGAGCTGGAAAAACTTAAAAGACAAGAGGGAGAGTCAAGCAAGGATTTTGGTCACAGGTTTGTCATTGTCCTTTCCAACATTCCAAATAATTTCAGACCTAATATTCCCACTTGCATTGATATGTTTTTCGAAGCATATGAAAATAAACTGAGTTATGTGCAGGAAGATTTCAAAATAATGAGTATGCAGTAGGCATATTTGTCCCTAGACTCAATGGAGAAAATAAGAAGTGACTACATAAAGGGTTTGTTATCCACAAGTGCATGTGTTATTGATAATTAACATGCCAATTTGGACAATGGCAGTGTGGATACAAATAATCAGATGAATGCAGTATCAGATGATAATGATTATGTAGTTAGAAGGATAGAAGTGGAAGATGGTGCATCATATGACAGCGATGCAGATGATGAAAGCAGTGTATGCACCTATCTTTGATTGGACAGTTCATCAAGTGAAATGAAGATGATAGATCCAACGATGACTTCCAGTCTAATGCTAAGGTATGTGGTCCAGTGAACAATGAGGATGTTGTGTGCATGGATGAACAATCAATGGGATCAGCTTGTGAGGTTGATCATGTTGAGTGTACATAGGTATGTGAAATAGGGGATGAACAAGAAACATGTTTCTTGTTTGATATGTTGCCCTCTTTTGTTCATGTTTGTGATGATGAAGCAATTAGTGTTTGTTTGCATGAAGATACATGGAGGTGGCTGCATTTGATTATAATCGATTAGAGATAGTTGTTGGTGTAGCCATGGATTTTCAGTGTGAAGAGCTTGCCCTAGATTGTGAAGATGGTGATCATGTGGAAGCATGTGAGAATTTGTTTCATTGGTGCAAGGTATGTTGTCCTCCCCATGTTGAATGTGCTTCAAGTCAGCCACAAGGAAATGATATGAGAACGAATGTGGAAGGAGTGTGTCATTAGTCTATTTGCAACAGTGAATATGACACAGTAGATTGCCAGAGTGGACTTGAAACAGAGAGACAATTTGAAGAACATGGTTCTTCACTTGAGGTGTCTCATGGTAGTGATTTGTGTGCTGATGTTTTGGATTGCACCCTAAGTCATGCTTATGATTCAAAAATCAAAAGTTGTGGCAGCACATATGAAAGTTGTGTTCAAGAGCTTGGTGGAATTACAAATGAGTATGAATCTTTCCACTTTGATGTGGAATGTTTATCGGCTCTTGAATGTGTTGATGCTGCAGTAGAGGTTGAGTCATTTGTATGGGACATTGATGTGAATGAGCAGCAAGGCATGTGTATGCCTGAACTTCAACAAATGGCAACCCAACTTGAAGATATGATAGAGCTAGATTTTTTCCAGTTTGTTTTGCAAGATGAAGTGTCTTCTCTTGTGGATTAGCAGTGCATTTAGGCACAGTTCTCCTTGCCATTTGAATTGGAGGTGTTTTCCTTTTCCCTCGATTTACATGAAGAGGTCAACATGTATGATGGTTTGGCATTTGATAATGGAGGCTTGCCTTCTTCTGTTTCTTTTGATGTTGACCTGGCTCTATATTAGTCACCCCCTAATGTTGAGAACAAGCATAATATGGATTTGAATAGGTCAAGCGCCTATTTCTTATGGTTGCCTTGCAGTAGTAATTTCATTGATGGAGCTGACCTTGGCTTCATGCGTAATAATTATAGGTTGACCCATGCTGGGGGCAGTCTTTTGTTGTTGCAGCTAGGTGAAAAGTGCAAATTTGGTTTGAGGGAGATCAACTCCTTCATTCAGCTTGTTTTTTATAGAGGCAAGTAGTTGCAATAGTTTGGTGCAGGTTTGACCTGCATATGCCTGAAATTTTTTATTACAGTCAACTTTCCTTTTGTGCCCCAATGCCTATGACTGTATGTCATGTAAATATGTCTTGTGTTGTTCTCCCTTGTTCATTTTTTGCCTTTTGGTCTGCCTGGAGCTAGTTGTTTCTCGTGCCACTGCTTGGCACACGTCCCCAGTTAGAGCTACTATTGAGACCTAGAAAACTAGTTCCTAACTTGCTTTATTTTGCCCCAAAGCCATCAAAATCCCACTTTGTGCCTTTGTTGAAGAGCCCATCATTGATACCAGATCAGAGATATTTCCCATGGGTCTCTTTCAATAGCTTTCTAAGCATTTACCTTTTGAAGTACAAGGAAGGAATCCTAAAAAATGGCTAAGTCCCAAAATTCTAAGTCTTTCCTTGTATTTTCTATCTTTTTCAAAGTTTCAGCTTCCTGTCTTTTGTCGTGCCTTGTCTATCATCTCCGAAGTCAAGCTCCAAAATTTGTCTAAGTGTTAAGTCCTTCAAAATTTGTCTAAGTGTTTTGGAGGTTGGAGGTCAGGATTGCGACCTTCCGTCTTCCTCAGAGCATGTGTTAACGGGAGGGCCTGATCGCCAAAGTCCGCTTGAGGTTTTGAAAAAATTTCTAAGTATGGTGGACTTCTGAAGTCAGAGTGGTGGTTTTCTCTCTTCTTCCAAGTAGGTGAAACGGTGAAGATCTGAAGGCCAAAGTCTAACTAGGCCATAATTCTTCTAAGTATAGCGGGCATCGACGGGAGGGAGTTGTCTCTTCTCTCTCCCTTCTTTTGGAAGGCAGAAGGGAGGTCTGGCGACCGATCCCTAATGGTTTCAAAATTGCGTTGTCTAGCAGCAGGCGACAAGTTTCTTTTCGTCCTTCCTTTTGGAAGGTTGAAAGTAGAAGGCCCGAAGGCTGAAGGCCGAAGTCCGTCGAGTTTTCAAGAGCTTATATGTATTTCGGCAGGCAACAGATTCCTTTTCTTCCTTCTTTCTTTTGGAGGGCGAAAGGAAGAAGGCCCGACCCCTGACGACTCACTTTCTTTCTAGGTATTTCAGGTGGGACGGTTCTCTTTTTCTCTTCCAAATTGCAAGCTACTCAGCGAAGGCCTAACCTCCGAAGTCTAATTTGTCGGAAGCCAATTGATTGGCCTTCCATACTCCTCCCACTGCCTAGGAATGCATCGACAAACTCTAGGACCACCATTAATGCATAATGGGTCGCTAAAGTTAATGTTTTAACTGCAATTGGTGGGGTTGTTGAGGGTTTTCCCACCCATTTCACTCTCAAGTCTGCATTGAGAAGGCTATAAAGGCAGGATCGAAACTCTTTTCAAGGGTTGGTTGTTGAACCAAGTGTTTGGTCTGGAAGCACCTAAGGGAGATTTTCGAGCATCAAATCACGTCGATCTAGTCTGCAAATTAAGGGATGTATTCAGCAAAGTGTAGGAAGCATGTGTAAAGCAAATCTGTATGTAATGGAATGTCTCCATGGGAGTTTGTAACAATTTTGGCAAATGTATAGTCGTAGCTATATGTTTTCCCTTACCACATTTGTTGCCATGATTGTAACTGGGTTTGGAGCTATGTGACAGCATCCAAGTTAATACAAGGCTTTGTATTTGTCATTCCTTTTGTTGCACATGAATCATTGCAGTTCTTTCTTGGATTATTAAGTATTTCCATTGCATGAAGGCCTATTTATGATGTATGTGAATATATGTTTGGTTCCATTGATCCTTTGCTACATATTTTGTTCCTCCTTGCACTCTATGACTCATTTACCCAATGGAGTAGGCATTGATCCATATTGGGGATGGATCAATCACTTCTAATAAAATCCTTGTCCTATTAGTTGTAGGAGTAGGAGTAGGTTTAGTTTAGGGTTTCTCATGTTGTCCTTGATTTGGTGTAATAACCAGGGATAAATCTAAAGTGATGCAAAACCGTCTTAATCATTGATGAATCATGTACATGTATGCCTACACTGTGTATCTTGTATTTAAAGTTAAGTGGAGTCATCTTAGAGAATGTGATGTAGTTATATTTGGGTGCAAATGCATAGTGCAGTAATCAACTTAATACAAAGGCCTATGCAGCTAGTTTGTCTTGACCTAGTGACAGTTTTAGGGGTCAAGTGTACATTGGGTATGGCTGTGTTTGTTTGCTTGTGTTCTATTTCATGCCTCTAGAAATATCCCTCCTAGGCCTAATTAAGCCTAAAGCAAGGAATATACCCACCCCTGTTAGTTGGCCAAGATCGCCCTTGACATGTTGATAAACCTCTTTCAATCACCTTGACAACACCCCTAACCTTGGTGATGGTGAAATATTTTAGGGCTTTGGGTTGCAGTTATTTTGGGACCCAACAAAGCCCTTCACATATTTGTTAGGAGTGATAGAGAGATACAACTTTTGTTGTGTTTTTAAGCATCATCATGACCTTCACTAAACCTTTTTTATACATATTATTTCATATGTTTGACCAAAGAAAATGATTACAAGATCAAACATTAATTTCAAGGAAATTAGTCATCTAAATTCTTCAGGAATTGTTGTCAACATGCATATGGAACTTCTAAGAGATTCCATGGCATTCAATATGAATGACTAAAATTTAGACTCATCCTAATCACTACTCCCATTAACATGGGTCTCCTCTCAAGAACTTCTAGCTAATGGAGAAGATGGATCAAAGTTCTTGGGAGATGTAAGAGGTATATAATTATTGATTTTTTCCTCTTATCTTCCTCAATGGGAGTTATCAAGTTGCTTCCTCACTTTTATTCCATTGAAATTGTTTTAGAAGATATTATTCCCAGCCTTCTAGCTATTTGATGGAAAGCTTCTAGTTCTGACATATCATTTAGACCACTAGCATCTTTGTCATATTGCAATTATGTGATAAAATCATGACCAATTTCATTTTTTTGTGGACTCGGCCAATTTTTGCTTGTTCAAGTTCCTTAACAAAAGGTATACCGTCTGAATCATGTAATTTCTCTAAAATGGGAAAACACTTTAAAGTACCTATGTAGTATATTCTTGAACACAGTTCACACTCCAAAACACAATGATTTTGAACATAGTAATGAGTGAAAGTTCAAAACTATGTCACATTTTTGTAAAGGAAATAGCTAACACTGATTTAACTTTTTAACTTAATCACTTAAAATTGGCATATATGTTTTGAATTTTGAGATGATGTAAACTAATGAAATATAGATTTTTTTAGAGTGGCTTATGTTTATATTTCGATATAAACTAATGAAATATAGTTTTTTTAGTGTAGCTTATGTTTTTTTTTTTTTTAAATAAAAAAATTACTTGAATGTAATTTTTTGTAAAATTGACACACTATAATTTAATTGTTAATAAATTGCTAAAAATTGAGGTTAATTTCCATAAATATATATTTTAAATAAATTTTTAAAGTCGTGTATTAAAAACACAATTGTTTCAAATGACCTTTACTTTTTGTCTTAACTATTTATCTAAAATAGAAAATGATATTATCATCTCGACTTTGGTGTTGATTGTCTATTTTTAATGAAAAAAATATGAACATTAATTAAACTATTAAAAAATATATTTTTAAAAACAACACTCTTGCCTCTACAAAAAATATTTTTAATTTTTTTAAATATGTTATTTACACAAATAGAAGTTGAAAGAACATTAAATTTTTCAAACAATTTCATGTATTTTAATAAATTGACACCAAAGTGATGCTACATATATATTTACAGTTGAGAAAGTTGTGTCATGGGTCTATTTTATCTAGACTAAATCCAGCCATAACACATTTTCAATCCAAGCTACCTTTTAGTTGGAAATGCTTAAATTCTAGGGTGTTGAAAAATTGAGGTAAAAAGGGACAACTTTGAACTTTCACCCTAACACGCTCTAAAACTAACCTCATCTACTTGCAACAAATCTATTAAAATAATCAATCTAAATGGCAATCAACTAATTCATTCTATAGATTTTTTTCACACGGTAGGCCCTCTAGGACACATAATTTTAAACATAGATAGACCCTAAAACACAATTTCACCCACTCTCAACAAGTCTAATATACCAACTAACCTAAATGGTAAACAATTCCTTCATTCTATAGTGTCTTCAATCCAAAAAAACCACCTGGACTCTCACTCCAACCAAATTTTAAAATAATTCCAAATATACAATTTCCAAAAAAAAAACACCAACACCAAGCTAACAAAAGATACCTAATCAAAACCAACTAAAGAATAACAATGCCCTTCCAATGCTTGTGAACCCTCTTGCAATAATGCAATGATATGAAAGTGCTAAGCTTCAATGCAAATGAAAAATACAATTAATGTAATGGTCAATGCAAGGACATAAATCAAACTTGAGAGCCTAAAAAATGAATGGTAAGCCCACAACTCCTTCAATATGCATTCAAGCTTCTAAATGGGTACTACCCTACAATGCACCATACAATTGGAAACGCTTCTATAGCATTGATATGTGTCAATTGAATACCATAAATGTGCAATTTAATCTATTTTTTCCCTTAAAATCTATGCACGCTCATTAAACCACAAAAAATCAAGAAATGTAATTTGTGGGTATGATGTGTAGTGGGCTATTAGACATTTATGAAAACCCAATGAAAAATCTAGAGTAATGCCATTTGGGTTTCCACACAGAAATCCAAACAACAAATTGATCTTTTCATGTCTAAAATAGGCACTAGGCATTAACAACAAACAAACCCCAAGCCTCCTTGTATCTATTGAGTAGTGCCCTATTATCGTCCACAACATCATTGTGTAAGGGATAGGGCTTGAAACTTCAAAAACAAGCTAAAAAACTGATGGCATTCAAAAAATCTCTCATAGAAATCCCTCGACTCAAGGCAAACCTTGTCCTCCACAAGTCACAATTTCAATATTCATATGAGCGTAGAGCAAAGTCTTTATGCTTTGAACCGCTAGAGTGAATGCACACAAGTAATGGTGAGCACCTTGTCAATCATGAGTTCAATCTTTTTAGAGTCCAATTCCTCCTCTTTATACACCATACTAAATTCAAACACTCCTTATTAACCTTGTGAGTTTCTTCATCTGCTACCCTATTTGAATATTAAAAATAAGTAAATTTTGTATGATTAAATTAAAGGGAAAACATACTACAAAATTTGGCAATTGCAAAGAAAGTTAATTATATAATAGCCTATTGGCCAAAAAATGATAAGAACCAAGAACACATATGCAAGCCAAGTTGAATGCTAGCAATCCCAAATTTTTACATTCCTAATCTATTACATAAGTTATTAGAGCCCAGAGTTTTACCACTCAAGCCTCAACTTCACCAAGTATCAAAAATTGTGAGAATTGGGAACAACAGTGCAACCACACTAAATATTAGTGATGCCACCGAGATGATCAATATGGAACTCCTAACACTTGAAACAGGACGACTATCCTAGAGGAAGGTTTAAATGATGTCTAGGGTCAACAAGTGTTCAATTTAGTGGAAGAAGACCATTATTCATTTGAGGAAGAAGGGCCAAGAGGCAAAGGCAAACCAGCCAATCTGAGGGAAGCCAATGCCAAAGATTGTAGAGCAAACAAGAGGGACCACTTTGAGGAAGAATTGGCCCAAGGCTTGAAGAGGAATGCTCCTCCCAAACTTGATGGTGCGGTTAGAGGAGACGAAGCTAAGGCCTGGTCAAATGAAATGAATAAAGACTTTGAGCTTTGAAATTTATTGGAGACTGACTATGTAGGGAGCAAACCAACTTTACTAGTGAAGCTTATGCCTAAGGGGAAAACTAGAAGGTTGTATGGGACCTAACTCCTTATAATACAACTTAAGACACATTTGTAACATTTTCTCAATAGCAGTGGCTACCACAGTTATATTTTGTTGAAAAGATAAACAAAAATGTACTCACCTATTGAAGTAAGTCCCCAATGCCAAAAAGGATAAGTGGTTTAGAATCCACAAATTCATATCAAGGCTTAATCTACAAATTGATATAAAAGTTTGATATTCATGGACCCACTTACATAGACTAGGTACATTGAAAATGCCATTAAGCAAGAGCACAGTTCAACCTATAGCCACAACCTAGAAAGTGTTTAAAGAGAAAAACATGGGGCAGCAACAAACTCTTCCATTCTTCAATAAGACCTTATATGTTTAATAAAGCAATCATTAAGAACAAATAACCTCTACCCAAGTTGATGTCGTCTTTGATCAGATATAGAGATCGTCTTTCTAAGATAAATTTGTTATCAAGGTATCACCGAGGATTAAATAAGATAGTGTTCCAAAGACTGCCTTTTGAACTTGTTATGGACACTGAGTTCATAAACCTATCAAAGAGTGTTCAAGGACTGTTTAGATAGGTTTGTGTTGATCTTCCTTAATAATATCTTGTTTTATTCATAGAACAAGAAGAAATGTGCAGTACATGAGATCAGTGATGCTAGAACTCGAAGAATACTAGTTGTACAAGAAGTTAACCAAATGTTCATTCTTTCAACTTAAGGTGTACTATCCTGGGAATATTATATTTTTGGGCAAATTCTTAGCGGATCCTGCCAAAAAACAAGTAATTTGATAGTGGCCTACCTCCATGAATGTACCAAAAGTACACAACTTCATGAGGTTGACCTACATGAAGCAATGTTTATTTTGTACACCCTCCTAAAGCAATAAAATTCTTCCTTGGAGGAGGAGGAGGAACGAACTCCCAAGTGTTGTTTATCATAAAAGTTGCTACAAAAGTTTACCATCTTCCCACTCTGCCTTCCCTCACACAACACCATAACCATGCTGCCATAAGCCAACTGTAATATAAAACCCCCACAACCCAAATTCATTGCCTTAAACCCTGTCTTTAAAATGATGGAAGTTGGCCTCACTATACTGCAATGAGGCTTTAAAAAAAACATTTTAACTCAAAAGGAAATTTTGCAAGATTGATTCCTTGAGGGAAAAAACCCCAAAACGCAAGAGCGGTGAGTATTTCCATATTTCAGTTCTTCAAGTCAGAATTAACCATTTCGGCTCTAGGGGTTTGTCATCAGATTTTGCAGCAGTCCAGATTTGAGTGTTTGATAATAATTGAAACAGTCTCAATTTCAGAATTTACTTTTTTGAAGACTTTTGTTCAAAATTCAGATTTCTGTTCAATTTTCAGTTTCCAATATCCATAAGCTTTAAAGCAGTTACAGCAATCATATAGTTAGGCTTGCAAGATGGTTATTTGAAAATGTGTGAAATGCTTTTTTATTTTATAGTTTGACTTTTAAGTTCAATTATGAGGAATAGAGGTCCTTCATGAAAACCTGCTAAACAAATATGTAGAAGATGGAAAGTCTAAAAAATCTTTGGAAAACCATCAGTATTTACACCAAAACTTTTTGTATAAATGTTACATCATCCACTTGTAATTTTGATGGCATGGTTCTCAACAAGGGACTTCCAGAGGAAATAATTTTGTAAGTGGTGAACCCCCTTTGACATTAAATTACGAAAATGTTGCATGTATGCATTGGATATACAAACAAAAAATTATCAGCAGGAGGTTGAACTCAAAAGGTTAATCAAACAAGAGTCCTAAAACAATTTCACAGAATAAATCTGAACATAGAGGCTAGAATTACTCCAACCAAACCAGAAAAGAAAGACATAGCACACTACAGAAAAAAAAAACAGGCATACAACCACACAGGAAAGAAAGTTTGGCAAAAGTTACAGGCTAGGAAGTGCAACAAAACGAGTCAAGAAAAGCATCCACAAAGCAGCTTCAGCAATACAGAGGATGAAAATTGAAAGCTGAACAGCTCTGCAGGAAATGATGTTCATACTTGTAAATAGGTACTAATTTCAGAATCAATTTCAAAGTTTCAAGAAATCAATAAATCAGAAAATCAAAAAAATAAGTCATATGCTTGACTTTTGATCAGGCAATGGTTGGTTAGATAGGTTGCGTGGAAATCCTGATATATGTATTTGGGCTCCTGTTCAAACTTTAGAATTTTAATATGATATTTTTAGCAACAGAAGAACTCTAAACCTATAAAATAAATTCCAAAGTGAAAGGGAGAAAAACACCATACCACCATTCTAGACACAAGACTATAATTTGCCCAAAGGGTGATTGTGCAGCAGTACGGGTGCACTCGTGGGAGAGAGGCCCAAATATTTAGATGGAAAATTCTGAAACAATCTTTGGAGAGTCATATCAGTATTTACACCAAAACTTTTAGCAGAAATGTTACATTATTCACTCATATTTTTGTTGGCATAGATCTCAGCAAGGGATTGTAGAAGTGATGGTCCCCTTTGACATTGAATTATAAAAATGTTACATGCATGCTTTGGATATGACCATATGGCCAGACAAAACATATAAACAAGAATTTGACAATTGAAAGGTTAATCAAAACAAGATTTGTTAAATTATTTCACAGAACGCAGCTGAACATAGAGGCTGGGATTACTCCATCTAGAACAGATGTACAGTGGAAGTGGTAAGAAAATTTGGGGAAAGGGATTTATTAAAGTTACAGGCTAGGAAGTGCAACAAATCAAGGCAAAACAGCCATCCAAGAAATCAGCTTCGGGAATACAAATGTTCAACTAGGTACAAATTTCTGAACCACTTACAAGTTTCAGGAAATCGGTAGTCATGAAATTAAGTCATATGCTTGCAGCCCTGAACTTCTGATCATGAGATGGTTGATCAGATAGATTGTTTATGAATCCTGATATATATATTTGGGGTCTTGTATAAACTTTAGAATTTTGATATGATCATTTTATCAACAGAAGAAATCTAGACCTATAACATAAATTCCAATGTCAGTGAAAGAAAAACAGCATAAAACTATTCCAATGACGGAGGACTATAATTTGTCAAAAGGATGGTTGTGTAGCAGTAAAGGGGGCATTCATGTGACAGTAACCCAGTTCAAATCCCTATATAGCAATAAAGCACCCTATAACAAAGATTAATGGAAATTTGAGTATTGTAATATAGAATAAAGAAGTTTTGAAGTATGATTTAGCAAGGTTGTAGAGCATTGTCGAATAAGACGAGCTTAAATGGTTAAAATCATTGGGGCTTTATTAGTGGAGATCTGGGTTCAAATCTCTAGGAGACATGTTACATGATAACATGCATAGATGTTGAGAGTTTAAATTGGGTAAACTACCATATCCAATTGTAACATCCCTCATTTTTAGTTTCTTTGTGAGTCTATGATGTTTCAATTCTATGATAACATTGGATAAGCTCTATTGACTTATGTTAAGTATAAAGTGTTGATTTAATGTATTTTGTGCATAACGTGTGATTTCATTGCCATAGTTAATTGTATAAAAGTGATTATATGATTATATTATTTCCTAATAATGCTACTAAGGTATGTGTGGCAAGATTATGTTGTGTGACAGGCACATTGGTATCAGAGCAAAGGTTCAAACACTAGGGAACTTGACCCTGATAGTGAACTGAAAAAGGATTAGTGTTGCAAAACACTCGAGAGTTTTTCACAAGTTTTTATTATGATGAGATTGGAAGAGTGAAAAGTGGAATCATTATTATGAACCTTGGGAAGGTACAACCACTTGAATTTATAGTTGAATGTTTCAAGCTAAGCTTAGCTATTGTATTTGGAGAATATGTTTCTTGAGGAAGAACCAATTCAATGTAAATTAGTAAAGATAAGTTCAAATGATAAATGGTTGAGAGTGGTCATAGAAGAGGACCTAACCATTGTTTTGAGGTTTGTATGAAGTTAAGTATTTAGTTCCATGAGAAGAAATGTCAAATTGAATTTGTGTATCTTTGGTGAAGGACAAGTAGGAAATAGTTGGAAATTGTGGTGGTTTAAGTGTTTCCTGAAGGGGGAAGTTGAGTGTAAATTGTGTTCTTCGAAGAAGTTTTATAACTTGTTGGTGAGAAGGAAGTTGAGTAATAATAAGTTTGTGGCCTATTTTTCAATGTCAAGGAGGGACATTAGACTTCAAGGATGAATTGATGATTCATTGGGAACTTGGAAATTTTTGTTGGGCCTAGTTGGCACTTGTGTACAAAATTTAAAGATAAGTTTGGGAACTTGGAAATTTTTGTTGGGCCTAGTTAGCATTTGTGTACGAAATTTAAAGATAAGTTTGGGAACTTGGAAAATTTTGTTGGGCCTAGTTGGCACTTGTGTATGGATATGTTTCTTGAGGAAGAACCAATTCAGCGTAAATTAGTAAAGATAAGTTCAAATGATAAATGGTTGAGAGTGGTCATAGAAGAGGACCTAACCATTGTTTTGAGTTTTGTATGAAGTTAAGTATTTAGTTCCATGAGAAGAAATGTTGAATCAAATTTGTGTGTCTTTGGTAAAGGACAAGTAGGAAATAGTTGGAAATTGTGGTGGTATAAGTGTTTCCCTAAGGGGGAAGTGGAGTGTAAATTGTGTTCTTCAAAGAAGTTTTATAACTTGTTGTTGAGAAGAAGAAAGTTGAGTAATAATAAGTTTGTGGCCTATTTTTCAATGTCAAGGAGGGACATTAGAGTTCAAGGAGGGACATTGGGAACTTGGAAATTTTTGTTGGGCCTAGTTGGCACTTGTGTATGAAATTTAATGAATGGATAACATTAATTAAATCTAAGATTAAAAGAAAAAAATTGGTCCTTGCTTCATTATGTATTATTGTGTGTTTTTCTTTGTGTGAAGTGTGGATGGGACTCCATGTGATTATGTTGAGAATTACCTTGTGGGGTTGTGGATGGGACTCCATGTGATTATGTTGAGAATTACCTTGTGGGGTGTATGTTTGTCTTGTTGGATAATGATTTTTAACGACTTTCTTGTATGTTTCCATGTATGAAATTTGGCTGTCTCTTGATGACCTATGTATGATGCCATGATGGTGCATGTGCATTTGGGCGATGAAATATTTTGTGATTTTGTGTTATGAACACTTTTTGATAGTGTGGTTTATCTTTATTCTATTGAGGATCTAACTTATTTGTGGTTAGTAGTTAAGGATTTGAGATCATTATATAAGAATTTCTTGTGTAATATACTTTGTTTGAGTTTCTTGTGCAATATAATTTTGTTGATGATATGAACCCTTATCATATTTAATGAGTTGGAGTTATATATTGTGTGGATCTTATTTGGATATCTCCTACATGTTTTGCACATTGTTACATAATATTGTATCATTTAATGGAAGTTGTTGGAAGTTTATGTTGTTCCCTTTTGTTAGCATTGGGTTGTTTGTTTTGGTTAATACTTAAGACTTTTGAGGTTGCATTTTGGAGGTTGTTACACCAATTCTAGGTGTGATGTACCCCAACAAACAAAGCCAGGTACAAGATTTGAGTGAATTTGAAAGAAGAGATGCATACCCCTTGGTCGACAAGGTTGTGCAATGTTGAAAATTGGTACATTGGAAAATGTGAGACCCAGGTTTATCCCCGCATTGCAGTAAGGTGGCCCACAATCTCACCCCTGCACCACAACAAGGTGGTCCAAACATAGAGCCAAACCATAAGCAAAAAATAGAAGACTACAAATTAAAATTTATATCCAAGGCATTATCAATCTTTCAAATTTGTGAACCTCAACAAAAAAATAAACTACGAGTTAAAATTTAGAATCCATCCAAGTTGTGATCAATCTTTCAAATTTGTGACTCACAGCTGCCTTACCAGAACTGTAAAGATCAAGAACTAAGTTCACAACCTCAGAAAACTTGCAATTTTGCTTCTTCTATGGAGATATAATTCTCATGACTAATTCAGTGATTTTGACCTCGCCATGGACTTCGGAGCTTATGGAGGCAATTGACTTGGCACTTCAGTATGAACTGAGATATTTATTGCTTGAAAGAAGCATAAGCAAAATCGTACGTATGGCATTCCAACTATGATCTGGATTTAATTATATAACACCCTAGTAAAACTTGGAAAAAAGAAGTGTACATATCCACCAAGAATTCCAGAAAAGTTCAACTGCCATCAGATGATATCAAACACAACCTGAAACAAAATCTGAACCTCTTCAGTAACCTGCAACTTCCAGCAATATGAAAAAGAATTCATGGACTGGCTCAATTCAACTCATGGATACTAGATATAAGATAAATGTGACTTAAACCAGCTAAAATATAAAGGAAAATATTTCAATGTTTTAATAAATGCAAAGTTTAGTAAAATGAAACAATAAAATTATATAAATTAAATTATGCAAAATATACTACTAGAAATTGCATCTTCCACAAAACTAATTTCCCGGTCAAAGGATATTATATTTAGACTAAATTGTCTATTAAGGAGGTCAAAATAAAAGATAAAAATCTAGTACAGACAAAATATGGCCGGTAGACAAGTCACAAAGACCAAGAAAAAGTCAACGTGCAGTGTAAGAAAAAAATCATGCTCAAGTGGGGAAACATTCAAGGGGTAAGCTAAGAAATTAAAGTACAAAGCAAAACTGCTCTTATTTATTGGAAAACTATCATCGACTAACAATCGTCAAAAAAAATTCAAATTACATATCAAGACAGACAAGTATAGACATGCATGATTCGTGCATTCTTCAATAAAATGTGTATATATGATGAATACACCTGAATTTGAATAAAGTGAATTTTCTATAAACATGCTATACACCAACGTACTTATTACAAATCACAACCTTAAGTCATGACCTGGTGGAAATATATGTCCTTCCTATTTGATAACTACAAGGCAAATCACACAAAAGCTGAGCCAGAAACTCGTTAACATGTGAAACCTACACATTGATTTCAATGTGTAGGTTACTTGACAGTAATTCATTAAGAGGTTTCTCTGATGTGGGCTCTAATTGACTATCAAAGATCCTAAGGTCTGAACTCAAATTCGAGCCAGTTACCCATGAACAATGCTAGATAAACCAAAATATAGTCTTAAGAGTCAAACATTTTGACAAAGATCTCTAATTATGTTGTTAAGTAACACTAACATGAGGGTGCACGTGCAGCAAGTATCCCAAATTTTACAACTCGAGAATTTGCCCGTGTGTATATGTGTGTGCACACATGAGCAAAAGAGCATGGACATGCACATGTGAACATAAGCAAGAGTGCAAAACAATGCGGATGTGTTCCCTTGTGTGTGTATTTACCACTAAACTTTAATGTGACGCATTAATGTGTGCGTTCACTAAATTAAAATTTAACACATTTGCACATGGATATGCATTGAAGTTATTGAACAATCTTATTTCAAGTCATCATCGATCCAAGTTAAGCATATAGAACCTCTTCTCTTCGACCACTCTCTTTGATTTTGATACTCAGTATTTCTTTGCCATTACAGCTTTGAACTGCTCAAAACCTTTCTTTTACAGCTTTGAACTGCTCAAAACCTTTCTTCAGCATTTAGGTTCTTGTTATACTGTTGGTTTTTGACATGTCATTGCTATGAGAATTCTCACAGCAGAGACCTCTCACTTATGTTTTTCCCAGTATTTCTTCAAGTTTGATCTACATCAATTGTGTTCTCACAAGACATTACATTTGACATCCCCATTTTGCCTCACTGAACCTTTTCGAGGTAGTTCCTACATGACACAAAGTACCTAATGCAGGTACTCCTTTTAGGTACCAAAAAATAGTAAATGAGATTAAATGCCAAAGGAAAAACTTTGAGCAGTTCAAAGCATATTATCTAGAAAGGTTGTCATCGTGGAGAAATCTAGTTCATGTTGTTCAAAACATTTCTTCAAGTCGGGTCTCCATTTGCAATGCAATGCAATCTTCTTTGCATGTTTGCATGACCTTGCATTTGACATCTCCATTTTTCTTCAGTGAAACCCTTTTAAGCTAGTTCTTGCATTGGCTCGAAGTGCTCATGTTCTGGTTCCTTTCAGAGTAGTTACTAGTTCCTACATGACACAATGTCCTCAATTTAGGTACACCTCTTGCGTACCAAAGAATAAGCAAACAGCATAAATGCTGAAGAAATAACTTTGGGCAGTTTGAAGCTGTATTAGCTATAAAGGTTTGTGTCATGGTAGTGATTTCTCTCTCACGTTGTACCAAGAATTTCTTCCAGTTGGATCTACATCTGCTATGCAAGGCAAACTTTTTTGTGTTTCTACAGAACCTTGAATTTACCATTCCCATTTCTCTTCATTAGACACCTTAGAGCTAGTTACTGGATGGCTAAAAGTACTCTTATTCTGAATCCCATGGCACAATGTGCTCTAATTAGGATATCATTTTCTTGTGCTTGCAACTCATTTTTTGAGGGATCTGGGCATCTGTGGTTCCTAAAATTTTGCAGTCCTTTGGTTTTCTCCACAATCTGCTTTACAGATGAAAAGGGAATGTGCATTTCTTTTTAACTTAACTGATCTGAGTTCTTGCTACATGTTCTTAGAGGTTCTGCTACATGAACATCCTGGCATTTGAGGAAAATGGCATGCCATCCTCAAATGAGGCTCATTTTCAACCTCAACTGAGATAAATAAACAGAAATAAACAATAACAAAAAGATCATACAAGTCTAAGATAAGGAATAAGCTGTTAGCCAATCAAACAAAACTCAATGTGCACTCCAAAAAAATTAAAAAGGCATGCATTATGTTTTATAAGGTAAAATATCCAGAGAAAATTCTAGTAGCTACTGTATGAGGTCTCTTAACATGCAAGGCTTGGAACTATCATTGACATATAGCGATCATAAAGGATCTCCGTATGTGAATTTCATCTTCCATGTTTAATTTAAGGAATCAAAGCTTTACATATTGTCATGCAACTCAGTCAATTACCCAATAGGTCAATTTCACCCAAGACCACTCATGCCAAAACTACCTTCTACACCATCAAACAGATTCACAAAATAGAAGCAGAGATTGACAATAAAAGACAAAACTATCAATTACATCAATGTTCCCCAGGGAAGTTTTTACACCATTCTATGGATGGGGGAATAGGGACAGCACATCCCCACCCCCATCCCCTTTCTTTCCTGATTTTTGGGGACGTCCCAAGGACCTAGAAAGAGCCCTACAGAGAGGACCCCAGGGGGATGCCAAGGCATTCCTAATATAATGTCCCCTGCATCACCCCAATTTTGACATGTGAAAAAAAAAACTCAGTTTTAAAAAACCCTACAGGATTGTTACCCTATGAATTTATGTGATGTTTTATCAAGATTTAACTGCGTAATTTTTGGGTCACACTCATTGACCCATATTTCACAAGTAGTGGTTCAAAAGAACCCATCTCTCATGAGCATGAATGATCCACTTAGCACTCATTGCATCTAGGTGATGCTAACAAGGGTGAAGCATCCAGACTTCCTGGAGGTCACTTATCCCAACACTACTCCAACTCAAGCACGCTTATACATGGAGTTTCCCCCAAGATTGAGCCCATTTAGCTTGCTACCACATTTGTGAAACCTTCAACAAGTGTTGTGCCTTGTGAACCATTCATTATAGAGCTACTTAGCTGATTCATTTACAAGTAGGTGGTTTTTCATAGTATGTCAAATTATGCGATGCTTTATGAGGATTTAACTGCATAGTTTTTGGGTCAAACTCGGCCATCTCTCATGAGCATGAATGGTCCACTTAGCACTAGTTGCATCTAGGTGATGCTCATAGGGGTGAAGCATCAGGACTTCACAAGAGGTCACCAATCCCAATACTATTGCGACTCAGGCAAAATGAGTGTCACATGGATCATTCATGCTCATGAGAGATGGGTTCTTATGAACCAATACTCATGAAATATGGGTCAATGAGTTGGACTCAAACCTACACCATTGAATCTTGATAAAAAAGCACATAATTTGACAAATTGCAAAAAACCACCTACTTGTTAATGAATGAGCTAAGAAGATCTATAATGAATGGTTCGTAAGACACAACACTTGTTGAATGTTTTGCAAATGTGGTAGCAAGCTAAGTTGGCTTGAACTATTACAAAAGAATCGATGTTGTTCATTATACAGAGGAGACGAGGGCTCCTTAAATAGAATTACAAGGACGATGTTTCTAAAAAGAAACAATCGTTGACACAAGACGAAGTTAGAAACTACTGGATGACCATTAATAACATAAATAGAAAGAAATTATTCTAATACCCTCCCTTAATGGTCATCATTCTAACTACCCAAAGAGATAATAGAGAAGGCTGCCCCCTTCTTCTCAGAACGCTTCTGCAACAAAAGACAAGACCCTGCCACTGACTCTACCACTTGAGATGAGTCTGCCACCAACCCTCCCAAAAACTGCAAAACTTCTGGATAAACCCAAAAAACAACACCAATTGTCCAACCTGATGTTGGAGAACTGTCCCTCCCTGTAACCAGAGACACACCGAGAACAGCTGCCACGATTTTGAGGAAAAATCGGCAAACCCTCCAAACTTTTGCAAATGAGCACGACGCTCCAGAACAAACTGCAAGTAATCAGCTGTGCAGATGTTCGCCCCAGCAACTCCAGGTGCGACCAAAACAGACTGCAGCAAAGTACAATTTTTGAGGAAAAAATCGCCAAACCCAAAAATCCGAAGATTTCAAATCATCATTTTTTGGAAAAAACGGTAAAAAACAAATACCAAAGAGCCCTCCCGAACGACGGAAACCCTAACTAGGGTATACAAGAGAAAACCCCTTAATTTTTTAGGAGAAAATTATAAACCCTACCATGATTTTTTCAGGCAAAAAAATAAAAAACCATACAGAATTTTGTAGGGAGAAAAATTATTAAAACCCATCAAAAAAAATTTCAAGGACAAAAAAGAAATATTAAAAACCCATCAAATAATTTTTGAGGACAAAATTATTAAAACCCAAAAACATCGATTAGGCATGCAGGTCACAAAACCAGAGGCGACACCAGGAAACCCTAGCCTTTGCAAACAACCACGAACTGGAAGCAAATCCCGTCACAGAGAGCACAAGCCATCAAGGTCATTGCCAAAGAACGTGGAACCGCCGTAACACAAAATCACAAGCTACCACCAATAATCCAAAGCAAAGACCAGGGCAAAAGAAAACGGCGACCACCAGAACAAAATCACAACCTCAAACAAAAAACTCAATCAGAGAACTGGAAATCCGCCTAAAAAATGCAAAACGCGATCAAAAAAACCTTGCCAAATGCCAACGGATCTGCAACAGATCACGACGAAGCTCCTGCTAGAAACAGGGAGTCGTGAAAAGACGACCCCGAAACAAGTCACACGCACAAAAGGCGGGCTAAACCCGACACGAGAGGTCGCACGGAAGAAGAAATCCGCCCACGAAACACAGAAACCCTCAAATTTTAGAACAAAAATGCCCCACGAAAAAAAAATCGATAAAAAAACAAGAGGCCACGAATTTTTTTAAAAATTCGCCAAATTCTGAAAAATAAAGAGCCCTCCCAAGATCCTGAACCCTCCCGTGAGGGAGTTGGACTCAGATCGGCTTTGATACCATGTTACAAAAGAATCGATGTTCATTATACAGAGGAGACGAAGGCTCCTTAAATAGAATTACAAGGACGATGTTTCTAAAAAGAAACAATCGTTAACACAAGACGAAGTTAGAAACTACTGGATGACCATTAATAACATAAATAGAAAGATATTATTCTAATATGAACTTGGGGGAAACTCCATGTTTAAGCACGTTTGAGTCTGAGTAGTATTGTGATGGGTGACCTCCTAGGAAGACTCAATGCTTCACCCTTGTGAGCATCACCTAGATGCAATGAGTGCTAAGTGGACCATTCTCATGAGAGATGGGTTCTTGTGAACCAACACTCATGAAACATGGGTCAATAAGTTTGACTCAAAAACTACACAATTAGATCCTCAAAAAACATTACATAATTTGACATTCTACAAAAAATCACCTACTTATTAATGAATGACCTAAGGAGCTCTAGAATGAATGGTTCATAAGGCACAACACTTGCTGAAGGTTTTGCAAATGTGGTAGAAAGCTAAGTGGGTTTGATCTTGGGAGAACTCCATGGTTAAGTGCGCCTAAGTCCATGAAGTATTAGGATATGTGACTTCCTGGGAAGGCTCGATGCTTCACCCCTGTGAGCATCACCTAGATGCAATGAGTGCTAAGTGGACCATTCTCATGAGAGATGGGTTCTTGTGAACCAACACTAATGAAACATGGGTCAATAAGTTTGACTCAAAAACTACACAATTAGATCCTCAAAAAACATTACATAATTTGACATTCTACAAAAAAACACCTACTTATTAATGAATGAGCTAAGGAGCTCTAGAATGAATGGTTCATAAGGCACAACACTTGCTAAAGGTTTTGCAAATGTGGTAGAAAGCCAAGTGGCCTTGATCTTGAGGGAACTCCATGGTTAAGTGCGCCTAAGTCCATGAAGTATTAGGATATGTGACTTCTCGGGAAGGCTCGATGCTTCACCCCTGTGAGCATCACCTAGATGCAATGAGTGCTAAATGGACCATTCATGCTACTGAGAGATGAGTTTTTGTGAGCCACTACTCATAAAATATGGGTCGATGAGTTTGACTCAAAAACTATGCAATTAAATCCTTATAAAACATCACATGATTTGACATATTGCAAAAAACCATTTACTTGTTAATAAATGAGTGAAGGAGCTCTGTAATGAATGGTTCATGAGGCACAACACTTGCTTAAGGTTTTGCAAATGTTGTAGCGAGCTAAGTGGGCTTGATCTTGGGGGAAACTCCATGGTTAGGCACCCCTAAGTCTAAGTAGTACTAGGATGGGTAACCTCCCAAGAAGTCTCGATGCTTCACCCTTGTGAATATCACCTGGATACAATGAAGCTAAGTAGACCATTCATACTCATGAGAGATGGGTTCTTGTGACCCACTACTCATTCTATATAGGTAAATGAGTTTGACTAAAAAACTACACAATTAAATCCTAATAAACCATCACATAATTTGAATGCAGAAAACCACCTACTTGTTAGCATATGAATTGTCGATGGATGTCATGATATTTATATAGCACTATGTTATACAACATTATAGCTGCATGCGTGAAATATTCTTTTCCCAGGATGGTGTCTTGCTATTCCTGAGACTCGTTTATGTGGAACAAGAAACACTGTTGATCACACTAATAGCCTACCTACCAGTACATCAGATTGTTGTTGTAAATGGAATTTTCAAAGCAGGTAGCAAACATGGGGAAACAGAGCATACAGCAGCAGCTTTCTCAAACTGTAATATCCCATTTAATTTTTTTGAAATATAATAAAGCCTAGCTCACAATAATAGTTTGCACAGTTAAATACAAATATGAAATCGACCCAGAAATTGCAGTTCAATAGTTTATTATCTAATTCAGATATAATGTTTAGAATATAGCTCAAAAAGACTGAATCTATCTTCTGCAGTAGCTGCTAATTTTATCTCTCTATCTGCAGTGATCTACTTCTTAATGAAATGCCTCCAAATCTGCCCGATATCCTCCTTAGAATGCCACGATCTGCTGCTAGTTGAAAGGATATTGTAATTCAAACTGAGATTGATCAGATTTGTACACTGGTGATCTCCGAGTGAAATCACTCTAAGGAATTGTGGGTTTTCGTCATCCAATTCCAGAGCTAGAGGGTTTTTGTCCTCAGGTTAATTGAACCGAAGTTGAAGTTCCATGCTCTACAAGGAGTAAAATCAGATAATAAAATGTTTCTCAATTGGTGCCTCATTCTCCTTGCTTGATCTCTCTTAAATAGATTGTTTCCTCCAACAGTCATCACTCTTCAAATGTCTCTTGATTAATAAACTTTATTATAATTTCATTTTGTAATATTATTTAACACTAACATGATTGTTGGCTGCGCCCCCTGCATGGTGTATTGCTGTGTTTTGCCTTTTGTTTATAAGTGGTTTTAATTCCTTTAACCCCACAACTTTAGACTCCATGATTTCCTTCTTTTTAATTGCATAGCTGTTTGAAGAACCCCTTCGCAGCATTTATTAGTTCAGATTCATCAGCAAGACAGTCGGCAATTGGTTTGATATTTCTGAAAGCACTTTCAAGTGGGCCTGGAGTTCAAAGATATATTGCCTCATTGACACACCTCAATGGAGATATATCAACTGCTTGATGCCTCACAACACCAGCAGAACCAATCCTTGTAGAATCTTCTTGTGGACTACCAGCGATTAAAAAACTCCACGACAGAATGAGCAACGACGGCCATTGTTCTGTTCTCCTGCTGCTACAGTTTCTGCATGCTAAAACCAACACGCCCTGCTAGGGTTTAACAGTGGGTTTATACACAGTAAATGTATGATTTATATGTGGTGGCTACTTCTGTTTTATCCTTCTTAGCTAATTTTCACAATCCCCTTTAAATATTATTTTAATCCTTCACACACTGACTTAATAAAATATTCAGTATTTCTGAAAATTTTGATCTCAAAACTGAATTCAATGAAGCACACTTGTAATCCCAAAATGGAACCACCAAATCGATTTGGAGGGTTTAGTCTAGGTTTAATTTCAACGAGGGGACATTACGCAATTACACACACTTCAAGAAGGCAGTTGTGCAGGTTTGATTTTCAGCTGATCATTCTCAGTGATGCCTGAAAATTGCAACTGACACTGTTTATTTTCTACCAGAAACAGAAGCACAAACTTTTTCACTTTACAAAAGGGATGCACAACTTAGATTTCAAGGCAGAGCTTGGCCAATGACCGGGCATTTTCTCCAACTTTAATAGTGAAGAAACATCTTCAACTTTGTAAATATCATTGTTTACATGTTAGGAGGGCTTAATTCCCAACATGGGAATTGTATCTTTGCCAACCCCAACCCCAATTCCAACCTAGATCATCAATTTAAGGTCCTTATTCACATGTACAATTTGGAACCTATCACATGTCAGAGGTGGTTAAATATTTTAACAACTCAACAGGGTTTTAAATTAACATTTAAGATTTGACAATTGGCATTGTTTATTTGTTATAACTTAAGTTATTGATTATCAGTTGTGTAGTGTGTTCTCAATTCTGTATTTATTGTTTAATTTTGTACATTTTGTGTAAATTATGGTGTATGTGTTTGTGTAGCTGTCCCCCGCCATCCCCAAAATTTAGGGAAGTTTTTGTCATCCTTGAAACCCCATCTCCCATCTGAGAAACTCAAAGAAACCTTGCAAAATTAAACTCCTATTACAACAAGCTCACAAGTTTATCAGAAGCTTGTCTCAATCCTATCCATTATCTATAAGGCTGTTTCACATCTATACCCACTCTTTATTTAAAGAAAATCAAAGAAAACTTTGGTGGATGATCATCAAATGGGTGATTGATTCTAACCCTCGATTGCAAACGATGACCCTTGATTTGGGTCTTAAAAGACAAAACAAGAAAAGAAAGATAAACCAAAGTTTATTCAACTCGAAGAGAACCAAATGAAGCTTACATGACTAGTTGCATATTATTTACACTAATATCTCCCCTTAAGAATAAGGTGGGTAAGATGTAGAATGAAAAAGAACAATTAAACCTAAGTCTAATGTGCATACATGGATATACACCAATAAAAGCACAACCTCCTCCTTTGAATGTGTTTTCAGATCATTTCCCCTTACTCCTAAACACAAAATCGGATATCCTCATCTTTGATCTTTATTGGAATCTTCTTCATAATAACATGCAACAAGCCAAGTTGAATGAAAACATCTAGTAGAACAAAGTAAATGTCTCTCATCTAGAAAGCAATTATATAGCATATTCATTGATGATGTTACTGCTTATTTCTTATCTTAATAACAAAAAATACATCAAATCACAATTCCCACAATACTACACTTCCCCATCCCACGTATCAGCATGAAAAAATCTAAATTTAATACAATCTTAAATATTAAGCATTTCTTCACTTGTTTCAACCATAACATTACTCCGAAACATTTGAATTCTACTACAATTACGAACCACCCACAAAATAACAACATATGTAGACATACCCCTTGTGCCTCATAACTAAAATAGTTTTGCTCCTGCAAAATAGAACAGAAGAGTTTCAAATTTCAACAAAAAACCAGAGGATTCAAAAAGGTCTATATCAAAGAAGGATGTAAATAAAATCAAACAGATATAGTTTAACAATGTAAACGTTTTAAGTGAAGTGATTACAAGTCATAAATTAGAATGTAATTCACAAGACAAAGTATCAGATTCTAAGAGCTGCAAAACAGCAATCATATGTTTCTAGTCCAAAGGCTAAACATCAGCTATTTTGAATAGAATAAAAATCATAAACAAGATCATGTGCTAAGATCTACACAGAAAGAGGTTCAATATTTATTCTCCAAGACTAAATTAGAATTTCATACATCTTGAACAAGAACACAAAAATAAATAGTTCTCAGAATTGAAAATGCATTTAGTAGATTCATACCTGATATTGTAAATAATAGATAGAAAATCTTACCTACAACCTTCTGGAATCATCTCTTAGATTGGAAAAAGACTATTTCCATCCATCCCTCGAAAGAATTTGATTGTACTCAGGCCTAGATGTCTGCAAAATATAGCAACCCACCCTCCTCAGAATATATTTTCCTCCATACCACAAAATTGGGCCAGTTGCCAGCTCAATGTTAAAATGAAACCAATTAAAGGGTGATGATGAGAATACACAGATCACTGAGCATTAAAAAAACTCTTTCACATTGCAATTTCGCACATTGCAGATAGCACGGCTAAGCCATTCATGAGATTACTAATTTGAATCCTATTGAGTCATTTCTCAAGAAGAACATAACAGTAACAACTTATGCAGCTTCTTCCAGAAGATTTCTACAAATAACAATTATATGTCTTAATGCCATAGATAAATAGAGCAGGCAAACTTTGACTTAAATCAGGGCATCCTTTTCCTAGGAGTGAAAGTCATACAATGGGTCCATTTTTATGGTCTGGGATCCAATTATAAGAAAGCAAGTAACAAAAGCAAGCGAAGCTGCCTGGAACACAAAGCTAGATTCCAGAAAGAGATTTTTATCTTGTATTGTGTGTCGCACTCCATATAGTAGGAAAAGACCACCAAGATCATCCTCAAACTAACCATCTTCAGTATAGGGTTTCTATTCTCCAGCAGCCAAAGACTGATAAGGAATCTATCTAATTCGGCAAAAAAGAGACAGGAAACCAAGTAAATGGTTTGCAATTCTAGGACATGAGAACACCATACTCTCTAGAGAATAAGCTATAAGCGATAAAATTTAGACAATGTCAGTTTTCTAAGGTATACACTGACTTAAAGCAGGATAAAACAGCTCTGTGACAACCGTGAGGGTAAAACTTCTAACAACTTAGCACGAAAGCCCCCCTGCAGAAAAATAATGCAAACTCAATGCCTCAGGGTTCTTACAGACTATATCCATCCAACAATTACCAATAAGTATAACCTAGGTTTGAACTCTCAGTGTGTATGTGACATAATCTAAAAAAATTTACAAACCAACAAACATGAATAAGAACTATAATATAATATCATTTTTCAAAATTCAGTCGTGTCTTAATATGGATTCAATCTTCAGGACCCATCTTTAGGAATCAACTACTACTGAAACATGGGTCCTAATGAAACGTGAATCGATATTAACACGCTGCTGATTGCTAAAAAATGATATTGAAACAACAAATGCATAAAAGTTAAAACTACTCTAATACTGCAGAGGTGAGTTGTACTGATATATAAATTGGAAATTCGCATCAAAATGCCCCTTTCAAATATTGCCCTCTCAAAACAGCACATGCATTGTAATGCCTTTAAGAAGATAAAAATGTCTTATAAACAGAAATGCATATGGTATTGGGTCCAAAAGAATTGAAGCTTATAAAAAACTCACGATGTCTTTGAAAATAAGGAACGCAATCAGTAGGAAGAGCACAAAAAGTATTTCAAATTCTGCAAAGCGAACAAATTCAAAGACCTTGATCACTGCTCTTGTGAGCAGTGACTCAGACTTTGGCACTGTCTGTCTGCGCATCCCTTTAATAACTGTCGCTCCACAGAAACTGCAAAAGCAGATCCCATTTACATGTTATTTATATGCAATTATGCACAAACAAAAAGAGACCTAAAAAGAAAATATAAAACAGATACAGTCCCATTCCCCTGGCATTCCCATATGATAATTAAACTACATGTATGTCTTTTACTTGGTTATGCTCAGGTGAGGTTATGGGCCGCCTTTAACATGGTGTATATTATTCTTGGATAAACAATCTTAAGAGTTGCTAACATGGTTCAGCTTGAATGTAACCCATAATTGCAACACCATAACTTTACATGTCTGCCAGATTTATTGTCCCACCTCATTGAAGGAAAGGAATCTGAACCTGGATCACAACGGTTTACTTTTGATATTGGTTATGAAGACAAAACCCAAGGGTACAAATTTTGGGCAATGTAATCTATTCATGGAAACAAATTCCCTTTAAGAAATCAACAAGGAGAGTCTCATATGTTAAATTAACATTTAGCTTGGCAGTGACCTCAATAAAACAACCCGTGTTTTACCTTAATCGCCATTACACCACAACACTTGAAGACAGTTTAACTGGATGTTTGCATTCATTGCACACATATAAATTTGACCAAAAACGGTATTTAACAAACAGCATCAAAATTCATGATTAATCCACTGCCCCGACCATATAAGACACCCATTATCGATATGCATTCTTCTGAGTCTTCCTTCCCAATCAGTTGCCATAGTTTTTCCCCAATCCATCTAATCATTTCCAGACAACTAAAAACCCATCTGTCAAAAATCTCACAAACATTTCCGACAAAATCTACAACTAGAACCCAGATCTTCATGAGATAGAGAAAAGTACCAAACACGGAAAAAAGTAGGGAGGTAAAATGAATGAGGGACCAATACAGAGAGAATCCAAATAGACAGATCTGAGACACTCACCGAATGATTCACTAGCATAGCATCCAAAAGATTTGCAACAACAGCCGTTGAAGTTGAAAGCTTATGGGAATTTATTGTTATGTCATAATCCCGAGAATTTAAGTACCCTCGGTTTATATGGTAGGTAGTATGTTACAGTAGTCCAAGACTCCAAAGTACCATAGTTTATTGCATAGTTACCTTTTTTTGAATGTAAATGTATTTTGAATTTTATTTTTTTCTTTTTATATCAGGGGCGTTAGGTAGTATCCAGTTTTTATAGGTTTGGTATCCACTAGGTATTATGGCTCTGTTTTTGTTTTGTTTTTTGTTTTTTTTTTTTTTTGTTTTTTTTTGGATGAAAATGCAAGTTATCTATTAAAATAAAATAACACTTCACAAAAAAATAATAGACGGTAAAAAGGCACACCCTGAAGGTCACATGGGTTAAGTTCAGAAAGAACTAGAATTAAAACAAAGTATCAAAGGGTATATAACCCATATAAAAGCATACTAAAAACAGAATTAAACTGTCAATGCCATCCCTGCAGAAGGTGGATCCCTGTCATCCGGTTTTCCCCAAATATCGGCGGGGTCTGGGTTGACATCAGGCATCGCCCCAGCCATCTTCATTTCTTGTTCTTCAATTTGAACATTTGGCCCCTCGTGCTGAGGTGAGATAGCCAAATTCAACTGAGGGAAAACTTTAGTATTATCCCAACTTGTACTTGGTGGATGAGAAGGCCAGGAGCATTCCAGCCTGCATTATCCATTGCAGGCCAACCAGTAGTACCTACACTATCCATAGTCGGCCACCCTACGTTATCCCCAGCTGCACTAGCAGCACGGCCAGAGGTCCAACCACGTGGACGTGGGGAGGCCAAGCGCCTGCATCGGTGAGCACCGCGACGCAGAGCAAGCTGGGAACGAGGCCAAGAATCTCTAGCCGAACCACTTATTCGTCTGTTAGGAGAGCGGGATCTGATAGAGGAAGGTGAGGGAGGAACACGAGCCACAGTGCAGGGAGCATTCCCTCAATGATTCAATAACTCTTGTAAGTGTGCCACTTCCAAGGCAACTTTGTTAGCTTGCACTTGAATCTGCAAAAGAACATTAGAACAGATAATTGTTTTAATGTAAAGAGAAACTGAAGTTCTAATTTTATTTTCTGAAAATATACAAGAATTACGATCTTTCCATAATGTAAATAAAATCTCCATCCTGAAAATATGCCAAATCTGAGTAAATCTTTCAGGAAACCTGGGTGAATCACCCAGAAGGATTATCTATCAGGTTAATGGCTCAAGTCTGAAAGAGCGAAAGAAATCATGAATCCATAGCCAAAATAGCTGAGCTCTGGTGCAATACTAGAAGAGATGTTGTATCATCTCAGACTGTCCACAAAAAGGACAACGGGGATCCTGGACCCCAAGATAAAACAACCTAGTACCAACAGGCAGGCCTTGAAAGAGAATGCACCAGGCAAAATGAGCAAGCTTTGGCTCAATAATGGCAGACCAAACAGTTTAAAATCTGGAATGCCAAAGACTCAAAGAACTATGAATAAGCCAACGCTTATTAAGAGTGTCAACCATGGACAAATGTGTTGAAAGCCACCTGTAAGCCATTTGTGGCTTGAAATGATGCATTAGTGTTTCAGGATACCACTTCTAGTCCTTCCACCATGGCTTGTTGAATTGAATACCAACCTTGTGAAGCATATCAGGTGGAATAGTCATGATGACTCTATCATAAGTAGGCTTATCAACTTTTGAAAGACCGAATTTTACATAGAATGCTTCCCAAGCCAAAACGCTCATAGTGGGTTGGTGGAACATACCCTGTAAGGTCTGAACACCTTTTTTATGAAATTTTAGAGCTTTTAAACCAGGGAATTTAGCCAAAGGTTGAGTTGCAAAAGCTAGAAGAGGTGACCACCAAATATTAAGGTGATTGAAGGAAAGACCAGCATGAAATCCATCACCAGACCAGCATAACCATGGTTTAACTTTTTCCCAGGCTTTCCAAATGCTTTTAACCATAAATGTGCCTGAGATCTGAATTGGTTCTCTCATGACAAGGAGAGTAGAATAACCAATTCCCTTCCACGCCGGTTTGTGCAAAGGATGCCCCATTTCAATGTTATGCCGGAGTAAAACCTTCCATGCCTCACAGCCAATGAGAGCACGGATAATCCACTTGACATCTAAGGCAGTTCCTTGGCGTTGGGTAGAAAGAATACCAAGTCCTCCAGAATCTCTGGGAAGGCAACAAAACTCTCATGCAACACGGTGAAAACCATGGCGAGTATCAGAAGAGGTCCACAAAAAATCCCTTAGGAGTTTTTCCAGTTTGGCATAAGAACTATTTGAAGGAGCCCAACAAGAAGAATAATAAACATGGGTTGCAGCCAAGATTTCAGAACAAACCTGAAATTTACCAGTGAGAGAAAGTGGCTTAGTAATCCAAACTGCAAGTTTTTGTTCCACACGGGTAAGAACAGCTTGCCATAGAGTAGCAGAAGTGCCCTGGAATGCAAAAGGAATACCCAGGAATCTAAAAATTTCACCATGGCCAACCCAGCACCAGCCATACTATTGAAGCCATTGAGGAATGGGAAGAATTAACTACCTATAGCATAACGTTTTATGCCATTGAATGGAAGAACCTGAGGCTAAACAAAAGGTCTCTAGACAACCAAGAGCATTTTTTACTGAATTTTCTTCTTCCAGTAGGGTTAAAAAAGAGTCATCAGCAAAATGACCATTAACCAATTGGCTAGAAGAATTAGGTAAAGAAATACCATGAACAAGCTAATTAGACACTGAATGGGCAGGAAGATAACCAAATCCTTCTGCGACAAGAACATACAAGCTTGGAGCAAGAGGGCATCCTTGTCGGACTAATCTGAAAAGGCCAAAAGTATGGGACTGGTGACCATTGATAGTGATACATGCAGAGGCATCAGAAAAGAGCATTTTGACAAATTGAATAAAAGAGGGTCCAAACCCTAATGCTGCAAGCATTGCAAGGATAAAGCGCTATTCAATGCGATAATAAGCCTTAGCAAAATCAATTTTTAAAAAAATTACTTTTTGATTTGATTTTCGTGCCCATTTCATTCCCTCCCAAACTACAATGATATTGTCTAAAATATATCTAGACTTAATGAAGCTTGTTTGTTCAGGGCGGACAATCAGAGGAAGTAGGTTGCGGAGTTTGAGTGAAAGGGCTTTAGCAATAATTTTATATGAAACATTGAGAAGTGTAATGGGTCTCCAGTTGCAAATATCCTCTAGATCACCAGCTTTAAGTATGAACATAATGTTTTCTTGATTTATAATATTTCCTAAAGAATTAGAATGAAAAGCTTCAAGGTAAACATTGTGTAAATCGTTTCCTAGACAATCTGAAAGGGCTTTGTAAAACTCACAAGGAAAGCTATCAATTCTAGGAGCTTTGCCATCAACCATAGAGCAGACAACTTCTTTTAGGTCTTCAATGGTCAATAATTGATCACAGAAGCGCGTATGGGCTGAGGAGAGTTTTTTTGGAACAACAGCAAGACAATCCTACAAAGCAGTATGCTGCTCAGGTGTGCATTCTTGAGCAGTGAAAACTTTTTCATAATGTCTTACAAAAGCCTAGAGAATGTCTGGCAGATCTTTATGAATAGTATTGTCCTCTTTGATTTGCTTAATACCATGTGAGGAATGTTTAGCTTGAAGAGCAAGAAAGAATTCCTTAGAAACACGGTCCCCAATTTTTAGCCAATGCATCCTGGCTTTAAGTTGCGCTCCTCTAGCAGCATGACAATCAGCCATCTATTTTTGATGCCGTAAATTGGCAACAAGGATTTGCTTAGAAGGATAGAAAGGCTCAGCAGCCAAGGCCTCAAAAGCAAATTTCAAAGTAGTGACAGTAGCTTCATAGGACCTTCTCCTGAAATTGGCCAGCCGACGGCCATAGATGCAAAGAAACCTTGTTGTGCAGGTAATAGCATCATTCCACCACTTAATCCAGCCAATAGAATGCAATGGACGACATTCTAAATTCCATACAGTTGAAATGTATGCCAAGGTGCGTTGATGAGCAAGCAAGGAAGTGTTCAGAAAAAGTTGAGATTTCATGGTGTGTGGCTAGGTGAGTTGCCACTCAATGGCAAACTGAATTGGAAAGTGGTTTGACAATGTCACATCCACTAACGGCTGCACAGGAAAGGTGGATGACATGGAAAAATTAAAAAAAGATTGTGCATAAATCATAGCACTATCAAGGCGTTTAAAGACCCTGTTAGTTCCAGTTTGAAAATTGCATCAAATATGCCATAAAGAACTGGAGTGATGGCGGCCAACATTGGGATCAAAAAAACCCAATTTATTGAGCATATGGAATCGTGCCTCTCTTTCACCAGCTGGCCACCGAAAAGGTAGCATGCCATCTTTGTCAATAGTCATTTCAACCATATTAAAATCTCCACAAATAAGCCACGTGGCCACTGGCAATGAATCCGCAATCCACTGCCATTAAGCAGATATTTCTGACGCGTCATTTGAAGCATAGATATTAATAATCCCAAAGGAGTGACTATTGTTGTATGGAAATGTGAACAATAGCATAAAGAACTAAAATCCAATAACGCAATAGAAAATGAGACAAATGCAAATAAGCAAAAGATAATACCTTTGCAACCTGATTTACCTCTCTGCTTCCATTGTTCGCCTATCTGCTCTTGATCTTGATTGTAATGAAGCCCTCAGAAGTATGTAATCCCTTGCTTGTTGAAGATGACAAGAATAGAATGGTTGTGATATGGAATGTGCAAATGGAGACTAAACTACAATGCAACTATAATGGATATGGATTGATGGAGACATGGTGATGATAATGGATTGATAACGCAAATGCAATGATAACTTTGCCAAAGGCACGCTATAATAAATTTTGCAGAGTAAGATTACGAATGCTCAGATGGATCTAAAATGGGTATGAGAACCTTGCTTATATAGGCTGAGGGAAGACCAAATCCAAGTGTCATCAGATCCACAATTGGAGGAATTTCCTGAGTTTGTGAATGGTTGAGAAAGTTTGAGGGAATGTGCGCCAATCAGAAGAGGACAAGTGTCCAAGCTCCTTCATGTAACAGGGGAGTTAATAGAATAGATTGAAGAGTTAACAGAATAGACCAATCAGTTGACTAAATAGATTGGGGAGTTGACTGAATAGATTGAGGAGTTAACTCAATGGACTAATCAGTTAACTGGGTTGATTGGGGAGTTAACTGAATTGACTAATCAGTTAAGTGAATTGATTGATTAGTGAACTCAAATGACTAATTAGTTAACTGATTTGATTGATGAGTTAACTAATTTGACTGGAGGATAAATAGGACATGTGGGTGAGGGAATATTAGCTAATTAAATATTAAAATATTTAATTACATGTGCAACATGGTGAGGTGGAAAGGTGAGGTGGATTGGTGAGATGGATTTATGGAATTAGGACTTAGGATAGAGGAATTTAGGATTAATTAAATAACTTTGGATTATTTAATTATGTGAGACATTAGAAGAATTAGGGGAATTTTAACTAAATAAATTGTTTTTTGTTTAATTATGGGATAATGAACCAATCAAATAAACTTAGAATATTTATTTAATTGATAGAAGAATAAGAATTAAGATAAATATTAAAATATTTACTTAATTCGACATGAGCCAATTTTAGGTGTATACATTTTGCCCCTCTTTGATGCAATGTGTTTTATCACGTTGTTTCAAAGAAATAAAGATTTCCTACGATTGGATACATGTTGCAGTTTGCCCCTGGTACAAGTTTATGACGATAGGATGCCCCCTCGGGAGATTGGGCGGGAAGAATGTGACGACAGGATGACGAATAATCTCACGATGAGATAGGTTGATAGGATAGATGGGAGAAGAAAATAGAGGATGCAAGATAAGGGATGGATGAAATAGTTAAATGATACGCTATGCAAGATAAATTGATGACACACACAAGCAAGCAAGCAAGTCTGCACAAATGATACAAGAACAAATGAGGTATTGCCCCTGTCTAGCCATAAACTGATGATTAATCGATAATGATCAATGATAGTGTTTGTCATTGTGAGGAAAGATATATCCCTAGATCAACACAAAGATGTGGGAAAGATACATCCCACTGATGATGACGATTGATTGATTTGGTTTACGACTAGATTAGGATCAAGACCACTGATTGCAATTAGATAATTTGACAAGAGTGATTTACTCGATTGGTGTGGATTAAGGATGGACTCACATTTGGATCAATGCTTGGACTGATTGGATAGATTTGATGACCAGATGAATGATTGGATTGGAGATCGGTGATGCCCCAGTCAACCCAAGAGTGAGGGTGACAAGGAAAAGATAATGGTAAGTGAGCAAACAAGATGAATGATGATGAAAGATAATTTAGAAGAATGATTTGGTTAATGGATGAAATGGATCTTTCGACACTTGGAATGAGGTCTAGGATGTAATGCTTATAATGGAATGATATGCAAGTTGATATGTACAGATGTGTGGATTTGTCATCTTCATATATGCAAGTATTTGAGGTACTTTGTTTCATCATTGGGCATTTTTTGTTTCTTTTCTCTTTAAAATGTTGTAAGAAAATACAAGCATCTAGGTATAATTAAACCATGATGACCTAAGTATCTCTTACATAGATTTTGATATAACAAGTTGATACAAGTATCTAGTCAAAATTGAATCTAGATGACCTGAGTACGCCTTGCATGTAAACAAACAAGGATTGCCCCCTTTCATGTTTAGACCTCTTAAGTCCTCGATGATCTTTTGTTGATCATGTCGTTAGACAAAAGTCATCACATTACTAAAGATTGATCCACAAACAGCAAACCAATAAAATAATTATGCCCCCATCATAGCTCCTCTAGTTTCTGACATCTTTGAGTAGCATAGAAAGAGATAATAACAAAAATCAAGACATAAGATTTTAAACCATTTTAACAAACACAAATGTTCTTGCCATAGTTATGTTTTCCTGCAACAAAAATAGATACAATCATCATGATGGTTGAGGTCCATTGTGTCATGTTTATAGGTCTAGTCCTTGCATCAAGTGTTTTGTTGAAAAAGTGTGTTTGCAATGTTGCCTGTTGTCTGGTGATGTATCACGATCCTTATTGTTATCCTCTGAGATGTGGGACATTCAAGAATCCAACTCTTCGACTAGGTCGAGGATTTTGCCCCCAGTCAAGTAAGGGATTGATTTATTATGGATGAACGGACGATAGACATAAAAAAAGGGCCCTAAGGGACTGACCTAGTGCCTCGGGGGCTCATTGATAATGGCCTTGCCTACGTGATGACACAGAGGCAACGTAGTTTGGGGTGGACTTTGTGGACCTAGGACCTAGGCAATGGGAAAAGTGTGATCGGAAGGACAAAAGGATAGGTGAGATGGAATGGAATTGATGGGAAAGGAACCTCAGGGGCACATCAATGATGGCCTTGCCTACGTGATAGTTCAGAGGTGACGTAGTTCGACAACGGCTCAATGGATTAGTTGAGGATGAATGACAAGATGGACGCAAATCTAGATTGGCAGTCTGATGGAAGGAGGTGATAAGGACGAGCAAGAAACAAGCCATGGTAGGTATCTCGATGTGATTGGGTGGATGCAGTTAGGAAGGATGAATGAGGGACAAGGGTGGAAAAGATGGAGGAGGCGGTTTTATCACAAGTAGCGCCTGTTTACCAGGTTTTCACCACTTGCTTTTATTCGCACGGTAGCTAAAATACACATGACGCCTATTTGCCAGGTTTTCATCATGGTATCTATCCAAGGCGCTTGTTTACCAGGTTTTCACCATAGGATGATTTTTTTGATTTTTTTTCTTTTTTTTTGTATTTCTTTGATTTTTTGATTTTTTTTTACTCCCTTGCATTGGGGTTTAGGTGTAGAATTTTTGGAGATGCATATTGTTGATGGGGTCATCAAATAGTTCACCTTCTGATGTAGCCAATTGATAACCACCTAACCCATAAGCAACAATGATGACATAAGGACCCAACCAATTGGATTCAAACTTACCTTTCTTCTCTCTGTCTTGTTGATTCCTGGGATTCTCTCTGAGGACTAGGTCACCAACCTGAAATACCTGGGGCTTTACTCTATGGTTGTAACTTTTGGACATCCTTTGTTGATAAGCCTTGAGACGGTTAAAGGCTTGTTGCCTTCTTTCTTCCAGTAGCTCTAACTCTTGAAGTCTGGATACTCTGTACTCTTCATCAGATATGAGGCCTTTCAATGATACTCACAATGATGTGATCTCGACTTCAATGGGCAAGATGGCTTCAAAGCCATAGACGAGGGAATATGGTGTTGCACTTGTGGGTGTGCGGATACTTGTGCGGTATGCCCACAGTGCAAGATTCAATTGGACGTGCCAATCACGACCAGCATCATTGATAGTCTTTTTCAAGATTTTTAAGATGGTTTTATTTGATGCATCTGCCTGGCCGTTTCCTTGGGGGTAATACGGGGTGGAGAAGCGGTGTTGGATATGGAATTTGTCACACAGTTCTTTGACATCTTGGTTTTTGAATGGTCGTCCATTATCAGTGATAATGGATAAAGGGATACCATAGCGGCAAATAATGTAGTTCAGGATGAAAGAGGCAATCTGTTTGCATGTGACATTGGCTAGTGGTACGGTTTCAATCCACTTTATAAAGTACTCGGTGGCAATGATTATGAATTTATGGCCGCTGGATGATGGAGGGTGGATCTTGCCCACTAAGTCGAGTCCCCATTGACAGAAAGGCCAAGGAGTCGTTAAAGGTTGAAGTTCTTGTGCTGGTGCGTGTATCAGGTTTCCATGGATTTGGCATTTCTTGCACCTCTTTACAAAATGATAGGAATTTTTTTTCCATAGTTGGTTAGTAGTATCCCATGTGTATGAGTTTCTTAGCTAGGGTAGGACCACTAGAGTGGGTCCCACATATACCGTCGTGTACTTCGCTTAGGGCAGTTTGATATTACTCGCTATCGAGACTTCTAAGGAGAGTAGCATCGAGACTGCGTTGATATAAGGTATTGGCAATAATAGCATAACGGGATGCTTATTAGATGAAGGTTCGCTTTTGGTTATTTGAGAGATCAGGTGGTAGGGTATTCTCTTTAAGATAGGCAAATATTTTTCCATATAGGGGAGAATCAGATCCTACAATGTGGCAAATGATGTGGGATTTGGGAGTGTCGTAAGCAGGATGGGACACTGGCTCTACCAAGAACTCATAGCGTGATTGGTTGTTAGGGATGTCGAGGAGAGATGCAATCGTTGCCATGGCGTCTGCTGCTTTGTTCTCTATCCTTGGTATCTGCTCAAAAGAGATCTCAACAAAGTATTCTTTGAAGTCATCTACCATTCATTTGTATGGTATTAACTTATCATCCTTTGTTTGGTAGTCGTCGTTCACTTGGTTGATGACCAGTTGTGAGTCGCCATATACCTGAAGTTCTTTGATGTTCCATTCAACTACCAACTTGATGCTAATTACTAGGGCTTCATATTCTGTCATATTGTTAGTGCAAGGAAAGAGTAGTCTGTATGATTTTGGAACAATGTCTCCACTAGGTGTGATCAACAAGATACCTACCCCGGACCCATGCTGAGTATAGGAGCCGTCGAAGTAGAGTTTCCAAGATGTTGTTGTTATGTAAAAGATGGACTTGTCTGGAAATTTAAAGCTCAAAGGGTTATCGTCCATTAAAGGTGCATCTGCCAGCTGATCTGCAAGTACTTGACCCTTTATTGTGCACCTGTCTATATACTCGATGTCAAACTCACTGAGAAGCATGACCCACTTGGACAATAAGGGTAGCTTTGTTGAGCAGACACTTTAGTGGATCGATTTTTGCTACTAGCTTGATGGAATGCGATAGCATGTAATGTCTCCATTTTTGTGAAGCGAAGACCACATTGAGGCATGTTCTTTCAATTGGCATGTATTGTAGCTCATAACCAACCAGTGTTCTGCTAATGTAATAAATTGCTTGTTCTTTCCCTTCATGATTTTGTTGTGCAAGGAGAACTCCCAAAGTTGTTGGTGTGGCGGAGATATAAAGTAGTAGAGGCTTACCTTGGATCGGTGGCATCAATACCAATAGTTTCATGAGATACTCTTTCAATTGTTGAAATGCCTGTTCGCAAGAATCAGTCCATTTAAAAGGGATGTTCTTATGTAGGAGGTGCATGAATGGGTGGCATTTGTTTGCCAATTGAGAAATGAACCTTCTGATAGATTGCAGTTTTCCTTGTAGAGGCCTTAGTTGACTGAGATTTTTGGGAGGTGGCATTTCCATGATAGCCTTCACCTTAGCTGGGTCTACTTCAATTCCATTTGCAAACACGATGTATCCTAGAAGCTTGCCAGATGTGACTCCAAATACGCACTTCTTTGGGTTGAGGTGCACATTGAACTATTCCAATCTTGTGAAGATTTTATCTAATACTACCAGGTGTCCTTCTCTTGTGAGTGATTTTTCCAAAATGTCATCTACATAATCTTCCCTTATGGTGTGCATCATGTTGTGGAAGATTGTGGTCATAGCTCTCTAATATGTTGCGCCTGCATTTTTCAATCCAAATGGCATGACACACCAACAATAGGTGCCCCATGGACATGTGAATGCAGTCTTGTGTTGGTCCTCAAGTGCAATTTTGATTTGGTTGTATCCTAATAAGCCATCCATTAATGACAACATGGTGTGACCTGCCATGAGATCCACAATAATGTCAATGTTTGGCAAAGGGAAATCATCTTTTGGACAAGCTTTATTCAAGTCCCTGAAGTCATTACACAGTCAAACTCTTCCATCTGGTTTGGCAACTGGCACTATATTTGAAATCCACTCAGGATAGTATATCGGTTTGATGAACCCGACATCGAGCAGCTTCTTTAGTTCTTCTTTTACCATGAGGGTGACATGCGGATGCATCTTCCTGAGTTTCTGCTTAACTGGCTTAGCTCCCGGAGCTAAGGATAAGTGATGCATTATGAGATTTGGATCTAGCCCTTGCATATCAGCATAGGACCAAGCAAAATTGATTTGTTTCCTTTTGAAGAATTCAGTGAACTCTGGTTTTTCCTCTGTAGTTAAAGATTGTGCCATATGGATCATCCTTGGATTATCACCTGTACTGATGTTGATCTACTCTACTGGTTCTATCAAGATTGAGGATCTCTCCTAATGTGTGAAATTGGGGAGAGGGTCAAGCCTTTCATCATTTGGCGCCTCAGAGAGGTTTTCACTATTGGATACGCCTTTCATATTTTTACTATTTTCACAATCTAATACTGTCGCAGAGCAGTTTTCACCATTAGATAGTTCTTTCATTTTTACATTTTTTAGACTGAAAGGCTTGGCACTCTCTCCAAAATAAGCGATGTCATTGAGTTCTATGGCATAGCTAGCCCTGTGATCCCCTGTGGGTATATGGTCCCTAAGCTCTAGAAAGTCTATGATGGCTTCATCATTTTGAAAGGTATCGAGCTCAGGGGGAGTGTCTTGTAGGTCCCAATCTATGAGTTTTGTATGCACTAGTGGTAGAGGGTCATTAGGTTGGTCTGTTTCGAGGACATTGATGGTCAAGATGGAGGAGTTAAGGTGGTCATTATAAGCATTGACAATGCTTGCAATGGTACTCTCCACAAGTTGATCTATCAAGTGCGGTATCATTCTTTCCTCACGAATCTCACTATCATTATTATGCGGGTCAAACTCTAAAGGTCTAGCCCTTGGACTTTGTCCCCCATTATTTGCATGGGTAGGGTCATACTCATGGACCACATCTATGTCTTTTTCATCACAAGATAGTTCAGAGAGACTATCCCATTCATATTCATTGGAGTCAGTCTCACTCCATCCTTGTAGTTGGTGAATTTGATCAACTAGGTTAGTAGTAGATGTTTCTGGTTGTTTGCCTTTATGATTATCTGTTCCTCTGGTCTTTGCTTTCCTGGTGTAGCCTAGCCCTGTAGTGTCTCGGGCTATTAATGTAAGAGGTTGGATAGGTTCAGTGATACCTTCCTTTCTCAATCCAATGGGCCCATGACCTTCATACCCCATTCTTTGTAGTATTGAGAATCCTTGACCATATTGTTCAGTTTGCACTGTGGAGTGATGGTCCTGTTGCTTGGATAGACTATCTTCATCCTTATATAACCATTGTAGGATGTCTTTTTCATCGCTCTCCTCTTCAAGGCTTCCCCATTTGATAAACGGACCTTTAGTAGTTTCTAAGGCCTTGGGTTTCCTCATGGAAGGCTTTCCATAGGATCTAGGAGCGAGAGGGAGCTGTGCTAAGCAAAAGGATTGGGCGATTGTGTATTCACTGAGACCGTTATCTTTGAGCTTGAGGCTGGATTGGGGTGCCTTTGATGTGGAAGGGAGTGAAGTCGGGTCAACATGGGATGAAGATGAAGCAGAGGCACAGTTATTGGGAATTACAACGTCAGGTTTAGATTGTATTGAGTTGCAATATTGAAATGGATTTGGATCACCTTGGATGGTGATTTCGTGGCCTTCATGGGGGAACTTGATACACTGGTGGTAGGTTGATGGCACTTCCTTCATAACATGTATCCAAGGTCTTCCAAGGAGAATATTATACGCAAGCTCCATGTCAAGCACTTGACACACTACATCCTTTACTACAGGTCCCACTCTGATAGGCAAAACAATAGTTCCCTTTGAAATTCTTTCCTCTTCATCGTAAGCTTTGATGGTGATTTTCTTTTTAGGATCGATAGCATTCTCTGAAAACCCCAATGCAAGGATTAGCTTTAAGGTGCAAATATTTAAACTGGCTCCTCCATCGATTAGAACCCTTTTGATTTTATGCTTGTGGATGAAGGCTTCTATGTGGAGAGACGCATTATGAGGTTGAGTGATTGACATATCATCCTTTTCAGTGAATGATAGGAAGTGAGGTGTGGTAATATGACCTACCATGGTCTGAAACTGTTCTTCAGTGAGGTTTGTTGGGACAGTGGCTTCCGAAAGAGCTTGGTCAAGTATGGCTCTGTGGGATGGGGACAAACACAGAAGTTCCAAGATGGAGATGTGTGCAGATGTCTTGTGAAGTTGATCCAAGACATTGTACTGGTTGGATGGAGAGGATGGCTTGGATGGGGCTCCCTTAAGAGTAACTTTTCCACCGCTACTGACCACATTACAATCAGGGGTTTTATTTATAGTGATGACATTGATATGTGAATCACTCTCTGAAATGTAGTTAACAACATAGTCGTATGACACATTTGTATAATTCGCGTTGTTAGCCCCACTTCTGTTTTGATTTGAAGGCCCTCCCTTCTCATAGTTGGGGAGTGGATTCTTGAATGCTAAGTGATCATCATTAGAGGCATGTCCATCAAGTGATACCTTTTTCTGGTCCAATAAGTCTTGAATGGTGTGTTTGAGCACTTGACAGTCATTAACTTTGTGTCCCCTGTTGCGGTGATATTCACAGAAGTTAGTGTCATTCCACCAAGGAGGTTTAACTTTTGGTTCATAATCCTGCACCGTTGGAAGCGTTATGAGATTATTTGATATTAGCTTCCGTAGGGCAGATTCTAAAGTTTCTCCTAGAGGTGTGAACTTTCTTCGAAGAGGATAGTTTGTAGATCGTGATTCAGTGTTTTGTTCTTTGTTTTGTGGGCTTGATAAGTTAAAAATTGGTTGTTTTGGCGCCACATTTTTGGCATCAACCACCCCCATCATTCACAATGTTCTTATTTTTAGTCCAAAATCATGGTTTATCTATGTTGGCATTCGCACTAGGGGTGTCCTTGTAAAGTTTGATTTGACCCTTTGCTATCAAAGCCTTTTCAATGATTAAACCCATCTCAATGACCTTATTAAAAGAAGTAGGGCATTGGATTTGAATTTGATAGCTGAGATCTAGGTGTAGGTTGTGGACAAACATTTCAAGCATTTGTTTTTCTGGTATATGATATGGACATTTGCTTGCCAATTGTCTCCATCTTTGTAAGAAAGAGGCGAAGGATTCTCCACCTTTTTGTTTAGTGTTACAAAGATCTAACATTGATATTTCATGCTCAATATTGTAGGAGAAGTGCGTGACAAACTTATCCACTATTTCATTGAAAGTTTGAATGCCAGGAGGTAGTCATGAGAACCACTCCATAGCTTGCCCTCCCAAGCTCCTTGGGAATAGTCGCATGAGATAGGTGTCATTGTGGGCGACTTCGAGACATGCTGCACTAAATTCTCTGATGTGATCTCATGGATCACCCTTTCCTCGATATTTGTCAAATTTTGGTACCTCAAAATTTGAGGGGAAAGGTATCATGATCAAGGTCTTATCAAAAGGATATGGTGAAATATCCTCTAGAGAATAGTGTTTTGTTGATGCTCCTATTTGAATGTCGGTGAGTTGTCGCTGCAAGACTTGGATTTGTTGAGTCAATAAGTCTAGAGGGTTTGTGGTATCCTTCGTCTTCTCTAAATTGGAAGCATTACGATCAATTTTGGGAGTATCTTTATCTCATTTGGAGCCATCTTTCGATGACTCGGCTTCATTGGACGCATTGTTCTCTCTTAGATCGGAGAGATCAAAGTTAGAGGGCAACTTAGCTCCTTGTTGATCTAACATGAGGAAGTATTTTTGAGGGTCCATGTTTAGGACTTTGTCCATCATCTCAAGAAATTTTGTGTCCTGTGAGGCACCAATTACTTCCTCATACGAGATTTCTTCCTCTTTCTCATTGTGAGGTGGAGATGTTATGTCTTTGTTCAAAGGATACATATCTTGCTTTTCTTTGGATTTTGATCTAGTGTCAACCATAAAAACCGTTTGGTGGGGGTGAGTGTTGGATGAAGATGCTTGTGAAGGGATGCTTTTGGTGTGGATGAGATGACAAGATTTTTCCTAAGGTTGGAATTTTGATCTACGGTTTGCTCAAACAAATGTGCTCTTGAGGTAAAAGATAGTCAAAGTAGGGGGACTCAATCACCGCTATTGATATGGACTACTTTTATCAAGATAACACTAGTGTAGTTCTGAGATGAAGGATGATATATCCTAGTATGAAACTAACTAGATTTTTGCTTTGAGCTTTTGGAAGATTTCAATGACACCTTAGGAGGAAACTTGTTTGTTTTGCTTGATGTTTTTGCTATGGATGATATGGCAAATGGAAATGGTTTGGAAAATGGATGTGAAACTGATTTGTATGGTTTCTCTGAGATCACAAACGAGGTACATGCAATAATGGGTACCAGAAAAAGTTTTTTTTTCTTTTTTTCTCCAACTGCGTGGAAGTGCTCTTTGTTTTTTTTCTCTGTTTTGAGGTTGCTTTTGTCTAATTTTATGACTATGGAAAGGAAAACACAACAAACACAAAGAATATTTTCATGGTTTTAATTTTTTTTAAAAAAAATTTTGGACTCCTTTTGACAAAAAAACAAGTACAATCCTAGGCTGGTAAAGATAATATTTGTCGGATCCCTTAGCTATGCATATTCAAAGCAGATAGCTTCAGGATCTTGGTAGCACCAGTGCCTCTCCACGGCACACACTTCTCACGCATACTAAGATCTAGGTTTCCCAAGGCTCGTACCCCCACTGAACCTTAGGATTGTCCCTGCTATCTCTACTAAGAACCACATGAATTGGGGCGGCTTCAAAGGTCCCACCTTTTGCACCAACAAATAGAAGGATTTTGGGCCACTAAAACAAAGGATATGTAATGAGGGCAGCCGTTCGAGTGGTTATACATGTGGCAGCGCTACTCTTTGTTATGGAGTCTCCCAGCCTACAAGGGTTACGCCTTGGAGGGTTTTGGGGGAGGTTAGTTGTCGGTATAACAAAACTTCACTCGTTACTTGAAGCTTTCGCTCCAAACACAATTTATTTATAGTGGCTTGGTAGAGCTTGGTTTTAGCTTGTTACCACTTAAGGTCGTTCCCACTTGGATGGAAGGATATCCAAGGGCAGGCCTCTTTAAAGGTTTAACACATGCGAAATGATATGTCTAGCATTTTGGTCACCCAAGATAGGGGAGAGCATAGGCCTAGTATCATTCCAAAAACATGAAAGACAATGGTTCTTTAATCCCTAGTTAAAAACAAAGAAAAATAAATGTGTTAATCTACCAAGCACAATCTATTTGACTAGATAGCAATAACTTTGAAAAGGTGGTTCATTTTATCCCTTAAACAGATCTATGTGAAGATTGTTTGTTGTAGAATAAAAGGAAACAAGTTACTTTCCCCTAAGTTAAGATAGATGAGAGATTTGTAATTGTAAGATTGACTTGAAAGATTTGTTCAATTTTTAACCACCTAAATGGGACTAAGTGCAAGTTGTATGAACAATGGTTTACTCCCTCCTAATTAGAACTAGATGGAAAAATGTATGCAAGTTGCATGAACAATGGTTTACTCCTTCCTAATTAGAACTAGATGAAAATAGTATGCAAGTTGCATGATAATGCCTAAACCAATCCTACTCAACACCTAGTGTAAAAATGATTGTCTTCAGTGGATGTTCTGCACCAAAACTGGATTAGTAGTCTCCTAATGTCCACCTATACCATTGCAAAGTTTGTCGAATCAACTTTCCAATGACTGTAAATTTGTAAAAATGGGACCTCCCCACAAAAAGTTATGTTGTGAGGCCTCCCGAACTCAACGGTGAGGTCCGATTGAGCATAAGAGGTCGTGTATGAAAGTTGATTTCCAGATTTGTAACGAAACACACCTGAAGCTATGACAAAACACACTCAACAAAACACTTAGAAACAAGATGGGTTAGATCATGGTGGGCACCAGAATGTTGTATGGAAATGTGAACAATAGCATAAAGAACTAAAATCCAATAACGCAATAGAAAATGAGACAAATGCAAATAAGCAAAAGATAATACCTTTGCAACCTGATTTACCTCTCTGCTTCCATTGTTCGCCTATCTGCTCTTGATCTTGATTGTAATGAAGCCCTCAGAAGTATGTACTCCCTTGCTTGTTGAAGATGACAAGAATAGAATGGTTGTGATATGGAATGTGCAAAGGGAGACTAAACTACAATGCAACTATAATGGATATGGATTGATGGAGACATGGTGATGATAATGGATTGATAACGCAAATGCAATGATAACTTTGTCAAAGGCACGCTGTAATGAATTATGCAGAGTAAGATTACGAATGCTCAGATGGATCTGAAATGGGTATGAGAACCTTGCTTATATAGGCTGAGGGAAGACCAAATCCAAGTGTCATCAGATCCACAATTGGAGGAATTTCCTGAGTTTGTGAATGGTTGAGAAAGTTTGAGGGAATGTGCGCCAATCAGAAGAGGACAAGTGTCCAAGCTCCTTCATGTAACAGGGGAGTTAACAAAATAGATTGAAGAGTTAACATAATAGACCAATCAGTTAAGTGAATTGATTGGGGAGTTGACTGAATAGATTGATGAGTTAACTCAATAGACTAATTAGTTAACTGGGTTGATTGGGGAGTTGACTGAATTGACTAATCAGTTAAGTGAATTGATTGATTAGTGAACTCAAATGACTAATTAGTTAACTGATTTGATTGATGAGTTAACTAATTTGACTGGAGGATAAATAGGACATGTGGGTGAGGGAATATTAGCTAATTAAATATTAAAATATTTAATTACATGTGCAACATGGTGAGGTGGAAAGGTGAGGTGGATATATGGAATTAGGACTTAGGATAGAGGAATTTAGGATTAATTAAATAATTTAGGATTATTTAATTATGTGAGACATTAGAAGAATTAGGGGAATTTTAACTAAATAAATTGATTTTTATTTAATTATGGGATAATGAACCAATCAAATAAACTTAGAATATTTATTTAATTGATAGAAGAATAAGAATTAAGATAACTATTAAAATATTTACTTAATTCGACATGAGCCAATTTTAGGTGTATACAATTATTAATATTAAGAAGCATCCAGACTAACCGGTTGGTGGGATCCACCATTGAATCATGCCACCGAGGGGACAAAAGAGTAGCAACACCACCTTTACCAACTTCATGGGCGGTGGAAAAAACTTTACTGACTGGACAAATACAACGGCAAGCTGAAGACAAAAGAAAGCCTGTAACTTTAACTTCTTGCAGGAATAGAACATCAAGGGAAGCATAATGATGGAGAGCATCACGAACAGAGTACTTCCTAATGAGGTCAGTGAGACCTCAAACATTCCAAGAGAGAAAATTTATTTAAAATCCTCCACCATTTTCTCAGAATCCGGGCTTTCAAAGGAAGCAAAATATTTTGAAGAAAGTCAATGGGGTTTGACCCAAATTGGAGAGGATGGATTTATTGTTTTTTAATCTCTTGAACAATTTCTCCCTCCTCAGGAAGCTCTCGGCTACGAGAGCGCCTTCGAGGTGACAAGGAAGGATTGACACGGGCTCTTGCCCTTGGCGGTGATGCTTGCTGCGAAGGCAGCATAAGAGGACTCTTATTTTTGTCTTTCCCACCATTCGCAGGAAGCTTTGAAACATCTTTAACTGTTTTGGTGGTTTGGAGAGCATCTGCAGAGGGTTTCACTTTGTGTTCGCGATTGGTAATAGTTGCCCAAGTGTTCATTGGTTTAGAAACCACCGCCTTATGCACAGTTTCTACTAGGCGTGCCTATATAGTCTCCCTGGGTGGAATCCAGGTTCTAGGCATAGCAAGAGGATAGTCCCTAATTTTATGCTCTGCTGACTGGTAGCGATAGCAAGTATTGGGCAAATTGAAGTATGTAACTTTTTTAGTGTGCCGAAGGGGGCCAATTTGAATGTCAATAAATTCCTTGAGGTCTTTCAAAAGATCCACCTCAACACATACACACTTTTGAGGGCGTGCTTGAAAGAACCTATCAGGTTCAACACAAATAACTCTTCATAACGAAGAGGCAATGTCATGTAGGAAATGTAAACATGGCAAAGGTAACCCAGGGAATTCAATCCACACAGGAACCTTGTGTTTGGTATCATCAGAGGCCACAAAATCCTGGGTCCACTATTGGAAGACCAACAAGGAAGACTGAACATACCAAGGGCCATGGTTCAAAATAGCTTGAACATGGCTAACTTCTGCAAAGCGGAAAAGGAAAAAGCCTTTGGTCAGATTCTGGACCATATCAAGGTGGACCCCATGAGGGACCCAAGCCTTTTGGACCCATTCTTTGAGCATAGATTCGGGGGGAGTTCTCCCTACAAAATAACCAATGAGAGTATTTGCTCTAACCATAAATAAGCAGTATCAAATTCCTGTGATGGTAAGATCACGTCAACAAGAGAGTCTAAGGGCTTACCTCATGGAACACCTTCGGAACAAATTTCTGGGGATGCTTGGTTGGTGGAGGAGCCATTGTTTAGAGCTGAGAAAATGCCAACACCAGCAACAAATGTTGGGTTAGAAGTGGTAAGAGGCATTTAAATGGCTAAAATGCCGCAATAAATGCAGGCGTATAGAAAAAAAGCTATAGTTCCTGCACCTAGAGCGCGGTATGGAAACCTAGAGCGACAATGGTGGTTAGCTTCAAAAAAACAAGCAGAGCAAAAACCCTTCGCCTTCAAATCAGTTTCCCATTTTGAAAGAATCTGGGTCTGTTTTGAATCCCTTTCTCATATAATTTTGCACTTTGTTTATTTAATTTTATTTATAATCTAACATTTGTGAAATTTTTGATGTAGAGGAGAGTTATTGAAAATAGAGTTGTAGACAAATAAAACACCTTATATAAAATATTTAGGGTAAATTAATTAAATAATGATGAACAATATTATGGATTTATGTTTAAAGAATAAGGGTGAAAAACAACGAAAATATAGGCCATAAGAGATAAAAAGAGAAGTTGAAAGAAAATAGAGTTGGGTGCCACATGTTGATCCCTATCTTAAACTAATTTTGATCTGGTTGCTAGAGGTAACCTAGGTAGTGGGAGGAGGTTTTTTAATGAAAAACTCTAAAGGCAATTCAATCTATGGGGGTTCTCTTTTAGATATGGTATAAAGATGAATAACAAAGATGAATGGGAAGTATTGTTAGTTGGGTTGGGTGCTGCTCTTTCATGGAATTGGAAACACTTAATAGTTGAAGGTGATTCTCGAGTGGTTATCATTGTCATTAATAAAGATTGTAGCTTGAATTGGAGGCTTAACAAGTATGTAGGAGTATCAAAGTTGGGTATAAAGATGAATAACAAAGATGAGTGGGAAGTACTGTTAGTTGGGTTGGGTGCTGCTCTTTCATGGAATTAGAAACACTTAATAGTTGAAGGTGATTCTCGAGTGGTTAGCATTGTCATTAATAAAGGTTCTAGCTTGAATGGGAGGCTTAACAAGTATGTAGAAGTATCAAAGTTGGGTATAGAGATAAATAACAAAGATGAGTGGGAAGTACTGTTAGTTGGATTGGGTGCTGCTCTTTCATGGAATTGGAAACACTTAATAGTTGAAGGTGATTCTCGAGTGGTTATCATTGTCATTAATAAAGGTTGTAGCTTGAATTGGAGGTTTAACAAGTATGTAGAAATATCAAAGTTAAAGGATAAATTTGAGTTTATAAGTTTTCTGCATTGTAAATGCCATCTCAGCTCTACAACAAACTATCTTGCAAATATGGGAGTTGATTAAGAGGCAATAATAGATATTTAGTTATTTGCAATCTTCATAGCCTGATCTCAAGTAGTATTTATGTTATAAACCTCCTTGAGATTGCAAGGGGAGTTTTATTCGAAACCTAAGTATGGCATTTATAATGATAAGCACTAATTATAAGCCACCATTCCACAAATTAAGAGTTGTCCACTTTGTTTGGACTAGGGATGAAGCCTGTAGAAGGCACCATTTGAGATGGAATGTTGTTTCTAAAGGGTGGCAGTCATAGTGGATTCATTGGATTGTGGGTGATTTGGTTTGGCTAGAGTATGATGGTAGTAGCCATTAATTGATGTGCTCCCATGCATGTGGGAAGGTGTTATTAAGTTGCAATGTATTCAAGAGAGGAAAACCAAGATTGACAAAGGTGGTTGGAGGGTTTTCTTTGGTGTCGTTTGTGTATTGGAGGTGGTTTCTTTGTTGTGTGTAGGAAGTCGAGTAAGGACGGCATAGGAAAAGGGAAGGAGAGCAAGGTGTGAGGCATGGACTTTGATAGGAGGTTAAAGATTATATTTATTTGTGAATATGAAGTAGCTCTAGGTTTCATCAAAAGCATGATAGGAGTTAAGGGATTAAAAGCTAGCAACTGGCCAAAGGTGGCTATCTATGGTGATTTTATTACCAACCTAACCTATTTCATTAAAGATGTAGAGAGTAGGATTTGGTTATTGAAGCTATTCCTCTTGAATCAATTTGGGGCAATGGCTCTAGTTAAAGAGGAAGGCAATGTTGGGGTGAGAAGGGCAATAATGTGGTAAGCATAGAGGTTGTAGTCTTAGCTTCCTCATCAACTCCTAAGTGTTGCAAGGAGGAGGATCTTGAAGTCCTTCATTATGAGGTTGGTGTTCTCTATGCTTTCTATAGTGATGTTGGAAAAGTATCAACCCATTTACATGTCTTGCATACCCATGGAAGGCTAGAAGTGGGCAATGATTATACAATACTTATGTTTTGCAGAGCATCAATGCGTAGAGCTTATCATAGGAGAGAATAATGATGTGGCATACATTTCCCTTCACTGGCAAGGGAAAACCAAGAGAGAAAGGATTCTAGAGTGGTGAATTGGGTGGAAGAACTTGTTGATCATGACCATTGTAAGGCCCCAGGCATATGTGCTTTATTCAGCTACTTGGTTTTGGATTTTGATCTTGATACTTTATTATCAATGATGTTTAGTATTTCTAGTGAGTTTTGTTGACTATATATTCTGGATACATATGTTATGATCTAATGTTTGAACCTATAGTTGTGATTCAACTTCATTATTTTCTCTATATGTTGATATGTGATTATAGTACCTAGTTCAACATTGTGGTTTTATGAGATGCTTATGATTATATGTGATTGATGTTCATCACATTTTGATATTATATTTTTATTGGCTTATATCACATTAGATGTTTTTATTTTTTGCTTTAGTTGTCTTGTATTGTGTAGATGGACTTGATGTTTTAACTAAGTGTGCAAGCATGTTTTCCTAATGGTGGTTAATTGGAGATTGTTTGACCTGAGTAAATATGTTTGTATTCATTTCCCTATCTCACTCATTTGAGTTACAAGATGAATCTATGATAAACCCTATGAAACCAAGATCCAAATTAGTGTTGATTCCAAATCCTTGTGTTGTGATTAAACCCATAAATGTGTGGTTACTATGTGTGTTTAGTTATCTCTTTTGGTACTTGCATTTATTTAGTTTTAAAAGTGCTTGGGTTAAATGTTTTCATAATATCATTTATGCTTTAGTCAAAAGAGTCTATTAATATACCTCAGTAAAAGGTTTGTGCATTTGTATCATTACATGTTGAAAAGAGTTCAACAACTATTTAAATAGAATGTATTAAATTTTTTGAAATGAAAGTATGTTATGTATCATCTATTTAATTGTCTTTTTGAAAATAAATTAAGTGGAAATATTTAAATGAAATATCTAAGTTGAAATATCTAGTTGTGTATAGCTTGTTTTTAAATATCTTGCTTGAATGTGAATGGGACGGAAAAAGCCTAAAAGCAAAAGCAATATACACACACACACATGTGTGTGTTTATATGAGTTCTTGCTTGGAGAAAAATTGCTTAAGGATTTCTTTGGAGTAGTTTTTGTGGAATTGGAAAGCTTGCTTAGATCTTCTAGAGTGGATTGGAAAAAGGATTGGTTGGTGTTGTGTGCAAGAAAAATAACTTCATATTTGGATATGCTAAAACAAGGTATTTTCCTTTCTAAATTGTATGCACTAAAATAATTTGCTTTCTCATTTGGTCATTCCCTCACTATGTGGTTGCATATGGCATTCTTATGTAGGATTTATTTAATAAATCTATAGTTAGTTTGTAGATGTTTTCTATTTTGTATTGTTCCATTTTTTATAATATAAAATAACATCAAAATGATTGCAATTTGTTTCTAAAATTATATGTGATGCGAAAAGTATGATGATGTTCATGATATGTTAATAAGGGTATTCTTATTTTCTTGAAATTTTACATTTCAAAAATTTAAGGGTTTTCAAGCATTCATCAATGGTGACGTTGGGTTTTTGTTTGGTTCTTATCTTTTTGAAAATAGTAAATTTTGACTTTAGGCTATGTTTCAACTTTTTATTTTGTGGAACATGAAGTCTCATCATAGAAATATGATTGCGTACCTCATGGATATGAGTGTCAAGGTTTTCAACCTCATTTTCCATGCCTTCATCTTATTATCATTGTTGGTCTTTAGACAATAGGTAGATGACTAGGTTAGGAAGTGGAGTGGCCTCTCGCTATCCAACTAACCTATATAACCCTAGGATGAGGACCTAAGAGAGAGTATTAAAAAGATAAAAGATTAAACTACTGGGGTAAAAACATTTATAAGATTAATGAAAATTAAAATTATCCTATTTTTAAAGGCACAGAATGATCATATATGGCTTGATCACAATTTTTCATGGTTGTTGAAAGTTAATTAGGGTCTCTTATAGTAGATAGGAGGGCACACTCCTTACATCTACATGGTCTCTAGTCCATTGTGATGACAAGGTAAGTGCACAAATTTAGGGGCTAAAAAGTGGCTAAAAAAGTTTTAAAGCAAAATATGTCATAGCATAAGAGCATTATAACATGCTAGCATTACGACTAGATCTAAAGATTTGATTCAAAAGATCTAGCATGCTATGATTGAAAATGCCAAATTCTAATTCAAAGTAAAATAGAACCCAAGCACCCTCTCTAGAGCCAGACTCAATCTTCTCTGAAGATGGAATCTCTCTAATTTTTTTTAGCTCTCTCATCTCTAGCATCCCTTTTGTCTCCTTTAATTATTTGATTCTTTTCTTTGATGCCACTTCTAAAGCTAATCCAGGAATTGCCACTACTGGTGGTGTTCTCTAGATTAGGCCTGACACAAAAGTATTGGAATTTTGCATGAATTTGATATAAACTTCTAATAATATTGTTGAATTGATGGGATGTAAGCTTGACTTATCCTTGAAAGCTAAAAAAATATCAAGACTCTTTCAGTCTACAGGGACTCCAAGTTAATCATTCAGTTCTTCTCTAGCTAATCCCAAAGCCATAATGATAGTGCATTATTATGTGCTCACATTATAATTGCCTTAAAAGCAAAGAAAATGCTTAGAAAGCTCTCTCTTTTTTGAATTTATAACACATGCATGTTATAATGCACACTCATTTGTTTGCATTTGATTTGGAATCCCACCCTTACACTTGGATTTGGATTGAATATCTGAGCCTAAGGGTTGAGGTGCCCAAATCTGTGTTTTGTAAAAAGCATAAAACAAACAAATCTTGTGTGTGCTCTCCATTAGGTTTGCACATTTTAAGATATTATTTTGAAAAAATAGCACCATAACATTAAGCTTTGTCTAAACTTTCTAACCATGTATTTTTTTCCTAAAATCCAAATATATTAAGGTTTTTTTTTTTTAAGTAAAAGATTTATTGATCAATTAGAGATATAAAGAATAGAAACCAATCCTAGAGAAGGAATCAAAAAAATACAATGAATCCTCCACCACATGGTGGAGAGAAGTCAACCTGGAGTGTTGTAATAAAGGCCAAAGACTAAGCATTATATTCATCAAGAGGATTTTTTGTATTATTTCTATTTTTTTACCTGAGCAGAACCCTAAGGTAAAATAAGGCCTTAGCTTTTTTATCAGCAAAAGAGTTAAAAGATATGGGGATGTGGTGCCAATGTAGTTGATGAAAAAATTAGAATATTTCAAGTTTAAATCAACAAAAGCTTGAGCTAGATGCATTTGATTGCTTGGTTGCTAGAGAAGAACTAAATGATTAGCTTGGAGTCCCCATAGACTGAAAGAGTCTTGATATTTTTTTAGCTTTCAATGAAATTCAAGCTTACATCCCATCAATTCAACAATATTATTAGAATTTTATCTCAAATTCATGCAAAATTCCAATACTTTTGTGTTAGGCCTAATCTAGAGAACACCACCAGTAGTGGCAATTCCTAGATTAGCTTTAGAAGTGGCATCAAAGAAGAGAATCAAATAATTAAAGGAGACAAAAGGGATGCTAGAGATGAGAGAGCTAAAAATAAATTAAAGAGATTCCATCTTCAGAGAAGATTGAGTCAATCTCTAGAGAGGTTGCTTGGACTGTTCTATTTTACTTTGAATTGGAATTTGGCATTTTCAATCATGGCATGCTATATCTTTTGAATCAAATCTTTCCTTCGGTTAGCTTTATCTTCAAAGATTATATTCTTCTTGTCCAACCAAATATTTCACATGCAGAAAAAGGGAATAGAAGACCATAAGAACTTAATGAGATGTTTGCCTTTTAAAGAGTTATAGAAATTGTTCCATTTTGTGGTATAGGTGTCCATATTTAATCTATTTTCTGAAGTGGGCACCAAAGCAAAGAGTAAGAGATATCCATATGGTCAAAGCTTCATCGCAATAAAAAAGAGAGGTGATCTTTGGTTCCATTGCTTTTGAAACATTTGAAGTATGTGAGAGGGCCCATGGTGCCTCTTTGGACAAGGTTGTCTCTAGTAAGGATCTTATTTTGCCTAACAAACCATTGGAATATTTTTATTTTGGGGGTGACATTTTGGCTCCATATGTTGTTCAAGTATCTATTAATAGGTTCACTATCATGTATGTGATGGGAATCATCCATCATAGTGTAGCAACCAATGGAGTTGATTTCACCCCAAATAAGACAATCCTTGCTATTTGGATCAGTAGGACTTGAAGGCCAAAAAATATCTTTTGAAGGACCACTCCCTATGTTGTGTCAGTTCCAACCCATTAAGGTGAATCCAATTAGGTTGTAGGCCATCCCAAGTGAAGAGTTGAGAAACCTTTTTGATGCAAGAGGGAGCATGAATTGAAGGAGGTGCCTAGGCATAGAAAGGCATAAAGGATTGTTTCCAAGGATGGTCTTTTCCCAACATTTAATGTTTCTCCCATTTCCAACAAACCATGATATTATCTTTTATTATATCAACAAACAAGACTATAATTAAAGTCCAAATTTTGGAGATGCCAGGTTTATGTTAAATGTTATTGAAGAGAGCAAGGTCATTCAAACCATCTCCATGTTTATAAAACAAAATCCTTTTCTAGAGACTAGTTGGAGGGTTTATCAAATTCCAATTGAGCTTATCCCTAAGGGCCTTGCTCATGATAGTAGCAGTAGGATACCCAGACCCCTAGTTTTGATCTTTAATTACTTTTAGTAGTGTATTAATTTTTTGCCAAAAATACATATATTGCTTTTTCAACGTCATTTTTTATTCACTCACCATTTGAAACAAATTACATTTTTATATTCTACACTCCATTCTATACACATTAAAAAAAAATTATCTTTTTATTATTTTTTTCAAAATTAGGGGGGCACCCTTAATTTTTCATTTTTCAAGATGTGTCCACTTTGAAAATTAGTAACAAATAGTCTATTCATTAAAAAATTCTGGAAAACACTACATGATGTTAGCTAACTTTCCACTAAAGAGATTTACAAAATACTTTTAAAAAGTCAACAATTTAGAGGGGTCACACCTAATGCTATGTTATATTTTTTTGACCAAAATAGGACCACTTTGTGTGCTCCCCCTATTTGACCCTCTTAATCTCCACCATTTAAAACAAAAATTAGTAGTTTAGAAACTAGATTCTAAGCACTGCTAAATTTTTTCTTATCCCATCTTGAAATCATGAGCATAATTATCTTGAATTACTCATCAAAATTTAGTTTTTGTTGATTTTAGAAAAAAAGTGACCACTTTTTACCCCCTTTGGCTCTCATTTCCATGCACTTACTTGACACTCCATTGTTCTAGTCCTAGTAGCTCTCCCTTTTTGTTCCATCAGATTTTGTATTTGATTGGCGTGGTGTATCCCATGTTTGTACAATGATATGGTGTTGGTAGAACCCTTGTGTTTACTTTCTTGGCATGTTTGTATGATATGTGTTTTGGTTGGTGTGTGTGTGTTCAACCACTTGTTTAGTGTGAGTGTTATTGAACTACCCAGTCGATAACCTCCTAGTATAGAGGGGTGGTGCAAAGGGTTCCACATGGTTGGGTGACCTGTTAACCACCATTGGGCCAAAAACTCTTGGAGATGCTCGTGGAAGGGCATGTGGGGCTCTTTTACATGCTATTACTTATATTTTTTCCATTTTGGCTTATTGGAAATCTTGTATATTAGGGTCTTGTGATCCTTGTGTAAAAATAATTAATTATAATGTTGTGGATATTATTGTTTATTCTTTGGTTCATCCATGCTTGGGATGAGATCCATTATGTTGCAATGTGTTGATATTACTATTTGTGTTTATTTTAGATGTCATCTTGTGAAGGATTTAGTATGTTGGATAAGTCCTAGATTGATTGGATGAGTGGATCTAATTTATCTTTCAAGTTAAAATGAAATTTATGGGCTATGCATGTATATCATTTTAATGCCACATGTAGATAACATCAATGGTAAAGTGTTGTTAATTCAACCTTATGGTCAAGGATTTGTAATTCTCTTTCATACTTTATCGTATTTAATTTATGTTGTCAATGTTCTAGCTAATGACATGTGTTTTTGGATAAAATTGAACTGATGGTTTATATGAATATATAATGTGCTAAATTAACCTTAGGCATAGTGAATATTATTGGTTCCATCTATTTGAAAGAAACCTTTTTAAAATGAAAGTTACACCTTTGGTAGTGTAGGTTGCTAGTGGCTTATTTAGGCCTAGCCCTTCACTTATCTTAGGATTTATGCCCTTGAGACTTGACTTGGAAGGTGGTAACTTAGTGTTGAGTGTGAATTATGACATTAAGTTTGTAGGGGACCATTTTATTTACCTTGGAACCAATTTTCATGCTTTCCAGAACCTCACTGTCCATTCTAGGCCTTGTACATTGTCAGAAAATCACATGTTTTGCAAGGGACAATTTTCCCTAGCAAAAGGGGTGATTTAAGGGTCACTTGTAAATAATCTAGGTGTTTTGGACTATAAATAGGGGCAATTTAGACTACAAATAGGGGTAATTTGGACCCAATAGGGGCAACTTGCAGATAGTGAGCACTTCTTGAGTTTTTTTAGAAAAGTTTCCTAAAGGTAAGTTGTACCCTAAGGTCTACCTTGAATACCTATTAGCTTGGTTTGGATGGTACTTTGTGTACTTTAAGAGTTTTTCATATTTTTATGTTGTGAATCATGTCTTGTGTAAGAATGACTAGCCTAGTGTGTGTCTGGGTGAGATCTTGGGTCCCCCATTCATCCTTCCTCTTATGTGAGTGAACCAAAGGTTCGGATACCATTTCCATGTCCTTGTGGATGTGTGGTTGTTTAAACTTAGTGTTGGAGGGTTGATACATTGTTTCCCTCTCACTCTATTCTTCTATTTGCGAGTGTGGGCAATCATAGTCTTGGATTCAATTGTTAGAGCTAGAGGGAAATCTACCTCCTCGCAGAGCCTTTACTGTGATTTTGTCATGCACTCAAGTAATACTTATGCTTATGTAGTCATGTGTGCACATAAACAATTCTCTATGCATGTTTTCATACTGAGTCATGATAATCCTAGAGTGTGTGAGTATTTATGTCACGTAAGTGTCATAATTGCAACACACAAAAAAAATATTTATTTACCACTAGTGTCTTGAGTGCAAGCTTGAGGTATTACATTTGGTATCATAGCATCAGGTTGCAACACCGAGAACTATGGGTTATGTGTTTTCTTGTTGCATATGTTGTGTGTGTGTGCATGTTTGAACTATTTATTGTAATTGTTCTAATCCATGCAACTTATTTGTTGGGATTAGGTGAAATCCACCTTACAAATCCCTAGACATGCTTAATTGTATTTTATTATTATTGTTGATAAATAATGTTGTGTCTCCAAGGATCATGAAGAGAGTGGACATGGATGCCCCTCTTAGGTGGTAGGTAAAATTATTTATTATTAGTTATCCTCTCACAAGTATGTGTAATGGTATTTAAGTCAGGAGTTACAAAAGGAAGATTATTGGAAATCAATCAAGATTGGAAGATGTAAGAGGATGTAAGAATATCTTCTACACTTAATTTTATGACAAATTTGGTCAATCTTCCTATGGAACACCTAGGATCATGATCTTTTTCAATCTTACTAGGTGGGTGTAAGAAGCATAATAAGAGTTACATTATTTTCTTGAAAGATACTCCATATTATGGGGGTTTGGATTTTGGGTTGGATTTGGATGCCCAAGTTTAGGTCCATGGTTTCAAGCCCATAGTTTTGCATACCATTTATGGTTTGTGGTTTTCTAGTTAGTGTAAAGATAGAAGTTGCATACTTTACAATTTTTACACCATGTTATGCACTCGCTTTGGTGTCCACTCCCCTTGTATGTTTTAAGGTGCACTAAGGCTATGTAACTAACCTTTTCCTTCACCAATTTGCCACTTTCTTCACCATATTATAATATTTCTTGTTGATTTGGAGCTACCTATCCAAATTTAAAGTATTTTCTCTAGGATGCTAGCACGACTCACTAGTGTTCCACAAGTTTTTAAAATTTGAGTCATTAGCTTCTCACCTAGTTCCCTGCTCTTACATGTTGTAATGTTTGTTTCTTGAAAAAACCCTTTTGTGCTCAAATCCAACCTTTCACCTTCCCCTCTTCCCCTCTCAAAGGCCATCTTTTCGAAAATACATGCAATCTTCTCTTTTCTTGGCTGCACTTTGTTGGTTACACCTCAATTGTTGAAGCTTGTTGTGGGTAGATCATGTTGCACTTTCATTAACATCCATAAATGTTCATTCATCTTTTCTCTCTCTTATTGGTAATATCATTCTAATAAGTTTCTTGTCTATTTTATTTCTGTTTGATTGTATTGTAGTTTCTTATTCTTTATCATTTGACTTCTCTATCTCTATTGGCATATCTCTTTGGTGATCATCACCTCCTTTTGTCCAATCACACACACACTGGGGTGTTTATCCCTATAGACTAGAGATTTGGCATTTATAGATCTATTGCATTATTATTTTTAATTCCTAGACACACACGGCTTTTAAGAGCACAAACATTCCAATCTCTCCTCAATTCATCAGCTACCCATGAAGGTTGAAAGACCAAATTACGGGCTTGACCTAAAGACAAGCTCCTGAGTAGACACACTCTTTCTCCCCATATCAACTTGCAAGTACTTGAAGCCTTTCAAATGCATGGAGGTTTGATTTACTTCTCCTCTCTTATTGTACTTGTGATTATTTCATTTAAAATTATTTGTTTGGAGTATATTTTAGCTTTATGTTCATTTTCGGTATATTTGGCATGTTGTCTTTTATGTCTTCGTACTCTTGTGTGTGGGTCAGAGTTGAATCTTGAAAATAAAACTTGATTTTCTACTATATTTGGATAATAGTGTGTAATCTAGATGGAAAGTGCATGGATTGGATGATAGCATGATGTGCTAGCAGCCTAACTAGTGAACTTCTCAGGCTATTTTCTAGGTTCCTCATTCTCTACTAATTTTATTTTTGCTGTCTATTTTTAGTTTCTATATTTCTATGCTTTGTTATTTCCAAATTTTCAAATTCCTATTTCTTAGTTTTAGCTTAGATAACATAGTATAATAAGTTGAAGTGTTTTTGGATAATACTAGTTAGTTTGTATTCTCTTCTATTATAGAATGCTAGAAAAAAAATTCTTAATAAAACTAGTTTTATTTGTTTTAAATGAATTAAGTAGGTTAAACACTTAAACCTCAAAACTTAAAACCACCCTTCATAGTTAGCTCTATATATTGGAGGGTTTGAGATAGAAGATAAGTGATTGTTTTACAAGTCATTTGAGCACCATCAAAATTCAAAGGGATAAGTAGATTGTATTGATGTAACTATATTTAAGATTAATACAAGCTTGGATCTCTTTGGGTGTGGAGTTTTTTCTTGAAAGGGTTTCTCCACATAAACATTGTGTTATGGTTTGCATTTGTGTTTCATTATCAGTTTCCTTTCATCTTATGATCTATCATTGTTTATGAATTTGGATGCACTAAAAGAACAACATATCTCTATTATATTATTTCACCCCATTTTCAACATTTGGTTTCAGATCCATAGTTGGCTTGATTAGAGAGAGGGATGCCTCTTTCAGAGTGTTTGATTGGGTTTTTTGTTGTAGTGGGAGTTTATTGTGTTTTTCTTGTAGATTCAAATTTGGGTGATAGAATCATGGCTAGCTCATCCCGTTTAGAGATTGAAAATTTCAATGGCTCAAGTTTTGAACTTTGGAAGCTAAAGATGGAGAATCTCTTGGAAGAAAGAGATCAATGGATTGCCATGAAAAATGAAAGAAAACCGAAAAAATGCCATATGAGGATTGGGTCATGAGATAGGGAAAAAGCTATCCAACATGCAGAAAATTGGTGACAACAAACCCTAGCTCCCAATGGAGTGCAAACTAGCTACAAAATAAATCAAATAACACAAAATAACTAAGATTCTAAGCTAACATTTGACCTATCTCCATTTTCATCTTCAATCTCACATAGTGTTCTCAGATTTTGTAGGTTTGCAACAATCTGGAGAAGCTCAAATGCATGAACAACAAGATGTTGGAGAGTGTACATTAGATTTAGGGTTGTGTTATTGGAGAGAGGAAAAATGGTTGTAGAAATTGTTTAATAGAAGAACCTGTTTGAATGAAGGGCTAGGATCTAATGTTGACTTTGGAGCAAAATTCAAAGGGTGGAGATCGATTAGGGTTTCCCTCCACTACAAGACAAGAGTGAATTTAAAATTCAAAAATATGATGAGGTGTGAGGGATTTTTAAATTAAATAAATTTGCCCAATTTATTTAATTTATTTGAAGTGGGACATGTGAACCCTTAATTAAACAAATGAGACTTATTTAATTAAGTGGGGTATTTAAACAAATGTTTATTTGTTTAAATCAATTGAGTGAAAGGGGATATTAGAGTGTGAATAATTAAATAATCATTTAATCAAAATTAATTATTTAATTATAGAAGAAACACAAACAAATGATTAGAAAGGAGGAAATTGAATTAATTAAATAATTAAAATTATTTAATTAATAGTCGAATATGGAATTTGGAAGAAAATTGATATGAATGTGGCGCTTATGAGCTAAAGGGGACATTTTTAAGTGTCTACATTTTGCCCCTCTTTGATACAATGTCAATTATGACATTGTGTCAAAGAAAAATTCAAAAATATGCCCCAGACATGCCCCAGCGTGCCCCAGATGAAGTGGGATAGTGTGTCCCCTTGGGAAATTTGGTAAATTTTCAAAAAAATTGGTAAATTTCCTGAAAAGTATGCCATCATGGTAGAGTGAATAGAATAAATGAAGATGTGTGTGTGAGAGAGAGAGAGAGAGAGAGAGAGAGAGAGATGGTGGAGGAATGAAGATTGGCCAAAAGAATGGGAATGAGATCTTGCTTTGATAGATTTTTGAGCTTCTCACTTGCAGTTTTTGCTTATCATCATAGAACTTATTATGTTGAATATGGAATTTGGAAGAAAATTGATATGAATGTGGCACTTGCGAGCTGAGGACATTTTTAAGTGTCTACATTTTGCCCCTCTTTAATACAATAACTAATCTCCATTGTCCTCCTCAATCTTCCATAGTGTTCTCAGATTTGTAGATTTGCAACAATCTAGAGAAGCTCAAATGTATGAACAACAAGATGTTGGAGTGTATAGTAGATTTTTAGGGTTATGTTATTAGAGAGAGGAAAAATGGCTGTAGAAATTGTTTTATAGAAGAAATTGTTTGAATGAAGGGCTAGGATCTGATGTTGATTTTGGAGCAAAATGAAGGGTGGAGATTGATTAGGGTTTCCCTCCACTACAAGACAAGATTGAAATTAAAATTCAAAAATATGATGAAGTGTGAGGGAGTTTAAATTAAATAAATTTGCCCAATTTATTTAATTTATTTGAAGTGGGACATGTGAACCCTTAATTAAACAAATTAGATTTATTTAATTAAGTGAGGGGTATTTAAACAAATGTTTATTTGTTTAAATCAATTGAGTGAAAGGGGATATTTGGAATGTAAATAATTAAATAATTATTTAACCATAGAGGAAAATTAGGGAAAATAGACAAATGATTTGAAAGGAGAAAATTGCATTGATTAAATAATTAAAATTATTTGATTAATAGTCAAATATAGAATTTAGAAGAAAATTGATATGAATGTGGCGCTTGCGAGCTAGGGACATTTTTAAGTGTCTACAGGTGAAACTTGAAAAAAAGGCCTATGGCACTATATGGTTGTGCTTTTCTAATTATATTCTTTTGAATGTTTCTAACAAAACCACTACAAACAACTTGTCGAAAACAATAGGAGAAACTTACCAAACTAAGAGTCTCATTAATAAGATGTTTTTGAAAAGAAAATTGTATTCTCTAAAAATGAAAGATGGAGACTCAATTGTAGAACACTTGAATGCATTTAATCTAATCTTAAGTCAGTTACAATCGATAGATGTGAAGATAGAAAAAGAGGATAAATATATTTTAATAATATGTTCATTGACTAAATCTTTGGATAATGTAATTCTTGTACTCAATGGTTCTATGATAGATCCAAAGATGGATACTCTTTTTGCTACATTGCTCATAGAGGAAATGAATATAAAGTCTATGGAGGATAGGTCTAAAGATGCATTACATGTGTGGGGAAAATCTAAAGAGAAGGGTAAGGACAAGCAAAAAGGTGGTAAATATAAGTCTAAGGATAGATCCAAGTCCAAGGGTGGATCTAAGACACTTGGTAAGAGTAGGTTGAGATGTTGGAACTATGGCAAATGAGGGCATCTCAAAAAGGAATGCTGAAATAAGAAAAAGGAAGTTGATATTCCTCTACCAATAAATCCTTTGATGATGAGGCTACTAATGCTTTTATTATTTTTGCTAAAATAACTTCTGATGACTCTTAGTTGATTGATTTAGGTGCATCCTACCACATGATTCCTCACAAGGAGTAATTTTCAGCATATATAACATATGATGGTGAGGAAGTCTTCCTTGGGGATAATAACACTCAAAAGATTGTGGTCCAAGGGGAGGTAAAATTGATTTTCAGTGATGGGAGGTTGAAATTCCTCACAGATGTATTGCATATCCTTAGTTTAGCTAGGAATTTGATTTTTGTATCTAAAATGAATGATTTAGGGATGCATGTGACTTTTGAGAAGAGTGGTTGCAAGTTGAGTAAAAGGAATTTGGTGTTGGCTAGGGGCACATAGTGTGGCACTCTATTGTAGGTTGGAAGCATCTACTTTCTGTAATTATGTGAATATAACTAAAAAAATTGTTTCCTATAAACTATAGCACCATGGATTACGCCACATTGCTAAGAAGGGTCTTAAAACCCCCATTAATAAAAAGATTGTTGATGGTTTATCTAGTTAATGTACTGACTTTGATTTATGTGAACACTATGTGTATAGAAAATGAAGATGCAAGGAGCAACAAGGCATAAAAACACAAGAAAATGAAAGTAAAATGCAAAGTTATACCTTCACAAACCTTGAAGAGTCCTCCACTCCTTGATAAGGTGGAGAGTGTTGCACCCAAACACTCTAGCTTTACCCAAATGTGATGAAGTAATGTGGATTGCAATGCAAATTCTCAACACAATTTTAGCATGGTAAGGGTAGGATTGAAGGCTTTGGAAGCTATTTTGGCATTATGGATTTGCTTGAAATGAGATGATGAAAATGGCTTGTGGAGGGTCTTATTTATAGGCATTTTTGGGGGGATTTTGATCCAATGGTTGAGATTCAAAGTTGATATCAAGGGTGGAGATTGGATGAGAGATGGAGGGTTGAGATTTGATCAACAAAATTGGATGATGGAAAATAAAAATGAATTTTAAATTTATTTTTGGGGAAGGCTTTGCATTTAATATGATAATGACTTGTGAGGAAATAAAATATTATTTCCTTGGGAGGATGTGGAATTTAAAATTCCATTTTATGGGAGGATGTGTGTCACATGTGACACATGGGCAATTTTGGCACTCACATGTGTGAGTTCAATTTTGGAGAAGAGTTTAGCATGGAAATAGTAAGGTGAGGTGGAAGGGTCATGTGACCCATGGGATTATTTTGTAATTTTTAATTTGTGGGGTGTGGGAGAAAGTGTTAATGGAGGTTTGACCAAGTTAATCAAGGTGATTAACTTAATTAATGTGGCTGGAGAAAATTAGTGGATGGGCTAAACAGGTTTTAGGATTAATTAAATAATGATTTATTTAATTAATCTAGGTCTAGGGGTTATGTAGGCTAGGGTAGCTAATTAAATAATGGCTATTTAATCAACTAGGCTAGGTGTAGGCTGATTAGTAGGGTAGATTAATTAAATAAATATGATTTATCTAATTAATTAGGTTTAGGAAAGTAGACAAATTAATCAAATAAATATTTAGCATATTTATTTAATTAATTGGGATGATGTTAGTTAGGTATAGTGCTGAATTAATTAAATTAATTTAGGACTAAGGGTAAATTGATGAAGAATGGCTAAGGATGGATGATTAGGGATGATGTAGGTTAATTAATTAAATAATTATGAATTAATTTCATTAATTGGGTGAAAGGAGAAATTAGTGGTATGGATGATGCAAAAATATGGTTGGAGGGTTAAGACATTTTTAGGTGTCTGCAGAAAACAACAGAGTTTCTTTAAATCTGATAGGACTAGATCTAAACATGTTTTAGAAGTGGTTCATAGTGATGTATTTGGTCTCGTGGATGTTCCTTCCATTGGTAAGTCTCACTACTATGTTACATTTATTGATGATTTCTCTATATGTACGTGGATTTACTTTCCTAAGCACAAATCTGTTGTATATTCTAAGTTTAAAGCACTTGTTGAGAAATAAACATATAGGAAAGTAAAGGTTTTAAGATCAAATAATGGTGGTGAGTATTGCTCTAGAGATTTTAATTATTATTATAAGCATGCAAGATTATTAGATAGAAAACAATTCCATATACTCCACAAAAAAATGGAGTAGCAAAACATATGAACAAGATTTGATGGATAGAGCTAGAAGAATGTTAAGCAGTGATAAGCTTGATTAATATTTTTTGGCTAAAGTTGTACACATTTCTTATTTTATAGTTGACAAATCTCCCATTTCTGCTCTAGTTGAAAAATACCCTACAAGGTAAGGATAGGTAAAAGACCATCAGTTTCTCATTTCAAAGTTATTTGGTAGTGAGGCATATGTGCATGCTCCTAAAGATAAACATTATATGCTTCATTTCAAGGCTAACAAGTGTGTTTTTGTGGGTTATGGTGACAATATTAAGGGTTATAGGCTTAGGGATCTTGTAGCATTGAAAATGATATATTCTATGGATGTTATTTTTAGGGAGCTTAGGGTATTTATAGATGTAAAAAAACATAATGAAAATCCTAACAAAATAGTGCATTTTGATATTAAGGATGAAATGTAAGAAGATGCACATACAAAACAACAACATGATGGACAAGATGAGGAAGGAGAAGGTTCAAATTTGAGTTTTGATGAGGAACAATAGGAGCCTCTTGTTACACCTCTTAGAAGGTCCACTAGATGATGGAATCTAATCAAAAGGTGTAGCTCTTCTAATTACAATTGTATATTTGCTTTATCATGTACTGACAACAAATCTAGATATGTGAAGGAATCCTTGTCTTTATATGAGCATGAATCTTGATTAGAAGCCATGAAAGATGAAACGAAGGCTTTGGACAAATGTGACACATAGGATCTAGTTGAGTTTCTTGAGGGGAGGAAATCTATTGGATATAAATGTGTATTTAAAAAGAAATTCAGAGAAGATGGTAAGTTGGAGTGATACAAGGCCTGTTTAGTGGCTAATGGTTACTCCTAGTTTGAGGGAGTGGATTTTAGTGAGATATTATCTCTCATGGTTAAGATAACCTCTATTAGATTCCTTTTATATATTATTGTTTCTTATGATTTAGAAGTAGAGAAAATGGATGTAAAAACTACATTTCTACACGAGGATCTTGTTGAGGAAATATTTATGAAACAACCTGACAATTTCATGGTAAAGCAATAGGAGGATTTGATTTGCAAGTTAAAGTAATCTTTGTATGGTTTGAAGTAGTCACTAAGAATGTGGTATCAAATTTTTTTATGATTTTTCATTGGTTCATTACTTTGTTAAAACTAAGGTAGATCACTGTGTTTATTTTAAATTAATTGGTGATTGATTGCTAATCATTGTCTTATATGTTGATGATATTTTTTTGTTGGTAATGATAAGGGAATGATTAGGGAAATTAAGATTCAATTATTGGGTACTTTTGATATGAAAGATTTAGGGTCTACAAAATATATTCTAGGCATGGAAATCTATAGGTATCGATTTAATAGAAAACTTTGGTTGAATCAAAAGAAGTATATTAGCATTATTTTACAACATTTTGCTATGCAAGATTTCAAACCAGTCAACATTCCCTTACTAGTTAGCACTAGTCTCTCTAGAATAGTGTCCTAAAATAGATGACGATATTAAAGAGATGTATAATGTTTTGTATGCCAGTGTTGTGGGATGCCTTGTGTATGCCATGGTCTATACAAGACTTGATATTGCCCAAGCAATGGGAGTTCTAAGTAGGTTTACATTAAACCTTGGTAAAGTGTTAGGATTAAGGTGCCATCAACCTTGTAAATCATATGTAATTAATTACTCCTAATGTTGTTTGTAAATTTCTATAAGGGAAGAAGTATTTATCAAGTAGCGATCTTGTTTCAGCCACATGTTTGATCCCAGTACCTGACAAATGATGGTTATCTGGGGGTGTAGGGGGTACCCCCTATGGTGTTAAGGGGACCATCCCCTCAACATGGGGTCTGAGGGATGCATGCCCCGAAGGGGGTTCAGGGGTAGCGCCCCTAAAAGCCACATTTTATATATATTTTGTCATTGTAAATCTGGATTGTTCATCATTAGGTCATAGATTTGATGACAGAGATTATGTTGGCTTTTCTTACCCTAGAAGGCAACCCCTTTATGAGGATATTGTATTACAACCATGAATGATTATTACAGGTGCTATTGGATTGAAGACTGAAGAGAAGATTGATAGTGTTGTATTGTAAACTCTATTGAAGTTAATACAAATCAATGCATCTCTTCTTGTGTGGAGTTTTTTTCTCAAAAAGGTTTCTCCACGTAAACGCTGTGTTATGTGTTTGATCTTTTGTTCTATTATTTCTTTGTGTTGCTTTCATACCATCTCCATTTTGGTTCTGTACAGTTAAATATCTAATTACATTTATAATCAGTTTTCTATTGATAGTTGTTTACCTTCATTTCTAACATAAAGAACACTAAATTTATGTTAATAAAGTTTTTAGATATTTATGTGGAACTTCTAACCATTAAATTTGTTATTATGGGACTGATGATGTGGGTAGGATGGCTGGCTTATAGGGCTTTGTTGATTCTGATTAAGCTAGAGATCTAGATTACAGGATGTCTATGAGTGGCTATTTATTTACTTTGTTTAGAGGAGTAGTTAGTTGGATGAGTAAATAACAACCTATAGTCACATTGTCCACTATAGAGGTAGAGTACATGGCTACAACACATGCCTGTAAGGAGGCAGTGTGGTTACAGAGGTTATGTTTAGGTATTGGATTTCAATACATAGATAGGCCAGAATTAGATGTCATAGTCAGACTGCCATTTGTTTGGATGAAAACCTAATGCATCATTCCCACATGAAGCACATTTATGTACAATATCACTTTGTTCAGGAAATGGTTGAGGGTGGTAGAGTCATGTTACAAAAAGTGGACATCTCGAAGAATGTTACAAAAAGGAGACATCTCTCACTAAGATAGTGAGCACAAAAAAGTTTAGTTGGTGTAGAGAGACCATAGGTCTCTCCTCTTTGAGAGCTTGATTTATTATATTCTTGATTATGTCATTGCAATGTAAATGTCAAGTGGGAGAATGTTGGGATTAGGTGCCATTCACCTTGAAAATCCCTAGAGATGTTTAATTGTATTTAATTATAGTTGTGGATAAATAATGTTGTGTCTCCAAGGATCGTGGAAAGGGTAGACATGGACACCCCTCTTATGTGGTAGGGAAAATTATTTATTATTGTTTATCCTCTCACAAGTATTTGTAATGGCATTTAAGTCAAGAGTTACAAAATGGACATTATTGGAAATTAGTCAAGATTGGGAAATGTAAAAGGATGCAAGAAGATCTACACTTGATTTTATGATAGATTTGGTCAATCTTCTCATGGAGCACCTAGGATCATGATCTTGGTCAATTTGACCATTATGATAGAATCTATGATATTTATGACACATAAGATGGGTGTAAGAAGTGTAGGAGTCACATTCTATTCTTGAAAGATACTCCTTGTTATGGGGCATTTAGATTTTATGTTGGATTTAGACACCCAAGTTTGTGTCCATGGTTTTGCATACCATTTATGGTTTGTGGTTTTCTAGTTAGCTCTTTATATTGGAGTGTTTGTGATAGAAGATAAGAGATTATTTTGCAGGTCATTTAAGCACGATTATGTTTCTAGAATTCAGAGGGATAAGCAAATTATAATGTAACTATTTTCATGATTAATACAAGCTTGGATCTCTTTGGGTGTGGAGTTTTTTCCTGAAAGGGTTTTTCCTCATAAACATTGTGTTATGGTTTGTATTTGTATTTTATTGTTGATTTCGTTTCAACTTATGATCTATCATTGTTTATGAATTTGGATGCACTAAAAGAACAACATATCTCTATTATTTTGTTTCACCTTGTTTTCAATATTGTTTGTGAAGGAAAATGCTTCCTAAGTACTACTACAACCACCAACATGGTCAGGATGACCCTAGTAGGGGATCTCTAGAAAGGCAAAGAGAGGAATCTCCTATAGTGAGACATATTCATCCTTAGGTTTATGCAAGTGGTTTTGGACCACAAATAATGGGGTTTATCTAGAAAATTATTAATCAACCTCCTCCAATTTTAGAAATCATTAATCATGATTTGCACAAACAAAGTCACAATCCAATTTCAAAACTTCATTGTCACACTTCTCAACCCTTCTATTTTGTAATTTAGAATAAAACAATATGCTTTTGCAAACATGGATACATACTGTGCGACTCATGAATTATCTTCTGTTCATTTCCTTCGCACTCAAATCACTTTCGCATGTATGTTTGCACACACTTTATCACCCATAACATTTCTCCTTTATATATGTGATACTTTACATTCTTCAAAAGGAAGTCGGCCTCTATAAATTTTAATTTCCAATGTATACATTTCATAAGGTCAGCCCAACTTGAATTCCCGCACTATGAATTTGGGCCCAATTTAAACAAACTAAGATGGTCACTTCAATATTTATTTTATTCTTCTTTAGAAAGTCAGCTAGCTTCAAATATTTCACAATAACTATTTTTACTTTAATTCCAAGGGAGTCGACCCAAATAAATAATCAATGTATTTTATTAATAGCCTTATAGAGAAGTCTATCAGCAAATTTATATCTCCATGAACCTGGGACTCTTCTCCATCACTATCGGCAAAAGTGGCTTTCTACGAACCTTTTTCTCAAAATCCTTTATCAGCAAAAGTTCACCTCCATGAACCACAACTTAAAATCCTTTATCAGCAAAATCAACTTTCCATGAACTTTGGACATTTTATCCATTATCGGAAAAAGTGGCTTTCCACAAACCTTTTCTCAAAAGATTTTCATAGGAAAAACTTGCCTATCGGTGAACTGGCTGTTAGTGAAACTTGCCATTGACGAACTTAAGAGTTCTTGAACTGATCGATTCTCTGACCGAAGGTAGAAATCATTCATGCCTTGGAAACTTACTTTGTCACCTTTTCATTGGCTAACTGGTTGTCAGGAAAACTTGCCATCAACGAACTTAAGAGTTCGCGAACCTCGCGATTCATTGGCTGAAGACTTATTCATGCCTTATAATATTTTTGGATCATTTCCCTTTGATGTTATTGTCTTCATGTCTTAGAAACTTTGTGACACCTTTGACATCAATGACAATATTTCCAACAATCTCCCCCTTTGCAATTGATGGAAACTAAAAAGAAATAAACTATAAATTGTTCACTTTTGTATCTCTCCCTGAACTGTTACACAACTTCTAAAATTTTACCTCCTTTGACATCAATGGCAAAGGGATGTAACAAACTTCTTTCCTTCATGATGTGATTCTTCCTATTTTCTGTGAAGCTCCCCCTGTCTGTTGAGCTCCCCCTTTTTGTAGTACTTCCTCTTGACATTAAGGACATTATTCTTCCATTTTCTGTACCAAAAAAAATCTGCATCAACTGATCTATCTCTAGATTATCTTCTCCACAGAGCTAAGAGATACTCAAATGACTAGCTCCCCCTGACTGTAATGCTCCCCCTTACACTGCTTCTCCCCCTTAGGGGGTATCTCTTCCATTTTGCAACTCTGATATGATTAAGAATAGATCTTTGAGATGCTCCCCCTGGACACATGCTTCATCATAAGACTTTATTGATTTGATGAGAGTGATATCACTCCCAACTTCTACCTTAAGTACTCAAATGTCTATTTGAGAAGGAGTTTTGTAAAAATATCTGTAATCTAATCCTTTGTAGCCACATATTCCAACTTTACCTCCTGATTTGAACCCTTTTTCTCTTAAGAAATGATACTTAATGGATATATGCTTGGTTCTAGAGTGCATCACTGGATTCTTTGATATGTTGATTGCACTTGTATTATCACACAAAATAGGAATGGGCTCATCATATATTACTTTGATATCCTTCAACGTCTGCTTCATCCACAACACCTGGGTACAACAAGATACTGCAGCTATATATTCTACTTTTGTTGTTGACAAAGAGACTGAATCTTGCTTCTTGCTTAACCATGAAACTAATCTATCACCTAGGAAGAAAGCTCCACCACTTGTGCTTCTCCTATAATCAATGTTTCCAGCCCAATTTGCATTTGTATATGTAGTTAAAGAGAAGTCCTTTCCCTTCTCATACCACAATCCATAGTCCAATGTGCTCTTCAAGTATCTGAAAATCCTTTTAACATCCTTTACATGTGTCTCTTTTGGATTGGCTTGAAACCTAGCCACCATACAAACTACTTGCATAATATATAGCCTTGATGCAGTCAAATATAATAAGCTTCCTATCATGGACCTATAATGAGTCTAATCAACTTGAGATGACTTGTCATCCTTGCTAAGATGACAACCTATTACCATAGGTGTACTTACTGGTTTGCAGTCATCCATACTGAACTTTTTCAACATCTCCTTGACATACTTAGCTTGTGAAATAAAGATACCCTTATCTGTTTGAACAATTTGAAGTCCAAGAAAGAATGAAAGTCCACCTATCATAGACATCTCAAACTCCTTCTGCATCTCTTTTGCAAACTTCATACACATCCCATCATTGCCACCAAAGATAATATCATCCACATATACTATGACTATCAACATGTGCTCACCTTATGCCTTGATGTAGAGATTATTGTCTACAATACCCTTTTTGAAGCCTTGTTGGTGTAAGTACTTGTCCAACCTTGAATACCATGCCCTACGGGCTTGTTTGAGACCATATAAAGCCTTTCTAAATCTGCATAACAAATTCTGATCTTCTAATAGTTGAAATCCTTTAGGTCGCTCTATGTAAACTTCTTCTTCTAGATCACCATTCAAGAAGGTAGATTTGACATCCATTTGATACACCTTAAAGTCTTTGTGAACTGCAAATGCAAGAAACATCCTAATTGCTTCCAATATTTCCATAGGGGCAAATTTCTCCTCAAAATCAATGCATTCCACTTGTGAATAGCCCTTGCATACCAACCTTGTTTTGTTTCTAACCACTTTTCCATCTTCATTCAACTTATTTATGAATACCCAGTTGGTGCCAATCACATTCTTATCCTTTGGCCTTGGAACAAGTTCCCAACTTTCATTCTTATCAATCTAATTTAGCTCTTCTTGCATAGCATTGATCCAATTCTCATCTTTACTAGCTTTAATGAAATTCTTAGGCTCTACTTTGAATAGAAAAGAGAAGTTTACCTATTCTATCAGTTTTCTCCTAGTTACAAATCCATCATCCTTATTGCCAATAATATGATCCTCTGAGTGGTTACTCTGAACATACTTTTCAGGTGTCTTGGTAGTCTCCTTCTGTGTTTCTTCTTCTTCAACTTCATCTTCTTCTATGCAGGTAGATTCCTCTGAGGAATAGTCTTCTTGATTATGTGTGGATGGATGTAACTCTTCATCAACCCTAATATTTGCACTCTCAACTATCTTCTGCAGTCTTTTATTGTAGCATATGTATGCCTTTCTTCTAGTTGAGTAGCCAAGAAAAATTTCTTCATCAGATCTTGAGTCAAACTTGCCCAAGTTATCTTCATCTCTTCTTATATAACATCTACTTCCAAATATTCTGAAATACTTGACAGATGCAGGTCTACCTTTCCACAATTCATATGGAGTCTTTGTGTTATTTATCCTTATTTGTCCTCTGTCAAGAATGTAGAGAACAATATGGATTGCTTCTTTCCAATACACATCAGGCAACTTGGCTTCATTCAACATTGTTCTTTCCATCTCCTAAACTGTTATGTTCTTCCTTTCAACTACTCCATTTTGTTGAGGAGTCCTTGCAGTAGAGTACTATCTCCTTATTCCATATTTTTCACAGAATTCTTCAAATTCATTTGATGTGAACTCACTACCTCTATCTGATCTTAAGCACTTAATTCTAACATTCATTTCATTCTCAACCATAGACTTGAAAATATTGAATCTATTGAAAGCTTCTGATTTATCTTTAAAAAATGTAACCCATGTCATTCTAGAGTAATCATCAATGAGCAACATAAAGTACTTTTCACCTTGGAGACTTCTTGTTTTGGTAGGACCACACAAATCTGTATGAATCAGTTCTAATGGCTTTGTTGAAGAGTATTCTTTGGTCTTGAACCTTGTCCGTGTCTTCTTTCCAATCTGACATTCCTCACAAAATGTACTAGTAGGCTTAGCAATCTTTGGCATGTCTCTAACTGCATGTTTAGAGTTAATCTTGACAAGGTTGTCAAAGTTGATGTGTCCCATCCCCTCATGCTACAACCAACATTCATCTGTCTGTCCTAGAAGATAGTTCCTTCCTTTGACTTCACTAAGATTATACAAGTTATTCTCTATCCTACTTGCTTCTGCCACAAGTTTGTTAGATCTAGGGCACACAACTGAGAGGGGGGGTGAATCAGTTGTACAAAAACTTGCTTCTACTTCAAACACTTGATTCTTCTTGTTAGTTAATAGCATTCAATTAACCATCCATGAAAGCATAATGCATAAACACAGGAGCAGATAAACATCAACACATTGGACACCAAGATTTTGACGTGGAAAACCTGGTTAAGGGAAAAACCACGGGGTGATTAACCCAAGGATTATTCTCTGTTAGAAGAATAAGAAAAATGAATGGCACATGCCAATTAGGGCTCACTACCTGAGCACACTGCTCACAAAGAGGCACACTGCCTACAAGAGACACACTGTCTACAAAGTGATAAGAATCACAAACTTGAACTGGAGATTGACATCTTTACCATGTCTGGATCAGTTCCATTTAAGCCTGAGATACTTCTGCTCTGCCCTTCGCTCTTTCGCTATACCACACTCATCCACTACTCAACACTACTTGAAATGAACTCACAAACCTTTATTTATACAAGACATTGACTTAGGAACAATCATCTAAGTCGGCAATCAACCATAAGGACATTCACAAGATGATTAATACATCCGGTCGGCCACCACAAGAACATTCGCAAGATGAACAACTTCATCTGGTCGGTTAGTCTGAACAAGAACTTCATCCAGAAGAATATCTTCAATTCTGGGCTCTACCACCAATGCAGACGACAACATAACCTCAACATGATCCAAGACCCTTCACAAGCTTGCCTGATTGACCAGGTACATCCGCACTTCCTCTACTCATTGGAATCTCTTCTCCTCTTCATCCAGAACTTCAAGAACATAGTCTGTCGCCACTGTCATACTGAAGAAGGTGCTTCCATACCTCCAAACCACGTACCAATCGAGATGACACATCACAAAGACATCCCAAACACTCTGTCCAATCCGCGGAATAGGACAATGCACTTCCAGATCTCACCGAACCTTTTTGCAACACTCTATCACTTCGGAGCATCTCCCGGAACCGGTTCTGCTTGACCAATCACAACTTTTTCATATCTTCATGCGGACCTCTGAAATCTTAACTGGATCATCTCAAGACTCATAGCTACAAACCCTTTAATCCACATCCTCTGATCCTCAACCTAGTGAGTACATTTGCCTTCTTCTCATCACTGTTCTTCACTGTTCCTGATTGAGACTAATTTTCTCAATATCCTCAGCACACAGCTCATCCAAACCTTTTTACCAATGCAATATGAGTATGTTGACATCAATGACAACACTGGTTAACCTCATACTTGCAACAATCTCCCCCTTTGTCATTGATGGCAACATATGATGTGAAAAACCATCAAGACAAGAACTTTTCTTTTCTGTCACAGCTCCCCCTATCAGCAACAACTCTTCACATGTCTTCTCTTTCTTTACTGCTCCCCCTTTGATCATTAACCACTTGTTTTTCACATGTCTTCTCTCCCCCTTTGACATCAATGGCAAAGGGCTCATACTTGCACTTGTAACATATCAGAATCATACCAGTTGCTCCCCCTTAGTAGCAACTCCCCATCGTCAATCCAGATCACAAAATATGACTATGATATCCACCGGACTGATGCACATCAGTGCATCCTAGTTCATCACCGAAGGGGCCATGACCCCTAACTTCTCCCTGAGATACTCAAAAGAGTCTTTGGGAAGAGGTTTAGTAAAAATATCTGCAAGCTGATCCTTAGAGGGCACATACTCCAATCTGACTTCACCCTTGTTCACTTGTTCTCTCGAAAAGTGAAATTTGATAGATATATGCTTGGTCTTAGAATGCAATACCGGATTCTTGGAAATATTTATTGCACTTGAATTATCACAGAAAATTGTGATAGGCTCCTTATATTCAACTTTCATGTCTCTTAACATCTACTTCATCCATAAGATTTGAGTGCAACTGCCTGCTGCTGCAATATATTCTGCTTCAGTTGTAGACAGAGATATTGCCTCTTGTTTCTTGCTTAGCCAAGAAACCAATCTCTTTCCCAAGAAGAATGCTCCACCACTGGTGCTCTTCTGGTCATCCACATCTCCTGCCCAATCTGCATCTGTATATGCATGAAGAGAGAAATCCTGATCTCTAGGATACCATAGGACATACTCAACTGTCCCCTTTAGATATCTAAAAATCCTCTTGATTGCCATAACATGAGATTCTCTAGGGTTAGCTTGAAATCTTGCCACAAGACCAACAGCCTGCATTATATCTGGTCTAGTCTGAGTGAGATACAATAATCCTCCAATCATTGATCTGTTCTTGGTCTGATCTGTCTCAGGAGAGTCATCATCTTTGCTAAACTTCCATCCGGTTGCCATAGGAGTGTTCATTGGCTTGGAATCTTCCATTCCAAATTTCCTCAACAATTCTTTCACATATTTTGTCTGAGAGATAAAGATACCTTCCTTTGTCTGAGTAATTTGCAGACCCAAGAAGAAATTCATTTCACCAAGCATTGACATTTCAAACTCACTTTTCATTTGATTTGCAAAGGTTTTACACAAACTATCTCTTCCTCCAAAAATGATATCATCAACAAATACTTCAACAATCAAGATGTTTTCATTATCTATTTGGAAATATAGATTGCTGTCAGCAGTACCTTTGTTGAAACCAATCTGCACAAGATGCTTATCCAACCTTTCATACCATGCTCTTGGGGCTTGCTTCAATCCATACAGTACTTTGTTCAACTTGCAGACCATATCATCATGATTAGATAATTGAAATCCATCCGGTTGTTCAATGTATACTTCTTCTTCCAAATCACCATTTAGGAAGGCAGACTTGACATCCATCTGATATACCTTGAAGTCTTTGAAGGCAGCATATGCAAGAAATAATCTGACTGCTTCAATTCTTGCTACCGGAGCAAAGGTTTCTTCAAAATCAATTCCTTCTATATGAGAGTAGCCTTTGCAGACCAATCTGGCTTTGTTTCTGATAACTTCACCAACCTCATTTAGTTTGTTCCGGAAGACCCATTTGGTTCCAATCACATTCTTGTTTCTAGGTCTGGGAACAAGATCCCAAGTGTGATTTTTCTCAATTTGCATCAACTCTTCTTCCATTGCTTTGGTCCAGTTTTCATCATTGCAAGCTTCATTTATTGTCTTAGGTTCAATCTTTCAAATCAGATAGTATTCATTTGAATTTTGAGCAATTCTCCTCCTTGTTTGTACCCCTTTGCTTTTGTCACCTATGATCTGATCTTCAGAGTGATTTAAAGTTACATACCTTGGAACTTTGGGAGTCTCTTGCACTATTGTTTCTTGATCAGGTTCATTCAGACAAACCTCTTCTTCCTGATTTACCGGATCAGTCTGAATCTAACTTTTAGGAAGGGATTGAGTTCCTTGAATCAGAGCACCATCCTGATCATCTTCAGCATATTCATAAAACCTTGAGGGCTTCTCAATTCCTTCATCAACCTTCACATTTGTACTTTCTATCATCTTTCTCAGTCTCTTATTGTAACACTGGTATGCTTTGCTTTGAGTGGAGTAACCCAAGAAAATTCCTTCATCACTTCTAGCATCAAACTTTCCTAGATCTTCATCTCTTTTGATGTAACACTTGCTACCAAATACTCTGAAATATCTCACAGTAGGAGTTATACCAAACCAAAGTTCATACGGAGTCTTACCGGTATTGTTTCTGATTTGAACTTGGTTAAGAGTGTAGACTGTAGTGCTGACAGCTTCTCTCCAAAACATTTGAGGAACATTTGCTTCCATCATCATTGTCCTGGAAGCTTCCTGGATGGTCCGGTTCTTTCTCTCAACTACTCCATTCTGCTATGGAGTCCTAGGAGTAAACAACTGTCTCTTTATGCCATGCTTCTCACAAAAGTCTATGAATTCACCAGATGTGAATTCACCACCTCTATCAGACCTTAGACACTTCAGTTTTAATCCGGTTTGATTCTCTACCATAGCCTTGAAGATTTTGAACTTCTCAAAGGCTTCTGATTTCTCTTTCAGAAAGGTTACCCACATCATCCGGGAATGATCATCAATCAGTAACATGAAATATCTATCACCTTGCATACTTTTGATTCTTGTCAGACCACATAGATCAGTATGAACTAATTCCAATAATCCGATAGAGGACTGATCTTTGCTTTTGAAAGAGACTCTGCTCTGTTTACCTAGCTGACATTCTTTGCACAAACTATTTGTAGGTTTCACCAATTTTGGAAGATCTCTTACAGCCTGAATATTGCTTATCTTGATGATGTTATCAAAATTTACATGACACATCCTTCTATGCCATAGCCAATTTTGATCAACTTGAACAAACAGACAACTTTTATTTGAACCAACTAGATGGAAGATATTACCTTTTGTTTGAGTACTGGATGCAATCTCAGTTCTGGAGCTTTCAAAGATCCTGCATCTTCCATTTTTGAACCGGAGATCATAACCTTTGTCTACTAACTATCCAACACTGAGAAGATTGTGCTTCAATCCTTCAACATACAGTACATTACCAGTTTTACTCTTTCCATCAAAAGAAATAGTTCCCCTACCTCTGATTCTACCTGCAGAATTGTCACCAAACTTTACCATTCCTCCTTCATACCTTTCTAAATCTAAGAACTTGTTCTTGTCACCTGTCATGTGGTGAGAGCATCCACTGTCAATAACCCAATCATCCTTTTCTTCTACTTGGGCTGCCAAAGCTCTTTCTACAACCTTATGATTGACAGATTCAGAGGATATTGCTTCTTCTTCCTTGATGGCAATAAACATCCATTCATTTCCGGATTTGTCTCCTATCTCTGATTCATCATCTGTTACTCCTTCATTATCACCTTCTTCATGAACATAATAACAGTTCTTTTGGAACCTTTGTCTGTTGGAGTTTTACCTTACAAATCTTTCTAGACATCTTGAAGCAAAATGACAAATCTTATTGCAGTTGAAGCACTTAAAGGGTAGTTTTCCTTCATACTTACCGGACCCTCTTGGCAGTCTCTTTGCAATGAGGGCTTCAAGTTGAGTTGTTTCTGCTTCTTCCTCTTCCATGTCTTTCCTTGCTTGATCATACCATGACAGCTTCCTTGAAGAGTTCTCTCCTAGATCAAATCTTTGTTTGCCTTTCACATAGGCACTGGCTTTGAATGCAGATTCAGTCTTGGGGGGATCATCTCCAAACTCAGTCATTTCAAATGTAGCCAGTTTGCCAGCCAGTTGCTCTCTTGTGACAGTTGTATGGGCTTTGAATTCATCAATGGCAGCAACCTTGATTTTGTAGGCAGTAGGAAGGGATCTGAGAATTTTGCAAACAATTTCATTTTCATCCAGAACTCCACTAGCATTCCTGATTCCACACACTAGCTCATTCACTCTTGGCATAAAGGTAGTGATATTTTCATCATCTCTCATCTTCAATCTTTCAAATTTCCCTTTCAGACTTTGCAACCTTACACTCTTGACAAACTCATCTCCTTCATACAGAAGTTCCAGTTTAGTCCAGATCTCATATGCAGTTGGTAGGTCAATAACATTTGAGAGATCTGAGTCATTCAATGTGCTTAGAAGAGCTTCCTTGGTCCACAGATTATTTTTAGCATTTGTGATTTCATTCAGAGTTGTCAGACCACCCTGTGGAGGAACATATGGTTTTGAGCCATGGTCAAGTATGCTTTTCCCATACACTCCAAATGACATTTCATGCGACCTTTCTAGAGAGTGAAGTTGGTTCCATCAAACTTCGAACTATCCTTCTTATATGACGACATCCTGGATCTCCTCAAGCGGTTAAGCACCTTTCAGAGGAACTTGGCTTTGATACCAATTGTTAGATCTAGGGCACACAACTGAGAGGGGGGGTGAATTAGTTGTACAAAAACTTGCTTCTACTTCAAACACTTGATTCTTCTTGTTAGTTAATAGCATTCAATTAACCATCCATGAAAGCATAATGCATAAACACAGGAGCAGATAAACATCAACACATTGGACACCAAGATTTTGATGTGGAAAACCCGGTTAAGGGAAAAACCACGGGGTGATTAACCCAAGGATTATTCTATGTTAGAAGAATAAGAAAAATGAATGGCACATGCCAATTAGGGCTCACTGCCTGAGCACACTGCTCACAAAGAGGCACACTGCCTACAAGAGACACACTGTCTACAAAGTGATAAGAATCACAAACTTGAACTGGAGATTGACATCTTTACCATGTCTGGATCAGTTCCATTTAAGCCCAAGATACTTCTACTCTGCCCTTCGCTCTTTCGCTATACCACACTCATCTGCTGCTCAACACTACTTGAAATGAACTCACAAACCTTTATTTATACAAGACATCGACTTAGGAACAATCATCTAAGTCAGCAATCAACCATAAGGACATTCGCAAGATGATTAATACATCCGGTCGGCCACCACAAGAACATTCACAAGATGAACAACTTCATCTAGTCGGTTAGTCTGAACAAGAACTTCATCTGGAAGAATATCTTCAATTCCGGGCTCTACCACCAATGCGGACCGACAACATAACCTCAACATGATCCAAGAACCTTCACAAGCTTGCCTAATTGACCAGGTACATCTGCACTTCCTCTACTCACTGGAATCTCTTCTCCTCTTCATCTGAAACTTCAAGAACACAGTCTGTCGCCACTATCATACTGAAGAAGGTGCTTCCAGACCTCCAAACCACGTACCAATTGAGATGACACATCACAAAGACATCCCAAACACTCTGTCCAATCCATAGAATAGGACAATGCACTTCTGGATCTCACTGGACCTTTTTGCAACACTCTGTCACTCCAGAGCATCTCCCGGAACCGGTTCTGCTTGACCGATCATAACTTTTTCATATCTTCATGCGGACCTCTAAAATCTTAACTGGATCATCTCAAGACTCATATCTACAAACCCTTTAATCCGTATCCTTTGATCCTCAACCTAGTGAGTACATTTACCTTCTTCTCATCACTGTTCTTCACTGTTCCTGATTGAGACTAATTTTCTCAATATCCTCAGCACACAGCTCATCCAAACCTTTTTACCAATGCAATATGAGTATGTTGACATCAATGACAACACTGGTTAACCTCATACTTGCAACAAAGTTTGTTAGTGCTTGCTCTTTTGATTTCACATCCTTGTGCATGGAAGATGAGATTATATCCTTTGTTGCACATCTGACTTATATCGAGAAGATTATGCTTGAAACTTTCTACATATAAGACATCTTTTATCCTAGTCTTTCCATCAATACTTATTGTGCCTTTACCACATATTCTTGCAGTGGTGTTGTCTACCATTCCATTTAACAAGGCTAATAAACTTTCTCTTATCTCCTGTCATGTGACTTGAGCATCCATTGTCTATAACCCAAGAATTTGCTTGCCCTTGTGCATGAAATACAGTTTAGACAATCATTGAATTTTCACCTTCATGATTGTTCTTCTTGACATTCCATTCCTTCTTCTGATTTGTCTTATGGTTTTCAAGAATGTCTATCCTCTTGTCTTGGTTATCAAGAACAATCATCTGAGATTTTGACTTTACCAAGCTACTTCTGCAAAACTTTGCTATGTGCCCAAAATTGTTGCAAACATGACATAATATGTTGAAATTGATCAAAGGAGTAAAAGAATTTCTACTTACATAATCACTTCTCATTCTAGATCTGCATTTAATGGATTTGTGACCATACTAATTGCAAATGAAACAATAACCAAAGAAAGCATAATTAAACCTGTTCATGAATGTTTGTCTTGCAGGAGTTGATCTTCTAAATTTTCTTCTTTGAGAGATGATAGGGATGAAATCAACTTCTTCAATTTCCTTATTATCTTTCTTCATTGGGATTTCTTCATTTGGCACTATCTTCTTTGAGTTAGTTTTCTTGGCAGTAGTAGAATATTGTGTGACTTATGATGAACACAAAGAATACTGAGAGGGGGGGGGGGGGGGTGAATCAGTATTATACAAAACCACTTATTTTGTTGTTCCTTAATCCAATTACCAAATTCAATAACATGAAAGTAGAATAAATATAAGAACATCAACCATAAAGACATAACACATAGACACTAGGATTTTTACATGGAAAACCTGTTTAGTGTAAAATATGAAGAGGGTTTGATTTCAATGGTTTGTATTGATCCTCCTTTCACCACTAAACATTCAAGGACATTCAACCAAGTAGGAAGTCTACTACAATCTTTTTGTCACTTGGAACATAGGGGAAGATTGGAATTGTATGATTTTACTATTTAATTAAGTCCAATTATGTTCAAAACCCTAATTATGCAAATTTGTGAACAAACAGACAAATTACAAAAAATGATCGCACATAGAGATATCAAATAACAATCAAATGTGTACCAGATTTTGAAGTTTGGAAAGTAGAAAAGTCAGGGACTAATGAGTGGGCACCCTAGTCCAGTACCACAATTTTTGTCGAGATCTAGAAACCTTGTCTGCAACCTGTTCTTGATGTTATGGAGATTTTCCTGTTGTGGGATCCGGAGGACTAATGAGCAGGTGCCCGAGTCTAGGTCCCTATTTTCTTCTCTGATCTACAATTCTGATAGTCTACACTACTCTCCTGCAACTCCACTTTTTCTACTTTCGCAACTTGTAACCTACAATCATAGAAAAATGGGTTGGGGGTTGTGGTGTTTAGAGTCTTGCCTCAGTCAAGCCCCAAAGAGACATTCAAGTCTTCTGAACACTGTTGTTAGATAAAGTGCGTATCCTTGTGGGATAGACATAAAATCAAATGATGAATGATAGAAAACACAATTGATATCACCTTGTAGTGAAGATCTCATGGGAGGAAGATGCTCTTCATGCCATGAGGAGATGGATGCCAAATCTACAAATACAAACACAAGAACAACACAAATTCTGCTCTGTAACACAATGAATGCCTTGAATCACCTTAACATAAGGTACAAGTACATAATATCCATCTAGTCTACAAATGAATCACTAATCATGCTTATATATGCAACTTCAAACATTCCCAGTAAGAATTTCATAATTCAAACTTATTGTGTTGGCATAGGACCTAAATAACGGTCATAAACCGACACTTTAAAATTGGTCCTAACCTAAAATAGGGTAGGACTAGGGCGCAGGTACCCAAATCCTCCCCCTATTTCAAGAAAGATTTATGTTAAGTGCATCCCCTGAGTCCTATTTGCCATGAAACTTCAGGGTTTTCTCATTGAGAGTCATCAAAATCATGCAAGATGTCCTAAATGCATTCTAAAGGACCCGGGAGCTAAACCTTAAGAGGGAAAAGCCCCCAAGGGAAAATTTTCTAATGTAACAAAACCCCAAAAGGGAAAAACTATGGTGAGTGTTAGCTCACAATATATTATGGTATCAATACCAAATTACATGAAGGCTCACTACCCTGGGACTCACTCTCCAAGAAGTGCTCATTGCAATAGGCTCACTACTAAGAAAATAGAAGAGAAGATAGAAGAAGAATTGGCTCACTGCTAGGAGATGACTGCTACAAATGCATCTATAGAATGCTAAGGTGCAGTTCCATTTACAACTCAGTATATAGACTCAAAAGTCTTGATAATGTCTACTATGCTTTTTTTGCTCTGCTCTACATAAACTTTGCTCTTCTACCCTTATTATCTTTTTCTAATCACAACTCTACTTTAGATCGCATACACATTGAATTCACGCACATCACTTACTCTTCATCCACTACAACACCGAGATCCATCGAGTATATATATTCTCTACAAGATTTATCTCATAATTAGGTTGGCAAGCCAAATATGAACCGTGCATACAAATGTTATATCTTGTCAGCTTGAACTTGTGTACAATCTACAATGTGGACCCAAAAAATCATTCAATAGTCTTCATATAGGTCGGCACCAGTCATTCAACCACTTAGATTAATTATTCAAATAATATATCTTCTCCACATAAAGATCTAACATGCCTGTCAGCTTGTCTCTTAAGAACATGCTTGACCAATTCATCTGTCACATCATAACTCTCATTGCGGACCATATGAGACTCAAAGATTCATAACCAACATTCATTCTAGACTTCTTATTATATCTTCAGAACTGTAGGCCAAAATATGCAACAACAGAGGAATGCAGACCCTTTTTCTCTGGTGTTGTGCATTGTTCCCGACTTAACTATGTTCACCCAAACTTAGATATTTTGCAATATGACTTCCGGAGGAAGTCAAGACTTGAATATTTGAACATATGATCATCAAATAACTATGAGCCACATACCTAAATTATGTATAATGATCTTCAACTACAGAGGCATACTGACACAAACATTGTCATTTACACTATATAATGTATACTGCCCATACTTAGCCATTTATCCTTCCAAAGTAAAGTCTCTTTGCCATGCCGGTGGAATCTCCTTTCTTTGTTGCCATCAATGATAACATTCAATCATTCATCAGAGCAGTGTCTCTTGCCAACAATCTCCCCCTTTGGCATTGATAGCAACACTTAGTGAAAAATGCTTATTTGCTCCCCCTTTCTAAATATACTCTATTTTTCTTCTCCCCCTCAGGTATTTTGCCTATTTTTCACTGGTCTTTTTCTCCCCCTTTGACATCAATGGAAAAGGTGTATGTACAAGGTTCAAAATTGTGTCAAAACTGCAAAACTGTCATACTCTACCGCATATGTACAAATACAATCTTCAACTTAATTAGTTGTAGGTGACGGAATGTCCTTGTACACAATCTTTAATTGTGCTCTATCTCCATCCCATTGTTTCTTAGCTCTTTGTAAAATTTGAATGTGACCATTTATCAGAATAACTAATTTTTCTGCCTTCTGCACATCTAGAGGTGTATTAATTAATGCTTTTGCTTTCAAGGCTTCTTCTACAAGATTAATCATTGAATCTATTTGGGGACTTAACAATCTTCTCAATTGACACATTCTATTTTTCATTTGGTCCCTTTTATTCATTAAATCACTTAAATCATTGTGAATTTTGATAACTTGTATCTCTTTGCTACTTATTGACTCAACTGTTGGGTCAAATGACTTAGAAATATTTGTCAACTATAGTTCCAGATCCTTAATCTTTTCTCTTAACTTCTCTGTGGCTTCTGACCATGATACAAAAAATTTGTATAAGTCACAAGCTTCTTTAATGGCACTCTGTATCTCTTTTATTCCAATGTCCAATAGAGTTTTATCTTTTGCTAACATGGACTTCAACTCAACTAATCTTTTCTCATCAAACTCTTTCTTCACTTTTGTTTCTGTAGATTTTTCAAAAGATTCAAAATGCATACTTATAGAGTTTATGAGTCCCTTGAGTTGATTTATTGAAGACATTGAAGTGTCCTTTTGATATGATGGCATCAACTTCTCCAAAATGCTGGATGCCTCACTAATCAGTTCACTGTCTTGTATGTGTGACTTCAAAATTTCTTCCTGTGACTTTGCTTGTACAATTGATACTAATTTGAATTTCTGTATAGGGGACATTGAGTCCAAGTTTATTGGTCCTTGCAAAAACTCAGGCTCATCCAAGACTTGTTTTTCTCTTTCCAGGAATTTCTTGATAGACTCAGCAGTGTATCTTGCTATACCAGAGACTTCATCTTGGTTTTGTTCTGGAGGATCTAAATCCATATCTTTATTTTCATCAACATTTTTCTCTGAAGTAGGGCTTATCTCATCTTGTTGTTCATCTGCTTTGTTCTATTCCTCACTTTCCTTGAGTGTTTGATCATCAGTTTGTTGTTCTGGAGGAAGATTTATCTCAATTTTGTCCTTGACAATTGTATTAGTAGCAGGAACTTTACCTTCTTTCTCCTTTGGCTCTTTGTCTAATCCTGAGTCCATGTTCACATCTGGAATAGATGTGTCATCTCCAACACTTATTTCTTCATTGTCATATATTGTTGGAAGATGAAATTCCTTTAACACTCTTAAAGTGATTTCCTCAATCTCCTTCACTACTTTCTCAATGTCATCTAACATGAGAGTATTCATCCTTTTCTTTGTTCTGAACTCCTTGCTGAGTGCTTTAGAGATTTCTATTTTGTCTTCAGGGGTGATCTTTGGGCATAACTTTATTAGTGTATTCTCTCTAAGTTCAACATCCTTAGCCATAGCAGCTTCCTTTCTTGCAGACATTATACTTCCCAAACTGTCTGGGAGATCAGTAATTATCTCAATGAGGACTTTATTATATATATCCAAATATTTTACAACATCATTCTCAATAATCATTTTATATACATCATTACAATCATCATACAATTGGGTGATAGGTTTTAAATTGCCATCAATAGTAATGGCCTTCAATACTTCCTCTAGACTCATTATAGCCTTGTCTTTTGTGGATACTAAAATCTTAGCTTTCTTTCTTTCTTTACTCTTACCTGATGTCTTCCCTTTTGTCGCACCAGAGGGTTTGCCTTGTTGAGAACTGAAGGGAGGTGCACTCTGTGCCTTCATCTTCTTCACTTATTCATCGGTCTCAGTCTCCTCATCATCAACTAGATCAACACTGACATACACTCTCTAACCTTTGGTCTTCTTCCTTTTCCTTGTTGGTGCTTTTGTAGTGGCTGATGTTTCACCAGAGGCTCTTGTTTTCCTTTTATTTGTTGTAGGCTCCTTTGATTTCTTCTTAGGCTCTTTCGAAGCCTTCATAGGTTCACTTTCCTTCAGTTTTTTCAACTGTTCTTCCCCTTGTTTTAGCAATTTCTTCTTTTGTGACCCCTATGCTCTAGGCGTGTTCTTCCACCAATTTCCTCATCTTTTTCTATGTTTCAGGCTTCCTCAGTTCAACATGTACTTTCACAGATAATTCTTCATAGGTACCAAATCTTGGTTCCTTTGTGTCCTTGGGTTTACTCAGCATATGTTGTGTATAGTTGTCTAGTATTTTTCCATCAACTTCATATCCCATTGGTAGGATCCAGACAGTTCTAAGCTCCACAACCTCCATCATACATTGATCCTTATTTACAATAAAGCATATATCATCTTTGTATTTCTCCACAATGGTCTTAGGGATTCTTTCTCTAGATTGCATTACCTTTTGGAAGGTCTTGAAATAGCCCCACAGGGCTATAGTTTGTGCATCAATATTTCCTATACTGCTCATTTAGTTTCTAATTTGTACTGCAACAGGTTTGTCTCCAGTCCAAAATAGATTTTTCATGTCTGGTAGCTCTTGCATAAAATAAAAGAACAAGCACATAATTAACGTATCAAATTTGAAGGGATATTTATTTTCTTTTGTCTTTTTCAGGTTCTCCATTAACTGTTGTCGGAGCAGTTCATATAGGTCATACTCTGCATTTTCCTTAACCATTTGATAGGTAGTATATATGGTAGTACCAGAGACAAAGTTCTCCCGGTTTGTGAAGTAAACCTTATAGTCAATCACCATGGAAGCAAACCTAACTGCATGATCTTCAATGTCATTAATTGTCAATGCTCTTTTGTCAAATTTAGCTCTGGTGGCTTTCATCGTTGTATCATTTTTTATAGCCTTCAATATAGGCAATGTACTGGTAGAGCTTAGTCCTTTGACCGCCCTTATGGCATCTTTGGTGATCTTGAATGTAGAGTTGAGCCACATAAATTCATCATGAATTTGGCTTAAGACATACCGGACCCATTCATCTTATGCAAAAACTAGAAAATCTATATATTGAATGAATTTCTTCTTTTCTAATACCTTATATTCTTCCTTCAAATCAAATTCATCTCCAATTAAATGTTTTATATATAGATCTGAGAATTGATTGTCTCCATGTTCTTCTAGGGCAATATGAATATAGGCCCTAATGCCTTCCGCATGCATCACACCAAATGAAATCTTTGAAAATGTACCATTTGGATTGACCTCTATTGATTTGATTGGATGCTTTTTGAATTTTGGCTAGGCTCTTTCAGTTATATCAATCACATGTGGTGTTGCCATTTTTGCAAAGATTCAAATGAATTCACAGTAGGGTTTCAAATCTAAAAAATACCTATTTTCGCCGAGTTAGGGTTTTGCTTGATCTTGTCTTGATTTGCTTTGGAATCACTGAGTCACTTGGAATTTTGCTTCAGTTCACTTTAGACACTAGAAAGTTTGAATGTAGAATGAATTTTCTGTTGAATGAGCCTCTTTTTAATTCTTTATCTGTCTTGACCTAATCGCCATAAATGCCCCTATTGAAAAAGTTGTCAAACACATTTCTGTAGAATACATTCTATTAGGATTGCTCTGCAATGCTCCACACTTGAGCCTTTTTCACTGGAATTTATTTCAAAAGATCTGTTATATGTACCTTTTCAACATATCTACATGACAGATACTAGCACTGACAATCTGGCTAGGGGATTAAGATTTTCATTGCAGCTCCCCCTGAGCTAGAGCTCACCATCTACTTCCTTGAGGAAGTATCTGCCCCAGAAACTAGTGCAAATTCATTCCTGACCTCATTTATATCCTTCTTAATCCAGACTTTGCTCATTTCCTTCTTTATTTCCATTGGATCAATCTTGTTCTTGCCTTTATCTTCTCTCTACTATGTTTTCCTCTTCTTTGTAGGATAGTCTCTCTTCTCATTCTTACTTCTGCAGAATCTTGCAACATGTCCAAACTTATTGCAATTGTAGCATACCACATTCCTTTGGCTTTGATTCCTTCTATTGATTGGATTTGTTCTTGATCTGCATTGATTAGCCATATGTCCAAATCTATTGCATGCAAAACACTTTCCATTGAATGATTGAGTATTCCTTGCATTGTAAAAACTATTCCTTACCAGACTTCTGCATTCATTTGATCTATGACCAATTTTCTTGCAATTGAAACATTGACCAGAAAATGATGGAACACTCTGATTTATTTTACTCCTACACTAAGTAGCCTTATGGCCAAACTTATTGCAATTGAAACAATGGCCATTGAACGATGGATACCTTTGAGCATTTGGCTACTTGACCGGAGGTCTTCTAGGTCTTCTTCTTTGATTCCTAAATTAGTTGCCTTTGTTTTGCTTTAACTCAGTGTTTTCTTGACCTGATTTTGAACTTTCTCCTTTCTCAAACCCCAAGCCTTACTTGTCATCTGAACTCTTCTGACTTGCAATCAACTCCTCAAGCTTTGCAAAGCTTATTTTGAATTTTTCCTTATAGCTATTTGATGCTTCCAGATCATACTTCAAAAGTAATACATCTTTTGCCAACTTTTCACATTCCTCAGACTTATCCTTTACAACTTGATTTAGATGTTCTTCAGCTTTTGTCTTTTCTTCAACTAGCATAGATAGACTGTCTATGGATTCATTTGTTGTTTTTAATTGTTCACTTAGCTCTTTCCTTCTATCCTGAGACTTCTTGATTTGTTCCTTTAGTTTTAGAATGCAATCATCAGCTTCTTTGATATTTTCCACCGAATCTTTAATATCTATCTCAGACTTGTCTAGATCTTCAAGAACAGCTTGTAGTTGTTCATTAATGCTACCTAGATAATTTGTTTCTGCATAAATGGTATACCTTCCTAGATCTTCCTCAAGTTGTTAAGCTTTATCCAAGGAACCTTGCTTTGATACCAATTGATGAACACAAAGAATACTGAGAGGGGGGTGAATCAGTATTCTACAAAACCACTTATTTTGTTGTTCCTTAATCCAATTACCAAATTCAATAACATGAAAGTAGAATAAACATAAGAACAACAACCATAAAGACATAACACATAGACACCAAGATTTTTACATGGAAAACCCAAAAAGGAAAAAACCACGATGAGTGTTAGCTCATAATATATTATGATATCAATACTGAATTACATGAAGGCTCACTGCCTTAGGGCTTACTGCCTTGGGACTCATTGTCCAAGAAGTGCTCACTGCAATAGGCTCACTGCCATGAGATGACTACTACAAATGCATCTACAAAATGCTAAGGTGTAGTTCCATTTACAGCTCAGTGTACAGACTCAAAAGTCTTCATAATGTCTGCTATGTGTTTTCTGTTTTGCTCTACATAAACTCTACTCTTCTGCCCTTATTATCTTTTTTCTAGTCACAAATCTACTTTAGATCGCATACACATTGAATTTGCACGCATCACTTACTCTTCATCCACTACAACACTGAAATCCATCGATTATATATATTCATTGCAAGATTTAACTCATAATTAGGTCAGCAAGCCAAATATGAACCGTGTATACAAATGTTATATCTTGTGGCTTGAACTTGTGCACAATCTGCAATGCGGACCCAAACAATCATTCAATTATCTTCATATAGGTTAGCACCAATCCTTCAACCACTTAGATTGATTGTTCAAACAATATATCTTCTCTGCATAAAGATCTAACATGTCTGTTGGCTTGTCTCTTAAGAACATGCTTGACCAATTCATTTGTCACATCATAACTCTCACTGTGAACCATATGAGACTCAAAGATTCATAACCAACATTAATTCTGGACTTCTTATTATACCTTCAGAACCGCAAGCCAAAATATGCAACAGCAGAGGAATGCAGACCCTTTTTCTCTGGTGTTGTGCATTGTTCCTGACTTAACTCTGTTCACCCGGACTTAGATATTTTGCAATATGACTTCTAGAGGAATTCAAGACTTGAATATTTGAAGGTATGATCATCAAATAACTATGAGCCACATACTTGAATTGTGTATAATGATCTTCAACTGCGGAGGCATACTGACACAAACATTGTCATTTACACTATATAATGTATACTGCCCATACTTAGCCATTTATCCTTCTAGAGTAAAGTCTCTTTGCCATGCCGGTGGAATATCCTTTCTTTGTTGCCATCAATGACAACATTCAATCATTCATCAGAGCAGTGTCTCTTGCCAACGACTTCTTCATCATAACCCAAACCTGACTTTATGAATAAAGGTCTATAAACTTTTATTATATCATCCAGAATTTTAGAGCTCTTTCCAAACTTGATATTCTTATTCAACTGAGCATGTACTTTTTCCACTTCCTTTCTCAGTGAAACAATTTCTTCTTCAAGTTTTAAACACTCATTTGATTTGGCTTTGAGGTAAGTGTTTACAATGTCTGCAATCCTTTTTCCCTCTTCAATTTGAATATTTAATCTAACAATAATTTCCTCTGATTCTTTAAGCTTTGCCTTTTGTTCTTTGTTTTATTTCCTTACTCATCTCAAGTCCTCTAGAGTAGAAATAAGTTCCCCTTCAAGATCAACTTCACATTCTTCTTCATCAAGATCTAGCATTTCTTCACCATCTTCTACAAGGTTGTCTTCATTTTTGAAAACAACACTCCTTGTTTCTATTGCCATGAGCTGAGTTTCTTCTCTGTCATTGTCTGAGACACTTTCATCACTCTCATCATATGAGCCACTTTCCTCTTTGGAATAGATGCTTTTCTTATGTTTGTGAAAGCTCCTCTTTTCATGTTTGCCTTGTTTGTGGCTCTTTTTATGCTGATAATGTTTACCCTATTTCTTTATGTTATGCTCTTCTTCCTCATCGCTACTTTCACTTTTGGCCTGAGGACACTTAGCAACATAATGACCAATTTTATCACAATTAAAGAATTTGAAAGGTAACTTACCTTTGTACTTGCTGGAACCCTTCTTCAACTTTCTCACAAAGTTGGCTTCCTCATTATCAGACCCATCACTTGGCTTAGATGCATCATTCTTTTCTTTCTTAGATGTTTGAAAGCAACTTCCTTCTTAGATGTCTCCTTACTCACATTCCTCATTTCATAAGCAGTAAGAGATCCATACAAATCATCCATTGTGAACTTATTTAGATCTATATCTTCTTCAATAGAAAAGACTTTTGAATCATACCTTTGGGGAAGGGATCTTAGAACCTTCTTCACAATTACTGATTCTTTCATTTCTTCACCAAGTCCTCTGATAGCATTGACAATTTTGTCCACCTGGAGTAGATAGTTAGCAATATTTTCTTCTTTCTTCATCTTCAAACTTTCCTCTATAGGTCTGTAGCTTAGCTTGTTTCACCTTATCATCACCTTCATAGATGTTATGAAGCTTTTTCCAAATATCCTTAGTAGACTTGCAGTGCATCACTTTAACAAATTCAATGTTTGTCAATCCACGTAGAATTGCATTCTTAGCTTTAGCATTGTGCTCGCATGCCTTCTTATAAACCTGATCTGTTGGAGGAGTTGTGGGATCAGTATAACCATCCACAATAGATTTCCATACATCAAACCATAATGAGGTTAGATAGGTTTCCATCCTTATACTCCAGAACGCATAGTTTGATCCATCAAATAGAGGTGCCTTCTTGACCTGCCATGTGTTGTAATCCAAGATCTACCTTCAGTTGTCAGGCTACACCAAGGAACTTGGCTTTGATACCAATTGTTAGAACACAAGGATATATTGAGAGGGGGGGTGAATTAGTCTATACCAATTTTTACTTCAATTCTACTCCAACAACAAGATCTTTACTGCATGAATCAAATTATGTAAGAACTATGCAAACATAAGCACATCCACATCCACACAAGAGAACACAAGATTTACGTGGAAACCCAGAAGGGAAAAAACATGGTGAGAAAAGTTGCTTGGGTCTATTTCCCAAATCCAGCCTCACAAAAATGAGTCATGAATTACAATAACTTTTAGGCACCAACCCACAAGAATTTCAAGTTGAGAAGAACACCAATCATTTTAAAGATTTATAGGCACCAACATACAGGAGACTTCAAACCCCTTATCAACTTGAGCACCAACCTAGATAAAGAGAGGCACCGACCTCACAAGAAACAAGAGGCACCAACCTCTGGAATCTTTGGAATGATTATAAAAGAAATGACATACATACACTGTCAGTAATAATCTCTACACAATACAATCATCACCTCTGCTATGAATGATAAATTATGATTTACACAAATAGAGTCACACACCAATTTCAAAACTTTGTTGTCACACTTCACAACCCTTTTGTTTTGTAATTCAGAATAAAAGAATATGCTCTTGGAAACATGGATAGATATTGTGCAACTCCCAAATTATCTTATGTTCATTTCCTTCGCACTCAAATCACATTCACATGTATGTTCGCACACACTCTATCTCCCAGAGAATCTCTCCTTTATATATGTGATACTTTTCATTTTTCAAAAGGAAGTTGACCTCTATAAATTTTAATTTCCAACGTATACATTTCATAAGGTCGGCCCAACTTGAATTCTCGCACTATGAATCTGGGCTCAATTTAAACAAACTGAGTCAACCACTTCAATATTTATTTTATTCTTCTTTAGAAAGTTAGCCAGCTTCAAATATTTCACAATAACTATTTTCACTTTAATTCCAAGGGAGTCAACCCAAATAAATAATCAATGTATTTTATTCAACGACCTTATAGAGAAGTCTATTGGCAACTTTATATCTCCATGAACCTGGGACTCTTCTCCATTCACTATCAGCAAAAGTGGCTTTCCATGAACCTTTTATCAAAAGCCTTTATCAACAAAATCAACTTTCCATGAACTTTGGACATTTTATCCATTATTGATAAAAGTGGCTTTCCACAAATCTTTATCAGCAAAACTTGCTTATCGGCGAACTGGCAGTTGAGGAAACTTGCCATCAGTGAACTATCTATTAGGGAAACTTGCCATCGGTGAACTTAAGAGTTCACGAACTGAGCGATTCACCAACCAAAGGTAGAAATTATTCGTGCATTGGAAACTTACTTTGTCACCTTTTCATCGGCTAACTGGTTGTTGGGAAAACTTGCCATCAGCAAACTTAAGAGTTCGTGAACCTTGCGATTCACCGACTGAAGGATTATTCATGCCTTAGAATCTTAAATTTGGATCAATTTCCCTTTGACGTTATTGTCTTCATGCCTTAGAAACTTTGTGACACCTTTGACATCAATGACAATATTTCTAACAGGTACATCACTAGATGTCTCAACAAATGTGTCCAATATAAAGTGACTAGCATATGATGTTGGATTATAGTGAGCTCTTTCAATTTTGACTAGTTTCCCTTCATGCACAAACTTAACACATAGAGGGAATGTCTTTGTATTGTTTAATCCAAGGTCTACCAAGTAAGACATCAAATCTCTCTGATGATGGTATAACATGATAGAACTGCTAACTCCTTAGGTCTTACTCTGAATTTTAAAATGATACAAGCCAATGTATAAATCATTAGTTTATTAGAAATCCTCAATGAAACTCTAGAATGTTCATACTCTCTATGTTTAATATGGGAATTAAGTAATTATTCTTCAGTACATATGTTGTATTGACACGTAGGGTCAACAAAACATTGAGAAGGTGATGAACAATATAAACTTTTAAAAATATATAATGGAACATAATAATTATTTTGTGGGATCTCCTCATTTGAAAATGTAATCAATGATGGCATGGGAGAAGAGGAAGATGTAGTATTAAATTCAATATTCCACATAAAATCATAATTGGTATCGTCATCATTATCATCAATAGTAAGTGGCTCTATGCTGTTAGAATGCTTTGGACATGGATGTGAATATATATTCAAATTACTTTTAGGAGGTGCCACTAATCGATTTTCATTATCATTTACCCCATATATCTTGATTGTGTTATTATCTATGAGATATTGAACTTTGTGTTTAAGATCTACACATTTTCTGTATGGTGTCCATTAACATGATGATAATTACAAAATTCTTGCATAATTAACTTAGGGAAAATAACAATCACTATGGGTTAGTCTAGGTTAACCCAATAAAATGCATACATATAAGGACAATTAACCTAGACTAAACAGTGGAATGGGTAGAATGGATTAGATATAGACATTTAAAATTGTTTTGACAATTTGTTATAATAGAAAGAAAAGCAAAGGATGGATCACTTAGCTCTATGAATGAAGAATGAGTACCAAATGGATAAGACTCTAGAGTCTATGCACCTCAAAATTAGAAAAGAGTTTTGATAATGGGTGACCCTACAATAGTGTGTCTCACTTTTTGGCCAAAGTAGGACATTGAAATCAACATTTTTAACCAAATTTTCACTTTCGGTCACATATAGCAATTCTAAACTATTAAGAATTTGAAGATGATGTGATCTACTAATTTTTGAGATTTTGTGTGTAGATTCTAAATATATTTTTTTAAAAAAATTTAAAAATAATTTGTGAAAATTTTTACATAATTTTTAGTAACTTTTTTATAGTTAACAATATTTTAAAAAAGTGACATTTATTCCATAATGCATGACCTTTTTTATAAAAAGAATAAAATTATAAATGCTTAAACATAGATTGCAACACCAATATCTAGTGTGCACATATTTTATTGTAATTTTTTGTTGCATATTTTATTTATTATTAATTATTTGTGTGAGATTAATTATAATTTAGACATAATTTTATTCCATAATCCATAAATTTTTCTGTATATATCCAAATTAACTCTTTTTTGTTGAAACAAGGACACCAAAACCTAGTGCATAGATATTTTTCAAAAAAAAATTCTTTATTTTTCTATTTTTCCACATGTGTGGAACACAAACCTTGATGTTTGGTGAAAACCTATGTTCACTAGAAAATAGAAAATATAATAATTAAATTAAATATATTAAAAATTATACTTTTGGGAAAGCTTGTTCTGAGGGATAAAATCTCATATCCCAGTGACTTGGTTTGATGGTCCAACCCATTCTTCGAAACATATATTTCTTTAAAGAAATAAGTAAGTAGAAAAAATGACATGTTAAGCACCTACATGTGAAGGTACCTTCATTCGAAGGCACATTCCCTTTTTGAAAATGAAACATTAAAGAATAAATAAAAAGGGACTTTCATTTGAAGGTGTTTTTATTTTTTTGGTGCCTTGGGTTCATTTTTTTTCTCCATCCCATAAGTGGGACACACTTGTGGGTTCATTTTTTCTCCATCCCATAAGTGGGACACACTTGTGGGGTCAAATACATGGATCATAATTAGAATATTCTTATATACTTTTCTCTAGGTTAGGTTTTTTGATCTAGATCTAGTATGAAGTTGCAGACTCACTCTATAGAAACAAACTCAACCTCTAATAAGCTCTGGTTTCTACCCTTTTGTGTGATCTAAAATGTTGATTGTCTGATCTCTCATGGTAAAAATAGGCTAGTAGATTTGTTGGTTTGCACTTGATGAGACCCCACTATTTCCTAACGTGTCAAACCATGCAAGGATGTCAAATCAATAAATTTAACTAATGATTGAGGATAATAGATAAATGCCTAGAAATTAGATTCATTAATAAATTTAAGTACCAAATCTTGATGTGTTGATCTTGGTTTGCCTTTCTAAATGCTTCTAGAATGAGAGGTATTTTATCGATGAGTTGAATGATTAAATCAATACAAATGAATGTATTTTTATATAAGCACGTGATAATAGATCACATAAGCATGTACATAGTCAACTCTAGGTGGGAGAGACAAAGGGGACCAATTTACCAAATTTGAATTTAGGGAGGTCATGTTCATGCTCAAGGGTGACCCTGCAATTATGAGCTTGATTTAGGAATTAGATACGTAAAATGGATCATGATAGATAGAGGCAATCTGGGGGTCCATGTGTGGATCAACATGGATAATAGTCAAAGAAGCCAAATGTATAGGAGTACTGTGAGATCCACATGACAACTAAGAGGGGGGTGAATCAGTTGTACATTAAAACATTAAACCCTCAATACTATTCCCAATCCTTGTTAGCCTTCAAACTCTTATTATGCATTAGCATAATGTAAACATGTGAAACATAAGTGCAACCACATCCAAACATGTAAGAACACCAGATTTATGTGGAAAACCCAAGAAGGGAAAAACCACGGTGAGGATTAGATCACATATATATGAATAACAACATTGAATATAAGTAGGCTCACTGCCAAGGGCTCGCTGACCAGAAAAGGCTCATTGCCAGAAGGACTCACTGTCTGAAAGAAAGAAGAATAGAAGAAAACTATTACAAAGAGATTCACTATCTCAAGGCAACATGAGAAATCCACCACTATAATTGTATGCCATCCACAACCTTCAGCTCACTACCTCCAATAACTTCAAGCAGACTGAAATGTAGACATCTTCTGCTCATTACATCCAGAAGTTATAAGCATTAATGCTCACACTCAATTCAACACACTTGATCACATTCACATATTTTTCTTTCTTCACACATTCTACTCAAATTTTACCTTGCATTTATACCATCCACGACCTAAAACAATCTCAGTTAGGTCAGCCTTAATGAAACGTGTAAACCTCAAACATGCAACACCAAAGTAGGTCGGCACCAAACACTTACACAATGGAGAGAAGTGAAGATGGACCACATCAAGGGTTAACTAGGACTCAAATCTATATCACCATGCTACTCATCACATCCACAATCCACAAGATACCTCTGTAAATAGCGCTAGTAATCCAGGTCGGCCAAACTTGAACTAACACTACAAGCAACCACATACATGCCTCTCCAAGTCTAAAAACATGTAGACCACAAAGAAACATTCCAAAGATTCCATACAACTTTCTAGAATATTCTAACATCATCAGAATCTTCTACAATACTATCGCAACCACCTGAAACAAAGAATTTCTTCATTCTGCACATCAGGATGCACTACCCCTGAACACCAACACAAGAACTAAACTTGCGGAGAAACCCAACACTAGAAACTTCAAGGGAAAGAAGATATAGACAATATAATCATGTTCCCAGATCTGCAAGACAAAAAAACCTCAATGCAGAGAAATGCGGGGCAATCTCATTTCTCCCAGACAACCTTCTTCACAAGCAAACACTCTGTCAAACACATTTTCCACTGCCGCACAATCCAGAACCTAAAACTCTAGATATAACACCTTTAAACACCTTTGATCATCACTTCCAAACTGCATAAGCATATCTTCAACCATGAGGAAATGTGGAGCACAACACTGAACATACCTCTGTCACACTGTACACCTTTTTTATTCAAATTTTCTCAAAATCACTTGGAAACCCAGTGAACCATCTATTGGAGGTTGACATCAATGACAACACTAGCAAGCTTCCAACAATCTCCCCCTTTGTCATTGATGGCAACACCAACTCTCTAAAAAACCATCAACAACAAAAGCAACCAACAACAAATCTCTTATAAACACACTTTCCTACACTATGGTTTTTCAGCCACTCTAACTCTCTCCCCCTTTGACATCAATGGCAAAGGGCAACACTTGCAATGCTAGCAAGCACATGCTTTCTCTCCACTACTCTCACTTTTCTACATTCTCCCCCTTGGGGGTATAAGATATGCTTCATCTAATTGCACTAGCCAGCAGAACCACTACCTACTCCCCCTGAGAGGTAGATTTTAACATCAGTCGAGGACTAAGAATGTATCTTGAAATGCCTCCCAGATAGATGCACACACTTATGCAGCTAATTAAAGGAAGGAGGGGCAATAACCCCTAACTTCTATCGGAGATACTCAAAAGTATCTTTAGGAAGAGCCTTTGTAAAGATATCTACAACGTGATCCTTGGTAGGCACATACTCCAATTTCACCTCATTATCTGCAACCTTCTCTCTTAGGAAGTGATATCAGATTGAAATATGCTTTGTTCTTGAATGCATTATCATATTCTTTGAGATATTGATAACACTTGTGTTATCACACAAAATAGGAATAGGTTCATCATATGATATTTTGATATCTTTCAATGTCTGCTTCATCCACAACACTTGTGTGCAACAAGATGCCAGTACAATGTACTCTACCTCTATAGTAGATAATGACATTGAATCTCGCTTCTTACTCAACCATGAAACTAATCTGCTTCCAAGAAAGAAAGCACCACTACGTGTACTTCTTCTATCATCTATACATCCTGCCCAATCTACATCTATATATGCACTCAAGGAGAAATCAATGTCCTTAGGATACCATAAGCCATAATATGGAGTGCCTTTTAAGTATCTAAATATCCCTTTTACTGCTGTAACATGTGATTCTCTAGGATCTGCTTGAAATCTAGCCATAAGACAGACTGGATGCATTATATCTGGTCTAGTAGCAATTAGGTATAATAGTCCACCAATCATTGATCTGTACTTGCTCTGATCAGCCTTAGGAGATTCATCATTTTTTCTTAACTTACAACCAGTAACCATGGGAGTACATACCAGTTTGGAATCCTCCATTTCAAACTTCTTCAACATTTCCTTAACATCCTTTGACTGTGAAATGAAAATACCTTTTTCTGATTGACTGATTTGTAATCCAAGAAAGAAATTCATTTCCCCACACATTGACATTTCAAATTCTTTCTACATCTCTTCTGCAAATCCCTTGCACATACTTTCATTTCCTCTAAAGATTATATCATCAACATATACCTCCACAATCAGGATTTTATCTTCTTCAACTTTGAAGTACAAATTTCTATTTGTAGTGCCCTTTTTGAATCCTTGTTGCAGTAGGTATCTATCCAATCTTGCATACCAATCTCTAGGAGCTCGTTTGAGTCCATACAATGCCTTCTTTAATTTGTAGACCATATTTGGATTATCTGATAACTGAAAGCCTTCTAGTTGTTCAATGTATACCTCTTCTTCTAATTCTCCATTCAAGAATGTAGATTTCACATCCATCTGATAAACTTTGAAGTCCTTATGAGCTGCAAAGGCCAAGAACATTCTAATGGCCTCCATTCTTGCCATTGGAGCATATGTTTCCTCAAAATCTATTCCTTCCACTTGTGAGTAGCCTTTACACACAAGCCTAGCCTTATTTCTGACTACTTCTCCATTCTCATTCAATTTGTTTCGGAACACCTATTTAGTTCCTATCACACTTTTGTCTACTAGTCTTGGGTCAATTTCCCAAGTCTGATTCTTCTCAAACTGCATCAATTCTTCTTCTATAGCTTTGATCCAGTGTTCATCTTTGATTGCTTCAGTCACTGTTTTGGGTTCTACTTTAGACAATAAACACAAATTTACTTGTTCATCTGCCATAACAATTTTTTCTTCTTGTTATACACCTCTATATTTATCTCCAATGATTTGATCCTTAGAATAATTTTTCTACACATATTTGGGAGTTTTAGGAATTCTTTCCAGAGCATCTTCTTCATCAACTTGCATCTCCTTTTCGTTTTCTTCTTATCTTTCTTCTTCTTCTCTACAAGGGAGCTCATCAGATTCATTTCCTTCTATCAACACTGAGATTTGATGTGGTTCTTCATCCACTTTGAGATTTGCACTTTCAACTAACTTCTTTAGCCTTTTGTTGTAGCACCTGTAAGCCTTGCTCTTTGTAGAATATCCAAGGAAGATTCCTTCATCGGATCTTGTATCAAACTTTCCCAGGTTTTCTTCATCTCTCCTAATGTAGCACTTGCTTCCAAACACTCTAAAATATTTTACAGTAGGAGTTCTTCCATACCATAGTTCATATGGAGTCTTTGAACTATTGACCCTTTCTTGCACTCTTTTTTGTATGTAGACTACAGTGTGAATAGCTTTTCTCCAATAGATATTTGGTAGATTTGCTTCTTTCAACATTGTCCTTGTTGCTTCATGAATTGTCCTATTCTTTTTTTCAACAACTCCATTCTGCTGAGGAGTCCAAGGAGCTAACAAATGCCTTTTTGAATTGATAATGCTTCTAGATTTGACTATGTTTGATTAATTTTCCTTAACGTTTCGAATCACACTCAGTGATCCATCATCAACCTTTCTATTCCATGATCTTCACAAAAACAACTAAAGTCATTGGAGGTGAACTCACCACCTCTATCAGACCTCAAGCACTTGATTTTCAAATCTATTTCATTTTCAAGCATAACTTTAAATGCCTTAAACTTATCTAGAGCTTCTGATTTTTCTTTGAGAAAGGTTACCAAAGTCATTCTAGAGTAATTATCAATTAACAACATGAAATACCTATCACCTTGAAAGCTTCATGTTCTTGTAGGTCCACACAAATCTATATGTACCAACTCCAAGGGTCTTGTGGTAGAATATTCTTTGATTTTGAAATTCTTTCTTATTTGCTTCCCAATCTGACACTCCTTGCAAATTGCATTGATGGGCTTTGTAATTCTTGGCAGATCTCTCACAGCTTGAGTAGAGCTGATCCTCACTAGGCTATCAAAATTGATGTGACATATTCTTCTATGCCATAACCAAATTTCATTGATTTGAGTCATAAAGCACATACCATTAGCACCTTTGAGCTGATATACATTTCCTTTTGTCCTTGTTCCTGTAGCAATCAGAGTTTCAGAGTTTTCTTTTATGATTTCATAGCTGCCATGCTGAAACACAAGGTTATATCCTTTTCTACACATTTGTCCTACACTTAGAAGATTATGCCAAAAGCCTTTGACACAGAGAACATCAACTGTATTTTGCTTGCCATCAAAACTAATTGAACCTTTTCCATAGATCTTAGTAGATGCATCATCTCCAAACTTAACAAAACCTCCATCAAACTTCTCAAGCTTAACAAACTTATTCTTATCACCTGTCATATGATTTGAACATCCACTATCAATTATCCAGTAGTTTTCCTCTTCTCTTGCATGAAAAGCAATTACCAAAGCTCCTTTGATGTTGTGCCCTATTTCCAGATCTATTTCCTGTTAGACTTAGGGCACACAACTGAGAGGGGGGGTGCATCAGTTGTCCAAAACTTTCTCCAATTTCACACTTAAATCCTCTTAGTGATTAGCAGTATATCAATCATGAAACATAATGCAATTAAATCAAAAGCAGAAACTCATCAACACATAAGACACCAAGATTTTGACGTGGAAAACCCAGTTAAGGGAAAAACCACGGGGTGATTAACCCAAGATTGTATTCTCTGTTAGAAGAATAGAAAGAACAAAATGGCACATGCCAATTAGGGCTCACTGCCTGAGCACACTACTCACAAGAGGCCCACTGCCTACAAGATACACACTGTCTACAAAAGAAATAAGTATCACATACTTGATCTAGAAAATAGCATCTTCACCATGCTTGAGTCAGTTCCATTTAAGCCCAATACTTCTGCTCTGCCTTTCACTCTCCTTCTTGTTACCACTCTCTCATCTACACACAGACCACTTTGAAATGACTTCACAACCCCTTATTTATACAAGACATCAGCTTAGGAATAATCATCTAAGTCGGCAAACATCTACAAGAACATCCGCAAGATGTGTAACTCATCCAGTCGGCTAGTCTCAGGAAGAACATCATCATCTGGAAGTTATTCTTCAATTGCGGAGTCTAACTCTAATGTGGACCACCAACATGAACTGGAAATGATCCAAAGACCTCCACAAGATTTCTTGAATCTCGAAGAACATCCGCACTTCATCTGCTTACTGAAATCCTTCTCTCCTTCACCTAGAACCTCAAGAACATAGTCTATCACTACTGTCACAAAGGAATAGATGCTTGTAGACCTTAAAACCACGAACCAATAGAGTTGGCACTCCAAAAGGATTTCCTCAACACTCCTTCAAATCTGCAGAATAGGATAATGCATTTCTAGATCTCACCGGACCTATCTATGTCACTCTGTCAACTTTGAATAACTACCGAAAATGGTTTTACTTGTATGATCACAACTTCTTCAGATCTTCATGTGGACTTCTAAAGTCTTTACTGGATCACCTTAAGACATATATCTAGAAACCCTTTAAACTGCATCAAATGATGCTCAACTTATCTGGGACTTTTACCTTACTGTCTTCACTGTTCTTCTCTGTTCCTGATTAGGACTAATTTTCTCAATATTCTCAGTACTCAGCTCATCCAATGCTTTTCATCAATGCAACAGGAGTATGTTGACATCAATGACAACACCGCTTAGTCCCATACTTGCAACAATCTCCCCCTTTGTCATTGATGGCAACATATGATGTGAAAAATTGTTTTGACCATCAAGACAAGGACTTCTCTTTATTGTCACCACTCCCCCTATCAGCAACATCCATTCACATGTCTTCTCTTCCTTCACTACTCCCCCTTTGATCATCAACCACTTGTTTTTCACATGTCTTCTCTCCCCCTTTGACATCAATGGCAAAGGGCTCATACTTGCAACTTCAACTTTTCAAAAACATACCAGCTGCTCCCCTTGAGTGGCAGCTCCCCAACATCAATCCTGATCACAAGATATGACTGTGATATTCATCGGACTAATGCACATCAGTGCACCTTAGTTCATCACTGGAGGGGCAATAACCCCTAACTTCTCCCTGAGATACTCAAAAGAGTCCTTAGGTAGAGGTTTAGTAAAGATATCTGCAATCTGATCCTTGGAAGGCACAAACTCCAATCTGACTTCATTCTTGTGCACTTGCTCTCTTAGAAAATGAAACTTGATAGATATATGCTTAGTCTTTGAATGCAACACCAGATTCTTAGATATATTTATTGCACTTGAATTATCATAGAAGATTGTGATAGGCTCCTCATATTCCACTCTTATGTCTCTTAGCATTTGCTTCATCCACAAAACCTGAGTGCAACTACTTGCTGCTGCAATATATTCTGCTTCAGTTGTGGATAGAGATATTGCCTCTTGTTTCTTGCTTAGCCAAGAAACCAATCTCTTCCCCAAAAAGAATGCTCCACCACTAGTACTCTTCCGGTCATCCACATCTCCTGCCCAATCAGCATTTGTATATGCATGAAGGGAGAAATCATGATCTCTAGGATACCATAGACCATACTCAACTGTCCCTTTTAGATATCTAAAAATCCTCTTGATTGCCATGACATGAGATTCTCTAGGATCAGCCTGAAATGTAGCAACAAGACCAATAGCCTGCATAATGTCTGGTCTAGTTTGAGTGAGATACAACAATCCTCCAATCATTGACCTATACTTTGTCTGATCAACCTTAGGAGAATCATCATCTTTTCTCAATTTACATTTGATTGCCATGGGAGTGTTCATTGGTTTTGAGTCTTTCATCCCAAATTTCTTCAACAATTCTTTCACATATTTGGTCTGAGAAATGAAGATTCCTTTCTTTGTTTGAGTGATTTGTAGACCCAAGAAGAAATTTATTTCACCAAGCATGGACATCTCAAACTCACTTTTCATTTGATTTGCAAAAGTTTTACACATACTATCTCTTCTTCCAAAAATGATATCATAAACAAACACTTCAACAATCAAGATGTTTTCATGATCAATTTTGAAATACAAATTACTGTCAGCAGTACCTTCGTTGAAACCAATCTTCAAAAGATGTTTATCCAATCTTTCATTCTAGGCTCTTGGGGCTTGCTTTAGTCCATACAGTGCGTTCTTTAACTTGCAGACCATATTACCATGATCAAACAATTGAAATCCATCTGGTTGCTTAATGTACACTTCTTCTTCCAGGTCACCATTTAGAAAGGCAGACTTGACATCCATCTGATATACTTTGAAATCTTTGAAGGCAGCAAATGCCTACTTCAATTCTTGCCACCGGAGCAAAAGTTTCTTCAAAATCAACTCCTTTTATTTGAGAATAGCCCTTACAGACCAATCTGGCTTTATTTCTGATTACTTCACGAACTTCATTTAGTTTGTTCTGGAAGACCCATTTGGTTCCAATCACATTCTTGTTTCTACGTCTGGGAACAAGATCCCAAGTGTGATTTTTCTCAATTTGCATCAACTCTTCCTCCATTGCTTTGGTCCAGTTTTCATCATTCCAGGCTTCATTTATTGTCTTAGGTTCAATCTTTGAAATCAGACAATACTCATCTAAATTTTGAGCAATTCTCCTTCTAGTTTGCACACCTTTGCTTTTGTCACCTATGATATGATCTTCAGAGTGGTTTAGTCTTACATACCTTGGAACTTTGGGAGTTTCTTGCACTTCTGCTTCTTGATCAGGCTCATTCAGACTTATCTCTTCTTCCTGATTTACCGGATCACTCTAAACCTGACTTTCAGAAGAGGTTTGGACTCCTTGAATCAGAACACCATTCTGGTCATCTTCATCATATTCATAAAACCTTGAGGGTTTCTTAATTCCCTCATCAACCTTCACATTTGTACTTTCTATTATCTTTCTTAGTCTCTTGTTATAACACTGATATGCTTTTCTTTGAGTAGAGTAACCCAAGAATATTCCTTCATCACTTCTAGCATCAAACTTTCCTAGATCTTCATCTCTTTTAATGTAACATTTGCTACCAAAAACTCTAAAATACCTCACAGTAGGAGTGATGCCAAACCAAAGTTCATAAGGAGTCTTACCAGTATTACTTCTGATTTGAACTCGATTGAGAGTATAGACTACAGTGCTGACAGCTTCTCTCCAATAGATCTGAGGAACAATTGCTTCCATCATCAGGGTCCTAGAAGCTTCCTGGATGGTCTGGTTCTTTCTTTCCACTACTCCATTCTACTGTGGAGTCCCAGGAGCAGATAACTATCTCTTTATTCCATGTTTCTCACAGAACTCTAAGAACTCACCGGATGTGAAATCCCCACCTCTATCAGACCTCAGACATTTCAGTTTTAATCCGGTTTCATTCTCTACCATAGCCTTGAATATTTTGAATTTCTCAAGAGCTTCTGATTTCTCTTTCAGAAAGGTTGCCCACATCATCCGGGAATAGTCATCAATTAGTAACATGAAGTATGTATCACCTTGCACACTCTTGGTTCTTGCCAGGCCACAAAGATCAGTATGAACTAAGTCCAATAATCCGGTAGAAGACAGTTCCTTACTCTTGAATGTGACTTTGCTTAGCTTACCCAACTGACATTCTTTACACAAGCTATTTGTAGGTTTCACCAATTTTGGAAGATATCTTACAGCTTGAGTATTGCTTATCTTGATGATATTATCAAAATTCACATGACACATTCTCCTATGCCATAACCAACTTTGATCAACTTGAGCAAATAAGCAACTTTTACCAGTACCAACCAAGTGGAAGATATTACCTTTAGTTTGGGTACCGGATGCAATCTCTGTTTCAAAACTTTCAAAGATCTTGCATTTTCCATTCTTGAACCGGAGATCATAGCCTTTGTCCACCAACTGTCCAACACTGAGAAGATTGTGCTTCAAACCTTCAACATATAGTACATTACCGGTTTTGTTCCGTCCATCAAAAGAAATAGTTCCTCTTCCTCTGATTCTATCAGTAGAATTATCACCAAACTTTACCACTCCTCCTTCATACCTTTCCAAATCTATGAAATTATTTTTGTCACCTGTCATATGGTGAGAGAAACCACTGTCAATGACCTAGTCATCCTTTTCTTCAATTTGAGTAGCCAGAGCTCTTTCTACAATTTTATGATTAACAGATTTAGAGGATATTGGTTCTTCTTCCTTGATGGCAATAAACACCCAATCACTTCCAGATTTGTTTCCTGTCTCTGATTCACCATCTGTTACTCCTTCATTATCATCTTCTTCATGAACATAGTAGCAATTCTTTTGGAACTTTGATCTGTTAGGATTTGGCCTTGAAAATCTTTCCAGACACTTTGAGGCAAAATGACCAATCTTATTGTAGTTACAACACTTAAAAGGTAATTTTCCTTCATACTTACCGGATCCTCTTGGCAATCTCTTTGCAATAAGAGCTTCAAGTTGAGTAGTTTCTACTTTTTCTTCTTCCAAGTCTTTTCTTGCTTTTTCATACCATGACAGTTTCCTTGATGAGTTCTCTCCCGGATCAAACCTTTGTTTACCTTTTACAGAGGCACTAGCTTTGAACGCAGATTCAGTCTTGGTGGGGTCATCTCCAAACTAGGTCATTTCAAATGCAGCCAGTTTGCCAGCCAATTAATCTCTTGTGACAGTTGTATGGGCTCTGAATTCTTCAATGGCAGCAACCTTGATTTTATAAGAGGCAGGAAGGGATCTGAGAATTTTGCCAACAATCTCATCTTCATCCAAGACTCCACCAACATTTCTAATTCCACAAACAATCTCATTAACCCTTGACATAAAAGTAGTGATATTTTCATCATCTTTCATCTTCAGATTTTCAAATTTCCCTTTTAGACTCTGTAACCTTGCACATTTAACATACTTGTCTCCTTCATGCAAAAGTTTCAGTTTTTGCCAAATCTCAAAAGCAGTTGGTAGGTCAACAACATTTGAGAGCTCTAAATTAGATAATGTGCTTAAAAGAGCTTCAATAGTCCACAGATTATTTTCAGCATCTGTAATTTCATTTGCGGCTTTCAGACCACCCTGTGGAGGTGTATACTGTGTTGTAGCCATGGTCTAGTATGCCATTCCCATACATTGCAAGTGAAATTTCATGCGACCTTTCCAAAGATTAAAGTTGGTTCTATCAAACTTCGGACTATCCTTCTTGTAAGACGACATCCTGGATCTCCTCAAGCGGTTAAGCTCCTTTTAGAGGAACTTGGCTCTGATACCAATTGTTAGACTTAGGGCACACAACTAAGAGGGGGGGTGAATCAGTTGTCCAAAACTTTCTCCAATTTCACACTTAGATCCTCTTAGTGATTAGCAGTATATCAATCATGAAACATAATGTAATTAAATCAAAAGCAGAAACTCATCAACACATAAGACACCAAGATTTTGACGTGGAAAACCTGGTTAAGGGAAAAACCACAAGGTGATTAACCCAAGATTGTATTCTCTATTAGAAGAATAGAAAGAACAAAATGGCACATGCCAATTAGGGCTCACTTCCCGAGCACACTGCTCACAAGAGGCCCACTGCCTACAAGAGACACTGTCTACAAAAGAAATAAGTATCACATACTTGAACTAGAAAATAGCATCTTCACCATGCTTGAGTCAGTTCCATTTAAGCCCAATACTTCTGCTCTGCCTTTCGCTCTCCTCCTTGTTACCACTCTCTCATCTACACACAGACCACTTTGAAATGACTTTGCAACCCCTTATTTATATAAGACATCAACTTAGGAATAATCATCTAAGTCGGCAAACATCTACAAGAACATCCACAAGATGTGTAACTCATCTAGTCGGCCAGTCTCAGGAAGAACATCATCATCCAGAAGTTATTCTTCAATTGCGGGCTCCAACTCTAATGCGGACCACCAACATGAACTGGAAACAATCCAAAGACCTCCATAAGATTTTGTGAATCCCCAAGAACATCCGCACTTCATCTGCTTACTGAAATCCTTCTCTCCTTCACTTGGAACCTTAAGAACACAGTCTGTCACTACTGTCACAAAGGAATAGATGCTTGCAGACCTTAAAACCATGAACCAATAGAGTTGACACTCCAAAAGGATTTCCTCAACACTCCCTCAAATCTACAGAATAGGATAATGCATTTCTGGATCTCACCGAACCTATCTGTGTCACTTTGTCTCCTCTGAATACCTACCGGAACCGGTTTTACTTGTACAATCACAACTTCTTCAGATCTTCATGCAGACCTCTGAAGTCTTTATTGGATCACCTTAAGACATATATCTAGAAACCCTTTAAACCGCATCCTCTAATCCTCAACTTATCTGGGACTTTTACCTTACTGTCTTCACTGTTCTTCTCTGTTCCTGATTAGGACTAATTTTCTCAATATCCTTAGCACTCATCTCATCCAATCCTTTTCTTCAATGCAATAGGAGTATGTTGACATCAATGACAACACCGATTAGTCTCATACTTGCAACATTTCCTTCATACATCTTTTAGGGTCAGTAAAATTAGTTTGAACATTCAAAGCCATGAACAAATGTTCATCACTTTCATCATCTAGATAGTCAAACTCATCATCAGATATGCTAGCATCTTCTTTAACATAATAACTCCTCTTGATTAATTTACCTTTGTTATCCTTGTATTTGTCATTTGAAATTTTGACTGGACATTCTGAAGCATAATGACATATCTTTCCACAGCTAAAACATTTGAAGGGTAACTTACCTTTGTATTTCCTAGAGCCCTTTTTCAATCTACTTATAAAATTTGCTTCCACTTCATCAAAATCATTTGGATTTGACTCATCATTCTTTTCTGTCTTGCTAGCCTTAAAAGCAATCTCTTTTCTTGAATCATCTTGACCAAATTCTCTTATTTCAAAAGTAGTTAGAGTACCAAACAGTTGATCTCTATTATAATTATCCAAATCTTGAACTTCTTCAATAGCATAAACTTTAGCACTATAAGATTTTGGAAGAGTTCTTAGTACCTTCTTTACCACTTCACTTTCCTCCAGCTTTCCACCAAGACCTTTGATGGAATTGACAACTTCATCCACTCTTTGCATGTAGCTTGTAATATTTTCATCTTCTAACATCTTTAGGGTTTCAAGCTTGGTCTTCAAATTCTGCATATTTGCTTGCTTGACCTTGACATCTCCTTCATAGATACTTTCCAGCTTCTTCTAGATCTCATGAGTAGTTTTGTAGCTCATTACCTTCACTAATTCTGAATCAAAAAGACTATTCAGAAGAGCACTCCTTACCTTGCCATTGTTCTCATAGTCTTTAATCTCATCATCATCCTTTGGACCATTAGTAGGTATAGTATATTTTTTCTCAACTAACTTCCATATGCCATACACTAATGGGACAATAAAGCTTTCCATCCTGATCTTCCAGAAAGCATAATTTGTTCCATCAAATAAGGGAATCTCAATACCTTTCCTGTGCGCCATCTGAATCTACCTCAAGCGGTTAAGATTCTTCAAGGAACCTTGCTCTGATACCAATTGTTAGATCCACAGGACAACTGAGAGGGGGGTGAATCATTTGTACATTAAAACATTAAACCCTCAATACTATTCTGAATCCTTATTAGCCTTCAAACTCTTATTACGCATTAGCAGAATGCAAACATGTGAAAAATCAATGTAACCACATCCAAACACATAAGAACACCAGATTTACATGGAAAACCCAATAAGGGAAAAACCACGGTGAGGATTAACTCACATATATATGAATTGCAACACCGAATACAAGTAGGCTCAATGCCCAGAAAAGGCTCATTGCTAGAAGGAATCACTGTCTGGAAGGAAGAAGAATAAAAGAAGACTATTACAAAGAGATTCACTATCTCAAGGCAACAAGAAAAATCCACCACTGCAACTTTATGCCAACCGCAACCTTCGGCTCACTGCCTCCAGTAATTTCAAGCAGACTGAAATGTAGACACCTTTTGATCACTGCATCTGAAAGTTATAAGCATTAAGGGTTGCACTCAATTCATCGCACTTGATCACATTTACATCTTTTTCTTTCTTCACATATTCTACTCAAATTTCACCTTGCATTTATACCATCCACGACCTAAACAATCTCAATTAGGTCAGCCTTAATGAAACATGTGCACCTCAAATGTGCAACACCAAAGTAGGTTAGCACCAAACACTTATGCGTTGGAGAGAAGTGAAGATGGACCATGTCAAGGGTTAACTAGGACTCTAATATGTATCACCATGCTACTTATCACACACACAATCCACAAGATACCTTAGCAAATAGTGCTAGCAAGCCAAGTCAACCAAACCTGAACTGACACTACAAGCGACCACATACACACCTCTCCAAGTCTGAAAACATCATGCAAACCACAAAGAAACATTCCAAAGCTTCCATACAACTTTCCAGAATATTCTAGCATCATTAGAATCTTCTGCAATATTGTCGCAACCACCTAAAACAAAGAATGTCTTCATTCTGCACATCAGGATGCACTACCACTAAACACCAACACAAGAACTAAACTTGTGGAGCAACCCAACACTAGAAATTTCAAGGGAAAGAAGATATAGATAATATAAGCACGTTCCCAGATCCGCAAGACAAAAAAAACCTCAATGTGGAGAAATGCGGAGCAATCTCATTTCTTCCAGATAGCCTTCTACATAAGCAAACACTTTGTCAAACACATCTTCCACTACCGCACGATCTAGAACTTGAAACTCTTGATATAAAACCTCTAAACATCTATGATCATCACTTCCAAACTGCATAAGCATATCTTCAACCATGAGGAAATGCGGAGTACAACACTGAACATACCTCTGTCACACTGCACACCTTTTTTATTCAAATTTTCTCAAAAGCACTTGGAAACCCAATGAACCATTTGCTGGAGGTTGACATCAATGACAACACTAGCAAGCTTCCAACAAGTACATGCATATAAAAGTAAGATATGCAAATTAGCATATGATCTTGTGTGGATAAGGATTAGATAAAAGCTAGGTAAATGGGCTTGACTTTACACAAGATTGTTCCATTTTTTATCATGTACAAGTATCAAGACATTCAGGATTAAAGTAGGCATAAAACTGAATGAGAAAAGACATCAAGATGCATTTTTCATCATTACATTTATAAGAAAATGCTCAAAGATGTTTTATTTTACTTAGGAGATATTTTATTTTAGGTCTATTATTTAATTTGCCTTTTACTTGAAGGACTATTTCAAATCAAATGAAAACAAACTTTTTTTTTTTGATAATTTAATAGCTGGTATGGGCCAGCACCCTTTGTATTATATTAGAAAAAAAGTATACAAAATTGCTACTTTCAGCATACCCCCTATCCCCTAAAACACCAATGTTGTATATCTATCTACATACATTACTTATCCACCTAAACACCTAGCTAGTCCCATACATAACCACAGAGCTTAGCCTGTCCTCTTCTTCAATTTGACAGGGCCGCACACCGCGGTGAAGATGGGGCTCCCGGGATGCATTCCAGGGTACTTTTCTGCCACCTCTTTTTTCATTTGCTTTGCGTGGGCCGCACGAACCTTCATCGGGCAATCTATCTTGCACTACCTGTGCGCCGGGCCTTTAGTGACCTCCTCAACATCCCTTCCATCCTCTTCGATCCAGTCTTCTCCACAGTTTGGTAGCAATGGCAACTCCTCGTCATTTGCTTCGCCCTCACTATCACTGTCATCCGCCACCAAACTATTACTACATATATTAAGCGTGCAATTTAATTTTACTTAGTATTTTATTTTCTACTTAAGAGCTATTTTATTTACTACACTTAAATGAATTTAAAAGAGAATTAACATGGGTATACCATTACAAATATTATAGGATGTGGTTATAAACATAAATATGTATATAATGATTAAATATAATATCATTATTTTGGAGTTAATAATAAAATCTATATTTAAAATAAATGCCTCCAATGGATATATCTATAATTTTTCTACTAATATAATATTTATTGTAAAATTTGAAATGTGAAATTATGAGATTCTATTTGTCTTATCTAATTAAATTATTATAATTAAAAGTATTATATAAAATAAACAAATAATTTAACTTATGATAATATATGTATATATACCATTTCATAATTAAATAAATAATTTATTCAAAATGTGAATTAATATGAATTATTATTGTATTGACTATATTAAAATGTATAAAATATTTATGCAAAATTTATCATAATTAGACATTATGATGTTTTAATAATCATCAAGAATGTTTGTTAGTCATACAAATTTTAGTTATTCTAGTATAGTGATGATAAAAATGTAAAAGAGATAAAAATAGTTAACCCTAGCATAGTTAGGTGTCTGCACTTGAAACCTAACCCCTTATTGATCCCCTCACCCCATCGCTTCTACATATGAGACATGACTCTTTGTATATCATGTCACTATCACATTGTAACTTGAGTCAATACTAGGTGGAGTCCACACATGATCACTATTACGTCAGAAATTGTCCTCTTGTATGGAATGGTACAATTTCTCATGGTTTAGCTCCTCTCCTTTGGTGTCCTTTCAACCTAGTTTATTTCAGACCTTCCTAAACCCTGATTGACCTATGTCTGACTAGAAGAATGCCATATTTTGGAATAACTAAAGATTGAGAGTGAAAAGCAAACTTGGATTTGGGATCGCCTAACCTCCTTGAGGTAGTCTTGAGCGGGAAATCAGGGCTTGGACTTGGGCACTAGCACCCTTGTCCTGCTCTATTTCTTGGGGTCCTGAATTTTGGAGGGATGTCGGCCCCCGCCGTGCATTCTGGGATTCCGTTTTCAAATTTTCATTTTTCGTGCGATGTCAACATCTTATTTAGAAATTTGAAATTCCTAAGGTTAGATATTTAAAGACATTTGAAAATCACTTTATCACACAATCCTTATGCAAGCTCTATGCCAAAACTCTGCCAAAATTGCCATTGAAGATCAGTGATTTGTTGAAGCTCTTGAAAGTTATTTGAATTTGCTATCATGAAGACAATGGATGGAGATTAGGAATCAAGATCTTGAGACTATCTTGCTCTTCCTAGGGTTTGTACACCTTTTGCATGATCGAGAGAAGGGTTGAAGCCTCCAACATCGAGTTTAGAGATCCTCCGTGAACATTGCTGATTTGCCTTCTTGTTCATGCAAGTCTTCATTACCTTCATCTCCTTAAGGTGAAGTTGTGTTTGTTCATTGAGTGGAACAAATTGTTGATCTTTCCTTGATGCTTGAGTCATCTAAGGTTTTGTATTTTCTGCATACATATTTGTTAGATGAGTACACACATCTGCAGATCTCTATCTTGGGCTATTGTTGAGGTAGGAATACCGAAAATGAGGCTTGACTGAGGCAAGCTCCTATTAGCCACAACCTTCTTTCTCCTCCTTGTGCATGTGTAGGTTGAATTCCTCGAGATCCGGTGGAAAGGAGCAACGAGAAGATGGATATTACAGACATAGTCATCACGGATTTTAGATTTTAGGATTTTGAGACTTTCGAGACATTGCCCTGGGCACCCAAGTCCAACTGGGTGATTTCTTTTGGATCTAGGAGCCTCTGAAGATTGCTAGACATCTGATGCAGAAGATTCTGATAGTCAAGAACTTTCGGGACATTGCCCTAGGCACCCTAGTCCATCAGCTGCTCTATTTCTGGGTACATCTTGTCTGTACTATCCTCTCTGTGTTTCTATAATTAGTTTAGCAATATCTTTGTCAGAAATTCTGTTATTATAGTTTGATTGGCAAAATTAGGGTTTCATGGTTAGAGAGAGACACTAGCTTATAAAACCTAATTCAAACAGACACATAGACACAATTAATAGGAAAAGGGAAAATTGGAAATCAATAGTTTATCCCTAAACTCATCCCTTGCTTCCCTAATGTCTAGTATGTGAAAGTGTGGAACTTGTAGTCTTCTATCTTGATCCCCATTTTTCACACTAAACATTTTGGTGAACTCGTGCTCTAAAGAATTTGCATCCTTTATAACATCACATTTGAATTAGTTTTTTGTCCTAAAACATATTTAGATTGCAAACACTCTTTCATGAAAATGCATGCAGTGAAACTTGAGTGATTTCTTTTATCATTTCTTTAAAAGAGTTTTGAAATTACAACTTTGTGTCTTACACAGTGTTCTATTTTATTTTCACAAAGTTCATGTTATAGAATTTTACATTTAAGTCTTGGGTTAATTTGAGCATTTTATATGTCGGATTACTTTTTGCAAGACTTTCATGTGTATGATGAGCTGTTTAGTTGTGATGAATTCAATATGTTAGATGAAGCCCTTGAGGACTTTATCTTGATTGAACATTCCACTAGGACTCCTAAACCATCATTATTTCAAAGATTAGTAAATGCAAATTATGTTTCTAAACCTCAAGAAGAATATGTGAAACTAAAAATAGCAGTCACTTTGTGTTTAGATGCGGTTCAACCTCCTTCTAAAATGGTGCTCACTGTTAGAGGTCTCCCACCTTCTTCTCGACCTCCTAATTACATTTATAACTATGCTAAATAGATAACACATCAAAACTCACAACAACCTAGTCATACTATGGTTGCTCATACATATAACACTTTGGAATAACAAACAAAGCAAAAAACAACCAAGCATTCTGATATCTTTACCAGCTTCTCAACTTATGCTTCCTCAAGCACCTCGTTTAATACATAGAGTTGGTCAAGATTATGATCTTTTTGAGAAGCTTCATGCTACTTCTGCTAAGATATCTCTTTGGGAACTTATACAAACTTCACCTACATACCACATAATGCTCCAGGAAGCTTTACAAAAGGTGATTGTGCCACCTGTTGTCAAGCCAAATGATGTAGCAGCTCTATTAGATTGTATGCATGAGACAAAAACATACATTCTATTTCAACAACATGAGCTGCCATCCCTTGAAGTTCAAAATCAGTATGATCCTTTGATTATATTCATTACAATAAATAAGAAACTGATTAAATGTGTTATGATTGATAATGGGTCAGCCTTAAATGTTTGTAACATCAATTTATTACATAATATTAAAGTTGATACATCTCTAATTAACCCGGATAGGATAAGTATCTGTGGCTTTGACAATGTTGGAAGACAATCTGCAGGCACTATAACTTTACCTGTACAAGTTGGACATATGAATTTACCTACCTTGATCCATGTCATGCCTTGTTCTTTATCTTACAACATGATTCTTGGTAGACCTTGGATTCACGCATTGGGGACAATTCCTTCTACCCTTCATCATTCAATCAAGTTTATTTTTAAAGATAAACTTCATACTATTCATGCTGATTCTGAACCTGACAACTGTTTACAAATTAAAGCACAAAAACAAGTTGTTCATTATAAGATCTTAAACAATTTGAAAGTTGACTCGTTAGCTCCTCTTTCCATAGATAATATTGTGCAAGAGTCCAAACAATCAAATGCATTCTTTGGTGATGATTGGGGTTTGTTAGATTTTACATCTCCCTCTATAGGAGAATACAAAATTCACAACATTGTTACTGAAACATCAAATGTTGCATCGATACCATCTAAAAATTCAAATTCGAAAGTCTCTTTGATAATGAATACGGATAATAATCTCACTTATAGTACAAATTATGAGACTTATGAAGCCCCATAGTCTTCTAAGGAAATGGCTTCTCTCTATGGTCAAGGATTTCAGATCCTCTATAAGAACTGTGACTATATAGGTAATGGTTGCGATATTAATCAATAAGGGATTCGTGTAGCTATAGGATCTGCTTCAGGACATTGCTCAAGTGGGATTGGATATAACCATTTCAAGGAATCTAAAGCCTATAGACGTCCTACTTTTAATGTAAATACAATATTGATGTTTAATTTGATCTTTCCTAAGATGATTGACACTAGTTGTCCTCCAAGAGAGCTTCCCTTGGATATTTTTACAACAGATGAAGTGATAATTGAATTCTTGGGTGCTTATGATAATATTCTCCTTTATCACCATAAACGTGGATCACCTTATTGTTTGAACAATAGCGCATATTTTGGAAAGACCACTAATATGATAAATGCTACTCTAAAATCTGAGGAAGAATCTGAAGAGTTACCACAATCACCCAATCTCCCAGACCACAATACCTTGCTTAATGGAAAGACTATTGATGTTTTCATGGAGAAAGATAACACTGAAAAGGTTATCCCTATAGGTGATTGTTTAAGCGCAGAAGAAAAAGAAGAAACGACTAAACTCTTACATGAATTTTCTGAATTATTCACTTGGAATTACTCAGATATGCTTGGTATTGATCCTCATATTGTAACACATAATATCATACTGAAACAAGATGCTAAGTCGTTTAAACAAAAGATTCGCAAGATGAATCCTAAGGTTGCATTACTTGTTAAGGCTGAGATAGAAAAGCTTTTACAAGCTGGCTTTATCCACCCTATTGATTATTCACCTTGGATTTCAAATATCATCATCGTTCCTAAACCCGATGGCCATCTTCAAATGTGTACTGATTTTAGAGATTTGAATCTTGCATGTTTGAAAGATGATTTCCCACTTCCAAAACATTGATATGATCATTGACTCAATAGCCGGCCATGAATTACTTTCCTTCATGGATGGATTTCTAGGATATAACCAAATTGTTATAAACCCTCAAGATCAATATAAAACAACTTTTATAACACCTTGGGGTACATTTTGTTGGGTAGTCATGCCGTTTGGACTTAAGAATGCTGGAGCAACTTACCAACAGCTATGACTCTTATCTTTCATGAGTACATGCATAATATCTTAGAGGACTATGTCGATGACATCTTGGTGAAGTCTATTCATCACCAAGATCACACCATGACTCTTCGACAAATCTTTGAGCAAATAAAGAAATACAACATGCAATTGAATCCCCGTAAGTGTGTATTTGGTGTAGACAGTGCAAAACTATCAGTTTTTATAGTTTCGAACCGTGGTATTAAAGTAGATACGAAAAAGATTGATGGGAATGTTAACATGCCATCACCTAAAAACATATCTCAATTTCATAGTTTGCAAGGGAAGATACTGGCCATTTGTTGATTTGTCTCACAACTCGCAGATAGGACTCACCCTTTTACTCAACTACTAAAGAAGGATTCAAAATTTTAATGGAATTCAAAATGTCCTGGAAGGCTTTTGAGGACTTAAAAAGTTATCTCACTAAACCTCCTGTTTTACAACCTGTTGTTTCCGATATACCTTTCCTTTTATATACCTCAACATCTAATAATGTCCTCGCAACATTATTAGCACAACATAATAATGAAGGCAAGGAATGTGCTATATATTACATCAGCCAAACATTGCTCAATTATGAAGTGCGATATACTATCATTGAGAAATAATACTTAGCTCTTGTCTTCGCAACACAAAAGCTTAGGCATTATCTTTTAAATGTTGAAACACATGTAATTGTAAAATTCAATCCTTTGAAACATTTATTTGCTAAAACACATCTTTCAAGTCGTCTAGCTAAATGGGTTATGTTGTTAACTGAATTCGATCTTAGGTTTATATATCAAAAAGTGATTAAAGGACAAGTGTTAACTAACCATTTAGCTGAGGCACCTTCCCCTTTTGCTATGCAACATCAGGACACATTCCCTGATCATCAAATTCTAGTCATTACTAAAGATGATAAATGGAAATTATATTTTGATGGATCAAGATGTCAAACCATCTCCGGTGCTGGTGTCATACTAGTGCCTCCCTTGGGTAAGCCGATCCCTATGTCCCATCGTTTAAATTTTCCATGCACAAATAATATCATTGAGTACAAAGCTCTCATCATAGGACTTCATACTACCTTGGCACTAAACATTAAAAATATCACTATATATGGTGATTCTTAGTTAATTGTAAGACAAATAACTAGATCATATCAAACTAAACACGATACGTTATCTGAATATCATGATTTTGCTTTATCTCTATTAAAACAATTCACATCATTTTCAATAGATACTATTCCTAGAAAAAACAATCGACATGCAGATGTAATGGCAAGTGCAACTTCCCTTATATCCCCTGATGATTCTCTTGAGGAATCTACTTTCATTATTTATAACCTCAAAACACCAATAGTATAAGATTTCATTGTCGCAAATACAGAACTCTATGGTGATACAAATTCAAATGAATGGTTCTCCCATATATTCAATTATTTGTGTGATGGAACCATTCCTAATTCAACATCTAAAAACACTTGAGTTCACCTATGCAAACTTGCAGCGCACTATATTATTCTATCTAATGTTTTGTACAAACAGAGCTATAATGGTGTTCTTCTCTGATGCATTTGTAATTCAGAGATTTTGATAGCCTTATAAGAAGCTCACTCCGGTGCTTGTGGAGGGTATTTTGGAGGAAAATCATTGGTACAAAAACTAATACATATGGGGTATTATTGGCAACACATGGAGTAAGATTCCTTTGCCTATGTCAAAAAGTGCCCACAATGTCAACAACATCAACACTTAATCCGAGCACTTTCCTAGGAACTTCGTGCCCAAGTCTCACCTTGGCCATTTTCCATTTGGGGCTTGGATCTAATTGGTAAAATTTCCCCACCCTCCTCTCAAGGACATACCTTTATAACCACCACTACTAATTACTTCACGAAGTGGGTTGAAGCTGTTCCTCTACAATCTACGACCGCTGAAGTAATTTGTCGTTTTATTCAAGATAACATAATCTCTCATTTTGGTATCCCTTCCTCCTTGGTCTCTGACAATGGTACACCATTCAAGAACAAGGATGTGAAGAAATTTCTTGAAAAATATCACATTCAACATTGCTTCTCTACGCCCTACTATCCTTAATCAAACGGCCAAGCAGAAGCTTCAAATAAAGTTATTGGATAAATTTTACACAAAACTATTAACAAACATTAGAAAGACTGGCATACTCAATTGTCCTACGCATTATGGGATTATAGAACAAGTATTCGTATGGCTATTGGAACTACCCCATATAATCTTGTTTATGGCGCTGACACGGTAATGCCCTTGGAACTTGAAATTCCCTTATTACAAGTTTCCTTGAGAGACATTATTGATGATGACACGGAACGTGAAAATAGATTACAACAACTTTAGATGCTGGATGAACAATGTATTAATGCTCTTGAGCATCTTAAGGCCTATCAGAATAGAATACAATGATCATACAATGAGCATGTCATACACCGTTCATTCGATGTTGGAGACTTGGTACATTATGAGAATCAACGCAATGTAAACACACCTCCTGGAGAAAAAGGAAAGTTCAACCCTAATTGGCTTGGACCATATGTCGTTACTGAAGCCTTTGGATAAGGAGCGTATAAGTTAGCTGATGAACAAGGTACACCACTTAAAGAATCTATTAATGTTGTGCACCTCAAGAAATTTTATGCTTAAGATTATATGTTAGATGTTACTTTAAAAAGCAAAATTATTAGTTGGTTTAGCTTCAATTTCGACAAAATATGATTATTTTGTCTTAATTCATTTAACATAGAAATCTTTTTCGATTAATCATTGTGGTATCTTGTTAAACATGCCTTATTAAGATCACATTTGTATTAACTATGTATAGCATAGAATATTGGTTATGTGTCAAATTCATTAATTATTGTGCTTTTACTATATGTTCTGCAAAGAATTGTTTAGTATCACATTTGCATTAATTACATTTCCTCGTAAGCATTAACATTTATCACTAGTTACATTTTTCATAAATCAGATGTGATAGATTAGACAACACTAGAAATAGTAATAAGAAAACATCTCATATATATAATCATCAGTTTTAAACATACATCCAAGTCGACTATCCCGTATATCAAAATGGGATGTCGTAGTACATAATATATACATCACAGAACTTTGGTCACCTGTACCCTCGGGACCTCGTGGTGTGCACATGATAGAGGCCTGACCATGTGTGGCTATGGATCATGAATGACTCCTAGAGACACTCTGTGATCATAACCCCCTGAGCTCTCCTCTCAGTCCTAGCACCTCGTCATGTGACTCCTGTACATCTACTAATATTGGTCTCTCTCTAGCTCCGCATGAATCCTATCCCTATCATCTCTCATCTGATGTAACTCTGGAAGTAAGATCTCACTGGTGATAGAATCTCCCTCAGGTGCAGGTACTGCTATAGCCTACTCTCATAGCGTTTGGAGCTCTGCCTCCGCATGCTCGACTATCTGAAGTAACTCCTCTCTCTCCTGTGAAGAGTGATCTAGAATAGACTCCATTGATAATCTGTATCTGACGAAAGGCATAAAAATCTCTACATGCCACCCCACAGATGGTTTTGGCGAATACCCCATTTGTACCCATTAATCGGCTGCATTAGCAGGAACTATCTTTGCTATGATGCGACTCACAAGTTTGCGCCATGCGTATGTCCCAATTGCAAGATGGAAACAAAATTGATATCAGCATCTCATATAGACATCATATATATATAATCCAAAAATAAATGCATATGTATAAAAGTATCCTACCTAGATCTCCATCTCGCCAAGATGGATCTCAAATAGCTGATGGTGTGACTATCTTTGCAGCTGACTTTGTAGCTGGGGGCATATGACCACTCATCTCCCCCCGCTCATGTCAGCTCGATCTCCTCACATCCGTAGGAGCTGGACCATGAGCTCTCGCCTGTGACTGGGACTCAACCTCCTCGTTGCTGTCTACCTCATGCTGGTCTCACCATGGTCTCACTCTAAAGACGTATTGTGACACGATCTCCTCCTCATCATCCTCCTCATCCTCCTCATTGAGATCGTAGTATCCTGTGAAGTCACTAATGTCATCCTCTATCCCTGTGTCACTCGCATGACCGGCCCCAAAGTCAAGGATCACCTGTATGGTGACTGGGAGGATAAATAAGAGTGGGCTGTGCTGTCTGCCACCAAATCTAGTATGCTCAAGTGAATCTGACATCGTTTGCATCAGATATCAACCATGCATCCTCTAGACCATCATCATCACTGACTGCTACATCTGCTACTATCAGCCGTTGGGCGCTGTTCGCCCTGACTGTGCTATGCATAGAACATGCATAGCTTAGACACATCATGGGAACATCCTGTATGCGTTTGAACTATCGTGCCACCCTATCAAAGTAGAACCAGAAAATAATGTGATTAAGGCAACCAACCATTAGCTGATCCCTCTGCATCCTCGCTAATTGTCTCTGCTAGCCTGGCCATGCTATAAAGCCGCGATATGGTCTCCAAATGATATCATTGGGCTGTAGTCTATAAAAAATAACCCTCAAGTACAGAAGATCACCGTGTCGCCAACATTTGAAAAGAGGATATGCGTGGACGCGTGGATAAGTAAATGCCGACTCTATGGGAAAACCTGTAGGCAACGTGCTTCTGATATGCTCAAAGTCCCAGACCTATAGTAAAGAGCAACACATCAGACTTTGTGCCTCGTAATGAACATATTGCCCTAACCCATGGTAGAGGTGTGCAAGCATAGTGCACTTCCACGCGTAGACTGTACCATGCTTCTCCATCACCTTGATCATGTGAACAAGGCCCCCGTGAAGGTGAGTGCCTTGTCCGTCTGGTGTGACTGCTAATGCCACTGTAACCATCATAATCCTTTGAATTAGTGGGATGTCAGCACATCCATGCTCTAGTAACCAGAGCTAAATGTGCCCTTGCTCTGTCTGAGCGATGGTGCAGCCTAGGCAGTATAATTGGATCTCTCGTGTGTACTCCGCAGATCGATGCTCTATGATCCTCATTGTCTCCCCGTGTATAAGCAGTCGTAGGATCTGGTACACGTCCTCTATTGTGATAGTCATCTCCCTTGTGGGTAGGTGGAATGTAGAAGTATCAGCATTCCACCTCTCCATCAAAGCCATCAACATGCTGCAATAAAATCTAATTGTGGGCATATCAAACACCCACCATAGCCCTACACCTTGCAAGTGATCTCTCTCTGCATTGGTCATGGTGTCGATGTCATCTTGAAGAAGCAACATCAGGCATCCACCTGTATGCTCTCGCATCTTAGGGACGACCTGTATGACAAACAGTGAGAGAGTGCATCAGTACGTAACATGAAAACATAACTAAGTATCTGCTACAACAGTTAGTGCCCTGTCCCTGAGGCCCCTGTCCTTTCCAGACTTGGGCACCCCAGGAGGACATGGGTGCCCAAGTCAGACTTGGGTGCCCCAGGTGGACTTGGGCAACCCAGGTGGACTTGGGCGCCCCAGGTGGACTAGGGTACCCCAGGAGGACCTGGGCGCCTTGAGTAGACTTGGGTGCCCCTATTGGGACCCTTGTCCAAGATTGTCCTTTTCGACACGAGAAACGGTAAAAAACTAAAAAGAGTACATAAATCATGATACAAGCAAGGATCTGGACCCTACCTCGACCTCGAAGCATCTCCCTGTCACTCAGGCTTGGAGCATCTCCAGTCTCGGAAGCTGGTATGGACGTCAGGTTGGCATTACCGGTCTCTTTGTTCTTCTCATTCTCTCTTCTACACAATGAAATAAGAATGAATAATGAAAAGTGAAAACTCCCCTTATAGTAAGTGGATGAGAATTCCTCACTATTTAGGTGCAAAATTGAACAGTTTCACTCTTGAGCCTCTATCTTCAGTTGTCGAACTCAAATTTTCACGTCATTTGTTGCGTTGGAATCCTGGTTCCGCTCTCTATCTTACCCAATGTGTTGTGCTTGGGCATTGTTTCTTCAAAAAACCCTCACAACGCTATTCTCATCAAGTTTCATTGAAATTAACTTGTGTAGATATCTCCTTATTTCTTCTTTTCGGACTAAGCAAGCAGAAACAACGGGGGCATATATCTCCCTCAATTTCCTCACTCATCATGTCTCATCACTCAACCCCTTAGTGTTTATGGACTAACTTATTGGTGGTGGTTGCAAGTTGATTTGATTTTAGATTTACTGACAAGTGTTCCTTTGCAGGTTGCGGTTCCTAACTTTGTGGTCTTGCAGGATTACAGACTTGGGGGCTTCTTCCTTTCTGCGTCAACACTTTGGCATCCTCTACAATATCCTTTTGGGTATCCTTTTCATGATTGATGTATTTACTTTCCTTTAGTTGCATATGCATGTAGTGTCATATGGCCACTAAAGTGGGGACTAAATGTTATGTCAGAAATTGTCCTCTTGTATGGAATGGTACAATTTCTCATGGTTTAGCTCCTCTCCTTTGGAGTCCTTTCAACCTAGTTTATTTCAGACCTTCCTAAACCCTGATTAACCTATGCTTGATTGGAAGAATGTCGTATTTTAGAATAACTGAAGACTGAGAGTGAAAAGAAAACTTGGATTTGGGATCCCCTAACCTCCTTGAGGAAGTCTTGAGCGGGAAATTAGGGCTTGGACTTGGGCGCTAGCACCCTTGTCCTGCCCTATTTCCTAGGGTCTTGAATTTTGGAGGGATGTCGGCCCCCGTCGTGCATTCTGGGATTCCATTTTCAATTTTTTGTTTTTCGTGCGATGTCGACATCTCATTTCAAAATTTGAAATTCCTAAGGTTAGATATTTAAAGACATTTGAAAATCACTTTATCACACACAATCCTTATGCAAGCTCTATGCCAAAACTCTGCCAAAATTGTCATTGAAGATCAATGATTTGTTGAAGCTCTTGAAAGTTATTTGATTTTGCTATCATGGAGACAATGGATGGAGATTAGGAATCAAGATATTGAGAATATCTTTCTCTTCCTAGGGTTTGTACACCTTTTGTATGATCAGGTGAAGGGTTGAAGCCTCCAACATCGAGTTTGGAGATCCTCTGTAGACATTGCTGATTCACCTTCTTGTTCATGCAAGTCTTCATTGCCTTCATCTCCTTGAGGTGAAGTTGTGTTTGTTCATTGAGGAGAAAAAAATGTTGATCTTTCCTTGATGCTTGAGTCATCTAGGGTTTTGTATTTTCTGCATACACATTTGTTAGATGAGCACACACATATACAGATCTCTATCTTGGGCTATTGTTGAGGTAGGAATACCGAAAATGGGGCTTGACTGAGGCAAGCTCCTATATAGCCACAACCTTCTTTCTCCTCCTTGTGCATGTGCAGGTTGAACTCATCGAGATCCGGTAGAAAGGAGCGACAAGAAGACAGATATTGTAGACACAGTCATCACGGATTTTGGATTTCAAGATTCTGAGACTTTCGGGACATTGCCCTAGGTGCCCACGTCCAACAAGGTGATTTATTTTGGATCTGGGAGCCTCTGAAGATTGCTAGACATCTGATGCAGAAGATTCTGACAGTCAGGAACTTTTGGGACATTGCCCTAGCCCTAGGCGCCCTAATCTATCAGCTACTCTATTTCTGGGTACATCTTCTCTGTATCATCCTCTTTGTGTTTTTGTAATTAGTTTAGTAGTATCTTTGTCAAAAATTCTGTTATTACAGTTTGATTGGCAAAATTAGGGTTTCATGGTTAGAGAGAGACACTAGCTTATAAAACCTAATTCAAACAGACACACAGACACAATTAACATGAAAAGGGAACATTGGAAATCAGTAGTTTATCCCTAAACTCATCCCTTGCTTCCCTAATGTCTAGTATGTGAAAGTGTAGAACTTGTAGTCTTCTATCTTGATCCCCATTTTTCACACTAAACAATCACAACATTTGTTGCCACCTAAATCTTCCTCTGAAGGTTTATTCTTAAGAAAAAATAGTTCATTTTGCATTGAGTTTTATCTATGTTTTTATTGGGCATTACAAATTCCTTTTGTCCACTTGCAAATTGAACTCTAGATGTGTTCTTTAATTATTCTCTATCAATCCTTAATTCAAGATGATTAATTCCAATTAGCGTTAGTCTTTAAATTTGCACAAACCTAACTTGTAATTTTTCACACTTCACATTTAGTTGGCTCATAACAGCTAGTGGAAAAGGAAATAAAAGGTTTTGAATTTAAATTTGAATTTGACAATATGCGCTTTAGATCTGTAGACATGGAGGTAATCTAAATCACGTATGCAATCACAAACCTTAACCAAGTTAATGAATGATATATTTTGGGACATGAGATGAATATATAAGAATGAGTGATGTCAAATTCATGAGTATTTGACAACTTCAATCAACAAAAATGATCATTTTATATATTAATTGATACAATTAACTATTATGAGTCTAAAATATAAAGAAAAGTAGATATACCATTTTCATATACTATTTAAAGAAATATGTAGGAAGTGAAAGAAGACAAAACATAAATCGGGGCCAAAAAAAGCTGAAGATGGAACAAGTTTTTTTCTCTGCATATTTTTGAGCTTGGCCACCATTGTCTCTCTAGGGTCATACCACGCTCTAGGTGTAGGAAGTATAGCCTTTTGTTTTTTGCAGTACACCCACATTTATTGCGGCTTTTTGGCCATTTAAATGCGTCTTACCGCTTCTAACCAACATTTGTTGCTGCTGTTGGTGGTTCTTTGGCTCTGAACAATGGCTCCTCCACTGACCAAGCATCCCCGAAAGTTTGTTCCGAAGGTGTTCCACGAGGTAAGCCCTCAGACTCTCTTGCTGATGTGATCTTACCATCACAGGAATTTGATACTGCTTGTTTATGGTTAGAGCAACATACTCTGATTGGTTATTTTGTAGGGAGAACTCCCCCTGAATCTATGCTCAAAGAATGGGTCCAAAAGGCTTGGGTCCCTCATGGGGTCCGCCTTGATATGGTCTAGAATTTGACCAAAGGCTTTTTCCTTTTCTGCTTTGCGGAAGTTAGCCATGTTCAAGCAATTTTGAACCATGGCCCTTGGTATGTTCGGTCTTCCCTGTTGGTCTTCCAACAATGGACACTGGATTTTGTGGCCTCTGATGATACCAAACATAGAGTTCCTGTGTGGATTAAATTCCCTAGTTTGCCTTTGCCCTGTCTACACTTCCTGTATGACATTGCCTCTTCTTTAGGAAGAGTTATTTGTGTTGAACCTGATAGGTTCTTTCAAGCACGCCCTCAAAAGCGTGTTTGTGTTGAGGTGGATCTTTCAAAAGACCTCAAGGACTTTATTGACATTCAAATTGGCCCCCTTCGGTACACCCAGAAAGTCACATACTTCAAGTTGCCCAATACTTGCTATCGTTGTCAATCAACAGAGTATAAAATTAGGGATTGTCCTCTTGCTATGCCTAGAACCTGAGCTCCTCTCAGGGAGCCTATACAGACACGCCCTGTAGCAAACCATGTAGCAACTATGCCCAAGGAGGTGGTTTCTAAACCAATGGACACTTGGGATACTGTTACCAATCACAAAAAAAGAGTGAAACCCTCTACGGATGTTCTTAAACCCTCTGAAGCAGTTAAAGAGGTTTCAAAGCTTTCTGTGATTGGTGGGAAGGACAACAATAAGAGTCCTCTTGTACTGCCTTCGCAGCAAGCATCATCGCTAAGGGCAAGTGCCCGTGTCAATTCTTTTGTGACGCCTCGCAGGCGCTTTCGTAGACATGAGCTTCCTGAGGAGGGAGAAATTGTTCAGAAGCTTAAAAAATATCAAATCCCTCCGCTCCAATTTGGGTCAAACCCCACCGACTTTCTTCAGAATAGTTTTGCTTCATTTGGAATCCTGGATTCTGGGGAGATGGTGGAGGATTTTAAATGAATTTTCTCTCTTGGAATGTTAGAGGTCTCACTGACCTCTCTAGGAAGTACTCTGTTCGTGATTCTCTCCATCATTATGTTTCTCGATGTTCTATGCTTGCAAGAAGTTAAAGTTACAGGCTTTCTTTTTTCTTCGGCATGCCATTGTATTTGGCCAGCCAATAAACTATTTTCCACCGCCCATGAAGCTAGCAAAGGTGGCGTAACTACTCTTTTGTCCCCTCGGTGGCATGATTCAGTGGTGGATCCCACCAACCGGTTAGTCTGGATGCTTCTTAATATTAATAATCACTCTTTTGGGATTATTAATGTTTATGCCTCAAATGCTACGTCAAAAAGATCTGCTTTGTGGCGATGGATTGCGGATTCATTGCCTATTGCCACGTGGCTTATTTGTGGAGATTTTAATATGGTTGAAACAACTACTGACAAGGATGGTGTTCTGCGCCTTTTTGGTGGCCAATTGGCAAAAGAGAGGCATGGTTCCATATGTGCAATAAATTGGGATTTTTTGATCCCAATGTTGGCCGCCATCACTCCAGTCCTTTATGGCATACTTGGTGCAATTTTTGGGCTAGAATTGACAGGGTCTTTAAACGCCTTAACCATGCTATGATTTCTGCACAATCTTTTTTTAAATTCTCCACGTCATCCACCCTTCCTCTACAACCGTTAGTGGATGTGACATTGTCAGATCACTTTCCAATTCAGTTTGCCATTGAATGGCAGCTCACTCAGCCACGCGCCATGAAATCTCAATTTTTTCTGAACACTTCCTTGCTTGCTCATCAACCCACCTTGGCACACATTTCAACTATTTCGAATTTAGAATGCCAGCCGTTGCATGCTACTAGCTGGATTTAGTGGTGGAATGATGCTATTACCCGCACAACGAGGTTTCTTTGCATCTATGGCCATCAGCTGGCCAATTTTAGGAGAAGGGCTTATGAAGCTACTATCACTGCTTTGAAACTTGCTTCTGAGGCCTTGGCTGCTGAGCCTTTTTCTCCTTCTAAGAAAGTCCTTGTTGCCAATTTATGGCATCAAAAACAAATGGCTAACTGCCATGTTGCCAAAGGAGCACAACTTAAAGTTAGAATGCACTGGCTAAAAATTGGGGACCGTGTTTCTAAGGAGTTCTTTCTTGCTCTTCGAGCCAAACATTCCTCACACGGTATTAAGCAAATCAAAGAGGACAATGCTGTTCATACAGATCTGTCAGACATTCTCCAGGCTTTTGTAAGACATTATGAAAAAATTTTCACTGCTTAAGATTACACTCCTGATTGACAAACTGCTTTGCATGATTGTCTTGCTGTTGTTCCAAACAGGCTGTCCTCTACCCAGACTCGCTTCTGTGATCAACTTTTGACCATTGAAGACCTTAAGGAAGCTGTTTGCTCTATGGCAGATGGGAAAGCACTTGGAATTGATGGATTTCCTTGTGAGTTCTACAAAGCCCTTTGGGATTGTTTAGGAAAAGATTTACACAATGTCTACCTTGAAGCATTTCATTCCAATTCTTTAGGTAGTATTATAAATCAAGGAAACATTAAGTTCATACCTAAAGCTGGCGATCCAGAGGATATCTGCAACTGGAGGCCCATTACCCTCCTCAATGTCTCCTACAAAATCATTGCTAAAGCCCTTTCGCTCAAACTCTGTAACCTGCTTCCTTTGATTGTCCATCCTGAACAAACAGGCTTCATTAAGTCTAGATATATATTAGATAATATCATTGCTATTTGGGAGGGAATGGAATGGGCCCGTAAATCAAACCAAAAAGCAATTTTTTTAAAAATAGATTTTGCGAAGGCTTATGATCGCATTGAATGGCGCTTTATCCTTGTAATGCTTGTAGCATTAGGGTTTGGACCCTCTTTTATACAATCAATCAAAATGCTCTTTTCAGATGCTTCTACTTGCATCACTATTAATGGCCACCAGTCTCATACTTTTGGCCTTTTCAGATCAATCCGCCAAGGATGCCCTTTTGCCCCAAGTCTGTATGTTCTTGCAGCAGAAGGTTTTGGTTATCTTCTTGCTCATTCAGTTTCCAATAGGCTTGTTCATGGTATTTCTTTACCAAATTGTTCCAGCCAGCTGGTTAATGGTCATTTTGTTGATGACTCCTTTTTAACCTTACTGGAAGAAGAACATTCAGTTCACAATGCTCTTGGTTGTCTAGAGACCTTTTGTTTGGCCTCAGGTTCTTCCATTCAATGGCACAAGACGTTATGCTATAGACAGTCTATACTTCCCACTCCTCATTGGCTTCAGCAATATGGCTAGTGCTAGGTTGGCCATGGTGAAATTTTTAGATTCCTGGGTATTCTTTTTGCATTCCAGGGCACTTCTGCCACCCTATGGCAAGCTGTTCTTACCCATGCGGAGCAAAAACTTGCCATCTGGATTACTAAGCCTCTTTCACTGGCTGGTAAATTTTAGGTTTGTTCTAAGATCTTGGCTGCAACCCATGTTTATTATTCTTCTTGTTGGGCTCCTTCAAAGAGCTCTTATGCCAAGCTGGAAAAACTATTGCGGGATTTCCTATGGACCTCTTCTGATACTCTTCATGGTTTTCACCGTGTTGAATGGTATTCTTTCTACTCACCACCAAGGAACTGCCTTGGCGATCAAATGGATTGTTCGTGCACTCACTGGTTGTGAGGCATGGAAGGTTTTACTCCGGTATAACATTGAAATGGGTCATCCTATGCACAAACCAGCTTGGAAAGGAATTGGTTTTTCTACTCTCCTTGTCATGAGAGAACCCATTCAAATCTCGGGCATGTTTGTGGTTAAGAGCATTTGGAAAGCCTGGGAAAAAATCAAACCTTGGTTATGCTGGGCTGGTGATGGTTTTTGTGCTGGTCTTTCATTCAATCACCTTAATATTTGGTGGTCACCTCTCCTAGCTTCTGCAACTCAACCTTTGGCTAAATTGCAAGGTTTAAAGGCTCTCAAATTTCACAAAAAAGGTGTTCAGACCCTTGAGGACATGTTTCACAGACCCACTATGAGCCTTTTGGCTTGGGAACCATTTCGTGTAAAATTTTCACTTTCAAAATTTGATAAGCCTACTTATGACAGAATCATCATGGCTATTCCACCTGAAATGTTGCACAAGGTTGGAATTCAGTCTAACAAGCCATGGTGGAAGGACTAGAAATGGTATCCAGACACACCCTTGCATCATTTCAAGCCACGGATGGCTTACAGGTGGCTTTCACCTCATTTACCCATGGCTGCCACTCTTAATAAGCGCTGGCTTATTCATAGCTCTTTAAGTCTTTGACATTCCAGGTTAAAAACTGTTTGGTCTGCCATTCTTGAGCCAAAACTTGCTCATTTTTCCTGTGCATTCTCTTTCAAGGCTTGCCTATTGGTACTAGGCTATTTTACCTTGGAGTCCAGGATCCTCGTTGCCCTTTTTGTGGACAGGCTGAAACAATTCAGCATCTCTTTTGGTATTGCACTAGAGCTCAGCAATTCTCGATATGGATTCATGATTTTTTTCAGCCTTTCAGACCTGAGCCATTAATCTGACAAACCATCTTGCTGGGTGATTCACCCATGTTTCCAGAGAAATTTACTCAAATTTGGCATATTTTCAGGGTGGAGATTTTATTTGCATTATGGAAAGATTGTAATTCATGTATATTTTCAGAAAGGAACTAATGTTTCTTTGTACATTAAAACTATTATCTGTTCTAATGTTCTCCTGCAGATTCAAGTGCAAGCTATCAAAGTTGCCTTGGAAGTGGCTCACTTACAAGAGTTGTTGGATCATTGGGGGAATGCTCCCTGCACTGTGGCTCGTGTTCCTCCCTCACCATCCTTTGTCAGAGCTCGCTCTCCTAATAGACGTAAAAGTGGATCGGCCAGAGATTCTCGGCCTTGCTCCTAGCTTGCTCCGCGTCGCGGTGCTCACCGGTGTCAGCGCTCGGCCTCTCCACGTCCGCATGGATGGACCTCTAGCTGTGCTACTAGTGCAACTGGGGAAACGCAGGGTGGCCCATTATGGATAATGCAGGTAATGCCGGTTGGCCTGCCAGGGATAATGCAGGCTGGAATGCTCCTGGTTCTTCACATCCACCATCTACAGGGTGGGATAATACTAAGGTTTTCCCTCGGTTAAATTTGGCTATCTCACCTCAACACGCGGAGCCAAATATTTAGAAAGAAGAACAGGAAAATGAAGATGGCTGGGATATCCCTGATGTCAACTGGGACCCCGCGGACATTTGGGGGAAATCAGATGACAGGGATCTGCCATCTACAGGAATGGCATTGGCTGCTTAATTCTGTTTTCTCTTTGTTTTTATATGGGTCCTGTACACTATAATACTTTGATACTTTGTTCTTGATATTTCTGGGCTTAGCCCATATGACTCTTGGGGTATGCCTTTTAACCACCTGTTATTTTTTTGTGAAGTGTTTGTTTATTTAAATAGATAAATTGCATTTTCATTAAAAAAAAAAAAAGAGATATATGTAGATGCTAAAGAAAAAGATAATTAATATGTTATTTGATGCTTTATTTATACTCAAGTATTTTGACTCCTACATGTATTTAATATAATTACTCATTTATAAAAAAACCACTCGTTGATTTTATTGTAATTAACGTGATGCAAATATTTTCCTATTGAATGATATATAGGTCCGCAACTCGAAGGAAAAAATAGAATTAATAAGCTAAAAATACGGATTCCACTTGTTAAAAAAAAAATATAATTTAAAAGAGTCAATCTTCCTATGACATCATCACCGACTTTCTTCTTGGTTTTTTTTTGGGGGGGGGGGGCGGTAATGCACAAAAGTTTTAGGTTAACATCGTGTCATATTAAAAAAAATAAAATAAAGAGATTCTTGTAGGTGTTAATGCCTTGTGGAAATGAAAGAAATCTCACGTTTTTAACTCTTCCACATATTTAACTTTAAATTATCGAACATGTACAACCTAAATATTGTTGAGGAGAAAAGGACATAATCTCAAGAGTTATCTCTTCATTTTATATTACTTTGGTTCAATGTATTTGATGTATAATTTTAGCATGTGATTTAGATATATTAAAGGGAAGATTCACTTAAGTACTATGTTATGTCAAATCTTTTAGTTTACAATGTGTTTGACCTAGTTTCTATTATTTTTTTTATAATTATATGTTTTGGAAGGAATCACAGGTACAATAATGTTTCCTTTTCTTAAAATTTGAATTCTTACATTTGAAGGTCGACAATTTTGGGATATAATCATTATCCGTCACTATAGGTGTCAAAATTATTGAATCATGTGTCAAGAGTTGTGTATATAAATGCTTCATTCTAGGACACTTTCACATTATCACATCATGGGATATCATTTCATAGAGTATCAAAAAAACACAGAAGCTTTTTTTTTTTTTTAGGAATTAGACATTAGTTATCATTTGTTAGCTAGGGTATTGATAATCCTTAAATAACCAATAATTGACATGCATTGCTAAGGCTCATTCCAAGTACATGGTCATCACAACGACTTCTTGGTTTGTATTGGGCTTTAGCAAAGAAGATTCAACCATCACTTTAGTAGGGATTAATTGCCACCTCACCTTGACATCCATTGCCATCCTTTATCTATTTTATTATTAATGTTAACGCAGTCTTGGGGATTGAGTAAGGAAGTCCTAAACTTCAATCCTTGTATAGCAATCCTTGAGGTGCTCCTCAACACCACCCATTGTTCCTTACCTTAGATATACATTAGGCGAATAGGTTTTAAAGTGTCAAAGTTCTAGTTCTACTTAGGATAAAATTTTGGAAATCATAACGGAATCACACCCTAGACTAGTTTGTTACCACAATCATGTCCCAAACACTCAACTTCTTTGATTTCAATTGTCTTAACTCTATAATCTAAAATTACTTGTAGAATTCAAGTATCAGTCTTAAGTTGCAACGTGACATCACTTATAGTCCACCTTTCATCGATTCCAAGATAAACAACCTTAATTTGTCTCATTTAGCCTTCTTCATTCTATTAATCATACTTTGCTCCTTATTTCTATCTAAAATGTTAATCAGTGTTTGAATGGTTTATTCATTTGGTTAGCAATTTTACCTCTTGGATATTTTAAAGGGTGTGTTTTATTTCTCTTCAAATATATAACAAGATTTATGAGATTGCCATTTTATTTTAAAAATAATAATTAAAATGATAAACTAAATCAAGAAATGTGATTATTAAAGACATGAAGTTTTTGTAATCTATGTTGTAAAAAAGGAACATTACAAAAATATGTATAAAATGATTGAAAACAACACCATTTCAAATTATACATTGTGGTTTATTTACATGATATCTAATAAGAACACAAATTTAAATTACAATGTAGAATAGAAAATCAATATTCAATGATATTTGTAATATTTATGGCTTTAGTATAGTATTGTACATGATAAAAGTGCATACCCTTACAATTTTCCCCACTCACTTTACATCAATTTGCATGGATGTCTTTAACACATAGTCCTAGCACTTAATTGGTTTCTTTTGGTGCACTTGTAGACTCTAAACATAATTACAACACTCTATTATGCCATATCACTCAATCCAAAACATTATTGATCCAATTCCCAAAGCATTTCCCATCCTATATGGTGCCATGTCTAAAATTCTATCCTCTCATCTAGTTCATGGCCATGGCCTCATCCTCCATTTTAAATTCAAATTTAAATATTTCCCACACCAAAACTTTTAGAATATGGTCACTACTTATTGGCTACTATGCCAAAGGCTTTAAGTCACATGTTTAGGGCTTGTATTTAAATTGATCACCCTTGTTCATTCTAACAAATGGAAAAAATTGACCATTATGATAACACATTTGCATATCAATCACTTATAGGTTCAACTATCAAATTCTACTCTATCTACATCAACACCCAACACCTCTGTTTTCTTTGTTTTAATTAATGACGAATAAATCTTGGGGCCTAACTACTAACAAGGAAGTTGATCACTCTTCCCCACTATTATAAAAGGTCCCAACAATGCTTCTTAGCATCACCTAATTTTCCTTACACAAATAGCACCTAGGGAACCTTTTCTAGGTATCGAAGGTCTATTTCTGCTCATGATAAAACTACAATATTAAGATATAACCCATCACATGGATTGGATCTCAAGCATGGCCCTATCATAGGTCCTTAAATTCTAAGGTCTCATTTGGCATAGGTCTTTAACACAATCTAGTTCTAGATTCTAGTTTCTCTTTTGTTGCAACATCACACCAAATCCAATTCCAAAATTCTATATTATGTCTTTTTGTCATAGTGTCACAATAGTCAAAGTCAATATCAGACCAATTTATAGGTACACATCCCTAATATGCCTCATTTTAATTTTTAACACATCTATTTTAAGTTTCACTTCTATAGTCCCAAATCCTTATATATCTAAGTTTTGAATTTAAATGATTTATCCCTTAGATATATTTGTAGGGCATGTTTTATTCCCTACATTTTGGTTAGATTTTTCAAATTTTCTTAGTGTTGGTGGTGAAAATTATTGTGGCATTAGGGCAAGCATTATTGCAAGAAGGAGATAGCCCGAGGATCCAGATGCTCATAAACAAGTGAGGGGTTTGCAATTCTCTTGGGTGTGCAAACATAAGTCTGTGAACACCACTTGCCAAATCTAGCATAAATATGTTTGTGCTCATGGATTTGTTAGCTCTAAGAAGCTCCAATAGTAAGGAAACTTGCTTGTCTATAATTTTACAAATTCACATAAGAATCTTCGGAGAAGGTCAACTTCTTCTATTCAACTGCCAATCTAACACTAATCTAAACTACTCTAAAAATCTAGAGGATAAGATAATCTAATGGATAACACACCTTAAGTTAACATGAAAAGGAAAAGAGTTATAAAGGTTTAGGAATGAGATAGGGATAGAGAAATAAAATTATAAAGGTGCAATTTGTGAAAGATCGTTGATCAATCATCTCTCTCTTCAACACGCAACCAATCTTCATTCATGAATGATAAATATTATGGTAGAGATAACTCAACTTACTACCACAAAGTTACATATGCATAGAACTCCCTCAACCAACATTATCAAGGCTAACAACATTTGAATATGCACATAAAATTTACTTCCATTCAAGGGTCATAAGAAAATAACTACAAACACATTCACAAAATTAAACTAGGGGGCACTCTTTGAGTCGAGATATGAAGAACAAAGACAAAAGTATCACTTCCATTCATCAAGAGCCAAAATATATTTACAAAGTGACTAAGCCTATATTTATACAACCACATATTCAATCCTTATGCAATGAAAACCAAAGGGAACTCAATAGAATTTACAAAAGAATTAAAGATTAAGAGAAAGAGGGAAGGAATAAATGTTGGAAGGACCATGCCATCTACCTGATGATGTACATGATCTACCAAATCAATGTCTAAGAAGGAGCATGTATAGATGATTAGGAACTTGGACACTACCCTTTGGAGCCATGATGGACTTTGTCAAGTGCATGCATCATCTGTAGCATTTTGCTGAGAGTAGCTTGTAAAATTCAACAAAGAAGAGATCTCAATCATCCACATGGGATATTTGATGATAGTTTCAACAATGGACTAGTGAAGTGGTGGAGGCATGTGTTGGATATAGATCTAAGATAGCCACCTCAACTTGATACCATTTGTCCTGGATGATCAAATAAACTTGGTAGGAAGAAAATGTGTTGAGGCCATTGCAAGAAGAAGCAATTTCTCACATGAAGATCCTTGAAGGAAGGTCCAACTAAGTTTTACATAGGAGAGCCCAAGACAATCCAAACCATTGGATCATCTACTACATCAATGGCTAGTGCAACTAGAAGGGTGCTAGTGTGGTAGGAACTACAAAAAGTCTTGAGGAGGAGAAAACAATAAAAGAGAACAAGGCCAACAATTGTGTTGGGCCAAATAGCTCGTATAAGAGGGGAACACATTGAGATCTACACTAATAGATGCTAATTGAGATCCATGGTTAGTGTAACCTAAAGGGTGATAACATGGTGAAGGATTGGAGAACCCTCAAAAAGAGAGAAGGAACCAAAGGAGTGGGATCCACCATGAATGTAATATTACAAAGGATACCACCTACACCATTGGATTTAAAGAAGAACGGTTCATAGGGAGTCTTGGTTATTGAATCATCAAAAGGACACCAAAAGATTTGAAATCTAGTTAAAGAGAAGAGGCAGGACCCATATGAGTAGGAGACTCACAACATGAAATCTTTTAGACTATTAGATCTAATGACAGATGCTTACTAGAAGAGCTTGCTACCAACTTAACCAACGTAATGAAAAGGGGTTGTCAGTGAAATTGAGGAACCAAATCTAGAGAAAGCTTCATTGATACCTTGTTGCCTACAACTTGAACAAAAAGTCATGCAAATATCTAAAATTATCCTAGAGTTGAAGAAGGGAACCCTACAAATCATTGAGGATGATTTAGGGCTCAAGGAAATTCATCAACTAAAGGTAATTAGAGGAGTTCATCTATTTAATAATAGATTCCTCAAAATAGAAGGCTTGGCAAGTCATCTTTCAAATTAAAAGGGAGTGTGTGTAAAACATACTACATTTCCAATGAATCATAGGGACATGTTGCTCAAAAGATAGAAATCCTAGAATCATCATCCATTAGGCTCAAAGTTATACCCTCTAAAAATAAAAGCATATAACTTATTTGTTTTTCTTCCTATATGGACGATTGATAAAGGGGTCAAAAGTGCAAACCTTGTCCATCACTCTACTTGTAGTAACTTTGACACTAAATGGTCCTTTAAAAAAAAAACAAGCTTCAATCAATTTCAAACCATGTTCATGGAAGTGCCATGGGCTATGGGGTTTCTTCCTGAAATATATCGGTTCTTGGATGTGAAGACAAACAACACACAATATAGGAAGGGGGTGGATTATCAAAACAAGAAATACCTATGGAATCTAACTTGAATAAGCAACCAGACAAATCCCCCTGAATGACAACACTTTTTGTTAGGGGACAAAGCCCAAGAAACATCTGCTAGCTAGATGTTTGTGTTCAAAAACTTCTAGAAACCTTAGAAGATTGTTGGTTATGTTGGATAAACACATACAATCTCTTGATGGAGGGTTGTTTATGCCTAATCCATGCTACCCAACATGAAGAATAATTGGGCCCTTAGGAAAGAGAGTCACCTTTGAGAGTGCCAAATAGTATTCTCTTCTACATGCTAGTTCTTTGAGATAAATTTCACCATTGCAACAAGAACTAGATAATAAAATATGTTTGAAGAGAGAGGGGTGAGAAAATATGGGAACCTATGAGGTCTTGTGGGGGAACATTTGTAGGGACAATTCATAGTTTTGGGGGAGCTTACAAAAAGTTGGAATCTCATGAAATTGAAGGACCATTTATTCATTCAAGTCCCTACTTTCAAAGCACACAAGACTTGGAGAGAAGATATCCATATTTTCACTATACTTGGAATTTCATCAATCTATCATATTTATAGGCATCTAATAATCCTTAAGGCACACACTAATTGATGTTTCATTTGGTGTTCTTCTTCTTTTCATGTGCAAATTATACCTGTATCACTCTGCTTTTTTCCATCAATGAGTAGATCCATAGATCACAAAGCACATCTTGTACTTGATTCTATCCTAACATGACTTAAGCAAGTTCTCACCACCATTTCTAGATTTGGCTAGTGCTGGTAACAACTAGAAGTTGAAAAGTTAAACTTAGGTGGTGCAAGTATTTTCATCCCTTTATTGTCACATTTTACAAAGTGGTTCCATCAAGGGGAAAGGATAGTTTAGGGAAGCCAAAAATATATTGAGAAGGGAGCTGCTAAATAGTTCAAAAATTTTTGAATAAAAGAATAAAGAATAAAGGTTTTAGAGTTAATGTGGAAAGGTATTGATCAAGGTCACCAAATCTTTCTATGTGTCACTCAAAGGGAGCCATGGATGTTCAAGATATCAACCTCGATGGAAAGGTTGATAGAAGTAAAGAATGTGAAATCTTTCAACTTTATCAATGTTGCATCAATATTTACTTCAAAAGCAATCTAGGGACTCAAAACTCTAACAAAATCTTTTGGCTTGGGATTGTTAGGCAAGTCTTATAGAGTAGTCATATCTCTTGCTTACTTAGCCAAGACATTTTGGTAGGCTTCTATGGAGTAGAGAGAATTACCAACATCATCCCAAGGGGATGGAGAACCCTTGTCAATTACAAAATTATGGTGTTAGCCAAAAATTCTCTTTTATGTTCCTACATTATCTTTAAATTTTCTAGGTAGGAATCAATCTAATTAGTGTAACTAAAAACTTGGGAAACCAATCTGCCACCTTGAAGTGATTAAGGAGGCTAACACTAACTAAGGACTATTTCAAAGCACATCAAAGTGGTTCAATCATTTCATCTACCTTCATTGACCAAGTGGAATGTCATGTTTTCAAGGCAAGAAGGAGCACTTTAGCTTGTTGGATAACTTGGATATCTTAGTAGTAGCTTGCTTTAGTTTCTTCTTTAGCTCTTCCAACTTAAAGTATAATAGTTTTTTGGCATCCTAATGGAAGTCAACTACATTTCCATATGGAATGTGAATGGAGGTGAACCCAATAGACCAATCTCCTTGTTGCACCTCCTTCATAGGTTTTATTATAGTTAGTATCAAACTTCAATAGTGCATAAGTTGACAACTCAGATCAATGAGTATTTTGAGCTAAGAAGTTGCATGGTGAGAAGTTTGGGGTGAATTATCTTTATAAAACTACTATTATCCCTACTGGAGGGATTATAACTACTCTATGAGCTAAAATAAAGGAGTGGTATCAAGTTACGAGATCAAAGGGGAGCAATGAAAGGGTCAATGAAGGACAATCTCATAAAAGATGAGACCACTAAGAGAGGCGTAGGGATTTGGTTTGGAAGAGTTGCAACTGATGGAGGGGAGAAAAGGTGATCTTGAATTAGTTTCCCATAGGTCTTTGTTGTGCCTCATACAACACGCCCCATTTTTCCTTAGCAAATTGTAGACCCCATTTTTTCTTTCCTAATTTGATGTTTCCAGCCTTTTAGGTTTTCTAGGTTGGTTACGTACTATATTTGTTTTGGATCCTTTTGACATGTTTATTTTGGTCTTCTTAGATGCATTTAATTTAATTTTCATGTGGAGGTTCAAAAGAGTCTTTTGGTATGCTTTGGAGAAAGTTTGGATTGAATATGTTCAATTTTGAAGATTCTACGAAATTGTGGAGTTTCCATGGACTTCAGGAATTTTGTGTCCCAAGTTCTTCAAGTCTTCACAATCTTGCATATTATTAAAACTTTAAGTTTTTCAAGGAATTCAACCCTTTAGGGAACCTTCCCTTTCTCGCATCTAGTCCTACAATCATGGAATCCCCACTTTTCTTCAAAAGTTTCCTTTACCTTTTGAAAAGTGTGAAATTACCACAATGTCAAGACTTCCTTAAAATTTTCTCATTTCCACATAGTGTGAGCATGCAAGTTTCCAAATATTTCAAGGACTTTGGAAAAACTTCCAAAGTCTATGAATCCTACCAACTTATGTATCTTTTCTTAGTGAAATCTTGTAGGTTGTTGGTAAACAGATTTGTCACCGAAGAAATATATTTGACTCTCCTAATGAAACAATGACAACTATCCAATAGTTGGAGAGGTTGTAACCAAATAACAACCTTCCTCTATGTTAAAGAGGGGCAGCTCCCTCGTATAATAAAATTTAGGGTTTTGGGGTATGCTTTTCACCAGAAAGTAGGAAAGGAGACTAAACTAAAGAAATAAATAAAAGATAAATTGCAAAAATCCTAGGTGATCAACACTTTCAAATTTTCAAAGACTACAAACTCATAGAGATCATCATAATGATAAAAATTAAGATTTATCGTTATGAGATAAATGAGGGATGCAACAAGACTGCCAATATATGAATCTACTCCACATAAGAAAGAGTAAATATTAATTTCCACAATGCATAGATTTGTTGGAAACTTTAACATATCAACCTTATTGTATATATGACTTATGAAAAGAATGATGAAAAATATTCCCCAATCAATAATAGAGATCACAACAAATAACGGCTAGTTTCTAACATAAGAAAGAAAATATCATAAAGAAATAACAGTTAGGCACATAGTCCAACAATATCGTTCCTTTATTGATAATAAAGGGAAAACATATGCTTTCTTTTTCTGTCTCCAAAAATGAAGGGGTCCAAAAGTCCCTTTTTCATATTCAAACTTAGTATAAATAAGTTTTTGATCCATAACTACTTCATAACTATCTTTTGTTTAAGACTTAAATGATGAAATAAAATGATCAACTTATAATAAAGTCTATAAAGTTATATCAAAATAAATTTATATCATATGAGAAAAATAAAACAAATTAAAATATAAAGACCAAAATTTAGCTCTACTTTTCAGGGACATCCTCTTTAGTAGTTTCAAATTTGTCTGAAGAAGACATCATCCCTTTGTAGATCTTGTATTGCTTTACTGTAGATATTATCAACTTTGACTCAGAAATGGTAGTATTGAGTAATCTTATCCTCCAAGTCATTAGATTATCTTTGATTTATTTTATCTTCCCATGCAATGCTAACAAGTCTTTATGAATAATTGTAGTTGCATTTGATATCAGGGCCAATTTTCAGAACTTGTTCTTGCCAATCACTTGTTTGTTAAACAACTCTTTCATAATAAAATCTTTATAATTTTGTTTGATTATTTGGAGATCTTCCATCTTTGAATTATCTCCCTTCAAAATATCTATCTCAAAACTTAAATACCCTATTGTGACTTTAGATTTGATATGCTCAGATAATTTTATCAGTCTCTTTAATTCAGAGAATTTATTTAATCATCATGGTTCTCCATGGAATACCTTTGAGCCATGTCACTACTTTGAAATCATCAGGATTAACCAATACTTTCTCAAAGACTAATGTTTGCAAATCTTGTTTAGACATTTCATCCACATCTTTTGCTGCAAGTTGCCATACTAGATCTTCTTTCTTAAATGTGGAGATTTCTTCATTCAATTCCTTAGTCTTAGTGCTAGCTTTATGATATAACTTAATAGCTTCCTCAATGTATAAAAGACCATCAACAATTATTTGTTCCACCCAAAATTCATAGGCCTTTCTATATGCTTGATATGTGCTTATCTTTTCAAAATATCTTTATCAATTCCTGCTATATCAACATTATCTGAGATTGATGATTGTGTACCTAAAGGTTGTGTAGAAGTATCTATTGAATGCAAAGAATACTGAGAGGGGGGGGGGTGAATCAGTATTCTTAAAACCTTTTCATTCACACGTTCATTAATCCACTTACCAAATTCAATAACATGAAAGTAAAGTAAACATGAGAAGAGCAACCACAAATTCATAACACATAGACACCAAGATTTTACGTGGAAAACCCAAAAAGGGAAAAACCACGGTGAGTGTTGACTCAATATATTATGATAGCAATACTGAATTACATGAAGGTTCACTGCCCAAGGACTCACTGTCTAAGAAGTGCTCACTGCAAATAGGCTCACTGCCAAAAAGATAGAAGAGAAGATAGAAGAAGGGTTGGCTCATTGCCAAGAGAGAACTGCTACAGGTGCATCTACAAAATGCTAAAATGTAGTACCAATATGCTCAGTATACAGATTCAAAGGACTTCATATTGTTTGCCTTGCTTTATTGCTCTGCTTTACATATACTCTTGTTTGCTGCCCTAATTATCCTTTTCTGCTATGCAAACTACCTTAGATTATACACATATCAAATTCGTACACTACCCACACATATTCCCTTATCTCCAACACCGAAATCCATTGAATATATATATCCGCAATAAGATTCATCTCACAACCAAGTCGACAACCTAGACATGAAACATGTATACAAGTGTTGTACCTTGTCGGCTTAATCTTGTGGTCAAATAGGAATGCGGACCCAAACAAACATACAATAGTCTTCATATAGGTCAGCATCAATCATTCAACTGCTTGAATTAATTCTTCAAACAATGTATCTTCTCTGCATATAAATCTAACTTGCCTGTCGACCTATCCCTTAAGAACACACTTGACTAATTCAACTGTCATATCATAACTTTCACTGCGAACCATAGGAGACTCTAAGATTCATAAATAACATTCATCATTGTCCTCTTGACATACCTTCAGATCCGTAGGACATAATAGTCCTTTAAAGAAAAATGTGGATCTTGGAACTATTGCTCCGTCATAGTGAAATACTATCAAACTGGAAGCCAATACTGGAGAACTTGTAGAATATGATCTGTTGAGCTTCAGAAGCTATAACTCCGGATTTAGGTAGTTATGGTATGTATATTTGCTACCTTAGAACTGCAAGACAAAATATGCCACAATGGAGGAATGCGGACCCTTTTTCTCTAGTAATGTGCACTGTTCCTGACTTAACTCTGTTCACCTAGACTTAGCTATTTCACCATATGACTTCCGGGGGAAGCCATGACTTGAACACTGGAACAAGTGATCACTAGGGAGCTATGAACAACATACCTGAACTGCATACAAATGTCTTTAACTACAGAGGCATACCATCTCAAATGTTGTTACTTGCTTGATATATTGTACACTACCCATACTTAGTCATTTATTCTTCCGGAGTAAGGTCTCTTTGTTGTGCCAGTAGAAACCCTTTGTCTTGTTGCCATCAATGACAACAATCAACATTCATCAGAGTAGTGTCTCTTGCCAACATTATCAACCATAGAATTGATGTAGGAGAATAAAATTTGAACATGTTCCTCTAATTTATCTCTAGTTATTTTCTCCTTTTCAGTTCGTTGCACCAGTTTAGTAGCTGAAACCTAGAAATTGTGAATATCTCCTTCATGGGTTGTGTTGGCGCTTAGGTGTGCGACCCTTAACTCCTCCCTTCCCGGACCTGCGCGGTCTCTAGGTTAACATGACCGAGGCACCATTCACTAACAGTTCAAGCTTTTGGTGTAGTGGTAGCTGGGTTTGTGTTAAAACAAACTGGCGACTCTACTGGGGAGGGGTTCGATTCCCACTGATGCCCACGTGCCTTCATGCACACAAGGTACGCCTAGCATTCCGTGCCTGCCCAAGGGGTAGGTACGGACTGGTGGGGCCTTTGTTGGCGCTTAGGTGTGCGACCCTCAACTCCTCCCTTCCCAGATCCGTGTGGTCTCTGGGTTAACATGACCGGGGCGCCATTCACTAACAGTTTGAGCTTTTGGTGTAGTGGTAGCCGGGTTTGTGTTAAAACAAACTGGTTGAAGGGCCAAGTTCAACATGACTGACTTGATAATCATTCTTAGTCACATCATTTTAATTTTTGTCATAAAATGGTTTAGAAATCTCCACATATTGATTCCCTAAAGTATCTATCATTAACTTGGAGGCCACCCGAGCTTTCTTAACTTCCTTTTCCTTTGGGATAGAGCCATGCAACAATTTTGTCACTACAACAAAATCTGTATCCACCATTTCCTTGTACTTCCTTTTTTTGCATACAACTTCTTTCAACCACTAAGATGAAGAAGGAATTCTTTAAGGGCTAGTATTAATCAATGAAGAAATGGGGGAAGAGTGGTCTTGGTGAAAGTATCTTCTTCCTCGTCATCTATATGTGGGGATGAGGAAGGAGATTTATCAATTGCAGGCTATGGATTTGGAGAATGTGGAGGAGTGGAAGAAATAATATAAACATGATTTTCTTTAGGAGTGCTTGTGTCCACATGTTGATCTCCTTGTTGATTATTTTCTTAGGCTTGAAGCTTTTTAACATGCAATTTTTGATTCTAGTATCATCTTGAGCACATGGGGTCTTTGGGTTTACCCCTTCTCGAGGATCATCTCCATCATCACCACCGATTGTACTAGACCTAGTTCTATATATATATATATACGTTTGTAGTAGTTGCAACTGCATGTGTATCCTTTTGTTTTTCATTTTTCTTCTGCCCTCTAGAAGATGTACCTTTGGGCTTTGTAGCCATATGTTTAGCTATTTTATTATCCAACCATTTTTGAGATTTTATTAACACAAAGATAGATCTTTCCCTAATATCTGTCACCTCTTTTTTTTTTCCAATTAAGGGGAGGAAGTGGTTGAAACTGCAATGTATCAGTATACACTTTATTGATCATATCGAGACCATCATCATCTATACCTATTGTATTCCATCCCAATGCATATTCTTCCATTTGTTGGACAATTAATCTAGACTAGTCTCTTTTTTGTGACTTTGAAATCATTTTCACAGTCTGCGTAGTAATCCTCCAAGTGTGATTAATGATAATATTTTGGTCCTAATTGCAAATGATCTTTCACATAATATTTTCTTTCAAATGGATATCTCATGTTGTAAAAATGCATTGTAGTCTTCACTAATAATCTCTCCACATTTTGAGCTTTGGTGAAAGGACATGTGTAATAGCTTAATCCTACAGGGAAAGAATATATAGCCTTCTTCTTATCCTTGCATTTATTATTTACACATTCTATTTTTCTGCATATTTCAACTAAGATCAAGTGATCACTTGGATATCTAGGCAATTTATAAGGATATTCATCAAAACCACCTATCTTGATATATGTAAAATCTAGAAACTAGATAAAATAACTGCCAAATTGGTAAATCAAATTAGCTACCTTTGGAGAAATTTGTAACTAAACATTTACATCAAGCTCTCTAACTGTTAACATGGTAAAGACATCGTTAACTCTTCAAAAATGTTTGTTACTATTTTCTTCTTATAATTGAGGGTAGTCATCAAAGATTTGAGTAAGTTCATCATATAATCTAGCTGCACATAAACCATGCCAGGGATGCATACTTGCAATGACATCAAATAAATAGGAATTCATGTAAAATTCTTGAGTATTTGGAAAATTGACTATCTGTTCATGAAGATGATGACTGATAATTTTCCCCCAATCTTTAAATTGAGATGCTGAACTGATAACCGCAATGAAATGGCACATCCAAAACTCAGAGAGATTGGTATCCTGACTTCCAACCACTCTATGTAACAAGGTGGTCATATTAGAAATGTCATCATGAAAGAGAGACCTCTTTAAGTTTTTAAGAACCTTGGATTGCCCCTTTCTGGGCACCTTAAACTAGACTTTGGAAATATTTTTAAGACACAATGCCTTTTTTGTATGATAGAAATCCCAAGCCCATTGTTTGCTCATTTATGCATATTCTTCTCTAACCAGTAATCTTAACATTTCACTTATCTATGCCCCATCCAATTTAGCTATTACTCAATCATCTGCAGATTTGACTTCCCTAGACTCTAGTTTATAGTCTAGGCCAAAACCAAGTCTATGCATTGGACCAAGGTTGGAAATCCACTGGCATGTATTAAGCCACTTTGGAATGTCACTTCTGCTAATGGAGACCTTGGGTTCTATGACATTCTTTGACAAAATTCTTCTAGCTTAAAATGCCCTAGTTTACTGTCAACCACATTGGATAGATAATTTTGCAATATGGATTCCCTCTCAAACCCTTGGTATGCAAACATGGTATGGAGCTCAAAGATAATCGGAAGATGAATTAAGGTTTGGAAATGAATTGAAGAAAGTAGTGGACAAAATGTAGAGTATTCAGTAAAATATTCATTTCACAATCAACATGTATAGTGGGAGGATGAATTAGGAAATTGCAAACTTTTTAAAAGAAACTAACTAGGGCACAAATTGGTACTCACCTTGGCAACAACTATTATATTCAACTAGATCTTGGAACTAGCTAGGCACATGAAGCTCTCTTCCTTTCACCTAAAATAGAACTAATTCTTCGAATGGCCAGTAAAAACCCCCTTTTATATTCACTTCTTTCTCCCACGTAAGTTACTGACAATTAAAATTTGTTATTTATTTTATTTTTTTTCATGTCAAAACTTTAATGGGAAGAGGAACTTTGTCAGAGATTGCTCATGTTCCTAAAACCATCAAATTTCTTGATTTCTATTCATTTGCTTTCATTTTCTTATTTCGACATTTTCAATTGTTCCTGAAACACTTGATTTTACCAATAACATTGGAGAGCATCGAGGATTTCCATATCATTTGGAAATCGCATTATAAAAAGTTAAGTCTTGTCAGAACTTATAAGGTCACCAGGAACTAATCAAAAAGTTCCAAGGTTCCTAGAACTACCAAATCTCCTTTGTGAAGAATGCTAAGTGTTGAAGTTTTTCAAAGATTCATTAGGAACCAAGAACTTATCAGACTTTTCTAGTGTTCTTGGAACACTCAAATGCCCCACGCCCATGTAATATAAAACAAAGTCATAGATAAAAGAGGTTCCTGATACTATGGAAATCTCTAATTTGTTCCAAGACAAGTTCAAAACTCTAAAAATGAAAGAATCACTTAGGAAAACTTTGGAGAGCTTTGGGAAAGGTTTGAGTATTTGAACACTAGAATAACAAGGGATAATTTGCATGAAGAATGGAATGATAACAATTTAGAACCACTTCAAATTTGAAGACAACACAGGTTTGCGAGACTTGGGAGATGTTTGCCAAGATTTCATGTTCCCCACTTCTTTCCTCACACCAGGTTGTAATTATATAAAACCCTAAAATTCATTTATTGATTGTGTGTGTAAATAGAGCTTTTACAAAATAGGTTTTTCTCATCCATTTCTCACTTTTGTGAACGTGACCTCTACATCCATACACCCTCTTGCATCCAGCTATCAATTATCTCATTAATATTTTTCTCATCCAAATTACCATTCACCAATCATGCACACAATTCTTAATGATCCCAACTCTGGGATTCTATTTCATGAGTAGTCTTAGGGTGCAGGTTAGGTTTGTGGTTTACATGCACATTTTTTCCAAATAGGTGGCAATTTTTTATTCTTTGAATTCTTATTTTGTGGCATAAAATATGAGTAAAATAAATTTTAAATGTGGAATCAACTTTCAAAACACATTTTCACATTTGTTTATTTACACTCTCTCATTTAAGTGGTTTTAAACAATTTTGGTTTTCCCATCAATAAATATTTTTTATTCATTATTAATAGTGGAAACCCTAAAAATTCAAACCTGCATGTGCATTAAATGACAAATTTTGATCCCTCAGAGGTTGTTAAGGCATACCTAATAATGAGATTAATTTTAAAATGTGATATCAAATTTTCCTAGGTAGTTTGCAGTGTCTCGACTCAAAGGAAGCAATGTATGCGGAAACGCTTCCTACACTGATCTACTGAGGAAAGATTTATGCAAATTTTTATTTTTACAATTATAGATTAAGAGGCACATTAACAGAAAGATAATAACAAATTCCAAATGCAAACACAAAACTCACAACACAAGATATATGTGGGGAAAACCCTTTTAGGTAAAAAAACCCACTCCAAAGCTGCCCAATATATTATTCAGGAATCAAGAAAATTACAATATACTTGCAGAGAAAACTCTTGCAGGAGTATATCTAGCCAGAGATCCGAGAAGTAATTCAACATCTATAAGATTCTTACACACAACCTCCATCTCCAGCTCCTGATATATAGGAGCTACAATACAGTAAACCGTTACCGATAATTACAAAACCATGAGCCAAAACCACCCAAAAGTGGAACCCAAATTATATCCAATCAAAGATGCCTTGTGATGTGCCAAAACACACACCAACATGTGTAACTCTCCCCTTTACAACTCTTTTATGTGTCCAACACGTTTTACATTTCCCAAAAATAGGAGCTCCAACTTCTAGGGGTCATAACTTTTGATCTAGATGTTTGATTGATGAACTGTTTGATGCGTCAGAAAGCTTGTGAAGAGATCTATCACCTTGTAACTGACTTTGTCTGTTAGAACAATTTTTGGAGCATTTAGGGAAGTTTCTATTCCGATAATTGAGTTCAAAACTTTTTTCGGCAGTTTCAAAAAACAAAAACTTTAATATCTCACGATCCAGATATGATCTTGAGTCGAAACTCACCTGAGATGTTTACTTAGCTATTCTGCACCTTCTGGGAAAATTTTAGGTCAATCTGAGGTCAAATGTAAACTTACTAGAAATAGTAAGTCCCGCCATTTTTAGCCCTTTTGGAAACTTTGAAAGTTCTAGATCATTCTCCAAGATAAAGGGTATTCGAAAAGACCAAAACTAGGAAGAATAGTAATCTTTCGAAGTTGCAAGGTTGAGACACTTTTCTCAACATTCTCCCACTTGTCAAACACCTTGCAAGAGCAAAGGGAGTATTTGTTCAGATTCAGGTGGATCAGAGCAATAAACACTAACAATTATATGCAGATTTCATAACCCAACTATAACAATGAAGAATAACATAAAAGAGATCAACACATAATTTTAACATGGTTCACCCAAATAGGGCTACATCCATAGAAACTTAGCCATCCAATGATTTTATTATCTAGTGCAAAATAAATTACAATCTCGCGAATTCCACACCCATAACATACATCCCAACCACTTATAACAAGATTTTGGAAGCTTCTAGAATTAGTGTTTTACAAAGTCATTTTTCTTTTGTCGGTTAACAAAAATTAACAACTGACCTTGAATGTGCAAAAAAAGGGGATTTTTTTTTCGAGGGCTGTGCCCTCGAACCCTTGCTTCTTGGGGGCTGCCGCCCCTGAACCCCGACAAGGATACGTTACGAGTGTACAATATTTACATGATCAGTCACCACATACCAATAATCTCCCACTTGGAGACTGATTAAGCTCCACACCAAACAATCTTCCACTTAGAGACTGATCCTAGAAGACACCGCTACACTTGCAGCTCCCATTGGATTACAGGCTTGACTAGTTTCTTATGTCCACCATTATCAGTCATGAAGGCCAATGAAACTGATGAGGAAATTAGTTTCTCCCATGTAACTGCCTTCACGAACATATCTACAAGATTCTCACTTGTGTGAATTTTCTCCAGCTTCAATTTGCCATCCTCCAAAACTAACGGAATGAAGTGGTATATGAGCTATATGTGCTTAGTTTTTGAATGCAGAGATGAATTCTTAGCAAGATGAATGTCACTCTGGCTATCAGTGTACAAAGGGCTATCTTCTTATCATTGCCCCAATTCCTCCAGAAAACTTTGTAACTAAATCATCTCCTTGCTAGCTTCCATAGCAGCAACATACTCAGCTTCAGTGGTTGAAAGCACAACAACCTTTTACAACCTTGAAATCCAACTGACTGTAGTACCTCCTATAGTAGAAACATACCCTGTAGTACTCCTCCTACTATCAATATCACCCGCTAGATCAGAGTCAACATATCCTTTTAGAGCAGAATTTGTTCCTCCAAATCATAGTTTCTTTGATGTAATACCTCTCAAATATGAGAGAATCCATTTTACCACATTCCAATGTTCCATTCTTGGATTGCTCATATACCTTCTTAGAACTCCCACTGCATGTACAATATTTGGCCTTGTACATACCATTGCATACATCAAGCTGCCAACTGCTGATCCATATGGTATCTTAGACATTTTGTCTTCCTCTTGTGTCTTTGGACACATCTTTGTTAGTCAACTTAAAATGACTAGGCAAAGGTGTACTAACTGATTTTGCATTCTACATGTTAAACCTTTTCAACACCTTCTCTACATACTCACTTTGAGACAAAAATAATTGTCTGTTTGTCCTGTCTTGTGTGATCCTCATACCAAGGATTTGTTTTATTGCACCCAAATCCTTCATAGCAAATGAATTTGCTAATTTCTACTTAAGTTCATTAATATACTACATGTTAGACCTGGCAACAATCATGTCATCAACATAAAGCAACATGATAATATAGTTGTCATTACCCAATTTCTTAAAATAAACACAATAATCAGAATGACATCTTTTGTAACCTTGTTTAGCCATAAAACTATCAAATTTCAAATACCATTGTCGAGGTGCTTGCTTCAGGCCATACAAACTCTTCTTTAACTTGCACACAAATTCCTCCTTACCCTTGACCTCATATCCTTGTGGTTGCTGCATGTATATTTCCTCTTCTAGATCCCCATGGAGAAATGTTGTTTTCACATCTAGCTGTTCAAGATGCAAGTCTTCTACAGCCACAAGACTTAGAATAGTTCTAATAGAAGTCATCTTTACAACTGGAGAAAATATTTCATCAAAATCTATACCTTTTTTCTGTGCAAAACCTTTTACCATGATTCTAGCCTTATATCTTTTCTTGCCTCCATCTTCTTCCTTCAACCTGTAAACCCATTTATTTGGCAATGCTCTTTTACCTGTAGGCAATTGTATCAAGTCCCAAGTCTGATTCTGCAGCAAGGAATCTATTTCCTCTTTCATGCCTAGCTCCCACTACTTTTTGGTATTTACCTGCATTGCTTCTTCATAACCTTTAGGTTCACCAGAATCAGTTAATAATATAGAATATAATGATGGAGAAAATCTTTCTGGAGGTCTAGATATCCTTGTAGAACATCTAACACTTGCAAGAGTCTGTGGGATAACTTGTTGCTGAGCATCAGGTACCACTGACATTTTATTTTCTGGAATCTCATCCAACACCACATATTCCTTTTAAACCTATTCATGCTTCTTTTCCTGTAGCTGATCCTTATACATGACCTTCTCATTGAATATAACATCTCTTCTCCTAATGATTTTATGATTTTCATAATCCCATAATCGATAACCAAATATATCTACTCCATATCCAATGAAGGTACATTTTTTAGACTTAGCCTCAAGCTTGGTTCTATTTTCAATATCAACATGGACAAAAGCTTCACAACCAAAGGTTTTTAGAAATGAATAGTTTACCTTTTTACCCATCCATGCGTCCTCTGGAATGCCATCATCTAAAGGATTTGAAGGTCCCTTGTTTATTAAATAAACAACGGTATGTACAACATCTGCCCAAAAGTGTAAGGGTAGTCTAGCATGCAATCTCATGCTCCTTGCACGCTCCATAATGGTCTTATTCATCCTTTGAGACACACCAGTTTCTTGTGGGATTCCAGGAACCAATTTTTGCCTATGGATTCCATTATATGAACAGTAATTCTCAAATTATCTGCTACAATACTCACCTCCATTATCAGATCAGAGACACTTCAACTTTTTTCCCGTCTCATTCTCAACCAAAGCTTTCCACCTTTTAAAAGTTTCAAATACTTATGATTTTTTTAGGAAATACACCCATGTTTTCCTAGTTGCATCATCAATAAAAGTAACATAATAGCAAGAGCCACCAAGAGAAGACACCTGAGCTGGTCCCCATACATCTGAATGCACAAGCTCTAATTTCTCACTCTTCTTCTCTTTCCCAACTTTGAGAAATTAGACTCTTTTCTATTTTCCATAAACACAATTTTTGCAGAACTCCAAGTTAATCTGCTTCAGACTTGGTAGCAACTTTCTGGAGTGAAGGATCTTCATCCCTTTCTCACTCATGTGCCCAAGTCTATGGTGCCACAATTTTGTTTATGTCCCTGTAGCAAGTGCTATAACTATCTCAGTAGCAACTATTTCTATAGCAGCTAAGGTAGAATAAGTATGACCAGTACACAAATACAATGTGCCTACCTTTTCACCTTTAGCTACTACTAATGCACCTTTAGTGACCTTCTAGACTTTGTCTGAAAAGGTAACTATGCAACCTTCACTACCTAGTTGTCCTGCAGAGATTAAATCCCTTCTCAAATTTGGAACATGCCTTACCTCTTGTAGAAACCATTCATTTCCATTCTGTAACTTAATTTTTATCTTTCCTTTTCCAACAATCTGATAGGGTTCATCATCACCCAAATATACTTATCCAAAATCACCTTGAACATAATCTACAAAATATTTTCTATGGGGTGTGGCATGGAATGAAGCCCCTGAATCTATTACCTAGGAATCATTAGCATTATCTAAACACAAAATAAAAGCATCCTGTAATTTATTACTTGCAACATTAGCTTCCTTCCTGTCATCATGTTGTTTGTCTCCTTGTTTGCCCTTTCGAGACCAACAATCCTTCTTCAAGTGTCCTGGCTTTCCACAGTGCCAACAATCAATTCTTCCTCTGGATTTAGATCTACCTTTCTTCGACTTCCCTTGTGACTTCCCACGATTTGTTGGGCTTTTTCCTCTCTCCTTTGTTCTTCCCCTATTCTCTATAGTCAAAGCATTATTTGATGTTGAACTCTCACTTGTGCTTTTCCGTTGCATTTCCTCGCTAAGGATAACACCAACAACATCAAATTTCAAAGTATCTGAACTAGAGATAGAGTTACTTATAGCCATTACCAAGCTATTCTATCTTTCTGGCAAAGAACATAAAACCAAGAGAGCCCTCACCTCTTCATCAAATTTCACTTTACAGAAGTTAACTAATTGGTAATCATATTAAACTCATTTAAATGATCTGACACAGATCCACCTTCAATCATTTTCAGATTAAACAAACACTTCATGAGAAATACCTTATTAGAGGCTGAGGGTTTTTCATACAATTTAGCCAAAGCTTTCATCAGTTCATCTGTTGTCTTTGCTTCTGTTATATTGAATGCAATAGATGGTGCTAGGCACAACTGAATGGTTCCCAGTGCCTTTCTGTCTAGAAGTTCCCAATCCTCATCAGTCATTGCTGCCAGGTTCTTGGCTTTTCCTTCCAACGGCCTCCATAAATCCTTCTGATAGAGATAATTCTCCATCTGCATCTTCCATAATTGATAGTTCTGCCCATTGAATTTATCTACCTTCAATTTACCCTCATCCACCATTGCTCCTACTTAACCGTGAGACTTTCCTGCAGACGATAATCAAACACAACTTGCTCTGATACCAGTTGTTAGGGTTCAGGTAGATCGAAGCAATAAACACTAACAATTATATGCATATTAAATAACCCAAATATAACAATGAAGAATAACATAAAAGATATCAACCTAGAATTTTAACGTGGTTCACCCAAATAGGGCTACATCCACAGAAACTCAGCCATCCAATGGTTTTATTATCCAGTGTAAAATAGATTACAATCTCATGAATTCCACACACGTAACATGCATTTTAGCCGCTTATAACAAGCTTTGGAAGCTTCTAGAATTAGGGTTTTACAAAGTCATTTTTCTTTTGTCGGTTAACAAAAATTAACAACTGACCCCGAACATGCAAAAAAGGGGAAATTTTTTTTGGGGGCTGTGCCCCTGAACCCCTGCTTCTTGGGGGCTACTGCCCCCAAACCCCCACTTGGGGCTCGGTCTAGCCTTGAACCCCAACAAGGATATGTTATGAGTGTACAATATTTACATGATCAGTCGCCACATACCGACAATATCAACACCATGATTTAATTGCTAGGGTCCGAGAGGCCCATAGACTCTAAACACCATCTGAACTTCTCTATGCTCACAGGTTTTGTCAAGGAATCTGCAACATTCATCAAAGTATCAACTTTCTCCAATTTTACCTTCCCATCCTCTACCATGTAACGAAAAAAATGGTACTGGACATCAATATGCTTAGTCCTCTCATGGAAAGTAGGATTCTTCGCCAAACATATGGCACTCTGACTATCACAACAAATAGTAATCTTCCTTGCATCAAACCCAACATCAGAACACAATCTCTTAAGCCAAATGACTTCTTTACAAGTATGAGTTGCTGCCATGTACTCAGTTTCAGTACTGGACAAAGTGACCATAAGTTGCTGCTTACTCATCCAACTAATAGCACCACCAAACATAGTGAACACATAAGCACTGGTGGATCTCCTACTGTCAATGTCACATGCCCAATCTGAATCCACAAATCCATGCATACAAAGTGAATGCCGAGGTCCTGTAGGATAACCATGATAACATAAGGAATACTCAGAAGTACCCCACAAATATCTGAACACTCTCTTCACTGCATTGAAAAGAGTACTAATTGTTTGAATGACATATTGAGAAAACAAAAGAATCACAAAGACACCACAGGGCTAGGTTATGAAGAAGGACAATCTTCTAAATCAAGAAAGACACCTAAAAAGAAGATAGACTTGAGTTTTCATGTTGTTGCTCCTGCAAATCAGAAAGAAGATAAAAGTATTGATGAAGGTAGAAGAACAAGTAGAACCTCAAGACTCCCATCTATCAGGCAATATCATTCAATGAGGCACAACTATTCTCAATTTCATGCTTATTGCTATTGTTGTCATGTTTATGGTCATAGGGCTAGAGATTGTAAAATAAATGGTTTTGGATGGAATAAAGAGAAAAGTTTTTATAGCTGGTCAAATCAGGACTACAATAATGCTTGTTATAATTGTAATAAAATTAGCCACCTAGCAAGAAATTGTTGGATGCATGCAAGGTATGTCAATAGAGACTCTCATAGATTGACTAGAAGAAACTATCTTTCTCTTGGTCAAGACTACAATACTTTATGCTATAGGTATAATATGTTTGGGCACAAAACACAATGGTGTAGAGGAAGATCGAGGAAATCATCTAGAGATTACATATTCAAGAAAAAGCAAGTGAATGTTTTGGACAAGGAAAACAAAGATCCTATACTAGCTTGGAGAAGAAAACAAAATCAAGAAGAAGGAAGTCCTAATCTTGTGCATGCTACACAAGGGACATCACAAACTACTTGAGATACAACATGTAGTAAGGGGGAGGCATTGTAAGTCCTATCTCTTTCCCCTAAGTGAAAATGTGGCTTGGTATAGTATAAATCTATCTCTGTAGTTTTGAGTAGCAGTCATGCAATCTTTATTTTTCATATCAATTTTGGTACACTCTCTGAAAAGGATAGTTGTAGTTCATGTGTTTTCATGTTCTTCATGGTCTAGGTGATTAGTTGTGGCCCATCTTCTCATGTCCTTGTGATTCTTCAAAGATCATCTGCATGTTTTATGGTGTCAAAGGAGATGTTCAATGTCAAATCTTATCGAATCTATGAAACAAGAAATGTAGTCAAATATAATAGTTGCAAGTGTCCTGGTAGCTATGTAGACAATGTGTAAGTGCTGCAGATGTTATAGTATTGTTATGGCAGACCTAATTGCATACCTTGTTGTGAAAAGCAAACATTGTTGACTTTGTTGTGTAGGTTTCTTGCAGATTAGTGATTGTTTATTTACAGGTGTAGGTTCTCTGATGTAATGATGTAGCCCTCTGATTTCTTGATTGCAGACCTTGTGAGGTGTAACAGACTTTAAGTGTAGTTTTGTGGTGCTTTGTTTTCATGGGGATAGTCTTTTGTAAATAGAGATATTTATATTTGTTGTGACAAAGAAACAAGTAACCAGTCCTTATGAATGATGAAGTTCTCTCTAGGGTAGTTGGTTGTACTAGTAGAATAAGGACCTTTATGACATTTGATCCATACCAGAAGCAAACCTTTTGTTGTGTAGTCCTTGTGTATGATAGAGTAAGGTTCAGTATGATAGTTTCCATATTAATTTTCTTAAGCTAACATGATTGGAGTGATAAGTTTATAGTCATGAAAAGATCTTTTGTGAATGGTCAGGACAGTAATAGTGATCAAGGAGTTTTCATTACCAAGCAACGTGATTGTGTGTTTTGCAATGGTTATTATACAATACAACATGACTATAATGGTGGCAGGTTTGTATTTGAAAAGTTGTAAAGTTGAAATCTTGCAAAGATTGCAAAAGGTACAATGTCTCAGGTATAATAGATAGGATATGTCCAAGGGGGAGTTTGATCTCATCTGTCTATGTGCAATATTTGTTTGGATCATTTTCTTCTCTACGTGACAAGTAATGTTTGGATCAATAGAAATTGTCATGTTTCAATGAATGATGATCATCAATGACAATATGACAATGTGAAAAAGTAATAGATAGTTTTGAAATGCTTTTTGTCAATAACTTTGTGTATGATATCTTGATGGTGCAACAAATCTAGCATAGTGTATATGACATGGTGCTCTCTTCTCTTATACAGTACTTTATGTTTGAGGATAGTGATAAGAAGTGCAATGCCAAAGATCTTAGTTCATGACAGATCTAAGGAATGTAGTGTCTTGATGTTGGAGACTTGGAGTACTTTTGCTTGCAGAATAAATGACTTGTTGTAGATGTTATTCTCAGATGATGACAGTGGTCTATATTCCATGCTAACAATTTGGGTAGTTTTTTGTTGATGGATGACCATTTATTATTTTCTTTGATGATTGTAGGCTATTGTTGGATAGATATGTAGGTGGCCTTGTTAATTGAAGGCAAGTTAGTGTTGATTGGCAGGTGCATGTGCCTTTGTTGATTGCAGACTTTTTCTCTCTACTCTTCAAGGTGCAGATGACAACAAACTAATTTGATATTGCATGATGGTGGCTTTAAACTTTATGTTGAAAGAGTAGTATTCTTTTGATAGTGGATATTATCTTAATGTAGGAATTTGTTTTAGCCAGTTGTTTATGGGTTAATGACAAACTTGAGTTGCATTTTCTGATGTTGGTGTTGTGTGGCAAAGTGTGGCGGACAGACAAGTCAGATTTGGAGTAGTAGGAATAGTTACTATTGTTGTAGACTTGATGATTCTTTTTGTTGTAGAGTTGCAGTCTTCTTGCAGTTTGATGGAGTGTAGATCTTGTATCTTTGAAGGAGTGTTTTTACAGTTCTTTGCTTGTAGACCTTGTTGCTGATGGCGGTCTTGGAAACAAACTTTTTGTAGCAGACTTAGTAATACAGTATATCTTGCAGAAGGTTAGCATGACAATTGCCATGGTAGTTCTTCACAAGGTAATAGTCAGGGGGATCATTGTATCCTTTGTCATTGAATGGCAAAAAGGGGGAGTTAGAGAGAGGTTTTTCCATCAATGAAAAATGGGGATATTGATAGAGATTTGTCATTGATGTCAATGTGAGGTGCCTTTTAGGAGTGGATGACATGGTTGGATGACATAGTGCCTTCATGAGGGTGCATGGATTGTTTGATGTCAGTGATTGGAGGTTGTATACTCTTCATTGGAATCATGCTTGATGATCATGGTTTGTTTTAGGTTGATGGTTTGTGACAAAGTGTACTACAGGATAGAGTTGGTTGGCTAGATCTAAGGAGTTTGTTTCATCATGTTATCATCAGGAGTTACAAATGACAAAGGAGTTGAGTTGTGCTTCATAGAGTTATCATTACTTTCTTCACAAAGTTATCATTACTTCATGATGGTTGAGTTGATCATCCTAAGTTTGTACTATGGTTGCTTCAGATTGTCAATGATGTCATAATGGTTGCAAGTGACTGGATTGGAAGGTGAGTGATGTTCACATCATTAGGATTGTACTTGGTTGTTCATCATGGGTGTCTTCATGTTATTATCTATTTGGGCATTGAAGTGTTTGTGATGTGGAGTTCATATGACATGAGTAGGATATGACATGAGTACTAGGAGTTCAATTATGACATGATGTTCATGTTGATGCTATGATGTTAATAAGGTGTTGGTGATATGTCATGATTGTTTGAGTTGATGACATGGATGAATGTTACATGATATTGTGGTAATGTTCATAGTGCAGTGTTAGACATCAGATGACTAGAATTCAAGTTGATGTAATGACAAAACTTGTAAAGAATGGTGTTAGATAAGAAGTTTCAGAGCTCATGTTTGTAATCAAGATCTCATCTCTCATGCTTCATAAACATGATGTTATAGTGTTTTGGTTTTCATCCATCTTTCATAAGGGTTTATGATAATCCTGTGGCAGGTTGAGATCAAACAAGAATCATTAAAGATGTCATTCTTCATATGTTTCATATAAGGAGTTAGATATTCATTATACTTTATGATTCCTAGTGGTAAGATACATGAATTTTGGTGACATGTGATGCAGATATGTTGTTTTGATCAGAGGTCGTAAAACTCTAGTTTCTTGTCAAAACCCTAAGCATTTTGTGTGCCCGTCTCAAGTAAGGGTTTCTTTTGTTTTAATTTAGTTTTGACTTGTTATGTCTAGTCACATCACTTAAAGTGACCTATTGGAGCATCGTTATAACATGGAACAACTGGTCCCTTCTCTAGTTCTAACCGGCCTCTCCAATTTACCCTCAAACAATTGGGCGACATGATAAGATCGATGGATATATTTTAAAGTTGTGTTGGCGGGATAAAGAAGATCAAAAGCCATAGTTTAAACAGACTTTGAATTCCAACAGTTTACTTCATTTGTTTAAGTTTGACGGGTAGGTTCATCCTTAAAGCTCTAACTACTGTGACAGGTTTTGAAAAAACTGTGGGCCAGGAAATTTTGAAGAATATATTATGAGACATTTTCATTGATGTTATTTGGCACGATGAGAAAGTTTTTTTATGATCTGAACATGGAAACAAAAGATTGTGAGTTTTCTGTATCATAACTAAATCAGAAGCATGAGATACAATGACATGTCTGAATCATATGGAGGAGAGATTTTGTTTATAGAGAAAGCATAATCTAAAGAGTGAATAGAGAAAAAGGTATGAAGATTTGTATATGATGATTTTGTGTGAATAATATACTATGTAGATATACAAAAGAGTATAGAGAGTTTTTGATGAATGAAGTATGAATAGTTGTCAGTGAATAGATTGCAGTGTTGTGTGAAAGATATCTAGTTTGCAGAGTTTGAAGACAGTCATGCAATGTGCCTTATCTTCATGAGTATAAGTTTAATGTTTTTGAAGTAAGGGATATTTAATTTCTCTTGTTTTTGAGAAGGTATGATGTTTTGTTTAGAGCAATGAGAACACAAGAAGAAAGAATAGCATGTTTCTTGAGAATATATGAAGAGAGGTCTTTGAGTTTCTATGTATAAAAGGGGCACCATCTTGTAAGCAGTATATGTTATAGTATACACATATTCATGTCTGTAGATCAAGTTTATTGTTATATAGGGTTCTGATTTGGTGTTTATACTATCACTATGTTTGTAAAGATTATGTTTGACAAATGTGTTGACTGGAAGGAGACATAAAGTGTTGAAGTGACTTGCAGAGATTATAGACAAGTTTTGTAGGGGAATTGAATTGTTTGATAAATAATGTTGTTTGTATTATAAAGAGTAATGCATTGGGGTGAATCAGGGTAACCCTCTGAATCAAGTTGTTTTTCTAATGTTCTTGTATCATCCAGTGAGGCATTTTTAGAGTGGTTTTTCATCCCTATGAGGGTTTTCCACTCATCAAATCAGGTGTTATGTTTCTTGTTTGTCTCCATGTGATCATGTGTCCTAATGCTCTTATGATTGATTAAAGGTTATGTTCATCTACTAGTCATTATGCTTGTTTGAATCCTTGATGTCTTTCTCATGTTTAAAAGGTGCAAAAAGTTTTTAAGTTTACTAGACCACTGATTCACCCCCCCTCTCAATGGTCCTATATCCCACCATCATCATCATTAGAAATCAAAGAAAAAATACAACTAGAATCATGCAATGAATAACCAAACCTATCAGGTTGCTACCTTATCCGTGTGGACCTCCTCAAAGATTGAGGTTGAGGTTCTTCATCTTCTTCTGAACTTTTAGAGATACTAGAGCTCTCCTCATTATCAGGTCCAATAAATGTTTTTGGTTCAACTTTCTCAGGGGTGGAAGGAAGCTGAACCGCATCATCTTTTTTCTCTTCTTTCTCTGGTTGCAAGATAACAAAAGAAGGATTGAGCTCTCTAAAGATCACACTTCTGCTATACAAAACTCTCTCAGCCACTAGATCCCAAAGCTTGTACCCTTTCACACTGATGCCATAACTGATGGAGATACACTTCACATCCTTGTTCTCCATGTTAGACCTCTTCTCCTTAGGCACATGTGCATATACCTCACAACCAAATACTCGAATGTGTCTTAATGAAGGCTTTTTACTAGACTATACCTCCATGGGTGTCTTATCTACGAGCACTAATGTAGGAGACCTATTAACCAGGTAACAAGTGGTAGCAACAGCTTCAACCCAGAAATTTTGTTCAAGACTAGATCCACTTAACATACTCCTTGCCCTCTCCATCAATGTTCTATTCATCCTATCTGTAACTCCATTCTGCTAAGGGGTATACGAAGTTGTCTTGTGCCTCTCAATCCCCTGTTCTCTATAGAACTTGTCAAAATTTGCTAAACAAAACTCACCACTGTTGTCAGTCCTCAAACACTTAATCTTTCTATCCTTCTGATATTCTACAAGAGATTTGAACTCTTTGAATCTATTAAAGACTTTAGATTTACTCCTAAGTAAGTATACCCATGTCCTTCTACTGTAGTCATCAATGAATCAAACAAAGTAAATAGATTTTGAAATCGAAGGAACATTAATAGGACCAAACACATCAGAATGAATCAAGTCTGACACCTCAGAAGATTTGTGAGAACTAGAATAAAACTGAACATGGTTTTGTTTTCCATAAATGCAATGTTTGCAGAAATCAAACTCAAGATTACAGTCATTCATACCCTTAACAAGATTTTTATTTTTTAGGGTCCTCAAACCCTTTTCACCAATGTAACCAAGCCTTTGGTGCTATAACATTGTCTTCTCAGCTGGAAGTTTCATCTCCATAGAATGAGCACCCTTAGGTACCCAGAAAGCACGACCATCAGAAGTAGATGCAACAATCCTCTTCGCTGTTGGTTCCAATGGTGAGGATGAAGACTGTGAAGCTCTCTTCTTTGAAAAAGAGGCACTATTGTACTGAATTATGCATGCATCAAGTTGAAACAGAGTGCCAATCCGAACACCCTTAGCCAACACCATAGATCCTCTAGTCATCTTGCATCCTCCATTTGAGAAAACAACCTGCACACCCACATCATTCAATTTAATTACAAAAAGAAGGTTTCATGTCAAACCAGGGATATGTAAAACACCATTGATTCCCTTCACTTGTCCATCAAGGAATCGAATCAAGACACTTCCATGACCAACAATATTTAGGTGAGAATCATCACCCAAATACACCTTTCCACCATCATACTCTTCATACTTTGAAAACCAACCCCAATGTGAGGTCATGTGAAAAGATGCACCAGAGTCAATAAGCCACACATCCTCAGATGCATGCATTGCCAAGGTAGCGAGAAATACTTCTCCTTCATCTTGAGAGGACTTTTCAGAATCTGAATCATAATTCTTCCTCTTCTTCTTTTTCTCCTCCTTGCACTCCTTATAGAAGTGACCAGGTTTTCCATAGTTCCAACACAAGGCCTTGGACTTTCTGGGAGACTTAGATCTCCCACAGGATTTGGATCTTCCTTTTTCTTCCTTCTTCTTATCCTTTTTCTTTCCCTTCTCTTTAGATCTACCATGAATCGCAAGAGCCTCTTTAGTCGATTCGAAAGACTTTCTCCACATCTCTTCAGACAACAGTGAAGAAACCACTTCATCCATCTTGAAGGTGGTAGTGGTACTCCCAATGGCCATAACAAGGTGGTTCCACGAATCTGGTAAGGAACACAGTAATGTCATACATCGATCCTCCTCCATCTTCACACTAACAAAAGTCAACTAGGCAACAAACATATTGAATGTATTCAGGTGCTCAGTGACAGATCCTCCATCTTCCATCCTCAGAGAATACAATTTCTTTCAGGATTTAGCCTAATAAACATCTCCAAGCTTCTTCCAAAGCTCCTTTGCAATCTTCTCTTCATGGATATTTAGGAGCACTGAATCAACCAAATAGAGTCTTATCAAACTCTTAGCTTTTTGATCTTTGAGATCCCAGTCTTCTTGAGACATTACTGTTGGTTTTGTACCAGATATGGCATCCCATAAATCTCGATCTACAAGCATGTCCTCCATTTTGAGTTTCCACAACTCAAAATTACTGCCATTAAACTTCTCTATCTCAAACCTCCTAGATATGCTCGCCATCTCTTTCCTGCAACAAAGATTTCAAAATCCTTTGCACAAGCTCCCACTCAAATGAAGATCAACTCAAAAAACCCTCTACCCAACAACTAGAACCAAAGGTGATTAGGCTCTGATACCAACTGAAAGGAAGCAAGGTATGCGGAAACGCTGCCTACACTGATCTACTGAGGAAAGATTTATACAAATTTTTACTTTTACAGTTACAGATTAAGATGCACATTAACAGAAAGATAATAACAACTTCCAAATGTAAACACAAAACTCACAACACAAGATTTACATGGGGAAAACCCTTTTAGGTAAAAAACCCCATAGTCTAAAGCCACCCAATATATTATTCAGGAATCAAGAAGATTACAATATACTTGTAGAGCAAGCTCTTACAGAAGTATATCCAACCAGAGATCCAGGAGGTAACTTGACATCTATAAGATTCTTACACACAACCTCCATCTCCAGCTCCTGATATATAGGAGATATGTAATACAATAAACTGTTACCGGTAATTACAAAACCATGAGCCAAAATCACCCAAAAGTGGCACCCAAATTATCTCCAATCAAATATGCCTTGTGATGTGCCAAAAAACACACCAACATGTGTAACTCTCCCCTTTACAGCTCTTTTATGTGTCCAACACATTTTACATTTCCCAAAAATAGGAGGTCCAACTTCTGGAGGTCATAACTTTTGATCCGGGTGTCTGATTGATGAACCATTTGATGCGTCAGAAAGATCATGAAGAGATCTATCACCTTGTAACCAACTTTGTTGGTTATGACAATTTTTGGAGCATTTAGGGAAGTTTCGATTATGATAATTGAGTTCAAAACATTTTTCGACAGTTTCAAAAAATAGAAATTTTAATATCTCGCGATCTAGATATGATCTTGAGTTGAAACTACCTGTGATGTTTACTTAGCTATTTCATACCTTCTGGGAAAATTTTAGGTCAATTCGAGGTCAAATGTAAACTTACTAAAAATAGTAAGTCTCACCATTTTTAGCCCTTTTGGAAACTTTGAAAGTTCTAGATCATTCTTCAAGATAAACGATATTCGAAAAGACCAAAAATGGGAAGAATAGTAATCTTTCAAAGTTGCAAGGTTGAGACACTTTTCTTAACATCGACCCCAAAATGTCTAAGTTGGTCAAAGTCTTAAGTTCCTTCTGAGCTCCACAATTTTGCATAGTGAAAACTTGCAAATTTGTGGACCTTTTATGGACTTCTTCTAAGGTTCTTAGTTCCTCATTTCCTTATGATGTCTTCTTCTCTACATAGTGAAAACTTGTGGATTTGTGGAACCTAAAAGGATGTCAATTATATTTCCAACCTGTGCAAAATTCCCTCTGAATTCTACATCTCTACAAGTGTGATGACTTGTGGACTTGGAGGGTTGGAAGGGGTGTTTGCTAATTTACCAAAGTCTATAGTTCCTATCAAACTCCACTTTTCCATGCTAGACATGTTAACTTGTAGGTTTGTGGAACCTAGAGGGATGTTGGTCACAATTCTAAAGTCCACAATTCCTTCCAATTCCTGCATCTCTACAAAGTATTAACTTATGGGTTTGTGGGATTTTCAAGGATATCTACAAATATTTCAAGGTCTATAAGTCCCTCTGGAACTCACCTTCCTACAAGCCTACAAAACAATGACTTAATTTTAAATACTTTTTTCTTTAAAACTTCTTGCACTTATTATGTGACTTGGCCATTTGTAGGAATAATATATTACTATTTCTCAAGCCAAATCCATGAAGTATGAATTCCAAGATGTTTTTTCATAATCAAATATCTCTTCATTCCTTAAGGAAGTTTTAGATATAGATTTGGGTCATATCAACTTAGATGACTTCAAAACCAGGATGTTTGGAGATGCTAGAATAGTGAGCTAGATGCATGGTAAGGAATGGATAGTGAAAGCAATAGGATTATCCAATTTAGTGCAATCCCTTGAGCTAATTATGGCATGTGGAAAACACTATATCCCAGGAACTAGGAAGATTGTGGGAGTTAAGGATGATGTCTTCTTAGATTTGAGCCCAAAAAGCATAGCTGAAGCTTTCCAAATTCCCCATCATGATGAGGTAATTTTACTAAAAAATTTAGATGGAGTGGAATTATTTAATCAAGATCTAGACACATGGTTGAAAATATTGAATAAGAAGTGGTTAGTAAAACCAATGACTACCATCTCAAAGTTGTCCAAGAAATTGGTAAGAAGTTATTTCTAAAGAGAGATTAATGACATGATAACTCTATTAAAAATAAAATAATGGGGCAATCATTTGCTAAGGACTTATCCCTGTGGATGGTAAGCTTCATCTTGATCATCCTAGAAGAAAACCAAATATTATATTAGGCCATCTTTTTGAGTAACAACATCAATAAGCAATTGTCAAAAGTGCAGGATACTAGAAGATTCCACATGACTTCATACATTATTTACTTAATAGATAGGAGATCCATATTCCCAAGGCTGACCAAAAATGGAATCATTTGAGATGCCCTTAATTAGGTGAAGGCATATGAATATTACCTTGAATTGGAGCTTAAAGACAATGAAAGACATTTAAAAAGAGTTAATTATGCCTTTGCATTTTATCTTATTAGAAAGATGGAGGGGGACATGAATAAAAGATTGTCATTGGAGGAAACTATGGCTATCTTAGAGCATGGGAATTGGTTCATTTAATTTCTAAAATTCACATACATTAGGATAGGTGGATCACAAGTGCATCATTCAGACTACTTAAGTATGTGGGTGACAAGGTATAATTGCTTGAGTTGAATAGACAACTATGTGAAACACATAAGGATTTAGCAGAAAAGCATAGAACAGGGATCCAATTTCCCATCACCATAAACACCTATACTTGTTCTTCTTTGTTGCATGCTAGAGCTTCAAATGCAAAATTACAAAGGTTAAATTTGTATATTCATGACACCAAAAAATATTTTGACCCAAAAGGAATTTTGGAGAAATTTGTAGGATCCCACCTCAAACATGTGCCTCATTTAGAAGATTATTTGGTAGATTGTGCTAATGAGTACACTATAAGGTAGAGGAAATTTACAAGGCTATGTTCCTTTCAAATAAAGGCCTTTGGAATGGTAATGGATCTTGATGAACTTTTAGATGATGGCAAGGTATTAAGAAAAGTATATGATAAGAGAGGCATATACTAGTTACCTATTACTCTTGTGGACTAATTTGAAGAAGAATAAGCTTCATTGGAGACTATCAACAAGTAAGTAATTGACTATAGCCTAAAATTTCTTGAGACCAAAGTAAAATAATTGGAGGTTTCTAGCGAGAAGATCACAAAGAAATAACAAACTTTAAAAGGAAGCTAGAAGACCAATAAGAATAAGGATCCAGAGAAGCAAAAGGCCAAAGAATGAGAGAAGTAGGAGGCAAAGGAGGCAAAAAAGTAGAAAGAAAAGGAAGGTATCAAAGGAGGAACAAATACAAGAAAAATATCCCTTGAAAAGGATGCCAAAGATCACATTCAAAGTTGGGGATACTTTTAAGGATGGCCATGATACTATTTTTGCTCCAGTCTCTCAAGTTCCTAATTCACAAGGACAAGCTTTAGGTTAGGTACTTGTCTTCCTCCACCAAAATCTTGTTTCAACTTATGTTCTAATAGCTCCATTACAAGACTCTAGACAAGTTCCACCTCTTTCTCTTATATATAGAACAACCCATTCTTTTGGAACCATTATTCTTCCTATCACAAATACGATTGCCTCCCCACCTACCTAAAGAACTATTCTTAATAAAACTCCTAGTACCCATGGCTCTCCTACTCAAGAACATAATATTAAATAACCTTCACAAAAGGAGATATCTTCCTTTCCATCTCCTGGGAAGACTCCTTCTTGTACTTCACCCAACTTTCCTCTGCCCTTGCCAAACATAATAAGGTGGCTCATAAAATAGAGAAGCAATCAACCCAATCCAAGGAGGATACAATCCATGGTGCACAAGGAAAATTTATGGAAAGGAAGTAGAGGAGAAAGCCATAGCTCAAGGATAAGGAAAAATTGAAGTTGATACTATGGAACAAAAGGAAGAGCAACCCTATAAGAATGAGGAAGAATAGAATCAAGAAAAATAAGCAGAGACACAAGAAGAAGAAGACAATGCAAAAAAGGGCAATGCCTTGATGATAAAGGAAGAAAAGATAATCAATGACATGGAACAAAAGCTACAAGAAGAAAAACAAAAGAAAGAGAAAGAGGAAACTAATGAAGAGTCATTAATCTAAACTAAAGTAGGCCAACTATAGACTCCTCAACTAGATAGCTTGATTATGCCAATTATGCCTACATGTTTGGAAATAAACATTCAAAAGAGGAAAATGATTGTGAAGCCTATTTATACATATTTATCTACCATTTTTGCCATATTTGACATGCCACCAATAAGGAGAAAACCTAGAAAATTATCTTCCATTGTCATATATGCATTTGGATCTAGGATTACAAAATTCCCACAACCTTGGTAGTTAAGGATGATAGATATCTATTGCCATTGGACTACTAGATCTCTAGAGTCAAGTTGGGTAAGCAAACTAGGGAGGCATACATCTAGTATATGTAAACTATTGTTTCTATTGTGGTGTCTTGAATGAACAAATATCAAAAGAGAAAACAAGAACTATGGGATAAAGTTCACCAATTGACTACAAGAAGTTGGTCAATCCTTTATATTCATTAGATGTAACTCTTACTACTCTAGTGGTGATCTCACAAAAGGAAGCCTGAGCCCTAGATGAAGTGAAGTGTATTGCATCTTCTACCAAGAAATGGATGGATGAACTATTTACACATGCCTCCAAAGTTATTGATGGTGCCATGACCACACTTGATAAGGTTAAAGTAGATGTAGATATGGTAAGTGATTTGATGGATTAATTGGATACCCATGGATAAAATCTTCCTTGCCTAGACATGATGTCAAACATAAAGTTTGATACATTAGTAAAAGAAGGCATACTGGATAGGCAAAACACCTCACTATTGGATGAATAGATGGAAATAATCAATTTGAGGGTAGATTTGTTGGAAGAAGGAATGAATAAGATCAAGTGTGTTCACAATGATAGTGTAGATATCATAATAGGTGTACAAGAGTTAATTGATACAACTATAGGGTGTTTCTATAAAGAAGACTAGGAAGTAAATGAAGCAACAATTCTAAAGCATTATCTCAAGGAAGTGATCTATTAGGATCTTGGCCAACCAATATGCTTTGATCCAGCCTCTTTTGATAAGTTAATATCTTTGAATTTTTTGTTCAAATAATTTGAGAAGTAGATACCAATGAGGCATGCACAAAATACCAATTTTCAAATGTATATATTGCTTATTTATTTAGGTCAAATGTTTTTGATGGACTAGACATGGAGGCGATGAATGAGTCCCTTACTATATTCATGTATTATAGGAGAAGAGGAAAGGATAGAAAATCAAATTATCATTAAAGATGCTAGTGAGGATGAGAAGGTTGACTAAGGAGAGGCTCCTTGACCTTGGTGTCACACGTTTGATTTTTTTCTTTTATTGCAAATGTAATATTAAAGATGTCTTAAGATGGACCTATTTAAAATTTGATTTTGGGCCTAGGGATATTTGAATTCTAGTCATTGATGTAAAGTGGTCCTTGGATATGATGCCCAAGAGGTTTCATATTTATAGAAGATTGATAGGCTTTATTAAGCGTTCAAAACTTGAGAGTTAAAAGTTGGCTATATAGGAGTAGAACATTAAGTTAGTTAATTTTATCATTAATTTTCTTTGTAGATCCAAGTTTTCCAAACTAGGTCATGTTGTAATGAATCAATTTTTAAATTCAAATGAGAAGAATATAATCCAAGGCATGTTGGATGAAAAATATTTTGAATTAATAGACCATGGGAGGTGTTGTATCGAATTTGATTATGGAATACAACAATTTCATGTATTTATTTCCATTTGTTTAAGTCCTTAGGAATCTACACTACTTTGTGTTAATGCTTTTGAGTAATATAGATCAAGCAAAGTTGGTTTACTGTGATTTCATTGTCTTAGAAAAATTGAAAATTGAACTCATTACAAAACATGCTCATTTTTATTTTCTTTTCTCTAAACCCTAACACTTTTGCCTTTTATTTTAGACCTATTTGGATTAAGATTAATTTAAGAAGAAAAATTATAGATTTTCTACCCAAACAATTAGACCTATGGTTTACAAGTAGTAATAATATTGCTAGTGCAATGTCCCAAGATTTTGTTCAAGACATTAACAGACAAAAATTGACTAAAGATTTTTTTTGTGAAATAGAAGTGGTAATAAGAAACCACATAACATGTTCTATCATGACCAAGGTGTCATATGTAATCCATAATGACACTCTTGGCACATGTACACCAATGTATAAAGTATAGTAGAAGACTTAACAATACCATGGGACAAGATACCATGGTTGGAATAGAAAATAAGGCATGGAGTAGAGACAGGATCTCCAAGAGCATTGGAAAACCTTCACAATATCTCTGCTGAACCACCCCATAGATTTCATATAGTTACAACAAGTAGAAGGACCAATACTACCAATTTTGGGTTTCTGAAGGAACTTGTAGACATGTTGGACTTTAGACCCAAGTTGCAACTTACAACTCTCCACAATAGTTCAGGTTTAGGATTGGGATTTCAATTGTAGTTCTAATATGCACCCTGATGCAGGAGCATCCAAGTCCACGAGCAATCCTCATCAACCAAAAATATTTCCTTGCTTTCTTTCTTGTTTGTTTTCCTTATTGTTTTTATTGTAGGAGTCGATGATCAAATTTTTAAGAAACCCTAGTTGGTTCATGGACAAGTAATGACTTCATCTTGATGAGGAGCCAAATGGGTGCTAACAATTCAAGCTTGGTGAGATTTTAATCAAAATTGAGAAAGTTATGCTTTGGCGAAACTTTGGCACCTGTTTGCATTTGTGAGTCTTTGTACTTGCAACTGGATTACGGGTCTTTGGGGTGCAATATGATTTGTAGAACCTTTGAACCCTACTAAATGCCCTCAAATTTCCACCAAGTCCCTATAGACTTCATTCCCCCATCATATGCCTTTTGTAGACCTTTTGTGTCTATCTGGATCTGTAGGACTTTGTCCCCCTACCGAATACTTTCCTTTGCATTCAATTTTCTCTCTAAAGTCCCGTTGGACTTGAAACCTCCATCGTTGTTGTTTATCTCTCTCTTAGAGAGATTTGGAATGCATTTGGATCTGCGGGACTTTTAGTCCATGCCAGATCCCTTCAGATCCCCGCAAGTCTTGATGGACTTGAATCTTCCATCGACCCCTCTTCTCGCACTCCTACAAAGTTTTCATTTAGCAGTGGATTTTTCCCGTAAGCCTGGTAATCCCCGCTATCTCGATGAACTGGTATTTCCCACCATCCTGATGACTCGACTTCCTCCGCATTATCCCAATGACTCATTTTTTTGCCTAACCACTTGAACATGCCTAAAATTGACAAAAATATAGTTATAATGGTCTGCATTATGGATCAAAGGAGCCAATAATCATGTTAGAATTGTTATGGAGTAAAATGTGTACACTAGCATTCTACACCTAGTTTAGCACCTGGGTGGACGTAAAATGTTTACACTTGTTAATCAGGACCTATTTTAACACCTTTTTGAACATTAAATGATTAAATCTTGATTCTGATGAATAAACCTGACAAAATAAGGTCAGGACTGGTCTAAGCCCACTTAAATGGACACTCTCTAGAGTTTGTGGGGCTAAAGGACCAGGGCACCTAGTGCCCGCCCTGGTCTCAAATGTTAGCCCCGATCTTATTTTTGTGGTGTTAGCTTAGAACACCTCCCTAGCTTTTACATGTCAACCCCATTTGGTTTTATTTGTCATTGGTGAGCGAGAATGAATATATAAAGGAGTTTTATAATTCATTTTATACCTATCTTGTTATGAGAAGAATTAGAATTGCTTACATATTTGATCTCCTATGCTCAAGTGCTCTTCATGCTTGAAATTGCTACGTGCTTGTGGATGTTATGAAGTTCATTTGTAGGTTTTCAAGGAAGTCCAAGTTATCTTTATCCATCTCCTTGTTGGTGCATGATCTTGAGTTATCTACTCCAACTAGGCCGGTTTCACATATTGTGGTAATCTTTATCACTTTCATTCATACTTTCATCATATATTGTTGATCTTGCCTCTGCCCTCCTAGTGCACACACTCTTGGATCACTAATCATCATTGTATTGGAGGTGGAAACACCAACATGGGGTTTGACTAAGGCAAGCCCCTAAACATAGCACAACATTTTCCCTCTTTGCTTGTGTGTAGGTTGAAGATACATGTTTATGAAGATAAGATCAGGGAAGAAGAAAGGGTTTGTAGGTAAAAGTCTGGTGAAACTTAGAGATTCTGTAAAGCCCTAAATTGGGTCTAAGGCATGCATCACCCTGTTAGAAATGAAGGTGCAAACCACACAACAAAATCTGATTCAAACCTTATTATCCTCTAAACAATGTAGAATCAATAGAGATTGCAACAGAAATCAAAACCCAATACACAGAAATAACATGCTCTAAGAACTGAACACATAACACAGTATGTAACGTGGAGAAAACTCTTTCGGGTAAAAAACTCCACCAAGAAAAGAGGCTCCAAGTTGTATTATCTTCAAATATGAGATTACAATACATGCACTTCCTCTCTCCTTCAGTCTTCAATCTAGCACCTCCTGTTACTCTCTAATCTAATAAAAATGTAGTACAAATATGCTTATAAAAGGGGGTTGTCTTCTAGGGCAAGATAACTGACAAAATATTGACTATAAGATCTATGACCTTACATGATGAACGATCTAGATTCACAATGATAAAATATAAATAAAATGTGGTTTCAGGGGCACTACCCCCGAACCCCCGCTGGGGCGCGTGGCCCCCTTGTAGGGGGAAACCCCCTTACGACCCCCCATCATGGACAAATGAGTCTCAAGGACTGGATATAAACATGTAGCTGAAACAAGATCGCTACTGGTGAAACCTTTCATCCCTTATGGGTGATTTACAAACAACATTAGGAGTAATTAATTACATAGGATTTACAAGGTTGATGGCACCTTAATCCTAACACACCCTAGTCTTTTGGTGCTCCCAAACTAAGGTCTAGGTTCTGATCTATCTCTTGATCTCTGTTGTACTTTTTGATTTTCTGTTTCCATTTTTGACTGTCGTATATTTGCTGATCTTTGTCAATTAAGATTTCATGTTTTGCCCTTTTTTGCTTGGTTAGTTTTGGTTGGATTTGGTTGATTCTCCTCTATACAATAAAAGGGAAGAACCCCTGTAGGTCAGCTCTCTTTCATGGGTAGAAGCCAAGCTCAGTTTGTGTCCTAATGTTTATGGAAGAGGGTTTGACCTAGTTTAACTTCTTAGGCTAGATCTCTCTTTTCCTATCTAACATTTTGGTGAACCTGACATTTCTTGCACTTTGGCATACTTCTTGATTTATATATGAGTTGCTTTCTTCCCTAGATCTGATTTGTATTAAGTCCATTGATCATTTTGCACATCTACATAGCTCATTTCTACATTGTTTCAAAATTAGGGTTTACAAAAACCTTGCATTGTTAGAAAACCTAGCTAGTCTTGAACCTAGGGTTTGGAGATTAGTGTTTTATTTCAGACCTTTGTGGCATGATTAATTTGATTTGATTTTCTATAGCATATCATCTTTGTGTTTAAAGAAAAGACATTCTTGCATATTTGCATTGAAAAGTGAAAAATCAAGCATTTTAGGGTTCAGAAAAAGCATACTTATTGCATTATTTTCATTGAATAAGTTTTAGATCATCACAAAAAGATTTAAATTTCTGATTTTTGCATCAGATCTGATTGGTATTGCAGCAGATAATCATTTCATATTGCTTATCTTGCATTTGAAACTATTCATTTGCTAGGGTTTGTTAAGAAAAAGTTGCATTTTTTTTAGAAAACCTAGTTTTTGTGAAATCTAGGGTTTGTGATTCATATCTCATTTCAGATTTTGCTTTGCATTTGAAATCTGATTTTACATTGTTCTCATACATCATATGTGTCATCTTGTATTGAAATTTGAAAAGAAGAACAATTTTTGCATTGATAAATTTTGAGAAAAGCATTAAATTTAGGGTTTGATTTGAAGATGATTATTGATGATATCTAATTTGCTTTTCAATAGGCCCCAGGACTGGCCAACCCTCTTCACGAAATCCAGCTCTCCAACGAGCCAGACCACCCTCGTGTCTCACCTCCTCTCGACTGGCTACTTCCACGAGAGCAAGAGTGACGTGGAGGTTCACCTCATGGCAAGGAGAGAGGGTCCGTGTGCACACCAAAGCTGACTCAACTTCCCTAGGCCATCGAGTCGTGATTTTGAGTATACAGACTCATCAAAAAGGATGCTTCTTTTTATTACTTGGTTCTTTGTTATGCTTCTCTTTCCCTAGTGGTTGGTCTTTCTTGCTTTGACCATGCTTTGGGTAAAGTTTGAGATGGAGCCTCCAACACTTATCATCCTAATGCCCTCTAATTTTGGAATGGGAATAATAATTGTTAGTCTTACACATGCTCAAATTAGAATTCTCATTCCCTTCCTTTAATGTTCCTTTGTCTTTCTCTTGCCTTGGCTTAGGTGACTAGATTCTCCTTTTTCCATCCATACTATGAGACTTATACTCCTTAGTGGTGGTGTTCATTTTGCAAATAAAACTATAATGATTATCTCTTCCACAAACTATGCATGGAACTTGTAATATGCAATCTTGTGTTCTATGTCCTTTCTTTTTGCAATTTGAACAAAAGATGGGATTCTTACCCACATGCTCAATTAATTGTGGAGTAGGTGGAGTGCAATCTCGCCATTTCTTCTTTTAATAGTGGAGTTTTTCTTTCCTCTTTTTCCTTAGGTTGTTGCTCTTTCTTTAGAGACATTCTAAAATCATCTTGAGGCTTAATAAACAAAATATTAGATGAATTTTTACATCCCATGAGTTGTCCTTGATTTGTGCATAGTGAAGATCACATTGAGCTTCCTCTAATCTCCATGCCTCCATAACCAAGTCCCTCAAATGGTGGTCTTTCCTTCACTATGATGCTCTAGAGTATTTCGTGGCCATTTTTACCAAGTCCTCTTCCAATATATCCCATCCTTGCAAGCAATCTTGAACATCACTCTTCATGTTCTCTTTAAACTCACAAGTGGAATTATTAGTTTTCAAATTATTATAGAAAACTTTTTCATGGATGCTCTTGCATACCTTTTCAATAGCTTCATCTTCTTTTTGAGAAGGGGTTGCTCGACTTTTCTTTATAGACTCCTCTTTCTCTTCTTAAATATTTAATAGAAGTACATCCTTCTCTTTCAATTCTTGTTGCAATTCCTTAATTCTCTAATTGAAATGACAGCTTTCTTTCCAAAGAGCTCTATTTTCTTCCAAAATAACCTTTTGGATTTCTTGGATATCTTCAAGCTTCTTCTTCATGGATTTAGTCATGGTTGATTCTTTACAACCTACACACCTTGATATTAATTACAATTATAGTTATACACATAAAAATTATGTGTAAGCAAAACTCCTCTACAAATCCCAATAAACTTGCTACTCTAATACCAATTGAACTGTAAAATTTCAAGGCGTGTGCTTATAGAAATTACAAAACCAAGAATTAATTTTATAGGAAGTTTATAATTAAACATTAACTCTTCATGTAAATTTGACGGGTAGGTGACTATCACAACATTTGGTAGAATAGTTTGCATGTGTTGTCTACAGGTAGACATTCCTAGAGCCATTTTGACAAACATTTCATGGGCAAAATCTATGAATATTGATTTCTGAAACAATTTATTTAATACTTGGTATGTGTTGTTGGTTTTCTATTGTAGGTGTAAACTTCTTTGAAGTATGTTCTCAAACATTTTAGGAGTATGTCTCAATTTCCTTCATGAATACTTGCATTGTTAGATAGTTCATGCACAGTGATTAAGGAAGGACCCCCTTTCCACTAATGTTATCTAGTAAATCAATTTTATTGTTTGCTTTACACTTTCAAACTTTGGATCATACACAACTTTTTCTTTGAGTTATTTAATGATAGGATACCTTGGATTGATCTCGAGGACTTTGCATGTAACTTTGCTTCTTGGCATTTGGGAAAGTTTGTGATCGCATAACTCCCTCCATGTTTGCATTCAACATAATATCTAAAGCCATCCTACTACCATGATGATAAGTCTTAGGTATTAGAAGTGGAGAGCATGCTTTCCAATCTAAGATGCGATTATGATGGGATAATTAGGATGTGGATCAAAGCTATCAATAAGCTTACCAAATAACATGAAGAATACATGAATGGTTTCTTTCTACACAAATGGTCTACTGTCCTTAACTCCATGAACACATAGTTTGACACATTTCCAAGTTTAAATAGCTCATACAAAGTCACATTTCCAACGAAACCATTCACCTGGATTTCAACGTCCCATCTTTACTTAAGAATTTCTACACCACTTGTTTCTACCTCCAAATGTTCACCATTATTCTTTGGTGGGTGTCCATATCATGTTTTGAGGTTGGTAAAGGTTGCATTTGATATTACACCTACCAATTACATGTGCTTGAAAGTTTTTAAAATCTTTTCCAACAAACTCATTTTGTGGTTATTCTGCAATCATTGTTTTCCATAACATCACAATTTTCTGAGACAGTCTATCAAATAGTTATCACGCTTCGTCTATGTTTCTATATTTTGTATACACCATACCAGAGCAGTTACAACTACAACTTCTAACCAAAAGCCTCTTTTCCACACGTTGTTTTAAAGTTGCTCGTGATGGCATATCACAGGAGGATGATGGTGATAGGCATGGGATTTGGGTCTGTAGTCGCCAGTTGTATTTCCTTGAAGTCTCTGCTACCTTCCTCTATTTTAGTGTTTTTCATACGTGTCTATAAGGGACAGATGCAACCATAATATCTAACCTAAATCTTGCTCCCATTATTCTTTAATTGATATCCATGGCCTTTGCCAGTCATGAGAGCTGCAACAGCAGCATTCAGTTATGCACATTCATTCCTCCTGAGCACTACAACTATATCATCTAACAAAATTTGACTTTCCTTCATGCCTTAGTAGTTGCACATACCCTGTTGCAAGGCTCCCACTCTGGAATAGGCCATGGAGGTGCCTGGTGAAGCTTAGTTTTACACCTCCCAATTGCATTTGCTTAAGAAAATTGATCCTTCAACAAATCCACTTTGAGCTTACAGTACCCTGACTGTGTTACATTCGATGAAATGATGTTTCTTTTAAGGTATGTACTTTCATAGTTTACATTCATGTCAAACACTATTCCAAGCACCATTATCATTGCAAGCATAGGGGAACACTGGCAACAATTATGGAATGTGATAAAGGTTGTGGCATTTACCTTTACATCTGCAAATGGCTTCTGCCTGAAAGGTTTTGAAGTCATACCAATACACCCATTTTGAAAATATCTAGTGTGCATGGCATGGAGGAATGTTGGCAAATGGCATGAGATTTAGCTTTACGCCTACTCACTGCATCTGCTCAAATGTTTCTAGTGTCTCCTCAACAAATCCACTCAAAACATAGCTTGCAATTTGGCGTCCTAGCTTGAGAAGTTGTTTCATGGAGGTGTTCACATCTTTGTGGGAGTAGAGTTTCATGTGGAAGTTGGAACTTTCTGTACATGTTCATGCAGGTAGCAAATGTCCGCGCCATATGTTTTATTTTTGTTGGCTTTAACATAAAGCTTTGTGGAGGTTTAGCATGCATAGGAAATGGGGGTGTAAAGAGCACTTTGCTTATATCCTTTAGGACTAGGCATTTCTGCCTTTATAAAGGCTTTTAAAACTTTTTCCCTTTGTATCCTTGTGGGAATGTAGGGTCCATAAGGATATGGGGAAGTCAAGGCATTTTGGACTTCTCTAGGAGCCTCAAAGTTCCACATCCCCATCGAGAGGATATAGGTATTTAGGAAATGTGTAAATGTTCACCAAAGTTCCACCAACTTAAATCAAAATTGTGATTAATTAAATTGTGAACTTAGAAAGCTTGAAAATTAAGAGATAAATTTGCAAAAATATGAAAATTTTTAATACAAATCATTTTTCAGTCATGGTGACTGTAACAACATTTAGTTATGCAAGGGCATGGGAAGGTCTCTCCACATAGTGCATGTTCATTCTGCCTGAGTGCTACAACTGTCATCTAACAAAATTCAACTTTGTTGCACACCTCAATGGGTACCCATACAGTATTATAAGGCTCCCACTCTAGCACAAGCTATGGACTACCTAGTGAAGCTTGTGGAACTTGGTTTTACACCTCCGAATTGTATTTACTTTAGAATTTCTAACATTTCTTAAACAAATCCACTTTGAGCTTACCCTGCATGTGTTACATTCCATGAAATGATGTTTCTTTGAGGTATTCAAATGGTTCATGTACCTTGTCTTTTCTTCCATAGTTTACATTTACGTCAAACACTATTCCAAGCACCATTGACATGGTATGAGAATGTGGGCAACAATTGTGGAATGTGATAAAGGTCTTGGCATTTACCTTTACATTTGCAAATGAATTCTACCTCAAAGTTTTTGAAGTCATATCAATAAACCTTTTCAAAAATATCTAGTGTGCATGGCATGGAGGAATGTTGCCAAAGGGCATGAGATTTAGCCTTATACCTAATCACTACATTTGCTCAAACATTTCTAATGTCTCCTCAACAAATCCACTCAAAACATATGCTACAATTTATCATCCCATCATGAGAAGTTGTTTCATGGATATGTTCACATATTTGCGGGAATCCAAGTTTCATATGGAAGATGGAACTTTCTGTACATGTTCATGCAGGGAGAAAAAGTTTGCACCATATGTTTTATTTTTGTTTTCTTTAATATAAGGCTTTGTAGAGGTTTAACATGTGTGGGAAATGGGGGTGTAAGGAGAAATTTCCTTATATCCTTCAAGACTCCACATTTCCACCTTTATAATGGATTTTAAAACTTTTTATCTTTTCCCCTTTATATCCTTATGGGATTGTCGGATCTATAGGGATGTGGGAAGTCAAGGCATCTTGCACTTCCCTAGCAACCTCAGAGTTCCTCATCCCTTCCCTTTAAATGACTTATTTTATTTTTGGCATTTAATTTTTTATATTGTAGGGTTTCAAGTAGTAGGAGGATATAGGTATTTAGGAAATGTGTAAATGTCCACCGAAGTTCCACCAGCTTAAACTGAAATACTATTAATTAAAATGTGAACTTAGAAATCTCCTAATTTTAATCATCTTAAACTTGACAAATATTGAACACATCAACCAATTTTCAAATTTTTGTTGACGACTCTATACGAATATTGTTGAATTCAAGTGTATGCAAAATTTAAACATTATGACTTTGCACTATCATCGATTAAGTGTATAAATAAAATTTGATGAATTTAATAAAATTGCATGGCAAAATTTATTTGTGGCCATGTGTCAAACATTTAAATAATTTCATATTCACCCTTGCAAAACCATTGTGCCTACATTTGCGCTTAATATAATATGTAATTAACATGTCAAACTTGAGGAAAGCTAGTTAGAACATATGATCAACCTTTTGAACTATCGCATGACTTTATGAAACTAAAAACTACATTGAAAACCTATATTTGTACCACTAAGGTCATTAAATCATCTTATCATTCTCATGTAAACCATCTTGAGATGCTTTCAGGAGACTGAACTGGGCTACAACTTTTGTTAAACTAATGAAGAAAGCTTACAATGAAAACTTTTAAATAAGCACCCAATTCTAATTTTTATTTATGCAACAAAAGATTACCCATAAAAGATTATGTGAGTGTTTAAAATCAACAATAAGAAAATCAACAAACCACAAAGTTACAACACATAACACCAAATGTACGAAAAGAAACCATTTCAGGAAAAAATCAACCACCATAGAGAGGATCAAGAATGTATTAATTTTCAAGAATAGAATACATATGCAACACTCTAACTCCCTTCAATTTGACAACATTCTTGCAGTACTTGTGTACTTGTGAAATAACATAATGAAACTACTATCTCATGCCTCCAATTTATAGAGAAATGGGAGAGGAATACCACAAATGGTTTCCCAAAATAACATACTATTAAACCATGGTAAAATACAAAAATCCCCATGTCCAAAATGAAGAGGCTCTTCTAAGAATAGGAAATGTAACTCCCAACGAGCCATGAATAGAAAAAGAACCTTTATACTAATAATAGACAACATCAACCGTTAAGGGCATGATTCAGTGGTTAAGTTGCTCGATTGTAGTGGCGGCCACCAGAGTTCAAACCCCCGCTGGGCCAACGAGCTCGCAGACTTTACGCCTTCATTGGGCCAATGAGCTCATGGGTTTGAAGTGTTCTTGCTAGGGGATGAGGTCCCCCATGTTGTGGCCTCACCGGTTCATAGCTCCAGGCAAAAGCATTATCATGGAGCCGGAGGGCGTGTCACGCCAGTGTCACCGGTCACGTTAAAAAGTTTACTAGAAGCATTATCTTTTAAAAAAATAGACAATATCTTTGACTTTTAAATTCTGCATAATGACGCTTATCCCAAGGTAGGCATCCAAAATCATCACTCAAATTATCTACTACTCAATTATCATTCCCATGTTCAGAATTATGTTTAAAATAGCTTCGTAACTACCACTGCCAACTCCAACTCCTTCATGAATGTCATTACAACTAATATTCCAAGTAAACAAAGAGAATACTAATAAAATAATAATATCTCTCAACAACATAGGTGTCAAAGTGCCCATTCCAAAATTGTTGGAGATGCATAAAAAATGATACATTAGGATTGCAATTAAATATCACACTATCCTAACACAAACTGCTTTGTGACTAAGACTAATGACTGATGACTTTGACTTGATAAGAATTACAACACTTTAAACAATTTAGAATATTTGCAACCAAAACTTATCGACCTAGACATTAATGTTTTTAATCTAATCAAGACAAGGCAACAAAGGGACTTCACATGTGACTTAGAAGACCAATGAAACATGAATTTTAGGATTTCAACTCAATTAGCACATGTCCTTTAATGAATATGAAAAGTTTAAAATTTACCAAGGTTAAAAATGAGGATAATGACTATAGTCTAGGGTGATAATGCAACTGCACTATAGTCCAATATAATTTTCCTTCTCTATTTCTTCATGTCTTTGTTTTGCAACTATCCCTATATCTAAATTCACTTTTTTATTCATATTTATTTGATTTGTTCATGACTGTACAAATTTATTAATCACTTTGGAATCCATTCATATCAATGTGATCATATGTAGAGTGTTTGTGGGGTGTGCAAGGTGTTGAAACTACCAATAAAACCTACGACGGTGTTTGTTTCTTAGGTAGTGTGTCACTGTGCAATGGAGAACAAGATAGGAGATGAAATATCACTTATATGCTTGGGAGAAGAGGTCAAGAAGGATTGAGATTTACAACAAGGGTTTTCAAAATAGGATTTAACAATAATGGAGGATTGGGTGAAAGGGACTTAGGGAGAGGAAATCCCTAAAAAGGAATAGGATCAAGATGGAAATGCTTTGGTGAAGGGAAATAATGGAGATCATAAAGGAAGCTTCGACAATAGAGGAATTTAGATTTTAGCCATAGAGGGGAGTGGATAAGTAGTGGAAATCTAAAAACTTAGTACAATGAGAGTGTTACGAAGTGTTCATTGAGTTCAAATGAGGAAGATTGGGGTTTTATCTCAAGCTTAACTCTACTTACCATTTGAATTTGGATTAGGGATACACTACGTTAGGTTTTCTACACTCCAAATTTGTAATAAAATAGAGTTAATTAAGACTATAGAACCCAAGTGTGATTTGTACTCTCTAGTCTTAGCTGTAATTTATCATAATTTAATTAAATTTTAACCTAAGACTTCTAGATTGATTATAGGAGTGAAAATAGGTCTAGGGGTGAACGAAAATGAAAAGGGATAAGATGTGTTAATTTGTTTCATTAAAGTGTATATCAAAATAGAAGAAATTAAATCTATTTAGATCAACTAAACAAGCCCGATCTAAAACTAATCAACCTACACAAGAGTTGGGATTGACTAATGACAAGAGACATGTAGTTAGAAACACAAACTAGAAAATTGAAATAAACAAAGACTAAACTAGGAAAGGAAAACTTGCAAGAGGTAAAAAAGAAAATTGTGAAAGGAAGCAAACATTTCCTACACTAATTTATAAGAGGAGGTGTGTGAAAAAATTAAACTAATCATATAGTTACAAGGAAATAAACACAAAAGTAATATACCATAACATAGTGATTTATGTGGGGAAAACCCTTTAAGGAGAAAAACCCCCACACTCCAAAGAAACTTAATCTATTATTCATTAATCAAAGGTTACAATACACTTGCAAAGTCTAATCCTTACTAGAGATATAGAGTAATTCTGGTAGCATAACAGTACCTACAAACTCACTATCAAAATCTCCATCTCTATTAGGAAAGGTGTCTCAACCTTGCAACTACAAAAGGTTACTATTCTTCCTAGTTTTGGTCTTTTCAAATACCCTTTATCGTGAAGAATGGTTTAGAACTTTCAAAGTTTCCAAAAGGGCTAAAAATGGTAGGGCTTACTATTTTTAGTAACTCTACATTTGAGTTTAGATGGACCTAAAATTTTCCCAAAAGGTGCGGAACTGCCAAGTAAACATCTCAGGTGAGTTTTGACTCAAGATCATGCATAGACTGCAAGAGATTAAAGTTTCTATTTTTTGAAACTCCCAGATAAAGTTTTAAACTCAAATCTGAGGCACTTAGAGGTCCCTAAATTCCTTTAAAGTTGTCATAACTAGTGAAGCTCATTATGGCTTGATAGATCTCTTCACGAGCTTTCCAACGCATCAAACGATTCATCAATCAGACACTTGGATCAAAACTTATGGCCTTTGGAAGTTGGCCTCCTATTTTGGGAAATGTGAAAACGTGTTGGATACTTAAAAGAGCTGTAAAGGGGAGAGTTATACATGTTGGTGTGTGATTTGGCATATCACAAAGGCATCTTTGATTGGAGATAATTTGGGTGTCACTTTTGGGTGGTTTTGGCTCATGGTTTTGTAACTGTCGTTGACGGTTTACTGTATTGTATCTCCTATATATCAAGAACTTGAGATGGAGGTTGGGTGCAAAAGTCTTATAGATGTTGAGTTACCTCCAAATCTCTGTTTGGTTATACTCCTATGAAATCTTTCTCTGCAAGTATATTGTAATCTTCTTGATTCCTGAATATCATATTGGGTATCTTTGGAGTGTGGGGTTTTTCTCTCGAAAGGGTTCCCCCACGTAATTACTGTGTTATGGTATGATTTCTATTTATGATTATTTTTGTAACTGTTGTAAATATCTAAAAAGTTCTTCATATCTCTCCCCTCAAGATTAGTGTATGAAGATGTTCTGCTACCTTAGCTTCCTTACAAACTCAAGAACCCAATAAATAGGAGAGAAAATGCATTAAACCATGAAATGGTAATTAGAGAACCATGACCTAAAACCATCCAAAATGTGGCATCCAAATCCCTAGTTAAAGTCCAACACCCAAACCCCAAGACGAGTCTTGTTGAGTGAATATTTTGTCGTTAACTCACTAACGACAAAATGGTTATATCGCCACAGCTATGATGAGATAGAGTCTCTCCTCTCAGCAAGGGGAGGTTCCCTCTAGTTGCTCTAACTATTACAAACAAACAAGTTACAAAGCTTATTTACACTAAACACTATTTTCATGGTGATTCCATTTCATCCTATTCTCTTTTTTCAGAATAGATGTTCTAACTTCAAAATGATAATCTCAGTGAAATTGATATTAAAGAACTTACTAACTATCACAAAACAACAGAAACACAAAGTCTTCTGTCGCTTCACTTACTAATTGCAAATAGAATTATTTAAAGTTTAATGCAACCCAAAGTCTCCACTCTTCTCCAAGATGGTATAAGTAAATTGAATATAACAACTTGCGGCACAAAGTCTTCAAGCTATTTTACTCTCACAAACATTAACACAATCCTCACAAATGATTTGATAACACAAAGTTTATCACAATCAAATTAAGAACGCTCTTCAATCACTTGAAATAACCTCCACACCTTAATTATTATCAAAGAAGATTATGATAGAAAGACGTAAGAACAATACTATCATAACACAAATAATCCCAAGACAGATTGGAATTGAACTTGCTTTCTTGTATTGATAAATATTTGATAATTGATTTTCACAAAAAAACACAAAGTCTTGATTGGCTTCTCATTTTGCCAGAGTTTTCTTACAATAGATAAAAGATAAAAATTACAATAGATGCCCTCTTTATTTATAGGGAGGAGCCTGGAGAAAAAATAGGAAAAATCTAACTACTTTGACTTATTCAAAAATAGGAGTCCTAATTGAGTTGGGACTTCCTTTGTCTCACATGTAATTACATTTTGGAAAAAAGTCATGTGAGGATGTCCAAAACTAAATACAAATTGCATATACAAAACTGAAAATAAACTAAGGCATGAAAAAGAATTTCAGCTTCTACCATCATTCTTCTTCAGAAAATCTTGGTACATGGTTTTTACTACTGACATTTCACAAACATCAGGTCCAACTATATTTCTTGAAATGGTATGAGCCCTAAGAACTGCATCCTTGACCGCTTTTATCACCTTCTCATGCTTTTTGAGGTTATCCTTCAAATTTTCAAAGGTTGAATGATAATCATAAAGATTATCCATTGAAGCCATTGTCAACACCTCATCTTCAAACTTCTGCTGAATCATTTTCTCAAAAGCATCAATCGTTTCCTCCACCAAAAGAAACTTGTGATCTTCACCTGTTAGAGTGCATGGTAGTTCCTCTAACCTGTGCAGAAGAGTGACATCACTATCTTCATTGTTTTCTTGTACTTGGCACAAATCATCAAGCATGCCTCTTATCACATTAATGTGATGAGTCAGAGATTCTTTGGTCTTGAGATAAGACTCTCGATTTGATACGACACCAATCACAATCAAATTCTTTATCTTCATTTTCTTCATCTCAATCCATTCCCCCAAAGTGTCTTCTTGATCTTGAAGTTCTTGAGATAATGAATCAAAAATATTATCCAGTTCAGCTTTTGCCTTTTCCATTTTTTCCTTTCTCTCCACTGTGGTCTTCAAGAGAACTCTGCCCTATGCCAAAAAACGTTCTAGAATATCACCAACCACTCTTCCTCTGGCTTGAACCTTTTCAACCTTTTGAATCAAAGGGTCTTCAACAGTAACTACCATTGTTTCCACAATTTCTGATGATTTCACTATCTTCTGAAGAACGGCAACAAGCTACTCAGCCTTAGCTTTATAATGTTCTTTTTCTTTCTTTTCCTCATCAAATTTTACAAGAAAAGAGCTTGATGTTGCCTGAAAATCTGACTTAAGGCCTTCATGAGTCAGCTTTCCCAATTCAACTCTAGAAATAATATAATCATTCACATCAAAAGTATATGTGGTGACATCAGGAGGTCATCTAGCAATCTCCGCATACCTGACTCCTTCAGTTCCATCTATTTATTATGCATAATAATCAATTGTCTACATAACTCCATCAAAACTACCTTATCACTTAGATATCTCGGTAACATATATGGATACCCTGGATAATATCCAACTCTTAAATAAGTAAAAGTGGGAAATTGGAGAAACAAAAAACCACAAGAATTAACCACTTCCCATGCTTCATCTGATACTCTTTTCTATTCAAGCTCACTGTTCCATAAGCACATGAAAACTAAAAAGAATGCATCATTCACCCTTTGAAAATGGTGAATAGAACCTTTTAGAGTTATTTGCGGATAGTACTAAAAAATTGGCACTAGCCTCCGATCACCATTCTAAGTCAGACCTGGAAATATCCCCATGCTTGCAGCTGCATACACCAAATATGAGGTCATATAGAACTTCAAAGTTGTATTAACCTTGATCAACTGATCATGTAGAGCATTGCTGATTTGCTCTCCCTAGAATATCTTCTGTTGCCCTTTGAGAATGACCCTGATGTAGGTGTACATCCATTCTTGGAATTTAGATGAAGAAGGAAGACCCCTGATTCTACGCAACAATGTAATCAAAGCACTGACTTCTTCCAGAAAATCACTCCTCGGGAGTTCCTTAGGCCACCTAGACAGATTGTTCCTAGGAGTTTTCAACCATTTGCTATTGATATGCTTCTTTGCAAATTCCACATCAGTCTCAAAATCCTTCTGACCTTTAGCAAAGTCAATTTTCCTGATATTTTCTATAGGTGGACACATGAAAATCTTATCAAGGAACTCTGCATCTAGCCTCATGATTACATTCCCCTGAGAATCAGTCACAGTTCTAGTATCCCTATTATAGTGGCTTGCCTCTTGGAGGACAAACTCTAGATTATGAGCTGCCACCGGAAAAGATGCTACTAGGTGTATGTTGTTGTCAACGATCTTATGCATGTAGCGGGGAGGATTTGCCTGTTTGGTCCTTTCTACAAACTCTGCCATGTCTACTTGTCCTATCTTTGTATCTTTGATCTCATCTACATTGGATTGTATTGAAGTAGCAGGGAAAACCCCTTGGTACTTGTACTTCATGATTTTGGCCTTGGACGGAGATGACTCTGACATCAGCTTTGAAGAGAGAACTTGAAACAAAGTCGATCACAACTGCTTGATGAAACTGCAAAAGTTCATAATCTCGTAGTTAGGGGAAAAATTGGCAAATTAGGGGCACTGTGAATTGATGATCATGAACATAGGAATATGCTTGAAAGGGCTTGAGAGCATGCAAGTCAAGAAAGTTGGCGAAAGTGGGCTATAGGTATCATTTTGTGAAAATTCCCAGTGTTAGGAAAAAATTTAGGAAAACATGCATGGGCGATCATTTTGACCGCTCCTGCATGTGGGGTAAATTGCATTTGAGTGCAGGGTTGGTCATTTTAACCGCCTCTACAGGTAGGAACAAAAACTGGAATTTTCATGTAGGGGTGGTCAAAATGACCGCCCTTGCATGTGGGGGTAAAATCTCTTTAAGTATGAGTGGCCGAAATGGCCGCTCCTACATGTAGAAGGATAAACGTTTTATATGTGCAAAAGTGGCAATTTTGCCCGCCTTTACAGGTGAGGTAAAATGCATTTAAGTTTATGTAGGGGCGGTCATTTTGACCACCCTTACATGGGGTATCACAAAAAAAGGAAGGCAGTATCAGTAGGGTTTTTAATCGCTGATACTTCTGATCAATCAAAACACATGCAGGAGTCGGCAAAAATTGCCGCCCTCGCATTAACCTAGGGAAAAACTTAGGTCAAAACTTGTGACGCGAAAGGGAAAAATTGAATGATCTGGCTAAGTCTAAAAAACTAGGGCATCGGCCAAAATCACCATCAAAATTTAAAAAGAAGAAATAGAAAGTGAAGCAAAGCACAAATTTCATTAGGGTTTTATCAGTAGCAAAGAAAAAACTAAATGCAACCATTTGATTTTACAAAAGCAATGTTTAACAAACAAAGAACAAACAATTTCACAAGTTGCATATGAACATTCACCCTTAAAATCTTTATGCAAACCCTAGTCAAAGGGGAAAAATGAAATGAAGAAGAATAAAAAACTTACCAGGTAAAGAAGAAATGCATTTGAAATCGAGCAGAAATCCTAAATACTTCGTGCACCAAAATCGTTTAAGCGAGACTCACAAAGGTTTTATTTCGCACAAAGGAATGTTCTCAAACAATTAACAAATGAAAAATAACAATTAAAAGTATTTAAAAAGGTTTAAAAGGGAGCGTATAAAAACTTCCCACGAGTGCCATAAATGCACTCAAGTTACACTGAAGATGCTCTGGTGGCGATTTTCGCCGCCCTTGCATGTCAAAGGAAACATAAACACTTGTATGAGCGGTTAAACCACCGCTTATGCAGGTTATACTTTACACTCAAAAACTTGCACGAACAGCAAAATCAACCGCGGGTGCATGTGAAAAAATAAGATGCATGTAAGGGCGGGGTTTTTAACCGCCCTTGCATGTTAACTATGAAAAATGTCCAACACCCTGAAAAGGTCACAATTGGTATTTTGACAAACTTATAACCTAGTCACTTTCGTGAACTTCGAGAAACTGTCCTAGGGAGATGTTACAAGCTATTCTTAGGTGTCAGATGACTTTGCATGAGATCAAGAAGACTTGCCTCAAAATGCAAACTTAGAGTGTAGGCTATGAAATAGACAAGTTTCGTAGGGGTCATCCTACAAAATGAGCGCAGCTGATTTTAAGGTCAACAGTTGGCTCTAACTGGGGAACTTCCTTCAATCGTTCTTTGAAATGATTAAAGGGAGAAGAATGCAGTCTCTAAGTGCCTTCATCCATTCCATTAGGCCATAGAGTCAAGCGAACAAAACAAAAGACACAAAAAGACCAAAAATGAAAAAGAAAAATAGAAACTATACAAATATACAAGTGAACTTATCTGACGCTTCATGGATTGAAAATCTTCAGATGTTATCTACTATGTGGTAACAAGAATGGTGTCCCATCTTGATACTCCAGCAAGAAACTATTCTCACCACGGAGTTGGTGAATGACAAACGAGCCTCTCCATAGGGAATCAAATTTCCATGCATTCCCTTTAGCTCTCTCCTCTTGTCCCACAACAAGACTTGATCCCTGACTTAGAAATCTCTAGCCTTCGCCTTCTTATCAAATAACTTCTTGACCTGACTTTGATGTTCAGCTATATGGTCTACAACCATAACTCGCTGCTCCTCAAGTTCAGAAAGGTACATTATGCGTTTATCAATAGAACTTTCAAAAGTTCTATCTTCCACTGCCTTTGCCAACTTCAAAGCTGGAAATTCCAAGGTGATCGATATCTCTGCATTGAGATCATATAACAGCTGAAATGGTGACATACTAATAGCCCTTTTTGGGGTAATTCTATCTGCCCATAAAGCATCAAATAAAGCTTTATGCCATGTTCTCTATTTATCATCTACCGGCTACTTGATAATAGTAACCAGATTCTTATTACTTGATTCTGCTTAACCATTCCCTTGTGGATAATAGTCTGATGAATGTGAAAAAATAATCCCATATTCAAAGCAAAAACTAGTAATTTCATTAGAAGAAAAACATGTAGCATTATCTACCACAATCTTGTTTGGAACTCCAAACTGGGAAATGATATTCTCCTTAAGGAACTTGCACACCACTTCAGAAGTAGCATGCTTAACTAGAATAGCTTCCACCCATTTGGTGAAATAGTCCATTGCTATAAGTAGCTATGTCCCGTGCTTGACGGTGGATTCACAGCACCAATGAAATCAATGCCCCATTGCTGAAATGGTTCTTCAATCACAACTGGTTTCAATGGTAGTGCAACCAACTTAGGCTTTCTAACAAACTGCTGGCAGAGTTCACATCTACGTACCCAGTTGTATGCATCTTGAAATAATGTGGGCCAATAGTACCTAGCCCGCAAAATTTTATGAGCCGTTACTGGTGTAGAAAAATGTCCTCCACATGCCAAATTATGGAAAGACTCCAGTAACTTACTTTGTTGTGCTTTATCAATACAATGGAGAAAAACTCCATCAAGATTTCTCTTGTACAAACCATTGTCCCATAAGACATAGTTTGCAGCCTTAAGCTTGATAGTCCGCTTCTCTTTATAAGACAAATGAGAATGGCACTCACCATATCTGAGAAAATAAGCAATATTAGAATACCACTCATCAGTTGTAGTAACAAAGAGAACAGTTGGAACATCTTCAACCTCTACCTCTTCATCACCTATTTCTTTTGGGACATTATTGGCAATCAACTGACACACACCTCTCCCATGCACAAGCTTGGTGGCTTTAATATCAAGATCAAATTCCTAAATTTTGGCAATCCAATTGCCCCTCTTGGTTCCAAACTCATGTTGAGTTAGGATAGATTTCACTGTTGTATCTGGTACTAGAGCAACAATATGTGAGTTCAAAATGTAAAACCTGAAATGTTTCACAACCTTCACTACAACAAAAGCATGTTTCTCCATATTAGAATACTTGAGTTCATAAGCTTTCAACGGACAACTCATGAATGAGATTGGAGATTCTACACCTTCCTCGTTCTGCTGAACAAGAATTGCTGACAATGTATGCTCTGAAGCATAACTATACATAATGAAATTTTTATTATAATTAGGACACACCAAAACCAGAGCATGGGCTATAGCTCTTTTTATGTCCTCAAAAGCTGCTTTACCTTCTACGCTCCAACTGAAAGTGGTCTTACCTTTCATCATATTAAAAATATGACAAGTTTTCTCTGCGAATTCTAGAATGAACCTCCGTAGAATATTCACTTTTCTGAAGAAAGAGTGAACAACAATCTTACTTGTAGGCAAAGTAAGACCTTGGATAGATTTGACTCTTTCTGAGTCAATCTTAGTTCCTTCTTTAGACACAATGTGACCAAGAAGTTTTTCTTTTGTAACCCCAAAAACTAACTTTTTCGGGTTAAGAGAAATACCATTTTGACGACACCATTCCAAAACTTGCCGCAAGTGGTAAGCATTATCTTGACGTTTCATGGAAAAGACAATCAAATCATCAAGGTATACCACAATAAACTTACCCATTTCATCTCTGAATGCTAAGTCCATTGTTCTCTGGAATGTAGCACCAACATTGATCAACCTAAATGGTATCCTGCGATATGCAAAAGTGCCTCATGGAGTTGTGAAAGTAGTTTTGTACTGATCCACTTCACTAACCTCCATTTGATTGTAGCCCTAAAAACCATCCAACATAAACAACATCTCTGAACCAGTTAAAGTTTGCAACACTTGATCCATTATAGGCAAAGGGTAATTATCTTTTAAGGAAGACTGATTTAGATTTCTGAAATCTATGCAAATACAGATCTCTTTGTTCTTCTTCCTTACGGGAACAATATTTGCAATCCAAGTGGAATGATGGATAGGGAAAATTATCCTAGCATTCAACATTTTTTGAATTTCAACAAGGATTGTACCTGATATTTTTGGATTGTACTGCCTCTGCTTCTGCTTGTGAGACAATGATCCTACCTTGAGAGGAATCTCATGTTGGATCTCTTGTGGTCTGATGGACTTCAAGTCATCATATGAATATGCATGCACATCGATATAATGGCGTATAAGTGTTGTGAACTTGAACTTTTCATCATTAGTAGAACATTTCCCAATATTAACCATCTTGGGATCCGCTTTTGTATTCAGGTTCACTTGTTCAAATTCCATTGACGAACTTGAATCAAGTTGCTTTTGCTTGATATAACGATCATGTTTATCAAACAACTTTTCAAGGGAAACTAAACCTTTCAAAATTTTGTTTCCTTTCAATTGAAGAAACTCTTCACCAGTCTCTGAGTTTACTTTGGAAACATATTCTCAAGGCAGATAATCACTCCCCTTAAAGTACAGTTCGTCAAAGCTATCTATTTTCTCTAGGAAAGCTATGATCTGATTATCACCATTAAAAACCTGCCAATGGTTAGCATTAATAGGTACACTTGGATGGAAGACCAATTCAATGGTATACTTATCACCCTTAAAATCTTATGCGGGACCATAAAGGTAGCTGATACGGCCAACGAATCAGCCCTATCATTGTATTCTCTAGGAACAACGGAAATATCAAATGCATCAAATTTATCAATGCATTCCCATACCCGACTTCAATCATGCTTCAACCTTTCATTTTTTGTCTGTTACAAATTTCTTACCTAACAAACACTCAACTCTACATCACCATGGGCATGAAGATTTCTTATTCCCTTTGTACAAGCCACTTCCATCCTGAGTAACAAAGACTCGTATTCAGCAGTATTGTTGGTATTGTCAAACTGTAGCTTATATGAAAAGGGAAAAATATCCCCTTGAGGAGATATTAGGACTACTCCAGCCCCAAACCCTGTGGAAGAACATCTACTATCAATTCCAGAGTCCAAACATCATTTAAACTTTCTAGTCTGGTATTTCTGTGATCAACAAACTCTTCACCTGAAGAAGAAGAAGAATCCTCCATCACCATACTTTCGTCTGAACTGTCATCTGACAATTCAGAAGTATATTCTGTAGTTAGGAAATAATTACCCAATCCTAAAGACTCAAATAAAATTTGAGCTTTTGGGTCTTCAGATTGAGTAACAATATATTTTGCTTCCCTTTTAGGAAGTAATTTCTACATGACACCTTTGACAGGTATCCTTTCTTTAGACAAATCCATGTTAAGCTCTCCTCCTACATCCTTGCAAAAGTTTCATCCCAGTAAAATACCATATGAAGTCAGGACATCTGCAACTAGAAACAGTCATCTTTATTCTTTTCTCTGGAAAAGTCGCAAATGCAAATTGTGCATCCTTAATCTGGCCTAACAAAGGCACTTGTTTATTCTCCATTGAAAAGCACCTTCTAAAGGTCTTTGTCAAAGTCAGTCCGAGAGCATCCGCCACCTTGGCAAGCATGACATTGTCAGAAGCTCCCGATTCTATGATACAATTACTCAATTTATGACCATTAACTAACAGAGAAACATAAAAGGGTTCAATTTTCCCTGGAGCCACAAGAGGAGTGGTAACTAGGTTATTCTGGGCAGACCTATTCTTTGAGGAGTCATGAGTAGTTTTAGAAGTATCTTGCCCTATAGAGGCAATCTTATTCTTAACAAATTTGTCCAAACTTTCAAATTGATCGGGGTTAGCTTGCAAATATTCTACCTCAGACATCTAGATTTTAGTTTTCCTAGCATGGTCAATTATGTCAAAAAGCTAAAATGAATTAGACATAGAGGCAGGAAATCCTTCATTCTGGGGTTTAATTGGGGAAGTACTGGTATGAGGAATAGCAACAAAAGAAGTAGGAATGTTAGAAGAACTTACTTGTTTATCAATAGTTGGATCCCTTGATTGGAAAGGCAAAGGAGTTCCTCGTTTGGCAATTGAAATGACATGTTGAGAATCTTCTTTTGATTTTCCTTTATTAGCCACTTGTTGATTTGACTGATTCTAAGATCTGGTGAAAACAACATACAGCCCACCATATATATCTTCTCCTCTTTCTACTTCATCTTGATAGTTTAGGAACCCAATAGTAGAGTCGCTAGCCAATTCCTCTCCTCCTTCCGTAAAGAGATTGGCACCGTTTTCCTGGTCCAAGTCAGGTTGTGAAAAATTTTCATGTTCAGCTTCATAATAGCCAACTGCTGAGTTGACCAGTGGTGCTTCAATGGTAAGTTTCCCTTGTGTTGGCGGAAGCCTATTCTGCCCTTGGTTTCTCGTGGCATTTCCTTGATATGAAGTATTAGGGAATGTCCTTCTTGGTATGTCTCGATAAGGAGTGGACATATTTTGGGACATTTGCTTTTTCAAAGCTAGCAACTCATTGGCTAATTTCTGCACCATAGGATATGTGGTGCTTGTGGAAGACACATTAGTAGAGGGCTGACCTCTACTTCAGTTGGAATCCCTTCTTATCTTACTCGCAAGGATAAGATCATCTTTGACCTTGGTAGCCAAATTTTGTGCTATAAAAAGATCATTGGGATTATCCTGCCTTAACAAAAAGCTTACCTCAAGAAGCTGAGTGTTGATGAAGAAGAATTTCAGATTTTCTATTGTTGGTTGAGCAATTACTAGAATCTGATTTGTTAATTTGTTGAACTTGGCAATGAATTCCCGCATGGGCTCTTGCGGTTCTTTCTTCATCTGTGTTAGCTGAGATAACAAAGCATGTGCATCTTCAGTAGGCTTAAACCTAGCTTCAAATTTGGTTTTAAGAGTATTCCATCCATTGATAGTTTGTGCTGGAAGATGGTAAAACCAATCCACAGTGACGCCTTGAAGTGTCTCCACAAACAGTCTCACAGATACATCCTCATACTCCACCCCTAGCACACCACATGCTATGCAAAAAGCCACAATGTGCTCATCAGGATGGACTTTCCCATCACCATAGAATTTGGGAAAATTCTTTCTTGAACTACGGGGTAGTTCATGCAATGGTGGTGTCAAATTTAGGGGTCCAAAATAATTACCCCAAGGGCCTTGAGCTGCCATAGTATGCTAGTTGAAAGGTGGGATAACAAAACTTTGATGAACTCAAGTGGATAAACTCTGTTAGTATTTGTATTGGAAGATTCACCTGGTATAGGAGACCTGGCATTGGTAGGAGGGAAACTCCTTGTACGCGAAGTCTTGGTATCGGAGGCAAAAGACCAAAATTATTTTGCTACATTAACTCAAACACAGGATCAATAATTCCTTGAGCTCTTTTACTTGTTGTATACCTTGAGTCTACCAGAATGTAAAGTACTCAACAAAGTAAATACTTGAACAAACTAATTTCAAGAAATGAGACCGGAATGCTTCAACTCAAAGCGTGAGGCTCTAAGTTGCATGTAAGTCCCTAGTAGAGTCGCCAAAAACTGTTGGGTGAATATTTTGTCATCAACTCACTGAAGACAAAATGGTTATATCAACCTCAGTGTGATGAGATAAATCTCTCCTCTTAGCAATGGGAGGCTCCCTTCTTACTGTTTATTGAAACAAAATTAAACTACGTTAAGGTAAAAGTATTTATACTAGCTCTAACCATGTAGGGGGTGTGTTACATTCATCCTTTTCTCTTCTTTTAGAAAAGATGTTTACAATGTTTCACGGTAATATTCAATAATGCTTCTACACTTCTAATATTAACCTAAACAGTAATCACCAATATTCTTGATTAAACATGTGAATAATCAAAGAGTACTAGTATAAATATGTGATAAGAGACCGGAAGACATGCAAAAGTACAAAGTCTTTCGTTGCCTTTAATGAAAGTTTTATAGTAACCAATGACGTAAGTTGAAACACAAAGTATTTCAACTCACTTCACAAAAAGATTCACGAACCAAGTGAATAATCTCAAGCACAAAGTCTTCAATGTATCCCCAGAAAAGTTTTAAAACTAACTATATCACCAGTTGGAGCACAAAGTCTGTCAACTAACAATACCACTAATCCACGTGAATGTAATTGAAAATCATAGCACAAAGTCTACAAGTCCTCAACACGATTCATGTACAAAGTGAACAACTACAAGCTCAAAGTCTTTATAATCCTCCACCAAGAGATGCTTTCAACACACATAGATTCAAGCAAAGAATATAACACAAAGTTTATATAACTTATCTTGAATGTCCTCCAATCATAATAATCAAACACCACTTTATCTAATCAATCAACAAAGGAAATCAGCAAAAATGCCATATGAACATCCTCACTCATACAAATTCGATTCAACACAAAGTTTGATATCAAAATACACCTTCTTTATTGATTGGAATTGATCGTGCAATTTGAACACAAAGTCTCAAAGTTGAATCTCAATTTAAGCAGCACTTCGTTGCATAAGATTAAAAGTATATAATTACAAAAGAGCTCTCTCATATTTATACGTGAGAGCCAAGAGCTAATCTAGGAAAAAGTCTAACTAATTTGACTTATTCAACAAAAAAGTCCTTATTGATTTAGGACTTCCTTTGTTTACACATGTAATTACATTTTTGAAAAGTACATGTGGGCATGTCCAAAACTAAATACAAAGTGCATGAAAACTACAAAAATATACTAAGGCACGATGACTTTTCACCACCATCCTTCTTCATGAAATCTTCATATAACTTTAGCACTGATTGCATTTCAAGGTGATCAGGACGAGAAGTGTGCTTTGAAATAGCACAAGCTCTAGTTACTGAATCTTTCACGGTGGTAGCAGTCTTCTCGTGTCTTCCCAAGAGCACCTTGAGGTTCCCCAAAGTTAGTTGAAAATCCAACACATATCCTCGTTGAAATGCAAATCTCAGAAAGTGTGCACAAAAAATTGCAACACAAGATTTAGGTTTTTGCAGAGTTAGGTAAATTTGCTTGATTTGAAAAATGCAAGTATGGGGAAATCTTAGCAACGACATGAACTTTGAGGGGCTAGAGTGCGATGGAAGTGGAAAACGGAGCGAAAGCAGGTAATTGGTTGACAAAAGGAAAAATTTCCCAGAGTTTGAGAAATTCGTGTGAGTGATGTAAGGGCGGCGAATTTTATTGCCTCTGCATGTGGGGTAAAACTTGCAAGTGTTTAAGTGGAAAAAAATCATACTTTTACATATGATATGGAGTATTACATTATGTATGGGCGGCAAAATTTGCTGCCCATGCAACTATAAAGGATGAACATGCATTGGCGGCAAATTTTGCCGCCCTTGCATGTGATAAAGAGACTAACATGCATCGGTGGAAAAAATCCCCGCCACTGCATGTGACAAAGATGCACGGGCGGAAAAAACCCCCTCCATTGCATATAAAGATGCACGGGCGGCAAAAATCCCCACCACTGCATGTGACAAAGATGCATGGGCAGAAAAAATCCCTGCCACTGCATATAAAGATGCACGGGCGCTAAAAATCCCCGCCACTGCATGTGAAGATGCATGGGCGGGAAAAATCCCTGCCACTGCATGTGAAGATGCATGGGCGGAAAAAATCCCCACCACTGCATATACAAAAATTTACTAACTCCCAAAAAGTGAAATTTGCAATTAGACTTGTTTTACAAAATTCAAGAAACCGACACAAGTTGGCGCTCGAAAGGACGTTCTGAGGCTAGGAGACCATGCACGAGGGCAAATGTGATTCACCTAGTTTTGTTTGTTTAGAGTTGTAGGCTACAAAATGGACAAGTTTCGAAGGGGTCATCCTACAAATTGAGCACAGCTAAATTTGAGGATAACAAGTCCACAAGCTAAAATATCATATTCCTTCCATCTGCCATAAGTTTGTCATAATCCACTCACCAACTTGAAACTCTATTTTGGATCCATTATCTCCATTCAAATATTCATTATGATGTGTCATAACTGTTGGGAATTAAGGTGTCTCAACCTTGGTAATTCCTTGCATTTATTGTTGTAATGTAATTTATTTATTTAGCCTATGTTGTAATTTTGTTGCACATCCTATTTTGTTATTTAGTGTGAAGTGGCACGGTGAGTTGTCACTCCACTTGTAAGATGACTAGGATGGTCAACTCACTTCATGTGGAGATAGGCATCCCTTTTGTGTGGTAGAGGTTTTTTGCCATGTGCCGGCATCTTGACTAGTGTGTAAGTGAATCTTGACCGAAACGGTTATGACAGAATCTATGACATGTAAGAGTCAGAAATAGAAGGTTCTATGAAAGGTGAAGACATGTGTCACAAGGCATCTTGGAAGAAGGCATCTTTGGGTGCCCCAAGGAGGGTTATGACATGTTGTAAGAGAATATGCTATTTATAGCCTATGTATGATAGATTCTCTTACAGCTATAAGATATGACAGCTATGACGGATTCTATGATGGTTGTAAGTGTCGTAAGAGTATCTGTGATTGCCCATCTTAGGAATAGGCAACCTCTTTGGGATGGGGTGACTTGACAAGTGTCAAGAACATCCTACAGTGTTGGACAAGTGTCCATAGGCGTGGGTTTTGGGCCATGAGGACATGTTGGAAGCCCATCTCAAAATAGAACCATTTTTGCCTTGTATTTTCTATATAAATAGGTGCTTTGGAGAGATGTATTATGTGATTGACAGGTATTGTTATGCTATTGGTTTGTCTCCAGATACAAGTGTCGAAGACTCCTGAGAGATTGCATTGCAAGTGTATTGTAAACCATTTCAGTTTTGATAATACATTGTGCAGGTTTTGGAGTGTGGGGTTTTTCACCTGATAAGGGTTTTTGCCACGTATATCTTGTGTCTCTCTCTTTTGTCTCGTTTCTGTGTGTATGTGTATTGTTGCAATATCTCCATTGTTGTTGTTAACATTTTGTAATTGTAAGGGTTAAAACAAATTTGCACTCTTCTCTCCTCTTTAGATTAGTGTAGGAAGCGATTTTCGCACACCTAGCTTCCTTTCAATAACATGTGTCATAAGTTGGTCAACAACTGTGACTCCCTCTTACTACTCTTTTATGTGTCTTAGATGTTTTTACATTTCCATGCGGGAGGCCCAACTTTTGAACGCCATAACTTTTAATCCAAGAGGCGGATTGGGCCTTTTTTTTAAATTGTAGATCTCAAAGAGGTCCGCATCTCAATCATTTTTGAACTAATGCCGAACAACCTAGAATATTTATTTTGGCAAAAAATGACCTCTATAGCCTAGAAATTGAGTTTTTCTATTTTATAGTCTGAAAAATGCATTTTTTATATTCTAAACATTAGGATCAAGGTTGAGAAACCTTATCTAACATTATCCCACTTGTCAAACACCTTGAAAGAGTAAAGGGACTTCCAACACTATCAACTAATTGCCAGGGGTTGAGAGGCCCATAGACTCACAAAACCACCTAAACGTTTCTATGCTCACTAACTTCATCAATGCATCTACAACATTCTACAAAGTGTCAAATTTCTCTAGAATCACCCTCCCTACCATATCACAAATAAAATAGTACTAGAAATCAATATGCTTCATCCTCATATGAAAGGTTGGGTTCTTTGCTAGACATATGGTACTCTAACTATAACATAGAACTACAATAGCTCCTAGATTTAGCCCCACATCTAAACATAAATATTGAAGCCAAATGGAATCCTTACAGACATGAGTAGTTCCCATGTACTTTTCTTCTTGTAGTGGACAAAGTGACCATATCCTATCTTTTATTCATCTGATCTTGTATATGATATGAGCTCTCATAAGTTGTACTTCCTTGTTGTTGAAGATGACAATAGGAGAATGGTTGTAGATGGATAATGCAATGAAGGTTAAACTACAATGCAACTATAAGATGATGGATAATGGAGATATGAAGCCATGGTTGGATGATTGGATGATAATGGGATTATGCAAATGCAATGAGGATACTTTGCCAAAGGCACTCTGGCAGAATTTCTGTAGAGTAAGTTTACAAAAGCTCTTGGATTGTTGGAAATGAGGAATGAGGGTTCCTTTTATAGGCCAAGGAGGGGCCAATTCCAAGTGTCACGATCTCAATGGTGGAGAAGAAGTCTTGTGATGTGTATGGTGGAGATTGAATTGGTTGGGATGAGGGAGAGAAATATGGAGGATGTTCCTCTCATCTTGACAAGGTGGAGAGAAAGGTGTGACATGAGGCCACATGTCACAAGGCTCACCAAGACCATAGAGTGAAGGTCAAAGAAGGAGATCTTGTTTATAGGATGGTTGGAAGGAATATAGGGAGTTATGGGACAAGTGTCTCAAGGTGTCTTTTGACCAAGATGGCATGAAGAGACCACACTCATGATAATAGGGATGGTTAGAGGAATAATAGGACATGTGGGTGAGGGAAATTAGATAATTAAATATTAAAATATTTAATTATGTGTGCAACATGATGAGGTGGATTAGATGATGTCAATTTATGGACTTTTGACCTTTGGGATAAGATGATTGATTAATAATTTAGAATTATTTAATTAGGGATGACATTAGAATTGGATGATTTAATTAAATAAATAGATTTTTATTTAATTCTTGGAATATTGAAGATGAACGCGAATCAGATAAATAAATTGATGAATTTATTCATTGATAAAAGAATAGGAATTTAAAATAAATAATAAATATTTATTTAATTCACTTTGCCATTTTTAGGTGTATACATTTTGCCCCTCTTTGATGCAATGTGTTTTATCACATTGTTTCAAAGAATAAAAATTTTCTGCGTGGTTTGGATACATGCCCCAGTTTACCCCTAGTACAGGTTTGATGACGGTAGGATGCCCCCTTGGGAGATTGGACGGGAAGAATAGGATGACGAATGATCTCATGATGAGATAGGTTGAATGACAGGTTACGCAAGATAAAATGATAACACACACAAGCAAGCAAGCAAGTATGCACCAATGATACAAGAACAAACAAGGTATTGCCCCTGTACAACTGTAAACCAATGATTAATTGATAATGATTGATGATAGTGTTTTTCATTGTGGGGAATGATATATCCATATATCAACACAAAGATGTGGGAAAGACATATCACACTGATGATGATGATTGATTGATTAATTGAGTTGGTTTATGACAAGATTAGGATCAAGATCATTGATTGCAATTAGATAATTCGACAAGATTGATTTACTCGATTGGTATGGATTAAGGATAGACTTGCATTTGGATCATTGCTTGATTTTGACTAGATAAGGATGAATGAAAAATTGATTAGAAGAAGTGATTTAAAAAAATTGATGAAATAATTTGGATAATGAAAGAAAAGATTTTGGATCTTAAGACACTTGGATAAATGGTATTTATGGAATGCTTATAAATGAAATGAAAATGCAATTTGGTATGTATGAATGTGGATTTTGTCATCTTCTTGTACAATTTTTTGAAGTACTTTGTTTCATCATTGAGCTTTTAAAATGTTGTAAGAAAATACTAGCATCTAGGTATAATTAAATCATAATGACCTGAGTATTACTTACATGGATTTTGATTTAGCAAATTAATAAAAGCATCTAAGTATAATTGAACCAAGATGACCTGAGTATTGCTTGTGTATCAACAGACAAGGATTACACCTATTTCATGTTTAGACCTCTAATGTCCTCAATGATCATTATGTTGATCACGTCTTTAGACAAGGCTTCACATTACTAAAGATAAAAACCACAAACAACAGACAAATAAAATAATCATGTTCCATCATAACATCTCTAGTTTTTGACATCCTTGAGTAGCATAGGAGACATAATAACAAAAATCATGATAATAAGATTTTAAACAACCATTAAAAACCTTCTTGCCATACATATATGTTTTTGCAATAACTTGATAGAGTCACGTTTGATGTTTTAGGCAGGTTGGGATTTGTCAGGTGCAGTTTAAATGTCTTCTTACCAAGACAATGTTTTAAAGCTTGCTTTGCTACACTACTTGCTGTCTAGTGATAAAACCATGATCATTTTTGTTATCCTCTAAGTTGTAGCATTCAAAAATCCAATTCACTAACTAGGTTGAGGATTTGCCCCCAGTCAAGTAAAGGATTGATTTATTATGGATGAGCTGACGATAGACTGAAGAAATGGGCCCTAAGGCACTGACCTAGTGCCTCGGGGGCTTATTGATAAATGGCCTTGCCTACATGATGACGCAGAGGCAACGTAGTTCTCTTTAGGTGGACTATGTGGACCTAAGACCTAGGGGTTGGGAAGCCTTGGGGGCTCATCGATGATGGCCTTACCTACGTGATCACGTAGTTTGACCTTGAAGGCTAACACTGGTAAATGGATGAATGGAAGATATGCAAAGGTTTATGATAGGATTAGGGATACAGATGGAAGGGAAGCTTCGAGGGCACATGAATGATGGCCTTGCCTATGTGATAACTTAGAGGCAACATAGTTTGGGATACTGGTGACACTGACAATGGACTTGTGATAGAATGATAGGATGGATGACAAGATTGGATGACCTTATTGGATAAGGTGATAAGGGTGACAAAGCACCAAGCTATGATAGGTTACTATTAGGTGGTTGCGAATGGATGCAGTTATTTGATAGATATGGTAGGAAAGATGGAGGAAGCGGTTTATCACAAATAGCACATGTTTCCAAGTTTTCACCACTTTCTCTTTATTTGTACGATCACAAATAGTGCCTATTTGCCAAGTTTTCACTACTTGCTATTTTTTTTACATCCCTTGCATTGGGGTTATTTAGGTGTAGAACCTTCGAATGTGCATACTATTGATGGGGTCATCAAACAGTTCACCTTCTGGTGTTGATAGCTGATAAGCACCTGATCTATAGGCAGCAACTATGACATAGGGACCCAACCAATTGGGTTCAAATTTCCCTTTTTTCTCTCTATCTTGCTGATTTCTTGGATTCTCTTTTAAAAACAAGTCACCCACTTGAAAGACTCGTGGTTTGACCCTGTGATTATAACTTCTTGACATTCTTTGCTGGTATGCCTTAAGATGGTTAAAGGCATGTTGTCTCCGTTCTTCTAGCAGCTCTAGCTCCTGGAGCCTAGATACTCTATATTCCTCATCATTTATGAGACCCTTTAACAACACCCTGAGGGAAGGTAATTCAACTTCTATAGGTAGGATGGCTTTAGAGCCATAGACGAGGGTGTATAGTGTTGCACCTATGGGAGTGTGTATACTGGTTTTGTAGGCCTACAGAGCGGGGTTCAATTGTATATGCCAGTCACGACCAGCATCATCGACCGTCTTTTTGAGTATGTTCAGGATAGTTTTGTTTGATGCCTCAGCCTAGCCATTACCTTGCGGGTAATATGGAGTGGAAAAGCGATGCTGAATATGGAATTTATCATAGAGTTCTTTCACATCCTAATTCTTGAAAGGTCATCCATTATCTGTGACAATGGATAATGGAATACCATATCTTCATTTGATGTAGTTGAGGATGAAAGAGGATATTTGTTTCCCTGTAACGTTGGTTAATAGAATGGCCTCAATCCACTTCATAAAATACTCAGTGGTTGTGATAATGAATTTGTGGCCGTTAGAGGATGAAGGGTGAATCTTGCCTACTTGATCAAGTCCCCATTGACAAAAGGGCCAAGGTGTCGTTAAAGGTTGCAACTCTTGAGTGGGTGCGTGTATTAGTTTACCATGAATCTGGCATTTCTTACACCATTTGACAAAATGATAGGAGTTTGATTCCATGCTAGGCTAATAGTACCCAAGATGCATGAGCTTCTTCGCCAAGGTAGGACCACTAGAGTCTGTTCCACATATTCCTTCATGTACTTCACTCAGAGTGGTCTGATATTCCTCACTATCCAAACACCTAAGGATAGTACCATCTAAACCTCGTCGATATAGGGTATCTGCGATGATGGTATATCGGGATGCTTAGCATATGAATGTTCATTTCTAGTTGTTTGATAGGTCAGGTGGTAGGATATTCTCTTTTAGATAGGTGTAAACCTTTCCATATAAGGGAGAATCAGACCCTACGATGTGCCAGATGGTGCTGGTTTTTGGGATTTCATAAGTAGGATGGGAGACTGGCTCCACCAAGAACTCATAGCGTGAATGATTTTTAGGTATGTCCAGGAGGGATGTAATAGTAGCCATTGCATCTGCTACTTTATTTTCCATTCTTGGTATCTACTCAAAGGGTATCACAACAAAATATTCCTTGAAGTCATTGACCATACATTTGTATGGTATCAGCTTCCCATCCTTTGTTTGATAATCGTCATTTACTTGATTAATGACGAGTTGTGAGTCCCCGTACACATGAAGTTCTCTGACCTTCCAATCTACTGCCATCTTTATGCCGATAACCAGTGCTTCATACTCGGCTACATTGTTGGTACACAGAAATAGAAGTTTGTATGACTTAGGGATTGTATCTCCATGGGGTGTTACCAACAAGATTCCTGCTCTAGATCCATGTTGAGTATATAACCCATCAAAGTAGAGTTTCCAGGTTGTGGTAGTGATGTTGAAGATAGACTCATCTAGAAATTCAAAGCTTAATGGGTTGTCATCTATCAAAGATGCATCCGCCAGCTGATCTACAATGACCTGCCCCTTTATTGCTTTTCTATCTACATTCTCAATGTCAAATTCACTGAGTATCATGACCCATTTAGATATTCTACCTGTTAGGGTAGCTTTGTTGAGTAGGTATTTTAATGGGTCAGTCTTAGCCACTAGCTTGATAGAGTGTGAGAGCATGTAGTGTCTCCACTATTGTGAAGCAAAGACAACTACAAGGCATGCTCTTTCAATTAGTGTATATTGTAGCTCGTAACCTACTAATGTCCTGCTGATGTAGTAGATTGCTTGTTCCTTTCCTTCGTGATTCTGTTGGGCTAGCAGAGCTTCTAGAGCTATTGGTGTAGCTGAGATGTAGAGAAGCAATGGCTTACCCTGAATTGGTGGAATCAATACTGGTGGGTTCATTAGATATTCCTTTAGATATTGAAAAGCTTGCTCACACATGTCATCCCATTTGAATAGAATGTTTTTGTGTAAAAGATGGGTGAATGGATTGCACTTATCTATCAGTTAAGAGATAAACCTTCTGATGGACTGTAGCTTTCCTTGTAGAGACCACAACTGACTCAGATTCTCAGGTGGCAACATTTCCATGATTGGTTTTACCTTGGTCAGGTCCACCTCTATTCCATTAGCTAATACGATAAATCCAAAGAGTTTACCAAGTGTGACTCTGAAAACACACTTTTTTGGATTTAACCATACATTAAATTTCTCTAGTCTCATGAAGATCTTGTGAAAGACTTGTAGATGTCCTTCTCTGGTAATTGACTTGGCTAGAATGTCACCTACATAATCTTCCATGATGGTATATGCATCATCTCATGAAAGATTGTAGTCATGGCCCTTTGAGATGTTGCCCCCACATTTTTTAGTCTGAATGGCATGACGCACCAACAATAGGTACCCCATGGACATGTAAATGTGGTCTTGTGTTGATCTTTTGACGCTATTTTGATTTGATTATAGCCAGAAAATCCGTCCATTAGTGACAACATAGTGTGCCGTACTGTTAGATCTACAATGATGTCAATGTTGGGCAAAGGAAAGTCATCCTTGGGACAAGCCTTGTTCAAATCTATAAAGTCATTGCAAATTCTGATCCTTCCATCAGGTTTTGATATATGGACAATGTTTGAAATCCATTCTGAATAGTCAATGAGTTTGATAAATCCAACATCTAGTAGCTTCTTCAGTTCTTCTTTCACTAGGAGTGCAATATGTGGACGCATGATGTAGAGCAAGGTGGGTGAATACAAACCAACTCAAAACCAACTCAACAACACAATATTTTCAAATTTAGAACCCTAACTTAGTGGGTTTCTCTCACAATCTCGCTATTCTCCTTGAAGCACTTGAAACTAGGTTTTTCCCCCATAATTTTCAAACCAGACTTCATACCTAGAAACTAATTGCTTTTTTGGATACCCTTTTAAACATTTGGAAACATATCAAATTTGCAGATGGGGTTACTTTGAAATGAAGCCCTCAAAATTGGACTGCTACCGCTCAAATTAGGCCAATTAAGACAACAAATGGGCTTTTCTTGACATAACTTTCAGGGAAGACCTCAAACCCACAATCTAAAAACTATTTTGAGTACCCTTTTGGGATTTATTCAACATATCCAAGACTTGGGTATGGTTGTTTTGTAATGAAAGGCTCTAAAATTGACTGTTCTGCTTGCCAAAAGGCCTAATTAGGCTTACTTAAATGGTTCCCAACTAGGTTTTCAAAACCCATACCCCAAATATTCATACAAATGGCTCAGACATGTCAAATATGGTCTTCCCAAACATTTCCAATCATTACAAGCAATTTCTCAGGAGATTTTTACCAAACCCTAACTCTTAGGCAACTTTTATGTCAAAACATGAAGTTTTCCAACTAGGACATCAACAAATCTTCACCACTATTCCTCCCCTGCTCCTGCAAACATCATGAACACAAAACCTAACATGTCTACACCCATTCCACCAATTATCAGGCCTTGTCACTAGTGGAATGGACTAAAAAGATTTTTTTTTCCAATCAAACCATCAAAATCTAGGTTTTCAGACCAGGCTGAGTAAAAATACCATAACTTGCTCAAATCTTGATGAAAATTAATGCAACCAAGACCAACAGAAAGTAGATTCACTGCTTCATCAAATTCAATCAAATTTGGATCATATGCAGGCCATATAGAGATATACAATCACCTGTAACAGCAGAAATACAGTAGAAAGTGCAGAAAATAGGGTATTCTTTATTATTTTTCACCAAAAAATGACTTCCAAGAGCTTATTCAACTTCACCCAGCCTATTCTAACTATTTACAACCTTTTTTAACTGCCTTTGGATTTTCCAATTGTTCAAAATCCTTCCTAACCACCGGTGGCTCTTCATATTCCCCTTTTGTTTTGTATTTTTTTGTATTTTGCAACAATGATAACATTTACAAAATTAAACCTAGCAATCAAATAAGGACTCTAACACATGAGACATGGTCAAACATGACCTTATTACCAAAAAAAAGACATAAACCAAGACCAAAATTAACAAAATCGCCTCATAGAGGCATGAAACCAACTAGGTGCTCTTGCACCATACTCCCGGGCAAAAATGAACTCAAGTCCCCTTGAGGATAGTGTTGTAGTAGTAGATTCATGTGTGGTTTTGTCCTTCTCTAACCTCCAAGTGATAGCCTCTTGTGGTACACCCTTCCAATGGACTAACTACTTGAAATAGGCATTATCGCTTGTCTTTAACCTGTTCTTCACTTGAGAATGTTGTTCCTCACTTGATGGATGATCCTTGATCTATTCTTCACTTGAAAATGTTGTTGAACCTACCTCTTTACCTGTTATCAAACCTCCTCCATCCCTTAAATGAACTATCTTCTTCTTTACTTTAGATGTGTGCTTGAACTTGTCTACATCCTTTTACAACTTGTCCTTAACCTCTTCACCCTTACTGCTCACCTCTTCCACCTGTTGTTGTACCCCTATGTCTATTGCTTGCTCAAGTTTATTAACCTCTGGTGTGAAAGAATGACCAACATCCCCTTGTGAAAGAAATGAATGGAACACTTCTCTTACCATCATGGCAACATACTTCTTAAGCCAACCTTGGATCTTCAAAATCAATTCAACCTTGACCTTTAATGCAGCAGATCTTAACACCAACTCAATATCATTTCCCTCCAAAGTCAAATCATTTTTCAAGACTGTTGTCATAACATCTTCAAGTTTAGTAGTGTCTGCAAGGTCCATGTTCTCCTTTTCTTCTACTTTTATGAACTCCTTTCTATCTACCATCATCACATTAGCTCCCTTAGTTTGTCCTTTGTCCTCCTCTTTCAATGGTGTCAAAGTATAGGAGACCCCATCTTTTTCTATTTCATAAGTATTCCTCCTACCATCATACATAGCATGCCTATCAAATTGCCAAGGCCTCCCTAGCAGCAAATGGCACACATCCATGGGTAGTATGTTACATAAAATTTTGTCCTTATAGCCTCCTATGTTAAACTCCACCCAACTTTGTTCATTCACCAAAACATATTGACCCTCATTTAACCAAGAGACTTTGTAAGGAGTAGCATGTGGTATCCTAGGCAACTTAAGTTTTTCAACCATCTCAACTGAAACCATATTATCTGTACTTCTTGAATCAATTACAACTTTACATACCTTACCCATGCACTTACAAGTTGTCTTAAAGAGTGTCCTTTGTGGTGGCTCCTTGTCTACTATTGCTTTGATGAGAATTCTCCTTGCCATGAGTGATTCTCCAACCTCTAGAGCAACATGTTGTGATGGAGGGTTTACACTCTCACTGTCCTCTTCTTGCACCAATTGAGTCCTTTCTCCTCCATGTGAAGTAGAAGCCTGTCCTTCATTACATTGCCATGCTTGATGTCCAAACTTGTTGCATTGATAACACCTTACCGTGAACCCACTAGATCCTCTTCCTTGACCTCCAAATCTACCTCTAAAGCCTGATCTACCACCTCTAAATCCAACTCTTGAATCTTCAACCTGGTCTTGGAATTTTCTTGTATCCTCGCTCTCATATGACTGCCTTGTCTTAGAAAATGACCCTCTTCCTCTTGAATTTATGCCTTTGCCCCTGTTTTGCTTGTCTTGCCTTCTCTTTAGTTTGTCTTCAGCCTTAATTGCCAATTAAAAGCATTCCTCAACCATCCTTGGGTTTGTCAAACTTAACTCATCTTGGAGGTTAAATATTAACTCATTCATGTATCTTGCCACTATTTCTTCATCCTCTTCTATATGACCTACTCTTATGTTCAACTTATAGAACTCCTCTGTATAAGTTTGCACATCCATCTCCTTTTACTTGAGATTTTGAAGCCTCTTAAACAATTGAATAGTGTAATCAACAGGTAGGAACTTACCTTTGAGTTTAACCACCATCCTATCCCAAGATGTGATTTTGGACTTTCCTTTCTTTCTCCTTTCACTTTGTACATAATCCCACCAAAGCAAAGCATGGCCCTTCAATTTTGTCTTGGCCAACTTCACCTTTTTATCTTCTGGCACATCTTCATAGTCAAAATAGTTATCCAATGCTCCTATCCAATCTAGGAGCTCTTCACTAACCATCTTTCCTCCATACATAGGTAAGTCCATTTTGATCTTGTGCTCATCTCCCTTGATTGTTTTCAGGAGTTTTGCCATCCTCAAGTCATCAGGATCCATCTCTTCATTGGACCCTTGGGAACTTTCCTTTTCCCCTTCCTCTTCATGGTCACTCACATCACCTGTGACCATACCTCTCTTCTGGCTTGTTTCTAGGGTAGCAAGCCTCTCCCTCAACTCTCTCATCTATTTCTCATCTCTAGCTTGTTTCTCCTTCAACTCAATCAATTCTCTAGCAATGGCATTCCCTTTTGGAGGCATTTTTGTTCTTCTTTGAACTTAATTTTTCTCTTCTTCAGATCAAACCTATGCTCTGATACCAATTTGATGTAGAGAAGGGTGGGTGAATACAAACCAACTCAAAACCAACTCAACAACACAAGCTTTTCAAATTTAGAACCCTAACTTAGTGGGTTTCTCTCACAATCTCACTATTCTCCTTGTAGCACTTGAAACTAGGTTTTTCCCCTATAATTTTCAAACCAGAATTCATACTTAGAAAATAATTGCTATTTTGCATACCTTTTTGGACATTTGGAAACATATAAAATTTTTAGATGGGGTTACTTTGAAATGAAACCCTCAAAATTAGACTGCTATGGCTCAAATTAGGCCAATTAAGACAGCAAATGGGCTTTTTCTGACATAACTTTCAGGGAAGACCTCAAACCCACAATATAAAAATTGTTTTGAGTACCCTTTTGGGAGTATATCCAAGACTTGGATATGGTTGTTTTGTAATGCAAGGCTCTAAAATTTACTGCTATGCTTGCCAAAAGGCCTAATTAGGCTTACTTAAATGGTTCCCAACTAGGTTTTCAAAACCCAGACCCCAAATATTCATACAAATGGCTCAGACATGTCAAATATGGTCTTCCCAAACATTTCCAATCATTACAAACAATTTCTCAAGAGATTTTTACCAAACCCTAACTCTTAGGCAACTTTTATGTCAAAACATGAAGTTTTCCAACTAGGACATCAACAAATCTTCACCACTCTTCCTCCCTTGCTCCTGCAAACATCATGAACACAAAACCTAACATGTCTACACCCATTCCACCAATTATTAGGCCTTGTCACTGGTGGAATGGACCAAAAAGCATTTTTTTTCCAATCAAACCCTCAAAATCTAGGTTTTCGGACCAGTCCGAGTAAAAAGACCATACTTGCTCAAATCTTGATGAAAATTAATGCAACCAAGACCAACAGAAAGTAGATTCACTACTTCATCAAATTAAATCAGATTTGGATCATGTGCAGGCCATACAGGGCTGTACAATCACCTATAACAACATAAATACAATAGAAAATGCAAAAAATAGGGTATTCTTTATTGTTTTTCACCAAAAAATGACTTCCAAGATCTTCTTCAACTTCACCCAGCCTATTCTAATTGTTTACAACCTTTTTCAATTGCCTTTTGATTTTCCAACTGTTCAAAATCCTTCCTAACCATTGGTGCTCTTCATATTCCCCTTTTGTTTTGCATTTTTTTGTATTTTGAAATAATGATAACATTTACAAAATTGAACCTAGCAACCAAATAAGGACTCTAACACATGATACATGGTCAAACATGACCTTATTACAAAAATAAAATACATAAACCAAGACCAAAATTAACAAAATTACCTCATAGAGGCATGAAACCAACTAGGTGCTCCTACACCAATGCATCTTCCTAAGTTTTTGTTTGACATGATTAGCTCCCAGAGCTAGTGACAAATAATGCATAATAAGGTTTGGATCCAGTCCTGGCATATCCGCATATGACCAAGCAAATTTAATATGTTTCCACTTGAAGAACTCAGTGAATTATGGCTTTTCTAGTGTAGATAATGATTGTGCCATATGGATTAGCCTTGGGTTGTCTTCTATTCCAATGCTGATAGGTTCTGTTGGTTTGATCAGAATTGAGGACCTCTCTTAATGTGTCAGATTGGGAAGAGTGTCAAGCCTTTCATCCTTTGGCGCCTCAAAGAGGTTTTCACCATTGGATATGTCTTTTATTTTTTTACTATTTTCACGATCTAACACTGCCGCAGAGCAGTTTTCACCATCAGATCTATCTTTTATTTTCACATTTTTATGATTGAAAGTCTTGGCACTCTCTCCAAAATAAGCCTTGTCATTGAGTTCTATGGCATAGCCAGTCTTGTGATCCCCTGCGGGTAGATGGTTTCTAAGTTCTAGATAATCGATAATAGCATCATCATTTTGGAAAGCATCTAGCTCAGGGGTGGTGTCTTGCAAATCCTGGTCTATGAGTTCAGGATGCACTAAAGGTAATGGGTCATCGGGTTGATCTGGTTCAAGGCTGGTGATGGTTAGAATAGAGGAGTCATTTGAATAGGTAGAGGTATTGACAAGGTCTATTATGGTACTGTCCTCAAGTTGGTTCATCAATTATGACATCGTACTCTACTCATGAAGTTCACTTTTGTCATATTGCGGATCGAACTCTAGCGATCTAGCCCTAGAGCTTTGTCCCTCATGCGTCGTATGAGTAGAGCTATACTGTTGAACCATGTCAACCCCTTTATCTTCACAAGACATTTTTGAGAGGCTGTCTCATTCATACTCATTGGAATCTGTTTCACTAGCTTCTTGTAGGTGGTGAATTTGTTTCACTAGGTTAGTGGTAGCTTCTTGTTTGTCATTTTCTTGGAGTTTCTCCTTACCTTTGATCTTCTCTTTACCCTTGTATCCCAACCTAGTAGTGTCTTAGGTTGTGGAGATAGAAGGTTGAATTGGTTCTATGAGACCATCTTTCCTTAATCCTATGGGACCATGTCCTTCATATCCCATCCTTTGTAAAATAGTAAACCCTTGACCATATTGTGCAATGGGTAGCTTAGGTTGATGGTCATTTGGTGTGGTTTCACTATCTTCATCTTTGTAAAGCCACTATAAGACATATTTTTCGTTACTTTCATCCGATAGGTTTCCCCATCTAATGAAAGGACCCTTAGAAGTCTCTAATGACTTGGCCTTGTTCATGGACGACTTTCCATAGGATTTTGGTGATATAGGCAACTGTGCTAGACAAAAAGATTGCTCAATGACATACTCTCCAACATCCTTGTCTTTGAATTTGACTTTAAGCTCTAATGCTTTGGAGGTAGAAGCTAGAGAACTTGGATCCACATGGTTTGAAGAAGAGGAAGTTGCTCAATTGGTGGGGATTACAACTTTTAGTTTTGATTGGATGGTGTTGCAATACTGGAATGGATTAGGGTCACCTTCTATGGTAATTTCTTGGCCATTGTGTGGGAACTTGATACATTGATGGTATGTTGATGGAACAACCTTCATTGAATGGATCCAAGGTCTATCTAAAAGAATGTTGTATGCTAGCTCCATGTCTAGAACTTGGCACACAACATCTTTCTCTACTAGTCCAACTCGTATTGGCAAGACCACAGTTCCTTTGGAAGTTCTCTCTTCTTTGTCATATGCCTTGATAGTTATTTTCTTTTTAGGGTTAACGACATTTTCTGAAAACCCCAATGCAAGGATTAACTTTAACGTGCATATGTTTAAACCAGCACCTCCATCTATTATGACCCTTTTTATTTGGTGTTTGTGGATTTGGGCCTCAATGTGGAGGGATGAATTGTGTGGTTGGTTGATGGACATATCATCTTTATCCGTGAAAGATAAGAAGTGTGGTGTGGTTAGATGACCCACCATAGCTTGGAATTGCTCTTGAGCATTGTTAGTAGGAATAGTTGTTTCCAAGAGTGCCTTCTCTAGGATGGCTTTGTGGGACGGGGATAGATGCAATAACCCCAAAATGGATATGTGTACAGGTGTTTTATGGAGTTAGTCAAGGATGTTGTATTGGTTCGATGTGGAGGATGACTTGGGTGGAGCCCTTTGTAGAGTAATCTTTCCACGACGAGTGGTCACATTACAGTTGGGCTTATTATTGATGGTGATCACATTGATGTGTGAATCACTTTGTGAGATATGATTAACAGTGTATTCGTAAGAAACATTATTATAGTTTACTTTGTCTGCACCATTGTTGTTTTGGTTGGATGGTCCTCCTTTTTCATAGTGAGGAAGAGGATTTTTGAATTCTATATGCTCATCATTAGAGGCATGCCTTTCAATTGATATTCATTTTTGATCAAGTAAGTCTTGAATGACATGTTTTAGCGCTTGACAACCATTAATTTTATGTCCTTTGTTTCAATGATATTCACAAAAGTCGGCATCATTCTACCAAGAGGGTTTAAATTTTGGTTCATACTCATGCACCAACGAAAGTGTTATGAGGTTGCTCCCTATTAACTTCCTAAGGGCGGATTAGAGAGACTCTCCTAGTGGTGTGAACTTTCTCCTAGGAGGAAAGTTGGTAGGTCTTTGCTCATTGCTTTGAGGCTTGTTGGATGGTGTATTGTTTTGTAGTTTTGATAGATTGAAGATTGGTTGTTTTTGCACCACATTTTTAGTATCTACCACACCATCGTTTACAATGGGTTTGTTCTTGGTCCAAAATCATGACTTGTCCACATTGTTGTTAGAACTAGGGGTGTCTTTGTATAGCTTAATTTGCCCCTTTGTTATCAAGGCTTTCTCAATGAGTAGCCCCATTTCAATGACCTTATTAAAAGTAGTTGGACATTGTATTTGGATTTGATAACTTAGTTCCGTGGTTAGGTTGTGAACAAACATTTATATCATTTGTTTCTCTGGTATGTGGTAGGGACACTTGCTTTCAGGTTGTCTCCATCTTTGTAGGAAAGAGGCAGAGGATTCTCCCCCTTTTTGCTTGTTATTACAAAGGTCCAACATGGAGATTTTGTGTTCAATATTGTATGAGAAATGTGTTTCAAATTTATCCACTATCTCATCAAAAGTGCCGATGCCGGGAGGTAGGCGAGAGAACCATTCCATTGTGAAAGGAAGCTAGGTGTGCAGAAATCACTTCCTACACTAATCTAATGAGGGGAGGAGAGTACAAATTTAAATTTATCCTAAATATTATAGAAACATTAAACCATTAACATGAGATATTATAGCAAACACATAACAGAGAAGGTGAGACAGAAGAAGAGAGACACAAGATATACGTGGGGAAAACCCTTATTGGGTGAAAAACCCCACACTCCAAAACCTGCACAATGTATTATCAAAACAAAGAATGTTTACAACACACTTGCAATGCAAGCTCTCAGGAGTCTTCGACACTCATATCTGGAGACAAACCGACAGCATAATAGTACCTATCAAAACTTGTAATACATCTCCTCCTCTAAGCACCTGTTTAGATAGAATATTCAAGGCAAAATTGCCTCTATCTTGGAATGGGCGTCCAACTTGGCTTCATGGCCCAAAACCCATGCCTAAGGACACTTGGTCAACATTGTCTAATGTTCCTGACACTTGTCCACAACTCCCATTCCAAAGAGGTCGCCTATTTCCAAAATGGGCTATGACAGATGCTCTTACGACCGTCATAGAATCTGTCATACACAGGCTATAAATGGCATATTCTCTTACAATATGTCATAGTCCACCTTGGGGCACCCAAAGATTTTCAAAGATGCTTCATGACACATGTCTACACCTATCTTACAAGCTTCTATTTATGACTCTTACATGTCATAGAATCTGTCATACGAATCTGTCATAACCGTTTCGGTCAACATTCCCTTACACAACATCCAAGATGCTGACACATGGAAAAAAATTCCTACCACAAAGTGGGATGCCTATCTCCTCATGTGAGGACAAAATTACAAGTTTTCATCTTGCATGTAGGATGACACATCACCGTGCCACATCCCACAAAATGACAATATGGAATTTACAATTAATTTACAACATAGGCTATGAATTAATAAATACAATCGTAAATAATGCAAGGAATTACCAAGGTTGAGACATCTTAATTCCCAACATTCTCCCACTTGTCGAACACCTTGTAAGAGCCAATAGAATAACAAGATTTAACTGCTATAGGCTGAGAGACCGATAGACTCTAAACACCATCTGAACTTCTCTATGCCCACTGTCTTTGTCAATGCATCTGCAACATTCTTCAAAGTATCTACCTTCTCCAAATTTGCCTTCCCATCCTCTACCATGTCTAGCATGAAGTGAAACTAAACATCAATATGTTTTGTTCTGGCATGGAAAGTTGGATTCTTTGCAAGGCAAATTGCACTCTAACTGTCACAACTGATCGTAATTTGATTTGCATCAACACCAATATCTGAACACAATCTCTTAACCCAAATGGCTTCCTTACAAGCATGAGTTGCAGCCATATACTTAGCTTCTGTAGTGGACAAAGCAACTACAGGTTGTTGCTTACTCATCCAACTAATCACACCACCAAACATTGTAAACACATATGCACTGGTGGATCTCCTGCTGTCAATGTCACCTACCCAATCAGAATCCACAAATCCATGAATACAAACTAAATGTGGAGGTCCTGTAGCATTTCCATAATAGAAAATGGAATACTCAAAAGTACCCCTCAAATATTTAAACACTCACTTAACTGCATCCTAATGTACCTGTTGACTTTTTCCCAGACTGGATGCTTATTCCCAGATATCCCTACAAGGTAGCCATCAGTGATCAACAGGAGCTCTGGGCCAGGGGGTCAACAGTGTAGGAGATAGACTCTATATTTTATCTCCTCTTCTTCTTCAGGCTCTGCAAGACCTAGGGGGGTATTCCCTACTCAACATCCATGAGGATATGCATACAAGGCTGGGATGCTGACAGAAAGCAGATAGTCCTCCTATAAGTAGACCAAAACTGAAAGATAAGGGCAAAGGGGCTAGCTTTGGGCCTATTTGCAGTTGCAGACAGAGGACTGAGGATCCTAAACTAACTCTAATGTCCTAATGTTGGTTTTAGATTTTGCTTTGGAGTTTAAGTGTGGATGCAAAGCTGGGTATGGTTATAACACAAAACAAAGCATGATTGGTGCCTATCCAGGGCCTGGAGTCAATAGACATACACCTGTGAATGATCAGCATAAACAACTAAAACTGGATTTCAAGGGGATATATGTGATACCTGCCTTACAAGCATCTCCCAATACAAAGTGTTAGGTTATCTCTACTTATGGTATCCCTACTGCAGTATACCCTTCCCAATGTTCAACCTGAAAACAGTTTAATCTACCCCTTGAGTAGAAGTTAAAAGATCAGACAGTCAACATAGGAATTCTATGCTCTAGAATCTAAACATTACTAAACATCCAGATTCAGAAGAAGAATACATGCAATACTGGAGACAGAATTAACACAACACATGCCAAACAGCATTTCTCATATAAATTTAATCATGAAATCAGTGGGTTCATGCCAAAAACAAACAACAGGAGATACATAAACTCACAGGTAAGCTGTACAGAGCAACCAGATCAGCCTGTCATGCATTACAGAGCCAGAATCATCAACTTTCAACAACCACAAATGAACAACACAACCTGCTTATAACAGCCAGGTAGGTGCTCAGCAATTAATTACATTGTTGACCAAAATTTCGCCAGATACACAGTATCATGAAAATGGCGCTCAAACACAACCGGATTGGCGCCCAAACTTGAATGCAGCAGGTAGGGGAGGAAACAGGAAGATATCTCGAGCCCTGTGCCACTGCCCGCTGATGTACACCTCCAGTCGGGTACAAGATCGACCCACGCCATCGCCCATACCTCTGCAACAATCGCCATTAATGGCACACCAACCCGCGGCCTCGGGAAAATCATCAAATCTGCAGTCGCAACCATTTCCCGCCGAGACTCATCATCATGATATTTTGAATATGCAGGATCACATTATCCCACATGCACCCCGCAGCAACTTCCTTTGCACTTTATATACTAGGTCATGAGCATATATCATGTCGGTACTTTTGCTCCTGACGACACTAGTATAAGACTTCATCATCATCATCCTCCAGCAGCATGATATCCTGTTGTTCGAAATATCACCCTGACGTCATCATGATATTTGAAATATAACCTTCATGATAATCGGCACAACCTGATCCTTCGGAGGAACATCCTCCTGCTGAGCTTATAACAAAAGTCTGGCCGATGAACATCCTGATGACGTCATCATCATATCCTGCTGACGTCATCATCATATCCGCCTACTGCGCACCTCCTCACATCCGGATGACGTCATCATCATGTTTGCAAATATCAGGAGGTCTCTTCAAGATGATCAGTGTTAGAGATATGACCCCCGCGGACCTTGATGACGTCATCATCATATTTACATCATCATGATATTCGGAAGACAACCGGATATTTGGAAATATCCTGATGATGTTCAAATATCAGGTTGCACTGTAGCTCCTCTGTAAGATCGGGGCGAAAACTGAATATGATGATGCTGCTTGAAAAGATCACCCTCAATAGATAACACGCGAAACTAGCAGGCGGATATCTCCTCAACATCATCATGATGTTCGAACAAACATATATCCGGGTGATATGAAAATATCACCCCCTCCTTCACAAATATCATGATGCAGATAGGCAGAAAGAAGAATATCACCCTGATATACGGATGACGTCAGCATCATCAGGATGAGAAACAAAGAGCAAGAAGTGATACAACATCATCAGGATGATATTGACTAAGATCATCCTGACGTTCCCCAAAATATGATGACCTTAGTGAATATCGGGTCGCAATTACAACTCTTCAACAACATCATCAGGATGATGTTAACCAAGATCACCCGATGATAAAAATATCACCCCGGCGAAATATCATGAAGGCAAAAAACATGATGACCTCCACAAGCAACAGGATGATAATTGGAAATATGATGATGATGAACACGACCCTTAGGAAAAAACAAGTTAGGTCGATCAATTCAAAGAATGAGCAACATCATCATCATGCTCGCGCAAGGTGATAAATGGAAGATCACCGGAGACTTTGAAACATCACCCTCGCAAGCAGATCAGGGCGCACTGTAGCTCGGCAGCATCATCATGATAAAAACCAAACATCACCTGATGACTGAATATGATGATGCCGATGAAAAACCCAGTCGACGAAGAACATGATGATGCAGACCATCGAAGACAAGATGATGATGATGACCTCCTCCTCAGGAAAACATGATGCTGTAATTGAAAAATGCTGAGGAGGTCCAACACTTAGAAAAAATGGGCAAGAAGATAAAGGCTTCAAATGAAGAAACCTCCTGATCATGACAATTCAGCCCCTGGTCAAAATGAGTGTCAACAGTGGCTCCGAATGGGGACGTGCAGGTGAAAACCTGCAGCGAGAACCAGATCTCCGGGCAGACCTGACAAAAAAAACCAAAAAACGCGAGCTGTACAAGGCATTTACACTACATACATATTTTACAAATGTGCACAGCAACCAGATATTCATGTAAAATAGAACTTGAGGAATTGGCCATGCACAGGCAATTCCAGAATTTCACCATCTAGGGCCTGGAGGAAATAAGAATCCTCCCCATGAGTATTGCAAACCTGATATGGGCCCATCCATAAGGGCTGAAATTTGCCATGTTTACCCTTTTCCTGATCTTTAGCATTCCAAATGAGCACCAGATCATTTACTTGAAACTTCCTTTTTGTAGCTCTCCTGTCAAACTGATATTTCACATCCTGTTGTCTTTTGAGATTGATCTGGTGGGCTCTCCTCCTGTCTTCATCCAAAGCAACCAGCTGATTCACCCTTTCTGTCATGGGGTCTTCAATGTCCTCATCATACTCTTGAATGAATCTGTAAACTGGTAGGAGATTGTTTATGGGCAGTCTAGCTGATGTACCATATACCAGCTCAAAAGGTGACTTCCCAATAGCCCTTTTCACAGTCACTCTATCAGCCCATACTGCTAAATTCAACTTTGAGTCCCAAGCTCTCTTGTTCTTGTCCAGTATCCTCTTGACAATTTTCATGATGCTCCTATTGCTTGACTCTGCTTGACCATTTCCTTGTGGGTGATATGGTGATGTATATGACAGGCTTATCCCATACCTGTTGCAAAAGTCAACAAACTCACCTGATCTGAAGCACATAGCATTATCAGTGATTATTTTAGATGGTACTCCAAACCTGATGATGATGTTCTCTAGTATGAAGTCTGTCACCACCTTACTTGTAGCTCTTTTAGTTGGAATGGCCTCAATCCATTTGGTAAAGTAGTCAGTTGCCACCAAAATCCAACTGTGTCCCCCACTTGATTTGTCTGCAATTTCCCCTATAAAATCAATTCCCCATTGTTGGAATGGAGCATCCACAGGTGCAGCTCTGAGGGGTAAAGCACCATGATATTTTAGCTTTCCTGAGAATCTCTGGCAAGGGTCACATTTTCTTACTAACCTCTGTGCATCTGAAAAGAGAGTGGGCCACCAATATCCTGCCCTGAGAATTTTATGAGCTGTTGTTTGGGCAGTATAATGGCCACCACACGGTCCTTTATGCATGTCAATCAAAATATAGTTAGCCATATTCTTATCCACACATCTCAGCAGCACACCATCAGGATTCTTCCAGTACAACTCACCTTGAACAATGACATACCTGATTGCATGTAGCTTCAGAGTCCTCTTTTGATTGTCACTGAAATGGGAGGGACAATTCAGATTTTGCAAATAATAGACAATATCCTTGTACCATTCAGATCTTGATGCACTTACATTCTCATCTTGGACTGCATTAACTTGGCATGCTTCCAAGTTTGACTGTGCCATCATCTTGGCTAGTCCTTGTCCTCTTATCAATTTAGTAACTTGTATATCTATGTTGAATTCCTGCAGTTTGTTTATCCATCTGCACCTTCTTCCAGTCACCTCCTGCTGAGTGAATATGTCTTTGACTGCAGCATGAGGTACATATGCAATTATATGTGATCCTACCAAGTATGGTCTGAAACTTTTAATGGCTCTAACAAGTGCATATGCCTGCTTCTCCATAATGTCATATTTCAACTCAGAGGCCTGCAGGGACATACTGAAGAAAGCAATGGGCTGTTCAAAACCCTCTTCATTTTTCTGTAACAAACATGCAGCTACAGTATGAAAGGAAGCAAATGAGAACACCTGGAATGGCCTAGAAAAATCAGGAGATTTAAGAACAGGGGCCATCTTTATTGCCTCTTTGATATTCTGAAATGACTCTGTTGCTTCCCTTTCCCAGTTGACAGTTGCATCCTTCTTCATCATCTTGGAAATGTTCCTTGTGATCTCTGCAAAGTTGGGAACAAATCTTCTGACAAAGTTTACCTGTCCAAAGAAGGACTGAACTCCTTTCACAGTTTTTGGCATTTGGATCCTGTCAATGGCTGCCACTCTGTCTGGATCTATCCTGACTCCATCCTTGGAAACAATATGTCCCAGAAGCTTTCCTTCAACTACTCCAAAGGCACACTTCTTTGGGTTTAGAGAAATACCATATTCTAGTGCTCTTATAAAAATCTGCTCCAGATGCAAACAGTGCTGCTCTTCCTTCTTTGAGTAGGCAGTCAGGTCATCCTGATATACTGCCAGGATTGAATCAATCAGCCCTGCAAAAGCAACATCCATTGCTCTCTGAAATGTAGCACCTGCATTTGTTAGTCCAAATGGCATTCTAACATACACATATGTTCCCCATGGAGTGGTAAAGGCAGTCTTATACTGTTCTGATTCTTTTACCTTTACCTGATTATATCCTGAAAATCCATCCATCATGGATAGGAGTTCACAACCAGTTACTCTCTGCAACATAGTTTCCATATTAGGCAATGGATAGTTATCCTTCAAAGAGGATACATTCAAGTTCCTGAAATCCACACAAAGCCTAATATCACCATTCTTTTTCCTGACTGGGACAAGGTTAGACACCCAAGTTGAGTGTCTGATGGGCACAATTATTCCAGCATCCCTGAGCCTTTTGAGTTCTTCCTGCATCTTGGGAGCTAAGGTAGGATTTATAGGCCTTTGCCTCTGTCTAAATGGCTTAGCTTCAGGCTTCAGTGGGATCTCATGCTGGAATAAGTCTTCTCTATAAGCTTTTAGGTCCTCATATGACCAAGCAAAAACATGTTTATACCTTTTTAGCAATGCAATCAGCATACTTCTTATGTGTGGTTTGAGCTGTTTGCCAATATATACCTTCTGAGGAGCTTGAGATGTCCCCAAATTTATTTCTTCTAAATCCTCCTTATTTGCGGGGGATGTCTTTGTGACCATTTTGTCTCTACTGTCAAAGGCTCTTTCCAAAGCCACTAACCCTCTAGGGATCTTGTTGGTCTTCAACTGGATGATCTCCTTCCCTACAAGAGTCTCTTTTCCATCTACAATTTCTACAAAAGCTTGGAAATCAATCTGCTGGTTCTCATACTCATCTATGCAGTGCAAAAATTTCAGCAAATCCCTATCATCATTAAAAACTTGCCAACTGCATATGTTTTCTGGTATGGCAGGCCTAATTTTAACTTCTACATCTGTGACACCTGACAGAGTGATGTCATCTGGCCTTATTGCTACATTGGCTAAGAAATCAGCCATAACATTTTTTGACCTTTCTACCCAGCCAATTGAAAATGCATCAAATAACTCAATAGTATCCCAAACAGCATGCTTGTATTGTTTCAGTCTTTTATTCTTTGCAGCATACTTATTTCTGATTTGGGATACAATCAGCTCAGAGTCTCCAAATACTCTTAACATTTTAATTCCATGTTTGAGAGCAATATTCAGGCCTAAAAGTAAAGCCTCATATTCTGCAATATTATTTGTGCAATCAAACCTCAGCAAGAAAGAGGATTTGAGGAGCTTACCAGTTGGAGACAGGAAAACAACTCCAGCTCCAGAGCCTTCTTTTGCACAAGCTCCATCAAAAAACATGGTCCATAACCCTTGCTGATCCAGCTCTTCAGTGCAGACATTTTTCTTTTCATCTTCTGCATCATCTGAGACAACCCTGAAGTTATCACAGTCAGTGTCCACAAAGCATACCTGTTCATTTGCTTCTTGGTCTTCCACTGTCTCTGATGATCTTTGCTCTCTAATTAGCTTGACATCCCTGCCATTCATTGGAATCATGGCATATGACAGGTCCAGCTGCATACTTCCACCAATTAGTGCTGCCCATCTTCTTGACAACAGCATACCATACTGTGGCTTGATGTCAACCACTGTTATATTCATCTTATATTTCTTTTCAGGAAATGCTGCCAGTTTGAAATCCACATCCTTCATGATTCCAATAACTGGTACCTCTCTGGCATCCATTGCATAGCATTTTCCACATGCCTTGTCAATTTTTAATCCTGTTTGTTGCATGATAGCCAAAGGCATGACATTTGTGGATGCTCCAGAGTCAAGCATACAATTTCTAATTATTTTACCATTTATAACCAGGGAAACATAAAATGGTTCCACCTGTGAAGGACACTTTGTCATGGTCATTCCTAAATAGACTTCAGGAGTCTCATCTTCTTCATTGCACATGACCTGTTTCTCACCCTGGGTCTGGTCATTTTGCTTATCTTGAAAAGGTACCCCTGAGATTAGGGATATTGTTCTATTCTTGATCTCTTCCACTTTCATGAGTTCCATAAGTGGAACAGAGACCTTTACCTGAGAGAGGATCTGGGCTATATCAAATGGAGCACAGTTTTGTACAGCAGTTGTAGCTTGCTCCACAATCTTGCTTTTATCCTGAGCTGACTTAGCTTTCATTCTCATAGTTCCCTGATCATCATTCCTGTCTTGGGAACCTCTACTTTGATCTTCAGCCTGAGGGGTTTTGTTTTCTGGTCCTTGGAAATCATGACCTGTTCTGTATCTAAAGTTCTGCTTGTTATTTACCCACTGCCTTTTTTGTGGTTCAGTTCCTTTATGACCATGCATCTGCTGACCTGCAGAAATATCTTCCGGCTGATGTGGGCTGCCAACCTGATTTTTACCTCTGAGATTGTAGTTGCTCTTGACCTGAGCAACTGCTGCAGCTGTGAAGGCTCTGATTTCCTCATCAGAAGGTTGGTGTAAGCTACTCAGAAAATTGTGTGAGTTCTGAGCATACACATAATTATCCTCATGATCCTCATCATATGGGGATTGTTGGCAGGCCTGAACCTGATCATGTGTCTTCTCATCAGCACCATAAAGAGTATATCCATTACCTATGGACATCATGTTAACATCATCATCCTGCACATGATGTGGCTCATTGCACTCATTACAAGATGTAGCATTATCATACAAAGATTGGGCAATCATACACTGTGATTGTGAATGTGGCATCTGACAGATTATACACCACGGAGCATCATCAGCAATATTTATAGTTTTCTTCAGGGGATCAGGAGTTTCCTTGGCATGTTGAGCCCTCTGACTTGTGTTGTTACGTGGATATACAGGCTTACCATCATGCCAATTGGTGTTATAAGGCATATCATGTAATGATGGCCTCTTTTCCTGTCTTTGATAGACTTGCCTATCAGGACCCATCCCTTTTTCACTTCTAGCTAATCTATAGCTCAGGTCCTTAACAACATTTGCCAGTTTGTCTATCTTATCTTCAGGAGCAGATGTACTACCTTGAGTGTTCTGAGGCTTATTTGGATTCTGCAGAATTTTTACATCATCCCTTCTATTTGTCTTGCCTGATGCTTTCCTATTGTTTTCAATATTTACTGCAATCCTGAAAGCATCCCTGAGAGTGGCAGGACCTTTATCTCTCAGTCCATATGCAGTCTTTGCATCAAAGGCATTGATGTACAAAATTATGCACATTGGTTCATTTGGCCTCATATGATGTGGCAGTTTGTTCAACACTTTAGTAAATCTTGCATTAAAGTCTGCAACCTGTTCATTTGACCCTTTGGTGATACTGGTGAACTCATTTACAAAGAAGCTAGGGTCAGTTTTATCACCATATTGCTCCTTGAATATCCTCTTAAAATCATCCCATGATGATATGCTCCGGTCAGGCAGATTCCTGTACCATTCTCTTGCCTCATCTATTAAGGATTGCATGAATAACTTCATGAAAACATCCTCATGCTCAACCTCAAAATTGTCCATGACATTTTGGAAGGCCTTTAGATGATCTTCTCCTGACACTGTATTGTTTCCTGGAAACTTAGGCACTTGCAGCCTCAGATGCTTGTCAATGGGGTTAGGATACCCAGGAATACCATCAAACACCAGCTGCCTGAATCTATCTAGCTGCATAGGCTGTCTGTTTGGCTGATTAACATTAACATTTCTATTTGCATTTTGGTTTCCTGCATTGTTTAGTGGTATCCTAGCATCATTCACATTTTGTCTGTCATCATGATGCTGATGATGCACTTCATATCTTTGCTGATGTCTTTGCATATTTGCATTTTCTAAGGTAGGAACTGAATTATTTTGGGCAGTTCTCAAGGCTTGCACTTTCTGCTGTATATCATCTCTGATTTTCATGGCTTGTAAGTATTCTAGTTCTGCTCTTAGGCTTTTGATTTCTTCAGCTAGTTGTTCATCCTTAGGTCTGGAGGTAGATGGTCTCATACCATTTGGGTCATCATCTTCATCATCCCTTAGGGACTCTGCCTCTTCAAACCTCTCACTTGGGTCTAGAAAAGGGCGTTCTTGGAACACCTCTGACCTCATTCTCACTACCACCCTGTTGCCTCTCATATGCGCCTTGGATATCAGCTTCTGCACTTGAAAAATAAGGAGCATGCTGTCCTGATGGCCTAGGGTTATCTTGTATCTCATCACTTTTTCTGGGGGAGCTCTCATGACTAGCTGAGACAGTTCCCTTTCTTCTATACATCATTCTTTTTGTTAATGGTAACTCTTCAAATAGAGGATTTTGTTGGGATCTTCTCCCCTGCATACAAATTTACTTTTGACCGGTTGGGAGATTACTTCAGAGTCGCCACCTATTGCTAGGAACTGTTTTCTTCTGAAAACCAGGGTTCTTCCACAAGATTCCCCAGCGGAGTTTTCTTCTGTTGCTGACTCAGATGGGTCACATATATATCACTGGAGATGATTAGATAGCACTTTTACTTCTCATTCCCCAGCAGAGTCGCCAATTTCTGTTGACTTTTTCCCAGACTGGATGCTTATTCCCAGATATCCCTACAAGGTAGCCATCAGTGATCAACAGGAGCTCTGGGCCAGGGGGTCAACAGTGTAGGAGATAGACTCTATATTTTATCTCCTCTTCTTCTTCAGGCTCTGCAAGACCTAGGGGGGTATTCCCTACTCAACATCCATGAGGATATGCATACAAGGCTGGGATGCTGACAGAAAGCAGATAGTCCTCCTATAAGTAGACCAAAACTGAAAGATAAGGGCAAAGGGGCTAGCTTTGGGCCTATTTGCAGTTGCAGACAGAGGACTGAGGATCCTAAACTAACTCTAATGTCCTAATGTTGGTTTTAGATTTTGCTTTGGAGTTTAAGTGTGGATGCAAAGCTGGGTATGGTTATAACACAAAACAAAGCATGATTGGTGCCTATCCAGGGCCTGGAGTCAATAGACATACACCTGTGAATGATCAGCATAAACAACTAAAACTGGATTTCAAGGGGATATATGTGATACCTGCCTTACAAGCATCTCCCAATACAAAGTGTTAGGTTATCTCTACTTATGGTATCCCTACTGCAGTATACCCTTCCCAATGTTCAACCTGAAAACAGTTTAATCTACCCCTTGAGTAGAAGTTAAAAGATCAGACAGTCAACATAGGAATTCTATGCTCTAGAATCTAAACATTACTAAACATCCAGATTCAGAAGAAGAATACATGCAATACTGGAGACAGAATTAACACAACACATGCCAAACAGCATTTCTCATATAAATTTAATCATGAAATCAGTGGGTTCATGCCAAAAACAAACAACAGGAGATACATAAACTCACAGGTAAGCTGTACAGAGCAACCAGATAAGCCTGTCATGCATTACAGAGCCAGAATCATCAACTTTCAACAACCACAAATGAACAACACAACCTGCTTATAACAGCCAGGTAGGTGCTCAGCAATTAATTACATTGTTGACCAAAATTTCGCCAGATACACAGTATCATGAAAATGGTGCTCAAACACAACCGGATTGGCGCCCAAACTTGAATGCAGCAGGTAGGGGAGGAAACAGGAAGATATCTCGAGCCCTGTGCCACTGCCCGCTGATGTACACCTCCAGTCGGGTACAAGATCGACCCACGCCATCGCCCATACCTCTGCAACAATCGCCATTAATGGCACACCAACCCGCGGCCTCGGGAAAATCATCAAATCTGCAGTCGCAACCATTTCCCGCCGAGACTCATCATCATGATATTTCGAATATGCAGGATCACATTATCCCACATGCACCCCGCAGCAACTTCCTTTGCACTTTATATACTAGGTCATGAGCATATATCATGTCGGTACTTTTGCTCCTGACGACACTAGTATAAGACTTCATCATCATCATCCTCCAGCAGCATGATATCCTGTTGTTCGAAATATCACCCTGACGTCATCATGATATTTGAAATATAACCTTCATGATAATCGGCACAACCTGATCCTTCGGAGGAACATCCTCCTGCTGAGCTTATAACAAAAGTCTGGCCGATGAACATCCTGATGACGTCATCATCATATCCTGCTGACGTCATCATCATATCCGCCTACTGCGCACCTCCTCACATCCGGATGACATCATCATCATGTTTGCAAATATCAGGAGGTCTCTTCAAGATGATCAGTGTTAGAGATATGACCCCCGCGGACCTTGATGACGTCATCATCATATTTACATCATCATGATATTCGGAAGACAACCGGATATTTGGAAATATCCTGATGATGTTCAAATATCAGGTTGCACTGTAGCTCCTCTGTAAGATCGGGGCGAAAACTGAATATGATGATGCTGCTTGAAAAGATCACCCTCAATAGATAACACGTGAAACTAGCAGGCGGATATCTCCTCAACATCATCATGATGTTCGAACAAACATATATCCGGGTGATATGAAAATATCACCCCCTCCTTCGCAAATATCATGATGCAGATAGGCAGAAAGAAGAATATCACCCTGATATACAGATGACGTCAGCATCATCAGGATGAGAAACAAAGAGCAAGAAGTGATACAACATCATCAGGATGATATTGACTAAGATCATCCTGACGTTCCCCAAAATATGATGACCTTAGTGAATATCGGGTCGCAATTACAACTCTTCAACAACATCATCAGGATGATGTTAACCAAGATCACCCGATGATAAAAATATCACCCCGGCGAAATATCATGAAGGCAAAAAACATGATGACCTCCACAAGCAACAGGATGATAATTGGAAATATGATGATGATGAACACGACCCTTAGGAAAAAACAAGTTAGGTCGATCAATTCAAAGAATGAGCAACATCATCATCATGCTCGCGCAAGGTGATAAATGGAAGATCACCGGAGACTTTGAAACATCACCCTCGCAAGCAGATCAGGGCGCACTGTAGCTCGGCAGCATCATCATGATAAAAACCAAACATCACCTGATGACTGAATATGATGATGACGATGAAAAACCCAGTCGACGAAGAACATGATGATGCAGACCATCGAAGACAAGATGATGATGATGACCTCCTCCTCAGGAAAACATGATGCTGTAATTGAAAAATGCTGAGGAGGTCCAACACTTAGAAAAAATGGGCAAGAAGATAAAGGCTTCAAATGAAGAAACCTCCTGATCATGACAATTCAGCCCCTGGTCAAAATGAGTGTCAACAGTACCCATCCAGGATTAGCCATAAACTGACTAAGGACTCCCACTGCTTGGGAAATGTCTGGTCTTGTGCAGACCATAGCATACATCAAACTGCCAACAACACTAGCATAAGGTACTCTGCTCATGTCCTCCACCTCACTAGGATATTTTGGACAATCCTCAATAGACAACTTTGGCCCCAATGAAACAAGAACACTCAATGGTCTACAATCTACCATGCTAAACATGTCCAACACGATCTTCACATACTTACTCTGGCTTAACCAAAGTTTTCTGTTAGTTCTGTCTCTTCTGATTTCCATTCCAAGAATGTACCTGGCTGCCCCTAAATCTTTCATTTCAAACTATGCTGCCAACTGAGACTTAAAATCAAAAATCATATTCTTACCCTTCCCAATGAGCAACATATCATCAACATATAATGCAACAATGAGAATACGATCACCATCAAACTTATAATACACACAGTGATCTGATTTCGATCTTAGATAACCAATTGACAACACAAAGGCATCAAACTTCAAGTACCACATCCTAGGAGACTGCTTCAAACCATACAAAGACTTCTTAAGCTTGCAAACCAAATTTTCTTTACCTTTCTCTATGTAATGCTCTGGCTGTGACATGTAGATTTCTTCCTCCAAATCACCATGAAGGAAAGTTGTCTTGACATCCATCTATTCTATCTCTAAATCATAAGCAGCTGTAAGAGATAACAAAAATCTAATGGATGTCAGCTTTGCAATGGGAGAGAAAATTTCACCATAATCAATTCCCTCCACTTGTGAGTACCCCTTCGCAACCAATCTAGCCTTGTACTTTTCAACACTACCATCTGCACTAAATTTCTTCTTGAACACCCATTTGCAACCAATGGGTTTCCATCTATCAGGCAAAGTTACCAAGTCTCATGTTTTGTTCTTTTCCAAAGAAGCCATTTCATCCTCCATGGCCTCCTTCCAGGAACCTGCATCTTTCATGCCCATAGCCTCTTTCACAGTTCTAGGCTCATTAGTGTTAGAAAGTAAAGCAAAAGCACAACTAGAATCAAGTAATGAATAACCAAACCTATTAGGCTGCTTTCTTATTCATGTAGACCTCCTCAATGGTTGACGTTGAGGTTCTACTTCTTCTTTTTCTCTTTTAGAGCTGCTAGAGCTCTCCTCATCATCAGGCCTCACAGGGTCTGTATGTTCAGTCTTCTCAGGGGTAGAAGGAAATTGAATCGCATCTTCTTTCTTTTCTGACTGTTCTAGCTGTAGAACAATGGAAGAGGGTGTTAGCTCTCTGAAGATAACACTTCTGCTATACAATACTTTCTCCATCACGAGATCCCAAAGCTTGTATCCTTTCACACCGACACCATAGCTGATGAAAATGCATTTAACAACCTTGTTCTCCAACTTAGACCATTTCTCCCTAGGCACATGTGCATATGCCTCAAAACCAAAAACATGAAGATGCCTTACTGAAGGCTTCTTACCGGACCACACCTCCATAGGTGTTTTTCCAATAAGAGCTGATGTAGGAGATCTGTTTACCAGATAGCAAGCAGTAGCAACAGCTTCAGCCCAAAACTTTTGTTCTAGGCCAGCTCAACTAAGCATACTCCTAGCCTTCTCGATCAGTGTCATGTTCATCCTGTCTGCAACTCCATTTTGTTGTGGGGTATATGGATTTGTCTTATGCCTTTCAATCCCTTGCTCTTTGCAAAACTTATCGAACTCTGCTGAACAAAACTCACCACCGCTGTCATTTCTCAAACACTTAATCTTTTTACAAGTCTAATTTTCAGCAAAGGCTTTAAACTCTTTAAACCGACTAAAGACTTCAATCTTGCTTTTAATAAAATAAACCCATGTCCTTCTATTATAATCATCTATAAAAGCTACAAAATATACAAAATTTGAAATTGAAGGAACATTAACAAGACCAAACACATCTGAATGAATAAGATCCAATACACTAGAAGACTTGTGAGAACTAGGGTAAAACTGAACACGGTTTTGCTTTCCATAAATGCAATGTTCGCAAAAGTCAAACTTGAGATTACAATCATTGAACCCCTCAACAAGGTTTTTATTTTTCAGGGTACGCAGACCCTTCTCACCAATGTGGCCATATCTCAAATGCCATAACATAGTCTTTTTAGCAGAAAGCTTAGCTTCCAAAGCATGTGCACAACCATCAGAACCGGTTACAATAGATTTCTTCACTACACGTTCAGATGGTGGGGATGAAGTGATAGCATCTCGTTTCCTTGAGTTAGAAGAATTATTGCACTGTGAAGTGCATGCCTCCAACTGGAACAAAGTACCCCTCTGAGTACCCTTCGCAAGCACCATAAATCCTCTTGTCATCTTGCATCCATCCTTCGAAGAGACAACCTACACACCTGCATCATTCAACATACTTACAGAAAGTAGGTTTCATGCAAGGCCTAGAATGTGCATAACTCCAATGATCCCCTTCACTCATCCATCAGGGAATCAAATTGAGACTCTTCCACGACCAATAATCTTTAGATGAGAGTCGTCACCAAGGTACACCTTTCCAACATCAAACTCTTCATATTTGGTAAACCAGTCTCGATGCGAGGTCATGTGGAATGATGCACCAGAATCAATCAACCACACATCATCAGATGCATGGGTGGCCAGGGCTGCGATGAAGGCATCACCATCATCTTGTGACTTGTCAAAATCTGAATCAGGAGCTTGCTTCTTCTTTTTCTTCTCCTCTTTGCATTCCTTTCGAAAATGCCCAGTTTTACCACAGTTCCAACAAAGAGCCTTGGACTTTCCAGGAGATTTGGATCTCCCATGGGATTTGGATCTACCCTTTTCACCTTTCTTGTCCTTCTTCTTTCCTTTCTCTTTGGGTCTTCCATGAATTGCAAAAGCCTCTTTGGCTGCCTCAGAAGACTTCCTCTGCATCTCTTCAGATAACAGTGAAGATACCACATCTTCCATCTTGAAGGTGGTAGTGGTGCCTCGGATAGCCATTACAAGATGATCCCACGAATCTGGCAAAGAACAAAGTAGGGTCATGCATCGATCCTCCTCCTCCATTTTCACACCCACAGATGTCAACTGTGCAATGATCATGTTGAAAGCATTCATGTGATCCGCAACAGATCCTCCATCTTCCATCTTCAAAGCAAACAACTTATTTTGTAGAAAAAAGTTTGTTTACCAAGGACTTGTTCTGATAAACATCACCCAACTTCTTCCAAAGATCTTTTGTGCTCTTCTCCTCATGGACATTCAATAGGACAGAGTCAGCTAAACAAAGTCTTATGAGACCCTTAGCCTTTTGATCTTTGAGGTCCCAATCAACTTGTGATATTGCTGTAGGTTTCACACCAGATACTATTCCCATAGGTTACGATCAACAAGTAGGTCCTCCATCTTCAATTTCCACAACTCAAAATTAGTGCCATTGAATTTCTCAACTTCTAACCTCCTGGATGTGCTTGCCATCTCCTTGCTGCAATAAGATACAGAATACTCTGCACAAGACTCCCACTCAACCTAAGATTAGCTCAAAAAACCCCTACCCAATAGCTAAGACCAAAACTAGCCAAGCTCTGATACCAATTGAAAGGAAGCTAGGTGTGTAGAAATTACTTCCTACACTAATCTAATGAGGGGAGGAGAGTACAAATTCAAATTTATCCTAACTATTACAACAACATTAAACCATTAACATGAGATATTATAGCAAACACATAATAGAGAAGGTGAGACAGAAGAAGAGAGACACAAGATATATGTGGGGAAAACCCTTATCAGGTGAAAAACCCCACACTCCAAAACCTGCACAATGTATTATCAAAACAAAGAATGTTTACAACATGCTTGCAATGCAAGCTCTTAGGAGTGTTCGACACTCGTATCTAGAGACAAAATGGCAGCATAACAGTACCTGTCAAAACCTGTAATACATCTCCTCCTCCAAGCACCTGTTTATATAGAATATTCAAGGCAAAATTGAATGGGCGTCCAACTTGCCCTCATGGCCCAAAACCCATGCCTAAGGACACTTGGTCAACATTGTAGAATGTTCCTGACACTTTTCCACAACTCCCATTCCAAAGAGGTCACCTATTTCCAAAATGGGCTATGACGGATGCTCTTACGACTCTTACAATCGTCATAGAATCTGTCATAGTAGTTACAACTTACAACTGTAAGAGAATCTGTCATACACAGGCTATAAATAGCATATTCAATTACAACATGTCATAGTCCACCTTAGCACGCACAAAGATGCCTTTTTCAAAGATGCTTCATGACACATGTCTACACCTATCTTACAAGCCTCTATTTCTGACTCTTACATGTCATAGAATCTATCATAGGAATCCGTCATAACCGTTTTGGTCAACATTCCCTTACACAACATCCAAGATGCCGACACATGGAAAAATATTCCTACCACAAAGTGGGACACCTATCTCCTCATGTGAGGACAAAATTACAAGTTGTCATCTTCCATGTAGGATGACACATCACCATGCCACATCCCACAAAATGACAATATGGAATTTACAATTAATTTACAACATAGGCTATGAATTAATAAATACAGTCATAAATAATGCAAGGAATTACCAAGGTTGAGACATCTTAATTCCCAACACATTGCTTTGCCTCCTAAGCTTCATGGGAATAGTTGCATAAGATATGTTTTGTTGTGTGTGACTTCTAGGCATGTTGCACTAAATTCCCTTATATGATCTCTTGGATCACCTTTTCCTCTATACTTGTCAAATTTTGGAACCTCAAACCTTGAGGGAAAAGGTATCATGAGCAAGGACTTCTCAAAGGGATATGGTGAAATATCCTCAAGGGAGTAGTGTTTTGTGGTTGTCCCACTTTGGATATCTATGAACTGTTTTTGCAAGGCTTGGATTTGTGTCGTTAATGTGTCCAAAGGATTGGGTGTATCCTTAGCCTTTTCTGATTTAGAAGCCTCTCTGTCAATTTTGGATCCATCATTTGCAATTTTGGCTCCATCTTTGTCAATTTTGGAGCCATCTTTTGAAGACTTTGCTTCATTTGAGGAGTTGATTTCTCTTAGATTTGAGATATCAAAACTTGAGAGCAACTTAGCTCCTTGTTGAGCTAACATGAGAAAATACTTATGAGGATTCGTGGCAACAAGCTTATCCATTACCTTTTGAAATTTTGGATCTTGAAGTTGTTTAAGGATTTCTTCTTGACTAATCTCCTCATCATTAGAATTGTGCCCACTATTGTGTTTGGAATCCATCTTTTGCTTTTGTTTAACTTGGGATCTAGTTTGAACCATGCAATCTTAAGATATGGGTGAAGTTGGAATGTGAGACTTGGTGGAAGGGATTTTGTTGTGATGTGATTGAAGTGAATTTGATTGGATAAACTAGATTTTGCTAAGGTTTTCTATTGATTCTATTTGTCCAAACAAGGTGGTCTTGAGCTATAATGGTAATAGCTATCAAAGTGTCGACATAAAAGGTAGTCAAAATAGGGATAGATGATCACCACTATTGATATAGGCTATTCTTTTATCAAGACAGACAAGTATAGTTTTGATGCGAAGGATGATTGGGAATCCTATTATGAAACTAGCTAGGTATTGTTTGAATTTGGTAGAGTATCAACTATGCCTTGGTACAAATCTTAGTTTTTGGTTTGACAACTTTTTAGATAGCAAGACAATGGTATGCAAAGGTGATGTTTGAAAATGGCGCGAAGGTGTGACTATAAGGTTGAACTTATTTTCCAAGTATAATCTAGAGCAAAAAGGGTATCCAAAAATGGTTTCAGTTTTGTCTCAAAATGTATGGAACAACTCTCTGTTGTGAATGTGCAGCGTCAGATGCGCAGGAATATTCAACAAATGCGCAGCTCTGTACTATGTATGTGCAGCTCTGTATGCATAGAGCTATGTTTCAAAAGCGTAGTACTGTGTTTTAAATGCGCAAAAAGGTATATGTGCAGCAAGACGGTGTAAATGCACAACAATACTATTTAAATGCGCAATAATAGTGAATGTGCAACAAGATTTTGTAAATGCACAGGACTGTAGAAGTTTTGCCTTTTGTTTCAATTTGTCAATCTTGGCTTGTTTACACATTTTCATAGGATGCTCTAAAGTTTCAAGTACTATATTTGACTCAAGTTATTACTAGGAAACACAACAAACAAGAAGTTGTCATGATTTTTTTTATACAAGTTTTGATAAATGTAAAAATAAACAAGTACAATCCTAAGGATGGCAAGGACAATATTCGCTGAATTTCAACTTGGATTTTACTCCAACCACTTACATAAAGGTGGATAGTTAGTAACTTGGTAGCACTGGCTCCCCCTTACAGTGCACTCACTTCTCACGCATACCAAGTTACAATCCCTCCGAAGAGTTAGATTTTGTCTCCACACTAGATGAGTGTATGGCGTTGGACGGCTTCAGAGGTCCGACCTCCTGCGTCAACAAATAGGGGTTTTTGGCTTTCTAAAACAATTAGATTTTTAGTATGGGCATCCATTCGGGTGGTTATACATGTGGCAATTTGCTTCGTTATGGATGCTTCCCAATCTGAAGAGGTTAGGGTCAACAGACTTTAACACACCACAAGGTTATTGTAGGAGACATTTGTTGGTAAACATAGCAACACCCATTGTTTGCAATTTTCATCACAAACATAATTTATTTATAGTGGCTTAGAAGTGGCTTGGCTTTAGCCCCTTACCACTCAAGGTCGTCCCACTTGGAAGAAACACAATCCCAAGGGTAGGCCTCTTCTAAAGGTTGCACAAATAAAATGTTGAGTTTGGCATTTTGGTCACCCAAGAAGGGGAGAACATAGTCCTATCATCATTTTCAAGCACAGAGTACACTGGTTCTTTATCCCTCTAGAGTTAAAACTAAGTGTGTTTTACTCTACCAAGCATAAGAAATTGACAAGATAGCAAAAACTTTGAAAAGATGGTTAATTTTATCCTTCTAAACAAATCTATGTGAAGATTGTTGTTGAAGAATCAAACAAATTACTTTCCCCTATTTAAGCTAAATGAGAGTTTGTAGTGCAAGATAGCAAAATGATTTTTTTTTTAATTTTATCCACCTAGGTTGGGACTATGTGCAAGTTGTAATGCAACAATACCATTTACTTTCTCCTAATTAGATCTAGGTGAAAATTTGCATGAAGATGTCAAATTACTTCCCCCCTAATTAAATCTAGATGAAGTTATGATGCAACTAAATGACTAAACAAAGCTCCTACACCTGCAAGAAGAGTTTGTATGGAAATCTTTGCAAAAACCAATACAACTTTTCTGTCAGAGTGTAAATGCGCAGGAATAGGAAGTAAATGCACAACACTGCTTAGTAAAAGCGTAGAAACGTGGATGTGCAGAAGGAAGCCATGTATGCGTAGGGTTGTTCAATGAATGTGCAGAAATGTGAATGCATAGCAAAATGTGGTGAATGCGCAGAAAGATGACGTAAATGCGCGGGAAGATGAATGCGCAACAGGAAGCTATGAATGCACAAGACTAGAATGTGAATGCCCCAAAATGACCTGTCACGATAGTAGCTTCACAAAAAAAGGCAAATGGAGGTTAAAAATGGGGCAAGGCCCTATGGTGGGCGCCAAAAATGTTAGAGGAAATATGAACACAAGCATTAAACTACTAAATATCCAATAACTCAATGGAAATAATGCAAATACAAATAAACAAAGATTATACCTTCGTAGTCTGATTTACCTCGTAGCTTCCATTGTTGCCTATCTCATAATGATCTTGTATATGATATGAGCTCTCAGAAATTGTACTTCCTTGCTGTTGAAGATGACAATAGGAGAATGGTTGTAGATGGATAATGCAATGAAGGTAAAACAACAATGCAACTATAGGATGATGGATAATGGAGATATGAAGCCATGGTTGGATGATTGGATGATAATGGGATTATGCAAATGTAACAAGGATACTTTACCAAAGTTGTGCTGGTAGAATTTCTGCAGAGTAATTTTACAAAAGCTCTTGGATTGTTGGAAATGAGGAATGGGGGTTCCTTTTATAGGCCAAGGAGGGGCCAATTCCAAGTATCACGATCTCAACAGTGGAGAAGAAGTCTTGTGATGTGTACAGTGGAGATTGAATTGGTTGGGATGAGGAAAATAAATATGGATAATGTTCCTCTCATCTTGGCAAGGTGGAGAGAAAGGTGTGACATGATGCCACATGTCACAAGGCTCACCAAGACCACAGATTGAAGGTCAACGAAAGAGACCTTGTTTGTAGGATGGTTGGAAGGAATATAGGGACTTATGGGACAAGTGTCTCAAGGTGTCTTTTGACCAAGATGACATGGAGAGACCATACTCATGAGAATAGGAATGGTTAGAGGAATAAGAGGAGATGTGGGTGAGGGAAATTAGATAATTAAATATTAAAATATTTAATTATGTGTGCAACATGATGAGGTGGATGTGATGATGTCGATTTATGGACTTTTGACCTTTGGGATAAGATGATTGATTAAATAATTTAGAATTATTTAATTAGGGATGACATTAGAATTGGATGATTTAATTAAATAAATAGATTTTTATTTAATTCTTGGAATATTGAAGATGAACGCGAATCATATAAATAAATTGATGAATTTATTCATTGATAGAAGAATAGAAATTTAAAATAAATAATAAATATTTATTTAATTCACTTTCCCATTTTTAGGTGTATACAGAATCCACAAATCTATGAATAGTCACTAAGTGCTAGTACCATATAGAATTACCATGATCTACAAAATGGAATATCAGAGTTACCCTATAAATATATGAAGATCCTCTTCATTGCATCCCACTGTATTTGTCTAGGATTAGACATGAATTGTCTCAAAACTCCCATTGCTTGGGAAATGTCTGGTCTAGTATAGACCAAAGCATACATTATGCTCCCAATGGAACTAGTATAAGGAACTTGGGCTATATCCTCCATATCACTAGGATAATTTGAACATTGCTCTACTAATAACTTAGTCCCCATTGAAATAGGAACACTCAATGGTCTGCAAGTTGTCATGTTGAACCTCTCCAACATAGATTTCACATACTTTCTCTAGCCCAATCAAAGATTTTGATTTGCTCTATCTCTTTTAATATCCATACACAAGATGGACCTATAAGTCCCTAAGTCTTTCATCTCAAATTATGTTGAAAGATTAGGCTTTAATTCATATACATCCTAATGGTTACTGAAAAACAACATATCATCAACATATAATGTGATAACAAGGAAACAATCATTGTCTATCTTATAATAGATGTAATGATTCAATTTGGATCTCAAAAATCCTAATCCCAATAAAAAAGAATCAAAATTTTGGTGCCACATCCTAAGTGATTGCTTAAGACCATACAAAGACTTCTTCAACTTACAAACTAGGTTTTCTTTACCTTTTTCAACATTGTGCTTTGGATGTGTCATGTAAATGTCTTCCTTCAAATCACCATGAAGGAAATTTGTCTTCACTGAAAGGAAGCTCGGTGTGCGGAAATTGCTTCCTACACTAACCTAATGAGGAGAGATGTATGCAAATTCAATTTGATTCTTACAACTACAGCAACATAGAACATCTAACAGAGATATAGCAGCAATACACATACACACAGAAAGTAGACAGAAGAGAGAGAGACAATCTATACGTGGGGAAAACCCTTACGGGTGAAAAACCCCACACTCCAAAACACAGCTCAAATGTATTACAGTAAACAATAACATATTACAATATAGTTTTAGAGCCAATACTCTTTCAGGAGTCTTCGAATGTCGAATCTGGAGATATTCCGGTAGCATAACAGTACTTGTACCAAAGTTGTCTATCTCCCATCCAAGCACTTGTTTATATAGAGTTTACAAGGCAAATATGGAACCTTCTAGAGATGGGCATCCATCTTGGACTCATGCCCCAAAACCCACGCCTAAGGACACTTGTCCAACATCCCATCCTGAAGTGGGCACCTGGTCCCAAGATAGGTTATGACAGATGCTCTTATGCACCTTACAACTGTCAGAGAATCCGTCATACACTGACTAAAAATATCATATTCCTCTTACATGTCATAACCTCCCTTGACCTCCCAAAGATGCCTTTCTCTCGTCCAAAGATGCTCACTGACATTTGTCATTAATTAAAAATCGGTTGAGGTTTCAGGGGCGTTGCCCCCGAGCCCTCATGAGGGCACTGCCCCTCGACCCCGCCCTATACTGTGATAGGGAGCGCACTAGGGGTGCTGCCCCTGGACCTCGCAAGGGGCTACACCCCTTGACCCTATCTTGGGGGTTGCCCCCAAACCCTCGTTAATTATTGTAGGGGGAAACCGCGGCCAAAGTCACCAAAATTTACCTTGCTGCATATACACAAGATGCTAACTATTCCAACTCAACATGGGATAAATAAATACAACATTAGGAATTTGCAAAGGTTGAGACACCTTAATTCCCAACATTCTCCCACTTGTCGAACACCTTGCAAGGGCCAAAAGCAATGACAATATTTAACTGCTAGGGACCAAGAGGCCCATAGACTCCAAACACCATCTGAACTTCTCTGTGCCTACTGGTTTTGTCAATGCATCTGCAACATTCTTCAAAGTATCTACCTTCTCCAAATTTATCTTTCCATCCTCAACCATGTCCCTCATGAAGTGAAACTGAACATCTATGTGTTTGGTTCTAGCATGGAAAGTTGGATTCTTTGCAAGGCAAATTGCACTCTGACTATCACAACTGATTATGATCTGATCTGCATCAACACCAATATCTGAACACAATCTCTTAAGCCAAATGGCTTCCTTACAAGCATGATTTGCTGCCATATACTTAGCTTCTATCGTGGACAAAGCAACAACAGGTTGTCGCTTACTCATCCAACTAATAGCAGCACCAAACAATGTAAAAACATAAGCACTGGTGGATCTCCTGCTGTCAATGTCACCTACCCAATTTGAATCCACAAATCCATGAATATCAACAGAATACGGAGGTCTGGAAACATTACCATGATAGCAAATGGAATACTCAGAAGTACCCCTCAAATATCTGAACACTCGCTTAACTACATCCCAATGAACCCGTCCAGGATTAGCCATAAATTGACTAAGGACTCCCACTACTTGGGCAATGTCTGGTCTTGTGCAGACCATAGCATACATCAAACTGCCAACAACACTAGCATAAGGTACTCTGCTCATGTCCTCCACCTCACTAGGAGATTTTGGACAATCCTCAATAGACAACTTTGTCCCCAAAGAAACAGGAACACACAACGGTCTACAATCTGCCATGCTGAACTTGTCCAACACAGTCTTCACATACTTACTCTGGCTTAACCAAAGTTTTTTGTTGGTTCTGTCTCTTCTGATTTCCATTCCTAGAATGTACCTGGCTGCCCCTAAATCTTTCATTTCAAACTGTGCTGACAACTAAGATTTAAAATCAGAAATCATATTCTTACCCTTCCCAATGAGCAACATATCATCAACATACAGTGCAACAATGAGAATAGGATCACCATCAAACTTATAATAAACACAGTGATCCGATTTTGATCTCACAAATCTAATTGACAACACAAAGGCATCAAACTTCAAGTACCATCTTCTAGGGGATTGCTTCAAACCATACAAAGACTTCTTAAGTTTGTAAACCGAATTTTCTTTTCCTTTTACCATGTAATGCTCTGGTTGTGACATGTAGATCTCTTCCTCCAAGTCACCATGAAGCAAAGCTGTCTTCACATCCATCTGTTCTACCTCCAAGTCATAAGCTGCTGCGAGTGACAACATGAATCAAATGGATGTTAGCTTTGCAACGGGAGAGAAGATCTCACCATAATCTATACCCTCCACTTGTGAATACCCCTTCGTAACCAATCTGGCCTTATACTTCTCAATAATGCCATCTGCACCAAATTTCTTCTTGAACACCCATTTGCATCCAACGGGTTTCTGTCCAGGAGGCAAAGTCACCAAGTCCCAAGTTTGATTCTTATCCAAAGAAGCCATTTCTTCCTCCATGGCCTCCTTCCAGGAACCTGCATCCTTCATATCCAAAGCCTCTGATACAATTCTAGGTTCATCACTATTAGTAAGCAAAGCATAAGCACAACTAGAATCAAGCAATGTAAAACCAAACCTTTCAAGTTGCTTCCTTATCTGTGTAGACCTCCTCAAGAGCTGAGGTTGAGGTTCAGCTTCTTCATCTAAGCTTTCAGAGCTGCTAGAGCTCTCCTCATCATCAGGTCCAACATTGTCTTTCTGTTCAGTCTTCTCATGGGTGAGAGGAAATTGAACAACATCCTCTTTCTTTTCTTTTTCTTCTGGCTGTAAAATAGTGGAAGAAGGTGTAAGCTCTCTGAAGATGACACTTCTGCTATACAACACTTTTTCAACCACGGGATCCCAAAGATTGTATCCTTTCACACCAACATAATAGCTGATGAAGATACACTTAACATCTTTGTTCTCTAACTTTGACCGCTTCTCCTTAGGCACATGTGCATATGCCTCACAACCAAAAACACGAAGATGCCTTACTAAAGGCTTTCTACTAGACCACACCTCCATGGGTGTCTTTCCAACAAGTGCTGATGTAGGAGATCTGTTTACCAAATAGCAAGCAGTGGCAACAACGTCAGCCCAAAACTTTTGTTCTAGACCAGCTCCACTAAGCATACTCCTAACCTTCTCCATCAGTGTCCTGTTCATCCTCTCTGCAACTCCATTTTGCTACGGTGTGTATGGAGTTGTCTTATGTCTTTCAATCCCAAGTTCCTTGCAATACTTATCAAATTCTGTAGAACAGAACTCACCACCATTGTCAGTTCTCAAACATTTAATCTTTTTACCAGTCTGATTTTCAGCAAAGGCTTTAAACTCCTTAAACTTGCTATAGAATTCAGATTTGCTTCTGAGAAAATAAATCCATGTCCTTCTACTATAATCATCTATAAAAGATACAAAGTATATAGATTTTGATAATGAAGGAACATTAACAGGACCAAACACATCAGAATGAATGAGGTCCAACACACCAGAAGACTTATGAGAACTCGAGTAAAATTGAACACGGTTTTGTTTTCCATAAATGCAATGTTTGCAAAAGTCAAACTCAAGATTACAATCATCTAACCCCTCAATGAGGTTCTTATTTTTTAGGGTACGCAGACCCTTCTCACCAATGTGGCCAAATCTCTTATGCCATAACATTATGTTTTTTGCAGGAAGTTTAACTTCCAATGCACGATTACAACCATCAAGATTAGAAACTACAAATTTCTTCACTGCTCATTTAGATGGTGGGGATGAAGTGACTGTTGCCCTCTTCCTTGAGTTAGAAGAACTATTGCATTGTGCAATGCATGCTTCCAGCTGAAACAGAGTACCTCTGTGAGTACCCTTAGCAAGCACCATAGATCCTCTAGTCATCTTGCATCCATCTTTCAAAAAGATAACCTGCACACCTGCATCATTCAACATACTTACAGAAAGCAAGTTCCGTGCTAAGCTTGGGATGTGCATAACCCCAGTGATCCCCTTCACTCGACCATCAGGGAATTGGATAGAGACTCTTCCATAACCAATGATCTTCAGATGAGAGTCGTCACCAGATACACCTTTCCACCATCAAACTCTTCATACTTAGTGAACCAGTCTTGATGCGAGGTCATGTGGAATGATGCACTAGAGTCGATTAGCCACACATCATCAGATGCATGGGTTGCCAAGGATGCGATGAATGCATCACCGTTATCTTGTGATTTGTCAAAATCTGAATCAGGAGCTTTCTTCTTTTTCTTCTTCTCCCCTTTGCATTACTTTCGAAAATGCCCGGTCTTGCCACACTTCCAACAAAGAGCCTTGGACTTTCCAGGAGATTTGGATCTCCCACGAGATTTGGATCTACCCTTCTCAGCTTTCTTATCCTTCTTCTTCCCTTTCTCCTTGGGTCTTCCATGAACTGCAAGGGCTTCTTTGGCTGCCTCAGAAGACTTTCTCCACATCTCTTTAGATAATAGTGAAGAAACCACTTCTTCCATTTTGAATGTGGATGTGGTGCTTCCGATTGCCATGACAAGATGATCCCATGAGTCTGATAGAGAACAAAGTAGGGTCATACACCGATCCTCCTCCATATTTACACCAATAGATGTCAATTGTGCAACCAGCATGTTGAAAGCATTCATATGTTCAGCAATGGATCCTCCGTCCTCCATCCAAAGAGAATACAACTTCTTTCTCAGGAAAAGTTTATTGAGAAGGGATTTGGCTTGATACACATCCCCCAACTTCTTCCAAAGGAGTTTTGCAGTAGTCGCCTCATGGACATTTAACAACACAAAATCGGAAAGACTAAGTCTTATGAGACCCTTAGCCTTCCGATCCTTGAGATCCCACTCATCTTGTGACATTGCAGCTGGTTTAGTTCCATTAACACTTTCCCAAAGGTCTCAGTCAACAAGCATGTCTTCCATCTTGAGCTTCCATAGCTCAAAATTACTGCCATTGAACTTCTCCACTTCAAACCTTCCTGATGTGGTTGCCATCTCCTTGCTGCAATAGAAAACAAAATACTCTACACAGACTCCCACTCAACCTAAGATTAGCTCAAAAAACCCTAACCCAACAACTAGGACCAAAGGTGATCAAGCTCTGATACCAACTGAAAGGAAGCTCGGTGTGTGAAAATCGCTTCCTACACTAATCTAATGAGGAGAGATGTATGTAAATTCAATTTAATTCTTACAACTACAACAACATAGAACATCTAACAGAGATATAGCAGCAATACACATACACACAGAAAGTAGACAGAAGAGAGAGAGACAAGATATACGTGGGGAAAACCCTTACAGGTGAAAAACCCCACACTTCAAAACACAACTCAAATGTATTATAGTAAACAATAACAGATTACAATACAGTTTCAGAGCCAATGCTCTTTCAAGAGTCTTTGAATGTCGAATCTGGAGATATTCCGGCAGCATAACAGTACTTGTACCAAAGTTGTCTATCTCCCATCCAAGCACCTGTTTATATAGAGTTTACAAGGCAAATATGGAACCTTCTAGAGATGGGCGTCCATCTTGGACTCATGCCCCAAAACCCACGCCTAAGGACACTTGTCCAACATCCCATCCTGAAGTGGGCGCTTGGTCCCAAGATAGGTTACGACAGATGCTCTTATGCACCTTACAACTATCAGAGAATCCATCATACACTGACTAAAAATATCATATTCCTCTCACATGTCATAACCTCCCTTGACCACCCAAAGATGCCTTTCTCTCATGCAAAGATGCTCACTGACACTTGTCATTAATTAAAAATCAGTTGAGGTTTCCGGGGCGTTGCCCCCGAGCCCCCACGAGGGCGATGCCCCTGGACCTTGCCCTATACTGCGACAAGGAGTGCACCAGGGGTGCTGCCCCTGGACCCCGCAAGGGGCTACGCCCCTTGACCCTGTCTTGGGGGTGCTACCCCCAAACCCCTATTAATTATTGAAGGGGGAAACCGCGGCTGCCAAAGTCACCAAAATTTACCCTGCTGCATATACACAAGATGCTGACTATGCCAACTCAACATGGGATAAATAAATACAACATTAGTAATTTGCAAAGGTTGAGACACCTTAATTCCCAACATTCACATCCATCTAATCAACCTCAAGGTCAAAATCTCACCATAATTAATTCCCTCAAATTGGGAATATCCCTTCACAACTAGTCTAGCCTTATACTTCTCAACATTGCCATCAAAATCAATCTTCCTTTTGAACACCCATTTATAACCAATAGTTTTTTGGCCATTATCCAAAGGTACTAAATCCCATGTGTGATTTTTCTTCAATTCATTCATCTCCTCATCCATACTGAATGCCTCCTTCACAATTCTAAGCTCATATATGTTAGTAATTAAAGCAAAAATACACCTCCAATCAGGAGGATTATACCTATCTGGTTGACATTTGTGCTGAGTGGACCTCCTTAAGAGATGAGGTGGAGGTTCTACCTCCTCTTCAAGTCCTTCACGGGCCTCTAGTTTAACCTTCTTAGTCTTTAGGGCTAGTTGAACCACATCTCTCTTTTCATCCTTCTCTAGCTATAATATTGTGGAAGAAGGTTTAACTTCTCTAAAGATAACACTTCTGATATATAAAAAAAATTCTCCACAAGATTCCAAATCTTGTACCCTTTCAAAATGATACCATAGCCAATGAAGATGCATTTTAAATTCTTGTTCTCCAACTTAGATCACTTCTCCCTAAGAACATGTGCATATGCCTTGCAACAAAAGACTCAAAGATATATTAATGAAGGCTTTTTTCATAACCATACCTCCATAGGTCTCTTCTCAACAAGAGTTGTGTTGATGTGTGTTTCTGCACACAACAACTTAGATAAAATACTCATTCTATCTCTCTTGAAAGAAACCTTATCCCAACGAATCAGAAAAAGACTACCCCAAGGTTTCTCCCAGCTAGGTCTTAGCTATGTGAAATGACTCAGTAATGAATGTGTTTTGTTGTTACAACAAAGGGACTTACATGAATATGGACAAAATTCAACAAACAATGTTAAATTGCACATAAACCAATTGATTTTCTAATTTAGCAATACATAAATGAATTGATCAAACATATATTGTTGTAAAATGTATCATTCCAGCTCATAACCAACAAAATATTAACTTGCATTTGTTAAATGTAAACCTTATGACAATAATTTGAAAGTATGAATTCCCTATTCTAACCAGACTTGATAAAGAAAATGCAAAAGAAGAGGAGGAAAGAGAAGGGATAGAGGATTCCTATAGACAACTGCAAGAATCATTAATTGTTTCAGATAGATAGATCCCCAAAATAAATAGATCTCTACTTAATCAGGAAGCCCACAACACTGTAGAGACAGTGCAATCTTCAAAAGGAGGTAAAGGATTTTCAAAATGTGAAAATTCATTCAACACCCAAGTTATGGTGTAGTTCAATAAACTCCTACAATTGAACTAAAATTGAGTTGTGTTCAGACTAACCATGCACAACAACTTACATTTAGCAAGCTACTAATGGTATGAACATGAAAGATCCATTAAATATCTAAATAATCGATCATAAATGCAATTAAATTCTAATCAAAAGGGTTAAAAGGAACCATGAAAACCAAATCCAATCAACAAAACAAACTCATATGGCAGCAACAAATGATCTATTTGTATTGTTCAATTGTGTTTCTAGATTAACTGTGTATAATTAGTTATCATCAACATTTTCGATCACGCTCCGTGATCCATCATCAGGATGTATATCTATATATGTATCTATACATATCTATATGTGTGTGTGTGTGTGTGTCTATATATATATATATATATTTGCATATATCTATTCATTATATATTATGTATACATATTATTTATATTACTTTGAAGTGTGTATGTTTATTGTGTGGCTTTCTTGTTATGTTGTTATTAACCTAGAATTATTAGATTATATAGATATCTATATGAGTATATATATGTATATATATGTACATATATTATATATTTACATATATCTATATATTAATTATTTGTATACATAAATTATTTATTTTTCTTTTGAGTATGTAGGTTTGTTGTTTTGCTTCCTTGTTTTGTTGTTATTAACCTAGAATTGTTAGATTAGTCACCCTTATATATTATTTCTCCATTTGTTTATTTATTTATTTTTATTTTTTATTTGTTCTTATTGCTCTTCCTCTCTTCTCTAGACTCCTCATTCTCCGCACAAGCTCTTACCCCTCTTCTATTTATTCGGTCTTGGTTTGTAATTCAACATTCTATCCTACAGCTCTATACATCCTGATGATGGATCAGAGAGTGTGATCTAAAACATTGATGATAATTAATTATACACAATTAAATCCATAAACATGACTGAACAATATTATGGACTGTAGAAATTTGATGTCTTTAATTGATACCCTTCATGGGAGGGAATTATACCACAAATCTAAATAGCTGGAGTTGCTCAGGATTAAGCTTTCAAAGAGAATTGCAAACCTAGCCTTTCTTAAAAAATGCAGGGACTCAAGGTTAAATCCTTCCTTTGTCAGAATCTACCATCATCTTTAGGGCCAGCACACCAAGTGCATTTTCTTTCATGTAGGTCTTTTCCTCCTTAGATTTGTCATCAAATCCACTAGGGTGTCGATCTCCTATTTGTCTTTGAGACTGCTCCCTCTTCATCTGGATCTTGCATCCTCGCTATGTCTGGATCTTTGGATTTGCCTTGATACTTGGTCCTAGGCAAGGGCTTCAAGAAAGAAATCAGAATGTGAGAGAAGGAAAAAGAAGAAGTTTGCTACTTTGCTCCACAAGCAACACCCCTCGCTCTTTCCTCACCCCTCAGCTTCTTGTACTCCACCTCCATTCACGTGCTTTCCTAAGATTTTTGCGCCATTCTAGTGAGCACCCTTGGTTCCACCGACCCACCAGCTCTCACCATTTACCTCTGCAACCCCTTCCTATTGCTCTTGACTTGGCTCTGTCTTCTTCTCTGTCTAACCCCACAACATAGTTAACCACCAAATATTCTACCTCAGTCCAATCCATATACTCAGGTACCTCTATCCCTCTTCTCCCAACCAACAACTAGTCCAGTGTACCTAGTGTGAGGAATGTTGATTTGTTTACATGTGGGCTCAAACCTGTTCATCCTAATATTGGGCACCTTTCTCCAGCCTCAACCACCTAATGCCATCATCCGCCTCCTTCATACTCTTCGTATGTGGAAAACCATTCCTTATGCGGGGTCATATGAAATGAGCATCTTGAGTCAACCAACTAGTGATCATTAGAAATAACATTACATGCAGAAAGTAAACATCTTCACCTGCATTCAAGGACTTATTCGAAGCACTCTCCCACTATTTCTTTGGGTTTCTACACTCCTTCACATGTCTCCTTTTACTGCAGTTCCAACACTTAACTCTATTCTTCTTTCCAGGAGTCTTAGATTGGCCCTTAGACTTGTCCTTAGCCCCTTTCTAATCTCCTTTTGGTCTTCTTTCCTTAGACCTTCCCCTGACACTGAGAGCATCCCCTGAACTATCTGAACTCTTCTTCCTCAATTCTGGTGATAGTAAAACTGAAACAAGAGCATCCAACTTCAGATATGTGAGATTAGTAGTAATAGCAAGGATAACATTCTCCCAAGACTCAGGTAAAGAACAAAGAAGTAAGATACATTTATCTTCCTCATCAACATCAACATTTATGGATGCAAGCTGACTCAACAACAAATTAAATGAATTTAAATGCTCTACAATTGAATCACCCTCTCTCATTTTCATGGAAAACAATTTTTGTTTTAGATAAAGTTTATTTACCATACTCTTGGCTTGGTAGATCTCACCCAATCGTTTCCACAAACTATGCGCAGTCTCTTCCTTTGCGACATTCAGCAGGACAGAATCTGCAAGACATAAACGTATGGTTCATTGTGCCTTTTTATCCAACCTTGCCCATTCATCTGGAGAGACATCATCTAGTTTCTTCTCTTTTTAAATAGCTAACCACTAGTTTCTTTCTTCCAACAAATCTTCCATTTTCAGCTTCCACAACTCATACCTCATTCTATTGAACTTCTCAACATCCAAACGAGAGGTTGATGCAACGATGGATGCAGCCATAATATCAACTCAAGATCTACAAAACAAATACAACCAAATCTCCCACTATAGCTACAACTTCCACACTACCACCCAAGAGTCAAAGTTGGCCAGGCTCTGATACCAAATGTTAGAAATGAAAGCACAACTACTCAATGGAAATCTGATTCAAACATAAATTTTTGCAATCTTTAACTGTGTATTATCAATGGAGATTGTAACATGAAATTGAAACTATGCAACATAGAAACATCAAAACAAAAAATTGAACACACAACATAGTGTTTACATGGAGAAAACCCTTGTGGGTGAAAAACTCCACCAAGAAAGAGGCACAAGTTTGTATTAATTTGAAAAAGATTGTACAATACAACAACTCAACAACTCTCTCCACCAGTCTTCAACCTGACACCATTTTGGCAGCACCTAATTACCTAAAATCTATATTGCAGCAACAAATATAATGGCAAATACTTATAGAAGTGTTTTCCCTCCATTCTAGGCATCCACTTTCTCTTGCCAAGATTCCCCCACATGCAAGCATTAAATGTCATCATACATGCAACCTCTAAGTGGCAAAAACTTACCCATCCAAAGCTAGGCACCCATATCCAAGAATAGCATGTAACAACATCTTATGATGCATCATAACGGTCATAAATACCACCAAAAATAAATCTTTCCAAGATGGGTGCCTGGGGCTAAAGATAGCAACATACAACTAATAATGAGTGTCATATGCATCATAGAAGTATGGAATCTTATGACAACTTGCAGCTGCCATAAATCCACTTACACCACATTATGACAAGTTGTCATACATGCCAAAAATAGTAGATTCCTCAATGGTGGTGCCTATCCTCATTTACCTCTAAGTTTTACATTTGCCAACAATAAAAGGCACTCTGTAACTACTGCTGGTAACTCCAGAATTACCACTGCCAGTGAAACTACCTCGTTCCCTTGTGGGTAATTACAAATTACAAATAATAAATGGAATAAAATACAATATTGGAATTTACAAGGTTAGTGGCACCTTATTCCAACATTCTCCCACTTGACATTATACATTGTAAATCAGCCCATAAGAAATCAAATGAAATAATCAGGTACTAGAAACAAGGCCCATGGCCTCTCTGCACCACACGAACTTCTCTGTGCTCACAGTTTTGGTCAATGAATCTACAACATTCTCCTGATTGTCTATCTTCTTTAGCTCAATCTCTCCATTTGCAACCAACTCTTGAACAAAGTGATACTGAACATCAACATGCTTAGTCCAAGCATGATACATAGGATTTTTTGTCAAATAGATAGTACTCTGGCTATCACAACCAATCTAAATGATCTTGCAATCAAATCCAATACTTAGAGACATGAGTAGTAACCATTTACTTTGCTTCTATGGTGGACAAAGCAACTATGGGATGCCTCTTACTCATCCAACTCACTGCTCCTCCAAACATAGTAAACACATAGCCACTAGTGGACCTTCGACTATCCAAGTCACCTGCCCAATCTGAATCAACAAAACCCTCTATGTCCAAAGATTTATCAACACTATCAGTACTAGAATAAACCAAACAATGATTAGGACTACCTACAAGATATTTAAACACCCTCTTCGCATAATTCCAATGTTGTCTACTAGGGTTAGACATAAATCTGCTCAAAACTCCCACTGCTTGGTCAATATCTAGCCTAGTGCAAACCATTGCATACATCAAACTCCCTACAACACTAGCATATGGCACATTCGTCATATCCTCAAAATCATCCTCATTCTTTGGACACATATCTAATGAAAGCTTAGTACCAATGGGTAAAGGAACTCTAATTGGGTTACAGTCCTGCCTACTGAATCTCTACAAAATGGTATTCACATACTTACTTTGTGACAACCAAAGTTTTTTGTTACCTCTGTCCCTCCTGATCTTCATTCCTAGAATATACATGGCAGCTCCAAGATCTTTCATATCAAATGCACTTGAAAGTTGAACTTTTAGCTCACTGATCATACCCTTAGTATTTCTGAAAAATAACATGCCATCAACATACAATGCAATGATCAGTATAGAATCATCAACACAATAAATGTAAACACAATGATCCTCCTTGCTTCTAACAAAACCCAATTTCAACACAAATGAATCAAACTTTTGATACCACATTCTGGGGGACTATTTCAAACCATAAAGAGACCTCTTCAACCTGTAAACCCAATTTTCTTTTCCTTTTACCTCAAAACCTATAGGTTGTGTTGCAAGTATGGGCCTAAACGGTCTTGTCATTGATGTCAACATACTTCTGTTGCATTGATGTCAAGGATTGGATGAGTTGTATGATGAGGATATTGAGAAAATTAGTCCTATCAGGAACAGAGAAGAATGGTGAAGATAGTAAGGTAATGATCCCAGCTAAGATGAAGATCAGAGGATGCACATCAAAGGGTTTGTAGATATGTGTCTTAAGATGATCCAATAAAGATTTGAGAGGTCCACATGAAGATTTGAAGAAGTTATGGCCACTTGAGTAAAACCAGTTTTGGCAGATGTTTAGAGGTGACAGAGTGACACAGATAGGTCTGGTGAGATCTGGAAATGCAATATCTTGTTCTGTAGATTTGGTGGAGTGTTTAGGAAGTCAATGTGAATTGACAACTCAATTGGTTCATGGTCTGGAGGTCTGTAAGCATCTATTCTGATATGACAGTGATGACAGATTATGTTCTTGAGGTTTCGGATGAAGGAGAGAATGATTTCAGTAAGCAGAAGTAGTGTGGATGTTCTTGGTGATTTAGGCAAGCTTGTGGAGGTCTTTAGATTGTGTCCAATTCGTGTTGCTGGTCTGCATTAAAGATTGAACTCATAATTTTAGAATGACTTCCGAAAGATGATGTTCTTCCTAAGTTTGGCTGACCAGATGAGTTACACATCTTGCGGATAATCTTGAAGATGTTCTATGAAGCATGGCATGTTCCTAAAAGAAGATTGAAGTCTCATATCTGTGTAGCTGATAGTGTGTTGATCTGCATGAAGTCTTTTGTAATTAGTCAAGTTGTATTTGCTCTATAAAGTGTGCCGACTTGGATGATTATCCCTAAGTCGATGTCTTGTATAAATAAGAAGTTGTGATGTCATTTCAAAGGTATCTTGGCAGAGATGAGAGTGTGGTAGAGAGGAGCAGAGTGAAAGGTAGAGCAGAAGTATTGGGCTTAAATGGAACTAACTCAAGCATGCTGAAGATGCTATTCTTTAGTTCAAGCATGTAATATTTATCATTCTATAGACAGTGTGTCTCCTGTAGGCAATGGGCCTCTTGTGAGCAGTGTGCTCAGGCAGTGAGCCCTAATTGGCATGTGCCATTTTGTTCTTCTTATTCTTTTAATAGAGAATACAATCTTGGGTTAGTCACCCCATGGTTTTTCCCTTAACTAGGTTTTCCATGTTAAAATCTTGATGTCATATGTGTTAATGTGTTTCTACTCTTGAATTGTTGCATTATGTTTCCATGATTGATTTATTATTATGTTGCTGAATTACAAGAGGATTTAAGTGATTAATAGGAAGAAAGTTTTGGGACAACTGATTCACCCCCCCTCTCAGTTGTCTGTCTTGAATCTAACAATTGGTATCAGAGCTAAGTTCCTCTAAAAGGAGCTTAACTGCTTGAGGAGATCCAGGATGTCTTTCTACAAGAAGGATAGTCTGAGGTTTGACAGAACCAATTTCACTCTTTGGAAAAGCCGCATGGAATGTCACTTGCAATGTATGGGAATGCAATATTGGATCATGGCCTCAAAGAAGTATGTTCCTCCACAAAATGGTCTGAGAACCGTAGATGAAATCAGAGATGCTGAAAATAATCTTTGGGCTAAAGAAGCTCTACTAAGTGTCTTATCTGATTCAAAGCTGACAAATGTTATAGATCTAAAAACTACATATGAGATTTGGGAAAAACTAGAATTTTTGCACGAAGGAGACAAGTATGTTAAATGTGCCAAGCTACAGAGTCTGAAAGGAAAGTTCAAAAACCTGAAGATGAGTGAAGATGAAAATATCACTACATTTATGCCAAGAGTAAATGAGCTTGTTTGTGGCATTAGGTGTGCTGGTAGAATCTTGGATGAAGATGAGATTGTTGCCAAAGTTCTTAGATCCCTACCTACTTCTTACAAATACAAGGTTGCTGCCATTGAAGAATTCAGATCTTTTTCAAATATCACAAGAGATCAATTGGTTGGAAAATTAGCTACATTTGAATTGGCCAAGTCTGGAGATGCATCCCCCAAGACTGAATCTGCATTCAAAGCTAGTGCCTCTGTAAAAGGCAAACAAAAGTTTGATCTGGGAGAGAACTCTTCAAAAAAGTTATCATGGTATGAAAAAGCAAGAAAAGATCTGGAAGAAGATGAAGCAAAAGCTGCTCAACTGGAAGCCCTTATTGCAAAAAAACTGCCAAGAGGATCCTGTAAGTATGAAGGAAAATTGCCCTTCAAATGTTTCAACTGCAATAAAATTGGTCATTTTGCCTCAAGGTGTCCGGAAAGATTTTCAAGAGCAAATCTAAACAGATCAAGATTCCAAAAGAAATGTTACTATGTTCATGAAGATGATGATGATGAAGGAGTAACAGATGATGAATCAGAGATAGGAAACAAATCCAGAAGTGACTGGGTGTTTATTGCCATCAAGGAAGAAGATCCAATGCCCTCTGAATCTGTCAACCATAAAATGGTGGAAAGAGCTCTGGCTGTCCAAGTTGAAGAAAAGGATGATTGGGTCATTGACAGTGGATGCTCCCATCATATGACAGGTGACAAAAATAAGTTCATAGATTTGGAAAGATATGAAGGAGGAGTTGTAAAATTTGGTGATAATTCTACTGGCAAGATCAAAGGTAGAGGAACTATTTCTTTTGATGGAAAGAACAAAACCAATAATGTATTGTATGTTGAAGGTCTGAAGCACAATCTTCTCAGTGTTGGACAGTTGGTGGCCAAAGGCTATGATCTCCAATTCAAAAATGGAAAATGCAAGATCTTTGAAAGTTTCAGAACAGAGATTGCATTCGGTACTCAAACAAAAGGTAATATCTTCCACTTGGTTGGTATTGGTAAAAGTTATTTATTTGTTCAAATTGATCAGAGTTGGTTGTGGCATAGGAGAATGTGTCATGTGAATTTTGATAATATCATCAAGATAAGAAACACTCGGGTTGTAAGAGATCTTCCAAGACTGGTGAAACCTACTAATAGTTTGTGCAAAGAATGTCAGTTGGGTAAGCAGAGCAGAGTCACATTCAAAAGTAAGGAACAGTCTTCTACTAGATTGTTGGGCTTAGTACATACTGATCTATGTGGTCCAGCATCAGGAGTTTGCAAGGTGATAGATACTTCATGTTATTAATTGATGACCACTCCCGGATGATGTGGGTGACTTTTTTGAAAGAGATATCTAAGGCTCTTGAGAAATTTAAAATATTCAAGGCTTTGGTAGAGAATGAAACCAGATTAACCATAAAATGTCTGATGTCTGATAGAGGTGAAGAATTCACGTCCGGTGAGTTCATAGAATTCTATGAGAAACATGGGATAAAAAGACAATTGTCTGCTCCAAGGATTCCACAGCAGAATGGAGTAGTGGAGAGAAAGAACCAGACCATCCAGGAAGCATCTAGAACCATGATGATGGAAGCAAATGTTCCTCAGGTCTACTGGAGAGAAGTTGTAAGCACTGTTGTCTATACTCTTAATCGAGTACAAATCAGAAGTAATACTGGTAAGACCCCTTATGAACTCTGGTTTGGCATCACTCCCACTATGAAGTATTTCAGAGTCTTTGGTAGCAAATGTTACATCAAAAGAGATGAGGATCTTGGCAAATTTGATGCTGGAAGTGATGAAGGAATATTCTTGGGTTATTCTACTCAAAGAAAAGCATACCGGTGCTATAACAAGAGATTGAGAAAGATTATAGAAAGTACAAATGTGAAGGTTGATGAAGGTATTGAAAAACCCTCAAGGTTTTATGAATATGATGAAGATGATCAGAATGATGTTTTGGTTCATGAAGTCCAAGCCCCTTCTGAAATTTAGATCTAGACTGATCTAGGGAATCAAGAAGAGACAAGTTTGAATGAACCTGTGCAAGAAATAGAAGTGCAAGGAAGTCCCAAAATTCCCAGGTATGTAAGACTGAAGCACTCTGAAGATTAGATCATAGGTGATAAAAGCAAATGTGTTCAAACAAGAAGAAAGATTGCTCAAGACTCAGAAAAGTATTATCTAATTTCAAAGATTGAACCAAAGTCAATGAATGAAGCATGTAATGATGAAAGCTGGACTAAAGCAATGGAGGAAGAGCTTATGCAAATTGGGAAAAATCACACTTGGGATCTTGTTCCCAGACCTAGAAATAAGAATGTGATTGGAACCAAATGGGTCTTCCGGAATAAACTAAATGAAGATGGTGAAGTAGTCAGAAACAAAGCTAGATTGGTCTGCAAGGGTTACTCTCAAGTAGAAGGAGTTGATTTTGAAGAAACTTTTGCTTTGGTGACAAGAATTGAAGTAGTCAGATCATCTCTTGCCTTTGCTGCCTTCAAGGACTTCAAAGTATATTAGATGGATGTCAAGTCTACCTTCCTGAATGGTGACTTGGAAGAAGTATACATTGAGCAACCAGATGGATTTCAATTGTCTGATCATGGTGATATGGTCTGCAAGTTGAAGAAAGCACTGTATGGACTCAAACAAGCCCCAAGATCCTGGTATGAAAGATTGGATAAGCATCTTTTGAAGATTGGTTTCAACAAAGGTATTGTTGACAATAACTTTGATGCAGAGCAGGTGTAGCAGAAGCCGGGATGAATATTCCACAGTGACATGATGTTGCTCACAGTGGCATTCACAATTCGACCGTAATATGCATTTGCTGACTTTCTATTGTAGGTTGCTCCTTGTATCTCCAATTGTTCTGACAACTACAATCAGTCCCCATTTGCATCTTCCAAAATATACATTTAATCATGTACATTCCAATATACAACCATTGACATGCAAATGAGGGATACACAGGAATTGCTCTTTCGATACAAAAGTGATATACTCACTACTTGTATCTCCCAAATGTACATTCACCATGTACATTCTACATATGCATTCCACTTGTACATTCGGCATATGCTTATGGTGGGGCCCTCGATCCTCACTTTCCACATTGTATGTCTCTCTGCATACAAGCAAAGCGCATGTACAAAGTATGACCTGCTATTCCCGGTGGACTGAAGGATTCTTACCTGTTATTGCCGGTCAGCGCTTGTATCTTAAGCCAATTGTATGTTTCGACATACAATGAAATATACAAGCGAAACATACAATCGGTGACTCCCTATCGCCGGTCCTCGTCACCTACTATTGTCGGTCCTCTCTTGCATCTTCAGACAAGCATCCATCCAACATACAAGCCAGCTACCACCTCGGCCGGTTATCCTTTGTATCTTATGCAATGTATAGTTTCATTGCATCTTCACAACATACAACAACGATATGCAATTGTAGTATACTCACAAACTGACGCACACATACAATGATGATATATTCACAAACTGTCTATGACATACATTGGACGTATACACACAAAATGTATCTCCTCAAACAATTTCGACAGACACAAGAGTTAACACAGAATTTGTTTTAGCGATATATACAAATGACAGACCCTCACATGCAATTGCGGGATATACACAAAGTGATACCCAGATACAACAATGATATACACAAAGAAAATACCTTCATACAATAGTGATATATACAGGAAACGTATATTTGCCGAACAACACAAACTTGACCAAAAAAGGCTTTTTATACATACCACTTTCCACAGTACATACACAGAATGAGGCTCGCATGCAAATGCGATATATTCACAGACTGTTCCTGACATACAATTGATGGATATACATAAAATGTATATTTGTATTTCCCACCGATAACTTTCTCTGAAACGAATTCTACAATTCCTATCCTGCCATACTTGTCAAACAAAAGAATGAAACAAAAATAGAAAACTATTTTACAAGTCCATTCCACTGATTTCACAGAAATCCACCCGTGGAATGGATTTAATCGTGCATCACGACAACAGAATAACTAAAATTAAAAAAATACAACGGTTCTATACAAATAATAAATAGAACAATTCGATATACAAACATTTCACACAGGATTCAAAATTTTCAAAACATAATTTGCAGAATTTCTATTCCTTCATTTCAACTTCTTACATTTTAGCATTTTCCAGAAAAGAAGAATGGAAGAACTCTCCTTTTCGACCATTTCTCCCCATCTTTGTTAACGCCTCCTTCCTCTATTTTTGGGATTTTGATTTAACCAAGATTATTAGCAGAAACCCTAATTAATCCCATGACATCTGTTTTGCATAAGAGAACAAAACTCCTAAAGATAAGACACATTGGTTTAACCCTTCACATAACCCAACATGTCTAAAATGTTAAATTTGATGTTTACCAACATGAAATGCCGACACAAAATGTTACATTTGACTTAGACATATAAATGCTACATAGTAACATGAAATGTCTAAAACATAGTAAAACCTTATTCTTCTCCCTCTTGTGCATATTTATCCTGTTGAAGGGGTGCTCCTGCACCAAACTTGTACTTCAAAATTGGTCATGAAAACATCTTAATTGTTGAAGTATTTGTTGATGATATCATTTTTGGAGGAAGAGATAGTATGTGCAAAACTTTTGCAAATCAAATGAAAAGTGAATTTGAGATGTCCATGTTTGGGGAAATAAATTTCTTCTTGGGTCTGCAAATCATTCAAACAAAGAAAGGAATCTTCATTTCATAGACCAAATATGTGAAAGAATTGTTGAAGAAATTTGGGATGGAAGACTCAAAACCAATGAGTACTCCCATGGCAACTGGATGTAAATTGTGCAAAGATAATGACTCTCCTAAGGCTGATCAGAAAAAGTGCAGGTCAATGATTGGAGGACTACTGTATCTTACTCAAACTAGACCTAACATTATGAATGTTGTTGTTCTTGTTGTTAGATTCCAAGCTGAGCCTAGAGAATCTCATGTCATGGCAATCAAGAGGATTCTTAGATATCTAAAAGGGACAGTTGAGTATGGTTTATGGTATCCTAGAGATCATGATTTCTATCTTCATGCATATACAGATGTGGATTGGGCAGGAGATGTGGATGACCGGAAGAGTACCAGCGGTGGAGCATTCTTTTTGGGGAAAAGATTGGTTTCTTGGCTAAGCAAGAAATAAGAGGCAATATCTTTGTCCACTGCAGAAGCATAATATATTGTAGGAGCAGGTAGTTGCACTCAAGTATTGTGGATGAAACAAATGCTAAGAGACATTAGAGTGGAGTATGAGGAACCTATCATAATCTTCTATGATAATTCAAGTGCAATAAATATATCAAAAAATCTGGTGTTGCATTCAAAGACAAAACATATATCCATCAAGTTTCATTTTCTGAGAGAGCAGGTGAACAAGAATGAAGTTAGATTGGAGTTTGTGCCCTCCAAGGATCAGATTGTAGATATTTTTACTAAACCTCTACCTCAGGACTCTTTTGAGTATCTCAGGGAGAAGTTAGGGGTTATTACCCCTCTGGTTCTAAATTAAGGTGCATTGGTGTGCATCAGTCCGGTGGATCTCACAGTCATATCTTGTGGTCTAGATTGATGATGGGAAGCTGCTACTCAGGGGGAGCAGTTGGTATGATTCTGAGTGATGCAAGTATGTGCCCTCTGCCATTGATGTCAAAGGGGGAGAGAAGACATGTGAAAAACAAAAAGTGGTTGCTGATCAAAGGGGAGCAGTAAAGGAAGAGAAGACATGTGAATGGTTGTTGTTGATAGGGGGAGTTATGTCAGTCAGTAAGGAGAAGTTCTTGTCTTGATGGTTAAAAATAGTTTTTCACATCATATGTTGCCATCAATGACAAAGGGGTAGATTGTTGCAAGTATGGGCCTAACTGGTGTTGTCATTGATGTCAACATACTCCTATTGCATTGATGTCAAGGATTGGATGAGTTGTATGCTGAGGATATTGAGAAAATTAGTCCTATCAGGAATAGAGAAGAACAGTGAAGACAGTAAGGTAAAGATCCCAACTAAGATGAAGATTAGAGGATGCGCATCAAAGGGTTTGTAGATATGTGTCTTAAGATGATCCAGTAAAGATTTGAGAGGTCCACATGACGATCTGAAGAAGTTATGGCCACTTGAGTAAAACCGGTTCTGGTAGATGTTTAGAGGTGACAGAGTGACACAGATAGGTCCAGTGAGATCTAGAAATGCAATAGCTTGTTTTGCAGATTTGGTGGAGTGTTTAGGAAGTCAATGTGAATTGACAACTCAATTGGTTCATGGTGTGGAGGTCCGCAAGCATCTATTCCAATATGACAGTGATGACAGACTGTTTTCTTGAGGTTCCAGATGAAGGAGAGAATGATTTTAGTAAGCAGAAGTAGTGTGGATGTTCTTGGTGATTCAGGAAAGCTTGTGGAGATCTTTGGATTGTGTCCAATTCATTTTGGTGGTCTGCATTGAAGATTGAGCTCGTAATTGAAGAATTACTTCTAGAAGATGATGTTCTTCCTAGGTTTGGTCGACTGGATGAGTTACACATCTTGCGGATGATCTTGAAGATGTTCTGTGAAGCATTGCATGTTCCTAAAAGAAGATTTAAGTCTCAGATCTATGTAGCTGATAGTGTGTTGATCCGCATAAAGTCTTTTGTAATTAGTCAAGTTGTATTTTCTCTATAAAGTGTACCGACTTGGATGATTATCCCTAAGTCGATATCTTGTATAAATAAGTTGTGAAGTCATTTCAAAGGTATCTTGGCAGAGATGAGAGTGTGGTAGAGAGGAGCAGAGTAGAAGTATTGGGCTTAAATGGAACTGACTCAAGCATGGTGAAGATGCTATTCTTTAGTTCAAGTATGTAATATTTATCATTCTGTAGACAGTGTGTCTCCCGTAGGAAGTGGGCCTCTTTTGAAAAGTGTGCTCTGGCAGTGAGCCCTAATTGGCATGTGCCATTTTGTTCTTCTTATTCTTTTAACAGAGAATACAATCTTGGGTTAGTCACCCCGTGGTTTTTCCCTTAACCATGTTTTCCACATTAAAATCTTGGTGTCATATGTGTTAATGTGTTTCTACTCTTGAATTGTTGCATTATGTTTCCATGATTGATTTATTATTATGCTACTGAATTACAAATAGGATTTAAGTGATTAATAGGAAGAAAGTTTTGGGACAACTAATTCACCCCCCCTCTTAGTTGTCTGTCTTGAATCTAACAGGTTGTTGCATATAATTTTTTTCCTTAAGATCTCCATGCAAGAACGCAGTCTTAATATCTATTTGCTCAATCTCCCAATCAAAGGCTACAACAATGGATAATAAAAATCTAATAGAAGTCAATTTAGCAACAAGAGAGAAAATCTCACCAAAATCAACTCCCTCTCTCTGGGAGTAGCCCTTAGCTACCAGTCTAGCCTTGTACTTCTCCAATGAACCGTCTGCTCCAAACTTCTTCTTGAAGACCCACTTACAACCTATGGCCTTACTTCCTTTGGGAAAATGAACAAGATCCTTGGTGTTACAAGAGTCTAAAGCCATCATCTTCTCCTACATGGCTAACTACCAAGACTCACTATCATCTACGAGAATAGCTTCCCTGTAGGATCTAGGCTCATCGTCAATACTCAATAAAGAAAATATACAACAGAAATCTGGTGGGCTATATCTGTCAACTGGATTATGTTTTCTTACGGATCTCCTCAAGGGTGGAGTAAGAGTCTCAACTTGTTCTTCTGCATGATCATCTGTACCAACTTCTTTTGTAACAACAGATTCATCTTCATCAGAACTACTCAAATCTTCTTCTTCTTCTTCACCCCCCAATCCATCATTTTGTTCTTCCTGAGGTGCATCTTGTTTCTCTAAATCAAAGTGCACTCTCTTTACCTTTTCATCTTTTTCTTTTGGCTGCTCAGGTTCAGATATAGCTCTAAGTTCCCTAAAAATAACATCGCTAGAGTAGATAATCTTACGGGTTAGTGGATTCCAAAGCTTATAACCTTTGACATCATCACCATATCTAATGAATGTTCACTTTTCAACTTTTGGATCCAACTTAGATCGCTTTTCCTTAGGCATATGAACAAAATCTTCACAGCCAAAAACCCTTAAATGTGAAATAGAGGGTTTCTTACCTATCCACACTTTATAAGGTGTCAAATCAAGAACCTTACAAGGAGATCTGTTAATCAAGTAGAAAGCAGTACACACAACCTTTGCCCAAAAGCATTTATCCAACTATGCATCACTCAACATACTTTTGGCTCTTTCGATGATTGTTCAGTTCATCCTTTCTGCAACACCATTCGGTTGTAGTGTATATGGAGTTGTCTTTTGTCTAATAATACCTGCATGTTTGCAAAACTCATCAAATTTATTAGAGCAATATTCCCCTCCATTATCAGATCTTAATATTTTTATCTTCAATCCTGATTGGTTTTCAACTAAGACATTAAAATCCTTAAACTTAGTGAAAACTTTAGATTTGTGTTTCATAAAATAAATCTAAGTAAATCTGGATACATCATCAATGAAGGTAACAAAATAATGAGATTTTTCAATAGAATCATTATCCATAGGTCTAAACACATCTGTATGAATAATTTCTAACTTATCTTTTGCTCTATTGCTTCCTAAAGGAAATGATTTTCTGTTTTGTTTACCAAACACACAATGGTCACTAAAATCAAAGTGCTCATCAGAATAAGAAAAACCATCCAAAAAATCTTTATTCTAAATAGTTTTCAAAATATTATTACTTGTGTGACCCAATCTATGGTGCCACAACATACATGTATTTTCAGTACTAGCCTCAGATACATAAGAGGCATTACAAACTGTAGTGGCTTCAAGCTTGAACAGGTTTTCCAATCTCTTCCCCATCGCTACCACCAAGTTCCCTCTCACCAATCTGTAGCCATGCTTGTCAAAAGTTACATGCATTCCTAAATCATTGAACTTCAAAACTAAAATTAGATTTCTAGCTAATCCAAGAACATGCAAAACACTAGGGAGGGTTTTAATTCTCCCATCACTAAAACACAACAATACCTTGCCTTTCCCAACTATCAGATATGTAGAGTTGTCTCCAAGGTAGATATTACCTCCATCATACTCTTTGTATGTGGAAAACCATTCCTTATGTAGGGTCATATGAAATGAGCATCCTGAGTCAACCAACCAGTGATTGTTAGAAACAACATTACATGAAGAAAGTAAAACATCTTCACCTGCATTCGAGGACTTATCTGAAGCATTCTCCCACTGTTTCTTTGGGTTTCTGCACTCCTTCTTCACATGTCCCCTTTTACCGCAGTTCCAACACTTAACTCTACTTTCTTTCCAGGAGTCTTAGATTGGTCCTTAGACTTGTCCTTAGCCCCTTTCTAATCTCCTTTCATTCCTCTTTCCTTAGACCTTCCCCTGACACTGAGAGCATCCCCTGAACTATCTAAACTCTTCTTCCTCAATTCCTGTGACAGTAAAACTGAAACAAGATCATCCAACTTCATATCTATGAGATTAATAGTAATAGCAAGGATAACATTCTCCCAAGACTCAGGTAAAGAACAAAGAAGCAAGATACATTTATCTTCCTCATCAATATCAACATCTACGGATCCAAGTTGACTCAACAACAAATTAAATGAATTTAAATGCTCTGCAACTGAATCACCCTCTCTCATTTTCATGGAAAACAATTTTCATTTTAAATAAATTTTAATTACCATACTCTTGGTTTGGTATATCTCACCCAACCATTTCCACAAACTATGCGCAGTCTCTTCCTTTGTGACATTCAGCAGGACAGAATCTGCAAGACACAAATAGATGGTTCCCCATGCCTATTTTTCCAACCTTGCCCATTCATTCAGAGAGACATCGTTGGGTTTTTTTTCTTTTTGAACAAACAACCATTGGTTTCTTTCTTCCAACAAAACTTCCTTTTTTAGCTTCCACAACTCATACCCCATTCCATTGAACTTCTTAATGTCCAAATGAGAGGTTGATGCAACGATGGATGTAGCCATAATATCAACTCAAGATCTGCAAAAAAATTACAACCAAATCTCCCACTGCAGCTACAACTTCCACACTACCACCCAAGAGTCAAAGTTGGCTAGGCTCTGATACCAAATGTTAGAAATGAAAGCATAACTACTCAACGGAAATCTAATTAAAATATAAATTTATGTAATCTTTAACTGTGTATTATCAATGGAGATTGTAACATGAAATTGAAACTATGCAACACAGAAACATCAAAATAGAAAACTGAACACACAACACAGTGTTTAAATGGAGAAAACCCTTTCAAGTAAAAAAAACTCCACCAGGAAAGAGGCACAAGTTTGTATTAATCTGAAAAAGATAGTATAATACAACAACTCAACAACTCTCTCCACCAGTCTTCAACCTGACAACATTCTGACAACACTTGAGTACCTAAAATCTATATTGCAACAACAAATACAATGATAAATACTTATAGAAGTGTTTTCCCTCCATTCTAGGCATCCACTTTGTCTCTCCAAGATTCCCCCACTTGCAAGCATTAAATGTCGTCATACATGCAACCTCCAAGTGGCAAAAACTTACCCATCCAAAGTTGGACACTCATGTCCAAGAATAGCATGTAACAACATCTTATGACACATCATAATGGTCATAGATACCACCAAAAATAAATTTTCTCAAAATGGGCTCCCGGGGCTAAAGATAGAAACTTTCAACTAATAATGAGTGTCATATGCATCATAGAAGCATGTAATCTTATGACAACTTGCAACTGCCATAAATCCACTTACACCACATTATGACAAGTTGTCATACATGCCATAAATAGTAGATTCCTCAAGGGTGGTGCCTACCCTCATTTACCTCTGAGTTTTACATTTTCCAATAGTAAAAGTCACTCCATAACTACCGTCAGTAACTCCGGAATTACCACTGCCAGTGAAACTACCTCATTCCCTTATGGGTAATTACAAATTAAAAATAATAAATGGAATACAATACAATATTGGAATTTACAAGGTTAATGGTACCTTATTCCAACACGCTCTGCTTCTCTAGAATCCTCCATATTCAGTGATCTATCTCCCACCAAGTGCCAACAGTGACCGTGCATCAACGATCTTTCTTCAACATCTCCAAGTATGGTCTCCTCCATTGCCGTTTGTCAATGTTCACTTTCATGGCCTTCAGTTTCTAGCAGTTATTACGATGATATCTCTTTGTCAGATTGTTACCCTCCTTGATCCTCTCCCCTTGTTGATCCTCATCTCAACCCATCTTGTTCACTCACTGGCTCCTCTCACCTCTCAACGTCCCCTCCTCGGTTTTAATTATCCCTAAAAACTACATCAGTCTTAATTCACTATCTCCTCATCAACCTGTCACTCCTCCTCAATTTGATTGTTGTCCCTCCTCTGACACTATCCCATCATCCATCCTTGGCTCACCTTCCTATGAATCTACCACCTTTTCTTCAATACCCTTGGTTTCTCTCCCTCCACCTTGTACCCGTCCCTCCTCCTAATGTTGGTCAAGATTGGGAAAATAAATTGGTGGTTAACCTTTTCAATTCCCGCTTAGATCCCCTTGCTTTCAACTTTTTCAAAAGAGGTCTTGGATTTTCTCCTACCTCTCACTCCATCCCCCATGTCAACTTCCTCATCAAAATTGAGAATGTTGTCCATTCTTTACCCATGGATGTTGCTGAAGAGGTGAGACAAGATTGTGTAGTTGCTCTTAGGCATGCCAAACCACCCAAGAGCAACATTCCAAAAGCTGTTCTCCTCACCTTTAATAGATTAATGTGCAATAATTACCTCATCATTACCAAAGCTGACAAAGGAAATGCCATAGTCATCATGAACAAGCAAGACTACATCTCAAAAATGCACATGCTGCTTTCTGATTCTAGTAGCTACAAGATCTTACCCCGTAACCCACTAACCAAAATCCTCAAAAAAGTCAAATATGTTGTGTCTCTCTCCTCTTTCGATGATACCACCAAGAAACGTCTATTACTCTCTAAGGGTGTCACCCCTCGCATTTATGGCGTTCTTAAAATTCACAAAGTGGGTATCCCCCTTAGACCCATAATGGACACCATAGATTCCCCAACGTATAAGATAGCTGCTTTCCTGACTAAGTTAATCTCCCCTCTTATGGGTAAATCTAGTTCCTTCATCAAGGATTTCACCCACTTTGTGGAATTTGTCAAGGATAAAAAAAATTAGAGGACAATGACCTCTTGGTTATCTTTCATGTTGTTTCCTTGTTCACCAAGGTTCCCATTGCCAACTCTGTAGAAGTTACTAGATGCAAGTCTAAAGATGAGATTACCTCCTTGGTTGAATTGTGCTTACATTCCACATTTTTTTTCATTCCACGGAGTGATTTATGAGCAGGTGGATGGCGTAGCGATGGGTACCCTTCTCTCCCTAGTCGTGGTCAATCTCTACATGGAGCATTTTGAAGAAATCACCCTAAACTCCTTCCCCCTCAAACCAAGGTGGTGGAAGCACTATGTTGATGATACCAACATATGTTGGCCGCATGGCCTGAAAAAATTAGAACAATTCCACTCTCACCTTAACAATATAGCCCAGTGTATTTCCTTCACCAAAGAGCTTGAGAATGGCAATCAACTCCCATTCCTAGAAATTTTTCTCATCAAAACACCTGATGGTTCCTTGGCTTGTCATGTTTTCCATAAGGCTACCCACACCGACCTTTACCTTCACTCCTCTTCTCATTACCAGGCCACTCAAAAAATGGGCATGTTAAAAACTCTAGCTACTAGGGCCTTTCATATTTGTGACAAAGAAAACTTAGACCAAGAGCTTTCTCACCTTCACAAAGTCTTCAGATTGAATGGGTACAAGAGCAAGCACATCTCTAGAGCTTTCAACCAAGCTAAGTCTCATTTTTCTCTCTAAACCCAAGGATTCCTCCCCCCTTTAGACCTTCCTATTTCCTCTCTCCCCTACGTTGAAGGCATTTCCAACAGTATTTCCAAGATTCTTCTTAAAAAGGGCCTCCGTTGTTCCTTTAAACCCCTTGCTACTTTAAGAAACCGCATCCCCTTTCTCAAAGACTCTAGAGATAGTCATCTTGGCTTAGGAGTCTACAAGGTTGTCTGCTCATGTGGTACACCCTACATAGGAGAGATGGGATGATCTTTCAGCACCAGAATCAAATATTGTGCCAACATTAGACATGATCGTGTCCTCAAGTCTACCTTGGCAGAACACTCTTTCTCCACCAAGCACCATATTTGCTTAGAAGACACCCAAATCTTGGCAATAGAGGACAACTACTTCAAGAGGAAGCTCAAAGAGGCCATAGAAATCAGCAATCACCCCTCTAACCTCAGTCATGATGATAGGTGGAGTCTAAGTTTCTCCTGGCAACTCTTGCTTTTCAACCTAAGAAACCGCCCCCTCCCCCCTTCATGACCCCCCCTCCTTTCTATCTTTCCCTGAGTGTCTTCCTCTTCCTTTTCATCCCTCTTGTTTCTTCCCCTCTCGTCTCCTCCCTTACCCCCTCCTCCTTTTGCATTTGTTTGTATGTATGTATGTAAGGTTGTATGTGGGTATGTTTTTTTTGTATGTTTTTTATATGTGTTTTTGCTTGTAGGTTTGTACACTCACACACTCTTTCTATCATTTATTGTCCTTTTTCTCATTGTTCTTGTGGTCACACGTGTTAGGCATGTTTTTTCCTTTTTTGTGTGTCTTGTTTTCATTTTTTGGGCATTTTATTTCCATTTATGTCTCTTGTCTTGTGGTTTTCCTGGTTTTCTCTGTCTTCTTTGTTCTCGGTTCCTTCCTCGAGTTTTTTGTGTTTGCATTCTTGGTTCTTTATATATATACATATATTGTATATTTGTTGCTTTATATAAACCTCCATAAAGAGACCAAAGCAGCAAAAATACGATATATATATATATATACATATATATCGTATTTTTGCTACTTTGGTGTCTTTATGTAGGTTTGTATGCATGTTTGTATGTTGGTATGTTGGTTTGTATATTTTTATGTTTTTTTGTTTGTTAATTTGTTTGTAAGCTTGCACGCACGCGCGCGCACACACACACACACACATCATCTATCTTTTTTTGTCCTTCTTTATGTTGTTGTTCTTTTCTTCTCACTCATCAGACATTTTTCCTCTTTTGTGTTTTTTGTTTCACTTGTGGTTTTTTTTGGGTTTATACTTTTTTATTGTTGTCTCCCTTCTTGTTGTTTTTCTTGTTTTTCTCTGTCCTTCTTGTTCTAGGTTTATTCCACCTAGTTCCTTTGTGTTTTGCTTTTCTTGGCTATATATATATATATATATAGGGCACCAATTGGTCTCCATTCGTGGTGTCTTCTTAAATTTTTTCTTTTGTTACTTTGGTGTTGGCTCTTCTATATACCCCTTTTTATCTGTTTGTCGGTATGTTTTTAGTTAGTCTTTTCTCTTTGCTTGGTATTGTTTAGTTTCATTCATCTCTTTCTTATATATATATACATATATATATTCTTTGCTCTTTGCTTGCTCTTGTTTTTATTTCTTTCATTTCTTGTGTGTATATATTTATATATTCATTATATATTATGTAAACATATTATTTATATTGCTTTGAAGTGTGTATGTTTGTGGTGTGGCTTTCTTGTTATGTTGTTATTAACCTAGAATTATTAGATTATATAGATATCTATATGAGTATATAAATGTACATATATTATATATTTACATATATCTATATATTATTTATTTTTATACATATTATTTATTTTGCTTTTGAGTATGTATGTTTGTTATTTTGCTTCCTTGTTTTGTTGTTATTAACCTAGAATTGTTAGATTAGTCACCCTTATATATTATTTCTCCATTTATCCATTTATTTATTGATTTTATTTTTATTTTTTATTTGTTCTTATTGCTCTTCCTCTCTTCTCTAGAGTCCTCATTCTCCGCACAAGCTCTTACTATTGGCAAGAGACACTGTGTGGCTTCATGAGTGTTCTCATTGATGGCAACAAAGTCCATCCCACACATCCGTAGGACATGGTATGTCTATACCAGAAGTTAGATTGAAGAGTATTTTGGTATGGTGAGTAAGAATAGAGCATGCAGCAAGGTTTGACAATCAGGTCTGAATCTCTCAGAGGAAGTATCTCAGTAAAGTGAGGACTTGGGGAAGTCAAGAGGAGTACCATGACTAATACATTCTAGAGATTGAGCCTTCGGTGATGAAAGAGTGAAAATATATGAACACCTAAGTGTTGGGTTCTTATTTGACAGAGTAGATTGAGGAAGAACTAACCGACAGAGCATCAGACCTTAATCCGGATGAGATATTGATGATGATCAAGTTCTTAAGGGATCATTCATGATTGGCCGACATGATTGATGACTTCTATAAGTATCTCTTTGATACGCATCACTTGGTAAGCAAGGATTCAGCTGACAGACCAGAGTTTGGGAAAATATTGAGTATTTTGGATGCCGACTAGAAAGATGTTGAAATCCTTTGTGCGGATATATATACCAGATGGATTTCGATGTGAGGTGGTGTGAAGTGTGTTGTGTTGTGCGAAGAAAAGCAAAGAGTAAAGTGGAAATAAAATATAGGTCTGGTATGTGACAGAACAACAACACTAAGGCAGAGGAAGAATGAAGTGTAGTAGATCAGTATATTGAGCTTAACCAGAACTAAACCTCAGCATATGTGGATGCATCTGATCAGTTCAAACACTTGGTTACTTTCTTTATTCGTTGTAGACAGTGAGTCTCTTGTAGGCTGTGAGCCTCTTGTGAGCAGTGTGCTCAGGCAGTGAGCCCTAATAAGCAAGTGTCATTTTGTACTTCTTATTCTTCTAACAGAGAATACAATCTTGGGTTTATCACCCCATGGTTTTTTCCCTTAACAAGGTTTTCCACGTCAAAAATATTGTGTTATGTGTGTTGAGTTTATTTCTACTTCCATGGTTGTGTATGCTTATATGATTTGATATTGCACTAATTGTTAAAGAAGAAAAGAAAGTCAAATAATTAAGATAACTGATTCACCCCCCCTCTCAGTTATCAACAATTGGTATCAGAGCTAAGTTCCTCGTAACAAAGCCTAATAGCTTGAGGAAGATCTGGGAATCTCAATAGATATGTATGGTATGAGAGAATAACTTCAGTCTGCCTTAGATGATCTTGATCAATCTCACTCTAAAGTTAATAACCTGAGGGAAAGACTCAAACAAGCTGATGATTTCATAAATGAACTCAAAGAAAAACTAAGTATCTCAATGAAGAAAAGAAAGGAACTACTTCAACAATTAGCAAGTCAAAATGAAGCCAATGATACTAATGAAGATCTGAATGAGAAAACTAAGTTATGTGAGAAGTTATCAAAAGAAGTCATCATGGTAAGACATGAAATGGAATAAGGAGTTATGAAATTCACCCAAGAAATTGAAGAGAAAAGAAAAAGTGAAGATAATCTAAAACAATCTCTCAAGGAGAAGTCAGAAGACTACCACAAAATAGATAGAATAATCAGGCATCTAGAATCTGATCTTGAAGAAGCTAGAGACAATGAAGAACAACTTGAGAATTAGATAGACACTCTTAAAAGGGATCTTCAAACAACAAATGAATACAAAGAGAAATTCAAGATAAGCTCTGCTCAACTTGAAGTTCTTCTTGAAAGCCAAAAGAGGGTAGATGACAAGGAAGGCTTGGGGTATGAGAAAGGGGAAAGCTCTGGATCCGGTCAGAAGAACTCTGGATCAAGAAATTCAAGGAACAGGCCTAGAAGACCTCCGGTAAGGCAACCAAATGCTCAAAGATATCCATCCTTCAATGGATACTGCCACAATTGCAATAACTTTGGTCATAAAGCAAATCAGTGTAGAAGAAGAATGAATCAGACTAATTCATCCTTCTTCGGATAGTGTTTTAACTGCAAAAGTTATGGTCACAGATCTCATGAATGTAGAAATATGTAAATAAACAATTCATTCAATGGTAGATGCTTTGCATGCAATAGAATGGGACACATAGCTAATCAATGCAGATCTAGAGGATATCAATCAAATATGCAAAGAAATGTTGTTTGCTACAACTGCAATAGATCCAGTCATATTGCCAAATTCTGCAGAAGTAAGAATTAGAATAAAAGGGGTCTGGTGCATTATAACCAAAATCAAGACAAAGGAAAAGGAAAAGTGAATGCGGATGAAGTTCAAAGGGAGATGAACAAGACTTGGGTAAAGAGTAGTACAGAAAATGTTGGGGATGGATCCGCACCAGAATCTGGTGCTGATATTCCTTCCGGAAACTAAATAGATGAGCTCTGGCTCAGGGGGAGTCAAAAAGGAAAACAAATTCCCCCAGCCAATTGGTGCCTGAAATTGGCACATGGAAAGTTGCGGATAAAAGGGTTCTCAGAGAAACACCTAAATAAGCCTTGGTAAATATTTGGAAGATCCACAAGAAGTTTTGAAGAGGTTAACCATCCAAGATTGATCTAGTTTAACAGTCATCCGGTAAGAGCAGGATTTTCATAGTTAGATCTGGTATGAATCAAAATTAAGGTATCTTGATCTGCGGATAAATGGAATGATTGGAGAAAGGTAGATCGATTGTCAATATTCACCGAGAATAACTCTAAGTGCATCTCAGTGATCCGAAAAGATCTCTTAGGACAAGGAGAACAAGGCAACTGGAATAACTTAAGTTATGCATTTATTGCAAAATGGAATTAGGGTTTGCGCAGAAATAAAAGGGTTCTTTTGTTCATCATTTGCACAATTGCATTCGAGAAGAAGGAAGAAGGAGCTCTGCAACAAAGATTGCTTCAACTTTCTCTCAAGGATCAACCACAGAATTTGACTCAACCAACAATCTTTTCAGCTCTTTTCATGAACCCTAGAAGCATAAAAGGTATTTTCCACTCTTGAATCTCTATCTGAATCCTTTGAAAGATGGCTACTCCAAATGTTGTTAAAATGACTGATAGACTGCGCCCTAAGTTCAAGAAACATCCCTACAAATCCCTGGAAGTTGATCCCCTAGGCGCATTCTCTAGCATTCCGCATGGGTTTCTGCATGTAGAAGATATTAGGATCTACATTCACGCAAACATTAAAGAATTTGGGGAATCCAAGCTGATGGATATTTACCACAAGGAACTGATAGATGAATTATTTGAACTTAAACCCCAATTCAAGGCCATCTGGGATAAGCATTTTGGACATTGCATCCATTTCCCCTATTTTGTTGAAGATGAATGGGTCCGATATGTTCTGAGCAGAATGCATGACACTTTCATGTGGTTGTTGAGGCCATTTAAGATCACAAAAGATGCCATTAGGGCGGTAACTGGATTGCACTCATCCATTGAGTTGCCTACTCTCAAATCAGTCAAAAACCAAACTGTAAGTGAGGCTACCGGATCAAAATTTAATAAGAGGGCAATGACAATAGAAGACATCATAGATCCGGATATCAAATTTGCCTCTATGATAATTGGTTACAAAATCTATCACTCCGACAGGGAGAATTTAGTATTTCGAACTGCTATATATACTGCATATGAAATGCTAAGGAAAAATACAGACTATGATCTATGCGAGCTTCTCCTGAACCAACTGTTAGAGAACCTATAGAAAATAAAGAAGGATAAGAAGAATTCATTCAAGTACAATGGCTTAATATTATGTCTATTCTTCTATTACATGAATGAGCTACCTGGATCTAATGGTTGGATATGGCAAAATGATAGACCGGTTGCCATACAAATCAAAGACTATATGTATGGGCTTGGTGATGCCAAGGCACAAAGCATAGCTCTCTAGGGTTACTTCAAAAACTTCCAAGGCATGATGTAGGCTAGAGAGAGAATCCCCCAATCTCTAGTTGAAAAATACAAGGATACAGTGTGCTTCATGGTAGACACTGATCAATGCCTAATGGAGGCAGTGGAACTGAGAACAGTGTAGATCATGCCAATGGGCTATGAGGTGGATGAGAAAATTTTGGAACTGCATATCCAACACCTACTAAGTCAGCCTAAGGACCCTAAGGCGGAAAGGTTTGGAACCTTCCAAGAGTTGAGTGTAAAAGTTCATGTTGAACTTAGGCAGCCTGAGATCAAGAGAAAAGTGAGAAGGGAAGTAGAAGAAGTCACCAAGAGATATGGAATATCAAAGGAGGTAGTTGATGCAAACAGAGAGAAGATGGAAAGGGCAGAGAAAGAAAGGCAAGAAACTGAAAAAGAAAGTGCTCCGTGCAAGCCCCCTCCTAGACCAGATCCTCCAAAAGCTCTGCACCTGCCACCTCTAAGAGCCAAAAAGCCTCAAAACCAAAAGCCAAGACATCCGGTAAGGGAGAAAAGAGAACAAAAACCAAGGCCACAAGGTCCTATACAAGTCAAAAAGATGATGAAGAGATGGAGTCAAATAAGGAGGTCAAGAAAATGAAGAAGAAGAAGAAAATATCCGGTGAATCCTCTACCGGTCAAGGCAAGAAAGAAAAGGCAGAAGAATTTGTTGAAAAACCTACTCTCTGCATTGATGATATCATCAAATCAGTCACTGTGGATGGGAACCTAAAACCAATGACTAAATTTTATGATGAATATAATGAAGCTGACCAGAAGATTTTGCAAGATGCTACAGTCAGGTATCTTAACATTTATAATAAAGCATTCATTGAGATCATATCTCTAATTCCCAAAAGCTTAGAAAAGGAACTTGAAATAATAAAGAACAATGCTAAGGCAAAGGACCTAGAGATCCAGGAATAGATAGCTATTAAGCTCTATCCTTCCATCACTCCTAAAACATGATATTCAAGGATTGCAAGGATGTGTTCCGGAGCAAAGCCAGAATGAACAAGCTTATGCTCGGAGAGAGTGATCAGGTAGCAAAAGAAACTGAAGACATCCTCTGGAATGCATACAAAAGATTCAATATTCCTATTATAGAGGACATAAGTGATGAACCTTCTGATGTCGAAGGACTAAGCGTATCAAAGGAAGATCCTATAGAGAAAATTGCAGAAGAATCAAAGGAGATAGATGAGGAGAAGACCAAGGACCTGGATTCCTCTGTTCTGGAAGAGGAATTCCATAAAGAAGTAAATATCTCCCATCTGGATTCCCCAGTAGACTCCGGATCTAAAGGAGAAGAAAGAATAGAGGATAAAATTAGTCAAGAAGAAGAGGTAGAGGGAAGAGAAGAAGATCAAATAGAGAAGACCCCAGGAGATGGTTCTGAGACTACAGAAGGAAAGAAGACTCTATCTTTGGAAAGAGACACTGCAGAAACTATTAAAGATTTCTTGACCAAAGAAATGATGGAGATTAATGAATCAGAACTGCTTCAAGGACCATTTAATTTTGATTCCCTCTCCCCGGTTCAAACAATGAAGATAGCATCCTTTGCCCAAACAAAGGCAAAAGAAAAACTTTTGAAGTCTCACATGGAAGACTGTGAGCTAATAGAGATTGCATCCGGTGTATTGGAGAAGATCATGCCATCCTTCCAAAAGGATCTTTCGGCCTCCTCATCCGGTAATCTAAAAACTCTTGTTAATTCTGTTATCACACATTTGGATTCCTTAGAGAAGTCAACAGAAGAAAAGGTCTGGAAGGACTTTTTGGGAAAGAGATTCTCTAAAGTACAAGGGCTAATAACAAATGATAGGAGAAATATGGATATTGGTATAAAGAGCTTAGAAAATGCTCTTAAAGATGGCAGAGAAATATATAAATTTTGTTTATCCTGGTCTAAAGTGACAATGAATATTGAGAAGAAAGTGAAAGAACAAGAGGGTAAACTTTCAAGTTTATCTCAGAATTTTGATCCTCTCACCACATCCATAATAAACCAAGAATGTCAGACTATTTCCATTCTAAATAAATGAAAGAAACTTGAAAAGGAAAGGAAGAATATAATAAGTAGGATGGGTGAACTTAGAGGGATAATTATCCCTAAGTTAGTGGTCATGCATGAGGCCCTAACTGATGCTCAGACCACAGCCCAGACCAATGATCCGAGAGATCTAAAGAGGGCAGAAGCTTTTGCATTCCTATTGAGTGGTCACATCTCAATTTTGGACAGGATGAAGCAAAGTTGGGCAACAAAATTTGTCCAGTTGAAGACAACTTTTGCAGATATACTTCAGTATATGTAAGTATAACATGTATATATATTTATGCAGCCAAGTATAGATTGTTTTTGGGAAATTTTGGTATGCAGATCCTACCCTTTACCATTGATATCAAAGGGGGAGTGAAAAGTAGTGAAAAATGTGGAATCTAGCTAAGGGAGAGCTCTGAAAAAGTGTACATAAGAATAGAGCATCAGCCAAGGGGGAGTATGCTATAACACTTAGTCATTTTTCACTAAGTGTTGCCATCAATGCCAAAGGGGGAGATTGTTGGCAAAAGACACTGTGTGGCTTCATGAGTGTTGTCATTGATGGCAACAAAGTCCATACCACACGTCCATAGAATAGGATATGTCTATACCAGAAGTCAGATTGAAGAGTATTTTGGTCTGGTGAGCAAGAACAGAGCATGCAGCAAGGTCTGACAATCAGGTCTGGATCTCTCAGAGGAAGTATCTCAGTAAAGTACAGACTTGGGGAAGTCAAGAGGAGTACCATGACTGATACATTCTAGAGATTGAGCCTCTGGTAATGAAAGAGTGAAAAGATATGAATACCTAAGTGTTGGGTTCTTGTTTGATAGAGTAGACTGAGGAAGAACTGACCGGCAGAGCATCAGACCTTAATCCGGATGAGATATTTATGGTGATCAAGTTTCTTAAGGGATCATTCATGATTGGTCGACATGATTGATGACTTCTATAAGTATCTCTTTGATACGCATCACTTGGTAAGCAAGGATTTAGCCGACAGACCAGAGTTTGGGAAAATATTGAGTATTTCGGATGCCGACTAGAAAGATGTTGAAATCCTTTGTGCGGATATATATACCAGATGGATTTCGATGTGAGGTGGTGTGAAGTGTGTTGTGTTGTGCGAAGAAAAGTAGAGAGTAGAGTGGAAATAGAAATATAGGTCCGGTATGTGACAGAACAGTAACACTAAGGCAGAGGAAGAATGAAGTGCAGTAGATCAGTATATTGAGCTTAATCGAAACTAAACCTCAGCATATGTGGATGCCTCTGATCAGTTCAAACACTTGGTTACTTTCTTTATTCCTTGTAGATAGTGAGTCTCTTGTAGGCAATGAGCCTCTTGTGAGCAATGTGCTCAGGCAGTGAGCCCTAATTGGCAAGTGCCATTTTATACTTCTTATTCTTCTAACAGAGAATACAATCTTGGGTTAATCACCCCGTGGTTTTTTCCCTTAACAGGGTTTTCCACATCAAAAATATTGTGTTATGTGAGTTGAGTTTATTTCTACTTCCATGGTTGTGTATGCTTATATGATATGATATTGCACTAATTGTTAAAGAAGAAAATAAAGTCAAATAATTAAGATAACTGATTCACCCCCCCAGTTATTAACACTTACCCCTCTTCTATTTATTCAGTCTTGGTCTGCAATTCAACATTCTATCATACAACTCTCTACATCCTGATAATGGATCACAAAGTGTGATCCGAAATGTTGATGATAACTAATTATACATAGTTAAATCTAGAAACACGAATGAACAATATTATGGATTGTGGAATTTTGATGTCTTTAATCTATTTGTATTGATTCAGAAAATGAGCATAGTTTCAATAATTCAACTTCTTTTCAGTCCTTCCTTCTTAACCTTTACAATGAGAAAGTGATTGCCTTTATATAGGAGAGGTGAGATCATTGAGTTTACAATGAATGGTGAGGATTAATCTAACACTGAGGTCTCATATTCAATTACATTTATTAGTTGTGGTAGTAGTTACAAACTTGTTTTTCACTTTTGTCCTTTAGGAAAAAGACAAAATAACACTTTTGAGCATCCAAATGAGACAAAGTATCTTCTTTCTTGATGAGTTGATAGGTAAAAATAAAAATGTGGTATGTTTTTGGAGGAGAAGGCTCCATCTAGAAGCTTCTTGGGCTAATTTGTGGACTAGAAATAGGTGTGAATAGGACCTGGGACAACAATCTAATTTTTTATGCTCTTTCCCTCAAAAACTTCAGGCAGACATGTGATGCTCATCATATGGTTGTTACTGATTTGGGAATCTTCATGAAACATTTGCCTCCTCTACACTTAACATTATTCATCTTTGATGTTGACCCTGTAAAAGAAATTCATAACGAGTGATCAATTCAATTTCTATGCAAAAATTTCATGTTTAACCATGATACAACATTAAAATTGGAACAATTTTCTTATTAAATGCAATAATGGCCTCATTTTTAACCATTTGCAGAGATTATGCAATCATCTTTGAAAGTGCATGAGTCATCTTCTACAAATATGATGGGATGTGACTTTTTGCAGGTCCCAGGTCTATACTGGAATTCATGAAAATGTAGTGGTATTCCAGACATTATTGTATTTTCGTAAGAGAAGTGTAATATCACTTTAAAAAACTTTCAGGGTGGGAAGGATATTGTGAGAATTTCAAGTTTCTTAGGGTATATCTGATTGTGCAATAAAATTTTGCAAAGTGGCCCCTTAAGAAGGTATCACTAGAATGGGAAGCCATTAACAACATTTCAAGTTGTTCCATGTCTAATCTTCCCCATTAAGTTGTTTACTAAGATTTTTTTAGCATCTAATGTTGTGTATCTTCATGATCAAGGTGTGATAAGTAAATCATTGTCTCCCTCATTATCTTGTATTGAACAAGAACATCATTATCTTTCATAATCTCCTTAATAATATTTCCATAGTTGTAAAATTAGAGCACCATCATCCATATCAGTAAAATCACCATACACTAAAACTTATTCTTTTGCAATGATATATTCTGATGCAGCAACATCTAGATCTATGAGCAATCAACATCACTCAAAAAATATTTCAGGTTTTTAGTTTTAGTTTCAGTTCAATTTTGTTGTGTTTTGTCTTCTCTTGTGTTGGTTTTTGTCTTTTGCTTCAGGAGGCAAATTCTAATTAATTTGGCCAAGTTTAGAAGCATCATCTTGATAAAAAGCCAATCGGGTATCTTCAGTTCAATTTTGGTGAAGTTTGGGTAAAAAATGGCTAAGTTAGAACAAGTTGGCTAATTTTCTAGTTCGTGAACTATTTAGTTCACCGATTCGACAGTTTGTCGATAGCTTAGTTCGTCAATGGATGATTTCACCAACTAAGCCTTAAAGACAAGTTCGTATTTCTCCAAGTTTGCTAAAAGGGAACCTTTGGTCGGCAAAGTTTGAGGTTTGAAAACTACGTCTTTTGTCAACAATTTTCTATGTCGAAAAAATCACCGGTTTGTGAACCTTTAAGTTCGCCAATGACTCACTTTACTGATAAAATCTTTAAAGGTTGGAGTTCAAAGTTTTCTTAGTTTGTCGATTGGGAATATGGCCAATGGAAGGAAAGTTGAAGTGACGGTAAGTTCGTAGTTTTCAAAAGACACCGATATGCCGACAAGGAGTTCGTGAAACATAATTTTTACCGATAAGAAGACTTAATGGATAAGGCATTATATCAGCAAAATTTTTAGTTTGCAAACCAAATAATTCATTGATATAGTGTGTTGGTGAAATCTTAAGTTCGTGAAGTACCACTTTTGCCGACAACTTCTTCGTGTTGATGTGTCAGGGAATGTCTAAGTTCCCAAACTTGAAAAAACGTCGATGAAGACTTCCATGGTTTAGGAAAAGATAGATTCGTTGGGGAAGGACTCCTTGGTTCATGGAGGAGGTATTTTGTTGATGGCTTACACCACCGATGGAAGGACTGAAGGAATTTTTTTTTGAATGCATTGACACTTCCACTATTTTGTGGACTAGTATAGATGTCGATAAGGTAGTTCGTGTGAATCCTTCTTCGCCGATACAAGGAGATTTAAAGTCAAAAAAGGTCCAACATGGCTGATGTATGGGACTTGATGGTTTGTAGGAATGTTTAGTTGCCGGAAAGGAGATATAAAGAAAGGATTCCATAGATCATGGAGAACATGTTTGACCGATGGATTTACAGATGTGGGATTTTATTAAAGAGTGATCATTTTAGTAAAATCACACGACAACTTTATTAATCTATTCTAGTAATTTGAAATGTCAAATTGGTCATTGGAATACTTGATTGTTTAGTTTCATAACTGAAATTTCCATAACTGTTTAACTTCCACTTAAGGAGTATAAATGGAGATCATTGTTCTTGTTTAGTGGGGGGTTTTCTACTACTGATGGATTGAAACACCTTAGATGAGGATTCATTGTTACCCAAGGAGAAGGCTTGGCATTTTTGAAGCGGAACAAAAGAAGTAGACTGTCAAAAGAAATGACAGAAATTGAGAGGAGATTGTGAGGAGCGAAGAATTGCTAGAGATGAGTTGGATAATGGGAAATGTTTTTGAAGAGGAGGCATCGATCTTGGAAAAGAAGAAACCAGATTAAAATTGTAAAGATTTGTATTTCTCATTTTATTTCATAAATGTATGATGTTAATCTCTATTGAGATTTGAATAAATTCAAATGGAAGTTGTGTTATTTATGAATTTGTGTTTCCATTGTGTGGTATTGGCTGCATGAATGGGCAGTCTGGCAAGACCCCCTGGTCATGACTTTGTCAAGTGGTATCAAAGTAGGTTCTTGAGCATGTAGAGTCAACACTAGGACCTGCGGGTGGAAACGGTTATATTGAAGAGCTCAAAAGAATTGTTGTAGGTGTGCGAGGAGTCCTGAGTAATTGAGAGAGAGAGAGAGAGATGTCAAAAAAGAAGCAAAGTAAGAATTTGGCCTGGGGCAAGGCCTTAAGAATTTCTTTTATTGAAAGATAGGAAAAATAGTTGTATGAGGAAATAATTCAAGAACAACATGCAGAGATTTTCATAAGGATGGATACCTTGGAGAAAAGTATAAAGATAGATAAAAATAGAGAGATGGAAAAGAGGAAGGCAAAAACGAACATGGGTAAAGTGCAGTCCCATTATTCTTATAATTTTTATTTGTTTGAAGATAAATTTGTGTGTGCAGAGAAGGATGAGGAAGAAGATGAAGAAACAATTCGTGAGGAATTTAGAAGAGTGGAGGCGAGACTAGAGGCATTGAAGATTGCAGCAATATGTCATGATGAAGACATAGAAGAAGAAAGTGAGAAAGAGGAAAGTATAGAGGTTGAGAAAGAAGAGAAGAGTGCAGTAGTAGTTGAGAGTCCTTTGGAGGATGTAGAGGTATTGGAAAGTGAAATTGTAGTTGAAAGTGAATGTGAAGAAGATGTGGCAGCAGATAGTGGTGATGGAATGGTTGTAGAGAAAGAGGTAATGTTGGAAAAGAGGAAGGCAAAAAGGAACATGGGTAAAGTGCAGTCCCATTATTCTTATAATTTTTATTTGTTTGAAGATAAATTTGTGTGTGCAGAGAAGGATGAGGAAGAAGATGAAGAAACAATTCATGAGGAATTGAGAAGAGTGGAGACGAGACTAGAGGCATTGAAGATTGCAGCAATATGCCATGATGAAGACATAGAAGAAGAAAGTGAGAAAGAGGAAAGTATAGAGGTTGAGAAAGAAGAGAATAGTGCAGTAGTGGTTGAGTCCTTTGGAGGATGTAGAGGTATTGGAAAGTGAAATTGTAGCTGAAAGTGAAGGTGAAGAAGATGTGGCAGCAGACAGTGGTGATGGAATGGTTGCAGAGAAAGAGGTAATGTATAATATTTTTCTGATGAAGATGAGAGTAGATTATACGTAAATGAAAAGATTGTAGTAGATAGTGAGAAGACATATGTTGCAACAGTTGAATAAGCTAATGTTACCGCAGTTGTGAGTCCTTTGGAGGACATGAAGATGGTGGTAGTAGTGGCTAGTGAATATGAAAAGATTGCAGCAAAAGGAAAAGAGAATGAAGTAATAATTCCTTATTTTTTATGGTTTTGAAAAAAATGTTGAATGGTGTGCAGATATGATGTTGAAGATGGATGAGGAGATGAATGCACATAATGGTGCAGATTGGTGGAGGAGGTTGGAATATGGTGGGATGGATTCCACAGAAGAAGAGAAAAGTGAAGGAATCTATTAGTGGAGTTCAGGCTATGGTGGACATCGGTCCATGAGAGGAAAGAAGAGTACAATGCAGACTTGGAGGAGGAGAACGACAAGATGTTGGAAGAGGCAGAAGAAGTCTTATAAGCCTAATATAGCAATGGAGTTTATTGTAGGTGGTTTTCAACCTGGAAGAGTAGTCCCACTACTCAACTCCATTTTGTGTGTCCTACTCACAAAATTTTCCTACCCGATGTGTCTAATGCAGGAGCATCCGGGTCCACGAGAAATCAACATCACTCAAAAATATTTCAAGTTTTTAGTTTCAGTTTTAGTTTGGTTTTGTTGTGTTTTGTCTTCTCTTGTGTTGGTTTTGGTCATTTGCTTCAGGAGGCAAATTTAGATTAATTTGGCCAAGTTTAGAAGCATCATCTTGTTAAAAATCCAATTGGGTATCTCCAGTTTAATTTTGGTGAAGTTTGGGTAAAAATGCCTAAGTTAGAACAAGTCAGCTAATTTTATAGTTCATGAACTATTTAGTTCACCAATTCAATAGTTTGCCAATAGCTTAGTTCATTGATGGGTGATTTCACTGACTAATCCTTAAAGACAAGTTTGCATTTCTCCAAGTTTGCTGAAAGGGAACCTTTGGTCAACAAAGTTTGAAGTTTGAAAACTACATCTTTTGTCACAAGTTTTTGTGTCGACAAAATCACTGGTTTGCGAACCTTTAGGTTCACTGATGACTCACTTTGCCAATAAAATCTTTAAAGGTTGGAGTTCAAAGTTTTCTTAGTTCTTCGATTGGGAATATGGCCGATGGAAGGAAAGTTGAAGTGATGGTAAGTTCACAGTTTTCAAAAGCCACTGATATGCCGACAAGGAGTTCATGAAAAGTAAGTTTTACCGATAAGAAAACTTAATGGATTAAGGCATTGTATTGGCAAAATTTTTAGTTTGCGAACCAAATAATTAGTCGATAAAGTATGTTAGCGAAAGCTTAAGTTCATGAAATACCACTTTTGTTGACATCTTCTTCATGCTAATGTGTCAGAGAATGCCTAAGTTCCCAAACTTGAAAGAATGTCAATGAAGACTTCCATGGTTCAGGAAAAGATAGATTTGTTGGGGAAGGAATACTTGGTTTGTGGAGGAGGTATTTTTCAATGGCTTACACCGCCGATGGAAGGATTGAAGGAATGTTTTAGTGAATGCATCAACACTTCCACTAGTTCGTGAACTAGTATGAACATCGATAAGGTAGTTCATGAGAATCATTCTTTGCCAATACAAGGAGATTTAAAGTCTAAAAAGGTCCAACATGGCTGATGTATGGGACTTAATGGTTTATAGGAGTGTTTAGTTGCCGAAAAGGAGATATAAAGGAATGATTCATAGATCATGGAGAACATGTTTGACCATTGGATTTATAGATGTGGGATTTTATTAAAGAGTGATTATTTTAGTAAAATCACATAACTTTATTAATCTATTCTAGTGATTTGAAATGTCAAAGTGGCTGTTGGGATACCTGACTTTTCAGTTTCATAACTGAAATGTCCATAATTGTTTAACTTTCACTTAAGGAGTATAAATAGAGATCATTGTTCTTGTTCAGTAGGGGTTTTGTACTACTGATGGATCGAGGTGCCCTGGGTGAGGGTTTGTTGCTGCCTAAGGAGAAGGCTTGGTAGTTTTGAAGTGAAACAGAAGAAGTAGACTATCAGAAGAAATGATAGATATTGAGAGGAGATTGTGAGGAGCAAAGAATTGTTGGAGATGAGTTGGATGATGAGAAATGTTTTTTGAAGAGGAGGCATCAATCTTGGAAAAGAAGAAACTAGATTGAAATTGTATAGATTTGTATTTCTCATTTTATTATATAAATGTATGATGTTGATCTTGATTGCGATTTGAATAAATTCAAATGGAAGTTGTTTAGGAATTTGTGTTTCTGTTGTGTGGTATTAGCTGCATGACTTGGCAGTTTGGTAAGACCCCCTAGTCATGACTATGTCATATTCTTAGGATGCAGAGGTTGGAGGAAAAATAATATCGACAAGCTCTAGGTCACCATGTGAGACCATTCCTGGTAGTCCTCACTTGAACCTTTTCCAAAACTACCAGAATGCCTTTTAATTCAAATTCCCTTGCCACAGGAAGAACATCCTCAATTTCATTTTTTTAGTCCTCAAATGAATTATTGTTTTCTTCTATTTGTTGGTATCCTCTCTTACAAACACACTAGTTGGAAAAAGATCCTACGTGGCTACAATAGTAGAGATTCATTCCATAGCAAGCCCTTGAAATAGATCCAAGTATTCATCCTAAAAACTTGACTTATTATCCATTACTATTGGTAGCACAAATTGCAACCATCCAGAAATTATTCTATCAACTGGAAATTTTTTGAATACCTCCGACAGAGCCAACAATCCATCCTTCTTAATGCTAACCATGAGATCACTATAGGTTGCACCCATTTCTTGTAGCATCATCTCATCTAGAGGCTTCCCTAAAAAAGCTATTGAATTTGTCATTAGATTCAAAGCAGCTTTCTAAATGTCCACTTTACTATCCATACATCTCCTCAAAAGAAATACTAAATCCCTATGAGCTACTCCTAGAGTGATAGGTGTTGCACCTAGACCATCTGCATTAGAATGAGGTGAAGGTGTCTGACATCCAAAGGATGGGCACTCATGCCCATGAGTGGAGCACTCACCATCAATTGATAGTTGTGCATTCAGCCCATGAACCATGGTATTTTCTGCAACACAAAATCCCATTAATCCTTGCAAATGAATCAAATGTTTCATATTATCTGAGATAATTTCTATAGCTTGGGCCATGTTTGTGAGGGCATGGGCATGTATTGTAGGGACCATGTTAGAACAACAATGAAGCAAGGCCCCAAGGGATATCTCTCCCCATAAAATGTAATTCATTGTCTGTCGACTCACTTTGCTACTATTGGCATTGGAATTAACATGACCAGATACTTGATTGTCTCCATCAAAGCATTCAAGACCTTCCAGCACAGCATCCTCATCCCCATCATCACCAAAACCACCTCTGTCAACTTACGATAGGATTAATTTGATCTTGTCTACATTATAGTTATTCCTAGCTTCCAAATACTACAAAAAGGTTAGAGTTTCTATGTCTTTGATAGTTCTTGAGATTCTACAAAATCAATTTCGTGCCCGCTTGTGATCCCGCAAAGTGGTGAAAAGCCCCTACATGGTCTTTATGAGAGTTCATGGCTTAAAAGGATATACAAGTCTGTGGGCTCCTTCAGGATATTTCTATGTTCATTATGCATACCCACAAGATAATGAGCAAAAACTTTAGTGGTAAGGTACTACATGAATTTTGGAGGGTTTCTTGTGTTGCAAGTATGTGCAGTTGTTGCAATTAAAGGTAGAGAGTTGTGGAAAGTGTCAACTAGACATATGGAAGCAATTATGCAGAATAGTTTGACTAGAAATTTTGCAAGAGGGTTTGATCATCTTCCTCCATAGAAGACTATTGTGCAAGAAGATTTGATCCGGTAAGGAGATATATTGTGAAATTTGGCTAAGTGTCTACCCGGTAAAACTAAGCTACAGAGTTCTGGGAATTTGGTCCACATCGGTCCACTATTGAAGATCTTGCTCTGTGGTTCTACAATATGGTTATTGGTCATTGGATACATCTAAATCCAGAATCTTGTTTACTAATGATCTCCGATGTGAAAGATGTGAACAACAAAAGTCTGGCCTAACGGAGTACAGTTGTTTCTGGTATAGAGTATGTAAGTAAATAGATCTACATTTCTCTAGCATGAAATATTTTTCTTTGCGGTTGTAAGGTGTTGCTAGTGAATATTTAGAGAGTCCAAATCCAAAGTTTGAGGTCCTAAAGCCCTCTAGAATGAAAGTTAAAGGTGACAGAGTATCACACTCTGTATTGATAGTGTTTTGACAGTACCAGTGACGCATTGAGACACTTCACATTTTACTGCAAGTAAAGGGTTTGTTGTGCAAACTCGAGGATAAGATTATGAATGTATATAGCATGTCTATTCCAAGTTTTAGGCATTTTGGAGATCTGCATACTAATTTGTGAAATAACAGATAGTTCATATTGTAGTTATCTTGCCAATGGAGCTGACCTGAAGGTGTTGATGTTGTGCGTGGGTAAATATGCTTTGCAAAGTTAAGTGGGAGCTATCTTAGGTCCATGCTGACCTATTTCAATCTATTTTAAAGTTTGAATCTTGGCGCAAAGCGTGTGAGTGAAAGTTTGGGGCCGACAAGTCCTATATAGCATGTTTTGCATGTTACATCCAATTAGGCTGACCTAATTGATGTTGTGGGTGAAGTGGATACTTAAATAGGATTGTTTTGGGTGTGTAGATGACATATAAGATATATGTGACATGTATGATGTGAAAAAGAGCCTTTGGATGTGAATTGAGTGAATGCAGAACAGTGCAGTATTTCATAACAGTGTGCTGAGTATTGTTCTGTATCTTGAGCTTCATTGGAACTGTACTCCATGCATATGTTAGATGCAATTATAACAGTTCAATTCTGGTAGTGAGCCACTTCTTCTATCTCCTTCTTTCAGGACAGTGAGTCCTTTGGCAGTGAGCCACATGCAGTGAGAATCCTTGGACGGTGAGTCCACCAATTATATCAACCTTAACCGATTGCCTTATTATAATATATTGTGAGCTAATCCTCACCGTGGTTTTTCCCTTTTTGGGTTTTCCACATAACAATCCTAGTGTTCATGTGTTATGTGTTGTGGCTGTATGTTTTATGCTTAATTTCCTTTACTGCAATTGAATATGCTAAATGGATTAAAATGTTTGGTGTGTAAGTGGTTTAAAAGAGAATATTGATTCACCCCCCCCTCTCAGTATTCTAGGTGTTCAATAATTGGTATTAGAGCCAAGTCCTTTGGAAGAAGCCTAACCGCTCAAGGAAGATCTTGGAAATTGAACACATGGGTGCTAGAAGATTACCTACTCCTCTGGAAGAGATTACTACTGCTAAATACATTAGAGAAGACTACATACTTGACAAAGCTAGAGAAATTAATGCTACTCTTGAAGATCTTGAAAGGACTGAAGGTTGAATCAAAGACCTGAAGGAAAATGTCAGAGAAGCAGATGAATGCATCAAAAAATTGAGAGAGCAAGTCAAAAAGTTTAAAGAAAGGCATAAGGAAGTCAGTGAGCACTTGAAGCATACAAATGAATATATCAGTGGTCTAAAAGTGCAAACTAAGGAGAAAACAAGAATTGAGGAATGTCTGAACATGATGATGAAAGGCAAATTAGAAGAATGTTCAAGACTTGAACAAGAAGTTGTAACTTTGAAATCAGATTTGGAGAAGGCAAGGATTCATGAAGACAAATTCAAGATGAGATCTGCAAAGCTTGATGAAATCATTGCAAATCAGAAAAGTCCAAATGATAAAGAGGGTTTAGGATTTGAAAAAGGTGAAAGCTCAAAATCAGGTCAAACATCAATACTGAAAACAAGAATAACAATAGCAAGCAGTTCCAGAATCAAAGGAATGAAGTTAGAAGACCATCGATCAAACAACCAAATTCTCAAAGGTACCCATCTATTAATGGTTTTTTCTATTTTTGCAATAAGTATAGACACAAGGCAATAATATGTAGAATCTGAATAAATCAAAATATACCATCTTTCTCTGGTTAATGTTTTACGTGCAAGAAAGTTGGTCATAGAGCTAGTGAGTGCTAAAGTCTAATGAGAAATGGCTTTAATAATGATAGAATGGCTCAATCTTTCAAAGGCTACTATTATACATACAATAGATTTGGGCATAAAGCTAATCAATGTAGATCTAGAATTAATGGAAGGAATACTAGTCAGAGGAATGTTGTGTGCTACAATTGCAATAGACCTGGACACATTTCTAAATTCTGTAGAAGTAGAAACATGAAGGATAATCCAGTAGAGAAGAATGAACCACTACAAAAGGTAAATCCGGCAGAGACCAATAAGGAAATGAATAAGATTTGGATTAAGAATGATGTAATAGAGGTTAAAGATGAGCCTGTACCGACATCCGATGCAGATGTTTCTTTTAGAAACTAAGATGAGAGCTTTGGCTCAAGGGGAGCTTTAACAGAAATCTTTCACCCCTTGCCAAAGGATTGGTGTTGATTTCTCAGCATGAAGATATAAGATGAAGCTTGACATGCTTAATTATTTGGTGAAAACTACAGTAGAAAATCTCCTTTTGCATAAGTTTGCAGAGCATTTGAAGTTGATTGTATATATAGAGAAAGGTTTGACAGCTTTATTAGACAAGGCATTTATGGTGAATTAGGTTAAGGAAAAAAGAGGTTATAATCAATTATACTTGTTCAAAATTCATATTGCAATCAAACCTTCAAGTGAGAAAGAGCTGAGTAGTATAGTGGAAAAGAGATCAAAGCATCCCAAGGTTCAATGCCTTCAAACCCTTGTACGGCAAGTGAAGAAAATGTATTTTCTGGTTTGCCCTATTTCACTGTGAACTTTGCATTAAAGTTTTTTGAATTCACTAAGCAATGGCTACACCGCAAGTAGTAGAGGTAACTGAGTGCCCATGACCTAAATTCAAGAAACGCCCCTTTAAATCCATGGAAAGGGATCTTGATGGCGCTTTCTTAGATATACCATACGGTGTCTTGCACACAGAGGATGTAAGAATGTATATACATGCAAATATGGAAGAATACAATCGTTCAAACTAGGAGAGATTTGGATTAATGAGTTAATAGATGACAACTTTTATCTGAAGCAATTATACTGTGCCCTAACTGAGAAAAAGTTGGATGTTTGGAATGATTTTCTCATTTTGTGTTATAAAGATGCATGGGTAAGGTATGTTTTGAGCTGCATTCATGATAAATTTATGTGGCTGGACCTTCCACACATGATAAACAAGGAATCCATTAGGGTTGTAATAGGGTTGTGCTCCATTAGAGCTGTTCCGACACTTAAATCCATAAAAAATGATGTTGTGATGAAACTCACAAGAGCTATATTTGATAAGAGGGCCTTGACTGTGAATGATATTGAAGATCCGGCAGTAAAATATGCATCTATGATGATTGGATACAAGATCTACTTCACAAACAAGGAAAATTCTATCTTAGCAACTGCAATATATAGTGCATATGAGATGGTGAAAAAGGGTATGGATTATGACCTATGTGAATTGTTAAAACAACAATTACTTGAAAACTTGTAGAAGACAAAGGATTCAAAATATCCTTTCAAGTTTGGCACCCTGGTTATTAGTTTACTATTTTATTCTGACAAGGAGGTTCCAGGTGCACAAAACATTGTATGGTTAAGTCACATTTCGGTTGCAACCTAGATTAGAGACCATTTGAAAAGAATTGGAAACATCCAAGCTCAAATGCTGCACTTTGGGGTTACTTCAAAATATTTTAGGAGAAGATGCATGCTAGGGAAAGAATCCCTAAGAAAGTAGTGAAGTACAAAGATGATATCATCTTCATGGTAAGTAAAGATGGATGCTATGTGGGGGTAGTAGAACCTAGGACAATCTCGATTCTAGAAATGGGATATGAAGTGTTTGAAGATATCATTGTAGGTCTTACGGACCTAATGCTGAGAAAGCCTAAAGATACCTATGAAGAAAAATCTATTGAGGTGCATCTTAAGCACAAAGAGAAAGAAATTAAGAAGAATGTTGAAGAAATGAAGTCTAAAGCTGAAGAGATGATAGTACAAAAGGGCCCTACAGAGAAATCCAAGGGTACATTTGAACCTAAAAGGGAATCACCAGGAATCAGAAGGTCAACAAGGACCTCTAACCTCTCTTTTTCTACTCCTAATGCCTCTGGAGCCATGCCTGTAGCTAGTCCTGAGGAAAATAAAGCAGCCAATGCTTCTGTACAACAACAGCCTGCAAAGAAAAGAAGAGTAAAGGGAAAAGTAGTAAGAAAGGATTATGTGATTCATGATGACATTGAGGAAGAAGAAGGACCCACATTGGTCTAGAAGAAAAGAGAGTCTCTTGCCTCTGAAGAAGAGACACAAATTAAGAGGACAAAGATTGAGATTGTTGCAGAAGATGATGAAGATTTTGAGAAAGAAAAAGAAGGTTTTATCTTCAAGAAAAGAGAAGTCAAATCCAGTGAATCTTTAGGAAAAAGAAAGAAAAGAAAGGAAGGTGAAGCTGCAAATAAGGGAAAGGGCAAGCAAGAGAAATAAAAAAAATCATGTCTTCCCCCTCTGTAATTGGAAGCTACAATTAATGCTATAATTGAGTATGGAAATCTAAAGAAAGTAGTTGAGTTGTATTATGAAAGGTCAGTATAAGATCAATCAATCATTGATACAGCTATTATCAGGTACATGGACACATTCAATGTTGCATTAATAGAAATAATTGATAAACTACCTGATAGTCTTGCTGATGCAATGACAAAGAGGAAAGACGATACCATGAACAAGGACATTGAAATGAAGAATAAGGCTCTTGAGAAGGCTTGCCCTACAATTTCTAAACAAGACAAGATTAAGGCTATACAAAGGTTAGCCAAGGAATTTAGGACAAAAAGAAGAATAACACTTTGATGTCAAATGACAAAGATGAAATCGAAAGGTTGAAAAAGAACACAATCAAAATAACTGCAAATGTTCTTGAAGAACTACATACTGCTACAATTGAATAATGGTCTTCTAAAGAAGATGGAGATGATGAAGATCAGACTGAGAAAAATAAAGAAAAAGGTGAAACCAGTGCAGGACCGCATGTGTTAACTAAAGAAAATTTGCCATCACCATCAGCAAAAATGAATGTAGAAGATCTCAATGTGGTTGGTTCTCAGGAGAACACAGAAATTGTTGATGAGCAAAAGCAGTCTCCAGAAGAAAAGACAGATGGAGATGAGGGAGAACAAAGAGAGGCTAGTACAGATCAAGCTACAAACATTGTGGATAGCACCTTTGTTCTGGAGAATATTGGAGAAGAGGAAGCACATGTTGGAAGTCATCCTCCAGAAACCTTTGATTCTAGAGTAATATCTGAAGAGGAGAAGAAGGATAAGGTTGGTAAAACCTCTGGAGTCTCTTCGATAAACTCTATCAGAGAATTTTTGGTAAAATAAAGACAATCTCAAACGTTGTCTTCACCAAAAGTACTGCAGGTGCAATCCTGAGATGGACAGATTAACTTGTCCAGCATATCTCCCTTGCAAAAGCTTCAGTTGGGAACAATTTTTCAGGCATATGTACAGGAAGAAATCCTATAGTCTCACATAGAAGGAAATGAGCTTATGGAAGAGGCCATGGAAATTTTTGAAAAGATACTACCTGATACTAAGAGAGATGTCTCTCTAGTCCCTGTGCTGTAAATGAAGAAACTAATGGAGGCAGTCAACAATCATTTTGAGTCTTTTGAAGAAGAAGTTGAGAAGAAAGTAAGAGAAGAAATAGATAATAAGAGGTTAGTAGAATTGACATATAAGTGCTCCAAGGCACACATATTGCTAGATAATAGTATAAAGAGTATTCACAATGCTATAAGTGATGCCAATGCATTATATCAATTTTGTTTATCCTAGCCCATAACTACTCAAGAAATAAAAGACAAAATTGAAGGCCTTGAGACACAATTGCTAAAAATCTCCAGAACCTATGATCCCTTGAAAGATACAAATGGAGATCTAAGAGTATAAGTAGAGAAGACTCATGCCATAATAAAGAAATTGCAGAATCAAAAGGAGTCAATAAAAGATCAAATGGGTTCGATGAGAGAGATAGTAAGATTTAAAATTACTTCTTTTTAATTGGTATGTTAAAAGAAGATGATAAAGTTGGGAGGATGAATGATGCTCTCGCAATAGTGGATAAAGCAGAAGAATTACTCTTGTAGATAAATGGATAGATACAAATATCATATTCTGCAAAGGTGCATTGGGACTCAACTATGATCTAGTTGAAGAATATCTACAAAGATATCTTTCCTACAAATCAGTAAAATTCATTTTTTTCTGATCTCTTGTACATATGCAGATGGTTAGAAGGAAACAATTTTGATATTTTGGTATAGAAATAAGATAGTAAGGGGGAGTGCCATGTAAAGAAAAGTTAAAGAATTTTTTTATAAGAATTTTTTGATTTGGAAATAGTCCCTTTGCCATTGATGTCAAAGGAGGAGAGAAAGCAATGTGAAAAATATGCTTTAAGAGAGAGAGTAAGATGTGTAAAATAAAGGGGGAGAGAAAATTTGTGGAAGACTTCTGTCTTGATGGTTTTTCATATCATATGTTGCCATCAATGAAAAAGGGGGAGATTGTTTCAAGTATGTGCAGTTGCTACAATTAGTGTTGTCATTGATGTCAACATGTTAGTCTGGTGTTGTCATTAGTGTCAACTAGTTGAGTAGAGATAAGGTTAAAGGTTGCAATGTTGTTAGTGTTGGGTTCAAAGAGTAAAGATATAGTGGTCCAAAAAATAGTAGCAAAGGTTTAAGTTAGGATAGAGACTATGACAACAAAGGATAAAGGTAGAGAGTTCCAGAAAGTGTCAACTAGGCATATGGAGATAATTGTGTAGAATAATTTGATTGGCAATTTTGCAAGAGGGTTTGATCCTCTTCCTCCATAGAAGACTACTGTGCAAGAAGATTTGATCTAGTAAAGAGATATATTGTGAAATTTGGCTAAGTGTTTGCCTGGTAAAACTAAGCTACAGAGTTCTGGTAAATTGGTATGCATCAGTCCGCTATTAAAGATCTTGATCTGTGGTTCTAGCATATGGTTATTGGTCATTAGATACATCTAAATCCAAAATCTTGTTTACTAATGATGTCCGGTGTGAAAGATGTGAACAACAGAAGTCTGGCCTAACAGAGTACAGTTGTTTCTGGTACAAAGAATGTAATTAAATAGATCCGCATTTCTCCAACATGAAATATTTTTCTTTATGGTTGTAAGGTGTTGCTAATGAATATTCAAAGAGTCCAAATCCAAAGTTTCATGTCCTGAAGCCCTCCGGAATGAAAGTTAGAGGTGATAGAGTATCGCACTCTGTATTGATAGTGTTTTGATAGTACTAGTGATGCATTGAGACACTCTACATTTTACCGCAAGTAAAGGGTTTGATGTGCGGACTTGAGGATAAGATTATGAATTTCTATAGCATGTATATTCCAACTTTTAGAAATTTTGGAGATCTACATACTGATTTGTGAAATAACAGATAGTTCATATTTGTTACACCCCAAACATTTTGCTCCCGCGTCTTGTATTTTTCATCGCTTTTAGATGAGTCTTACTGCTTTGTCTTTGTTTGCCTTATGTTGATCTTATAAGTCACGTGTGTTAGGGTTCCTTTAACTTGGTCGCTAGAGTTTTGAAGTTCATAACCCTAGTCACATGGTTCTGAGGTTCCCTAACCCACTAACTTCCTAACCGTGTATTGCACTGCCAAGTCTTAACCTTGGCCTTGTGGTCACTAGGTCAGAGGTTCTCAAAACTCCTAAACCCCCAATTTAGAGTTCAAAGGTTCTAATATCTTGCGACTCTGCGACAAGCTGGTGACCAAATAGTTCTCGAGGCTCATAATGATCATTAAATGATAAGCACGGCTCATGAAAGCAATATCTTTTCAGAATTTTTGAGAAGTGGGTAAATCTAAAGGATATGTCCTTGAGGCATGCATTAAGTGCCACGTCGACTTAGTATTTAAAAGGCTTAGTGATTTCCCTCCAGCACACGCAGTCTATTTCATTTTCTTGCGAAGTTTTCTCTAAGTGATGTTGCCACCATTTCTCTAGTACTCTTCTATTGTTCTTTGTGTACTTAGCTATTATATGCTCGGCTGCGGTAATGAAATTCAAATATCAAGGAGCTCCCCATAATTCTAGAATTAAAAATACTTGGTCTAGTATCAACGATATTGAGCTTGGTCACATTGATTTAGAGGAATTCTAGTTTCGACTTGAACGAGAAGATAGGTCACCAATTGCAAAGAAGATACTAGAAAGCGGCCTAGCACATGCAGGAGGATTCTCGGTCTCTGTGTAAAGTGAAGAATTGGTCGTGGCTTGTGTAAGGAGATACATCCCAGAAACTTCTGAAATCAGAGCCAAAGACGGGACTGTGTTAGGGAGAATTAATCCAGAAAGCATTGCCCATGCATTGAAAATTCCCAAAAGGCACGAGTTTGAGGAGATGTCCGTGGCCATTGGAATGGAATTCTTTCAAGCCAATGAAGACTGGTGCAAAAACTCCATTGCACAGAATTGGTTGAAGTCTAAAAAGAAAGGTAAGCTTCAATTGCCTCAAAAAATTAGAAGAGCCCATTTCAAAGATGAAATTTTAGATATGATTACTTTACTGCATAGAGTAGTAGGAAGTGAAAGTAAAGATTCTACGAATGGATGTGTCATTTCATCTTGATCATATGTAGTGAAGATAAGTACGTAGATTGGGCCAAGATTATCAGTTTTCATTTAAATGAGTAGTTGGTGAGATTTCAGGAGACCTTGACCTTTCATATGTGTTCATACCTGATTTATATTCTAAGCAATCAAGAGGTTGTTTGGGCTAGGTTGAGGTCGCAAGGGTCTCTAACTCCAAGCACACCTGTGTTTGATTATTTTCTTGAATTGAAAAAGGATGTGGGAATGAAAGTCTATCACCGTGTAAATGAAGCTTTTCTGATGTATATAGTAAGAAAGCTGGATGGAAACCCTAAGCTAAGGATCTCACCAGAAGTCACTTCCCTAATCATACAGTATGGAAGTTTCTATATTCAGTTCGATAGATTTACTTATCTAAGAGTGGGGGTTATGAAAATGCCCCAACAAAATTACCAAGCTATCCATGTGATTTTGTTATTTTTCTGGAGGTGTGCAGACAAATGTCTGTTGTGAATGTGAAGTATCGTAGAATGAAGAAGAAAGGGTACGATTTTCCATTGAAGTTATCCTCCTACTCGTGTAAAACAAATGAAATTGCTAGGGGAGTAGAACATGTTTTACCTAAATTCAATCTGCATACTTTGTCAATGAGATCCCATTTTGATAGTAAAAACTATGTGAAACAAAACTTTCATGGCTCTGGTTCCTATGAGCATCGCCCGACTCTGGAGGATTTTTGGGAAGATTGCATAGACAATAGAGAAGTCCAAAGAAGGAATTGTATGAGACTCACTTTGAGTTAGATCATGGTTTTTGGTCTCTCTATTCACATACCAGAGGAGGCAGAGGAAAGTTCTGAGATCATTGATGAAGAATATTAAGCCTTGACGACCATGCCACTTCTCAGGTGAATTGGTCCAAAAAAGAAGTTGTTGATTTGAAGGTTCGCTCTGCTGCCATAATAAAAAGAACTGAAGATTGGTTAGCTAGAAAATGGCGCGAGAATGTTGGGTCACCTCATAGCCAAGGAAATCCTAGAGTTAATAAACAAAGACCTGCATAGAATTCTAGTGCACATGTTACTTCAGGGAGACAAAAAACTTTACAGCCTAATTCTAATTCTCAATCAGGAGGCGATGGAGAGGGGCCTGATGATTCTCTTAGATTGAAGTCAACCTGTGAGTTGGATAATCTTCCTGCATCTGCTAAGAAGAATGTTTTAGCTAAAATAGTGTCTGTAAATCTGGATCCCATTTTTTAGCAAATAGTTAATGATGGTTCCTTCCCTACCTTTCTTGAAATTCCTTCTTCCCCTAACAATGAGGAAATGTCTACTCACTTTTCAATTGAGACTCAGAATCAACCTACGTCTAGCAATGTGGATACCAGTGTGGTTGCTTCTTCCCCAAGTTGGCTGAAAAAGGTGGTGGAGAAGAAAAAAAAAATGCACCTACTACAACAAAAGATGTAGACATAGTTTCCATGCTCTTACAAGGTACTTCTAAGCCCAAAAAGGCCAGGAGAATGTCAAGAATGGTCAATGATGCTGCTACTGGTCATTAGGTGTTGGAGATTGCAGATCTGGTGAAAGATTTGAATGAGGAAGCGATTACTGAAGCTGATTATAAAATAAGTCATATTTATTTGGGTCCTACTTTAGAGGGAGAGTCATATCATGCTAATTTTTCTATCAATGCTTTAATTAAAAGGGCTAAGGAAGAAAGGAAAGAAAATATAAGGCTCCAATCTCAAATTTTGTCTTTGAGCAAATTCATCCAATCCATTGTATCATCCACACTGCAAGAAGCATCTACTTCAAAGGTCGTAGGAATTGATGCTGGTACTATTCAGCAAATTAGAAAAAGTCAAAATTATGCCAAGGCTATTTCTAAGTGGGTTGAAAAGTTGTCTTCTGATATGTTGTTCTTCCTGGCCAAGATGACACAAAACTACTATCAGATACATAACAAAAGGAAGGAATTGATCAGTGAACTTCAGCAGGTGAGAAAGGAACAAGGTAGTATCTATGTCCTCTCCAAAGAAATGGCTAAGTTGATGGCTTTAGACTTTATGACACTCCTGAGAGAAAATTTAGTTAATGATCCTTGTGAAATCGAACCCTCCTAGGCTAACTCGTTGGATTGGAAGCTAAATATGTATGACAATCTTATAGAGTAGATTAATAAAGCATTGCAAGATTATCTAGATCTGATGATTGGTATTCAAAGGGATTGCTGGACACTAGATGTGAATAGCCTAGATGAATTTGGAGAAAATCTACGGGACCCTAAAGATATCACTATGGAGGCCAAAGATATGCTTTATAAAGAACTTGCTAATTCAGAGACTGTTTCTAGTGAATCACTGGGCAAATTGGGTTTGATTTAGGTTTACCTTAGAGGATTCAAAAATAGGGATGAGCTCATTCAGGAAACTTTGGCAGGAGTAAACAAAACTTTGGCAAATTTTAGAACTAGGCTACAGATCACCTCAACACCAGGGAGTAAGAACATCACAGTTGTCATCACCAAATATCAGGAGTACAGGTTAAGAGTAAAACTACGTGAAGCAATGGCTGAAGACCAAGGTGGCAAAAGTGTCGAAGAACCCAAAGAAGATGAAGGAGTGGCGAATTGATTTTATTTTCTTTTATGCATTTCTAGTAGTTGGCTTTTAAACTTCTTAAAAGACTTTATTTTAACGATTGTCCCCAAGAAACCATTCTATTTTCAAAGACAATTATTTTATGTATGGTTATAAATATGCTATAAGTGAAGTAGTATGGATATTTCTTTTTGGGCAAAACTTTGATTTTCTCAATTAAGTTAGATACTTCTGTTACTTATTTCGATCTCTTTCAATATAGAAAAAAATATATTGTTGAATGATTCGAGCATATATGGTCTTTGTGCTATGGTGTTTTGGATCATCATTCTTCTTCTATTGAATGTTATGTCAATAGCTTTCTTTCTTTATATTGGAGGTTTCAGTTGTTGATCTTATTACCGTGGATATCTATCTTTGAATAAATATGTCATGGTGATGGGAATTTGAATTCTTTATTTGAATAGATGTATGAAGTCTTTGAGCTTATTATAGTCATTTGATTCATTTTAAGATGTGTGAGATTTCATTTCAAAGCTTTTTGGTTAAAAGCAATACCTTTTCTTGCTTTCTGGTTAAAAGCAACATATAATTTAATTCATTCCATATCATCCGAAGGTAGCTTCCACCTTGTAAAACAAGCAGAGAGTTAGTTATAAAAAATGATTGTAACTGACTCAACTGTGGTTACATTTGTCATTGTTTGGGCGCGAGAATATAGAGTGGAGTGACAAATTTGTCAACCAACAATATTGTAGTTATCTTGTCAGTGGAGCCGACCTAAAGGTGTTGATGTTGTGAGTGGGTAAATATGCTTTGTAGAGTTAAGTGGGAGTTATCTTAGGTCCATGCCAACCTATTTCAATTTGTTTCAAAGTTTGAATCTTGGCGTGAAGCATGTGAGTGAAAGTTTGTGGCTGATAAGTCCTATATGGCATGTTTTGCATGTTACATCCATTTAGGCCGACCTAATTGATGTTGTGGGTGAAGCAGATACTTAAAGAGGATTGTTTTTAGTGTGTAGATGATAGATAAGATATATGTGACATGTATGATGCGAAAAAGAGCCTATGGATGCGAATTGAGTGAATGCAGAACAATGCAGTATTTTAGAATACTGCAGTATTTTAGAATACTGCAGTATTTTAGAATACTGTGATGAGTATTGTTTTGTATCTTGAGCTTCATTGGAACTGTACTCCATGCATATGTTAGATGCAATTATGACAGTTCAATTCTAGTAGCGAGCCACTTTTTCTATCTCTTTCTTTCAAGACAGTGAGTCCTTTGGCAGTGAGCCACATACAGTGAGCATTCTTAGACAACGAGTCCACTGATTGTATCAACCTTAACAGGTTGTCTTATTATAATATATTGTGAGCTAATCCTCACCGTGGTTTTTTACTTTTTGGGTTTTCCACGTAAAAATCCTGGTGTTCATGTGTTATGTGTTGTGGTTGTATGTTTTATACTTAATTTCCAATACTGCAATTGAATATGCTAAATGGATTAAAATGTTTGATGTGTAAATGGTTTAAGAGAATACTAATTCACCCCCGTCTTAGTATTCTGAGTGTTCAACATCTTGGTTTGGTTGGATATTGCAAGAGTTTTGATGTTGTTGGGATACTGCAAAATTTTTTTATGCCAAATGGATATTTTAGTGCAAGGCTTGCTTAGCGCATGATGCCAAAAGTGAAGGTTTTATCCTCTTGTGGATTTGCGGGAAAATTCATCACATTGGGATTTTGCAGGACTTGATGGGTCATCAAGATATTTCCATGTGTAGTTGAAATCACGCAAACAAAAGAATACAAGCACAAGATTTATGAGAGTTTAATTATCAGGAAGGGTTTTAAAGTGGATCTAGAGCATCCTACGGACTCTACATCCAAATGGTTGTGAAAGTCACGCAATACTAAGACAAAATCTTGTACCTTTAATTCTGAGCTAACAATAAATCTCTTGACCATAATGAACACTTTTATCATTATTACCTTTTTTCAATCTGCACTCTCTTTCAAACTAGCCATACCTGTTACAATGATAACACTAGATATTTCTCTTATCAAATCTACCTCTACCTCTTCATATGTTTCCTCTTGAATAATTTGGATTCCATTCTTTACCTTGTCCTTGGTTACTTTTACTACTAGCACCATTTTTATGTGCAATCTACAATTTGGAAGAAAAAGCTTTCTCATCACTTTCTCCAAATGTGTCCCTAAGCCTCTCTTCATGAGACATAAGAGATCCAACTAAGTGATCAAACTTGAGAGTAGACAAATTTTCTCTCCTCTATGATTATTGCAACATTACTCCACCTTGGTGTTAGAGACCTTAACACCTTTTTAACCAAAACCTCTTTATCCATAATTTCTCCAAGAGTAGCCATCTTATTGACCACATCCTTTACTCTTACACAATAATCACTCACACTTTCAGCTTCTTCCATCTTCAAATTCTCAAATTCTCTTTTCAATGTTTGTAGCTTGACAAATTTGACTTGATCACTACCTTGGTAAGCTTCTTGTAGATTCTTCCAGGCATCCTTGGCTATCTTTGCACCTACAATTCTTGGAAATAAGCTCTTATCTAGAGCTATTTGAATGTAGTATAATGCTTGAGCATTCATCTTTTTAGCCTCCTTAGCTATCTTATCATTGGCTGTGAGGGCATTCCAATCAGTTGGCTCTACATAATCTGATTCAACAATCTCCAACAAATCTTTTCCTATCAAAAATGTCATCATTTTGACGCACCAATAATCATACTCATTTCCATCAAATTCTGGAATGGGCAAGAAGTTAGAATTTGACATGATAAACCTTTGGTAAAATTCCAACCATTAAATCTTTAACCCAAAAGAAAATACTTGCTCTGATACCAAATGTAGAATCTAAAAGCAAGCCTAAATCTGTTGTGTAACAGTCCTTTCAGTAATATTTACATGTTTTTGTGTATGTTATTGGTTAGCAGGTTTTGGTCTCTGTTGTGAGTGGCTTTATTTTCTGCAGTTATTATTGTTTTTGGTCTCTGTTGTAAGTGGCTTTATTTTCTATTGTTATTATTGTTTTATTAGTTGGTTGGGCCTATATTAAATCTTCAATTTCATCAAGACGAGAGGCATGATCACCATATTTATTTATATCCTCATCCTTCGTTGCTTTCTTGTCTGTATTACTTGGTAAAGTCTTTAATTTCATATCTATAAATTCAATGTCTCTAGCCATTTAAAAAAATCATTTCAGGATTCACCATTGGGAACCTTGAAAAATAGATTACATTTCTTAGGAACCAACAATAGGTCCGGACTTACAACAATGAAGGCAACATCCCTTATAGGTCTATGTGGAAATGTCTTGAGGCACTCATATCTACTAGGAGAATCATTCTCATCATCGTCTGTCTGTCCAAATTATGTTCACATCCACTAGCTCGATCAAGACTCTCTGCATTGTTCACCCAACCATTATTAGTTAGCACACCAAAATCAGCACGCAACTTATACATAGAAAGAGATCTATCCTTTAATAATTGTTGGGAAAAAACATTGTAATATATCCTTAACATTGTAACCCTATAGATTGAAACTGTGACTCCATATGTGGCCAATTGTTCAATGAACTCCCTACATAATTTGTCTAAAAAAGGTCCAATATCTTTCAGCTTTCTCAAATCCATAGCCTCCAAAATTATCTAGATCATGATAATCATCAACATTATACTATGTTTCTTAGCGAAAAACACTTGTTGAATTTTTAACTTTCTGGTGCAGGGCACCATGAAGAGTTCAAATTTACAAGTTTGTAAATAAGGTCTTTTTGATATATTGAAGTGTGTCAAGTCATTTGTCAAGTAAATAAGGTCCTAATAGGCCATATTTAGTGTCTTAAGTCATTTAGGGGTTCATTCTTGTAAATATTGCAATATTATCAAATAATGTAAAATGTGGTCAATGTAAGAGATGTAACAAAGTGCAAACTTGGAAGTTGAAAGGTCATCTTTGTAAAGGTAAGTCTAAAAGTCAGTTGTGATTGGTTTTGGAGGGGAATGAGTGTTAAAAAGGCCATCTTGAATGTTGAAAAGTGAGAGCAATAAAGAAGATTAAATCTTGAATATCAAACTGTTGCATTTCCCACATTTTGAGACTATATTTTCAATTTTGCAGAGATCAGTACAACTCCGTACTGGAGGTTCATGATGCAAAATGGATTGTATTTGTTAGAATAGGGAATCTACTTTGATTTGAGTCTAATTTCATTGAATTTCATTAAGGTTTAAATGTGGTTTGAAGTACTTTTCCTATGACTGCCTAAAAACCCTGTTTTTAAGGGTTTGATAATGAAATTTGGAGGTTTCAAGTGGGTAAATGTTGTAAATCTTGGGGGTAGTAGTTTTGGTTGGTCTTTTGAGCATGTACAGACCTAATAGGGGATGTTTGAGGCGTTGGTTGAGTGAAACAAATGTGGGAAGGCTTACTTTCAATAAACCCTCTTGGAAAAAGGGGTGTAGATGAGGGTTTTGGTGTTTGATGTTTAGGAGAGTGTTTCTTTGACAAAGAGTGTTGGTTTTAGAGGTTTTTAAACTTGATAATTGACTTCCCATAGGTTTTTGGGGTTGGAAAGAAGTTTTGAGGGTACTTGCTTTGTAAAAGTGACCTAATTCGGGCTTTTGTAGCAGTGGAATAGTCATTTTTTGGAGGATACTTTCCAAAATAACCACCATTGGTTTCAAGATATGTCAAGTAACTCAATATAGGGTATCTATAACAATGATTCTTTTGTGGGTTTGAGTTGTTTTCTAAAAGTTATGTCAAAATTACTACTCCAGTTGTCCTAATTAGGCCTATTTACAGCAACATCAGTAAATTGTTCACTTATTTAGTCTGAAGAAACCCTAGGCAAGTTTCAGATATGTGGTAGAACTCAATAATGGGTGTCTAAAAAGGTAAATAAGTTGTGGGTTTGAGGTGTATTCTGTAAGTTATGCTGAAAAAATCCCTAAAATAGGGCTACAAGGAGTTAGGGATAGTTGTGAAGGAAGACCAATAAATTGGTGAGTCAAACTTTCAAAAGTGATTGGATTGAGTCTAGTGAGAGATAATAACACCTTCCATTGCATCACTTTCCTTATATTTTGTAGGAGTGGAGTGCATATCCATATATAGTGTAAAACTCCACAATTCAAACAAGCATGTAAATCCCACAATTCTTTTCTCAAAGATTCATCATACTCGGTACTTACTTCTTCAGGTGGATCAAGTAGTTCAAAAAAGCATGCCATATAATTTTGTTTAATAACCATTCAATAAATGCATCTTATACCCTCATCAAAAGTTCTTAAAACGATGAATAAAAGGGAGATTGTATTCAAATAATCCTTTATAACCTCTGCTTTGTTTTACCCCCTCAATCACTCGAGAAACCAGCAATGATAATGCCTTATGATCATATGGAAGTTTCTTAAGCTTTGCAACCATCTGTATATGCATAAATAGTCTATGAAGAGATGCGTGATGATATTCTCTGCATGATTAGAGAGTCAGCCTAATAATTTCACCATGCTCCATGGCCACTCCTCTCTACTTATACTTGTGCCAATATGACTATTCCTAAAATAAATGATAAATTTTCAATAAATAGAGACAACTTGCTTAAGACAACTCATAATGGTGTATGTGGACAGTGAAAAAAACATAGCAATCCTATCACAGGCAATATTCTTGGTATCCTGATTATAAACCTCCTTCACCTATAAGACCATCGGGCATGCATGTCATAACAACATCTAATGACATGGGTCTCTATGTGTAAACTTCCTTATGGCAATTCACTCATGGTGCAGAAACCAACTCAAAAATCTTTATATCTATTCTATGACTGTACACATCAATCTCTTTCATGACTCATGATTTCATTGAAAAGGGTGAGTAACTATGTTCTTAAGTTGCACCTCTAGGGCACCCTTAATGTTTAGGATTGTCTTAAGCTATAATATATTACTTAGTGCATAGACTAGCCCTCCAAGGCGGTGATGGTGATGTTTAATTAGATATGAAACCATCCAAAACCTTTGATAAACTTATACATGATTAGATCCATTTAAGGACTACCCAGGTCAGGGAGCATGAAACCTTGATGAGGTTTGATAATATTACCAAAAAAATGCAACATTTGCACAAAAAACAAATCCAACACCTCTCAATATCAAAGAATGTTAGACCAAATCAAGACTCAAGGTATATCAAATTAGCTCAAATGGACACATCATGGTAAATGCAAGTTCCCAACAGCATCTAAGACCAAATCAGGACCTCTCAATAGCAATCATACCCAAGAAAATAAGAAAACAACCATTAAAATAAGTCAAACTCATGCAATGGACTGTGGACCCCTACAATCAAATCAAGTTGTTTGACCAAGACTTGAAGCACCCAAAATAGGTTGAAAAACTGAAAGAAACCAAGAAACTCCTGAAAAACTCATCCAAAAGAGGGGGTCCCCATTTTTCTAATGCAAAAATATAGGGCATGTGTGCAGGGCACAACAAGTTGATATATGAGACATTTTAACTAGGTAACAAAATTTTGGTAACCACTTGTACCCAAAACTTTTATTCTAAGCTATATCCACTCAACATACTCCTAGCCATCTCCATAAATGTCTTATTCAGTCTTTCTACAACCGCATTTTGTTGAGGGGTGTACAGAGTTCTCTTATGTCTCTCTATCATGTGATCCTTATACAATTTGTCAAAATCTATTGAACAAAACTCACTGCCATTATTAGTCCTTAAAATCTTAATCTTCCTACTAGTTTGATTCTCTCCAAGAGCCTTAAACTCTTTAAAATGACTAAAGACTTTATATTTACTTTGAAGGAAATTTACCCATGTTTGTTTACTGTAGTCATCAATGAAATATACATAATATACAAATTTAGAAATTGAAGGAACATTAACATAATCAAATACATCATAATGGATTAAGTCCATTGCCCTAAAAGGTTATGAGAAGTAGAGTAAAACTTAACATGATTCTATTTTCCATATACACAATGCTCACAAAAATTAAATTTGAGATTACAATAATTTAACCGGACCTCGACAAGGTTTTTATTTTTCAAGGCCCTTAGACCCTTCTCACCTATGTGGTCCATCCTCTGGTACCATAAAATTTTCTTAGTTGGCAGCTTAGTCTCTAAAGCATGAGCACCCTTAGGTACCCAGAAAGAAAACTATCAAAAGTGGATGCAACACTCCTCTTTGTTTTTGCTTCCAATAATGAAGGTGTATATTTTACAAGTCTTTTCATTATAGGAATAGAAGATCTATTGCATTGAACTATGCATGAATCCAACTAAAATAGAGTGCCTATCTAGACAGTATTGGCAAGCACCATAGCCCCTCTCACCATCTTGCATCCTCTACTTGAGTGAATAACCTACACACCTAAATCATTAAGTTTACTTACAAAAAGTTGGTTTCATACCCAACTAGGGATATGCAGTACACCATTGATCTAATTCACTTGTCTACCATGGAATTGAATTATGACTCTTCCATGGCCAACAATCTTTAGATGAGAGTCATCTCCAAGTTCCACATTTCCCCATAATATTCTTCATATTTTAAAAACCAAACCCAATGTGAGGTCATGTGGAAAGAAAACATTAGAATCTATCAACCATGCACTTTTTGATGCATATGTTTCCAAGGCCATGTCAAAGGCGTCACCATCATCTTAAGGGTACTTTTTGGAGTCATCATCAAAATCCTTCTTCTTCTTCTTTTTCTCCTCTTTGCAGTCTCTTCTAAAATTCCCAGGATTGCCACAATTCCAACATTTAGTCTTGGTCTTTCTAAGAGATTTGGATCTCCCATGAGATTTGGATATAGACTTGCCTCTCTTCTTATCCTTCTTTTTTCCAAGTTCTCTTTTGGTCTTTCATGAACAACTAATGCCTCCTTGGAAAATTCAGGAGTTTCCCTCTACATCTCTTCAAAAAGTAATGATGCCACCACCTCATTCATTTTTAACTTGGTGGTATTGCTCCCATTATCCATAACAAGGTGGTCCCATGAATCTAGCAAATAACATAACATATTCATACACCAATCCTCCTCCTCCATCTTCACTCCAACAAAGTGCAACTAGGTCATGATCATATTGAAAGCATTTAAATGTTCATCCATAGAACCACCATCCTCCATATTGAGGGTATACATCATCTTTCTCAAGAAAAGCTTATTTACCAGGGATTTAAAATGATAAATCTCACCCAAGTTGTTCCAAAGGTTCACTGTGGTAGTCTATTTATGCACATTCAACAATATTGAATTGTCCAAACATGGTCGAATGAGACCCTTAGCTTTTCAATCCAATAAGTCCTAGTCTTCTTGGTTCATTGAGGTAGGTTTGGATCTAAATATTGTAGCCCATTGATCTCTATCCACAAGTATATCCTCCATCATGAGCTTCTAAAGCTCAAATTTTGTGCCTAAGAATTTCTCCATCTCTATCCTTAATGTACTTGTCATTTTTATTGCAATGAACTTTTTTTTGTGCAAGCTCCCACTCAATCCAAGATTAGTACAAAAAAACCTTGTCCTTAACACCTAGAATCTAAGGCGATCAAGATTTGATACCAAATGAAAGGAAGTAGAAGTGTGGAATAAAATTCATATACTAATCTATGAGAGGAGGTATATGCAAAAATTAAACTAATCATACAGTTATAAAGAAATAAACATACCATAACATAGTGATTTATGTAGGGAAAACCCTTTTAGGAGAAAAACCCCACAATACAAATCAACTCAATGTATTATTTAGTAATCAAAGTTTACAGTACACTTGCAAATTCTAAGCCTTTACAGGAGTATCACCAACCAAAGATTTGGAGTAATTCTAGTAGCATAACAGTACCTACAAAACTCATTATCAAATCTCCATCTCAAGCACTCAATAAATAGGAGAGGAAATACATGAAACCATAAAATGGTAATTAGGAAACCATAAGCTAAAACCACCCAAAATGTAGCACCCAAATCCCTAGTTAAAAGTCCAATACCCAAATCCCAAGATGAGTCGACAAGATAAAAATAACATATTCCTTCCACCTACCATAAGTTCATCATAATCCACTCACCAACTTGGCCACTCGATTTTGAATCCATTATCTCCATTCAAAAAATTTTTATTATGTATCATAATATGCATCATAATTTTGTCAATAAGTGTGACTCCCTCTTACTACTCTTTTATGTGTCGTAGATGTTTTTACATTTCCCACCGAGAGGCCCAAATTTTTGAGGCCATAACTTTTGTTCCAAGAGGCTAATTGGGCCCATTTTTTAAAAAATTATAGAGTTAGAAGAGGTCCACAACCTAGGCATCCAAGAACTAATTCTAAACAACCTAGAATATTTATTTTGGCCAAAAATGACCAGTATAGCCTGAAATTTGAGTTTTTCTATTTTATCGTCTAAAAATTACATTTTTTATATTCTAAACATTAGGAATAAGGTTGAGACACCTTTCCTAACAACTTGTGTACTTTATAGAAAAAATAATTGTGAAAATGAATTATTAGAAATGTTGTCAAGAGTCTACAAGAGAAATTTGGAAACCCTTAGAGATATCTTGCACAAAATGGGTGATAATGTCCAAAGGAGGGTGCTGGTGGTTTTGTGTTAGACCTCAACTAAACTAGAACTATTAAAATTACAATCCACATAGGTTTTGGATTTGATAAGAACTTATTCAAAAACTATATAAATAGAAAGAAATTGGACAAAGTGGTCAAAATGTGAAAAATGTGCTAGGAATAGAAACTCTAATTAGACATGTAAAATATGACAAAATAGAATGTTACGAGATCAATAAAGAAAGAACAAAGAAGAGAAGTTTTTCAGAAAAATTGGAAGTTCTATGAGCTATCCCTTTCCAAAGGGGTGCTAATGTCCAATAGATATAAATTTTTAGGGAAGCTACATCATGACCTGTACACACTTTTTCATTATAGTAACTTATCATGCATCTACTCACAAACACCTACAAAATGGGAAAGCATAGAAAAGAAAGTGTTAAAGGGGAGCCTATCTTAGTCAAATACCTTGTGGGTTTCCCAACACAAATTCAAAATAATAAATTTGATGCAAGTGAAATTATTTAGACTATAGAAATGGAAACAAGTGGCTATAATGGACAACAAAGAGGGAAATTCACAAAACCTATTGGGAAAAATATAAAACCCTAGAAGATGACAACAAAGAAACAAACTTAGGAGAGGGAAAATCGGTTATGGGAGAAGGATTATAGATGAAATGATTACAAGAGATGGGGAAAGAAGGAAGTATGCATAAGTAGGTAAGAAAATAAAGCTCTAATGACTATAGGAGAAGGAAATTAGGTAGCATAAAAGTATGGGAAGAGAGAAATAAAGCCACAAGAGGGCTAGAACAAGACTAAAAAATACTCCAAATCAAAGCTCCAAAGACTCCAATGGCTCCTAGGCTCTAGTAAAACTCCAATAGCTCCAAAGCTCCAAGAAGAAAATGCAAGATAATAGCATGAAAGAATAGCAAGATTGTTGATGGATGAAATGATGGGGAAAAGGGTATATTTATAGTTTTTTAAAGTTTTTTTGGGAAAATGATCAACGAAAAGATACTAGGTGAGTAATAAATAAGATTCTTGAGAAGTTTTCTAAAAATACTCACAAAAACTCAAAGTGCCTCCAAGGGTTGCTAATGTCCAAAGAGGGGGTAGTAATGACCCAAGGAGGGACATTAATGGAATTTAATTCTAAGGACCCCAAACTTTCAAGAAATGTGGATTAGAAAATGCTAAGGCTAATGGAGGTGGTTTTAGGTCAAGGGGATCTCTAAAACGTGATAAATAAGGAAAATAGGGTAAAGGGAGGGTTAGAACACACATGAGGGAAGACAAAAATTAAATACTAGGTGGGGGATAAAATTAACATGAGAAAGGGTGAACACAAGGCTTACACAAGGGTCAAAAACACATGGAGGGGGGAACACATAAACACATAGGGATTAAAAATGAAGGAATAATAAGGTAGGTGTGAACAAGGATTAAAACATGATTTAAAAAGTTTCAAGCTATGTAATTTTTTTATTAAATTGTGCCCACACTTTAGTGAGTTAATGGGGCACTAAAGGGTAAGAAGAACACTAAAGTAGAGAGTACAATAAACATAAATAATCATGAAATATAGTGGATACAATACCAAAGGAGAGATGTCAATCTTATGATTTGTCTCTATTCTTGTGGGCATGGTTACCTAGTCCTATAATACATCCAAAGAGACTAGTCACTGCATACTTCTAAGAGAAATGCTACACAACACATATACAGGAAATAGAAACACAAAATTATACTAAGCATGGAAACACATACATAGAAAGGTTGCACAATTGAAATAAAAAAACAAAACACAAACACATTGCCATAACAATAATACACTCAAATACTATAAAATAACACAAAGGTTAAAATAAGGCAAGCACTCTTGTTTGAAGGAGAAGGGATCTAAGGGGATCCAAAGGAAAGGGGAGATAGGAGAGTGGCTAGATCCACAAAGAGGCAACTTGCTAAAGGTGAAATGGAAATTGGAAATTGGAAACTAATAAATGAAAACTAGAAACTAGAATATGAAGATAATGGTTGTAAGATAGCCACCTATGATAAGGCTAGGCCAAGCCAAATAGTAAAGGGATTAATTACTATGATCAAAAGGTAAAATAATAAAATGGTAAAAATGGTTATGTGTTAACCACCTCTGATAATGGCTATGTGGTTGCCAACCTTAGTTATATGCATATGCCACCCCAAATATTGGATGTACTTGGTATGAAAACCTAGATTAGCTTAGGTATCATTCCACTTAAGGACTATATTACCAAGTATGAGGCTTTGTGAAGATATATGCTAATTGAAGCATCTCTTCATAATTTATTGATGGTTTTAAAATTAATCAATGGTTGTCATTCTTGGTTCATGAAGATGGAGGAGTTATTCAAGCCTACATCCATTGGACAAGCATTGGTGATTTCTTTTTCTCTTATGTAGTTGCCACCCCAAACAAGGCAAGGTCAAGACAAAAGTAAAAAGGTAAAAGATAAAAAGTGATGAATTTCATAAATGGCTATGTGGTAACCACTCAATTGGATAAAAATCTAGGCCAATCCAAGATGTAACTGGTTCAATTATCATCATGGTGATGGGAAAAAGAGTGAGAGAGAGAGTTAGAGACATAGGATATACTCCCCATCTTAAATTGATTGGTGATAGAGTGGAAGGATAAAGAGCTAGTCAATTTAAGGTAAAATGGTTAAGAGAAGGAAAGATTTCCAAGGATTTAATGAAAGGATAAGAGAAAAGTGGAAGCAGGGGAACATTTAGGTCATGCCTCTTGATGATAATAAGATAAGGAGGGCATTAGGGGAACATGTGGATAATTCCCCCAAGTGTCACAAAGAGGTAGATAGTGATATGATTCCCCCTCAACTACAGAATGAGAAACAATGATAGGAAAGATGGAGAATAGAAGAGAAACATAAGCACGGGAGAGAGACCTAAGATCAATAAGTAGATATAAAATTTATAGAGGGAGGTAGGAAGAGGAGATAGAAAGAGGAAAAATAATAAAATCAAGTGGATGCCCCTACATGTAGAAAATAAGTATGCCCCTAAGGGAATAAAATAAGAAGGTCAAGATGAAGGCAAAGGAAACCAAGTAGTGATGGAAAAAGGAAGAGAAAGAAAAAGGTGAAGTTTCAAATAAATATGAGATAGGATAGGGAATATAGAGGATAAGGAAGAGGAACATCAAATAGAGACGATAATAAAAAGGATAATGATCACAAGCACAAGGGTTATGACATAGATAAGTAGGTTTTGTAATGAAATCATAAGTTTATGCACCAAGATAATAAGGAAGTTTTCTTAGACCAATCACATGTGTGTGCATTATTGTGTCAATGAGAAATATAAGAAAAATGCGAATGGAATGTAATAGTTTAGTGAAGTATGAAAAGATGTGAAGGAAGAAGTTGATAGTTGTAATAGTGTATTATTGGGAAGAGGTAAAGGTCTTACCATGAATGTGTCAAGGAAATAGTCATTGTTTGATCAAGGAATTTGAGAGAATAAGGAAAAGACAAGTGTATAGGGGATTGGGAAATGGAAGGATGAATGAACATGATAAGGTAGAATTCCAATTTTAAGTAATATATACTAGTAAAAATAAAAAAGAAAGCACCCTAGCTGATGAGTTCAAACCTAGTGTAGACACCTAAAATTGTACACTCTTCATGTCATCTCTAAACATCCCTAATTCATCCCTAAACTTCTCTAAACCATCACTAACCATCCCTAATTCATCCCTATTCATTCCTAAACATCCCTAAACTTCTCTAAACCATCACTAATCATCTCTAGACACCCATAAACTACATTTTCTCCATAATTAACTAAATAAACACATGTTTAGATAGTTAATTGATCAAATCCCCTTCAATCCATGATTTTACAATATTTTATTGTCAAAATCACTATTCATGTACCATTCACTATTCATCTATACCCATATCTGTACTTGTATTGGTACTTGTCCCTAGCCAAAATGATTTATTAATCATTTATCCCATTTCTCTATAGTCCAAACATTAGATAAATTTAATTTATCTAATATTCCCTTACCCCATCCTATGAATTAAATAAATATTTGTAATTATATAATTCCTATTTTCTACACTTTTGGTTAGGTTTTCCTAAACCTAATTAACTAACCTAATTCGCCACTTGCACAACGTAAATACTAATCTAATCTTGGTAAAATCCTCTTTGTTCCCCCAAATGTACAAAAGCATGGCCTCTTGTACATGTCCACATGGCCTTCTTACAAAAGCATGGTCTAGGTCCTTTGTACAAAGGTCCTTTTGCCCTCCATCCCCTTTTCCTCCAATTTTAAATTTGGCATGTACCCATGCTTCCCAATTTAAAATTCAAATCAAATACAACCCATACCTTTTCCTCCAATTTTAGATTGTGCATGTACCTATGCTTCCCAATTTAAAATTCAAATCAAATCAAAACCATACCTCCCATCTACCAAATCAATCTCATCCCTCCAATCTTCCTAAATCCCAATCTTAACCATTAGTTTGTCCTCAATCCAAGGACATCTCCTCTCCACCAATATCATTATGCCACTTGGCAAGCTCTCCTTGCTTGAGAGCTCTCAACAATCCTCCACCCTTGATCTCCAAATCTAATTTTGACCATCCAATCCCCATCCAAAAAATCTATAAATAGATCCTCACCCCAAGCATTTTCAAGACTCCATGCATTGTAAAGTTATGTTGTCCATTTGAGGAGCCACCTACATCAAATCATCTAAGGAGCACATCCACACAACAAAGGTTTGCTTGGTAACTAGCTTGTTTTAGTTTTCTTTCTTTATGCATTCCTTTATGCTTAATCTGAGGTGTATGTGAGGTGAATGAAGTAGGTCAAATTAGTTTATCTTGTTTATTTGTGTTCATTTCCACATGCATACATTTGGCATGCCTATTGGGACCCCCACCACCCTAATCTAACATTTTTGTGAGTTTCTTGTCAAGTGTTGTCATGTAGGTTACAGTCGTGCCTACACCTATACCTCTTTTGTCAGCACCTGCATTATGTGTTTCAATGCTTACATGCCTCTTCTGTCAGTGCATGTGTCCCAGATTGTAGTGCCTATGTACTAATACACTCTATTTTGTAGGTTTATCTCAGTTTAGCACCTATGTTCTCTCAATCAACGCCTACATTTGAAACGTCATTTCAATTATTTCATATCTTGAAATTTCACATCTAATGGTTGGAACTGACTCTATTGCATCTCTAACCATCCCTAACAAGTTCTTTTGTAGGTTTAACACTATTTTACAGGTTTCTCATCACATTGCAGGTCACCCATCATCTCAACGTCAGATCAACGCCTGTGCAGTCGAGTTCAACACCCCTACACTCAGGTATATCCTTTATGTTTCAACACTTGTATCTTAGCTTTTAGCACATGTGTCTTAGCTTTTAGTGCCTATGTTAGAGCTTTTAGCACTTGTTTCATACATTTTAGTGCCTACATCATACACTACCATCTATGGCAAAGGTTATAGTGCCTATGTCATAGATATCAGCACTTGTGTCTCAGTTTGGCACTTGTGTCTCTTCTTTTGGTGTTTGTGTCTATTTTTAGTGCCTATAAGCCTCTTTTAGCGCCTGTGCAGCCTCTATTAGTGCCTGTGCAGCCTCTATCAGCACCTATGCAGCCTCTGTCAACACCTATAAAGCCTTTATCAGTGCTTGTGCAGTCTTTGTTAGCACCTGTGTAGCCTCTATCAGTGCATGTGTCTGTGTCAATTTTGATTTTTAAGCTAACATCTTTGCTTGGACTAACTTTGGTGATTGCAACATTTTTCAACTGTCAAGACATCTCCAAGACTTCTAATCATTTGTGGTTGTAGCCCGCTTGTCGAAGGACCCATCATCTCTTTTTTGCACTAAGTCTAGGATCATTTCTTTTTAGGATTAAAAGGAACTTGTTTTCTTTGTTTGGGATCAATCAAGGTGTATGCTCTCCCCTTGCACTTTGCATGATCTTGGGGATCAAAAACCTTGATTTGATCTAATCTTTGTTCTCTTTGTTCATCCCAAGGTCCTTGGTGTATATGCTCTCTCCTAGTGCCATTTGGTGATCTTGGAGATCAAAAACACCTTGGATTCTTTCCTCTAGGGGGTTTGCCTTGGATTTCATCACCAAGGGGATGACCTCAACCCTTGTGTTATAGCGGGGTATACAAATTTGGAAGAGAATCAAAAGACTCTTCCATTGAGGGACATTTGTCATGTTTGGGCGAAGCTTGCAAGAACTTTATACCTTTCAAAGTGAAGGAGGAGAGCGGGTTACCCTCTCACACCATGCCATTAGACATACCCTTCATCTCATGAACATAGTCCTCACGAACCTTGAGTGTATGAAGGATATCACCTAGAAGCCCATACATCCTAGCCTAAGCCCCTTTGACTCTCATATCTTGTGGTGCACCATTGTAGTAGGAGGGGAAGATGCTCACATGTACCATCATACTTGAGATAGAGTCTACTTTGGGCGAGATGAAAGTCTCAAAAGTAAGGGGTATAAGGTGGTAAATGACCTTATATTCCCTATCTATCCAATCTATGGCCTTATGGTATTAATGGGATTGGGAATCGCTTCTCTATTTTAAGTTGGGATTGACCCACGACCATTTCATGAGATCCATAAGATATGTCACACCTATTTTACTAAATCTAGGGTGTTGGTGTGTCTTCATCATTGAATCCCATTAATCCAAATCCTTTTCAATAATTGTGCATGTATGTGTGTCTATTTTGTTGTAAAGTTGCCTAAGGTCAAGCACCTAGCCATCCTTAATCACCTCTTAATCACCCATCCTAATCCTCATCCAAATCATCCATTTTCCTAATCCAAATCCAAATAATCCATTTTCCTCTTAATCCACCTTATCTCAACCCAATTCCTCCTAATCACTCATCCAATTATCTAAATTCATCCTAATCAGTATCCTAGTTATCCAAATCATTCTCATGATCCATCATCATTATCCTCATCTAATCCCATCATTTAATCTTATTTAAATTCCCTCTTTGAGCTTAAACATATTCATCATCATAATTCCTCCCTCATCCATATCTTAATTTACTCATCCATATCTTAATACATTTATCCAATCTTAATCACTCCATAGTCCTCTTAATCCAACCCTCTTATCCTCTTACTCCCTTTTCATCCATATTCTAATCAATTTGACTAAGTATTTCATCCTAATCTAATCCTCCATCTCCATCCTAATTCAATCCTAATCACCTCCTTATTCTCTTAATCCAAATACCTTATCCACATAATCCCAACTCTCTTCCACATCTAATCCAATCTATTATCCTAACCATATTATACTAATTATCTTGCATCCATTATCCACCTCATCCATTTCCCAATCATCACCATTATCCTAATCAATTCCCATCAATTGAGCTTAATCCAATCCCACTATTTTAGCTTAATCAAGTATCTCTTAATCGACATCATAATCCATGCTCCCCATCCACTAATCCTTCTCCTAATTCACCCTAATCCACTTCATCCTTAATCATAATCCATCTTCATCATCCAATCCTAATCCATTCCATCCCTAATTGTAATCCAACCTATTTCCCTAATCAAACGTACCATCCATCCTAATCCAATCCCATCAATTATCCTTAATTATCTCATCCACTAATCCCCCCCAATCCTAATCCCATTATTGAGATTAATTAACTTTCATCTAAATCCCAACCTCATCTAATCATACCTCATCCTAAATTAATCATCCATCATTCCTTTATCCATCCCTAATCAAATTCCAATTCCAATCCTTAATCCAAAAATCATCCTTTGCAAATCAAAATTGGTTAATGAATTAAGCTCTTTCAACCCTCTCCAAATCCTACTCATACTCCATCCAATTTCATCCAAATCACTATCCAAAGGGCCCTTGGCCTAATCCAAAATCAACCCCAATCAATCCAAATCTAGTCAAGTGTCATATATCATTGACCTTGACTAATCCAATAAAATCAAATCCATCAAGTTTCATATATTGTTGACCTTGATCAATCCAAATCCCAAATCAATCTAAAATCATCCAATCCCAATTAATCCAAATCAACCCCCTCTAATCCAAAATCAAAATCAATTTCATCAAGTCATCTGACATCACATCATCCTAAATCCAAATCTAATCATGACTTCATATCCTTTTTTTGATGATGCCATTGACCAAGCTAAGATAGAAATCCTTGATGAAATCATTGCAAGTAAGCTTTCCATAAATCACTCTTGCCCATCCATAAACATGCAAGCACCTTATGACCATGCATTTGCTAGCACAAGCTATGCCCCCACACCTCATTGCATATCCTATGGTCATCCTCATGCTACACTTGACAAGGGAAATCTATTATATCCCCCATTAACATCCTAACATCCATTCTCGTATGAAATCCCCATCACCTCCACCTCTTATCCACATCCTTCTTATCATTATTCCCCTTATCCAAATCCATCCTCTCCTTATCTAAATCAGTCATATCCCTATCCACCATCTCCTTATCCACCAATCCCACCATCTACCTCGTCATCTAATACACCATCTACCCAACTATCCAATTCTCCTACTAAATCCAAATCATCCTTTCTCCAAGGACTCCTCGCTAAAAGTGTTGAGAAAAATCATGAAAACAAAATTGTGGAGTCGTGCCATCCCACTCCTCCCCAAACACCTCAATGTGTTGTTAATGACTCCGTCATCCACCTCACGCCCATCAAAACCACATCACCATCTTCCTCCATTCTATCCAAAGTATCACCCTCTCCTCCATCCACCCCATAAAAGGAGCCTATTCAACTAATGGAAACTACATGTTCCTCACCCACCACACCATCCATACAAATCCGGTTATGTCAAGAGCTTGTCCAAAGCATGTAGAAACATCCGCCCCCATCCTAATCATGATCCAAGCCTCCCAACTCATCCTAATCCTACACCATCTCCTACTGATCCTCCATCATCCCCCATTGTTCCTTTACCATCTCCCATCAACCCTTTACCATCCCCTATTAACCCGATTCCAAATCCACTATCCTATCCTCTTGGTACTAGCACCTTCCTTTGTGGTGGTTCTCTCATAGGAGAGGAACAACTTTCTTCCACCACTCATCCCCCTCCATATAATAATGGACTCGCCTCTTGTTTCCAAAACAACACCCATCCCATCACACATCGCATGGTCCAAAACATGAATTATCAAGGTAAAGGCCTAGGCCTTCACGAATAAGGCATTTTTGATCCCATCCATGCCAAAATCCATCCATGTACGCATGGCCTCGATTATACATCTGAAGGAAAACAATCCAAACATGTTGGTACAACCCATACACCTCCCAAATCCACTTCTTCCAAACCTAAACCCGGTGCATCTCATCATACCTCCAAATCATATGTCACCATCCCTCCTCCTCCATCTTATTTCATCCATCAATACAAAAAGTGTGTGACCATACTATTGGGATATGGTGTTGTACACCATTGCATAATTTGATATATTTTGTAATATTGTAATTAAATAATTATTTAGTTGTGATGCACCTAGGTGGTGTGGTTAATCACACTATGTAAGTATTTGGGTCCACTTTATGTTGTATTGTAACATTGGGATATTATTTGTATTATTTGATTAATTGGGAAAATCTAGTCCCAATAGTCAAATGTGGGGACAAGTGGTTTTGTGTAACCCATGATTTTGGGGCACATGGTTTTCTCAATGTAATGTGTGAGCTTATATTATAAAAGCAAGGACAATATTATTATTTGAGGTTGGCTGGATTATTAATTGTAGATGAACAGAGGTTTTGTGAGAGGTTGTCATTGTATTGAGCTCTCCTGTAAGTATGGATTGTGAAGCATGACAGGTGATGTGTGGATTCATGCTTGTACACATGGAGGTTGCATTGGAGGTGCTTGATGGTTCAGAAGTATTCATGGAGGCTTAGAGATTGTATTGTAATGTTTCATTACTGGATAATACATGTGAGCTTGGATGCTTTTGGAGGCTGGATTTTTCCCTAAAAAAGGGTTTTCCCAAGGTATATCTTGTGTTCTCTTGTTGCTTGTTCATTTGATCTTTGCATTATGGTTGTTTTTGCATCTTGTTCTCCTTTTGGGTTATGTAGAATTGGTTTAATTAGACTTGCAAATTCCTAACAATTGGTATCAGAGCCATGTTTATGGTTGAAAGAGGTGTGAGCTCCCTGGATGTGTATAACCCTTGTGTGTGTAGATCAGGTGCAAAATGGAAGCCATGGCAATGCACGGAAGGATTGAAGGCATTACAAGGTTTTGTGAAGGTTGTATTGCAGATTGGGGGTTCTAGGTATTGGAGATTTGTTCTGCATGTTGCAAATCTGGTGATTGAAAAATCATGGCTGAAGAGGGTTTTTCTGGTTTGGCTTCATGAGGGTTTTGAAGAGGAAATTTCACAGATGACCTCTTGAGACAAAACAGACCTCGTCATTGAGTCCAGGAGGCCCAAGAGGCAAAGATTCATATAAAATTTGCCCATGTTTGGCCACAGGAGAAAAATGCAAAAAAAATTAGCCCCCACAGGTATGGCGGTACGACCATACTATTGCAAAGGTACGCTAAGAAGAAAAAAATATTTTCCTATGCAAAAAATTATTTTCTATAGTTTTGGAAAATCAAAAAATATATATTCAAAAACTATAGTGGCGAAATCTTAAAAAAAAAAGATTTCAATTAAAAGAAAAAAGAACAAAAATTAATTGGGGGGGGGGGGGGGGGGGGTTTGCAGACGCCCATACCCTATAGGGCACATGACGCAGAGAGGAGTACCGGCGTATGCCAGTCGGCACCGCCGGTCCCCTCCCATTTCCTCGTCGGCCTTTGGGCCGTTCGCCCAAGGCAGCCCTTTAACAGGCTTTTAAAAACATTTTAAAAAAATGAATATTAAACTTTGTTTTTAAAAAATGGTGGTGGGAAGAAAAGTTTTAATGACAGCGAAAACTTTTTAAAGTTTTTTCATTTGGATTTAATAAAAAATTTAAACCTCCTTATATGTGGATCCGTGAATGGGGAAGACATTAAACAATTTTTAAACCCAATTTGAAATCCACTAGTCAAAGACATTTGATGCCCAGTTAGACACCACCTCACACCCAGTCATATGCACAATCATGCTTGTGTCAGTGATGATGTCAGCAGTGTATCAAGGCCCACCAGGGGTCCAATTTTAGCCCTAGGAATGCCTTTTCTTCCGAGGGGCATAACTTTCACATACAGTATCAGTTTTTCGACTTCTTATAGGCGTCGGAAAGCTCTCTCTAAGCACTATGTAGTGGTATAGGTTTCATGACCAGATTTTTGTTGTTTGTGTTAGAATTTGGTGACTGAAGCCTGCATTGCTCCGATACAGTTTTATGCTCATAACTTTTGCATACGGAGTCAAATTTTCAATTTCAAATAGGCGTTGGAGAGCTCTTATAGTGTACTATAGTTTGGATCATGTAGATTTTCAGTTTGGTGTGCAAAGATAGTTTGGTACTTGTTTGATCACTTGTAGGAGCCTGAGATTCAGAGTGCATTTATGAGTGCATTTGGATGGATTTTTGGCATAAACTTGTGGGAGTGCATGTTGTTATGAGACCATCAACATGGTATAGCAGGTTTTCAGATTTGGTGCTTCCTAATACAGGTTTATAGGTGGTTTTCAGAGTTTGGACTTTGATGGAGACAGGTACAGGTTATCTTCTAGTTTGAGGACATGGTTGTTACTCGTGTGAGACTTGAAGTCTCATTTCAGTGGGAGTTGAGTACAGGTACAATGATGATGATGATTATGGTGTCATGGATATGCAGGCACACTTTTGCATTGGCAAGACATGATCATGTATGCGATTGACAGGTATGGGCTATGATGTTAGATTGATGATTACAGGTGGTGTTGTGGTGTTGTTTTAGGGGATTGTTCTTATCTCCTGGTTGTTTGATTAGTTCCTTGACTATGGTTACTCATTTGTGGACTTGTTGGAAAATTGAATCTAGTGTTGATTTGGTGTTTGAATCTTGGAGTCTACAGGTTGTCTTCTTTGATATCTTAGTTTGCATATTACTAGTGTGATGATGAGTTTGCATGTTACATTTGTTTTGGATCTACGAGTTATGTAGTTTTGTAGGCTGATCACCTATTTAGCTACAATGGGATGACTTAGATGTGGACTGTCTTTATCCACCAAATTGATTCAGTGTTTATGTAGACTTTGTTAGTTGGCCTTGTCTGTGGTCATTTGTGCATTGCTATGTTTCTTTGGGATAAGAGGATGGATGATTAGAGTGCCTAGACAGTTGGTTGTTGGGACTTGTAGCATGTTTATCACAATGTCATGGATAGCTTGGATACATGGTTCTATGTTATCTTTTGACAGTGATGGTTTTATCTTCTTGTTTGGAGTTTTTCGGTTCACTAGACCTTTTGGGAGCTATTGATGTTACAGTGGGATTCCTTGATTGGTTTAGATCCATGGATAATCTTCATTTAGGAGATGGTTATTTTGTTGTTGTGGATAGCTTGGTATCATGGTTCAGTGGGAGCTTTGGCAGCATGTTGGATTCATCATAAGTGATGGATGATCTTCTATAGTGGATGTTGGTGTCATAGAGGAGCTCTTGATTGTGAGAGTTCTTTAACATTTTCAGTTCAGTTGTCAAGAGATGGTTATCTTCATATGATTGGAGATGTTGACATCTTGGTTTACCATGGAGGACTTCTTTGAGTCTTTGGTTGAGGTGTCAGTTTATGATTTATCAGTTTGACATGTTTATCCTTGATTTAGAGATGTTGATATTATGTCATGGTTTACTCTTGATGCTAGCTTAGAGTATTAGCATGATACAGGTTCTCTTGAGATAGGATGTATGCATCATTGTACACTTTGTTGCATGTGATCTCTTTGGAGGAGATGGTTAGATCATGATATCATGATGGGCTTCTTGATTATGTAGATATGTAGTAGGAGCATTGATAGTGGTCTTGTTTGTTCTCTTGGTATTGAGTACCTTGATCATTTACTTGATTACTTCATTATGGTGCTATGTTGCATTTGGAGTTTGGCATGTATTGGTCAGTTACAGGTGCTCATGGATACTTGGAGACTTAGTGAGGTTGGAGTTCTCTTGTGATTAGAGACACTTGTTGAGATAGTTACTCTTTGGAGCTTTCAGCAGATAGACCAAGGAGCCTTACACCTGCATATGGACGTGAGTTCATTATGGACCTAGAGGATATTGTTCTTGGAGAGAGTCTTTGTGGCTTGGTGTATCCTGGAGGAGCATTCTCATTCCCCACTCTTGGTCTACTCGGCATTTTATCATCTATGAGGTATTGCCCATCCTTTTAGATGTATTTTCTTTATGTTTCATCTTCTCATAGATATGGATCTTGAGCTACAGTTATTGGTTCTGGAGGGTTCATTTGAGGGATGTTAGCATGGTTATCTTCTTATTCATATGGTTTGATTTATGATGTTCATTATGAGGAGTTTAGGAGATGTGATTGGGCTTATTCCTGGTTATGGAATGGTTATGAGTTTGATCTACCTTGATTAGAGAGGCTTACATCCATATTGGTTACATGTTATATATGTTGATTTGATCTTATGAGATTGAATGGTTGGGTGTTGTTGAGGCTTTTCATTTGGGGTTGTAGAGGAGATCATACTTGACACAGCTTAGCACTTTGAGATATTTGTAGGACATTATGATTTACAGGTATTCTCTCCTTGTCTTATGGCTACTTCCTGGAGGATCATGTTGATATGGCTGGACTTGGGATAGTTATGGTGGCATGTTGTGAGAGAATATGCATCAATTTATCATGCAAGTGTGGATCAGTGGATTCTTCTTGATACTACATTGGCTTTTTGATTAGCCACACCTTGGTTTGAGTGTTGATTGATAGACTTGGTATGTCTTGGATCTATTTTCAAGTTTGACATTACCCATGCAGTGGGAGTTCCTAGATGTATGTGTTCCTCATTGACAGGTTTTATACATGGAGCTTGTTATTGTAGTATATGGGTTGGATATGTTATTGGCATGAGTTTATTGATGTTGTTGATACCTATGAGGTATGGATGGTTGGATGTATTAGCATATGTTGTGGGTGCTATTTCCAGTCATGTGGGTTTTTTACCTTTGATAGCAGCTTGGAACCTTATGTTATCATGTGTATTTGATGCTTGTGTTCTTTGGACTGGTGCATCTTCTTGGCATGTTCCTTTTCTTTTATAGGTGGCATGTTTGAGGATTAGAGGAGTTATTTCTTGAGATGGTGGTCACTTTGATTTTGTTGTAGGTATCTTGATGGAGCACGAGAGCATTCTAGAAATTCATGTGATTTCGAGTTTACCTATGATGATGTATTTCATGTATTGACTCTTATGCAATGTATACAACAAGTGGGAGAATGTTGGGATATGGTGTTGTACACCATTGCATAATTTGATATATTTTATAATATTGTAATTAAATAATTATTTAGTTGTGATGCACCTAAGTGGTGTGGTTAATCACACTATGTAATTATTTGGGTCCACTTTATGTTGTATTGTAACATTGGGATATTATTTGTATTATTTGATTAATTGGGAAAATGTAGTACCAATAGTCAAATGTGGGGTCAAGTGGTTTTGTGTAACCCATGGTTTTGGGGCACATGGTTTTCTCAATGTAATGTGTGAGCTTATATTATAAAAGCAAGCACAATATTATTATTTGAGGTTGGTTGGATTATTCATTGTAGGTGAACAGAGGTTTTGTGAGAGGCTGTCATTGTATTGAGCTCTCTCCTATAAATACAGATTGTGAAGCATGGCAGGTGATGTGTGGATTCATGCTTGTACAAATGGAGGTTGCATTGGAGGTGCTTGATGGTTCAGAGGTATTCATAGAGGCTCAGAGATTGTATTGTAATGTTTCATTGTTGGATAATACATGTGAGCTTGGATGCTTTTGGAGGCTGGCTTTTTCCCTGAAAAAGGGTTTTCCCAAGGTATATCTTGTGTTCCCTTGTTGCTTGTTTATTTGATCTTTGCATTGTGGTTGTTTTTGCATCTTGTTCTCCTTTTGGGTTATGTGGAATTGGTTTAATTAGACATGCAAATTCCTAACACATACATCTCCCTAAATCGACACTTCCTCCACTACTTCCAACTCCTAATATCCCCATCTTCAAATCCCCATCCAAACATGAAGCTATCAAACACCACATGGGATTTAAAAATAATAATTTGGATGCCTCCCCACATAAAGCACAACATCTGCAAAAGCCTAAATAGTATCATGTCGTATGGCATCAATGCACAACACCCAAGAATAATCCATCTAAAAGGCTACATAAGTCCATACCTCCAAAAGAAAAAATGAAAATGGTGTGGGTCCCTAAGAAAAAATAAACGAATCCAAGTGGAGTACCCACATCCCATTCCATCCCCAAATCCCAAAAAAATTGTTCCCCATCAACAAATCATAGAAATCCTAAGTTTGTTTGGGTCCCTAATTTCCCAAATCAACAATCCTTAATCCTTCATCCTGATCTTGCAAATCCATCATGAATCCCAAATCCCCATTACTCCCCACTCCCCCTCCAAATAAAAATCTTAAAAATCCATTACAGTGTGTGCAACCATTGGTCTTGATTCCCATCATGACATTCCCACATACCTTCATCCTCCCATCATATATCCCTTATCCCACATATCTTCCCCATCACATCCATGTGGTCCATGCTTTTGCATAATCCCTCATTTCACCATCATCCAACCATACCATCCATAATCCACATCATAATCCATCCATATCACTCCATCCCCATCTCACGTAGTCCTCTACCAACATCCATACACACCATAACATTTGACATGGTCCATGTGCAACACTCATCCAGTATGGGTCACTTCCACCTTGCTATGGAACCATACACTTGAGTCCCCATCCCCCTCCAAATCACTTCCTCTATCCAAATTCATCCTTCCCCTCCAAAAATAAAAAAGAAAAAAAATTAAAAGAAAATCTAGAAATCAAAAAAGTAAAGATAAATAAATTCATCCAATGGTCAAAACCACTCCTCGCAATACCTTGGGCAAGTACCATGATGAAAACCCCTTGTGGGTGTCATGTGTAATCCCTCCTCCATTTGCATCCTACACTTGGGGGGAAATTGTGCCTAGCATATTATTTCCCCATCCATTGCATATCCTCATCCTATCATCTTATCCCTCTACTTATCCATTAATCACCTTCACTATCCCTATCCACTTATCTTATTGTTTCATATCCACTACATCTTCCTTTCCATACTATCGCCCTTCCATCCTCCTTCCCCGCTTGTGATCCTTTTAAGGATAGGGGTAAATATGTAAGACATGCCTTGGACACCTCTTGACATCCATCCCTTTCCAAGCATATCCTATCATGCCCACCCATCCCCACCATCATAACACTTGGTCATGCATGACATATCTCGAGTGGGGCATCTTCTTCCTATGCAATGTAGTCCTTGGAGATCACCTTCGTACTCCATATATCTACCTATCCTCTATCCTCTATTCATCCATCCTACATCCATCATCCTATATCACCTACCTATCCTCTCTCATCCTCTATCCTTTCCTCCTAATCCATCACCCTATCCCCACATCCCCATCCTATCCTCCCCCTGACCATGATTTTGATAGCTTGAATCCAGTTTGAGCATTCTATTGCCCCCATCTATTGCCCATTCACTTCATTACCCTATCCACTATCACCTATCCATTATACCCTCATCATTAACCATTCCTATTCACTATCCATTAACCCCTTATCATTTCATCCTCATCATCCCATCATGCCTCATCGATAGACTCGACTTTCCCTTGTCATTAGTATCTCACTAAAGGCTATTGTTGACCTATTTTCCTCTTTCTAGAGTCAAATAGCCCAACTTGAAAATCTTGATGAAATCCCTTACAATTTCCTTATATCCTTCAAATTTTAGTGTAAATCCTTGCAAAAGTCCCTAAAAATTCCTAGGGAGAATCCTTGTAAAAAACCTAGAAAAACCTAGAAATTTCTAAGTCTCTACCTTAGTTTTTGGCCCTATTGTGTGGTTACACAAAACACCCCCATTTTGCCTTAGCAAAACAAGACCCAACCTTTTTGCTTCTGCTTCTTTTTGTTTTCTTGCTTTGTGCGGTTTGGCAAAATTCAGTTAAGTATATCACCCTTGCACATGCATGTGCCTCACAAGAGAAAGTCAATTGTCAAAGTCAGAGTTTGCCACCATAAACCTCATAATCTTGAAGAGTATAAAATTCTAAGCAGGTTTGCCTTTTGGAACACCCTGATATTCCTTAAGGATAAAAAGTTATGCTAAGTCAAAATTTGGTCAAACCTGATATTCCTATAGGGTCATATTTGTTAACATCAGTCACATTCGCTAGATGACCCTGACATATGAAGATCACCTGATATCAGCATATTCTTCAATATGCAGATGTCAAAGTTAAGTGCGAAAGAATACCTACCTGTCAAATCCTCATGCATATTTCTGGAGGGTCATATTTCTAAATATCCATCATGTTACATAATATCACCCTTTGCAAATATGACCATGATATCATCTTGTTCTAATTTTTAAAAGAACCTGATATGACGATGACATCATCAGTATGCCTGACACCTATAGGGTTATATTTCCAAATATTCATCATATTTGTCAATATGACGATGATGTCTTCCTAACCTGATATCAAAGAGAACACGCCCTGATGATGATGTCATCATGACCTAGACCTAAGAAGGTCATATTTCAAAATATCCCTGATCTTAACTAATATGACGATGACGTCATCCTCTCGAATAATTTCAAAGACTTATAAAGTGTTGAAGTCATCCTCACATTCTCAAACATGGTGATATTTCATAGTGTTAAAGACCCAGATATTTCCTTATATCCCTCATGTCGACCCTTGAGACCTGAGATGTAGTGATTTCTAGTAACCAATCAAATGGTGCCACGTGGCACATCAACTGAATCATAGTGATACAGTGTATTATCATGATTGTTAATGAAGGTATAATGACCTAACCTTGGTCATTAGTCAATGGTTGACCATCCTCACGATGACATCACCCTCATGTTCTGGATATCAGTCACATTTCCCAACATCCTGATTTTCGCGAATATCACCTTTCGCATTAAATGCAATTCCAATAGTAGGTGTGGCCTTCAAAAATTCAAATACACACTCGCCACTTGTCAGCATCCACAGACATCATGTGTCGATCAATGGACGTTAAGAAAAGACACTAAACGCACCCTAATCTGCAATGTTAATCAGTTAAAAGTAAATTCTGGGCTTCATTTCAAATTTACCATATGTTTAAACAAAAATTACAGAGCTCCTGGAGATCAAAGCATCACTGCAACTGGCAAATGGAACGGGACCCACATTCAAACGGAATGGAAGCTAGTAATCACAACGCGATCGCACTCATACAGATATCACCTATACAGTAAAAGGAAAGTGATTATCAGGTATGTAACTATGAAACCCTCTTTTTGTCATTTGTGGTAAATCATCAGGGAAAAATGGTTTTAAAAAAGTTAATTGATACGATGATTGCATAAGATAAACTAGAATAATGGAATTATTGCCATGAAATGCATGTGATCACTAAAACCTGTTACATACGACACATTAGGGTAACAAATGAATGTTTTATTGTAGGATCTAATGGTAATTAGAAAGAATCAGTCCAATACCAAATTTTTGAAACACATGTACGTACAGACAGAAGGGGTTGCATTTAGATATGGACAAATTAATGATACGCATCAAGGAAATATTGATCTTGATGCATGGACGGCAAGACTAGATAAAGGAAGTGGAAACCCTCTGCTCATGAGCATATAAAAGTCAGGAATTTGGAATGCTGGTGGATTTCTATATGCTATGGAGGCTACTGAACTAGTGATAGAATATGCACGGAATTATAATCTAGAGTCCAGAAAAGTAGAAAAACATGGTAGAATTTATGCAGACTTTTCTATTGCAGGCATCACCTCTGCCTTTAATTTGCCTAAGGGATCTGATGTGGTTCGCCTAGGTCTGAGTAGATCAAAAAAGGAATATAGTAGCAAGCAGAAAGAAGCTAGAAGGGTCATGTATCACTGGAGATCCAAGAGTAGCACATACAAGGCCTCTGCCAAATTACCTATATATCTCTTTAAGTTTGATTTTACTCCTGAATACCAGTACATGATGGAAATGCTTTGTAGAATGACAGGAAGACCAAATGCTAGAGCATTCAAGAATTAGATGTATGGTATTACCAGGATGATAGAGTATTCTGATGACAAACCCTTATGGGCGAAAATCATAAGTGACAGCCTAGATGAGGGAATTAAGAGGTTAGGAGGTAAAATAAATATGTTCCATATGACTTCTTATGTAGTATATGTCTGTGCTTTCAGGGGGACCTTCAATGGATTACAAACAATAGGTAGGGTTGGAAGTAACCCTAGGGATGTAAACATTTGGGAGCATTACCCACAGTTGAAAAGAAGGGAATCTCTCCAAAACTACAAGATAGTGAATGACTCCTTCTCCATGCATCTTGTCAGGACCATGGAAGAAGACAACAAAAAAATTAAGTGTGGAAGCACAAGCTAGCATATACAAGCATGGAGCTTGGTTTATCCAATTCCCCACATTTTCATATATAAGAGTAGAAGGCTTTACAGAACACCCTCTCATGCTACCCAAATATCCAACTGATCAGGTCATTCTAATAGAAATTGTTAGACAAATATTGCCCTTAGTGGAGGCTCATATTGAAAAGGGAAAGATTCCACAGGTCTTGTTTCCAGTCATGATTGGCTGGTATATGTGTCCAAATAGAGAAAGTGTTAAGGATGTAATTGCAGGGTTGAACTGGATGCACTTGCAACCCTTTTCATTGGCTAGGCCCTATGACCCATATGACAGGATGCATGCATTACTTGGGAAGCCTATACATTAGAAGCACCTTGAAGATTACTGGACTGATTGCAATGATGAAGCAGAAGTAAGGAGGAATTACCAGAGGCTCACTCTAAATCAGATACGCACCTTTGATTACATATCAATGCCTACTCAGCTGCATGAAGATGATGGTAAGATCATGTACCAGGAATATGAGGACAAGAAAGTATACAAGGAAACATATTCAGCCCCTGACTTGAGTCAACTAGAGGTGACTTCACTAGATCAAATAATGTTGAAGGTTATTCAACTGACCCAAAGTTGGGTGGATGTTGAAGTCAACAAACTGAAAAAGATGGGTGTAGCCCTTACTATGGATAATAAAAGAAAGACATAGGAATTATCTGAGGAAGAACATGATGACTTCCTCAAGGAGAAAAGATAGTCAAATGGAGAAAGACAGCCAAGTCAAGAAAAGAAGTAGTGTAAAAATAAGAAAGGAACTCCTGTAGTTGGAGTAGTTATCATTCGGCGACCCCAACCAAAGGGGGATGTAGCATCCACATCAATTGTATCATCACATCATACACCTGCTAAACAAATGAAAGTTGTTGCAAAGCCTACCTCTGTTATTATAGAAGAGGAGGAAGAGCCTTTAGATGATGACCTGTTAATCAAGAAGAAAAAGAAGAAAGTTCAAACACCACCTCAAAAGAAATAGAAAACTATCATGAGGGGAACTATAAATATAAGTCCCGTCCTATTGAGGGGGTAGGTGGACAAGGTATTTTGAAGAACTTGCAACATGAGGTTCCCATCCCTGATATTGTACAATTCAAGAATGAGAAAGTAGAGGAACAAAGAGAAGAAAGGAAGAGTGCAAGGAAAGAGCCACCTTTTCTACTAGATGATACAGTGGATTTATCTCACGATGATGTGGTTAATGATGTTTCTACTCAAAAGATGGAGACCTTGGTGGAAAACACAAAGATGACCCATCATGCCATGCCCCTAGTTCAAAAGGAAGTCCATCAGGAGGAGGTCGAGATGGAAGAAATTGAAGAAGAAAGCCCTGAGGTGGTAGCTCAGTAGATTGTATTGACAAACTTGGTTGATCAAGTCACCAGTCCTGTTGCAATAGACCTGGCATATCAAGGTAAGGAAGATCAAGATAAAGGTAAAGATTTACCTCCAGAGCAAGAGAACATGGAAATCAATGTGCATAGGGAGGGTGATAAAGAGATACCTGATGAGGAGAAGCCTGCTAAAAGTGACAATTAGGATAATAATCCGACACCAGAAGAGAAAACAAATGAAAATGAATTGGATAAAGCTCTAGAACTTGGAGAAATAGACACATCAAAAGGTGGAGAACAGAGTCTCCAACAAGATGGTGATCAACAGAAGGAACCAGAAAATGTAACCAAAGATGATCAGGGTGGTCATTAGAATAAAACATTTTAGAATGTTTAGAATCCTCAAGAGGATCAAGTACAACAAAGTATACATGACCAGAGTGTGAATGCACCACAAGAAACCCTAGCACCATAGGAGATCCCTCATAAGAAAATCCAGGAGGATGATCCGAGGAAAGAAACTTCTCCACCAAGGGAAGAACAAAATGTACAGTCTCATGATGCTCATATTGAGAAAACTGACCAACAAGGACCCACTGGTGATGTACCATATTGGTTCCAGCAAGAAATAAGCCCGCAACAGATTAGTGAAGTGCCTGAGTTCGATGTTTCTACATTGTTTTCAACAGATATGATGAAGCCTAAGAGAAAGGCAAGACCTACATCCGCAATAAGGAGAGATCCTACTACAGGTAGGAGGACAGCTCAAGTATCTCTGCCAACAGCAGATAAAAAAAAAGGAAAAATAAATATTGATGAATTCTAGATAACTAATATTGATCTGGGCATTGCTACTCAAGAGAAGGAAGGCCAAGAGGCCAAAGATATCATTGACTCCTTAACAAAGAGTGTAAAAAGGGAGAAGGATAAGAATAGAATGCATAAAGAGCACATTGCTCAATTGTATACATTTATAAAAGGGTTAATTGACCCTAATCATATACCAGTTAACACAACCACCCCATTGACCATCATATCTCAAGATGAGATAACAGGGTTAGACATTATAAAGCATAAGACTTAGGTGGTGGACAATTGGTTTATTCTTTTTATTTCTAAAGCTGAGAAGGTGATAAAAACTTCCCTCACAAATTGGAATTTGCTTGGTTCATTAAGGTGCAAAGTAGATAAATTATAAAATGAGGTTGGATGAAGATCCTTCAAATTAGAGAAGCATCTTAATGCTCTAGTTGAGATGAGGCGCATAGACATGAAGATACTCATGGGTAATAAAGTATTGGATAGCAATACTGCACAATTATTAGGCATATGGTGTGAGGACATCAGGTTCAAGTGTGATGTCTTGAAAAGATGCAACACCAAGCTCAGGGATATTAGTGTTAAATTGCATCACCTTATGGCAGAGGAGATAAATATCTTGGAGGCTTTACAGGACAATGTAGAAGGAAAGATAGAAAATCAAGATACTGATTTTGTAGTCCAAGCCTTCCATAATAACTTTAAGCAGACAACAGATGACCCTCTTCATCATTTGACAGAGGATGTAATCAACAAGTCTATGAGGATGAAGGCCAATGTGGAGGAATATAATGAAATGTTAAGCAACAAAAAGAGCAAATGGACTGCTCTATAGACACAATTCCATTCCCAAAGGCATGCTACAATAAAAGCTAAAGCTCAGGATGGGGGAGAGATTGAAAGAATAGTACAAGCATATGAACCCATTAGGGGGATAATCAGCATACATATAGGATGTGATCCTGAAGCTGTGATGAAGATGAACATGAAGAAGAAGATGAAGATGAAGAAGAAGATGAAGATGAAGATGAAGAAGAGGAAGAAGAGGAAAATTAAGAGTGAGTAAGGATGCATGATGACAAGGTCATATGCATGATGAGACAAATAAGGCATCGATTTCCACTAGATGGTTGCCAGCTGGCAACCTGTGCTAGATTGGCATATGTTGACCAAGTCAAAAAGAGATATGAACTGTTGATTTAGATAGATAAATCTTGATCGTTGGATCAATTGTAACCGCCTCCTCTCTTTGTCCTATAAAAGGAGATGGAGTACACATTGTATTATTATTAGAGACTTAATTGAGATAGGATTGTTGAATGTCATGATACTTTCTCAAGATAAATTGTAAATGTGCATGGTTTTGAATACTAATGAAATAGAGATCAAATTACATACAATCGTAAATTCTGAGTAATCTTGTGAATGTCATCTGGATATTTCACTGTGATATGTTGTGTCCCTTGGAGTGCATATCAATTTGTGGATATTGTTGTCATTCTTTACCGTAGAAGATTAGCATCAACTATGTGAAGTTGTGGAATGGCCTGGCAACACATGGTTTGATTTCATCTTTGTTTTGTGAAATATTAAATGTTGCATATGGATCAACTATCAAAGACTCATTTAATTTCAGTAAATTTAGAATGTTTGAGTTTATTTTCTTAAATTTCATTACAATCATCTCCATAATTGCAAATATACAGACAATCTTAAGCAAAAATACATAAATATGCTGACATCCTGAAAGAAATTGAACATCAATAGCATAGTTGGACTAATCTACATGCATAATTGAAAATATCATGCAACTGCATATAAATGACAATAGTAATCATGCAAATATCAGCTTATAGGCACGTTATTTGAACAAATTCATAGTGCAGAAGTGAAAATAATCAATTACAGTTGATGATCAGAAGAATTGATCAAACTTATCAAAAATCCTCATCATCTGTAGAATATAGTAGAATTAACTTTGTTTGTGAAGAGATTTACAAGAAGCAGGTGTAGAATCAAATGTGCAGACATCAGTTCATGGTAGCAGAACAATGTAAGGCCCCTTGAATTGAAAATAGCATATCACATCAACCTCTGAGTAATGTCAGATGATCATGACCTGATCAACGCAGACTTGGAGTCATCAATTCATTCCAAATTGATCATACTTTTTGAAGATAATAAAGGTTTGTTGTGTAAACATTTATGCATGTTGTTATGACTAACAATCATCATCAACATAAATTGGTGCTAGAAGGAGGGCCTTCTCTCTTTTATGTTAAGTGAATCGGTCATATACACGTAATTCCTACATCTACACAAGGTAATCTTCTCAAAGCTCGTCAAAATTGCTTATGCTTTGAACGTTTGTGCAAAGACTTGCTTGTTTTGTGTTGTTTCAAGTCAATCTATCATAAATATCTCAAAATTGTGCATAAATACTTTAGGCTTTGCAGTCAAATCTTTGACATCTTTGAAGGTTGAGTCATTGTTCAAGTTGTCCTATGAGTTTCTTGTAGTGATTTGCTTGTGTAACCAGATATCCCAATATCCATGCTCAGAAGTTCAATCTTTGTTCATATTCACATGTTTGATGCATATATTACATGAATATCTAGTCATTACTGAGTCCCAACCATAAATATCATCTTTAGAAGGTCATTTCTTCTGGTCTTTGTAAAGATTCAATCAAATATCCATATCTTGTCATAAGTTGTTAGAATCCTGGCTCACCGGCCAAATACCAGGTCCAGATCCAATGGACTCTTGGAAGAATTGCCTATCCATGGACTTAGACCCTGTACCATAGATATTCATCATACTCCTGACTTAGGTGCATCAGCATCTTCATCGAGACATACTGTGACACCTCTAGTATCCCCAATTGTACTTCAGACACCTATAGGATCACTAATTACACCTCAAGTGCATCAGGCACTGGTTACAATGTCATTCTTTGCTGTTGAGTCACCTCTAACTTTCACTGCATATCATCCTTTACCTAAGAATCTTGATAAGATTTGCCCCAAATATCATCCATATCAAGATGCAGATGATCATATTAGGACATTTAAGGAAGCTTGCTTTAGAGCAAGGATTGAACATCAGGATGTTGTATGTAGATTATTTCCATACTCCTTGGGAGAGGAGGCATACAATTGGTATATTAGCCTTGCTCAAGCCTTGATTGGTTCATGGGATGCCTTGGAGAAAGCCTTTAAGGATAGTTTCAAAGTACCTATAGATCCTTCAATTACTTATCATCTTTTTGCTACAATTAAAAGATTTGAAGGAGAACCTATTTCAAACTTCAATGCTAGGTTCCAGAAAATGTATTCTAAGCTAGTAGCTCCATATAATGTAGCAGATGAGGTAGCCAGAAGTATATACTACTCAACCTTAGATCTCATGACTTCTATGTTCATAAGGAGAACACATCCTGGTGTCACAACTCTGACACAAGCTTTTGAAGGGGCAATAAAAGTTAATCAGCAACTGATTCTTGTTGCAACACGTAACATAGCATACCCTACATATCCTACTCAACAATAGACCAATGGAGTCATGATGCCTCCTATTACACTGCCCAGTCCATTACATGTACTTCCCCTTAGTATCATGCCCCCTCCAAATGGAAATGGTCAGATAGTACAATATCTAGGACATGCTCAAACATCTCAGAATGTAGGACAAAACAATAGCAATGGTTCTTCTTACTTTAAACCTCAACCAGAAAATGTAGTAGCCAAAGTTCAAGAAGAGAAAGAAGACATCAAAGAGATATCCGCACAACTGAGGAAATTGATAACAGAGATTACACACCTGAGAGGTCAAAACTTTTATTCTCAGTCAAACCAAAATAGAGGATACAATAATGATAGATCTGAATATCCTAACAGAGGATACAATAATGATAGGAACTATAACAATAACAATAATGCACTTAGGCTACCTAGAGTATGGAATACTAGGCCAAACAATGGATCTTTGCCATCACCCTTAGATAATCAGTCTCCTAGTGAACCAAAATAGACTACTAGGGTCAATTTGGTAGAAGCATCTCTTACAAACTAGTGTAGAATACACAACACCAATGCACATGCTAAGCTAGATTGTCCTTAGTTTAAAATAGAATCCACTATCTTTCACGCTGAAGTGTCCAACACTACAGGAAGTCCCCCTTTCGTTGAAGGGAATGAGATCGTTCCTTGTGGATATAACTCTACCCTTGTGTTAGAGATTTTTGTAAATCAACCTCATCACCAAGTAGTCTCAACTCATGAGAATTACACATTAGCATGTGAGGAGTCCACCTTGGCATTTGAAACAAACTATGTGTTTCCTTTCGAAGATGAAAATGAACCAGCAGTGGAACATGAGGAAATTCATGCTTACCAGCAACAATACTAGGGTAGATACAATTACAACCTCAAGAGTAATCCTAACAAACCTTCTGGTCCACTGACCACATCCTTGCCTCCTAACAACTTCAACACTCCTCCAGATCTAAAAGCAAGTAATAATCCTGGTCTTCCCAAGGTTCATGCCCAATATTTTGCACCTAAAAACATAGTGCTGAAGGCTAGTATTCAATCTCCGAAGTCTGACAAATTAGTCACATATTTAGCAGAAGAGATGAAAAGAGTTAAAATTAGCCTGTCATTGTCAGAACTGCTTAAAACCCCAACTATCAAGAAGGCTTTCATGAGGTCTCTAGATGAGCCTATACCAAAAGAAGATAGTCATGCTCATAATCCAAGTTAGATCTTAAATAAAGATCATGTAGCTAAAGAAAGCAACATTAAACACAAGGTCCCAGATACTGTTCAAGCTACTGAAACTTCACATATGACCCTCTATAGAGACAAAACTAAGTCACCTCCATTCCTACTTACCTTAAGGATTTTTGGTAAGAACCTGCATAATTGCCTGGTAGATTCAAGTGCATCCACCAATGTGATGCCATTGTCCATCTGTAATGCCTTAGGGTTACATCCATCTAAATCACTCAAGAAAGTGACCCAACTAGACAAAACTAAAGTAAGTGTAGTGGGAGAGTTAACACATATCCACATGCAATTAGCATCAAATCCAAGGATTCAATATTACATTGACATCCAAGTGGTGGATATTCTTGACACTTATGGAATGTTGCTTAGTAGGGATTGGTCAAAGACACTTAATAGTTACATATCTATAGATTTTAGCCACATGTGGTTACCTTGGAAGGGGATTCCTAATCAAATTAGAATAGAGGTTGAACCTCGAATGAAACACATGATCACTGAGTATAATAACACAAATGAGATATTGTACATAGATGTTGAACCAGGTGTTTACACCATCGAGCCTCAAATAGTTAGGATAGACGAAATTCTCATGTATAATAATATATCCATGAGGATGTTCATTAGGACAACAGAGTGATCATAGAGTCCGATTATAGTTCAGAAGATGATGATGAAGTTGACCATTTCAAAGACTTTGAATTACATTTGTCTAGAGAAATGCAACATTGCCAAACATTAAACATATCCACTGAAGACATTTTGATTGAAGGTTAGTGCAGGTTACATGATGAAGCACATTCAGAGAGAACTTGTGATGCTTGCCTGGATATGATGGAGCTAGAACGAACATGTAACAAGAGGGGATTGTCTTCAACTGAGGTAAGCAATATAGACAGCTATGACGATACTGATTCTTGTTTGTCATTTGTAGGTACAGAAGAAGATACATATCAAGATGAAAACCACACTCACGATTCAGAGGAGATTCTGATGTATGTTGAGAATACTTTCAATGATGAAAATAACATCACCCTCGGGATTGACTATTTGATTGAGTCAAATTATGAAGTATCTGATGAAGATAAAGAGACTAATTTAACAAAGTTTGAAGAATTTTTATCAAAACAGATTTAGAGGCTTATGTTGCAGGAGATTTCTCCACATCATGCCTTAATTGAAGGATGGTGTAGATTGCATGAAGCACCACATTTAGAGACCACATGCTCATTATGCCTACATATGTTGAATAAGTAAGGGATGCTTTATTCAAAGAATCAGCTATCTGACAATAGAGACATGTGTAAAGATAAAAGGAAGGAGATTGAATTATGAATAAACACTTATAGTGATGATACCATAGATGTTAAAAAGGGAAGGGTATCAGATTCAAATCACTCATCAAAAATGATAAGAAATGAATCACAAAAGTTAAAATGGATATCAGGTGGTGCAGTTGCCAGAGCTAAAAAGAAAAGGGAAGGTCCTAATAATCCTTTGAAAGAAGATAAACTATGGATCCTTAGGTTTGATGGATCAAAGTCAAAGCAAGGAGTTGGGGTAGGCATAGATCTTATTGATCTAGAAGGAAAGTCCTACCTAGTGGCATATAGATTACAATTCCCATGCACGAACAATGTGACAGAATATGAAGCTTTAATTCATGGGTTATTGTTTGCTCTTAAGAAAAGAGTGAAAATTATGCATGTCTATGGAGACTCAGAATTAGTGGTAAGACAAGTGAGAAGTATATATTCTTGCAATTACAAGAAATTGTCCAACTACAGACATAGGGTGTGGAACTTAATAGAAGAATTTGATGCATTCAACATCACCCATGTACCTAGAGAACAAAATCACAGAGCAGATGCTTTGGCACAGGCTACTAGCACCCTGGAGCCATTGTCCATTTCTGGCCTAAAGAGATTTTTTGTTGAATTGGTGCCAGTGCCTTCCATAATAGATAATGTCACCAATCTTCAAGTATTTGATGACGATCATCATATTTTAGATTTCATATCAAGTAGAGATATATTTGATGCTTAGATCATAGATGAAAGGAATGTAGAAGATCATACATGGGAAGAAGAAGAGATCATGGAATTACCAAGCAATAGGATTCCCAAAGGTATGATAGAATTATAAAAGGCCTTTGACTTACACAATATGATGAAACAAAAGGACCTCCCAAAGACTGATGGAGGAGAAAACTCACCAATCAATATAGGATAGAAGGAAGATGTTAGGAATGTCTTGATTGGTAAAGTTTTCACTGAAGAAGAAAAGGCAGGGATAACTGAAGCATTGAAGGATTACATACATGTTATTGTCTGGACCTATGATGAGTTGAAGACTTACGATACCTCAATTATCACTCACACTATACCATTAAATCCAGATGCTAAGCCTTTCAGATAAAAGAAAAGACCTATTACTGCTTTGTTAGAACCCATCATATTTGAAGAAGTCAAGAAATTGCTAAATGCCAAGATCATATTTCCCATGAGGCATTCAACTTGGGTAGCCAATTTGGTCCCTGTAAGGAAAATGAATGGGGATATACGCTTATGTGTGGACTTCAAAAATCTAAACAGAGCTTCTAAAAAGGATAACTATCCTTTACCTTCACTGGATGAGGTCTTACAAATAGTAAATGGAGCCCAAATGATGTCATTCTTGGATAGTTTCTTAGGGTATAACCAAATGATGGTAGACAAAATAGATAGGTTAAAAACTGCATTCACCACCAAGTGGGGAATATTTGCTTACACATGCATTCCGTTTAGCTTGATAAATTTTGGAGCCACCTTTTAGTGTGCAATGGATATAGCTTTCAGGTGCTTAATTGGTAAATGCAGTCATTTACATGGATGACTTGACCATCTTTTCAAAGAAAAGGAGTGATCACATAGAAGACCTCAGGAGGGTGCTTAAGAAGTGTGAACAATATGGTATCTCCCTCAATCCAAAAAATGCATCTTTGGAGTGCCATAGGTAAATTACTAGGTCATTTGATAACAGAAAATGGGATCACCATTGACCCAGCTAGGGTAGAATCCATCATGAAGCTGCAACTTCCTAGAAGTAAGAAGGAACTCAAATCATACATTGGTAAGATAATTTTTGTTAGAAAGTTTATCACTGGGTTTGCAGAGATTGTCAAACCAATTAATGCAATGCTTAAAAAAGATGCTAAAATTGAATGAACACCTGAAGCACGAGTTGCCTTTGAGAACATTAAGAAAGCTATTTCAGATGCACCTATCCTGATCAGCCCAGATTACACAAGAGATTTCTATATTTACTCATTTGCTTTAAAACATACATGTACAGTAGCACTGACACAGAGGAGTGAAGCTAAAGAAGAGAAACCTATAGCTTTCATGAGTTGCCCATTCAAGGATGTAGAGCTTAGATACATGGATGTTGAGAGACAAGCTCTGGCTTTAGTCAGAGCTATCAAGAAATTTAGACATTACATCCTGAGAAGTAAGATAGTTGCTGTAGTACCAGATGCAGCAGTAAAAATGCTCTTGATGCAGAGTGAGCCTAGTGAAAAGAGAGCTAAATGGATAATGGTGCTCCAATAATATGACATGGATATAACACCCATGAAGCTGGTGAGGGGACAAGCCTTAAGCTAGATGATTTATGAGATTGACCCCAACATAATGAGTTAGCAATATGTAATAGATACTAAGGAAAATAAAGAGTGGTATTCTGATATCAGGCATATCCTAATCACTGGATGATGCCCATCAAAAATGCAAGCTTCACAAAGAAGAGCTTTGAAAATAAGATCACAAAAGTACATAATCAAAGGAGGAGTTCTTTTCAGGAAAAACTATGAAGGAATATACCTCAGATGTTTGGATAGTCAAGAAGCTGACAAAGTTATGGCTGAGTTACATGATAAATTTGGAACTGCACATGGGTCTCACTTAGCTAATGCACATGCTATCCTGAGAGTAGGATATTATTGGCCTACTATTTTTAAAGACATTACAGAACACATTAAATGTTGCCATACTTGTCAAGTTACTGCTAATCGAGAAAGATATGCTACCCAACCCTTGTAGCCTGTGATTGAGATGCATCCATTTGCTCAATGGGGCATGGATTTCATAGGACCTATTAATCCTCCATCATCTTCAGGCCATAAGCATGTCTTAACAATCACTGATTATTGCACCAGATGGACTAAAGCAGTCAGCAGTAAAACATGCAATGCAGAAGATGTGATCAAGTTCTTGGAGAACAACATAGTGACCAGGTATGGAGTTCCATGTGCTTTAGTATGTGATAATGGACCTACTTTTGCATCATTAAATTTATCTAGTTGGGCTTTTGATCATGGAATTATTTTGAAATTCTCTTCAAATTATTATCCCCAAGGAAATGGCTTAACATAGTCAACAAATAAAAACTTACTGAGTATCATAAAGAAACTGATAGAGAAGAACCCTAGGGAATGGAATACCCTACTGAAGTATGCCTTGTGGGTAGACAGAACCAGAATGAAGGTTGTGTTAGGAAACTCTCCTTACTAATTAGTGTATGGTGTGGATCCTATCCTCCCTATTAACTTAAAGATCCCCACTTTGCAATTTGCACAAGAGTATCTAGGTATAGACAATAAACAAGAAGTTAGACTACCTCAGCTCATGCACCTAGAGGAAAAGTGAGATAGAGCAATTGATCAATTTTCTAAACATCAGGCTACTGTCAAATGTTGGTTTGATAAAAGAGCCAGAATAAAAGCTTTTAGGATTTTAGATTTAGTCCTAGCATGGGAGAAAGCACATGAAAAGAAAGGTGATCATGGAAAATTTGACAAACTTTGGATAGGTCCTTTTCAAATTTCAGAGATCCTAGGAGATAGCACCTACAAACTTAAGACCTTAATTGGTGAGGACGTTCCATTACCAGTCAATGGACAATTCCTTAAACATTACTTTCAAGCTTAAACAGGGTCATGTAATTCATTTGTATCATAGTATACATATTGTATAGTTGTTTGTATAGTTTTGCTTTGTGTGTTTGTTTGCTTGTTGTTGTTGAGTTTTATTTTGCTTAGTCAAGATGATGCACCTTATCACCCTAGAAAACCAACAAAATTGTTAGGATTCAAGTTATGAGAACAAATTTTTACATAGGTTGTGACTCACCCTAGGAAGTATCCCTGACCAAGTCTGTGATATCCTTTTCATCAATGATGCCTTTCTTGATCAAGGATATTTTCACAATGACTCACCTAACAGCCTTGGGTTTGTTGAATACATTAGTATAGGTGTTAATTGAAAAATCCAAAGGGTCACCCTTACTACCATTACAATTCCCAACCCAAAATAGCAAGTGATAACACCTTGCATATTGAGCTTACATGATGATATCTTATGAATTTGCATATATATAGAAAAAAAAAAGAGATGAATATTGAAAATCCAAGAGGATAAAACATAGGCCATCTAAGTAACTCTACCGGGGCTATAGACGCTTACTAGCAGTGGGGATCTACTTAGGGAAATTGTAAAGATAACCTTGTCGGGGCTATGGACGCCTGCTGGCAACAAGGCTCTATCTCGGTTGGCTATGAGGGATGAACCCAATATATGTAGCTTAACACCAGTTACTGATGTTTTCAGCTTATTTTCAAGATGAGGATTATTAATCATATGCACACACTTGATCCCTTATCAGTATTGTTGCACTAATGAAAATGATATCATTCAAAAAGGTCATGATACTTATGCTTAGAGATAGTTAGAATACTATGTTTTAATGTGACCTCATCACTTGAATCATTTGAATTTGGTGGGTTTCTTTAGTGACAAGTTATTGTGTGGTTACACAACACGCCCCATTTTGCCTTAGCAAAACAAGGACCCAACCTTTTTGCTTCTTCTTGTTTTTGCTTTCTTTCTTTAGGCAGTTTGGCAAAAGTCGGTTAAGTATATCACCCTTGCACATGCATGTGCCTCACAAGAGAAAGTCAATTGTCAATGTTTGAGTTTGCTACCATAAACCTCATAAACTTGAAGAGTATAAAATTCTAAGCAGGTTTGCCTTTTGGATCACCCTGATATTCCTTAAGGATAAAAAGTTATGCTAAGTCAAAATTTGGTCAAACCTGATATTCCTATAGGGTCATATTTGTTAACATCAGTCATTTGCTAGATGACCTCGACATATGAAGATCACCTGATATCGGCATATTCTTCAATATGCAGACGTCAAAGTTAAGTGCGAAAGAATATCTACCCATCAAATCCTCATGCATATTTCTGGAGGGTCATATTTCTAAATATCTGTCATGTTACATAATATCACCATTTGCAAATATGACCATGATGTCATCTTGATCCGATTTATAAAAGAACCTGATATGATGATGATGTCATCAGTATGCCTGACACCCGTAGGGTCATATTTCCAAATATCTGTCATATTTCTCAATATGATGATGATGTCATCCTAACCTAATATCAAAGAGAACACGACCTGATGATGATGTCATCATGACCTAGACCTAAGAAGGTCATATTTCAAAATATCCCTGATCTTAACTAATATGTCGATGATGTCGTCCTCTCGAACAATTTCAAAGACTTATAAAGTGTTGACGTCATCCTCACATTCTCAAACATGGTGATATTTTGTAGTGTTAAAAGACCCAGATATTTCCTTATATCCCTCATGTCGACTCTTGAGACCTGAGATGTAGTGATTTATAGTAACCAATCAAATGGTACCACGTGCAACATCAACCGAATCATAGTGATATAGTGTATTATCACGATTGTTAACGAAGGTATAATGACTTGACCTCAGTCATTAGTCAATGGTTGACCATCCTCACGATGACATCACCCTCATGTTCTGGATATCAATCACATAAACATCTTGATTTCCGCGAATATCACCTTCCACATTAAACGCAATTCCAATGGTAGGTGTGACCTTCAAAAATTCAAATACACACTCGCCACTTGTCAGCATTCACAGACATCATATGTCGATCAATGGACATTAAGAAAAGATGCTAAATGCACCCTAATCCACCATGTTAATCGGTTAAAAGTAAATTTTGGGGCTCAGTTCAAATTTACCATATGTTTAAACAAAAATTATAGAGCTCCTGGAGATCAAAGCACCACTGCAACTGGAAAACGAAACAGGACCCGCATTCAAACAGAACAGAAGACGGTAATCACAACCTGATCGCACTCATATGGATATCACCTATATAGTAAAAGGAAAGAGATTATCAGGTATGTAACTATGAAACCCTCTTTTTGTCATTTGTGGTAAATCATCAGACAAAAATGGTTTTAACAGAGTTAATTGATATGATGATTGCATAAGATAAACTAAAATAATGGAATTATTGCCATGAAATGCATGTGATCACTAAACCTTGCTGCATACGACACGTTAGGGTAAGAAATGAATATTTTATTGTAGGATCTAATGGCAATCAGAAAGAACCAGTCTGATACCGAATTTTTGAAACCCATGTACATACAGCCAGAAGGGGTTGCATTCAGATATGGACAGATTAATGATACACATCAAGGAAATATTGATCTTAATGCATGGAAGGTGAGACTAGATAAAGGAAGTGGAAACCCTCTACTCATGAGCACATACAGGTCAAGAATTTGGAATGTTGGTGGATTTCTGTATGCAATGGAGGCTACTGAACTAGTGATAGAATGCGCACGAAATTACAATCCAGAGACCAGAAAAGTAGAAAAACATGGTAGAATTTATGCAGACTTTTCTATTGCAGGCATCACCTCTGCCTTTAATTTGCCTAAGGGATCTGATGTGGTTCCCCTAAGTCTGAGTAGATTGGAAAAGGAATATAGTAGCAAGCAGAAAGAAGCTAGAAGGGTCATGTATTAATGGAGATCCAACAGTAGCACATATAAGGCCTCTGTCAAATTACCTGTATATCCCTTTAAGTTTGATTTTTCTCCTGAATACCAGTACATGATGGTAATGCTCTGTAGAATGATAGGAAGACCAAATGCTGGAGCATTCAAGAATTAGATGTATGGTATTATCAGGATGGTAGAGTATTCTGATGACAAACCCTTATGGGCAAAAATCATAAGTGACAACCTAGATGAGGGAATGAAGAGATTAGGAGGTAAAATGAATATGTTCCATATGACTTCTAATGTAGTATATGTCTATGCTTTCGAGGGGACCTTCAACGGATTACAAATAGTAGGTAGGGTTGGAAGTAACCCTAGGGATGTGAACATCTAGGAGCATTATCCACAGTTGAAAAGAAGGGAATCCCTCCAAAACTACAGGATAGTGAATGACTCCTCCATGTATCTTGTCAGGACCATGGAAGAAGATAGAACAAAAAGATTAATTGTGGAATCACAGGCTATCATATACAAGCATGGGGCTTGGTTTATCAAATTCCCCACATTTTCACATATAAGAGTAGAAGGCTTTACAAGACACTGTCTCATGCTGCCCAGATATCCAACTGATCAGGTCATTCTAATGGAATTTGTTAGACAGATATTACCCTCAGTGGAGGCTCATATTCAAAAGGTAAAGACTCCATAGGTCTTGTTTCCAGTCATGATTGAATGGTATATGTGTCCAGATAGAGAAAGTGTTAAGGATGTAATTGGAGGTTTGAACTTGATGCACTTGTAGCCCTTTTCATTGGCTAGGCCCTATGACCCATATGACAGGATGCATGCATTACCTGGGAAGCCTATACATCAGAAGGACCTTGAAGATTACTGGGTAGATTGCGATGATGAAGCAGAAGTAAGGAGGAATTACCAGAGGCTCACTCTAAATCAGATACGCACCTTTGATTACATATCAGTGCCTACTTAGCTGCATGAAGATGATGGTAAGATCATGTCCTAGGAATATGAGGATAAGAAAGTATACAACGAAACAATATCAGCCCTTGACTTGAGTCAACCAGAGGTGACTTCACTAGATCAAATAATGTTGAAGGTTATTCAAATGACCCAAAGTTGGGTAGATGCTAAAGTTAACAAACTGAAAAAGAGGGGTGTAGCCCTTACTGTGGACAATAAAAGAAAGAGACAGGAATTATCTGAGGAAGAACATGATGATTTCCTCAAGAAGAAAATACATTCAAATGGAGAAAGATAGTAAAGTCAAGAAAAGAAGAAGGGCAAAAATAAGAAAGAAACTCTTGCAACTGGAGTAGTGATCATTTGGCAACCCCAACCAAAGGGGGATGTAGCATCCACATCAGTTGCAGCATCACCTCATACACCTACTAAACAAAAGAAAGTTGTTGCAAAGCCTGCCTCTATTATTATAGAGGAGGAAGAGCCCTTAGATGATGACCTGATAATCAAGAAGAATAAGAAGAAAGTTCAAACACCACCTTAAAAGAAATAGAAGAATGACATGAGGGGAACTATAGATATAAGTCCCATCCTATTGAGGGGGGTAGGTAGACAAGGTATTTTAAAGAACTTGCAACATGATGTTCCCATCCCTGATATTGTACAATTCAAGGCTGAGAAAGCAGAGGAACAAAGAGAAGAGAGGCAAAGTGCAAGGAAAGAGCCACCTTTTCCACTAGATGATACATTGGATTTATCTGACGATGATGTGGTTAATAATGTTTCTGCTCAAAATATGGAGACCTTGTGTTGGGAATTAAGGTATCTCAACCTTGTAAATTCCTTACATTATTAATGTTTGTATTTATTATTTAATTGCCTATGTTGTAAATATTTGTAAATTCCAATTGTCATATTGTGGGATGTGGCACAGTGATGTGTCAATCCTACATGGAATATGACAACTTGTAATTTTGTCCTCACATGAGGAGATAGTCATCCCACTTTGTGTTAGGAGCATTTTGCCATGTGTCGGCATCTTCCATGTTGTGTAAGGGAATGTTTGACTGAAACAGTTATGACGGATTCCTATGACGAATCTATGACATGTAAGAGTCAGAAATAGAAGGTTGTAAGACAGGCTTTGAAAAAGGCATATTTGGGCATCCCAAGGTGGACTATGACATGTTGTAAGAGAATATGCTATTTATAGCCTGTGTATGACAAGTTCTCTTACAGCTGTAAGTTGTAACCGCTATGACAGATTCTATGACGGTCGTAAGTGTCGTAAGAGCATCTGTCATAGCCCATTTTGGAAATAGGTGACCCCTTTGGGATGGGAGTTTTGGACAAGTGTTAGGCACATTCTACAATTATGATCAAGTGTCCTTAGGCATGGGTTTTGGGCCATGAGCCCAAGTTGGACACCCATTCCAAGAAAGGTCCAATAATGACTTGTATTTTCTATATAAACAGGTGCTTGGAAAGGGAGTTGTATTAAAGGTTTTACAGGTACTGTTATGCTATCGGTTTGACTCTAGACGCGAGTTTCAAAGACCATTGAAGCTTTCATTGCAAGTGTATTGTAAACATATTTCAGATTTGTTAATACATTGTGCAGGTTTCTAAGTGTGGGATTTTTCACCCGATAAGGGCTTTCCCCACCGTAAATCTTTGTCTCTCTTCTTCTGTCTTCTTTCTGGTTCATGTGTATTGCTACAATATCTCGTTTATGTGTTACATATTGCTGTAGTTGTAAGGATTTATTTGAATTTTCATAGCCCTCTCCTCATTAGATTAGTGTACAAAGCGATTTCTACACACCTAGCTTCCTTTCAGTTGATATCAAAGCTTGATCACCTTTGGTCCTAGTTGTTGGGTAGGGGTTTTTTGAGCTGATCTTAAGTTGAGTGGGAGTCTGAGCAGAGTATTTTGTATCTTATTGCAGCAAGGAGATGGCAAGCACATCTAGAAGATTTGAAGTGGAGAAATTCAATGTCACTAATTTCGAGCTATGGAAGCTCAAGATGGAAGACATGCTTGTAAGCCGAGACCTTTGGGAAAGTGTTAATGGAACTAAACCAGCTGCAATGTCACAAGATGAGTGGGATCTTAAGGATCAGAAGGCTAAGGGTCTGATAAGACTTAATCTTGTTGATTCTATTTTATTAAATGTCCATGAGGAGACTACTGCAAAACTACTTTGGAAGAAGTTGGGGGATATGTATCAAGCCAAATTCCTGTTTAATAAACATTTCCTAAGAAAGAAGTTGTATTCTCTTCGAATGGAGGATGGAGGATCCATCGCTAAACATATGAATACCTTTAACATGTTGGTTGCACAATTGACATCTATTAGTGTGAAGATGGAGGAGGAGGATCTGTGTATGGCCCTGCTTTGTTCTCTGTCAGACTCATGGGATCATCTTGTCATGGCTATTAGAAGCATCACATCCACATTCAAAATGGAAGAAGTGGTTTCTTCATTGTTGTCTAAAGAGATGTGGAGAAAGTCTTATGAGGCAGCCAAAGAGGCCCTTGTAGTTTGTGGAAGACCCAAGGAGAAAGGGAAGAAGAAGGACAAGAAAGCTAAGAAGGGTAGATCCAAATCCCGTGGGAGATCCAAATCTCTTGGAAAGTCCAAGGCTCTTTGTTGGAATTGTGGCAAAACCGGGCATTTTTGAAAGGAATGCAAAGAGGAGAAGAAGAAGAAGAAGAAGAAAGCTCCCGATTCAGATTCTAACAAGTCACAAGATGATGGTGATGCTTTCATCGCAGCCCTGGCAACCCATGCATCTGACAATGTGTGGCTAATTGACTCTAGTGCATCATTCCACATGACCTCACATCGAGACTGGTTCACTAATTATGAGGAGTTCAATGGTGGAAAGGTGTATCTGGGTGACGACTCTCATCTGAAGATTGTTGGTCATGAAAGAGTCTCTATCTAATTCCTTGATGGTCGAGTGAAGGGGATCTCTGGGGTTATGCACATCCTAGGCTTAGCACAGAACCTGCTTTCTGTAAGTATGGTGAATGATGTAGGTGTGCAGGTTGTCTTTTTGAAAGGATGCAAGATGACTAGAGGAGCTATGGTGCTTGCTAAGGGTACTAGGAGAGGTACTCTATTTCATTTGGAGGCATGCATTTCACAATGCAATAGTTCTTCTAACTCAAGGAAGAGGGCAGCAGTCACTTCATCCCCACCATCTGAACGAGTAATGAAGAAATCTATTGTTTCTAGTCTTGATGGTTGTAATCGTGCATTGGAAATTAAACTTCCTATTGAAAAGACAATGTTATGGCATAAGATATTTGGCCACATTGGTGAGAAGGGTCTACGTACCCTAAAAAATAAGAACCTCATTGAGGGGTTAGATGATTGTAATCTTGAGTTTGACTTTTGCAAACATTGCATTTATGGAAAACAAAATCGTGTTCAGTTTTACTCGAGTTCTCATAAGTCTTCTAGTGTGTTGGACCTTATTCATTCTGATGTGTTTGGTCTTGTTAATATTCCTTCATTATCAAAGTTTGTATATTTTGTATCTTTTATAGATGATTGTAGTAGAAGGACATGGATTTATTTTCTCATAAGCAAATATGAAGTCTATAGCAAGTTTAAGGAGTTTAAGGCCTTTGATGAAAATTAGACTGGTAAGAAGATTAAATGTTTGAGAACTAACAATGGTGGTGAGTTCTGTTCTATAGAATTTGATAAATATGCAAGGAACTTGGGATTGAAAGACATAAGACAACTCCATACACCCTGCAGCAAAATGGCGTTGTAGAGAGGATGAACAGGACACTGATGGAGAAGGCTAGGAATATGCTTAGTGGAGTTGGCCTAGAATAAACGTTTTGGTCTAAAGTTGTTGCCACTGCCTGCTATCTAGTAAACAGATCTCCTACATCAGCTCTTGTCTGTAAGACACCCATGGAGGTGTGGTCTGCTAGAAAGCCTTCAATAAGGCATCTTCGTGTTTTTGGTTGTGAGGCATATGCACATGTGCCTAGGGAGAAGCAGTCAAAGTTGGAGAATAAGGCTGTTAAGTGTATCTTCATTGGCTATGGTGTTGGTGTGAAAGGATACAAGCTTTAGGACCCTGTGGCTGAAAAAGTGTTGTATAGAAAAAGTGTCGTCTTCAAAGAGCTTACACCTTCTTCCAATGTTTTACATCCAAAAGAAAAAGTAAAGAAAGAGGATGTTGTTCAGATTCCTCCTACCCCTGAGAAGACTGAACAGAAAGACAATGTTGGACCTGATGATGAGGAGAGCTCTGGCAACTTTGAAATCTCAGATGAAGAAGCTGAACCTCAACCTCAGCCCTTGAGGAGGTCTACACGGATAATAAATCAACCTGAAAGGTTTAGTTTTACATTGCTTGATTCTAGTTGTGCTTATGCTTTACTCACTAACAGTGATGAACCTAGAACTGTATTAGAGGCTTTGGACATGAAAGATGTAGGTTCCTAGAAGGAGGCCATGGAGGATGAAATGGCTTCTTTGGAAAAGAATCAAACTTGGGACTTGGTGCCTTTGCCTCCTAGATAGAAACTTGTTGGATGCAAATGAGTGTTCAAGAAGAAAATTGGTGCAGATGGCAGTGTTGAGAAGTATAAGGCCAAATTGGTTGCGAAGGGGTATTCACAAGTGGAGGGTATAGATTATGGTGAAATCTTCTCTCTCGTTGCAAAGCTAACATCCATTTGATTCTTGTTGTCTCTCGCAGTAGCTTATGACTTGGAGGTAGAACAGATGGATGTGAAGACAACTTTCCTTCATGGTGATTTGGAGGAAGAAATCTACATTTCACAGCCAAAGCATTACATGGTGAAAGGTAAAGAAAATTTGGTTTGCAAACTTAAGAAGTCTTTGTATGGTTTGAAGCAATCCCCTAGGAGATGGTACTTGAAATTTGATGCCTTTGTATTGTCAATTGGATTTGTGAGATTGAGATCGGATGACTGTGTGTACTTTAAGTTTGATGGTGATTGTATTCTCATTGTTCCATTGTATGTTGATGATATGTTGCTCATTGGGAAGGGTAAGAATATGATTTCTGATTTCAAATCTCAGTTATCAGCACAGTTTGAAATGAAAGATTTAGGGACAAATAGGTACATTCTAGAAATGGAAATCAGAAGAGATGGAGCTAATAGAAAACTTTGGTTAAGCTAGAGTAAGTATGTGAAGATCATGTTGGATAGGTTTAGCATGGTAGATTGTAGACCATTGTGTGTTCTTGTTTCTTTGAGGAAAAAGTTATCTATTGAGGATTGTCCAAAATCTCCTATTGAGGTGGAGGACATGAGCAGAGTACCTTATGCTAGTGTTGTTGGCAGTTTGATGTATGCTATGGTCTGCACAAGATCAGACATTGCCCAAGCAGTGGGAGTCCTTAGTTGATTTATGGCTAATCTTGGACAGGTTCATTGGGATGTAGTTAAGCGAGTGTTCAGATATTTGAGGGGTACTTCTGAGTATTCCATTTGTTATCATGGTAATGTTACAGGACCTCTGCATTCGGTTGACATTCGTGGATTTATGGATTTAGATTGGGCAGGTGACATTGATAGCAGGAGATCCACTAGTGCTTATGTGTTTACACTGTTTGGTGGTGCTATTAGTTATATGAGTAAGTGAAAACCTGTTGTTGCTTTGTCCACGATAGAAGCTGAGTATGTGGCAGCAACTCATGCTTGTAAGGAAGCCATTTGGCTTAAGAGATTGTGTTCTGATATTGGTGTTGATGCAGGTCAGATCACAATCAGTTGTGACAGTCAGAGTGCAATTTGCCTTGTGAAGAATCCAACTTTCCTTGCTAGAACCAAGCACATTGATGTTCAGTTTCACTTCGTGGGAGACATGTTTGAGGATGGAAAGGTAAATTTGGAGAAGGTAGATACTTTGAAGAATGTTGCTGATACATTGACGAAACTAGTGAGCACAGAGAAGTTTAGATGGTGTTCAGAATCTATGGGCCTCTCGGCCTATAATAGTTAAATCTTGTTATTCTATTGGCTCTTACAAGGTGTTTGACAAGTGGGAGAATGTTGGGAATTAAGGTGTTTCAACCTTGTAAATTCCTTACAACTCGGCCTATAATAGTTAAATCTTGTTATTCTATTGGCTCTTACAAGGTGTTTGACAAGTGGGAGAATGTTGGGAATTAAGGTGTTTCAACCTTGTAAATTCCTTACATTATTAATATTTGTATTTATTATTTAATTGCCTGTGTTGTAAATATTTGTAAATTCCATTTGTCATATTGTGGGATGTGGCACAATGATGTGTCAATCCTACATGGAATATGACAACTTGTAATCTTGTCCTCACATGAGGAGATAGGCGTCGCACTTTGTGGTAGGAGCATTTTTCCATGTTTCGGCATCTTCCATGTTGTGTAAGGGAATGTTTGACCGAAATGGTTATGACAGATTCCTATGATGAATCTATGACATGTAAGAGTCAGAAATAGAAGGTTGTAAGACAGGTGAGGACATGTGTCATGAAGCATCTTTGAAAAAGGCATATTTGGGCACCCCAAGGTGGACTATGACATGTTGTAAGAGAATATGCTATTTATATCCTGTGTATGACAGATTCTCTTACAGCTGTAAGTTGTAACTGCTATGACAGATTCTATGACAGTCGTAAGTGTCGTAAGAGCATCTGTCATAGCCCATTTTTGAAATAGGTGACCCCTTTGGGATGGCAGTTGTGGACAAGTGTCAAACACATTCCACAATGTTGACCAAGTGTCCTTAGGCGTGGGTTTTTGGCCATGAGGCCAAGTTGGATGCCCATTCCAAGAAAGGTCCAATATTGCCTTGTATTTTCTATATAAATAGGTGCTTGGAGAGGGAGTTGTATTACAGGTTTTATAGGTACTATTATGCTACCAGTTTGACTTCAGACATGAGTGTCGAAGACCATTGAAGCTTGCATTGAAAGTGTATTGTAAACATATTTCAGATTTGTTAATACATTGTGCAGGTTTCTAAGTGTGGGCTTTTTCACCTGATAAGGGTTTTCCCCACCGTAAATCTTTGTCTCTCTTCTTTTGTCTTCTTTCTAGTTCATGTGTATTGCTGCATTATCCCATTTATGTGTTACATATTGTTGTATTTGTAAGGATTAATTTGAATTTGCATAGCCCTCTCCTCATTAGATTAGTGTAGGAAGTGATTACCGCACACCTAGCTTCCTTTCACCTTGGTGGTAAACACAAAGATGACCCCTCATGGCATGCCCCTAACTCAAAAGGAAGTCCATCAGGAGGAGGTTGAGATGGAATAAATTGAAGAAGAAAGCCCTGAGGTGGTAGCTCAATAGATTGGATTGACAAACTTGGTTGATCAAGTCACCATCCCTGCTGCAATAGACCTGGCATATCAAGGTGAGGAAGATCAAGATAAAGGTAAAGATTTACTTCTAGAGCAAGAGAACATGGAAATCAATGTGCATACAGAGGGAGATAAAGAGATACCTAATGAGGAGATGCCTGCTAAAAGTGACAATCAGGATTATAATCCGGCACCAGAAGAGAAAACAAATGAAAATGAATTGGATAAAGCTCTAGACCTTGGAGAAATAGACACATCAAAAGGTGAAGAACAGAGTCTCCAACAAGATGGTGGTCAACAGAAGGAACCAGAAAATGTAACCAAAGATGATCAGGGTGGTCATCAGAATGAAATAGATCAAAATGTTTAGAATTCTTAGGAAGATCAAGTACAGTAAAATATACATGACAAAAGTGTGAATGCACCACAAGAAACTCTGGCACCACAGGAGATCCCTCATAAGAAAATCCAGGAGGATGATCCGAGGAAAGAAACTTCTCCACCGAGGGAAGAACAAAATATACAATCTCATGATGCTCATATTGAACAAACTGACCAACAAGGACCCACTGGTGACGTACCATATTGGTTGCAGCAAGAAATAAGCCCACAACATATTAGTGAAGTGCTTGAGTTCAATGTTTCTACATTGTTTTCAACAGATATGATGAAGCCTAAGAGAAAGGCAAGACCTACATCAGCAATAAAGAGAGATCCTACTACAAGTAGGAGGACAGCTCAGGTAGCTCTGCCAACAACAGATAAGGAAAAAGGAAAAATAAATATTGATGAATTCTAGATAACTAATATTGATATGGGCTTTGCTACTAAAGAGCAGGAAGGCCAAGAGGCCAAAGATATCATTGACTCCTTAACAAAAAGTGTAAAAAGGGAGAAGGATAAGAACATAATGCATAAAGAGCACATTGCTCAATTGCATACATTTATAAAAGGGTTAATTGACCCTAATCATATACCGGTTAACACAGCCACCCCATTGATCATCATATCTCAAGATGATATAACAAGGTTAGACATTATGAAGCATATAGCTCAGGTGGTGGACAATTGGTTTATTCTTTTTATTTTTGAAGCTGAGAAGGTGATAAAAACTTCCCTCACAAATTGGAATTTGCTTGGTACATTAAGGTGCAAAGTAGATAAATTGCAAAATGAGGTTGGATGAAGATCCTTCAAATCAGAGAAGCATCTAGATGCTCTAGCTGAGATGAGGCACGTAGACATGAAGATACTCATGGGTAATAAAGTATTAGATAGCAATAGTGCACAATTATTAGGCATATGGTTTGAGGACATCAAGTTCGAGTGTGATGTCTTGAAAAGATGTAACAACAAGCTCAGGGATATCAGTGTTAAATTGCATCACCTTATGGCAGAGGAGATAAATATCTTGGAGGCTTTAGAGGACAATGTAGAAGGAAAGATAGAAAATCAAGATACTGATTTTGTAGTCCAAGCCTTCCATAATAACTTTAAGCAGACAACAAATGACCCTCTTCATCATTTGACAGAGGATGTAATCAACAAGGCTATGAGGATGAAGGCCAAGGTGGGGGAATATAATGAAATGTTAAGCAGCAAAAAGAGCAAATGGGCTGCTCTACAGACACAATTCCATTCCCAAAGGCTTGCTGCAATAAAAGCTCAAGCTCAGGATGGGGGAGAGATTGAAAGAATAGTACAAGCATATGAACCCATTAGGGGGATAATCAGCATACATATAGGATGTGATCCTGAAGCTGATGATGAAGATGAAGATGAAGAAGAGGATGAAGATGAAGAAGAAGATGAAGATGAAGATGAAGATGAAGATGAAGATGAAGATGAAGATGAAGAAGAGGAAGAAGAGGAAAATTAAGAGTGATTAAGGATGCATGATGACAAGGTCATATGCACGATGAGACAAAGAAGGCATCGAGTTCCACCAGATGGTTGCCAGCTGGCAACCTATGCCACATTGACATATTGTGACCAAGTCAAAAAGAGATATGAACTGTTGATTTAGATAGACAAATCTTGATCGTTGGATCAATTGTAACCGCCTCCTGTCTTTGTCCTATAAAAGGAGATGGAGTGCACGTTGTATTATTATTAGAGACTTAATTGAGATAATACTGTTGAATGTCATGATACTTTCTCAAGACAGATTGTAAATGTACATGCTTTTGAATACTAATGAAATAGAGATCAAATTACATACAATCATAAATTTTGAATAATCTTGTGAATGTCATCTGGATATTTCACTAAGATATGTTGTGTCCCTTGGAGTGCATATCAATTTGTGGATATTGTTGTCATTCTTTACCCTAGAAGATTAGCATCAGCTGTGTGAAGTTGTGGAATGGCCTGGCAACACATGGTTTTATTTCATCTCTGTTTTGTGAAATATTAAATGTTGCATATGGATCAACTGTCAAAGACTCATTTAATTTTAGTAAATTTAGAATGTTTGAGTTTATTTTCTTAAATTTTATTACAATCATTTCCATAATTGCAAATATACAAACAATCTTAAGCAAAAATACATAAATATGCTGGCATCCCAAAGGAAACTTAACATCAATAGCATATTTGGACTAATTTGCATGCATAATTGAAAATATCATGCAACTGCATATAAATGACAACTATAATCATGCAAATATCAGCTTATAGGCATGCTATTTGAATAAATTCATAGTGCAAAAGTGAAAATAATTAATTACAGTTGATGATCAGAAGAATTGATCAAACTTATCAAAGATCCTCATCATCTGTAGAATATAGTATAATTAAGTTTGTTTGTGAAGAGATTTACAGGAAGCAGGTGTAGAATCAAATGTATAGACATTAGTTCATGGTAGCAGAACAATGTAAGGCCCCTTGAATGCAAAATAGCATATCACATCAATCTCTGAGTAACGTCAGACGATCATGACCTGATCAATGCAGACTTGGAGTCATCAATTCATTCCAAATTGATCGTACTTTTTTAAGATAATAAAGGTTTGTTGTGTAAACTTTTATGCATGTTGTTATGACTAACAATCATCAACAACAGGCCCCTTTTTGTCCTTGTCATAAAAAGTCTAGGTTTGTAAACCTAAAGGTTCACTAACTGGCCGATTCACCGATAAGGTGGGAAAGCTCAAAAAATTGACTAAGTAAAGGAAAACTCTTTCCCTTTCTCTATGATTTCCATGTTTAGTAAACTCTTCAAAAGTTTGCATTTTCACAAGTTCGACGATTCGGTGATTTGCTGACAAAGGGGCCAGGTGAGTGGGTCGTCTTCAAAATTTGGCTAAGGCAATGAGAGCAAAAGGAATGCCTTTATCAGCAAAATTCAAAAAGTTCAAACTCTTCACCAAGTTTAAAAATTCTTAAGTTTTTCGATAGGGCAATTTGCCGATAAAGGAGAAAGAAGAAAAGGAGGAAGCAGTCATGTTCAATAAGTGACATTTCGCCGATAACGCAAAATAAAGACCAAAAAGCAAAGTTTGTGAAAGCAAAGTTTTGTTGATAAAGGGTGAAAGTTGGCCAAAGGGCAGAGTTCGAGAAATGATGTTTTTACCGATAAGGCAAAAACAAGCTTGGTTCGCAACAGTGGTTTTTTGCCAATAAGGCAAAAATGATGAAGCAAGGCCAAGGTTTGAGAAAATGTAAAATCACCGACAAAGGGGACAACCAAAGAATAGTTCTCCAAGGACACATTTTGCTAATAAGGTAAAAAAGACACAAGGCCAAAGGTTCAGAAAAGTGAGACTTTTTTGATAAAGAAGACAGATAAAGTTTGAAAAGTTAGAACTTTGCCAATAGAGAAGAAAAAGAAGCAAATGGGGCTTGGTTTGCAAAATCAAGATTTTGTCGATAAGGGCAAACAATGAAGCCAAGCCAAAGTTCAAGAAAAGATAGTTTTTCCGATAAGGCAAAATAGAGATGAAAAAGACAAACCAAAGGCAAAGTTCAGCGCAATGGATATTTGTCGTCAAAGAAGAAAAGATGGAGCCAAGGGAAAGTTAGAAAAAATGACTTTTTGTTGATAAAGGAAAAAGATGACAAAGTGAGAATAGTTCAGAAAAGTGGATTTTTTCCGATAAGGGCAAAAATGGGAGAAACAAGCTAGAGTTCAGAAAATTGAAAAATTGTTGATAAAAGATGAAATATGCAGAAGGCAAAGACAAAATAGTTTGTAAAAGGTAGATTTTGCTGATAAGGCATAATTCAGGCTAGAATCTTAATTACAAAATTAGTAAAAAATAGAGTTTGTAATGTATTGTAGGCTTTAAATATTTGGATTTGAATATTTAAAGTGTTGTAAAAGCTCTGTAAAAGGAGATTTTGGCAAGAAAAATATTTGAGTATCTTCTTCAGCCATTAACGCAAAATCAAATCTACCCAACTACTTCATCTCTAGATATTTTCATGTTTATTGTTGTAGATGATGAATCAGCTACTTGCATTCAAGGCAACAAATATCTCCAAGCTACTTCAAGATGTGTATGAGGAAAAATCAAGAAGTCGAATGATAAAATCACAAATCAATGATAATAACAACTCAATTACCCAAAACATAAAGAGATTGATCTAAGTAAAAATCCAATATCAGTGAATAAATCAATTGAAAATAGGAAAGACTTCACCTAGATTGTATAGTTCTCTTTGTATGAATGTAGATTGCTCAATAACATTGTGAAACCATGTTTGCAACAAGCGGATGTAGGTTGTGTTCATGCTCAAAAAGTAGAAGTGTGTTCAACGATGTGATGTATGCTCAATGCGCTGTAAAGGATGCCTGAGAATAAATGATTGAAGAGGGTTTGTTATGGAGATGAGGGGGGTTTATATAGTTTTTAAACATGATCGATCAATGGATGAAATAAATCCATAGAATGAATGGTTGAGATAAATGAAATAACTCATGTTGAATGTGCACATGATATGTGTCACTCCAAAAAGGTATTTTTATTAAGATAATTACTTTTTTGATAAAGATAGATTTGATTTTCATAAATTAGAATATTTTTTCTTCTAATTCATGAGTTGATGAAAATAAGATAAATTAAAGCCAATTAACTTAACCTTAGATTTATCTTTTTTAGAGTTCTAAAAATAAGACTGATTGTGCACGAGTTAACATGATATTTTTAGAGGAATTAGAAAGATAATTGAAATTAAATAAATAAATTTATTTAATTGATTGTGCATGATTTTGAAGAATAGATAAGATTATAAAATACTTGATTTTATTTATTTTTAGAGGATTGAGGTCATTTAAATAAATTTGCATGATTTATTTAAATTTGGAAGAATAATTGATTTAATTAAATAATGTAAATTATTTAATTGTAGATAAGAGAGATTTGTGATGAATTAATTAAATAATGAATTTATTCAATTGACATGGATTTGAATTTTTGGAAGAAGATAATGATTTAATTAAATAATTGAAATTATTTAATTTTGGAAGAATATAGAGGAATTTTGATGAAATTAATTAAATAAATAAAATTTATTCAATTAATGTTGAATTTAGGAGTTTTTGGAAGAATTTGATGATTTTGATGAAATTAATTAAATAATTAGATTATTTAATTAATGTTGAAATGCAGGTGATTTGGAAGAATTTGATGAAATGCAAGTGATGCAATGACATGGTCATTTTTGGGTGTCTACACAAGATTCAAGAGATTTTCTGCAATTAATTCTTGCAAATAGACATTCCTTCTGGCAAGGATATTTTCTGACAGACCCATGGGGTGAATTTATTGAGACAGATGACTCGAGTCAATGTAATGAAATGTTATATATACATGTAAACAAGATGTAATCAGGGTTGGATACAAAGACATTTTTTGTACTCCAAACAGAACCCTCCTCTATTGTAATCCTGTCTTCTGATTAATACATGTTGGTCATTTTACCTCTTCATGCTTGTTTTAGCTATGTGTAATATAGGAATGGTTTGTCTATGAATGTTTAGTTCCTTGCAATCCTTTCTTTCTCTTTACCTCTATTAGAATCTGCTAGATTTGTGTAACTTTATCAGTTGTATCTAGTTATTTTGTGCATTTTAGTTCTATGAGTGTTCTATATTCAAACATGGTGTATCACCTCCTTTTAATTTTAGTTTCGTCCTTTTTCCCCTTTTCCTTAATGGTGGATAGATTAGGTTTAGTATTAGCAATAGTTGAATCTTCCATTCAGTGAAGGAACCAACCTCTCTCTAGAGATTTGATTTCCTTGTAGGGTCCCACACCTAGAAATCATCTCAATGTTTCACTGGATTGTTGGAGCCCTAAACCCCTCCAAGACATGGTGCAAATCCTAGTGACAATAGTTTTTGGCATGCCCAATGGGATTGTGAATATCTAAATCTAGAATTAAGCAAAGAATTTGGTGTTATTCAGTATTTTGCACTTTGGCAAACATTTTCATGCACCTAGAGACTGTACAAGCTCCTGGTTTTTTACCAGTTCAACCGTTTATGCCTATGCAAACAAGAGCGTCTTCAAGAGGTAATTATCAATTCATTAAATTGCATGTTGCTGCTTCAAGGAGAAGGTCTAAGTTATATAGGTCTCCTGCAAGAAGGAATAGCAGTCATGTTCTATCTCATCCAAGAGCTCAATATACACCTCCTCCTGTTAGGTTTCAGTATACAAGAAGAGGCTTGCACATACCTAGATTGAATTTGAATATTCCCAGTATGGCAAGAAATTTACCTTTTGCGACCTTTAATGGAGGCAACCCTTTAGCTTTGGCTGCATACAATGATATACCTACTGCATCCCTAAAGAGTATTTCACCCTTTAGGAGTGATGGTTCTACAACCTCTGATGAGCACATCAAAGATATATCTAACGTGTGTGCATTCCATCATATACAACATGAAGATGTTGTTCAGCTCATGGTCTCATCATTCAAAGGGAGAGCTCTTCAATGGCTTAGGAGCTTATCCCTTGCTTCAATACATGACTGGGACAAGCTGGGAGAAGCCCTCTACAAGTAGTTTGGAGAGAGGGAAAATAATGTTTCACTCCTAGAATAGCTAACAACAATCAAGAGAGCTCCGAGTGAGATGCTAGCGGATTTCAACTTTAGATTTCAGAGGACTTGGGAGAGAATTCCAACTCTCCTCATGCCATCTCCACAAGGTGCTTTTTTGTATTTCTTAAGAGCTTTAAATTATGATATTGTTGTAATGATGCAATCTATTGGTGCTCAAACCCTACCTGATGCTTATGAGATGGCTTTGAAAGCTGAAAATTGTTTAATACATGCTAGGAAAATTGCTCCCAAACCTCTTGTACCCCTTTTTTCCAGAGCTACTTCAACCAATTCAGCAACCCATTATTGCTCCCATTCCAAAGCCTAAAGCTTCCACTTCTTCTCTTTCTCAAGAAGAGAATGATCTTAAAACCCTAATGGCTAATTTGACCAACAAAGTGAATAGCATAGCTATTCAAACTGTCCCCAAACCTCATCAAAATTTTAACCAAGGGAAGTCTTCTAATCAAAATTGGAACCAGGGGTACAATTCCAACAAAAACCAACACTAGAATCAAGGTTACCAACCTAATAGGTATCCAAACCCTAACCCTGCTCAGCCTTTGCAAACAGTCTAACCTATCCAACAAATTCTAGTTGTAAATCTAGTTAGGGCCCTAGTCCCTACTCAAAACAATTTGTCCCAAGAGGCAGATTGGTGCTACCCTTGCAACCAACCTCACAATCAGTCCACTTGTGCTTTTGGAGCACAAGAAAGGGCTTTAATGGTGCAAAAATTTCATACCCAATAGGCATCATTGGTAGAGGTAGAAAATAGAAAACTAGAGGTATCAAATGAGGCTACTTCTGACGCTAATATGATGCTATGGACTCATAAGGACTTTTGTGATGTCAATCAACCAATGGACAGTGTGATCATGCCTATAAGTAGTATTGTAGACAACACTAGATCCAAAAAGAGGTAGTTGGAGGATATCCCCATGCCTATTGTGTTACAAAAAGAGCCTATTTCAAAGGCAAAAGTGGCTAGTGCTACAAATCCAATTTAGAGCAGCAGATCTGATGCTACAAAAGAAATTCCATCAGGCCCAAAAGTGCCTGAACAAGCTACAGATCAATCAAAGAAGGGAATGTGGATTCCCTTGCACAAAGCAGCAGTTGTTCCCCTAAATATTGTGGAATAGATGAAGAAAACAAATATAAATGTCTCAATGTGGGAAGTTATGTTAATCCCCTCTCAAACAAATTTATTACGAGAAGCCTTAAGGTAATTCCCATCAACTGAATCAGCAACAACTTTCTCATTAGCAAAGTAGAAAGAAAAGAGCTCGATTAGCCTTGTACAACCAAGTGAGGGACAAGTGAGTTCAACAAAGAAACCATCCCCTTTCTACTTGTCGCTAATCATTGGCAAGTTTCTAGTGCACAATTGTATGATTGACTCAAGGACTATTGTTCTAGTCATGCCCAAGAAGATAACAGATGCAGTAGGCATCAAGTATACCCCTATTTCATCAGGAATATTACAGTTGGATGACACTTTTGAAAGCACTATAGGAGTGATCAAAGGACTGGACCTAACTCTACATGTCTATCCTAACTTGACTTTTAGTCAAGACATTTCAGTCATTAATCTCCCTCCTTTCTTTGTCATTTGCTTGTTAAGGGACTTCACAGCCAAGGTAGGTGGGTACCTTTCTTCTAACTGATCTCATATGCTGTTGAGAACCAGATATGGTACAAGGTTCACCATCAAGGCTGAACCAATTTCAAACTATCATGTGGAGAACTATGACCCCAGCCTGGTGAATCCTCATGTTATGATTTAGAGCAAGGAAGTGCATGATTCAAAGTCTCTTGAGGCAACATCTTCACCTCTTCCAAACCCTGATCTTTTTCTTGATGAGTGGACAAGGGATCACTATGATTTTGATCCTTATGACACCGCTATGGCAACTGGCTTGGGAACCTACATGATCCATGAGGGGAATTCTTCAGTCCCTTATGTACTTAAACTAGAAGATGACTATAATGGCCCACGGCAATTGTTCTTTCATGGTGCAAAGAGTAGAAATGGAGCTGGTGTTGGGGTTTTATTAGTCTCTTCGACTGGTAAGAAGCTACATTTTGCTCATAGACTACATTTTTCTTGTATAAATAATGTAGCAAAGTATGAGGCATTGGTTCATGGTTTGTTGCTTACTAAGAAAAAGAACATCAAGCATTTGGAGATCTTTAGAGACATTGTGTTGGTGGTCAACCAAGTTAGACAAAGATGTGCTACAAAAAATCAGCTTCTTAGAGCTTACAGACACATAGTTTGGGACCTATTTGAGAGTTTTGATGCTCTCAACCTACAGGTAATCCCAAGGAAATTGAATGTTGAGGTAGACCAATTGGCAACAGTTGGGGCTCAATTTCTCCACCTACATATTTGTTTTAAGGTCCTGATCAGCATGTTAAAATAGTAGTCAGGCCCTATGTTCCTGACAATGATATACATTAGCAAGTTTTTTATAGCAATGAGCAAATTGCAAGATTCATTTAGAATGAAGCCGAGTTCTCTTCCATGGCACAACCCAGGCCATAAGAGGGTTATGGTGATCAAATCATTCAATTGAAATCCAACAAGCTACCCAAGGGTTTAGTCACTCTTGAGGCCCTTTTCAACTCTGATGATGAGTTCAAGGGTGAGAGAAAGAACATGGCATTCAAAAAGGAAGATTACCAAAAGGCTATTGTTGCCAAGATAAAGAGTTACTATTGGGAAAGGTATGTGGTGATGCTAAACAACAAGAGTTTATACAACTTTCTCAAAAATATAGTGATGTTTTGGCATGGAGTTATGAAGATCTGAAAGGTTTTAATCCAAACATTGCTTAGCATTCCATCGATCTAGATCCTAATGCCAAGCCCATCTGCCAGAAGCAACAGCCCATAAACCCTAAGATTGAGCTGCTTATGAGAAAAGAGCTTGCAAAGCTCATCCAGACAAGAATTATTTTTTCCATCAAGTACTCCACTTGGGTAGCTATTCTAGTACCTGTGAGGAATAAAAATGGTGAGATAATGCTTTGCATAGACTTTCAGGACCTAAATCGTGCTTCCTTGAAGGATCACTACCCTTTTCCCTCTATGGATCAAATTTTGGAAATTGTTGTAGGGGCAAAGAGGTTTTCACTACTTGATGGCTTTTCTAGTTATAACCAGATCTTTGTCAAAGAGGAGGATAGATTTAAAACAAAATTTACAACTAAATAGGGAACCATGGCATATGCAAAAATGTCATTTGGTCTTTCTAATGTTGATGCCACATTTCAGAGGGCAATAGACATTGCCTTCAAAGGTTTTATAAAAAAGTTCATCCTAATTTATCTAGATGATATTAAAGTCTTCTCCAAGAGAGGAGAAAATCATATGGATCATCTAGAGAAAGTCTTCCAAAGATGCAGAGAGTTTGGGGTGTCTCTAAACCCTAAAAAATGTATTTTTGCTATTTCTCAGGGCAAGCTTCTAGGTCATCTAGTTTCTAAGGATGGGATCTCCATAGATCTTGAAAGAACATCTACTCTTCTTTCTCTTCCTCTGCCTGCTCACAAAAAAGCTTTACAATCATTTCTGGAGCATATCAATTTTGTTAGGAAGTTCATTCCTAACAGTGATGGTTTGGTAAAACCTCTAACCCTTATGCTTAAGAAATATGTTGTTTTCATATAGACTAAGGGAGGGAAAGATGGTTTTGAGAATATCAAAGAAGAGATTGCCTAGGCTCCTACTCTCATGAACCCAAATTATGAGGACTTCGTCCTTTATGCACATGGAGGAGAAAGCAGCATTGATGTTGTTCTGATGTAGCAAAATGAACAAGGAATGGAATATCGCCTGGCCTTCTTCAGTCAGACCTTGAAATATTATGAGTTCAAATACAGCCCCATGGATAAGCAGGTATTTACCATTATTAGAGCTTTGAAAAAATTTAGATATATGCCGGTAAATAATCATATCAAAGTTTTAGTTTCTTATCCTAGTGTGAGAGATTATATAATGGGCATTGAAGTTAGTTAAAAGAGAGCTAGTTTGGTCACTAAGATCTTGGAGTATGATGTGATCATCAAAGCCTCTAAGTTGATTAGGGGCAAAACATTGTGTGAACAACTAGCTCAGACTGCTGTAGATGAAGTGAGTTCATCCTACCATTTGAATGAGGTAGAACCTATGGCTGAATCAGCCATTGTGAGTTCTTAGACAATAGATATAGCCAAGTTCCTATCCACTGGTGAGTATCCCTATGGATTAGATAGAACTAAAATAAGACACTTTAGGTTGTAGTCTATTCCTTATGCTTTTGTGGATGGTGTTCTCTTCAAGATAAACCTGGACGGAGTCTTACAGAGGTGTATAGAAGAAGATCAAATTGATAGATTACTTAATGAGTTTTATGCTAGCCCGGTTGGAGGTCACTTCTCTGCTAGAGCTACAGCAATGAAAATAATGAGGGTAGGGTACATTTGACCCACATTATTCAAAGATGCCCATGTATGGGTAAGAAAGTGCAAAGAGTGTGCTCTCTTTGCTGGAAAGAAAAGATTGGTAGCCCTCCCACTCCATCCTATTCAGGCATATTAGCCCTTCTCACAATGGGGATTAGACTTCATTGGCATGATAAACCCTACTTCTAGTGTTGGTCACAAGTGGGTTTTGACTGCAACAGACTACTTCACCAGGTGGGTTGAAGCAATCCCACTCAAAGAGGCCACTAAGTTAGCAATCATGGAATTCTTGGAAGAAATCATGACAAGGTTTGGAGCTCCCCATACCATTATTTCTGATAATGCAAAAGGTTTCACTAGTTTTAGAATTGTTGATTGGGCTCTAAAATACAATGTGTTCTTGAAGACCTCATCCAACTATGACCCCCAAGATAATGGGCTAGATGAATCCACTAACAAGAACTTGATCATAATTCTAAAGAGGACCATGGAGACAAACCAGAGGTAGTGGCACCATAAGATCAAATTAGCTCTTTGGGCTAATAAGATCACTTACAAAAGAGCAATTAGTAACTCTCCTTTTGTTCTTGTGTATGGAAGAGAGGCTAGATTGCCTATATCTTTGGAACTTCCTGCATTGGAATTGGCTTAGCAATTATAACTGGAAGGAGAAGATGCTAGGTCTGTAAGAATGGCTGAATTGACTGAACTAGAAGAATGTAGACAGTCATCCATGGATGCCTTGGAAGAACATCAAAAATAGACCAAGAGGTATTTTAATAAGAAGGCCAAGGTTTAGACTTTCAAGGAGGGTGATCTTGTTCTCAAATGGGATGCTGATAGAGCCAAACTTGGAGGCCACACTAAGTTTGACGCACTTTGGAGTGGGTCATATATCATCATTAGCTGCAAGCAAGCCAATGCTTTCATTCTCTCAAAGTTGGATGGTGAAGTTCCACCGATCTTAGTCAATGGGATCCATCTCAAACCTTACCTCTAAGGTTGGTCTGAGATTTTGTACATATTCTTTTAGTTTTATTTCTGCTTTAGTTTTCCCTTTTCATAAGTGTTGTTGCACAGGTTACATTCTCGTTAGGAGAATGCAGGCCGTATTTCCTTTTGGTGTTGTTTTGAAGGTAGGGTTTTAGTTGTTTTGACCTACTACAAACCTTTTTTTGACTCCATGCCCAATGGATGCTTAAGGCCACTGGTCCATTTGTTTATCTAGAAAACATCCCTGAGAGGTCGCCAAAATGTTGACGTATTTTCCTCTTTCTAGAGTCAAATAGCCCAGCTTGAAAGTCTTGATGAAATCCCTTAGAAGTGCATTATATCCTTCAAACTTTAATGTAAATCCAATGCAAAAATCCATGAAAAATCCTATGGAGAATCCTTGCAAAAAACCAAAAAAAACCCAGAAATTTCTAAGTCTTTGCCTTAGTTTTTGGCCCTTTTAGGTCTTTGTCACCAAAAGTCTAGGTTCGCAAACCTAGAGTTTCGTCGACTGGCTGATTTGCCAATAAGGCAGGAAAGCTCAAAAAATTGACTAAGCAAAGGAAAACTCTTTCCCTTTATCGGTGATTTCCATGTTTCGCAAACTCTACAAAAGTTTGCATTTTCACAATTTCGCCGATTCGGTGATTTGTCGACAAAGGGGCGAGGTGAGTGGATTGTCTTCAAAATTTGACTAAGGAAAAGAGAACAAAAGGAATGCCTTTATCAGAAAAATTTAAAAAGTTTGAACTCTTCACCAAGTTTGGAAATTCTTAAGTTCGCCGATAGGGCAATTTGTCGATAAAGGAGAAAGAAGAAAAGGAGGAAGCGGTCAAGTTTGGCAAAGTGACATTTCGTCGATAACGCAAAACAAAGACCAAAATGCAAAGTTCATGAAAGCAAATTTTGTCGATAAAGGGTGAAAGTTGACCAAAGGGCAGAGTTTGAGAAATGATGTTTTTGTCGATAAGGCAAAAACAAGCTTGATTCGTAACAGTGGTTTTTTGCCAATAAGGAAGAAAAGATGAAGCAAGGCCAAGGTTTGAGAAAATACAAAATCACCGACAAAGGGGACAACCAAAGAATAGTTCACTAAGGACACATTTTTCTAATAAGGCAAAAAAGACCCAAGACTAAAGGTTTGGAAAAGTGAGACTTTTCCGATAAAGAAGACAAAGGCAAAGTTTGAAAAGTTGGAACTTTTTCGATAGAGAAGAAAAAGAAGCAAATGGGGCTTGGTTCGCAAAATCAAGATTTTGTTGATAAGTGTTGGGAATTAAGGTGTCTCAACCTTGGTAATTCCTTGCATTATTTATGATTATATTTATTTATTCATTGCCTATGTTGTAAATTCCATATTGTCATTTTGTGGGATGTGGCACGGTGATTTGTCATCCTACATGGAAGATGACAACTTGTAATTTTGTCCTCACATGAGGAGATAGGTGTCCCACTTAGTGGTAGGAATATTTTTCCATGTGTCAGCATCTTGGATGTTGTGTAAGGGAACGTTGACCGAAACGGTTATGACAGATTCCTATGACGAAGTTATGACATGTAAGAGTCAGAAATAGAAGCTTGTAAGATAGGTGAAGACATGTGTCATGAAGCATCTTTGAAAAAGGCACATTGGGCTGCCCCAAGGTGGAATATGACATGTTGTAAGAGAATATGCTATTTATAGCCTATGTATAATAGATTCTCTTACAGCTATAAGTTGTAACTGCTATGACATATTCTATGATAGTCGTAAGTGTTGTAAGAGCATCTGTCATAGCCCATTTTGGGAATAGGCGACCTCTTTGGGATGGGAGCTATGGACAAGTGTCAGGAACATTCTACAATTTTGACTAAGTGTCCTTAGGCATGGGTTTTAGGCCATGAGGCCAAGTTGGACGCCCATTCCAAGATAGGACCAATTTTGCCTTGTATATTCTATATAAATAGGTGCTTGGAGGAGGAGATGTATTATGTGATTGATAGGTATTGATATGCTACCGAATTGACTCCAGACATGAGTGTCAAAGACCATAGAAGCTTGCATTGCAAGTGTATTGTAAACAATATTCAGTTTTGATAATACATTGTGCAGGTTTCTGAGTGAGGGGTTTTTCACTCGATAAGGGTTTTCCCCACGATATATCTTGTCTCTCTTCTTCTGTCTTCTTTCTGGTTCTATGTGTATTGCTACAATATCTCTGTTATATGTTTCATGATGTTGTAATTGTAAGGATTAATTTAAATTTGTATAGCTCTCCCCTCATTAGATTAGTGTAGGAAGCGATTTCCGCACACCTAGCTTCCTTTCAGTTGGTATCAGAGCTTAATCACCTTTAGTCCTAGTTGTTGGGTAGGGGTTTTTTTAGCTAATCTTAAGTTGAGTGGAAGTCTATGCAGAGTATTCTGAATCTTATTACAACAAGGAGATGGCAAGTACATTTGGAAGGATAGAGGTGGAGAAATTCAATGGCACTAATTTTGAAGCACAAGATGGAAGACATGCTTGTTGATCGAGACCTCTAGGAAACTATCAGTGGCACTAAACCAGCTACAATGTCACAAGCTGATTGGGATCTCAAGGATCAGAAGGCTAAGGGTCTCATAAGACTTAGTCTTGCTGATTCTGTCCTGTTAAATGTCCATGAGGAGACTACTACAAACTTGCTTTGGAAGAAGTTGGGAGATGTGTATCTAGCCAAATCCCTAGTTAACAAACTTTTTCTGAGAAAGAAGTTGTATTCTCTTCGAATGGAGGATGGTGGATCTATTGTAGAACATATGAATGCTTTCAACATGTTGGCTGCACAATTGACATCCGTTGGTGTGAAGATGGAGGAGGAGGAACGTTGTATGACCATGTTTTGTTCTTTTCCAGACTCATGGGATCATCTTGTCGTGGCTATTGGAAGCACCACATCCACATTCAAAATGGATGAAGTGGTTTCTTTGCTATTGTCTAAAGATATGTAGAGAAAATCTTCTGACATAGCCAAAGAGGCTCTTGTAGTTCAAGGAAGATCCAAGGAGAAAGGGAAAAATAAGGACAAGAAAGTTGAAAAGGGTAGATCCAAATCCCGTGGGAGATCCAAATCTCCTAGAAAAACCAAGGCTCTCTGTTGGAACTGTGGTAAATCTGGGCATTTTTGAAAGGAATACAAAGAGGAAAAGAAAAAGAAGAAGAAGAATCCAGATTCAGATTCTGACAAGTCACAAGATGATGGTGATGCCTTCATCGCAGCCCTGGCAACCCATGCATCTGATGATGTGTGGCTGATTGATTCTGGTGCATCATTCCACATGACCTCGCATCGACACTGGTTCACCAAGTATGAGGAGTTTGATGGTGGGAAGGTGTACCTGGGTGGTGACTCTCATCTAAAGATTGTTGGTCATGGAAGAGTCTCTATCTGATTCCCCAATGGACGAGTCAAGGGGATCTTTGGGGTTATGCACATCCCAGGTTTAGCATGAAACCTACTTTCTATAAGTATGTTGAATGATGCAGGTGTGCAGGTTATCTTTTCAAAAGAAGGATGCAAGATGACTAGATGAGTTATGGTGCTTGCTAAGGGTACTAGGAGAGGTACTCTGTTTCAGCTGGAGGCATACATTTCATAATGCAATAGTTCTTCTGACTCAAGGAAGAGGGCAGCAGTCACTTCATCCCCACCATTTGAACGAGCAATGAAGAAATCTGTTGTATCTAGTCCCGATGGTTGTAATCATGCCTTGGAAGTTAAACTTCCTGCTAAAAAGATAATGTTATGGCATAAGAGATTTGGCCACATTGGTGAGAAGGGTCTCGTACCCTAAAAAATAAAAACCTCGTCAAGGGGTTAGATGATTGTAATCTTGAGTTTGACTTTAGCAAACATTGCATATATGGAAAACCAAACCGTGTTTAGTTTTACTTGAGTTCTCATAAGTCTTCTGGTGTGTTGGACCTTGTTCATTCTGATGTATTTGGTCCTGCTAATGTTCCTTCGTTATCAAAATCTATATATTTTTTATCTTTTATAGATGACTACAGTAGAAGGACATGGGTTTATTTTCTCATAAGCAAATCTGAAGTCTAGAGTAAGTTTAAGAAGTTTAAGGCCTTTGCTGAAAATTAGACTGGTAAAAAGATTAAATGTTTGAGAACTGACAACGGTGGTGAGTTCTGTTCTACAGAATTCGATAAATATTGCAAGGAACTTGGGATTGAAAGACATAAGACAACTCCATACACCCCGCAGCAAAATGGAGTTACAGAGAGAATGAACAGGACACTGATGGAGAAGGCTAGGAGTATGCTTAGTGGAGCTAGCCTAGAACAAAAGTTTTGGGCTGAAGTTGTTGCCACTACTTGCTATCTAGTAAACAGATCTCCTACATCAGCTCTTGTTGGTAAGACACCCATGGAGGTGTGGTCTGGTAGAAAGCCTTCAATAAGGCATCTTCATGTTTTTGGTTGTGAGGCATATGCACATGTGGCTAGGGAGAAGCGGTCAAAATTAGAGAACAAGGCTGTTAAGTGTATCTTCATTGGCTATGGTGTCAGTGTGAAAGGATACAAGCTTTGGGATCCTGTGGCTGAAAAAGTGTTGTATAACAAAAGTGTCATCTTCAGAGAGCTTACACCTTCTTCCATTGTTTTACAGCTAGAAGAAAAAGAAAAGAAAAAGGATGTTGTTCAGTTTCTTGCTACCCTTGAGAAGACTGAATAGAAAGACAATGTTGGACTTGATGATGAGGAGAGCTTTAGTAGCTCTGAAAGCTCAGAAGAAGAAGTTGAACCTCAACCCTTGAGGAGGTCTACACGGATAAGAAAGCAACCTGAAAGGTTTGGTTTTACATTGCTTGTTTCTAGTTGTGCTTATGCTTTGATTACTAATAGTGATGAACCTAGAACTATATCATAGGCTATGGAAATTGATGCAGAGTGGAACAAGGGAAGCACAACACAAAGAAAGTTTGTTCTCCTTAGCCCACTCACCCACTTCACTTCTTCAATCCAACACAATCAAAGGCACATTCAAGGGTAAATGAAGGATTTGTTACTTAGACTCTTGTCCAACTCTCAAGGCTATGTCTACACCTTCATGCAGGTCTGAAAACAACTTACCAACACTTGGTTTGATCACCAACTTCCCAAAACTCTCCAACTTATACCTTGACTAGTAAGGCTACTAGCCCTCCAAACTAGGTTTTCTTCACACAACTTGACAAAATCCCAAATGACTAGGAAAACAAATGATGGTTTTAGATACCCTCTATGGAACCCTATCAAACTCCCAAGTCTCCTATTCCAACTCTACTCCAGCAATCTAGAACACTCATTAGGTCTCTAGGCCTAATTGATCAATTTAGGCTAGGTTACAAAGCAAGTGCTCAAAATTGGGTGCATAGATCAGGGGCAGGAACTTGGAATAACTCTACCATACCCAAACAACACAAAACCATCATTCATTCAGTCACCCTATCAAGATTCTGTCATCTACAACCTCAAATAGCATGAATTTGGTCAAATACTAGGAAATACTTGACCTAGGGCATCATCTTAAAATTTGAAAATAGCATCTCCCAGCCAAATGCTTTTGGAATCCTATAATACACATCCCTAGCCTGCATTTCACTAGTTTTTATGAATTTTCACCAGTGGGAATGCATTCTAGGGCTGGATTTATGTTGCAAACCCTAGAAAATAGGGTTTCTAGACTAGTCTTGAAAGAAAATACAATATCTTATGATCCCGACCACTTCAAGACCTCAAACTAGATTCATATGAACCCTAACTCCAAGCATTTTCAAAAAAATAACATTTACACAACTAACAAGTCTGTACAGGCCGTACACAGTACAAAAAGTAGGAAAAATGACTGTTTTCTGTAGTTTCAATGCCCCAAAACTTCGTACCAGATGTCCTCTGCCATACAGGAGTGAAATACAATTATGTTCAACTGATCCAAGTTGGTGTCTAACTTCCAAAAGTAGATTCAACTGCCCAAACTAAGTTGTAATCGGCCAATGTGTCATTGACACTATTGGCAGCCTTTTACACTATCGAGTTTTTGCATTTTCAAAAGGATGGAGATTTGTTTTGATTGTCCAAAGGAATAAAAACCACCATCCTACTTCCTACAACATGTTAAAACACTAGAATCACCCAAACAAACTCAAAAACCAACATTAGACCTACTAGGCCTAAGTGGCTCAACAGGGGTCCAGATGGACTAAGCATGATAGAGGTTTATAGGGTCACCTCAATCATGTTGACCACACAAAAGGGACCATACAAACATGGCTAAAGCCTTATTACAACAAAGCCACAACTTTCAAAAAAAAAATGCTATCAAATTGACTTTAGGAACCAAGGTACCCTGCATCATACACCCACTATCAAATAGAACTCAAGTCTCTTGAGTTGGAATGCTGTCAAATGTGAAACCTGCCTTCTCCATGTCTACCCTACTCATCCAAGTGGCATCCTCCTGAGGTTTGTTTAGCCACTTCACCAAGTATTCATAGTATGTGTGCCTCCTAGTTTGTTTTGCAATCCTCTTATCCAAAATGCACTCAATCTGATCAGGAGATGAAGGAATTAGTTCTTGGAGTGTCTGATTAGCTTGGTCTTCTTTAACAGCAGTCTGAGGATCAGTTCCTTTATAGGCATAAAGGTCTGAAACATTAAAAATTGGAGACAAAGCAATGCCATCCGGAAGTCTGATTTTATATGCATTTTCTCCACATTTCTTGAGCACTTCACAAGGCCCAATCTTCTTCATGAGCAACTTGGTATGTTTACCTATAGGGAGCCTCTCCTTCTTTAGATGGACCATTACCAAATCCCCTTCTTTGAACTGCAAATCCCTTCTTTTCCTATCAGCAAACTGTTTGTACTTCTGAGAAGTGGACAGCAATTTCTGTTGTACTTGTTCATGGACATCTTTCATGACTTGAACGAAGTCTTCAACCAATGCACTACTGTTTTCCAGTCCTTTAACCTCCTTAAGTTCCAAAATACCCCTTGGGTGAGTGCCATAAACAATTTGGAAAGGAGACAGGCCGGTGCTTCTATTGACAGTGTCATTGTATGAGAACTCTGCCTGAGCCAAAATTGAATCCCAACTAGCACCCTGCTCCTTTGTTAGGCATCTTAGGAGGTTGCCAAGTGACCTATTAATCACCTCTGTTTGTCCATTAGATTGAGGGTGATAGGCAGATGATAAGGACAAATTTATACCTAGTCTCTTCCAAAGTGTCCTCCAGAAGTGTCCTATGAACTTGGGGTCTCTGTCAGAGATTATTGACAAAGGTAAACCATGTAATCTGACTATTTCCTTGAAGAAAAGACCTGCTATGTGTGAGGCATCAAGTGTGGTTTTACAAGGAATGAAGTGAGCCATTTTTGAGAACCTATCTACAACCACAAAGATGATATCATGTCCATTCTTGGTCCTAGGCAAACCAAGTACAAAGTCCATGCTTATGGAATCCCAAGGCTTTGAAGGAATAGGTAGAGGAGTGTATAAACCTACATTTGATGTATGCCCCTTTGCTCTTTGGCAAATTTGACAAGTTTCAACAAACTTCCTTACATCGGTTGGCAATTTTGGCCAAAAATAGTATCTCCTCACCAATTCTAGGGTCTTATCAATACCAAAGTGTCCTGACATGCTGCCACAGTGCTTTTTCCTAATTATATTCTCTCTAACAGACCCTCTTGGGATACACAACATGCTACCCTTGAAAAGATATCCATCTTGTAACAAAAAATTAGAAAAATCAGTGTTATACCTTCCTGTCATGGCCTTGCAAGATAGGTATGGCTCTTTGAAGTCTTCATTTGCTGCATACTGATCTTTGATGGCATGAATACCTGTACTTTCCAACTGTATGGTCTGCACAACAAGATTCCTCCTACTTAAGGCATCGGCTACCTTATTGGCCACTCCTTTCTTGTGTTTTATGGAGAAGGTGTATGCTTGGATGTACTCCATCCACTTGACATGTCTGTGATTCAATTTCTGCTACCTGTTCAAGAAAATTAATGCATGGTTATCAGTAAAAACTATAAATTCCTTTGGCAATAAGTAGTGTCTCCATTTCCTCAATGACTGGACCATGGCATATAACTCTAGATCATAGGTGGAGTAGTCTTGTTTTGCCTCATTTAACTTCTCACTAAAGAAGGCTATAGGCCTCCCATCTTGACTTAGGACTCCCCCAATAGCCCTCTTACTTGCATCACACTCTACCACAAAGACCTTGTCAAAATTAGGTAGCACTAGGACTGGTTTTTCTGATATTTTTTTCTTTAATAGTTCAAAGGCTTGGTTGGCCTCATTTGTCCATACAAATACACATTTCCTACCCCCTTTTATGGTGTCAACAAGTGGAGCACAAATAGCACTAAACCCCTTAATGAACTTTCTATAAAAGCTACACAAACCATGGAAACTCCTTACCTCCGAGGCTGTTGTAGGTGTTGGCCAATTAAGAATGGCTTCCACCTTGCTTGGATCCATTTTTAGGCTGCCCTTAGAGATGACAAACCCCAAGAATATCAACTCTTCTTGTAGGAAGACACATTTGTCAAGATTGATTCTCAACTTCTCCTCTTGAAGCCTCCTGAGCACTTGATGGATATGACTTATGTGGTCTTCCTTACTGTCACTAAAAACTAATATATCATCCAAATACACAACAATAAACTTGTTAAGGAAAGGTTTTAGCACTTCATTCATCAATCTCATGAAGGCGCTTGGTGCATTTTACAAGCCAAAAGGAATAACAACCCATTCAAATAGTCCTTCATTGGTTTTGAAGTCGGTTTTCCACTCATCCCCTTCCCTTATCCTAATTTGGTGGTAACCACTTTTTAGATCCATCTTGGTAAAATATTTAGCCCTACCCAAGCAATCCATTAAATCTTCTATTCTAGGCATTGGAAATCTATACCTGATAGTAATCTTGTTGATGGCCCTAGAATCAGTGCATAGTCTCCATGTTCCTTCCTTCTTGGGTGCAAGTACTGCAGGTACTACACATGGACTAATACTCCTCCTGATAAGCCCTCTATCCAACAAGTCTTGGATTTGTCTTGCCACTTCAGCATTTTGCTCTGGAGTCAACTTGTAGGCTACTTGGTTTGGTAGGGTGGATCCAGGGATGAGATCAATGCAATGACTAATCTCCCTCTTTGGTGGAAGAGCATCCTTACTCTCATCGGCTATCACATCATGAAACCTTTCCAACAGTTCTTCCACTTCCTTTGGTCCAATCCTCCTAAGAGGTTGCTGCACTTTGGCCTTCTTGGGATTCACATCCTTGGGCTTGAGGACTACTGCAAAACATGGCACTTTCTCTTCCTTGAGGTTAGCCAAAAACTCTTTTTCACCTACCAACATAACTGAACTAGAAATGACCTTCTCTTTGCAATCATCAATCAAAGGAGTCATTGTAAACTTTTCACCATTTTTGGACAAATAAATCACATTTTGCTTACCATCATGTTGGGCACTTGTGTCATGTTGCCAAGGCCTTCCAAGAAGAAGGTGGAATGCATCCATATCCACTACCTCACAAAGAACCTTATCATGATATTCACCTATCTTGAATTCAACCCAACATTGCTCTTTCACCACAATTTGTTGTTCCTTAGTTAGCCAAAAGACTCTATAGGGGTTAGGATGAGGCATTCTTTCCAATCCTAACTTAGTCACCATTTCATTAGAAGCCAAATTTTCAGAAGAACCTAAATCAACTATTACCTTGCAAACTTTTCCTTTCACCATGCAAGTGGTTCTGAACAAGTTGTTCCTTTGGGGCTACTCCTTGGTGGCTGGCATGATGAGTGACCTGTTAAACATGATGCACTCTCCACTCTTAGGTGCTGCAGACTTGGAAGAGGCTATTTGATTACTTGTGGTGCTTTGACAGTCCTCTTCTTGAAGGAGTTGCACTCTTCTTTCTTTCTGATTTGCAGCAGTGTTTCCCATCTTCTCCAGGCACCTAAAGGACTGATGTCCAATCTGATTGCAAGAGAAACACCTTCTAGTAAACACATTGGAACCTCTGCCCCCACTTCTTCCTCTGCCATTTCCTCTCCCTCTAAACAGACCCTAATTAGCACTATTTTTATCAGCCTGCCCTTGGCTGCCTTCTTGTGATCTGTTGTCTTGGGGTCTAGAGAAATAATCTTTGTTTTGAAATTTGCCCCTACCCCTAAAGTTCTAATTTCCTCTACCTCTGTTGCTGTTTGAATCACCTTTTCTCCTCTGTTTATCCTCAATCCTCAGTGCCATTTGAAAGCACTTATGGATTTTCTCCGGGTTAAAGAGGGTTAGTTCATCTTGAATGGAGAACTTAAGGCCATTGAGATACCTTGCAAGCTTCTGTTTTTCATTCTCAGGCATCTTGGCTTTCAATGTCACTTTGTGGAACTCCTCTATGTAGGTGCTCACATCCATGTCCTTCTATCTCAAGTTGTGCAACTTCTTGTTCAAGTTGACTTCATAATCTTCAAGGACAAATTGCTTCTTGATTTCAAGTACCATCTTCCTCCATGTAGAGATAGGATTCCTATCATCTTCTATCCTCTCATTTTGAATAAAATTCCACCAACTCAAGGCTGGCCCTTTCATTCTTGATTTGGCAATCCTAACTTTCTGATTTTCTGTCACTTCTTCACATTCAAAATAGTTCTCCATTGCCTCAATCCAATCAAGGCATTCCTCTGGGTTCATCTTACCAGGAAACATAGGTAAGTCTGTCGTAGTATCCTTCCTACTCAACTTTCCAAGTGCATCTAGGAATTGTCTCTCTAACATGCCTCCTTGTGGCTTTTCCATAGGCACTTCTTCTTTCTCATCTTGATCCTCTTCATCTGAATCCAAGATGACCTCTGGCTTCTTCTTCTTGTCTTTATCTTTCTTCAACTTTTCTATCTCAGCCTCCATCCTTTTGTTCTTGGCTACTTGCTCTCTCACTATCTTTGCCAATTCAACATTAGTCACCTTTGAAGGAATTTCCTCCTCTTCTTCTCTATCTCCCATCTCTTTAATGGCTCTGATACCACCTGATGCAGAGTGGAACAAGGGAAGCACAACACAAAGAAAGTTTGTTCTCCTTAGCCCACTCACCCACTTCACTTCTTCAATCCAACACAATCAAAGGCACATTCAAGGGTAAATGAAGGATTTGTTACTTAGACTCTTGTCCAACTCTCAAGGCTATGTCTACACCTTCACGCAGGTCTAAAAACACCTTACCAACACTTGGTTTGATCACCAACTTCCTAAAACTCTCCAACCTATACCTTGACTAGTAAGGCTACTAGCCCTCCAAACTAGGTTTTCTTCACACAACTTGACAAAATCCCAAATGACTAGGCAAAAAAATGATGGTTTTAGATACCCTCTATGGAACCCTATCAAACTTCCAAGTCTATTGTTCCAACTCTACTCCAGCAATCCAGAACACTCATTAGGTCTCTAGGCCTAATTGATCAATTTAGGCTAGGTTACAAAGCAAGTGCTCAAAATTGGGTGCATAGATCAGGGGCAAGAACTTGGAATGACTCTACCATACACAAAAAACACAAAACCATCATTCATTCAGTCACCCTATCAAGATTATATCATCTACAACCTCAAATAGTATGAATTTGGTCAAATACAAGGAAATACTTGACCTAGAGCATCATCTTAAAATTTGAAAACAGCATCTCCCAACCAAATGCTTTTGGAATCCCATAATACACATCCCTAGCCTACATTTCACCAGTTTTTATGAATTTTCACTAGTGGGAATGCATTCTAGGGCCGGATGTATGTAGCAAACCCTAGAAAATAGGGTTTCTAGACCAGTCTTGAAAGAAAATACAATATCTTATGATCCTGACCACTTCAAGACCTCAAACTAGATTCATATGAACCTTGACTCCAAGAACTTTCAAAAAAATAACATTTACACAACTGACAAGTCCGTACAGGTCGTACACAGTACAAAAAGTAGGAAAAATGACTGTTTTCTGTAGTTTCAATGCCCCAAAACTTCGTACCAGATGTCCTCTGCCGTACAGGAGTGAAATACAATTGTGTTCAACTAATCCAAGTCAGTGTCTAACTTCCAAAAGCATATTCAACCTCCCAAACTAAGTTGTAATCGGCCAATGTGTCATTGACACTATTGGCAGCCTTTTACACTATGGAGTTTTTGCATTTTCAAAAGGATGGCGATTTGTTTTGATTGTCCAAAGGAATAAAAACCACCATCCTACTTCCTACATGTTAAAACACTAGAATCACCCAAACAAAATCAAAAACCAACATTAGACCTACTAGGCCTAAGTGGCTCAACAGGGGTCTAGATGGACTAAGCATGATAGAGGTTTATAGGGTCACCTCAATCATCTTGACCACACAAAAGGGACCATACAAACATGGCTAAAGCCTTATTACAACAAAACTACAAATTTCAAAAAAAAAATGCTGTCAAATTGACTTTAGGAACCAAGGTGCTCCTAGGTGCCCTGCACCAAAAATGAAAGATGCAGGTTCCTGGAAGGAGGCCATGGAGGATGAGATGGCTTCTTTGGAAAATAATCAAACTTGGGACTTGGTGCCTTTGCTTCATAGACAGAAACCCATTAGATGCAAATGGGTGTTCAAGAAGAAATTTGGTGCAGATGGCAGTGTTGAGAAGTATAAGGCCACACTAGTTGCGAAAGGGTATTCACAAGTGGAGGATATAGATTATGGTGAGATCTTCTCTCCCGTTGCAAAGATGACATCCATTCGGTTCCTGTTATCTCTTGCAGCAGCTTATGACTTAGAGGTGGAGTAGATGGATGTGAAGATAGCTTTCCTTCATGGTGATTTGGAGGAAGAAATCTACATAGCACAGCCAGAGCATTACATGATGAAAGGTAAAAAAAATTTGGTTTGCAAGTTAAAGAAGTCTTTGTATGGTTTGAAGCAATCTCCTAGGATGTGGTACTTGAAGTTTGATGCCTTTGTGTTGTCAATTGGATTTGTGAGATCGAAATCGGATCACTGTGTGTATTATAAGTTTGATGGTGATCGTATTCTCATTGTTGCACTGTATGTTGATGATATGTTTCTCATTGGGAAGGGTAAGAATATGATTTCTGATTTTAAGTCTTAATTGTCAGCATAGTTTGAAATGAAAGATTTAGGGGCAGCCAGGTACATTCTAGGAATGGAAATCAGAAGAGACAGAGCTAACAAAAAACTTTGGTTAAGCCAGAGTAAGTATGTGAAGACCATGTTGGATAGGTTCAGCATGGCAGATTGTAGACCATTGTGTGTTCATGTTTCTTTGGGGACAAAGTTGTCTATTAATGATTGTCCAAAATCTCCTAGTGAGGTGGAGGACATGAGCAGAGTACCTTATGCTAGTGTTGTTGGCAGTTTGATGTATGCTATGGTCTGCACAAGACTAGACATTTCCCAAGCAGTGGGAGTCCTTAGTCGATTTATGACTAATCTTGGATGGATTCATTAGGATGCAGTTAAGCGAGTGTTCAGATATTTGAGGGGTACTTCCAAGTATTCCATATGCTATCATGGTAATGTTACTGGACCTCCACATTCTGTTGATATTCATGGATTTGTGGATTCAGATTGGGTAGGTGACATTGATAGCAGGAGATCCACCAGTGCTTATGTATTTACACTGTTTGGTGGTGCTATTACTCGGATGAGTAAGCGACAACCTGTGGTTGCTTTATCTATGATAGAAGTTGGGACATGGCAGCAACTCATGCTTGTAAGGAAGCCATTTGGCTTAAGAGATTGTGTTCAGATATTGGTGTTGATGTAGAACATATTACTATTTGTTGTGACAGTCAGAGTGTGATTTGCCTTCAGAAGAATCCAACTTTTCATTCCAGAACAAAGCATATTGATGTACAGTTTCACTTCGTGTGAGACATGGTAGAGGATGGGAAGGTAAATTTGGAGAAGGTAGATACTTTGAAGAATGTTGCAGATGCATTAACGAAGCCAGTGAGCACAGAGAAGTTCAGATGGCATTCAAAGTCTATGAGCCTCTCAGCCTATAGCAGTTAAATCTTGTTATTCTATTGGCTCTTACAAGGTGTTATACAAGTGGGAGAATGTTGGGAATTAAGGTGTCTCAACCTTGGTAATTTCTTGCTTTATTTATGATTGTATTTATTTAATCATTGCCTATGTTGTAAATTAATTGTAAATTCTATATTGTCATTTTGTGGGATGTGGCACGATGATGTGTCATCCTACATGGAAGATGACAACTTGTAATTTTGTCCTCACATGAGGAGATAGGTGTCCCACTTAGTGGTAGGAATATTTTGCCATGTGTCAGCATCTTGGATGTTGTGTAAGGGAATGTTGACCGAAACGGTTATGACAGATTCCTATGATGAAGTTATGACATGTAAGAGTCAGAAATAGAAGCTTGTAACACAGGTGAAGACATATGTCATGAAGCATCTTTGAAAAAGGCATATTTGGCTGCCCCAAGGTGGACTATGACATGTTGTAAGAGAATATGCTATTTATAGCCTATGTATGACAGATTCTCTTACAGCTGTAAGTTGTAACTGTTATGACAAATTCTGACAGTCGTAAGTGTTGTAAGAGCATCTATCATAGCCCATTTTGGGAATAGGTGACCCCTTTGGGATGGGAGTTGTGGACAAGTGTCAGGAACATTCTACAATATTGACCAAGTGTCCTTAGGCGTGGGTTTTGGGCCATGAGGCCAAGTTGGACGCCCATTCCAAGATAGGACCAATTTTGCCTTGTATATTCTATATAAACAGGTGCTTGGAGGAGGAGATGTATTATGTGATTGGCAGGTACTGTTATGCTGCTGAATTGACTCCAGACACAAGTGTCGAAGACCATTGAAGCTTGCATTGCAAGTTTATTGTAAACAATATTCAGTTTTGATAATACATTGTGCAAGTTTCTGAGTGTGGGGTTTTTCACCTGATAAGGATTTTCCCCACGATATATCTTATCTCTCTTCTTTTGTCTTCTTTCTGGTTCTATTCGTATTGCTGTAATATCTCTGTTATATGTTTCATGTTGCTATAATTGTAAGATTAATTTGAATTTTTATAGCTCTCCCCTCATTAGATTAGTGTAGGAAGCAATTTCTGCACATCTAGCTTCCTTTCAATAAGGGCAAACAATGAAGCCAAGCCAAAGTTCGACAAAAGATAGTTTTGCCAATAAGGTAAAATAGAGATGAAAAAGACAAACCAAAGGCAAAGCTCACAAAATAGATTTTTATCGACAAAGAAGAAAAGATGGAGCCAAAGGAAAGTTAGAAAAAATGACTTTTTATTGATAAAGGCAAAAGATGACAAAGTGAGAATAGTTTAGAAAAGTGGATTTTTGCCTATAAGGGCAAAAATGGGAGAAACTATAAGCTAGAGTTCAGAAAATTGAAAAGTTGTCGATAAAATATGAAATATGCAGAAGGCAAAGACATAATGGTTTGTAAAAGGTAAATTTTGTCGATAAGGCAAAATTCAAGCCAAAATCTTAAGTAAGTGCAAAATCAGTAAAAAAATAGAGTTTGTAATGTATTGTAGGCTTTAAATATTTGGATTTGAATATTTAAAGTGTTGTAAAATCTCTTTAAAAGGAGATTTTGGTGGGAAAAATATTTGAATATCTTCTTCTACCATTAATGCTGAATCAAATCTGCCCAGTTACTTCATCTCTAGATATTTTCATATATATTGTTGTAGATGATGAATCAGCTACCTGCATTCAATGCAACAAATATCTCCCAGCTACTTCAAGATCCAATAGATTTTCTGCAATTAATTCTTGCAGATAAACATTCCTTCTGCCAGGGATATATTCTGACAGGCCCATGGGGTGAATTTATTAAGACAGATGACTTAGGTCAATGTAATGAAATGCTATATATACATGTAGAAAAGATTTAATGAGGGTTGGATACAAATATTTTTTGTACTCCAAACAGAACCCTCCTCTGTTGTAACTGTGCCTTTCTGATTAATACATGCTGGTTGTTTTACCTCTTCATGCTTGTTTTAGCTGTGTAATCTAGGAATGGTTTTTCTGTGAATGTTTAGTTCCTTTCAATCCTTTCTTACTCTTTACCTCTGTTAGAATCTGCTAGATCTGTGTAAGTTTATCAGCTGTATCTAGTTATTTTGTGTATTTTAGTTCTGTGAGTGTTCTATATTAAAACCTGGTGTATCACCTTTTAATTTTAGTTTCATCCTTTTTCCCCTTTTCCTCAATGGTGGATAAATTAGGTTTAGTCTTAGCAATAGTTGAATCTCCCATTTAGCGAAGGAACCAGCCTCTCTCTAGAGATTTGATTTCCTTTCAAGGTCCCACACCTGGAAATCATCTCAATGTTTCACTAGATTGTTGGAGCCATAAACCCCTCCAACACAGGGTGCAAATCCTAGCGACAACATCTACCTCCATGCACACCAATACAATCTACTCCTAGCAATCCAAAACCATACAATATCTAAATCTCCCTAATATCCAAAATCACAAGAACGTCCTTATCCATGTGCATCGCAATCTAGCACCATAATCAAGATCATCTAATCACATCCATGATCTTGTTCCCAGCCTTGTTGCAAGCCTTTGATCAACATTATCCATCATCATCATTGAGATATATCATTCCCAATCCTCATGTTGTCCTTATCATCAACAACACAATCAACCATCATCCATCCATCAATCTTTAGCTTTTCAGCTTGACCAGGAGAAACATTGTGTTTGTCTTTGAATATTTTTTTGTGCATGCATGCTTGCTTGTGTATGTATATTATCTTTTTATATTGCATCATCAATGGTCCCTGTAACCTACCTACCACAATGTTATCATGATCTTCCATATCATGGTGCTATACGACATAGGGTTTCTTGTGACCTTATCGGTTGGCTTTTTACACATGGGACACATTGTCACCCTGGTTCCTTATACCTTGGTGCATAACATCTCAGGCCATATCAAATAAAGATGGCTCTATCACTCAATCTTAGCGAGTCTTCTTCTACAAAGGGAGAGCATCATTTGAGTGCTTTACCTCCAACCATAGACTTGTGGTCTCCCACACACCTTCCTTCCTGGAAGTGGCCCTACCCTTCATGAAGATAATAGAAATAAGGAACCAATAGGTTTTTCCATCTGGGTCCTAGTGTTGTGTCCTACATAACACAATCGACCATACAACTCTAGACAATCTTCTAGCTAAGTATGATCCTACTAACAAGTTACGCCATCTAGACACTATGAACCGACTAATGCATGCAGAGACTTATGGATCACTTTGGCCAAAGTTTCTATATAAATAGACGTTTGCTATAAACGTAGTCATGTGTTCACACACCTCTAACTCTATTTGAGGACTATCTCATCCTATAGTTGATTTATTTGACTAAGACACTAGTCATGAATCGTCTTGTCTAAGTTTAACTCCTAGTCCATCTGACTTAGAATTCATTCTTGGATTCTAGGATATAAATACAATGAATAAGTTTAAAAAGACTTAATCTTTCAAAAAGTCCTTTGTTGCATTCTTGAAAACATTAGAGTCTATGACTTCCTATCACTGTACTCATCGACTCTAAATTAAGCATTCTAGTGCTTGATGTTGTGTACCAACTTCAAAAACTTATTAAACCTTTCCTAAGGTATCCTTGTCTTGAATTATGGGCTCTCGACTATACACTATTGACCATAAGTATACTAAGTTTACTAAATGACATAATTATATTGAGAGTTTACTAGACCCATCTGGGTTCATCTTAGGGATTTATCCTCTCTTAACTGAATATACAAAATGCTATCAAAAACTCTCGTTATACAAAAATAATAATATTACATGAGTATATTGGCCTCTAGTCTTCTCTAGACCACTTAGGCTTTACTCAACTTTATGTTTCTCATATATTTACCATAGAACATGGGTTTCTAATTTTACATAAATAAACTCTTGTAAATATTGTTCATAACATAAACACTATAAACAAAGTTTGATCTCCAAAATAGATTATGAGTCTATAGAGAATAATAAACCAATTCAATCAGATAGTCTTCTTTCATCCACTAACTCTGGATATAGAATGGTTCAATACCTATGCACTTCATCGTTGCACAAGATATAAACATATCCATTTTATGAGCATATATAATAATATGGACATACCTTAATGATCCAATGATAACCAATATCATTCTAGTTTTCTTAAAAATAAAGAGACCTTATACTAAGTCTTTAAAATGAAAACTAAACAATCTTGAATGTAATAAAAAGATACATAGGATTCATCACTGTCCTACCCATTGGTCTTAACTCCTATATCTCCTTAGAGTTCTCTGGTGACTCAATTGGGTTTTAGACAGATAAAAACATCTCAGTTATATAATAAAAGATAAGTCAGTAATAGCAACTCAGTCTACTACCAACATACATCTCTTTGGCCTGTAAAAGTATACATCTCTTCAGCATGTATAAGTATACCTCTTCAACCTATATTAGTATACATCTCTTCAACTTGTATAAGTATACCTCTTTGACCTGTATAAGTATACATTTCTTTAGCCTGTATAAGTATACATAGTGAGTACAAAAAGAAGTCTCTAATTTCCTTATCGTGGTTAATCTTTGACAAGATAATAGAGATAACTTACTCTCATTATACTAGATTGAAAGCATAGCTAGCTATTTGTCTATCTCAATACTAACAAACATAACTAATCAGCCATAAGTTTACATTGGCTTAATAGACTATCAACCTTGAGTTTGTATAGAGATAAGGTATGATATCGGCCTTAAGTTTACATGGAGATAAGGCAAAGTATCGGCCTTATATTTACATAGAGACAATGCAAAGTATCAGCCTTATATTTACACAAAGATAAGGCAAAATATCACCCTTATATTTACACTGAGATAAGGCAAAGTATCGACCTTATATTTACATAGAGATAAGGCAAAGTATCAGCCTTATATTTACACAGAGATAAGATAAAATATCTGCCTTGATCTTACACAGTAACATGGTAAGATAATGGCCTTATATCTATCAACTATAAACAAAAACTAACAGTCATTAGACATAGGAGAGCTTTACCTACATCGGCCATAAAACACAGTAATGTTTGGCCTTATATTTAAAGAGTATCGACCTTATAATCCTGACCTTATAAGATACAGAGTATCAATCAAAACATACACTAAGTATTGACTATAGCAAAGTAGAGTAATGACTCTAAACTGATACAAAGCATTGTCTCACATGCAAAGCATTGACTGTGACATAAACCAAGCATCCATTATAAAATAAACAAAACAAAACTATTCATAAAACTTGTAACAAGCCATCTCTTGTTAATACAAAATTAACCAACTTAATCATCATTAAGTCTAAAATCATGATTAACATAATCAAAGTGAAACAAATAACAATCAATATGATATTCAAAATCAATATGCATATCTTTTTTAGACACATCAAAAATGAAAATTTACAATCATGCCAAAGATATCATATTAGTGATTTACATTCACTATACATTTACAATGTTTTGCTCATAGCATAATTGATAAATTATACATAATGATGACTATCAAGTCATATAAGATAATGTAATGTATCTAGAACTTTGACATCTATCTTCTTAAGCCTTGGCTAGTCTTCTGCTTCAAAAGGAGAGCATCGAGAGCTTTTCCTCCAACCATAGACCAGTGGTCCCCCACACAACTTCCTACTTGGAAGTTGTTGCTTATTTTTCCCGAATCGACAGAGGGTTTGCCAGTTCCTATGCACAAGCTGATTCGGCCAACAGAAACGGGAGGTTGCATGAGCTGCCTCCCCTTCACTTCTGGTTCTGCTGCACAAAGGGGGGTGTCCCTATTTGATAAAGATGTAACATTTACTCTCCAAATGACATAAAGATTTAGCTTTCTAATGACAGGTAGAATACTCTAATTTTGGGACCAAGATTTGTGTGACAAATCACAAGGCTAGCAACATTCTTGGACATATGTGTCTGGTTAAGGATGAGAGTATGCAGGGGTTCCTAAGCCTACTCCTACAACTAACAGGTTGGGATAATGGAATGATTAGTTTGATGGATTGGATGCAAGACAGGGGGTTTTGGATCATAACTACTTCACAAGAACAGACCGGTGCCTATCTCAGGGCAAGGATTCAACTAGACGTATACATAAGAATGGCTTGCAACTGGCATTCAAGTTTCAAGGGGTTAGGACTGGTATTTGCCTTACAAACACCACCCAAGGATAAGTATTTAACTGCCCATACTTACAGATATCCTAGTTGACATACATTCTTCTCCATACCTTAACCTAAAACATTTTAATCCACTCCTTGAATAGAAGTTACAGATTGGGCATGTGGTATAGCAAAACTATACCCTAGAATCTGAGAAACCCTTAGCAACTAGATTCAGAAGAAGAAAATGCATACAACAAGTGGAGACAGACAGATAAACACATGCAATAACGCATTTTTCATATACAATGACAAGAAACTGAATATATGTGCAAGATACAACTCAGATGCAACACATAAACTCCACAGAGATAAAAATAGACAGGAAATGCTCTGTATTTCGTTATTTACACAAAAAATTGCCCAAGTCTTCAACAACCAACTATGAGTGACACAGTTTGCATTTTATAGCAAAACTGTGTACTCAGCCAAAATTACAACGGTCAACTCAAAAATCGCCAGATACAATGCATCGTGAGAAATGGCACTCAAAATTGAATGCAGCCAGGAAGCAGAGGAAGAGAGTAGGTGGGCTTAGGATCTGAGTTGCTGCTCAGAGACATGCATCTTAAAAAAGGTGGTTGACCTGTCCATCATTGACCCATACCATTGCATTTCTGCCATTAATGCTTCAGCTACTTGTAGCCTCTTCTAGAATGCAGCAGCGGACACATCTAAAGTTTTCCTGCTCAAAAAATGACTTCAAACACTCAGGAAAAAACCTTCGCTACGGTCTCAAAGCATGGCCGTCGATCACCCTCCTATCGCCAGGATCAATGGCGTCAAAAAATGTTGAAAAGTCATCGGCTAGTGAAATTGTGCCACGTAGGCACCTCACATTTCTATCGCTGGCTTTTCCATTCCTTATTTTTTCCTTTTCGCCCTACATATGCATGAACATATGCATATACAATCGCCCTTCATACAAGGCGGACCCCAAAACATCATAGAACAAATTGAAAATCAACCATTAGGTCCGCTTTGCAACATCTTTCCTCGCATATCCTCTTTGTATATGTGCACATACAAACACCATATACATGCACGCCACAGACACCAAATGTTTATGAAGCAACTTGAAATCTTCATCGGGTCCAGATTGTATGTCTTCCTTTGTACCTCCATTTTGTATGTTGCACATACAAAAGCAAATATACAAGTTGCGGATTCTAACTCATTTATCAGCCAGATTGGAGAACCTTTCGAATCCAACTTGCATCTCATCAAATGTATATTTCCTTTGTATGCCGAATATACAAACTCATTTGTATATACCCGCGCGCCCTACCACATGTATCTTCCCCACTGCACTGTAGCAAATGCATCTTTGCACCTTTGTATGTTTTGCTTGCATCCACAAATATACAAACCTCTAATATACAACTGCGGTATCTTCAACAAAATATTCCAGGAATGTATCTTCCGCTCGCCACTGTGGCAATTGTATATTAGCACACCCTTGTATATTTTGCTTTGTATATGACCTGATATACAAAGCAGGAATATTCCCCAGAATCTACGAAAGATTCCCCCTTTGTATATGCACCTTTTAGAGCCCGATATACAATCAGAAATGCACCTAACTCAATTTTTCAAAGGGCTATAGAGATTTTTGACCCGCCAATGCACATTTTGACCTACATGTATATACAAACACCTTTGTATATATACAAAGACACTTGTACCTTAACTTATTTTTTGCATTTTTCAATTGAAACCAAACTGCTCATACAGGCGGTAACAGAAGTGACCCTACCCTTCACCAAGGGAATATATATAAGGAATCAATTGGTTTTCCATCTGAGTATCTAGTGTTGTGTCCTTCACAATACTTCACGGTCATACAACTATAGATCCACTCTAACTATGTATGACACTACTGGAAGCATTGTGCCATATGGAGCATAGTGAACTGACTAATGCATGCAGAGACAGATGCATTACTTTGGCCAAAGTTTTATATACATGACGTTTCATAATGAACGTAGTCGACTATTCACACACCTCGACTCGACTTAGAAGTTGTCTCATCCTACAGTGTTCAATTTTAACCCTCCTAGGTCATAGTACAAAAGTTGGGTTTAATTCACCCTCAGTTCATCTTTCTTGGACTTTTGACTCCAGTCTCCAGGAGTACATCTATTGATTATTTGTTGTCTATGAAATAGGGAACCTATGACTCCACGTCACTCTATTCTCATTTTTCTTTTTCAATTTCATGTTCATAGTTTCCAATCTCAAGAGACCATCCTTGGTCTAAGTTTTTCTATGGTTACTTGTGTTCAAGGTTTTCATCAATTTCATATCAACTATACGACTTGCCGATGTAGGCTAATAGTCATCAATATTAGTTCCATCATTTGTCAAAACAATTCAAATGGGTTCTTGAAACCCTTAGCCTCATCCACAAAGCTTTGTCATATCAAAAGAGGCATATACATAATACGTACTCTACTACAAAGTTATCACACTCATTTTCGAATTACTTCCTTCATGGAATTAATAGTAATAATGGATGGGTTTACTAATTGACATGCGTAAGCCGGCATGCACTCTATGCAACCTTAAGCAAGGTTTATCAATAATAAACTAGTTTTATGCCATGGCAAGACAAGTCTTGCTATTCTTTTTAAATCACAATAGCTTACACCCGAAGGTATAGTATTAACATTCTTAAACATAAGGAGTACCCTTTTCCTTATAAGTGCCTCGATTGTCTTATAGTTTAAATACTATCAAAGACAAGGTTGACAAGATTATCTCATTGTTCAAATAAATGGCCATCGACCTTCTTCTAAACTATGTTACCTCTCCTCGAGGCACCAACTATCAGCCTAATGATAGGCTCAGGGTTTGGTATTGCAAGGCTCATAGCCTGCTCGATGGTAATCATTTGTCATTATGGCATTCGACCTACCAAGAATGCAATCATAGCACAATGCTTATAAACAAAATGTTACCTGTTCTCAGCCTTATCGGCTTCAAGAACTTGAGACTGTTACAACAGTAATCATAGATATTTGGCCTTTTGGCCTCAACATAATAATCAAAGAATACAATTTTTTAGATAAACTAAAGCATATTCTTTTTAACTCTTCAGCCTCGAAGGCTGTAATGTGGTTATACACATATTATCATCATCAAAAGGGAATACATGGTCAACCTACGACCACTCTAATTATCATATATTATCATAAGAATGCTCTGCATTCTACAAAGCAAATATGACTATATTAACAGTCTTACCTCAAAATGGTTTGAACTAAGTTATGTCCAGCCAAGGTCCAGTGTACATTTTCCTTCGCGGCTCACAAACAATGCAAAGATACTCTATAGCTTTTTCCTTCCTGAGCTCTCTCTCTCTCTTCCCAGATAGATAACCAATGACAACAACAATGCATAATCATCTTGAAAAGGTTCTATACTTTGCATGTTAAACTTCCCACCACCCCATGAAATCTGCCACCTTCAAAGTGGGGTGTGGTTTTTTCCTCGGTGGGCATCTTGTCACCCGCAGGTAAGACTTCACTTAGATAACCAAAAATTACTTCCCATTCGGAAGTTAAGACAATTATTCAAGCTCGTGGTAAGCTCTAATACCGTTACCACTCCCTCCACTCATCGTGGATAGTGGTACGATTGGTGACATAATATAAAAGCTTACACCATAATGTGCTCGACCACTTAAAGACATAGACATGTCTCACATACTATCATTTATAAAGAAATGATACTATAGGGATATCAAATAATCTAGGGTATTACCTAGCTATGTTATCATCGTAAAGGTGGTAACATAAACATGCGATTATGGGGTCAAGTCTTACTCCTCCAATTTGCTATATTAGACTTGATAAGATATTTAAATGATAAACACAAGGTTTAATAAAGGAAATTAATGTAAACATAGGAAAAGTTGACATCACACAAGCTTACTATCGACTACGAGAATGTTCTAAGAACATTGCTTAGTCGATTTGACATAAATAACATCGAGAGACCCTAACACGACTTTACTGACCTTAGTTGAATTGAAATCAACTTATAAGGATAAAAATACTTATACTCACCCCAACTTGGTTCACAAACAATCAATTTGATACTCATATGGCATTTTGATCTATTCCGAACATCTAGTTCCTTCTTCCCTGATGATACTCTCCTTCCATCCTCGAAGGAAGATTATTTTCCTAGTTTCACTCACAACCATACAATCATGATCTGTGTGTCATCATTTAATTCATAAACCATTATGATCAAATAATCTTAGCAATAAGTAATCTCATGCTTAATATAAACATAAATCAATATCTAAGTAATCAATGATTTCACTTGATATTCTCCATAAACATCAAATCATTAATCTAAGATTAATTGTCTTGTTTACCACATAAAAGTGATATTAGGCTAAATCATGGGTTGGGGATGTAACATATCTCCCCTTATAAGAATCATCATCCCCGATGATTTAATGTCTCGAAAAGTCAAATCAACATAATGAAAAAGTGTTTACTCAACATAGTAAAGAGTTTTTAAAATGTTTGTAGTTGCATATATAAGCATGTTTAGGTTTTCATTTGCAAACTAGAGATAGACATTGCGAACTTGTGATCTTATGCTAAAGTGATTCAAGGCTTTCATTATGTTGTAGAGCAGTATTGTGTTGTTATTGTGTTTGTTTGTTACAAATTTGGCTCCATCTCCTCATGGCATGAAAGAGCTTCTTCCTTCCATGAGATCTATATCTTCAAGGTGACATTTACTTGTGTTTTCAATCATTTATCATTTGGAATTTGCCTCTATCCTACAGGGATATGCACTCTTATCGGACAACGATTTTCAAAAGACTTGAATGTCTCTCTGGGTCTTGACCGAGGCAAGCCTCTAAACACCACAACCCCCAATCACACTCCTTTGTGATTGCAAGTTATAGGTACTGAGTTTCATAGAGTGGAGTTGCGAAGGAAGGTTGCAGACGACAAGGATTCATGATCTAAAAGAAAGAAGTGAAATGGAGCATTTTCGGGACATGGGCACCTAGGGCAATGTCCTCCAGAGTTTCAGAGATGGGAATTAGAGTTATAGAGACATTCTGCATCTGAAGGAGCTTCCACATCCTGAAAATCAGCCTGCACTAGACTAGGGTGCCTAGGGCAGTGTCCTCCATATTTTGAGTGACAAAAACAGACAGAATAGTGATTATCAGTGTCGAAAGGAGTTTTGCATTCTACGAAGAAAACAATGCCTTGGACTTGGGCACCCAGGGCATTGTCCTCGAATATTCTGAATTCTAAACTTTGAAAAATAGTCAGTTATTAATCTCTGTCCTTTTCCTTAATATGTAAGCATTTATCTGAATTTACCAGTTTATTCACTGTTTTGCACAATTAGGGTTTCTTGCATATTTAAGGATTGAACTGAGACATTAATTAGCAATTTCTAAGTTTCCACATCGTTCCAAGTGACAGCCCAACCAGTTAGGTGAATGCTCTCGCTTACTAGAGATTCAACTTGGTTGATATGTCCTTGAATGCTTGTAGTGAAAGGAGGATCTAAAAACCCTCAAACCAAACTAAAATCAATCCCTCCCTTTTCATTCCAAAACATTTTGTGAAGAGGGAGGGATTGAATTTAGTTTTGTTTGATGGTTTGATGGGTTTAGATCCTCCTTTCACTATAAACATTCAAGGACATATCAATTGAGTTGAATCTCTACTAAGCGAGAGAATTCACCTAACAAGTTGGGCTATCACTTGGAACGATGTGGAAACTCAAAAATTGTTAATTAATATCTCACTTCAATCCTTAAATATGCAAGAAGCCCTAATTTGCAAAATAGTGAATAAACTGGTAAATTCAGATAAATACTTACAAATTAAGGAAAAGGACAGAGATTAATAACTAACCATTTTTCAAAGTTCAGAATTCAGAATATTCAAGGACAATGCCCCAGGTGCCCAAGTCCAAGGCACTGTTTTCTTCTCAGAATGTTGAACTCCTTCTAGCACTGATAATCATTGTTCTGTTTGTTTTCATCACTTGAAATACGAAGGACACTGCCCTAGGCACCCAAATCCAAGGCAGGCTAATTTTCAGGATATGGAAGCTCATTCAAATGTAGAATGTCCCTGTTGTTTTATGGAAATGTGAACAATAGCAATAATGAACTAAAATCCAATAACACAATAGAAAATGAGACATGCAAATAAGCAAAAGATAATACATTTGCAACCTGATTTACCTCTCTGCTTCCATTGTTTGCCTATCTATTCTTGATCTTGATTGTAATGAAGCCCTCAGAAGCGTATACTCCCTTGCTTAAGAATAGAATGTCTATGATATGAATGTGCTATGAAGATGAGCTTCAAAGCAATGGGGTGATCTCAAGCAAATGGATAGTAATGGGTTGCCAAAGGTGCGCTAGTAATTTGACAAAGTAATTCTACTTAAAGCTTGGATGATAGAAATGGAGGAATAAGGTTCAATTTATAGACTCAGAAGAGAAGAGATCAACAGTTGAGAAGAAATAAGAAGATCATGTTGGATCTAGGGCATACAACTGAGAGGGGGGGTGAATCAGTTGTATGAAAACTTCTTCTTACTTCAAACACTTGATTCTTCGTTGTTAGTTAACAGCATATCAATTAATCATCCATGAAAGCATAATGCATAAACACAAGAGCAGATAAACATCAACACATTGAACACCAAGATTTTGACGTGGAAAACCCGGTTAAGGGAAAAACCACGGGGTGATTAACCCAAGGATTATTCTCTGTTAGAAGAATAAGAAAAAGAATGGCACTTGCCAATTAGGGCTCACTGCCTGAGCACACTGCTCACAAAAAGGCCCACTGCCTACAAGGAGACACACTGTCTACAAAGTGATAAGAATCACAATCTTGAACTGAAGAATGACATCTCTACCATGTCTGGATCAGTTCCATTTAAGCCCAAAAACCCCTGCTCTGCCTTTCGCACTTCTCTTCGCTATGCCACACTCATCCACACAAATCTTCCTCCAAAATGAATTCTCAAACACTTATTTATACAAGAAATTGACTTAGGAACAATCATCTAAGTCGGCAATCAACCATAAAGACATTCGCAAGATGATTAATACATTCAGTCGACCACCACAAGAACATTCGCAAGATGAACAACTCATCCGATTAGCTAGTCTAAACAAGAACTTCATCCAGAAGAATATCTTCAATTCCAGGCTCTACCACTAATACGGATCAACAAAAAAACCTCAACACAATCCAGGAACCTTCACAAGCCTGCCTGAATGACCAGGTACATCCGCACTTTCTCTACTTACTGGAATCTCTTCTCTTCCTCATCCGAAACTTCAAGAACATAGTCTGTCGCCACTGTCACAATGTAAAAGGTACTTCTGGACCTCAAAATCATATGCAACTCGAGATGACACATCACAAGGACATCCCAAACACTCCTTCCAATCCGTAGATTAGGATTATACAATTTCAGACCTCACTGAACCTTTCTGTGATCCTCTGTCACCTCTGAACACTTGCCGGAACCGGTTCCACACAGACAGCCATAACTTCTTTAGATCTTCATGTGGACCTCTGAAATCTTAACTGAAACATCTCAAGACTCATATCTACAAAACCCTTTAATCCGCATCCTCCGGTTCACAACCTATACAATACATTTGCCTTTTTCTCATCACTGTTCTTCACTGTTCCTAACTGAGGCTAATTTTCTCAATATCCTTAGCACACAACTCATCCAATCCTTCTTGTCAATGCAATATGAGTATGTTGACATCAATGACAACACTGATTCACCTCATACTTGCAACAATCTCCACCTTTGTCATTGATGGCAACATATGATGTGAAAAACCATCAAGACAAGAACTTCTCCTTTCTGTCACAGCTCCCCCTATCAACAACATGTCTTCTCCTCATTTAATGCTCCCCCTTTGATCATCAGCCACTTGTTTTTCACATGTCTTCTCTCCCCCTTTGACATCAATGGCAAAGGGCTCATACTTGCAATTCTAACACATCAGAATCATACCAACTACTCCCCCTTAGTAGCAGCTCCCCATCATCAATCCGGATCACAAGATATGACTGTGATATCCACCGGACTGATGCACATCAGTGCATCCTAGTTCATCACCGAAGGGGCCATGACCCCTAACTTCTCCTGGAGATATTCAAAAGAGTCCTTGGGAAGAGGTTTAGTAAAGATATCTGCAATCTGATCCTTGGAGGGAACATACTCCAATCTGACTTCTTCCTTGTTCACTTGTTCTCTCAAAAAGTGAAACTTGATAGATATGTGCTTAGTCTTAGAATGTAATACCAGATTCTTAGAAATATTAATTGCACTTGAATTATCACAGAAAATTGTGATAGGCTTCTCATATTCAACTTTAATGTCTCTTAGCATCTGCTTCATCCATAAGATTTGAGTGCAACTATCTGCTGCTGCAATGTATTTTGCTTCAGTTGTAGACAGAGATATTGCATCTTGTTTCTTGCTTAGCCAAGAAACCAATCTCTTTCCCAAAAAGAATGCTCCACCACTGGTTCTCTTCCGGTCATCCACATCTCCTGCCCAATCTGCATCTGTGTAAGCATGAAGAGAGAAATCCAGATCTCTAGGGTACCATAGACCATACTCAGCTATTCCTTTCAAGTACCTAAAAATTCTTTTGATTGCCATAACATGAGATTCTTTAGGATCAGCCTAGAATCTTGCTACAAGACCAACAGCCTGCATTATATCTGGTCTAGTCTGAGTGAGACACAACAATCCGCCAATCATTGATCTATACTTTGTTTGATCTGCCTTTGGGGAGTCATCATCTTTGCTCAACTTACATCCGATTGCCATGGGAGTGTTCATTGGCTTTGAATCTTCCATACCAAATTTCCTCAACAATTCTTTCACATATTTGGTCTAAGAAATGAAGATCCCTTTCTTTGTTTGAGTAATTTGCAGACCCAAGAAGAAATTCATTTCACCAAGCATAGACATTTCAAACTCACTTTTCATCTGATTTGCAAAAGTTTTGCACATACTATCTCTTCCTCCAAGAATGATATCATCCACAAATACTTCAATAATCAAAATGTTTTCATGATCAATTTTGAAATATAAGTTATTGTCAGCAGTACCTTTGTTGAATCCAATCTGCACAAGATGCTTATCCAACCTCTCATACCATGCTCTTGGGGCTTGCTTTAATCCATACAATGCTTTCTTCAACTTGCAGACCATATCATTATTATCAGACAATTGAAATCCATCCAGTTGTTCAATGTAAACTTCTTCTTCCAGATCACCATTTAGGAAGGCAGACTTGACATCCATCTGATATACCTTGAAGTCTTTAAAGGCAGCAAATGCAAGGAATAATCTGACTGCTTCAATTCTTGCCACCGGAGCAAAGGTTTCTTCAAAATCAATTCCTTCTATTTGAGAGTAGCCTTTGCAGACCAATCTAGCTTTGTTTCTAATTACTTCACCAGCTTCATTCAGTTTGTTCCGGAAGACCCATTTGGTTCCAATCACATTCCTGTCTCTTGGTCTGGGAACAAGATCCCAAGTATGATTTTTCTCAATTTGCATCAATTCATCTTCCATTGTTTTGGTCCAGTTTTCATCATTACAAGCTTCATTTATTGTTTTAGGTTCAATCTTTGAAATCAGACAACATTCATCCTAATTTTGAGCAACATTCCTTCTAGTTTGCACACCTTTGTTTCTGTCACCTATGATCTGATCTTCAGAGTGGTTCTGTCTTACATACCTTGGAATTTTGGGAGTATCCTGCACTGTTGCTTCTTGATCAAGCTCATTCAGACCTATCTCTTCTTCCTGATTTACCAGATTAGGCTGATTCTGACTTACCGGAGAGGATTGAGTTCCTTGAATCTGAACACCATCTTGGTCATATTCATCAAGCTCATAAAATCTTGAGGGCTTCTCAATTCCTTCATCAACTTTCACATTAGTGCTTTCTATCATCTTCCTCAATCTCTTATTGTAACACCGGTATGCTTTGCTTTGAGTGGAGTAACCCAAGAAAATTCCTTCATCACTTCTAGCATCAAACTTTCCTAGATCTTCATCTCTTTTAATATAACACTTGCTACCGAATACTCTAAAATATTTCACAGTAGGGGTGATGCCAAACCAGAGTTCATAGGGGGTCTTACCGGTGTTGTTTCTGATTTGAACTCGATTGAGAGTGTAGACTGTAGTGCTGATAGCTTCTTTCCAAAACATTTGAGGAACATTTGCTTCCAACATCATTGTCCTGGCAGGTTCTTGGATGGTCCGGTTCTTTCTCTCAACTACTCCATTCTACTGTGGAGTCCTAGGAGCAAACAATTGTCTTCTTATACCCTGCTTCTCACAAAAGTCAATGAACTCACCAAATGTAAATTCACCACCTCTATCAGACCTTAGACATTTCAGTTTCAATCTAGTTTGATTCTCTACCATAGCTTTGAAGATTTTGAACTTCTCAAGGGCTTCTAATTTCTCCTTTAGGAAGGTAACCCACATCATCCGGGAATGGTCATCAATTAGCAACATGAAATATATATCACCTTGCAGACTCTTGATTCTTGTCGGACCACAGAGATCAATATGTACTAATTCCAACAATCCGGTAGAGGACTAATTTTTGCTTTTGAAGGAGACTCTGCTTTGTTTACCTAGCTGACATTCTTTGCACAAACTATTTGTAGGTTTCATCAATTTTGGAAGATCTCTTACAGCCTGAATATTGCTTATCTTGATGATGTTATCAAAATTTACATGACACATTCTTCTATGCCATAACCAACTCTGATCAACTTGAACAAACAGACAACTTTTATTTGAACCTACCAGATGAAAGATATTACCTTTTGTTTGAGTACCGGATGCAATTTCAGTTCTGAAGCTTGTAAAGATTCTGCATTTTCCATTCTTGAACCGGAGATCATAGCCTTTGTCCACTAACTGACCAACACTGAGAAGATTGTGCTTCAATCCTTCAACATATAGTACATTACCTATTTTGCTCTTTCCATCAAAGGAAATAGTTCCCCTACCTCTGATTCTCCCAGCAGAATTGTCACCAAACTTTACCATTCCTCCTTCATACCTTTCCAAATCCAAGAACTTGTTCTTGTCACCAGTCATATAGTGAGAACATCCACTATCAATAACCCAATCATCCTTTTCTTCCACTTGAGCAGCCAAAGCTCTTTCCACAACCTTGTGATTGACAGATTCAAAGGATATTGAATCTTCTTCTTTGATGGCAATAAACACCCATTCATTTCTGACTTTGCTTCCTAGTTCTGATTCATCTGTTACTCCTTCATTGTCATCTTCTTCATGAACATAATAGCAGTTCTTCTGAAACCTTTGTCTGTTAGAATTAGACCTTGCAGATCTTTCTGGACATCTTGAAGCAAAATGACCAATCTTATTGCAGTTGAAGCACTTAAAGGGTAGTTTTCCTTCATACTTACTAGATCCTCTTGGCAGTCTCTTTGCAATGAGGGCTTCAAGTTGAGCTGTTTCTGCTTCTTCTTCTTCCATGTCTCTTCTTGCTTGATCATACCAAGACAACTTCCTTGAAGAGTTTTCTCCCATCAAATCTCTGTTTGCCTTTCACATAGGCACTGGCTTTGAAAGCAGATTCAGTCTTGGGAGGATCATCTCCAAACTCGATCATTTCAAATGCAGCTAGTTTGCTAGCCAATTGTTCTCCTGTGACAGTTGTGTGGGCTCTGAATTCATCAATGGCAACAACCTTGATTTTGTAAGCAGCAGGAAGGGATCTGAAGATTTTGCAAACAATCTCATTTTCATCCAGAGTTCCACCAGCATTTCTAATTCCACATACCAGCTCATTCACTCTTGGCATAAAGGTAGTGATGTTTTCATCATCTCTCATCTTCAATCTTTCAAATTTCCCTTTCAGATTTACAACCTTGCACTCTTGACAAACTCATCTCCTTCATACAGAAGTTCCAGTTTAGTCAGGATCTCATATGCAGTTGGTAGGTCAATAACATTTGAGAGATCTGAGTCATTTAATGCGCTTAGCAGAGCTTCCTTGGTTCGCAGATTGTTTTCAGCATCTGTGATTTCATTCAGAGTTGTCGGACCACCTTGTGGAGGTACATATGGTTTTGAGACCATGGCCAAGTATGCTTTTCCCATACATTCCAAGTGACATTTCATGTGACCTTTCCAGAGAGTGAAGTTGGTTCCATCGAATTTTGGACTATCCTTCTTGTATGACGACATCCTAGATCTCCTCAAGTGGTTAAGCTCCTTTCAGAGGAACTTAGCTCTGATACCAATTGTTGGATCTAGGGCATACAACTAAGAGGGGGGGTGAATTAGTTGTATGAAAACTTCTTCTTACTTCAAACACTTGATTCTTCATTGTTAGTTAACAGCATATCAATTAATCATCCATGAAAGCATAATGCATAAACACAAGAGCAGATAAACATCAACACATTGAACACCAAGATTTTGACGTGGAAAACCCGGTTAAGGGAAAAACCACAGGGTGATTAACCGAAGGATTATTCTCTGTTAGAAGAATAAGAAAAAGAATGGCACTTGCCAATTAGGGCTCACTGCCCGAGCACACTGCTCACAAAAAGGCCCACTGCCTACAAGGAGACACATTGTCTACAAAGTGATAAGAATCACAATCTTGAACTGAAGAATGACATCTCTGCCATGTCTGGATCAGTTCCATTTAAGCCCAAAAACCCCTGCTCTGCCTTTCACACTTCTCTTCGCTATGCCACACTCATCCACACAAATCTTCCTCCAAAATGAATTCTCAAACACTTATTTATACAAGACATCGACTTAGGAACAATCATCTAAGTTAGCAATCAACCATAAGGACATTTGCAAGATGATTAATACATTCGGTCGACCACCACAAGAACATTCGCAAGATGAACAACTCATCCAGTCAGCTAGTCTGAACAAGAACTTCATCCAGAAGAATATCTTCAATTCTGGGCTCTACCACTAATGCGGATCAACAACAAAACCTCAACACGATCCAGGAACCTTCACAAGCCTACCTGAATGACTAGGTACATCCGCACTTTCTCTACTTACTGGAATCTCTTCTCTTCCTCATCTGAAACTTCAAGAACACAGTCTGTCGCCACTGTCACAATGCAAAAGGTACTTCCGGACCTCAAAATCATACATAACTCGAGATGACACATCACAAGGACATCCCAAACACTCCTTCCAATCCGCAGATTAGGATTATACAATTCCGGACCTCACCGGACCTTTCTGTGATCCTCTGTCACCTCTGAACACTTGCCAGAACTAGTTCCACACAGACAGCCATAACTTCTTCAGATATTCATGCGGACCTCTGAAATCTTAACTGAAACATCTCAAGACTCATATCTGCAAAACCCTTTAATCTGCATCCTCCAGTTCACAACCTATACAATACATTTGCCTTTTTCTCATCACTGTTCTTCACTGTTCCTAACTGAGGCTAATTTTCTCAATATCCTCAGCACACAGCTCATCCAATCCTTCTTGTCAATGCAATATGAGTATGTTGGCATCAATGACAACAGTGGTTCACCTCATACTTCCAACAGATCAATGGTTGAGAATGGTTGAGGAATGTGCATGAATAGAAAGAGGACAAATATCCAAGCTCCTTCATGCAACAGGGGAGTTAACTGAATAGATTGAAGAGTTAACAAAATTGATTGAGGAGTTGACTTAATAGATTGAGGAGTTAACTCAATGGACTAATCAGTTAACTGGGTTGATTGGGGAGTTGACTGAATTGACTAATCAGTTAAGTGAATTGATTGATTAGTGAACTCAAATGACTAATTAGTTAACAGATTTGATTAATGAGTTAACTAATTTTGACTGGAGGATAAATAGGGCATGTGGGTGAGGGAATATTAGCTAATTAAATATTTAAAATATTTAATTACATGTGCAACATGGTGAGGTGGAAAAGGTGAGGTGGAAAGGTGAGGTGGATTTATAGAATTAGGACTTAGGATAAAGGAATTTGGATTAATTAAATAATTTAGGATTATTTAATTATGTGAGACATTAGAATAATTTAGGAAATTTTAATTAAATAAAATGATTTTATTTAATTATGGGATAATGAACCAATCAAATAAACTTAGAATATTTATTTAATTGATAGAAGAAAATAAGAATTAAGATAAATATTAAAATATTTACTTAATTCGACATGAACCAATTTTAGGTGTATACATTTTGCCCCTCTTTGAAGCAATGTGTTTTATCACGTTGTTTCAAAGAATAAGAATTTTTCTGACAATGATACATGCCCCAGTTTGCCCCTGGTACAAGTTTGACGACAGGCTGCCCCCTCGGGAGATTGGACGGGTAAGGCCAAAGGGATGTGAGACGGACAATCTCACAATGAAGAAGGTTAGGTTTGAATAAAATGGGTGAAGAAAGAGCTGAATGATATGTGATGCAAGAGAAAATGATAACACACACAAGCAAGTGAGCAAGTATGCACAAATGATACAAGAACAAATAAGGTATTGCCCATGTCAAGCTGTAAACCAACTGATTAATTGATAACGATATATGACAGTGTTGTCATGGTAGGGAACGATATATCCCTAGAGCAACACGAAGGATAATGTCTAGTTTCAAGAAATGAAACATGTCATGTAAGATGCGTGTGTTGGTCTGATTTCTACAAGGCAACATCGTGTATAAGACAATTGATTGATTATAATTGATTGAGTTGGTTTACAACTAGACAAGGATCAAGACCACTGATTGTGATTGGATCATTTGACAAGATTGATTAACTTGATTGGTATGGACTAAGGATGGACTTGCATTTGGATCACTGCTCAGACTGACAACTAGAACTTTTGACGAGAGACACAATGATGATAGATAGAAAGTTGATTGATAGAAGAAAACACAAATGAAGGAATCACAAGCTTTGAATTGTAAACAATGATACTCTGCATAGAATCTTTATTGCATGGGATATGGATACAGATATGAAATACAATTGGATACGGTTGTTGGCAAGAGACACTATATGGATTCATGGTTGTTGTCATTGATGGCAACAAAGGTCATCCCACATATCCGCAAGTCATGATATGTCTCTACCGGAAGTCAGATTGAAGATTGTGGTGGTCCGGTGAACAAGAACAGAGCATGTGGCAAGGTCCGACAGATTGGTCCGGATCTCTCAGAGGAAGTGTCTTGGTGCAGTGCGGATCTGGGGAAGTCAAGAGGACTATCTTGAGTAGTATATTCCAAGGATTTAGCCTCCGGAGATGGACAAGGAAAAAGATATGAATAGTTGAGTACCGGATTCCTGAGAGACAGTGAAAACAGAGGAAGAACTGACTGACTGAGTATCAAACTACTTTCCGGATGTGTTACAGATGATGATAAAGGTTGCGGAGGCATGAATCATGTTTGGCCGACATAATTGATGATATCTACAAGTATATGCTTGATCCGCATTGCTTGGTGAGCAAGGATTCAGCCGACAGAACTAAGTTTGTAAGAAACTAGACTGTTCCGGATGCCGACTAGAAAGATGATGAAAGTACTTGTGCGGATATATATAGAGGATGGATTTAGTGGTAAAAGGTGTGAATGTATGTGAGGATATGCGAACAAGTCCAGAGTAGAGCAGAAGTAACAAGAAAGATCCGGTATGTGAAAGGACAGCAGACTAAAGAACAGAGGAAAGATGAAGTGCAGCAGATCAGTATACTGAACCTAACCGGAACTGAACTCCAGCATATGCAGATGCTTCCAATCAGTTCAAGACTGTGATTCTAATCACTTTGTAAGACAGTGTGTCTTCTTGTAGGCAGTGAGCCTCTTGTGAGCAGTGTGCTCGGGCAGTGAGCCCTAATTGGCAAGTGCCATTTTTGTAATTTCCTATTCTTCTAACAGAGAATAATTCTTGGGTTAATCACCCCGTGGTTTTCTCCCTTAACAGGGTTTCCACGTCAAAAATACTGTGTCATGTGTTTCTTATTTCATGGTTTATGTTTTGTGTTTGATTTTATGCTGCTTCAATTAAAAGGAAAGTTTAATAAGGGAAATAATTAGGATAACTGATTCACCCCCCCCTCTCAGTTATCAACAATTGGTATCAGAGCCAAGTTCCTCCTAATAGAGCCTAACAGCTTGAGGAAGATCTGGGATTTCAAATGGATGCATATGGTTTAAGGGAGCAACTCAAGACTGCCCTTGAGGATCTTGAACAGTCAAATTCTGAAGTCAGTGAATTAAAGGAAAGACTCAAACAGGCTGATGAATTCATGAGAGAATTAAAAGACAAATTAAGTCTCTCTATGAAAAAGAGAAAGGAGCTGCTTCAACAGTTGGCAAGACAAAGTGAAGAAAGCAATACAAGTGAGGAATTGACTGAGCAAACCAAGTTATGTGAAAAGTTATCAAAAGAAGTCATTATGTTAAGACATGAAATGGAATCAGGAACTATAAAGTTTACTCAAGAGATTGAAGAAAAAAGAAAGGCTGAAGACAATCTAAGACAATCTCTTAAAGAAAAATCAGAAGAATGCCACCAGATGGACAGGATTATCAGACACCTTGAATCTGATCTTGAAGATTCCAAAGATAATGAAGGAAAACTTGAGGATCAAATTGCCTCTCTCAAAAGAGACCTTCAAACAGCAAATGAATATAAAGAGAAATTCAAGATAAGTTCTGCTCAACTTGAAGTTCTTCTTGGAAGTCAAAAGAGGACAGATGACAAGTATGGCTTGGGATATGAGAAAGGAGAAAGCTCCGGATCCGGTCAGAAGAATCTTGGATCAGAAAATCCAAGGAGCAGGCCTAGAAGACCTCCGGTAAGACAGCCAAATGCTCAAAAATATCCATCCTTCAATGGATACTGCCACAGCTGCAACCATTTTGGTCACAAAGCTAATCAGTGCAGAATGAGAATGAATCAGATTAATTCATCCTTCTCCGGACAGTGCTTCAACTGCAAAAGGTATGGACACAAATCCCATGAATGCAGAATTATGCAAGTAAACAAATCATTCAAAGGTAGATGCTTTACATGCAATAGAGTAGGTCATATGGCTAATCAATGCAGATCAAGGGGATATCAGTTAAATATGCAAAGAAATGTTATTTGTCAAATCTGCAATAGGTCCGGTCATAATGCTAAAGTCTGCAGAAACAAGAATCAGGACAAAAGAGGTCCGGTGTATAATCAGAATCAAGACAAGGGTAAACAAAAGATGAATGCGGATGAAGTTAGGAATCAGATGAGCAAGATTTGGGTGAAGAAAAGCTCAGAGAATGTAGAGGTTGGATCCGCACCAGATTCTGGTGCTGATATTTCTTCCGGAAATTAAAAAGTGAGCTCAGGCTCAGGGGGAGACTCAAAGAAGATTCTGTTCCCCCAGCCAAACAAGTTGTGCCGGATGTGGCACAAGATGCGGATTAAAGGGTTTGTAGATATAAGTCCTGAGATGCTTCAGTCAAGTTTTCAGAGGTCCGCATGGAGTTATGAAGAAGCTGTGTTCGATTAAGTTAGACCTGTTCAGGGAGGTGCTCCGGTATGATAAAGGATTACAAAAAGGTCCGGAGAGATCCGGAAGTGCACGATCTTGTCTTGCGGATTGGACAGAGTGTTTGGGATGTTCTTGTAATATGTTACCTAGATTTATTCATGATTTAAAGATCCGGATGATATTCAGTGATCAGGACTAATCCGGGATACTCCAAGCTGTCCAGACATGGTAAACCGGAATAATGCAGGTGAAGCATTTATTGCAGACAGATATTAGGGTTTGCGGAGCAATATAAGGGATTTCTCAAAAGTTATCTGCTCATTCTACACTTGAGAAGAAGCGAATAGTGGAGCTCTGCAACAAGGTTCATCAAGCACACCAAGGATCTCCTGCCGAAGCTATTGCATAAAGAAATCAATCCAACCACTCCGTGCAAACCGAAGGCGCATAAGGTATTCTTCGTTTTTCATTGCCTCACTGCAAATCTTTGAAGAATGGCTACTCCAAACATAGTTAAGATCTCTGATAGACCTCGCCCCTCATTCAAGAAACATCCCTACAAATCGTTGGAGGTAGATCCACTAGGAGCCTTCTCTAGTGTTCCCCACGGAGTCTTACATACTGAAGATATTAGGGTTTACATACACGCAAACATTGAGGAATTTGGGGAATTCAAATTAAGAGACCTCTATCACAAGCAACTGATAGACAATGCTTTTGAGCTCAAACCAGAGTATAAGGGTATCCAGAAGAAACAATTTGAGCAATTCATTCATTTCCCTAGCTTTGAAGAAGATGAATGGGTCCGGTATGTACTGAGCAGGATGCATGACAACTTCCTTTGGCTAGATAGACCCTGCAAGATCACAAAAGAAGCAATTAGAGCAGTAACTGGTCTATACTCTTCCGGGGGGGTACCTATCCTCAAATCTGTCAAGAACAACGTTGTAACTGAGGCCACCGGATCAAAATATGATAAGAGAGCAATGACCATTGAAGATATTTCGGATCCGGATATCAAATATGCATCAATGATAATAGGATACAAGATCTATCACTCCAGCAGGGAGAATTCTGTATCCGGAACTGCAATATACACAGCATATGAAATGCTAAGAAAGAATGCAGATTATGATCTTTGTGAACTACTACTAAGCCAATTGATGGAAAATGTACAGAAAATCAAGAAAGACAAGAAGAACTCCTTTAAGTATGGTACTCTCATTGTATGTCTCTTCTTTTACTTCATGAATGAGCTACCCGGAACAAGTGGATGGGTATGGCAGAATGACAAACCTGTTGCAGTCCAGATAAGAGACTATTTGCATGGACTTGGGGATGCAAAAGCGAGAAATACAGCTCTATGGGGATACTTCAAAAACTTTCAGAGCATGATGCAAGCAAGAGAGAGAATTCCCCAGTCACTCATTGAGAAATACAAGGACTCAGTATGTTTTATGGTTGACACTGATCAGTGCCTAATGGAGGCAGTGGAGCCAAGGACTGTCTGGATCATGCCCATGGGGTATGAAGTTGATGAACAGATAGTAGAGCTGCATGTTCAACACATGCTAAGTCAGCCCAAAGATCCTAAGGCAGAAAGGTTTGGAACCTTTGAGGAGCTGAGCGTGAAATTACATGTAGAACTCAGGGAACCTGAGATTAAAAGAAAAGTGAGAAAAGAAGTAGAGCACATTGCTCAAGGCCTAGGCATCTCAAAAGAGGCACTTGATGCCAGCCGGGAAAAGAGGAGAAAGGCTGAGGAAGAAGAGAAAAGCAAAGAAAGTGCTCCGGTTGAAACCCCCACCCGGACCAGATCATCAAAGAGATCTGCACCTTCCACAACCAAAAGCTCAAAACCGGAAGTCCAGGCATCCGGTAAAAGATCCAAGACAAAAGCATCAAGGGCTTATGAAAGCCAAAAGGATGAAGAGGAGACAGAATCAGATAAGGAAGTTAGAGAAGTAAAGAAACAGAAGAAGAAAGGATCCGGTAAGCCCTCCACAGGCCAAGACAAGGATGAAATGGCAGAGGTAACTGTTGAAAAGCCCACTCTGTCACTAGAGAGCATAATCAAGTCGGTCACGGTGGATGGAAACCTTCAACCAATGACTGAATCCTATGATGACTTCAGTGAGGCAGACCAAAAGACTCTGCAGGAAGCCACAGTTAAATATCTGAACACATACAATAAGGCTTTCATTGAGATCATATCTCTCATTCCTAAAAGCCTAGAGAAGGAAATGGAAGTAAGAAAGAATAATGCGCATGCCAAAGATCTTGAGATCCGGGAGCAGATAGCTATTCAGCTATATCCTCAAATTGATCCCAAGACAATGAACATGATCTTCAAGGACTGCAGAGATGAGTTCAGAAGTAAAGCCAGGATGAATCAGCTCATGCTTGGTGAGACTGACAAAGTGGCACAAGAGACAGAAGAGATCCTCCGGAAGGCCTTCAAAAGGTTCAATCTTCCTGTTGTAGAGGACTTAGGTGCAGAAACAGCTGCTGACTTGGAATCTTCTGTTCCGGAAGAAGTGAGCCCTGAACAGACAAGTGAGGACTTGGGACCCTCTGCTCCAGAAGAAGTGACCCATGAACAAGCAAGCATCTCTCCTCCGGTTTCCCCTACAGTCTCCGGATCCAAAGAAGAAGAGAAATTGCAGGAGAAGGAAGCAGTGGTGACAGACAAAGAGGTTGACAGTTCTAAGACTGCAGAAGAAAAGAAACATCTGTCTCCGGCAAGAGACACTGCACAAACTGTTCAACAATTTTTGAGCAAAGAAACTCTAGAGATTGATGAACCGGAGCTTCTAAAAGGTCCATTTGATTTTGACTCTCTCTCTCCGGTACAAACAATGAAGATAGCTTCATTTGCAAATGCCAAGGCAAATGAAAAGCTCCTAAAGTCTCATATGGAGGACTGTGAGTTGATAGAGGCTGCTTCCGGAGTACTTGTAAAGATCATGCCATCAATCCAAATAGATCCGACTGCCTCCACTTCCGGTAATCTAAAAACCTTAGTCAGCAGTATTGATACACATTTTAATTCTCTAGAAAAATCAGCTGAAGACAAGGTCCGGAAGGAATTTTTGGATAAGAGATTTTCTGAAATATTAGAATTAATCTCTAAGGATAGGAAGATTGTAAGCATTGGAATAAAGAGCTTAGAAAATGCTCTTAAGGATGGCGGTGACATCTACAAATTTTGTATATCTTGGTCAAAGGCAACAACTGCAATTGACAAGAAAATAAAAGAAGAACAGGACAAGCTTCAAAGCTTATCTCAAAGTTTTGATCCTCTCTCTTCCTCTATAATAAATCAAGAATGTCAGACTATTGCAGTCTTGAATGAAATAAAGAATCTTGAGAAGGAGAGGAAGAACATTACCAACCGGATGGGAGAACTTAGAAGGATTATAGTCCCTAAGTTGGAAACGATGCATGAGGCCATCAGTGATGCCCAGACCACCGCCCATACAAATGATCCGACAGATCTCAGGCGGGCAGAAGCTTTTGCATTTTTACTGAGTGGTCACATTTCAATCCTGGACAGAATGAAGCTTAGTTGGGCTACTGAAATGGTTCAACTGCAGACATCCTTTGCAGACATTCTGCAGTATATGTGAGTATGTAAATATGCGGCTATATATAGAAAATTTTTGAAAATTTTGGTGTGCGGACCCTACCCTTTGCCATTGATGTCAAAGGGGGAGTGAGGAGCAGTGAAAAATGAGGAATCCAACTCAGGGGGAGTTCCGGAAATTGTATATAAAGACAGAGCATCAGCAAAGGGGGAGCATAGTGTAAACACTTAGTCATTTTTCACTAAGTGTTGCCATCAATGCCAAAGGGGGAGATTGTTGGCAAGAGACACTATATGGATTCATGGTTGTTGTCATTGATGGCAACAAAGGTCATCCCACATATCCGCAAGTCATGATATGTCTCTACCGGAAGTCAGATTGAAGATTGTGGTGGTCCGGTGAACAAGAACAGAGCATGTGGCAAGGTCCGACAGATTGGTCCGGATCTCTCAGAGGAAGTGTCTTGGTGCAGTGCGGATCTGGGGAAGTCAAGAGGACTATCTTGAGTAGTATATTCCAAGGATTTAGCCTCCGGAGATGGACAAGGAAAAAGATATGAATAGTTGAGTACCGGATTCCTGAGAGACAGTGAAAACAGAGGAAGAACTGACTGACTGAGTATCAAACTACTTTCCGGATGTGTTACAGATGATGATAAAGGTTGCGGAGGCATGAATCATGTTTGGCCGACATAATTGATGATATCTACAAGTATATGCTTGATCCGCATTGCTTGGTGAGCAAGGATTCAGCCGACAGAACTAAGTTTGTAAGAAACTAGACTGTTCCGGATGCCGACTAGAAAGATGATGAAAGTACTTGTGCGGATATATATAGAGGATGGATTTAGTGGTAAAAGGTGTGAATGTATGTGAGGATATGCGAACAAGTCCAGAGTAGAGCAGAAGTAACAAGAAAGATCCGGTATGTGAAAGGACAGCAGACTAAAGAACAGAGGAAAGATGAAGTGCAGCAGATCAGTATACTGAACCTAACCGGAACTGAACTCCAGCATATGCAGATGCTTCCAATCAGTTCAAGACTGTGATTCTAATCACTTTGTAAGACAGTGTGTCTTCTTGTAGGCAGTGAGCCTCTTGTGAGCAGTGTGCTCGGGCAGTGAGCCCTAATTGGCAAGTGCCATTTTTGTAATTTCCTATTCTTCTAACAGAGAATAATTCTTGGGTTAATCACCCCGTGGTTTTCTCCCTTAACAGGGTTTCCACGTCAAAAATACTGTGTCATGTGTTTCTTATTTCATGGTTTATGTTTTGTGTTTGATTTTATGCTGCTTCAATTAAAAGGAAAGTTTAATAAGGGAAATAATTAGGATAACTGATTCACCCCCCCCTCTCAGTTATCAACAACGGTATGGGTATGGATATGGAATGTAATTGGATATGTTATGGATATGGAATGCAAATGGATTTTGCCATCTTGATATTGCAAGTATTTTGAAGTGCTCATTTCATCATTGGGCAAATTTTTTTTTGGTACTTTTTCCAAATGTTGTAAGTTAATACAAGCATCTAGGTATAATTGAACTGAGATGAGCTGAGTATTGCTTACATGGATGTTGATTTAGCAAGTTAATACAAGCATTGAGGTATAATTGAACCGAGATGACCTGAGTATTTCTTGGGTGTCAACAAACAAGGATTGCCCCCGTTCATGTTAGACCTTTGAAGTCCTCAATGATCTTTTGCCGATCATGTCATTAGACAAGGCTTCACATTACTAAAGATTCATCCACAAACAGCAGACAAAGAAAATGATTATGCCCCCATCATAGCATCTCTAGCTTTTGGCATCTTCGAGTAGCGTAGAAAGGCATAATAACAAAAAATCAAAACTCTCTAACTTAACCCTTTTCACAAAACACTCTTGGATTAGATGTACTTTCTTGCTATAGTATAGATAAAATCACTTTGATATGTTTTTGGTCCTTCTTTTTCTTTTCTTTGTAAAGGTTGACATTTTTGTGTCAACATTTTGGTTTGAAAGCATGTTTTGTCACACGTGCACTTGGTGAAAGATACCACAGTCCTTTTTGGTAAAACGGACCCTAAGGGATTGACCTAGTGCCTTGGGGGCACATTGCTAAATGGCCTTGCTTACATGATGACACAGAGGCAACGTAGTTTAGGACTTGGACCATGGATGCGGATGGACTAGAGGATATGGATCGGATGAGACAAGATATGGAACAGATAAGGATCAGATATGGAACAGATATGGATCAGATACAGAACATATATGGATCGGATGATACTAATCACAAGGAAACACCATGGATGGGCAGATGGATGGGTGATAGTAGCTATGGATGGTTAGGTAGAAGGAATCAAGGATGTGAACTCCACGGACTATGTCGTATAGGAAATAATGTGCCCCATTGTAGGTAGAATACTTAGGATTTTTCATGGCAATGTTTATGACGATAGGAGGATGAGAGCATAATTGAGGATTTGCGCGATGCTCTAGGGAGAAGATATGTCAAGAGACATCTAAAACATTTGTCAACATTGTGCCCCCAATCTTTATCAAGATCAAAAAAAAGAGGAATGGAGGATTAGGACGGATGGACTCAATAGTATAGGTATGCAATGGATAGAAGGATAGGATAGGAAATGGAATGGAAGGAAACTGATAGGAGAAGAGTTATAAGCCGATGAGACAAGGCTCCCCCAAGTGTAGGTGACATAGAAGATCAATTTACACACGATGCCTGTTTCCAGGTTTTCATCATGGTACTTATCCAAGGCACCTGTTTGCCAGATTTTCACTGTTGGATGAAGGAATTTTTCTTGACTTTTTTGATTTTTTTTTTTATTTTGAACAGGAGAAGGTGGATACGGAAAAGGAAAGACTCAAGTATCTAGTTCCCTGAGAGGTGATAGTCTCGCTAGATGGATGCTGTCGTATGGACAAGGTCAAGTGTTCTTACAGATGTTGGTAGGGGATTGCATGAAAGTGATATGGCATAGGTAGATAGTGGATTATGATACAGAATATGGAGGGAAGGCTTATACAAAAGCATGGACCATAGGAATAGGATGAGGAGGATATGTAGGATAATAGTGGAAGGAAGGAGAGATGGAGGTATATGAAAATGTTGTGGAATGGAAGGGAATCATGACCAATGGTTGCACATACTGTGATAAACATTGAAGCTGGTGATGGGAAAGTAGTGTAGGAAGCAACGGAGACTTTTGCTTGTGGATGAATGACTTAGGCATGTAGGGATCCATATAGACTGAGTATTGTCTTAATTTTTGTTTGTCATGTGGGATGGAAGAATTTGAGACTTATGGATGGAATGGGAGAAAGTGGATGGTTAAGATTCTTGAGAGGTGGATGCCTCATGTAACTTGAGGGCTTTTTGTTTAGGTACCCAAACCATTTTGCTTTTAGATAGTACCTATGGAGGTATGGGCTTGGGTGTATGCAGCTTTTGTGCAGCTTCAGAGGTAATTATTTGTTGGATGTGGACCCACACCTTTTTCAGTTTGGCATATAGTTGTGTGGGTGCATGCAGCTCTAGAGAAGGATGTTTCTTTGATTCTTGGATTTTGTATCCCAGGTCATGAGGACTCTTAGGATTTTTGATTTGATAGGTAGAGGTATCCAAATGTTTGTCGTTGAAATCTTTTGGGATGCTGGAAATAGAGTTGGTGGAAGCTCTTCACTTAGACAACATGTGCATCTGTTAGTCATGATTTGGATTATTAGAGAATTCATAGATGAAAGGATAAGGTGTTGGAAGAAGTGGTGGTAAAATGCATGGAGGGATGTTAGGAGTTGGAAGTAGCAGAGGGAGATTGGATGGTGGAAGGTGTATGGTCACATGCTTTTGGGATGTATATGATAAGGGAGGTGGGATGGCGACATATGTTTTGGGGATATGATAGTTTTTGCGATGGAAAGTGGGGGATTTAGGAGGAGCGGAGGAAGTACCAACATCTTGAGATTGTTCACCTTGGGCTGTGTATCCAAGGCCATATGAATGAGGAGGAACATTGACATGGACAAGTTCCAAAATACCTTGTTCATGAAGGCCTAAGCCTTTACCTTGATAGTTCATATGTTGGAGCATGCGGTGAACAGTGGGATTATGTATAGGTGGAATACTAGACACAAGTTCCTTATTGGATGGAGAAGGTGAGATAGAGGATAATGGTTGTTGGTGTTCTAAGGAGGAACACTCATGAATGAAGGCGATAAGACCAAGGATATATGGTGGGGGATTTGCAACATGGTTGATAATGGATGATGGAGGAGTATTATTGGTTTGATCTTCTATGCTTGCTTGGGAGGCAAGTGTCTCATCAAGGGAAGTGGAAGTTGTTGGATCTTGGATAGGACTAGATGGGGTTATAAGCTCAGGACCATGGAATGCATAAAGTGGGTTAAGAGGATCATCATGGTCTGCTTGATCATAGATAGGTTATTGATCATATATGGGATCTTGATCATAGATAGGATTAAGCGTGATGGGATTAAGGTGCTCATGCATAGGTTCTTCATCAATGATAATATCTTGATCATAGAGAAGATATAGGCTATGGAGAGGTTGGAATTGGATCTCTTGCTCATGTATCGGATTAAGTTGCTCATGGATATCTTCTTCATCAAAGGTAGTATCTTGATCATAAAAGAGATATAGGTTATGAATGGTTTGAAATTGGATTTCTTGCTCATGTATAGTTATAGGATCATCGAAAAGATAAAGGTTATGTATGGGCCAGATGGGGGTGCTTTGATCTTGATTTAGACAAGGGGTTGATGTTTCCACATGCTCTAAATGTGCTCTTGACATAATGCTTGAGGTGCTTGAATTGGAATGGAGGCAGAGGTCTCTTGGACAGGATCTCAGTCAACAATCTGAAGGTGTGATGGATCTTGACTTTGGCTCATGGTAGGAGGTTCTTTGATAAACTCAAAGGGTTGAGGATCTGACATGGCGTTTGAAGAAGCTTTGGTAAGGTCAAGGACTAGAATTTGGGGACATGGTTGACTCTATGCTAATAGTCCTTGCGTCACATCCTTCGTAGGTGTAGGAGTACATAGATGAGTGGATTTGGCTCTCTCCATAGCTTTTCTTTTGCTGTATAAATTTAGAAAAACTATTTTCCATAAATCATCTGAGGATTCCTTGGTTGTCAGTTTAGAGCTTGGGGAACTTGATGGCAGTGTTGGCGTAGGACTGGTATGTTTTGGAATATGTGTCTTAGAAGATGGTGAAGGAGGACTAGTAGACAGAGTGGTATATGATTTACAACTTGAGGTGGTGCTTGCCTTGTCATGAGCATCATTAAGATGGGAAAAGGATGTATGAGTTTGGGGCGAGGCATAGCTAGGACTGGTCTATTCAGCTTGCAAGATTACCATTTCTTGTTGTAAGACTTGGAACTCTTAAGCAATTTCTATACAATTTTGGGGTGGGGGACCTAAGGTTATTTGCAATTACAGGTATTGGAGTTTCTGAGCAAGTGCTTCTAATTGGTTTGTCATCTTTACAGAAAGTGGCAGAAGGCCAAAAAAGCTTACTATTTTGGATGCACAGCTTCAGATGCGCAGTTTCAGAAGGTAGGTAAATGCATGATTCTAGTAGAGGATAAATGCACAGCTCTAGTTTCTTTGAATGATTTTACAAACTTTTTGACACATTTTTCAGTGCGTTTTGGTTTCTTGGTTGCAAGGTGGTCTTTTGATCTAATTTTTCTCAATTATGGCAAGAAGACACATCAAACACAAAGAATGTTTTCATGGTTTTTGATTTTTTTGTGATTTTTTTTACTCTTTTTGACTAAAAGAAAGCAAGTACAAACCCTAGGCTGGATGGGACAATATAAACTAAATTCTCACTATTTCTAGTTGAGGCATCTTCAGGAGGTGATAATCGCCCTTCCCTGCACCAGCTTATAGGGGTTTTTGGCTACTAAAATAAGGATGATTAGTAAGTGCAACCGTTCAAGTGGTTATACATGTAGCAGTGCTACTCTCTGTTATGGTGTCTCCCAGCCTTCAAGGGTTGTGCCTTGGAGGCTTTTGGGGGAGGTTGGTTGTCAGTATAACACAACTTCACTCATTGTTTGAAGCTTTCGCTCCAAACACAATTTATTTTGAGTGGCTTGGCAAGGCTTGGCTTTAGCCTGTTACCATTTAGGGTCGTTCCCACTTAGACAGGTGGGCATCCAAGGGTAGGCCCCTCTAAAGGTTATACACGCAAAATGACAAGTCTGGCATTCTAGTCACCCAATAAAGGGGAGAGCATAAACCTATTGTCATTCTAAAGACACAGTAAATAGTGGTTTATCTAATCCTAATTAAAATGAGAAAAACTATATGCGTTATTCTACTTGGGCACACAAATAGTTGTTAACTTTGAAGTGATTAGGAGATAACAATAATTCTTTCCTTTGCAAGATAGCAATATTCTTAAATTAAAGAGATAGCAATATGGCAAATATAGCAATGATTTTGTTACTACCCTCCTAGTTAAAAACTATGTGAGATTTGCATGCATATTTTTACTTTCCTAATTAGAGCTAGATTAAAATTGTATGCAAGTTGCATGAACAATGGTTTACTCCTTAATTAGAACTAGATGAAAATTGTATGCAAGTTGCATGAACAATGATTTACTCCTTCCTAATTAGAACTAGATGAAAATTGTATGCAAGTTGCATGAACAATGGTTTACTCCTTCCTAATTAGAACTAGATGAAAATTGTATGCAAGTTGCTTGAACAATAGTTTACTCCTTCCTAATTAGAACTAGATGGAAATTGTATGCAAGTTGCATGATAATGCCTAAATCAATCCTATTCAACACTTAGTGAAAAATGATTGTCTTCAGTGGACGTTTTGCACCAAAACTGGATTAGTAGTCTCCTGATATCCACCTGTGGTCCACGAAAACATAAATGAATCAAGAAGCTTGCAAATCAAATGTTTAGGTGAAAAACACATAATATGGAAAATTTTATGGGAATATGATTTGTGACATAAAAATAGATAGTAAAATCAGAATCTACACAAAATTCTATGTTGTTTCAAAAAAAAATTCATGAAAATTCGATAAAAATGCCAAAGTTATGGTCGTTTGAAGTTTTCAAGGTAAAGTCAACTTTGACTGATAATACCTAATGATTTTGACCTAGTGGGTTGAAGATACCTATACTATTGTGAATTTCTCTAAGTCACCTTTCCAACGACTATAAATTTTTGAAAATCTAATGTACCTGCAAAAAGTTATGCCAAAAAGAAAAAAAATGCCTATTCTAGCATGTAAAAACAAGTCAGATAGTCAACGAACCACTAGACGTTTGCACAAATGTGGTCGCATGGATGGTTTGCTGCTAGCTAGTTAAGTTAGTTGTTAAGGGTTTCATTAAAGTCCTTGGTCACCCATGTGACCAGGGCTAAGAGTCTAAAAAAAAAGAAACTAATTTGAAAAATTAAACTTAAAATTTTATAAAAAAATTAAACTAAAACATTTTTTTTTAAAAGTTAACCTAACCCTAAAATGTTTTTTTTTATATATTGTTTTGTGTTTTCTAATATTTTTTTTTATTTTTTGTTTTATGGTGCAGTTTAGGTTTTCCTCTGTGCAGGGGCATGAAATGGTAGTGAGGTGGCGGTGTTGGGACAGGAGAGGCAGTGGCGGATTGCAGGCGCGGGGGACAGCGGGCGGTAGGGTGGCACAGAATAGGGTTTAGCAGGCAAGCGGGATAGCAGAGGAGGGGTGGGAGGGGTTTGGGTGGTGGGATGGCGTAGGGGTAGGTGACAGAGTGTTGAGGGAGGGGAGCAGAGGGGGGTTTTTGGGAGGGTCGGGGGTGAGGGGAGTGGAAGGGGGGATAGCAGAGGGGGGAGGCTGAAGGGAGGGATAGGGTGCGGGGGAGTGGGTAGGGTAGAGGGGAACCTGATTTACCTCTCTGCTTCCATTGTTCACCTATCTATTCTTGATCTTGATTGTAATGAAGCCCTCAGAAGTATATACTCCCTTGCTTGTTGAAGATGACAAGAATAGAATGGCTGTGATATTAATGTGCTATGAAGATGAGCTTCAAAGCAATGGGGTGATCTCAAGCAAATGGATAGTAATGGGGTGCCAAAGGCACGCTAGTAATTTGATAGAGTAATTCTACTTAAAACTTGGATGATAGAAATGGAGGAATAAGGTTCAATTTATAGACTTAGAAGAGAAGAGAAGAAATTGTTGGATCTAGGGCATACAACTGAGAGGGGGGGGGTGAATCAGTTGTATAGAACTTCTTCTATTTCAAACACTTAATTCTCTGTTGTTAGTTAGCAGCATATCAAATAATCATTCATGGAAGCATAATACATAAACATAAGAGCAGATAAGCATCAACACATTGAACACCAAGATTTTGACGTGGAAAACCCGATTAAGGGAAAAACCACGGGGTGATTAACCCAAGAATTATTCTCTATTAGAAGAATAAAGAAAAATGAATGGCACATGCCAATAAGGGCTCACTGCCCGAGCACACTGCTCACAAAGAGGCCCACTGCCTACAAGGAGACACACTGTCTACAAAGTGATAAAAATCACAGTCTTGAACTGGAGAATGACATCTCTACCATGTCCGGATCAGTTCCAATTAAGCCCAACAATCTCTGCTCTGCCTTTCGCACCTTTCTTCGCTATATCATGCTCATCCTCACACCACACACTGAAATGAACTCACAAATCATTATTTATACAAGACATCGACTTAGGAACAAGCATCTAAGTCGGCAAACAACCATAGGAGTATCCGCAAGATGAATAACACATCCGGTCGGCCATCACAAGAACATTCGCAGGATGAACAACTCATCCGGTCGGCTACACAGAGCAAGAACTTCATCCGGAAGAATAACTTCAATTCCGGGCTCTACCATCAATGCGGACCAACAACACAACCTAAACATGATCCAAGAACCTTCACAAGCCTTTCTGAATGTCCGGATACATCCGCACTTCCTCTGCTTACTGGGATCTCTTGTCTTCCTCATCCGGAGCTTCAAGAACACAGTCTGTCGCCACTGTCATAATGCAAGAGGTACTTCCGAACCTCCAAATCACACACAAATCAGGATGACACATCACAAGGACATCTCAAACACTCCTTCCAATCCGCAAATTATGATAATACAATTCCGGACCTCACCGGACCTTTTTGTGATCCTCTGTCACCTCCGGATACTTGCCGGACCCGGTTCTATACCGGCAGCCACAACTCCTTCCGATCTTCATGCGAACCTCTGAAATCTTAATTGTAACATCTCAAGACTCATATCTACTAACCCTTTAATCCACATCCTCCGGTTCTCAACCTATACAGTACATTTACCTTCTTCTCATCACTGTTCTTCACTGTTCCTGACTGAGGCTAATTTTCTTAATATCCTCAGCACAAAGCTCATCAAATCCTTCTTGTCAATGCAGTATGAGTATGTTGACATCAATGACAACACTGGCTCACCTCATACTTGCAACAATCTCCCCCTTTGTCATTGATGGCAACATATGATGTGAAAAACCATCAAGACAAGAACTTCTCTTTTCTGTCACAGCTCCCCCTATCAACAACAACTCTTCACATGTCTTCCTTTGCTGCTCCCCCTTTGATCATCAACCACTTGTTTTTCACATGTCTTCTCTCCCCCTTTGACATCAATGGCAAAGGGCTCATACTTGCAATTCTCATGCATCAGAATCATACCAGCTGCTCCCCCTTAGTTGCAGCTCCCCATTAGTCCAGATCACAAGATATGACTGTGATAGCCACCGGACTGATGCACATCAGTGCATCTTAGTTCATCACCGGAGGGGCCATGACCCCTAACTTCTCCCGGAGATATTCAAAAGAGTCCTTGGAAAGAGGTTTTGTAAAGATGTCTGCAATCTGATCCTTGGAGGGAACATACTCCAATCTGACTTCTTCCTTGTTTACTTGTTCTCTCAAAAAGTGAAATTTGATAGATATGTGCTTAGTCTTAGAATGCAATACCGGATTCTTGGAAATATTAATTGCACTTGAATTATCACAGAAAATTGTGATAGGCTCCTCATATTCAACTTTGATGTCTCTTAGCATCTGCTTCATCCATAAGATTTGAGTGCAACTACCTGCTGCTGCAATGTATTCTGCTTCAGTTGTAGACAGTGATATTGCATCTTGTTTCTTGCTTAGCCAAGAAACCAATCTCTTCCCCAAAAAGAATGCTCCACCACTAGTGCTCTTCCGGTCATCCACATCTCCTGCCCAATCTGCATCTGTGTAAGCATGAAGAGAGAAATCCGGACCTCTAGGATACCATAGACCATACTCAACTGTCCCTTTCAAGTATCTAAAAATTCTTTTGATTGCCATAACATGAGATTCTCTAGGATCAGCCTGGAATCTTGCCACAAGACCAACAGCTTGCATTATATCTGGTCTAGTTTGAGTGAGATACAACAATCCACCAATCATTGATCTATACTTTGTCTGATCTGCCTTTGGAGAATCATCATCTTTGCTTAACTTACATCCGGTTGCCATAGGAGTGTTCATAGGCTTTGAGTCTTCCATACCAAATTTCTTTAACAATTCTTTCGCATATTTGGTCTGAGAAATGAAGATCCCTTCTTTTGTTTGAGTAATTTGCAGACCCAAGAAGAAATTCATTTCACCAAGCATAGACATTTCAAACTCACTTTTCATCTGATTTGCAAAAGTTTTACACATACTATCTCTTCCTCCAAAAATGATATCATCCACAAACACTTCAACAATCAGAATGTTTTCATGATCAATTTTGAAATATAAGTTGCTGTCAGCAGTACCTTTGTTGAATCCAATCTGCACAAGATGCTTATCCAACCTTTCATACCATGCTCTTGGGGCTTGCTTCAATCCATACAAAGCTTTCTTCAATTTGCAGACCATATCATTATTATCAGACAATTGAAATCCATCCGGTTGTTCAATGTAAACTTCTTCTTCCAGATCACCATTTAGGAAGGCAGACTTGACATCCATCTGATATACCTTGAAGTCTTTGAAGGCAGCAAATGCAAGAAGTAATCTGACTGCTTCAATTCTTGCCACCGGAGCAAAAGTCTCTTCAAAGTCAATTCCTTCTATTTGAGAGTAGCCTTTGCAGACCAATCTAGCTTTGTTTCTGATTACTTCACCAGCTTCATTTAGTTTGTTCCGGAAGACCCACTTGGTTCCAATTACATTCCTGTCTCTAGGTCTGGGAACAAGATCCCAAGTATGATTTTTCTCAATTTGCATCAGTTCATCTTCCATTGCTTTGGTCCAGTTTTCATCATTGCAGGCTTCATTTATTGTTTTAGGTTCAATCTTTGAAATCAGACAACATTCATTCTGATCTTGAGCAATATTCCTTCTAGTTTGTACACCTTTGCTTCTGTCACCTATGATCTGATCTTCAGAGTGATTCAGTCTTACATACCTTGGAATTTTGGGAGTATCCAGTACTGTTGTTTCTTGATCAGGCTCATTCAAACCTAACTCTTCTTCCTGATTTACCAGATCAGGCTGACTCTGTCTCACCGGAGAGGATTGAGGTCCTTGAACACTATCTTGGTCATCTTCATCAAACTCATAAAATCTTGAAGGCTTCTCAATTCCTTCATCAACCTTTACATTGGTGCTTTCTATCATCTTCCTCAATCTCTTATTGTAACACCGGTATGCTTTGCTTTGAGTGGAGTAGCCCAAGAAAATTCCTTCATCACTTCTAGCATCAAACTTTCCTAGATCTTCATCTCTTTTAATATAACACTTGCTACCAAATACTCTGAAATATTTCACAGTAGGAGTGATGCCAAACCAAAGTTCATAGGGGGTCTTACCGGTGTTGTTTCTGATTTGAACTCGATTGAGAGTGTAGACTGCAGTGCTGATAGCTTCTTTCCAAAACATTTGAGGAACATTTGCTTCCAACATCATTGTCCTAGCAGCTTCCTAGATGGTCCGGTTCTTTCTCTCAACTACTCCATTCTGCTGTGGAGTCTTAGGAACAGACAACTGTCTCCTTATACCCTGTTTCTCACAAAAATCAATGAATTCACCAGATGTAAATTCACCACCTCTATCAGATCTTAGACACTTTAGTTTCAATCCGGTTTGATTCTCCACCATAGCTTTGAAGATTTTGAACTTCTCAAAGGCTTCTGATTTTTCTTTTAGAAAGGTAACCCACATCATCCGGGAATGATCATCAATTAACAACATGAAATATCTATCACCTTGCAGACTCTTGATTCTTGTTGGTCCACATAGATCAGTATGTACTAATTCCAACAATCCGGTAGAAGACTGATCTTTGCTTTTAAAAGAGACTCTGCTTTGTTTGCCTAACTGACATTCTTTACACACACTATTTGTAGGTTTTATCAACTTTGGAAGATCTCTCACAGCCTGAGTATTGCTTATCTTGATGATGTTATCAAAATTTACATGACACATTCTTCTATGCCATAACCAACTCTGATCAATTTGAACAAACAAACAACTTTTATTTGAACCAACCAGATGAAAGATGTTACCTCTTGTCTGAGTACCGGATGCAATTTCAGTTCCGGAGCTTGTAAAGATTCTGCATTTTCCATTCTTGAACCGGAGATCATAGCCTTTGTCCACTAACTGACCAACACTGAGAAGATTGTGCTTCAATCCTTCAACATACAGTACATTACCTGTTTTGCTCTTACCATCAAAGGAAATAGTTCCCCTACCTCTGATTCTGCCAGCAGAATTGTCACCAAACTTTACCATTCCTCCTTCATATCTTTCCAAGTCTAAGAACTTATTCTTGTCACCAGTCATATGGTGAGAACATCCACTGTCAATAACCCAATCATCCTTTTCTTCCACTTGAGCAGCCAAGGCTTTTTCAACAACTTTGTGATTGACAGATTCAGAGAGCAAGGAATCTTCTTCCTTGATGGCTATAAACACCCACTCATTTCCGGATTTGCTTCCTGGTTCTGATTCGTCATCTGTTACTCCTTCATTGTCATCTTCTTCATGAACATAATAGCAATTCTTTTGAAACCTTTGTCTGTGAGTATTAGATCTTGCAGATCTCTCCGGACATCTTGAGGCAAAATGACCAATCTTATTGCAGTTGAAACACTTAAAGGGTAGTTTTCCTTCATACTTACCGGATCCTCTTGGCAGTCTTTTTGCAATGAGGGCTTCAAGTTGAGCTGTTTCTGCTTCTTCTTCTTCCATGTCTCTTCTTGCTTGATCATATCATGACATTTTCTTTGATGAGTTTTCACCCGGATCAAATCTTTGTTTGCCTTTCACATAGGCACTGGCTTTGAAAGCAGATTCAGTCTTGGGAGGATCATCTCCAAACTCGGTCATTTCAAATGCAGCTAGTTTGCCAGCCAGTTGTTCTCTTGTGACAGTTGTGTGGGCTCTGAATTCATCAATGGCAGCAACTTTGATTTTGTAGGCAGCAGGAAGGGATCTTAGGATTTTGCAGACAATCTCATTTTCATCTAAAGTTCCACCAGCATTTCTGATTCCACATACCAGCTCATTTACTCTTGGCATAAAGGTAGTGATGTTTTCATCATCTCTCATTTTCAGTCTTTCAAATTTCCCTTTCAGACTTTGCAACCTTGCACTTTTGACAAACTCATCTCCTTCATACAGAAGTTCCAGTTTAGTTAGGATCTCATATGCAGTGGGTAGGTCAATGACATTCGAGAGATCTGAGTCATTCAATGCGCTTAGAAGAGCTTCCTTGGTCCGCAGATTGTTTTCAGCTTCTGTGATTTCATTCAGAGTTGTCGGACCACCTTGTGGAGGTACATATGGTTTTGAAATCATACCCAGGTATGCTTTTCCCATGCATTCCAAGTGACACTTCATGCGACCTTTCCAGAGAGTGAAGTTGGTTCCATCGAACTTCGGACTATCCTTCTTGTATGACGACATCCTGGATCTCCTCAAGCGGTTAAGCTCTTGTCAGAGGAACTTGGCTCTGATACCAATTGTTGGATCTAGGGCATACAACTGAGAGGGGGGGGTGAATCAGTTGTATAGAACTTCTTCTATTTCAAACACTTAATTCTCTGTTGTTAGTTAGCAGCATATCAAATAATCATTCATGGAAGCATAATACATAAACATAAGAGCAGATAAGCATCAACACATTGAACACCAAGATTTTGACGTGGAAAACCTGGTTAAGGGAAAAACCACGGGGTGATTAACCCAAGAATTATTCTCTGTTAGAAGAATAAAGAAAAATGAATGGCACATGCCAATAAGGGCTCACTGCCCGAGCACACTGCTCACAAAGAGGCCCACTGCCTACAAGGAGACACACTGTCTACAAAGTGATAAAAATCACAGTCTTGAACTGGAGAATGACATCTCTACCATGTCCGGATCAGTTCCAATTAAGCCAACAATCTCTGCTCTGCCTTTCGCACCTTTCTTCGCTATATCATGCTCATCCTCACACCACACACTGAAATGAACTCACAAATCATTATTTATACAAGACATCGACTTAGGAACAAGCATCTAAGTCGGTAAACAACCATAGGAGTATCCGCAAGATGAATAACACATCCGGTCGGCCATCACAAGAACATTCGCAGGATGAACAACTCATCCGGTCGGCTACACAAAGCAAGAACTTCATCCGGAAGAATAACTTCAATTCCGGGCTCTACCATCAATGCGGACCAACAACACAACCTAAACATGATCCAAGAACCTTCACAAGCCTTTCTGAATGTCCGGATACATCCGCACTTCCTCTGCTTACTGGGATCTCTTGTCTTCCTCATCCGGAGCTTCAAGAACACAGTCTGTCGCCACTGTCATAATGCAAGAGGTACTTCCAGACCTCCAAATCACACACAAATCAGGATGACACATCACAAGGACATCTCAAACACTCCTTCCAATCCGCAGATTATGATAATACAATTCCGGACCTCACCGGACCTTTTTGTGATCCTCTGTCACCTCCGGATACTTGCCGGACCCGGTTCTATACCGGCAGCCACAACTCCTTCCGATCTTCATGCGGACCTCTGAAATCTTAATTGTAACATCTCAAGACTCATATCTACTAACCCTTTAATCCGCATCCTCCGGTTCTCAACCTATACAGTACATTTACCTTCTTCTCATCACTGTTCTTCACTGTTCCTGACTGAGGCTAATTTTCTTAATATCCTCAGCACAAAGCTCATCAAATCCTTCTTGTCAATGTAGTATGAGTATGTTGACATCAATGACAACACTGGCTCACCTCATACTTGCAACAGAAATAAGAAGATCAATGGTTGAGAATGTTGAGGAATGTGCGCGAATAGAAAAAGGACAAGTGTCCAAGCTCCTTCATGCAATAGGGGAGTTAACTAAATAGATTGAAGAGTTAACAAAATTGATTGAGGAGTTGACTTAATAGATTGAGGAGTTAACTCAATGGACTAATTAATTAACTAGGTTGATTGGGGAGTTGACTGAATTGACTAATCAGTTAAGTGAATTGATTGATTAGTGAACTCAAATGACTAATTAGTTAACAGATTTGATTGATGAGTTAACTAATTTTGACTGGAGGATAAATAGGGCATGTGGGTGAGGGAATATTAGCTAATTAAATATTTAAAATATTTAATTACATGTGCAACATGGTGAGGTGGAAAAGGTGAGGTGGAAAGGTGAGGTGGATTGGTGAGGTGGATTTATGGAATTAGGAGTTAGGATAGAGGAATTTGGATTAATTAAATAATTTAGGATTATTTAATTATGTGAGACATTAGAATAATTTAGAAAATTTTAATTAAATAAAATGATTTTATTTAATTATGGGATAATGAACAAATCAAATAAACTTAGAATATTTATTTAATTGATAAAAGAAAATAAGAATTAAGATAAATATTAAAATATTTACTTGATTCGACATGAGCCAATTTTAGGTGTATACACCTGTAACTCTGATTCCCGTCTCTGAAACTTTGGAGGACATTGCCCTAGGTGCCCATGTCCCGAAAATGCTCTGTTTCACTTCTTTCTTTTGGATCTTGAATCCTTGTCATCTGTAACCTTCCTCTACAACTCCACTCCACAAAACTCAGTACCTATAACCTACAATCACAAAGGAGTGTGGTTGGCGGTTGTGGTGTTGAGAGGCTTGTCTCAGTCAAGCCTTGGAGAGACATTCAAGTCTTTCAAACACCGTTGTTAGATAAGAGTGCGCATCCCTGCGGGATAGAGGCAAAATCCAAATGGTAAATGATTGAAAACACAATTAATGTCACCTTGAAGATATAGATCTCATGGAAGGAAGAAGCTCTTTCATGCCATGAGGAGATGGAGCCAAATCTGCAACAAACAAATACAATAACAACACAATACTGCTCTGCCACAATGAAAGCCTTGAATCACTTTAGCATAAGATCACAAGTTCGCAATTTCCATCTCTCTAGTTTACAATTGAAAACCTATACATGCTTATATATGCAACTACACACATTCCCGCTAAGAATTTCGTAATTCAAACTTTTGGTGTTGGCATAGGACCTAACAATGGTCATATAGCTAACACTTCAAATTAGGGCCTGACCCAAAATAGGGCAGGACTAGGACATGAGTGCCCAAGTCCACACTCCCAATTTTGGTCAGGGGTCATCAAAATAGCACCCCCTAGGTCCTATTTGCCACAAGACTTTGGAGTTTTCTCATCGGGATTCAAAATTAACACACAAGATGTTCTAAATTCATTCTAAGGAGCCAGGAGCTAAACCTTAAGAGGCAAAAGCCCCCAAGGGGACTTTTTCTAACATAACATTTAGCCCCCACTTTAATGTATGTATAAACGCAAGGCCAATACATGCATTAAAGTAAGGTCAACAAACAAAACAAACACGCTAAGCACAATGAAGACACACCAAATGCATTGAAGACAGTAACAAACACGTAAAACATGGAGAAGGCAGTTACAGTCACGCAAAACATGGAGAAGACAACATTGAAGACATGCAAAACACAATAAATATAGTAAATGCAGTGATTATTTCTTTTTCATTTTCTCATATAAATGAAATGCAAATGCAAGTACAAGGAAAGTAAACACACAACCCAAAATGTAGGAGGAGCTCATTGCTACCAGTTTTGAAACTACATATGGGGAAACAGACACACAATATAAATCTCAGAGTGTAGGAGGAGCTCATCGCCACCAGTCTTGAAACTACACTTGAGAACAAACATGCCATACAAATCGCAAAGCATAGGAGGAGCTCATCGCCATCGGTCTTGAGACTATGCTTGGGAACAAACACACCATACACACATGGGAGACACAGAGAAAACACAACAAACAAGTGATGGAAGAAACCTATTGCTAGGCTCGCTACCATCTTAGGCACATTACAGGCACACACCGACAATTGGACTTCACCACAGCAATCGTCAAAGACATGCTTAAGGGAGGATACACCAACCCTGCCTGCTCTGAGGACTTTTAGAAAATGACAGGATGTGCAATCTCCTCGAGAAATACACCATCCCCGCCTCTACAAAGAGCTTAAAATAAAAAAGGATATGCACGATATCCCACCTCTGTAGAGGGCTTGATGATTGCAATATAGAAATAAAGATGTGCACTTGCTTGGAGATACAACATCTTGCCTCTGTAGAGGTCTTACAAGCACGCTTTGCTAGTACCAAAATTATCATACAACTTACCTTATATATGCCCCCACCTTAATGTGGTTGATATCGTGTACCGATATCAAGCACATTAAGGTAGAGAGAAAACACACAAGGGAACATGAGCTCTCGCAAAGCCCATGCCTCCCAGAGGTGACATGCATTTTACAATCGCCAAATGTTCCCACAAACACACAATTTCTTACAAGAAAAGGTGTTAGCAACCATATAATCATGATAAACAACAATGCATGTAATCATTCACATAAAGAGCTGAGCAAGGCAAGATCCAAGATAAACAAAGTGCATGGAGTAGCAGTATTGTTATGTTTTGTAAGTGCAATAAGACATCATCAAAGTATCACACAAAGTTATTCTACTAGCCAAGAGTCTGAAAATATATATCAACCTCGTCGTCATGTATGGACTAGGTCCATTTTTTGATTTCTCACTAAAGGGACACGTGGTTCATATAAGTATTATTTGTTTTTCGTCATCCACCAGCTAGATAGAACCACTAGAGAAGGTAAACAATAAATTGAGAGAGGAGAAACAAGTGTCCTAGGGACAATCACGTAGGAGGGTGCCCCCAAGTCACCAACCGCGACAGTATGTCTATCAGACACAACACACAACAATGAAAATAGAGAGATGCCATATAGAAGAATGATGATACAAATAGAAGAATGGTCACAACAGAGGTGGTCTCTCGGTATCCTTGACCTTACAAGAGTATCAAGGGTCATCCTAGGAGGCCTAAACAATACATAACACATCACGAGGGAAACACAACATGAAGGTAAAGAGTTAGAAATACTTACCTGCGAGAGGCTCATGCTAGAATTTATCAACGATCAAACAATCCTCTTCCCAATCTCAAATACTAGAGGAAAGAGGTGTGTAAGGTACCATATCCTAACTTTTGTTCTTGTCTTGAAATTGTTCAATGTTAAGTTCATCTAGGTTTGATTCAATGTTAGGTTGAATGTTTTCTTGTTGAGGTGCATTATGTTGGGCAAAATCTTGTCATCTTCTCCTTCTTTCTCTTGCTTGTCTATTTATTCTTGTCTTGTTGCTTATGTTTTCAAAGGTATTTTCATGTTTTTCCATAGGAGTTTGCACATTAGAGGAGGAAGCACCATGTTCAAATTTCATTGGTCTCAATAAAATATTTTGTTGTCGATGAATACCTCACGATCCTCGTAAGGATGATGGGGGAGGAATCTCAGCATAAATACCATCTCTCCATGGACAAGGTGAGTTATGAAACTTTTTCTTATCCCACTTCTATCATGCCAATTATTTCATCATAGTCATAATAGTCTTGTTTTATTCTTATGTCATTTTGTCATTTTCCTTTTGCTCTAAGTGGATCTTCAAATGCATGTTGTTCTTCCCTTATTGTTTGAAAAGGAGGCATGGCCACTCTAGCTAGTTATTTTGCTTTGTATTGTCTATATTCTAGGAAAGATTGGTCTCTTCATGGCTTAGGGTCTCTATCAGGCTGTGGCCAAAAGTAATCAAGAGTGAAGTTCTTGTCCTTAGCTGGAGGTTGATATGAATTACGGTGGGTAGTACATATTTCTCCATGCAAAGGGAATTTTAGGCATTTGTGAATAGTTGAGGGGACGACATTCATAGCCTTAAGCCATGGAAGTCCTAGTTTTACACGGAAGAGGTCAGATAAGGGGATAACATCAAATAACTACTCCATGTCTTTATCATATACCGAGACCAATAAGGTTATATTCCCAGATGTATTCATTAAAGCTCCATTATGTGTATTAATTCTCAAATCCGATGGTTCATAAGAATCTTGTGCCAAATCATGTTTAAGAAGGAAATCTTCCATAACCACATTAGTCATGCAATTAGGGACTATAAGTATTCCATGTACAGGTCTTTCCATTATGTTCATTGTAGTGTAAAGAGGCCCTTTAGTATCTACCATTTCTTTGTCATGAGGTGTAAATGTTATTTCAAGTTTAGGGGCTCTTCTTTTCAAATGAGGCCTAGCATTATTGTTTTATTGAGAAGCCATGTGTATGTTTTCAAATGAATGTAAAATCAGATTTTATAGGTTTTTAGTTTTTGTGCAAGAAACAAGTGCAAAAGTATGTATGAATATGACATAAAATGCTTGATTTTTCAACTTTTTTCAATGCAAATGAGTGAAAGAAGAGGTGTTGTAAGGAAATTGATGAGGGGAAGCAAATAATATGTCTAATATCAATACAATGATGCAAAAATATCCTTCACAACATGCCTTTAATGCAATTCTATAGTGATGACAAGTCAAAACCTAGTGAAAATACACCTAAAATATGCAATTTTTTACCAATTTTCCATGTAGAATTCTAATAAAAATAGTGTTGTAAGGAATTTGAGGAGAGGAAGTAGATTATAACCCTGAAATAAGTCAAATAATGCATAAAAATCCTTCTCAACATGCCTATAATGCAATTATAGAGAGACGATAAGGCAAAATCTAGTGAAAATGCAAGGTTTTTTAAAACCCTAGACATGAAATTTTGCAATAAAGACACTATGATGAAACACTATAGTTATAAATCAGTCCTAAATGAGTGTTTAAAATAGTAGTAAAATCTAAAGCAAGATTTTAACTACAAACCCTAGCTAATGCAAAAACTAGGTTATATGAAAAATGCACAATTTCAAGCAATTTTTAATAAATTAAGCATGAGACTGCAATGCAAGTGGATACTAAATGATGAATTTCTATAATTTAAATCATATCTAATGAAAATAATAGAAATTAAATGCCACTTAATTCAAATTATGCCAAAATGCAAGCCTAAGATTCCAATTTTTTAAAAAATTTCAAATTTTTCAATCTTTTTGTAATTTTTCAAATGCAATAAAATGAATGAATGCAAATCTATCACACAACACTCAGAAAGGTGAAAAATTCAAAAACACGAGTTCACCAAAATGTTTTTGAGTGAAAAGGGAGAGATTGAATTTAGTTTGGTTTGAGGGTTTGATGGGTTTAGATCCTCCTTTCACTACAAACATTCAAGGACATATCAACCGAGTTGAATCTCTACTAAGTGAGAGCATTCACATAACAAGTTGGGCTGTCACTTGGAATGATGTGGAAAATCATAAATTGTTAATTAATATCTCACTTTAATCCTTAAATATGCAAGAAATCCTAATTGTGCAAAACAGTGAATAAACTGGTAAATTCAGATAAATATTTACAGATTAAGGAAAAGGATAGAGATTAATAACTGACCATTTTTCAAAGTTTAGAATTCAAAATATTTGAGGACAATGCCCCAGGCGCCCAAGTCCAAGGTACTATTTTCTTCGCAGAATGTAGAACTCCTTCTGGCACTGATAATCACTGTTCTGTCTATTTTTGCCACCTGAAATACGGAGGACACTGCCCTAGGCGCCCTAGTCCAATGCAGGCTAATTTTTGGATGTGGAATCTCCTTCAGATGCAGAATGTCTTTGTAACTCTGATTCCCATCTCTGAAACTCTGGAGGACATTGCCCTAGACGTCCATGTCCCAAAAATGCTTCGTTTCACTTTTTTCTTTCAGATCCTAAATCCTTGTCGTCTGCAACCTTCCTCTACAACTCCACTCTGTGAAACTTGGTACCTGTAACCTGTAGTCATAAAGGAGTGTGGTTGGGGGTTGTGGTGTTTAGAGGCTTGCCTCAGTCAAGCCTCGAAGAGACATTCAAGTCTTTCAAATACCATTGTCAAATAAGTGTGTGTATCCCTACAAGATAGAGGCAAAATCCAAATGATAAATGATTGAAAACATAGGTAAATGTCACCTTGAAGATACAGATCTCATGGAAGGAAGAAGCTATTTCATTCCATGAGGAGATGGAGCCAAATCTACAACAAACAAACACAATACTGGTCTACAACACAATGAAAGCCTTGTATCACTTTAGCATAAGATCACAAGTTCGCAATGTCCATCTCTCTAGTTTACAAATGAAAAGCTAAACATGCTTATATATGCAACTACAAACATTCTCGCTAAGAATTTCATAATTCAAACTTTTGGTGTCAACATAGGACCTAACAATAGTCATACAACTGACACTTAGGGCCTGACCCAAAATAGGGCAAGACTAGGGAACGAGCGCCCAAGTCCTCCCCCCTATTTTAGGCAGGAGTCATCTCAATAGCACCCCCTAGGTCCTATTTGCCATAAGACTTCAGGGTTTTCTCATTGGGATTCAAAATTAACACATAAGATGCTCTAAATGCATTCTAAGGACCTGAGAGCTAAACCTTAAGAGGGAAAATCCCCCAAGGAGACATTTTCAACATAACATTTAGCCCTCACTTTAATGCATGTCTAAATGCAAGGCCAATACATGCATTAAAGTAAGGTCAACAAACACAACAAACACGCCAAGCATGGTGAAGACACGCCAAACACATTAAAGACAGTAACAGGCATGCAAAACATGGAGAAGACAACATTGAAGACACGCAAAACACAATGAATATAGTGAATGCAGTGATTATTTCTTTTTCATTTTCTCATATAAATAAAATGCAAATGCAAGTACATGGAAAGTAAACACACAACCCAAAATGTAGGAGGAGCTCATCACCACCAGTCCTTAGACTGCATAAAGGGCAACATACCCACAATACAAATCTCAGAGTGTAGGAGGAGCTCATTGCCACCAGTCTTGAAACTACACTTGAGAACAAACATGTCATACAAATCCCAAAGCATAGGAGGAGCTCATCACCACCAGTCTTGAGACTATGCTTGGGAATAAACATGCCATACACACACATGGAAAACATGGAGAAAACATGACAAACAAGTGATGGAATACCATCTCAGGCACATTATAGGCACACACCAATGATTGGGCTTCACCATAGCAATCACCAAAGACACGCTTAAGGGAGGATACACTAACCCCGCCTGCTCGAAGGACTTTCAGAAAATGACAAGATGTGCAATCTAAAAATTTCTTGCACAAATTTGCAGGCTATGATGAGTGCCCCATCTATTAAATTCCCAGGAATAAAATGTGCCACTTGGTGAGTCTATCCACCACAACCAGAATAACATTGTGCCTATTCCTTGACATAGGAAGTCCTTGCACAAAATTCATACTAATGATTTGCCACTTCCATTCTGGAATTTCGTGAGGGTATAATAGTCCCACCAGGTGATGGTGTTCCATCTTCACCCTTTGGCATTCTAGACATGCAGCAACAAATCTTATAGCATCCCTCTTCATTCCCTTCCAAAAGTATAAGGGTTTCACATCAGCTAGTAACTTTGTTACTCCAGGATGTCCAGAATAGGGTGCAGAATGAACCTCTTTCCACACCATATTCCTTAACTCCTCAGAGTTTGGAACATACATCCTTCCTTTATACCTCAATAACCTAGGTGGTTCAAGGTAAAATTTGTCATATTTCAAATTCTGGGGGTTCTCCAAAAGGGCATGTTTTACCTGCTCGTAAAACTCATCTCCTTTAGACTTTTGTAATACCTGATTCTTGAAATCAGAATGTATGGAGATCATTGAGGAGATATGTCTTCTCCTACTTAGGGCATCTACCACTCATTTTTCCTTTCCTTGAATATATTTAATCTCAAAACCATAATCTGATATTAGCTCTAACCACCTTCTTTGGCGAGCATTTAAATGTGGTTGAGTGAACAGATATTTAAGCCCTTAGTGGTCCATTTTTAGTTCAAAAGGTTTTCTAAGCAAGTAATGTCTCCACATTTGCGATTCATGAATTACTACTACTAATTCCAAATCGTGTGGGGCATAGTTTTGTTCATAAGTTTTCAGTTTCCTGGATTCATATGTAATGACTTGTCCATCCTAGACTAGTACACCACCTAAGCCTTCCCCTGAGGCATCAGTAATGACTACAAAATGACCTTCCAAGTCAAGTACTTTCAAGATAGGTGTTGTTATCAACCTTTCCTTTAGTTGGTCAAATGCCTCCTGACACTTGTCTGACCACTCAAACCTCTTGCCTTTTCTCTGCAAATAAGTAATAAGATAAGCAATTTTTAAAAAATTCTTTACAAATTTCATGTAGTACCCTGCTAGGACCATGAAACTTTAGACCTCATGTACATTCCTTGGTGCTGGCCATTCCAATATGGCTTTAATCTTGGCTGGGTCCACAGCTATTCCCTTAGCTGGAATTATATGGCCCAAATATTGCACTTCCTTTTGAAAGAAAGTACACTTGGAGAGCTTGCCATACAATTTATGCTCTCTCAGCCTCTGAAGAACAATCCTTAAATGTTGAAGGTGTTTTTCCTCATTCTTAGAGTAGATTAGGATGTCATCAAGAACAACTAAGACAAACTTGTCCAAACAGTCTATGAACACACTATTCATTAAGTTCATAAACGTTATAGGTGCGTTTGTTAATCCGAAGGGCAAGACAGTGAATTTGTAATGCCCATACTTTGTTCTGAAGGTTGTTTTGTGGATATCCCCATCTTTTAACTGCAATTGATGGTACCCAGATTGAAGATCGATCTTAGAAAACATAGTTGCTCCTCTCATTTGATCAAAAAGATCATCAATGCAGGGTAATGGGTATTTGTTCTTTATTGTTGCCTTATTTAACATATGGTAATCTATGCATAACCATAATGTACCATCTTTCTTTTTCACAAATATTATTGGTGCACCCCAAGGTGACGCACTGGGCCTTATCAGTCCTTTATCCAACAATTCCTACAATTGAGCCTTTAGCTCCATTAACTCAGTTGTGGTCATTCTGTATGGAGCTTTAGATATAGGTTCCGAACCTAGAATTATATCTATAGAGAGGTCAAAAGCTCTTTTAGGAGGTAATCCTGATAGTTCATCCAGAAACACATCCTCAAAATCTCTAAAAAAGGGGTACCTATCCATATCTAATCTATCCTGATGTATGGACTCCCTCTTCTCAACTCCTTGGAGTTTCGAAGATTCATAAAGCATTAAATCATGTTGAAAATTAGTTTCCTCAAAACTATTTAGTTTCTCTATTTTGACAGCAAAAAGTTGGCATCCTTTTCTTTGAGTTCTTTTCATTTGTAGGGCAAAAATTTGTCTTAGTTTGACCTCACTAGGGTTTCCTTACAGAAAAACTTTGTTCCCTAGGTCATCTAGACATTCTATTGTTTTGGCATAACAGTCCACCTTAGCCTGGTGTCTCCATAACCAGTTTATCCCAAGGATAACATCATATGAGCCTAATGGGGCTACATAAAGGTTCACCTCAATGGAAAAACTTGGAAGTTCAACCTTAGCCTCAAACAAGCTTTGCTCTACCTGAGCTTTGGTCTAATTTGCATATTCAACTGACCAAGTGTTTTCCATGTATCCAGCTTTTCTAGAAATTTTATTTAAAACTTTTAGGGAAACAAAACATTCTGTAGCACCAGTATCTATCAAAATTAAAATTGGGAAACTGGATAAAATCCCTGTAGTTTCAATGGGAGTGATTTGATATTCAGCTTGCCTATTATCCAGGGCTGCATGTATGCGTTGTTGGAATGCCGCCTACTGAGAGGGTAAAGGATTTCCTCATGGCTACATTCCTTGCATCTTGTTAGGACATTGGTTGGCATAATGATCTCTGCCACATGTATAACACCCTCCCATGGGTCCTTGCTTCTCATGAGGCTTCCCAGAATTATCTCCATTTTTCTTGGAGTTATTATTGCCTTTCTTTCCCCCCTTGAATTCATTTTGTTTATTCTTGGACCCTTTATCAGTTTTCTCTAAAAAGTCCTACTTTTTACCCTTTTTCTTAGAGGATTGGGAGGTTTGAGACTAGTTATACCTTTTTCAATTCCTTTCCCTGTAAGCAGACATAGCTTTCAATTTGTGTTCCTGTTTAATAGCTTTTTCATAAACCTAGTCCATTGAGGTGGGACCATGCACATCAACTTCTCCCCCAATCCCATAATAAAATTTTGGATGTGGAACCTTTCATATTGTTGATATTGTGGAACATACTTGAGTAGGCAAGTGAAATTTTCCCCATATTCATTCATAGTTAAATCACCCTATTTCAAATTCTAAAAATCTATAAGCTTTTGGTCATAATACAGCTGAGGCAACCATCTTTACCTAAAGAGTTCCACAAACCTGTCCCAGGCTAAACTTGTAGACCTCAAGCCTAACTCCATTTTCTTATTCATCCACCATGTGGATGCTTCACCTGCCAACTGGTATGCTCCCCATACCGCTATGATGATTTCAGTATAATTTCTTATTTTGAAGTATTTTTCCATCTCTGTAAGCCATGCCTCTACGGCATCTCCACTTACAGACCCATCAAACTTGGGAGGCATAACATTTTTCATATCTCAGGATAATTCCAAAGCCAAGATGCTTCTTCTATCCTCTTCATGTCTAGCCTCAGAGTTATTCTCTCTACATTCACTTTGGGTGGTGTCCTCATGATGTGCCTCGTCATCACCCCCATAATAGGCTTCCCTCCTAGGTCCATGCTGACCCCTAACCTCCTTCTCGAGAGTTCTAATTCTCGCTCTCATCTCTTGGAGCATAGTAAGGATCTAGTCAAGTTTAGATTCAGAGTGGCCTAAAGGTTGTCCTTCTCCCTGGCTATCTCCCATATTGGTTCTTATCCGAACCATGTTGCAATCTACTTCTCTTGAAGTTTGTAGATTGATTATTCAATTAGTTTTTCATACCATTGAATCCATTCATAAATGTAAATTCATTCTCATTCAAGTAATCTTTAACAAGAAAGGAAAGATTTGCCAAAATTTCAAAATGCATTATAGTTTTCCATGGATTACATATAATCCATCCATAGTTACAAAATTTTTGTTTACATCTTGCTACTACAAGTCATTATCTGATTAGGAATCTACCTAAGTTCATTTCTCATTCTTGGTAATTATCAAATCAGTTTTAGGAGGTGGACGTACTCGCAGGTACTCATCCACAACCTCCCAAGTAACACTAGGATTCTTAAGATCACTTTCCAAGGTTGGTTCTTCAGGTGCAGAGAGTTTCACTGATTCATTTTCAGAGATAGGAGCAGTAATCCTAATTGCTTTCTTTATCCCCTGCTTGATGCGTTTAACAACATCAACAAAGGTTTCATCATCATCCAACCATGCACCTACTAAGCAACCAATTTGTTCAAAGTGTTTTATTCTTGAGGCTCACTCCCTCAAGGCCTTAAGATAACGTGCATTTCCCGTTACCTTCTTTCTGGGTGTCGTTCTTATTCTTACCATTCTAGCATAAGAACATCCAAACATTAGAAACCGTTAATGTTGGAGAGAGAGAAAAAATGTCATGTAGTGAGTTCATAGGTCCATGTATTGAACTCGATAGCTCTGATACCCTATGTAACAAGCCATCTCTTGTTAATCCAAAATTAACCAACTTAATCATCATTAAGTCTTAAATCATGATTAGCATAATCAAAGTGAAACAAATAACAATCAATATGATATTCAAAATCGATATGCATATCTTTTCTAGACACATCAAAACTGAAATTTACAATCATGCCAAAGATATCATATTAGTGATTTACTTTCACTATACATTTACAAAGTTTTGCTCATAGCATCAATGATAAATTATACATAATGATGACTATCAAGTCATATAAGATAATGTAATGTATCTAGAACTTTGACATCTGTCTTCTTAAGCCTTGACTAGTCTTCTTCTTGGAAAGGAGAGCATCACCTGAGAGATTTTCCTCCAACCATAGACCGGCTATCCCCCACACAACTTTCTACTTGGAAGCAGCCCTACCCTTCACAAAGGGAATAGATATAAGGAAATGATTGGTTTTTCATCTAAGTATCTATTGTTGTGTCCTTCACAATACTTCACAATTATACAACTATAGATCCACCCTAACTATGTATGATACTACTGGAAGCATTGTGCCATCTAGAGTGCAGTGAACTGACTAATGCATGTAGAAACAGATGCATTACTTGGCCAAATTTTTATATACATGATGTTTCACAATGAACGTAGTCAACTGTTCACACACCTTGACTTGACTTAGAAGTTGTCTCATCCTACAGTGTTCAATTTTGACCCTCCTAGGTCATAGTACAAAAGTTGGGTTTATTCACCCTCAGTCCATCTTTCTTGGACTTTTGACTCCGGTCTCTAGGAGTACATCTATTGATTATTTGTTGTCTATGAAATAGGGAACGTGTGGCTCCACATCACTCTATTCCTGTTTTTCTTTATTTTCAATTTCATGTTCATAGTTTCCAATCTCAAAAGACCATCCTTGTCTAGGTTTTTCTACAGTTACTTGTGTTCAAGGTTCATTGATTCCATATTGACTATACGACTTGCCGATGTAGGCTAATAGTCGTCAATATTACATCCACCATTTGTTAAAACAATTCAAACGGATTCTTGAAACCCTTAACATCATCCACGAAGCTTTGCCATATCAAAAGAGACATATACATAATGCATACTCTACTACAAAGTTATCACACTCATTTTCAATTCTTTCCTTCATGGAAATAATAGTAATAATGAATGGGTTTACTCATTGACATGCGTAAGTTGGCATGCACTCTATGCAGCCTTAAGCAAGTTTTATCAATAATAAACTAGTTTTATGCCATGGTAAGACAAGTCTTGCTATTCTTTTTAAATCACAATAGCTTACAACCAAAGGTATAGTATTAACTTTCTTAAACACAAGGAGCACCCTTTTCCTTATAAGTGTCTCAACTATCTTATAGTTTAAATACTATCAAAGACAAGGTTGACAAGATTATCTCATTATTCAAATGTATGGCCATCAACCATCTTCTAAACTGTGTACCTCTCTTCGAGGTACCAGCTATCGGCCTAATGATAGGCTCAGGGTTTGGTATTGCAAGGCTCATAGCTTGCTCGATGGTAATCATTTGTGGTTATGGCATTCAGCCTACCAAGAATGCAATCATATCACAGTGCTTATAAATAAAATGTTATCTATTCTCAGCCTTATCGGCTTCAAGAACTTGAGACTATTACAAAAGTAATCATAGATATTTGGCCTTTTGGCCTCAACGTAATAATCAAAGAATATAGTTCTTTAGATAAACTAAATCATATTCTTTTTAAATCTTTATCCTTGAAGGCCATAATGTGGTTATACAAATATTATCATCATCGAAAGGGAGTACATGGTCGGCCTACGACCATTGTAATTAGCATATATTATCATACGAATGCTCTACATTCTACAAAGAAAATATGACTATTAACAGTCTTACCTTAGGAAATGGTTTGAACTAAGTTATGTCCAGCCGAGGTCCACTGTACGCTTTCCTTCATGGCTCACAAACAATGCAAAGCTACTCTATAGCTTTTTCCTTTCCGAGCTCTCTCTTCCCAGATAGATAACTGACGACAACAACAATGCATAATCATCTTGAAAAGGTCCTATACTTTGCATGTTAAACTTCCCACCACCCCACAAAATCTACCAACTTCGAAGTGGGGTGTGGGTTTTTCCCCGGTGGGCATCTTGTCACCTACGGGTAAGACTTCAAGATAACTAGAAATTACTTCCCATTCAAAAGTTAAGACAATTATTCAAGCTTGTGGTAAGCTCTACCACCATTACCATTCCCTCCACTCATCATGGATAGTGGTACGGTTGGTGACATAATATAAAAGCTTACACCACAAAGTGCTTGACCACTTAATGACATAGACATGTCTCACATACTATCATTTATAAAGAAATGATACTATAGGGATATCAAATAATCTAGGGTATTACCTAGCTATGTTATCATCATAAAGGTGGTAAAATAAACATTTGATTATGGGGTCAAGTCTTACTCCCTCGATTCACTATATTAGACTTAGATAAGATATTTAAATGATAAACACAAGGTTTAATAAAGGAAAGTTATGAAAACATAGGAAAACTCGACATCACACAAGCTTACTATCGACTATGAGAATGTTCTAAGAGCATCACTTAGTCGATTTGATGTAAATAATGTTGAGAGACCCTAACACGACTTTATCGACCTTAGTCGAATTGAAATCGACTTGCAAGGATAAAACGACTTATACTCACCCCAACTTACTCGGTTCATGAACAATCAATTCGATACTCAGATGGCATTACGATCTATTCCAAACATCTAGTTCCTTCTTCCCTGGTGATACTCTCTTTCCATCCTCGAAGGAAGATTATTTTCCTGGTTACACTCACAACCATATAATCATTATCAATGTATCATCATTTAATTCATAAACCATTATGATCAAATAATCTTAGCAATAAGTAATCTCATGCTTAATATAAACATAAATCAATATCTAAGTAATCAATGATTTCACTTGATATTTTCCACAAACATCAAATCATTAATCTAAGATTAATTGTCCTATTTACCACATAAAAGTGAGATTAGGCTAAATCATGGGTTGGGATGTAACAAAACTAGCATTACAAGAGAGGAACTTGTTTGGTATCGACCACAAACTCCTTTCTTTCGTGCTCGATTGCCTCTCTCTCGTTGTTTTAAAACTTCTTGTTCTCCTCAAATTATCTCCCTCACTGCTTTGTCCATGTCCTTCCATGAAAAAAACTCCCATGGTGTTTAAATGACCACACCATGACCGCGTTCCTATCTCCTCATACTTAGCCTATAAAGACTCTTCGTAGGCATGCAAAGAAGAGGAAGTGATGGTCATTAAAGACCACTCTTCACATTAGTTTAAGAGCTCCTCCTTACTATTAGGAAAAGTGTCTCAACCTTGCAACTACAAGAGGCTACTATTCTTCCCAGTTTTGGTCTTTTTAAATACCCTTTTATCTTGAAGAATGGTTTAGAACTTTCAAAGTTTCGAAAAGGGCTAAAAAAGGCAGGACTTACTATTTTTAGTAACTCTACATTTGATCTTGAATGGACCAGAAATTTTCCCAAAAGGTGTGGAATTGCTAAGTAAACATCTTGGGTGAGTTTCGACTCAAGATCATACCTAGATCACGAGATATTAAAATTTTTGTTTTTTGAAAATGCCGAAAAAAGTTTTGAACTTAGTTTTGAGGCACTTAGAGGTCCATAAACATCCCAAAAGTTGTCATAACTAGAGAAGTGGGTTATAGCTTGATGGATCTATTCATAAGCTTTCTGACACATTAAACAGTTTGTCTATCGAACACCCAGATCAAAAGTTATGACCTCCGGAAGTTGGACCTCCTATTTTTGGGAAATGTAAACACGTGTTGGACACTTAAAAGAGTTGTAAAGGGGAGAGTTACATGTTTGGTGTGTATTTAGCACATCACAAGGAATATTTGATTGGAGATAATTTGGGTGCCACTTTTGGGTGGTTTTGGCTCATGGTTTTGTAATTACAATTGACGGTTTACTGTATTGTATCTCCTATATATCAGGAGCTTGAGATGGAGGTTGAGTGTAAGAGTCTTATAGATGTTGAGTTACCTCCTAGATCTCTAGTTGGTTATACTTCTATGAAATCTTGCTCTACATGTATATTGTAATCTTCTTGATTCATGATTAATATATTGAGCGGCTTTGGAGTGTGGGGTTTTTTACCCAAAAGGGTTTTCCCCACATATATCTTGTGTTGTGAGTTTTGTATTTGCATTTTATGTTGTTATTACCTTTCTGTTAATTTGCATCTAATAACCTGTAACTGTAAAAGTTAAAATTTGCATAAATCTTTCTGCAGTAGATCAATGTAGGAAGTGTTTCTACATACCTCGCTTCCTTTCAATTACTCTCTTAATCGGTTAGGGAGTAAAGGAGTCAAGGCCACTTACAACACTACTTACATTATCATGGAATCTTAGCCATGTATAAGAAGTCTATTGACCACCTCAAAGGTTTAGCTTCTTAAATCATATTAAAATATGAATATATATGTGTGTGTGTGTGTGTGTATATGAACATAACCACGGGTGTAGAAAAACACCCATAACTTACGTTGTCACATACATTCATAAGGATACGAGAATGGGGTCGAGGTTTCTCCCCCTCTCTATCTCGCAAAAAGACCAAAGAAAAGATAAGCATATATATATATGAACATAACCACAGGTGTAGAAAAACACCCAAAACTTACGTTGTCACATACATTCATAAGGATACGAGAATGGGGTCGAGGTTTCTCCCGCTCTCTATCTCGCAAAAAGACCAAAGAAAGGATAAGTTTATATATGTGAACATAACCACAGGTGTAGAAAAATGCCCAAAACTTATGTTGTCACATACATTCATAAGGATACGAGAATGGGGTCGAGGTTTCTCCCCCTCTCTATCTCGCAAAAACACCAAAGAAAGGATAAGTTGATTTAGCGTATCACTTATTGAAAATCACCGACAATAAAAATACTATAAAATAACCTCTAATAGAATAGTTATAATAACATAACTATAATCATAGTGCATGAGGAAAATAATGACTATCGACCTTATCTCATCGAGAGTCATTTTATCCTTACTCAATTTTTGACAAAATCTATTCTAGTGATTTTTGATGTCAAATTGACGATTGTTGAGTCAACACTCAAAACTTTGATCAAATAGTTCTAACACAACTTACCACTTACGTCAAGAATCACTAGACATTGAAAGCACAAAACTTAAATGGCAACAACATGTCCCTTCCAAACGTCTATTCACTTCTCTTCGATGATGCTCTCCCTCTCTTTCTCGGAGGGCAGAAATTTGTTTCCTGGTTACAACTCATAATCACCAAACTTGGATTAGTGTATCATTAGTTAATCTATATACATCATGAATAACCACAATAACATATAATCACATGTTTAAATTCTATGCATTTAATCATAAACTTATGAAATCATAGATTTATCCTGACATTTTCACTAAATGTCAAATTATTAATCCTTGTAAGATTATCTTCTAATTGCATAAAAGTAAAAAATAAATCATAATCAAAATTAGGGATGTGACATATCTCCCCCCATAAGATTCATCATCCTCGATGATCCAATGTATCCAATCATAATAACATAAAAAAGTTTTTGTTTAACTCTAAAAAGCATAAAATAAATGAGGGAATATCTTATGAAATTCATGATAATCCTCCCATGTAGCATTATCTTCTGCATATTGGTCCCAGTCCCACTAGACCTTGCACTGAGTAACCTCTTTGTTACGCAAGCGAAGCTTGCAAACTTTGAGCACTTTGAGAGGTTTGATCATGACCACTCCTGGGTCCTATACCTATAAATAATTCCAATCAAGAATATGATTATCACTTGATATATAATTTTTCAAATATGAAACATGAAAAACATTATGCATCATGGCAAGAGCTGGTGGTAGAGCTATCTTGTAGGCGACCAGATTGATCAATTCGAGAACTTTGAAGGGTCCTACATATCTAGGAGCTAGTTTGGAAGACTTCCCAAACTTTATGGAACTTTTCTGAGGTTTGACCCTCAAAAGAACTTTTTCTCCAACTGAGAATTGTCTTGGTGTACATTTGGCATCAACGTAACTTTTCTCTATCATTTGCTTCCGCCAATCTTTTTCTAATTAGCTTAACTTGTTCTTCCATTTCTACCAACATTTTAGGACCAATACTAATCCTATCTTCTAGCTTATCCCAGCTTATAGGAGTTCAGAATATTCTTCCATACAATGCTTCAAATGGAGACATCTTGATAGCAGAATTGTAGGAGTTGTTATAAGCAAACTCCACAAGTGGTAGATACTCTTCCCACTTGTATTGCTTATCCATGCAATACATCCTTAATAAAGCTTCAAGAATCTAATTTACCCTTTCAGTTTGACCATTTATCTCACGGTGATAAACTGAGCTTATATTGAGCTGAGTTCCTAGAATTGAAAATAGAGTTTGCCAAAACCTTGATGTCATGCATGCATATCTATCTGAGATAATCTTCCCAGGAACTCCATGCAATCTAAACACTTCCTGCATAAACTTATGAGCTATGATTGGTGCTCCATCTGTTAAATTTCTAGGTATAAAGTGAGATAACTTGGTGAGTTTGTCCACCACCAATAAAATAGTATCATGTTTATTTCAAGACATTGGAAGTGTTGGCAGTGAGCCAGCATCTCTCGCGAGATTTGTGACATGGCTTAACAGCCTCTCATGGATTCATTAACTCTGGCGATTGTATCAGGCATTATAGGCTGACCTTTTGGTGCAACAGTAATCGTGGGCCAACAATTGGTATCAGAGCTAAAGGTTCTAGTTTCGAATCTCCCCCGCGAGTGATGCGGGCTCCCACGAGTGACGCTGGGGGGATTGTTGGCAGTGAGCCAGCATCTCTTGCAGGATTTGTGACATGGCTTAACAACCTCCCGTGGATTCATTAACTCTGGTAGTTGTATCAGGCATTAATAGGTCAACCTTTTGGTGCAACGACAATCATGGGCCAACAAGAAGACCATGAACAAAGTCCATGCTAATTACCTGTCATTTCCATTCTAGAATATTGTGAGGATACAAAAGTCTTGTTGGATCCTGATGCTCAGCCTTGAATCTCTGACATTCTAGGCAACTTGCTACAAATCTTGTTACATCATTCTTCATTCCTTTCCAGAAATAAAGAGGTTTTACATCAGCTAGGAGTTTAGTTACTCCTAGATGACCTGAATATGGTGCAGAATGTACTTCCTTCTACACAAGGTTTCTTAATTCTACCGAATCTGGAACATACATCCTTCCTTTGTATCTTAAAAGTTGGTGCAGTCACGGTAGGAGGGTTCATAGAATGAACCGTCCAGACCATGCAACAAGAGTAAACACAATGGAAACAACTCAAAGAAATGGAACAAATGCAAATTCAGTCATTCAGTATATCAAAGAATTCATATACCATCTGGCCGGCAACATGCGGGCTTAGAGTTAGGGCTCAGAGGCCTGATTACATACATGCACAATGTTAGTGCCTGAATTGACTGACAGTTTTTGAGCAATTTTCGTGTAGGCACTTTCCCTAAGTATCCAAAAAATGTTCTAAGTGTTGGACCTCCTCAGCATTTTTCAGCTGCAGCATCATATTTTCCTGAGGAGGAGGTCATCATCATCATATTTTCTTCGATGGTGGTCAGCATCATCATGTTTTCTGTCGACCGGTTTTTCATCAGGATCATCATATTTCAATATCAGGTGATGTTTGGATATCATCCTGATCCTGCTGATGAGCTACAGTGTGCCCTGATTTGCTTGCGGGGGTGATTTTCTAAGTTGTTCAACCCGGCCTATTTTTTCTTAAGGGTCGTCATCATCATGATCATGTTTCCAGTTATCGCCGTGTTGCTTGCGAGGGTCATCATATTTTCTGCCTGCATGATATTTCGCCGGGGTGATATTTTTATCATCGGGTGATCTTGGTTATGATCATCCTGATGATGTTGTTGAAGAGTTCTAAGTATGACCCGATATTCACTGGGGTCATCATATTTTGAACGTCAGGATGATCTTAGTCAATATCATCCTGATGTTGTTGTATCACTTCATGTTTGTTGTTTTATCATCCTGATGATGCTGACGTCATTCTTATGTCAGGGTGATATCTATTTCTCTGTCTATCTGCATCATGATATTTCCGAAGGGAGATATCCGCCTGTCGGCTTCGTGCATTATCTAGTGGGGGTGATCTTTTCAAATATCTGGCGTATTCATCTATCACCCCGATCTTATAGTGGAGTTACAGTGCAGCATGATATTTGTGCATCAGGATGATATTTCCAAATATCCGGTTATCTTCCGAATATCATCCTGATGTCGATATGATGATGACGTCATCAAGGTCCGGGGGGGTCATATTTCTAACACTGATCATCTTGTGAAGATCCCCCGATATTTGCAAACATGATGATGACGTCATCCGGATATGAGGAGGTGCGCAGTAGGCAGATATGATGATGACATCAGCAGGATATGATGATGACGTCATCAGGATGTTCATCAGCTAGGCAGGAGGATCTTCCTCCGATGGATCAGGTTGTGCGGATGAGGGCGATTATCATGCAGGTTATATTGCGATATGATGCTGACGTCAGGGTGATATTTCAAGCAACAGGATATCATGCTGTTGGAGGATGATGATGAAGTCTTATACTAGTGTCGTCAGGAGCAAAAGCACCGACATTATATATGCTCGTGGCCTAGTATATAAAGTGTTGAAAAGGTCACCGCGGGGTGCATGTGGGATAATTGATATCCTGCATATTTTCAAATATCATGATGATGAATCTTGGCGGGAAATGGTTGCGATGCAGAATTGACGTTTTCCTGAGGCCGCAGGTTGGTGCGCCATTAATGGCGAAGGTTGCAGAGGTATGGGCGGATCTGGTACCCGATTGAAGGTGTACATCGACAGACAGTGGCGCAGGGCTCGAGGTTTCTTCCTGTCTCCTCCCCTACCTACTGCATTCATGTTTGGGTGCCAATCTGGTAGTGCGTTGAGCGCCATTTTTCTGATACTGTGTATCTGGCGGGATTTTTAGTCAACCATGTAATTAATTGCTGTGGTACACTACCTGGCTGTTATAAGCAGGAAGTGTTACTCATTTGTGGTTGTTGAAAGTTGAAGATTTTTGGCTCTGTAATTCAAAACAAGCTGATCTGGTTGCTCTGTACAGCTAAACCTGTGAGTCTATGTATCTCTTGTTGTATGTTTTGGCATGAACCCACTGATTTCATGATTAATCTTATATGAGAAATGCTATCTTAGCATGTGTTTTGTTAATTCTGTCTCTAGTATTGCATGTATTCTTCTTCTGAATCTGGATATTTGGGTAATGTTTAGATTCTAGAGCATAGAATTCCTATGTTGAATGTCTAATCTTTTAACTTCTGCTCAAGGGGTAGATTAAACTGTTTTTAGGTTGAACATTGGGAAGGGTATACTGCAGTAGGGATGCCATAAGTAGAGATAACTTAACACTCTGTATTGGGAGATATCTGTAAGGCAGGTATCACATATATCCCCCTGAAATCCAGTTTTAGCTGTTCATGCTGATCATTCACAGGTGTATGTCTACTGACTCCAGGCCCTGGATAGGCACCAATCTTGCTTTGTGTTTGTGTTACAACCATGTCTAGCTTTGCATCCAAACTTAAAATCCAAATCAAAATCTAAAACAACCATTAGGACATTAGAATTAGTTTTAGGATCCTCAGTCCTCTGTCTACAACTGCAAATAGGCCCAAAGCTAGCCCCTTTGCTCTTATCTTTCAGTTTTGGTCTACTTACAGGAGGACTTATCTGCTTTCTGTCAGCATCCCAGCCTTTGTATGCATATCCTCATGGATGTTGAGTAGGGAATACCCCCCTAGGTTTTGCAGAGCCTGAAGAAGAAGAGGAGATAAAATATAGAGTCTATCTCCTACACTGTTGGCCCCTGGCCCAGAGATCCTGTTGATCACTGATGGCTACCTTGTAGGGAAATCTGGGAATAAGCATCCAGTCTGGGAAAAAACCAACAGAAATTGGCGACTCTGCTGGGGAGAAAATTGATGAAAAAGTGTTATATCTTGTGGCCCATTTGAGTCACCGACAAAATGATGCTCTGCTGGTGGAATGAACCTGGAAAAGTAGCTTTCAGCTATTGAAAATTTTGCCCTCTCTGGAGAGGTGGCGACTCTGCAAAAAAGATCTGAATGCACATGAAAGATGGATGTATGTGATGTGACAAAAATGTGTTGTTCATTTTTCTGCATCTGTATGAGAAAAGGTACCTTGTTCCTTCCCCTTTATATTTGCTGTTTTGCTGCATAAGTTAGATGCCAGGGGAAGCCTTAGGTCTTAGACAGACAAAGGATGTCTAAGAGTAAGATTTTTATGAATCCAAGTATGGATTATCCCATACTCAGTGGTGAAATGTCGAATAAAAGAATAGAAGAGATAAGAAATAGGTTGATATTCTTAGAGGCTGAGCAGGCCCAGTTAAAAAGCAGTAACCCTGTTGTGTCTGCCAGTCAGAAAGCTAAACCTCCTGTCAGCCCTTTTGATCCTTTGTATGACCAACTGGATTTGTCATGGGTGGATTATAAAGTAGAAACTATGCCTGCTAGGATATATTGTCAGATGCCTAGATTTAGTGGTCACAATGTTTGTGATGGGAATGCACATATCCAAACTTTTCACTGTTTTATGGGAAAATATTCATTCAGAGATGAGGATATGTGGATGAGGTTTTTTGTTAGGTCCTTTGATGCAAAAGCAAAAGACTGGTATTTGAGCTTTCCAAAGAAATCCTTTGCCTGTTGGGATGAGCTTGCTGACTGTTTCAAGGAAGAATTTGCAAAAGAACCGGCTGATCTTGTTGCAGAATTGATGAGAATCAGAAAACAAGATGAAGAGCCATGTGTTGATTTCAGTCATAGGTTTGCAATAGCCCTTTCACAGATCCCAGAAGTCTTCAGACCTGATATTTCAGCCTGTGTTGGCATATTCTTTGAAGCTTTTGAGGAGGGCTTTAAGGTGACAAGTATGCAGATGGCATACAGGTTCATAGAAAAGATAGAAAAAATCAGAAATGTGTACCTGCTGAAACCCCTGTCCCTAGGCCTTGGTGTGAAAAATAGTTGTGAAGCTGTAAATGACCAAATAATTAAGGCATCATGTGAAGATGAAAAGATGAATATTGAGGATGCCAGTGAAAGGACTAATGAGGATTCCCATTGCAATGATGAGGCAGCTGACCATGAAAACAATAACGAGGTTGTGGACAGCAATGAGCAATTTTTGGAATGGACCTGTGGAGACAATTGTGAGTATTGTACTCAAGACAGAGAAGATATAAGCAAACAGAGAAGCAGTCCTATGTGTGACCCATTGCCTACTTTTCAAACACATGGAGATCATGAAGAGCAGTCAGAAATTGAAATAAGTGCTAGTTCAGAGCATGATTGTTTTTCATTTGATGGCTGTTTTGCTTATGACACACAGGCTGATACTCCTCCACAGAGGGAATCCATTGGTGATGAAGATGCATGCTCTGCTGCCCATGAACAAATGGCACACTATGATGAAACTGATGCACCTGGGTCACCCATTTATGACACATATGGCGATGAGGATCTGTCTGAGTATGGTGAAGATCTAGACACTATTTTTGGCTTGGATTCTGTTTCTCATCCTGATGAAAGAGGAAACAACATACATCAGGTAAGTGACTGTGAAAATGTGCCTGATTTGAAAGAGATGCCAGAGCCTGATCTTTTCCAGCCTGGTGCTGCTGATTGTTGTGTACATGATGTACACAATTGTGATTTTGAAAGCTTTTCTTTTGATGTGCCAGTATATACAATGAGCTTTGATCATCCTAGCTGTGTGGTGGACTTTGAGTGTTTCCTATTTTCAGTCCAGCTAGGAGATCATGTTGCAATGCATGATGATGATATAGATGATAAGTGCTATATGCCATATGAGTATGTATTGCTTGATACATTCTACACCCACATGTCACATGATGTTGAAGGTTATCTGCACAGGTTTGACAATGACAAGCTAAATCAGAGGGTGGAGTGTGCAGATGACAAGGTTTGTTTGTGGGTGGATCCTGACAGTATCTCCAGGCTTGACCCAGTGCATGCAGATGAAAACAAGATATTTGACAAAGGGAGATACATGTTTTTCTTTTCTTGGTGGCCTTAGGCCATCAAGTGTGTTTGGTGATGCAGGTCGGTGCAGTATTTGACTCTGTGCCCAATGGATAAGGGACTGGTCTGCATCCCAGAGATCTGGGGTTCTCGCTGCAGTCTTGCACCTGCACGTCCCCAGACAGAGCCAATGTTAGTGCCTGAATTGACTGACAGTTTTTGAGCAATTTTCGTGCAGGCACTTTCCCTAAGTATCCAAAAAATGTTCTAAGTGTTGGACCTCCTCAACATTTTTCAGCTGCAGCATCATATTTTCCTGAGGAGGAGGTCATCATCATCATATTTTCTTCGATGGTGGTCAGCATCATCATATTTTCTGTCGACCGGTTTTTCATCAGGATCATCATATTTCAATATCGGGTGATGTTTGGATATCATCCTGATCCTGCTGATGAGCTACAGTGTGCCCTGATTTGCTTGCGGGGGTGATTTTCTAAGTTGTTCAACCCGGCCTATTTTTTCTTAAGGGTCGTCATCATCATGATCATGTTTCCAGTTATCACCGTGTTGCTTGCGAGGGTCATCATATTTTCTGCCTGCATGATATTTCGCCGGGGTGATATTTTTATCATCGGGTGATCTTGGTTATGATCATCCTGATGATGTTGTTGAAGAGTTCTAAGTATGACCCGATATTCACTGGGGTCATCATATTTTGAACGTCAGGATGATCTTAGTCAATATCATCCTGATGTTGTTGTATCACTTCATATTCGTTGTTTTATCATCCTGATGATGCTGACGTCATTCTTATGTCAGGGTGATATCTATTTCTCTGTCTATCTGCATCATGATATTTCCGAAGGGAGATATCCGCCTGTCGGCTTCGTGCATTATCTAGTGGGGGTGATCTTTTCAAATATCTGGCGTATTCATCTATCACCCCGATCTTATAGTGGAGTTACAGTGCAGCATGATATTTGTGCATCAGGATGATATTTCCAAATATCCGGTTATCTTCCGAATATCATCCTGATGTCGATATGATGATGACGTCATCAAGGTCCGGGGGGGTCATATTTCTAACACTGATCATCTTGTGAAGATCCCCCAATATTTGCAAACATGATGATGACGTCATCCGGATATGAGGAGGTGCGCAGTAGGCAGATATGATGATGACGTCAGCAGGATATGATGATCACGTCATCAGGATGTTCATCAGCTAGGCAGGAGGATCTTCCTCCGATGGATCAGGTTGTGCGGATGAGGGCGATTATCATGCAGGTTATATTGCGATATGATGCTGACGTCAGGGTGATATTTCAAGCAACAGGATATCATGCTGTTGGAGGATGATGATGAAGTCTTATACTAGTGTCGTCAGGAGCAAAAGCACCAACATTATATATGCTCGTGGCCTAGTATATAAAGTGTTGAAAAGGTCACCGCGGGGTGCATGTGGGATAATTGATATCCTGCATATTTTCAAATATCATGACGATGAATCTTGGCGGGAAATGGTTGCGATGTAGAATTGACGTTTTCCCGAGGCCGCGGGTTGGTGCGCCATTAATGGCGAAGGTTGCAGAGGTATGGGCGGATCTGGTACCCGATTGAAGGTGTACATCGACGGACAGTGGCGCAGGGCTCGAGGTTTCTTCCTGTCTCCTCCCCTACCTGCTGCATTCATGTTTGGGCGCCAATCTAGTAGTGCGTTGAGCGCCATTTTTCTGATACTGTGTATCTGGCAGGATTTTTGGTCAACCATGTAATTAATTGTTGTGGTACACTACCTGGCTGTTATAAGCAGGAAGTGTTACTCATTTGTGGTTGTTGAAAGTTGAAGATTTTTGGCTCTGTAATTCAAAACAAGCTGATCTGGTTGCTCTGTATAGCCTAACCTGTGAGTCTATGTATCTCTTGTTGTATGTTTTGGCACGAACCCACTGATTTCATGATTAATCTTATATGAGAAATGCTATCTTAGCATGTGTTTTGTTAATTCTGTCTCCAGTATTGCATGTATTCTTCTGAATCTGGATATTTGGGTAATGTTTAGATTCTAGAGCATAGAATTCCTATGTTGAATGTCTGATCTTTTAACTTCTGCTCAAGGGGTAGATTAAACTATTTTCAGGTTGAACATTGGGAAGGGTATACTGCAGTAGGGATGCCATAAGTAGAGATAACTTAACACTCTGTATTGGGAGATATCTGTAAGGCAGGTATCACATATATCCCCCTGAAATCTAGTTTTAGCTGTTCATGCTGATCATTCACAGGTGTATGTCTACTGACTCCAGGCCCTGGATAGGCACCAATCTTGCTTTGTGTTTGTGTTACAACCATGTCCAGCTTTGCATCCAAACTTAAAATCCAAATCAAAATCTAAAACAACCATTAGGACATTAGAATTAGTTTTAGGATCCTCAGTCCTCTGTCTACAATTGCAAATAGGCCCAAAGCTAGCCCCTTTGCTCTTATCTTTCAGTTTTGGTCTACTTACAGGAGGACTTATCTGCTTTCTGTCAGCATCCCAGCCTTTGTATGCATATCCTCATGGATGTTGAGTAGGGAATACCCCCCTAGGTTTTGCAGAGCCTGAAGAAGAAGAGGAGATAAAATATAGAGTCTATCTCCTACACTGTTGGCCCCTGGCCCAGAGATCCTGTTGATCACTGATGGCTACCTTGTAGGGAAATCTGGGAATAAGCATCCAGTCTGGGAAAAAACCAACACACAAGATAAAGCTTTAAAGTCCTCTCGCACAAAATCTAGACTAAGAATTATGAATCAATCACTAACTGCTTTCCTAAGGATCTATTACATTAATATATATCATTTATGGACCAATAGATTCTTCCACGTCAGCCAAGGAAGGTCACAAACTCCAATGAAGAGTTGTAATGTGTTCACAAATAGGTTGGACCTAAATGCATAGAACACTTTTTCAAATGAGTGGGACAACGTGCGGACCCTTGGGAAAGGTCAGCCATGAACCAAAGGACATTGAATGATGTGTCATTGAGATTCGCAAGTCAAGGAATGATCTGCAAACCTTCTCCTTCAACTGATTATCAGGAACTGTTCTGAGAAAACAGTTGGTCTTTTGATGGTGATATCTTTCCGGTGACTTATCCAAACGCTCTGAATTCTTGACATGATGTAGATGAATGAATGTAGATGCTAAGTCCAGATCCGCAAGGTGTGAATTGCCAAAACTAGACCACAAGCTGAAACTACTTCTGATTGAACTGCTTTGAACTGAACTGGAAAATGAAAGAACTAAAATGCAAACAAATTGAAATGCAAATGTTTTTAGTTGATGCAAGATTACTCTTGAACCAGAGATGCTCCTGCATTAGACATCTGGGGTTATTGAAAAAGTGAGTTCCTCACTTTGTTGGGGCTAGGGGAGAACTAAGACGGTCCACCTCAGCCTGAGAAATCCATGATGAATCTTCTTCTAGTCTGTCTTTCCACTTCACAAGATAGTCTTTGTATTGTCTTCCTCTAGTGCTATGTCCAACTCTGTTGTCCAATATGTCTTCAATCTGTTCCGATGCTTGTTGTGGTAACTACTTCTTCAAGTCTTCTTCCATGCTGTCACTAAACTCTGCTTCATGATACTGATAAAGATCTACAATGTTGAAAATAGGTGAAATACCCAATGTCTCCGATAGCTCTACTTCATATGCATTTCCTAAATCAAAATTCCTGAGTATCCTACAAGGTCCAAACTTCTTCATCTTCAACTTGTTATAAGTCCCAACTGGAAATCTTTCTTTTCTCAAGTACACCATCACTTCATCTCCCACTTCAAATCCTTATGTCTTCTCTTCTCATCAGCCTTCTCTTTATACTTACTATTCATATCCTCCAAATGCTTCTTCACCTAGTAATGCACTGTCTTCATATGGTCTGCAAATTCTTCTACTTCTGCACTCCTCTTTTTCCTCTGTACTAATATCTCTCAATTCTGCAACTCCTCTAGGATTCACTTCGGTAACAATCTCAAAAGGTGTTCTTCCGGTACTCCTATTTACTGAATTATTGTATGCAAACTCTGCTTGTGAAAGAATCAAATCCCAACTTCTGGCTTTGTCTCCAACCAAACATCTCAACAAGTTTCCCAAACTCCTATTCACTACCTTTGTTTGTCCATTTGTCTGTGGATGAAAAGTTGAACTAAACTTCAAGTATGTCTTCATCTTCTTCCAAAGTGTCCTCCAAAAATATCCAACAAACTTTGTATCTCTGTCTGAAACTATACTCTCAGGTAATCCATGCAATCTCACAATCTCCTTGAAAAATAGGTCAGCTACATGCATTGCATCAGTTGTCTTCTTACAAGGTATGAAATGAGCCATCTTTGAAAATCTGTCAACCACTACAAATATTGAATCATGTCCTCTCTGTGTCTTAGGCAATCCCATCAATAAATCCATGCTTATGTCTTCCAAAGGTCTCTCTGGTACTGTCAAAGGTTTATACAATCCAATGTTCTGACTACTCCATTTTGCAACTTGACAAACTCTACAACTCTAAACAAGTCTCCAAACATCCTTATGTATCTGAGGCCAAAATTAATTTTCACTTACCAAAGCCACTGTCTTATCAATGCCAAAATGTCCTGCCAATCCACCACTATGCTTCTCCTTGATCAAATTATCTCGTTGAACTTCTTGGTATGCACAATTGATTTCCTTTGAACAACATATCTTCTTCAATGAAATAGTCCAACCACTTACTTCTATCTATTACAATAGGTTCCTTGCATGCTTTCCAAGGTTCTGCAAAATCAGTGTCTCCCTCATACATATTCTTCAATTCATCAAAGCCCAACACTTCAACTCTCATCTCTGTCAACAAGTTCTTTCTTCTACTCAAGGCATCAGCAACTTTGATTTTCCACTCCTATGCTTCAACAAAAAAGTATAACTCTGCATGAACTCTACCCATCTCATATGTCTCTGATTCAACTTACCTTGACTGTTCAAATATTGCAAAGCTTGATGATCTGTATACAACACAAACTCCTTAGGCAACAAGTAATGTCTCCACTTCTTCAAGGCTTGAATTATGGCATAGAACTCTTGATCATAAACTGAATATCTTATCTTTGTATCATTCAACTTCTCACTAAAATATGCTACTGGTCTACCTTCTTGACTTAACACTGCTCCTATTGCATTTCCACTTGCATCACAATCAACTTGAAATACTTTATTGAAATTTGGTAATGCCAAAATAGGTTGCTCTGTCACTTTCTGCTTCAACAATTCAAAACTTTTATCTACTCCAGATGTCCACTTAAAGTCTTTTCGGTCACCTCTCATTGTCTCTGTCATAGGGTTACAAACTGAACTGAAATTTCTGATGAACTTTTGGTAGAAACTAGCTAATCCATGAAATGATCTAACTTCTCCAATGTTCTCCAGTGTATGCCACTCAACAATTGCTCTCACTTTCTTAGGGTCCATCTTCAATCCTTCCGCAGAAATCACAAATCCCAAATATACCAACTCTTCCTTCATGAAACTACTCTTCTTGATGTTTATCAACAATTTCTCTTCTCTCAGTCTCTGAAAAACTTGTCTAATATGCCACAAATGTTCTTCTTTTGTTTTACTAAAAATCAGGATATCATCCAAGTACACAATCACAAACTTACCCAAGAATTTCTTCAAGACTTCATTCATCAATCTCATGAAAGTACTCGGTGCATTTGTCAATCCAAAAGGCATCACTAACCACTCATACAATCCTTCATTTGTCTTAAAAGCAGTCTTCCATTCATCACCTTCTCTGATTCTAATTTGATGGTATCCACTCTTCAAATATTTTTCTCCACTCAAACAATCCATGATATCATCCATCCTATGTAAAGGAAATATATACTTAACTATGATCTTGTTTATTGCTATAGAGTCGGTACATATTATCCATTCTCCATCCTTCTTCGGTGCCAAAACTGTAGGTACTACACAAGGGCTCAAACTTTCTCTGATCAAACCTTTCCTCAACAATTCTTGTATCTGTCTATTCAATTCTTCATTCTCTGTTGGTGTCATCCGGTGCGCTGCTTTGTTAGGCAAACTTGCTCTTGGTATAAGATCCATGTGATGACTAATACTCCTTATAGGTGGCAATCCATCAGGTACATTGTTTGATATGATGTCTTCATACTCTGTCAGCAATTCTCTTATCTCCTCCGGTTCAGTTTCTTTCTTCACTACTTCAGGCTTTTTAGGAATCAAGGCATAACACATATTCTCCTATTTCAAACCATCCAAAAATTTCCTTCCATCTACCAAATAGATTCTAACATTCCCACATACCACATCTTTAGTATCATCCTCCAAAGGAATCAAAGTAATTCTTTTCCCATTTGATGTTATAGTATATGTGTTCTTTCTCCCATCATGTATAGCTTTTCTATCATACTGCCAAGGTCTACCCAACAAGATATGACAAACATCTATAGGCATAATATCACACAAGACTTCATCATGATAAGATCCAATATGAAATTTCACCAAACATTATTCACTCACCAGTACCTTATGATCATCCTAAATCCATGCTATCTGATATGGCTTAGGGTGTTTCAATCTTTCCAACTTCAACTTAGTCACCATTTTCTCTGAAACTAGGTTATCTGAACTACCACTATCAATTATAACTTTACAACACTTACCTCTGGATTTGCATCTAGTTCTAAATAAACTTTTCCTCTATGATGGTTCCTCATTTGCCTCTATTTGAAATAGTGCTCTCCTCATCACCAATGATTCTCCTTTCTTAGGTTTACCAACAGAATTGGGTGATTCAATAGGTTCTTCTTCAACATAGGTTGCTCTTCCACTATTTTTTGTCCTATTGCTTGTACTACCCTGATTACACTCAAATGCTCTATGTCCTTCACCTCCACACTTGAAATAAGTACCTTTGAATGTCCTCTTATCAAATCCTCTTCCTTCTCTTCTATATCCTTCATTCTGGTATGCACTAGGGTTTCCTCTCCGGTAAAAATTTTTGTCATCTCTCCGGTAAGCATTGTTATTTCTGTCATCCTTCCTAACTGGGATGTCAAACTTGTTCTGCTCTATAAATGGTCTATCACATCCAGAAAATGTTTTACCTCTCTAAAATTTACCTCCTCTGCCTCTCTGTCTCTGATCATGCTTCTTATTTAGCTTCTCTTCCACCTTCAGGGCAAACTAGTATGCTTCCTCCAAGGATGTCATCCTTACCAAACTTAGCTCTTCTTGAATGTTCAATCTCAGTCCATTGATGTATCTTACCACTTTCTCCTTACTTGCTTCACTATGTCCTGTCCTTATGATCATCTTATGAAATTCTTTAGTGTACTCCTTCACAGATTTCTCCTTTTGTCTTAGGTTTTGCAATCTTTTCAACAACTCCAACTCATAGTCAGCAGGTATAAACTGATTCTTCAACTTTGTCACCATCTGATCCCACTTTGTAATATTTTATTTTCCTCTTCTATTTCTTTCCAACTGAACTTCTTTCCACCATATAGCAGCATGTCCTTTCAACTTTGTATTCGTAAATTTTACCTTCTCCAGATCTTCAATTTCCTCATATTCAAAGTATTCTTCCATATCATTTATCTAGTCAATCAATTCTTCAGGATTCAAATTACTAGTATAGTTTGGCACACCAACTCTAGGTCTCTTTCTAATCTTTGAAATAGCTTGCAACATCTTTATTTGATCTGATTCTTCTTCTTCATTGCCTTCTAGGGTTTCGCCAGTTTGTTCAGCAGATTGAAATTCCTCTTTATCATCACTTTCAACATTAGGTCTCGGTGTCAATCCTCTTCACCTATCTTCTTCAACAACATCCAAATGAATTCACATTGTTCTCATTAATTCCATCATCTCATCCATTCTATTAGCCATTGTACCAACAGGAGGAACTCTCCACGGTGGCATCTTCCTAAGATCAAGCGCAAGCTACCTCAGGTTTAGCGATCGGGCTACAAGCAACAACTGCCTCACAATCGGCAATCGGTTGCACACAAGTAACCTGCCTCAGATCAGTGATCTGCTCACAACAAGATCTTACAAAATCCCCTTCGCCAATTTGCTCCAAAGAATCAAACTTTCGCTCTGATACCACTTGGTGCAGTCACGGTAGGAGGGTTCACAGAATGAACTGTCCAGACCGTGCATCAAGAGTAAACACAACAGAAACAACTCAAAGAAATGGAACAAATGCAGATTTAGTCATTTAGTATATCAAAGAATTCAAATACCATATGTCCGACAACATGCGGGCTTAGAGTTAGGGCTCACAGGCCTGATTACATACATGCGCAAGATAAAGTTTTGAAGTCCTCTCGCACAAAATCTAGACTAAGAATTATGAATCAATTGCTAACTGCTTTCCTAAGGATCTAAATTACATTAATATATATCATTTTCGGACCAATAGATTCTTCCGTGTCAGCCAAGGAAGGTCACAAACTCTAATGAAGAGCTATAATGTGTTCATAGATAGGTTAGACCTAAATGCATAGAACACTTCCTCAAATGAATGGGACAATGTGCAGACCCTTGGGGAAGGTTGGCCACGAACAAAAGGATGTTGAATGATGTGTTGTTGAGATCTGCAAGTTAAGGAATGATCTGCAAGCCTTCTCCTTCAGCTGATTATCAGGTACTATTAGAATGCTCTACTCTGAGAAAACAGTTGGTCTTTTGATAGCGATATCTTTTCGGTGACTGATCCAAATGCTCTAAATTCTTGACATGATGTAGATGAATGAATGTAGATGCTAAGTCCAGATCCGCAAGGTGTGAATTGCCAAAACTAGACCACAAGCTAAAACTGCTTCTGACTGAACTACTTTGAACTGAACTGGAAAATGAAAGAACTGAAATGAAAACAAACTAAAATGCAAATATTTTTGGTTGATGCAAGATTACTCTTGAACTAGGGATGCTCCTACATCAAAAGTCCATCTAATTCAAAATAGAACACATCATACCTCAAATCTTGAGGATTTACAGAGAGAGCTTGCTTAACTCGCACATACAATTCATCACCTGCAGAATTTAACAATACCAAATCTTTGAAGTTGGAGTGGATAGAGACAATCGATGTGATATGTCTTTGTCGACTCAAGACAATTAATCTCAAAATCATAATTAGATATCACTTCCATCAATCTTCTTTGTTGATCATTCAAATTAGGTTGGGTAAATATGTACTTCAAACCATGATGATCTAACGTCAACTCAAAAGACTTTCCTAACAAGTAGTGTCGCCACACTTGCAAAGCATGCACAATTACTTCTAACTCTAAATCATGAGGAGCATAATTCTGCTCATATCCTCTCATCTTCATAGATTCATAGGCTACCACTTGCCCATTCTGCATAAACACTCCTCCCGCACCTTCTCTTGAGGCATCAATTATGACAACAAATTAACTTTCTGAATCTAGAACTTTCAATATTGGGAGAGTTGTCAATCTTTCTTTCAACTGGTCAAATACCTCCTAGTCAAATACCTCTTGACATTCAACTGTCCAGTCAAAACATTTTCCTTTTCTCTGAAGTGAAGTGATTGGGTTTGCAATCTTAGAAAGTTTAAAATGAACTTCCTGTGATATCCTACTAACCCCATGAAGCTACATACTTCATGCACATTCTTTGGCGTAGGCCACTCAAGTATAGCTTTTATCCTTGCAAGGTCTATAGATATTCCTTCAGCTGAATAGTTATAATAACATAACTATAATCATAGCGCATGAGGAAAATAACGACTATCAACCTTATCTCGTCAAGAGTCATTTTTTCCTTACTTGGTTTTTGACAAAACCTATGCTAATGATTTTTGACGTCAAATCGACGATTGTCGAGTCAACACTCAAAACTCTTATCAAATAGTTCTAACACAACTTACCACTTATGTCAAGGTTCGCTAGACATTGAAAACACAAAACTAAGATGGAAACAACCTATCCCTTCCAAACGTCTATTCACTTTTATTTGATGATGTTCTCCCTCTCTTTCTCGGAGGGCGAAAATCTATTTCCTGGTTACAACTCATAATCACCAAACTGGAATTAGTGTATCATTAGTTAATCCATATACATCATGAATAATCACGATAACTTATAATCACATGTCTAAATTCTATGCATTTAATCATAAACTTATGAAATCATATATTTATCTTGACATTTTCACTAAATGTCAAATCATTAATCCTTGCAAGATTGTCTTCTAATTGCATAAAAATGAAAAGTACATCATAATCAAAATTAGGGATGTGACATTCTATGCTCAAGGAATCTTCGTGTTTGGATTGTCTTCTAATTGTGAATGCTATTGAAGTTGTTTTCAGGCTTTGAAGGAAGTTTGAAGCCCTCTTCATCACTCTCGTTTGTTGGTGCTAGGTCTTCATCAACTAAGGTTGGACATCTTGTTGTTATTATCATCATTTATCACATTATCTATCATATTGTTGTAGATTTGGCCTCTACCTTGTGAGGGCAAGCACTCTTGGATCTTAACAATCACTATCATGGAGGTGGGAACACCAACACATGGTTTGATTGAGGAAAACCCTTAAAACAACAGAACCTTTTCCCTCTTTTTGTGTGTGCAGGTAAGAAGAGCAGGTTTTGGAGGTTGATTTCCAAGAAGAAAGCAGTGAAAATGAATATAGATCCAACAAAGTTAAAAGTTTTGCTTAAACCTAAAAATGGCCTAGGGTGCCCAAGCGCCCCTGTCCTAGACCTTTATGCTAAATTTAACATGTTCTGAATCACTTCCCTACCTCTGGTGTGCTGTTAGATCTCTGTGGTTTGTTTCCTGTAGCTGATATTAGTCTGTTATTCATTATCTAGTGGTTTAACCTTAATCTTGACTTGCTTGTTGAGCTTTGGTTGAATTTGGTTGGTCCTTCTATATACAATATATGGGCAGATCCCTGTAGTTTGGCTCTCCTCCTTGGGTAGAAGCCATGCTCGGTTTATGCCCCAATGTTTTGTAGAAGAGGGATGGACTAGTTTAACTCTTTAAGCTCATGATCACTTTTATCCCTAACACTACCAACCAATGCTAGGATTTAAAGAACAAAATTCAAGATCTTATTGATGAGGCCACCATTACCATCTTCCCTTGTGATGCACCCCCCCTTCTTCTCATGACAATAATTGTAATTAGGTGGAAGAACCTATCTTAATGCATGACTTATCAAATTCACTTATGATACATGTGATGAAGATCATTGTTCTCCTGATATGCTTACACATGATCATGATCCTTTTGATGCCCGTGCTACTTATATTCCTACTTCTTCATGTATTATGGTTGTGGAGCTTGTCCCTCCCTGTAACAATCCTCCATGTATTACATTGTAGATTTTCCTCCTCTTTTTGGCATCTTCACCAAAAGTTCTTATCACCCTCCTAAATTCCATTCCTATGATTCTCTTGCATGACACGCTTACCAAAATTTTCCTCATAAGGCTTTGTGCATGTGATACATTACTTTATGACTATTACACTTCTTTTGTTGGTTGATCTTACCTTGAATTCAACACTTCTTTATCTACTCCTCTTTTACTATAATATGTGGTGTTGTATATGTTGTCCTCTATTCTTTTTGTGCCCTAGTTCCTCTATGTGAATTTCCTCTTCTAATATCATAATTACTTTGTTTATTTGGATTCCTCTATATGTCCATCCTTGTTTATTAGATATCTTCAATTTATGTTTTTCTTATTTGTACCTTCCTCTACATGACATCCTATGGATGATATAAAGTACTAGGGCATCTCCTACCTTATTCATGTTGACCCACATATGCCATGATCATTTCCACTCTATTTGTTGTATCTTGCCTCTTTGTGCCTCCTCCATCTCTTGTATTGTTGTTCTATTACTATAGGGAATGATGGCATATTTGATTCATACTCACGATACCTTACCACCCATTATACCTTCTTGACCCAATATGAATAGATCCCCTTGTGTTGTGCATTATCCTATATTACTTTATCTATTTCACTCCCTCTTATTATGTGTCATACCTACTCTCTTATTATTCTAGCTATCTTGCAATATGATCTCTCCTTACTCATTTACATGTACCTTCTTCATTGGTTCACCACCTGTACTCCCCCAATTATGTTATGCCATGCCCTCTTTCACCTTTTATATCTTCATACACATGTTTCATGATTGGTTTCTCTTTGCACCTATCATAACTTGTTTGACTTCTATTGATCTCCTATTACTATCTTGAATACTCTCTTTTTTCCTTTCCCGTGGGAGCATCATCCTTTTTGACTAGCTAGAGGCATTTTCTCTCTTGTCCTCCAGCTTTTTTCATCTATATTCCTACTCTCTTATCTCACATGCCAGGGCCCTTGGATATTTACATGACTTTATCTCTTTGCTACTCATAGCATCTTTTCCTTTCTTTGAAACTCTACCACGCTTGCCCTTCCCTTGGGAAAATCTTATATTGATCAGTAGGACATGAGGGCATCACGTTAGTTATGTTCCCATTTCCTTAGGTTATCTTACCTTTTCTTATTTTTCACTCAATTTTTTACTTTCGATTCACAGTACTTATTCCATAGTTAAATCACTCACTCACCTAAGACATCACTTTTTTTTATCATTTAGGGTATCACCTATATGTTCCCCTCTTTTATCTAACTCCTGCCTTTGGGTGTACCTTGACATTTTGATTTCTCCTCCTTACCATTACCTTAAATTGATTGTCTTTATTATTTCACCAATAAATTTAAGGGGGGCATATCCTCTACATATTAATTACATCTTGATGATACAACATCATCATCATTTGGGCATGACTTGGCCTTTTATTCAATTTGGGTGGTAACCACAAATAGTTAAGTGGTAATGACATAACCATCACCATTTGATTATTATTTTTGGTTTTGGCTTGCCTTAGCCCTATTATTTTGGTGGTGATGACATAGCTAATCTTATCTATTTCTTTATCACATCTCAGTAGCCATGATATATCCAAACCTTTGCCAAGGTACCATCCTTATATGTGGTCTGTCCATGACCATCTCTCTATGTGATCCCCATGGATCTTCTTCCTACCTTCTCCTTCTCTAGTGTTGTTACTTTAGCCATTCAAAATATTAGGAGTTTTGTGTGTGTGTGTGTGTGTGTGCCTAGTGTTGCATGTCCATCTAGTGTTTCCATGTTGTTTCATGTATCATTGTATATTTATGTTTAAGAGTTTGTTTCCATTTAGTACTTCTTCATGCAAAAGCTAATGATTGATATCCTTCAAAAATTTCAAGATATTATGAAATGTTAATATATTTCATTTACTATACTTTACTTTAGCATGTTTCTTCACTTAGTGTCATCAACTCGCTAAAGTGGGGATAAAATGTAGGCTCATAAATTTGCATATTTTGCAATCTTTGCCTTACATTTTTGTACTTATTTTAGTGCCCATTGCCCTAGTGTGTTTTAGATCCATTTCCACCTAATTCTAGCCATTCATGTGATCATAAAAGAGTGTTGTAAGTGTCCCAAGCCTTGGGAACCTATCCCTTGACACCCCTTCAAATTTAAAAAATACACAATACACACACTCTTATGCTCCCCAACATAGACCATGTCCAGGTCACTTAAACTACACAACATGAGTGTCCAAGTTTGAAAAACAAAAAGTAATGTTTCCCACCCCTTTATGCCCTAAACCTTATTATGTTTCAATGATCATTTATCGAAAAACTTAATATAGACTCATTTAAAGCCCATTTCACCTCAATAACTCATCATGCCAAAACCAGAAAACTTAGAATCCTCCTTTCTCCTCCATATAGGTGATCTATAAAGAAGCCATTACAAAGCAAGGAAAACAAGTTGATAATTCAAGACTAGATATTTGTAGAGCCCTCTTTGAGCATTGAAGCCACAAAATCCCTCTCTTTCCATTTTCCACATCCATTCCTTTATCCTCTCCATTTGTAGCCATTAGAAACCATTTTCTCTCTCCATAGCTATTCCCAATTTTGCAAATCTCATCTATCCACATCATAGCCAAAAATAAAGCATTTTCTCCCTCTTGCACATCCTCTTGTGATCATTTCTATATCCCATTTTCTCCATCACATTACACATACCACTTGTGATAGTTTCACCCCTAGGTTTTGATCCTGTAGCCACCATTATTGCACACATTGCCATCACATTTTCACTAAATTTGCATACATTGCCTTATTTTTAAATAGTGCAATTATGGAGGTTGAAATACTCCTATTAGGGGATTGTTTGAGGTATTTCCCATACAACACGACTTTCCCCCTTATTCCCAAGCTTCAACTCAAGATATCTCAACATTAGGAACAAACACCATCATTTTGCAAGTGGAAACACAATCAAGACACAAAGACAAGCAAGTATGGAAAATTGCAGATCTCCCAAAGAAAAATTTACCTAAGCCCAAGAGGGGCAACTACATTGAGTAGTACAACAACATTGCCCTATAGTGCAACACCTGTACCCACTAACACAAGTGTCCAAACATCAAAGTTGCCATATTGGGTTGAAAATAATAGGGCACCATTTCCCTAGCCTCCTAAGTACATTTATGGCATCAGATCAGTTAGAATCTAAGCACGCATGAGCTCTATTTTTTATTTCTTTTCTATAACCTAGTCTACTTACATTTTGCATCTTTCTAACCCTTCTTTCATTTGAGTCTTTCATGTGTTCATGTTTAGCAGTGAAAACATGACCAAGAATCAGATAACGACTCTTAAAAGTTATGGAGGCCTCAAATAGTATGATTCTTTCACTCAAGAGGGGTAAAGATGCTGGTGCAGGAGCACCCCTTCAACAAGATAAATATGCACAAGAGGGAGAAGAATAAGGCTTTAATGTGTATTAGACATTTCATGTTACCATGTAGCATTGGTATGTCATTGTCAAATGTAGCATTTTGTGTTGACATTTTATGTTTTAATATCTCTCTTCCCGAGGCCAGTATTTAGCATCATGGATAACAACAGATGGTTGGGTTATGTGTAGGAGTAAATCAAATGTGTCGTATTATCTAATGTTTTGCTATCTTATGCAAAACAAGTGCCGTGTGATTAATTAGGGTTTTTTTGGTTATAATCTTGGTTTAAGAAAAATCCAAAAAACAGAGGAGAGAGGAGTCGACAACAAAACAGGGAAGGTGGTCGAGGAATAGAGAGTTCTTCCACCTTTAGAAAATACAAAAGAATTTGAATCTCTGTAATCAGCCTGTGTTCGATAAAGTTGAAATGAAGAAATAGAAATTCTGTAAATTGTGTTCTACCAAATTCTAGATTCTGTGTAAATTCTCTGTATATCAAATCATTTTGTATATTATTTGTATAGATTTGCTTTGTGTTTTATTTAGTTTTTCTGTGGTCGAGATGCATGATTAAATCCATTCCACTGGTGGATTCCTGTGAAATCAGTGGAATGGATTATGTATATTAGTTTTCTGTTTGTTTTCTTTTGTTCAATGAACATGGTAGAATAGGGATTACGGAATTTGTTGCAAAGGAAGTTATTGGCGGGAAGTTCAAATGTTCATTTGATGTATATACATCAATTGTATGCGGGGACAATCTGTGAATATATCGCATTCGCATGCGAGTTACCTACGGTGTATATGTTGTGAAAATTGGTATGTATAAAAGTCTATTTGGGTCAAGTTTTGTGTTGTTTGCTGAATATACAATTCCTGTATATACCACAAATGTAGGAAGGCACATTTTCTGTGTATATCATTGTCGCATCTGAGTATCACCTTGTATATATCTGGTGGTGAAATGTATGTGTAAGAGTCCATTCAGGTTAAGTTTGTGATTGTTAGTTGAATATACAAACAATGTGTATATCGCTAATGTACCTAAGCATATTCCATGTATATCCTACACTTGCATGTAAAGGTCAGTTGTCTGCATATATCGCCAACGTATACCGGTAGATAATTCTTGTCTATGTTGAAATGATCTAAGGAGATGCATTTCCTGTGTATATGTCCATTGTATGTTGTAGATAGTTTGTGAGTATATCGCTACTGTATGTGGGTGTCAGATTGTGTGTATACTGCAATTGCATTTTGCTGGTGTATGTTGTGAAGATACAACGAAAATATACATTGCATATGATACAAAGGGTGATCGGCCGAGGTGGTAGATAGTTTGTATGTTGGAAGGATATTTGTCTGTAGATACAAGGAACGACCGGTGATAGCGGGGTGGAGGACCGGCGATAGGAAGTCGTAGTTTGTATATTCTGTTTGTATATTTCATTTGTATGTCGAGACATACATTTGTTTTTGATACAATTATTGACTAATAGAAATGGTGGAAGGAACCGACACGGCAGGTCAAGTAATGTATGTGCAGATTCAAATGTATCAAGGGGATGTTGGGAAGACAAGGCAATTTGGAATGACATTTTGAAAAGGAAGCTGATAGTATAATGTTTGGCCGATGCATAGGAAGGTATCAGTGTGAAGGAAACCATCGGGAAGATAGTAGATAATGAGGCCGACAAGGTAAGTCAGGCCGACAAGGAAAGAGTGCAAGAGGTTCGGTGAGACATTTGAGATCTCTTGCCAATATGGACAGGATTAACATTTTGAGTGTGTGTGTTTTCGCTACATGTCACTCTGCATCATAGTGGTATCAGAGAAAAGGAGTATCTTTTGGGAAGAAGCAGCAGACAAAATGTCAGAAGGAGAGGGGTCAGAAGAGTACCCAACAAAAATGACCAACATTGAGTTGGTAGCCTTAGTGAGAAAGAAAATGACAGAGAACAGAGCAACTCAGGCTCAGAATCAGGCTTTGAAAGAAGAGGTAGAGAAGTTGAGGGACAGAGTAGAGAAAGGGGAAGAAGATTATGGTAAGCGAGAAGATAGGGATGAAGAGGAGATCCCTAAGCAGGAAGAGATAGAGGTTCCTGCAGACCAGAGACCCTTACTTAACACCCTCAAATCCATGGAGAGAAGGACCATGGATATGAAAATAGACCTGCCAGTGTTTGCAAGAAAAATGGAACCTGATTCAGTGATGGAGTGGATAGACTCCTTGAATAATTTCTTTGAGACCGAGGAAATACTAGACCACCAAAGAGTGAAGATGGCTCAGTCCAAAATGAAAGGAGCTGCACTGACTTGGTGGAATTTCATCCAAGATGATAGGGTGAAAGAAGGAAGGAACATAGTTACAACTTGGAAGAAGATGATGGCTTTAGTGAAGGAGGCCTATGTTCCATTGGATTACAACATCCAATTACATAAGAGGAAACAAAACTTGAAGCAGAAAGAGTTAGATGTCAGTTCATACACGGAAGAGTTCATGAAACTATGTGTCAAGACAAAGGTAAAGGAGGGTGAGGAAGAGAAGGTAGCAAGGTACCTTAATAGATTAAGGTTTGCTTCCAAGAAGACATAAGTCTGCATAATCCAGAGACAGTCCAAAAGTGCTACCAGTTAGCACTCAAAGTGGAAGAGAAATTAAAGAGAAGGCATGAGCAGAACAATAGAGGAAAAGGGAGACAACAAAGAGGAGGAAGAAGTCCTTTTAGAGGCAGAGGAAATGGATTTGGATACTAGGGTGAATCCAATCAAGAGAACAGCAGAGGAGACAATAGTCAGAACCAAGGGGGAAGCTACAATCAAAGAGGAAACTTCAGGGGCATAAGACCACCATTTAGAGGAAGATCTCAGGGCAGAGGACCTATCAGATGTTACAATTGCAATCAAGAAGGCCATATAGCCAGCAAATGTCTAGCAAAGGCAACAAGTTCAATAGGAGAAAAGAGGATCAATATGATCCAAGAATCTGATTGTCAAAGTGTAGCAAGCTCAAGCACTAATCAAAGTGTGAATGCTCCCGATAGTTATGGGTATCCTGAGAATGGAGAATCTTTGATGATTAGGAGAGCAATGACCAGCATGAAGGTGCCTAGAAAAGAACCTCCACAAAGGAAGTCTCTCTTTAGAACTACTTGCAAGGCAGGAGGAAAGGTATGTAAAGTTCTGATTGACTCTGGGTCTACTGAGAATTTTGTGTCCATTGAGATGGTAGAAAAGCTTAAGCTTCGGAGACTGCCACATCCTTGCCCATATAAAATTTCATGGCTCACCCAAGGACAACAAACAGTTGTGGAAGAACAGGCTTGGGTAGAACTTCAAATTGGACCATACAAGGATAGATTGCTATTTGACATAGCCAAGATGGATGCTTGCCATCTCCTATTTGGAAGACCATGGTAGTATGACTTGAAAGCATACCATAATGGAGTTAGAAACACCTATTCAATCACCAAGAATGGTAAGGTGATAGAGTTGCTACCATTGATGGAGAATAAGGTGGAATCAAAAGGGAAAGAAGTAAAGGCGATGATAGTAGAAGGCAAACAATTCATGAAAGAGATAGCAGAAGAAGAAGGAGCAGTTGCATATGCTCTAATTCCATGCCTTAAGGTGAATAAGGAGCAGCAGCAAGAAGTCAAGGGAAAGAAGAGGCAAAGGTTCATAGAACCAGCTGTCTAAGAGCTATTGGACAAATACAAAGGTATCATCTCTGATGGAATACCAAGGTCCCTCCCACCTATAAGAGACATCAATCATTGCATAGATCTGATCCCAGGATCTACACTTCCAAACAAAGAAGCATACAAGCTCACCCCAAAGCAGAATACAGAGGTAGCAAGGCAGATTGAGGAATTGTTGGAGACATGCCTAATTGGCAAAAGTTTAAGTCCATGTGCAGTACCGGCTGTACTAGCACCAAAGAAGGAAGGCATTTGGAGACTTTGTACTGATTCAAGAGCTATCAACAAGACAACAATCAGGTATAGGTTCCCAATCCCTAGGATAGAAGATTTACTTGATTGTTTGGGGGGTGCTAAATATTTCACAAAAATAGATTTAAAGAGTGGCTATCATCAGATTAGGATTAGGCCAAGAGATGAGTGGAAAACTACATTTAAGACCAATGAGGGGTTATATGAGTGGAAGGTCATGTCTTTTGGTTTGTCCAACACCCCTAGTACCTTTATGAGGTTAATGAATGAGGTCTTGAGAGAATTCATAGGGAAATTTGTCATACTATATCTAGATGATATCCTGATTTTTAGTAATACAAGGGAAGAACACCTCAACCAGATATACTTGGTTCTCAAAAAGTTACATGAAGAGCAGCTAATGATCAACTTAGAAAAGTGTTTGTTCATGTAGGAAGAGATCATCTACTTGGGATTTGTCATCTCACATAACAAACTAAAAATGGATCAAGAGAAGGTAAGTGCCATATTATCTTGGCCAACTCCTAAAACCTTGAATGATGTTAGAAGTTTCCATGGGTTAGCAACCTTTTATAGGAAGTTTATAAAAGGGTTTAGTCATGTTTGTGCACCCATGCTTGACACCATAAAAGGAGGATAGAAGTGCAGATTCACTTGGACAAAGGAGGCAGATGATTCATTTGAAACATTGAAAAAGAAGGTGGCCAAGCAGCCAGTTCTTGCACTTCCTGACTTCAGCAAGATTTTTCAAGTAGAATGTGATGCCAGTCACATGGCAATTGGAGCAGTACTCAGTCAAGAAGGTAGGCCTATTGCATTTTTCAGTGAGAAACTAAATGATGCAAAGAAAAGATACTCATCATATGATTTGGAGATGTACGCTCTAGTACAGTCACTCAAAAAGTGGAGGCATTACTTGATGCCCAAAGAATTCATAGTGTTCATAGATAACCAGGCCCTTAGTTTCATAAATAGTCAAGAGAAGTTGAACCATAGGCATATGAAGTGGGTGGAAACTTTGCAAGCTTTCACCTTCACACTCAAGCACAAGAAAGGGGTCAAGAACAAAGTAGCAGATGCTTTGATCAGAAGGGTTCTAACCATAAATTAGACCCAATTGGAGAGTGTTGGCATTGACTCTTTGAAGACCATGTACAATGATGATGAAGACTTTGGATAAATCTATAAGGTATGTATTTAATTTGGAGACAAATATCATGTTGAGTTCTCTAAATTTCTGATCCAAGATTAATTACTTTTCAAGGGTGGACAATTATGTATTCCAAGGTGTTCTATGAGACTGAATATCATTCAGGAGAAACATTGTGGGGACATGGCAGGACATTTTGGTCTAGATAAGACTATTGATCTTGTAAAGAGGCATTACTATTGGCCCAAGTTATAGTCAGATGTGAGGAAATTTGTGGAGGCATGTGTGATATGTCAGAAAGCAAAAGGGAGATCCACTAATGCAGGTTTGTACCAGCCACTACCCATTCCTTCTAGGCCATGGGAGAGCATAAGCATGGACTTTGTATTAGGTTTACCTAGGACAAAGAAAGGATATGATAGTGTTTTTGTTGTAGTAGACATATTTAGTAAAATGGCACATTTCTTGCCATGCAAAACCACTTGTGATGCTTCATATGTTGCAGACCTGTTTTTCAAGGAAGTAGTGAGGATACATGGATTGCCATTGAGCATAGTCTCAGATAGAGATGTAAAGTTTATTGGCCACTTTTGGAGGACTCTTTGGAAGAAGCTTGAAGCAAATTTATCCTTCTCATCAGCCTACCATCCTCAGACAGATGGTCAGACTGAAGTAGTTAACCGTTCATTGGGAAATTTGTTAAGGTGTTTGATAAGGCAGCATGGAGAGAAGTGGGATAACATCCTACCAGAAGTAGAATTTTCCTATAATGACACCATCAATAGGAGTACAAGGAAGTCACCTTTTCAGGTGGTATATGGTATTCATCCAAGAGGTATTTTGGAGCTGAGAGATCTGCCTATAGGAGAGCCTATTAGTGTAGATGGAGAAGCTTTTGCTTCAGCTATCAAAGAAGTGCATGATTAAGTCAAGAACCAGCTTCAATAGACTACATTGAAATACAAAATATATGCTGACAAAAAAAAAGAGAGATGTACAATTTGATGTTGGAGATTTGGTATGGGTCAATCTTGTTGATGATTGTTTTGAGACAGTCATAACAATAGTTTAAAATTCACATAAAATGAACCAAAACTGACTTGAAAGATATGAAGGAATCGGTTAAGATTCACTTAATCCCAAGTTTAATATGGTCAGGTCTTGACATGTTGGGCAAATTTAGTTGGTCAATGTGAAGCTGTAATGTCCAAGGGGCCTTACGCGATTTAGGGTTTCTTGTTGGTTTACTGGACTCAAACTATGCAAAAGATTATAAATATCAGCATGTTGTTCATTCCTTTTGCATAAAAGTGTTACTGTGCTGCAAAGCTTTTAAATGGTCTTCTTGAATTATTGCAGCTTTCTCCTCTTAAATATTATGAAAACTATCTACTTTCAACTCAACTATACATGCTTCTTTCAAATATGAAACAGTTTCCTTTAAATTTTTGTGTTTTAAGTTAAGTATTTTCAGATGGGTTGGGAAAAGTTAGAGAGATCTAATCTAAACTTCATTCACTCTATTCGAAGGATCTAATTGTTCTGTTATGCACTTTATAAATCATACAGTAACTTGATCAAATCCACAGACAAAACCTTAAATGTATATTCTGAGCATTTTCAGAAACATACACCTAAGATTGCAAGCTCTAAGAGAAAATGTTTCAAACATAATGAAGAGCAAGAAAACAATCAGAAGATAGATGCAGAATTCTAGATTCAATTGTATTAGAAACAGACAGTCATATAAGATTTACAATGTCTGAATGACTCTTAGCTTCATTGATCAAATTACAGAAAACTTACAAGCTTTACAGATATAGTAAGGAAGCTAGATGTTCCACGCATTCCTTATTGCAGACACAGGCGACCCCCTTCTACTCCTAAACTGAAAGGTCCCTCTACTCTAAAATGCTAAAACTAGTTACAAGTGCTGGCTATTTTCTAAAAAATCCATGTGTAAAGTTTTACAGTGTATAGAGGCACAATATATATACTTTTGATTGTCCTTAATACAGCTCAAAAAAACCTAATTTAAACCCCGGTTCAAACCTTTGGTTACAACAATAAATGCTGGTGAACCAGTCTCCCAAAATATCTCTGAGCATACATCAAATCTGGGCGAAATATGCCCTTTTGGAAACCCTAGCAGCTCAATAATAACTTCAATGGTCTGCTGCAATAATGTCTTCAGCTGCATTTTGTCCTCATCAATGAAGACCCTTGACTTCCTCGCCCTTCATCCTTATCTTCTTCTACTCCTGAGATCGGATTTCCTCCTTCATGATGTCACCGCCATTAAGCCTCAGCTCCTTCTTCAACTGCAAACCTGCAAAAATGAATAAGCAATAAGTATCATTTCATTTAATAAATAGCAGGAAGAAAAATAGCTGCCAAATCTAGTCATGACTGTGTGAACGCAAGTATCAGGCCGTAAATCTGTGAAAATCGCGTCCAAAAAAATGCATGTTTAACGTTAAAACCAGTCGGGTCAACCATCGTTGACCAAAAATATGCATTGGGGCTCCAAAATGCTTCAAATTGCTATCGCTTCATTTTCCCGCCCATTTCCTTGTTTAAATCTATGTATATCTGATATACAATCCGAACGTGATACAATGAATTAATCGAATTCCAATCCCTTTCAGTTCCACAGCTTGTATGATGTCTTTGTATATCCTGCAGTCATCGATCATACAAACCCCAAATATAGATGGATTTAACATTATTCCATATCTATTTTGGTTCCGCCACTTGTATATTTTGATGCATATCGGTTTGTATATCGTAACATACAAACGCAAAAATATACAAGCACTTAATTCAATTGCATAACTTTTCGAATCCACCCAATGTATATCCTGATGTACATTGTGCTTGTATCCCTTGATATACATTTCGGATGCGATACAAGCACTTCACCAAATTTAATCCTGCGCTGAGATCCGCTTTGTATACTCCTTGCAATGTATCAATATACAAGGCACAAAATATACAAGGGCTTTTCGTTATTTCATATTCATTTCAAATCCGCCCCTTGTATATTTCGGAATGTATGCATATGTCGTATGTCTTGCTTTTGTATATTCCGAAACATACAACGATTTAAGTCCATTTAATAAACTTTTCAGGTTCACGTTATATATTGGGCTTTGTACATTGAAAATGTATGTGTAAATATACAAGTCCAAAATGTACAACGAATTTTCCATATTTAAAACCCACCTCATGTCCGTCGTTGTATGTTTTACTTTGTATGTCAAAATATACAAGCACCGAATGTACATCGATTTAACAATGTTTAATGACTTTTTCGGGTCCGCTATGTATATTGGCATCGTATATTGACTTGCATGCTCCGCTTGTATGTATTTTCTGATATACAAGGAATTTTCTATTTTGGACCCTTATTTTGGATCCGGCTTGTATGTGAACAGTGCCTTGTATGTTCCACTTGTATGTGAAAACATACAAGTGCCGAATATACAATGACTTAATTTGTTTTAATAAGTCCGTCGGGTCCGCGTTGTGTATAGAACACTTGTATCCTATGCATTTGTATATTTCGAAACATACAAGCAACTAACTTTATTTAAACAACCCTTTGGGTCCGCGATTTGCATATTGACGTTGTATGGTCCAAATGTATGCACAAATATACAAACCCGAAATGTACAACGATTTAACACTGTTTTCATAATATTTGGATTCTGCGTCATGTATAAAGTGCTTGTATATATTACCCTGTATGTTTTGACCTGCAGAACATACAAACGAAAGATACAAAGCAGATTTAAAACATTAATTTATTTCAACTCTGAGTTAGTTTGGATCCATCTTGTATGTATAAATCAAAAACCTTTATTAAAATGCATACAAGAAAAAAAGACATACAATTGCCTTTGTATATGAAAGTGATGTATAAAGGGCAATGCATGTAATATTACAATGACCCAACATGCAAACAAATAATGCATATGCAACCCGATAGCCCATGCGACTAAGTACAAAAACAAAACCCTTTGCATATACAAACGACCCTGCATATGCAAAGCGATGTACAAACCTGAATGTACACTTTACCAAAATGATCATAACTTGCAACATATGGCGAATTTTAAGATGGTTCAAAAAGCAACCCTAGCTCATTTTTCACAAGGAATCCAACCATATCATGCCCCTGGTACTGAAAAAGTATTTATTCTCTATTTTTATCAAAGTTTGCAATTTTAACCCTCTTTTCCCTTTACTGTTGATAACTGAGAGGGGGGGAGGTGAATCAGTTATCCTTAATTCACTTTCAATTCAAACACTTAAATCCACTTTGTTAATCAATAGCATAGCAATTAATCATTCATGGAAGCATAAGACATAAACACCAGAGCAGATACACATCAGCACATGAAACACCAAGATTTTGACGTGGAAAACTCGGTTAAGGGAAAAACCATGGGGTGATTAACCCAAGGATTATTCTCTGTTAGAAAAATAAGAAAAATGGATGGCACATGCCAATTAAGGCTCACTACCTGAGCACGCTGCTCACAAGGAGGCACACTGCCTACAAGAGGCACACTGCCTACAAGAGGCACACTGTCTACAAAGATAACAAGTATTATAAACTTGAACTGGAGATTGACATCTTTACCATGTCCGGATCAGTTCCATTTAAGCCCAAAAACTCCTACTCTGCCTTTTGCACTTCTCTTCGCTATATCACACTCATCACCGCAAAACACACATCAAAATAAATTCACAAACCCTTATTTATACAAGGCATCGACTTAGGAACAATCATCTAAGTTAGCAAACATCTACAAGATCATTCGCAGGATGTGTAATACATCTGGTCGGCTAGTCTTAAGAAGAACACCAAAATCTGTGGTTATTCTTCAAATACAAACTCTAACTTCAATGCGGACCACCAACATGAACTGTACACGATCCACATATCACCACAAGCTTTCTTGAATCACCAAGAACATCCGCACTTCATCTACTTACTGGAATTCTATTCTTCTTCATCCAGAACTTCAAGAACACAGTCTGTTACCACTGTCATAATGCAAAAGGTTCTTTCAAACCTCCAAACAATGCACAAATCAAGTTGTCACTTCACACTGACATCTTCAACACTCCTTCCAATCCGTAGAATGAGATAATGTAATTCTGGATCTCACCGGACCAATCTGTGACACTCTGTCTCTGTCGGAACACCTACCGGAACCGGTTCTACACAAGCAGCCATAACTTCTTCATATCTTTATGCGGACCTCTGAAATCTTAATTGGAACATCTCAAGACTAATATCTACAAACCCTTTAATCCGCATCCTCTGATTCTCAACCTATTGAGTACTTTTGCCTTCTTCTTATCATTGTTCTTCACTGTTCCAGATGGATACTAATTTTCTCAATATCCTCAGCACACTGCTCATCCAATCCTTCTTATCAATGTAATATGAGTATGTTGACATCAATGACAACACTGATTAACCTCATACTTGCAACAATCTCCCCCTTTGTCATTGATGGCAACATATGATGTGAAAAACCATCAAGACAAGAACTTCTCCTTTCTGTCACAGCTCCCCCTATCAGCAACAACTCTTCACATGTCTTCTCTTCCTTTACTACTCCCCCTTTGATCATCAACCACTTGTTTTTCACATGTCTTCTCTCCCCCTTTGACATCAATGGCAAAGGGCTCATACTTACAATTCTAACACATCAGAATCATACCAGTTGCTCCCCCTTAGTAGCAGCTCCCCATCATCAATCCGGATCACAAGATATGACTGTGATATCCACTGGATTGATGCACATCAATGCATCCTAGTTCATCACCGGAGGGGCCATGACCCCTAACTTCTCCCTAAGATACTCAAAAGAGTCCTTGGGAAGAGGTTTAGTAAAAATATCTGCAAGCTAATCCTTGGAGGGCACATACTCCAATCTGACTTCACCCTTGTTCACTTGTTCTCTCAAAAAGTGAAATTTGATAGATATATGCTTGGTCTTAGAATGCAATACCGGATTCTTAGAAATATTTATTGCACTTGAATTATCACAAAAAATTGTGATAGGCTCCTCATATTCTACTTGAATATCTCTTAGCATTTACTTCATCCACAAAAGTTGAGTGCAAATACCTGCTGCTGCAATGTATTTTGCTTCTGTTGTAGACAGGGATATTGCTTCTTGTTTCTTGCTTAGCCAAGAAACCAACCTTTTTCCCAAAAAGAATGCTCCTCCACTTGTACTCTTCCTATCATCCACATCTCCTGCCCAATCTGCATCTGTATATGCATGAAGAGAAAAGTCATGATCTCTGGGATACCGTAGGACATACTCAACTATTCCTTTCAAGTACCTAAAAATTCTTTTGATTGCCATGACATGAGATTCTCTGGGATCAGCCTGGAATCTCGCCACAAGACCAACAACCTGCATTATATCTAGTCTAGTCTAAGTGAGATACAGTAATCCACCAATCATTGATCTATACTTTGTCTGATCTGTCTTAGGAGAGTCATCATCTTTGCTCAACTTACATCCGGTAGCCATGGGAGTGTTCATTGGCTTTGAATCTTCCATTCCAAATTTCTTCAATAGTTTTTTCACATATTTGGTCTGAGAGATAAAGATACCTTTCTCTGTCTGAGTAATTTGCAGACCCAAAAAGAAATTCATTTCACCGAGCATTGACATTTCAAACTCACTTTTCATTTGGTTTGCAAAGGTTTTACACATATTGTCTCTTCCTCCAAAGATGATATCATCAACAAATACTTCAACAATCAAGATGTTTTCATGATCAATTTGAAAATATAGGTTACTATCAGTAGTACCTTTGTTGAAACCAATCTTCAAAAGATGTTTATCCAGCCTCTCATACCATGCTCTTGGGGCTTGCTTTAGACCATACAGTGCCTTCTTTAATTTGTAGACCATATCACCGTGCTCTGATAACTGAAATCCATCCGGTTGTTCAATGTACACCTCTTCTTCTAGGTCACCATTCAGGAAAGCAGATTTGACATCCATCGGATACACTTTGAAATCTTTGAAGGCAGCAAAGGCAAGAAATAGTCTGACTGCTTCAATTCTTGCCACCAGAGCAAAGGTTTCCTCAAAATCAATCCCTTCTATTTGAGAGTATCCTTTGCAGACTAATCTGGCCTTATTTTTGATTACTTCACCAACTTCATTTAGTTTGTTCCGGAAGACCCATTTGGTTCCAATCACATTCTTGTTACTAGGTCTAGAAACAAGATCCCAAGTGTGATTTTTCTCAATTTGCATCAACTCTTCCTCCATTGCTTTTGTCCAATTTTCATCATTGCATGCTTCATTTATTGTCTTAGGTTCAATCTTTGAAATTAGACAACATTCATCTAAATTTTGAGCAACATTCCTTCTAGTTTGCACACCTTTGCTTTTGTCACCTATGATCTAATCTTCAGAGTGGTTCAGTCTTACATACCTTGGAATTTTGGGCGTTTCTTGCACTTCTGCTTCTTGATCATGCTCATTCAGACCTGTCTCTTCTTCCTGATTTACTGGATCAGTTTGAATCTAACTTTCAGGAGAGGATGGAGCACCTTGAACCAGAATATCATTCTGATCATCTTCATCATACTCATAAAATCTTGAGGGCTTCTCAATACCTTCATCAACCTTCACATTTGTACTTTCTATTATCTTTCTCAGTCTCTTATTGTAACACCGGTATGCTTTGCTTTGAGTGGAGTAACCCAAGAAAATTCCTTCATCACTTCTAGCATCAAACTTTCCTAGATCTTCATCTCTTTTGATGTAACACTTGCTACCAAATACTCTGAAATATCTCACAGTAGGAGTGATGCCAAACCAAAATTCATAAGGAGTCTTACCGGTATTGCCTCTAATTTGAACTCGATTGAGAGTGTAGACTGCAGTGCTGACAGCTTCTTTCCAAAACATCTGAGAAACATTTGCTTCCATCATCATTGTCCTAAATGCTTCCTGGATGGTCTGGTTCTTTCTTTCAACTACTCCATTCTGTTGTGGAGTCCTAGGAGCAGACAACTGTCTCTTTATACCATGCTTCTCACAAAAGTCTATGAATTCACCAGATGTGAATTCACCTCCTCTATCAGACCTTAGACATTTTAGTTTCAATCCAGTTTGATTCTCTACCATAGCCTTGAAGATCTTGAACTTCTCAAAAGCTTCTGATTTCTCTTTCAGAAAGGTAACCCACATCATCCGGGAATGATCATCAATTAGTAACATGAAATATCTATCACCTTGCATACTCTTGATTCTTATCAGACCACATAGATCAGTATGAACTAACTCCAATAATCCGGTAGAGGACTGATCCTTGCTCTTGAATAAAACTCTACTTTGTTTACCTAGCTGACATTCTTTGCACATACTATTTGTAGGTTTTACCAACTTTGGAAGATCTCTTACAGCCTGAGTATTGCTTATCTTGATGATATTATCAAAGTTTACATGACATATTCTTCTATGCCATAACCAACTCTGATCAACTTGAACAAACAGACAACTTTTATTAGTACCAACTAGATGGAAGATATTACCTTTTGTTTGAGTACCGGATGCAATCTTAGTTCTGGAGCTTTCAAAGATCCTGCATCTTCCATTCTTGAACCGGAGATCATAGCCTTTGTCTACCAATTCACCAACACTTAGAAGATTGTGCTTCAATCCTTCAACATACAGTACATTACCAGTTTTGTTCTTCCCATCAAAAGAGATAGTTCCCCTACCTCTGATTCCACCAGCAAAATTGTCGCCAAACTTTACCATTCCTCTTTCATACCTTTCCAAATCTAAGAACTTATTCTTATCACCTGTCATATGGTGAGAGCATCCACTGTCAATAACCCAATCATCCTTTTCTTCAACTTGGGCAGTCAAAGCTCTCTCTACAACCTTATGATTGGTAGATATTGGATCTTCTTCCTTGATGACAATAAACACCCATTCATTTCCGGATTTCTCTCCTATCTCTGATTCATCATCTGTCACTCCTTCATTATTAACTTCTTCATGAACATAATAACAATTCTTTTGGAACCTTTGTCTGTTAGAATTTGATCTTGTGGATCTTTCCGGACATCTTGAGGCAAAGTGACCAATCTTATTGCAGTTGAAGCACTTAAAGAGTAATTTTCCTTCATACTTACTAGATCCCCTTGGCAGTCTTTTTACAATGAGGGCTTCAAGTTGAGTTGTTTCTGCTTCTTCCTCTTCCATGTCTTTTCTTGCTTGATCATACCAAGACAGCTTCCTTGAAGAGTTTTCTCCCGGATAAATCTTTGTTTGCCTTTCACATAGGCACTAGCTTTGAATGTAGATTCAGTCTTGGGGGGATCATCTCCAAACTCGGTCATTTCAAATGCAGCCAGTTTGCCAGCCAATTGCTCTCTTGTGACAGTTGTATGGGTTCTAAATTCATCAATGGCAGCAACCTTGATTTTGTAGGCAGCAGGAAGGGATATGAGAATTTTGCAAACAATCTCATTTTCATCCAAAACTCCACCAGCATTCCTAATTCCACATACCAGCTCATTTACTCTTGACATAAAGGTAGTGATATTTTCATCATCTCTCATCTTCAATCTTTCAAATTTCCCTTTGAGACTCTACAGCCTTGCACTCTTAACAAACTCATCTCCTTCATGCAGAAGTTCCAGTTTGATCCAGATCTCATAGGCAGTTGGTAGGTCAATAACATTTGAGAGCTCTGAGTCAGTTAATGCGCTTAGAAGAGCTTCTTTGGTCCGCAAATTGTTTTCAGCATCTGTGATTTCATTTAGAGTTGTCAGACCACCCTGTGGAGGTACATATGGTTTTGTGACCATGGACAAGTATGCTTTTCCCATACACTCCAAGTGACATTTCATGCGGCCTTTCCAAAGAGTGAAGTTGGTTCTGTCAAACTTCAGACTGTCCTTCTTGTATGACGACATCCTGGATCTCCTCAAGCGGTTAAGCTCCTTTTAGAGGAACTTGGCTCTAATACCAATTGTTGATAACTGAGAGGGGGAGGTGAATCAGTTATCTTTAATTCACTTTCAATTCAAACACTTAAATCCACTTTGTTAATCAATAGCATAGCAATTAATCATTCATGGAAGCATAAGACATAAACACCAGAGCAGATACACATCACCACATGAAACACCAAGATTTTGACATGGAAAACCTGGTTAAGGGAAAAACCACGGGGTGATTAACCCAAGGATTATTCTCTGTTAGAAGAATAAGAAAAATGGATGGCACATGCCAATTAGGGCTCACTGCCCAAGCACACTACTCACAAGGAGGCACACTGCCTACAAGACACACTGTCTACAAAGATAACAAGTATTACAAACTTGAACTGGAGATTGACATCTTTACCATGTCCGGATCAGTTCCATTTAAGCCCAAAAACTCCTGCTCTGCCTTTTGCACTTCTCTTCGCTATATCACACTCATCACCGCAAGACACACATCAAAATAAATTCACAAACCCTTATTTATACAAAGCATCGACTTAGGAACAATCATCTAAGTTGGCAAACATCTACAAGATCATTCGCAGGACGTGTAATACATCCGGTTAGCCAGTCTTAAGAAGAACACCAAAATCCATGGTTATTCTTCAAATACAAACTCTAACTTCAATGCGGACCACCAACATGAACTGGACACGATCCATAGATCACCACAAGCTTTCCTGAATCACCAAGAACATCCGCACTTCATCTGCTTACTGGAATTCTATTCTTCTTCATCTGGAACTTCAAGAACACAGTCTGTCGCCACTGTCATAATGCAAAAGGTTCTTTCGGACCTCCAAACAATGCACAAATCAAGTTGTCACTTCACACTGACATCTTCAACACTCCTTCCAATCTGCAGAATGAGATAATGTAATTCCGGATCTCACCAGACCAATCTGTGACACTCTGTCTCTGCCGGAACACCTGCCGGAACTGGTTCTACACAAGCAGCCATAACTTCTTCATATCTTTATGTGGACCTCTAAAATCTTAACTGGAACATCTCAAGACTAATATCTACAAATCCTTTAATCCTCATCCTCTGATCCTCAACCTATTGAGTACTTTTGCCTTCTTATCACTATTCTTCACTGTTCCGGATGGATACTAATTTTCTCAATATCCTTAGCACACTGCTCATCCAATCCTTCTTATCAATGCAATATGAGTATGTTTACATCAATGACAACACTGATAAACCTCATACTTGCAACATTTACCACCAAGCAAAACAACACACAAAAAAGCAAAAGCAACAGCCACAGCAGGGGTCCTCATTTTGCTAAGGAGTAAAATGGGGCGTGTTGTGAACATCACAACAAATCTGAAGGAGAGGCTCCCAAAAGGTAAATATACCAAGCTAATGCAGAGGAAGATTGGACCATGTCAGATTTTGAAGAAATGTGGGCAAAATGCTTATGAGATCCAACTTCCTCCTGATCTTGGATTGTCACCCATTTTCAATATATGTGATTTGACTCCATACAAGCCAAATGCAGATGTAGGACAAGAACCATTATAGAATGCAACAGATGATGCTATTCCTAAGCATGATCCACCAACGTTGAAGAATATCTTAAACTCAAGAGTGGTAAAGAAGACAAGGAACATAGAGTACATGGAATACTTGGTGGCTTGGCAAGGGAAACTTGATTTAGAGGCAGTTTGGATGACGAAAGATCAGTTAACAAACAATGGTGTAGACATTCAAACTCTAATCTCAAAGGGGTTTGAGATCTCTTCTCCCGGGGAGTATGGTGCAGGAGCACCCCTTCAACAAGATAAATATGCACAAGAGGGAGAAGAATAAGACTTTAATGTGTATTAGACATTTCATGTTACCATGTAGCATTGGTATGTCATTGTCAAATGTAGCATTTTGTGTTGACATTTTATGTTGTAATATCTCTCTTCCCGAGGCCAGTATTTAACATCATGGATAACATCAGACGGTTGGGTTATGTGCAGGAGTAAATCAAATGTGTCGTATTATTTGATGTTTTGTTGTCTTATGCAAAACAGGTGCTGTGTGATTAATTAGGGTTTTTTTGGTTATAATCTTGGTTTAAGCAAAATCCAAAAAATGGAGGAGAGAGGAGTCGGCAACAAAACAGGGAAGGTGGTCGAGGAATAGAGAGTTCTTCCACCTTTAGAAAATACAAAAGAATTTGAATCTCTGTAATCATCCTGTGTTCGATAAAGTTGAAATGAAGAAATAGAAATTCTGTAAATTGTGTTCTACCAAATTCTGGATTCTGTGTAAATTCTCTGTATATCAAATCATTTTGTATATTATTTGTATAGATTTTCTTTGTGTTTTATTTAGTTTTTCTGTGGTCAAGATGCACGATTAAATCCATTCCACTGGTGGATTCCTGTGAAATCAATGGAATGGATTATGTATATTAGTTTTCTGTTTGTTTTCTTTTGTTCGATGAACATGGCAGAATAGGGATTACATAATTCGTTGCAGAGGAAGTTATTGGCGGGAAGTTCAAATGTTCATTTGATGTATATACATCAATTGTATGCAAGGACAGTCTGTGAATATATCACATTCGCATGCGAGTTACCTACGGTGTATATGTTGTGAAAATTGGTATGTATAAAAGTCTGTTTGGGTCAAGTTTTGTGTTTGCTGAATATACAATTCCTATATATACCACAAATGTAGGAAGGCACATTTTATGTGTATATCATTGCCGCATCTGAGTATCACCCTGTATATATCTGGTGGTGAAATGTATGTGTAAGAGTCCATTCGGGTTAAGTTTGTGATTGTTAGTCAAATATACAAACAGTGTGTATATTGCTAATGTATCTGAGCATATTCTGTGTATATCCTGCACTTGCATGTAAAGGTCAGTTGTCTGCGTATATTGCCAACGTATACCGGCAGATAATTCTTGTGTATGTCGAAATGATCTAAGGAGATGCATTTCCTATGTATACGTCCATTGTATGTTGTAGACAGTTTATGAGTATATCGCTACTGTATGTCAGTGTCAGATTGTGTGTATACTGCAACTGCATTTCACTGGTGTATGTTGTGAAGATACAATGAAAATATACATTGCATATGATACAAAGGGTGACCGGCAGGTAAGTGCAAGAAGATGGGGGGCCAAAAAGGGGTCTTAAGTGGCCACTTTTTTTTTGAAATCAGGAAATACTGGCCTTGGATGAGAAATTGAGCATAGTTACACTCAAAATTTGGAGATGTAACCAAAACAATGTTCGTAGTGCTCCGAGTCTACTTTCTAAACTACTATTTTGTTTTGAAAATGGCATAGATTAAGGGGTTCAAAAGAGGGAGCCACAGAAATTAGTGTTGTTTCTGTCAAAAAAACATAACATAGATGTTTTGTGGCTCCCTCGAAAGGTCAACTTTTTTTTGGTATTTTTAAAATCGCTTTGGTGAGAAATTAGCTAATAGCATGTAGTTTATGCCTGATTTTTCTAATAATTTTTTGATGAATATTTGATTTTTTACTAATTTTTAAAGTGGACACATCCTAAAAAACAGAATTTTGGCCGTGCTACCCCTATAAATTTTGAAAACTAATTGAAAATCATTTTTTTATTTTTTTAATATTTGTAGAATGGGGTCTAGTTTCTAAATATGTAATTTTTTTGAAATTTGAATGAATAGTTATTTTACAATGAAAAAAAGACCAAACAGTGGTTTTTGCCTAAAAACGGACACACAAACAAAAGAAATTAAAGATGAAAGGCTTAACATTGTTAAAATGTGAAAACAATCACATCGTCAAATAGCTAAGAGAAAGCCTAACATCACCCATGTGTTCGATTTGTTCAACCTTGAAACACGTGCAAATCTGAGGGTTAGCACGAACGAAATTATGTGAAATTTTGAAGAATATAGAAAAACACGTATGTGACTATTCATAAGGCACTCCAAGCCTTTGGGTTGGAAATCCAAAGCAAATCCCAAGTCCAAGGCTTGGGATTCCCAAAGCAAGAAATAACACGAGCGCGTTATGTTTTGCCTTGCATTTTTCTTTCCCGCAAGTCTATCTTTTGTCATGTTTGACATAACGTGAGCGCGTTATAACGTGCTCGCGTTATGTCCCACTCAAATTTTTTTACGTTCAAGACTATTAATCATGAGGGTTAAGGGATAAGGGATAGAGTTGGAGGGTTTAGGGATAAGGTATTAGCGTTTAAGGTATAGTATCGAGCCCATTGAGGGTCTAGGAATAGGGATAGCGTTTAAAGTTTAGGGATGAGGGATGACAGATTACGGTTTAGGGTTTAGGGATAGGGTTGAGGGTCGAGGGATCAAAGTTAAGGGTTGAGGGATTAGGGTTTGACATTGAGGGTTGAGGCTTGAGGTTCAAGGGTCAAGGGTTTAGGGATAGGGTTTAGGGTCGAGGGATTAGGGTTAAAGTAGAGTGTGGAGGGTGTAAGGATTAGGGATAGGGTTGGAGGGTTTAGGGATAAGGGATTAGGCTTTAAGGTATAGTATCGAGTCTATTGAGGGTTTAGGAATAGGGATAGCATTTAGAGATTAGGGATGAGGGATTATAGTTGAGGGATGATGGATTAGGGTTGAGGGATTAGGGTTTAGGGATAAGGTTTAGGGTTGAGGGTTGAGGGATTAGGGTTTAAGGTATAGTGTTGAGGGTTTAGGATTAGGGTTTAGGGTTGACGGATTAGCATTTAATGTTGAGGTTAGGGTTAGAGTGTCGAGGGTAGAGGGATTAGGGATAGGGTTTAGGGTTGAAGGTTTAAGGATTGAGGGTTGAGGCTTTAGGGATGAGGGTTTAAGGCTTAAGACATAGTGTCAAGTGTTGAGGGTGTAGGGATAGGGTTTAAGTTTTAAGGGTTAAGGGTTGAGGGATAGGGATTAGGGTTTAAGGTATAGTGTTGAGGGTCCAGGGATCAGAGTTAAGGGTTGAAGGATTAAGGTTTGATGTTGAGGGTTGAGGGTTGAGGTTCGAGGGTCAAGGGTTTAGGGATAGGGTTGAGGGTCGAGGAATTAGGGTTAAAGTAGAGTGTGGAGGGTATAAGGATTAGGGATAGGGTTTGAGGGTTTAGGGATAAGGGATTAGGGTTTAAGGTATAGTATCGATTCTGTTGAGGGTGTAGGAATAGGGATAGCATTTAGGGTTTAGTGATGAGGGATTAGAGTTGAGGGATGACAGATTAGGGTTGAGGGTTGAGGGATTAGGGTTTAGGGATAAGGTTTAGGGTTGAGGGATTAGGGATTAGGGTTTAAGGTATAGTGTTGAGGGTTTAGGGATAGGGTTTAGGGTTGAGGGATTAGGATTTGACGTTGAGGGTTGAGGGTTTAGGGTTTAGGGTTTAGGGTTGAGAGATGAGGGATCAGAGTTAAGGGTTGAGGGAATAGGGTTTGACGTTGAGGGTTGAGGGTTGAGGTTCGAGGGTCAAGGGTTTAGGGATATGGTTGAGGTTGAAGGGATTAGGGTTAAAGTAGAGTGTGGAGGGTGTAAGGATTAGGGATAGGGTTGGAGGGTTTAGGGATAAGGGATTAGAGTTTAAGGTATAGTATCGAGTTTGTTGAGGGTTTAGGAATAGGGATAGCATTTAGGGTTTAGGGATGAGGGATTAGAGTTGAGGGATGAGGGATCAGGGTTGAGGGTTGAGGGATTAGGGTTTAGGGATAAGGTTTAGGGTTGAGGGTTGAGGGATTAGGGTTTAAGGTATAGTGTTGAGGGTTGATGGTTTAGGGATAGGGTTTAGGTTTGAGGGATTAGGGTTTAGGGTTGATGAATTAGGGTTTAATGTTGATAGTTGAGGGTTAAGGGTTGAGGGTTGAGGTTGAGGGATAGGGTTAATGGTCAAGGGATTAGGGTTAAATAAGAGTGTCGAGGGTAGAGGGATTAGGGTTTAAGGTATAGTATCAAGCCTGTTGAGGGTCTAGGAATAGGGATAGCGTTTAGGATTTAGGAATGAGGGATTAGAGTTGAGGGATGACGGATGACAGATTAGGGTTGAAGGTTGAGGCATTAGGGTTTAGGGACAAGGTTTAGGGTTAGGGTTGATGGATTAGGGTTTAAGGTATAGTGTTGAGGGTTTAGGGATAGGGTTTAGGGTTGAGGGATTAGAGTGAAGGATTGAGGGATTAGAATTTGACGTTGAGGGTTTAGGGTTTAGGGTTAGGGTTGAAGGTCGAGGGATCAGAGTTAAGGGTTGAGGGATTAGGGTTTGATGTTGAGGGTTGAGGGTTGAGGTTCGAGGGTCAAGGGTTTAGGGATAGGGTTGAGGGTCGAGGAATTAGGGTTAAAGTTGAGTGTGGAGGGTATAAGGATTAGGGATAGGGTTGGAGGGTTTAGGGATAAGGGATTAGAGTTTAAGGTATAGTATCGAGTCTGTTGAGGGTTTAGGAATAGAGATAGCATTTAGGGTTTAGGGATGAGGGATTAGAGTTGAGGGATGATGGATTAGGGTTGAGGGTTGAGGGATTAGGGTTTAGGGATAAGGTTTAGGGTTGAGGGTTGAGGGATTAGGGTTTAAGGTATAGTGTTGAGGGTTGATGGTTTAGGGATAGGGTTTAGGTTTGAGGGATTAGGGTTTAGGGTTGATGAATTAGGGTTTAATGTTGAGAGTTGAGGGTTGAGGGTTGAGGGTTGAGGTTGAGGGATAGGGTTAATGGTCAAGGGATTAGGGTTAAATAAGAGTGTCGAGGGTAGAGGGATTAGGGTTTAAGGTATAGTATCGAGCCTGTTGAGGGTCTAGGAATAGGGATAGCGTTTAGGGTTTAGGAATGAGGGATTAGAGTTGAGGGATGACGGATGACAGATTAGGGTTGAGGGTTGAGGGATTAGGGTTTAAGGTATAGTGTTGAGGGTTTAGGGATAGGGTTTAGGGTTGAGGGATTAGAGTGAAGGGTTGTGGGATTAGAATTTGACGTTGAGGGTTTAGGGTTTAGGATTAGGGTTGAAGGTCGAGGGATCAGAGTTAAAGGTTGAGGGATTAGGATTTAAGGTATAGTATCGATTCTGTTGAGGGTGTAGGAATAGGGATAGCATTTAGGGTTTAGGGATGAGGGATTAGAGTTGAGGGATGATGGATTAGGGTTGAGGGATTAGGGTTTAGGGATAAGGTTTAGGGTTGAGGGATTAGGGATTAGGGTTTAAGGTATAGTGTTGAGGGTTTAGGGATAGGGTTTAGGGTTGAGGGATTAGAGTGAAGGGTTGAGGGATTAGGATTTGATGTTGAGGGTTGAGGGTTTAGGGTTATGGTTGAGAGATGAGGGATCAGAGTTAAGGGTTGAGGGATTAGGGTTTGACGTCGAGGGTTGAGGGTTGAGGTTCGAGGGTCAAGGGTTTAGGGATAGGGTTGAGGTTGAAGGGATTAGGGTTTAAGGTATAGTGTTGAGGGTTGATGGATCAGAGTTAAGGGTTAAGGGATTAGGGTTGAGGGTTTTAAGGATTAGGGATAGGGTTGGAGGGTTTAGGGATAAGGGATTAGAGTTTAAGGTATAGTATCGAGTCTGTTGAGGGTGTAGGATTAGGGATAGCATTTAGGGTTTAGGGATGAGGGATTAGAGTTGAGGGATGATGGATTAGGGTTGAGGGATTAGGATTTGACGTTGAGGGATGACAAATTAGGGTTGAGGGATTAGGATTTGACGTTGAGGGTTGAGGGTTTAGGGATAGGGTTGAGGGTTGAGGGATTAGGATTTGACGTTGAGGGTTGAGGGTTTAGGGATAGGGTTGAGGGATTAGGATTTGAAATTGAGGGTTGAGGGTCGAGGGATCAGAGTTGAGGGTTTAGGGATTAGGGTTTGACGTTGAGGGTTGAGGGCATTTTCTATCATGAACTTGATTATGAGGGCTTGCCCCTTCATTGTTATGCCTATCATATGGCGGAGCATCTGGCAAGCTCTTGCAAGAAAAAAATGTGATCAATGCAAAGGATGTGATGAATCTATAGCAGGATAAAATGCGAGCGCGTTATAGCTCAAGCGCGTTATAACACGCTCACGTTTTGTATTTCTATTGAAACGGTAAAAAAGTGGTTACCCCCGTGATCTAGGCCCACATGCTCTATTTTCTTACTGATTCTGTGCATGCTCCGACAAAAAAAGAAGTGCTTTCATGCTATTGAGAAGTTCACATGCACATTTGACACATTGTACCACCTTTGCATGATCTTTCCACCACCTTTTATGCTTTGCCAACTTGAGAAGGAGGAAATAACATAGTTTTCACACCAAGTTTGATATATATCTATTCAAGTTTCAATTTTTGTAGTGTTGCAATGTTAATTGTGATTCAATTTTAAGAATTTAACATTGAAAAGGAAGCAAGTGGTGAAAAACTCAAATTGTTGAGGAGTTTGATGCAAGAAGATAAAAACACTACATAATTGGGTACTCTCTCCATTCAAATCTTCATTTTTTAGGTATGTCAAGTCTTTACGTGCATGTTCTTTACATTTTCCTTATTTCGGATTGAATTACTTTATCATGCTTTATCATACATGTTTAAAATAGACACATTCCCAATCAAGAAAGCAACCTACAATCTCACATGATGCCATGTATATTTTCTACACTTGGGCTCTTTAATAATTATGTGTAATAAACAAACCTTAGTTCATACCATGATGTCAAACTATACAAGAATAAATCCTTACAACATAAAAAAAATACAATCCCACTATTATCATGTATTCATTTATTAGGAACTAATATTGGTCTCTTTATCATGCTACAGACAAATTCTCCGTCATGCCGAGGAAACGATCAAGAATTAAACCAACACAGGAAGAGATAGAAGCTAAGAATGCAAAGAAAGCAATGGCTATGAGGGAACTTCGTGAGAAGAGGAAATTGGACACGATAAATGAAGACATACCAATTGAAGAGGAACCACAACCATCACAAAGAGATATGGTATTGGCGGCACAAAGAGAACGAATGCAAAAACTTCGTGGTACGAGAGATTTGAATACCATAGTTGGAGACACATCCTTTACCGCAAGTCAACATGTAGGGACACCATCTACAACATCTCAAGTTGAGAGTACATCATCACTCACATGTGATGAAGGAGGTACGCCATCGTTCCCACCTCAACCTCAAGGTATGTCATCTATTCCATCTTCGATCGAAGGTATGCCATCTAACCCATCTCATTTAAATATTGATGAAATTCCTAATGTTGAGATGAATTTACCTAACTTGAAACCACCTAGAATTTTGCATAGAAAGCCAACGTATTTGATTGATATTGATGAGAATATTTTGCAGCCAATGAAAGGTAAGATTCCAAAATGCACTTGTAGAAGATATGTTAATAAGATTTGGAGATTGTTCTTTGAAAAGTTAAATGAGACTGTAAGATGTCAACTATTCGTTGAAATGATGCGAATTATAAAGTATAGGTCTATCATGAAGATTCTTGGGTTGAGAACATCAGAGGCTTCAAGTGAAAAATCTATTGTCAAGAATCTAATGAGTGCGTATGAGAGTGTGGGTAACACCTCACGCACAAAAGATAGTAATGCAACACGGCGTGTGATTACATCGACTATAGTAAGTAGTCAAACGAGGAAAGCTCGTCTCATTAGAAAGACAAGTCAAGAATTGAGAATTAATAGGAAAACTTTATCAAGAGCCGTTGGAAGATGCCAAAGAATTGAGGACACTAATGCTAATGAATTATGGGCGTTCTCGGGGAGACTACCATGAAAAGATAAACCAATTGTTGAAGCATTGAGATCACTAATTGAAGACTTTTGGAAGAATTACACAAGGGTATCTCCGAATCAAAGGGATGTGGTAAGAAGGAGTATCGATAGTCAGAACCGCGAGCCACATCCAAAGCATTTTTTGGATGAGACTCAAACACAGTTTTATGGTAAATTTCTAGAGAAGTATCCTCAAATTAAAATTTGTCAAAGATATTTTGAAATGCTAAAACCTTTCTATGTTAAGATAAATCACACACGCACTACTTGTTGTTGTAGATTACATATTGAATTTTCTAACCATTTTGATGCTTATAGGTCTATATGTTTAGATATGCATACTAACAATGATTAGCAGGGTTGTGCCATATGTGCTCCACCAACATCTTCAAGAGACTTCATATCAAGAATTTTATGTGAAAGAGAGGAAGGTCAAATATTCTACAAGAAATTATGCTTGGATGGCACATGTCATCGTTGCGGTGGCTTGCAACATTTGCCAATATGTGAACATATGGAAATAACACATGTGGTTGGAAACGAACTAGTAGAGTTTGGCAAGTATAAAACAGTGGCATACAATACAAAAGATGGTAAAGAAGCAAAGAGGTGTGAATTAGTTATTGAAAAGATTCCAGTGTATCAGTTTATGCCTATATTTCGTGACAGCATAGTGTATGAGTATGCAAGACATGCCCATAGAGCTCGATGGTTGGACTTGCAATTCAAGTTATGCAAGGACACATTTTCGGTTGGTAGCATTGTTTCAGTCGTCAACTTTGCAGAGAACTACAGTCTACAGCCACAGCGTGAGGTGCAATCACAATATTACAACTCCACACAGGTTTCTATATTTGTGCACATCGCATTCATTCATGCGAATGATAGTACAGAGGATGATAGAAAGATCATAAGGGAGTATAATTTCTATATTAGTGATGATCGCACGCATTCTACGGAGTTCGTGCAAGGTTGCTTTCAGGTGTTCTACAATGATTTGGCTAGAAGGGGCATATCGTTCAGTCGGCATATCATATGGTCGGATAATTGTGCGTCACAATTTAAGAACTCACGAAATTTATATTGGCTGAGTAGGAGGCATAATTTTATAGGTATTCAACATATGTGGAACTTTTGTGAGGCCGGGCATGGAAAGGGGGAGCATGATGGTGCAGGAGCATGTATCAAAAGAGCCATAGCACGAGAAGAGTTAAAGTATAAAGACAATGCAAAGTTGACAGATGCAAAATCGATTGTCGAGTGGTGTAATGCTTCCATGGGTCCAGGTAATGAAGGTAAGTCTTTAGTTCGTAGATTATTTTGGTTGATAGATGATACTAACATTGCACCATATGAGGATTGTTGTACACTGACAGGATCAAATGAGATGCACTCTTTCAGAAGCTCAATTGCAGGTTCATGGAGTATCCATACACGAAAGATGTCATGCTTTTGTTCTTCCTGTACAATTCAAGTCTGGGATGAGTGCGAGTCAAAGGAGTGGGTTGACGAATGGCAGTTAAGTTATCTTAGCCCACTTGACACGTATCAACCCCCGACGGCACTGGAACTAACACAGATGGAATCGTCAGTTGACTTTGACCACATATCAGATTTAGTTCAACCAGGTAATATAGGGCACGTATATGCATCTAATTTCATCTAGTTCAACTAGGTAATGTCATCTTACTTTGTAGTGTTTTTGTAATGTTGACTAATTTCATCTAATTTGCTACACATATCAATGTAGGGCACGTATATGTAGTTATTGTAGATGAAGATAATGAAGAGGGAACAGATTATTACTTATGTCATTGTGTTGAGGCCAAAAAGAAATTGGAGGCCCCTGTTACAGATGGAGAAAACATCGAATACCCTACAGGATCAGTGGTTATTACTGGAACATGGCTTAGAAGGTACCCACATAAGAGTGTTAATATTTGGCTATTTCAGGACTTTGACATGCATCGGAAGATTCTTCATTACTCGAACCTTGTCGTGGCATCCAATGTTCATTTGATAAAGTATCGGGGTAGACCTTTGAACAAAATATTGTGGAAGGTGCGTGAGTCTGACCATGAAGCAATACTTGACACAATAAAGAGTAGAGCAGACCCGGATGGTTCATTGGATTAATTTGTAAGTATTCACATTGATTTTGTAAAGTTATGTTACATTGAGTTGTAAGTATGCACATTAATTTGTAAGGTTTGTCTTTTTTTATTTCCTTCTGCATTTTTACACATATGTACACATTTTTACATCATCATGCTATGCATTTTTGGTGTCCTGCTCCTGATGCGACCAAACTCATAACTCACCCTACTAGACACCATTTGATGATCTCTCCAACACTCTGGATCCAGGGCGCCCAATCATGATGATGACCTATATACCATTCTCCCAAGGTGCTCATAATGAATGAAAAGAAGACCAAGGGCGCCCAAGCTTAATAGACTTATTTCTTTCAATTTTGATGATCCAAACTCTTGCAATATGACATCCACTTTCATGCCTTTAGATCTTCATTCACATATAGGGTGCCAAATCAAGTTGAAAAATCTACATAAGGGCACCAAAGTGGATGAAAGGAGACATGAAATGCACCTTAGGACTCCATGCTAAGGTTTGAACCATTAAAGTCTCTTGATATTAAGCGCTCATGATGATGAAACTTAGAGCTTTTTCCTTTCCTATGCACTCATCTAAGATGTTTGAATGATAAGGAGCGCCTCGACCTCTATAATGTACATTAGGCACCAAATCAAGGTGATTTTAAGTCACTTTGAGTCATTTGGGGTCAGTTTGAGTCTTTGAGTCATGTTGCAAAAAAGTGTCAATATTGTCAAGTTGCACAAAGCAACTTTTACATTTTTGGTGTCTTACTCGTGATGTGACCAAACTGACTGTTCCAATGCATCCGGATGGGTACATTTACACTAGGCATAGTCCTGTTTTTCACCCAAACATGTCGAAACAGTCTGAGCTACATTGTACCAACGATATCCCTGAAGAGTCCAAAGTGCAAAAAGGCTGCAATCTTTGACGAGATGTTACTCAAAAACTGTGTCACTTAGAAACATTCTGTTTGAGGCAATGCCATCATGTAGAGTGCCTCTACAATAACCTCTCTCGGTTTTTTATAGCTCTGAGGCATTTGCCCGTGGTGAAAGGTTTTCTGCTGCCCCAAAAATCGTCAGAAGGAGGCAGTGTAAAGTTGCAAAGGGGTGTAACTTTCGTCCTGCTCCTGATGCGACCAAACTGACTATTCCAACGCATCTAAATGGGTACATTTACGCTAGGCATGGTCCTATTTTTCACCCAAACATGTCAAAACAGTCGGAGCTACATTGTACCGACGATATCCCTGAAGAGTCCAAAGTGTAAAAAGGCTGCAATCTTTGACGAGATGTTACTCAAAAATCATGTCACTTAGAAACATTCCGTCTGAGGCAACGCTATCACATAGAGTGCCTCTACAATAACCTCTCTCAGTTTTTTATAGCTCTGAGGCATTTGCCCATGGTGAAAGGTTTTCTGCTGCCCCAAAAATCATCAGGAGGCAGTGTAAAGTTGCAAAGGGGTGTAACTTTCGTCTTGCTCCTGATGCGACCAAACTATCTATTCCAACGCATCTGAATAGGTACATTTACGCTAGGCATGGTCCTATTTTTCACCCAAACATGTCGAAACAGTCGGAGCTACATTGTACCGACGATATCCCTGAAGAGTCCAAAGTGCAAAAAGGCAGCAATCTTTGACGAGATGTTACTCAAAAATCGTGTCACTTAGAAATATTCTGTTTGAGGCAACGCGATCACGTAGAGTGCCTCTACAATAACCTCTCTTGATTTTTTATAGCTCTGAGGCATTTGCCCGTGGTGAAAGGTTTTCTGCTGCCCCAAAAATCGTTAGAAGGAGGTAGTGTAAAGTTGCAAAGGGGTGTAACTTTCATCCTGCTCCTGATGCGACCAAACTGACTGTTCCAACACGTCTGAATGGGTACATTTACTCTAGGCATGGTCTTATTTTTCACCCAAACATGTCGAAACAGTCGGAGCTACATTGTACCGACGATATCCCTGAAGAGTCCAAAGTGCAAAAAGGCAACAATCTTTGACGAGATGTTACTCAAAAACTGTGTCACTTAGAAACATTCCATCTAAGGCAACGCAACCATGTAGAGTGCCTCTACAATAACCTCTCTCAATTTTTTATAGCTCTGAGGCATTTTCCCGTGGTGAAAGGTTTTCTGCTACCCCAAAAATCGTCAGAAGGAGGCAGTGTAAAGTTGCAAAGGGGTGTAACTTTCGTCCTGCTCCTGATGCGACCAAACTAACTATTCCAACGCGTCCGAATGGGTACATTTACACTAGGCATGGTCCTATTTTTCACCCAAACATGTCGAAACAGTCGGAGCTGCATTGTACCGACGATATCCCTGAAGAATCCAAAGTGCAAAAAGGTAGCAATCTTTGATGAGATGTTACTCAAAAACCGTGTCACTTAGAAACATTCCATCTGAGGCAACGTGATCACGTAGAGTGCCTCTACAATAACCTCTCTCAGTTTTTTATAGCTCTGAGGCATTTGCCCGTGGTGAAAGGTTTTCTGCTGCTCCAAAAATCGTCAGAAGGAGGCAGTGTAAAGTTGCAAAGGGGTGTAACTTTCGTCCTGCTCCTGATGCGACCAAACTGACTATTCCAACGCGTCTGAATGGGTACATTTACGCTAGGCATGGTCCTATTTTTCACCCAAACATGTCGAAACAGTCGGAGCTACATTGTATTGACGATATCCCTGAAGAGTCCAAAGTGTAAAAAGGTAGCAATCTTTGACGAGATGTTACTCGAAAATTGTGTCACTTAGAAACATTCTGTCTAAGGCAACGCGATCACATAGAGTGCCTCTACAATAACCTCTCTCGGTTTTTTATAGCTCTGAGGCATTTGCCCGTGGTGAAAGGTTTTCTGCTGCCCCAAAAATCATCAGAAGGAGGCAGTGTAAAGTTGCAAAGGGGTGTAACTTTCATCCTGCTCCTGATGCGACCAAACTGACTATTCCAACGCGTCCAAATGGGTACATTTACGTTAGGCAGGGTCCTATTTTTCACCCAAACATGTCAAAACAGTCAGAGCTACATTGTACCGACGATATCCCTGAAGAGTCCAAAGTGCAAAAAGGTAGCAATCTTTGACGAGATGTTACTCGAAAATTGTGTCACTTAGAAACATTTCGTCTGAGGCAACAGGATCACATAGAGTGCCTCTACAATAACCTCTCTCAGTTTTTTATAGCTCTGAGGCATTTGCCTGTGGTGAAAGGTTTTCTGCTGCCCCAAAAATTGTTAGAAGGAGGCAGTGTAAAGTTGCAAAGGGGTGTAACTTTCGTCCTGCTCCTGATGTGACCAAACCGACTGTTCCAACACGTCTGAATGGGTACATTTACGCTAGGCATGGTCCTATTTTTCACCCAAATATGTCGAAACAGTCGGAGCTACATTGTACCAACGATATCCCTGAAGAGTCCAAAGTGCAAAAAGGCAGCAATCTTTGACGAGATGTTACTAAAAAATCGTGTCACTTAGAAACATTCTGTCTGAGGCAACGCGATCATGTAGAGTGCCTCTACAATAACCTCTCTCAATTTTTTATAGCTCTAAGGCATTTACCCATGGAAGAAAGTTTTCTGCTGCCCCAAAAATTGTCAGAAGGAGGTAGTGTATTAAGTCAGGATGAAAGCCTATTCACTCTAGGCGCCTGTTTTTGACCAAATCACACATGTGCCTTGAACAAGTGATGCTACAAGTGGTGAACAAAATGGGCGCCTTGAAGAATTGAGCCTTCTAAGACATATTGCAATTGCCTAAAAGTCTAAAATTTACATAAGTGAGTTAAGGTGCCATTTTCCATCTCCAGAGCCTCCTTTGAGCACCTTAACATGGAGTGAATGTTTTAGTCTATGAAAGATTGCACCTAAAGAATATAACAACCCCTTCAGTCACTAGGATGAATTAAGTTAACAAAAGGAACTTCATTGAGGGAGGCACACTTGTGCATCTAGACAACTCCAGTTTAGCGCCTGAGAAAAAACATGTTTAGAGACACCCCTCGAATGAACCCTCTAGAACCAATAAGAATCTTCTCTAGGTCCATAATTAACTCACGCCCATATCCAAGTGAAAGTCTCCTTAGTCTTCCTGCTAAAACCTCTAAAGGGTAACCATCTCAACAAGTGTCTATAATCCCAAGAGAACTCTAGCCTCACCCAAGTCTCAAAGTATGTATGAGAACCTACAACCAATCAATCCATGTTAAGCTCCAAATGCAACACCACATTATCATGAAGCTCCCAAGCACATGACCAATGTACTCAATACCAAGAGAACCAACAAGACCACTATCAAAAATCCAACTACAAAATTAGGTATCCAAACATGACATCATGATCTAACATCTCCTCCTAGAAGATCACATGCACCAATACAGACATCCTAGTCTCAAGAGAACTTGTATCATGCTAATACTCTAATCTAGAATCAAGAGTCCACCAAGACACACTACCAAACACCTCTAAACCAAGGATCAACATCTACAACCACCTGAAGATAACCATTACACCCAACCACTATATAAGATCATCCATCACTAGGTGACGAATACACATCACTATCAAAGCAACATGCATCCTCTCATCCCAATGCAACATACCAATGCGCAAATGAGCATAGACAAGGAAAAATAACAAAGTCATCCCGTGGATATAGGCAATATGCATTCAAGTCATCCCACTACCTTGTCCAAGGCTCATGCAAAACCCAAAATGATTAGCCTAGTACCATGTGTCATGTCCCTGTTCCCGGCTTGATCATCAAGTGTATAATGGATTAGCTTATTCCTCATTCCTGGAGGCTAATTCCAAATGATGAGGGAATGAATTGGTTTCAGACTAACTCTATCTGTTTGTTTGCAGGAACAAGGTCAGAACCCTAAAATTTGACTAAGTATGGAAGCTTAGGAGCCTAGGCGCCCATTTCACTCCAGTTTTCCTTACTAAGCGCCTAGCACAAGGATCATCCAAATTAAGCGCCTAAGAACCTCAAGGCACCTATACATGTTTCTAGGGATCCTCCAATTGAGCGCCTAGCATAGATGGATGAAGATTGAAAGTTTTCAAGTTAAAGATGTCCTTTGGGTGAACTCACAGCACTAGGCGCATGTGTTGGTTGGAACTCCTTGGATCTGGCGCCTAGGATTGAAAGCCTTTGATGAGGAGAGAAGTCTCAAGGCCTGGTCTGGCACCCTCACTTGCCTACCCCACCCTCAGAATGCGCCTAACCTTCATAAGGCGTTACCACTCTATTTTGAGTGCCTAGTAGGGGGTAATGGATAGATTGAAGGCTTGGGAGCTAAAAAAAGTCACTTAGATGAATAATCAAGATTGAAATGAGAAACTCCTAGCCAAGGCACAAACTTCCTCAATTCTGGCATCTAGAAATCAAATCTAAGTAAGGCGCTCTTTCAATTTGCCAAAGGCTCTATTAGCGCCCTTGGTTGATGATCTCTCCAGACACCTGAAATGGCACCCAATGGATCTTTCAACTTGTATCAGGAAGAAGGGAAGCATTCTCAGTGTTGTTCAGATAATCTAAGTTGTAAAGTTAACAAGGAATAGAGCCAGAGGACAAGGCACACTTATTGGTCTCCATCACCTCAGAAATGTGCCTAACGCAGTTGGTGTCAACTTCCCTCTTTCTAGCCTCCAAATGGCGCCTAGAGTCAAAAAAGGATTTCACTGAATAATGTTAATGTTTTGAGCATCAAACTCTACTTGGCGCATACCTATGCTCTTGCAACCTCAAATTGGCGCTTAGGGTTCAGTCATCCTCCTAAGGCATGGTTCTGCTCCTCCATAACCTTGTTTTGGCACCTAAACTTGGAAGTACCTTGAAGACTTGGATTAAGATGGAATTCACCTCCAGAATGTTAGGCGCTTGATAGAAGATAAAGGCGCTAGGGTAAAAGAGCTTCAAAAGTTTGATGTCAAGTGTGAATTGAGATAATAGGCACTCATACCAATTGACATTACTCCAAACATGCGCCTAAGAGAGATGCAAGTCCCCAAGACCAATTTTGGAACAAGGCGCTCCATCAGAGGGTAAGATGATAATCCTTGGAAGTCAAGTGTTTCAAAGATTCTTTGAGAAATTGACAAGTTGTAACCTAGGCGCCAAAACCCCTGAGAATCCTCCTATTTGGCACCTAGTTAGAAGAACACTAATATTGCACCTAAGTGAATTTGAGTGTCAATATAGAGTCATCAAACCCCACCAGACGTTCATCCATGTCTCTACCACCTCAAGGAAGCGCCCAGCTTAGGATGGTGCTTAGTCTGGTCTCTACTACCTTCAGTTGGCGCCTAACCCTAAGAGTCTTGCAACTATGACGTTCATCCATGCAACAAGCAAGGTGATGCTCCCTTGTGATATTGTGAGGTGTTGACATTCAGTTGACATTATTGAGTTTGATTGAGTTGATCAAGTGTAGATGCCATTGTAAACATCAAGGCTTCAAGGCCTTTCTTTTGTATCTCCATTGAATAAGTTGTAATTTCATGCTATTGAAAGCATTATCCATGTAATAAGACATTGCAAGTTGATTGAGTCAAATAACTAGACAAGTACCCAACTTCTAAGGTTGATTCATTCAAGTAGTTATCTTTGATGTATATCTTTGTGTTGTTGAAGTAGTTGATGAATTGATAGCAAGTAAAATTGTTTAAGTAAGGAAAAATTTTCGTAGAACTAGTTGGGTATCTTACACCATGCCTATCCATCAAACATCACAATGCAATCAAAATCCTAACAACATGCCCATGATCCAAGATCAAGTGCAATCATGCAAAGATATTATCAATCACAAGCCTATTAAGAATGAACTAGAGTCTTCTAGTACCATACTTTTCCATCAAACACCATCATGTAATCCATGGCCTATCAAGCCTATCAAAGAAAATGCAAACATCCTATGTAATACAATCGGACTTTAAATATTTGAAGTAGCCATCTACAAATATCCATTCAAAAGTGGATTTATAATGCAAGTATGGACGCCATCAATAAAAAAGATTTGTATTAACCAAATATCCATATAGGCATACATCAATATCTGTCTATATAAGTATAACATATATACAAAATAGCCATATAGGCTTACAAGAATGCCATATAGGCATACAATGTCAACTATGTACAATACAAAATATATGTCCACAAATGCCATATAGGCATACAACAGAGGAACACAATAAAAAGTCATTCCCCTCTGGCTGGTGAAGAGAATAAATCACGAGCAGCCTTTGATCTTCTAGGGGATGGAGACATGCATGTGGGTGGTCTACTACGAACTCGAGGGCTACTCCTCCTATTTAGTTCTTCCTGTACCTTTACCTATTACAAAAAAAAGTATAGACATTAATATATATAAATTACATGTTATAAAAAAATGAAACATTTAACAAAATAATCACTTACGCTAACATATAATCTGTCTCCTCGCTTGCCTCAGTAGCAGGAATAGGCCCTGGTGATGTCATGTCCTATAGAAACCATCCAGATAGAAATTAAACTTCAAATCAATAATCTTTTGATTTTTCAAAAATAGACAACTATAACAATGAATGTAAATTGAAATTTACTAATCTGCCTCATACCCCTGTCAATGCCATAGAGCTATGAATTGCAGAGGCCACACCCTGCTCCATTGCCCTATGAACATGGGGAGGTGTATCCGTAGCCTGCATCATCTGGAAATAAAACAACATTATTCAATTACGAAAACTATAATAGTGATGCAAATCATGGCTCCTAACATACACACACGTTCATCTAAACATGGAAGTACACACAATAAAACACACAAATCACATACAAAAATTTAGTAAGTACAATTCATTCATTAAACTATTTATTTTATTACCTCCATAAAGCTTTGAAGTCCAACACCGCTAGCAGGTGTTGCCATGAAATCTACAGTGTTAACCTATTCAACATCCAAAATCAGAAATTAGAATACCATTCATATAACGATGCTATTCACATGTAATATTTATAATTGTTTACTAGTTACATACCTCGACAGTAGATGATCTAGTGAAAAATGTAGGTGGAGAACCACTGAAAACTGCATCGACGCTATGACCCTGAAATTTCATTAAAATCATCAATTTAAATTAGTTAATCTTGTATTTCAAAAATGAAATTTAATAAATTAAATTCAATAAACTTGCTAATATTTACCTGATTATCAAGGCCGAAAGTCTCACTCAGGAGGGTATCTATCATCACCATCTGCTCAGCTGCAGATGTAGCCTGTGCACCTGCGTCCTGAATGTCCATGGGGTCATAACCACAGGCTGACCCGCAAGGCTGGCAAGTATGCGGTGGGACCCTACTCCTCGCACTATCTCCCAACCCACTCTGTATTGCAGGATCGGCATGCTCTATGATGCTCTGGGTCAAGGCACTAATCGACCTCAGTGTATCGACCTCAACACTCTCCTTCACAATGGAAAGGATAGAAACATGCTCATGGGCTAGTCTGCTGATTACTCATCTCACTACCCGCTGTGGGTCAAGACGTGCCCCTGGTCTATCCTGTGCTGAGCCCCCACCTCTACCCTGGAAGTCCCACATATCAAAATAGTTTGGCACTTTATTGAGGACAAACTCGCAGTAGAGTTTCCTCAAAAAGTATTGCGGGACCTCATTATTATTGCATGGAGGATGGTCAAAAACCATCCACCACCTCTGCCTGAAATTGTCCCTTATCGCTTGGTTGTTGCACCAATGGATAGAGAACCTCTTGCATGTAATGGGTGGAGGTTGATTTGTTTGTGGGTTTGTGAAAATTGAACACAAGTCTAATTTTGTAATTTGTAATTTTTTGACATCTTGGTATGACAATTTATCTGCATAGTAATCTTTAAACTCTCTCTTTTTATCGGTCCAACTAGTTAGTTGCTTGCTAATTGAATTTACATTTGATAACATGGACTCAAGAGATTCGGCAAGCGTGGACCTATGCAAGGTTGAAGTGGAAGGATCTTTCAACCTTGCAATTATATCTTCAATTTGTTTTTTCTTGTTTTCAATTTCCCCCATTATATTATCTTGTGTTCCAGGGGCATGTCGAGGAATGAATGGAGGAGGTTGTTGTTCTACAGGTATTTCCTCCTCAGGATTTTGTGGATTTTGAGGAGGAGGAGGAGGAGGAGGAGGTGCATTAACATTTCCTACAATTAACGAAATATACATCAAAAATCAACAAAAACCTACCTATTTAGGAAGAAATTCAAACAAAAAAATAAAGATAACTCACCCCTTTGGTGTGCTCGACGTCGCGGTGGCATTTTGGCGATGAATCGACAAGCTTTTTGTGTTGATTGGCGTTTTGTAGAACGCGAGCGCGTTTTTGAGGGTTTTGAAGCCGCGAGCAAAGGAGAAAATCAGAATGAAATGAAATGAAATTGCTTTTTTTAAAAATTTATAATAGGTTATAACGCGAGCGCGTTATAACGCGCTCGCGTTATGGCTTAAATTTTTTTGAAAATTTTTTGGCCACTTTTTGGCCCCCCATCTTCTTGCACTTACCCCGGCCGAGGTGGTAGATAGTTTGTATGTTGGAAGGATATTTGTCTGTAGATACGAGGAACGACCAGTGATAGCGGGGCGGAGGACCGGCAATAGGAAGTTGCAGTTTGTATATTCTGTTTGTATATTTCATTTGTATGTCGAGACATACATTTGTTTTTGATACAATTGTTGATCGACAGAAACGGTCGAAGGAACTGACACGGCATGTCAAGTAATGTATGTGCAGATTCAAATGTATCAAGGGGATGTCAGGAAGACAAGGCAATTCAGAATGACATTTTGAAAAGGAAGCTGATGGTATAATGTTTGGCCGATGCATAGGAAGGTATCGGTGTGAAGGAAACCATCGGGAAGACAGTAGATAATGAGGCCGACAAGGTAAGTCGGGCTGACAAGGAAAGAGTGCAAGAGGTTCGGTGAGACATTTGAGATCTCTTGCCAATATGGACAGGATTAACATTTTGAGTGTGTGTGTTTCCGCTGCGTGTCGCTCTACATCAGATGCTAGGTAGCACAACAATAATGCCTTAGAACACAACAAAAACACCCAAAATCATAGTTTCAATCTGATGAAGTCTAAATTTGCACTAGAACACCTCCTAGACCTTCCCAGCCTATTTCCAATCTTAAATTCAACAAATATCATGTGCAAATGTTATTTTTCTTTGTTTTATTTTTGTAGATTTCTATTCATACCTTTCTATTTCCTAGCTCTTATACTTTCTATTTATAGATCATATTAATTTAGCTTCAATTTTGTATTTTTAATAAAAAAATAATTTATAGTTTACTTAGTATAATAGGAAAAAATAACTATCTTCTTAACTATCTTAGGAGGTAGGTCATGTTTTTTTTTTTCTTTTAGTACCTAATTATATTTATGTACTTTCTAACCTTTATTGTTTCTAAAACATAAACCCTCAAATACTATCATTAAATTAGTCTACTTACTGCACTACTACAAAATCCTAATTTTCAGATGGCGGGTAAATGTCATTGAAGAAGTTTTTTAAAGAAAAATAGAATTACAAACTAACTGGATGTCTTTGAAATAAAACACATTAAAGGCTCTGAGTGGAGCCGTAAAGTCTTAAGTATGCCCAACAGAAAATAACATAATTGCTTTAACAAACTCTACGATGTATGCCTAAATTTTTGGCGCCCTAACATTCCAGCGCTTTGACTCCAACTGCTTTGAAGTCCACTCCTTCTGTTAAGCAATACATGTAACCTTGCATAATTACACGAGCTCTACAACAATTAAGTCAACATTAGTGGCTAATTTCAATCAATTTGAAAATAAAGATTTATACATCATTTTATCAAAAATAGATAAAAATAAACAAATTGGCATGGCTAAGGTGATTGGTTAGGATAAAAAGGGTTATATGGCTTGTTATAATTATGAGGTTGTTTATACCTCATCACTCCCAAAGCAAAATTTACCTAAGCCCAAGAGGGACAACTACATTGAGTAGTACAAGAACATTGCCTTATAGTGCAACACTTGCACCCACTAACACAAGTGTCCAAACATCAAAGTTGCCATATTGGGTTGAAAATACTAGGGCACCATTTCCCTAGCCTCCTAAGTACATTTATGGCATCAGATCAGTTAGAATCCAAGCACGCATGGGCTCTATTTTTTATTTCTTTTCTGTAACCTAGTCTACTTACATTTTGCATCTTTCCAACCCTTCTTTCATTTGAGTCTTTCACTTGTTCATGTTTAGTAGTGAAAACATGACCAAGAATCGAATAATAACTCTTGAAAGTTGTGAAGGCCTCAAATAGTACAATTCTTTCACTCAGGAGGGGTAAAGATGCTAGGTAGCACAACAACAATGCCTTACAACACAAAAAAAAACAAAATTATAGTTTTGATATGATGAAATCTAAATTTGTACCAGAACACCTCCTAGACCTTCCTAGCCTATTTCCAATCTTAAATTCAACAAATATCATGTGCAAATGTTATTTTCTTTGTTTTATTTTTGTAGATTTCTATTCACACCTTTCTATTTCCTAGCTCTTATACTTTCTATTTATAGATCATATTAATTTAGCTTCAATTTTGTATTTTTAATTAAAAAATAATTTATAGTTTAGTTAGTATATAGGAAAATAACTATCTTCTTAACTATCTTAGGAGGTAGGTCATGTTTTCTTTTTTCTTTCAGTACCCAATTATATTAGAAGAATATAATGTTGCTCCTAAAGTGACACTCACATATCAATACCTAAATAAATTAGATGAATAGTGTGTAATCAAATTAGTTGAATATAATGTAGCTCCAATATTTTTGACATTTTAGTGTAAGTAGTTGATTTTAATTAAACATGTTAGGGCTCTCAATCAACATGAAGACTCAACCATACAAAGTTTGTGAGTCACCTTAGCGAGACAAATTTTACCCATAAGTGCCAAATCAAACTAGATGAACAAGGCCTAATCAACCAAGTTAAATATAATATTCCTCTTATAATTGTAATGGTGAAATTTACATACCCATGCCATTTCCCATTTAGTTTTGAGCTTGTGTTGAAGAGAGTGGCTTGATACATTGACACATTAACAAATAACAAAACTTTGTGCAAAGTCGGGCCCCTTGCCTGTGCCACCTACTTATCCATTACACATATTCCTATACACTTATCCCTTCATCTATATGCACACATATCCCAATACATTCTCCCTATTTGTACATTTATTATGCCTACACATGCACATATTTCCATATACTTGTCATCCATCTTAATTTGATCCCTTTTTATGCTCAAGGTCACTTCTACAATTGTAGGGTTGACCCATCAAATTCAAAATTTAGCTAACTCCTAATTCATTTCTTAGTAGGGGTTGACTAAACACAAATTCATGTGATTTATTGGTATGTACTTGTATTTGAAGGCATTCAATGCATTTATTTACACATCCAAATATCATATCATATCCTCTGAGCATTAGTCACATATCATTCATATTACAACACTTCAGTCAGTGAAATAAAAGGAATCTAGATATGCAAAATTATCTTAGGAGCATATGCATGCCTCAAGAGTGTTGTGTTTGATTGTTTACTCAAGTTTATTGAGGGTTGATCTAGGAGAACATGTCCCCTTGCGACACTAGTTACAAAAATCCTCCAAAGGTATTCTTAAATATCGCTAGCCCCCAAATATCAGCAAAAGCAGAAGAAGCAGATGCAAGTTAGGCAAAGTAGAGAGCAAAGTTGTGCATATTACTAGATAAACTCTACAGGTGCATGATATTTCTACGATTGTAGACTCCATTCTAATCCATACTTGACCATGCACAAACAAAACACAATATTATGACCTCAAGGTGAATAACAGACTATCATGATCCCTTTCTAATCCCAAGGTATTTAGATTTCAACACCAAACCAAATTACATTCATTCTTTAATCACATAACTCAATATTATTTTTTATTCTTTAATCACAGAACTCAGTACTATTATTTATTACGTTTATTTATGTACTTTCTAACCTTTATTGTTTCTAAAACATATATCCTCAAATATTATCATTGAATTAGTCTACTTACTTATTAATTTAACTCAAGTAATATAAGGCCTATGACCCACTTTAGTTAGTCAAAACTTAAGTACACAACAAGGTTATGACCTTTCTTAGTGAAAGGTAACAAAGGCAACACTAACTTACCCTATGGTCAACAACAAAGTGAATCAACTCATCTTTAACCAAGACATAGCCTAAAGTACAGGATAGCTATGACTAAGAAGGAGTTTTCAAAATTTATGTACTTTCTAACCTTTATTGTTTTTAAAACATATACCCTCAAATATTATCATTAAATTAGTCTACTTATTAATTTAACTCAAGTTGTGTAAGGCCTATGACTCACTTTAGTTAGTCAAAACTTAAGTACTTCTTAATGAAAGGTAACAAAGGCAACAATAACTAAACCTATGATCAACATCAAAGTGAATCCCCTCATCTTTAACCAAGACATAGCCTATAGTATAGGGTAGCTATGACTAGAAAGGAATTTTTAAAATTTATGTACTTTCTAACCTTTATTGTTTCTAACACATATACCCTCAAATATTATCATTAAACTAGTCTACTTACTTGTTAATTTAATTAAGTTTATTTATGTACTTTATAACCTTTATTGCTTCTAAAACATATACCCTCAAATATTATCATTAAATTAGTCTACTTACTTATTAATTTAACTCAAGTTGTGTAAGGCTTATGACCCACTTTAGTTAGTGAAAACTTAAGTACACAACAAGGTTATGACCTTTCTTAATGAAAGGTTAACAAAGGCAACAATAACTAAACCTATGATCAACATCAAAGTGAATCCCCTCATCTTGAACCAAGACATAGCCTATAGTATAGGGTAGCTATGACTAGGAAAGAATTTTTAAAATTTATGTACTTTCTAACCTTTATTATTTCTAAAACATATACCCTCAAATATTATCATTAAATTAGTCTACTTACTTGTTAATTTAATTAAATTTATTTATGTACTTTACAACCTTTATTGTTTCTAAAACATATACCCTCAAATATTATCATTAAATTAGTCTACTTTCATATTAATTTAACTCGAGTTGTGTAAGGCCTATGACCCAATTTACTTAGTCAAAATTTAAGTACACAACAAGGTTATGACCTTTCTTACTGAAAGGTTAACAAAGGCAACAATAACTAAACCTATGATCCACATCAAAGTGAATCCACTCATCTTTAACCAAGACATAGCCTATAGTATAAGGTAGCTATAACTAGGAAAGAATTTTTAGAAAGATAGAGAAGTGAAAAGGGCTTCCTTTATTAAACTATAATATATGCTACCAAAATCTCACGAGACCATGAATGTTTAAAGCAATAAAAGTAATAGGGAAGAAGAAAGGCCCCACCATGCAAATAGAACAAACCAAGATATTTTGTTGGGCATAGATTAATAATTACAAATTGTGCTTTTGTTGGTCACTTAAGCAAACAAATTAATAGAAAATGCCAAACAATAATATTTTACATACAAAAAATCTTCCGCCTCTACATATTTCAGATATTCCGGGAAAAGAAAGAGAGCTGTCGGAAGCCGTCGATCTCGAGGAATCCTATACGTGGCAGAATATGAACCGTCGATCTTGAAAGTACTGCACGCGCGTCTCTGGCGGCTTTATACAGAATACAACCCGGTTAGTTATGCGCGGTTTTGGGAGACCCAAAACCGCTTGGGAATACCAGGGTAATTATTGTGCAGTGAAAAAAAAAAAGCGAAGAGGAAATGCAATGAATGAACGAATGAATGAATGAAGCAACAAATGAATTTGGGGCTTCTTCTCCTCTCCACGAAAGAAAGCATTCTCTGTGGAGAGGAAAGAAACAACACGCCAATTGTTATATATTTTTTTTGATTAATTGACGCCCATATTCTGTAATCGATCTGCAGAGATAAAAGAGAGATCTGCGAGAATTTGGGGGTGTCTGTACGGCGGAATTTTGATCTGGGTGTTGTAAAAGATTGTGTTTTGGGTGTGTTGGGTGGTGTTTTTTTACTTATGTTTTGATGGAATACAATGTGGGCTTTGGGAGGCAGCAGCAGCAGCAGGGGAGGAGTTTTGATCCATCTGGTTCTGAGCAGCAGCAGTATGGGAGGCCCAGAGTGACATTGGCTGTCAATACCACCGGTATTGAAGGTATGCATGGATTGCTTTGTCTGGATTAGATTGTGGGTTTAGTCTAATTGATTTGGTTTAAGTCTGTGGGTCTCGAGTGGCATTGAGTGTGTGTTGGTCAATCTAGTTTAGCGAGCTTAATTGGAAGGGGTTTGTGAGTTGGGTATTGGGGAATTGGATGCACATCCATTCGCACGTGTTTGGAGTAGGCTGCAGTAGATGTCAAATTGCTCTCGTCAGTATTCTATATCCATCCCGACATATATGGAGGAAGTCTGGGCCAACCATTGGGAGGCAAATTTCCAGCTAGGTAGTTAGTTTGGGAGGTGGGTTTGGGGTAGGAAGTGGGTGATCAGAGGCGAAGGACGAGATGTTGTTGATTGAGTGATTGTGTAGCTAGGAGCATTGGTAATGAAGGGTGTTGAGTGGCTTTTTGGGGGATTGTGAGGTTGTAGCATTTGTTTTTAGAGGTGGTGGTGGCAATTACTGTAATGGACTCATGGATGGCACTTTTTTCTGATCAGCGTTGAAAGAGAGAATTGTGAGCTGTAGCATTTGTTATTGGGACTATAGGGTGGGTTTGGTGAGGTGCTGGCAATCTGGCTGGGGGTTTTTTCTGATCAGCTTTGAGAATTTCAGATCCCATGGCTGTACTTATTAGGGGATAGGGATGGATGAGGTTTGTTGGTCTGGGATTTGCTGTAATTGCCACCCCATGCTTGGGTTTTCAGATAGGGAGGGGCACAAAGTACAGGGAGTTACAGAGCAATAGGAAAAGATACTTGGCGCGGTCAATTGGTCTAGTTACTGGTGGGAATTTTCAGCAAGGGTGTGAATAGAAATTGCCCTTATTTCCGTAAGAGGATTCATGCTATGGCATGAAACCTAAGCCTGGGTTTAGATACGGTTAATCTAGGTACTGTAGAGTTTGTTAGGTTATGGGGAATGAAATAGCATGACAAATTTTGTGAATGATACACGTTGCGATCAGTCTGATAGATGTTAGGTGGATGTAACTTGCCATCAATGAAGTATTCCAATTGGAATTTCTGGATCATTGCATGGGTTAATGGTTATGAATTGTAATCGACAAGGTGGGGTCCATGTGGGAGTTCTGGGTTAATGCACTAGATAATTGATCTGGAAACAGGCATGATTGAGCATTGGAGGCTGTAGGGGTAGGACATTTGGTGAGATCAATTAGGTCTAGTCATTGGTGGGGATTAACAATCAGGATTCAGAATTAATCCTCCCTTCCCGTTGGATCACTTGATTGTAGAAATTGGTTAGTGAGCTCAATTATGTCCAGTCATTAGCAGGAATTATCAACCAGGGTTCAGAATTCTATTTCCTCCTCCCCGTGGGATTGAAATTGTACTCAGTAGTGTAACATAGACTAATACTGGCCTTGGATTTCCATCAATGAGATCGGGCACTATAGAGCTCAGTAGGTTGTGACCAATAAAGGGCATGGGTAACACTTAGTGAAAAACGAATGCATTTTGGTGTTTAATCTGTGACATGCTAGGTAGGGAGTTGAAATTTGTATTGACGAGGTGCTCCAAGTGGGACTTATTGAACACTGCATTGGTTGGATAATGTCACTTTTGTTTTATGGTTGCAAATTCTGATGGAAGAGGTGATCTAAATAGGAGTTCTGGGTGAATGCACTGGGCAATCAATCTGTTATTGGTCGGGTGGCTGTAGCTAGTGATTGATGAAACAATCTTAATAATTAATCTGGAACACTGCACGGCTTGATAAGTTGATTGCTGTCACTTTGGCTATGAACTTGGTTGAGCATTAAGTGTTTGTACAAGATAGATGAAAATGCACTGGGTGTTGAATCTGAAGTGGACTTGGTCTAGTGGAAAGCAAGTTTTGATTGCTGGACTGTTTCAAGAAAGATTTGAGCAAAAGAAAGTGATCTGAGGGTAACCATGATTTGGGAAAAAGGGTTCTGATGGCTATAATTCATAATGGGTTTGATATCTGACAAAATGCACAAGGCATTCAATCTGGTATAGGTTTGGTGTTGTGTGTTGGTCTTAAGCATTTAGTGGCTTGCAAAACTGACAAAATGAATAGGATGTTCAATTCAAAATGCATTTGAGTTTTGGTCTAGTTGCTTTTCTGACAATGAGTGTATTTGGTTTTCAATTAGGTGGTGTTTTCGCAGGGTGTCTAGTAGGACATCATCCAAAAATGGATATTCCTAGTGGTTAGTGCATTGTCATTGCTGAACTGCTTTTGCTAAGTTTGACTAATCTACTGAATTATAATTAATTAATGCAGGTCTGAATTATAGAAATAATATAACCATGTAAATAGTCTGTAATGGGTTTAGTGGTAGTAATTGATCAAGTTTTCTGGGTTGAAATTCTGCAATATTGAATGGGTTTGTAATTTGAAATGGAGTTTGTTTAGTGCTTGGTGGGCTGCACAATTGAATAAGTGTGCCAACCACTTAGCTAGAGATGCATCTGGGCTAGAATGTTGCAACTGCTGATGTTCACCAAACAAATTCAAGTAATCACGGTCAAGATGATTAACCTGAAATTCGTTCTACAATGGCATAGAAGGTTTTCATTAATGGTACATGTCTTGCAGATTTGTTAATGGTGCAATAGCAGGTTGATCAGGATTTGCTTTTTCTGGAAATGAGGTTGTCAACAGTCAAGGCTTATTCTGAAACTATGTAACAAGTGGCTGTCATTCTCTCCAATTGCTGCAGTATTCCTTAAAACAAACTGTTTGAAGTGGTGTTAGGATGTCTTTTTTACAAAGGTTACTGTCTGGCAAATTGTCATTGACAATTGCAGCTTTTGATGTTAAGTATCAATAAGATTATCTTATTGTATCATGACTTCACAGGATAGATGTACTTACCAATGCTCAAGATTACGAATACTTTGAAGTCATTTATGTGGATTAAATAATATCAAGGTAAGTTTGGCATGGTGTGGACTGCAATTGCTTGCTATTCGTTGTTTCCTGTCGTCATCTCCCTGGTTGGCACAAGTGTTGAAGTTGTTTCTAATGCCGGGAGGATACTAGCAATAAAAGCAAATCTAGGTTTGGATTTTCATTTGCAAGATGCATGATACTGTGCATTGCAGGGGGGTTTGCTGGATCTGATCTAGTGGAAAGAAGATTGCAATTGATAATGTGCATAAGTTAAGTTTTGACTTTGATGTGCCATGATATAATCTCATGAACAGTTTGGTGATTCCAATTGATAGAGTGATGTGGAAAATTTTTTCTTAAGAGTGTATCAGGAGATTAAGCTGAGAATTAGTTTGGCTTGGTGTTTAGGAGTCTTTGGAATTGACGAGGAGCACATTTTGTTGTCAAAAGATTTTGGTGCAGTGTTCAGTGGGCCAAAATTAATGAAATGCAACTAGTAAACTTAGGTTAGGACTCTCGAGTGAACAAATCGAAAATGAGTTGATCTATTGTGTAGCATATTACTACGGCTAAAGTGAACCTAGCAGATTTTGGTTATAGTTCAAACTTCAGCAGCTGCTTGATCTCATCTGTTGTCAGTGGGGGCCAGGTCTGCAGAAGCTGTTCAGGCATTCGGCAGTTATGTAACAAATAATCATGTTTACTAGTATTTTGCTGTTTACATTCAATGTGACAGTCTTGCTGAAGTTGTCCTATGGGGTATATGTCTAGATTCTAAACATTACAGGGTAGTATGTTGCAATTTATTATGAACTATCAAAAAAGCATATATCATTAGTTATGTCACTTGGATTCACCATAATAGGTCCTTTACTATATGTAGGGGTGAAAGGAAAGATGGAATCTGGGTTTTTTAGACTACTAGGAACCAGCTTACCATAGTCAATGTCTTTGCATTGAAGGGAACTGACAATATGGTTTTAACTTTTACGTATTGCAGAGACAATGTGGCAAATGACTCTGCATCAACAATATGAGGGTGCAGAGGCAGATATTGGATCTTACCCAGAAAGGCCTGGTGAACCAGACTGCCCATATTATATGCGGACTGGTCTTTGTGGCTTTGGCATGAGCTGTCGGTTTAATCATCCTCCAAATAGGAAGCAGGTCATTTCCCTTTTACTTTGTTTGCTAAATTATATATTTGATTTGGATGGGGCTCAATTTTGAATTTGAATATTGTTTGCGAGAAGTTTTGTGGAATTTATGTTTAGCTTCATCTGAAATGCCAGGCTGCATCAGCTGCAAGAAATAAAGGCGAATATCCTGAAAGGCTTGGGCAACCCGAGTGTCAGGTACAAATTTGTGAAACTCATTGTGAAAATGAAAACTCATCTATGCTACATTTTACTGATTTTCTTAAAGATATTCTGTTTTTTGTCGGAGGATTTGATTAGTCCAAATTGAAATAATGTCCTATCAAATTATGGACTCGTTTCCTATTAGATGTTGATTACTCTTTTTTGAATTATGATTTGATTGGAAATAATGCTATATCTTGCACGGTAGCAAAATATTAATAAGAGACTGTGTAATCTTCAGTGTTTTGTTTCTTTAAGCAAATGTTTTCCATGAAATTCTTTGCAAGCTGGTTGTGGCTAATTTTTACTGCATTTTTTTAAAAAAAAAATCATATTATGATTGATCATAAATTGGTTTTTGTAGTATTACATGAAGACAGGAACTTGCAAATTTGGTGCTTCATGCAAGTTTCATCACCCAAGAGACAAAGCAGGAATGGCTGGACGGACAACACTAAATGTTTTAGGCTATCCATTGCGTCTGGTTTGTAATTGGTCCTCTTTGTTTGCAAGAATTCAAGTGAATAACACACATATTCAGATGGGTTATAAATTTTCTTTTTGTAATTAAAGTATACTTATTTTAAGCCCACAACTTAATCAATAATCTCTCTGCCTCACAAATTCGTAATTAGAAATACACAGCCAACTTCATAATCAATGGAGTGGAAATGTAGCCATCATAATCTTCCACAATATTAGTTCCTAAAGGAAGCTTGCTTGGTTGTAAGTTAGAACCTTAAGCATCTGGCATCCACAGCTTCCTTCACTGAAATTTGATTTTGTTGATATATTAATATTGACATTTTCCTAAAGATATTTTGGTTGTCCACTTTTGAACGTAAAAGTAACCATGTCTTTGGTCTTATCTACTGACTGCAGAATGAGAAAGAGTGTGCATACTATTTGAGAACGGGACAGTGCAAGTATGGTGCTACTTGTAAATTTCATCATCCACAACCAGTTGGTGCATTAGTTCCAATGCGTGGGACTTCACTTTTCACACCTGTACATTCTCCATCAACGCCTGGCCCTCAGCCTTACCCAGGAGGATTGCCAACATGGCCAATGGCAAGGGCGCCTTTTATTCAGAGCCCTCGATGGCAAGGCCCTTCCAGTTATGCATCAGTAATTCTTCCTCAAGGACTAGTGTCGGTTCCTAGCTGGAGTTCATATCCTGTAAGCTGTTTTTTGTAATTACTCATACAAGTACTTGGTTATTTTCCTCATTTGCTGTTTGTCTGATCCTTAATTTACATTCACAATAGTGAAAAGTGTTTTTTTCTTCACCCTCTCCCTCTTTCTCTCCTCTTGGAAAGCGTCTAGGCAAATATGTATTCCTTTTTTTTGGTATGCACGTCATTCAAGATTCAAACAAGGATGCACAAAGAAAAGATACTTGTAAGCTTTGTACTTTGAAGGAGTAGAGAAACCTGTTTTGATACAAGCATAGATTTTGTTTGCATCTTGCTTTAATGTGCTTTGTTGCAGATTGTTGTATATGCTGTATTTTCAGAATTTATATTTATTGGTCTTGATGAATACTAGTCTATATTATGCGCAACTTTGACCTTTATTGTATGCGTTGACTGATGGTGACATGCATTAGTGGTCAATTTCATATTGAAAGTGAAAAAAAACCACTGCAAATCTCAGAAACATCTAGTCTTTCTGTAGCCTTGTCTACTGTTGTCTGGTTTTGGCAGGTGATTTTGTTTATAATGTTGACTGGGCACTAATCTCTGTGATTTATAATGTGTTCTGAGCATATGTTTCAGTTTATGTCTCAGCTGGAGAGGCCTTTGCTTGAGAAGTTTGAAATATGGGTCTGTTCTTTAACATGAAAGTCTGTATGTGCAGCAGGGGCAGGTAGGTTCATCTCCAGATGGTCAACAGCAAGCAATAGGAACTGGTTTAGTCTATGGACCGACGCCCCAAACAGATCCAGTGGTTGCAGGACTTCAAGGAACGTTCTCTCCTTATCCACCTGGATCCCCAGGCATGGGACCTCCAACATTACAATTGCCATCAAGCAGTTCCCAGAGGGAAAGCATGTTCCCTGAAAGGCCTGGTCAACCAGAATGTCAATTCTACATGAAGACGGGTGACTGTAAATTTGGCATGACCTGTAGATATCATCATCCTAAGGACAGAAGTGTTCCTCCACCAAACTGCATCCTCAATCCTATGGGCCTGCCTATACGGCCTGTAAGATCTTGTATTTTATTTTTGATCTGTTTTGCTTTAGCATTTTCTGTTCAATCTTGGAAGTGAATGATTCATGCTTGGCTTCCTTAATGTTTGGTTATTTTAAATGTGTTATAATGGTTCATCTTGTTCACTTTGAATCCTCTATTTTAATGCATTTTCTGTGGATGTGGTGTGATTGTTTTTGTCTCTTCTTGTCTACTACAATAATTCACATTTGTAATAAGAGTCTCTGTGACACATGCAAGTAATTATTTTCTACACTTGTAACATGCATGAGATAAATTACAGAGTTCATGTTTACTTTAGTTGTGATGTTGTATTTGGTGCATACTGCCATTTTTTGTGTGGATACTTCTCTGTGTTGAATTAAGTGTTGGACCAAAGCATTATTTTCAGTGATGCTTGTTTCATTTCACGTGCACAAAACTCATTTACTATCAGCAGCAAATGTTTACTGTTTTTCCAATAATAGATCAGCTTAAGATTTTAAGACCTGTTTTGGAAATGTAAGTGCGCGCCACAGTTTAAACATTATGTTATGTGGACATAATCTGGAAGTGAATCTGATTTTATTAGTTTTACTTATTGTCTTGGTGCATGGAATTTTCATCATTAACTTGGGTTAGTTGGCTCCAACTACTAAATTAGTCTGGACAGCACTTATTTTTTTCAGATTTGCTGATTTCTTGCATATATCCTCAGGATTGTAATATTGCATACATATATAGGGAACTATTAATATTCCTGCCTTCTATGTCCATCCTGTTTTCCACGAATATTATCTAATTCTTATTTTCTTACCACATGGTCTTGCACTGAATCTCTGTCTCGACCATTTGATTGAACAGGGGGCACCAGCATGCACTTTCTACACCCGTTACGGTCTCTGCAAGTTTGGACCGACTTGCAAATTTGATCATCCGATACTGCCAATTGATGCTCCAGTTGGTCGCCATTCATTAGGACCATCATCTTCTGCTCTTGTTTCTGCTTCTTTATCTTCAGAGTTGCCTGTGGAATCTGGTGCAGGAATATATAAGGAACGTGCTTCTAAATCAGATACTCATCAGCAGTCTTCTGGTGGTGAAGATTTAGGGGTAGATGAGTAGTGTTCCTTTCCAAGCAGTGTAATGGGCTCTACACTTTTTGCAAGGTTGGCAGAATTCTGATGTATTAATGTAAATCAGCTATTTGTATTGTCAACTAAGTGCGTAAGCCAATCTAACATTGCCTTTTCAGGTTATCGACAAAGCAGCTGCCACATCCCCCCTGATAGTTGCTACTGGAGCTATTTGACATTCATTGAACACCGTGCTGGAGCTCTTCATAATTGTCAATGTATGTAATTTGTCCTGATAAGGCTGGACGGATTTCATTGACTGGAAAATTTATTAACCTTTGATTTCTGCCATAAAAAAGAGATACTTTCCAATGTTAACTCAGGCAAACATTTCTCTTTCGTTTTTTGAATTGATGTCTCGAGCTCCATGATCTGCACATCCTTTTGTTTCTCCAGCTTGTCTTGGGTCTCAATCAATTACTCAGGTCTTCTAAGGCCTTCGTCAGTTTACTGTTTGGTACTATTCCTTTCAGCTTATAATTCATTGTCTGTAGATCAATATTCATTTTTACTACTTCAAATACACATCCATTACCTTCCTACAATATTTAGATTCTATTTATTAGGCTTTTAGAGTTGTAATTAGTGCATTGTTTTCATTGGCCTGTATATTAATTAGAAATACCATTATCCTCTGGGAGTTGGCATCTGAATGCTAATTTAGGGGGGAACTGTACGTTTTGGTTGTGTAGATACTTGTAAGGCCTGAGAGTATGTTGTTCATTAGTAGTTGTGGTCTTACCTTGATTGTATTCTGTGCTCGCCATGTATAGCTCACCCATAGCTTATTTCTCATCCCCATCAAGCTATATATCTGTACTATTTTACTGCTATTATTTTATTTTTTGATTCTCAAAGGCACCTTTAAAATGTTAAAAAGAGTCCATGTGATCTCTCTCTGAATTTTTAGTCTACAGTCAAGCTCATACGTTTAGCTTGCAATTTCCTATGCTCAAATCAATGCGACCTAGTTGGTGGTGCGAGCACATTTACTGGAAGCATTGAATGGCTTCACATCCCTTTTGGGTCAAGGTAATTTTTAGTGTACTTCATATTTTGGCATTGTTTATTTCATGTGTAGCTTGTTTAACTATATCTTTGAAATCCTGTTTGCTTATCGGTGTTGGCTCTGCTGGCTGTTGTATGTTTCAGACCTGCAAAAAAAAGATTTCATATTCTTGCCGACGGCTATTTTGAAGAAATGAATTGGAATAAGCACAGAGCCAATTAAAATTGTGTAAATTCACGTGTTTTAAAGACAATTGTTAGGTTCTCTCATTTGCAAGAGAGCAAGAGAGAGAGAGAGAGAGAGGAGAGCTTGATTAAAATGATCAACTCTGGACATTTTGGAAACTCCAGTTCTCAATTATATGTATGGTATTTTTCTGCACTTGGATCCTAAAAATGAGAAACTTTTCTCAGAATATGACTAATAACACATTTAAAATTTTGATTTCATGTATTTGGTATCTTGTGTATGTTCATAACGTCTTGCATTCAATATTGTGCCTACTGTGATTAGTGTTGTACTACAAGTAAAGGTGGAAGCAATGTGTGGTGGGCATATGATTTATCACATAATGCAATTGCGTGTGACTTAAGAATTTATAACTCTGTGACTTTGGTGGTTCTCATATTATAGGGGTAAAGGTTCTATTAGAAAACATATAATTCCATCATACTTCTGCAAAATAAACCAGCAGCATGGTGATGATATGTATATATTTGTTAATTTATCTAGAAGAGAATGAGGAGATAATGTCTTTCGTGGGACATGACAGGCTGTTCTTCATGGTAGCAGTTTCTACTCTTAAGCTTTGAGGCTGAGAAGAAGCTGCTTGTGAAATTAGTTTGCGCATTTCCATAAAGATGTGTTGAAGGGTGTACACAACAGGACAACTTACACACCTGGGACAATCTAATTTGGGATTTTATGACTCAGTATTAACGATCCTAGCCTAATGAAAAATACACTTGTGATGTAGTTAACACTATATTGTTTTGTTTTTTTCCACCTCGTAATATTGATCAGAGCTAAATGGAAAGACACTTGTGACGTAATCTAAATTTACATCTAAATAGAACAGAGCAAGAAACGAACAAGGATTCAAGAGTTAGGGTGCTTGAAGACGAGAAGAACTTAGATAGAAATAGCTAGCTATGTAAGAAGAAAGGAAATCAAGGATTATTTACATGGTTTACTTGGAATTGAGCCCTGGGTAGAACAAAGAAGTGAGGATGGATAGGGTCAGAAGTTGAGCACAACCAAATTATTTGGATAAAGGGCATCTTTGACTACCTGGTTCACCTGGAATTGTGTTTTGTATGTTGTCAGCTAATATTAATATTAAAGCTTATGTTTCAAGAATTGCTGTGATGGATGGTTCTAATGGTATGAAACACACCACAATTAATATCTTAAGGCTATGGTTACCTATTGACTTGTCTTTTCAAATGAATAAACTGGTAAAAATGAAGCTAAGCTAAAATTATATATAGCTTATCCTTTACCTATTCCATGTAAAGAAAAATAATAATCAGCAGGCAGGGTAGAGAACAACTGGGAGATTTCTTGATTTCTTCTTTCCACTTTTGTTATATAGCGGTTGAAGAAGCAAAATATGGAAGAATTGACTATTATCATTTGTACATATTCTTAGTAGGTAAAGAAGAGATTATACTAAATTTATTTTTAATGTTCTTTTCTTTTTAGATTATTGATGGTACAAAATGAGAAAGTGTAAATGATTTACATTTAAAAGGAAGGAAAATTAGAAAGATGTCCTAGTTTCTTAGACAGTCACCAAGAAGCTGTAGTACAAAGACGAACCCAACCTTTGTGTATTTATGCATATATAATGTAGTTAATATCCTCATACATATTTCATACGTCGATTTGGAATGGACTCTGTAAATTCTCCATTTCTGTAGCTCTGTATTGCATTAACCATTATTTACTCAAATTGTTTTGGGTAAGATGTCCAGGGTTAGGAACTCTAGCGTGTGAAAAATTGAGTGAAAATATCAGTTGCAGATAATCACATCTGAACGTCCAGATATAGAATTGGAAATTTCATTTTTAGGTCACCTTATCAACCAAGTCAGCATCTTTATCTATCGTCATCTTCTTCTAGGTGCTCATTAGAGTGGAATGAGAGAAATATGAGGGCTTCCTTAGGAGCACCTCAAGTCCAACCATCTCTATCGTTATCAACGTTTCACATTAAAAAAATTCTTTTTCCCCAAGAGTTAATACGAGATCTACTTCTCGTACCCAAAGTCACGAGCATAGAAGAAATGAAAAGACACATATTTGGTTCTAATCTAAAGAACACATTCAAATAGAAAAAACACAATTCCAACATTGTTTGTACTCTCTTTCTTTTAACACAACATTCATATGCAGCAGTACGAGGAAAGTAGAGGCATTCCACCACACTCTTTTCGACCACCCTCTCTTCTTACTTTTACATTTCCACACACTCCACTCGATCAGCCTTCCTCTAATCTTCTAAAGATACTAGCACATTTCTCATGTAGATGCAAATCACATATTATTAATTTCGTAGATGAAAGAAATTAAATATATACCATCTAAACTTGTTCTCCCAATCAACAGAAAATGCTAAGCAATTGAAGGTATAAAAATGCATAGAAGATCAAAAGGTATTGCAACAGAAAAGCTAATGTTGATATTCCATAAGAGTTGTTTAAGATCTTAGAAGATTTTGAACCTCAACATCCAGCTTAAAAAAAGACGTGACACGTTATGTGGGAAACTAGTCTATTCAAATCGTTTTCACTCATTACAAAGACAATGACCTGTCTTTTGATAGTGTATGATAAATGTCTTAACATGACTGTCCAAAAATTCATTCTCCTCAGTGTCACTAATTTACATCATAGGGGGTTAGCATGAGAACAAAAAAGGCAGCTGGAACAACATTCACACACTTTCAGGTGATTGAGTTTGATATTGCTTTCCCATACCTTAAAAAGTTCTAGCATACCCTATCTTACAATTGGCATTGTAGATGACCTTGTTCAAGAAAAAGAGGTTCTATTGGGGAGACTAGACCATGCATATCCTCTTATATGTGATTCTATTGTTCATCATCTCAACCACAACCTCTTTGGCCGTCACCCATTTTACTCGGTGAACATCCTTTCCACATTAATGGATTGATGGAGCCCAATTCTTTAGGAATCATTGTGGAATAGCCGACATAAGTATGCACTTTAAGTCATTCACTAAATCTACAACATTAGGTCCTTTCACCTCCACTTGGAATATCTTTTACCAGCCAATTTCCCTTTTCATCTAACATCTTTCATGGAAGGAGTGAATGGATCATTCTTACCATGGTGACCAATTTCCTCCTTCCTTCCTCTTAATAGCCAGGGGATCTTGTATCCAAGGAGAAAACCCTGTTCTTATCAAAGAAATAGTTATTGTTACTCCAATCAATTTCATGGGCATCACCACAAAGCTCAAATGTAGGGTCACAAATGCCTAGGAGTAGAGCATGAATGCAAAGCTAAGCACATGGTCTTAATTGCCATGTCAGAACAAATTTAGAAAAGATTCCTTTTTATTTGGGTGGAAGAGAAAAAAGGCTTGCCTTAGTTAGCTGGGACAAGGTTTACAAACCCAAAGGACATGGTAGATTAGGACTCAAAAAAATTCCCTTGACCAATAAAGCCATGATGGATAAAACTGGTTGGGTTTTGATGAAAGAAAGCAAAGATTGGTCAATAATTATGAAAGCCAAATATTTGAGGGGGAAAGATGTGAATCTTTTCCTAACCACCGCTGATGTTCGTAAAGGCCCAATTATCTAGAACAATGTGTAGCAATCTTGCAGATTTTGAATTGTTAGACCCAATTTCTCTTGATGTGCTGATAATTCTATTGTCCGCTCGGGCGGTAATGGTAAAATGTGTGTCGTTTTGAGCCAAATTTTGAACCAAATTCCAAGCTAAAGGTATCCTCTGTGAAGGTTATGGATGGATAGAGAACAAAATTTTAGTTAAGATTGCCTTTTAGATTATGTGAAAATTTGTTGAATTAATCTAGTTATGCCCTTCTGAAATTTTGGTCAACCGAACATATTCAGTCAATTGGACATGTACATTAGTGAAATATCCATGTCATGTTCGGTACTCATATCGGGTTTTAAATCCTTTAAAAGAACATCCGGATCCAAAAATAATATTAAAATATGAGGTATTCCATATTTAACTGGACATGGACATTGCGCATCCAAAATATCCATGTCCATGTCTAGACCTTGTTGAAACCATCAATTTTACCTTAGTAAGTCATGAACTCTCCTATCAGACAGGGCATTTCGACCTGACATGATCAAACGATAAAATGTCCAGTCTTGTTCAAATGTCCAGTGCAAGCAATCAAAGTTATCTCGACATGTAAGGTTCCCATTGGCCCAGATATTTTGCACCGGATATCTCGTGGCCCCATTCTTTAACATATATTTTATTTTGTAGGTGATTGTGTTGCGATTAGCAGAACATATTCTATATGACACTTGTTGGCTCCGGTAAGATTGGAGAAGGTTTACGGTCATATTTTAATCAATAGGTCCAGCCCTAATCTAACGGCTAGTGCTCAATGCAAACCATCAAGTCATCATGCAAATAATCATTGCGATGCTGCGCAAATTGGACACGTGTCCCCTTGCTGGTTAGATCGACGACTATGTTTTAAAAGGAGGATCTAACGGCTGGCACATCATACATTTTGTTAAGAAGATAAAGGAAGGCCTGTGACGTGCCATGGGCTTGCGATAGCCATTGATTTATTTCTTGTAAAGATCGACGACCTAGATTCAAATGATATGACTATTCGCTATAGACGAACTCTATGTTTGCTCGCATGAACAATTAATGTTGGAATTAAAGGATTTAAAAGGGGAGTTCTTTTGAATTCCTTATACATAGAGCTGGATTGTAGATGCGAAGGGTTTTCTTAGCACTGAAAGAGTTTGTGGGCAAGCACCAAGTGAAGGGTGTTCTCCATTCTGGTGATAAGACATGTATGTACTGTGATTATCCTGCAATTGTTATAATCTGTTAAGACTTTTGATTTCCGTGAATCAAGTCTTGCATACATATTGATTGAAAAGATAAACCCTCGAGAGCAATAGTTCAATCCCTTTTTTGTTTCCCGTTCACAATTATGGGACCTAAGGGAGGCCGAGGGTGTTTACGTAAGAGGGACTTGGATTAGGGTACTAGTAGGCAAATCCCAGAGTCTTTAAAGAAATTTAAACTAGGTCAAGGTGAAGGGGATTATACCAACAAGTTGTATGACTTTCAGGGCCTTATCAGAGATGCCATCCTGCCAGTGGGAGGATGGAAACTGTTTGAGTTCGGGTATTAGCAAAGAGACAGAGAGAGACCTGTCCCACACCTTGGGGATCTTGACCTCGGGAGGTTAGTGGTTCCCAATGTCTTCGTTAATGTTGACTTGATTGCAACTATTTGCAAGAACTATGATCCTAGTACAAAGACATTATATAGTAAGACTGGTCACAGGTTATTCCATTTGAACATGGATTTATTGATAGAGGTTTTTAATCTATCCCCTGCTACCAGTGTGAAAATTGACCTGGAGGAGTTCAAGAAAGATTATAACAGAGGAAGGCATGCTTACATGACATATAAGTTACCCCTCCATAGAAAAGGTATTTGACCAAACATGCTAAGTTTAGAGATGATGATTTGGGGCCTTTCAATGTAGACATGCTTGAGGATTATTTTGTCACGACTTATTGTATCTTGTGTCAGCTCTTGGGTCTGGATTTTAGTCCTTTGATACCTGATAATCTACTAGTCATGGTATTTGATATTTAGGATAGATATCAATTTAAGAGGTTTGATTTTGCCTCCTACCTGAGAGAAGAGATTCATGATTACTTAGTAGTATTTAAGACTGCAGGACATGCCCCTACTTCTAAAAGATATTCTTTGCTGTGCCACGTTTTGTTGGATTGTGGAATGACGTTTTGGGGTGAGGAGTTATAGATTCAACATTTTACAAAGGAAGATAATCCTATGCCCATTTAAGGAAAGGTACATCTATGGGACATGTTTTGTGACAATGCAAGTTATCTGACCTTTGAAGAGCATTTTGTTCAAAGGATATTAGGACTTTTAGGTGTTGATATGCCTAGATTGTCTAAGGTTATGGACTTCCTTAGACCTTTTGAAAGGATAGCAGATGGGCCTTTGAGACACAATTGGGGTGATTGGTATGTATATCCAAATGCAAAAGTAATCAGGATATATGGGGCTAATGTAAAGCCCCATTTACTACCAATCAAGGTACCAAACATAATAGCTTTTCTAGAGATTACCTAGTGAAGATGAAAGAGATGAACAAGGTGAAATAAGTAAACCAAATGCATAAAACAAGTAGTTATACCTTGAATGTCTCCCTCACTCCTTGATAAGGTAGAGAGCTTAGCACCCACAAGCCCTAGCCTTACCCATGACTATGCTTCTAAATGTGAAATGCTTTTAAACACTAAAGTAATTCAACATAGCTAGCTAAGATAGAGAGATTGAGAGAAATTTTGGCATAGTAATGTTACTCTAAAATTGGATGTCCAAATGATTTGTGGAGACTTGTATTTATAGGCAAATTGGAGGGGATTTTGATCCAACGGTGGAGATTCATTGTTGAGATCAATGGATGAGATTGATTGTGAGATGGAGGGATATGATTTGACCAACAAATTTGGAGGGTGGAGAATAAAAGTGAATCTTTTATTCATTTTGAGGACTTAGCATTAAATGTGATTTAGATGGATGAGGAAATTTAAAATTAATTTCCGTGGGATGAGTTGGAATTAAAAATTCCATTTTATATGGAGTTGTGAGAGACATGTGACACATGCACTTTTTTGTCTCTTACATTTGTAAGCTAAAAAAGAGGAGGATGTTTTATCATGAAAATGGTAAAAATGAGTTGGAGTGTTTGAGTATTTTGTATTTTTTAATTTGTGGGTGTGGGAGAAGGTGTTAATCATGCTTTGACCAAGTTAATGTAGGTGATTAACTTAGTTAATGTGGCTGGAAAAAATTAGTGGGTGAGGTAATAAGGGTTTAAGATTAATTAAATAATGATTTATTTAATTAATCCAGGTCTAGGGGTCATGTAGGCTAGGGTAGCTAATTAGATAATGGCTATTTAATCAATAAGGTTAGGGGTAGGCTAATTAGTAGGCTTGATGAATCGGATAAATATGATTTATCTAATTAATTAGGTTTAGGGAAGAGGGCAAATTAATTAAATAAATATTTGACATATTTATTTAATCAATTAGATGATGTTAGTAATGTGTGACCATTGAATTAATTAAATTAATTCAATTTTAGGGATGAATTGATGAGAGATGAGTGAATGATTTTGAGGTGGAATGAAATAATTAATTAATTAATTAGACAAAGAATTGGTGTTGTGGATGATGTCGGAGGATAGTTAGATGGTTAAGACATTTTTAGGTGTCTACATTTGTCCCCTTTGACGTGGCGTCGTGACCTAGTGGGGATATGGCGTCAAGTCAAAGAATTTGCCCTGGCTGCTGGGAAGGAATAAAATGAATGAGGGATGCCCTCTTGATAGGTCGGGTGAAAAAATAAATTTTTTTCGGATGATCTCTCAAAAGGAGAAAATAGTGGTGAAAAATGGATAGAGGATAGAAAAACAAGTTGACAGGAAGAAAAATGGGTCAAAAAGGTTACATTTTGCACCATGGGGAGAGGAAAGTGTGTTGGAGGATGACATGGCATGTTATAAATAGAAAATGTGGGCTCAAAGTGCCACATTTGCACACATTGAGCTTATTGGATGAGAGAAGAGAAGAGAAGATGGCGGTACAACCACCTTTCCCACGCTACGAGCATCGATCTAAGCGAGTCCACACCTATCTGAGATTACCCTTGGCAAACCCACAGGTATGTTGACTATCTTTGACTTTGTCAATTTTAGGTTTTGGGTCATTTATTGCATGGGAAATGGGTAGTTTAGGCGGTCTGGCGCCATAACGCAGCTATTTGGCACCATTTGCGATCGAATTGGTGCTATCCTTTAGATTGGTGCCATAGGCCAATGGGGGGTTTTAGAAGTTTTGGTGCCTTTTTAGCATTTTGTGGTGCCATCGTTTAGTTTGAAGCCATGCCACAATAGGGTTTTTTTGTGAAATGGCGCCATCGTTGAAAGTTTTGGCACCAAACTCTGGTTTGATGTCCTTAGGTCGAATGGTAAGAGATTTGGCACCATATTCTGGTGCTTTGACACCATTGTCTGGAATGACGCCATACCTAGGGTTTCTGGTGCCATGCTCTGGAATGGTGCAAGGGTTTTTTCAGGTTTAAAGGCCTTTTGGCACGAAACTCTAGTTTGGCATCAAACTTAGGATAATTGGCGACATCCTTTGGATTGGTGCCAAAACTGGGAGAAGTGGTGCCATCCTCTAGATTGGCGCCAAAACAGGGAAAAGTGGCATCTTCTAGATTGGCGCCATATAGGTTAAAATCGGTGCCAAAGCCTGTTTTGGCGCCATATGGGCTAGGAATAGCACTAAGGCAATGGGTTAGAAGAAAGATTAGTTTTTTGATGATTATTTTGTAGATACAGATTGATGGACATGTTGTGGCTTTGTGGGAGCGATGAGTTCCTACAGTTATGAGGCTGTTAGATGGCTTTGATCAGGGTACGTTAGCCAGATTAGGGAGATTGGGACTATGGGTAGTGTTTGAGATGCCCAATATACAGGCACATAGGGCTATGATGGCAACCCTAGTGGAGCGGTGGAGGAGTGAGACATGCTCCTTCCTACTACCTATAGGTGAGATCACCATCGCCTTGGAGGACGTGTGGAGGATTTTGAGGTCACTGATTGCTGGAGTGATCCCTACGTATGATATTGGTAGAGGATGAGTAGCCTTAGATAGGGCATTTGCCCCAGGTCACCTAGTTCTTATAGTAGATCGACGACAAATGAGCTATGTTCAGATGTTAGTGGTTGGAGTAGACGACTTTACACTAGTTCTGTGTGTAGTGATTGAGGGACTTGTGACGCTGGATCGACGTGCGTAGGGCTGCTCGGTGGGCTGGGGTGAGGAGATTGAGTAGATGGTTCGACATGAGATGATGTATGCATGGGACCATGCATGTTAGGTCAGTCGTACCATGAGATGCACACTATTGTGTATCACTTGGATGTGGCTTTATTAGCTGGGGTGACACTACTGCATGTGTGGGCTTTTGAGCACATAGATATCACGAGGCCGCAGGGTGCTGTGTTTCGAGGACTGTTTGAGGCATTTGTATTTTTATGTAGGGTACCACTTCAAGATTCTTATGTTGGGCAACTGCGATATTGTCGGTGTATTTTTGATGACTTAGTATATATTGTTAGACTTAGGGCACACAACTGAGAGGGGGGTTGAATCAGTTGTGCAAAAATTTCTCCGATTACAAACTTAAATCCTCTTAGTGATTAGCAGTATATTAATCATGAAACATAATGCATCCAAATTAAAAGAAGAAACACATAAACACAGAAGACACCAAGATTTTGACGTGGAAAACCCGGTTAAGGGAAAAACCATGGGGTGATTAACCCAAGAAAGTATTCTCTATTAGAAGAATAGAAGGAACAAAAATGACACTTGCCAATTAGGGCTCACTGCCTGAGCACATTGCTCACAAGAGGCTCACTGCCTACAAGAGACACACTGTCTACAAAGAAATAAGTATCACCTACTTGAACTGGAAAATAGCATCTTCACCATGCTTGAATCAGTTCCATTAAGCCCAATACTTTTGCTCTACCTTTCGCTCTCCTCCTTGCTACCGCACACTCATCTCGACAAGGACATCTTTCAAAAGACTTCGCAATCCCTTATTTATACAAGACATCAACTTAGGAATGATCATCTAAGTCGGCAAACATCCACAATAACATCCACAAGATGTATAACTCATTCGATCAGCCTGTTTTAGGAGGACCACCATTATCCGGAAGTTGTTCTTCCAAAGCAAACTCCAACTTCAATGCAGACCACCAACATGAACTGAACATGATCCAAAGACCACCACAAGCTTGCTTGAATCACCAAGAACATCCATACTTCATCTGCTTACTTAAATCCTTCTTTGCTTCATCCGGAACCTCAAGAACATAGTCTGTCATCACTGTCACAAAGGAATAGATGCTTGCGGACCTTCAAACCACGAACCAATCTAGTTGACATTTCACAAAGACATCCTCAAAACTCCCTCAAATCCGTAGAACTTTATAATACAATTCCGGATCTCACCAAACTTATCTGTCTTACTCTGTCACCACTGAACACCTACCGGAACCGGTTTTACTTGACAGTCACAACTTCTTCATATCTTCATGCAGACCTCTGAAATCTCTACTGGACCACCTTAAGACACATATCTACAAACCCTTTAAACCACATCCTCTGATCCTCATCCTATCTTGGACTTTTACATTACTGTCTTGCCTGTTCTTCTCTGTTTCTGATTGAGACTAATTTTCTCAATATCCTCAGCATACAACTCATCCAATCCTTATCATTAATGCAACAGGAGTATGTTGACATCAACGACAACACCAGTTAGGCCCATACTTGCAACAATCTCCCCCTTTGTCATTGATGGCAACATATGATGTGAAAAACTATTTTAACCATTAGGACAAGAACTTCTCCTCACTGTCACAACTCCCCCTAACAGCATCACCATTCACATGTCTTCTCTCCCTTAACTGCTCAGCAACTATTCACATGTCTTCTCTACCTTAATTGCTCCCCCTTTGATCAGCAACCACTTGTTTTTCACGTCTTCTCTCCCCCTTTGACATCAATGGCAAAGGACAGATACTTGCAATTTTAACACTTCAGAATCATACCTGCTGCTCCCCCTGAGTAGCAGCCCCCATCATCAATCCGGATCACAAGATATGACTATGATAACCACCGAATTGATGCACCTCAGTGCACCTTAGCTCATCACCAGAGGGGCAATGACCCCTAGCTTCTCCCTGAGATATTCAAAAGAATCCTTAGGTAAAGGTTTAGTAAATATGTCTGCAATCTGATCCTTGGAAGGCACAAATTCTAATCTGACTTTATTCTTGTTCACTTGCTCTCTTAAAAAGTGAAACTTGATGGATATATGCTTAGTCTTTGAATGCAACACCGGATTCTTAGATATATTTATTACACTTGAATTATCACAGAAGATTGTGATAGGTTCCTCATACTCTACTTTGATATCTCTTAGCATCTACTTCATCCACAGGACTTGAGTGCAACTACCTACTACTGCAATATATTCTGCTTCAGTTGTAGACAGAGATATTGCCTCTTGTTTCTTGCTTAGCCAAGAAACCAATCTCTTCCCCAAAAAGAATGCTCCACCACTGGTACTCTTCTGGTCATCCACATCTCCTGTCCAATCTGCATCTGTATAGGCATGAAGAGAGAAGTCATGATCTCTAGGATACCACAAACCATACTCAACTGTCCCTTTTAGATATCTAAAAATCCTCTTGATTTCCATGACATGAGATTCTCTAGGATCATCTTGGAATCTAGCAACAAGACCAACAGCCTGCATAATGTCTGGTCTAGTTTGAGTGAGATACAACAATCCTCCAATCATTGACCTGTACATTGTATGATCAACCTTGGGAGAGTCATCATCTTTGCTCAACTTACATCCGGTTGCCATGGGAGTGTTCATTGGATTTGAGTCTTCCATCCCAAATTTTTTCAATAATTCTTTCACATATTTGGTCTGAGAAATGAAGATTCTTTTCTTTGTTTGAGTGATTTGCAAACCTAAGAAGAAATTCATTTCACCAAGCATGGACATCTCAAACTCACTTTTCATTTGATTTGCAAAAGTTTTACACATACTATCTCTTCCTCCAAAAATGATATCATCAACAAACACTTCAACAATCAAGATGCTTTCATGATCAATTTTGAAATACAAGTTACTGTCAGCAGTACCTTTGTTGAAACCAATCTTCAAAAGATGCTTATCCAATCTTTCATACTAGGCTCTTGGGGCTTGCTTCAGTCCATACAGAGCTTTCTTCAATTTGCAGACCATATCACCATGATCAGACAATTGAAAACCATCCAGCTGTTCAATGTACACTTCTTCTTTCAAGTCACCATTCAGGAAGGCAGACTTGACATCCATCTGATACACTTTGAAATCTTTAAAGGCAGCAAATGTGAGAAATAATCTGACTGCTTCAATTCTTGCCACTAGAGCAAAAGTTTCTTCAAAATCAACTCCTTCTATTTGAGAATAGCCTTTGCAGACAATCTGACTTTGTTTTTGATTACTTCACCAACTTCATTCAGTTTGTTCTGGAAGACCCATTTGGTTCCAATCACATTCTTGTTTCTAGGTCTGGGAACAAGATCCCAAGTGTGATTTTTCTCAATTTACATTAATTCTTGCTCCATGGCTTTTGAAACATAACACCATCTTGATCATCTTCATCATATTCATAAAACCTTGAGGGTTTTTCAATTCCTTCATCAACCTTCACATTTGTACTTTCTATAATCTTTCTTAGTCTCTTGTTATAACACCGATATGCTTTGCTTTGAGTAGAGTAGCCCAAGAATATTCCTTCATCACTTCTAGCATCAAACTTTCCTAGATCTTCATCTCTTTTAATGTAACATTTGCTACCAAAAACTCTAAAATACCTCACAGTAGGAGTGATGCCAAACCAAAGTTCATAAGGAGTCTTACCAGTATTGCTTCTGATTTGAACTCGATTGAGGGTATAGATTGCAGTACTGACCGCTTTTTTCCAATAGATTTGAGGAACATTTGCTTCCATCATCATGGTCCTGGATGCTTCCTGGATGGTCCGGTTCATTCTCTCAACTACTCCATTCTGCTGAGGAGTCCTGGGAGCAGACAACTGCCTTTTTATTCCATGTTTCTCACAGAACTCTAAGAACTCTCTGGATGTGAATTCTCCACCTTTGTTAGACCTCAGACATTTTAATTTTAATTTGGTTTTATTTTCTACCATAGCCTTGAATATTTTGAATATCTCAAGAGCTTCTGATTTCTCTTTCAGAAAGGTTACCCACACCATCCGGGAATAGTCATCAATTAGCAACATGAAGTATCTATCACCTTGCACACTTCTAATTCTTGCCGGACCACAAAGATCAGTATGAACTAGGTCCAATAAACCGATAGAAGATTGTTCCTTGCTTTTAAATGAGACTTTGCTTTGTTTACCCAACTAACACTCTTTGCATAAACTGTTAGTGGGTTTCACTAATTTTGGAAGATCTCTTACAGCCTGAGTATTACTTATCTTGATGATATTATCAAAATTCACATGACACATTCTCCTATGCCATAACCAACTCTGATCAACTTGCACAAATAGACAACTTTTACCAGTACCAACTAAATGGAAGATATTACCTTTTGTTTGGGTACTGGATGCAATCTCTGTTCTGGAACTCTCAAAGATCTTGCATTTTCCATTCTTGAATCTGAGATCATAGCCTTTGTCCACCAACTGTCCAACACTGAGAAGATTGTGCTTCAATCCTTCAACATACAGTACATTTTTGGTTTTGTTCTTTCCATCAAACGAAATAGTTCCTCTACCTCTGATTCTACCAGCAGAATTGTCACCAAACTTTACCACTCCTCCTTCATACCTTTCCAAATATACAAACTTATTTTTGTCACTTGTCATATGGTGAGAGCATCCACTATCAATGACCCAATCGTCCTTTTCTTCAACTTGGGCAGCCAGAGCTCTTTTTGTAATTTTATGATTGACAGATTCAAAGGATATTGGTTCTTCTTCCTTAATAGCAATAAACATCCATTCACTTCAAGATTTGTTTCCTGTCTCTGATTCATCATCTGTTACTCCTTCATTGTCATCTTCTTCATGAACATAGTAACAATTTTTTTGGAACCTTGATCTGTTAGGGTTTGGCCTTAAAAATCTCTTCGGACACTTTGAGGCAAACTGACCAATCTTATTGTAGTTAAAACACTTAAAAGATAGTTTCCCTTCATACTTACCAGATCCTCTTGGCAGTCTTTTTGCAATAAGAGCTTCAAGGTGAGTAGTTTCAGCTTCTTCCATGTCTTTTCTTGCTTTTTCATACCATGAAAGTTTCTTTGAAGAGTTCTCTCCTGGATCAAACCTTTGCTTACCTTTTACAGAGTCACTGACTTTGAATGCAGATTCAGTCTTGGGGGGGTCATCTCCAAACTCTGTCATTTCAAATGTAGCCAGTTTCCCAGCCATTTGATCTCTTGTGACAGTTGTATGGGCTCTAAATTCTTCAATGGCAGCAGCCTTGATTTTGTAAGATTCAGGTAGAGATCTGAGAATTTTGCCAACAATCTTATTTTCATCCAAGACTCCACCAACATTTCTAATTCCACAAACCAGCTCATTCACTCTTGGCATAAAAGTAGTAATATTTTCATCATCTCTCATCTTTAGTTTTCCAAATTTCCCTTTTAGATTCTGTAACCTTGCACATTTAACATACTGGTCTCCTTCATGCAAAAGTTTCAGTTTTTTCCAAATCTCAAAAATAGTTGGTAGGTCAATAACATTTGAGAGCTCTGAATCAGATAATGTGCTTAGAAGAGCCTCTATGGTCCACAAATTGTTTTCAGCATCTGTGATTTCATTTAGGGTTGTCGGACCACCTTGTGGAGGTACATACTGTTTTGTAACCATAGACCAGTACGCTATTCCCATACACTGCAAGTGACATTTCATGCGACCTTTCCAGAGAGCAAAGTTGGTCCCGTCAAACTTTGGACTATCCTTCTTGTAGGATGACATCCTGGATCCCCTTAAGCAGTTAAGCTCCTTTAAGAGGAACTTAGCTTTGATACCAATTGTTAGACTTAGGGCACACAATTGAGAGGGGGGTGAATCAGTTGTGCAAAACTTTCTCCGATTACAAACTTAAATCCTCTTAGTGATTAGCAGTATATTAATCATGAAACATAATGCATCCAAATCAAAAGCAGAAACACATCAACATAGAAGACACCAAGATTTTGACATGGAAAACTCGGTTAAGGGAAAAACCACGGGGTGATTAACCCAAGAAAGTATTCTCTGTTAGAAGAATAAAAGGAACAAAAATGACACTTGCCAATTAGGGCTCACTACCTACAAGAGACACACTATCTACAAAGAAATAAGTATCACCTACTTAAACTAGAAAATAGCATCTTCACCATGCTTGAATCAGTTCCATTAAGCCCAATACTTCTGCTCTGCCTTTCGCTCTCCTCCTTGCTACCACACTCATCTCGACAAGGACACCTTTCAAAAGACTTCGCAATCCCTTATTTATACAAGACATCAACTTAGGAATGATCATCTAAGTCGGCAAACATCCACAATAACATCCGCAAGATGTATAACTCATCCGGTCAGCCTATTTTAGGAGGAACACCATTATCCGGAAGTTGTTCTTCAAAAGTAAACTCCAACTTCAATGTGGACCACCAACATGAACTGAACATGATCCAAAGACCACCACAAGCTTGCCTGAATCACCAAGAACATCCATACTTCATCTGCTTACTTAAATCCTTCTCTGCTTCATCCGAAACCTCAAGAACACAGTCTATCATCACTGTCACAAAGGAATAGATGCTTGCGGACCTTCAAACCACGAACCAATCTAGTTGACATTTCACAAAGACATCCTCAGAACTCCCTCAAATCCGCAGAACTTTATAATGCAATTCCGGATCTCACCGGACCTATCTATCTTACTCTGTCACCACTGAACACCTGCCGAAACCGGTTTTACTTGAACAGTAACAACTTCTTCAGATCTTCATACGGACCTCTAAAATCTCCACTGGACCACCTTAAGACACATATCTACAAACCCTTTAAACCGCATCCTCTGATCCTCATCCTATCTTGGACTTTTACCTTATTGTCTTCCCTGTTCTTCTCTGTTTCTGATTGAGACTAATTTTCTCAATATCCTTAGCACACAACTCATCCAATCCTTATCATTATTGCAACAGGAGTATGTTGACATCAATGACAACACCGGTTATGCCCATACTTGCAACACATATTGTGTGGCGTCCCTATATCAGAGTGAAGGCTTGGGTAGATGATCACATCCATATGCTATATACATTCTAGGCCAGGTACTTGATAGGTTGAGGGGATCATACCATTGATATGTATCTCCCCTCACAGGTGATGAGGCAATTTGAGTTGTGACAAGACTTGCTAGAGGCGATGGCAATTTTTGGGAGGACACCACAGGATGTCAGATGGCCGTCAAGGATACAACCCCAAGTGGCTATTCAAGATATTACAGGACTGCAACCTGTGTAGTGGGATTGGGGGAGTACAGTGGTCGATGTAGGGACCACCCTAGATTATGATTAGTGGTGGGCAGTGTGGAGACTGGTTTGCTTGACGGATCCTACTGTGGAGTTAGATATGATAGTGGAGGAGGGGGAGGAGGGCGACGAGGTTGAGGAGGAGATAGTGTTGGAGGTGGAAGTTGATGAGGGTGACACTATTGGGATGTTGGCTACAACAGTAGTGGAGCAGGCATTGGGGAGAGGACAAGGGCAGGGACACCAGAGTCCTCAGTGGTAGCGGTCCCCAAGGCAGGTTCCACAGTAGGTACAATAGCAGCGACATGCACCTGCATAGGTAGGACAGATGGCACTGCCGCAGGCACCGCTGTGGCAATAGGGTTAGAGGCAGGCACCACCTCAACAACAAGCACAAAGGGAATAGATGCTACCGCCACGAGCACCACCACAGCAGTAGGGTCCTAGGTAGACACCACCTCAGGCACCATCCCAACAATAGGTCAGACCACAGATGCATGACGACAGGTACTTGTAGCTCAAATAGGGCCATTCACAAGGACTAGGGTTGTAGAGGCAGGGAATTCGGGGACAGGGCTTGGTCCTGCTTTAGGTACACGTATTGTGCATCGGTGTACTTGATCAAATGAGGAGGATGTTAAGACCTTATGGGCCCAGATGGCCAATTTGGAGGACCTGGTGACTCGTCAGAGACATGAGCTTGCCCAGTTACAGGGAGCGATTGCTCTGCTGGATGGTCAGATTAGTGCGTTGCAAGCGCAGGTGGTCGGGGTCACCTTAGAGAGACATTGAGAGGTCCTTGCGTTAGGGTGCAGAGGCATAGGTGGGGGCTTTACAGGCAGAGGTTACTTGACTGCAAGGGATGGTAGTCGGGAGTAGCATTGGCTAGATTTACTCAGACTCCCAACAACACATTTTGTAGCTGTAGGACCAGCTCTTAGAGTAGCGTTTGAGGGCCGAGTATTATTATGGTGCTAACCAATGCGATTCCCGAGTGTCAGCGAGTACCTGGTTATAGTCAGAGGAGCGGGTCGAGGATGTCTAGATCATACAAATCCAGGAGATCTCAGCAATCTGCACAATAGCTGTAGGCACCTCCACAATAGCCACCTCAGCAGCAACAGTCGTGTCTTGGGTCTCCTACTGACTCTGCTAGGGGGTCATCAACCCAAGGTTGATGGTTATATACTAATGTATTTTGGCCCCTGTGGCATTTTTGTATCATGACATTTATTATTTTTGAGCGATGTATATTTTTGCGGCGATGTACTTTATGGATGTTTATGGTTTATGATGATGTTGTGGCTTATGAGGATGTACTTATGATTATGATAGATGTTTATGGATGTTATGGATTATGTTTTTATGTGATGTTTATGGATGTTATGGATTATATTTTTATGTGATGTTTATGATGGTATTTATGGATATTTATGATGTGATGATATAGATATGATCTTATGGATATTATGAATGCATTTATGAGTATGTTATGGATGACATAGATAGATGGATTATGCTTTATAGATCGTTATTTTATTATGGATGTATTTTCTATTTTTGCATGTGATGATATGGATGGGATATATGCTCAAATTAATAAACATATATTATATGTGATAAAAAAATGAAATGGATATGTAATGATTATGTATGTGATGGATAAATGGTAAAATGGATATGTTATTTACTGATTTAATGGATTAATGATAATGGATGTAATGATGAATAGATGAATAAATGTTTAATGATAATGAACTGATAAATGGATAAGTGATGATAATGGTTAATGGACAAATGGTAAAATGGATATGTTATTTAATGATTTAATGAAATAAATGGTAATGGGTGTCATGGTGAATGGATGAATAAATGTTTTAGTGATAATGAATTATTGATGATGATATGGATGAAATGTATGCTCAGATTAATAAACATATAATATATGAAAAAATGAAATGGATATGTAATGATTATGTAATTAATGGATAAGTGGATATGTTAAATGGATAAATGATGAATAATGAACAATATAATGATGAATGAAATGGATAAATGATGAAATGATTAATGAAATGGTAATGATAAATGTAATGGTAAAATGATAGGTGACTATGATAATGCAAAAATGATAATGGATAAATGTAAGGATAAAATGATAAGTGACCATGATAATTCAAATGGACAAATTAATGAAATGGTAATGGATAAATGTAATGATAAAATGATAATGAGATGGGATGGGTTGATGCTACAGTTGGATGTCATGATACATGTGATGTTCTTTGAACCCTAGGCGATGGGGTTAGGTGGTTGGGGTGGGTTTTAGGGATGATTGGGATAGGTTTAGGGATACTAGGTCACTTTAGACACTACATTATTAGAGGGGTTTTGTTGGAATAGGTGAAGTATGTAGGGTGAATTGGTTGGGGTGATTGATTGTGTGGGGGATATGTTAGATTGGGGGTGGGGGCTACGTTAGAGTTGATGAATGGTTGGGGGTTGGAATCATTTTTAAATGCTAAGTCTAGATAGTGTGTTGAATGGTTGGTGATAGAAAGGGGGATAGGTAAGCTAGGTAAAGTACTTGCATTAACATTATTGAGAGCATTTCTAGGTTTATTATAGTAAAAGAGGATATTTTTCACTAAGGTATGAAAGGACCAAGGTGATGATATATATCCATTTTTGCATGGACTAGACTCACAAACAATAGGCTAACCTCATGCATGCCCAAGGTAGTGTAACCTTGCCTAGATGAGGGAAGGGGACTCATAGCACAAATTCTTTAGTACATAGAAAGTATGATTAACCTTATATACAAATGGGAAACACTATGCTAAAACTGACCCTACATCTTCAAGATATGAAAACCATTCTTGGAGCAATGAAATCAACCCACAAGCACATCATACAAAACAATGACCATGTCCATTCTAGGTGTTTTCTACCACATACAATGATATAGTGAGATCAAAGTAGCTTTGGAATGATCCCTATAACAAGACAAAAGATAAAAATCAATAATAAAAAAGACAAACAACCATTGTATCTCTTGCCAAGATAAGTGTTGTGCCTATTGTAGGAACAATATATTTGTTAAGGCGAGAATCGGTTGGATGTTGTTGGATAAATTTCAAAAGGTGGGCAAAAGGATAGTAGGCTATATATGATGATTATGATTGGTTTGTTGACTGATGATTTTTGTGTAAGATGTGATGTTTTGACATTATGCTTAGCATGTGTATTGTTTGGTGAAGTTAGTAAGCTCAGAAGATACAAACAACCATTGTATCTCTTGCCAAGATAAGTGTTGATAAGATGATGGATTCTGCCTATTGTAGGAATGATATATCTGTTAAGGCGAGAATTGATTGGATGTTGTTAGATAAATTTAAAAAGGTGGGCAAAAGGATAGTAGGCTATATATGATGATTATGATTGGTTTGTTGACTGATGATTTTTGTGTAAGATGTGATGTTTTGACGTTATGCTTAGCATGTGTATTGTTTGGTGAAGTTAGTAAGCTCAGAAGATAGGGACCATTCAATAGGTTGGATGGGCACATCTTATATACCTGAGTACTGGATACTTCCTTCATATTCCAGACTTCCTACATACCTTGTGTCCATGGGATCAAGGTATTTTAAGATGTGGGTGAGATGAATATGTAGCTCTGGTTTGACTTGATGATGTGGGAATGGTTCGGGATAGATGTGATGATGTTGGAAGATGATGTGTTGAGTGGGATTGTTTTGGAATTTTGTGATGTTATGATTTTTTTGGAGTTTTTGGATTTTTGTATTGTTTTTGGATTTTTGGTATTTTGTATTTTTTTTGGATATTTTAGTTTTTTGTACTGTGTTTTGGGTTTTTAGGATTTTGTATTGTTTTTAGATTTTTTGGTTTTTTGAGCTATATAGGGGAAGCATACAAGGATCCTCGTTTCATGGATTGGCTTTGGGTGGGATAATGTAGGGTGGGTGATTTGATGTTTTAGAATTCCAAGCCATGGGATGCATGTGACGTGGAATGTTATGATGGATGAGAGGACTTATTAGATGGTAGAATCGACGACTACACATGGTGCCTAAGATAGGTTTTCACCATGGTACTTATCCAAGGCATCAACAAAGTGATTTTCACCATTGGATGGCTTTATTGCACTTGGGTTTTTCTTGATTTTTTGTTTCTTTTGGATTTTTTTTTTATTTTTTTGATTTTTTTTGTATTTTTTGATTTGGGATACTCGATGGGTTATGCATAGAACCTTTTTAGGTGCTTGATGTTCATGGGCTCATCAAGTGTTGCAAGCTGATATGCTCATGACCCATAGCTAGCTGTGATGACATATGGTCCCAACCAATTAGGCTCAAACTTTCCTTTCTTGCGACGCTCTTGTAGGTTTTTTTGATTCTCCACAAGGACAAGGTCACCTATCTCAAACTTGTGGTTCTTGATCTTTTTGTTGTAGCTCCTGCGTAGGTGGATTTGATAGGCTTGAAGGTGATTGAGAGTATCCAAGTGTTTCTCATCCAGTAGCTCTAGCTCATTCAGTTGTGCAACTCGGTACTCCTCAGTGATTATATTCTACAATGAAATCCTGAGTGAAGGGAGCTCGACCTGAATAGGCAAAATGGATTCAGAACCAAATACTAATGAGTATGGTGTGGCTCCTGTGGGTGTGTGAATGCTTGTGCGATAGGCCCATAGGGTGGGGTTGAGCTGAAGGTTCCAGTCACGACTGGCTTCATTAACCATCTTTTTTAGGATGCATAATATGGTTTTGTTAGAAGCCTCAGCTTGACCATTATCTTGAGGGTAATATGGTGTGGAAAAATGATGTTGGATGTGGAATTTCTCACATAGGGTGCGAACTTCTTAGATTTTGAATGGTTTCCCATTATATGTGATGATGGAATGGGGAACACCGTAGTGGCATAGTATGTAGTGAAGGATAAATTTAGCGATTTGGATGCCAATGGTAAAAGTGAGTGGAATAGCTTTGACCCACTTGGTGAAGTACTTGGTAGCGGTAATGATGAACTTGTGACCATTGGATGAGGGTGGGTGAATTTTTCCAATGAGGTCGATTCCCCACTGTGAAAAGGGCTAAGGAGTTGTTATGGGTTGTAGCTTTTGTGAAGGTGCATGGATGAGATCACCGTGTTGCTAACATGGTAGACATTTCTTCACAAAGTGGTAAGTATCTCATTTCATGGTTGGCCAATAGTACTCTGTCCTCAAAATTTTCTTTATTAAGGTAGGTCCACTAGAGTGTGCCCCACAAATGCCTTCGTTTACCTCTTGTAAGGCCACTTCGGCTTCCCTAGAGACGAGACATCCTAAAAGAGTACCATCAAGACTTCTTCGATAGAGGGTATCTCCTATGAGGGTAAAACGGGAAGCTCAACGGATGAAGGTTTGGTGTTGTGTGGATGATAGGTTTGGTGGGATGATGTTATCATGAAGGTACATGTAGGTCTCTTGATACCAAGGAGATAAGGGACCAACAATGTTGCACACTAGCTCTGATTGTGGTACATCATAGCCGGCAATGATAATTCTTCAATCAGGAACTCACACTTTTTTCTGTCCTTTTTCATGTTGACCAAGGAACCTATAGTGGCCATATAATCTACTTCTTTGTTGTTTAACCTTGGATTTTTCTCAAAATGGATATCATGGAAATAATCTTTGAAATCATCTACCATCCTTTTGTAGGGCAGGAGTTTGTCATCCTTTGTCTTGTACTCATTGTTAACCTATCTGATGACTAACTAGGAGTCTCCATAAACTATCAGCTTCTCAATTTTCCACTAAATGGCCATGCAAAGTCCTGTGATGAAGGCCTCATACTTTGCTACATTATTTGTGCATGGAAATGTGATTTTGTAGGATTTTGGAATGGTATCTCCTTGAGGGGTGACAAACAAGATCAATGTGTGTAGGATCCATCAAAATATATTTTCCATGTATATGTTGTAAATATGGACTCATCTAGAAATTCTGCAAGCAGTGGTTGTTCTGTTGGGATAGGTGCATCGGCCAATTGATCGACAATCACTTGTCCTTTGATAGCTTTTCTTTCTATGTACTCAATGTCAAACTCACTCAGGATTATAACCCACTTAGCCATCCATCCTGTGAGAGATGCTCTAGTCAGTAGATGTTTGAGTGGATCAATCTTGGCAATGAGCTTTGTCTTATGATTGAGCATGTAGTGTCTTAACTTTTAAGAAGTGAAGACAATGACAAGGCATGCTCGTTCAATAGGAGTGTAGTTTAGCTTGTGTTATGCTAGCAAGGCCCCTATCACTATTTCTGTTGTTGAGATATATGGAAGAAGGGGTTGTACTTGTTTTCATGGAATAAGAACAGGTGGGTTAGCAAGATATTCCTTTAGTTTTTCAAGGGCACTCTGACATTGATTATTCCATACAAAAGCTACATTTTTTTAGAGAAGATGTTGAAATGGTTGACACTTGTCTACATGCTGTGTTATGAAGCGACAAATGGACTAAAGTTTCACTTGAAGGCTACAAAGTTGCTTGAGTGTTTTGGGTGAAGGATTCTCCACTATAGCCTTGACTTTTGTGGGATCAACTTTGATTCCTCTTCTTGACACAATGTATCCTAGGATTTTTTCAGAGGTGACCCCAAAGACACACTTGGGATTTAGCCTCACTTTATATTGCTCTAGTCTGTCAATGATTTTAGCCAACACATTTAGGTGATCTTCTCTAGTCCTAGATTTTTCCAGTAGATCATCTACATAATCTTCCATTATGCTATGGAAAAGGTCATGGAAGATAATTGCCATGGCCCTCTGATAGGTAGCTCCTGCATTTTTCAACCCAAAGGGCATCACAACCCAATAGTAAGTTCCCCATGGACATATAAAGGAGGTCTTATGTTGGTCCTCTTCGGCTATCCTAATTTGGTTGTATCCAAACAATTCATCTATTAAGGACAACATCTCATGTCCTACAGTGAGATCCACAATGATGTCTATGTTGGGTAGCGAAAAGTCATCCTTAGGGCAAGCCTTATTAAGGTCTTTGAAGTCTGTGCAACAACAGATGCCCCTAGTGACTTTTGCTACCAGTACAATGTTGGATAACCATTCGGGATAGTCTATAGGGTGAATGAATCCCACATATAGGAGCTTCTTGAGTTCTGCCTTGACAAGGAGTGCCACTTGGGGATTCATTTTCCTTAGCTTTGATGGAGGTTGATTTCCATAGATGTCAAAAAGGTGTTGAGTAGATTGTCATTGATGTCAAGATTAAGGATGTCTTCAGGATATGAGCAGCAAGGTATTCAAAGGTAATCAAAGATGAGATTTTGTTGAGTTTGATTATTATGTCATGTTGGTCAGGATGATGTCTTGTCATCACAAGCAATGCTTACCTCATGTTGGTTCATGGTGTTGATATACTCAGGAGTTGAGTTGAATTCATTGTTGTTTGCTTTGGAGATGTTGATCATGTTAATGTCAAAAGAAGTTGCTCATATGGAACATAAGAAGGTCACTAATCAAGAGATCTTAAGTTCTATTGGTTGATGGCTACATTCAGGTTGAGTTGAAGTTGAGTTGTCATTTTTATGTAGTAATGAAATGGTTAATCTTTGTTCATTCATTCTATGGGCAGTATGAATGCATAGGTGAATGGTCATTCCATTATGCTTGTATAGAATGGGAGCACATATTTGTTATCTTGTAGAAAAAGATACTTGTAGATATAAAAGTCTTCATGATGCTAAACAATCAGACTCAAAGTAAGATTGTTTATTTTTATTGATTTTGATGATCTATTTATACTTTATAGTTAGAGGTATGAGCAGATGACAGTAAGGGTGTTATCACTTTGAAATGTTAAGATCCTTCTTGTTAATTCTTTCTCTGCAATAGAGTCATTCTTGGTACTGAAAATGTTGATTGGTTGATCATTGGGTTGATGTTTTTTATTGGGTTTTCATGTCCATTGAGTTTAATCATCTCAGGACTTTGAGTTTATTCATTAGACCTTGAACAAGAGTTGCCTTCATGACAAAAGTTCCTGTTGACTATTTTGAAAGCTACTTCATGTCCTGATATATGTTGTCTACAGAAGTTGGTATAGGACATTGGACTTTTGGAGTGTATGGAGACCTAAACTATTCATATCTTGCTTTGAGCCCTATTTACAATATTCTAAATATCTTCTAAAACAATCCTATACTAAGCCCATCATATGAAAAAGTTACTTTTTGTTATAATTAGCAAGTGACTTGCTATCTCAGGTTATCGCCACTTAAGTTAACCTATTGAAGGGGTTTTAAAATGTTGTGGCTATCGACCCTCCACTCATTATAACTGATATTGTTGGTCTTTTACTTAAGTAATGGGCGCCAAAAAATCTCATCGATGGCTCTCGTTGAATGTTCGATGGGCAGGCAAGTTTAAATCAATGGGGGTTATTTAAACATGAGCCCTTGAAACTTTTGTTTAAATTTGACGGCCACTTTAGTGTCATTGCTTTGTGACAGCTTGAAATGTACTTTTTAAAAGGCTAATTTTAGCTTGTTCAAAAGGCATTTTTAAAGATTCTTTTTTTAAAAGATCTCTTTCTATTTTTTACAAACTACTCTCGAAGCTTTGGAGTTTTTTAATGGAGTCTTCTTTTTATATAAGAAAGTTTTTTTGTGTGGAGAGATAATTATGGAAGCTTAAGAGTTTTGTAAGGATCCAAATGGAAGATATTTTGTAGGGGCAGAATGATTAAATTCATTGAAGTTTTATATGATGTTATTCATAATCTTTATAGAGAAGATGAAAATATTTTTTTGTAGATTGAGGAAGTTGATTTTTGTAGAGAAGATGAAAATGCAGAGAAGATTTTCAGATTGGAGATCATCGAAGATTTTATTTAATGATATATATCATTTATATTTTTTTTATGAAATGATATATGAGAAATAGATGAAGGGTTGTTATTTTTTAAAAGGGGATAGAAGTCATGAAAGAGATTTTTGAAGTTCTTTTTTTTTGCAGGGAATATGAATGTGATTGAAGGATATTGAAAACTTTTCAAAATACAGAGAGGAGAGGAATTCCAAGAGTCTTTTTGTTTATAATTTTATTGTAGGTGCTATGTGAAAGAATGGTATTGTAGGAATATGAAAAGACATTCAATCTTTATATAATGATATTGTAGATGGAATGTGGGTGTGAATCAAAATGTAGTGGTGAAGACATTTCTGTGAAGATATTTTTGAAGAGAAAATACAGATGAATCAGATGTTTTTTGTATCTGATCATGTTTTTGCACATAGGTTGAAGACATTATGCAACAAACTTACAGACTGAACCATGTCAAGGTTGAAGACAATATGTAATTGATTATGCATCAGGTGAATGGAGTGTGCAGAGGTAAAATCAGGTGAATTGATTGTGTAGAGGTAATGAGACTAATATGCAGATTGAATTAGATGTGATTGCAAAGACATATGAAAATTTAGGGGTTTATATTGAAATAGAGAAACCCTTTGTATTACTTGTGTTGTTTTGAGATTGTATTTTGTTGCCAGTGAGGCTTGTATGGTTAGTGAGACCTCCTTGTAGCCACTGAGGCTTGTATGGTTAGTGAGACCTTGTAGCTAGTGAGGCTTGTATGGTCAGTGAGACTTGTTTGTAACTAGTGAGGTTCTTGATTAAGCTAGTGAAGCATTTCAGTGTGGTTCTTCTTCCCCTAGAGGGTTTTCCACTCATCAAAACCCGTGTCATGTATTTTTCTTGTGGTTGATTATGTTGCACCTATTTGATCATCTTTATTTAAATTTTGCATATCATGATGATTATATTCTTTAGTGAACTCCTTTGCATAACCCTTTTTGAATTAAGTTTTGAAATGTTAAAAATTATACAACATTGATTCACCCCCCCTCTCAGTGTTGTATTGTACTCCAACAAGCTTCTGCTTTACTGGCTTCACATTAGGATGCACTGCAAGGTGGTGGATAACTAGAGTGGGATCTAATCTCGGTATGTCAACATATGTCCATGTGAAGTTATGACTCCTCTATTTGAAGAAAGCTAAGAAAGCCTCTTGTTCTTTTGTTGTGAGGGATTCTGCTCGGAACATGATCTTGAGTGTCTCTTATGTTCCAAGTTTCATCTCATGTGATGCTTCAACTAGGATTGGCGATCTTTCTTGATATAGCTCTGATACTTCAAGGAGGTCCATCCTCTCATCTCCTAGTGCCTTGTGGAGGTTTTCACTAGGTGATACGTCCTTTATTTTGATTTTTTCTTCATCCAAAAGTGCCACAATGTGGTTTTCACTAGGGGATGTTATTTTTATTTTCATATTTTTGTGACTAAGAGTTTTGGTTGTCTCCCCAAAGTATGTGGATGTGTTTAGTTCTATGATGTAGCTGGTCCTATGATCTCCAAGGGGAAAGTGATCTCTAACCCCCATCATTTTAGCTATTGCTTCGTCATTTTGTGCGACATCAAGGATGGGAGGTCCTTGTTGAGCCCAATCTATGAGTTGGGGGTAAACAAGAGGTAGGTCATTGGATGTAGATGGCATGGTGGTTAAGGTGTAGATGGTGCATATGGATGATTCAAAGAGTTTGATGAAATCATTGAAAGAATCTTGATGGTCCTCTTTGTTGATGTTATCTACCGCGGGGAAGGCCTTAGCAACCTCAAATAAGATACACTCAATATTGGTGGGGGTAGACTCTTATTTTCTGTACCCTAGCCTATGGAGATATGGATTTCTTGTTGCTTGGATGGGTTCAACAATTCCTTGTTCATGAAGGCCTATACTGCCTTGTCCTTTATAGCCCATATATTTGATAGTTTTGAGACCTTTCCCATAGATCTCGGTTGGGAGAGTAGGAGCTTCTTGATTTTATTCTTCTTTGTATAGACAAGAGGATATATCTTCGAGAACATCTTGTTCAAGGAAGTGCTTCTTCTCAAATGTAGGTGATGGTTTGCATTTGATTGCAACCGTAGAAACTTCATCTTCTTTAGGAGTACTAAATGCCTTAGGGGATGGTGGCAATAGGCCCACACAAAATGTGCCATGTAGGTCATATTCACCACATCCCATGTCACTTATCTTGATCTTGACCTCGGGAGGAGTGGATGTTTGTGATGTGGTTGCAATGTTAGAAGGATCAATGTATGAGGTGGATAATGCAAGATTGGTATGTGAGGTGGATGTTTTGGTGGTGTTGTTATAAGGATAGAAAGTGCGGTCATGCCCTTCCAAGAAACTACAATATTAGAAAGGATGAGGGTTGACATAGATGGTAATTTCCATGCCGAACTGTGAGGGAATTTTAAGCATTGATGGAAGGTGGATGGGACGGATTGCATGGCATGAATCCATGGTCGACCAAGAAGAATATTATATGGGAGGTCAAGATCAAGTACTTGACATTTGATTTCCAAGATCTTTTGTCCTACTTGAATGGGAAGCTTGATTGTGCCTTCAGACAATCTTTCGGTGTCATCATATCCTTTGATATTTATACATTCACTAGAATCAACAACCACATTGGAGTATCCCAAATGTTTTAATAATTTTAGAGTACAAAGATTTAGGTCAGAGCCACCATCTATTAAGAGTCATTTGATGGTATGTTTGTGGATTAGGACTTCAATGTGTAGAGGTTCATTGTGTGCGGCATTGGATGTAGGTAGATCCTTTTCTGAGAATGTGAGGAGGTGAGGTGAGGCAATGTGGCCTACCATGGCTTGGAATTGATCAACATTCAAGTTGGTAGGGACTTGGTTTCCATTAAGGCTTTTTCAAGGACTTCCTTATAGAGGGCAGATGTGTGTAGCAATTCAAGGATGGAAATTTGTGAGGGGGTTTTCTGAGGTGATCTAAGAGGTTGTACTTGTGAGTGGATGGTGGATTAGTAGGTGCGAATGTAGAGGGTTGATCATTGGTAGGGGATCCATGGATGGAAACGTGGCCATGACGAGTAATAATGACGTAATTTGGTGTCTTAGCTCTAATGGTGATGGTGTTGACATGGTTGGAATAATCTTCTATTCATCCTACTATGGAATTGAAAGAAAAGGGAGGTGGCACAACATTGTATGTTTGGTTGGAAGATGAAGATTTTCCTTTGTTATGATTAGGAAGGGGATCCTTGCATGCTCCTAAGTTAGAATTAGGTGATTGTCTTAGAGGTTCATTGATGGTTATATCACCTCTATCGATATGGTCTTGTATACTATGTCTTATGCCCTTTCACATGATGATATTCACAATAGGCATTTTCATCAAACCAAGAGGGTTTAAATTGATTTTTGTCGTAAGGTCGAATAGGGGGTAATTTGATTAGATCCACCTTCACAAGGTTATTCAAGACATTTCTCAATGGGTTCCCCTAAAGGTGTGAACTTCCTCTTAGGGTTGTTTTGTCTTGGTGGTCCCCTAGGAACATTGACATTATTATTTATGGATGTACTTGGTGGGATGGGATTTTGTACATTTTGGATGGCCTTCACATCGGTGACACCGTCATTGAGGGTATTCTTGTTTTTACCCAAAAGTGAGGTTTGTCGTTGGATTGTGTGTTGTTGTTTGTATGGGAAGTGTTGGTGTTATTGTTGTTGTTGTTGGTCTTGTCATTGTTGTAAAGTTTAATAGATCCTTTAGCAATAAGGGCTCTTTCGATGGTTGTTCCTTTGTCCATAACCTCCTCAAAGGTGGATTTGTAAATAGAACCCCATTTATTGGTTAAGATTAGTCACAAACATAGCGACTAGTTATTTTTAGGGAATTGGCCAAGGGAGTTTGCTTACTAAACCTCTCCACCTTTGTAGAAAGGTGGTGAAGGATTCCCCACTCTTTTGTTTTGTGTTGCAAAGATTGGTCATGGATATTTCGTGCTTACAATTATAGGAGAAATGATTCACAAATTTCTCCACAAGCTCATGGAATGTCTTAATACCAGCGGGAAGATGAGAAAACCATTCGGTAGCTTGACCACCGAGGCTTCTAGGAAATAGTCTCATCAAATAAGTATCATCATATGAGACTTCTAGGCAAGCTATGTAAAACTCCCTAAGGTGTTCCCTAGGGTCTCCCTTTCCTTTGTATTTGTCAAATTTTGGTGTTTCAAAATTTTTAGGAAAGGGGGGCATGTGTAATGTTCTATCAAACAAACATGGGCAAATATCCTCAAAAGAATATTGCTTTCTTTTGTTTCTATGTTGCATGTCATCAACCTTTTGGATCAATGATTTCACAATGCTAGGTAAATCTTGGGTAGGTGGAGGTGGGGGAATGTAGTTTCGTTGGTTTTAGATTAATTGTTGGAAGAAAGGCAGAATTTGATTTTGGGGTGGATTTTGATTTTGTGAGATTTGGTTTTGATTTTAATTTTGATGGATGAGGTGTTGTTGATAGGCGAGGAGTTGTAGAAAATGTGGTGGAATTTGTTGGTTTTGATTGGGATTTTGTTGTGAGTTTTGGATGGAAGATGTAATAGGTGTTTGGGAGGTTGGATTTTGTACATACATGAAATTGGATGAAGGGTTGTTACATGGGTTATTGCTAGGAATGTTGCATGTGTTGTAAGGTGGTTGGGAGAATAATTGGGTCATGAAATATATGGTGTTGGCATCAAATTGGGATGCACTTGTGGAAGTACTTGCATGCATGGTGTTGTTGGGAATGTTAAGGGTGATTTGTGGTGTAGATGTAGTGATGGTGGATGTCGACATGGTCGAGACATTTGGTGTAGTGGATGTGGTGACATTTGAAGCTTGGGATGTGTTAGGATTATTATGGGATGTGGATGTTTGTGATGATGTGGTGACATTAGGTATGGTGGCACCATTTTGGAGGAGGAATTCAAGATATCTATTGGGGTCTGATTTTAGGACTCTATCAAGTATGTCCATGGAATTGGCATCTTGTGTGAAGTCTAGGACATCTTGATCCACTTGGTTAGTGTTGACGGGTGGAAAAGGATTTACCATAGCATTAGCATCAAATGTTGTTAGTTTTTGGATTGTAGGGATATTGTTTTGGTCGGTTTGAGGCATCCCTATGCCAACATTGACTCTAAAAGGTTCCATGTGCTTGTTCTTCTTATCTTGAGACCTTGTCAAGGGCATACAATGGACTTGGGTGTGGATTTGGTTAGATGGATGAAGGTTAAGACCTTATAGATTAGATTTCAAAGTATTGGACCCAAGGATAGGTGATGGTGAAAATTCAATGAAAGAGAATAAAGATTTAGCCTTAAGATAATGAAATATCAAAATTCTAAACCTAAGGGCGAATAATCATATGGATATGGTACAGTTTGGTATAGGTTTTGGCTTTAGAAAATAAATCTCAAAATTTGCAAACCTAAGGATGATTAATGATAAAGGTATGCAGATGGATGAGAAACGTTAGAGGTTAAAACCTCAAAGATAATGGGTGAATTGATTTTCAAATTTTTTTTGGACTTAAGAGGTGGGATAAAATAGAGGATGGATGGAATGGATGAAGCAAACTGGTTTTGGGATCTAGGTGAAAAATGATTTTGGAAGATGACCTTAGGATGAATTTGAAAGGGATGATAATGTGACTAAAGTAGTCTTAAGATGGTTTGGATGATAATCAACCAAGGAAGACCTTAGATGATTTGGATAAATGAATTTTGGATGATAATCAACTAAGGAAAACCCTAGATGACTTGGATGTTTGGATGACTAAAGATGTTGGATAAATTTTGATGACGTTTGAAAAAGATTTTCAAATCAAAGGCAAGCTTGAATAAATCTCGATCTTTGGATTATAAAAAGGATATCCCTCTTTGCTTAAGGTAGACTTATGACCTTAGGCAAAAAAAGGGAGGATTATTTTACTTGAAGGTAGACTAATGATCAACAAGAAAAATGGGATACTAGAGGATGGTAAGATCTAGATTTAATTCTTGCACAAAGTTGATTTGAGGTATGGTTTTGGATGTTGATTGATGTTCGGATTTTGGATGATTTTGATTTTTGGATAAGATGGATAGAATTTGGATAAGATTGGGTGAATGTCAGATTCAAAATAAATTTTGGAATGGATGAGTTAAAGGCCCAAAGGTGAAAATCAAAGTGTAGGATTGAAATGAAATGGTTAATGAGTGGATAGGGTATGACCAAAGATCAAATATCAAAATGATATTTATTTAAGGCCAAATGGTATAGGGGAAATGAATTTGGACAACAGGTTTGGATTATGTGGAGATGAAAAAGATGGATTATGGTTAGACTTGGTGATTGATTAATGATATAAGATGAAAGGTCCAATGGTCAAAATGATTTTTCTGTAAGGTCAAAATGAAAGTATATGGATGAATTTGGACAAAATGATTCTGGATGATGTTCAAAGGTGAATTTGGATTTTGACAAATTTTGACAAGGTGACCACATATTTTGATTGGACAGGACTCAAGGATTTTGGGACAAATTACCAAACACGTGGGGGATCTAGTCTCCAGATGGTGTCATTTTTTGGTGATAAGGCGTCAAAACAAAGTGAAATGGCACAAGAACAGATCCAAATGGTGCCAAAATAGTGGATTGTGGTGTCTAAGAAAATGGTGCCACAAGAGAATTTTAAAGCGCCAAACAAAGAGGTTATAGTGCCAAAATGAGTCAGTGTTTAGGATTTTGTCTAGGTCTTTGGCAATTTTTGGCAAATCTTGGATTTTTAGACTCAAACTTTTAGATTTTCAAGGTCAAATGGCTGATTTTGAGGGCTTAAATGTTCAATGGTTTGATTTTTCAAATGGTTCAAGTGGTTTTGGATAATATCAATGAGATTTCTTTGCAAGTAGATAAACAATCAAACAAGAGAACACAATGGCCAAATGTTTGATAGGAAATATAAGAGTTATGTGTATGTTCAGTAGCCCCTTAAGGCAAAATTTCCATGGATCTAGACACAATCAAATACACTTGAAAACAATGCTTAGTCTACCTAAGGTCAATGGCCAATGGCAACTTGTTCAAGCCCACAACTTGGAATATCCTTTGATGCAAATGTAGGGACACCTAATGTGGGTGTATACACTTTTGTCTTTACAAGAGAGGATAGGTAGGGGCATCCAAGACTAGAAGGATAACCCAATCATCCTCTCCTCAGAAAGCCAACGAGTAGCTTATGATAAGTTGAGGATTTCTATCTCATCTCAGGGGAGCCATATGGTGAGTATCTTCAAAGAATGTATTCTCTTTCATTGAACAAGACAACAACAATTCGGTCAACAAGGTAGGCTTCTAATCCTAAGGTGTCTAGTGATAATTTGGGGACTTATGCTTATTCACGTGGTAGTGATTCACTTAAGAGACTATCCCAACCACTTACATCAATCCTTTTGCAAGGAAAGAATGGGGTTGACGTATCACACACATAAGTGTATGGATATTGGGAAACTGTTGAAATAAGAATACTTCTCCAAGAAGTCTTTAGCTTTCGCTTATACCATTTATATAGTAGATCAAATAGAAAGCACCGCTTAGAGTCATCTCTTGGGGTGAGTACCTCTTTTCCCACCAAGGCAGGCTCTTCTAAAAAGAGAAAAGAAGATAGAACAATTTCTCTTACACCCAAGATCCTTTGAGAGGCAAGGGTAGAGGATACTTTTGTTTGACCTTGGGATCTACTAATGCAAAGTGTGCAAGTGCACCAAACACAACAAGCACTTGTTATTTTTAGAGCACCAAATTAAAATGTTCCTACTTTAAATACACAAGTTCATTTTAAAGCACCAAATCAAGTGTTCCTATGTTAATCATGCAAACACACACAAAAGGAACCTTGCAATGAAATGTTAGTAGTCTAAGTTTTCTATCTTTGACTGACATTCTTTCATCTACAAAAACATGTTAGTAGCCTACACATACCCCATAAATCAGTCAAAAAAATAGCTCCAAAACAGAGATAGATAGCGTCAGAAATCAAATAGATGGCGCTACAAATTAGATAGATGGCGCTAAAGAAGGAATAGATGGTGCGGAGGTTATCTAAGTCTAATATCAAACTAATAACAAAAAGTAAAATCAAAATGGTGCTACAAATCAATAAAATGGCGCCAAAACTCAACATGGTATTAACACATTAGGAAATAATGCTAAAATCTTAGGAAACGGTGCCACATTGGTTTTCACCTATCTTACCTTGTTGCATAGCTGGATGGCATTGTTATGTGTGTAGATAGTGCCAAAATGTGATAGTCCCCCCTAAATCTGCTAAAAAAAGATGGCTAGTTTGAAATGATCAGATCAAAAGAGGTTAGGATATCTTCTACCCTATCAACATACACCAAACATCAGATTAAAACCCAGTAACAAGTCTAGTGAAGCAAGAATAACTTAGAGTTACACAAAAAGATAGTCCAAGCATCCCTAAACAAATTTTTGCATTACAACACCCTTCACCTATGTATTTCTACTAAAAATAGAGAGCACTAGGACCGTAAAACTTGCTAAAACCTCTAAAAAGCACTTTAATTTTTTTTCTAAGATTAAAGGTTAGCAATGGGTCATTGAAAAATGGTACCAAAACAATGAAATATGGCACCATAAATTAAGATGATGGTGCCAATGCATGAGTGGATGGCACCAAATTGAGAGATTTTGGCACTAAAACCTTGTGTTCGTCTCCTTGCAAAAGCTCAAGCAAACAAAGTTAAATAGGGATCATGGGGTCCCACTGAGTGTGCCAAATGAAGATGAAAGAGATGAACAAGGTGAAATAAGTAAACCAAATGCATAAAATAATTAGTTATTCCTTGAATGTCTTCCTCACTCCTTGATAAGGTAGAGAGCTTAGCACCCACAAGCCCTGCTTTACCCATGACTATGCTTCTAAATGTGAAATGATCTTAAACACTAATGCAATTCAACACAGCCTAGCTAAGATGGAGAGATTGAGAGAAATTTTGTCATAGTAATGTTACTCTAAAATTGGATGTCAAAATGGCTTGTAGAGGCTTGTATTTATAGGTAAATTGGAGGGGATTTTAATCCAATGGTGGAGATTCATTGTTGAGATCAATTGATGAGATTGATTGTGAGATGGAGGGCTATGATTTGATCAACAAATTTGGAGGGTGGAGAATAAAGTGAATCTTTTATTCATTTTGAGTAGGACTTAGCATTAAATGTGATTTAGATGGATGAGGAAATTTAAAATTAATTTCCTTGGGATGAGTTGGAATTAAAAATTCTATTTTATGTGGAGTTGTGAGAGACATGTGACACATGCACATTTTTGGTCTCTTACATTTGTAAGCTAAAAAAGAGGAGGATGTTTTACCACGAAAATGGTAAAAATAAGTTAGAGTGTTTATGAATATTTTGTAATTTTTTGATGAAGGGGGTAAATCATAAAACACTCAACATAAATTGCACACAGAAAATAGAACTTTCTTTTATTGATTTGGACAACTTATTACATTACAGAAGCTCAAATACAATTAGAGGAATGAACCCTCCACATGTTGCAAAACATTATAGCTTCCTATCCCAAGACTCTGGAATCATCTGCCTTATATAACCCCAAATCAGCTAGGGTTTCTATTTTCCTACCTATTCTTGACTCTACGCTTCCCCCCCTTAACTCTACTACTACCCAGGGTTCCCAAAAATGGTTATTAATAGCGTTTTTGGTGGCCAACAACCTAATTTCAAAATTTGCATCTCCCTCCAAAAATAGGTCAACGTCCAAGAGCCATAACTTTTGATCTGGGTGTCTGATTGACGAACCATTTTATGCGTCAGAAAGCTCGCGGAGTGCTCTAGGTGCTACAAACCTGCTCTACTAGTTCTGACCATTTTTGGGCCCGTACGGTACCGTTTAGTGCCTCAAACCTGAGTTTGAATATTTTTTAGGTGTTTTTCAGGAAACAAAAACATTAATATCTTTTAGCTCGCAAATGAACTTTGCATGATTCCTTTGCCAAAGGTCTTATTTTTCTATTATGAAGCTTCCTATAAATTTTCTCTTCAATCCGTGCCCAAATGCAAACTTTCTAAAAATAACAGGTTACTATTTTTAGTAGTTTGGAAAAACTGAAAGTTGTACATCATTATTCAAGCGATTATGGAACTAGAACCACAAATTTTGAAAAGAAATGGAAAGAACATCAACAATTTTGAAACACATCTTTTTTTGGGTGATGTAAGATTGCCCTTACACCACTGGATGCTCCTGCATCGTTTTTAATTTGTGGGTGTGAGAGAATGTGTTAATCATGATTTGACCAAGTTAATCAAGGTGATTAACTTAGTTAATGTGGCTGGAAAAAAATAGTGGATGAGATAATCAGGGTTTAAGATTAATTAAATAATGATTTATTTAACTAATCTAAGTCTAGAGGGGTCATGTAGGCTAGGGTAGCTAATTAAATAATGGCTATTTAATTAACTAGGTTAGGGGTAGGCTAATTAGTAGGCTTGATTAATCAGATAAACATGATTTATCTAATTAATTAGGTTTAGGGAAGAGGGCAAATAATTAAATAAATATTTGACATATTTATTTCATTAATTGGATGATGTTAGTAATGAGACTATTGAATTAATTAAATTAATCCAATTTTAGGGATGAATTGATGAGAGATGAGTGAATGATTTAGAGGTGGGATGAAATAATTAATTAAATAATAATTTAATTAATTAATTAGATGAAGAATTGGTGTTGTGGATGAGGTCAGAGGATAGTTAGGCGATTAAGACATTTTTATGTGTCTACACCTGGAAATTAAATGAATATGATAAGTTCCATTTGAGGGCAAGCAAGAAAGGTTCTTTTCTCCCTGTCCTTGTTGATTTCCCAAGATTTAGAATACATGTCAGGGAAGGATATGAGATTTGATCCAATATACTATCATTGTATAAATTACCCTTCTCTGATCACCAAAATTATGATCCAGAGGATTTCATTGATAAAGTAAGAGAGAGAAGCAGAGGGCAAGTTTTGAGCACTATTATGATGAAAATGAAGATCTTATTAGGAACTGTCTCTTTAGAGGAGGTACATCAAAGGAAAGAGACATTTGGGCTATTATTAATTGGAGAGAGACATAAGAAAGTGGTAGACCCTATATATCTAGGGGCTTTCCGACACATTATAGATCCCATCCTTCACATGAAAATGTTGATGGATAATGCAGAACAGTTGAAACTTGTTCTCAAGAAGAAAGTCATTGAACCAAAGTCTCCTAAACTTCAACATAATCTTCATGAACAAATTGAAGGACATGTTCCTCCATAATTTGGGGAGAGTATAAAGGAAGCCTAGAAGTCTCTTCCAGTTCATGAACCTACTGTTACACAGCTGCTGCTGGTTGATTATTCATTGATAGATGAAATGGGGGAAAATTAGATTGATTTTGAAGAGATTTTACAAGTATTGAAATCACCCCAAAAAAATGAAATTGTCATCCCTCCTCAAACAAGGACCCTATTAAGTATGCAGGAGGGTAGTGCAGTGGTGCAAGATGTTAGAGCACTTGCGTGTAGAGAATTTTTGTTTGATGATGACTTCATAAAATCCAAAGAATTCAAGGCTCTTCTTGTGCAGAAGAAATTAGAGGCGTACTTGGCAAAATTGAATGAAGAGTAGGGTAGGGTAGGTGACAATGATTAGAATGAAATTGCTCAGAGGGTCCTAAAGGAATTTGATATGGATATTAGTAGGATCACCCTTGAAGAAGGTAGGATATTGGTGGCAGAGAGTGGTTTTCTTTTGTTACCAAGATGGGATATTTCCTCTGCTATAGCAATGGATACTATTAGGAGGCAAGATGAATTTGATGATGAAGTTATTACTAGGGAGCAAGTTGAAGAGGTGTTTGGATCTAGATTCAATGCTAGTCATGAGGCATTAGCTATTTGGGCCATGGATCCTAGTGATAACAAGCCATGTATTGCAAAGGACATAAATGAGCTACATGGCCAACTCATTGTGAGATGACTGACTGATACAGCACCCCCTCAAGCCACTTCTTTAGTCATTGTGACAACAAAATTTAGTGAGGCTGCAGCTAGAAAAATGTATGCAGAATTAAAGCAGTTAAGGGAGTACAATGTGAAGTTGTTACATGAGTGCAGTAGACTTAAGGCTCTCATCCCTCTAATGGGAATTGAGGTTGCTTCACCTATTTTCACATCAAGTTTCAAATGTCTAGTTGGACAAAGTAGTGATCCAGGGGATGCCACCAAGTCACAGGATAAGCTGGAAAGTAAAAATAGCAAAGAAAATCAGTTAAGAGAAGAGTACAGGAATGGTCAGATGACATTGGTTAGGGGGCTCCTTGATCATCAAATGAGTAAAGTGTTGAAGAAGGTGGATGATGCATGGATGTGCCACATTAATTTGAAGAAGACACTAAATGAATACATGGCAAGTGATTCAATGTTGAAAGACATCTTAAGTATTTGGTTTCCTAGGGTAGCTTTAATGGCTCATATCCATAATTGTACCATTTTGAAATTTGACATTCGTAGCAGGTTAGTAGATACTTACCAAGTCATAGGCTTTCTAAATGAGGTGTCTACTTTTTAGAACAAACTAGATGTGACACTGAGGGAAGAATTGAAGTTGTTGGCACTGTAAAATTTTAGCAAAATTTTACATGCTCATGATGAAAAAACTGATTATAGCACTCAGAAATGCACCTATAAAATCTATCATAGGAGCCCACTTTGAAAATTCATAGCTTGAGACCTATTCACTCTTATGCCAAACCACTTTCCAAGTATGTTTATCTACCATATGTAAGTGCATCCACCTGATTTCATCTCCCTATGGTTTGATTTGACAAGGTTTTGAAGTGCCAAGTTGAAGGGTTCTAGAAAGGTTTGCTGTTTGCACAATGTTAAATCTACCCACGAGGTCAACTTTAGAAGTCAATATCTATGAGCTGGATGGTTTTCATGAGAAACCAATTGGTGTTCCAGATTTGCCCCCATGTTAATGTACTTTCATGCCAAATTTTAAAACCCCAGCATCTCATTGGCTATTTTTTCATAATCAAAAGAAAATGGGGTTTTCATTGTTTTGATGACTGTATTTCCATAAAATTTTAGGGGGGTAAACTTTGGCTTTTAATATTTCATGAAATAAGTGGATTGGAAAGAAACCCCTTTGCACACATGCTCAATGGACCTAAATGATCTAGTGTTTCTAGTGGCATCTTCCTAGGAGGAGATTTGGTATTTTTTTCGAGTTGGTGACTTGGTGAGCCCTAATTGGTTTTTGACAGATGTAGTTCTAGAAAAGGCCAAGTGGGCCATTTTGAATATTTATGTCTCGCACCTCAAGATGTGTTTTGCCAAGCCATTTGCTGCACTAAATTCTTGCTTCAAATATCTACATATGTTGGGATAAGGTGCCATTAACCTTGTAAATCCCAATATTGTATTTATTCCATTTATTATATGTAATTTGTATTTATCCATGAGGAGATATACTAGTTTCACTGGCAGGGGTAATTTTGGAGTAACTGGAGGTAATTACGGAGTGACTTTTATTATTGGAAAATGTAAAAACTCAAAGTAAATGAGGGTAGGCATGCTCCCTTGAGGAATATACTATTTTTGGCATGTATGACAACTGTCATAATGTTTGGTAAGCGAATCTATGACAGTTGCAAGTTATCATAAGATTTTGTGATTCTGTGACGCATATGACACATATGATAGCTATGTTAGTTGTATATTTGCTATATTTAGTCCAAGGTTCCTATCTTGGAAAGATACTCTTTTGTGGAATCTATGATAGTTATGATGCATCATAAGATGTTGTAAGAGGCTAGATTTAGTCTTGGGCGCCCAACCTTTGCATGGCTATTTTTTGACAAGTGTAAGATGCTTGTAAGATGGTAATTAATGTTTATAGGTTGGAGAATCTTAGGAGAGAGAAGGTGAACACCTAGAATGGAGTCGAAAACATTTCTATAAGTATTTTCCATGTATTTGTTGCTGCAATACAGATTTTAGGTACTCAGGTGTTGCTGGAATGCTGTAGGATTGAAGACTTGTGGAGAGAGTTGTGTAGTTGATGTATTGTACAATCTTGTTGAGATTAATACAAATTTGTCTCCTTCTTGGTGGATTTTTTTACCTGCAAGGGTTTTCTCCATGTAAACACTATGTTATTGTGTTGAGTTCTTCATGTTTGACATCTTTTCTATAGTGGGTTTTATGTTTTGTTACAATCTCCATTGTTAATGCACACTTAAGATTGCTAAAAATTATCTTGAATCAGATTTCCATTAAAGTAGTGTTGCTTTCATTTCTAACATTTGGTATCAGAGCCTAGCCAACTTTGACTCTTGGGTGGTAGTTGTTGGGAATTAAGGTGTCTCAACCTTGGTAATTCCTTGCATTTATTTATTTTATGTATTTATTTAGTGCCTATTAATGTATTTTTGATGTAATTCCTATATTTTGATCTTGTGGGAGTTGGCATGGTGATGTGTCATCCTACGTGGAAGGTGACTACATGTAATTTTGTCCTCACATGATGAGATAGGCATTCCACTTAGTGGTAGAGGTACTTTTCCATGTGTTAGCACTTTGACTAGTGTATAAGTGAATCTTGATTGAAACGGTTATGACAGATTCCTATGACAGGATCTATGACGCGTAAGAGTCGTAAATGGAATGTTCTATGACAGGTGAAGACATGTGTCACAAGGCATCTTGGAAGAAGGTATCTTTGGGTGCCCCAAGGAGGGTTATGACATGTTGTAAGAGAATATGCTATTTTTAGTTAGTGTATGACATATTCTCTTAAAACTGTAAGTACTATCAGTATGATGGATTCTATGATGGTCGTAAGATGTGTAAGAGTATCTGTCATTGCCCAACTTAGGAATAGGCAACCATATTGGGATGGGGTGATATGACAAGTGTTAGGACCATGCTGTAGTGTTGGACAAGTGTCCTTGGGCATGGGTTTTGGGCTATGAGGCCAAGTTGGACACCGATTCCAAGAAAGGTTTATTTTTGCCTTGTAAACTTCTATTTAAGCAGGTGCTTTGAGAGGAGATGTATTATGTGATTGACAGGTACTATTATGCTACCAATTTATCTCCAGATACAAGTGTCGAAGACTCCTGTAAAGACTTGCACTGCAAGTGTGTTGTAAACCTTGTTTAGATAATACATTATGTAGGTTTTGGAGTGTGGGGTTTTTCAGCTATAAAGGTTTTCCCCACGTATATCTTCTCTCTCTCTCTCTCTTTTCTATCTCAAATTCTTGTGTTGTGTATACTGCAATATCTCCATTGTTGTGTTTAACATTCTGTAACTGTAAATATTAAAATGAATTTGTACTCATCTCTCCTCATTAGGTTAGTGTAGGAAGTAATTTCTACACACCTAGCTTCTTTTCAGTTGGTAACAAAGCCTGACCAATTTTAGTTCTAGCTGCTAGGTAGGGTTTTTTTAAGCTAATCTTAGGTTGAGTGGGAGTCTGTGTAGAGTATTCTATATCTTGTTGCAGGAAGGAGATGGTAGGCACATCCAGAAGAGTAGAGGTGGAGAAGTTCAATGGCACAAATTTTGAGTTGTGGAAACTCAAGATGGAAGATTTACTTGTTGATCGTGACCTATGGGAAATTGTTGATGGCACAAAACCTACGACAATGTCACAAGCTGATTGGGACCTCAAAGATCAGAAAGCTAAGGGTCTCATAAGACTTATCTAGCTGACTCTGTCCTATTGAATGTCCATGAGGAGAAGACCATGAAAGAACTTTGGAAGAAGCTGAGAGATGTTTATTAGGCCAAGTCCTTGGTGAACAAGCTTTTTCTGAAAAAGAAGCTGTTTGCTCTATAGATGGAAGACAGAGGATCTGTTGCAGACCATATGAATGATTTTAACATGATTGTTGCTCAATTGACGTCTGTGGGTGTGAAAATGGAGGAGGAGGATTGATGTATGACCCTGCTTTGTTCTTTGCCAGATTCATGGGATCATCTTGTCATGGCCATCGGAAGCACTACAACCACTTTCAAGATTGATTAGGTAGTGTCTTCATTGTTATCTGAAGAAATGTGAAAAAAGACAACCGAGTCAGCCAAAGAAGCTCTTGCAGTTCGTGGAAGACTCAAAGAGAAAGGGAAGAAGAAGGACAAGAAAGGTGAAAAGGGTAGATCCAAATCTCATGGAAAGTCCAAGGTTCTCTATTGGAACTGTGGTAAAACTAGGCATTTATGAAAGGAATGCAAAGAGGAAAAGAAAAAGAAGAAGAATGTCCCAGACACAGATTCTGACAAGTCACAATATGATGGTGATGTCTTCATCAAAGCCCTGGCCACCCATGCATCTGATGATGTGTGGTTGATTTATTCTGGTGCATCATTCCACATGATCTCACATCAAAGCTGGTTCACAAAGTGAGAAGAGTTTGATGGTGGAAGAGTGTACGTGGGTGATGATTCTCATATGAAGATTGTTGGTCATGGAAGAGTCTCAATCTGATTCCATGATGGACGAATGAAGGGGATCACTGGGGTCATGTACATTCCAGGCTTGGCATGGAACCTGCTTTCTGTAAGTAACTTGAATGATGTAGGGGTGCAAGTTGTCTTTTCAAAGGATGCAAGATGACTAGATGATCTATGGTGCTTGCGAAGGGTACTCGGAGAGGTACTCTATTTAAGCTGGAGGCATGCACTTCACAATGCAATATTTCTTCCAACTCAGAAAAGAGTTGTAGTCACTTCATCCCCACCATCTGAACCAACAATGAAGAAATATATTGTAACAAATCTTGATGGTAGTGCATTTTGGGTACCCAAGGGTGCTCATGCTTTGGAAGTTAAGCTTCCTGTTGAAAAGACAATGTTATGGTATAAGAGATTTGGCCACATTGGTGAGAAGAGTCTTAGAACCTTGAAAACTAGAAACTCATTGAGGGGTTAAATGATTGTAATCTCAAGTTTGACTTTTGCAAACATTGTGTATATGGAAAGCAAAATCGTGTTTAGTTTTACTCTAGTTCTCACAAGTCTTTTGGTGTATTGGACCTTATTTATTCTGATGTGTTTGGTCTTGTATATATTTTGTATCTTTTATAGATGACTATAGTAGAAGGACATGGATTTATTTTCTCAGAAGCAAGTCTGAAGTCTTTAGTCGATTCAAAGAGTTTAAAGCTTTTGTTGAGAATCAGACTAGTAAAAAGATTAAGTGTTTGAGGACTGACAATGGTGATGAGTTTTGTTTAGCAAAATTCAATAAGTTCTATAAAGAGTAAGGGATTGAAAGACATAAGACAACTCCATACACCTCGCAGTAAAATGGAGTTGTAGAGAGGATGAACATGAGACTGATGGAGAAGGCTAGGAGTATGCTTAGTGGATCAAGCCTCAAACAAAATTTTTGGGCTGAAGCTATAGCCACTGCTTGTTACCTGTTAAATAGGTCTCCTACATCAGCTCTTGTTGGTAAGACACCTATGGAGGTATAGTCTGGTAAGAAGCCTTTAGTTAGACATCTTTGTGTGTTTGGTTGTGAGGCATATGCACATGTGCTTAGGGAGAAATGGTCTAAATTGGAGAACAAGGCTATTAAGTGTATTTTCATTGGCTATGGTGTCAGTGTGAAAGGATACAAGCTTTGGGATCCTGTGGCTGAAACAATGTTGTATAGAAGAAGTGTTATCTTCAGAGAGCTAATACCTTCTTTTGTTGTTTTACAACCAGAATAGACAGAAAAGAAAGAGGACGTGGTTAATTTTCCTTCTACCCCTAAGAAGACTGAACTAACAGACCCTATGAGACTTGATGATGAGGAGAGCTCTAGCAACTCTGAAAGCTCAGAAGAAGAAGCAGAACCTCAACCTCATCCATTGAGGAGATCTACACAAACAAGAAAACAACTTGATAGATTTGGTTATTCATTGCTTGATTCTAGTTGTTCTTTTGCCTTGCTTACTAACACTGATGAGCCTAGAACTATGACAGAGGCTATGGGCATGAAAGATGCATTTTCTTGGAAGGAGGCCATGGAAGATGAAGTGGCTTCTTTGGAGAAGAATAAAACATGGGACTTGGTGCCTTTTCTTGAAGGATGGAAACTTGTTGGATGCAAATGGGTGTTCAAGAAGAAATTCGGTGTAGATGATAGTGTTGAAAAGTACAAGGCCAGATTGGTTGTGAAGGGGTACTCACAAGTGGAGGGAATTGATTATGGTAAAAATTTCTCTCCTGTTGCAAAGCTGACATCCATTCGGTTCTTGTTATCTCTTGTAGCTGCTTATGACTTAGAGGTTGAGTAGATGTATGTGAAGACAACTTTCCTTCATGGAGATTTGGAGGAAGAAATTTACATGTCACAGCCAGAGCATTACATAGAGAAAGGTAAACAAAATTTGGTTTGCAAGCTGAAAAATCTTTGTATGGTTTGAAGTAGTCTCCTAGGATGTGGTATATGAAATTTGATGCCTTTGTGTTGTCGATTGGATATCTAAGATCAAAATTAGATCATTGTGTGTATTATAAATTTATCAATGATCACATTCTCATTATTGCATTGTATGTTGATGATATGTTGTTAATTGGGAATGGTAAGAATATGATTTCTGATTTGAAGTCTTAGTTGTCAGCATAGTTTGAGATGAAAAATCTAGGGGCAACTAGGCACATTCTAGGAATGGAAATCAGAAGAGACAGAGCTAACAAAAAATTTTGGTTAAGCTAGAATAAGTATGTGAAGACTGTGTTGGATAGGTTTAGCATGGCAGATTGTAGACCATTGTGTGTCCCTATTTCATTGGGGACAAAAAGTTATCTATTAATGATTGTCCAAAATATCCTAGTGAGGTGGAGGACATAAACAGAGTACCTTATGCTAGTGCTGTTGGCAGTTTGATGTATGCCATGGCCTGAGACCAGACATTGCCCAAGCAGTGGGAGTCCTTAGTCGATTTATGGCTAATCCTGGACGAGTATATTGGGATGTAGTGAAGAGAGTGTTCATATATTTGAGGGGTACTTCTGAGTATTCCATATGCTATCATGGTAATCCTATAGGACCTCTACATTTAGTTTGTATTCGTGGATTCTGATTGGGCAGGTTATATTGATAGCAGAAGATCCACCAGTGCTTACGTGTTTACTATGTTTGGTGGTGCAATTAGTTGGATGAGTAAGTGGCAACCTGTGGTCACTTTGTCCATGACAGAAGTAGAGTATATGGTAGCAACTCATTCTTACAAGGAAGCCATTTGGCTTAAGAGATTGTGTTCAGATATTGGTGTTGATGCAGGACAAATTACGATGTGTTGTGACAATCAGAGTGTGATTTGCCTAGCAAAGAATCTAACTTTCCATGCCAGAACAAAGTATATTGATGTACAGTTTCACTTTGTACGAGACATGGTAGAGGATGGGAAGGTGAATTTGGAGAAGGTAGACACTTTGAAGAATGTTGCGGATGCATTGATGAAACTAGTGGGCACAGACAAGTTTAGATGGTGTTAGGAGTCTATGGGCCTCTCAACCTATAGCAGTTAAATCTTGTCATTTCCATTGGCTCTTACAAGGTGTTTGACAAGTGGGAGAATGTTGGAAATTAAGGTGTCTCAACCTTGGTATTTCCTTGCATTTATTTATTGTATGTATTTATTTAATGCCTATTAATGTATTTTGGATGCAAGTCCTATTTAGTCATCTTGTGGGAGTTGGCACGGTGATGTGTCATCCTATGTGGAAGGTGACCACATGTAATTTTGTTCTCACATGAGGAGATAGATGTTCCACTTAGTGGTAGAGGTACTTTGCCATGTGTCAGCACTTTGACTATGTGTAAGTGAATCTAGATCAAAATGGTTGTGACAGATTCCTATGACAGAATCTACGACGTGTAAGAGTTGTAAATGGAATGTTCTATGATAGGTGAAGACATGTGTCACAAGGCATCTTGGAAGAAGGCATCTTTGGGCACCCCAAGGAGGGTTATGACATGTAAGAGAATATGCTATTTTTAGTTAGTGTATGATAGATTCTCTTACAGCTGTAAGTACTATCAGTATGACAGATTCTATGACGGTTGTAAGATGCCTAAGAGCATCTATTATTGCCCAACTTGGGAATAGGCGACCATATTGGGATGGGGTGATATGACAATTGTCAGGACCATGCTTTAGTGTTGGACAAGTGTCCCTAGGCGTGGGTTTTGGGCAATGAGGCCATGTTGGATGCCCATTCCAAGAAAGGTTCATTTTTGCCTTGTAAACTTCTATTTAAGCAGGTGCTTTGAGAGGAGATGTATTATGTAATTGACAGGTACTGTTATGCTACCAATTTGTCTCTAGATATGAGTGTCGAAGACTCCTATAAAGACTTGCATTGAAAGTGTGTTGTAGACCTTGTTTAGATAATACATTGTGCAGGTTTTGGAGTGTGGAAATTTTCACCTGTAAGGGTTTTCCCCACGTATATCTTCTCTCTCTCTCTCTCTCTCTCTCCTGTCTTACATTCCTGTGTTGTGTATTGCTGCAATATCTCCATTCTTGTGTTTAATATTATGTAACTGTAAAGGTTAAAATGAATTTGTACTCATCTCTCCTCATTAGATTAGTGTAGGAAGCGATTTCCGCACACCTAGCTTCCTTTCAATAGTGTGGAAGCTGTAGTTGCAGTGGGGGATTTGGTTATGTTTTTTTTTGCATATCTTGTGTTGTTATTATGGTTTCATCCACCATTGCATTAACCTCTCGATTGGACATTGAGAAGTTCAATGGAACGGGGTATGAGTTGTGGAAGCTAAAAATGGAAGATTTGTTGGAAGAAAGAAACCAATGGTCGTCTGTTCAAAAAGAGAAGAATCTTGACAATGTCTCTCAAGATGAGTGGGATAGATTGGATAAGAAGGCATGGAGAACCATCCGGTTGTGTCTTTCAAACTTTGTCTTATTGAATGTCGTAAAGGAGGAGACTGCATACAAGTTGTGGAATCAGTTGGGTGAGATCTATCAAGCCAAGAGTATGGTAAATAAACTTTATTTAAAAAGAAAATTGTTTTCCATGAAAATGAGAGAAGGAATCAGTTGCAGAGCATTTAAATTCTTTTAATTTGTTATTGATTCAACTTGATTCAATAGATGTTGAGGTTAGTGAGGAAGATAAATGTATCTTACTTCTTTGTTCTTTACCTGAGTCTTGGGAGAATGTTATCCTTACTATCACTGCTAACCTTGTAGATCTAAAGATGGATGCTCTTGTTGTAGTTTTACTGGCATAGGAATTGAGGAGAAGAGTTTGGATAGTTCAGGTGATGCTCTCAGTATCAGGGGAAGGTCTAAGGAAAGGGGACCTAAAGGAGATCAAAAAAAGGCTAAGGACAAGTCCAAGGGCCAGTCTAAGACTCTTGGTAAAATGAATAGAGTTAAGTGTTGGAACTGCAGTAAAAAGGGACATGTGAAGGAGTGCAGAAACCTCAAGAAACAGTGGGAGAGTGCTTCGGATAAGTCTTCAAATGCATGTGAAGAAGTTTTACTTTCTACATGTATTCTTTCTAATGATCACTGGTTGGTTGACTCAAGATGCTCAATTCATATGACCTCGCATAAGGAATGGTTCTCCACATACGAAGAATATGATGGAGGTAATATCTACCTTGGTGACAACTCTTCATATCTGATTGTCGGGAAATAGTTGATGGGTGTTTTAGCACTCAACAAAATAGGTATGATTGTTGGTATCACACCTCTCTTGAAAAAGGTATCCTATCCACGATAGGACTGCCCCAAGAATAATACAACTAGGTCTTAGCTTGCTTGGAATGACTCAGTGGTATATCTAGCTGTGCCAACAAGGGGTCTTATATAAAATGCAAGGTTTATGGAATATGACAACAGTATGTATGCAGAAACCCTATGATACTTTCAACAGATTTGTAACGTAGATGTTGCTTATAACCTAACATAACAAACTTGATATAAATAAAATGCAAAAGGAAAAGGAGAGAGAGAAGGGATAAGAGATCCTAAGTGATAGTCACAATAGGGTAAAATGCTGCAGATAGACAAATACTTTCAATAAACCATTCCATGTTTCATCAGGATAGGAAACCCACAATGTTGCAAGAAATGATGCAATCTTCAAAGGATCCTTATGATTTTCAAATTGCATTCACTCATTAAACACCTGGACAATGGTGCAACTTAACTAGTGGAATGCAACCGAACTATATTCAATGATAGGGCCCAGACTAACTATACACAACAACTTACCATCAACAAGCATAATAGTATGGACCAAAGCATTCATTAGATATCTTAACATTTACCCATCATTGCAAAAGCACAACTAATTAAATTCAGATTGATATGAACCATGAAAACTCAAATGAGACAACACATAAACACAAACTCCCAACAACCTGCAAAACTTGCTTTGTATTGACTGTATTTTGACAGTCTCAACAATTCAATATCAAATCTTACTTGTTACAATGAGAGAATGATGGCCCTTTTATAGACAAGGCACCATACTGAGTTTTTCAAGGCATGGTGGAGATTAACTCAACACTAAGGGCCCAAATTACATGACATTTAATGAAGTATAGCAATTTGTTACATTTTTAGATTTGCATTTGTTCTTTAGGAAAAAGACAAAATACAGCTTGCAAATATATCAAATCTGGATAAAATGGATACCCATTTGGTTGTACATGATGAAAATTTAATTTTCAAGGCCTAATAAAGCCAAAATAAAGTCACATGTCACTTGAAAACCTGAGCTAATGTAAATTCACGAGATTCCAAGTGTTGACTGGATCAAAATGAGTATTTTTGTTAAGGCATATGCAACTAGATGCTTGCTGGGCTGATTCTTGATGACTGGACTGCTGGGATAGATGTATGCATATTTTGGTGATCCAGTCCAGGGTCATTTGAGTGGTATTTTTGGGAAAATATCAAAAATATACTTTTTGATATTTTCTACATCGTAGTAAATTGCATTTTCAGAGGCCTTCAGAGCGAAATGGGGGCCCGAAACTTGTTGATTGCCTGGTGTTAAGCCTTTGCAACTGGGTAGCTCAAACTAGATAATTAGTTTATCTTTCCAACAAGTCTAAGAAGTTTACATTCTGATAAAATAACTAGGAGCTATGACCCTAGACTGGATCATTTGGACATTGGACTGGATCTGCAGGAACAACAATTAAGTAGACTTGATCTTTTATGTATTTAAGTTCCTAAGGCCTATCTCCATCATATTGGACATCATACTGACTTCCTTTTGCATGTGTAACAATAATTTGGTTGATAAAATGTCAATTCTGCATCTCTGGGTCAGCAGGGTACCTCTGTATGTTCATCCTTCCAAGAAGGCTCCAGTTGGATCCTTTGTCCTCTTAGACCTGCAAGCGACAAGAACAAGCATCAATTTCATCTTAAACAATCATTTCTCATCATTTTGAATCAAAATATGCTCATTTGCAGTCATGGATCAGTCAAAAATAGTTCATTGCCAATGTTGCATCCTTATAGCCCCCTTCACAAATCTAATGATTTTTGCATGATTTTTTGCATTTTTTTACCATTTTCAAGTACCCATTTGGCCTATATATTGATTTAGGAAGTTTTTAGGTCATTTGAATCTATTTGGGGACTTTTATTTCATATTTTTTTAGCCTTTTCTGCAAAAAGTGAGATTTTTGGGGGTCACAGACTTTTCATGCGTAGTGGCATTAATTGTCGTAAAACGTACCAAAATCCACACAAGCTTGGTAAAATGTTTATCATGATGTGACAACTAGTTGTGCAATTCAAATCCATCAAGAAAATCCAATTTTCTCCTCGAAAAATGTAATTTTCAGGCCAAATACCAAAGAGCGCTAATTTTGGGGGTCACTAACTTAGCGGGGATTTCACCTCCAACTGACCTAGCAGGGATTTCAGCTCCAATTGACCTAGTGGGGATTTCACCTCCAATTGACCTAGCAAGGATTTTACCTCCAACTGACCTAGCGGAGATTTTACCTCTAGCTGACCTAGTGGGGATTTTGGTTTGGACTGACTAATTGAATAAGTTAGTTGGTGCTCTTTTAGTGTAGGTCCGTGGCGAGTGGTTTTAGCGCAAAAGGGGTTTGATGCTGATTTTGACTTGCATCAACTTGCGTGAGTTATGAATAAAGTTGGTTGGACATGTTTTTAGTGCAAGTCGGTAGGATGCATTTTTAGCGCTTTTCTTCCCAAATTGCTTTAGCAAGGTTTTTGATGCCTGTCAACTTAGCGGGGTTTTTATGACCGACCGACCAAAGGCAATAGAAGTGAGTTTTAGCACAAGTCGGTAAGAGGTCATTTTAGTGCAAGTCTACAAAGTGGATTTTTAGTGCAAGTCAGTAAGTTCCATTTTTAGCGCAAGTCAGTAAGTTCTATTTTTAGTACAAAGTCGGTGAAAGGCATTTTTAGCACTTTTGGTAGTAGAGAGCATTTTTGGCGCTAGATTTTGAATTGGCTAGGGTGAAAGTATATTTAAAAATATATTTATACTTTAAATATTTTTAAATATACTTTTAGGATGTTTGAGATGGGTTCCAGATCCATAGGATTTCATATGCAGATTCTAGAATTTTGAGGTTCCACCAAATTTCAAACTTAGCCATTTTTTAGGATTTTCAGGGTTTCATACTTAGCCAAATTAGGGCTTCAGGACCATGTGACAAGATGAAAGTATATGAACCCCTTAATGAAACCTAGTGGATTTTGACATGATTTTGCAACTCTAAGACCTGGAAACTAGGAATTTCAACTTGACACATCTTGCAAAAGTAATTTCAAGGGCAATATCTAGTGACATAGGATTTTAGAGAAAAGTGTAGTAACACCCAATTTTAGCATAAAAGGAAACAAATGGCTAGTTTTTGAGCACAAGACCACCCAAGACATCTCCAAATGACATCAAATCACTCCAATCATGCAAAATACTCAATTTTGTAACAAATCATGCATTCTAAGCATAAATTCACCTTCTCATTGTCATAAGTAACAAAGGTCAAGACTCTAAGCCAAAGAAAAAAAAGGGGGTCTCCATTTGGCAAAATGGGGCGTGTGTGCAAGGTACAACATAAAGGAAAGTTATTGTTATGTTTCAGTGATGGGAGGATTAAAACCCTCCTTGGTGTTTTACATGTTCTTGGATTAGCTAGAAATCTAATTTCAGTTTTAAAGTTGAATGATTTGGGAATGCATGTGACATTTGACAAGCATGGTTGCAGATTGGTGAGAAGAAACTTGGTGGTAGCGAAAGGGAAGAGATTCGGGAACTTGTTTAAGCTTGAAGCCACTAAAGTTTGTAATGCCTCTTATGTTTCTAAGGCTTCTGAAAACACTTGTATGTTGTGGCACCGCATATTGGGCCACACAAGTAATAATGTATTGAAAACTATTAAGAATAAAGAATTGTTGGATGGTTTCTCTTATTCTGATGAGCATTTTGATTTTTGTGAGCATTGTGTGTTTGGTAAACAAAATAGAAAATTATTTCCTTCAAGAAGCAATAGAGCAAAAGAGAAATTAGAAATTATTCATACAGATGTGTTTTGGCTTGTGGATAATGAATCTATTAGAAAATTTTGTTATTTTGTCACCTTCATTAATGATGTATACAAATATACATGGATTTATTTTATGAAACATAAATCTGACGTTTTCGCTAAGTTTAAGGAATTCAAAGTCTTAGTAGAGAACCAATCAGGTTTAAAGATAAAAATATTAAGATCTGACAATGGAGGGGAATATTGCTCTAAGCAATTTGATGAGTTTTGCAAGCATGCAGATATAATCAGACAAAAGACAACTCTGTATATACCACAACAAAATGGTGTTGTAGAAAGGATGAACTGAACAATTATGGAAAGGGCTAGGAGTATGCTTAGTGATGCACAGTTGGATAAATAATTCTGGGTAGAGGTTGTATGTACTGCTTGCTACTTGATAATCATATCTCCTTGTAAGGCTCTTGATTTGACACCTTATGAAGTGTGGACAGGTAAGAAACCTTTTGTTTCACATTTAAGGGTTTTTGGCTATGAGGCTTTTGTTCATGTGCCTAATGAAAAGTGATCTAAGTTGGATCCAAAGGCTGAAAAGTGTACATTCATTGGATATGGTGATAATGTCAAAGGTTATAAGCTTTGGAATCCATTAACCCACAAGATTATCTTTTCTAGAGATGTTATTTTCAGGGAACTTAGAGCTATTTCTGAACTTGAGCAGCCAAAAGAGAAAGAAGAAAAGGTAAAGAAGGTGCACTTTGATTTAGAGAAGCAAGATGTACCTTAGGAAGAGCAAAATGATGGATTGGGGGGTGAAGAAGAAGAAGAAGATTCAAGTAGTTCTGATGAAGATGAGTCTGTAGTTACAAAAGAAGTTGTTGCAGATGATCATGTAGAAGAATGAGTAGAGTCTCTTACTCCACTCTTGAGAAGATCCACAAGACAATGGAATCTAGTTGACAGGTTTAGCCCACCAGATTTATGTTGTGTATATGCTTTATTGAATACTAATGATGAACCTAGATCCTACAAGGAAGCTATTTTTACAGATAATAGTGAGTCTTGGTAGGTAGCCATGCAGGAGATGATGTCTGTAGACTCTTGTAACACCTGGGATCTTGTTCATTTGCCCAAAGGAAGAAAGGCCATAGGTTGTAAGTGGGTCTTCAAGAAGAAGTTTGGAGTAGACAGGTCATTGGAGAAGTACAAGGCTAGACTGGTAGCCAAGGGCTACTCCTAGAGAGAGGGAGTTGATTTTGGTGAGATATTCTCTCCTATTTCTAAATTGACTTCTATTAGATTTCTCTTATCCATTGCTACAACTTATGATTGGGAGATTGAGCAAATGGATGTTAAGACTGCGTTCTTGCATGGAGATCTTGAAGAAGAAATTTATATGCAACAACCTATAGGTTTTGAGGTAAAAGGAAAAGAACATTGGGTTTGCAGGTTAAAGAGGTCTCCCTATGGTTTAAAATAGTCCCTCAGAAAGTGGTATCAAAAGTTTGATTCATTTGTGTTGAAATTGTGTTTTGTTAGAAGCGAGGAGGATCATTGTGTTTACATTCATTATATTGATGATTCTATACTGGTTATTGCTTTGTATGTTGATGACATGTTATTTTTCAGCAATACTAAGGGTATGATCAGTGAGATTAAAGCCTAAATTTTAGGTGCATTTGATATGAAAGATCTTGGAGCTGCTAGGTATATTCTGAGAATGGAGATCAGAAGGGACAGAGTTAATAGAAAGCTTTGGTTGTCACAAAGTATGTGAATACTATTTTGTAGAATTTTAGTTTGCAGGACTGTAACACAGTTAGAGTTCCTTTACCCATTGGTACTAAGCTTTCATTAGATATGTGTCCAAAGACTGAGGATGATCTTGAGGATATGTCTAATGTGCCATATGCTAGTGCTATATGAAGTTTTATGTATGTAATGGTTTGCACTAGACCAGATATTGCCCAAGCAGTGGGAGTTTTGAGTAGATTTATGTCTAACCCTAGTAGATAGCATTGGAATAATGTAAAGATGGTGTTTAAATATCTTGTAGGTATTCCTGATCATTGTTTGGTTTATTCTGGTACTGATAGTGTTGATAAATATTTGGACATACAAGGTTTTATTGATGTAGATTGGGCAGGTGACTTGGATAGTCGAAGGTCCACTAGTGGCTATGTGTTTACTTTGTTTGGAGGTGCAGTGAGTTGGATGAGTAAGAGGCAGCCCATAGTTACTTCGTCCACCACAGAAGCAGAGTATATGGCTATAACTATTGTCTCTAAGAAGGTAGTTTGGTTGAGGATATTATGTACAGGTATTAGTTTTGATTGCAGGATCATTCAGATTGGTTGTGATAGCCAGAGTGCTATCTGTTTGGCCAAGAATCCCATACTATCATGCTCAGACTAATTATGTTGATGTTTAGTATCACTTTGTCCAAGAGCTGGTTGCAAATGGAAAGATTAAGCTGAAGAAGAAAGACAATCAGGAGAATGTTGCAGATTCATTGACCAAGCTTGTGAGCACAGAGAAGTTCATATGGTGCAAAGAGGCCAATGGCCTTGTTTCTAGTGTGTGATTATTTTCATTTGATTTCCTATGGGTTGATTTATAATGTATAATGTGAAGTGGGAGAATGTTGGGATAAGGTGCCATTAAACTTGCAAATCCCAATATTATATTTATTCCATTTATTATATGTAATTTGTAATTATCCATGAGGAGATGTACTAGGTTCACTGGCAGGGGTAATTTCAGAGTACCCGGAGGTAATTACAGAGTGACTTTTACTATTGGAAAATGTAAAAACTCAAATTAAATGAGGGTAGGCATGCTCCATTGAGGAATATCCTATTTTTGGCATGTATAACAACTGTCATAATGTTTTGGTATGTGAATCTATGACAACTGCAAGTTGTCATAAAATTTTGAGATTTTATGACACATATGACAAAAATGTTAGTTGTATATTTGCTATATTTAGCCCAAGGTTCCAATCTTGGAAAGATACTCTTTTGTGGAATCTATGATGGTTATGACATGTCATAAGATGTTGTAAGAGGCCAGATTTAGTCTTGGGCCCCTTTGCATGACTATTTTTGGACAAGTGTAATATGCTTGTAAGATGGTAATTAATGTTTACAGGTTGGAGAATCTTAGGAGAGAGAGGGTGAATGCCTAGAATGGAGTGGAAAACATTTCCATAAGTATTGTCCATGTATTTGTTGCTGCAATACAGATTTTAGGTACTCAGGTGCTGCTGGAATGCTGTCGGATTGAAGACTTGTGGAGAGAGTTGTATAGTTGATGTATTTACAATCTTTTTGAGATTAATACAAACTTGTGCCTCTTTCCTGGTGGAGTTTTTTTACTTGCAAGGCTTTTCTCCACACAAACATTGTGTCATTGTGTTGAGTTCTTCATGTTTGACATCTTTTCTGTACTGGGTTTTATGTTTTGTTACAATCTCCATTGTTAATGCACACTTAAGATTGCTGAAATTTATCTTGAATCAGATTTCCATTGATGTAGGTTGCTTTTATTTCTAACAACGTGCTTGTGCATTTTCATGGCTTTAGGAGATGGTTTGACTAGTTTTCCAGGGTGATTCTGGAGGCTACTTGGCTTGTTTTGGTCACTATGCAAAATGCCAGAAAGAGGATTCTAATGACTACCTATTGCAATTTTTCACCTCAAAAGCATATTGAAGCAGTCTTAGATCAATTCAAGAAAAAAAATTTGTTTCAAAATATATTTTTTTAGTTGGGCCCACAAGGGGACCTGACATGTGTCACAATTGTTGTTGTTAAGAGTGGGCATTGCAAATTGCAAAGAAGATTGAAATTTTAGGGTTTGGCATTGGTGTCATATGTGCTATAATTGTTGATTGAGTATGCTAACATTGACAATTTGAGAAATGACATGTCATGCTTCAAACATATTCAAACAAAGGTTGTGCAAAATTTATTTGAAGAGTATAGGGTGCTAAAGGATAGATGGCATGGACACTTGCCCTTTCAGACTGCTAAGATCAATCAAGGAAGCATTGCACTCAAGAAAGTTGTTGAAGGCATAGCAAATGGAGATAATCACATGCCATTCATAGACAACAAGCTCACAATGCCTCTTCAAGATTCATTTGAAGATAATGGAACCTAAATTTGGATAGTTCTGTAGAGTGTCAAAACTCTACATTTTGTTTTAGTTATAGTGACACTGTGGGTTTCTTTTGTTTCTATGCATGTTTCAAAGTGTTCACTGTGCGGGTTTCTTATGCTTAATACAGAAGCTGCCAAGTGTCGAGCCCCAGTTTCAAGATGTGGTATTTGTTTCTAATTATAACATTTGTGCGGAGTGCACCACGTAGTAAATTGTTTCATATGTTATAAGTTTTAGCTTTGCTGCGGAGGTCGCCATGTGTCATAAGTGGAGGCAGCCCCTAAAGTTTCAAGTTTTGTGTGCAGCGCGCTGTGTGTCCCTTTTAAGTGACACAGAGGTTGCTGCGTGTTGCTTTTTGCATCATGTTATTATTTGAAAAGAAGATGGTGGGCCGCAGTCTGTTTCAGTTTTAAGAGCGCAGAGAATGCCATGTGGTGGTTGCGGAGATAAGTTATTTTGGTTAAGTCCCTTTTTAGTGAGAACTTTAAAGTTTCTAAAGTGATGCGGCTTTTGCCAAGTGTCAGCTTCCACGGGAGTTTCAAATGAAGATAAAGTTTCAAGTAGTGATGCAGGTGCCGCCACGTGTTTATTATTGTGCGCACAGAAGATGCCACCTATCCTAGTTTTCTCCCGTTAAAACTAATGTGAGATAAAGGTTGTGGGTCCCATTTTTAATGTGTTTCATATTATGAGTAGCTCGGATTGCAACAAGTGTCATAAGTGGAGGTCACCCAAGCATAAAGACACATTTTGGAGGGTTCTGGTGGAGAAAGACACGTATATGTTTCTAAATGCTGCGGCACATGACAAGTGTCATTTTCCTATTAATTCCTGAGAAACAAAGGAGTTTCTTATTCTGCTGCAGATGCTGCCATCTGTCACGACATTTTTCAAATTTCAAGTAAGTGGGTCTTGCCATGTGTCTATCCCTAAATGGAAGGAGTTGTGCCACATATTTTTTCCCCAGCCAATGAGCTTGCAGGAAAGGAAAGATTGTTGCAGATTTGAAAGATCGTAATTGCCTGAGACTTCCAGTTATCTTCAGTTCTATTGGGCCGTTGAGATTCGATTGTTGCAGACAATCTAGAGTTAGATATTAGGCTATAAATATGTAACATTTGTAATAGATCGGGACAATTTTTGATAGATACAAAGATACACACAGCTAGAGATATTTTTCTATCAGAGATTTAAGAAAGAAGTCATAAACTTTTGCTGTGACCAGTTGATATCATTTTACCTTTATTTTGTTATTCTTGATTAGAAGGTTAATGTACCCGTGCATGTATTTGTGCCTTTTATGTTGCTGGAAAATTAATGAGAAGAGCTCTGTTATGTGCCTTGGTTGATATTATCTATGTCATTGCAAAGTGTCTGATTGTGAGCCTTTGATTATATTCATTTCATCTATTTATGTTAATCATGTAGCATAGCATTTGCTCTTTAATATAACTAAATCTTGAGGATAGTTTCACTGTGCTTAATTTGAAGGAAATACTTTCACTCAGGTGCATCGCCATAGATAGTTTTTTGGTTAATTGTATTTGTAATCCTGTTAGCCTCTTAACCTTTTCCTCAAAACCCATTTAAGATAGAGAAGAACCAGCTTCTTTAAATTCTAGAGGTTGTTTCAGGTAGCAAGTCCCACATTCCTGAAACTTCCCATGTTGGTGTTAGAATACATCAATAGTTTTTGGCACGCTCGGTGGGACTCTTTCTTGAAGTTTCTGTCAAGATCGTATGAGCCAGAGAGCCACAAGGAGCTAGAGTTGTGGACCTACAACAAGAGCTCAGTTTGCTGCTAATCTAGGGATTCTTTTGCCACTGTTAGTAGCTACTCCAAGAAGAAGAGTGAATCAATTTGCGGCAGCACAAAGAGCAAATATGGGAGCACCTGTGGCCCCAAGGAACTATGCAAATTGGAACACTAGCAGTCCTCTAATTCTCCCAATACCACCAGCATGCCTAAGTTCAGTGGGGAAGATTTTAAGACACCTGAAGAGCATCTGCAGGATGTATCTGATGTATGTGTAGTACATGTTATCACTCAACAAAATGTGGCCATAAGATTGTTAGCAGGCTCTTTTAAAGGAAAGGCTCTGGACTGGTATAGATCTCTTACTTGAAACACAATATCCACATGGGATCAGCTTGGTGACGCTTTCTTTGCAAGATTTAAAGAAAAGGGTGATAAATCTTCTTTGCTACAACAATTGATCACTATCAGAAGGGCACCACAGGAGGCCATGATTGATTTCAACTCAAGATTTCAAACGACTTGGGAGAGAATTCCTGCTATAGCAAGACCATTACCAAGTATGGCTATTGTGTTTTACCTTAAAGCTTTAAACTCAGATATATCAATGATGATTCAGTCTCTTGGAGGTCAGACACTACCAGAATCATATGAGTTGGTAGTCAAGGCTGAAAATAACTTGATAGATGCTGGAAAATTGCCCCCAAGGCCTCCTATGCCCATGTTCCCAGAAATTACCTTACCTTTGCCACAAGAGTTTCCTAATCCTACAGCTCCACCTATGTCTATGTATTCATTTCCTCAGCAAAGGCAACCACCTCTGCTCAACCATCTGAAATGGATGATGTCAAGAATATTTTAAGGACCTTCTCAAATGAGATAATTAATCTAAAGAGACAAAAAAATCCCTATTCAAAGCCTCCTTATCAAGGTTATCAAGGAAATAGACCTCCCTTCCAGCCAAATCAATATCAAGGTCCTCAAAGGCAAGCTAATCCTTAGCCTTCAAACTAGTTGGTTACAGTCCCTACACCTTTACAAACTGGTCCTCCTAATCTCAACAGAGAAATCATTCCAGGACAAAATAATTTTGCAGATGATACAATGCTTAGTGCTTTCCCTACAACAATGCCCATTTGCCTAGAGACTGTCCTAGAGGAAATTTACAGCAAAAGATAGCAGAACAGAGAGGATTAGAAGGAAAATTTTCAACTTCTGATGCTCCACCATATCAGTCTCCTGGTGTTCAAAATGCAGTCATGATGGCCCAAATGCAAGGGATATCCATACAATAGGAAGAGGAAATAGCTCCTGAGCATGCTCTATTTTCATGGATTGAAGAGGAAGATTTAGTGTTTCTGAATGAGGCATCTACTTCCAAGAAACCATTGGTACAATCAGACTATTATACTAGATCAAAGAGGAGAATGATGGAGTAGCCTGAAGTCACTAAAAATGAGATCATGGGAGCTCCTCCATTTCAAAATCATTAGAACATAGTCTCTAGACAAGAAATGCCTTAGCTTGTGCAAAATCAAGTAGCCTCAGGACAAGTTTTGGAAAAGATAAGGTACCCTTATTACTCAAAGACCCAAGCATTAGGACCTGTGAACGTGGTGGACCAGATAAAAAGAACTCCAGCACATGTATCCATCTGGGATATGTTAGCTATTCCTGAGCAGAAGACATTGTTGCAGGAGGCTTTGCAAGGCCAAGAAGTTCCTAAACAGACTAGTGCTAAAGGAGGAACTACTGATAAAGGGAAGCTATGGCTCAAAGATACTGTACCTCTGCAGACAATAGCCCTATTAAACAATGAATCAGAGGTAGGTAAACCTAAACCAGATCCCTTTTATTTGACTCTAATAGTTGGGAAGAAATTACTTCATAATGCAATGATAGACTCTGGGGCCAGTACTATAGTAATGCCAAAGCAAATAGAAGATGCTTTGAAGATAAAATATGAGCCACTTACAAGAGGGGTCATGCAATTAGATGAGAAATCTGTGCAAACAATAGGGAAAATTAAACAACTTCCATTGTAACTATATACTTGCCCCAATATAATTGTGAATTAGGATGTGGTAGTCATTGATATTCCCCCTGTATTTGGTCTATGCTTATCCAGAGATTTCACAACCAAAATAGGAGGTTACATGTCTCTAGATTGGTCACACCTCATCTTAAGAACCAAATATGGGACAAAGATGAAAATACTATTTGAGCCATTATCCAAAGACCATATCGCAAATGAGCCAACCCAAAAATTAGAAGCATCTCATGCTATGTTGAATAAAGAAGAGAGAATCTTTGTTGAAGAGTTAGGTGACTAGACTGAACATGACCAACAGGAAGAAGAGAATAATCAGTTGTTGACTATGATGCAGAGTGATCCCTATAGAAATTATGACTCTACAAGTCTAGGCACTTATGTCATATTTGAAGAAGACCAAGAAATCCCTAATGTTTTAAGGAAAGAAGTATCACACAGTCAGGAATCTGAAAGAAACTCAAAAATTTGGACCTTCAATTTTGATGGGGCTAGGAGTAAAAATGGTGTTGGAGTAGGAATTTGCCTTACTACCCCAAATGGTGAGAAAATTCTAAGAGCCATTCGCTTTCAGTTTGCCTGTACTAATAATGATGCCGAGTATGAATCCTTAGTGCATGGACTCATGTTGGCAAAGAAAAAGGGGGTAAAGAATCTGATAGTAAGAGGAGATTCAGAACTAGTGGTGAAACAAATCAGAGAAAAGGCCATAGCTAAAAATGTAAGAATGAGATCCTATAGGCACAAAATTTGGGACCTAATAGATGATTTTGAGGCTTTTAATATTGAAGTGGTTCCCAGAGCCCAAAACTCTGAAGTAGATAGGTACAGATTGGTTTACAGTTTGATCTAGCAACTGATCTATTAGTCAACAATGAGTCAATCAAAGTTATAGTGAGACCAACTATTCTAGATAATGACCAAAATTGGCAAGTTTTTGATAATGATTTCCAAGTACTCTCATTCTTACAACAATCAGGAGAATTTGCTGATCAATTGCATCCTAAAATTGAGGAAGCATATGATGACCAAATCATCCAGTTGAAATCAAATAAACTCCCTAAAGGGCTGATTACTTTGGAAAATTTGTTTGATCCAGAAGATGCAAGCCTAGAGAAGAGGAGGTTTCAAGCAAATAGGGAAGATTATTATGAGATTCAAGTTAGTGAAGGAAGAAAATTTAAGCTTGGCAATTCTACAACCCAAGAAGAAAGGGAAAGGCTGATTGATTTGTGTGAAAAATATGATAGGGTGATTGCTTGGACCTATGAAGACCTCCATGGCTATAATAGAGATATCATCCAGCACACCATAGAGCTTACTGAAGGATCTAAACTAGCTAGACAGAAGTAAAAGCCAATGAATTCTAGAATTGAACCTTTAATGGTGGATGAGCTGCAAAAGCTCCTAGAATCTAGGATTATTTTTCCTATTAAGCATTCAACCTAGGTATCTAACTTAGTGCCTGTAAGGAAAAAGATTGGTGACATAAGACTCTGTGTAGCTTTCAGAGATTTGAATAGAGTATCTTTGAAAGACCATTATCCCCTGCCCTCTATGGAACAAATTTTACAGACTGTGGCTGGATCAGAGAGGTTTTCCTTGCTGGATGGTTTCTCTGGATACAATTAGATTTGGTTAGCTAATGAAGATTAGCATAAGACTGCATTTACTACCAAGTGGGGAACATTTGCATACGCTAAAATGCCTTTTGGCCTTTCAAATGTTGGAGCTACTTTTCAATGAGCAATGGATGTAGCATTTGGAGAACTTATAAATAAAATCATTCTGATCTATTTAGATGACCTTACTATTTTTTCTAAAAATGCAATAGATCATTTTGATCATTTAGAAGCTGTTTTCAAGAAATGTCAAGAGTTTGGAATATCTCTGAACCCAAAGAAATGTATCTTTGCAGTACCTCAGGGTAAACTTCTAAGACATATAGTGTCAAAGGAAGGGGTCTACATTGATCCAGAAAGAGTCACTACCATAATGAACCTATCTCTACCGGTCAATAAGAAAGTAGTTCAATCCTTTCTTGGGAAGATCAACTTTGTTAGTCGATTCATATCTGATTTTGCAGGTCTAATTAGACCAATGACACTATTACTTAAAAAGGATTTGGTTTTCAAATGGACTGTAGAAGGCAGGCATGCTTTTGAGGAAGTCAAGAAAGCCATTTCATCAACCCCAGTACTTAGAAACCCTAACTTTTCTAAATCTTTCATAATGTATGTGTATGGAGGAGAATTCAGTGTTGCTGCTGTTTTAACTCAGAAAGATGATCAACAAGAGGGAGAACACCCAATAGCCTTTTTCTCTAGAACTCTCAGAGAATATGAGGCTAGATATAATTTTGTGGAGAAGCAGGCATATGCCATGGTCAAAGGCCTTAAAAAATTCAGATACATGGTAACAGAAAACAAAGTCTTGACACTAGTGGCTCATCCTAGTGTAAGAGAATATATCATGGAGGGTAAGATTACTGAGAAAAGGGCCAATTGGATCACAAAATTTTTGGAGTATGATGTAGAAGTGAGACCCACCAAGTTAGTCAGAGGAAAAGGATTGTGCCAATATATGACTCAAGACATGGAGAGAATAATGACTGAAGAAACAAAAAGTGAAAATGTATTGAAAATCCAAGAGATTAACCAAGACTCTTGGGTCAAAAATAGAATATAATTCATGAAGCATGGGATTTTCCCAAATGAGCTCTCCCATGATAAGAGAAGATATTATAGGTAGTAAGGGGTCCATTTTGTATTAATTGACCATATTTTATTTAGGAGAAATGTTGATGGTATACTTCTGAGATGTATAGAGAAGGATGAAGTTTAGAGAATACTACATGAATTACATCATGGAGCCTCTGGTGGACACTTTTCAGCAAGGACCACTGCAATCAAAATAACCCAAGCAAGATATTTTTGGCCCACTCTATTTACAGATTGCTATCAATTGGTCAAAGAATGCCAGGCTTGTCAGTTTTATACTGGGCAAAGGAGAAATGCAACAATGCCTCTAAGCCCCATAGTCATGGATGAACCCTTTGCTCAATGGGGTTTGGATTTTATTGGAATGGTCAATCTAGTGTCAAGTATGGGACACAAAGGGATCCTCACAGCCACATATTACTTTACCAGATGGAGTGAAGCAGTATCACTCAAAGAGGCAACAAAAAAAGTCATATTAGACTTTCTAGAAGGCATAACTACTCAGTTTGGTCCTCCTCGTACCATTATATTAGATAATGCTAAAGCATTTTTGGGAACAAAGATACCTGAGTTTGCATTAAGGAATGAAATTTATTTGAAGACTTCTTCAAATTATTACCCTTAGGGTAATGGTCTGGCAGAGTCCACTAACAAGAACTTGATCAGACTCATTAAGAGGATAGGGACCAATTATCACAGAGAGTGGCATAAACTACTTAACACAACACTATGGGCTTACAGAATCACACCCAAGCAAGTAACTAAAATGTCTCCCTATGAGTTAGTTTATGGTAAACTAGTAGTAATTCCACTGAGTTTAGAGATCCCTACTTTGCAATTGCTGAAACATATAGAGATTGAAGAAAATGGCCCCATGCAAGTTAGACTCGTTGAGCTGTTGGAAGTGCAAGAGAAAAGAGAGAAGGCACATGAGTCACTAATGAGACATCAGAAAATGGTAAAAGATTGTTTTGGTAAGAGGACTTCCAATCCCATCTTTGAGGTTGGTGCTCTGGTATTGAAATGGGATGAGAGAGCTGCCAAGCCAGGTCGACACAACAAATTTGAATCATTGTGGACAGGTCCTTACAAAATTCATTCCTACAAGCAACAAAATTCATTTGAGCTTGAGACCATGGATGGGGAACCTGAAGAGATTCCTATAAATGGGATCTATCTGAAGCATTTTAATTAAGCAGGGGCTCTTATGTACCATAGTTAGTTATTTTCTTTCCTTTTCTTGTTTTCTTGTTTTCCCGCTTTCCCTTTCAATAAGTGTTCAGTGAACACATGTTAGCTGCACAAAGCCCCCTTCTCTTTTGGTATCACATTCATTAAGGTTGTTCGCCAATCCCCAAATTCCCCAGAAGTACACACTTTTTAGAAAAAATAAGCCACTTCCGTAACATATCTGACACTTCATCCCATGTGGATTTCAGACGGATACACTAATTGTTTCTCAGTGTTAATGCCATTTATAAGATATGATGTGTCATTGAATACCTCTGTAAAGCCCCAAATGAATTAGTATTAAATCTTAACTATAGCTCTTAATTGTTTCTATCTCTCTGCTTTGAATCACTGTTGCCTCCAATTTTTGTCCCTAGCAAGCACCTTCCAGTTAAGTGTCAAGCTTATTGCACAGTTTCAGTCTTTCCTGTGTCAAGCTTCCTACATTTTTCCTCATAGATACAGCTATGTCTGAGACACAGTCACCACAAGAGAGACTAGGAATTTATGAATCGATTGATAAGCTGTTGAGCAGAAAATCATATGCTTCAGCACCTGCACAACCAAGGAGATCCTACCCAAGAACAAGGGTCCCTGAAGTAGGATTTTCTGTTGACCCAGCAAAGGTAAAGGATTACACAGATGGCATTTTTGATATGACCCTTCAAAAGAATACCAAGACTCTCAGGGAGGGAACACATCATAGATGTATCCTTCGAGCAAACAGTGGGTAGTTAGAGACTTTTGGTATGAGAATATGGACCTCATAGTTGGCACAATTCCTAGTTCCTAATGTCCACCTGTGTCGTGAGTTAATTGAATTATGTGCAGAATTGTTTCATGCACCATCAAATACCATACAATAGGGGCCTTTCATGGTACATATCATGCCCAAGGCCATAAGAGATATGCTAGCCCTACAACATGACAGAACAACCACATTCCCAACTGTGGCTAAAATGCAAAATACATGGGCCAATGTAATCAACAAAGTTAGGTTCCTCAATTCAGAGATGCAATTGGGAGAGGATAACACCTAGATGTCCACACTACCCACAGGGAGGGCACAATTTAGTCAAAGTGTTCAAGAGGCACTGCCAATGATTGCCTTCATTTTTGGGATGAGAGAGGACAATATAGTCCATGATTGGCAAATAGCTATCATTTTTAGATTGAAAATTGTGGACAAATAAGAGGAGTACTGGCTGGATTTCTCAGAGAAAATTGCTAACTCCATAGTTGACTAGCTTGTGAATTTCAAGTCTAAACGAGTTTTCAGGTATTCTACTCTTCTATTCCACCTCATGTTATATCAGAACTATAATCTTTTCACACAACATATGCAATTGAATATGTATGACCCCGATTTTGGCCAAAACAAAACTATCCCTGTGTCTGCATGGACACATGTGTTATTTGAATCCTTTGACCCATATGAGTTTTGGGAACTTTTTGTGGCCCCTGCTTTTTGCCAATTAAGCCCTAAACCTATAGAACATAGATTAACACAAGGTATAAGGGGATTTATGACCAACTGCCCAATTCCTTGTGATTATTTCTTTAGGGCACACAACACAATAATTAGAGTCCATGGTTTCAATGAGGAGCCTGTGTTGTTGCCTAAAATATTAAACCCTAGGGTTGCATTCTTAGAGGTGACCCGACATGTGTCTATGGTTGATAATGAGTTTGGCCACAAGAAGAAGAAAAATAAAATGTATGATCTCCCATGGGTTAGAAAAAATATGGCACTTGAGGTTAGAGATGCAGAGCACCTTTTGCTAAGAAAGCTAGCTGCCCTTAGTTTCTTCATCATTGAAGATAAATGGAAGTATGACTGAGACAATTTTATGGACTCCTAGATTAGGAATAACAAAGTCTATGCTAAAATGGTACATGAGGGTCGGTCATTCTGGGAAGATAGAAGGAACCATAAAGAAGACAACCCAGACCTATATGTTGAACTAGCTGATCTGCCCTATGAAGGGCTTATGCCATGGGAAAACTTTTATGTTAAAGAAAAAGTTTATGACCCTAAGATAAGAATGTCTACTGGTCTGAAGAAATCATTGAAGGCCCAAGATTGGAAATCAGAGAAGATTGAAGCCTATTGGAAATATAAGCAAGAAATTTTAGAATTAACACATTCTTTTGGGAATATTGACACATATGAGAAATAGGAATCAATCTGGGATGAGTGGCATCCCTCCCTAGTTTATAGCCCTGACACAAGTAAAGTTTAGAGGAAGGAAGTGGAGTCAGAAGAGGAAATTGAGTCAGCCCACACAATGCAAGAGATAGGACATGGCTCATCTGCTACTCCTGCATCCCCATGGCCTCGATCCCTCAGCACCTTAGAGAAACAAAAGGGTGTAGTGTCATCACCAACTATAGGAACCCAAGTAGCTTCAACATCTGGAGGTCCCAGATTTGTTCCTTTGCAACCACCAGTGGCGGTAAATGTGGAAGAAAAAGAAACAAAAGAAACAGGAGAGAGACCTAGGAAACACAGGAAACTGCACCTACAAGAGGAGTTAAAGGAAGAAATTGAGCCACAACAAAAGTAACTGCCAGTCACATCTTCTATTGCTCAAGTAAGTGTTTCTTCTCTCTTTTCCCCTCTATCTCTTTCTTCTACTTTAGGAGTGGCAAGCCCAATTAGCCAAACATTTGTAAACCCTACCACTTCTGCTGTGCCTACATCAACCTTTTTAGCCCTTGCCCCAATTGCCACTTCATAGGCCATTTCATTACCACTCTTTTCTCCATCTGTACCAAAAAGAACTCCTCCTCAAGTTTCTCCTAGCCAACAATTATTGGCTATTCCCTATGGCTTACCTCAAGGCCATCCCTTTGCTGGAGGATACATTGCTTCACCTCCTACATTCCAAGCCCAAGTAGACACAACAAAAAGGGCTAGAGAAGCTAGAATGGATAAGAAGAGGAAGGAAAATAAGAGTCTTGCTGTGCCACACATGAGGTCACTTTTTGATCCTATTCAACAACAACTGATAGTCACACATTTATCTCTGAATGTGGTGAAGCCTAATGAACAGATGCAGCCCCAAGACTATTCAATGAATGCTGTAGCTATAGATATGTCTCTTTTCAGGCCACAAGACAAGGTCAAGCTACTAAATGAGACTACATCTGCTATTGCAACTGACTATCTGAAGGTATCCAAGAGGTTGCAAAAAGTAGAAAATGATTTAGTTCAGGAGAAGGTGAATAGTAGTAACCTGGCTAGGGAAGTTCAATCCAAGAATAATGAAATTGAGACTCTAAACAAACAATTGCAAAACACTGTTTCTTGTCAGATACATCAGGCTACACAGGCACATAATGCTTCTCTTAAGTTTGAGCTATAACAAGAAAAGGCTGTAGTGACTATTCTGAGACAAGAGAAAGCTACTCTGGAGAAGAAATATCAAGAGAAGTTTCAACAAGTCACACAATTTCAATAGAAGTTGTTGAGTGAGCAGAATGCTAATGGTGCAATTCAGGCACAACTCTTGGAAGAGAAACAAAAAACAAAATAGCTGTTGGAGTTTTGAATCTGGTGAAAGAGGTTTATGTTTTAGTATGGAAAAGAATCTCTGAGGAGATTATTCAGCTGAGACCATGTTTAACATTTTTGTTAAATGCCCAGCAGCTATGTGAGAAGGTTGAAACCTCAGTACAGGCCACTTTGTCTACTGTTTCACTAAGGGTTTCTGACTCTCAGCTTTTATTGAAGAAACTATATGATACAACAGATGAGACTCTATCAGCAGCAGGTATTAATGATAGAGTGGTTGCTGCTAAAAAGATCAATGAGGTTCCGAGTTGCAACTCTGCAGCTACAAACTACCAAGAACTCCTGAATACAGTGAAGGAAGGAGTGAAAGACATGAAGAAGCATATAGAGGATTTGGTGCAACTGGGTCTTCCTTCACCATTCCTGGATAATAACACAGTGCTGATGATTGATGATATCAAAGCCCTGCTCTTGACTAGGCAAAATGATGAAATAAATTTTTAGGGTTTGAGTGATTCTTCATCGGTCAAAGAGGTGGAAGCTGTGTTGATACCTATGGCCCATCTGGAGTTTCAGTTAAAGGTAGTGGTCTAGATTTTACAAACATTTTCCCACAAGGATATAATTAATCTTGATTTTTCTTTTCAAGATTTACAGAGTAGACAAGGACTCACTGATTCAAATGGTCTATTTAATAGACGACACTGTAGAATTTGTGACCCTATATTATATTTTAAATACATATATTTTTTCCAGTCTTGGGTTCTCTTCGAGCAGGCTCAAAGGTCCTATTGGTCGCTAAGAACTGTAGAGTGTCAAAAACTCTACATTTTGTTTTAGTTACAGTGACCTTGCGGGTTTCTTTTGTTTCTATGCATGTTTCAAAGTGTTCGTTGTGCGGGTTTCTTATGCTTAATGTGGAAGCTACCAAGTGTCGAGCCCCAGTTTCAAGCCGCGATATTTGTTTCTAATTATAACTTTTGTGTAGAGCGTGCCACATAGTAAATTGTTTCATATGTTATAAGTTTTAGCTTTGTTACGGAGGTCACCACGTGTCATAAGTAGAGGCAGCCTCTAAAGTTTCAAGTTTTGTGTGCAGCACGCCATGTGTCCCTTTTAAGTGACGCAGAGGGTGCCACGTGTTGCTTTTTGTATCATGTTATTGTTTGAAAAGAAGATGGTGGGCCACAGTCTGTTTCAGTTTTAAGAGTGCGGAGAATGCCACGTGGTGGTTGCAGAGATAAGTTATTTTGGTTAAGTCCCTTTTTAGCGAGAACTCTAAAGTTTCTAAAGTGATGCAGCTTTCACCAAGTGTCAGCTTCCATGGGAGTTTTAAATGAACATAAAGTTTCAAGTAGTGATGTAGGTGCTGCCACGTGTTTGTTATTGTGCGCACGGAAGATGCCACCTATCCTAGTTTTCTCCCATTGAAACTAATGTGAGATAAAGGTTGTGGGTCCCATTTTTAATGTGTTTCATATTATGAGTAGCTCGGATTGCAACAAGTGTCATAAGCGGAGGTCACCTGAGCATAAAGACACATTTTGGAGGGTTCTGGCGGAGAAAGACATGTATATGTTTCTAAATGCTGCGGCACATGACAAATGTCATTTTCTTGTTAATTCCTGAGAAACAAAGGAGTTTCTTGTTCTACTACGGACGCTACCATCTGTCATGACATTTTTCAAATTTCAATTAAGCGGGTCTTGCCATGTGTCTATCCCTAAATGGAAGGAGTTGTGCCACATATTTTTGCCCCAGCCAATGAGCTTGCAGGAAAGGAAAGATTGTTGCAGATTTGAAAGATCGTAACTACCTAAGACTTCCAGTTATCTTCAGTTCTGTTGGGCCGTTGAGATTCAATTATTGCAGACAATCTAGAGTTAGATATTAGGCTATAAATATGTAACATTTGTAATAGATCGGGATAGTTTTTGATAGATACAAAGATACACACATATAGAGATATTTTTCTGTCAGAGATTTAAGAAAGAAGTCGGAGACTTTTGCTGTGACCAGTTGATATCATTTTGCCTTTATTTTGTTTTTCTTGATTAGAAGGTTAATGTACCTGTGCATGTATCTATGCCTTTTATGTTGCTGGAAAATTAATGAGAAGAGCTCTATTCTGTGCCTTGGTTGATATTATCTGTGTCATTGCAAAGTGTCTGATTGTGAGCCTTTAATTATATTCATTTCATATATTTATGTTAATTATGCAGCATAGCATCTACTCTTTAATATAACTGAATCTTGAGGATAGTTTCACTGTGCTTAATTTGAAGGAAATACTTTCACTTAGGTGCATCGCCATATATAGTTTTTTTCTTAATTGTTTCTGTAATCCTGTTAGCGTCTTAACCTTTTCCTCAAAACCCATTTAAGATAGAGAAGAGCCAGCTTCTTTAAATTCTGGAGGTTGTTTCAGGTAGCAAGTCCCACATTCCTAAAACTTCCCATGTTGGTGTTAGAACCTATGCAATTTTATACATCAACAGGTTCTTTGTGCTAGTCTTGGTCCACAAAATATACACAAGAATATGGTGCCAAGGCCAAATGCATTGATCGCTGCTCCAGGTCCCCTTCAAAAGAAAAAGCCTACTCTCAAGGATTCCAAGGATCAATGTGGAGAGAATGTGACAATGAGAGATGACTTGGCATTACCATCAAATCATGTTAGTAGTTCCTTACTCCATACCTTATTTCATCTCAGAGATAGCTAGATTTGCATCTAAGAACTTTAAATGACAAAATGGGAGTGAGGATTTCTCATAATGCCAGTTCTGAGAAATGGCATCATATTCCTACATCCCAGCTACCTACAACTGGGTGGGTTGATTTATCTTTGCTCAGGGAAATGCATGAAATGGACAAGTCAAATGAGATTGATATGGCAGAGAACAATATTGGGGAAATTTTTTTCTACTTCCAGATTGAATGTAAAGGATAATGGTATTCTTGAAAGCAAAGGAGTTGACCATTTAAAACTTAATGTAGTTGAGTACTCTGGTTGAAATAGAGGTTTTCTTGAAGTAGGGGAAGACATGAATGAATCTGAATATAGTAGAAAGGAAATAGTGCAAAGGATTTTTTCCAAGGAAGAAGGGCATAAAAATGTTATGACCAATTCATGTTTATAGTTTGTAGTGATGAGCTCTTTAAAAAATCATAAAGGTGAAGAGATAAATTCAGAGCAAGATGGCTATAAAGTTTTAACATTAGATAGTAAGGTCTTGGAGCTTCCAGTAATGATGTGCTTGAATATCTCAATAGGATCTTTAGCTTCAAAGGATGCAGTTCAAACCTGTAATGATAAATCTTCTGTTTTAGGGTTGGCAATGTCACCAGGTTCTTTTGAATAGGGCAAAATTACTGCTACTAATTCCCAACATCAACGACAGTTTCAAGTCTTACCCAAATCATCTAATCTGAGCCCGAGTTGTAGCAAGTGAGCTGCACACAAATTTCCACTAAACTTCCCCTTGATAATAAAGCTGTTGAAATGACTTTGCTACATCGGAGTAACAGTTTTTATTGTCCTCTGATAAAGGTGAAATGATACCTCATTGAGTGGATAGACAAAAATTGAGAGGATATAAGGACTACTTGACATCGAGGAGACTTTACCCTATTAGAAAGACCAATTGACGAGTCCCTTTGATGGACAGATTATAAAAGCATATAATACATCATTAAAGACCATCGAAAGGAGAATGCTACATCAGTAGGAGATTATAATAGTCCCCCAATCTACTGATGAGGTGGGCCCCAAAAACTATATCTAGTATATATTGCCGAAATCAAAGGACATAAAGTATACAAAATGAAGATCCGAGAGACTTTGAATTTCAGAGAAAATGTGTTGAAGTCTTTTCAAAAACCTGATGGAGTAAGAAAGAAGCATGAACATCATTGAAGGGAAAGTAAATATTGGCAAGAGTAAAGTTTCAGTCACTCCGATACATTAAATGCTCATCGCCAAAGTACAAATAAAAGATTAAATAAAGTGTGACTATAGTAAGATGAAAATGCAAATTTCACATTTCCACTGAAGGCATTATAAGGTGGGTAATTATTTTACCCGAGGGACATAATGAATATACCAAGTGAAGATTTTAATAATCATAGTTGAGAATATCTTTACTCGGAAGTGAAATACTTTTTGGAAGAATTAACAAAGTGATTATTTTACCTAAAGAATACTTTTATTATGTGAAAGTGCATTTAATTTGAAGTGAAGCATTTCATTGAGGAGGGTAAAAAATATATAAATCCATAAAGTGAGGAGTTATTTTTACCCAAAGAACATTTTACAGGGGAAAGCACACACAAGTAAATACAAAGTGAAAATCACCAGCAAAGGAAGGATTATAATAATCATAAAAATCATTTTTATTGGAGTGCAAAGATCAAGGAGATTAAAATTAAAATATTTTGATCTAGATAATTAATTAAGTGAAGAGTTGTACCGGACAGATGTGTAAAGGGTCATAACCCTTGAAAATACAAAGTATTTATGAGAGATAAAAATAAAAGAGGAAGAATCATTAGCAGCAAGAGCAATCAGTAGGATTAGGTAGTAAATAAAAAATACCAAAATGAAGTCTTCTGATACATATTGGAATAACTTTTGAAGCAATCTAATGGAGGAGAAAGTTTAAATTGGTGGCCCAATTTTTGGTGTTCAACTATTCTGTTGATTTTAATTCATATATGTTATCTTGCTCTCTCTAGAGTGGTCTTTCTTTGTAAGTATATCAAAAAAATATTTAATTTGTCAAGACACATTTGCTGCCTCTATGTGATGTTCTTGATTGGTTTCTGTGAGGAGTGAATTAAAATCCTCTTAAGAGATTTATTTTAATTGGTTTATGCCTAGAATTAAAATCCTTTTAAATTGATCATCTTAATTGGTTTCCTTCAAACAAGAATTAAAAGTCTTTTCAAACATTACAATAACTTAGGAAGATATCATTGGGATTTGTAAGAAGAGCCTGATAACTAACAACCTTGCATGTTTATAAAAAGTATAAATAATCCAAAAGTGCCGAGCAGTTAGAGTTAAGATAAGAAAAGGGTTCCACATATTATACACATCTTGACTTCATTTACCCAATAGGAATAGGCATTGATCTCTCTACTTATTCACACATCCAAATTTCAAACATTAGCAGTAGGATTAATTGTTAGCTTTGCATCTATTTCACACTCACATGCCATTAAGAAATAGATTGCCATAGTCAAAAGTACACACAACTTTTAAAGTTCATAATTTGCTTCATTATCAAGGTGCACCTACCTAGGTCTAGTAGAACCTAAAGTGTAGGTAGTAATAAACCATATAGGGTCACTCTATTTCATTGGCCAAAACCTTGTTAGTGTAACCATAGGATCTGGCATACCCTTAGGATTAGAAAGCTGTAATTTTAGGAACCAACATAAGTATTTAACATCCTTCAGGACTATTCCCTGTCTCCAGTATACAATGATGATGGATCTGAAAAGGTAGTGGCAGAATGGAAAATGGATTTTGATAGTATTGTACCCAGAGCTGTTAGATCAATTGAGTCTGACACACAGATTGAAGAGATGAGGTACAATATGGAGTTGGATAAAATGCTAAATTTGGAAGTAGGCCTTAGCAATTTTGTTAAGGAAATGAAGGTTCTGCTGGATGCTAGATTCTCCACCCACATGAGTAGAGTTGAGAAAGTATTGGGTCACAGCTGGCCATCAAAGGAGGAATTTATAGCTTGGGTATAGAGGTATGTAATGTGATTCTTAAGTACATTTCTCTTTGAAGTTTTAGTGTTTTTGATCTGGCTATTAATGGATTGATTTGACAGATTGCGTATGTGAAGGTTTTGAATGAAGGTAGTATGTGGTTGGTGTTGAAATGACTACACTCTTTTTCTACTTTTGGGAACAAGGTTTGATATCCAGGGATATCAGAGTGAGAATGAAGTACATCAATGGTACATGTAGCTAAATTTGACTGACTAAAATATTGAAGGACGCTACTTAGGTGCAGGGGTCTTTATTCTTTTGCTATAAATGGAAGTGCTTAAATGCATAATGTACACCACCCTATTTTGAGAGCAAAATGAAGTGTATTTCCTTTTTTCCTATGTTTTGTACACCACCTAGTTCCTAGGAAACACCTCTTTATTTTGATGGTTGTTACTTTGTTCATACAGAGTCAAGAACAAGAGAGATGTTTTTAGGAATGGGTGGTTCAGGTAAAATCTCAAGAGCAAAGCTACACTAGGAACCATACTCCTATTAATTTTTTTAGTTATAGTGTCCTCTTGATGAGGGAGGATTGAGCTTGCTTGGAGACTCCAATCGCTTTGAGTTATTTTGGTGGAGCAAGAGGTTTTGTTGAAGCTCCGACGATTATTGTTGAGTCTTCAAGTTAGGTGCTGAGGTGAAGAGGCATCATTATCCTCTCTCCTCTTCTCTAGGATATATGATACTCATCAAAGATACAACTATGATAGCGAAAGAATATCACATTCAGATGGTCCAGCTGGTGATAAGGAAATAGGAGTTTATTGACAAAATGAGGACGTTGTATGCCTAGTTAATGGTGACACATGTGGAAGATTCCTCTAAAAGGAATTTATAACTACCCCCTGATTTAACAGCTGGTGGATGCCCCAAGGACTTTGGTAGTTTTGACTTTTGGTAGCCCTGAATTGAAATATGGGGAGTCACGTGGGTAGGCTAACTGCCTGCACTTGAGATATTGGTGCAAAAACAAAAATTTGTTATTCTAAAACACCTTATAATTTGAACTTGATACATGTTCTCTCATGTAATAGAATATTGTTGTAACTTCTAGGATGGAATCTCAGTGATGTGTTAGAGCTCTCCCTTGTGTTATAAAAGGTGAGGTGCTCATTGTTTTGGTGGGTTGGAAAATTTCTGGGACTATGTTGTACTCTTTTTTATCATAGGAATAAGGATTGAATATCCTTATGTCTTTTCTCAAAAACATGTATCCTCTAGTTTTATTAATACCAACAAGGCTGTTGTTTCATGTAATCATTGTCTCCAAGTGTATATCATAACAAATATTTGAATAAAGCAGATAACAAGTGTTTTATGCTAAATCACACACTTGCTGTGATATATTTATTTCTTGCATTAGGTTCTGTTCAAGTAACAGAGTAAAATCTTTTCAAGAGTTAAATGATGTTTATTATGATATAACATGATCACTAAGTATGAAGGTTACATAAGAAAACTCTGTGTTGTTGACATCAAAATTAAAATATTAGTTGTTTAAAAATCACCAGGATCAAAAGGTACATAGGAAAAGACATAGATAGGTGACTCTGTTTAGCCAATGATAAGCACCGATCCTCATAGTATGAATTTCCCAATCACAAATCTATTTGAAGAATTTGCTTATTTTACTATTTAAATTATTCATTACCATTTAGTACTTTCATTTTGACAAATCTAGGTCTGCAGAATATGCATTAACAAGAGCGTGATCAATTATCTATCATTCCTTAGATTGTAGGATGAAAGTAGACCTATTATTTATAGACACTTGGTTATTTATGAGTTCGAGGTTTTATTTAAAAGTGTCTATTAAAGGGAAACCCCCGTAGGCCTTGCAGAGCCTGAAGTGTAGAGGAGAATTATTAGGTAGACAATTTTTCCTATTTCATTGGCCCATTTCCTATTGGTATGTTCTAAGCCTAAAAGTTAGTACGTAGAGATTAGTGGGCCACACTTTGGGGAACCAACACAATGTTCTTAAGACAATAAATCTTCTTTAGAAGGGAATTCAATGGAAAATAGGGAATGGTTTGAGAACATAGTTTTAGGAAGATTGTTGGTTGGAAAGTAACTTTTAAATTGTTATCCACGGTTGAGACATCTATAGGACTCTCTTAATAACCTTTTTGGCTTGCTTTTGATAGGTCATATGGTAATTTCCCATTGGAGAAACATTTAGGGCTTCAATAAGGATCAGTGAAAGTTAGTTGATATTACTTTTGAATTACAACTCCGTTTGGCTTCTTTCAAGCTTCTAATTTTCATAGAGAAGATGAATCCTTTTGGGCCTAGGACACTATGGACAATTTCACTATAACTTCTACCTACTCTTTTCTTCTGGACCTCCCCATAGATAATTTCTAGAAGAAAAATTGGAACTATAGATTGTTGTCTAAAATCAACATTTTTAGTGGATTACTTCTTAGAAAAAAATTCTTACCCAGGATAATCTTTGAAAAAGAGGGTTTGAAATCTCTAATTGATGCATCCTTTGTTTCAATGGGGAAGAGACTGTTGACCATCTTTTCTTTCATTATAATTTTTCTTGAAATATTTGGGAAAAGACTTTCTAGAAGTGTGAGATTTCTTAGGTCATGCAAAGCTCTATGGTTGGGTTTGTGGATAGCTAGTTCTTTTCCTTCTTGTCATCTGGTTATCAATGAATTATGGTCTCAAGCAACCCCCATTTAGTATGGGAAATTTGGAAGGAGAGAAACAACATAATTTTTAGGGATTCACACTTAAGTATTACAGACATTTTTTAACTATATCTCTAGAACTCTTGTGGAGAATGTGAACAATGCTAAAATTAAGAAACCAAGCACATTCCCTTTGATCCATGAAGTCAGAATTGCAAGAGGCCAGAGTATTAATAAGGACCTTTAAGATGTAGACCTTCACAAGAAGAAACTTAAAGAGAATACACATTGGTAGCCACCTCTTTGTGGTTGGGCTAAATTGAAAATTAATGGATCCTCTAAGGGGAATTCAAGCATGATAAACATGGGAGGAGTCATAAGATCTAATAGTAGTGATTTATTGCAACCTATTTTGGAGGTCTTAGTGTCAAATCCAAGAACAAAGCTAAAGCTTATACTACCTTTTGGAGAGTGAGATTGCCTTATTGTTTGGGAATTTCTAAAATTTTGATTGTGGGGGATTCCAAACTCATCATTAATGATATTAAGGATTTATCTAATCATGGATAGAAGATATGGGACCTCATAAATTAAATTCATGGGCTCATTAGTAAATTTAATCAATTTGATGTTGTCCATATTTACCATGAAGGAAACCAAGTTGCTGATGCCATGGAAAATGTTGGCATTGAACTCAAATGTTGGCACCATTGGTGAAGTGTGTTAGATCTTCCTAAGGTTATCTCCCCTTTTAAACCTTTCTTTGGAAAAAGTGTCATATATCTAAGCCTCTTATTGAGGGAACCCTTACCCCCCCATGAAAGTTAGTGATAGGCTTTGTGCCTCAATGTCATATATCTAAGCCTCTTGTTGAGGGAACCTTTATTATGGAGACCATGGAGATTTTAGCTCCCCTTGTTACTTTTATAATAACTCTTATCAAATTTCTCAATAATTATCTCTTCAAAGCCAATATAGAGGCACATTTGGTTTGTCAAGTTGTTAGACTTCAAAGATATCACATGCTTATTTGGAAGTACCAAGTTATTAAAACTGTACAAGGGAGGGTAAGTTTTAGGATTAAAATGCATGATCAAATTGGTGGCCCTTCAAAACTTAAAGTGGTCATTTAGTCTTACCATATAGCTATTGGTCTTTTGTGTTATTGGCTAAGGGCTTGGTTTTGGCTTCCATAAAGGTATGTGTACTTGGATGTTCAACTATATTTGCATTTGATGGGTGGTGATAGGTGCATTACAAAGCCATCTTCTTGTGAAGACATTTGTAATAACAAAACATTATGGCATATTTGTAAAGAAGGTGACATTTCTCCTTATCTTGAAGCTCTATACGACTTTGACCAGATTCTCCAAAGTAATTTGTGAGTTCTTGGAAGAATAGGAAGGTTATCATTAAGGGTGTCAGCTTTGAAGTTTCTAAAGAATGACGTGTCTGAGGTGCGATGGAAGGAAAGTCAAGAAATAAGAGAAATGCAGAGATAAGGAAAGTATCAAAACTTTCTTAAATGATGGCAAGGGGATTACCAAGTTCCAAAATGGCTACAAGAGGGAGGGTCTTTCATTTCCTTGTGATGAGGTAAGCTAGGTCTTGATAAATTATTTTACCCTTGAAGGTTATTTTAAATGTGTCTTCCATTACCATTTCCTTCTTTTGAACCATCTTCATCACAGATTGTTAATTAGATTCCTATTCTTCATCTTAAGTTCTGTAAAATCCTCTGTTAAGGAAGTACTTCTTGATTGGGCAAAGGTGCCCTCACATTAGGGACAAATCTATAGGATCTATAAATACCACCTTGCCTTGTTTCCTACAAATCCTGTCAATCCCTACATTCTTGTCTCTAGAAAATTTCCTTCCCCCTCAAATCCCATTCACCCCTTGGGCAAAGGTAAATCAATTATGTAGTCATATCCTCATCTAGTAAGAAGATTCTTGTTGATAACAACATTGATCTTGATAAGAGGGGGGTAGATGTTATTCTTGATGTTTATGATAAGGAAGGGTTAGGGATACCTTCTACTATTGGTATGGAAAACCCTATGAACCCTATTTCTCATGTTAATGTGGTCTTTGATGCTGGTAGTGGGTCTCAGGATAAAAGGAAAAGTGGGAAGAAGAAGGTCACACCCACTAATATTAGAGAGTCTATTGAGAAAATTACTCCTAAGAGGGTTGTGTTTTATTCTCTTACCATTGAAGGTATAAACAAGGGTTTTCTCAATTCTAGAGTTTCTCCCACTGTTGAGGGTGCCACTATTGGCCTTTATTCCTTGAGAAAGGAGTCTCCTCTCTAAAAAGAAGATTAATATCAATAGTGAAACTATTGTTGGTGAAGTTGATAAGGTTAAGAACAAGTATAAGAATGATAATTTCTTTAGGGGCAAGGCCATGGTGTTGGATGGTGATAAAATTTTGGGTTCAATGGTGAGAAGATCTACCAAACTTATTGCTAAATTGTTGAATCTTACCAACAGTAACTTGGAAGAAGATAATCTTGAGGTTAATGTTGTCGACTCTAGCAACATGGCCACTTCTTCAATAGATCAAGAGAGTTCTGATAATGACATTTCTAATGATAACAATGTGGCTATCAATGTTAACTTTGAGTTAGATAAAGATAATTTGGTTGATAACTCTCTTGTGAAAGAGTCTACCAGTACCATTTACTTCAAAGAGATGAATGAGCCCTATGATATTGAATGGATTCCACTAAAAAATTGTCTGATGATCCAGAAAAGGAGGAAAAGACTATCATCATTGAGAACCAAGAGGAAAAGACTACCAACACAAAGAACCCCTGCTCCCACTATGATAGAAATGTAAAACTTATGGCTTCTATTTAGGACAAAATGGACAATCTAGAAAATAAGGTGAATAGTGTCCTTAGGTTTAGCTCCAAGGTGATGCATAGGTCGAATTCAACCCTCATGTTGCTTCATTTTGCTGAGTGACAACAAGAAAGGGTTGGGTGCTACTACTGCTAACAACTCTACTCAAGAAAAGTCCAAGAAGGAAAAGGATATTGAGAAAGAGATATTGAAGTTTTTCATTAGGGATTGGGGGAATGTCTCTTCTCCTTAAGAAATGTCTTAGTTCCCTCTATGAATTTTTGGTTGTTTCTGGTTAGTCTACTATTAGTTGTTGTTTGTATTTTGTTTTGGCTCTTTGTTTGTTTTAGCTTTTAGGATTGCTTTGTAATAGGGGCGGGATCCTTGTTTCTTATTTTATCTAATAAAAAACAATATATTTCTTCTAAAATCAAAATTTAATAATATGGAATTTGAATATTCATGCATGAAAATTTGTTCCATTATAAAAGAATTCAATTTTTGAGATAGTGAAAAATGTATTAAAATATGTAAGTTTTTACTATATGGAAGTCATAAAGTCATCTCAAATTTTTGCCTTGTGTTAATGAAATTTATCACTAAAACCTAGAACTAAACTAATCTAATATCAATATAAAACAAAGGCAAAAAGGTAAGGGAAGAAGGAAAATGTTAAAGAGAAAAAAAAACAAATCTGAACATGTTTTTGATCCTCTGACACATGCTTTTGCAAATGGATGCATTCAATGTGAAACCAATATCTGATAGACCCATTACTTGCAATCCAAACATGATAGTGCAATTTTCAAAGGGTTTAAAACCATGTGTGTGATTGTTGTCAAATTTTAGCCCACATAAATGTGCTCATGTGATCACACAAAACACCTCTCCATCAACGAAACATCAGTGGTGTAAACACATGTTGAATCCATTGACATTTAGTGAATTAAATCTATAGAATAATGTGAAAAGGAAACAAATTTAGAGTTTGGAAAACACTATTAAAAGTGAAAACTTAGAAAAAATGGAGCAAAATATGACATGGTGTATTCAAAATGATTTTCTATGGGTTTCCCAATGCTTTACAATGAGTTTCAAGTGAGTATAAATAGGCACATTTGGATGTGGAAGACAAACAATCATTCCCTCCAAAACATAAAAGACAAATTATGTTGAATTGACAAGGGTCATTTTGGCTTTCCCTTCATATTCTATTCCTTCCTTTAGGCATCCCACAAAGGTGACCCTTCATTTCCAAATATGTATTTCCCTTAATAGAATTTAGAAAGATCTAATAACCCTAGAGCATGTTTAGAAACATTGTTGCATTTATCTTTATCATCTAATATTCCATAACCAAATCTTCTATGACAAACTTAGTTTGTTGGAAGCTCTTGATTGAAGATTAGATGGTTTACTCTAATGTTCTCCAAAAGTAACATATACTTTGTTGTAATAGCACCCATTTTCCCTTGTCTATGAAAGTACTATTCTAAAATATTCAATTGAATACCTTTTTTCCTCATTTCATCAAGATGTTACCTACAATTATAATTTTAACCTCTACAATTCACAAGGCAATCCTAAGAAACTTCCATTCCCTGACCAAATTCTTTGAAACTATTCCCCTAGTAGTCACTAAGTTTAACAAAGAAATTATATTCCTTATCTAGAATTGGAACATTTGTCAAGGTATTGAAGGGAACATAAACCATCATACAATGTAGTTTAACCTCAATAACAATTGGGTAAATTGTTAATCTTATGCTTTTGAAAGAAACTTGTGTAGTAGCTTCTCCAATATCTCATGCTTCTCTAGATGGGTTATTTATGATAAAAACACCTTCATTTGTACTAACTAGTGCCCTTGCTCTCCTCCACATAAACCATTTCCTATGATACTAAAATAAAATGACTCCCTACACGAAGAATTGGATTTCTTGGACTTACTGATGCAGGAGCATCAAGTGATGTAAGGGAAATATTGCATCACTAAAAAATGATGATTTTGTTTCCTGTTCTTTTCAATTTTTATATTTTTGCATACCCATTTGCTTGAATAATGATTCAAAACCTTCAAAGTTTACAAAAGGCTAAGAATACAAGGACTTACTATTTTTAGTAACCCTATATCAAAGAAGTGGTTGGGTCTGAAATTTTCCCAAAAGCTTCAGAATAGCAACATAGACATTTTTGGTAAATTTTAGTCTGAGATCATGTCTGGATTTCAAGATATTGAAGCTTTAGTTTTTGAGGTTCATGGAAAAATTTTGAAATCAATTTTGAGGCACTTAAGGGCTCCTAAACATCTTGAAAATTGATCAAAAATCAAAGTATCCCTTAACAAAACATTTTGTGGATCTTCAATTTTCTGTGAGCTTTTCAACACATCAAACCATTTGTCAATCGGACACCCAGTTCAAAAGTTATGGCTCCCAGAAGTTGAGCTACCAGCTAGTTTCTCAATTTTAAAATTTTAAGAATTCTTTCTTGGGCGGAAAAAAGGGACAATTGGGTTCATTTTGGTGTCCAAATAGGAGTTACACATTTCAAAGCAAGCTGACATTGGGGAAATTACACTAAGTGGTGCTGATGTGTATTTATAGCCTATTTTCTAGAAGTAGTAAGGGGAGAGTGATTGGCAAGTCCTATTTATGCAAATAAAGAGGTCAGGTAGATATCAGGAGATAGCTCCAGAAGACTTGGTAAGTTAGATATTTCTGTGATAAGCAGGCATATGACCCTATGAGTTGTATTTCAGATTTGTAGCCTTTTACATGCAAGTTTAATGGAAAAATTCTAAAACAGTTTACAGTTTGCTTAACTAATCTTTCTTGAAATCTTGTTCTTGTCTATTTGAAATATATAAATTGTTGTTGTATGTGTTTTGGGTGGAGTCCACCCTCATCAATTGGTATCAAAGCAAGGGTTCCTGAGTGTGTAGATAGATTGTCAATTGTGAGGCAGTTTGTACCAGGACCTGAGGTTGTGGATTTTCTATAGAGATCAAAATGCCTCCACGAAGAAATTGTGGTGGTAGAAATGCTTTGACAAAAGAGGGTTTTAGAGCCCAAAGGCAAATTGATGCATTGCAAGATGAGCTGTAAAGAGGATTTGGGCCAAGAATAGGAGAAGAAAGCAAAGATGAAGCTGAAGAAAAAGAGTTATCCAAGCAAGAACAAGATGATGCAGGGGATCCTAAGCAAGTTAGGTTGTCAAGGGCCATTTCAAAGATTAGAAAAGAGGCCTAGGATTGAATTTTTTACCTTTTCTAGGGATTTGAATCTGGAAGAGCTTATTGATTGGATAAATGATATGAAGGAATATTTTGAGTATGAAGATGTGGAAGACCTAGAACGGGTCAAGTTTGCAAAAATGAAGTTGAAGGGCCATGCCAGTATTTGGTGGAAGGAGGTCCAATTAGAGAGAAATAGAAGAGGAAAAGGAAAGATTACCAGATGGGATCAGAAGGTGGACAAACTAAAGAAGTGTGGAGTATGAGTTGGAGTTGTTGAAGAAGCTACATGGATTGAAGCAAGGTAATAAGTCCATTTAGGAGTATACAGAGGAGTTTTATAAGATTATAATTAGAAAAAGCCATGTGAAGGCCAATAAGGAGAAGACAACCCATTATATTAATGGGTTAAGGCCAAGTATTCAAGAGGAGCTAAGCATGGTCAGAATGACCACTATAGAAGATGCATACTAGTTCTCCTTGAAGGTGGAAAAGAAACCAAATAAAAGATTTGAAAGTAAGCAAAGAGGAAGAGGTCATGGCAGAAGGACTGGTGGAAGATCCTATCGAGGCTGAAATGAAGATCAAAATAAAAGTGAGGAAGTAGGCACCAGGTGAAATCAGAAAGGAGATAATGCCTATTACCATCATGACCAAAATAATAATGAGTAAAGAGGAAGAGGAAGACTTGGGCAAGGACTTGGAAGAGGACATTTTAGAGGAACCTATTTCCAATGTGGAGAAGAAGGACATCAAGCCTACTAGTGTCTCCAACATCAAGGAAGGAGAAATAGAAGACTTGAAGGTAATGCACGAGTTGCACATGTAGATGAAGATGCATAGTCTAAGTAATCTGAAGATGCTGAAAGGGGAGAAACCCTAGTTGTTAGAAGAATCTTGTTAAATGAGGAGAAAGAACTAGATCAAAGGAAAAGTTTATTCCACACAAGGTGCAAGTGTGAAGGTAAGTGTTGTGATATTATTATTGACAGTGGAAACACTGATAATCTTGTCTTAGAGGAGATGGTTAACAAGTTAAAGTTGACAAGGAGAAGGCATCCACATCCATATCAGATTGTAGGGTTATAGGACCATAGAGCTTTGGTCAATGAACATTGTTTAGTCAAGTTCAAGATTGGAGACTACCATGATGAGGTGTTGTGTGACATCATACCGATGGATGTATGGCATATGCTATTGGAAATGCCATGGCAGTATGATAGGTGTGCTATCCATGATGGCCATGCAAACACCTATTCCTTGACAAAGGAAGAAGTTCGTCATAAGTTGAAACCCTTGAAGGAGGTGGAAGAAAAGGTGTGTAGTACTACAAGAATTTGCTTGGTATATGGTAGGCAATTTTTGGATTGTATGAAGCACAAGCATCATTACTTTGCATTGATTCCTAAGATTAGCCAGGAGAAATGTGAAGATGTATCGACAAAAGTCTCAGATATGTTGGAAGAATTTCAGGACATTGTCTGAGATAATGTACTAGAAGGATTACCTTCGGTGAGGAAGATAAGTCACCAAATGGATTTGATACCAGGAGCTAGTTTGCTGAATAAGGAATCCCATAGAATGACTTGTGTAGAGAATGATGAGCTGAACAAATAAGTTCATGAGCTATTAAGGAAAGGACTGATAAGGCAGAACCTAAGTCCATGTGTAGTACGTACAGTACTAGCACCAAAGAAAGATGGGGAGTGGAGAATGTGTAGCGATTCTCAATCCATCAACAAAATTACAATCAAGTACAAATTTCCATTGCCAAGGATGGATGATGTTATGGATTGCTTGATTGGAGCCAATTACTTTACAAAGATTTATCTGAAGATTGGATATCACTAGAGCCAAATTAGAGAAGGAGATGAATGGAAGATAACCTTCAAGACTAAGGAGGGCCTATATGAATGGTTAGTCATGTCATTTGGGCTAACCAATGCACCAAGCACATTTATACAGCTCATAAACGAGGTACTAAAATATTTTTTGGGTAAATTTGTCATTGTTTATTTGGATGATATTTAGATTTTCAGCAAGAATTTGGAGGAACACTTGATGCATGTTTGGAAAGTTTTTGAGAGGTTGAGGGAAGAAAAGTTGCTTATTAATCTGAAGAAATGTAGTTTTGTGAAGAGGGAGTTAGTGTACCTGGGATTTTTTTATCTTAGCTTAGTGTCTTAAAATGGATCCGGAGAAGGTGAGGGATATCATTGAATGGCCTACTCCAAGGAGTGCTATAAAGGTATGCTCTTTTCATGGTTTGGCACGTTTTTATAGAAAATTTATCAGGAATTTTAGTAGCATTTGTGCACCCCTAATGGAGACAATGAGAGGGGATACAAAAGAGTTTAAATGGAATACAGGAATAACTAAGAGTTTTGATACATTGAAGTAGAAAGTTACAAAGCAACCTATTTTGGCACTTCCAGATTTTAATAAGGTATTTCAGGTAGATTGTGTGGTAGTGCTATAGAAGTTATTTTGAGTCAAGAAGGTAAGCCCATTGCCTATTTTAGTGAGAATCTTAATCATGCCAAGAAAAAGTATTTTGTTTATGATCAAGAGTTTTATGCTATAGTTCAAGCTTTGAAGAAATGGAGACATTATTTGTTGCTGAAAGAGTTTGTTTTATATGTTGATCATCAAACTTTGTAGTATCTTAATAGTCAAGGAAAGTTAAATCAGAGGCACTTAAAATGGATTGAGTTTTTTTAGAGTTATACTTTTTTTGAAGCACATGAGTGGAAATTTCAATAGAGTTGCAGATGCCTTAAGCAGAAGGCACATTTTGTTGATAGAGATAAAGATAGAGGTTGTTGGGTTCAATGAACTCAAGAATTTGTACCTTGAAGATTCAGACTTTACAAAGTCCTGGAAAGCTTGTTTGGATGCTATTACCTTGGATAGGATGAGATGGTTGGATTACATAATCCAAGATGGTATGTTGTTCGGATGAAGCCAATTGTGTATTCTGTTCCATGAGAGAACCTGATTAAGGAGAAGCATAGTGGAGGGTTGGCAGGACACTTTGGTCAAGATAAGACCATTGCTCTTATTAATGAGAATTATTACTGGCCATAGTTACACTAGGATGTGAATAAATTTGTGCAAAGTTGTAGAGTATGCTAGATGGCCAAAGGAGTGAGTCAGAATACTAGGCTATATCAGCCATTACATGTACCAAAGCGGCCATGGGAGGATATCAGCATGGACTTTGTTCTGGGTTTACGGAGGACATAGAGAGGGCATGATTCAATATTTGTGATGGTTGATAGATTTTCAAAGATGACACATTTCATTTTGTGTTAGAAAACTAGTGATGCTATTCACATTACAGAGTTGTTTTTCAGAGAGGTGGTTAGACTACATGGTCTACCAAGGAGTATAGCTTTAGATATAAATACTAATTTTGTTTGGTATTTCTGGAGCACCTTATGGAAGGAGCTGAAGACTAAGTTGAAGTTTAGTTCTGCACATCATTTGCAGGCTGATGGACAAATAGAGGTAGTGAATTTTAGATTTTAGACAACCTGCTGAGATGCTTAGTAGGAGATAAGCCCAAGGGATGGGGATTGATATTACCATAGGCAGAGTTTGGTTATAACAATTTTATCAATAGGAGTATTGGTAAATCTCCATTCCAAATTGTATATGGGAGTAGTCCATGAAATGCTTCTAAGTTGAGAAATATAGATAGAGGAGAGAAGAGTAGTGCTGAGGCTGAAGACTTTGCAAAACACCTGAAGAGCTTGCATGAAGAGGTACAACATCATATTAATAAAATGAATTCTTGGTACAAGGATAAGGCAAATTAGAAGTGAAAGTTTAAGGAATTCAAGGTTGGTGATGAAGTCATGGCTCACCTAAGGAAAGAAAGGTTCCCAATGGGAACATATAATAAGTTGAAAATGAAGAAATTTGGACCATGTAGGATTCTAAAGAAGCATGATTTAGGAAATGCATATGAGGCAGAGATGTCAAGTGGAATCAACATTTCCTCTGTGTTCAACATTGCTAATTTAACAGAGTATCATGAAGGTGACACAAATGATGGACCAACAAAAGAGCATTGGAGTATCTCGACATCTACTTCAAAAGAGGAGATAGAAGAAATATTAGACAGCCATGTGGGAAGAAGTACTCAAAATAGGCAATATGAAGAATATTTGGTGAAGTGGAAAGGAAGGCCTATCGAATATTCTTCTTGGTTGTCTAAGCCAGAGGTTGACCGTTTGGGTTTTCATTAAACACTTGAGATGTGACAAGGTAACTTCTCAAATTACCCTGGGTGTCTAATGCAGGAGCATCCAATGGTGTAAGGGCAATCTTGCATCACCTAAAAAATAATGATTTTGTTTCCTGTTCTTTTCAATTTTTGTATTTTCAAATACCCATTTGCTTGAATAATGGTTCAGAACCTTCAAAGTTTCTAAAAAGGCTAAGAATACCAGGACTTACTATTTTTAGTAACCCTATATCAGAGAAGTGGTTGGGCTAGAAAATTTCCCCAAAGATTCAGAATAGCAACATAAATATTCTTGGTAAATTTCAGCCCAGGATCATGTCTGGATTTCAAGATATTAAAGTTTTAGTTTCTGAGGTTCATGGAAAAAGTTTCGAAATCAATTTTGAGCCACTTAGAAGTTCCTAAATATCTCAGAAAATTGATCAAAATCAAAGTATCCCTTAATGAGACATCTTGCAGACCTTCAATTTTTCATGAGTTTTCCAATGCATCAAATGGTTTGTCAATTCAGACAGCTGGTTGAAAAGTTATGGCTATTGAAAGTTGTACTACCTAGTTTCTCAATTTTAAAATTTGAAGAATTTTTTCTTGGGTGGAAAAAGGGATAGTTGAGTTCATTTTGTGCTAGTTAACACAGGGGCTTGTTTGATAGCTTCTTTAATTCCTTTGAATGATCTAGTGGGCTCCCCTTTTCAATATATGCCCTATCCCTTTATTATCATTTTAAAAATTGCCTTAATCCTTTTTAACAAAGTTAGGGATAAATCCTTTGACAAAATTAACTTGCCTAAAGAATGACTATTTTTTTTAGCTGTTTTAGGAATTTGGATTTTATCAATGGATTCCACTCTTTCTAGATCAATCCTAATACAATCCTTTGACACAATATACCCTAATATATTTCCTTCTTCCATACCAAAGCCACACTTCTTGGGGTTTAGAGAGACTCTTATATTCAATACAACATATGAATATTTTCTCAAGGTGTTCACAATGTTGAGATGCTAACTTGGAGAATGTTGTCAAATCATCTTGACATAATACTAGGATGGCATCGATGAGACTAGAAAATATCCATGTCCATAACTCTTTCAAAAGTGGCTCCAATATTGGTTATCTCGAATGCCATCTAGACATACACATAAGTGCTCCCTGGGGTGTTAAGGGTAGTTTTATATTAGTTAGATTATTTAACCTTGATCTAATTTTTCCTTGAGAAACCATCCACCATAGATAGTAATTCACAACCAGTGACCTTCTGTAACATAGCCTCCATGTGGGAAGGGGATAGTTGTCCTTAAGTGATGACATTTATATTCCTAAAGTCCACACACAACCTTATATCACCATTTTTCTTCCTCACAGGGACTGGGTTGGACATCCAAGTTGAGTGCCTAATAGGCTTAATAATTCCTTCATCCTTGAGCTTAGTTAGCTCCTATTGCATCTTAGGGGCTAGGATAGGGTTTATTAGTCTTTATTTTTCTTAAAAGGTTTGGCAGTATGCTTCAAGAGAATTTAATGTTCAAACAAGTCTTCTCAATAGGCCTTAAGTTCATCATACGACCATGCAAACACTTTCTCAAACTTTCTTAGCAATTCAATTAACATCTTCTTGACTGTGGAGTTCAACCTTTTTCCAATGTACATACTATGGAGTTGAGTCAGTCTGCAAATTAATTTCTTCCACATCCATTTCATTTACTAGTTGTGCTTTAGTTTTGAATCTATTAGCACCATCAAAGGACCTTTCTAGTGCCACCTAACATTGAGTAATTGTGTTGGTATTTATTTGAATTATTTCATTGTCATATTGTAATATTTGATTAGAAACCCCATAGAAGCCAAGAATCACGTACAATCAAAACAACCTTCCACAAGAGAGAAGCAATGGGTAAATTTCTATGAAGCCAATAAAGTGTATTAGATGTATACAAAATGGTGCATACATAATGATACAATGATAAAACCTTGTTGTAAAGTCAAGGTTGAAACCCTAAGTCATACTAAGATCAAATGACAATTGTCTCAATTATATGGCTTGAGACAAAAATATAAGTGACCTAAGTAAGCTTAAGTATGCAAGTGTGAATAGGACCTAATGTGAACTAGTTAGGTAAAACACCTTTTTCACACTAAGACCCCCTTAAGTGAAACTTAGGGAGAAATAAAGATGCAATGATGAATGGGTCATAGCTAAAAGGCCATGTTAGGTACCCATGTACAAAAGATATCTCACAAACAAAGTAAAGGAGAAAAACCTGAAGGAAAAAAACCCTCTCCAAAAGAGAAAAAAGGATTAAAAATGTGATGGATAGAGGAATAAATATGACCCCCTAAGGAATACATCCAACACAAACATACAATGAATAACCCCCTATAAGAGAGAGAATGATATGATAGATCCCCTCCACAAAGAAGTAGCTCCTATGCAAATAGTGATTTCCTAAAGACAAAACATAATCCATTGCCTGCAAACAAAATTTCTCCGCCTGGGAAGAAACTAATCCAATGGTGGATGTAGAAGAAACTCCCACAATCTAGATGAAAGGTGAATCAAAATCCAAATGCGTGTCTCAAAATACAATTCGGGTGTCCTCATGTTGCAAAAAGATGTCTCCTATAAATTAGGGACTAAATGCCTAATCAAAGAAGTAGAACTAGGAGAGGAAAGATACTAAAATACATCTAAAAACACTAAAGATGTGATGACATCACTACTATAAAAAATGAGAGATAAACCCTCAAACGTGTCCTCCAAATCTGAAATGTGAGACTCCATAAACATGGATGATATGCCTAATAAATAAGAATCTCAATGAGGTGGATCTAAAAGACTAAAATGCTTCTGCTACAAAGAATCACTAGTAGCTCTCAAAGAAACAACTTTAAACTCTAAAGTAGAAACAAGTGATGGAGTTATGATCTCAATAGGAGGATAAGTAGAAGTAAGAGAAGTCTCCGTGTCATCATAACAATCAAGACTTACTACATATTCAAGCTCCTCTTTTGTATCATTATCAAAGGGTATATGATCCACATTAGTAAGGGGTATGAGGCAATCCATATTAGGATCATATAGGAATGGAGAGAGGTGCGTCTCCATAAATCTCCCAAATTCTAGTCCAAGGAGTGTGTGGGAACTCAATATGTGAGATAGAACACATAGTGTCAAAACCAACACTAGAACCAATCAATCCTAGGACATGATCAATCCTATTTCCCCATGCAAATTTCCTTCCAGGTGTATTTGGTTTAGATATGAGTACATAAAGATAAGGTAAAAGATTGAGTCACCTGAGACGTTTTAGGATGCCATTTTGCCAAGACTCATAATTATCCTTAGTTAAGGTGACGACAAAAGGATTAATGACAAAACCCATTGCGAGAGTAAATAGGATTTTATCTATTTACGTTTTCTTAAGTTTACTTAGGCACATAATAATTTAATAGTTATATTTTTAGAAGTTATTCCTGCAACAAGTTAGGGTAGTTAATTCACAGGAATGTATGGCTTTATAAGCCAATATAATACAATGTAATAATCAATTTTTTCATATGAATCAATATCACATTTTCTGGATCATTTTACAAATTCTTCTATGGTTGATTGCTCCTAGTTAGATCAAGAAAGACTGTAGCTTCTAATGGGCCTCTAATTTCTCTCCCTACATGGTATCAAAGCTTGAACCAAGGAGTTTTTTTCCTAGAGAATTGGTGGCTTGCAACTTTTTTTCTCATTACTATTTGCAAGGTGAATTGTGAGAATTAAATTGTGCAGATCAAAGTGATGTAAATGCATATCTTTGCTACCCAAATGATATTGCCTTGAATCTAGAAAATCATGGAATAAAGTACTATTGAAGGCATGCAACCTATTTGAAAGAGTGAGTAGTCTCCATCTCCCTGTTTGGTGTGAGGATCCTCCTATGTCCTAATGCGTCTCTGATCTTGGGTGGTAGTTTGTAATCATAGTGAGGTTGCTTCTATCCAGAGACAAGTACCATTCACCAGAGGAAGGCTCACAACCCATGGCATTAGTTGAGAGAGGTCCGGTTATAGACCTGACCTTGAGGAAGGCTTGGAATATCTATCAATGGAACCTTGAGTTGAGCTAACAATGATGAGAAAGCAAGAAAATCATTTTTGTTAAACGTAGATTTGAACTGATCCAATAATTTTGAGACATACACTACGGAGGCACCCACGCATTCTACTCATAGAGAAAGGATGCAGGACTCCTTTGCACAAAGGAAGCACACTTGGATTCAACACAAAAGGGTGCAATTTGCATAGAGCAGTCACACCCTCATGACTTGTCATTGGCCATTTCATCTAACAAAAAATTTATATATTCTAAAGTTTCAAGCAAATTTTTCTCTAGTTTAGGGTTCACATCTCATAGCGGAAGCAGTGTGGGCCCATACATAGTGGACATTGGAGTGGGTTTGGGACTTTAGTCCCACATTGAAAGAGAAGTAGTGTTATTTGAACTTTATATAGCCCAACGCTCATGTTGAAAGTGTGAGTGATCTCCACAGGATCATGAAACAATAAGAACTTCATCTACGCACACATGTTGACTTGGAGTTTGTGTCATTAATTTGGCATTATGACTTGGAGAGATGATGTGGCACCTATGTGGCAAGGGCCATCCACTACTTGATCATGCTATCACCCAAAAGGGCTTTATTTTGCCTCCAGTAGGCCCTATCCAGGCTCTCTCTCTTTTTTTTCTCATTGGTAGCAGGTGGTCATGTGGGTGACCAGGGGTCAATCTGCCCTAGGGCTCAATCCAGCCCCCTCTTTTATTCAGTGGGCTCCAAATAGGGAATTTTTTTTCCACAGAGGATATCTTGGGCATACAAAGTTAGAATTTTGAGTTCCATGTTGGAAAGAAAATTTCACCAACCTCATAGTGGTGTAGGTGAATCTACCTAATTTTTCTATTTATCAATATTTATTGCATCTTGAAGTCAACCTTTTATTTTGGACTCTTGAGCTTGTAACTTGGTGGCTCGCATGGTTGAACTAGGATTTGAGGTTCTTACTCCTAATAATTATCATACATGGAAGGTGAGAATGCAATGATTACTTTATTCTAAGGGATTATGGTCTACCTTTAATGAAGAATAACCAAATATCACTAGGGAGTTTGAGGAGTTTTCATATCAAAATAAGTGTGACGAGGTGATGGGCTTGATTGCACTACATTTTTCAGATTCCTTGTTCTTCCACATTGAGTGGTTCAATACACCATGAGAGGCATGGAATAAGATTAAGGATCTCTTTGGTTCAGTTAGTGATATTAGAGCTATACAGTTAGAAGCATAAATTGCATCTCTTTCTATTGATACATTTCATTCTATTGAGGATTATTTGGTTAAATTCAAGTCTTTATGTTCTCAATTGATGGGTTGTGGGAAAGAGAAAACTGATAAGGAATGTATATTCTTGATTTTGTCTAAATTGATGGGTGTCTTTTCATATTTTTCCACTTCCTTTTATTCCACTATGGATGGGTTGGGTGACAAATTTGATATGCCATCTTTTGAGACATTTTGTGAGAGGTTGACTAGGGAACAATCAAAACTTCATCAAAATGATGTCATTAAGTCTCATGCATTGGTTGCCACTTCACCCAAAGGGAAATGGAAGAAAAAGAATAAGCCCAAGATAGAATCTTGTGAGACTTCCACCACCTCTTCTAAAGAGGTTAATCCTAAGAAGGAGAGACCCAAATGTACCTTTTGTAAGAAAGATAGGCATAGTGAACAAAATTGCTACAAGAAGGAAATTCATGAGTTGAAACAATTACTCAAGGAACATCATATAACCATTCCTTCTTCATCTAGTTCATCTTCTTCTCCTTCTACCAAACATGAGGATAAAATTACTTCCCCTAGTTACAAAGGAAAGGGTCATGCATTAATTACTACTCATGCACCTAGGGATGTCAGATGGATTATTGATTCAGGAGATTTAGTTCATATTACTCATTTAACTAATCTTAGAGATCCATATTATGATAGACTCTTGATTGCAAATAATCAATTCATTCATGTTGCTGCAATAGGTAATATTGATTTGGGTGATGGTTTGGTGGCTAATGTTCATTACATTCTCGAGATTGTCCATAATTTACTTTCAGTATATCAGATTACACATGTAGGAAACACAATTGAGTTTACTTTAGGTTCAGTATTCATTCATCGTGATATAGGAGAGATGTTTATAGTGGGTAGGGTTGATCATCAGTCCAAGGTATTTACATTTGATCACTTCATTGATGATGATGATCCTTATGTTCCTTTGACTCCTCCATCTAGTGTGTAGAGTAATTCAGTTCCATCAAATGGGTTTGTGGATCTAATCACGATTCCCCCATTACCTGCTACATCAAAGTTGATAGTCGACATGGATAATAAGACTTTGACACAACATGACTTCATTGGTTCTTTAGATTTGTGATTTTAGGATGGTTTCATTTTAGGTCTATCTGACTTGGCTTCTCATTCTTCTACTTCATATTTGGAGAACATGCTTGAGGAGGTATCACTTCTCTTTACAGATTTCACATTCAAGGATGTTCTTGAGTCTCCTTCATCCATTGTTCTTCATTGATCGGGGATCTTCCTAGTCTTGATGAAACATTTTAGAGGCACTTGACTCTTCTTCTAAACTTTCATTAGTGAGACTTCTCCCTTATTTCATCATGGATATGGAGTTTCTTCTACCAGTGGATCTCTTTCTTCCCAAGGGTAGACATGTTATTTATCGTCATTGGAATCTCTTTTGGCTTCAAACATACTTTAAGGGTTTTGAGGATACTTCATTATGGGGGGGGAAATGTTGTCTCTATCTTTCCCTTCATTGGAGGGGTAATTGTATTATATTCTCATGATGGATGTAGTTCTTCGGGGGTATTGCAGAGACCTCCATACATCACATGATCTATCACTTGCATTATCTCTTTTTTGGAGAGGAGTTTTATCGGATAGGGTTTTCTCCTTTTCTCCATTTACAAGAGATTTAGTTGCATGATTAGTTGTGCATGGGTACCTAACATGGCCTAGTTGCTAGAACCCATATATTACATTCTGCATATTAGTCTTGCATAAAAATTCTTCTCCCTAAGTTGCACTTAAGGGGGGTTTTAGAGTAAATAGGATTTTATATATTTACATTTTCTTAAGATTACTTAGGCACATAATAATTTAATAGTTATAGTTTGGGAAGTTATTCCCATAACAAGTTAGGCTAGTTAATTCATAGGAATGTATGGCTTTATAAGCTAATATAATACAACGTAATAATCAATTTTTTCATATCAATCAATATCACATTTTTATGGCTCATATTACAAATTCTTCTATGGTTGATTGCTTCTGGTTAGATCAAGGAAGACTACAATTTCTAATGGGCCTCTGATTTCTCTCTATACACCCATGATATTTCCTCAAATGATAAAATCAAAGATCAACAATCTCAATACATATTCATTTTGATAAATGAAGCTCACGCAAGAAAACATAACCTTTCCAAGTTCTAGGATGTCTAGGATATCAACTAGAATGCAAATATTTGACAAACTAAATAAAAACACCTTGGGCTAAATCTACAAAATTAGATGGTTAACTATGTAGAGCTCTCCAATACCTTTCCAACACCTATTTTCTTGAAAAAAGAGATTCTAGGTGAAAGTTACGAGCTCAAAAGCTAAAATGAATGATCTAACTTCAAACAATAATAAAATAAACTAATAGTAAAATCTAGAAAAAATACCAGTATCACTAGAAAGTTCTTAGAAATAGCTTTCGAATGCCTATTCGTTTATGAATTTTCAATACCATATGCCCAAGTTATGCCAAAAAGAATAAAAATACCCCTTGTAGGGCCAAAAAAGGGCACTTAACCCCCCTAGCTAGGTGTTGGTCACCCATAAGACCAAGTGTTGAGTGTTGGGTGCTTTATCAGTGGCTTAGTGGTAGATTTTAGGTGGATAAAGAGGATAGGATGTGCATCGGTGGCAGGGCAGTGGTTGATTAGCGGTGGCCTATTTCTTGTCTGATGGCTGATTAGGCTAGTTTTAGCCCAAAGGCCCGGCTACCTCAACCTAAAAATGAGCTTGTATGTCATGATCAGGGCACAACCTATGCCTTTTTAAACATTTTTAAAATTACATTAATATTTTTAGGAAAGTTATGTTAGATTCAGGACAGACAACTAAGAGGGGGGGTGAATCAGTTGTCAAAAACTTTCTTTCAATTACACACTTAAATCTTCTTAGTGATTTAGCAGCATATCAATAAATCAATCATGGAAACATAATGCATTAAATCAAGAGCAGAAACACATCAACACATAAGACACCAATATTTTGACATGGAAAACCCAGTTAAGGGAAAAACCAAGGTGTGATTAACCCAAAATTATATTCTCTATTAGAAGAATAGAAAGAACAAAATGGCACATGCTAATTAGGGCTCACTGCCCAAGCACACTGCTCATAAGAGGCTCACTACCTACAAGAGACACACTGTCTACAATTTAGTAAGTATCACATACATGAACTAGAGAATAGCATCTTCACCATGCTTGAATCAGTTCCATTTAAGTCCAATACTTTTGCTCTGCCTTTTGGTCTCCTCCTCGCTACCATGCTCACATCTCCACAAGTCACACTTTGAAATGACTTTACAACTCCTTATTTATATAAGGCATCGACTTAGGAATAATCATCTAAGTTGGTAAACATCTACAAGAACATCTACAGAATGTGTAACTCATCCAGTTGGCCAATCTCAGGAAGAACACCATCATCCAGAAGTTATTCTTCAATTGCAAACTCCAAATCCAATGTGGACCACCAACACAAATTGGACACGATCCAAAGACCTCCACAAGCTTGTTTGAATCACCAAGAACATCCACATTTCATCTGCTTACTGAAATCCTTCTCTCCTTCATCTGGAACCTCAAGAACACAGTTTGTCATCACTGTCACAAAGGAATGGATGCTTGCAGACCTCCATACCATGAACCAATCAAGTTGAAACTTCGCAAAGAATTCCTTAACACTCCCTTAGATCTGCAGAACATGATAATGCATTTCTAGATCTCACCAGACCTATCTGTGTCACTCTGTCACCTCTAAACACCTGCCAGAACTAGTTTAACTTGAGTGGCCACAACTTCTTCAGATCTTCATACAGACCTCTGAAATCTTTACTGGATCATCTTAAGACACATATCTACAAACCCTTTAAACCACATCTTCTAATCCTCATCGTAACTTGGACTTTTACCTTACTGTCTTCACTATTCTTCATTGTTCCTGATATGACCAATTTTCTCAATATCCTCAGCAAACAGATCATCCAATCCTTATCATTAATGCAACAGGAGTATGTTGACATCAATGACAACACTGGTTAGGCCCATACTTGCAACAATCTACCCCTTTATCATTGATGGCAACATATGATGTGAAAAATTATTTTAACCATCAAGACAAAAACTTCTCCTTTCTGTCACAACTCCCCCTATCAGCAACAACCATTCACATATCTTCTTTTTCATTCCTTCCCCCCCCTTTGATCAGCAACCACTTGTTTTTCACATGTCTTCTCTCCCCCTTTGACATCAATGGCAAATGGCACATACTTGCATTTCCACCACTTCAGAATCATACCAGTTGCTCCCCCTGAGTAGTAGCTCCCCATCATCAATCCAGACCACAAGATATGACTATGATATCCACCACACTGATGCACATTAGTGCACCTTAGTTCATCATCAGAGGGGCAATAACCCCTAACTTCTCCCTGAGATACTCAAAAAAGTCCTTAGGTAGAGGTTTAGTAAAGATGTCTACAATCTGATCCTTGGAAGGCACAAACTCCAATTTGACTTCATTCTTGTTCACTTGCTCTCTCAAAAAGTGAAACTTGATGGATATATGTTTAGTCTTTGAATGCAACACTAGATTCTTAGATATATTTATTGCACTTGAATTATCACAGAAGATTGTGATAGGTTCCTCATACTCCACTCTGATGTCTCTTAGCATTTACTTCATCCACAAAACTTGAGTGCAACTACCTGTTGCTGCAATATATTCTGCTTCTGCAGTGGACAAAGATATTGCCTCTTGTTTCTTGCTCAGCCAAGAAACCAATCTCTTCCCTAAAAAGAATGCTCCACCACTGGTACTCTTCCGATCATCCACATCTCCTGCCCAATCCGTATCTGTATATGCATGAAGAAAGAAATCATGATCTCTAGGATACCACAATCCATACTCAACTATTCCTTTTAGATATCTAAAAATCCTCTTGATTGCCATGACATGAGATTCTCTAGGATCAGCCTAAAATCTAGCAACAAGATCCACAACATTCATAATGTCAGGTCTAGTTTGAGTGAGATGCAAAACACCCTAAAATTTAGATTCAAACTGATCTAGTAAATTAGGGAGAAGAGATGAGTTTTAATGAGCCTAATCAAGAATCAGAAGTGCAAGAAATTCCCAAAGTTCCCAGGTATGTAAGACTGAACCACTCTGAAGATAAGATCATAGGTGATAAAAGCAAAGGTGTACAAACAAGAAGGAGAATTGCTCAAGATTTAGATGAGTATTGTCTGATTTGAAAGATTGAACCTATGACAGTGAATGAAGCTTGCAATGATGAAAATTGGAGTAAAGCAATGGAGGAAGAGCTAATGCAAATTGAGAAAAATCACACTTGGGATCTTGTTCCCAGACCTAGAAACAAGAATGTGATTGGAACAAAATGGGTTTTCTGGAACAAACTGAATGAAGTTGGTGAAGTAATCAGAAATAAAGCCAGATTGGTCTACAAGGGTTACTCTCAAATAGAAGGAATTTATTTTGAAGAATCTTTTGCTTCGATGGAAAGAATTGAAGCAGTCAGATTATTTCTTGCTTTTGCTGCCTTCAAGGATTTCAAAGTATATCAGATGGATGTCAAGTCTGCCTTCCTGAATGGTGACTTGGAAGAAGAAGTATACATTGAGCAACCAGATGGATTTCAATTGTCTGATCATGGTGATATGGTCTGCAAGTTGAAGAAAGCATTGTATGGACTAAAGCAAGCCCCAAGAGCCTGGTATGAAAGAAGGGGCTTAGGCTCCTTGAATCAAAACACCATTATGATCATCTTCATCATATTCATAAAACCTTAAGGGTTTTTCAATTCCTTCATCAACCTTCACATTTGTACTTTCTATAATATTTCTCAATCTCTTGTTATAACATCGGTATGCTTTACTTTGAGTAGAGTAACCCAAGAATATTCCTTCATCACTTCTAGCATCAAACTTGCCTAGATCTTCATCTTTTTTGATGTAACATTTTCTGCCAAAGACTCTGAAATATCTCATAGTAGGAGTGATGCCAAACCAAAGTTCATAAGGAGTCTTACCGGTATTGCTTCTGATTTGAACTCGATTGAGAGTATAGACTACAGTGTTGACAACTTCTCTCCAATAGATCTGAGGAACATTTTCTTCCATCATCATTGTCCTAGATGCTTCCTGGATGGTCTAGTTCTTTCTTTCCACTACTCCATTCTGTTGTGGAGTCCTAGGAGCAGACAACTGTCTCTTTATTCCATGCTTCTCATAGAATTCTATGAACTCACTGGATGTGAATTCTCCACCTCTATCAAACCTTAGACATTTCAATTTTAATCTGGTTTCATTTTCTACCATAGCCTTGAATATTTTGAATTTCTCAAGAGCTTCTGATTTCTCTTTCAGAAAAGTTACCCACATCGTCTGGGAATAGTCATCAATTAGTAGCATGAAGTATCTATCACCTTGTACACTCCTGATTCTTGCTGAACCACATAAATCAGTATGAATTAAGTCCAATAATCTAGTAGAGGATAGTTCCTTACTCTTGAATGTGACTCTGCTTAGCTTACCCAACTGACATTCTTTGCACAAGCTATTAGTAGGTTTCACCAGTTTTGGAAGATCTCTTATAGGCTGAGTGTTTCTTATCTTGATGATGTTATCAAAATTCACATGACACAACCTCCTATGCCATAACCAACTCTAATCAACTTGAACAAATAAGCAAATTTTATCAGTACCAACCAAGTGGAAGATATTACCTTTAGTTTGAGTACCGGATGCAATCTTTGTTCCAGAACTTCAAAGATCTTGCATTTTCCATTCTTGAATCAGAGATCATAGCCTTTGTCCACCAACTATCCAACACTGAGAAGATTGTGCTTCAATCCTTCAACATATAGTACATTACTGGTTTTGTTCCTTCCATCAAAAGAAATAGTTCCTCTACCTTTGATTCTACTAACAGAATTATCATCAAAATTTACCACTCCTCCTTCATACCTCTCCAAATCTATGAACTTATTTTTGTCACCGGTCATATGGTGAGAGCATCCACTATCTATGACCCAATCATCCTTCTCTTCAACTTGGGCAACCAGAGCTCTTTCCACAGTCTTATGATTGACAGATACAAAGGACATTGGATCTTCTTCCTTGATGGCAATGAACACCCATTCATTTCTAGATTTATTTCCTATCTCTGATTCATCATCTGTTACTCCTTCATTATCATCATCTTCATGTACATAGTAACAGTTCTTTTGGAACTTTAGCTTGTTAGGATTTTGCCTTGAAAATCTTTCTGGACACCTTGAGGCAAAATGACCAATCTTATTACAGTTAAAACACTTAAAAGGCAATTTCCCTTCATACTTACTGGATCCTCTTGGTAGTCTTTTTGCAATAAGGGATTCAAGATGAGCAATTTCTGCTTCTTCTTCCAGGTCTTTTCTTGCTTTTTCATACCATGATAGTTTCCTTGAAGAGTTCTCTCCTAGATCAAACCTTTGTTTACCTTTTACACAGGATTTGGCTTTGAATGCAGATTTAGTCCTAGGAGGGGCATCTCCAAACTTGGTTATTTCAAATGCAGCCAATTTACTAGCCAATTGATCTCTTGTGATAGTTGTATGGGCTCTGAATTCTTCAATGGCAACAACCTTGATTTTATAAGAAGCAGGAAGGGATCTGAGAATTTTGCCAACAATCTCATTTTCATCCAAGACACCACCAACACATCTAATTCCACAAACAAGCTCATTTACTCTTGGCATAAAAGTAGTGATATTTTCATCTTCTCTCATCTTCAGATTTTCAAATTTTCCTTTCAGACTTTGTAGCCTTGCACATTTAACATACTTGTCTCCTTCATGCAGAAGTTCCAATTTTTCCCAAATTTCAAAAGCAGTTGGTAGGTCAACAACATTTGAAAGATCTGAATTAGATAATGCACTTGGAAGAGCTTCTATAGTTCGCAGATTGTTTTTAGCATTTATGATTGCACTTTGGGATTTTGGGCCACCCTGTGGAGGAGTATACTTCGTTGAAGCGATGTTCCAGTATTACATTCCCATACATTGCAAGTGACATTTCATGCAACTCTTCCAGAGACTAAAATTGGTTCCTTCAAACTTCAGACTATCTTTCTTGTAGGATGACATCTTGGATCTCCTCAAACGGTTAAGCTCTTTTAGAGGAACTTAGCTCTGATACCAATTGTTAGATTTAGGATAGACAATTGAGAGGGGGGTTGAATCAGTTGTCAAAAACTTTCTTTCAATTACACACTTAAATCCTCTTAGTGATTTAGCAGCATATAAACAAATCAATCATGGAAACATAATGCATTAAATCAAGTGCAAAAACACATCAACACATAAGACACTGAGATTTTGACGTGGAAAAGCTAGTTAAGGGAAAAACCATGGGGTGATTAATTGAAAATTGTATTCTCTGTTAGAAGAATAGAAAGAACAAAATGGCACATGCCAATTAGGGCTCACTGCCCAAGCACACTACTCACAAGAGGCTCACTACCTACAAGAGACACACTGTCTACAATTTAATAAGTATCACATACATGAACTCGAGAATAGCATCTTCACCATGCTTGAATCAGTTCCATTTAAGTCTAATACTTCTGCTCTACCTTTCGGTCTCCTCCTCGCTACCATGCTCACATCTCCACAAGTCACACTTTGAAATGACTTTACAACTCCTTATTTATACAAGGCATCAAATTAGGAAGAATCATCTAAGTCAGAAAACATCTACAAGAACATCCACAGGATGTGTAACTCATCTGTTCGGCCAATCTCAGGAAGAACACCATCATCCATAAGTTATTCTTCAATTGCAAACTCCAACTCCAATGTAGACCACCAACACAAACCAGACACAATCCAAAGACCTCCACAAGCTTGTCTGAATCACTAATAACATCCACATTTCATCTGCTTCCTCAAATCCTTCTCTCCTTCATCTAGAACCTCAAGAACACAGTCTGTCATCACTGTCACAAAGGAATAGATGCTTGTGGACCTCCATACCATGAACCAATCAACTTGAAACTTCACAAAGACTTCCTCAACACTCCCTTAGATCTGTAGAACAAGATAATGCATTTCCGCATCTCATCGGACCTGTCTGTGTCACTCTGTCACCTATGAACACCTGCCGGAACCGGTTTAACTTGAGCAACTACAACTTCTTTAGATCTTCATGTGTACCTCTGAAATTTTTACTAGATCATCTTAAGACACATATCTACAAACCCTTTAAACCGTATCTTTTGATCCTCATCCTAACTTAGACTTTTACCTTACTGTCTTCACTGTTCTTCATTGTTCCTGATATGACCAATTTTCTCAATATCCTCAGCAAACAGATCATCCAACCCTTATCATTAATGCAACAGGAGTATGTTGACATCAATGACAACACCGGTTAGGCCCATACTTGCAACAAGTTAGGATAAATATTTTGACAAAATTATCTTTTCTAAAGAATTACTAGATCCTTTTAACTATTTTAGGAATTGGGATTTTATCAATGGATTCCACTCTTTCTAGATCAATCATAATACCATGCTTTGACACAATACACCCTAATAGATTTTATTTTTCCACACCAAAGACAATTCATGGGGTTCAGAGAGACTCTCATATTCAATACAACATATGAATATTTTCTCAAGGTGTTCACAATATTGAGATGCTAACTTGGAGAATGCTACCAAATCATTTTGACATAATACTAGGATGATATTGATGAGACTAGAAAATGCCATGCCCATAACTCTTTGAAAAGTGGCTCCAACATTGGTTATCTTGAATGACATTTAAACATACACATAAGTACCCTATGGGTGGTAAAGGTAGTTTTATATTACTCAAACTCTTTAACCTTGACCTAATTATACCTTGAGAAACCATCCACCATAGCTAGTAATTCACAACCAGTGACCTTCTGTACATTGCCTCCATGTTGGGAAGGGGATAGTTGTCCTTAAATGATGACATACTTACATTCCTAAAGTCCACACACAACCTTATATCACCATTTTTCATCCTCACAGGGACTAGGTTAGACACACAAGTTGAGTGCCTTATAGGCTTAATGATTCTTGTCCTTGAGCTTAGTTAGCTCCTATTGCATCTTAGGAGCCAGGCTAGGGTTTAGTGGTCTCTTCTTTGCTTAAAAGGTTTGGCATTAGGCTTCAATGGAATTTAATGTTCAAACAAATATTCTCTATAGGCCTTAAGTTCATCATACAACCATGCAAATACTTTCTTAAACTTAGAAATTCAATTAACATCTTCCTGACTATGGGGTTCTGTTATATCATAAAATGTCCCCTTGGGGGCTTTTCCCTCTTAAGGTTTAGCTCTCAGGTTCTTTAGAATGCATTTAGATCATCTTGCATGTTAATGGTGATTCCTAATGAGAAAACCTTGAAGTTTCATGGAAAATGGGACCTAGGGGGTGTGCTTAGCATGAATCCTGCTTGAAATAGGACCTGCCCTATTTTTGGGTGTCAGTTTTATGACCATTATTAGGTCCTATGCCAACATCTCAAGTTTGAATTACAAAATTCTTAGTGGGAATGTTTGTAGTTGCATATATAAGAATGATTATTGATTCATTTGTAAACTAGAGATGACATTTTTGATATACAAGCTTATGTGAAAGTGATTCAAGGCATTCATTGTGTTGTAGGGTAGTATTTTGTGTTGTTATTGTGTTTGTGATTGCAAATTTGACATCCATCTCCTCATGGTATGAAGAGCATCTTCCTCCCATGATATCTACACTACAAGGTGACATCAATTGTGTTTTCTATAATTTATCATTTGGATTTTTCCTCTATCCTGCAGGGAGATGCACTCTTTATCTGACAATAGTGTTCAGAAGACTTGAATGTCTCTCTGGGGCTTGACCGAGACAAGCCTCTAAACACCACAACCCCCAACCCACTTTTTTGTGATTGCAAGTTATAGGTTTCAAAAGTGAAAGAAGTGGAGTTGCATGAGTGCAGTGCAGACTATCAAAATTATAGATCTGAGAATAAAACTAGGGCTTGGACTTGGGCACCCGCTCATTAGTCCTCCAGATTACGAAGCGGTAAAATCTTTGTGAAAATGGGAATAGGTTGTAGACATTATTCAGATATCTCGACAAAAGTAAGTATAGTGGACTAGGGCACCCACTCATTAGTCCCTGACTTTTCTACACATTGAACTTTGAAATATGGTATGTATTTTGTTGTCATTTAATATCTCTATGTGTGATCATTTTTTGTAATTTGTCCATTTGTTTACAATTTCACAAAATTAGGGTTTTGAGCATAATTGGACTTAATTGAACAACAAATTCATACAATTCCAATCTTCCCCTATGTTCCAAGTGATAGGAGATATGTATTAGAGTTCTCTACTTAGTTGAATGTCCTTGAATGTTTAGTGGTGAAAGGAGGATCATGATAAACCCTTGAAACAAAACTATCAACTATCATCAACCCCTCTTTTCATATTAAACATTTTAGTGAACCCATGTTTTTAATGAATTTTGCACCTTGCTGAGTGTTGTGCTTCAAACTTTCATTCATTCATGTCATTTTCATCTTATTGCATTTGAAAAATTACAAAAAATTTGAAAAAATGGGCATTTTTAGCTTGCATTTTCAAATAATTTGAATTAGTTAATATTAATTTGATTAATTTTCTATCATTTTCATCAGATCTGATTTAATTTATAGAAATTTATCATTCATCATTCATTTACATTGAATTTTCATGATTAAATTTTTAAAAATTGCTTGAAATTGTGCATTTTTCATATAACCTAGTTTATGCATTAGCTAGGGTTTGTGGTTAAATTCTTGTTTCATATTTTACTACCCTTTGAAAACACTCACTAGGACTAATTTATAACTATAGTGTTTCATCATAGTGGATTTCTTGCAAAATTTCATGTCTAGGGTTTGAAAACCTTGCATTTTCACTAGATTTGGCCTTATCGTCTCTCTAGAATTGCATCATAGGCATGTTACGAAGGATTTTTTTGCATTTATTGGATGTTATTAGGGTTATAATCTACTTCCCCCCATCAAATTATTTACAACACCCTTTCTATTAGACATTTGCATTGAAAATTGGTGAAAATTCCATGTTTTTGGTGTATTTTCACTAGGTTTTGACTTGTCATCATTATAGATCTGCACTAAAGATGTGTTGTGAAGGATATTGTTGGTTTATTGGACTGATATTAGGAATACTATTTTCTTCCCCTCATAAATTTCCTTTCAACACCTCTTCTTTCACTCATTTGCATTGAAAAATTCTGGAAAAAGTTAAAAAAAGTGAACATTTTAGGTGCATAAACAAGCATATTTTTTGTTACTTCATTGCATTCAATCTAAAAACCTACAATTATCAATTGGGCCTTTCTGTTTTGTACTCTATTCCTCCTATCCACCATGTTTTTTGTGAACTTGGTGTCTCCTTTTAGCCCTTTCCTTCAAACAAGTGCTTAAGATTGAAATAGTCACACACTTAGTGTGTATCAAGTAACATAAAACTTTGCATGTCTTGTATTACTAGATCTTATTGGACATTGATGTTACAAGACTTTTCATTATGGCATCTTCATCTCATCTATCTTTGGTATATTTACATGCATACATCAAAAAATTTGAGAATTTCTACAAATTTATTAATATGAATCCTCATGTTCTCACTTATTTACAAGCTATGTATCACAAGGATATATTTAAATGCTCTTCATTTGAAATCCTTGACTATGTATCTAATTTTGAAAACTTCACATCTCTCATGAATACATACTCTTTGGTAGTAGATGATTTAACAAAACACATTGAGCATGATGAGTGCCAAATTTCTCTTAATGCTTTGGAACTAATAGCTCAAACATATGATGATGATGTTGATGATGATTCCATAAGTTATCCTACTTCTCCTATATTTGAATGTCTAAGAACCTTAGATGAGAAGACTATGGATATCCCTATTAATGATATAACACCTAACCTTCTTAATAACATTGTACCTTATCTCATTCCAATGCTCTCCCTGGCCAAGACGAAGCATTAATGGATGAGAAAAAGTCTCTCACATTATATCCTTTAGGGATGGATGTTGGGTATAATAGAGAGAGAAACAATGTTAATTCAATATTCACTAATATACTTTGTAGAAATGTTCCTTAGATGATCATGCAAGGGGAACCTAGTGCATCTTCTTGCTTCAAACCAGTGATTATGGTTCAAGGAGATCGAAGACCACCTCGACCCCTAGATTAGTTTTTAAACTATGCAAGAAAAATCACTCAAAGAAATCAAGGTGTTCAAAATGTGTCACAACAACCACACTATAATGTAATTGCTCACACATATAACACCTGTAATAACAAGCAAAGTAAGCAAGCATCTCATCTGTCTATCTCTCTTCCATGTTCTCAACCTATACTCTCTCTGCCGCCTCATCTTACTCATAAAACTGGTCAAGAATATGATCTTGTTGAGTAGCTTCGTGCTACTCTAGCTAAGATCTCTCTTTGGTATTTAATACAAACATCACCTACATACCATGGAATGCTCCAAGAAGCTTTACAAAAGGTGATTGTCCCACCTACTGCTAAGCTGAATGACGTAGCAACTGTATTAGATAGTATACATGCGATGAAAACATATATTCCCTTTTAAACACATGAAATACCATCAACAAAAGATGAATATGATCCACTTATGATCTTTGTAACAATAAATAAAAAGTTGATAAAGCAAGTTATGATTGACAATGGTTCGGCTCTTAATTTTTGTGGCATTGACCTACTATACAAAATCAAGATTGACACATCTTTAATCAAACTGGATAGGACTAGCATTCATGGCTTTGATAATGTTGCAAAACAAACTATGGGCATGATAACTTTATCCGTAATGGTTGGACCCGTGACATTAGATAATATTTTTCATGTTATGCCTAGTTCTCTCTCATATAATATGATTCTAGGTAGGCCGTGGATTCATGCCATGGGGCAGTTTCATCTACCCTTCATCGATCACTTAAGTTCATCAATCAAAACAAGATCTACACCTAGAAAGCCGATCCCAAGCTAGATAATTGTTTACATATTGAAAAGCAAAAACAAGTTAACAATCATAGGAGTCTAAACAACTTACATGTTGATTAATCTAAACCTCTTGCCATAGATAATGTTGTGCAAGACTCTAAAACATTGAATGCATATTTTGGTGATGATTGGGGTTCATTATATTTTAATCCTTGCGGTGTAGGGGAATATAAACTTAATAACCTTGACACATCAAAAGTTGCATCGATCTCATCTAAGAAAAAATTGGAAATGTTGGGATAAGGTACCATTAACCTTGTAATTACCAATATTGTATTTATTCTATTTATTATATGTAATTTGTAATTATCCATGAGGAGATGTACTAGTTTCACTGACAGGGGTAATTTCAGAGTAATCGAAAGTAATTACAGAGTGACTTTTATTGTTGGCAAATGTAAAAACTCAAAGTAAATGAGGGTAGGTATGCTCCCTTGAGGAATCTACTATTTTTGGTATGTATGACAATTGTCATAATGTTTGGTAAGTGAATCTATGACAACTGCAAGTTGTCATAAGATTCTGAGATTCTATGATGCATGACATATATGTTAGTTGTATATTTGTTATATTTAGCCCAAGGTTTCTATCTTGGAAAGATACTCTTTTGTGGAATCTATGACAGTTATGATGCATCATAATATGTTGTAAGAGGCTAGATTTAGTCTTAGCCACCCAACCTTTGCATGACTATTTTTGGACAAGTGTAAGATGCTTGTAAGATGGTAATTAATGTTTATAGGTTGGAGAATCTTAGGAGAGAGAAGGTGAATGCCTAGAATGGAGTCGAAAACATTTCTATAAGTATTTTCCATGTATTTTTTGTTGCAATATAGATTTTAGGTACTTAGGTGCTGCAGGAATACTGTCGGATTGAAGACTTTTGGAGAGAGTTGTGTAGTTGATGTATTGTACAATCTTGTTGAGATTAATACAAACTTGTGCCTATTTCCTGGTGGAGTTTTTAACCCACAAGGGTTTTCTCTACATAAATAGTATGTCATTATGTTGAGTTCTTCATGTTTGACATCTTTTCTATAGTGGATTTTATGTTTTGTTACAATCTCCATTGTTAATGCACACTTAAGATTGCTGAAATTTATCTTGAATCAGTTTTCCATTGAAGTAGTGTTGCTTTCATTTCTAACATTTGTTATTAGAACCTAGCCAACTTTGACTCTTGGTTGGTAGTGTGGAAGCTCTAGCTACAATGGGAGATTTGGTTGTGTTTGTTTTGCAGATCTTGTGTTATTATGGCTGCATCCACCATTGCATCAACCTCTCAAATGGACATTGAGAAGTTCAATGGAACATGGTATGATTTGTAGAAGCTGAAAATGGAAGATTTGTTGGAAGAAAGAAACCAATGGTTGGCTATTCAAAAATAAAAGAAACTCAATGATGTCTCTTCGGATGAGTGGGCTAGATTGGATAAGAAGGCATGGGGAACCATCTGTTTGTGTCTTTTAGATTCTGTGTTGCTGAATGTTGCAAAGGAAGAGACCGTATACAAATTGTGGAATCGGTTGGGTGAGATCTATCAAGCCAAGAGTATGGTAAATAAACTTTATTTAAAAATGAATTTGTTTTCTTTGAAAATGAAAGAGGGTGAGTCAGTTGCAGAGAATTTAAATTCTTTTAATTTGTTGATGAGTCAGCTTGCTTTAGTAGATGTTGACGTTGATGAGAAAGATAAATGTATCTTGATTCTTTGTTCTTTACCTAAATCATGGGAAAATGTCATTTTGGCTATCACTACTAACCTCATAGATCCAAAATTGGATGCTCTTGTTGTAGTTTTACTGACACAAGAATTAAGGAAGAAGAGTTCAGATAGTTCAGCTGATGCTCTCAGTATCAGGGGAAGGTCTAAGGAAAGAGGACCAAAGGGAGATCAGAAAGGGGCTAAGGACAAGTCCAAGGGCCGGTCTAAGACTCATGGTAAAAAGAACAGAGTTAAGTGTTGGAACCGTGGTAAAAGGGGACATGTGAAGGAGTACATAAACCCCAAGAAATAGTGGGAGAGTGCTTTGGATAAGTCCTCGAATGCAAGTAGTCAGAAGTTTTACTTTCTGCATGTAATCTTGTTTCTAATGATCAATGGTTGGTTGACTCAAGATGCTCATTTCATATGACCCAACATAAGGAATAGTTCTCCACATATGAAGAATATGATGGAGGTAATATCTACCTTGGTGACAACTCTTCATATCTGATTGTCGGGAAAGGAAAGGTATTGTTGTGTTTCAATGATGGGAGGATTAAAACCCTCCTTGGTGTTTTGCATGTTTCTAGATTAGCTAGAAATCTAATTTTAGTTTTGAAGTTGAATGATTTGGCAATGCATGTGACATTTGACAAGCATGGCTATAGATTGGTGAGAGGGAACTTGGTGGTAGCGAAAGGGAAGAGATTCAGGAAATTGTTTAAGCTTGAAGCCACTACAGTTTGTAATGCCTCCTATGTATCTGAGGCCACTACTGAAAATACATGTATGTTGTGGAATCGCAGATTGGGCCACACAAGTAATAATGTACTAAAAACTATTAAGAATAAAGAATTGTTGGATGGTTTCTCTTATTTTGATAAGCACTTTGATTTCTGTGAGCATTGTGTGTTTAGTAAACAAAACAGAAAATCATTTCCTTCAAAAAGCAATAGAGCAAAAGAGAAATTAGAAATTATTCATACAGATGTGTTTGGACCTGTGGATAATGAATCTATTAGAAAATCTCGTTATTTTGTCACCTTCATTGATGATTTATCCAAATATACATGGATTTATTTTATGAAACATAAATCTATAGTTTTCACTAAGTTTAAGGAATTCAAAGTCTTAGTAGAGAACCAATCAAGTTTAAAGATAAAAATATTAAGATCTGACAATGGAGGGGAATATTACTCTAAGGAATTTGATGAGTTTTGCAAGCATGTAGGTATAATCAGACAAAAGACAACTCTGTATACACCACAATAGAATGGTGTTGTAGAAAGGATGAACCAAACAATTATAGAAAGGGCTAGAAGTATGCTTAGTGATGCACAGTTGGATAAATGCTATTGGGCAAAGGCTATGTGTACTGCTTGCTACTTGATAAATATATCTCCTTGTAAGGCTCTTGATTTGACACCTTATGAAGTGTGGACAGGTACAAAACATTCTATTTCACATTTAAGGGTTTTTGGCTGTGAGGCTTTTGTTCATGTGCCTAAGGAAAAGCGATCTAAGTTGGATCCAAAGGCTGAGAAGTGTACATTTATTGGTTTCTACCTATGAAAATGAGACCTACAATGGATGCAAATTACACCTAAGATGCACCCAATCTCAAGTCCAAAGGACCTCAAGATTGGACTAAATCACTACTATGCTTTTATACTAAAACATGCACCCTATCTAAGTAAACTAGTGATGATATGTCCTAAATGGATGATAAATTAAACTAGACTATGTTGAATTGCACTAAGAGATATAGATGTGAGCACTCAAATTGATAGTGTTTTCTTGCATAAAATGACTTGTTCCAAATGGGACGTGGAGGCCTCAATTTATAGATTTTTGGAGATGGGATTGGAGGGCAAGGATCAATTTGAAGGATCAATGGTTGAGATTGCTTAAGGATCCTCAAGCAAGGAGAATTGGACAAATGACACAATTGGATTGGATGAGAATGTTGCCCCAAGAATTAAGGGATGATCAATGGATGAGAATGCAAGTTTGAATGGATGGATGACTAGGATTGAGTAGGTGTATGACATGTAAGGACTCATTTATGAAAAGGTAAGGCTTGAATTTTGTGAGGAATTTTAAATTCCATGGGGAGGACAAGTGGAATTTAAAATTAGAAGAATAGTGTTCAAATAGTGCCACATGAAATTTTAAATTGGAAGGAATAGTGACACATGGAGTGGGGTGGAAGAAATAGGACAAATGTACCCATTTTGTAAGATTTGCCCATGCTTCCAAAGTACCACTTGTCATGTACATGTGTGTACATTGGATGACAAGTGGACTTCTAGAAACATGTGGGTTTGTAATGATGAATTAATTAAAATTAATTCATGTGCACATGGATTAGAAGAAAATAATTATGATTACAAAAAGTAATCAAAAGTGCACAAAATATGGAATTAAATAAATATGATAATTTATTTAATTTTTAGAATGAACTATAGTAAAAAATATTTAATTTTCAAACTATAGGAGAGGAATTTGATTTTTATGACATGATAAAGGTGTAGAATAAATTAATTTAATAATTAAAAATTATTTAATTAATAGTTGGATCGGATAAAATGATGTAGGTGGATTAGGGTTAAATGCATGGGTGTATGAAATTGGTTGTGACCATTTTTAGGTGTCTACATTTTGCCCCTCTTTGAGATGATGTTCGAGATGATAAGATTTGTGTCGAGTAACATCATTTCAAAGAAGCTAAAAAAATGGATAGAGGAAAAGGATACTGAGATGATGATGAAAGAATAGGGTGATGATGCCTCCTTGAGAGGGTAGGCGGGTTGGACAAACACGGGTATGCTCTCGAAATGAAATGTATCGGTCAAAGGTGAAAGAGAAGGGAATGGATATTGAATGATGAAGCCATGAGTAGGATGTGATTATGATATGATGTAGAATGACAAGAATAATGATTAGGATGCCAGGTATGCTATGGGGATGTCCATGAGAGGTGATGAGGCCTAGACAATGATAGAGGCAAGTGATAATAGTCTTCAAAAAGTCTATCTCCAAGAGGGTACTCTTGTCTACTAATGACCTTGTCAAAGCACAAATTGGATTTATCAAGAGCTTGAGGTGTAGGAGAAATGATTGATTAAAGTGAACCCATGAGTTTTAGAATTCACTTGGAAAGATGGACTTAAAATAGCCTTGGAGTATTAAGCCCAAGTTGTGATTGATGTGAAAAAGATGTCAAGGTCTCTTGGTCCACAGATTTGTACTTTTGATACAGTTAAGCTTCGATAGTTTCTCCCTATGTTTCAACCTTAAGAAGACTAATGTTTGGGAACCTCTATTGATTGCAAGAGCTGAATGAGATGGAATGTTGTGATGAAATTTGATCATCAAGGAATGAAATTGAATATGTAGTGGGAGGCTTTGACACAATTGCAATTGGATGCGATAGGGAGAGTAGATGTTCCAAGGTTTCCCTACGGTTGTGGTGTATTGTGATTGGGAATGATTAGAATGAAAGTGATTGTAGTATGAATGAGGATTATTAGGGAGATGACTAGAATGATCAAGATGATGGTGATTAGATGAAAGGGGTGATTAGGGTTTGATAAGAATGACTTAGATGTGATTAGAGGAATGATTAGGTTGATGTGGATTAGATGAGGATGAAGATGTGGAATGACTAGAAATGCTAATTAGGACATTACAAGAACGAGATGCAATGATTAGAAATGATGAAGTATGATGAGGAGGATATGATTAGGATGTGGTATGATTAGGAATGATGATGAAAGACAAGGATGACTAGGATGAATTGGGGTGAAATGGAAGTGACATGGAATGAGGATGATAAAGTGTAATGATGTTGTTAGGTGACTTGGATGGATTAGGAAATGATTAGGATGATGTTAATTGAATGATTGTGTATTAGAGAGGATGATTGGGTTGTGAAGAATTGATTGGCTATACTTGGATGAGTAGGACAATGGTGATGGGAAGAATAAGATGACTGGGAGATGAGTGGAATGATTAGGATGTAATGGGTGGCTGATGAAGATATGAGTAGGATGTGATATGTGGTGATTGGAAAAGTTTTAAAAAATTATTTTTTTTGAAATTTTTTTGTATTGTTTGAAATTTTTTAAAAATTTATTTGTATTGTTTAAAATTTTTGAAAATTTTTGAATTTTTTGATGAGATGGAGGCAAATGTTCCACATGTCTATTTGAGAGAGGCTATGAGTACTTCTGTCTACACTCTTAACTAAGTGTAGATCAAAGGTAATACTGGTAAAACACCTTATGAACTATGGTTTGGTCATGCTCCTACTGTGAAATACTTCATATATTTTTTGGTAGTAAATGCTATATCAAGAAAGATGAAGATCTAGGAAAGTTTGATACAAGATGTGTTGAAGGAATGTTTCTGGGTTATTCTAACCAATGAAAGACATACTGGTACTTTAACAAGAGATTGAAAAGGATTGTTGAAAGTGCTAATGTCAAGGTTGAGGAAAGCAAGGAGAGACCTTACAAGTCTTGTGGATATGAATTAGATGATCAAAATGAAAGTCCAAATAAAGGAGAGCAAGTTCAAACTCAAACTTAGATTCAGTTTGCTCCAGAGAATCCAGTGACTCAAGAAGCTAGTGCAAATGTTGAGGAACAAGTTCAAGAATCAGAAGTTCAAGAAAATCCCAAAACTCTCAGGTATGTAAAGTTGAATCATTCTAAAGATCAGGTCATAGGAGATAAAAATAAAGGTATTCAAACTAGAAGAAAAATTACTGAAGATCAAGTGGAATATTGTTTGATTTCAAAGATTGAACCAAAATCAGTGAATGAAGCTTATAATGATGAAAGTTGGGTAAAAGGAATGGAAGAAGAATTAATGCAAATTGAAAAGAATCATACTTGGGATCTTGTTCCTAGACCTAAAAATAAAAATGTAATTGGAACTAAATGGGTCTTCTGGAATAAATTGAATGAAGATGGTGAAGTTGTAAGAAACAAAGCAAGATTGGTGTGCAAAGGATATTCTCAGGTAAAGGGAATTGATTTTGAAGAAACTTTTGCTCTGATGGCAAGAATCGAAGTAGTTAGATTATTTCTTTCTTTTGCTACTTACAAAGATTTAAAAGTTTATCAGATGGATGTCAAGTCAACATTTTTGAATGAAGAGTTGGAAGAAGAAGTCTACATTGAGCAAACCATAAGGTTTCCAGTTTTCTGATCAAGGAGATATGGTCTGCAGATTGAGGAAAGAATTGTATAGACTTAAAAAACCCCAAGAGCTTGGTATACAAGATTAGATAAGTATCTACTAAAGCTAGGTTTTAGCAAAGGCACAACTGATAGTAATCTTTATTTCAAAATTGATCATGAACACATCTTGCTTGTTGAGGTATTTATTGATGATATCATCTTTGGTGGAAATGAGAGCATATGTAAAAAATTTTCTGATCAGATGCAAAGTGAATTTGAGATGTCCATGTTTGGTGAAATGAATTTCTTCTATGGTCTGCAAATCATTTAGTCAGATAAGGGCACCTTCATATCTCAGTCTAAGTATGTGAAAGAGGTGTTGAAAAAGTTTGGAATGGAAGATTCAAAATCAATGAGTACTCCTATGATAACTGGATGCAATTTGAGTAAAAATGATGACTTCCCTAAGGTAGATCAGAAGAGGTATAGATCAATGATTACAGGACTGCTTTATCTGACTAAAACCAGACCTGATATTATGAATACAGTTGGCATTGTTTCTAGATTTCAAGATGATCCTAGAGAATCTCATGTTGTAGTAGTCAAAAGAATTTTTAGATATCTAAAGGGGACATCTGATTATGGCTTATGGTATCCTAAGGATGATGATTTCACTCTTCATGCATATACAGATGCTGATTAGCTGGGAGATGTGGATGAAAGGAAGAGTACTAGTGGTGGTGCATTTTTCTTGGGAAAGAGAATGGTTTCTTGGTTGAGAAAAAAGTAGGAGGCAATATATTTGACTACTACAGAGGCAAAGTATATAGCAACAACAAGTAATTGTACTCAAATTTTGTGGATGAAGCAAATGTTGAAGGATATTAGAATTGTTTTTGAAGAGCCTGTTACAATCTTCTGTGATAATTCAAATGCAAGAAACATCTCAAAGAATCCGGTGTTGCATTCAAAGACAAAGCAAATATCCATCAAGTTTCACTTTTTGAGAGAGAAGGTAAATAAGAATGAAGTTAGATTGGAGTTTGTTCCTTCAAAGGATTAGATTGCAGATATCTTCACTAAGCCTCTACCTAAGGACACTTTTGAGTATCTCAGAGTGAAGCTAGGGGTTATTACCCCTTCTATTCAGAACTAAGGTGCACTAGTGTGTATCAATCAGGTGGAGCTCACAATCATATCTTGTGATCTAGATTGGTGTTAAGGAGATGCTACTTAGGGGGAGTAGTCAGTATGTGAATTCTGGAGTTTAGTTTGGTTTTATCTAAGAAACAAAGGGGGAGAGATGATTGCAAATATGTGCCCTTTTCCATTGATGTCAAAGGGGGAGAGAAGTCATGTGAAAAACTTGGAAGTAAGTAGTTGTTGGTGAAAGGGGGAGTAGTGAAGAAAGTGGTTGTAGGTGTGATAAGAGAAAGGGGGAGAAGTCCTTGTCTTGATGGTTGAATAAGTTTTTCACATCATATGTTTCCATTAATGACAAATGGGCAGATTGTTGCAAATATGTGCATATGATGTGTTGTCATTGATGTCAATATATCTCTTTGTCAGAGATAGTGAAGATAGTGCAGTTCAACAAAGTAGATTGCTCACCATTTCTTGTAAGACAAAGATTAGAGTCTGCAGATTAAAGGGTTTGTAGATGATTGTCTAAAGTTACTCTAGTTAATATTTGAGAGGTCTGCATGGAGGATTTGTGAAGTTATGGCCATCTAAGTAGAACTAGATTTTGCAGTTGTTCAGAGGTAACAAAGTGACAAGAATCTAGTCTAGATTGCTCCGCAATGGAATACTATGGTATATGGTTCTAGAGGTATGTTTGGGATGTTGGTGTGTATCCTCAACTCAAGTGGTTCATGGTTTGGAGGTCTGCAAGCAATCTTTCTAGTGTGACAGTCATGACAGTTAGTGTTCTTAAGTTTCAGTATGAAGATGCAAGTGATTCTGGTGATTTGAGGTGGTGCAGTTGTTCTTGTTGATTTCATTGTGCTTGTGGAGGTATCTAGATCATGTGCCTATTGTTTTAGTGGTCTGTATTGAGGATTAAGCTTATAGTTAAAGATTCCTCCTTGGGTGTTGTTGTTCTTTGCAGTCTTGGCTGACCGAATGATTTGTGTGTGTTGCGGATGATCTAAGAGAAGTTCTATGGAGCGTGGTGTGTTGTTCAAGGAAGATTTGAGTCCCAGCTATGTTTGGTAGATAGTGTAGTGGTTTGCATGTGGCATTTTGTATTAAGTAAATGTAATTGCTTGCAATACCTATCTTGGAGAATGTTTCAGATAGATGATTGTAAGGCTAACTTTGATTGTCATTCCAAAGTCGATGTCATGTATAAATAAGTGTATTGAAGTTGTGTAAATGTGTCCAAGTGTGTGAAGATGTGAAGGTAGCGAGGAAGTGTTTGGGGGCAGAACAGAGGTGTTATGAACTTCAATGGAACTAAACTTTGGCATGGAGAAGATGTTGTTTCTCAGTTCAACCTTTCAGTGTTAATCATGTGAATGTTCTTTAGGTAGTGAGCCTCCTTTGAGTAGTGAGCTCTAGGTAGTGCACTCGAAGGCAAGTGCCTTCCCATTTTTCTATTTTTTTAACAGAGAATAAATCTTGTGGGTTAACCCCCACTGTGGTTTTTCCCTTAACTGGGTTTCAACGTAAAAATCCTGGTGTTATGTGTGTTGCTTATGTTTCTACTCTTGTTTTGTTGATTCATGCTCTCATGGTTATATCATTAATTTGTTTATAAGTTGTAAAGAAGATTAAATGTAGCCAAAGATAAAGAATTGTGACAACTAATTCACCCCCCCTCTCAGTTGTCTTCCCTAATTTCAACAATTGGTATCAGAGTTGGTTCCTCTAAAAGAAGCTTGACTTCTTGAGGAGATCTAGGATGTCGATATACAAGAATGATAGTTTGAGATTTGAGGGAACAAATTACTCTCTTTGGAAGAATCACATAGAATGTCATTTGCAATGCATGGGTGATCCTTATTGGTTGATAACTAGGAATGAGTATACTCTAAAGAATGGTCCTACAAATCCAGATGAAATAAAAGATGATGAAAACAATATTTAGGCTAAAGAAGCATTGTTGAGTGCCCTGACTGATACAAAAATGACAAATGTCTTGGAATTGCAAACTGCTCATGCAATTTGGAAGAAGTTGGAAACTCTATATGAAGGTGATACATATGCCAAATGTAATAAGTTATAGAGCCTGAAGGGTAGATACAAAAGTTTGAGGATGAGTGAAGATGAAAACATCACTTCCTACATGCATAAGGTGAATGAACTTGTGTGCAATATCAAGTGTGCTAGTGGAAGAGATTGTTGGCAAAGTGCTCAGATCCTTACCTGTTTCATACAAGCATAGAGTTGCTACTATTGAGGAGATCAGGACTATGACAAATGTTACAAGGGATCAGTTGGTTGGCATGCTTTCAACATTTGAAATGAGTGAGTTTGGTGATTCTCTTCCTAAATCAGAATTTGCATTTAAGGCCAGTGTTTCTAGAAAGCAAAGATTTGATGCAGGTGAAAGTTCTTCAAGAAGACTAACCAGATATGAGAAGGCAAGTAAGGAGCTTGAAGAAGATGAATTTGAGCTTGAAGAACTTGAAGCCCTTATTGCCAAAAGGTTACCAAGAGGTTCCGGTAAGTATGAAGGAAAGTTGTCTTTCAAATGTTTTGCTTGCAATAAGATTGGTCATTTTGCTTCAAGATGTCTGGAGAGGGTTTCAAGGCCAAACCCTAACAGACCTAGGGTTTAGAAGAAATGCTACTATGTCCAAGAATCTGCTGATGAAGGAGTCATAGATAATGAATCTGATATGGGAAGTACCTCTGGAAATGAATGGGTGTTGATTGTTATCAAAAAAGGAAGATCTGGTGCCTACTAAATCTACTAGCTATGTGAATGTGGAATGTACCTTGGTTGCTTGGGTTGAAGAAAAGGATGAATGGATGATTGACAGTAAATGTTCTCATCATATGACTGGTGATAAAAGAAAGTTTGTAAGTTTGGAAAGATATAAAAGTGGAATTGTGAAGTTTGGAGACAATTCAGCTGGTAGAATTCGTGGAAGAGGATCCATATCTTTTAATGGTAAGAATAACACCAATGATGTTTTGTATGTAGAAGGATTAAAGCATAATCTTCTCAGTATTGGATAGTTGGTTGACAAAGGGTATGATCTCTGATTCAAGGATGGAAAATGTAGAATTTGGAAAGCTCCAGAACTGAGATTTCATTTGGTACATAGACTAGAGGTATTATCTTTCATTTAAGTGGTACTGGTAAATGTTACTTGATTGTTCAGATTGATCAGAGTTGGTTATGGCATAGGAGAACGTGTCATGTTAACTTTGATAACATTGTCAAGATAAGTACTACTCAGGCTATGAGAGATCTTTGAAAGCTTGTGAAACTCGCTAATAGCATGTGTAAGGAATGTCAGTTGGGCAGACAAAAATGAGATCCTTACGGAAAAAAGTACTGCTTGGGGTCACAAATGAGTTCTTGTGGATGTGTCTCAAGAGCAGACCCTCTCTCAAGATAATAACAAGTTCACATATACCCAAGATCCATTGGATAGGCAAGGGGAGAGGATAGTTTTGTTATTAGCTTAGGGTTACAAACATGCACAACAAACAAACAAAAAGATAAAGCAAGCACAAAGTAAACAAGATTGTTTTTAAGCACCAAAACCAAATGTTCCTAGATTTATGGAAAATAAGACAAGTCTTTGACTGATCAATCCTACAAATAGATTTGTCAGTAGTTTTAATTCTCCTTTCTTTGACAAATGATAATATGCTACACAAATAGATGTTAGATTGCCAAAGAAATCAAAATACATATATCTAAAACCAAATGCGTATGATAGAAACCAAAAGCGATTTAGTATTAACCAAATGCAATGGGCCTTTTTACCATATGCGACTGACTGTCAACCATATGCAAGTCTGTGTTATGCAAATGTGACTATGGATCATGCAAATATGTTTGTCGGATAATCAAAAGTGCTTAGATCCTATAATTTCTATAAAAACTCAAAATTTGGTTAGTGTAAATGATTAATCGATAATGATGAAAGCTATGATAACCTTTGAAGATGAATTGCTTGGACCAAAACCCTACATAATGTGACACATAGACACAGATCTAGCTAATTGATGTGATCAAAGACAAATGAAAAACCATAAATAAACTAGCTTAGGGATGGAAAAGACACCTAGGGTTAGCAGATAAACCAACTTGCAACCCAAACTTGATACAAAAAATAAACTAAAAACCCTAGAAAACCCTGCAAGAATAGAAAAACATGAATAAAAACTCTAAATGACCAGATGCAAGCCATTGTTGATCAAATGTGATTTCCTGAGGACCAAGTGTGACCAGGGATAATGCAAACATGATTTGTTGTGTACCAACTATGGCCAGGATCCATGCAAACATGATTTTCTATCGTTCAAGTGTAACGATCTGTAGACCAAGTGCACTCTATGTATCTAAACTTCACCAAAAACTTTCAAAAATAAAAATGTTAATCAAGGATGTGGGTCCCACCAGGCATACCAAAATGTGTATGCAGGAAAAATTAGGTTTACAATATCAAGCATTGCAAATCAAACCTAATCGTACCACCTTCAAAGAATCCATCTAAATGACACAAAATAAATTCAAATCAAAAGCAAAGTTACCTAGATTTCTTGATTCCTTGGTTGGGATTGTGGATTGCTTCTCAATAGTGAACAATCATAGTTGCCATAGCTACAATGATAATGGATGATATGTTCAAAGTGCTCAATGGATGCTCAATATGCATGAGATGATAATCTGGACGCTTTCAAGATTGTGTGGGATGATCATGAAATGAGGTGAGAGGGTGTTTATATAGGTCTCTACTAAGATTGATCAACGTTGGAGATTAGGAGTCTACATGAATGGTTGAGATTGAATAAGAATCTTAGATAAATGTGTACAAGACAAGTGTCCATAGAAAAAGCCTTTATTAAATGATTGTAGTTAGTTTGTTGGTAGTGCTATGATTGATTTTCTTAAAATAGTGTACTTTTCTTTTTTAAGGATTAGATGATGTGGATGATTGATTTTAGAACCAAATAAAATCATTCTTGTATTTGATTTAGGATAAGACCTATCTTGTACACATAGAAGAATGTGATAAGATAAGGAAATGATAAGATAAAAAAAAATTAAATAAATAAATTCATTTAATTTATTGTTAAATGATAGAAGAAAGTGTTAAATTTAAAGTGAACATAAATTAAATAAATAAATTTATTTAATTTATTTAGATGATGAGATGATAAATAAATAAAATATTGATTTTATTTATTTATAAAAGGAATAATGAAATAATTAAACAATTAAAGATTAATTATAGATAGAAAATAGAGGAAAATAGATGATAATAGATGAAATTAATCAAATAAATATAATTTATTTAATTAATGATAGAAAAGAGAGTCTAGAAGAAAATAGTTACACAAGTGTGCTAGACAAAATTGACATGCGCAAGGTGAATGATGTGACAAATTGACAATAATGAAAAGAGGTCAATTTTGGGTGTCTACAATATTTATACAATTCATCAACCTTGGAATGTACATCAAGGTCAGCATTACAATCATCAACCATTGCAACAATCTCCAAGGTCAGCATACATACATACATCAAATTAGGAATAGACCTAAACAAATTTATGGACCAAATGAATAAAGGAGGAACACTTCATGCCTTAGCAGACTACATTGCATCTTCATATGCTATCACATGCTTCTTCAATTCAGGAAATTCATCCGCAAAGAGTGTTAATCATCCAGGTCAGCCAGGTAGGTCAATTGTCAAGGACACTTGAACACACGTTTCCAAGATCTTCATTACAACTTGTGAATCCATCACATGACTTTAATGCATTTAGGGGACATCCACGAACAACACAAAATCATTTGGAAACCAAAAAATCAACCGCAACAGATCTCAACTCATTTCGCTTGAAGATGGATCACAGACTATTCTTAATCAGACACTGTCAAAATTTGCTAATTAGAAACTTGTTTTTTGGAGCTTCAAATCTCATATCCTTTGGAATGAAGATGACTAAGGACCTTATAAGCTTAAGTCCAGAACTGCAAAGCCAAACTCCAATCTGTAAAGAAATGCGGAGCAAAACACTTTCTCCCTATCACTCTGTAAACCTTGCCAGACACAATCTTGACATTAGTGAATAGAAATTTTTTTGTACAATGATCTGGACCACCAAATTCTAACTTAGCATCTTCAAACACTTCTCTAAAAAATATCAAAATCTCATACTCTAGTCTTCAACACAGGAAATATGCAGAGCAAAATACTCAAACAATGTTCTTTAATCAGTCACCAAACAACAATGGCAGAAGATATAGCTGACACAAACAACACAAATGTGTTGACATCAATGACAATACCAATTAGAACATACTTGCAACAATCTCCCCCTTTGTCATTGATGCCAACATATGATGTGAAAAACATGTTCCATCATCAAGACACAATTATGCTTTAGAACTCCCCCTTTCTTTTTATACTTCTGCACTCTTACTCCCTCTGATTTTTTCACATGATTTCTCTGCCCCTTTGACATCAATGGAAAAGGGCATTACATCTCTTCTACTGTACATACTTCCACAATACTACTCTAATCAATATGAAACTATTCTTTACTCCCCTTGAATGTAACAATCATCTCAAACTACTACCTGCTCCCCTTGAGAGGTAGCCTCCAACATTAGTCGAAAGGAGAAAATGTACTTTGAAGCACATTGGACTGATGCACTTCCTTATGCATCTAGTTCAAGGAAGGAGGGGCAATAACCCTAAATTTCTCTCAGAGATACTCAAATGTGTCTTTTGGGAGAGCCTTAGTGAATATATCAGCAACTTGATCTTTTGTGGGCACATACTCAAGATTTACCTCATTCTCTGCAACTTTCTCCCTTAAGAAGTGATACATGATTGAAATGTGTTTTGTTTTTGAGTGCATCATTAGAATAGGAATTGGTCCATCAAACTCAACTTGGATATCCTTCAAGGTCTGCTTCATCCAGAGCACCTGAGTGCAACATTATACTGCAACAATATATTTTGCTTCTGTAGTAGACAAGGAAACTGATTCTTATTTCTTGTTGTGCCAAAACACTACTCTATCTCCAAGGAAGAATGCACCTCCACTTGTTCTTTTCCTATCATTAGCACATCCAACCCAATCTGCATCTGTATAGGCACTCAAAGAAAAATTATTGTTCTTAGGATACCACAATCCATGGTTAGGAGTGCCCTTCAAGTACTTGAATATCCTTTTAATTGGCATCACATGAGATTCTCTGGGATTTGATTGAAATATGGCTACAAGATAGACTGCATGCATGATATCTGGTCTAGTAGCAGTTGAGTAAAGTATTCCTCCAATCATTGATCTGTACTTTCTTTGATCAGCCTTAGGAGATTCATCCTTCTTGCTCAGTTTACAACCAGTAGCCATAGGAGTGCATACCGGTTTAGAGTCCTCCATTCCAAATTTCTTCAATAATTCCCTAACATACTTTGATTGAGAAATGAAAATACCTTTGTCTGTCTGATTGATTTGCAGTCCAAGAAAGAAGTTCATCTCACCACACATAGACATCTCAAATTCTTTTTGCATCTCATTTGCAAAGTTCTTGCACATCTCTTCATTTCCACCAAACATGATATCATCTACATAGACTTCAATAATCAGAATTTGATCTTTGCTTACCTTGATATACAAATTGCTATCTGCAGACCCTTTACTAAAACCTTGCTACAACAGATACTTGTCCAGTCTTACATACCAAGCTCTGGGAGCTTGCTATAATCCATATAAGGTCTTCTTCAATTTGTACAACATATCTGGTTTATCTGATAATTGGAACCCGTCTGGTTGCTCTATGTAGATATCTTCTTCTAGCTCACCATTCAGGAAAGTAGATTTCACATCCATCTGATATACTTTGAAATCTTTGTGTGCTGTAAATTCCAAAAACATTCTGATAGCCTCCATTCTTGCCACTAGAGCATAAGTCTCTTCATAATCAATTCCTTCAACTTGGGAGTAGCCTTTGCATACAAGTCTTTCCTTATTTCTCACAACTTCTCCAATTTCATTCAGTTTGTTCCAAGAAACCCATTTTGTTTCAATCACATTTTTGTTTGTTAGTCTAGGGACAAGTTCTCAAGTTTTGTTCTTCTCAATCTATTGTAGTTCTTCATTTATTGCCTTGACCCAATGCTCATCATTGCATGCTTCATTTACTGTTTTAGGTTCCACCTTAGATATCAAATAGAGATTTACTGGTTCCTTTACAATCCTCTTTCTTGTCATCACACCTTTCCTTTTATCACCAATAATCTAATCTTCATAATGATCTCTTTGCACATACCTTGGAGTTTTAGGAGTTCTTACCAGAGCCTCAGCTTGAGTTTCTTCTTCTTCTTCCAGAGCTTGTTCTTTAGTCTAAAATTCCTTTTCTTTGTCTTTTCCAACCTTTTATGTATCAACAGGTTCATCTAACTCATATCCATCTGGTTGGAAGTCTTCATCTACCTTCACACTTGTACTTTCAATGATCTTTGTCATTCTTTTGTTATAGCACCGGTAAGCCTTTCTTTTATTGGAGTAACCAAGGAATATGCCTTCATCACATCTAGCATCAAACTTCCCTAATTCTTCATCTCCTCTAATGTAACACTTGCTTCCAAAAACTTTGAAGTATTTGACAGTAGGGGCTCTGCCATACCACAGTTCATAAGGTGTCTTTGTTTCTTCTACTCTAACTTGCACTCTATTCTGAATATAGACAACAATATGTATTGCTTCTTTCTAGTACACTTCCGGTAGGTCTGCCTCCTTGATCATTGCTCTGTTAGCTTCTTGAACAATTCTATTCTTCCTTTCAACCACTCCATTTTGTTGAGGAGTCTAAGGAGTAGATAAATGCCTTTTTATACCATGTTCTTCACAAAAAGCATTGAACTCATTTGAGTTAAACTCACCACCTCTATCAGACCTTGAGCATTTGATTCTCAAATCTAATTCATTTTCAACCATAGATTTGAATGCCTTGAACTTATCTAAAGCTTCTATCTTTTCTCTAAGGAAAGTAACCCAAGTCATTCTTGAAAAATCATCAATGAGAAGCATGAAATACATTTCAACTTGTAGACTTCTTATTCTTGTGGGACCACACAAGTCTATATGCACCAGCTCCAACAAATTGGTAGAGGATTGTTCTTTGCTTTTGAAAGTGGTCTTTGTCATCTTCCCAAATTGGCATTCTTTGCATATCACATTGACAGGCTTCACAATCTTAGGTAGGTCTCTTACAACTTGAATGGTGCTTATTATTACCAGATTATTAAAATTAATGTGACACATTCTCCTATGCCATAGCCAACTTTCATTAACAAACAACAATTTTCAGCACCTTTCAAGTGATAGACATTACCATGTGTCATCTTACCAGCAACAATTAAGGTTTCGGAGCTATTCTGTATCTTACACCCATTGTCCTTGAACACAAGATTATAACCTTTATCACACATTTTTCCAACACTTAGTAAATTATGCTTCATGCCCTTGACATAAAGAACATCATTTGTATTATGCTTGACATCAAAAGCAATAGATCCTTTTCCACAAATCTTACTAGCTGCATCATCACTGAACCTAACAAGTCCTCCATCATACTTTTTCAAACTTAACAAACTTATTTTTATCTCTAGTCATGTGGTTTGAACATCTGCTATCAATGATCCATTCATCTTCCTTTTCAGCATGAAATTGTTGGAATTAGGGTAGACAACTAAGAGGGGGATGAATCAGTTGTCTTAAAACTTTAATGTTTGCTACAGTTTAATTCTTCTTTACCACTTATTAACATATTAATGATATAACCATGAAAAGTAAGAATTAATATTACATGAGCGGAAACACAAATAACACACTTGACACTAGGATTTTTGACGTGGAAACTTGGTTAAGGGAAAAACCATGGTGGGGGTTAACCCACAAGAATTTATACTCTGTTAAAAGTATGACAAATGGGGAAGGCACATGCCTTCAGGGTTCACTGCTCCAAGAGGCTCACTGCCTACATAAATGATTACAAGAAGACAACAGAATGTTTAAACTGATGAATAGCATCTACCAATGTAGAATTTTAGTTTCGGTTAAGCACATAATACTGATCTTACACACTTCATCCTTATTATGCTCTATTTCACTTTTTTGCCATAATCTGGGCTTAGATCTTTTCCTTCACACTTCTTCTACTCTTTTTTACACTTACTACATACTCTCCCACATACACCCTTCACAAGACTTGAATCTATTGGATATATATATCTGCATCAAGAAATTTTATCAACTGTAGTCAGCTTAGAGAAAACTTAGAACATTTATGAAGACTTTTGCTCTGTCAGCTAAATCCATTCATAATTAGCAATGCGGACCAAAAACTTGTGTTCTCAAATCATCAACCATGTCAGCCAATACCACTAGTTATCACAAATTACTTAACCAATAACTTTTATTCATCTAGACCAAGATCAAATACTAGGTCAGCCTATTCTTCTTATGACTGTACTAACTAAATGGAGCCTGATACTCAGAAGCTTATAGTTTTTGAATCCTTCATCACCAGAGGCTAAATTCCCAGATTTAGAGTCTAAAAATCCTTATTACTCCCTTAGATCCACTGCACATTGTGATTTACTACCGGAGAGATCTAGACTAAGATACCAGACCCTGTCACATGCTCTATTTCTGACTCCTGGACTTAGACAAATCCTCACTCTCACTTCTATTATGAACAAATCATGTAATGTGGATGTATAGGATAGACTTAGTTGCCATCAATGACAACACCTATCATGCACAATAGTGCCTCTTTCCAACAATCTCCCCCTTTGGCATTGATGGAAACACTTAGTGAAAAATGACTAAGTGTCAGAACAACTCCCCCTTACTAAGTACACTTATGCTTTTCACTATTCTCCAATGCTCCCCCTTTGCTAGATTCCTCATTTTTCATTTCTCTTCACTCCCCCTTTGACATCAATGGTAAAGGATAGGGTCCGCAAACCAAAGTTTACACCAAAATTCTACATACCAGGCCGCATATGTATAAACAATCTTTTAAGTCTTATTTACATAAAATTAAGTACATCACCAAAAATGTTCTTCAATTGTGCCAGCTCACTATCCAAGTTCTTCTTCATAGTGTTCAAAATTGATATGTGGCCACTAAATAGAAATGGTTGTGATTCTATCATCCGTAGATCAATGGGGTCACTTGACTGATCTACAATTTGTGCTTCAGTCAAAGAATTAAATATTGTTTCCATTTCCAGAACAGAGGAGTCATCTAACTTAGTTTGCTACTCATTGATCTTCAATTCTTCAACATTTGGAATTGAGGAGTCAATCCTATCGTCAATCTCTTCTTCAACAATAGGAAGATTGTGTCTTTTCAATGCATTGAGGAGAATATCCTGAGTATCTTTGACTATCTCATCTATTTCACCAAGCATGAGTTTATTAATTCTCTTCTTGCTCCTAAAGTCATCTTTCACTTCTTTGAATATCATGTTCATCTGATCTAGAGTAATATGAGGGCACAAATTTATCAACACATGCTCCCTAATCTCAATGTCTTTTCCTTTTGCATTTTCTTTTCTTAACTCCATAATATCTGCAAGACTTCTTGGAATTTTAGAAGTTATTTCAATCAAAGCCTTATTGTAGATGTTCAAATATTTGATAGTTACTTCCTCTAGGACCCTCTTATCATTATCACTATAATAATTAAAGAATTTAGTCATTGGCCTTAAGTTCCCATCTACAGTGACTGATTTGATGATGTCATCCACATACAGAGTAGGATTTTCAACAAATATTTCAGTCTTTTGCCTCTTGCTTGCCCTTGTGCTTCCGAAGGGCTTGCCTTAGTTTTCTTGGCTGTATTTGTACCTGAGGCCTTCAACTCTTTTATCTCAATATCAAAATCAATTTCTTCTTCATCATTTTTCATGCTTTATATGTCCGAGTGGCCTTAGTTTTCACTCCTTTCCCTTCTTTTCTAGATGATTTGCCTTCTGGTTTCTTAGGATTGGCAGGTTTTGGGGGAAAGGGGGCAACAACAGAGCTTCAAGTAGTCCTTGATGTGGAGGAGGATTCTACTAGAGCACTTCCTTGTTTCTTATCCTGCTTCTCCTTCTCTTCCTTTTTAGTTCTTTCCCTAAATTGCCTCACAACTTCCTTTGTGAGGCCTAGAATCTTGGCCAACTGCTCAACTTCTTTTCTTACTTTCCTATTGATTTTAGGTTTTCTGAGCTCAACATGTAGTTTTACACTTAGCTCCTCATATGTCCCAAATCTTTCAATTGTTGTGTCTTTTGACTTGCTCAAAAGGTGTTGAGCATACATATTCAAGATTTTCTCATCTACCTCATACCCCATGGGCATGATCCAAATAGTTCTGGGTTCTACTTCTTCCATTAAGCACTAATCATTGTTAACCATAAAACATATATCATTCTTGTACTTCTCAACAATTGATTTAGGGATTCTTTCTCTAGAATGCATCATATTGTAAAAATTCTTGAAGTATCCCCAGATTGCAGTTTTCTATGCTTTATAGTCACCAATGCTGTGTAGATGATCTCTGATCTAATTAGCAACTGGCTCGTCATTAGTCTAGTGCACACCCTTTACTCCAGGTACCTCACTCATAAAGTAGAAAAATAAACATAGAACCAATGTACCATATTTAAAGGCATTTTTCTTATCCTTTTTGATTTTGTTCAAGTTCTCAATTAGTTAGTTCTACAATAATTCACACAAGTCATAATCTATATTTTCCTTTAACATTTTGTATGCAACATATATGGCCATTCCAAAGACAGAGTTCTCCCTGTTGGAATGATAAATTTTGTAACCAATTACCATTGAAGCAAACTTGACATCCGGATCAATAATATCATTGATAGTCATTGCCCTTTTGTCAAATTTGGCACTAGTTGCATCAGTTATAGTCTGGTTCTCCACTGATTTCAACATGGGTAAACCATTGGTTGAATTCAACCCAGTCACAATCCTAATAGCATCCATTGTAATTTTGAATGGTTTCAACAACCACAAAAACTCATCATGCATTCAGTTCAAAAACATACCAGACCCATTCATCTTCATTGAATGTTGGAAATCCCATAATTTGAATGGAATGTTTATCATTTAGTGCCTTATACTCAGGTTTAAGATTGTGATTTTCATCCCTTAGATGACTCCCGAACAAATCTACAAACCTTGAGTCCCCAAATTCATCTATGCTCGCATGAATATAGACCCTAATATCTTCAACATGTAGCACACCATACGAAACACTTGAAAATGTACCTAATTGGTCAAATTCTACTGATTTGTGTGGATGCTTCTTAAATTTGGGTTGAGGCCTTTCAATAATATCAACAACCAAAGGTGTAGCCATTGCAAAAGATTACAAGTTCAAAGCTTGATAGATAAATACCTTTTTCATGGAGTTAGGGTTGGCGGGCAAATTCACTAGACACACTTCAAGTCCTTGAAATCTTAGTTCAGATGCTATTCTTCTTGCTCTCTTTGAATGCAAAGTGATTCAAATGAGGAGTGAATGACCTTTTTATGCTCTGTAAAACCTAATTTGCCTTTGTAATAAATGCTCTACCCTAACACATTTGGTTACACTATTTCTGCATACAGTCGACCCTCAATTTCTCCACAAATCATCATATCCACTTCTTTTCTTCCAGAAATCCTTTCAAATGATTTGTAATAACCCAAACTATTCTCTCTCATCATTTTAGATTTAGGCACCCACTTACTGGCTAGGGGAATTTGATTTTTAATGCTTCTCCCCCTGAGCCAGAGCTCCTAATTCAATTCCCAGAGGAATTGTCATCACTAGATTCTGGTGCGGATCCATTACTATTATTCATAACACTTTTTTTGACCCATGTCTTGCTCATTTCATTTTGGATCTCATCAATTTTTCCCTTTCCTTTTTCTTGTCTCTGTTCATCTGGTTTTCTATTTACCGGACCTCTTATTTCATTATTCTCGCTTCTATAGAATCTTGCAAAATGACCAGATCGATTACAGTTGAAGCACACAACATTTCTTTGCCCATTTGATTGATTTCCTCTTGATCTGCACTGATTTTCCATATGTCCAAATCTATTGCATGCAAAGCATTTGCCATTGAAAGAATTGCCATTTTATCTATTATTAGAATTATTCATTGTTATATTTCTACATTCATTGGATCTATTGGATGGACCACTTTGATTTACTTTGCTTCTTTACTGAGTAGCTCTATGACCAAATTTATTGCAATTGAAACAATTTCCATTGAAAGATGGATACCTTTGAACATTTGGTTGTCTTACCAGAGGGCTTCTAGGTCTGTTTCTCCCATTCCTTGATTAAGAATTTCTTTGTCCAGATCCAGAGGTTTCACCTTTCTCATACCCAAGACCATGCTTATCATCAGACTTCTTCTGACTCTCAAGCAACACTTTGAGTTTAGCTGAGCTTATCTTGAACTTCTGCTTGTATTCATTTGCAACTTCTAGGTCATATCTGAGAATGCCAATTTGCCTTTCAACTTCCTCCTCATTATATCTGCATTCTTGTAGATCAGATTTTAGGTGATCAATTGTTCTATCCATTCTAGAGAATTCTTTAGTTCTTTCTTTCAGAGATTGATTCAATTTTTCTTCAGTCTTCTTTCTTTTTTTAGTTTCCTTGGTTAGCCTCATCACCCCAAATTCCATTTCATGTTTTAGAACAACTTCTTTTACTGACTTCTCACATTCCTTTGTCTTCTCTTTTAGGGCCTTATCCATGTCATTGTTCTCATTCTATTTTCCTAGTTGAAGAAGTATCTCCTTCCTCTTCCCATTAGATTTACTCAATTTTTCTTTTAAGATCTCAATGCAGACTTCAACATCTTTAAGGTTTTCTTGCAGTTCTTTGACTTCTGCTCTGGACTAGTCAAGATCATCTAAAGCAAGTTGAAGTTGTTCATCGAGGTTGTATGAATCAATTGTAATACCTTCCTAGATCTTCCTCAAGATGTTAGGCTTCTTCCAAGGAACCTCGCTCTGATACCAATTGTTGGAATTAGGGCAGACAACTGAGAGGGGGGGTGAATCAGTTGTCTTAAAACTTTAATGTTTGTTGTAGTTTAATTCTTCTTTACCAGTTATTAACAAATTAATGATATAACCATGAAAAGTAAAAATCAATATTACATGAGTAGAAACACAAATAACACACTTGACACCAGGATTTTTGACATGGAAACTTGGTTAAGGAAAAAACCACGATGGGGGTTAACACACAATAATTTATACTCTATTAAAAGTATTACAAATGGGGTAGCCACATGCCTTTAGGGCTTACTGCCTAGAGCTCACTACTCCAAGAGGCTCACTACCTATATAAATGATTACAAGAAGATAACATAATGTTTGAACTGATGAATAGCATCTACCAATGCAGAATTTTAGTTCTGGTTAAGCATAGAATATTGATCTTACATACTTCATCCTTATTCTACTCTATTTCATTTTTCTACCATAATCCAAGCTTAGATCTTTTCCTTCACACTTCTTCTACTCTTTTTCATACTTACTCCATACTCTCCCACATACACCCTTCACAAGACTTGAATCCATCGGCTATATATATCTGCATCAAGAAATTTTATCAACTGTAGTCGGCTTAGAGAAAACTTAGAACATTTATGAAGACATCTGCTCTGTCAGTTGAATCCATGCATAATTAGCAACGTGAACCAAAAAATTATGTTCTCAAATCATCAACCATATTGGCCAATACCACTAGTTATCAAAAGTTACTTAAGCAACAACTTTTCTTCATCCAGACCAAGATCAAATACTAGGTTGGCCTATTCTTCTTCTGATTGTACTGACTAACTGGAGCCTGATACTTAGAAGCTTATAGTTTTTGAATCCTTCATCACTGGAGGCTAAATTCCTAGATTTAGTCCTGACAATCCTTATTACTCCCTCAGATCCTCTACACATTGTGATTTACTACAGGAGAGATCTGGACTAAGATACCAGACCTTGTCACATGCTCTGTTTCTGACTCCCAGACTTAGACAAATCCTCACTCTGACTTTTGGTATGAACAAATCATGTAATGTGGATGTGTAGGATATACTTAGTTGCCATCAATGACAATGCCTGTCATGCGTAGCAGTGTCTCTTGCCATCAATGTACACAACTCGCAAGATTAGTAGAAACATGTTCTTCTCTAAGTGCAATAAACAAGCATTCACTACTATTGCCATCATTAGAATTAGACTCATCATCAGTTACATGTCATCATCTCTAACATAATAACTCTTTCTTACCTTCTTTCCTTTTCTTTGATTCATCTTCAAAGCTTTGTTAGGACATCTTGAAGCATAATGACCAATTTTACCACAATTGAAGCATTTGAAGGGCAAGTTACCTTTGAATTTTCCTTTGCTACCCCTTTTGATTCTTCTTGCTAATTTGGCTTCTATCTCTGTAAAGTCTTCATCATTTCATTCCACAACATATTTCTCTAATCTAGTAGTCTTAGTTGCTTCCTTGTCCTTGAAAGCAGTCTCAGTTTTCACCGAGCCATTAATAGTACCAAATTCTGTTATTTCAAAGGCAGTCAGTTTACCAAGTAACTGATATTTTGTAAGCTTGCCCATTTCCAACAACTCTTCAATGGAAGATACCTTGTGGCTAGAAGATTTGGGAAGAGTTATGAGTATCTTATCTATAACATCCCCATCCTTTCATTCTCCACCAAGACCATTGTCTCTTCTGACAACTTCATCAATCTCTTGTAAGTAAATTGTTATGTTCTCATCTTCACTCATTCACATGGTTTCATATGTGGTCTTCAAATTTTGCAACTTGGCCTTCTTAACAGATGCATCACCTTCATAAATTTTATTCAATTTGTCCCAAATCTTATAAACAGTTTCTAGATTTACAACTTTTGCCATTTCAGTGTTAGACAGGGCATTTAATAGAGCATTTTTTGCTTTGTGATTATCTTCAAACATTTTAATCACTTCTTCAGAATCTAGATCTTTAGGAACTGTGTATTTATTCTTAACCACTTCCCAAACATTATAACCAAGAAAAATGAGATAACTTTGCATTCATACCTTCTAGTAGGTATAGTTAGATCCATCGAACTGAGGACTATCTTTCCTATGTGCCATCCTAGGTCTACCTTAAGCTGTTAGGCTTTCTTCAAAGGAACCTTGCTCTGATACCAATTGTTGAATGGCATACGACAACTAAGAGGGGGTGAATCAATTGTATCAAAACTTTAACTTCTTTAAACCATAATCAATTTCACAATCACTTAATTTATTTCTTTATTCTGTTATGAGAATTTAAACATGAATAGTAGAATAAAAAAATGAACACCATATACACTTGAACACCAGGTTTTTTACGTGGAAAACCCTAAATAGGGAAAAACCATGGTGAGTGTTAGCTCACAAAATATATGTAGTAACAATACTAAATATCAAATGGTGGCTCACTGCCAAAGGGTTCACTACCTAGGGATCACTTCCCAAAAGGATGGCTCATTGTCGAGGTGGCTCACTGCCGGGGGTGGCTCATTGCCAAGGGTTGAACTGATTAAGTAAGATCTACACCATGCCTGAGTTTAGTTCCATTGAAGCATAATAAAAACCTCTCTGCCTTGCTCTGCTTTTACACTTCACACTTATCTTCTCATTTTCACATTCATCCTTACTCAAACATGAATTCATTACACATATTTATATAATTCATCAACCTTGGAATGTACATCAAGGTTGGCATTACAATCATCAACCATTAGAACAATCTCTAAGGTCAGCATACATACATACATCAAATTAATACTAGACCTAAACAGATTTGTGGACTAAATGAATAAAGGAGGAACACTTCATGCCTTAGCATGGACTCAATTGTATCTTCACACACTATCACACACTTATTCAATTCAAGAAATTCATCCGCAAAGAGTGTTAATCATCTAGGTCATCCAGACAGGTGAAATCATTAAGGACACTTGAATAGATGCTTCCAAGATCTTCATTACAACTTGCAGATCAAGCACACGCGTTCAATGCATTCATGGGAAATCCAAGAACATCACAAAATCCTTTGGAAAATAGAAAAATCAACTACAACAGATCTCAACTCATTTCACTTGAAGATGGATCACATACTGTTCTTAATTAGACATTGTCAAACTCTGCTAATTAGAAACTTGTTTTCTAGAGATTCAAATCTCATATCCTTTGGAATGAAGATGACTAAGGACATTATAAGCTTAAGTCTAGAGCTACAAAGCCAAACTCCAATCTTTGAAGAAATGCAAAGCAAAACACTTTCTCCTTGTCACTCTGTAAACCTTGCCAGGCACAGTCTTTACATTGGTGAATAGGACTTTTTCTGTACAGTGATCCGGACCACCAAATTATAAATTTAGCATCTTCAAACACTTCTGTAAAACATATCCAAAGCTCATACTTTGGTCTTCAACACAGGAAATATGCAAAGCAAAATACTTAGACAGTGTTCTTTAATCACTCACCAAACAACAATGCCAGAAGATATAGTTGGCACAAACAACACAAATATGTTGACATCAATGACAACACCAATTAGAACATACTTGCAATAGGTAGTCAAGCCAAGCTCTAGTTGGTGGTTCCAACTCTTATCCCAATCATGCAAAGTGCTTCAACCTAGGAATGACAAGATAGACTCAAGATCTCACTTCCTAGTCTTCACAAAATCCTTCCAAGAGCAAAGTCCTTTCAACTTGGTCAATAGCAACTTACAGTAATTCAAGAGCATAATATTGGATAGAGAGATTGTATTCCAAAAATGTCCATCCAAAATCTTCTAGTTTCAAATGAGGTCACTTGTTTATATACAAGGCCCTAGAAATGAATGATTTAAATTAAAGGGCTGACAACACATGCCAAAAACTAAATTTGAGTTTAGGATCAGCTTAACCAACATAAAGGTTGACTCGTGGACTTAATTTGCATCCCTAAAAATATAGGAGGGACCAGGACGCTAGGTACCCTAGGTCCTTTGGACAAATTTAACTAGAATTGTGACATTTCAATGAAATCGGGGCCCAATCAAAACTTTAGGGTAGACCTAAAAATGGACTAGGCTAGAGATCACTAAAGGAGGTGATAAACATAGTGAAATTGTTTTTGTACAACCAAGGAGCATAATTTACGAAATAACATTTAGCCCCCACTTTAGCAGTCATATGACACTACGTGCATATGCAAGCTAAAGTACAAAAAAAGTAAACATTTGTAAAAAAGATATAAAAAAGTATACTATAGAGGATGCAAATCATTGCTGAGCAAGAGGGTGAAGCCCCTAGTCTATGATCTTGCAAAACCATAGAGTCAAGAAATCGCAACCTGCAACAAGATTATGTTAGCGATGTATAATCATCCTGCAACCAATAGATGTATGTGTTAGTCCAAAATTTAAAAAATGAGAAAGGTGATGAGACATGATCATAGTGAAATTCACGGGCAGACATATGCCCCCTATTTCTACTTTCTTCTTTAGGATGTAGAAATAGGGTGGTAATCTTTCCACTTGAACTTTCTAGAAAATTTTTGATGAATATTCTTTGGTAGGGTCATTTCACTGAATAACACTGAGGTACAAAACATATGATTGTAGAAACGATAGAACTTGGACTCCAATGCAACAGACAATGCTCAAATTCAAGTTCTCTAGCCCATGTTATAGATGTTTTGGATAAAGAGAGGTTGAGAAACTTGTATTTCAACCCTAGATAGTCAATTAAGAGTTCTTACCTTTTTACTAGAAATAGTAAAATGAGTTCTCACTTTTTACCATTCATTTGTCATTTTCAATTTTGAAGGAGTTTGAGCAAGGAGGAGAATGACTATGTTGAGATGAAGGCCATATCGACCACTGAGGCTAGATGCACTATGGAGTTGAGTAGTACAGGGGCTAGACGAGCATGAGGAAAGCTTCTGTCCAACTTGTGCTTTTCATTTATGCTATTATTTTAATAATAACTTTATTGTTTTTCATGCCAAAATGAGCCTAGGAGACAAATGTTGTCATCCTAGGGTGCCATTGACCTCTTGGGGCATCTTAGACCCTTCTGAGCACCCAGGTGCTCCCTAAGTGCCCTAGTCCTTTTTTGGCACCTTAGTCTAGGATCAAGGCTAATGTTGATTTATTTGATTGTTTTTTGTAACTTTGGAATTGAATTCTGATGTGTACCTTGTTGATGATGTTTTAGGTATCCTTAGGGATGCAAGATCATGTTTGTGGCCACTTATACACATTGGTGCATAGTTGCATAGGTACACTTACAAACACAGAGATGGGACATCTCTGAGATATCAGATTTGTTGATAATTGAGAGGGGGTGGGGGGTGAATCAGTTATCCTACTAATTTCAACTTTTAGTGCTTCCTTAATAGTTAATGCAACACCAAATCAAATAAGCAATCATAATCATAAAGGAAAATAAGACAAATACACATGACACAATGATTTTGACGTGGAAACCCTGTTAAGGGAAAAAACCACGGGGTGATTAACCCAAGATAATATTCTCTGTTAGAAGAATAGAAGATACAAAATGGTACTTGCCAATTAGGGCTCACTGCCTGAGCACACTGCTCATAAGAGACTCACTGTCTACAAGAAAGGAAAGTAACTCAATGCTTTAACTGATGAGAAGCACCCACACATGCTGAGGTTCAGTTCTGGTTAAGCTCAATAGACTGATCTGCTGCACTTCATTCTTACTCTCTCTTGATGTAGCTGTACTTTTACATTCCGGACCTCTTCTACTATCTTCACTCTGCTCTTCTACTTTTCTTCACACCACACAACACAACTCGCTCCCCTTCACATCTAAATCAATCACGTATGTATATCCGCATAAGTGATTTCATCATCTTTCTAGTTGGCATTCGGAGCAGTCAATAATTTCCTCAAACTCTGATTTGTCAGCTGAATCCTTGCATACAAAGTAATGCAGATCAAGCATATGCTTGTAGAAGTCATCAATCATGTCGGCCAAACATAAATTATGCCTTAAGAACCTTTTCCATCATCAGTAACACATCCAGAAGAATGTCTGATGTTCTGCCAGTCAGTTCTTCCTCTATTCACACTATCACTTGGGAACCTGACACTCAAGTATTCATATCTCTTTATCTTTTCCACACCGAAGGCTCAAACCCTGGAATCTATCAGTCAAGATACTCCTCTTGACTTCCTAAAATCCACACTTCACTAAGATACTTCTACTAAGAGATCAGGACCTGTCTGTCAGACCTTACCGACTGCTCTATTCTTGCTTACCGGACCTTAACACTTCTTCAATCTGACTTCTGGTGAGGACACACCATGTCTTGCGGATGTGTGGAATTATCTTTGTTGCCATCAATGACAACAATCATGAAGCCACACAGTGTCTCTTGCCAACAGTGTCCCCCTTTGGCATTGATGGCAACACTTAGTGAAAAATGACTAAGTGTGATACTACACTCCCCCTTGGTTGATGCTCTGTTTTGTTGTACATTTTACTGGAGCTCCCCCTTGGCTGAAGTCCACATTTTTCACTACTTCTGACTCCCCCTTTGACATCAATGGCAAAGGGTGGGGTCTGCACACCAAAATTCTCAAAAATTCAACTATACTTAGTCACATAAGTATATTTTTCGGTTATACTTAACATAAACTTTAGTATATCTGCAAAAGTATTTGTCAATTGTACAACTTCTGTCACCCAACTCACCTTCATCCTATCAAAAATTGAGATGGACCACTCAATAGGAATGCAAAAGCTTTTGCCCTCTTAAGATCTGTTGGATCATTGGTTTGGGCAGTAGTCTGAGCATCACTTATGGCCTCATGCATGGCCTCTAACTTAGGGATAATGATCCCTCTAAGTTCACCCATCCGACTAATTATGTTCTTCCTTTCCTTCTCAAATTTCTTTATTGCATTTGTGATTGCAATAGTCTGACACTCTTGATTTACTATGGACGATGAGAGAGGATCAAAACTTTGAGAAGAACTTAGTAGTTTATCCTCTTGCTCTTTTACTTTCTTCTCAATATCTTTGGTCACTATGGGCCAAGATAAGCAAAATTTATACATATTTCTGCCATCTTTAAGAGCATTTTCCAAGCTCTTTATCCCAATATCCATAACTCTCCTATCATTTGTTATCAGACCCTGTACTTCGGAGAATCTCTTATCCAAAAACTCCTTCCGGACCTTTTCTTCAGCTGACTTCTCTAGAGAATCAAAATGTGTGCTAACACTATTGACTAGAGTTTTGAGATTACCAGAAGAGGAGGTTGTGGGATCCTTTTGAAAAGATGGCATGATCTTTTCCAACACTCTGGATGCTACCTCTACAAGCTCACAGTCTTCCATGTGAGATTTCAGTAGTTTCTCTTTGGCCTTCGCATTTGCAAATGAAGCTATCTTCATTGTTTGTACCAGAGATAGAGAGTCAAAATCTAGTGGCCCTTTTAGTAATTCTGGTTCATCCATCTCATTAGTTTCTTTTGTCAAGAAGTCCTTGATAGATTCTACAGTGTCACTTGCTGAAGACAGATTCTTCTTCTCTTCTGCAGTGTCACTTATGTTCTTTTCAGCTTGACTTCCTTCTTTACTTTTCACCTCTTTTTCTTTCTCCTTTATTATTTCTTCTTCTTTAGATCCAGAGTCAACAGGGGAAACTGGAGGAGAAATGTTAGTCTGTTCATGGGCCACCTCTTCTGGAGTAGAGGATTCCAAGTCCTTAGCTGTTTCTGCACTGGTATTCATTACCTCTTCTGTCATTTTCTTAGTAGACTCTTCTGCAACACTTTTAGTCAAGGGATCAGTACCCAAGTCCTCTATAATTGGAATGTTGAATCTTTTGAATGAATTCTGAAGGATCTCTTCTGTCTCTTTTGCAACTCTGTCAGTCTCTCCGAGCGTAAGTTGATTCATCGTTGCTTTGCTCCTGAACTCATCCTTACAATCTTTGAAGATCATATTCATTTTCTTTGGATCGATTGAAGGATATAGCTGAATTACTATCTGTTCCCAAACTTCTAGATCTTTGGCTTGGGCATTGTTCTTTCTTATTTCAAGTTCCTTCTCCAAGCTTTTGGGGATCAGAGATATAATTTCAATAAATGCTTTGTTGTAGATATTTAGGTACCTGACTGTGGCATCTTGCAATATCTTCTGATCTGCTTCACCATAATCATCATAGAATTCAACCATTGGCTAAAGATTTTCATCCACTGTGACTGATTTGATTAGGTCATTGATGTGAAGAGTGGATTTTTCAACACATTCCTCTGTCTTTTCTTCTTCCTCCTATCCGAGAGAGGGTTCACCGGATGTTTTCTTCTTTTTCTTCATTTTCCTGATTTCTTCATCAGATTCAGTCTCCTCTTCATCCCTTTGACTAGCATAAGCCCTTGTGGCTTTTGTCTTTGTTCTTTTCTCTCCTTTACCAGATGATTGTGCTTCCAGTTTTGATGGCCTTGAGTTTTTGGCAGTGGTAGGTGCAGATCTCTTTGATGATCTAGTCCGGGTGGAAGACTTTGCCGGAACACTTTCCTCACTTTTCTTTTCTGCCTTTTTCTTTTCTTCCTTAGCCCTTTCCATCTTTTCCCTGTTGGCATCAAGTGCCTCCTTTGAGATGCCAAATCCTTTGGCAACATCTTCAACTACTTTTCTCACCTTCCTCTTGATCTCTGGTTGTCTGAGTTCCACATGAATCTTTACACTTAGCTTCTCAAAGGTTCCAAACCTTTCTTCCGTGGGATCTTTTGGCTGACTTAGCATGTGTTCAACATGCAGCTCAACAATTTTCTCATCAACTTCATACCCCATCGGCATGATCCAGACTATTCTTGGTTCCACTGCCTCCATAAGGCACTGATTAGTTTCTACCATGAAGCAAATAATATCTTTATATTTCCCAACCAATGATTTTGGAATTCTTTCTCTGATTTGCATAGTATTTTGGAAGTTCTTAAAGTACCCCCATAGAGCTGTATTCCTTGCCTTGGCATCCCCAAGTTCATGCAAGTAATCTCTGATTTGAATTGCTACCGGTTTGTTATTTTGCCATACCCATCCATTAGATCTGGGCAGTTCATTCATGAAGTAGAAAAATAAGCACAATAACAGTCCACCATATTTAAAGGAGTTCTTCTTGTCCTTTTTGATTTTCTGTATGTTTTCCATCAATTGACTCAGAAGGAGGTCACAGAGATCATACTCTGCATTCTTTCTCAACATCTCACAGGTAGTATATACTGCAGTTCTAGATACTGAATTCTCCCTACTGGAGTGATATATCTTATATCCTATTATCATAGATGCAAACTTGATATCCGGGTTGGTAATATCTTCAATGGTCATTGCCCTCTTATCAAATTTTGATCCGGTGGCCTCAGTTACAATGTTGTTTTTGACAGATTTGAGGACATGTATCCCTCTAGAGGAGTGTAAACCAGTTACTGTCCTAATTGCCTCCTTAGTGATTTTGCAAGGTCTGTTTAGCCATAGGAAGTTATCATGCACCCTACTCAATACATATTAGACCCATTCATCTTCTTCAATGCAGGGGAAATGAACGAACTGATCAAAATGTTTCTCCTGGATACCCTTATATTCTAGTTTAAGCTCAAAAGCATCATCTATCAATTGTTTGTGATATATGTCTCTTAGTTTGAATTCCCCAAACTCTTCAATATTTGCATGTATGTAAACCCTAATGTCTTATGTGTGCAAAACACCATGCGAAACACTAGAGAATGCTCCTAGGGGATCTACCTCCAAGGATTTGTAAGGATGTTTCTTGAATTTTGGGTGAGCCCTATCAGAGATCTTTACTATATTTAGAGTAGCCATCATCAGAGAATTTTACTGAGAGATATCGAGAGTGGAGATACCTTTTTATGCTGTCTAGGGCACACGATGGAATCCTGATTGATTTGTAGGAAGAATCGTCTTGATCTTTGGGAGAATTTGTTGTAGAGCTCCTTTTGTCTACTCCTTGAATGTGAATGTGCAATGATGAACAAAAGAAGCCTTATATTTCTGTACAAAACCCTAATTCCTTGTTGCAATAAATGCATATCTTAAGTTGTTCCAGTTGCTCTGTTTTCCTTGTTTAGAGAGGGAGAAATTTATCCGGATCATTGTGATACCTATATGATTGATGTTAGTGAAGAATCATACTGTCCACTTCTTTTGATCATCCCATATGTCTGTAGATCAAGATGTTTTAATTTAGATTCATACCAGACCAAACTTTGTGAAAAACCTATTTTATCAGAAGATTGTTTAACCGGATCAATTTTGGAAGGATTAGACTCTTCAAATCTTTTTGCGGATCTCTCAGATTTCTACCAGACCTTCTTTAGATGTTTCTCTAGGAACCCTTTTATCCACAGCTCTCCTTGTGCCAGTTCTGGCACCAATTGACTGGCTGGGGGAAAAAGGTTTTCTTTGTGTCTCCCCTGAGCCAGAGCTCACTTTTTAATTACTAGAAGGAATATCAGCACTAGAGTTTGGTGCGGATCCATCCCCTACATTCTCTATACTTTTCTTTACCCAAATCTTGTTCATCTCACTTTGAACTTCATCTGCATTCACTTTTTGTTTTCCCTTGTCTTGATTCTGATTATGATGTACCGGACCTCTTTTGTCTTGATTCTTGCTTCTACAAAATTTGGCAATATGACCGGATCTATTGCAAATTTGGCAAACAACATTTCTTTGCATATTTTATTGATATCCTCTTGATTTGCATTGATTAGCCATATGACCCATTTTATTGCATGCGAAGCATCTACCATTGAATGAACTATTCATTTGCATATTCCTGCATTCATGAGATTTGTGACCAACCCTTTTACAATTGAAACACTGTCTGGAGAAGGATGTATTAGTTTGATTCATTCTATTTCTGCACTTATTAGCTTTATGACCAAAGTTATTGTAGTTGTGGCAGTATCCATTGAAGGATGGATACCTTTGAGCATTAGGCTACCTTACTAGAGGTCTTCTAAGCTGGTTCCTTGGATTTTCTGATCCAAAATTCTTTTGACCGGATCTGGAGCTTTCACCTTTTTCATATCCTAGGCCACACTTGTCATCTACCCTCTTTTGGCTTTCAAGGAGAACTTCAAGTTGAGCAGAGCTTATTTTGAATTTTTCTTTGTATTCATTTGCTGTTTGAAGATCCCTTTTAAGAGAGACAATTTGATCCTCAAGTTTTTCTTCATTGTCTTTAGCATCTTCAAGATCAGATTCAAGATGTCTGATTATTCTATCCATCTTGTGGCAGTCTCCTAATTTTTCCTTGAGAGATTGTCTTAGATCATCTTCAAATTTTCTTTTCTCTTCAATTTCTTGGGTAAACTTCATAACTCCTAATTCCATTTCATGTCTTACCATGATGATTTCTTTTGATAACTTTTCACATAACTTGGTTTTCTCTTTCAAATCTTCATTTGTATCACTGGCTTCACCTTGACTTGCCAATTGTTGAAGTAGCTCCTTTCTCTTTTTCATAGAGAAACTCAGTTTCTCTTTTAGTTCCTTTATGAAATCATCAGCTTGTTTGAGTCTTTCTTTTAATTCATTGACTTTAGAATTTGACTGCTCAAGATCATCAAGGGCAGACTTAAGTTACTCCCTCATACTATACACATCCATTTGAATTCCTAGATCTTCCTCAAGCTGTTAGGCTTAGTTTGGAGGAACTTGGCTCTAATACCAATTGTTGATAACTGAGAGGGGGGGTGAATCAGTTATCCTACTAATTTTAACTTTCAGTGCTTCCTTAATAGTTAATGCAACACTAGATCAAATAAGCAATCATAATCATAAAGGGAAATAACACAAATACACATGGCAATGATTTTGACGTGGAAACCCTGTTAAGGGAAAAAAATCACGGGGTGATTAACCCAAGATAATATTCTCTGTTAGAAGAATAGAAGATACAAAATGGCACTTGCCAATTAGGGCTCACTGCCTGAGCACATTGCTCACAAGAGACTCACTGTCTACAAGAAAGAAAAGTAACTCAATGCTTGAACTAATGAGAAGCATCCACACATGCTGAGGTTTAGTTCCGGTTAAGCTCAATAGACTGATCTGCTGCACTTCATTCTTACTCTCTCTTGATGTAGCTGTACTTTTACATTCTAGACCTCTTCTACTATCTTCACTCTTCTCTTCTGCTTTTCTTCACACCACACAACACAACTTGCTACCCTTCACATCTAAATCAATCATGTATATATATCTGCATAAGTGATTTCATCATCTTTCTAGTCGGCATCCGGAGCAGTCAATAATTTCCTCAAACTCTGATCTGTCGGCTGAATCCTTGCATACAAAGTAATGCGGATCAAGCATATACTTGTAGAAGTCATCAATCATGTCGGCCAAACATAAATTATGCCTTAAGAACCTTTTCCATTATCAGTAACACATCCGGAAGAATGTCTGATGTTCTGCCAGTCAGTTCTTCCTCTATTCACACTGTCACTTGGGAACCCGACACTCAAGTATTCATATCTCTTTATCCTTTCCACAATGGAGGCTCAAACCCTGGAATCTATCAGTCAAGATACTCCTCTTGACTTCCCCAAATCCGCACTTCACCAAGATTCTTCTACTGAGAGATCCGGACTTGTCTGTCAGACCTTACTGACTGCTCTATTCTTGCTTACCGGACCTTAACACTTCTTCAATCTAACTTCTGGTGAGGACACACCATGTCCTGCGGATGTGTGGAATGATCTTTGTTGCCATTAATGACAACAATCATGAAGCCACACAGTGTCTCTTGCCAACAAGATTGTGGTGGGTGTATACGATTCCCATGATGACATATTATTGTATGTTGTTGATGGCATTTATGGAGTGGTGGAACTCATATACTTCCACCTTTCATCTTTCGATGGGGGAGATGATGGTTACACTAGAGGATGTGTACCAGATTCTACAATTAACTATGTAGGGCCATACAGTCAGTTTCATCAAGTAGAGGTCCAAGGACTATACTTAGGTGAGCTAGATGTACTGTCTTGCTTGCACAGTGTCATTGAGTGATCGAGGACACATTAATATTCGATGGTTGGAGGAGGGTGCTATTGTTACACCCATCATATGTCACATCATGATCTCTACCATCATATTAGTTGTCACATCAGATGGGAGAGGCACTCACCTTCATGGGGGCCTTGTCCATATGATTATAGCGATGGAGGAGTAGAGGAAATTGTACTCCTAGGGATGGAGTATGTTAGCTCACTTGTACTATAATATGGGTCATTATGTACACTATGAAACACACATCTTGATGCTATGCACACTCCTACCTGGGTGTGGGCATTTGAGCACATTACGTGCATGCAACTAGTGGGGTATCTAATAGAACCTATCAAGATGTGTCCACGAGTGCATTCCTACAAGCTGAGGAGACCATGGAGATGGGGTAATTTGTTATATTGGAGAGTTGTATTCAACATGCTACAATCAGAGGTCAGCTTGTGAAGATTGTATAAGAGTTGTAAGCTATGGATAGGATAGACTTGATAGCTAGTGAGGATGTAGAGAGATCAGTTTTTAGATAGTCACAAAGCTTGCATTGTAGTTGTATTCTATTATGATAGGGTGATGAGATAGTTTGGTTGAGTGCAGGAAGTTCCTGCCAGACGTCCAGTCTACATGTGGTCCACACATTGCAAGGTGTGGCCTTGTGATCAAACATAACTTACCATCATAGACGTGGTGTCAAGCGATCTTGATGATGTTACAGAGGATGATAATCTTTTCTCTGAGGCTAAGGATGTGGGTATTATCCTAGGATATACAACTTGGTGGGAGACATCACGTCTCACTCTAGTCTTTCTTGTAGGTCATCCCATTGGCGATTCTAGATCTTGGGAAAAGAAAGGGGATGAGTCAAAGTGGGAGGGAGATAGTGGTGGAGAGCATGGTAGACATGATGATGATGATCCACAAGTGTCAGTTCTAGCATCAAGAGGGAGACGACACCAAGGAGTGGAGGGTGTAGGTGTCACCAAGGATAGACCTAGGGTCTGACCTCATAGTGTACATCCACTATGCACTGCTAGCGGAGTGCAACATTGATTTGAGCATGGGGAGTCGAGTGGTGGTGCCACTATGATGCCCCCATCAATGAAGACAACTTTAGTCATCGATTTAGCTACCATTCTAGTTGATCTAGATTAGTAGGATGGTGATCTTGGTGAGCATTTTATTATTGTACTTGTGTTTGTTAAGATAGTGAATGTATTATATGATTTTGACTGAGATATGGATATGGCTTTTGCTTATGTTTTGAGTTTGGTACTAAGGCATGGCGTGACCTTGTGGGTCAAGTCATAGTAGAGATGGTACCCACTAAGTCGATTGAGTAGCTAGTGTGGGGTTGTTATAGGCCATTACACACGGTGGGTCAACATGCAGAGCTATTTGATCCTATCACATGACTTAGAGCAACCTATGATGAGAGACATGTGGAGCAAGATTAGTTCAAGGTTGAGAGAGACTAGGCAATCCAGAGAGCAGTGGGTGCTGAGGAGGCATGTGATGTACTTCACATACAACTAGATCAGCATAGAGTAACAACACATTTGGGACAGATCATGCTTTTACCAGTTATCTATAGGCAGAGGTGGATGAACTGTGAGCTGAGAGAGATCAACTTCAATAGCTTTATATAGATTCCACATGAGAGGTGGGAGAGTTTAGAGGTGAGCTTAGGAGTCTACGATCACAAAGTACCTCTAGGAGTTACAATTTGTAGCCACATAGACAACCCTCTATCACTTAGGCACCACTGGGTCACGAGAGGTCTGACTGTCAGTGTCCAATCTTGTACTCAAACTCTTATGATATATATAAGATTTTGATTGATGCTTATTGTGTTATCATTAGATTATATATGTGATTTACTTGTCATGTAAATGCAACAAAGATCTAATTAAATTGAAATGTATGTCAAAATTAAATGTGATTGTAATTTGTGTGAACAACTATATGTAATTATTTAACAAATGCAACAATGATTTAATTGATACATGTGTGTGATTGAAGAATAAAATAACCACACATATATTTGATTAGACATTCTTAAAGTATATACACATGTTGAGATAATTCAATTGTGATCCAATTGGACAACATTGTAACATTGTTAAATTAGATACACCAATAATTATTGAACATGGTGGACAATATATACTAATAGTTAAGTAATTTTCTAAACTAAGAAAAATACATTAATGAATAAAGACAAATTGCATTTTTGACAGGATTGAAGAAAACACCATATCATAGGAAATTTTAATTTGCTATCTAACAATCATTTTCTTTAGAAGAAAATATTAGCATACAAATGAAAGTAATTAAGAATAATATTGATGCAAATGCAAGGTGTTAATAGGATCTTTGAGAAGTGTACCATTTGTATCAAACAATCTGTACTCACTCCATCCAAATACTTCAGTGATGATGTATGGTCCTAGCCAATTCGGGCTGAATTTTCCTTTTTCTCTAGGAGGTGCATTGAAATTGTGTTTATTTTCATAGAGTACTAGATATCCAATTTCGAATGAATGATGAATAACCCGTTCATTGTATGAGTGTTGAATGGTCTTTTGGTGGGATTAGAGATTATCGAGAGCATGTGTGCATTGTTTATTAAGCATTTCAAGTTGATGTCTGTGTTCTCTTTGAGTATTTTCATCAAGAAATCCATTAAGAGGAATTCATAATGAAGGAATTTCTAATTCCAAAGGCATGATTGCATCACTACCATACACAAGGTCATACGAGGTAGTACCTTTAGCCATACGAATACTCATTCGGTAAGCGCATAATGTGTAAGATAGTTGAGTATGCCAATCCTTTTGATGTTAACAATTTTTTGAAGAATTTGTTCAGTTACTTTGTTGAAGCTTTTGTCTGGCAATTTTATTGTGAATAATATGGCATAGAGACATGATATTGAATATGATATTTCTTGAGGAATTTCTTCATGTCTTTGTTCTTAAATAATGCACCATTGTCAGAAATCAAAGTGGAAGGAATACCAAATCGAGAGATTAAGTTGTCTTGGATGAAACAATAGATTATTTCAACGGTAATGGATTGGAGAGGGACCACTTCGACCCATTTCATGAAGTAGTCAGTGGATGTGAGAATGAAAGTGCATCCTTGAGAAGAAGGAGAAGTTTTTGTAATAAGATCCAAGCCCCACATGGAAAATGGCCAAGGTGAAACTTGAGCACGAAGTTCCTAGGTAGGAGTTTGAATGAGATTGTTATGTTGTTGACATTGTGGGTACTTTTTGACAAAGGCAAAGGAATTTCATTCCATGTTTTGCCAATAGTAAACCATACGAAGTAAATTTTAAACTAGAGATTTCCCACCGAAATGTCCTCCACAAGCACTTGAATGTACCTCCTCTAGAGAAATCATGCTCTCAGATTTGTTAAGGCAATGAAGGAGAAGACCCTTAAAGCTTTGTTGATATAGAATGTTTGATAAGATGATATAGTGTGCCGCAAGTTTGCGTATACAAATTCATACACTTATGGATGCTAGATTAGGAAAGGTACCATCACACAAATATTGGAGTATATGGAAGTACCATTCATCTGAATCTATTGTATCACAAAAGACAATATTGAAAGATATTTCAGGTATTGAAGGTGATTTGAGATTATAAATTATAAAGTGATAATCTATGGAAGAATCGTCAAGGGATATAAGGGAAGCATCGCTTGCCATTGCCTCCACATGATGATTGTATTTTCATGGAATTGTATCAATTGTAAAGGTTGAGAAATTATTCAATAACGATAAGACCAAGTGTCGATACTGAGATAACTTATATTGCTTTGCTTGATAAGAACTAGTGACTTGTCTTATGATCAATTAAGAGTCACCAAATATACATATGTGTTTTCCATTGAGAGACAGAGTGGCACACAAGCCAACAATAAGGGCTTCCTACTCTGCAATGTTGTTGGTACATAGAAAGTTGAGATGGTAAGATAGAGGAATCAAATTTCTTGACAGAGGTACTAGTATAATACCAGCACCAGAGCCAATTCGACATCTAGAACCATCAAAGAATAAATTCCACTTATCATCAACATCTAAGGAAATGATTTGATCATTAAGGAATGATTCTTGCTTCAAAATAGAGAATGGTGAAGGAGCTTCAGCTAAGTGGTCGGTCAATGCTTGACCCTTAATTGCCTTTTATGAGACAAACTTAAGGTCAAATTCTATTAACAACATAACCCACTTCGCTAAATGTCCTGAAAGATCTGTTTTAGAAAAGAGATGTTTCAAAGGATCAAATTTTACAATTACATTAATTTCAGCATTTAAGAAATAATGTCTCCATTTTTGTGTTGCAAAAACAAGAGTGAGACACTAGTTTTCTATCGCAGAATATCACACTTCATAATCGAGAAAGGTTTGGCTAATATAATATACAATGTGTTCTTTGCCATCATCATTATTTTGTGCTAACAATGCTATGAGAGAATTAGGAGATGCAGATGTGTAGAGGATAAAGGCTCATCCAAAGATGATAGTGTGATTAGGAAATCTAAATCGAGGTAAAAATGTAAACCAAATGCATGCAAAACAAAAAGTTATACCCTGATATGAAGATCCAATCTCATAAGGGTGAAGGAGCTTGCACCTAAATGCTCCAAGATATACCCTTGCTACTCAAAAGAGATGTGAAATGCTCTCAAGCTTACAAATGCAACTCAAGAATCTACTTAGCTCAATGGATAGTTTGGCATGGTAACATTAATTAGAAATTAGATGATCAATTGGCTTGGAGAGATTTTGATCCAATGGTTGAGATTGATTTGGGAGATCAATGGTGGAGGATGAAAATGACATGGAGGGCCTAGATTTCATTTTGGAAAATGGAGGGTTAGGAATAAAGATGAATTTTATATTCATCTTGGAAAAGGGGTGAATTAAATGAGGTTGGGTGAGATGGATTATTTTTGAATTAAAAATTCACATGGGGAAGAGTAAAATGAATTAAAAATTCATTTGAGGAAGAGTGGATATTAATGAGTTATGACATGTGTAAGGGGTGTAAGAGGTATTAAATGAGAATTATGACACGTGTATAAAAAATTGATTTATATGAGATATATTTCAATTTTTTATTTGTGGGATGTGGGAAGGAGTGTTAATCAAGGTTTGAATTTTTTCATTATGGTGATTAGCCTAATTAATATGGCTAGAAAAAATTAGGGAATGGGTTAATGAGAGGTTAAGATTAATTAAATAAGGTTTAATTTAATTAATCCTAAGGCTAGGATGATATAGGCTAGGGTAGGCAATTAAATAATGACTATTTAATTATCTAGGGTAGGGATAGGTTAATTAATGGGCTGAATTAATTAGTTAAACATGATTTACCTAATTAATTGGATTTAGTGAGAAGGGGGAAATTAACCAAATAAATATTGCATATTTATTTAATTAATTGGCTAAAGTTGAACTATTGAATTAATAAAATTAATCCAATTGTTGGGGACAGAATGATGAAAAATTAGGTGATAAAGGGATAATTAACTAAATAAAAATTTAATTAATTGATTAGAAGGGAAATTGGTGTGTTTAGGGATGTTGAGAGTTGGTTTGATGATGGAGACATTTTTAGGTGTCTACATTTGCCCCTCTTTGACGTGGCATCAGGACCTAGCAGGGAAGTGGTGTTAGGTCAAAGAAAAAAAATACCCTAGTTGCCAGGAAGGAATACAATGAGTGAGGGATGCCCCCACAAGAGCTCAGTAAAAATAAAATTTTTTTTGGGCAAGCTCTCGAAAGGACGCAACGGGAGTGAAAGTTGGATAGAGGATGGAAAAAGAAGATGACATGAAGAAAAACAGAGGAAAGAGGTTGTGATCTACACCATGGAGGGGAAAAATAGTGGGTGGAAGGATGAAATGGCTTACTATATTTAGACTAGTGGGCCCTAAGGGTGCCACATTTGCACACATTGAATTCTTGAGAAGAAGAAGCAAAGGAGAGATGGCAGACCGCAATCCCAGGTTTTCATAATACACCCACATTTTTGAGTGTTTTTGATCATATGGCCAGGCACCGAAGGCTGGATCCCAGGTAGGGCCTAACCCTAGCTTTGTCATTTTTTGATTTTATTGCATTTTTGGGCTTCAAAAATTTGGGATTGCTGTTGTGGCACTATTGCAAGATTGCATAGTGCTAAAGGGGAGTGGATTAGTGCAATCCTCTGGATTGGCGCTATCCACTAGGGTAGAGCAGGGACGGATTGGTGCCATATGTTTATTGATTTGGCACCATCCCCTGTATTAGTGCAATGTGTGCAGGGTTTAGGATTTTGGCATTTTGGCGCCAAATAGGGGGCAGGGTAGCACTATCTTTTAGTTAGGCACCATGCTAGGTAATGACGTAATCTAGAAGATTAGTGCTATATGGAAGAATAGCGCTATAATTCATATAGGAGCTATCGGGAAGGGTGGCGCCATTCGTTAGATTGGCGCCAAATGGAAGGGTAGTGCCATTTGTTTAAATGGCATGAAAAGGCTACGCAGTGGCACTATATTGTGAATTAACACCCTAGGGAAATGTGGTAGCGCCATCATTAGAAATGGCCCAAAGTGTGGTTTGTTGTGGCACCAAAATGTTTTTGGCTTTCAACAGTAGAAGAAAGGGTGGATTTTGGAAAAAGATAGGTAGGTTTTTTACCAAAAAACTATGGATGCAGGATACGAGGTCATTTATAGTGTCCTTGCGGGAGTGACGCATGCTGTTTGTGATGGTGTTATTTGATCAGTTCGATGATGCCACCCAGGCTTGACTAGCGAGGTTAAGGCTTTTGACAGCTACATTGATGCTAGTGCTGTAAGCTCATAGAGCTCTGATTACAGCTGTTGTAGAGCAGTATCAGCCAGAGACTTGTTCATTTTTGCTTCCTACTGGCAAGATCACCATCATTCTTGAGGATGTTTATCGCATCCTCAAGCTACCGATTCATGGTCGTCGGGTGACATATGACCCGAGGAGGGGACAGAGGGCCTTAGTTAGAGTATTTGGCCGTGATCACATTGTTTTGTTAGCAAATAGGAGGGAGATGAGCTATGAGGGGACACTGGCAGCGGGTGCAGATCACTTTGCTTTATTCCTGTGTGCATTGGTCGGTGGTGTAGTGATACCAGATAGGAGAGGTAGGGGATTTCTGGTTGGATGGGGAGAGGTGATTGAGGGGATGGTTCGACATGAGACAGTGCCTGCAGAGTAGCATGCGCCGAGCTATAGTCAGGTCAGTGGATCCAGGACATCTAGGTCACACAAATCTAGATCAGTTTAGTCTGTTCAGCAGTTGATGGGTCCCCCATCATATGTGCCCCAGCAGGCTACACAGGTACAGGTTTAGCCGTAGCCATAGCCACAGCCATAGGTAGGACCACAGTCATAGCCATAGCCACCACCATGACCAGGATCCCCTACTGAGGCAGAGAGAGTCATATATTTATGGTTGATAGTTGTATCATTTTGGCCCTTGGAGGCATTTTATCATGACCTATTATTATATTTTTTATGTATATACATGAGTGATGTCCATTTTTGCGATGATGATATATGAGATGATGCTTTTTTGATGGCCTATATGTTTGTTTATGATGCTTTTATATGATTATGATGATACTTATGTGGATGGATGTAGTATACTTTATGGATTATATGTTATGGATGTGTTGTGTTTATGTGATGTATTATGTTGATGTTATGGATGTACCTATTGAGGTAATATGATGGATGTAATGATGGTTTACTTATTTTTATAAATGCATGTTTGTGATTTATGGACTATGATGTATAATGCAAATAAATGTTCAGATTAATAAACATCTATTATGGATGTAAAATGTAATGCAATGGAAATGTATGTTTATCTTAATAAACACATTTTATGTATGGAAATATGGATATGCAACTAGATGGTTATGAAATGCAACTAAATTATTATGATTATGATTATGATTATGATTATGAAATGTAACTAAATGATTATGAAATGCAAACTAAATGATTATTATTATGATGTAATGATTATATGAAATGCAATTTAAATGATTATGGAATGCAATGTAATGATTATGGAATACAAACTTAGTGCCAATTAAATGATTAGATGAAATGCAATTTAAATGATTATGGAATGTCATGTAAATGATTTATGAAAGTCACTAAATGATTTTAAAATGCACCTAAGTGATTGCAATCTAAATGATTATGATATGCAACTAAATGATTCTAAAATGCACCTAAGTGATTGCAAACTAAATGATTCTGATATGCAACTAAATGATTATAAAATGCACCTAGGTGATTATGAAATGAAAACTAAAATGGTTATGAGATGATTAAGTCTTGATACACATGATGTTCTTTGTTGAACCCTAGGTGGTGGGGCTGTGTGATAGGGGAATAGGTGGGGAGAGGATAAGGGTTGATGGATTGGGTACGGATATGATTGGCTACGGCTAGATTGGGGGGGGGGTGGGGTGGGGTGGGAGATGAGGAAATTGTTTGACCATAAGACACCACATCATTGAGGGGGTATTTACTTTGGCCTAGGATGTGTTGAGTGAGAATAGGTTGGAGGAATGGGATTAGTGAGAGAATTTGGGAGAGGGGGGGTTTAAGCTAGGGGATTACGAAATCTAGGCCCAGATAGTATGGTTGAATAAATGATTAGCAGGATGGTTTGAGCTAGTAATAGTAGTTGTATAACATTAATTGAGATCATTTCTTAGTTTATTGTAGAAATGTAGGATGCCTTCCACAAAGGTATGTGATGAGCTAAGTGTTGATGTGTATATCCCATGATTGCATGGACTAGACCCACAAACAATAGGTTGATGTCATGGATTTCCAAGGTAGTATAACCTTGCCTAGCCAAGGAAGGGGACTCATAGCCATTGATACTCATAGTACATATAAGGTATTGCTTCATGTATATGTAAATGAGGCACTACATGCTAGAACCAACCCCAGTTTCAAGATATGAATAATATCCTTGAAGTCAATGAAAGCAACCCACAATCACAACATACAAAAGCACTGACCATGTCCCCTCTAGGTGCCGTCCTCTACTGACCATGATATGATGAGATTAGGGTAGATTTGGAATTAACCTAGAGTGAGACAAGGAGATAAAAATCAATAATAAAAAAGACCAACAAAAAGATACAAATATCCATTGTGTGCTCTTGCCAAGATTAGTGTTGATAGGATGACAAATTCTTGTCCATTGTAGGAACGATATATCCTAGGATGCGAATCGGTTGGATGTTGTTGAATAATTTTTAGAAGATGGGCAAAAGTATAGTCAGGCCATGTGTTGACTTGTAGTTGGTATGTTGATGGATGATTTTTGCATTAGGGACCATGCTTCAAGCATATACCTAGCGTGTGTATCATTTATTGGGTCTAGCAAGATCAGTGACTGGGGACCATCCAAATGGGTTGGATGGGTGCATCTTATTTCCCTGAGTACTGGATACTTCCTTTGTATTCCAGACTACCTACATACCTTATGTCCACGGGATCAAGGTACCTTCAAGATGTGGGCGAGATGAATATGTAGTTCTAGCATGACTTGATGATATGGGAATGGTTTTAGATGGGTGTGATGTTGAGGGTTGATGGATGTTGATGGTTGCGAGTTACAGTGAGTACTGTTATGGATCGATGTATGGGGGTGATTTGGAGCGAATTGTTAGAAAGGATTTTTTGGATTTGGGTGATTTTTCTATTGTTTTTGGAGTTTTTGATTTTCTATTGTTTTTAGATTTTTTTTATTTTCTATTGTTTTTGGATTTTGTGATTTTTTGTTGTTTTTGGATTTTTTTAATTTTCTATTGTTTTTGGATTTTGTGATTTTTAGCTATACAAAAGGAAGCTTACAAGGATCCTCATTCCATGAACTAGCTTTGGGTGGGGTAACATGGGTGGGCGATAGGATTTGATGTTTCAAAATTCCAAGCCATGGGATGTGCACAATATGGAGTGTTGTGATGGAAAGAGGACCTATTAGATGGTAGAACTGGCCACTACACATGGTGTCTGAGACAAGTTTTCACCATGGTACCAATCCAAGGTGTCACTGAAGTAATTTTCACCATTGGAAGTCTTTATTGTACTCGAGTTTTTCTTGATTTTTTGATTTTTGCTTGGGGTACTCGATGGGTTATGCATAAAGTTTCTTCAGGTGTAGAATGTTCATAGGCTCATCTAGAGGTTGCCCCTCACGTGTTGCAAGCTGGTATGCTCCTGATCCATAGCTGGCTGTGATGACATAAGGCCCTAGCTAATTGGGCTCAAATTTTCCTTTCTTAGGGCGCTCCTACAAGTTTTTCTGGTTTTCCATAAGGACAAGGTCACCTACTTCAAATTTTTGGTTCTTGATTTTCTTGTGATAGCTTCTTCTGAGGTGATTTTAATAGGCCTGTAGGTGGTTCAACGCATCCAGCCATTTCTCATTCAATAATTCTAGCTCATGCAAACTAGCGACTTAGTATTCCTCATCATTTATTATATTTTGCACAGATACTCTTAGGGATGGGAGCTCAACCTCAATAGGTAAAAAGGCTTCAGATCCAAATACAAGAGAATATGGAGTGGCTCCTATGGGGGTACAGATGCTTGTGTGATAGGTCCATAGGGCAGGATTGAGCTGGAGGCGCCAGTCATGGCTGGCTTCATTAACTATCTTCTTTAGAATGCAGAGGATTGTTTTATTTGAAGCTTTTGCTGGACCGTTTCCTTGAGGGTAATATTGAGTGGAGAAGTGGTGTTGGATTTGGAATTTTTCACACAAAGTGCGAACTTCCTAGTTCTTGAATGGTTTTCCATTGTTGGTGATGATGGAATGAAGGATACCATAATGACATGATATAATGGAGGATGAACTTGGATATTTGTGTTCCAGTGGTGAAGGTGAGTGGTATTGCTTCCACCCACTTATTGAAGTATTTGGTAGCTATGATGATGAATTTATGGCCATTGGATCATGGTGGATGTATTTTGCCCACAAGGTTGAGCCCCCACTATGAGAAAGGCCACGATGTTGTGATTGGTTTCAATTCTTGTACTGGTGCATGAATGAGATCTCCATGTTGTTGACATGGCAGGCATTTTTTTACAAACCAGTAGGCGTCTCGTTCCACGGTTGGCCAATAGTATCCGGTCCTCATGATATTTTTAGCGAGAGTGGGTCCACTTGAATGTGCCCCACAGATGCCTTCATGTACCTCTTGCAAGGCCACTTCAGCTTCCCTAGAGTCTAAACATCATAAAAGCGTGCCATCAAGACTCCTTTTGTATAGGGTATCTCCTACAAGGGTGAAGCGGGAGGCTTGGTGGATGAAAGTTTTTCATTGTGAGGCAGATAGGTTAGGAGGGATGATGTTATCATGGAGATATAGATAGGTTTCTTGATACCATGGGGATAAGGGACCAATGACTTCACACACTAGCTCCGATTGGGGAACATCATATGCTGGAATAGGGAGCTCTTCTATTAGGAATTCACACTTCTTGCTATCTTTCTTCATGTCAACTAGGGATCCGATGGTGGCCATGGTGTCTGTAGCTTTGTTGTTTAGCCTTGGGATTTGTTCAAAGGGGATGTCATCGAAATAGTCTTTAAAATCATCAACCATCTTTTTATAAGGTAGGAGTTTATCATCATTAGTCTTGTACTCATTGTTTACTTTTCGGATGACTAGTTGGGAATCTCCATACACTGTCAGCTTCTCAATTCTCCATTTGATTTCCATTCAGAGACCTATGATAAGGCCTCATACTTTGCCACATTGTTGGTACACAGGAATGTAATTTTGAATGACTTGGGGATGGCGTCACCTTGAGGGGTAACAAACAAGATGCCTACCCCAAGCCTCTGTGTGTATATGACCCATCGAAGTACATTTTCCATGTTTCTATTGCTGGTGCTATTGTCAAGATGGTTTCGTCAGGGAACTCTGCTAGTGTAGGATATTCTATAGGAATGGGTGCTTCAGCTAGCTAATCATCGATAACCTGTCCTTTGATAGCCTTTCTCTCAGTATATTCAATGTCAAATTCACTGAGGATCATGACCCATTTTGCCATTCTCCCAGTAAGAGCAGCTCTGTTTAGCAGATATTTTAGTGGATCAATCTTGGCAATGAGCTTAGTTTTGTGATTGAGCATGTAGTGTCTTAGTTTTTGTCAAGTAAAGACTAGGGCTAGACATGCTCCTTCAATTGGTGTATAGTTTAGCTCATAGGATATTAGGGTATGATTGATGTAATATATGGCTCTTTCCTTCCCTTTCTCATCGTGTTGTGCTAACAAGGCTCCAATAGTTGTTTCTGTTGCTAAGATGTATAATAGGAGGGGTTCTCCTTACCTTGGCGGAGTTAGAATAGGGGGATTAGCTAGGTATTCTTTTAGCTAGTTGAAGGCAGCCTGACACTAATTATCCTAGACAAAAGTTGTATTCTTTCTGAGTAGGTGTTGGAATGGTTAACATTTAAGTTGAGCAATAAACTGACAAATCAACTAGAGTTTCCCTTGCAGACTCTACAACTGTTTTAGTGTCTTTGGAGGAGGCATTTCAGTGATGGCTTTTACTTTTACGGGGTCTACCTCAATTCCCCTTCTGGATACTATGTATTCCAAAAGTTTTTCAGAGGTGACCCCAAAGATCATTTCTTTGGATTCAAGCGAACATTGTATTGCTCCAGTCGATCGAAGATCTTTGCTAACACATCTAGGTGTTCCTCCCTTGTCTTTGATTTTCCTAGCAAGTCATCCACATAGTCTTCCATGATGTGGTGGAAAAGATCATGGAAGATGACAGTCATGGCTCATTGATATGTGGCTCCAACATTCTTTAGGCCAAAAGGCATTACCACCCAACAATATGTCCCCCATGGACATATAAAGGCTATCTTATGTTGTTCCTCCTCTATGATCTTGATTTGATTATACCTTGAAAAGCCATCCATTAGGGATAACATCTCGTGTCCTGCCGTAAGATCCACTATCATGTCAATGTTTGGTAAAGGGAAGTCATCCTTCGGACAGGCTTTGTTAAGATCTTGGAAGTCAGTGCAGCAATGGATTCGGCCATTAGGTTTGGCTACTGGTACTAGGTTGGAAACCCACTCAGGATAATCAATTGGTTGTATGAACCCAACATCCAATAGTTTCTTCAATTCTTCTTTGACTAGGAGGGCCACCTGAGGGTTCATTTTTATCAGCTTCTATTTCACTGGTTTTGCATCAGGCCGTACTGCAAAGTGATGGATGACCAAAGTGGGATCGATCCCTGGCATGTCTACATAAGTCGATGCAAAATTATGATTTCTATGTTTGAAGTAGGCTAAGAAGTTTTCCTGCTCTATTGTGTTGAGAGATTTTGTCCTGAAGGTGATTTTTGGCTCTTCTTCCATCCCAAGATTCATCTCTTGAGCTGGCTCTACTAGGACAGGTGATCTGTCAGGATATACCTTCTCTATCTCAGGAAGGCCCATGCTTACATCTCCTAGCGCCTCATGGAGGTTTTCACCAGGAGATACGTCCTTTATTTTTACTTTTTTGGGATCTAACACTGCCATGGAGTAGTTTTCACCATCAGATCCATGTTTGATTTTTATATTTTTGTGACTAGAAGCAGGGGTTGTCTCCCTAAAATAGGTAGCTATATCAAGTTCCATAATGTATCCTGCTTTATGATCTCCCAGGTGGAAGTGATCTCTAACCCCTATCATTTCAGTGATACTTCATCATTTGGTGCTACATTGAAGACATGAGGTCCCTGTTGGTCACAGTCTATGAGGTTTGGGTATACAAGGGGTAAGTCATTGGATGAAGAGGTTAGGGTGGTGACTGTGTATATGGTACATATGGATGATTCAAAGAATTCAGGGAAGTCACTAAAGGATTCTTGATGGCCCATTTCGTTGACATTATCAACTTCAAGGGAGACCGTAGCAACCTCGACTAGGATACATTCACCAGTAGTGAGGATATGTTGTCGCTGACCATATCCTAACCCTTGAGTATAAGGATTTCTTGTTGCTTGGATTGGTCCCATGATCCCTTGTTCATGAAGGCCATTACCACCTTTTCCTTTATAGCCAATGTTTTTGACAATCTCTAACCCTTTTCCATAGATCTCTGTTGGTATTGTGGGAGCTTCTTGCTCCATTTCCTTGTCCTTATATAGCCAAGACGATATGTATTTGAGCACATCTTGATTGAGGAGATGTTTCTTCTCAAAGGTAGGTGATGGTTTACATTTGATGACAATTGTATTGGCTTCTTCTTTCTTTGGGATACCAAACATTTAGGGTTGGGTAATGTGCCCACACAAAAGGTACCGTGTAGGTCATATTCCCCACATCCCATGTCACTAAGCTTGATCTTGACCTCAGGTGGTGGAGGTGTGTGGGATGAAGTGGTGGCAATGTTAGCGGGGTTGATGTACGAAGTAGATGCTGTGGGGTTGGCTTTTGTGATAGCTTTGTTATACGAATAGAAGGTGTGGTCATGGCCTTCCAAGAAACTGCAGTATTGGAAGGGGTGGGGGTCAGCATAGATAGTTACTTTCATGCCATTGTGAGGGAACTTTAGGCATTGATGGAATGTAGAGGGGACTGCTTGCATGACATGGATCCATGGTCGACCAAGAAGAATGTTGTAAGGGAAATCAAGATCAAGGACCTGACATTTTGTTTCCATTATCTTTTGTCCCACTTGAATAGGGAGCTTGATAGTACCCTTAGATAGTCATTCAGTGTCATCATACCCTTTGATTGTTATGCATTCACTGGTGTCTACAACCACATCCAAGTATCCCAAGTGTTTTAGTAATTTAAGAGTGCACAGGTTTAGGCTAGAGCCACCATCTATTAAGACTCTCTTGATGATATGCTTGTGGATGCGGACTTTGATGTGCAAGGTGTCATTATGTGAGTTTTCAGATGCGGGAAGATCCTTTTATGAGAAGTTGAGATGATGAGGCATGGTGATATGGCCCACCATTGCTTGGAATTGATTCACATTCAGGTTGGCGGGAACTTGGGTTTCCAAGAGTGCTTTATTAAGGACTTCTTTATAGAGAGGTGACGTGCGAAGCAACTCAAGTATGGAGATTTGCATAGGGGTCTTTCCTAGATGTTCTAAGAGGTTGTACTTATTGGTAGGCGATGGGCTCGTAGCTGGATGATTGGGTAGGGAGTCTGACATGGATACGGGTGTTTGATCAGTGGTAGGGACTGTGTGGATGGATATGCAGCCATGACGGGTCATGACGGTGCAATCAGGTGCTTGAGCTTGAATGGTGATCGTGTTGACATGGTTAGACAATGGTTTTATTTGACCCACAATAGAGTCATAGGATGCGGGAGGTGGGGTGATGTTGTAGGCTTGATTAGATGATGAGGCTTTGTTATTATTGTGCAGTGGATCCTTGTAAGCTCCTAGATTAATGTTGGGCAATGGTTGGGTACTTTGCTCAAGATTGACTTTGTTCTCATCTATGAGGTCTTGCACATAATGCTTTAATTTCATGCAATTAGTTGTCTTATGGTCCATAATGCGGTGGTAGTCGCAATAATTGTTTTCATTGTACCACGTAACTTTGAGCTCTCTCTCTTGGTGGGGTTTAATAGGTGGGAGAGTTATCAAACCTTTCTTTAGGCATCTATCAAGGATATCCTTGATTGGTTCTCCTAGAGGGGTGAATTGTCTTCGAGGTTTGTTTTGTTTAGATTGCCCCTTTGGGATATTTACATTAGTGGCATATGTACTTGAGGGTGTTTGATTTTGTACATGTTGGATGGCCTTCAAATCAGTGATGCCATCGTTCAGGGTGTTTTTGTTCTTTCCCCAAAAGCGTAACTTTTAATTTGATTGTGTGTTGTTGTTGTTTGTATTGGGGACGTTGATATTGACTTTATTGTTGTTGTTGTTGTAGGACTTGTTGTCATATAATTTGATTGAGCCCTTGGTGATAAGGGCCCTTTCTATAGTAGTACCTTTGTCAATGACTTCTTTGAAGGTAGACACACAGAGGATCTATAGATGGAACCCTATTTCTTGATTTAGGTTAGTCACAAACATGGTGACTAATTGTTTCTTAGGAATTGGCCAAGGGAGTTTGCTTGCTAGGCCTCTCCACCTCTGCAAAAAGGAAGCGAAGGATTCTCAACTCCTTTTTTTTTGTATTGAAAAGGTCTATCATAGATATTTCATGTTCAAAATTATAGGAGAAATGATTGACAAATTTTTTCGTGAGCCCAAGGAAAGACCTAATGCCTAGGGGAAGATGTGCGAACCATTCAGTGACTTGACCACCGGGGCTTCTTGGAAACAGTCTCATTAAATATGTATCATTGTTTGAGACTTCTAAGCAAGAAAGGTAGAACTCCCTAATATGATCCCTAGGGTCTCTCTTTCCCTTGTATTTGTCAAATTTGGGCGTTTCAAAATATTTGGGGAAATGGGGCATGTAGAGTGTTCGATCAAACAGATAGGGACAAATATCCTCAAAAGAATAACGTTTACTCTTGCCCCTAGTTTGTATATCATCTACCTTTTGAATAAATGCTTGCACAATGCTTGTTAGATCTAGGGTTGGTGGTGGTTGTGGTGTGTAGGTTTGTTGATTGATGAGATGTTGGAGATTGGGTGGGATTTGATGTTGGAGATTTTGGGAGATCATGTTTTGGTACTGTGGGGTGGTGTTTTGGTTGAGTTGTGTGAGATATTGTTGGTAGGCATGGATTTGTTGGAGAATATGAGGAGGTACTTGAGGATTGGGATTATGTTGTGTTGATGACATTATGGAATTTTGTAGATACGTGAGATTAGATGGATTGACATTGGATGGGTTGACGTTGGATGGATTGACATGAGATGCATTGATGTTAGATGGGTTGGTTGTGTTGTAAGGTGGTTGTGAAAAGAATTGTCTCATGTAGGCTATGGTTTGAGGGTTGAGTGGAGGCACACTTGTGGAGGAACTTGCATGCATGAGGTTCCCTTGGATGCCCAAGGTGATTTGCAAAATGGAAGAGTTTATGTTAGTTATGGTAGTGGATGTGATGGTGGGTTGGGAAGTGGTGGTATTGGAGACATTTGTGGAAATCATGGATGTGGTAACATTAAAGTTTGTGGGGGCGGTAGATATGGTGGGATTTGAGGTTTGAGAGATGGTAGGTTGGGTGTTTGATGTAGATGGTTGAGAGGATGTAGTGGGATTGTTGTTAGAGGTGGATGGTTGGGCACCAATTTTGAGGAGGTTGTCAAGATATCTATTTGGGTTCAACCTTAGGACTTTGTCAAGCATGTCCATGTTATTGGTGTCTTGTGTAAAGTTCAAGACATCTTGATCATCTTGGGAAATAGTGGTGACATTTTGGATGGGTGGTTGTGGTGGTGGTGGTTGCAAGAAATGGAAGGGATTTTCATTGGGATTATATGTCAGGATTTGAAAAATCGAAGGTAGGTTATATGTTTGGTCGATTGGTAGGTTATTATCGCTGGTATTAGACATTCCTATGCCCATATGTTGTCCAAAGTTTGCCATTGCTTGATTCTTCTTGTGTTGTGATCTAGTTATGAGCATGCAAGTGTATGGATTTGATTTTGAGGTGGATTAAAGGGGGATGGAGACCTTAGAGAATTTGGATTGATTTGTTAGACCCAGAGTGGATGTGGTAGTGGAATAGAGTAAAAGATGAAAGGGTGATTGTAGCGTTATAAAGGATAGATTTTCACTTCTAAGAGACGAGTCTTCAAAAAAAGTGTCAATCTAAGGATGATAAGAGTGGGTGATAAAAAATTTGGACCAAAATGGTAGATGATAGATGAAGTTTGCTTGAGGATGATTTGACGGAAAGGATTTTGATGTTGATTTGGAGGGTAAAACGATAGATTAGGATGATGTTTTTGAAAAGAATTTGAAGGTCAACACATGAGCTTAAGTACGATCTAGTTTCGTGTTGCACAAATGGATGTTTCTCTTTGTTTGGGGTAGACTAATAACCTTACACAAAGAAGGATGATTATTTTACTTGAAGGGTTGACTAATGACTCTCCAAGAAAAATATGATGTAAAAGATGAAATCTAGATCTAGCTTTAGGTCAAGGGGTGACAAGTTTTGGGATGTTGGTTGATATTTTTTTTATGGGTGTTTGGATATGTTTTTGATGAGAGAAGTGAAAGGATTTTGGAATGATTTCCTGTAACAAGGATGTTTTTTTGGTCCAAAAGGTATGCAAAGATTAACAAGGATGAGTGGATTATGGTATATCAAGGGGTCCGATAATGATAATGATTGATTCTCTAAGGTCAAAATGAAGGTATGATTGGAAAATTTAGAATAAAATGGGTGGAGTATTAACAGATTTTTGGGAAGGTGATTATGGATTATGGCCAGGCAGGTCCTAAAGAGCACAATGGAATTTTCTCTAGTTTCAGGCAGGTTAGTTTGCAAATAGCACCAATCCACAAGTGAAATGGTGCCAAAAATAGATAGAGATAGCACTGAAATAGGTCAGTGTTGGTTGAGGCTCTAAAAAGATAGGTTTTGATGAAAAATTTGGATTCATATTGATATGAAGTTTGATCAAATGATTTTTATTGTCTCTTGGCAAGTTTCTTGAAAGCACTTTAAGCACAATAACACACAATAACCAAGATTTTGTTTGTGAAAAGACATGGGATTTTCTTAAACAAGCACTTTGTACAACCTAAGGTGAAGATAGGACAATATTTGTTGAATCCTCTAGCTGCCCTTATTGAAAGCGGGTAGCTCCAGGATCTTGGTAGCACTGGCTCCTCCTTATAGTGCACTCACTTCTCATGCATACCAAGATCTAGGTTTCAATGAAGGCTTGTCCCTCACCAAACCTTAGGATTGTCCTTGCTACCTCAGCTAAGAACTGCATGAATTAGGGCCGCTTCAAAGGTTACCCTTCTGCGTCAACAAATAGAAGGTTTTTGGCTCATTAAAACAAAGGTTCGTAGTAAGTGCATTCGTTCAGGTGGCCATACGTGTGACAGTGCTACTCTCCATTATGGAGTCTCCCAGCCTTCAAGGGTTACGCCTTGGAGGGTTTTGGGGGAGGTTGGTTGTCGGTATGACACAACAACACCTATTGCTTGCGACTTTCATCATAAACACATTATTTATATAGTGGCTTGAAAGAGCTTGGCTTTAGCTTGTTGTCACTTGGGTCATTCCCACCTTTCGAAGCAAGGTAGCAGGCCCTCTAAAGGTTTAACAAAAGCAACACAAACACAAAAATACTTTTGATCCCCAAGTTCATACAAATATGTGAGGGGAGAGCATACGTATGTTTTGTGCTTGGGTTACACTAAATAAGGTTCATTTTTTAGTTCTTGGATTATTTTGGGGTTGATTCATGCAAGTGTTGTGAGAAACTTTTGATTCCCAAGATCACCAATGGTGCGAGGGAAGAGCATACACTTTTCACCACACAAACATTATCACAAAACACTTCATACAATTGATTTGTTTTCTTGTTTAGATGAGTGGAAAAATGCAGATTTGTGGTTCTTTTTAATCCAATGAGTTATTATGCACTTTTGTAGTTCTTTTTTAAGCCCAAAATTGAATTGTTCCTAGATTTGTTGGCAAGCACTTGTTAATTTTAGAGCACCAAATTCAAATTTTTTTTCTATGCTAAGGCACACAAAGATTCTTCTTATGAGCACCAATGGAGATGTTTGTTTGTTGTTTGTTGCTTGTTTGATCAATTTTAGTGCACCAAATGGAAATGTTGTTTACACTAACATACAAGGGTTCCTTTTAAGCACCAATTGAAATGTTTGTTTAACCTAAAGATAAAAAACCTTGCAAGAACTTGTTAGTGGTTTTAGAATGATGATGTTGACCTACAAACAGCTATCAGTCCCTACACAGAACCTGAGGTTAGCCATTACGTAGGTAGATAGCACCACACCTGTAAACACAGCTCGAAACAATAAAAACTCACAAGAAAATGATGAGATTGAGACCTTGCAGGTCCCACCAGGTGCGCCAATGTGATTAGGAAATCTAAATCGAGGTAAAAATGTAAACCAAATGCATGCAAAAAAAAAAGTTATACCCTAATATGAAGACCCAATCTCATAAGGGTGAAGGAACTTGCACCCCAATGCTCCAAGATATACCCTTGCTACTCAAAGATGTGAAATGCTCTCAAGCTTACAAATGCAACTCAAGAATCTACTTAGCTCAATGGATATTTTGGCATGGTAACATTACTTAGAAATTAGATGATCAAATGGCTTGGAGGATGTTGTATTTATAGGCATTTTGGAGATATTTTGATCCAATGGTTGAGATTGATTTGGGAGATCAATGGTGGAGGATGAAGATGATGTGGAGGGCCTAGATTTCATCTTAGAAAATGGAGGGCTAGGAATAAAGATGAATTTTATATTCATCGTAGAAAAGGAGTGAATTAAATGAGGTTGGGTGAGATGGATTATTTTTGAATTAAAAATTCACATGGGGAAGAGTAAAATGAATTAAAAATTTATTTAGGGAAGATTGGATATTAATGAGTTATGACATGTGTAAGGGGTGTAAGAGGTATTAAATGAGGATTATGACACATGTGTATAGAAAATTGATTTATATGAGATATATTTCAATTTTTTATTTGTGGGATGTGGGAAAGAGTGTTAATCAAGGTTTGACCATTTTCATTAGGGTGATTAGCCTAATTAATATGGCTGGAAAAAATAGGGAATGGGTTAATGAGAGGTTAAGATTAATTAAATAAGGTTTTATTTAATTAATCCTAAGGCTAGGATGATATAGGCTAGGGTAGGCAATTAAATAATGACTATTTAATTGCCTAGGGTAGGGATAGGTTAATTAATAGGTTGAATTAATTAGTTAAACATGATTTACCTAATTAATTGGATTTAGTGAGAAGGGGGAAATTAACCAAATAAATATTGCATATTTATTTAATTAATTTGCTAAAGTTGAACTATTGAATTAATAAAATTAATCCAATTGTTGGGGATAAAATGATGAAAAATTAGGTGATGAAGGGATAATTAACTAAATAAAAATTTAATTAATTGATTAGAAGGGAAATTGGTGTGTTTAGGGATGTCGGGAGTCGTTTTGATAATGGAGACATTTTTAGGTGTCTACAAATAGGTTGTAATATAGGAGGATTAGCTAAATAGCTTTTTAGATCATCAAAAGATTTCTAGCAATCCTTATCCCAATTAAAGTTAGATTCTTTCTTAAGTAGTTGTGTGAAAGGGTGAGTCCTATCTGCAAGTTGTGAAACAAATTGACGAATGGCCTATATCTTCCCTTTTAAACTATGTGTTGATCATGATGTTAGTCATAAGCAAACATAGAATAAAAATTGCACAACAACCTTTACTCATCTTGAAAGATACGATGAATTTAGAGAATTCATGATCCCAAGTCTCCGTGGATTAATTCATAACTTATTGACGTTGCTCAGTGGTTGATGTGCGTTGTTGTTTTCCATTCAAGGGGTCTTACATTCATCAAAAGGATCTAATAAGATGCTACAAAGAAAAGTTATTTCATAGTATATTTCTCTAGATGATGTATTTATACTTAAATCTTTGCATGATATTTGTCAATATGACATGCTTTAATCAAATATGCTACTGATTTTCAATTATCTTCGAGATATCTGCATATTTATTACTATTTTCTTCTGATTGTCAATTGTTGCAATTGTGATGATGAATTATTCTGAAATTAAAGGAAATTGAAAAGAATACTTCAAATAATGATGAACCTTCAGTTATTGAGCCACATACACATCAGATATAGTCATGAAGAGAAGAAATCAAACCATATGTTCACCAGGACATTCCACAACTAGATACAGTCGATGCTAACTTCAAAGGAAAGGAATGAAGACAACACATGCAAGCTAATATGCACTCCAAGGGATGAAGCAAATCAAAGCATGTATCAATAATTCATACACTGATTACTTAAGATTTATGATAGATTGTAATCAAAATAGTCTTCTCATTCATTAAGTATGCAAGAACATATATGTATACAATAACTTTGAAATAAGCCCTGAATATTTCAGCAAATAGATTTCAATTAAGTTTCGAATGTTTTAAAACAAAGCATCCCTACACCTTTTATAGAACAAGGTGAGGGAGCGGTTACAAATGATCTATGATCAAGATTTATCTATTAAGATCTACGGTGGATATTCATCTTTGACTTAGTCAACATTTCACGCGGCACAGGTTGCCAGCTGGCAACCATTTGAATTACTTATTTTCTCTAAGTGTCGGATGCATATGCCTTCTTTGGTATTGCATCTTCATCTACTCTTCATTCTTTAGGTTCTTCATCTTCATCATCAGGAGCATCAGGATCATCACTTCCTGTATCTTCATCATCCTGATGAATGTCACCCTGGATATGGACCTGCATGGATGTTCGGATATTTTCATATGATTGCACTATTTTCTCCACTTCTTCGCCATCTTGAGTTTTTATTTTAACAATGGCGTGCTTGTGGGCTTGATATTTATCTTGAAGAGCTTCCAATTTGCTCCTCCTGCTACTTGATGTTTCATTGTAATTCTCCACCCTGACCTTGATCCTCATGATCTTGTCCATGGCTTCTTTCGTCAAGTGGTTAAGAGGGTCATCAGCTATCAGCTAAAAGTTATTATGCAGAGCCTTTACTACAAAATCTGCATCTTGATTCTCAATTTTCCCTTCTACTGTCCCTTCTAGGGCCTCCAAGATCCATGCTTCAAATGACATCATGTCATGCAAATTCATGCTGATGTCTCTTAATTTATTGTTGCATCTCTTTAATACATCACATTCAGATCTGATATCTTTATACCAGATATCTATTAGCATGGCGGTATTATTATCCAACACCTATTTGTTTACTAGAACTTGAGGATTAATCTTCTTTATTTCACCCAAAGAACTCAAGGCTTTTTCCAACTGGAATGACCTTCTTCTGGCCTCCATTTGCAATTTATCAACCTTCCTTCTAGAGATACTTAGAGAATTCCACTTCTGTAAAGAGGCTTTCACTACTTCCTCAGCTCCACTGAGTGTAGATAACATCCACTTTCTCATTATTACTGATTCGTGCTTCACAAGGTCCAACTTATTGACCTCTTCTTGAGAAATTGTAGTCAACGGGACTGCTTCTGCATTTGAAGTATCATCAGGGTTAATTAACCCTTTTATGTAGGTATGCAGCTAAGCAATGTGCTCTTTATGCTGCTTATTTTTCTCTTTTTCCTTCTTTACCCTTTGGGTCAAAGAATCAATTATATCTTTTCCCTCTTGACCTTCCTAGTCTTCATTGGCAAAACCTAAATCAACAGTAGTGATCTAGAATTCTTCCAAGGTGATCTTGCCTTTCTCCTTTTCAACCGTGGGAAGTGCTACCTGAGTGGTCCTTCTGCCCATAGCAGGATCTCTTCTTATGGCCAAGGTTAACCCAGCCTTCCTCTTTGGCTTCATAATGGTTTCTAAAAATAGTGTTGACGCATCAAACTCTTGAATCTCCAAACCTGACTCTGTACCTATTTCTTTCTCAAGCCATTGGGGAACTTGGTTTCTGGATCCTTGGCATCCATCATCATCATCATGATCACCTTGTTCTCTAGTAACTGCATCTATTTTCGATGGAGATGGTGACTTCCTTATTTCTTACTCATGATGCTCTTCATGAGGGTGATCCTGGGGTACTTCCTCCTATTGAGGAATTTCTTGTGGTGGAGGATCTTGTGATGCATCCACATGATGATCCTGTAATTGGTCCTGTACTTCATCCTTTTTTGTTTCATCCCCCTTGGTAATTTCCTCATTATGAGGCACATTTGCATCTGTGGATGTCATTGTATCTGTCTTAGGTGCATCAACCTGATCTTGGACCACATTCTAATCTGTACCTGTAGTATCTACCTCTTGAGTCCTTAGGTCATCCTGACCTGATGTGTCCTTTTCACCAGAGGCTTCTTGAGTTTGTGGGGCCTCTTCACTTAATGTGGCATTGTCATTCCCACCCTTTTCTTGGACTTCAACTATTTTGGGCTCATTAGATTTATCTTGTTGTTGTTGACTCATATCTGTAGTGTGGATTTCCACCTCTGCCAGCTTCACTTTCTCAATATTTTCTGCTTTATTAGGTGAACCCACTTGATGTTCAGGACTTACATACTTCCTGTATGTCAAATCTATTACTTCGAGGCTAGTCACCTGATCAACTAGTTTATCAAGCCCAATTTGCTGGGCTGCCCTCTCTAGGCTATCTTCCTTTTCTTGTTCCACTTTCTTTAGTTCTTCTAACATAGCCACCTATACTGATGGATTTCCTTGTGGGGCTATGCAGGTGTTAGCAGCAAGGATTTCCATTTGTTGAGAGGCTACATCTTTTACTACCTCATCATCAGATAAGTCAACTATCTCTTCCAGTGAGACAAGACCACTTTGAATTGGCCTAGAGGCTTCTTTAATTTGTTCTTCAACTTGTTCAGTCTTAAACTGAACAATGGTGGGAAGTGGCAAATTATGTTGCAATTCCTTTCTAAATACTTTGCCACTATCTCCCCTCAATACTATGGGTTCATGCTTTATTTCACCTCTCATGGATGTTCTCAGTTTCTTAGGTGTGGCTACCATCACCTGATGTGCTTTTTTTTTCTAATGAGGGGCATAGGGTCTTCCTCTTCAGGCTCTTCATCAAGAGGAACATCCTCTTCCATTTGCTTTTGTGATGCTTGACCCTCCTCATATGTTTCAGTAGCTTCCACAGCTAGCCTTTGGATCTTTTTAGCCTTTTGTTTATCCATGGGAGGCGGTGTTGATGAGGCTGACACTTGTCCTGATGCAGATGCATCCTCAGCTGATATAACTACACTTTCAGCTATTACCCCTTTAGGTTCGTTATCAATTTTCTTACCTTTGGGGGGTCTCTTGCTTTGTTCTTGAGGCAACATTCTATCTCCTTTAGATTTCCTCTTTTCAATTAGAAAGTCATCATATTCATTGTCAAGAATCTCCTGCCCCTTCTTCTTATTGTCAACTGTAAGGGCTACACCCTTCTTCTTCAATGAATTTATTTGTTCATTTACCCAAGACTCGGTTAACTGTAGCATCCTGCCTGTAAATTGATCTAATGAGATATCCTTAGGCTGTGTAAGATTAGGTTTGAGATTGTATCATTATATATCTTCTTTTCTTCATATTCATTTGCTATTATTTTGCCATCATCTCTCTTTAACTGCCCAGGCACTGGAATACAATCAAAAGTTCTAATCTAGTTGAGAGTTAGCCTTTGATATTTTCTTCTTCTAGCCTTAGCTTCATCCTCACAATCTATCCATAAATCCTCTAAGTGCTTCTAATGGATGGGCTTCCCCATGATTTTCTGTATCCTCCCATATGGGTCATATGATCTTGCCAATGGGAATGGATGTAACTTCATCATGTCCAGACCAACTATGGCCTTCTTGATGTTCTTAGAATCTTGGCATATATACCAACCTATTGTTACTGGAAACAATACTAGTGGAATCTTATTATTTGCTTTGTAAGCATCTAGTATTGTGGATATCTGTCTCATGAATTCCATCAGAACAACTGCATCAGTGGGATATCTTGGGAGCATGAGGGGTTGTCCTGCAAAGCCCTCTATTCTGATATAAGAAAATGTGATATATTGTATAAACTAGGCACCATGCTTGTATATGACTTCTTGAGCTTCCATGCTCAGTCTTTTAGTCCTATCTTCTTCCATTGTCCTTACTAGATGCATAGAAAATGCATCATTCACTAATTTGTAATCTTGAAGATAATTTTGCCTTTTTAATTGGGGATAATGATCCCATATGTGGGCATCATTTGTACTGCCACCAATCTTTCCTACTGTTGTAAGTGCATTGAATGTACCTTTGTAAGCACATGAGTATACCACATATGAAGTCATATAAAATGAACACTCCAAGCCTCCTAGGTTCATGAGATGCTCATTTAGGTCATCACTTATCATTTTAGCCCATAATGCCTTGTTGTCTGTATAAAGACACATCAGGATAACCCCATACATCCAATCTTTGGAACTTCTAGCATCAGGCTGGCCTGTCACTTTGCTGAGTAGGGATATCATATACTGGTATTCATCATCAAAGTCAAACTTGTACATGTGCACTAGTAGTTTGGCAGAGGTGGTGTAAGGACTATTCTTAGCTCTCCATTGATACATCCTCTTCCTTGTAGCTTTTTTGTTGTTTATATATTCAGTTTCTAGCTTCTTCAGATCCATGCTGACAACTTTCTTTCCCAATGGAAAATTGAAAGTAGTTGCAATCCCCTTGATGGATAGATCTACATAAACCTGACCATGCTTTTCCACTCTCCTTGTCTGTGGGTTGTAGTTTATGGCACATTTAATAATCAATTCTGGAGCCTCCATAGAATAGGGAAATCTAGCTGCATTCCACATTCCCGACACAAAATGACATCCAACAGGGTATTATTTTTATCATCATGCATTCTAGATGACTAGGCGACCAAATCAGTGTTTCCCTGGTATGTATCTAGGATGATGCCATATTTGAACCGCACACCTTCAGGTTGACCGAATATAGGTTTAAGAAATTTAGCTTCAGACTTGCTCAACCTCTTGTCTGCCATGGTTTCCTAGAATAAATAGGACCAGCCTTACCATACAATACTTCACATACATGCATACAACATATATGCTCATGGCATGATGCACATTATATTGATTAATCATCACTTCATCATGATATGCATAACATATATCCTCAAACTAGTGGAAAAGCATACTACGTGGACATGCAGAAAACAACAGTAGGAGGGTTTTAATTACTTACTTGATAATGCTTATCTCCTTGATTATGCTGATGATTATATGAAAGAGATTCAGATACCAGTGATAATCACGTGTCCTATTCTACTGCAAGCCGTGTGTGTCCGCAGGTAGGTTGTATGAGGGTTTGAATGCTCTACGCTCTATAAAAACTTGTTTTATCGCAAGGTAAGTGTAAAATGACTATGAATTCACTTTTAATCTCATCTTAGGGTAAATTAGGGCAAATTCAGGTTAGATTGATTAAAACCATTAATCCTCTACCACAAATTTATGGATGCTGCCAAGTGTCTACATCGTGTTCGTGATCGGTGAGAACCACCTACTGTATTTATGCGCATTTAATGTTGCACGACAAGATGAGGGGGTGATCTTCAGAAGATCAGGTGATATTTGAAATATCAGGTGATATTCAAAATATGACCCCCTATGTGTAATATGATCATCCGCCTTTGAGCGGGAAAACTTATGTCGAAAACATCGGGTGATGTTTGAAATGTTGGGTGATATTCAAATATCAGGTCATGTTTAAAATGTCGGGTGATATTAAAAAATATGACCCCTCAAAATTGAAGTGACCTTTTCTCGGAATATCAGGATGACATCATCAGGATGATGACTTGGTTCATCATTGTAGCACTATGACGTCATCGTCATGTTATGTAGAAAGGGTCACTGTTGGAAATATACCTCCGTGAGGTAAAAAGGATGATGATGTCATCATCACGGAAATTTTCTTATCTATCGGGATAATATGACGTCATCAGGATATTGGATCTAGGGTGATATTTTGCGATAGGGTGATATTCGAAAGATAGGGTGATATTCAAAATATGACCCCCGCAAAATATATGACATTATTCGACGGGCATAAAATTGACGTCCGGAGCCTCAAAGCGAAATGATTTATCAGGTGATAAAATTGGATTGGGGTGATCTTTCATAAGATGACAGATATTAAGAAATATGACCCCCCCGGAATATCAGGTTTGACCAGGACTTTGACTCACCATAACTCTCATTCCCTAAGGAATATCAGGGTGATCCAAAAGGCAAACCTACATGAAATTTTATGTTCTTTCCAACCATGAGGTTATTAATATGAAATATGAATTTTGACAAACTAACCTCATCATGTTGACTTACCCCAACCCCTTTATGTGGGATCATCTACATGACTTACTTTTACCAGACCGCCAGAAAGTAGGGAAACACAAGCCAAGCCAAGCAAAAGGTTGGGTCCCTATTTTGTCAAGTCAAAATGGGGCATGTTGTGTAACCACACAACACTATGGAGTTGTGAAATGTTTTTAGGAGGTGGCATGTTGACAATGGTGTCAATCTTTTCATATCCACCTCAATATCATGATGCGAAACTATGAATCCTAATAGCTTACTGCTATCAATGCCAAAGATGCATTTATGGGGATTCAAACACATGTATTTATGTATACATTCAAAGATTTGACAAGGAATTTTGATGTGATCTTGGCATAAAACAAAAATTGGCCAGAATGTCATCAACATAATCCTCTAAAATGTTATGCATGAGATCATGAAAGGTAAGTGTCATAGCATGTTGATAAGTCACACCAACATCCTTTAATCTGAATGGCATGACAACCCAACAAAATGTTCTCCAAGGAGTTATAAAGATGTTTTATATTGATCTTGAGGATTGATGAATATTTGATTATAACTAGAGAAACCATCCATAAAGGAAAGTAAGGCATGGCTTGCGGTGGAATTGACAATCATATCAATATTAGGAAGAGGAAAATCATCTTTTAAAGATGCTTTATTTAAATCTCTAAAATCAGTATAAATTCAAATATGGTTGTTGGGTTTAGTGACAACCACAATATTTGAGATCCAAGGCGAGTAATAGGGTGGATAAAGCTAGCTTGTAGAAGCTTCTCTACCTAAGCTTTGACTAACAATGTGACCTTAGGATTCATCTTGCGAATCTTTTGTTATATAGGTTTAGCATCAAGATGAATAATAGTATTATGTGTTACCACCTTAGGCTTGATGCTGAGCATGTCAGAATATGTCCAAGCAAAGAGGTTAGGATAATCATGTAAAAGAGAAGTAAGTTCTTGATTTTATTCAGGATTTAGACAATTTCCAATAGGGATACGTTTTTAGGGTTATCCTTGTCCATCAAGACATCAAAAATTTTTCCATTAAAGAGAGTACCAAAACATGTACCACTACATTTGTAGGCATTTATCATCGTCCCAAACTTCCCTCGAGAACCGCAGAGAAAAATACTATATTGTAGAGGAATGCGGAGCCAAATACTTTCTCCTTGTCACTGGACAATAATAAGAGAAAGTAGGGTTTATTCTGGTGAATGCCACTCTCTCAATTATTCATACCAAAGGCTCAAACTCAGGATTTAGCATCTACATACATCCCTTTAAATAACTTCCAATCCATAGACCAAGACATTCAACCAGTAAGAAATGCAGAGCAATCTACCAGACTGTTCTTCAACATACAACTCACTGTCTATACTGCACTTCACTGTAACTCACTTGTATCTTCTGGAGGGGCCAATTTTCTCAATATCCTCAACATACAAAGCTTCTAAACAAGTAATAGAATGGAACATAGTTGACACTAATGACAATAAGGATATGTTGACATCAATGACAACACCGATTAGGCACATACTTGCGACAATCTCCCCCTTGTCATTGATGGCAACATATGATGTGCAAAACTGCAATAGCCATCAAGACAAGATTCTCCCCCTATCTCTTTACACATCTACACTCTTTCATTCTAACCAAGATTCTCCTCCTATCTTTTTATACATCTACATTCTTTTTTTCTAATTTTTTCACATGACTTCTCCCCCCTTTGACATTAATGGCAAAGGGAACATACTTGCACTCTACTACTATGATTCTATTTCTCTTTTGAACTCTCTAACTACTCCTCCTAAGAAGTAGACCTAAAAGCATCAATCTGGATCTGACGAGGCACCACCAGACTGATGCACTCTTTTGCATCTTAGTTTAGAGTAGGAGGGGTAATAACCCCTAACGTTTCTCTGAGATACTCAAAAGTATCCTTAGGTAGAGGTTTGGTGAAAATGTCTGCAATCTGATCCTTTGTAGATACCTACTCCAGCTTGACTTCATTCTTTGTCACCTTTTCTCTTAGAAAGTGGTATCTTGTAGATATGTGCTTTATCTTTGAATGCATTACTAGATTATTTGATATGTTTATGGCACTTGTATTGTCACAAAAGATTGCAATTAGATCTTCATACATAACTCTGATGTCCTTCAAAGTCTTCTTCATCCATATTACTTGAGTACAACTACATGTTGCTGCAATTTATTATGCTTCTATAGTAGATAGGGATACTGAATCCCATTTCTTGCTCAACCAAGATACCAACCTTTTTCCTAAAATGAATGCACCTCCACTTGTAATTTTCCTGTCATCCATATCTCTGGCCCAATTTGCATCAGTGTATGCACTGAGAGTGAAATCATTGTCCTTTGGATACCACAAACCATAATCTATTGTGCCTTTCAAATATCTTAGAATTCTCTTGATTGCCATCATATGTGACTCCTTGGGCTCTGCTTGAAATCTTGCCACAAGACAAGCTGCATGCATTATGTCAGGTCTAGTTTGGGTCAGATAGAATAGCCCTCCAATCATAGATATATACCTTTTTTGATTTGCCATAGGTGAATCATCATTTTTTCTCAACTTACAATTGGTTATCATGGGGGTATTTACCAGTTTAGAATCTTCCATCCCAAACTTTTTTAGTAGATCTTTCACATACTTAGACTGAGAAATGAAGATACCTTTATCTTATTGATTTATTTGTAGACCCAAAAAGAAATTTATCTCACCAAACATGGACATTTCAAATTCACTTTGCATTTCTCTGGCAAAAACTGTGCACATACCTTCATTGCCTCCAAAGATAATGTCATCAACAAAGACTGCTACAATTAGGATCTGTTCATCATTCATATTAAAGTAGAGATTGCTATCTGTAGTACCTTTATTGAACCCAATCTGTATCAGATACCTATCCAACCTTGCATACCATGCCCTGGGGGCTTGTTTTAATCCATACAAAGCCTTCTTTAATCTGCATACCATGTCACACTGATCTGATGACTAGAATCCTTCCAGTTGTTCAATATATACTTCTTCCAATTATCCATTCAAGAATGCAGACATTACGTCCATCTGATATACCTTAAAATCTTTGTAGGTTGCAAATACTAGAAACATTCTTATAGCTTCAATCCTTGACACTAGTGCAAAAGTTTCCTCAAAATCTATTCCTTCAACTTGAGAGTATCCTTTGCATACCAACCTTGCTTTGTTCCTTACTACTTCACCATTCACATTCATCTTGTTTCTAAAAACCCACTTGGTACCAATTACATTTTTATCTGCTAGTCTAGGAACAAGATCCCAGGTCTGATTCTTTCATAGATTTTACCCAATTCTCATCATTGCAAGCTTCATTCATAGTTTTAGGTTGAATCTTGGAAATCAGATAGAAATTTACTTGTTCTTCTGTAGCTCTTCTTCTGGTTAGGATTCCTTTATTGTTGTCTCCTATGATTTGATCCTCAGAATGATCAAGTTTTACATACCTTGGTGTCTTGGTGTCACTTTTGAGGTTGATCCTCTTCATCTGAGCTGTCTTCATGTTGTACCACTTCTGAAACAACTGGTTTCTCTGATTCATAACCACTTAATTCTAGAGATCTGTCCTTGCTTTCATCAACTTTGACATTTGCACTCTCAATGATCTTATTTAGCCTCTTATTATAGCACTGGTAGGTGTTGCCCTTGATGGAATAACCAAGGAATATTCCTTCATCACACCTAGCATCAAACTTGCCTAGATCTTCTTCTCTTTTGATGTAACATTTGCTACCAAAAACTTTGAGATATTTCATAGTAGGAATTTTTCCATACCACAATTCATAAGGAGTCTTAGAACTATTACCTTTGACTTGGTCTCTATTTAGGATATATACAGCAGTGTGAATTGCCTCTCTCCAATATACTTTTGAAAGATCAGCTTCCTTCATCATGGTTCTAGCAACTCCTTGAACTGTTCTATTTTTCCTTTCAATGACTCTATTTTGTTGTGGAGTTCTAGGTGTAGATAATTGTCTCTTTATCCAATGTTCTTCACAAAAGAAATTGAATTAATTTGATGTGAACTCTCCTCCTCTATCAGACCTTATTCATTTAATCTTCAAATCCATCTCATTTTCAACCATTGCCTTAAATGCCTTGAACTTATCTAGAGCTTTTGATTTTTCTTTCAAAAAGGTAACCCAAGTCATTCTTGAATAATCATCAATAAGAAACATGAAATACCTATCTCCTTGCAAACTTCTTACTCTGGTAGGTCCACACAAGTCTGTATGGAATAGTTCCAGTAATCCATCAACTGATTGGTCCTTGCTTTTGAAACTTATTCTTGTTTGTTTCTCAAATTGACACTCCTTGCAAATAGGATTAGCAGGCTTCACAAGCTTGGGCAAATCTCTGATAGTCTATATAGTACTTGTCTTCATAATGTTGTCAAAATTGATATGACACAACCTCCTATGCCATAGCCAACTTTCATCAGTCTGAGCCAATAAACAATTATTATCAGTTCATTTCAAGTGGTAGATATTACCTCTAGTCTTCTTACCAGTTGCAATGGTTGTTCTAGTGCTTTCCCTGATCTTGCATCAATTGTCCTTGAAGCTTAGGTCATACCCTTTGTCACACATCTAACCCACACTTAAAAGATTTTTCTTTAATCCTTTCACTTACAAGACATCTTCAGTATTATGCTTGTCATCAAAAGAAATAGATCCTATTCCACAAATCTTACCAGTTGTATCATCTCCAAATCTAACCAGTCCACCATCATATCTTTCCAAACTTACAAATTTACATTTGTCACCAGTCATGTGGTGAGAGTAGCCACTATCAATAACCCATTCATCTTTGTCTTCAACAACTTGAGCAGCCAAAGCACTTTCCACTGGTTTTTCCTTCTTCAAACAACTAGCAAAATTAGTAGACACAGGTTATTCTTTAATAGTAATAAACAAACATTCATTACTGGAGGTACTAGCATTATCTAGTTCACCATTATTTGATAGTCCTTCATCATCATCAAAATCTTCAACATAATAACATTTCTTTTGGATCCTAGGCCTGTTCTCATATCTTTTCCTATTTCTTTCAATTCTTTCAGGACATCTTCAAGCAAAGTGACCTAGTTTACCACAGGAAAAACATTTGAAAGGTAATTTACCTTTAAACTTACCGGATCCTCTTTATAGTCTATCCACAAAGTTGGCTTCAATTTCATCAAACTCATCATCTAATTCTACTTTGTACTTTTCTGATATGGAGGTTTTCACAGAAATACTAGCTTTGAAGGTAGTCTCTACTTTTGGTAGAGCATTGCCAAACTCTCTCATCTCAAAGGCAGTAAGTTTACCAAGAAATTGATCTTTGTCAACATCTTTTACTTGCATAAATTCTTCAATTGTAGCTACCTTGTAACTGTAGGTCTTTGGTAGTGATCTAAGAATTTTCATTACAACTTCCTTATCACTGAGAGTTCCCCCCATACCTTTTATTCCGGTGACAAGTTCATCAACTCTTTGCATAAAGGCTGATATGTTTTCATCTTCATTCATCTTCAAACTTTCATATTTCACCTTCAGACTTTGTAGCTTGGCCTCTTTCACAGATTCATCTCTCTCATACAGATTTTTCATCTTTTCCCATACCTCATTTGTAGTTTCAAGATCCACCACTTTTGTCAGTACTGTGTCATTTAATGAACTTAATAGAGCATATTTTCATTTGACATCCACTTCACATTCCTTGATTTCATCTTTAGTCATCAAACCATTCTGAGGAAAGGTGTATTTTGTTTCTGCAGCTTTCCATACTTTGTAACCAAGAGAAAGAAGATGGCTTCCCATTCGTGCCTTCCAAAGAGCATAGTTCATCCCATCAAAATACGACACTTCCTTCTTATAAGACATTTTAGATCTATTCATAGGAATCTTGCTATGATACCAATTGTTGAAATGCACCAGAAAACTGAGAGGGGGGGCTGAATCAGTTGTCACAAAAACTTGAACACTTCGTCATTTAAACATCAATCACTTATCCACAAATATTATGATTTAACAATGAATGCATGAGATTAGAAACTTAAACACAAATGCAACATTATACACAAGAGACACTAGAATTTTTACGTGGAAAACCCCAAGGTGGGGAAAAACCACGAAGAGGATTAGCTCTCAAAATATATTATAATCTTTGAAAAATGATGTTCAGGCTTGGTCACCCCACAGGCCCAGAACATGTTGGCTCATTGCCTTGAAGTATAGCTAGGTCTAGCAGGCTCACTACCTCAACCCTAAACCTAGAAAGATTACAATAAGGGTTGTTAAACCCTAAGGGATGTTAAACCATGAGGGTTGTTAAACCCTACTGGTGACTCACTACTAGGCTCACTGCCATGATCAACATCTTCTTCATGTCTGAGATTAATACATTAAAGTACAATGGGTCCTCTGCTCTGCCCTACTCTGCCTTTCCACTTACTTTCCTTATCTTCCCATCTTTGCACAAGGACATCTATTCCACAACTCAACTAAAGTATTTATACACTTCATCAACCTTGGAATGATCATCAAGGTCAGCATTACAATCATCAACCATTGGAACAATCTCCAAGTTCAATATTACAAACATTTACAAAATAGGTCCTAACCTAATACAACATTATGCAAAGGGAATAAAGTAAATATGTATGTGGATCATGCCATGCCTTAGCTAGGACTTAAACATGATCTTCCATGCCATAACACACTTCCACAATTTTAAAGGAATCTCTGCAATAATTGGAATTAACCAAGTCGGCTAAGACTGTTACATGTTACACTTATTTGGGAACAATATTCAAACATGATCTCAATTCCTTAATGCAAACCAATGTCAAGATAAGAACATAATTAGAAGACATCCACAAGCACTTTATAATCATCAAGAGAAACCACATGAACCTTAACCACTTTAGCCATAGGAATCTTCTCACTAGAACACATGAACTTCACTGTCTTCAATTGACATAAAAGAAAGATAGCTTGCAGACCACCAAAACATGAACCACTGCATTTGTATGCACTTTTCATCATCCTAGACTTCCCTCTAGAACCATAGAGTAAAATACTTTATTGTGGAGGAATGCTGAGACAAATACTTTCTCCCTGTCACCAAACAATAATTAGAGAAAGCAAGTTTTACTCTGGTGAATGCCACTCTCTTAATTCTTCATACCAAATGCTCAATATCATAATTTAACATCTATAGACATCCCTTTAAATAACTTCCAATCCGTAGACCAAGACATTTAACTAGCAAGAAATGCGGAGCAATCTACTAGATTGTTCTTCAGCATACAACTCATTGTCTATACTACACTTCACTGTAACTCACTTGTATCTTCTAGAGGGACCAATTTTCTCAATACCCTCAACATACAAAGCTTCTAAACAAGTAATAGAATGGAACATAGTTGACACTAAAGATAAAAAGGATATGTTGACATCAATGACAATACCGATTAGGTGCATACTTGCAACATGATATACCTAATTAAGTGCCAGGATATGAACTATAGATGATGAAATTGTGTTTACATTTAGGTTAGGATGATGAGTAGCTTTGGTGGGTTGTAAAGGACAGTATCCAAGACCAAACAAATAGTAATATGGATTAGCTTCTAAGGGGACTTGAATAACCTATTCCTTTACACCACAACCATTGTCATTTTATCCACATTAAGAAAGAATTTGAAAACCACAACCATGTTGAACATGTTTGCCATTGATGTCAAAAGTATTGAGAGTATTGAGCTTGATCCATGTGTTGATACTTTAGAATCATAGTGGTTATGAAGATGGTGATGGTGGTAGCAGGTTGATGTCTACACTATCTACATTGTGAAGTGTCAAGCTATTGTTCCAAATAGTTAACTATTCTCTTCATAGTAATGATCTTATAAGGGAGTTCATGAGATTTGCTTGTAAGAAGAATGGAATTCTTTATGTTGTAGCTAAAGTCTTTGATGAACTCAAGTATGCCTTTCTGCCTTTGCATATTATCAGGAGTTCAAAACCAAATCTTATCCTTTGAGCTCACTTTAGGATTTGTTATGGTCTCCTTGCCTCAAGTTTTTCATGCCCACTGCCTCTACTTAGAGTATTTGGTGTTTTAGATTCAATGTTACTTGATTGAAACCTTTAGGGTACCTAGTTTCTAGGAGTGTAAAATATATACAAACTTCTAAAGTTGCAATTACTTAAAAAACCCTAGATGCTCAAGTTTTCCATGGGTTATGCATATCTCTAACTTAGTAAGATTATGATTCATCCTATGATACAAATTTAGGGTTTTGAGAATTGATTAAAGGACCTAAACATTAAACCCTAGTCTAAACCCAAAGAAAAGACCTTTTAAGACCGTCTAATGAAAGTTTACTTTTTGTTTTGTTTGTAAGGTGACATATAATTATAAGTCAATCACTTAAAGTTTACTAGTTGAAGGGTCTTAAGAACATGTTTTCACCGGCCCATTTACCTAAGGTAACTAGTACAAATAGGTCATAGACTTACAATCGGGTGCAAAAGATGAATTAATGGATAGAATTTAATATATTCTAGGTGTGAACATTAAGATCAAATGCCATAATTTAATCTTATTTAAAACCCTAACAACTATTCTAGGAGGAAATAATTTGATGGCCTCTCTATTCGAATAGTTTGAAGCAGTAGAATAACTATCTTCTTTCCTTGGTTAATATGCAAGACAAAAACCCTAATTTTGGTAGGTGTTCGTGTTGGTCATGATGTTCGTCATAAACAAGCATAGAATAAAAGTACACATTAACCTTTATTCATCTTGAAAGATACTGTGAATTTGAGGAATTCGGGATCCCAAGTCTCCGGTGATTAGGTCTTAATCGTCTGACGTTACTCAGAGGTTAATGTGCATTGCTATTTCCATTTTGGGACCTTACGTGAAATTGTGCCATCATCATGACATTCCTGCAAAAATTCTTTACAGAGAAGTCATATTATGCGGTTATTAGATGAAAAGATGTAGAAATACCTCAATCTTTGCATGATATTTTTCAATTGTGCATGCTTTGCATTCAAATATGCTAAATATTTGCGATTACCTACGAGATGTCTGCATATTTGCGTTATTTACTTAGGATTATCAATTATTTGCCATTGCGATAATGAAATGTTCTGAAATTGAAAGAAATTAAAAGAATACTACAATTTAAAGTTGAATCTTCAGCTATTGATCCACATACATACTCGATACTGTCATGACGAGAAGAAATCAAACCATATGTTCACCAGGATATTCCACAGCTAGATATAGTTGATGCAAACTTCAGAGGATGATGAATGAAAACAATACATGCAACATGATGAGCACTCCAAGGGACGCAGCAAATCAAAGCACATATCCAGAATTCAGACACAGATTACTCAAGATTTACGAAGATTTGTAATCGAAATACTCTTCTCTTTCATTAAGTATGCAAAAAGACATGTACATATGCAATAACTTTGAAATAAGCCTTGAATACTTCAACAAATAGATTTCAATTAGGTTTCGAATGTTTCAACAAGGCATTCCACCACCTTTTATAGAATAAGGTGAGGAATCCGTTACAAAAGATCTATGATCTAGATTTATCAATACAAATCTACGGTCCAGATTCACTTGATTTTGTCAATCTTTACAAAAATGGCACAAGTTGCCAGCTAGCAACTATCTATACTACTTATGCTATTATCCCCTTCATGATGTATCTTCATCACGCTCCTCAGTTGATTCATGTGGGTCATCATCATGTGCATCACTTTCTGAACTTTCACTATCCTGATGATGTCGCGGCTGCATATGGGGCTGCATACTACTGCGGACCTGCTCGTATGAATGCACAACCTGATCTATCCCTCCGCCATCTTGAGTCTTTGCTTTGACAATGGCGTGCTTATGTGCTTCATATTTGTCTTTGCTGTTGTCAAGCTTATTTTTCCTGTCCTGCAGTGTTTCTTTGTATTTCTCCATCTGGACCTTGATCCTCATTATTTTATCTATTAATTCCTCTGTCAAAGGGACAGGTGGACCATCTGTCTCTGCTTGGAAGTTGTTGTGTATGGCTTTAATGGTGGACTCTTCATCTTGATTCTCTATTTTTCCTTCCACCTTGCCTTCCAAAGCCTCCAGTATCACAGCTTCTTCAGCCATTAAATCTCGCAGCCTCATGCTGATATCCCTCAGCTTATTATTACACCTTTTGAGGACTGCGCACTCAAACTGAGTGTCTTTATACCAAATATCAATCAATAATGTGGTATTATTATTCAGCACCTGCTTACTGATAAGCAGTTGTGGATTTATATTCCTTATTTCCCCTAACAGGGTCAGGACTCTCTCCAGCTTGTAAGACCTCTTCCCGGTCTGCATCTGCAATTTATCCACTTTGGCCTTGGAGTCACTTAGGGTGCTCCACCTCTTCAAAGAGGCCTTCATTATTTCTACAGCATCATCCAATGTGGATGACATCCATCTCCTTATTACTGACGCCTCATGCTTCATGAGGTCCAATTTATTTACCTCCTCCTGAGAAATGGCAGTCAATGGGGCTGCATGTTCAGTTGTGGTATCATCAGGATTGGTTAGCCCTTTGATATAGGCATGCAACTGAGCAATGTGCTCTTTATGTTGCTTATTTTTCTCCTTCTCTCTTTTCACCTTCTGAATTAGAGAGTCAATGATATCTTTGCCCTCCTGACCTTCTTGGTCCTCATTGGCAAAGCCCAAATCTACTGTACTGATTTGAAATTCATCGACAGTGATTTTACCGTTTTCCTTCTCTACTGCAGGTATGGCAATTTGCGCGGTCCTTCTCCCTGTTGCCGGATCTCTCTTGAAGGCCAAAGTCATTCTGGCCTTCCTCTTTGGCTTCATTATATCCGCAGAGAACAGGGTGGAGACGTCGAATTCCTAAATTTCAAGCTCCTCCTCAGCACTTACCTCTTTTGCCAACCACGGAGGCACCTGATCATGTTTTTCAACATCATCCTGATGTTCACCTATATCTCCCGTTTCTGTCAACAAGTGTTGTAGAGATGGTGACTTTCTCAGTTCTTCTTCTTGATGTTCCCTTTGTTGTTGATCCTGTGGCACCTCCTCCTGTTGAGGGATTTCCTTCTTCGGAGGAGCATCTTCATGTTGTGGGGACTCTTGAGGGGCATCTATATGCTGTGGGGAACCTTGAGGTGCAGCTATATGCTGTGGGGAACCTTGAGGTGCAGCTATATGTTGATCATGATGATCATGACCTGCCTCTGTCATTATTTCATCTGTTCCCACTTCTTCTTCTTCTTGTGGTTTATCCACTGCACCATATATTGGGGACTCTGCCTGATGTGTTGGCGATTGCTCTGCAGCTACTACTTCTTCCGAGCCTGCACCATCCACTTCTTGTACTTTGGCAGCTGGGTCCTCTAGTGTTTCTTTCTCATCAGCCTTCACTTCCTGAACCTCTACTATAGCAGGTTCCTCTGTTGTATCCTATGGACTTTGTTGGCCAGTTTCAAGAGCATGGCCTTCTGACTTCGCCATCTCTATCTCTTCTATTAGGTGACCCTTATCAGGTGATCCTGCTGGCTGTTCAGGACTTGCATCCTGTTTCTCTGTCAGATCCACCACTACAAGACTGGTCACCTCTGTGATCAATGTATCTAGCCCTATTTCCTGAGCTACTTGCTTTGGGCTCTTTTCTTGCTCTTCTTCTGCTTGTTTCATCTCCTCAAGTACAGTTTGAACCGTTGGAGGCTTGTGAGGAGTCATACTTATGTCAGCAGCAAGTGTTTCCATCTTCTGTGCAGCCACATCCTGCACCACCTCATCATCAGACAAATTTATTATCTTGTTGAGCGAGACATGCCCTTCCACTTGTGTCTGGGAGGTTTCTTTCAGCTGCTCCTCAGCAAGTTCGGTTTTGAACTTGACAATGGTAGGAAGTGGAACATTATGTTGAAGTTCCTTGTGTACTTCACTACCTTCCCCTTGTAATGAAGTAGGGGGTTGGCCTATTCCACCTCTCATGGAGGTTCTTTGTTTCTTAGGTGGGGTAGTCACCAGCACCTGTGGAGCTCTCCTCTTCCTTTTTATTATCAATGGAGCCTCCTCCTCCTCAGGCTCTTCTTCTATGAGGGTACCCTCTCCTCCTAGTTGCTTAGAAGATTGACCCACTTCTTGGGTCTCAGTGATTCCAGCCTCTGCTATCTTACTTTTCTTGGGCCTTTCCTTCTCTGGAGAGGATGTTGATTCAGATCCTGACCCTGCCGTCTGCTCAGCGGCAAATACTACCCTTTCAATTAAAATCCCCTTTGGTCCCTGTTCCACCTTCTTGCCCCTTGGGGGTCTTTTGCTCTGCTGTTGTGGTGGAGGGACCCTATCTCCCTTGGTCTTCCTCTTCTCTAACAGGAAGTCATCATATTCATCCGCGGGGATATCCTGCCCTTTCTTCTTGTTGTCCACCATAATGGCAACACCCTTCTTATTCAATGCCTCTATCTATTCATCAACCCAAGCTTGGGTTAGGCGTAAGGTCCTGGCAATGAATGGGTCCAAGGATATGTCCTCCTGCATAGTGAGGCTAGGTGCAGAGATGGTGTCATTATATATTTTTTTCTGTTCATACTCATCTGCCATTGTCCTGCCATCATCCTTCTTTAATTGTTGAGGAAGGGAGATGCAATCAAAAGTTCTAACTTGGTTTAGAGTTAACCTCTGATACCTCCTTCTCCTGGCTTCTGCCTCATCCTCACAGTCAGCCCAAAAATCTTCTAGGTGCCTTTGGTGAATAGGCTTTCCTAGTACCTTTTGTATCCTGCTGTAAGGATCATATGGTCTTGTTATTGGGAAAGGCTGCAGATTCATCTTATTCAAGGTGACCATCACCTTCTTGATATTATCAGAGTCAGGGCACATGTAATTGCCAATGCTGACAGGGAACAAAATTGGTGGCAGCTTCTTGGCATCCTTGTACATTTGTATCATGGTGGAGCCCTGCCTGATAAATTCCATTAGTACCACGGCATCAGTAGGATACCTTGGCAGCATCAGGGGATGTCCCTCGAAACCTTCAACCCTTATATAAGTGAAGGTTGCAAATTGTATGTACCAGGCCCCATGCCTGTAAACTGCCTCTTGAGCCTCCATGCTCAATCTCTTTGTTCTGTCTTCTTCCATGGTCCTTACCAGATGCATAGAGAATGCATCATTGACCAGTTTGTAATCTTTTAGGTAGTTGGTTCTCTACAGCTGGGGATGATGATCCCAGATATATGCAGCATTTGTGCCTGTGAGCTTCCCATCTATAACCAAGGCATCAAAAGTGCCTCTATAGGCACAAGAATAAACAATATAGGATGACATGAAAAACGCACAATTCGAACCTCCCAGGTTCATCAGTTGCTCATGCAGAGCATCACTTATAATTTGGCCCCACAGTGGCTTGGTGTCTGAATACAGACACATCATTATTATCCCATACATCCAATCCTAGAAACTGCTAGTATCAGGTTGGCCAGTTACTCTGTTCAGGAGTGCGATCATGTACTGGTACTCCTCACTGAAATCATACTTGAACAGGTGCACAGGAAGATTGGCGGCTGCATTATATGTGCTGTTCTCAGCCCGCCACGGATACATGTTCTTCCTGGCCGATTTCTTATTGGCCTCATACTCCCTTTTAGACTTCTTCAAGTCTACACTTTTGACCTTACTGCCCAGTGGCAATCCAAATGTCTGGGAGAGACCTTTAATGGAGAGGTCTGCATATATCCTCCCATGCTTCACTACTTGCTTTGTTTGAGGGTTATAATTCTGGGCACACTCAATGACGAGCTCCGGAGATTCCATAGAGTATGGAAAACCAGCGGCATTCCATAATCCCGATACGAACACCGCGTCCAACACAGGACTCTTGTCATGTCCATTGTTTAGCTTGGCTGACTAGGCTTCCAAATTAGTGCTTCCCTGATGGGTGTCTGTGATTGCTCCATATTTAAACAGGACCCCTCTCTGAGCAGAGAACATGAGCTTGCTGAATTCTTCCTGACACTTGACCAATCGCTTCTCAGCCATGAGTGCCTGCAATTAACGACAATCCTATCTCATAACAGGTACATATATGCATGCATACTGCAGTTGACTTTATAAATCATTATGCCTACTATATCAGTTCCAACACTACTTAATCATACGGGTGCATAAACCAGAACTTACATCATCGTACTAGAACAGAAACAATATGATGAGGGTTTTATTCACTTACTTGGTTATGCAGATTTCCTTTTATACCAGTAGATTGCTGAGATGTTCTTAATTCAGCTGATGATCACCTCTTTCCTTCTGCTCGTGAGCTCAAATCGCGCAACGGTAGCTGGTATGCAAATATGGAAGCTGATGCTCTGTAAAACAAGTTTATCACAAGGTAAATGTAAAAATGGCGGTTGAATTACCTTTTAACCTCGCATTTAGGGTGCATTTAGGGCAACTCTGACAGATTAGATCATGTTCCTTGATTATCCGTGCGAAAATGCAGGATCTCGCCAGGTGTTTCATTGGGTTCCGGGGTCAGCGGGAACTACCTACCATGTCTGCGCGCATTAAATGATAATGGCGGCAATGGGAGTGGGGAATATCCCTATGATAGGATATGATGAGGCCAGGATGATATTCGCAAATACGGGTTGAGTTTCAATATCATCCTCCCTCGTATTGACATTGTTATCGCGATAAGATTCGGGTGACAAAAGCACTTTTATTTCTGCGTAGTACATCAGGAGGATATTTCGATGTATCGGGTGATGTTTCAAAATATGATGATGACGAGACAAACTTACATGTATCTCTTTTTGGAATATCGGGATGACGTCATCCTGATATTCGCTCTCCGTATCGGAAGTGCATCATGACGTCATCATCATATTAGGCGAACATGATCATGTTTTTAGAAAATATCCTGCGGCAATGTAAATGTGATGATGATGTCATCAGGATGTATGTTCCTCCGTTTATCATATTCGGATGATGTCATCAGGATATTTGCTAAAGGGTGATATTTGCGTCAGGAGGATATAAAGACACATCGGGTTATATGCGAAGTATGACACTCGCGATAGATAAAACTGTTTGACGGGAAGATTTTGCTATCATTTAAAGTTGATGTCCGGATTTTTGAACCACATGACATATCAGAGGGAATGTTTCAAATATGATGATGAACTTCAACAATATGACCTTCCTCTTATGAATATTAGGTTTGACTAAAACTTTGACTGTTCATAACTCTTATATCCTGATGAATATCAAGGTGATGTAAAAGGCAAACCTGCTTGAATTTCAATGCTCTTTCAAAATATGAGGTCACAGAGATGAAATACAAACTTTCACAAACTAACCTCATGGTGACTTACCTCATCATGGTTTTGCATGATGATGCACTCGACTTACTTTTACCAAACCGCCCAGAAGCAGACGCACAAGCCAAACCAAAAAATTGGGTCCCTGTTTTGCCAAGTCAAAATGGGGCATGTTGTGTAACCACACAACAGTTCGGTGTGAAGGCAAGCTGTGTGGAGCATGAATGATGCTTCTTTTTCAGTATGGTTTTAAGTGTGTTTTGAATAAAACAAAAAGGGTGAATTGAAGTCTTTGGTAGTCTGAATAAATGACATGTAAATTCACAAAACTAGATGACAAAGCTCTGTATACTTTGATCAACCAAGAGATGAAAGAAGAATTCAATGATCTGATAGTAGTTACAAAGGGTCTTCTACACTTAGTGAGCAGATTCTTGAAGAAATCAAGTTGATTTGAATTAATGTATTCACTTTGTAAGTGTTTGCATATTCTTATAAGCAGAGTTGTGTTGTGTTTTACCTTTGAAGTTGTAGGGAATTGATATGCCTTAGGTCCAGGAGGTCTTATTTGATTCATGATGTCAAACATGTTGAATGAAGGTGAGTAAGATTGTTAGACAAGAATTGTTAATCAGGTAAAGAAGATCATTTATGAGATGTTAGTTAATGTTTTTCAAGTATAGATGAATTTGTCAGGGTAGAAAACAAAGAATTTAGTCAAGATGTATATAGAGGTTTAGTGAGTTCTTTATCCTTATATACATTAGTTGAAGTCTTATTTGTGTTTGTTGAAATAAGAGGTTTCTTCTAAAGATGTTATCAAGGAAGTTGAAGTCTTGAATGTTAACATATATCTTATTTATGATTTAAAATGCATTAAGAACAAATGATAAAGAAGATATATATAATACAATGATCCTAAAAATAGAGAAGAATAGAAATACATTCTTGAGAAGGTGATTTGATGATTAGATGTGTATTTGCAGAGAGGATAGAGGTATACTAGAAAATGTTTTGCAAAGGGGTATGTTTGATTTAAACTAGTGCAAATCAGATTGTATAAGAATCATAACTTGCACATTCATTTGTCTCTTCTAAGGGTTTTGTGGTGTTTAAGGTAGGTGCCTCATTGAAGTTGGTGATTCTAGGTGTGGTTGATGAGAACCAGATGTGCATTGTACCTATGATGAAAATAGTGCTATAGGTGTCTTTGTACCTTGGAGTTGGTGCTTCAAAAATAATTGTACCTTTCTTTCTTTGTTTTGAGGTTGGATTTGAGCAGTAGACTCAAGCAACTCTCAACGGTTTTTTCCCTCATAGGGTTTCCATGTAAATCTTAGTCTTATGTGTGGATGTTTTACTTGATGTGCATTTATATTTTTTCTTGTGAAAAGTTTTTAAGATTATTGAATAAGGTGTTTGTATATCATTGATTCACCCCCTCTTAGTGATAGTGAGTATTCCAACAATTGGCATCAAAGCAATGTTCCTTGCAAGAGTCTAATAGACTTGGGTAGATCCTCGAGATGGAATACAATGGCAAAAAGTAGAAGAAATAGGGGAAGAAGAAATGCTAACCCACATTCTGATCAAAAGGTATCATCTTTACCAAATGCTATTGGTGATGTTGAATTAGGTACAAAATTAGAGGACAACTTGGTGTTTGAGGATTGTAACCATGAAAGGAGACATTCACATGAAGAAGGTGAAGTCCAATCTGATCCAGAAGAAGATGAAGGAGTGGACCTTGAAAAAGAACTATTTTATGCCTACAATGTGATTGAAAAATTGAAAGATGAAAATTCTAGTCTAAAGATGCAACTTCAAGATGAAAAAGAATCAAAGACTAAAGTAATTTCAGTCCTTGAAGAATTAGCCAAGATAATAATCAGCCTAAAGACAAATATTGAAGAGGCCAACAGTATAGTAGATGTGACAAAATCTAACCTTGAAGTCAAAATAGTTGAATGCCTAAAACTAGAGGCAAAAATAGTCACTTTGAGGAAAGATCTTGAAGGTATTAAGATTCAGTCAAAGAGATATCAGGAGTTTGAGAACAATAGCAACAAGCTGTATAAGATGTTGGGCAAACAAAAATGTCATAAGGATACTACAAGCCTAGGATATGAAGAAGGGCAGACTTCTAAAGTCAGAAATGCATCAAGGAAGAAGATAGATTTGAATCATGCTGCTGCTGCTCCTAAAGATAAAAAATGATAAATGTGTTGATGAAAGAAGAAGGACAATTAGGTCCTCAAGATCTCCACCTACCAAACAATGTCAATCTAGAAGGTACAACTATTCACACTTTCCTAGTTATTGTTATTTCTATCATAACTTTGGTCATAAAGCAATTGAATGTTGGACACATGCAAGAAAATATGGATGGAATAGGGACTCTTATAGTTTGTCAAGAAAAGTCCTATGCTGCAAATGCAATCATCTAGGTCATATTGCAAGGTTTTGTAGTTTTCAAGCAAGAAGTGATGATCCTGGTTTTTCAAGAAGACATGTTTCTTTTGCCCCTCTAGTTCAATGGCTCAAAGATACCTATAGCACTATTTTCATCATAGATGAAAGATGAAAATAGTGATTCATAGCTGAAAGATGAAAGAAGAAATTTTCTGGAAACAAAAGTCCAGAGTTTAGTGGCTCAAGGAAGGGGATCAGAATACTACTTTTTTTCATCTTTCAGCTATGAAGCATAGGAAAGCTAATTCTATTTCTAAATTATGTTTGGAGGATAGAAATACTATCATAGAGGACAATGAGATTGGGAATCAAGTTGCTTTGTTTTTCTAGAATTTGTTGTTGGAACAAGCTGATAATGATGTCAATGGGCAGATTATGGATCAGTTCCTTGATAAAATCCCCTCGTTGATTACAGAGGAGGACAACATCAAAATGTTGAAACTAATTTATGAGGAAGAGGTTCGTGCTGTCTTATTCTCCATGGGTCCTTTCAAAGATCCAGGCCCTGATGGATTTCCTCCGATATTTTTTTAGCAATATTGGGATATTGTGGGCTTTGATGTAATTGCTGTTGTTAGGCATTTCTTTAGAACTGGTAAATTTTTAAAGTAGATCAACAATACTTTTATTGTTCTTGTTTGTAAGAAGCCAAATCCTCTGCACCTTACTGATTTCAGACCTATTAGCTTGTGCAATACCATTTATAAGCTATGTACCAAATTGTTTGTTTTGAGATTCTAACCTTTTTTGGGATAAAATTATTTCCCCTTCTCAGAAAGGCTTTGTCTTGGTCGTCAGATTTTAGATGTTGTTATATCCACTCATGAAACTATTCATTCTATGGAGAAGAGAAGGATCCCTGGTATGGTTCTAAAGCTAGACATCTCTAAGCCTTATGATAGAGTTTCATAGAAGTTTCTTTTTAATGTTATTAAAAAATTTGGTTTTAATGATAAACTCTCCCTTCTCATTTGGGAAGTTGTCTCCACTGCTAAATTCTCAGTCTTGGTTAATGGGGTACCTAGAAGCTTTTTCTCTTCCATGATGGGGATTAGATAGGGAGATCTCGTTGGCAAAAGACAATGTGTGGCTTCATTGGTGTTGTCATTGATGGCAAGAAAGAACATTCCACACATCCGCAGGACATGATGTATCTTTACTGGAAGTCAGATTGAAGGATACTTTGATCCGGTAAGCAAAAATAGAGTATGCAGCAAGGTCTGATAGTTAGGTTCAGATACTCTTAGAGGAAGTATCTTTGTAAAGTACGAACCTGGGGAAGTCAAGAAGAATACATTGACTAATAGATTCTAGGGCTTGAGCCTCCGACAGTGAAAGAGTGAAGAGATATGAGCATCTAAGTATTGAGGTCCGGTTTGGCAGAGTTGACAGAGGAAGAACTGACCGGTAGAGTATCAGACCTCAATCCGAATGAGTTGTTGATGGTGATCAAGGTTCTTAAGGTATCATCCATGATTGGCTGACATGTTAGATGATGTTTATAAGCATCTCCTTGATATGTATCACTTGATAAGTAAGGATTCAGCCGACAGATTAGAATTTGGATAAATATTGACTATTCCAGATGCCGACTAGAAAGTGGATGAAATCTTTGGTGCAGATATATATATGCCAGATTGATTTCAGTATGAATGTACGAGTTATGAGTTGTGATGTGTGAAAAAGATGAAGAATAGTGTGAAAGAAGTAAAACAGGTCCGGTATGTGATAGGTCAACATCACCAAAGAAGAGGAAGGATGAAGTGCAACAGATCAGTGTATTAAGCCTAACCAAAACTGAACCTTAGCATATGTGGATGCTTCTCTTTAGTTCAAGGATCTTGTTATTCTTCTTATGACTTGTAGACAGTGAGTCTCTTGTAGGCAGTGAGCCTCTTGTGAGCAATGTGCTCGGGCAGTAAGACCTAATTGGCAAGTGCCATTCTGTATTTCTATTCTTCTAATAGAGAATGCAATCTTGGGTTAATCACCCCATGGTTTTTTCCCTTAATGGGGTTTCCACGTCAAAAATATTGTGTCATGTGTTTTTCCATTTCATGGTTATTTTTGCTTATTTGAATTGATGTTGCATTAATTGTTAAGAAAGTTCACAAAGCTGAAATAATTAAGATAATTGATTCACCCCCCTCTTAGTTATCAACAATTGGTATCAGAGCCAAGTTCCTTCAAAAGGAGCCTAACAGCTTGAGGAAGATCTGGGAACTAAAATGGATGTGTATGGTTTGAGAGAGCAACTTCAATCTGCCTTAAATGATCTTGAGCAATCAAACTCTGAAGTCAGTGAATTGAAGGAAAGACTCAAATAGGCTGATGATTTCATAAATAAACTAAAAGGAAAACTGAGTATCTCTATGAAAAAGAGAAAAGATCTACTCCAGCAATTGGCTAGTCAAAGTGAAGACAATGGTACAAACAAAGATCTGAAGGAGAAAACCAAGTTATGTGAAAAGTTATCAAAAGAGGTCATTATGGTAAGACATGAAATGGAATCAGGAGTTATGAAATTCACCTAAGAAATGAAGAAAAAAGAAAAACTGAAGATGATCTAAGACAATCCCTCAAGGAGAAGTCAGAAGACTACCACAAAATGGATAGAATAATCAGGCATCTAAAATCTGACCTTGAAGATGCTAGAGATAATGAAGAAAAACTTGAGGATCAAATTGTCACTCTTAAAAAGAATCTTCAAACAACAAATGAATACAAAGAGAAATTGAAGATAAGTTATGCTCAACTTGAAGTTCTTCTTGAAAGCCAAAAGAAGGTAGATGACAAGCGTGGCTTGGGATATGAGAAAGGTGAAAGCTCTAGATCCAGTCAAAAGAATTTTGGATCAGAAAATCCAAGGAATAGGCCTAGAAGACCTCCAGTAAGGCAACCTAATGCTCAAAGATATCCATCCTTCAATGGATACTGCCACAACTGCAATAACTTTGGTCATAAAGCTAGTCAGTGTAGAAAGAGAATAATTCAAACTAATACATCCTTCTTTGGACAGTGTTTCAACTGCAAAAGGTATGGTCAAAAATCTCATGAATGTAGAAAAATGCAAATGAACAATTCATTCAACGGTAGATGCTTTGCATGCAATAGAATGGGACATATGGCTAATAAATGCAGATCAAGAAGATTTCATTCAAATATGCAAAGAAATGTTGTTTGCCACAATTGCAATAGATCTGGTCATATTACCAAATTCTGTAGAAGCAAGAACTAGGACAAAAGGGTTCCGGTGCATCATAATCAGAATCAAGACAAAGGAAAAAAAAAAGTAAATATGGATGAAGTTAAAAGTGAGATGAACAAAATTTGGGTGAAGAGAAGTACAAAAAATGTAGAGGATGGATCCGCACTAGAATCTGGTGCTGATATTCCTTCCAGAAATTAAACATGAGCTCTGGCTCAGGGGGAGACACAAGGAAAAACATTTCTTCCCCAACCAGTTAATTGGTGCTGGAATTGGCACAAGGAGAGTTATAGATTAAAGGATTCTTAGAGAAACTTCCAAATAAACTATGGTTAAGATATGGAAGATCCACAAGATGCTTAGAACAAGATCGTTTTGGTTCATCAAGTCATCCGAATAAGGAAAACAAGGCAAATCAGAATGACTTAAGTTGAGTATTTATTGCAGCTTGGTATTAGGGTTTGCGGAGCAATACAAGGGTTTTTCTTATTAAACATTTGTTCATTCTACATTCAAAAAGAAGCAAAAAGGAGCTCTACAACAAATTTCCTCAAGCCCATCAAAGATCTTCTATAGAAGTTGATTCATCGAGCAATCGATCTAGATCACTCCATAAAACCTAGAAGCGTAAAAGGTATTTTTCGTTCTTAAATATCTCTCTACAAATCTTTGAAAGATGGCTACTCTGAATGTGGTGAAGATTTCTGATAGCCCTCGACCTAAATTTAAGAAGCATCCATATAAATCCCTAGAAGTTGATCCCCTAGGCACCTTTTCAAGCATTCCACATGGGGTTCTACATGTAGAAGATATCAGGGCATATATTCATGCAAGTATTGAAGAATTTAGGGAATCCAAACTGGTCGATATCTATCACAAGCATTTGATAGATGACTCATTCGAACTCAAAACCCAGTATAAAGCTATCCAGGACAAACATTTTGCACAATGCATTCATTTCCCCTATTTTCTGGAATATGAATGGGTCCGATATATCTTGAGAAGAAAGCATGACAACTTCATGTGGTTGAGTAGGCCATTTAAGATCACTAAGGATACCATTAGGGTAGTAATCGGATTACACTCAACCGGTGGAATACCTACACTCAAATTTGTCAAAAACCATATTGTCAGTGAGGCTACCAGATTCAAGTTTGATAAAAGAGCAATGACTATTGAGGATATCACAGATCCGGATATCAAGTTTGCATCAATGATAACTGGATATAAGATATATCACTCCAGCAAGGAGAATTCAATATCTGGAACTGCTATATATACTGCTTATGAAATGTTGAGAAAGGATGCATACTATGATCTTTGTGAGCTCCTTTTGAGCCAACTCTTGGAGAATCTACAGAAGATAAAGAAGGATAAAAAGAACTCTTTCAAATACGGTGGCTTGATACTCTACCTATTCTTTTATTACATGAATGAGCTTCCCGGATCCAGTGGCTGCATATGGCAGAATGATAGACTAGTAGCCATTCAAATCAGAGATTATATACATGGGCTTGGTGATGACAAGGCACAGAATACAACTCTCTGGGGCTATTTCAAGAATTTTTAGAGCATGATGCAAGCAAGAGAGAGAATCCCCCAGTCTTTAGTTGAAAAATATAAAGATACAATATGCTTTATGGTAGAAACTGATCAGTGCCTAATAGAGGTAGTGGAACCAAGAACAGTGTGGATCATGCCTATGGGGTATGAAGTGGATGAGAAAATTGTGGAGCTACATGTTAAGTACATGCTAAGTCAGCCCAAGGATTCCAAGGCAGAAAGGTTTGGAACCTTTGAAGAATTAAGTGTGAAGATCCACGTGGAGTTAAGACAACTAGAAATAAAAAGAAAAGTGAGGAGGGAAGTAGAAGAGCTTGCCAAGAGGCATGGAATTTCAAAAGAAGCACTTAATGCAAATAGAGAAAAGATAGAAAGGGCAGAGAAAGAAAAAGAAAAAGTAGAAAAAGAAGGTACTCTGGTGGAAGTCCCCTCCCAGACTAGATCCTCTAAGACCACTGCACCCTCCACTGCAAAGAGCTCAAAGGCAACAAAACTGGAAGCAAAATCATTCAGAAAAGGAGAGAAGAGAACCAAGAAAAAGGCAACAAGGTCTTACACAAGCCAAAAGGATGAAGAAGAGACAGAATTAGATGAGGAGGTAAGAAAAATGAGGAAAAAGAAGAAAGTATCTAGTGAACCCTCTATCGGTGAAGACAAGGAAGAGATGGTAGAAGAGTTTGTTGAAAGGTCCACTCTGTCCATTGATGATGTAGTCAAATCAATCACTGTGGATGGGAACTTGAAACCAATGACTAAATTTTATGATTACTACAGTGAGGCTGATCAGAAGATCCTGCAAGAAGCCACAATTAGGTACCTTAACATTTATAATAAAGCATTCATTGAGATTATATCTCTAATTCCAAAGAGCCTAGAGAAAGAATTAGAAATAAGGAAGAACAATGCCAAGGTCAAGGACCTTGAGATCAGGGAACAAGTAGATATTTAGCTCTATCCCTTAATCACTCAAAAACAAATGAATTTGATTTTCAAAGATTGCAAGGATGAGTTCCAGAGCAAAGCTAGAATGAATCAACTTATGCTTGGAGAAACTGACAAAATAGCTAAATAAACTGAAGAAATCCACCGAAATGCCTACAAAAGATTCAACATTCCTATCATAGAGGACATAAGTGATGAACCCTCTACTATGGATGATAAAGAAAAATCTACTGAGATAGTAGTCGAAGAGGTAAAAGAGACAAGTGAACAAAAAGGTAAGGACTTAGATTCCTCTACTCTAGAAGAAGAGGTCCATAATCAAGCAAACATCTCTTGTCCAGTTTCCCCTACAGACTCCGGATTCAAAGAAAAAGAAAGAGTACAAGAGAAGATCAGTCAAGAAGCAAAAGAGAAAGAAGATGACAGTGGTAAGGCTGCAGGAGGAGAGAAAATTCTGTCTCCGGTAAGAGACACAACAGAAGCAGTCAAAGAGTTCTTGACCAAAGAAATGATGGAATTTGATGAACTAGAATTGCTTCAAGGTCCATTCAATTTTGATTACCTTTCTGCGGTCCAAACCATGAAACTAGCTTCCTTCACTCAAGCAAAGGAAAAGAAAAAATGCTGAAGTCTCACATGGAAGACTGTGAGCTCTTAGAAACTGCATCCAGTGTACTGGAAAAGATCATGCCATCCTTCCAAAAGGATCCTACAACATCCACATCTGGTAATCTAAAGTCTCTTGTAAATTATGTTAATACACATTTTGATTCTTTAGAGAAAGTAGTAGAAGAGAAAGTCATAAAAGAGTTTTTGGATAAGAGATTCTCTGAGTTACAAGGCTTTATAACCAATGATAGGAGGAATATGGATATTGGGATAAAGAGCTTAGAAAATTGTCTTAATGATGGAGGAGAAGTATATAAAATTTGTATATCCTAGACTAAAGCAACAAAGGATATTGAGAAGAAAGTGAAAGGACAAGAGGATAAACTATCAAGCCTCTCTTAGAATTTTGATCCTCTCACTATATCTATAATAAACCAAGAATGTTAAACTATTATAGTCATGAATGAGATTAAGAAACTTGAAAAGGAGAGGAAGAACATATTAAGCAGGATGGGTGAACTTAGAGGGATGATTATCCCTAAACTAGAGGCCATGCATGAGGCCCTAATTGATGCCCAGACCATAGCCCAAACTAGTGATTCGATAGATCTTAAGAGGGCAAAAGCATTTGCATTCTTGTTGAGTGGTCACATCTCAATTTAGAAAAGGATGAAGTAGAGTTGGGCAACAAAATTTGCCCAGTTGAAGACATCTTTTGCAGATATACTTCAGTATATGTAAGTATAGCATGTTTATATACTTATGTGGCTAAGTATAGATTGTTTTTGGAAAATTTTGGTATGCGGACCCTACCCTTTGCCATTGATGTCAAAGGGGGAGTGAGGAACAGTGAAAAATGTGGACTCCAGCTAAGGGGGAGCTCCGGCAAAGTGTACAATAGAACAGAGCATCAACCAAGGGGGAGTTTAGTATAACACTTAGTCATTTTTCACTAAGTGTTGCCATCAATGCCAAAGGGGGAGATTGTTGGCAAAAGACACTGTGTGGCTTCATTGGTGTTGTCATTGATGGAAACAAAGAACATTCCACACATTCGCAGGACATGATGTATCTTTACTGGAAGTCAGATTGAAGGATACTTTGGTCTGGTAAGCAAAAATAGAGTATGCAACAAGGTCTGACAGTCAGGTCCGGATACTCTTAGAGGAAGTATCTTTGTAAAGTGTGGACCTGGGGAAGTCAAGAGGAATACATTGACTGATAGATTGTAGGGATTGAGCCTCCGGTGATGAAAGAGTGAAGAGATATGAGCATCTAAGTATTGAGGTCCTATTTGGCAGAGTTGATAGAGGAAGAATTGACCGATAGAGTATCAGACCTCAATCTGGATGAGTTGTTGATGGTGATCAAGGTTCTTAAGGTATCATCCATGATTGGCCGACATGTTAGATGACTTCTATAAGCATCTCCTTGATACGCATCACTTGATAAGTAAGGATTCATCTGATAAATCAGAATTTGGATAAATATTGACTATTCTGGATGCCGACTAGAAAGTGGATGAAATCTTTGGTGCAGATATATATATGCCAGATTGATTTCAGTATGAATGTGCGAGTTGCGAGTTGTGATGTATGAAAAAGCTAAAGAATAGTGTGAAAGAAGTAAGACAGGTCTGGTATGTGATAGGTCAACAACACCAAATAAGAGGAAGGATGAAGTGCAACAGATTAGTGTATTGAGCCTAACTGGAATTGAACCTTAGCATATGTGGATGCTTCTCTTTAGTTCAAGGATCTTGTTATTCTTCTTACTCCTTGTAGACAGTGAGTCTCTTGTAGGCAGTGAGCCTCTTGTGAGCAATGTGCTCGGGTAGTAAGCCCTAATTGGCAAGTGTCATTCTGTATTTCTATTCTTCTAATAAAGAATTCAATCTTGGGTTAATCACCCTGTGATTTTTTCCCTTAATAGGGTTTCCACGTCAAAAATATTCTGTCATGTGTTTTTCCATTTCACGGTTATTTTTTCTTATTTGAATTGATGCTACATTATTTGTTAATAAAGTTCACAAGGTTGAAATAATTAAGATAACTGATTCACCCCCCCTCTCAGTTATCAACAGATCCTCTTTCCCCATATTTGTTTATCATGATGGTTGAGGCCCTTGGGAGATATGTTCACTCTAAGATTACCTCTAAGGAAATTATGGGCATTAAACCTACTTCTTCTATACCTCATATGTTTGTGCAACAATTTGTGGATGATACCATCCTCTTTGGTATCTCATCTGTGGTTGAAGCTAGAAGTTGGAAGAATATTCTCAATGACTATGCCAAAGCTTTTGGTCAACACATAAATTTTTAGAAAAGAAATGTATATTTTTTCAACACTCAGGGTGATCTCTGGAGAAAAATTATTAATAGCATTGGCTATGCTAAGGCTAATCTTCCTATTGTCTATCTTGGCCTTCCTCTAACTATTAAAGAGGTCTCTCCAGAATTTTGGAATGGAATCTTGGAACGAACTCAAAAGAAGTTGATTCCTTGGAAGGGGAAGCTCCTGAGTAGTGCTGGTAAATTATAGCTCTTACGAGCCTCTCTTCAATGTATTCCTACTTATTTTCTATGTCTTTTTAAAATGCCTAGGTTTATTGCTGACAAATTGGAGAAGATCCAAAGAAAATTTCTATGGACAAGTGTGGAAGATAAAAAGAGAATGTCTCTGGTTAGTTGGGAGAAAGTCTGCCTTCCCAAATCCCATGGGGGTCTTAATATTAGATCTATAAGAAATATGAATAAAGCCTTCCTTACCAAAATTATCTAGAATTTTGTCCATAGCCATAAAGAATGGGTGGCCATTATGCAAGCTAAGTATTTACATGGAATTGACAATCTTAGTTTCCTTTATCGGGAGGGGCTTCCTCAGGGATCTGTTATTTGGAACAAAATGTTGAAGTCTAGAAGTTTACTCAAACAAGGGCTTAGGTGGAAATTGGGGAATATTAATTCTATAAATTTCTGGAAGGACACTTGGGTTGTTGACAAGGCCCTTGATGCTTAGAGGGATTATGGGATTGTTGCTGTTATTGCCAAATAATTTTTTCGGTCAAAAAATTGTCATTATATCCATAGTGAGAATGGTATCAGACTCTAGAAAAATCTTCTTGATTGTTGTGCTCATCACCTTGAATTTATCCCTAGGATGAGTTCTATTCAACAAATGTTACTGGGTGTCAGACTCCCTCTCTTTCCTAGGGAAGATGAGTTGTGTTGGTGGCCTGATAAGAGAGGTCATTTTTTGGTTAACTCTGCTTACCATCTATTGATTCCTGATGTTCATAAAAATGAGCTTTGGAGGAAAGTTTGGAATCATAAGCTTATTCCTAAAGTTAATATGTTTTAGTGGGCTGCTGTTCATAATAAAAATTTAACCCAAGATAATTTGCAAAGGAGGGGATTCACTCTGGTGAATAGGTGTTTCTTGTGCCTTGAAAAGGAGGAAACTATTTCTCATTTAATTCTTCAGTGTGATTTTGCCATGGAAATTTGGAGTACAATTTTAAAGAACTTTGGCATTCAATGGATTTGTAATCCTAATATTAGGGAAGTCATTGCTAATTGGTGTCCTACTTTCTCACGTCCTTGGCTTGTGGAGCTTTGGAGCCAAACTCTTCCCTTCCTTGGTTGGACTTTATGGAAGGAACAAAATAACATAATATTTAGAGAAACTATCGTGGATTCCTCTCAAGTCTTTCAATCTTTTTCTAAGATCCTCATTGAAAGTGTTGTTAGTTCCCACATCAAAACTGTTGACAAACCACTTACTCAAGAGGAAGAACAAATTGTAGTCAATTGGAGAATTTTAAACCAAATTCTGGCATATGATAATTCTAAATAGATTTAGAGATTAAATACTAGATGGATCCCTCCAAGGTCCCATTGGTTCAAACTTAACTTTGATGGAGCTTCTAAGTCTAATGGTAAGGCTAGTGGTGGTGGGATTATCAAGGATGACAAAGGGAGGCTGATTGCTACTTATGTTGATGGGATAGGTATTCAAAGTAATAATTATGCTAAAGCCTCTACTCTCTTATGGGGGGTGAAATTGGCTATTTCACTTGACATTCTGCATTTGTGTATCTAGGGGGATTCAAAACTAATCATTGATACAGTTACTAATGCGTCGACATGTGGGTGGAAACTCAAGGAAATTATTGTGGATATCCAGATCCTTGTTTAGAGGATCTCTTGAGTGGAACTCTCTCATATTTATAGAGAGGGGAATGGGGTTGCTGATGCCCTTGCTGATTATGGTCAGAAATTTATGAATTGGCGATGTTGGCACCAATTTAAAAATATTCCTACGAATATAAGGGAACTGATTCAAAAGAGATGACTTGTCAAGGATGACTCATCATACAGAGGGTGCCAGCCTGTTTAGTCAACTTTTTTGGGAGTTGCTGATGTGTATTTTGAAGTACGAGCTATATTGTACTTCTTTGTTTAATGTCATTTCAACATTATTTATCACTCATGTTAAGGCGAGTTGGTTATGTGATAATCATAGGAAATTTATGATTATGATTCTCGAGCATGGGAAGGGCTGGCATCATTTGGTTTTTAGGAAGGCACTCCTAAATAATGATGACTCATGCAACCTCATTTTCATTATTCCTTCCTAAGCTGTTACAATTACCTTTCGAAAACACTCTGTGAATTCTTGGCTTTGTGTATACTGTGTCTTTGCGAGAAAGGAGAGAATGGGGGAGACAAGATTCACATGGAGCTAATTTCCTACTATGAATTCAAGGATAACACTGTGGTTTGGAATTATTGCAAGGAAGGTGGAATCAACCCTTTTCTGGAACGCCTTAATGGGTTTGATGAAAATTTGTCTGTGCAATTTGCCTGGTCTTGGCAAAATTGTAGAGTTACTGTAGGAAGAATTGGTTTTGAGATCTCTGAGCAGGTCATTGCCATGGCGATTGGTCTGTCTACTAAGGGGACTAAGTTGCAAAGGAAGGAGAAGGTGGTTGATCATTCAAACCAGAAGCTAGTTTTGGGGGAAGGAGAGGAACTAGTTCCCTACCAGGGAGGGTTTGAACGGGCTGAGCTACCAAAGCCATGGGATGCGATGTGCTTCCTTCTCGTGAAATACTTCACATTGGAGGATTGGTTTACTAGGTTTTATAATTATCACCTCCCTTTGCTTAATCATTTTAGGCGTAATGCTCTTATCAGTTTCCTTTTCTACTTATTGTCATCCCTTGAACACTCTATTTTTAGGGTTAAAGCTAAGATGGATAAGAAACCCTCTAAAAAACCTATCCCTTTGCACCAAGGTCTTATTCTTTGTTTATATAATTTACATCTTGCTTTGGAGCCACCTAAGCCAATTCAGACTCCTAGTGGTGAGGTTTTTGCCAACCCCGACCCCCTTGATCTTGCTATTTCTGAGGAACCTTGCCCTTCCCCTGTTTCACACAAACTGAAAGGGGTTTCTTTCTCTATGACCACTGAGGAGACCACCACGGTGAAGGTTACTCATACTCCAGCTTCTAAAGGGAGTGTGAAAAGCAAGAAGAGAAAAATTAGGGAGGTGGATGAGGATATTGTGGGGGACTCTATGGGGACCCATAAGAATTTGAGCAGTGAACTTGTGGGACCTGGCAATAAACATAAAGCTAATTTGTCTGCTAAAGATAAGGAGGGATTTTGTTCTAGGGTAAGGAGGTTGGGTAGGATTGTTGGTAAGCCTACGCCGCAAGCTAAACTAATTGTCTACTTTGAAAGTGCTTCTGATGCCTCCACGCAGGGGGATGATCAATTGAATTCTAAAGATTTTGATGTTCAAGAGATCTCTGAAGATGATGCGGGTAAGAATGAAAGGAAACAAGTTGATGATTCAGGAGGTGCTGATGGTGATCCTGTGGACAATGCTAGCAAAGGGGAGAGGATGATCATGGAGCAGGTTGGTGATGAGACTGAGGAAGGGGATGAGCACATTCATGATCTTACTATCCTGAGGGGTCATGTGATGGATTTGGGGAAGAAGGTTTCTTCTATGGGAGAGCTCTTAAGCAGAGTGTTTAGTCCTATGGTGTTGCTTAACCTCTCTTTGTTACAGGATCTTTAGACTCGTGCTAATGAAGAGAAGGAGGAGAAATTCAAAAAACTTGATGAATTTGTTAAATTTCTAGCTAAAGGCTGGGAGAATGTATCTCCTTAGTTTTGTTTCATTTGATGTTGTCTATCTACTTCTACTTACTATCTGCTATCTATAGGTTGTATATGCTATTTATACTATAGTGGTCTTGTGGCTCTTTTTATCTTAATGTAAGGGTTTGGCCCTTGGTTTTTGTTGACTTATAAAATCAAAAACATTGGGCATAAGGTACAACATTGTAGGAGTAAGTTAAAGACATCATCTAGAAACAAAAGAGTGGATGTCTTGAGAAAGAAAAAGAAAGAGTCTACAAAGGTTTGGAGAAGAAAACAAGACCTAGGAAAATAAAACCCTAATCTTGTGCATATTGCACAAGAGGCACCATAAATTGCATAAGATGCAACATGAAGTCAGGGGGAGGTGCTCAATGCCTCATCTTTCATTCCCAAGGAGAAATTTAGAAGTTTGTAGTAGTCAAGGAGCAAGTTAAAAAGGTGTTTCTAGAGCTCAATGATTCATCCAAGCAATGGTTTGGTAATAAGCTCAATCAATATCTATATGTAACAGTACATTCTATACATATCTTTTATCATAAATGACTGTCTTAGATAAAAGGAATAATGTGCCCTAATATTCACCTATGGTCTTTTGAAATTGTGATCTCATGATTTCTTTGATAGTTGTAGTGGTGGCTTGATGTGAAGTTAATGTAGTCATAGGCAAAGGTATATAATAGATTTTGAAAACTTTTCTAGCTTTCCTACATTTAGTGTTCTTTGGAATAGGTTCAAGGTTTAAAGGTTGTTGTGGTTTGTTATATAAAGGACAAATGATATCAGGGATAGTGTTAAGAATACAGAGTTTTGCAAGGCAACCTCTAAAAGATGATAGAGGCTTATGCTCATTAGTTGTATTTAGAAACCTTGACAAAGATAAAATGATGGACAAGAGTTCCATCAAGGAGGTCTAAGTATGCTCTTTCTCTGTAATAGTCTGAAAGTTATTTGGTTGTAGTAGTTTAAATGTATCCATGTTTGTTGAATATGAAGTGTGGTGCTAGAGCATTGATAACTAATGACAAATTAGTTTGATAGTGTTATGTTGACAGTCATATCAGTAATGCATTATAGTGGTATGTCCATGCAATGTTTGTAGGTTACACACACATAAAGTTTGGTGAATAGGTTTTAGACTTAATCTAGAATATGTAGTTGGCAGGTGTAAAATCAAACTCTACAGCATCTGTTAGCATCCCATGGAATAGGATATGGCATTCATTATTGTATAAAGAAGATGTGTTGACAACATTCTAATTGCAAATGTCTTGTGGACATGTATGTCAAATGTTGTAGTTGCTAGTGTCCAGATAGGCTTGGATACAATATGTAAAAGAATAGACAAGGCACATGATCTTGACAAAATGTCTCAAAGGATGATGTCAAATGTTGGTATTCATGTTTCAATATTGATAGAAGAGTTGTCATGTCAAGAAAGTTGTCAAGGGAATTAATTTGGTCAAGTGAAGGATGATCTCATCAGATGTTGTGAGGTTTCATGTGACAGATTTGTCTTTGTGTTTTGGTGATTGTATTCATGATGTGTGTAAAGAGTATAATACTAGTGACTGAGTTGCATACATTGGTGATTGTTGGTGTAGTTGAATGTGTCTTGTTAATAATGTTCTCCACATTGATACAATGATGCAAGTATTTAAAATGATGGTCATTTCATGGTGATATAGTTCAAGTGTAATGCACAATGTAGGGATTATGTGCAGACTATACAAGAAGGGTTGATCTTGTAAATTGGATACAATGATATGAGATAGTGATACTGCTACTCAAAGTTAGAGATAATGCTGGTGAAGCATATGATCTAATCAGAATTGTGTGATGTTAGGTGCTTTGCTTGAAAATAAACCCATTATGGAGATTCTTTGGTTGTTATGTCAGTATAGTGCAGTGATAAGATAATGTAAGGCAAAGGCAATATAAGAAATAGTACCATCTCTAACAGGTGACACGTGAGAATGGTTAATAGTGAATTTCTTTCTAAAATAGAGAGCTTGTTGCTAGTATTGAATTTATGTATTAGGCATGTGGTTGTGTGACAATATATGATAGTGATTTGCATAACTGTTTTAGGCATTGATATATTTGCTTCAGATAGTGTAATATTGTATTGTGCAGTACATATTTTAGTTGTAATGACAAAGATGGTTGGTTGATATTGACTAACTAGCCAAGTACAGATAGAACAATCCAATAACCAAATAGTCTATAAATGATGACTAGGGCAGCCTAACTAAAGATGCTAATGTTAAATGCATAGTGCAATAGGATTATATGATTAGGTTTTAAATAAGGTGTTATTGCAGTTGGATGCTAGTAGTAGAAGAGGACATTATGATAGGTCATTATTATAGTAGTGTGCTTGGTTCTTCAGTGTGTTTATATTGCAGCGGTCTAGGACTGAACAGTGGTCTCACAGTGGGGATCCTCTTTGATGTAGTGGTGGTATACCTTCACTTTTCTCAATGACATGGTGATATGACGGTGCAAGTGTAATGATAGATATAACAGTGTCTTGCCTTGACAAGAGTGGTATTTTACAGGGGAAGTTTGTTTGTTTATTTTGTAATTGATGTTAGAGTTACATTTTGTCATTGAGTGCCTAAGTTGATTCAAAGTGAATGTTTATCAATTGTGTTGTTGATCTAAAGAAGGGGGTAATTCACAAAACACACAATAGTAATTGAACACAAAAAATAGAACTTTCTTTTATTGATCTGGGCAACTCATTACATTATAGAATCTCAATTACAATTAGAGGATGAATCCCCTACTGGCTACAACACATTACAGCTTTCCCAACCTCAAGACTCTAGAACCTTCAGCCTTTTGTAACCCCAAATCAGCTAGGGTTTCTATTTTCCAACCTATTCTTGATTCTACACTTGCCCCCTTAACTCTACTACCACCCAGGGTTCCCAAAATAGTCATAAATAGCACTTTTTGGTGCCCTCCAGCTAAAATTTGAAATTTGCAACTCCCTCCAAAAGTAGGTCAACTTCCGGGAAGCATAACTTTTGATCCGGGTGTCTAATTGACAAACTATTTTAAGCACCGGAAAGCTCGCAATGTGAACTATCATGTCAAAAATTTGTAAATGGATTTTTGTCAACTTTTTAGGATGTTATGGGATGTTTTAGTGCCTGATATCACATTTCAAAAATTTTCAGGGGCTTTTTGGAAAACAAAAACTTTAATATCTTTCAGCTCACAAATGATCTTTGCCTGATTCCTTCACCAAAGGTCTTATATTTTTGTTATGTAACTTTTTGTAAGTTTTTACTTCAATCCATGCCCAAATGCAAACTTACCTAAAATAGCAGGTACACTTTCTAAAACAGGCAGGTCGCTATTTTTAGCAGTTTTGGAAAAATTGAAAGTCCTACATCATTATTCTGAATATTATGGAACCAAAAACACTAATTATGGAAAGAAATGAAAACAACTACAATTATTTTGAGTTATCTTGTTTTTAGGTGATGCAAGATTGCCCTTAAACCGTTGGATGCTCCTGCATCAGACACCCAGGGTAATTTGAGAAGTGACCCTGTCATGTCTCAAATGTTTGTGAGGAAAACCTAAATGGTCAACCTCTTCCTTAGACAACCAAGAAGAATCTTCAATAGGCCTTCCTTTCTATTTTACCAGATATTCTTCATATTGCTTGTTCTGAGTACTTCTTCCCACACGGCTATCCAAGATCTCTTCTATCTCGTCCATTGAAGTAGATGCCGGAATACTCCACTGCGCTTCTGTTGGTCCATCCTCTGTTCCACCTTCATGATATTTTGATAAATCAGTAATGTTGAAAATAAGGGAAATATTGATCCCACTTGGTAGCTCTACCTCATATGCATTTCCTAAGTCATGCTTCTTCAGGTTCTACATGGTCCAAATTTCTTCATTTTCAACTTATTGTATGTTACAATTGGGAACCTTTCTTTTCTCAAGTGAACCATGACTTCATCTCCTACCTAGAACTCCTTATACCTCCTCTTCTAATCTGCCTTAGCCTTGTACTAAATATTCATCTTATTAATGTGCTTTCTCACCTCTTCATGCAAATTCTTCAGATGTTCTGCAAAGTCTTCAGCTTTAGCACTTGTCTTTTCTCCTTTGTCCAGCTTCCTTAACTCAGAAGAATTTATTGGGCTATTGCCATATACAATCTGGAATGGTAATTTACCAGTACTCCTATTGACATAATTGTTGTAAGCAAATTCTGCGTGTGGTAAAATCAAATCCCATCCTTTGGGCTTATCTCCTACTAAGCATCGTAGCAGGTTACCCAAACTCCTATTCACCACTTCTGTCTATCCATTAGTCTGTGGATGGTGTGCAGAACTGAACTTCAAATCTATCTTCAACTTCTTCCATAATGTCCTCTAGAAATAACCAAAAAACCTGGTATCTCAATTTGAAACTATGCTCTTTGGTAGACCATGTAATCTCACCACCTCCCTAAAAAATAACTCTGCAATATGAATAGTATCATTAGTCTTCTTGCAAGGAATAAAATGTGCCATCTTTGAGAATATATCCACCACCACAAAAATGGAATCATGTCCTCTTTGTGTCCTTGGTAAACCAAGAACAAAATCCATACTAATATCATCCCATGGCTTCTCTGGTACAGGTAATGGTTGATATAGCCCTATATTCTGACTGGTTCCTTTTTCCATTTGACACATTCTACAACTTTGCACAAATTTCCTCACATCCTATTGCAACTGTGGCCAATAATAATTTTCACCAACAATAGCAATGGTCTTATCTCGACCAAAGTGTCCAGCCAATCCCCCACTATGCTTATCCTTAATCAAGTTCTCTCTCATGAAACTCCTTGGAATGCACAACTAGCTTCCTCTAAACAACATGCCATCTTGGATTATGAAATCCAACCATTTTGTCTTGTCCCAAGTAACAAGTTCCAAACAAGCTTTCTAGGCCTCTACAAAATCTAGATCTTTAGGATATAAACTTTTGAGCTCATCGAACCCAACAACCTCTATCTTCATTTCTGTCAGTAGATTTTGCCTTCTGCTCAAGGCATCTGCAACTTTGTTGGACTTCCCACTCCCGTGCTTCAAAACAAAAGTATTATTCTACGAAAACTCAACCCATTTTAAGTGCCTTTGATTCAACTTTCCTTGACTATTAAGATATTGTAAAGCCTAATGATCAGTATATAAAACAAACTCTTTTGGCAACAAATAATGTCTCCATTTCTTCAAAGCCTAAACTATTGCATAAAACTCCTGATCATAAACATAATACTTTTTCTTGGCATTATTAAGCTTCTCACTAAAATAGGCAATGGGCTTACCTTCTTGGCTCAAAACAGCTCCTATACCACTACCACTAGCATCACAATCTACCTGAAATACCTTATTGAAATCTAGAAATGCCAAAACAAGTTGTTCTGACTTTCTGCTTCAATGTATCAAAGCTCTTGTCTGCTCCTTTAGTCCATCTAAACTCTTTTCTATCCCCTATCATTGTTTCAGTTAGGGATGCACAAATGCTACTAAAATTCCTAATAAACTTTCTATAAAAACTTGCCAAACCATGAAAAGATCTTACCTCTGTGGCACTCCTTGGCGTAGCCCATTCAAGGATAGCTCTCACTTTCTCTGGGTCCATCTTAAGACCTTCCTCTGAGATAACAAATCCCAAATATACCAAATCCTTCTTTACAAAACTACATTTTTTCAGATTAATCAACAACTTCTCCTCCCTTAGCTTCTCTAAAACTCTTCTGATATGCATCAGATGCTCATCCCAAGTCTTATTGAAAATCAAAATATCATCCAAATAAACAATAACAAAACTTCCCAAAAATTATTTCAATACCTTGTTCATGAGCCACATGAATGTGCTTGGTGCATTGGTTAGCCCAAATGGCATGACTAACCACTCATACAGACCTTCCTTTGTCTTGAAGGCTATCTTCCATTCATCTCCTTCCCCGATACGGATTTGGTGATACCCACTCTTTAGGTCAATTTTCATGAAGCACTTGGCTCCACTCAAACAATCCATTATGTCATCCATTCTTGGCAATGGAAACCTGTACTTGATTGTGATCTTATTGATGGCTTGAGAATCTATACACATTCTCCATTCTCCATCTTTCTTTGGTGCTAGTACTGCGGGTATTGCACATGGACTTAGGCTCTCCCTTATCAGTACCTTCCTTAACAGCTCTTGAACTTGTCTATTCAGCTCTTCACTCTCTATAGGAGTCATTCTATGGGCTGCCTTATTCGGTAAACTAGCTCCTGGTATCAAATCCATTTGGTGACTTATCTTCCTAATCGGTGGTAAACCTTCTGGGACATTATAAGAGATAATATCTTGAAATTCTTCTAACATATCTAAGACTTCTACTGGTACATCTTCACATTTCTCCTGACTAATCTTAGGAATCAATGCAAAGCAATGACGCTCATGCTTCATACCCTCCAAAAATTTTCTACCATCTACCAAGTAAATTTTGGCAGTACTACATACCTTTTCTTCCACCTCCTTCAAGGGCCTCAACTTATGGCGAACTCCATATTTTGTTAGGGAATATGTGTTTGCATGGCCATCATGGATAGCACTCCTATCATACTACCATGGCCTCCCCAACAACTTATGACATGCATACATCGGTATGATATCACATAGCACCTCATCATGGTAGTCCCCAATCTTGAACTTCACTAAACACTGCTCATTGACCAAAGCTCTGTGGTTCTTTTGTAACCATGCAATCCTATATGGATGTTGATGCTTTGTTCTTGTCAACTTCAACTTGTTAACCATCTCCTCTGAAACAAGATTTTTAGTGCTTCCACTATCAATAATAATATCACAACACTTACCTTCACATTTGCACCTTGTGCAGAATAAACTCTTCCTCTGATTTGGTTCTTTCTCTTCATTTAGCAAGGTTCTTCTGACAACTAGGGTTTCTCCCCTTTTAGCATCTTCAAAATGCTCAAAATGTGCATCTTCATCTACATGTGCAACTTGTGCATTACCTTCAGGTCTTCTATTTGTCCTTCCTTGATGTTGTAGACACTCGTATGCTTGATGCCCTTCTTCTCCACATTGGAAACAGGTTCCTCTGAAACCTCCTCTTCCAGGTCCTTGCCCAGGTCTGCCTCTTCCTCTTCCTCTTGGATCACCATTGTTCTGGTCATGAGGGCAATAGGTATTATCTCCTCTCTGATTTTGACTAGTGCCAACTTCTTTACTTTTCTTTGCATCTTCATTTTGGCCCCCATAGGGTCTTCCACCAGTCCTTCCGCCTTGATGTCTTCCCCTTTCCTTGCTGTCAAATCTTTTATTCAGCTTCTCCTCCACCTTCAGAGAAAACTGGTATGCATCTTCTATGGTGGTCATTCTAACCAGGCTCAGCTCCTCTTGAATACTCAGCCTCAACCCATTAATGTAATGGGCTACCTTCTCCTTGTTGGGCTCTACATGGCATGTCCTGATAGTAATCTTATAAAACTCTTATGTATACTCCTTAACAGACTTGTTACCTTGCTTTAGTCCTTGCAACTTCTTTAGTAACTCCATCTCATAGTCCACAAGAATGAACTACTTTTTTAGTTTCTCCACCATCCAATCCCATCTGGTGATCTTTCCTTTTCCTCTTCTATTCCTCTCTAATTAGACCTCCTTCCACCAAATATTTGTAGGAGTTAAGGACAACACTGAGAGGGGGGGTGAATCAGTGTTGTGTAAATTCTTTAATCTTTTTCAAACTTTAACTTTCTGAGCACAAGGAATGAATGATACCTTTGATTTGTCAAATACATATACTCATGACTATGAATGCAGAAAGAGAATAAAACTTCATAAGTAAATTAAACACACACAAGGAAGATTAATATGAATCATAACATAAGATATGCACAAGTGGAAAACCCATCAGGGTAGAAAAACCACTCCAGAATTGCCTCACCGGCTTAACTGAAAAACATGCCTCACTGGCAATACAAATTGTCTCACTGACAAATATTAAGGTCACACTGACCTATAAGCCTCACTGGCTAATACAATGCCTCACTAGCAAACCAAATCACCAATAGAAGTTATAAACCAAATCAGAGGGATACTCTGTTTCCATTCAATACAAATATATGTCTGTCAAATACCCATTCTATTCAATCTGACATCTCAACAATCCTTTATTCTGATCCAATCAACACTGCATTCTAACAACACTGCATATCAAATGTGTATTCTAATCCAACACTTCACAACACTGTATATGCCATCTCTATTCTTCTTAATACATTCAATCAATGCACCTGATTATCATTGCAATTGCATATTATCTTTCTGATCACCTTGTCAATCTTTGTTTCTGTATTTAATCCCTGTCAGTTCATCATTGATCTGTACTTCACCTACTCATCAATTGCAAAGCCAAGATAATCATTTACATCCTCTCTGCAAACAAAATCATTTCACCTTCTCTCTGTAAATCAAAAACCCTTTCATTTTCAATAATAAAAACATCAAGAAATCCAAATGCCAATCCATAAGTAAGAAGAAAATCTTATTCATAAAATAAATGATCATCTTTGATATTCTTCTGTGTGCAATTTTATCTTCAAAAGACCTTTCAAATTCCATCATTCTCCTGCAAATAAACTCTTCAAATTTGATTCATATTCCTGCAAAACAAACAATCTCTGATTGCAAACAAAATAATAAATAAATCTTCAATCTCTGATCCATATTTTCTCATAAGACAAATCTTTAATAAAATCAATCAGAGCTCTATAAGAAAATATCATCTTTTCAAAAACTCTTGAACTTCTCTGCAAATAATATCTTCAGATCCTCTTCAAAAATTCTCTGCATAAAAGAACTTTTCAACTTCTATGAAATCTTAATCTGCTTCAAAAAAAATAGGAAACTCTCTCATTAAAAATCATCTTCATAAAGAGCTCTTTTTATGAATTTATGAATACTATTCATCAATCTTCTGTAAGATGATTCCAATCTGCCCTCTTCACTTTTCCTTACAAACAAATTCCTTAGAAACCCTTCTAAAAAAAATGCTTTCTTATTTTTTATAAAAAGAAATAATAGCTCCTATTGCTATTAACACTTCGGGGGAACTCTTAAAAAAATAGAAGATGATCCCTTAAAATTAGTCAAAAAAATCTTCCACAAAACATGCTAAAAGATTAGCTTTCAAAAACAAAATAACTGCAGTCTTAACAGTGTGACGTCCCCGTGCCCGTCAAACATAAACGCAGGAAGTCAGGGGCAGTTTGAATGATGATCGTTGATATTTGAAAGCGCGCTCATCTAGGTTTTAAACTTATCCGTTGATTTTCTTTTACCGCTCAAACTATTATAAAGACAAACCTGCGGTTTCGGTGGCTAGGAAAGAGGGCCGGTCCACCCACGATGTCTGATACCCTTAGTTGTGACTTAAGTCACCTGTAACCTGCGCTAACCGGTCAACAGTGCCATAGACAAAAAGTGCTTGACGGTTTAAAAATAGAGTTTCCTTCTTTAAAAAATGAAGAGAAACATTAAGCCCATAATATATGATGAGAACATTAAATAGGGCCTCCAACTGATCACTTTAGTATTGGATTTTTTTTTTTTTTTAAAACATCTTAGAGAGAAACACTTAAATTAAACCAAACATTAAAACTCTTAATACAAAGGCTTCATCCACTAAGTAGATGTCTGTGGTGAAATAAAGATCTATCTTGAAGCTCATAATAATGATAAGGAAAATCAAACCAAAAATCTTGCAACTTATGATTTTGTACCATGAGCTATAACCAACTCAGACCATGTGAACTATTAGAAGCAACAATCAACATGATTTCATGTAACTGATCATCCAACAAGGAAGGCATGTCACCAATTTATTCCTGTGATCCTGTAAGCACTTGGAACACCAATAAAGTGAGTATGATTTATCAATAAGCTAACATTTATCAAGTCAACCCTGCCTATGATGATGATCTTTAATGTCCTGATTGAAGATCAATCCCAACATCTATGACAACCTGAAAGACATCTCAACACAACTGTGAACAAATGAAGATCAGCCACAACTGTTACTATGAAGACCATTCCATGTTATTTGTATCAAGCCACTGTCATTATATACAATACCACCATTTTCAGGAGATCATGATATCAAACTAGTGCAGGATAACATTAAGAGCATATCATATGGATACTACCAAAGAATGAATAACACCAATCCATCTTATCACCATGAGATGAAGCAACCTCTCTCAGATCCATGCAGAACACCTTATGTCATCAATACTACATTACATCAAACCAAGTCCACATCTCTGTGCAATGAACACAACTCCTGATCCTTTAACAAGTATGTATCTCTACACTGATCAACCAAGTCTTGATAATATCAAACAAACTGAGTACACCTTTTTGACATCACTGACAACCTCACTCCATCAATATTGGCATGGCCCTTCAACTTTGTTTTTGCAAACTTAACCCAATCTGGGTCCCCCACATCTTAATACTCAAAATACTCCTCCATATCATTGATCCAATCAATAAGCTATTCTAGATTTAAATCTCTAGAATATGTAGAAACTTCAATCCTGGGCCTCTTTCTAATCTTTGAAATGGTCCTCAACAACCTAACTTCTGCAGGATCTCCTACAACTTCTTGTTCTTCCTCAGATAGCTCCTCTTCAGCTTCATCTTAACTTTCTTCTCTTGTTCTCAGATCAAACCCTCTTTGCAGCTCCTCTTGCAGTGTAGCGATTTGCCTTTGCAAGGCTCTAAAACCCTCTTTCATCAAAGCATTCCTACCAACATAATTTCTTCATGGAGGCATCTTGATCTCCGCAACAAACCCACAACCTCAGGTCTTGGTGCAAACTACCTCACAGTCGGTGATCTATCTACACACTCAGGAACCCTTGCTTTGATACCACTTGATGAAGGGTGTAATTCACAAAACACACAACAACAAAAATTGAACACAGAAACTAGAACTTTCTTTTATTGATCTGGGAAACTCATTACATTACCGAAGCTCAATTACAATCAGAGGATGAATCCCCTATTGGCTGCAACACATTACAACTTTCCCAACCTCAAGACTCTAGAACCTTCAGCCTTTTGTAACCCCAAATCAGCTAGGGTTTTTGTTTTCCCACCTATTCTTGACTCTACACTTGCCCCCTTAACTCTACTACTACCCAGGGTTCCCAAAATAGTCATAAATAGCACTTTTTGGTGGCCTCCAGCTAAATTTCAAAATTTGCAACTCCCTCCAAAAGTAGGTCAATTTCTGGGAAGCATAACTTTTGATCCGGGTGTCCGATTGACCAACTATTTTAAGTGCCGGAAAGATCGTGATGTGAACTATCACACCGAAAATATGTAAATGGATTTCCATCAAATTTTTGGGATGTTATGGGATGTTTTAGTGCCTCATATCTCATTTCAGAAATTTTTAGGGGCTTTTTGGAAAACAAAAACTTTAATATCTTTCAACTCACAAATGATCTTTGCTTGATTCCTTCGCCAAAGGTCTTATATTTCTGTTATGTAACATTCTATAAGTTTTCACTTCAATCTGTACCCAAATGCAAACTTTCCTAAAATAGTAGGTACACTTTTCAAAACAGGTAGGTTGCTATTTTTAGCAGTTTGGAAAAACTGAAAGTCCTGCATCATTATTCTGAATATTATGGAAACAAAAATACTAATTATGGAAATAAATGAAAACAACTACAATGATTTTGAATTATCTTCTTTTTGGGTGATGTAAGATTGCCCTTACATCGCTGGATGCTCCTGCATCATGATCCTCTCTACTCTTCCATCATTCTTGATCATGGTGTAGATTGATGGAGTTTATTGAATTGATGCTTGATGCATCCTTAGTGAGTTGAAGTGTTGGGAGTTATAGTGTTAGATGTTTTATTGTTGTAGTGAAAATAGTGCAAGTTGTAGTGAAGATAGTGCAAGGATCCTATTTCATTTTAGTGCATCTAAGAAAGGGGGAGTTAAGAGTCCTTTGTCCTTGATGTCAAAGGTGGAGAGACGGAGTGGAGAGATTAAGTTTTTCCATCAATGACAAAAGGGGAGATTGTTGAACATGTTTGTCATTGATGTCAAAAGTATTGAGAGTATTGAGCTTGATCCATGTGTTGATGCTTTAGAATCACAGTGGTTATGAAGATGGTGATGGTGGTAGCAGGTTGATGTCTACATTGTCTACATTGTGAAGTGTCAAGCTATTGTTCCAAATAGTTTGAAGTGTAAATCTATTGTTCCAAATAGTTAACTCTGCTCTTCATAATGATGATCTTATAAAGGAGTTCATGAGATTTTCTTGTAAGAAGAATGGGAAGTCTTTATGTTGTAGTTGGAGTCTTTGATGCACTCAAGTATGCCTTTCTGCCTTTGCATATTATCAAGAGTTCAAAACCAGATCTTATTCTTTGAGCTCACTTTAGGATTTGTTATGGTCTCCTTGCCTCAATTTTTTCATGCCCACTGCCTCTGCTTAGAGTATTTGGTGTTTTAGATTCAATGTTGTTTGATTGAAACCTTTAGGGTAGCTAGTTTCTAGGAGTGTAAATTGTATACAAACTTCTAAAGTTGTAATTACTTTAAAAATCCTAGATGCTCAAGTTTTCCATGGGTTATGTATATATCTGTCTCAATAAGATTATGATTCATCTTATGATATAAATTTAGGGTTTTGAGAATTGATTAAAGTACTTAAAACATTGAACCCTAATCTAAACTCTAAACACCCTAAGTAAAGACCTTTTAAGACCATCTAATGAAAGTTTACTTTTTGTTTTGTTTGTAAGGTAACTTATAATTATAAGTTAGCTACTTAAAGTTTACCGGCTAAAGGGTCTTAAGAACATGCTTTCACTGACCCATTTACCTAAGGTAACGACTGCAAATAGGTAATAGGCTTACCATCGGGTGCCAAAGATGAATCAATGGATAGAATTTAATATATGCTAGGTGTGAACATTAAGATCAAAGGCCATAATTTAATCTTATTTAAAACCTTAACGACTATTCTAGGAGGAAAGAATTTGATGGCCTCTCGGTTTGAATAGTTTGAAGCAGTTGAATAATTGTCTTCTTTCCTTAGTTACTATGCAAGACAAAAACCCTAATCTTGGTAGGTGTTCGGTGTGAAGGCAAGCTGTGTGGAGCATGAATGATGCTTCTTTTTCAGTATGGTTTTGGGTGTGTTTTGGATAAAACAAAAAGGGTGAATTGAAGTCTTTGGTAGTCTAAATAAAGGACATGTAAATTCACAGAATTAGATGAAAAGGCTCTATATACTTTGATCAACCAAGAGATAACAGAAAAATTCAATGATTTGATAGTAGTTACAAAAGGTCTTTTACACTGAGTGAGGATATTCTTGAAGAAATCAAGTTGATTTGAATTAATGTATTCACATTGTAAGTGTTTGTATGTTCTTATAAGTAGAGTTGTGTTGTGTTTTACCTTTGAAGTTGTAGGGAATTGATATTCCTTAGGTCTAGGATGTCTTATGTGATTCATGATGTCAAACATGTTGTTGAACAATGGTGAGCAAGATTGTTTGACATGAATTGTTGATCATGTAAAGAAGATTGTTTATGAGATGTTAGTTAAAGTTTTTAAGCTATAGATGAATTTGTCAAGGCAGAAAATAAAGAATTTAGTCAAGATGTATATAGAGGTTGTTGAAATGAACCAAACAACTAAGAGGAAGGGGTTAATTAGTTGTCTTAATACTTAATTCTACACCTTAAAACATTAAACACTTATCCATTGTTTGTTATGATTAAGTCAAGAAAGCACAAACTCAGAAACATAACACAATTGCAAGATCATACACAAGAGACACTAGATTTTTATGTGGAAAATCCTGTTAAGGGAAAAACCACGATGGGGGTTAACCCACAAGATATATATGTAAAGCACAATACTAAAAATTAGAGGCTCACTACCAATAGGGCTCACTACCCAAAAAAAGGCTCACTGCCAAGGGGTGGCTCATTGCCGAGGGGTTTTGAACTGAGATGTTAGCATCTACTCCATGCCTGAATTCAGTTCCATTAAAGTGCAATATTCTTCTGCTCTACTCTGCCTTTTCTCTCCCTTACTTATCTTCACATTTTCCACACAAGGACTTTTTTTCCTGAGCTCAATTGCAAGTATTTATACACTACATCAACCTTGGAATGATCATCAAGGTTGGCATTACAATCATCACATTGGAACAATCTCCAAGGTTGACATTACAAATATACATAAAATAGGTCTTGACCTAATACAAAATTATGCTAAGGAAATGTAGTAAAGATGTATGTGGATCACTTCATGCCTTAGCAAGGACTCAAACATGATCTTCCATGCCACAACATGCTTCTACAATCTTCAAGAGATCTCCGCAGTAACTAGAATTAACCAAGTCAGCTAAGATTGGTTATATGCTACACTATTTGGGAACAATCTTCAATTAGATCTGAAATACTCCTCGTAGACCAATGCAAAGGTAGGAACATGATTATGAGGCCTCCACAAGCATGTTGTAATCACAAGGAGCAACCGCACAAACTCTAACCACTTTATCCATGAGATTCTTCACACTAGAGCACATGAACTTCACTGTCTTCAACTATTATAAAAGAAAGATAGCTTGCGGACCACAAAATCATGAACCATTGTAGTTGTAGGCACTTATCATCATCCCAGAATTCCCTCTAGAACCATAGAGAAAAATATTTCAATGTGGAGGAATGCGGAGCAAAATACTTTCTCCCTGTCACCAGTGAATAATCAGAAAAAACAAGTTTTACTCTGGTGAATGTAACTCACTCAATTCTTCATACTGGAGGCTCAAACTCAAGATCCAGCATCTTTAGACATGCCTCTAAATAACTTCCAATCTGCAAACCAAGATCTTCACTCTCCAAGAAATGTGGAGCAGTCTTCTGGACTGTTCTTCAGTATGCAAATCACTATCTTCACTCTGATTCACTGTGTCCTTTCTGATTTTTCTGAAAGGGCTAATTTTTTCAATATCCTCAACATATAAAGCTTCTAACTAAATAACAAAATATGATACAGTTGACATCAATTACAACACTGATTAGGCACATACTTGCAACAAAGGTTCAATGAGTTCTTTATCCTTATATACATTAGTTGAAGTCTTGTTTATGTTTGTTGAAATAAGAGGTTGCTTGTAAAGATGTTATCAAGGAAGTTGAAGTCTTGAATGCTAACATATATCTCATTTATTGTATGAAATGAACATTGAGAACATAAGATAAAACCAAAATATATAATACAATGGTCCTGAAAATAGAGAAGAATAGAAGTGCATTCTTGAGAATGTGATTTGCTGATCAAATGTATATTTGCAGAGAGGATAGAGGTATACTAAAAAATATTTTGCAGAGGGGTATGTTTGATTTAAACTAGTGCAAATTAGATTGTATAAGAATCATAACTTGTACATTCTTTTGTCTCTTCTAAGGGTTTTCTGGTGTTTGAGGTAGGTGCCTCATTGAAGTTGGTGATTCTAGGTGTGGTTGATGAGAACTAGGTGTGCATTATACCTGTGATGAAAATAGTGCTATAGGCATCTTTATACCTTGGAGTTGGTGCTTAAAAAATAATTGTACCTTTCTTTCTTTCTTTTGAGGTTGGATTTGAGCAGTAGACTCAAGCAACTCTTAGTGGTTTTTTCCCTCACAGGGTTTCCGTGTAAATCTTGGTGTTATGTGTGGATATTTTACTTGATGTGATCTTATATTGTTTCTTGTGAAAAGTTTTTAAGATTATTGAATAAGTTTTTTGTATGTCATTGATTCACCCCACCTCTTAGTGATAGTGAGTATTCTAATAGACCATAAATAGATGTCATTTCCAAAGAGGAAGGAGACGCTTCATAGGTCTCATATTCTATAGTATAAGAGTAAGTGTTATCATCATTGCTTTTTTTAAAAGAAATCTTAGGTTTCTCATGAGTAGATTTAGAAGGAGAAATTGAAACAACCTTAGAATTTTTTGGCTTTGAGGGTGAGACTTTATATTCACCAACAAAGATAAGTGTAAAGTCTAACAAACCCCAATCATCATTGAAAAGTGTATTCAAAGGTGAAGTAGATTCTTCTACAATAACCTCCATGGGGGATATGATTTAACTTTAGAAAGAGGTGGAATTAGAGTAAAAGGTTTGAAATATTGTTGACTTTTAGCTTTAGTTTGTAGACAACTTTCCAAAAACCAGATCAACTTCAATTGCTTGTAGATTATTGTCATAGACAAACTTGATTGATCGATGAAGGGTAGACAAGGTTGCTCCCATGGCATGAATCCAAGGTCTACAAAGAACATTGTATGCCAGAGAACTAGGCATGACATGGATAAGGGTAGATAAAGTCACAGGACCATCCTTAATAGGTAAGGTGATAGTACCCAATGCCACAAATATTGAGTTTATTTGGTTTAATGAGAGATGTATCAGCTTTGATTATATGTAACAAGTCTATGCCATAAACATTAATACATGATCCACCATCAATCATAGTACATCTAATCCTCATTTTATTAATAATGATAAATATCATAAGAGGCTCCTATTGGTTTTGAACTTCTATGAGAGGTAATTCATGTTGTTGAAAAATGATATCCATTTTTGTCACATGCATACAATCTCCTATTGGTTTTGAACTTCTATGAGAGGTAATTCATGTTGTTGAAAAATGATATCCATTTTTGTCACATGCATACAATCTAAAAGCTTGCTTCTACATCACTCAGCTTATCGGTAGGTGGAACAATCACCTTTTGTAAATCTTCTTGGAGCATTATGTGGTATATGGGCAATGTTTGTATCTATTCCCATAGAGATCTTTGCATGAGAAGCACGAAGTTGCTCAACAAGATCATAATCTCTACCAGTATGTGGAGGAAAACTGGGTGCTTGAGGAAGAATAGGTTGAGAAGGTGGAAGAGAGGCTGGAAAAAATGTTATCTGTTTCTTTTGTTTATTGTTTCTAGTGCTATATGTGTGAGTAACCTCATGGTGCATGGGTTGTTGCGACACATTTTGAATGTGTTGATTGTTTCCAGTGATTTATTTTGCATAGTTTAATATGTAACTAGTGTTAGATTTTGTTATGCAAACAACAACCCAAAAACTAGAAAGCTAAAGGCAAGCACAAAGAGAAGATTGAGATGAAGGATACAAAAGAGATCAGAAATGAAGTTGCAATAAAATATTCATTGCAATATTATAACCAGAATGTCAAACACAAGCTAGGTAGTGAGCTTATATAGATTAGGAAGAGGGTGGAGTGGCAAAGTCAGCCAATAGGGAGTGACCAACAAGCGGGCCAAAGATAGAAAAAGCATATTCCCAAGATAGAAAATGGACCTCCCTTGTATGATGGTGACACCTCAAAACACTCACCTAATTAAACTCACTTTATTAACCTAAGTAAGCTTAATAATGTGTAGGAAAAACCTTTAGGAAAAGGAATAAAAATCTACACTAACACCCCCCTTAAGCGTAGCTTAGGTGGATGAAAATATGGGTCCCAGAAAATGAAGCCTAATGAGGTACCCATGTACAATGATGTTCCCCCAAAAGAGAAGAAGCCCCCCCCAACAAATAGAGAGAGAACATCCCACAAAATATAGAGAGACAAGAGGACTAAGGATCACCCTGAAATGGTGCAGGAGCACATTGACAAGATTTTGTCAAATTGAGTAAATTGAATCATGTCAAGTGGTCATATGGTCATAATGTGATGTAATAAGTCTTAATAAGGTCTATTAAAGACCACTCCTAATGTTTTAAATCCATTTATGGCATATTTGAGTGAGGTGATAATGGATGGGTTAGTGTAGGTTAAATTTAGTATGTTCTTTTTTTATGACTGTTTTAAGACAAGTTGTTCATGCCTACTTTTTAGGATTTTTCCACAATGTGGATATTATGGAATGAAGAGATAAGGTTTTAGACATGTTTTATTACTCCTTAGACATCTTGAGGCGTGTGGTGTTGTAGTTGATAAAGTGTTGTGAAGAAAAAATGAAATAAAATTATAGTTTTCTGCCTTTTGACTATCTTTTTGTTGTTCCACTACTTGGGTTGTGTTCGTACAGTGCAATCATGGCACCAAATGGATAAAATGCTTAATTGGATAGTGTTACTTTAGATTTGGATCAATTTTGGAGGGATTTCATCAATCTTGAAGCTTCTAACAAATATTTTCTAGAAACAGCTCTATTTACTATTCTTACTACTATTTTTTTCTACTGTTCTTTCATCCTGTACCTGCCCGTACTGTACAGTCAAAGGCTCTAATGCATGTCACTGGTTGAAGGATTGAAATACCTTCTATTTGGACCTAGTTGGAGCAATTTTAATTGAGGGAGATTTTTATAATCATTTTCTAAGAGTGGGTCTTAGAACTAGGGTTTTAGAGGGTTTTTAGAGGGTTTTGTAAAATTGATGGATTGCCAGTCTTCCATCTCTGCACTTTAGACAAAAATGAGTGGAAAGGATTTGTTTTGGATGTCTCTCATTTGGGTTTTGTGTGTAGGAGCAGGGGATTGGAATAAAAGGCAGATTTGTGTTCATGGAGTCTAATATCACTATGTATTAGACAGTCCAAGCATAGGTAGATTTAGCTTTTAAAAGAAAGGTAGTTTGTGTGGTGGATAGAACCCTGAAACCAGCTTAATACATCATAATACAACACTCCAATCACCTTAGAATAGGAGTTCATAGTGTGGGTTAGAATTTACATATACTTGTTGTGTAAGGGGAGGCCTAATTAGGCCTAGGACAACAAGAGGAGTCCAGTTTTGAGCCATATGTCCAAAAACAACCTATATTTCATGTTTAGTATGTTATGGAGGAGTCTAATGGGTATTTGAAAACACAATTTTTTCATGGGTTTGTGGCAGAATTTGTAAGTTATGCTCCAAAAACACCTTTCCAAGGGCTACAAGCGAAGAGGGCTAGTTGTGAAGGAAAAGAAAGACAAATGACCAGGGTGTTTGGTGGGTTTGGTGAGTGTTTGGTAGTCATACTAGAGTGGTCTAAGGTGATTAGGAAGTTTGACAAGAGTTCCTTGTACTCACACCGTGAAATGGCACTTTTGCCTAGCATTCAGGCTATGCATGTTAAGAGGACAGTCAACTATGTTCATGATCAATCAAAGAACCTTTGAGGACAACAAAAGATACCTCCCCTAATCTACATCAAGTGGTATCAGAGAATAGGTAGTAGATCATTGGAAGAGTTGAAGATTGAACTTTGACAGTGGAATTTGAAGAGTCAAGATGCTTCCAGAAGATACCATAGAAAAAGAAATCAGAGAGTTGAAAGAAAGGTATGCCTAGTCAAAGGAGATGACTACAAGGAGATCATTATTCAAGACAACCTACAAATGTAAATAAAAGGTATGTAAAGTTGTGATAGATTATGGTTCTACTGATAACATGGTTTCCATAGAAATGGTGGATAGTAAGGATTCCTCATGAAGCACCATATAAAGCATCCCGGTTGAATGATAATCAATCAATTTTGGTAAGAGAACAAGCTTTTGTTGAATTTAACATTGGTGGCTATAGGGATAAAATACTTTGTGATGTGGTACCTATGAATTGTTGTCATTTGTTTTTAGGGAGACCTTGGCAGTATGATAGACATGCCATATATGATGGGAGGTATAATACTTACACTATAGAGAAGGATGGAATCTCTTTTAAACTAACACCACTGCATGAGAATAATGAGGAGCAGATCAAAGAAGCTAGAGTGATCACGTTTGGAAAGAGGGAATATATGAATTTTGAGAAAGACAAGAACAATGAGGATGCAACCACCATAGTGAAAGAAGATGTTGAGGCATCAAGGATAGGCATGGTTGGAAGAAAAGAGTTCCTAAGGCAGGAGGAACATGAAAACAAAGAAGCTATAGCCCTTAGAAGCAAAGAGGATGTTGAGACAATAGATGAAAGCAATGATGCAAGGTTGAAGAGAAAAGAAGAAAATAATTTGGTGAAGAAGATTGAGGTAGAGAAGGTCAAAAGTGAAATGACTTTGAAAGTCCAAGACAAATTTGGACAGTGTGAAGGAGAGACTGAATTTTGGCAAATGAAAGCAAAGGAGGTTGTAGGACAGTCAAACACTGTCAAAATAGAGGTATGTAAATTTGACACAAAAGTTTGTAGGACAGAGGAGGAAGGGGCAAGAACCCTCATAAGAGGAAGAGTTATAGTGAGTGTAAGTGAATTACCCAAGGAAGGACAAGATTGGCCTAGTAAGGTCACCATAGAAGAGTCATTTTATCCACTAGAAGGACAAGAAGATAGAAGACAATAGAGGTATGATAATGAAGAAGATAGAAGACCAAATGTCAATAAGGTCTTAGAGGCATAGAGAATGAAGGCAGAGGTAAAAGGTAAAGGAGAAGAGACTAAATGGATGGGTGTAAGCCAAGATAGGCTTGTAATGCATGAAGGGATCATGGTGGGAGAAGTATTATGTCCCTTGAAGGAAGAAAAAGAGGATGGACAGTCAAGTACTGCCATGGCAGAGGTAAAGTGCAATATGAGTTTAAGAGGTAATGACAATAGTTTAATGTCAGTGACTGATGAAGAAAGGGTCAGAGGTGGATTGACTTGAGGTTGGTAGGATAATGCCATGACAAGGACAACACTTAGTCCTTCAAACTCAAGAAGAGTTAGTGAGCAGTTGAGGACTGTAGATACAATGATTCTTAAACTTGAGAATGCAGTGATGACAAAGATAAGGAGTCTAGTATAAAACAAGAAGGTAGAAAGTGCAGTGGGTAGAGTAAAATGGCAAGGGTTAGTAGAAGAGTTTGTAGAGGTTGTAAAGGAAAAGGAAGTTGAAGAGCTAAAATTTTTGAAAAAGGTCCCAATGATGACCAAAGTTGTGAAGTTGACAATGAGAGGCAAGGATAGTGTGGAGTCTACAAATAAAGTGGAAAAGAGAGATGATGTTATGACAAAGACAATGATTTGTCATTTAGAGGTAAGAGAGAATGAGTGTATAGCAAAGGTAAGGACAATAGACTTAGAAGAAAGTATAATTTTGTAGAGTCAAGAAGACAAAATAGTGACAAGGACAGTCCAAGAGGAAGTAAAAGATGTGAAACAAAGTTGGCATAACAAAATCATGGTTGGGACAGTCAAGTGTCCTATGGCAATGAAGGAAGTAGAAGTCATTAAGATAGAGTTTTATTGTTGGGAATTGAGGTGTCTCAACCTTGTAAATTCCTTACATTATTAATGTTTGTATTTATTATTTAATTGCCTATGTTGTAAATATTTGTAAATTCCAATTGTCATATTGTGGGATGTGGCATGGTGATGTGTCAATCCTACATGGATTATGACAACTTGTAATTTTGTCCTCACATGAGGAGATAGGCATCCCACTTTGTGGTAGGAGCATTTTTCCATGTGTTAGCATCTTCCATGTTGTGTAAGGGAATGTTTGATTGAAACGGTTATGATAGATTCCTATGACAAATCTATGACATATAAGAGTCGAAAATAGAAGGTTGTAAGACAGGTGAAGGCATGTGTCATGAAGCATCTTTGAAAAAGGCATATTTGGGTGCCCCAAGGTGGACTATGACATGTTGTAAGAGAATATGCTATTTATAGCTTGTGTATGACAGATTCTCTTACAACTATAAGTTGTAACTGCTATGACAGATTCTATGACGGTCGTAACTATTGTAAGAGCATCTGTCATAGCCCATTTTGGAAATAGGTGACCCCTTTGGGATGGGAGCTATGGACAAGTGTCAGGAACATTCTACAATTTTGACCAAGTGTCCTTAGGCATGGGTTTTGGGCCATGAGGCCAAGTTGGACACCCATTCCAAGAAAGGTCCAATATTGCCTTGTATTTTCTATATAAATAGGTACTTGGAGAGGGAGTTGTATCACAAGTTTTACAGGCACTGTTGTGCTTCCGGTTTGACTCTAGACATGAGTGTAGAAGACCATTGAAGCTGCATTGCAAGTGTATTGTAAACATATTTTAGATTTGTTAATACATTAAGCAGGTTTTTGAGTGTGGTTTTTCACTCGATAAGGGTTTTTCCCACCATAAATCTTTGTCTCTCTTCTTCTGTCTACTTTCTGGTTCTTGTGTTTTGCTACAATATATCATGTTAATGGTTTAACATTGCTATAATAGTTAGGATAAAATTGAATTTGCATAGCCCTCTCCTCATTAGATTAGTGTAGGAAGTGATTTCCATACACCTAGCTTCCTTTCAGTTGGTATCAGAGCTTGATCACCTTTGGTCCTAGTTGTTGGGTAGGGGTTTTTTGAGCTGATCTTAAGTTGAGTGGGATTTTGTGTAGAGTATTTTGTATCTTATTGCAGCAAGGAGATTGCAAGTACATTCAAAAGATTTGAATTGGAGAAATTCAATGGCACTAATTTCAAGCTGTGGAAGCTCAAGATGGAAGACATGCTTGTAGACTGAGACCTTTGGGAAAGTGTTAATGGAACTAAAATAGCTGTAATGTCACAAGATGAGTGGGATCTTAAGGATCGGAAGGCTAAGGGTCTCCTAAGACTTAGTCTTACTAATTCTGTTCTATTAAATGTCCACGAGGAGACTACTACAAAACTACTTTGGAAGAAGTTGGGGGATGCGTATCAAGCCAAATCCCTGGTTAATAAACTGTTCCTGAGAAAGAAGTTGTATTCTCTTCAAATGGAGGATGGATGATCCATCGCTGAACATATGAATACCTTTAACATGATGGTTATACAATTGACATCTATTGGTGTGAAGATGGTGGAGAAGGATCGGTGTATGACCCTGCTTTGTTCTCTACTGGACTCATGGGATCATCTTGTCATGGCTATTAGAAGCACCACATCCACATTCAAAATAGAAGAAGTGGTTTCTTCACTGTTGTCTAAAGAGATGCGGAGAAAGTCTTCTGAGGCAGCTAAAGAGGCCCTTGCAGTTTGTGGAAGACCCAAGGAGAAAGGGAAGAAGAAGGACAAGAAAGCTGAGAAGGGTAGTTCCAAATCTTATGGGAGATCCAAATCTCCTGGAAAGTCCAAGGCTCTTTGTTAGAACTGTGGAAAAATTGGGCATTTTTGAAAGGAATGCAAAGAGGAGAAGAAGAAGAAGAAGAAGAAGAAGAAGAAAGCTCCTGATTCAAATTCTAACAAGTCACAAGATGACGGTGATGCTTTCATCGAAGCCCTGGCAACCCATGCATCTAATGATGTGTGGATAATTGACTCTGGTGCATCATTCCACATGACCTCGCATCAAGACTGGTTCACTAAGTATGAGGAGTTTGATGATGGAAAGGCATATTTGGGTGATGACTCTCATCTAAAGATTGTTGGTCATGGAAGAGTCTCTATCTGATTCCCTGATGGTCGAGTGAAGAGGATCTATGGGGTTATGCACATCCCAGGCTTAGCATGAAACCTACTTTTTGTAAGTATGTTAAATGATATAGGTTTGCATGTTGTCTTTTCAAAAGAAGGATGCAAGATGACTAGAGGAGCTATGGTGTTTGCTAAGGGTACTAGGAGAGGTACTCTGTTTCAGCTGGAGGCATGCATTTCACAATGCAATAGTTCTTTTGACTCAAGGAAGAAGGCAATAATCACTTCATCCCCACCATCTGAACGAGCAGTGAAAAAATCTATTGTTTCTAGTCTTGATGGTTGTAATTGTGCATTGGAAGTTAAACTTCCTTTTGAAAAGACAATGTTATGGCATAAGAGATTTGGCCACATTGGTGAGAAGGGTCTGCGTACCCTAAAAAATAAGAACCTCGTTGAGGGGTTAGATGATTGTAATCTTGAGTTTGACTTTTGTGAACATTGCATTTATGGAAAATAAAACCATGTTTAGTTTTACTCGAGTTCTCATAAGTCTTATGGTGTGTTGGACCTTATTCATTCTGATGTGTTTGGTCCTGTTAATGTTCCTTCGTTATCAAAGTCTGTATATTTTGTATCTTTTATAGATGATTACAATAGAAGGACATGGATTTATTTTCTCAGAAGCAAATTTGAAGTCTATAGCAAGTTTAAGGAGTTTAGGACCTTTGCTTAAAATCAGACTGGTAAAAAGATTAAATGCTTGAGAACTGACAATGGTGGTGAGTTCTATTCTACAGAATTCAATAAGTATTGCAAGGAACTTGGGATTGAAAGACATAAGACAAATCCATACACCTCGCAGCAAAATGGAGTTGCAAAGAGGATGAACATGACACTGATGGAGAAGGCTAGGAGTATGCTTAGTGGAGCTAGCCTAGAACAAAAGTTTTGCACTGAAGTTGTTGCCACTACTTGCCATCTAGTAAATAGATCTCCTACATTAGCTCTTGTTGGAAAGACATCCATGGAGGTGTGGTCTAGTAGAAAGCCTTCAGTAAGGCATCTTCATGTTTTTGGTTGTGAGGCATATGCACATGTGCCTAGGGAGAAGCGGTGAAAGTTAGAGAACAAGGCTGTTAAGTGTATCTTCATTGGCTATGGTGTCCGTGTGAAAGGATACAAGCTTTGGGACCCTATGGTTGAAAAAGTGTTGTATAGAAGAAGTGTCATCTTCAGAGAGCTTACACCTTCTTCCACTATTTTACAGCCAGAAGAAATAGTAAAGAAAGAGGATGTTGTTCAGTTTCCTGCTACCCCTGAGAAGACTGAGAAGAAAGACAATGTTGAACTTGATGATGAGGAGAGCTCTAGCAGCTCTAAAAGCTCAAATGGAGAAGCTGAACCTCAACCTCAGCTATTGAGGAGGTCTACATCGATAAGAAACCAACCTGAAAGGTTTGGTTTTACATTGCTTGATTCTAGTTGTGCTTATGCTTTAATCATTAACAGTGATGAACCTAGAACTATGTCATAGGCTTTGGATATGAAAGATGTAGGTTCCTGGAAGGAGGCCATGGAGGAAGAAATGGCTTCTTTGGAAAAGAATCAAACTTGGGACTTGGTGCCTTTGCCTCCTGGATGGAAACCCATTGGATGTAAATGGGTGTTCAAGAAGAAAATTTGTACAGATGGCAGTGTTGAGAAGTATAAGGTCAGATTGGTTGCGAAGGGGTATTCACAAGTGGAGGGTATAGTTTATGGTGAGATCTTCTCTTCCACTGCAAAGATGACATCCATTTGATTCCTGTTGTGTCTCCTAGTAGCTTATGACTTGGAGGTAGAACAGATGGATGTGAAAACAACTTTCCTTCATGGTGATTTGGAGGAAGAAATCTACATGTCACAGCCAGAGCATTACATGGTGAAAAGTAAAGAAAATTTAGTTTGCAAACTTAAGAAGTCTTTGTATGGTTTAAAGCAATCCCTTAGGAGATGGTACTTGAAGTTTGATGCCTTTGTATTGTCAATTAGATTTGTGAGATTGAAATTGGATCATTGTGTGTACTTTAAGTTTGATGGTGATCGTATTCTCATTGTTGCATTGTATGTTGATGATATGTTGCTCATTGGGAAGGGTAGGAATATGATTTATGATTTCAAATCTCAGTTGTCAGCATAGTTTGAAATGAAAGATTTAGGGGCAGCTAGGTACATTCTAGGAATGGAAATCAGAAGAGACATAGCTAATAGAAAACTTTGGTTAAGCTAGAGTAAGTATGTGAAGACCATGTTGGTTAGGTTCATCATGGTAGATTGTAGACCATTGTGTGTTCCTATTTCTTTTGGGACAAAGTTATCTATTGAGGATTGTCCAAAATCTCCTAGTGAGGTGGAGAACATAAGCATAGTACCTTATGCTAGTGTTGTTGCAGTTTGATGTATGTTATGGCCTGCACAAGACCAGACATTGCCCAAGCAGTGGGAGTCCTTAGTCAATTTATGGCTAATCCTGGATGGGTTCATTGGGATGTAGTTAAGTGAGTGTTCAGATATTTGAGGGGTACTTCCAAGTATTCCATTTGCTATCATGGTAATGTTACAGGACCTCCACATTTTATTGACATTCATGGATTTGTGGATTCAGATTGGGCAGGTGACATTGACAGCAGGAGATCCACCAGTGCTTATGTGTTTACACTGTTTGGTGGTGTAATTAGTTGGATGAGTAAGTGACAACCTGTTGTTGCTTCATCCATAATAGAAGCTGAGTATATGGCAGCAACTCATGCTTGTAAGGAAGCCATTTGGCTTAAGAGATTGTGTTCCAATATTGGTGTGTTGGATCTAGGGCATACAACTGAGAGGGGGGGGGGTGAATCAGTTGTATAGAACTTGTTCTATTTCAAACACTTTATTCTCTGTTGTCAGTTAGCAGCATATCAAATAATCATTCATGGAAGCACAATACATAAACACAAGAACAGATAAGCATCAACACATTGAACACCAAGATTTTGACGTGGAAAACCCGGTTAAGGGAAAAACCACGGGGTGATTAACCCAAGATTTATTCTCTGTTAGAAGAATAAGGAAAAATGAATGGCACATGCCAATAAGGGCTCACTGCCCGAGCACACTGCTCACAAAGAGGCCCACTGCCTACAAGGAGACACACTGTCTACAAAGTGATAAAAATCACAGTCTTGAACTGGAGAATGACATCTCTACCATGTCCGGATCAGTTCCAATTAAGCCCAACAATCTCTGCTCTGCCTTTCGCACCTTTCTTCGCTATATCATACTCATCCACATACCACACACTGAAATGAATTCATAAATCATTATTTATACAAGACATCGACTTAGGAACAAGCATCTAAGTCGGCAAACAACCATAGGAGTATCCGCAAGATGAATAACACATCCGGTCGGCTATCACAAGAACATTCGCAGGATGAACAACTCATCCGGTCGGCTAAACAGAGCAATAACTTCATCCGGAAGAATAACTTCAATTCCAGGCTCTACCATCAATGCGGACCAACAACACAACCTAAACATGATTCAAGAACCTTCACAAGTCTGTCTGAATGTCCGGATACATCCGCACTTCCTCTGCTTACTGGGATCTCTTGTCTTCCTCATCCGGAACTTCAAGAACACAGTCTGTCGCCACTGTCATAATGTAAGAGGTACTTCCGGACCTCCAAATCACACACAAATCAGGATGACACATCACAAGGACATCTCAAACACTCCTTCCAATCCGCAGATTATGATAATACAATTCCGGACCTCACCGGACCTTTTTGTGATCCTCTGTCACCTCCGGATACTTGCCGGACCCGGTTCTATACCGGCAGCCACAACGCCTTCAGATCTTCATGCGGACCTCTGAAATCTTAACTGTAGCATCTCAAGACTCATATCTACTAACCCTTTAATCCGCATCCTCCGGTTCGCAACCTATACAGTACATTTACCTTCTTCTCATCACTGTTCTTCACTGTTCCTGACTGAGTCTAATTTTCTCAATATCCTCAGCACACAGCTCATCAAATCCTTCTTGTCAATGCAATATGAGTATGTTGACATCAATGACAACACTGGCTTACCTCATACTTGCAACAATCTCCCCCTTTGTCATTGATGGCAACATATGATGTGAAAAACCATCAAGACAAGAACTTCTCTTTTCTGTCACAGCTCCCCCTATCAACAACAACTCTTCACATGTCTTCCTTTGCTGCTCCCCCTTTGATCATCAACCACTTGTTTTTCACATGTCTTCTCTCCCCCTTTGACATCAATGGCAAAGGGCTCATACTTGCAACTCTCATGCATCAGAATAATACCAGCTGCTCCCCCTTAGTTGCAGCTCCCCATTAGTCCGGATCACAAGATATGACTGTGATAGCCACCGGACTGATGCACATCAGTGCATCTTAGTTCATCACCGGAGGGGCCATGACCCCTAACTTCTCCCGGAGATATTCAAAAGAGTCCTTGGGAAGAGGTTTTGTAAAGATATCTGCAATCTGATCCTTGGAGGGAACATACTCCAATCTGACTTCTTCCTTGTTTACTTGTTCTCTCAAAAAGTGAAATTTGATAGATATGTGCTTAGTCTTAGAATGCAATACCGGATTCTTGGAAATATTAATTGCACTTGAATTATCACAGAAAATTGTAATAGGCTCCTCATATTCAACTTTGATGTCTCTTAGCATCTGCTTCATCCACAAGATTTGAGTGCAACTACCTGCTGCTGCAATGTATTCTGCTTCAGTTGTAGACAGAGATATTGCATCTTGTTTCTTGCTTAGCCAAGAAACCAATCTCTTCCCCAAAAAGAATGCTCCACCACTAGTGCTCTTCCGGTCATCCACATCTCCTGCCCAATCTGCATCTGTGTAAGCATGAAGAGAGAAATCCGGATCTCTAGGATACCATAGACCATACTCAACTGTCCCTTTCAAGTATCTAAAAATTCTTTTGGTTTCCATAACATGAGATTCTCTAGGATCAGCCTGGAATCTTGCCACAAGACCAACAGCTTGCATTATATCTGGTCTAGTTTGAGTGAGATACAACAATCCACCAATCATTGATCTATACTTTGTCTGATCTGCCTTTGGAGAATCATCATCTTTGCTTAACTTACATCCGGTTGCCATAGGAGTGTTCATAGGCTTTGAGTCTTCCATACCAAATTTTTTTAACAATTCTTTCACATATTTGGTCTGAGAGATGAAGATCCCTTCTTTTGTTTGAGTAATTTGCAGACCCAAGAAGAAATTCATTTCACCAAGCATAGACATTTCAAACTCACTTTTCATCTGATTTGCAAAAGTTTTACACATACTATCTCTTCCTCCAAAAATGATATCATCCACAAACACTTCAACAATCAGAATGTTTTCATGATCAATTTTGAAATATAAGTTGCTGTCAGCAGTACCTTTGTTGAATCCAATCTGCACAAGATGCTTATCCAACCTTTCATACCATGCTCTTGGGGCTTGCTTCAATCCATACAAAGCTTTCTTCAACTTGCAGACCATATCATTATTATCAGACAATTGAAATCCATCCGGTTGTTCAATGTAGACTTCTTCTTCCAGATCACCATTTAGGAAGGCAGACTTGACATCCATCTGATATACCTTGAAATCTTTGAAGGCAGCAAATGCAAGAAGTAATCTGACTGCTTCAATTCTTGCTACCGGAGCAAAAGTCTCTTCAAAGTCAATTCCTTCTATTTGAGAGTAGCCTTTGCAGACCAATCTAGCTTTGTTTCTGATTACTTCACCAGCTTCATTTAGTTTGTTCCGGAAGACCCACTTGGTTCCAATTACATTCCTGTCTCTAGGTCTGGGAACAAGATCCCAAGTATGATTTTTCTCAATTTGCATCAGTTCATCTTCCATTGCTTTGGTCCAATTTTCATCATTGCAGGCTTCATTTATTGTTTTAGGTTCAATCTTTGAAATCAGACAACATTCATTCTGATCTTGAGCAATATTCCTTCTAGTTTGTACACCTTTGCTTCTGTCACCTATGATCTGATCTTCAGAGTGATTCAGTTTTACATACCTTGGAATTTTGGGAGTATCCAGTACTGCTGTTTCTTGATCAGGCTCATTCAAACCTAACTCTTCTTCCTGATTTACCGGATCAGGCTGACTCTGTTTCACCGGAGAGGATTGAGTTCCTTGAACACTATCTTGGTCATCTTCATCAAATTCATAAAATCTTGAAGGCTTCTCAATTCCTTCATCAACCTTTACATTGGTACTTTCTATCATCTTCCTCAATCTCTTATTGTAACACCGGTATGCTTTGCTTTGAGTGGAGTAGCCCAGGAAAATTCCTTCATCACTTCTAGCATCAAACTTTCCTAGATCTTCATCTCTTTTAATATAACACTTGCTACCAAATACCCTGAAATATTTCACAGTAGGAGTGATGCCAAACCAAAGTTCATAGGGGGTCTTACCGGTGTTGTTTCTGATTTGAACTCGATTGAGAGTGTAGACTGCAGTGCTGATAGCTTCTTTCCAAAACATTTGAGGAACATTTGCTTCCAACATCATTGTCCTAGCAGCTTCCTGGATGGTCCGGTTCTTTCTCTCAACTACTCCATTCTGCTGTGGAGTCTTAGGAGCAGACAACTGTCTCCTTATACCCTGTTTCTCACAAAAGTTAATGAATTCACCAGATGTAAATTCACCACCTCTATCAGACCTTAGACACTTTAGTTTCAATCCGGTTTGATTCTCCACCATAGCTTTGAAGATTTTGAACTTCTCAAAAGCTTCTGATTTTTCTTTTAGAAAGGTAACCCACATCATCCGGGAATGATCATCAATTAACAACATGAAATATCTATCACCTTGCAGACTCTTGATTCTTGTCGGACCACATAGATCAGTATGTACTAATTCCAACAATCCGGTAGAAGACTGATCTTTGCTTTTAAAAGAGACTCTGCTTTGTTTGCCTAACTGACATTCTTTACACACACTATTTGTAGGTTTTATCAACTTTGGAAGATCTCTCACAGCCTGAGTATTGCTTATTTTGATGATGTTATCAAAATTTACATGACACATTCTTCTATGCCATAACCAACTCTGATCAATTTGAACAAACAAACAACTTTTATTTGAACCAACCAGATGAAAGATGTTACCTCTTGTCTGAGTACCGGATGCAATTTCAGTTCCGGAGCTTGTAAAGATTCTGCATTTTCCATTCTTGAACCGGAGATCATAGCCTTTGTCCACTAACTGACCAACACTGAGAAGATTGTGCTTCAATCCTTCAACATATAGTACATTACCTGTTTTGCTCTTACCATCAAAGGAAATAGTTCCCCTACCTCTGATTCTGCCAGCAGAATTGTCACCAAACTTTACCATTCCTCCTTCATATCTTTCCAAGTCTAAGAACTTATTCTTGTCACCAGTCATATGGTGAGAGCATCCACTGTCAATAACCCAATCATCCTTTTCTTCCACTTGAGCAGCCAAGGCTTTTTCAACAACTTTGTGATTGACAGATTCAGAGAGCAAGGAATCTTCTTCCTTGATGGCTATAAACACCCACTCATTTCCGGATTTGCTTCCTGGATCTGATTCCTCATCTGTTACTCCTTCATTGTCATCTTCTTCATGAACATAATAGCAATTCTTTTGAAACCTTTGTCTGTGAGTATTAGATCTTGCAGATCTCTCTGGACATCTTGAGGCAAAATGACCAATCTTATTGCAGTTAAAACACTTAAAGGGTAGTTTTCCTTCATACTTACCGGATCCTCTTGGCAGTCTCTTTGCAATGAGGGCTTCAAGTTGAGCTGTTTCTGCTTCTTCTTCTTCCATGTCTCTTCTTGCTTGATCATACCATGACATTTTCCTTGATGAGTTTTCACCCGGATCAAATCTCTGTTTGCCTTTCACATAGGCACTGGCTTTGAAAGCAGATTCAGTCTTGGGAGGATCATCTCCAAACTCGGTCATTTCAAATGCAGCTAGTTTGCCAGCCAGTTGTTCTCTTGTGACTGTTGTGTGGGCTCTGAATTCATCAATGGCAGCAACTTTGATTTTGTAGGCAGCAGGAAGGGATCTTAGGATTTTGCAGACAATCTCATTTTCATCTAGAGTTCCACCAGCATTTCTGATTCCACATACCAACTCATTTACTCTTGGCATAAAGGTAGTAATGTTTTCATCATCTCTCATTTTCAATCTTTCAAATTTCCCTTTCAGACTTTGCAACCTTGCACTTTTGACAAACTCATCTCCTTCATACAGAAGTTCCAGTTTAGTTAGGATCTCATATGCAGTTGGTAGGTCAATGACATTCGAGAGATCTGAGTCATTCAATGCGCTTAGAAGAGCTTCCTTGGTCCGCAGATTGTTTTCAGCTTCTGTGGTTTCATCTGGAGTTGTCGGACCACCTTGTGGGGGTATATATGGTTTTGAAATCATAGCCAAGTATGCTTTTCCCATACATTCCAAATGACACTTCATGCGACCTTTCCAGAGAGTGAAGTTGGTTCCATCGAACTTCGGACTATCCTTCTTGTATGACGACATCCTGGATCACCTCAAGTGGTTAAGCTCCTATCAGAGGAACTTAGCTCTGATACCAATTGTTGGATCTAGGGCATACAACTGAGAGGGGGGGGGTGAATCAGTTGTATAGAACTTGTTCTATTTCAAACACTTTATTCTCTGTTGTCAGTTAGCAGCATATCAAATAATCATTCATGGAAGCACAATACATAAACACAAGAACAGATAAGCATCAACACATTGAACACCAAGATTTTGACGTGGAAAACCCGGTTAAGGGAAAAACCACGGGGTGATTAACCCAAGATTTATTCTCTGTTAGAAGAATAAGGAAAAATGAATGGCACATGCCAATAAGGGCTCACTGCCCGAGCACACTGCTCACAAAGAGGCCCACTGCCTACAAGGAGACACACTGTCTACAAAGTGATAAAAATCACAGTCTTGAACTGGAGAATGACATCTCTACCATGTCCGGATCAGTTCCAATTAAGCCCAACAATCTCTGCTCTGCCTTTCGCACCTTTCTTCGCTATATCATACTCATCCACATACCACACACTGAAATGAATTCATAAATCATTATTTATACAAGACATCGACTTAGGAACAAGCATCTAAGTCGGCAAACAACCATAGGAGTATCCGCAAGATGAATAACACATCCGGTCGGCTATCACAAGAACATTCGCAGGATGAACAACTCATCCGGTCGGCTAAACAGAGCAATAACTTCATCCGGAAGAATAACTTCAATTCCGGGCTCTACCATCAATGCGGACCAACAACACAACCTAAACATGATTCAAGAACCTTCACAAGTCTGTCTGAATGTCCGGATACATCCGCACTTCCTCTGCTTACTGGGATCTCTTGTCTTCCTCATCCGGAACTTCAAGAACACAGTCTGTCGCCACTGTCATAATGTAAGAGGTACTTCCGGACCTCCAAATCACACACAAATCAGGATGACACATCACAAGGACATCTCAAACACTCCTTCCAATCCGCAGATTATGATAATACAATTCCGGACCTCACCGGACCTTTTTGTGATCCTCTGTCACCTCCGGATACTTGCCGGACCCGGTTCTATACCGGCAGCCACAACGCCTTCAGATCTTCATGCGGACCTCTGAAATCTTAACTGTAGCATCTCAAGACTCATATCTACTAACCCTTTAATCCGCATCCTCCGGTTCGCAACCTATACAGTACATTTACCTTCTTCTCATCACTGTTCTTCACTGTTCCTGACTGAGTCTAATTTTCTCAATATCCTCAGCACACAGCTCATCAAATCCTTCTTGTCAATGCAATATGAGTATGTTGACATCAATGACAACACTGGCTTACCTCATACTTGCAACATGGTGTTGATGCAGGACATATAACGATCAGTTGTGATAGTTAGAGTGCGATTTGCCTTGCAAAGACTCCAACTTTCCATGCTAGAACCAAGCACATTGATGGTCAGTTTCACTTCATGTGAGACATGGATGAGGATGGAAAGGTAAAATTGGAGAAGGTAGATACTTTGAAAGATGTTGCTGATGCATTGATGAAACCAGTGAGCATAGAGAAGTTTAGATGGTGTTCGGAGTCTATGGGCCTCTCGGCCTATAGCAATTAAACCCTGTTATTCTATTGGCTCTTATAAGGTGTTCCACAAGGTGGAGAATGTTGGGAATTAAGGTGTCTCAACCTTGTAAATTCCTTACATTATTAATGTTTGTATTTATTATTTAATTGCATATGTTGTAAATATTTGTAAATTTCAATCCTACATAGATTATGACAACTTGTAATTTTGTCCTCACATGAGGAGATAGGCATCCCACTTTTTTGTAGGAGCATTTTACCATGTGTAAGCATCTTCCATGTTATGTAAGGGAATGTTTGACTAAAATGGTTATGACGAATCTATGACATGTAAGAGTCAAAAATAGAAGGTTGTAAGATAGGTGAAGACATGTCTCATGAAGCATCTTTGAAAAAGGCATATTTGGGTGTCCCAAGGTGGACTATGACATGTTGTAAGAGAATATGCTATTTATAGCCTGTGTATGATAGATTCTCTTACAGCTGTAAGTTGTAACCGCTATGACAGATTCTATGATGGTCGTAAGTGTCGTAAGAGCATCTGTTATAGCCCATTTTGGAAATAGGTGACCCCTTTGGGATGAGATCTATGGACAAGTGTCAAGAACATTCTACAATGTTGACCAAGTGTCCTTAGGCATGGGTTTTGGGCCATGAGGCAAAGATGGATGCCCATTCTAAGAAAGGTCCAATATTGCCTTGTATTTTCTATATAAATAGGTACTTGGAGAGGGAGCTATATCATAGGTTTTACAAGTACTGTTATGCTACCGGTTTGACTCCAGACATGAGTGTCAAAGACCGTTGAAGCTTGCATTGCAAGTGTATTGTAAACATGTTTCAGATTTGTTATTACATTGTGCAGGTTTTTGAGTGTGGGGTTTTTCACCCGATAAGGGTTTTCCCCACCGTAAATCTTTCTCTTTTCTTCTGTCTACTTTTTGGTTCTTGTGTTTTTCTATAGTATCTCATGTTAATGGTTTAACATTGCTATAATAGTTAGGAAAAATTGAATTTGCATAGCCCTCTCCTCATTAGATTAGTGTAGGAAGTGATTTCCACACACCTAGCTTCCTTTCATTAATGAGACAGTAAACAAGGTGTTTGCAGGTATGACAGAGGTTGGTAAACATGAGTACATAGGGGTTCAGAAGATGAAGAACCTTAAGTTGGTTGTGAAGAGAAAAGGTAAGAGACAGAGAGTAAAGGAAGTCCTAAATTACTTCCTTGGTTTATTGATAGTTTTGATGAGAGTTAAACCAAAGGTTAAAATGAAAGAAGAGGGACAAGATGAGAGCTATTTTGTAGAAAATAAAGCCTGACGATAGAATGGAATTAGATGGATGTAGTAGATGAAGACAGATCAAAGCATGAAGATGCAGATTCAAGATGACAAGACTATGCATGGACAAGTTCAAGCCAAAGGTGAAGATGAAGATCAAGATGGAGTTGTTTCAAGAACAAGGAGGAGCATCAAGGAGAATTGGAGATCAAAGGATTATTGTGTGCAAGAGCAGGGGATTGGAACAAAAGGTAGATTTATGTTCATGGAGTCTAATATCACTATGTATTAGACAGTCCAAGCATAGGTAGAGTTAGCTTTTAAAAGAAAGGTAGTTTGTGTGGTGGCTAGAACCCTAAAACTAGATTAATCTATCATAATACAACACTCCAATCACCTTAGAATAGGAGTTTACAGTGTGGGTTAGAATTTACATACACTTGTGTAAGGGGAGGCCTAATTAGGCCTAGGATAGCAAGAGTAGTCCAGTTTTGAGCCATATGTCCAGAAACAACCTATATTGCATGTTTAGTATGTTACGGAGGAGCCTAATGGGCATTTGAAAACACAATTTGTTCATGGGTTTGTGGTAGAATTTGCAAGTTATGCTCTGAAAACACCTTTCCAAGGGCTACAAGTAAAGAGGGTTAGTTATGAAGGAACCATAAGAAAGACAAATGACTAGGGTGTTTGGTGGGTTTGGTGAGTGTCTGGTAGTCATAATAGAGTGGTCTAAGATGATTAGGAAGGATGACAAGAGGTCCTTGTACCCACACCATGAAATGGCACTTTTGCCTAGCACTCAGGCTATGCATGTTAAGAGGACATTCAACTATGTTCATGATCAATCAAAGAACCTTTAAGGACAACAAAAGATACCTCCCCTACTTTGCATCATGAAATGAAGCAACTATTCCAATGGTGGATGTTGAAACTAGATGGAGAAGATGGTCCATGCTCGCCGAACAACATTCCTCCCCTTGGGAAGAAACAAAACCAAAGGTGATTATTGAATGCCTTCCCATTATTGGAAGGAATATGAAGGAGGAAAGCTCAAAATATATGAAGTCTCTAAGAACTACTCATGTGTCTCCATGTTGATGTCAAAAGATGCAATGACCAAATCAGGAGTCCGAGGTCTAACTGATGAAAGTGATAAACTAGAATCAAGTGGAAACTGAAATAGAATAGGATCCAAAGATGACAATATCTCCTTAGAAGACAAAGATGCCTCCTCCAAATACTACTCAAAAAAATGCTAGTCAATATCAGTTTTAAATGTGTGTTTGCCATTGCAAGCATACACAGCAGGCAAACATGTCAACCCTTAATAATTGCACGTCCGTACTCCACTTGCTATCATATATTTATTAATGAACTCTATCTGTGTCGTTAAGTATTGCCCAAGTACAAAAAAATCATTCAAAAGATGCATCTAATGAAAACCCATAATAGACTGGCTACTTCTAACAAGAGTGACTGATGTAATTTCAATTTCCACTATACAATGAGTGAGTGAAGGATTCATTTCAGAGGACTGCTTAAATATGCTTTTAAACAACAAAGGTGCTTCCTTCCTGATCTAACCAATAAAATCTTGTCCGTAACAAAGTCCAGTCAGCGTAAAGACACTGTTCTCGTTCTTGGACAAGATTCTAGATGTGAACATCAGACCTCAGAATAATAATGGAAATCAAGACAAGAATCCTTGATTTGGGTTTTCAATTAACAACATATTGAGAAATATATCCTCAAATTGGTCTTTACTCTTTTACCCATAATTATGCAGATCATGAAAAGATAGAAAAGACCTAGGTAAATAGTCCCATTTTCATTGTGAATGGCTAAAGTTTACAAACATTTAAAGTTACTAGACAATAGGTTATACGAATGGAATTTGGATAAAATGGCTAGTTGACAGAAACATTTTTTCAAGCCACCGAATCCTTGTACACTACTGCATCAAAGGACAGATGCAATCACCCAGGTCTTTCTCTTATGCAACACAAAGCTTTTCTCAGTGCATAATTTGGGATTTTTCCATTGTAGGAAGACATTTGCATAATAGGTTAAAAGCATTTTGAATGGTCAAGTGCCTCTACTATAGCAATATGGCAATACATTAGCAAGCAAGAAACATAACAGGTAGCTATGTCCAATAGATTTGACACATGCCAACGATCAGATCCCACACAAAAGGGGTTCTCAACAATGCAGGCATAGATGAGAAATTTCTTTGCTCCTGTAGAAGGTGATAAATGCAAAGTAAGTTTCATAAAAAATTGCAGCAGTTGTGTCCCACAGAGTCACTTAAATTTGAATCCAGAAATATAAGTGTTACAAAGTTCAATTTTGCAATATTAAATATCAAATGAAATATGTCCATTGGGCAATGGTTTAGCTGCTAGCAACAAGGTTGGACTTTTTTCACAACAATGATCCCCGTTCGAAACCCAGAGAGAATGCTACAGTGATTGCCATGTTAATGCAGCTTGCTATAAGTAGAAAAGAAGTTGATTTTCTATAATTCAATGATCTAATGGGGGTGTGAAGAGTTGGTTTTTCAAGAAAAGAAATATAGTAAAGTGCAAGGAAGGCCTGCTTCCCAATAATTAATGGATTCATTTAACCTTGTCAAAAAAGGTTATGTTTATTGACTATTACATGCATACTGCTTAAATACCAAATCCAATTTGTTTTCTTATATAGACAAACATAATAATGGAAAGACCAATCTTTTGCCGCCTTAATCATTTTTACTCTTTAGCTATATATTATCACTGCAATATATGCTGAGATTCATCTGCTCCTATTAACAAGACCATCTTCCTGCATGCTGAGCATTTTCCCATCCAATGGCATATTGTAGCAGGGTTCCCTTGGTTTTGCAAATAGTTTTCAGTATTAATCACACCTTTTCTGAAGTGTATGATATTGAAAGAAATGAAAAAGAGGCACAAACCGCATCATCCATAACATAGAGAATTTCTGTTTCTGGGTGACTAAGAGCCAAGGGAACTGCAACAGCGCCACTGATCCATGTTGCCCACATCCCAGTCACAAACTCTGCTGAGGGCTTTGCCATAATCCCTATCCGAGCTCCACTAAGACTGGAAATAGTAATACCTTTCATTTTACTTATCAGATGCGATGCAGCTTCATTTGTACTTTGGTTACACCCCTGCAGCACAAAAATGTTCTCATTTACAGTCCCAAACTCAAGAACACTCACTTTGAAATGCATGTGATATTCTAAAAATTATGCAGCCCATTTAGATAAACCCCTGAATCACACGTATTCATCAATCAGCAATCTGTACGCCACATTTTACCTCATCTAATGATTCTATTGACTTTTCTATCATTCTACCATGTTAGAAAACTTGAATACTTGATCTTCCAAAATAACTTGATTAATATATATGGATAGTACACATCAAAACTAAGGCTTATTTGGAATTTTTCACTCATGCCAAGATAAATTAAAAATTTGGTAGATCTTAAAAAAAAATTAAAAATTTAAAAAAAGAAAACATATTAATATCTACAAGTGACCAAAGAAAGAACTTATTGGGACTGGAAGGCACGCGACCTATACACAAGGCAATGGACAAAGCATCTCCAACTGATCAGTAAAAAGATCAGTTAACTTCATTGGAGAAGTGAAACACAAATCTAAGACACAAGAAGCAGGGTGCAGGCATCAGAAGTTGGAAATTTGGAGAAAAATGAAGGTTTTGGCAACTTTGTGCGAAATCACCAATTTTGAGAGACAGCAATTTCATAATAGCCGGTGGTGGTCATAATCACCGAAGCAGTTTTGTAACCACCAGGACAGTTTGGTACAGAAGCGACGGTTTCGTTACTGCATGAAGCAGTAGTTTTGTCACGTGTTCTGAAACAGCAGCAACACCCAAGAACACTTCAAATTTTCTTGGTTTCGGTTTCTGATGAACTTTGAGATCCCTGACAGGACTGTACAAGTTTATTAAACATGTGTAAAAGCCCATAGAGGCAGAGAAGAACAATTTGAGTTGACTTGCTCAAACTATAGTAGAGTTCAGATGTTCACTTGACTGTCATAAGCTAAGTACAGTTCTGAAAGTGTGTAACAAGAACTGTTGTAAGGATCTTAGAGACTGAAATAAGTTGATTTTAGGCTGGTTGTGTGCCCAGGGGGGCTCAGATTGTATTCCCCTTTGAAGATAGTGGAAAAGTGGGTGTTTCACCTCTATTTCTGGAGTTTTTTCTCAGAATTCAGGTTCACCAGGGTAAATCCTGTTACATGAGGTATTACAGAATGAGATATGAAATAATATTAATGAATGAAGTTATATTACAATGATAGAGCGCAGCTCTATATAAAGAGATTACAAAGTCTAAGAATAGACTAAAGCAGAAAAGCTAAGAAAGCAGAAGAGATAAAGATTAACTAAAGACGGAAAAAGAAGCTATCTAATAGGAAAAAACTAAGGTTGACCATTAAATAACTAGATATTATCTTAATACCCCCCCATAATGGTCAATCCACTAACTAAACCAAGATGCCGCCTAAAACAGATTGCCTTCCGAGGCAAATGGATGGCATAAACAAAAAATAGAAAACGGAACCCAAGCACGGGTGTCAAAACACAAATCCTGAGGAATCCAAAGAAGCAGAATGGCTGCCTGCCAAACACAAATGCTGACCGCTGAACTAGCTGGTGACTAGAAGGGGCTAAGCGCAGATCAAAGAAGCCCTCAAACTGCGAACCACGACAAAAAGGTAGAAAACACTCCAAAAACAGCGACTAGGCGAAAACATTGCCAAACAAGGAAGCCGCCGATCAAAAGAACAGAACCCCATTCAAAGGGCTACGGAACAGGAATCCAACTCTGACGAGATCTTGCAGAGAAACACCGACGATGAAAAAGTTTGCTGCCGTAGAACTTTTGACTGCTATCCAAAAAGATGCCATACTTCACGTTTTTTGAGGCATGAAAAAACGGATTACAAATTGATGGCATAAATACTGAAGCTGATAGACAACACAGATGCTGAACATAACCCTTGCACGGGTTACGAAGCACATATTCCAAAAACATGGAATAAATCTAAAACACAAATATTGAGGCACAGATCTCGAGATAAAACCGAACACAGACTTCGAAACACGGATCTCGAGAGTATGGAATGCAGACTCAAATCCGAACACAAATTTCGAGATACGGATCTCCGGGAGTACAGAAAACAAAATGATGGGCCTTGCGCTGGGCACAAGAAACCTCAAACAAATGACCACAACAAAACGAGTCTCAGATAGCTGGAGACAGGCGCTGGTCACAAGAATTGTGAAATTCGAGGTACCAAAAAGAAACCGCCGATCAGGAGCTCACACAAAAAACCACCAAGGATTTACTAGAAACAAGAAATCCCACAAAAACACTAACTGCAGGAATATAATTGTAGATTGATGGGATCACAAACACCAATCGCCAGAATCCAAAAGACATCACAGCAGAAGCAAAGCTAAGAACACAAAATCACGAGCAAAAGATGAGGATCGGCACGAGTTGTGGCTATTAGAGAAAATTCGCCAAAGAAAGAAGCGGCGAACAGAACCACGAACATTGATTACATAGGAACAATGATCAATAAGGAATGCAGATCGCGATTGGAACCATGAATAGGATCCATGACCTCCAAGGAAATGTGAACCCGCCAAGAATTGCATGCTGAACACAGAAACGGGACCACAAATGAAGACTCCACATGGAATGCAACCAAAAGCCTAAGAATGGTGTTCGGACAGCTTCAACACGTGAAAATAAAGGAATCTTGACCTCGGATATGAAGCCAACCCTTCGACGAAACAAAACCTCAAACGGATTTAAAAACCAGTTATAAGCCAATGTCAAATTGGAACAAATACTGATATGATGGATCATGCAGCATAGTAGAAGTGGATGTAGGTGAAGAAGGAATAGGAGGGTCTGAATGTGCCCTCAAAACATTTGAAGAAGAATCAATTCCATCAAAAAGAAGATCGATGAAATCAATAATGTCTCCCAAATCTACAATGTGTGATTCTACAAACAAGGATGAGATGTTTGGTAAGAACATGTCCCAAGTAACTATCTTTAGAAGATGAATGTGAGCCTCTTGTATCACTGCAATGCTGATATATGAAGAAACAAGAGGAGGAGAAGAAATACAAGGCTCAAGAACTGGATCAGATGTGAGAATACCCAGGTTCAAGTAACCAAAATTCTCCTCAAAATTAAATGACACACAAGGAGTGTGGTTAATAGTCCAAGGATCAGATCCATCATCAGGTACAACGTTTGAAAAAGAGTAGAACCAAGATGCATGATCAACCATTCCAGTAGGAACAATCTCTCTACTCTCCAAGTCTCAAATGAGAACTGAATCAAGTATAAATTCCACAATCTTCCCTTCTCCACCATGGGTGATCTGATAAATAGAGAGAAGATTGTTTTTCAAATGAGGTACACATAAAACATCATTGAATGTGCCATCCCCAATAACAATGAATCCCCTCCCAATTACATTCATGTAAGTATTGTCGCTCATTAGAATAGGTGGCATAACATAAGGCTCAAAAGAAGAGAACATGGACTGTGAAGAAGCCATATGGTGAGAAGCTCTAAAATCGAGAAGCCATATCCCTGATACAAGAACTGTAGAAGAAAAATGAGATTTACCCTTATTTTTCTGACTTAGAAGCAAAACTTGCATGACGTTTTTCCTTATTCAATCTTGACTGTTTGGAATGTGAAGAAGAAGAAGATTCAAACATTCTAGAAGGGAGATCAATGTTATTCTTCTTAAGAAGATGTTTCAGTTCATCAGTATCCTTCTTATAAAAAAATGTTCTTCATGTCCAATCCTCTTGCAATATGCACATGTAGGCTTCTCCTTCTTAGATGAGTCCTCTTTTGAAGAGGATTTGTTCTGTGCTTGATCTGTGTGTGGATGTTTTTTAGATTTCTTTTATTTCTTCTTAGAAGGACTTGACTCTTCCTGTCCCTTAGGCTGACTAGCCAACAAGTCTTGAGTTTGTGATGGCTTAATGGGACCCATAGAAAGACGCTTCTATTGGTCATGCATTAACATCTTAGAAAAAGATGAAAATAAAGGCATAGTGTATGTAACTCCTATAGTTAGCATGTGAGTGTGAAATCTAGAAACGAAAGCTGCAAAATTTAGGATCAAGTTTGTTTAGTACATTATAGATTAACTGAATGTCCTTTTTCTCAATACCACATGATTTTAATTTTGCTCTCAGATCATTAACCTTAGTTATATAATCTTGGATGTTGCCAAAGTTATTAGGATCAAGGCTTGTCAAATTATTGTCAATCTGATAGCCTCTAACTTCATCAGTTGTACCATACAATGTTTTTTAATTTTTCGCAAGCCTCATGTGAATTTGTACATGCTTCAATTTGAAACAAAAGATTAAGGGAAATAAGGCTACGAAGACATCCAAGAGATTTTGTATGTTCAATATCCATTTTATCTTTTCCTTATCATTTGTGGGTTCAGTTACCTTTTGTTCAACATATGGAGTACACCCAAGTTGCATTAGGGCATTCCATGCATGTTGATTCCACATTGCATAATTTTAAGGTGTTAACAATGGAACCTTTGAATGATCCATGTGTGAAGGAAATGAAGAGCACAAGTAAACAAATCAAAAACCACACCAAGAGATTTTCACTCAATAAAGAATCCCCCCAACAAAATATGATTTGGCACTTTATAGGTCAGTAAGTTTATAATGATGGAGTTGTTTTCTAGAGTTTTACAATGTCAAAAAAAGGACTCAAATACTAAAAGTACAAAAATATCTCAGAATGAGAACCAAAAAATAACACCAATGTGTAGTTCTTAGAAAATATCAACTTTAAAAAAAAGAACCACCTCGATCTGAGGTTGTATGTGAAAGTTACAGTTGTTTGAAGTTTAAAAACTGAGAAACCTCCTTTAGATATGATGAGAAAACTAATTTTTTTGAGAAACGAGATCACCTCAGCGTAAAATGATCACACCATTGGAAAGAGCGCAAACCCATTTCAAAAAACATTGCACTGAAAAAGACCTCTATATGGCCAAGAACGAGTCGTTAGAAGTTCGGGTGCAAAAAATGAAAATTGCAATGGTGAGGGGTCTAAAAAGTAAAAAAAATTTACTCCACCAAATTTGGTGGAACTGCCACCAAATTTAGGGAAGGCACCAACTTTAGAAGTACCTCCAAATAGTTGGAATTCTGCCAAATTTATTGAATCTCTAGATAGAGTTAGAGCTTTGCCAAAAATGGCAGATCTACTAGAAATACCACCAAATGTGGCAAGTGTGCCAAAAGAACTGGCATGTTGTCTAAAGCAGGTACAAATTTTCAAGGCTTAAAAAAAGCCGAACAAATAAAAAAAAATTTAGGCCTTAAGGCTGAATATAATAAAGGGGGCTGGGGGTCGAAGGCCACACCCGAGACCCACCTATTAGGGGTCCGCAACAAAAGTAAATGGGATCACGACCTCTAAGGGGCGCGGGGCTCAGAGGAAGCCCGCAGGGCATACCTCCTAGTACCCTACGGTACTCCAATGTAGGGGCCTACACAAGTATGAGCCTGCGTAGGTGCCCAAAAATATTTTTTGATTTTTTTTTGTTTATTTTTTTTATGACAATAAAAAACTGCAATAATTTTTTTTAATCTAGGAAAAAATGTAATTTTGTTTGAAAAAAAATATCACCTCGATCTATGTACTAGGGAGGTCGTAAGACTCCTTGGCAAAATGTTTTTTGCCACCAAAAGACATGAGGTCAATTTCAATGATTTGACATTCGATCTTAAGGATTTGGGGCCTTTTGGACATGATGACAGGGTCCATTTGGCTTCAAACTACTCTGAAAGATTAGGTATCCACTGGATTTGACATGCACCTTCCAACTTCAAACCCTTATAAAAATGGCTTCCAATGTCCTATCTAGATGAAACAAAGGACTATTCTAACTTTTTTGGCATCTTTGAACTCAATGGTGAGCTTAGATTTACTCCAAGAATCTCCCAAAGCTACCTGCAACACAAGGCCACATACAAAACCCTCCTAGGAAACTGTTATTTCTATCAAGTTTTTCTAATTCTCCAGGTCATCATCGGATGCAAGAGGAGAGCATACTCAACTTTCAAGAGCAACCATGATCTCAAATATTAGATCTTATAAATGACTAGCCCTAGGCATTCACTCACTCTAATACCATGTTAGATTTTTTTATGGAAATAACAACCCAAAAACTAGAAAGCTAAAGGTAAGCACAAAGACAAGATCAAAATGAAGGATGCAAAAGAGATCAGAAATGAAGTTGCAAAAAATATACATTACAATTTTATAACCAAAATGCCAAATACAAGCTAGGTAGCGATTTTATATAGATTAGGAAGAGGGTGGAGGTGGTAAAGCTAGCTAATAGAGAGTGACCAACAAGCAGGACAAAGATTGCAAAAATATTTTACCAAGATAGCAAATTCACCTCCCTTGTAGGATGGCGACACCTCGAACCACTCACCTAATTAAATGCACTTTATTAACCTAAGCAAGCTTAATAACATGTGTATGAAAAACCTTTAGGAAAAAGAATAAAAACCTAAACTAACAACTAGGAGGTCTAGAAGTTATCAGAGTACCTCCTATTGTGAGAATCGATTTAGATTGTGATTGAGAGGCATCATTACTATGATGTACAACAATTTTACATTTCTCAGGTTCTTTTTGGGAACTAGAAACATAAATTATATTTATGAATATTTGTAATAAATATGGTTTAGGAGTCAGAGGATAGTTCTGTAGAGATTAAGTCATCTAAGGCTTCATCTAACATGTCAAAATCATCGCTACTAAATGACTCATGAAATGCATCAACATGTTGAAGAAAGAAGTCTAACATTATCGCATACCCTACTTTTTCAAACCTTATGGAAATGATATAAAGGAGAAGAATGAAATGAATTTTTTTTAAGTTTATAAAATGAAATAACTAAGTTATGAACAACAATAACTTGATTATGTTACCCAATGAAGAGCTAAAACATAATCAAGATCTTATAATATAATATATCAATAAATGAGATTTTTGATAACCCTAATCAATGTATATGCATGAATGCAATATCTATAATTGAGAAATGTTCTACCAAACTTAATAATAATCAGATCGAATGCATAAAATCAGAAATTTATATCATGCTATAATGATCTAAACTTGTGAAATGTAGACAATGTGACACATATACATTTTCTACACCTAAATCAAATGCTTGATTTTCAAATTTTCAAATGCCAAGATGCAAGAATGTTATAAACATACGGAAAGATAAGGTACAACAAATTAAATCAATTTAATCAACCAATTAATGTCACAAAGATCTGAAATAACACACTAATCTACAAACCCTAGATTCAAGACTCGCTAGATTTTCAAGGAATGCAAAGCTTTTTTGTTACCCTAATAATTGATTAAATGCAAAATGTAAGGTATGTAAGTGTACAAATGATGAATAAACTAAATCCTAATCAAATCTAGGATAACAAACACATTATATTTAGATGAAGAAGGATGTAAGAGTGTAAGATGCGTTAGGTTCACCAAAATGTTAGATGGAAAAGGGAGCTTAGATTAATAGGTTAAAATAGATCAAACTCTCTTGTATCAACATTGGAGAACAAACAAAATTTGGCTTCTACCTTTGAAGGAAATCTAAAATACATGGGTTTTGTCCCTTTTTTGTACAAAGGAGTGTGAACCAAATTCAACCAATCAAACTAGGGTGAAACATGACACCCTAATTGAGCAATATTAACATTAAACAACTGTTGGAAATAGATATAGGAAATCTAAAAAGATAGCAGAGATCAGAAGACAATACAAAATTAGAACTTGGGCTTGAAAACTAGGAGGTACTAGGGCACTGGACACCCTAGACCCAAATTAGGGTTTTCTTAGAAGTCTATGTTGATAACTGAGAGGGGGGGGTGAATCAGTTATCCTAATTATTTCCCTTATTGAACTTTCCTTTTAATTGAAGCAGCATAAAATCAAACACAAAACATTAACCATGAAATAAGAAACACATGACACAGTATTTTTGACGTGGAAACCCTGTTAAGGGAGAAAACCACGGGGTGATTAACCCAAGAATTATTCTCTGTTAGAAGAATAGGAAATTACAAAAATGGCACTTGCCAATTAGGGCTCACTGCCCGAGCACACTGCTCACAAGAGGCCCACTGCCTACAAAAAGACACACTGTCTACAAAGTGATGAGAATCACAGTCTTGAACTGATTGGAAGCATCTGCATATGCTGGAGTTCAGTTCCGGTTAGGCTCAGTACACTGATCTGCTGCACTTCATCTTTCCTCTGTTCTTTATTCTGCTATCTTTCACATACCGGATCCTTTTTGCTACCTCTGCTCTTTCTCTAGACTTATTCGCATATCTCTCCACACCCACACACATTTCACAACTAAATCCATCCTCTATATATATCCGCACAAGTAATTTCATCACCTTTCTAGTCGGCATCCGGAACAGTCTAGTTTCTTACAAACTCTCATTCTGTCGGCTGAATCCTTCCTCACCAAGCAATGCGGATCAAGCATATACTTGTAGATATCATTAATCATGTCGGCCAAACATGATTCATGTCTTCACAACTTCTGTCATCAACAGTAACCCATCCGGAAAGCAGTCTGATACTCTGTCAGTCAGTTCTTCCTCTGTTTTCACTGTCTCTCAGGAATCCGGTACTCAACCATTCATATCTTTTTCCTTGTCCATCACCGGAGGCTAAATCCTTGGAATATACCACTCAAGGTAGTCCTCTTGACTTCCCCAAATCCGCACTGCACCAAGACACTTCCTCTGAGAGGTCCGGACCAATCTGTCGGACCTTGCCACATGCTCTGTTCTTCTTCACCAGACCACAACATTCTTTATTCTGACTTCCGGTAGAGACATATCATGTCTTGCGGATATGTGGGATGACCTTTGTTGCCATCAATGACAACAACCATGAATCCATATAGTGTCTCTTGCCAACAGTCTAAACTTTACCTGATCTGTATCTACAATATTTGTCTTCTTTTTGGCTAGTGTCTTTCAAAACCTGTTAAATAAACTTGCAAACACAAAACAAGGGGAAAAGGTGTTGTGTATATATGGGAGTTTGCCTTAGTCAAGCCCCTATTTTGGTATTCCTACCTCATGGATAGTCAAGATTAGAACAAGATGTTATGTGTTCTCAGAAACCCTAAGTGTGAGAAGTAACATGCAAGATCTAATCAAATATATCAAACCCTAACCCTAGATGATTCAAGAAAATAGAATAGGATGATAAAAGAAATGCTTCACTCAAGGAAACATACAACTTCACCTCAAGGATGAGGATTCATCGAAGGTTTTCTGAATAAGAAGGCGATGCAACCATACTCTAGGAGGGTACTCGAGCCAAGCTCTAGAAGGTGGTTCCAATCGTTCTCCTAATCATACAAAGTGCTTCAACATAGGAATGGTGAGATAGACTCAAGATCTCACTTCTTATCCTTCACAAAATCCTTCCAAGAGCAAAGTCCTTTCAACTTGATCAATGGAAACCTAAAGGAATTCAAGAGCATAATATTGCATGTAGAGAGATTTTATTCCAAAAATGTCCATCCAAAATATTCTATTTTCAAACGAGGAGGTCACTTGTTTATATACAAGGCCCTAGAAATGAATAGTTTAAATTAAAGAGCCAAAAACACACACTAAAAACTAAACTTGAGTTTAGGGTTAGCTTAACCAACACAAAGGCTGACTTGTGGACTCAATTTACATCCCTACAAATACAGGAGGTGTTGCATATAGATTGTCATTGATGTAAAAAATGGTATGGAGTGCTGTAGTGTGGAAGGTTGAAAGTGTTGTCACCTATGAGGTCAGAGGAAGATGATTGCATAATGGTGACCAATAAGTAATCAAAGATGTTTTGAAGTAAAGAACAAAGGAATATATGCTCAACAGCCAAAGGAGCATATCAAAGAAGCTGATCAGAAAAGTGTGAAGTAAAGGAGATGGATCAATATGATCTATACACAATCATACATTATCTTCTGAAGTTCATATCACTGGAGAAAGAATGTTACATTAATTTGAAGAAATTTGGCTAAGTAAAGTATAAGTCAGAGGCAATGTTGCTGGTGCAGTGCACCTAGGACATTTTATGTCTTTTATTTAAAATGTTAGTGTTAAAAACTAAATGGAGTTTTGAAAATATTGTATTAAATCCTTCTAAAGGCATAATCAGTTAGTGGAGATCAAACATAGTTGTTCACCTTTAGTGGTCTGCAGTCCTCTTAGGATTGTGACAGTCTATAGTTAGTAAAAACAACCTTTTTAGTAAAAAGCTGACAGTTAGGCTATTTTGGAGCCTTCCCCATGATGGGAATCTTGGTGGAAAGTTTATAAAAAAGTTAAATACATTGTAAAAAGGAAGTATGGTTGAATGAGGAGATTTAAAATGAGTTTTGAATGAAAAGAGAAGAGAAAGACTGTTTGTTGTCCCCTTATGACTGTGTAATATTTTTCTGTTGTTCCTTTCATGTCTGTGGGTCCATACTGTACCATGGATGCCCAAATGGTGTAGGATGTTGTAGTACATGCTATTACCTTTGTATTGAACTAAATATGGAATGTTTTCATTATCATTTGAGGATTTTACCAATGTTTTCCCTGCTGCTACTGCTGTCTTCCTTTTTGTGACTATTTTATTGCTGTTCTAGGCGATTGTACTAAGTTGTACGACCCAGTCATGACCCCAAATGAACATATCTAGGTATAGGGTCAAGTTACCTTTCTTTTAAGCCTAGTTGGGGGTGTTTTCATCATCGTTGGTGCATGTTATAGCCATTTTGTCAAAACTACTCCAATTTGCTAGGAATTTAGGGGTTTAAGGAAACCGATGAGGATTTGGATGTTCTCCACCACTTCAAACCCACAAATTGATTTGTTTGTCTTGGATTAGTCTATCAAATGTTGTTTGTTTTCATGCAGATGCATGAGAGTAGGTTCAAGGTGTTTTTTATGATTTTAAGCCTCAAAACCCTATGTTCTAAGCCACATAACATGACATGAGGAGTGGTTTTGGAAGAAAGAGAAGTGAAGAGACTTGAGAACTCAAGGGATAGCATATTCAAGCCATTTATAACTTTTCTGGTACCTTGGAGAAGGAGTGAAGAGTGTGGAAGGAGATTTGGGCATAGTTGCCTTACAAAATAGGCCTAGTTAGCCCTTGCAAAAAGAGGAATAGTCATTTTTTGACCTAAATGTTCTCAAGTGACCTATCAAATTTTGAGATATGTTGAAGACAAGCCAAATGGGTATCTAAAACCCTAATTTTTTCATGGATTTTCTAAGTATTTTGCAATTTATTATCAGAAAACCTCTAAAACAAGGCTAATTGCCCCCAAAAATAGTAGGACAGTCAATTTTTGAGGCACACGTCCAAAGAAACCTATGTTACATGTCTGATATGTTGTGTAACTCCATAATGGGTACTCAAAAAGGTATTGTTTTGTGGGTTTGTCATGTATTTTGAAAGTTATGTCCCAAAAACCTTGAAAATAGTGCTACAATGAGATAAGTCAGCCTATGAAGGAAATGGTACAAGGAGATATGTTCTAAGAAATTTGATAGTTTTGTAAGCTTGGGGAAGTCAAACCTAGAAGGTCTAGGGTCCCTATAATGTTTGGGAAAGCTCCCATGTATGCAAACCCAAAGATGGTGTTATTATGTAGTGTTGAATCCATGGGGAATTAGTGGTCAGTCTTGTCCTGTTTGGTGTCAAGTGTCGTTGTTTGGTTCACTAAGGCCTAGATGAGTTATTTACCCTACCATCCCCTTTATCCTCTTCCTCCTATGTTATTAGTTTGATCCCTTTGTGGTCTTGTGTTGGTGAACTCTGCATCAGTTGCATACTTACAAGAAGGTACCACATTCTACTACAGTTGAAGGTAAGGGTCTATGGATTGAAATAATGGCTAGATATCACACTCAGGTACCTATGTACCATATGTGAGGTCATAATGTTTTCTGCAAAATGTTTTGGAGATAGAAGTGTGAAGACATTATTGAAATAGGGTAAGTACAGTCATAGGGAGATGGGAGAATGCTCAACACTTCACAAATGAAGATATGATAGTGCAGATTGGATGACAGGTAGATATGATTGAAAAGTATGTGTGCTTCAAGTTTTTGGTGATAATATGTACCGCAAATTCTTCTTTAGTGTCATTTGTGTGAAGAAATACCTTGGTGCAAATTGAAGTAAGCAGAGGAAGATAGCTACGGCCACCCCAATTCACTACACACTGATAATTGGTCTTGTTGATTGAGTGATAAGCTCATAAGGCTAGTTGGTATGCGTTGTTCAAGTTTCAAACAATTATATTCACTGCAAGTATGCTTTTTATTGTTTCATCTTAAGACTATGTAAGTAGAGGTTGTTAAAGATACCAACATCAAAGATCATGTGATTGCGCCAACATGAAATATCTAGAAATGATAAAATAAGTATACAGGAAATGATTCACAAGACATATAATGTTCATTGTGTTATCCACATGATATAATTTTCCCTTCGGTACCAGTTTTGGGTCTGGAGCCAAATACAAGAAAGGATAAGTGTTTGCGGAGCTAACTTAGTGATATAATGAAGATATTTTCATGTGTGTGTGGTGTGTGTGCCAACATGAAAGGATGTACCAAGGTAAGATAGGACCTAATTATGTCTTTCTCTTGAACCGCATTGAAATTTTATTTATCACATATGTTTTAGAGCTGACTATTGTGGCCGCTACACATTTCATGTTACATGTTTCATCTTGGCTGACCAAAGAGAAAGTTTTTGAATCTTGCGTAGGATATAAATGTAAGATCAAATGTGTCAAGTGAGTAATATAAAGGGTGTGTGAAGCCATTTTGAGATTGTACAAATATACTTACTATAGAAGCAGATTTCATGATGAAATGTGGAAAGGACCACTTTATGTAATGTGATATTGTTGCAGAGGAAGGTTTTGGTAAAGTGATGATGGAGGAGAGTTTTATGAAGTTGTTTTGTTGTGGTAGAGGTTGATATTGTATTTGTGAAGAAGTTAGAGTGTTGTGCAGAGGCCGAAGTGATCAATAGTTAGTATTGTGAGAAGAACATTCAGTTAGCTAAGTTTTTGTTGTGTAAAGATTGTAAGTGGTGTAACTATTCAAGGAGTTGTAGCTTCCTTTGGGTTGTAGCTCATAAATAATATTGTAATCTTATTTTATTTGTGAGGCTAGATTTGGATAGTAGATCCAAGTAGCTTGCTAACCTAGGTTTTTCCCTTCTAGTGTTTTCTACATAAATTTGGTGTTATGGATGTGTGCTTCTATGCTCTTGTGATTTTCATGTTTTAAAATGCTTATGTTAGTTTGAATATTCCTGGAAGAAAAGAATTTGAATAAGTATTGATTCACCCCACTCTTAGTACTTCTGTGTATTCAACAATTTCTATAAGAGCTGAGTACCTTGTATGCAACCTAACAGCTGAGGTAGATCTTGGAGTGGAACACATGGGAACTTAAATACTATTTAATGGAAAGAATCCTCTAGAAGATGATGCAGACATGACAACCTATATTCCTGAAGAATGTGTAGTTGATTTTGAAGAACTTGTTGGGTCTCAAAAATGCAGGTTGTGTATTCTAAGGGGATGCCAAGCCCTATGGTTAAATCTACAACGTTTTTGAGCCAATGACTGGAGTTTGACCTTAACGATCAACTTCTCCCTGTACTTTAGGTCCTGCTACAACCTAGGCAGGTGAACCTTTGATTATCAAAGCAGGTTGTATGATCAAATCTATGTTGGTTTGCTGCTAGTTTATCCAATTACAATGGCATACTTGTAAATCAGATGAAATACTGTAAACTATTTCTAAGGAAAGCAAATAAATTAACCTAAACTCTAACAGAAATAAATAACAAATAACATGAAATGAATCTACAAATGATTTTAAACATAAAATAAATTAATAATTTGATTGGTGCTTTGTCTGTTTGGGCAACGGAGTCAGGATGTCAAAAACAAATACTTATATCAGGTAATAATTCAATTTGATTGGCACATACAATAGTTTGTAACTTGTACAAACGTGCAAGGAAAAAATTATTAATTCATTCTTAATAATCCAAAGGACATAATTGTATTAAATGCAAAACATTAAAAGGATTTTAATCTTTCTGGAAAGAACCAATTTAGGTTTGCAAATTAACAAATTAGATCAACTATGGAGACAAATTAATAACCTAATCAATTAATCGTACTTAATAATCCATTCAATATTTTAAGATTACTATAATTGATGAGAAAGGATTTAATTCTCTGAGAAACCAATCAAATCAATTATACTGAATTATCAACTGTAATCAGACAATTTAAACCTATCCTTGACACATTTAAATTGAATAATCAAAAAATGAATGATATGGAGATAATTAAATTGATTGAATTAAAACAACAAACAGATGATACCGTCACAATGTATCTCGAATTAGAATCCTCCAATGCTACCTCAGAACATATCATGCACCACAGCCTTTCACAGAATGAAATTGCATATAAACTTGCATCAGATATCCAAAAATGGCTTCAATTTGTCTGTGTAAAGAATCTCTATTTCTAACTTAATTCTAACCCTATTCTGACTTTGTTCTAATCCCTCATCCGGGTCTTGGGATCTCTATTTAAAGAGATGCAACAAGCCTCAGACCCGTTACAATAACTAACATAATAGATAGATGGTTTTAAGTACTAAGAAAATAAATCGACCATCTGTTTAATCTTCATAATTGCATTCTTTCATCTCCGGCTTGAAACACTTGATTATATAAATCATAATCCTGCAAAAACAAATCAAATCATTTATTAGACAAATCATATATAAATACATAACTTATATTGAGATAGTCCTTAGGACCTGTGGCGTGTGGTATAGTTTCCTTACTTCCGTTGTATATTCGCTCATGTATTTAGGGTTTTATCCTTTCCATAGAAATCCCTAACTTTTTTTTTTTATTTTTTATGTTGAATGCCTTTGGCAGAAAATGAAATACTCGATATTAACTTTCATTATAGTATCATCGAGAAGAAAATAAAATAATTATTTCATCTCTTCTTTGGCCATTAATTTTTATTTTCACATTTGCTAGTTATATTTTTCATATTTGTTGTGAAAATAATTACCCTTAATTAGGGTTTGACAATAACCGTCATAAAAATAATAATTATTATTCCTATTTACCTTCCCTTAATTATTATTGTTCATTTGTATTAACCTGCATATCTTTCACTTGAGTTGGACAAAATTACTTCAAAAATTATTACTCCTCAGCAAAATATTTTACCCGCCTTTGTATGTTCTTCCAAAATTATCTTATAGGTAAAATAATTACCTTTTGAATTAATTCCTTAAAAATATCAAAAGTCTTTCGCTGTATCGGATTAAATCTTTCGAAAGATAATTCACCTCCAAAATACAATGGTTGGAATATTAATCCAAAGAATGATTTGGACTATCTATTTGCAATTTATAATTTATTAACGAGTTTGATTTTTACCTTTTTGCTTAACTGGGTGCGCTGATTTTTACCTTTTTACCATCAGAAGTAATGCTCCTTGCAAGAGAATCTAAAATGGCTTCAGATCTACTTCTTTCACACAGAAGCATATATGCACTGTTAGGCTTATCATGTTCTTGTGGAGCATTTGTTCTTTTTGGAACATTTTCCGCAATTTTGATCGACTTTGGGTGATGTACATTCTTTTTCAGCTACTTTATCCAAATAAAACTCATGGTAAATCCCACGAAAGCAATATTGAAGATTCAGACCATTCCATATAAGAGGCATGAATTATTAAGGATACAAACCAATTTTGTGTCGTGGTGTTGTGGGCGCCAGTGATCCTAGTGTACTTTATGGATACCCAGATATGGTATTCAATTTTCACATCATTGGTGGGAGCCTTGGTGGGTTTGTTTTCCCATATTGGCGAGATACGTAATATTAGGCAATTGAGGCTGCACATTCAATTCTTTGCCAGTGCAATACAGTTTAATTTAATTCTAGAAGTACTCCTCCCTAAATAGATGGAAGTCTGAAAGCTAGAGTAAGGTATTTTATCAAACGTATTCAATTAAAATATGGGTTTGGTACTCACAAGAAAATTGAGTATGACCAGTTTGAAACGGGCAATGAGTGGTGGCAAGTTGATCCTCGACATTTAGCATTCCTTGGCCAAGCCCCATAATTCCATCTGCATGTTGATGATAGATATCACCAGTGTCTAAATTTTCACAGCCAAACACTGCACGCGGTTGCTTAAGTGCACTTTCATCACCAAAAGACACAATATCCTCTCCAAGTACACCACTGCTATTGCTCATCTCTGCATATTGTCTTTCATACTTGAATTGGTTTTTCACTATATCACAATTACTACAATCAACTCCACATTTTACAAACTGATAGGTGCTTGATAATTCTGGTTGAAATCTTGGATTTTGGTGATTGCCACATTGTGTATAGGTTGAACAGGGAACATATGTAATAGTACTACCTGAACCCACTATCAGTGCAAATTCTTGTGGAGGTGTTCCAATCCGTAGTCTTGTCGTATAGTACCCGTTAGTAAGCAGCTCATCATAAAGCTTCATTTGAGCGCTGGGCAACTTAGGTTTTCCAGTAGTGAGACAGCGAATAATAGAGGAATTTCCCCTCAAAAGTGACAATATGCAGAAGAACCACCGCAGCCGATCAATTTTCCACATTTGTATTGAGGTAGTTGCAATCCTTTACAAGTAGTAAAATCGCGGTGGCTACGAGTATGCACTCCTAGTTCAATCTCTTTCCATCAGATATTTAAGCCCCAAGTGCAAGATAGAATAAGGAATGTGAACCAATGGTTGCAACCATGTCTCTTCAACATCCTCTTGGTCATTTTGTCTTTTAATGACATGAAAATGCAAGAAATTAATAAAAGATTGATTTATTCTTCAAGTTTTCTCCAAAATTTATCTTTGTCTTTCTTAGCTGCCCTGGCAATCCAATTGGCGTGGCGACGTCACAAAGCCTGATTTGCACTCAGTTCCTTATCTTTCATTAAAATGCAAAGATCCCTTCAATCAAATTCACAGAAAGGCTTTTCATGAGACGATATTCAACATCTTCTACTGATAATTTGGTACATTCTGCAATGACTCTCAATGGGATTGTTTGATCTTTTGAAAGTCAGCGGAATTGTTTTCCCATAGCCAATTATCGAATTAAACATTCTCCATCCACAACATGCCAAGTTAGTATTGTTAAATCCATAGGCTTCACCATCACAGATGACCTCTGATAAATCTCATCAGCTTCCATTAAATCGATGTATAGTCCAAAAAGAACGAGAGACTCAAGACTGGATGAAATTATTCTCAAATTTGTAGGCAATTTGCATTCGGATATTGTCAAACTTTAAAGAAGGCCACATGATTTTAAAATCACCTTAGATGCTTGTTGACTTAGCTCAACGAGGTCTAAATAACATGTTACAAGTTGAGGGAAACCCTGAAATAGTGGAGGCACCATTGTCATTTTAAAATTATGGAGAGATAGAGACGTAAGGCACATGAAAAGATAACTCTGAAACCTCCGTTCGAGACTCAAAATCCATCATATTGCCACTACATTTCAAATCGATGGACTTCACACCAGATAAAGAAATCCATAGAAGCCACTTGTGAATGTTGCTATCACACCTCTCACAACTGCTAAGCTAAAAACTTTCCAAGCATTTGAAAACATATCTTTCTAGTATAAGTTAATATGAGTGAGAGAACCCTGGATGAAATGGAATGATCTATATATGATGCATTGTCACCTTATTTCTCTAGGACTAGGGATGCAAATCTTGTGAATAGAAATAAAGAATTCTCAGAAGATTGGTCAGCAAGGTTAGGTAATTGTAATGTAGCTTCACACAATGATATGTTTACTACAAACTTTTCAAAAAAGTGACCTGAAATCACCACGAATTGAATTAATGTATATACAACGGATTTACTGCTTCGAAAAACCCTTTGTGAAGCATTCTTGTCGAATGTCTGCACAAGTCTGAGAAGTACAACTTATTTGCTATGTGCTATGGTATCGCATCCAACTCATACTATTTTGCGGTGTTTACCAGACATTCTTTCCCTTTCCAATGTTTATTTCTGTCACTTGGCATTGCAGAGACCCGAATTCCTCATCTGTATAGATATTAGTGCGAAGATTTTCACGTTCTCTACGCAATGCAGCTTGTGTTGTTTTAGATGCCTGGAGAGCACTTTCCAGCCGCTTCTGAAGTCCCATACACTCTTGTTTGATAATGAAATCTCTATACTATGGAATGAATCATTTAAGTTAAACAACATTTCATAGAGTTTGGAGTGAATTTACACCACCCCGTACAATCATTCCTTTCTCCACTTCATTATCTTCGGGGGGCCATTCTCGTATGTAGAAATTCTGTGCAGTGAGGTATAGAGAATGTTGGGTGAAGACACCTATCAATATCCTCTTCCATCTCTGTATTACATTTGTCTTCAACGTGATATTCTTTCTCAATAATCAATGTTAGACGCGAAGAGAGACAATTTATAACCAAACATAGCATCATGGCATTGCCATTCGAAGGGGAAAGAGAGACAAGTGGCTTGAAGTTGAGTTTCTTGTTACCAAAGGCGTTGACGACAGAGAGACTCAGAAAGGCTGAAGAGTTTAAAAGTGACCCCGCACTAGCTACTGCCTTTGTACATATTATTATTTCTTCTGGCCATTTTTGAATCGTTTGAATGCAAGTTTCAATAATTGATCTCTTCTTTGTGACGAGTTGCAAGCTCCTCAATCTTTGCAGATGCTCCTAACTTTCTATGCCCGGCACCTCCCAACATTTACAATCTATCTCAAGCCACTCCAATGATGTGCAGTGTTGTCAACCTTGTATCTTCTCAACTTTGTTGCCACCTCTTAGTTCAAATACTTCTAGAGAAGCTAATTTATCAAAACTTGGAAGCGTGTCCAACTCTGGACAATTAAATATCTGCCTCAGTCCTCAAAGGTTTACTAGGCCACCAATACCACCGATGTTCCTTAGAACTTTACATCCGTCCACAAGTATATCCTCCACTATTGTTGGTAAGGTGTCGACCTTAGTTAAATGTTCATCATCCCTAATCCTGAGAGTTTGAAGGCCTAGACAACAATCTCCAGAAATTGAAATCCTAGACACTCTTGTGCTTGAGAACAAGTCAAATGATTTAAGTGGATATATAGGTTTGCAATATGAGATCAGAATTCCCAACTATAGGATATCACCTTTTATGTTGAAATCTAATATTTATGCCAACTAATAATTATTTCTTTGTGTATAATATTGCATGTACTATCATTGGCTGGTGCTGTGATGGATGGATTTTTTCACATTCAATCTATGCTACCACCAATATGTTTATTGATTACATTCCTTTTTCCCATAAGTGGATATGATTCTTTCACAAAAAGAGGGGAGTGCCTCATCATCATTTGGGTGAATCAATACAAGAGTAGTGGATAAAATTCAAAATTAAGATATAGCTATGGCCATCTTCAGATAGAAAGCCTAGTGTATCTCCATTTAAAGCCATTTGGATCAGACATAGTCCTCTCCAGAAACCAACAAAATCCTGTAGAGAGATTGAAACGCTGACAGATCAGCACAAAATGATACGCAGGATCTAATGGAATCTATTACTAGATAATCCCGTGATTCTTATAGCACTTATCAAATCAACTTCAATTGAAACTTTGTAAAATTGATAAAGCTTGCAAGCTTTCAATCCGAGTAAAAGAACCCGAGCCTCTGCTTCATTATTTGTTCCTCTTTTTAGTTTTTTTTTTTTTTTTGTTGCTTATGGCAATGTTCTCCTCATCTCAAATAATGCTTCCTGCACCTGATAATCCTGGGTTCTCCCTGTTGATCCGTCAAAATTTTAACTTCATCCATCATTCTAGAGGGTTGCCATCTTGTTCCTATTTATGGGTTGGTTTGAGAGTCAACTCTGTGAGTCCCATGAATGGGGAATTTCCCTTTTTATTTTTATTATTTATTTATTTGTTATTTCTCCATTATCTTGTGTATGAAGACTACATGTGTTAGTGGGCCTATTTGTGTAAGTTGCCTTTTATCTATTTATTGCGATCAATTCCCTATTGGATCATCCTATTCATATATGTTTGAGGGTGTACAAATAGAGGTAATGCCTCTCATTTCTATCTTCACTAAAATGCCCTTGAAATGTCTCCAAATCTGCTTGAATCAGGGAGTTTCATCCACTAACTCAGCAATAGAAATTAGGGGGTATTCGTCCTATAATTTCAGACCTTGAGGGGTTTTGTCCTCAGGTTGTTGAACCATAGCTCACACTACACAAGGAGTAATTTTCAGTTCTAACAGAACTCATTTCATCTCTTAAAGACTTGGGTGCAACAAGAAGGGAAAATGAAGAATATAAGATTAAGATCAAAGAATTGAAAGAAACAATTGTCAAACTAAAAGTTCAAGTTGAAGAAGGTAAGAAGGTTGTAGATTGTTTGAATGCTAGGCTCAATGACAAATTAGTTGGATTCTCCAAACTTGAGGAAGAAATTGTCTTTCTAAGGAAGGAATTGGAAAAATCTAAGGATCAAATAGATAAAGGTCTAAAGCTATAGAAAAGCACCAACATCCTTGATGAAATAATTTGTAGTCAAAGACCTATAAAGAATAAAGGTTGCATTGGATTTGAGAAAGGCTAGAGTTCTAAAACAGATATTACTAAAGGCATCTTTGAAATGAAATTAGAAGTAGCTTGCGTTGAAAACCCTGAGGAGACTAAAGATGAGGAGTAGGAGTTGGATGATGATGACTTCATACTGGTTAGCAATTAGAAGAAAGATCTCAAGAGATCTCCTCCTAGACAAGATGCTAATTCTAGGTTCTCTCAATCCTTCTATGGTTACTGTTATTCTTGTAATAAATTTTGACATAAGGCTATTGATTGTAGAAACAAGACTAGAAGAAATAATAACATGAGGAAGAATTCATTTAAGCCTAAAAAATATAATGCTATGATCTCTCATTCCTTCTATGGCTATTGCTATGCATGCAATAAGTTTGGTCATAGGGTAGTTGAGTGTAGAACTAAAGTAAGTAGAAATGACATGACTCCAGAGTACAAGGTTGTTTGAGCTACAAGTGCAACAACTTTGGGCACAAAGAAAGATTCTGCAAGAATGGTTCTATGAAACCACCTATTCATCACAAGAAGATAGAGAAAATTGTGACTCAACAAAAGAAGGAAATGACAAAGATATGGAGAAAAAGACAAATCAAGATAATGAAAAGAAGGAAGAGTTTGTGCTTCTTCCTAGTGTAGAAGACTTCATTGTTGATTAAGATATGGCATAGGGTTAGGGGGAGCTAATCAAGGCATATACATTCTTTCCCCTTGAGTATTTGTGGCTTCTACAAATGAAAGCTAAGCACACAAATGGGTTAGAATGAAATCAACTGGTGAAGATGTTGATAAGGGAAGACAATTTCTTTTCCCCAAATTTCTAGAGAAGAATATTATGATGCGAAGGATTGTGGAAGGTTCTTGTGTCTCTGTGAGTTCATAGAATAATTCGACAATAGGTTTACCTAACCAGATGAAAGTGCATTAATAAGGAATGTTAGGGAAAAATCAAAATGTACTTATGCTTCCTCTAAATGATCAAATGTCATTTGAAGACAAATCTTTTACATTCAGAGCTAAGGAGAGAAGACCTTTGGATTACTTAGTGAATTGAGCTAAATAAGAATTTCAGATTCTGAGAACTCAAAGTTGGAACCCTATCAAAACAAAGGTATTTATCAGATATGCTAAAACCCTAGTCTTTAAATTAATAGATATGGTGACTCTGCAAGTAGTTGAGGTCTTTGAAAAACCTAGACCAAAATACAAGAAGTATCCATTCAAAGCGATGGAAGTTGATAAAGATAGGGAATTTTCAAATGTTCTGGCATATGTGGTGTACACTAAGGATGTTAGGTTTTACATTCACTGTAAGATAGATGAAATCAATCATATGAAGTTTGAAGAGCTCAAAGATCAACTCTTAGACAATGATGTAAGTTACAAACCAAAGTTTGCAAATGTAGGGGCCAAGCAACTAAACATATGGAAGGATTACCTCAATTTCTGTGATGAGCACGAATGGGTGAGATACATGTTGAGAAAAATTCATGATTAGTTCATATATCTGGATAAGCCCCATTAGATTACTAAGGATGCAATTAGGACAATGCCTGGACTGTGCTCCACTAGACCTATACTAGTAATGAAATCAATTAAAAATGAGAAGGTTATCAAATTAACCAGAGTGACAAGCGAACCTTAACTCTGAATGACATAACTCATCTGAGTGTTAGATATGAAACTATGGGGATTGCATATAAAGTCTATTTCACTAATAAAGAGGGATCCACTACTGGTATGCCATTCACACTGCATACCAAATGGTCAAGGAGGGTAAATATTTTGACCTTTGTGAGGTCATGAAAGAATAACTTTTGGAGAATCTAAGGAGAACAAAGGAAACTGGATACCATTTTAGGTTTGGTACTCTAATAATTTATCTTACATTTTATTTCATGAAACCAGGCTTTAGGGGAAAGGTTTGGAAACAAAGTGTTCCTATTGCTACACAAATCAAAAGTCACATACGAGGCTTTAGTGACCCTAATAACTACAAACAAATGTGCTAGGGCTTCTTTAAAAATTTGCAAACCAGCATGCATGCTAGAGATAGAATTCCCTTTAGGTCAATACAACAATATAAGGAAAATATCACATTCCTAGTGGATAAAGAGTATACTTATATGGAGGTAGTTGAGCCTAGGACTGCATAGATTCCAAGGTTTCCCTGTGAAGTCTCCAGAGAAGAAATAAGGGTCTATGTTGATATTTTGCTGAGAAAACCCAAAGACCCAATTTTTAAGAGGTTCGATACATATAATGAAATCATGAATAAGATGCACAAGAAAAATGTAGAAGAGGAACTTGAGAAGAAAAAAGGTGAGCTACATATAAAGTGGGACATTTAACCTAAAACCACATTTGAAGCCCTTGCAGAGGAAGCACAACATGCTCATGTTGTTCCACTAATTGTACAAGGACCAAGAAGGTCTAGTAGATCAATTTCTACTACTGTAAATGCACCATAACCCTCTAAATCAAATCAAACTACCTCAATCAGAAGAAGAGATGCATTTGAATTTCTAACTCAGATGAAAATAGGTCAAAAGAAGCAATCAAGACAAAAATAACCTACTAAGAGAAGGAAAGTTAATATTGAGGAGGTAGAAGAGTGAAGAGGAAGAAGTAAGAGATGAAGGCACATCTCATCCAAAGAAGAAAGAGAAGAAACCTAAGAAAACTCTTCCACTAGCACCTGAATGAGCATCTCTTTCTTTAGATGCAGTTTTCAATGCTATTTTGCATTATGGCATCCTAAAAGATACAACAGACTTATATCTAGAGGTGCGACCTAAAGACTAGAGCACCATTGAGAAATTCATTGTAATGTATATGCTCAATTTTAATGTCCCGTTAAATGATATTATTGAGTAGGTTCCAGAAAGCTTAGCTAATGTTCTAAGAAAAAGGAGAGAAAGGGCTATTAAAATGGATGATGAATTAAGGCAACAAGCTCTTGATAAGGCTGGGTCTTCCATGACTCAAGAAGAAAAGGACAAAATGGCTCAGATGCAAGCTCAGGAGTTGAGAACAAAGCAAAGGGTAGATTCTCTCATGAGCATGGAGAAAGAAGATCAAGATAAAATTCAAAAAGAAATTGAAGAAGTGACAAATAAAATACTTGAAGACATACAAGTTACTGAGAATATGGAGCAGCCACATGTCTCCTCTGCATGACTCACATCAACAAGATACTCAAGAGGAGTAAGTAGAGCCATCAGCACAAGATGAAAACTAAGCAGTGCAAGGTGAAGGAAATAATGATGTGCATGATAACCCTCTTCTGGAGAATATTGAGCAATAGAGTAATCTTGTTCAACATGAGGAGCAAGTTAATGTTGATATAGGAGAGGGTTCAGAAAAGGAACAAGACACTTCCTCCTCCTCTTCTCTGGTTGACTCAATTAAGGAGTTTTTAGCTCAACAGATGCAAATACAACTAATGGTTACTTCACAACCATTATAGTTTCCTATGTTGGATGGACAAGTTAACTTGTCAAGAATATCCCCCCTTAAGAAGCTACAACTAGGAGACATGCTCCAGTCCACTGCTAGACAAGAAATATTGCAACAAGTGGAAGGAGTTGAAGTATTGGAAGAGGCAATTAAGATCACATAGGAAGAACTGCTTGAGGCAAAAAGAGATCCATCCTTACCACCTACTCAGCAAATGAATCTTATGTTGGAGTCTTTTAAGTCTCATTCATCTTATCTTGAGAAGCAAGTTGAACTGAAGATAACAGAGTAGATAAATAATAAAAGAATAGCTAATGCCTCTGCTAGATGTGCTAAGGCACACAATAAGTTGCAAGAAAATGTGAAAAATATTCAAAAATGCATAGAAGATACCAAAGTTTTGTATCAATTTTGTTTGAACTAGCCTGTAACTACCAAAAGCATAAAAGATCAAGCTGACTCTATTGAGTCATAGCTAATTCAAGTAGCCAAAGTATATGATCCATTGAAAGATAAAGATGGAACTACTAGGGACCAAATAGAAAATCGCCATACTTAGTTAAAGTAGCTCTTGGATCAAAGGGATCAGATAAAGAATGAAATTGGACAATTGAGAGAAGTAGTAAGTATGAGACTAGTAGTTTTGATTGGCACTTTGATAGAAGCTAAAAATGTTGCACAAAAAGTGAAGGTGCCAACCACTTAGGAGGATGCAAAATATTTATACATTTAGTTTGAAAGTCAACTGCACATCCTATCTTTTGTAAAGAACAAATGGGACACTACACTTTCCCAGTTGAAGATGATCTATAAGAATGTTCTTCCTTCCAAGTAAATAGAAAATTCTATGAAGGTAAGACACATTTTCATGATTTTGTAAATATGTGAAGAATAAGTTAGGAGTAATAAGTGACAGACACTCTATATATATTATCCATGTATATCTTAATAAAAATGAAGAACCAGTTCTTGCTAAACTTCAATCTTGAAGAGATTGAGACTACTGCTTAAGGGGATTTGACTAATAAAAGGTGATAAGAAATATTTAGATAGTTGCTAAAACAAAAGAAGACCACTAGCCCTTTTCCATTAATGTTAAAGGGCGATAAATATATGCATATCAGGTCAACTGTTTCCATCAATGACAAAGGGGAAGATTGTTGCATATGGATTGTCATTGATGTCAACAGTGGTATGGAGTGCTATAGTGTGGAAGATTGGAAGTGTTGTCACCTATGAGATCAGAGGAAGATGATTGCAGAATGGTGACCAATAAGTAATCAAAGATGTTGTGAAGCAAAGAACAAAGGAATATATGCTCAGAAGCCAGAGGTATGAAGTAAAGGAGATGAATTGATATCATATGTATAGTAGGAGATGGATCAGTATCATCTCTACACAATCATACCTTATCTTCTGAAGTTAATATCACTAGAGAAAGAATGTTGCATTAATTTGAAGAAATTTGGTTAAGTAAAGTACAAGTTAGAGGCAATGTTGTAGACTTACAAGAAGGTACCACATTCTACCACAGTTGAAGGTAAGGGTATGTGGATTGAAATAATGGCTAGATATCACACTCAGGTACCTAGGTATTAGACTTGAGGTCATAATGTTTTCAGCAAAATGTTTTGGAGATAGAAGTGTGGAGACAATATTGAAATAGGGTAAGTGCAGTCATAGGAAGACAAGAGAATACTCCACACTCTAATGAGCCAAACTCAAAAATAACATCTCACATCAGATCTACAAATGAATTTAAATATCTTCACCAATTTTGCATCAAATTTGACGAAACTAGCTAACTAGTCTTACTCAAGATTAACACCCAAAATATGAAACTTCACCAAAATATTTTTTGATTGATTCCTGATGAAAATAATATGTTATCAGATCTACAGTACTGATTTGCAGCAGCAACAAATAATACAGCTTCGAACAATAAGATTTGGGCAAAACCCACAAAAACTGTCAACACCGTCAATTGCTGAAATACACCAAAAACACCCAAAACTGATATTGTTTGATTTTTGAATGGAAATTACATGAAATATGATCTGATACCATCAAAGTAACAGAATCCAACACCTATAGCACTCAGCAGAAAACTACACAACCAAAACTTCACAACAAGTTGAAATACACATTGGGTATTCTGACCCACAAAGCCAAAATCAACACAAAATTACCCACAACTTCCAATACTAATCTCTGACATTAGAAAATGGAAATATACAGCTAATACATAGAAAACCAAAGGAAATAACAATAGCATCTCTTCCCAACACTTCTGAAACTACCACAGCAACACAAAAAGACTTGCACACACAAACAATGGACACTGCCGAAAACTGCCAGAAACTATTTAATCCTTGAAGCTCTGTGCAACCTCTGGATGAAGCTACTCCTTGTGATCAAATGGTTTGCATCCTCTATCCACTTGAAACTCATGGGTTTTCATCCACAAGCCTCTTTACTCCAATGGGTTTTCGTCCATTGAAGCCACAATCTGTAAATCTGCAAGTTTGAGAGAAAATATCAAATCAACAATAGCCCCAAATCACCAAAATTACATATTTTGTATCAATATTTCATGGGAGAGAGAGGGAAATCTAAGATTCCCACATTTTTCCCTTGATTCCTTGCAATTTTGGGGTATGACAATTGTCATAAGTTGTCATACATGGTCATAAAATCCCCCGCCACTTGTGATTTACCAAGATTTTTGAAATCTTCATGCAAATGGACACCTCACCAAACCCAATGCCCCCTTTTTGAGTCTCAAAATATTTAATTTAATATTTAATTGTCCTCTTGAAATAGATATTAGTTGGACAATATTAAATATTAAATATTTATTCTTCCTATGCTTGCCCAATTAACCCATGGAAGAATAAGATGGGTTAATATTGACCATTAATTAATTATTTTAGAAAGGGGACATGACAAGTCCTCCCTCCTGGAAATTGTTTGTCCTCAAGCAATTCAAGTTTGGATGGTCAAGAATTTCTGGTCCTTCCCATGTTGCATCTTCCATCGGCAAATTCTTCCATTTGATCAAATATTCTGAAATGCTCCTGTTCCTCAATCTTTTATCCCTCATTTCCAAGATCTTTTCAGGTATCAAAATCAACTTCCCTTCATCGTCCAAAGGTGGTAAATCAGATGAAGGTACAATTTTCTATCCAAGGACCTTCTTCAAACAAGAAACATGAAATACATTATGTATCCTGCTATTTGGAGGAAGCTCCAACTCATAAGCTACCTCACCAATTTTCCTAATGATCCTGTAAGGCCCAAAGAACTTAGGCTTAAGCTTTTCAGCCCTAGTCTTCTTCAAAGAGCTTTATTTATATGGCTGTAATCTAAGAAATACCAAGTCTCCCACCTCAAAAAATCTTTCTGTTCTCTTCCTATCTACATATATCTTTTGTTGGTTTTGTACTTGCCTCAAGTTATCTTTTAGTGACCTTATGATCTCTTGACTATGATTGATAAGATCACTAGCTGCAGGTACTCTACTATTTGTAAATATCAAATCAGCAAAAGAAAGTGCATAATAACCATAAAGAGCTTGAAATGGAGGCATACCAATTGACATATGATGTGATGTGTTGTAACAATACTCTCCCAAGTGCAACCATTTGACCCAAGTAGTTTGCTGATCTGAAACATAATTCCTCAAATACCCCTCTATCCACTTGTTAACAATTTCTGTTTGTCCATCTGTTTGTGGATGGTAACTTGTGCTTGGTTTGAGATTTGTTCCTATCAAGTGAAATAGTTCCTTCCAAAAATAACTAAGGAACCTACTATCTCTGTCACTAACAATGTTCTTTGGCAAACCATGCAACTTAAATATCTCTTTGAAAAATAACTCTGCTACTTGAGGAGCCTTAAAATCTAAAGTGATGTGAAAGAAATGAGCATACTTTGTTAATCTATCCACCACCACATATATACAATCCTTACCTTGTACCTTGGGAAGTCCTGTGATAAAGTCTATGGAAATGCTTTCCCATTTCTATTCAAGAATTGGAAGTGGTTGTAGGAGACTTGTAGGAAAAATTTGTTCACCTTTGTTCCTTTGGCAAGTCATGCACTCTTTGGTATGCTTGTGGACATCCTCTTTTAGACCTTTCCAAGAAAATCTCTCATGGATCTGCCTGTATGTTTTGAAGTAACCTTGATGACCAGTCGAGGGAGTGTCATGGAAAGCTCTTAAAATCTTTTCCTTGATTTTTTATTCAGGAACAAGGAAAATTTGGTTCTTGTAATAAATCAGCCCATCATTCACTGTATACTTATCATCTTCTACTAAATCATCCAATACATTAGATGCAAATGTATTTTTGACATATTCAGCAATGATAGAATCTTTCCACTCTACAGAAATAGAAGATAATGAACACAAAGTTGTCTTCCTAGAAAGTGCATCTGCCACCACATTTCTTTTACCCTTCATATATTCTATTTCAAAATCATATGCCTGCAGCTTGCTTACCCACCTTTTTTGGTGATCATTCAAATCTTTTTGATCAAGGAAATACTTCAAACTATTATGATCAGTTTTCACAACAAACTTCCCACACACAAGATATTGTTTAAACTTCTCTAATGCATGCATAATTGCCAACATTTCCTTGTCATGAATGCGATATGTTTTTTCTACATTATTTAGCTTCCTACTCTCAAAAGCAATTGGATCTCCCCCTTGAGTTAGGACAGCCCCAACACCTTCACCCGAAGCATCACATTCAACTACAAAAGGCAATGAAAAATTAGGAATAACAAGCATAGGGCATGAACTCATTACCTCCTTAAACTTGTCAAAAGTTTTCTGAGCTTTTTCAAACCATGCAAAGGCTCCCTTCTTGGTCAAATATGTTAATGGAACAACAAGCTGAGAAAAACCTTTTACAAATCTCCTATAATAGCAACATAGCCCAAAGAATCCTTTCAATTGTGTAAGATTTGTAGGTGGAGGCCAATCAAGTATTGCTTGAATCTTCTGTTAATCTACTTGAACACCCTTAGAACTTATGACATATCCCAAGTAAAAAATTTCAGTTAGTCCAAAGTCACATTTGAACAACTTAGTATAGAAAGATTGCTGCTCCAAAATACCCAAAACTGTATCTAAATGTTCCAAGTGTTCCTTCCAAGTTCTACTGTAGATCAATATATCATCAAAGAAAACCAAGACAAACTTCCTGAGTTGCTTGCTAAATACCTTGTTCATGCATGATTGGAAAGTTGCTGGTGCATTAGTGAGGCCAAAGGGCATGACCAAGAACTCAAAAAGCCCATAATGACACCGAAAAGTTGTCTTTTCCACATCTTTGTCTCTCATCCGAATCTGGTGATATCCTGATCTCAAATCAATCTTAGAAAAATAAACTGCTCCATGCAACTCATCAATAAGTTCATCTATCCTTGGTATGGGATATCTATTCTTAATGGTTTTCTTATTCAAAGCTCTATAGTCAATGCACATCCTTAGAGTGCCATCCTTCTTCTTCACAAGAACTACAGATGATGCAAAAGGACTAGAACTTGGTCTAATGAATCCCATATCTAAGAGCTCTCTGATAGTCTTCTCTCTCTTCCTTGTAACCCCTTGGATGCCTATATGGTATAGTTATAATAGGTTTGGCATGTTTTTCCAACTTTATAACATGCTGAAACCCTCTATCTGGAGGTAATCCTGGGGGTATATCACTGAAAACAATGCTATGCTTATCTAAAATTTCTTGAATTTCAAAATGAAATTTACCCTTTCTATTTGGAGAGCTTGAAGGTTGGATTAAGAAAGTGGCCGACCAAGCAACTTGACCTCTTCTAAAAGTCCTCTCCATCCTCTTTGATGTCACCACTTATGGAGCTCCATTTGAAATCCCTCTGAGTGTAATCTCCTTGCCTTCTGACTGAAACTTGAACTCCATAGTTTAATAGTTCTGATAGTATCCTCCAATAGAATGCAACCATTGAACACCCAAGACAACATCAGTTTCACCAATACCAACAACATAAAAATCATCACAAACCTTGTAGTCTCCCATAGTGATGCTCAATTGTTTGACCACTTTGGTGCATAGCTTAGTGAATCCATCTGTAACAGTCACATTGAACCCTTCAAATTCTTCAGTCTTCAATCCTCTCTTCATTACTAACCCTTCATCAATAAAATTGTGGGTTTCCCCACTATCAATCAAAACAGTCATTTGATGTCCTACTAACACTCCACGAACCATGAAAGGATGATATCTTGGTGCTCCTAAAAGTGCAGCTAATGAACCTTCTTTTTTTGTCTCCTCTTCAACCTCAGATTCAACATCCTCTATGTCATGAAACTCCTCATTATCATCTAAGTCCGAATCCTTATCTGAGACAACCTCTATGTAATGGACTTGTCCCTTTCCCAAACACCTATGTCCAGGGACCCAAGGCTCTTTGCAAGAAAAGCAAAGTTTCTTCCTCCTAAGCTCATTCCTTGTTTCGTCATCCATCTTCTTTGTAGTATTAGGAGTTGTATTTTTTTGTATAGGTGCAGGTGAATGGAATGGTTTTTTCTGGAATCCTCCCTTATGATGCCATGTGTTTGGTTTGGAGGAGTGTGGGAAAGCATTCTTTGGAATTGATGGCTCAAGGGTTAGAGCCCTCTTGATAGCTTCTTGCAAAGTGAGAGGTGTGAAAGACCTGGCAAACACCCTAAGAGGTTCAGTGAGCCTTGTGATGAATAGATGTACTCTTCTCTTCTCTGATATTTTAGGTACCAACAATCTTTTGAAAGTCTTCTATATACTCACTTACTCAGTTCTTTTGCTTAATTTCAGACAATTGGCTGAAATATTCTTCTTCTTTCAGTTCATACCTGTCAAGAATCCTTTGTTTGAAATCACCAAAGGTCTGTACCTGATCATGTCCCAAAGTAGTGCGACCATGGTACCACCATTCATATGCTTCTCCTTGCAAATGTAAAGTGGCAAACTAAACTGCATCCTTCTCTGTCATGGGATTGAGCATAAAGTATGTCTCTATCTTCTACAGCCAAGCTCTAGCTGAAATCTTTTCACTTCCATCAAAGAAAGCTATAGTTAACTTACCCAACTTGTGTTTTAGTTCTTTATTTTTGCCTTTCCCCTTCTTTTGAGATTCACCTCTTCTCAAGAACTCTACATATTCTCCCTAAGACATATCATTCTTGATTTCATCTGCCAATGCATTAGATTCTCCACACCATTTGTTAAGGGTCTCTGCATTGAACAAACTAGTAGTTGTAGACTCAACTTGTTTAGGTTCCTCTTCAGGTAGGAATAAGGGTTTATTTGCAGCCCCTAAATTTTGTGTTTCAATTTCCTTCCCTTTTCCATTGTTACTGTTGTTTGCACCTGAAGTACTACCACCATTGTTTTCATTGTTGTTATTGTTGTTGTTGTTTTGGATCCATTGCAACATTTGCCCAAACATTTCAGCAAGTCTGGTTTGTGCCTCAACCATTTGACTAAATTTCCTTGAAGCATCATCTTCTTCTACATCTCTTCTATCTGCCATTGTTTCCTCCAATTGCAAATTCTTTTGCTCTCTCCTCAAATATCTAATTTCTCTGTCACTTGGTATCATCAATTGTTTGAATAACCTACAGGCTGGAAAGATCATGCTCTGATACCACTATAATGAGCCAAACTCAAAAATAACATCTCACATCAGGTCTGCAAATGAATTTAAATATCTTCACCAATTTTGCATCAAATTTGACGAAACTAGCTAACTAGTCTTACTCAAGATTAACACCCAAAATATGAAACTTCACCAAAATATTTTTTTGATTGATTCTTGATGAAAATAATATGTTATCAGATCTACAGTACTAATTTTCAGCAGCAACAAATAATACAGCTTTGAACAACAAGATTTGGGCAAAACCCACAAAAACTGTCAACACCGTCAACTGCTGAAATACACCAAAAACACCAAAAACTGATATTGTTTGATTTTGAATGGAAAGTACATGAAATATGATCTGATACCATCAAAGTAACAGCATCAAACACCTACAACACTCAATAACAAACTACACAACTAAAACTTCACAACAAGCTGAAATACACATTGGGTATTCTAACCCACAAAGCCAAAATCAACACAAAATTACCCACAACTTCCAATACTAATCTCTGACATTAGAAAATAGAAATCTACAGCTACTACATAGAAAACCAAAGGAAATAACAATATCAGCTCTTCCCAACACTTCTGAAACTACCACAGCAGCACAAAAAGACTTGTACACACAAACAATGGACACTGCCAAAAACTGCCAGAAACTATTTAATCCTTGAAGCTCTATGCAACCTCTGGATGAAGCTACTCCTTGTGATCAAATGGTTTGTGTCCTCTGGCCACATGAAACTCATGGGTTTTCATCCACAAGCCTCTTTACTCCAATGGGTTTTCGTCCATTGAAGCCACAATCTGTAAATCTACAAGTTTGAGAGAAAATATCAAATCAACAATAGCCCCAAATCACCAAAATTACATATTTTGTATCAATATTTCATGGGAGAGAGAGGGAAATATAATATTCCCATGTTTTTCCTTGATTCCTTGATATTTTGGGGTATGACAATTTTTATAAGTTGTCATACATGGTCATAAAATCCCCTGCCACTTGTGATTTACCAAGATTTTTGAAATCTTCATGCAAATGGACACCTCACCAAACCCAATGCCCCCTTTTTGAGTCTCAAAATATTTAATTTAATATTTAATTGTCCTCTTGAAATAGATATTAGTTGGACAATATTAAATATTAAATATTTATTCTTCCTATGTGTTGGTGCCTGAATTCATTGTCAGTTAATTTAGCAATTTTCATGTAGGCACCATCCTGAAATATCCATTATGCATTTGCCTTGCGCAAATATTGCATCATTGAACCTCCCACTTGAACCTTTTTGTTTTGGTTCAAGGTTCAATGGTTCGAAGCTTTTTTGCCTATGGAGTATTATTTTTGATGTTTGAACCATCACGTTGAACCCTAGTGTTGAACCCTTTTGGTTCGGGGTTCAACGGTTCGAGGCTTTGTGTTTGTGTTCGGTGAATGTTCTTTTTGAAGTGCTCCGTTCGGCATTGAACTTCTCGGTTGAACCAGTTCATGGTTCAATGGTTCAATAGTTCAGCGCTTTACATTTTTGGTCTTATCGGAGTGATCAGCCTCATTGGCGAAAGATTTCTTGAGTGCTCCGATTGTTTTGGTCTGGCCGATGGATGTCCATCGGCATGTGTTTGGCTGTCGGCAAAGCAAATTTGTGGCTCACCGATGTAAGGAGTTTGGCCGATGGAGGAGTAGTGTGTGGCTGGCAAAGATGTTGTTGGCGTGACCTTTGAGATTTGCAGGAAGCTTTTTGGATGCTTCGATGGTGTGTGTTACACCGACGGAAGGGGAAGAGCCAGGGTCTATCGACATGGGTTGTATTATCGGGTGAACGGTGAAATGGTTGGCCAATAGACTAATCTCTGGCTAATGAAGGGAAGTGTTGTGTATGGTCTTCAGCGTGACTTGTGTTGTCGGTGAGGATGGATTGTGGTGGGCCGACAGTGGGAGGTCTCACCGATGAAGGAGCAGAGTATAATTCGTTGGTGCATCAATGAGAGTGTGGTCTATTGGCAGAGGGATGTTTTGCTTGGCCGACAGTATTGGTCTGGCCGACAGGGGATTGCGGTGGCTTCATCAGTGTAACTGATGAGATCGGTGAAGGTTTGGATGGTTGGCCTGATGATGCATCTCTGGCCGATGGGGAAGAGAAGGTAGCGGTCGGCGAGACCGTTGAGATCGGAAGGAGAATTCTGGGGTGTGCCGATGGCTTGGGTTTTGGCGATGGGCTTTTGGAGAAGGCTTATGCGTCGAGCGCAACAAAAGGCGCTCGACACCTATTATGCTCGCGACCATGTTTTTAAGGTATCGAAGGAGTCTCCGCGGCACCAATGTGGGACTATTCTTCCTACACATTTGAAACTTCAGTAAAGTGCATTTTGGCGGGAACTTCTGTTTGAACGCAGTGACAGTTTCTAGGTAGGCCGCGGGTGGTTGAGGCCTTTAATGGCGACGGTGCAGAGGTATGGGCAATGGTACACATGATCATGTCACCTATTTTTTGAGTGAAGATTCCCAGATGGTGGCACAGGGCTCAAGGCTTCTCTTGTCTATTGTTGCAATAACTTCTGAGCGCCATTCCTTTGTGGAGTCTGTATCTGGCAGATTTTTGATTTTTGACCATGTAATTAATTGCTGTGGGTACACTTTCTGGCCAATATAGGCAGACTGTGTTACCATTTTTGACGTTGTTGAAAACTGGACATTTTAGCTCTGTAATAAGATACAACTGGTTTTGGTTGCTCTGTGCAGCTAAACTTGCGAGTTTATGTATCTCCTGTTGTACGTTTGTGCATGAATCCACTGATTTCATGGTCAATTTTATATGAATAATGCTATGTTTGCATGTGTTATGCTAATTCTATCTCCAGTTTTGAATGTATCTTTCTTCTGAGTCCAGGCATTCAAGGAATGTCTGAGATTCTAGAACATAGAATTCTTGTGTTGAATGTTTAATCTTTTAACTTCTGCTCAAGGGGTAGATTAAACTATTTTTAGATTGAATATTGGGAAGGGTATACTGCAATAGGGATGCCATAAGTATAGACAGCTTAACACTCTGTATTGGGAGATATCTGTAAGGCAGATATCATGTATATCCCCCTAAAATCCAGTTTTAGTTGTTCATGCTGATCATTCACAGGTGTATGTCTACCGACTCCAAGCCCTGGATAGGCACCAATCTAGCTCTGTGTTGAGGTTATATACCATGTCCAGCTTTGCATCCAAAAATCAAATCAAACCATTTCATCCTTCCACCTGTTAGTTGTAGGAGTAGGATTAGGATCCCTGCATGCTCTCATACCCAACCAGACATCATGTCCAAGAATGTTTCCAACCTTGTGATTTGTTACACAAATCTTGGTCCATACATGAGAGTATTCTACCTGCTGCCGTCAAGTTAAATCCTTCTGTCATTGAGCTAGTCAAGGTTATACTTTTATCAAATAGGGACACCCCCTTGGTGCGGCAGAACCAGAAGTGAAGGGGAGGAGCTCACACAAGCTCCTGTATTCAGTTGGCTGAATCTGCCTGTGCATTAGAACTGGCAAACCCTAATGCTGATTCAGAAGCAAAAACCAACAAAAATGGCGACTCCGCTGGGGATGGTGATTTGAAAATTGTTATTTTTGTCTTCCTTGGTGAAATATCTATGTGCCCATCTGAGTCACCAACAAAAATGGCGACTCTGCTGGGGAGTCTTTCACGTGAATGATGATGCTCTGCTGGTGGTATGAACTCAGAAAAATATATGTTGAGCTTTCAGCTGCTGTAAATTTTGTCCTCTCTGGAGAGGTGGCGACTCTGCAAAAGATCTAAATGCACATGAAAAGTTGATGTGTGTTGTGACAAAAATGTGCTGTTCAGACTTCAGCATCTGTATGAGAAAAGGTACCTTGTTCCTTCCCCTTTATATTTGTTGTTTTACTGCATAAGTTAGATGCCAGGGGAAACCTTAGGTCTTAGGTAGACAAAGGATGTCTAAGAGTAAGATTTTTATGAATCCAAGTATGAATTATCCCATACTCAGCGGTGAAATGTTGGATAAAAGAATAGAAGAGATAAGAAATAGGTTGATATTCTTAGAGGCTGAGCAGGCCCAGTTAAAAAATAATAACCCTGTTGTGTCTGCCAGTCAGAAAGCTAAACCTCCTGCCACCCCTTTTGATCCTTTGTATGACCAATTAGATTTGTCATGGGTTGACTATAAAGTAGAAACTATGCCTGCTAGGATATACTATCAGATGCCCAGATTTAGTGGTCACAGTGTATGTGATGGGAATGCACATATCCAAAATGTTCATGAGTTCATGGGAAAGCATTCATTCAGAGATGAGGATATGTGGATGAGGTTTTTTGTTAGATCCTTTGATGCAAAAGCAAAAGACTGGTATTTGAGCTTTTCAAAAGGATCCTTTGCCTATTGGGATGAGCTTGCTAACTGTTTCAAGGAAGAATTTGCAAAAGAACCAGCTGATCTTGTTGCAGAATTGATGAGAATCAGAAAATAAGATGAAGAGCCATGTGTTGATTTCAGTCATAGGTTTGCAGTAGCCTTTTCACAGAACCCAGAAGTCTTCAGACCTGATATTTCAGCCTATGTAGGCATATTCTTTGAGGCTTTTGAGGAGGGCTCTAGTGCATTACTGAGGGATTTCAAGGTGACAAGTATGCAAATGGCATACAAGTTCGTAGAAAATATAGAAAAAATCAGAAATGAGCACTTATTGAAACCCCTGTCCACAGGCTTTGGTGTGAAAAATAGTTGTGAAGCTGCAAATGACCAAATAATTAAAGCATCATGTACAGATAAAAATTAAAATGAAAGCATAGAGGTTGAGACTGTTGTATCTAAACATAATGCTAACAATACAGCTCAACTGGATTGTTCACCAGTTGAGGATGCCAATGAAGGAACTAATGAAGACTCCCATTGCAATGATGAGGCAGTGGCCATGAAAACCACAATGAGGTTGTGGACAGTAATGAGCAACTTTTGGAATGGACCTGTGGAGACAATTGTGAGTATTGTACTCAAGACAGAGAAGGTATAAGCAAATAGAAAAACAGTCCCATGTGTGACCCATTGCCTACCTTTCAAACACATGGAGATCATGAAGAGCAGTTAGAAATTGAAATAAGTGCTAGTGCAGAGCATGATTGTTTTTCATTTGATGGTTGTTTTGCTTATGACACACAGGCTGATACTCCTCCACGGAGTGAATCCATTGGTGATGAAAATGCGTGCTCTGCTGCCCATGAACCAATGGCATACTACGATGAAACTGATGCACCTGGGTCACCCATTTATGACACATGTGATGATGAGGATTTGTGTGAGTATGGTGAGGATCTAGACATTGTTTTTGACTTGGATTCTATTTCTCATCCTGATGAAAGAGGAAACAACATACATCAGGTAAGTGATTGTAAAGATGTGCCAGATTGTAAAAAGATGCCAGAGCCTGATCTTTTCCAGTTTGGTGTTGCTATTAGTTGTGTGCATGATGTGCACAATTGTGAATTTGAAAGCTTTTCTTTTGAGAGGCCAGTGTATAAAGAGAGCCCTGTTTTTCCTAGTTGTGTGGTGGACTTCAAGTGCTTTCAATTTTCAGTCCAGCTAGGAGATCATTTTGCAATGCATAGTGATGATAACCTGTGTTCTATGCCATTTGAGTATGCATTGCTTGATACATTCTGCATCCATCTGTTGCCTGATGCTGAGGGTTGTTTGCATAAGGGTGACAGTGACAAACTGAATTAGAAGGTTGAACATGCAAATGACCAAGGTAGCTTATGGTCAGATCATGGTAGCACTCTCAGGCTTGACCCAGTGTATGCAGATGAGAACAAGGTGTTTGACAAGGGGAAATATTAGTTTTCCTTTTCTTGGTGGCCTTAGGCCATCAAGTTTGATTGGTGATGCAGATCATGGTAACTTCATGACTCTATGCCCAATAGATAAGGCACTGGTCTGCATCCCAGAGATCTGGGGTTCTCGCTGCAGTCTTGCACCTGCACGTCCCCAATCAAAGCCACTGTTGGTGCCTGAATTCACTGTCAGTTAATTTAGCAATTTTCATGCAGGCACCATCCCGAAATATCCAAAAGGTTCTAAGTTTTGGCACCCCTTCAGTGTTTTTCAGCATCTACATCTCATTTCTTGAGGAGGGTCTTCATCTTTTCTCCATCGGCATGCTTTCATTTTTGTGTCTTTGACATTTTGGTTTGAACTTGAACCCTTTTTCTCTAAGTTCAATGGTTCAGCGGTTTGAGGTTCATTTTTCTTCTAATGGGTCGCATTATGCATTTGCCTTGCGCAAATATTGCATCGTTGAACCTCCCACTTGAACCTTTTTGTTTTGGTTCAAGGTTCATTGGTTCGAAGCTTTTTTGCCTATGGAGTATTATTTTTGATGTTTGAACCATCGTGTTGAACCCTAGTGTTGAACCCTTTTGGTTTGGGGTTCAACGGTTCAAGGCTTTGTGTTTGTGTTCGACGAATGTTCTTTTTGAAGTGCTCCGTTTAGCATTGAACTTCTCGGTTGAACCATCAGGTTGAACCAGTTCGTGGTTCAATGGTTCAACAGTTTAGCACTTTACGTTTTTGGTCTTATCAGAGTGATCGGCCTCATCGGCGAAAGATTTCTTGAGTGCTCCGATTGTTTTGGTTTGGCCGATGGATGTCCATCGGCGTGTGTTTGGCTGTCGGCGAAGCAAATTTGTGGCCCGCCGATGTAAGGAGTTTGGCCGATGGAGGAGCAATGTGTGGCTGGTGAAGATGTCGTCAGTGTGACCTTTGAGATCAGCAGGAAGCTTTTTGGATGCTTCGATGGTGTGTGTTACACCGACGGAAGGGGAAGAGCCAGGGTCTATCGGCATGGGTTGTATTGTCAGGTGAATGGTGAAATGGTTGGCCGATAGACTAATCTCTGGCCGATGAAGGGAAGTGTTGTGTATGGTCTTCGGCGTGACTTGTGTTGTCGGCGAGGATGGATTGTGGTGGGCCGACAGTGGGAGGTCTTGCCGATGAAGGAGCAGAGTATAATTCATTGGTGCATCGGTGAGAGTGTGGTCTATCGGCAGAGGGATCTTTTGCTTGGCCAACGGTATTGGTCTAGCCGACAGGGGATTGCGGTGGCTTCATCGGTGTAACTGATGAGATCGGCGAAGGTTTGGATGGTTGGCCCGATGATGCATCTCTGGCCGATGGGGAAGTGAAGGTAGCAGTCGGCGAGACCATTGAGATCGGAAGGAGAATTCTGGGGTGTGCCAATGGCTTGGGTTTTGGCGATGGGCTTTTGGAGAAGGCTTATGCGTCGAGCGCGGCAAAAGGTGCTCGACACCTATTATGCTCACGACCATGTTTTTAAGGTATTGAAGGAGTCTCCGTGGCACCAATGTGGGACTATTCTTCCTGCACATTTGAAACTTCAGTAAAGTGCATTTTGGCGGGAACTTCTGTTTGAACACAGCGACGGTTTCCAGGTAGGCCGCGGGTGGTTGAGGCCTTTAATGGCGACGGTGCAGAGGTATGGGTAATGGTACACGTGATCATGTCACCCATTTTTTGAGTGAAGACTCCCAGATGGCGGCGCAGGGATCGAGGCTTCTCTTGTCTGTTGCTGCAATAACTTCTGAGTGCCATTCCTTTGTGGAGTCTGTATTTGGTAGATTTTTGATTTTTGACCATGTAATTAATTGCTGCGGGTACACTTTCTGGCCAATATAGGCAGAATGTGTTACCATTTTTGATGTTGTTGAAAACTAGACATTTTGGCTCTGTAATAAGATACAACTGGTTTTGGTTGCTCTGTGCAGCTAAACTTGTGAGTTTATGTATCTCTTGTTGTACGTTTGTGCATGAATCCACTGATTTCATGGTCAATTTTATATGAATAATGCTATGTTTGCATCTGTTATGTTGATTCTGTCTCCAGTTTTGCATGTATCTTTCTTCTGAGTCCAGGCATTCAAGGAATGTCTGAGATTCTAGAACATAGAATTCCTGTGTTGAATGTTTAATCTTTTAACTTCTGCTCAAGGGGTAGATTAAACTGTTTTCAGATTGAATATTGGGAAGGGTATACTGCAATAGGGATGCCATAAGTATAGACAGCTTAACACTCTGTATTGGGAGATATCTGTAAGGCAGATATCATGTATATCCCCCTGAAATCCAGTTTTAGTTGTTCATGCTGATCATTCACAGGTGTATGTCTACCGACTCCAAGCCCTGGATAGGCACCAATCTATCTCTGTGTTAAGGTTATATACCATGTCCAGCTTTGCATCCAAAAATTAAATCAAACCATTTCATCCTTCCACCTGTTAGTTGTAGGAGTAGGATTAGGATCCCTGCATGCTCTCATACCCAACCAGACATCATGTCCAAGAAGGTTGCCAACCTTGTGATTTGTTACACAAATCTTGGTCCATATATGAGAGTATTCTGCCTATTGCCGTCAAGTTAAATCCTTCTGTCATTGAGCTAGTCAAGGTTATACTTTTATCAAATAGGGACACCCCCCTTGGTGCGGTAGAACCAGAAGTGAAGGGGAGGAGCTCACGCAAGCTCCTGTATTTAGTTGGTTGAATCTGCCTATGCATTAGAACTGGCAAACCCTAATGCTGATTCAGAAGCAAAAACCAACACTATGCTTGCCCAATTAACCCATGGAAGAATAAGATGGGTTAATATTCACCATTAATTAATTATTTTAGAAAGGGGACATGACACACACTTCTCTACAAATGAAGATATGATGGTGCAAATTGGATGATAAGAAGATATGAGTGAAAAGTATGTGTGCTTCAAGTTTCTGATGATAATATGTACTATAATTTCTTCTCCAGTGTCAGCTGTGTGAAGACATGCCTTGGTGCATGTTTAGGGTTAAAAATGAAGAGGATTGATTTTAATGGTTTGTGTTGATCCTCCTCTCACCACCAGACATTCAAGGACATTCAATCAAGTAGAAACTCTACTATAGATCTCCTGTCACTTGGAACATAGGGGAAGATTGGAATTATGTGATTTTATTATTCAATTAAGCCCAATTATGCTCAAAACCCTAATTTCATAAATTTGTAAACAAACAAATTATAGAAAATGATTGCACACAAAGATATCAAATGACAACTAAAGACATACCAGATTTTGAAGTTTGGTGTGCAGAAAAGTTGGGGACTAATGAGTGGGCACCCTAGTCTAGTGCCTCAGTTTTTGTCAGGATCTAGAAATGTTGTCTGCAACACAATTCTATTGTTTTGGAGATTTCATAGTTGTGGGATCTAGAGGACTAATGAGTAGACACCTGAGTCTAGGTCCCTATTTTCTTCTTTATTCTATACTTCTAACAGTCTACACTACTCTCTTGCTACTCCACTTCTTTCACATCTATAACTTGTAAGTTGCAATCATAGAAAAGTGGGTTGGGGGTTGGGTGTTTAGAGGCTTGCCTCAGTCAAGCCCTAGAGAAATATTCAAGTCTTCCAAACACCATTGTCAAATAAAGATTGTGTATCTCTGCAAGATAGAAGCAAAATCCAAATGATAAATGATAGAAAACATAATCGATATCACCTTGTAGTAAAGATCTCATGGAAGGAAGATGCTCTTCATGCCATGAGGAGATGGATGCCAAATCTGCAAATACAAACACAATAACAACACAAAATTCTACTTTGCAACACAATGAATGCCTTGAATCACTTTCACAAAAGCTTGTCAATCAAAATGTCCATCTAGTTTTTATCTAGTTTACACATGAATCACTAATCATGCTTATATATGCAACTACAAACATTCCCGCTAAGAATTTCTTAATTCAAACTTAGGATGTTGACATAGGACCTAAGTAATGGTCATAAACTGACACCCAAAAATAGGTCCTGACCTAAAATAGGGTAGGACTAGGGCGTGGCTACCCAAGTCCACCCCTCTATTTTAGACAAGATTTATCATAAATGCACCCCCTAAGTCCCATTTGCCATGCAACCTTAGGGTTTTCTCATTGGGAGTCATTATAATCATGCAAGATGCTCTACAAGCATTCTAAAGGACCTGAAAGCTAAACCTTAAGAGCGAAAAGCCCCCAAGGGGACATTTTTTGACATAACATTTAGCCCCCACTTTAATGTATGTATAAATGCAAGGCTAATACATACATTAAAGTATGGTCAACAAACACAGTAAACACGCTAAGAACAAAGAAGACACACCAGTCACAATGAAGATAGTAACAGGCACACAAAACATGGAGAAGACGGTTATAGTCACACAAGACATAGAGAAGACAACATTGAAGACACATAAAACATAGTGAAAGCATTGATTATTTTCTTTTTCTTTTTCTCATATATAAAATGCAAATGCAAGTATAAGGAAAGTAAACACACTACCCATAATGCAAGAGGGAGTCATCGCCACTGGTCTTTAAATTGCATATGGGGCAATAGAAATGCAAAACAAATCTCAAAGTGTAGGAGGGTCTCATTGCAACTAGTCTTTAAGATTGCAGTTGAGAACAAACACGCCATACAAATCCCAAAGCATAGGAAGGACTCATTGCCACCGATCTTTAAACTATGCTTGGCAACAAACATGCCATACACACACACATTGAAGACACAGAGAAAACACAGTAGATAAGCGATGGGGTGTACCTATTTCTAGGTTCATCACCATCTTAGGCACATTACAGGCACACACTGACGATTGGGCTTTGCCACAACAATTGCCGAAGACATGCTAAGGGTTAAGATAGTCTTAGATCTACTCCCTGTCTTTGCAAAGGACTTTTAGAAAATGATAGGATGTGCACTCTCCTTGAAAAATACACCATCCTTGCCTCCACAAAGGGATTAAGGTAAAAAGGATATGCGTGATATGTTGATAACTGAGAGGGGGGGTGAATCAGTTATCTTAATTATTTCTACTTCCTCATTCTTTTTTACAATTAATTCAACATCAAATCATATTAGCAAGCATAACCATGAAACAAAAATAACATCATTACACATGACACAATGATTTTGACGTGGAAAACCCTGTTAAGGGAAAAACCATGGGGTGACTAACCCAAGATTGTATTCCCTGTTAAAAGAATAAGATGATACAGAATGGTACTTGCCAATTAGGGCTCACTGCTTGAGCACACTGCTCACAAGAGGCTCACTGCCTACAAAAGACTCACTGTCTATAATAAATAAAGAAGGTAACAAGATACTTGAATTGATGAGAAGCATCCACACATGCTGAGGTTCAGTTCCAGTTAAGCCCAATATACTGATTTGTTGCACTTCATTCTTTCTCTTCTTTGGTGCTACTGTCTTGTCACATTTCAAACCTGTCTTACCACCTTCACACTACTCTTCTGCTTTTTCTCACTCTTTTTAACATTCAACCACACATCTTCACATCTAAATACATCTAGTATATATATTCATACCAATGATTTCAACACCTTTCTAGTCGACATCCGGAATAGTCAATATTTTCCCAAACTTTGATCTGTCGGCTGAATCCTTGCTTGCCAAGTGATGCGTATCAAGGAGATGCTTATAGAAGTCATCAATTATGTCATCCAATCATGAATGATACCTAAGGAAGCTTGATCACCATCAATATCTCATCTGAATTTAGGTCTGATTCTCTACTGGTCAGTTCTTCCTCTGTCTACTCTACCAAAAAAGAGCCCAACACTCAAGTGCTCATGTCTCTTCACTCTTACATCACCAGAGGCTCAATCCTTGTAATCTATTAGATAAGGTACTCCTCTTAACTTCCTCAAGTCCACACTTTACTAAGATACTTCCTCTAAGAGATCCGGACTTGATTGTCAGACCTTGCCACATGCTCTGTTCTTATTTACCAAACCACAACACTCTTCAATCTGACTTCCGGTATAGACATACCATGTCCTGCAGATGTGTGGGATGGTCTTTTTTGCCATCAATGACAACATTCATGAAGCCATATAGTGTCTCTTGCCAACAATCTCCCCCTTTGGCATTGATGGCAACACTTAGTGAAAAATGACTAAGTGTCACACTACACTCCCTTTTGGCTAATGCTATGTTCTAATGTACATTTTACCAGAGCTCCCCCTTAGTTGGATCCCACATTTTGCACTACTCCTCACTCCCCCTTTGACATCAATGGCAAAGGGTAGGGTTCGTACACCAAAATTCCAAAAACAATCTATACTTGGCCGCATAAACATATATATACATGTTTTACATATACTGAATTATATCTGCAAAAGTGGTTTTCAATTGCACTACTTCTGTTGCCCAACTCTTCTTCATCCTATCCAAAATTGAGATGTGACCACTCAACAGGAATGCAAAAGCTTCTGCTCTCTTTAGATCTGTTGGATCATTGGTCCAGGCTGTGGTTTGAGCATCAGTTAGAGCCTTATGCATGGCCTCTAACTTAGGGAGAATGATCCCTCTAAGTTCACCCATCCAGCTTATTATGTTCTTCCTTTCCTTCTCAAGTTTCTTTATTGCATTTGTGACTGCAATAGTTTGACACTCTTGATTTACTATGGAAGAGGAGAGAGGATCAGAACTTTGAGACAAACTTAGAAGTTTATCCTCTTGCTCTTTTACTTTCTTCTCAATATCTTTTGTTACTATGGGCCAGGATAAACAAAATTTATACATATCTCTACCATCTTTAAGATCAATTTCTAGGCTCTTAATTCTGATATCCATAACTTTTCTATCATTGGTTATTAGCCCTTGTACCTCTGATAATATTTTTACCAAAAAATCCTTCCAGACCTTATCTTCTGCTGACTTCTCTAAGGAATCAAAATGTGTGCTAACATTATTAACTAGAGATTTGAGATTACTGGATGAAGAGGTTGAGGGATCCTTCTAAAAAGATGGCATGATTTTATCCAATACACCAGATGCAATCTCTAGGAGCTTGTAGTCTTCCATGTGAGACTTTAGAAGTTTTTCTTTTTCCTTTGCTGAAGTAAAGGATGCTAGCTTCATGGTTTGAACCGGGGAGAGGGAGTCAAAATTGAATGGTCCTTGAAGAAGTTCCGGTTCATCAAATTCCATCATCTCCTTGGTTAAGAATTCTTTGACTGCTTCTACTATGTCTCTTGCTAGTGATAGGGTTTTGTCCCCTTCTGTAGCCTTACCACTGTCATCTTCTTTTTTCTTCTTTTGCTTCTTGACTGATCTTCTCTTCTAGTCTTTCTTCTCCTTTAGACCCGGAGTCTACAGGAGAAACCAGATGAGAGATATTTACTTCTTCTTGGACTTCCTCTTCCGGAATAGAGGAATCTAAATCTTTATCTTTTTCTTCACCTGTCTCCTTTGCCTCTTCTGCCATTTTCTCAGTAGATTCTTCTTTGTCATCCATGTTGGAGGGATCATCTCCTAAATCCTCTATAATAGGAATATTGAATCTTTTATAGGCATTCCAGAGGATTTCTTTTGTTTCTCTTGCCAATTTATTAGTCTCACCAAGCATGAGCTAATTCATTGTAGCCTTACTCCAGAACTCATCCTTGCAATCTTTGAAGATCATATCCATTTGTTTTTGAGTAACTGAAGGATAGAGTTGAATAGCTATCTATTCTCTAATCCCTAAGTCCTTAGCCTTGGCATTTTCTATTCTCATTTCAAGTTCCTTCTCTAAACTTTTAGGAATTAGAGAAATTATTTCAATAAATGCTTTATTGTATATGTTCAAGTAATTAATTGTGGCTTCCTCCAAGATCTTTCTATCTGCATCATTAAATGCATCATAGAATTCTGTTATTGGTTTTAGGTTTCCATCCACAGTAACTACTTTAACTACATCATCTAATGACAGAGTGGACCTTTCAACAAACTCTTCTGCCTCTGCCTCCTTGGTTTCACTAGATACTTTCTTCTTCTTCTTCATCTTCTTGATCTCTTCATCAGATTCTATCTCTTCATCATCCTTCCGACTGATGTAAGACCTTGTTGCCTTTGTCTTTGTTCTCTTTTCACTTTTACCGGATAATTTTGCTTCTGGTTTTGATGCTTTTGAGCTCTTAGTAGTGGCGGATGCAGAGCTCTTAGAGGATTTGGTCTAGGAGGGGGCTTCTATTGGAGCACTTTCCTTTTTTGCCTTTTCCTTTTATTTTTTTGCCCTTTCCATCTTATCCCTATTTGCATCAAGTGCCTCTTCTGAGATGCCATATCTTTTGGCAACATTCTCTACTTCTTTTCTCACTTTTCTCTTCATCTCTGGTTGCCTTAGGTCCACATGAATCTTCACACTCAGCTCTTCAAAGGTTCCAAACCTTTCTGCCTTGGGATCCTTGGGCTGACTTAGCACGTGCTGAACATGTAGCTCTACAATTTTCTCATCCACTTCATACTCCATTGGCATGATCCACACTATTCTTGGTTCCACTGCCTCCATTAGGCATTGATCAGTTTCTACCATAAAGCATATTGTATCCTTGTACTTTTCAACTAGGGATTGAGGAATTCTCTCTCTAGCTTGCATCATGTTTTGAAAGTTCTTAAAGCACCCCCAAAGTGTTGTATTTTGTGCATTAGACAGAGTATCAGGCCACCATATTTGAAGGAATTCTTCTTATCCTTCTTTATCTTCTGCAGGTTCTCCAAAAGTTGGTTTAGAAGGAGCTCACACAGATCATAATTTGCATTCTTTCTCAACATTTCATAAGCAGTGTAAATTACAGTTCCAGGTACTAAATTTTCCCTGCTAGAGTGATATAACTTATAACCAATGATTATGGAGGCAAAATTGATATCTAGATTAGTGATATCTTCTATTGTCATCGCTCTCTTGTCAAACCTTGATCTAGTAGCTTCACTCACAGTTTGATTCTTGACAGATTTGAGAACAGGTAACCCTCCGGATGAGTACAAACCAGTTACCGCTTTAATAGAATCTTCTGTGATCTTGAATGGTTTATTTAGCCACATGTAGTTGTCATGCACTCTGCTCAAAACATACCTGACCCACTCATCTTCAGCAAAATAGGGGAAATGAATGTACTGCCCAAAATGTTTTTCCTGGATGGCCTTAAATTGGGGTTTAAGTTCAAATGATTCATTTATCAGTTCCTTGTGGTAGATATCCCTCAATTTGAATTCTCTGAATTCTTCAATGTTTACATGAATGTAAACCCTAATATCTTCTACATGCAACTCCATGCAGAACACCAGAAAATGCCCATAGGGGATCTACTTCTAGGGATTTGTAGGGATGTTTCTTGAATTTGGGGTGAGGCCTATCAATGATCTTCACAATATTTAGAGTAGCCATCCTTCAAAGTATTTACTGAGAGATATTCAATAAAGGTAAATACCTTTTGCACTTCTAGGGTTCGCGGGGAGTGAGCTGAATTGATTTGCTAGATGAATCAACTTCGGTGGTTGATCATTGAGAAATTTGAAACAATTTGTTGCGGAGCTCCTTTTCTTTTTCTTCTTAGATGCAAATGTACAAATGATGTGTGAATGAACCCTTTTATTTCTAAGAAAACCCTAATTCCACATTGCAATAAATGCACAACTTAAGTCATTCCGGTTGTCTTGTTCTTCTTAAATTGAGTTAGATCTTTTTTGGATCACTGAGATACACTTAGAGTTATTCTTGGTGAATAGTGACAAACTATCTTCCTTTCCTTAATCATTTGAACTATCCACAGATCAAGATTCCACAATTTTTTAATCAAGCTGGACCTAACTGTGAGAATCCTATTTTTATCGAATGACAGTCAAACCGGATCAATCTTGGAAGATTAGACTCTTCAAACCTTCTTGCGAATCTTTCATATTTTTACCAAACTTACTTTAGATGTTTCTATGAGAATCCTTTAATCCGCAACTTCCATGTGCCAATTTTAGGCACCAATTGACTGGCTGTGGGAATTTGTTTTTCTTAATGACTCCCCCTAAGTCAGAGCTCATCTATTCAATTTCTGGAAGGATTATCAGTACCAAATTTTGGTGCAGATCCATCCCCAACATTCTCTGTGCTTCTCTTCACCCAAATCTTGTTCATCTCTTTTTGAATTTCATTTGCATTCATTTTTCCTTTTCCTTTATCTTGATTTTGATTAAGATGTACCAGACCCTTATTGTTCTGATTCTTACTTCTGTAGAATTTGGCAATATGACTGGATCTATTGCAATTGTAGCAAACAACATTTCTTTGCATATTTGACTGATATCCTTTTGATCTACACTGATTAGCCATATGTCCCATTCTATTGCATGCAAATCATCTACCATTGAATGAATTGTTCATTTACATATCTCTACACTCATGAGATTTGTGACCATACCTTTTGTAATTGAAACACTATCCGGAGAAGGATGAATTAGATTGATTCATTCTTCTTCTGCACTGATTTTCTTTATAACCAAAGTTATTGCAGTTGTGGTAGTATCCATTGGAGGATGGATATCTTTGAGCATTTGGTTGCCTTACCGGAGGTCTTCTAGGCCCATTCCTTGGATTTCCTGATCTAGAGTTCTTCTGACCAGATCCAGAGCTTTCACCTTTCTCATATCCCAAGCCATGCTTGTCATCTACCCTCTTTTGACTTTCAAGAACTTCAAGTTGAGTAGAGCTTATCTTGATTTTTTTTTGTATTCATTTGATGTTTGAAGATCATTTTTGAGAATGTCTATTTGATCCTCAAGTTTTTCTTCATTATCTCTAGCATCTTCAAGATTAGATTCTAGATGTCTGATTATTCTATCCATTTTATGGCAGTCCTCTGATTTTTCCTTAAGAGATTGTCTTAGATCATCTTCAGTTTTTCTTTTCTCTTCAATTTCCTAGGTGAATTTCATAACTCTTGATTCCATTTCATGTCTTACCATAATGACCTCTTTTGATAACTTTTCACATAGCTTGGTTTTCTCCTTTAGGTCTTCATTTGTATCATTGGTTTTACCTTGACTTGCTAATTGCTGAAGTAGATCCTTTCTCTTTTTCATAGAGATACTCAGTTTCCCTTTTAATTCATTTATGAAATCATTAGCCTGTTTAAGTCTTTCCTTCAATTCATTGACTTCAGAATTATATTGTTCAAGATCATCTAGGGCAGACTAAAGTTGTTCCCTCATACCATATATATCCATTTGATTTTCTAGATCTTCCTCAAGCTGTTAGGCTCTGTTTAGAGGAACTTGGCTCTGATATGAATTGTTGATAACTGAGAGGGGGGGAGGTGAATCAGTTATCTTAATTATTTCTACTTCCTGATTCTCTTTTACAATTAATTCAACATCAATTCATATTAGCAAGCACAACCATGAAACAGAAATAACATCATTACACATGACATAATGATTTTGATGTGGAAAACCCTATTAAGGGAAAAACCATGGGGTGACTAACCCAAGATTGTATTCTCTGTTAAAAGAATAAGATGATATAGAATGGTACTTGCCAATTAGGGCTCACTGCCTGAGCACACTGCTCACAAGAGGCTCACTGCCTACAAAAGACTCACTGTCTATAATAAATAAAGAAGGTAACAAGATACTTGAACTGATGAGAAGCATCCACACATGCTGAGGTTTAGTTCCAGTTAAGCCCAATATACTGATCTGCTGCACTTCATTCTTTCTCTTCTTTGGTGCTACTGTCTTGTCACATTCTGGACCTGTCTTACCACCTTCACATTGCTCTTCTACTTTTTCTCACTCTTTTTAACATTCAACCACACATATTCACATCTAAATACATTTGGTATATATATCCGCACCAATGATTTCAACACCTTTCTAGTCGGCATCCGGAATAGTCAATATTTTCCCAAACTTTGATCTGTCAGCTGAATCCTTGCTTTCCAAGTGATGTGTATTAAGGAGATGCTTATAGAAGTCATCAATTATGTTTTCCAATCATGAATGATACCTGAGGAAACTTGATCACCATCAATATCTCATCCGGATTTAGGTCTGATGCTCTACTGGTCAGTTCTTCCTCTGTCTACTCTGCCAAACAGGAGCCCAACACTCAAGTGCTCATGTCTCTTCACTCTTACATCACCGGAGGCTGAATCCCTGCAATCTATTAGTCAAGGTACTCCTCTTAACTTCCCCAAGTCCACACTTTATTGAGATACTTCCTCTGAGAGATCTGGACCTGATTGTCAGACCTTGCCACATGCTCTGTTCTTATTTGCTGGACCACAACATTCTTCAATCTGACTTCCGGTATAGACATACCATGTCCTACGGATGTGTGGGATGGACTTTGTTGCCATCAATGATAACATTTATGAAACCATATAGTGTCTCTTGCCAACATGATATCCCACCTCCGCAGAGGGCTTAAGTGATTGCAATAGATTTCAAGATTCACAAACACATTTTGCTAGCATCTAAATTAGATAGCTTACCTTATATATGTCCCCACCTTAAGGTGGTTGATATCATTTAACGATATCAAGCACATCAAGGTAGGAAGAATGTTGAAATTAGGGCAGACAACTGAGAGTGGCGGGTGAATCAGTTATCACAAAATTTTTTATCCTTTGCTACAATTAAACTGCTTTACCACTTATTAATAGATGAATGATATAACCATGAAAGCACGAATCAACACACACAACACTAGGATTTTTACGTGGAAACTTGGTTAAGGGAAAAACCATGATGGGGGTTAACCCACAAGAATTTATACTTTGTTAAAAGTATAACAGATGAGAAGGCACATGCCTTCAAGCACACTGCCCAGAACTCACTGCTCAAGGAGGCTCACTGCCTACAAATCAATTACAAAAGTTCATTGGAATGATTGAACTAATAAGTAGCATCTAACAATGTAGAATTATAGTTCTGGTTATGCACAATATACTAACTTTACACACTTCATCTTTTTCTACTCTGCTTCACTGCTTTGCCATGATCTGGAGCTTAGATCTCTTGCCTTTGCACTTGATTCTACTATACTTCACACTTATCCCTTCATATTTGCATAGCAACACCCTCAAATACTTGAATCCATTGATCATATATATCCGCTACATGAAATAACATCAACTTCAGTTGACCTTGAGGAAAACTTAAGGTCTTTTTAAGAACACTGTTCTGTCAAATGAATCCATGCCCAAGTACCAATGTGGACCAAAACATATACATTCAAGTCATCACACATGTTGGCCAATACTACTAGATTTCACAAATTACTTTACCAACAACTTTTCCTAATCCGCACAATGATCAAACACTAAGTTAGATTGTTCTTCACTGGACTGAACTGATTAACCAGAACCCAATACTCAGATGCTTGTAAATTTTAATCCCTTCATCACTGGAGGATAAAATATTGCATTTAGGTAGCCCTGACATCCCTTAACACTCCCTCAGATCCATAATACAATATAATTACTTGTGGAGAAATGTAGACTAAGATGTTGAACCCTGTCAAATGCTCTGTTTTTGTCTGTTTGGACTTAGATAAATCTGTACTCTAACTTCTGGTATGATCAAATGATGTAATGCAGATGTGTTACCATCAATGACAACACCTAACATGCCTAGTAGTGTCTCTTGCCAACAATATCCCCCTTTGGCATTGATGGCAACACTTAGTGAAAAATGACTAAGTGTTAGAATAGATCCCCCTTACTTTATACACTTATGATTTCCCATGCTCCCCCTTAGATTAATTCTTCATTTTTCACTGCTTTTCCTCTCCCCCTTTGATATCAATGGCAAAGGCTGGAATCTGCATACCAAAATTCATGCAAAAAATTTATGTACAAGGGTCAAAACTCTACATATTTCCACATACAGTTCTTAGGCTTTGTTCATTAACAAAAAGATATCACCAAAAATGTTTTTCAACTTTGTCAATTCATTGTCCTAGTTCTTTTTAATACTGCCCAAGATAGATAGGTGCCCACTAAACAAAAATACCAGTGATACTACCTTTTGAAGGTCAGCAGGATCACTAGTAGCAGCTGCTACTTAGGACTCTACCAATATGTCATACATAGTTTCTAACTTAGGGGAGATCAGTCCTCAGAGCTTATCCAATCTACCCAGAATTTTGGCCTTTTCCTTCTCCAAATCACTCAATTCATTCTGTAGACTCACTACTTGGCATTCTTTGGTAATTATAGACTCAGTTAAAGGACTATATGACTGTGAAATATTAGACAGTTTGAGCTCTATGTCCTTAATCTTTTTCTCAATATCTTCAACAAATTTAGATCTATTTAGACAAAACTTATAAATCGCTACACCTTCAGATAGGGCATTTTGAATACTCTTTACACTGGTATCAAGCCCGGATCTATCATAGTTGATTATTTACTTTATTTCTACAAACCTCTTCTCATTAAATTTATTTTTGACTTTAACTTTCGTTGACTTCTCTAAGGTTTCAAAATGAAAACTTACAGAGTTAACCAAGCTTTTCAACTAACCGGAGGGAGATGCGGAAGAATCCTTCTGAAATGTGGGCATGATTTTCTCCAAGATCCCCGATGCAAGGCCAGGTAGCTCACTATCTTCTAAATGGGACTTCAAAATTTCCTCTCTATCCTTAGCTTATGCAATAGAGGCCAACTTTATCTTCTGCACCAGTGATAAAGTATCAAAATTGATTGGTCCTTATATTATGTCCTGATCTTCAACAATCTGTTTATCTCTTTCCAAAATTTCTTTCACTACATCTACAGTGTCTCTTACCCAAAATAATGTTTTAGACTTGTACTCTTCAGGGCCTCCATCTTCTCCCTTTTCAGAGTCAACCACAATGTTCTACTCATCACTATATCCTTGTATTTTTCAACCACAGATGTAGGGATTATTTCCCTTGATTGCATCATGTTCTAAAAATTCTTGAAAAATCCCCAAAGAGCAGTCCTTTGGGCATTGGAGTCACCAATACTATTCAAGTGCTCTCTTATTTGAATGGCAACAGGCTTATCATTGGTCCAACACATGCTTTTCTTACCAAGTAACTCATTCATGAAATAGAAGAACAAACACAAGACCAATGTACCATATTTGAAAGTGTTCTCCTTATCCTTTTTAACCTTATTCAAATTTTCCATTAGCTAGTTCTACAGTAACTCACACAAGTCATAATCAACATTCTCTCTCAACATTTGATAAGTTGCATAGATAGCTATACCAAATATATAATTTTCCCTGTTGGAATGGTATATCTTGTATCCAATCACCATTGATGCAAATTTGACATTTGAATTAGTGATGTCATTTATTGTCATTGCCCTTTTGTCAAACCTTGAACCGATAGCATCAATTACAGTTTGATTCTATACTAACTTCAACATTAGCAGTCCACCGAATGAGTTCAGCCCTATCATAGTCTTGATGTCATCCTTGGTGATCTTGAAGGGTTTCATTAACCACATAAATGCATCGTGCATCTGACTCAGCACATACCAGACCCACTCATCTTCATCAAAGGATGGAAACCCTATAATCTAAATGAAATATTTATTGTGCAGTGCCTCATACTCAGGTTTAAGACTATGAATTTCATCCCTTAGATGATTCTTGAAAAAATCTACTAACTTTGAGTCCTGAAACTCATCTATGCTAGCATGAATATAGGCCCTAATATCTTCAACGTGTAATACACAATACAAGACACTTGAAAAGGCACCTACTAAATCAACCTCTATTGATTTGTGTGGATGCTTCTTAAACTTTGGCCTAGGTCACTCAGTGATATTCACAACTAGAGGTGTAGCCATTTCAAAAAGATCACAAGTTCAAAGCTTCGTAGAAAAATACCTTTTTCTCCATGGGATTAGGGATGGCTGATGAATTTGTACTTCAGATCTTTGAAATCTCAGCTCAAGTGCTCCTCTTCTTGTTTTCTTAAATGGAAAGTGATTCAAATGATGAATGACTGACCTTTTATGCTCCACAAAACGTAATTCGTCATTGTAATAAATGCTCTACCATAATACATCTGGTTACACTATTTCTACATACAATTAATCTTCAATTGCTCTACAATCAATTGCATTAGGTTCTGTTCTTTTAGAATTTTCTTCAATAGATCTGCAATAGGCTTCTTTATCTTCATTCATTGTGCCAGATTCAAGGACCCACTTACTAGCCAGGGGAATTAGATTTTTAATGCAGCTCCCACTGAGCCAGAGCTCCTGATTCAATTCTCGGATGAATTATCAGCACGAAATTCTGATGAGGACCCATTGTCAACATTCATTTCACCTTTCTTCACCCAAGTTTTGTTCATTTCATTTTGGATCTCATTCACATCAACTTTGCCCTTGCCTTTGTTCAACTTGTGCTCTATTTTTCCTTTACCTACCTGTGAGTTCTCCTTTTTGCTTCTGCAAAATTTACCAATGTGTCTGGATTTGTTGCAATTGAAACACAATCTTATTTTTTTGACAATTACATGTTGGAGTAGGTTTAGATCTGCATTGTATTGCCATATGCCCAAACTTATTGCAAGTAAAACATCTTCCATTGAACACTTGTTTGTTCTTAGGAGGATTCCTTGATACACTCTTGCATTCCTCAGCCTTATGACCTATCCTTTTGCAACTAAAACATTGACTAGAGAAAGATGATGTATTTTGATTCACTTGACTTCTGCATTGATTATCTCTATGACCATATTTATTGCATTTGAAACAATTGCCATTGAAAGATGGATACCTTTGAGCATTAGGTTGTCTTACCAGAGGTCTTTTAGGATTCTTTCTTTGATTTCTTGCTTCAAGATTTCTTTGATTAGATCCAGAGCTTTCACCTTTCTCAAATCCTAGACCATACTTATCATCTGCCTTCTTCTAACTATCAAGTAATGCCTCAAGTTTAGCTGAGCTTATGTTTGAGAATGACAATTTGTCTTTCAAGTTGATCCTCATTATCCCTAGTTTATTGTAGATCAGATTCTAAATGACCAATTATTTTGTCCAATCTACAACACTCTTCTATTCTTTCTTTAGAAATTGATTCAGTTTTTCTTCAGGCTTCTTTCTTTCCTCAATTTCCTTGGTTAGCCTCATCACCCCAGATTCCATGTCATGTCTTAGGACAACAACTTATTTTGCTAACTTCTCACATTCCTTTATCTTTTCTTTTAGGGCCTCATCCATGTCATTATTTTCATTTTGATTTGCTAGTTGAAGAAGTAGCTCCTTCCTCTTTTCATTAGATTTGTTCAATTTTTCTTTTAAGGTCTTAATGAAATCTTCAGCATCTTTAAGGTTCTCTTGTAGATTTATGATTTCTGCTTTGGATAGGTCAAGATCATCTAAGGCTACTTGTAGTTGTTTATTGATACCATCAGAATGCTTGAATGAACTCATTGAAAACTCCTTCCCAGATCTTCCTCAAGCTGTTAAACTTCTTCTAAGGAACTTAGCTCTGATACCAATTGTTGAAATTATGGTAGACAACTGAGAGGGGGGGTGAATCGGTTGTCACAAAAAATTTTATCCTTTGCTACAAATAAACTTCTTTACCACCTATTAACAGATGAATGATATAACCATGAAAGCATGAATCAACAACACATGAGAAGAAACAAAATCAACACACATAACACCAAGATTTTTATGTGGAAACTTGGTTAAGGGAAAAACCACAGTGGGGGTTAACCCATAAGAATTTATACTCTATTAAAAGTATTACAAATGGGAAGGCACATGCATTTGGGCACACTACCCAGAGATCACTGCTCAAGGGGCTCACTGCCTACAAATCAATTACAAAAGTTCACTAGAATGATTGAACTGAGAAATACCATCTAACAATGTAGAATTACAGTTTTGGTTATGCACAATATACTGACTTTACACACTTGATCTGTTTATGCTCTACTTCACTACTCTGCCATGATCAGGAGCTTAGATCTCTTGCCTTTGCACTTGATTCTGCTATACTGCACACTTATCCCTTCATATTCACATAAAAACACCCTCAAATGCTCAAATCCATTGATCGTATATATCCACTACATGAAATAACATCAACTTCAGTTGGCCTTGAGAAAAACTTAAGGTCTTTTTAAGAACACTATTCTGTAGGATGAATCCATGCCCAAGTACCAATGCAGACCAAAACCTATACATTCAAGTCATTACACATGTTAGCCAATACCATTGGATTTCACAAATTACTTTACCAACAACTTTTCCTAATCTGCACAATGATCAGACACTAAGTCGGCCTGTTCTTCACTAGACTGAACTAATTAACTAGAACCCAATACTCAGATGCTTGTAACTTTCAATCCCTTCATCACTGGAGGCTAAAATCTTGGATTTAGGTAGCCCAAACATCCCTTAACACTCCCTTAGCTTTGCAGCACAATATGATTACCTGTGGAGAAATACGGACTAAGATGTTGAACCCTGTCAAATGCTCTGTTTCTATCTATCCAAACTTAGATAAATCTGCACTCTGACTTCTGGTATGATCAAATGATGTAATGCAGATGTGTAAGATGGATTTAGTTGCCATCAATGACAACACCTAACATGCCTAGTAGTGTCTCTTACCAACAAAGAAAACACAAAGGGGAACACGAGCTATCATAAAGCCTATGCCCCTCGGAGGTGACATGTACTTTACGATTGCTAAATGCTCCTACCAACACACAATTTCCTACAAGAAAAGGTGTTAGCATCCATATAATCATGATAAAAAATAATGCATATGATCATTCATACAAAGAACTGAGGTTATACTATAGATTTAGAGACCGAGTATAACCATGGGGCTATACCACAGAAATCTCAAAACTGAGTGTAACCAAGGCGAGATTCAAAGATAAACAAAGTGCACGGAGTAGCAGTATTGTTATGTTTTGTAAGTGCAATAAGACAACATCAAGATCACATGGAGTGATTCTACTAGCCAAGCGTGGGATTATAAATATCAACCCTATCATCATGTATGGACTTGGTCCATTTTTTGATTTCTCGTTGAATGGACACTAGGTCTGTATCAGTATAATATGTTTTTCATCATCCACCCACTAGATAGAAACACTAGAGGAAGGGAAACAATAAATCAAGAGAGGAGAAACAAGTGCCTTAGGGACAGTCATGTAGGAGGGTACCCCCAAGTCACCAACCACAATGCTATGTCCATAAGACACAACACACAATGGTGAAAATAGAGGAGAAGCAATATAGAAGAATGATGATACAAATAGAAGAAGGTCACAACAGATGTGGTCTCTCAGTATCCTTGACCTTACAAGAGAATCAAGGGTCATCCTAGGAGGCATAAAAAACACATAACACATCACAGGGGAAACAAAACACAGAGGGGAGGTCACATACATGAGATAATCATGCTAACCACATAGGTGACCACCAAGGTTAGAGATACTTACCTGTAGGGACAACCAAACTAAGGGTTGTCATCGAGTAAATCATCATCTTCCCACTCCTGAATGTTGGAGGAAAGTGGGACATAAGGTACCATAGCCTAACTCTTATTCTTGTTTTCAAGTTGTCTATTCTTAAGGTCTTCTTGGTTTAATTCAATGTTAGGTGAGATGTTTTCTTGTTGAGATGTGTTTCATTGAGAAAAAGCTTGCTGTCTCCTCCTCAATTCTCTTGCTTGTCTATTTCTTCTTATCTTACCACTTATCTCTTGTAAGGTAGTGTTTTTATCTTCTAGAGATTTTTGTGTTTTAGAGGGGGAAGCATCATGATCAAATCTCATTTGTCTAGTTGGAATGTTTTGCACTCAATGAATACCTTTCTATCCTTGCAAGGATGGCAGGGGAGGAACCTCAACATAGGGTCCTTTTCCTTTCAGTCTAGGTAGTTCTTCAAATGCGGGTTGTTCATCTCTTGTTGTTTCTTGAATAGAAGGACCGACCACTTTATGTAATAATTGTGTTTTGTACTTTCTATAGCTCAAGAAGTTAAAATCTATCCATGGCTCCAGTTCCTCTTCAGATCTTTCCCAAAAGTAATCAAGGATAAAGTGTTGCCTTGTAACTGAAGGTTTATATCTATTGCGAGGAATATTATGCACTTGTCCATTCAAAGGAAATTTTGCACAGTTATAAATTGTTGAAGGGATAAATTTCATAGCCTTTAACCATGGGTGTCCTAATTTTATGTGAAAGAGGTCAAAAATAGGGACAACATCAAACAATTGTTCTACAAATTTTTCAAATAGATTAACCAATAAAGATATCTTCCCAGAAGTGTTTATAGAGGTTCCCTTATGTGTTTTAATCATCATGTATGAAGGGTCATAAAAGCCTTGTATCAACCCATGTGAATAGAGGAACTCTTCCATTTCCAAATTAGTCATGCAATTAGGATCAATAAAGGTTCCATCTACAGGATTTCCCATTATCTTCACAGTGATATAAAGAGGTCCTTCAGTGTCTCTAGTTGTTATATAAATAAGGCCTAGGATGGAACCTATTGTTATTGTTGTGATTAGAAGCCATGTGTAGATGTTTTCAAATCAATGTGAAGTTGGATTTTAAAAGTTTTTCAAAAGTTATGCAAGAGACAAGTGCAAAACTATGTGTAAATATGACCTAAAATGCTTAATTTTTTCAACTTGTTTTTAATGCAAATGAATGAAAGAAGAGGTTTTGTAAGGAAATTGGTCAAGGGAATAAAATACTATTTCTGATATCAATCCAATAAAGCAATAATATCCTTCACAACACACTTTTGATGCAAACCTAGAGTGATGGCAAGTCAAAACCTAGTGAAAATATACTAAAATATGCAAATTTTTACAAATTTTCAATGCAAAGACCCAACAAAAAGGGTGTTGTAAAGAATTTTAGGAGGGGAAGAAGATAAAAACAATAATATCAGTCACCTAAAGCCATAAAATTTGTCACAACATGCTTATAATGCGAATCTAAGTTAAACCCTAGTGAAAATATAGCCAAATTATGCAAGTTTTCACAAATTTTCAATGCCAAGGCCTAATAAAAAGGGTGTTGTAAATAATTTTAGGAGGGGAAGTAGATAATAACCCTAATAAAAGATAATTAGTGCAGAAAACTCCTTCAAAACATGCCTATGATGCAATTCTAGAGAGACAATGAGGCCAAATCTAGTGAAAGTGCAAGGTTTTCAAACCCTAGACATGAAATTTTGCAATAAAACCACTATGATGAAGCACTACAGTTATAAATAAATATCAATGAGTGTTTTAAAAATGTATTAAAATATGAAACAATATTTTGATTACAAACACTAGCTAATGCAAAACTAGGTTATATGGAAAAAATGCACAATTTCAAGCAATTTTTAACAATTTGATCATGAAAATGCAATGTAAATTAATGATGAATGCAAAATTTATGTAGTTTAAATCAGATTTGATGATAATGACAGAAATTTATTTAAATTCAATGCCAACTAATTCAAATTATTTGAAAATGCTAGCTAAAGATGCCAATTTTTTCAAAAAATTTTAAATTTTAAATTTTTTTTGTATTTTTTCAAATGCAATAAGATGAAAAATGAAATGAATGGAAATCTAAATTAAAACACTCAGAAAGGTGAAAAATTTATTTAAAACATAGGTTCACCAAAATGTTTAGGGTTAAAAATGAAGATGATTGATTTTAATGGATTGTGTTGATCCTCCTTTCACCACTAAACATTCAAGGACATTCAATCGAGTAGAAACTCTACTATAGATCTCTTTTCACTTGGAACATAGGGGAAGATTGGAATTGTGTGATTTTGTTGTTCAATTAAGCCCAATTATGCTCAAAACCCTAATTTCATAAATTCGTAAACAAACAGACAAATTACAGAAAATGATCGCACACAGAGATATCAAATGACAACCAAATACATACCAAATTTCAAAGTTTGGTGTGCAAAAAATTTAGGGACTAATGAACGATTGTCCTAGTATAGTGCCTCAGTTTTTGTTAGGATATGGTAATGTTCTCTACAACATAGTTTAGCTATTCCAGAGATTTCACAATTGCGGGATCTAGAGGACTAATGAGCTGGTGCCTGAGTCCAGGTCCCTATTTTCTTCTTTGCTCTAAACTTTTGATAGTCTGCACTACTCTCCTACAACTCCACTTCTTTTGCTTCTGCAAATTGTAACCTGTAATCATAGAAAAGTGGGTTGGGGGTTGTGGTGTTTAGAGGCTTGCCTTAGTCAAGCCCCAGAGAGACATTCAAGTCTTTCAAACATTATTGTCAAATAAAGAGTGTGTATCCATGTGGGATAGAGGCAAAATCCAAATGATAAATGATAGAAAACACAATTGATATCACCTTGTAGTGAAGATCTCATGGAAGGAAGATGATCTTCATGCCATGAGGAGATGGATGCCAAATCTACAAATACAAACACAATAGCAACACAAAATTTTGCTCTACAACACAATGAATGCCTTGAATCACTTTCATAAAATCTTGTCAATCAAAATGTCCATCTAGTTTTCATCTAGTTTACAAATGAATCTCTAATCATGCAACTACAAACATTCCCACTAAGAATTTTGTAATTCAAACTTAGGATGTTGACATAGGACCTAAGTAACGGTCATAAACTGACACCTAAAAATAGGTCCTAACCTAAAACAAGGCAGTACTAGGGCATGGGAACCCAAGTCCTCCCCCCTATTTTAGGAAAGATTTATCATAAATGCACCCCCTAAGTCTCATTTGCCGTGAAACCTCAGGGTTTTCTCATCGGGAATCATCATAATCACCCAAGATTCTCTAAATGCATTCTAAAGGACCTGGGAGCTAAACCTTAAGAGGGAAAAGCCCCTAAGGGGATATTTTCTGACATAACAGTGCAAATTGAAGTAGAGGAAGATGGTTGTGGCCACCACAGTTCACTGCACAATGATAATTGGTCTTGCTAATTGAGTGATAAGCTCATAAGGCTAGTTGGTATGCGATGTTCAAGTTTCAAACAATTATGTTCACTGCAAGTATGGTTTTTATTGTTTCATCTTAAGACTGTATAAGAAAAGATTATTAAGGATACTAGCATCAGAGATCATGTGTTTGTACTGGTATGAAATATCTAGAAATGATAAAAGAAGTATACATGAATGATTCAAAAGACATATAATGTTCATTGTGTGGTTCGCATGATATAATTTTCCCTTTTGGTACTAGTTTTGGGTCTAGAGCCAAATATAAGAAAGGATAACTATTTACAAAGATGAATTAGTGTATAATAAAGATCTTTCCGTGTGTGTGTGGTGTGTGTGCCAGCATGAAAGGATGTGCCAAGGTAAGATATGACCTAATTATGTCTTTCTCTTGAACCACATTGGAATTTTATTTATTGCATATATTTTAGAGATGACTGTTGTGGCCACTACACATTTCATGTTACATGTTTCATCTTGGCTAACCAAGGAGAAAGATTTTGGAGGTTGCAGAGGATATAAATGTAAGATCAAATGTGTTAATCAAGTAATAGAAAGGGTGTGGGAAACCATTTTGAGATTGTACGAATAGACTTACTACAAAAGTAGATTTCATGATGAAATATGGAAAGGACTAGTTTATGTAATGTGATATTATTGTAGAGGTAGTTGTTGGTAAAGTGATGATGGAGAAGAGTTTTCTAAAGTTATTTTTTTTTGCAGAGGTTTATATTGTAATTGTGAAGAAATGAGAGTGTTATGTAGAGGTTGAAGTGATTAGCAGTTAGTATTGTGAGAAGAACATTTGAGTTAGATAATTTTTTGTTGTGTAAAGATTGTAAGTGGTGTAACTATTCAGGGAGTTGTAACTTCCTTTGGGTTGTAGCTCATAAATAATATTGTAATATTTTTTTATTTGTGAGGTTGGATTTGGATAGTAGATCCAAGTAGCTTGCTCACTGTGGTTTTTCCCTTCTAGGGTTTTCCACATAAATTTGGTGTTATGGTTGTGTGCTTCTGTGCTATTGTGTTTTTCATGTTTTGAAATCCTTATGTTAATTTGAATACTATTGGAAGAAAAGAATTTGAATAAGTACTGATTCACCCCCCTCTTAGTACTTCTATGTGTTCAACATGAGGGACCAGGGTGCTAGGCACCCTAGGCCCTTTGGGTAAATTAAGTTACAATCCTGCATTTTATGTAGAGCCAATTCTAAAATTCAAATTAGTTTGTGGGTCACGTCCAAACTTTAACCAAAATTGTGACATTTTAATGAAATCAGGGCTCAATCAGGACTTTAGGGTAGACCTAAAAATGGACTAGGCTAGAGATCACTAAAGGAGGTGCTAAACATAAAAAAAATTATGCTTGCACAACCAAGGATCACAATTTATGACATAAGAAGTTGAATAATTTCATTACCATATTGTAAAATTTGATTAGAAACCCCATAGAAGCCAAGAATCACCTACAATCTAAACAACCTTCCACAAGAGAGAAGCAATCGATAAATTTCTATGAAGCCAATAAATTGTATTAGATGCATATAAAATGGTGCATACATAATGATACAATGATAAAACCTTGTTATAAAGACAAGGTTGAAACCCTAAGTCATACTAAGATCATAACAATTGTCTCAATTATATGGCTTGATACAAAAATATAAGTGACCTAAGTAAGCTTAAGTATGCAAGTGTGAATAGGACCTAATATGAACTTGTTAGGTAAAACACCTTTTTCAAAATAACACCCAACTTAAGTACAACTTAGGGAGAAACAAAGATGCAATGATGGATGGGTTCTAGCTACAAGGCCATGTTAGGTACCCATGTCCAAAAGATCTCTCACAAACAAAGTAAAGGTGAAAAATGTGAAGAAAAAAACCCCTCTCTAAAAGAGAAAAAAGATTAAAGAAGTGACGGATAGAGGAATAAATATGATCCCCCAAGGACTACATGCAACACAAACATACAATGAATAACCTTCCCATAGGAGAGAAAGAATGAGATGATAGATCCCCTCCACAAAGAAGTAGCTCCTATGTCAATGGTAATGTAGGAAGACATAACATAATCCATTGCCTGCAAACAACATTTCTTCCCTTGGGAAGAAACAAATCCAATGGTGAATGTAGAAGTAACTCCCACAATATAGATGAAAGGGGAATCAAAATATAAATGTGTGTCTCAAAATATAACTCAGGTGTCCTCATGTTGTAAAAAGATGTCTCCTCTAAACTAGGAACTGAATGCCTAATCAAAGAAGTAGAACCAAGAGAGGAAAGATACTAAAATACATCTAAAAACACTGAAGATGTGATGACATCACTAATATCAAAGTGGAGAGATAAACACTCAAATGTGTCCTCCAAATTTGAAATGTGACTCCACAAACAAGGATGATATGCCTAATAAATAGTAATATCAATGAGGTTGACTGAATGACTGAAATAATTTTTCTACAAATAATCACTAGTAGCTCTCAAAGAAGCAACTTTAAACTCTAAAGTAGCAACAATTGATGGAGTTATGATCTCAATAGGAGGATACGTAGAAGCAAGAGAAGTCTTGTGTCATCATAATGATCAAGACTTGCTAGATATTCAAGCTCCTCTTTTGTATCATCATCAAAGGGTATATGATCCACATTAGTAAGGGGTATGAGGAAATCCATAGTAGGACCATCTAGGAATGGAGAGAGGTACATTTCCATGAATCTCCCAAATTCTAGTCTAAGGAGTGTGTGGGAACTCAATATGTGAGATGGAACACATAGTGTCAAAATCAACACTAGAACCAATCAATCCTAGGACATGATCAATCCTATTTCCCCTTACAAATTTCCTTCCAAGTGTATCTAGTTTATGTATGAGTCCATAAAGATAAGGGAAAAGATTGAGCAACCTGAGATGTGTCACAGATATGGAAATTCGTTAAAAATTATATATATATATATATATATATATATTTGTTTTAATATTAAATGAAGTTGTGAAAATTAGATACACTTGAATATGTAAATCTGTATTATTAAATGATGTGAAATTTTGGGATATTTGTATATATATACATATATATATATACACACACATATATATACATATATATATACACATATATATATACATATATATTTATATATATACATATTTAAATTTATTTTTATTTGAAATATCGAAATGGCTAATGTAATGAAACTGAGAGATCGCGGTTAATAAATCACATACAGTCACAGATTTTATAGAGAATAATGGTGGGGGGTTTAACCCCCACCGAAATATATATACAAAGGAGAGGGTGTGGGGAGGGGCGGAGCCCCACCCACATCCCCGCCGCATCCCCAAAGCTCTGCGCCACCCGTGATAGAACCTGCTACTGCCCTTCGACCATGCTCCCCTCCCCCTCCATTACTGTGCGCTGCCAACACCACTGTAGTCCGTCCCTCCCACCGGCCATGCCACTTCCCTTCCACCTCTCCCCACCGCACGCCCTACCTCCGCCACCGCCATAGCCTGGCCTCCCCTGCGTGCTGCGCCATATCCCACGACCGCCTTGCATTCAAACATAAACACACAGCAAACAAAACTAGGGTTATTTAACCCTCTTCACTTTGAGATGGAATTTTTAAATTAAAATGATATTAAACTATAAGTGGAGTTTCCACTAATCTTATTAAATCAACAATTATATATATGTATATATATATATGTATCTATATATGTATATGTATATGTATATGTATATATATGTATATATACATATATATATATATATACATATATACATATACATATACATATACATATATATATATACATACATACATATTTATGTATGTATGTATATATATATATATGTATATGTATATATGTATATATACATATATATGTATATACATACATACATATGTATATATACATATATATATATACATATATATATATATGTATATATACATATGTATGTATGTATATACATATATATGTATATATACATATATACATATACATATATATATATATATATATATATATATATATATATATATATATATATATATATATATATATATATATATATATATATATATATATATATATATATGAGTGGAGTTTCCACAACAAGTTTTAGAGGGAAATTATATATATATATATAGGAATCTATTGGATAATTTTTTTATGGGGCCATTGTAATTTGCCTAATAATCATATTACATTAAATTCGTTTATAAGAAAATTGTATTTGATTTTAAGAGTAGTAGTTCTTTTTACTAAGGAATTACCAAGGTATGGAGAGAGATTTAACGTAAATAAAATTTAAATGCAAATACAAACAAAGTAAATTAAGAAATATGTAAACAGGCGAAATAAGCAACACTTTAAAACAAATTGATAGAGAAATAAACAAGGAATGTGAGGAAATATTTAATGGTTTGAGATAGCCAATCAAAGATCATCTAACTACCAAGGGAACCCTAAACGAAGTAAAATGAATCCAACTCAAACATAGTGATCGTCATCAACATACACATGTGTGTGTAATAATTCCATAGCAACAATCACTTAGACAACTTAAACATATGCAACTGAGCATGCTTACGCGTGCGAGGGAAAGAATTTATGTAGTAAAGGGAAAATTTTTGATAGTTCGTATCATGTCTACATGTCATGTGTGGACATAACATGAGTGTTTTTGCGTGTTGTGAACACATGTGAAATGTGGACATGACAATTTGGTATCAGAGCCCAGTCGTTTTAAAACACTAGGCTTGTATGAGCACATTATCACTTCCATGACCAAACTGACTAGAGATTACCTCATTTTGTAGGATGCCTCCTAGACGAGTTCGACAAACACTGTCCCGCTGCACTCTAGCCACCAAGGTGTACATTGATTCTTCAGCTGTGGGACCGGATTAGCCAACCCCACCAGAACAACCAATTCCACAAGTTCAGCCAGTTTTACAGGCACAACCAGTTCCTCAGGAACCACAAGCATCACCAGCCCCACCAGATATGGGACCACAGATTTTACAGGCCTTACAGGCTATTTTGGATAGGCTTCCACTGGCCATAGCTGAGTCGCGTGTAGAGCCACATGACGAGCCCCATGATGTTCCGCAAGAGGAGCCACGCGTGGAGACATGAGCTGAGTCTCATGTCGAGCCACGTGAGGAGCCCCACATAGAGCCGCAGGGGGTACCATGTGTGGAGCCTTATGTCGAGCTGCCTGATATAGAGGAGGTTGGTTCAGCTAGCAGGGCCCGTAGCAAGAGCCCCACACATCATGCCAAGCATGGCGAGATAGTGAGAGTAGAGCATTTTGGTCCCAGGCCCTATGAGTATCATACAAATGAGCCTTATAGGGGGCCCAGTGATAGAGGAGATCCCATTAGGGATATATTAAGGTTGAACCCTCCTACGTTCATTGGAACCATAGAGGGAGCCAAGGCAGAGGCTTGGCTTATCAGTTTGGACAGGTGCTTCGTGTTGCGTCCATACGCAGGCAACACGAAGGCCTGTGTGGCAGTACACTTATTATGGGATGTAGCAGCTACATGGTGGTGCATTGAGGAGTGCAAGCGTAGCCTTTCCTTAGATACCCTCTCATGGGAGACTTTTATTGAGTGCTTCAACGCGCGATATCTATCAGACCACTATAGACAACATCGTATAGACAAGTTTCATGACCTACAGCAGAGGGGACTCTCAGTGGCACAGTATGGGAGCAAGTTTACAGAGTTATCCAGATATGCGGAGTATCTCCATGACGAGAAACTCCTAGTGCATAAGTTTATCAGAGGTCTAAACCACAGTATAGCAGGACCTGTTCGGATGGTAGATCCCCAAACTTTAAGTGATGCTGCCGAGAAGGCTTACATTGTTGAGGAGATTCATGGATGGGGGCAGAGTTCTCGCCCTCAGTTCCAGGATCAGGGACAGCAGCAGCATCAACAAAATTTTTTGTAGGCCAACACAGCCACCCCCTAGAGGAGGATACAGTTCAGCACCATTACCTCCTAGGCCCCCACAGCAACAGCAGACACAGCAGCAACAAAAATCTAAAACACAACAGAAATCATATGGGGAAAATAATAGAGGTTGGTAGTAGCAGGGCCCGCGCAGAGATCAAAGATAGTAGGGACCACCTGCGAGACCACAGCAGTCGTATAGGGGTTCACAGGGGTCTACTGGCAAAACAGGACAGCAATAGTCGAGTAGGACTCAGACTGTACAGGCACAGGTTAGAGGCCCTTGTTATACTTGTGTGAAGTAGGACACATAGCTAGAGAGTGCCCACAGGGTTATACAACTTGGGGATAGCATCATGCAGGAGGTTCTGAGTACACTGTGGGTGATGTGGGTAAATCCCATCGTATGTTTGTAGCAGTTGACAACCGCCAGGCCAATTTTTAGGCTTCGATTATTGAGACAGCAGGTATGATTATAGAATCTCCCATCTCTATCCTTTTTGACTCCGGAGCTACTGACTCCTTTATATCTACATCGTTAGTGAGAAGTTGCAAGCTGGTGGCTTCTAGGCAGGACATTAGGTGGGAGGTCGAGTTGGCCTCTGGGGCCAGGATGTCAGTTGATACTATTGTCAGAAATTGTGAAGTTTCCTTGGGTTCTTTCACTACAACATGGGATCTTAGGGTGATGCCATTAGGAACCTATGGCATAGTTCTTGGCATGGACTGGCTTGCAGCTCATAGAGCCAAGCTAGATTGCCGATAGAAGATGATTAGTTGCACAGATGATCATGGCACACTGGTAGAGATAGTGGGCATACAGAAGCCCACGACTGCTCGAATGGTATCCGCTCAGCAACTTAAGCGTTGCATGCGGAAGGGTTGTCAGATGTTTGCTATCACAGTCAGTGATAGGTTAGAAGATGAACCTGAGACTACATTAGATGATCACCCCATCCTAAGAGAATTTGCAGATGTTTTTCCACCAGAGTTACCTAGTATGCCTCCACGCAGAGAAGTTGATTTCCACATCGATCTAGTACCAGGGGCAAAACTAGTATCTTGAGCACCTTATACACATGAGCTTATAGAGCTTAAACTGTAGTTAGAAGAATTATTAGAGAAGGGACACATCCAACCTCGTGTTTCACCATGGGGCACACCAGTTATCTTTGTAAAGAAGAAGGATGGATCTCTTCGGTTATGCATGGACTACAAGTAGTTGAACAAAGTAACGGTGAGGAACCAGTATCCTCTGCCAAGGATTGATGATCTCTTTGACCAAATACAAGGAGCCAGAGTGTTTTCAAAGATTGATCCAAAATCTAGGTATCACCAATTGAGAATTATAGAAGTAGATATTCACAAAACTACTTTCTGAACCCGATACGGCCATTACGAGTTTACAATGGTACCCTTCGGATTAACAAATGCCCCTGCAGTGTTCATGATTCTTATGAATGGGGTGTTCCACACTTACCTAGATTAGTTCGTGATCATTTTTCTAGACGACATCTTGATCTATTCATGGACCGAGGAGGAACATGTGGACCATTTGCGTCAGGTAATGCAGTGTTTACGTGAGCATCAGCTATATGGCAATCTGGCAAAATGTGCTTTCTTTAGGACAGAGGTGTACTATTTGGGACATATATTATTAGGTGATGGTATCTCCATAGATCCATCAAAGATCATGGTAATTCAGGACTGGCCAACACCCACCAGTGTTACAGAAGTGAGGAGCTTTATGGGACTAGCCGGTTACTACCGTAGGTTTGTCGAAGGTTTCTCCAGAATAGCTCATCCTATCACTTCCCTTCAGTGAAAAGGGAAAGGATTCACTTGGACTGAGTAGTGTGAGAAGGCCTTTGGGATCCTTAAGGAATGGCTTACCAGTGCTCCCATATTAGCTGTTCTTGATCCGGCAGAAGATTTTGTTGTCTGCATGGATGCATCTTTAGAGGGATTAGGAGCTGTACTTATGCAGGGTGGTAGAGCGATTGCTTATGAATCGTGAAAGCTTAAAACACATGAGCTAAACTACCCTACACACAACCTAGAGCTAGCAGCTGTTATTCATGCTCTTGTTTGTTGGAGACACTTTCTCTTAGGCTGACGTTTTGAGCTCCATTCAGACCATCATAGCTTGCAGTATATTTTCACTCAGCCAAATTTGAACGCCCGCCAACAGTGTTGGATGGAGTTCCTATGCGAGTATGACTTTGATGCCCATTACCTCAAGGGAAAGGAGAACGTGGTCACCGACGCATTGAGTCGAAGGTGCCACGAGATCCAGACTCTGACTTTGAAAGTGGATTTGAGAGAATGTATTCTACAGCTTCTGCTGGAGGACGAGTGGTTTCTTGAGGTGCAGCAGGAAATCCAGAATCAAAGGGTCCTGAAGGGTAAGTTCGTAGGATATTCCCTGGAGTCAGATGGATTACTTAGACATAAGCAGTGCATCTATGTACCCCGTGCAGGCGATTTGCATATAGTGATACTCTCTAAGGCTCATAGAGCACCTTATGCAGCTCATCCAGAAGTGAAGAAGATGCATGTGGATTTGTGGTAGTTATACCGTTGGGCTAGGATGAGACGTGATATTCCCAAGTATGTTGCTCAATGCCTTGAGTGTCAGAGGGTCAAGGCTGAGCATCAGCATCCAGCAGGACTCTTATACCCACATGAGATACCTGAGTGGAAATGGGACACCATTTCCATGGACTTCATTGTTGGTCTACCTATGTCATCATGACGCCATGATGCCATCATGGTGACAGTTGACAAGCTGACTAAGGTGGCACATTTCTCACCTATATGCACAACGTACAATGCACCATCAGTGGTGAGGGTGTTTCTAGATTAGATTGTTAGATTGCATGGAGTACCTTGCCATATCATATTTGATAGAGACTTCATTTTCACATCTTCATTTTGGAGAGCTTTACATCAGGCGTTGGGCACACAGCTCAACTTCAGTTCTGCTTACCATCCTGAGACTGACGGCCAGACAGAGAGAGTTAATCAGGTGTTAGAGGATATGTTGTGCATGTATGTTATGGATAATCAATCTAAATGGGAGGAATACCTGTATCTAGTTGAGTTTGCCTACAATAATGGGCATCACAGCTCGTTGGGTATGCCTCCTTACCAGGCTTTATACGGCAGACCTTGCAGAATGCCTTTGAGTTGGGATCAGTTAGAGGACCGAGTTGCCATTGGTCTCGAATTAATCCAGGATATGGAACAACAGGTCACTTTGATTAGACAGAGATTGCAGGAAGCTCAGGATAGACAGAAGAAGTATGCAGATGCAAAGAGAATAGATCAAAGCTTTTCAGTAGGTGACAAGGTATTCTTCAGAGTGCGACCGCATAAGAGTCCAATTCGTTACAGAAAAGGCTCTAAGCTCGTACCCCAGTTTGTAGGACCTTTTGAGATCCTGGAGAGGATAGGACCTGTAGCCTACCATTTAGCCTTGCCACCTAGCCTGTCTTGTATCCACGATGTCTTTCATGTTCTAGTTTTACGTCACTATATATCTGACTTGTCTCACGTATTGGATTGGAGTGCTCTTCAGGTAGAGGTAGACGGATAGCTAGTTTTGGAGCCAATACACATATTGGCTCATCAGACGCTGGGCCTTCGAGGTCAAGAGCTGGACCAGGTTAGGGTCCAGTGGGATATGTATGATGAGGTCACTGCAACATGGGAAGATGCTAGGAGACTGAAGACGCTTTACCCTCACCTCTTTGATGACTTCCAGGAAGAAGTACAATCTTAGGGGGAGAGGATGTGAGGCCTACTTTTTACACTACTGTTCATGAGACTATTTGCAGTGATATTGCTATTATTTTTATGTTGAGAGACTATTGATCTTGAACCTTGTTTATTAAACCTAATTGAATTTTAAGGAAATAATTGTGCAATGATAAGTAGATGTTGCTTTTAAGAAAATGATGAATGGATAAACATTAGAAATGAGAATTTATTGTGATTTCAATATAATTATATGGTAGAATGTTTAGGGATGCATGTATTTAAATTGCTTTGGCTATGATATCTTTATGAGTTATTGACTTTGAGTTTGAGTGTGTAGGTATTACTAATGAAACCACATATACAGGAGATCATCTCATACCTATGTTGTATCCCTTGTGAGCCGATCTAGTTCCATGAGGAATTAAGATCAACCTCGTGTTTAGAAAAATGTTGTACTATTGTAATGTGTTAATGTTGCATGAGGTCAAGGGAATAAGGGCTATCTTCTGATTACCTTTTATTATGATAAGTGTTGTAAGAATGTTGTTTTAAATTCTGTTTAAATTTTATTTCTTTTAGACCTTTTTTCTTGTGTTTTTATTTGACTCTAGGAGTTCTAACTAGGCAAAAATCAACCCTGGGTTATACCCCATGGGTCTAGGGACCTTTTTGACTAGGATAACCTTGGGTTAACCTCCATATGGTCACTTAAACTTCACAGTGAAGTTAAGTGACGAATTTGGGAGCATGGAGACAATGGGATGAGTGGATCCACACTCAGGCCCACTTCCAAGTCATGGAACAACTCCATGATTCCCTAATAATGGAGTGTTTGTCTCCTTGTGCCTCTCTTTTGGTGGGGTTCCCCTTAATAAGGGTAGTGTGTCATCCACTCCCTTTGTATTTTTATTTCACTTATTGTATTTTAAATTCTCCATGTGTTGTAAAAAGGACCATAGTGGGGAACCTATTGAGTGGGGTTAAATTGTTTTAGATCCACTAGGATAATGGATGAGTTGTGGATTAGTTGTTTAATGCCACTTCAGAAATTAGGAAAATAGAGGGAATTAGTTATAAAAGAGGGAGGAGGAGGAGAGTAAGGGGGTTGGATTATTGTGGAAAGAAGGAGATTTTGGGAGAAGGAGGCTAGAGAGGAGCTCTTCATCAAATTTCATCCATAATTGGGCTTTGGAAGGTTGGCGAACAAGACTACTCCCTTGTGTGAACTGTTGCTTAATATGTATGTTTGTTTCTTGCTTGATGAATGAATTTGCAAATGTCTTCTATGAGTTTTCTATTATTTTTGGGGTATGTGTTGGGTGTAGAAAGAGCTCCTTCCAGTTGGAAGGCAATGCTCATCTTGTATAGGGAAGGGGAGGTGTGACCCTCCTCGGGTGTCATCTTGTGTTCTTGTTATAAGAAATGCCTTGAGGGCATGTTGATACTTTTAGCCAAGAGGGCTTTAAGGCTTTGAGAGCCTATTGGGATATCCCTAGTAATTTGAATTAACTGGAAGGCTTGAGGCCTTGAGGAAGAGTAATTTGTTGGCTAGAGGCCTTGTGATAAAATGTGATAAAATGTGAAAGGATGACACCTAGAGTGAGAGATGTCTACTTCCCTACCCTCCTTGAACTCACCTAAGCTGAGTCTTTGTATTGTGAGTCAAACCATGGGAGTGTGTGTGTTAATTGCCTTGTTGTTGTTATTCAATGTTGTGAAGTGTTGTTTGGTCTATTCTACCTTGGGTATGTGGATGGTCTCCCTAGCTCGGGGGTGACCCTCTTGCGGGTCAAAGGTAGGGAGGAGAGCTAGATGGTTGTTGTTTTCTCCCTTGTTGTCTTGCAGGTTACTATTGAAGCATGTTTAAAGGATTGAAGGGATTTTACCTTGTTAAAGAAAATGTTCTACCTTCCTATTTGTAATGAGAGCTTGGTCTCTTTATTATCTTCCTGGTTAAGTTTCTTTGAATGAGGAAAGATTGTTTCCTATGAAAGTTGTAGAAAAATCTGTATGGGAAGAAGGAAGTAATTCTTCCCTTAGAGTGTATGAGAGTTGTGGAAGCCTTACAGTTATTTGTCTTTGTTTATCTAAATTGTATATTGTGAGATTGGTTGTTGAATTGGAACAATTGATAAAATGTATCTCTTGCATTTATTAGTGAGAAAGTTATCTTTACAGTATTATGAAGGAAGCAAGTTTTGCCCTTCAAAACAAAATTAAAAGCTTGAGTTAATGTATGCAATGGAATTAAGCTAAATCGAGTTTACTTGATAGTTGTGTGTTATTGAAATGAAAGAACTACTAGATCCTGTTCCTTGTACTCTTCTTCAGTAAATTTATTCGAAAAGAAATGTAGAATGGATAGAGTAAATTTTTAGTTGGAAAATACAGGATAAAATGGTTAGTGTTTATTGTTCTCTTAAATATTTGTTATATTGAAATTTAAAAAAAAAACAAAAAAAACTAGAGATAGTGTGAAATGGTTTACTATGGAAATTCGTTAAAAATTATATATATATATATTTGTTTTAATATTAAATGAAGTTGTGAAAATTAGATACACTTGCATATGTAAATCTGTATTATTAAATGATGTTGTGAAATTTTGGGATATTTGTATATATAAGCATAGACATATATATTTGAATAGTTAAATTCAATGAAATTGTGTAAACTGATATATATATATGTATATACATATATTTTTAATAATAAAATTAAATGAAATTGGGAAACTGATGTATATATATATATATACATACATATTTAAATTTATTTTTATTTGAAATATTGAAATGGCAAATGTAATGAAACTGAGAGATCGCGGTTAATAAATCACATATAGTCATAGATTTTACAGAGAATAATGGTGGGGGGTTTAAACCCCATCGAAATATATATACAAAGGAGAGGGTGTGGGGAGGGACGGAGCCCCACCCACACCCACGAAGTGGGATGTGGGTGGGGCTCCGCCCCTCCCCACACCCACGAAGTGGGATGTGGGTGGGGCTCCGCCCCTCCCCACATCCCCGCCGCATCCCCAAAGCTCCGCACCACCCATGGTAGAACCTGCTACCGCCCTCCGACCATGCTCCCCACCCCCTCCATTGCTGTGCATGGCCAACACTGTCGCAGTCCATCCCTCCCACCAGCCGCGCCACTTCCCTTCCACCTCTCCCCACCGCACGCCTTGCCTCTGCCACCGCCATAGCCTAGCCTCCCCTGTGTGCTATGCCATATCCCACAGCTGCCCTACATTCAAACATAAACACACAACAAACAAAACTAGGGTTATTTAACCCTCTTCACTTTGAGATGGAATTTTTAAATTAAAATGATATTAAACTATAAGTGGAGTTTCCACTAATCTTATTAAATCAACAATTATATATATATATATATATATATGACTAACTATATATATATGTAAATTTATATATATTAATTGTAAGTGAGTGAGCTTGCAATAAAAGGTTAATTTTATATATATATATGAGTGGAGTTTCCACAAGTTTTAAAGGGAAATTATATATATATAGGAATCTATTGGATAATTTTTTTATGGGGCTATTACAATTTGCCTAATAATCATATTACATTAAATTCGTTTATAAGAAAATTGTATTTGATTTTAAGAGTAGTAATTCTTTTTACTAAGGAATTACCAAGGTATATAGAGAGATTTAACGTAAATAAAATTTAAATGCAAATACAAACAAAGTAAATTAAGAAATACGTAAACAGTCGAAATAAGCAACGCTTTAAAACAAATCGATAGAGAAATAAACAAGGAATGCAAGGAAATATTTAACGGTTTGAGATAGCCAATAAAATATCATCTAACTACCAAGGGAACCCTAAACGAAGTAAAATGAATCCAACTCAAACATAGTGATCATCATCAACATACACATGTGTGTGTAATAATTCCGTAGCAACAATCACTTAGACAACTTAAACATACGCAACCGAGCACACTTACGCATGCGAGGGAAAGAATTTATGTAGTAAAGGGAAAATTTTTGATAGTTCGTATCGTGTCTACATGTCATGTGTGGACATAACATGCATGTTTTTGCATGTTGTGAACGCATGTGAAATGTGGGCATGACGACAACTCCCACAATCTAGATGAAAGGGGAATCAAAATCCAAATGTGTGTCTCAAAATACAACTTGGGTGTCCTTATGTTGTGAAATGATGTCTCCTCTAAATTAGGATCTGAATGCCTAATCAAAGAAGTAGAACCAGGAGAGGAAAGATACTAAAATACATCTTAAAACACTAAAGATGTGATGACATCACTACTATCAAAGATGAGAGATAAACTCTCAAATGTGTCCTCCAAATATGAAATGTGAGACTCCACAAACAAGGATGATATGCCTAATAAATAGGAATCTCAATGAGATTGATCTAAAAGAATGAAATGATTGTGCTAAAATGGATCACTAGTATCTCTCAAATAAGAAACTTTAAACTCTAAAGTAACAAGTGATGGAGTTGTGATCTCAATAGGAGGATAAGTAGAAGCAAGAGAAGTCTCTGTGCCATCACAATGATCAAGACTTGTTAGATATTCAAGCTCCTCTTCTGTATCATCTTCAAAGGGTATATGATCCACATTAGTAAGGAGTATGAGCAAATCCATAGTAGGATCATTTGGGAATGGAGAGAGGCGAGTCTCCATAAATCTCCCAATTTCTAGTCCAAGGAGTGTGTGGGAACTCAATATGTGAGATGGAACACATAGTGTCACAATCAACACTAGAACGTCCAATCAATCCTAGCACATAATCAATCCTATTCCCCCATGCAAATCTCCTTCCAGGTGTATCTGCTTTAGGTATGAGTCCATAAAGATAAGGTAAAAGATTGAGCCAATTGAGATGTGTCAGGATGTCATTTTGCCAAGACTCATAATTCTCCTTAGTCAAGTTGACCACATAAGGATGAACAGAAAAACCTATGATATCTCCTCAAATGATAAAATAAAAAATCAACAATATCAATATATATTCATGTTGATAAATGAATCTCACCCAAGAAAACAAAACCTTTCCAAGTACCAAGATGTCTAGGATATCAACTAGACTGCAAATATTTGACAAACTAAATAAAAAATACCTTGGGATAAATCTGAAAAATTACATAGTTAACTATGTAGAGCTTGTCAATACCTTTCCAACAGTTATTCATTTAATAAAAGAGATTCCACATGAAAGTTATGAGTTCAAAAGCCAAAATGAATGATCTTGTTACATCAAAAAATGTTCCCTTGGGGGCTTTTCCCTCTTAAAGTTTAGCTCCTGTGTCCTGTTTATGCATTTAGAGCATTTTTCATGTTAATTTGACATCCCGATGAGAAAACCCTGAAGTTTCATGGCAAATGGGACCTAGGGGGTGCACTTAACTTAAGTCTTGCTTGAAATAGGGGGGAGGACTTGGGTGCTCGTGCCCTAGTCCTACCCTATTTTAGGTCAGGACCAATTTTGAAGTGTCAGTTTATGATTGTTATTTAGGTCCTATGCCGACACGGTAAGTTTCAATTATGAAATTCTTAGCGGGAATGCTTGCAGTTGCATATATAGCATGTTTAGGCATTCATTTGTAAACTAGATGGTAATTTTGATTCATGAGCTTGTGTAGAAGTGATTCAAGGCATTCATTGTGTGTTGTAGAGAAGAATTTGTGTTTTTATTGTGTTTGTATTTGTAGATTTGGCAACCATCTCCTTATGGCATGAAGAGCTTCTTCCTTCCATGAGATCTTCAATACAAAGTGATATCAATTGTGTTTTTAATCATTTATCATTTGTATTTTTCCTCTATCCTATAGGGATACACACTCTTTATCTGGCAATGGTGTTCGGAAGACTTGAACATCTCTTCGGGCCTTGACTGAGGCAAGCCTCTAAACACCATAACCCCCAACCCATTAATTTGTGATTGTATGTTATAGGTCACGGGAGTAGAAAAAATGGAGTTGTAGGAGAGTAGTGCAGACTATCAAAATTGTAGATCAGAGAAGAAAATAGGGACCTGGACTCAGGCGTCCGCTCAATAGTCCTCTGGATCTCACAACAGGAATAGGTTGCAGACAAGATTCCCAGATCTCGACAGAAATGGTGGCACTGGACTAGGCAGCCACTCATTAGTCCTCAACTTTTCCATTTTCCAAACTTCAAAATTTAGTATGCATTTAATTGTCATTTGATATCTCTATGTGTGAGAATTTTCTGTGATTTGTCCATTTGCTTCCGAATTTGCATAATTAGGGTTTTGAGCATAATTGGGCTTAATTGAACAACTAAATCATACAATTCCAATTTTCCCCTATATTCTAAGTGACCAAAGGCTTGTAGTAGACTTCTTACTTGGTTGAAGTCCTTGAATGTTTAGAGGTGAAAGGAGGATTCATACAAACTAGCAAAATTAACCCTAAATGCAAAGAAATCCTCTTGCATCAAATTTCACCTTAAACATTTTGGTGAACCCATGTTTTAATGAATTTTGCACCTTTATGAGTGTTGTACTTGATATTTACATTCATTTCATTCATTCATATCATTATTCATCTTATTGCATTTGAAAAAATTACAAAAAAATTGAAAAATTTGAAAAATTTGAAAAAATTGGCATTTTTAGCTTGTATTTTCATATAATTTGAATCTGGAATTTAATTTTATTAAATTTCTATCATTACCATTGGATCTGATTTAAAATACAGAAATTTTTTATTCAACATTCATTTAGATTGCATTTTTACGCTTAAATTGATAAAAATTACTTGAAATTGTGCATTTTTTTTCACTCAACCTAGTTTTGCATTAGCTAGGGTTTGTAGTCAAAATCTTGTTTCATATTTTACTACCATTTCAAAACACTCATTAGGAATTATTTTTAACTATAGTCTTGCATCATAGTGGTTTTCTTACAAAATTTCATGCCTAGGGTTTGAAAACCTTGATTTTTCACTAGATTTGGCCTTATCATCTCTCTAAATTTGCATCATAGGCATGTTGTAAAGGATTCTTCTACACTAATTGGATTTTATTAGGGTTATTATCTTCTTCTCCTCCTAAAATTCTTTACAACACCTTTCTATTGGCCTCTTATAGTGGAATTTTGGTGAAAAATTACATATTTTAGCTATATTTTCCCTAGGGTTTGACCTTCAGTTGCACTATAAGCGGGTTGTGACATATTGTTTGGAATTATGTGGATGTTATTACTGTTATAATTTTATTTCCATCATCATTTTCCTCACTACACCCTTTGTCATACTCTTTTGCATTAAAATTTGGTGAAAATTTGCATATTTTGGTTATATTTGGCCTAGGGTTTAACCTAGATTTGCATTCCAAGTGTGTTCTAATGGATTTTGTGGATTTAGGTGACTGGTATTACTGATATAATCTACTTCACCTCCTAAATTTCTTTACAACACCTCTTTTATTGGGTCTTTGCATTGAAAAGTTGTGAAAAATTGCATATTTTAGTGTATCTTCACTAGGTTTGAACTTGTCATCATCCTAGGTTTGCATCAAAAGTGTGTTGTGAAGGATATTACTTATTTATTAGAATGATATTAGACATATTACTTTCTACACTTCATCAAATTCATTACAACACCTTTTCTTTCACTTATTTGCATTGAAAAAGTTGAAAAATAAATCAAGCATTTTAGGTCATTTTTACACATAGTTTTGCACTTGTCTTTTGCATAACTTTTGAAAAAGATTTTAAAATCTTATTTTACATTGATGTTACAAAAAAAATTCACCATGGAATCTTCATATCATTTCTCTTTGGTATCTTTACATGCATATATCAAAAACTTTGAGAGTTTCTATAAATTTCTTAATATGAATCCTCATGTTCTCACTTATATACAAGCTATGTATCACAAGGATATATTTAAATGCTCTTCATTTGAAATCCTTGACTATGTATCTAACTATGACTACTTCATACCTCTCATGATTACATACCCTTGGGTAGTAGAAGATTTAACAAGACACATTGAGAATAATGAGTGTGAAACTCCTCTTAACACATTGAAATTCATAGCTAAAACATGTGATGATGACACAAAAAATGATTCCTCCTATGAAGATATACTAACACAAGAGGATAAAATCATTTAAACATTCTTAAACATTACCCTACCCTCTTTGGAAAATGAAACACCAGTGGATAAAGGGCTCCCTCTCAAGAAGGATTCTTCATGGGTGGAAAAATATTATCACCTAACTATCATTTGGTGCATGAGACCTCTATGGATAATCCATTAGACCTTCCAACTTTGATTGAAAACTCAGGAACCTTCGATAAGAAGACTATGGATAGCTCTATTCTGCCTAACAACACCATACCTTCCTCTCATCTCAATGCTCTCCCTGGACAAGATGTAGCATTGGTGGATGAGAAAAGGTCTCTCACATTAAATCCTTTAGGGATAGATGTTGGGTATAATCAAGAGGAAAACAATGTTAATTCAATCTTCAATAACAGGCTTTGTAGAAATATTCCTAAGATGATTGTCCAAGGGGCACCTAGTGCACCCTCTTGCTTAAATCCAATGATTACGATTCAGGGTAGACCTACTGATCACATCTACAACTATGCAAAGCAAATCACTTAAGGAAATCTAGGAGTTCAAAAGGTGTCACAACAACCACACCTTAATGTGATTGCTCACACATACAACAGCCATAATAACAAGCAAAGAAATCAAGAACCTCATGTACCTATCTCTCTTCCATGTTCTCAACTTATGCTCCCCCCGCCACCCCGTCTTACTCCAAGAAGCTTTACAAAAGGTGATTGAACACCTATTGTTAAGTCGAATGATGTAGCAGCTCTATTAAATTGTATGCATGCGACAAAAATGAATATTCTCTTTCAACCGCATGAAATTCCATTGATAAAAGATGAATATGACTTGCTTATGATCTTTGTCATAGTAAATAAAACATTGATAAAGCGAGTTATGATTGACAATTGATCGGCTCTTAATGTATGTAGCATTGACCTACTACACAAAATCAAGGTTGACACATCTTTAATCAAACCAAATAGGACTAGCATTTGTGGCTTTGATATTATTTCAAAACAAACTATAGGAATGATAACTTTACCCGTAATGGTTGGACCCGTGACATTAGATACTCTTTTTCATGTTATGCCTAGTTCTCTCTCATATAATATGATTCTTGGTAGACTGTGGATTCATACCATGGGAGCAGTTCTGTCTACCCTTCATAGATCAATAAAGTTTATCTATCAAAACAAGCTCTATGCCTGGAAAGCTGATCTTGAGCCAGATAGCTGTTTACATATTGAAAAGAAAAAACAAGTTAACAATCATATGAGTCTAAACAACTTACAAGTTCATTCAACAATCTCTCTTGCCACATATAATGTTGTGCCAGATCCTCAACCATTGAATGCACTTTTTAGTGTTGATTGGGGTTCATTAGATTTTAATCCTTGCAGTATAGGGGAATACAAATTTAATAGCCCTGACACATCAAAAGTAGCATCGATCTCATCCAAGAAATCTTTTGAAATTCCTAAGAAAAACAAAGCCTCCTTGGTAGAAAACAAAGATAATACTCTCACTTACACTAAAAATTATGATAACAATGAGGCTTCACCTTCTTCTAAAGAAATGGACTCTCTATATGGTCTTGGATTTCAAATTTTATACAAAAATAACAACTATGTAGGTAATGGTTGCGGTGTAAATCAACAAGGAATCAAAGTACCTTTACAAGTTGCTGGAATTAATTACACAATTGGTATAGGATACTGCTCTTTGAAATCCACCAAAGCCTCTCGACATCCCAAACTCAATGTTAGTGCAATATCAATAAAACCAAAATGACATGTGAGATATCTTGGGATCATAGGCAAGAATTGTCCGCTGGGAAGCATCTCTTTTAATCAGGCAAATATTTATGCATCTATAAGTCACACTCGTTGTAACCAATATTATAATTGCTCTCAAGGGTGTCCATTTCCTAGATATGTATGTTCTTAACATTGGGATGAATCAGGTAAATATTTCTAACCCTTTATCTCTCATGATGTGTTTCCCCTGTGATGTGTTATATGTTGTTTAGGCCTCCTGGGATGACCCTTGATTCTATTGTAAGGTCCAGGATACCAGGAGACTACCTCCATTGTGACCCTTCTTCTATTTGTATCATCATTCTTCTATATTTCTTCTCCTCTATTTTCACTATTTTGTGTTGTGTCTTACAGACATAGTGTTGCAGTTGGTGACTTGGGGGCACCCTCCTACGGGACTGTCCCTAAGGCACTTGTTTCTCCTCTCTTGATTTATTGTTTCCCTTCCTCTAGTGTTCTATCTAGCAGGAAGATGATAAAAAACATATTATATTGATGCAGACCTAGCATCCCTTTAGTGAGAAATAAAAAATTAGACTTAGTTCCTATATGACGATTGGGTTGATATATATTATCTAACACTTGGCTAGTAGAATCACTCCATGCACTTTGTCATGTGATTTTGATGGTGTCTTATCGCACTTACAAAAGATAACAATACTACTACTCCATGCACTTTCTCTATCTTGAATCTTGCATTCCTCAGTTCTTTATGTGGTTGATCATACACATTGTTGTTTATCATGATTATATGGACACTAACACTTTTCTTGCAGGGATGTGTTTGTGGGAACATTCGGCGATCGTAAAGTACATGTCACCTCCAGGGGGCATGGGCTTTGTGAGAGTCCATGTTCCCTTTTGTGTTTTCTTCCTACCTTAACATGCTTGATATCAGTACCTGATATCAACCACCTTAAGGTGGGGGCATATATAAGGTAGGATGTCTGTTGTAGACGTTAGTAATGTGCTTGTTCTTAGGTGCAGTCCTAAAAACTAGTGGCAATGAGTCCCTCCTACACTCTGAGATTTATTTGTTATCATTTAAGCCCTCATTGCGAGGTGGGGATATGGCATCCCTTTTCTATCTTAAACCCTCATTGGGAGGTGGGGATGGTGTATTTGTCGAAGAGAGTGCACATCCTGTCATTTTCAAAAGTCCTCATTGCAAGGTGGGGAGTAGTTCTGTGACTAAATCAATGCTTAAGCATGTCTTTGGTGATTGTTGTGGCAAAGCCCAATCATCGGTGTGTGCTTGTATTGTGCCTGAGATGGTGTTGAACCTAGAAATAAGAACACTCCATTGGTTGTCTATCATGTTTTCTCCGTGTCATCCAAGTGTGTGTGTGTATTGTGTGTTTGTTCCCAAGCATAGTCTTAAAGACCGGTGGTGATGAGTCCCTCCTATGCTTTGGGATTTGTATGGCATGCTTGATTTGTTTGGCATGTCTATTGCCCCATGTGCGGTCTTAACGACCGGTGGTGATGAGTCCCTCCTACATTATGGGTGGTGTGTTTACTTTCCTTGCACTTGCATCTACATTTCATATACATGAAAAGAAAAAGAAAAAGAAAATCATCACTATCTTCACTGCATTCATTGTATTCACTATGTTTTGCTTGTCTTCAATGTTATCCTCTCCATGTTTTGAGTGACTGTAACTATCTTCTCTATGTTTTGCATGCCTGTTACTGTCTTCTCTATGATTGTTGTGTATTCTTTGTGCTTGGTGTGTTTGCTATGTTTGTTGACCGTACTTTAATGCATGTATTGGCCTTGCATTTATACATACATTAAAGTGGGGGCTAAATGTTATGTTAGAAAATGTCCCCTTGGGGGATTTTCCCTCTTAAAGTTTAGCTCCTGGGTCCTATTTATGCATTTAGAGCATTTTTCATGTTAATTTGACATCCTGATGAGAAAACCTTAAAGTTTCATGGCAAATGGGACCTAGGGGGTGCACTTTACTTAAGTCTTTCCTGAGATAGGGGAAGGACTTGGGCATCCACACCCTAGTCCTGCCTTATTTTATGTCAGGACCAATTTTGAAGTGTCAGTTTATGACCGTTATTTAGGTCCTATGCTGACATGGTAAGTTTCAATTACAAAATTCTTAGTGGGAATATTTGTAGTTGCATATATAAGCATGTTTAGGAATTCATTGTGTGTTGCAAAGAAAAATTTGTGTTGTTATTGTGTTTGTATTTATAGATTTGGCAGCCATCTCCTCATGGCACAAAGAGCTTCTTCCTTCCATGAGATCTTCACTACAAGGTGATATCAATTATATTTTCAATCATTTATCATTTGGATTTTGCCTCTATCCCACATGGATACATGCTCTTTATCTGACAACGGTGTTCAAAAGACTCTAATGTCTCTCCAAGGCTTGACTGAGGAAAGCCTCTAAACACCACAACCCCCAACTCATTTTTTTGTGATTACAGGTTACAAGTCATAGGAGAAGAAAAAATGGAGTTGCAGGAGAGCAGTATAGACTGCCAGAATTGTAGATCAGAGAAGAAAATAGGGACCTAGACTTGGGTGCCTGCTCATTAGTCCTCTGGATCTTGCAATAGGAAAATCTTTGAAACAACAGGAACAGGTTGCAGACAAGATTCCTATATCATGATAGAAATGGTGGCACTGGACTAGGGCACCCTCTCATTAGTCCCTGACTTTTCCATTTTCTAAACTTTGAAATCTGGTATGCATTTGATTGTCATTTAATATCTCTGTGTGTGAGTATTTTTTGTGATTTGTCTATTTACTTCTGAATTTGCATAATTAGGGTTTTAGCATAATTGGGCTTAACTGAACAACTAAATCATATAATTCCAATTTTCCCCTATATTATAAGTGACCAAAGGCCTATAGTAGACTTCCTACTTAGCTGAAGTCCTTGAATGATTAGAGGTGAAAGGAGGATTCATACAAACTAGCAAAATCAACCCTAAATGCAAAGAAATCCTCTTCATCATTTTTCACCTTAAATGGATTAACTTCAAAATACAATAAAATAAACTAACAATAAAATCTAGAAAAAATACTAGCCCCACTAGAAAGTTCTCAAAACTAACTTTCCTACACCTATTCTTTTACGAATTTTTTCAATACCATATGCCTAAGTTATGCCAAAAAGAATAAAAATACCTCCTGTAGGGCAAAAAAGGGTACTTAAGCCCCCTTTAGCTAGTTGTTGGTCACTTGTGAGACCAAGTGTTGATTGTTGGGTGCTCTGTCAGTGGCTTAGTGGTAGATTTTATATGGAGGCAGAGCACAAGATGTGCATTGGTTGTGAGGTGATGGTCGACTGGCAGTGGCCTATTTCTTTTCCACTGGGCTTGCATATTGGGACCAATGGGCACTCTTTAAGGGCTGACTAGGAGAGTTTTGGCCCAAAGGCCTAGCTAGATCAGCCTAAAAGTGGGTTTGTATGCCATGATCAGGGCACAACGTACCCCTTTTTCATCATTTTTAAAATTGCCTTAGTATTTTTAGCAAAGTTAGGGATAAAACTTCTAATAATATTAACTTTCCTAAAGAATGACTGGATTCTTTTAACTTTTTTAGGAATTAGGATTTTATCAATGGCTTCCACTCTTTCTAGATCAATCCTAATACCATCCTTTGACACAATATACCGTAATAGATTTTTGTCTTCCTCACCAAAGATACATGTCTTGGGGTTCAGAGTCTATTCTCATGTTCAATACAACATATGAATATTTTCTCAAGTTGTTAACAATGTTGAGATGCTAACTTGGAGAATATTATCAAATAATCTTGACATAATACTAGGATGGCATTGATGAGACTAGCAAACACCATGTCCATAACTCTATGAAAAGTGGCTCCAATGATGAGTGTCAGGTAGTACTAATCTAAGCATACCTTTTTACTTCCTTTTTCTCATCTTCGTACACTACCTATCTAGGTAATTGCACTATAGGAATTGTAAAGTCTTGTTTTAATTATGCTAATAAGAGATGAAATGCTGAAGATTATTGTTATGATGAGAAAACCTATGTTTGAAGTGAAACTGATAGAATTGTACAAAGTTATCTCTTTTTGGTTTCACAAGCATCCATCGCTCAGGTAGAAGACAGTTTTGGGAACTCTAAAGATGATCCTAATTATCTTTGGAGCTGAGAAGGAAGGACAACACACAACACTCCAACATTTTATAGCTTTGTTGGAGGATCTCTGGAGTTGATGCAATAGTACAGAGAAGATGGATGATCATGAAGACCTCTGCAGTTGTGTCCTAATAGGCTTTGGAAGCATCTCTTGAGCCACTGGCAAATGCATGAAGTCTCCAGAGCTAAATAGAGTCTCCGATGTCACTAATTACCAGAATCTCTGAAGCTTCTAAGGAGCTATAGAGTTTACATATCTACGCCTGAGTGTCCTAGAAGATAACTCCAATGGTCCACGGGGACATAATGCACTTTTTCTTGCTTTTGTATGAGATTAGAGGATTTCTCATAGTTTGCTATTTTGGGAAATTAAGTTCCTTTTTATCAGGGCCTCATGGTCTATTATTGTTAAAAGTCAAACTCCGGATTGACACCTTCAGTGTCACTTAAGTCCTTTTTAAAATTTCCATGATTATACTTTTGATAGATAGTTGCATGCTTTATTTCTAAGAATAAGAGATTCGTTATATCTCAAGTTGAATAGATTGGAAAGATAGTTAACTCCAGAAATATGGTGTCGCCTAGACTGATATATATGTATGGAGATAGCAGAATAAGATTATTAAGTTTTTAGCAGATGTTTATGTAATTTCATTCTACAATAGAGACACATTTTTTAATATAATATATTTCAGATAGACTGGATTAAAGAAAGTAGTACTGTTATACTTTTTCTATGAGTTCTTTGTTTAGCCTTTAGTTCTGAAGGTGTGGAGCAAGGGCCCACTCCCACCAACAGATAGGAGGCTAGTGTCTCTACTTTATTATGTTATTGCAATTTTCTTAAATATACTTTTCCTATTTCATAAGATAGATCAATTATTGTTAAAGTAATCTTGTTTCTGTTTAATGCATGTTTAAGTTTTTGTGTGAATTAGATAGATCATTTTAGAAGATTAATGTTTTAGTTCTTAGATTAGGTTTTCCTTTCAAGCAAGTAACTAGAAGCATTAGTTTTATTAATTAGGGAAGTTTAATTTAGTATATTAGTTAAGGACTATTGATTATCAGGTTTCTATTGCAAACAATCATGGATAAAGCCCTGTATTTGACACAAAATATGATTAAATGTAAAGGTACAATGACCCTTGTCATTTTTGGCACTGTTTCTTGGGATGTGTGTAATAGAAACTCTAGTTAACAATCCCATTTAGGATTAGATTAATTTTGCATGGTTAGACCTAGAAATCCAAAAGGTAGATACATCAAACAGACACCCAAGTAGTAGCCTATAGGTGAAAGAAGTGGCATAGGACAAGACCTTGTTGAAAAGGAAGAACATTTAGGACCTACCTTGGAAATCACACAAAAATTAGATATCCCCACAAACCCTCAAAACCTTTCACTCTCTGAGTACATCCGAGAATTGCAAGAGAAACACTGGACATATCTGTTAAGAGGATCCACTTTACTAGAAACTCAAACTAAACCCTAGAAGGAAGAAGCATCACAAGAACCATTAAACATGGGGGACAATCATAACCTAATAGACCCTCTGCAGGAGAATGCAAGAACCTTTTCATACCCCATTGTCCTCACCCCTAGGGAAAATGCACCTATGAAAAACATATCCCCCTCAAATCTTCCAACATTTAGAGGAATTCCTTTTGAGGATCTAGACCAGTTTCTTTTTTATTTTAAAGTCTTATGTCAAACATATGACTATGGATCTAATAACCAAATCTCAAACTTTTCCCATCTACACTAGAAGATTTTGCCATAAGGTGGTTCATGGGCTTAGCCCTAGACTCTATCCACTCATGGGAATAAATGGAAACTGAGTTCTTAGACAAATACCAGGACTATTGTAGAATTAGTGATAGAATGGAAGAGTTGTTTAGAATTAAACAAAAAGAGGATGAAAGCTTAGAAGACTACCTAGATAGATTCAATTTTTTCCTTAGAAGGTATGTCAACCCTATAGCACATAGCTTGATTATATTGATTACATTATTTTTCGGCGGCCAGAGACAACATGAAAAATACATTTACAAGTTGGCTAGACAACACACAACATGAAATGTGTAGAGGACAAGTCCTAAACAAGATTACAGGCTACACCAGTTGAAAGGAAGCTAGGTGTGCAAAAATTACTTCCTACACTAATCTAATGAGGAGAGATGAGTGCAAATTATTTTCAACCTTTACAATTATAGATTGATTAATCCAATACCAGAGATATTGCAGCAATACATAACACAAGAATGTAAGAAAGAAGAAGAGAGACAATATATACGTGGGGAAAACCCTTACGAGTGAAAAACCCCACACTCCAAAACACAGCTCAAATGTATTATCTAAACAATGAGGTTTACAATATAGTTACAAAGCCAATGCTCTTGTGGGAGTCTTTGACACTCATATTTGAAAATAATATGATAGCATAACAGTACCTGTCAATCACATAATACATCTCCTCTCAAAGCACCTGCTTAAATAGAAGTTTCCAAGGCAAAAATGAGCTTTCCTTGAGATGGGCATCCAACATGGCCTCATGGCCCAAAACCCACATCTAAGGACACTTGTCCAACATTACAGCATGGTCATGACACTTGTCATAAAACCCCATCCCAAAATGGTCTCTTATTCCCAAGTTGGGCAATGACAGATACTCTTATGACTCTTACGATTGTCATAGAATCCGTCATATTGACATATCTTACAGTTGTAAGAGAATCTATCATACACCGACTAAAAATAGCATATTCTCTTACAACATGTCATAACCCTCCTTGGGGTACCCAAAGATGCCTTCTTCCAAGATGCCTTGTGACACATGTCTTCACCTGTCATAGTATCTTCTATTTCTGACTATTACATGTCATAGATTCTGTCATAGGAATCTGTCATAACCGTTTCGGTCAAAATTCCCTTACACACTATTCAAAGTGTCGACAAATGGAAAAATACCTCTACCACTAAGTGGGATTCCTATCTCCTCATTTGAGGAAAAAAATTACATGTTGTCACCTTCCACGTAGGATAACACATCACTGTGCCAACTCCGACAAGATGACAAAATAGGATTTGCATCCTAATTACATAATAGGCAATAAATAAATACATACAATAAATAAATGCAAGGAATTACCAAGGTTGAGACACATTAATTCCCAACATTCTCCCACTTGTCGAACACCTTGTAAGAGCCAATAGAAATAACATGATTTAACTGCTATAGGTTGAGAGACCCATAAACTCCGAATATCATCTAAACTTCTCTATGCTCACTGATTTCGTCAATGCATCTACAACATTCTTCAAAGTGTCTGCCTTCTTCGAATTCACCTTCCCATCCTCTACCATGTCTCAGACAAAGTGAAACTATACATCAATATGCTTTGTTCTAGCATGGAAAGTTGGATTTTTTACTAGGCAAATCGCACTCTGACTGTCACAAAAAATTGTAATCTATCCTGCATCAACACCAATATCTGAACACAATCTCTTAAGCCAAATGGCTTCCTTACAAGCATGAGTTTCTGTCGTATACTTAGCTTCTGTCATGGACAAAGTAACCACAGGTTGTCACTTACTCATCCAACTAATTGCACCACCGAATATAGTAAACACATAAGCACTAGTGGATCTCCTATTGTCAATGTCACCTACCCAATTAGAATCCACAAATACAAATAGAATGTGAAGGTCTTGGAGGATTGCTATGATAGCATATGGAATACTCGGAAGTACCCCTCAAATATTTGAACACTCTCTTAACTGCATCCTAATGTACCCATCTAGGATTAGCCATAAATAGACTAAGGACTCCCACTACTTGGGCAATGTCTGGTCTTGTACAGACCATAGCATACATCAAACTACCAACAACACTAGCATAAGGTACTCTGCTCATGTCCTCTACCTCATTAGGAGATTTTGGACAATCATTAATAGAAAACTTTGTCCCCAAATAAATAGGAACACATAATGGTCTACAATTTTCCATTCTGAACCTATCCAACATGGTCTTCACATACTTACTTTGGCTTAACCAAAGTTTTCTGTTAGCTCTGTCTCTTCTTATTTCCATTCCCAGAATGTACTTAGCTGCCCCTAGATTTTTCATATCAAACTATGATGACAACTGAGACTTCAGATCAGAAATCATATTCTTACCATTCCCAATTAATAGCATATCATCAACATACAATGCAATAATGAGAATGCGATCATTTTCAAATTTGTAATACACATAATGATCTAATTTCAATCTCATAAATCCAACTGACATCACAAAGGCATCAAACTTCAAGTACCACATCCTAGGAGACTACATCAAACCATACAAAGAATTTTTCAGTTTACAAACCAAATTTTCTTTACCTTTCTCTATGTAATACTATGGTTGTGACATGTAAATCTCTTCCTCCAAGTCACTTTGAAGGAATACTGTCTTCACATCCATCTGCTCCATCTCTAAGTCATAAGTTGCTGCAAGAGATAACAAGAACCAAATATATGTCAGCTTTACAATGGGAGAGAAAATTTCACCATAATCAATTCCCTCCACTTGTGAGTACCTCTTTGCAACCAGTCTATCCTTGTACTTTTTAACATTGTCATTTGCACCAAATTTCTTCTTGAACACCCATTTGCATCTAACAGGTTTCTATCCTTCAAGCAAAGGCACTAAGTCCCATTATTATTCTTCTCCAAAGAAGCCATCTCATCTTCCATGGCATCCTTCCAGGAACTTGCATCTTTCATGACCATAGCCTCTATCACAGTTCTAGGCTCATCAATTTTAGTAAGCAAGGCAAAAGCACAACTAGAATCAAGCAATGAATAACCAAACCTATCAGGTTGCTTTCTTGTTCATGTAGACCTCCTCAATGGCTGAGGTTATGGTTCTAATTTTTCTTCTGAGATTTTAGAGCTGCTAGAGCTCTCCTCATCATCAGGTCTCATATGGTCTATCAGTGCAATCTTCTCAGGGGTAGAAGGAAACTAAACCACATCTTCTTTCTTTTCTATTTCTTCTAGTTGTAGAAAAATGGAAGAAGGTGTTAGCAACATACATAAAAGTTTACACAACAAACCTTTATTATCTTGAAAAGCACAATCAATTTGGAATGAATTGATGATTCCAAGTCTCTATTGATTAGGTCATGATCATCTAACGTTACTCAGAGGTTGATGTGATATGCTATTTTCCATTTTAAGGGGCCTTACATTGTTATGAGAACATGAACTAATGTCTAAACATCTAGTTATACACCTGCTTCCTGTAAATTACTTAACAAACAAGGTTATTCCTACTATACTCAACATATGATGATCATATTTGTAAGTTTGATCAATTCTTCTGAACATCAACTGTCATGAATTGATTCTACTTCTGCATCTATGAATTTATCTAAATAATGTGCCTTTAAGCTGATATTTGCAAGATTTCTATCATCATTTATGTGTATTTGCATGAGATTCTCAATTTTACATGCAGATTAACTCACATATGCTATAAATGTCCAATTTCCTTCAAGATGTCTACATATTTTTATGTATTTGCTTAGAATTATCTTTGTATTTGCAATTGTGAGGGTGATTTGTGATAAAATTAAACAAATTGAGATAAAAGCTTTCTAATCTTAACTAAATGTAATGAATCTTCATCTATTGGTTCATATACATACTAGATACTATCATGATGAAGAAAACATGTACAACATGAATTGCACTCCAAGGGACGTAGCAAATCAAAGTAAAAGCCAAGAATTCATCTACAAATTACTCAAAGTATATAGTGGCATGTAATCTAGTTCTTCACTTTCATTAAGTAATCAAAAGACATGTACATTTACAATCAACTTTGAAATTAGTCTTGAGAAGCTTCAACAATATAACTTCAATTAAGTTTCTAATAATCATACAAGGTGCACTCCATCAACTTTTATAGAATAAAGGTAGGAGGCAGTTACAAATGATCAACGACCAAGATTTGCCTATCTAGATCAACGGTCAATATTTTATCTTTGACTTGGTCAACATATGTAGAGGTGGCACAAGTTGCCTACTGGCAACCATCTGGTAGAACTCAATCACTTCTTTTGTCTTGTTATTCATATGACTTTGTCATCATGCATCTCTACTTACTCTTCATCCTCTTCTTCTTCATCTTCTTTATCTTCTTCTTCATTTGCATCCTCTTCTTCTTCATCTTCTTCTTTGTCTTCATCATCATCATCATCATGAGGATCACTTCTTATATGTACTTTGATTATTCCTCTAATGGATTCATACATTTGTACTATTCTTTCGACTTCCCCTCCATCTTGGACTTTAGCTTTCACCACAACATGCTTTTGAGAATTGAATTGTACCTATAGAGCAGTCCATTTGCTCTTTCTGCTGTTTAACATTTCATTATATGCCTCCATCTTGGCCTTCATCCTCATAGCCTTATTTATTACATCCTCTGTCAAATGATGAAGAGGGTCATATGTTGCCTACTTGAAATTATTGTGGAAAGCCTAGACTACAAAATTAGCATCCTGATTCTCTATCTTTCCTTCTACATTTCCTTCCAAAGCCTCCACGATATTTATCTCATCTGCTATCACATGGTGCAACTTAACACTGATATCCCTAAGCTTGCTGTTACATTTCTTTAGAATATCACTCTCAAACTTTGTATCCTCATACCATAAGCTCAACAATTGTGTTGTATTGTTATCTAGTACCTTATTATCCATGAGCACTTTCATATCTATTCGCCTCATCTCAGTTATGGCATTGAAATGTTTCTCCAATTTGAAGGATCTTCACCCAACCTCATTTTGCATTTTATCTACTTTTCTTTTTAATGTCCCAAGAAAATTCCAATTTGTGAGGGAGGTTTTTATCACTTTCTCAGCTTCATAAATAAAAGGAATAAACCAATTATACATTATATGGGCCTTGTGCTTCATGATATCTAATCATGTTATCTCATCCTAAGATATGATAGTTAGTAGAGTAGTTGTGTTAGCTAGTATATGATTAGGGTCAATTAACCCTTTTATGAATGCATACAATTGAGCATTGTGCTCATTATGCACCTTGTTCTTATCCTTTTCTTTCTTTACACTCTGTGTCAATGAGTAAATGATGTCTTTGGCCTCCTAGCCTTCCTGCTCCTTTGTAGCAAAGCCCAGATCAACATTGGTTATATGAAATTCATTAAGGCTTATTTTTCCTTTCTCCTTATCTACCACTGGCAGGGCTACCTAAACTATCCTCCAACCTATAGTAGGATCTCTCCTTATTGCAGATGTAGGGCTTGCCTTTCTCTTAAGTTTCATCATACTTTCTGAAAATAATGTAGAGACATCAAATTCAGGCACCTCTTCAATCTGCTGCATGTTTATTTCTTGTTGCAGCTAGTATGGGACATCACCCCTAGGTCTTTGTGGGTCAGTTTTCTCATTGTGAGTATCCTGAGACTCTATATTTTGTTCTATCCTAGGTGGTGAATTTTCTTTTCTCCATTCTTCATGCACTTTCTCCTGAGGAATCTCCTATTGAGGTACCTCTTGTTGAGTGGGGGCTTCTTGGGATGTATTTACATTTTGGTCATGTACCCCTTCTTGCAATTTATCCTCCTGGGGATCTTGAACATTTTGATCTTGCATATTTTGTGGCACCTGATCTTCATGGGAAGATTGTGCATTGATATGTTTTATCTTGGGGATCTTGATCCCCATCAGTAGCTCAAACCTTCTGACTTGTTTTATCTAGGGGATCACCTTGATCACCCTTGGTCATATTCTCTATTTCCTTTGGTTGACCATCAACCTATGGCATACTATGTTCCTCACCTTTTGATGTGTCTACTTCTTCAAGGCCTAGGACATTACACAATTCTTTTTCATTTGTTTTCTCTTCTGGTATTAGATTAGCTTTCTGATTAGCATTCTCAGCAGGTGCTGATACATTATTCTAGTCTTTATCTTTATCAGGCATCTCCTTATTAGTCTATTTCTATATATTGATCTCTACCTTTTCTGGCTCCGGAGGTGGATCATTATCTTTGCCTTGATCCCCATCAACCTGATAAGCTAGTTCTATTATAGCAGGGCTAGTGACCTGATCAACCAAATTTGTTAATGCTATTTGTTGAGCTATCTCTTCAGGGTCATCTTCTTGAATTTCTTGTGTTTCAACCTCCTCCTGATGAGTTTCCTTTTGGACTATAGGAGTGCCATGATGGGTCATCCTTGTGTTTGCCACCAGAGTCTCCATCCTTCAAGCAGAAACATCATTAACTACCTCATCATCTAACAAGTCTACTATATCATCAAGTGTAAGAGGTGGTTCTTTCCTTGCTCTATGCCTTTCTTCTCTTTTTTCTTTATCCTTTTCAGTTTTGAATTGAACAATATCTGAGATGGGGAATTCATGTTGCATGTTCTTTATAATACCTTGACCACCTGCACCCATCAATAAAATGGGATTAATATCCACAGTCCCCCTCATTGCAGTCTTTTGTTTCTTTTGGGGTGGTGTCTACTGCACCTTTTTCCTTTTCTTCTTGATCAAAAAATTATCATCCAAGGGCTCTTCATCCTCTTCTATAACAACAGGAGTAGGCTTAGTAACATTTTTCTTTTGTTTAGCATGGGTATGAGGTGATGCAGCTGCTGATGTGGAGGCCACATCTCCATTTGGTTGGGGTCTTCTAATGATTACTCCTAGCTACATGGGTTCCTTTCTTATTTTTACTTAGCTACTTTTTCTCTTCAATTGGCTATCTTTCTCCATTAGATTGCCTCTTCTCTTTGAGGAAGTCATCATATTCTTCTTCAGACAATTCTTGTCTCTTCTTCTTATTATTGACAATAAGGGCCACACCCTTCCTTTTCAACTTATTAACTTAAGCATCCACCCAACTCCAAGATAGTTGAATAAGGATCTAATGAAGTTACCTTAGGCTGACTCAAATCAAAGGTTGATATGGTTTCATTATATACCTTCTTGTCCTAATATTCACTAGACATGATCCTTCCATTATCCTTGTGCAACTGAATAGACACTGGTATGCAGTCAAAGGTGCAAATTTGATTCAGGTTGAGCCTCTGGTAGTTCCTCCTCCTGACTTCTGCTTCATCCTCACAATCAGTCCAGTAATCTTCAAGGTGCTTTTGATGTATATGCTTCCCCAGTAATGCCTGCATCTTGCCATATGGGTCATATGACCTAGCTAGTGAAAATGGCTACAAGTGCATTAACTTCAATCCTATGATCACATCCCTAAAACTTTCCTTGTCTAGACAAATATACCAACCAATCATGATTGGAAACACCACAGGTGGAATCTTCCTCTTTTCAATATGAGCCTCTACTGAAGGAAAAATTTGTTTGGCAAATTCCATCAGAATAACTTTGTCGTTAGGGTATCTAGACAACATGAGGGGTTTCCCTTCAAATCCTTCTATTCTTATATATTAAAATGTAGGGAATTGGATAAGCTAAGCCCAATATTTGTATATGACAACTTGTGCTTCCATACCTAATCTCTTTGTTCTGTCTTCTTTCTTCCATTGTCATGAATAGATGTATGGAAAAGGAGTCATTCACTATCTTATAATTTTGGAGAGATTCCCTCTTGTTCAACTATGGGTAATGTTCCCATATGTTCATATCCCCAGGGTTTCTTCCAACCCTACCTATTGTTTGTAACCCATTGAAGGTTCCTCTAAAGGCACAAGCATATATGACATAAGAAGTCATATGAAACATGCACATCTTACCACCCAGACTTCTCATTCCCTCATCTAAAATATCACTTATAATTTTGGCCCAGAGGGGTTTGTCATCTGAATATTCCACCATCCAGATAATCCCATACATCTAGTTTTCAAATGCTCCAGCATTTTGTCTTCCTGTCATTATGCTAAGCATGACCATCATGTACTAGTATTCTTCAGCAACATTGACAATTTAGTAGAGGCCTTGTATGTACTGCTCTTGGATCTCCACTGATACATGACCCTTCTAGCCTCTTTCTGGTTATTACGATATTCCTTTTCCAATCTGCTCAGGGTAAATCTAACCACATTAGGTCCTGTAGGAAAATTAAAGGTGGAGGTGATGCTTGCAATTGAGAAATCTGCATACACTTTACCATGCTTCTCTGCTTTTCTAGTTTCTAGATTGTAGTTACAGGCACATTCAACCACTAGCTCAGTAGATTCCATGGCATAGGGAAATCCCCTAGCACTCCACATCCCTGGGGTGTATATGCTCTAAAGTAGAGGGTTTCCACTTCCTTTATCTAGTCTTCTCATCCGTGCATCAAGATTGATATTTCCTTGATATGTATCATTGATCATCCCATACCTGAATCCTACCCCTTATGGCTGTAAGAACATGGGTTTCAAGAACTCTATGTCAAACCTATTATCTTTGATTGCCATTAGATCCTGTGATAAAACCATGCATATCTTACCTCGACATGTTGTATGTAGCAGGGCTTAGGGATCACATACATTCCATGGCAGTAATTCTATCATTCTAGTTTATTTCATGTGTCATGCTAATTAACTCAGTATAAACCATTTTACCTCATGATTTACCATAAATGATAAAAAGAGAGGGTTTCATAGTTACATACCTGATAATCATTTTCCCCTTTTATTGTATGAGTGATAATGGTATGAATGGGACTGCATTGTATTTACCATCCTCCGTTCCATTTAGATGTGGGTCCCATTCCATTTGTAGGTAGTGGTGATGCTTTGATCTACAGAGCTCTATAGTTCTTGTTTAAACATATGGTAAATACAAAATGAACCCCAAAATTTACTTTTAACCGACCAATGTGACAAATTAGGGTGTGCTTAGTGTGTCTTTTGTTTAAGTCCATCGATCAACACATGATGTGCATGGATACTAACAAGTGGCAGGCTTGCATTTGAAATTTGAAGGCGTGACCTATTGTTGGGTTCACATTTAATGCAGAGGGTGATCTCTGCGAATATCAAGGACATTTGAAAATATGACTAATATCAGACATATGAAGGTGACATTGGCATGAGTATGGTCAACCATTGACCAATGATCGAGATCAGGTCACTATACATTCGCTAATAATCATGACAATATATTATATCAATAGGATCTGGTCGGTGTGCCACATGGCATCATTAGATTGGTCATTGAGAAACTAAGCATCTCAGGTCATCAAAGGCAATATGAGGGATATTAGAAATATTTGGGTCTTCTAATACTAGGAAATATCACCCTATTTGAGAATGTGAGGGTGACATCATCGCTTTATAAGCCTTTGAAATTGTTCAAAAGAATGACATCATCATCACATTCAAGTTAAGATCAGGGATATTTCAAAATGTGACCTTCTTGGGTCTGGATCATGATGACATCATAATTATATCATGTCTTCTTTGTTATCAGGTTAGGATGATGTCATTGTCATATTGAGGAATATGATGGATGTTTGGAAATGTGACCCTCCAAGTGTCAGGCAAATTGATGATGTCATCATCAGGTTGAGTTCTATTATATATCAGAACCAGATGATGTCATGGTCATATTTTGTGAAGGGTAATATTTTGTAACATGATAGATATTTAGAAATGTGACCCTCCAGAAAATATGCATGCGGACTTGACAGGCATATATTTTCTCGCACTTAAGTTTGACGTTCGCATATCAAAGAACATGTGGACATCGGGTGATCTTCTTATGTTGGGTCAACTAATGAATATGACTAATGTTTAGAAATATGACCCTATGGGAAATATCCATTTTGACCAAACTTTGACTTAGCATAACTTTTTATCCCCAATGAATATCATGGTCATCCAAAAGGCAAACCTACTTAAAATTTTGTACTCTTTCAGATTATGAGGTTTATGATGGAAAATTCTGACTTCAATAATTGACTTCCTCTTATGAAGGATATGCATGTGCAAGGGTGATATACTTAACTGACTTTTTCTAAAATGCTCAAAGCAAGAAAGCAAAAACAAACAGAAGCAAAAAGAGTTGGGTCCCTCTTTTGCTAAGGAAAAATGGGGCATGTTGTGTAACCACACAACTTTCCACCAAAGAAATCAACCAAATTCAAATGATTCAAGTGATGAGGTCACATTAAAACATAACATCATAACTCTCTCTAAGCATAAGTATCATGACCTTTCTGAATGATATCATGTTCATAAGTGCAAAAATACTGATAAGGGATCAAGTGTGTGCATATGATGAATAATCCTCATCTTGAAAGTAAGTTGAAGGCACTAGTAACCGGTGTTAAGCTACATATTTTAGGTTCATCCCTCATAGCCAATCAGGATAGAGCCTTATTGCCAGTAGGCATTCATAGCCCCAACAAGGTTATCTTTACAATCCCTCTAAGTAGAGCCCCACTGCCAGCAGGCGTCTATAGCTCTGGTAGAGTTACTTAGATGGCCTAATTTTATCCTCTTTTGGATTTCAATATTCATCTCTTTTCTTTTCTTTTTATATTCATATGATATCATCATGTAAGCTCATTATGCAAGGTGCGATCACTTGTTGTTTTAGGTTGGGGATTATAATGGTAGCAAGGGTGACCCTTTGGATTTTTCACTTAACACCTATACTAATGTATTCAACAAACCCAAGGCTATTAGGTGAGTCATCGTGAAAATCTCCTTAATCAAGAAAATGCATCACTGATGAAAAGGACATCACAGACCTAGTCAAGGATACTTTCTAGGGTGAGTCACAACCTATGTAAAAAAAAATTCTCATCACTTGAATCCTAACAATTTTTTTCTTTCTTAGGGTGATAAGGTGTATCATCTTGACTAATCAAAACAAAACTCAACAACAAGCAAACAAGCAAACACACAAAGCAAAAACTACACAAACGACTATACAATATGTACATTATGATAGAAATGGCTTACATGACCCTGTTTAAGCTTGAAAGTAATGTTTGAGGAACTATCCATTGATTGGTAATGGAACATCCTCAACTGTTAGGGTCTTAAGTCTGTAAGTACTATCTCTTAGGATCTTCGAGATTTGAAAAGGACCTATCCACAGTTTGTCAAATTTTCCATGGTCACCTTTCTTTTCATGTGCTTTGTCCCATGCAAGGACTAAATATGAAATCCTAAAAGCTTTTATTCTGGCTCTTTTATCAAACTAGCATTTGAAAATAGCCTGATACTTAGCAAATTGATCAATTTCTCTATCTCTTTTTTCGTCTAGGTGCATGAGCTGAAGTAGTCTAACTTCTTGTTTATTATCTATGCCTAGATACTCTTGTGCAAATTGCAAAGTGGGGATCTTTAAGTTAATAGGGAGGATAGGATCCACCCCATACACTAATTGGTAGGGAGAGTTTCCTAATGCAGCATTCATTCTAGTTCTTTCTACCCACAAGGCATACTTCAGCAGGGTATTCCACTCCCTAGGATTCTCCTCTATCAATTTCTTTATGATATTTGGTAAGTTCGTATTTGTTGACTCTGCTAAGCTATTCCCTTGGGGATAATAATTTGAAGAGAATTTCAAAATAATTCCATAATCAAAAGCCCAACTAGATAACTTTAGTGATATAAAGGCAGGTCCATTGTCACATACTAAAGCATATGGAACTCCATACTTGGTCACTATGTTGTTTTCCAAGAACTTGATCACATCTTCTACATTGCATGTCTTGCTTCTGACTGCTTCAGTCCATTTGGTGCAATAATCAATGATTGTTAGGACATACCTATGGCTTGAAGATGATGGAGGATTAATGGGACCTATAGAATCCATGCCCCACTAAGCAAATAAGCATATCTCCATCACTGGCTACAAGGGTTGATCAACATATCTCTCTTGGCTAGTAGCAACTTGACAAGTATGACAACATTTAATATGTTCTATAGTATCCTTAAAAATAGTAGGCCAATAATATCCTGCCCTTAGGATAGCATGGGCAATAGCTAAGTGAGATCCATGTGCAATTCCAAACTTATCATGTAATTCAGCCAAAACTTTATCAACTTCTTTTCTATCCAAGCATCTGAGATATATTCCTTCATAATTTCTCCTGAAAAGGACTCCTCTTTTGATCATATATTTTTGTGATCTTATTTTCAAGGCTCTTCTCTATGAAGCTTGCATCTTTGACGGGCATCTCCCAGTGACCAAGATATGCCTAATATCAGAATACCAATCCTTATCTTCCTTAGAATTCACCACATATTATTGGCTCATAATAGTAGGGTCAGTCTCAAAAATCATCTGGGTTAAGGCTTGTCCCCTTACTAGATTCATGGGTGTTATATCCATATCATATTCTTGTAGCACTATTATCCACTTGGCTCTTTTCTCTCCTAGCTAGCTCTGTATCAGGAGCATTTTTACTGCTGCATCTAGTACTACATCAATTATCTTACTTCTTAGAATATATTGTCTGAATTTCTTGACTACTTTGACTAGGGCAAGAGCCTGTCTCTCAACATCCATGTATCTGAGCTTTGGCTATGGATTTCTCTTCTTTGGCTTCATTTATCTATGTCAGTACTGCCACACAAGTATGTTATGAAGCAAATGAGTAAATATAGAAATCTTTTGTATAATTAGGGCTGATCAGAACAGGTGTATCAGATATGGATTTCTTGATGTCCTCAAATGCTACTCTTGCTTCAGGAGTCCATTCAATTTTAGCATCTTTTTTGAGCACTGCATTAAGTGGTCTGACAATCTCTACAAACCCAGTGATGAACTTTCTAACAAAATTTATCTTACCAAAGTAGGATTTAAGCTCTTTCTTACTTCCAAGTAGTTGTAGCTTCATGATAGATTCTACCCTAGTAGGGTCAATGGTGATCCCATTTTCTATTATTAAATGGCCTAGCACTTTACCTGTGGTTACTCCAAATATGCATTTCTTTGGATTCAAGGAGATGCCATATTGTTCACACTTCTTGAGCACCTTCTTGAGGTCTTCTATATGATGACCCCTTTTCTTTGAAAAGTTGGTCAAGTCATCCATGTAAATGACTATGCATTTGCCAATTAAGCCTTTGAAAGATATATCCATTGCATGTTGAAAGGTAGCTCCAACATTGATCAAGCCAAACGACATGCGTTTGCAAGCAAATATTCCCCACTTTGTGGTGAATGCAGTCTTCAACCTATCTATTTTTTCTACCATCACCTATCTATACCCAGAGAAACCATCTAAGAAGGACATCATCTGAGCTCCATTTACTATTTGTAAGACCTCATCCAGTGAAGGTAAAGGATAGTTATCCTTCTCAGAAGCTCTGTTTGGATTCCTAAAATCTACACATAAGTGTATATCCCCATTCTTCTTTCTTACTAGGACCAAATTGGCTACCAAAGTTGAATGCCTCATAGGAAATATAATTATGGCATTGAGCAACTTCTTAACTTCTTCAAAGATGATGGGCTCTAGCAAATCATTAACAGGTCTCTGCTTTTGTCTAAAGGGCTTAGCATTTGGTTTCAATGGTATAGTATGGGTGATGATCGAGGTATCATAAGTCCAGGCAATAACATGGATATAATCCTTGAGTGCTTGAGTTATCCCTGCCATTTCTTCTTTAGTGCAAACTTTACCAATCGGAACATTCTTTACTTCTTCATTTTGTCCTATATTGATTGGTGAGTATTCTCCTCCATCAGTCTTTGGGAGGTCTTTTTGTTTCATCATATTGTGTAAATCAAAATCCTTTTCTAATTCTATCATACCCTTGGGAATCCTATTGGTTGGTAATTCCATGATTTCTTCTTCTTCCCATGTATGATCTTCTACATTCTTTTCATCTATGATCTGAGCATCAAATACATTTCTATTTGATATGAAGTCTAAAATGTGTTGATCATTATCAAATACTCAGAGATTGGTGACATTATTTGGTATAGAGGGAACTAATACCAATTCAACTAAGAATCTCTTCAAACCAGAAATGGACAATGGTTCCAATGTGCTAGCAGCCTGTGCTAAGGCATCTGCTCTATGATTTTGTTCCCTAGGCACATGGGTGATGTTGAATGCATCAAATTATTCTATTAAGTCCCACACCCTATGTCTATAGTTGGACAATTTCTTGTAGTTACAAGAGTACATATTTCTTACTTGTCTTACCACTAATTTTGAGTCTCCATAGACATGCAGAATTTTCACTCTTTTCTTGAGAGAAAACAATAACCCATGAATTAAATCTTCATATTTTGTCACATTATTGGTGCATGGGAATTGTAATCTATATGCTACCAAGTAGGACTTTCTTGCTAGATCAATAAGATCTATCCCATCTCCTTTTTTTGACTTTGATCCATCAAACCTAAGGATCTGTGGTTTATCTTTTGTCAAAGGCTTATTAGGACCTTCTCTTTTCTTTTTAGCTCTAGCAGTTGTACCACCTGATATCCACTTCAGTTTTTGTGACTCATTCTTTGTTATTTTTGGTGAGTGATTTGAATATGATACCTTTCCCTTTTTAACATCTATGGTATCATCATTATCCTTACCTAATTATACTCCCATCTCTTTCTTTTTATCCTTAAGCATGTCTTTACTAACAGATAACTGATCTTTTGAATAAAGCATCTTTTGTTTATTCAACATATGTAAGCATAATGAGCATGTGGTTTCTGAATGTGGTGCTTCATGCAGTCTACACCATCGCTCAATTAAAGCATGATGTGGAGGAACCTCTTGCAACATAAGCCTGTGAATCTGTTTTGATAAAAATTCTTTAAACTTTGTTAAATTACTTCTTTATCTTCATCAGATACTTCATAATCTAACTCAATCAAACAATCAGTTCCTAGGGTAATGTTATTTTCTTCTTTGGAAATGTTCTCAACATACATAAGGATCTCCTTTGAGTTGAGTGTAGCTTTCATCCTAATATGTATCTTCTTGTATACCTGTAGATGACAAACAAGAATCAACATTAATATAATTATCTATATTACTTACCTCACCTAATGACAATCCCTCTTCGTTACATGCTCATTCTAGATCTATCATGTCCAAGCAAGCATCACAAGTTTTCTCTGAATGTGCTTCATCATGCAACTGTTGATAACTGAGAGGGGGGGTGAATCAGTTATCCTAATTATTTCCCTTATTGAACTTTCCTTTTAATTGAAGCAGCATAAAATCAAACACAAAACATTAACCATGAAATAAGAAACACATGACACAGTATTTTTGACGTGGAAACCCTGTTAAGGGAGAAAACCACGGGGTGATTAACCCAAGAATTATTCTCTGTTAGAAGAATAGGAAATTACAAAAATGGCACTTGCCAATTAGGGCTCACTGCCTGAGCACACTGCTCACAAGAGGCCCACTGCCTACAAAAAGACACACTGTCTACAAAGTGATGAGAATCACAGTCTTGAACTGATTGGAAGCATCTGCATATGCTGGAGTTCAGTTCCAGTTAGGCTCAGTACACTGATCTGCTGCACTTCATCTTTCCTCTGTTCTTTATTCTGCTATCTTTCACATACCGGATCCTTTTTGCTACCTCTGCTCTTTCTCTAGACTTATTCGCATATCTCTCCACACCCACACACATTTCACAACTAAATCCATCCTCTATATATATCCGCACAAGTAATTTCATCACCTTTCTAGTCGGCATCCGGAACAGTCTAGTTTCTTACAAACTCTCATTCTGTCGGCTGAATCCTTCCTCACCAAGCAATGCGGATCAAGCATATACTTGTAGATATCATTAATCATGTCAGCCAAACATGATTCATGTCTTCACAACTTCTGTCATCAACAGTAACCCATCCGGAAAGCAGTCTGATACTCTGTCAGTCAGTTCTTCCTCTGTTTTCACTGTCTCTCAGGAATCCGGTACTCAACCATTCATATCTTTTTCCTTGTCCATCACCGGAGGCTAAATCCTTGGAATATACCACTCAAGGTAGTCCTCTTGACTTCCCCAAATCCGCACTGCACCAAGACACTTCCTCTGAGAGGTCCGGACCAATCTGTCGGACCTTGCCACATGCTCTGTTCTTCTTCACCGGACCACAACATTCTTTATTCTGACTTCCGGTAGAGACATATCATGTCTTGCGGATATGTGGGATGACCTTTGTTGCCATCAATGACAACAACCATGAATCCATATAGTGTCTCTTGCCAACAATCTCCCCCTTTGGCATTGATGGCAACACTTAGTGAAAAATGACTAAGTGTTTTCACTGTGCTCCCCCTTTGCTGATGCTCTGTCTTTATATACAATTTCCGGAACTCCCCCTTAGTTGGATCCCTCATTTTTCACTGCTCCTCACTCCCCCTTTGACATCAATGGCAAAGGGTAGGGTCCGCATATCAAAATTTTCAAAAATTTCTTATACTTAGCCGCATATTTACATACTCACATATATTGAAGAATGTCTGCAAAGGATGTCTGTAATTGAATCATTTCGGTAGCCCAACTTTGCTTCATTCTGTCCAAAATTGAAATGTGACCACTTAACAAAAATGCAAACGCTTCTGCCCGCTTGAGATCTGTCGGATCTTTTGTTTGGGCGGTGGTCCTAGCATCACTGATGGCCTCATGCATGGTTTCCAACTTAGGGATTATAATCCTTCTAGGTTCTCCCATCCGGTTGGTGATGTTCTTTCTTTCCTTCTCAAGATTCTTTATTTCGTTCAAGACTGCAATAGTCTGACATTCTTGATTTATTATAGAGGAAGAGAGAGGATCAAAACTTTGAGATAAGCTTTGTAGCTTATCCTGTTCCTCTTTTATTTTCTTGTCAAATGCTGCTGTTGCCTTTGACCAGGATATACAAAATTTATAGATATCATCGCCATCCTTAAGAGCATTCTCTAAGCTCCTTATTCCAATGCTTACAATCTTCCTATCCTTAGAGATTAATTCTAATATTTCTGAAAATCTCTTATCCAAAAATTCCTTCCGGACCTTTTCTTCAGCTGATTTTTCTAAAGAATCAAAATGTGTATCAACACTGCTGACTAAGGTTTTTAGATTACCGGAAGTGGAGGCTGTCGGATCTATCTGGATTGATGGCATGATCTTTACAAGTATTCCGGAAGCAGCCTCTATCAACTCACAGTCTTCCATATGAGACTTCAGGAGCTTTTCATTTGCCTTGGCATTTGCAAATGAAGCTATCTTCATTGTTTGTACCGGAGAGAGAGAGTCAAAATCAAATGGACCTTTTAGAAGCTCCGGTTCATCAATCTCTAGAGTTTCTTTACTCAAAAATTGTTGAACAGTTTGTGCAGTGTCTCTTGCCGGAGACAGATGTTTCTTTTCTTCTGCAGTCTTAGAACTGTCAACCTCTTTGTCTTTCACCACTGCTTCCTTCTCCTGTAGTTGCTCTTCTTCTTTGGATCCGGAGACTGTAGGGGAAACCGGAGGAGAGATGCTAACTTGTTCATGGGCCACTTCTTCTGGAGCAGAGGGTCCCAAGTCCTCACTTGTCTGTTCAGGGCTCACTCTTTCCGGAACAGAAGATTCCAAATCAGCAGCTGTTTCTGCACCTAAGTCCTCTACAACAGGAAGATTGAACCTTTTGAAGGCCTTCCGGAGGATCTCTTCTGTTTCTTGGGCCACTTTGTCAGTCTCACCAAGCATGAGTTGATTCATCCTGGCTTTGCTTCTGAACTCATCTTTGCAGTCCTTGAAGATAATGTTCATTGTCTTGGGATCAATTTGAGGATATAGCTGAATAGCTATCTGCTCCCGGATCTCAAGATCTTTGGCATGAGCATTATTCTTTCTTACTTCCATTTCCTTCTCTAGGCTTTTAGGAATGAGAGATATGATCTCAATGAAAGCCTTATTGTATATGTTCAGATATTTAACTGTGGCTTCCTGCAGAGTCTTTTGGTCTGCCTCACTGAAGTCATCATAGGATTCAGTCATTGGTTGAAGGTTTCCATCCACCGTGACCGACTTGATTATGCTCTCTAGTGACAGAGTGGGCTTTTCAACAGTTACCTCTGCCATTTCCTCCTTGTCTTGGCCTGTGGAGGGCTTACCGGATCCTTTCTTTTTCTGTTTCTTTACTTCTCTTACTCCTTCATCTGATTCTGTTTCCTCTTCATCCTTTTGGCTTCCATAAGCCCTTGTGGCTTTTGCCTTTGATCTCTTACCGGATGCCTGGACTTCTGGTTTTGAACTTTTGGTTGAGGGAGGTGCAGATCTCTTTGTTGATCTGGTCCGGGTGGGAGCTCCAACCGGAGCACTTTCTTTGCTTTTCTCTTCTTCCTCGGCCTTCCTCCTCTTTTCCTGGCTGGCATCAAGTGCCTCCTTTGAGATACCTAGGCCTTGAGCAATGTGCTCTACTTCTTTTCTTACCTTTCTTTTAATCTCAGGTTCCCTGAGTTCTACATGTATTTTTACACTCAGCTCCTCAAAGGTTCCAAACCTTTCTGCCTTAGGATCTTTGGGCTGACTTAGCATGTGTTGAACATGCAGCTCCACTATCTGTTCATCAACTTCATACCCCATGGGCATGATCCAGACAGTCCTTGGCTCTACTGCCTCCATTAGGCACTGATCAGTGTCAACCATAAAGCACACTGAGTCCTTGTATTTCTCAATGAGAGACTGGGGAATTCTCTCTCTTGCTTGCATCATGCTTTGAAAGTTTTTGAAGTATCCCCATAGAGCTGAATTTCTCGCTTTTGCATCCCCAAGTCCATGCAAGTAGTCTCTTATCTGGACTGCAACAGGTTTGTCATTCTGCCATACCCATCCACTTGTTCCGGGTAGCTCATTCATGAAGTAGAAGAATAGACATACAATCAGAGTACCATACTTAAAGGAATTCTTCTTATCCTTCTTGATTTTCTGTATATTTTCCATTAATTGGCTTAGCAGTAGTTCGCAGAGATCATACTCTGCATTCTTTCTTAGCATCTCATAGGCAGTGTATACTGCAGTTCTGGATACAGAATTCTCCCTGCTGGAGTGGTAGATCTTGTATCCTATTATCATTGATGCATATTTGATATCCGGATCGGAGATGTCTTCAATGGTCATTGCCCTTTTGTCAAATTTTGATCCGGTGACCTCAGTTACAATGTTGTTCTTGACAGATTTGAGGATAGGTACTCCTCCGGAAGAGTATAGGCCAGTTACTGCTCTAATTGCCTCTTTTGTGATCTTGCAGGGTCTATCTAGCCATAGAAAGTTGTCATGCATCCTGCTCAGCACATACCGGACCCATTCATCTTCTTCAAAGCAGGGGAAATGAATAAATTGCTCAAATTGTTTCTTCTGAATATCCTTATACTCTGGTTTAAGCTCAAAAGCATTGTCAATCAGCTGCTTGTGATAGAGGTCTCTTAATTTGAATTCCCCAAATTCCTCAATGTTTGCATGTATGTAAACCCTAATGTCTTCGGTGTGTAAAACTCCGTGAGGAACACTAGAGAAGGCTCCTAGTGGGTCTACCTCCAATGATTTGTAGGGATGTTTCTTGAATGAGGGGCGAGGTCTATCAGAGATCTTAACTATGTTTGGAGTAGCCATTCTTCAAGGATTTGCAGTGAGGTAATGAAAAACGGAGAATACCTTATGCGCCTTCGGTTTGCACGGAGTGGTTGGATTGATTTCTTTATCCAATAGCTTTGGCAGGAGATCCTTGGTGTGCTTGAAGAACCTTGTTGCAGAGCTCCACTTTTCGCTTCTTCTCGAGTGCAGAATGAGCAAATGACCTTTGAGAAATCCCTTAAATTGCTCCGCGAACCCTAATACCTGTCTGCAATAAATGCTTCACCTACATCATTCCGGTTTGCCTTGTCTGAATAGCTTGGAGTATCCCGGATTAGTCCTGATCTGTGGATATCATCCGGATCTTTCAATCATGAATAAATCGAGGTAGCATATTACAAGATCATCTCAAACACTCTGTCCAATCCGCAGAACAAGATAGTGCATTTCCGGATCTTTCCGGACCTTTTTGTAATCCTTTATCATACCGGAGCATCTCCCTGAACAGGTCTTATTTGATCGATCATAGCTTCTTCATAACTCCATGCGGACCTCTGAAAACTTGACTGAAGTATCTCAAGACTCATATCTACAAACCCTTTGATCCGCATCTTGTGCCACATCCGGCACCACTTGTTTGGCTGGGGGAACAAGATTTTCTTTGAGTCTCCCCCTGAGCCTGAGCTTACTTTTTAATTTCCGGAAGAAATATCAGCACCAGAGTCTGGTGCGGATCCAACCTCTACATTCTCTAAACTTTTCTTTACCCAAATCTTGCTCATCTGATTCCTAACCTCATCCGCATTCATCTTTTGTTTACCCTTGTCTTGATTCTGATTATACACCGGACCTCTCTTGTCCTGATTCTTGTTTCTGCAGACTTTAGCATTATGACCGGACCTATTGCAGATTTGGCAAATAACATTTCTTTGCATATTTGACTGATATCCTCTTGATCTGCATTGATTAGCCCTATGACCTATTCTATTGCATGTGAAGCATCTACCTTTGAATGATTTGTTTACTTGCATAATTCTACATTCATGGGATTTGTGTCCATACCTTTTGCAGTTGAAGCACTGTCCGGAGAAGGATGAATTATTCTGATTCATTCTCATTCTGCACTGATTAGCTTTGTGACCAAAGTGGTTGCAGCTGTGGCAGTATCCATTGAAGGATGGATATCTTTGAGCATTTGGCTGTCTTACCGGAGGTCTTCTAGGCCTGCTCCTTGGATTTTCTGATCCAAGATTCTTCTGACCGGATCCGGAGCTTTCTCCTTTCTCATATCCCAAGCCATACTTGTCATCTGTCCTCTTTTGACTTCCAAGAAGAACTTCAAGTTGAGCAGAACTTATCTTGAATTTCTCTTTATATTCATTTGCTGTTTGAAGGTCTCTTTTGAGAGAGGTAATTTGATCCTCAAGTTTTCCTTCATTATCTTTGGCATCTTCAAGATCAGATTCAAGATGTCTGATAATCCTGTCCATCTGGTGGCATTCTTTTGATTTTTCTTTAAGAGATTGTCTTAGATTGTCTTCAGCCTTTCTTTTTTCTTCAATCTCTTGAGTAAACTTTATAGTTCCTGATTCCATTTCATGTCTTAACATAATGACTTCTTTTGATAACTTTTCACTTAACTTGGTTTGCTCAGTCAATTCTTCATTTGTATTGCTTTCTTCACTTTGTCTTGCCAACTGTTGAAGCAGCTCCTTTCTCTTTTTCATAGAGAGACTTAATTTGTCTTTTAATTCTCTCATGAATTCATCAGCCTGTTTGAGTCTTTCCTTTAATTCACTGACTTCAGAATTTGACTGTTCAAGATCCTCAAGGGCAGTCTTGAGTTGCTCCCTTAAACCATATGCATCCATTTAAAATCCCAGATCTTCCTCAAGCTGTTAGGCTCTATTAGGAGGAACTTGGCTCTGATACCAATTGTTGATAACTGAGAGGGGGGGGTGAATCAGTTATCCTAATTATTTCCCTTATTGAACTTTCCTTTTAATTGAAGCAGCATAAAATCAAACACAAAACATTAACCATGAAATAAGAAACACATGACACAGTATTTTTGATGTGGAAACCCTGTTAAGGGAGAAAACCACGGGGTGATTAACCCAAGAATTATTCTCTGTTAGAAGAATAGGAAATTACAAAAATGGCACTTGCCAATTAGGGCTCACTGCCCGAGCACACTGCTCACAAGAGGCCCACTGCCTACAAAAAGACACACTGTCTACAAAGTGATGAGAATCACAGTCTTGAACTGATTGGAAGCATCTGCATATGCTGGAGTTCAGTTCCGGTTAGGCTCAGTACACTGATCTGCTGCACTTCATCTTTCCTCTGTTCTTTATTCTGCTATCTTTCACATACCGGATCCTTTTTGCTACCTCTGCTCTTTCTCTAGACTTATTCGCATATCTCTCCACACCCACACACATTTCACAACTAAATCCATCCTCTATATATATCCGCACAAGTAATTTCATCACCTTTCTAGTCGGCATCCGGAACAGTCTAGTTTCTTACAAACTCTCATTCTGTCGGCTGAATCCTTCCTCACCAAGCAATGCGGATCAAGCATATACTTGTAGATATCATTAATCATGTTGGCCAAACATGATTCATGTCTTCACAACTTCTGTCATCAACAGTAACCCATCCGGAAAGCAGTCTGATACTCTGTCAGTCAGTTCTTCCTCTGTTTTCACTGTCTCTCAGGAATCCGGTACTCAACCATTCATATCTTTTTCCTTGTCCATCACCGGAGGCTAAATCCTTGGAATATACCACTCAAGGTAGTCCTCTTGACTTCCCCAAATCCGCACTGCACCAAGACACTTCCTCTGAGAGGTCCGGACCAATCTGTCGGACCTTGCCACATGCTCTGTTCTTCTTCACCGGACCACAACATTCTTTATTCTGACTTCCGGTAGAGACATATCATGTCTTGCGGATATGTGGGATGACCTTTGTTGCCATCAATGACAACAACCATGAATCCATATAGTGTCTCTTGCCAACAGCAACCTGCACCATCCTTCAATCAAGATGTCTTGATTAGATATGTCTATGCTTGGCAACGTTGCATTTCTCTACACAAGTACAATTCAAAATCTTTAAAATGATCCACCTCATCATTATCATCTGAACTATAATCAAATTCTATGATCACACTATAGTCTTGATGAACATACTCAAAGATATGTGTATCATACATGAGAATTTCTTCTATCCTGACTGTTTAGGGCCTAATGGAATAATCCCCTAGTTCAACATCTACGTACAATACCTCATTGGTCTTGTTGTACTCAGTGATCATGTGTTTCATTCGAGGTTTAGCCTCTATTCTAATTTGATTAGGAATTCCCTTCTAGGGAAACCACATATGACTAAAATCTATAGACATGCAACCATTAAGTGTTTTTGACCAATCCCTACGAAGCAACATTCCATAAGTGTCAGGGTTATCCACCACTTGGATGTCAATATAATATTTAATCCTTGGATCTGATGATAACTACATGTGGATATGTGTTAACTCTCCCACTACACTTTAGACTTGTCTAGTTGTGTCACCTTCTTAAGTGATTTGGCTGGGTGTAATCCTAAGGCATTACAGATAAACAATGGCATCACATTAGTAGATGCACCTAAATCTACTAGGAAATTGTGTAGATTTTTACCGAACATCCTCAGTGTGAGTAGGAATGGAGGTGACTCAGTCTTGTCTTTATAAAGAGTCATATGTGAACTATCAGCAGCCTAAATAGTAGCTGGTGCTTTATGCTTGACATTATTGTCTTTAGTTACATGATCTTTGTTCAAAACTTGACTGGGATTATGGGCATGACTATCTTCTTTTGGTATAGGCTCATCTAAAGATCTTGTGAAAGCTTTCTTGATAGTTGGGGTTTTTAGCAATTTTGACAATGACAGATTGATTTTAACCCTTTTCATCTCCTCTATTAAATAGGTGACTAACTTATCAGACTCAGGAGATTGATTATTAGTCTTCAACACTATATTTTGAGGTGCAAAATATTGAGCATTAACCTTGGAATGACCAGGATTATTACTTGCTTTTGGAACTAGAGGAGTGTTGAAGTTGTTAGGAGGTAATGATGTGGTTAAGGGACCAAAAGGTCTATTAGGATCGCTTCTGAGGTTATAATTGTGTCTACCCTAGTATTGTTGCTAGTAAACATGAATTTCTTCATGTTCCACTACTGGTTCATTTTCATCTTTGAATGGAAACACATAGTTTTTTTCAAATGCCAAGGCAGATTCCTCACATGCTAGTGTGTAGTTCTCATGAGCTAAGGTTGCTTGGTGATGAGGTTGATTTACAAAACTCTCTAACACAAGGGTAGAATCATATCTACAAGGGATGATTTCATTTTCTTCAATGAAAGGAAGATTACTTGTAGTCTTTGACACTTTAGCTTGAAAGATAGTAGCTATTATTTTGAACTGAGGATAGTCCAGCTTAGCATGTGCATTAGTGTTATGTATTCTACACCAGCTTGTAAGAGTTGCCTCTACTAGATTAACCCTAGTAGTCTATTTTGGTTCACTAGGAGGCTGATTATCTAAGGGTGATGGCAAAGAACCATTGTTTGGCCTAGTATTCCACACTCTAGGCTGCCTAGGTGCATTATTATCATTTCCATTGTTACTATTATAGTTCTTGTCATTATTGTATCCTCTATCAGGATATCCTGATCTATCATTGTTATATCCCCTATTTTGGTTTGATTGAGAATAGAAGTTCTAACCTCTTAGATGTGTAATCTCTATTGTTAATTTCCTCAGTTGTGCAGATATCTCTTGATGTCTTCTTTCTCTTCCTAAACTTTGGCTACTATGTTTTCTTGTTGAGGTTTAAAGAAAGAAGAACCATTATTATTATTTTGTCCTATATCTTGAGATGTTTGAACATGTCTTGGATATTGTATTATCTGACCATTTTCATTTGGAGGGGGCATGATGCTAAGTGGAGATACTTGTAATGGAGCAAACATTACAATAGGAGGCATCATAACTCCATTGTTTGTTGTTGAGCAAGATATGTGGGATATGTAGGGAATGATATGTTAGGTGTTAGAGTAGGAATCAGTTGCTGATTAACTTTTATTGCTTCATCAAAAGCTCCTGTCAGGGTTGTGACATTAGGATGTATTCTTCTTATGAACATAGAAGTCAAGGGATCCAAGGTTGAATAGTATATACTTCTAGCTACCTCATTCGCTACATTATATGGAGCTACCAGCTTGGAATACATCTTTTGGAATCTAGCATTGAAGTTCGAGATAGGTTCTCCTTCAAATCTCTTAATTGTGGCAAAAAGGTGATAATTCATTGAAGGATCTATAGGTATCTTAAACCCATCCTTGAAGGCTTTCTCCAAGGCATCCCATGAACCAATGGAGGCTTGAGCAAGGCTAATATACCAATTGTATGCTTCCTCTCCCAAGGAGTATGGAAATAGTCTATATACCATGTCCTAATGTTTAATCCTTGCTTTGCAACAAACTTCCTTAAATGTCTGGATATGATCATCATCATCCTAATATGGATGATATTTAGGGCAAATCTTATCAGGATTCTTAGGTAAAGGGTGATACACAGTGAAAGTTAAGGGTGAGTCAGCAACAAAGAACAACATTGTGACTAGTGTTTGATGCACTTGAGGTGTAATTGGTAATCTTGGAGGTGTCTAAAGTATAGTTGGAGAGACTGGAGGTGTTATAGTATGTCTTGATGAAGATGCTAATGTACCTGAGTCAGAAGTGTGATGAATATCTATGGTACAGGGTCTTAGTCGTCAAATAGGCAACTCCTCAAAGAGTCTAATGGATCTGGACCTGGTAGTAGGCTTAAGAGCCACGATTCTAACAAGTTATGACAATATATGTGTATTTGACTGAATCTTTACAAAGATCAAGGAGACTGACCAAGAAAAGATGATATATCTAGTTTAGACTCAGTAATGATAGGATATTTATGCAATATTTGCATTGAACATGGAAATATGAGCAAATAATGAACTTCTAGACACGGATATCAGGATATCTGACTATACAAGCAAATCACCACAAACAATTCATAGGAAAACTTGAACAATGACTCAACCTTCAAAGATTTCAAAGATTTAACTGCAAAGCCTAAAGTATTTATGCTTAATTTTGAAATATTTATGATAAACAGACTTGAAACAGCACAAAGCAAGCAAATCTTTGCACAAACACTCAAAGCATAAACAATTCTGGTGAGCTTTGAGAAGAGTACCTTGTACAGATGCAGGAAATAAGTGTATGTACTTGATTCACTTATCAGAAAAGAGAGAAGGGCCCTCCTTCTAGTGCCAATTTATGTTGATGATGATTATTAGTCATAACAACATGCATAAAAGTTTACACAACAAACCTTTATTAGCTTGAAAAGTACAATCAATTTGGAATGAATTGATGACTCCAAGTCTCTGTTGATTAGGTCATGATCATCTGACATTACTCAGAGTTTGATATGATATGTTGTTTTCCATTTCAAGGGGCCTTACATTGTTTTGATAACATGAACTAATGTCTAAACATCTAGTTATACACCTGCTTCCTATAAATTACTTCACAAATAAGGTTATTCCTACTATACTCAATAGATGATGATCATATTTGTAAGTTTGATGAATTCTTCTGAACATCAACTGTCATGAATTGATTCTACTTCTGCACTTATGAATTTATCTAAATAATGTGCCTTTAAGATGATATTTGCAAGATTACTATCATCATTTATGTGTATTTGCATGAGATTCTCAATTTTACATGCAGATTAACTCACATATGCTATAAATATCCAATTTCCTTTGGGATGTCTGCATATTTTTATGTATTTGCTTAGAATTATCTTTATATTTGCAATTATGAGGGTGATTTGTGATGAAATTAAACAAATTGAGATAAAAGCTTTCTAATCTTAACTAAATGTAATGAATCTTCAACTATTGGTTCACATACATCCTAGATACTGTCATGAAAGGAAGAGAATTAGACCATAGGTTCACCAGGATGTTCCACAACTAAATATGGTCGATGTAAAATTTGATGGAATAGAGATGAAGACAACATGTACAACATGAATTGCACTCCAAGGGATGCAGCAAATCAAATCACAAGCCAAGAATTCATCTACAGATTACTCAAAGTATACAATGGCATGTAATCTAGTTCTTCACTTTCATTAAGTAATCAAAAGACATGTACATTTACAATCAACTTTGAACTTAGTCTTGAGAAGCTTTAGCAATCTAACTTCAATTAAGTTTCTAATAATCATACAAGGTGCACTCCATCCCCTTTTATAGAATAAAGGTAGGAGGCGGTTACAAATGATCAATGACTAGGATTTGCCTATCTAGATCAATGGTCAATATTTTATCTTTGACTGGGCCGACATATGTAGACATGGCACAAGTTTCTAGTTGCCAACCATCTGGTAGAACTCAATCACTTCTTTTGTCTTGTTATGCATATGACTCTGTCATCATGCATCTCTACTTACTCTTCATCCTCATCTTCTTCATCTTCTTTATCTTCTTCTTCATTTGCATCCTCTTCTTCTTCATCTTCATCATGATCATCATCATGAGGATCACTTCTTATATGTACTTTGATTATTCCTCTGATGGATTCATACGTTTGTACTATTCTTTCGACTTCCCCTCCATCTTGGACTTTGGCTTTCACAACAACATGCTTTTGAGAATTGAATTGTGCTTGTAGAGCAGTCCATTTACTCTTTCTATTGTTTAACATTTCATAATATGCCTCCACCTTGGCCTTCATCCTCATAGCCTTATTGATTACATCCTCTATCAAATGGTGAAGAGGGTCATATGTTGCCTACTTGAAATTATTGTGGAAAGCCTGGACTGCAAAATCAGCATCCTGATTTTCTATCTTTCCTTCTACATTTCCTTCCAAAGGCTCCAAGATATTTATCTCATCTTCTATTAGGTGGTACAATTTAACACCAATATCCCTAAGCTTACTATTACATTTCTTTAGAATATCACTCTCAAACTTTGTATCCTCATACCATAAGCTCAACAATTGTGTTGTATTGTTATCTAGTACCTTATTATCTATGAGCACTTTCATATCTATTTGCCTCATCTCAGTTATGGCATCCAAATGTTTCTCCAATTTGAAGGATCTTCACCCAACCTCATTTTACATTTTATCTACTTTGATTTTTAATGTCCAAAGCAAATTCCAATTTGTGAGGGAGGTTTTTATCACTTTCTCAGCTTCAGAAATAAAAAAGAATAAACCAATTATCCATTATATGGGCCTTGTACTTCATGATATCTAATCCTATTATCTCATCCTGAGCTATGAAAGTTAGTGGAGTAGCTATTTTAGCTAGTATATGATCAGGGTCAATTAACCCTTTTATGAATGCATGCAATTGAGCAATGTGTTCTTTATGCACCCTGATCTTATCCTTTTCCTTATTTAAACTCTGTGTTAATGAGTCAATGATGTCTTTGGCCTCTTGGCCCTCCTCCTCCTCTGTAGCAAAGCCCAAATCAACATTGGTTATTTGGAATTCATCAAGGCTTATTTTTCCTTTCTCCTTATCTGCCACTCGCAGGGCTACCTGAGCTATCCTCCTAACTGTAGTAGGATCTCTCCTTATTGCAAATGTAGGCCTTGCCTTTCTCTTAGGTTTCATCATACTTGCTGAAAACAATGTAGAGACATCAAATTTAGGCACCTTTTCAATCTACTGCAGGTTTATTTCTTGTTGCAACCAGTATGGGACATCACCCCTGGGTCTTTATTGGTTAGTTTGCTCATTGTGAGTGTCCTGCGACTCTATATTTTGTTCTACCCTAGGTGGTGAATTTTCTTTTCTCTGTTCTTCCTCATACACTTTCTCCTGAGGAATGTCCTACTGAGGTACCTCTTATTGAGCAGGGGCTTCTTGGGATGTATTTACATTTTGGTCATGTACCCTTTCTTGTAATTTATCCTCCTAGGGATCTTGAACATTTTGATGTTTTATATTTTGTGGCACTTGATTTTCATGGGAAGATTGTGCATTTTGATCTATTTTATCTTGGGGATCTTGACCCCCATCAGTGGCTCGAACCTTCTAACTTGTTTTATCTAGGGGATCACCTTGATCACCCTTGGTCATATTCTTTGTTTCCTTTGGTTGGCCATCACCCTGTGGCATACTTTGTTCCTCACCTTAATGTGTCTACTTGTTCAAGTCCTTGGACTTTACCCAATTCTTTTTCATTTGTTTTCTCTTTTGGTATTAGATTACCTTTTTGATTATCATTCTCAGTAGGTGCTGGTGCATTATTCTGGTTTTTATCTTTATCAAGCATCTCCTTATCAGTCTCTTTCTGTACATTGATCTCTACCTTTTTTGGCTCCAGAGGTGATGATGAGTGTGAGGTAGCACCCATGAAATACACCTTTTTACCCCTCTTTTTCTCCCTTGTTATTCCATTGTCATGATGATTGCACCAAAATAAGATAACAAGATTGTTCTAATGATGATTAATAAGAGATGAATTACTTAGAATCATGATTTCTGATTGAAGGACTAATGTGCATTGAAATGATGGAAATATGCAAAAATCTTCTCTTTTTGAATCAACACATGCAGGTGTTCAGATAGACAATTTTGTGCATCTCTGGAGGTAGTCCTAATGATCTTCGAAGCTGATATCAGAATGTCACGACTAGTCTCCAATGTTTCCAATTTGAATGGAGAGATTTTGGGATAAGGAGGTGAACCATCTCTGGAGCTGGACTAAAGTCACAAGCATCTCTGGAGCTAAATGAGGTCACAAACATATCTCTAGAGCTATAGATAGAAACATACATCTCTGGTACATCTTTAAAATAGTGTAGATTTCCAGCACAACTGTCAGTCAGACACTTCCAGTGGTGATTAGGATGCTCCTGATGTTACTCAAATCATCACCTAAGTAATTAAGGGCAGTCTATAGTTAACTTTTGGAAGTTTTTATCTCTTTGTGATTTTGCATGAGTTATTGATAAACTGATTTAAATACCTATATTTCAAGGCCTCACTGCCCAAGTGTATTTAAAAACTAAGACTTAGATTTAGTATGGAATGTTGTTCTACTAAATCTATTTTAATTGCATGGATATTCATTCTGTAGTTAGACTATTAGTAGAATAAAGAGATTGATGTTATGTATTAGATGAACTAGTAGAATAGGGTGAGTGATCTCTCATCACAGATTTAGACATAAACTTAAAGAAGTAGCAGTAGAAAGGATAATGATTATTTTTTTGATTTTTGTAACCTTATTTTGATATAGACATTTTTTGAATACCAAGCAGATGGAAATTGACTGAATTGAGTTGTGATATTATTCTCTTGTGTTGATTCTTTACTTTGGTCTTCATCTCCAAGGGTGTGGAGGAAGGGCCCACTCTCACCACTAAGGAAAAAGGCTAGTACTGTCATTTTCATTATTTCAAATTTTGTTTAAAGAGATAGTTACTATTTTCATAGATAAATGCATGTTTCCATTCGAAGAAGTAAGACAAATTTACTTTAAGCAATTCATTGTTTAGTTTTGTTTTCAATATTCTTAGAATTCATTTAACAGTAGATAGATCAGTAATATTAATTTTCTTTAATTAGTAAAGATCATTAGAGTTAGTTGGATAAAATTGGGCAACTTTAGGATTCCTAATTACAAATAGCCATGGACACAACCCTTGATTTGACATTTGAAATATGATTAAATGATAAGGTAAAACGACCCTTGTCATTTTTGGTACCGTTACTGGGGATACTGTGTTAATTAGGAAAACTTAGCTAAACAATTTTAGGATAGATCTGTATGGTTAGAGCTAGGGATTCAAAAGGAGGATACATAAAATAGACACCCCATCAAACTATAGGAGAAAGTAGTGGGGTGGCACAAGATCTTGTTGAAGAGAGACATCTAGAACCTACCTTGGAAGTTGCACCTAAAATTAATAATCCTTTCAATCCTCCAAATCTTCCACTTGCTGACTATATCTAAGAATTACAACAAAAATTCTAGGCAGATCCTTTGATAGAACCTAATTTCCTAGAACCTCAAGGAGAAGAAATAGTACTAGACATGGATGATAATCATGATAATCATGAAGAGGAGGAAAATCAGGCTCCAAGACCCTTCTCATATCCCATTGTTCTAGTTGCTGGAGAAAATACCCCTATGAAAAATATTTCACCTGTACACTTGCCAAATTTTAGGGGTCTTGCTTCTGAGGATCTAGATCAGTTTTTGTTTGAATTCAAAGTGGTATGCTAGACTTATGATTATGGATCATATAATCAAAAACTCAAACTATTTCCCTCAACCCTAAAGGATTTTGCAATGAGATGGTTTATGGGTCTGCCCCAAAACTCCATCCATTCCTAGGATCAGATGGAGACAAAATTCTTGGGAAAATACCAGGACTACTGTAGAGTTAGTGATAAGAATGGGGAATTATTCAAAATTAAACAGAGAGAGGAAGAGACCTTAGATGATTATGTGGATAGGTTCAACTTTGCTTTGAGAAGATATGGCAACCCTGTAAATCATTCTTTGGCTAGAACCCTGTTTGTAAAAGGATTAGACAAAGAATCAAAACAGGCACTGGATCTGATGGGAAAAGGGAATATCAACAAAATGGATATGCCTGGTATAGAAGAACTCTACAAGAACTATTCCAGAACCCAAGATGGAGTGAGAACGCCCAAATCTTTCAAAGGGAAGAATGAAATAGGATAGTTAATGGAGGAAATTGCAAAAATTAAAACATATATTCTAGTCCAACTGATTACCACATTAGATAGGATTCAAGAAAAAACTAGAACAAATGATTAGGATAGAACAACTAAACCACCCTCCATCTATTGTTCTAGGTGTAGAAACAAACATCTATTAAGAGAATGCCCTTTATATAAAGTAGAGATCTATCAGATCTGTGACAAAGAACATCCTATCAGTTAATGTAGTCAACTTCTAGCCTTAAAAAGGCTAAGTAAAAAGAATGCCATTATAGAGGAGGAGTTGAACTATGTAGGACAAAAATAAGCTAGAAATTTCCCTTATAATCAGTATCCAAACCAAACTTCTTATAGGGGTCCTTCTAATTGGGGAAATAATCAATGGAATCCAACTTGGCATGGGCCTCAAAATAATGCTCCTTGGGGACAACAGGATTGGCCAAATCAAAAATGGCAAAACCAACATTGGCAAAATCAGCCCTGGGGAAATCAACAATGGCCACCATAGTTTGGATCACAAAACATGCAGCCTCATTGGGGTCCTTAATAGGGATATAATCAATAGTACCAGGGACAACCTAGATGTTTCCAACCTCAACAACAAGCATTTCTAATTGGACTCCCCAACACACAAGGTCAGTCACAAAACAAACCAGTTAGCCAACTACCCTTACTAGCTCAACCTATACCAAACCCACGAAATAAGCAGGGAGCAACTGTTTACATGACAAAATAAGAAAATATGGCTGGAATTAATGTTATATATTCCAATAATCTCCATCTATGTTCTGGGAAAGCACTTCCAAGACCATCTCCTCCAACTATAGTTGAAGTAACCAATGATTAGGAACCTGAAAATCCATCCACTCAACTTCTAGAGGAGATTACTACTGAAACAGTACTAAAAGAATCATCCTTGGATAACTCTAGAGATCCTCCTAAAAGAATGATTCCGGAGAACATCCTTGGAAACATTTATGATAAAAGCTCCAGAGATGGAAAAACTAGCACCATACCTAGAACAACTCAAACAACATGTTCCCCCCAAAAAAATCTTACAAAAATAAGTCCAATCTACCTTGGAATTAGAACTGTTACAAGAAATTAGACAACTGAACATTGAAATTCCACTCCTCCAAGAAATCAGAGATGTACCTAAACTTAACCAATTCATCAAACAACATTGTTTCAAGACTTGGGGAAGAAAGAAAAACTTTCCCTCAACTATCCAGGTGGAAGGAAAGGTATTAGATCTCCTAATGGGAGAAGTGCTCCTCCCAAAATATGGAGACATTGGAAATCCTATCATGATTGTTTACATCTCAGGGGTAGAAATTTCAAATGTTTTGGTTGATCTGGGAGCAGCAATAAATGTAATGATAGTTCATGCAATGGACAAATTAGCCTTAACAGGTATCCAATCCACATCTACAATCCTTCAACATGCTGACTAGTCAGTAGCTATTCCAAAAGGGGTGATTATTGATGTCCCAGTTGTGATAGAATCATGGGAATTCCCAGTAGACTTCCTGATATTAGAGCCAAGAAATCAGAGAAATAATTATCCATTGATATTAGGAAGACCATGGCTAGCTACAACAAAAGCATCTATTGATTGTCGAACTTGGGAAATGGTAATTTCTAATGGGACAGACTTGAAGAAAATATCTTTGTATCCTCCAGCTAAACCATCAATATATTATATAGGAAGGGTATGGGTGGATGAACCAGATAACATGGAAAACACTGCCTCAGTAGCTATGGTTACCATCAAAGAACATTTGGGTGAGTTAGAAGAAGAAATTCACTATGATACAACTAAAGATATCACCCACATTCTTATTAATGAGGATATAATGGAGCTAGCCCAATATTCAAGGAGAGAACTTCTCACTTTTGCTCATTATACCTTAGCAAATATCATTCCTTTTGGAGAAACCTTTTATACAGACTTAGCCACATTCCACATGTTGCTTCCACATTTTTTCCCCCTCAATACCATGACTCCAATATATGGATTGACTACATCTATGGATTATATCACAAAACAGGTTATGATTCTACCTGGGAAAACATTGAATATCAACACCCAGTTAGTAGAAAAATAGGAGGAAGAACTTATCAAACTCCTAATTTCCCATTTAGCAGCTTTTGCTTGGGAATACAAGATATGAAGGGCATCCCTCCTAAGATCTATACTCATCATATATACACTAAAGATGTCAAACCTGTCAGACAACCCCAGAGAAGGCTGAATCCTACTTTAAAAGACATTGTTAAAACTGAGATAGAAAAATTGTTGTAAGCAGGGTTTATATATCCAATCTTAGATAGTCAATGGGTCTCACCCTTAATCATATTGCCTAAAAATAATGGGAAATAGAGAGTGTGTATTGACTATAGGGAGCTAAACAAAGCCACAAAAAGGACTACTTTCCCTTACCATTCATTGACCAAGTGTTGGACAACCTTGCAGGAGAAAGTATTTTTATTTCCTAGATGGGTTCAGTGTATACAATCAAATCCAAGTAGCACCTGAAGATTAGGATAAAACCACTTTCACTTTTTCTTGGAGAAATTTTGCCTACAAAGTTCTTCCATTTGGAATATGTAATGCTCTAGCTACATTTCAGAGACTTGTTTTAGACATCTTTGCTGACCTAGCTAATGAGTGCATGGAGGTCTATATGGATGACTTTACTGTGTATGGGGACAACTTTGAAGAAGCTCTCATAAACTTAGAAAATGTACTAAAATGATTTGAAAAGAATCAATTAACCCTGAGCCATGAAAAGTGCTTCATGATGGTAGAGGAAGGAATTGTATTGGGACATCACATTTCAGAAAATGGGATCAAATTAGATTAAAAAAATAGAAGTAATCCAATAGTTGCCTTCACCTAAAAATCAGACAGACATTAGAAGTTTTTTGGGTCATGTAGGCTATTATAAAAGATTCATAGAAAATTTCAGCACGATAGCTGCTCCTCTATTTACCCTACTTAACAAAGACACAAAATTCTTATAGATAGAGGATTGTCAATCAGCATTTGAAACCCTAAAAGAGAAGCTTACTGTCACACCTGTTTTGAGAGGACCTAATTGGACTCTACCATTTCACATACAAACTGATGCTTCTAATGAGTCAATTGGGGTAGTCTTAGGACAAAAGGAGGAAGGAGGAAGTATGCAAGCCATCTATTACATCAGGAAAAACCTTACCTCTATAGAAAGAAACTATACTACAACTGAAAAAGAATTCTTTGCAGTCATCTATACTATAAACAAATTCATGCATTATATCACTCAATACAAAATATTTGTACATACTGATCATGCAGCCATAAAATACTTAATGAATAAGCCAGTAGTGGGTGCAAGGATAATTAGGTGGTTATTATTGTTGTAGGAATTTGACATTACCATAATTGATAATCCAGGCAAATTTAATTTGGTTGTTAATTTTTTGTCAAGATTGCATACAGGTGGAGAGAACTATGGACACCTAAAATTGTCTTCATCGTTGAACTGACTCCCGACATCCCTAAACATACCAATTCCCCTTCTAATCAATTAATTAAATTAATTATCCCTTCATCACCTAAATTTTCATCATTCTATCCCTAACAATTGGGTTAGTTTTATTAATTCAATAGATCAAACTTTAGCCAATTGATTATATAAATATGCAATATTTATTTGGTCAATTTTTCCCTCCTCACTAAATCTAATTAATTAGCTAAACCATGTTTAACTAATTAATTCAGCCTACTAATTGACCTATCCCTACCCTTGTTGGCAAGAGACACTATATGGATTCATGGTTGTTGTCATTGATGGCAACAAAGGTCATCCCACATATCCGCAAGTCATGGTGTGTCTCTACCGGAAGTCAGAATAAAGATTGTTGTGGTCCGGTGAACAAGAACAGAGCATGTGGCAAGGTCCGACAGATTGGTCTGGATCTCTCAGAGGAAGTGTCTTGGTGCAGTGCGGATTTGGGGAAGTCAAGAGGACTACCTAGAGTGGTATATTCCAAGGATTTAGCCTCCGGTGATGGACAAGGAAAAAGATATGAATAGTTGAGTACCGGATTCCTGAGAGACAGTGAAAACAGAGGATGAACTGACTGACAGAGTATCAGACTACTTTCTGGATGTGTTACTGTTGATGATAAAGGTTGTGAAGGCAGGAATCATGTTTGGCTGACATGATTAATGATATCTACAAGTATATGCTTGATCTGCATTGCTTGGTGAGCAAGGATTTAGCCGACAGAACAGAGTTTGTAAGAAACTAGACTGTTCCGGATGCCGACTAGAAAGGTGATGAAATTACTTGTGCGGATATATATAGAGGATGGATTTAGTTGTGAAGTGTGTGATGATGTTAAGAATATATGCGAAGAAGAGCAGAACAGAGCAGAAGTACCAAGATAGATCCGGTATGTGAAAGGATAGCAGAATAAAGAACAGAGAAAAGATGAAGTGCAGTAGATCAGTGTACTGAGCCTAACCGGAACTAAACTCCAGCATATGCAGATGCTTCCAATCAGTTCAAGACTGTGATTCTTATCACTTTGTAGACAGTGTGTCTTCTTGTAGGCAGTGGGCCTCTTGTGAGCAGTGTGCTCGGGCAGTGAGCCCTAATTGGCAAGTGCCATTTTGTAATTTCCTATTCTTCTAACAGAGAATAATTTTGGGTTAATCACCCCGTGGTTTTCTCCCTTAACCGGGTTTCCACGTCAAAAATACTGTGTCATGTGTTTCTTATTTCATGGTAATGTTTTTGTGTTTGATTCAATGCTGCATTAATTAATAAGAAAGTTCAAAAAGGAAATAATTAGGATAACTGATTCACCCCCCCTCTCAGTTATCAACAATTGGTATCAGAGCCAAGTTCCTCCTAATAGAGCCTAACAGCTTGAGGAAGATCTGGGAGTTCAAATGGATGCATATGGTTTAAGGGAGCAACTCAAGACTGCCCTTGAGGATCTTGAACAGTCAAATTCTGAAGTCAATGAATTAAAGGAAAGACTCAAACACACTGATGAATTCATGAGAGAATTAAAAGACAAATTAAGTCTCTCTATGAAAAAGAGAAAGGAGCTGCTCCAACAGTTGGCAAGACAAAGTGAAGAAAGCAATACAAATGAAGAATTGACTGAGCAAACCAAGTTATGTGAAAAGTTATCAAAAGAAGTCATTATGTTAAGACATGAAATGGAATCAGGAACTATAAAGTTTACTCAAGAGATTGAAGAAAAAAGAAAGGCTGAAGACAATCTAAAACAATCTCTTAAAGAAAAATCAGAAGAATGCCACCAGATGGACAGGATTATCAGACATCTTGAATCTGATCTTGAAGATGCCAAAGATAATGAAGAAAAACTTGAGGATCAAATTGCCTCTCTCAAAAGAGACCTTCAAACAGCAAATGAATATAAACAGAAATTTAAGATAAGTTCTGCTCAACTTGAAGTTCTTCTTGGAAGTCAAAAAGGGACAGATGACAAGTATGGTTTGGGATATGAGAAAGGAGAAAGCTCCGGATCCGGTCAAAAGAATTTTGCATTAGAAAATCCAATAAACAGGCCTAGAAGACCTCCGGTAAGACAGCCCAATGCTCAAAGATATTCATCTTTCAATGGATACTGCCACAGCTGCAACCACTTTGGTCACAAAGCTAATCAGTGCAGAAAGAGAATGAATCAGATTAATTCATCCTTCTCCGGACAGTGCTTCAACTGCAAAAGGTATGGACACAAATCCCATGAATGCAGAAATATGCAAGTAAACAAATCATTCAAAGGTAGATGCTTTACATGCAAGAGAATAGGTCATATGGCTAATCAATGCAGATCAAGAGGATATCAGTCAATTATGCAAAGAAATGTTATTTGCCAAATCTGTAATAGGTCCGGTCATAATGCTAAAGTCTGCAGAAGCAAGAATCAGGACAAAAGAGGTCCGGTGTATAATCAGAATCAAGACAAGGGTAAACAAAAGATGAATGTGGATGAAGTTAGGAATCAGATGAGCAAGATTTGGGTGAAGAAAAGTTTAGAGAATGTAGAGGTTGGATCCGCACCAGACTCTGGTGCTGATATTTCTTCCGGAAATTAAAAAGTTAGCTCTGGCTTAGGGGGAGACTCAAAGAAAATCCTGTTCCCCCAGCCAATCAAGTGGTGCCTAATGTGGCACAAGATGCGGAGTAAAAAGTTTAAAGATATAAGTCTTGAGACGATCGAAATAAGATTTCAGAGGTCCGCATGGAGTTATGAAGAAGCTGTGATCGATCAAGTAAGACCTGTTCCGGGAGATGCTTCGGTATGACAGAGGATTACAAAAAGGTCCGGAGAGATCCGGAAGTGCACTATCTTATTCTGCGGATTGGACAGAGTGTTTGGGATGTTCTTGTAATGTGTCACCTTGATTTATTCATGATTGAAAGATCCGGATGATGTTCACAGATCAGGACTGATCCGGGATACTCCAAGCTATCCGAACAAGGTAAACCGGAATAATATAGGTGAAGCATTTATTGCAAACAGATATTAGGGTTTGCGGAGCAATATAAGGGATTTCTCAAAAATCATTTGCTCATTCTGCACTCAAGAAGAAGCGAAAAGAGGAGCTCTGCAACAAAATTCATCAAGCACACCAAAGATCTCCTGCCAAAGTCATTGCATAAAGAAATCAATCCCACCACTCCGTGCAAACCGAAGGCGCATAAGGTATTCTCCGTTTTTCATTATCTCACTGCAAATCTTTGAAGAATGGCTACTCCAAATATAGTTAAGATCTCTGATAGACCTCGCCCCACATTCAAGAAACATCCTTACAAATCATTGGAGGTAGATCCATTAGGAGCCTTCTCTAGTGTTCCTCATGGTGTATTGCATACGGAAGATATTAGGGTTTACATCCATGCGAATCTTGAAGACTTTGGAGAATCAAAGCTGATGGATATCTATCACAAACAATTGATAGATGACTCCTTTGAGATCAAACCTCAGTACAAAGCCATCCGGGACAAACACTTTGCACAGTGCATTCATTTCCCCTGTTTTGAAGAAGATGAATGGGTCCGGTATGTACTAAGTAGAGTACATGACAACTTCCTATGGTTGAACCAGCCCTTCAAGATCACCAAAGATGCAATTAGGGCTGTAACTGGTCTGCACTCATCCGGTGGTTTACTTGTTCTCAAGTCTGTCAAAAATCAGACAGTTAGTGATGCAACCGGATCCAAGTTTGACAAGAGAGCTATGACAGTTGATGACATCACTGAACCGGATGTCAAATTTGCAGCTATGATAATTGGTTACAAAATCTATCATTCTAGTAGGGAAAATTCAGTACCGGGAACTGCAATCTACACAGCTTATCAAATGTTAAAGGAGAATGCAGACTATGACTTGTGTGAGCTTCTTGTGAACCAACTCTTTGAAAATCTGCAGAAGATCAAGAAGGACAAGAAAAACTCCTTCAAGTATGGCAATCTGATCCTTTGTCTCTTCTTCTACTACATGAATGAGCTTCCCGGATCCAGTGGATGGATATGGCAGAATGACAAACCGGTTGCCATCCAAATCAGAGACTATTTGCATGGACTTGGGGATGCTAAAGCAAGAAATACAGCTCTATGGGGATACTTCAAGAACTTCCAAAGCATGATGCATGCAAGAGAAAGAATACCCCAATCCCTTGTAGAAAAGTACAAAGACACAGTATGCTTCATGGTTGAAACAGATCAGTGTCTAATGGAGGCAGTGGAGCCTAGGATTGTTTGGATCATGCCCATGGGGTATGAAGTGGATGAACAGATAGTAGAGCTGCATGTTCAACACATGCTAAGCCAGCCCAAAGATCCTAAGGCAGAAAGGTTTGGAACCTTTGAGGAACTGAGTGTAAAGATACATGTAGAACTCAGGGAACCGGAGATAAAGAGGAAGGTAAGAAAAGAAGTTGAGCATATTGCTCAAGGCCTAGGAATCTCAAAAGAGGCACTTGATGCCAGCCGGGAAAAGAGGAGGAAGGCTGAGGAAGAAGAGAAGAGTAAATAAAGTGTTCCGGTTGAAACTCCCACCCGGACCAGATCATCAAAAAGATCTGCACCTCCCACAACCAAAAGTTCAAAACCGGAAGTCCAGGCATCTGGTAAAAGATCCAAGACAAAAGCCACAAGGGCTTATGAAAGCCAAAAGGATGAAGAGGAAACAGAGTCAGATGAGGGAGTAAAAGAAATAAAGAAGCAGAAGAAGAAAGGATCCGGTAAACCCTCCACAGGCCAAGACAAGGATGAAATGGCAGAGGTATCTGTTGAAAAGCCCACTCTGTCTCTAGAGAGTATAATCAAGTCGGTCACGGTGGATGGAAACCTTCAACCAATGACTGAATTTTATGATGACTACAGTGAGGCTGACCAAAAGATTCTGCAGGAAGCCACAGTCAAATATCTGAACATATACAATAAGGCTTTCATTGAGATCATATCTCTTATTCCTAAAAGCCTAGAAAAGGAATTAGAAATAAGAAAGAATAATGCTCATGCAAAAGATCTTGAGATCCGGGAGCAGATAGCTATTCAGCTATATCCTCAAATTGATCCCAAGACAATGAACATAATCTTCAAAGACTGCAAAGATGAGTTCTGAAGTAAAGCCAGGATGAATCAACTCATGCTTGGTGAGACTGACAAAGTGGCCCAAGAGACAGAAGAGATCCTCCGGAAGGCCTTCAAAAGGTTCAATCTTCCTGTTGTAGAGGACTTAGGTGCAGAAACAGCTGCGGATTTGGAATCATCTGTTCTGGAAGAAGTGGGCCCTGAACAGACAAACATCTCTCCTCCGGTTTCCCTTACAGTCTCCGGATCCAAAGAAGAAGAGAAATTACAGGAGAAGGAAGCAGGGGTGAAAGATAAAGAGGTTGACAGTTCCAAGACTGCAGAAGAAAAGAAACATCTGTCTCCGGCAAGAGACACTGCACAAACTGTTCAACAATTTTTGAGCAAAGCCACTATAGAAATTGATGAACTGGACCTGCTGAAAGGACCATTAGATTTTGACTCTTTGTCACCAGTGCAAACAATGAAAATAGCCTCATTTGCAAATGAGAAAGTCAAAGAGAAGCTGCTGAAATCTCACATGGAAGACTGTGAGCTTATGGAGGTAGCATCTGGAGTGCTAGAAAAGATCATGCCATCCTTTCAAAAGGATCCCACAGCCTCCTCTTCCGGTAATCTCAAAACCTTAGTCAGCAGTGTTAATACACATTTTGAATCTCTAGAAAAATCTGCTGAAGAAAAGGTCCGGAAGGAATTTTTGGATAAAAGATTTTCTGAAGTATTAGAATTAATCTCTAAAGATAGGAAGATTGTGAGTATTGGAATAAAGAGCTTAGAGAATGCTCTTAAGGATGGCGGTGACATTTACAAATTTTGTATATCCTGGTCAAAGGCAACAGCAGCAATTGATAAGAAAATAAAAGAGGAACAGGACAAGCTACAAAGCTTGTCTCAAAGTTTTGATCCTCTCTCTTCCTCCATAATAAATCAAGAATGTCAGACTATTGCAGTCTTGAATGAAATAAAGAATCTTGAGAAGGAAAGGAAGAACATCACTAACCAGATGGGAGAACTTAGAAGGATTATAATCCCTAAGTTGGAAACTATGCATGAGGCCATCAGTGATGCTCAGACCACCACCCAAACAAATGATCCGACAGATCTCAAGCGGGCAGAAGCTTTTGCATTTTTGTTGAGTGGTCACATTTCAATTTTGGATAGAATGAAGCAAAGTTGGGCTACAGAAATGATCCAATTGCAGACATCCTTTGCAGACATTCTTCAGTATATGTGAGTATGTAAACATGCGGCTATGTATAGAAAATTTTTGAAAATTTTGATGTGCGGACCCAACCCTTTGCCATTGATGTCAAAGGGGGAGTGAGGAGCAGTGAAAAATGAGGAATCCAATTAAGGGGGAGTTCCGGAAATTGTATATAAAGACAGAGCATCAGCAAAGGGGGAGCATAGTGTAAACACTTAGTCATTTTTCACTAAGTGTTGCCATCAATGCCAAAGGGGGAGATTGTTGGCAAGAGACACTATATGGATTCATGGTTGTTGTCATTGATGGCAACAAAGGTCATCCCACATATCCGCAAGTCATGGTGTGTCTCTATCGGAAGTCAGAATAAAGATTGTTGTGGTCCGGTGAACAAGAACAGAGCATGTGGCAAGGTCTGACAGATTGGTCCGGATCTCTCAGAGGAAGTGTCTTGGTACAGTGCGGATTTGGGGAAGTCAAGAGGACTACCTAGAGTGGTATATTCCAAGGATTTAGCCTCCGGTGATGGACAAGGAAAAAGATATGAATAGTTGAGTACCGGATTCCTGAGAGACAGTGAAAACAGAGGATGAACTGACTGACAGAGTATCAGACTACTTTCCGGATGTGTTACTGTTGATGATAAAGGTTGTGAAGGTAGGAATCATGTTTGGCCGACATGATTAATGATATCTACAAGTATATGCTTGATCCGCATTGCTTGGTGAGCAAGGATTCAGCCGATAGAACAGAGTTTGTAAGAAACTAGACTGTTCCGGATGCCGACTAGAAAGGTGATGAAATTACTTGTGCGGATATATATAGAGGATGGATTTAGTTGTGAAGTGTGTGATGATGTTAAGAATATATGCGAAGAAGAGCAGAACAGAGCAGAAGTACCAAGACAGATCCGGTATGTGAAAGGATAGCAGAATAAAGAACAGAGAAAAGATGAAGTGCAGCAGATCAGTGTACTGAGCCTAACCGGAACTGAACTCCAGCATATGCAGATGCTTCCAATCAGTTCAAGACTGTGATTCTTATCACTTTGTAGATAGTGTGTCTTCTTGTAGGCAGTGGGCCTCTTGTGAGCAGTGTGCTCGGGCAGTGAGCCCTAATTGGCAAGTGCCATTTTGTAATTTCCTATTCTTCTAACAGAGAATAATTTTGGGTTAATCACCCCGTGGTTTTCTCCCTTAACTGGGTTTCCACGTCAAAAATACTGTGTCATGTGTTTCTTATTTCATGGTAATGTTTTTGTGTTTGATTCAATGCTGCATTAATTAATAAGAAAGTTCAAAAAGGAAATAATTAGGATAACTGATTCACCCCCCCTCTCAGTTATCAACAACCCTATGTAATTAAATAGCTATTATTTAATTGCCTACCCTAGACTACCTCATCCTAGCCTTAGGATTAATTAAATACAACCTTATTTAATTAGTCTTAAACCTCTCATTCAAATGGTCAAATCCAACTTATCACCCTTCCCCACATCCTCCAAATAAAAAATTGGAATATATCCACATAAGTTAATTTTTTATTTAAATAAGTCCAACATCACATTTAATTCTCTTACAACCCCTTACCCATGCCATACCTCATTCATGTCCACTCATCTCCAAATGAATTTTTAATTCATTTTACATTCCCCATGTGAATCTTTAATTCACAAATAATCCATCTCACCCAACCTCATTTAATTCACCCTTTTCCCAAAAATCAATAAAAGATTCACATTTATTCCTAGGCCTCCATCCTCCAAGATGAAATCTAGGCCCTCCACATCACTTTCATCCTCCACCATTGATCTTCCAAATTAATCTTCACCCTTGGATCAAAATCTCTCCAAAAACTCTATAAATAGAACCTCTTCCAAGCCATTTGGGGATCCAATTTTCATGTGATGTTATCATGCCAAAATATCCATTGATCTAATTTTTGTGAGTTGCATTTGAATAGAAGCATTTCACATTTTGTATTCATCAATTAGAGTATATCTTATCTAGGAGCTATTGGGTGCAAAAGCTTCTTTCCCTTTGATGAGATTGGGTTTTTCATGTCAAGGTATAACTCTTTGTTTTATATACATTTAGTTTATATTTTACCTTTGATTTGATTTTCCTAATCACATTGGCACACCTGGTGGGACTCACAAGGTCCATATCTAATTTTTTTTTGTGTGTTTTTGTTTTGGAGACATTTTTTTGCAAGTCTGGCGCTATCTACCTTGCACAGTGGTGCTATCTTTGGCATGTTTTGGTGCTATTTACTGTTTTAGCACTCTTTGGCAGAGCATTTTCTCTTCTAACTTTCACTCATTCGTCCAATTTTCTTTGTCTTCATGCCATTTTCTTGGCTTTTTTGTACTCTATTTTTGCAAGAATCTTGAATGGAGAGGGGGAGGTTATGCCAAAATTTTCCTAAAGACCAAACATGCATTTCAACTTTTATTTTGTCTTGCTTTCCATTTGGTAGACTAACAAGACTAACAAGACCTCTTCTATTTGTAGTCTGACCCTCTATTTTGTTCAAGAAAACCTCTGTTTTGCAGGACAGACACGTTCAGGCTTGTATCGGTGCTATCGGCACCCAAAGCAGTGCTATTTTCAATTGTGACAAGACCCTTTAATAGCACGTGTAGTGGCACTTTTTCATATCCAGATTAACGCTATTTAGTGTTTTAGCACCTTCTGTATCTCATATTATTTCTATTTAGTGTTCTGGCACCTTATGTGTATTGTATTAGCACTATCTTATCTTCTGGCATATTCTATATTTTGTTCTAGCACCATTTTGTAAATCAGTGCTATCTATATGTTCATTAGCGCTATTTGTCTGGGTGTCAGGTTTTTTGTTTAGTTTCTATCAGTAGCACCATTGCAGTCTATAGTGGCGCCATTTGGTCTTTGTTTTAGCGCTATCTTTACAGGCAGACTTTGTGTTTTGTGTAGGGACTGACAAGTTGTTTCTAGGTCATCACCATCATTTTGTGGACACTAACAAGTTTTTTTAGGGTGTTTATCTTTAGTTTAGCAAACACTTCATTTGGGACTTAAAAAGAACCCTTTCATGTTAGCTTAGAAACAAACATTTTGATTTGGTGCAATAAAATTGATCAACAACCAACAAACAAATCTTTGTGTGCCTTAGCTTAGAAAAACATTTGAATTTGCTGCTCTAAAATTCACAAGTGTTTGCCAACAACTCTACAAAACATTTCAATTTTGGGCTTTAAAAGAACCACAAAGTGCATCAATAAACTCATTGGATTAAAAAGAACAACAATCTGCATTCTTCGCTCATATAAACAAGAAAACAAATTAAATTTGTGTGAAGTGTTTTCATGATTATGTTATAGCGTGAAAAGTGTATTCTCTTCCCTCACACCATTGGTGACCTTGGGAATCAAAAGCTTCTCACAACACTTGCATAAATCACCCCCAACATAATCCAAAGAACTAAAATGAACCTTGTTTAGTGTGATGCAAGTATAAAGAATACGTATGCTCTCCCCTCACATCCTTGTATGAACTTGCAGATCAAAAATATTTTTGTGATTGTGTTGCTTTTGTTAATCTTTTAGAGGGCCTGCCACCCAGCTTCAAAAGGTGGGAATGACCCAAGCGGCAACAAGCTAAAGCCAAGCTCTTTCAAGCCGCTATATAAAATAATGTGTTTGTGATGAAAGTCACAAGCAACAGGTGTTGTTGTGTCATACCGATAGCCAACCTCCCCCAAAACCCTCCAAGGTGTAACCCTTGGAGGCTGGGAGAGTCCATAATGGAGAGTAGCGCTATCATGCCCATATTTCACATGCATTCACAACACGCAAAACAAGCATGTTATGTCCACATATGACATGTAGACATGATACGAACTATCAAATTTTTTTTCTTTACCACATGAAATCTTTCCCTTGCACGCGTAAGTGTGCTCGGATGTGTATGTTTATGTTGTCTAAGTGATTGTTGCTACGGAATATTTCATAGACATGTGTAAGTTGATATCGATCACTATGATAGAGTCGGATTCATTTTGCTTCGTTTAGGGTTCTCTAGGTAGACAGATGATCTTTACCCCATTAATTTTGTCCACTATTATATATTTATATATAATTAAATTTATTTTAAAATTCTTTCCCCAAGTTAAAGAATGAACATATATTAAATATATATATATATAAATATATATATATATTTATATATACATTTGTAAGCAATATCCAATCTTATTTATTCACAAGTATTATATACTTAATTATAATTAAATATACATTTACCATTGTATATTCAATCATGCTAATGAGATCTCCACCCATAATTACTTTATATATATATATATATATATATATATATATATATATATATATATTAAATATCCTTATAATGCAAGCTCATGAATTGCAATTGATATATATATATATAAATATACATATATATATAGATATACATATATATATATATATGTATTTATATATATATATATATTTATATATATTTCAATGTTTATTAAGAAATGATAATGGAAACCCCACTTATCATTTTAATCCTTTTTATTTAAAAATAACAACTCATACATTTAGGGTAAAATACCCTAATGTTTATTTTGTTGTTGTGAATGTGATTTTGCAGGTGTGAGGAATGCAACGGCAGCAGCCATGGCTTGGGTCACAGGAGCTGCGGACGGGGAGGTGAGACGTAGGGCGAAAGGAGGGTGGAGTGGCGTAGGTAGCGGTTGGAGGTTCAGCCGTGCAGGGGAGGCCGAGGGGTGTTGGGACCACGGAGGGCTTGCGACTCGCGGGCGGTGGATACACGGTGGGGGTGTGGTGTCGCGGGGGTCATAAGGGGCGGGGGATGTGGGGAGGGGTGGAGCCCCACCCACATCCCACTATGTGGGGTGTGGGTGGGGCTCTGCCCCTCCCCACACCCTCCATATGTAACTTCGGTGGGGGTTATTCCCCCCACCCCCCTTTGTAAATTTTTTAATTTTTTTTTACTGTGTAAAGTTCGAACACAGCAAACTCTCTAATTTTATTTCATTCAAATTTCGTAATTTTTAATTCAATTCTAATTAATGATATTGTATATATATATATAAATCATTTTCATGATTACATTTAATTTAAAGCTATTTTAATTGTATGTAAATATATATATATATATATATATATATCAGTTTCACAAATACAAATGTAAGTACAGTTATAACAAATTTTCACAACTAAATTAAAAAGTAAAATGATGTATATAAATATATATATAAATATATATTTATATTTATAAAACGATAATTCATGGTAAAACTCTTTTCACACTATTTTCAACAATATAATTTTAATATAGCAATTAATCAAATGAAAAAGAACATTTAATTATTTAAATCTGTAATTGCCTTTTGTAACTAACAAGTAAATTTTTCATTTCAATTACATTTAAGGAACAGAATTAAATACATGAACTATTGAATCTTTTCATTTCAATTCACACAATAGTCTACTAAAATTCTATTTAGATTATCTCTCAATGCAAACTTACATCAAGTTTTAGTTTTGTATTCAAGGGCAAATTTGCAACTTTCATAATACAGTAAAATTAACTTTCTCATTAAATAATATAAGGGATATATTTATTCAACTGATCCATTTAAACAAACAAACTCACAACCATACATATTGATAAAACCAAAAGATGACAACAACTGTAAAAATTCCACAACTCAAATACACTCTAAGGGAGGAATTTCTTTCCTCTCCCCAAAACATACAAATGAAGTGAAATAATAACCAATAAAAAACACAACATAGTAAGGGAGGATTTCTCTCCACTCCCAAGATAACAATTTTTACAACAATTTCCAAGAGGGAAAACCTCTCCTCTAAAACTCTTACAGAATGGACTTTAAAAGACCAAGTCCTCATTACAAATAGAAAGATAGAACATATTCTTTAACAAGGCCAATTTCCTTCAATCCTTTTTACATGCTCCACTAGTAACCTGCAAGACAACAAGGGAGACAACAACAACCGTCTAGCTCTCCTCCCTACCTTTGACCCGCTAGAGGGTCACCCCTGAGCTAGGGAGACCATCCTCATACCCAGGGTAGAATAGACCAAACACATCACAGCATTGGACAATGACAAACAAAGTAAATAACACTCACACACACCCATGGTTTGACTCACAATACAAAGACTCAGCTTAGGTGAGTTCAAGGAGGGTAGGGAAGTAGACATCTCTACCTCTAGGTGTCATCCTTTCACATTTTACCACATTTTATCACAAGGCCTCAAGCCAACATATTGCTCTTCCTCAAGGCCTCAAGCCTTCCAGTTTAATCAAGTTACCAAGGATATCCCAATAGGCTCTCAAAGCCTTAAAGCCCTCTAGGGTAAAAGTATCAACATGCCCTCAAGGCATTTCTTATAACTAGAACACAAGATGACACCCGAGGAGGGTCACACCTCCCCTTCCTTATACAAGATGAGCATTGCCTTCCAACTGGAAGGAGCTCTTTCTACACCCAAATCAAACCCCAAAACAATAACAGAAAACAAAACTCATAGAAGACATTTGCAATTCATTCATCAAGCAAGAAACAACATACATTTCAAGCAATAGATCACAAGAGAGTAGTCTTGTTCACCAACCTTTCAAAGCCCAATTATGGATGAAATTTGATGAAGAGCTCCTTTCTAGCCTCCTCAAAAATCTCCTTCTTTCCACAATAATCCAACCCCCTTACTCTCCTCCTCCTCTCTCTTTTTAAAAAACTAATTCCCTCTATTTTCTTAATTTCCCAAGTGGCATTAAACAACTAATCCACAACTCATCCATTATCCTAGTGGTCTAAAATCAATTAACCCCCACTCAATAGGTTCCCCACTATAGCCCTTTTTACAACACATGGAGAATTTAAAATACAATAAGTAAAATAAAAATACAAAGGGAGTGGATGACACACTACCCTAAATAAGGGGAACCTCACCAAAAGAGAGGCACATGGAGACAAACACTCCATTATTAGGGGATCATGGAGTTGTTCCATGACTTGAAAGTGGGCCTGAGTGTGGATTCCACTCATCCCATTGTCCCCATGCTTCCAATTTCGTCACTTAACTTCACTGTGAAGTTTAAGTGACCATATGGAGGTTAACCTAAGGTTATCCTAGTCAAAAAGGTCCCTAGACCCATGAGGTATAGCCCAGGGTTGATTTTTGCCTAGTTAAAACTCTCAGAGTCAAGTAAAACACAAGAAAAAGGGTCTAAAAGAAATAAAATTTAAACAAGATTAAAAACAACATTTCTTACAACACTTATCATAATAAAAGTAAATCAGAAGATAACCCTTATTCCCTTGACCTCATGCAACATTAACATATTACAACATTACAACATTTTCCAAACACGAGGTTGATCTTAGTTCCTCATGGAACTAGATCAACTCACAAGGGATACAACATAGGTATGAGATGATCTCCTATATTTGTGGTTTCGTTAGTAATACCTGCACACTCAAACTCGAAGTCAATACCACATAGAGATCTCATAGCCGAAGCAAAACTAAATACATGCATCCTAAACATTCTACCATATAATCACATTGAAGTTCCATATCCATTCATCATTTTCTTAGAAGCAACATCTAATTATCATTGCACAATTATTTTCTTAAAAATCAATTAAGTTTAATAAGCAAGAATCTAGATCAAAAGTCTCTCAACATATAAATAATAATCAAAATCACTACAAATAGTCTCATGAATAGTAGTGTAAAAAGTAGGCCTCACAAGCACTGTCGCACGTATGGCCACCTGAACAAATGCACTTACTACGAACCTTTTTGTTAGCAAGCCAAAAACCTTCTATTTGTTGACACAAAAGGGAAACCTTTGAAGTAGCCCTGATTCATGTAGTTCTTAGTTGAGGTAGTAGGGACAATCCTAAGGTTTGGTGAGGGACAAGCCTTTGTGGAAACCTGGATCTTGGTATGCGTGAGAAGTGAGTGCACTTGTAAGGAGGATCTGGTGCTACCAAGATCTTGGAGCTACCCGCTTTGAATAGGCGTAGCTAGGGGATTCAACAAATACTATTCTATCTTCGCCTTAGGTTGTGCAAAGTGCTTGTTTAACAAAATCACACATCTTTTCACAAAAAAAAATCTTGGTTATTGTGTGTTATTATGCTTAAATTATTTTCAAGAAACTTGCCAAGAGACAATAAGAATCATTTGATCAAACTTCATATCAAAACAAATCCAAATTTACCATCAAAATCTATCTTTTTTTAGAGCCTCGACCAACACTACCCTGTTTCAGTGTCATCTCTATTTGCTTTTGGTGCCATTTCACCTGTGGATTGGTGCTATTTGCAGATTGGCTTGCCTGAGACTAGAGAAAATTCTATTGTGATCTTTAGGACCTGCTTTGCTATAATCCATATTCACCTCCCAAAAATCTGTTAGTAACCCATCCATTTTCTTCTTAAATTTTCCAAATCATACCTTCATTTTGACCTTAGAGAATCAATCATTATCATTGTTGGACCCTTTGCTATATCATAATCCACTCAATTTGATATCTATTCATCCTCATTAATCTTTGCATACCTGTTGGACCAAACAAATATCCTTGTCACAAGAAATCATTCAAAGATCTTTTCGCCTCTCTCATCAAAAACATATCTAGAATCTTCCAAATCAAAACACCTATCGAAAAATCATTAACCAAAAACTTGTCATCCCTTTGAGCTAAAGCTAGATCTAGATTTCATATTCACATCATATTTTTCTTGGAGAGTCATTAGTCAACCTTTCAAATGAAATAATCATCCTTCTTTGTGTAAGGTCATTAGTCTACCCCAAACAAAGAGAAACATCCATTTGTGTGACACAAATCTAGATCTTACCTAAGCTTAATTTGTTGACCATCAAATCCTTTTGAAAAACATCATCCTAATCTCTCATATCGAACATCAAAATCAAACATCAAAATCTCTTCCATCAAACCATTCTCAAGCAAACATCATCCATCATCTACCTTTTGGTCCAAATTTGTGTAAAAAGTCAATACCGTCCATTCTTATCACCCTTAGATTAACATCTTTTGAAGACTTATCTATCTTTCATCACACTACAACCACCCCTTCATCTTCTTCTCTACTCCATCTCACTACCACATCCATCTTTGGGTCCAATAATTTAATCCAAATTCTCTAAGGTCTCCATCCCCATTCCACTCCATCTCTAAAATCAAATCCATATACTTGCATGCCCATAACTAGATCACAACACAAGAAGAATCAAGAAATGGCAGAATCAAGACAATATAAGGGCATAGGAATGCCTAATAACAATGACAACAACCTACCAATCAACCAAACATACAACCCACCTACGGTTTTTCAAATCCTAACATATAATCTGAATGAAAATCCCTTCCATTTCTTGCAACCACCGCCACCACCACCACCACCACCACAAAACATCCCCACCATGTCCCAAGATGACCTAGATGTCTTGAGCTTTACACAAGACACCGATAACATGGACCTACTTGACAAAATTCTAAGGTTGGATCCATATAGATATCTTGACTACCTCCTCAAAATTGGTGCCCAACCACCCCACAACACAACATCGTCTCAACCATCCACCTCTAACATTAATCCTACAACATCCTCCCAACCATCCACATCAAACAACCAACCTATCATCTCTCAAACATCAACACCTGCCGTATCTTCCACCCCCACAAGTTCTAATGTTGCCACATCTATGATTCCCACAAGTGTCTCCAATCCTACCACTGTCACAACTAACGTAACCTCTTTTGTTCCACAAATCACCTTAGGCATCCAAGGGAACCTCACACATAAAAATGCCTCCACTCAACCCTCAAACCATAGCTTACATAAGACAATTTTATTCACAACCACCTTACAACACGACCAACCCATCTAATATCAATCTATCTCATGTCAACCCATCCAACGTCAACCCATCTAATGTCAATCCATCCAATCTCACGTACCTATAAAACCCCATAGCATCATCAACACAACATAATCCCAATCCTCAAATACTCCCCATATTCTCCAACAACTCTATGCTTATCAACAACATCTTGCACAACTTAACCAAAACACCACCCCACAATACCAAAACATGACCTCCCAAAACCTCCAACATCAAATACCACCCAATCTCCAACATCTCATCAATCAAGAAACCTACACACCTCAACCACCAACAAACCTGGATCTCACAAGCATTGTACAAGCCTTGATTTAAAAGGTAGATGACATGCAAACTGGGGGCAAGTGCAAGCATTATTCCTTTGAGGATATTTGTCCCTATCCATTTGATTAGACATTGTACATGCCCCCTTTCCCCAAGAATTTTGAAATGCCCAAATTTGACAAATACAAGGGATAGGGAGACCCTAGGGATCATTTTAGGGAGTTTTACCTTGCTTGCTTAGAAGTCTCAAGCAACAATACATATCTAATGAGACTATTCCCAAGAAACCTCGGCGATCAAGCCGTTGAATGGTTCACACATCTTCCCCCAAGCATTAGGTCTTTTCATGAGCTTGCAGAAAAATTTGTAAACCATTTCTCCTATAACTTCAAACATGAAATATCTATGACAAACCTTTGCAAAACAAAACAAAAAAGTAGAGAATCCTTCACTTCCTTCTTACAGAGGTGGAGAAGCTTAGTAAACAAACTCCCTTGACCAATTCCTGAAAAATAACTCATCACCATGTTTGTGACTAACCTCAATCAGGAAATTGGATTCCATTTACAAATCCTTTGTGCGTCTACCTTTGAAGAAGTCATCGACAAAGGTACTACCATAGAACGAGCCCTCATCGCCAAGGGTTCGATCAAATTATATGACTACAAGTCCAACAACAACAACAACAACAACAACAAACTCCATATCAACACCCCCAATATAAACAACAACACCAACACGCAATCAAATGACAAGCCACACTATTGGGAAAAGAACAAAAACACATTAAAAAAAAGCGTCATTGATGTGAAGGCTGTCTAACATGTACAAAATCAAACACCTACACATACATATACTGCCAATGTAAAAAAGCCAAGGGGGCAAACTAAACAAAACAAACCTCGAAAGCAATTTACACCCTCAGGGGAACCCATCGAGGATATCCTCGATAGATGTCTCAAGAAAGGTTTGATAATGCTCCCACTTGTTAAACCCCATCAAGAGAATGAGCTCAAAGCTACATGGTACAACAAAAATGATTATTGTGACTACCACCACATTGTGGGCTATAAAATTGCTGACTGCATGAAATTGAAACAATGTGTGCAGGACCTCATAGATCAAAATCAAGTTAGCCTTGATCAAAGCACCCAACCATCACCAAATGCTAATCTTAGAGCTTACAAGGATCCACTGCCCAACCATAACAAAGCCTCCTCATCCAATCAAGCCTACAACGTCACTCCACCACCCACATCCTATGACTCTATTATAGGGCGGATAGAACCATCATTTAACCATGTCAACACAATCACCATTCAAGCTCAAGCACCCGATTGCGCCATCACAACTCATCATGGCCACGTATCCATCTGCACGGCCCCTACCACTGATCAAACCCCCGCATCCACATCAGACTCTCTACCCCCTCTTCCAACCACACATCCATCACCTACCAATCAATACAACCTCCTAGAACATCTAGGAAAGACCCCTACATAAATATCCATACTTGAGCTGCTCCGCACGTCACCTCTTCATAAGGAAGTCCTTGACAAAGCACTCTTGGAAACCCAAGTCCCTGTGAACTTGAATGTGAATCAATTCCAAGCCATGGTGGGTCATATCGTCACTCCTCATCACCTCACATTTTTAGAAAAGGATCTTCCTGCTTCACAACACTCACATAATGACACCTTACACATTGAAGTCTACATCCACAAGCATACCATCAAAAGAGTCTTAATAGATGGTGGCTCTAGCCTAAATATATGTACTCTTAAATTACTAAAACACTTGGGATACTCAGATGTGGTTGTAGACACTAGTGAGTGCATCACAATCAAAGGGTATGATGACACTGAATGACTATCTCAAGGAACTATCAAGCTCCCTATTCGAGTGGGACAAAAGATAATGGAAACAAAATGTCAGGTCCTTGATCTTGATTTCCCCTACAACATTCTTCTCGGCCGACCATGGATCCATGCCATGCAAGCGGTCCCCTCTACATTCCATCAATGCCTCAAGTTCCCTCACAATGGCATGAAAGTAATTGTCTATGCCGACCCCCGCCCCTTCCAATACTACAGTTTCTTGGAAGGCCATGACCACACCTTCTGTCCATATAACAAAGCCATCACCAAAGCCAATCCTACAACTTCCACCTCATACATTGACCCTACCAACATTGCCACCATTTCATCCCAAACACCTCCACCACCTAAGGTCAAGATCAAGCTCAGTGACATTATATCTGGGGAATACGACCTACACTATACCTTTTGTGTGGCCACATTAACCAACCCTAAAATGTTTGGCATCCCAAAGATAGAAGCAGCCAACACAGTCGTAAACAAGTGTAAACCATCACCCATATTTGAGAAGAAACATCTCCTTGATCAGGATGTGCTCGAAGACATATCATCCTAGCTATATAAGGATGAAGAAACTAAGCAAGAAGCTCCCACCATACCAACAGAAGTCTATGGTAAAGGGTCATAAATTGTCAAAAACATGGGTTATAAAGGACAAGGCAGTATCAGCCTTCATGAATAGGGGATCATGGAACCAGTCCAAGCGACAAGAAATCCCTATACTCAAGGGTTAGGATACGGTCAATGATAATGTATCCTCACTATCGGTGAATGTATCTTAGCTAAGGTCACTGCGATTTCCCTTGAAGTCGATAGTATCAACAAAATGGGCCATCAAGACTCCTTTAGTGACTTTGTCAATTTCTTTGACTCATCCTTATGCACCATATACACAGTCACCACCCTAGCCTTGTCATCCAATGACTTACCCCTTGTATACCTAGACCTCATAGACTGGGACCAACGGGGACCCCCTGTCTTCGACGTAGCACCAAATGATGAAGCAATCGCTAAAATGATGGGGGTTAGAGATCACTTCCCCCTAGGAGATCACAGAGCAAGATACATCATGGAACTCAATACGGCTGCCTATTTTGGGGAGACAACCCCTACTTCTAGTCATAAAATATAAAAATCAAATATGGATCTGATGGTGAAAACCATTCCACGATAGTGTCGGATCCCAAAAAAGTAAAAATAAAAGACGTATCTCCTAGTAAAAACCTCCATGAGGTGCTAGGAGATGGAAGCATGGGCCTTCCTGAGATAGACAAGGTATATCCAGATAGATCACCCGTCCTGGTAGAGCCAGCCCAAGAGATGAATCTTGGGATGGAAGAAGAGCCAAAAATCACTTTCAGGGCAAAATCTCTCAGCGCAGTAGAGAAAGAAAACTTCTTAGCCTTCTTCAAATGCAAAAATCACAATTTTGTGTGGACCTATGCAGACATGCTAGGGATTGATTCCACTTTGGTCATTCATCACCTTGCAGTACACCTAGTCAAGGCAGAGCTAAAGAAACTATTGGATGTGGGGTTCATTTGCCCAATTGATTATCCTGAATGGATTTCCAAGTTAGTACCAGTAGCCAAACCTAATGGCTAAATCTGTTGCTGCATCGACTTCTGGGATCTCAACAAAGCCTGTCCAAAGGATGACTTCCTGTTACCTAACATTGACATGATAGTGTATCTTATGGCAGGACATGAGATGTTATCCCTAATGGATGGCTTTTCAGGGTACAACCAAATCTAGATCACAGAAGAGGACCAACATAAGATAGCATTCATATGTCCATGGGGAATGTACTGCTAGGTGGTAATGCCTTTTGGCCTAAAGAATGCTGGAGCCACGTACCAATGAGCCATGACGGTCATCTTCCATGATCTTTTCCACCACATCATGGAAGACTATGTGGATGACTTACTAGGAAAATTGAAGACATTGGAAGAGCACCTGTATGTATTAGCAAAGATCTTCGACCAATTAGAGCAATACAATGTCCGCTTGAATCCAAAGAAATGTGTCTTCGGGGTCACCTCAGGAAAATTTTTAGGATACATAGTCTCTAGAAGAGGAATTGAAGTAGATCTCGCAAAAGTCAAGGCCATCACTGAAATGCCTCCTCCAAAAACACTAAAATAGCTGAGAAGTCTGCAAGGGAAACTTCAGTCCATTGATCAGTTCATTGCTCAACTTGCCAATAAATGCCAACCATTCCAACATCTACTCCGAAAAGATACAACATTTATTTTTGGAACAATCAGTGTCAGGCTGCCTTCGATTAGCTAAAAGAATACCTAGCTAATCCCCCTATTCTAACTCCACCAAGGCAAGTAGAACCCCTCCTATTATACAGCTCAACAATAGAGACAGCTATTGGAGCCTTATTAGCACAACACGATGAGCAAGGAAAGGAAATGTTGATAATTGAGAGGGGGGTGAATCAGTTATCTTAATTACTTCAACTTTCTATTCTTCTTTATCAATTAGTGCAACATCAAATCATATAAGCAAACATAACCATGAAAGCACAAATAACATCAATACACATAGCTCAATGATTTTGATGTGGAAAAATCTGTTAAGGGAAAAACCACGGGGTGACTAACCCAAGATTATATTCTCTATTAAAAGAATAAGATAGTACAAAATAGCACTTGCCAAATAGGGCTCATTGCCTGAGCACACTACTCACAAGAGGCTCACTTCCTACAAGAGACTCACTGTCTACAAGGTACAAAGAAAGTAACAAGATACTTGAACTGATGAGGAGCATCCACATATGATGAGGTTCAGTTCTGGTTAGGCTCAATACACTGATCTAATACACTTCATTCTTCCTCCTCTTTGGTGCTGCTGTCCTGTCACATACCGGACCTGTATAACTACTTCCACACTACTTTCTACTTTTGTTTGCACTTCACAACACACCACACATATCTTCACATCTAAATCTATCTAGTATATATACCCACACCAAGGATTTCAACATCTTTCTAGTCAGCATTCAGAATACTCAATATTTTCCTAAACTCTAGTCTGTCGGCTGAATCCTTGCTTATCATGTGATGTGTATCAAAGATATGCTTATAGAAGTCATCAATCATTTCAGCCAATCATGAATGATACCTCAAGAAACTTGATCACCATCAATATCTCATCCGAATTAAGGTTTGATGCTCTGCCAGTCAAGTCTTCCTCAATATACTTTGCCAAACAGGAACCCAACACTCAAGTGCTTATATCTTTTCACTCTTTCATCATCGGAGGCTCAATCTTTGGAATATATCAGTCATGATACTCCTCTTGACTTCCCCAAGTCTACACTTTACTGAGATACTTACTTGAGAGATCTGGACTTGATTGTCAGACCTTGTTGCATGCTCTATTCTTGGTCACCAGACCAAAATACTCTTCAATCTAATTTCCAGTATAGACACACCATGTCCTGTGGATGTGTGAGATGGACTTTGTTGCCATGAATGACAACACTCATGAAGCTACACAGTGTCTCTTGCTAACAATCTCCCCCTTTGGCATTGATGGCAACACTTAGTAAAAAATGACTAAGTGTCATACTATACTCCCCCTTGGCTGATGCTCTGTTCTAATGTACACTTTTCTGGAGCTCCCCATTAGCTAGATTCCCCATTTTTCACTACTCCTCACTCCCCCTTTGACATCAATGGCAAAGGGTAGGATCCATATACCAAAATTTCCAAAAACAATCTATACTTGGCCGCATAAATATATATACATAACATACTTACATATACTGAAGTATATTTGCAAAAGTTATCTTCAACTAGACAAATTTTGTTGCCCAACTCTACTTCATCCTATCCAAAATTGAGATGTGACCACTCAATAGGAATGCAAAAGCTTCTACCCTCTTTAGATCTGTCAGATCACTCGTCCGGGCTGTGATTTGACCATCAGTTAGGGCCTCATGCATGGCCTCTAGCTTAGGGATAATTATCCCTCTAAGTTTAGCCATCCTACTTATTATATTCTTCCTTTCCTTTTCAAGTTTCTTTAATTCATTTAGAATGGCAATAGTCTAACATTCTTGGTTTATGATGGATGTGGTGAGAGGATCAAAATTTTGAGATACACTTGACAGTTTATCCTCTTGCTCTTTCATTTTCTTCTCAATATCCTTTGTCACTTTAGACCAGGATAAGCAAAATTTATATATCTTTCTTCCATCTTTAAGAGAATTTTCTAAGCTCTTTATCCCAATATCCATAGTTCTCCTATCATTTGTTATTAGCCCTTGTACTTCAGAGAATCTCTTACCTAAAAATTCTTTCCGAACTTTCTCTTCTGCTGCTTTCTTTAAAGAGTCAAAATGTGTATTAATAGAATTTACCAAAGACTTTAGATTACCAGATGTGGAGGCTGAAGGATCCTTTTGGAAGGATGGCATGATTTTCTCTAGCACACTAGATGCAATCTCTATTAGCTCACAGTTTTCCATGTGAGACTTTAGAAGATTTTCTTTTGCTTTGGCTTGAGCAAAAGATGCTACCTTCATTGTCTGGACTGGAGAAAGGGAATCAAAATTGAATGGTCCTTGAAGTAGCTCCAGTTCATCTAATTCCATCATTTCTTTTGTCAAGAAGTCTTTGACTACTTCTACAGTGTCTCTTGCTAGAGACACAATTTTCTTCCCTTCTGCAGCCTCAGCACTGTCACTTGTGGTCTTCTCTGTATGACCTTCTTCTCTTCCCTTCACTTCTTCTCCTTGATTGATGCTTTCTTTTCTTTCTTCTCTTTCAATTCCAGAGTCTGCAGAGGGATCTGGAAGAGAGGTGTCTACTTCTCCATGAACTTCCTCTTTCAGAACAGAGGAATCTAAGTCCTTAGCTTTCTCTTTACTTGTTTCCTTTGCCTCTTCTATAACTGTCTCAGTATATTCTTCTTTGTCATCCATGGCAGGGGGTTCATCACCTAAGTCCTCAATAATAGGAAGATTGAATCTTTTAAAAGCATTTCGGAGGATATATTTTGTTTATTTAGCCACCTTATCAGTCTCTCCGAGCATAAGCTTATTCATTCTAGCTTTGCTCCAAAACTCATCCTTGCAATCCTTGAAGATCATGTTCTTTTGTTGAGCAGTGATGGAAGGATAGAGTTGGATAGCAATCTGCTCTCGGATTTCTAGGTCTTTTGCCATGGCATTGTTCTTTCTCATTTCAAGATCCTTTTCTAAGCTTTTGAGAATCAGAGATATAATTTCAATGAAATCTTTATTATAGAAGTTAAGGTACCTGACTGTAGCATCTTGCAAAATCTTCTGGTCAGCTTCATTATATACATCATAAAATTCAATCATAGGTTTCAGGTTCCCATCCACAATGACTAATTTGATTATATCATCAATGCAGAGAGTAGGCTTTTCAACAAATTCTTCTACCTTTTCTTCCTTGCCTTGACTAGTAGGGGATTCACTGGATACTTTCTTCTTCTTCTTCATTTTCTTGACCTCCTCATCTGACTCAGTCTCTTCATCATCCTTTTGACTGGTGTAAGTGTTGGCAAAAGACACTGTGTGGCTTCATTGGTGTTGTCATTGATGGCAACAAAGAACATTCCACACATCCATAGGACATGATGTATCTTTATCGGAAGTCAGATTGAAGGATACTTTGGTCTGGTAAGCAAGAACAGAGTATGTAGCAAGGTCTAACAGTGAGGTCCGGATACTCTTAGAGGAAGTATCTTTGTAAAGTGCAGACTTGGGGAAGTCAAGAGGAATACATTTACTAATAGATTCTAGGGATTGAGCCTTCGATGATGAAAGAGTGAAGAGATATGAGCATCTAAGTATTAAGGTCCGATTTGACAGAGTTGACAAAGGAAGAACTGATCGACAGAGTATCAGACCTCAATTCGGATGAGTTATTGATGGTGATCAAGGTCCTTAAGGTATCATCCATGATTGGCTGACATGTTAGCTGACTTCTATAAGAATCTCCTTGATACACATCACTTGATAAGTAAGGATTTAGCCGACAGATCAGAATTTGGATAAATATTGACTATTCTGGATGCCGACTAGAAAGTGGATGAAATCCTTGGTGCAGATATATATATATATATATCTGCACCAAGGATTTCATCCACTTTCTAGTCGGCATCCGGAATAGTCAATATTTATCCAAATATATATACCAGATTGATTTCGGTATGAAGGTGCAAGTTGTGAGTTGTGGTGTGTGAAAAAGCTGAAGAATAGTGTGAAAGAAGTAAGACAGGTTTGGTATGTGACAGGTCAACAGCACCAAAGAAGAGGAAGGATGAAGTGCAATAGATCAGTGTATTGAGCCTAACTGGAACTGAACCTCAGCATATGTGGATGCTTCTCATCAGTTCAAGGATCTTGTTATTCTTCTTACAACTTGTAGATAGTGAGTCTCTTGTAGGTAGTGAGCCTCTTGTGAGCAGTGTGCTCAGGTAGTAAGCCCTAATTGGCAAGTGCCATTCTGTATTTCTATTCTTCTAATAGAGAATTCAATCTTGGGTTAATCACCTTGTGGTTTTCTCCCTTAATAGGGTTTCCATGTCAAAAACATTGTGTCATGTGTATTTCCATTTCATGGTTATTTTTGCTTATGTGAATTGATGCTGCATTAATTGTTATGAAAGTTCACAAAGCTGAAATAATTAAGATAATTGATTCACCCCTCCTCTCAGTTATCAACAATTGGTATTAGAGCTAAGTTCCTCCAAAAGGAGCCTAACAGCTTGAGGAAGATCTGGGAACTAAAATGGATGTGTATGGTTTGAGGGAGCAACTTCAGTCTGCCCTAGATGATCTTGAGCAATCAAACTCTAAAGTCAGTGAATTAAAGGAAAGACTCAAACAGGCTGATGATTTCATAAATGAACTAAAAGGAAAACTGAGTATCTCTATGAAAAAGAGAAAAGATCTACTCCAGCAATTGGCTAGTCAAAGTGAAGACAATGGTATAAATGAAGATCTGAAGGAGAAAACCAAGTTATGTGAAAAGTTATCAAAAGAGGTCATTATGGTAAGACATGAAATGGAATCAAGAGTTATGAAATTCACCCAAGAAATTGAAGAGAAAAGAAAAATTGAAGATGATCTAAGACAATCCCTCAGGGACAAGTTAGAAGACTGCTACAAAATGGATAGAATAATGAGGCATCTAGAATCTGATCTTGAAGATGCTAGAGATAATGAAGAAAAAATTGAGGATCAAATTGACACTCTTAAAAAGGATCTTCAAATAGCAAATGAATACAAAGAGAAATTCAAGATAAGTTCTGCTCAACTTGAAGTTCTTCTTGAAATCCAAAAGAAGGTAGATGACAAGTGTGGCTTGGGATATGAGAAAGGTGAAAGCTCCGGATCTGGTTAGAAGAATTTTGGATCAGAAAATCCAAGGAATAGGCCTAGAAGACCTCCGGTAAGGCAACCTAATGCTCAAAGATATCCATCCTTCAATGGATACTGCCACAACTGCAATAACTTTGGTCATAAAGCTAGTCAGTGCAGAAAGAGAATAAATCAGACTAATACATTCTTCTCCAGATAGTGTTTCAACTGCAAAAGGTATGGTCATAAATCTCATGAATGTAGAAATATGCAAATGAACAATTCATTCAATGGTAGATGCTTTGCATGCAATAGAATGGGATATATGGCTAATCAATGCAGATCAAGAGGATTTCATTCAAATATGCAAAGAAATGTTGTTTGCCACAATTACAATAGATTCGGTCATATTGCCAAATTTTGTAGAAGCAAGAACCAGGACAAAAGAGGTCCGGTGCATCATAATCAGAATCAAGACAAAGGTAAAGGAAAAGTAAATATGGATGAAGTTAAAAGTGAGATGAACAAAATTTGGGTGAAGAGAAGTACAGAAAATGTAGAGGATAGATTCGCACCAGAATCTGGTGTTGATATTCCTTCCAAAAATTAAAAAAATGAGCTCTGGCTCAGGGGAAGACACAAGGAAAAACATTTTTTCCCCCAGCCAGTTAATTGGTGTTGGAATTGGCACAAGGAGAGTTGTGGATTAAAGGATTCTTAGAGAAACATCCAAATAAACTATGGTTAAGATATGGAAGATCCCCAAGATGTTTAGAACAAGATCGTTTCGGTTCATCAAGTCATCCGGATAAGGAAAACAAGGCAAACTGGAATGACTTAAGTTGAGCATTTATTACAGCTTGGTATTAGGGTTTGCGGAGCAATATAAGGGTTTTTCTTATTAAATATTTGTTCATTCTGCATTCAAGAAGAAGCGAAAAGGAGCACTGCAACAAATTTCCTCAAGCCCATCAAAGATCTTATGTAGAAGTTGATTCATCCAACAATCGATCTAGATCACTCCGTAAAACCTAGAAGCATAAAAGGTATTTTCCGTTCTTAAATATCTCTCTACAAATCTTTGAAAGATGGCTACTCTGAATGTGGTGAAGATTTCTGATAGGCCTCACCCTAAATTTAAGAAGCATCCATATAAATCCCTAGAAGTTGATCCCCTAGGCACCTTTTCAAGTATTTCAAATGGGGTTTTGCATGTAGAAGATGTTAGGGCATATATTCATGCGAGTATTGAAGAATTTGGGGAATCTAAACTGGTCGATATCTATCACAAGCATTTGATAGATGACTCATTCAAACTCAAAACCTAGTATAATGCTATCCGGGATAAACATTTTGCACAATGCATTCATTTCCCCTATTTTCTGGAAGATGAATGGGTCTGATATATCTTGAGCAGAATGCATGACAACTTCATGTGGTTGAGTAGGCCGTTTAAGATCACTAAGGATGCCATTAGGGTAGTAACCAGATTACACTCAACCAGTGGAATACCTACACTCAAATCTGTCAAAAACCATATTGTCAGTGAGTCTACCGGATCGAAGTTTGATAAAAGAGCAATGACTATTGAGGATATCACAGATCCAGATATCAAGTTTGAATCAATGATAATTGGATATAAGATATATCACTCGAGCAAGGAGAATTCAGTATGTGGAACTGCTATATATACTATTTATGAAATGTTGAAGAAGAATGCAAACTATGATCTTTGTGAGCTCCTTCTGAGCCAACTCTTGGAGAATCTGCAGAAGATAAAGAAGGATAAGAAGAACTCTTTCAAATATGATGGTTTGATACTCTGCCTATTCTTTTATTACATGAATGAGCTTCTCAGATCCAGTGGTTGTGCATGGCAGAATGATAGACTAGTAGCCATTCAAATTAGAGATTATATACATGGGCTTGGTGATGCCAAAGCACAAAATACAACTCTCTGTGGCTATTTCAAGAATTTTCAGAGCATGATGCAAGCAAGAGAGAATCCCCTAGTCTTTAGTTGAAAAATATAAAGATACAATATGTTTTATGGTAGAAATAGATCAGTGCCTAATGGAGGTAGTGGAACCAAGAACAATGTCAATTATGCCTATGGGGTATGAAGTGGATGAGAAAATTGTGGAGCTTTATGTTCAGTACATGCTAAGTTAGCCCAAGGATTCCAAGGCAGAAAGGTTTGGAACCTTTGAAGAAAGTGAAGATCCACGTGGAGTTAAGAAAGCCAGAAATAAAAAGAAAAGTGAGGAGGGAAGTAGAAGAGTTTGCCAAGAGGCATGGAATTCCAAAAGAAGCACTTGATGCAAATAGAGAAAAGATGGAAAGGGCAGAGAAAGAAAAAGAAAAAGAAAAACTAGAAAAAAAAGGTACTCCAGTGGAAGTCCCCTCCCGGACCAGATCCTCTAAGACCTCTGCACCCTCCATTGCAAAGAGCTCAAAAGCAACAAAACTGGAAGTAAAATCATTTGGAAAAGGAGAGAAGAGAACCAAGAAAAAGGCAATAAGGTCTTACACAAGCCAAAAGGATGAAGAAGAGATAGAATCAGATGAGGAGGTAAGGAGAATGAGGAAAAAGAAAAAAGTATCTAGTGAACCCTCTACCAGTGAAGACAAGAAAGATATGGCAAAAGATTTTGTTGAAAGGCCCACTCTATCCATGATGATGTAATCAAATCAGTCACTGTGGATGGGAACTTGAAACTAATGACTAAATTTTATGACAACTACAGTGAGGCTGATCAGAAGATCCTGCAAGAAGCCACAATCAGGTACCTTAACATTTATAATAAAGCATTCATTGAGATTATATCTCTAATTCCAAAGAGCCTAGAGAAAGAACTAGAAATCAGGAAGAACAATACCAAGGCCAAGGACCTTGAGATCAAGGAACAAATAGCTATTTAGCTCTATCCCTCAATCACTCAGAAACAAATGAATATGATTTTCAAAGATTGCAAGGATGAGTTTTGGAGCAAAGCTAGAATGAATCAACTTATGCTTGGAGAAATTGACAAAATAGCTAAAGAAACTGAAGAAATCCTTTGAAATGCATACAAAAGATTCAACATTCCTATCATAGAGGACATAAGTGATGAACCCTCTGCCATGGATGACAAAGAAAAATCTACTGAGACAGTGGTTGAAGAGGTAAAGGAGACAAGTGAACAAAAAGGTAAGGACTTAGATTCCTCTGCTCTGGAAGAAGAGGTCCATAATCAAGAAAACATCTCTCCTCTGGTTTCCCCTACAGACTCCGGATTCAAAGCAAAAGAAAGAGTACAAGAGAAGATTAGTCAAGAAGCAAAAGAGAAAGAAGATGATAGTAGCAAGGCTGCAGTAGGAGAGAAAACTCCAACAGAGAAGGCCACAGATGATAGTCGTAAGGCTGCAGGAGGAGAGAAAATTCTATCTCCGGTAAGAGACACAACAGAAGCAGTCAAAGAGTTCTTGACCAAAGAAATGATGAAATTTGATGAACCAGAATTGCTTCAAGGTCCATTCAATTTTGATTCCCTCTCTCTAGTCCAAACCATGAAACTAGCTTCCTTCACTCAAGCAAAGGAAAAAGAAAAAATGGTGAAGTCTCACATGGAAGACTGTGAGCTCTTAGAAACTGCATCCAGTGTACTAGAAAATATCATGCCATCCTTCCAAAAGGATCCTACAGCATCCACATCTAATAATCTAAAGTCTCTTGTAAATTCTGTTAATATACATTTTGATTCTTTAGAGAAAGCAGCAGAAGAGAAAGTCAGAAAAGAGTTTTTGGATAAGAGATTCTCTGAGTTACAAGGCTTTATAACCAATGATAGGAGAAATATGGATATTGGGATAAAGAGCTTAGCAAATGCTCTTAAGGATGGAGGAGAAGTATATAAATTTTGTATATCCTGGACTAAAGCAACAAAGGATATTGAGAAGAAAGTGAAAGAACAGGAGGATAAACTATCAAGCCTCTCTTAGAAATTTGATCCTCACTGTATCCATAATAAACCAGGAATGTCAAACTATTATAGTCATGAATGAGATTAAGAAACTTGAGAAGGAGAGGAAGAACATATTAAGCAGGATGGGTGAACTTAGAGGGATGACTATCCCTAAACTAGAGGCCATGCATGAGGCCTTAACTAATGCCCAGACCATAGCCTGAACTAGTGATCTAACAAATCTTAAGAGGGCAGAAGCATTTGCATTCTTGTTGAGTGGTCACATCTCAATTTTGGACAGGATGAAGCAGAGTTGGGCAACAAAATTTGCCCAGTTGAAGACATCTTTTGCAGATATACTTCAGTATATGTAAGTATAGCATGCATATATACTTATGTGGCTAAGTATAGATTGTTTTTGGAAAATTTTGGTGTGCGGACCCTACCCTTTGCCATTGATGTCAAAGGAGGAGTGAGGAACAGTAAAAAAATGTGGACTCCAACTAAGGGGGAGCTTCGGCAAAGTGTACAATAGAACAGAGCATCAACCAAGGGGGAGTTTAGTATAACACTTAGTCATTTTTCACTAAGTGTTGCCATCAATGCCAAAGGGGGAGATTGTTGGCAAAAGACACTATGTGGTTTCATTGGTGTTGTCATTGATGGCAACAAAGAACATTCCACACATCTGCAGGACATGATGTATCTTTACCAGAAGTCATATTGAAGGATACTTTGGTTCGGTAAGCAAGAATAGAGTATGCAGCAAGGTCTGACAGTCAGGTCCGGATACTCTTAGAGGAAGTATCTTTGTAAAGTATGGACTTGGGGAAGTCAAGAGAAATACATTGACTAATAGATTCCAGGGATTAATCCTTCGGTGATGAATGAGTGAAGAGATATAAGCATCTAAGTATTGAGGTCTGGTTTGGCAGAGTTGACAAAGGAAGAACTGACCGGCAAAGTATCAGACCTCAATCCGGATGAGTTGTTGATGGTGATCAAGGTCCTTAAGGTATCATCCATGATTGGCCGACATGTTAGATGACTTCTATAAGCATATCCTTGATATGTATCACTTGATAAGTAAGGATTCAGCTGATAGATCAGAATTTGGATAAATATTGACTATTCTGGATGCCAACTAGAAAGTGGATGAAATCCTTGGTGCAGATATATATACCAGATTGATTTCAGTATGAAGGTGCAAGTTGTGAGTTGTGGTGTGTGAAAAAGTTGAAGAATAGTGTGAAAGAAGTAAGACAGGTCTGGTATGTGACAGGTCAACAGTACCAAAGAAGAAGAAGGATGAAGTGCAGCAAATCAGTGTATTGAGCCTAACTGGAACTAAACCTTAGCATATGTGGATGCTTCTCATCAGTTCAAGGATCTTGTTATTCTTCTTACAACTTGTAGATAATGAGTCTCTTGTAGGTAGTGAGCCTCTTGTGAGTAGTGTGCTCGGGTAGTAAGCCCTAATTGGCAAGTGCCATTCTATATTTCTATTCTTCTAATAGAGAATTCAATCTTGGGTTAATCACCTCGTGGTTTTCTCCCTTAACATGGTTTCCACGTCAAAAACATTGTGTCATATGTATTTCCATTTCATGGTTATTTTTGCATATTTGAAATGATGCTGCATTAATTGTTACGAAAGCTCACAAAGCTGAAATAATTAAGATAACTGATTGACCCCCCTCTCAGTTATCAATAGTAAGACCTTGTGGCCTTTGTCTTAGTTCTCTTTTCTCCCTTTCCGGATGACCTAACTTCCAGTTTTGATGCTTTTTGGCTCTTAGAGGTGGCAGGTGCAAATCTTTTGGAGGATTTGGTCTGGGAGGGAGCTTGCATAGGAGCACTTTCCTTTTTTTTTTCTGCCCTTTCCATCTTCTCTCTATTGGCATCAAATGCTTCCTTTGAAATTCCACATCTCTTGGCAAATTCTTCCACTTCTCTTCTCACTTTTCTCTTAATTTCAGGCTGTCTTTGTGAATGGGAAAATCAGATAAATCAATTAAGATGAATTAACCCAATCAACAATGAAATGTGCAAGCAAAGGAGATATAAAGAACTAACAAGTGATACTTCCAACCTTTACCTGTCGGCTTCCATTGGTCGCCTATTCTCTCTCGATCTTGACTGATGAAGGTTGGCCCTCAGGGAGCTTGCTTCCTTGCTTTGATTCCTCAAGATGACAAGGGGGAAATGGCTATGTGATATGATTCTTGCATTACAACGGTATGGAGAAGAGAAGAAGAAGAAGAAGATGATGATTCCTTGGAGGAATTTGGGCATAGTAAGGATGCTAGAAGAAGTCTCTCCAAATGGCTTAGAAGAAGGTTCTATTTATAGATTTTCTAAAAATAGAACGGAGGGTGAGGATCAACTGATGAGATCAATGGCCCTCATTATTTGTGAATCTTTAATTCATAATGGATGAATTAAAAATTTAGAGTGGAGGATAGTGAGTTATGACAATTGAATTAAGAATTCAAAGTGGAGGATAATGGGTTATGACAATTGAATTAAAAATTCAGAGTGGGGGACAATGGGTTATGACAATTGAATTAAAAATTTAGAGTGAGGGACAATGGGTTATGACAATTGAATTAAAAATTCAGAGTGGAGGATAATGGGGAACATTTAATTAAAAATTGAATTTGGATTTTGGGATATTAGCTAATTAAATATTAAGAATATTTAATTATATGTGCAACATGGTGAGGTGGAAGGGATGATGTGGAAGGATGAGGTGGATTGATGAGGTGGATTTTGTGAGGTGGATTTAGGATTTGAGACATTAGAAGAATTTAGGGATTAAATAAAATGATGATAATGTACCAATCAAATAAACTTTGAATATTTATTTGATTGACAGAAGAAAATATGAATTAAGATAAATATCAGAATATTTATTTAATTTGACCTGTGCTAATTTTAGGCTATTACATTTTGCCCCTCTTTGAAGCAATGTGTTTTATCACATTGTTTCAAAGAATAAATAGTCTGATATTGATGCATGCCCTAGTTTGCTCCTAGTACAGGTTATGATGATAGGATGCCCCCTCGGGAGATTGGACGGGGAGAAGATGAAAGGTGTGAGATGGACAATCTCACGATAAGATATGTTGACAGGAATGAAATAGTTGAATGCAGAAGAAAGGGATGAATGATATGGAATGCAAGATAAAATGATAACACACAAGCAAGTAAGAAAGTATGCACAAATGACACAAGCACAAGCAAGGTATTGCCCCTGTCGAGCGGTAAACCAATGATATGGATTGATGATGTCTAGTTTCAGGAATGAAATATGTCGTATAAGACTCCGGGTCTGGTTTCGACAATATAACATCATGTCTAAGACATTTGATATGACAGTGTTGTCATGGCAGGAAATGATATATCCCTAGAGCAACACAAAGGATAGTGTCTAGTTTTAGGAAATGAAGCATGTCGTGTAAGACATGTGTGTTGGTCTGATTTCGACAATGCAACATCCTGTATAAGACCATTGATTGATTAATTGATCGAGTTGGTTTACGACCGGATAAGGATCAATACCACTGATTGTGATTGGATCATTTGACAAGGTTGACTTGACTTGTTTGGCATGGATTAAGGATAGACTTGCAATTGGATACGGTATGGATATGGAAATGGATATGAGACGCAATTTGATGTGATATGGATATGGATATTTATCACCTTGAGATAGCAAGTATTGTGAAGCACTTTCATCATTGGGCTTTATTATGTTGTAAGAAAATACAAGCATCTAGGTATAATTGAACCGAGATGACTTGAGTATTACTTACATGGATTTTTGATTTAGCAAGTCGATACAAGCATCTAGTCAAAATTGAATCTAGATGACCTGAGTACTTCTTGCATTTTTCAATAGACAAGGATTGCCCCTTTTCATGTTTAGACCTCAGAGTCCTCGATGATCTTTTACCGATCATGTCATTAGATAGAAGTCGTCACATTACTAAAGTTTAATCCACAAGCAGCAGACAAAGAAAATAATCATGCCCCCATCATAGCATCTCTAGCTTTTGGCATCCTCGAGTAGCATACAAAGGCATGATAGCATAAATCAAGACTCTTAATCTAACCAACACAAAAAATTCTTGCATTTAGATGTGTCATTTTGCCATAATTGATATGAGATTTAGCTTGAGTGTTTCGGTATGGTGCTCTATTTTGCCTTAGATAGGTTGATGTTGTTCGTCAAGATTGTTGTTCGTTGTTGGTAGCTTGCTTTGTTGCGTGCTCCTATCTAGAGAAAGGTGCAGACATAGATAGATAGAGGGACAAATGGCAAGACATGGGATGGATGGGAAAGTGGAGCGGACTCAGATGGATAGAAGGACTAGACATGGAACGGAGGGGAAAGTGGAGCCTCGAGGGCGCATTGATAATGGCCTTGCCTACGTGACAACGCAAAGGCAGTGTAGTTCGGGGGGTTGGACCATGGATGGACTAGAGGATAGATGACAAGATATGAGATGGACAGGGAAGTAGAGCCTCGGGGGCACATTGAAAATGGCCTTGCCTACGTGATGACGTAGAGGCAGCGTAGTTCGACAAGAACCCTAATGGACCTAAGATATGGATCGGATAAGACACAATATGGAACAAACAATACTAATGACAAGGAACCGCCATAGATAGGTAGATGTATGGGTGAATGGAATAGGTATGTAGAAGGAACCAAGGATGTGATCTCCAAGGACTATGTCACATAAGTATAACATGCCCCATTGTAGGTAGAATACTTAGGACTTTTCATGGCAATGTTTATGATGATAGGAGGATGAAGGATTTGCATGTTTTGGAGGGATAAGGTATGTCAAGAGACTTTCAAAACATTTGTCAACATTGTGCCCCCAATCTTTGTCAAGACCAAATAATAGAGGAAAGGAAGTTTGGATGGATGGACGAGACAGGATAGGCCTGCAACGGATAGAGGATAGGATAGGAAATGGTACGAAAGGAAACTAGTAGGAGAAGAGTGATATGCCAATGAGACAAGGTGCCCCCAAGTGTAGGTGAAATAGAAGATCAACTTACACATGACACCTGTTTGCCAAGTTTTCATCATGGTACTTATCCAAGGCGCCTGTTTGCCTAGTTTTCACCATTGGATGAAGGGATTTTTCTTTACTATTTTTTTTTTTTTTTTGAATATTGAGATTGGAGAAGGTGGATATGGAAAGACATTAGCATATAGTTCCTTGAAAGGGGAGAGTCCCGCTAGATAGATATTATCGAATGGACCATGTCAAGTGTTCTCATAGATGTTGGTAGGGGATTGCATGAAAGTGAGATATGAATATGGAGATAGCGGATTATGGAAGGTGCAATAGTGGATGATGATGCGGTATACAGAAGGACTTATCCAATGATGGAAGGAAGGTTTTATGTGAAAGCATGGACCATAGGATGAGGAAGATATGTAGGATAGTAGTAGAAGGTAGGGGAGATGGAGGGATATGAAAATGTTGTGGAATGGAAGGGAATCATGACCAATGATCGCACATACTATGGTAAACATTGAAGTTGGTGATGGGAAAGTAGTGTAGGAAGCAATGGAGACTTTTACTTGTGGATGCAGGATGTAGGCATGTAGGGATCCGCATAGGCTGAGTATTGTCCTGATTTTTGTTTGACATGTGAGATGGAAGAATTTGAGACTGTTGGATGGAATGGGAGAAAGTAGATGGTTGGAATTCTTGAGAGGTGGATGCCTCATGTAACTTTAGGACTTTTTGCTTGGGTACCCAAACCATTTTGTTTTTAGATAGTACCTGTGAAGGTATGGGTTTGGGTGTATGTAGCTTTTGTTCAGCTGTTGGAGTAATCATTTGTTGCTTGGGGACCCACATCTTGTTCAATTTGGCATTGAGGTGTATGGGTGTATGTAGCTTTTGATATGGATAATGTTTTGATTCTTAGCTTTTATATCCTAGGTCATGAGGACTCTTAGGATTTTTCACTTTATAGGTAGAGGCACCCACATATTTGTCATTGAATCCCCATGGGATGGTAGAAGTGAGGTTGGTGAAAGCTCCTTGTTTAGACACCATGTGCATTTGTTGGCCATGATTGGGATATTCAGAGGATTTATAGATGGATGGATAAGGTGTTGGAAGAAGTGGTGGTAAACGGCATGGGGGGATATTAAGAGTTGGAAGTAGCAGAGGTAGATTGGATGGTGGGATATTAGGAGTTGGAAGTAGCGGAGGTAGATTGGATGGTGGGAAGTGTATGGTCACATGCTTTTGACATTTATAGGATGAGGGAGGTGGAATGGCGACATATGTTTTGGGGATATGATAGGGTTTGCGATGGAAAGTGGTAGACTTAGGAGGAGTGGAGGAAGTACCAACATCTTGAGTTTGCTTACCTTGGGGTATGTATCTAAGGCCGTATGAAGGTGCAGGGACATTGACATGGATGGGCTCCAAAATACCTTGTTCATGAAGGCCTAAGCCTTTACCTTGATAGTTCATCTTCTGGAGTATGTGGTGGACAACAAGATTATGTATAGGTGCACTAGCAGTGAGTTCCTTATTACATGAGGAAGAGGTGATAGCCAATAATGGTTGCTAGTGTTCTAAGGAAGAACATTCATGCATGAAGGTAGTAAGACCAAGGATATATGGGACAGGATTTGTCGCTTGGTCAGCAATGGATGGCAGAGGAGTATTACTGGTTTGATCTTCTACTCTTGCTTGGGAGGAAAGTGTCTCATCAAGAGAAGTGGAAGTTGTTGGATTTTGGGTAGGACTAGCTGGGGTGATAGGCTTAGTACCATGGGAAACATAAAGTGGGCTTAGAGGATCATCATGGTCTGCTTGATCAGGGATAGGCTCATCATCATAGATGGGATCGTGATCATAGAGAGGGTAAATGTTATGGATGGGTTGAAGTTGGATGGCTTGCTCGTGAATGGTTGTTGGGAGATGGATAGGATCAAGTGGCTCATGGAGAGGTTCATGATTATGGATATCATCTTGATCATAGAAAAGCCATTGGAGCTCTAGCTCAGGCATAGGATCAAGTTGCTCATGGATTGCTTCTTTATCAACAGTAGTATCTTGATTAGGGAAAAGATATAGGTTATGCCTAGTGGGAAATTGGATGTGGGTGCTTTGATCTTGATTTAGACAAAGGGTAGATGTTTCCACATGCTCTAAAGTGTGCTCTTGACATAACTCTAGGGTTGTTTGAATTGAAGTAGAGGTAGAAGACTCTTGGATAGGCTCTTGGTTGGCAATATGGATGGTTGATGGACCTTGACTTTGGTTCATGATAGGAGGTTCTTCGATAAGCTCAAGGGGTTGTGAATGACATGGTGTTGTAGGCATTGAAAAGACATTGGAAGAATCTTTGGTTAGGTCAAGTACCGAAGTTTAGGGACATAGTTGACTCTTTGCTAGTAGTCCTTGGATCACATCCTTTGTAGGTGTATGGATAGGTGGATGAAGGGATGTTTGAGTGGATTTGGAGTTCTCCCTAGCTTTGCTTTTGTTGTATAAATGTGGAAAACATTTTTCCCACCACTCATCTGATTCTTTTTTGGTGTGCCATTTAAAGTTTGAGGAACTAGATGGTGGCGTTGTTGTAGAACTGGTATGCTTTGGGATAGGTGTCTTAGAATATGGCGAAGGAGGACTAGGAGCCAAAGGGGGATACGATTCCCTCTTGAGGTGGCGGTTGCCTTGTCATGAGTATGGAAAAAAGACATAGGAGTTTGTGGCAAGGCATAGCTAGTGCTGGCACGTTTAGCTTGCAAGCTTGTCAATTCTTGTCCTAAGATGTTGATTTGTTGAAGAATTGCTATACAATCTTGGGGCGAGGGACCTAATTTTATTCGCAATTGCAGAGATTGGACTTTTTGATTAAGATATTCTAATTTGTTTGCCATTGACCCAACACTGGAAAAGCTTACTAGTCTAGATTTGCAAAAATAAATGCGTCAGAACAGAGTGCAAAGGCGTCACAAGTCGAGACAAGTGTGCTTGGAAGAATGAGTTGAATGACTTGTCTTATGTGTTTGGTATTGAACTTGATTTGGTAATGTTTAGCAAATGATCACATTTACAAACAAGAATCACTCACACAAGACACAAGCAAATTTGAATTTTGAAGAATATGAGAATGATTAACAAGCACATGTGTAAGTCAAATCAACAGGCCCTAATGTCTAGTTTGATGTAGGGTATGGCCAATTAGGTTCGGGCAATGATTACACGAGGTTGACTGGGGATAGAAAGTGAAATCCTATCACACAGCTGGGAGAAGGGGGTAACCCACCCTTCACCTTCACTTCCCAAAGGTAGAAAGTTCTTTGGGGCTTAGCCAAGAGTGATAAGATTCTTTATTTCAATGAGGGTGTCTTTCGATTCAGCCTCGAATGAGGTCATCCCTAGGGGTGATGAAATCCCCTAGCAGGCCTCCTAGGAAAGGGTAAATGAAAGCATATCTAGTTGTAAATTAATCCTTAAGAAATTGAAATGTGTGTGTGAAAATTGAATGGATAAGAGGTGTTTTTGATTCTCAAGATCACACGAAGCACATGAGAAGAGCATACACACCCCTAATCGTAAACAAATTCACTAAACAATGAAGACACTAGTTCTTTTTATAGCCCAAATCAGGATGTGATTGAAGACACTGATTTGTTTTAAACCTGATTTCAATGTGTGATGGTCAAACAATGTTCGTTTTAGAAGCCCAAATCACAATGTGTTTGCAATCAAGATTAAGAGATAAAGGATGAAAATGGATGCACCTGGATTGTTTTCTCTATCCAAACTGATGTAGATGTTGATCCGGATGTTGTTCCAGCCCTGTATGATCACCTGCAAGTCACAAAATTGAAAACGACGCACATAGACTAGCCAAGGAGATTGTTATGCAAACATCAAGAATCAGATAAAATCTACTGAAAGATGAATTGATACAACAAAATGGATTTTATGGACAGAAAATTCAGGAAATTCTATGCGATTTCAAAAAAAATTTTTGCAAAAATTCGATGAAATTTGCACAAGTTATGATGATTTGAAGATTTTAAGCATGTTTGACTTTGACTGCGAAAAAAGTGGTCAAAATGGTATAGTCACCTAAAAAAAACCTCACAATTGTGTTGTTCATCTCATCAGCGTTCCAACGAGTCCTCATTTGCATGATTTCGACATCGTATGTGAAAGTTGTGTTGGTTTGAAAAAAAGGCCCTATTTCGCTATGTAGGGAGCACCAGTAGGTCTACCTGGCGGTTAACCACTAACGGTTTTGCAAATTTTTTTGGTCACATGGGTAGTTTATGCCCCTGGCGGTTAATAGTTTATGCTAAGGTTTAAACAGGCCCCTAGTCCTCCATGTGACCAGGGGCTGACCGCTTTTGTAAAAAAAAATAATGTTTTATTTTTTTATTTTTTTTATTTTTGAAATGTTTTTTGTTTTTTGTTTTTGATGTTTAAGTTGGTTTAAAAAAGTTTTAATGTGTTTGTTTTTGTTTGGGTGTGTGTAGAGAGGTGGAGGGCTAGGCAGAGGTGGTGTGCAGGAGGCAGAGTGGCAGTGGTGGGGATGGCGCAGAGGAGCTGCAGCAGAGGCGCAGGATGGCAGAGAGCGGGCGAAGGGGGCGGCTCTGAGGGCCGAAGGGAGGGGGGAGGCGGAGTGGTGGAGGCGCGGAGGGGTGGCGGCACGGGTGGAGGCAAAGCTGTAGAGGGGTGTGAGGAAGCAGAGCAAGCACGGGGGGAGGCCGCGCAGGGGGATCGGGGGTAGGCAGGGTGTAGGGGAGGGAGAGGGGAAGGTGGGTGACGGGGGGTGGGGAGAGGGGAGGGCATGGGAGGGGGTTCTACAGGGGACGTGGGGGAGCCGAAGGGGGTTCGGGGTTTTGGGTAGCCGCTGGTGGTGGTGGGGCTGGGCAGTGGGGTGGGGAGTGTAAGGGGGAAGGGGAGGCAGGGGCTGCAGGCCTTGCCTTGCTTTTTTTGTGTTTATTTTTATTTTTTGATTTTTATTTTTTTGTTTCTTTTTTTAATTTTTTTTTTGTTTTTTTGTTTTTTTTAAATTTTTTTTTTTTTGTTTATTAAAACACAAAAGCCTTGAAAGAAAGGTTGTTTTTTTTTTTTAAAAAATTTCTACAAAAACCTTGTGAAGAGGAAAAAAAATTTCATTTTTTTTTTAAAACACTTTGAAAAGCAAAAAAAATTTCAAAATTTTTTAACTAACCATCATAGAGAATGATATGTTATTTCTTACCTCCGAGGTAGTCAGGACTCAATGGTGAGCTCGGTTTGCGCGTAAGAGGTCGCTTGTGAGGGTTGATGCCCGAATATGCTCTGGAAAACACCTGTATCCTGCAACAAGAAAACTAAGACAAAACCTCACAAAGAAAGTGGATTAGATCACGGTGGGCGCCAAAATGTGAATGGGAAAATTGGATAAATCAATCAAGATGAATTAACCCAATCAACAATGAAATGTGCAAGCAAAGGAGATATAAAGAACTAACAAGTGATACTTACAACCTTTACCTATCGGCTTCCATTGGTCGCCTATTCTCTCTCGATCTTGACTGATGAAGGTTGGCCCTCAGGGAGCTTGCTTCCTTGCTTCGATTCCTCAAGATGACAAGGGGGAAATGGCTATGTGATATGATTCCTGCATTAAAATGGTATGGAGAAGAGAAGAAGAGAAGAAGAAGAAGAAGATGATGATTCCTTGGAGGAATTTGGGCATAGTAAGGATGCCAGAAGAAGTATCTCCAAATGGCTTAGAAGAGGGTTCTATTTATAGATTTTCTAAAAATAGAACGGAGGGTGAGGATCAACTGATGAGATCAATGGCCCTCATTATTTGTGAATCTTTAATTCATAATGGATGAATTAAAAATTCAGAGTGGAGGATAGTGAGTTATGACAATTGAATTAAGAATTCAAAGTGGAGGATAATGGGTTATGACAATTGAATTAAAAATTTAGAGTGGGGGACAATGGGTTATGACAATTGAATTAAAAATTCAGAGTGGGGGACAATGGGTTATGACAATTGAATTAAAAATTCAGAGTGGAGGATAATGGGGAACATTGAATTAAAAATTGAATTTGGATTTTGGAGGATATTAGCTAATTAAATATTAAGAATATTTAATTATATGTGCAACATGGTGAGGTGGAAGGGATGATGTGGAAGGATGAGGTGGATTGATAAGGTGGATTTTGTGAGGTGGATTTAGGATTTGAGACATTAGAAGAATTTAGGGATTAAATAAAATGATGATAATGAACCAATCAAATAAACTTTGAATATTTATTTGATTGACAGAAGATAATATGAATTAAGATAAATATCAGAATATTTACTTAATTCGACCTGTGCCAATTTTAGGCTATTATAGTCTTAGTTCAACATGAACTTTTACACTCAGCTCTTGGAAGGTTCCAAACCTTTTTGCCTTAGAGTCCTTGGGGTGACTCAGCAGGTGTTGGATGTGCAGCTCTAGGATTTTCTCATCAACCTCATACCCCATTGGCATGATCCGCACTATTCTTGGTTCCACTACCTCCATTAGGCATTGATCAGTGTCTACCATGAAGCACACTATATCTTTGTACTTCTCAACCAATGATTGGGTAATTCTTTCTCTGGTTTGCATCATATTTTAAAAATTCTTGAAGTAGCCCCAGAGTGCTATATTTTGTGCCTTGGCATCACCAAGCCCATGCATATAATCTTTGATTTGTATGGCTACTGGCTGACCATTTTGCCATATCCAACCACTGGATCCGGGTAGCTCATTCATAAAGTAAAAGAATAAACACAATATCAGACCACCATATTTGAATGAGTTTTTCTTATCCTTCTTGATCTTTTGTAAGTTTTCTAACAGTTGGCTCAGAAGAAGCTCACAGAGATCATAGTCAACATTTTTCCTTAGCATTTCATAAGCAGTATATATAGCAATTCTGGATACTGAATTCTCCCTACTGGAGTGATATATCTTATAGCCAATTATCATAGATGCAAACTTGATATCTGGATCAACGATATCTTCTATAGTCATTGCTCTTTTGTCAAATTTTGATTTGGTTGCCTCACTCACTATTTGATTCTTGATGGATTTGAGAGCAGGTAACCCACCAAATGAGTGCAATATGGTAACAACCCTAATTGTATCCTTGGTTATGTTAAATGGCCTCATCAACCACATAAAGTTGTGATGCAATCTGCTCAGAACATACCAGACCCATTCATCTTCTGCAAAATAGGGGAAATAGATGCAATGTCCAAAATGTTTGTCCCAGATAGCCTTGTACTTAGTTCAAATGAATCATCTAATAACTGATTGTGATAGATATCCATTAGCTTGGATTCCCTAAACTCCTCAATGTTTGCATGAATATATGCCCTAACATCTTCTACATGCAAAACCCCATGCGAAATGCTAGAAAATGCACTTAGGGGATCAATTTCTAGGGATTTGTAGGGATGTTTCTTGAATTTAGGTTGTGGCCTATTAGTGATCTTCACAACATTTGGAGTAGCCATCTTACAAAGGATTTAGAGAGAGATTCAAGAGTGGAAAATACCTTTTACACCTTTAGGGTTCACGAAATGAGCTGGATCGAATTGCTGGATAAATCAATTTCTGTGGTTGATCTTTGAGAGGTTTAAGACAACTTGTTGTAGAGCTCCTTCTCTCTTCTTCTCAAATGCAAATGTGCAAATGATGAACAAGGGAACCCTTATATTTATGTGCAAACCCTAATTTCACATTGTAATAAATGCACAACTTAAGTTATTCCAGTTTCTTTGTACTCCTTGTCCTGAGAGAATTTTCTGGATTACTGAGATGCACTTAGAGTTATTCTCAGTGAATATCAGCAATCTATCTACCTTTCTCCAATCATTTCATTTATCCACAGATCAAGATACCTCAAATTTGAATTATACTGGATCTCACTGTGAAAATCTTGTTCTTACTGGATGAATATTAAACCGGATCAATCTTGGAAGATTAACCTCTTTAAAATTTCTTGCGGATCTTCCATATCTTTACCAAGGCTTATTTAGATGTTTCTTTGAGAACCCTTTAACCCACAACTTTCCACGTGCCAATTTCAGGCACCAATTGACTGGTTGGGGGAACTTCTTTTCTTTTGTGACTCCCCCTAAGCCAGAGCTCATCTATTTAGTTTCCAAAAGGAATATCCACACCAGATTCTAGTGTGGATCCATCATCTACATTTTCTGTACTCCTCTTCACCCAAATCATGTTCATATCCCTTTGAATTTCATCCGCATTCACTTTTCCTTTTCCTTTGTCTTGGTTTTGATTATGATGCACCAAACCCTTTTTGTCCTAAATCTTACTTCTACAGAATTTGGCAATATGACCGGATCTATTACAATTATAGTAAACAACATTTCTTTGTATATTTGACTGGTATCCTCTTGATCTACATTGATTAGCCATATGTCCCATTCTATTGCATATAAAGCATCTACCATTGAATGAATTGTTTATTTACAAATTTCTACATTCATGAGATTTGTGACCATACCTTTTGTAGTTAAAACACTGTCTAGAGAAGGATGAATTAGTCTGATTTATTCTTCTTCTGCATTGATTTGCTTTATGACCAAAGTTATTGCAATTGTGGCAGTATCCATTGAAGGATGGATATCTTTGAGCATTTGGTTGCCTTATCAGAGGTCTTCTAGGCATGTTCCTTTTATTTCATGATCTAGAGTTCTTCTGACCAGATCAGGAGCTTTCACCTTTCTCATACCCCAAGCCTTGCTTGTCATCTACCCTCTTTTGGCTTTCAAGAAGAACTTCAAGTTGAGAAAAGCTTATCTTGAATTTTTCTTTGTATTCATTTGTTGTTTGAAGATCCCTTTTAAGAGTGTCAATCTAATTCTCAAGCTATTCTTTATTATCTCTAGCTTCTTCAAGATCAGATTCTAGATGCCTGATTATTCTATCCATTTTGTGGCAGTCTTCTGACTTCTTCTTGAGAGATTGTTTTAGATCATCTTCAATTTTTCTTCTTTCTTCTATTTCTTGGGTGAATTTCATAACCCCTGATTCCATTTCATGTCTTACCATAATGACTTCTTTTGATAGCTTCTCACATAACTTGTTCTTCTCATTCAGATCTTCATCAGTATTATTGGCTTCACTTTGATTTGCTAGTTGTTGAAGTAGTTCCTTTCTCTTTTTCATAAAGATACTCAGTTTCTCTTTTAGTTCATTTATGAAATCATCAGCTTGTTTGAGTCTTTCCTTTAAGTCATTGACTTCAGAGTGAGACTGCTCAAGATCATCTAAGGTAGACTAAAGTTGTTGCCTCAAACCATACATATCCATTGAGATTCCCAGATCTTCCTCAAGCTGTTAGGCTCTGTTTGGAGGAACTTAGCTCTTATACCAATTGTTGATAACTGAGAAGGGGGTGAATCAGTTATCTTAATTACTTCAACTTTCTGTTCTTCTTTAACAATTAGTGTAGCATCAAATCATATAAGCAAACATAACCATGAAAGCACAAATAACATCAATACACATAACTCAATGATTTTGACATGGAAAACCCTATTAAGGGAAAAACCATGGGGTGATTAACCCAAGATTGTATTCTCTATTAAAATAATAAGATAGTACAAAATGGCACTTGCCAATTAGGGCTCACTGCCCGAGCACACTATTCACAAGAGGCTCACTGCCTACAAGAGACTCACTATCTACAAGGTACAAAGAAAGTAACAAGATACTTGAACTGATGAGGAGCATCCACATATGCTGAGGCTTAGTTCTGGTTAGGCTCAATACATTGATCTACTGCACTTTATTCTTCCTCCTCTTTGTTGTTGTTGTCTTGTCACATACCGAACCTGTATAACTGCTTCCACACTGCTTTCTTCTTTTGTTCACACTTCACAACACACCACACATATCTTCACATCTAAATCATCTGGTATATATATCCGCATTAAGGATTTCAGCATCTTTCTAGTCAGCATCTGGAATACTCAATATTATCCCATACTCTGGTTTGTCAAGTAAATCCTTGCTTATCAAGTGATGCATATCAAAGAGATGCGTATATAAGTCATCAATCATATCGGCCAATCATGAATGATACCTCAATAAACTTGATCACCATCAATATCTCATCCGGATTAAGGTCTGATACTTTGCTAGTCAGGTCTTCCTTAGTCTACTCTACCAAACAGGAACCCAACACTCAGGTGCTTAAATCTTTTCACTCTTTCATCACCGAAGGTTCAATCTCTAGAATATATCAGTCATGATACTCCTCTTAACTTCCCCAAGTTTGCACTTTACTAAGATAATTCCTCTGAGAGATCTGGACCTAATTGTCAGACCTTGCTGCATACTCTGTTCTTGGTTATCGGACCAAAATACTCTTCAATCTGACTTTCGGTATAGACACACCATGTCCTGTAGATGTGTGAGATGGACTTTGTTTCCATCAATGACAATACTCATGAAGCCACACAGTGTCTCTTGCCAACAAGAAAGAGTCATCTATTACATTAGCTGCACTCTAATATCCTATGAGCTAAACTATACGCCAATTGAATGGGCATGTCTAGCCCTGGTCTTTACTTCACAAAAATTAAGACACTAATGCTCAATCACAAAACCAAGCTCATCGCCAAGATCAATCCACTAAAGTATCTACTAAACAAAGCTACTCTTACTGGGAGAATGGCAAAATGGGTCATGATCCTCACTAAATTTGACATTGAATATACTGAGAGAAAAGCCATCAAAGGACAGGTTATCACTAATCATCTGGTTGAAGCACCCATTCTTGCAGAACATCCTACACTAGCAGAGTTCCCTGACGAAGCCATCTTGAATATAACATTGGTAACAGAAACATGGAAAATGTACATCGATGGATCATACACACACAGAGGCTCGGGGGTAGGCATCCTATTTGTTACCCCTCAAGGTGACACAATCCCCAAGTCATTCAAAATCACATTCCCATGTACCAACAATGTGGTAGAGTATGAGGCCCTTATCATAGGTCTCTGAATGGCAATCAAATAGAAAATTGAGAAGCTGACAGTGTATGGAGACTCTCAACTGGTCATCTGGCAGGTAAACAATGAGTACAAAACTAAGGATGATAAGCTACTGCCTTATAAAAAAATGGTTGATGACTTTAAAGACTATTTTGACAACATCCACTTTGAGCAGATCCTAAGGCTAAACAACAAAGCTGCGGATGCCATGGCGACCATCGGATCCCTGGTTGACATGAAGAAAGACAACAAGAGGTGCAAATTCCTGATAGAAGAACTCTCTATCCTAGCATATGATGTTCCTCAATCGAAGCTAGTGTGCAAAGTCATTGATCCCCTATCCCCATGGTATCAAGAAACCTATCTATATCTCCATGATAACATCATCCCTCCCAACCTATCCACCTCACAACAAAAATCTTTCATCCACTGAGCCTCTTGCTTCACCCTTGTAGGAGATACCCTATACAAAAGGAGTCTTGAGGGTACACTTTTACAATGTTTAGACTCTAGGGAAGTTGAAGTGTCCTTGCAAGAGGTACACATAGGTATTTGTGGGTCACATTCAAGTGGACCCACTCTTGCTAAAAAGATCTTGAGGACCAAATACTATTGGCCAACCATAGAATGAGACTCCTATCAGTTTATCAAAAAATGCCTATCGTGTCAACAACATGGAGATCTCATTCACGCACCAGTACAAGAATTGCAACCAATCACGACGCCATGACCTTTTTCACAATGGGGACTTGACCTCGTAGGAAAAATAGATCCACCATCATCTAATGGCCATAAGTTCATCATCACTACTATCGAATACTTCACTAAGTGGGTGGAAGTAATACCACTCACCTTCACCACTGGAACCCAAATATCCAAGTTCATCCTCCATTATATCATATGTCGTTATGGTATCCCTCATTCCATCATAACCGATAATAGAAAATTGTTCAAGAACCAAGAAGTCCACACTTTGTGTGAAAAATTTGAAATCAAACACCACTTCTCCACCCCATAGTACCCTCAAGGAAATGGTCAAGTAGAAGCTTCAAATAAAACCATCCTCCGCATTCTAAAGAAAATGGTTAATGAAGTTGGCTATGATTGGCACCTCTAGCTCAACCCTACCCTATGGGCCTATTGCACAAGCATCTGCACCCCCACTGGAGCCACTCTATTTTCCTTTATCTTTGGATCCGAAGCCATTTTACCTATTGAGGTCGAGCTTCCATCCCTAAGAATATCCCTGCAAAATATAATCAATGATGAGGAATACTGGGTCGCAAGGTTGCATTAGCTAGAATTACTGGATGAGAAACATCTGAATGCATTGAACCACCTATAGGCCTATCAAAATTGCCTCAGAAGAAGCTATCACAAGAGAATCAGAAACCAAAAATTTGAAGTAGGTGATCTTGTCCTTATGGAAAATTAGAAAAACTTGCAGGAACACCCTAAGAAAAGGAAAATTTGAACCCAATTGGCTAGGGCCTTATGTCATCACAACCAGCTATGGATCAGGAGCATACCAGCTTGTAACACCTAAGGGGTAGCCTCTAGATGAGCCTATGAACATTTTACATCTAAAGAAATTCTACACATAACCCATCGAGTACCCCAATCAAAAAATTAAAAAAATCAAGAAAAATCTGAGTGCAATAAACACTTCCAATGGTAAAAATCACTTCGGTGATGCCTTGGATAAGTACCATGGTGAAAACCTATTTCAGTCGCCATGTGTAGTGGCTGGTTCTACCATCTAATAAGTCCTCTTTCTGTCACAACACTCCATATTGCACACATCCCATGGCTTAGAATTCTGAAACATCAAGTACTATCACCCACCTCACAGTATCACATCTAAAGGCTAACTCATGGAACAAGGATCCTTGTAAGCTTCCTTCTATACAGCTGAAAATAAAAAAAAAAAATAGAAAAAACAAAAAAATCCAAAAAACACAAAATCAAAAAATCCAAAAACAATACAAAATCATCAAAATCCAAAAAAAATACAATATTAGCCCCCATACATCACTCTAACTGTAACTCATGACCATCAACATCTATCAACTCATCACATCACACCCATCCTAAACCATTCCCACATAATCAAGTCATACCAGAACTATATATTCATTTCACCCGCATCTTGAAAGTACCTTGATCCCGTGGACATAGGGTATGTAGGCATTCTGGAATATGAAGAAAGTTTCCAGTACTTAGGTACATAAGATGCACCCACCCAACCTATTTGGATGGTCTCCATTCACTAAGCTTGTTGGACCCAATAAATGATACACACGCTAAGTATACACCTGAAGCATGGTCCCTAACGCAAAATCATCAATCAACATACCAACTATAATCCTACACATGGCCTAACTATCCTTTTACCCACCTTTCAAAAATTATCCAACCAAATCCAAATAATTTGTGTCCTAGGATATATCATTCCTACAATGGACAAGAATCTGTCATTATATCATCATATATCTTGGCAAGAGCACAGAAAGGCTATTTGTATCTTTTTGTTGGTCTTTTTGATTATTGATTTTTATCTTTTTGTCTCACTCTAGGTCACCTCCAAAGCTACCTTGATCTCATTATATCATGGTAATTGGCAGACAACACCTAGAGTAGACAAGGTCATTGTTTCTTTATGCTGTGCTTGTGGGTTGGTTTCATTACTCCAAGAATAGTATTCATAGCTTGAAGCCTGGGTCAGTTCTAGTACGATGTGTCTCATTTTCATATATAGGCATCAATACCTTATATGTACTATGAGCACTCATCGCTATGAGTCCCCTTCCTAGGGTAGGCAATGTTATACTGGGCACGCATGAAATCAACCTATTGCTTGCGGGTCTAGTCCATGCAATTGTGGGATATATATCTTCACCTAGGTCATCTCATACCTTTGTGAACTGTATCCTACATTGCTATAGTAAACTAAGAAATGCTCTCAATGTTATGCAACTACTGTTATTAGCTTAAATCATCATCCTAATAATTTATTAGACTATACCATCTGGGCCTAGATTTCGTAATCACCTACCCTTCCCCCCCCTCACCCTACCAAATCCCCTCACCAATCCCACTTCTCCAACTTAATCTCACTCAACACATCTCGAACCAAATCATATCCCCCCCCAATGACGTGGTGTTTCATGACCTAGCAACTCCCTCATTTAACCATCCCACCCCCCCTCCCCCCAATCTAGCCGCAGCCAATCATACCCATACCCAATCCATCCATCCTATTCTCCTATCCCATAGCCCCACCACCTAGGATTCAACAAAGAACATCATGTGTATCAAGACTTAATCATCTCGCATATCACCTAGTTTGTATCTCATAATCCTTTAAATTTGCATTTCATTTCGGTGCATTTTAGAATCATGTAGTTGCATATCATATGTCATTTTAATTTGCATTTCATTTAGGTGCATTTTAGAATCATGTAGTTGCATATCATATGTCAGTTAATTTGCATTTTATTTAGGTGCATTTTAGAGTCATTTAGTTTCCATATCATAATCATTTAATTTTCATTTCATTTAGGTGCATTTTAGAATCATTTAGTTGCACATTATATATATCATTTAAACATTGCATATCATAACCATAATCATTTAGTTTGTAATCACAAAGGTGCATTGTAAAAACATAAATCATCACATTCACATTGCATTCCATATATCATCTCATAATCATTTAGTTACATTTACTTGCATAACATCATCACTTAGTTACATTACATAATCACAATCATAATCATTTAGCTACATTTTACAATCATCTAGTTGCATATCCATATTTTCCATACATAACATGTGTTTATTTAGATAAACATACATTTGCATTTTACATCCATAATAAATGTTATTAATCTGAACATTTATTTACATTATACATCATAGACCATAGATCACAAACATGCATATATCACAATAAGTAAACCATCATTGCATCCATCATATTACATCAATAGGTACATCCATAACATCAACATAATACATTGCATTGCATAAACACAACACATCCATAGTATATAATCCATAAAGCATACTGCATCCATCAACATAAGCATCATCATAATCATATAAAATCATCATAAACAAACAAGTAGACCATCAAACAACATCATATCATATATCATCATCACAAAAATGTACACCGCTCATATACATGTATGCATCAAAAAATATAATGTCATGATACAATGCCTCAAATGGCCAAAATGATACAACTATCACATAGAAGACCCTCTCTCTGACGCACTGGGGGATCCTGGCCCTGGTTGTGGCTATGGTCTTGTCTGTGGCTGTAGTTGTGGCTGTGGCTGTAGCTGAACCTATGGAACTTGCTGGGGCACATGTGATGGGGGACCCATGGGCTGCTGCATAGATTGAACCAATCTAGATCTGTGTGACTTAGACACCCTGGATCCATTGACCTAATTATAGCTCGGTGCACGTTACTCTGCTGGCACTACTGCGTAATAGAGGCAATAGTAATAATCCATCTACCCTCTGGCCTCTGCCAACTCCCCCTGTGCCTGAGACAACTGCTCCTATACTTGAGACAACTGCCCCTGTACCTGATATAACTGTGTCTGTGCCTAAGACACCTGCGTCTGCATCAATGTCAAAACTAGGGCCATACCAGCACCTGAAGCCTACAAGCTACCCACTGTAGTCTCTGCCTATTGTGCCCTCGCAAGTACCACATCCCATTCATTGGTCAAAATCACTATATCACCCTAAGCCTGGGCTAACTATGCCTACAATGCAGCCACCTGTCCATCGGAACCATCTAATAGTGCCACTGTCCCTCACAGCTATAACAAATCTACCTCATGGCTCTCCAAGGCCTCCTATAAGCTGGCTACCTATGCTCGCAGGGTCTCTACCTCCTCCTCCTCTCCACTTTGAGGCCACCGATGAGATGTAGGCCCTCGAAACTCTACCTCCCCACCTGCCCCTGATGGGCCTGCCTCTGCCTTCTACCCTGCACCAACAGCCTACTGCTACTGTGATACCTATGGTGGGGGCATAACACCCCTATCCACTCTCAGCTATCCCCCATGCTGTCAAGACCCTTTATGCTACTGCACTACCCCAATCTGAACCTACTCAATAGGCACCTATTGTACAGATGTCTGCTGTCTCACTTGCTGCTGGGGCACCTGTCTGGCTACCACCGCTACCAACACATCCATTGGCTACCCATCCCTCCCTGCCTCCCCCTCCTCTCCATCCCCTCCAACCTCCATGAGGTACTCTACAATGATCTCCTCACCCTCCTCCAGGAAATCATCTCCATCAGAATCATCACCCCCATCATCCTCCTACTCCTCATCCCCTGAACCCGCTACCTCCTCTATAGGGACTACCTCATCTGATGGGTCCGTGAACCGAGTTGGTCGCCACATCTATGACCATGTCTCATATGCAAGAGTAGTGTTTGCATTTATGACTATACTCTGTCAATCCCACATCAATGGCTGCAAAGCCGCAAAGTCCTCCAAGGCAACCCGTGGTTGTATGGTTGCGGGTCAACAACATGCATCTCAATGGGTCCGCGCAAAAATAGCCATTTGTTGAGGAGTATCCTAGCGTAACCCAAACTGTCATATAACCTGCGAAGGTAGATACATGTCTATCATGTGGTCTCCTTGACCTATCAAATACCACTACTGGAAAGTAAATGGCATGTGTATATCATCATCTGGCCTAGGCTCTACTCTGACGTAAGGTCGCCAGGTCAGCTGAATGACATCATCCAGTACTCGCTGCCAATACCGAACCTGACCAGTGTATGTGTACTCAACATCCTGATATAGGAACATAAAGGCCTCAAATGGATGGTGATAGTACCCACATCTCAATCGAGTGACTGCAATATGCTCCCAGATCCACACATGCAACAAAGTAACTCTAGCTGACAAAGCTAAATCATAATGGTAGACAACTATATGCATCTCATGATATAGCTATGCTAGCATCACCAGTCCCCAGGCATACATGGTCTCATGCCTGACCATCCCCTCGATCATCTCTCCCTAGCCAACTAGAAAACCCCTACCCCTCCTATCAGGCATCACTGCCCCACCAATAAATGTGCATAGGAATAAGACAAAGGGATCTACACCCACCGCTAGTGTCCCCTCATATCTCATCTCCCTCCTATCTGCTAATAAAATAATGTGATCATGGCCAAATACTCTGATCAAAGCCCTTCGTCCACTCGTCGTATCTCACCTGAAGGCCATGAATAGGTAGCTTGAGGATGTGATAAACATCCTCAAGAGTGATAGTGATCTCCCTAGTAGGTAGCAAAAAAGCTGCAAGTCTTTGGCTGATACCACTCCACTACCACTATTATCAAAGCTCTATGAGCTCGCAACACTGGCATCGATGCCGCTATCAAGAGCCCAACCTAGCCAGTCGGGCCCGAGTGGCATCATCAAACTAATCAAATAGTGCCATCACAGATGGCACATGTCGCTCTTGTGAGGACACTATGAATGACCTCGTCTCCTACATCCACAACTTTCTGGTAAAAAATCTACCTATCTTTTTCTGAATCAATCCCTTTCTTCTAATGTTGAAAAGCCAGAATCATTTGGCACCAAAACAGACCATATTTTACTCCATTCTTTACAATGGCTCTACCACTTTTCCTCATGGCGCTATTACATATAATAGTGCCACTGCGCAAGACACTTTGCACCACTTTCAAACATAGTGCCACTATGCAAACTACTTTGTGCCATTTTAACAAATGGCGCCGCCCTACCACTTGGCGCTAATATAAGGAATAGTGCCAATCCTCCCAATAACACATATATCACATATTGCGCTAATCCTCTACATTGCGCTAAACCTAAATATAGTGCCATTACTTACATTAGCACTAGTCTAGAACATAGCACTACCCTCATACCCATTTGGCACCAAAGCACCAAAACCCTAACCCCTACACATATTGCGCCAAAATAGATGATGTTGCCAACATGCTAAGTATTTGACACCAATCTACCCCTATTCTACCTGAACAAATAGAGCTAATCCAAAGGATGGTGCAAATTAAAAAATCACAAAGCCAGGGTTAGGCCCTACCTGGGGTCCAGCCTCTGGTGTCCAGACAAATGATTGGAAAAGCTCAAAAATGTGTCTGAGTCATGGGAATCTAGGGTTGTGCTCTTCCATCTCTCCTTTGCTCCTTCTTCTCAAGAGGTCAATGTGTGCAAATATTGCACTCTTAGGGCCCACTTGTCTTAATATAGTAAGCCATGTCATCCTTCCACCCACTCTTTTCCCCCTCTAGGGTACAGATCACAACCTCTTTCCTCCATTTTTCATCCTATCATCTCCTTTTTCCATCCTCTATCCAACTTTCACTCCTGTCGCATCCTTTCAAGAGCTCGGCTGAAAAATTTTTATTTTTATTTTTTGGCAACCTCTTGAGGGGGCATCCCTCACACATCTTATTCCTTCCCGACAGATGGGGCAAATTCTTTCTTTGACCTGACACCATGTCAAAGATGGGTAAATGTGGACACCTAAAATTATCTTCATCATTGAACCGACTCCTGATATCCCTAAACATACCAATTCCTCTTCTAATCAATTAATTAAATTAATTATCCCTTCATCACCTAAATTTTCATCATTATATCCCTAACAATTGGGTTAATTTTATTAATTCAATAGTTCAAACTTTAGCCAATTGATTAAATAAATATGCAATATTTATTTGGTCAATGTCTCCCTTCTCACTAAATCTAATTAATTAGCTAAACCATGTTTAACTAATTAATTCAGCCTATTAATTGACCTATCCCTACCCTAGGTAATTAAATAGCTATTATTTAATTGCCTACCCTAGCCTACCTCATCCTAGCCTTAGGATTAATAAATACAACCTTATTTAATTAGTTTTAAACCTCTCATTCAAATGGTCAAATCCAGCTTATCACCCTTCCCCACATCCTCCGAATAAAAAATTGGAATATATCCACATAAGTCAATTTTTTATTTAAATAAGTCCACCATCACATTTAATTCTCTAAAACCCCTTACCCATGCCATACCTCATTCATGTCCACTCATCCCCAAATGAATTTTTAATTCATTTTACATTCCCCATATGAATCTTTAATTCACAAATAATCCATCTCACCCAACCTCATTTAATTCACCCTTTTCCAAAAAATGAATAAAAGATTCACATTTATTCCTAGCCCTCCATCCTCCAAGATGAAATCTAGGCCCTCCACATCACTTTCATCCTCCACCATTGATCTTCCAAACCAATCTCCACCCTCGGATCAAAATCTCACCAAAAAATCTATAAATAGAACCTCTCCCAAGCTATTTGGGGATCCAATTTTCATGTAATGTTATTATGCCAAATATCCATTGAGCTAGTATTTGTGACTTGCATTTGAATAGAAGCATTTGACATTTTGTATTCATCAATTAAGGTATATCTTATCTAGGAGCTATTGGGTGCAAAAGCTTCTTTCCCTTTGATGAGATTGGGTTTTTCATGTCAAGGTATAACTCTTTGTTTTGGATGCATTTAGTTTATATTTTACCTTTGATTTAATTTTCCTAATCACAAGAACTAACCAGTGGAGGATAGATTTCTAGATAAACATCTTTTTGCTATCTCCTCTACTGCACCTTGGTTTGCTGACATAGCTAATCTCTTAGCTACAGGCTTGTATCCATCCCATTTTACCTCAAAACAAAAGAAATGCTTACTTAAGGAAAGCTTATCTTATAAATGGTTAAATGGGTTGCTATTTAAATGTGGTCTTGACTTTATTTTGTGTAGGTGTTTAAAAGCTGATGAAATTTTTGATATCTTAAGGGCATGTCATGATGAACCATCTGGTGGGCACTATTCCTTGTACAGAACTATCCACAATAATCTGGGAGCTAGTTATTACTAGCCCTCTATTCATAAGGATACCAAGAAGTATGTGCAGTAGTGTGACTAGTGCCAAAGGATGGGACAACCAACCTTCACCCAGGAGATGTTACTACATCCCCAAGCAATGATGGAGCCATTTGAATAGTGGGGTCTAGACTTTGTGGGACAAATTTCTCTACCATCATCAGGCAAAGAGTACATCCTTGTATGCACAAACTATGTCACTAAATGGGCTGAAGTGCAAGCATTGCAATTTGCTGTAAGGAAAGCAAAGGTGTAGAAACATACTCCCTAATGTCAATTCAAAGGGGATATCGTAGACAGATGACTTTTAATTTTAATTATAACTCATTAAGATGCACATAGAAGGAATTACAGAATAAACATAACAAATTTGAACACAGAGAGAAGACACCAGATGTACGTGGGAAAACCCTTTCAGGTAAAAACTCCACCACCACAAGAAGACAATTTTATTCATAGTAAACCCAAGAGGATTACAACAAATTACTCAGCCTCCTTATTTAGGCATCAAATCTTAGAACATTCATGATGGTTCACTTTCACTTTACTATTATAGAATGAACACATTATTCTTCGATCACCAACTGAACCCCATCTCTCTCCTGATCTCCCATTGCTTTTGCAATCAAATTGAGTTTACTTGCAATTGACTGAACAACCAATCAATTTAGTTGTTGTTCAGTTTAACTCTTGAAACTGTCATTTTTGACTGTTCGCAAATCTGTGAGAACCCATTAGGCCCACATACACAAGTCATCGATCACTGTCCCAGTTCATATACATGACCATGAGATAGATAACCATCAACACTTTTGCTAACAAGACCAAATGGTCTACCATTAACCAACCATCGGGAAGACCTTGGCTGATGTTGCATTGGAGTGACAGAAAGACATTTTAAAACTACACTGATAGTTATAGTCATGCCAATCCAAAGCTCCATTAGAATGACTTAAACCATCGGAGCCAAACTTCCACAACATGTTGATAGTGATTCTCACACTGACACCAACTTCCATCAGAGTGACTCAAACATTAGAGAGACTTCTAAAAGCTAGGCTGATAGGGCTTTTCATGCCAATGTCCTTTCTCTATTGGGATGACTCTCATTGATGTCAAAGTACTATTAGAACAACATACACCATCGATGATAGTCCCTCAGATCACACTAATAGTTCATATCTCACCAATACAAGAAACAAACCACTGTGAACCATGCTTTCATGTGATCGCTGTGACTCTTGCCGATTATTGAGATAAAGAACAACTCTTGCCAACATAGAAATAGATCAACATTATAGAGGTTCAAACTATAAATTGAGACACATCATCTCATCAATCTCCCACTTGACGAAGATTTTATTGTTACCTCCAGATCAATCTAAATTCATAAAGAATCTCAGGTACAAAGACCCATTGCATTTGAACACCATTTGAACTTGGCAGTGCTCACATGTTTAGTCAAGGTGTTTGCAACATTTTCCAAAGTACCAACCTTTTCTAGCTTTACCTTTTTGTCTTCCACCATCTCACAAAACAAGAGATATTGGACATCAATGTGTTTTGTCCTAGCATGAAATGTAGGATATTTTGCCAAACAAATAGTACTCTAACTGTCACAATTAATTTGAATTTGCCCTACATTAAAACCCACATCAGAACACAACCTCTTCAACCAAACAACTTCCTAGCATGCACGAGTAGCTGCCATGTACTCTGCCTCTATTGTGGAGAAAGTGACTACAACTTGCTACTTGCTCATCCAATTGATAGCACCACTATTTAATGTGAACACATATCCACTAGTGGATCTTCTACTATCAATATCCCCTGCCCAATCAGAATCAATATATCCCTGAATGTTGATAGAGCTATGAGACTCAACTGAGTTTCCATGATAGCAAATAGCATAATTAGAAGTTCCCTTCAAATACCTAAAAACTCTTTTCACAACATCCCAATGTGATCTACTTGGATTTACCATAAACCAACTCAAGACTCCCACTGCTTGGGCAATGTCTAGACTAGTACAGACCATTGCATACATTAGACTGCCAACAACACTCGCATAAGGTACTTTCTTCATATCCTCAATTTCATTAGAAGGTTCTAGACAATCTTCAACAGATAATTTCATTCCTTGCAAAACTGGAACAATTAACTATTTACAATCAGACATATTAAATTTATCAAGAACATTGTTAACATACTTGCTCTAGCTGAGCGAAAGTTTTCTACTTGATTTGTCCCTCTTAATCTCCATTCCTAGAATGTACTTCCCTGCCCCTAGATCCTTCATTTCAAACTTCAAGGACAACTGAGATTTTAATTCTGAGATCATACCCTTACCATTGCCAATAAACAACCTATCATCGACATAAAATGCAATTATAAGAATCTGACCACCCTCAGTTTTATAATAAACACAATGATCAGATTTAGATCTCACAAGTCCCAGAGATAAAACATACATATCAAATTTTTGATACCGCATTCTAGGAGATTGCTTTAAACCATAAAGAGATTTCTTGAGTTTACATACCAGATGTTCTTTACCTTTTTTAACAAAATGCTCTGGCTGGGACATATAAACTTCTTCAAGATCCCCATGAAGAAATGTTGTTGTCACATCCATTTGCTCAATTTCTAAGTCATACTCTACTACAAGTGACAAAAGAAATCTAATGGACATCAGCGTAGCTATAGGATAAAATATTTCTCCATAATCTATTCCTTCCTTTTGAGAATACCCCTTTACAACCAGTCTTGCCTTATACTTATCAATACTACCATCTGGACCATATTTCTTTTTAAACACCCCCTTATAGCCCACAAGTTTTCTACCTTTAGGCAAGGGCACCAAATCCCAGGTTCCATTTTTCTCCAATGATGACATTTCACCATTCTGTTGGATCTAGGGCATACAACTGAGAGGGGGGGTGAATCAGTTGTATGAAAACTTCCTCTTACTTCAAACACTTGATTCTTCTTAGTTAGTTAACAACATATCAATTAACCATCCATGAAAGCAAAATGCATAAACACAAGAGCAAATAAACATCAACACATTGAACACCAAGATTTTGACGTTGAAAACCTGGTTAAGGGAAAAACCACGGGGTGATTAACCCAAGGATTATTCTCTGTTAGAAGAATAAGAAAAATGAATGGCACATGCCAATTAGGGCTCACTACCTGAGCACACTGCTCACAAAGAGGCACACTGTCTACAAAGTGATAAGAATCACAATCTTGAACTGGAGAATGACATCTCTACCATGTCCGGATCAGTTCCATTTAAGCCCAAAACCCTTGCTCTACCTTTCGCACTTCTCTTCGATATGCCACACTCATCCACACAATCCACACCCCAAAATGAATTCACAAACACTTATTTATACAAGACATCGACTTGGGAACAATCATCTAAGTCGGCAAACATCACAATAACATTCGTAAGGCGTGTAGAACATTCGGTCGGCCTGTTACAAGAAGAACACCAACAACTGGTAGCCATAACATTAAATCCAACTCTAACTTCAATGCAGATCACCAACACGAACTAGATATGATCCAATGATCATCATAACCTTCCCCAAATCATCAAAAAACATCCACACTTCATCAGCTTACCAGAATTCTTCTCTTCATCATCCGGTACTTCAAGAACATAGTCTGTCGCCACCGTCACAATGCAAAAGGTACTTTTGGACCTCAAAATCATACACAACTCAAGATGACACATCACAAGGACATCCCAAACACTCCTTCCAATCTGTAGATTAGGATAATACAATTCTGGACCTCACTGGACCTTTCTGTGATCCTCTGTCACCTCTGAACACTTGCCAGAACTGGTTCCACACAAACAGCCACAATTTCTTCAAATCTTCATGTGGACCTCTGAAATCTTAGCTAAAGCATCTTAAGACTCATATCTACAAACCCTTTAATCTGCATCCTCTGGTTCTTAACCTATATAGTACATTTGCCTTCTTCTCATCACTATTCTTCACTGTTCCGGATGAGGACTAATTTCCTTAATAACAACAGCACTCAACTCATCTAAACATTCTTACCAATGCAATATGAGTATGTTGACATCAATGACAACACTGGTTCACCTCATACTTGTAGCAATCTCCTCCTTTGTCATTGATGGCAACATATGATGTGAAAAACCATCAAGACAAGAACTTCTCCTTTCTGTCACAGCTCCCCCTATCAACAACATGTCTTCTCCTCCTTTACTGCTCCCCCTTTGATCATCAGCTACTTGTTTTTCACATGTCTTCTCTCTCCCTTTGACATCAATGGCAAAGGGCTCATACTTGCAATTCTAACACATCAGAATCATACTAGCTGCCCCCCCTTAGAAACAGCTCCACTACATCAATCCGGATCACAAAATATGTCTGTGATATCCACCGGACTGATGCACAACAGTGCATCTTAATGCATCACCGGAGGGGCCATGACCCCTAACTTTTCCCTGAGAAACTCAAAAGAGTCCTTGGGAAGAGGTTTAGTAAAGATATCTGCAATCTGATCCTTGGAGGGTACATACTCCAATCGGACTTCTTCCTTGTTCACTTGTTCTCTCAAAAAGTGAAACTTGATAGATATGTGCTTAGTCTTAGAATGCAATACCGGATTCTTAGAAATATTAATTGCACTTGAATTATCACAAAAAATTATGATAGGCTCCTCATATTCAATTTTAATGCCTCTTAACATCTGCTTCATCCATAAGATTTGAGTGCAACTACCTGCTGCTACAATGTATTCTACTTCAGTTGTAGACAAAGATATTGCATCTTATTTCTTGCTTAGCCAAGAAACCAATCTCTTCCCTAAAAAGAATGCTCCACCACTGGTGCTCTTCCGGTCATCCACATCTCCTGCCCAATCTGCATCTCTGTAAGCATGAAGAGAGAAATCCAGATCTCTAGGGTACCATAGACCATACTCAACTGTTCCTTTCAAGTACCTAAAAATTCTTTTGATTGCCATAACATGAGATTCTCTAGGATCAGCCTGGAATCTTGCCACAAGACCAACAGCCTGCATTATATCTGGTCTAGTCTGAGTGAGATACAACAATCCACCAATCATTGATCTATACTTTGTCTAATCTGCCTTTGGAGAGTCATCATCTTTGCTCAGCTTACATCCGGTTGCCATAGGAGTGTTCATTGGCTTTGAATCTTCCATACCAAATTTTCTCAACAATTCTTTCACATATTTGGTCTGAGAAATGAAGATCCCTTTCTTTGTTTGAGTAATTTGCAAACCCAAGAAGAAATTCATTTCACCAAGCATAGACATTTCAAACTCACTTTTCATCTGATTTGCAAAAGTTTTGCACATACTATCTCTTCCTCCAAAAATGATATCATCCACAAACACTTCAACAATCAAAATGTTTTCATGATCAATTTTGAAATATAAGTTACTATCAGCAGTACCTTTGTTGAATCCAATCTATACAAGATGCTTATCCAACCTTTCATACCATGCTCTTGGGGCTTGCTTCAATTCATACAATGCTTTCTTCAACTTGCAGACCATATCATCATTATCAGACAATTGAAATCCATTTGGTTGTTCAATGTAAACTTCTTCTTCCAGATCACCATTTAGGAAGGTAGACTTGACATCCATCTGATATACCTTGAAGTCTTTGAAGGTAGCAAATGCAAGAAATAATCTGACTGCTTCAATTCTTGCCACAAGAGCAAAGGTCTCTTCAAAATCAATTCCTTCTATTTGAGAGTAGCCTTTGTAGACCAATCTAGCTTTGTTTCTGATTACTTCACCAGCTTCATTCAGTTTGTTTCGGAAGACCCATTTGGTTCCAATCACATTCCTGTCTCTAGGTCTGGGAACAAGATCCCAAGTACAATTTTTCTCAATTTGCATCAATTCTTCCTCCATTGCTTTGGTCCAATTTTCATCATTGCAATCTTCATTTACTGTCTTAGGTTCAATCTTTGAAATCAGACAGTATTCATTTGAATCTTGAGCAATTCTTCTTCTTGTTTGTACCCCTTTACTTTTGTCACCTATGATTTGATCTTCAGAGTGATTTAGAGTTACATACCTTGGAACTTTGGGAGTTTCTTGCACTACTAATTCTTGATCAGGCTCATTCAAACAAACTTCTTCTTCCTAATTTACCAGATCAGTCTGGATCTAAATTTCAGAGGAGGAAGGAGCTCCTTGCACCAGAGGATCATTCTGATCATCTTCATCACATTCATAGAACCTTGAGGGCTTCTCAATTCCTTCATCAACTTTTACACTAGTACTTTCTATCATCTTCCTTAGTCTCTTATTGTAACACTGGTATGCTTTGCTTTGAGTGGAGTAACCCAAGAAAATTCCTTCATCACTTCTAGCATCAAACTTTCCTAGATCTTCATCTCTTTTAATATAACACTTGCTACCAAATACTCTGAAATATCTCACAGTAGGAGTGATGCCAAACCAAAGTTCATAGGGGGTCTTACTAGTATTATTTCTGATTTGAACTCGATTGAGAGTGTAGACTGCAGTGCTGATAGCTTCTTTCCAAAACATCTGAGGAACATTTGCTTCCAACATCATTGTTCTGGCAGCTTCCTGGATTGTCCGGTTCTTTCTCTCAACTACTCCATTCTGCTGTGGAGTCCTAGGAGCAGAAAACTGTCTCCTTATACCCTGTTCCTCACAAAAGTCAATGAACTCACCAGATGTAAATTCACCACCTCTATCAAACCTTAGACACTTCAATTTTAATTTGGTTTGATTCTCTACCATAGCTTTGAAGATTTTGAACTTCTCAAGGGCTTTTGATTTCTCTTTTAGGAAGGTAACCCACATCATCCGGGAATGGTCATCAATTAGCAACATGAAATATCTATCACCTTGCAAACTCTTGATTCTTGTCGGACCACAGAGATCAGTATGTACTAATTCCAACAATCTGGTAGAGGACTGATCTTTGCTTTTGAAAGAGACTCTGCTCTGTTTACCTAGCTGACATTCTTTGCACAAACTATTTGTAGGTTTCACCAATTTTGGAAGATCTCTTACAGCCTGAATATTGCTTATCTTGATGATGTTATCAAAATTTACATGACACATTCTTCTATGCCATAACCAACTCTGATCAACTTGAACAAACAGACAACTTTTATTTGAACCAACCAAATGAAAGATATTACCTTTTGTTTGAGCACCGGATGCAATTTTAGTTCCGGAGCTTGTAAAGATTCTGCATTTTCCATTCTTGAACCAGAGATCATAGCCTTTGTCCACTAACTGACCAACACTGAGAAGATTGTGCTTCAATCCTTCAACACATAGTACATTACCTATTTTGCTCTTTCCATCAAAGGAAATAGTTCCCCTACCTCTGATTTTGCCAGTAGAATTGTCACCAAACTTTACCATTCCTCCTTCATACCTTTCCAAATCTAAGAACTTATTCTTGTCACCAGTCATATGGTGAGAACATCCACTGTCAATAACCCAATCATCCTTTTCTTCCACTTGAGCAGCCAAAGCTCTTTCCACAACCTTGTGATTGACAGATTCAGAGGATATTGAATCTTCTTCCTTGATGGCAATAAACACCCATTCATTTCTGGATTTGCTTCCTAGTTCTGATTCATCATCTGTTACTCCTTCATTGTCATCTTCTTCATGAACATAATAGCAGTTCTTTTGAAACCTTTGTCAGTATTAGACCTTGCAGATCTTTCCAGACATCTTGAAGCAAAATGACCAATCTTATTGCAGTTGAAACACTTAAAGGGTAGTTTTCCTTCATACTTACCGGATCCTCTTGGTAGTCTCTTTGCAATGAGGGCTTCAAGTTGAGCTATTTCTGCTTCCTCTTCTTCTATGTCTCTTCTTGCTTGATCATACCATGACATCTTCCTTGAAGAGTTTTCTCCTGGATCAAATCTTTGTTTGCCTTTCACATAGGCACTGGCTTTGAAAGCAGATTCAGTCTTGGGTGGATCATCTCCAAACTCAGTCATTTCAAATGCAGCTAGTTTGCCAGCCAATTGTTCTCTTGTGACAGTTGTGTGGGCTCTGAATTCATCAATGGCAGCAACCTTGATTTTGTAGGTAGCAGGAAGGGATCTGAAAATTTTTCAAACAATCTCATTTTCATCCAGAGTTCCACCAGCATTTCTAATTCCACATAGCAGCTCATTCACTCTTGGCATAAAGGTAGTGATGTTTTCATCTTCTCTCATCTTCAATCTTTCAAATTTCCCTTTGAGACTTTGTAACCTTGCACTTTTGACAAACTCATCTCCTTCATACAGAAGTTCCAGTTTAGTCAAGATCTCATATGCAGTTGGTAGGTCGATAACATTTGAGAGATCTGAGTCATTCAATGCACTTAGAAGAGCTTCCTTGGTCTACATATTGTTTTCAGCATCTGTGATTTCATTCAGAGTTGTCGAACCACCCTATGGAGGTACATATGGTTTTGAGACCATGGCCAAGTATGCTTTTCCCATACACTCGAAGTGACATTTCATGCGACCTTTCTAGAGAGTGAAGTTGGTTCCATCGAACTTCAGACTATCCTTCTTGTATGATGACATCCTGGATCTCCTCAAGTGGTTAAGCTCCTTTCAGAGGAACCTTGCTCTGATACCAATTGTTGGATCTAGGGCATACAACTGAGAGGGGGGGGTGAATCAGTTGTATGAAAACTTGCTCTTACTTCAAACACTTGATTCTTCTTAGTTAGTTAACAGCATATCAATTAACCATCCATGAAAGCAAAATGCATAAACACAAGAGCAGATAAACATCAACACATTGAACACCAAGATTTTGATGTGGAAAACCCGGTTAAGGGAAAAATCACAGGGTGATTAACCCAAGGATTATTCTCTATTAGAAGAATAAGAAAAATGAATGGCACATGCCAATTAAGGCTCACTACCTGAGCACACTGCTCACAAAGAGGCACACTGCCTACAAGGAGACACACTGTCTACAAAGTGATAAGAATCACAATCTTGAACTGGAGAATGACATCTCTACCATGTCCGGATCAGTTCCATTTAAGCCCAAAACCCTTGCTCTACCTTTCGCACTTCTCTTCGCTATGCCACACTCATCCACACAATCCACACCCCAAAATGAATTCACAAACACTTATTTATACAAGAAATCGACTTAGGAACAATCATCTAAGTCGGCAAACATCACAATAACATTCGTAAGGCGTGTAGAACATCCGGTCGCCCTGTTACAGGAAGAACACCAACAACTGGTAGCCATAACAATAGATCCAACTCTAACTTCAATGCGGATCACCAACATGAACTAGATATGATCCAATGATCATCATAACCTTCCCTGAATCATCAAAAAACATCCGCACTTCATCAACTTACCAGAATTCTTCTCTTCATCATCCGGTACTTCAAGAACATAGTCTGTCATCACTGTCACAATACAAAAGGTACTTCCAGACCTCAAAATCATACACAACTCAAGATGACACATCACAAGGGCATCCCAAACACTCCTTCCAATCCATAGATTAGGATAATACAATTCTGAACCTCACCGAACCTTTCTGTGATCCTCTGTCACCTCTGAACACTTACCAGAACCGGTTCCACATAGACAGCCACAATTTCTTTAGATCTTCATGAGGACCTCTAAAATCTTAGCTGAAGCATCTCAAGACTCATATCTACAAACCCTTTAATCCGCATTCTCTAGTTCTTAACCTATACAGTACATTTGCCTTCTTCTCATCATTGTTCTTCACTGTTCTGGATGAGGACTAATTTCCTTAATAACAACAACACTCAACTCATCCAAACCTTCTTACCAATGCAATATGAGTATGTTGACATCAACGACAACACTGGTTCACCTCATACTTGCAACACATTCATGGCTTCCAATCAAGAATCTAAATCAGGCATATTAATAGCCTCTTTCACAGTCCTAGGTTCATCAGTATCGATTAGCAAAGAATAGGCACAACTTGTATCAAGTACTAAAAATCCATACCTATCTGGTTGTCTTCTTTCATGTGTAGATCTCCTCAAAGGTTGAGACTGATGTACAGGTTCTTGCTCTTGATCAGAGCCTTCAGAGCTACTTGAACTCCCTTTTGTTTCATCTACACTTGGAGCTCATTTTTCCTCTTTTTCAGGGGTTAGAAGAATACTCACTTCACTTTTTTCTTTCGTCTCTTCTATCTTTCCTAGTTGAGGATCAATGACCAAAGGTTTCAGCTCTCTTAAAATTACATTCCTACTGTAAAACACCTTTTCTGTTTCTAGATTCCAAAGCTTGTATCCTTTAACACTGACTCCATAGCTAATAAAAATACATTTGACAGCCTTGTTGTCCAATTTAGATCTCTTTGCCTCAAGAATATGAGCATATGACTCATAGCCAAAAACACAAAGATGTCTCAAAGAGGGCTTCTTACCAGACCATGCTTCCATAGGTGTCTTATCAACCAATGCTGAAGTAGGAGAATGATTCAGCAAGTAACAAGTTGTAGCAACTGCCTCAGCCTAGAACTTTTGTTCCAGACCAGCATAACTCAACATACTTCTTGCTTTCTCCATCAATGATCAATTTAGCCTTTCAGTAAATCTATTTTGTTGTGGAGTATAAGGTGTAGTCATGTGCCTTTTAATTCCATGGTCTACACAATACTTATCAAAATCTACATTACAATATTCACCACCATTGTCTATTCTCAAACATTTAATTTTCCTACCAGTCTGATTTTCAACAAGATTTTTAAATTCTTTAAATCAAATGAACACTTTTGATTTTCTCTTTAAAAAATAAACAAATGCCCTTCTTGAATAATCATCAATAAATGATACATAATATCTTGATTTAGACACAGAAAGAACATCAACTAGACCAAAAACATTAGAGTGTACATATTCCAACACACCAGAAGATTTATGAGACTTGAGTAAAATGAAACATAGTTTTGTTTTCCATATATGCAATGTTTGTAGAAATTGAACTCGAGATTACAATCAATTAGCCCATCTACCAGGTTTTTATTCTTCAAAGTTTTTAAACCTTTTTCACCTATATGGCCAAGCCTATGATGCTAGAGCATTGTTTTCTCTACAGGAAGTTTGACTTCCATAGAATTTGCATCATGTGTTACAACAGTGACTTTTTCAGAGACTATATTACATCACACAAGTTTAGCATCTAAATTATATAGTGTTCCAATGCATTCACCCTTTTCTAGCACAATAGAACCTCTAGTCATATTACAGCCACCATTCACAAATGTTACTTGAACTCTAGTATCATTAAGCTTACTTATAGAGAGTAAATTATGAGCTAGACCTGGTATGTGTAGTACTCCATTGATTCCCTTTATTCTACCATCCGGAACTAGATTCTGATTCTTCCTTAGCCAACAATGTCCAGTGTCGAATCACTTGCCAGGAACACCTTCCCTCCAGCATACAATTAATACTTTGTGAACCACTCTCTATGAGACGTCATGTGGAATGATGCCCCTGGATCCACTAACCATACATCTTCAGATGCAGGTGTTGCCAAGGCTGCTACAAAGGCATCTACATCGCTCTAAGAAGATTCATTATCAGAAGACTTATTCTTCTTCTTCTTCTTCTCCTCTTTGTAGTCTTTCCAGATACATCCTTTCTGCCCACAGTTCTAGCACTTCACCTTGGACTTCTTTCTAGGGGATTTTGATCTCTCCTTTGACTTCAATTTGGATTTAGACTTCTTGTCCTTCTCATTGCCTTTTTCCTTTGATCTGCCTCAAACAACAAGGGCCTCTTTAGCCATCTCAGAAGATTTCCTTCATATTTCTTCTGATAGAAGTGAAGCAACCACCTTGTCCATCTTGAACTTGGTTGTAGTACTTCCAATAGCCATCACCAAATGATCCCATGTGTTAGGCAAGGAACAAAACAAAAGTGTACATCATTCTTCTTCACCCATTGTTACACCAATAGATGTCAACTATGCAATCACCATGTTAAAAGAATTCAGATGATCTGCCACAGATGCACCTTTGTCTATCTTTAAGGAGTATAACTTCTTTCTCAAGAAAAGTTTATTCACCAAGGACTTGCCCTGATAAATATCTCCTAACTTCTTCCACAGAGAATCTGTAGTCTTCTCCTCATGGACGTTCAATAAAATAGAATCTACAAGACTTAATCTTATTAGTCATCTGGTTTTCCTATCTGCTAAGTTCCAATCTTCTTGCTTCATGCCTGAGGGTTTAGTCCTAGACACAACAATCCACAAATCTCTATCGACCAACATATCTTCAACTTTAAGTTTCCACAACTCAAAGTTTGTGCCATTGAACTTCTCAATGTCTATCTTTCCTGATGTGCATGCCATCTTAATTTGTAGATTAGACACAATAGACTTCTACAGAACTCCCACTTGTAGGATTGACACAAAAAAACCCAACCTACCCACAAGGATAACACAACTAGCCAGGCTCTGATACCACTTGTAAGGAAAGCATAGGTGCAAAAATAGCCTCCCTAATGTCAATTCAAAGGGGATAATGTAGATAGATTACTTTTAATTTTAATTATAACTCATTAAGATGCACATATAAGGAATTATAGAATAAACATAACAAATTTGAACACAGAGAGAAGACACCAGATGTATGTGGGAAAACCCTTTCGGGTAAAAACCCACCACCACAAGAAGAAAATTTTATTCATAGTAAACACAAGAGGATTGTAACAAATTACTCAGCCTCCTTATTCAGGCATCAAATCTTAGAACATTCATGATAGTTCACTTTCATTGTATTGTTACAGAATGAACACACTATTCTTTGATCACCAACTGAACCCCATCTCTCTCCTGATCTCCCATTGCTTTTACAATCAAATCAAATTCACTTGCAACTGACCAAACAACCAATCGATTTAGTTGTTCAATTCAACCATCGAAACTATCATTTTCTGACTGTTAGCATATCCGTGAGAACCCATTAGTCCCACATGTATAAGTTGTCAGTCACTATCCTAGTTCATATACATGACCATGAGATAGATAACCATCGGCACTTTTACTGATAAGACCAAACAGTCTACTATTCACTAACCATTAGGAAGACCTTGGTTGACGTCACATCGGAATGATGAAAAGACATTTCAAAATTGCACCGATAGTTATAGTCATGCCGATCCAAAACTCCATCAGAATGATTGAAACCATCAGAGCCAGACTTCCACAACACACTGATAGTGATTCTCACACCGATGCCAACTTCCATCGTGTTGATGTGTGTTTTAGCATGCAGCAATGCATGTGTGATTGTTGGTTTCACACCTCTCTTGAAAAGTATCCTACCCTAGGTACGACTACTTGAAGGATAATACAACTAGGTCTTAACTTGCTTGGAATCTCTCAATTGGTATGTTCTAGCTGTGCCTACAAGGGGTCTTACATGCAACATATATATCTTCAAGTTGGAATAACAAATACATATAAACCCTTCAAGATTTTAGCTGATAAACAATGTAAAATACTACTGAAATTCTTGATCTAACCAAGGTTTTTTTTTTAAAGAAAATGCAAGAGGTATAGGGTTTTAGAGAAATCCTAAGTGACATTCACAATGCATAGATTTTACTTTAAGTAGACAAATGCTCTAAAACTTAACCAGCCTTCTGAGTTACCAAACTAAAATGGTGCTATCTTCAATGGAAATCTAGAGATTTTCATATTACATTCATTCAGTAAATACCCAATGACTGGCACAATTTAACTCACAAAATGTAATTAAACTAAGCACAATTGTTAAGTCCAGACTAACTTTACATAGCTATTTACCATCAACAAATAACCAAAAGTATGGACTAGGGCATTAATCAAATACTTTCAGCAAACCATAAACATTATAAAGCACAACTAACTAACTATGGGAGAGAAAGAAGCAAACCATGAAAACCAAAATGAGCCAATACAAGATACAAATTCTCAAGATAATTGCAGAAATTTTCTTTGCATTACTTCAAATGGCAGTGTCAACAATTCAGTATCAAAATCCCTCTTACAAAAAGTGGAAATGGCAGCCCTTTATATAGGAAAGCTACATATTGAGTTTTCAAATGAACGGTGGAGATTAACTCAACACTGACGGTCTAGATTATATCAATAAGTGCTAGCACAATAGCTCATATCAATTCTCAAATTACACTTTGTCTTTTATGAAAAGGATGAAAAACAACCTCCAGATACATTGAATCTAGTCAATTTGCCTAGGTAACTCAATATGTTAATAGAAAAGAACATTTTTAAAGCATAGAAAAGACAAAATAGAGTCACATGCTGCCCTGAATATAGTGATTTACAATTATGGTGAGAGTACATTCTTAAAATATTCAAAATAATATCAAGACTCTTCATCTAAATTAATTTTGTCTTCATCAGCCAGCTTATTGTGGTAGGTTAGCTATGCCTTGAGCACAGGATTGATCTCTGGGGGATCTAGATTCTTCAAATGATTGACCCAATAATCAAACATCTGTAGTTCCTGGCTAAAGCTATTGTATATCTTTTCTATCTCCACCCAAGCCTTGTGGAATGCTTTGAATTCAGCTCTGAGGTCACTTACCTTATCCAACCTATTTTCCATATTGAGCTCGGTACTTTCAAAAATTACGTTATGTAATTTACTTTTACACTTCTCGATATCATAAGGGGTGTAGTCATTATAGGATGTTTCTAGGTAATCCTTCAAAGAATCATTGATATTATATATAATTGACTGCAGCTCCTCATCTGTTGGCTTATATGCTTCCTTTATGTTTTCAAAAGTTTCTTTCCTCAAAAGTAGCTATTGATACCATTCAATGGCTTTGGACAGCTTGTCCCCAGTTAGAATATTTTCTACTACTAGAGTCTGGGTAAGCAAATCCCTGATCCTCTTTATTTGTGGAAACATATGAGAGTAATATTCATCAAAGGAATCACATTCTTCGCACAGATCTTTCCATTTTTTATGAAGTTCAACCAGCTTCTTATGCACTTGAGTAGAGGCATAGATAGTCTCGCATCTATTTTCAAAAACTCTAAACAACCAATTTTCAGTATGTTGGGACTTGGACCTTACCCCACCTAGTCTTTCCATTTCATCAGTAGACAGGAAAGTGGGAACTATCCTTATATTTCCTCCCACATTTTCTGGCTTGACAAGAAACTGGAGACAAGTGCAGAGTTCTTCATTTTGTTGTTTTAACTACTTCTTGGACATCTCATCTTTGTCTAATTGTTCCAAAGTTAAAGTAACTGATCCTTTAAAGTCATCCACTCTTTGAGCATGAGTGGTGGGTCCCAAATCAACTGTGGAAATTACATAATCTTCCACTTTGACTTGTTCTTTAGCTACATCTGTCGGCGGGACAACTATCTTTGCAATTTAGGATCCTAATTCATCCTTACAGATTCTAGATTGTATCTTTGCCTTCTTTTGCTTCTTGGGCCTTTGGGATTGTGACAAGATAGTGCTCAAATCTAGCTGCATTATCTCTACTTGTGGCTCAGGATATGCCACTCTGCTTTGTAACCATTTGGGTGCTGAAGATTTGTTCAATTCAGTGGCTTTACAATCATTAGTTATAGCTAGTTCTTCAAGTGGTTCTTGCTCTCATCTGGTTCTTCATCTTTATCTATACTCATCTCCTCTTCCTTCTCTCCTTCTTTGGCCAAGTTTCTCTAATTTATCATTATATTTTCTTGGGCTACCTTGAAAACTTCCTCTGTTTGACCTTTCTCTGGAGGGCTATTGGATATGTTAATGATTTCAACATTGATTGTCTCAGTCAAAGGTTCATTTGGAACTTCATTAATTAATTCCATCAATACATCTTTCTCTACCCTAGGTAATAATTCTACTTCAGGCTCCTGCAACCCCAATTCTGCATATACTTTCTCAATTCTGGGTAGTAGAAGTACAACCAAAGAGGTTGAATCTTTGGGCATTTGTGAAATAGGAATTTTAGAGGATATGAGTGGTGTAGGCACATTCATCTGCATTAGATTAGCTAATACTATCGACAAGGTAGAAGAGATGACAAGGGGTGAAGGAAAAGGTAGTGAAGGTAGAGGAAGAGAAGGTGAAAGGATGATGGAAATAGGAGGCAATGCTACAGGAGTGGATGATTGAGTGGAAGAAGTAGAAAGTGAAGGTGTAGTAGTAGTAGAACAACATGAAGTGGCAATAGTGGAGGAAATAAGACTACTAGGGGCATTGGAATATATTGGCAATGAGTAGGAAATAGTTGAAATGGTGGAGGTAAGAGAGGTGGTAGCATGGGATGTTTCTTGGACAATGGTAGCTAAGGTCATGGGTAAAGTGAGTGTAGTAGTAGTAGAAATGGTAGAGGAAGAAGTAGCAGTAGAAGCTACAGAGGTTGATGTAACCATGCTTACACTTGGAGTAGCAGGAGATGGGGAGGTTGGCAGATTAGTATCTTTTTGTGTTGCAGCATCCTCCTTAGTTATCTCCTTCACCCTAACTTTCTTGGTCTTAGAACCTTTCCCAGGGCCACTTGGCATATCTCTTTTCTTAGAGGGCCTGGTCCTGGTGGAAGGAGGCTAGTCTTTCTTTGAAGAAGGCCTTGCAGATGGTTTCTTAACTTCCTTTGCTTTTTTTGCCAAAGATATATGTTCTTCATTATCTGACTTCTACTTCTCAACTAGCTCTACCTCATCTATGACATTCATTGGTTGATCCTCCTCACCTCCGGAGTCCTTGTCTAATTCTAATGTAGTATAGGTAAGCTATACTCCTTGTCTCTCCAAAGAAGCTACCTGACCTCTTACCCAGGCTTTCCTCAATCTGATTGGTTCTTTCATTATGGTATCTAAAGATCTTTCCTCTGCATTAGCCCAATTTGGTAGTGGGATGGGTTGATGATATTGAGCTTCCCAAGCTCCTCTAACCACAACATCATCATCATCTTCTAACTGATCTAGCACTGCAATAATGTGGAACTTCCTGATGAAGGCTAGAGACAGACTTGAATGAGCCTTCTTCATAACTTCATAGTCATCCATGCAGTAAATTCTTCAATATGTATCTTATGAAACAATTTCTTAGTTACAAACCTTTCCATTACCTTATTTGGATCAAAATTATCCCTTGCATTGTAGTAGTGTAAGTTAAGAAGCTGGAGTTCCTTATCAGAGTGTTAAGTTGATGCCAAGGAAGGGCATGCATAATTCCCCTTACCAAACCTGATAGGAAACTAAACATTGGTTATGTGTAAGTGCTTAAGTTTCTCAGCACAAGGTATCAACTGTCTAGTCAATTCTAGAAGCACAGTTTTGTCATCAGGATATCTGGGAAGTCTATAAGCCATCCTAGTGAAGCCTTGTACTCTTAGCTATGTGAACTTTTCAAATTGAATATACCATCTACCATATCTGGTTACTTCATTCATTACTTTAGTGGAAATCCTTATGGTTGTATTACCTTGTAGCAATTTGGCTATATACATTGTAAAAGCATCATTTACCCTTTTAAAGTGTATTAGAGATTGAGATGAGGTTAGCTGCAGGTAACACTCATATACTTTTACTTGGGTTTGCTCATCATTCCCAACTTCTCTGATCTTAGACAACCCAACATAGTGACTTCTCCTTGCTAATACATAGACAACATAAGATGTCCATCTAAAGTATCTCTTCTCTTTGAAGTTGTTGAAGGCCTCATGAATGTTGTCACTAAGGATTTGGGACCAGTGAAACTTAATCCCTTTCAGTATCTCAATTATGATAATGAACATCCACCCCTCAAAAGTGGAGGTTGTAGGTAATCCATATATTCTTCTTGGAAAGGTCACCAAATCACCAATCTCATCATGGAAATCACTTCTATATAGCACTTGGGGAAACTTACTAAGGGAAGACCTACTTTTGGCCCAATGATCATTCATGTGTTTCCTGCATCCATCCACATCTTTGTTTTAAGTCTCCTCTGATCCTTGTTTGTCTGGCATGGTCATAATTGTGTGCCATGGAATATCAAAGGTCTCAGCTGGAGAGGGTGGGCTTAAATTAGCCAGGATATCCCCACTAGTAGTTTGGATTGTCCTTGTAATGATATCATATCTATCTATACATGCTACCATCAATTATGTACACTACACTAGGGTGGGGAAGGTAGCAGCCTGTGATATACCACTATCATTGAGTGTTTTGGCCCTAGGAGTTGGATTTGGGCTAGAGATCCTCACTCTAAAGTCATCTAAGTCTATGTGACCTAGATCTATGTCTCCTACATCACTCCATCTGGAATGAATCTTAGTCTTTGGAGGGACACCCTTGAATTCGTACTTCATGGTTTGAGCTCAGGCAGTCATCTAATCTATAGGACTAGACCTTATAAGTTTGATACTTTGAGAATATTCCACAAACTCCTAAGTCTGAGATGAATTTAATGAATCTACTAACACTACTGATATGCCCCTTTTAAAGAATCACAAATCTAACAGTTATTATCATTGCACCTACTTCATAGCAATTCACCATTAATGCATGCAAAGAAAAATATTTAATGTTGCAAGACATCTCATTGGAAGCATGAAAAACATCATTATCTATGTTTGCAATATTAACTACATCATTTCTGACATTTTCCCTTTTGGAAATTCTTAAACACAGACATTTTGCATCATTTGCGCTAGTTTTAGGATCAACCGACCTGTAGGTAGAAAAGCACTAAAATTGAGGTCCACCGACCTCAGCGAGAAAAATGGGCTCATCCAACCCAAGGTTTTATTAGTGTTTATATGTTTTCTTGCTTTTGTGTGGGTTTTGGATGTTACTGACTTGCACAACTTTTGAAGGTCACCGACCTTTCATTGGTTGTTTAGTTAATCTATCAGATTTTAGATCAAGGCTATTGAGATCACAATTATGCGGGATTTGGCTTCGTCAGACCTGCGTGAGATTTGAGGTCGACCGACTAAGTCAACAAAGGCACATTTTAGCATAAGGTCAGATGGGACTAATTTTGGTGTAGATCCATTCTTCTTGTTTCCAACAGGACTTTCAATGGTTACTGACTAGACAAAACAAGCTCCTAGACAAAGATAATCCCTAGACAATGAATTAAAATGTGAAATGCTACTCAAAGTTGCAAACTCACTATTCTAGCTCAAGAGTTATTTTGGCATGGTAACTTTGCATAAACTTGGATCATGAAAATGGATGGAGAGAGGTTCTATTTATAGATTTTTGGAAGGGATTTTGATCCAAGGGTGGAGATTGATTTGAAAGATCAATGGTGGAGGATAAAGGTGATGTGGAGGGCCTAGATTCAATCTTAAATGAATGGAGGGCTAGGAATAAAAGTGAATCTTTTATTCATTTTGGGAAAATGAGTTATTTAATGAGCATGGGGGTGAAGGATTATTTTGGAATTAAAGATTCATATGGGGGAATGTAAATGAATTAAAAATTCATTTGGGGAAGTGAGGAAATAAATGGGTATGGGTGTGTAAGGAAAATTAAATGTGATGTGGGATGTTTTTAAATAAAAAATTGACTTATGTGGATTTAATTCAATTTTTTATTTGGAGGATGTGGGGAATGGTGTTAAACAAGGTTTGACCACCCAAATGAAGGGGTTAAGATTAATTAAACACATGCTTTATTTAATTAATCCTAGGGCTAGGATGATGTAGGCTAGGATAGGTAATTAAATAATAGCTATTTAATTATCTAGGGTATGGATAGGTCAATTAGTAGGCTGGATTAATTAGTTAACATGGTTTTAACTAATTAACTAGATTTAGTGAAAAGGGGGAAATTGATTTAATAAATATTGCATATTTATTAAATCAATTGGCTAAGGTTGGGACTATTGAATTAATGAAATTAATTCAATTGTTGGGATAAAATGATGGAAAATAGTGAAATGGAGGATAATTAATTAAATAAAAATTTAATTAATTGGTTAGGAGGGAAATTGGTGTGTTTAGGGTTGTCAGGAGTCAGTTTGATGGTAGAAGACATTTTTAGGTGTCTACATTTGCCCCTCTTTGACATGGCATCCGGACCTAGGAGAGAAGTGGCGTCAAGTTGAAGAAAAATATGCCCTAGTTGTTGGGTAGGTATGAGATGGATAAGGGATGCCCCCTCGAGAGGTCGGTGGGAAAATAAAAATTTTCTGAACGAGTTCTCGAAAAGGATGCGACGGGAGTGAAAGTTGGATAGGGGATGGGAAAAGAGGATGACAGGAAGAAAAATGGAGGAAAATGGATGAGATCTGCACCCTGGAGGGAAAACGAGGAGGTGAGGGATGACATGGCCCACTATATTAGGCAAAGTGGGCCCTTAGAGTGCCACATTTGCACACTTTTGACTTTGGAGAAGAAAGGATGAAGGAGAGATGGTTGATCGTAACCCCCAGTTCCCGCGACTTCGACACATCTCCAAGTGGTTCTGAGAGTTTGGCCGGGCACCAGGTGCTAGACCCCCAGTAGGGCCTAACACTGAACTTGTAATTTTTTTGTTTTACATGCATTTTTGGGGTTTGGGATTATGGGGTTAGAGCGTGTAGTGCCAACGACAAGGCAAATTAATGCCATCCTCTGGATTGGCGCTATCCGCCAGGGTAGAGCAGGGTGGTTTGTCGCCATTTGGTGGGTTTTCTAGCGCTATCATTTGGATTAGCATGATTTGTAGCAGAAATAAGATTCTGGCGTTTTGGTGCCAAACGGGGATTAAAGTGGCACTATTATCAAGAATAGCACCATCCTAGGTAACAACATGATTTTATATTTTAGTGCTATTTGGGTAAGTATCACTATTTACAAGATTAGCGTAATTGGAGAAATTGGTGCTATTGAGATAATTAACGCCAAAAGGTATAGTGACACCATTTTAAAAAATGGTACCATCGATAGCGTGCAGTAGCACTATTTTTTGGATTGGCGCAAAGAGTTATGCGTAGTGGTGCTATTTTCTGTATTAGCACCATTTAGAGGAAATTTTAGCAACATTTTTAAAAATGGCACAAGGAGTTGTCTGTTTCATGCCACCTGATGTTGGCTTGTTAGACACTAAGAAAAAAGGTTGGTTTCAAAATAGATAGTGTAGACACCCAAAATTAGCTTGCTTCGCAAGACAATTTCCCATGTCTCGACACCCTCCTTATCCCTCCTATTAATTAAATAAATTCATTTTATTTAATTAATTTATCCCTCATTATCTACCTTGACCATTTACCCATCCCTTGTGATCAATTAACTTACTTAATTTATCACTAAGACCCTACAACACTATCCCTCATTAATCAAATAAATATTCCCAATATTTATTTGGTTCAATTCTCCTTTTCCCTAATCCTCATTAATTAGATAAATCATGGTTATCTAATTGATCTAGCCTACTAATTGACCTACCCTAACCTACCCTATCCTACCTCATCCTAGCCCTAGGATCAATTCAACAAAACCTCTATTTAATTAGTCCTAACCTCTCATTTGGGTGGTCAAACCTAGTTTAACACCCTTCCCCACATCCCCCAAATTAAAAATTGAAATAAATCACACATCACATTTACTTCTCTTACACACCCCTTACCTCACCCATCCTCATTTATTACCTCTTATCCCCAAATGAATTATTAATTCATTTCCCATTCCCTAAATGAATTTTTAATTCATTTCACATTCTTTCACACCCATACCTCATTTATCACCCCTTTTCCCAAAATGAATGAAAGATTCACTTTTATTCATAGCCCTTGATCTCATCTTTCAATCCTCACCCTCCATCCTCCTCTCAGAAAATCTATAAATGAAACCCTCTCCAATCCATTTGAGGGGGACTTCTTCATGCATCAAACCTCTGCCAAAATCTCCCCACAATCTCCTCATCCTACCATCCTAATGTCAAAATCTTGCCTCATCTCCATCTAATCTATCAATCCCCATCTCATTTACATTGTGTTGAAGGCATTGAACAATCCACATTAGTCATTCTAATCATGGGTAAAATCTGAGGAGTTCGTGGGTGCAAATCCTTCCCTCATGGATTTGTGAGTCAAAAGGAAGGTATAATTGTGTATTTTTGCATTTGATTCTTATTATAATCTTCATTTTGTTCTCATTGACATCTAACCATAATGTTGCCTATGTAGGATACAGACTGATTTATATTGCAGTCACGTGAGCGATGAGCCCCATCCGTGATGGCACTTTTTGATAGTTTTGATGATGTGACATAGGGTGGACTGGCTCTGTTGGGGCTTTTGACGGTGTCCTTGATGCCAGTTCTGCGAGCTCATAGAGCTCTTATGACAGTGATGGTGGAGCGGTATCGCTCTGAGACCTGCAGTTTTTTGTTGTCGACTGGTGAGCTAACCATTACACTTGAGGATGTCTATCACATCCTTAAGCTACCTATTCAAGGTCAGTGGGTTTGATATGACTTGAGGATGGGGCGGAATGCCCTGGTCAGAGTGTTTGGAGCAGATCATCTGGTTCTCTCTACGGATGGGAGAGAGATGGATTATGAGGGGACACTGGCTGCAGGTGCAGATCCCTTTGCCTTATTTTTGTGTGCATTGATTGGAGGGGTTGTGATGCCAGACAAGCGAGGCCGGGGCTTTCTAGTTGGCTAGGGAGGGATGATAGAGGGGATGGTGAGTCATGATACCATCTATGCCTAGGGACCGACGATGCTGGGGTAGTTATACCATGAGATGCACACAGTCGCCTACCTCCATGATAGAGCATTGTCAGTTGGAGTGACTTTGCTTCACGTATGGATTTGGGAGCACATCCCAGTTACCAGGCTGACATATGGGTATTATCAGTAGCCATTTGATGCTTTTGTGTTTTTATATTGGGATGCCAAGTACACGTATACTGGGTAGGTGCGGCATTGGAGGAGGATGCTAGATGATGTGATTACTGTGACCCAACGACCATATATCAGTGTAGAGCCATGGCCAGATGATGACATTCATCTCCCTTTTGCGTTTCAGCAGTGGTACCTTATGGGTCGAGGAGGCCATACTATAGATATGTATCTACCCTCGCAGGTCATGCAATAGTTTGGTTTGGTATAGGACACTCCGCAGTAGATGGTGATATTCGCACAGACACCTCGAGATGCGGCCTATTGGCCTACAACCATATATCCATAGGTTGCCTTAGCTGATTTTGTAGCTCTATAGCTAGTACGGTGGGATTGGAGGAGCACCGTGAGAGATGCAGGGACTATAGCTGCGTATGATATATGGTGGCATATGCATCACCGACTCATTTGACAAATCTAGCGGAGGAGGCGGTAGGTTCAGGGGGGGATGATTCAGGTGATGATGGAGATGACTCTAATGGGGATGACCATTTGGAGGAGGGGGAGGAGATCATTGAGGATGTCCTCATGGAGATTAGGGATGATGGAGAGGAGAGGTTGGTTGGTAGGCATGGCCAGCCAATAGATGTGCTGGCGGCAGTGGCAGTAGGATAGGGGCAGGTGGGGCAGTAGGTACCTGTGCAGTAGGTTCCTGTTGAGTAGGTATAGGTTGGAGCAGGGCGACAACCTAGAGGGCCTTGGCGGTGTGGGGGACATCTGCCTCCACCACAGGTAGTGCAGCAGCAGGCTATTGGGGGAGGGCAATAGGCAGGTACCTTAGGGACAGTTGGAGAGGCTGAGGGTGAGAGGTTGACACCTTGTCGGAGGCGACGAGATGAGGAGGAGGAGATGGAGACCCTGAGAGCACAAGTGGCGAGCCTATAGGAGGTACTAGATGGCTAGGATGCAGAGTTGATGTAGTTGCGGGGGGCACTATCCTTATTAGATGGGGCAGATGGGCAGGTGACTGCGTTGCAAGCACAGTTAGCCTAGGTGTAGGGTGATGTAGAGGTGTTGACTAGAGAGTGAGATATAGTGCTTGGCAGGGCAAAGCAAGCAGAGACTGCATTAGGTAGTCTACAGGCTTCAGGTAGTGGGCTTGCCCCAGTTTTGACAGGGATGCAGGCTCAGTTGTCTTAGGCGCAGACACAGTCATATCAGCTGCAGGCATAGTTGAGTCAGGCACAGGGCAAAGTGATGTAGGTACAGGGGGATTTGACAAAGGCCAGGGCACGGGTAGAGTACTATCGGGGCTTGTACTACGCGGCCATGCTAGTAGCGCAACGTGCCTTGAGCTCTAGCCAAGTCAGTAGATCGGGGCATCGATATCTATTCAGTTAGTTCAGCAAATGATGCCTCCACCCTCACATGTGCCCTAGCAGGTTCCACAGGTGCAGGCACCACCACAGCCACAGCCGCCAACAGGATCACAGCCTCGACCCGGGTTAGGGTCTCCCACTCCCTTGGAGAGAGGATCCTCTATGTGATGGTTATATCATGTTAGCCCTTAGAGGCATTATATTAGGACACTATATTTTTTGAAGTATATATGAGTGATGTACATTTTTTGCGGTGATTTTATATGATATGATGCATTTTGGTGGTTTATGATGCTATGATTATGATGCTCTATTATGATGATGCCTATGTGATGGATGCAATATTTCTTTATGGATTTTATATGTTGTGGATGCGTTATGTTTATGCAATGATGTTTTTTATTTTATGGATGCATTGATGATGGGTATATGATATCTAATGTAAATGAATGTTTTAGAAACATTTATTATGGAAATGTATGTTTATGTATGAAAATATGTATCTGCAGCTAGATGTTTTAAATGCAATTTCAATGATGATGATTTGTGATGATGTAATATAACTGAATGTTAATGAGTGATGTTCAATGTGATGTATAATGTACAACTAAATGATTCTAAAATGAATCTAATTATTATGCAAACTATCAGCTGTTAATGGTGAACCTTAATGAAATGATATGAAGTTAGAATGAACCTAAATGATATGCATTTTAAACTTGATTTCTAAAATGAACCTAATTATTATGCAAACTATCAGCTATTAATGGTGAACCTTAATGAAATGATATGCAATTTTAATGGATTAGAATGAACCTAAATGATATGCATTTAAAATAGATTAGAATGACATGTAATTTAAATTGTCTAAATGAATCTAATTAATATGTAATTAAAAATGGATTAAATGAGTCTAATTGGTATGCAAAAATGGATTAAAATGGACCTAAATGACATGCAATTTAAGTGATCTAAAATGAATCTAATTAATAGGCAAAGTGATTTATAATGAATCTAAATGAGATGCAATTTAAGTGATCTAAAATGAATCTAATTAATATGCAAAGTGATTTATAATGAATCAAAATGAGATGCAATTTAAGTGATCTAGAATGAATCTAATTAATATGCCAAGTGATTTATAATGAATCTAAATGAGATTAACTGATTATGATATGTAGTTAGGCAATACACGGGATGCATGCTAGGTGATAGGTGGGATGATCAGGTCCTGATACACATGATGTTCTTTGTTTTGATCCTGAGGGGTAAGGCTGTGGGAGAGGGGATTAGGTGGAGAAATGATAGGGGTGTATGGATGGGGTATGGGCAAGAGTGGGAGCGTCTAGAGAATGGTGGTGGGGGGACGAGAGGAATGCTTAGGTCATGAAATGCCTCATCATTGAGGGGGGATTTGGTTTGGTTCAAGATGTGTTGAGTGGAGATATGGTCGGGGAAATGGGGTTAGTGAGGAAATTTTAGATGGGGGGGAAGTGATTATTAAATCTAGGCCGAGTTGTGATGATTGAATGAGTGATTAGGATGATGATTTTAAGCTAGTAACAGCAGTTGCAAAAGATTATTTGAGAGCATTTCTTAGTTTACTGTAGCAATGTAGGATACAATTCACAAAGGTAAAAAATGACCTAGGTGATGATGTATATCCCACGATTGCATGGACTAGATCCACAAAGAGTAGGTTGATTCCATGCATGCCCAAGGTAGTATAATCTTGCCTAGCCTAGGAAGGGGACTCATAGAGATGAGTGCGAATAATACATATAAGGTTTTAAGGCCTATATATGCAAATGGAACACATCATGCTAGAACTGACCTAGACTTTTAAGATATGAATACTATTTTTGGAGTAATGGAACCAACCCACAAGGACAGCATACAGAAACAATTGACTTTGTCTACTCTAGGTGTTGTCCACTGCTTGCCATGATATAATGAGATCAAGGGAGCTTTGGAAATGACTTAGAGCGAGACAAAAAGATAAAAAGCAATAATCAAAAAGACCAACTGAAAGATACAAAAAAACTTTGTGTGCTCTTGCCAAGAGACATGATGATAGAATGATAGATTTGTTGCAAGTATGAGGTTAATCAGTGTTGTCATTGATGTCAACATACTCATATTGCATTGACAAGAAGGATTGGATGAGTTGTGTGCTGAGGATATTGAGAAAATTAGTCTCAGTCAGGAACAGTGAAGAACAGTGATGAGAAGAAGGCAAAAGTACTCAATAGGTTGATGATCAAAGGATGCGGATTAAAGGGTTTGTAGATATGAGTCTTGAGATGATCCAATTAAGTTTTTAGAGGTCCGCATGAAGATTTGAAGAAGTTGTGATTGATCAAGTAGAACCGGTTCTGGGAGATGCTCTGGAGGGATAGAGTGTTACAAAGAGGTCCGGTGAGAGCCAGAAGTGCATTGTCTTATCTTGCAGATTGGATGGAGTGTTTGGGATGTCCTTGTGATGTGTCATCTCAATTTGTTCATGATTTGGAGGTCCAGAAGCACATGTTTCAGTATGATAGTGGCAAATAGACTATGCTCTTGATGTTCCAGATGAGGAAGAGAAGAGATTCTGGTGAGTAGAGGAAGTGCGGATGTTCCTGGTCATTCAGGCAAGCATGTGAAGGTTCTTGGATCATGTTGAGGTTGTGTTGTTGGTCCACATTGGTGGTAGAGCCCAGAATTGAAGATATTCTTCTGGATGAAGTTCTTGTTCAGACTAGCCAACTGGATGAGTTGTTCATCTTGTGAATATTCTTGTGGTGGCCGACCGGATGTGTTATTCATCTTGCGAATGTTCTTATGGTTGATTGCCAACTTAGATGATTGTTCCTAAGTCGATGTCTTGTATAAATAAAGGTTTGTGAATTCATTTCAGAGTGTGTTAAGGAGTGGATGAGTGTGGTATAGTGAAAGAGTGAAAGGTACAGTAGGTGTGTCTCAAGCTTAAATGGAACTGATCCAGACATAGTGAAGATGTCATTCTCTAGTTCAAGGTTGTGATACTTATGATCTTGTAGACAGTGTGTCTCTTGTAGGCAATGTGCCTCTTTGTGAGCAGTGTGCTCAGGCAGTGAGCCCTGACTGGCATGTGCCATTTATTTTTCTTATTCTTCTAATAGAGAATAATCCTTGGGTTAATCACCCCATGGTTTTTCCCTTAACTGGGTTTTCCATGTCAAAAATCTTGGTGTCAAATGTGTTGATGATTATCTGCTCCAGTGTTTATTCTTTATGCTTTCATGAATGATTAATTGATATGTTGTTAACTAACAAGAAGAATCAAGTGTTTGAAGTAGAAGCAAAGTTTTTGCACAACTGATTCACCCCTCCCTCTTAGTTGTGTGCCCTAGATCTAACAATTGGTATCAGAGCCAAGTTCCTCTGAAAGGAGCTTAACCGCTTGAGGAGATCCAGGATGTCATCATACAAGAAGGATAGTCTGAAGTTTGATGGAACCAATTTCTCACTCTAGAAAGGTCGCATGAGATATCACTTGGAATGTATGGGAAAAGCATACCTGTCCATGATCACAAAGGCTTATGTACCTCCACAGGGTGTTCCAACAACACTGAATGAAATCACAGATGCTGAAAATAATTTGCGGACCAAAGAAGCTCTTCTAAGTGCATTGAATGATTCAGAGCTCTCAAATGTTATTGACCTACCAACTACATATGAGATCTAGGTCAAACTGGAACTTCTGCATGAAGGAGATGAGTTTGTTAAGAGTGCAAGGTTGCAAAGTTTGAAAGGGAAATTTGAAAGATTGAAGATGAGAGATGATGAAAACATCACTACCTTTATGCCAAGAGTGAATGAGCTGGTATGTGGAATCAGGAATGCTGGTGGAGTTCTGGATGAAAATGAAATTATTTGCAAAATTCTCAGATCCCTTCCTACTGCCTACAAAATCAAGGTTGTTGCCATTGATGAATTTAGAGCCCATACAACTGTTACAAGAGAGCAATTGGATGGCAAATTGGCTGCATTTGAAATGACTGATTTTGCAGATGATCCCCCCAAGACTAAATCTGCATTCAAAGCCAGTGCCTCTGTGAAAGGCAAACAAAGATTTGATCCGGGAGAGAACTCCTCAAGGAAGCTATCATGGTATGATCAAGCAAGGAAAGACATGGAAGAGGAAGAAGTAGAAACAGCTCATCTTGAAGCCCTCATTGCAAAAAGACTGCCAAGAGGATCCAGTAAGTATGAAGGAAAATTACCCTTTAAGTGCTTCACTTGCAATAAGATTGGTCATTTTGCTTCAAGATGTCCGAAAAGATCTGCAAGGTCAAATGCTAATAGACAAAGGTTCCAAAAGAACTGTTATTATGTTTATGAAGAAGATAATGAAGGAGTAATAGATGATGAATAAGAAATGGGAAGCAAATCCGGAAATGAATGGGTATTTATTGCCATCAAGGAAGAAGAGTCAATATCCTCTGAATCTGTCAATCATAAAGTTGTGGAAAGAGCTTTGGCTGCCCAAGTTGCAGAAAAGGATGATTGGGTTATTGACAGTGGATGTTCTCACCACATGACAGGTGACAAGAACAAGTTCTTAGATTTGGAAAGGTATGAAGGAGGAATGGTAAAGTTTGGTGATAATTTTTCTGGCAGAATCAGAGGTAGGGGAACTATTTCTTTTGATGGAAAGAGCAAAACCGGTAATGTACTATATGTTGAAGGGTTGAAGCACAATCTTCTCAGTGTTGGTCAGTTGGTGGACAAAGGAAATGATCTCCAGTTCAAGAATGGAAGATGTAGGATCTTTGAAAGTTCTGGAACTGAGATTGCATCTGGTACTCAAACAAAAGGTAATATCTTCCATCTAGTTGGTTCTAATAAAAGTTGTCTATTTGTTCAAGTTGATCAGAGTTTGTTATGGCATAGAAGAATGTGTCATGTGAATTTTGATAACATCATCAAGATAAGCAATACTCAGGCTATAAGAGATCTTCCAAAATTGGTGAAACCTACAAATAGTTTGTGCAAAGAATGTTAGCTAGGTAAACAAAATAGAGTCTCTTTCAAAAGCAAGGATCATTCCTCTACCGGATTGTTGGAATTAGTTCATACTGATCTCTGTGGTCTGACAAGAATCAAGAGTATGCAAGGTGATAGATATTTCATGTTGCTAATTGATGACCATTCCCAGATGATGTGGGTTACCTTCCTAAAAGAGAAATCAGAAGCCCTTGAGAAGTTCAAAATCTTCAAGGCTATGGTAGAGAATCAAACTGGATTGAAACTGAAATGTCTAAGGTCTGATAGAGGTGGTGACTTCACATCTGGTGAATTCATAGACTTTTGTGAGAAGCATGGCATAAGAAGACAGTGGTTTGCTCCTAGGACTCCACATCAGAATGGAGTAGTTGAGAAAAAGAACCAGACCATCCAGGAAGTAGCTAGGACAATGATGATGGAAGCAAATGTCCCTCAGATGTTTTGGAGAGAAGTTGTCAGCACTGCAGTCTACACCCTTAATCGAGTTCAAATTAGAAGCAATACCGGTAAGACTCCTTATGAACTTTGGTTTGGCATAACTCCCACTATGAGATATTTTAGAGTATTTGGTAGCAAGTGTTACATCAAAAGAGATGAAGATTTAGGAAAGTTTGATGCTAGAAGTGATGAAGGAATTTTCTTGGGTTACTCCACTCAAAGCAAAGCATACCAATGTTACAATAAGAGATTGACAAAGATGATAGAAAGTACAAATGTGAAGGTTGATGAAGGAATTGAGAAGCCCTCAAGATTCTATGAATGTGATGAAGATGATCAGAATGATTCTCTGGTGCAAGGAGCTCAATCCTCCTCTGAAATTCAAATACAGACTGATCTTGTAAATCAGGAAGAAGAAGTTTGCCTAAATGAGCTTGATCAAGAATTAGTAGTGCAAGAAACTCCCAAAGTTCCAAGGTATGTAATTCTAAATCATTCTGAAGATCAGATTATAGGTGACAAAAGCAAAGGGGTACAAACAAGGAGGAAAATTGCTCAAGATTCAAATGAATACTATCTGATTTCAAAGATTGAACCTAAAACAATTAATGAAGCTTGCAATGATGAAAACTAGACCAAAGCAATGGAAGAAGAGTTGATGCAAATTGAGAAAAATCATACTTGGGATCTTGTTCCCAGACCTAGAAACAAGAATGTGATTGGAACCAAATGGGTCTTCTGGAACAAACTAAATGAAGTTGGTGAAGTAATAAAAACCAAAGCTAGATTGGTCTGCAAAGGCTACTCTCAAATAGAAGGAATTGATTTTGAAGAAACTTTTGCTCCGGTGGCAAGAATTGAAGCAGTCAGATTATTTCTTGCATTTTCTGCCTTCAAAGAGTTCAAGGTATATCAGATGGATGTCAAGTCTACCTTCTTAAATGGTGATTTGGAAGAAGAAGTATACATTGAACAACTGGATGGATTTCAATTGTCTGATCATGATGATATTGTTTACAAGTTGAAGAAAGCACTATATGGTTTGAAGCAAGCCCCAAGAGCATGGTATGAAAGGTTGGATAAGCATCTTGTGCAGATTGGTTTCAACAAAGGTACTACTGATAGTAATATATATTTCCAAATAGATAAGGAAAACATCTTGATTGTTGAAGTATTTGTTGATGATATCATCTTTGGAGGGAAAGACAGTATGTGTAAAACTTTTGCAAATCAAATGAAAAGTGAGTTTGAAACGTCAATGCTTGGTGAAATGAATTTCTTCTTGGGTCTGTAAATTACTCAGACAAAGAAAGGCATCTTTATCTGTTAGACCAAATATGCAAAAGAATTGTTAAGGAAATTCAGAATGGAAGATTCAAAGCCAATGAACACTCCTATGGCAACTGGATGTAAGTTGAGCAAAGATGATGACTCTCCTAAGACAAATCAGACCAAGTACAGAACAATGATTGGAGGACTACTATATCTCACTCAGACTAGACCAGATATAATGCAGGCTGTTGGTCTTGTGGCAAGATTTCAGGCTGATCCTAAAGAATCTCATGTTATGGCAATCAAAAGAATTTTTAGATATCTAAAGGGGACAGTTGAGTATGGTTTATGGTATCCTAGAGATCATGATTTCTTTCTTCATGCATATACAAATGCAGATTGGGCAGGAGATGTGGATGACCAGAAGAGAACAAGTGGAGGAGCATTCTTTTTGGGAAAAAGATTGGTTTCTTGGCTAAGAAAGAAACAAGAGGCAATATCTCTGTCTACAACTAAAGTAGAATACATTACAGCAGCAGGTAGTTGCACTCAGATTTTATGGATGAAGCAGATGCTAAGAGACATTAAAATTGAATATGAGGAGCCTATCACAATTTTCTATGATAATTCAAGTGCAATTAATATTTCTAAGAATCCGGTATTGCATTCTAAGACTAAGCACATATCTATCAAGTTTCACTTTTTGAGAGAACAAGTGAACAAGGAAGAAGTCAGATTGGAGTATGTACCCTCCAAGGATCAGATTGCAGATATTTTTACCAAACCTCTTCCCAAGGACTCTTTTGAGTATCTCCGGGAGAAGTTAGGGGTCATGGCCCCCCCGGTGATGAACTAGGATGCACTGATGTGCATCAGTCTGGTGGATATCACAGTAATATCTTGTGATCCGGATTGATGATAGGGAGCTGCTACTAAGGGGGAGCAGCTGGTATGATTCTGATGTGTTAGAGTTGCAAGTATGAGCCCTTTTCCATTGATGTCAAAGGGGGAGCGAAGACATGTGAAAAACAAGTAGTTGATGATAAAAGGGGGAGCAGTAAAGGAAGAGAAGACATGTGAAGAGGTGTTGCTGATAGGGGGACCTATGACAGAAAGGAGAAGATCTTGTCTTGATGGTTTTTCACATCATATGTTGCCATCAATGATAAAGGGGGAGATTGTTGCAAGTATGAGGTTAATCAGTGTTGTCATTGATGTCAACATACTCATATTGCATTGACAAGAAGGATTGGATGAGCTGTGTGCTGAGGATATTGAGAAAATTAGTCTCAGTTAGGAACAGTGAAGAACAGTGATGAGAAGAAGGCAAAAGTACTCAATAGGTTGATGATCAAAGGATGCGGATTAAAGGGTTTTTAGATATGAGTCTTGAGATGATTCAGGCAAGTTTTTAGAGGTCCGCATGAAGATTTGAAGAAGTTGTGATTGATCAAGTAGAACCAGTTCTGGGAGATGCTCCAGAGTGACAGAGTGTTACAAAGAGGTCCGGTGAGATCTGGAAGTGCATTGTCTTATCTTGCGGATTGGATGGAGCGTTTGGGATGTCCTTGTGATGTCTCATCTCAATTTGTTCATGATTTGGAGGTCCGAAAGCACATGTTTCAGTATGACAGTGGCAAATAGACTGTGCTCTTGATGTTCTGGATGAGGAAGAGAAGAGATTTTGGTGAGCAGAGGAAGTGCGGATGTTCCTGGTCATTCAGGAAAGCTTGTGAAGGTTCTTGGATCATGTTGAGGTTGTGTTATTGGTCCGCATTGGTGGTAGAGCCCGGAATTGAAGATATTCTTGTAGATGAAGTTCTTGTTTAGACTAGTCGACCGGATGAGTTGTTCATCTTGTGAATATTCTTGTGGTGGCTGACCGGATGTGTTGATCATCTTGCGAATGTTCTTATGGTTGATTGCCAACTTAGATGATTGTTCCTAAGTCGATGTCTTGTATAAATAAAGGTTTGTGAATTCATTTCAGAGTGTGTTGAGGAGAGGATGAGTGTGGTATAGCGAAAGAGTGAAAGGCAGAGTAGGTGTGTCTCGAGCTTAAATGGAACTGATCCAAACATAGTGAAGATGTCATTCTCCAGTTCAAGGTTGTGATACTTATGATCTTGTAGACAGTGTGTCTCTTGTAGGCAGTGTGCCTCTTTGTGAGTAGTGTGCTCAGGCAGTGAGCCTTGACTAGCATGTGCCATTTATTTATTTTATTCTTCTAACAGAGAATAATCCTTGGGTTAATCACCCCGTGGTTTTTTCCTTAACCGGGTTTTCCACGTCAAAAATCTTGGTGTTAAATGTGTTGATGATTATCTACTCCAGTGTTTATGCTTTGTACTTTCATGAATGATTAATTGATATGCTGTTAACTAACAAGAAGAATCAAGTGTTTGAAGTAGAAGCAAAGTTTTTGGACAACTGATTCACCCCCCTCTCAGTTGTGTGCCCTAGATCTAACAAGATTTGTGTCCATTGTAGGAAAGATATATCCTAGGACGCAAATTAGTTGATGTTGATTAGAAACTTTTTGGAAGATGGGAAAAAGAACATTCTGGCCAGATGTAAGATTATAGTTGGTATGTTGATTGATGATTTTTGTGCTAGGGACCATGTTTCCAGCGTATATGTAGCATGTGTATCAGTTGTTAGATCTAGAAAGCTCAGTGAACGGGGACCATCCAAATGGGTTGGATGTGTGCATCTTATGTACCTGAGTACTAGAAACGTCCTTCATATTCTAGACTACCTACATACCCTATGTCCATGAGATCAAGGTACTTTTAAGATGTGGGCGAGATGAATATGTAGTTCTGGCAAGACTTGATGATGTGGGAATGGTTTGGGATGGGTGTGATGTGATGAAGATTGATGATTGTGATGAGATGTGTTGTTTTGTTTTGGATTTTCTATCTTTTCTATTATTTTTGTATTTTATGATTGTGCGATGTTTTTGGATTTTTTGATTTTGTATGTACAAAAGGGGAGCTTACAAGGATCCTCGTTCCATGAGTTGGGCTGTGGGTGAGATGATGGGACTTGATGTTTCAAAATTCCAAGCCATGGGATGCATGAGATATGAAGTGGTGTGACGGAAAGAGGACTTATTAGATGGTAGTACCAGCCAACTACGCATGGAGCTTGAAATAGGTTTTCACCATGGTACTTATCCAAGGCATCACTAAAGTGATTTTCACTATTGGAAGTTTTTATTGCACTCTGATTTTTCTTGATTTTTTGATTTTTTGGTGTTTTTTGATTTTATAATTTTTTTTATTTTTTGACTTGGGGTACTAGATGGGTTATGCATAGAATATCTTGAGATGCAGGATGTTCTTTGGCTCATCCAGAGGCTGCCCCTCAGGTGTTGCAAGATGATATACTCCTGATCCATAATCAGTTGTGACGACATAAGGTCCTAGTCAATTGGGTTCAAACTTGCCTTGCTTAGGATGCTCTTGGAGGTTCTTCTGATTTTCCATTAGGACAAGGTCACCTACCTCAAAGTTTCAGGTTTTGATTCTTTTGTTGTAGCTTCTTCTGAGGTAGTTTTGATATGCTTGTAGGTGATTCAATGCATTCAAGCATTTCTCATCCAGCAGTTCTAGTTGATGCAACCTTGCAATGCGATATTCCTCATCAGAGATAATGTTTTGCAAGGACACTCAGAGAGATGGGAGCTCGACCTCTATAGGTAAAATGGCTTTAGATCCGAATACTAGTGAGAATGGAGTGGCTCCTATAGGAGTGTGGATGCTTGTGTGGTAGGCCCATAGGGCAAGGTTGAGTTGGAGGTGCCAGTCATAGCCAGCTTCATTGACTATCTTCTTGAGAATGCGGAGGATGGTTTTATCAGAAGCCTCTGCTTGACCATTTCCTTGAGGGTAATATGGTGTAGAGAAGTGGTGTTTGATGTCAAATTTTTCGCACAAGGTGCGAACTTCTTGGTTTTTGAAGGGCTTTCCATTATCGATGACGATGGAATGTTGGATACCATATCAGCAGATGATATAGTGGAGGATAAATTTTGAGATTTGGATGCCTGTGGTGAAGGTGAGTGGTATTGCTTCCACCCACTTTGTGAAGTATTCGGTAGCAGTGATAATGAACTTATGGCCATTGGAGGATGGAGGATGTATTTTCCCTACAAGGTAAAGTCCCCATTGTGAGAAAGGCCATGGTGTTGTGATTGGTTGCAGCTCTTGTGCTGGTGCGTGGATGAGATCGCCATGCTATTGACATGGGAGGCATTTCTTGATAAACCTGTGGGAATCTTGTTCCATTGTTGGCCAATAATATCCAGTCCTGAGAATCTTTTTAGAAAGAGTGGGTCCACGTGAATATGCCCCATAGATGCCTACGTGTACCTCTTCCAAGGCTACTTTGGCTTCCCTAGAGTTTAAACATCGTAGAAGTGTGCCATCAAGACTCCTTTTGTATAGGGTGTTGCCTACGAGAATGAAACGGGAGGCTCGACGGATGAATGATTTTCTCTATGATGTGGATAGGTTAGGGGGAGAATGTTGTTGTGGAGGTATAAGTATGTTTCTTGGTACCACAGGGATAAGGGACCAACAACTTCGCACACTAGTTCGGATTGAGGAACATCATATGCTGGGATGGGGAGTTCTTCGATTAGGAACTCACATTTCTTCTTGTCCTTCTTCATGTCTACCAGAGATCTGATAGTTGCCATGGCATCTGCTGCTTTGTTATTGAGTCTTGGGATTTGCTCGAAATGGATGTCCTCAAAGTAGTCTTTGAAATCATCAACCATCTTCTTATATGGAAGGAGCTTATCATCCTTGGTTTTGTATTCATTATTGACCTACCTGATGACCAGTTGAGAGTCGCCATAGACAATTAGCTTTTCAATTTTCCATTGGATGGCCATTCAGAGACCTATGATAAGGGCCTTATACTCTGCTATGTTGTTGGTGCATGGAAATGTGATCTTGAAGCATTTAGGAATTGTGTCACCTTGAGGGGTAACAAACAGGATGCCTGCCCTTGAGCCTTTGTGAGTGTATAACCCATCAAAATACATCTTCCATGTGTCTGTGGTTGGTGTGATTATCAAGATAGCTTCATCAGGAAACTCCGCTATTGTAGGATGTTCTACCGAGAGAGGTGCTTCAGCCAGCTAATCTACTATAACTTGCCCTTTGATGGCCTTTCTCTCAGTGTATTCTATATCAAACTCCATGAGAATCATGACCCATTTAGCCATTCTCCTAGTAAGAGTAGCTTTGTTTAACAGGTACTTCAGTGGGTCGATCTTGGCGATGAGCTTGGTTTTGTGATCATAAAGACAAGGTCTAGACATGCTCATTCAATTTGTGTGTAGTTGAGCTCATACGAGATCAAGGTGCAGCTAATATAGTAGATGGATCTTTCTTTCCCCTGCTCATCAAGTTGTGCTAGCAAGGCTCTGATAGCTGTCTCTGTTGCAGAGATGTAAAACAGGAGGTGTTCGCCTTGCCTTGGTGGAGTTAGCATAGGAGGATTAGCTAGGTATTCTTTTAGTTGGTCAAAGGAATCCTGACACTGAGTGTTCCAGATGAAAGCTATGTATTTTTAGAGCAGATGCTGGAATGGTTGGCACTTATCAACAAGTTGGGCAATGAATCGTCAGATAGACTGGAGTTTCCCCTGTAGGCTTCGCAGCTATTTTAGTGTTTTTGGATGTGGCATTTCAGTGATAGCCTTGACCTTTGCAGGATCAACTTTGATTCCTCTTCTTGAGACTATGTATCCTAGAAGTTTGCCTAAGGTGACACCGAAGATGCATTTCTTTGGATTCAAATGGACATTATATTGTTCTAACCTATCAAAGATTTTGGCCAACACATCGAGGTGGTCTTCTCTGGTCTTTGATTTTCCTAGCAATTCATCCACATAGTCTTCCATGATGTGGTGGAAGAGGTCATGGAAGATGACGGTCATAGCTCTTTAATAGGTAGCTCCTGCATTTTTCAGGCCAAATGGCATTACCACCCAGCAGTATGTTCCCCATGGACATATGAAGGCTATTTTGTGTTGATCCTTTTCTGTGATTTTTATTTGGTTATATCCTGAGAAACCATCCATAAGGGATAACATTTCATGTCCTGCCGTAAGATCCACTATCATGTCGATGTTTGGTAGTGGGAAGTCATCTTTTGGACAGGCCTTGTTGAGATCCCTGAAATCGATACAACAGCAGATTTGGCCATCCAATTTAGCAACTGGCACTAGGTTTGAAACCCATTCAGGATAATCGATTGGGCGAATGAACCCAACATCCAGTAATTTCTTTATCTCTGCTTTGACTAGGAGAGCCACCTAAGGATTCATTTTTCTGATCTTCTGTTTGACTGGTTTCACATCAGGGCGTACTATCGAATGATGAACAACTAAGGTGGGATCTAGCCCTGGCATGTCTGCATAGGTCCACGCAAAATTGTGATTTCTACGTGTGAAGAAGGACAAGAAGTCCTCATGTTCTGATATGCTGAGAGATTCTGCTTGGTATGTGATTTTCAGCTCTTCCTTTGTCCCCAAATTCATTTCCTGAGCTGGTTCTACCAAGATGGGTGATCTGTCTGGATATACTTTGTCTACCTTGGGAAGGCCCATGCTTCCATCTCCTGGCACCTCGTGGAGGTTTTCACTAGGAGATACGTCTTTTGTTTTTACTTTTTTAGGATCTGATACTACCACAGAATGGTTTTCACCATCAGATCCATTGTTGATTTTTATGTTTTTATGACTGGAAGCAAGGGTTCTCTCCTCGAAATAGGCATTCGTATCAAGCTCCATGATGTAGCTGGCTCTGTGATCTCCCAAAGGGAAGTGATCTCTTACCCCCATCATTTCAGCGATGGCCTCATCGTTAGGTACGATGTCGAAGACAGGAGGTCCTCGTTGGTCCCAGTCAATGAGGTTGGGGTATACTAAGGGTAGGTCATTGGATGATGAGGTGAGAGTGGTGACTAAGTAGGTGGTGCAAATGGACGAGTCGAAGAAGTCGGCAAAGTTACTAAAGGAGTCTTGAAGGCCCGTTTCATTAATATTGTTGACGTCTAAGGAGACTGTAGCGGCCTTGGCTAAGATACACTCGCTGGTAGTGAGGATGCATTATGGTTGACTGTACCCTAACCCTTGAGTATAGGAATTCTTTGTTGCTTGCAATGGTTCCACAATTCCCTATTCATGAAGGCCAATACCACCTTGTCCTTTATAGCCCATGCTTTTGACAATTTCAGAACCTTTGCCATAGATTGTTGTTGGGATTGTGGGGGCTTCTTGCTCAAGCTCTTCATCTTTGTAAAGCTAAGATGAAATATCTTCGAGTACATCCTGATCCAGGAGGTGCTTCTCGAAGATGGGTGAGGGTTTGCACTTGATGATGACTATATTGGCTGCCTCTATTTTTGGGATGCCGAATGTCTTAGGGTTGGGTAATGTGCCCACACAAAAGGTGTCGTGTAGGTCATATTTCCCACATCCCATGTCAGATAGCTTAATCTAGACCTTGGGTGGTGGAGTTGCTTGGTATGAAGTGGAGGTGCTATGGTGGAGATATTGTTGATACGCGTAGAGTTGTTGGAGAACATGCGGCGGTATTTGGGGATTGGTTTGTTGTATAGATGTTGTTATGGGATTATGTGGATATGTGATAGTGGATGGATTGACGTTGGGTATGTGGACGTTGGATTGATTAGATGTGTTGTGAGGTGTTTGTGAGAATAATTGTCATAGGTATGCAATGGTTTGAGGGTTGGGTGGGGGTACACTCATGGAGGTGCTTGCTTGTGTGATGTTTCCTTGTATGCCCAAGGTGATTAGTGGAATGGAAGGGTTTGTGGTAGTTGTGGTAGTGGAGGTGATGACAGGTTGGGAGATGGTAAGGATGGTGGTATTTGTGGGAATTGTAGACGTGGTAGCAGTTGAGCTTGTGGAAGTGGTAAATATAGTAGGTATTGATGTTTGAGAAGCGGTGGGTTGGGTATGTGATGTAGATGCTTGGGTATTTGATGGGGTAGGAACGATTGTAGAGGTGGATGGTTGTGATGATGTCGTGATGGGGGGGAGTTGAGAACCAATTTTAAGAAGATGATCAAGATATCTACTTGGGTCTGACCTTAGTATTTTATCAAGTAGTTCCATGTTATTGGCGTCTTGTGTAAAGCTCAAGACATCTAGATCATCTTGGGAAATGGTGGGGACATTTTGTGTTGGTGGTGGTGGTGGTCATTGTTGTAAGTAACTAAAGGGATTTTCGTTGGGACCATATTGGGGGATGTAAGAGTATGTATGTGGGTTTAGATTGATGGGTATGTTGTAGCTATTGGTGTTGGGCATGCTAAATTGCCAATGTTCTGCCATTTCTTGTTTCTTTTTGCTTTGTGATCTCGTGATGGGCATGCACGTATATGGAGTGGAAGATTGATATGTCTTTCTAAGGATTTTATCCTAAGGGTGATACGAATGGATGATATTGATTTTTTTTTGCACAAATTTTGGACCAAAATGGAGGATGATGATGTTTGTTTTGATGAAAAGGGGTTTTGATTTTGATGTTTTTTTTTGATTGATGAGGATGATTAGGATGATGTTTTTTTTTTTGGAATGACTTGATGGTCGACAAGTTGAGCTTTAGACAAGATCTAGATTTTGGCACAAATGGATGATTTTCTTTGTTTAGGGTAGACTAATGACCTTACGCAAAGAGGGATGATTTTTTTTTCTTGAAAGGTAGACTAATGACTTTTCAATGAAAACATGATGATAATGATGATATCTAGATCTAACTTTGGCTCAAAAGGATGACAAGCTTTGGTTGATGATTTGTTGATGGGTTTTTTGATTTGGTTTTAGATTTTTTGAAATGATTTGTTTTGGTCCAAGGAGATATGCAAAAAAGATTGAAGTGGGATGGATAGATATGGATTTGGGCTGATTATGATGTAGCAAAGGGGTCCAACAATGGTGGTGATCGATTCTCTAAGGTCAAAGAGAAGGTGTGATTTTGGAAAATTTTGAAGAAATGGATAGAGTATTGTTAGATTTCTGGGAGGTGGATATGGATTATGGCAGAACAGACAGTGTAGATCACAACTAAATAGGTCTTTATTTCAATAAAGTCAATCTAAAAATAGCGCCAATCCATGGGTGAAATGGTGCTACAATCAGACAGATATGGCGCTAAAACAAGGCAGTGATTGTCGAGGTCCTAAAAAGACATATTTTTGATGACAAATTTTTGGATTTTCTTTGTTTGGAATGTGATCAAAAGATTTGTTATGTCTCTTGGCAATGTTGTTGCAATCAATTCAAGTACAATAATCACACAATAATCAAGATTTTGCTTGGTTTTGAAAAAAAGATGTGTAATTTTATTTAACAAGCACTTTGAACAACCTAAGGTGAGGATGTGATAGTATTTGTTGAATCCCCTAGCTGTGCCTATTCAAAGAGGGTAGCTTCAGGATCTTGGTAGCACCAACTCCTCCTTACAATTGCACACACTTCTCACGCATACCAAGATCCAGGTTTCTTATAAGGCTTGTCCCTCACCAAACCTTTAGATTGTCCCTGCTACCTCAGCTAAGAACCGCATGAATCGGGGCCGCTTCAAAGGTTTCCCTTCTGCGTCAACAAATAGAAGGATTTTGGCTTGCTAAACAATGGTTCATAGTAAGGGCATCTATTCAGGTGGTTATACGTGTGGCAATGCTACTCTTCGTTATGGAGTCTCCCAACCTCCAAGGGTTATGCCTTGGAGGGTTTTGGGGGAGGTTAGCTGTTGGTATAACACAACAATGGTTGTTGGTATAACACAACAACACTTGTCGCTTGAGACTTTCGTCCCAAATGTCTTATTTTATATAGCGGCTTGGAAGAGCTTGGCTTTAGCTTGATGTCGCTTGGGTCATTCCCACCTTTGAAGCAGGGTGGCAGGCCCTCTAAGGATTACAAAAGTAATACAATCACAAAAAAATACTTTTGATCCCCAAGTTCATACAAAGATGCGAGGGGAGAGCATATGTATTCTCTATGATTGCATCACACTAAACATGGTTCATTTTAGATCTTTGGATTAGATTAGGTGTGATTAATGCAAGTTTTTGTGAGAAGCTTTTGATTCCCAAGGTCACCAAAATGGTGCGAGGGAAGAACATACGCTTTCACACCACAAGCAAAAAGAGCACAAGACACTTCACACAATTTTTTTAAAAATGACTTTCTTGATTATATGCGTGAAAGATGCAAGTTGTTGTTCTTTTTAACCAAATGCTTTCAATTGATGCAATTTGTGGTTCTTTTTAAAGCCCAAATTGAAGTGTTTGGATTGTTGGCTGTTGGCACACAAATTGTAAATTTTAGAACACCAAAGTAAATGTTTGGCACACACTCACACACAAAGATTTGTTTGATTGTTGTTTTGTTCAATTTTAATTGCACCAAATCAAAGTGTTTGCCTAACTAACATGCAAAAGGGTTCATTTTAAGTTGCAAATTGAAGTGTTTTGCTAACTAGAAATCAAACCATCCTGCAAAAAGCTTGTTAGTATCTCTGAAATGACAGCAAAGACCTGCAACACACTTGTCAGTACCTACACAGATAGAAAAGTTAATTTTTAAGATCGCGCTAAAATATATATATAATAGCGCCACTACGAGCAGAACAACCTAACTTACACAGATGGCGCTAATTAAAAATACAACGCTAATAAAAGACTATGAAAGCGACAAAACATACAATAGTGCTACACTATTACCACAAAAGTGCTAATACATCAAGTAGAAAGTGAAAAAATGGAAGATAGTGTTGATCTAAGTATATGAAAGCACCACTGTGCAACTTTCCAGAGAGCCTGTTTATCCTACGGATAGCGCTGATATGGGAGATAGCGCTGATACAGCACTGAACACGTCTAACTTGCAAAAAGTGGTCTTTCTGATGAACACAAAGGGTCAGACAGCAAAGTGGAAGTCTTGGTTAATCTTGTTAGTCATTAGTAAACCAAAAAAACAAGCCAAAACAAACACTATGATGCATGTTAGATTTTGTGCAAAAATTTTGGCATAACCTCCCCTTGTCCAATCGATATTCCAATCAAAATAGAGAACAATCAAGTCATAAAAATAGTAGAAATATCATTAGGGCGTAGATAAAATGTGAAGGAGTTTTGGAAGAAAATATGCTGCTAAAATAGCACCAAAATAGGAAACGGCGCTAAATGGAGCTAGTGATGGCGTTGCTGCGTAGGTATGATGGTGCCAGACCTATAAAAGCACATATCTTAACCAAAAACTCACAACACAAATTAGATTTGGACCTTGTGGGTCCCACCGAGCATGCCAATGTAGATTAGATATGCAAATAAGGAAGAAATACTAAACAAAATGCAATAAACACAAAGCTATACCTTACAAGCAAACCTAATCCCATCAAGGGAGGAAAGAGCCTTTACACCCAAAACAAGCTCCTAGACAAAGATAATCCCTAGACAATGAATTAAAATGTGAAATGCTACTCAAAGTTGTAAACTCACTATTCGAGCTCAAGAGTTATTTTGGCATGGTAACTTTGCATAAACTTGGGTCATGAAAATGGATGGAGAGAGGTTCTATTTATAGATTTTTGGAAGGGATTTTGATCCAAAGGTGGAGATTGATTTGAAAGATCAATGGTGGAGGATAAAGGTAATGTGGAGGGCCTAGATTCAATCTTGAATGAATGGAGGGCTAAGAATAAAAGTGAATCTTTTATTCATTTTGGAAAAATGGGTTATTTAATGAGCATGGGGGTGAAGGATTATTTTGGAATTAAAGATTCATATGGGGGAATGCAAATGAATTAAAATTCATTGGGGAAGAGAGGAAATAAATGGGTATGGGTGTGTAAGGAAAATTAAATGTGATGTGGGATGTTTTTAAATAAAAAATTGACTTATGTAAATTTAATTCAATTTTTTATTTGGAGGATGTGGGGAAGGGTGTTAAACAAGGTTTGACCACCCAAATGAAGGGGTTAGGATTAATTAAACACATGTTTTATTTAATTAATCCTAGGGCTAGGATGATGTAGGCTAGGATAGGTAATTAAATAATAGCTATTTAATTATCTAGGGTAGGGATAGGTCAATTAGTAGGCTAGATTAATTAGTTAACATGGTTTTAACTAATTAACTAGATTTAGTGAAAAGGGGGAAATTGATTTAATAAATATTGTATATTTATTAAATCAATTGGCTAAGGTTGGGACTATTGAATTAATGAAATTAATTCAATTGTTGGGATAAAATGATGGAAAATAGTGAAATGGAGGGATAATTAATTAAATAAAAATTTAATTAATTGGTTAGGAGGGAAATTGGTGTGTTTAGGGTTGTCGGGAGTTAGTTTGATGGTAGAAGATATTTTTAGGTGTCTACACCCTTTATATAGGAAAGGAACATATCAAGTTTTTAAATGAACGGTGGAGATTAACTCAACACTGACAATCTAGATTACATCAATAAGTGCCATCACAACATCTCATATCAATTCCTGGATTACACTATCTTTTATGAAAAAGATGAAAAATAGCCTCCAAATACATTGAATCTAGTCAATTTGACTAGACAACTCAATATATTAATAGAAAAGAACATTTTTAAAGCATAGAAAAGACAAAATAGAGTCACATGCTACCCCGAATATAGCTATTTACAATTATGAAAAGATTACATTCTTTAAATATTCAAAATAATATCAAGACTCTTCATCTAAATTAATTTTGTCTTCATCAGCCAGCTTATTGTGGTAGGTTAGCCATGCCTCGAGCGCATGATTGATCTCCGAGGGATCTTGATTCTTCAAATGATTGACCCGATAATTGAACATCTCCAGTTCCTAGCTAAAGCTATTGTATATCTTTTCTATCTCTGCCCCAGCCTTGTGGAATGCTTTGAATTCAGCTTTGAGGTCACTTACCTTATCCAACCTATCTTCCATACTGATCTTGATACTTTCAAAAATTACCTTATGTAATTTGCTTTTACACTTCTTGATATCATAAGGGGCATAGTCATTATAGGATGTTTCCAGGCAATCCTTCAAAGAATCATTGATATCATATATAATTGACTACAACTCCTCATCTGCTGGCTTATATGCTTCCATTATGTTTTCAAAAGTTTCTTTCCTCAAAAGTAGTTGTTGATACCATTCAATGGCTTTGGACAACTTGTCCCTAATTAGAATATTTTCTACTACCAAAGTTTGGGTAGGCAAATCCTTGATGCTCTTTATCCGTGGAAACATATGAGAGTAATATTCATCGAAGAAGTCACATTCTTCACGTAGATCTTTCCATTTTTTATGAAGTTCAACTAGCTTCTTGTGCGCTTGAGCAGAGCCATCGATAGTCTCACATCCATTTTCAAAAAATCTAAACAACCAATTTTTAGTACCTTGGGACTTGGACCTTACCTCGCCTAGTCTTGCCATTTCATCAGTAGATAGGAAAGTGGGCACTGTCCTTATATCTCCTCCCACATCGACTGGCTTGACCAAAAACTGGAGACCAGTGCAGAGTGTTAGAGCAATCAACCACCAGGATCAAATCTGCAAAACCAAATAACCTTCCACACAAGAGAGATAAGCAAAGAGAATGCTATATTGCCATGATACAACAATGTACTGGATTACATAATGTACAATGATGCCTTGGTTATAAAGACCAAGGTGAGATACAAGATGTTGTAGTCATTTGACAAGTGTCTCAATCCTATGACATATGACAACTATAGGATAAGATGACAACTATCAACAACAACTAGAAACATCTAGAAGACAACTAGAATGCTTCCTAAGTCAACTTAGGATGTGAACATGTGTGTGATTATTATTTAACTAATAAATAGTTAAATAATATGAATTATCTACACAACAAAGGTTAAACCAGATAGGTAATAACCCTGTTCACACTAACACCCCCCCTTAAGTGCAACTTAGGGAGGAACAAACAAATGCAAAGATGGGTCCCGGCAACAAGGCCATGTTAGGTACCCATGTACAAACAATCTCTCACAAGTGGAGAAAAGGAGAAAACCTCATGAGAAAAAACTCCTCTCCAAAAGAGAGAAACATGGAAAGAAAAGCATGAAAAAGTGAAGGAAGGAGGACTCAAGAAGACCCCCCAAGGACAACTTCCTTCACCCCAAGCATCAATCGCAAGTGAAGATAACGAGGTGATGCCAAAGGTTTAGTGAAGATGTCTACAACCTGCTCCTCAGTAGGCAAGTACTCCAAGCTGAGAACACTATCCTGGATGAGCTGCCTGATGAAGTGCATGTGGATCTCAATGTGCTTAGTACACTAATGCTCCACGGGGTTGCGAGAAATATAAATGACACTCTGATTATCACTCCAAAGAGTAGTGGGATGATGCGGAGGAAATCCAAACTCAGTCATCAACTGTCGAAGCCAAAGAACCTCTTGGCTAGCCAAAACTGCACCTCGATACTTAGCCTCTGTCGATGATAATACAATAGCTGTCTGCTTCTTGTAAGACCATGTAATCAGACTAGAACCAAGGCAGAAAACAAAGCCAGAAGTGGACTTCCGATCATTAACATCACCAGCCCAATCTAAGTTAGTGAAGCCCATAATTAAAGAAGCTCCCGATGTGTAATGAATGCCAAAGTGTGATGTGCCCTAAATATACCTCAAGATGCATTTGGCTGCCTTCCAATGACTCTCATGTGGCTTCTGAGAGAACCAGGAGACAAGTCCAACTGTAAAGGAAATATCAGGATGACTTTGTGTCAAGTATAAAAGACTACCAACCAACTACCGATACAATGTAGCATCAACTGTGGGAGTAGAGCAACTGGTAGATAGTACAACACCTGACTAAAATGGTATCAGATCCAGGCTAGGAGCCCCAAGCACCTGCAGTGTGGCTTAAGGGGGGTGTTGGAAGTAAGCCACACCTAGACCAATGATGGGCTGGCCACAAGGGGCCAGTAGATCAGTTGGTAGAGCACTCCAACAGTAAATGGAAGGTCCTAGGTTCGAGTCCTAGCTGGTCCATATGAGCTGTAGCTTAACAAATGGTATCAGAGCCAAGTTTCGATCTTGGAGGAAGACTCACTAGATTTGGAAGGATTAGGTGGAGGAGTGGGCTTCTGATCATTCTTCGGCTTTGGTTTGAAGGGAGACTCACTACTTGAAGGAGATTCTATCTTGGGCTTCTTCTTATTCTTACCTTTACCCTTGGAAGATGAGGCCATCAAGGCTTTACTCTTAGAACTAGGAAGTGCATCCATTTGAAGTAACTTGGTTTGCTCCCTAGTAAGACACTCACATAATAGCTCAAAGTTAGGTATCTTAAAGTCTTTCCCAAAGGCATACATAGTAGAATAGAAGGTAGATGAAAACACCTGAAATGGGCCCTTCAACTTTGACAAAATCAAGAAGATACATTCCTTTTCAGTTTTATCATGCCCACACCCTTTCAATTGTGACAAGATCATCTTGAATTTCTCTAGAAAATCTTGGATAGTAGGAAAACTGTCTGGAGAGAGTGATGTCAATTCTACCTCAAGTTGTAAGATTTAGAATTCATTGACAGTACCATACAATTCTGCAAGCTTATCCCAAATTTGCTTAGGTGTTTTACACTCTGCAATATGAAACAACAAGTTGTCTGATACATACAATCCTATGATTCCCATAGCTTCATCTAATTTGTTCTTATAAGCAAATCTTTCAAACTCCTTAGTGAAACTAGGTGGATTATCCTCTAGCATTTGCCAAAGTCCTTTATTTTGTAGTAGTTGTTTCATTTTTAACTTCCATGTGTGGTAATTATGTGGAGTGAGTGGTTTTATAGACACACTTTCTGTCATGTGTAGTAGAAAAAACACCAAGAACCAAAGACTCAAGGGTACTTAAATTGTGCCGTTCACCCCCCAAAATGTGTTAACAATGTGATTGTAACCCCTCGAACAAACTACAATGAATGAATTTGTACAATCGACAAGCTTAAATCAACCATTTATAACACACGGTGATTTTTACAATTTTTGAGCAAAAAATGCTTGTCAAGGGAAAAACAAAAGTTACAATCAGATCCCTTGTGATTTTCTAAGCAATTTCAAAAAAAATTTCACCAGATTTTGATGTCGTATGCAAAAGATATGTCAGTTGCAAGAAAAAAGCACGAACTGTACCTTCAAGCTGAAAAACCTAGCAAAAAATGACGAAATCTGAATAGATCACCTACATGATAGTGAAATTCACTGAACAAACTTTTCGATGACTATAAGAATGCAAAAATCCACCTCCTAGTTTGCAAGATATGGCAAAAAGAAAAAAATCTCCCTCTTTGTCAAAATTTGCAAAAAATTGGTCGTCGGCTTGCATGCGACCAGATCAACGACAGGATCAGGCGATGGAACTAGAAAGAAGGGTGGAGTAGTTTGTTTGTGAGGGGGTAGGCCACCTGCCAAATTAGGCCTCAATCTCCATCAAATAACAAACAAACAAATAATAGTTCTCCTCTCTTCAAAAAAATGGACTGCGTGGCCTGGATGGACTGTCCTGTTCCAGGACAGACTGTTCTACCAGACAGGCTAGCCGAAATGGTGTCTATGTAGGTCAGGTAGACAAACTGCCCAAGTTGACTGAAAAGTGGAATTTCACCCAACAAATGTAGAGGTTGATGAGGAGGCAAGCTCCTTCAAACCAGATTTTAGTCTCCAAAGGCTACACCAACACTGTGCTCTACGTGGCCGATTCGAATGCGATCTTCACAACGAATTCATCCACTATTGTAGGTCTGGCAAGTATGGCTCCTGCTAGAAATGTGAATGGTCGACAGTGAAGATCGTCGACTTCTTAATGTATTGAAGACTGCCGCCGATGGTGATCAAGGACCGCCAAATGATGTCGAAGCTGAGATCTTGTAATGCCACTGCTAGAAAACAAATGATGACCGGCCGATGGTTTTTGACCACGGAGACTTTGCAAAGATAGTGAAGTTGCAAAAAACTGACAGTATTTTTAAAACTGCTAGCAAATTTTGTTGACTGTTGGAACTGACTATGGACAAGGCCATTGGTAATACTGACGTAGTGTAGATCCATTCCATGGATTGTGGAATATGTGCCAGGAGGAGATTGGAAATCTACAGATTTTTTTAAAAAAAATGCCGATGTGGATCTTGAAACAACCAACTGCTTAGGGAAACCAACAAGCTCAGACTTTATCTAAGATCTGCCACTCTGATTGGGCCAAGGCACTAAAAGGCCGGTGACTTCTATGAGTTTGATACTGACTGCCGGGTGATGAAAGGGGATTACTGTGCTTTGGAAGAATGGCTTAGCAGTTTAGAAATGTAGAAGCCGTCAAATATTATTGAGATCTGTTGATGAAGCTACTATAGACGGAGTTCAATCCATCAACGGTGTAGGAGGTGTAAAGGTCACAAAAAACAAAGATTTGACTACTTGCTTGAATCCACCAATGATCAAGCTACAACCTTGATCGAAGCCTGAAGACGCGCAGAGATCAGAATGTCGATTTGGTACAGATAACTGTGGCCACAAAAAAATGTCAATCACCGTTGAAATGCAGGATTAATGACTTGTGAGGTCAATTTGGTGTCGTGAGGAGCAGCTCAATCAGATCACAGTCGATGACTTTGTGACTCAAAGAAAAAATGAGAGGGCCACAGGATCCGTCCACAAATCCAGGCACAAAAATATACCACAAAGATACACCCACAACATGCCATAGCCAAAATTAGACGACCAAGATCACAAAAAAAGTGAGTCTATTCTACAAAGAAATACCCTAAAACACCAAAAAAATTGACCCACAGCGATAGAAAGATGGTCTACAAAGGCGAGATGTTGTCCAAAAACCATCAAAACAAGAAAAAAAACCAAAGGATCTGATCTAAGACACTGCAAATGAAGCAGAAACTGTAGAGGGTAGAACGGCCCTTTGCTAAAAAAAAATTGCCTTTTCGACTAAAAAATTCTGCAAAAATGCATACAAAGCCCAAAAAAGTTGAAAATTCAACTATGTCCAAAATCAAATTTTTAAGAATCAATCCTTACTGATTTGGGCTATTTGAACTCAATGGTGAACTCCGTTTTCAGCTAGGATGCACCAGCAAAATGTTGACAGCAAAATCTAAGAAAAAAATGAGAAGGGGCTTGCAGGATCAAAGCTCTGATACCATGTTGGAGTAATCAACCACCAGGATCAAATCTGCAAAACCAAATAACCTTCCATACAAGAGAGACAAGCAAAGAGAATGCTATATTGCCATGATACAACAATGTATTGGATTACATAATGTACAATGAGGCCTTGGTTATAAAGACCAAGGTGAGATACAAGATGTTGTAGTCATCTGACAAGTGTCTCAATCCTATGACATATGACAACTATAGGATAAGATGACAACTATCAACAACAACTAGAACATCTAGAAGACAACTAGAATTCTTCCTAAGTCAACTTAAGATGTGAACATGTGTGTGATTATTATTTAACTAATAAATAGTTAAATAATATGAATTATCTACACAACAAAGGTTAAACTAGATAGGTAATAACCCTGTTCACACCAACACAGAGTTCTTCATTTTGTTGTTTTAACTCCTTCTTGGGCATCTCATCTTTGTCTAATTATTTCAAAATTAAAGTAATTGATCCTTTAAAGTCATCCACTCTTTGAGCATGAGTGGCGGGTCCCAAATCAACTATGGAAATTACATAATCTTTCACTTTGACTTGTTCTTTAGTTGCATCTATTGGCGGGATAGCTATATCTGCAATATAGGATCCTGATTCATCCTTATAGATTCTAGATTGTATCTTTGCCTTCTTTTTCTTCTTGGGCCTTTGGACTTGTGACAAGATAGTGCTCAAATATAGCTACATTTCTCTACTTGTGGCTTAGGATATGCCACTCTTCTTTGCAACCATTCGAGTGTTGAAGAATTGTTCAATTTAGTGGCTTTACCGTCATTAGTTATAGCCAGTTCTTCAAGTGGTTCTTGCTCTTACTCTAGTTCTTCATCTTTATCTATATTCATCTCCTTGTCCTTCTCTCCTTCTTTGGCCAAGTTTCTCCAATTTATCATTATATTTTCTTAGGCTGCCTTGAAAACTTCCTCTATTTGACCTTGCTCTAAAGGGCTATCGGATATGTTAATGATTTCAACAGACTGTCTCAGTCAGAGGTTGATTTGGAACTTCATTATATACTTCCATCAATACATCTTTCTCTACCCTAGGTAATAATTTTGCTTTAGGTTCCTGCAAACCCAATTCTACACATACTTTCTCAATTCCAAGTAGTAGAGGTATGACCAGAGAGGTTGAATTTGCGGGCATTTGTGAAATAGGAACTATAGAGGATATGGGTGGTGTAGGCACATTGGTCTACATTAGATTAGATAATACTACTGACAAGGTAGAAGAGATGACAAGGGGTGAAGGAAAAGGTAGCGAAGGTAGAGGAAGAGAAGGTGAAAGGATGGTGGAAATAGGAGGCAATGTTGTGGGGGTGGATAATTGAGTGGAAGAAGTAGAAAGTGAAGGTGTAGTAGTAGTAGAAGGACATGAAGTGGTAGCAATGGAGGAAATAGGACTGCTAGGGGCATTGGAAGATATTGCCAATGAGTAGGAAATAGTTGAAATGGTGGAGGTAAGAGAGGTGGTAGCAGGTGATGTTTCTTGGACAATGGCAGCTAAGGTCTTGGGTGAAGTGGGTGGAGTAGTAGTAGAAGTGGTAGAGGAAGAAGCAACAATAGAATCTACAGAGGTTGAGGCAACCATGCTTACACTTGTAGGAGTCAAGGACAACACTGAGAGGGGGAGTGAATCAGTGTTGTATGAATTTTAACTTTTTGCAAACTTTATCTTACAAGACAAATACAAAGGAGGACATTAGTGATTTGTTGAGTTTATATGCACAAGACTTATGATAACAGATATAAACAAAACATGACCAAACCATTAATATGCACACACAGAAGAAAACAATGAGAAGCATGACACAAGTTTTTTGCCGAGTGGAAAACCCTCAGGGGTAGAAAAACCACTCCAAAACTGCCTCACTGGCTTAAATGAAAAACTTCTTACCAATGTCTCACTGACATATATAGAGGTCTCACTGACCACAAGCCTCACTAGCATAGGAAGGTCTCACTGACCAAGGTCTCATGACCATAAGCCTCACTGGCATACTGTTGTGCCTCACTGGCATACTGTTGTGCCTCACTGGCATACACAATCACTATTAACAAAACATCAATCTTTGTGTGCAAGACATGATTGCTGTTCAATCAGATTTGGACCATTGTATTTTATGTGCTTCATCATACAACCTTATACCTTCTGTTTGATTTTACAAGTCAAGACCATTTTCTTTTACACATTTCTGTAAATAAGCTCCATATACAAATCTCTATAAACAATTCTCTCTGCAAATTATCACTATCAATCTTTCATCAATCACAGCAATCAAAGCTTGATTCAATATTTCTTCTACTCTGCAAATTGGTCATCTGTATCATCATATTATTTTCATCATTAATCTGCATAACCTCGATACACTTTATGTATTCAATCTCTCATCATTTGTATATTTCATCTCTGTCTCCCAAAACCCTGTCATCAATGCACTTGAAAAACAATTTTATACAAATTGAATAACCTTTCACCTGCAAAGAAAAATCTTTTCATATTCCTCTGTGCCTATTCAAATCTCCAAACAAAAACATATAATATCAAACCCCATAAAAAAAAAAAAACTCATGTTCTCTTCTCAAAAACTCTCTGCATAATAAAAAATTTCAACTTCTTCTATGAAATCTTCAATCAATTTATCTGCAAAAAAAATAAATCCCCTTAAACTTCCATGCTTTTACATTCAAATCCGTTGAGCTTCTTCTTCTTCTCTATCTGAAAAAAATAGCTCCAAAAAAAATACTTCATATTCTTTTTGCACTTCAAAAAACTTCAACTGAAAACAATATTGTGAATGAAAAAAAATCTTCATAAAAATCTCCAATAAAATCTTCACAAATCTCTCCAATCTCCATAAAGATTTAGAAATAAATCTTTTGCCTTTTTTTTAAAAAACAAATATCCCTCACAAATAGCTTCCATGCTAACAAATAGAAACAAATCTTTCTTTTAAAAAAATTCCTTAAAATAAAATCATTTAAACTCCACTTTAAAACTCAATAAATTAGGAGTTTTTTTAAAATATTTAAATAAAGCCATTAAAGGCTAAATTGGGCTCTCCAAACTCCACAAACTTTCTTTAACAGAAAAAACTTTAAAAAAAAATGCATTGAACTCCCTTTTAACATATATGCTATGCTCCTTAAATATAATTCGATGCCCTTGTTTTATGCATAAAACCCTTCACAAAAATCGTGCTCCTTATATGCATTTCATGCTTTTATTAACATAAAGCATTTCTAACACAAAGATGCCTTTTTCTTAAAATTATATTCGGTGCTCTTTTTAAAAATAGATTTAGTGGTCTTTAAAATTTTAAAATATGACCGATGCAATGTAAACGTGCTCCTCCCTATAAACTTTAGCACTCCACATATAATTAACCTTCGAATTGGCGCTCCACATACATATGCAATTCATGATTTATAAAAAACATTTCAACGAATAAAAGTTTTTTTTAATTTGCTGCCCACTTCACAAGCAATATGGACTGATTCCATCGGTGGTGAGGAGAGGAGGGGCCGGTGTGCTATGTTTGAAGACCCCTTCAAGCTGTAAACTTTAAGTGATGCACCTGCTATATCAAGTCACCTTCAATTTAAAACATAAAGAGCACTATATTCGATGGGCTAGAGTAAGAGTTAAGACCTTAGGTTTCAAAGTCTCTCCAAAGCATAATGGTGTTAGAGTTTAGGTATAAAAGACACCTTTTGGAGATCTTGTGCACTTTAGTTACCTTTCATAAACTTATATCTCCATCAAGTTGCATGTACAATTCTGATAATGAACCTTCTTGGTACTGAAGTCATAACTAACATGAACACAATAAAGCATGATGAACACAATGAAAGAGACCAAATGAACCATCGTAAACATACTTCAATTCAACTTCTGAATCAAGAACACAACATTTTGATCAACCTTGAAACGTGAGATGAACCTATGAAGCACAACAACCATCCTTCTGATAGTGAAGCTAAGAAGACAACTGAGAACATCATGAAGCAACCTTATGAATAGTGACACAACTCCTCAACTCAATTCCAAGCATACTCTGTCCAAACATACTCTCAACCTCTATGAAGGTCAAACAAGTCCTATGATCAACACCAAACACCAAGAACATTAGAATCCATCCAGAGGCAAATTTGAAATATCCTGATCAAACAGAAGCATCTCATCTCTAACCATATTTGCATATCTGACTACACTTATCCTAAGGACACCTTTTTGACATCAATGACAACTTGTCACCATCAACACTTGGAGTAGCAGGAGATGGGGAGGTTGGAAGATTAGTATCTTCTTGTGTTGCATCATCCTCCTTAGTTACCTCCTTCACCCTAACTTTCTTGGTCTTAAAACCTTCCCCAGGGCCACTTGGCATATCTCTTTTCTTAGAGGCCCTTGTCCTAGTGGAAGGAGGCTAGTCTTTCTTTGAAGAAGGCCTTGCAGATGGCTTCTAAACATTTTTTGCTTTTTCTATCAAAGATATATGTTCTTCATTATCTAACTTCTGCTTCTTAACTGGCTCTGCCTCATCTGTGACATTCATTGGTTATCCTCCTCACCCCTAGAGTCCTTATCTGATTCTAATGCAGTTTAGGTAAGTTGTACTCCTTGTCTCTCCAAAGTAGCTACCTGACCTCTTACCCAAGATTTGCTCAATCTGATTGGTTCTTTTATTATGGTATCTAAAGAGATTTCCTCTACATTAGCCCAATTTGGTAGTGGGATGGGTTGATGATATTGAGCTTCCCAAGCTCCTCTGACCACAACATTATCATCATCTTCTAATTGATATGGCACTGCAACAATGTGGAAATCCTTGATGAAGGCTAAAGACAGCCTTGAATGAGCCTTCTTCATAACTTCATAGTCATCCATGCAGTTGGCCCAAAAGTATTGAATATGTATCTTATGAAACAATTTCTTACTTACAAACCTCTCCATTACCTTATTTGGATTGAAATAATCCCTTGCATTGTAGTAGTGTAAGTTAAGAAGCTAGAGTTCCTTATCAGAGTGTTTAGCTGATGCCAAGGAAGGGCATGCATAATTCCCCTTACCAAACCTGATAGGAAAGTAAACATTGGTTCTTAGTAATTACTTACGTTTCTCAGCACAAGGTATCAACTGTCTAGTCAATTCTAGAAGCACTATTTTGTCATCAGGATATCTAGGAAGTCTATAAGCCATCCCAGTGAATCCTTGTACTCTTAGATATGTGAACTTTTCAAATTGAATATACCATCTACCATAGCTGGTTACTTCATTCATTTCTTTAGTGGAAATCCTCAAGGATGTATTACCTTGCAGTAATCTGGCTATATACATTGTAAAAGCATCATTCACCCTTTTAAACTGTATCAAAGATTGAGATGAGGTTAGCTGTAGGTACCACTCATATACTTTTACTTGGGTTTGCTCATCATTCCCAACTTATCCAATCTTAGACAACCCAACATAGTGACTTCTCCTTGCTAATGCATAAACAACATAAGATGTCCACCTAAAGTATCTCTTCTCTTTAAAGTTGCTGAAGGCTTCATGAATGTTGTCACTAAGGATTTGGGACCAGTGAAACTTAGTCCCTTTTAATATCTCAATTATGATAATGAACATCCACCCCTCAAAAGTGTAGGCTATGGGTAATCCATATATTCTTCTTAGAAAGGTTACCAAATTGCCAATCTCATCATGGAAATCACTTCTATATAGCACTTGGGGAAACTTGCTAAGGGCAGACTTTCTGCTTTTAGCCCAATGATCATTCATGTGTTTCCTGCATCCATCCACATCTTTGTTGTAAGTCTCCTATGATCCTTGTTTGTCTGGCATGGTCATAACTGTGTGCCATGGAATATCAAAAGTCTCAGCCAGAGAGGGTGGGCTTAAATTTTCCAGGATATCCCCACTAGTAGTTTGGATTTTCCTTGTCATGATATCATATCTATCTGCACATGCTACCATCAATTCTGCACACTGCACTGAGGTGGGGAAGACAACGACCTATGATATACCACTGTCTTTGAGTGTTTGGGCCCTTGGAGTTTGATTTGGGCCAAAGATCCTCAATTTGAAGTCATCTAAGTCCATGTGACCTAGATCTGTGTCTCCTACATCACTCCATCTGGAATGAATCTTAGTCTCTGGGGGGATACCCTTGAATTCATACTTCATGATTTGAGCTCTGGTAGTCATCTAATCTACAGGACTGGACCTTATAAGTTTGATACCTTGAGAATATTCCACAAACTCCTAAGTCTAGGATGAATTTAATGAATCTTCTAAAACTACTAATATGCCCCTTTTAAAGAATCACAAATCTAACAGTTATTATCATTGCACCTAATTCATAGCAATTCACCATTAATGCATGCAAAGAAAAAACATTTAATGTTGCAAGACATCTCATTGGAAGCATGAAAAACATCATTATATACATTTACAACATTAACTACATCATTTCTGACATTTTCCCCTTTGGAAATTCTTAAAACATACTCATTTTGCATCATTTACGCTAGTTTTAGGGTCAACCGACCTGTAGGTAGAAAAGCGCTAAAATTAAAGTCCACTGACCTCAGTGGGAAAAATGGACTTATCCGACCCAAGGTTCTATTAGTGTTTATATGTTTTCTTGTTTTTGTGTGGGTTTTGGACGTTACCGACTTGCACGACTTTTGAAGGTCACTGACCTTTCATTGGTTGTTTAGTTAGTTTGTCAGATTTTAGCGCAAGGCTATTGAGATCACAATTGCGTGGGATTTGGCTTCGTCAAACCTACGTGAGATTTGAGGTCAACTGACTAAGTTGGCAAAGGCACATTTTAGCGCAAGGTCATATGGGACTAATTTTGGTGCAGAGCCATTCTTCTTGTTTCCAATGGGACTTTCAACGGTTATTGATTAGCGGGATTTTCTCAATCATCTAACTAAGTTGGAGAGCAGGTCTTTTAGTGCAAAGTCAGTGCTGAGTGTTTTTAGAGAAAAATGACTTTCAGATCTTTGTAGGGCTTTCGGATCCTCCTAACCACATTAGTTTTAGCAAGGATCATCGTGGAGATCGGAAGGTCAAGTTTTGGCGCCAAGCCAAATTTGGATCTCAGCATGGGTTTAGGCATCCGCCAACTGACTGGATAAGTTTTAGGTTTTTGAAAGTTGGTCAGATAAGGTTTTAACATAGAAGGCTTCAAGTTCACTAAATTTTTTAACATGTTTTCTCTATTTTACCAGTGGTGTCTAAAAGACTAATTTTTTTGTTCTTCCTAGGGTTTCAAATTAGTAAACACAGTTTATCACAAAACCCTAGAATGTACTCAGATTTATGCACTTAAGAACAAAAGAAACCCTAAATAATGAAACCCTAAGTGTAAGATCTAGCTTCTACCTGGTTGGACTAAGTTGGGTTGAACTTGAAATGTGCAGGCAAGAGGAGCGATCACTGATTTGAATCCGTAGGATTTGAGCAGCATAGGTCTTCACGATCTCTCAAAAGGTATATGTCTAAAGTGAAATCACCATTAATTCTAGAGCGTATGAGTTGTCAGTTGAGTGCTCCAGTGAGTTAGGGTTTGTGCAAATTTGGATTGCTTCCAACTTGGTAGGGAAATCAGGTGTGACGGATCTAATCAGAGAATGGTCATTCTAATGTGATGACAATAGACTCACTTTATGTCATTTGTAGGATTTTGAGGCACTTCAGATGTGTGGGGATTTTGGTGCCCTCTGACTTAGTTGGTAATCAAGTAATGCAACACAAGTCAGAGACACTAGATTTCAATGCTAAGCCCATCGGGGGTGGAAACAATGCTAAAGTTGATAACAAAGGTTTTTAGCGCAAAGTCGGTCAGGCAGCAATTTAGCGCAATAGTTAGATAAGGGACTTTTTAGTGCAACAGTCGGTTAGGAAGCATTTCAGCACAAAGGGAAAATCAGACCTAGTGATTGTAATGCAAAGGACTTGACCTATCAGATTTTTGAAATTATTTTCAACATCACCATTCAAACATGGCAAAAATGCATCTTGACCACTTAGGAGGTGAAAAATCTACTTGACACTCTAGACCAAATTTGAAAGAGGGGTCCCTATTTTTTGAAATGGGGAGTGTGTACGAGGCACAACACATCAGAGTGACTCAAACATCATAGAGACTTCTCAAAGCTAGACCGATAGGGTTTTTCATGCCGATGTCCTTTCTCTATTAGGATGACTCTCACTGATGTCAAAGCATCGTCAAAGCAACATACACCATCGGTGATAGTCTCTCAGATCACACTGACAGTTCATGTCTTGCCGATATAAGAAACAAACCAATGTGAACCATGTTTTCATGTGATTGTTGAGACTCTTGCTGATCATCGAGACAAAGAACAACTCTTGCCAACATAGACATAGATCAACATTATAGAGGTTCAAATAGTAAATTGAGACATATGATCTCATCATTTGCAAGAGAAGAGAAAGTTGTTGATTGCCTTTATAATAAGATTTTCTTGAGGTTTGGAGCCCTAAGATCCATAGTTTCAGACAAAGGACCTCAGTTTACTTCACAGGTAATCAAAGAATTCATAGATTTATATCAAGTCAAGCACAAGAAATCTTCACCTTACCATCCTCAAGCCAATGGGAAGGTAGAGGTGACTAATAGGGAACTTGAGAACATTCTTACAAGGACAGTGGTAATGAATAGAAAAGATTGGGCTAACAGATTACCCAAAGTAGTTTGGGCTTACAATACCACTTGGAAGTCCACAACACAATTCTCACCATATGAATTAGTCTATGGAAAGAAACCCATTCTGTCTATAGAATTTGAGCTCCAAGCACTTAAAACTACATTATATATTGGTCTACCATTGTCTATAGCCCAACAGAATAGAATTCTTCAGCTTAATGAGTTAGATGAAATCTAGACAAAATCCATTCAACAAACATAACTAGTTCAGTATTAGAGGAAGCAATGGCATGACCAGCACATCAAGAGAAGGACATTTCAGCAAGGTGATTGGGTTCTCCTATATGATTCTAATTTCAAGGAGTTCAAGGGAAACCTACAAACACATTGGATGGGTCCTTACTAGATAAATGAAGTTTTTGAGAATGGAACAATGCTACTGAAACCCATTGATGAAAGCATAGATACATTCTTAGTAAATGACCATAGAATTAGACTCTATAAAAGACCATCCACCAAGGAAAAGTTCATCAAAGATTTGTACTTGGTTATATGGGACACATCCTTTGTCACAAATTTGGACTAAGAAAGAAGGTTGAAAACCAGCAAATGGCGGCCTTCTTAAAAAAAAGAGGAAGATAGAAAACCAGTAAATGGCTATATTTCTCAACCAAGGGGATTGAAAACTAGCAAATTGTGGTTCCTTTCTTCATGCCAAATGAGAATAATCAAGCTACAGAGGTGATCAGGTGCTAGAAGTTACTCAAACACACCTCCAATGCTTGCAAATAAGGAGCACCTCTGGCACTTCATGAGCTTGGAGCACCTCTAGCACTCGCAAACTAGGAACACCTCCGGTGCTCCATCAATAAAGAGCTATTCATGAATATAATAAATTGGGAGGGGACCCACCTCTCCAGGCAATGAAGTAGAGATGTCATTTGATGAGGTCATCATGACTCATCCTCCACTTTATGACAAGGAAAAACATGATGTCAACATGCATATCATCGACAATTGAGAAAAAGGTCATTACTCTCATGCGCAGGTACTCACAAATGACTGTGTTGACATCACCTGAAAAGATGGCATTCTCAAACCACTCAGTGAAAATGATTGCATAAAATGTGACAATAGGGATGTTGATGCCATTTCAAAGCCATGTAGAAGCTGCTCACATGCCAAGTCACATCCAATCTCATCAAAGTCATGGTGTTGTAGCCAGGTACATCAAGTTGTCAGCATTAAGATTGGTTCAAGTACTCTTTAATTAAGCATTAGTTAGTAAATGTCTTGTTATTTCTATTTTTGGGTGTCATCATTATGACACGTCCTTCTGCCATTATTTCCTTTCTCCTCATACATGCCGCCATCTTTGCTACACTGTCACCATGTCTATGGAGTGTCCCATCACTCTGCTGCAATTATGACTACATAGGCACTCTAACTAATTTTAAATTCTTTTTCCATAGTCCAAGCTATTAAATGACTTGACATAATAACCCTCATTCAAAATTGCAAAATACCTTGAAGAACAAAGTTAGATGATATAGTCCTCCAGAGCCTATGAAGTTAAAGGAGGAAGAACAAACTACACAGAAAAGTGAGGGAGAATCTTAGCACAAAAGGTGGAAAAAGGACTTAGAAATGGGGATTAAGAAGAAATCAGAGCTAGAAAGTATAACAGGTCTTTTGAAAGATGATGTTGTGGCAGACATTCTTAGAAATGTAGGATGGTTGGAGTTTTTGGAAAAGTTTAAAGGGTTTCAAGAGGATATTGTTGATGACTTCTTAATAAACCTAAGGGACAATCAGACAGTTGTAAGGGGAGTTCAAGTCAATCTCTCTACAACCACTATCAGTCATATTTCTGGGTTGCCTAAACAAGGTGAGAGGTTCTACCATCTAAAAACTTTATATGTTGATTTGATTAGAAATTTATCTGTAGAAGGTGAACCTGCAATATAGTTGCATTTAAACAAGAATGAGGTTAAAGAAATTTTTAGGTCATCACTTCCAAACCCATGGCAATCTGTAGCTCTATGGTTGATGAAATATTTCACATGTGATGGTCAATTTTCCTTAGTTCTAGGACCAATAATGAAAATGTTGATTTTTCTAAGGCATGGAAATGCACATCCAGAATTTAGCATAAATCTTCCAAACTTCCTGTACTCTACCATTAGGGAAACTGCAGACAAGTACGAACAAGGAAAAGGTCCTATGACACACCATGACCTCATTTTTCTGGTAGTAAAACATCACTTTCTATCCCAACCTAATGGGGAAGCATTATGGCAAACATTTTTAGATAACAAACCCTAGGACAAAGAACTAGAGAGGGTTTAAGAAGTAGGTGAGGCTTCCTCTACCCAGTAAGAAGAGGAGACAGAGCCTTCAACTTCCTCTGTAGCTATTGAGAAAGGTAAAAAGTCCTCACTGGAGGCAACTTCATCTGCTACCCCTATTTCTGATAAGAAGAGGAAAGGAAAAGAAATTAGAGAACTTGTTGTTGAGCATACACCATATATGACTCACTCAGCAAGGAGGAAAATGACCTTGGCTGAGGAATCTACTCCAACAAGACCAAAAAGGGAAATCCAGGGTTAGAAATCAAAGAGAATTTAAAAAAAAATTGACTCTGACGTACATTATTGGGCTAAAGAACCATCCCATGACTTAGATGACATTCCTCTAATAAGAAAGTGTTAGTAAACAGATTTGTCACCCGAAATTCCTCTGTGTATTTTGCCCAATCTTAAGGTGACAATTGTACTAACAATTGAATGAACTATAAAATAGATTTTTACAATCGCTCTTTGAAGTTTTTGGAAGGTACAGCTCCCTTCATATGAATGTATAATTTTATATTTTTAAATAATTTCTCCTCTCCTCAACACTGTAAACTTTTGACTAAAACGAAAACTAAAATATTAACGGTACACAGTCCATTAATATTTGCTAAGATTAGGTAATATCAAAAATAATGAGACAAATATTTGATGAAAAATATCTCAAAACATTAATAGAACAAAGTGTTGACACTCATTTTGACCAGGGGTTGATTTGTCATGATCAGGAGGTTTCTTCATTTGAAGCCTTTATCTTCTTGCCCATTTTTTCTAAGTGTTGGACCTCCTCAGCATTTTTCAACTGCAGCATCATATTTTCCTGAGGAGGAGGTCATCATCATCATCTTGTCTTCGATGATGATCTGCAACATCATGTTCCTCGTCGACTTGTTTTTCAACGTCATCATCATATTTCAACTGTCGGGTGATGTTTGCTTATTATCATGATGATGCTGCCGAGCTACAGTGCGCCCTGATCTGCTTGCGAGGGTGATGTTTCAAAGTCTCCGGTGATCTTCCATTTATCACCTTGCGCGAGCATGATGATGATGTTGCTTATTCTTTGAATTGCTCGACCTAACTTGTTTTTTCCTAAGGGTCGTCATCATCATGATATTTCCAGTTATCATCCTGCTGCTTGCGGAGGTCATCATATTTTTCTGCCTTCATGATATTTCGCCGGGGTGATATTTTATCATCGGGTGATCTTGGTTATGATCATCCTGATGATGTTGTTGAAGAGTTCTAAGTGCGACCTGATATTCACTAGGGTCATCATATTTTGAACGTCAGGATGATCTTGGTCAATATCATCCTGATGATGTTGTATCACTTCTTATTCTTTGTTTCTCATCCTGATGAGGCTGACGTCATCCTTATATATCAGGGTGATATTTGTTTCTCTGCCTATCTGCATCATGATATTCCGAAGGAAGGGGTGATATTTTCATATCACCCGGATATATGTTTGCTCGAGCATCATGATGATGCTGATATCAAGGAGATATCCGCCTGCTGGCTTCGCGCATTATCTCCGGGGGGTGATCTTTTCAAGCAGCATCATCATATTCAGTTATCGCCCCGATCTTATAGAAGAGCTACAGTGCAACCTGATATTTGAGCATCAGGAGGATATTTCCAAATATCCGGTTGTCTTCCGAATATCATGATGATGTTAATATGATGATGACGTCATCAAGGTCCGTGGGGGTCATATTTCTAACAGCTGATCATCTTGAAGAGACCTCCTGATATTTGCAAACATGATGATGACGTCATCCGGATATGAGGAGGTGCGCAGTAGGCAGATATGATGATGACGTCAGCAGTAGATGATGATGACGTCATCAGGATGTTCATCGGCCAGACTTTTGTTATAAGCTCAGCAGGAGGATGTTCCTCCGATGGATCAGGTTGTGCCGATTATCATGAAGGTTATATTTCAAATATCATGATGACGTCAGGGTGATATTTTGAACAACAGGATATCATGCTGCTGGAGGATGATGATGATGAAGTCTATACTAGTGTCGTCAGGAGCAAAAGCACCGACATGATATATGCTCATGACCTAGTATATAAAGTGTTATTGAGGTCATCGCGGGATGCATGTGGGATATTGTTATCCTGCATATTCAAAACATCATGATGATGAGTCTCGGCGGGAAAAGCTTGCGATAGTCTGTTTGATGATCTTCCCAAGGCCGCGGGTTGGTGCGCCATTAATGGCGATTGTTGCAGAGGTATGGGCGATGGCGTGGGCCGATCTTGTACCCGACTGGAGGTGTCAATCAGCGGACAGGGGCGCAGGGCTCGAGAAATCTTCCTGTCTCCTCCCCTACCTGCTGCATTCAAGTTTGGGCGCCAATCCGGTTGTGTTTGAGTGCCATTTTCATGATACTGTGTATCTGGCGAAATTTTAGTCAACCATGTAATTAATTGCTGAGCACCTACCTGGCTGTTATAAGCAGTGTGTGTTGCTCATTTCAGAGGTTGTTGAAAGTTGATGATTTTTGGCTCTGTAATCCAAAACCAGCTGATCTGGTTGCTCTGTACAGCTTGATCTTGTGAGTTTATGTATCTCCTGTTGTAGGACTTGGCATGAATCCACTGATTTCATGGTTGATCTTGTATGAGTAATGCTATCTTAGCATGTGTTGTGTTAATTCTGTCTCCAGTATTGCATGTATCCTTCTTCTGGATCTGGATGTTTGCTTATGTTTAGATTCTAGAGCATAGAATTCCTATGTTGAATGTCTGATCTTTTAACCTCTGCTCAAGGGGCAGATTAAACTGTTTTCAGGTTGAACATTGGGAAGGGTATACTGCAGTAGGGATGCCATAAGTAGAGATAGCTCAACACTCTATATTGGGAGATATCTGTAGGGCAGATATCATGTGTATCCCCCTGAAATCCAGTTTTAGCTATTCATGCTGATCATTCACAGGTGTATGTCTACCGACTCCAAGCCCTGGATAGGCACCAATCATGCTGTGTTTTTGTGTTATACACCATGTCCAGCTTTGCATCCAAATTCATATCAAACCATTTCATACTTCCACCTGTTAGTTGTAGGAGTAGGATTAGGAACCCCCTGCGTGCTCTCATACCCAACCAGACATCATGTCCAAGAATGTTGCCAGCCTTGTGATCTATCATACAGATCTTGGTCCATACATGAGAGTATTCTGCCTGTTGTTGTCAAGTTAGATCCTTCTATCTTTGAGCTAGTCAAGGTTACATCTTGAGTTATAGGGATACCCCCCTTGGTGCGGCAGAACCAGAAGTGAAGGGGAGGAGCTCACGCAACCTCCTGTATTCAGTTGACCTGAATCTGCCTGTGCATTAGAAGTGGCAAACCCTAATGCTGATTCAGAAGAAATGTCAACACAAAGTCCATTAATATTCTTCTGAATTTGCAAATAAACAACTCCTAAACATTGATAGCACACAGTCTATCAATCTTTCTCTAAATCTGTGATACAAAGCCCACTTTCACTTCTGGTAGCACAAAGTCTCCTAGAAAATTGAATTCATGAAGCAAAAAAAAAAATTGTTTATCTTCACCTCATCAAATTTCATATAACTTCCATAATATTTGCAAAATGTTACATGCAGTATACCTCCCGAGAGAGGAGAGAGAGAGAGAGAACCCTCATAAAATGGAACTACCCCCTTTTATACATTTTACCCATACCCAAGTAGTTGGGTAATTACCTATAACTTAACTCCTTCTTGAAATACTTATTCACTTTTTCCTTGGGAATTTTAATTCTTTAAAAATATTTTCCCACCTCTTCACTAGAATTTCCAATTCCAAATTAATTCTTTAAAGAATTAATTTATCTCAAGTATAACTTACCCAACCTTAATTACTTTCCTCTTGAAAATAATTTATACATCTCCTCCAACATATAATTTTTACATGTTCAATTACCCTTTGCATTTTCACAATGTCAGTTAATTCTCTTAAGGAATTAATTTCCCCTACATAGAGAATTCACCTAAGCACATGTAATTTCATTTTACATGGCTATGGTGCAAATTTAATTACTTTGGCATAATAGAACAATATTTAATTCTTTAAAAGAATTAAATAAACATGTTATTGCAAAGTAATTTATAAATGTCTAAAGTCCCGTGGAGGTTTGTCCCTTTGTACTTTTATAAACCTATATGTGATTAATTGGTCTTGCCTTAATCACAACTGTCCTCCTATTATTTGTAGAGTGTTACTGAAATGGTTGCCCAGGATTATCAAATTTGAGGGCTAACATAGGCTCTAATTGGGGACTGCATTCCCTGGTGGAATGCAGAGAACTCCAGAATCTCTAGCAGACCAGTGCCTCATCCATTGGGCTGTAGAGTCATCAATATTGTTGTCCAGTCCACATCAATTACTGGTTGTTTGAAAATATCATATCACATATCTTCTCAATATCCACTTTTACTTTTTCTAGTCTTTTTACCACTTCTTCCAATCTGAGCCATTCTGCATGTCATATCTATTGTGTGAGCATCCCTAAATCCTCTATTGCCCTAGGTTTACCAGCATCGGCCTCCTTGATTTTCTTCGAAGCATGAGTAAGCCATTTCTTTCCTAGTCTCTTTCTCTATGCTTTTCAATGCCAATATGATTGACTTTGCTGCTTAGCTTGTAAACAAGCCTAAAATATTCTCTCTTAGAAGATTGCAACTTAGACAAAGGAACAATGTGAATATCCATACCAAGAAATTGAATCCCTTCAGAAGCTGTACTATGAATCAGTGTTCTGGTGGATTCCATCTCCAGTTTAAGAATGTTCTCCAAGAGTGTGACAATCCCATCTTTAAGTTCAATTGTAGGTTCTTTAGGGCTTGAAATGGCAAAAAAAAATTCATCTATATATTTGCATGCATGTAGTCTTTGATTTTCTGATGCTGGGATGGTTCCTTCAGATTATTGTTTCATTTGATTGTGGAGCCACTGCCGAAGCTTAGAATAAGGTTGCATTTGATTCAATGAATTCCACTTATACCCACAATCAGACCTGTGATCTAGTGCTTCATAGTGTAGACAAATATTATAAAATTCTTGGTCAAAAGGTTCCAAGTAGATATTTGTTAGAACTGAAGAAAGAATACCTTCTTGCAGACATCCTTGACCCTTTGGAAAACCACCAAATTCCACATTTTGGACATTTGTCTTAAACATCTAACCTAGAAGTTTATACATGCTATCATCTTTGATCCACACATTCTATTTTGGATTTGATTTATTGGTGGTATACATTAACCTCAATAGTCTAATTTCCTACAAGTTGATCCAGTAAAGATATCACCAATTTCTTTGCATCAAATGATCCACCTATAATCTCCAAAGGTTTATTGTGGCCCTTGGACTTTATCTTTTCTACCACACGTGAAATACAAGGCATTGATGAGGTTTTGCACAGTCCTCTTTTGAGAAAAATAGGAGAATTATTTCATACTTCAATCTAATCTAGTGCTCTTCTTGATTCATATCTAATTGAAGAGAAATTATCTATAATACTTCTAACTAGACAACAAGAAGATCAACTTAGTTAGAGTTCATAATCTGCATCTAGCTTGGCTAGAATGCAACTATTTTCAAGCTCGCTTAATTCATCATCCATTGTACCAATTTCTCTAGTCATCATGCTTTCAATTTACACAAGTGATAAACCAACTACAGTTGCTTTTTGCAGAAAGGTAGTAGTTATCATTAGGACCCTCAAGCAACATTCCCTCAGCATAGGTAGTTCTTTATGTAGCAACTCAATATCACTTGTTGCATTCAAGTTTTTGATATACTCTAACTCTTCCTCTAAGAATGGAAAGGAATATTGTGGCCAATGGATCATCAATTGCTTCTAGTAAGCAAAGCCCATGGTCAATTGGTATCAACTCCAATGCATTATATACATGAAAAGTTTCGAACAATAGCTTTATCTCTCGCTATACCTATGCTTTGCAAGACCAATTCACTGCTTTACTAAATGTATACTCCACCTTTAGAAATGTAGTATGGTGCTCATGAGTTGCACTCATGCAAATTTAGAAACTATGGTACAGCTGAATGTGTGAGATACTACAGTAAAAAATCTAACCGATGAGTAAGGAAGTCAATGAGAATTTATAACCAGATTTCCTTTCCAAAATGCTCTAACTCCCTCACCAAGTAGCAATATAAGCCAATGTTGAACATCCACACACCAACATAGTATATACAGGAAATTAACCACTTTAACTCTTGGCTCTAAACCAAACCTTCAAAAATCAAGATATTCATGATCTCACAACTTTCCTGAGAACAATTTTCACACATCAGCTGCCTTGAAACATGTTTAACAAATTTAGTGATCTTGGAAGTAGTTTTTGAGGAAACTCGCATCTCAGATCTTGAGAATCATTTATTTATAGATGTAATATATCCTCTGTTTCATAGCTCATAATGAGTTGTAGTTGTTCCATATCAGGGCCATTAACTTTGGCTTTCTTAATAACCTGCAATTGCCCAAAAAGATTTCCCTTGGAGTATTTCACTATAGAAATCAATTTGTATTCATACCTAATGTTCCAATTTTTTAAAACCCATTTCTTTCTTGATACTTTCCAAAACACTGAAGTAATATTGACAATTGTGCCAAGAGTAGGGATAAAACTAGTCTTGTCAAGATTTCCCCTTTTATCTAAATAAATGAATAAACTTATGATATATTGGAAATGCTAGCTTTCAGTTCTTGGCTTATGTTGCAATTGTGATTATTGTAAAAGATGTGTGCAGAGATTAAAAATGAGAGCTAGATGTATAGATGTGAGTATCTATGGATAGAAGAATGTGAAGGTTTGAGAAATCTATGAAAATTATTCATTCATGCTTGTCATCAAGAGATAGAGGCTCTTCTAATTGAGATGTTTCCCAACCACAACTCATGATAAATAGGGGCAAGGGAAATTTTAATATCTCTCTCTAAGTGTAGTAAGACCCTCCTTTGTAAATTTGAAAATAGTGTTGAATTCAATGACACAATTTTGGGTTGAGGTTGCATAATGAGTTGTGACAAGACGACTGGTGTAACACAAGGATTTGATATAAGAGGATTTGGATTTCAACAATCAATGGAAGTTGGGAAAGGTGGAAGCTACCACAAAACTGTTGCTACTACTGCAACTTATTGGGAATAAACAGAACACACAAAAAAAGATAAGCAAAATTGAAAATAAACTATTTACAGAGGGAAGAGGGCAGGGACAAGGATACACATAACCATTAACAGGATGAATAAAATATGAGCCCTTCTAGAATAATTTTGGTTTATAAGAAGGAAGCCTTTGCAAGGATATGAGCATCATCAACAACAAGACTTTAATTACATCAATAGGAAAGGCATTAGTTGTAGGTGGAAAAACAAATGTTGACTCAAAGGCTTGACCATGGATGGTAGTGGTACTCAAATTACTTTCTTCAATGACCAAAGACATGGGACACATAATTTCCTTATAGACCATTGGAACATCAACATCATTTGTAGCTATAAAAGGATGTGTGGCAAGATTATTTCCCTCCATGGATGTAATTGGAATGTCAAAAATTTTACCTATACCTTCATAATCTTTGGCTAATGGCTCTTCTTGTAACTCTTCCACCATGTTTGGTTGAGCCAAATTTTTCTAAAATGCCTCCAACTGCAAATTTGTTGCTATAACTTCAAGATGTTGATGAATTTCAAGATCTTCTTGTGCATCCATATTTATTTTGCCTTCAAGATCTCCTTCGTCTTCATGTTCAATGCCAACATCTTCTTTATGCTCTTCTTTGTTTAGGTCTTGTGGTGGAAATATTTCTTTTCTTTTAATTGGTACAGCACCATAGAAGTTTCTTTAGAACTGTACCTCCTTTATCAAATCACCTACCACCTTGATAATCTGATTTTGCTTGGAAGGGGGCATGAACAGGAAGAAGTTTGCCTCATTTTCACTGCTTGTAGGAATCTAATCTTTCAGTATTTCTAGATATTTTGTAAGCATCGTCTGGTATTCATCTTCAATAGAGCTGCCAACCTCCATCCTGGGGGAGGTACCTCTAAATTTATGAGGAAATAGAATATGCACTGGCACCTTCGTATCCCCAGTAGAGTCACCAAAAATCTATTAGTAAACAGATTTGTCACCTGAAATTCCTCTATGTATTTTGCCCAATCTTAAGGTGACAATTGCACTAACAGTTGAACGAACTATAAAATAGATTTTTACAATCGCTCTCTGAAGTTTTTAGAAGGTGCAACTCCCTTCATATGAATGTATAATTTTATATTTTTAAATAATTTCTCCTCTCCTCAATACTATGTAAACTTTTGACTAAAATGAAAACTAAAATATTAATGGCACATAGTCCATTAATATTTTCTAAGATTAGGTAATATCAAAAATAATGAGACAAATATTTGATGAGAAATATCTCAAAACATTAACATAACAAAGTCAATTAATATTCTTCTAAATTTGCAAATAAACAACTCCTAAACATTGATAGCACACAGTCTATCAATCTTTCTCTAAATCTATGATACAAAGCCCACTTTCACTTCTGGTAGCACAAAGTCTCCTAGAAAATTGAATTCATGAAGCAAAAAAAAAAAATGTTTATCTTCACCTCATCAAAATTTATATAACTTCCATAATATTTGCAAAATGTTACATGCAGTATACCTCCCGAGAGAGGAGAGAGAGAGAGAGAACCCTTGTAAAATGGAACTACCCCCTTTTATAAATTTTACCCATACCCAAGTAGTTGGGTAACTACCTGTAACTTAACTCCTTCTTGAAATACTTATTCACTTTTTCCTCAGGAATTTTAATTCTTTAAAAATATTTTCCCACCTCTTCACCGAAATTTCCAATTCCAAATTAATTCTTTAGAGAATTAATTTATCTCAAGTATAACTTACCCAACCTTAATTACCTTCCTCTTGAAAATAATTTATACATCTCCTCCAACATATAATTTTTACATGTTCAATTACCCTTTGCATTTTCACAATGTCAGTTAATTCTCTTAAGGAATTAATTTCCCCTACATAGAGAATTCACCTAAGCACATGTAATTTCATTTTACATGGCTATGGTGCAAATTTAATTACTTTGGCATAATAGAACAATATTTAATTCTTTAAAAGAATTAAATAAACATGTTATTGCAAAGTAATTTATAAATGTCTAAAGTCCTGTGGAGGTTTGTCCCTTTGTACTTTTATAAACTTGTATGTGATTAATTGGTCTTGCCTTGATCACAACTGTCCTCCTATTATTTGTAGAGTGTCACTAAAATGGTTACCTAGGATTATCAAATTTGAGGGCTAACAGAAAGAAGAAATAAAGAGAGCTTTCTCCTAAGCCATATGTTCATATAAGTCCAACTTCACAACATTATCCTACTCTTGAGTTAGAACAAAAAGAAACTTGTACTATTTCCTCTAATTCTGAGGATGATATATCTGCTCTAGAAATGCCTGCTCCATCGCTGCTATAGAGAAGCAAAAGGAAAAGGTAGCTTACCCAAGATGAAAAAGATGCTACTCTCCAAGCTGAAGTTCTTTTGGGTTTCAGAACTTTTGAGGACGCAAGAAGGAACTCAGGACTGGGAGGCTACAGGGGAAGTTGAAGTAGAGCAAATGGATGCAGCTAGCAGTGAAGAACCAATAGCCATGGAAAACCCTAATGTAGAGAAAATAGGAGAAGAAACATGAACTTATTCTCACCCCTTTGAACAAGAGGATATTGAAATTTCAAAAGAACAATAGATGTTAGAAGAGATTGATAATCTGAAAAGATTATTATGGGGGAAGAATCAAATTATTACTAACCTCAAGAAGGTCATGAAAGAAAAAGAAATGGAGCAAAATTAGGTGATTGAAGGGCTGCAAGTAGAGCTCCAGAGTAAATAAATAATTTAGGAGAAGCAGAATTGGAAACCTAGGAGACTGAGACAACTAAAATCTTGAAGGAAAAGGAGGCAGAGGTAGAGGCAGTATAGAACATTTCTGATCTTACCAAGGCTAGAGACAATAGTCTCATAATAATTGTAGCACTGACTGAGAAAGTATAGAGCCAAGATAAACAATTGACTTGGGCCAGTAATAAAATAGATGATCAGGAGGAATATATTCATGAGTTAGTTGTCCCAAGGGCAACCATTGAATAGGAGGTACAAATAGATCCATATGTGGGCCCAATCCCAATTGATATTCCTAAGGCCATGTTCCATTGGGAAAGGAGATGTAGAGAATATGAGGCTTCTAAGCCTATGCTGCAATTATAGAGGGCAATTATTGCCATGTTAAAAGAGTAGAAACCCTATAATAAAAAGTCATCCAAGTGGCTTCCATTTCATCTGAAATCCTATCTTGTAGGCCCCCAAGTGGAAGTTATGCTCTATTCCTACAAGAGAGAGTTTTGCAAAGAAAATTGTCTTTGGTCCTGTCTAATCTTACTGAGAACATAGAAATAGGGGAGAGGTTCATGGAAGCATATATGAAAAGTTTTGATGAAGACAAAATTTCTATGTGAATTGTATTTGCATGGTTTATGTGTAGATGATATGTCCTTCATTATCAACTATTTTGTAGGGGAATGTCAACTTAAGACATTTATGTCACTGATGAGAACTCATCAGATTTGTAATGAGAGAATGGAGGCTTATCTTAAGAAGGATACAGAAACAAGTCTTTTCATCAGAAAAGAATGTCCAAACCCTCATGCTTTTAAGGTCCAATTTAGGGCATATGGCTACGACCCATAAAGTAAGACCAAGATTTTTCCATTTTATTTGAAACATCTTCAAGAATGTTCCATTGATTTTGGTATTTTTATGAACAATTTAGCTAATCAAGTGCTTGCAATGGCAAAGAAAAGGTGGAACATTTTAACTTCAAAACAGAAAATAAGAAAAGTGGTTTCCCCTTCCAATCAAAGGTTGTTTATGAGGAAGGCTAGGTTAATATCCAAAATGATGGATAAATACCAACAGGAATGGATAGGTGGCCAGTTCAGACCCCCTCTCATCATTGAGCCACTACCTGTTTGGGCTAAGCAAATGGAAGATGATAAATTGTAGGAGTGGATGAAGCAAGTTGATCAGTACAAGGGAAATGGTAATACATACCACACCACTTGGACTACCTATGCACAAACTACAACTTGACTGACATGATATTCCACTAGAATAAGTCCAAATTGTGAGAAGTAGGAGGACCTACTAATTCTTAAGTACAGGGGGATGATGAGTGCTAGATAGCACCCATGAAATAAACCTTTTTACCCCTCTTTTTCTCCCTTCTTATTCCATTGTCCTGATGACTATACCAAAATAAGCTAACAAGATTGTTCTAATGATGATTAATAAGAGATGAATTACTTAGAATCATGATTTCTGATTGAAGGACTAATGGGCATTGAATTGATGGAAATATGCAAAAATCTTCTCTTTTTGAATCAACAGGTGTAGATGTTTGGATAGACAATTTTGTGCATCTTTGGAGATAGTCCTAATGATCTCTAGAGCTAACATCAGAATGCCACGAGTGGTCTCCAATGTTTCCAATTTGAATGGAGAGATTTTGTGATAAGGAGGTGAACCATCTCCAAAGATGGACTGAAGTCACAAGAATCTTCAGAGCTGAATGAGAAGGTAACAAACATATCTCTGGAGCTATAGACAAAAACATACATCTCTAGTACCTCTTTAGAACCATGTAGATTTCTAGCATAGTTGTTGGTCAGACACTTCCAGTGGTGATCGGATGCTCCTGATGTTACTCAAATCATCACCTAAGTAATTAAGGGCAGTCTATAGTTAACTACTAGAAGTTTTTATCTCTTTTTGATTTTGCATGGGTTATTGATAAACTGATTTAAATACCTATATTTCAGGGGCTCACTACCCAAGTGTTTTTAAAAACTAAGATGTAGATTTAGTATGGACTGTTGTTCCACTAAATCTATTTTAATTGCATGGATATTCATCCTATAGTTGACTGTTAGTAGAATAAAGAGATTGATGTTATCTCTTAGATGAACTAGTAGAATAGGGTGAGTGATCTCTCATCACAGATTTAGATATAAACTTACAGAAGTAGCATCAGAAAGGACATGGATTATTTTTCAAATTTCTGTAACCTTATTTTGATATAAACATTTTTTGAATACAAAGCGGATGGAATTGGACTGAATTGAGTTGTGATATTATTCTCTTGTGTTGATTCTTTACTTTGGTCTTCAGCGCCAAGGGTGTGGAGAAAGGGCCCACTCTCACCACTAAGGTAAAAGGCTAGTACTGTCATTTTTGTTATTTTAGATTTTGTTTAAAGAGATAGTTACTATTTTCATAGATAAATGCATGTTTCCATTGGAAGGAGTAATATAGATTTACTTTAAGCAATTCATTGTTTAGTTTTGTTTTCAATATTCTTAGAATTCATTTCATAGCAGATAGATCAGTAATATTGAGTTTCTTTAATCAGTAAAGATCACTAGAGTTAGTTGGATAAAACTAGGCAAATTTAGGATTCCTAATTGCAGATAGCCATGGACACAGCCCTAGATTTAACACTTGAAATATGATTAAATGATAAGGTACAACGACCCTTCTTAGGTGGATCATTATCTCTACCTTGATCCTCATCAACCTAGTAAGCTAAGTCTATTATAGCAGGGTTGGTGACCTGATCAACCAAATTTGTTAATCCTATTTATTGAGCTACCTCTTCAGGGTCATCTTCTTCAATTTCCTCTATTTCAACCTCCTCCTGATGAGTTTCCTTTTGGACTATAGGAGTGCCATGAGGGGTCATCCTTGTGTTTTCCACTAGAGTCTCTATCCTTTGAGTAAAAACATCATTAACTACCTCATCATTTGACAAGTCTACAGTATCATCAAGTGGAAGAGGTGGTTCTTTCCTTTCTCTATGCCTTTCTTCTCTTTGTTCTTCAGCCTTTTCAGTTTTGAATTGAACAATGTCTAGGATGGGGACTTCATGTTGCGGGTTCTTTATAATACCTTGACCACCTGCACCCCTCAATAAAATGGGATTAATATCCATATTCCCCCTCATTGTAGTCTTTTGTTTCTTTTGGGGTGGTGTTTGCTGCACCTTCTTCCTTTTCTTCTTGATCAATAAATCATCATCCAAGGGCACTTCATCCTCCTCTATAACAACAGGAGTAGGCTTAGCAATAGTTTTCTTTTGTTTAGCAGGGGTATGAGATTATGTAGCTACTAATGTGGAGGCCACATCTCCCTTTGGTTGGGGTCTTCTAATGATTACTCCTCTAGCTGCATGGGTTCCTTTCTTATTTTTAACTGGCTACTTTTTCTCTTCAACTAGTTGTCTTTCTCCATTGGATTGCCTCTTCTCTTTGAGGAAGTTGTCATATTCTTCTTCAGAGAATTCTTGTCTCTTCTTCTTATTATCCACAGTAAGGGCTACTCCCTTCCTTTTCAACTTATTGACTTGAGCATCCACCCAACTCTGGGTTAGTTAAATAACCTTCAACATAATTTGATCTAATGAAGTTACCTCAGGCTGACTCAAATTAGGGGCTGATATGGTTTCATTATATACCTTCTTGTCCTTATATTCATTGGACATGATCCTTCCATCAGTCTTGTGCAATTGAACATGCACTGATATGTAGTCAAAGGTGTGAATTTGATTTAGAGTGAGCCTTTGGTAGTTCCTCCTCCTAACATCTACTTCATTGTCACAATTAGTCCAGTAATCTTCAAGGTGCTTTTGATGTATATGCTTCCCCAGTAATGCCTACATCCTACCATATGGGTCATATGACCTAGCTAGTGCAAATGGCTGCAAGTGCGTTAAATTAAATCCTTTGATCACATCCCTAACACTTTCCTTTTTTGGACACATATACTAGCCAATCATGACTAGAAACATCACATGTGGAATCTTCCCCTTTTCAATATGAGCCTCTACTAAAGGCAAAATCTGTCTAGCAAATTCTATCAGAATAACTTTGTTGTTGGGATATCTAGGCAACATGAGAGGTTGCCCTTCAAAGCCTTCTATTCTTATATATGAAAATATAGGGAATTAGATAAACTAAGCCCCATATTTGTATATGATAGCTTGTGCTTCCATACTTAATCTCTTTGTTCTATCTTCTTCTATGGTCCTGACCAGATGCATGGAAAAGGAGTCATTCACTATCTTATAATTTTGAAGAGATTCCGTCCTATTCAACTGTGGGTAATTTTCCCATATGTTCACATCCCCAAGGTTTCTTCCAACCCTGCCTATTGTTTGTAACCCATTGAAGGTTCCTCTAAAGGTACAAGCATGTACGACATAAGAAGTCATATGAAACATGCACATCTTACCACCCAGCCTTCTCATTCCCTCATCTAAACTATCACTTATGATTTTAGCCCAAAGGGGTTTGTTATCTAAATATTCGACCATCTGGATAATCCCATACATCTAGTTTGCCAATACTCCAACATTTTGTCTTCCTATCATTCTATCAAGCATGACCATCATGTACTAGTATTCTTCAGCAAAATCAAACTTAAAGAGGTACACTGGCGATTTAGTAGAAGCCTTCTATGTACTACTCTTGGATCTCCACTGATACATGACCCTTCTGGCCTCTTTCTGGTTATTACAATATTCCTTTTCCAATATTCTCAGGCTCAATCTAACCACATTAGGTCCTATAGGGAAATTAAAGGCAAAGGTGATGCCTGCAATTGAGAAATCTATATACAATCTGCCATGCTTCTCCAATTTTCTAGTTTTTGGATTATAGTTACAAGCACATTCAACCACTAGCTTAGTAGCTTCCATGGCATAGGGAAATCCCCTAGTATTCCACATCCCTGAGGTGTATATGCTCTGAAGTAGAGGGTTTCCACTTCCTTTATCTAGTCTTCTCTTCCATGCATCAAGATTAGTATTTCTTTGATGCATATCATTGATCATCCCATACTTGAATCCTACCCCTTCTGGTTGTAAGAACATGGGTTTCAAGAACTTTGTATCGGACCTATTCTTTTTTATTGCCATTAGGTCTTGTGATAAAACCATGCATATCTTGCCTCAACATGTTGTATGTAGTAGGGCTTAGGGATCACATACATTCCATGGCAGTAATTCTATCATTCTAGTTTATTTCATGCGTCACGCTAATTAACTTAGTAAAAACTATTTTACCTCATGATTTACCATAAATGACAAAAGGAGAGCATTTCATAGTTACATACTTGATAATCTCTTTCCCCTTTTACTGTATGAGTGATAACGGTATGAATGTGACTACGTTGTATTTACCATCCTCCATTTCATTTAGATGCGGGTTCTATTCTGTTTGCAGGTAGCGGTGATGCTTTGATCTTCGGAGCTCTATAATTCTTGTTTAAACGTATGGTAAATACAAAATGAACCCCAAAAGTTACTTTTAACCAACCAATATGACAATTAGGGTGTGCTTAGTGTGTCTTTCATTTAAGTCCATCGATCAACACATGATGTGCATGGATGCTGACAAGTGGTGCGCTTGCATTTGAAATTTGAAGGCATGACCTACTGTTGGGTTCACATTTAATGCAGAGAGTGATCTCTATGAATATCAGGGACATTTGAATATGACCGATATCAGATATATGAGGGTGACATTGGCATGAGTATGGTCAACCTTTGACTAATGACCGAGATCAGGTCACTAGACATTCGCTAATAATCGTGACAATATATTATATGAATAGGATCTAGTCGGTGTGCCACATGGCATCATTGGATTGGTTGTTGAGAAAGTAAGCATCTCAAGTCATCAAAGGCAATATGAGGGATATTGGAAATATCCAGGTCTTCTAATACTAGGAAATATCACATTTGCTAAGATCAGGGATATTTTGAAATGTAACCCTCTTGGGTCTAGATCATGATGACATCATCATCATATTATGTCTTCTTTGTTATTGGGCTAGGATGACATCATTGTCATATTGAGGAATATGATGGATGTTTGGAAATGTGACCCTCCAAGTGTCGGGCAAATTGATGACATCATCATCAGGATGAGTTCTTTTATATATCGGAATCGGATGATGTCATGGTCATATTTTGTGAAGGGTGATATTTTGTAACATGATGGATATTTAGAAATGTGACCCTCCAGAAAATATGCATGCAGACTTGACATGCATATATTCTCTTGCACTTAAATTTGACATTCGCATATTAAAGAACATGTGGACATCGGGTGATCTTCTTATGTCAGGTCATCTAACAAATATGACTGATATTTACAAATATGACCCTATGGGAAATATCTAGTTTGACCAAACTTTGACTTAGCATAACTTTTTATCCCCAATGAATATCAGGGTGATCCAAAAGGCAAACCTACTTAAAATTTTGCACTCTTTCAGATTATGTGGTTTATGATGGAAAATTCTAACTTTGACAATGGACTTCCTCTTGTGAAGCATATGCATTTGCAAGGGTGATATACTTAACTAAATTTTGCCAAACCACCCAAAGCAAGAAAGAAAAAACAAGTAGAAGCAAAAAGAGTTGGGTCCTTGTTTTGATAAGGCAAAATGGGGTGTGTTGTGTAACCACACAACAACTCTCTAAAAATAACACTTCTACTATACAACACTTTTTTAGCCATAGGATCCCAAAACTTGTATCCTTTCACATAGACAACATAGCCAATGAAATACACTTAATAGCCTTGTTCTCCAGTTTAGACCATTTCTCCCTAGGCACATGTGCATATGCCTCACAACCAAAAATATGAAGATGTCTAACTAAAGGCTTCTTACCAGACCACACCTCCATAGGTGTCTTACCAACTAGAGCTAATGTAGGAGACCTATTTACTAGGTAGCAAGCAGTGGCTATAGTTTCAGCCCAAAACATTTGTTCAAGGCTTGCTCCACTAAGCATACTCCTAGCCTTCTCCATTGGTGCCCTGTTCATCCTCTCTACAACTCCATTTTGTTGCGGGGTGTATGGAGTTGTCTTATGTCTTTCAATCCCTTCCCCTTTACAGAACTTATCAAACTTTGTCGAACAAAACTCACCACCATTGTTAGTCCTCAAACACTTAATCTTTTTACTAGTCTGATTCTTGACAAAATCTTTAAACTCTTTGAACCAACTAAAGACTTCAGATTTGCTTCTGAGAAAATAAATCCATGTCCTTCTACTGTAATCATCTATGAAAGATACAAAATATACAGATTTGGAAATTGAAGGAACATTAATAGGACCAAACACATCAGAATGAATAAGGTCCAACACACGGGAAGAGTTATGAGAACTAGAATAAGAGTAAGCACAGTTTTGCTTTCCATAAATACAATGTTTGCAAAAGTCAAACTTGAGATTACAATCATTTAACCCCTTAATGAGGTTTTTATTTTTTAGGGTTCTAAGACCCTTCTCACCAATGTGGTCAAATCTCATATGCCATAACATTATCTTTTTAGTAGGAAGCTTAACTTCTAAAGCATGAGCACCCTTGGGTACCCATGATGCACTACCATTAGAATTTGTTACAACAGAATTCTTCATTGCTAGTTCAGATGGTGGGGATGAAGTGACTGCAGCTCTTTTCTTCAAGTTAGAAGAACTCTTGTACTATGAAGTGCATTCCTCTAGCTGAAATAGAGTACCTCTCTGAGTACCCTTTGCAAGCACCATAGATCCTCTAGTCATCTTGCATCCATCCTTTGAAAAGACAACCTGCACACCTACATCATTCAACATACTTATAGAAAGTAGGTTCCATGCCAAGCCTGGGATGTGCATAACCCCAGTGATCCCCTTCACTCATCCATAAAGGAATTAGATTGAGACTCTTCCATGACCAAAAATCTTCAGATGAGAATCATCACCTAGGTACACTCTTCCACCATCAAACTCTTCATACTTCGTGAAACAACTTTTATGCGAGGTCATGTGGAATGATGCACCAAAATAAATCAACTATTGGCAAGAGACATTGTGTGGCTTCATGAGTGTTATCATTGATGGTAACAAAGTCCATCCCACACATCCATAGCACATAGTATGCCTCTACTAGAAGTTAGATTAAAGAGTGTTTTGGTCTGGTGAACAAGAACAGAGCATGCAACAAGGTCCAACAATTAGGTCCAGATCTCTCAAATGGTGTAACTTAGCAAGCTGTAGACTTGGACAAGTCAAGAGGAGTACCATGACTACTACATTCTAGAGATTGAGCCTCCGGTGATGAATGAGTGAAAAGATATGAGCATCCAAGTGTTGGGTTCTTGACAGGTAGAGTAGACTAAGGAAGAACTGACCAGTAGAACATCGGACTTTAATTTGGATGAGAAATTGATAGTGATCAAGCTATTTGAGGGATCATACATGGTTGGTTGATATTATTGATGACTTCTATGTCTATTTTTTTTTATACACATCAGATATTAAGCATGGATTCATCTGACAGATCAGTGTTTTGTAAATATCTTGAGTATTCTGGTTGCCGACTAGAAAGATGTTGAAATTGTTAGTGTGGATATATATACCAAATGGATTACGATATGAAGGAGTGTGTGTGTGCATGATAGTGTGTGAGCAAAGGTAGAGATAAGTGTGGAAACAGTAATACAATTCTGGTATGTGACAAAACAACAACACTAAAGCAAAGGAAGAATGAAGTGCAATAGATCAATATATTGAGCCTAACTAAAACTGAACCTCAATATATGTGGATGCCTCTCTCAGTTCAAATACCTGGTTACCTTCTATAAACATTGTAGATAGTGAGTCTCTTATAGGTAGTGTGCCTCTTGTGAGCAGTGTGCTTGGGCAATGAGCCCTAATTGGCAGGTGCCATTTTGTACTTCTTATTCTTTTAACAGAGAATACAATCTTGGGTTAGTCACCCCATGGTTTTTCCCTTAATAGGGTTTTCCATGTAAAAATCCTTGTGTTATGTGCATTGATTTTATTTCTACTCTCATGATTATGTATGCTCTTATGTTTTGATATTGCATTAATATTAAAGAAGAAAAGAAAGTTAAGATATTTAAGATAACTAATTCACCCCCCCTCTCAGTTATGTGCCTTATTTCCAACAATTGGTATTAGAGCCAAGTTCCTCTAAATAGATCCTAATAGCTTGAGGAAGATCTAGGAATCTTAATGGACATGTATGGTATGAAGGAACAACTTTAGTTTGTCCTAGATGATCTTGAGAAATCTCACTCTGAAGTCAATAACTTGAGAGAAAGACTCAAACAAGCTGATGATTTTATAAATGAGCTAAGAGAAAAATTGAGTATCTCTGTGAAAAAGAGAAAGGAACTACTTCAACAGTTAGCAAGTCAAAGTGAAGCCAATGATACTAATGAAGATCTGATTGAGAAAAACAAGCTATGTGAGAAGCTATCAAAATAAGTAATTATGGTAAGGCATGAAATGGAATCAGGGGTTATGAGATTCACCCAAGAAATTGAAGAGAAAAGAAAAATTGAAGATAATCTAAAACAATCTCTCAAGGAGAAATCAAAGGACTGCCACAAAATGGATAGAATAATTAGGCATCTGGAATCTAATCTTGAAGAAGCTAGAGATAATGAAGAACAACTTGAGAATCAGATAGACACTCTTAAACAAGATCTTCAAACAATAAATGAATACAAAAAGAAATTAAAGATAAGCTCAGCTCAACTTCAAGTTATTCTTGAAAGCCAAAGGAGGGTAGATGACAAGCGTGGCTTGGGGTATGAGAAAGGTGAAAGCTTTGGATTTGGTCAGAAGAACTCTAGATCAGAAAATCCAAGGAATAGGCCTAGAAGACCTCTGGTAAGGAAACCAAATGCTCAAAGATATCCATCCTTCAATGGATACTACTATAGTTGTAACAACTTCTATCATAAAGCAACTCAGTGCAGAAGAAGAATGAATCAGACTAATTCATCCTTCTCTGGACAGTGTTTCAACTACAAAAGGTATGGTCACAAATCTCATGAATGCATAAATATGCAAATAAACAATTATTTCAATGGTAGATGCTTTGCATGCAATAGAATGGGACATATGGCTAATCAATGTAGATTAAGAGGATATCAGTCAAATATGCAAAGAAATGTTGTTTTCTACAATTGCAATAGATCCGATCATATTGCCAAATTCTATAGAAGTAAGACTCGGGATAAAAAGGGTCCGGTGCATCATAATCAAAATCAAGATAAAGGAAAGGGCAAAGTGAATGTGGATGAAGTTCAAAGGGAGATGAATAAGATTTGGGTGAAGAAGAGTACATAAAATGTTGGGGATGGATCCGCACCAGAATCTAGTGCTGATATTTCTTCCAGAAACTAAACAGATGAGATCTAGCTCAGGGGGAGTCACAAAGGAAATTAAATTTCCCCAGCCAGTCAATTGGTGCCTAAATTTGGCACATGGAATGTTGCAGTTAAAGGGCTCTCAGAGAAATATCCAAATAACCCTCAGTAAAAATATGAAAGATCCACAAGGAGTTTTGAAGAGTTTGATCAACTAAGATTAATCTGGTTTGACAGCCATCCGGTAAAGTAGGATCTTCATAGACAGGTCCGGTATGATTCAAAATTGAAATATCTTGACCTATGGACTCATGGCATAATTGGAGGAAAGAAGATACATTGTCAATTATCACCAAAATAATTCCAAGTGCATCTCAGTGATTCGGAAAGATCTCTCTCAGAACAAGGAAACCAGAATAACTTAAGTTGTGCATTTATTGCAATAGGAAATTAGGGTTTGTGTAGAGATAAAAGGGTTCTTTTATTCATCATTTTAATTTGAGAAGAAGAAAGGAAGAGCTCTGCATCAAGATTGTCACAACTGTCTCAAAGATCAACTGCAAAATTTGATTCAACTAGCGATCTTTTCCAGCTCATATTGTGAACCCTAGAAGCGTAAAAAGGTATTTCCATTTCTAAATATCTCTCTGAATCTTTTACAAAGATGGATACTCCAATGGTTGTTAAGATCACTAATACGCCATGCCCAAAGTTCAAGAAACACTCCTACAAATCCCTAGAAGTTGATCCCTTAGGCACTTTCTCTAGCATTCTGCATGGGGTTCTACACATAGAATATGTTAGGGTGTACATCCATACCAATATTGAGGAATTTGGAGAGTCTAAGATGATGGATATCTACCATAAACAATTAATAGATGAAACTTTTGAACTTAAACCTCAATACAAGGCCATCTGGGATAAGCATTTTGGACATTGTATCCACTTTCCCTATTTCGCAGAAGATGAATGGGTTTGGTATGTTCTTAGCAGAATACATGACAACTTTATGTGGTTGATGAAGCCCTTTAAGATAACAAAAGATGTCATTAGGGCAGTAACTGGATTGCACTCATCTGGTGGGTTGCCTGCTCTCAAATCTGTTAAGAACTAGACAGTAAATGAGGCTACTGGATCAAAGTTTGACAAAAGAGTAATGACAATAGAAGATATCATAGATCTGGATATCAAATTTGCCTCTATGATAATTGGCTATAAAATATATCATTCCAGCAGGGAGAACTTTGTGTCCAGAACTGCAATATATACTGCATATCAGATGCTAAGGGAAAATGTAGACTATGATTTATGCGACCTTCTCCTGAACCAACTATTAGAAAACTTGCAGAAGATCAAGAAGGACAAGAAGAACTCATTCAAGTATGGTGGCTTAATACTATGTCTATTCTTTTACTATATGAATGAGCTACCCAGATCAAGTGGTTGGGTATGGCAAAATGACAGATTAGTTGCCATACAAATCAAAGACTACATGTATGGCTTGGTGATTCCAAGGCTCAAAGTACAACACTCTGGGGATACTTCAAGAACTTCCAAAGTATGATGCAAGCCAAAGAAAGAATCCCCCAATCTATAGTTGAAAAATACAAGGATACAGTGTGTCTCATGGTAAACACTGATCAATGCCTAATGAAGGCAATGGAGCCTAACACAGTCTGGATTATGTCAATGGGCTATGAGGTAGATGAGAAAATCCTAGAGCTACATGTCCAACACTTGCTGAGTCAGCCTAAGGACCCTAAGGCAGAAAGGTTTGGAACCTTTCAAGAATTAAGTGTAAAAATACATGTTGAATTGAGACAACCAGAGATGAAAAGAAAAGTGAGAAGGGAAGTAGAGGAAGTTGCCAAAAGATATGGCATATCAAAAGAGGTAGTTGATGCAAACAGAGAAAAATTAGAAAGAGTTTAGAAAGAGAAACAAGAAGAAGAAAAAGGAAGTGTTTCAGTACAAGCCTCCTCTCGAACCAGATCCTCCAAGAGCTCTGCACCTGCCACCTCTAAGAGTTCAAGATCCTCCAAACTGAAAGCCAAGAAATCTAGTAAGGGAGAAAAGAGAACAAAAAATAAGGCCACAAGGTCCTACATAAGCCAAAAGGATGATGAAGAAATAGAGATTGATGAGGAGGTTAAGAAAATGAAGAAGAAAAAGAAAACTTTCAGGGAATCCTCTGTCGGCAAAAACAAAGAAGAAGAGGTAGAAGAATTTGTTGAAAGACCCACTCTTTCTATTGATGATATCATCAAAGTGGTCACTGTGGATGGGAACCTACAACCAGTCACAAAATTTTATGATGATTATAGTGATACTAACAAAAGAATTTTGGAGGAAGCTACAGTCAGGTACTTGAATATCTATAATAAAGCATTCATTGAAATCATTTCACTAATTCCCAAAAGTCTACAGCAAGTACTTGAACTTTGAAAAGAGAATGCCAAGGCAAAGGATTTAGAGATCCAAGAATAGATTGCAATTTAGCTCTATCCTTCCATTACTCCAAAATAAATGAACATGATCTTTAAGGACTACAAGGATGAGTTCTAGAGTAAAGCTAGAATGAACAAACTTATGCTTGGAGAGACTGATCAGGTAGCTAAAGAAATAGAAGACATCCTCTGGAACGCCTTTAAAAGATTCAATCTTCCTATCATAGAGGAAATAAATGAAGAACCTTCTACCATGGATGTCAAAGGATTAAGTGCATCAAAGGAAGAATCTACTGAGAAAATTATAGAAAGGTCAAAAGAGATGGATGAGGAGAAGACTAAGGACTTGGATTCCTCTATTCCAAAAGAGGAAGTCCATGAAGAAGTTAACATCTCTCTTCTAGATCCCCCTACAGACTCCAGAACTAAAGGAGAAGGAAGAAAAGAGGAGAAATTGAGTCAAGTGGAGGAGGAAAAGGGAAGAGAAGAAGAACAAACAAAGAAGATCTCTGATGACAATTCTGAGGGTGCAAAAGGAAAGAAGACTTTGTCTCCAAAAAGAGACACTACAAAAGCAGTGAAAAATTTCTTGACCAAAGAGATGATAGAGATAGATGAACTGGAACTATTCCAAGAACCACTAAATTTTGATTCCCTCTCTCTGGTCCAGACAATGAAGGTAGCATCTTTTGCTCAAGCTAAAGAAAAAAAAAAGCTTCTGAAGTCTCACATGGAAGACTATGAACTGATAGAGATTGCATCTAGTGTGTTGGAGAAAATCATTCCATCCTTCCAAAAGGATCTTTTGGCCTCTCCATCTAGTAACTTGAAATCTATGGTTAACTTTGTTAGCACCCATTTTGATTCTTTGGAGAAATCGGCAAAAGAGAACGTCTGAAAAGAATTTTTGGGAAAGAGATTCACTAAGGTGTAGGGACTCATAACTAATGACAGGAGGACCCTAGATATTGGGATAGAGAGCCTAGAAAATGCTCTTAATGATGGTGGAGAAATGTATAAATTTTGTCTATCCTGGTCTAAAGTGACAGAGGATATTGAAAAGAAGATGAAAGAACAAGAAGATAAATTATCAAGTTGACCTTAGAATTTTGATCCCCTCACCACATCTATAATGAATCAATAGTGCCAGGCCATCACCATTATAAATGAAATAAAGAGGCTTGAAAAGGAGAGGAAGAATATAATAAGTAGGATGAGTGAACTTAGAGGGATAATTATCCCTAAGTTAGAGGCCATGCATGAGGCCTTAACTAATGCTCAGACCACAGCCCGGACCAGTGATCCGACAGACTTAAGAAGGGCAAAAGCTTATGCATTCTTGTTGAGTGGTCATATTTTAATTTTGGACAGGATGAAGTAGAGTTGGGTGATAGAATTTGCACAGTTGAAGACCACCTTTGCGGATATACTTAAGTGTATGTAAGTATAACATGTTTATATACTTATGCAGCCATGTGTAGGATGATTTTTGCAAATTTTGGTGTGTGGATTCCACCCTTTACCATGATGTCAAAGGGGGAGTGAGGAGTAGTGAAAAATGTGGGATCTAGCTAAGGGGGAGCTTTGGTAAAATAGTGCATAAGATAAAGCATCAACCAAGGGGGAGTTTGCTGCGACACTTAGTCATTTTTCACTAAGTGTTGCCATCAATGCCAAAGGGGGAGATTGTTGGCAAGAGACACTATGTGGCTTCATGAGTGTTGTCATTGATGGCAACAAAGTCCATCCCACACATCCCCAACACAAGTATGCCTCTACCAGAAGTCAGATTAAAGAGTGTTTTGGCTCGGTGAACAAGAACAAAGCATGCAGCAAGGTCTGACAATCAGGTTCATATCTCTCAGATGGTGTAACTCAGCAAGTTGCAGACTTGGACAAGTCAAGAGGAGTACCATTACTACTACATTCTAGAGATTGAGCCTCCGGTGATGAATGAGTGAAAAGATATGAGCATCTAAGTGTTAAGTTCCTGACAGGCAAAGTAAATTGAGGAAGAACTGACCGGTAGAACATCAAACTTTAACCCGAATGAGAAATTGATAGTGATCAAGATATTTGAGGGATCATACATGGTTGGCTGACATGACTGATTACTTCTATGTCTATGTTTTTGATACACATCACATATTAAGCATGGATTCAACCAATAGATCAGTGTTTTGTAAATATCTTGAGTATTCCAGTTGCCGACTAGAAAGATGTTGAAATTCTTGGTGCAGATATATATACCAGATGGATTTTGGTATGGAGTGTGTGTGTATGATAGTGTGCAAGAAAAGGTAGAGATAAGTGTGGAAACAACAATACAAGTCCGGTATGTGACAGAACAACAGCACTAAAGCAGAGGAAGAATGAAGTACAGTATATCAGTATATTGAGCATAACTAGAACTAAACCTTAGCATATGTGGATGCCTCTCTCTCAGTTCAAATACTTGGTTACCTTCTATAAACTTTGTAGATAGTGAGTCTCTTGTAGGTAGTGTGCCTCTTGTGAGCAATGTGCTCAGGCAGTGAGCCCTAATTGGAAAGTGCCATTTTGTACTTCTTAGTCTTTTAATAGAGAATACAATCTTGGGTTAGTCACCTTGTGGTTTTTCCCTTAACAGGGTTTTCCACGTAAAAATCCTTGTGTTATGTGTGTTGATTTTATTCCTGCTCTCATGATTATGTATGCTCTTATGTTTTGATGTTGCATTAATGTTAAAGAAGAAAAGAAAGTTAAGATATTTAAGATAACTGATTCACCCCCCCTCTTAGTTATCTGCCTTGTTTCCAACATCAACCACACATCATCAGATGCATGGGTGGCCAAGGCTATGATGAAAGCATCACCATCATCTTGTGACTTGTCAGAATATGAGTTTGGGACATTCTTCTTCTTCTTTTTCTTTTCCTCTTTGCATTCCTTTTGGAAATGTCCAGTTTTTCCATAGTTCCAATAGAGAGCCTTAGACTTTCCAGGAGATTTGGATCCCCCATGGGATTTGGATCTACCCTTCTCAACTTTCTTGTCCTTCTTTTTCCCTTTCTCTTTGGGTCTTCCACAAACCACAAAAGCCTCTTTGGTTGTTGCAGAAGACTTTCTCTGCATCTCTTCAAATAATGGTGAAGATACCACTTCATCCATTTTGAAAGTGGATGTGGTTCTCCCAATAGCCATAACAAGATGATCCCATGAGTCTGGAAAAGAATAAAGGAAGATCATACAATGATCCTTCTTCTCCATCTTCACACCAACAGAAGTCAATTGTGCAACTAACATGTTGAAAGCATTTAGGTGATCTACAATGGATCCTCCATCCTTAGTGAAAATAGCTTCTTTCTCATAAAAAGCTTGTTAACCAGGGATTTGGCCTGATAAACATCTCTTAGCTTCTTCCAAAGGTCTTTCATGGTCTTCTCCTCATGGACATTTAACAGGAAAGAATCAACTAGACTGAGTCTTATGAGACCCTTAGCCTTTCGATCTTTGAGATCCCAATCAGCTTGTGTAATTGTGGTTGGTTTTAAACTGAATACAGTTTCCCATAGGTCTCAATCAACAAGCATGTCTTCCATCTTAAGTTTCCATAACCCAAAATTTGTGCCTACCATCTTTTTTCCTCCAACAAGATTATAGAATACTCTACACAAACTCCCACTCAATCTAAGATTAGCTCAAAAAACCCTACCCAACAACTAGGACCAAAGGTGATCAAGCTCTAATACCAATTGAAAGGAAGATAGGTGTGTGGAAATCACTTCCTACACTAATCTAATGAGGAGAGATGGGTGCAAATTTTTTTCAACCTTTACAATTACAGAGTTATTAATCTAATAACAAAGATATTGTAGCAATACACACCATAAGAATGTAAGATAGAAGAAGAGAGAGACAAGATATAAATGGGAAAAACCCTTATGGGTGAAAAACCCCACACTCCAAAACACAGCTCAAATGTATTATCTAAACAATGAGGTTTACAATACAATTATAGAGCCAATGCTCTTGTAAGAGTCTTCGACACTCAAATTTGGAGATAATCTGGCAGCATAAGAGTACTTGTCAATCACATAATATATCTCCTCTCAAAGCACCTACTTAAATAGAAGTTTACAAGGCAAAAATGAGCTTTCCTTGAGACGAGCATCCAACATGGCCACATGGCCCAAAAACCATGCCTAAGGACACTTGTCCAACACTATAGCATGGTCATGACACTTGTCATAACACCCTATCCCAAAATAGTCACGTATTCCTAAGTTGGGCAATAAAAGATGCTCTTATGACTCTTACGATCGTCATAGAATCTGTCATACTAACATATCTTACAGCTGTAAGAAAATCTATCATACACTAACTAAAAATAGCATATTCTCTTACAACATGTCATAACCCTCCTTGAGGTACAAAAAGATACCTTCTTCCAAGATGCCTTGTGACACATGTCTTCACCTATCATAGTATCTTCTATTTCTGACTCTTACGCGTCATAGATTCTATCATAACTGCTTCATTCAAAATTCCCTTACACACTATTTAAAGTGTCGACACATGGAAAAATACCTCTACCACTAAGTGGGATGCCTATCTCCTCGTGATGACAAAAATTACATGTTGTCACTTTCTATGTAGGATGACACATCATCGTGCCAACTCCCACAAAATGACAAAGCATGATTTGCATCCTAATTACATAATAGGCAATAAATAAATATATACAATAATAAATGCAAGGAATTACCAAGGTTGAGACACCTTAATTCCCAACACCAACAAAAGAACCATGCCTTCTAGACACAAACACTTACGTAATTAGGGCCAAAACATTCTTCATAGGATGAAACATCAAGGAATTACATCTGCACACTCTGCTCATTTGAAAATAGGATGACCTTAAGAAAAGAGACATGAAACTGTTGATGATGATTGTTAGTCATAACAACATGCATAAAAATTTGCACAACAAACCTTTATTATCTTGTAAAGTATGATCAACTTAGGATAAGTTGATGACTCTAAGTCTCCGTTGATTAGGTCATAATCGTCTGATGTTACTCAGAGGTTGATGTGACATGCTATTTTCCATTTCAAGGGGTCTTACATTTGTCTAGGTGATTAGTATTACACTGTATCCTATAAATTCACTCCACATAGAGGTCAATTCTACTCTATTTTCAAAGATTGTTGAGATATTTGTAAGTTTGATCAATTCTTCTAATCCTTGATCATTATGAACTTACTCTTTCTTCTACACTATATATCTATTCAAATGATGTGTCTATAAGTGGATATTCATATGTATTTCATGGATATTTATCTAAATTTGCATGATATTTATCAATTTGACATGCTTTCACTCCAAATATGCTTTGTATTTTCAATTGCCTATGGGATATCTACATATTTCATGTTTTATTTGCTTTTGATTGTCTATTATTTGCAATTATGGAGATGATCTGTAATGAAATTCAAAGAAATTTAAAAGAATACTTCTACTTTTAGTGAACCTTTAGTTATTGAATCACATACACACAAGATACATTCATGGAGAGAAGAAATCAAACCATAGGTCACCAGGTCGTTCCATAGCTAGATATGGTTGATGCTAACTTCAAAGGAACTAGGAATGAAAACAATACATGTAGACTGAAAAGCACTTGAAGGGACACAGCTAATCAATGCATATATCCTAATTTTAATCACAGATTACTCAAGATTTACAATGATTTGTAATCAAAATGGCTTCTCTTTCATTAAGTATACATAACATGTACATTTACAACAACTTTGAAATAAGTCTTGAACTTTTTAGCAATCATGGCACAGGTTGCCAGCTAGCAACCATCTATATGACTCACTATTTATGAGTACCTCATGCATATGCTCACTTAGTGATGCATCTTCATTCATTCCTCAGGTTCTTCTTCTTCATTTTCTTCTTCTTCATCGTTCTCTTCATCATCATCACTTTTACCATGACTATCACTTTGATATACATCCTCTCTCATGTGGACCTTTACTGTTGTTCTAATATGTCCATATGCTTGTACTATTTTGTCAACCTCTCCCCATCTTGGATTCTAGCTTTTGTTATTGCATGTTTATGAGACTGCAACTTAGCTTTGAGAGTTTCTATCTTACCTTTCTTGTTGTTCAATGTCTCATTATATGTTTCTACTTTAACTTTTATCCTCATAATTTTATTCAATACTTCTTATGTTAGATGGGTGAGAGGGTCATCTACTATTGACCTAAAATTATCATGTAGAGCTTTAATAGAAAAGTATGCATCCTGATTCTCAATTTTGTCTTCTATTTTCCCTTCGAAGGCCTCAAGGATTTCTGCTTCATACGCCATCATGTTGTGTAATTTAACACTAATATCCCTGAGTTTGCCACTGCACTTCTTTAAGACATCACATTCAAACTTGATAGCTTCATACCATATACCTGTCAATAGGGTAGTATTATTATCCAATACTTGATTACTTATCAAAATTTGTGGATCAATTCTCTTCATTTCACTTAGAGCAGTCAGGTCCTTTTCCAATTGGAATGACCTTTTTCTTGTATCATTCTACATTTTATCTACCTTCCTCTTTAGACTGCTCAAAGAATTCTATTTATGTAGGGAGGTTCTCAATACATCTTCAACCCTAGTGAGAGCTGACAACATCCATTTTTCCATGACCATTGCCTTATGTTTCATTAGGTCCAACTTGGTGACCTGTTCCTGTGATATGACAGTCAATGGGACTGTAGGATCAACTGGTGTATTATCAGGGTTAATTAACCCTTTTATGAAAGAATGTAGTTGAGCAATGTGCCCCTTATGCATTTTATTTTTCTCCTTTTCCTTCTTCACCCTTGGGTTAAAGAATCAATAATATCCTTCCCTTCTTGACCTTCCTGATCTTCATTGGCAAAACCCAAATCAATAGTTGTGATTTGGAATTCCTCTACGCTAATTTTGCCCTTTTTCTTTTCAACTATGGGAAGTGCTATTTGTGCAGTTCTCCTTCCTATGGTAGGATCACATTTTATGGTAGATGTTAAACTGGTCTTCCTCTTTGGCTTCATCATTTTCTTAGCAAACAAGGTAGAAACATCAAACTCTTGAATTTCTGACCCTTGTTCCATACCTATTTCATTTTCTAACCAATGAGGAACATCATCTCTAGATCCTTGGTGGCCTTTATCAATATCATGTATGCCCTAATCTCCAGTGTATGCTTCTATCCTTGGTGGAGAAGGTACCTTCTTAATTTCTTCCTCATGTATTTCTTCATGAGGGGGATCTTGTTGAATTTCTTCCTGCTAAGGGGTTGCCTTCTACAAAGGAGGATCCTGTGGAATTTCCACATTCTGATCCTGTGCTTGATCCTGTACTCCCTCCTTCACATTTTCATCTTCTTTATTATTTTTCTCATCTAGTGGTATATTGACATCTATGGATGCTTGTGTATTTTTCCCTTGTGGATCACCCTTATCATGGGTCATTTCTTGTACTCCACCTGATGCACCGATATCCTATGGCTTAGGGTCCTCCTGACCTAATTTATCTTCTGTTCTTGAGACTTCCCCCAGATCTCCTTAAATCTGAGAAACACCAGTGTTTGATATATCCTGATCACCCCCACTCTTCTATTGTACTTCTACTATTTTTGGTTCTATAGGTATTTCATGTTGTTGCTGACCCTGATCAGGACTAGTGCTATCTTTTTCTACATGCTTTGCCACTTCAATCTTCTCTAGTTCCTTGGGTGCACCTGTTTTATCCTTAGGGCTTACATCACCCCTATATGTTAAATCTATGATGGCAGGGCTAGTCAACTACTCAACCAAATTGTTGAGCCCTATCTATTGGGTTGCCCTCTCTGGGCTATCCTGTTTCTGTATACGCCTAAAAATGACACAAATCATCCTAAATAAATATTCTAAATATCTATTCCATTCTTCTATTAATTAAATAAATATTCTAAATTTATTTAATCAATTCACTATCTCACAATTAAATAAATTCTATTTATTTAATTAAAATTCTTCTAAAGTCCTTCACAATTAAATAATCATAAATTATTTAATTAAGCCTAATTCCTCTATCCTAAAGTTCTAAATTCAAAATTCCACGTCACCTTTACACCTCACCTTTTCCACCTCACCTTTTCCACCTCACCTTGTCCACCTCATCAGGTTGCACATGTAATTAAATATATTTTATATTTAATTGCCTTATTTTCCCTCACCCACATGGCCTATTTCTTCTCCAATCAGAGGTCAGTTAACCAATCAATCAAATCTGTTAACTAACCTGTCAGTTGAGTCAAATCCTCAATCAATCCAGTCAGTTCCACAATCCACTCTTCTAACTGATCAATCAATTCTGTTAACAGACCAGTCAATGGAGTTAACTCTCCAATCAGTTTTGTCACATCCCACCTTTCATGATGGAGCTGGGACACTTGGCACGTTTCCACTGGTTGCACATTCCTCAACCATCCTCAGCCATTGATCTTCATATCTCCTCTCAACCGTTGATTCCTATTCCTCCAAGTCTATAAATGAAGCTTCATCCCTCCATTCTAATCATCCAGGCTTTTGACATCGTTACTCTGCAGAAATATCACCAGCGCGCCTTTGGCACCCACTTGTCATCTACAAGCTTGAGATCACCATTGTTGCATTAGAGCTCACCTTCATTGCATATCACACCATAGCCGTTCACCATCGACTTCCTCAAATAGCTTTAAAAGATTGCACTCTCTGAGGGCTCATCTCATCTGCGAAAGGACGATTCGTGATAGGCGAACAACAGAAGTTTCGAAACGGAAGAGGTTTGCTGTGTTTGTTCATTGCTTTGTTTACTTGAATCTTCTTTGTTTCTCTATTCTGTTGATGTTTGGGTCATCTATTATTCATTTGATTGATCACTATTTTACCCTCACATTTTTGGGGCCCACCGTACAGGTCCCGCAGAGTCACGCACAGGTTCTTTCGGCGCATCTGTTCATTTTTACGGTGCTTTTGAAGACTGTTACGGCGCATTTGAAAATCCTACGCATCTGTGTATTCTTGCTGCGCTTTTACAGACTGTTACGGCGCTTTTGTTAAAACTGTGCATTTGTTGACTGTTACTGCGCTTTCATAGACTGTTGCTGCGCATCTGTTATAACGGCGCATCTGTTGACTGTTACGGCACTTCTGACGACTATTGCTGCGCATACATTAAAACTGCGCATTTATCCATTTTAACGGCGCATACGTTCAAAACCACGGCGCATTCGTTAATGCTGCGCTTCTGTTGATCACTTCTGCGCATCTGATCACTGAAGCTGCGCATTTGTAACTAGCTCAGGTTTTAGTACTTTTCTAGAGGATTTTGCTAACGCTAACCCTTTTGCAGGTGTTTGCTGGAGCAGTTTTGCAGGATAAGTTCAGGTTTAGTTACATGTAGTTGCATCTAACTAGCTCACATTTCATTTTCTGGGAAAGAGTAAAATGGTTGTTCATTACAAATCTTCATCTAATCTTAATTAGGGAGGAAGTAACTGGTTTATTTCATGCTTGCATTGCAAACAACTTCCAAGTTATTGCTATCTAAGATTTAAAATTGAACTCATCACTGATCTTGCAGTTAAAATGAACCATTGCTATATCGTGAGACCTGAATTTCAAAGTTAACAATCTCGTGCAACGTGGACTTAAAATTGAACTCACAACTGCTTTTTGAAGTTAAAATGAACCATTGCTATATCGTGAGACTTGAATTTAAAAGTTAACAATCTCGTGCAACGTGGACTTAAAATTGAACTCACAACTGCTTTCTGGGATTTAAAATTGAACCACTGCAATATTGTTGAAATCACTTCAAAGTTCTGTTTGAGTAGCTTAGCCCATTTAGTTTTTATCTTTTAACTAGGGTGGATCAATCAGTGTATTCTGTGCTTGCGAATGACAATAGGCTTATGCTCTCCCCTCTTCTGGGTGATCAGAGTGCCAGACTTGTCATTCTATTTGTTTAAACTTTAGGAGGGGCCTACCCTTGGATGCACGCTTGTCTAAGCGGGAACGACCCTGAGTGGTAACAGGCTAACGCCAAGCCCTACCGAGCCACTTAAAATAAATTGTGCTTGAGGTGAAAACCTCCTGCAACGAGTGCTGTTATGTTACACCGACGGCCAACCTCCCCCAAAACCCTCTCAGGCGTAACCCTTTGAGGCTGGGAGACTCCATAATGGAGAGTAGCACCGCCGCATGTGTAACCACTTGAACAGTTGCCCGAATTAAATACCTCTTGTTTTAGTGGCCCAAATCCCTTATAATCCATTTCTCGCCTAGGATTTTGTGCTTGCTTTTGTCCAAAATAGAGTCAAAAAACTACAAAAACAATGGAAAACTACAAAATACTCTTTGTGCTTGCTGTGTTTTCTTGCTAAATTAATTCATAATATCAGATCAGGAAGACCTTTTCCAGCCAAAGAATACCAAAAACAGAGAAAAATCCCAAAAATTTGCAAAAAAATACCAGAACTGCGCATATATCCATTTCTGCTGCGCATATACAGCGACTTGCTGCGCTTTTGTACCGACTTGCGGCGCTTTTATACCTTTCTGCTGCGCATATACATATTTCTGCGGTGCATATACACCGACTTGCTGCGCATATACTTTTCTGCTGTGCATTTACACACTGTTGCTGCGCATACATACTTCACCAGAGCGGCGCATATACAGCGACTTACGGCGCATTTGCCCATTCTTGCTGTGCATCTGTTTCTGCGCATGTGTGACAGTGAGCACCTGCCCTATTTTTGAGAAATTTTCGTCAGCTGTTCAGAGTACCCATTTCAGCCTAGTTTCATTTTCCGAGGTCAGAATCAACCTTGCAATCAATTTTCATCCATTTCACCCATTTCTCTCTCTTTCGACGGTCGTCCCAGTCACCTTCTGTCCTAGTCACTCTTGCCCCAACGTCATTCTGTCCCATACTGATTCGACATAGGTCCTTCTTTGTTTCATTAGTGAATTCACGTAAGCCTAGTAGGTCACAGTACCTTTTGCTAGTAGTCTTGTTGAACGACTAACCCCTACATAGTGAGACTGGTATCGACTACCCTTGCTAGTGGCTAAAGTCTTGTGTCAACCGTCTTACCTGAAGTCATTGAGCGAGAGAACCCTTTGTCCAAGTCTTGTCCTAGATATCCCATTCATTACAGTCTTAGTCGACACCTTGCCAAAATTTCTAATCCTAGTCCATTTCATCCCACCCCACCTTGCATGGTTCTTACTCGATCCCAGTACAACAAGCTAACTGAAATGGCCGACTCTTCCGATCACATCGCCCCACCACGCGATGATGATGAAGAAATTTCTCGTGAAGAATTAGTGGCACACATGCAAGATAGCAAATTCCAACACCTAGTGGAGAAAGTGCTCCTTGAGGACCCCACCAAATATTTCCATCATCTTGCTAGTCTCAGAATCAAACTCCCCGCAGACTTTGACATTAGCTCCATCATGGAAAATGCAGACAATGAACGTGAGAGGGACACAAATGACACAGTCCCAAATGCACATGAGAGAGGCACAAATGACATGGTCCCCCAGGCCAATGAGAGAGGAAAACAACACATAGATCAAAATGCTCCTATGGCGGATGTGAGACAACAAATTGAGAGTCTAAAGCTAGAAATCTCCAACCTTAAGATTGGCACCAGTTCCAAGAACTACTCCTTGGAAGATATAGCACCATACCCCTTTGACAGAAGTTTGGTCATGAAACCATTCCCCTTTCAGTTCGGAATCCCGAAATTTGACAAATACAAAGGGAAGGGGGACCCTAGAGATCATATCTGGGAATTCACTGCAGCATGTTTAGAAGTAGCTCACAACGAGACCTACTTAATGAGACTATTCCCAAGATCTTTAGGAGGTCAAGCTATGGAGTGGTTCTCGCGTCTTCCACCAGGAATCAAAAATTTTGACGAACTTGTCAATAAATTCATAACGCACTTCTCTTACAACATAGAACACGAGGTATCTATGCTAGACCTATGCAACACCAAACAAAAGGGTGGTGAGTCTTTCGCCACCTTCTTACAATGATGGAGACAGCTAGCTAGTAAGTGTTCTTACGACATGCCTGAGAAACAACTATTGGAAATGTTTGTCCACAATTTGAATCCCGATCTTAGCTATCAGATTCAGATACAATGCCCTACCTCATTCACCAAAGTCATTGAAATGGGGCTATTCATTGAGAAAGCTATGATCGCTAAAGGAACTCTCAAGCTCTACAAGGACACACCTCCTTCCAATTACACAACTGACAAGTAAAAGTTTTGGACCAAGAACAAGAATGTGGTCAACGATGGAGTAGTGGATGCCAAGGCGGCAGCCCCTAAACAACAACCCATATTCACTCTTAAGGAAGAAGCAAATAATGGTGCACTCAACAAGCCACCCCCTCAGGAATCTAGACCTTGGTTCAATTCAAATCCAAGGAGAAAATTCACGCCGTTAGGAGAATCTCAAGAGTCTGCTCTCAGGAAGTTGTTGGCTAACAATGAAATTTCTCTACCGCCAACAAGTGACTATGAGCCTATAGTCAAACCTCCATATTGGAAGGACACAGACTATTGCGAGTATCATCGAGGAAGGGGGCACATAACCAATAATTACATCCGTCTTAAGAACGTCATACAGGATATACTGGACCAGAATCAGGGAGGGACACAACAACATACCTCCAATGAATCTCATGTGGCCTACCGGGATCCTCTCCTAAACCACAACCGGCCGTATAACAACAATCACAACAGTGGTCACAACAACAATGGTTACAACCACAACAATGGTCACAATGGCAACAACTCCAATAGCCATAACAATAATGACAACAATCGTAACAGGCCAAACCAGAATAGTGGGTCGAGTAATGCTAACTATGCAAGCGTTCCCTTTGAGTACACCATTAACTGCATTTCTGAGCATGTTCCGCAAGTCAATGTCATATCCCCCAACCAACAACCAGGACCTAACGGAACTGGTTGTAGTATAATTACCTGCAGTGGTAGAGTCATGATCAACACCACTCCTCCAAGGTCGTCACCATCTCCGTCTAACCCCCGCCCATATAATGTCATCGACCAATTGCAAAAGACTCCGGCTCACATTTCTATATTGGAGCTCTTGCGTCTATCTCCTTCTCATAAGGAGATTCTTGAGAAAGCCTTAATGGAAACTACTGTCCCCACTAACCTAGCCCAAGAAAAGTTTCAAACCATGGTGGGTAATTTGACATCCTCCACTTCCATCTCATTTACAGAGCAAGATGACCTTTCCATATCTCAACCCCACAACACCCCTCTACACATTGTCGCATTCGTGCACAAGCACCGCATCAAGAGGGTTCTCATTGATGGGGGTGCCGGTTTGAATATTTGCACTTTGAAGCTAGTCCTTGCATTGGGGTTCTCTGAACAGGCAGTAGATCCAAGACGGAAAATTACTATCAAAGCCTATGACGAGGAGGAATGAACCACAAAGGGCACGGTTGTCCTACCCATTCAAGTGGGACTGGTAATTAAAGATGTGGTGTGCCAAGTCCTTGATCGAGAGCTTGCTTACAATATTCTGCTAGGGAGACCATGGATCCATGCCATGAAAGCTGTCCCCTCCACCTACCATCAATGCATAAAGTTCCCACACGATGGCAAATAGGTCACCATACACGGCGATCCTGATCCCTACCAACACTGCAATTCTTTCCAAGCTAAACCTGAATGCGTCATTCCCAACAATAGAGCCCATATCTCCCCTACTCCGCCACAAGACCATACTGCCGAAGCTTCCTCCTCACGGCCCAAACCAATGAAAATCACCATAAAAGAAAATGGCGTGGGGGAATACCAGATTGAGCACAGCCTCAACCTTGCAAAAATGCCCTTGTCTCCTCGCTCCTTTGGCCAGCCCAAGCATCAACCCAGGCATTTTCCAAAGCCCTCTGCTCCTCCTATCACTCCTGCAAACCCCTTTGTCAAATGGGGGACCTTATCCGATGAATCAGAGGAGTGAGATCTCTTGCAATGGCTTTATGCCGAAGAAGAAAACACACCCCAAGAGCCACCTAGACTCCCTGCAGAACTCTATGGACGGGGTGAAACCATCTTGCATAGGATGGGATATGAAGGACAAGGCCCTATCGGCCTCAGAAAAGAGGGGATCATCGAACCTATACAACCTTCTTCCTCCTCTTCGGCTAGAAACACGACTGGCCTAGGGTATAAAGGTAAAGGTAAAGCCAAAGAAAATGCCTGCCTAGTGGAGACAATTCAAACACTCCAAGAGGATAGTGACGCAGATTCGGATGATTCCAATCAGTATGAATGGGACGAGCTGACAGAACATTCCTACGATGACAAGGAGGTTGACACCATCCAAACTCTTAGCCCATATCATGAGAGACAAACGCAACGGGACAGACCACTGGAGTCTGATTTGCCCCTCCCTGAGGTTATGACTTTCGAGGAAAGTATAGATTCCATTGCGATAAACAACCTAGAAGAAAGTACCACCCAGAACACTACCCCCACCTGTGCTCCTAATATTTCCATCTACACTATCAATGAATCAGGTCTTTCATCCGACTCCCTTCCCCTCTTGCACCCTGAGCTTATTGACTGGGATCTGCAAGGAACCCCCCAATTAGATATGTTCCAGAACGATGATGCCTACATTGACTATATGGGACTTAGAGATCATTTACCAAAAGGAGATCATAAAGCCGGTTTCGCTATCGAACTCAATACTGTAGCTTACTTCGGGGAGGGTGCCAAGCCTTCTAGTCGCAAAAATGTAAAGATCAAAAAGGGATCTAACGGTGAAAACTGCCATGCGGCAGTGTCAGATTATAAAACAGTAAAAAGAAAGGACGTATCTGAAGGTGAAAACCCAACTGTGGCACCTGACGATGGAATGCTTGACACCCTCCCAAGTGATATGTATCAAGAAAGGTCACAGATCGTGGTAGAGCCAACAGAGCCAGTGAACATTGGAACCGAAGAGCAGCCTAAGATAATCCACTTTGCAAAATCTCTCACGCCACTTGAGAAAACCAAGTTTGTACCATTCTTTAAAAAGAAGAGAGGCAGCTTTGCTTGGTCATATGCCGACATGCCAGGTTTGGACCCAAACCTGATTCTACATCACTTGCCATTGGATCCAGGGGTGAAGCCCGTAAAGCAAAAACTGAGAAAGATGCATCCCCATATAGCCCTACTGGTCAAGGAAGAACTCAAGAAATTGTTAGACGTGGGGTTCATCAGAGCCATAGATTACCCTGAATGGATATCTAATATTGTGCTGGTGTCTAAACCAGATGGCAGGGTTCGACTATGCAACGATTTTAGAGATTTAAACAAAGCATGCCGAAAAGATGACTTTCCCTTGCCTAACATCGATATCATAGTCGACCTCACGGCAGGACATACAATGCTGTCACTTATGGATGGATTCTCAGGGTACAACCAGATCAAAATAGCACCAGAGGATCAGCACAAAACCGCTTTCACTTGTCCATGGGGTACCTTTTGCTGGAATGTCATGCCATTTGGGCTGAAAAACGTAGGTGCTACATATCAGCGGGCCATGACAACTATATTTCACGACATGATGCATGTGACCATGGAAGATTATGTTGACGACATCTTGGCAAAATCACTCACCAGGGACTCACACCTGGACACATTAGAGAAAGTCTTCCAACGGTTGGACCAATTCCAAGTAAAATTGAACCCGAAGAAATGTGTGTTTGGGGTAACATCGGGCAAGCTGCTAGGCTTCATCATGTCAGCAAACGGCATAGAGGTAGACCCGGCCAAGGTCAAGGCAATCATGGACATGCCTCCGCCCAAAACTCTAACACAGTTGAGATCCTTACAAGGCAAGCTACAGGCCATCCGCAGGTTCATCTCACAGCTGGCAGACAAGTGCCATCCTTTCAGCCATCTCCTACATAAGAATGTTCCATTTAAATGGGATGAGCAGTGCGAAGAGGCATTCAAAAAGCTCAAGGAGTACCTCATGAATCCTCCTATACTCATGCCTCTGATCCAAGGAAAACCTTTGATTCTCTACATATCTGCTACACCTACTGCTCTTGGGGCTCTCCTAGCACAGCAAGACTATGAGAGCAAGGAAAGAGCTGTGTACTACATCAGTCGAACCTTAGTGGGCTACGAGTTGCAGTACTCACAGGTGGAACGTTCATGCCTTGCGGTGGTTTTTGCCTCACAAAAACTCCGACACTACATGTTGGCACATCCTGTCAAACTCATTGCCAAGATCGACCCACTAAAATATCTTCTCAGCAAAGCAGCTCTCACAGGTCGACTAGCCAAATGGGTTATGCTTCTTAGTGAATATGATATAGAGTATGTGGATAGAAAAGCCATCAAGGGGCAAATCATCGCTGACCAACTAGCTGAGGCACCATTACAGGACACTTCACCAATGCAGTTTGAGTTCCCCGATGAATCTTTATTCACTCTGTCAACATCTCCTTGGAAACTCTACTTCGACGGGTCTTACACCAACCATGGATCGGGGGCAGGTATCTTGTTCATCACTGCCCAAGGCGACACAATTCCAAAGTCCTACAGGTTGTTATTTCCATGCACTAACAATATAGCGGAGTATGAGGCTTTGGTAATTAGTCTCAAGATGGCCACTGAGTGGAAAATCCAAGCACTATGTGTCTACGGTGATTCTCAGCTCGTCATAAACCAGGTCAACGATGAGTATCAGACCAAAGATGAGAAGCTCATCCCATACAAATGGATGGTCGACGACCTCAAAGAACATTTTGGGACCATCTCGTTTGAGCAAATACCCAGGATAGAGAACAAAGCAGCAGATGCAATGGCGACCATAGCCTCTCTTCTTGAGATACCTGAACATGAGTCACGGTATGAGTTCTTAGTAGAAACAATTCGACAACCGGCTTATGATCTCCTCGAAACCCATTCCATTTGCCACCTAGTAGGATCTGATTCGCCTTGGTACGGTAAGACCTACACTTACCTCAAGGACAATGTCCTTCCTTTGGACCTCTCTTCCAACCAAAAATGAACTTTCATCCGACAAGCCTCCCGTTACACCATTATCGCCAATACCCTTTACCGACGTGGTCTGGATGGTACTTTACTCCGTTGTCTAGAACAAGAAGAATCTATAACTGCCTTGCAAGACGTGCACGAAGGGATCTGCGGAACACACTCCAGCAGTCCTTCTTTAGCTAAGAAACTCATGCGTTTGGGTTATTACTGGCCCAATATGGAAATGGATTCATATCAGTTCGTCAAAAAGTGCAAACAGTGCCAGATACATGGGAACCTGATTCATGCACCTGCTCAGGAGTTGAGACCTCTAACGACACCCTGGCCCTTTTGCCAGTGGGGACTTGACCTCGTGGGAAAGATTCATCCGCCCTCTTCCAACGGCCATAAATTCATCATAACCGCCACTGAGTACTTTACAAAGTGGATTGAAGCCGTTCCCTTATCAACCGTCACAGGAAAGCAAATTTCCTCTTTCATTCTGAATTACATTATCTGCCGATATGGCATCCCTTCATCCATCATAACGGATAACGGGAGACCCTTCAAAAATCAGGATGTCCAGGAACTTTGTGAACGTTTCAAGATCCAACATCGCTTCTCCACTCCATATTACCCCCAAGGTAACGGCCAAGCTGAGGCATCGAACAAAACCATTCTGAAAATCCTAAAGAAGACTTTCAATGAAGCTGGTCGCGATTGGCACGTCCAACTCAATCCCGCTCTGTGGGCCTATCGAACCAGCATACGCACTCCCACAGGTGCTACACCCTATGCCCTCGTCTATGGTTTTGAAGCCATCCTTCCCATTGAGGTCGAACTCCCATCCCTTCGGGTGTCGTTGAAAGGTCTCATATCAAACGAAGAGTACAGAGTCTCCAGACTACAAGAGCTAGAACTGCTAGAGGAAAGGCGCCAGAAAGCTTTTGACCATCTCAAAGCCTATCAACAGATGATGTCAAGAAGCTACAACCACAGGGTTAGACCAAGATGCTTCAAGGTTGGGGACCTCATCCTAAAAGAGAACCCTCGCGATCAGCAGGACAGAGAAAAGAAAGGTAAGTTCGAGCCTAACTGGCTTGGACCCTATATAATTGTAGCTATCTACGGATCGGGGGCATATCAGTTGGCCACATCATAAGGTGAGTTGTTTGATGATCCAATCAACAGCATGCACCTTCGCCGGTTCTATACCTAAGAGAACCCCAGTGCAAGGGGGTACAATAAAGTCAAAAAAAAAATGGTTACAAAGAGAAAATACAAAAAAAAATCAGAAAAAATAGCAAGCGTACAAAAAAATCATCCTTTGGTGAAAACCTAGCAAACAGGCGCCTTGGATAGGTATCATGGTGAAAACCTGGCAATCAGGCGTCATGTTACTTTCTAGCTTCTCGTGCAAATAAAAGCAAGTGATGAAAACCTGGTAAACAGGCGTTACTTGTGACAAACCGCATTCTCCATCTTTGGGAATCCAATCACCTTAAGCCCATTCTCCCTCTATTTTCCTCATTTAACCCATATCCATCACACAATAAACACTTGACAGTTACCTATCATGGCTTGATACTCACCTTGTGGCCTTGTCAACCAAAGTTTTGTCCCATACCGTCTCCTCAATGTAAGCCTAGTGTAGTGTCTCTCGTCAGTGTCTGTGGTCCGAATCGGTGAACTACGTTGCCTCTGCACCGTCACGTAGGCAAGGCCATTATTCTAATGCGCCCCTGAGGCTTCCATCTCTCCCAAAGTCCCATTCGTCTCCTTTCTTGTCTTCATTCTTGTCGTCTTTCTTCTAGTCCATCCATGGTCCATTAGGGTTTACCCCGAACTACGTTGCCTCTGCGTCGTCACGTAGGCAAGGCCATTTAGCAATGAGCCCCCGAGGCACTAGGTCAGTCCCTTAGGGTCCATCTTCTCAATAAGGATTGTGCAACCTTCTCATCAAGTAAGCAAATGCAAGCAGACACCCGCGCTTCAAGCAGACATCCCGACAATGAGCATCTTAACCTATCCAATGCAAAGCAAATACCCAAGGTCTTCTAAATGATTTTATGCAAATTAAGGCAAGAAATAAACACATATCAACGCAAATATGCTTTTGTAGATTGGAACCTAGGGTTAAGTTACAGAGTCTTGGTTTTTGCTATCATACCTTCCTATGCTACTCAAGGATGCCAAAAGCTAGAGATGCTATGATGGGGGCATGATTACTTTCTTTGTTTGTTGTTTGTGGATTAAACTTTAGTAATGCGATGCCTTGTCTAAGGACATGATCAGTAAAAGATCATCGAGGACATCCAAGGCCTTACATGAACGGGGGCAATCCTTGCTTGTTGAAACGCAAGAAGTACTCAGGTCATCTAGATTCAATTTTGACTAGATGCTTGTATTAACTTGCTCAATCACACTCCATGTAAGCGATACTCAGGTCATCTCGGTTCAATTATACCTAGATGCTTGTATTCACTTACAACATTTCAGAAAAGTACCAAAAACAAAATGCCCAATGATAAAATAAGGCAATCTAAAAGCAAAACATCCATCCTATATCCATACACCCATCCATACAATCCTCATTATTCAAACTATGCAGAGTAACGATATCAAGAAAAGTTCCTAGGTCATTCTTTTGCAACCATTCCTTTATCCATCATGTCATTCTTATGTCGATAGAGTACATTTGGACATCACAAAAACAAGGCATGTAGGAGCATATCATATCATTCGTAGCAACTCGTCATGCACATGATTAGGTTAGTAGAATGCACCATCCAATGCATTAGGTCACCAATACATTTGCATCACATCTTAATCTTAAAAGCCCAGAAAATCAAACAACATAGCTAAGTGCATCACATATATAGTTACATCACCACATAGTACTCATGTTACAACTGCATACATTCAAAGCATTACATCATATAAACATCCAGTAGCATCTCACATATCTATACAGCATCATAACATAGAAATCATGTTCCATACACACATCTGCATTAGCTCATTTAGACACCACATATACAGTTTCATCATAACATAGAAATCATGTTTCATATACATACATTTGCATCATCACATAGACATCATATTACATTTTGCATTCATTTGTCACATTAGATCATATAGACATCATATAGCAGCATATCAAAGTATCTCTCATATAGCATCATATAGACCATCTAACTATGCAATAGAATCACATCATACAATAGAAGTAAAATCATCATCTCATAACGCATGCAATAGATACACAAAGCTGCATCATCATCCATACTATCATATACAAAGAGGTCCAAATGTACAATATCACCATCTCTCTCAAAATCAAAGTGTCATATACAATATGCGTCTAAATAGACGGTGATACATGTCCCAAAGTGTACAAAATCTGGTCTGTGTCTACCCCTGCTGCTGTGGGCCACCACTGCCAGCTCCTGACTGCTGAGGTCCCATCACGGATGCCCCTGACTGCGAAGGACCTGCTTTGTGAGCCACCCCAGACTGACTCCTGAAACTCCCTGCCCTCTGGCTCGACGCCACGACACCATGGTACAAGCCTCGGTAGTACTGTGCCTGCTGCTGCGCTCTGGCTAGGTCTGTTTGCGCCTGTGCCAACTGCGTCTGCAACTAGCCTACCTGTGCCTGTGCCTGCTGCACCTGCCCAACCAGAAATGAGCTCGCTGCGTCTGTACCCATGGCAGCCACTGCTGTGTCCCTCTCTACTCGGATAAGGCGTACCCGGGCATCTGCCATGTCTCGCTCGCGAGTCAAACCAGTGATCACCGCTGGGTCTGTATCTCGCCTCCTCTCCACTCTCCTTAGCTGTGCCTGCAGCTCTCGCACCTGTCCCCTCAGGCTGGCTATAGTCCTCTCATGTGCCTCACCCTGCACTGGCCCCTGTGCTGCCTCTGCCTGTCCTAGCCCCTGTTGCTGTGGCACCTGCTGCTGTGGCACCTGCTGCTGTGGCACCTGCTGCTGCGGCACCTGCTGCTGTGGTACCTGCTGCTGTGGCACCTGCTGCTGTGGTACCTGCTGGGGTGGTGGCATCTGTACCTGCTGCTGTGCCTCTCCCTGTCCTAGCTCTGCCGGCCCAGCCCGATCTATCCTCCTCCGCTGCCTCGGCCTCTCTGCAGCTCGGCCACCCCGTCGTCCTCGTCCTCCTCTAGCGCCCCTCCGCCCTGGGCCAGCCTCTCCCTCCTCATCCTCTGAGTCCGCCTCGTCAATACGAGGCACCAGCATGCCAGGTCCTGAATATCTCAGGAATGGATGTGCGGTAATCCAATCCTCATACTCCTGTGTAACCCCCGCATCTGCTATCTCTCGCCTCATGTCCCATGCCACGTAAGGCAACTGCTGGAACTCTGCCAGGGCCTCCTCATAAGAAGCCATCGGCCCCCATCAGACCCTCTCTGCATGTGTCTGTGCAAACATGGCCTGTCCCTGCGGCATGCCCTGTCTCTTGCCAAACTGTCTCAGCACTCGGCCCACCATCTGCCTCTCCAGTATGTGCCGTGTCCGGCCTATCAACCACCTGGTCTGGAAGCAGTAGGGTAGCTCATCTCCCTCGTCATCCCAGGGCTCACAATCCAGATACAGCCGCCAGACGACCACATCTACCCCATCCAAGGTATGCCGCCAGTACTCTAGCTTACCCAGCCTGTGCTGGGAAATCACTCCTGCATAGCCATAGCTGTATGGCTCTCCTCGCTGCCTGGCAAAGACACATATCGGCCTGGTCACTGCTATGTGCTCCCACAGCCAAAACTGTAATAGCAACACCCCGGACGATAAACTCGTGCTGCGGTGGTACACCACCTGATGCATGTCGTGATATAGGTGGGCTAGCACGCAGGGTCCCCACGCATATCGGGTGCCCTCAGTCAGCATCCGCTCCATGATCCTGCCCCATCCAATGGGGAACCCGTGCGATCTCCTATCCGGGCATACAACGCCCACAATCAGTCCAGCCACAATCCCAGGGAAGTAGTCATAACAGTCATGGATATCCTGCCACGGGATGACCTGTCCCACCAGCTCAGGATCGTCAAACACTCGCTGACACTCGACAAGTCCCGCGTCCTGCTGTGCGTCATACTCCACTAACTCGCCTACCACGGGCAAGTGCAGTATCCTGTAGACATCCTCCAGCGTCACTGTCATCTCTCCAGTAGGGAAGTGGAAGGTCCCATCCTCGCTGTGGAATCTCTCCACGGCAGCTGTCAACAGTCCTCGGTTCGCCCGCACCTCGGGCATAAAGCAAACATAATCTAAGCCCATGGCACCAAGCGCCACTCTGTCCGCCTCCGTCAGCATGTATCTCTGCAATAAAGGCATGGGGAACGTCTCCCTCGACTGCAGAGTCTCTCGTATCTCCTCCTGCAAACATGCAAAGCAAGGCGTCAGTCTCAAGCTGCATATACCATACTCAACATATCTATTGAACTATATCAACTAAACTTAGCATTTCAAATTGATCAAAACAGCACACTACATCTCTTGACTAGATTCCTGCAATCTCAGAGATAGCTCATCGATTCCTGCGTCAAACAGGATGCTAATCGAATCAATTTGGCTAAGTAATTTGCCCTCTCGAGCAAATGCGCCACTACAGGTGGTAAAAGCGCCGTTTCTGGTATATGCGCCGCAATAATCAACATATGCGCCGCAAAATTGCATATGCGCCGCTACAGGGCACATATGCGCTGTTCTAATGCATGCGCCGCAGAAATCCACGTATGCGCTGCGAAATTACGGATGCGCCGCAGGAAGTCACATATGCGCAACTTTATCAAATGCACTGCTACATTTCACATATGCGCGGCAAAAATACAAAAGCGCCGCCAAATTGCACATGCGCAGCTAGAATGCACAAAAGCGCAGCTTTAACGCATGCGCCGCCGAAACCGGCATATGCGCCGCAAAATTACAAAAGCGTAGCTTCGCGAGGCATATGCGCCGTTCTGCGTTTCGACGCATTCATTTCACCTATTTTCTACGTGCATTTATGACACCTAAACTCGACCCTAGGAGAAATTTTTTGAAACACATACCAGGGGTCCTGCCTCTACTGGCCACCCGAATTGTCAGACTCGCTCGAATCGGTGCTCCTCGCGTGGAATGTCTACTGCTCTAGCTGCCATGCTGCTCTAAGTTTGCTCTGAGCTCTTTTTCTCCAATCCAGATCAACCAAGTGTGCAAATGACTATTCTTGTGGACCCAGCTCCTATTTATAGCCTCCAAACCCTAATTCTGGCTAGGTGATGACTGTGACTACTTCCCGTGTCCATTTTTCCCCCATTTTCTTCCCGCATCCCTGACCGCGTCCCTATTCCTCCAACTTATCCTTACCCCTTCCTCGTCGTGAGATCGTCCGTCTCTAGCACGTTCGCCGTTTTTCCCGTCCAATCTCCCGAGGGGGCATCCTATCGTCATTTAACCTATACCAGGGGCAAACTGGGGCATGTATCATCATTTAGACTATCGAATTCTTTGAAGCAACGCTGTAAACTACATTGCATCAAAGAGGGGCAAAATGTATACGCCTAAAAATGACACAAATCATCCTAAATAAATATTCTAAATATCTATTCCATTCTTCTATTAATTAAATAAATATTCTAAATTTATTTAATCAATTCACTATCTCACAATTAAATAAATTCTATTTATTTAATTAAAATTCTTCTAAAGTTCTTCACAATTAAATAATCATAAATTATTTAATTAAGCCTAATTCCTCTATCCTAAAGTTCTAAATTCAAAATTCCACATCACCTTTACACCTCACCTTTTCCACCTCACCTTGTCCACCTCATCAGGTTGCACATGTAATTAAATATATTTTATATTTAATTGCCTTATTTTCCCTCACCCACATGGCCTATTTCTTCTCCAATCAGAGGTCAGTTAACCAATCAATCAAATCTGTTAACTAACCTGTCAGTTGAGTCAAATCCTCAATCAATCCAGTCAGTTCCACAATCCACTCTTCTAACTGATCAATCAATTCTGTTAACAGACCAGTCAATGGAGTTAACTCTCCAATCAGTTTTGTCACATCCCACCTTTCATGATGGAGCTGGGACACTTGGCACGTTTCCACTGGTTGCACATTCCTCAACCATCCTCAGCCATTGATCTTCATATCTCCTCTCAACCGTTGATTCCTATTCCTCCAAGTCTATAAATGAAGCTTCATCCCTCCATTCTAATCATCCAGGCTTTTGACATTGTTACTCTGCAGAAATATCACCAGCGCGCCTTTGGCACCCACTTGTCATCTACAAGCTTGAGATCACCATTGTTGCATTGGAGCTCACCTTCATTGCATATCACACCATAGCCGTTCACCATCAACTTCCTCAAACAGCTTTAAAAGATTGCACTCTCTGAGGGCTCATCTCATCTGCGAAAGGACGATTCGTGATAGGCGAACAACAGAAGTTTCGAAACGGAAGAGGTTTGCTGTGTTTGTTCATTGTTTTGTTTACTTGAATCTTCTTTGTTTCTCTATTCTGTTGATGTTTGGGTCATCTATTATTCATTTGATTGATCACTATTTTACCCTCACAGTTTCATTTCTTCTATTTGCTTTACCTCCTCCAACACTGCCATCTGTGCTAATGGAGTTCCATGAGGAGTCATGCAGGTGTTGGAAACTAGAGTTTCCATTTGTTGAGAGGCCACATTTTGAACCACCTCATCATCAGATAAGTCTACGGTATCCTCCAAAGAGAAAGAAACACCCTAACTTGCTTTAAACACTTCCCTCATTTGCTCCTCTGTCTTCTTAGTTTTGAATTTAATTATGGTGGGAAGAGGAACATCATGTTGCAGTTCCTTCCTAGAAGCTTCACCACTAGCTCCTCTCAATATGATGGGGTCAGCATGGATATCCCCCCTCATGGCCATTCTTTGTTTATTAGGTGGTGATGTCAGTGGCATCACCCTCCTCTTCTTGCTGGCTACCATCAGGTCATCACTTCCAGGTTCCTTATTTAATTGTTCTCCTTCCAAAGGGATGCCTTCTTCCACTTCCTGCTGCAGGGTCTGGCCTTCCACCTACACCTCCGTACCCTCAACAGTGGTCCTCAAAATTCTCTTACTTTTTGGTTTTTCAACTAGAGGCTATGCAGATAATGCAGATGCTTGAGCTGATGTAGATGCACCTACAGCTGACATGGAAATCCTTTCTGTTATCACCCCCTTTTGTTCATCTTCAACTTTCTTACCTTTAGGGGGAACTCTCCTTTATTTTTCTGTAGGCAATCTTTCCCCATTGGATTTTCTCTTTTCATTGAGGAAATCATCATATTCCTCATCAGATACCTTCTGCCTCTTCTTCCTGGTATCAACTATAAGGGTAACACCCCTTTTCTTTAATCTGGATATTTCTTCATCTACCCAAGCTTGGGTTAGTTGGATCACCCCATTTGTCAACTGATCTAAGGATATATCTTCCTATTGTGTAAGATCTGGGGTTGATATGGTGTCATTATATACCTTTTTGTCCTCATATTCATTAGAAATGATTTTTCCTTCATCCTTACGCAGTTGTACTAGCACCAAGATGTAGTCAAAGGTTTTGATTTGATTCAAGGTGAGTCACTAGTATTTCGTTCTTCTCACCTCAGCTTCATCATCACAATTAGTCCAAACATCTTCTAGATGCTTTTGATGTATTGGTTTTCCTAATATCTTCTGCATCCTACCATAAGGATCATATGATCTAGCTAAGGGAAATGGTTGTAAATACATCAATTTTAACCCCCCAATGAAATGTTTTATGCTCTCTAAATCTAAGTACATGTACCAGCCCATGGATACTGGAAATAAAACTAGAGGTATCTTCTTTTGTGCATTGTAGGCTTCAACTATTACGGATACCTGCCTAACAAATTCCATCAAGACAACCCCATCAGTAGGGTATCTTGGCAACATAAGAGGTTGTCCTTCAAATCCCTCTATCTTAATGTATGAAAAAGTGGCAAACTAGATAAACCAGGCTCCATGCCGGTAAACAACTTCCTGAGCTTCCATGTTCAGCCTTTTAGTCCTGTCCTCCTCCATAGTTCTGACCAGATGCATGGAGAATGCATCATTTACCAGTTTGTAGTCTTGGAGGTACTTCTTCCTTTGTAATTGGGAATAATGATGCCATATGTGTGCATCATCAGCATCACTACTAGCCTTACCCACTATCTTCAAAGCTTTAAAAGTTCCTTTATATGCACATGAGTATACCACATATGAGGTCATGTAAAATAAACATGTTTGTCCTCCTAGGCTCTTCATTCCCTCATCTAATGTGTCACTAATGATCTTATCCCATAGTGGCCCGTTGTTTGCATATAAGACTATCTAGATGATCCCAAACATCTAGTTCTCAAAATTTCCAACATGAGGTATGCTAGTCATCCTGCTCAGTAGAGAAATCATATATTAGTACTCATCATTAAAATCAAACTTATACAGATGCACTGGTGGTTTGGCTGAGGCAGCATATGTGCTTCTCTTTGATCTCCATTGGTATATCCTCTTCCTTACATTTTTCTTATTATTGTTATACTATATTTCTAACCTGCGCAAGTCCACACTCACTACCTTCTTCCCAACTGGAAGATTAAAAGTGGTGGTAATGCCCTTGACTAAGAAGTTTACATATATTCTCCCATGCTTCTTCATCCATCTGGTTTCAAGGTTATAATTCCTTACACATTGTACTACCAGCTCCGAGGCATCCATATCATATAGAAAACCAGCTGCATGCCACATACCTGAGACATATACCCCATCTAGAATGGGATTGTCCTTATCATGATCTACTCTTGTTGACCATACTACCAGGTCTGTATCTCCTTGGTGTGTATCACCAATAACTCTGTATTTGAACTATACCCCCTCAGGCTAGACAAACATGGGCTTGAGGAAATCTACCTTAGACCTATTCCTTTTGAGATCTGTCATGGATTCCCGCAATAAACATGATATGTCTTACCCCACAGTATCCACATATATTTATACATCATGTACTTCTATCATGTATACTTCTATATATTCTTCTTTACTTCATCATGATACGTATTATCACAAAGCCAAACCGCAGGTAAAAACAAATACTCTACCTAAAAACATAAAAAATGACAATAGGATGGTTTATAGTTACTTACCTAACAATGCTTTCCTTTTAGATTAGATGACTAATCATGAAGAAGGGCTATAAACACCTAAGATCACCCGTTCCGTTACGCTGAAGGATCCAATCCATTAGTAGGTAGTCGTTTGAGGGTTTAACTTCAGAGCTCTGTAATTTCTTGATTTATCACAAGGTAAATGAAAATGACCTTTGAATTTTACCTTTAAAGTAGATCAATAGGATAAATTAGGGTAAAAATGTGTTGTCTTGATCAAATCCGTTGATCATCTGCAGGGAATCCATAGATGCTGCCAAGTGTTCAATTTGTATTTGTAATCAGTGTGAATTCATCTACCGCATTTAATTGCATTTAATGTCAAGAAGGGGGGTGATCTTTGAAAGATCAGGGGATATTCAAAATATGACCCCCTGCCTTTGAGAGGAAAAACTGAATGCAAAGGATCGGGTGATATGGTCAAAGTTTGACCATGTGTATATCAGGTCATGAAATTAAGATCAGGGGCTATTCAAAAAAATGACCCCGCGGATAAAATGAGCCCCCGCGAAAAAGATCAGGGTGACATCATTATGTTTGCAACATTGTTTAATCATTATGCTTTAATGACGTCACCATCATATTAAAGAATATGATGGACATTGGATATATACCTCCCTGCGGATAGAATGGAATGATGATGTCATCATCAACATGATTTCCTTCATCCATCAGAATTAGATGGCATCACTGTCATATTGACATAGGGTGATATATGTGAAGAGGGTGATATTCGTAAGATGACTGATGTTAAAATATATGACCCCCCCTGCGAGATTACTGAAGTCTTTTGACAGGTAGATATCGACTCTGACCTAAATTTGATGTCTGCACATCACACACCGGGCAATTATCAGGTGATAATCCTATATCAGGGTGATCTTATCTAATGTGACTAATGTTAGGAATATGACCCCCTCTCTGTGGGTTATCAGGTTTGACTTTGACTCAACATAATCTCTTCCCTTAGACAATTTTGGGGTGATCTAAAAGGAAAACTTGATTGGAATTTTGTGTACTTTCCAACCATGATGTTAATAATGGGAATTACTAACTTTGACAACTGACCTTATCATGGTGACAAATCCACCCTCTTACAAGGCTGCATGCATGGCTAATTTTACCAAACCACCCAAAGCAGAAAACAACAAGCCAAAGCAGAAAGAAAAGTTGGGTCCCTGTTTTGTCAAGGCAAAATGGGGCATGTTGTGTAACCACACAACAACTTGCCACCAAAGCACATAACCAAATTCCAATGATTTGAGTGATGTGATCATATTCTAACATAGCATTTTAACTCTTTTTAAGTACAAGTATTATAATCTTTCTGAATGATAGGGTTTTTATCATGGTAACAATGCTAGCAAAGGATTAGGTGTGTGCAGATGATTAATTAACCTCATCTTAAAAGTAAGTTGAAAACATGAGTAACTGCTGTTAAACTACATATTTTGGGAGCATCCCTCATAGCCAACCTGGATAGAGCCTTGCTACCAGCAGGCATCTATAGCCCCGACAAGGTTATCTATACAATCCCCCTAAGTAGAGCCCCACTGCCAGCAGGTGTCTATAGCCCCGATAAAGTTACTTAGATGGCCTAATTTTATTCTTTTTGAATTTTTCAATATTTATTCTTTCTCTTCATATGATGTCATCATGTAAGCTTAATGTGCAAGGCATGATCACTTGCTGATTTAGGTTGGAGATTGCATTGGTAGCAAGGGAGTCCCTTTAGATTTTTCACTTAACACCTATACTTCTTGTTGTTATATGGAGCCTAATCAGACTTGGAGGTTATATTTACCCCACTTTTATCGGCGCGGTTTCCCCCCCAAATTCTTACGGGGTCAAGGGGTAGCGCCCCTTGCGGGGGTTTGGGGGCAGCGCCCCCAAGATGGGGTCAAGGGGCAGTGCCCCTTGCGGGGTCCAGGGGCAGCGCCCCTGGCACTTTCCTTGTCGCGATACAGGGCGGGTCGAGGGGCAGCGCCCCCGTGGGGGCTCGGGGGCAACGCCCCCAAAACCTCACATGATTTTTTATTATTTTATAATGCACCGAGAGTTAATTTTTTTCATTGACCGACATAAGAAAACCCAATTTTGTAACCGACAAAAAGCTTGATAAAAAGTAGCTAAGGGTTAGGGTTTTTGATATATTGTATTGTAGCATTTTGCAGCGGTATTGAGTTGCAGGGATTGCTGATTGTAATCGGTTTGATTTACTGGATAATAATATTGGACTCTCTGTTTGGTGGATGTAGCCCGAGTTTGGGTGAACCACGTTAAAAATTGTCTCTCGCTATTATTATTTCTGTGTATTTCCATTTCTCTATTTACTCTTTATTTGCATTTAATTGATATCTTCTGCCGGCTAACCCTAACAAGTGGTATCAGAGCGGGTTGTGTTCGATTATTGTCTGCAGGAAAGTCTCAGGTTGAGTGGGAGCAATGGCGGACGAGGGTAAAACAAAGGTTGATAAATTCAATGGGCAGAACTATCAGTTATGGAAGATGTACATGGAGGATTACCTCTATCAAAAGGATTTATGGAGGCCGTTGGAAGGAGTAGCCAAGAAACCGGCAACAATGTCTGATGAGGATTGGAATCTTCTTGACAGAAAGGCACTAGGAACCATTCGGTTGTGCCTGGCACCGTCGGTGGCATTCAATATAACAGAAGCGAAGACAACAGATGGTCTGATGAAAGCTTTGGCAAAATTGTATGAAAAACCCTCAGCCTCAAATAAGGTATTTCTCATGAAGTAGTTGTTTAATTTGAAAATGGTTGAAGGTGGATCTGTGACAGGTCATTTAAATGAATTTAATACGATTGTCAGTCAATTGACTTCTGTAAATGTAAAATTTGATGAAGAAGTTAGAGCTCTCTTGATATTATGTTCATTGCCTGAAAGCTGGGATAGTTTGGTAATGGCGGTTAGTAACTCTGTTTCTGGTTCAAATACCCTAAAATTTGATGATGTTGTTGGTGTTATTCTGAGTGAGGAAATTCGTAAGAAAAGCTCAGGTGGATCCAAATCAGGCAGTGTTTTGAGTGCAAAAAGTAGGGGCAGATCAAAGGAGAGAGGAAAAGGTTCTGGAGGTCATGGGAAGTCACGAGGAAAATCAAAGGACAAAAGATCCCAAACCAGAGGACAGAAGGATTGCTGGTACTGTGGAAAACCAGGTCATCTGAAGAAAGATTGCTGGTCTCGGAAGAATAAAGAAGGAGACAAACAAGAAGGCAATAAGGAAGCAAATGTGGTAAGCAATAAGTCTGAAGATGATGCTTTGATTCTTTCCCTAGATAATGCTGATGATTCATGGGTTTTAGATTCAGGGGCCTCATTTCATGCTACACCCCATAGAAGTTATTTCCTTGATTATGTCCAAGGGGATTTTGGGCCAGTTTATTTGGGAGATAACGAACCCTGTCAGATTGTTGGAAAGGGAAGAATCAAGATTAAGTTGTAGAATGGGAATCATTGGCTACTACAAGAGGTAAGGCATGTTCCAAGGCTCAGTAGGAATTTAATTTCAGCGGGGCAGCTAACTGAACAAGGTTGCACTGTTACATTTACTGATAAAAATTGGAAGGTTTCAAAAGGTGCCTTAGTAGTAGCAAAAGGTGTGAAAGTAGGCACCTTATATCTTTGTACAGGTCATACTGTTCCTTCTACTTTAGCTATTACAGAGAAAAAATAAACAGGTTCAGGAACAGTTGTTGCAGGTTTGCAGGAAGAGACTGGAAAAGTTGCTGCAGGTTCTGAGACAACACTGTGGCATAACAGACTTGGGTATATGAGTGAAAAAGGTATGAAGGTACTTCATTCTAAGAAAGTTTTACCAGGTTTGAAATGTATTAATATGGATTTCTGTGAAAGTTGTGTGTATGGAAAACAAAAGAGAGTCAGTTTTCTCAAGGATGAAGCAAAAGAAAAATAAAAAATTGGAGCTTGTGCATACAGATGTATGGGGACCAGCTCAGGTATCTTCTCTCGGTGGCTCTCGGTATTATGTTACATTCATAGATGATGCAACTAGGAAGGTCTGGATTTATTTCCTTAGACAGAAATCTGATGTATTTGAAACATTTAAGAAATGGAGAAGCTTGGTTGAGAATGAGACGGGTAAAAGATTAAAATGTCTCAGATCTGATAATGGCGGTGAGTATTGCAGCAAAGAATTTGAAGATTATTGTTCCCTTAATGGAATTCGCAGGTAGAAAACGGTTCCAGGGACTCCACAGGAAAATGGAGTGGCTGAACGCATGAATAGGACAATAATGGACCATGAGATTGCATGCTGGGCTACCTTTAAATATGTGGGCAGAGGCTGTCAACACTGCTGTATATTTAATTAACAGAGGTCCTTCAGTTCCTTTAGGCTGTGGTATTCCAGAGGAAGCATGGACAGGCAAGAAGGTGAGTTATTCTTTTCTGAAAACCTTCGGTTGTGAAGCATTTGCACATATAGATTCTGAAAATAGAACCAAGCTAGATGCGAAATCAAAAAAATGTACCTCCGTTGGATATGGCATTGATGAATTTGGTTATAGGCTTTGGGATTTTGAAAATCAGAAAATTGTGAGAAGCAGGGATGTTATATTTAATGAGAAGGTGTTGTACAAAGATCAGTTGCAGCAGCATGAGAAGAAAGAAAAGGATTATGTGGTGCTGGACGATACTCCAAATAGTGATGTTCCAGTGGTTCCTCATGCTCCGCAACAGCAACCAGAAATACCACAAACTCCAGTGAATGTTAGACGGTCAACAAGGATCAGCAGACCTCCTGAAAGGTTTTCTCCCTCTTTGTATTCTATTTTGTTAACAGATGCTAGTGAACCCGAAGGGTATGATGAAGCTATGCAGGTGGATACACAGGTTCAGTGGGCGCTTGCAATGAAAGGAGAAATGGACTCCTTGCTGAAAAATCAGACTTGGGAATTATGTATGTTACCTATAGGTAAAAAGGCTTTACCAAATAAATGGGTTTACAGGATGAAAGAGGAAGATGGAGGTAAGAAAAGATTTAAGGCCAGGTTAGTTGTAAAAGGATTTGCACAGAAAAAGGGCATTGATTTTGATGAGATATTTTCTCCGATTGTCAAGATGACTTCTATTCGTACTGTTTTAAGTATTGTGGCTGCTGAAGATTTACATTTGGAACAGCTAGATGTTAAAATTGCCTTTCTCCATGGTGATTTGGAGGAGATCTATATGGAACAGCCCCAAGGATTTGAGGTCAAAGGTAAGGAGAAACTAGTGTGCAGATTGAAGAAGAGTTTGTATGGCCTGAAACAAGCACCTCGGCAATGGTATTTGAAATTTGACAGTTTTATGGCTGAGCAAGGCTACAGTAGGTGTAATTCTGACCATTGTGTTTATTTTAAGAGGTTAGATAATGACAGCTACATTATTTTATGTTTATATGTTGATGACATGCTTGTAGCTGGGTCTAACATGGATCACATAAGAGAGTTAAAACAGCAGTTGGCACAATCATTTGATATGAAGGATTTGGGGGCAGCAAAACAAATCCTTGGTATGAAAATTTGCAGAGATAGGCTGAACAGAAAATTGACTCTATCTCAGGCTGCTTATGTTGAAAAGGTGTCGCAGAGATTCCACATGGAGAATGCAAAATTTGTCAGCACACCTTTGCCTAGTCATTTGAAATTGACTAAGGACATGTGTCCTAAGACACAAGAGGAGGAAGAGAAAATGTCCAAGGTACCATATGCTTCAGCTGTAGGCAGTTTAATGTATGCCATGGTATGCACGAGACCAGATATTGCACATGCTGTAGGAGTCGTTAGCAAGTATATGAGTCATCCCGGATTAGAGCATTGGAATGCGGTAAAATGGATTCTCAGGTATTTGAGAGGTACATCCAATAAGCACTTATGTTTTGGGGGCTCTAATACTGATTTAGCTGGTTATGTAGACTCAGATTTGGTAGGAAATATTGATACCAGGCAGAGTACTATAGGTTATGTCTTTACTGTAGGTGGAACAGCGGTAAGTTGGATTTCCAGGTTGCAAAATGTGGTTGCTTTATCCACCACAGAGGTAGAATATGTAGCTGCAACAGAGGCAAGAAAGGAGATGATATGGCTGCAATCTTTCATGAATGAGTTGGGCACACAACAGGTTAACAGTTATTTGTTTACAGATAGCCAGAGTGCCATACATCTTGCAAAGAATTCTGCCTTGCATTCAAAGACCAAACATATACAGTTGAGGTATCACTTCATTCGGTCGGTGTTGGATGATGGACAGTTACAGCTGGCAAAGATACATACAGATGACAATCCAGTAGATATGTTTACAAAGGTAGTGACAAGGGAGAAGCTGAGCTCCTCTTCAGCTTCGGTTGGTCTTCTAGTCTGAACACAACAAAAATAGAACAGCAGAGTCCAGGGTGCTTATTTCCAGTGGGAGCTACAGGGTTAGTGGTGTTATGATCAGTCTCCAAGTGGGAGATGATATGGTGTGGAGTCTGATCAGTCTCCAAGTGGGAGATTATTGTTATATGGAGCCTAATCAGACTTGAAGGTTATATTTACCCCACTTTTATCGGCGCGGTTTCCCCCCCAAATTCCTACGGGGTCAAGGGGCAGCGCCCCCAAGACGGGGTCAAGGGGCAGCACCCTTTGCGGGGTCCAGGGGTAGCGCCCCTGGCGCGTTCCCTGTCGCAATACAGGGCGGGGTCGAGGGGCAGCGCTCCCATGGGGGCTTGGGGGCAATGCCCCTAAAACCTCACACGGTTTTTTATTATTTTATAATGCACCGAGAGTTAATTTTTTTTCATTGACCGACATAAGAAAACCCTATTTTGTAACTGACAAAAAGCTTGATAAAAAGTGGCTAAGGGTTAGGGTTTTTGATATATTGTATTGTAGCATTTTGCAGCGGTATTGAGTTGCAGGGATTGCTGATTGTAATCAGTTTGATTTACTGGATAATAATATTGGACTCTCTGTTTGGTGGATGTAGCCCGAGTTTGGGTGAACCACGTTAAAAATTGTCTCTCGCTATTATTATTTCTGTGTATTTCCATTTCTCTGTTTACTCTTTATTTGCATTTAATTGATATCTTCTGCCGGCTAACCCTAACACTTCTGTGTTCCACAAACCTAATGTTGTTAGGTGAGTCATTGTGAAAAATCACTTTAGTTAAGAAAAGGCACTGTGATGAAAATGATATCATAGTCCTGATCACTGATACTTCTCAAAATGAATCATAACCTATATAAGAATTTGTTCTCACCACTTAAATCTCAACAATTTGTTTATTTTCTTAGAGTGATAAGTTGCATCATCTTGACTAACCAAAACAAAACTCAAAAGGTAAACAAACAAACAAAACAAAATAGTACAAACAACTATACAATATGCACATTATGATACATTTGACCTACATGACACTATTTTAGGCTTGAAATAATGCTTAAGGAGCTATCCATTAACTAGTAATGGGACATCCTCACCGGTTAAAGTCTTGAGCCTATAGGTGTTGTCTCCTAAAATTTATGAAACTTGAAAAGGACATATCCAAAGTTTATCAAATTTACCATGATCTCCTTTCCTTTCATGTGTTTTATCCCACATAAGGACTAAATCTAAAATTCTAAAAGCCTTAACTCTAGCTCTTTTGTCAAACCAACGCTTGACAATAGCTTGATGTTTAGCAAATTAATCAATTGCTCTATTCCTTTTTTCTTCTAGATGCATTTATTGAAGCAACCTGACTTCTTATTTGTTATCTATGCCTAGATACTCTTGTGCAAATTGCAATGTGGGGATCTTTAGGTTAATAGGGAGGATGGGATCTACCCCATATACTAGGTGAAAAGGAGAATTTCCTAATGTAGCCTTCATCCTAGTTCTATCTGTTAGATCTAGGGCTCACAACTGAGAGGGGGGGTGAATCAGTTGTACAAAAACTTGCTTCTACTTAAACACTTGATTCTTCTTAGTTAGATAACAGCATATCAATTAACCTTTCATGAAAGCAGAGAGCATAAACACCAGAGTAGATAAACACAGTAGACACCAAGATTTTTGACGTGGAAAACTCAGTTAAGGGAAAAACCACAGGCTGATTAACCCAAGGATTATTCTCTGTTAGAAGAATAAGAAAAGGAAATGGCACATGCCAGTCAGGGCTCACTGCCTAAGCACACTGCCTACAGAAGAGACACACTGTCTATAAGATCATAAGTATCACAACCTTGAACTGGAGAATGACATCTTCACCATGTTTGGATCAGTTCCATTTATGCCTGAAACACAACTGCTTTGCCTTTTGCTCTTTCGCTATACCACACTTATCCGCTCCACAACACCCCTCAAAATGGATTCACAAACCTTCATTTATACAAGACATCAACTTAGGAATAAAGCATCTAAGTCAGCACTCAACCATAAGAACATTCGCAAGATCAATAACACATCCGGTCGGCCACCACAAGAACATTTGTAGGATGAACAACTCATTCGATCGGCTAGTCTGAACAAGAACTTCATCCGGAAGAATATCTTCAATTTCAGGCTCTACCAGTAATGCAGATCAATAACACAACCTCAACACGATCCAAGATCCTTCACAAGCTAGCCTGAATGACTAGGAACATCCGCACTTCCTCTATTCACTGGAATCTCTTCTCTTCCTCATCTGGAACTTCAAGAACATAGTCTACCACCATTGCCATACTGAAACATGTGCTTCCAGACCTCCACATCATGAACAAATTGAGATGACATATCACAAGGACATCCAAAACATTCCATCCAATCCGCAAGATAGGATAATTCACTTCCGGATCTCACCGGACCTCTTTGTAGCACTCTGTCACTCCAGAGCACTTCCCGGAACCAATTTTACATGATCAATCACAACTTCTTCAAATCTGCATGCGAACCTCTGAAAACTTAGCTGGATCATCTCAAGACTCATAGATACAAACCCTTTAATCCACATCCTTTGATCATCAATGTATTGAGTACTTTTACCTTCTTCTCATCACTGTTCTTCACTATTCCTGACTGAGACTAATTTTCTCAATATCCTTAGCACACAGCTCATCTAATCCTTCTTGTCAGCAATATGAGTATGTTGAAATCAATGACAACACTGATTAACCTCATGCTTGCAACAATCTCCCCCTTTGTCATTGATGGCAACATATGATGTGAAAAACCATCAAGACAAGATCTTCTCCTTTCAGTCACAGCTCCCCCTATCAGTAACAACTCTTCACATGTCTTTTCTTCCTTTACTGCTCCCCCTTTGATCATCACCCACTTGTTTTTCACATGTCTTCTCTCCCCCTTTGACATCAATGGCAAAGGGCTCATACTTGCAACTCTAACACACCAGAATCATACCAGCTGCTCCCCCTTAGTAGCAGCTCCCCATCATCAATCTGGATCACAAGATATGACTGTGATATCCACTGGACTGATGCACATCAGTGCATCCTAGTTCATCACCGAAGGGGCCATGACCCCTAGCTTCTCCCAGAGATACTCAAAAGAGTCTTTGGGAAGAGGTTTAGTAAAGATATCTGCAATCTGATCCTTTGAGGGTACATACTCCAATCTGACTTCACCCTTGTTCACTTGCTCTCTTAGAAAGTGAAACTTGATAGATATGTGCTTGGTCTTAGAATGCAACATTGGATTCTTATAAATATTTATTGCACTTGAATTATCATAGAAAATTGTGATAGGCTCCTCATATTTTACTTTCATATCTCTTAGCATCTGCTTTATCCATAAGATCTAAGTACAACTACTTGCTGCTGCAATGTATTCTGCTTCAGTTGTAGACAAAGATATTGCCTCTTGTTTCTTGCTTATCCAAGAAACCAATCTTTTTCCCAAAAAGAATGCTCCTCCACTTGTACTCTTTCGGTCATCCACATCTCCTGCCCAATCTACATCTGTGTATGCATGAAGAGAGAAATCCTAATTTCTAGGATACCATAGACCATACTCAGCTGTTCCTTTCAAGTACCTAAAAATTCTTTTGATTGCCATGACATGAGATTCTCTGGGATCATCCTGAAATCTTGCCACTAGACCAACAGCCTGCATTATATCTAGTCTAGTCTGAGTGAGATACAATAGACCTCCAATCATTGATCTGTACTTGGTCTGATCTGTATTAGGAGAGTCATCATCTTTACTCAACTTACATCCAGTTGCCATAGGGGTGTTCATTGGCTTTGAATCTTCCATTCTGAATTTCCTCAATAATTCTTTTGCATATTTGGTTTGACAGATAAAGATGCCTTTCTTTGTCTAAGTAATTTGCAGACCCAAGAAGAAATTCATTTCACCAAGCATTGACATTTCAAACTCACTTTTCATTTGATTTGCAAAAGTTTTACACATGCTATCCTTTCCTCCAAAGATGATATCATCAACAAATACTTCAATAATCAAGATGTTTTCCTTATCTATTTGGAAGTATAGGTTACTATCAGCAGTACCTTTGTTGAGGCCAATCTGTACAAGATGCTTATCCAACCTTTCATACCATGCTCTTGGGGCTTGCTTCAAACCATACAATGCTTTCTTCAACTTGCAGACCATATCATCATGATCAGACAATTGAAATCCATCCGGTTGTTCAATGTACACTTCTTCTTCCAAGTCACCATTTAGGAAGGTAGACTTGACATCCATCTGATATACCTTGAAGTCTTTGAAGGCAGCAAATGCAAGAAATAATCTGACTGCTTCAATTCTTGCCACCAGAGCAAAAGTCTCTTCAAAATCAATTCCTTCTATTTGAGAGTAGCCTTTGCAGACCAATCTAGCTTTGTTTCTGATTACTTCACCAACTTCATTTAGTTTGTTTTGGAAGACCCATTTGGTTCCAATCACATTCTTGTTTCTAGGTCTAGGAACAAGATCCCAAGTATGATTTTTCTCAATTTGCATCAATTCTTCCTCCATTGCTTTGGTCCAGTTTTCATCATTGCAAGCTTCATTAACTGTCTTGGGTTCAATCTTTGAAATCAGACAATATTCATTTGAGTCTTGAGCAATTCTTCTCCTTGTTTGTACCCCTTTACTCTTGTCACCTATGATCTGATCTTCAGAATGATTTAGAGTTACATACCTTGGAACTTTGGGAGTTTCTTGCACTACTAGTTCTTAATCAGGCTCATTCAGACAAACTTCTTCTTCCTAATTTACTGGATCAGTCTGGATCTAAATTTCAGAGGAGGATGGAGCTCCTTGCACCAGAGAATCATTCTGATCATCTTCTTCACATTCATAGAATCTTGAGGGCTTCTCAACTCCTTCATCAACCTTCACATTCGTACTTTCTATCATCTTTCTCAATCTCTTATTTTAACACTGGTAAGCTTTGCTTTGAGTGGAGTAACCCAAGAAAATTCCTTCATCACTTCTAGCATCAAACTTTCCTAAATCTTCATCTCTTTTGATGTAACACTTGCTACCAAATACTCTGAAATATCTCATAGTGGGAGTTATGCCAAACCAAAGTTCATAAGGAGTCTTACCAGTATTGTTTCTGATTTGAACTTGATTAAGGGTGTAGACTGCAGTGCTGATAGCTTCTCTCCAAAACATCTAAGGAACACTTGTTTCCATCATCATTGTTCTGGCTGCTTCTTGGATGGTCCAGTTCTTTCTCTCAACTACTCCATTCTGCTGTGGAGTCTTAGGAGCAGACAACTGTCTCTTTATACCATGCTTCTCACAGAAATCTATGAATTCACTAGATGTGAATTCACCACCTCTATCAGACCTTAAACATTTCAGTTTCAATCTGGTTTGAATCTCTACCATAGCTTTGAAGATTTTGAACTTCTCAAGGGCTTCTGATTTCTCTTTTAGGAAGGTAACCCACATCATTCGGGAATGATCATCAATTAGTAACATGAAATATCTATCACCTTGCATACTCTTGATTCTTGTCAGACCACAGAGATCAGTATGGACTAATTCCAATAATCCAATAGAGGACTAATCCTTGCTTTTGAAAGAGACTCTGCTCTGTTTACCTAGCTGGCATTCTTTGCACAAACTATTTGTAGGTTTCACCAATTTTGGAAGATCTCTTACAGCCTGAGTATTGCTTATCTTGATGATGTTATCAAAATTCACATGACACATTCTTCTATGCCATAACCAACTCTGATCAACTTGAACAAACAAACAACTTTTATTTGAACCAACTAGATGGAAGATATTACCTTTTGTTTGAGTACTAGATGCAATCTCAGTTCTGGAGCTTTCAAAGATCCTGCATCTTCTATTCTTGAACTGGAGATCATAGCCTTTGTCCACCAACTGACCAACATTGAGAAGATTGTGCTTCAATCCTTCAACATATAGAACATTACCGGTTTTGCTCTTTCCATCAAAAGAAATAGTTCCCCTACCTCTGATTCTACCAACAGAATTATCACCAAACTTTACCATTCCTCCTTCATACCTTTCCAAATCTAAGAACTTGTTCTTGTCACCTGTCATATGGTGAGAACATCCACTGTCAATAACCCAATCATCATTTTCTTCAACTTGGGCAGCCAAGGCTCTTTCAACAACCTTATGATTGACAGATTCAGAGGGTAATGAGTCTTCTTCCTTGATGGCAATAAACACCCATTCATTTCTGGATTTGCTTCCCATTTCTGATTCATCATCTGTTACTCCTTCATTATCATCTTCTTCATGAACATAATAATAGTTCTTTTGGAACCTTTGTCTATTAGCATTTGACCTTGAAGATCTTTTTGGACATCTTGAAGCAAAATGACCAATCTTATTGTAGTTGAAGCACTTAAAGGGTAGTTTTCCTTCATACTTACCGGATCCCCTTGGCAGTCTCTTGGCAATGAGGGCTTTAGGTTGCGATGTTTCTGCTTCTTCCTCTTCCATGTCTTTTCTTGCTTGATCATACCATGACAGCTTCCTTGAAGAGTTCTCTCTCGGATCAAATCTTTGTTTGCCTTTTACAAAGGCACTAGCTTTGAATGCAGATTCAGTCTTGGAGGGATCATCTTCAAACTCAGTCATTTCAAATGTAGCCAGTTTGCCAGCCAATTGCTCTCTTGTGACAGTTGTATGGGCTTTGAATTCATCAATGGCAACAACCTTGATTTTGTAGGCAGCCGGAAGGGATCTAAGAATTTTGCAAACAATTTCATTTTCATCCAGAACTCCACACCAGCATTCCTAATTCCACATACCAGCTTATTCACTCTTGGCATAAAGGTAGTGATGTTTTCATCATCTCTCATCTTTAATCTTTCAAACTTCCCTTTCAGACTTTACAACCTTGCACTCTTGACAAACTCATCTCCTTCATATAGAAGTTCCAGTTTAGTCCAGATCTCATATGTAGTTGGTAGGTCAATAACATTTGAGAGATCTGAGTCATTCAATGCGCTTAGGAGAGCTTCTTTGGTCCGCAAATTGTTTTCAGCATCTGTGATTTCATTCAGTGTTGTCGGACCACCTTGTGGAGGTACATAAGCCTTTGTGATCATGGATAGATATGCTTTTCCCATACATTCCAAGTGACATCTCATGTGACCTTTCCAGAGCAAGAAATTGGTTCCATCGAACTTCAGACTATCCTTCTTATATGACAACATCCTGAATCTCCTCAAGCGGTTAAGCTCCTTTCAGATGAACTTGGTTCTGATACCAATTGTTAGATCTACGGCTCACAACTAAGAGGGGGGGTGAATCAGTTGTACAAAAACTTGCTTCTACTTAAACACTTGATTTTTGTTAGTTAGATAATAGCATATCAATTAATCTTTCATGAAAGCAGAGAGCATAAACACCGGAGCAGATAAACACATTAGACACCAAGATTTTTGACGTGGAAAACCTGGTTAAGGGAAAAACCACGGGGTGATTAACCCAAGGATTATTCTCTGTTAGAAGAATAAGAAAAGGAAATGGCACATGCCAGTCAAGGCTCACTGCCCGAGCACACTGCTCACAAAGAGGCACACTGCCTACAGAAGAGACACATTGTCTACAAGATCATAAGTATCACAACCTTGAACTGGAGAATGACATCTTCACCATGTCTAGATTAGTTCCATTTATGCCCGAAACACAACTACTTTGCCTTTCACTCTTTCGCTATACCACACTCATCCGCTCCACAACACCCCTCAAAATGGATTCACAAACCTTCATTTATACAAGACATTGACTTAGGAATAAGCATCTAATTTGGCACTCAACCATAAGAACATTCGCAAGATCAATAACACATCTGGTCGGCCACCACAAGAACATTTGTAGGATGAACAACTCATCCGGTTGGCTAGTCTGAACAAGAACTTCATCTAGAAGAATATCTTCAATTTCAGGCTCTACCACCAATGCAGATCAATAACACAACCTCAACATGATCCAAGATCCTTCACAAGCTAGCCTGAATGACTAGGAACATCCGTACTTCCTCTGTTCACTGGAATCTCTTCTCTTCCTTATCTGGAACTTCAAGATCATAGTCTACCACCACTGCCATACTGAAACATGTGCTTCCGGACCTCCACATCATGAACAAATTGAGATGACATATCACAAGGACATCCCAAATACTCCATCCAATCCGTAAGATAGGATAATTCACTTCCGGATCTCACCGGACCTCTTTGTAGCACTCTGTCACTCCGGAGCACTTCCCGGAACTGATTTTACTTGATCAATCACAACTTCTTCAAATCTACATGCGGACCTCTGAAAACTTAGCTGGATCATCTCAAGACTCATAGATACAAACCCTTTAATCCGCATCCTTTGATCATCAATGTATTGAGTACTTTTCTTCTCATCACTGTTTATCACTGTTCTTGACTGAGACTAATTTTCTCAATATCCTCAGCGCACAACTCATCCAATCCTTCTTGTCAGCAATATGAGTATGTTGACATCAATGACAACACTAATTAACCTCATACTTACAACACTATCTACCCACAATGCATACTTTAATAGGGTGTTCCACTCCCTTGGGTTCTTTTTTATCAATTTCTTTATGATGTTCAACAAATTCTTGTTTGTAGATTTTGCTAATCCATTTCCTTGAAGGTAGCAATTTGAAGAAAACTTCAAAATAATTCCATGGTCAAAAGCCCAACTTGATAATCTTATTGATGCAAAGGCAAATCCATTGTCACATACTAAAGCATAAGGAACTCCATACCTAGTTACTATGTTGCTTTTCAAGAACTTGATCACATCCTCAGCATGGCATGTCTTACTACTGACAACTTTAGTCCACCTGGTGCAATAATTAGTAATAGTCAACACATACCTATGGCCTGAAGATGATGGAGGGTTGATAGGTCCTATGAAATCCATCCCCCATTGAGTAAATGGGCGCATCTCCATCACTAGTTGCAAGGGCTAAGCATCATACCTTTCTCTATTTGTAGCAACCTGACACATATGACAACATTTGATGTGTTCAGCAGTATCTTTAAAAATAGTGGGCTAGTAATACCCTACTCTAAGGATAGCATGAATGGTAACTAAGTATGTTCCATGTGCGGTTCCAAACTTGTCATGTAATTCTATTAACACTTTGTCTACTTCTTTCCTTTCTAGGCATCTAAGGTATATTCCCTCATAGTTCTTCTTGAAAAGGATTCTTCCTTTTATCATGTATTTTTGTGATCTTATTTTCAAGGCTCTCCTCTATGAGGCCTGCAATCTTGAAGGACATCTTCCAGTAATCAAGATATGCCTAATGTCTGAGTACCATTCTCTAATTTCCTTTGTATTTATGACATACTATTGGCTCATGATGTTAGGATCAATTTCAGATATCATCTGACTCAAGGATTATCCTCTCACTAATTTCATGGGTGTTATGTCCATATCATACTCTTAGAGGACAATTATCTATTTGGCTCTCTTTTCACCTAGTTCACTTTGCATTAAAAGCATCTTTACTGCTGCATCTAGTACTACATCGATCACTTTACTTCTCAAGATGTAATGTCTAAACTTCTTGACTGCTCAGACCAGAGCAAGTGCTTGTCTTTCAACATCGATATATCTAAGTTCTACTTCCTTAAAAGGACAACTCATGAAGGCTATAGGCTTTTCTTCTTTAGCCTCATTTCTTTGTGTTAGTACTGCTACAGATGTATGCTCTGAAGAAAATGAGTATATGTAAAATCTTTGGTATAATCTAGACTAATTAGAATAGGAGCATTAGATATGGCTTTCTTCATATCTTCAAAAGTTGCTCTAGCTTCAAGTGTCCACTCAATTTTGGCATCTTTCTTAAGCATTTCTTTCAATGGCCTGACAATCTCTGCAAAACCAGTAATGAACTTCCTAAGGAAATTGATCTTACCAAAATAAGATTTGAGCTCTTTCTTACTCCCAGGAAGTTGTATCTTCATGATTGATTCTACTCTCATAGGGTCAATAATGATCCCATTCTCTATTATCAGGTGACCTAATAACTTCCCTGTAGTTACCCCAAATATGCATTTCCTAGGGTTTAAGGATATTCCATAATGTTCACATTTCTTTAGTACTTTCCTGAGTTCTTCTACATGATTCCCTCTCTTTAGAGAAAACTGTCAAGTCATCCATGTATATAATGATGCACTTACCAATTAGCCCCCTGAAGGCTATGTCCATTACTCATTGAAAAAGTGGCTCCAGCATTTATCAATCCAAAGGGCATGTGCCTATAGGTGAATATTCCCCACTTAGTGGTGAATGCAGTCTTCAATCTATCTATCTTGTCTACCATCACTTGGTTGTAAGCTGAAAAACCATCCAAAAATGACATCATCTTTGCACCATTTACAATCTATAAGACCTCATCCAGAGAAGGCAAAGGATAATTATCCTTTTCAGAAGCTCTATTTAAATTCCTGAAATCTACACACAACCTAATGTCACCATTCTTCTTCCTTACTGGGACCAAGTTATCCACCCATGTGGAATGTCTCATAGGAAATATGATCCTAGCATTAAGCAATTTCTTCACTTCTTCAAAAATGATGGGCTCCAGTAAAGCATTAATAGGTCTTTGTTTCTGTCTAAAGGGCTTGGCATCTAGCTTTAATGGTATAGTATGAGTGATGATTGATGTATCATAATTTTTCAACTCATCATATGTCCAGGCAATAACATGAATATAATCTTTAAGTGCTTGGGTTATCCCTATCATTTCTTCTTCTGTACACACCTTTCCAATTAGGACATTCCTTTTATCTACATCATGTCCTATGTTGACTAATGAATATTCTCCTCCATCTACTTTAGGGAGATCTTTCTATTTTAGCATGTTATCTAAATCAAATGCTCTTTCCAACTCTATCAGTCCTTTAGGAATCTTGTTACTGGGTAGCTCTATGATCTCTTCTTCTTCCCAGGTATGATCTTCCACATTTCTTTCATCTATGATCTATGTATCAAACACATCTCTATTGGATATGAAATCTAAAATGTGTTGGTCATCATCAAACACTTGAAGGTTAACTACATTGTCTAGTATAGAGGGTACTGACACTAATTCAACTGAAAATCTCTTCAAACCAGATATGGATAATGGTTCCAAAGTACTTGTGGCTTGGGCCAAGGTATCTTCCATGTGATTGAGTTCTCTAGGCACATGGGTGATGTTAAATGCATTAAAATCTTCTATAAGATCCCATACCCTATGTCTGTAATTAGACAACTTCTTGTAAGTACAAGAATATATACCCCTTACTTGTCTTACTACAAATTCTGAGTCTCCATAGACATGCAAAATCTTTACTTTCTTTCTGAGTGCAAATAATATCCCATGGATCAAAGCTTCATACTTTGTCACATTATTTGTGCATGGGAATTGTAATCTATATGCTGCTAAGTAGGATTTACCAGTTGGATCAATAAGATCTATTCCTACTCCAGCCCCTTGTTTTGATTTAGATCCATCAAACTTGAGGATCCATGGCTTATATTCAGTTAAAGGTTTGTCTGGGCCTTCTCTTTTCCTTTTAGCTCTAGTAGCTACACCACTTGATATCCATCTTAATTTTGATGTTCTAATCTTCTCAAACTTCACCTTATTTAGCTGATGCAAAGCTGATATTCCTTTTTCTTCTTTGTCATTAGAAGGAAGATCTTTTGCACAGGACAAAATTTGGTTTTCTAGAATATGCAAACATAATGAGCAAGTAGTTTCTGAATGTGGTACTTCATGTAACCTGAACCATCCCTCAATTAGAACATCCTATGGGGATCTTTTCTACTATATCATCTTCTAAATTTGTTTTGATAAAAATTCCTCAAACTTGGACAAATTACTGTCTCCATCCTCATCAAATATTTCATAATCTGACTCAACCAAGCAGTCGATTCCTGGGGTGATATTTTTGTTACTCTTAGAATTACTCTTGCTACACACCAATAGCTCTTCTATCATTTGGGTAGGACTTTCATCATGATATGTGCTTTCTTCTATTCCTGCAAATGACAAATAAAAATTAGTATCACTGTCACTATTTGTAAAACTTACCCCTGATGGTGATGATGATGCCATCTCACTACATGCCTATTTTAGTTCCATCATGTCTAAGCAAGCATCACAAGTTTTTCAGAATGCGCCTCATCATGTAACCTGCACCATCCTTCAATTAGAACATCTTCAATAGACATTTTTAACAATTGGCAATGTTACACCTCTTTGGACAAGTGCATTTCAAAGTTCTTGAAGTGGTCTTCTTCTATCTCATTTTCAGAACTACAATCAGACTCTAAAATTATTCTATCATCATAAAGATTGTCATTATGAACATTAACATCATACATGAGGATCTTCTCTATCTTTAGGGTTTGGGGTTTGATGGAATACACTCTAGGTTCCACATCTACATAGATGATCTCATTAGTTTTATTGTATTCAGTGATCATATGTTTCATGCAAGGTTCAACATCTATCCTTATTTGATTAGGTATTCCTTTCCAAGGTAACCACATGTGACTGAAATTAGTGGACATGTATCCATTGAGTGTTTTTGACCAATCCCTACTGAGAAGCATCCCATAGGTATCTGGTATATCCACTACCTGAATATCAATGTAGCATTGGATTCTTGGATTTGATGCTAACTGCATATGGATGTGACAATTCTCCTATGACACTCACTTCTGTTTTGTCTAATTTTGTTACTTTGTTCAGTGACTTGGCAGGATGTAACCCTAAGGCGTTACATATGGACAAGGGCATTACATTAGTAGATGCACCTAAATCTACTAATCAATTATGCAAATTCTTACTCAACATCCTTATGGTAAGGAGAAAAGGAGGTGACTCAATTTTATCTCTGTAAAGAGTCATGTGTGAAGTCTCTACAGCTTGAACAGTGGATGGAGTTTTGTGTTTAACATTAATATCCTTAATGACATGATCTTTATTCAAGGTCTAATTTGAGGTATAATTATCCTCCTTTGGAGTAGGATCATTTAAGGATTTTATGAAAGCCTTTTTAATAGTTGGGGTTTTGAGTAGTTCTGACAATGACAGGCTGATCTTGATCTTTTTCATTTCATCTGCTAAGTATGTGACCAATTTATCAGACTTAGGAGGTAGATTACCAGCTTTTAGTACTGCATTTTGTGGTGCTAAGTACTAAGCATTAACTTTAGGAAATCCATGGTTATTGCTTGCCTTAGGATCAGGAGGAGTGTTGAAATTATTTGGAGGTAAGGAGGTAGTCAAAGGACTAGTAGGTCGGTTAGAGTTATTCCCTAGGTTGTAATTATGTCTACCCTGATACTGTTGTTGATAAGCATGCACTTCTTCATGTTCAACTGATGGCTTATTTTGATCTTCAAATGGAAAAACATAATTGGTTTCAAGAGCCATAGCCGACTCTTCACATGCTAAGGTGTAATTCTAATGAAGTGACATTGCCTGCTGATGAGGATGATTGATGAAACTTTCTAATACAAGAGCAAAGTCATATCCATAGGGGACAATTTCATTTCCTTCAACACAAGGTGGATTACCTGTAGTATTAGATACTTTAGTTTGGAATATACCGGCGGCTATCCTGAACTAAGAACAATCAAGCTCTACAAGAGCATTGGTATTATGTATCCTACACCAGTTTGTAAGAGTTGTCTTTGCTAGATTCACTCTAGTGGTCTGCTTAGGTTCACTAGGAGGTTGATTATCTAGGGGTGATGGTAGAGAACCATTATTTGGCCTAGTGTTCCACACTCTAGGTTATCTAGGGGGATTATTGTTACCATTGTTGTTATTATAGTTGTTATTGTATCCCCTATCAGGATAACCAGATCTATCATTAGCATATCCTCTATTTTGATTTGGTTGAGAATAGAAATTCTGACTCCTCAAATGAGTGATCTCAGTGGTGAGTTTCCTCAGTTGTGCTAATATTGTTAGGGTTAGTCGGTAGAAGATATCAATTAAATGCAAATAAAGATTAAACAAAGGAATGGAAATACATAGAAATAATAACAGCGAGAGACAAGTTTTAACGTGGTTCACCCAAACTCGGGCTACATCCACCAAACAAAGAGTCCAATATTATTATCCAGTAAATCAAACTGATTACAACTAGCAATCCCTGCAACTCAATACCGCTACAAAATGCTACAATACAATCAATAGAAACCCTAACACTTAGCCACTTTTTATCAAGATTTTTGTTGGTTACAAAAATAGGGTTTTCTTATGTCAGCCAATGAAAAAATAACTTTGGGTGCCTTTATAAAATAATTAAAAATGTGTGAGGTTTCGGGGGAGTTTCCCCTGAGCCCCCACGGGGACGCTACCCCTCAACCCTGCCCTAGATCACAATAGGGAAAGCACTAGGGGCACAGCCCCTAGACCTCACAAGAGGTACTGCCCCTTGACCTTAGCTTGGGGGTACTGCCCCCAAACCACCGCATGGGGTGCTGCCCCTTGACCCCATAGGAATTTGGGGGGAAATTGCACCAATAAAAGTGGGGTAAATTTAACCTCCGAGTCTGATTAGGCTCCATATAACAACATATATCTCTTTAATTTCTTCCTTTTCTTCCTAAACTTTGGCTACTACATTCTCTATTTGGGGTTTAAAGAAGGAAGAGCCATTTTTATTGTTATTAGACTATTCTACAACCTGAGGTACCTGTGTATGTCTTGGATATTGCAGCACTTGACCATTTCCATTTGGAGGTGGCATGATACTGAGTGGAGGTATCTATAAAGGGCTTGGCATTACAGTTGGAGGTATCATGGCTCCATTGGTCTGTTGTTGAATAGGATATGAAGGATAAACAAGGAGCATAGGAAATACAATATTAGGTGTTGGAGCAGGAATCAACTATTGACTAACTTTGATAGCTTCTTCAAAATCTCCCACCAAGGTTGTGACACTAGGATGTGTTCTCCTAATAAACATAGAAGTCAAGGGATCTAAGGCTGAGTAGTATATACTCCTAGCAGCTTCATTTGTTACAGTATAGGGAGCAACTAGCTTTGAGAGCATCTTTTGGAATCTTGCATTAAAATTGGCAATAGGTTCTCCCTCAAATCTCTTGATAATGGCAAATAGATAATAATTCATTGAAGGATCTATAGGTATTTTGAATCTATCCTTGAAAGCTTTCTCCAAGGCAGTCCATGAATTGACTAAACCTTGACTAAGACTGATATACCAATTATATGCCTCTTCCCCTAAGGAAAATGGAAATAACCTGCATACCATTTCTTGATGTTCAATTGTTGCTCTACAACAGGCTTCCTTAAATGTTCTAATGTGATCATAAGCAATCTGATATGGATTATATTTAGGACAAATCTTATCAAGATTTTTAGGTAAAGGATGATATGCAGTGAAAGTCAGAGGTGACTGCAGTAAAGAATGACATTGTGACTAGTGGAGGTTGGACTAGGGGCATGATAGGTGGTCCTGTAGGTATTTGCAACCTGATAGGAGTTATCAGAGTATATTGTGGTGAAGCTCCTGATGCACTAGAACCAAGAGAATGATGAATATCTATTGTTCTAGGTCTGAGTCCCTGGATAGGCAATTCTTCAAAGAGTCTATTGGATCTGGACCTGGTATTTGGCCTGAGAGCCAGGATTTCTTGAATTTAAGAAAATTTGACTTGTTTACTACAAAGATCAACTAAAACACTTGAGAAAAGGATGTATTTATGATCAAAGTTTGAAACTGACTAGATATTTGTGCAATATTTGTAGAAATGATGCAAATATGAGGTGATGTGAGACTTTTAGACACAAGCAACAGGATATCAGGTCTCTTAAGCAAACTACCTCAAAGCCTTAGCAAAATGATTTGAAAGGGAGCTTATCTCTTGAATATCACAATGATAAACTGCAAAGCTTGAAATATTTACGCTCAATTTTGAAAACTTTACGACGGATAAGGATAAATGGACTCGAAACAAGAAATCTTTGCACATGACTTGAAATACAAAGCTACTTCAGTATTACCTTTCCTTCTGTGTCATCAAATTAGACAAATCTACTATTGATTGCCCTCATTCTAGTGCCAATTTATGTTGATGATGATTGTTAGTCATAACAACATGCATAAAAATTTGCACAACAAACCTGTATTATCTTATAAAGTATGATTAGCTTAGGCTAAGTTGATGACTCCAAATCTCTGTTGATCAGGTCATGATCATCTGACATTACTTAGAGGTTGATGTGACATGTTGTTTTCCATTTCAAGGTGTCTTACATTCATCTAGGTGATTAGCATTGCACTGTATCCTATAAATTCACTCCATAGAGAGGTTAATTCTACTCTATTTTCAAAGACTGTTGAGATATTTGTAAGTTTGATCAATTCTTTTGATCATTGATCATTATGAACTTACTCTTTCTTCTACACTGGATATCTATTCAAATGATGTGTCTATAAGTGGATATTCATATGTATTTCATGGATATTTATCTAAATTTGTATTATATTTATCAATTTGACATGCTTTCACTCCAAATATGCTCTAAATTTTCAATTGCCTATGGGATATCTACACATTTCATGTTTTATTTTCTTTTGATTGTTTGTTATTTGCAATTATTGAGATGATCTATAATGAAATTCAACAAAATTTAAAAGAATACTTCTACTTTTAGTGAACCTTTAGTTATTGAATCACATACACACAAGATACATTCATGGAGAGAAGAAATCAAACCATAGGTCACCAGGTCGTTCCACAACTAGATATGGTTGATGCTAACTTCAAAGGAACTAGGAATGAAAATAATACATGCAGACTGAAAAGTACTCCAAGGGACACAACTAATCAATGCATATATCTATATTTCAATCATAGATTACTCAAGATTTACAATGATTTGTAATCAAAATGGCTTCTCTTTCATTAAGTATGCATAACATGTACATTTACAACAACTTTGAAATAAGTCCTAAACTTTTTAGCAATCAGATTTCTATTAAGTTTCGAATGTCTAAAAGATTGCACCCATGCACCTTTTATAGAATAAGGTGAGGAGGTAGTTACAATTGACCAACGGTCAAGATTTACCAATTTAGATCAATGGTTGACAATTCTCCTATGACTTAATCAACTTTCCTCATGGCACAGGTTGTCAACTGGCAACCATCTATATGACTCACTATTTATTAGTACCTCATGCATATGCTCACTTAGTGATGCATCTTCATTCATTCCTTAGGTTCTTCTTCTTTATTTTCTTCTTCATCATCATCACTTTCACCATCACTATCACTTTGACATACATCCTTTCTCATGTGGACCTTTACTGTTGTCCTGATATGTTCATATGCTTGTACTATTTTGTTAACCTCTCCCCTGTCCTAGATTCTAGCTTTTGTTATTGCATGTTTATGAGACTAGAACTTAGCTTTGAGAGCTTCCAGCTTACCTTTCCTACTATTGAATGTCTCATTGTATTTATCTACTTTAAGTTTTATCCTCATAATTTTATTCATTACTTCTTCTATTAGGTGGGTGAGAGGGTCATCTGCTACTGACTTAAAATTATCATGAAGAGATTTAATAGCAAGGTCTGCATCTTGATTCTCAATTTTCCCTTCTATTTTCCCTTCCAAGGCCTCAAGGATTTCTGCTTCATATTCCATCATGTTGTGCAATTTAACGCTAAAATCCCTAAGTTTTCCACTGCACTTCTTCAAGACATCATATTCAAACCTGATATCTTCATACCATATACCTATCAGCAGGGTAGTATTATTATCCAATACTTGATTACTTATCAAAATTTGTGGATCAATTCTCTTCATTTCACTTAGAGCAGTTAGGTCCTTTCCTAAATGGAATGACCTTCTTCTTGTATCATTCTGCATTTTATCTACCTTCCTCTTTAGACTGCTCAAAGAATTCCATTTCTGTAGGGAGGTTCTCAATACATCTTTAGCCCCAGTGAGAGTTAACAACATCCATTTTTCCATGACCAAGGCCTCATGTTTTATTAGGTCCAACTTGGTGACCTCTTCCTATGATATGATAGTCAATGGGACTACAGGATCAACTGGTGTATTATCAAGGTTAATTAACCTTCTTTCTATATCATTCTGCATTTTATCTACCTTCCTCTTTAGATTGCTCAAAGAATTCCATTTCTGTAGGGAGGTTCTCAATACATCTTTAGCCCCAGTGAGAGCTGACAACATCCATTTTTCCATGACCATTGCCTCATGTTTCATTAAGTCCAACTTGGTGACCTCTTCCTGTGATATGACAGTCAATGGGGCTGCAGGATCAACTGGTATACTATCAGGGTTAATTAACCCTTTTATGAAAGAATGTAATTAAACAATGTGCACCTTATGCATTTTATTTTTCTCCTTTTCCTTCTTCACCCTTTGGGTTAAAGAATCAATAATATCCTTCCCTTCTTGACCTTCTTGATCTTCATTGGTAAAACCTAAATCAATAGTTGTGATTTGGAATTCCTCTAGGCTAATTTTGCCCATTTCCTTTTCAACTGTGGGAAGTGCTATATGTGCAGTTCTCTTGCCTGTGGTAGGATCTCTTTTTATGGTAGATGTTAATCTGGCCTTCCTCTTTGGCTTCATCATTTTCTTAGAAAACAAGGTAGAAACATGAAACTCTTCAATTTTTGACTCTTGTTCCATACCTATTTCCTTTTCTAACCAATGAGGAACATCATCTCCAGATCCTTGGTGGCCTTTGTCAATATCATGTATGCCCTGTTATCTAGTGTATGCTTCTATCCTTTGTGGAGAAGGCACCTTCTTTATTTCTTCCTCATGTATTTCTTCATGAGGGGGATCTTGTTGAAGTTCTGCCTACTAAGGGGTTACCTTCTGCAAAGGAGGATCCTATGGAATTTCCACATTCTGATCCTGTGCTTGATCTTGTACTCCCTCCTTCAAATTTTCATCTTCTTTATTATTTTTCTCATCCAGTGGCATATTGAAATCTATGGATGCTTATGTATTTTGCCCTTGTGGATCACCCTGATGATGGGTTATTTCTTGTACTCCACCCGATGCACTGATATCCTATGGCTTAGGGTCCTCCTAACCTGATTTATCTTCTATTATTGAGACTTCTCCTAGATCTCCCTGAGTCTAAGTAGCACCAGTGTCTAATATATCCTGATCACCCCCACTCTTCTATTGAACTTCTACTATTTTTGGTTCTGTAGGTGTTTCATGTTGTTGTTGACCCTTATCAGGAGCAGTGCTATCTTTTTATACATGCTTTTCCACTTCAATCTTCTTTGGTTCCTTGGGTGCATCTATTTTATCCTTAGGGCTTACATCACTCCTATATGTTAAATCTACGATGATAGGGCTAGTCACCTGCCCAACCAAATTGTCGAGCCCTATCTGTTGGGCTACCCTCTTTAGGCTATCTTGTTTCATTTCTTTTATTTGCTTTACCTCCTCCAACACTACCATCTGTGCCAACACTACCATCTGTGCTAATGCAGTTCCACGAGGAGTCATGTGGGTGTTGGAAACTAGAGTTTCCATTTATTGAGAGGCCACATTCTAAACCACCTCATCATCAGATAAGTCTATGGTATCCTCCAAAGAGAAAGGAACACACTGACTTGCTTTAAACACTTCCCTCATTTACTTCTCTACCTTCTTAGTTTTGAATTTAATTATGGTTGGAAGAGGAACATCATGTTGCAATTCCTTCCTAAAAGCTTCACCACCGGCTCCTCTCAATATGATGGGATCAACATGGATATCCCCCCTCATGGTCGTTCTTTGTTTCTTAGATGGTGATGTCAGCGGCATCACCCTCCTCTTCTTACTGGCTACTAGCAGGTCATCACCTCCAGGTTCCTTATTTAATTATTTTGCTTCCAAAGGGATGCCTTCTTCCACTTCCTACTGTAGGGCCTGGCCTTCCACATGCACCTCTATAGCCTCAACAGTGGTCCTCAAAATTCTCTTAGTTTTTGGTTTTTCAACTAGAGGTTGTCGAGATGATGTAGATGCTTGAGCTGCTGTAGATGCACCTGCAACTAACATGGCAATCCTTTCTATTATCACCCCCTTTGGTTCATCTTAACCTTTCTTACCTTTAATGGGAACTCTCCTTTGTTTTTCTGTAAGCAATCTTTCCCCATTGGATTTTCTCTTTTCATTGAGGAAATCATCATATTCCTCATCAAATACCTCCTGCCTCTTCTTCTCGGTATCAATTGTAAGGGCAACACCCCATTTCTTTAATCTAGATATTTCTTCATCTACCTAGGCTTGGGTTAGCTAGATCACCCCATTTGTCAACTGATCTTAGGATATATCTTCCTGTTGTGTAAGATCTGGGGCTGATATGGTATCATTATACATCTTTTTGTCCTCATATTCATTCGACATGATTTTTCCATCATCCTTACGTAGTTGTACTAGCACTGGGATGCAGTCAAAGGTTTTGATTTGATTCACGGTGAGTCACTGATATTTCCTTCTTCTCACCTCAGTTTCATCATCACAGTCAGTCCAGAAGTCTTCTAGATGCTTTTGATGTATTAGTTTTCCTAATATCTTCTGCATCCTTCCATAAGGATCATATGATCTGGCTAGGGGAAATGGTTGTAAATACATCAATTTTAACCCCCCAATGACATGTTTTATGCTCTCTAAATCTGAGCACATGTACTAGCCCATGGATACTGGAAATAAAACTAGAGGTATCTTCTTCTGTGCCTTGTAGGCTTCAAGTATTATGGATACCTTCCTGACAAATACCATCAAGACAACCCCATCAGTAGGGTATCTTGGCAACATAAGAGGCTGTCCTTCAAATCTCTCTATCCTAATGTATGAAAAAGTGGCAAACTAGATAAACTAGGCTCCATGCCCATAAACAACTTCTTGAACTTCCATGCTCAGCCTTTTAGTCCTGTCCTACTCCATAGTTCTAACCAGATGCATGGAGAATGCATCATTTACCAGTTTGTAGTTTAGAAGGTATTCCTTCCTTTGTAATTGGGGATAATGATCCCATATGTGTGCATCATCAGCATCACCACCAGCCTTACCCACTGTCTTCAAAGTATCAAAAGTTCATTTATTTGTAGATGAGTATACCACATATGAGGTCATATAAAATAAGCATGTTTGTCCTCCTAGGATCCTCATTCCCTCATCCAATGCATCACTGATGATCTTAGCCCATAGTGGCCTGTTGTCTTCATATAAGACCATCTAGATGATCCCAAACATCTAGTTCTTGAAATTTCTAGCATGAGGTCTACCAGTCATCCTGCTCAATAGAGCAATCATATATTGGTACTCATCATCAAAATCAAATTTATATAGATGCACGGGTAGTTTGGCTGAGGTGACATATGTGCTGGTCTTTGATCTCCATTTGTATATCCTCTTCCTTTTATTTTTCTTATTATTGTTATACTCTATTTCTAACTTGCGCAGGTCCACACTCACTACCTTCTTCCCAACTGGTAGATTGAAAGTGGTGGTAATGCCCTTGACTGAGAAGTCTGCATATATTCTCCCATGCTTCTCCACTCATCTGGTTTCAGGGTTATAATTCATTGCACATTCTACTACCAGCTCTGGGGCATCCATAGCATATGGAAAACCAGCTACATGCCGCATACCTAAGACATATACCCCATCTAGAATGGGATTGTCCTTATCATGATCTACTCTTGTCAACCATATTGCCAGGTCTGTATCTCCTTGGTGTGTATCACCAATAAATCTGTATTTAAAGTGCACCCCCTCAGGCTGGACAAACATGGGCTTGAGGAACTTTGCCTTAGACCTATTCCTTCTGAGATCTTCCATGGATTCCTGCAATAAACATGATATTTCTTACCCTATAGTGTCCACATGTATTTCTACAACATCATGTACTTCTATCATGTATACTGCCGTATATTATTCTTTACTTCATCATGATATGTATTATCACAAAGTGAAACCACAGGTAAAAACAAATACTCTACCTGAAAACACAGAAAATAGTAACAGGAGAGTTTATATTTACTTACTTGACAATGCTTTCCTTTTGGATTAGATGACTGATTACATAGAAGGGCTATGAATGCCTAAGATCACCCATTCCATTATGTTGAAGGATCCAATCCATTAGTAGGTAGCCATTTGAGGGTTTAACTTTAGAGCTCTGTAATTTCTCGATTTATTGCAAGGTAAATGAAAATGACCTTTAAATTTTACCTTTAAAGCAGATCAATAGGACAAATTAGGGTAAAAATGCGTTGTCTTGATCAAATCTGTTGATCATCTGCAGGGAATCCGTAGATGCTGCCAAGTGTTCAATTTGCATTTGTAATCGGCGAGAATTCATCTACGTATTTAATTACATTTAATGTCAAGAAGGGGGTGATCTTCGAAAGATAGGGGGATATTCAAAATATGACCCCCCTCTAGATAAAATGACCCCCTTGACTTTGAGTAGAAAAACTTAATGCAAAGGATCGGGTGATATGGTCAAAGTTTGACCATGTGTATATCTGTTCATGAAATTAAGATCAAGGGCTATTCAAAGATATGACCCCCTGCGGAAAAGATTAGGGTGACATCATTGTGTTTGCGACATTGTTTAATCATTATGTTTTAATGATGTCACCATCATATTAAAGAATATGATGGACATCGGATATATACCTCCCCGCGGATAAAATGGAATGATGATGTCATCATCAGCATGATTTACTTCATCCATCAGAATTAGATGGCATCACCATCATATTGACATAGGGTGATATATGCGAAGAGGGTGATATTTGTAAGATGATTGATGTTAAAAAATATGACCCCTCTGCGAGATTACTGAAGTCTTTCGATAGGTAGATATCATCTCTCACTCAAATTTGACGTCTGCACATCACGCACCTAGTGATTATCAGGTGATAATCCTATATTGGGGTAATCTTATCTAATATGACTAATGTTTGAAATATGACCCCCTTGTGCGAGATATCAGGTTTGACCAGACTTTGACTCAACATAACTCTCTTCCCTTAGACAATTTTGGGGTGATCTAAAAGGCAAACCTGCTTGGAATTTTGTATACTTTCCAACCATGACATTAATAATGGGAATTACTAACTTTGACAATTGACCTCATCATGGTGACAAATCCACCCTTTTACAAGGCTACATGCATGACTGATTTTACCAAATTGTCCAAAGTAGAAAACAATAAGCCAAAGCAGAAAGAAATGTTGGGTCCCTATTTTGTCAAGGCAAAATGGGGCATGTTGTATAACCACACAACAGAAACTTGAAGCATAATGACCACATCAACTTGAAAACCTTGTGCGGTATTGGAAACAAGAACTATCTTCATGAAACTCTTCCAGGTGAGTCTACAAGACTCATACAACATCTCCAACTACTCCTTTACCTTTACACATCAAATATTTTGTGCCGCACATCTTCAATCATGAAATCTAAGAACAATTCATCATCTAGAACTCACTGCAACATACTATCATTGAGAAACTGAGCTTGTGGACCACCAAGAACCTTGAAAATACAAGGAAGCATGTAATGAACATTCATGAACATGTCCACAAAATGCAAAGGCAACCATTCACTTCCAGAGGAATGCAGAGTATTCTAACAGGTCTTTAACACCATATCACTCTACCAAAACACATGCTTGTACTCTATCATGCATAACTTTCACAGCAGAAGAACAAATGATCTAAAAATTTGGAATTATCGCCTTCATTGCACCCTAAACATAGTTCCAAAACCACATAGCCTTATCTACAAATGCGGAGGAATGTGGAGCATTCTATTTTTGTATAGTTATTGTCTTCAAACTGCAAAACACTCTTCCAATAATCCACTCATCATGAAACTGGGATCAAGCCACTAGTAACATCTTCTCAACACACTTGATCATTTTAGTGCTTCTAATTCCCATATTAATGTGTCTTCATACTCAACTCTTCTCTGTACTGATCAAGGCATGACATATGACAATGAATCATCATTAACCTTATTATATTCATCATGACATCCAACCATGATCTATATATTCTTTGCTGGATAGGACATGATATCCAACCATGAGTTGTATCTTCTCTACTAGATAGGAGATGACATCCAGAACACCATCACACATCCATGATAGTGTTGACATCAATGACAACCTTAGGAACCATATGTGTAACAAGTATTATCAATAATTTCTTGATGTGTGAATGTAATTATGGGTGTTTTAGTGCTAATTTTGGAAGAAGGGACTTCTTGAAAAGGAGTTATGTCAATTATGCTAACCATATTCACTTAGGACCCTCATGTGAAGAATATAGATAGTGTTCAAGGGAGGAGAATATAACTAGTATGTTGGATTAGTGTTATTTCGGTGATGAGGGAATGGGTTTGTGTATATTGGTAAGTTTTTACTATGTCCTTGTTATTCAAATTATTGTTGATGTTATTATTATTGTTGCATGGTTTCTTGTATGACTTTGTAAATTTATTGGTCATTAAGGAATTTGTTGGTGTATATGCTAGGGGTTTTTGATGTAGGAGAATCCTGGTTCACGAGCAATCCTCATCAACCAAAATTATTTGCTTTACTTTCTTGTTATTTTTTTTGCTGTAGGAGTTTCTACAAGAGTTGATTGATCAATTTCTAGAGAATTTCCTAAAGATTTTGACCAAGTGATGAATTGATCTTGAAGAAGATCCAAATGGGTATCTACATTTCAAGTTTGGAGAGAATCTGGTGAAAACTAAGCAAGTTATGCCTCAATAGAGTTTTGGATTGTCACTGGATATTGCGCTAAAATCTTCCTTCACCAAATTTGTGCTAAAATAGGGCTTCATCGAATGTTCTACTAAAATTGGGCTCTACTAGACATGTCCATCAAACCCCAAGTCCTCCACCATCTAGTACTGGTTAAAATCCCCATTGGGCACTTTCCAACACTTAGCACTAAAAACTAGCCTCACAAGATAGTGCTAAAACTTGCATTTGCTGGATATATCTGCTTGCCTTCAAAAACTCCACTGATCCTGTGATGTCAAAAACCCCCGCTAGTGAAAAAGTAAAATGCATATACAGGTTTGGTGCTAAAATTCATGACCACTAGACTTGAGCTAAAATACACCCTCGCAGGACATATCCGTTGAGCAGCAAAAAGTTTGTCGATCTAGTGAAGGGAAAAAATCCCACTGGGGGCATTTATTAGGACTTTGCACTAGAATCAAAGGTGAATGGATCTCTGCTAAAGGTGTTATCACATGACATTATCTTGTGATGGCTAAAATTCCTACATATCCACTGACATGCATTTTCCCCACTTAGACTGCCATGACTCCTTACGCTAACTTCACTTGACACTAGATATATCCAGTGAAGCACAAATTCCCTGCTTTATCCAGTGAGGACCTAAATGCCTGCTTACTCTACAACCCAATGTTTGGTGAGGCTCAAAATTGCTGCAAAACACCTAGAAAGTGACGAATTCAATATTAATCACATGTATGGCCATTCCAAGGACAAATGAAGATCTGACACGTGTCATGTGCATGGAATAAGGTCAGTGGCCACCTCAGGGGTCTATAAATATGTGGATTTCATACTTTGAAGGGAGACTCTCCTTGGTTGACAATCGGTAGTATATTTTGGGGTTTCTAGAAGATTTCTCTAGATTGCAAGATCTATTTGACCTGAATCTTGAAATGTTGTAAGGCTGAGACCAATGCATGTGTGATGCCAATTATACTCTTATTGTAATCCATCTCTTGCATATGAATAAATAATCATTTGTTTTGTTGTCTTGTGTTAATCATTCTTGCTACTTGATCTGGTAGCTTGACAAAGCCCCTGGATCTTGAGCGGCATTAGTTTTATTTTGTCTATTTTTGTTTCACTCCCTAATGGTAGAACATCAGTTGGAAAAAAAATTATATATTTGAAATGTTATCTTTTCAAGGATAGATGGAGTGAGATTATCCATTAACACTTTTTGAATTTATATGTCTAGAACATGATAGTGCATTTTTAATATGGATTGAAAGTGTAAGACAAAGTTAGTGACTTTTCTTGGGGACTTTGTTTTCAATGTATGAGGTCAATAAAACTTAGTTTGAGGCAAATTTATATTTATAAGTTATTGATAAAGTATTTTGTGATCATATCAAATGTGCATATGGACCCATGAGGCATTAAATAGAACCACTCAAGTGTTTTTTGTTTTGAACATGGGAATAGTTTACACAAAATATGATCATGATACATGTAGTCTAGACAAAATGAGTAATTTTTTCTTATATGTGTTGTTGGGTCTCCTTTTTTCTTATAAAGAAGAAGATGAGGTGGCTTGAAGTTGGGTGGAAATGGGTGTACAAAAATGTCATAAGACAAGGATTTATGATATAATTCCATTGCAATTTCTCTTGAGTTAGTGGATAAGACATCTAGTTTCTACTGCACTTGTTGAAGTTGATGTAGGACATGGGACATAGTAGGATTAGTGAAAGAAGATAAATAAGGAAGTAGTGGGGGATGTGTGAGGAAGCTTAGTTAGGTGATTGATGAGATGGAATTTGGTGAAATGAATAGTAATATGGGATTTGTTGGGGTTCAAAGTGGAGAAGGAAACAATGTAGTAGTTATTGTAGATATTGGATTGGAAGGAAGTGGGGTATAGGAATGATGGGGATAGATGGTGGTGTAGTAGTAGAGGATATGGGTGAAGGAAATATCATAGAGCTAGTGGTGGTCATGAGGACATAAGTGTATGAAGGGATGTGTGTAGGGTAAGATGTAGGTGAGGGGGTAGGAGTCAATATAGAGAAAGAGGCATTAGATGAGAAAGTAAAGTGTGGGATATTAGGTTGAAGAAGAGGGTGGATGGTTGTAGGAGTACTATATGGAATATGATCAATGGATGGTTTGATGGTAGTATAAATAACATTAGATGTTGTACCTTCAGGGATTCACAAAATGTTAGATGGAGTGTTTTCATACATAATATGTTCAACGTTTTGTAGCATATCTAACCTAGCTCAATTAGTTACAATAAGGTTTCCTAAGGAATATATTAAATCATATGGTATTGGGGAAACATATGGCTTGATGGCATTCTTAACCTCTTGTAATTGAGAGATAATTTTCATTGGATTATGAAGGTCAAGTTGAGCTTCCAGGTAGAAGTTTTCTCCAATGGGGAAGAAAGGAATAGTATCTTCCATAGAGGTGAATGATGATGTTGAGATAGCCATTGATGGGTTTAAATGGGGACTATGAAAAGGAATGAAAGTATCCTAGTAAGGTGTTGGTATTAAAGAAGAATCAATGGGGAGCTTGAACTAGGCCTACTATCATTTGACAAGGAAAAGATGCTAGTACTAACCCCAAGAATGACAAAGTGCATACAATAACTACTTGATTTGAAGTGAATTAAAAGCTTAAATTAATAAAGATTAGATGAATTAATCAAACACTAAACGATACTCTAAGTTATTTCAATTAATGGGAAACTAGTAGGAACTTTTACATACAATTTTAAAAACCTTTTAATGGTGGGCATAAAGGATAGTTATTTTTATGTGTGATTGTGTGTGCAAACTAATACAAATTAATGTTACCTAAGGGGTGAAAGTTCAAAGTTGTGTCCCACTTTAGGCCAACTTATCGGCACAAATGAATTTAAGTATGTCTACCTATTTTTTTTTTTTTTCAAACACACATTTTAGCTAGATTCATTCTAGCTAAATTAGATATGGGCCGCAACTTTTCCAACTGGAAGTATTCACTAGATACATATGTAACATCACTTGAGGATAATTTACAAAAAAAAGTGAAGCTATTTGAAAACCTTAATGTTCTCACGACTCCTACTCAAATAACATTTTCAAAAAGTCTAAAAATACCCTTTTATAGATCTATATTGGTAGTTTTAAAAAATATAATTTTTAAAATATTTTAACTAGTGTTTATGTTTTCTTTTTTCTTTTTATTAAAAGTAGGTCATCGACACCAAAATATAAGGTTGATTGTATTCACAAGAAACATACTAAAGTTTATTTAAAAATTGAAAAAATATGATGCATTACAGGAGAGATTCAATGCCCAAACAATGTAATCATTTTCTATTTTGGATAAATAGTTAAGACAAAAGGTGAAGGCCCATTGAAACAATTATATTTTTAGTACACACAACTTTCAAGATTTATTTTTAAAATATATATTTATTGAAATGGGAAACAAATTAATCCATGCACTAAAGTTTCAAGTTATAAATGCAAAAAAAATGAATTAAAAATAAATAAATTTACTATATAGAAAGTGAAGGCCTGTTTAAGCTCATTTTTAGCATTTTATCAATAACTAAATTATAGTGTCAATCTTATAAAAAACTACATTCAAGTAATTTTTTAAATTTTTTATAAAGTACAAACATAAAATACACTAAAAAATTTACATTTCATTAGTTTACATCATTTCAAAATTCAAAACATATACATCACTTCCTAGTGATTCAATTAAAAGGTTATATTAGTGTTTTCTATTTCTTTTATAAAAGTGGGACACAACTTTGAACTTTCACCCTAAGGCTATCCCAAACTAGCCTAACACTAATCAACAATAAATATAGCTAGGACTAATAGCACAACTAAAAATTAGACATGTGACAAACTAGAAACATAAACTCATAAACTAGACTAGGTAAGAGGAAGGAAAATGACTTAGAGAATGCACAACTATAGCTCAATGCTATCATCAAGTCTAGAATCAAGACATCTCAAGGAGCTAGTAAACCAAATTTTAAGTTTAGGACCTCTCTATGTTAAGTTTTGTAGCCAAGTTAACAACTTGGTCCTATATGTCAGAATGGTCCAAAAACTTTAGGGATTCTTAGAAACACCCTCCTGAGAAAATATCTATATGGGAACCTATTAGGGATAAGACAAGAAAGTGGAAAAAATAGTAAAATAGGTGGAAGATGGGTTAAAATACACTGCAAATTGGACAAAACTGCACATAGGGAGAGATACATCTATCAAAATGAGAAATGCACTCTAGAAGCTTGTAGTATAGGTTGTCAAAGACATACAAACTAGATTTTGGTTAAATCAAAGCCCAAGACAAGGCTGTTGAATTTCCCAATGGCCCAGTAGTTGACCTAGTCCTCTTAGTTAGGCAATTATATGTTTGGTGTGGAGCCTGATCAGTCTCCAAGTGGGAGATTGTTGGCATGTGGTGACTAATAATGCAAATATTGTACACTTGTAACATATCCTTTCTAGGGTTCGGAGGTGATAGCCCTCGAGAAGCAAGGGTTTAGGAGCACATTGTTAGGGTTTAGGTAGATCAGAGCAATAAACACTAACAATTATATGTAGATTAAATAACCCAAATATAACACAAAAGAGATCAACACAGAAATTTAACATGGTTCACCCAAAATGGGCTACATCCATAGAAACTCAGTCATCCAATGGTTTTATTATCTAGTGCAAAATAGATTACAATCTCTTGAATTCCACACCAGCAACATACATCCCAACTACTTATAACAAGCTTTTTGGAAGCTTCTAGAATTAGGGTTTTACAATGTTGTTTTTCTTTTGTTAGTTAGCCAAAATTAACAACCGACTTTGAATGTGCAAAAAGGAGGAATTTTTTTTTTGGGGGGGCTACGCCCCCAAACCCCTGCTTCTTGGGGGTTACCACCCCTAAACCCCCACTCAGGGCCTGGCCCATGCCTGAACCCTGGCAAGGATACATTACGCATATACAATATTTGCATGATCAGTCACCACTTACCAACAATCTCCCACTTGGAGATTGATCAGGCTCCACACTAGACAATCTCCCACTTGGAGACTGATCCTGGATGACACCACTACACTTGCAACTCCCATTGGATTATAGGTTTGTTTGGTTTCTTATATCCACCATTATTAGTTGTGAAGGCCAACAAAAACTGATGAGGAAATCAGTTTCTCCCATGTAACTGCCTTGGCGAACATATCTGTAGGATTCTCACTTGTGTGAATTTTCTCCAACTTCAACTGTCCATCCTCCAAAACTGACCGGATGAAGTGGTATCTAAGCTATATGTGCTTATTTTTTGAATGTAGAGATGAATTCTTAGCAAGATGAATGGCACTCTAGTTATCAATATACAAAGGGCTATCTTCTTGTCGTTGCCCCAATTCCTCCAAAAAATATTGTAACCAAATCATCTCCTTACTAGCTTCCGTAGCAACAACATACTCAGCTTCAGTGGTTGAAAGTGCAATAACCTTTTGTAGCCTTGAAATCCAACTGACTGCAGTACCTCCTATAGTAAAAACATACCCTGTAGTACTCGTCCTGCTATCAATATCACCCACCAGATCATAGTCAACATATCCTTTTAGAGCAGAATTTGTTCCTCCAAAACATAGTTTCTTTGAAGTAGTACCTCTCAAATATTGAAGAATCCACTTTACCGCATTCTAATGTTCCATTCCTAGATTGCTCATATGCCTACTCACAACTCCCACTACATGTGTAATATCTGGTCTTGTACATACCATTGCATACATCAAGCTGCCAATTATTGATGCATATGTATCTTAGACATTTTGTCTTCCTCCTCTTGTGCCTTTGGACACATCTCCTTAGTTGACTTAAAATGACTAGGCAAAGGTGTACTAATTGCTTTTGTATTCTACATGTTAAACCTTTTCAACACCTTCTCTACATACTCACTTTGAGACAAAAATAATTTTCTAGTTGTCTTGTCCCATGTGATCCTCATACCAAGGATTTGTTTTACTGCACCCAAATCCTTCATAGCAAATGAATTTGCTAATTTCTACTTAAGTTCATTAATATGCTGCATGTTAGACCCAGCAACAAGCATGTCATCAACATGAAGCAATAGGATAATACAGTTTCCATTACCCAATTTCTTAAAATAAACACAATAATCAGAATGACATCTTTTGTAACCTTGTTTAGCCATAAAACTATCAAATTTCAAATACCATTGCCGAGGTGCTTGCTTCAGGCCATACAAACTCTTCTTTAACCTGCACAAAAATTCCTACTTACCCTTGACCTCATATCCTTTTGGTTGTTGCATGTATATTTCCTCTTCCAAATCCCCATGGAGAAATGTTGTTTTCACATCTAGTTGTTCAAGATGCAAGTCTTCCATAGCCACAAGACTTAGAATAGTTCTAATAGAAGTCATCTTTACAACCAAAGAAAATACTTCATCAAAATCTATACCCTTTTTCTGTGCAAAACCTTTTACCATGAGTCTGACCTTATATCTTTTATTGCCTCCATCTTCTTCCTTCGACCTGTAAACCCATTTATTTGGCAATGGTCTTTTACCTACAGACAATTGGACTAAGTCCCAAGTCTGATTCTATAGCAAGGAATCCGTTTCCTCTTTCATGCCTAGCTCCCACTACCTTTTGGTATCTACCTGCATTGCTTCTTCATAACCTCCAGGTTCACCAGAATTAGTTAATAATATAGAATATAATGATGGAGAAAATCTTTCTAGAGGTCTAGTTATCCTTGTAGAATGTCTAACACTTACAGGAGTCTGTGGGATAACTTATTGTTTTTAAACATCAGGTACCACTGGTATTTTATTTTTTGGAATCTCATCTAGCACCACATATTCCTTTTTGTCTTATTCATGCTTCTTTTCTTGCAGTTGATCCTTATACATGACCTTCTCATTGAATATAACATCTTTGCTCCTAATGATTTTATGATTTTCATAATCCCACAACTGATAACCAAATTCATCTACTCCATATCCAATGAAGGTACATTTTTTAGACTTTGCCTCAAGCTTGGTTCTATTTTTAATATCGACATGGACAAAAGCTTCACAACCAAAGGTTTTCATAAATGAATAGTTTACCTTTTTGCCTGTCCATGCCTCCTCTGGAATGCCACCATCCAAAGGATTTGAAGGTCCCCTATTTATTAAATAAATAGCGATATGTACATCATCTGTCCAAAAGTGTAAGCGTAGTCCAACATGCAATCTCATGCTCCTTGCATGCTCCATAAGGGTCCTATTCATCCTCTTAGACACACCATTTTCTTGTAGGGTTCTAGGAACCATTTTCTGCCTATGGATTCCATTATATGAATAGTAATTTTCAAATTCTCTACTGCAATACTTGCCTCCATTATCATATCTACGACACTTCAACTTTTTTCCTGTCTTATTCTCAACCAAAGCTTTCCACTTTTTAAAAGTTTCAAATACTTCTGATTTTTGTTTTAGGAAATACACCCATGTTCTCCTAGTTGCATCATCAATAAAAGTAACATAATAGCAAGAGCCACCAAGAGAAGATACCTAGGCTAGTCCCCATACATCTAAATGCACAAGCTCCAATTTCTCACTCTTCTTCTCTTTCCCAACTTTGAGAAATTAGACTTTTTTGTTTTCCATAAACACAATTTTCGTAGAACTCCAAGCTTCTTTAGACCTGGTAGCAACTTTCTGGAGTGAAGGATCTTCATCCCTTTCTCACTCATGTTCCCAAGTCTATGGTGCCACAATTATGTTTCTGTCCCTATAGCAAGTGCTATAGCTATCTCAGTAGCAACTATTTCTATAGAAGCTAAGGTAGAATAAGTATTACCAATACACAAATACAATGTGCCTACTTTTCACCTTTAGCTACTACTAATGCACCTTTAGTGACCTTCCAGACTTTTTTTAAAAAGGTAACTATGCAGCCTTCACTACCCAGTTGTCTTGTAGAGATTAAATTCCTTCTCAAATTTGGAACATGCCTTACCTCCTGTAGCAACCATTCATTTCCATTCTACAACTTGATTTTTATCTTTCCTTTTCCAACAATATGATAGGGCTCATCATCACCCAAATATACCTGTCCAAAATCACCTTGAACATAATCTACAAAATATTTCCTATGGGGTGTGGCATGAAATGAAGCCCCTGAATCTATTACCCAGGAATCATTAGCATTATCTAAACACATAATTAAAGAATCCTATAATTTATTACTTACAACATTAGCTTCCTTATTGTCATCATGTTATCCGTCTCCTTGTTTGCCCTTTTGAGACCAGCAATCCTTCTTCAAGTGTCTTGTCTTTCCACAATGCCAGCAATCCATTCTTCCTCTAGATTTAGATCTGCCTTTCTTCGACTTCCCTTGTGACTTCCCACAATTTGTTGGGCTTTTTCCTCTTTCCTTTGTTCTTCCCTTGTTCTCTATAGTCAAAGCATTACCAGATGTTGAAGTATCACTTGTGCTTTTCTATTGCATTTCCTCGCTAAGCATAACACCAACAACATCATCAAATTTCAAAGTATTTGAACTAGAGACAAAGTTACTTACAGCCATTACCAAGCTATTCTAGCTTTCTAGCAAAGAAAAAAAACCAAGAGAGCTCTCACCTCTTCATCAAATTTCACTTTTACAGAATTTAACTGACTGGTAATCATATTAAACTCATTTAAATGATCTGACACATATCCACCTTTAATCATTTTCAGATTAAACAAATGCTTCATGAGAAATACCTTATTAGAGGCTGAGGGTTTTTCATACAATTTAGCCAAATCTTTCATCAGACCATCTATTGTCTTTGCTTCTATTATATTGAACACCGTAGATGGTGCTAGGCACAATATAGGGGAAAAGCACAATATATGGTGCCACACACAATATATGAATGGTTCCTAGTGCCTTTATGTCTAGAAGATCTCAATCCTCATCAGTCATTACTGCCAGTTTCTTGGCTTTTCCTTCTAACGACTTCCATAAATCCTTCTAATAGAGATAATCCTCTATCTACATCTTCCATAACTAATAGTTCTACCCATTGAATTTATCTACCTTTAATTTACCCTTGTCTGTCATTGCTCCCACTTAACCATGAGACTCCCACTCAACCATGAGACCTTCTTGCAGATGATAATCAAACACAACCCACTCTGATACCAGTTGTTAGGGTTTAGATAGATTAGATCAATAAACACTAACAATTATATGCAGATTAAATAACCCAAATATAACAATGAAGAACAACACAAAAGAGATCAACACACAAATTTAACATGGTTCACCCAAAATGGGATACATCCAGAAAAACTTAGCCATCTAATGATTTTATTATCCAATGCAAAATAGATTACAATCTCACAAATTCCACACTTGCAACATACATCCCAACCGCTTATAACATGCTTTTTGGAAGCTTCTAGAATTAGGGTTTTACAATGTCATTTTTCTTTTGTCAGTTAACCAAAATTAACAACTGACTCTGAACATACAAAAAGGAGGGAAATTTTTTTTAGGGGCTATGTCCCCAAACCCCCGCTTGGGGCCCGACCCATGCTTGAAACCCAACAAGGATACATTACAGGTGTACATTATTTGCATGATCAGTCACCACATACCAACATTATATGGCCTAGTCCTAGGTGAGTGGATTGGTCTTAGACCAACTCATAAAGCCACCAAACTTGACATAGTAATTTTCTTCTAGTACTCTTTAATATTTTGCATAGATTCTTCTATATTTCACCTACCTTGAGTTAGAAATCTATGAAGGAGACCCTGCAAAATAGAATGGTTAAAGTGGAGTTTTCCTTAGTTGGTCCCCCTGTGGGCATTCTAGAAAAATCCATATGGCATAAAATATTGGTTAAAACATTGATGTGAAGCCTATAGTTATAAATCACATTAATTCATTGTATACACACAATATTTTAAAGCATAAGGTAAACAACAACAATGGTAAAGACACAACAAAGATGAGGTTGAGAGAAAGATTGAGAGGTTAAAATGGAAAACAAGCAAAAGGGGGCTAAAGGAACTCTGAAGAGGGCTTAGTAAAGGGGTGGAAAACATTAGTTTAGGAAAAAATAGTATGGGTTTTCAAGAAAATTGGGAGACAAAATTGGAACTAGATATTTAAGGGTTTCTAAAAGAAACAGATGAGCTAGGGAATACAAAAAGACAACAAAATGGAAACCAAAGGTAACAAATCTAAAGTATAAGTGAAATGATTGATGTGATGAGGATGTGAGATGGATTTGGCAAGTGGGTAAGGAATTCGAAAGGAAAATGGAGGTAAAACCTAAGGCAAGACTCCATATGACTCACAAAGGAAAAATGAGAGATGGGTGATGACAAAGGCAACAAAAATGACACTAAAGGACCAAAAATTTGAAGTATTAATGAGGGTGACTAATATAAGAATGGAATAATATGGTTTTGGCAAATGGGTAGTGGAATCTAAAAGGAAAATGGAACAAAACCTAAGGAGGAGCTCTCCATGGCTCAAAGGGAGACAAAGAGGGGATGACGAATGAAAAGGACAACAAAATAGAAAGGGAAATGATGGGAAATGGATGGAGATCGATAAGGGGAAGTGTATGAAGGATCTAGCTAGATTAGAGAAAATGGAGGGGATTTATTAGTAAAACCAACTAAATATTAGACTAAGCTAGTACAAAAACCATGAAAAAATTATATCAAAATGAAGGGATCTCTTGTAAGTTTTATTGTCAAACTCCTACAAACTATTGAAAGCCTTGATGTGAAAGCTAATTCAATGTATAAATATAGAAAACATGAGCATGTGATCACTCTTTCAAAAAATATTGCTCAATAAAATCTTTTAAGTAAAAACTGTTGGGAATTAAGATGTCTCAACCTTGGTAATTCCTTGTATTTTTACATTGTATTTATTTATTAATTGCCTATTGTATTAATTGGAAGCGAATCTTATGTTGTCATATTGTGGGAGTTGGCACGATGAAGTGTCATCCTACATGGCATATGACCACATGTAATTTTGTCCTCACATGAGGAGATAGGCATCCCACTTAGTGGTAGGAATATTTTTCCATGTGTCGGCATCTTGGATGTTGTGTAAGGGAATATTGACTATAACGGTCATGACAGATTCCTATGACAAAGTTATGACATGTAAGAGTCAGAAATAGGAGATTCTATGATAGGTGAAGACATGTGTCGAAGAGCATCTTTGAAAAAGGCATCTTTGGGCACCCCAAGGTGGACTATGACATGTTGTAATAGAATATGCTATTTATAGCCTATGTATGATAGATTCTCTTACAACTGTAAGTTATGACAATTATGATAGATTCTATGACGATTGTAAGAGTCACAAGAGCATCTGTCATAGCCCATTTTGGAAATAGGTGACCTCCTTGGGATGGGGTGACTTGACAAGTGTCAGGAGGATCCTATAGAGTTAGAAAAGTGTCCATAAGGATGGGTTTTGGGCCATGAGGCCATGTTGGATGCCCATCCCTATGTGGAGCCATATTTGGCTTGTATTTGTTATATAAACAGGTACTTTTGAGAGAAGATGTATTACAGGTTTGATAGGTATTGTTATGCTATTAGTTGGTCTCCAAATATGAGTTTTGAAGACTCCTAAGAGCTTGCATTGCAAGTGTATTGTAAACCATTTCATTTTTGTTAATACATTGTGAAGGTTTTGGAGTGTGGGGTTTTTCACCTGATAAGGGTTTTCCTGACATATATCTTGTGTCTCTCTTCTTCTGTCTCACTTTCCTGTTTATGTGTTTGCTGCAATATCTCTGTTAATTGCTATAATAGTAAGGATAAAATTGAATTTGCACTCTCCTCTCCTCATTAGATTAGTGTAGGAAGTGATTTATGCACACCTAGTTTCCTTTCAGTTGGTATCAAAGCCTGGCCAGTTTTGGTTCTAGCTGCTGGGTAGGGGTTTTTTGAGCTGATCTGAGGTTGAGTGGGAGTGTTGTATAGAGTATTCTATATCCTATTGTAGCAAGGAGATGGTAACCACATTCAGAAGGTTAGAGGTTGAGAAATTCAATGGCACTAATTCCAAGTTGTGGAAACTCAAGATGGAGGACCTACTTGTTGATCGTGACCTATGGGAAACCATATCTGGTGTAAAACCTACAACAATGTCACAAGCTGATTGGGACCTCAAAGATCGAAAGGCTAAGGGTCTCATAAGACTCTATTTAGCTGACTCTATCCTATTGAATGTCCATGAGGAGAAGAGCATGAAAGATCTTTGGAAGAAGTTGGGTGATGTTTATCAGGCCAAGTCCTTGGTAAACAAACTTTTTTTGAAAAAGAAGTTGTTCACTCTAAAGATGGAAGATGGGGGATTTGTCGCGGACCAGATGAATGTTTTCAACATGATCGTTTCACAGTTGACATATGTGGGTGTGAAAATGGAGGAGGAGGATCATTGTATGACCCTGCTTTGTTCTTTGCTAGATTCATGGGATAATCTTGTCATGGCTATTAGAAGCACCACTACCACCTTCAAGATGGAAGATGAGGTGTCCTCACTGTTATCTGAAGAAATGCTAAGGAAGACATCCAAATCAGCCAAAGAGGCTCTTGCGGTTTGTGGAAGACCCAAGGAGAAAGGGAAGAAGAAGGACAAGAAAGCTGAGAAGGGTAGATCCAAATCCCGTGGGAGATCCAAATCTCTTGGAAAGTACAAGGCTCTCTATTGGAACTGTAGAAAAATTGGGTATTTCTAAAAGGAATGCAAAGAGGAGAAGAAAAAGAAGAAGAAACCTCTTGATTCAAATTTTGACAAGTCACAAGATGATGGTGATGCCTTCATTACAGCCATGGCCACCCATGCATCTGATGATGTGTGGTTTATTGATTCTGGTGCATCATTCCACATGACCTCCCATTGAAGTTGGTTCATGAAATATGAAGAGTTTGATGGTGGAAGAGTGTACCTGGGTGATGACTCTCATCTAAAAATTGTTGGTCATGGAAGAGTCTCAATCCAAATCCCTGATGGATGAGTGAAGGGGATCACTAGAGTTATCCATATTCTAGGCCTTGTACAGAACTTGCTTTCTATAAGTATGTTGAATGATGCAGGTGTGTAGGTTATCTTTTCAAAGGATGGATGCAAGATGACTAGAGGATCTATGGTGCTTGCGAAGGGTACTCAGAGGTGTACTTTGTTTCAGCTAGAGGCATGCACTACATAGTGCAATAGTTCTTCTAACTCAAAGAAACGAGCTACAATCACTTCATCCCCACCATCTGAACGAGCAGTGAAGAAATTTGTTGTAACTAGTTCCGATGGTAGTGCACATGCTATGGAAGCTAAGCTTCCTACTGAAAAGACTATGTTATGGCATTTGAGATATGGCCACATTGGTGAGAAGGGTCTACGTACCCTAAAAAATAAAAACCTCATTGAGGGGTTAAATGATTGTAATCTCATGTTTGACTTTTGTGAACATTGCATTTATGGAAAGCAAAACCGTGTTCAATTTTACTCTAGTTGTCACAAGTCTTCTGGTGTATTGGATCTTATTCATTCTGATGTGTTTGGTCCTGTTAATGTTCCTTTGATTTCAAAATCTATATATTTTGTATCTTTCATAGATGATTATGGTATAAAGACATGGGTTTATTTTATCAGAAGCAAGACTAAAGTCTTTAGTCGTTTTAGGGAGTTTAAAGCCTTTGCTAAAAATTAGACTAGTAAAAAGATTAAGTGTTTGAGAACTGACAATGGTGGTGATTTTTGTTTAATAGATTTCGATAAGTTCTGCAAAGAGCAAGGGATTGAAAAACATAAGACAACTCCATACACCCCACAGCAAAATGGGGTTGCAGAGATGATGAACATGACACTGATGGAGAAGGCTAGGAGTATGCTTAGTGGAGCAAGCCTTGAACACAAGTTTTGGGTTGAAGCTATTGCCACTGCTTGCTATCTGGTAAATAGATCTCCTACATCAGCTCTTGTTGGTAAAAAACCTATGGAGGTGTGGTCTGGTAAGAATCCTTCAGTTAGACATCTTCATGTTTTTGGTTGTGAGGCATATGCACATGTGCCTAGGGAGACACAGTCTAAATTGGAGAACAAGGTTGTTAAATATATTTTCATTGGCTATGGTGTCGATGTGAAAGGATACAAGCTTTGGGATCTGGTGGCTAAAAAAGTGTTGTATAGTAGAAGTGTTATCTTTAGAGAGCTAACACCTTCTTCCATTGTTCTATAGCCAAAACAGACAGGAAAGAAAGAGGATGCGGTTTAGTTTCCCTCTACCCCTGAGAAGATTGAACAAATAGACCCTATGAGACTTGATGATGAGGAGAGCTCTAGCAGCTCTAAAAGGTTAGAAGAAGAAGTAGAACCTCAACATCAGCCATTGAGGAGGTCTACATGAACAAGAAAGCAACTTGATAGGTTTGGTTATTCATTACTTGATTCTAGTTGTGCTTTTGCTTTTCTTACTAACACTGATGAACCTAGAACTGTGAAAGAGGCTATGGGCATGAAAGATGTAGGTTCCTGGAAGAAGGCCATGGAAGATGAGATGGCTTCATTGGAAAAGAACAAAACATGGGACTTAGTGCCTTTGCCTGATGGACAGAAACCCGTTGGTTGCAAATGGTTGTTCAAGAAGAAATTTGGTACAGATAGTAGTGTTGAAAAGTACAAGGCTAGATTGGTTGCGAAGGGGTACTCACAAGTGGAGGGAATTGATTATGGCAAAATTTTCTCTCCCATTGCAAAGCTAACATCCATTTGATTTCTATTATCTCTTATAGCTTCTTATGATTTAGAGGTAGAACAGATGGATGTGAAGATAACTTTCCTTCATGGTGATTTGGAGGAAGAAATCTACATGTCACAGCTAGAGCATTACATAGAGAAAGATAAATCAAATTTCATTTGCAAGCTTAAGAAGTCTTAGTATGGTTTGAAGCAGTCTCCTAGGATGTGGTACTTGAAGTTTGATGCCTTTGTGTTGTTGATTGGCTATCTGAGATTGAAATCAGATCATTGTGTGTATTACAAGTTTGACAATGATCGCATTCTCATTATTGCATTGTATGTTGATGATATGTTGTTGATTGGGAATAGTAAGAATATGATTTCTGATTTGAAGTCTTAGTTGTCAGCACAGTTTGAGATGAAAAATCTTGGGGCAACTAGGTACATTCTGGGAATGGAAATAAGAAGAGATAGAGCAAACAGAAAACTTTGGTTAAGCCAGAGTAAGTATGTGAAGACTGTGTTGGATAGGTTCAGCATGGTAGATTGTAGACCATTGTGTGTTCCTATTTCATTGGGGACAAAGTTATCTGTTAGTGATTGTCCAAAATATCCTAGTGAGGTGGGAGACATGAGTAGAGTACCTTATGCTACTATTGTTGGTAGTTTGATGTATGCTATGGTCTACACAAGACTAGACATTGCCCAAGTAGTGGGAGTCCTTAGTCGATTTATGCCTAATCTTGGACGGGTTCATTGCGATGCAGTTAAGTGAGTATTATGATATTTGAGGGGTACTTCTAAGTATTCCATATGCTATCATGGTAATGTTAGAGGATCTCTGCATTCAGTTTATATTTGTGGATTTGTGAATTCTGATTGGGTAGGTGATATTGACAGCAGGAGATCCACTGGTGCCTATGTGTTCACCATGTTTGGTGATGCAATTAGTTGGATGAGTAAGTGACAACTTGTGGTTGCTTTGTTGATTACTAAAGATGAGTTTATGGCTGCAACTCATGCTTGCAAGGAAGCCATTTCGATTAGGAGATTGTGTTCAGATATTGGTGTTGATGCAGGTCAGATTACAATCAGTTGTGACAGTCAGAGTGTGATTTACCTTACGAAGAATCCAACTTTCCATGCTAGAACAAAGCATATTGATGTATAGTTTCACTTCGTGTGAGACATGGTAGAGGATGGGAAGGTAAATTTGGAGAAGGTAAATACTTTGAAGAATGTTGTAGATGCATTGACGAAACTAGTGGGCATAGAGAAGTTTAGATGGTGTTCGGAGTCTATGGGCCTATCGACCTATAGTAGTTAAATCATGTTAATTCTATTGGCTCTTACAAGGTGTTTGACAAGTGGGAGAATGTTGGGAATTAAGGTGTCTCAATTAATTGGATGCAAATCCTATGTTGTCATATTGTGGGAGTTGGCACGATGAAGTGTCATCCTACATGGCATATGACCACATGTAATTTTGTCCTCACATGAGGAAATAGGAATCCCACTTAGTGGTAGGAATATTTTGCCATGTGTTGGCATCTTGGATGTTGTGTAAGGGAATATTGACTATAATGGTCATGATAGATTCCTATGACAAAGTTATGACATGTAAGAGTCAAAAATAGGAGATTCTATGACAGGTGAAGACATGTGTCAAAGAGCATCTATCATAGCTCATTTTGGAAATAGGTGACCTCCTTGGGATGGGGTGACTTGACAAGTATCAGGAGCATCCTATAGAGTTGGACAAGTGTCCATACGTGTGGTTTTTGGGCCATAAGGCCATGTTGGACGCCCATCCCTATGTGGAGCCATATTTGCCTTGTATTTGTTATATAAACAGGTGCTTTTGAGAGGAGATGTATTACAAGTTTGACAGGTACTTTTATGCTGTTAGTTTGTCTCCAGATATGAGTGTCAAAGACTCCTAAGGACTTGCATTGCAAGTGTATTATAAACCATTTTAGTTTTGTCAATACATTGTGTAGGTTGTGGAGTGTGGAGTTTTTCACTCGATAAGGGTTTTCCCCACGTATATCTTGTGTCTCTCTTCTTCTGTCTCACTTTCTTGTTTATGTGTTTGCTGTAATATCTCTATTAGTGGGTTTAACATTGCTATAATAGTAAGGATAAAATTGAATTTGCACTCTCCTCCACTCATTAGATTAGTGTAGGAAGTGATTTCTGCACACCTAGCTTCCTTTCAAAAACTTAGTATTTGCTATGGCAAAATGAGGCAAAGGAAACCCTTTTTGTCAAAATTTAGGAGGGAACTTATGTTGGAAACAAGTTGGATAACTAAGAGGGGGGGTGAATCAGTTATCTTAATTATATAACTTTCTTTTCCTCTTTAACAATTAGTGTAGTATCAAAACATATAAGCATACATGAACATGAGAGTAGAAAAGAAATCAACACACATAATAGAAGGATTTCTATGTGGAAAACCCTGTTAAGGGAAAAACCACGGGGTGATTAACCCAAGATTGTATTCTCTATTAAAAGAATAGAAGTACAAAATGACACTTTCCAATTAGGGCTCATTGCCTACAAGAGACTCACTATCTACAAGGTATATAGAAAGTAACCAGGTGTTTGAATTGATTAGAGGCATCCACATATGCTGAGGTTCAGTTTTGGTTAGACATAATATACTAATCTACTACACTTCATTCTTCCTCTGCTTTAGTGTTGTTGTTCTGTCACATACCAGACTTGTATTATTGCTTCCACACTTATCTCTACCTTTCTTCACACATTATCATGCCACACGCACACCTTCATACCAAAATCCATCTGGTATATATATTCGCATCAAGGATCTCAACATCTTTCTAGTCGGCATCCAGAATACTCAAGATTTTCCCAAGACATTGATCTGTTGGCTGAATCCATGCTTACTATGTGATACATATCAAGGACATAGACATAGAAGTCATCAATCATGTCATCCAACCAAGAATGATCCTTCACAAAGCTTTATCACCTTCAATTTCTCATCCAGATTAAAGTCTGATGCTCTGTCGGTTGGTTCTTCCTCAATCTGCTCTGCCTCTCAGGATCCCAACACTTAGATGCTCATATCTTTTCACTCTTTCATCACTAGAGGCTCAATCTCTAGAATGTGGTAGTCATGATACTCCTCTTGACTTCCCCAAGTCTACACTTTGCTAAGATACATCCTCTAAGAGATCTGAACCTGATTGTCAGACCTTGCTGCATGCTCTATTCTTGTTCTCCAGAGAAAAACACTCTTCAATCTGACTTCTGGTATAGACATACTATGTGTTGCAGATGAGTGGGATGGACTTTTTTGCCATCATCAACAACACTCATGAAGCCACACAATGTCTCTTGCCAACAATCTCCCCCTTTGGCATTGATGGTAACACTTAGTGAAAAATGACTAAGTGTTATAACAAACTCTCCCTTGGCTGATGCTCTATCATATGTATACTTTTATCGGAGCTCCCCCTTAGCTGGATTCTACATTTTTCACTACTCCTCACTCCCCCTTTGACATCAATGGCAAAGGGTAGAATCTGCACACCAAAATTTCCAAAAATCAACCTATACATAGCCGCATAAGTATATATACATGTTATACTTACATATACTTAAGTATATCTACAAAGGTGGTCTTCAACTATATAACTTCTATCGCCCAACTCTGCTTCATCCTGTCCAAGATTGAAATGTGGTCACTCAACAAAAATGCAAAAGCTTCTGCCCTTTTTAAGTCTATTGGATCACTGGTCCGAGCTATAGTCTGAGCATCAGTTAGGGCCTCATGCATTGCCTCTAACTTAGGGATAACTATCCCTCTTAGTTCATTCATTCTGCTTATTCTATTCTTCTTCTCCTTCTCAAGCTTCTTTATCTCATTTATAGTGGCAATAGCCTGGCACTCTTGATTCATTATGGATGAGGTGAGAGAATCAAAATTCTGAGATAAACTTGATAGTTTACCCTCTTATTCTTCCACCTTCTTGGCAATGTCTGCTGTCACTGTGGACCAAGATAAACAAAATTTGTATATTTCTCCACCATATTTAAGAGCATTTTCTAGTATCTTTATCCCAATATCCATATTTCTCCTATCATTTGCTATGAGTCCTTGTACTTCAGAGAATCTCTTTCCCAAAAACTTTTTCCAGACTTTCTCTTCTACCGATTTCTCCAAAGAATCAAAATGTGTTTTAATAGGATTAATAAGAGATTTTAAGTTACCAGATGGACAGGCCAAAAGATCCTTTTGGAAGGATGGCATGATCTTCTCTAGTACACCAGATGCAATCTTTATCAGCTCATAGTCTTCCATGTGAGACTTCATAAGTTTTTCTTTTGCTTTAGCTTGAGCAAAAGATACTATCTTCATTGTCTGTACTGGAGAGAGGGAATCAAAACTGAGTGGTACTTGGAATAGTTCCGGTTCATCTCTTTCCATCATCTCTTTGGTCAAGAAGTTTTTCACTACTTCTACAGTGTCTCTTGTTGGAGACAGAGTCTTCTTTCCTTTTGCAGCCTCAGAATTGTCATCAGAGATCTTCTCTGTGTGCTCTTCTTCTCTTCCCTTTTTCTCCTCTACATGACTCAATTTATCCTCTTTTCTTCCTTCTCCTTCAGTTCCTGAATCTGCAGTGGCATCCGAAGGAGAGATGTTAACTTCTTTATGAATTTCCTCTTCTAGAATAGAGGAATCCAAGTCCTTAGTCTTTTCCTTATCCATCTCTTTGGACTCTTCTACAATTTTCTCAGTGGATTCTTCTTTTGATGTACTTAATCCTTCAACATCCATGGCAGAAGGTTCATCATCTATGTCCTCTATGACAGGAAGATTGAATCTTTTAAATGCATTCAATAGAATGTCCTCTATTTCTTTGGCAACTTGATCTGTCTCTCCAAGCATAAGTTTATTCATTCTTGCTTTTCTCTGAAACTCATCCTTGCAATCCTTAAAGACCATGTTCATTTGTTTTGGAGTAATGAAGGGATAAAGTTGAATAGCTATCTGTTCTCAGATCTTTAAGTCTTTTGCCTTAGCATTCTCCTTTCTAAATTCAAGTACTTGCTCTAGGATTTTGGGAATTAGTGAGATGATTTCAATGAATGCTTTATTATAGATATTCAAATACTTGACTGTGGCTTCCTCCAAAATTCTTTTGTCAATGTCATTATACTCATCATAAAATTCTGTTATGGGCTACAGATTCCCATCTACAGTGACTACCTTGAAGACATCATCAATACAAAGAGTAGGCCTTTCAACAAATTGTTCTACTTGTTCTTCCTTGTTTTCACTGGCAGAGGATTTCCTGGAAGTTTTTTTTTTCTTCTTCATTTTCTTAACCTCCTCATCAGTCTCTATCTCTTCATCATCCTTTTGGCTTGTGTATGAGTATGTGGCCTTTGTCTTTGTTCTCTTCTCTCCTTTTCCACATGTCTTTGCTTCCAGTTTTGAGACTTTTGGGCTCTTAGAGGTTGCAAGTGTAGAGCTCTTTGAGGATCTAGTCCGAGAGGTGGCTTGCACCAGAACACTTTCTTTTTCTGCTTCTTGTCTCACTTTCTCAACTCTTTCTACTTTCTCTTTGTTTGCATCAACTTCCTCTTTTGATATCCCATATCTCTTGGTGATTTCCTCTACTTCCTTTCTGACTTTTCCCTTTATTTCAGGTTGCCTTAGTTCAACATGAATTATCACACTCAATTCTTGAAAGGTTCCAAACCTTTCTGCCTCAGGGTCCTTAGGCTAACTTAGCAAGTGTTGGATATGCAACTCCAAGATTTTCTCATCTACTTCATAGCCCATTGGCATAATCCAGACTGCCCTGGGCTCCACTTCCTCTATTAGGCATTGATCAGTGTCTACCATGAAACACACTATATCTTTGTATTTTTCAACTATTGTTTGCGGAATTCTTTCTCTGGCTTGCATCAAATTTTGGAAGTTTTTGAAGTATCCCTAAAGTGTTGTACTTTGAGCCTTTGCATCAGCAAGCCCATACATATAATCTCTTATTTGTATAGAAACTGGTCTATAATTTTTCCATACGTAACCACTGGATCTAGGTAACTCATTCATATAGTAAAAGAAGAGACATAGTATCAAGCCACCATACTTAAATGTTCTTCTTATTATTCTTTATTTTCTACAAATTTTCTAATAGTTGATTCAGGAGAAGCTCACAAAGATCATAATCTACATTTTCCTTAGCATCTGATAAGTAGTGTATATTGTTGTTCCAGACATAGAATTCTCCCTACTGGAGTGATATATTTTGTAGCCAATTATCATGGAGGCAAATTTGATATCTGGATCTACGATATATTCTATTGTCATTACTCTTTTGTCAAACATTGATCTAGTAGCCTCACTTACTATTTGGATCTTGACCGATTTAAGAGCAGGCAACCCATCAGATGAGTGCAAACTAGTTACTGCCCTAATTGCATCCTTTGTTATCTTAAAGGGCTTCAACAACCACATGAAGTTGTCATGAATTATGCTAAGAACATACTGGACCCATTCATCTTCTGTAAAATAGGGGAAATGAATGCAATGTCCAAAATGCTTATCCCGGATGGCCTTGTATTGAGGTTTGAGTTCAAAGGATTCATCTATTAGTTGTTTATGGTAAATATCCATTAGCGTGGATTCCCCAAATTCCTCAATATTGGTGTGTATGTATACCCTAACATCTTCTACGTGTAGAACTCCATGCGGAATGCTAGAGAAGGCACCTAAGGGATCAACTTCTAAGGATTTGTAAGGATGTTTCTTGAAATTTGGGTGCGGCCTATCAGTAATCTTAACAACATTTAGAGTAGCCATCTTGCAAAAGATTCAAAGAGAGATATCCAAGAACGGAAATACCTTTTTACACTTCTAGGGTTCACGATATGAGCCGAAAAAGATTGTTGGTTGCGTTAGATTCTGTAGTTGATCTTTGAGAGGGTTGAGGCAATCTTGTTGCAGAGCTCTTTCTTTCTTCTTCTTAAATACAAATGAGCAAATGATGAATAAAAGAACCCTTTTATTTTTGCACAAACCCTAATTTCATATTGCAATAAATGCACAACTTAAGTCATTCCAGTTGCCTTGTTCTCCTTGTTCTAAGAGAGATCTTTCTGGATCACTGAGATGCACTTAGAATGATAATTTACAATGTATCTCCCTTGAATCATCCTATTTATCCACATATCAAGATATTTCAATTTTGAATCATACCGGATCTAACTGTGAAGATCTTGCTTTTACCAGAAGGCTGTCAAACCAGATCAATCTTGGATGATTAGACTCTTCAAATCTCCTTGTAGATTTTTCACATTTTTACTGAGGGTCATTTAGATATCTCTTGAGAACTCTCAATCCGCAATACTCCATGTGCCAATCTTAGGCACTAATTGACTGGCTGGGGGAATTTATTTTCCTTTATGACTCCCCCTGAGCCAGAGCTCATCTATTTAGTTTCTGAAAGGAATATTAGCACTAGATTCTGGTGTTGATCCATCCCTGACATTTTTTGTACTTCTCTTCACCCAAATCTTGTTCATCTATCTTTGAACTTTATCCGCATTCACTTTTGCTTTTCCTTTGTCTTGATTTTGATTATGGTGCACTAGACCCTTTTTATCTTGATTCTTACTTCTACAAAATTTGGCAATGTGACTAGATCAATTGTAGTTGTAGCAAATAATATTTCTTTGCATATTTGACTAATATCCTCTGGATCTGCATTGATTAGCCATATGTCCCATTCTATTGCATGCAAAGCATCTACCATTGAATGAATTATTTATTTGCATATTTCTACAGTCATGAGATTTGTCACCATATCTTTTGTTGTTAAAACACTATCCAAAAAAAGATGAATTAGTCTGATTCATTCTTCTTCTACACTAATTTGCTTTATGACTGAAGTTATTGCAATTGTAGCAGTATCCATTGAAGGATGGATATCTTTGAGTATTTGGTTGCCTTACCGGAGGTCTTCTAGGCCTGTTCCTTGGATTTCGTAATCCATAGTTCTTCTGATCAGATCTGGAGCTTTCACCTTTCTCATGCCCCAAACCATGCTTGTCATCTACCCTCTTTTGGCTTTCAAGAAGAACTTCAAGTTGAACAGAGTTTATCTTGAATTTATCTTTGTATTCATTTGTTGTTTGAAGATCCCTTTTAAGATTGTCTATCTTATTCTCAAGTTGTTCTTCATTATCTCTAGCTTCTTCAAGATCAGATTCTAGATGCCTGATTATTCTATCCATTTTGTGGCAGTCTTCTGACTTCTCCTTGAGAGATTTTTTTAGATTATCTTCAATTTTTCTTTTCTCTTCAATTTCTTGGGTCAATTTCATAACCCCTGATTTCATTTCATGTCTTACCCTAATGACCTCTTTTGATAGCTTCTCACATAACTAGTTTTTCTCATTCAGATCTTCATTAGTATCATTGGCTTCACTTTGACTTGCTAATTGTTGAAGTAGTTCCTTTCTCTTTTTCACAGAGATACTTAGTTTTTCTTTAAGTTCATTTATGAAATCATCATCTTGTTTGAGTCTTTCCCTCAGGTTATTGACTTCAGAGTGAGATTGCTCAAGCTCATCTAGGGTAGATTGAAGTTGTTCCCTCATACCATACATATCCATTGAGATTCCCAGATCTTCCTCAAGATATTAGGCTCAGTTTGGAGAAACTTAACTTTGATACCAATTGTTGGAAACAAGGTGGATAACTGAGAGGAGGTGAATCAATTATCTTAATTATTTAACTTTCTCTTCCTCTTTAACAATTAGTGCAGTATCAAAACATATAAGCATACATGAACATGAGAGCAAAAAAGAAATCAACACACATAACACAAGGATTTTTATGTGGAAAACCTTGTTAAGGGAAAAACCACAGGGTGACTAACCCAAGATTGTATTCTCTGTTAAAAGAATAGAAGTACAAAATGGCACTTGCCAATTAGGGCTCATTGCCTGAGCACACTGCTCACAAGAGGCTCACTGCCTGTAAGAGACTCACTATCTACAAGGTATATAGAGAGTAACTAGGTGTTTGAACTAATCAAAGGCATCCACATATGCTGAGGTTTAGTTCTAGTTAGGCTCAATATACTGATCTACTACACTTCATTCTTCCTCTGCTTTAGTGTTGCTATTCTATCACATATTGGACTTGTATTACTGCTTCCACACTTATCTCTACCTTTCTTCACACATTATCATGCCACACACACACCTTCATACCGAAATCCATCTGGTATATATATCTGCTTCAAGGATCTCAACATCTTTCTAGTCGACATCTAGAATACTCAAGATTTTCCCAAGACACTGATATGTCAGCTGAATCCATGCTTACTATGTGATGCGTATCAAGGACATAGACATAGAAGTCATCAATCATGTTGGCCAATCAAGAATAATCCTTCACAAAGCTTTATCACCATTAATTTCACATCTATATTAAAGTTTGATGCTCTGCCAGTTGGTTCTTCCTCAGTCTGCTCTGCCTGTCAGGAACCCAACACTTAGATTCTCATATCTTTTCACTCTTTCATCACCAAAGGCTCAATATCTGGAATGTGGCAGTCATGGTACTCCTCTTGACTTCCCCAATTCTGTACTTTGTTGAGATACATCCTTTGAGAGATCTGGACCTGATTGTCAAACCTTACTGCATGCTCTATTCTTGTTCACCAGACCAAAACACTCTTCAATTTGACTTTCGGTATAGACATACTATGTGCTGTGGATGAGTGGGATGGACTTTGTTGCCATCAATGAAAACACTCATGAAGCCACACAGTGTCTCTTGCCAAAAACTTAGGGGTGAAACTAGCTCACCCTAAGCTACCTTATTTAATGCACATCCTATCAAAAATTGAGTTTGATTAGAGAAAAAGACTAGGTCTACTAGTAATCACGTATGACCAAGGATTGGTCCTTAAGCTTAAGGAGGTCCAATTTTCTATGAGAGATCAAGGGTAAAGGGGGGAATCTAAGGGCGGTGGTCACTACTCAAGATCAACTTCAAAATACATGTTTTAAAATCCAAAAGGAGGTGATCTTGAATTAGACTTAGGAGATAGGATCTAATTGATTGGATTGGCAAAAGGTCAAAAGCTAGTTTTAAGGAAGGGGTAAGGAGGACATGAAGAGGAAAATACTGAGAGAAAGGATAACAAAGGGATAAAAAAATCAAAATAAAATAAAACACATAGGCAAGGGATTAGGATGACAAAGGAGGAACTAGGACTAGGCATAGGAATAAAACAACTAGGATCAAAAAAAGGGGCAAAACGCACAAAAAACACAAGCTAAAATCAACATAATATAAAAGAAAGGGAATTGTAAAGTATGCAATTTTTTATCTTATAGCAGGGTCTCCTCATCGAAAAAGTAATGAGTGGATGAATAGGAGGAAAAGAACATGTAGCATTAGTTTTAATATCTCCACAAAAGATTTCTCATGTGATATAACTCCATGTTTAATATCATTCTTATGTGTATCATCATGTATCCCAACATTATTTGAATGATCTAAAAATGATTCATGTAAATTTCTAATTGACTATTTGTAAGTGCTATGGAGGATTTCCATTATTGTTAGGAGACAGTGCATAAAAATCTCATATAATAGTGATCCATGTCTATAATCCACTCTCTTTTCTACTTGATCTTGTTATCATAAAATGTGGTTAATATCAATATAACAATATAATCCAATAATTCAATAGAAAATAAAACAAATAAGAGCAAACATAAAGAATACAATACCTTGCAAACCTTTCTATTTTGTGGCTTCCATTGGTATAGAATGAATAAGAAGATCAATAGTTGAGGAAACTTGAGAGGATGTGCGTGAATAGGAAGAGGACAAGTGTCCTGCTCTTTCATGCATCAGGGGAGTTAATAGATTAGATTGAAGAGGTAACTGAGATGATTGATCAGTTAACAAAATTGATTGGAGAGATAAGTGAAATTGATAGGGGAGTTGACTGAGATGACTGAACAATGAACTCAGATGACTAATCAGTTAATTGTTTTGATTGATGAGTTAACTAATCTGACTAAAAGAGAAATAGGACATGTGTGTGAAGGAATATTAGCTAATTAAATATTGAAAATATTTAATTACATGTGCACGTGGATTAATTGAATTATTTTTTATATTAACTCAATTTTGGAGGAAATAGACAATTTAAATAAATATTTGGATTTATTTAAATATGAAGAATGAGAAGAATTAATTAAATAATTTGGTATTATTTAATTTAGAATGATTTTAGAAGAATTTGCAGGATTTAATTAAATAAATGATTTTATTTAATTATGGTGGAGGAATGTGAATCAAATAAATAAATTGATTTATTTATTTATTGGTAGAGGAATTTAGAATGAAAGAAATATTTAAAATTTTTATTTAGGTAGAGTCGTGTCATTTTTAGGTGTATACATTTTGTCCCTCTTTGATGCAATGTGTTTTATCATGTTGCTTCAAAGAATAATTTTTTTTTGGTTATGATGCATGCCCCAGTTTGTTCCTAGTACAGGTTTATGATGTTAGGATGCCCCCTTGGGAGATTAGATAGGAAGAAACTGACAGGGCGTGAGACAGACAATCTTACGATAAAGAAGGTTGAACAGGTAGGTTAGGGTGAAGAAATTGGTGGACATGGAAGAAAAATAGGATGAAGAAAGAGCTGAATGATACATGATGCAAGATAAAATGATAACACACACAAGCAAGTAAGCAAGTATGCATAAATGATACAAGAACAAACAAGGTATTGCCCATGTCCAGCTATAAACTAATGATTAATCGATAATGATTGATGATAGTGTTGTCATTATGGGGAACGATATACTCCTATATCAACATGATAGGCATGGGAAAGATATATCCCACTGATAATTATGATTGACTGATTTGGTTTATGATGAGATTAGGATCAAGACCATTGATTATGATTGGATAATTTGACAAGATTGATTAACTTGATTGGTATGGATTAAGGATGGACTTGCATTTGGATCACTGCTTAGATTTATTAGATTGGGATGAGATGAACCACATGAATAACTGGAAGATACAATTGGATAAACTGCCAGAAAGGACATGGATCTTTTGATGCTTGGAAAAGGTTTATTATGGAATGAAATGCAATTTGATACATATGGATGTAGATATTTATCACCTTGATATTGCAAGTATTTTGAAGTGCTTGCTTCATCATTGGGCTTTTATTATGTGGTAAGAAAAGCATCTAGGTATAATTAAACCAAGATGACCTAAGTATTACTTACATGTATTTTGATATAGCAAGTTGATACAAGCATCTAGTCAAAATTGAATCTAGATGACCTGAGTATGCCTTGCATGTCAATAGCAAAGGATTACACTTGTTTCGTGTTTAGACCTTTGATGTCCTCGATGATCATTATGTTGATCATGTCTTTAGACAAGGCTTCACATTACTAAAGATAAACCCACAAGCAATAGACAAATAAAAATAATCATGCCCCCATCATAGCATCTCTAGTTTTTTTGACATCCTTGAGTAGCGTAGAAAGACATGATAACAAAAATCAAGACTCTGTAACTTAACCTACTCGCCAACACAAAAAGTTCTTTCATTAGATGTGTCTTCTTGCCATAATTAGGTAAAATCATTTTGAGTGTTTAGGTACTTGTTTGTTTTGCTTTGGATAGGTTGATGTCTTGCGTCAAAATTTATATTTGGAAACGAGCTTTGTTGCACTTGTGTGTCTAGTGAAAGGTATCACAATCCTTATTGGTGTCCTCTTAGAACATGTGGCATTGCAGAATCCAACTCTATAACCAAGTCGAGGACTTACCCCCAATGAAGTAGAGGTTTCTAGTTTATTATGGATGAAAAACTATGAGACGCTTAGGGTAGACTTGACGGGATGAGCCCTAAGGGACTGACCTAGTGCCTCAGGGGTTCATTGATAAATGGCCTTGCCTACGTGACAATGCAGAGGCAATGAAGTTTGAGGTTAACCTTGTGGACCTAAGACCTAGGCGATGGGAAATGGTATGGATGTGGATGGACCAAAGGATAGGTGATGGGGTATGGAACAGATGGGTAGCATCGGGGGTGCATCAATACAATATGACCTTGCCTATGTGAAGATGTAGAGGTGACATAGTTCAGGAAATGGTACTAATGATGGGGTTGCAGACGACTTGATGTTTTTGGGATTTTCTAGATTTTGCCAATGTTTTGATGTTTTTGGGACCTTTGGATGGTACTTTGGATAGCCTAAATGCTAGATACTGATGACAAGGGAACACCATGGATAGGTAAATGGATGGGTAGGTAGAAGAAAACAAGGATGTGATCTCCAAGGACTATGTCAGATAGGAATAACTCAAGATTTGACATGACAAAGTTTATGATGGAGGATGAGAGGATTGTATTGTTTTGAAAAAGACAAGGTATATCAAGAGTTTTTCTGAACCATGTTTCAACATTTTTCCCCCATATCTTTATCAAGATCAAAAGAGGAATGGAGGATGTATAGACTCAATATGATAGGTATATGTAGGATACAGATGATAGGAGGGTATGGTAAGATAGGATAGAAAATGATAGGGTTGATGAGACAATGTGCTCCCAAGGGTAAATGGCATGGAAGATCAATTGGCAAGAGACACTACATGGATTCATGAATGTTGTCATTGATGGCAACAAAGGTTATCCCACACATCCACAAGACATGATGAGTCTCTACTAGAAGTTAGATTGAAGAAATGTTATGATCCGGTAAGCAAGAATAGAGCAGTCAGCAAGGTCTGACAGTCATGTCTAGATCTCTCAGAGGAAGTATTTCAGTGAAGTGTAGATTTGGAGAAGTCAAGAGGAGTACCTTAACTAATAGTTTCCAAGGATTTAGCCTCCAGTGATAGAAGGGTGAAGAGATATGAGCACTTGAATGTTGGGTTCCTGTTTGGTAGAGTAGACAGAGGAAGAACTGTACCGGTAGAGTGTCAAATCCTAATCCAGAAGAGATATTGCTAATGAATAAGTTTCTTGAGGTATCATTCATGATTGTCTGACATGATTGATAACTTCTACAAGCATCTCCTAAATCTGCATCACTTGGTAAGAAAGGATCCAGCCGACAGATCAAAGCTTGGGAAAATATTGACTATTCCGGATACCGACTAGAAAGGTGATAAAATCACTTATGCAGATATATATACAAGATGGATTTAGATGTGAAGGTGTGTGTGGTGTATTGTGTGGTGTGAAGAAAAGAAGAAAAGCAGAGTGAAGATAGGGAGATAGGTCCAGAATATGAAAGTACAACAACATTAAAAGAGAGTAAGAATGAAGTGTAGTAGATCAGTTTATTGAGCCTAACCGAAACTAAACCTCAGCATGAGTAGATGTTGCTCATTAGTTCAAACATTGAGTTACCTTCCCTTCTTGTAGACAGTGAGTCTCTTGTAGGTAGTGAGCCTCTTGTGAGTAGTGTGCTCAGGCAGTGAGCCCTAATTGGCAAGTGCCATTTTGTTCTATCTATTCTTCTAACAGAGAATGATATCTTGGGTTAATCACCCCATAGTTTTTCCCTTAACAAGGTTTCCATGTCAAAATCTTTATGTCATGTGTATTGGTGTCATTTCCATTTCATGATTATGCTTGTTTATTTGATTTGATGTTGCACTAACTATTAAGAAAGTTTAGAAAGTTGAAATATTATGATAACTGATTCACCTCCCCTCTCAGTTATCAACAATTGGTATCAGAGCCAAGTTCCTCTGAACAGAGCCTAATAGCTTCAGGAAGATCTAGAAATTCAAATGGATATGTATGGTTTGAGGGAATAACTTCAGTCTGCCCTAGACGATCTTGAACATTCCAACTCTGAAGTCAATGAATTAAAGGAAAGACTTAAACAGGCTGATGATTTCATAAATGAATTAAAAGGGAAACTAAGCATCTCTATGAAGAAGAGAAAGGAACTACTTTAGAAATTAGCAAGTCAAGATGAAGCAAATGATACAAATGAAGACCTGAAGGAGAAAACTAAGTTATGTGAAAAATTGTCAAAAGAGATCATTATGGCAAGACATGAAATGGAATCAGGAGTTATGAAATTCACCCAAGAAATTGAAGAAAAAAGAAAAACTGAAGATGATCTAAGACAATCTCTCAAGGAGAAATCAGAAGACTGCCACAAGATGGATAGAATAATCAGACATCTTGAATCTGATCTTGAAGATGCTAGAGATAATGAAGAAAAACTTGAGGATCAAATTGACACTCTTAAAAGGGATCTTCAAATAGCAAATGAATACAAAGAGAAATTCAAAATAAGCTCTACTCAACTTGAAGTTCTTCTTGAAAGCCAAAAGAGGGTAGATGACAAGTGTGGTTTAGGATATGAGAAAGGTGAAAGCTCCAAATCTGGTCAGAAGAATTTTGGATCAGGAAATCCAAGGGACAAACCTAGAAGACCTTCGGTAAGGCAACCCAATGCTCAAAGATATCCATCCTTCAACGGATACTACCACAACTATAATAAATTTGGTCACAAAGCTAATCAATGTAGAAAGAGAATGAATCAAACCAATTCATCCTTCTCTGGAGAGTGCTTCAACTGCAAAATGTATGGTCACAAATCTCATGAATGTAGAAATATGCAAATGAACAATTCATTCAATGGTAGATGCTTTGCATGCAATAGAGTGGGTCATATGGCTAATCAGTGTAGATTAAGAGTATATCAGTCAAATATGCAAAGAAATGTTGTCTGCTACAATTGCAATAGATCCGGTCATACTACCAAATTTTGCAGAAGCAAGAATCAGGACAAAAAGAGTTCGATACACCATAATCAAAATCAAGACAAAGGAAAAGGAAAAGTGAATGCGGATGAAGTTAAAGGTGAGATGAACAAGATTTGGGTAAAGAGAAGTATAGAGAATGTAGGGGATGGATCCACACCAGAATTTGGTGCTGATATTCCTTCCAGAAATTAAAAAGTGAGCTCTGGCTTAGGGGGAGACAAAAGGAAAAACATTTTCCCCCAACCAGTCAATTAGTGCCTGTAATCGGCACATGAAAGGTTGCGGATCAAAGGGCTTTCAGAGAAATACCTAGATAAGCCATGGTAAAGATTTGAAAAGATCCACATGAAGATTTAAATTGTCTAGATCCCTTCAGACTTCCAGTAAAAGTAGGCTTCTTACAAGTTTGGTCCGGTGTGATTCTAAAATTGAGACATCTTGATCTGCGGATAAATCAAATGGTTAAGGAAAGTAAGAAAGGTCGTTGTTATTCACCAAGGATAACTCTAAGCATATTATAGTGATCTGGAAAGAGATCTATTTCAGAATAAGAAGAACAGAGCAACTGGAATAACTTAAGTTGCGCATTTATTGCAGTATGAATTTAGGGCTTTTTTTTTTGCAAATAAAAGGGTTCATGTGCTCGCCATTTGCACATTTGCATTCAAAAAAGAAGAAAGGAGAGCTCTACAACGAATTGCTTCAAACTTCTTAAAGACCAACCATTGGAGTTGATTCAATCAGCAAATCACTCAAGTTCACTCTGTGAACCCTACAAGCGCAAAAGGTATTTTCTGTTATCAAAAATCTCTCTGTAAAATCCTTGAATGATGGGTACTCTGAATATAGTGAAGATCACTGATAGGCCTCGCCCCAAATTCAAGAAACATCCCTACAAATCTTTGGAAATAGATCCCCTAGGAGCATTTTCTAGTGTACCGCATGGTGTATTGCACACAGAAGATATTAGGGTTTACATTCACGCAAACATTGAAGATTTCAAAGAGTTTAAATTGAGGGACATCTTCCACAAACAACTAATAGATGATTCTTTTGAGCTTAAACCCCAATTCAAGGCCCTCCGAGACAAGCACTTTGCACAATGCATACATTTCCCTTATTTTGCTGAGGATGAATGGGTCAGGTATATTTTGAGCAGGATACATGATAATTTCATATGGTTAAATGGACCATTCAAGATCACAAAAGATGCCATTAGGGCAGTTACTGGATTGCACTCATCTGGTGGGATTCCTGTTCTTAAATCTGTCAAGAATCAAACTGTGAGTGAGGCTACTAGATCAAAGTTTAACAAAAGAGCAATGACAATAGATGACATCACTGATTCGGATGTCAAGTTTGCCTCCATGATCATTGGATACAAGATATATCATTCTAGCAGGGAGAATTCAATACCTGGAATGGCCATCTACACTACTTATGAAATGCTAAGAAAGGATGCAGACTACAATCTTTGTCAGCTCCTTTTAAACCAACTCTTGGAGAATCTACAGAAAATAAAGAAAGATAAAAAAGAATTCATTCAAGTATGGTGGATTGATATTGTACTTGTTCTTCTACTTTATGAATGAGCTTCCCAGATTTAGTGGTTGGGTGTGGCAGAATGATAGACCAGTAGCTATCCAAATCAAGGATTATTTGCATGGACTTGGTGATGACAAAGTACAAAACACAGCCCTCTGGGGTTTCTTCAAAAACTTCCAAAACATGATGCAAGCTAGAGAGAGAATTCCTCAATCTCTAGTTGAAAATTATAAAGACGATGTATGTTTTATGGTAGAGACTGATCAATGCCTAATGGAGGCAGTGGAACCAAGAACAGTGTGGATCATGCCAATGGGGTATGAGGTGGATGAGAAAATTGTAGAACTGCATGTTCAGCACATGCTAAGTCAACCAAGGGATCCCAAGGCAGAAAGGTTTGGAACCTTTGAAGAACTGAGTGTGAAGATCCATGTTGAGTTAAGGCAACCGGAGATGAAGAGAAAGGTAAGAAAAGAAGTAGAGAATATTGCCAAAGACTTTGGCATCTCAAAAGAGGCACTTGCTGCCAATAGAGAAAAGATGGAAAGAGTAGAGAAAGAAAAGGAAGAGGTAGAAAAGGAAAGTGCTCTGGTAGAATCTTCCACCTGGACTAGATCATTAAAGAAATCTGCACCTACCACTGCTAAAAGCTCAAGGGCATCAAAATTGGAAGCAAGATCATCCAGCAAAGAAGAGAAGAGAACTAAGACAAAAGCTACAAGTTCTTATGCTAGTCAAGTAGATGAAGAGGAGATTGAATCTGATGAAGAAGTCAAGAAAATGAAGAAAGGAAGAAAACATCCGGTGAACCCTCTACTGGTCAAGGTGAAGAAGAAAAGGTAGAGGAATTTGTTGAAAAACCCACTCTTCGCATTGATGACATCATCAAATCAGTTACAGTGGATGGAAATATTCAGCCAATGGTTGAATTCTATATGATTATGGTGAAGTTGATCAGAAGATATTGCAAGATGCCACAGTCAAGTATCTAAACATCTACAACAAAGCATTCATTGAAATTATATCTCTGATCCCCAAAATCTTGGAGAAGGAACTTGAAATAAGGAAGAACAATGCCCAAGCCAAAGATCTAGAAATTTGGGAGCAGATAGCTATTCAGCTCTATCCTTCAATCACTTAGAAACAAATGAATATGATCTTCAAAGATTGCAAGGATGAGTACCAGAGCAAAGCTAGAATGAATTAGCTCATGCTTGGAGAAACTGATAAAGTAGTAAATGAAACAAAAGAGATCCTCTTGAATGCCTTCAAAAGATTCAATCTTCTAGTTATAGAGGACTTAGGTGTTAATCCCTCGGCCACAAGTGTTGAAGAAGGATCTACTGAGGCAATGACAGAAGAGGTAGTGGACATCAGTGAAGATAAGGGCTTGGAATCCTCTTCTCTGGAAGAGGTGACCCATGAACAAACAATCACTCCTCTGGTTTCCCCTGCTGACTCCAAATCCAAAGGAGAAGAAAGAATAGAGGAGAAAGAAAAAGAAGTGAAGGAAAAAGAAGATGATAGCTCCAAGACTATAGAAGAGAAGAAGAATCTGTCTCCGGCAAGAGACACTGCAGAAATTGTCAAAGAATTCCTAAACAAAGAAACAATGGATATTGATGAACCAGAACTTCTACAAGGACCATTTGATTTTGATTCTCTTTCTCCGGTACAAACAATGAAGATAGCTTCATTTGCTAATGCAAAGGCCAAAGAAAAACTCTTGAAGTCTCACATGGAAGAATGTGAGCTTATAGAAGCTACATCTGGAGTGCTTGAAAAGATCATGCCATCTTTTCAGAAGGATCCCTCAGCCTCCTCATCTGGTAATCTCAAATCTCTAGTCAATAGTGTTAACACACATTTTGATTCCCTAGAGAAGTCAGCAGAAGATAAGGTCCGGAAGGAATTCTTCACAAAAAGATTATCAGAGGTACAAGGGCTAATAACTAATGATAGGAGGAATATGAATATTGGGATAAAAAGCTTAGAAAATGCCCTTAAAGATGGTGGGGAAGTATACAAATTTTGTTTATCATGGTCCAAAGTAACATTGGATATTGAGAAGAGAGTGAAAGAACAGGAGGACAAACTAACAAATCTATCTAAGAATTTTGATCCTCTCTCATCCTCCATAATAAATCAAGAATGTCAGACTATTGCAGTCTTGAATGAAATCAAGAAGCTTGAGAAGGAAAAGAAAAATAGAATAAGTAGGTTGGGTGAACTTAGAGGGATAATTATCCCTAAGTTGGAGGCCATGCATGAGGCCATAAAAGAAGCTTAGACCACAGCTCAGACCAGTGATCCAACAGATCTAAAAAGGGCAGATGCATTTGCATTCCTGTTGAGTGGTCACATCTCAATTTTGGATAGGATGAAGCAAAGTTGGGCAACAAAATTTGTCCAATTGAAGACAACTTTTACAGACATACTTCAATATATGTAAGTATGCTATATGTATATACTTATGTGGCTAAGTATAGTTGAAATTTTAAAAAATTTTGATTTGCAGACCCTACCCTTTGCCATTGATGTCAAAGGGGGAGTGATGAGCAATGAAAAATGAGGAATCCAGCTAAGGGGGAGCTCCGAAAAATGTACATAGACACAGAGCATCAGCCAAGGGGGAGTATAGTGTGACACTTAGTCATTTTTCACTAGGTGTTGCCATCAATGCCAAAGGGGGAGATTGTTGGCAAGAGACACTATATGGATTCATGAATGTTGTCATTGATGGCAACAAAGGTTATCCCACACATCCGCAAGACATGATGAGTCTCTACCAGAAGTCAAATTGAAGAAATGTTATGATCCAGTAAGCAAGAACAGAGCAGTCAACAAGGTCCAACAGTCAGGTCCGGATCTCTCAGAGGAAGTATTTCAGTGAAGTATGGATTTGGGGAAGTCAAGAGGAGTACCTTGGCTAATAGGTTCCAAGGATTTAGCCTCCGGTGATGGAAGGGTGAAGAAATATGAGCACTTGAGTGTTGGGTTCCTATTTGGCAGAGTAGATAGAGGAAGAACTATACCGACAGAGTGTCAGATCCTAATCTGGAAGAGATATTGCTAATGAATAAGTTTCTTGAGGTATCATTCATGATTGGCTGACATGATTGATGACTTCTACAAGCATCTCCTAAATCTGCATCACTTGGTAAGCAAGGATCCAGCCGACAGATCAAAGCTTGGGAAAATATTGACTATTCTGGATGCCGACTAGAAAGGTGATGAAATCACTTATGCAGATATATACAAGATGGATTTAGATGTGAAGGTGTGTGTGGTGTATTGTGTGGTGTGAAGAAAAGAAGAAAAGTAGAGTGAAGATAGGGAGACAGGTTTGAAATATGAAAGTACAGCAACATTAAAAGAGAGTAAGAATGAAGTGCAGCAGATCAATTTATTGAGCCTAACCGGAACTAAACCTCAGCATGAGTAGATGCTTCTCATCAGTTCAAACATTGAGTTACCTTCCCTTCTTGTAGACAGTGAGTCTCTTGTAGGCAGTGAGCCCTAATTGGCAAGTGCCATTTTGTTCTATCTATTCTTCTAACAGAGAATAATATCTTGGGTTAATCACCTTGTGGTTTTTCCCTTAACAGGGTTTCCACATCAAAATCTTTGTGTCATGTGTATTGGTGTTATTTCCATTTCATGATTATGCTTGCTTATTTGATTTGATGTTGCACTAACTATTAAGAAAGTTTAAAAAGTTGAAATATTATGATAACTGATTCACCCCCCCTCTCAGTTATCAATAGATCAACCTACACATGATGCCTATTTGCCAGGTTTTCATCATGGTACTTATCCAAGGTGCCTGTTTACCAGTTTTTCACCATTGGATGAAAGGATTTTTCTTTACCTTTTTTTTCTCTTTTTTTTTTGAATATTTGGATAGGATAGGTGGAATACGGATGAGAGAGTGTCTAGTGCCATGAAAGGTGACAGTCCCACTAGATGAATGTTGTCGCATGGACTATGTCAAGTGTTCCCCTAGATGTTGGTAGGGGATTGCATGAAAGGAAGATGAAGCAGGTAGAGAGTGGATTATGGAAGGTGCAATAGTGGATTATGACGTGGATTATGTAGGACTTATGCAAGGATGGAGGGAATGCTTATGTAAAAGCATGAACCATGGGAATAGGATGGGGAAGATGTGTAGGGTAATAGTGGAAGGAAGGGGAGATGGAGGTATGTGGAATTATCGCGGGATGGAAGGGAACCATGACCAACGGTTGCACATGCCATGATAAACATTAAAGCTTATGATGGGAAGGTGGTGTAGGAAGCAATGGAGATGTTTTCTTAGTGGATGAGTGATTTAGGCATTTAGGGACCCACATAGACTTACTATTTTTCTCATTTTTTCTTTTCATGTGGGATGGAAGGATTTGATACTTTTGGATAGAAAAGGAGAGAGTGGATGGTTGGGATTTTTGAAAGGTGGATGCCTCATTGAACTTGATGGTTTTTTGCTTAGGTGCCCAAACCATTTTGCTTGTAGACTTTACCTTCGAAGGTATGGGCTTGGGTATATGCATCTTTTGTGCAGCTTCTGAGGTAATTACTTGTTGCTTGGAGACCCACACCTTTTACAGTTTAGCTTTGAGGTGTGTGGGTGTATGCAGCTTTTGAGATGGGTTTTTCTTTGATTCTTGGCTTTTGTATCCTAAGGCATGAGGACCCTTAGGATTTTTGACTTGATAGGTAGAGGCATCCAAATTTTTTTTGTTGAATCCCCTGGGTATGGTGGAAGTGGGGTTGTTGGAAGCTCCTTGTTTAGACAATGTGTGCATTTGTCGGTCATGATTTGAAATGTAAGGGAATGTGTAGATGGATGAATTTGGCATTGGGAGAAGTGGAAGAAAAGTGGATGGAGGGATAGTAGGAGTGGAGGTAAAGTGGATGGTGGAAGGTGTATGGTCACATGTTTTTGACATTTGTAGGATGATGGGGGTGGAATGGCGACATATGTTTTGGGAATATGATAGGGTTTGTGATGGGAAGTGGTGGATTTAGAAGGCATGGAGGAAGTAACAACATCTTTGGATTGTTCACCTTGGGGTACCTATCCAAGGCCATAAGAGGGTGGAGGGACTTCGACATGGATATGCTCCAAAATACCTTATTCATGAAGGCATAAGCCTTTACCTTGATAGTTCATATGTTGGAGTATGCAGAGGATAATGGGATTATGTGTGCTTTGGACACTAGCAGTTATCTCCTTATTCAATGGGGAAGGTGAAGTGGTAGACAATGGTTGCTGTTCTCCTAAGGAAGAACATTCATGGATGAAGGTAGTGAGACCAAGGGGATAGGATAACGGATTTGCAACATGGTTGATAATGGATGGTGGAGGATCATTAGGATCTTGATTATCATTATGTTTATTAAGATCCGAGTTATTGGTTTGATCCTTTGTGTGCACTTGGGAGGCAAGTGTCTCATCAAGGAAAGTGTGTGTTGTCGGATCATAGATAGGACTATGTGGAGGATGGATAGGAGTAATGGAGGTTTCTTGTGCATGGATGGTTATGGGGTTATGGATAGATGGGGTAATAAGCTCCTGACCATGGAATGCATAATGTTGGCTAAGATGATCATCATGGTTCGCTTGATCATAGATAGGCTCTTGATCGTAGACGGGATCTTGATAATGGTAAAAAGTGATCATAAGCTATGGAGATTTGGGTGTCAAAGGTGCTCTGTGATTCCTATAGAGTAAGTTTATAAAAGCTTGGATGATTCAAATGGAGGAATAGGGGTTGTATTTATAGACTTGTGAGAAAGAAGATCAATGGTGTAGAATGAATTTAAGAAAATCAACTATTGAGGAAACTTGAGAGTATGCGCATGAATAGGGAGAGGACAAGTGTCCTGCTCCTTCATGCATCAGGGGAGTTAACAAAATAGATTGAAAAGTTAACTGAGATGAATGATTAGTGAACTTAGATGACTAATCAATTAGCTATTTTGATTGATGAGTTAACTAATTTTGACTAGAGGAGAAATAGGACATGTGTGTGAGGGAATATTAGCTAATTAAATATTAGAAATATTTAATTACATGTGCATGTGGATTAATTGAATTACTTTTGGTATTAATTCAATTTTGGAGGAAGTGAATAATTTAAATAAATATTTGGATTTATTTAAATATAGAGAGTGAGAAGAATTAATTAAATAATTTGGTATTATTTAATTTAGAATGATTTTAGAAGAATTTGGAGGATTTAATTAAATAAATGATTTTATTTAATTTTGGTGGAGGAATGTGAATCAAATAAATAAATAAATTTATTTATTTATTGATAGAGGATTTTAGAATGAAATAAATATTTAAAATATTTATTTAGGTAGAGTCGTGTTATTTTTAGGTGTATACAAATCTATCTTGTGAATTTGTACATCTAGGGTGGAAGATGGAAGGGAAACCGGTGAAGCTTGGGGGCCACTACATACCAGTGTGTATGGTTGTTAGAGATAAGAGGGATCTAGAAGTGATTATAGGTTGTGAAAGAGGCATGGAGAACAAAATGTAATGTAAGGTATGCAAGTGCATGATGGGAGATAGGAGGGATGGACATAGCATGGGATATAGTACTAGATGTAGGAGTGGCCCAAATAAGAGGAGTGGTGATAGGTTGGCTAGTGGTAGATAAAATAGGGATAATCATATATGATAGGCAAGTATCTCAAGGGAGGTGTAACTAGACCATATAAAGGTTGGAAGATGGAAAAAGGAAAGACACTATGTGGTGCGATAGTAGTGGAGGTGAGTGTTGGTGGACAAAATAATGGTAGATGATAGATCAATGGTAGTGAGAGTAAAGAGGTAGATGCATTGGCCACAATAGATGAAGAAAATTTAGCACCAACATCTTATAAAATCTCTAATCTATATGGCTTATTATTGAACACATTGTGAATCACACTAGCTAGTTGTGTTGGATGTTTAGCATTAGAAAAAATTAGAAAGTTCATTTGTAAAATTTGGTTGGCATGGTGAGCCTAGTGGTCATACTATTGATTACCCCCTTGGTTTTTGTAAAGAATGTGTTGGCAAAAAAGTCAATGTCCCCTTTCGGGATTCGTGACATGGCTTAACTGCCTCCCGTTGGTCCTTATCTGGGATGGTAGCCATTTCCTGATTGGTGTACCTTTTGGGAGAAACAACTAGCTCAACTCCCTACAAGTGGTATTAGAGCCAGGTCACGGGTTCAAATCCCCTCGGGTAACGCTGAGGGGCGATTGTTGGCAAAAAAGTTAGTGTCCCCTTTCGAGATTTGTGACATGGCTTAACTGCCTCCCGTTGGTCCTTATCTAGGATGGTAGTGGTTTCCTGATAGGTGCGCCTTTTGGGAGAAACGGCCAGCTCAACTCCCTACAGAATGAACATTGGAATAAACCTCAATCTCTTTGGATTGGGCAACCATGTTAGGGTTTAACTAAGCACTCCTTCTCAATGGAAGATTGGGATCTTGAGTAGCTTGTGACATAAATAAAAGATAGGAAGCTAAAGCTCAAAAATGTACTTTCAAATTTAAAAATAAGATATTAGTGGTATACCAAATCTAAAAATGAAACCTCGATGGTATAGCTAAGGGTGGGTAAGGTTGGCAAAAGAGATGGTAAACAATGAAACTTAGAATCCTAAAAATAAGATAAGTTCAATGAAAGACACATAAAATCTTAGAAAGATTTAAAATAAGATGATGTAATCATTAAAAATGTAGATATGAAAACCCTAAAAATAATGAAGGTATAAACCCTAAAGCAAAACCCTAGGGTGGTGTAAGATGAGAGGGTTTCACTAAAAATGTAAAGGAAAATAAAATTTCCCTATGATTAATCTAGGATAATCCAATAAGTTGCATATATGAGCATATTTAATTAACCTAGATTAATAATTGATAGTTGTGGGTGTGATAAAATCATAATTAAGTGTTAAATTAGGAAATTAAATGCAAAGAAGGTTAATGACACTTAGGTTTAGGATTGATGATACATGTAATTTTAATGAAGAATATAGAATCTAGATGTCTAAGCACTGAAAATGGATCCTCTTTTCCAATGTCTCACCCCAGATTCTATGCAAGATATGTGCCCTATTCTAGGTCAACTCCACACCTATGAATTGTTTTCATGTTCATGAATTTGTCCTCTATAGGCCTAGTGGATTTGATCCTATAAGTTGTGTGGCTCAATTCTCTAGTTCGTTGAATTGTCACCTATTCTACTTTGAGGATTGATGATATTTAAATATACTTTTAGAGGGATACTATATTGCTAGGGGCCAAGGTCTCCTAGGTCAACCCCCAAAAAAGGACTGACATTACGATTGTGTCAATGATCAAAGACAATAAGCTTCAATCATGCAAACGCTCCTAGAATGATTATGTAGATTCTAATTTCTTTTAGGGCACCAATTTGAAAGATTCCTACAACAAATGTTCCTTGGTTTCTCTAGGATGAGAAAGTATATTGAGATATTGAAGAGTATGTGAAATGAATGCAACTAATGCCTTTAATACAAGGACATAGCAACAATTCATGCAAATGTGTGGTTAGTCAGCTCAAACAACTAATGAAATGGGTGGGAATCAACCAAAACTGAATTTTAATTTTAGAAATTTGGGGGTTAGATGTGTGAGTGTAGAATCAATGTTGTACTTGTGGGAACAACCGAAGATGATGGAATAGTAAAGTCTATGTAGACAATGAATGTATAATCATGGTATGTGCAATAAATGAGGGCTAGAGAAATGGATAAGACACAAATACGTGTATGGGTATGTATGCATATAGAATAGGTGCAAACTAAGAAGGTGAACCCTACTTCACATAAGATTGCACCATTCATTGATATGTAATTGTATTAAACCAATCTCTCAAAATCCACATAGAACTAAATGAATTTTAGCATAGATATGCAAAATTTATGTGTATAGGTATAACAAGAAATTTAAATATTGTATTTGGTTTCCCTATATGATAGATTTCACCTCTAATATATTACTTTCTAAATTAAATTGTAACATGTTTACTTGCCTGTACCTGATTTGTATACCAACATTGACACTTTTTCTTTTCTTTTCATGACAGTTAGCTTTGAAAGTTAGAAACACATCCTTAAAAACTGCATATGTGTTTTTCAATGTAATTTCTCACATATGTGTTTTTCAATGTTATTTCTCACACAATATGAAGTGATCCATTGCTTAATTTATTTTGGTTAGCAGTCACTGTTCAACTTTTTTAGGAGATATTTGTGGAGTTAGTAATCCCGTGAATATTTTATTTTTCTGCTTATTTTAAACAGTTAGCTTGATTTGTAGTTTTTATCATATAAAAAAATAAAAATAAACTATTTTAATTATCTTAATTTAGAAGAAAATTAAAAAAAAAGGAGGGAAGGAAATATATGCAGCCACATGACATATTATTTCCAACCCTCTTTTTTTTCCACAGCTTATTTACAATTTCTAAACATAAGCTTCTCCACAAAAATAGGGAAAAATTCTATATTATCTTTATTGATAATTGTAAATTTCCACGGGACCACTCAAACTAATTAAATTTAAGCAGAAAAATAACTTAACAAGCGGCATAAGGACATGAGGTAAGAATGATGTTTAACATGTTTACTATTTGTTAACCCAAGGCCACACAGTTTTTGCAGATGTCCTAAAATTTGCATGCTTGGGGCTCACAAATCTCACATTTATAACTTATAAAAAGAGAATTCATCTTATGTTGATTCCATTAATGATGGAAATCAACCTGCTGTACATAAGTAAGAGACCATTCTAATAGTGATAAGGTTCCATAATATACTCATCAAACAACAAAGCAGCGAGTGCACATTAGATCAGTTCATAACTGAACCTATCTCAATCTTCCAAGCCATTTATCTACACATCAAACATATCCACTGAAGTTACATAAACATGTCTAAAGTCATGACAGTGCTTCTTCACTCTTAATTCTTACATGTTTTAGAAAGCCAATCCAAGCCTTCGAAGAGCCCTTCTCCAGATGTAGCACAGGAGTTCTGAACATGCCAACAACGATTAGATATGGACTGCAGATCAAGCTTTTCAGTTATCTCAGCAGCACTCATTGCTTTGGGAAAATCCTGTTTGTTTGCAAACACAAGAAGAGCAACGCCTTTCAAGTCATCTTCACCAAGCATCTTGTGCAACATATCTTTTGCTTCAACAATGCGCTCTCTGTCATGACTATCAACCACAAAAACAAGCCCTTCAGCGTTGTTAAAGTAATGGCTCCAAAGAGGCCGGATCTTTTCCTGACCCCCAACATCCCAAACTGTGAAGACAATGTTCTTGTGCTTCACAGTCTCAATATTGAAGCCCACAGTGGGAATTGTTCTGATGACTTGGCCAAGCTTTAAGTTGTATAGAATGGTGGTCTTACCAGCTGCATCAAGACCCACCATCACTATCTGAATCTCCTTCTTTGCAAATAAGCAAGGAAAAAGCTTGCTCCAGTTGACACCCATCTTGACAAATATGCATGTTACACCAGATCATGCAAATCCACACAACTCCTGTCACTTATAAAGAATTGATTTGGAGAGGAGAAGGAAGGCAGGACAGATCCAACTATTTGTTTGTAAAGACGATGCACATTACTTTTAACAGATGTGCATTGCAAAAGACCATATGCACTATTTTCATTGTTTCTTGACATTTTAGGGATGGGTTTGGTTGGCACATACATCTATTAGTAACCATGGGTTGTTTGTGGTTCCTTTATTTTCTTGTTTGATGCGGCCTGTTTTACCTCTAGGTCCGCGTCATTAAAAACTTTCTTTTATTCATTCATCTCCTTCATTCCTCTTGTTCCACGTCATTACAAACTTTCTTTCATTCATTCATCTCCTTCATTCCTCTTGTTCCACCTGTAGTGTACATTGCATTTTCCAAATTCAATTTTCTTGTTCCACCTGTACTATCATTGCACTTTATAAATCAAATCTTGTTTGGGTTGTGGGAGGCACATAACCCTGGTTTAATACACTGGTTAACTAATGCGTGTACCATTACATAATTGAATGTGTTAACCTTGTTGTTATGTGCAACTGAAATTTTCCAGGCTATTTTACAAGTCAATGTAGGTGGAAAGACCAAATAACAAAATCGGAAGTTACATAAATTTTTGAGATTTTGCTGTCTATTTATTGTCAGAAAAAATCTGTTTGAGGAAAAAACAATTAAATAATATTAAAATTAATAAATAACTAGTATACTTATTTTCAGAAAAATTTATGTAAAAGACGTTGAGAGATATTATTCTCAAGGTGCCTATTCCCACTTTCCTAACAAATTTTTGAAGGCACCTATTCCCACTTTAATAACAAATTTCTCTCGACATCTTTTACATACTAAAGATAGGTATGCTAGTTTATTTTACTTCAAAACAATTTTATTCACTACATACATACATACATGGACACAAATTTTAATTTTTAGTTAAGAATTATTTTATTTTGTAAAAACCCTTAAAAATACTCTACTTTTTTTTTCACCTCATTCTATATTCTTTTCATTATTTTGCCCCCTCTATTCTACTTGAACCAAGGTAAATTTGAGCAAGCAATAACAAATTTTATTTATTTATTTATCTTTTCTTTTAATATGATGGTTCAAATATATTATATTTTTTTAAAACAAAATTTAAATTTGTGTTTAAGGAAAAAGTAGATATGAAAATAAAAAATAAAATAAAATAATTCTTAAATGAAAACAAAACAAATTATTTACTTTATTTTTTACATAAGAGATTTATTAATTTAAACTGAACTAATTTATTTCCCAAGACCCATTCTGTAACACGCTTGTAAAATTATTGTAAAAATATGCATGTGCACCCTAGTTATAAAAAATATGTCTTTAGGATGCTTTAAATAGTTTTTCCTCCCCATTAAAAAAAGTATTAGAAGCTTTTGAAAAAAATATACTTGTTTGGTTTTTCACTTTATTATATTTTTCTTTCAATGTTAAGGGTGTCTTATGATCACTTATGTTTTATGTCACTATACCTTATACTAGCATGATCATTTCTAGCTTGTTGAGTTGTTTTATTGATTGATTTAATTAGAAGTAACTATGAGGGTGTCATACCTTCCCTATGATATGTGTATACACAATGTCATCTTATTTAGTTAGTTTATCATTTTTTTGTCCCCCTTTACTAGGTGTTGTGAGTTGACCTAGTACACACATTTCATGCGACATGTTGTTATGTCATGGGATTTAAAGACATTCATTCTTCACTTAAACACATGCTAAGGGAATGCAAGGATCTTAGAGGAGAATAATTAGAGTATATTTAATTTTAAAGACTAATAAAGGAAACAAATTTACATCATATAAGCCATCTACATGTTTCCAAATGTTATCTTTGATCTTTCTCATCACCATGAATTTTGTCCACTAAGGGGTTTGACTTGTTGAATGCACAAGACAACTGAGAGGAGGGGGGTGAATCAATTGTAACAAAAACTTTAAACCCTCATAAACATAATCACATCCACATCAATTCACTTAAACCCTAATTCTATTATGAAGATTAAACATGAAAAACAAATAATAGAAACTTAATCACATCAACACCATGCATAAGAAAACACCATATTTTTATGTGGAAAACCCTAAAAGGGAAAAACCACAATGAGGATTAGCTCACAATATATAGTAGTATCAATACCGAATTATAAAGAGGCTCACTACCCAAGGACTCACTGTCCAAAGAAATGCTCACTATAAAAAGGGCTTACTACCATAAGGGCTCACTACCAAAAGGGCTCACTATCATGAGCTAATATAATAGAATCTACAACATGCCTGAGTTCAGTTCTAATGAAACACAATACTTATCACCTTCCCAGCCTCACAACACAAGCATCCTCATCTTCGCATTTTTGCACACACACATGAATCCTTTACACTTATTTATATCAATCATCAACCTTGGAACATACATCAAGGTCGACAATACATTCTACAACCTTTGGAATAGTCTCCAAGATCGGCAAACATACACAATTCAAATTAGGTCTGGACCTAAATACTCTTGCGGAGCAAAGAGATAAAAGAAGAACATTTCACAACTTAGCTTAGACCTCAATACATCTTCACACATTTCAACATGCTTCCACAATCCATGAAGCACATTTGCAAAGAGTGTAAACAACTAGGTCGGCCAAAATTGGTGTTAACATTAGGATCTTTAGGCACATTCTTCCAAGAACACAACCCTAACTTGCAGACCAAGAACAAGCCTTCAACACGATCTTGAGACATCTACAAACAACTTAAGTCACCTGAGAACCAACAAAATCATTTGCAACACCTTTCACCTGAAGAAAGTTCACTGTCTATTCACAAACCACACTATCAAACTCTGCTACACAATAACTTGCTTTCCAGAGCACCAAATCACAAATCCTTTCGAAAGAAGATAGATAAGGACCTTATAAACATATGTCCAAAATTGTACCACCTGAAACCATTATGCGGAGCAAAATACTTTCTCCCAAACACCTATGCACAACCCAAAAACTCTGTCAACTACAGTCTTCAAACTAGTGAACATAATTTCTACTCTACAGCAATCCAGACCATCAAATTTTGGATTTAGCATCTTCAAACACTTCTCTAAAACATATCCAAATCTCACACTTTGGTCTTCAACATAGAAGAAATTTGGATTAAAAACTCAGATAGTATCCTGCAAGCCAAAATACTCTGCAACACACTGTTTCCTCTAGAGAGAAAATTTTCTCAAAAGCACTTGGAAACTCAGCAATAGGAATAATATAATAACATCATTAGCACTTCTAAAAGACATTCAAATCACTTTGACACAATAACTCAATCAACCAATAACAACAACCTTAGAAGATACAGTTGACACCAATGACAACACAAGCATGTTGACATCAATGACAACACCGATCAGCACATACTTGCAACAATCTACCCCTTTGTCATTGATGGAAACATATGATGTGAAAAACCATCATGACACAATTTTGCACTGATGTCACTCTCCCCCTTTCTTTTATACATCTTACTCTCCCTTTGTTTTTCACATGAACTCTCTCCCCCTTTGACATCAATGGCAAAGGGTGACATAACTTTCCCTTTTATGATACTGCACATACTTGTACTGCTACATATTTTTCTTTTATTACTCTAAATACTCCCCCTTAGGAGTACACATCAAACTATATGAACTCTTACTCACATTTCAGGGGTCCTCAAGACCTTCACAAACCAACACTTCCGGAGTAACATATCTCGTCTTCTCAAAACTTCAGACTAGACTCTACACAAATTAGGGTATGACATCCAACCATTGAACTTTCCTTCTTCTTTGGGAACCTAACATCACATATTTTATCAACCTTCATGACATCTTATGAAAATAATGCATATTATGACAATATAGCAATGACAACACATATAGCCAATAATTTCCTTAGAACAACACTCATCTGTCTATAACTTTTCTCCTGCAAGCTCCTCTAATCATCAGTCACTGCTACCAATTCCCCCTGAGACATAGCTATCATTAGTCTAGATAAGACAATGTCTTCTTCAACCTACCATTCAAGAAAGAAATTTTCATATCCATTTGATATACTTTGAAATCTTTATGTGCTGCATAAGCCAGAAACAACCTAATAGCTTCCAGTCTTGCCACCAAAGAAAAAGTTTCTTCATAGTCTATTCCTTTCACTTGTGAGTAGCCTTTGCATACAAGTCTAGCTTTGTTTCTTACCACTTCTCCATTCTCATTCAACTTATTTCTGAAAACCCACTTTGTTCCAATCACATTGTAGGTCTGGGGACAATTTCCAAGTCTTGTTCTTTTCAATTTGCATCAGTTCTTCTTCCATTGCCTTGACCCAATGTTCATCTTTACATGCTTCAATAACTATCTTAGGTTTAACCTTTGAAAGTAAATAGAGATTTACCTATTCTTCAGCAACTTTCCTTCTTGTCAATACACCTTTACTCTTATCACCAATGATCTGATCTTCAGAGTGATGCTTCTGCACATACTTGGGAGTTTTAGAGAGTCTTTTCGAAGCTTCTTGTTCTTCAACCTGTACTTCCTTTTCTTTAGTCTTTTCTTCTTTACTACTTGGAGACTCATCTAATTCATATCCATTCACCTCTGAGTTCATTTGTAGATCCTCAAACACCTTCAGTCAACATGAACACTCCTCTGTACTGAAAACATCTATGTTTTGTTAAGTCACTTTTGTTACTCTTTTCTTTTAATTCAATGATCTAAATTAGATAAAATTCTGGATATAGATGTATCCAATGATCAATAACCATATGCCAGAACCACAGAGTAATATATTCAATAGCGGACCAATCTGAACCAAATTACTAGAACACTGTAACTTGAGGTTACCATACAGATTCTTATCCAAAATTCGTAACATGTCTTCTTACCTAATCAAGTTTGCTTGCACAACCAAGCAAATCTACACAACTCTACCTTCATCCATTTCAGTCATAATCTTTGACTTGTTTTAAGCCTTTGTTGCTAATCCTTCACTTTATCTCTTCATGTTGAGGCATCAATGACCTTTCTTTGGCAGGGGAGAAAAGATTTCCATTAAAGCTCCCCCTGAGCCAAAGCTCTCATCTCAGTTCCCAGAGGCAACATCTGCACCAAATGCTGGTACAGGTTTATCATTCACCTCTGTTAATTCCTTCTTTATCCAAATCTTATTCATCTCCTTCTTAGTTTCTATCAAATCAACTATTTGTACTAGTTCATTATTCTTTACCATATTATCCTTCTTCATGCTTCTGTTTCTGCATAACTTTGAAATGTGTTCAAGCTTATTGCAATTGTAACACACAACATTCCTCTGACCAATATTCCTTTCATTCATTATGGATCTGCATTGGTTAGCTTTGTGCCCAAATCTATTGCATGTATAACAATAGCCATATAAGGATTGAGTCATTCTACCATAGTTATAGCCATTTATTCTTTGATTCCTACATTCATTTGCTTTATGTCCCATTTTATTGCATGCAAAACACCTAATAGAGTTTTGACTCACTTTACTTTTGCATACAACATCTCTATGACCAAATTTATTGCATGTGAAGCATTGACTAGATAAGGATGGAAAATTTTGATTGCTTCTACTTCTACATTCTATTGTTTTGTGACCATACTTATTGCATAAGTGACAAAAACTATTGAAAGATGGATACCTTTGAGCATTTGGTTGTCTGACTGGAGGTCTTCTAGCTTTAATCTTTTGACTCCTGATCTGCTTGCCTTTGTCATTTTTATTCTCAGCATTCATTACTTGACCTGATTTGGAACTTTCACCTTTCTCAAATCCCAAGCCTTCTTTGTCATCGAGGCTCTTTTGACTAGCAATCATCTCATCAAGTTTTTTAGAACTTATCTTGAACTTTTCTTCATAGCTCTTTTCCTTGTCCAAATCTGACTTTAGGTTCACAACTTCTTTTTCAAGCTTTGCACATTCTTCAGATTTGCCCGTCACTATTTGATTTAGATATTCTTCTTCTTTTGCCTTTTCTTCAACTTGCACTTGTAAACCATTCAGGGTTTCATTTGCTGATCTTAATTGTTCACTGATCTCCTTATGCTTTTCTTTAAACTTCTTGACTTGCTCTCTCAACTTTCTAATGCACTCATCTGCTTCCTTGATATTTTCCTTTAGATCTAAGTTTTCCTCTTCAGTCCTTTCAAGGTCTTCAAGAGAAACTTTGAGTTCTTCACTACTGACAGACATGCAATCATCTTCTGAAGATCCATCAAATAGAGAGACATTCTTCTTTTGTGCCATCTGAGATCTACCTTAAGTTGTTAGGCTTTCTTCCAAGGAACCTGGCTCTAATACCAATTGTTGATTGCACAAGACAATTGAGAGGGGGGTGAATCAGTTGTAACAAAAACTTTAAACCCTCATAAACATAATCACATCCACATCAATTCACTTAAACCCTAATTTCATTATGAACATTAATCATGAAAAATAGATAATAGAAACTTAATCACATCAACACCATGCACAAGGGAACACTAGAATTTTATGTGGAAAACCTTAAAAGGGAAAAACTATGGTGAGGATTATCTCACAATATATAGTAGTATCGATACCAAATTACAAAGAGGCTCACCACCCAAGGACTCACTATCCAAAGAAATGCTCACTATAAAAAGGGATCACTACCATAAGGGCTCACTGCCAAAAGGGCTCATTGCCATGAACTGATATAATAGCATCTACCACATGCATGAGTTCAGTTCCAATGAAGCACAATACTTATCACCTTCATAGCCTCACAACATAAGCATCCTCATCTTTGCATTTCTACACACACACACACGAATCCTTTACACTTATTTATATCAATCATCAACCTTGGAACATACATCAAGGTCAGCAATACATTCTACAACCTTTGGAGCAGTCTCCAAGGTCAGCAAACATACATAATTCAAATTAGGTCTAGACCTAAATACTCTTACAAAGAAAAGAGATGAAAGAAGAACATTTCACAGCTTAGCTCAAACCTAAATACATCTTCACATGTTTCAACATGCTTCCACAATCCATGAAGCACATCCGCAAAAAGTGTAAACAACCAAGTCGACCAAAACTGGTGTTAACACTAGGATCTTTAGGAATAGGCTTCCAAGAACACAACCATAACTTGTAGACCAAGCGCAAGCCTTCAACATGATCTAGAGACATCCATGAACAACCTTAAGTCACCTAAGAACCAACAAAATCATCCGCAACACCTTTCACCTGAAGACGGTTCACTGTCTACTCATGACAAACAACACTATCGAACTCTACTACACAATAACTTGCTTTCCAAAGCACCAAATCATAAATCCTTTGGAAATAAGATAGATAAGGACCTTATAAACATATATCTAGAACCACACCACTTGAAACCATTCTATGGAGAAATGTAGATAAAAATACTTTCTCCTAGACACCTTTGCACAACCCAAAAACTCTGTCAATTACAGTCTTCAAACTAGTGAACATAACTTCTAATGTACAGTGATCCAGACCATCAATTTCTTGATTTAGCATCTTCAAACACTTCTCTAAAACATATCCAAATCTCACACTCCAATCTTCAACACATAAGAAATGTTGAGTAAAAACTCAGACAATATCCTGCAAGCCAGAATACTCTGCAACACACTATTTCCTCTGGAGAGCAAATTTTTTCAAAAGCACTTGAAAACTTAGCAACAAGAACAATATACTAACATTATCAACACTTCTACAAGCCATTCAAATCAATTTGACACAATAACTCAATCAACCAATAACAACAACCTTAGAAGATACAGTTGACACCAATGACAACACAAGCATGTTGACATCAATGACAACACTAGTTAGCACATACTTGCAACATGAACTAGGAGAACCCATTCACCTATCGAGTCAACAATATCCTAAATGGAATCTCTAGACACCACCTTGATAGATTCAAATATCTAAAAGGTGAAAGTAAATAGATTCTTAGGTACATCTTCCATCAAATCATTCTCACATGTGTCAAGTCAATTTTGTACATCAAATCAGTTTCTTAGAAGTAGAGATCGATCACACAAAGTGCAATATCAATCTTTAGGGTTTTCTATGCTAATTCAAACTATAAGATACTCATTAGACCAAGGCATTTAATTTAATTTCAAAATAGTACCAACTCATTTATCTATCATTGATCCTAAAGATAAATACATTTATCCTCCTATTTAATTACTACATTGATTTTAATTTTATTATATGTCTCAACTCTATTATCTAGGTTAATTATTTACTAATTAATTAATTTTATTTAATTTTCCTAGATAATTAATGTAGGTGGTTCTTTTCCCCCTATATTTTTTGTGAACTTGAAAAACTCTATGTATTGTGTGAATGCAATAAAACTCCATAAGATTTGGTAATGTAATAAAATTCACATGATTTGGGAATGTAAAGTGATATAACTCTATGTGATGTAGGCATGCCACTATAAAATGACAAAAGTTAGTCTAGATATGCTAATGAGTCTCTATCTAGCACAAGATGCCATCTGAAAAGTGTTAGCAATGGAGTAACATGAGAAGAAGGTATGCCATTAGGATGTGTCATACTCACATCTATATCACCACATGTGCATGTCCTTGTTGTTAGTGTAGCTTTTTATTTTCCTAGTGTGTTAGTTATTTTCCCTATTTCCTAGGTTTTTCCTACACTTTTATTAAGCTTTGTTAGGTTAAATAAAATGAGTTTAATTAGTGATTGGGTGATTTGAGGTGTCAACATCCTACAAGAGAGGTGGCATTTGCTATCTTGGGAAGTTTCTTTTGTTATCTTTAGCTTGTATGGTGGTCTCTCCCTATTGGTTGATTTTTCCACCTATCTCCTCTCCTTGGTCTATATAAACTAGCTACCTAACTTGTATTTTGCATCCTTTTTGCATCTTGTATGACAATTATGTCAGTCTTGTGTAGCATCTTTGAGATCGTAATGCAATTCTGCCATCTTGACATTTGCATCTCTCAGAATCATTGGTTTTCTTTTGTTTATGCATTTCTAGTTTATGTAGCTTATAATTTCTCTTATAAAGTTCATGGGTTATCAATCTATTTTAGATTTCTAACATGGTATCAAAGGTTTTATTTTGAGAATTCTAAGTTCATAGATTCCTAATTGAGATTTTGCACTTATTTTGTGAGATCTTGTAAAATCTTATAATCTCTTCTCTTGCACTTTTTAATGATCTAGAGAATCAGAAAGGATTTATGAAGATCCAATTACCTCTTCATTTTTCATGTGTGTTTTGTGAGATCTAGGTGAATGCAGCTATTCTGGTTATATCGACAAACTTTTTGACTATTCCAATGCATCTAAGAGGCTTGAGAAAGTCAAGATCAGGATTTGTTTCATCTGATTTGGAGATTGTTTGACCAAATTGCAAAATGGGGGTTTGAAGCACAAATCTGGAGGTCAACTTTCATTCAGAGCATTTTTAACCCAAAAGGGCCCTGCCATTGCATCTAGAAGACCAAACAGATGAATTTTTATATATAATTTATCCAATTTTGGTGTCAGGAGCTTCTGAGGAAAAAAAAATTTATTGGAGGACCATTTTGTCCCCCCAACATGCTTCATAAGGCAATAAATATCAAAACTTGCAAAAAAAATTTAAAATTGTGCTGAGCGCATAACACTCAAAGCACCATTTTTAAAGTGCTTAAAGTGTTGCCTTTATAAAAGGGGGCTTCGACCCTGCAAAAAGGGCATCAACTCCCCTTTAGGGACTAGTCCTCATAATAAAGGGGCCTCCACAAGCTTCAAGCCGTAGACCCTTTGGGTATTGGGCATGGCCTTCGAGCCCCCAACCTGCCCCCTTATTTAGCCTTTGGCCATTTTTCAAATTTTTAAAACAAAAAATATTATATGTCACTTCTATACTTCATTTGACCCTTTGAGGCCTGCAAAATTGCAGACTGGCCTTTTTTAACTGTCTCCAAATTTGACAGTGCCTCCAATTTTAGTGGCTAGATTGGCAATTTCACCAAATTTAGAGTTATTTTTAACAGTTTACTAAATATAGCCCTGACTAAGTACTTTTGATTGGAGGAACTCTATTTTTATCTTCAACTAGCTACATTTGGTGATTTTCTAAACTTGGTGGACCTCTAATTCTGGCAGTAGTTTCATCAAATTTGGTGGCAGGGCTATTTTGCAACTCATAGCCCTCTTCGTTTGCAAGTTGATTTTTGAAGGAAAATTTTGAAAGCTAATAACTTGGACTTACAACCTCCTATTTTAGTGCAATTTTTTTTTTATCTAGGCTAATTTTTCATGATTTATGTACTGGTGCAAAAACAAATTATTTTAATATACAAATTCTGTAGAAATTGTAGATTCTCGCAAGTGACATTGCACAGTTGTCATTTTGGGAACTTCAGAGACTCATAACTTTCGTATACGACCTCAGATTGAGGTGATTATTTTTTTGAAAGTGCATTATTTTTTGAGTACTTCATGGTGGTTCTATTTGTTTCACTTGGTTTTGTTCTAGGATTGTACTTTCAATATATACTCATTTGTTGAGAATTTTGTAAAGAATTGAGATCAAGTCCACTTAGTATTTCTTGCTAGTGGCATCTGTATTCACACTAAATATAAAGTGCCAAATCATATTTTCCTAGAGGGGTTCTTTGGTTGAGTGAAAATAGGGTGTCTTGTGTGATTTCTTTGAGTTTCTGCATTCTTTTTTTCTGCACAACTACAAGCAATCTTTTTTCTGCACTAAAATGGATCAAAATACAACTCCAATATTCATCCCCTACAACTACTTTGATTGGAAATCTAAAATGACAATCTATCTAAAGAGGCAAGGGTTGTATAGAGTAACAATGGGGCTTGAAATTGAACCTACTATAGATGTAGACAAGCCAAAATGGTTTAATAAGTGTGATGAAGCTTTTGGAACCTTGTGTATGTCTGTATCTCCAGATTTATTTTTCTAGACTAAATCTATTTCTACACCAAATTATGTATGGATCACTGTAGAAAATCTCTTTGGTACACAAGATGAAATTAGAGGACATCTACTAGAGAATGAGCTCATAGGGTTAAGTCCTACCAATTTTGATATTATTAAGGACTTCTTCACTAAGCTAAAGGCCATAAGATTCTAGTTGAAACAGTGTGGGATTGAGAAGAAATATTCTTAATTGATCTTAAGTATTCTTTTCAAGATTGGTCCTAATTATTTTGTGTTTGTTTCTACATTTTATACCACAAAAAGTGCCTTAGGAACCAATTATACAATGCCTTCTCTTGATGGTTTTGCAAATGGACTCATGAAGGAGAAAGATCAGTTGGTTCAAATGGGCACAATTCATCCCTCTATATCTCATGCCTTGGCTACAAATTAGGGCACTAAAGATAAAAAAGGGTTTGGTAAGTAGAATAAGAAACAAGATCAAAAACTAGATGCTCCAAAAGTAGCTAATGAAGCCTCTTCTTCCAAAGGTGACAAGCCTAAGAAGGAGAAGGCAAAGTGTGCCTATTGTAAGAAACCTAGTCTTGATGAACATAAGTGTTTAAAGAAACAAATTGATCACCTGACACATCTTCTTGTAAAGAACAATATCAAGGTACCTGATTCTATCAAATAGAGTTAATCTCAAGAATCTTCAAAGAACATAGATAAAAGTAAAGGGAAAGGAAAGGGAAAGGCCTTAGTTGTTGTTGCTTCATATCCTGATACCTAGATCATTGACTCGAGTGCTTCGCACCACACAAATTCATCACTAGATGATTTTTCCTCTTTAGATCCATGTTTTATACCATCTATACTAATGGGTGATGAAACTCCTATTGAATTGCATGGGAGAGGATCTGTTGATGCGGGAAAGGGAAAATTTCATGATGTTCTCTACATTCCATCTTTATCAACTAATCTCCTATCTATCTATCAGATCACTCACACTGGCTCTAGCAAGCAAGTTGAGTTCACTCCAGACAAAGTGGTAATTAGTGAGTTGCACAATGGGTCTACAGTTGCTATGACAAAAGATGATCATTAGTACAAACTATATCAGTTTTCTCAATTTGTTCCTGATTATCCTTCACTTGCTTTGCTCACTCACTCAAATGAGGTAAGTTTTTTGTGGTATCAATGGTTTGGTCACTTGGGCTACCATTACTTGCAATAGCTCATTTAGTAGGACATGCTTTTAGGGTTTCGTTCTATTCATTTTTTGATGGTTTTTTCTAAGGATGCATTCTTGGTAAGCATCCTAAAGAGAAATTTGATAAAGGTAAAGCGTGGAGGGCCATACAACTTTTGGATTTAGTAAACAGTGACTTGGCAAGATCATTTGTACATCTTTCTTTCAATAGGGCTCGATATGTTCGCACATTCATTGATGATCTTTCTAAATACACATGGGTTTATTTTCTCAAATAGAAGTATGAGGTCTATGTCAACCAGAGGTTTGAACAATTTTGTGCCTCAAAAGGCATTGATCTTCAGCACACACAATTCCCTACAATCCACAACAAAATGATGTTGCAGAATGAAAGAATAGGTTTTTGAAAGAAATGGCTAAATGTATGATTCACTCTAAGTCCATGGCACCTCAATATTGGATGGAGGCCATCAAATGTGCATGTTACATCTAGAATCAAGTTCTTCATTTAGCTATGAAAGGGGTCACTCCTTTTCAATCTTGGACTGGTTAGAAACCCACAGTAAAGCACTTTCGAGTGCTTGTTCTCCTACATGGGCCCACATTCTAGTAGAGAAATGTAAAGCTATGGATCCGTAGAGAAAGCCTTGCATATTTGTTGGGTACCTAGATGGTGTCAAAGGCTATAGGATTATCCACTATGCCACTCATGATTTATTCATCAAGAGGAGTTTTATTTCAAGGAGGATGTTTCCAATTCTTCTCCTAACAGTTCTCCATCTACCATCACTTTGGAGACACTGTGACATGATAGTTTTTATGAGGATCTTAGTCCTCTTGCTATTGATGAGGAGTCTTCTTCTTCCACTTCAAATGATGATGTTGATGATGATTCATCTTCCTCTTCTCCTAGTCATCATTCAAAGGGTGATGGTTCTCCTCCAGATTCTACTATTGGGCCTCTTTGGGCTCATGAGACATTGGAGTCAATAGGTGATTAGGTTGGTGATCCATCCAATACTAGAAGAGCATGGTCATAGTTTGAGCAGGCTCCACATCTCTCATTGCTTCAATTTCTGATCCATAATCTTTTTAGGAAGATTTTGGTGTCCCTGAGTGAGATGCTCCTATGCAAAAAGAGTTTAGTTCCTTGGAGAGGAACCATACTCTAGATTTAGTCCCTCTTCCTAAGGGAAGAAAACTTGTTCAATGCAATTGGATCTATCAAACAAAATTTGTAGCAAATGGGTTGGTTGATAAGCATAAGGCTCTCTGGTTACGAAAGGATTCTCTAGGTTCTTGAGATTAACTACTCTGAGACTTTTACACTAATTGCCAAAATGAATTCCATCCAACTTGTTCTTGTTATTTCCACAACCCATCATTGGGAAGTTCATCAGATGGATGTGAAGAGTTCTTTTCTTCATGGTGACCTTTAGGAGGAGATATACATGGAGTAGCCACAAGGGTTCATACATGATCCTTCACTTGTTTGATGTCTTCAGAAGTCTCACTATGGCCTCAAACATGCCCCTCAATCTTGGTATGCCAAGATGGACTCCTTCCTTCTATCACTTGGGTTCACTCGATGCCATTCTAATCTGAATATGTATATTCTACATCAGGATGATACTCTCACTTTTCATGTCCTCTATGTTGATGACTTGTTGCTCATAGGGAGTTCCTCATCTACCATCAAGGTAGTGAAAAATTCCCTTCATGATCATTTTCTGATGTCAGACTTGGGCCTTCTGCACTACTTCTTAAGGATTGAGATCACTTAGTCTTCATCTGGTATCTTCATGGCACAACCAAAGTATGCACTTGATATAATCTCTAGATTTCACATGGATGATTGCAATCTTGCACCAACTCCATTTTTGTCAGGGGTCAAACTTAAGGCTCACTATACTTCACCTTTGGTGGATGCTACCTTGTATCATAAATTAGTTGAGAGTCTCATAGACTTGAGTCACATGAGGCCTAATCTGCTATATGCTATGGGTTTGGTTTCTAGGTTCATGTAGGAGCCACATGAGCTACACTTGAAAGAAGTTAAGTAGATTCTTCACTATGTACATGGAACTCACAATTATGGGATTCACTATGCATCTGGCATGGATATTAAATTGGTAGGACACATAGATTCAAATTGGACAGGTGATTCTTAGGATTTCAAGTCTACTTTAGGGTATAGCTTCTCACTTGGTTCCAGTCTATTTTCTTAGTCGAGCAAGAAGCAGTCTAATTACTCTTTCATCTATAGAGGTTGAGTATTGAGGAGCAGTTAATGCTACTAATGAGGTCATCTAGCTTTAGAACATTCTCACTGAGTTTGGTATTCCCTTCCAAAATCCTACAGTCATCTTTTGTGACAACTAGAGTGTGACACAGATCTCTTGCAATCCGATCCATCGCCACCAAACCAAACACATTAAGATCCATATGCACTACATTTGGGAGCTAATTCATGAGTAGATCATTGATCTTAGGTACCATTCGACATCAGAGCAGATTGTTAGCATCTTCACAAAACCCTTCACTGAAAGCAAGTTCCTTCATTTGTGAACTTTGTTGGGGGTGCAGCTGGTGTCCACTTCAAGGGGCATTTTAGTCCTCTTTTCTCCCTCTATTCTTGTGGGGTGTTCTCTCTACTTTGTTTGGGGGGCTTCTTCTCTTTGGGGGGAATTCATTGTACATGGGTACCTCATTAGGATTGATTTGTTAGGACCCATCTTTTCACCCACCTAAGCTATGCTTAAGCGGGTGTTAGTGTAGGTTTTCTATTTTCCTAGTGGGTTAGTTATTTTTCCTATTTCCTAGGTTTTTCGTACACTTTTATTAAGCTTTCTTAGGTTAAATAAAGTGAGTTTAATTAGTGAGTGGATGATTTGAGGTGTCGACATCCTACAAGGGAGGTGGCATTTCCTATCATGGGAAGATGCTCTTGCTATCTTTAGCTCGTATGGTGGCCTCTCCCTATTGGTCAATTTTTCTACCTCTCCCCTCTCCCTGGTCAATTTTTCTACCTCTCCCCTCTCCCTGGTCTATATAAACTCACTATCTAGCTTGTATTTTACATCCTTGTTGCATCTTGTATGATAATTATCGTTTAATATGAAAAGAGCTGAAGACAATGGGGTTAAGGGTTTGGGTTGATCCTCCTTTCACCACTAAACATTCAAGGACATTCAACTGAGTAGAGAACTCTACTACAAATCTCCTGTCACTTGGAACATAGGGGAAGATTAGAATTGTGTGAATTTGTTGTTCAATTAAGTCTAATTATGCTCAAAACCCTAATTTCATGAAATCATAAATAAACAAACAAATTACAGAAAATGATTGCACACAAAGAAATCAAATGACAACCAACTACATACTAGATTTCAAAGTTCGGTGTGCGGAAAAGTCAGGAACTAATGAGTGGGTGCCCTAGTCCACTATACTTTCTTTTGTTGAGATCTCTAAAGAATGTCTGCGCCCTGTTCCTGTTGTCACAAAGATTTCACCGCTTCAGCATCCAAAGGACTAATGAGCAGGAGCCCAAGTCCAAGCCCTAGTTCTATTCTCAGATTTGCAATTATGACAATCCTACAACTCCACTTCTTTTGCTTCCAAAAATTGTAACATGCAATCATAAAAAAGTGGGTTGGGGGTTGTGGTGTTTAGTGGCTTGCCTCGGTTAACTCCTGGAGAGACATTTAAGTCTTCCGAACACTGTTGTTAGATAAAGAATGTGTATCCCTGCAAGATAGAGGCAAAATCCAAATGATAAATGATAGAAAACACAATTGATATCACCTTGTAGTGTAGATCCCATGGAAGGAAGATGCTCTTCATGCCATGAGGAGATGGAGTCAAATCTGTAATCACAAATACAATAACAACATAAAATACTACTTTGCAACACAATGAATGCCTTGAATCACTTTCACATAAGCCACAAGTTTGCAATGCCCATCTAGTTTACAAATGGATCACTAATCATGCTTATATATGCAACTACAAACATTCTTGCTAAGAATTTCATAATTCAAACTTGAGATGTCAGCATAGGACCTAATAAAACTGATACCCAAAAATAGGTCCTGACCCAAAATAGGGTAGGACTAGGGCATGGGTGCCCAAGTCCCCCCTGTATTTCAGATAGGATTTATGTTAAGCACATCCCCTAGGTCCCATTTGCCATGAAACTTTAGGGTTTTCTCATTGGGAGTGAAAGGAAGCTAGGTGTGTGGAAATCGCTTCCTACACTAATCTAAAGAGGAGAGAAGAGTATAAATTCATTTTAATCTTTACAATTACAACAATGTTAACATAAAAATGGAGATATTGCAGAAATACACAACACAAGAATGTAAGATAGAAGAAGAGGGAGACAAGATATATGTGGGGAAAACCCTTATGGGTGAAAAACCACACTCCAAAACATAGCTCAAATGTACTATCTAAACAATGAGGTTTACAATACAGTTATAGAGCCAATGCTCTTGCAGGAGTCTTCAACACTCATATCTGGAGATAACTTGGTAGCATAATAGTACCTATCAATCACATAATACATCTCCTCTCCAAAGCACCTGTTTATATAGAAGATACAAGGCAAAAATGACTCTATCTTGGGATGGGTGTCCAACATGGCCTCATGGCCCAAAATCCATGCCTGGGGACACTTGTCCAACACTATAGAATGTTCATGACACTTGTCATGTCACCCCATCCCAAAGAGGTTGCCTATTCCCAAGTTGGGCAAGGCAGATACTCTTATGACACTTACGACTGTCATAGAATTTGTCATAGCTGTCATATCTTATAGCTATAAGAGAATCTATCATACACATGATATAAATAGCATATTCTCTTACAACATGTCATAATCCTCCTTAGGGCACCAAAAGATGCCTTCTTCCAAGATGCCTGGTGACACATGTCTTCACCTATCATAGAATCTTCCATTTATGACTCTTATGCGTCATAGATTTGTCATAGGAATATGTCATAACTATTTTAGTCAATATTCCCTTACACACTATCCAAGATGCTGACACATGGAAAAATATTCCTACCACTAAGTGGGATTCCTATCTCCTCATGTGATGACAAATTTACATGTTGTCACCTTCCACGTAGGATGACACATCATCGTGCCAACTCCCACAAGATGACAAAATAGGATTTGCATCCTAATTACATAATAGGCAATAAATAAATAAATACAAGGAATTACCAAGGTTGAGACACCTTAATTCCCAACAAGAAGTCACCATTAACATGGAAGATGCCTAAATGTATTCTAAAGGACCTAGGAGCTAAACCTTAAGAGGGAAAAGCCCCCAAGGGGACATTTTCTGATGTAACATTTAGCCCCTACTTTAATGTATGTATAAACACAATGCCAATACATGAATTAAAGTACACTCAATAAGCATGTAATAAACATGCCAATCATGGAGAAGACATGCCAATCACAATGAAGATAGTAACAAGCATGCAAAACATGAACAAGATAGTTACAGTCACACAAAACATAAAGAATACAACATTGAAGACACGTAAAACACAGTGAATGAAGTGATTATTTCTTTTTCTTATGTGAAATGCAAATGCAAATGCAAGAAAAGTAAACACACCACCCAAAATGTAGGAGGGACTCATCACCCCCGGTCTTTAGACTACATTTGAGGTAACAAAAACGCAAAACAAATCTCAGAGTACAAAAGGGACTCATCACCATTAGTCTTTAGACTGCACTTGAGAACAAACATGCCATACAAATCAAGCACACCATACAAATCCCAAATCATAAGAGGGACTTATCACCACCGATATTTAGACTATGCTTGGGAACAAACATGCAACACACACACACATGGAAGATAGAGAAAACATGATAAACAAGTGATGGAAGAAACCTATTGCTAGTTTCGCATCCATCTTAGGCACATTACATGCACACTGATGATTGGGCTTCACCACAACAATCACCGAAGACACACTTAAGGGTTAGGATATTTTTAGATCTGCTCCCCACCTACTTGGAGGACTTTTTGAAAATGATAGGATTGTACAATCTCCTTGAGAAATACACCATCCCCCCCTCGCATGGAGGACTTAAAATGAAAAGGATATGCATGATATCCCGCCTCCGCAGAGGTCTTAAGTGATTGAAGTAGATTTCAAGATTTACAAACACACTTTGCTAGCATCTAAATTAGATAGCTTACCTTATATATGCCCCCACCTTAAGGTGGTTGATATCATGTAATGATGTCAAGCACGTTAAGGTAGGAAGAAAACACACAAGGGAACACAAGCTCTCACAAGTTTCATGCCCCTAGGAGGTGACATGTACATTACGATCACCAAATGTTCCCACAAACATGTAATTTCCTATAAGAAAAGGTGTTAGCATCCATATAATCATGATAAACAACAATGCTTGTAATCATTCATATAGAAAACTGAGGAATGCAAGATCCAAGATAGACAAAGTGCACGGAGCAACAGTATTGTTATGTTTTGTATATACGATAAGACAACATCAAGATCACACGGAGTGATTCTACTAGCCAAGCATCAGATAATATATAACAACCCCATTGTCATGTATGGACTAGGTCCATTTTTTTATTTTTCACTGAAGGGACACTAGGTCCATATCAGTATAATAATTTTTTTGTCATCTACCAACTAGATAGAATCACTAGAAGAAGGTAAACAATAAATCAAGAGAGAAGAACAAGTGCCTTAGGGACAATCACATAGGAGGGTGCCCCCAAGTCACCAACTACAACACTATGTCCTTAAGACACAACACACAACAATGAAAATAGAGGAGAAGTAATATAGAAGAAGAGTCACAACAGAGGTGGTCTCCTAGTATCCTAGACCTTACAAAAGAATCAAGGGTCATCCCAGGAGGCCTAAACAACACATAACACATCACGAGAGAAGCACCACATGAGAGGGGAGGTCACATAAACAAGTTGATTATGCTATGACATAGGTGACTACTAGGGTTAGAAATACTTACTTGTAGGGACAACTGAACTAAGGGTTATCATCGAGCAAATCTATGCCCTTTTTTCGTGGATGAGGTGGGTGGTCAAAATTTTCTTTATCCTCTTCTATCATACCAATTATGTGATCAAAATCAAGCTAACCATTTACTACTTCTATCCCTCCAATGATTTCATCATAGTCATAAATAGGAGAGTCTTCTAATGAGGCTTGTTCTGTGAGGGATGTTTCTGCATCCACTAATGCTTCATCTTGGCTAGGGAGAGCATTGGAATGAAAGAAAGGTAAAGTGTTGTTGAAAGGTTTGATTTTTGTATCATTACTAAAGTTATCCATAGCCTTCTCATCTAGGCTCTTGGTCACTCAAAAGTCAGATAACTTATGGGATTATTATCATTATTTTCATTGTCGGTATCATCATCATATGTTGTAGCTATTAATTCCAAACTATTAAGAGAACCTTCACACTCATCATTCATAGTGTGTTTTATTAATTATTTTACTACCCAAGGGTATGTATTAATGAGAGATACAAAGTTTCCAAAATCAGGTACATAAACAAGGATTTCAAGTGAAGAGCACATAAATATATCCTTGTGATACATAGTTTGTATATAAGTAATGACATGAGGGTTATATTAAGAAATTTGTAGAGGTTCTCAAAGTTTGTGATGTATGCATTTAAACATTTGAAAGAGCAATTAGATGAAGATGCCATGTGCATATGTTTTCAAATCAATGTAATATCAGATTTTAAAAGCTTTTCAAAAGTTATGCAAGAAACAAGTGCAAAACTATGTGTGAAAATGACCTAGAATACTTGATTTTTCAACTTTTTTCAATGCAAATGAGTGAAAGAAGAGATGTTGTAAGGAATTTGATGAAGGGAAGAAAATAATATGTCTAATATCAATCTAATAAAGCAATAATATCCTTCACAACACAACTTTGATGCAATCCTATAATGATGACAAGTCAAAACCTAGTGAAAATATACTAAAATATGCAAATTTTCACCAATTTTCAATGTAAAGTCCCAATAAAAAGGGTGTTGTAAATAATTTGAGGAGGGACATCAGATTATAACCCTTATAACAGCCAATTAATGTATAAAAATCCTTCACAACATGCCTATGAAGCAATTCGAGAAAGACGATAAGGCCAAATCTAGTGAAAATGCAAGGTTTTCAAACCCTAGACATGAAATTTTGCAAGAAATACACTATGATGAAACACTACAGTGATAAATCAGTCCTAATGAGTGTTTTGAAAGGGTAGTAAAATCTGAAACAAGATTTTAACTACAAACCCTAGCTAATGCAAAACTAGGTTATTTGGAAAAATAGACAATTTCAAGCAATTTTTAACAATTTGATCATGAAAATGCAATGTAAATGAATGGTAAATGAAGAATTTATGTATTTTAAATTATATCTAATGATAATGACATAAATTTATTGAAATTAAATGCCAACTAATTTAAATTATTTGAAAATGCAAGCTAGAAATGCCAATTTTTTCAAAATTTTCAATTTTTTTGTAATTTTTCAAATGTAATAAGATGAACAATGAAATGAATGAATGTAAATATAAAGTACGACACTCAGCAAGGTGCAAAATTCAAAAGAACATGGGTTCACCAAAATGTTTAATATGAAAAGAGGTGAAGACAATGGGGTTAAGGGTTTGGGTTCATCCTCCTTTCACCACTAAACATTCAAGGAGATTCAATAGAGTAGAGAACTCTACTGCAGATCTGTTGTCACTTGGAACATAGGGGAAGATTGGATTTGTGTGAATTTATTGTTCAATTGAGTCTAATTACGCTCAAAACCCTAATTTCATGAAATCATAAACAAATAGACAAATTACGGAAAATGATTGCACACAAAGATATCAAATGACAACCAAATACATACCTGATTTCAAAGTTTAGTGTGAAGAAAAGTTGGGGACTAATGAGTGGGTGCCCTAGTCCACTGTGCTTGCTTTTGTTGGGATCTCTGAAGAATGTCTGCAAGCTGTTCCTACTATCACAGAGATTTCATCGCTTCAGAATCTGAAGGACTAATGAGTGAGCACCCATGTCCAAGCCCTAGTTTTCTTCTTAGATCTATAATTTTGATAGTCTACATTGCTCTCCTGCAACTCCACTTCTTTCGCTTCTGAAACCTGTAACATGTAATCGCAGAAAAGTGGGTTGGGGGTTGTGGTGCTTAGAGGCTTGCCTCGGACAAGCCCTGGAGAGACATTCAAGTCTTCTGAACATGTCAAATAATGAGTGCGTATCCCTGCGAGATAGAGGCAAAATCCAAATGATAAATTATAGAAAACATAATTGATATCACCTTGTAGTGAAGATCCCATGGAAGGAAGATACTCTTCATGCCATGAGGAGATGGAATCAAATCTGCAATCACAAACACAATAACAACATAAAATATTGCTCTACAACACAATGAATGCTTTGAATCACTTTCACATAAGCCACAAGTTCACAATTCCCATCTAGTTTACAAATGAATCACTAATCATGCTTATATATGTAACTACAAACATTCCCACTAAGAATTTTGTAATTCAAACTTGAGATGTCGGCATAGGACCTAATAACAGTCATAAAACTGACACCCAAAAATAGGTCCTAACCCAAAATAGGGTAGGACTAGGGCATGGGTGCCCAAGTCCTCCCCCCTATTTTAAGCAAGATTTATGTTAAGCACATCCCCTAGGTCCCATTTGCCATGAAACTTCAGGGTTTTCTCATCAGGAGTCACCATTAACATGCAAGATGACATAAATGCATTCTAAAGGACCTGGGAGCTAAACCTTAAGAGGGAAAAGCTCCCAAGGGGACATTTTTTGACGTAACAATTATGTTAGTCTTGTGTAGAATCTTTGAGCTCTTAATGTAATTCTATCATCCTGACATTTGCATATCTCTCAAAATCATTGGTTTTCTTTTGTTTATGCATTTCTAGTTTATGTAGCTTAGAATTTCTCTTATAAAGTTCCTAGGTTATCAATCTATTTCATATTTCTAACACTTATGAATCAAGATAGTAATCATATAAAGTAGTATGGTCCATGATAATTGAATCTTGTGCATCAACATTACTGTCATGACTAGGTAATAGCTTGGTAGAGAAATTTATAGGTTTTGATTAGGAGGATCAACTGAATTATTTCCATCATCATTAATGCCTTCAACATGAATCATGTCATTATCAATAAGATCTTGTAACTTATACTTCAAACCGATGCCAAATTGAGTATTATCTCTTAACTCTATGAATATTATAATTTTTTTTGCTTTTCATAATTATTGGTAAGTGTTTTTCTAAGATAAAATGGATTAGTAGGAGGAAGAAATTAATCAAATTATATCTTGAAATAAACTTTGAAGTATAATGTCCACGTTAGTGTAGGTTATTATTTCCTAGTTGGTTATTTTGTTTTTCCTATTCCTAGGTTTTTCCTAGACTTCTAATTAAGCTTGCTTAGGATTAATTGAGTATTAGTGTGAGTCGGTTCCATGTGTCAGCATCTTCCATGGGAGTTACACTTGCCTATTTTAGGATATTATGGTGGACTCCTCCAAATGGTCGTATTTGCCACCTATCCCCTCTCTCACATTCTATATATACTCACCTCCTAACTAGTCTTAGGTACATTTTATTTTGTAGCTATTTGCTTTTACATTCTCCTAATGCTATTTTTCTTTTGTAGCATTTGCATTTCTCTCTTGGAGAATAACTCTCTATTGTTATTTTGATCTTGTGTTATTTACATTCACAGTTTATTATCTATTCATTGCAGTAGTTTTCTAGGTTATTAATCTTTTCAGATTCTAACATGGTCTCAGAGCAAGTTTAGAATAAAATTTTCCATATTTGAAGAGATTCGGGGGGTTATAAATAATTTTTTCTTGTAGGTTTCCCAAAAACCTAGTATTCTATTCTTTTGCATCTTTGAATGATCTGGAGAATCATAAAATTTTAAAGGAAATATTTTATCCTCTAGGTTTTGTACTTGTATTTTCTAAAATCTAGGTATTTGCAACATTTTGGTAATCTTGGGAGATTTTTTAGTGATTCCATAGTGTCTAGAAGGCTTGAGAAAGTCAGATCTGGCTTTTGTTTCATTGAAATTAGAGCTTAGAAAATCAATTTGCAAACAAGAGTTTAAAGCACAGATTTGGAGGTCAGCTTTCATACAAAGTGTTTTCAAACCGAAAGGACCTCACCATCCAAAAGGCCCAAAAACTCCTATTTCCATATAAAATTTGCCTATTTTTGGTATTGGGTGTTTCTGAGGAAATTTTTTTTGACAAAGGGTCATATGGTCCCCTAACACACAGTTCGAGGTATTTTTGGGTAAAAAATTAAAAATATATATATTAAAGCACCTAGTGCTTAGCGCTTAAGTGGTCAATGCCTAACACTATTCTTTAGATGCTTGACCCCCTCTTTGGCAGGGACACCCTCTTGGCCCCTGTGAGTCACTGTTTACATTGCTAGTGGTCTCCTAAACCACCAATGCCCTCCTCCAATTAGCCCCGCCACCCCAACAACCCTTCAGACTACCCTCAGCCCGTTTGTCACTCTATAGCCACCTCCATCGCTAGTGCCTCCCAGTGGCATTTTTAGTTTATAGTCCCATTGTTATCCTATGCAAACCAACTTATTTTAATTAGATTCTAATGTGTGATTTCCACTCAAAATAGTTGTAAGGAGTTAAGATGGGAATTGTTATTTGATCCAGGATGTAGAAAATGCAAAAAATAAAGTGCTAAAAAGAAGTGAACACTAGAATGCCAAAACACCCCTCTTTTCACTAGAATCAAAAATTGCCCCCCAGAGATTACAATGTTGGTACTTTATAATTCAGTACATTTACAAGGATTTTCTCAAATTACAATAGTCTTAGGGCCTATGAATGGCCAAAAATCAACTCTTGATACAATATGATTTTGAAACAAAATCTGGGAAAATACTTGTATGGATGTGTAGTACTCTTCAATAGCTAAATCTAACACTTGTTCATTTGCAAAAAATGGAGTTCTAAGGCACAAGATATAGCTTATTAAAGAAAAAAATAACTACCAGATTCAACCTTTAACTTATGGTAACAAAGGGAAAAATTACTTATCAAAACCTCCATGTATGGCAATTTCATCTTGCCAACTTTTCGGTGACTATAAACTAAACTTGCTAAAGATGAAGAAAAGCCTAAGTAGTTTAACAAGTGTGATGAGGCCTATGGTACTTTGTGTTTGTCTGTGTCTCATGATTTTCTCTTTCATATTGAATCTTTAAATTCACCAAATAAAATATAGACAAAGATAGAAACATTATTTGGCACACAAGATTCAATGAGGGGTCATATGTTGGAAAATGAAATAATTAGTTTGAGTCTAGGAAACTTCAACATGATCCAGGATTTCTTCACCAAATTAAAATCACTAAGGTTGCAATTAAAACAATGTGGAATTGAAAAGAAATATGAACAACTGATTCTTAGTATTCTTTCTAAGCTAAGTTCTAAATAATCATTATTTGTTTGCTACTAAGGGTGCACTTGGGACATAATTCTCCATGCCATCATTGGATGATTTTGCTATCTCTCACACACAAGAGAAAGATAAGCTAATCCTTATGGGCACTCTAAAATCCTCTGTGACATGCCCTGGCTACCAACCAAGGCACAACAGAATAGAAAGGACAAAGTAGTAACAATAATGATAAGAAACAAATGAATAGAAAGGAGAAGGGTCAGAAACAAGTTGATCCAAAAGTAGCTAATGAGACCCAATCTTCTAATGGTGATGTTTTTTTCCCTGACTGGATGCTCATTCCCAGATTTCCCTACAAGGTAGCCATCAGTGATCAACAGGATCTTTGGGCCAGGGGCTAACAGTGTAGGAGATAGACTCTATTGTTATCTCCTCTTCTTCTTCAAGCTTTGCAAAACCTAGGGGGTATTCCCTATTCAACACCCATGAGAATATGCTTGTGGGTTGGCTTGGGATGTTGATACAAGGCAGATAAATCCTCCTGTAAGTAGACCAAAATTGTAGGATAAGTGCAAAGGGGCTACCTTTGGGCCTATGTTTAGTTGTGAATCAGAGGATCTTGGTCCTAAACTACTTCTAAGGTCCAAATGGTTTGATTTGGAAGTATGAGTTTGATTTATGTGTTTGGATGCAAAACTAGGACTTGGTGTGTAATCTCAATGTAGAGCTAGATTGGTGCCTATCCAGGGCTCGGAGTCAATAGACATACACCTGTGAATGATCAGCATGAACACACTAAAACTAGATTTCAAGGGGATGTTGTGGTATCTGCCTTATAGATACCCTCCAAAACAGTGTGTTAAGTGATCTCTACTTATGGTATCCCTATTGCAGTATATCTTTCCCAACACTTAATCTGAAAACATTTTAATCTACCCCTTGAGTAGAAGTTGAAAGATCAAGCATTCAATACATCAAGTCTATATTCTAGAATCCCAGACACCCCTTAGATATCTAGATTCAGAAGGACACATGCAATACTGGGGACAGAATAACAAAACACATGCAGATACAACATTACTCATATAAAACCAATCATGAAATTAGTAAATTCATGCATGAGACATACAACAAGAGATACATAAACTCACAAGACACCCAGGTAGGGCCATCACAACCAGTTGCATCTTATTACAGCACCAAATTGTCCATTTTTCAACCACCTTGAATTGAGTAGCATCATTTGCTTATAAAGCAGGATGATGTACTCCCTCATTAATCACATGGCAGTCCCCAAGACATCACTAGGTGCAGTGCATCACCAAGGGGCATCAGAAACATTTAATGCAGTCGCACAGATAGGAGGGAAGGGGCAAGTGAGATCTTGACCTGCATCACCTTGTCATGATTTTCTGTCTAAATCGAGTAGTTGGCGTGTCCTTCCGACCCATACCTCTGTGCAATCTTGCCATTAATGGCATATCAACTCATAGCCTCAGGATGCAGTAGTTTTGTGTACCTTGCAAACCTCCTCCCACCAAAATGCACATTCATGCATCGAGAAAAACCTTTCTTTGAAACATCACCATCGATCACCTTGCTTCCTGCTGAGATTTATGGCGTAGATCATGCTACAAAGTTGGTGAGCAAAGATATATGTGCCTTGCAGGTACATCATGTTGACTTTCCTTTTAAATATCATGAGGCTGCATTATCCCACATTCACCCTGCAACACTCTTTTTAAAACTTTATATGCTAGGCCAGTTACATATATAATGTTGGTGATTTTGCTCCTGATAGCACCTAGCATAAACCTTCATCATCACCCATCGGCCAGACCACTTATATCGGTGAACCTCATATCCATCCTCCCGACATCATATATCACCTTGATGGAGTAATATCATCCCCATCATCCAAACCATCATCAGGAAGACCCAACACATCGAAAGATCACCTCCTGACACACGTCGATGACCAAAGTCATGCCGATGGCCTGCATATGCAAACATCCCCTGGATGTTCAAAAATCATCCTGACGTTAGCAAACATCCTGCCAAGCTCATCTGGATAATTTGCACCACCTGATAAAAGACATCGCCCTGATAACAAACCTCATCGTCATATCTGCAAATGTCTTGATGATGTCATCATCACATTATAATGTTGGGTCAGATTGAAAACTTGAAGTATGACCCCATCGAATCTGGATGACGTCAACAACATATCACCTGAAGGATATCACCCTGATAATTGAACATCCTGATGATGTCATCATCACATTTAGAGCAAGGGTGATATTCAAAAGATGACTTGATATTTGGAATATCACCCAATATTGAGAATATCATCCTACAGAGAAAAAGATGAAGGCAAAGGTTGAGCGGATATCACCCCCGTAGGAACATGACATCAGTAGCATCCTAATGTTGAACAAACATAAGGTGACAAAATAACATCAGGGTGATCTTAACAAAGATCACCTGATATTCAAATATGATGACCCCGATGAAAAGTGGGTCATACTTAGAAATTTCATAGTGCCAACATCAGGATGATCTTGACTAAGATGACCTAATGTTAAAATATCACCCCGTGCCAAAGGTCGGGTTGGCAAATGCATGATGACCCCCACAAGATATCTGGATATGATGAGAAATGACCCATGCAAGAAACATCAAGGGGATGTCTAGGAACATGATGATGATAGTGATATCCCCCTTTCCTCAGAATATCCTGATGATGCTGCAAAACATTGATAGGGTCCAAGACTTAGAAACTTCATGAAATCCTGGGAAGGTTCCTGCAAGCTAATAACCTGGAACCTAATAAATGATGCAGGCACCAACAGTGGCTCTAATTGGGGACGTGCAGGAACAAGGCTGTAGTGAGAACCAGACCTCTGGGCAGACCAGACAAAACACAAAAAAGCACCAATTGTACAAGATATTTACAATATACACATACTTTTACAAATGTGCACAGAGGCAGATCACTTATGCAAAATAAAACTTGAGGAATTGACCATACACAGGCAATTTCAGCATCTCACTATCTAGGGCTTGGAGGACATAAGAATCCTTCCCATAAGTATTGCAAACCTGATATGGGCCCATCCATAAGGGTTCAAACTTACCATGTTTTCCCTTATCCTGACTTCTTGCATTCTAGATGAGCACCCAGTCATTTATCTGGAGCTTCCTTTCTATAGCTCTCCTGTCAAATAGATACTTCACATTTTGTTGTTTCTTGAGATTGATTTGGTGGGCCTCCCTTCTGCTTTCATCCAGTGCAACCAGCTGGTTTATTCTTTCTGTTATGGAGTCTTCAATCTCCTCATCATTCTCTTGGATGAATTTGTAAACTGGCAGGAGATTGTTTATAGGCAGCCTGGCTAATGCACCATATACCAGCTCAAAAGGTGACCTTCCAATAGCTTTTTTCATTGTCACCCTGTCAGCCCATAATGCCAACTTTAACTTTGAATCCCAAGCTCTCTTGTTCTTATCCACTATCCTCTTGATGATTTTCATGAGGCTTTTATTGCTTGACTCTGCCTGACCATTTCCTTGTGGGTGGTATGGTGATGCATATGATAAATTTATCCCATACTTGTTGCAAAAATCAACAAATTCACCAAATCTGAAGCACATAGCATTATCTGTGACTATCTTGAATGGTACTCCAAACCTGATGATGATATTCTCTAGGATAAAATCCATCACTATCTTACTTGTAGCTCTTTTAGTTGGAGTAGCCTCAATCCATTTGGTGAAGTAGTCAGTAGCCACCAAAATCCAACTATGTCCCCCACTTGACTTTTCTGCAATCTCCCCTATAAAATCAATTCCCCATTTCTGAAATGGAGCATCCATAGTTACAGTTCTAAGGGGCAGTGCACCTTCATATCTTAACTTTCTTGAGAACCTTTGGCAAGGGTCACATTTCCTTACCAGCCTTTGTGCATTTGAAAAGAGAGTGGGCCACCAATATCCTGCCCTAAGGATCTTATGAGCTATTGTTTGGGTAGTATAATGTCCACCGCACAATCCTTTATGCATGTCATTCAAAACATTGTTAGCTTCATCTTCATCCACCAATCTTAGCAGCACACCATCAAGGTTCTTCCAGTACAGCTCACCTTGAACAATAACATACCTGATTGCATGTAGTTTTAAGGTCCTCTTTTAACTGTCACTGAAATGGGAAGGGTAATTCAGATTTTGCAAGTAATATAAGATGTCCTTATACCATTTAGATTTTGATACATTGACATTCTCATTCTAGACTACATTGACTTGGCATGCTTCCAAGTTTGACTATGCCATCATCTTGGTTAATCCTTGTCCTCTTACCAACTTGGTAATTTGTATCTCTATGTTGAACTCCTATAGTTTTTTTATCCATCTGCACCTTCTTCTAGTCACCTCCTGCTGAGTGAAGATGTCTTTGACTACATCATGAGGCACATATGCAACTATCTGGGATCCTACCAGATATGGCCTGAAACTCTTGACTACTATGACTAGTGCATATGTCTGCTTTTCCATGATGTCATACTTTAATTCAGCAGCCTGCAGTGACATGCTGAAAAAAGCTATGGGCTGCTCAAATCCATCTTCATTTTTTTGTAGTAAACATGCAGCAACAGTATGGAAAGAAGCAAATGAAAACAATTGAAATGGCTTGGAAAAATTAGGAGATTTCAGCATAGGAGCCATCTTGATTGCTTCCTTGGTGTCCTGGAAAGATCTGCTTGCTTCACCTTCCCAACTGACAGTCTCTCCCTTCTTCAGCATTTTAGAAATGTTCCTTGTGGTTTTTGCAAAGTTGGGAAAAAATCTTCTAACAAAATTTATTTGTCCAAAGAAGGACTGAACTCCTTTCACTATTTTTGGCATCTAGATCCTGTCAATTGCAGCTACTCTTTTAGGATCAATCCTAACTCCATCTTTGGAAATAATGTGCCCCAGGAGCTTTCCTTCAACTACCCCAAAAGCACACTTCTTTGGATTTAGAGAAATGCCATACTCTAGTGCTCTTATGAAAATTTTCTCCAAGTGCATACAATGCTGCTCTTCCTTCTTTGAATAGGTAGTCAGATCATCCTAATATATAGCCAAGATTGAGTCAATCAACCCTGCAAAAGCAACGTCCATTGCTCTTTGAAATGTAGCACCTGTATTTGTTAGTCCAAATGACATCCTCACATACACATAAGTTCCCCATGGAGTGGTGAAGGCGGGCTTGTATTGTTCTGATTCTTTTACCTTCACCTGATTGTATCCTGAAAATCCATCCATCATGGATAGGAGTTCACAACCAGTCACCTTCTATAACATGAACTCCATATTTGGCAGTGGATAATTGTCTTTCAAAGAAGACACATTTAGATTTCTGAAATCAACACAAAGCCTAATATCACCATTCTTTTTTCTGACTGGGACAAGGTTAGACACCCAAGTTGAATGTCTAATTGGCACAATTATTCCTGCCTCCCTAAGCTTCTTGAGTTCTTCTTGCATTTTTGGAGCTAAGGTACGATTAATAGGCCTTTGCTTCTATCTAAATGGCTTAGCTCCAGGCTTCAAAGGGATCTCATGCTAGAATAGGTCCTCTCTATAGGCCTTTAGGTCCTCATATGACCAAGCAAAAACATGTTTATACTTTTTTAGCAATGCTATTAGCATGCTCCTGATGTGTGGTTTGAGCTGTCTACCAATGTATACCTTCTTGGGGGCCTGAGATGTCCCCAAATTTATCTCCTCTAAGTCATCTTTGTTTGTGGGAGATGTCTTTGTGACCAATTGGTCTCTATTGTCAAAAGCTCTTTCTAAAGCTACCAACCCTCTAGGGATTTTGTTAGTCTTCAGCTAAATTACTTCTTTCCCCATAAGAGTTTCTTTTCCATCTACAATTTCTACAAAATTTGGAAATCAATTTCTTGGTTCTCATATTCATCTATGCAGTGCAAAAATCTTAACAAGTCCTTGTCATCATCAAACACTTGCCAACTGCATATGTTCTCTAGTACTACAAGTCTAATTTTAACTTCAACATTTGTAACATCTGATAGAGTGATATCATCTGGCCTTAATGCTACATTGGCTAAGAAATCAGCCATGACATTTTTTGATCTCTCTAGCCAGCCTATTGAAAATGCATCAAATAATTCAATTGTATCCCAAACAGCATGCTTGTATTGTTTTAATCTCTTGTTCCTTGAGGCATATCTATCTCTAACTTGGGACACAATTAACTCAGAATCCCCAAATACTCTTAGCATCTCAATTCCATGTTTGAGAGCCATATTCAATCCTAGCAGTAGGGCTTCATATTCTGCAATGTTGTTTGTACAAGCAAATTTTAGCAAGAAGGAGAACTTTATAAGCCTACCAGTTGGAGACAAGAATACAACTCCAGCTCTAGAGCCTTCCTTTGCACAAGCTCCATCAAAGTACATAGTCCACAGGCCCTGTTGATCCAGCTCCTGCATGCAAATGTCCTCCTTTTGGTTTTCTTGATCATTTGAGACCACTCTGAAATTATCACAGTCGGTGTTCACAAAGCATATCTGTTCCTCTAATTCTTGATTCTCCATTGTCTCTGATGATCTTTCCTCCCTGATCAATTTGACATCCTTTCCATTCATAGGGATCATAGCATATGACAGGTCCAGTTGCATACTCCCACCAATGAGTACTGCCCACCTTCTTGACAATAACATGCCATACTGTGGCTTGATATCAACAACTGTTATATTCATCTTGTATGTCCTTTCAGGAAATGTTGCCAGTCTAAAATTCACATCCTTCATGATTCCAATAACTGGTACCTCTCTGGCATCCATAGCATAACATTTTCCACATGCTTTATCTATTTTCAATCCAGCTTGTTGCATGATAGCCAGATGCATGATATTTGTTGATGCTCTTGAGTCAAGCATACAATTCCTGATTATTTTTCTGTTAATAACAAGGGAAACATAGAAAGGTTCCACCTGTGAAGGGTACTTTGTCATGGTCACCCCCAGATACACCTCAGGAACTTCATCTTCTTCATTGCATAAGGCATGCCTCTTACCTTGAGTCTCATCATTCTGCTTGGCTTGACAAGGCATTCCTGAAATTAAAGATACTATTCTATTCTTGATTTCTTCAACCTTCATTAGTTCCATTAATGGGATAGAAAGCTTTACCTGAGACAAGACCAGAGCTATATCAAATGGACCATAATTTTGAATAACAATTGTGGCTTGCTCCACAGTTTTATTCTTATCTTGAACGGATCCGGCCTTAGTCTTTATGGCTGCTTGACTATCACCCATAACCTGAGGGTTCTTACTTTGGTCTTCATTCTGGGGGCCTCCATTTTCTGATCTGTGGAAATCATGACCTGGTTTTTGTTTGAAACCCTACTTATTATTGTTCCATTGTTTCTTATATGTTTCAGCCCCTCTATGATCACGCATTGGCTGACTTGCAGAAATGCCTTCTGGTTGATGTGGGCTGCTTACCTGAGCTTTACCTCTGAGATTATAATTGCTTTTGACTTGAGCCACTGCTGCAGCTATGAGAGCCCTAATTTCCTCATTAGAAGGTCTTTGCAGGTTACTCAAAAAATTGTGTAAGCCCTGAGCATACACATAACTATCTTCATTATCCTCATCATAAAAAACCTACTGACAGGCCTGAGTCCCATCATCTGTACTCTCATCTGCATCATGAGAAGGATGCTCACTACTTATGGACAGCATATTACAATCATCATCATGTACATAATGTAGCTCATTGCACTCATTACAGGACATAGCATTACCATACAAAGACTAAGCAATCATGCATTGTGACTATGAATGTGGCATCTGACAGATTATGCATCATGGAGTATCATCAGCAATATTTACAGCTTTCTTCAAAGGATCAAGAGTTTCCTTGCTATGTGGAGTTCTCTAATTTGTGTTGTTATGTGGAAATACAGGCTTACCATTATGCCAATTGGTATTATATGGCATATCATGCAATGATGGTCTCTTTTCCTGTCTTTGGTAAACTTGCCTATCAGGACTTATCCCTTTTTCACTTCTAGCCAGTCTATAGCTTAGGTTCTTAACAACATTTGCCAGTTTATCAATTTTGTCTTCAAGGGCAGATGTACTACACTGAGTATTTTGAGACTTGTTTGGATTCTGTAGAATTTTCACATCATCTCTCCTGTTTGTCTTACCTGATGCTTTCCTGTTATTCTCAATATTTATTGCTATCTTGAAAGCATCCCTGAGAGTAGCAGGACCTTTATCTCTTAACCCATATGCAGTTTTGGCATCAAAAGCATTTATATACAATATTATGCACATTGGTTCATTTGGCCTCATGTGATGTGGCAATTTGTTCAATACTTTAGTAAATCTTGCATTAAAATCTGCAACCTGCTCATTTGACCCTTTAGTGATACTAGTGAACTCATTTACAAAAAAGCTAGGGTCAGTTTTATCACCATACTGCTTCTTAAACATCCTTTTGAAATCATCCCATGATGAAATGCTTCTATCAGGCAGACCTTTGTACCACTCCTTGGCTTCATCAACTAAGGATTGCATAAATGATTTCATGAAAACATCCTCATGCTCAACCTCAAAGTTGTCCATGACATTTTGAAAAGCTTTTAGATGATCTTCCCCTAACATAGTATCATTTCCTAGAAACTTTGGCACTTGAAGCCTTACATGCTTGTCAATGGGGTTAGGATAACCAGGAATACCATCAAACACCAGCTGTCTAAATCTATCTAGCTACATCGGCTATCTACCAAATTGATTGGCATTGGCATTTCTGTTTGCATTTTGATTTCTTACATTGTTTAATGGTATTCTGGCATCATTTACATTCTGTCTTTGATCATTATGCTGATGTTGGGGCTCATTCATATACTAATTTCTCATCATATTTACATTATCCAAGGTGGGGATTGCATCCTGTTGAGCAGTCCTCAAGGCTTGTACCTTTTGTCTCATGTCATCTCTAATTTTTACGGCTTGTAAATATTCAAATTTAGTTCTCAAGTTCCTTATTTCTTTAGCCAATTGCTCATCACTAGGCATGGAGGTAAATGGTCTCATACCATTCTGGTCATCATCTTCATCATCCCTTGGGGATTCAACTTCTTCAATTTTTTCACTAGGATCTAGGAAAGGGCATTCTTAAAATACCTCTGACCTCATCCTTAGGTTTCCACCTTGTTGCCTCTCATTTGTACCTTGGATATCAGCTTCTGCATTTGAAAAATAAGGTACATGTTGTCCTGATGGTCTAGGGTTATCCTGAGTAATATTAGTATTCCTGGGGGAACCCTCATGACTGGCCAAGACGGTTCCCTTTTTCCTATACATCATCCTTCTTTTTACTAGTAACTCTTCAAATAAAGGATTACGTAGGGATCTTCTCCCTTGCATACAAATTTTACTTTACCGGCTAGGAGATTGTTCGGAGTTGCCACCTATAACTAGGAATTATTTTTACCAGGGATGAAAGGACAATTTCTTTTACTGTATAATCCCCAGTAGAGTTGCCAAATCTGTTGGTTTTTTCCCTGACTGGATGCTCATTCCCAAATTTCCCTACAAGGTAGCCATCAGTGATCAACAAGATCTCTAGGCCAAGGGCCAACAATGTAGGAGATAGACTCTATTTTTATCTCCTCTTCTTCTTCAGGCTCTGTAAAACCTAGGGGGGTATTCCCTATTCAACACCCATTGGAATATGCTTGTGGGTTGGCTTGGGATGTTGATACAAAGTAGATAAATCTTCTTGTAAGCAGACCAAAACTGTAGGATAAGTGCAAAGGGGCTAGCTTTGGGCCTATGTTTAGTTGTGAATCAGAGGATCTTGGTCCTAAACTACTTCTAAGGTCCTAATGGTTTGATATGGAAGTATGAGTTTGATTTATGTGTTTGGATGCAAAACTAGGACTTGGTGTATAATCTCAATGCAGAGCTAGATTGGTGTCTATCCAGGGCTCGGAGTCAATAGACATACACCTATGAATGATCAACATGAACACACTAAAACTAGATTTCAAGGGGATGTTGTGGTATCTACCTTACAGATACCCTCCAAAATAGAGTGTTAAGTTATATCTAGTTATGGTATCCCTATTGCAGTATATCTTTTCCAACACTTAATCTGAAAACATTTTAATCTACGCCTTGAGCAAAAGTTGAAAGATCAAGCATTCAATACAGCAAGTCTATATTCTAGAATCCTAGACACCCCTTAGTTATCTAGATTTAGAAGAAGGACACATGCAATACTGGAGACAGAATAACAAAACACATGCAGATACAACATTACTCATATAAAACCAATCATGAAATCAATAAATTCATGCATGAGACATACAACAAGAGATACATAAACTCACAAGACACCCAGGTAGGGCCATCACAACCAGTTGCATCTTATTACAACACCAAATGGTCCAGTTTTCAACCACCTTGAATTGAGTAGCATCATTTGCTTATAAAGAAGGATGATGTACTCCCTCATTAATCACATGGTAGTCCCCAAGACATCACCAGGTGCAGTGCATCACCAGGGGGCACCGAAAACATTCAATGCAACCACATAGATAGGAGGGAAGGGGTAGGTGAGATCTTGACCTGCATCCCCTTGTCATTATTTTCTATCTAAATCAAGTAGTTGGTGTGTCCTTCCGACCCATACCTCTGTGCAATCTCGCCATTAATGACATATCAGCTCACAGCCTCAGGATGTAGCAGTTTTGTGTGCCTTGCAAACCTCCTCCCGCCAAAATGCACGTTCATGCATCGAGAAAAACCTTTCTTTCAAATGTCGCCATTGATCACCTTGCTTCCTGCCGAGATTTGTGGCATAGATCATGTTGCAAAGTCAGCGAGCAAAGATATCCATGCCTTGCAGGTACATCATGTTGACTTTCCTTTTAAATATCATGAGGATGCATTATCCCACATTCACCCTGTAGCACTCTTTTTAACACTTTATATGCTAGGCTGGTTACATATATAATGTCGGTGATTTTTCTCCCAACAACACCTAGCATAAACCTTCATCATCACCCATCGGCTAGACCACTTATATCGGTGAACCTCATATCCATCCTCCCAACATCATATATCACCCTGATGGAGTAATATCACCCCCATCATCCAAACCATCGTCGGGAAGACCCAACACATTGGAAGATCACCTCCCGACACACGCCGATGACCAAAGTCATGCCGACGGCTTGCATATGCAAACATCCTGCGGAGCTCATCCAGATAATTCACACCACCTGATAAAAGATATCGCCCTGATAGCAAACCTCATCGTCATATCTGCAAATGTCCTGATGATGTCATCATCACATTACAATGTTAGGTCAGATTGAAAACTTGAAGTATGACCCCATCGAATCTTGATGACGTCAACAGCATATCACCTGAAGGATATCACCCTGATAATTGAACATCTTGATGACATCATCATCACATTTAGAGCAAGGGTGATATTCAAAAGATGACCTGATATTTGGAATATCACCTGATATTGAGAATATCATCCTACAGAGAAAAAGATGAAGGCAAAGGTTGAGCGGATATCACCCCCGCAGGAACATGACATCAGCAACATCCTGATGTTGAACAAACATAAGGTGACAAAATAACATCAAGGTGATCTTAACAAAGATCACCCGATATTCAAATATGATGACCCCGATGAAAAGTGGGTCATACTTAGAAATTTCATAGCGCCAACATCAGGATGATCTTGACTAAGATCACCCGATGTTAAAATATCACTCCGCGGCAAAGGTCGGGTTGGCAAATGCATGATGATCCACACAGGATATCCGGACATGGTGAGAAATGACCCATGCAAGAAACATCAGGGGGGTCTCTGGGAACATGATGATGATAGTGATATCCCCCTTTCCTCAAAATATCCTGATGATGCTGTAAAACACTGATAGGGTCCAAGACTTAGAAACTTCATGAAATCCTAGGAAGGTGCCTGCAAGCTAATAACCTGGAACCTGATAAATGATGTAGGCACCAACAAGTGACAAGCCTAAGAAAGAGAAGGTCATGTTAGTAAGAGACACTGTACGACTTCATCATTGTTGTCATTGATGGCAACAAAGTCCATCCCACACATCCGTAGAGTACAATAGGTCTTTACTAGAAGTCAAACTAAAGAGTGTTTTGGTCCGGTGAGCAAGAACAGAGCATGCAACAAGGTCTAACAATCAGGTTTGGATCTCTTAGAGGAAGTATCTTAGTAGAGTGTGGACTTGGGGAAGTCAAGAGGAGTACCATGACTGCTACATTCCAGAGATTGAGCCTCCGGTGATGAAAGAGTGAAAAGATATGAGCACCTAAGTGTTAGGTTCCTGTTTGGTAGAGTAGATTGAGGAAGAACTGACCGACAGAGCATCAGACCTTAATCCGGATGAGAAATTGATGGTGATCAAGTTTCTTGAGGTATCACTCATGGTTGGCCAACATGATTGATGACTCCTATAACTATCTTTTTGATACACATCACTTAGTAATCAAGGATTCAACCGATAGACCAGAGTTTGGGAAAATCTTGAGTATTCTGGATGCCGACTAGAAAGATGTTGAAATCCTTGGTGTGGATATATATACCAGATGGATTTCGATGTGAAGGTGTGTGTGGTGTGATAAAGTGTGTGAAGAAAAGCAGAGAGTAGTGTGGGAGCAGCTATACAAATCTGGTATGTGACAGAACAGTAGCACTAAGTAGAGGAAGAATGAAGTGCAGCAGATCAGTGTATTGAGCTTAACCAGAACTGAACCTCAGCATATGTGGATGCCCCTGATCAGTTCAAATACCTGGTTACTTTCTATATACCTTGTAGGCAGTGATTCTCTTGTAGGCAGTGAGCCTCTTGTGAGCAGTGTGCTCGGGCAATGAGCCCTAATTGCTAAGTGCCATTTTGTACTTCTTATTCATTTAATAGAGAATACAATCTTGGGTTAGTCACCCCATGGTTTTTCCCTTAACAGGGTTTTCCATGTCAAAATCATTGTGTTATGTGTATTGAATTTATTTTTGCCCTCATGGTTATGTATGCTTATATGTTTGATGTTGCACTAATTGTTTAAGAAGAACAGGAAGTTAAATTATTTAAGATAATTGATTCACCCCTTCTCTCAATTATCTACCTTGTTTCCAACAATTGGTATCAGAGTTAAGTTCCTCCAAATAGAGCCTAATAGCTTGAGGAAGATCTGGGAATCTCAATGGATATGTATGGTATGAGGGAACAACTTCAGTCTACCCTAGATGATCTTGAGCAATCTCACTCTGAAGTCAATAACCTGAGGGAAAGACTCAAACAAGCTAATGACTTCATAAATGAACTAAAAGAAAAACTAAGTATCTCTGTGAAAAAGAGAAAGGAACTTCTTCAACAATTAGCAAGTCAAAGTGAAGCCAATGATACTAATGAAGATCTGAATGAGAAAAACAAGCTATGTGAGAAGCTATCAAAAGAGGTCATTATGGTGAGACATGAAATGGAATCAAGGGTTATGAAATTCACCCAAGAAATTGAGGAGAAAAGAAAAATTGAAGATAATCTAAAGCAATCTCTCAAGGAGAAATCAGAAGACTGCCACAAAATGGATAGAATAATTAGGCATCTGGAATCTGATCTTGAAGAAGCTAGAAACAATGAAGAACAACTTGAAAATCAGATAGACACTCTTAAAAGGGATCTTCAAACAACAAATGAATACAAAGAAAAATTCAAGATAAGATCTACTCAACTTGAAGTTCTTCTTGAAAGCCAAAAGAGGGTAGATGACAAGCATGGCTTGGGATATGAGAAAGGTGAAAGCTCTAGATCTAGTTAGAAGAACTCTAGATCAAGAAATCCAAGGTACGGGCCTAGAAGACATCCGGTAAGATAACCAAATGCTCAAAAATATCCATCCTTCAATGGATACTGCTACAACTACAATAACTTTGGTCATAAAGCAAATCAATGTAGAAGAAGAATGAATCAAACTAATTCATCCTTCTCTAGACAGTGTTTTATCTGCAAAAGGTACGGTCACAAATCTCATGAATGTAGAAATATGCAAATAAACAATTTATTCAATGGTAGATGCTTTGCATGCAATAGAATGGGACATATGGCTAATCAATGCAGATCAAGAGGATATTAGCCAAATATGCAAAGAAATGTTATTTTCTACAACTACAATAGAACCAGTCACATTGCCAAATTTTGTAGAAGTAAGAATCAGGATAAAAGGGGTTCGGTGCATCATAATCAAAATCAAGACAAAGGAAAAGGAAAAGTGAATGCAGATGAAGTTCAAAGGGAGATGAACAAGATTTGGGTGAAGAGAAGTACAAAAAATGTTGGGGATGGATCTACACCAGAATCTGGAGCTGATATTCCTTTCAGAAACTAAATAGATGAGCTCTGGCTCAGGGGGAGTCACAAAGGAAAATAAATTCCCCCAACCAGTCAATCGGTGCCTGAAATTGGCACATGGAAAGTTGTGGATTAAAAGGGCTCTCAGAGAAACATCTAAATAACCCTTGGTCAAAATATGAAAGATCCCCAAGGAGTTTGAAAAGGTTAATCATCCAAGATTAATTCAGTTTGACAATCATCTGGCAAAAGCAAGATTTTGATAGTTAGATCCAGTATGATTCAAAATTGAAATATTTGGATTTGCGGTTAGATGGAATGATTAGATAAAGGGAGATACATTGCGAGTTATCATTCTAAGTACATCTCAGTGATTTGGAAAGATCTGTTTCAGAACAAGAAGAACAAGGCAACCAGAATGACTTAAGTTGTGCATTTGTTGCAATATGGAATTAGGGTTTGTGTAGAAATAAAAGGGTTCTTTTGTTCATCATTTGCACATTTGCATTCAAGAAGAAGAAAGAAAGAGCTCTGCAATTAGATTGCTTCAATCCTCTCAAGGATCAACCGTAGAACTCGATTCAACCAGTGATCTTTTCAGCTCTTATCATGAACCCTAGATGCATAAAAAGGTATTTCTGCTCTTGAATATCTCTCTCTGAATCTTTTGTAAGATGGCTACTCTGAATGTTGTTAAGATCACTGATAGGCCGTGCCCTAAGTTTAAGAAACATCCTTACAAATCCCTAGAAGTTGATCCCCTAGGTGCATTCTCTAGCATTCCACATGGGATTCTACACGTAGAAGATGTTAGGGTATACATTCATGCCAACATTGAGGAATTTGGGGAATCCAAGCTGATGGATATCTATCATAAGGAATTAATAGATGAATCATTTGAACTCAAACCCCAATACAAGGCCATCTGGGATAAGCATTTTGGACATTGCATCCATTTCCCTTATTTTGTAGAAGATGAATGGGTCTGGTATGTTCTGAGCAGAATGCATGACAACTTCATGTGGCTGATGAGGCCATTTAACATCACAAAAGATGTCACTAGGGCGGTAACCAGATTGCACTCATCCGGTGGGTTGCCTGCTCTCAAATTAGTCAAGAACCAAACTGTAAGTGAGGCTACCAGATCAAAATTTGATAAAAGAGCAATGACAATTAAGGATATCACAGATCCAGATATCAAATTTGCTTCTATGATAATTGGCTACAAAATATATCACTCTAGCAGGGAGAATTCTGTATCCAGAACAACAATATACACTACTTATCAGATGCTAAGGGAAAATGCTAGTTATGATCTTTGTGAGCTTCTCCTAAACCAACTGTTAGAGAATTTGTAGAAAATAAAGAAGGATAAGAAGAATTCATTTAAGTACGGTGACTTAATACTATGTCTATTCATGTCTATTCTTCTACTATATGAATGAGCTACCCGGAACTAGTAGCTGGATATGGCAAAATGACAGACTTGTTGCCATACAAATCAGAGATTATATGTATGAGCTTGTTGATGCCAAGGCTCAAAGCATAGCTCTCTGGGGATATTTCAAGAATTTCCAAGGTATGATGCAAGCCAGAGAAAGAATTCCTCAGGCATTAGTGGAAAAATATAAAGATACAGTGTGCTTTATGGTAGATACTGATCAATGCCTAATGGAGGCAGTAGAGCCTAGAATAGTCTGGATTATGCCAATGGGCTATGAGGTGGATGAGAAAATTTTGGAATTGCATGTCCATCACCTACTAAGTTAGCCTAAGGACCTTGAGGCAGAAAGGTTTGGAACCTTTGAAGAATTGAGTGTGAAAATTCATGTTGAGCTAAGACAACCATAGATGAAAAGAAAGTGAGAAGGGAAGTAGAGTAAGTTGCCAAAAGATATGGCATTTCAAAAGGAACAGTCAATGCAAATAGAGAGAAACTAGAAAGAGTAGAGAAAGAGAGACAAGATGTAGAAAAAGAAAGTGATCCGATGTAAGCCCCCTCTCGGACTAGATCCTCAAAGAGTTCTGCACCTACCACCTCAAAGAACCAAAAAAGCCTAAAAAATGGAAGCCAAGACATCCGGAAAAGGAGAAAAGAGAACAAAGATAAAGGCCACAAGGTCATACACAAGCCAAAAGGATGATGAAGAGACAGAGACTGATGAGGAGATTAAGAAAATGAAGAAGAAAAAGAAAACTTTTGGGAAATCCTCTGCCGGTGAAAATAAGGAAGTAGAAGCAAAAACAATTGTTGAAAGGTCCACTCCTTTTGTTGATAATGTTATCAAGGTAATCATAGTGGATGGAAATCTGCAACCATTAACAGAATTTTATGATAAGTTTAGTGATACTGACAAGAAAATCCTGGAAGATGCTACAGTCAAGTATCTTAACATTTATAATAAGGCATTCATTGAAATCATCTCTCTAATTCCCAAAATTTTAGAGAAGGAACTTGAAATGAGAAAGGAGAATGCTAAGGCAAAGGACCTAGGAATCTGGGAACAAATTGCTATTGAACTCTATCCTTCCATTACCTCTCAACAAATGAACATGATCTTCAAGGACTACAAGGATGAGTTTCAGAGTAAAGCAAGAATGAACTAGCTTATGCTTGGAGAGACAAATCAAGTTGCCAAAGAAATAGAGGACATCCTCCAAAATGCATTTAAAAGATTCAATCTTCCTATTATAGAGGACATAGGTGATGAACCTTCTGACATGGTTGACAAAGGATTAAGTGCATCAAAGGAAGGTTCTACTGAGAAAACTGCAGAAGAATCAAAGGAGATAGGTGAGGAAAAGACTAAGGACTTGGATTCCTCTATTCTAGAAGAGGAAGTCCATGAAGAAGTAAACATCTCTCTTCCATATCCCCCATCAGACTCTAGAATTGAAGGAGAAGAAAGAAAAGAAGAGAGAATCAGTCAAGAAGAAGAGGCAAAAGGAGGAGAAAAAGATCAAATAGAGAAGACCCCAAGTGACAGTTTTGAGGCTGTAGAAGGAAAGAAGACTCTATCTCTAGCAATAGACACTGCAGAAGTAGTTAAAGACTTCTTGACCAAAGAAATGATGGAATTAGATGAATCAGAGCTATTTCAAGGACCACTCAATTTTGACTCTGTTTGGTCCAGACGATGAAGGTAGCATCTTTTTCTCAAGCTAAAGCAAAAGAAAAGCTTCTGAAGTCTCACATGGAAGACTGTGAGCTAATAGAGATTGCATCCGGTGTGCTAGAGAAAATCATGCCATACTTCCAAAAGGATCTTTCAACCTCCTCATCTAGTAATCTGAAATCTCTTGTTAATTCTGTTAGCACACATTTTGATTCTTTGGAGAAATCAGTAGAAGAGAAAGTTCGAAAAGAGTTTTTAGGTAAGAGATTCTCTAAAGTACAGGGGCTAATAGCAAATGATAGAAGAAATCTGAATATTGGAATAAAGAGCCTAGAAAATGCTCTTAAAGATGGCAGAGAATTATACAAATTTTGTTTATCTTGGTCCACAGTAACAACAGACATTACAAAGAATGTGGAAGAACAAGAGGGTAAACTATAAAGTTTATCCCAGAGTTTTGATCCTCTCACCTCATCCATAATGAATCAAGAGTGCCAGGCTATTGCCACTATAAATGAGATGAAGAAGCTTGAGAAGGAGAAGAAAAATAGAATACGCAGAATGAGTGAACTAAGAGGGATAATTATCCCCAAGTTAGAGGCAATGCATGAAGCCCTAACTGATGCTCAGACTATAGCCCGGACCAGTGATTTAGTAGACTTAAAGAGGGCAGAAGCCTTTGCATTTTTTTAAGTGGTCACATCTCAATTTTGGATGGGATGAAGTAGAGTTGGGCAACAGAATTTGTCCAGTTGAAAACAACTTTTGCAGATATACTTAAGTTAATGGAAGTATAACTTGTATATATGCGGCTATCTATAGGTTACCTTTTGCAAATTTTGGTGTGTGGATTCCACCCTTTTCCATTGATGTCAAAGGGGGAGTGAGGAGCAGTGAAAAATGTGGAATCTAGCTAAGGGGGAGCTTCAATAAAAAGTGTACATAAGATAGAGCATCAGCCAAGGGGTAGTGTGCTATGACACTTAGTCATTTTTCACTAAGTGTTGCCATCAATGCCAAAGGGGGAGATTGTTGGCAAGAGACACTATGTGGCTTCATCATAGTTGTCATTGATGGCAACAAAGTCCATCCCACACATCTGCAGAGTATAATAGGTCTTTACCGGAAGTCAGACTGAAGAGTGTTTTGGTCCGGTGAGCAAGAACAGAGCATGTAGCAAGGTCCAACAATCAAGTTTGGATCTCTCAGAGGAAGTATCTTAGCAAAGTATAGACTTGGGGAAGTCAAGAGGAGTACCATGACTGCTACATTCTAGAGATTGAGCCTCCGGTGATGAAAGAGTGAAAAGATATGAGCACCTAAGTGTTGGATTCCTGTTTGGTAGAGTAGACTGAGGAAGAACTGACCGACAGAGGATTAGACCTTAATCCTGATGAGAAATTGATGGTGATCAAGTTTCTTGAGGGATCACTCATGGTTGGCCAACATGATTGATGACTCCTATAACTATCATTTTGATATGCATCACTTAGTAAGGAAGGATTTAGCCGACAAACTAGAGTTTGGGAAAATCTTGAGTATTCCAAATGCCGACTAGAAAGATGTTGAAATCCTTGGTGTAGATATATATACCAGATGGATTTCGATGTGAAGGAGTGTGTGGTGTGATAAAGTGTGTGAAGAAAAGTAGAGAGCAGTGTGGGAGCAACTATACAAATCTGGTATGTGACAGAACAACACTAAGTAGAGGAATAATGAAGTGCAGCAGATCAGTGTATTGAGCCTAACTAGAATTGAACCTTAGCATATGTGGATGCCCTTGATCAATTCAAATACCTGGTTACTTTCTATATACCTTGTAGGTATTTAGCCTCTTGTGAGCAGTGTGCTCGGGCAGTGAGCCCTAATTAGCAAGTGCCATTTTGTACTTCTTATTCTTTTAATAGAGAATACAATCTTGGGTTAGCCACCTCATGGTTTTTCCCTTAACAGGGTTTTCCACGTCAAATCATTGTGGTATGTGTATTGATTTTATTTCTACCCTCATGGTTATGTATGCTTATATGTTTGATGCTGCACTAATTGTTTAAGAAGAACAGGAAGTTAAAATATTTAAGATAACCGATTCACTCCCCCTCTCAGTTATCTAGCTTGTTTCCAATAGGTCAAATGTGCCTATTGTAAATGACCCAGTCATGATGAGCATAAATGGTTGAAGAAACAAATTGATCACTTGAGTCACATTCTTGAAAAGAATAATATTAGTGTTCCTAAATCAATAAAATAGAGTTCTAATGAGGGGTCTAAAAAGGTGAAAGATAATAGTAAGGGGAAAGTGAAGGGTAAAGCTCTCATAGCATTTGCTTCACAACATTCCACTTCAGTTCTTGATTTGGGTGTTTCGCACCTCATGGCTTCATCTAAGGATGAACTTGCATCTTTGGAGCCATGTACTACACCTTCTATTTTGATGGGTGATGAAGCTCCTATTGATGTGTGTGGGAGAGGGTTTGTTGATGTGGGGGATGGCACATTCCATGATGTTATTTGTGTACCCTTATTATCAACTAATCTCCTATCAGTATATCAAATCACTCACATAGGTTCAAGGAAGCAGGTTGAGTTCACTCCTAATTTAGTGAAAATTCATGAGTTGTATAGTGGTTCTACAGTTGTGGTGGGGAGAGTAGATCATTAGTCACAACTTTATATATTTTCTCACTTTGTTCCTAATAATCCTTCATCTATTTTTCTCACTCATTCTAATGATGTGAGTAGATTATGGCATGAGTGGTTTGGCCATCTTATCTTCTATTTGTAGCACATCAACTAGTAGAGCATGGTCACACAGTTGCCTTTAGTTTAGTTTTTAGGTGGTACTTTCCAAGGTTGCATTCTTAGTAAGCATATTAAGGAAAATTTTGACAAAGGTAAGGCATAGAGAGCTTCATAGATACTGGAGTTACTTCACAGTGATTTCACTGGTCCATTTCCCCTTCCATCCTTCAGCAAGGCCAAATTTGTTCTAACTTTCATTGATGACTTTTCTCGATATACTTGGGTGTACTTTCTCAAATAGAAGTCTAAGGTATTTGATCATTTTCAATACTTTGAAACTTTTGTAGAGAAGCAATCCAAGAAAGCCATCAAAGTTTTGTACACTAAAAATAGTGGTGAATATGTCAACCATTATTTTGAGTAGTTTTACACTTTAAAGTGGGTTGATTTATAGCATTCAGTTCCATACACTCCCTAGTAGAAAGGTGTGGCAGAATGAAAGAATAGGTCCTTGAAGGAAATGATAAATTGGATGATTCACTCTAGATCTCTTACACCACAGTATTGGGTAGAGGCCATTAACTATGCTTGTTATATCCAAAACCATGTTCCTCACCGACTCTTGAAGGGAGTCACTCCTTTTGAAGCTTGGAGTGGTCAGAAACCATCAGTTAAGCACTTTTGAGTTTTTGGTTCTCCTACATGGGTCCACATTCCTGCAGAGAAAAGTAAGGCCATGGATCCACAGAGTAGACCTTGCATATTTGTAGAGTATCTTGATGGCATAAAGGGTTATCAATTTCTCCACCCTACTACACATGAGCTATTCATTAGGAGGAGTGTTTAGTTTTAGGAGGGCTCTTCGAGCTCAACTCATATCACTTCTCTATGTCCTTCTACCTTGACATTGGAGTCACTTGGGCTACTTGACAGATCTAATATGTTAGATTCACTTGAGCAGATTCTTGATGCTGAGGAATCTTCTACCTCCACTCCTAATGTTGAGAGTGATTACGAGGAATCATCTCCTTTGTCTCCTAGCATCATTTAGAGGGCGATTATTCTCCTCCAGATTCTTTGACTTCCTATCCACTTTGGGCTAGACAGACATTGTAGTTTGCAGGTGATTGGGTTTGGGATCCATCAGACACTAGGTAGACTAATTCATAATTCTAGGATGCTCCACATGTCTTCATTACTACTGCCTCTGATTCATAGTCCTTTCCAGAGGCTTCTAGTATTCTTGAGTGGGATACATCTATACAAGAGGAGTATAGTTCCTTGATGAGGAACCACACATGGGATCTTATCCCTCTTCCTAAGGGAAGAAAACTTGTTCGATGTAAGTGGATCTATAGAAAAAAATTTGCTAAAAATGGGTTAGTTGATAAGAACAAGGCTCTCTTAGTCACCAAAGGATTCTCCTAGGTTCCTAGGGTTGACTACTCTGAGATTTTTACACCAGTTTCTAGAATGAATTACAATCGACTTGTCCTCGCCATTATTGCATCTCATCATTGAGAAGTTCACTAGATGGATTTGAAGAGTGCATTTCTTCATGGTGACCTTCAAGAGGAGAAATAAATGGAGAATCCATAGGGATTTGTTCAAGATTCTTCACTTGTGTGTCATCTTTAGAAGTCTCTCTATGGCCTCAAATAGGCCCCTCGGGCCTGGTATGCTAAGATGGACTCCTTCCTTCTGACAATTGGCTTCACTCAGTGCCATTCTGATCCCAATGTCTATATTTTGTAGCAGGATGATTCACTCCTATTTTTGGTTCTATATGTTGATGACTTATTGATCATAGGGAGTTCTTCATCTACCATTGGGGTAGTTAATACTTCCCTTCATGATAGGTTTTTGATGATTGACTTAGGCTTGTTGCACTACTTTCTTAGGATTGAGATCTCTCAATCTACTTCCAAGATCACCATCACACATTCTAAGTATGTTCTAGATATGCTCTCGAGGTTTCACATGGTTGACTATAAGCCTGCTCTGACTCCCTTCCTTTATGGAGTCAAAATTGAGACTTAGTGTTCTTCACCTTTGGTTGATGGCATTTTGTACTGACAACTTGTTGGGAGTCTTATTTATTTGACTCACACAAGACCTAACATTTCATATGTTGTAGGCATGGTCTCTCGATTCATGTAGGATCCCCATGAGCTGCACTAAAAAGTAGGCAAGCGGACACTTCACTACATTCAGGGTACTCACAATTTTGGAGTTCACTATGCAGTGGGCATTGATCTTGACTTGGTGAGCTACACAAATTTTGATTGGGTAGGTGATTCTCAAGATTACAAGTCTACTTTAGATTACAACTTTTCACTTGGTTTAGGTCATGTTTGTTGGTTGAGCAAGCAACAGCCTACTATTGCTCTATCTTCTACTGAGACTAAGTATCGTGGGTTGTGAATGCTGCCACTAAGGCCATTTGGCTTCAAAATCTTCTCTTTGAGTATGGTATCCATATCAAATAGCCATCAGTCATATTTTGTGACAACTAGAGTGTCATTTAGATCTCTAGGAATCTAGTCCATCATTAGCAAACAAAACACATTAACATCCACATTCACTACATTTAGGAGCTCATTCATGGCCATGTCATCGACCTTCACTATTTTCTGACTTTTGAGTAGGTTGCCAATGTCTTCACCAAACCCTTCACATAAAGCAAGTATCTTCATTTGAGATCTTTGATGGGGGTGCGGGAGGCTTCAACTTTTGGGGGCTTCTTAGTCCTTCCAATTAGAGTCTTGACTCTCTCTACTCTAGGGTGTCTTTTCTATCTCTATTTGGGGGATATTCTCTCTTTTCTTGGGGGCCTTCATCTTTTTTTGGGGGGAATTTTTATGTACATGGGTACCTCATCAAGATTCATTTGTTGGGACCCATCTTTTCACCCACCTAAGTTGCGCTTAAGGGGGTATTAGTGTAGGTTTTTATTTCCTAGATGGTTATTTTATTTTTCCTATTCCTAGGTTTTTCCTACACTTCTAATTAACCTTTCTTAGGATTAATTAAGTGATTTTTAGTGTGAGTGGGTTCCATGTGTTAGAATCCTCCATGGGAGTTACACTTGCCTATTTTAGGATATTATGGTGAACTCCTCCCATTGGTCATATTTGCCACCTCTCCCCTCTCTCACATTCTATATATACTCACCTCCTAGCTAGTCTTGGGTACATTGTATTTTGTAGCTATTTTATTTTACATAGAATTTGAATTTCTCTCTTGGAGACTAGCTCTGTGTTGTTATTTTGATCTTGTGTCATTTGCATTCACAATTTATTATATATTCGTTGCACTAGTTTTCTGGGTTATTAATTTTTTCATATTCTAAGAGACCAAAGGTTCTTGCAACTTAGTAAATTTTACAAGTTTCTTGTTTGAAAGAAGGGATATTGAAATTATTGGCAAGTCGATAAACATTTTCCTTATTTCCTTCAGAAAAGTTGCCCTTAGAGAAAGATGCATATTTTTGAGATTTTGAAAGGTATGAAGAAGCATTTTATTTGGATGATTCATACTTAAGGATATTGGATGCATGAAATTTAGTCTCAAAATTATTTAAGTGAGTGCATGTGTCCATAAAAGAAGGAAAACTACTCAAATGTAAATTATTCTTAATAATAGGTAGAAGGCCCTCAAGGAAGATAACATGTATCTTGTCATCATTGATTGGTGTATTAGTTTACCACATAATGATTGAAAGAAAATAATGTAATCATTGATATAAGTTCATTACTATTTTGGCATACTTATTCAAATCATTCACAATAATTTTTAAGCCCATTTTAATACAAAAATATTTCAAGAAGGTAGTAGCTAGCTCATCAAAATAATGTATAGAACTACGAGTCAAAGAATAAAACCATTAAATAGCATAATCCTTTAAGGTTGTTGGAAAAAACTTGGCTAAGATGTAGCAACTAAAGCTTGTAAATAGATATGAAGGTCTCCTTTTCCATTATATAGCTCAAACTAGGCATGAAAAAAGTAGGTGGAAATGAATATTTGAAAACCTCAAAGGTAAGTGGTGTACAATGTGGAGGATTATATGTGATAGAATGTTTGTTATTAGGAATAACATCCTTTTTATTAAGAGTGTTAAAGTCTTAGAATAATGTATCTATGGTAGAGGAGAGATAATATTATTATGAGGAGTGTGAGAAACAATGGAGAAAGCATAATGAGGATGTGTGAGAGGTAATGCCATGTCCATAGAAGAAGGAATCACATTGTAAAGTGGAGTGGACATAGGCTGAGTGGGAGGAACAATATGAGTGCCATAAGTATGAGGATGAACACTAACATGAATATTTTTACAAGGATGTGGGTGGAAACTAATTGAGAGGAAGTGGAGAAAACACTAGAGGCATTAATGGAATAGGTATGGGTCACACTATTGGAAACAACATGAGTGATAGTAGTCATGCAAGGACAAGGCTTTGAAGAGGATGAAGGATCTAAGTATAGACCATTGGAACAAACTAACAAAGTACCAATACCATGAATAATATGTGTGCAAAATGGAGAAACCACTAATGTCTTATGTAAAAGAGTTTCCAACTATTGAGGAGATTGAGCATTGATAATTGCATCAATACCAATTTTTTTAGTAAGAGTGGGATCTTTCTTATCCACATATACATCATGGTCATAATTATATTGTTCTTCACGATCCTTTAAATTGTTCTCAATACGAGCATAAAAAATACCCCATTATCATATGATTGGCTATCCATGTTATGTTTTAGATGAGAACTCATTTGTAAAGGAAGCTTAGGATCACAAGCATCCAATGGCATAGAAAAAAATGGCTAAGAGAGATAGAAAGATGCAGTAATACAAACCACTCCAATATTTACAAAATCAAAAAAATAGTAACTAGTGAGAAATTTACAAGCCCTAAAGGCTAAATCAAGGGTGCATACGGTGAGAGAAAGATATGATCAAGTGGTGCAAGAAAACCACCTATAAGAAATAAGGTAATAAATGATCACACAAGAATACAACTAAACCCTAACAAAAATATAGTATATACAAGATAATAAATTAGATCATAAGGTTGCATGTTCAATTCACATCATATTCACCAAAAATCTAGGGAAAAAGAACCACTTACATTAGTTATCTAGGATGATTATTTAATTAATGCAATTAATTAGGAAATAGTTAACCTAGCTAATAGAGACTTAGGAGAGGTAATAGAATTGAAAAAAATGTGGTAATTAAATAGGAGGATGTGTGTACATAGCTCTAGGATTGATGATGGATAAATGATGTTTTACTATTTGGGAATCATTCACAACTATTCAAAGAAAATTAACTACCTTATTTTAGTGAGTATATCAAAGTCTAAATTAGCACAAAAACCCTACAAATTGATGTCACACCTTGCATGATCAATCCTATATTTTATAAAATTTATTTAACTTGTGGAATTGATCTAGGATGCATAGGAATGATTTGACAGAATATGCACTTGAGAACCTAGTTGCCTTCAACTTGTAGATATCTAAAACTATCAAGGTGGTGTCTAGAGACACCATTAAGGAGCTTTCCAACTCAATAAGTGAACAAATTCTCCTAGGAAGAACCCCTTGGTGGAATGAATTTGATGTAGTCATGGATAGAGTATCCACCAAAGGATTATCCGACCATGTAACTAAGTGAATGAACACAGCAAAACTCAATGAAATATTAATAATAGCAATATGATCTTTATTGATTCATGGTCATAATTGAATTATAATTTGTTGCAAGGGATTACACTATGAGGCCTCTTCAAAGATATAAATATGGACACAACTATGTATGAACTATAGAATATTACAATGTTCTTCAATATGCTATCAATCTTCCACCATGATAATAGAATCAATCTTCCAAAGCTAGAACCAAAGCTAACTAACTAACTAGTTGAATTCAAATGATCATGAGTGATGCATATAGAGTATCTCTAGCCTTAGATATGATCTTTGTCAGCCACGAGGAGGTGTAGAGCTCAATGCCAAGTGTAATGTGTAGTTGGCTAAATGTGTAGAAGGAACCTTCTAGAATGAATGTTGTGAAGATGGCTCACTGAATCTTGATGCTATTCATACCATAGGCTCTCCTAGGATCACTAAGTCTATAAAGGTATTCATTTGTTGTTGCATGCTTTGGAAATTTATTTCAAGATTCAAATACTAAACTAGTTGTTATCTTGTTATGCCTGATAGTAAGTCTAGAATTGAAATATGCCTTTGCGGTGATAAGAATTCTTCTAGATTTTGGCTAGGATGTTGCTAGCTCTCAGTAGAAAATTTATTCCCAACTGTTATGTGAAATATACAACTAAGACATAACATGGTAGGAAATATGGTGCTTAGATGATGACTGCAATGTTATTGAAAAATTGCAAAGAAACAAACAAAGTGAAATAAAATAGGATGCTCTTGCATCTAACATTTGGGGTGATTTGAAAAGTGAGTCCCTCACTTTCTAGTGGCCAAAAGGAAACCAAAATTTCCTACCTTATCCTTAGAAATCTAAGATGATTCATCCATGGACCTTGCTTTCCATTTCACCAAATACTCCTCATATTGTCTATTTCTAGTGCTTCTACCAATCTTATTTTCCAAAATGACTCAATTTCCTCTCCTTGCTATTGTGATATCTAGTTCTTCCATTATGCTATTGTGTTACCATCTCCTATCTCTCCTTCATGATACTAATAGAAATCTACAACATTGAATAGTGTTAGGGATATGCCTAATTTTTTTAGTAACTCCACTTCATATACATTTCCAAAATCAAAACTTTTGGTAATTCTACAAGGACCAAATTTCTTCATCTTCAATTTTGTATGTCCCTACTAGAAATCTTTCCTTTTTCAAATGTATCATCACTTTATTGCCAACTACAAACTCCTTCTATCTTTTCTTTTCATTAGCCTTATCCTTATATCTACTATTCTCCAAGTGATTCCTTACTTCCACATGCAATTCCTTCATGTGTTCTATAAATTCTTCTTCTTTTGCACTCATCTTCTTTTCATTGTTGATATCTCTTAATTCAGATACATTCCTTAGACTATGGCCATATTCTATCACAAATGGTGTTTTTCTTGTACTCTTATTTATTGAATTATTATATGTGTAAAGGGTAAAATTTGGATAATTGGTTTTTGATAGTTTTGTGTATATCCTCCTTTCGCCCTTGTACATTCAAGGACTTTGGGTTGGGTGGCAATAAACTATCAGACCCTTGGTCACATAGGAATGTAGGGAAACTTGGATTTGTGTGATTTGATTGCCAATTATGCTCACTTATGCTCAATTATACATCAAAACCCTAATTATGCAAATACGGAAGCAAACAGACGAATACTGGAAAATGTTGCTACAAATAGATGTAAAATAACAGACAAATGTGTACCATTTTCTGAAGTTTAGGAAGCGGAATAGTCAGGGACTAATGAGCTGGTGCCCAAGTCTAGTGCCCTAATTTTTGTCTGGATCTAGGAAGTCAATCTGCAACTCGTTCCTGTTGTCTCAGAGATTTCTCCGTTGCAAGATCTAGATGACTAAATAGCATGTGCCCTAGTCCAAGGCCCTATTTTCAACTCTAATCTGCAATTCTGACACCCTTCAACACTCCTCTACAACTTCACTTTTCCTGCTTCTTCCACTTGTAACCTATAATCACAAAAAAATGGGGAAGGGGTTGTGGTGTTTAGAGGCTTGCCTCAGTCAAGCCCTGGAGAGACATTCAAGCCTTCTGAACACTGTTGTCATATAGAGAGTGCATGCCCTTGTGAGGCAAAGGCAAAAACCAAATGATAAATGCTCAAAAACAACAAATGATGTCACCTTGTAGTGAAGATCTCATGCAAGGAATAAGCTCTTCATGTCATGAGGAGATGAATGCTCAAATCTCCAAATACAAACACATAAAAAACACAAGTACTTCTCTAACACATAATGAATGCCTTGAATCACCTTCACAAAAGCTTGAGAATCATAATTGTATCTAATGTCCATCTAATTTACAAATGAATGCCTAAAATGCTTATATATGCAACTACAAACACTCTTGCCAAAAATTTCGTAATTCAAACTTACCATGTTGGCATAGGACCCAAATAACGATCACAAGCCAACACTTCAAATTTGGGATTGACCCAAAATAGGATAGGACTAGGGCATGGGTGCCCAAGTCCTCCCTCCCTGTTTTGGTCAGGGATTAGTTCAAGGGATCCCCCTAGGTCCCATTTACCACGAAACTTAGGGTTCATTTCATCGAGATGCCAAATTATGATGCAAGATGTCCTAAATGCAGATAAAAGACCTGGGAGCTAAACCTTATGAGGGAAAAGCCCCCAAGGGGACATTTTCCAATGTTACATTTAGCCCCCACTTTAATGTATGTATAAATGCGAGGCCAATACATTCATTAAAGTATGGTCAACAAACATAGTAAACACACCAAGAATGAAGAAGACACGCTAGACACATTGAAGACAGTAACAGACATACAAAACATGGAGAAGATAGTTACAGTCATGCAAAACATGGAGAAGATAGTAGATACATAGAAGACAGTTAATGCATGGAAGACATGAATGATTTCTTTTCTTTTCTTTTTCTCATATATATGAAATGCAGATGCAAGTACAAGGAAAGTAAACACACCTCCCATAATGCAGGAAGCACTCATCGCTCTAGTCTTTAGACTACATAAATGGGGCAACACACACGCAAGACACACCAAATGTACCAAAATGCAGGAAGCACTCATTGCACTAGTCTTTGGACTACATATGGGGCAACAGACATGCCAAACAAAGCAAGCACACAAAACACACACACTTTGAAGACATAGAGAAAACACAGCAGACAAGAGATGGAGTGTTCCTATTTCTAGGCTCATCACCATCTCAGGCACATTACATGCACACATCGATGATTGGGCTTCACCACAACAATCACTAAAGACACACTTAAGGGTTGAGTTAGTCATAGAACCGCTCTCTACCTCTGCAGAGGAGTTTTGAAAATGACAGGATGGGAACTCTCAACAAGAGATATACCACCCCCACCTCTGTAAAGGGCTTAAGATGATTGATTGATTGCAAACAAACTTAGAGTGCAAGAGGGACTCATCGCCACCAATCTTTAAATTGTACCTAAGGAAAAGTAAATTGCTAACATCTACAACAAATAGCTTACCTTATATATGCCCCCACCTTAAGGTGGTTGATATCACTCATTGATATCAAGCACATTAAGGTAGGAAGAAAACACACAAGGGAACATAGACTCTCGTAAAGCCCATGCCCCCCAGAGGAGACATGTACTTTATGATCACCAAATGTTCCCACAAGCACATCCCTGCAAGAAACATGTTAGTGTCTACATAATCATGATAAACAACACATCAATGCATATGATTAATCACACAAAGAGACAAGGTTATACTATGATTCAGAGATCAAGGATAACTGTGGGGCTATATCATGAAAATGTTAGAATTGAGTGTCACCAAGGTGAGATTCAAAGACAAACAAAGTGCATGGAGAAGTATAGTTAAGGTTTTTAAGTGAGATAAAACATCATCAAAATCACTATGTAGAAAGCACTGAGTGCTACTAGCCAAGCATTGGGTAAGATATTACAACCCCATCATCATATTAGGAACTAAATCTAATTTTTAATTTCTCACTAAAGGGATGCTAGGTCCACATCAGTATAAATGTTTTTCATCATCCACCCACTAGATAAAAACACTAGAGGAAGGGAAAAAATAAATCAGAGAGAAGAAACAAGTGCCTTAGGGATAGTCATGTAGGAGGGTGCCCCCAAGTCACCAACCGCAACGCTATGTCCGTCAGACACAACACACAACAATGAAATCAGAGAAAGAGGCAATATGAAGAATGATGATACAAATAGAAGGTCACAATAGAGGCAGTTTCCTGGTATCCCAGACCTTACAAGAGAATCAAGGGTCATCCTAGGAGGCCTAAACAACACATAACACATCACAAGGGAAGCACATCATGAGAGATAAAGGGTTAGAAATACTTACCTAGTAGGATCTTCAAACTAAGTCTTGTCATTAAGCAAATCATCGCCATCTTCCCACTCCCGAATGTTAGAGGAAAGTGGGACATAAGGTACCATAGCCCAATTCTTGTCCTTGTCTTTAGATTGTTCATTCTTAGGATCATCTTTGTTTGGTTCAATGTTTGGATCAATGTTTTCTTGTTGAATTGTATGCATTACACTCTTGAGAGATGGAAGAAGGAATGTGGTTTGAGTGATTTTATTATTTATCCAAGAAAGTTTTAATAAAGGAGACATTTCCTCACCTACCAGTGCTACATCTTTTGGAGAGAGAGCAATGGAAGTTAAGGTATCGTGGAGAGAGGTATTCAATATTTTTGAATTCATAGTGATTTCCAAATGACTTGAATATTTGGTCAAAGAAGGGAGATTAAGGATCTTCTCCTCCTTAGTGATATCCAAGGTGTGTGAACAATCAACCAAAGGAATAATGTTGTTAGGACGATCCATAGAGGTTTTGTGCATTATGATAGGAAAAGAGTTTGTATCATTGTTAGATGAAATATCATTATCTACCCATGGAATGTTCTTTGGTGAGGGGATTTATTCATTCATTAATGCTTTCTATTGGTCAGGGAGGGCATTGGAATGACAAGGTGGTGGTGGCTCTTCATTTGCTGATGCTTCATCTTGGCCAGAGTGAGTATTAGAATGAAGATTTGGTGGTATGATATTACGAGATGTGTCAATGAAATCATCCTCTTGCATCAAAGTTTCCTCATGAGGAGGAACAAATTTGGTAGAGGGATCATAATGTAAACCAAAGTTATCATCACATGTTTTAGCAATAGGTGACGTAGCGAAATGGTCCAGAAAGTTGTCTAAGGCTTCATCTAACATTTTGAAGTCATCACTAGTATATGTGTTATTGATCATGAATTTAGTGAGAACATCTAATATCGAAGGGTATATTCCCATGAAATTTGTGAAGCTATCAAAATTAGATATATGACAAAGGATTTCATGTGGAGCATATAGAGAGATCAACATCATGTATGTGTGCTATTTGTTCCAAGACTTGAGGATATTCATGGGTGAACTTAGAGAAATGATAAATTTCAACCATGTATGCAAATAGAGCTTCCAAGGAAGTATCCATTATCAATTTAAAATCAGATTTTCAAATCTTTCTCAAAAGTTATGCAAGAGACAAGTTCAAAACTGTGTATGAAAATGACCTAAAATGCTTGATTTTTTATACTTTTTTAATGCAAATATGTGAAAGAAAAGGTGTTGTAAATATTTTGATTAGGGGAAGAAAATAATATGTCTATTTTAAGTCCAATGAAACAATAAAACCCTTTACAACACACTTTTGATGCAAATCTAAGATGACGACAAGTTAAAACCTAGTGAAAATGCCCTAAAATATGCAATTTTTCATAACTTTTCAATCCCAAGACCTAATAAAAGAAGTGTTGTAATGAATTTTATGAGGTTAATAAAATAATAGCAATGATATCAGTCACCTACAATCATAAAATATTTTACAACACGCTTGTAGTGCAATCTAGGTCAAACCCTAGGCCCAATATAGCAAAAATATGCAATTTTTGCCAAATTTTTGATACAAGAGCCTAATAAAAATGTGTTCTAAATATTTTTAGTAGGGTAAGAAGATAAAAACCATTATAACAACCAATTAGTGCAAAAATATTCTTCACAACACGCCTATAGTGCAAATCTAGAGAGTCGATAAGGCCAAATCTAGTGAAAATCAAGGTTTTTCAAGCCCTAGGTTTGAGATCTTGATGAAAAATGCTATATGAATGTCTTGCAGTATGATTTATGATGAAAAATAATCCCATTTATATCTGAAAATTATTTTCAAACCCTACCATGCAAAATGCAAGTGCAAATCTAATGAAAATCAATGAAAAATGCTAGTTTTTGTTGAAATTTTCTATGTAAAAATATAAATTTTGAGATCTAGATGCAAATTTACACTAAAATGAAACACTACAGCCAAATGAAAATTTAAATGAGTGTCTAATATCAGTATAAAAATCTGAAACAAGATTTTATGTACAAACCCTAGTTTTTGAAATTATTAGGTTATATGCAAAATGCAAAATTTCTAACAAAACCCTAGCAATTTTATGTTGAAAATGCAATACAAGATATTGAATTTTTGTAATTTTCTGTAATTTAGCTCAGATATAGTGCAAAAAATCAGAAATTTGATGAAATTCAAATTAAATGATGCAAAATAGAAACCCTAGAATGCCATTTCTTTCAATTTTTTTTAATTTTTTAATTTTTTTGTAGGTTTTCCAATGCAATAAGATGAATGATGATATGAATGAATGCAGTAAATGCAAATCTGAAGAAAATAAATCAAAAAGGTGAAAACAAGTCCAACAACATGGGTTCACCAAAATGTAAAGGGTAAAATTTGGATAATTGGTTTTTGATAGTTTTGTGTATATCCTTCTTTTACCCTTGTACATTCAAGGACTTTGGGTCGAGTGGCAATGCACTATCAAACCCTTGGTCACTTAGGAATATAGGAAAACTTGGATTTGTGTGATTCAATTGCCATTTATGCTTACTTATGCTTAATTATACATCAAAACCCTATTATGTAAATATGAAAGAAAATAGATGAATACCAAAAAATGCTGCTATAGAAAGATGTAAAATAATAGACAAATGTGTACTAGTTTCTAAAGTTTAGGAAGTGGAATAGTCAGGGACTAATGAGTGGGTGCCCAAGTCCAGTGCCCTAATTTTTGTTGGGATTTGGGAATTCAATCTGCAACCTGTTCCGATTGTCTCAGAGATTTCTCTGTTGCGAGATCCAGAAGACTAATGAGTGGGCACCCTAGTCCAAGGCCCTATTTTCAACTCTAATTTGCAATTCTAACATCCAACAACACTCCTCTACAACTTCACTTTTCCTACTTCTTCCACCTATAACATGTAATCATAGAAAAATAGGGAGGGGGTTGTGGTGTTTAGAGGCTTGCCTCAGTCAAGCCCTAGAGAGACATTCAAGCCTTCCAAACACCATTGTCAAATAGAGAGTGCATGCACTTGTGAGGTAAAGGCAAAACCCAAATGATAAATCATCAAAAACACAAATGATGTCACCTTGTAGTGAAGATCTCATGGAAGGAAGAAGCTCTTCATGCCATGAGGAGATGGATGCTCAAATCTACAAATACAAACACATAAACAACACAAGTACTGCCCTAACACATAATGGATGCCTTGAATCACCTTCACAAAATCTTGAGAATCACAATTATATCTAATGTCCATCTAGTTTACAAATGAATACCTAAACATGCTTATATATGTGACTACAAACACTCCCACCAAGAATTTTGTAATTCAAACTTACTGTGTCAACATAGGACCCAAATAACGATCAAAAGATGACACTTAAAATTTTAGACTGACCCAAAATAGGGCAAGACTAGGGTGCGGGCACCCAAGTCCTCCATCCCTATTTTGGTTAGGGATTAGTTCAAGGGATTCCCCTAGGTCCCATTTACCATGAAACTAAGGGTTCATTTCATCAGGATGCCAAAATATGATGCAAGATGTCCTAAATGCATATAAAAGACCTGGGAGATAAACCTTATGAGGGAAAATCCCCCAAGGGGACATTTTCTAGCATTACAATATGCAAATTCTACTTGTACTAGGACATATCCCAATTTCCTATCTTTTCTCCTACCAAACACCTTAACAAGTTACCTAAACTCTTATTTACTAATTCTATTTGTTCATATGCCTACAGGTGATATGCTAAATTGATTTATGAATTTATTTTCATTTTCTTCCATAGTGTCTTTTAAAACTATCCAACAAACTTAGTATCTCTATCTAAAAAAGTATTCCTTGGAAACCCATGAAATCTCACAACTTCTTTGAAAATAGATCAACTATATGTGTTGCATCATTTGTCTTCTTACATAGAACAAAATATGTCATCTTAAAAATATATCCACAACTACAAATATAGAATCATGTCCTCTCTATGTTTTAAGCAATCCCAATACAAAATCCATACTAATATCTTCCCAAGGTCTCTCTAGAACTGGTAATGACTTTAATACAACCTAATATTCTAATTACTCCCCTCTAGTACTTGATAAATCTTAAATCCTTTAACATAGTTACTCATATCCTTATATATTTGAGGCCAAAAATAGTTTTCACTTACCAATGGCATTGTATTATCTACTCCAGCATGACCAACTAGACCACCACTATGCTTCTCCTTGATCAAAATTTCCCTCATCAAGCTTCTTGGAATACACAATCGATTACCAAGTTAAACAATATTTCATTCTAAATCAAGTAATCAAGACAATTAATTCTATCTATACTTACCAATTCTTTACATGTTTTCTATGCTTCTATAAAACTAGAATTGACTTCATACAAATGCTTCAATTCATTAAATCCTACCATTTTCACTCTCATTTCTATTAGCAAAATTTGTCTCCTACTCAACACCTATACAACCTTGTTTATTTTCTTCTTCTATGCTTCAGTACAAAAGAATATCTTTACATTAACTCTACCCATTTCACATGTCTTTGATTCAAACTTCCTTGGCTATTCAAGTGTTGTAAGGCTTTATGGTCTATATACAATACAAATTCTTTTGGTGGCAAGTAGTGTATTTGCTTCTTCAAAAGTTGGATTATGGCATAAAATTCCTGGTCATAGACTGAATATCTCTTTTTTGCATCATTCAAATTATCACTAAAATAAGCTATAGGCATACCTTCTTGGATTAATACTACTCCAATTGCATTTCCACTTGCATCACAATCAACCTAAAATATTTTATCAAAATTTGGCAATGCTAACATTGGTCGTTTAATTACCTTCTTCTTTAGCAATGTAAAGCTTCCATTTTCTACTGATTTCCATTTGAATTACTTCTTGTCTCCTCTCAGTCTCAATTATTGGTGTACAAATGCCACTGAAATCTCCAATGAACTTCATATAAAAACTTGCCAAAACATGAAAATATCTTACCTCACCAACATTCTCTAGTGTAGGTCATTCAAAAATTGCTCTTACCTTTTCTAGATCCATCTTCAAACCTTAAACTAAGATTACAAACCCAAATATACCAATTCTTCAAAATGATTATCAATTTCTCCTCTCTCAATCTCTATAATACTAGTCTAATTTGTTCTAGGTTTTCTTGTTTAGTCTTATTAAAAATTAAAATATCATCCAAGTAGACAATTACAAACTTACCCAAATATTTCTTCAGCACTTCATTCATCAACCTCATAAATGTGCAGGTGTGTTAGTCAACCCAAAGGGCATTAGGAACCACTCATACAGTCCATTTGTCTTAAATACAATCTTCCATTCATCTCCTTCTCTAATTTTAATTTGATTTTAATCACTCTTCAATCAATCTTGGTAAAATATCTTGCTCTATGATGAGGTAAAAATTAACCTCATCATAATCAGACAAATTATTCTTTTCCACAGCATGATTGAGCCTACCATGCCAGTTATATTTGATTTATATGATATATTGTTATTTATTTATTTGAAAATAATGTATAAATACTTTACTTTGTATTATGACTAAATTGAGCTCTTAAGCTAATAAATTGTGGTTGTAAAGGATCTATTTTTGTTAAACAAGGTTTCACAATAGTAAGGAGAAAGAAGGATTTATGGAGGAAGGAGTGATCCTTAAATATAGCTTTAGAGGTTGGAGACTTTGGAAAGGGTCTTAGGCAACACTCCAACAAAGTCTTAGTCATATTAATTATTCCTCGCATTTAGCATACTTGTTTCTTCTGTTATATTAAAGACATGTGTATTTAAGAGCTCCCACTCATATCCTTTATTTCTTTAGTTATTTTCTCAAAGAAGACTTCTTCCATATTTAATGTTTTCAGTTAAAAACTTCACAGATGGCAAATGTATTAAACTGTCAGTTTCTAGATTTTAGGCACAAATTTAGAGTAGCAGATATAGAGTATTGTTCCATTATTCAAAAGGATATACGAAGATAATAGACTATTCTAGATTCATAAATAGTTTTCTAAATTCAGAGTAATATAAAATTTATGAGTACTAAGTGATAAAGTTATTGATGTTCTGAAGCATGTTTTAAAGTTTTACAAGTTTGCCTTCACCTTCTAGAGAGCTAGCCACTTGAAGGATTAATATAGATAAGTATTTATCTTTTATGTTTTGTGTATGTCTGTGATAAATTTCATCAATGTTGTCATGAATTCTCTATCTTTAGGATGTGTTAAGTAGCATGTGTTAGCCTATAGGTTCTATAGCATTGTGATTTTTTTTTTAAGTACGTTTTGCAATTTCTATTTCATATTAAGGAGAGTTCTGAATTTCTAAAGTTCTGTGAATTTGTGTTGAAAGATCAAGTTTGTAGTTTACTATTCATTATCATAGTTAAAATTCTACATGCTTTCATAGACAAACTTTACATGATTTTCTAGCTTAAATTGCTCATGCTTTCATAGTTAGATTTATTATTCTTAGTAATTTAGTTTTCAAAAGCTTTCCTAGATTAATTTCTTAAATAGCTTCTAGACATTTCCCTAGTTGACAAACTGATAAATTAAACAAAAGTACAAGGTTCAACGACATCTTGTCACTTTTTGGCACTATTTCTGGGGATGACAAACATGGTGTTATTAGGTAGTTCTCTCAAATAGTAGTTCAAAAATATTTCCACCTCCTTCTGCATGGTCAGAAAAAGGGTCCATATGAAAAATTTGTAGCTAAAATCCCCTACTAGAAATACCAACCATTGAACTTGGGAAAGTAGAAGCATTATTTGAAGAAATTTTTTAATATGAACTAGTCAATCAGGACCATCCTGAGACATCTAAAAGTACCTTTGATAGAAACACCATCAAATGAAAGGCCCATAGAAGAAGACATTCTCTTAGAAAGGATGATAGAAAACAACAACTATAATCATAACAACAATAATAATTGAAATGGAAGAAGAGTGGAATGAACATTTACCTATCCTATTGCTCTTAACCCAGATGAAGATTCATTGATGAAAAACATTTTGCCTTCTATCCTACCCACCTTTAGAGGGTTGGCCTCGGTAGACCCAGACTAATTCCTTTTTGAGTTTAAAGTCCTCTGTCAGACATATGATTGCAAAGCTAATAACAAAAACTAAAGTTATTTCCCTCAACTCTATGGGATTCATCTATGTAATGGTTAATGGGATTGTTTGTAGGGTCAATCAACTCTTGGGATGAAATGGAAACTATTTTCCTAGATAAATACCAAGATTACTGTAGGGTTAGTTATAAGAAGGAAGAAAAATTTTGACTAAAACAAAAAGAAGATGAAAGTCTCGATGATTTTCTAGATAGATTCCTCTTCATAGTAAAGTGATGTAGTGAAGAAACTATGACCCTTGAACTCGTCAAAACAATATTCCTCAAAGGACTCGATGAGATTGCTTGTAGAGCCATGAACTTGATGGGGAAGGGTGATGTAGCTAAACTAGATCTCATCAAAATTTCTACTTTATGTAGAAATTATTCAAGAACTCATGGAGGTGTTAGAAAGTCCAGCATGATAAGAGGATCAAATGAAATTAGTCAACTTAGAGAAGAAATCACAAATCTAAAAATTTATATTCTTGCCCAATTGAACAAGACCCTAGATAGAATACAAGATAAAATGCATAATCCTAAAACACTCTACATCTATTGTCCCAGATGTAGGAACAAACATCTATAACGTGATTGTCTTCTGGATAAGACTAATGTTTGCCAAATTTGAAATAAAAACCATTCCATGGACCAATGTGACTTGTTGAGTGCAATCAAAAATTTGAAGGTGTCCCAAGTAGAAGAAAAGGTCAATTATATGGGACAGAGACCTGGAAGAAATTTTTCCTATGGGCAAAATTCAAATCCATCCTGGTGGCCTCAGACTAACTAGAATAATAACCAGTGGGTAGCACCTTGGCATCAAGGGCCACCTAACTAGGGACCTTATTCTTGGGGACCTCCAAAATGGGTGAATTAGTAATGTACAAACCCCCAGTGGTCTAATCAGTTACATCAACCTTGGTAACTCTAGGATGTTGTGCCTCAATAGAATCAACCATTAAACCAGTTAGACTACTAGGTACAACAATGGATGCAAAATCAATAGAAAAAGCTCCTACCACCACCACAGAATCCACAACAAACTAACCATGTTAATCATCCACAATCACCTGCTCAACTAGTGGCAAATCCAAAGAATAATCACCAAGCTGCTCCTATATATTCTATTGAATGGGAGAATATGGTAGGAATCAATGCTATACATTGTGGAAGCATGCAATTGAGGTCAGGTAAAACACTTCACCAACCCACTATAATTGAAATTACGGATGAGGAAGAAACAATTTCAAACAAGGATGCTCAGATTGGAGAATCCTACAGAGAAAGCCCACAAGGTATTAATAAATGGAGAAACTCCTAGCAAGGTTTCCAAATTGTCTTCTAAATTTTCTCTGGAACCACCTTCTAACAAACTTTCAGAGTCTAGCACTGAGAATATCACTCAATCACACTCCAAATCTTCTCTAGAAATTGACCTCATGATGAAGGAAAAGTGTCAAGCCCCTTTTCTAGAGTGACTCAAGGGAGTAATTCCAAAAGGTTTTCCAGAACCAATCAAATCAATTGAAACCAACCTCATCTAGGAAATAAAATGTTTAAACATATTGAAATCCCATTACTTTAGGCCATCAAAGAGATTCCAAAATTAAACCAATTAGTTAAATAGTTATGTATAAAGACACGAGGAAGAAAGAAGAAATAAATTAATACTGTGCAAATTCATGGCTATCTAGCTAATCTTCTTTTTGGAGAATTTCTCCCACCAAAATATGATGATCCTAGTAGCCCAATTATAATGATATCAAATAATGGGGTGAAGATTCCCAACACCCTTGTTGATCTAGGGGCTGCAATTAATGTTATGACTCTTCAATTCATGGAAATGCTAGAATTAGCAAACTTACAACCAACAACTATTATTTTATAGATGACATATCAATCTATTGCGGTTCCTAAGGGAGTCCTAGAAAACATCACAATTAAGGTTGAAAACTGGGAATATCCAGTTGATTTTCAAGTAATCCAATCACAAACCCCTAAGGATAGTTACCCATTGATTTTAAGAAGACCTTGGTTGGCTACAATTGCAGCCCAAATAGACTATAGATTTGGAGGGATGACCATTTCAAATGGCATTGAAATAGTAAATAATTGTCACTATACCTTTTTGCTCATCCCTCTACAAATAAAACTAGTAAGATTTGAGTGGATGAACCAAATCAATATAATCAACAAGAAAATATGGCGTCATTGGCAATGGTAATACTTAAACAACATGGTGAAGACCTGGAAAATGAATGGGAACATGACACTAACCTAGTTACAAACAATGAAGAGAATAGTGTTCAAAACATATATAGACAGTGAATAAAACCAGAAATGGATGAAAGCCTAGAAAGTCTTATCCAAATAAGTATAGTAGAATTTTCTCATGATGAAAAGAAAGACTTTCTTATAGAATTTCACTGCCCTTTGGCAAACCTAATTCCTAGAACTGAGATCTTTCTCAAGGACATAACTATTTTCTACATGGTGCAACCTCACAATTGTCCCCTTAATACTTTGATCATCAAAACTTATACGGTCTCCTCCACTTATCTAGGGACTAAATTAATAATGGTATTACCTAGAAAAGCCCTTAATATTAATAGTTGGCTCTCAGAACAACAAGAACTCAAATTATTTGATGTTCTGGTGAATTGATCCAAGGCTTTTTCCTAGGATTACAAGGATATGAGAAGAATTCATCCAAAATTTTGTACTCATCACATCTATAGTGAGGATGTTAGACTAGTCCACCAACCACAACATCAACTCAATCCTGCACTTAGAGATATAGTTAAAACTAAAATCAAGAAACTCCTACAAGTAGGATTCATTTATCCTATCTATGATAGCAAGTGGGTTTCACCTCTTGTGGTGGTCCCTAAGAAAGGAGGAAATGGAGGGTGTGTGTGGATTACAGGAAACTTAATAAGGCAACATATATGGATTATTTCCTTTACCATTTATAGATCAAGTCCTTGACAATTTGGTTGGTAAAAAATACTTTTCCTTCTTAGATGGGTTTAGCGGCTACAATCAGATACAAGTCACTATTGAAGATCAAGATAAAACTACGTTTACTTGTCCATGGGGACCCTTTGCATATAGAGTCCTTCCCTTTGGCCTGTACAACGCTCCTACAACTTTTTAGAGATAATTTTTGGTTACCTTCATAGAGCTTGTAAATGACTATGTGGAAGTCTATATGGATGACTTTACAATCCATGGAACCACCTATGAGGAAGCACTTCAAAATCTAGAAAATGTTCTCTAGAGATGTGGAGAACATCACCTATCCCTGAGCCATGAAAAATACCTAATAATGGTGGAGCAATGGATTGTGTTGGGTCATCATATCTCTATAGAAGGTATAAAAGTCGATCCCAAGAAAATTGAAATGATACAAAGACTAGAACCCTCGAAAAACCAAACAGATTGTTGATGGTGGTTTTAGCACATAACAACGTAGATGAAATATAGGGTATCCCACCTCTCTTGAGAAAGGTATCATATCCTAGATAGGACTACCCCAAGGTTTATACAGCTAGGTCTTAGCTGGCAGGAATAACTTTAGTAGATTATATCAACTATACCAACTAGGGGACTTACATGTAATGATAGGGTTTGATAAAACTATGATAGCAAAGTGTGCAAAACCCTATGAAGTTTTTAGTAGATTTGGAATATGATTTCTTCTTTGAAACCTAATCTAACAACTGCTTATAAAGAAAATGCAAAAGGATAAAGGATTTAGAAAACAAGGTGAAATCCTAAGTGACAATCATAGTGAAGGAAATGTTGATAGATAGATGCTTTCAATAAACCACTTTCTATTTTACCAAGCTGTAGAAACCACAATTTTGCAGAAAATGATGCAATCACCAAAGGAATCTTAAGATTTTCAAATCACATTCATTCATTAAATACCCAAACAACGGCGTAATTTAACTTATGAAACACAATCAAACTAAATTCAATAGAAGGGCCTAGGCTAACTATGCACAGTAACTTACAATCAGCAAGCACCAATAGTATGGACCAAAGCACTCATCAAATATCTTAAACATTCACTCAACATTGCAATAGAAAATTTAATTAATCTTAGATCTGTAGTGAACTATGAAAACCAAAATAGAAAACACAATACGCAAATTCCCAGTAACCTGCAAAGCTTGCTTTGTATTAATCAAAATTTTGGCATAGTCTTAGCAATTCACTATCAAGAGTCTGTTACAATGAAGAAAATGATGGCCCTTTTTATAGGCAAGGCACCATACCGAGTTTTTGATGGACGGTAGAGATTAACTCAACACCAAGGGCTCAGATTTACATAGCATTTAATAAAATATAGTAGTTTGTTACATTTTCATGTTTACATTTGTCCTCTAGGAAAAAGACAAAATACAACCTTAAAATACATTGAATATAGACAAAATGAATACCCATTTGGTTGTATATGATGAAGAGCCAATTTACAAGACAAAATAAAGTCAAAATAAAGCCATATGGCCCTTGAAAATTGTAGCTAGAGTGGAGTGACGGGATTTCAAATTTTTTGCTGGAATATTCTACTAATCCTCATCATCCAGGTTGACTTTATTCTTTTCTACCTCTCTATTGTTGTATGTTGTAAGGGCTGACAATGTTGGATTTATATCTACTGGATCATGATCTTTGATATAATTTATTCTAAATTTCAGCTGATCAACCTCCCGTGAAAATTTATAGTAAATTGCATCTCTTGATCTCCTATTTCTTCTGAATTCTACAAATGTACCTCTAAGATCACTAACCTTTTCCAATTTCCCATTCTATAAATTCATATTTATTATTTATTTAATTCCCATTCTTTTGTCATTTAATAAATTCATCAATTTATCTATTTGATTCACATTCATCATTAATAGTCCAAATATTAAATAAATATCAATTTATTTAATTAAATCAATTAAACTTGTTCTTCGAATGTCATCACTTAATTAAATAGTAATCAAATTATTTAATCGCAAATCATCCTATTCCAAAGTCCTAAATTTCATAAATCCACATCATCTAATCCACCTCACACATCCACCTCATCTTGTGGCACATGTAATTAAATATTTTAATATTTAATTAATCTATTTTTCCTCACCCACATGGCTTATTATTCCTCTATCCATCCCTATTCCAAAGGGCATGGTCTCTCCATGTCACCATGGTCAAAGGGTGCATTGAGACACTTGTCCCGTGAATCCCTATATTCTTTCTAACCATCCTATAATCATGGTCTCCTTGTTTGACTTTCTCTCTTTGGTCATGGTGAGCCTTGTGACATGTGGACTCATGTCACACCTTTCTCTCCTCCATGTCAAGGTGAGAGGAACGCCTTCCCTCTTTCTCTCCCTCATCTCAACCAACTCAATCCTCACCAAACACCTCTCAAGACTTCTTCTCCACCGTTAAGATCTTGACACATGGATTTGGCCTCTCCTTGGCCTATAAAAGGAAGCTCATTCCCTTATTCTATCATCCACAAGCTATAGAAAACTTACTTTGTCAGAATTATACGAGTGTGCCTTTGGCAAAGCATCCATATTGCTCATTGCATTGTCTCCATTATCCTCATATCCACACAATCATGTCTTCAATCATCCATCTCTCATATTCATAAGAGTTGCATTGCAGGTAATCTCCATTGCATTATCTAACTACAACCATTCAAGTATTGTCATCTTCAACAACGAGGAATTTCACACTTCTAAGAGCTCTATTCATCAATAAGATCAATACAAGATAGGTGACAATGGAAGCTTCGAGGTAAATCAGTCTTCTAGGCAATATATCTTTGTTTATTTGATTTGCATCATATTTCATTAAGTTATTGGATTACTAGTAGTTTAATATAGTTGACAATATTTCCTCTAACATTTTTGGCACCCACCATGGGGCCTTGCCCTATTTTTAACTTCCATTTGAGTGTTTTGTGATGGTTCTGTCACAATAGGTCATTCCTACGCATACAACTTCCAATTTTGCATATTCAACATTTCTTTCTCCGCTTATAACTTTCTGCACATCCAAACTGTATTGCTGCGCATCTGAAGCATTTTGTTACACTTTTGATCTTCCTATGCCTATACAACGTAGTCCTGCACTTTTGATTCTTGTTGTTGCACATTTGCAAATTTGCGCATGTGTATTGTAGTGCTGCGCATAAGACCTACAGTCCTATACATCTGATTTGTCAGAGAAAGTTGTAATATTTTTCTAAGATTTTCCATACTAACTCTCGTTTGTAGGTGTTAGGAGTCAGACTTAGTCATTTTAGCTGCATTATTAAGCCACCTAGAACTAATTACGAGAGTAACTTAATATGTTCATGCAAATCATCACATAGACATAACTAAGAGGAAAGTAAATCATTTTGTTGCATCACAACTTGCATCTAGTCCCAACCTAGGGGTTAAAACTAAACAATTCTTTATGTTTTTACTACCTTGCATTGTAATCTATCACATAGCTTAATAGGGGAAAGTAACACTTGTTTATTTCTTCAAACAATAATCTACACCTAGACTTGTTAGAGGGTTAAAATTAAAAAAATTAAAAAAAATCTTTTCGAAGTTATTGCTATCTTGTTAAGAACTTCTGTGCTTGATAGAGTTAACACATTTAGTTATTTTTCTTTTAACTAAGAGGATAAAGAACCACTATTTTCCATGCTTTAAAATTATAATAGGCCTATGCTCCCCCCTTAACTCGGTGACCAAAATGCCAAACTTATCATTTTATCTTTGTCACCTTTAAGAGAAGCCTGCCCTTGGGAACGTGTTTCTTCCAAGTGGGACGACCTCGAGTGATAACGGGCTAAAGCCAAGCCACCTCCAAGTCACTTAAAATAAATTGTGTTTGTGACGAAAGTTGCAAACAGCGGGTGTTGTTGTGTTACATTCCCTAAAACCTTATGGAGCGTAACCTCTACAAGCTAGGAAGCCTCCTTATCGGAGAAAATTACCACATGTGTAACCACTCGAATGGATGCTTTGATTAAAATCCATTTGTTCTAATAAGACAAAATCCCCTATTTGTTGATGTAGGAGGAGGGACCTTTGAAGCCATCCAACGTCATACACTCATCTAGTGTGGAGATAGAAAGTTTAACTCTTCAGAGGAACTATACTTGATATGTGTGAGAAGAGAGTGCCGTGGAGGGGAGCCAATGCTATCAAGTTACTATCTATCACACCTTTATGCAAGTGGCTGGAGTAAAATCCAAGTTGGAACTCATCAAATATTGGCTTTGCCATCCCTAGGATTGTAATTGTTTGTTTTTAATTTTGTCAAAGTAATCATGGAAACCTTTTGTTCTCTATGTTTTATAGCAATAACTTGAACCAAGATCAGCATTGCAAACCTTAGATTAACTTAGGAAAACATTCCAAACAAATCAAACTATCAAACTGAAGTAGAAGACCAAGAACCTACAGTTATGTGCATTTAAACCATTCTACTGCACATATAACAAGTTTTTCTATGCTTTTGATCATGCTGCACTTTTAACCCATTCTACTGCATATTTGAACCATTTTGCTGCACATATGATCTTTTTGTGCATTTGGCACATAGAGCAATGCATATAAACCATAGTATTTTGCATCTAAAAATTAGACCATTTCAACTAGATCTACGCTTTTAACCCACAGAGCTGCGCATTTGACCCTTTATCTTGTGCTTTTGAAGCTTTGTATCCAAAAAAGAGAGATATTCTGCACATTGTGAGGCAAAAACAATATCAGTTTAGAGTACCTTTTTTGCTATAGTTTAAACCTAAAAAATTAATTGTACCTTGCAAACACCTTTTTGTATCATTTTCACAAACATCTTCTTTTCACATCATTACCTTGCTATCAAAACACCTCAAATCAAACCACAACTTGCTTCTAGGACCTAGTTGATACTCTACCAATCCAAACAAGAGCTAGTTAGTTTTTATAACATGATTTCAAATCATCCTTTCCAACAAAAACTATACTAGTATACCTTGACAAGAGAATAGTCTTCATCAAATAGCAGTATCAATCTATCCCTATTTAGACTACCCCTTGTATCGACACTTTGATAGCTATTAAACATTATAGCTCAAGAATTACCTTGTTTGAGGCAAACATTAGATTTAACAAAAACCTTAGCAAAATCTATTCCAATCAAACTTGCCTTCTACCATATCACACCACCAATCAAAGGCAAATCCAACAAATCTCACAATCCAATTTTATCCCATCCTAAGAATCTTGCATGGTTCAAACTGGGTCCCAAGTGAAACAAAAGTAAGAAATGGGTTCACTACATGGTAGTCACTATACTTCTAGTGATGAGGATGAGGACATTACCCAAGAAGAAATTATTAGTGCTCAACAAGACCCCAAATTTCAAAAACTAATGGACAAAGTTATCACAATGGATCCCAAAAAGTACTTCCTTATGCTAGCATAACAAGGAGCAAAGTTACCTTCCAATTTTGACATAGAACAATTGAGAGAAACAAGGCAAATGAATGAAACTAAAACTCCTGAAATAAGAAAGCTAAGGCTATGACAAATCCATTAGAGACACTCACGCAACAAATCAGAGCTTTACAACAACAATTTGTGGATTTACAAATTGGATCATCCACAAAATGATATTCACTAGAGGACATATCTCCTTATCCATTTGATAAAAGCTTGGTTAGGATACCTTTCCCTTCAAGTTTTGAAGTGCCCAAGTTTGAATAATATAGGAAAAAAGGTGATCCACGTGAACCATATCCTTCACAAGATGAGCATGCTAGTACTAACCATTTCTCACACTAAGATCACGCATCCTTAACCCATCTTAATGATACTATTCACAAAGGAAACACCACCTTAAGTTTGGAATCATATACCACTCCATCTACTAGTCCTCCATCACCATCCCATAGAATGCCTATCCCAAAGCATACTAGTCCTACATGAACACCACCATCAAACTTCCCACGCTCTAATCCATCAACCAAAGAATCCTTGAATGATTTTCTCCTAAGACTCTTTGAAAAATCTAAAGGTAAAAGAAAAGCTATGGAAAAATCCAAATTCACTCATCTAATTTCATCCCCATCTAGCACAAGCAATCCTAACCTTAATCATAAGCCTACACCATCTACCATTATTCTTCATCCGTTATATTGTTCATCCACCCATATGCTCATGAAGGATGTGATCCAATGGCTATTAGGAAGGAGTAAACCACCCTAATGCCTTCAAATCCCTATCCTTGAAAATATCCAAGAACCTTCCAACACCATGTCCATTCCTACAAACCAATCATGTCACCTAAAACCCCTCGACCCTATTCAAGAGTCTCCTCCATTGAGTCTAAGTCAACCTCCCTCATTCTCTCATGCTAATAACCACCAAGAGCCTATCAGGTCCACACAAGAGTCTTCCACTTTCATTTCCACCCAAAGTTAAGAGATATGTCAAGGGCATAATCTTAAGCATGTGGTAACATCAAGTCCCCCTTCTAATGAAGATAAAATCACTTTCATTCAACCCATCCATAACATATATCTTTCCCATGATCAAGACATTATGCATGATGAAGAACCTATCCACGAACAACTTAATCTTGGTCATCCCTCCACAACCATTCATGAGCAAGATACCCAAGACCTACATGCTCCATCTAATGCAAGTCTTATTGATCTACTTGAACATTCACCCTATTTCATGGCCTTCCTAGAAACTTCTCCACCTATTCATGATCCCATACCATCCACTTGTCATGGTGAGACACTTGCCTCCCAAGAATGCATAGAAGATAAAATGAATAACTTGGATCCTAATGAGCACAATCAAGATCCTAATTATCCTTCTACATCATCCACTATTAACTCCATTACAAATCCAACATATCCACTTGGTCTATCTACCTTCATTCATGAATGTTCCTCCTTGGAACAACAACAACCATTGTCCACCACTTCTCCATCCAATAAAGAACTCAAGAGTAGTTTCCAAACTACACCTAGTCCCATAGTGCATCACATGCTCCAAAAGATGAACTACCAAGGTAAAGGCTTAGGCCTTCATTAAACAAGGTATTTTGAAGCCCGTCCATGTTAATGTCTCTCCTCTCTCATATGGCCTTGGATACATACCCCAAGTTGAACAATCTAAAGATGTTGATACTTCCTCCATTCCTCCTAAATCCACCACTTTCCACCACAAATCCTATCACATTCACAAAACATATGTTGCCATTCCACCTCCATCCTCACACAAATCCTAAAAGCATATGACCACACACCTTCCACTATCCAGTTTACCTCCACTACTTCTAACTCCTACTGTCCCTCCATCCACTTTGCTTTCACTTCTACCAATGCCTAATTGTCCACTTATCTATAAATTCCCTAAAATTCCTAATCATGACCAACAAATGCACACATTATCTAAACATGAAGCTTTCACTCATTCCACCAACCCCAAGGGATATAAAAATAAAAGTGTGGATACCTCCTTCTATAGAGAAAAATATCCTAAAAATCCTCATGCTTTAAAGCCCATTTACAAAGCGACAAAGCAAAGCACCCAGACCATATCTTCACAAGAAAAGTCCAAAACTAAAATGGTTTGGGTACCTAAGAAAAATGAAATAATTCAAATGAAGCATCCACATCTCAAAAATCCCACAAGCAAAACAAAAATAATAAAAATACTAAGTTTATGTGGGTACCTAAGTTACTATGTCACCCATCTCCTGAGCAAACATTACTATTGCTTCCTACACCACATCCACATAAAAGCTTCAATGGTTATCACAGTGTGTGCAACTATTGGTCTTGGTTCCTTTCCATTCCACAACATTTCCACATACTTCCATCTCCCCATCTTTCATTCATTATCCCACATATTCCACTCATCATATTCTTATGGTCCATGCTTTTCCATATCCACATCATAATCCATTATCCTTCCATCCATAACCCATATCATAATCCACTATCTCCCATCAATCGTTCCATTATCCTTCCACACATAATCCACATCATAATCCATTTATCCACCTACCCCATCTCCCTCTCATGCAATCCCTTACCAACATCTATGAGCACATTTGACATGGTCCATATGATGACATCCATCTCTAATGGGACTATCACCTTTCATGGAACTAGACACTTGAGTCCCTCTTGTCCATATTTTACCTATCCTATCCAAATATTCAAAAAAGAAAAGTAATGAAAAATCCCTTCGTCCAATGGTGAAAGCCACCCTTGGTGGCACCTTGGATAAGTACCATGATGAAAACCTGGCAAACAGGCATCATGTGTAGGTTGATCTTCTATGTCACTTACCCTTGGGAGCACATTGTCTCATCGACCCTATCATTTTCCACCCTATATTACCATACCATCCTATCATTCTTATTCTACATATACCTATCATATTGTTTTCCTTTCATCCTCTCTTCCTCCTTTTGATCTCAATGAAGAGTGGGGGCACAATGTTGAGAAATGTTTTAGATATCTCTTGACATACCTCTTCCCTTTCAAACCAATCCTATCATCTTCCTTTGTCATAAGCTTTGTCATGTCAAAACCTGATGCCTTACACCTATAATGGGGCATGTTATTCCCACAGTAGTCCTTTGAGATCACATCCTTGCTATCTTATGCTTTCCCTTCCATCTGTATCCCTAATTCTATCATAAACCTTTGCATATCCTTCACTCATCTATTCACCAGTGTCAGCCTTCAAGGTCGAACTACGTTGCCTCTAAGCTATCACATAGGCAAGGCCATCAATCAATGAGCCCTTGAGGCTTCCCAACCCTTAGGTCTTAGGTCCACATAGTCCACACCCTGAACTACGTTGCCTCTGCGTCATCATGTAGGCAAGGACATTTATCAATGAATCCCAGAGGCACTAGGTTAGTCCCTTAGGGCCTATTTCTTCATGTCTATTGTCATTTCTGTTGGTTTTTCTTCTGAATCAGCATTAGGGTTTGCCACTTCTAATGCACAGGTAGATTCAGCCAACTAAATACAGGAGGTTGCGTGAGCTCCTCCCCTTCACTTCTGGTTCTGCCGCACCAAGGGGGGTGTCCCTATTTGATAAAAGTATAACCTTGACTAGCTCAATGACAGAAGGATTTAACTTGACAGCAACAGGCAGAATACTCTCATGTATGGACCAAGATTTGTGTAACAAATCACAAGGTTGGCAACATTCTTGGACATGATGTCTGGTTGGGTATGAGAGCATGCAGGGATCCTAATCCTACTCCTACAACTAACAGGTGGAAGGATGAAATGGTTTGATTTGATTTTTGGATGCAAAGCTGGACATGGTATATAACCTCAACACAGAGCTAGATTGGTGCCTATCCAGGGCTTGGAGTCGGTAGACATACACCTGTGAATGATCAGCATGAACAACTAAAACTAGATTTCAGGGGGATATACATGATATCTGCCTTACAGATATCTCCCAATACAGAGTGTTAAGCTGTCTATACTTATGGCATCCCTATTGCAGTATACCCTTCCCAATATTCAATCTGAAAACAGTTTAATCTACCCCTTGAGCAGAAGTTAAAAGATTAAACATTCAACACAGGAATTCTATGTTCTAGAATCTCAGACATTCCTTGAATGTCTGGACTCAGAAGAAAGATACATGTAAAACTGGAGACAGAATCAGCATAACACATGCAAACATAGCATTATTCATATAAAATTGACCATGAAATCAGTGGATTCATGCACAAACGTACAACAGGAGATACATAAACTCGCAAGTTTTGCTGCACAGAGCAACCAAAACTAGTTGTATCTTATTATAGAGCCAAAATGTCTAGTTTTCAACAACCAAAACAATGGTAACACAGTCTGCCTATATCAGCCAGAAAGTGTACCCACATCAATTAATTACATGATTTTTACAAAAAACTGCCAGATACAGCCCATGAGAGATGGTGCCCATAAGTTATCAATGCAGTAGGTAGGAGAGCTGACAAGGGTGGCCTTGAGCCCTGTGCCACCATCTGGAAGTCTTCATGCTAAAAATCAAGTAGTTTAATCACTTGTAATGTCGCCCACACCCCTGCTACAATCGCCATTGATGGCTCAACCACCCGCGGCCTACTTGGAAACCGTCGCACTGTTCAAAATGGAGCTTCCCGCCAAGAAGTGCTTCCTTGCAGGTTCAAAATAATGTAGGGAGATTAATCCCACATGCATAGTGAGAAGACCACTTCAACATTTTATAAACATGGCCACAAATATACTAAGTGTCAAGCGCTTTTGCCGCACTCGACACACAAGCCCTCGCCCAAAGCTAAGCCATCGGCTTGCCCCAAAAAACTCTCGCCGATCTATCAAGTCTCTCCGATGGCAAACAAAACACACCCTCCATCGCCTTGACTCCCTCCATCAGAGCATCCAAAAATCTTCTGGCCGACCTCATGTGTTACACCGATGAAGCCCATCGCAATCCCCTGTCGGCCAGACCAATCCCATTGGCCAACCTGAAACTCCTCTGACCGACCTCAATAGTCTCACCGACGCCATTGCAAACTCCATATTTCCCATCATTGGCCAGAGATAGACCATCGGGCCAACTTCCATCGACTAGGCCGATAAAACAAGTCTCACCAATGGCCAAGGAAAAAACACCCGTCGCCAAGACAAAAACCATCGGCCAACCCAAAAGCAATGCTCGTCGACAACAAAAGTCACGCCGATGGCAACTTGGCTTCCCATCTCCGTCGGTGTGACTTAGACCATCGGAGCAAGGCCACAAACCTATGCCGATAGCTGCCATCACGCCGATGAAACCAAAAACATAAAGCTTTGAACCATTGAACCGATTCAAACAGATGGTTCAATGGCGAGGTTCAACACGAAGGTTCGCCAGCGAGGTTCAAACTGAAAGTTCAAAGACACAATCGAAGCACTCAAAAAAACAAAACTTTCACTAATGGACAAAACATGATGACCCCTTCCTCAGGAAAGATGATGTGGATGCTGCAAAACACTGAAGGGGTGCCAAAACTCAGAACCTTTTGGATTTTTTGGGAAGGTGCCTGCATGAAAAATTGCTCGGAAACTGACAGTCAATTCAGGCACCAAAGTGGGTCTGATTGGGGACGTGCAGGTGCAAGACTGCAGCGAGAACCCCAGATCTCTGGGATGCAGACCAGTCCCCTATCCATTGGGTACAGAGTCAAACTTGCACCAATCTGCATCACCAAACACATTATTTTAAAATAAACATGGTGGCCCAGGGCCACCAAAAAGGAAAAACCAGACTTTTCCTTTGTCAAACACCTGATTTTCTTTTGATTTCTTCAAATGAAGCCTAAAAGCATTTAACTGTCTGCAGCAAGCCCCTTGGCAATTGTTTGTGCTGCTGCTCATTTCTTTTTCTTCAACAAATCTACAGCTAGCTTCATCAACATATATAATTATCAGTTGTAGAATGTCATCATCATATGAGTCACTGATGTTGCTTGGAAAAATAATAGACTCACATGAAACAAATGAATCCACATCAGAATTTTGCCCTTCCTCAAAAAATAAGAGCTCCTCTATATCAAACATGCAATATTCAGGCACAAGCAACATCTCATAATCAAATTTATCTTGATGAACATACAGATATCCATCATCATCATGCATGACAGTTTTGTCATTAATGTCCACCTGAAATGTCTCAAGAGAAGGCAGAAATAACTCAGAATGGAGCCCTACACTGAAAGCTTCATAGTCACCCCTGCAATCAACACTATCCCCAACTGTATGAGCACACACATTTGCAATTTTCCCATCCACCTCTGAATAGTGACCTTGTTTTTTATCTTCACCAATGCCCTGATAATCAAAAGCAAAGTTTTCAACCTCTGCACTATGAAGGTGGCCAAAATCTTCAAGGAAACATTCATAATCAGCATCCAAATATATTTCATCATCTGAAAGGCTCACATATGCATCTGAATGCTGGCAATCACTAGCATATTCACTGCCATCCCTTGAATCAATATTTTCTATATTCAGAGTGAAGCTCTGCATATCCACTTCATATAAATAATCAGGCATAACTGGGATATGCACACTGCTGCAAGACACAACTTCATGTATGTCTCTCATTTGATCAATTGGAGGGCACCTTGTGTCTGCAGGCTTGTCTTCTAAAGGCTAATAACAATCTTTGTTTTCATTATTACAAGATGTGCTTACATTTTCTACAACATTTTCTTCATGCATCACATCATGGCTGCACACATTATTCTGAAATATATTTCCCTCTATACAATCATTTCTCAATGCACATACTGGGAGAGCTGAAATATATTCACTTTGATAACTGCTTTGACAACTTGTAGCCATGAAACCTACTGGCATTCCATATTTCTAATTGTTTTCTATGTCCATAGCAAATTGGAAAGCTTGGTGAAGTGTGACTGGTTCTTTATCTCTCAACAGCTAACTCATTTCTTCATCAAATGCAGCCAAATAAATTGTCAAGCACAATGCATTATTAGGTCTCATATATTCAGGGATCTGCCTGAGCAATTTAATAAACCTAAGATTAAAGGCTGGAACCAGCTCCTCATCTTCCCTTTGGATATTCATAAAATGTATGATTAATGAGGCCACATCAAACCTTTCACCAAACTGCCCTAGGAATGCAACTTCTAAATCTATCCATGAAGAAACTGAACAAACAGGCAGGTCTGAAAACCATATCCTAGCATCATCTTCCAATGACTGAACAAAGAGTCTCATTACTACATCTTCATCCTCTACCTCATAATCTTCTATTAAATTACAAAATCTTTGTAGATGTTTGTTTGCTAATTCAAAATCTGATCCACTATATTTTGGCAAACATATTCTAATTTTATTGGGAATAATATTTGGGTAACCATATATCCCTATGAAATTTAGGGCTTTATATCTTTCAATAAAGAATGGTCTTCTCTGAGAGCACGACCAGGCTTGCTGTTCTAAACTCAACATTTTGAATCAAAGATGAATACCTGGATATATGTTGCAGCATTGATAGGTTCTTTCAACAGAGTCGCCACCTCTCAGAGAGAGGACATAATGTCAGCAAGGCACTTTTGTTTTCTTGATTCATCACCCCAGCAGAGCACCACATGGTTTCTTTTTGCTGTAACAACTTCACTGGAAACTAGATTTTCTAGCCCTCAGGTTACTTGACTCTATCTCTCCCCAGCAGAATCGCCAATTTCTGTTGGTTTTTCTTCTGAATCAGCATTAGGGTTTGCCACTTCTAATGCACAGGCAGATTCAGCCAACTGAATACAGGAGGTTGCGTGAGCTCCTCCCCTTCACTTCTGGTTCTGCCGCACCAAGGGGGGTGTCCCTATTTGATAAAAGTATAACCTTGACTAGCTCAATGACAGAAGGATTTAACTTGATAGCAACAGGCAGAATACTCTCATGTATGGACCAAGATTTGTGTAACAAATCACAAGGTTGGCAACATTCTTAGACATGATGTCTGGTTGGGTATGAGAGCATGCAGGGATCCTAATCCTACTCCTACAACTAACAGGTGGAAGGATGAAATGGTTTGATTTGATTTTTGGATGCAAAGCTGGACATGGTATATAACCTCAACACAGAGCTAGATTGGTGCCTATCTAGGGCTTGGAGTCGGTAGACATACACTTGTGAATGATCAGCATGAACAACTAAAACTAGATTTTAGGGGGATATACATGATATCTGCCTTACAGATATCTCCCAATACAGAGTGTTAAGCTGTCTATACTTATGGTATCCCTATTGCAGTATACCCTTCCCAATATTCAATCTGAAAACAGTTTAATCTACCCATTGAGCAGAAGTTAAAAGATTAAACATTCAACACATGAATTCTATGTTCTAGAATCTCAGACATTCCTTGAATGCCTGGACTCAGAAGAAAGATACATGCAAAACTGGAGACAGAATCAGCATAACACATGCAAACATAGCATTATTCATATAAAATTGACCATGAAATCAGTGGATTCATGCACAAACGTACAACAAGAGATACATAAACTCGCAAGTTTTGCTACACAGAGCAACCAAAACCAGTTGTATCTTATTACAGAGCCAAAATGTCTAGTTTTCAACAACCAAAACAATGGTAACACAGTCTACCTATATCGGCCAGAAAGTGTACCCATAGCAATTAATTACATGATTTTTACAAAAAACCACCAGATACAGCCCATGAGAGATGGCGCCCATTAGTTATCAATGCAGTAGGCAGGAGAGTTGACAGGGGTGGCCTCGAGCCCTGTGCCACCATCTGGAAGTCTTCTTGCTAAAAATTGGGTAGTTTAATCACTTGTACTATCGCCCACACCCCTGCTACAATTGCCATTGATGGCTCAACCACCCGCGGCCTACTTGGAAACCGTCACACTGTTCAAAATGGAGCTTCCTGCCAAGAAGCGCTTCTTCGCAGGTTCAAGATAATGTAGGGAGATTAATCCCACATGCATAGTGAGAAGACCACTTCAACGTTTTATAAACATGGCCACAAACATACTAAGTGTCGAGCGCTTTTGCCGCGCTCGACACACAAGCCCTTGCCCAAAGTTAAGCCATCGGCTTGCCCCAAAAATCTCTCGCCGATCTATCAAGTCTCTTCGATGGCAAACAAAACACACCCTCCGTTGCCGTGACTCCCTCCATCGGAGCATCCAAAAATCCTCTGGCCTACCTCATGTGTTACACTGATGAAGCCCATCGCAATCTCCTGTCGGCCAGACCAATCCCATCGGCCAACCTGAAACTCCTCTGACTAACCTCAATAGTCTCGCCGATGCCATCGCAAACTCCATATTTCCCATCATCGGCCAGAGATAGACCATCGGGCCAACTTCCATCGACTAGGCCGATAAAACAAGTCTCACCGATGGCCAAGCAAAAAACACCCGTCGCCAAGACAAAAACCATCGGCCAACCCAAAAGCAATGCTCACTGACAACAAAAGTCACGGCGATGGCAACTTGGCTTCCCATCTCTGTTGGTGTGACTTAGACTGTCAGAGCAAGGCCACAAACCTATGCCAATAGCTGCCATCACGCCGATGAAACCAAAAACATAAAGCTTTGAACCATTGAACTGGTTCAAACAGATGGTTCAATGGCGAGGTTCAACATGGAGGTTCGCCAGCGAGGTTCAAACTGAAAGTTCAAAGACACAATCGGAGCACTCAAAAAAACAAAACTTTCGCTGATGGACAAAACATGATGACCCCTTCCTCAGGAAAGATGATGCGGATGCTGCAAAACACTGAAAGGGTGCCAAAACTCAGAACCTTTTGGATTTTTTGGGAAGGTGCCTGCATGAAAAATTGCTCAGAAACTGATAGTCAATTCAGGCACAAACAAGTTCATCCATAATAAGTCAATCCTTTACTTGACTGGGGGCAAATCCTCAACCTAGTTAGTGAATTAGATTTTGAATGCTACATCTTAGAGGATAACAAATTGGATCATGGTTTTATCACTAGACAACAAACAACATAGCAAAGCAAGCTTTAAAACATTGTCTTGGTAAGAAGACATTTAAACTGCACCTGACAAATCTGAGCTTGCCTAAAACATCAAACGTGACTATCAAGTTACTGCAAGAAATCATATCTCTATGGAAAGAAGGTTTTTAATGGTTGTTTAAAATCTTATTATCAGGATTTTTGTTCTTATGTCTCCTATGCTACTCAAGGATGTCAAAAACTAGAGATGCTATGATGAAACATGATTATTTTATTTGTCTGTTGTTTGTGGGTTTATCTTTAGTAATGTTAGGCCTTGTCTAAAGACATGATCAACATAATGATCATCGAGGACATCAGAGATCTAAACATGAAACAAGTGTAATCCTTGTTTGTTGATATGCAAGCAATACTCAGGTCATCTTGGTTCAATTATATTTAGATGCTTGTATTAACTTACTAAATCAAAATCCATGTAAGTAATACTCAGGTCATCATGGTTTAATTATACCTAGATGCTTGTATTTTCTTACAACATTTTAAAAGCTCAATGATGAAACAAAGTACTTCAAAAACTTGTACAAGAAGATGACAAAATCCACTATCAATACATATCAAATTGCATTTCATTTCATTATAAGCATTTCATCATTATCAAAATTCCAAGTGTCTTGGGATCTAAGTTATCAATTTATTCATTTATCCAAATCATTTCATCAATCCTTCAAATCAAATCTTTAATCACTTCTTCCATCATCAAATCAATTCAATCAAATCAAGCAATGATCCTAGTGCAAGTCCATTCTTAATCCATACTGATCAAGTCAAGTAATCTTGTCAAATTATCCATATGCAATCAATGGTCTTGATCCTAATCTCGTTGTAAACCAAATTAATCAATCATAATCATTGGTGGGATATATCTTTCCTGCATCTTTGTGTTGATCTAAGGATATATCGTTTCCTGTAATGAAAAACACTATCATCAATCATTATCGATTAATTATTGGTTTACAGCTAGATATGGGCAATACCTTGTTTGTTTTTGTATCATTTGTGCATACTTGCTTGCTTTCTTGTGTGTGTGTTATCATTTTACATTGCATAGCATATCATTCAACTCTTTCATCCATCCTTGATCTTGTATCCACCAATTTCTTTATTTGCGTAACCTATCATTCAAGCTATCTCATTGTGAGATCATCTATCATCCTGTCATCACATTCTTCCTGACCAATCTCCTGAGGGGGCATCCTATCGTCATTAACATGTACCAGGGGCAAATTGGGGCACGTATCACTCACAGAAAATTTTTATTCTTTGAAACAACGTGTTAAAACACATTGTCTCAAAGAGGGGCAAAATGTATACACCTAAAAATGGAAAAGACAAATTAAATAAATATTTATTATTTATTTAATTCCCATTCTTCTATCATTTAATAAATTCATCAATTTATCTATTTGATTCACGTTCATCATTAATAGTCCAAATATTAAATAGATATCAATTTATTTAATTGAATCAATTAAACTTGTTCTTCTAATGTCATCCCTTAATTACATAGTAATCAAATTATTTAATCGCAATTCATCCTATTCCAAAGTCCTAAATTTCATAAATCCACATCATCTAATCTACCTCACACATCCACCTCACCTTATTGCACATGTAATTAAATATTTTAATATTTAATTAATCTATTTTCCCTCACCCACATGGCCTATTATTCCTCTAACCATCCCTATTCCAAAGGGCGAGGTCTCTCCATGTCACCATGGTCAAAGGGTGCTTTGAGACACTTGTCCCATGAATCCCTATATTCTTTCTAACCATCCTATAATCATGGTCTCCTTGTTTGACCTTCTCTCTTTGGTCATGGTGAGCCTTGTGACATGTGGACTCATGTCACACCTTTCTCTCCTCCATGTCAAGGTGAGAGGAACATCTTCCCTCTTTCTCTCCCTCATCTCAACCAACTCAATCCTCACCATACACCTCTCAAGACTTCTTCTCCACCATTAAGATCTTGACACATGGATTTGGCCTCTCCTTGGCCTATAAAAGGAAGCTCATTCCCTCATTCTATCATCCACAAGTTATAGAAAACTTACTTTGTCAGAATTATACCAGTGTGCCTTTGGCAAAGCATCCATATTGCTCATTGCATTGTCTCCATTATCCTCATATCCACACAATCGTGTCTTCAATCATCCATCTCTCATATTCATAAGAGTTGCATTGCAGGTAATCTCCATTGCATTATCTAACTATAGCCATTCAAGTATTGTCATCTTCAACAATAAGGAAGTGCACACTTTTGAGAGCTCTATTCGTCAACAAGATCAATACAAGATAGGCGACAATGGAAGATTCAAGGTAAATTAGTCTTCAATGTAATATATCTTTGTTTATTTGATTTGCATCATATTTCATTGAGTTATTGGATTACTAGTAGTTTAATACAATTGACAATATTTCCTCTAACACTAACTATTGCTCAAGCTTATCCAATCTGTCCTGGGTTAGAATGCCTTCTGCTAACAAAATTTCATCAGGAAGATTAGCCATGGCTAGCACTCCAGGATGTATATTGTAGTAGTAGTCTTCATATGCAGTACAATCATTGTTGACTTTCTCCCATTCAGACTTTAATATGCAAAAATCCTTATGTAATTCAGTTGCAAAAAGAATCACCTCACAACCTTCTACGTAAACTTTATGAAACCATTCATCTGTGGCTGCTACAGTAGTCTTAATCTTATCAAAATTTGTCAACTCCTCTTTGGAAAGAAGAGATAGTGCTACCTCAGGTTCTTCATCTGCATTCATTAGTTTCATCAGGAACTTGATATAGGCTTTGAGCTCTTCATTTTGTTGTTTCAGCTCCTGCTTTGTTAGCTCATCTTTATTTAGTTAGTCCAAAATGGTAGACACAAACCGTTTGAGCTCATCAATTTCCTTCTTTCTTGATGCAGGCCCCAAATTTATTGTTGTGACTACATAGTCTTTCGATCATACATCTTCCTTATTGGCTTGCTCCAGAGGGACAACCACTTTTGCAATATGAGATCCAGTTGTATCCTTTTACATCCTTAATTGAATCTTGGCCTTCTTTTATTTCTTTGGTTTTTCTAATCTAGCCAAAAATGCATCCAAATCTAATGACATTACCTCTACTTCTTGAGGTTTATTGCCTAGTCTCTGTTGGAGCCATTCTGGTGCAATGGAAGTGATCTTGGGAGAGTCAATATGAGTATCTCCCTTATTGAAAGAATCTTCATGAATGTCCTCTATCCCTAGCTCCTTCTTTGTCCCTCTGTCCTTGCTTACTTCCTGATCATTATCTGTTGTATCATCTTAAGGAGACTCTGTCTACCCTATGTTCTACAATTTTTTTGAGATTGCCTTCTATGCTATTTCCAAAATTGAATCTATTACTTTTCCCTTCATTGGAATATCTTTTATTTCAACCACCTCAATGGTGTTAGAGTCGGGGAGAGGTTCATTTGTTATATCTTCAACAGTTTCCTTCTCCTGAGACTCCAATTTTGCACATACTTTTTCTATACTAGGAAATTGGGGGACAACTAAGGGTACTTGGGCATAATCTTTAGTGACAGTAATAGGATGGGACAAAGAACTACTTACCATAGCAAAAGAACTGGGGGCATTTGGTGGCAAATAAACATGAGATAAGTTTGCAAATGAGGCAAAGCCTAGAGATGGTGGCATAGAAGGGGAAGAAAACATGGAGATAGAGATGGGTGAAGAAAGGCTAAGTGATGGAAAAAAGAAGGATGGTGTGAGGATGGTAGAAATGAGTGGCAGAGGGAATTGTGTGGAGAAAGAGGTGGAGGAGATGGAATGAGTGGCAGATGAAATGGACAAAGGTGTGGAGGTGGATATGGAAGAGATAGATGGTAGAGACATAGTGGAAATGGAAGGTAATGAAGAGATGGAAGAAACAACAGAAGTGGCAGGTGGTGAGAGGGAACTAGGTGAACTTGAGTCTACTGCTAGAGGAGAGGATGTTGTGGTGATGGTGGATGGAGAAACAAGTGATGAAGTGTCAAGAGTAGTGGAGGAAGAGGTTGTTGTGTCCATTGGTAGTGGGGAGATAATAGGTGCAGTGCACTAGTAGAATTTTGGCAAATAAATGTGATGCAGTAGCATCCAGTGGTGTAAGGGCAATCTTGCACCACCCAAAAAAAGATGTGTTTCAAAATTGTTGATGTTCTTTCCATTTATTTTCAAAATGTGTGGTTCTGGTTCCATAATCGCTTGAATAATGATGTAGAACTTTTAGTTTTTCCAAACTACCAAAAATAGCAACGTACTATTTTTAAAAAGTTCAAATTTGGGCATGGAATCAAGTGAAAATTTACAGGAAGCTACATAACTAAAATATAATACCTTTGGCGAAGGAATTACACAAAGATCATTTGCAAGCTGAAAGATATTAAAGTTTTTCATTTCCTAAAAAATGCCTGAAAATTATTCAAACTTAGGTTTGAGGCACTAAATGGCCCCGTACAGGCCTTAAAATGGCTGAAATCAATAGAGTGGGTTCTTAACACAAAGCACTCCACGAGCTTTTTGATGCATAAAATAGTTTTTCAATAGGACACCCGGATCAAAAGTTATGGCTCCCAGAAGTTGACCTATTTTTGGAGGGAGATGCAAATTTCAAAATTAGGTTGTTGGCCGCTAAAAAGGCTATTAATAACTATTTTTGGGAACCCTAAGTGGTAGTAGAGTTAAGGGGGGAAGTGTAGAGTTAAGAATAGGTGGGAAAATAGAAACCCTAGCTGATTTGGAGTTACAGAAGGTAGATGATTCTAGAGGCTTGCGGGAGGAAGCTGTAATGTGTTGCAACATGTGGAGGGTTGATTCCTCTTATTGTATTTGAGCTTTTGTAATGCAATAAGTTGTCCAAATCAATAAAATAAAGTTCTATTTTCTATATGCAATTTTTGTTGTTGTGTGTTTTATGATTTATCCCCTTCATCAAGTGGTATTAGAGTAAGGTTTCCTAAGTGTGTAGACAAATCCCCGACCATGAGGCAGTTTGCACTAGGACCTAAGGTTGTGGGTTTGCTGTGGAGATCAAGATGCCTCCACGAAGAAATTGTATTGGGAGGAATGCTTTGACAGAAAATGGTTGTAGATCCCTACAAAGGTAAATTGATGCATTGCAAGAGGAGCTACGAAGAGGGTTTGAGTTCAGAACACAAGAGGAAAGTGAAGATGAAGCTGAAGAAGAGCTATCTGAGGAAGAACAAGAAGTTGCAGGTGATCCTGCAGAATTTAGGTTGTTGAGGGCCATTTCAAAGATTGGAAAGAGGCCCAGGATCAAATTTTCTACATATTCTAGAGATTTGAATCCAAAACAACTTATTAATTGGATCAATGACATGGAGGAGTATTTCAAGTATGAATATGTGGAGGACCTAGATCAAGTTAAGTTTGCAAAAACAAAGTTGAAGGGCCATGCTAGTATTTGGTGGAAGGATGTCCAATTAGAGAGGAATAGAAGAGCAAAAGGAAAGATCACTGGATGGGATCAAATGGTGGAGAAACTAAAGAAGCAGTTCATTCCTATGGACTATGAGATGGAGCTGCTGAAGAAGTTGCAAGGACTAAAGAAAAGGTAACAAGTCTATTAAGGAGTATACAAAAGAGTTTTATAAAATTACTATCAGGACAGGCCATGTAGAGCCCAACAAGGAGAAGGTAGCCCATTGCATTAATGGGTTGAGGCCGAGTATTCAAGAGGAGCTAAGCCTAGTCAGAATGACCACCATAGAAGATGCACACTAGTTTCCCCTAAAGGTGGAAGAGAAGCTGAATAAAAGATTTGACAGAAAGCAAAGGGGAAGAGGTCAAGGCAGAATGACTGGTGGAAGACCCTATGGGGGGTGACACGAAGATTCAAAGAAAAGTGAAGAAGCTGGCACTAGTCAAAATCAGAGAGGAGATAATACCTACCACCCTCATGACTAGAACAATGGTGAGAAAAGAGGAAGAGGAAGAGGCTAACCTGTGCAATGACCTAGAAGAGGAGGTTTCAGAGGAACCTATTTCCAATGTGGAGAAGACAGGGATCAAGCATATGAGTGTCTGCAACATCAAGGAAGGACAAATAGAAGACCTGAAGGTAATGCATGAGTTGCACATGTAGATGAAGATGCACAGTTTGAGCATTCTGAAGATGCTGAAAGGGGAGAAACCCTAGTTGTTAGAAGAACTTCGTTGAATGAGGAGAAGGAACCCAATCAGAGGAAGAGTCTATTCTGCACAAGGTGTAAATGTGAAGGTAAGTGTTGCGATATTATTATTGACAGTGAAAGCACTAACAATCTTGTTTCAGAGGATATGGTTGATAAGTTGAAGTTGACAAGAAGAAAGCATTCATATCCATATTGGATTGCATGGTTACAGAAGGACCATAGAGCTTTGCTCAATGAGTAGTGTTTAGTGAAGTTCAAGACTGGGGACTACCATGATGAGATGTTTTGTGATATCATACTGATGGATGCATGTCATATGCTATTGGGGAGGCCATGGTAGTATGATAGGAGCACTATCCATGATGGTCGTGCAAACACATATCCCCTAACAAAGGATGGAGTTCATCATAAGTTGAAGCCCTTGAAGGAGGTGGAAGAAAAGGTATGTAGTACTACTAGAATTTGTTTGGTAGATGGTAGGAAATTTTTGGAAGGTATGAAGCATGAGCGTCATTGCTTTGCATTGATTCCTAAGATCAATCAAGAGAAATGTGAAGATGTACTGGTAGAAGTTTCAGATATGTTGGAAGAATTTCAAGACATTGTCTCTGATAATGTACCAAAGGTTTACCACCGGTGAGGAAGATAAGTCATCAAATGGACTTGATACCAGGAGCTAGTTTGCCAAATAAGGTAGCCCATAGAATGACCCCTACAGAGAGTGAAGAAATAAACATACAAGTTCAAGAGATGTTAAAGAAGGGACTGATAAGAGAGAGCCTAAGTCCATGTGTGGTACCTACAGTACTAGAACCAAAGAAAGATGGAGAGTGGAGAATGTATACAGATTCTCAAGCCATCAACAAGATCACGATCAAGTACAAATTTCCATTACCTAGAATGGATGACATAATGGATTGTTTGAGTGGAGACAAGTACTTCACGAAGATTGATCTGAAGAGTGGGTATCACTAGATCTGAATCAGAGAAGGAGATGAATTGAAGACAACTTTTAAGACAAAGGAGGGTTTGTATGAGTGGTTAGTCATGCCATTTGGGATAACCAATGCACCCAGCACATTCATGCAGCTCATGAATGAGGTACTGAAACTTTTTTTGGGAAGTTTTGTTATTGTGTATTTAGATGATATTTTGATTTTCAGTAAAACTTGGGATGAGCATCTGATGCATATCAGAAGAGTTTTAGAGAAGCTGAGGGAGGAGAATTTGCTAATTAATCTAAAGAAATGTAGTTTTGCAAAGGAGTTGGTATACCTAGGATTTTTTTGTCTTAGAGGAAGGTCTTAAGATGCACCCAGAAAAAGAAAGGGCTATCATTGAATGGGCTACACCAAGGAGTGCCATAGAGGTACAATCTTTTCATGGTTTGGCAAGTTTTTATAGAAAGTTTATCAGAAATTTTAGTAGCATTTGTGCACCCCTGACTAAGACAGGGAGAGGGGATAGAAAAGAGTTTAGATGGACTAAAGGAGTAGACAAAAGTTTTGACACATTAAAGTAGAAAGTTATAGAGCAACCTATTTTGGCACTTCCAAATTTCAATAAGGTATTTTAGGTAGATTGTGATGCTAGTGGTAGTGCTATAAGAGCTGTTTTGAGTCAAGAAGGTAAGCTCATTGCCTATTTTAGTGAGAAGCTTAATGATGCCAAGAAAAAGTATTCTATTTATGATCAGGAATTTTATGCAATAGTTCAAGCTTTTGAAGAAATGGAGACATTATTTGTTGCCAAAAGAGTTTGTTTTATATACTGATCATCAGGCTTTCTAGTATCTTAATAGTCAAGGGAAGTTGAACCAAAGGCACTTAAAATGGGTTAAGTTTTTGCAAAGCTATACTTTTGTTTTGAAGCACAGGAGTGGGAAATCCAATAGAGTTGCAGATGCCTTGAGAAGAAGGCAAAATTTGTTGACAGAAATGAAGATAGAGGTTGTTGGGTTCAATGAGCTCAAAAGTTTGTATCTTGAAGATCCAGATTTTGTAGAGGCTTGGAAAGCTTGTCTGGAACCTGTTACTTTGGACAGGACAAAATGGTTGGATTTCATAATCCAAGATGGCATGTTTAAAGGAAGCCAGTTGTACATTTCGAGGAGTTCCACGAAAGAGAAACTGATTAAGGAGAAGCATCGTGGAGGATTGGCCGACACTTTGGTCGAGATAAGACCATTCCTATTGTTGGTGAAAATTATTATTGGTCATAGTTGCAGTGGGATTTGAGGAAATTTGTGCAGAGTATGTCAAAAGGTGAAAGGAGCATGTCAGAATACATGTCTATATCAACCACTACTTGTACCAGATAGGCCATGGGATGATATTAGTATGGATTTTGTTCTTGGTTTACCAAGGACATAGAGAGGACATGATTCTATTTTTGTGGTGGTGGACAAATTCTCAAAGATGGCACATTTTATTCCTTGCAAGAAGACTAATGATGCTGTTCATATTGCTGAATTATTTTTTAGGGAGGTGGTGAGATTACACGGTCTACCAAAGAGCATAGTTTTAGATTAAGATACCAAGTTTGTTGGTTGTTTCTGGAGGACATTGTGGAAGAAGTTGAAGATAGATTTGAAGTTCAGTTCTGCACACCATCCACAAATTGATGGACAAATCAAAGTGGTGAATAGGAGTTTGGGTAACCTACTACGATGCTTAGTAGGAGATAAGACCAAGGGATGGGATTTGATTTTACCATAGGCAGAATTTGCTTACAACAATTATGTCAATAGAGTACTAGTAAATCACCATTCTAGATTGTATATGGGAATAGTTCAAGAAATGCTTCAGAGTTAAGGAATCTAGACAAAGGAGAAAAGACAAGTGCCGAGGCTAAAGACTTTGTAGAGCACATGAAGAATTTGTATGAAGAGGTGAAAAAGCACATTAATAAGATGAATATTTAGTACAAGGCTAAGGCAAATCAGAAGAGGAGATATAAGGAATTCTAAGTAGGAGATGAGGTCATGGTTCACTTGAGAAAAGAAAGGTTCCCAATTGGAACATACAATAAGTTGAAAATGAAGAAATTTGGACCATGCAGAATTTTGAAGAAACATGATTCAGGAAATGCATATGAGGTAGGCTACTAAGTGGGATCAACATTTCCCCATTGTTGACTTATCAGAATATCATGAAGGTGGAATAGAGGATGGACCAACAGAAGAATAGTGGAGTATTCCAGTATCTACTTCAACCAAGGAGATAGAAGAGATCTTGGATAGCTGTGTGGGAAGAAGTACTTAGAATAGGCAATATGAAGAATATCTAGTGAAATTGAAAGGAAGTCATGTTGAAGATTCTTCTTGGTTGTCTAAGGTAAAGGTTGACCGTTTGGGTTTTCCTCACACAAACGCATGAGATGTGACAGGGTCACTTCTCAAATTACCCTGGGTGTTTGATGCAGGAGCATCCAGTGGTGTAAGGGCAATCTTGCATCACCCAAAAAAAGATGTGTTTCAAAACTATTGATGTTCTTTCCATTTATTTTCAAAATTTGTGGTTCTGGTTCCATAATCGCTTAAATAATGATGTAGAACTTTTAGTTTTTCTAAATTGCTAAAAATAGCAAGTTGCTATTTTTAGAAAGTTTGCATTTGGGTATGGAATGAAGTGAAAATTTATAGGAAGCTACATAACTAAAAAATAAGACCTTTGGCGAAGGAATCACGCAAAGATCATTTGCGAGCTAAAAGATATTAAAGTTTCTGTTTCCTAAAAAATGCCTGAAAATTATTCAAACTTAGGTTTGAGGCACTAAACAGCCCCATACGGACCCAAAAATGGCCAGAACTAGGAAAGTGGGTTCTTAGTACGTAGAGCACTTTGTGAGCTTTCTGACGTATAAAATGGTTCGTCAATCAGACACCCAGATCAAAAGTTATGGCTCCCAGAAGTTGACCTATTTTTGGAGGGAGATGCAAATTTCAAAATAAGGTTGTTGGCCATCAAAAAGGCTATTAATAAGCATTTTTGGGAAACTTGGGTGGTAGTAGAGTTAAGAGGGGAAGCATAGAGTCAAGTATAGGTGGGAAAATAGAAATCCTAGCTAATTTGGGGTTACAGAAGGTAGATGATTCTAGAGTCTTGCGAGAGGAAGTTGTAATGTGTTGCAGCATGTGGAGGGTTGATTCCTCTTATTGTATTTGAGCTTTTGTAATGTAATAAGTTGTCCAAATTAATAAAAGAAAGTTCTATTTTATGTGTGCAATTTCTATTGTTGTGTGTTTTATGATTTACCCCCTTCATCAAAATGACTACGTGACTAAAACTTTTAGTCACGATAACTAAAAATGACTAAATTCTACTAATTTTTTGCAACATAGCTATAAATGACCAAATAAATGACTAATTTGATTGTCGAGTAAAAAACACAACTAAATAATTAGTCACACAAATAAAAATGACTAAATAATTAGTCACAATATGATATTAAAGTGGGTAATTTTTCCCTCCTATCCTCATAGAAAAACTCACTTATATAATAAGATTTTAAAGTTTTGATTTTTGAGGCATTTTTCGTGGAGGGAAAATGGACAAAATGTAAGGTTTTTATTTTTGAGGCATTTTTCATGGAGGGAAAATGGGTAAAACCTAAACTCCTATTCGATTTTTTTTTGCAGACAGTATGTGGCAAACATTTCTCTTCATGGAGGCATCAAAACAAGGTGAAATGGCTACCAGGACAAAGAAGAGGGTTTAAATAACTTATTTTCAAATGGCATTGACATTCTTTCCTATAAATCACAATCTATCCAAGCATCATATCACGGATTTGAATAGGTAATCGTTTAAAATATTGTTTCCTTAGTGCATGTGCCCTTTATTCATCACTGTATTTTTCATTATACATTCTACTTTTTGCATGTTCTATTGTTTGCTAGAGCACTTCCAATGCATGCAAAGAACTAAACAAGGTTTGCATTGATAGGATCCTATGTGGCTTGAGATCTCATATAGAAATTGCAAGCATTGTTTTACTTAAGGGCTTTGCGGCTCTATCGAATGATTGCTTCTCTTTGTTTATGCCATGATTTATTACCATTTGTTTTCATTTTAGATAGACATGGGTATTCTTGTAGCCCTTTTAATTTTAATGGGTTTGGCACAGAAATTATGCAAGTGTCTTTATCTGACATGGTTGTGTAGGTGAAGAAAAAGTGTAGGGTGTTCGCGAGGAGGATGATTTGCTTGTTGATTCACAGAGAAAAGTTATGTTCACACACTCCGAGACCCCTGATATTCAGAGCATGAAGTTGTTCAGAATTTTCTTTTTTCTCTATTGGGGGATCGCTTTTCATAAATGGAAATGCCTAAAAGATTTGAGAAGGAAGGGGTTTTGATTCCATTCATTCATTTTGCTCTATTTTTCTCTCTTCTTCTTCTTGTGAATATGAATACTTTCATGTGAGGATTAGATGATGATAATAGGGGTAGGTAGCCGGGTATCCACGTTGAAGGAATCATGAGGAATGATTGGAGAATCAAGTAAGTGAATTTAATCTAAATTTCTTGGTATTGTATAATTTTCATATGGTAATGTTTCCAATGGTTCTTTGGATGTCATATCTCTAGCTAAGAATTTATTTACGGTATTATTCTAGAAGCCATTTTGCATAGAATCAAATCTCTCTTCCATCCACTCATTAATTTGCCTCTGCATGACAATGTCTCTAAATCTATACTTTTAATTCCTCTACATGTCAATGGTATTATACCATAATCTATTTACACCTGCTGGGCATGGATCTTCTTTGTATGTTCTTAATATTTTATTCTATAACTTTAAAATCTCTTAAAATTACAAAATTACTAAGTTAAAATCTTTTATAATTATAGAATGTTAGTTTATTTAACTCAAAAATTCTATAATGGTTGTTTAAGTAGATAAACATCATCACACTCCTGGACCCCTATTACCTAGAGCATGAAGTTGTTTTAGGCATCCCATTGTGTGGCTCATCACACCATTTCACAGTCCTTAAGGAGGGTACCAAGGTTATACTAAGTCATTTCACAGTCCACATCAAATGACATTATGAGCATTTTGAATGATATTGAGCCAGGGATACTCATATAATAGTCCTAACTGAGTCTTTTAAACCATTTTTCAAGATTCTTTGTTATCATTTTGTGCCATGAAGTATGATAGAACTCATAAAAGTATAGAGTGCTCATGGAATAAAGGGACAATCAACATGCAAAGGCAGCCATGTTATGACTATCAAAAGAATGATAGTCCTTCAAAGAAATGAAATATTAGATAACAATAAGTGGAAGGGTAAGAGGGCAGTATAATAGTTGGGAGGTTAGTGGAATGGAAGAGGGTTTGGCAATGCATGATAGTAGTTTTCAAGACAATAATATGTTCCCTATAGAAAGTCCACATATTGACATATGCAAGTTGAGGTCATGAGCTTCATTTGTGTATTGATTTTGTAAAAATAATAAGATTATATTGTCTACAACATATCCTACAAACACAAGATTGATTCACTTATGGTACTGCCAAGTATAACCTACACGGTGCTTGGAGATTTTAAAGTTTCACATCTTTCTTTATACAGTTAAGACAATCATCTTTAGATCAACAAAAAAAATTATCATTATTTAATTACTTTAATTACTAGACACAACAATTGTGTAAATACCTTGGTGAGTATGATCGCAGTTTTAAGATAGTATCTTTTTCATTCATTAGTTACTCCTAGAGATTAATATTCTTATTTGATAAGTGAAATATTTCATTGGAATCATAATTTATTCTTGTCATTTGAGCTCTAAGTTTGCATAGAATCTGATTTGTAGGCTTTTCCAAGGCTGATAGAAAGGTTCAAAGAGTGAGAGGAAAATGTTGAAGTATTAATATTTTGCTTATATTTAAGTTTTAGTTGAATGATGCCATTTTCTTGTATTTTATTATTTCAACTTCTTCTTAATTCTGCTGCAAAGGGATGTGTTTAATGCCTTTATTGAGTTGTTATGCTAGACTGGGAATGTGACTAAAGGATTAGGGGATGCTTGACATTCAAGGAAAGTGTTTAATGAAATATGAAGAGATGAAATTACTTGTAATTCTACAATTTTTTCTCAGAATAGTACCTATTAGAGGTTTGTTGGTTGCCTTGTGCATGGTTGTTTGACTTCCAATTGTGTTATTTTATGGACAAACATACTTTTTAATAAGTCTGATGGTTTTGTTTCCAATTTTTTGTTGTTAGTTATTTAGGCCTTTGTAATTTGTTGATGAGTACTTTGGACAAAATGACCAATAATAAATGAAATCATTTATCTTTGTGAAATCTAGATGAAGTTGATAGATTGGGTACCCTAAAATAGAAACCTTTTATACAAAAGGGATAGAAGGAAACCCCTCTATATTTACCATCAAAATAACCATTTGCATCAATGATCATGGCTTGGTATTCAAAACTATATTTATCTTAGGCTTTAGTACATACTCACGAAAATATGGACACCTTCCTCTTTCAGATTCTCATCCTTGCATAATTTAGATAGTCAACTGTTATCTAAAGTTTGTAGCCATATAAAGAAAAGGAGAATAATATCAAGTCCTTTTGTAAAATGTCTAGAAGAATAAAATGGGTACCCTTTAAAATGCTCTAAGAAGGAAGAAGTCAATCAGGCTACCAGAATTATATATGAAAGGGCTAAAAAGAAGGAAAGTTGTCTTTACTAATGTCAAAATAATCATTTGCATCAATAATCATTTCTTGGTAACCAAAAGTATATCAAAGATTGTTGCAACTTGTAAGGATAATAGATGGATCTAATAGGGACCTTTTGGACAGTCTTCAGAGGTACAAGGTTAATGTACCTTTTTGAACCCATGTATCTAGTTTGCTAGCTAGGGCAAGAGGGCTTTGTCTAGAAGGGGTGTTACAATCTCCATGAAATTTAGCTTTTTTGCAAATTGATTCAAATTCTAATCTGGCAAGATAGGTTGGATAGAAGTAATCATGCTCATTATCATAGGATTTCTCAAAATTGTTATTGTACTGTAGTCTGTCTTGAAAGGAAGTATTGTAGATAATGGATACAATAAACCATCCTGATCTCATTTGAAATTAAATAAAATGTTTTAGATGCTAGTTTCTTGAACTTGAAGGGGCTTGTCAAAGGTGATTCAGTCTGGATAAGGCTTATGCAATTATGTTATATGAATTTACTTTATATCAACAAGGTAATGATACCACCATGTGATCATGTCTTGACATGGCTGAGTGGACTAAAGGACAGGACTTGAGATGGGAAATAACATCATTAGTTGACTTTTCAGAGGAAATGTGTGGGAAGTTGTCTTGGATCTTCCACACTTCACTAGAAAGGAGGAATCAAAATGAGCTACATTTAAGAGTGACTGAATATTTTTGACTCTAGTAATTGTATTCACTATAATGATCTTTCAAGATGTGGTGTCATGAAGCCCACTTCTTTTTTGGTCATGATTGAAATGCGTGATGGTGAATATCTTAGTTAATTTTTTCTAATCAAGTCTTGAGTCAAGTTGTTGAGTTATTGGTCTGCCTTTATAATCCATAGCATGACAATTTTGGGAATGAAACCTTGGTAATTTATTTTTATCTAAATATTTTAGAGTAACTGATGATCAAATTGAATACTGTAATGAAAGTAAAGTGTAGAAATGCCTTCCTAATGTCATTTTGTAGAAGAGAAGTGCAGAAAAAACTTTCAATTTCAATTACAGAACATTCAAGATACACATATATACATATACAGAATATCATAATAGACAATCCATAAGACATACATAGATTAACACCAGATTTTATGTGGGAAAACCCTTATGGGAGAAAAACCCACACACCAAGAAAAAACTCTTTGTATTACAATAAATAGAGCTTACATACAAAGTTACAGTTTTCTGCTTTCAGAAGTCAATCTAGAGCAACATCACATTTCTCTGATCAACCTTGTCCTTCTCATAGAACAACTATCTTAAAATACACTCTTACTCTCTCTATTTTCATAATGTTCCAATTATCCTTATATCATACATTCTTCAGCAATATTACAACTTCCTACAGCTAGATAAACAATTCATTTTTGTATTCCATCCCTTTCTAGAACAAGTCGATTCAAATTCTAAGACAAATAGTCTCAAACTATCTAATGAACCATCAACTTCCTGGTCATACTCCCTTCGACCAATCGTTCTTCTTCTCAGTCTGACCGAGTCCCACCAAGACAACCGTAGGCTGGAGAGATTACACTTTTATTGGTATATTGAAGAGACCCTAATTTGAGTCTCACTGATATCTGAAGTTACCCCAATCTGCATTCAACATTGGTTGGGTCCCACTGCCACTTCAACATCAAAGTTTTGAACTCATTTCAGAGTCTTACTGATATTCAAGATCCCATTGATGATCTTTGTATCAAATGTCAAAGGGACTAGAAAAAGGCTTCCATCAGACTTTTAAATGAACTAGGCTTACCATCCCAGCGATATGCTTTGTCCTGTCGATGTCTAAGAGTCAAGTCCAAGTCACCGCTTATGATGTTGTCACTTCCTTGTATCGGCTCATCATAGAGACTCAAGATAGAGTCCTACCGATGACTCCAGATTACTCTGATAAGGGTTAATTACTAAGCACAAAGACTTATCAGGTCATCGAGAGAGCAACAAATATGGTCCCACTGAAATGAACAGCTCTTGCCGATATGAACAAAAACACTAAATTCATTGAAGAGACCATGTAGAAGGTCCCTCTAATTGTGATCTATTAGGCCGATAAAGGAATAAATGCACAGTACTACGAATCTCAAGCCAGTAATTTGAGGCATATTTTCCAACAAATACAACTTTAGTACATGTTTTAACATAATAAACTTTAAATTTGGCTTATACCATTTAATGCTTTGGCAGCCCATTATTGATGTTGAAGCAAGAAGTCCCAAAAATAGTCAAGTCTCTGAACATGCAACTTAGGGAAAAATCAGTAAAGACTAAGGTGAGTGTCAAATCTATATGTTGAAAATGATGTTTCTCTGCAATACATATTACTCTTTAGTTTTGTTTAATGGAAAATTAGATTTGTTAATGTTTAGTGTTTTGATGTTTAAATCCTCCTCTCCACTTTACATTCAAGGACCTAGGGTTGAGTGACGAGCACTATCATACCCTAGATCACCATGAGATGTAGGGAAACTTGGATTAGGGAATTTAATTATCAATTTCTCTTCTCTTATGCTCAATTGACCATTAAAACCCTAACTATGTAAATACAACAATAAATTGATGAATAATGGAAAATGCTTTTGCAGACGTGTTGGCTAACATATTTGTCTTGGTCTAAAAATGTTTTGTTCTGACTCTATAACCTTTTCCTTTTAGAACAAATAAGTTAAACAACAAATGGGTGAACTATCAAGAATAATTCCCCTTTGAATTAAGGTACAACTCCCTTTCAAATCTTCAATGAATTCAAACTATTCTAATTATTCAAATACACTTTTAACCAGAAAGCATTTAAAGGCAAACTATCATCCATACATCACTATGCTATGAATGCGATATCTTTCTTCAATATAATATCATTCGGTGATAGAACACATAGATTCCATCTTCAACATAATCAAATATGTAACTATGTATATTACTAAACTAGCAAATGATAAAACATATATGATGAGTTATCCAATGAAAGAATAATTACCACATATAAATAAGAGTTCGCATAGAAACTCCAATCCAAGTACTTAAACACACAGATTTAAGTACGCAACAATCATTTCTTCTTTTCATTCACAGATGAAAATATTTCAAACAATCATCACATATATTGTAAAACATAGAAGTTCAGCTCTAAAATTCCTCATGTCTTCTTCTTAACTATTCTATTCCACAGTTTTAACAACTAAAAACATATATATAGTCACCCTAATTAACTGTTCTTTTAAACCTAGAGTTAAAACAAACTCTAACCCATACGGGATTTAGTTTCTTACAAGCTCATTGAAAAACAAAGTTTTTTAAACATAACTCTAACTAAATAACTAAATAAAGAGATTATGTAAACAAGATCATGAATGGGGCGGCGGATTGGAATCTCTAGACTTGCTTTGTTCGGCTAGGGAGACATGATGTACCCTCCATTCCTGCTATGCGGGAACAAATTCTTGGATTTTCGAGAAGTTAGGGATGCTAATGTGTTTCACCTATGCTTTCCAAACATCTTTCTCTCTTTGAATTTTTGCCACTTTTTCCGCATGCTCCGGGAGTGCATCGACACAGAGGTGAAGAAGTGATTCTACTTTGATATTCGAGAGAAATCATCAATTATTAGGTTATCATTTTCTTTAACAAAACTGATTTTCTCTCTGAAGGATTGAACCATAGTATCAATATTCTTTTTTGGCTCCCCATCATCTTTTATATATTTCACATCAATACATTGCAAATCATGTTGTAAGGATTGAGTGAACTCAGTTATTTCTTTGATCATTTTTGTAAATTCAATTCGTCCTTGTCTGGATACTGAGTTTCTCCATTCGATACTTCTCTTGCTTACATACATTATATTATTGTTTAAACTTGTCATATTCTTCTTTGATAAAAACTTCATTACCCCATACTTCTGAACTTCACCAATTTGATTTTATCACATTCATCCATTTCCCTTCATCCTTTTCCCATGAAGCATTCTATGTCTTCAAATCTTCGATAGTAGCCATGGTTTCATCATATATATTCTTCAATTCATGAATGTATTCTATACCCTTCTAGATAATACCATCCAACAAATCATCAAACACTTTGGTCACCATTTTATTTCTATGTATCTGATCTAGCATTTTTTGATTGACCAGAGATCTTGGGTTAAAAGACAGAGGTAGTTGAGAAATAGGTTGTGGGTTTGGATTATGAATGGCATCGATATACTCTGCCATTGATCATAAGGTTTGTTTCAACTCCCTCTTATCTTTCTCATCCTTCCAGGTACGGCTAACTATCCTTTTGGTAGATGCTTCAAGATGATGCACATCCATGGCATGTGATGTAGTCCCAAGATCTATTCTTTCTATTGTGAAATCCTGAACTGTGGGATTTTAAACTTCTTCATCAGTTGTTTGCTAGGCTATTTCTACACTCCAATTCCCTATATTAGGGTCAATATCCACCCTAGATGTGGTTTTCATCTTGTTGGATTTAGGAGTCTTTCCTAGACACTTGCTAACCATGTCCTCTAATGGTAATGAAAACAGAACTATTTTTCTTTTATCACTAATTGAGTTTTCCAACCATTTGGGTGCAAGGACTGAAACTTCTTTACCAGGATTCAATTGTTCAGAAGGCACATTTGATATCATCAACAGATCAGGAGAATCTGACGCAACCTCTGCTTGTGGGTTTGTACTGATCTCTTCCACCATTAGTGAATCAAACTCTCTATCATTAGTTAATTCACCCAAATCTTCTTTAGAGTTTAAATCCACAACTATTCTTTCTAAAGTCTTCTTCTTCCTCCTGCTTTTAGTTCTTGACCTGGTAGCATGAGAAGACAGAATAGTTACAAGGATTTTCTTGGACCTTTGGATGATAGGACCCTTTTCAGTTTTTGTCTTGGGAGCACCTGCATCACATATAGTAATAAGCCGATTAGAAGAGCTTATTAGAGATGGTGATTCATCAATTGGTGCACATTGTTGGGAATCTTCATTTTAAACTTCCTTCAGTCTACATTCCCTCAACCATTTCTTAGTTCTCCTTATTACCGATAGGGTTTTAACCTCGATCTGGTCCTCTTCATCTCTATTCCAATCAACTTCTGGAATATGTAGCTATTTTATTTGTTCAAAATGAGGATCAATCACCTGTTCCTCATCATCAACTATTCCAGAAATATTCATATTCAAATTAAGGGTAACTATTTTCCCTAAGGAGAACCTACACCAAAGCCTCTTTCTAACTTCAAATTCATCTAGACAATCCTCCCAATAGTCCTCTATCTGGGGAATGTGTTAAAATCCCATTCCAAAATCCAAATTGTCCCTAGCAAAACCTTTGCTGTCAAACTGGGGTCTAGCACTATAGTACTGAAAATTGAACTTTTTCAGACCCACCCCTAAATTTAAAGCATCAGAAATTGACTGACATGAATAGTGGCCAAGTTCAATGGGAAAAGATATACCAGATTCTTTCTTCATTGGAAATTTCTTATCTACATGAGCTAACTGCCTACAAGCTTCTATCAATACAAGGTCAAAGACATATCTAGGCAGCTTGACAAGTTCACCATCAAAACCACCAACTCTAATATAAGTAAATTTAGGAAACTAAATAAAGAAACTATCATAAATGCTGATTAGCTGCATGGCTTCACCAGGCATCCTTTTATTCACATTACCTGTCAATTCATAAGTCATCATTCTAGTAAAAACATCATTAACTCTTCTATAATTTTCATAACAATTTTGCATCTGTAACTGTGAATAATAATCATAAAATTTTGTTATCTTCAACCAAGGGTGCATGAGGCAAGCCTCCCCATTGTCTTGTAGACACCAGCAATAGAAGAGATATGAGGACATATAAAAGTCCTTATTCCCTAAATAATTACTCAAACCCTAATGCAAACATTCAGCTATGATTTTCACCCAATCCAAATATTGTTCTCCTTGGAGGATCACTTGAATGAAAAAATACATCCAGTCCTCCCAATAAAATGCCTAAGAACTGCCTTTTACCCTATGTAACAATACCATGATGTCTTTAATTTCTAGTATCATATGTTCTCTTGTTAATTCCCTGGGTAGTCTCGAACCACCCTTTTGAAAATTCAATAACCAATTTCTTGCAATTACACTCATGTAGTTTGCTTTCTTTAATGAAAAATGACCATAAGAGGAAGTAATATCAAGATCAGAGTATGGATCCTTGGGTGGGATTTTCATTACAGTCATTAGGGTTTGTCTATTGACAGGCAATAACACATTGTCATCCATAGTTCTAATACACCTATTTTGGGGGTCATATTTGCTCATACATTCCAGAACTAATTTAGGGTATTGTACCACCGTGGGAAAGGCCACAGCTTCGACTAAACTACTTTCCACTATTCTCCCCTGTAGCAAGTATGAGGTGAACCAGTGTTGTCATTGATGTCAACATACTCATATTGCATTGACAAGAAGGATTGGATGAGCTGTGTGCTGAGGATATTGAGAAAATTAGCCTCAGTTAGGAATAGTGAAGAACAGTGATGAGAAAAAGGCAAATGTATTGTATAGGTTGTGAACCGGAGGATGCGGATTAAAGGGTTTGTAGATATGAGTCTTGAGATGTTTCAGTTAAGATTTCAGAGGTCCGCATGAAGATCTGAAGAAGTTATGGCTATCTGTGTGGAACTAGTTCCGGCAAGTGTTCAGAGGTGACAGAGGATCATAGAAAGGTCCGGTGAGGTCCGGAATTGTATAATCCTAATCTGTGGGAGTGTTTGGGATGTCCTTGTGATGTGTCATCTCAAGTTGTGTATGATTTTGAGGTCTGGAAGTACCTTTTGCATTGTGACAGTGGCGGCAGACTGTGTTCTTGAAGTTCCAGATGAGGAAGAGAAGAGATTCCAGTAAGTAGAGAAAGTGCGGATGTACCTGGTCATTCAGACAGGCTTGTGAAGGTTCCTGGATCATGTTGAGGTTTTGTTGTTGATCCGCATTAGTGGTAGAGCCCAGAATTGAAGATATTCTTTCGGATGAAGTTCTTGTTCAGACTAGCTGACTGGATGAGTTTTTCATCTTGCGAATGTTCTTGTGGTGGCTGACCGAATGTATTAATCATCTTGCGAATGTCCTTATGGTTGATTTCTGACTTAGATGATTGTTCCTAAGTCGATGTCTTGTATAAATAAGTGTTTGAGAATTCGTTTTGGAGTGAGATTTGTGTGGATGAGTGTGGCATAGCGAAGAGAAGTGCGAAAGGCAGAGCAGGGGTTTTTGGGCTTAAATAGAACTGATCCAGACATGGTAGAGATGTCATTCTTCAGTTCAAGATTGTGATTCTTATCACTTTGTAGATAGTGTGTCTCCTTGTAGGCAGTGGGCCTCTTTGTGAGCAGTGTGCTCGGGCAGTGAGCCCTAATTGGCAAGTGCCATTCTTTTTCTTATTCTTCTAATAGAGAATAATCCTTGGGTTAATCACCCCATGGTTTTTCCCTTAACTGGGTTTTCCACGTCAAAATCTTGGTGTTCAATGTGTTGATGTTTATCTGCTCTTGTGTTTATGCATTATGCTTTCATGGATGATTAATTGATATGCTGTTAACTAACAATGAAAAATCAAGTGTTTGAAGTAAGAAGAAGTTTTCATACAACTGATTCACCCCCCCTCTCAGTTGTATGCCCTAGATCCAACAATTGGTATCAGAGCTAAGTTCCTCTGAAAGGAGCTTAACCGCTTGAGGAGATCCAGGATGTCATCATACAAGAAGGATAGTCTGAAGTTCGATGGAACCAACTTCACTCTCTAGAAAGGTCACATGAAATGTCACTTGGAATGTATGGGAAAAGCATACTTGGCCATGGTCTCAAAACCATATGTACCTCCACAAGGTGGTCCGACAACTCTGAATGAAATCATAGATGCTAAAAACAATCTACGAACCAAGGAAGCTCTGCTAAGCGCATTAAATGACTCAGATCTCTCAAATGTTATTGACCTACCAACTGCATATGAGATCCTGACTAAACTGGAACTTCTGTATGAAGGAGATGAGTTTGTCAAGAGTGCAAGGTTGCAAAGTCTGAAAGGGAAATTTGAAAGATTGAAGATGAGAGATGATGAAAACATCACTACCTTTATGCCAAGAGTGAATGAGCTGGTATGTGGAATTAGAAATGCTGGTGGAACTCTGGATGAAAATGAGATTGTTTGCAAAATCCTCAGATCCCTTCCTGTTGCTTACAAAATCAAGGTTGCTACCATTGATGAATTCAGAGCCCACACAACTGTCACAAGAGAACAATTGGCTGGCAAACTAGCCACATTTGAAATGACCAAGTCAGAGATGATCCTTCCAAGACTGAATCTACTTTCAAAGCCAATGCCTATGTGAAAGGCAAACAGAGATTTGATCCGGGAGAAAACTCTTCAAGGAAGTTGTCTTGGTATGATCAAGCAAGAAGAGACATGGAAGAAGAAGAAGCAGAAATAGCTCAACTTGAAGCCCTCATTGTAAAGAGACTGCCAAGAGGATCTGGTAAGTATGAAGGAAAACTACCCTTTAAGTGCTTCAACTGCAATAAGATTGGTCATTTTGCTTCAAGATGTCCGGAAAGATCTGCAAGGTCTAATTCTAACAGACAAAGGTTTCAGAAGAACTGCTATTATGTTCATGAAGAAGATGACAATGAAGGAGTAATAGATGATGAATCAAAACTAGGAAGCAAAGCTAGAAATGAATGGGTGTTTATTGCCATCAAAGAAGAAGATTCAATATCCTCTGAATCTGTCAATCACAAGGTTGTGGAAAGAGCTTTGGCTGCTCAAGTGGAAGAAAAGGATGATTGGGTTATTGACAGTGGATGTTCTCACCATATGACTGGTGACAAGAACAAGTTCTTGGATTTGGAAAGCTATGAAGGAGGAATGGTAAAGTTTGGTGACAATTCTTCTAGGAGAATCAGAGGTAGGGGAACTATTTCCTTTGATGGAAAGAGCAAAACAGGTAATGTACTATATGTTGAAGGATTAAAGCACAATCTTCTCAGTGTTGGTTAGTTAGTGGACAAAGGCTATGATCTTCGGTTCAAGAATGGAAAATGTAGAATCTTTACAAGCTCCAGAACTGAAATTACATCTGGTACTCAAATAAAAGATAATATCTTTCATCTAGTAGGTTCAAATAAAAGTTGTCTGTTTGTTCAAGTTGATCAGAGTTGGTTATGGCATAGAAGAATGTGTCATGTAAATTTTGATAACATCATCAAGATAAGCAATATTCAAGCTGTAAGTGATCTTCCAAAATTGATGAAACCTACAAATAGTTTGTGCAAAGAATGTCAGCTGGGTAAACAGAGCAGAGTCTCCTTCAAAAGCAAAGATCAGTCCTCTACCGCATTGTTGGAATTAGTACATACTGATCTCTGTGGTCTGACAAGAATCAAGAGTCTGCAAGGTGATAGATATTTCATGTTGCTAATTGATGACCATTCCCAGATGATGTGAGTTACCTTCCTAAAGGAGAAATTAGAAGCCCTTGAGAAGTTCAAAATCTTTAAAGCTATGGTAGAGAATCAAACCGGATTGAAACTGAAATGTCTAAGGTCTGATAGAGGTGGTGAATTTACATCTGGTGAGTTCATTGACTTTTATGAGAAGCAGGGTATAAGATGACAGTTGTCTGCTCCTAGGACTCCACAGCAGAATGGAGTAGTTGAGAGAAAGAACCGGACCATCCAGGAAGCTGCCAGGACAATGATGTTGGAAGCAAATGTTCCTCAAATGTTTTGGAAAGAAGCTATCAGCACTGCAGTCTACACTCTCAATCAAGTTCAAATTAGAAACAACACTGGTAAGACCCCCTATGAACTCTGGTTTGGCATCACCCCTACTGTGAAATATTTCAGAGTATTCGGTAGCAAGTGTTATATTAAAAGAGATGAAGATCTAGGAAAGTTTGATGCTAGAAGTGATGAAGGAATTTTCTTGGGTTACTCCACTCAAAGCAAAGCATATCGGTGTTACAATAAGAGATTGAGGAAGATGATAGAAAGCACTAATGTGAAAGTTGATCAAGGAATTGAGAAGCCCTCAAGATTTTACGAGCTTGATGAAGATGACCAAGATGGTGTTCAGATTCAAGGAACTCAATCCTCTCCGGTAAGTCAGAGTCAGCCTAATCCGGTAAATCAGGAAGAAGAGATAGGTCTGAATGAGCCTGATCAAGAAGCAGCAGTGCAGGATACTCCCAAAATTCCAAGGTATGTAAGACAGAACCACTCTGAAGATTAGATCATAGGTGACAGAAACAAAGGTGTGCAAACTAGAAGGAATGTTGCTCAAAATCAGGATGAATGTTGTCTGATTTCAAAGATTGAACCTAAAACAATAAATGAAGCTTGCAATGATGAAAACTGGACCAAAGCAATGGAAGATGAATTGATGCAAATTGAGAAAAATCATACTTGGGATCTTGTTCCCAGACCAAAAGACAAGAATGTGATTGGAACCAAATGGGTCTTCCGGAACAAACTGAATGAAGCTGGTGAAGTAATTAGAAACAAAGCTAGATTGGTCTGCAAAGGCTACTCTCAAATAGAAGGAATTGATTTTGAAGAAACCTTTGCTCCAGTGGCAAGAATTGAAGCAGTCAGATTATTCCTTGCATTTGCTACCTTTAAAGACTTCAAGGTATATCAGATGGATGTCAAGTCTGCCTTCCTAAATGGTGATCTGGAAGAAGAAGTTTACATTGAACAACCGGATGGTTTTCAATTGTCAGATAATAATGATATGGTCTGCAAGTTGAAGAAAGCATTGTATGGATTAAAGCAAGCCCCAAGAGCATGGTATGAGATGTTGGATAAGCATCTTGTGCAGATTGGATTCAACAAAGGTACTGCTGATAGTAACTTATATTTCAAAATTGATCATGAAAACATTTTGATTGTTGAAGTATTTGTGGATGATATCATTTTTGGAGGAAGAGATAGTATGTGCAAAACTTTTGCAAATCAGATGAAAAGTGAGTTTGAAATGTCTATGCTTGGTGAAATGAATTTCTTCTTGGGTCTGCAAATTACTCAAACAAAGAAAGGGATCTTCATTTCTCAGACCAAATATGTGAAAGAATTGTTGAGGAAATTTGGTATGGAAGATTCAAATCCAATGAACACTCCCATGGCAATTGGATGTAAGTTGAGCAAAGATGATGACTCCCCAAAGGCAGATCAAACAAAGTATAGATCAATGATTGGCGGATTGTTGTATCTCACTCAGACTAGACTAGATATAATGCAGGCTATTGGTCTTGTAGCAAGATTCTAGGCTGATCCTAAAGAATCTCATGTTATGGAAATCAAAAGAATTTTCAGGTACTTGAAAGGAATAGCTGAGTATGGTCTATGGTACCCTAGAGATCCAGATTTCTCTCTTCATGCTTACACAGATGCAGATTGGGTAGGAGATGTGGATGACCGGAAGAGCACTAGTGGTGGAGCATTCTTTTTGGGAAAGAGATTGGTTTCTTGGCTAAGCAAGAAACAAGATGCAATATCTCTGTCTACAACTGAAGCAGAATACATTGCAGCAGTAGGTAGTTGCACTCAAATCTTATGGATGAAGTAGAGTGGAGCATTCTTTTTGGGAAAGAGATTGGTTTCTTGGCTAAGCAAGAAACAAGATGCAATATCTCTGTCTACAACTGAAGCAGAATACATTGCAGCAGTAGGTAGTTGCACTCAAATCTTATGGATGAAGTAGATGCTAAGAGACATTAAAGTTGAATATGAGGAGCCTATCACAATTTTCTATGATAATTCAAGTGCAATTAATATTTCTAATAATCCGGTATTGCATTCTAAGACTAAGCACATACCTATCAAGTTTCACTTTTTGAGAGAACAAGTGAACAAGGAAGAAGTCAGATTGGAGTATGTTCCCTCCAAGGATCAGATCGCAGATATCTTTACTAAACCTCTTCCCAAGGACTCTTTTGAATATCTCTGGGAGAAGTTAGGGGTCATGGCCCCTCCAGTGATGAACTAGGATGCACTGATGTGCATCAGTCTGGTGGATATCACAGTCATATCTTGTGATCTGGATTGATGATGGGGAGCTGCTACTAAGGGGGAGCAGCTGGTATGATTTTGATGTGTTAGAATTGCAAGTATGAGCCCTTTGCCATTGATGTCAAAGGGGGAGAGAAGACATGTGAAAAACAAGTGGCTGATGATCAAAGGGGGAGCAGTAAATAAGGAGAAGACATGTTGCTGATAGGGGGAGCTGTGACAGAAAGGAGAAGTTCTTGTCTTGATGGTTTTTCACATCATATGTTGCCATCAATGACAAAGGGGGAGATTGTTGCAAGTATGAGGTGAACCAGTGTTGTCATTGATGTCAACATACTCATATTGCATTGATAAGAAGGATTGGATGAGCTGTGTGCTGAGGATATTGAGAAAATTAGCCTCAGTTAGGAATAGTGAAGAACAGTGATGAGAAAAAGGCAAATGTATTGTATAGGTTGTGAACCGGAAGATATGGATTAAAGGGTTTGCAGATATGAGTCTTGAGATGTTTCAGTTAAGATTTTAGAGGTCTGCATGAAGATCTAAAGAAGTTATGGCTGTCTATGTGGAACCAGTTCCGGCAAGTGTTTAGAGGTGACAGAGGATCACAGAAAGGTCCGGTGAGGTCCGGAATTGTATAATCCTAATCTACGGATTGGAAGGAGTGTTTGGGATGTCCTTGTGATGTGTCATCTCAAGTTGTGTATGATTTTGAGGTCCGGAAGTACCTTTTGCATTGTGACAGTGGCGACAGACTGTGTTCTTGAAGTTCCAGATGAGGAAGAGAAGAGATTCCAGTAAGTAGAGAAAGTGCGGATGTACCTGGTTATTCAGGCAGGCTTGTGAAGGTTTCTGATCATGTTGAGGTTTTGTTGTTGATCTGCATTAGTGGTAGAACCCAGAATTGAAGATATTCTTCCAGATGAAGTTCTTGTTCAGACTAGCTGACCGGATGAGTTGTTCATCTTGCGAATGTTCTTGTGGTGGCCGACCGAATGTATTAATCATCTTGCGAATGTCCTTATGGTTGATTTCTAACTTAGATGATTGTTCCTAAGTCGATGTCTTGTATAAATAAGTGTTTGAGAATTCATTTTGGAGTGAGATTTGTGTGGATGAGTGTGGCATAGAGAAGAGAAGTGCGAAAGGTAGAGCAGGGGTTTTTGGGCTTAAAGGGAACTGATCCGGACATGGTAGAGATGTCATTCTTCAGTTCAAGATTGTGATTCTTATCACTTTGTAGACAGTGTGTCTCCTTGTAGGCAGTGGGCCTCTTTGTGAGTAGTGTGCTCGGGCAGTGAGCCCTAATTGGCAAGTGCAATTCTTTTTCTTATTCTTCTAATAGAGAATAATCCTTGGGTTAATCACCCCATGGTTTTTCCCTTAACCGGGTTTTCCACATCAAAATCTTGGTGTTCAATGTGTTGATGTTTATCTGCTCTTGTGTTTATGCATTATGCTTTCATGGATGATTAATTGATATGCTGTTAACTAACAACAAAAAATCAAGTGTTTGAAGTAAGAAGAAGTTTTCATACAACTGATTCACCCCCCCCTCTCAGTTGTATGCCCTAGATCCAACATCCCCATCATAGGAGTAGGCATAGGATTTTTAACCCTCTCCTTAAAATCCTCTAAATCATATAGCTAAAGAGGTATCCCCAAATTTGGGAAGAGAACAAATAAGGCTTGAACAATGTTCAAAACTAAAACAGGCAGATTTCATGGCTACAGACTAGATAAAGGTAATGGAAAATGCTTTGAACTTCTTTAATAATACGAGAAACACAAAATGATTCTCCTTTCCAACAAAGTAATGGAATCAGTTATAGGAAAAGCCAAACTCACCTTCAATGGATCAAAAATTACTATCAAACTGGGGAATAAAAATCTTATACCTCCAGTACTGTTCTCCTTTTGCATCACGTTGTGTATTTACTCTTAAAATTGGCTTGTTCTTTCTTGATAAAAGGCATGAAATCAAGTTGAATAATTACTGGCTCAATTAATTCATGCTGAAAATGCTTGATAAGACATATACTTTGATAGACACATTAATTGTAAGCATTTCTCACACATGACCTTGATGTGTAATTATTATCCATCACCTTTCGAATGTTAGAACTTTCCACTTCATAATATGTTCCAGATATATTTCCCTCTAAATCTCCCACAAATTTTTTACTTAAAGAAGGCTTCGAGAAAAATGAGACTATAGTACGGGAACGTTGAACCTTTGAACCTTTGAACCTTTAAACTCTGATATGAGGCTCAATTGGGAGGTTCAAAGATACAATTTGAGTTACACAAGGGGACTAAGAGAACATGACTTCTCAAGAAGCATTGAATATTGAACCATTGAACTCTTGAACCATTGAAAAGGGTTCAAGTTCAAAGGTTCAATTCTACAGTAATTTCACACATAAGATGATAGGTGGATGAATTTTAAAAACAAAGAGTCGACTTAATAAAGAAACATATGACCAATAAGGGAAGATGGTAAGTCAACTTTTTGCTAAGGGAAGGGTCACGAAAAATTGAATAAGGGTGAATGAAAAGGTAACATTGGCTCTGACTAGGGACTGCATTTTATAACAAAATGCAGAGAACTCAAAAACTCTGGTTACGCACAAATTGAAACATAGGGACATAAGAGAAAGAACCAAGGCAAACCAAAACTAGAAAAGGAAAATGACAGCACACAACAACAAAGGAAAGACTATGTACAAAACAGGGGACACCTATTTTATAGTTGATACAATTTAAGGTCCTATCAGTTATAGGACAAGGGTAGAACAAATCCATCTGGATATTCTAATTTGAAAGATTTAGTGCCCAGTACCTGATGAATTTTGAATGGCCCTTTCCAAAGTGAATCAAACTTTCCATGTGCTCCTTTAGGTTCTCTCCTCTTATCCCACAGCAAAACTTCATCTCCTTCCATGAATTTTCTATGCCTTGATTTTCGATCAAAAATATTCTTAACCCTAGCTTGATGAGAGGTAATCCGATCAACCAGTTCATTCCTTTCCTCCTCAATCCTGGTTAAGTACATAACTCTCTTTTCTAGGGAATCTTGAAAATATTGATCTTTAATGACCTTTTGTAATTTGGCCGTAGATAATTCCAAAGGTAATGATAACTGATCTCCTATTCCATAAACTAGCTCAAAAGGCGCTATTCCTATTGCTCTTTTTGGGGTTACCCTGTCAACCCAGAGTGCTTCGTACAACCTCTTATGCTAATCTTTGGGGTTATCACTCACCAATTTCCTCATGATGGCTATTATATTTTTATTACTGGACTTAGCTTCTCCATTCCCTTAAGGGTAATAATCTGATGAATGAGAAAGAGAGATACTATGCTCATAGAAAAATGAAGTAAGTTAAATTGAAGAAAAACTAGTAGCATTATCTGCCACAAGCTTCTGAGGAACACCAAAACGTACTAGTATATTTTGTCTGAGAAAATTACATACCACTTCTGAAGTGGTTCTCTTCATAGGGACTGCTTCAACCCATTTTGTAAAATAGTCTATTGCTGTTAGAATGTGTGTATGTCTGGCACTTGAAGGAGGTGAAAGAGGTCCAATGAAGTCTAAGCCCCATTGTTTGAAAGGTTCTTCAATCACAACATGCCTCAGAGGCAATGCTGCAAGTTGTGGTCTTCCTGAAAACAATTTGCATTTTTCATAGTTAGCCACCCATCTATATGCATCTTTGAACATACCTAGCCAATAATAACAATTTCTAAGGATTTTAAAAGCTATGATTGAAGAAGAGAAATGTCCACCACAGGCTTCATTATGAAAACCTTCCAAAAGCTTGTGTTGTTGTTCCTTATCTACACATCTCAAGAAGGTTCCATCTAGCCCCTTTTTGTATAAGACATCACCCCAAATGACATATTTCGCTACTTTTAACCTCAGATTCCTTTTCTCCTTTGGGGATAAGTGATTGGGATAGTCTCCATAAGTAAGATAATGTGCCACATTCAGGAACCATGGATCTTGTAAACTCACCAATAGGACAGTGGGAAGTTTTTCCTCTTCCGCTTCTTCAATTTCAGCAATCAATTTGCACAGGCCTTGACCTCTAACTAATTTAGTTGGCCTAATCTCCAAGTCATATTCTTTAATCTTAGCAACCCATGTTACTCTTTTATTCATCCCAACATCTTGTTGAGTGAGAATGCTTTTCACAGCCAAACTAGGAACAAATACAAGTGAATGAGAATGTGGTATGTAATATCTAAACTATTTGAAAGCCTTTACCATAGTGAAAGCTTTCTTCTCAGTTAAAGAATATTTAAGTTCATGCTTCTTAAGAGGAACACTCATAAAGACTATTAGGGCTTCTACATTCAATTGATTTTTCTGTAGAAAGATACCAGACATGGTATGTTCTAAAGCATAATAATAAATAATAAAATCCTTTTAGAAATCAGGGTTTACCAAAGTAGGTGTTTGTGTGATTGTCTCTTTAACATCTTCAAAAGCTTTCTTAGTAGCCTCGTTCCACTTGAAAGCCTATTTTTCACTCATCATCCCTATAATATGTTTCATAATCTCAGCAAAATCAGGAATGAACCTTCTAAGGAAATTAACCTGGCTAAAGAAAGACTTAACTCCAGTCCTATTAGAAGGAAGACTTAGTTGTTGTATTGCTCTAAACCTTTCTGGCTCGATCTTGATTCCATCCTTTGAAACCAAATGTCCCAATAACTGACCTTCTGTTACACAGAAAACTGACTTCTTAGGATTAAGAGATATCCCATGACTCTGACACCTTTGTAAAACGGTCTCTAGGTCTTTCAAATGATCTTCTCTTCTTCTAGAGAAAATAGTCAAATCATCAAGATAAATGACAATAATTTTATCTTTAAGATCTCTAAAATATGAATTCATCGCTCGTTGGAAAGTTGCACTAGCATTAAGCAAACCAAAGGGCATACGGTTATAAGCAAAAGTTCCCCAGGGTGTAGTAAAAGCAGTTTTATGTTGATCAGCTGCAGCCACACTTATTTGATTATAACCTGATAATCTATCTAACATGGACATCATCTCTGATCCAGTAATTGTTTGTAAAATGTGATCCATCATAGGTAAAGGATAATTATCTTTCAAACTGGCTTGGTTTAGATTCCTAAAATCAACATAAAGTCTTATTTCTCCTTTTTTTGCGTACTGGGACAATGTTTGCCACCCAGGTGGAGTGACGAATTAGATAAATAATCCTCTCTTTCAACATTTTATCGATCTCTTTAAAGATAGCTTCAGCAACTTTTGGGTTATAGTTTCTCAACTTTTGCCTAATGGAGTTGCATTTGTTTTTAAAGGAATATGATGTTGAAATTACCCACCCCTAAAATCTTTTAGGTCATCATAGCACCAAGAAAAGACATCCTTATACCTAATCAACATATTAATCAATTTTTTTTCTCCTCTGGTGAGCAACACCTACCAATAGAAATCCATTTAGGATCAGTTTTACTTGCAATGTTTATCTTTTCATAATTTCCCAATTTGTCAAGATTCTAAGCAAGTTTGTCTTTGGTATATTCATCTTGCCGAGTGAACAAATGTTCCAGAGAGACTAGTCCTCTAGGGATTTTGTTTCTCTTTAACTGAATTACATCATCCTTTGAATTGATCCCTAGATCAGGACTAAATTCTTTACATTCTGATTCAAAACCTTCAAAATAAGTCCCCAAGAACATTTTAGCATTCTCCAAGAAGTTTCTGATTTGTCTGTTGTTCTCAAAAACTTACCAATTCTCAACATTATCTGGGGCATTAAGACAGTAGATCAATTGTATTCTATATGAATCCCTTTTGAAATTAGGGTGTGGGAGAAGAAGGGAAGCTAACACTGCTAGAGAATCTACCCGTGTATTGTGATCTCTAGGAATTGCCTCAATAGAAAAGATATCAAAATATTCTATCTCATCCCAAACCCTGTTCCTGTAATGTCTCAACCTTTCATTTTTGACTAAAAAATGTCTCTCACCTGTTTAACAATCAATTTAGCATATCCATTTGCTTTGAGCATCTTTATACCCTTTTCTTTGGCTTCATTTAATCTAAGCAATAGGGCCTCATACTCTGCAGTGTTATTAGTATTTTTAAATTCTAACTTGAAAGAGTAAGGAAAAATTTTACCTTCAGGTGAGATCAAAACAACCCCTGCTCTTGAACCAATGGTGGCACAACTACCATCAAATTCCATCGTCCATAGATCATCTAAATGAACAAATTTTGGGGTAGATTCTTCCTTCATGTCTTTAGAAGAGAGAAAGTAATTACCAAATTCACATTCTTCAAATAGGATATGAGATTTAGGATCATCAGAAGGATACATAGTAAACTTCCATTTAGGTTCAGGTTCTAGTTTAACTTTCTGCTTTCCCACTAGAATTGTAGCTTCTAACCAATCCAATTTAATTTGCCCACCTAAGTCTTTGTAGAAGGTCCTGCTCAACAACATCCCATAACTAGCAGGAATATCTACTACCAAGATAGTCAATTTCACTCTTTTATCAGGATAGGCTGCAAGGGTGACCCGTGCATCTTTAATTTGTCTAAGCAAAGAAATTTGTTTGTCATCCATGGAGTAACACCTATCAAATGTTTTTGTAAGGGATAGGCCCAGGGCTTTGGCTACAGAAGAAGGCATGATATTATTAGAGGCACCTGAGTTTATAATACAATTACTGAGTTTATGGCCATTTATGAATAAAGAAACATAAAATGGGTTGGGTTTCATATCGATCATATAAGAAGTATCATTAGCTAAGTTGACAGTCATTTTAGGAGTATGCCTACGTGATTCAGGTGGGAAAGCAAATAATTGGGCAATCGGAGACTCGGCACTAACATTTAGTTGATTTTGAGGCTCAATTTGTGAAGGATCACCTTTGACATATTTAACCAATTTATCAAGTTCTTTGGGGTTCAACTTAAGGTACTCAGCAGGGGATATTTGAATCTTTGTAGACTTACAAAATTCTATAATATCAAAAAAAATTTCACAATCATTTCTATGTAACAATTTAACTTCTTGGGCCTTCAAATTAATGTCAGAGGTTCTAGTAACAGGCTCCTTACCTTTAACAGGCACTTCTTGAGTATTAGAAAATCTCAGATTCTTCTGACTTCTGGTAAGCATGGCACATGAAGAATCTTCAAGAGTAACCAATATTTCACCTTCTCTTTCTGAGTCTGATTCATGTTCTAGGAAGTGTATTTCAGAGTTGGCAGGTTGCTCAGAGTTCTTCTTCTTTGGTAATCTCTCCCAATACATCTTGAGTAGTGGCCATTTGAGCATATCTAATCATCTCTAGACAAGAGTTTCCATCATGATTAGTAGTCAAATGAAAGACACACATATTTTCTCTTCTAGGGGGAGCTTCAATAGTTAACCTTGGTTGTACCGATGTAAGTGGTAATGTCTTACCAGTATTTATTTGTTGGTTAAAATTCCTCCTATTGACATCTTGATATGGTTGTTGAAATGAAGTACCGACCTTAGGCAATTGTCTTTTTAAGGAAATCATATCATTAACTAGTATTTGACCCACAGGATCTGTAGAGGATGAGGGATGACCATTAGGTATTTGGACTTCTTTCTTCCATTTTCTAGCCATAAGAAGATCATCTTCTAACCCAACTACCAAGGTTTGTGTGATTGTTAAGTCGGCAACTACACCTCTTTTAAGATGAAAATTAATTTCAGGAGGCATAGAATTAATAAAGAAACATTTCTGATTCTCAAGAGTTGGCCTTTTAGCATTTGGAATTTTGTGCACAATTCTATTGAATTTGGCTATAAATTCCCTCATAGGCTCATGTATTTCTTTCTTAAGTTGAGTCAATTGAGCAAGAAGGGAATGTTCATCTTCTGCACTTTTGAACATGTTTTCAAATGTAGTTTTCATATCATTCAAGTTTGTAATTGAAGAGTCAGTTAGATGATAAAACCATTCTGTTGTAGTGTCAATTAGAGTTTGTACAAAAAGCCTTATGGCTACATCTTGATGTTGTACACCTAACACACCACATGCTATGGCAAAGGCACTCAGATGTTCATCTGATGATTGTCTTCCATCCCCATTAAATTTGGGTAAGTTTTCCCTTGCATTTTTAGGCAGAGGATTCAGGTTAGCCCCTAAATTTAGAGGCCCTATAACTGCTCCCCAAGGTTGGGACATCGGTAGAAATCTTATAGCAGAGGGAATGATAGTACCAGGAAGAGTTAAGGCTTGACAAATAGAGGATGTAAAGGGCTTAGGAGGGCTATGAGGTCTACTTCTAGCTCTTCTAGTAGGAGTAGGAATATAAGGAAAATTTAAGCTTTGTAGCGTTTGAAAAGTAGGATCCTCAACTCCCTCTCTCCTCAAAGACATTGTGTATCTTCTGGACTCTAGTTTATGATATTATAAATAGATAAGTAGTTACTAGTTTCTAGGCTGTTCTTGACTTCTTCAGACTTCAGGGGCTTGATTTCTTGCTATGTTTTCTGCTTGCCTCCTTCTTTGTCTGAGTAACAACAACCTCAAATTATTGGCCAATTCTTCTTCCTTTTCTAATACTCAGCTAGCCCTTCTATAATCATCAATATTTTGGTGAGTGCGCCATGCAAGAGTATTTAACTAACCAATTATATCTTCCTGCTCGTCTTGAAAACCAAGATTAGGATGCAGAACAGGGATTATATTTTCATGACGAAGCACCATCATTGCTTCATATTAAAGAAACTAATCTTTTAACAAATGACTTCAATTTCCCAACAGAGTCACCAAAAATTATTGGTTAACAGATTTGTCCTGGTCTAAAAATGTTTTGTTCTAACTCTATAAACTTTTCCTTTTAGAACAAATAAGTTAAACAACAAATGGGTGAACTATCAAGAATAATTCCCCTCTAAATTAAGGTACATCTCCCTTTCAAATCTTTAATGAATTCAAACTATTCTAATTATTCAAATACACTTTTAACCAGAAAGCATTTAAAGGTAAACTAACATCCATACATCACTATGCTATGAATGCGATATCTTTCTTTAATATAACATCATTCGGTGATAGAACACATAGATTCCATCTTCAACAATAATCAAATATGTAACTATGTATATTACTAAACCAGCAAATGATAAAACATATATGATGAGTTATCCAATGAAAGAATAATTACCACATATAAAGAAGAGTTCACACAGAAACTCAAATCCAAGTACTTAAACACACAGATTTAAGTACACAGCAATCATTTCTTCTTTTCATTCATAGATGAAAATATTTCAAACAATCATCACATATATTTTAAAACATAGAAGTTCAACTCTAAAGTTCCACAATTTTAATAACTAAAAACATGTATATAGTCACCCTAATTAACTATTCTTTTAAATCCAGAGTTAAAACAAATTCTGACCCATACAGTATTTAGTTTCTTACAAGCTCATTGAAAAACAAAGTTTTTCAAACATAACTCCAACTAAATAACTGAATAAAGAGATTATGTAAACAAGATCATGACTGGGGCAGCGGATTGGAATCTCTGGACTTGCTTTGTTCAGCTGGGGAGACACATTACACCCTCCATTCTTGATATGTGCTAACAAATTCCTAGATTTTCAAGAAGTTAGGGATGCTAATGTGTTTCACCCATGCTTTCCAAACATCTTTCTCTCTTTGAATTTTTACCACTTTTTTTGCATGCTCTAGGAGTGCATCGACACAGAGGTGAAGAAGTGATTCTACTTTTGATATTTGAGAGAAATCATCAATTATTAGGTTATCATTTTCTTTAACAAAACTGATTTTCTCTCTGAAGGATTGAACCACAGTATCGATATCCTTTTCTGGTTCCCCATCATCTTTTATATATTTCACATCAATACATTGCAAATCATGTTGTAAGGATTGAGTGAACTTAGTTATTTCTTTGATCATTTTTGTAAATTCAATTCATCCTTGTCTAGATACTGAGTTTCTCCATTCAATATTTCTCTTGCTTATATACAGTATATTATCATTTAAACTTGTCATATTCCTTTTTGATAAAAACTTTGTTACTCCATACTTCTGACTTCACCAATTTGATTTATCACATTCATCCATTTCCCTTCATCCTTTTCCCATGAAGCATTCTGTGTCTTCAAATCTTCAACAGTAGCCATGGTTTATCATATATATTCTTCAATTCATGAACATATTATGTACCCTTCTGAATAATACCATCCAACCAATCATCAAACACTTTGGTCACCATTTTAATTCTATGTATTTGATCTAGCATTTTGTGATTGACCGGAGATCTTGGGTCAAAAGACAGAGGTAGTTGAGAAATAGGTTATGCATTTGGATTATGAATGGCATTGATATACTCTACCATTGATCATAAGGTTTGTTTCAACTACCTCTTATCTTTCTCATCCTTCCAGGTATGGCTGACTATCCTTTTGGTAGATGCTTCAAGATGATGCACATCTGCAACACATGATGTAGTCCCAAGATCTATTCTTTCTATTGTGAAATCCTGAATTGTGGGATCTTGAACTTCTTCATCAGTTGTTGGCTGGCCTATTTCTACACTCCAATTCCCTATATTAGGGTCAATATCCACCCTGGATATGGTTTTCATCTTTTTGGATCTAGGAGTCTTTCCTAGACACTTGCTAACCATTTCCTCCAATGGTAGTGAAAATGGAACTATTTTTCTTTTATCACTAATTGAGTTTTCCAACCATTTGGGTGCAAGGACCTAAATTCTTTACCAGGATTCAATTGTTCAAAAGGCACATTTGATATCATCATCAGATCGGCAGAATCTGAAGCAACCTTTTCTTGTGGGTTTGTACTGATCTCTTCCGCCATTGGTGAATCAAACTCTCTATCATTAGTTGCTTCACTTGAATCTTCTTCAGAGTTTAAATCCATAACTATTCTTTCTAAAGTCTTCTTCTTCCTCCTGCTTTTAGTTCTTGACCTGGTGTCATGAGAAGATGGAATAGTTACAAGGGTTTTCTTGGACCTTTGGATGATAGGATCCTTTTCAGTTTTTGTCTTGGGAGCACCTGCATCACAGCTAATAATAAGTCGATTAGAAGAGCTTATTATAGATGGTGATTCATCAATTGGTGCACATTGCTGGGAATCTTCATTTTGAACTTCCTTCAGTCTACAATCCCTCAACCATTTCTCAGTTCTCCTTATTACCGACAGGGTTTTAACCTCAATCCAGTCCTCTTCATCTCTATTCCAATCAACTTCTGGAATACATAGCTATTTTATTTGTTCAAAATGAGGATCAATCACCTGTTCCTCATCATCAACTATTCCAGAAATATTCATATTCAAATTGAGGGTAACTATTTGTCCTAAGGAGAACCTACACCAAAGCCTCTTTCTAACTTCAAATTCATCTGGACAATCCCCCCAATAATGCTCTATTTGGGGAATGTGTGAAAATCCTGTTCCAAAATCCAAATTGTCCTTAGCAAAACCTTTGTTGTCAAACTAGGGTCTGACACTATAGTACTGAAAATTGAACTTTTTTAGGCCGGCCCCTAAATTTAAAGCATCAGAAATTGACTAACATGAATAGTGGCCAAGTTCAAAGGGAAAAGATATACTAGATTCTTTCTTCATTGGAAATTTCTTATCTACATGAGCTAACTGCCTGCAAACTTCTATCAATACAAATTGGTCAAAGACATATTTGGGCAGCTTCACAATTTCGCCATCAAAACCACCAACTCTAATATAAGTAAATTTAGAAACTGAATAAAGAAACTGTCATAAATGTTGATTATCTACATGGCTTCATCAGACATCCTTTTATTCACATTACCTGTCAATTCATAAGTCATCCTTCCAGTAAAAACATCATTAACTCTTCTATAATTTTCATTACAATTTTGCATCTATAACTATGAATAATAATCATAAAATTTTGTTGTCTTCAACCAAGGGTGCATGAGGTAATCCTCCCCATTGTCTTGTAGACGCTAGACAATAGAAGAGATATGAGGACATATAAAAGTTCTTATTCCCTAAATAATTACTCAAATCCTGATGCAAACATTCGACTATGATTTCCACCCAATCCAAATATTATTCTCCTTGTAGGATCACTTGAATGAAAAAATTCATTTAGTTTTCCCAATAAAATGCCTGAGAACTGCCCTTTACCCTGTGTAACAATACCATGATGTCTTTAATTTCTGGTATCATATGTTCTCTTGTTAATGCCCTAGGCAGTCTCGAACCTCCCTTTTGAAATTTCAGTAACCAATTTCTTGCAATTACACTCCTATAGTTTGCTTTCTTCAATGAAAAATGACCATAAGAGGAAGTAATATCAAGCTCAGAGTATGGCTCCTTGGGTGGGATTTTCATTACAACCATTAGGGTTTGTCTATTGATAGGCAATAACACATTGTCATCCGCAGTTCTAATACACCTATTTTGGGGGTTGTATCTGCTCATACATTCCAGAACTAATTTAGGGCATTGTACCGCCATGGGAAAGGCCGCAACTTTGACTAAACTACTTTCCACTATTCTCCCCATCATAGGAGTAGGCATAGGATTTTTAACCCTCTCCTTAAAATCCTCTAAATCATATTGAGCTGAAGAGGTATCCCCAAATTTGGGAAGAGAACAAATAAGGCTTGAACCATGTTCAAAACCAAAACAGGCAGATTTCATGGCTATAGACTAGATAAAGGTAATGGAAAATGCTTTGAACTTCTTTGATAATACAAGAAACACAAAATGATTCTCCTTTCCAACAAAGTAATGGAATCAGTTATAGGAAAAGTCAAACTCACCTTCATGGATTAGAAATTACTGTCAAACTGGGCATTAAAAATCTTATACCTCCAGCGCTATTCTCCTTTTGCATCACCTTTTGTATTTACTATTAAAATTAGCTTGTTCTTTCTCGATAAAAGGCATGAAATCAAGTTGAATAATTACTGGCTCAATTAATTCATGCCGAAAATGCTTGATAAGACATATACTCTAGCAGGTGCATTAATTGTAAGCATTTCTCACACATGACCTTGATGTCTAATTATTATCCATCACCTTTCAAATGTTATAACTTTTCACTTCATAATATGGTCTAGATATATTTCCCTCTAAACCTCTTGCAAATTTTTGACTTAAAGAAGGTTTTCAGGAAAAATGAGACTATAGTAAGGGAATGTTGAACCTTTGAACCTTTGAACTCTGATATGAGGTTCAACTGGGAGGTTCAAAGATACAATTTGAGTTACACAAGGGGACTAAGAGTACATGACTTCTCAAGAAGCATTGAATATTGAACCGTTGAACTCTTGAACCATTGAAAAGGGTTCAAGTTCGAAGGTTCAATTCTATAGTAATTTTGCACATAAGACGATAGGCGGATGAATTTTAAAAACAAAGAGCCGACTTAATAAACAAACATATGACCAATAAGGGAAATGGTAAGTTGACTTTTTGCTAAGGGAAGGGTCACAAAGAATTGAATAAGGGTGAATGAAAAGGTAACAAGATGGAAGTAAAATAGCAAATCATGGAATTCTTGTTTTCGGGGTTCCAAGGCGGAACAGTCAGGGACACTAGAGTGGGCATCCAATTCCAAGGTACCAGTTGATTTATGGGATCCTAACCTCTTTTTAACACTGATCAGCTTTGTAAGTTCTATTTCTAGAAATTTAGCTGTAGAGGACACTAGAGTGAGTGCCCAAGTCCTGGAATTGCTCCGGTGTCCTGCTTCTCTTCAGATCCTAAATCCTTGATGCTTGCCAATCCTTCTTGCAACTTCACTTCCCCAGAATACAACACCTGTAACCTGCAATCACAAGACTTGGTTTGGGGGTTGTGGTGTTTAGAGGCTTGCCTCAGTCAAGCCTCAGAGGACACTTAAGTCTCTGAACACCTTTGTCAGATAAAGAGTGCGTGCCCTTGTGAGGCAGAGGCAAAAACCAAAGGAATTGATAATGAAAACACAATATAATGTCACCTTGTAGTGAAGATTGTTGCAAGTATGGGGCTAACTGGTGTTGTCATTGATGTCAACATACTCCTATTGTATTAATGATAAGGATTGGATGAACTATGTGCTGAGGATATTGAGAAAATTAGTCTCAATCAAGAACAATGAAGAATAGTGAAGATAGTAAGGTAAAAGTCCAAGATAGGATGAGGATCAGAGAATGTAGATTAAAGGGTGTGTAGATATGTGTCTTAAGGAGGTTCGGTAGAGATCTCAGAGGTCCACATGAAGATCTGAAGAAGTTATGGTTGTTCAAGTAAAATTAGTTCTGGCAGGTGTTCAATGGTGATAGAATGAAACAGAAAGGTCTGGTGAGTTCTGGAAATGCATTTTCTAGTTCTGCAGATTTGAGGGAGCATTGAGGAAGTCTTTTTGGTGTGTCCAATCAATTGGTTCATGGTTTGAAGGTTCGCAAACATCTATTCCTTTGTGACAATAATGACAGTCTGTGTTTGTGAGGGTCCCGATGAAGGAGAGATGGATTTCAGTAAGCAGATGAAGTGAGGATGTTCTTGGTGACTCAGGAAAGCTTGTGGAAGTCTTTGGATTGTGTCTAATTCATGTTGATGGTCTACATTGAAGTTGGTGTTTGCATTTGAAGAACAATTTCTAGATGATGGTGTTCTTCCTAAGATAGGCCGACCGAATGAGTTATACATCTTGCAGATGTTCTTGTTGATGTTTGTCGACTTAGATGATCCTTCCTAAGTTGATGTCTTGTATAAATTAGGGATTACGAAGTCATTTCAAAGTTGTCCTTGTGAAGATGAGAATGTTGTAGCGAGGAGGAGAGAAAAAGGCAGAGTAGGAGTATTGGGCTTAAATGGAACTGATTCAAGCATGTTGAAGATGCTATTCCCTAGTTCATGTATGTGATACTTATTTCTTTGTAGACAGTGTGTCTCTTGTAGGCAGTGAGCCCTAATTAGCATGTGCCATTTTGTTCTTTCTATTCTTCTAATAGAGAATACAATCTTGGGTTAATCACCCCATGGTTTTTTCCTTAACCAGGTTTTCCACGTCAAAATCTTGGTGTCTTATGTGTTGATGTGTTTTTGCTTTTTGATTTGAATGCATTATGTTTCATGATTGATATATTGCTAATCACTAAGAGGATTTAAGTGTGTAATTGAAGAAAGTTTTGCACAACTGATTCACCCCCCTCTCAGTTGTGTACCCTAAGTCTAACAATTGGTATCAGAGCCAAGTTCCTCTAAAAAGAGCTTAACCGCTTGAGGAGATCCAGGATGTCATCTTACAAGAAGGATAGTCTGAAGTTTAATGGAACCAATTTTAATCTCTGGAAAGGTCACATGAAATGTCACTTGAGATGTATGGGAATGGCGTATTGGACCATGGTTACAACATAGTATGTACCTCCACAGGGTGGTCCGAAAACCCAAAATGAAATCACAAACACTGAAAACAATCTACGGACTATAGAGGCTCTTCTAAGCGCATTATCTAATTTAGAGCTCTCAAATGTTATTGACCTACCAATTGCTTTTGAGATTTGGCAAAAACTGGAACTTCTGTATGAAGGAGACAAGTATGTCAAAAGTGCAAGGTTACAAAGTCTGAAAGGAAAATTTGAAAATTTGAAGATGAGAGAAGATGAAAACATCACTACTTTTATGCCAAGAGTAAATGAGCTTGTTTGTGGAATTAGAAATGCTGGTGGAGTCTTGGATGAACATGAGATTGTTGGCAAAATTCTTAGATCCCTTCCTGCTTCTTACAAAATTAAGGGTGTTGTCATTGAAGAATTCAAAGCCCATACAATTGTCACAAGAGATCAATTGGCTGCATTTGAAATGATAGAGTTTGGAGATGACCCCCCAAGACTGAATCTACATTCAAAGCTAGTGCCTATGTCAAAGGTAAACAAAGGTTTGATCTGGGAGAGAATTCATCAAGGAAGTTGTCATGGTATGAAAGAGAAAGAAAAGATCTGGAAGAAGAAGAAGTAGAAACTGCTCAACTTGAAGCCCTTATTGCAAAGAGGCTGCCAAGAGGATCCGGTAAGTATGAAGGAAAATTGCCTTTTAAGTATTTTAACTGCAATAAGATTGGTCATTTTGCCTCAAGGTGTCCGGAAAGGTTTTCAAGGCAAAATCCCATCAAGCCAAGGTTCCAAAAGAACTGTTACTATGTACATGAAGATGATGATAATGAAGGAGTAATAGATGATGAATCAGAGATAGGAAACAAATCCAGAAATGAATGGGTGTTCATTGCCATCAAGGAAGAAGATCTAATGTCCTCTGTATCTGTCAATCATAAGACTGTGGAAAGAGCTCTGGCTGCCCAAGTTGAAGAGAAAGATGATTGGGTCATTGACAATGGATGCTCTCACCATATGACAGGTGACAAAAATAAGTTCATAGATTTGGAGAGGTATGAAGGAGGAGTGGTAAAGTTTGGTGATAATTCTGCTGGTAGAATCAGAGGAAGAGGAACTATTTCTTTTGATGGAAGGAACAAAACTGGTAATGTACTGTATGTTGAAGGTTTGAAGCACAATCTTCTCAGTGTTCGACAGTTGGTGGACAAAGGCTATGATCTTCGATTCAAGAATGTAAAATGCAAAATCTTTGAAAGTTCTGGAACAGAGATTGCATCTGGTACTCAAACTAATGGTAATATCTTCCACTTGGTTGGTACTGGTAAAAGTTGCTTATTTGTTCAAGTTGATTAGAGTTGGTTATGGCATAGAAGGATGTGTCAAGTGAATTTTGATAATATCATCAAGATAAGCAATACTCAGGTTGTAAGAGATCTTCCAAAATTGGTGAAACCTACTAACAGCTTGTGCAAGGAATGTCAGTTGGGTAAGCTGAGCAGAGTCACATTCAAAAGTAAGGAACTGTCTTCTATCAGATTATTGGACTTGGTTCATACTGATCTTTGTGGTCCGGCAAGAATTAGGAGTATTCAAGGTGATAGATACTTCATGCTACTAATTAATGACTATTTCCGGATGATGTGGGTAACCTTTCTAAAAGAGAAATTAGAAGCTCTTGAAAAATTCAAAATATTCAAGGCTATGGTAGAGAATGAAACCGGATTAAAATTAAAGTGTCTGAGGTCTGATAGAGGTGGAGAATTCACATCTGGTGAGTTCATAAGGTTCTGTGAGAAACATGGAATTAAGAGACAGTTGTCTACTCCTAGGACTCCACAGCAGAATGGAGTAGTGGAGAGAAAGAACCAGACCATCCAGGAAGCATCTAGGACCATGATGATGGAAGCAAATGTTCCTCAAATCTATTGGAGAAAAGCTGTCAGCACTGCAGTCTATACTCTCAATCGAGTTCAAATCAAAAGCAATACCAGTAAGATTTCTTATGAATTCTGGTTTGGCATTACTCCTATTGTAAGATATTTTAGAGTCTTTGGTAGCAAATGTGAAGATCTAGGCAAGTTTGATGCTAGAAGTGAAGGAATACTCTTGGGTTACTCTACTCAAAGCAAAGCATACTAGTGTTATAACAAGAGACTGAGAAAGATGATAGAAAGTACAAATGTGAAGGTTGATGAGGGAATTGAGATACCCTCAAGGTTTTATGAGTATGATGAAGATGATCAGAATGATGTTCTGATTCAAGGAACCCAAGCCTCCACTGCAAGTCAGATTCAATCTAATCCAGTAAATTAGGAAGAAGAAATGAGTTTCAATGAGCTTGATCAAGAATCAAAGATACAAGAAATTCCCAAAGTACCCAGGTATGTAAGACTGAACCACTCTAAAGATGAGATCATAGGTGACAAAAATAAATGAGTACAAATAAGAAGGAGAATTGCTCAAAATTTAGAAGAGTATTGTCTGATTTAAAAGATTGAACCTAAGACAGTGAATGAAGCTTGCAATGATGAAAACTGGACTAAAGCAATGAAGGATGAGTTGATGCAAATTGAGAAAAATCACACTTGGGATCTTGTTCCTAGACCTAGAAACAAGAATGTGATTGGAACCAAATGGGTCTTCCAGAACAAACTAAATGAAGTTGGTGAAGTAATCAGAAATAAAGCCAGATTGGTCTACAAGGTCTATTCTCAAATAGAAGGAATTGATTTTGAAAAAATTTTTACTCCAATGGCAAGAATTGAAGCAGTTAGGTTATTTCTTTCTTTTGTTACCTTCAAGGATTTCAAGGTATATCAGATGGATGTCAAGTCTACCTTCCTGAACAGTGACTTGGAAGAAGAAGTGTATATAGAGAAACTGGATGGATTTCAATTGTCTGATCATGGTGACATGGTCTACAAGTTGAATAAGGCACTATATGAACTAAAGCAAGCCCCAAGAGCCTGGTATGAAAGATTGGACAAATATATTTTGAAGATTGGTTTCAACAAAGGTACTGCTGACAGTAATTTGTATTTCAAAATTGATCATGAAAACATCTTGATTGTTGAAGTATTTGTTGATGATATCATTTTTGGAGGAAGAGATAGTATGTGTAAAACCTTTGCAAATCAAATGAAAAGTGAGTTTGAGATGTCCATGTTTGGTGAAATGAATTTCTTCTTGGGTCTGCAAATCACTCAAACAAAGAAAGGAATCTTCATTTCTCAGACCAAATATGTGAAAGAATTGTTGAAGAAATTTGGGATGGAAGACTCTAAACCAATGAATACTCCCATGGCAACTAGATGTAAGTTGAGAAAAGATGATGACTCTCCTAAGGCTGATCAGACAAAGTATAGGTCAATGATTGGAGGACTGTTGTATCTCACTCAAACTAGACCTGACATTATGCAAGTTATTGGTCTTGTTGCTAGATTCCAGGCTGATCCAAGAGAATCTCATGTCATGGCAATCAAGAGGATTTTTAGATATCTAAAAGGGACAGTTGAGTATGGTTTGTGGTATCCTAGAGATCATGATTTCTCTCTTCATGCATATACAGATGCGGATTGGGCAGGAGATGTAGATGACCGAAAGAGTACCAGTGGTGGAGCATTCTTTTTAGGGAAGAGATTGGTTTCTTGGATAAGCAAGAAACAAGAGGCAATATCTCTGTCCACAACTAAAGAAAAATATATTGCAGTAGCAGGTAGTTGCACTCAAGTTTTGTGGATGAAGCAGATGCTAAGAGACATCAGAGTGGAGTATGAGAGCCTATCACAATTTTTTGTGATAATTCAAGTGCAATTAATATATCTAAGAATCTAGTGTTGCATTCAAAGACTAAGCATATATCTATCAAGTTTCACTTTCTGAGAGAACAAGTGAACAAGAATCAAGTCAGATTGGAGTTTGTGCCCTCCAAGGATCAGATTGCAGATATCTTTACTAAACCTCTACCTAAGGACTCTTTTCAGTTTCTCAGGGAGAAGTTAGGGGTTATTGCCCCTCCAGTGATGAACTAAGGTGCACTGATGTGCATCAATCTGGTGGATATCACAGTCATATCCTAAGTTCCAGATTGATGATGAGGAGCTACTATGTAGGGGGAGCAGCAAGTATGGTTCTGAAGTGGTGAAATTGTAAGTATGTGCCCTTTGCCATTTATGTCAAAGGGGGAGAGAAGATGTGAAAAACAAGTGGTTTATGATCAAAGGGGGAGTAGTAAAGGGAGAGAATACATGTGAATGTGAATGGTTGTTGCTGATAGGTGGAGTTGTGACAGTATGGAGAAGTTCTTGTCTTGATGGTTAAAATAGTTTTTCACATCATATGTTGCCATCAATAACAAAGGGGGAGATTGTTGCAAGTATGGGCCTAACTAGTGTTGTCATTGATGTCAACATACTCCTATTGCATTAATGATAAGGATTGGATGAACTATGTGTTGAGGATATTGAGAAAATTAGTCTCAATCAGGAACAGTGAAGAACAGTGATGACAGTAAGGTAAAATTCAAAGATAGGATGAGGATCAGAGAATGTGGATTAAAGGGTGTGCAGATATGTGTCTTAAGGAGGTTTAGTAGAGATCTTAGAGGTCCACATGAAGATCTAAAGAAGTTATGGTTGTTCAAGTAAAACTAGTTCCGACAGGTGTTCAGTGGTGACATAATGAAATAGAAAGGTCCGGTGAGTTCTAGAAATGCATTTTCTAGTTCTACAGATTTGAGGGAGCATTGAGGAAGTCTTTTTGGTGTGTCCAATCAATTGGTTCATGGTTTGAAGGTCCGAAAACATCTATTCCTTTGTGACAGTAATGACAATCTATGTTCTTGAGGTTCCTGATGAAGGAGAGATGGATTTCAGTAAGCAGATGAAGTGAGGATGTTCTTGGTGACTCAAGAAAGCTTGTGGAAGTCTTTGGATCATGTCTAGTTCGTGTTGATAGTCCACATTGAAGTTGGTGTTCGCATTTGAAGAACAATTTCCAGATGATGGTGTTCTTCCTAAGATAGGCTGACTGGATGAATTATACATCTTACGGATGTTCTTGTTGATGTTTGCCGACTTAGATGATCCTTCCTAAGTTGATGTCTTGTATAAATAAGGGATTGTGAAGTCATTTCAAAGTTGTCCTTGTGAAGATGAGAATGTTGTAGCGAGGAGGAGAGTGAAAGGCAGAGTAGGAGTATTGGGCTTAAATGGAACTGATTCAAGCATGTTGAAGATGTTATTCCCTAGTTCATGTATGTGATACTTATTTCTTTGTAGACAGTGTGTCTCTTGTAGGCAATGAGCCCTAATTGGCATGTGTCATTTTGTTCTTTCTATTCTTCTAACAGAGAATACAATCTTGGGTTAATCACCCCGTGCTTTTTCCCTTAACTGGGTTTTCCATGTCAAAATCTTGGTGTCTTATGCATTGATGTGTTTCTACTTTTTTATTTGAATGCATTATGCTTCATGATTGATATACTACTAATCACTAAAAGGATTTAAGTGTGTAATTGAAGAAAGTTTTGCACAACTAATTGACCCCCCCTCTCAATTGTGTACCCTAAGTCTAACAAAGATATCATGGGAGGAAGATGCTCTTCATGCCATGATGAAATGGATGCTCAAATCTGCAAACAAACACATAAACCACACAAGTCTACTCTTGCAACACAATGAAAGCCTTGAATCACCTTGAGAACACAATAGCTTGCTAGTAATAATCTAGTTGAAATCTAGTTTACAAATGAATGCCTAAGCATGCTTTTATATGCAACTACAAACACTCCCGCCAAGATTTTTGTAATTCAAACTTATCGTGTTGGCAAAGGACCCAAATAATGGTCATAAACTGACACCCAGAAATTAGGGCTACCACAAAATAGGGGAGGACTAGGGCATGGATGCCCAAGTCCTCCCCCTATTTTGGGTAGAGTATAGCTCAAGGGGTCCTCCTAGGTCCCATTTGTCATGTTACCTAGGGCTCATTCCATCAGGATGCCAAATTATGAACTAAGATGTCCTAAATGCATGCAAAAGAACTGAGAGCTAAACCTTATGAGGGAAAAGCCCCCAAGGGGACATTTTTTTATGTTACACTTAGCCCCCACTTTAATGTATGTATAAATGCAAGGCCAATACATGCCTTAAAGTATGGTCACAAACACAGTGAACACACCAATCACATAGAAGACAGTAATAGGCACGCAAAACATGGAGAAGATAGTTATTGTCATGCAGTTTACGAAGAAGACAGTTGATGCATAGAAGACACATTAATGCATGGAAGACAGAAATGATATCTTTTCTTTTTCTTTTTTTCATATATATGAAATGCATATGTAAGTACTGGAAAGTAAACAAACCTCCCATAATACAGGATGCACTCATCGAGCAAGTCTTTAGATTGTATATGAAACACACACGCAAGACACACAAAACCTCCCAAAATGTAGGATGCACTCATCAAGCAAGTCTTTAGACTGCATATGGGGCAACAAACACGCCACACAAAACAAGCACGCTAAACACACACACTTGAAGACAGAGAAAACACAGCAGACAAGCGATGGTGTGTTCCCTATTGCTAGGCTCATCACCATATTAGGCACATTACAGGCACATACCAATAATTAGGCTTTGCCACAACAATCACTGAAGACACGCTTAAGGGTTGAGTTAGTCACAGAACCACTCCCCGCCTCTATGGAGGACTTTTGAAAATGATAGGATGATATAATATGCTCTGAGAAATACATCATCCCTGCCTCCACAGAGGGCTTAAGAAAAAAAAGGATATACGTGATATCCCACCTCTGTAGAGGGATTATATGATTGATTGACTGATTGCAAAAAAACTCAGGATGCAGGATGTACTCATCGAGCAAGTCTTTAGACTACACCTAAGGACAAGCACATAGCTAACATCTACAATAAATAGCTTACCTTATATATGCCCCCACCTTAAGGTGGTTGATATCAGTTATCGATATCAAGCACGTTAAGGTAGGAAGAAAACACACAAGGGAACACTGAGTTTCACAAAGCCCATGCCCCTCAAAGGTGACATGTACTTTACGATGGTCAAATGTTCCCACAAACACATCCCTACAAGAAACATGTTAGTGTCTACAACATCATGATAAACAACAACATCAATACATATGATCAACCACACAAAGAGACAAGGTTATACAATGAATTCAAAGTTTGAGGATAACCGTGGGGCTATATTACAAAGCTCTTTGAATCAAGTACCGCCAAGGCTAGATTCAAAGACAAACAAAGGTTCATAAAGTAGAAATATTGTTAAGGTTTGTAAATGCAATAAAAACATCATCAAATTCACTACGTAGAAAGCACGAGTGCTTCCACTAGCCAAGCATCGGATAAGATATACAACCCCATCATCATATTAGGAACTAAGTCCATTTTTTGATTGCTCTCAAAAGGGACACTAGCTCCGCATCATTTTAAATGTTTGTCGTCATCTGCCTGCTAGATAGAAACACTAGAGGAAGGGAAATAATAAATAAGAGAGGATAAACAAGTGTCTTAGGGACAATCATGTAGGAGGGTGCCCCTAGGTCACCAACCACGATGCTATGTCTGTAAGACACAACACAGAACAATGAAATCAAAGAGAGGCAAAATAGAAGAAGGTCACAATAGAGGCAGTCTCCTGGAATCCCGAACCTTACGAGAGAATTTGAGGTCATCCCAGGAGGCCTAAATAACACATAACAGATCACAGGGGAAGCACATCACGAGAGAGAAAGGGTTAGAGATACTTACCTATTTGATCTTCGTATTAGATTTGGGAACTTGCAAACCTCTTGGAGAGGTACTCGATCATGTTGAATGCAAAGTTTGAGTGGTTCTTATGAAAGTTTTGTTGATTGTCATGTGATGCTTGATTTTTTACTCCTTGTGTAAATATAAATTTTTATTGCTTATGAGGAAGGGAACCACTATTTCCTCTAATTTTTGATAGTCGTCTATCTCTTTTCTAATTTTTATCGAGTTTTGATTGTTGAATCTTTCTAGCACAGGGATGAGAATCATCTTGTACTGTCTTACTTGTTTGTATTGGTTGCTGTTCTTGTTTTTCAGATGTATCTTGATTATCTCCTGATCCATATAAGGATAACGAAGGAGAAACATCAGCATAAATTCCATTTCTTCGAGGATGAGGTGGATTGTTTATTTGTTTCTTATCCACTTCAATCATTCCCATGATGCTATCATAGTCTACGTAATCATCTTCGTCTACTTCCACTAAACCATGTTCCACCATATTGTTTTCAATATGTTTAGGGAAAGGATTAGTGAAGATTTGTAAGTTTTGATTCGGTGGAGCAACTGATTTGTTTCCATTGTCATTCACACCCGATACCTGGATGACCTTTGAATCAATAAGGTCATGTATTTCATGTTTAAGACACATGCATCATTCAGTGTCATGTCCTTGCATCCGATGATAATGACAAAAGGCATTAGCATCGAAGTAAGGTCATTGTTTACTAGGATCAACAGGCTTGATCAGGGGAAGCTTCAGAATGTTATTACTTATAGTTTAGTTCATAATGGAATGGTAGGATTCAAATATCAGAGTAAACTTTCTTGGTTGGTATGATGTTTTCTTTGGATTTGATATAGTTGAAACATTCAAAAAGTTGTGCATATTTTGTCCATTAATCTTGATGAAGTTCCTGTTATTATTGTTTCTCTTAAAGTTGGTTTGTGATGATCCACCCATGGATTGACCAACTTGAGCCAATGAGTTTTGGTTTTCATACTGACTAGACAAAAGTTGATAATCATGAAGGGCAGTGCATAAATATTGAAAGGAGTTGTACTTCATCAAGAGGATCTTATCACAAATATTAGGTTGTAGATTTGTAATGAATATCTTTTGAACATCATCATATCTCATCTGATATTGAATTTGTGCATAAAGCCCTTGGTACCGACTAATAAATTCTATCAACTTCTCTTTCGGACCTTGTTTGTATTGAACCAAGTCAATTAGAGTGACTTGGGGTCTAATATTTGCCTGAAAATGTTCTAAAAATTGATCAATTAACTATGAAAAGGAGTGTATTAAATTCGGAGGCAAAGAGCAAAACTATTCTAAAGCAGTATCTTTGAGAGATCACAGGAAAAGTTTTGCCAACAAATCCTCTTCAAAATAGAAATCATTACACGTAGCTGTGAATGTTGCCACATGAATATTGGGATCTCCTTTTCTGCCATATTTTTCAAAGTGAGGAGTCTCAAACCTCTCAGGCATAGGGGTTCTCAAGATTGCATAGGATAACAAATTACGGGCATGATATGTTGGTAGAAAAGGCTACGAAGAGTTTGTCAAATTGGTTACCTTTTTTTGTAAAGCATTCATACCCCATAAATGTTGGTTTAGGATGGCATCATTTAGAGATGCAGTTTGTTGAGATGAATTGGAACCAAAGTGAGGAGGTGATTGAGCTTGAGATATGATAGGTGGAGGTTGAGAATATGTCAATGGTGGTTGGACATAATGATAGGTGGAAGATGGTTGTGAGTAGGTAATAGGTGGTTGGAAATGAGTGGAATAGATAGGTGGTTGAGAATAATTATGCATAAAGGAGGTCCCCTTAGAAACCAATTTCTGATAATCAAATCCCATAGCTTTGTAATTAGTGCCATTAGATACTCTAATACCAGTGGTAGCATTTCTACAAGAATTTGCATCAGTTGTTAAAATCGTTGGTGTAAAAGTCAATATTCCCATAGTCGGTATAGGTATGGATACTTGAGTATGAGATGGTGATAAAGTGCTATTTATCACTTGTACACATTCGGTTACTAGCATGATATTGGCTTGTACAATATGTACTAGATCGTGAATTGCATTCACACCATCTTGTCCCTCTTTTATCAATTCTCTTATATTATGAATTGTAGGGACAACTTCTTCAGCTATTCTCTCATTTTCCATAAATGATTGAAATTCAGCTAGCTCTTTATCCAATTTTTCCATTTGCTCATCAGATATATATCCTATCACCTCAATAGTATTATCAACATCATGAAAAGTTTGTTCTTCCATTGTGGTTGGAGGACGTATAATATCTTGCACAATTTGAGTTTCTCCATTTGTAAAGAAGGTGCTCAAAGGATTATTAGAGGTAGGAATGTCATTTTCAAGAGCACTAGATCCCATTAACCTTTTACTTCTTCTCAAAGGGATATTATTTTTAGGAAAGTGTGTCATAAATCTTATACAAAAGCATACAACACACAACATACAAACTAAGAGAACAAATCCTAGGAGAAGGATATGATTGACGACCAAATTGCTTGGTTTTTTGTACTCTTTTCAATGCAAATGAATGAAACAAAGGGTGTTGTAAGGATTTTGATCAGTGGAAGAAAGTTATATGTCTGATATCAGTCCAAAATAGCAATATGATCTCTCTCAACACACTCTTGATGCCAATCCAGGATAATGCCAAGTCAAAATATAGTGAAAATATGTCAAAATAGGCAATTTTTTCACTAAAACTTAATGCAAACGAGCATAACAAAGGGTGTTGTGAGAAAAATGATGATGGAAAGAAAATAATATTAGTAATAATATCCAGTTGGTGCCAAAATAGCCAACACAACATGCTTTTAATGCCACTTAAGGTAAAACCCTAGTGAAAATATAGCAAAAATAGGCTATTTTTCACGGTTTTTCAACTCTAGGACCTAAAAAAAAGGGTGTTGTAAGGAATTTTAGGAGGTATAAAAAATAATATCAATAATATTAGTCACATCAATCCATAAAATTGATCACAACATGCTTGGAGTGCAAGCTAGGTCAAACCCTAGGGCAAAAATAGCCAAAATGTGTAGTTTTTCACCAAATTTTCACTACAAGAGTCTGATAAAAGGGGTGTTGTGAATATTTTACAAAGGGTAGAAAATTATTACCCTAATAACATAAAATTAATGTACAAATACTCTGCACAACACACCTATGGTGCAATTTTATAGAGTCAATAAGGCCAAATTTAGCGAAAATTGTTGTTTTTGAAGCCCTAGGTTTGAGATGTTGACACAAAATGCTATGTGAATGTTTTGAAGTATGATTTATGATGAAAATTAAATAATTTCAGATTTGAAAATGATTTTCAAGCTTGAACATGCAAATTTAATGAAAATGCATCAAAATTGCTAGTTTAGTTGAAATTTTCTATGTAAAAATGCAAATATTTTAAATCTAAATAAAAATTTATACTAAAATGCAAGACTACAACCAAATGTTAATTTGAATGAGCCTCTAAAGTTAGTAGAAAAATCTGAAAGAATATTTTGCCTACTAACCCTAGATTTTGGAATTACTAGGTTATATGAAAATTGTCAAATTTTCTACAAAAGCCTAGCAAATTAATGACGAAAATGTAATGCAAATTTGTGATTTTTTGTATTTTTCTGTAGTTTATATCAGATCTGATGAAAAAATCATGAATTAGGAAAATTTAGAAAGAATTGATGCAATTTAGTAAGCTAAACAATGCAGTTTTTTTGAATTTTTCAAATTTTTCATTTTTTTTTTTAATTTTTCTCAATGCAATAAAATGAATGACTATATGAATGAATGAAATCATTCCAAATCTGAAGACACACACTTAGCAAGTTTCAATTTAAGTCCAAAAACAAGGGTTCACCAAAATGTTTAATGGAAAATTAGATTTGTTAATGTTTAGTGTTTTGATGTTTAAATCCTCCTCTCCACTTTACATTCACGGACCTAGGATTGAGTGACGAGCACTATCATACCCTAGATCACTGTGAGATGTACAGAAACTTGGATTAGGGAATTTAGTTATTAGTTTATCTTCTCGTATGCTCTATTGACCATTAAAACCCTAATTATCCAAATACGACAATAAATTGACAAATAATAGAAAATGCTCTTGCAGATGGAAGTAAAATAGCAAATCACAGAATACCTATTTTTGGGGTTTCAAGGTGGAACAGTTGGGGACACTAGAGCGGGAACCCAAGTCCAAGGTACCAGTTTCTTTGCGGGATCCTGACTTCCTTCTAACATTGATCAACTCTGTAACTTTTGTTTCCAAAAATTTAGCTGCAGAGGACACTAGAGCGAGCACCCAAGTCCTAGAAATGCTCTAGTGTCATGCTTCTCTTTAGATCCTGAATCCTTGATGCCTGCTAATCCTTTCTACAACTTCACTTTTCCCGAATATGACACCTATAACTTGCAATCACAAGACTTGGTTTGGGGGTTTTGGTGTTTAGAGGCTTGCCTCAGTCAAGCCTCAGAGGACACTTAAGTCTCCAAACACCGTTGTCAGATAAAGAGTGTGTGCCCTTGTGAGGTAGAGGTAAAAACCAAAGGAATTGATAATGAAAACCTAATATCATGTCACCTTGTAGTGAAGATATCATGGGAGGAAGATGCTCTTCATTCCATGATGAAATAGATGTTCAAATGTACAAACAAACACATAAACCACACAAGTCTACTCTTGCAACACAATGAAAGCCTTGAATCACCTTGAGAACACAATAGCTTGCTAGTAATCATCTAGTTGAAATCTAGTTTACAAATGAATGCTAAGCATGCTTTTATATGCAACTACAAACACTCCCGCTAAGATTTTCGTAATTCAAACTTACCGTGTTAGCAAAGGACCCAAATAACAGTCATAAATTGACACCTAGAAATTAGGGTTGTCCTAAAATAGGGCAGGACTAGGGCACGGGTGGCCAAGTCATCCCCCCTATTTTGGGCAGGGTACAACTCAAGGGGTCCTCCTAGGTTCCATTTATCATGTTACCTAGGGCTCATTCGATCAGGATGCCAAATTATGAACTAAGATGTCCTAAATTCATGTAAAAGATCCAAGAGCTAAACCTTATGAGGGAAAAGCCCCCAAGGGGACATTTTCTAACATTACAGTTTGAAGCATCTTTTGCATATAAAGAGGGATTGTGATTCTTCTTCTTTTACTCCTTGTATTTTGATATTTTTGTAATATTACTATCTAGAACTAAGAATGCTTATGCAAGTTGGAGCATTTTCAGTACTAAAGGAGCTTGTGGTTGTGCTACCTGATTGCTTAGCTGATCATATTGGCTCCCCAGTGCCTGGAATTGAGAAATCACTTAATGTAAGATAAAGAGAATATGTTTTATTTGAGATTTTTCATTATCATTATCTAATATGTTGTCATTTTTCTAAATAATGTATTGTATCAAGACAACTCATCAAACTCAAATCTTAAGATTGAGGCTCTTGTATTCACTAGACTTGTGATGGCTTAACACTCACCCTTTGTCTTCCATCCATACATCAAGGTAATGGTTGCCTAACCATACATACAAAATGCTTTATTGCAGTGCTTTATGACTAAAACATTAGCATAACTGGAGTTCATTATTTTCTAGTGTTGTGCTCTCTTTTTTGAAATTCTATTGTAATAGTTTGTTTTATATTCATATCCATTTAATCCATCTAGCTGGTAAGAGAGTATTTGGAGACACTTAATTTGAATATAGAGAAAATTATTTTTTATCTATCCTCCTTTAAGTCAAAAAGATGGTTGATAACTTACACACTTTGTACAGTTATATCTTGGAATTTGGCTTTACACCAGTCAATTGCATTTGCTTTAAAATTTCTAAATCCTTTTCAACAAATCCATTTTGTGCATATCCTGCAATCATTGTAGTCCAAGAGATCACACTTCTTTGAGGCATTCTGTCAAATAGTTCACATGCCTTGTCTATGCTTCCACATTTTTCATACATGTCTAACAAGGTAGTTGCAACTACAACATCTGATAAAATTCCTCTATCCTTTATGTTTTGATGGATGTCCATACCCTATTCCAAAGCTCCCATTTTGACACAAGCAGGGAGGATGCTCGCAAAGGTTGTGGAATTTGGCTATACACCAGCCAATTGTATTTTATTTAAAATTTCTAAAGCCTTTTCAACAAATCTATTTTGTGCATATCCTACAATCATTGCAGTCCATGAGACCACATTTCTTTGAGGTATTATGTCAAACAAATAATGTTCCTTGTCTATGCTTCCACATTTTACAGACATGTCTAATAGGGTAGTTACAACTACAATATCTAACAAAATTCCTCTATCCTTTATGTTTTGATGGATGTTCATGCCCTATTCCAAAGCTCTCATTTTGACATAGGCAGGGAGGATGCTGGCAAAGGTTGTGGAATTTGGCTTTACACCAGCCAATTGCATTTGCTTTAAAATTTCTAAATCCTTTTCAACAAATCAATTTTGTGCATATCCTGCAATCATTGTAGTCCATGAGACCACATTTCTTTGAGGCATTCTATCAAAAAGTTCACGTGCCTTGTCTATGCTTCCACATTTTGCATACATGTCTAACAAGGTAGTTGCAACTACAACATCTGACAAAATTCCTTTATCCTTTATATCTTGATGGATGTTCATACCCTATTCTTTATTACTCTATCCTTTATTTCTGATTTTCCCAAGGTTTTGTGTCTTTTTTAACTTTTCTAATGGCCAAGCCATGTGACATGACCCTTATTAAGTGTTATTTCAAAAGACTTTGTTGTTTTGACAGTAGTCCTTGAATGCCAGAAGATAGGTATACTTCAAGGTATGTATTATTGTTGCATTGCTTGTGGCATGACCTATCATTGTACATTTTCCTTTATTAGTTTCTTGCTCTGTTGAAATTGATTCTCCATTTTCCAATATAAGTTTCTTTTTATGTTGAAAGTAATTTTTTTTTACTTTCCAACAGAAATTTCTGAGCCAACAAAGGCAATAGTTACAACTCTTGGAGCAAGATCAGGGGTTAAAAGTGTAAAGCCAATTGTAAATAGAAATGGGGAATGCCCATATTCAAGATCCAGTCACAAAGTCATAGCTTCTGTAAGTTTCTCTGTAATTAAAATTTCTCCAGTCTCAATTAATTTTTAAGTATTAATAAATGCAAATTTCCCTCATTCAATGTACAATTTTAGAGCTAGTAAATTTAATGAATGGAAATTTAGTTTTTTGATGGTGACTATTTTTTAAGATATGTTGTTTTATGATATCTCATTCACAGAGAACTTTTCCAACTAAGGCTTCAAATAAAGTAGTCACTTTGGCTGCTCAAGATTATGCAGTTCAAGGACAAGCTTTGTTCAACTTGAAAGATTCTAATAAGGTTAGCATTTAGAAAACAATTGTCGAGGCTATACAATGGCTGCTATGTTTCTATTTGTTTTAATACTCTATTTCTAGTGTTCTAAAGGCTAAAGCAATAGAATTTACTATAATTTTCATTATTTCAAAAAAATCCTTCACACATCAAGAAAGTGGCATCTATTTTACCCACAAAATTATAATCTTATAGGAAGATAGAGAAAGGCCCATTTCACGAAAGTATAAGTTTGAGGAGCCTCATCTTGAACAGATTCAAGAGCTAGAGGTCTATTTTTATTGTTGCCTATTGATAAATCTAATTTTAGATTATGATTATATGAAATCCTCTTAGGAGACTTTAGGATTTTTTTTCTGCAGAATGATCTTGTAAAGCATTTTAGTTAAGATTTACATCGGTACTTATTTGTTGGCAAGAGACACTACATCGGTATGGATGTATATGTTGTCATTGATGGTAACAAAGCTCAGAGATCCTATTACCATGACAAGAAGAGATATCTCTAGAAGAACATGTTTGATTCTAGGTTCGGTTGTTAGAAAATGGCTAAGTATGGAAAGCATGCAAAGTAGAGGACAGTAAGTAAGCTAGTATGCCTTCGAAATTGAAGACTTGCAGATGCGGTTTAGGTATGATGTCAGTTGGTGTTTGATAATGTTATGCCTCATAGATTAAGTCCTGATCCTCTTTGAAAGTCATCTTGAAGAAATGCCTAAGTCCAGGCAAGCAAAGGTACAACAGGAACAACGAATAGAGTCTAGTGCAGTGGTTCACATTCCTCTGCAGATAAGTATTTTTTTATGCAGTTGTAAGGTGTTGTAAACACTTATATGAAGTATCTTATTCTAGAGTTAGGAGATCTAAAGTTCACTGGAAGGTTAGCTACAAGTTGTTGAGTATCGACATAGTATTTGATAGAGTTTAACAGAGACAGAGTCTGAGTTATGATGGTCCACATTTCTCCACAAGATGATGCTATGCCTTGCAATACTAAAGGTGAGTTTGGGAATGTTTGAAGAGGCTTGGATATGATTCTAGAAAAATTTTGTGATATGCAGTAGAAGTTGCAAGTCAACAAATGCACCTGTGAAGCATGTTCTTGAGGAACAGACCAACTAGTGATATAAATCATGATGCAGAGAAAGGTTAACATGTGAAAGTTGTATGTAAGTAATTGAATGATTAGATCTAACATATATGAACATGTTTGGGAGAAGATTTGGGTCCGTGCGTCACATAGTGCATTGGATTAAGCGACGGGGTACATCTTTCTATGTACACGTTTCACTTCTTGGATGCCAACCTAATTATGGAGTAAATCATGATACAGATATATAAAAGCAATGGAATTTAGTTGTGTGAGAGTGGGGAAATATGTATATGATGAAAAGATGTGAATAGTGGAGCAAAGTTAAAGGATTAGTAGCGATGAAGACTTGGGATTCAGAATACAAGTGTTAAATGACTACACCCTGGCATAGTGGCAAATGCTTAAGTAGTATTCAGTTATCATGTATGATCTAAGTGGAAGCATGCTTTTTCGTCAAGGCAGTAAGCCTCCAGTAGGCTTTAATAGCCCTTAGGGTTTGACAACCCTCATTGTAATCTTCCTAGGTTTAGGGTTGAGGCAGTGTGTCTTCTAAACTTAGTTATACTTCATGGCTATAAGCCAGCATGTTCTAGGCCCGTGGAGTGACCAAGCCTTAACATCATTTCTGTAAAGATTGCAATATATTTATGAGAGCTAATTCTCTCCATGGTTTTTCCCTTTATGGGTTTTCCACGTAAATCTTGGTGTTATGTGTCATGCTTTTGAGGATGGTGTTCAGTTGTATATTTTGCTTCTATTTTATTATTCTTTTGAAATGGTTGAAAGTAAAAGTTTAAGAAAAGATTTATAGAACACTGATTCACCCCCCCTCTCAGTGTTCTCGACAATCAACAATTGGTATCAGAGTGAGGTTCCTCAAAAGAAGTTTAACAACTTGAGGAAGATTAGGGATAGTGTGATCATGGCAGCAAAAAGGTATGGAAATTATGAAAGGTGCAACCAACTAGAAGAAGCTCTTATGGATATTGAAAACTCTGAAGTAGAAGTCATGGATATGAAAGAAAACTGGCAACAAGTAGATGAATGCATCTTAAAGCTAAAGGAGAAGGTCAAGAAATTCAAAGACAAATACAAAGAAGTAAGTGACCAACTGCTATCAACAAATGAAGCTCAAGAGGATTTGGAAGCAGAAGTTGCAGAAAGAACAAGAGCAGAAGATGATCTAAATTTGATTATGAAGAACATATTAGAAGACTGTGCAAAACTAGAAAAAGAGATTATAAGTTTAAAAATAGATATAGAAAAGGCCAAAAGCTTTGAAGAAAAATTCAAGATAAGTACTGCCAAGCTTGATGAAATGATTGCTAGCCAGAAGAATGTTGATGACAAATATGGCTTACGATTTGAGAAAGGAGAAAGTTCAAACTCCAGGCAAATAAGCATTGAGCCAAGGAAAAACAAAGGATACCAATTTAGAAATCAAAGAAGAAGACCTAGAAGACCTCCGATCAGACAACCAAATGCTCAAAGGTACCCATCTTTCAATGGTTATTGTAATTCTTGCAATAAGTTTGGTCATAAGGCTACTTAGTGTAGAAGTAGAATAAATCAAAGATTCCATTATTCTCTGGTCAGTGTTTCAATTGCAAGAAAATTGGTCATAGAATGAATGAATGTAGAAATTAGTTCAAGAAAAGTCTCAACAATGGAAGGAATGATCAGTCATTCAAAGGTAAATGTTTCACTTGCAATAGGATTGGTCATAGAGCTATTGTCTGCAAAAGTAAAGTAAGTCAAAAACCTATTAGGTGCAATATATGCTATAAATTTGGACACAAATCAAATGAATACAGAAGCTCAGTGAGAACTAACTTTCAAAATACAAGGAACAGTCAATCATTCAATGGAAAGTGTTTTGCATGCAATAGATTTGGACATATGGCTAATCAATGCAGATTAAATTCAATCAATGAAAGAAATCAAGGTCAAAAGAATGTGGTGTGTTATAATTGCAACAAATTTGGACATGTTGCAAGGTTTTGTAGAAGCAGGAATGAGAAGAGAAATCACTATTTTGAAGAAAGGAAAACAGAGCAGAGGAATGACAAGGGAAAAGAAAAAGTTGATCCAGTTGAAACCAAGAAAGAAATGAACAAGGTGTTGATCAAGAAAGGAGTAATTGAAGTCAGAGATCAATCCACACTAGTATCTGGTGCAGATACCTCCTTTGGGAAGTAAATTGAGAACTTTTGCTTAGGGGGAACAGTATAGAAAATTCAAATCCCCCAGCTAGAAATTGGGTGCCAAAATCTGGCACAAAGATGTATCATGGAATCTAATGTAACACACCTATTATAAGAAGAACCAAAAGAAAAGGAGTCAATGTGGTATATTGCAGAGCAATCCTAATCGACTATGTTCTATAGCAAAAGGTTTTAACAGCTTTTTGAAAATAAGCATTTAATGACATCTAGGTCATGTTGTGCAAAGGATAAAAGGAAACTTGTTTAATCTCAAATCACTTTACACTCAAAGCTATTAAGCATTCAAATAGATCAAAATAGACTTTGGGCCACAACAACCAAGATTTGAAGGGTTTGGAGAATTTTGGATCAAGGAAACCCTACTCTGCCGAAAGAGGTATTTGCAACTTGAAACCCTACTGTGAAAATTAAACTATTCTAGAAAAATGTTTGCTCTTCATGTAATTGAGATAGGACAAATGTCTCGCCCCAAGTTTAAGAAACAATTCTTCAAATTACCGAAAAATGATCCGTTAGGGGTATTCTCAATTACTCCACATGGGGTCTTGCATATGGAAGATATCAGGGCATACATTAATACCAAATTAGAAGAATATGATCATATGAAGTTAAGAAAACTATATTTGGATGAACTAACTACTATTGACATTGTGCTGAAAGATGATTACAAAGTCCTAGGAGAAAAGAAATTTGACACCTGCTTGGACTTTCCCACAATTTCAATTGATGCATGGGTCAAGCTTGTTCTAAAAAGAATTCATGATGAATGTTTATGGCTTGATGAACCCTATTTGATAACCAAAGAAGCCATTAAAGCAGTAACCGGTATGAGCTCTTCTGGAAGGGTTCCAAGTATAAAGAAAATGAAGAACAATGTGGTAATACAGCTAACAGGAGCCAAACTTGAGAAGAATGACCTTACAATGAATGACATCAAGGATCTGACTATCAGATTTGCATCAATGATTATAGGATACAAAATATACTTCTCCAAAAAAGAAAACTGTGTCTACATCAGCCATATACACAGCATATGACATGATAAAAAACAATACTGATTATGATCTTTGTGAATTGCTGTGAAATGAACTTATGGAGAATTGAAAAAGGGCAAAAGAAACTAATCATCCTTTCAAATATGGAAGACTGATTACATGTTTACTCTTTTACTTCCTAAAAGAGCTACCTGGTCTAGGAAATGTTATCTGGCTCGACCACATTCCTATGGTTGCTCAAATAAGAAATCATTTATAGAGTTTGGGTAATGCTGATATGCAAAATAAAATCTTGTGGAATTATTTCAGAGATTTTCAATAGAAAATGGTAAGAAGGTTCCGGATACCAAAAAATGTGGTGATAAAATATAAAAAGGACATTGTATTCATGGTAGATAAAGATAAATGCTTTATGGAAGCTGTGGAACAAAGAACTGTATGGGTCCCTGCACTAGGTTATGAAGTTGTAGAAGATGTCTTGACTGAGTTAGTTGATACACTACTGTAAGTAATCCTACTGATCCCAAAGAAGATAAATTTGGGACTTTCTTAGAATTATCTTCTAGTATGCTAATGGAACCTGAATAGTTAGAAAGAGCATCAGATGAACAATTAAGTAAGGTAGAAACCAAATCAGGATGATCTGAGTTCACAAGCACTCTAGAAAGGAAAGATAAGAGATCAGAAGAGGAGAGACCAGCATCTAGTCTTAGAAAAGGAATAAGAATCTCATCCATCACAAAAGCCACAATTGAAGGAGAAAAGAAAAAGAAAGTCTCACTTTGTAAAGATAAGGTGACAAGAGACACTATTGCTTCAGCAAAAGAAGTGCTTGAAAAGGAGAAACAAGATTGGGATGAACCAGAATTACTACAAGACCAAATAAATCTGGACACAATGTCTCTGACACAGAAATTTAAGGGGCTTCAATTGTTCATGCAAAGGCTCAAGAAGAGTTGTTAAAATCACTTACTGAGGATAGTAACCTGATTGATGAAGCATCTGAGATCTTGGAGAAGCTACTACCTATCCACAAGAGGGATTCATCCATGCCCATAGCAAGTCATTTGAATGGATTAATAAATTCAGTAAGTAATCAGTTTGAATCTTTTGAGAAATCTACAGAAACAAAAGTAAGGTAGGAGCTTGAAGGAAAAATACTAGAAGAATTAAAGACAATGCGAGCCAAGAATAAGATTTCATTAAACAATTCAATATCCAACATTCAAAGAGTTGTGAAAGAAGCTGGAGATGTGTACAAATTTTTCCTATTCTAGCCAAAACCTGCTCAGGAGATAGAGGAAAAGATCAAAGAGTTGAAACAGAGAATGATGGACATCTCTAACGAATTTGATCTGACAACAGAATCAGTTAGAAATAAGGAAGTAGAAGTCATCCTCATTCACAATGATTTGACTAAGTTATTAAATCAAAAATATCAAATAAAAAGTAGAATGAGACAACTAAGAATACTACTCTTCCTAAACTGGACTCAATGACAAATCTTACTACAGAAGCTAGGGTAGCTGCACAAACAGGCACACCCTCTGATCACAACAAGGCAGAAGCTTTAGACTTTCTCTACAGTGGACACATTCAAATTTTGGATAATGCTTAGAAAGGTTGGGAAAATGAGTGGGCAAAGATCAAGAACTTATTCAATGGCATTCTCAAATACATGTAATATAAAGAGGTAGATTGCACTTGTAAATATGCAGCTGAATACATCAATTTTGAAATTTTGACAAATTTTTGAAGTCTGGATCACACCGTTTTTAATTGATGTCAAAGGGGGAGAATTAGACTAGTGAGAAATGGACAATCATCTTAGGAGGAGCAAGAAAGTATAGTGTATATAGTAAGGGGGAGCAGTTAGGCATTTTTCATTAAGTGTTACCATGAATGCCAAAGGGGGAGATTGTTGGCAAGAGACACTGCTTCGGTATGGATCTGTATGTTGCCATTGATGGAAATAAAGCTCATAGATCCTATCACCATGACAAGAAGATATATCTCTGGAAGAACATATTTGATTCCAGGTCTGGTTGTCAAAAAATGGCTAAGTATGGAAAGCATGTAGAGTAGAGGATAGTAAGTAAGCTAGTATGCCTCTGAAATTGAAGACTTGTAGATATGGTTTAGATATGATGTCAGTTGGTGTTTGATAATATTATGCCTCAAAGATTAAGTCTTGATCCTCTCTGAAAGTCATCTTGAAGAAATGTCTAAGTCCAGGCAAGAAAAGGTACAGTAGGAACAACGAACAGAGTCTAGTGCAATGGTCTGCATTCCTCCACAGATAAGTATTTTTATATGCAGTTGTAAGGAGTTGTAAACACTTGTATGAAGTATCCTATTCCAGAGTTAGGAAATCTAAAGTTCACTAGAAGGTTAGCTACAAGTTGCTGAGTATCAGCATAGTATTTGACAGAGTTTAACAGAGACAGAGTCTGAGTTCTAATGGTTTGCATTTCTCTACAAGATGATACCATGCCTTGCGGTACTAAAGGTGAGTTTGGGAATGTGTAAAGAATCCTGGATATGATTCTGGAAGTATTTTGTGATATGCAGTAGAAGTTACAAGTCAGCAGATAAACCTGCTAAGCATGCTCTTGAGGAACAGGCTGACTGTTGAGATAAATCATGATGTAGAGAAAGGTTAGTGTGTGAAAGATGTATGTAAGTAATTGAATGATTATAGCCAACATATATGAACATGTTTGGGAGAAGATTTGGGTCCGCACGTCACATAGTGCATTGGATTAAGCGACAGGGTGCATCTTTCTATGTACATGTTTCACTTCTTGGATGCTGACCTAATTATGGAGTAAATCATGATACAGATATATAAAGCTGATAGAATTTAGTTGTGTGAGAGTGGGGAAATATGTCTATGATGTGAAGATGCAAATAGTGGAGCAAAATTAAAGGATCAGCAATGATGAAGACTTGGGATTTAGAATACAGGTGTTAAATGCCTACACCTTGGCATAGCGACAGATGCTTAAGTAGTATTCAATTATCATGTATGATCTAATTGGATGCATGTTTTGTCATCAAGGTAGTAAGCTGGTAGTAAGAATCTAGTAGGGCTTAACAACCCTCAAGGTTTAACAGCCCTCATTGTAATCTTGCTAGGTTTAGGGTTAAGGCAGTGAGCCTTCTAAACTTAGTTGTACTTCATGGCTGTAAGCTAGCATGTTCTAGGCCTATGGAGTGACCAAGCATGAACATCATTTCTATAAAGATTGCAATATATTTATGAGAGCTAATTCTCTATGTGGTTTTTCCATTTTTGGGTTTTCCATGTAAATCTTGGTGTTATGTGTCATGCTTTTGTGGATGGTGTTTAGTTGTATATTTTTCTTCTGTTTGATTATTCTTTTGAAATGGTTGAAAGTAAAAGTTCAAGAAAAGATTTATAGAAAACTGATTCACCCCCCCTCTCAATGTTCCTAACAATCAACATTATTGAGTTCAAATTTCAAGAAACACATTGATGGTTTGGACTTGTTGTAAAACATTTTCTTTCAGTATCATTGCAATCTACAACTATTTATCTTTAGAATTCTTGGAAATAAATAGTTCACGTGCCTTGTCTATGCTTCAACATTTTGCATACATGTCTAATAGGGCAATTGCAACTACAACATCTAACAAAATTTCTCTATCCTTTATATTTTGATGGATGTCCATACCCTATTCCAAACCTCCCATTTTGACACAGGTAGGGAGGATGCTGGCAAAGGTTGTGGAATTTGGATTTACACCAGCCAATTACATTTGCTTTAAAATTTCTAAAGCCTTTTCAACAAATCTATTTTGTATACATCCTATAATCATTCCATTCCATGAGATGACATTTCTTTGAGGCATTATGTCAAATAGTTCTTGTGCCTTGTCTATGCTTCCACATTTTGTAGTCATGTCTATTAGAGCATTTCCAACTATAATATCTAAAAAAAATCCCCCTTCCATTATGTTTTGATGGATTTCCATACCCTATTTCAAAGCTCCCATTTTGACATAGGCAGGGAGGATGCTGGTAAAGGTTGTGGAATTTGGCTTTACACCAGCCAATTGCATTTGCTTTAAAAATTTTCAATCCTTTTCAAAAAATTGATTTTGTGCATATCCTGCAATCATTGCTTTCCAAGAGATAACATCTCTTTGAGCCATTCCATCAAATAGTTCACGTGCCTTATCTATACTTCCACATTTTTTCTCTTCTTGCATCCCCACGCACACACAAAAGTTCCTTTGCGGGGATGTAGGGAGAGCCCACCATCCCACGCCGTCATGCCCTAGTCCTTGTGGGGTTGTAGGGGAGCCTAGACTACATAGAGATAAGTAGGTGAGGCAACAATCACACCAAATGAAATACGCAATAGATGTCTTCCCTAAATTTCTAAGTAGGTTCATCCTGCACGGATGCATTACTTACACCTCTCTTCATTCTTCTTTCCTTCTTTATATTGCAGTCAATCAGGAGGCTCTCTTTAAGCTCTCTCTATCCAGTCCATGGGACCACATTTTTTTTAGGCATTCTATCAAATGGTTCATGTGCCTTGTCCATGGTTCCCATTTTACATACATGTCTACTAGGGTAGTTACAACTATAACATCTGACTCCTCTATCCTTCATGCTTTGATGGATGTCCATATCCTATTCCAAAGCTCCCATTTTGGTACAAGCAGGGAGGATGCTGGTAGAGGTTGTGGAGTTTGGCTTTACACCTGGGAATTGTATTTGCTTGAAAGTTTCTAAAGTCTTCTCAAAAAGTTCAATTTGAGCATATCCTACAATCATTGCAGTCCATGAGACCACATTTCTTTGAGGCATTTTGTGTTAGATTCAAGACAGACAATTGAGAGGGGGGGATGAATCAGTTGTCCCAAAACTTCATTTATATTAACACATATGACATCAAGATTTTAACGTGGAAAACCCAGTTAAGGGAAAAAACCATGGGGTGACTAACCCAAGATTGTATTCTCTGCTAAAAGAATAAGAAGAACAAATGGCACATGCCAATTAGGGCTCACTGCCTGAGCACACTGCTCACAAGAGGCCCACTACCTATAGGAGACACACTATCTATAGAATGATAAATATTACATACTTGAACTGAAGAATAGCATCTTCACCATGCTTGAGTCAGTTCCATTTAAGCCCAATACTTCTGCTCTATCTTTTACTCTGCTCCTCTCTACCACACTCTCATCTCCACCAAGATACATTTGAAATGACTTCACAACTTCTTATTTATACAAGACATTTGACTTTGGGATAATCATCCAAGTCGGCATACTTTACAGAGCAAATACATAAATACAAAATGACTAATTACAAAAAGGCTTCACGCGGATCACCACATTGTCAGCCACATAGATCTGAGACTTCAATCTTCCTTTAGGAACATGCCATTCTTCACAGAACATCTTCAAGATCATCCGTAGGATGTATAACTCATTCGGTCGGCCAAACTTAGGAAGAACATCATCATCTAGAAGTAATCCTTCAATTATGAGCTTGATCTTCAATGCGGACCACCAACATGAACTGAACACAATCCAAAGACCTCCACAAGCTTGCCTGAATCACCAAGAACATCCACACTACTTTTGTTTGCTGAAATCTTTCTCTCCTTCATCTAGAACCTCAAGAACATAGTTTGTCATCACTGTCATATTGGAATAGATGCTTACGGACCTCTAGACCATGAACCAATTGAGTTTCCAATTCACATTAACTTCCTAAACACTCCACTGAATCCACAGAACAAGATATTACATTTCTAGATCTCATCGGACCTATCTATGTCACTTTGTCACCTTTGAACATTTGCCAGAACTGGTTTTACTCAAGTGGTCATAACTTCTTCAAATCTTCATGTGGACCTCTCAAATCTTTACTGGATCATCTTAAGACACACATCTACAAACCCTTTGAAGTGCATCCTCTGATCTTCATCTTAGCTGGGATCTTCACCTTACTGTCTTCACTATTCTTCTATTCTTGATAGGACTAATTTTCTTAATATCCTCAGCATACAGCTCATCCAATCCTTGTTCATCAATGTAATAGGAGTATGTTGACATCAATGACAACACCAGTTAGGCCCATACTTGCAACAATCTCCCCCTTTGTTATTGATGGCAACATATGACGTGAAAAACTGTTTTAACCATCAAGACAAGAGATTCTCCTTACTAACTGACATAACTCCCCCTATCAGCAACAACCATTCACATGTCTTCTCTTCCTTTACTGCTCCTCCTTTGATCAACAACCACTTTTGTTTTTCACATGTCTTCTCTCCCCCTTTGACATCAATGGCAAAGGGCACATACTTGCATCACTTCATAATCATACTAGCTACTCCCCCTGAGTAGCAGCTTCCCATCATCAATCCAGACCATGAGATATGACTATGAGATCCACTAGACCGATGCACATCAGTGCACCTTAATTCAAAACCGAAGGGGTAACAACCCCTAACTTCTCCCTGAGATACTCAAAAGAGTCCTTAGGTAGAGTTTTAGTAAAAATGTCTGCAATCTGATCCTTGGAAGGCACAGACTCTAATCTAACTTCATTCTTGTTCACTTGCTCTCTCAAAAAATGAAACTTGATGGATATATGTTTTGTCTTTGAATGTAACACTAGATTATTTGATATGTTTATTGCACTTGAATTATCACAGAAGATTGTGATAGGTTCCTCATACTCCACTCTGATGTCTCTTAGCATTTGCTTTATCCACAATACTTGAGTGCAACTACTTGCTGCTACAATATATTTTGCTTCTGCAGTGGACAGAGATATTGCCTCTTGTTTCTTGCTAAACCAAGAAACTAATCTTTTCCCTAAAAAGAATGCTCCACCACTGGTAATCTTCCGATCATCCACATCTCCTACCCAATATGCATCTGTATATGCATGAAGAGAGAAATCATGATCTCTAGGATACCATAAACCATACTCAACTGTCCCTTTTAGATATCTAAGAATCCTCTTAATTTCCATGAAATGAGATTCTCTAGGATCAGCTTGGAATCTAGCAACAAGACCAACAACATTCATAATGTCAAGTCTAGTTTGAGTGAGATACAATAGTCCTCCAATCATTGACCTATACTTTTTCTAATCAACCTTAAGAGAGTCATCATATTTGTTCAATTTGCATCCGGTTTCCATAGGAGTATTCATTGGTTTTGAGTCTTCCATCCCAAATTTCTTCAACAATTCTTTCACATATTTGGTCTGTGAAATGAAGATTCCTTTCTTTGTTTGAATTAGTTACAGACCCAAGAAGAAATTCATTGCCCCAAACATGGACATCTCAAATTCACTTTTCATTTGAATTGCAAAAGTTTTGCACATACTATCTCTTCCCTAAAAAATGATATCATCAACAAATACTTCAACAATCAAGATATTTTCATGATCAATTTTGAAGTACAAGTTACTATCAGCAATACCTTTGTTGAAACCAATCTTCAAAAGATGCTTATCTAGTCTTTCATACCAGGCTCTTGGGGCTTGTTTGAGTCCATACAATGCTTTCTTCAACTTGCAGACCATACCACCATGATCAGACAATTGGAATCCATCCGGTTGCTCAATGTAAACTTCTTCTTCCAAGTCACCATTCAAGAAGGTAGACTTGACATCCATCTGATATACCTTGAAATCCTTGAAGGCAGCAAAGGCAAGAAATAATCTAAGTACTTCAATTCTTGCCACTGGAGCAAAAGTCTCTTCAGAATCAACTCCTTCAACTTGGGAATAACCCTTGAAGACCAATTTGGCTTTGTTTTTGACTACTTCACCATCTTCATTTAGTTTATTCTAAAAGACCTGTTACATATTTTTATTTTTCAGCTCAATTAAGTGGGGCTGATTAAGTTTTCTAGTTTTGAGGGGTGCATGTTTGTTATTAGTAAGTGTTTTTCCAAGAGAAAAATGCCATAAAAGAATTTCAATTAAATGCAATTGTTTACAATCAAGAAGAAACATACAACATTTGCAGATTTTGAAAGGCTTTTTTCATTATTTATAAATGTCAAATGAAATGCCCCCACACAAGCCGTGGGAATGACTACCATAATGTATTATAAAAGGAAATAATGCATATAGAAATGAAAACATAAACAAAGACAAGGGATCCATCATTGCCTTGTATTGATGAACCCTCCTAGTTGAACAACTTCATCTTCAGCTTCAACTCCTTTGTAGAGATCACCCTGCTATCCAAAATACATGCAAAGAGACAAGATAAAATTGTGTCAAAGCTTGGGATACCAAATCCTTGCATATACATCATCATTACATGCACAATTTACTCCTATAATGCATTATATCAATCTACAATCGTCATATATATTAGAGGAAATAAAGAACGAATCTGAAACTCATGGTTTTGTCTAAAACGTTTGTCTGATGTGTAGATACAGGTAAACTTTCATTGTTGTTTACTTCATTTAATATTACAATATGTGGGGTAAAGCGGGCTCCCACAAGGGTTGAGCATGGCATACTTTATTTTTGATGCAATTCAATCTCAATACAGACATGAGAAATAGCTAAGTCAATTTGCCATATAGAACAACTGTAAGGAATATATTATGCCATCAAGAAAGCCATTTTACTTTCAAATAGTATGAAAAGACAGATACAAGTATAGAAATGATGTGCAAATGTCATCCTATAGTTGCTCGTGACGAACATAACTTGCAGATACAGGTATGATCAATGAAATTTACAACTGAATTACATAGTTTGATCATTGATATAATATAAATATTATAACTTATCTCAATATATCAATTGGCCAACAAATGCCAAATTTCTATTATATACAAGAGCCAATTATATGCTCAAATCAACATTCAAATAGTACATATCTGATATAAACAATATGATATTATTGCCAAAACAACTCAAAATCAAAGACCAATCATGTATTGCAAGGCTATATATCATGATGCGTAGCTATAGGATAAGCAATGCAAACTAGTACATTCATTGTTTGAGCCCAGACGTTCAAAGTATGTTCCAGAATTTATACATGATCAAACATTGTATATTGCTACATTGAGCAAGATATAGAACAACAAAACATCCATTTGAGGAGCACATGGCAAAATTGCATTGATATCATGCTATAGGTTTGTGAGTTAAATGATACAATCAGCTAAGGAGCAAATGTTATAATGCAGAATATCAACACTAAAAGGTACTACAGAAGTTGATCAATAGCTAGATGAATGACAAATTAGTAATGCAAATGTTGTTCAAATAGTGCAGTATGTTTATCAAAATCAAACGGTGGTGTTGTGTAATGAAAGAGCAAACAGTGATACAGTACAAAGCCACTTTCAAAGTAAAATCTCATTCATAGGCATATTGGGAATGTTCTGTCAAGTTGGTCATCGTGTAATAGGCAGTGATCATGATGTTCAATGCATAAATGAGTGTCAAGTGGTGGATAGAAAATGAAGAATTCATCCTTCTTGACAATCATGTCACCAAAGCACAGCCAATAATGCTAAGTATAGTTATGTCTTATGCAACTCCATATCATAGAGATAATGATAGAGATTGTCTTAGAATCTCATCTAATACACAATGGAATAGAGTATATTGAGAAAAGATGGAGCAACATAGTCTTTGTGATGAGATTTTAAACCTTTCATAAGTTTTGAATCATTTGGAGTCTTGTCTCAGAGCAAACAATGTAAAATAATAGCAACATACATGCATAAAGTGTAGAGAAAAGTGCAGCAACAGTCATCAAAACAACAACAACAATTGTTAGAGAGATAGAGTAGAAAACCAGTTTCAAGAACAATAGCAACTATTAGAAAAAGAAGAGCAGAAAATTTAGAAATGGAGCAGCCACAAAACTGAGTTAAAGTGCAGCAAAACTAGTTTCAAGAACAGTAGCAAAAAACAGTCATAGAAAGAGATCATAAGGAATAGCAAAAGTCAGTCATAAAGACTGTTATAACAGAAACAAATCAGTCATTATGACTATCATATTCAGCAAGACAAGAGGATGCAATACGTACTGCTACTCAAGGTATGAAATGGAGAATGAGCTTAGCTTGGAGCCCACAAGCCACCTCAAGGGATTGTCATTGTGTCTTAATGAATGTAGGAGGTCTGTGGCCATGTTTAAGATCTATATAATCTTTTAAAAAGGCCCTACTAAGCACCTATAATCTTGTGTAGAAAATGAAGAGAGATCTATGCATGAGGATTTCATTGTAGGGTGTCAACTAGGCATGTATTGTCATCTCAGAGTGTGCAGACATCACAAGAGTCTAGTGTAAAGATACAAAAGATTTATGGAGGCTTTACCAAGTTTTTGGAAAGATAAATCAAAAGTCAACAGATGTATGATAAACTCTGCATACCTTTAAGAGCATTGTCAAGCATTGGTGGACTGAACATTGATTAAGGGCCGAATAGAAGGTTCTATAGCCAGCAGAGTCCCATATCTTTTCCTAGAGGTTTGCATGCTTGGGAACTCTATCAAGAAGTTAACAAGGACCTGCAAATAGTCTAAGGTCTATGAGACATTATAGGGTTAGAGATCCATGGAGGAGCTTGACGGACTGTTAAAGAATCTAGGAATGGTGATAGGGATGTTATAAAGTCTTTGTGTTTGGAAAGTACAGTTTCATGTTATAAAGAGTACATTAAAAAAATGATAAGTTGCAACTACTACAGAGTGCAAGGGAACTAAAGTCTTGGTATCTACTATCAAAGACATTGGTAGAAGAAACTACATGGAAAATGGTAAAGGATAAGGGCATTGATATTGCCACAATACATCCGGCAATGGTGATTGGCCATCTCTTGCAACCTACCTTGAATACAAGTTGTGTTGCGATTTTGCAATTGATAAACGGTTCTTCCATATTTCCAAATTTAGCTTTTGGATGGGTGAGTGTTGTGGATGTTGCTGAAGCACATATTCTTGCCTTTGAAGTGCCATCAACAAATTGAAGGTATCTTATAGTTGATAAGGTTGTTCATTACTCAGTGAAAAACTTCTATTTTATAATACTTAGAAAATAGTAACCTGAATACACAGTGACGTTTCTTTTTGCAAGTTTTTCATTTTTTTTGTCATGGCTCAAGCTCATTTGGAACCAAGATGCACATTTATACATAGGAAAATAAAGCTTTTTAACTCTTAAAAAAATGCTCACAAAACCCCTCAAATTGTGCTTTAGCACAGTGAATATACAAGTAATCTCAGAAAATACAGAGAGATGATGCAAATACAGGGCAAAAATCTAAAGTTTTTCAACTCATTTCACAACAATATACTCAGAAATACTTAGAATCACGGCCCCAAGTAGTGAAATGCAAGAGAAAGTCTCAGAAAAATGAAGGGCAATATATAGCAAAAATGAATTACCTCTCTTTTTCTGCCAAATAATGTGAAAATCACAATTTTTCTCCTCAAGCGACCAGTGAAAATAGTGGCCTCGAGCATAGCAAATGAATACAAGGAAGTTGGCCATCAAAAAAAGTAAAAAATGCATCAAAACCAGTCAGAAATCACGGCTAGAGAGGCAGAAAATCAGCCCAGAATTGACTTCAGAGGTTCAAAATCTCAAAGAATGTAACTTACCTTGTTGTTTACATAAAAAATCTGCATCGAATCCCTCATAAATCGACCAAAAATGATGAAGAATGAATGTTCAAACCCTAGCAGGAGAAGGCGGCCAGAGAGGAAGTCATCCAAAATGAAACCAAGGTAAATGTGCAAAATAAAAATTTAGGGTTCTTTCCTTATTTTGATCGATGGCTTAGGGTGAGTCTCCATCATTTTGCTTTTTGACTTACAAATTAAAATCATTGCCATCATCCAAAGGACATGGTCAAGACTTATAAAAGTCTTAAAAAATCATCATAATGTGAGGGGCTCGTGAGGCTATTGTATCCCCTTCTTGGATTTTTATGAAGTCAAATATGTAATCATAACAGAAAGGCTCAATGCCTTGTTCATCTTTTGCATGGTGATAAGGTATTCGACTATTCTTCAAAGGTGAGTGAAAGTATGTCTTAATTTAATCACAAGGTGGATGAAGCGATGCATATAAGGCATGGTGATGTGTGTTGGGAGATATAAGGTGGTATTAAGGTATGAAGACTAATACATATTTTTACATGTAGCCATAAGGCATGGTGATGTGTATATGGAGGTATAAGGGTCATTTTTAAAATGTATTGTATTGGGCCTCATATCTTGATGATAGATATGTATGCATCTAGGAATGGCTAGGAATTGTAAAGGGTTTTGATATGGCCTTGTGACATGTGATATGATGCAAGTGTGTGAGTCATGTTGTTTTGCCTAAGAGCTATGAAGATGTCTATTTTGTCATTTTTACATAATCTAGAAATAGATTAAACATTGTAAACGAACGATAAAGTAATGAATTATGAATTACTTTATCATTTGTAATAAAAATGCAAAAAGACAATATTAGGCAGATTTATCACACATGGCAAAGTAAGTCTCATCGATTACTTTGTCATTCCTTCACAATATTTAATTTGTCCCTAAATCATGCAAAATTAGGAAATTAAATATTTGTGTCCTAAATGCCATTATTTTCTACATGGGTTTGTAAAATATTAACTAAGTGGTGTAATTATAAACCTCTTAGTCAATGTTGAATAAATGCTGAAATAATGTGTACTTATGTCATTTATTGTGCAAAATATCAGACATTTATGATGTTGTAGGGGAGATTGACAAACAGGTTAGGAGTTATTGCACATGTTAGACTTATTTTCAATGGCTTTAAAGATCATTTAAAGGCATTTTTAGGTGCTTTTATGATTAGTGATGATATGCCTTGACTACTTCTACACTGGAAACCCATTTTGGAGGACTTTAGGCAGATATTTTGGGGACATTTATGAGATGCACAAAAATGGAGATGGCTCATCCTTATCTCATTACAGCTGTTTGGGAGTATATAGTCATTCATTTGACTCTTTGTATAATGTTCTTTTCCATGTACATTCTGGAGTTAGTGATTTTTTCTGCAATCCTACTCAGTTTGAGCATGTTTTTGTAACTCTTTTTGGCATATGAAATACATAGAACACCTTGGCTACCATTGATAGTCAGATTTTGCCTTCTTATTTTTTTGCAGTATTGGGTATTATCAATTGTTTGATCAAGTCATTTGTGAGGTATTTTTGTTTCCTTGTGACTTTGTCTTATATTTCAATACCCTTTTCTGTAGAAACTATGTTTATGCAAGTTGTAAAATGTGTCTTAAAGTGTTATAAGGCCTTTAAATTGTGAAGTTAGCCTCCTTTTAAAGATTTTAATTCATTTAGGCCTCTTTGTGAAGTGTTTTTGCAAACATACAATAATAAGTTGTGCGGGTTTAGTTTCTATTGTCTGTGGCCAAGTGTATGCAAGTCTGAGTTTCATTAACCATATCAGGTTTGGTAAATCACCCTTATTTTCACATTTTCTAGTTTTTAACTTTCATTTACAAAAGCATTCCTTTTCTTTTCTCCTCTGCAAATTTAATAGATTCCAGGTGATAACCAGCTAGGAAGCCATCCTTCTTTGGAGGTTCTTTCCATCACAGGTGACCCACAGACCTAGAAAGATCCCATGTTTCTCTAGATTGCCAAGTTTTACAACTCAGCAAGGGTGCAAATCTAAGAGACAATAGTTTTTGGCACACCCAGTGGGACTATGAAACAGATTCTCAGTCTAATTTATACTTTTTGTTACTATTGTTTGGTGTGTACAGTAGTAGTTTCAGCATTTTGGAGGCATTTTCTCTACACACCTGGTGACTCTGGAAAGAAATAACCACTGGTTTCAAGAAGACAAGTGTCGATATGTACTTATTTTACCAAAAATTAAACCTAATTTTTATCATTGTGAACATTTCATGAACTTTGAGTTGATTTGATTTTGCATAATGTTTTCTTTTAGTGAAGATAGGTTTTATAACCCTCCATTCCATGAAGATCCTACTTATGCCACTTCTTACCAGCCATATCAAGTAGAATACACTGCCAGTTTTTTCCCAAATAACCCACCAATAGCGGATATTCAGCATAATCATCATGCTTGCCACCCTCCCACCCCTACTCAGCTTTCTTGGCAACCTATCCATGCCTATAGCCATTTCCAAGAAGTTTATTTTGCTCATGACCAACATAACTACCCTCTGAATCAGCCTCAAGATGTTAACAACATCAGTATCAGGGAGGTAGCATTAGACTTGCAAAGGAAATTAGAGGCTATCATAATAGAGTAGGAGTATAGTATGCAATAGGAGGAGATTGCTTATCAAGCTCAGATTCATCAGAGAGAGGTGGAGGCACGAATGTATGAAGAGGAATGCTTGAGTAGGCAAATTGCTGCCAAGGAAGAGCAAATAAGGCAATTAATAGCTCAGGTTTGAGAGCCTAAGGTCCAAAACCCTTCTCCTCTTCCTAATCTCATGCAAATCCACACTATAAGTCAAGCTGAGCCTACCAATGAACCTTCTCCAATGTTTGAAATTCCAAGTTTCAGGCAGCCTTCTACCTTTAAGGTTCCAAGTTAGAAATGGCCATCTTTTTCACCCTATGAAGGCCCTCCACCAAACATACATACAGAACCATGCTCTAGCATCCAGCTAGCAGAAGAAGAGATAAAACAACCTATACTTATTTGTCTAGATACTATTTGTCTCTACAAAGGAGGGCCTGTTGTGTGATCTTCTTCATGGGAGGCCAGAAAGCAAAAGGAAGAGGAGAGTGTTTGTGCTATGTCATAGGAACAATTGGTACTTGAAGGTGATGAAGGGATGACAAATAGGATGTTTGAGAAACTACCATGTTTTCTTGACCTAGAAGAGGAATAAGCTAATGTCTCAACTCAGCCTTGTGAAGAGAAGTTTCTTCAAGACAACAGAGATATTTCATTGAATCAAAAAGAAGATAACACTTTGGAGAGATACTTTGAAAAGAATGACCTTGTTCTTAAGGTTAAAGATAATGTCCCAACCCAAAAGCTTTCAAACCTTGAAGGGAAGCCTGAATATATCAAGCATGTTCAAGAGGCTAGCATTCCTCAAGAGGATCCTAATGAAGTTTATTTTTGGGATGATCTGGAGGAGTTTTATGCTAACCTTGATGTCAAGCCATCTATGAAAAATAAAGAATGCTACAAACATGAGGAATACATGCATGTTTTATTTCATCAAGAGGGCTACTACAAAGAGGATCAGTTTGAGTATGGCCTTGAGTTATCTTTTTCACGATTAGAAGGTGAAACAACACCTTTGGAGGAGGAAAATCCTAGACATTTGAAACAACAAACTTTCAAATAAATTGGTGATGGGACTGAAAAGAAAGAGTTATTTGCTTTTTTGGATCAGCCTTTGTCTCCTCTTGACAAAGATGGATCCTCTTTTAATTGTTCTAAGGATGAAGGTGGCATCCTTCATTTAGGAAAATTTGTAGAAGAAAATGCCTTATAGCCTATAGAGGAGGACAACATGAACTATTTTGAAGAACTCCCACAATTTAATGATGAAGAGTTACATTCTAGAATGGAGGAGAAACCAAATGAGTAGCAGATTGATGACCTTTTCTCGGTTATCCAGCAGGGGTGTCAGCTTCTTGATCAAGAGGTTGAACATCTCGATGGTTCATTTTCAAGAGCATTTATAGATATAGAAATGAGACATTCCAATTAGCAAGATGAGGAACCAGTAATACATGACCAAGAAGCTAGCAAAGAGAGATTAAAGTTCATCAGTTCAAATGGATGTCCTATCAGACATCTAGCTCAAGTCAAGCCTAACAAGGTGTTATCAATCATGCTCGCACCTAAGGAGAAGATTGAAACTGAGGAACAACAGGTTCAATCTACCTATATGCCTCATAATAGCAAGCATGATCAAAATTATGAGGTAGGTGGACTTATTTTCTTTCTCTAAATCTCATTACAACAGTTGGTTGTACTTCTGTCAATTGTCCACCTCCTTGAGGTTGCTCATGAGCATGTGAGGTATTGTAAACTGTTGAGGATAGGAACCTATTTCAAAGAACCAGTGAATGGTCATGTTTGAACACCACCTCTACTGGTTAGACATAGGGTAGGTTCAGTTTTTGTGTTAAATAAGTGTTGATGTACAATAGATCAGATGCAAATTTCATTTCCCTAAGTGCGGTTGCGCACAGGTTAGTTAGTTGCCCTTGGGTCTTGTTGTGTGAGGTAGAAACTACTATAATGTACTACAATTATATGAAGTAGGTAGCCATCACATGAAACAATGAATACATGTATTCACTATCACACATCATACCTGTCCCCCTCATAGAGTTGAAATAAATTGCAGCAGTTTGCTAAGGAGGTGTTCTTGTTGGTCAACCCCTTCTAACTCACCAAGTAGATGCATATCATTAGTGATAGTGATTTTGTTGGTTCACTATCACCAACCATACCCATGCAATTTATGGATTAGAAGATTTTATAGTCTGAAGTGAGTTGTAGCAATGGAAAGAAATGTTTTTCAATTTTTTGTCAAGCATGTGTGACTCTATGCCCAATGGATAAGCTTCAGGCAGCTGATCTGGGTACTTAGCAGGCAAACACCACACAGATGTAGCCAGAAATGTTACAAATTTTTATTTTTCAGCTCAATTAAGTGGGGCTGATTAAGTTTTCTAGTTTTGAGGGGTGCATGTTTGTTATTAGTAAGTGTTTTGCCAAGAGAAAAATTCCATAAAAGAACTTCAATTAAATGCAATTGTTTACAATCAAGAAGAAACATACAACATTTGTAGATTTTGAAAGGCTTTTTTCATTATTTATAAATGTCAAATGAAATGCCCCCACACAAGCCGTGGGAATGACTACCATAATGCATTATGAAAGGAAATGATGCATATAGAAATGAAATCATAAACAAAGACAAGGGATCCATCATTGCCTTGTATTGATGAACCCTCGCAGTTCAACAGCTTCATCTTCAGCTTCAACTCCTTCATAGAGGTCACCTTGTTGTTCCAAAATACATGCAAAGAGACAAGAGAAAATTGTGTCAAAGCTCGGGATACCAAATCCTTGCATATACATCATCATTACATGCACAATTTACTCCTATAATGCATTATATCAATCTACAATCGTCATATATATTAGAGGAAAATAAAGAACGAATCTGAAACTCATGGTTTTGTCTAAAACGTTTGTCTGATGTGTAGATACAGGTAAACTTTCATTGTTGTTTACTTCATTTAATATTACAATATGTGGGGTAAAGCGGGCTCCCACAAGGGTTGAGCATGGCATACTTTATTTTTGATGCAAGAAGAGTTGATTTTCAATCTCAATATAGACATGAGAAATAGCTAAGTTAATTTGCCATATAGAACAACTATAAGGAATACATTATACCATCAAGAGAGCCATTTTGCTTTCAAATAGTATGAAAAGATAGATACAAGTATAGAAATGATGTGCAAATGTCAACATGTAGCTGCTCGTGACGAACATAACCTGTAGATACAGGTATGATCAATGAAATTTACAATTGAATTACATATTTTGATCATTGATATAATAGAAATATTACAACTTATCTCAATATATCAATTGGCCAACAAATGTCAAATTTCTATTATATACAAGAGCCAATGATATACTGAAATCAGCATTCAAATAGTACATATTTGATATAAACAAAATGATATTATTACCAAAACAACTCAAAATCAAAGACCAATCATGTATTGCAAGGTTGTATATCATGATGTGTAGCTACAGGTTAAGCAATGCAAATTAGTACATTCATTGGTTGAGCCCAGACGTTCAAAGTAAGTTCCAAAATTTATACATGATCAAACATTGTATATTGCTACATTAAGCAAGGTACAGAACAACAAAACATCCATTTGAGGAGTACATGGCAAAATCGCATTTATATCATGCTATAGGTTTGTGAGTTGAATGATACAATTAGCTATGGAGCGAATGTTATCATGAAGAATATCAACACTAATAGGTACTATAGAAGTTGATCAATAGCTAGATGAATGACAAATTAGTAATGCAAATGTTGTTCAAACAGTGCAGTATGTTTATCAAAATCAAACGGTGGTGTTGTATAATGAAAGAGCAAACAGTGATACAGTACAAAGCCACTTTCAAAGTAAAATCTCATTCATAGGCATATTGGGAATGTTGTGTCAAGTTAGTCATAGTGTAATAGGCAGTGATCATGATGCGCAATACATAAATGAGTGTCAAGTGGTGGATAGAAAATGAAGAATTTCTCCTTCTTGACAATCATATCAACAAAGCACGGCCAATAATGCTAAGTATAGTTATGTCTTATGCAACTCCATATCATAGAGATAATGATAGAGATTGTCTTAGAATCTCATCTAATACACAATGGAACAGAGTATATTAAGAAAATATGGAGCAGCAGAGTCTTTGTGATGAGATTTTAAATCTTTTTTAAGTTTTGAATCATTTGGAGTCTTGTCTCAGAGCAAATAGTGTAAAATAACAGTAGCATACATGCATAAAGTGTAGAGAAAAGTGCAGCAACAGTCATCAAAATAACAGCAGCAACTGTTAGAAAAAGAAGAGTAGAAAATTTAGAAATGGAGCAGCCACAAAACTGAGTTAAAGTGCAGCAAAACTGGTTTCAAGAACAGCAACAAAAAACAATCATAGAAAGAGATCATAAGGAACAACAAAAGTCAGTCATAAAGACTATTATAACAGTAAGAAATCAGTCATTATGACTATCATATTTAGCAAGACAAGAGGATGCAATACGTACTGCTACTCAAGGTATGAAACAGAGAATGAGCTTAGCTTGGACCCCATGAGCCACCTCAAGGGATTGTCACTGTGTCTTAATGAATGTAGGAGGTCTATGGCCATGTTTAAGATTTGTATAATCTTTTAAAAAGGCCCTGCTAAGCTCCTATAAGCTTGTGTAGAAAATGAAGAGAGATCTGTGCATGAGGATTTCATTGTAGGGTTTCAACTAGGCATGTATTGTCATCTTAGAGTGTGCAGACATCACAAGAGTCTAGTGTAAAGATACAAAAGATTTATGGAGGCTTTACCAAGTTTTTGGAAAGATAAATCAAAAGTCAACAGATGTATGATGAACTCTACATACTTTTAAAAGCATTGTCAAGCATTGGTGGACTGAATAGTGATTAAGGGTCTGAATAGAAGGTTTTGTAGCAAGCAAAGTCCCATATCTTTTCCTAGAGGTTTGCATGCTTGGGAACTCTATCAAGAAGTGTTGAAGGACCTGCAAATAGTCTAAGGTATATGAAACATTATAGGGTTAGAGATCCATGGAAGAGCTTGACGGACTATCAAAGAATCTAGGAACGATGATAGGGCTGTTATAAAGTCTTTGTGTTTGGAAAGTACAGTTTCATGTTATAAAGAGTACATTAAAAAAATGATAAGTTGCAACTATTACAAAATGCAAGGGAACTACAGTCTTGGTATCTACTATCAAAGACATTGGCAGAAGAAACTACATGGAAAATGGCTAAGGATAAGGGCATTGATATTGTCACAATACATCCGGCAATGGTGATTGGCCCTCTCTTGCAACCTACCCTGAATACAAGTTGTGCTACAATTTTGTAATTGATGAACAGTTCTTCCATATTTCTAAATTTATCTTTTGGATGGGTGAGTGTTGTGGATGTTGCTGAAGTACATATTCTTGCCTTTGAAATGCCATCGGCAAATTAAAGGTATATTCTAGTTGATAAGGTTGTTCATTACTCAGAGATAATGAAAACCTTCTATTTTATAATACTCAGAAAATAGTAACCTGAATGCACAAAGATGTTTCTTTTTGCAAGTTTTTGTCATGGCTCAGGCTCATTTAGAACCAAGATGCAGATTTATATAGAGGAAAATAAAGCTTTTTAACTCTTTTTAAAAAAATGCTCACAAAACCCCTCAAATTGTGCTTCAGCACAGTGAATACACAAGTAATCTTAGAAAATACAGAGAGATGATGCAAATACAGGGGAAAAATCTAAAGGTTTTCAACTCATTTCACAACAATATACTAAGAAATACTTAGAATCATGGCCCAAGGCAGCGAAATGCAAGAGAAAGACTCAGAAAAATGAAGGGCAATATACAGCAAAAATGAATTACCTCTCTTTTTCTGCCAAATAATATGAAAATCATAGTTTTTCTCCTCAAGTGACTAGTCAAAATGGCAGCCTCAAACACAGCAAATGCAATACAAGGAAGTCGACCATCAAAAAAAAGTAAAAAATGCATCAAAACCAGTCAGAAATCATGGCCAGAGATGTAGAAAAATGGCCCAGAATCAACTTCAGAGGGCCAAAATCTAAAAGAATGTAACTTACCTTGTTGTTTACACAAAAAATCTGCATCGAATCCCTCATAAATTGACCAAAAATGATGAAGAATGAATGTTCAAACCCTAGCAGAAGAAGGTGGCTAGAGAGGAAGTCGTCCAAAATGAAACCAAGGTAAATGTGCAAAATAAAAATTTAGGGTTCTTTCCTTATTTTGATCGATTGATTAGGGTGAGTCTCCATCATTTTGCTTTTTAACTTACAAATTAAATCATTGCCATCATCCAATGGATGTGGTCAAGACTTATAAAAGTCTTAAAAACTCATCATAATGCGAGGGGCCCGTGAGGCTATTGTATCCCCTTCTTGGATTTTTATGAAGTCAAATATGTAATCATAAGGGAAAGCCTTGATGCCTTGTTCATCTTTTGCATGGTGATAAGGTATTAGACTATTCTTCAAAGGTGAGTGAAGGTATGTCTTAGTATAATCAAAAGGTGGATGAAGCGATGCATATAAGGCATGGTGATGTGTGTTGGGAGATATAAGGTGGTATTAAGATATGAATTGTAATACCTATTTTTGCATGTAGCCATAAGGCATGGTGGTGTGTATATAGAGGTATAAGGGTCATTTTTAAAATGTATTGTATTGGGCCTCGTATCTTGATGATAGATATGTATGCATGTAGGAATGGCTAGAAATTGTAAAGGGTTTTGATGCGGCCTTGTGACACGTGATATGATGTAAGTGTGTGAGTCGTGTTGTTTTGCCTAGGAGCTATGAAGATGTCTATTTTGTCATTTTTGCATAATCTAGAAATAGATTAAACGTTGTAAACGAACGATAAAGTAATGAATTATGAATTACTTTATCATTTGTAATAAAAATGCAAAAAGACAATATTAGGTAGATTTATCACAAATGGCAAAGTAAGTCTCGTCGATTACTTTGTCGTTCCTTCACAATATTTAATTTGTCCTTAAATCATGCAAAATCAAGAAATTAAATATTTGTGTCCTAAATGCCATTATTTTTTGCATAGGTTTGTAATAAATCTGGTTTATAAAATATTAACTAAGTGGTGTAATTATAAACCTCTTAGTCAATGTTGAATAAATGCTGAAATAATGTGTATTTATGTCGTTTATTGTGCAAAATATCAGACATTTATGATGCTGCAGGGGAGATTGACAAACAGGTTGGGAGTTATTGCACATATTAGACTTATTTTCAGTGGCTTTAAAGATCATTTAAAGGCATTTAAATGCATTTTCAGGTGCTTTTATGATTAGTGATGATATGCCTTGACTATTTCTGCATTGGAAACCCATTTTGGAGGACTTTAGGCAGATATTTTGGGGACATTTATGAGATGCACGAAAATGGAGATGGCTCATCCTTATCTCATTGCAGCTATTTGGGAGTATATAATCATTCACTTGACTCTTTGTATAAGGTTCTTTTCCATGTACATTCTAGAGTTAGTGATTTTTTCTACAATCCTACTCAGTTTGAGCATGTTTTTGTAACTCTTTTTGGCATATGAAATACAGAGAACACCTTGAATACCATTGATAGTCAAATTTTGCCTTCTTGTTTTTTGTAGTATTGGGTATTACCAATTGTTTGATTAGGTCATTTGTGAGGTATTTTTGTTTCCTTGTGACTTTGTCTTATGTTTCAATACCCTTTTTTGCAGAAACTATGTTTATACATGTTGCAAACTATGTCTTAAAGTGTTATAAGGCCTTTAAACTATGAAGTTAGCTTCCTTTTAAAGATTTTAATTCATTTAGGCCTCTTTGTGAAGTGTTTTTGCAAACATACAATAATAAGTTGTATAGGTTTAGTTTCTGTTGTCTGTGGCCAAGTGTATGCAAGTCTGAGTTTCATTAATCATATCAAGTTTGGTGAATCATGCTTATTTTCACATTTTCTAGTTTTTAACTTTCATTTACAAAAGCATTCCTTTTCCTTTTTCCTCTGCAAATCTAGTAGATTCTAGGTGATAACTAGTTAGGAAGTCGGTCTTCTCCAGAGGTTCTTTCCATCACAAGTGACCCACAGACCTGGAAAGATCCCATGTTTCTCTAGATTGCCAAGTTTTACAACTCAGCAAGGGTGAAAATCTGAGAGACAACAAGACCCATTTGGTTCCAGTCACATTTTTGTTTCTAGGTCTAGGAACAAGATCCCAAGTGTGATTTTTCTCAATTTGCATCAGCTATTCCTTCATTGCTTTAGTCCATCTTTCATCATTGCATGCTTCATTCACTTTCTTTGGTTGAATTTTTTAAATCAGACAATACTCTTCTGAGTCTTGAGCAATCTTTCTTCTTGTTTGAACACCTTTGCTTTTATCACCTATGATCTGATCTTCAGAGTGATTCAATCTTACATACCTAGGAATTTTGGGAATTTCTTGCACTTCTGTTTCTTGAACAGGTTCATTCAAACTTATCTCTTCTTCCTGATTCACTGGATCAATCTGGATCTAAATTTCAAAAGGGGCTTGGACTTCTTGGACCAAAACATCATTTTGATCATCTTCATCATCTTCATAAAACGTTGAGGGTTTTTCAATACCTTCATCAACCTTCACATTTGTACTTTCTATAATCTTTCTCAATCTCTTGTTATAACACCGGTATGCTTTGCTTCGAGTAGAATAACCCAAGAATATTCTTTCATCACTTCTAGCATCAAATTTTCCAAGGTCTTCATCTCTTTTAATATAACATTTTCTACCAGACTCTAAAATACTTCACAGTGGGAGTGATGCCAAACCAGAGTTCATAAGGGGTCTTACCAATATTGCTTCTAATTTGTACTCGATTAAGAGTATAGACAGCAGTGCTTACAGCTTCTCTCTAGTAGATCTAAGGAACATTTGCTTCCATCATCATGGTTCTAGATGCTTCCTGGATGGTCTGGTTCTTTCTCTTCACCATTCTGCTGTGGAGTCCTTGGAGTAGGCAACTGTCTTTTATCTCATGTTTCTCACAGAATTCTATGAACTCCTTGGATGTGAATTCTCCACCTTTGTCAAACCTAAGAGATTTTATGTTTAATCTAGTTTCATTCTCTACCATAGCCTTGAATATTTTGAATTTCTCAAGAGCCTCAGATTTCTCTTTTAGAAAAGTCACCCACATCATCCAGGAGTGGTCATCAATTAATAACATGAAGTATCTATCACCTTGCAAGCTCCTGATTCTTGTTGGACCATATAGATCAGTATGTGCTAAGTCCAACAATTCGATAGAAGACTATTCCTTACTTTTGAATGTGACTCTGTTCTGCTTACCCAACTGACATTCTTTCCACAAACTATTAGTAGGTTTCACCAATCTTGGAAGATCTCTTATAGCCTGAGTGTTGCCGATCTTGATGATATTATCAAAATTCACATGACACATTCCCCTATGCCACAACCAACTCTGATCAACTTGAACAAATAAAAAAATTTTACCAGTACCAACCAAGTGGAAGATATTACCTTTTGTTTGACTACCGAATGCAATCTTTGTTTTGGAACTTTCAAAGATCTTACGTTTTCCATTTTTGAATTGGAGATCATAGCCTTTGTCCACCAACTGTCCAACACTGAGAAGATTGTGCTTCAGACCTTCAACATACAGTACATTACTAGTTTTGTTCTTTCCATCAAAAGAAATGGTTCCTCTACCTTTGATTCTGCCAGCAGAATTATCACCAAATTTTACCACTCCTCCTTCATATCTTTCCAAATCTATGAACTTATTTTTGTCACCTATCATATGGTGGGAGCATCCACTATCAATGACCTAATCATCTTTTTCTTCAACTTGGACAGCTAGAGCTCTTTCTACCATTTTATGATTGATAGATTTAGAGGGCACTGGATCTTCTTCCTTGATGGCAATAAACACCCAGTCACTTCTGGATTTGTTTCCTATCTCTGATTCATCATCTGTTACTCCTTCATCATCATCATCTTCATGATCATAGTAACATTTCTTTTGGAATCTTGATATGTTAGGATTTGGCCTTGAAAATATTTTTGAACACCTTGAGGAAAAATGACCAATCTTATTGCAGTTAAAACATTTAAAAGGCAATTTCCCTTCATACTTACCAAATCCTCTTGGTAGTCTTTTTGCAATAAGGGCTTCAAGTTGAGCAACTTTTGCTTCATCTTCTTCTAGATCTTTTCTTGCTTTTTCATACCATGATAGTTTCTTTGAAGAGTTCTCTCCCAGTTCAAACTCTTGTTTTCCTTTTACAGAGGCACTAGCTTTGAATGTAGATTCAGTCTTGGGGGGTGCATCTCCAAACTCGGCCAATTCAAATGCAACTAATTTACCAACCAATTGATCTCTTGTGATATTTGAAAAAGATCTGAATTCTTCAATAGCAGCAACCTTGTATTTGTAAGAATCAGGAAGGGATATGAGAACTTTGGCAACAATCTCATCTTCATCCAAGATTCCACTAGCACATCTAATGCCACAAACAAGCTCATTTACTCTTGGCATAAATGTTGCGATATTTTCATCTTCTCTCATCTTCAGGTTTTCAAATTTTCCTTTCAAACTCTATAGCTTGGCATATTTAACATACTTGTCTCCTTCATGCAGAAGTTCTAGTTTTTCCCAAATCTCATATACGGTTTTTGGATCAATAACATTTGTCAGCTCTAAATCAGATAAGGCACTTAGTAGAGCTTCTTTAGCCCAAAGATTGTTTTCAGCATCTCTAATTTCATCTACAATTCTTGGACCATTCTATGGAGGAATATACTTCTTTGTTGTATTCCCATACATTGCAAGCGACATTCCATGTGGCTTTTCCAAAGAGTGTAATTGGTTCCATCAAACCTCAGACTATCCTTCTTGTAGGACAACATCTTGGATCTCCTTAAGTGGTTAATCTCTTTTAGAGGAACTTAGCTCTAATACCAATTGTTAGATTCAAGACAGATAACTAAGAGGGGGGGTGAATTAGTTGTCCCAAAACTTCCTTCCTAATAATCACTTAAATCCTTCTTGTAATTCAGCAACATAATAATAGATCAATCTTGAGAACATAATGCAACAATTCAAGAGTAGAAACATATTAACACATATGACACCAAGATTTTAACGTGGAAAACCTAGTTAAGGGAAAAAAACCATGGGGTGACTAACCCAAGATTGTATTCTTTGTTAAAAGAAAAGAAAAACAAATGGCACATGCCAATTAGGGCTCACTACCCGAGCACACTGCTCACAAGAGGCCCACTACCTACAAAAGACACACTATCTATAGAATGATAAATATTACATACTTGAACAAAAGAATAGCATCTTCACCATGCTTGAGTCAATTCTATTTAAGCCCAATACTTTTGCTCTTCCTTTCACTCTACTCCTCTCTACCACACTCTCATCTCCACCAAGATACATTTGAAATCACTTCACAACTTCTTATTTATACAAGACATTTGACTTTGGGATAATCATCCAAGTCAACATACTTTACAGAGCAAATACATAAATACAACATGACTAATTACAAAAAGGATTCATGCAGATCAACACATTGTCGGCCACACAGCTCTGAGACTTCAATCTTCCTTTAGGAAAATGTCATTCTTCACAGAACATATTCAAGATCATCCACAAGATGTGTAACTCATCTGGTCAACCAAACTTAGGAAGAACATCATCATCTAGAAGTAATCCTTCAATTACAAGCTCAATCTTCAATGTGGACCACCAACATGAACTGGACACAATCCAAAGACCTCCATAAGCTTGCCTAAATCACCAAGAACATCCACACTACTTTTGCTTACTGAAATCTTTCTCTCCTTTATCTGGAACCTCAAGAACACAATCTGTCATCATTGTCATATTGGAATAGATGCTTGCGGACCTCTAGACCATGAACCAATTGAGTTGTTAATTCACATTGACTTCCTAAACACTCCACTGTATCCACAGAACAAGATATTACATTTCTAGATCTCACCAGACCTATCTGTGTCACTATGTCACCTCTGAACATTTGCTAGAACCGGTTTTACTCAAGCAGTCATAACTTCTTCAAATCTTCATGTGGACCTCTCAAATCTCTACTGGATCATCTTAAGACACATATCTACAAACCCTTTGAAGCGCATCCTCTAATCTTCATCTTAGCTTGGATCTTCACCTTAATTTCTTCAATGTTCTTGTCTATTCCTGATAGGACTAATTTTCTCAATATCCCCAGCATACAATTCATCCAATCCTTGTTCATCAATGCAACAGGAGTATGTCGACATCAATGACAACACTGGTTAGGCCCATACTTGCAACATTTTGTCAAACAGTTCACATGCTTTGTCTATGTTTTCACATTTCGCATACATGTCTACTAGGGAAGTTGCCACTACAACATCTGACAAAATTTCTCTATCCTTTATGCTTTGATGGATTTCTATACCCTATTGCAAAGCTCCCATTTTGTCACAGGCTGGGAGGATGCTGGCAAAGGTCATAGAATTTGGATTTAGGTTGTTTAATATTTTCTCCAATTCATCCATTATGCATTCTTAACCTATTTCTTCTCTTGTGTGTATGAGATGGATTAGGTATTGTTGGTATGTGAAGTCAGTTTATCTTATTCTAGTATTGGTAAAGTAGTCGACGAAAGTCAATTGATCTTGAATGCAAATGCCTGGTAAAATTCTATAACAACAAATTTCTTCTAAGAATAAAATTATTGAGAGATCTTTGCTAGTGGTTTTTCTGAGTATAAATTAGATTTTCTATGTAAATCGGTGTTGTCTATTTTGCATAGCTTACTACTATTTCATTGTGTTAATTCTCAATTCTACACTGCACATTTTTCTAATAGTTATTTGAATTAGAGATTAGGATTGGTTTTCAACAGTATATGTGATATGAATTAGATAAATTATAATTTTCTTCTTATTTCTTTATCATTGCAGTGATTACAGAGCTTCTTGATAATGCGATTGATGAGGTAATGTAGCTTTGTACTTTGTTTCCTGAGATGAATTGCTGAGGTGGCTACAATCACTTGTTTGTGATAATTACCCTAGAGATGAGAGAATCTCATAAATAATGATTATTTCTAAAATATCTCAGTCAGTTTTGTTTGTTGAAGGGTTGTCTTGTTGATGACTATTTGTCAACTTGATGTATGATGTTTTGATGATAAGATATATTATATTTGAAGATTAGTGTTCTATTATTATCTATATTGTGGGTAGAAATTTTCCTTATTGTGTTTCTTATTTTGTTCCAATAATATTCAGATACCTCATGGTGCAACTTATGTCAAAGTAGACCAAAATTACAACCCTCGTGACTGCAGTCATGCTTTACTTTTTTAGGGTGCAAACATTATTCCTAGCTTGCTATCACTATTTGTGCAAATTGGTAGTGTATTTACTTTTATGAGCATAGACTAGTTGAAATTATCACCTTGTATTTTCTTTTGCAGATGATGGAGGGGGCATGGATCTTGATTGTAATCGACAATGCATGAGCTTGGGATATTCTATGAAGAACACAAACACTACCATAGTGACAATAGTTTAAAGTAACTATGCTAAGAGAATGTAACTATTGGCTATGAATATACACTTCAAAGAACTGAGAGGGAGATGTAGAATTTAATTATCAATGACAATAAAGAGCACAGAAGCAACAGGGTTGTTATAAAGACAATGATCAAGGAGGACAGTCTCAAGTGTAATTTTTGTATAGGTGGCAGTCAAGTCTCAAATGCACAATATATTCTTAGTAATTGTGTTTTGTTTCTTGGCTTTTCATCTATTTTGTTGGACCTTGAGAGGAATTTTGGATGTGCCCAGTGTGTTCCTTGTTTCACTTGATAGTTTATAATCTTAAAGGTTTTGAGACAGTGTCTTCTTGCTGTGTATTAGTCTCATTATGGGATTTTTAAACTGAGGTATACATTGGAGGTTTCAAACACTTTCAAGGTAAAGTTTGCAATGTATAAAGATGGCAGCAAATAGCAAGGCAGTGAAATCCAAACCCTGCATAGTCAAGATTGCAATTAAGGCTTCATTGAGGTTTAAACCATGGTGACATAGGGTTTTGAGGGAAGTAGTTTTGACTGTGATTTGCAGAAGGTAGAATATGGACTTGTTATGATATGTTGTCAAAGATTACAAGGTGTTTGTAATAGATTACAAGGAATTGCAGTCTTCTCTTCATGGAAAGTTTTTTGTTTGAAGGCTTCTCTATTTAAGGTCTTCTCAAAGGACTTTTATTCTTTAGTTCTTGCTTCTTTTGCAATAGCAATAGTTGCCTTGTAACTCTTTTTCAAGAGATTTTATGTCACAGCAACTTGTAACATACACCCCTAGTACATGTTTTGCTCTGTGTATATTTTTTTTGGTTTTTTGATGTTTTGTTGTTTAGGTTTTGATGGGTTTTGTTTGCATGTTTGATATTGCATGAAATACGTAGAATATAAAGCATATATTGAAAACCTAGAAAATATACAATGAATTTTCACAAACAAATGAAGACCCAGATTATAAAATACTCTAAAACTAACTACTGTGACATATCCATATGAAAATATTGGACATTATATTATTACTGAAACTGGGCCAGCATTACAAGGTTATGGAAATCCACAAATATCAGCATACAAGCAATACTTTGTCCAATATCAATGTAGCAGCAATAAATACAACTCTAACCACCAAGATTGAGAGAGTAGAATGTCGTAAGTCAGAGGTAGAAAGAAAAATCCAAACACCCACATCCTCCTCTAGGTGGTACGACCTTGTTGAAGGCTAAAACTGATCACAACTTGCTCAAATCCACTTCTTTTACCTTTGTTTTGCATCAAAAATCTCTGCAAGGTATGGGTGACCACAAATGAATGACTAAACTCCCAAAACTTCCCACAAATCTACTTCTGAAAGGATGTGTGACCCTCTGGATGGTACGACCAGCTGAATGGACGTACGGCCTACTCAAGGAAAGTCTACAACAACAATAAAGTCTTATAGAAACTCCCAAAATCTATCTCCCAAAAGCCTTCTAACAGTTGCAATATCAAACTCCTTTGGATATCCTCATTTCATGCTCAAATCAACTCCAAAATGTATCCACTTAATGCACAAATGAGACCTCTGGATGAAGCCTCCTCAAATCCTCTCCTGATACGATCTCTCACACATGAGGAAAGGGACCAATCCAAGGGTTTTCATCCCAACACAACCAACTAAAACCCTAGAGCCAAGCTCCAAAGCCAAAGCACAATAAACTCACAAAGAGAGCAAAATCAATAATCTTTGCATAAACAAATGAAGTCACTTTTGGGCCTTTTGTTACTCTCCAAACCCAATGCCCAAGATGAGAATCTTTTTATTTATTTTAATTTATAATTTAACCCCTTATTTCTCCATGAGGGACACCCATCCCTAGGGACCCAACTTTAAGTTATAACTTTGCTTTATGAAGTAACATTATAATATAGCTTAAAGTTATGTCATGTCTAATAAAATAACATAAGTTAAATCTTTAATTTAACTTATATTGCCTCCAATAATTCTCTAGACATATCAAAACCATGAGTCGTGTGCAAAAGTCCTCCACAACTGCCCTACTAAAAATAGCAAGTGTCTGACTCCCAACTTACTATAAATAGTAAGTCCCTTGAGATGACCCCCTAAACACCTCCATTAGCCTATGGGAGTTTGGTCATAGGGTAATCCCTATCCACTAATCCAATGGGCTAGATGGGGGACATTACAGTCTGCCCTCCTCAAGATTGCTTGTCCTCAAGCAACCTTAGCTTAGGATACTGCAATATCTGTTCACTCTCCCAAGTGGCATCCTCGACTAGTAAATTCTTCCACTTGACTAGGTACTCTTTGATTACATGTTTCCTCAAATTCCTCTCTCAGGTGTCAATAATAGCCTTTGGTATCAGAATTAGCTTCCCCTCCTCATCTAATGGTGGAAGCTCAATTGAAGGGATCACATTGTGGCCAAGAGCTTTCTTCAACCTAGAAACATGAAACACATTATGCACTTTGCTTTCTGCCAGCAATTCAAGCTCATATGCCACTTCACCCACTCTTCTGATAATCTTGAATGGACCATAAAACCTAGGTTTTGATTTTTTTGCTCCACTCTTCTTGAGAGTGGACTACCTGTAGGGTTGGAACCTCAAATACACCATGTCTCCAACCTTGAAACTCCTCTCCACTCGATGTTGATCAACATAAAGCTTCTGTTGATTATGTGCCTACTATATATTCTCCTTGAGTTCCTTCACTATGTCCTAGCTCTCCTACAAAAGATCCTTTGCCTTAGGCACCTGACTATCACCAAGTAAGAGATATGTGAAGCATGGGGCATCATAACCATATAGTGCCCTAAAAGGAGTCATCCAAATAGACATGTGGTATATGGTGTTATAATAGTACTACCCCAAGTGCAACCATCTGATCCATGCCTTCTGCTACCCTGACACATAATTACGAAGATACCCCTCCAACCACTTGTTCACCACCTCTATTTGGCCATCTATCTGTGGGTGGTAACTGGTACTAGGAGTCAACTTAGTGCCACATAGTCTGAATAGCTCCTGCCAGAATAAACTCAAGAACTTGTTGTCCCTGTCACTGACTATACTCTTGGGTATCCCGTGAAGCTTGAATATCTTCCTAAAAAATAAATCAGCCACGTAAGGAGTTGTATAGGTTGTTGAAATGGTGAAGAAGTGTGCAAATTTGGTGAGTCTATCGACTACCACATAAATATAGTCCTTCCCCTAAACCTTTGGCAACCCTATGATGAAATCCATGGAGATACATTCCTATTTTTGGTTGGGAATGGGCAATGTCTGTAATAAACTTGCTGGGTAAGTATGCTCATGCTTATTTTTCTAGCAAATGGGACACTCCCAAACATACTTCAACACTTCCTCCTTGAGCCCTTTCCATGTGAACCTCTCCCAAATCTATCTGTAAGTCTCAAAGAATCAAAGATGGCCAGCCATTAGAGTATCATGGAAAGTTTTTATCACCTTATGCTTGAACTAAGAACTAGCCACCAAAAATATCATGTCTTTGTATATGATCAAATCATTCACCACATAATATCTATCATCCCTGATAGTGCCCTCAATGACTCTTGTTGCCCAAGAGTCCTTAACATACTCTACTACAATCAACTCCCTCCAATCAGCAGAGATCTCTCCAACTAAGCACAAGTGGGGCCTCCTCGATAAAGTATCTGCAACTATATTCCTCTTCTCCTTGACATACTCAATGTCAAAGTCATAAGCCTGGAGCCTACTAACCTACTTCTATTGTCTATCATTTAGATCCTTCTAGTTCATGAAATATTTTATGTTGTTATGATCTATTTTTATGATGAACTTCCCACCTACTAGATAAGGTTTGAATTTGGCCAATGCATGCATTATGGTCAACATCTCTCGGTCATACACCGAGTAACTCCTCTCAACACCCCAAAGTTTCCTGCTCTTGAATGCTATTAGGTGTTTCTCCTACATAAGTACTGCCCCTATCCCCTCTCCTGACGCATCACACTCTAGCTCAAATGGCTTAGAGAAGTCAGGGATTGTCAACACAGAGCAAGTAGACATCAAGTGCTTGAAGTGATCAAAGCATTGTTGAGCTCTGTCATTCCACTCAAAGCCTCCCTTCTTTGCCAAGTCTGTTAATGGTGCAGCTATCTAAGAGAAGCCTTTTACAAACCTCCTGTAAAACCCTCAAAGTCCAAAGAAGCCCTTAAGTTGTGTGAGGTTTGTGGGTGGGGGCCAATCAAAAATTGCCTTTATCTTCTCTAGATCTATCCTGACACCATCAACACTGATAATATGGCCCAGATAAAGTAACTTTGTCATGCCAAAGTCACATTAGACTCCTTGGCATAGAGGGACTCACTCTCTAAGATACCCAATACCTCCTCTAGATGCCTTAATTGATCCTCCCAAGTCTTGCTAAAAATCAGTATATCATCAAAGAAGATCAATACAAACTTCCTAAGTTGTCTGAATATCTGATTCATGCAACTCTGGAAAGTAGCAGGTGCATTAGTCAAACTGAAAAGCATCACGAGAAACTCAAAGTGGCCATAATGACACTTGAAGGCTATCTTCTATATATCCTAGACCCTCATATGGATCTAGTGGTATCCTAACCTCAAATCAATTTTAAAAAATAACAGGCACCGTGTAGCTTGTCTATCAACTCATCTATCCTCAGAATAGGATACCTATTCTTGATGGTTTTCTTATTCAGTGCCCTATAGTCAATGCACATCCTGATCGTCCCATCCTTCTTTTTAACCAAGACCACTACAGAAGTAAAGGGACTCTTACTGGGCCGAATGTGTCCCATCTCCAACAACTCCTTAATGGTCTTCTCTATCTCATCCTTAAGTCTCTTAGGATGTCAATAGGGGGTAGTCATGATGGGTTTAGTCCCATCCTCTAACTCAATGACATGCTCTATGCCTATATCTAGAGCCACTCCTGGTGGTATATCTCCAAACACCTTATTGTGCTTAGACAAGAGCCTCTAAATATCTGGATGACATATGCTCTTTTGATGTGGTGGGGACTCTGGCATGATGAGGCACTCTACTGCCCACTCTACCTGGTCATGTCACAATAATCTCTCCATTCTCTTTAGTGACACTACCTATGGTCCATCATCTGACAAGCCTCTAAGACATATTATCTTTCCCTTAAATTCAAATTTCATCTCCATCTTCTACACATTTGTGGTGAACTCTCCTAACTGGCTCATCCAATGCATGCCTAATACAACATCTGTATCCCCAATGCCAACAACATAAAAATCATCCACCAACTCATACTCACCCATGATGATCTTAAATCTTGAGATTTTCCTGTTACACTACATTTTGAACCTGCCGGCTACCATCACTTTGAAGCCTTCAAATTCATCTACCTTCAATTCCCATCAAGCTCCCAACCCCTCCTCAATAAAGTTATGTGTGGCTCATGTGTCAATGAGAGTGATGATATGTTAACCACTAAGTACACCATGCACCCTAAAAGTGTTGGCAAGAGACACTATATGGATTCATGGTTGTTGTCATTGATGGCAACAAAGGTCATCCCACATATCCGCAAGTCATGATATGTCTCTACCAGAAGTCAGATTGAAGATTGTTGTGGTCCGGTGAACAAGAACAGAGCATGTGGCAAGGTCCGACAGATTGGTCCGGATCTCTCAGAGGAAGTGTCTTGGTGCAGTGCGGATCTGGGGAAGTCAAGAGGACTATCTTGAGTGGTATATTCCAAGGATTTAGCCTCCGGAGTTGGACAAGGAAAAAGATATGAATAGTTGAGTACCGGATTCCTGAGAGACAGTGAAAACAGAGGAAGAACTGACTGACAGAGTATCAGACTACTTTCCGGATGTGTTACAGATGATGATAAAGGTTGCGGAGGCATGAATCATGTTTGGCCGACATAATTGATGATATCTACAAGTATATGCTTGATCCGCATTGCTTGGTGAGCAAGGATTCAGCCGACAGAACTAAGTTTGTAAGAAACTAGACTGTTCCGGATGCCGACTAGAAAGGTGATGAAATTACTTGTGCGGATATATATAGAGGATGGATTTAGTTGTAAAGTGTGTGAAATGTGTAAAAGGATATGCGAACAAGTCCAGAGTAGAGCAGAAGTAGCAAGAAAGATCCGGTATGTGAAAGGATAGCAGACTAAAGAACAGAGGAAAGATGAAGTGCAGCAGATCAGTATACTGAACCTAACCGGAACTGAACTCCAGCATATGCAGATGCTTCCAATCAGTTCAAGACTGTGATTCTTATCACTTTGTAAGACAATGTGTCTTCTTGTAGGCAGTGAGCCTCTTGTGAGCAGTGAGCTCGGGCAGTGAGCCCTAATTGGCAAGTGCCATTTTTGTAATTTCCTATTCTTCTAACAGAGAATAATTCTTGGGTTAATCACCCCGTGGTTTTCTCCCTTAACAGGGTTTCCACGTCAAAAATACTGTGTCATGTGTTTCTTATTTCATGGTTAATGTTTTGTGTTTGATTTTATGCTGCTTCAATTAAAAGGAAAGTTCAATAAGGGAAATAATTAGGATAACTGATTCACCCCCCCCTCTCAGTTATCAACAATTGGTATCAGAGCCAAGTTCCTCCTAATAGAGCCTAACAGCTTGAGGAAGATCTGGGATTTCAAATGGATGCATATGGTTTAAAGGAGCAACTCAAGACTGCCCTTGAGGATCTTGAACAGTCAAATTCTGAAGTCAGTGAATTAAGAGAAAGACTCAAACAGGCTGATGAATTCATGAGGGAATTAAAAGACAAATTAAGTCTCTCTATGAAAAAGAGAAAGGAGCTGCTCCAACAGTTGGCAAGACAAAGTGAAGAAAGCAATACAAATGAAGAATTGACTGAGAAAACCAAGTTATGTGAAAAGTTATCAAAAGAAGTCATTATGTTAAGACATGAAATGGAATCAGGAACTATAAAGTTCACTCAAGAGATTGAAGAAAAAAGAAAGGCTGAAGACAATCTAAGACAATCTCTTAAGGAAAAATCAGAAGAATGCCACCAGATGGACAGGATTATCAGACATCTTGAATCTGATCTTGAAGATGCCAAAGATAATGAAGAAAAACTTGAGGATCAAATTACCTCTCTCAAAAGAGATCTTCAAACAGCAAATGAATATAAAGAGAAATTCAAGATAAGTTCTGCTCAACTTGAAGTTCTTCTTGGAAGTCAAAAGAGGACTGATGACAAGTATGGTTTGGGATATGAGAAAGGAGAAAGCTCCGGATCCGGTCAGAGGAATCTTGGATCAGAAAATCCAAGGAGCAGGCCTAGAAGACCTCCGGTAAGACAGCCAAATGCTCAAAAATATCCATCCTTCAATGGATACTGCCACAGCTGCAACCATTTTGGTCACAAAGCTAATCAGTGCAGAATGAGAATGAATCAGATTAATTCATCCTTCTCCGGACAGTGCTTCAACTGCAAAAGGTATGGACACAAATCCCATGAATGCAGAATTATGCAAGTAAACAAATCATTCAAAGGTAGATGCTTTACATGCAATAGAGTAGGTCATATGGCTAATCAATGCAGATCAAGGGGATATCAGTTAAATATGCAAAGAAATGTTATTTGCCAAATCTGCAATAGGTCCGGTCATAATGCTAAAGTCTGCAGAAACAAGAATCAGGACAAAAGAGGTCCGGTGTATAATCAGAATCAAGACAAGGGTAAACAAAAGATGAATGCGGATGAAGTTAGGAATCAGATGAGCAAGATTTGGGTGAAGAAAAGCTCAGAGAATGTAGAGGTTGGATCCGCACCAGATTCTGGTGCTGATATTTCTTCCGGAAATTAAAAAGTGAGCTCAGGCTCAGGGGGAGACTCAAAGAAGATTCTGTTCCCCCAGCCAAACAAGTTGTGCCGGATGTGGCACAAGATGCGGATTAAAGGGTTTGTAGATATAAGTCCTGAGATGCTTCAGTCAAGTTTTCAGAGGTCCGCATGGAGTTATGAAGAAGCTGTGTTCGATTAAGTTAGACCTGTTCAGGGAGGTGCTCCGGTATGATAAAGGATTACAAAAAGGTCCGGAGAGATCCGGAAGTGCACGATCTTGTCTTGCGGATTGGACAGAGTGTTTGGGATGTTCTTGTAATATGTTACCCAGATTTATTCATGATTTAAAGATCCGGATGATATTCAGTGATCAGGACTAATCCGGGATACTCCAAGCTGTCCAGACATGGTAAACTAGAATAATGCAGGTGAAGCATTTATTGCAGACAGATATTAGGGTTTGCGGAGCAATATAAGGGATTTCTCAAAAGTTATCTGCTCATTCTACACTTGAGAAGAAGCGAATAGTGGAGCTCTGCAACAAGGTTCATCAAGCACACCAAGGATCTCCTGCCGAAGCTATTGCATAAAGAAATCAATCCAACCACTCCGTGCAAACCGAAGGCGCATAAGGTATTCTTCGTTTTTCATTGCCTCACTGCAAATCTTTGAAGAATGGCTACTCCAAACATAGTTAAGATCTCTGATAGACCTCGCCCCTCATTCAAGAAACATCCCTACAAATCATTGGAGGTAGATCCACTAGGAGCCTTCTCTAGTGTTCCCCATGGAGTCTTACATACTGAAGATATTAGGGTTTACATACACGCAAACATTGAGGAATTTGGGGAATTCAAATTAAGAGACCTCTATCACAAGCAACTGATAGACAATGCTTTTGAGCTCAAACCAGAGTATAAGGGTATCCAGAAGAAACAATTTGAGCAATTCATTCATTTCCCTAGCTTTGAAGAAGATGAATGGGTCCGGTATGTACTGAGCAGGATGCATGACAACTTCCTTTGGCTAGATAGACCCTGTAAGATCACAAAAGAAGCAATTAGAGCAGTAACTGGTCTATACTCTTCCGGGGGGGTACCTATCCTCAAATCTGTCAAGAACAACGTTGTAACTGAGGCCACCGGATCAAAATATGATAAGAGGGCAATGACCATTGAAGATATTTCGGATCCGGATATCAAATATGCATCAATGATAATAGGATACAAGATCTATCACTCCAGCAGGGAGAATTCTGTATCCGGAACTGCAATATACACAGCATATGAAATGCTAAGAAAGAATGCAGATTATGATCTTTGTGAACTACTACTAAGCCAATTAATGGAAAATGTACAGAAAATCAAGAAAGACAAGAAGAACTCCTTTAAGTATGGTACTCTCATTGTATGTCTATTCTTTTACTTCATGAATGAGCTACCCGGAACAAGTGGATGGGTATGGCAGAATGACAAACCTGTTGCAGTCCAGATAAGAGACTATTTGCATGGACTTGGGGATGCAAAAGCGAGAAATACAGCTCTATGGGGATACTTCAAAAACTTTCAGAGCATGATGCAAGCAAGAGAGAGAATTCCCCAGTCTCTCATTGAGAAATACAAGGACTCAGTATGCTTTATGGTTGACACTGATCAGTGCCTAATGGAGGCAGTGGAGCCAAGGACTGTCTGGATCATGCCCATGGGGTATGAAGTTGATGAACAGATAGTAGAGCTGCATGTTCAACACATGCTAAGTCAGCCCAAAGATCCTAAGGCAGAAAGGTTTGGAACCTTTGAGGAGCTGAGTGTGAAATTACATGTAGAACTCAGGGAACCTGAGATTAAGAGAAAAGTGAGAAAAGAAGTAGAGCACATTGCTCAAGGCCTAGGCATCTCAAAAGAGGCACTTGATGCCAGCCGGGAAAAGAGGAGAAAGGCTGAGGAAGAAGAGAAAAGCAAAGAAAGTGCTCCGGTTGAAACCCCCACCCGGACCAGATCATCAAAGAGATCTGCACCTTCCACAACCAAAAGCTCAAAACCGGAAGTCCAGGCATCCGGTAAAAGATCCAAGACAAAAGCATCAAGGGCTTATGAAAGCCAAAAGGATGAAGAGGAAACAGAATCAGATGAGGAAGTAAGAGAAGTAAAGAAACAGAAGAAGAAAGGATCCGGTAAGCCCTCCACAGGCCAAGACAAGGATGAAATGGCAGAGGTAACTGTTGAAAAACCCACTCTGTCACTAGAGAGCATAATCAAGTCGGTCACGGTGGATGGAAACCTTCAACCAATGACTGAATCCTATGATGACTTCAGTGAGGCAGACCAAAAGACTCTGCAGGAAGCCACAGTTAAATATCTGAACACATACAATAAGGCTTTCATTGAGATCATATCTCTCATTCCTAAAAGCCTAGAGAAGGAAATGGAAGTAAGAAAGAATAATGCTCATGCCAAAGATCTTGAGATCCGGGAGCAGATAGCTATTCAGCTATATCCTCAAATTGATCCCAAGACAATGAACATGATCTTCAAGGACTGCAAAGATGAGTTCAGAAGTAAAGCCAGGATGAATCAGCTCATGCTTGGTGAGACTGACAAAGTGGCACAAGAGACAGAAGAGATCCTCCGGAAGGCCTTCAAAAGGTTCAATCTTCCTGTTGTAGAGGACTTAGGTGCAGAAACAACTGCTGATTTGGAATCTTCTGTTCCGGAAGAAGTGAGCCCTGAACAGACAAGTGAGGACTTGGGACCCTCTGCTCCAGAAGAAGTGGCCCATGAACAAGCAAGCATCTCTCCTCCGGTTTCCCCTACAGTCTCCGGATCCAAAGAAGAAGAGCAATTGCAGGAGAAGGAAGCAGTGGTGACAGACAAAGAGGTTGACAGTTCTAAGACTGCAGAAGAAAAGAAACATCTGTCTCCGGCAAGAGACACTGCACAAACTGTTCAACAATTTTTGAGCAAAGAAACTCTAGAGATTGATGAACCGGAGCTTCTAAAAGGTCCATTTGATTTTGACTCTCTCTCTCCGGTACAAACAATGAAGATAGCTTCATTTGCAAATGCCAAGGCAAATGAAAAGCTCCTGAAGTCTCATATGGAAGACTGTGAGTTGATAGAGGCTGCTTCCGGAGTACTTGTAAAGATCATGCCATCAATCCAGATAGATCCGACAGCCTCCACTTCCGGTAATCTAAAAACCTTAGTCAGCAGTATTGATACACATTTTAATTCTCTAGAAAAATCAGCTGAAGAAAAGGTCCGGAAGGAATTTTTGGATAAGAGATTTTCTGAAATATTAGAATTAATCTCTAAGGATAGGAAGATTGTAAGCATTGGAATAAAGAGCTTAGAAAATGCTCTTAAGGATGGCGGTGACATCTACAAATTTTGTATATCTTGGTCAAAGGCAACAGCAGCAATTGACAAGAAAATAAAAGAGGAACAGGACAAGCTTCAAAGCTTATCTCAAAGTTTTGATCCTCTCTCTTCCTCTATAATAAATCAAGAATGTCAGACTATTGCAGTCTTGAATGAAATAAAGAATCTTGAGAAGGAGAGGAAGAACATTACCAACCGGATGGGAGAACTTAGAAGGATTATAGTCCCTAAGTTGGAAACTATGCATGAGGCCATCAGTGATGCCCAGACCACCGCCCATACAAAAGATCTGACAGATCTCAGGCGGGCAGAAGCTTTTGCATTTTTGTTGAGTGGTCACATTTCAATCTTGGACAGAATGAAGCTAAGTTGGGCTACTGAAATGGTTCAACTGCAGACATCCTTTGCAGACATTCTGCAGTATATGTGAGTATGTAAATATGCGGCTATATATAGAAAATTTTTGAAAATTTTGGTGTGCGGACCCTACCCTTTGCCATTGATGTCAAAGGGGGAGTGAGGAGCAGTGAAAAATGAGGAATCCAACTCAGGGGGAGTTCCAGAAATTGTATATAAAGACAGAGCATCAGCAAAGGGGGAGCATAGTGTAAACACTTAGTCATTTTTCACTAAGTGTTGCCATCAATGCCAAAGGGGGAGATTGTTGGCAAGAGACACTATATGGATTCATGGTTGTTGTCATTGATGGCAACAAAGGTCATCCCACATATCTGCAAGTCATGATATGTCTCTACCGGAAGTCAGATTGAAGATTGTTGTGGTCCGGTGAACAAGAACAGAGCATGTGGCAAGGTCTGACAGATTGGTCCGGATCTCTCAGAGGAAGTGTCTTGGTGCAGTGCGGATCTGGGGAAGTCAAGAGGACTATCTTGAGTGGTATATTCCAAGGATTTAGCCTCCGGAGTTGGACAAGGAAAAAGATATGAATAGTTGAGTACCGGATTCCTGAGAGACAGTGAAAATAGAGGAAGAACTGACTGACAGAGTATCAGACTACTTTCCGGATGTGTTACAGATGATGATAAAGGTTGCGGAGGCATGAATCATGTTTGGCTGACATAATTGATGATATCTACAAGTATATGCTTGATCCGCATTGCTTGGTGAGCAAGGATTCAGCCGACAGAACTAAGTTTGTAAGAAACTAGACTGTTCCGGATGCCGACTAGAAAGGTGATGAAATTACTTGTGCGGATATATATAGAGGATGGATTTAGTTGTAAAGTGTGTGAAATGTGTAAAAGGATATGCGAACAAGTCCAGAGTAGAGCAGAAGTAGCAAGAAAGATCCGGTATGTGAAAGGATAGCAGACTAAAGAACAGAGGAAAGATGAAGTGCAGCAGATCAGTATACTGAACCTAACCGGAACTGAACTCCAGCATATGCAGATGCTTCCAATCAGTTCAAGACTGTGATTCTTATCACTTTGTAAGACAGTGTGTCTTCTTGTAGGCAGTGAGCCTCTTGTGAGCAGTGAGCTCGGGCAGTGAGCCCTAATTGGCAAGTGCCATTTTTGTAATTTCCTATTCTTCTAACAGAGAATAATTCTTGGGTTAATCACCCCGTGGTTTTCTCCCTTAACAGGGTTTCCACGTCAAAAATACTGTGTCATGTGTTTCTTATTTCATGGTTAATGTTTTGTGTTTGATTTTATGCTGCTTCAATTAAAAGGAAAGTTCAATAAGGGAAATAATTAGGATAACTGATTCACCCCCCCCTCTCAGTTATCAACAAAAAGAACCAACCTTCTGAAAATTAGAAAGTTGGGTAAGAGTCCCACCACTACCAACACTATGTTGTGATGCTCTCTCATCCCCACTATCCTCCTAGTTTGAAGGCTGATCTGAATGTGAATCAGATGCCTCTGACTGTGTCTCCTCAGCCGAATAGTACTCTATCAACTTGGCCTTAGCCTTGTGTGGGCACTTATGTGAGGGATCCCATGGCTCTTTGCAATGAAAGAAAAGCTTTTTCCTTATGTATTCATTGAGCTGGTCATCTATCAACCTGTTTGATTTGTCCTTATGTTGGTCAACATCCCTCTGGAAGGGTCTCTTGTCCTTCTCCTTATCCCTCCTATGTGGGAAGCCCTTAGACTAAAATTTACTCCACCACACTGATGGCTCCATAATGTGGGCCTTTTTCATGGCCTCCTAGAGTGAAGCAGGGTCAAATTCCTTAACCTAACCACGTAGTGGGTCTGATAATCCATCAATGAATAAAATGATCAATCTTCGCTCTAATATATCTAGGACCATAATAGATAGGTCTTGGAACTCTAATATATAGGAGTCTACCGATCCACTCTGCCTCAGTTGTGCCAACTCCTTAAATTGCAAATCTGGGTTATTTTGTCAAATATGTCAATCAGTCTAGTAGTGAACTCCACATATGAAGTGATCCGATCATGACCTAGTGTAGCCTTCTCGTTACTCCACCACTTATGCGCAGTCCCCTCCAAGTGTAAAGCTACATAGGTAATGGCATCCTCCTCTGGCATGGGACTAATCTACAAGTATCTGTCCAATTTTTGGACCCAAGCTCTTGCAGTGGTCTTACCCGAACCATCAAAGTATGGAAGAGTCATTATACTAACTTTTTTTTGCAACTCTTGGTTCTATGGTCTATTTCCCCTATGAGGTCTATTTCTCATCCTAATGTCAGAGTACTCAACAAATGTCATTTCGGCCCTAAACTCTATACTGGATGCCCTCCAATCCCTCAGGATCTCAACCTGGAACTCCACCTATGTGGGATCCTATTCAGGAACTTGTTTCTTGGGTATAAAAACTGGTATGCCAGGTCTATCTCCTACTGTAAATTATGAAGTGCTCCGGGTGGTAACCGAGGCCTCACCCTCATCATCCCTGTACCTATGTCTAACATCTTGGTTTCTATCCCATTTATTTCTATTTCTATGGTTCCTATCACCATTGTGCCTATCACCCCCATTATTCCTATTTCTATCACCTCCATTATCCCTATTTTTGTCACCGCCATTGTTCCTATTCCTATCACCGCCATTGTTCCTATTCCTATCATGTTGATTGTAGTTATTGTCTCTATTGTTTCTTCCATCCCGATGTGCCAACTACTCAAGGATATGTGCTATCTTAGGCTGTGATTCTCTCAACTCCTCCTGTGACTCCCTAATTTCTCTCTCCATAGCCAACTAACTCCTAGTTAATGCATTTAGAATCTCATGCATACTAGGCTCCTCATTTTCCCTATCACCCATCTCTCCTGGAGTAGGTTCTGTAACTTGTGGTAATTCACCTAAAAATGGATCTTCTATGGGTACTAGATGCTTAGGTTCTTCTAACTGTGGTACCTGTGTTTCCTATTACAACCTGTTTCTCCTGGTATTGTAGTGGTGTGTCAATGACTACATAGGGTACATAACTCAAACCTCATTGCATGTCTGAATCTATATCACAAGATGGTAAGATCTTCTACTCTGATACCACTATAACATACACCCCTGGTATATGTTTTTCTCTATGTATATTTTTTTTGGTTTTTTGATGTTTTGCTATTTAGGGTTTTATGGGTTTTGTTTGCATGTTTGATATTGCATGAAATACATAGAATATAAAGCATATATTCAAAACCCAGAAAATATACAATGAATTTTCACAAATAAATGAAGACCCAGATTGTAAAATACTCTAAAACTAATTATTGTGACATACCAATATGAAAATCTTGGACTTCGTATTATTGCCGAAACTGGGCCAGCATTACAAGGCTATGGAAATCCACAAATATCAGCATACAAGCAATACTTTTTCCAATATCAATGTATTAGCAATAAATACAACTCTAACTGCCAAGATTGAGAAAGTAGAATGTCATAAGTCAGAGGTAGAAAGTAAATCCCAAACACCCACGTTCTCCTCTAGGTGCTATGACCTTGCTGAAGGCTGAAATTGATTACAACTTGCTCAAATCCACTTCTTTTACCTTTGTTTTGTATCAAAAATCTCTGCAAGGTATGGGTGACCACAAATGGATGACTAAACTCCCAAAACTTCCCACAAATCTGCTTCTGAAAGGATGTACGACCCTCTAGATGGTATGGCCAGCTGAATGGAGGTGCAACCTACTCAAGGAAAGTTTGCAACAGCAATAAAGTCTCATAGAAACTCCCAAAATTTGTCTCCCAAAAGCCTTCTAACAGCTGCAATATCAAACTCCTGCGGATATCCTCATTTCATGCTCAAATCAATTCCAAAATGTATCCACTGAATGCACAAATGAGACCTCTGGATGAAGCCTCCTCAAATCCTCTTCTGATACGATCTCTCATGCAAGAGGAAAGGGACCAATTCCAGGGTTTTCATCCCAACACAGCCAACTAAAACCCTAGAGCCAAGCTCCAAAGCCAAAGCACAATAAACTCACAAAGAGAGAGAGCAAAATCAATAATCTTCGCATAAACAAATGAATTCACTTTTGGGCCTTTTTGTTGATCTCCAAACCCAACGCCCAAGATGAGAATCTTTTTATTTATTTTAATTTATAATTTAACCCCTTATTGCTCCATGAGGGGCACCCATCCCTAGGGACCCAACTTTAAGTTATAACTTTTCTTTATGAAGTGACATTGTAATATAACTGAAAGTTATGTCATGTCTAATAACATATCATAAGTTAAATCTTTAATTTAACTTATATTGCCTCCAATAATGCTCTAGACATATCAAAACCATGAGTCATGTGCAAAGGTCCTCCACAACTGCCCTGCTAAAAATAGCAAGTGTTCGGCTCCTGACTTACTATAAATAGTAATTCCCCTGAAATGACCCCCTAAACACCTCCATTAGCCTACGAGAGTCTGGTCATAGGCTAATCCCTATCCACTGATCCAATGGGCTAGATGGGGGACATTACACAACTCTTTTCAAATTAATAAAGACAATAGTATTCCTTTTTCAAGACTTGTGTTTCTCTTTGCAACTAGTGATATAATGTTTAATAAAGAATGTATCAATATACAACAATTGATAGAAATTAGTGAACAAAAATAATTAAATAAACTATCAAATTGATTAAAATTAATGACTAAATAAACTACCAATAGAAGGAAATCAGTGAATAAAAATGACTAAATAAGTGACCAGTTAACAACAATCAATGACTAAATTAATGACTAAATATATCAGTGAATAAAAAATGACTAAATAAGTGACCAGAATACTGCAATCAATGACTAAATCAACGACTAAATATACTACCAAATCAATCAATCAAAACAACCAATAAATGACTAAAACTGGTTTAGTCATCAATTTGGCCATGTTATAAATGACTGGCAATAAACTACTAATGGTCACGTGACCATGTTTGGTCATTTATAAGTAGTTTTTAGTAGTTTTTTTAGTAATATATTTCTCTTTTTGTACTAGTTGTGGGAAAACGAGCTATAGAGGTCATCACCTTTGATTTCTTAGCTTTGGATGTCTCCCCTTTTCCACTAGGCATATCCTTCCTTTTAGCAACCCTAGTCATGGGAGGATTCTCTTTCTTCTATATCTTAGGAGGGGCTTTCCTGGCTTTCCCCTTTTCTGTTATAGGGATGTTCTCTTCATCATCTTCTTCAAGTATGTCTTTAGTAGTAGTATCTTTAATTATCTCCTTTGTTGGATCAGGAATTTCCATAGGCTCATCTTCTTCATCACTGCTGACCTTTTCTTGAGCATATTCTGTATAAGTTAGGGTTGTACTTGCTTGTTCTAGAGTTGCAATCTGATTTTTGACCCAGTTCTTGCTTAACTTTATTGTATTTTTCATGGCCTCATCTAGTGAGCTCTCTTCTAAGTCAGCCCAGTTAGGGAAAGGAATGGGTTGATTAAATAGTGCTTCCCATGGTCCCTTCTGTATCAAGTTATCATCTTCTACCACTTGATCTGGGACTTGCATTATGTGAAACCTCTTAATAAAATGTAATAACAATATGGAGTAATTCCTTTTCATCACTTCATAAGCATCTCCACAATTTGCCTAGAAATCTTCGAGATGTTCTTTATGGAATAGTTTTATGCTCACATGCCTCTCCATCACTCTATGTAAGCAAGGAAAAATCTATCCTACAGTCCTAGAACAACAGAATAAAACCCTACTCAAGTAATGGAGACCTTAAACAACGTAGAAATGGAACTATGAAAGCATAAAACCCTAGAATGTTGTCATGCCCACATTTCACATGCGTTCACAACACGCATAACATGCATATTATGTCCACATATGACATGTAGACATGATACGAACTATCAAAAAATTTTCCTTTGCTACTTGTAATCTCACCCTCGCACGCGTAAGCGTGCTCAGTTGTGTATGTTTACATTGTCTAAGTGATTGTTGCTACGGAACATCCCACACACATGTGTATGTAGATATCGAACACTATGTTAGAGTCAGATTCATTTTGCTTCGTATAGAGTTCTCTAGGTAGATAGATGATCTTTAAATGGTTATCTCAATTTGTTAAATACTTCCTCACATTCCATGTTGATTTCTCTATCAATTTGTTTTAAAACGTTACTTGTTTCACCGTTTACATATTTCTTAATTTATCTTTTTTTTCTAATTTGCATTTAAATTTTATTCACGTTAAATCATTTTCTGTACTTTGGTAATTCCTTAGTAAAAAGAATTTACTAATCTAAAAATAAATATAATTTTCTTATAAACGAATTTGTTGTAATTGCTAATAGGGCAATTTAAATTAGCCCATTAAAAATTGCCCAATTACATATATATATATATAAATTCATACATATATATACATATAATTTCCTTTTTAAATCTTGTTGTGGAAACTCCACTCAAATCTTGTAATGGTGCTGAACTGTATCCTCCTCTAGGGGGTGGCTGTGTTGGCCTACAAAAATTCTATTGATGCTGCTACTGTCCCCGATCCTGGAATTGAGGGCGAGAACTCTGCCCCTGTCCCTAAATCTCCTCAGCAATGTAAGCCTTCTCGGTAGCATCACTCAAAGTTTGGGGATCTGCCATCCGAACAGGTCCTGCTATACTATGATTTAGACCTCTAATGAACTTATGCACCAAGAGTTTCTCATCATGGAGATACTCTGCATACCTGGATAACTCTATAAATTTACTCTCATATTGTGCCACTGAGAGTTCCCTCTACTGTAGATCATGAAACTCGTCTATACGACACTGTCGGTAGTGGTCTGATAGATATCACGTGTTGAAGCACTCAATAAAAGTCTCCCATGAGAGTGTATCTATGGAAAGGCAGCGCTTGCACTCCTTAGTCCGCCACCATGTAGCTGTTGCATCCCGTAATAAGTGCACTACCACACGGGCCTTTGTGTTGTTGTGTAAGGATGCAACGCGAAGCACCTGTCCAAACTAATAAGCTAGGCCTCTACCTCAGCTCCCTCTGTAGTTCCAATGAATGTAGGAGGGTTCAATCTCAATCCTCTGTCACTGCGTCCCTTGTAAGGCTCATCTGCATGATACTCATAAGGCCTGGAACTAAATTGCTCTATTCTCACTATCTTGTCATGCCTGACATGACATGTGGGGCTCTTGCTACGGGCCCTGCCGACCGAACCAACCCCCTCTGTATTTGGCAGCTCGACATACTGCTCCACACGTGATAGCCCCTATGGCTCTACATGGGGCTCCTCACATGGCTCGACATGAGACTTAGTTCGTGCCTCCATGCGTGGCTCCTCTCGTGGAACATCGCGGGGCTTGTCATGTGGCTCTACGTGCAGCTCAACTATGGCCGATGGAAGCCTATCCAAAATAGCCTATAAGGCCTGTAATATCTGTGGTCCCATCTCAAGTGTGGCTGGTGGTGCTTGCAGTTCCTAAGGAACTGGTTGTGCCTGTAAAACTAGCTGAACTTATGGATTTGGCTATTCTGGTGGGGCTGGCTGATCCGATCCCACAGCTGAAGAATCAGTGTGCACCTTGGTGGCTGGAGTGCGGCAGGACACTGGTTGCTGAACTCGTCTGGGAGGCATCCTACAAAATGAGGTAACCTCTAGTCAATTTGGTCACGGAAGTGATAATGTGCTCATACAAGCCCAATGTTTTAAAATGACTGTGCTCTAATACCAAATGTCATGCCCACATTTCACATGCGTTCGCAACACGCATAACACGCATGTTATGTCCACATATGACATGTAGACATGATACAAACTATCAAAAAAAAATTCCTTTACTACTTGTAATCTCACCCTCGCACGCGTAAGCGTGCTTGGTTGCGTATGTTTACGTTGTCTAAGTGATTGTTCCTACGGAACATCCCACATACATGTGTATGTAGATATCGAACACTATGTTAGAGTTGGATTCATTTTGCTTCATATAGAGTTCTCTAGGTAGATAGATGATCTTTAAATGGTTATCTCAATCTGTTAAATACTTCCTCGCATTCCATGTTGATTTCTCTATCGATTTGTTTTAAAATGTTTCTTTTTTCACCGTTTACGTATTTCTTAATTTATCTTTTTTTTAATTTGCATTTAAATTTTATTCACGTTAAATCATTTTCCGTACTTTGGTAATTCCTTAGTAAAAAGAATTTACTAATCTAAAAATAAATACAATTTTCTTATAAACGAATTTGTTGTAATTGCTAATAGGGCAATTTAAATTAGCCCATTAAAAATTGCCCAATTATATATATATATATATATAATAACTCTTAGTGCTTGCTTATTCATTACAATTATTATATATATAAATATACACATATATTGTTGTATATATATATATATAATTGTTTACTTGTTATGAGTAGTGGAAACTCCACTAAAATTAATACCCATTTTTAAATATGAAATCCCATCACATTGAGGGAGATTAAAAATCCTAACTTCTTTTTATTTTTGAGAGTTTGTTTGTTGCAGGGGAGCGGTGGCCATGGGAAATGGCACAGTGCTGGAGAGAGGCAAATGGGAGATGGGTGGAGGTTGCAGAGGGCGGAGGGGTATGGTGGCGTAGGCGGCGGTGGAGAAAGGAGGGCAAAGGGTGGCAAACAGCCGCGGCGGAGCGTGGGATGGGTCACGGTCTATGCACAGTATATGGTGCAGCGGGGATGTGGGGAGGAGCGGAGCCCCACCCACATCCCACTACGTGGGGTGTGGGTGGGGCTCCGCCCCTCCCCACACCCAATGTTATATGATTCGGTGGGGGATTAAACCCCGACCATAATACATGCAAAACATCGACTGTGTTTAAGAGCGAATTCCCTCTATTGTATTCTATTTAAATTTTCAAATTTTCTATTTAATATTAATCAATGATATATTTATATATATATGTGTGTGTGTATATAACATTTTCACGATTACATTTAATTTAAAGCTATTTTTAAATATATATATATATATATATATGTATATGTATATTTATATATGAATAAATATCACGTGTAACAATAATTTCATTTCCACAATTTTATTTTAAATGAACTATTAAATATATATTTATATATATACATATATATATATATCAATTTCACAATTTCAATTAGTGATAAAAATGTAAATACAAATATATCAAATGTTCACTTCTAAATCTAAAAGCAAAATATATATATATAAATATAAATTTATATATATATATATTTATTTATACAACTAAGATTCATGGTAAAATATATTTCACTATCTCTCTACTTTTGTTTTACAATATAATAAATACTCAAATGAAAAAGAACATTTAACCAATTAAATCTGTATTTGCCTTTTCTTTTAAGTAAATTTTCCAAATAAAATGGATCTAAGGTTCAAAGGATAATATAGGAAACTAATGAATCTTTTATTTCAATAACATACAAAAGTCTAGTAAAATCTGATTTAGATTATTTCCCATTGCAACTTAACTCAAGTTTTAGTTTGTATTCAAGAGCAAAATGCATCATATATAATACTATAAAAAGTAACTTTCTTACTAGATAATACAAGGAAATTATTTATCAATTGATTCAAATCATCATACAAGTCTCACAACTCAAAACGTGATAACAAAGAACAATCAATTGTAAGAATCTCACAACTCACATATACTCAAAGAGAGTAATTTACTCTCTTCTCCCAGCTCACACGAATGATGTAAAGTAAGAACCAATTAAAATCACATCTTTTAACATAATGAGGGAGGATTATCTCTCCACTCCCTAGATAACAACTTTTACAACAAATTCAAGAGAGAAGTTCTCTCCTCTAAAACTCTTACGTAATGAAACTATGATGACCAAGCTCTCATTGCAAATAGGAAGATAAAACATTTTCTTTAACAAGGTAAGACTTCTTCAATCCTTTTTACATGCTCCAACAGTAACCTGCAAGACATCCAGGGAGACAACAACAACCATCTAGCTCTCCTCCCTACCTTTGACCCGCAAGAGGGTCACCCCTGAGCTAGGGAGACCATCCTCATACCCAGGTAGAATAGACCAACACATCACAACATTAGACAACAACAAACAAAGCAATTATCTCACACACCCCCATGGTTGACTCACAATACAAAGACTCAGCTTAGGTGAGTTCAGGGAGGGTAGGGAAGTAGACATCTCTACCTCTAGGTGTCATCCTTTCATATTTTATCACATTTTATCACAAGGCCTCAAGCCAACCAATTTCTCTTTCTCAAGGCCTCAATCCTTCCAGTTAAATCAAAGTACTAGGGATATCCCAATAGGCTCTCAAAGCCATTAAGCCCTCTAGGCTAAAAGTATCAACATGCCCTCAAGGCATTTCTTATAACAAGAAACAAGATGACACCCGAGGAGGGTCACACCTCCCCTTCCCTATACAAGATGAGCATTTCCTTCCAACTGGAAGGAGCTCTTTCAACACCCAAAACAAAACCCCAAAACTAACAAAAAACTCATAGAAGACAATAGCAACTCATTCATCAAGCAAGAAACAAACATACATTTCAAGCAATAGATCACACAAGGGAGTAGTCTTGTTCACCAACCTTTCAAAGCCCAATTATGGATGAAATTTGATGAAGAGCTCCTCTCTAGCCTCCTTCTCCAAAATCTCCTCCTTTCCACAATAATCCAACCCCCTTCTCTCCTCCTCTCCCTTTTAAAAACTAATTCCCTCTATTTTCCTAATTTCCCAAGTGGCATTAAACAACTAATCCACAACTCATCCATTATCCTAGTGGTCATAAAACAATTAACCCCCACTCAATAGGTTCCCCACTATAGTCCTTTTAACAACACATGGAGAATTAAAATACAATAAGTGAAATAAAAATACAAAGGGAGTGGATGACACACTACCCTTAATAAGGGGAACCCCACCAAAAGAGAGGCACAAGGAGACAAACACTCCATTATTAGGGAATCATGGAGTTGTTCCATGACTTGGAAGTGGGCCTGAGTGTGGATTCCACTCATCCCATTGTCCCCATGCTTCCAAATTCATCACTTAACTTCACTATGAAGTTTAAGTGACCATATGAAGGTTAACCCAAGGTTATCCTAGCCAAAAAGGTCCCTAGACCCATGGGGTATAACCCAGGGTTGATTTTTGCCTAGTTAGAACTCCCAGAGTCAAATAAAACACAAGAAAAGGGGTCTAAAAGAAAATAAGTATAAACAAGATTAAAAACAACATTTCTTACAACACTTATCATAATAAAAGTAAATCAGAAGATAGCCCTTATTCCCTTGACCTCAAGCAACATTAACACATTACAACATTAGAACATTCCTCCAAACACGAGATTGATCTTAGTTCCTCATTGAACTAGATCGGCTCATAAGGGATACAACATAGGTATGGGATAATCTCCTGTATTTGTGGTTTTGTTAGCAATACTTGCACACTCAAACTCGAAGTCAATATCACATAGAGATATCATAGCCGAAGCAATTTAAATACATGCATCTTAAACATTCTACCATATAATGACATTGAAGTTCCATATCCATTCATCATTTTCTTAAAAGCAATATCTAAATATCATCGCACAATTATTTCCTTAAAAATCAATTAGGTTTAATAAACAAGGTTTAAGATCAATAGTCTCTCAACATAAACATAATAGAAATATCACTGCAATTAGTCTCATGAACAGTAGTGTAAAAAGTAGGCCTCACAAATGCCTAATGCATTTCCTCCATTACTACTAAGCTAAGCTATGTAGAATGTACTCAGACTTGCAGACCAGCAACTAAGGAATGAGGGCTCAAGAGTAGACAAATGCACAAGTCAAATGCTCAAAGTGGTGAAATGTCAATGGGAGAGGGTGGTTTATAGAGAAGGAAATTGGAATGGAAGATGGAGATTTAGAGTTGACTTTTGGAGGGAAATCAAGGGTTAGGATGGGTTAGGGTTTCCTTGTCACTAGAGGACAAGGATGTATTTTTTATTGGGGAAAATATGAGGTGAGAGAAGTGATTATGTTCTTAATTAAATAAGTAATAGATACTTATTTAATTGTTTTGAGAAGGGTATGTGATGAGGGTGATTTAATTAAATAAGAGGGATACTTATTTAATTAAAAGGGGAACATTGGATAATTTAAATAAATAGAAATTTATTTAAATTAAATGGGACATGTGATGAATGATTAAATAATATTTAAATTATTTAACCATAGAGGAAATCAAGAAGAAAGATAGCCTAGTTAACTAAATAGAATTTATTTAATTAAAAGACCAAGTGAAATGAATTAATTAAATAATTTAGAAATTATTTAATTAATAGAGGAATGTGAGGGAAAGGTGAATTATGTGCCAAAATATCGTTCATAGGCTCGGGACATTTTCAAGTGTCTACATTTTGCCCCTATTTGATATAATGTTGAATCCAGTGTTATATCAAAGAAATTTTTTTTAAAAAGTGCTCAAAACATGCCCCAGTGTGTTCCAGGTGAAGTGTGATGGTCGTATGCCCCCTCGGGAAATTTTTCAAATTGTCTAAAAATTTAGAAAGTTTTTCAAAAAAGTTGTGTGGTGTGCCTAGAGGGGTCTAGAAATGAGGAAAAATGGCCTAAAAAAGAATTTGGCATGTAAAAGGGGCGCCAGTAGGTTAATTTTGCAAGGAGGGGCCCACTTAGGTCAAAGGGGTCTATATATAGCAAGAAAGGGGACCTTATTCCTCATTTGTACATTTGAGTGATAGTAAAGTGTGTAGAGCCTATAGTGTGTTTGTGAGAGTTTTGCATAGATCTACCGTCAGAATGTCACCCATACCACTCCACCAGCACCGCGGATTGCGAGTTCGGTCACATAGACATCTACCTAGGATAGGCGCGATGGTATGTATCTAACCCTTGCTTTTCAAATTTTTCATTTTTTTGTAGATGCTAGGGCCTGAAAGTAGGGCACCGGGCACGCATGCGGTGCACATTTGTGTGCCACATGCACTATCACGTGCATCACATGCGCTTGGCGGTGCAACACATGTGCCTAAGTGCGACGCATGTAGTTTTTGGCACTGCATGTGTTTAACATTGTGACGCATGTGCTTAGGGGGCATGCATCCACAAGGTGTGACTCATAAGTTCACCAATGTGATGCATGTGCCAATGTGTGATGCATGCATGCACCAGTGTGACGCATACACCTAGATGGCTCACATGCATTGAACAGTGTGACGCATCCGCTTAGGTAACTTGCATGTGCAAAATAGTGTGACACATGTGTAGATTTTTGTCAAAAATGTAGATCGGGCTGTAATTTTCTCATGTTTTGATGCCAGATGCTATAAGTTAGGGTTTTGTTTTGCTTGATTAACTGAGTGGGTTAAATTGTATGGATACAGGTGAGGTTGTCTCCCATCTATACACGGGAGAGTCGATCGACAAGGTATTCATTGTACCATTCTTTGGATGTTGTGGAGTGAGACATTCTAGATTCCCTGGGACTATACGGAGTTGCTTTTATGCTCGAGATTCAGGCTAACCGGGGGCTACTGACTGCGATGTTAGAGTGGTACCATTCAAAGACGGGCTCATTCCATTTCCCGACAAGGGAGGCCACTGTGACGCTCTTGGATGTGTGGCAGATTCTTCAATTGCGTATCCATGGAGAGTAGGTGATTTATGACCTACTAGCTAGGTTAGCAACTTTGTATCAGTTGTTCGATGCATAGGATGATGCTAAGCTAGGGGTCAAGGAGCACGAGATCCCGTGGGATGTGCTGACTGACCATTATGAGAGGCTTATTGTTGTTATATGTGCCTATATAGGTGGTTTGGTGTGCCCTAATCGGTATGAGCATGGACTTCTAGTGGGCTAGGAGAAGATGCTGGAGGATATGATGGTAGATGCAACTTCTTATGCTTGGGGGCCTTGTTTACTTACTCAGCTATATCATCAGTTGCACAGGGTGGTGTACCGAGGAGAATAGTTAATCAATTGCAAAGTGACACTTTTAATGATTTGGGCATGGGAGCACATTGCCATATGCAGGCCGCCAATGGAGAGGCAGATATTCAAGGAGTTGCCATATGTGTTTGGATATACAGGGGCATTGCCACAGGTTCAAATGGGTGACATTGGTTATTGGCATCATGCTATTGACCACAGGGATGCATTTGTTTGGATGTTATACAGAGGGTGCCCTTGGTGGACAAAGGATGATGAGCAGTTGCCATATTGCAGGCATACCAGGTATCTGATTGGGGATACAGTGCAAGTGCAACATGTGATTGAGCGCCATCTTCCATCATGGGTGCTATGATAGTTTGGAGAGGTTTAGGATGAGCTGATGGGTATTGCAGAGTTTGCCCATGTTATCTAGGAGATAGGAGTATGGGGACCAATGATTCTGGTCCAGACAGCCATTACCGAGATAGATGGACTGCAGTCAATGCAGTGGGAGTACAGGGATGTGGCCAATCCAGGTAGGACACTTGCGTATGATGCGTGGTGGGAAACTCACAGGCCCACACCATTTTTGGATCCAGATGCACCAGCTCCTATGGAGCAGTTGGGATGGGGGCCATGAGGCCAACTCAGAAGGCAAGGCAAAGGCCAAGGCAGAGGTAGAGGAGGTGGAGGTAGGGACGGTGATGGTGGGGATGATGATGGTGGAGCTGGTGGTGGTGGTGGAGGCAGGGATTGAGGTGGCCGAGGGTGAGGTAGGGGCGGTATACTTGCCCCTATCTAGGAGGAGAGGGAGGAAGCAATAGGATAGGTGGCAGTGGGTGTGGGAGCTATACAGGTGGGAGGTGGAGGAGAAGATGTAGCTATTGGAAACAATGCAGATAACTGAGAGGGGGGTGAATCAGTTAACTTATAACTTTTCTAATTTTCTTTTCTTTTCTTAACTTATCATTTAATGTTATATCAAAGCAAGGCAATCATAAGAGATAAAAAAGAAATTAACACATAACACAAGGATTTTTAAATGGAAACCCTATTAAGGGAAAAACCACGGGGTGACTAACCCAAGATTGTATTCTCTGTTAAAAGAATAAAGAGTACAAATTTGGCACTTGTCAATTAGAGCTCACTGCCCGAGCACACTACTCACAAAAGGCCCACTGCCTACAAGATACTTACAATCTACAAATGCTTATAGATGATACCAAGGTGTTTGAACTGATGAACAACATCTATGCATGCAGGATTTCAGTTCTGGTTATGTACAGTATACTGATTTGGCACATTTCATTCTTCCTCTAATCAATATCACTTTCTTGTCACATTCTGGGCTTGAATTACTACCTTTGCTCGTGTCTCTTCTTTTCTTCACACTTAACCATACATACTATCACTTCCACACACTTACAAGGTTGAATCCATTGAGTATATATATCTGCATCAAGGATTTCCAACAACTTAGTCAGCAACAAGAACACCTAAGATATTTGCAAGTTATTGATCTGTCGGTTGAATCTATGCTTGATTAGTGATGTGCATCAAAAACATAGGCATAGAAGTCCTAAATCATGTTAGCCAACAATGTATAATATCATAGATTGCTTTATCAGCACCTTTTACACATCTGGATTAAAGTTTGATACTCTGTCAGTCAGTTCTTCCTCTATCTGTTATGCCTAACTAGAACCCAACACTCAGATGCTCATATCTTTTTCTTGCTTCATCACCGGAGGCTAGATCTCTAGAGTACAGTAGTCATGATACCCCTCTTGACTTGTCCAAGTCTGCAACTTACTAAGTTACACCATCTGAGAGATCTGGACCTGATTGTCAAACCTTGTTACATACTCTATTCTTGTTCACCGGACCAAAACAATCTTCAATCTGATTTCTGGTAGGCATATTATGTACTACGAATGTGTGGGATAGACTTTGTTGCCATCAATGACAACACTTATGAAGCCACACAGTGTCTCTTTCCAACAGTAGCAATGGAGGATGTCGGTGTTGAGAGAGAGGAGATGGAGGAGAGTCAGGATGAGGAGAGCAATGATGATGATGATGAGGAGGAGGAGGAGAGGATGAGGGACGAGGCCTTAGTCCCTATTATTGAGGTAGGAGATGATAGGGAGGAGGAGAGAGATGTCAGAGCTCATGGAGGAGATGTGGATAGGTAGATTTCTAATCTACAGGTGCAGTTGGATGCCATGCGATAATGAGTACAAATAGTTGAGGGTCAGCTAGTGCAGCGGACAGCCGAACGAGACATGGTTGTTATCAGGGCCCAGAGAGTGAAGTAATGTATTATAGACTTCACAGCTACCATCAGTGGGTCTACTGGTGAGTTGGTGTAGGCATTGCTAAGAGCAAGGTAGGAGACTCATTACTACCAAGATCTGTATGAGCATGTAGTGCCCATAGATCAGAGAGCTCTGAGCTTTCAGAGTAGGAGGAGCAGTCAGTCCTGCTCTCATAGATCACATAGCAGTGTTCATAGGAAAGCTTCTCCATACGAAAGACCATCTAGGTCGAGGGCAGGGTCATAGCACAAGGATCCTCTGACAGGGCCGACAGGGGTTGGATAGATTTTAGTTGTATATTCTTGTTGTAGACACATATTTTGATCAAGCCTGTGTGCTCTTGAGATACTGTTATTGAGCCTGCGAGCTCATTTTTGACACATATAGACATGGATTGATATTGTACTATGACACACATGATGTTTTTTGAGATATATATATTTGATGACTTTATTCTAGTCCATTCTATTGTTGTTAGATGCATATGATGATGATGGTTTATGATGCTCATGATGTGATATATTTTATGTGTTTGTGATGATGTGATCTAAAGATGCTTATGATGTATATGATGCTTATATGATGTTCATGTGATGTGTATAATTTGATGGATCATGTATGGATATCTTATGATTTTTTTTCTACACCTAGCTCATGTTATGGATGCAAATGGTTATATGATAAGGACTTATGTGTTAGATGCATAGTTTTGGGTGCGAATGATAATGATATGGTTGTGTGTTATTATTAGTTTAATGATGATAATAGATTATGGTAATTACGATGATTATGATGATTATGTTGATTATTAATTATGATGATTAGGTTGAGTGTGCTAATGACATATGCTTATGACATATGATGTTTGACCATGATGAATGATTATGATTTTTGCAATTATTGCTTCTGGATTTAACTGTGATCGAGATTTTTCCCTCAACGTTTCGGATCACACTCCGTGATCCATCATCAGGAGAAAAAAGAGCAAGAGAAGAGGCATAAAATTGAAAAAATTGCAGACCCATTCTTAATAAAAAGAGAGGGAGGGAGGTGTGTGACACGGTAACCAAGAGGGTTATAGGGGAGAGAGAGCAACAACAAAGCTAGCAGGTGAAAAAAGAAAGGAAATTAAAAAGAGTTAAAGCAAGACAAAATATAAAGTAAAAAAAAATTTAAATAAAAGAGAAATATTATATATATCAATATACATCACAAATGAATACACCTAATACATATATATCTAATGATATATATGAAATAACAATAAACGTTAATAAATATGAATAAACAAAAACCCATCACAAAAGAAAGTGAGATAATGTGTGCAATAAGGAATAAAAGAGACTGCAAACCAAAGTATCAAAAAAGTAATTATAAATAAAATTATATTGAACAATATATAAAACAACCCATTCACAATGATAAAAAATGAAAGTATAAAAGCGGATAACATAGAAGAAAAATAAATAAAGAGTGCAAGGTCAAAAGTGACGAAAGGAGCCACGAGAGGACCAAAAAACTACAAGGACGACAAAAAGAACACGAGCGGTACAACCACATGCAAGGACGGAAATAAATCATGAAAAAAGATAAAGCGAGGCGAAGAGTGAGAAATGGGAAAAGGACGTGAAGGGGGTAAAGCTGAAGACACAAATAAGAAAGCAAGGAACTGGGGACGACCAAGGGTGAGGATGGTACCAAGGACATAAAGCCAGAACGGAAAACCTAGAAAGGTAAGGTGAGGAATAGTGGCCCCAAGGAGGTTCGACAAAGAAGAAAGGGCAAGGGGGAAAAAAGGAAAGGAGCGGGGAGCGGGATAGGAGGGAAAAAAGGAATGACATGGGGGACGAACAAGGCTTGAGGTAGGAAAAGGGGATTGTGGAGAGGGCTCGAGATCAAGTGGTTAGAAGAGGTCGACATACCAAGCAAACCTTAAAAGTGGTAAGGGGGAGAGTAAAGGAAACTATTAAGTAAGTCTAAATAGGAGAACAAATATATATATATATATATATATATATAAATCCCGCAAACACAAAAAACTGAAGAGAAGGAAGAGAAACGAAGACCACAATAGCAAGGAAAGTAGAAGAAACTAAGGAAGCAAAAGGCCAAAAGAAGAAGAAATAGAACCACGAACAAGAACCCACAAGACACGGCGTAGAGAAAGAGGGCGGGGATGGGAGCAAAGAGGGGGCCCAGGGGATAAAGACAAAGACACAGAAAGAGAGCACGGGTCGGGTGAAAGCCACAGAGGGGGGAACGAAGAGGAGGCACACGAGGAGGGTGTCAAAGATGAGAAGCCTAGTGTCCTCTCCAAAAAGAGAGGCGAGGGGAGGAGGCCACATGAGGAGGGCCCCGGTGAAAGGGGGGGTGAGGAGGAAGGACACGAGAAAGAGGGAGGAGGGGGAGGGGCGGGTTGGAAGAGGAAAATTGGCACGGGGAAAGAGCGAGAGAAGGGGAACAAGAGGAAACAGGATCAAGTGGTTGGAAGAGGATGGTTTCTGAGACTAGTTAGAAGGGGTTGCCAAGAAAAACTGAGGCTCATTCCCTCGTCGCGATTGAGGTTAGAAGGGTGATTGCCGATTTCTATGGCCTCTTTGAGTTTCCTTTTGAAGAAGTTGTCTTCTTTGACCAAAATTTGGGTGTCTTCTAAGCAAATGTGGTGTTTAGTTTTTGAGGAGTGTTCTGCCAGGGCTGATTTGTGAGTTCGTTCATGTCTGATGTCGGCACTGTGCTCTTTAATCCTAGTGTTGAAAGAGCGACCAGTCTCCCCAATGTAGGGGGTGCCGCAAGAACAAACAATCTTGTAGACACCTGAGTTAAGGAAGATATCTCTAGGGTCTTTGAGAGACGGGATGCGACTTCTGAGGGTAGAGATGGGTTTAAAGGCGCATTGAAGGCCCTTTTTTTGGAGAATTTTAGCTATTTTATTGGACAGGCCTTCAATGTAGGGGATAGAGGCCACAGGGGGGGTTTGAAGTTGAGAGACTTTAGGATTGGAGTAGAAGCGAGATTTGGCTTGTTTGAAGGCTCTAGAAATGAGTTTGCTTTTGAACCCATTTAATTTGAAGACTTTGGAGAGGTGGGCTAATTCGAGATCAATGTTATCCTCATCGCAAATGTGAAAGGCTCTCGTGGCCAGAGTTTTTAGGACTCCAACTTTTTGGGTAGGGTGGTGATGAGACGAGGCGTGAAGGTAGAGATCAGTGTGGGTAGCTTTCCTATAGACCTTCTAGCCTAAGGTTCCATCAGGTTTTTTTATGAGCAAAATGTCCAAGAAAGGGAGTTGGTTGTTGGTCTCCAACTCTTTGGTGAAGGTGATGCTTTGGGCTACGTTGTTAAGGTGCAAGTGGAAGGCTTCAAGCTTCTCATGAACATGGGGCCAACAAATGTTGGTGTCATCAACATAACATTTCCACCACTTTGGTTTGAAGGGAAAAGAGTTGAGGGCCAAGTCTTCAAAGTGTTCCATGTAAAGATTCACCACAATGGGGGAGAGGGGGGATCACATGGCAACTCCCTCAACTTGTTCATAGACTACTCCTTGAAAAGTAAAGAAGGTAGATCTGAGGCATAATTCAACTAGGGAGGCGATTTCCTCATTGGTCTTGCATCTGATTAAGTCAATGGAGTCAGGGATCGGCACCCTAGTGAAAAGGGAAACCACGTCAAAGCTGACCAAGAGGTCATTTTCTTCTAACGTTTTTTCTCGAATGAACTCAATAAAATGGGAAGAATTTTTGATGAAAGAGTTCGATTGGCCGACTAGGGGGGTTAAGAGCTTAGCAAGGTAGGCCGCAAGCTTGTAGGTGGGGGAGTCAATAGTGTCAACAATGGGGCGGAGGGGGATGCCAACCTTGTGGATTTTAGGAACGCCATAAATGCGAGGGGTAACTTCTTTGGAAGGGAAGAGTCTCTTTTTGGTGTCAGCATCAAAAGACGAACCAGAAATGGCTCTTATTACTTTGTTTAAAATTTGGGAGATTGGGTTGCGGGGTAAGATTTTGTAGCTATCCTTGTCGGAAAGAAGAACCCTCATCTTGGATATGTAGTCTTGTTTACACATGATGACTGTGGCGTTGCCTTTGTCTGCTTTGACAATGGCGAGGTCGGGGTTGCTCTTTAAGTTGTTGAAAGCCCGGAGCACGGCTTTAGGAAAGTTACACTTGGGTGGTTTGGCATGCTGAAGGGCAACATCACAATCTTGTCTTATTTCCTCGGAACAGTCTTCTGGAAGAGATCGAATAGCATTTTCTATGTCGATAAGAAAGTCTGTGATAGGAATGGAGCGAGGAGCCATGGCGAAGCCAAGACCTCTTTTTAAACAATTGAAAGCTAGCAGGTCTAATGGCAAATTGGATAGGTTAACAACAAGTTTATTTTCCCAATCTTGTATGAAGTTGTGGGTGTGGTGTGGACTAGGAAGTGGAAAAAGGGAAGCCGAGGTGGAAAAAGGTTTGGACATGAGGGGAGGTTCGCACAGAGGGGCACATTTAACACTGGTCAAGAGGTGGGATGAGGTGGGAGACAGAGCGGAACACACATCATGAGGGGACAACCTGACAGGAGGAGATAGAGTAGGTGGGATGCTGAAGCTCGTGCCCGTTAGGGAAGACAAGATAGAGTTAGACGTGGTTGAAGACAAGTGGAATAAAGCAAGCTGGGGTGAGTCCCGGGTGGCTCGAGGTGGGATGAAGTGAGGAGGTGAGATCACATCGTCATTAATGCAAGAGAGGTTAACCAAAGAAACATGACTAGAGACCAGTTGGGAGGAGGGCGTACCTGGTGAGGGATGCAGAGGTCCGTTGGAAAGGAGCCATTGTTGGAAGAAAATGACCTCTTGGTCAGCTTTGACGTGGTTTCCCTTTTCACTAGGGTGCCGATCCCTGACTCCATTGACTTAATCAGACACAAGACCAATGAGGAAATCACCTCCCTAGTTGAATTATGCCTCAGATCTACCTTCTTTACTTTTCAAGGAGTAGTCTATGAACAAGTTGAGGGAGTTGCCATGGGATCCCCCCTCTCCCCCATTGTGGCGAATCTTTACATGGAACACTTTGAAGACTTGGCCCTCAACTCTTTTCCCTTCAAACCAATGTGGTGGAAACGTTATGTTGATGACACCAACATTTGTTGGCCCCACGGTCATGAGAAGCTTGAAGCCTTCCACTTGCACCTTAACAACGTAGCCCAAAGCATCACCTTCACCAAAGAGTTGGAGACCAACAACCAACTCCCTTTCTTAGACATTTTGCTCATAAAAAAACCTGATGGAACCTTAGGCCGGAAGGTCTATAGGAAAGCTACCCACACTGATCTCTACCTTCACGCCTCGTCTCATCACCACCCTGCCCAAAAAGTTGGAGTCCTAAAAACTCTGGCCACGAGAGCCTTTCGCATTTGTGATGAGGATAACCTTGATCTCGAATTAGCCCACCTCTCCAAAGTCTTCAAATTAAATGGGTTCAAAAGCAAACTCATTTCTAGAGCCTTCAAACAAGCCAAATCTCGCTTCTACTCCAATCCTAAAGTCTCTCAACTTCAAACCCCCCCTGTGGCCTCTATCCCCTACATTGAAGGCCTGTCTAATAAAATAGCTAAAATTCTCCAAAAAAAGGGCCTTCAATGCGCCTTTAAACCCATCTCTACCCTCAGAAGCCGCATCCCATCTCTCAAAGACCCTAGAGATATCTTCCTTAACTCAGGTGTCTACAAGATTGTTTGTTCTTGCGGCACCCCCTACATTGGGGAGACTGGTCACTCTTTCAACACTAGGATTAAAGAGCACAGTGCCGACATCAAACATGAACGAACTCACAAATCAGCCCTGGCAGAACACTCCTCAAAAACCAAACACCACATTTGCTTAGAAGACACCCAAATTTTGGTCAAAGAAGACAACTTCTTCAAAAGGAAACTCAAAGAGGCCATAGAAATCGGCAATCACCCTTCTAACCTCAATCGCGACGAGGGAATGAGCCTCAGTTTTTCTTGGCAACCCCTTCTAACTAGTCTCAGAAACCATCCTCTTCCAACCACTTGATCCTGTTTCCTCTTGTTCCACTTCTCTCTCTCTTTCCCCGTGCCAATTTTCCTCTTCCAACCTGCCCCTCCCCCTCCTCCCTCTTTCTCGTGTCCTTCCTCCTCACCCCCCCTTTCACTGGGGCCCTCCTCATGTGGCCTCCTCCCCTCGCCTCTCTTTTTGGAGAGGACACTGGGCTTCTCATCTTTGACACCCTCCTCGTGTGCCTCCTCTTCATTCCCCCCTCTGTGGCTTTCACCCGACCCGTGCTCTCTTTCTGTGTCTTTGTCTTTATCCCCTGGGCCCCCTCTTTGCTCCCATCCCCGCCCTCTTTCTCTACGCCGTGTCTTGTGGGTTCTTGTTCGTGGTTCTATTTCTTCTTCTTTTGGCCTTTTGCTTCCTTAGTTTCTTCTACTTTCCTTGCTATTGTGGTCTTCGTTTCTCTTCCTTCTCTTCAGTTTTTTGTGTTTGCAGGATTTATATATATATATATATATTTGTTCTCCTATTTAGATTTACTTAATAGTTTCCTTTACTCTCCCCCTTACCACTTTTAAGGTTTGCTTGGTATGTCGACCTCTTCTAACCACTTGATCTCGAGCCCTCTCCACAATCCCCTTTTCCTACCTCGAGCCTTGTTCATCCCCCATGTCATTCATTTTTTCCCTCCTATCCCGCTCCCCGCTCCTTTCCTTTTTTCCCCCTTGCCCTTTCTTCTTTGTCGAACCTCCTTGGGGCCACTATTCCTCACCTTACCTTTCTAGGTTTTCCATTCTGGCTTTATGTCCTTGGTACCATCCTCACCCTTGGTCGTCCCCAGTTCCTTGCTTTCTTATTTGTGTCTTCAGCTTTACCCCCTTCACGTCCTTTTCCCATTTCTCACTCTTCACCTCGCTTTATCTTTTTTCATGATTTATTTCCGTCCTTGCATGTGGTTGTACCGCTCGTGTTCTTTTTGTCGTCCTTGTAGTTTTCTGGTCCTCTCATGGCTCCTTTCGTCACTTTTGACCTTGCACTCTTTATTTATTTTTCTTCTATGTTATCCGCTTTTATACTTTCATTTTTTATCATTGTGAATGGGTTGTTTTATATATTGTTCAATATAATTTTATTTATAATTACTTTTTTGATACTTTGGTTTGCAGTCTCTTTTATTCCTTATTGCACACATTATCTCACTTTCTTTTGTGATGGGTTTTTGTTTATTCATATTTATTAACGTTTATTGTTATTTCATATATATCATTAGATATATATGTATTAGGTGTATTCATTTGTGATGTATATTGATATATATAATATTTCTCTTTTATTTAAATTTTTTCTTACTTTATATTTTGTCTTGCTTTAACTCTTTTTAATTTCCTTTCTTTTTTCACCTGCTAGCTTTGTTGTTGCTCTCTCTCCCCTATAACCCTCTTGGTTACCGTGTCACACACCTCCCTCCCTCTCTTTTTATTCAGAATGGGTCTGCAATTTTTTCAATTTTATGCCTCTTCTCTTGCTCTTTTTTCTCCTGATGATGGATCACGGAGTGTGATCCGAAACGTTGAGGGAAAAATCTCGATCACAGTTAAATCTAGAAGCAATAATTGCAACAACTATGGATTGTGGAAGTTTAATGAGTTTGAATGATTATGATGTTGATGCATTATGGACTAACATGTGTGTGTATGCAGGGGTATATGATTTGATGTTGTTTTTTGGTGTGTCACAATAGGATGGAGAAGATCAGAAGAAGACACGAGGAGAAAATAACAAGTCTAACAGAAGAAGAATTGGTGTGAAATGAGGGATTCTAACTTATGCCTTTAAGGATGTGAACTACTCTTTAATGCGGTACTGTGTATCATCATAGTACTTATTATGCCAAAGGACAACGAGTGCCATGGTATTATTGCAACCAAGGCACAAAGTGTGATCCTTTGGGAAACACACACATGCACACACAAAAAGAACAGACAAGGATTGCCTAGCTCATCCTGGGTCCCTAAGGCACCTTGTCAAGTCCTGTGGTGAGAACAACTCTAGGTGTAGAGGTCCTAATACATGGAAGTATCTAGCCTCTCCCACATATAGGATGCATTTGGTTCACCCAGTAGTGTCCCAGTCACATACAAGGAAGTTAGTTGCCCCAGTCATGTTGCCTAAACAAACCACAGACAGCAATCAAAGAAAAACTGATATTGCTATGTCCTTGCCTCTCTTCATCCACTAGGGACTGCCTTGAGAAGCTTAGGAACAAGATCGTAGAAAAATCAACCAAGCGTGAAATGTGAAACAGAGGCAACAACCTTCAGATCATGTGATGAGTGCAAATATGCTTGCCTAAATGATGTTGATAGGTTAAGCAATGCCTAGGTTCAAGGTAGGAATAAGTCATCTAGGACATCGAGTCTAGTTTCAACCATGCGTCCTCCTATATAAGACAGATGAGGGTTTGCAAAGCATCTTGTGTAAGACATATGGTTGGATTGCAAGTGTGTCACAAATTTGCAAGATAGTTGATGTGTGATGTTGGATAGTGTCCAAGAGATGGGTGTTATCATCTAAGGCGTGGAGCATGGTTTTAATTGTTTCCCATGCTTGTTGTCAAACACGTGGTTGAGAATGTTGGTTGGTTATAATGATGTCTGGTTATCACTATGGATATGATAAGTGGTAATGACCTGATCATACTATTGATCTGTCTTGTTTAAGCATTTTGGATGTTTTGTTGTTTATTGTTTGTTTGTAGTGTCTTTCCCATGAAAGGACGACTCATTGCAATGACATGACAAGGCAAGCCCTAAGGAGCTGACCTAGTGCCTCAGGGGCACATCAATGATGGCCTTGCCTACGTTAATGCTCAGAGCCTACGTAGTTCAGTTTATTGGTTTGATGCTATGCGAACGTTTTTGAGTACTTCAGTTGACTATTTGATGTTTTGGGTTTTTTGGGGAATATTTAGATGTTTTTGGATTTTGTTGGTTTTCTTGATTTTTTTTGGATTTTGGTGGTTTTTTATTTTTTGGGTTTCTGGTGGTTTTTTTATTTTTTGGTTTCTAGTGGTTTTTTTTATTTTTTTGGTTGGTTTTTTTTATTTTTTTAGATTTTGGTAGTTTTTTTATTTTTTTGGATTTTCATGGTAAGTGTCCTCCAACAATGAGCCCAAGATCAAGGACTACCCCTAGTCAAGTAAGATGGCATGTTATGGCAAAGGCGAGGCAAAAGAAATGTGGAGACCATAGGGTGTTAACTTGTTTCCAAGTCATGGGAGGGATATTATGATATGCGACAGAGTGGAAAGGGATTATGGCAGAATGGGTATCACAGTTTCGAGTGATGGTAGATAATGAAGCAGAGATCGATCACGTATGGTGCCTGTTTGCTAGGTTTTCACCATGGTACTTGTCCAAAGCGCCACCAAGGTGGTTTTCACTGTTGGACCAATTTTTTAGTTTTTATTTTTTATTTTTTTATGTATAATACCGCCTTAGGTGCATGTTGTTGATGGGTTCTAGAAATGGTTCTCCTTCAGGAGTGGTTAATTGATATGCACCGGACCCATATGCTGCTATGATGATGTAAGGCCCTAACCAGTTTGGTTCAATTTTTCCTAGCTTCTCACATTCCATTTGATTTTTGGGGTTCTCTTTTAGAACAAGATCTCCAATGTTGAAGTGGTGGACCAATACTCTCTTATTATAACTGTGTCGGAGATGATTTTGATAAGCATATAGATGAGTGAGTGCATTTTTTCTCCTTTCATCAAGCAGTTCAAGTTCATGTAATCATGATATTCGGTAGTCCTCATTATCAACCAGCTACTACAGGGATACTCTTAAAGAGGGCAACTCGACCTCAATGGGCAAGATGGCTTCAGATCCATAGACAAGGGAATAAGGGGTGGCTCCAGTGGGCATGTAGATGCTGGTATAATAAGCCCATAGGGTAGGGTTGAGTTGCATATGCCAGTCACGGCTAGCATCATTGACTGTCTTTTTTAGGATTTTTATGATGGTTTTATTTGATGCCTCAACTTGGTCATTCCCTTGTGGGTAATACGGAGTGGCGAAGTGGTGTTTGATGTGGAATTTTTCACAAAGTTCACGGACATCCTAGTTTTTGAATGGACAACCATTGTCTGTTATGATGGATTATGGGACACCATACCGACATATGATATAATTAAGGATAAACTTGGCAATCTGCTTGCCAATGATGTATGTCATAGGAATAGCTTCAATCCATTTTATGAAATATTCGGTGGCTGTGAGGATGCATTTATGGTCATTGGCGGAGGTAGGGTGGATTTTGCCAATGAGGTCAAGTCCCCATTAAGAGAAGGGTGGCAGAGATGTAAGTGGTTGTAGGTCTTGAGCTGGTGCATGTACAACATCACTATGTATCTGGCACTATCGGCACTTCTTTGCAAAATGGTATGCATCTTTTTCCATTGTGGGCCAGTAATATCCTACTCTGATGATCTTCTTAGCAAGGGTAGGACCACTGGAGTGGGCTTTGTATATACCCTTGTGTACCTCTCATAGGGTTGTTTGTGCTTCTTCAGAGTTGAGACATCTCAGGAGAGTATTATCAAATCCATGGTGGTATAGAGTGTCACCAATGATGACATACTTAGCGACTTAGCATATGAAGGACTTGCATTGGTTGAATGATAGGTCAGTGGGTAGGGTTTGGTCATGTAGTTAGGTGTATATGTCATGGTACCAGGGTGATGTGGGACCAACAATTTTACACACTAACTCAGATTCGGGGACATCGAAGGCTGGGACCAATAGTTGTTCCACCAAGAACTCAAACTGAGTGAGGTTACTTTAGATATCAAGGAGAGATCCAATGGTTGCCATTGCATTTGCTGCTTGATTCTGAATTGTTGGAATTTGGTCAAAGAGCACTGTATCAAAGTATAACCTAAAACTATCCACCATTCTTTTATATGGTATGAGCTTTTCATCTTTGGTGTCATACTCATTGTTGACCTGTTTGATAACTAACTAGGAATCGCCAAATACTGGTAATGTTTTGATTTTCCATCTAACTACCATTCGAAGTCCTGTGAGTAATGCCTCGTACTTTGCTATGTTATTTGTGCAAGGAAAAGCAATTCTAAATGCCTTGGGAATGGCATCACCTTGAGGTGTAATAAACAAGATACCCACGCCTGAACTATGATTGCTACATGATCCATCAAAGAATAGTGTCCAGATCTTGGGTGTGTTAACTGTGAATAGTGATTCATTAGGGAAATCGACAACCATTGGATAATCTACTAGTGTAGGTGCATCTACAAGCTGGTCTGTGATTACTTTTCCTTTGATGGCTTTGCAATCAACATATTCTATATCAAATTCGCCCAATACCATAACCCATTTGGCCAGTCGTCCTATTAAGGCAGCTTTATTTAGCAAATACTTTAGTGGGTCAATCTTAGCAACCAACTTTGTCTTGTGGTTCAACATGTAATGTCACAATTTTTGGGTGGCAAACACTACGGCGAGATAGACACATTTGATAGGACTGTAGTTTAGCGCATATCCCACTAAGGTTCTACTGATGTAATAGATTTCCCTTTCCTTTCCTTCCTCATCATTTTGTGCCAATAATGCCCCCAATGTTGAATTAGTTGTTGATATGTACAATAAAAGGGGCTTGCCTAGGATTGGTGGCCTGAAAACCAGTGGCAATAACAAATATTCTTTGATCTTTTGAAAGGCTTGTTAACACTGATTTGTCCACACAAAGGGTACCCCTTTGCAGAGTAAGTGTTGGAAAGGTTGACATTTGTCAACAAGTTGTGCAGTGAATCTCTGAATAGATTGTAACTTTCCTTGTAGGCTGCGTAGCTGCTTTAGGGTAGTAAGCAAAGGCATGTCCATTATTGCTTTGACCTTAGTGGGGTCAACCTCTATCCCTCTATGTGAAACAATATATCCTAGTAATTTTCCTAATGTAACGTTGAACACACATTTCTTAGGGTTTAGTCTGACTTTGAATTCTTCCAAGCACTTGAAGATTTTATCCAGCACCTCTAGATGAGAGCTTCTAGTGACTGATTTTGCTAGCAGGTCATCAACATAATCTTCCATACATGTGTGCATATAGTCATGAAATATGGTTGTCATTGCCCTCTGGTATGTAGCACCTGCATTTTTGATATTAAAGGGCATGACAATCCAGCAGTATGTGCCCCAAGGACATGTAAAAGTTGTTTTATGTTGATCTTCCAGTGCTATCCGTATCTGATTATATATGGAGAAACCGTCCATTAATGAGAGCATTTCAAATTCAGTTGTCAAGTCTACTATGATGTCTATGTTTGGTAATGGGAAATCATCTTTTGGACATGCCTTGTTCAAGTCACGAAAGTCTTCACATATTCTGATCTAGCCATTGGGTTTCATGATGGGCACAAGATTAGACACCCACTCTAGATAATCAATTGGCCTGATGAAGCCAACATCAAGAAGTTTCTTTAATTTTGCCTTTACCAACAAGATGATCTGTGGATGCATTTTTCAGAGTTTTTGCTTGACAGGTTTGGCATTTGGTAGTAGTGGTAGGTGATGTAGGACAAAATGTGGATCAAGCCCAGGCATATCAGTGTATGACCATGCAAAGTTGATTTGTCTTCTTAAGAAGAAGTCTCTAAATTCAGGCTTTTCTTGTTCTGTGAGTGATTTGGCAAAGTGGATAATCTTGGGTGCTTCTTCAGTGCCGAGGTTGGCTTCAACAATTGTCTCTACCAGTAGTGGTGATATTTCTTCTATGATGGGAAACACTTCCAACCCTCCATTTTTAGGAACCTCAGGGAGGTTTTCACCCTTGGATATGTCCTTTATTTTTATTTTTGCATGATCTAAGGGTGCCTTTTGGTTTTCACCCAGAGACCTATTTTTTTCTTTTTTATTTTCACTTTTGTGACTAAAGGATGGAGTGGATTCTTTGAAGTAAGTAGAACTGTCCAAGTCCATGATGTAACCAACTTTATGGTCTCCAAGAGGTAATCCTTCATGTAGTCCCATGAACTCAGCTATTGCTTCGTCATTCTTGAAACAAATCTAAGTTAGGTGGATCTTGTTGGTCCCAGTCGATTAGCTCATGATGGACTAAGGGTAAGCCATCATTGGTATTTAGGTAATTCATGCTTACAGGAGTCAAGGTACAAATAGAGGTGTTATCAGGGTCCCAAAAGATATTTATCCATGCTACCCCTTTGGGGAGATTTGGTGAGGTGGATAGGGATGATTTAGGCTCAAGTTCAGGTGGATCCCTTGATGTCTCAACTTCTCTAGAAGCACTCATCTCCCCTTGGATAAGTAACTTAGTACGTGAAGCCCCATCTCTTTGTGTGGTATATCCCAACCCTTAGTTGCATGGCCATCTTGTTGGCTAAAGAGGTTTGGTTCATCCATTTCCATTTGGTCCTAATCAACTATACCCATCATATCCTTGTTTCTTGATGAACTCATATCCTTTACCATATTGTTCCACATGCAATTTGATGTGTTCGACCTCTCATTCCTCTTCTTCTTCTTTATAAAGCCAACTAGATATCTCTTCACTGACATCTTCTTTATTGAGTTCTTCCCACTTTGTAAATGTGGTGGTACCAACTGAGAGGGTTTGCTTCAACGGGATAAGGTTGGGCTTTTCTTGTGACTTGGGTGATACCAGCAACTTTTTGATGCAATAGGACCTTTCTGTCTTGTATTCACCACATCCTCTGTCTTGGATTTGAACCTGGGAGTTGAGTGGCAGAATGAAAGTGGACGTGGATTTGGATAATGTGGATGGGTCAACATAATTGGAGGAGGAGGTGAATGGTGAGATTCCCCAATTTATAGGCACTTGATGATGGGGTACTTCACTTAGGTGGCTACAGTATTGAAAGGCATTGGGATCACCCGGGATGGTGACTTCCAAGCCATTATAGGGAAACTTGATGCATTGGTGGTAGCTAGAAGGGACGGCCTTCATGGAATGGATCCATGGTCAGCCCAAGATGAGGTTATATGGTAATTCAGTGTCCAAGACATAGAATACGGTATCTTGAATGGTTGGCCCAACTCTCACAAGTAAAATGATAACTCCTTTGGAGGAGTGTTCATCATCATCATAGGCCTTGATAACAATTCTCTTGGTAGGATCAACACTAGCCTCAGAGTATCCTAGTATTAACACCAATTTCAGAGGACATATATTTAATCCCTCTCCACTATCTACTAGGACTCATCAGATTTTATGTTTGTTGATGTAGACTTCGAGGTGTAAAGGATCATTATGATTGGTGTGATGTGGGGGGTATGTCTTGTTCTGTGATGGTGACGCTGCTGACAGTGGCTAAGTGTCCCACCATGGCCTAGAATTGGCTAACATTTAGATTGGTAGGAACGGAAGATTCTAGGAGTGCCTTATCCAGAATGGCTTTATCTTCGGGCAAAAGATGAAGTAGCTCAAAGATTGATATCTGTGTTGGGGTCTTCTTCAGATGATCTAAAAGGTTATATTGACCTTTGGCTTGCAGAGTGGATGTATTGGAGGTGTTGGTGGGGGCACCCTGTAATGTAATTTTAGCTTTACGGGTGGTGACAACGCATTCAAGATGGTCTTTTATGGTGATCATTGAGATATTGTTGTCAAACACCCGAATGCTATTAATGGTGTAATCATAGATGACACTATTATAGCTTACATTGTTTTGTGGCTTGGTTCCTGATGAAGAGGGTTGTCCTGATCCATGATTTTGTAATGGGTCAATGAAGATGGTATGGTCAGTGTTGGAGGAACCGGCTATTTCTTCTACCCCTACAATACCCCTATCGATGAAGTCTTGAATGATATTTTTCAGTTTAAAGTAATTTGATGTCTTTTGTCCTTTGAATCGATGATACTCACAGAAGTCATTGTCATTCCATGAAGGGGGTTTGAAGGCCAGATCATATTGTTAGACCTCCAGTAGTTGGATGAGGTTGTTTTGTAATAACTTCTGTAGGATTACTTCAGTTGGTTCCATCAAGGGCGTATAGTTACTTCTAAGGGCATTATTCCTAGGAGGTGACCTCCTTTGGTTATTTTGGATCACATTTGTTGATTGTTGTTGAGGTTGTGTATGTTGTTGTGGTTGTTGTTGTGATTGTTGTTGTTGGATGTATGGGTAATTATTTATTGCGGGGGGTGCTTTAAGTGTGAGGGCAGGTCCAACTCTAAATGCTTTAGCATCTACCACCCCGTCATTGGTAACATTCTTGTTCTGTGCCCAAGTCTTGTTCTTATTGTAAGACAAATTTTGGGTGTTTTGATTCTTGTTGAAGATCTTTATTGTGCCTTTAGCGATGAGAGCCTTTTCAATGGCCACCCCCTTCTCAACTACTTCACTAAAGGAGGTGCAGCAATGGATTTGCAATTGAAGCATAAGCTCTTTGTTTAAGTTTTCCACAAAGATGGTAACTAGCTGATTCTCAGGAATATAACAAGGGCATTTGCTTGCTAGGCCTTGCCACCTTTGAAAGAAAGAGATAAATGTCTCCCCTTCTTCTTGTCTTGCTTGGCACAAGGTGGCTATATTCACATCCATCTCTATGCTATAGGAAAAGTGCAAAATGGACTTGTCTACGAGTTTTGTTCATGTACGTATCCCTGTGGGGAGGTGTGCAAACCATTCAAGAGCTTGGCCTACGAGACTCCTAGGGAAGAGCCTCATCAAGTAGGTGTGATCATAGGCGAGCTCTAAGCAAGCAGTATGGAACTCGTGTACCTATTTAATGGGACTCCCCTTTCCCCTATATTTGTTGAAGTTTGGTGGGGTGAAATTCGCGGAGAAAGGAGGCATGTAAATGCTTTTGACAAATGGATAGGGCATAAGTCTTCCATGGAATACGATTTCTTGGTCCCCAAGACTTGCAAGTTTGCGAATTGTTGATTAGCTTGTCCAACTCTTGGTTGAGGGTTTTGACGGGTATGTTGGCAGTATTTGTGACTATGTCTAAGTAAGGATTCATCATGTTATAGGTTCCCATGTTACCAACAAGTGGAATGGTATTGACGTCGTAGTGAGTGTGTAATGGTGTCATGTTTTGGTTTTGATTGTTGGTGGTGAAGGATATGTTAGGGTTAATTATCGATAATGGTATGGCATACTCGTGGTGTTTTGAGATGAGACATGAAAATTTGTTTGTTGGTTGGGATCAATGTAAGTCGCATTGTGGGTGTTGGATCCAAATGGATTTATGGGGTTCGAGTTGACATAGGATATTCCCAAGCCTTGGCTAGTTGCATTATGTTGGTTGGTGTTGAGATTACCTGTGTTGGTATTGGAGTTGGTTCTTGTGTTCATGTTGAGGTTACCTGTGTTGGTATTAGAGGTGGTTCCCAAGTTTGTGTTGAGGTTACCCGTGTTAGTATTAGAGTTGGTTCCCAAGTTCGTGTTTGTGTTTGTTGTGGTGTTAACTCCTTGGGTTTGGTTTTGCAAGGTCACATTGTGTATCCTTCATGTTCTTTTAATGTGACCTTGAGGATTTGCTGAGAAAACAAAAGGATTTGATGTGTGAGTTGTGGCATTGGCGTTGTTTTCCTCAAAAGGAGGGGTTATGTTTACCATGACAGATTCATGTGAGGTTTGCCCTTGGGGTATGTTGACGTGTTCTTGTGTTTGATTTGTATGGTAGTTAGATGATGAGGGGTAGCTTTGATTTATTGTGTTGGTGTTAGAGGACTTTGGTATGAGGGTGGTTATGTCAACACCTTCAGGAAGTTTTGTTCCAATTTGTATAAGGCACAAAAGGTAGCTTTGTGGGTCTGCGACAATCAATTCATCTAGGATTCTCAATAATCTAGGGTCTTTTCCTGTGGTTTCAAGGACTTCGGGTGTCACCCTAGGTTCGTCATCCTGCAAGAATAGATTGTCAAAGGGGTTTCCCATGTTTTGGTTAGGTTGTTCATTGGGATTGGTGCCAAACCTCATGGTTTCATTGTGAGAGTCTTAGGGATCTTCTAGGTTATCTTCTTCCTTTCTTTTCTTTTGCAACCATGTTTCAACCATAAAAGACCTAGATGGAAGGTGGGAGGATGCCAATGCAAACCTTCTAAGTAAATGAACAAGGGTGGTATTCTAAAGGTACTTAAAAGGCTCCTAAAGATGGAAATGGAAATGACCTAGGTGTCTTATGCAAATGGGGATGTATGTCCTAAAGTTATGTTTATGGGATGCAACTAATGGAAAGGTGCCTAAGACCAAAGTGTGGGGATAATTGTTTTAATCTTCACAAAGTCTAGCTCCAATAGGATACTATTGTCTATTAATGACCTTCAAAGTGCAAATCGGGTTTGTCGAGACCTTGGATTTTTGGTGTGAGAAGGGTGATTATAGGGATACTTAGCCAAATAAGTATGAGGCCTGTGTTAGAATGGACTGAGTGAGAAAATTGCCAAGGTCTCTTAGTCTAATTTTACACTTGTGAGGCAGTCACACTTCGACAATTTCTCCTTATGTTTTGACTTAGGAAGATTAATGTTTTGAATTCCTATTGAATTCTAAGGGTCAAATCCTTAGGTTCTAATATTTTCTATGATAAATGCAAGACCTAAAACCTAAGACAATGAAGGTGGTATGCAAGTGGATCCTAAGGGATGAGACCTATAGTTTTCTTAGCATAGTTGTAATTGAATCAGATTGGGAGAAAAAGATTTCAGAAGTTTTCCTATGGCTCAAAAATTTTTGTCAGGCGTATGCCGCACACTATTCTTCTTATGTGTGTTACTATTCAGCTTATGCGTTTCAAAAGCATGCAGATGCATTTCACTATCAAGCTTATGCAGTTTAATGTTGAGCGTATGCATTTACTATTGAGCATATGTGGTTTACTATTTTGCAGATGTGTTGCAATTTTTCTCATGCATTCCAAAATGTCACTTATGCGGTTGACTATTCAGCTTATGCATTGCAGTTTAGCAGTCTTCTAAAAGCAGTTGTCTCTTATGTCTATTTAATGGTTTTGTGAAAAATCAAAAAGCACATCAGTGGCAAAACACTTAGCAAAACATTTTGTGGCTATGTCTCTTGTTTGTTTTGTGTTTTTGTGACAAAGGTTTTTTTGAAAGGCACTTAGAAGACAAGCACGATCCTAGGGCTAGGCAAGGACTGTATTTGTTGAATCCCCTAGCTGCACTTATTCAAAGCAGGTAGCTCTAGGATCTTGGTAGCACCGGCTCTCCCTTATAGTGCACTCACTTCTCACACATACCAAGATCTAGTTTTCCCAAGGCTCATCCCCCCACCAAACCTTAGGATTGTCCCTGCTACCTTAGCTAAGAACCACACGAGTCAGGACGGCTTCAAAGGTTACCCTTCTGCGTCAACAAATAGAAGGTTTTTGGCCTCTAAACAAAAGGGTTCTAGTAAAATATCTAGGGGACCGGCACCTCACGAGCATCTAGCAAGCCACTTAAGGCTCTAACTAACCCTACTAGGAGTTTAATAGACACTAAGGTAAGCCTCCTTTCAAGCTAGCACTATATGGTGAGCACTCATACCGGTTATACTTGGCTTTCACCTTATTCTCAACTTATATAGTGGGCCGGACAAAAGTCTCGCTTGGGGTCACAAGTGAGTTCTCCTTTTGGATGTGTCTCAAGAGAAAGCCCTTTAAGGCTTAACAAAAGTGAAACAAATGAACATGCTTTTGATCCCTAGGCTCGCACTAAGTCGCAAGGGGAGAACATACGCATATGAGTTTGCTTCACACTCGCATGGGGTTCTTTTGATTTTATCTTTTCTTAGGTGTGGTGTGATTTTATGTAAGTAAAGTGGAAGGCTTATACCTTTCCACTACTCTAACACAAACCACCAAACATAGCAAGCACAAATGCAATCCTTTTTGTCTTCTTAAATGAGTGAGGATGCAAGTTGATTTTAACTCCCAATGAATGTGAAAATACAAAGATTGTGATTCATTTTTAACCCAATGCATTATAATGCAAAGTTGTGTTCTTTTTACCACATGAGTGAAAAAGACATGGGTTGTGGTTCATTTTAACCAATATGAGTGAGGTTAATTCTAATCCCAAAATGAGTGTGTAAATGCAAACAAAAGATTGTGTTCTTTTTAACCCCAATTTGTAAAGTGTTTTGATCATCCACACATACATAAAAATAAATCCTTAAATGGTAAGTTTAGTTTGCAAATTAAAATGTTCCTTCCACACCACAAGCTACAAACCTAGAAATTAGTAATAGCAAAACCTAAATAGAAACCAGAAACCACAGATTGAAACAAAATGTTTCAAAAAAAGAACTTGTTGTTTTTACCAGAGCACAGTGTACTTTTGATCATATGCATCACATAAAATGTCTTATGTGGTGCACTATTATGCATATACGAGTCTAATCAGTGCATGCATCACAGAACATAGTACATGCATCATAGAACATAGTACATGCATCACAGAACATAGCGCATGCATCACACAATTCCCTACAAATGAAAATGTTACCAGAAAACCTAACCAACGAAATAAATTTGTTTTATACGGACTAAAACTAAACCCTAGGACTGTAAGGTATGTCCCTATGTGCCAACAAGATTAAAAAAAACTTCCAGGCCTCAATAGGATTTACCTAGTTTGCAAAATGACTAAATAAAACCCTAGATGATAAGCTTTAATCCCTTCTTTGAAAACTAAATGCCCTTTTTAAGAAAACCCACTACTTAAAAATGAAACCCTAGTAGCTAATAAAAATAGAGAATCATTTAGACTAATAGACCCTGCAAAAACTAGTTAGCAACCTACAAAACAAACTAAGTTAGGGTTAGATAAACCAAAACAAAAAGCTTGAACCTTGAACTAGAATGTATGCCTTGTAGAATGATGTGTATATGGTGCAGAATCTAGCTTAAGCATCATGCCATACTTTGTATGTGTCGCACAAAGAATCATATGCATTGTACTACTCAGCGTATGCGTCGCACAAACCTGCAAATTCAAAAACCCCTAAATTCGTAGCATGTATAGATGATTCACGTTAGGTTCATCAATGTAAGAAAGGAAAAATCTATCCTACAATCCTAGAACAGCAAAATAAAACCCTCCTCAGGTAAAAGAGACCTTAAACAACCTAGAAATGTAACTATGAAAGCATAAAACCCTAGAATTCCTAATGCATTTCCTCCATTACTACTAAGCTAAGTTATGGAGAATGTACTTAGACTTACAGACTAGCAATTAAGGAATGAGAGCTCAAGAGTAGACAAATGCACAAGTCAAATGCTCAAAGTTGTGAAATGTCAATGGGAGAGGGTGGTTTTATAGAGGAGGAAATTGGAATGGAGGGTGGAGATTTAGAGTTGACTTTTGGAGGGAAATCAAGGGCTAGGATGGGTTAGGATTTCCTTGTCACTAGAGGACAAGGATGTATTTTTTATTGGGGAAAATATGAGGTGAGAGAAGTGATTATGTGCTTAATTAAATAAGTAATAGATACTTATTTAATTGTTTTGAGAAGGGTATGTGATGAGGGTGATTTAATTAAATAAGAGGGATACTTATCTAATTAAAAGGGGAACATTGGATAATTTAAATAAATAGAAAATTATTTAAATTAAATGGGACATGGTGATGAATGATTAAATAATATTTAAATTATTTAACCATAGAGGAAATAAAGAAGAAAGATGGCCTAATTAACTAAATAGAATTTAGTTAATTAAAAGGCCAATTGAAATGAATTAATTAAATAATTCAAAAATTATTTAATTAATAAAGGAATGTCAGGGAAAGGTGAATTGTGTGCCAAAAATATTGTTCGCGAGCTCGAGACATTTTCAAGTGTCTATACTCTAAATGGATCAAAATGCCTCCTCCTAACATGTAGATAGAGATTTAGCAACTATAATTCTGTATCAAAGTGTTTAGATGTTCCAAGAGTGGTACAAGAGTAATTTCCCTTTCCTAACAGGATTGGGAACTTGATGGAGGCTCTATGCAAGTGTTTCAATCTCTCTGCACATGGAAGGAGTTGTCTTGTCAATTCAAGGAGCACTACCTTGTCAGTAGGGTAGTGTGGTAGCCTGTATGGTGCTCCTGTGAAACCTTGAACTCTCAGATAAGTAAATTTTTGGAATTGAATATATCATCTCCCATATGTTTGCACAACAGCCATAGCCTCATGAGTTAATCTCATTGCAGTGTTATTTTGGAGGATTCAAGTAATGTGCATAGTAAAGGCATCATTAACTCACTTATAATGTACTAGAGATTAGGAGTTCTCAAGTTGTGTATAACATTCATATACTTTAAATTTTCCATCTGTATTTCCAATAGTTCCTAACCTAGAGAGTCCAAGATATACCACCTGTCTTGCTAGAGCATACACTATGTAAGATGTCCACCTGAAGGTTTTATTTGTGTTAAAGGCAACAAAGGCTTCATGAATATTATTGCTGAGAATCTGAACCCAATGTATCTTATTTTCTCTATGAAAGATCTCCTCAATAAATGCAAACATCAACCCTTCAAATGTGGAAACAGTGGGCAATCCCATAATCTTTCTCAGAACTGTTACCAAATCTCCAATTTCTTCCTTGAAATCACTCCTATATAAAGTGTAAGGGAGTTTTGACAAAGTTGACCTTTTATGCTTTATCCAACTATCATTTATCTGTTTCCTACAAGCCTCTAGATCTTTCTTATACAATTGATCAGCTTCTTATTTTTTCCATCATGGAGAGCTTTGGAAATACATGTATGTCAAAGATTTATGATATAGGCTATGCACTTAGGTTTGCCAAAACTTGCCCATCCTGGGTTTGAACAATTCTAGTTATTTGGTCATATCTACTGGAACAAGCTACAACTAGTTCTAGGCACTACACTGATGTAGGAAATGCAGTTGCTTCACCTATCCCATTGTCTTTGATCTTCTTGGCCATTGGAGTGGGATTAGGTCCTAGGACTGTGGTTCTAAATTCTTTTATGTCTATATGTCCCAAGTCTATATCTCCAATGTTTTTCCATGCTGAAGTAATTTTAGTTATTGGAGGGATTCCTTTGAATTTGTACTTCATGTTGGTATCCTAAGCGACATTTATCTTGCAGGACCAAACCTAATAAGTAAACTTTGTAATTCAGTTGTCCTAGGAATTCGAGACTTAGTTTTTTTTAAACAGTTAGTTGATTACAATTTATATCCTAAGTCAAGAATTATATTAGAAACCTCTTAATTTAATCCTAAAACCCTTGAAATCCATTTGCCAAGTTAAAGATCTGCATGTTATCTTATCCTCTAACATTTATTACACAAACATACAAAAGAAGCAGTAAAAGTAGTCCAGTAGGCTTTTATGGCCCTACTAGATTTGTGTAATAAATGCTAACCCTAGATGCATAATTTTCCAAATTCAATAAAAAAATGCAAATTTCCCCCACCTTTATCTCTAAGATTAAGTTACTTGATTAGATAATCCCCTTTTCCTTAGAAAAAATCTTGAAATTGCATTAGGCACATAGTTTGCGGGGTTTTAAGTCTCTCTACCAGATAAAATGGGCATTCTGGGTGCTACCGGATGGCGAGAAAATTGAGGGTAGTTGGACATGTGTAGTGGAGGTGGATTTTAGTGCAAACTATTTAGAATACTCCTAGTGGAGATTTCTGGTGCAATGGGACATGTAGAGTTTTGCGGTCCTATAGGACTTGTCTGGTGACGTGAATTTTTAACGCTAAGTCCCTCGTAAGGATTTACCTTATGCCAATGGAGGTTTAGGTTTGCACCAGATAAGTGAGGTTTATGCCTCCTAAGGGATATATGCAGTGAGATGTTAATTTTGCACAAGTCAAGAGATGGGAATTTTAGCTCAAGGCATATAATACTTAGCTAGCGGTGATTTTGCCTCCTACTAGACATATCCTGTTGAAAGTCTTTTCGGTGCAAATCCAATAAGGAAGAATTTTAGCGCAAAATGGACAAATGTACCTAGCAGGGAAAATGAAGGGCATGGGATTGGTAGAGTTTTCAAGCAGTATCAAATATATCTAGTTGGACCAAAATTTAGCGTCGATCCGGTTGCAACATATATTAGCACTAAGTTTTTAAGAAGGCCTTGTGGGGAAATCCTAATACACTGGGCATGTCTAGTTGAACTCATTTTTAGCACAAATGTGATGACATCATGTTTTAGCACCTAAGTCTTTGGTTTGGGAAATGTCCTGTAGAAATTTTAATGTTTGTCAAATGTGTTCTGTGAAACGCATTTCAAGACTAGGATTTTTCTCTTAAGACAAACTTCTAAATTTTGAGCTCTCTTTACCCTAAGTTGCAAAATAATATGAGAGAAATTCTACCTACAAAATTTCAAACAAATGAACACCCATACCATGAAAGAAGAAAAACCCCCACAAATCTGATAATGCACATTTAAAGACTCATTTACAATAGTTCAATTCAAACTCAAATCTAGCGATTCAAACAGCTCTTCAGAAACAAGTTAAGAGATTTTAAAACTATGACTACCAATAAAATCAATTTAACCCTACACTAAGAATCTTTCACTGTAGAAACTAGGGTTTGACAGCACCGACCTGTGTTCATAGAGTTCTGAAAATGAGAGGTTTTTTTGGAATCATGCTCTCAATCAGTTGTGCAACACCTTTGAATCGCTTACAGTTGTTCTAAAGAGCTCCTCGTAGATGTTTAAATGTGAGGTGAGCTCAAATGATGAGTTTGAAACCTTTTATACCTTGAGCAATCTGCCATTAATGCAGAGTACGAAAATAGAGTGGCGCGCAGTTAGCAGCTTCAAATCTAGGTAGGGTTTTGGAGGCCTATCAACTAGCAAGCTTTTTGATGTCTGTCGACTAGCGGACGTTCTGATATCTACCGACTATGTCTGGTGCAATGATTTTTCCCCACAAGTCCAATATAAGCATTTTTTTATCACAAAAGAGACGTCAATGCTAATATCCAGTGCAAGTGGATTTTAGTGCAAGTGCAGTGACAAATCTTTTTAGTGCAAAAGACTTCAAAGGCTTGGATTTGGATAGCAAAATGACTTTTTTCTTATCAAGTTGGTTTCTTTGATGATTCAATCATATTCTTACCAGATAAGTTCAAGTTTGACTCCCATATGGACCTATTTGACCTTGCCAACTGAACAACTCCTCAAGGGAACTGACCAAGAATAAGCCAAAGCTTCAAGCAAAACCAAAAAAAAGGGGGTCCACATTTGATAAAATGGGACGGTGCAAGGCACAACATAGATGTTATAATATTTTTAGGAAATGTGAGCTATTATAAGAGATTCATTGAAAATTTTAGAAAAATCATAGCCCCTATGTTCTTATTGCTTCAAAAGGGTATTGATTTCTCTTAGACCCCAGAATGCCAAGCTTCATTTTAAAACATTAAAGAAAAACTCGCGACCGCACCAGTGTTGTGTGCACTCAATTAGAGCTTACCATCTTACATTTATACGGATGCCTCAAATGACATGATCGGAGCAGTTCTAGGACAAGAAGATGAAACTGGTGGAAAGTGCACTATCTATTTTGTGAGCAAAAACTTAACACCAACTGAAAGAAATTACACCACCAATGAGAGAGAATTTTTGGTTGTTGTGCATGCCATCAATAAATTCTGCCACTATATCAAAGGTTACAAAGGGACTATTTACACATATCACTTAGCAATTAAATACCTCATGAATAAACCTATTGTGAGTGGAAGGATAATTAGATGGTTATTTCTCCTCTAGGAATTCAATGTGACTATCATTGACAAACCTAGGAAGTTTAATGTGGTGGTTGATTTCCTATCAAAAATAGTTCAAGAAAATGGGGATAGTGAACTAGTTTAGGATGAATCTCTAGATGAACAATTATTTTTCATATCCTCCTAAACACCTTGGTTTGCTGATATAGCTAACTACTTAGCTACATCAAAGTTTCCACCTGAGTTTACCGCAAAACATAGAAAAATGACTTTTCTGAGAAAGTGGACACATCAAATGGGTAAATGATCTATTATTCAAATGTGGACCTAATTTGATATTATGTATATGTGTAAGATCATATGATACCTACAGTATTATCCAAACATGTCATGATGATCCTTCAGGAGGTCACTATTCAGCAAAGCGAACATCTCACAAAATTTTAGGTGCTAAATATTAATGGCCTTCCATGCATAAAGATGTCAAAAGATATGTCTAGTATTGTGATGAATTCCAGAGAGTAGGAAGATGAACGACATCTAGTGAGATGCCTCTACAACTCGGCAACCACAAGTTGTCCTAGAGCCATTTGAAAAATGGGGTTTGGATTTCATAGGACCCATAGACCCATCTTCACAAGGAAAATTATACATCCTTGTATGTACTGATTATCTTACTAAGTGGGCAGAAGTTCAAGCGCTTAAAGTAGCCAAACAAGAGCAAGTTGTTGACTTCCTCTATAATAGAATATTCCTCAAATTTAGAGCACACAGATCCATAGTAATAGACCAAAGACCTTAATTTATGTCCAAAGTCCTTCTAACCTTCACTGATCATTTATAAGTGAGTCACAAAAAATCATCATCATATCATCCATAAGAAAATGGTCAGGTTGAAGTAACCAATAGGGAACTAGAAAATATACTCACCAAGATAGTCTCATCAAGGAGGAAAGACTGGGCTAGAAAATTTCATAAAGCAATATAGGCTTATAACACATAGAAATCAACCACAGGATTTACCCCCTATGGACTAGTTTTTGGAAAGAAACCCATCCTCCCTATTGAGTTTTAACTTCAGACATTAAGGATAGCTATGGAAGTAGGTTTAGATCTAGTTAGAACCCAGGTAGAATGAGTTCTTCAAAACAGTGAGCTAGATGAACTTCATCTGGAAGCCATACAATAGACTAAACTAATGCAACAATAGAGGAAAGCATGGCACGGTAGACATATCAAGGAGGGGAAGTTTAACAATGGTGATTGGGAGCTTCTATTTGATTCTCAATATAAGGATTTCAAAGTAAAGCTCCAAACACGTTGGTTAGGGCCATATGAAGTAAATGAAGTATTTAGTAATAGAACTGTGTAACTCAAACCAATTGATGAAGACACGTGGACACTTCTAGTAAATGGTCATAGACTGCGTCCGTACCAGAAACTAGTAGATAAAGAGGAATTTACAAAAATGTTTGAAATGCAAGTAGACATTTGTTGTGTGAAGGAAGTCACCCATTCTATGATAGAGTGAGGTAAATACCCATTAAATAATAATATAACAAAAAAATTGCTTCTCCAGAAAGTTGTTTAATATATTTATGCAGTTTTATATATTTTCTTCAAAAACACCTTTTTAATAAATTGCTCTAGAACTATTGTTTGTTTGTTTACAGAATACCTCCAAAATTTCCTAATCTTCATTGTAAAAAAGTATTATGTATTGGTAAATTTTCTCTAGAAGCACCCATCTAACGGTGCTCCAGAAGTGTTCTATGTTTTCTTAGATTCTCTTTGGAGGAACCCTTTTGTTGTTGTTTTAGTTCTATGAGCATCCTTCCAATGATGCTCTAGAACCTTTCTGTTGTTGTTTCAGTTCTAGAAGCATCCTTCCAATGATGCTCCAAAACCCTTTTGTTGTTGTTTCAGTTTCGAGAGCATCCTTTCATCGATGCTTCATAACCCTTGTTGTTGTTGTTTTAGTTCCAAAAGCATCCTTTCAATGATGCTCTAGAACCCTATTTGTTGTTGTTCAAGTTCTGGAAGCATCCTTTCAATGATGCTCTGGAATCCCTTTTATTTGAGTTCTGAAAGCATCCTCTCAATGATGCTCCAGAACCCCTTTATTTGAGTTTCAAAAGTATCCTTTCAATGATGCTCCAAAACCCCTTTTGTTCAAGTTCTAAAAGCATCCTTTCAATGATGCTCTAGAACTCCTTTGTTTGAGTTATGAAAGCATCCTTTCAATGATGCTCTAAAATCCCTTTGTTCAAATTTTGAAAGCATCCTTTCAACAATGCTCTGGAACCCCTTTGTTTAAGTTTTGAAAGCATCCTTTCAATGATGCTCTAGAACCCCTTTGTTTGAGTTCTAAAAGCATCCTTTTAGTGATGTTCCAGATCCTCTTTGTTTGAGTTCTAAAATCATCCTTTCAATGATGCTCCATAACCCCTTTTGTTTGTGATTCTGATAGTATCTGATTACTGATGCTTTGGAACCTGTGTTATGTCCCTTGTCTTGGAAGCATCTTTTCATCAATGCTCTGGTACTCATATGATTTTCCAAGACTATTTAAGGGATATCTTCATCAACCATAATAAATGTAGGTTTTCTGAAAAGACAAGGATGACATCATCTTTTGGAACCTACACCATCACCATTAATAAGTATATCTATCACCATTAATAAATGTCATCATCATTATTAATAAAGTATATATCCTATAGATATAGCCATGCAATGATCATCTTCAAGCATGTGTACACCATGTGACCTCCCATTAACAGAACAAGTTCTGATTGACGTCAGATTAGGAAAGAAAGGTATGTGCATTATTTTTTCTTAAATAAGTAATAATCATACCATCCGGATCAATAAGTTGGCATGAGTATTCCCTTTTTCCTAAATTATAAACCCATTATGACCCTCACATGAGCTAATGGAAATGACGATAATATGACTAAGAATGAAAGAAAATCATGACAAGGAAGTACAGGATAATTAATGTAATGTGTTTGAAGGATATAATTCTTTTATTCACTGATTTTAAATCCATTTCATTTTCGCTAGACAACTCAAGAATTTTCCCAATGCAAATTAGTCAACCTATCAAAATAATTTCACCTCATTAGTAAAATTATGAGTCCTTTCTCATTTATTTGAAATCATGGGAGCTAAGAGGAAAGCAAAGCCAACATTAGTGAAAAACTTATTGGCAATACAGAGTGTAGTAGAGATCTTTCAAGTAGCAGCGTGGTTAGAATTTTTGAAGAAATTTGAAGGTCATCATCAAGAATTGGTGAAGGAATTCATGGAGAACTTTGAAAATTACCATGAAATCATCAAAGGGAAGAAAATCAAGGTTAGTATTTCAATTCTCTCCATAATTACTAAAATTCTTGAAGAAGGATTAGATTTATCATAGGAATAATATGCTACATATCATAAAATGATTGATAATTTTATTCAAGAGGGGGAACCTCAACCCCAAATGGTAATAGGGAAAAAGGGTGAGAATAAAGGGATTAATAGAAAAACCCTTATTAAACCTTGGAAAATAGTAGTGGCATGGGTGATGAAGTACATCACTTGTAAAGGCCAATATGTTATAGTTGTGGGGCCAACATTTTGCATGTTGACCCACTTGTGCCATGATGTAGCTAAACTTGAATTAAAATCAATATTCTTGCATATCTATTTCATTTTCTAGAAAGCATGATTGAAAAATATAAAGTTAGGAATGGACCACTAAAACACCATGCCATCACCATGATTTGTAAGTACCAAATTTTAAAACGGCATAAAATAGAAAGGAAATGGCACAAATTTCTTCAAAGATTTGAAAAGAGGTAGTCCGAGTGAAACATAGAAATAAGAGAATCTTCAGGGGTGGTATTCACAGCTCTAGAAGGAGTTTCTATGAAACTTCAACATGAACAAGAGGTTCTAAAGATCATAGAACCCATAACAGCTCAAAAACCCACAAAAACCCAAGATTCTCCTAGGGTACAAGAGGTTTCAGAGTCATACCCTGGACAAATTTTTGAAGTGCCATTAGAAGCTCACAATCCATCAGAAGAGGCTCCAATAGAGAAAAAAAAGGTTGAAATTTTTGTCTTTGATGAAGAACAAGAAATAAGGCCATCAGCTGCTAAAAAGTAATGATCAAAATGGAAAATGTAAAAACCTCCTCCCCTACAAAGAAGCAAACATTTAGTTGTGGGCAATGATTCCTCTATTATTTTTGAGCACATATTGACTCCAAAAAGGAGTAAATAAAATAAAAAGGTTGATGAAAACCTAGCAGAGGAAGTTCCAGAGACATCAATCTCTCCTTTGAGAGAAATAGTGGAAACTGAAGAAATGTCGATAGGATTGGTGCAAACAATTTTAGGAGAAATTATAGTTACAACAACTACAATGGAAGCTCATGTACCAATTAATTAGGGAATTCCAAATGATGCAGTGATAGAAGAAATTCAAAATGTACAAACTCAGGAAGATTCTGTGGAAGGAATGGAACATACAATTTTGGAAACAACACCAATTTTTCAAATGCTTGATACTGAGGTCACTCTAGAAGATCACATTGAAACAGATAGGGAGAAGCAAGGGAATCAAATAACTAAATTGAATCAAAAAATTATACAACTTGAACATATGCTCTCCCAAATGAGTAGATAATTTTGCAACAAAATCAAGCAATTTCTCAACATGAAACAATTTTGGGGAAACAACATAAAATTTAGGAATTGAAAACCTTTGTACAAGAGAAAGATAAAGAAATTGAATGTTTTCAAAAATAGTTGGACCATTTAAAGGAGAAATAAATAGGAAATACAAAAATGCAAAGAAATTTTCTCAATAAGGATAAACAAATTAGGAATTTGACAAATAATTTTGTGGATTTTCTAGCAGCATTCATAGAAAGATAGGAAAAAATTACAAGGAATTAACAACCACAATCAGTCAAACAATAGAAATAGAGGAATAACTTAGATAGATGAGGGTCAAACCACCTATGGAGAGCAAAGAGATTCAGATAGAACCAACTAAAATGGAGTGGTTTCAAATTCATATCCCTCCTCTACTTCAAACATGGATTGAGCGTTGTTATTTCTAGGAAGAAAAGCGGGAATTGAAAATAATAGATTGAAAACAAACCTTGTTATGCTACACAATGAATATGACTGGTTGTATGTAGCCAAAACAAAGGCTTGTAAAATTGGAGAATTGCTTTTATCATGTAGGAAGCCTTCAAGGTTATATTCTATGTTTCTAAATGAACAAGTTTTGAGATAGAAACTGTTAAGGATTTCTTGTAATCTTTCACACAACCCAAATGAAAAAGAATGCATGGAAGCCTTCAAGACATCCTTCTTGCACAACATAATTTATTGTGTGAGTTCTTCACACATAATTTGTTGCTTGAAAGAAACACAAAATTTTATATCAATCTATTTGTGGGATAAGTACAACTGAGGTCATTTCTTTCTACCTTGTAGAACCAGATAAATTGGCAAGATAGAATTAGAGAATATCTTCAAGTAGAAAAGAGCATTGGTCTACTAATGAGGTGTCACTATCATAAACCCTATGCTTTTAGAAAATAATTCAGGAGAATCAAGAAATTTGATGTTATGAAGGAAAAGTATAGTGAAAGTCTCAAACTCTGCTATGAGAATTTTCAAATAGAGGGTCCTCAATTAATAAATAAAGCTTAGGCAGCATGTGAAGAGAGATACACTCATTTACCCATCCATCTAAGAAGAAGGGATATGATTTCTCCCACTAATCTCAAATGGTCTTATAAAAGAGCACAAGGGGTGGCAAAGTTGATAAAAGAGCTGAAAGTGAAATGGGTGGGAATGAGATTTAGACCACCACTACTCCTTCTTCCACCTCCTCCAATACATGTGACTGCAAACCAATTCCAATGGGAATACCAAATATGGATACTCAAGGTACAATTGGGTAAGGGTTTTGTTCAATATCAAGGGGAATGGGACATCACATCAGGGTCAGTGTATGATAATAGTGCACTATTTGAATAACACAACAAGAAAAGGGAGGCACAAAAGTAGAATAGATTAGGTGGGCCATCACAACAAAAAGAAGGAGGACCTATTCAGCCTTAAGAGGGGGAGAAAGTGGTAAGGTAAAAATTAACCTCATCATAATCAGCCAAATTATCCTTTTCTATAGCCTGATTGAGCTACCATGCCAGTAATATTTGATTTATATGATAGATTGTTATTTATTAATTTGAAAATAATGTATAGATACTTTAATTTCTATTTTGACTAAATTAAGGTCCTAAACTAATAAAGTGTGGTTGCAAAGGATCTATTTTTGTTAAACAGGGTTTCACAATAGCAAAGAAAAAGAAGAATTTATGGAGAAAGGAGTGCTCCTAAAATATAGCTCTAGATATTGGAGACTCCAGAAAGGGTCTTAGGAAGCACTCCAAAAAAGTATCAGCCATATTAATTATTCCTCGCATTTAACTTACTTGTTTCTTCTATTATATCAAATACATATGTATTTAAGAGCTCCCACTTAGAGCCTTTATTTCTTTATTCATTTGCTCAAAGAAGACTTCTTCCATATTGAATGTTTTCAGTTAAAACTTTATAGGTGGAAAATGTATGAAACTACCAGTTTCTAGATTTTAGGCATGAATTTAGAGTAGCAGATATATAGTATTGTTCCATTATTCAAAAAGATATACGAAGAAATAGATTGTTCTGGATTTTGAAATATTTTTCTAAATTATGAGTAATATGACATTTCTGAGTACTGAGTGATAAACTTATTGATGTTATGTAGCATGTTTTGAATTCCTATAAGTTTTTCTTCACCTTCGAGAGTGTTGGCCACATTAAGGATTAATATAGATAAGTATTTGTCTTTTATGTTTTGTGTATGTCTGTGATAAATTTCGTCAATGTTGTCATGAATTCTCGATCTTTAGGATGTGTTTAGTAGCATGTGTTAGCCTATAGGTTCCATAGCATTGTGATTTTGTTGTTTAAGTTCATTCTGCAATTTCTATTTCATGTTAAAAAGAGTTCTAAAGTTCTGAAGTTCTGTGAATTTGTGTTGAAATATCAAGTTTACAGTTTACTGTTCATTTTCATAGTTAAAATTCTACATGCTTTCATAGATAGACTCTAATTGCTTTTCTAGCTTAAATTTCTCATGCTTTCACAGTTAGATTTATTATGCTTATTAATTTAGTTTTCAAAATCTTTCCTAGATTAATTTTTTGAATGCTTTCTAATTAGGAAATTTATTTATATTTTCATTAAAAGGCCTAAACAAATATTTTTTGTGTTGGGATATCTAGCCTCCTTTTGCAAATAGCCTCTATACATTTCCTTGGTTGACAAACTGATAAATTAAACTAAAGTACAAGGTTCAATGACAGCTTGTCACTATACTCAAACAATCCATTATGTCATTCATCCTTGGAAATGGGAATCTTACCTTATAGTTATGTTGTTTATTTCTCTAGAATCTATACACATCCTCCATTCACCATCCTTCTTAGGTGCTAGTACCATAAGTACCAAAATGGTCTCAAACTCTCCCTGGTCAAGCCTTTCTCTAATAGCTCTTACATTTTTCTATTTAGTTTTGAATTCTCTATCAATGTCCTTCTATGTGTGGCCTTATTTGGTAAACTTACTTCTGGAAGGAGATCCATCTTATGACTAATACTTCTCACTAATGGTAATCTATCTAGCATATCATCTAATATGATGTTCTTATACTCTATCCACAACACTATATTTTCTTCTTGTGGTGCTTCCTCTACTTGTTTAATGCTGTAAACTCTAGAAATCAATAAAAAACACAAATTTTCATGTCTCAATCCATCTAAGAAAATTATTCTATCCACTAAACAAATTCTAGCACCACCACACACTTGCCTTTCTTTCTCCTTTAATGGTACTAAAGTATGTTTCATGTCATTCTTCACCACCATATAAGTATTATTTCTCCCATCATGTATAGCTTTCCTATTTTATTACCATGTTCTATCCAAAAACAAATGGAACACATCCATTAGCATAACATCGCTGAAAACTTCATCATCATATGTACCTATCTTGAATTTCACCAGACATTGTTCATATACCAATACCTTGTGTTCCTTTTGCAACCAAGTAGTTTTATATGGACTAAGATGTTCTAACCTCTTGAAATTTAACTTGTCAACCACTTTTTCTTAAACTAGATTATCTATACTACCACTATCAATGATGACTTTACAACATTTTCTTTCATCCTTGCACACTATTTTGAACAAACTTTTACTTTATACTAATTCTTCATCATTCATAACATCTATTCTCAACGAATCTCTCCTCATGATTAATGACTCACCCTTCTCACATTCTTCAACTGGGATTTGTGATCTTCTAGATTCTTGTGTTACCTTTAGGTATCCTATTTGTATTGTGTGAACATTCAAATACTCTATGACCTTCAGCTCCACATTGAAAACAAGTTCCATGAAAAGATATCCCATCATTTCTACCATATCTTCATCTACCTATTTGGTATTCATGTCTATTCTATTATTTTAGTATGAACCACTACCTTCTCTTCCACTATGGTAAGAATTACCACTTCCTCCATTATTGCGATATGAATTACTATCATTATAGTATGTATTGTTACTTCTTCTTGCCTCCATTCCTTTATTGTGGGACCTTCTATTATCATATTGAGATATACTTCTCTAAAATCTTCCTACTCTTCTTCTTTGCCAATTCTATCTATTCTCAAAAAATTTGTTTACTTTCTCTTCTACCTTCAATGTGAATTGGTATGCTTCTTCTATTGGTGTGAACATGGTTTTTTACTTAGCTAGTTCTATATTAGCTTCTTCTAGTTAAGTTTACTTAGGGCATTTAATATTTGTCTCATGTCATAGGATTACGATACTTGTGATGATCACATGTTATCCTAGGTCTCAACCTTGCCTATATAAGAAAGGGATCTCATTGTACATTATTTGTGATACATTGTAGGTCTTGTGAATCTTGTGTATCTTGTATCTTGATGCTTCATTATCATTCTTTGAAAATATAGCATTTGTGTTTCTTCTCTCTTGTTGTGGAAGGTTGTTTTGGTTGCAGGTGATCCTAGGCATCCTTGAGTCTATTGTGTGACTAGAATACATGGTATCAAAGCTTTAGATCTGCAACTCCCATCCCTTTTTTGGAGATATTTCACTAATAATTTTCATATAGTACATCTTGGTGCAAAATAGACCTCTCCATTGAGTCCACAAGGCTCGAGAGATGAATTTTGATATAAAACACTTCATATTTTGGAGCCAAAATTTTGTATAATCCATACAGAATCCATATAGTCATATAGTTTTGTACCATATAGTTGTACTTGTCAGAAAACATGTGGGTGTAGTAAAAAAATCAGCATATTCATTTGGCATATTTTGTAGGAATATTCTCTTGCATCACCTTTGGCGTCATCTAGGTCAGCAAGGTATGGTGTCTACATCATCTATACATTAGTATGCATAAACTTTGCTAGGGCATGTGATTAAAGTGACTACATGGCATTTTTTATTGATTTTCAAAGGTTGGAATTATTTTCTAGTAGTTGGTGGTTGGTTTTTACTCTATAGTTATTACCCAATGGATATTCATTTAGGTGTGAGGGTCTAAATTTGGGGTTGAATCCTATGGTCACAAGGGCTTATAGACCTAGTTCCACCTATCCCAAAAGGCCTAGTCCTAGTGGGTAGTGCAAGAACTGCCTCCTAGTCGAAGCGCCACCACTGCCCCTCACATCACGGCTCCACTGGTGCACTTCTACCTAGCCTCCACTCTAAAGCTACTCAAGTCACCACTCAGCTAGTTATTTCAACTATGCTACCACCTAAATGGCACATTCTCTCCACTCCTCTAAGAACAAACCCCCTCCAACCACCAAGGGACCACCACTTGGCTCTTTTTTATGCCCTAATAGAGCAGTTTTTTTCTAGGAGCCATAAATTTTCTCTAGAATACTAGAATTTTGCAAACAAATAGGTGTTAGAAAGCTAGTTCTAAGAGATTCATAGTGGCATAGATTTTTTTTTAATTTCTACAAGTGTCTAATTTTGTTGTTTGAAGCTCGTATTTGCATATTTTCTTCGCCAAGCCATAACTTTTACCCACAATATTGATTTTGGATTTCTTATAGGTATTGGAAAGGTATTTCTAAGAACTACAAATCCATCCATGTCAATTTTCTATATTTTCCCCAGATATCAAAATCTTAGTTTGAGGTGATTTTGCATACTTTGGCTCATTTCTTGGAAAATTTGTTGAAATTGGTAGTTGTTTTTGCTTGGGGGCTTCAATTTCATTATTGATATATTAGGGCCTTGATAATTTTAGTTGAGAGTTTCATGTCTATGTAATTTGGAGATCTATCTTAGTTCATTATGGGTTTTTCATTTCATCCTTTTGTAATCATCTTGCAAAAGGGGAACTATAAGCAGTGGAGAGATGGTATTTTGAAACACTTGCATTGGATTCATCTTTTGCCACATCTATACGGTCTTATTCCTCAACCAAATACATTTTGGAAGAAGTTTGTTTGGAATTATAAAAATGATCATGTCAAAGAACTGATTGGTTGCCATGTTGATTTTGACACTATATGTGAAAGGAAGCTAGGTGTGCAGAAATCACTTCCTACACTAATCTAATGAGGGGAGGAGAGTGTAAATTCTTATTAATCTTTACAATTATAGATTATGCTAACCCACTAATAGAGATATTGCAGCAAACACATACACAAGAATGTAAGACAAAAGAAGAGAGATGCAAGATATATGTTGGGAAAACCCTTATGGGTGAAAACCCCAAACTCCAAAACATACCTCAAATGTATTCTGTAAACAATGAAGGTTACAATACAGTCATAGAGCCAATGCTCTTGTAGGATTCTTTAACACTTGTATCTAGAGATGATCTGACAGCATAAGAGTACCTGTTAATCACATAATGCATCACCTCTCTAAAGCACCTATTTATAAAGAACATATAAGGAAAAAATGGCTCCACATTGCGATGGGCATCCGACATGGCCTCATGGCCAAAAACCCACACCTATGTACACTTGTGCAACACTGTAGGATGTTCCTGACACTTGTCAAGTCACCCCATCCAAAAGAGGTCTCCTATTTTCAAAATGGGCAATGACAGATGCTCTTACGACTCTTACAACTGTCATAGAATCTATCATAGATGTCATAACTTATAGCTGTAAGAGAATCTATCATACACATGATATAAATAGCATATTATCTTACAACATGTCATAACCCACCTTGGGGTTCCCAAAGATGCCTTCCTTAAAGATGCTTCTCGACACATGTCCATACCTGTTATATGATCTATTTCTCACTCTTACATGTCATAACTTTGTCATAGGAATTTATCATGACCGTTTCGATCAATATTCCCTTACACACATTCCAAGATGCCAACACATGGAAAAATATTCCTACCACTAAGTGGGACACCTATCTCCTCACGTGAGGACAAATTTTCATGTGATCATATGCGATATAGGATGACACATCATTGTGCCAACTCCCACAAGATGACAACATAGGATTTACATCCTAATTAGACAATAGGTAATAAATAAATAAATACTATGAAATAATACAAGGAATTACCAAGGTTGAGACACCTTAATTCCCAACATTCTCCCACTTGTCAAACACCTTGTAAGATCCAATAGAAATAATAGGATTTAACTGCTATAGGCTGAGAGGCCCATAGACTTCGAACATAATCTAAACTTCTTTGTGCCCACTGGCTTTGTCAATGCATCTACAACATTTTTCAAAGTATCCACCTTCTCTAAATTTACCTTCCTATCCTCTACCATGTCTTGCATGAAGTGAAACTATAAATCAATATGCTTTGTTCTGGCATGGAAAGTTGGATTCTTCGCAAGCCAAATCGCACTCTAACTGTCACAACAAATCGTAACCTGTCCTGCATCAACACTAATAGCTGAACACAATCTCTTAAGCCAAATGGCTTCCTTGCAAGCATGAGTTGCTACCATGTACTTAGCTTCTGTCATGGACAAAGAAACCACAGGTTGTTGCTTACTCATCCAACTAATTTCACCACCAAACATAGTGAATACATAGGCACTAGTGGATCTCCTACTGTCAATGTCACCTGCCCAATCAGAATCCATGAATACAAACTGAATACGGAGGTCCTGTAACATTACCATGATAGCATATGGAATACTTGGAAGTACCCCTCAAATATCTAAACACTCACTTAACTGCATCCCAATGTATCTGTCTAGGATTAGCCATAAATCAACTAAGGACTCCCACTGCTTGGGCAATGTCTAGTCTTGTGCAGACCATAACATACATCAAATTGCCAACAACACTAGCATAAGTTACTCTGCTCATGTCCTCCACCTCACTAGGAGATTTTGGACAATCATTAACAGACAACTTTGTCCCCAAAGAAATGAGAACACACAATGGTCTACAATCTACCATGCTAAACCTATCCAACTCAATCTTCACATACTTACTCTGGCTTAAACAAAGTTTTCTATTAGCTTTGTCTCTTTTGATTTCCATTCCCAGAATGTACCTAGCTGCCCCAAGATTTTTCATCTCAAACTGTGCTGACAACTGAGACTTCAAATCAGAAATCATATTCTTACCATTCCCAATCAACACCATATTGTTAACATACAATGCAATAATGAGAATGTGATCATTATCAAATTTATAATACACATAATGATTTGATTTCAATCTCAGATATCTAATCGACAACACAAAGGTATCAAACTTCAAGTACCACATCCTAAGAGACTGCTTCAAACCATACAATGACTTCTTTAACTTGCAAACTAAATTTTCTATACCTTTCTCTATGTAATGCTCTGGCTGTGACATGTAAATCTCTTCCTCTAAATCACCATGAAGGAAAGTTGTCTTCACATCCATCTGTTCTACCTCTAAGTCATAAGCAACTGCAAGAGATAACAAGAACCAAATGGATGTCATCTTTGCAACGGGAGAGAAAATTTCACCATAATCAATTCCCTCCACTTGTGAATACCCCTTCACAACCAATCTAGCCTTGTACTTTTCAACACTGCCATCTGCACCAAATTTCTTCTTAAACACCCATTTGCATCCAATAGGTTTCCATCCTTCAGGAAAAGGTACCAAGTCCCAGGTTTTATTCTTCTCCAAAGAAGCCATCTCATCTTCCATGGCCTCCTTCTAGGAACTTGCATCTTTCATGCCCATAGCCTCTTTCACAGTTCTAGGCTCATCAGTGTTAGTGAGTAAAGCAAAAGCACAACTAGAATCAAGTAATGAATAACCAAACCTATCAGGTTGCTTTCTTGTTCGTGTAGACCTCCTTAAAGGCTGAGGTTGAGGTTCTACTTCTTCTTCTAAGCTTTTAGAGTTGCTAGAGCTCCCCTCTTCATCAAGTCTCACAGGGTCTGTTGATTCAGTCTTCTCAGGGGTAGAAAGAAACTAAACTGCATCCTCTTTCTTTTTTGTCTGTTATGGCTATAGAACAACAGAAGAAGGTGTTAGCTCTCTAAAGATAACACTTCTTCTATACAACACTTTTTCAGCCACAGGATGCCAAAGCTTGTATCCTTTCACACCAACACCATAGCCAATGAAGATACACTTAACAGCCTTATTCTCCAATTTAGACTATTTCTCCCTAGGTACATGTGCATATGCCTCACAACAAAAAATGTGAAGATGTCTAACTGAAGGCTTCTTACCAGACCACACCTCCATAGGTGTCTTACCAACAAGAGCTGATGTAGGAGACCTATTTACTAGGTAACAAGCAATGACAACAGCTTTAGCCCAAAACTTTTATTCGAGGCTTGCTCCACTAAGCATACTCCTAGCCTTCTCCATTAGTGTCATGTTTATCCTCTCTGCAACTCCATTTTGTTGCGGGGTGTATGGAGTTGTCTTATGTCTTTCAATCCCTTACTCTTTATAGAACTTATCAAACTCTACCGAACAAAACTCACCACCATTCTGAGTTCTCAAAAACTTAATCTTTTTTACTAGTCTGATTTTCAACAAAGGCTTTAAACTCTTTAAAATAACTAAAGACTTCAGTCTTGCTTATGATAAAATAAACCCATGTCCTTTTGTTGTAATCATCTATGAAAGATACAAAATATATAGATTTGGAAATTGAAGGAACATTAACAAGACCAAACACATCAGAATGAATAAGATCTAATACACCAGAAGACTTGTGAGAACTAGAGTAAAACTAAACATGGTTTTACTTTCCATATACACCATATTTGCAAAAGTCAAACTCAAGATTACAATCATTTAACCCTTCAATGAGGTTTTTATTTTTTAGGGTTCTAAGACCCTTATCACCAATGTGGCCATATCTCAAATGCCATAACATAGTCTTTTCAGCAAGAATTTTAGCTTCCATAGCATGTGCACTACCATCAGAACTAGTTACAACAAATTTCTTCATTACTTGTTGAGATGGTGGGGATGAAGTGACTATAGCTCTTTTCTTTGAGCAGAAGAACTATTGCACGATGAAGTGCATGCCTCCAGCTGAAACAAAGTACCTCTCCAAGTACCCTTCACAAGCACCATAGATCCTCTAGTCATCTTGCATCCATCCTTCGAAAAGACAACCTGCACTTCTACATCATTCAACATACTTATAGAAAGTAGGTTCCGTGCTAGGCCTGGGATGTGCATAACCCCAGTGATGCCCTTCACTCATCCATTAGGGAATTGGATTGAGACTCTTCCATGACCAATAATCTTTAGATGAGAGTCGTCACCCAGGTACACTCTTCCACCATCAAATTCTTCATACTTCATGAACCAGCTTCGATGCGAGGCCATGTGGAATGATGCACCAAAATCTATCAACCACACATCATCAGATGCATGGGTGGCCAGGGTTGCGATGAAGGCATCACCATCATCTTGAGACTTGTCAGAATCTAAATCCGGGGCTGTCTTCTTTTTCTTTTCTTCTTTGCATTCCTTTCGAAAATGCCTAGATTTGCCACAGTTCCAATTGAGAGCCTTGGACGTTCCAAGAGATTTGGATCTCCCACGGGATTTGGATCTACCCTTTTCACCTTTCTAGTCTTTCTTTTTCCCTTTCTCTTTGGGTCTTCCACGAACCGTAAGAGCCTCTTTGGCCAACTCGGATGTCTTTCTCTGCATTTCTTCAGATAACAGCGAAGACACCACATCTTCCATCTTGAAGGTGGTAGTGGTGCTTCTAATGACCATGACAAGATGATCCCATGAATCTGGCAAAGAATAAAGCAAGGTCATACACCGACCCTCCTCCTCCATTTTCACATCCATAGATGTCAATTGTGTAACAATCATGTTGAAAGCATTCATATGGTCTGCAACATATCCTCTATCTTCCATCTTCAGAGCAAACAACTTCTTTTTCAGAAAAAACCTATTCACCAAGGACTTGGCCTAATAAACATCATCCAGCTTCTTCCAAAGGTCTTTCGTGCTCTTCTCCTCATAGAGATTCAACAGGATAGAGTCAGTTAGACAGAGTCTTATGAGACCCTTAGCCTTCCAATCTTTGAGGTCCCAATCATCTTGTGACATTACTGTAGGTTTTACACCAGATACAGTTTCCCATAGGTCATGATCAACAAGTACGTCTTCCATCTTGAGTTTCCACAACTTCAAATTAATGGCATTAAATTTATCCACCTACAATCTTCTAGATGTGGTTGCCATCTCCTTCCTACAACAAGATACAGAATACTCTGCAAAAACTCCCACTCAACCTAAGATTAGCTCAAAAAACCCTACCTAGCAACTAGAACCAAAACTGGCCAGGCTCTAATACCAACTGAAAGGAAGTTAGGTGTGTGAAAATGGTTTCTTACACTAATCTAATGAGGGGAGGAGAGTATAAATTCTTATTAATCTTTACAATTATAGATTATGTTAACCCACTAATAGAGATATTTTAGAAAACACATACATAAGAATGTAAGACAGAAGAAGAGAGACATAAGATATACGTGCGAAAACCCTTATGGGTGAAAAACCCCACACTCTAAAACATAGCTCAAATGTATTCTATAAATAATGAAGGTTACAATACAGTCATAGAGCCAATGCTCTTGCAAGAGTCTTCGACACTCATATCTGGAGATGATCCGGTAGCATAACAATACCTGTCAATCACATAATGCTTCACCTCTCTAAAGCACTTTTTTTTAAAGAACATACAAAGCAAAAATGGCTCCACATTGAGATGGGCATCCAACATGGCCTCATGGCCCAAAATCCACACCTATGGACACTTGTCCAATACTATAGGATGTTCCTAACACTTGTCAAGTCACCCCATCCAAAAGAGGTTACCTATTTCCAAAATGGGCAATGACAGATGCTCTTACGACTCTTACAACCGTCATAGAATCTGTTATAGTTGTTATAACTTACAGCTATAAGAGAATCTATCATACATAGGCTATAAATAGCATATTCTCTTACAACATGTCATAACTCACCTTGGGGTACCCAAAGATTCTTTCCATAAAGATGCTTCTCGACACATGTCCATACCTATCATAGGATCTTCTATTTCAGACTCTTACATGTCATAACTTTGTCATAGGAATCTGTCATGACCGTTTCAGTCAATATTCCCTTACACACATTCCAAGATGCTAACACATGGAAAAATATTCCTACCACTGAGTGGGATGCCTATCTCCTCATGTGAGGGAAAATTTACATGTGGTCATATGTCATGTAGGACGACACATCACTATGCCAACTCCCACAAGATGACAACATAGGATTTGCATCCTAATTATACAATAGGTAATAAATAAATAAATATAATGAAATAATACAAGGAATTACCAAGGTTGAGACACCTTAATTCCCAACAATATGTTCAATCACACACATTGAGTGTCCTCATGCTATGTGGATAAAAATTTGACATATATGGAGATCCTAATATTTATCCATTCCTAGATGATCTTGTTTCAAATTTCCTTGTACCTCTTGATGATTTAGACAATATACTATATGACTATGGTACAAATAAAGAGTTTTCTTCTTTGGAAGACCTTGCATGTTTAGATGATGAGGATGATGAGGCTTCTTGTCCTTCTCCTACTACAGAGACACTTGTTGATCCTTCACCGTCATTGATTCTTAGGGTGGATTCATTGATTGAGACTTTCCTTGTTCCTTCTTCTTCAGAGTTTAGTGTTGTTTCATCTTCCAGTGATTTAAAGTTCAATAGGAACCATCTTGTCTTTCATATTCATCTTTGTGGGATGATTTCTTAATAGGTATTACAGATTTGTTTTGTGATTCCCATATTATAGATTTAGAGGACATGTTTGAGGATATTCATTTCCTCTTTGATAATAATTATGGCATGGTTGTTATCTCATCATCTTTGTCCTTGGAGATTGTTGATCATGATTTTTCACATTATCTTGGATTGTCACTCTTTGATTAGGATTTGTGCTCCTAATTTTGTGGCATCTTTTGATTATGACATGTGGACACTTGGGCAATTTTTAGAGACATCATCTTTCATGAGACTTCTTCCCTCATCTCTTGTCTTGGATTTGGAGTTTCTTTTACATACACTAGTGGATTAGTTTCTTCCCAAGGGGAGAAATGTTTTTTTTCCTAAAGACAATAGTTTTCTATCTTCGAGCATTCACCATTGGTATAAGATCTACTTCTTTGTGGGGGGGGTTCATAGTCTCATTATTTCCCTCTTATGGGGGGAAATTGATTGTATATATCATGATGGATGTAGTCCTTGGGGGTCTTGTTATTGAGTCCTTCCATCAATTGTACATGTTTGTTTATATCTTTTCTCTCTTTTGGAGAGGGGTTTTTTCCTACAAGTTTTTCTCTTTTACTATATTTTTGAGAGATCTTTTATACATTGGTACCTAACATGGCCTTGTAGATGAGACCCATCTTTGCATCTTTGTATTTTTTTACTTCTCCCTAAGTTGTACTTAAGGGGGTGTTGTTGTGAATGGGGTGTTTTACCTTATTGGTTCCATATTATGTCCTATCCACACTTATCTAGTTAAGTTTACTCAGGACATTTAATATTTGTGTCTCATGTCATAGGATTAAGACACTTGTCATAATTACATATTGTCCTAGGTCTTAACCTTGCCTATATAAGTAAGGGCTCTCATGACATTATGTGTGATATATTATACATCTTGTGCATCTTGTGTATCTTGTATCTAGTATGCATCATTATCATTCTTTGGAAATATAGTATTTGTGTTCCTTTTGTCTTATTGTGGAAAGTTGTTTTGGTTGCAAGTGATCCTAGGAATCCTTGAGTCTATTTTGTGACTATTACATCTTCTATTGTCTTTAATCTTACCAAGATTAGTTCTTCCTAAATACGTCCTCTCAATCCATTGATGTATCTTACAACCGTTTCTTTACTTGCTCCACTATGCCTAATCCTGATGATCATCTTGTCAAATTCTCCAATATCTTTCTTCACAATCTTCTCCTTCTATCTCAAATTTTGTAACCTCTTTAATAATTTTAATTCATAGTTAATAAGTATAAATTGATTCTTCAAATTTACCACCATCCTATCTCATTTTGTTATATTTTCGTTTCCCCATCCATTTCTTTCTAATTGTACTTCTTCCCACCAAACATGTCCCTTTAGTTTATTCTTAGTGAACCTAACCCTTTTAGGGTCTACAATCTCCTCATATTCAAAATATTCTTCTAGATCAGTTACCCAATCAATTAACTCCTTAGGATTCAAATCACCAAAATAATTAGAAATTTTAATTCTAGGTCTCTTACCAATTTTGGAAATAGCCTTCGACATTGTTATTGGAAGAGGGATCACAAACCAAAGATCTGGGCATATGCTCTTCAAAATTGTAGTTTGTACAATAGGAGCATTAGAACTAGTGTGGTGAATTATAGATAAGTGCGGTGGAATACAAGACAATTAAATTAAATTACGCATACATGTATAGTCATCATTCATATCTCATATAGTATAAACCATCATATATTTAGTATAACTCTTGTGGTACATGATCATTAGTCTCTCATTACATATGTATATATCTCTCATATAGTGACCCTCTCATTAATTATTTATCTACCTTTTATCATCTATACCTATTATATCTCTCACTCTAATATATCTTTCTTGTATCTCTTATATCTCACATATATCTCCTTATATTATCTTATCTTCTCTACTCTTGTTCCCTCATCTCATACATGTGGTATATATTTATACATGACATATAGGGATGTGTTACATTTCCTTGTTATGGCTCTTTGGTTTTGCTACAAGTCAGCTATATGCACCACATTTGGCTTGCAGTAACTCTATCCTTGGTAGTCCTACTTGGGGTATGTTCCTTTGTGTACATATCTTTGGCACCCTTGTGGCTTTTCACCATTGGCATCCATTAGGTTGTCCTTTCAAGTTTTCAACTTAATGGGAGTGGTGTGGATCTATCTTACCAACATAATTCATTGGCTAAACTCATGTCTTGTCCTTAAGACATACTGGCTATATCTACCATTCTTCAACATGTTGATCTATATCAAAATTTTCACTACAGTTATCAAAATGGTGCAAAAAAAATTCTCATGGAAAGATATTCTTAACTAAGAATAAGTACATAGATAATGACCTGCTACAATAGCCAGATATGCCTATTAATTTTGGCTAGTATGACATCACCTTCAATAATTAAACCTAGAATTTTAATAGATTTTGTAGATTAGGAAATCAAATCAAAGGCTAAACATAAACAAAATGCAAATCAAAACAAAGAGTCTATACCTAGACATGAAAACCCAATCTCATCAAGGGAAGAGGAAACTTGCACCCAAGAGTTCCTAAGACATGATAATCCCTAGATAATGATCTAAATGTGAAATTCTATCCTAAATATGAAACTCACATTTCTAGCTCAATGGACATTTGGACATGGTAACATTACTTGAAAATTGGATCCCTAATGGCTTGGGAGAGGTTCTATTTATAGAGATTTTGGAGGGATTTTGATCCAAGGGTGGAGATTGGTTTGGAAGATCAATGGTGGAGGATAAAAGTGATGTGGACGGCCTAGATTAGATCTTGGAGGAATGGAGGGCTAGGAATAAAAGTAAATCTTTTATTCATTTTGGGAAAAGAGGTAATTAAATGAGTATGGGTGTGAAAGATTATTTTTTAATTAAAGATTCATATGGGGAATGTAAAATGAATTAAAAATTCATTTGAGGATAAGTGGAGATAAATGAGGTATGGGTGTGTAAGAGGAATTAATTGTGATGTGGGATGTTTTAAAATAAAAAAATTGACTTATGTGGATATATTTCAAATTTTTTTATTTGGAGGATGTGGGGAAGGGTGTTAAACTAGGTTTGACCACCCAAATGAGAGATTATGATTAATTAAACATAGGTTTTATTTAATTAATCCTAGGGCTAGGATAGGCAATTAAATAATAGCTATTTAATTGTCTAGGGTAGGGATAGGTCAATTAATAGGCTGAATTAATTAGTTAAACATGACTTAGCTAATTAATTAGATTTAGTGAGGAGAGGGAAATTGATTGAATAAATATTGCCTTATTATTAAATCAATTGGCTAAGGTTTGAACTAATGAATTAATAGAATTAATTCAATTGTTGGGGATAAGATGATAAAAAATTAGACAATGAAGGGATAATTAATTAAATAAAAATTTAATTAATTGAATAGAAGGGAAACTGATGTGTTTAGGGATGTTGAGAGTCAGTTTGGTGGTAAAAGACATTTTTAGGTGTCTATAGATTCTATTACTTTTGTTGCTTCTACTAGGAGACCTATTAGGCATGCCAACCATAGATTGACCACTTCTCTTGATCATTTGATTTGGGTTTGTAAGTTCTCTCTTTGATCATGAACCTCTTGATAATGGTTGTGCATGTTCTCTATTTGTACTCAAAGGGTACCATCCAAGTCCATTATATCATAAGTTGTGGAATCCTGCATCATCTAGTTTTCAATATTTTCCATTTGGATCTTGAGTACCTTTGTGGATGATGTACAACCTAAGAAAAATTGATATAATGTATTTACATCATTGCAGGTTCCCTGCATGTTATTTACCTCTACGTCTAATTTGGTCTATACAGTAGTATACTTCTTCCATACCTCTTGTAGTTGTTTCTTCTCAAATTCAATCATCAATTCCTATTTAATTGCATCTTTCTATAAACTCTAATTTTGTAATTTTTCCATAATCCCACTTATTACCTCCTAATTGTTGATCCAATGGTATTATGGTGTCCTGGCTTATTTGTGGTAATTTTGTTTGTATGATAGGAAGTGAGTCATCAATGATTCACCTATCAACATCAAACTTTGGATATCACTGATCAACATCAAACTCCACCTCAATACATAAACACTATAGTTTACCACCAAGTGCTCATCCCTAGAGAAGTGAGTGAACTGCTAGTGTGACTCCTACTCCACACAATAGCTTTGTTGCTATCTGTTGGTGTTTCTTTAGAATCAGCAGTGGGTTTGCCAGTTCCAATGCACAGGCAGATTCGGCCAACTAATACAGGAGGTTGCGTGAGCTGCCTCCCCTTCACTTCTAGTTCTACCGTACCAAGGGGGGATCCCTATTTTCTAAAGATTTGACACTTTTGACTCGCCCAATAACATAAAGATTTAGCTTTGCGATAACAAGTAGAATACTCTCATGTATGGACCAAGATTTGAATGATAAATCACAAGTTTGGAAACACTCTTGGACATGTTTGTCTAGTTCAGGCTGAGAGTATGCAGGGGTTCCTAATCCTACTCCTACAACTAACAAGTTGGAAATATGGAATGATAGATTTTATGCTTTGGATGCAAGATAGGGGTTTTTGGGTCATAACTACTAACCCAGGAGCAGATCGATGCCTATCTCAGGGCAAGGAGTCAACTAGACATATACAAGAGAATGGATTGCAATTTGGATTCAAGTTTCAAGAGGTTAGATTGATGCTTGCCTTACCAACATCACCCAAGAATAGGTATTTAGTTGCCTCTACTTACATATATCCCAGCGGACATACAACCTTCTCCATACTTCACCTAAAACAATTTAATCCACTCCTTGAATGGAAGTTAGAGATGAAGCATGTGATACAAAAATCCATACCCTAGAACCTAAGAAACCCTTAGCAGTCAGATTCAAAAGAAGGAAAACCATGCAACACATGGAGACAAGCAGCTAAACACATGCACAATGCATTTTTCATATTAAACAATAATGAAATTGAGAATGTCTGCAATATACATTCGTGATGTAACTCATAAACTCCAAAATGAGATAGAACAGCAAGGAAATGCCCTATTTTTTGTTATTCACACCAGAATGCCCAGGTCTTCAACAACAACAAAAGAATAACATAGTCTGCCTTTTATAGCAAGACTGTGTATTCAGAAAAATTTACAAGGCAAATCAAAAATGTTGCCAGATTCAATGCATCTCCAAATTGGCACTCCCAAAATTGAATGCAATGGAGAAACAAAGAGAAGAAGTAGTTGGGCTCGGGATCAGAGCCGCTGCTCAAATATTTTCTTCATAAAATCGGGTTGGTAACCTATCACTCCATTGATCATTCCTTTGTGTACCGCCATCAATGCCTAGCTACCCACAACTTTGAAGATGCAGCAGCAGCGTGCCTCTGAAGTATTTCCTACCTAAATGCGGCCTCAGATGCAAAGAAAATCTATCGCTGCTGTGAACTTGAAAGATAGCCATCGATCCTCCTTTCATCGCTATATCCATAGCTCAAAATCCTACAGAAAAGTCGTCAGCCAGTGATAACATGCCACGTAGGCACCCCTTTGCTCCCTGACTTTTCCATCGCTAACATGCATTTTGCCTTTTCGCCCATTGTATATGCAAAAGCATATACAATCACTTTATATACAAGCCAGTCCTCAAATTTTATAGAACAATTTGAAATCAAGTTCTGTTCCAGCTTGTATCTCCCCCTTTTGCATATCGCATTGCACATACAAGTGCAATATACATTCACCTCATACATACAAGGTGTGGACTTCAAAAATTATGAAACACATTGCATCCGCCTTGAAATCCATCTTGCATCTTAACCTTTGTATCTTTGCAATGTATATCAGCACATACAAGCATCCAATATACATGTTACAGACCCCAAACCTTATTCTCTACATTCGATTCTCAATCAGGTCCAGATTGTATATTTTCCTTTGTATATTGGCTTGTATGTGTAAACATACAACGAGGACATACATATAAGGCGCAGACTCCACATTCTTATGAATTGGATTGGAAGAACCCTTTGAAATCTGGTTTGTATGCTTTCCTTTGCATTTGTGCGCTTGCATGTTGAACATGTACAAACTCGTTTGTATATACCTGCGGGCCCCACCGAATGCATCTCCACCGCACTGTAGCAAATGTATGTGCTCTCCCTTGTATATTTTTCAATGTACATTCCTTTGTATGTTGCGCATGTATGTTTAGACATACAAGCCCGATATACAAGCAGAGCCGATATGCAAGCAGTGAACATCCCCAGGAATCTATGAAAGATTCCCCCTTGTACATGCACCTTTTCAAGCCTGATATGCATTCAAAAATACATATAACTCATTTTTTCAAAGGCCGATGGAAATTTCTGACCTGCCAATTGCACATTTGACCCACATGTATATAGAAGCACCCTTGTATATACAAAGTGACATGCATACAACAGATTTTTGTAATTTTTTCTACTGCAAAGGCCAAAAGACACAGAATGTTTATGAATTTTATGGAAGATGCCTGCATATTTAAATGCTTGAAACCTAAATATTCATGCAGGCACCAACATAGGCTCTGTTTGGGGATGCATGCCTCTTGCAGGCATGGCGAGAACTTTAGAATCTCTGGTTTTGCAGATTGGGCCTTATCCATTGGGCAACAGAGTCAAACATTGCACCAACCCGCACCACAAATTATATTTAAAAAACATTATTTTGGTGGCCCCAAGCAGCCAAAAATGAAGAACCACAATCTTTTCCTATTAAATGCCTGATTCCACTCTAAATAACCCCAACCACAACTAAAAATACCAAAACAATCTGCCCACATGTTGATCTTGTCAATTACACACTTTACCATTTTTGAAAGCTTGCCACTGTCAATCTGCAGCTTACAATCAGGGATATAATCAAACATAGTAGAATATGTTTCAGGATTGGGCAACATATGTATGTTATAATCTTCAAACAATATATCCTCATATTGCATTTGGCAATATTCATCTACCTGGCTGTTGCACATTACCAGGCACTCATCCAACTGATCCAAAAGTTGAAAACATTCAGAATAAATAAAACTTTCAACATTATTTATATCACTTATTGACATTGAAAATAAAACCTGATCCACATAGTCATTGTTGCACATATCTAGCACATCTGATGCTGAATATTCATTATCCACAGCTTACAAACCAGTATCATCATTTTCAAATAGAGGGTTAATCCTGCACCACTGAAAGTCATGGCTCATAATATCAAATGCATCCATAGGCTCATCATAAAGGGGATTCATACTCATTGCAAAGGTCTCTATTTCTTCTTCATGACAATCCATTTCTTTTTCATCATTGACAAATCCATAGTCATAAGAAGAACAAACCTGACCCATGAACTGATCATGGATATCATCTTTATCATCTTTATCATCTTTAACATCTAATCGCCCCATATACAAAATTTCTGCTACTTCAATGCACTCTAAAGTTGAACTATTTGCATCATTTTCCAGCCCTCTAATACTTTATGATGAAACTGATATTGACTCTTGATCCATATGATCACAACTTTGCATAACTAGATCATTTAAACATGAATGCTCTTTGTTTAGGACTGACATGCAAATATTACTTGAAAATTTATTATTGTCAACTTCATTTGCTGGGCAAATCAGGACATCCTCCTCTATAACATAAACATCATCAACTTGGAATGATGCAAAAACTAGGATAGCAGGGGTTTGAGTACTTTAACATTCATCTCCAAAATTTAAACTATATCCCTCATCAACATTGGTGGCCTTAGGGTAGCAAAAATTTTCAGAGAAATAACCTTTTTGAATCCCATACCTCCAATTATTTTCAATGTCATTTGCAAACTGATGTGCCTGATGCAATGTGGTGGGCTCTTTATGTCTCAATCTATAGCTCATTTTCCTATCAAATGCTCCCAAATAGACAACAAGGCACAATGCATCATTAGGTCTCATACATTCTAGTATTCTTCTCAAGGCCTTCATAAATCTGAGGTTAAAAGCTGGAATCAACTCATCCTCTTCTATATGGCTATACATGAAATCACTGATGATTGCATAATCAAAAAAAAACTCACCATATTGTTCAAGAAATGCAGACTTGAATTCTTGCCAAGAGCTGACAGAGTAAGCTGGAAGGTAGGAGAACCAGTCCCTTGCATCTTCATCTAGAGATTGAACAAACAATCTCGTAACTACATCTTCATGGTCAATCTCAAAATCATCTATCACATTTATAAACTGCTATAAGTGTCTCTCAGTTGATTCATCCTTTGCACCATTGAATTTGGGCAAATACATTTTGATTTTAGATGGAAAAGCATTTGGGTAGCCACAAATGCCATTGAAATTGATGGGCTTATATCTGTCAATACTGAAACTTTTTCTATTACATGGTTGGGACTGATCACTATACATTTTTACATTTGACACCTCACAAGGGTGCATGGGATGACAATACATTTTCATGTGTTTTTGCAACCCTTTTTTCAATTCAGATTTTCTTTTACAACAATGACCTTAGGCTTTTAAGATACAACTGCTATTTTAGCTTGCCTAAAGTCCCCTATATGAGTCTTTTCAACAATATTGCATGCTTCTTTTGAAATACAAATTATGTTCTCACAAAAGCATGCAATCTTTTACTAACATTTCCCCTTTTAACCAATGCTATTTCACCAAATAGGGAATCTTTTTTTAAAAATTTATGGAAATACCTGGATATGTTGCAGCAACTACAAATTGAACACCTCTGGTGTCCTCTTATTAGGTACTTTATATGCAAAGTCGCCACCTCTTTGGTAGAGGAATACGCTTCAAACAGGCTGAAGCTAAAAATTTCTTTCTTTCTTTCTGGGTTCTCCCACAACAGAGTCAGACATACAACTTTTTAGATTCTGCTGCAACAAACACCTCCAGGTCTGTTTTTCAATCTTTTAGACTCAAACTTTCATGGATATGACATTACGTCTCCAGCAGAGTCACCATCTGTCGGTGTTTCTTCTGAATCAGCAATGGGTTTGCCAGTTCCAATGCACAGGCAGATTCATCCAACTAATACAGGAGGTTGTGTGAGCTACCTCCCCTTCACTTCTGGTTCTGCTACACCAAGGGGGGATCCCTATTTTCTAAAGATTTGACACTTTTGACTCGCCCAATAACATAAAGATTTAGCTTTGCAATAACAGGCAGAATACTCTCATGTATGGACCAAGATTTGAATGATAAATCACAAGTTTGGCAACACTCTTGGACATGTTTGTCTGGTTCAGGTTGAGAGTATGCAAGGGTTCCTAATCCTACTCCTACAACTAACAGGTTGGAAATATGGAATGATTGATTTTATGCTTTGGATGCAAGACAGGGGTTTTTGGGTCATAACTACTAACCCAGGACTAGACCGGTGCCTATCTCAGGACAAGGAGTCAACTAGACATATACAAGAGAATGGATTGCAATTTGGATTCAAGTTTCAAGAGGTTAGATTGATGCTTGCCTTACAAACATCACCCAAGAATAGGTATTTAGTTGCCTCTACCTACATATATCCTAGCTGACATACAACCTTCTCCATACTTCACCCAAAACAATTTAATCCACTCCTTGAATGGAAGTTAGAGATGAAGCATGTGATATAGAAATCCATACCCTAGAACCTGAGAAACCCTTAGCAGCCAGATTCAAAAGAAGGAAAAGCATGCAACACATGGAGACAAGCAACTAAACACATGCACAATGCATTTTTCATATTAAACAACAATGAAACTGAGAATGTCTGCAATATACATTCGTGATGCAACTCATAAACTCCAAAACGAGATAGAACAGTAAGGAAATGCCCTATTTTTCGCTATTCACACCAGAATGCCCAGGTCTTCAATAACAACAAAAGAATAACATAGTCTACCTTTTATAGCAAGATTATGTATTCAAAAAAATTTACAAGGCAAATCAAAAATGTCGCCAGATTCAATGCATCTCCAAATTGGTGCTCCCAAAATTGAATGCAGTGGAGAAACAGAGAGAAGAAGCAGTTGGGCTCGGGATCAGAGCCACCACTCAAATAGTTTCTTCATAAAATCAGGTTGGTAACCTGTCACTCCATCGATCATTCCTCTGTGTACCGCCATGAATGCCCAGCTACCCGTAGCTTTGAAGACGTAGCAGCAGCGTGCCTCTGGAGTATTTCCTACTTAAACACAGCCTCAAATGCAAAGAAAATCTATCACTGCTGTGAACTTGAAAGATAGTCGTCGATCCTCCTTCCATCATTGTGATCCATGGCTCAAAATCTTGTAGAAAAGTCATTAGCCAATGATAACATACCACATAGGCACCCCTTTGCTCGCTGACTTTTCCATCGCTAACATGCATTTTGCTTTTTCGCCCATTATATATGCAAAAGCATATACAATCACTTTATATACAAGCCGGACCTTAAATTTTATAGAACAATTTGAAATTGAGTTCCATTCCGGTTTGTATCTCCCCCTTTTGCATATCACATTGCACATACAAGTGCAATATACATTCACCTCATACATATAAGGTGCGGACTTCAAAAACTATGAAACACACTGCATCCACCTTGAAATTCGGCTTGTATCTTAACCTTTGTATCTTTGCAATGTATATCGGCACATACAAGCATCCAATATACAAGTTACAGACCCCAAACCTTATTCTCTACATTTGATTCTCAATCAGGTCTAGATTGTATATTTTCCTTTGTATATCAGCTTGTATGTGTAAACATACAACGTGGAAATACATACAAGACATGGACTCCACGTTCTTATGAATTGGATTGGAAGAACCCTTTGAAATCTAGTTTGTATTCTTGCCTTTGCATTTGTGCGCTTGCATGTTGAACATGTACAAACTCGTTTGTATATACCTACGGGCCCCACCGAATGCATCTCCGCTGCACTATAGCAAATGTATGTTCGCTCCCTTGTATATTTTTCAATGTACATTTCCTTTGTATGTTGCGCATGTATGTTCAGACATACAAGCCCGATATACAAGCAGAGCCGATATGCAAGCAGCGAACATCCCTGGGAATCTGTGAAAGATTCCCCCTTGTACATGCACCTTTTCAAGCCTGATATGCATTCAAAAATGCATATAACTCATTTTTTCAAAGGCCGATGGAAATTTCTGACCCGCCAATTGCACATTTGACCCTCATGTATATAGAAGCACCCTTGTATATACAAAGTGACATGCATACAACAGATTTTTGCAATTTGTTCTACTGCAGAGGCCAAAAGACAGAATTTTTATGAATTTTATGGAAGGTGCTTGCATATTTAAATGCTTGAAACCTAAATATTCATGTAGGCACCAACACCATCCATGATGCTCTTCTTCCATGAGAACAAAGAAATCAACTAGATTCCACCCTACTTGGCTGGCTTTTCTTAGATGAGAAAGAGTGCTTTAGTTGAAACCTCTAGCAAGGGTACCAATGCATGTGTTGTTTTAGGTCTGACTCATTTGCATCATGCTTGGGTCAATTTTAGACAACACATATTTTGGTGAACATGTTGTGAAGAGAAAATATTTTTGGACAAGCCTTTTATGTTTCTTTCTTCTTCATTTCTCTTCTTTTGTTCCATTTCTTCTTGGCTTCCCATTTATTAAGTGGTACTCGGTACCCCCAAATATGTTAAGATAGACAATGCAATAGGGACAGAGTCCCTCAAATGAGGCTATTCCTTCATCATTTCATCGATATGTCCCCACAAATCCTATGGAACCTATTTCTAATAAGTATGACTTTAAGGACATGGACTCTATTGATGGACGACCATATCATAATAGCAATGCCCACCAAGGGCATGAATGTACAACCTTTTGACAACCTTGCATGTGGAGGCTTTCAATGTCTTGTCATCCAACCAAAATTGGGCCCAACAAGAGCCCATAGAGTTCTAGTTTAGTCGAAGGTTTGTAGATAAGAACCAAGCTCTATGGAAGTATCCACACATAGAGAATGAGGTTGATCACCTTGAGAAAGATCTTATAGACACTCTTGCAACTTGAATAACACTCAATACAATGTTTCAAAAAGATCAAACCTCTACTCAGAAAGCAAGGTTTAAAAACCACATAGAAGAAGCAATATATGGGGCCAATCAAACCCCAAACTTTGAACAAAACCCACATCATGGTGGAGAGATGTGAAACATAGGAGAGGCCACCTTGAGGCCCTTATAGCAACCTCTATCCAATGGATCAAGACTCTTGAAGCTAGGGATGTTGAGTGGCCAATACATATTGTAGCCCAAGATAGTAAAAAGACAAGAACTTCTAGGTGCCATCCTTCCATAAATCCCTTCCTAAATTTCACAAATTAACAAATTCAAGAAACAACTCATCTTCCCCCCTATGTAAACTTTTATTTGCATAACATAATAAATGAGCAACGTTCAACATGGAAAATATAAACCAATCAGGTGGGATACTCGTAAAATAAATTTTAAACCAAAAAATCCCACTTGGTTTCTAAAACTTAAACACAACATTTCCCAATCATCCAATCTTTCCTAGATACTAACAATTAAGCATGCTCTTTCAACTGCATTAAATGAAATAGGCTCCACCCATAGGGATTATGTTTGGAGGAACTACTCCCTCCACACATGATCTTTTTTGGGAATGTACCTTTAGTACCTCAAGCAGCCATTAGACCACATGATTCGTAATGTTATGTTTCCTAAACCTCTCCCTAAACTTCCTAAGTTCAATGGGATATGAGATCCCAATTCACACATCAGAGCTTACATGATAGTGGTGTGAGAACTTCTCCCCTAGGATGGGGTGGTTGGAAGAATCTTTCCAAAAACTTTGGAGGGAATCACCTTAGATTGGTATTATAGACTTCCTAAGACATCAATCCACCAACTCATCAGTGAGTTTGTTGTAGCATTTGACATGAATAAATTATTTAAAATAGGAATTCACAAATTTATTAGTTGTAAGATTTATAAGGAATTTTTTGGAAAGAGTGGATTGATTCCTTATAAATCTTACAAGTAGTCTCTTTAATGTGCTCTAAGGATAGATCAAGCCACCACCGACTGTGGAAGGAAAGAGTACAATGTCAATGGAAGGTTGGTGAGACAAGCTAAAAATAACCCCTTAGCACTAAAAATTGTGAAAAATAATCATAGTGTTACAATTGACAAGGTCATAGACATACCCCTATCGAAAATAGAAACAAAAATAAGGGGTATAAAAATAACTATGGTGGGAACATTTATCCCAACTGAAGAAATAAAAACATCAGTGTCAATCCCTGTAACAATAATAATTTTCACCAAATAGATAACTAACAGCAAAGAAACTGTCAATCTGGTGATAACAAGCATGAGTTATATTGTTTCCCTTATGACCCTAACAAATATTGTTTATAGCATAAGACAAGGGGGGATGATACAAAGGCATGTCATAATTATAACAAAACCATCTCAAAAATACACAAAGAACAACAAATATTTATGGACACACTCTTACAACCACATGATACAAAACATAGGCTAGTTAATCATTAGCAAATTCATCAACACACTTTTGATCAAAACATGTAAATTCTTATGGAAATAGATAGAGAAAAAGAAGTTTCTACTACCCAACAACTAGATCCCACTCTTAGTGACTCAAATTTTTCTCACATATTAAACCCCCTCAAAAGTTCTCCCATTCATAAGAATGCTCTCATCAATGCCTTAGATTTAGGCCATCTAGTTCAAGTTGATCCAAACAAAAAGTACCATTCTTCCACATTTGAATTTGGAAAGTTACCCATAGATGATGACATAGCTAAATAGGGTGATTCTACTCTTTACCTAATGGTCCAAGTTTATGATTATCACATTAAATGTGTCATGATTAATGATGGGATTGTAATTAACATATTCTCTTTTTCTCTCATCCAAAGGATGGGTTATAATAAATCTTGCATTACTCACAACACTAGCACCCTCAAAGTTCATTATAATCTCAACACTCATGCCATTGGGAAAATCAACATACTTATTACCATAGGTCGTAAAAACTTATCTATGGAATTCTCTGTTATGAATGAGGAAACATGTTACAACATGGTACTAAAGACATTGGATTCATAGAATGAGGGAAATCCCCTCCACATTATTTCAAGAGGTTTATTTTCATCACATGGATCAAATCCACAAAATTAAAGGGTACCCAAATCCGTTTAGAGTTTACAAAATCAAAAAATCCAAAAGGAAGGAAGTATTAGCCAAAGCTACCAATGACTCAAGAATTAGAGTTTTTGAAAAGGAGAGGCATCCAAACAAGTCACGAACACCACTAGGACTTAAAAATCTATAAGGGAAGGTATGATATGAGAGTTCCTCTTGGATCCTTACTCAACAAAATCTTATGCTCCATTCAGCCTAGCAGCAATTCCTGTCAAGCCAGATATGAGCATCCATATGGTTGAGATCACTTCTAAGGAAAAAGAAGAAGAACTAAAACCTACGTGGGAACAAGGAGAGCCATAAGAAATGGTTCTAGCACCAATATTAGTCAACCCTCATAATTTAAAATAAGGCCACCCTTTTTCTAAAGAAACTATTGAAATAAATATTAGAATGCCAAAAGAACAAAAGGTAATAAAGCTAGGGGTTGAATTGTAAAAAGATGAAATAAATAAGTGCATAGAGATTCTCACTAAATTCATGGATATTTTATACCAAGTCACTGAGTGTCCTTGCAAGGATTTTTACATGATGAAAGAAGGTTAAGAAGATACAAAGACATGAATTGTATTTAGCATGTGTAAGTAAATAGTATAATAAAAAGGTTATACCTAGACCATTTAAGGTTGGAGACCTTATACTTTAAATTGACAATCTAATTGATAAAAGAGTTGTGAATTGGATAGGTTCCTACATAGTTAAAGAAGATGTTGGTAATGACAACTATATCTTGTGCACAATGGAAGGTGAGGAATTCAGTGAAACAATTAATGCCTTCTGCTTAAAGAAATATTATATTTGAAAAACAAAAAAAAGTTTAAAAAAGAATCATAAAGATCATATATTTCAAAAGAAAAATAAGCGTGCATTACATTTTGTTTTCTCCACCATTGCATTTTTTATTTGTTTTCTCTTATTTGATTTTCATCCTAGTAAGGAGTCTAAAAGTTGCTAGCATAGGATTGCCTCTACTAAACCATAGATTTCCAAAATCATTATTACCATTACCCTTTACATTCCCAATAATTTTAAATAAATTCAACTTAAAGCTTTAAATTGATCCTAGTATTAGTTGTCATTCAGTTCTAGTCTAAACAAAGCAAGTTTCAAACCCACAATACCTGATAGAAGCTAATAGATCATCTCCCCAATTCTCCTCAATAAGGGGGAAGTCTTAGGAGTCAGTTTTATCCATTTGGTTGTGCCCAATCCCTTACTTGCCTTACCTAACCTTCAATGGCGATCCCTTAGTTCTTACTGGTAGTGTGGGGTTAGGTTAAGGGGGTCAAAACTCCAATTTTGTAAAATAATAATAAAAGAAAAAAGATAAGAAAATTTCTCAAATGTCCATAGTCAAGGTCAAAACTATAGGGGTGGAATTCAAGAAAAAGGAGTCATAAGCTAAGCACACACACACAAACTAGGTGAAACAACTAAGATTTTAGCTTTCTTTCTATGGTCATCCTTGCTGAGAAATTAAATCTTTCACCCTAGGTCTAACTTGTTAGCCCCCTCTTTTGGTCTAAGTTTAGAAGGTACTAATAAATTGTGTTGAGAGTTACTTTAAGTGTTCAGTCTAGATAAGGATAAATCTTTATCCTTTTGTGTAACTTCATCTAAATTTTTCCATATCCTTCCCCATTCCTGCTTGATTTCCTAATGTACCCTATGGTAGTCAATCTACAATCCCCTAGGTCAAAAATCATATCAAGAGCAACTACAATGTTAGTACCACATGCATATCCTTCAAAAATAAGCAAAAATCATGTCATAGAAAAATGGCATCCATAAAAAACAAAAAAGAGCATGTGTATATTGCATTTCATAGATATGTCTAATACATCCATTCATTTTGAGTTCACATCACATCCATCTCATATATGTAGAAAATCACAAAATGAACATGAGCATAATACCATATGTGTATAAGCATAAACATCTACAAATAAATTCCAAAACCATCCATATGCATGAGTAGAGAAATGCAAAATGTCAATTGAAAACCATGTATAGTCCAATGCCAATTATGGATATTATCATAAATAAGTGCTACATAAAGTGTCTAAGCACAATGGGCTCCATGAAGGAAGGTAAAGAGAAAATATTCGCATAACCATGTGAATTTCCCCATACAAGGGAGCAAGTGAAAAAATATGAAAGAAATTAGAAGCATGTCTCTCAAAGATCTTTAAGCCTGCTGATGGGTGACATTCCACTACATATAGGTGTCCTACAAGAAAAAAGTGCTAAGTTAGACCTTAGAAAATTCAAAAAATCTAAAAGAGTCATAAAAAGTTGAAAACTCATGAAAATCAAATAGAACCATAAAAAATAATAAATAAAAGAAAATAGTTGAAAGTAACCTCAAAAATATCAATTTCCTCATCATTCTAACTAATGGAGATGATCAGGAGGGTCTCTTGCGTGACTTATCTAGTAGCTCAAATGACCTAGGTCAGAGTGGCATGGTCACCCAAGAGACTTGCCTTGGTAAAAGGGATGACTCAGGCTATGCCCTAGTGAGCCTCAAAGAGCCTAGAAATAGTAAAAATTAAGGAAAAGGTAGAAAATGGAAGCATAGAAAGGTAAAAAGCATTAAAACTAGTCATTCTAAGTGAAATTATTCAAGATCAACATGAATTTTCAACCAAAACAAGAAAAAGTTAAAGCTAGGGTTTGGAAAGAGGTTTTCCACATTTCTCACATCTAGAGATTTGCAAAAGGTTAAAAGGTATCCATAGTGTCGATGCCCCCATCATTGGCTTTCCATCAGCTACTCATTCATGTAATTTCGTCACCATTTGATTATTTTCCCTATTTCTCCTATTTTCTCTCTTATCTCCTCTTCACTATTGCATGTAAAAATGACCTTGTTTTGCTTTTATAGAGAGTTTTTTGCTTTCATATTGTGTTTTTCTTTCGTTATTCTTACAAGTCATTAAGGTTGAGTGAGGCAACATAGGGAAACATAAAACCATATGTCAGTGGTATGTACTCTCATCTTTTTTCCCACTTACTTTTAGCTAATAATTTATCAACATGCTCTTGAGTAAGTTTGTCAATATTTGTTTTGTAAGCTACATGTGAGTGATGGGGGGAAATGACAAGGTAGTATCTCTTAAACCACACATCAAAGGTAATCCCTCTTCTTGTAGTTTATTTTTTGTTTTCAAATTAACATATTACACATGATTAACTAATTCATTTTGTAGGTCTAGATGACGGACATCAACAAAGATAAGTACAAGTGTGGGTCCCACAATGCCAATTTTTGTGAATGATCTCTACCTTCTATGTAGACTATTGTACATAACAGGGCAAATATGTAAGTTCCCAAAATTGTACTCACTGACATGACAATCTGATGATGATTTGGTAGGTCTAGCTCAAACCCATAAGGCATGAAATACATTTCTCTCAACATTTCTGAGTTGATGACAACTTCCTCATCCTTCTTAGCTCTCTATCCATCTTGTTTAGCTCTTGGATTGGGTTCCATGTAGTTGTTCACCTCTAAATTCCTTTTTCTAACCTTCATCTATAGGGTCACTTGAGAGACCCTAGGGTCACCCAAGTGACCCAACTTAAGTTGTAGGGTTGCATGAGTGACCTGCGGGGTGACCCTGTCATCTTCTGGTCATGAATGATTACTTCAATTACATTTATTTTACCACCATTTTTGCTTATGATTGAGAGTTATTTCTAGTCATAACCAAGCCTCTACTCCCCCTGACTGATTCTTCTCTCTTGACTCTCAATCAACTCTTTAATTATCTACCCATCAGCTCTCCAGTCTTCTCCCAATTACCTCCTCCAATTTGTGAAGCTTTTAGCCTATAAATACTCCCCTTGTCTTTGGAATTTAAGAGGTTGTTCACTATTTACATTTGTAGTCAAATCCTTGTAGAATATCTCATTCCATTCTCGCTCACTAAATTATGATGATTGTGAATCACCTTAGAGGACTAGACTACCCTTGCATTGTTATTGTAGGTTTTTATTTCCCTAGTGGGTTAGTTATTTTCCATATTTCCTAGGTTTTTCCTACACTTTTATTAATCTTGCTTAGGTTAAATAAAGTGAGTTTAATTAGGTGAGTGGATCATTTGAGGTGTCACCATACTATGAGGGAGTTGCATTTACTATGTTTAGACTATTTGGTGGTCTCTCCCTATTAGTCAGTTTTCCCACCTCCACCCCTCTCCCTAGTTTATATAAATTCACTACCTAGCTTGTATTTTGCATCTTGTATGGCAATTTTGTCAGTCTTGTGTAGCTTCTTCTTTGACCTCTTAATGCAATTCTGTCATCTTGACATTTGTATATCTCTCAAAATCGTTGGTTTGCATTGTTTATGCTTTTTAAGTTTATGTAGCTTAGAATTTCTCTTATTTAAAGTTCTTGGGTTATCAATCTATTTCAGATTTCTAATATGGTATCAAAGCTTTTATTTTGAGAATTTTGAGTTCATAGATTCCTAATTGAGAGTTTAAGTTTTTTGTGATATTTTGTGAAATCTAGTATGCTCTTCTCTTGCATTTTTAAATGATCTGGAGAATCAAAAAAGATTTATGAAGATCCGATAACCTCTCTATTTTGCATGTGTTTGGTTAGATCTAGGTGATTGTATCTATTCTATTTATATTGTTTACTATTCCAACGCATCCAAGAGGCTTGAGAAAGTTAAGATTGGCTTTCATTTCATCTGATTTGGAGACCGTGTAATACAATTGCAAAATAGAGGTTTGAAGCTCGGATCTAGTGATCAAATTTCATACGCAGTGTATCTGGCCCAAAAGGACTCTACCATTGCATCTAGAAGGTTGAACAAATGGATTTTGACATAAAATTTGCCTAGTTTTAGTGTCAGGAGGATCCAAGGAAAAAAAATTGCCAAAAGGCCATTTTGAACCCCCAACATGCAATTCAAAGAAGATTTTGGTAAAAAAAAATTTAAAAAAGAATAAAATAAAATTATTTAAAAACACTTTTGAGCACTGGTTTTAGCGCTTCAAAGCCCTATTAATTTTTAAGCGCTTATAAGTGGGCATCCACTCCCTTTAATGAGAGGCGACCCCTTTTAAGAGGCCACAACTGTTAGGGTTAGCTGCCAGAAGATATCAATTAAATGCAAATAAAGATTAAACAGAGGAATGGAAATACACATAAATAATAACAGGGAGAGACAAGTTTTAACGTGGTTCACCCAAACTCGGGCTACATCCACCAATAGAGAGTCCAATATTATTATCCAATAAATCAAACTGATTACTACCAACAATCCCTGTAACTCAATACCATTGCAAATGCTACAATACAATCTAAATCAAAACCCTAACCCTCAGCTGCTTTTATCAAGCTTTTTGTCGATTACAAAAATAGGGTTTTCTTATGTCGGTCAATGAAAAAATAACTCTCGGAGCCTTTATAAAATAATAAAAATTGTGTGAGGTTTCGGGGGCATTGCCCCCGAGGCCCCACAGGAGCGCTGCCCCTCGACCCTGCCCTATATTGCAACAGGGAGTGCGCTAGGGGCGCTGCCCCTTAACCCCGTAGGAATTTGGGGGGAAACTGTACCAATAAAAGTGGGGAAAATTTAACCTCTGAGTCTGATTAGGCTCCATTAAACAACAACAACCTCTATTTATAGAGGTTTGCGGACCTCCTTGAGGCTGCAAACCCCTTGCTTGGGGTGTTGGGTGTGGCTTTGACCCCCCACTTCAACTTTAATTTGTCCTTTAAAGGCCTTAAACATTTTTCATTAAAAATTTTCAAGTGCCTCCTTCCTTGTAATTTGTGCTAGTCTCTCGACTGAGTTGTGCATGACATTTTGGCCTTTGTGCCAAATTTGACTTATAGTCACATTTGGTAGTGTTTGATATAATTAGTCATTGCTACATTTAGCTAGAGATGTTCTATTTTTAGCTACAGCTAAATCCATCTAGAGATCAACTATCTTTGGTAGCACCCCTATTCTGGTAGTAGTTCCACCAAATTTGGTGGAGGTTGACTTTTGCAAATCATATCCCCTCTCCGTTAGCAAGTTGTGCTTTGAAGGCAAACTTTGGGGGCTAATAACTAGGGCTCAATAGCTCCTTTTTTTGAGCAATTTCTATTATTTGGGCTATTTTTTCACGTTCTATGCACTGATACAAATGGTTTGTATTTTCAAAGCATAGACTTTCCAAAAAGTGTAAAATCTCACAGGTGACACTACATAGTTCTCATTTTGGGAACCTCAAAGACTCATAACTTTCTCATATGACCTTAGATCAATGTGATTCTTTTTTTTAAAGTACATGATTTTTTGAGTACTTCGTAGTGGTGTTGTTTGTTTCACTTGGTTTTATTCTAGAATTGTACTTTCAACATATACTCATTTGTTGAGGATTTGTAAAACATTGAGTTCAAGTCCACTTAACATTTATTGCTAGTGGCAATTGTAATTGTACTAAATATAAAGTGCCAAATCATATTGACTTGGGGGATTCTTTGATTGAGTGAAAGGGGGGTGTCCTATGTGCTCTCTTTGAGTTCCTGCATTATCCTTCTCCACACAACTACAAACTCAATCTTCTTTTTCTGCATTAAAATGGATCAAACAATAGTTCCAATTCTTACTCTATATAACAACTATGATTGGAAGTCAAAAATGACAATCTATGTTAAGAAGCAAGGGTTGTATAGGGCAACAATGGAGCTAGAAACTAAACCAACTCAAGATGCAGAAAAAGCAAAATGTTTTAATGAGTTGGATGAAGCTTTTGGAACTTTGTGTATGTTTGTATCTCCAAATTTTATTTTTCATATTGACTCTGTTTCTACACCAAATGATGTATCAATACACAAGATGAAATTAGAAGACATCTACTAGAGAATGAGCTCATATGGTTAAGTCCTACTAGTTTTGATACTAATGTCAAGGAAAAACATTCTAAGACCTACAAATAGTATCATGCATGCCCTAACAACCCAATGGAGTACTAAATAACCTAGGATCAAACAAATGCAAACACAAAGCATAAATCCCTAGACTACTAGTGTCAATCCTCTATTGTTTCTCCTAGATCTTGCAGTACTTTTCTCCCAGATTTGCAGACCTGTAAAGACAATGAGAAGTGCAAGAGTATGATTATGGTAAAATCAGAGAGAGGATGCTCAAATTATGCAAGTGGGAAGTGAAGAAATGAGGCTGGGAGAGTGAATTTATAGAGTAGAGTTTGAATGGATGGTTGTGATTGTAAGTTTGACTTTTGATATGATGAAGGGTGTAGATTGATTAGGGTTCCCAGTCACTAGAATACAAAAGGACAATTTTTTATTTGAAGACATGGTGAGGTGTAATGTGATTTTTAAATTAAATAAATTGTGTACATTTATTTAATTTATTTAAGGAAGGGGCTAATGTAATGGGATTTAATTAAATAAGTAGAACATATTTAATTAGGGAAAGACCTATAATTTAAATAAATATGTATTTATTTAAATTAATAGGGTAAAGTGGACATTGGAATAGTGTATAATTAAATAATTAATTAATTATTAATAATAGAAGAAATCAGAAGAAAATGGCTTAAGTAATTAAATAAATGAAATTTATTTAATTAGAAGCATAAGGGGGAAATTGAATTAATTAAATAATTAAAAATTATTTAATTAATAGTAGAATGTGAAATTGGGATGAATCAGGTGTCAAAATGACATTCGCAGGTTCAGGACATTTTTAAGTGTCTACATTTTTCCCCTCTTTGATACAATGTTGATTCTAGCGTTGTGTCAAAGAAAAAAATGAGAAACATACTCTAGACATGCCTCGGTGTGCCCCAGATGAGGCATGATGGCCTTATGCCCTCTCAAGAAATTTTTCAAATTTTCAAAAAAAAAAAATCAAAAAATTTGGAAAATTTTTCGAAAAGGTTTATGGGATGCCAAAAAATGATCTAGAAGTGAAAAATTGATCTTGAAAGGTGTTTGACATGTAAAAAGAGGCTTCAGGGTGTTCAAATTCACAAAAATGGGCCCACCTAGGTCAAAAAGTGCTATAAATAGCCCTTAAAGGGGCCCATAAAGCTCATTTGTGCATTTAGTTTATAGCAATTTCAGAGAGTGGAGAATAGTCAATTTGAGATTTCCAGTAGAGCTCCTATCAGAATGTTGCCCATTCTAGTTCATCTGCATTGCGGTACGAGAGTCAAGACACATGGTCGGCTTCCTGAGAGAGGCGCGGCAGTAAGTACCTAACCCTAGCTTTTCAATTTTGTTGTTTTTGGCTAGATTTAGGGGCCCAAAAATAGGGCACACATGCGGTGCAGTTTTCTGCACTGCATGCGCAATCGTGATTGATGCATGTGCTACAGAATGCGATGCATGGATTTTTGTGTGATGCATATGATTTCTATGACACCTACGTAAGTTAGTGTGATGCCTTTATTTTAGGCATCATGCATCTGCTAGATGTGATGCCTATGCAAGGTAGAACAACGCATGCGTGAAATTGTGACACCTACGCAAGAAAGTGTGATGCATGTGCAGGATAGCATGACATGCATTTTAGCTGTGATGCATTGAATCGATGGTGCAATGCATGGGTCTATTTAGTAGTTTAGTGATGCATTTTGACCTAATTTTTCCCCTATTTTGTTGCAAATGGTTTGCTTAGGGTTTTGAAATTGACATAGTGTCTAGTCTTTGTGAATATAGGTGAGATTGCAGCCCGTTTACACCTATGAGAGTCATCTTGTTGGTTACTTATTGTGTGATCACTTGTCATGGGAGGAGTGATATACCCTTCATGTTCTAGGGTTATATGGTGTCACGTTCATGCCCATTATCAGGGCTAACCAAGGCTTACTTACTATACTGGCCGAGCGGTGGCACTCAGAGACTAGTTCATTTCATCTTCCCATAGGATAGGCCACTATTACCTTGGAGGATGAGTGGTGGATTCTAGAACTGCCAATTCATAGGGAGTGAGTCATTTATAGCTTGGATCAAGGATTACCTGTACTTTGGCATTTGTTTAAGACAGATGATGATGCCTTGTTGGTAGTTAAGGACCATGAGATCCATTGGGATACTTTAGATCGATACGACTAACTGATTGTGGTGCTCTACATTTACATTGGTGGCATTGCTATTCCTGATTAGTGAGGCCATGGTTTTCCCATTGGTTGGGGTGAGATGTTGGAGGGCATGATGGTAGATGCTATAGTCTATGCTTGGGGGCTCCGTCTACTAGCGACACTGTACTTTTAGCTACATGGAGTTGTATACCATGGTGAGCAATCCATCAGTTGCGGTATCACATTGTTGATGATCTGGGCCTAGGAGCACATTCCTGTGTTCATACCGCTAGTTGAGCATGAGATTTTAGAGGAGCTCCCCTATGTGTTCTGTTATATCGGAGCAGTGACGTAGATACAAATGGGTGATGTCAAGTATTGGAGGTATGCCATTGATCATTTAGATACACTGTGTGGAGGCCTTATAGATCTTGTCCCTGATGGATAGATGACAGGGATCATTTACCCTTTTGAAAGCACATGCGTTATCTGATGTAGAGGTGTCAGGTCTCCAGAGATAATCTAGCAAGATCAAAAGATTTAAATAACTTGTGGGCTTCAACCAATAAGACTTCACTAGTCTTCCTCTTGCCCTAAACTCCACCAAAGGGATCAAACTTGTTTCCAACTCCTAAGATACAATCTTCCACCTTCTAAGGTCTCAACATACCACAATCAATAAGATTCAAAACGTTTCACAAACCAATTTGACTGGTTCTTGACAACTCCTCTTGACTAGGCCTAATCCTAGTAGCCCTATTTAGCGACTAACTTGCACTTTTCTCCAATCTTTCCCAAAGCACTTCCAAAACTAATGATTGATCTGAGTACCCTTTACCAATTTCTATAACATACCCAAAATTCATATACTATTGTTTTGGACCAAACTTGACTGTCCTGACACCCTGTTGCCTTCCTACAAGGCCTAATTTGCCCACTTTACAAAGGAACCCTATTAGATACTTGTCATACTCACTCCAAACTTTGAAATAGTCTTAGGAGAGGTTCCCAAATAGAGGATTTTCAAGGTTTTAGATAATGATTTTCTCATTCAAGTGGTTAAACACCAAACCCCCATTTCTAGGACCCAAAAACTAGGGTTTACTAGATCTCCCACTTCCAATCACTTCCAGACCTCATTCAAAGTTCTGACACCATCTCCTTGACCATATTAAACAACATCAAACATAAAACCATTACCTTGTTAAGGCAGATCTCTAGCTGTTATAACTGTGTCATCATTCTCATGTTCTTTTCACATACAAACTTAACTTCCAACGGTGATCACCTTCTTCTTTGCACTCCTCCTGCCTTGTTAAAGTTAGGAATCATATTCTACAAGTTATTTAGGACCTATTCCATGAGAACTAGAGTCCTACATTCATGGAAAGGTCCTATGATGCATTTAGCCTTTCAAAATACACAAAGACAGTCTGTTGTTCCTAGTAGCAGTCAGATAAACAACAATAAAACTACCTACAAAACCTTCTCAGAGCATGAAAATAGGGTCTACTATGGTTAGATGAGAACTTAAAACATTTGCCAAACACCAACAATCAAAGGATCAACAGAAATGAGAAGGAAAATGCAAGAAAAACTAAATTTTACTGTTATTTTCAGTCTGTCATACAACCTAGGCTTCTAATGGATTCCTCTGTACCATCTCATGCCTTAGACAGGCTTACATAACCTTTGCCTCAACTCCCACAACCAATTCCCATCGGTTGGAGTTGGTTCAACCACCAAAAACTAATCAAAATGATTTTCCCGCCTAAAAGCTTATTACAAATATTTGAATTTTAAACTTTGTTTTAATTGACTTCTACTCTACCAAATCAACATGTTTGATTTCCTCAGGATCATTATACCTTGTTCCTAGCCTTAGACACCTATATTTGACTCTTATTTGACTCTAGAGGCACTATTGGCCCAACTTACATAATTTTTGGTCCTAGGGTCCTTACCAGGACCCTCAAGACATTTGATCATTACATCATTTTGCCCATTATAACATGCCATAATTGGTTCTAGGATGTTCCATTTGACTTGATGGACTCCATGGGCTCCTCTCTTAGTCACTGGTGTCTCCTTGTTCCAATGTGTTCCCTTAGGTGCTCCTACACCATTCTCCCCAGCATGATGAAAACTCTTGTCCCAAGAGTCATGTGATTTGCTCCAAACCTCCTGCAGTCTTTTTGAAATGTTCCTCTAATTGGTGACAGGGAACATGAACTCTCCAAGGGTTATCCTCCTCCTTCTCCAACCTGCATGACTCTTACAAATAGTTTTAGTATCACAAAACATGTTTTGGTGTCCTTCCCTAGGACCTTGCTGATGTGATGCTTCTGCTCTTCCCATCTTGAGGTTTTGATCTATTTTTCCCTATTGTTTGCCTCCCTTTTCCTGCCTCTCTATAGGGCAATCAATGTCCCCAATCCTGATGCAATTTAAGTCCCAAACTTGTTTTTCTTTAGGACTGTCATAAACCTTCTTTTGCTACAACTGTTCCTGTTGTTTTCAATCCTCCTTAATTTGCACATTCAACTGTAGTTTCTCTCCAAAATAGACAATAGCATGTTCCTTCTTGTCTTCACAAGGTAAAGGCATTAGTTTAAACTTTTTACCATCTTTGTGCACCAAATGACTATTTGTACAACCATCATGAACTGTCCTTCTCAAATACTGCCATGGTCTTCCCAAGATTATATTCCCACATGTCATTGAAATAACATCACATAAAACAGAATCATAATATGGACCAATTGAAAAATCAACATATGCCCTCTGATTAACCCTTACTTGCTGCTCTTGACTCACCCAAGTGGCATTTTAAGGACTAGGATGATCAAATGTCTTCAATCCCAATTTGTGTACCATATCCCAAGAAACTAAATTATCATGTGAACTTGAATCTATAATCAACTTGCACATTTTTCCATGGCTGAAACAATTAGTTTTAAAAATGGATACCTGTGGTGCTTGCTACACTTTGCCTTTTTTCACCATGAGCAATTCTCCATCTATTTCTGGATAGGCTGCTATTGGTTCTTGGTCTTCTTTCTTTTCCTCTTCTTGTGCCAAATGAACTCTTCTCTCCTTGCTCTTATCAACATCATCCCTCTTAGGTCATTTGAAAGATGTGTGTCCCACTTCATTGCAATGATAACATCTGCCTGTGAATACTCCTCTACCTGATCCAAACCTACCTCCACCTCTATATCCACCTCTCTGATCTATAGAAAACTCTTTGCCTTTGTCATTGCTACTCTGTCCTTCATTAGTAGGTCTGCCCCTACCTCTATATCCTCTACCACTACCTCCTTGTCTTTCTTTCTTCCTCTTCACCTTCTCTTCAGCCCTTATGGCTAATTGAAAACATTCTCCAATTGATTTTGGTATGGTCAAACCAATTTCATCTTGCAAGTTGTACCTAAGCCCATTAAGGTATCTTGCAACTTTCTCTTCTTCATCTTCCAATCCTCCTCTAATACTAATCTTATGAAATTGCTCAGTATAGGATATAACATCCATGTCCTTCTGCTTCAAGTTCTACCTCATCCTCTTTGTTTGAATAGAATAATCAAATGGAAGAAACTGATCCTTCATAATATCCTTCATCCTACCCCAAGAAGTGATTCTTGTTCCACCTCTAGCCACTCTTTCTATTTGTACACTACTCCACCATGTAAGTGTTGTCCCTCTCAACTTTGTCTTTGCAAATTTAACCTTCTTGTCATCACTTATTTCCTCATACTCAAAAAAAAATTCAAGGTCATCTATCCACTCTAATACCTCTTCACTATCCATCTTCCCCTGATAGATAGGTAACTCTACATTTGCCTTTGTTCCATGACCTTGAATTGCCTTGAGCAATCTCAAAAATCTACTTTCTTCAAGTTCCGATTCATCCTTAGGAGGGTTCTCATCTACCTCATCATCTCCCTTTTGATCATCTTGTTCATCCCTTCTAGGATTCTTCTCCAATGCTTCCAACCTTGCCAAGATTGATGCTTTCTCTCTTCTCACTTGTCTTAACTCTCTTTCTCTTGCAGCATCTTGTTCTTCTCTCTCCTTCAACTCTTTTTCTCTTGCCTCTAAGGCTTCCCTTAATTCATTATTCTCCCTAGCCATCTGATTCTTAGGGGGTATCTTTACAACTCTCACCAACCCATAACTCTTCCACAAGATCCTACTACTCCCTAAAGGACCTACTTACTGCTCTGATACCACTATGATGCAGAGGTGTCAAGTCTCCAGAGATAATCTAGCAAGATCAAAGATTTAAATAACTTGTGGGCTTCAACCAATAAGACTTCACTAGTCTTCCTCTTGCCCTAAACTCCACCAAAGGCCTCAAACTTGTTTCCAACTCCTAAGATACAATCTTCCACCTTCTAGGATCTTAACATACCACAATCAACAAGATTCAGAAGGTTTCACAAACCAATTTGACTAGTTCTTGACAACTCCTCTTGACTAGGCCTAATCCTAGTAGCCCTGTTTAGAAACTAACTTGCACTTTTCTCCAATCTTTCCCAAAGCACTTCCAAAACTAATGATTGATCTGAGTACCCACTACCAATTTCTATAACATATCCAAAATTCATATACTATTGTTTTGGACCAAACTTGACTGTCCTGACACCCTGTTGCCTTCCTACAAGGCCTAATTTGCCCACTTTACAAAGGAACCCTATTAGATACTTGTCATACTCACTCCAAACCTTGAAACAGTCTTAGGAGAGGTTCCAAAATAGAGGATTTTCAAGGTTTTAGATAATGATTTTCTCATTCAAGTGGTTAAACACCAAACCCCCATTTCTAGGACCTAAAAACTAGGGTTTACTAGATCTCCCACTTCCAATCACTTCCAGACCTCATTCAAAGGTCTAAAACTATCTCCTTGACCATATTAAACAACATCAAACATAAAACCATTACCTTGTTAAGGTAGATCTCGGGCTGTTATAATTGTGTCATCATTCTCATGTTCTTTTCACATACAAACTTGACTTCCAACGGTGATCACCTTCTTCTTTGCACTCCTACCTTGTCAAAGTTAGGAATCATATTCTACAAGTTATTTAGGATGTATTCCATGAGAACCAGAGTCCTACATTCATGGAAAGGTCCTATGATGCATTTAGCCTTTCAAAATACACAAAGACAGTCTGTTGTTCCTAGTAGCAGTCAGATAAACAGCAATAAAACTACCTACAAAACCTTCTTAGAGCATGAAAACAAGGTCTACTATGGTTATATGAGAACTTAAAACATTTTCCAAACACCAACAATCAAATGATCAATAGAAATGAGAAGGAAAATGCAAGAAAAACTAAATTTTACTGTTATTTTCAGTCTACCGTACAACCCAGGCTTCCAATGGATTCCTCTATACCATCTCATGCCTTAGACAAGCTTACATAACCTTTGCCTCAACTCCCACAACCAATTCCCATCGGTTGGAGTTGGTTCAACCACCAAAAACTAATCAAAATGATTTTCCCACCTAAAAGCTTATTACAAAAATTTGAATTTTAAACTTTGTTTTAATTGACTTCTACTATACCAAATCAACATGTTTAATTTCCTCAGGATCATTATACATTGTTCCTAGACTTAGACACCTATATTTGACTCTTATTTGACTCTAGAGGCACTATTGGCCCAACTTACATAATTTTTGGTCCTAGGGTCCTTACCAGGACCCTTAGAACATTTGATCATTACATCATTTTGCCCATTATAACATGCCATAATTGGTTCTAGGATGTTCCATTTGACTTGATGGACTCCATGGGCTCCTCTCTTAGGCACTGGTGTCTCCTTGTTCTAATATGTTCCCTTAGGTGCTCCTACACCATTATCTCATTGGGTAGACTGTACACAATCAACATATCATAGAGCGTCATTTGCTAGAGCATGTTCTTAGACAGTTTGGGGAGTGACAGGATACCCCAGATGGCATTGTAGAGTTTACTCGAGTCACTCGGGAGATTCCTTGGTAGGGGCCTATGATTGTAGTGTAGACGATGATCAACGAGATTGTTGGGTTATAGCCAGTGCAATGGGGGACAACTAATGTGGTTGATGCAAGTACTACACTAGAGTATGATGCTTGGTGGGCCACCCACATGCTAGTTCCATATCTACATCCTGATGAGCCAGCTCCGATGGAGAGGTTGGGGAGGGGACCAAGGGGTAGACTTAGAGGTTGAGGCCAAGGAGGTGGTGGCAGGGGGGACGGTGATAGAGGAGATGATGATGGTGGAGCCGGTGGAGGCAAAGAAGACAGAGGGAAAGGAGGTTGGGGGAGAGGATGAGATGGACAGAGGAGAGGCCCTGACTTGCTCTGATTCAGGAGGAGGGAGGGGGGCTATTGGGCAAGTTACCTCTATAGTGGGGGAGATGCAGATGGAGGAGAGGGAGGAGGATGTGGCCATGGAGAATGTCGGTGGAGAGGACATCGATGGAGAGGAGATGGGGGAGGACGAGAAGGAGGCCAATGAGTAGGAGGAGCATATTAGGGAGGAGGCACCAAAGGAGGTGCTATTGAGGAGATTGGTGATGACGAGGAGGCAAAGGATGCTGGAGACCAGGGAGGAGATATGGCAGCACAAATAGAGGCTCTCTAGACTCGGATGCAGGGTATGCGGATACGCATTCAAGATCTGGAGGGCCAGGTAGCTCAGAGGACTGGGGAGAGGGACATGGCTATCATTAGAGTCTAGAGGGCTGAGCAGCGAAGTATAGATTTCATGACTACTATTGGTGGGCCAGCCATGGAGTTTGCACAAGCTTTGTACCTATTGCCTGAAATTTTGAATTTAGAAAATTTCAAATTTTCAGTGTACTCTCAGACACTACATCCTGTCAAATCTCAAAAACAATTGATTTTGAAAATCCATAAAAGTTACTATGAAATCCTCTTTTGGGTTTATTCTTAACTCAATTCCATCCAATATGACTAGTTCATTATGCTGAAATAACTCACCATTTGAGAGATTTTAAACCTTTGATTTTCCCACTGGTGATTTGCAAATAAATTCAAAATCTAACTTCCTGATTACTGGAACTACAAATTTTTTTGGGTTTTGCTCAGAGACATCTCTTTACCCTATTGTCCAAATTTCATAAAAAATAGAACCACTATGTGACTGATATTGAATTTTTCACCCTGGATTCTATGTTGAAGTTAAAGTTTGATTAATCACTATGTGGTTTCAAAATATTATTTCTAAGGTCAAAATATAGGTAAAGTACAGTGGCGTTAGAAATTATTTTGGAAAATTTGAAAAGTCACATAGTTATAAGGGTAAATGATTTCTTTAAAAGGCCACAAGTTCATAGCAATGAAAGACTTTCTTAAAGTCATTTTTATGGGAGATTTCATACAAGTTATAAATTTGGTTTTTCAAAAGGGTAGAAACGTGCGAGATAAAGACATGGTTATGAAGTTAATGTTTGAAATAAATAACTTTATTTAAGCCATGTATTCCTATTGATCTTGAGGGTCCCACCAGCCAACTCTTTAAGTGTCGGGAGTTTGTGAAATATTTGAACCAAATACATTTTAAGGTTTGGAAAAAAGGCTAATGCCCAGCAATAAGAAGTCGGGAGATCAGGAGTTTCAAGAACTCCCAAACTCCTAACCTAAAGTTTGAAAGTTCTGACTATCCCCGACTCCCTGACAAACTGAGCCTCATTAAAAAGTTTCAAAGGTTTATTTCTCCAGTTAAATATACTCTCTTTGTTGGGAGTAACTAGGGTTTTGAAACTCACTGCATATTGGATAGATTGGAATGAAAGGTATCATGGATCTTTTCTATCTTCTCATAGTAGATCTTATGCAACACCAGTCTCCTTTATTCTCATTAACTGAAGCAAATAAGCTTGCATCATATAGGTGATTCTGACATATTGCATCCCTAAATGGCACATATAGTGTTATCTGCTAACTCCAGATGGGTTCGAGGAAACTATTGACAAATTTCTCTTCCCTAAATAAGATACAAATGCCATTGCCAAGTGCTGGATCGCATACTCTCAATGCCTACCAGCATTCTTCTTGTAGAGAAGCTCTATCAGATTTTAAAGTTCAAAATGCCAAGGTTGATATATATGCAAATTGTGGAGTCACAGATCAGGTGCGCGAACGGTTCACGAAATACTTCATAGAAATATCCTTCTCATGGAATCTAGAAACTGTGGTAGTGTATACACAAAATAGATTTGTTGAAGAGCTCAAAATTTCCAAATAGATGCCAGAGAAATTCTAGTTTGGAGGCAGCGTATTACAAAGGAAAAAGAATGAGCATTTTAGATTTAAATGATGATCACAAGATATGCACAAATGGATTCGTTGAAAGGCTCTAAACCTTCAAGCAAATACAGAAGTCAATTCTGCTACCATTGCTTGCATCCTCGGAGCTGTGCCAAATTGAAGGCTTTCGAGCAGGGTGTAAAGTAGTGGCACATCTATAATCATTTGTCGGGTTTGAATATGAACCATAACAGTGCATAATTATGGAATGTGGCAATGATATCAAGAAATAGTGGAATGTCATTTGCTTTCACCTCATATTCGAAGGCCACCTCTAGAATCAACGATTCATTCACTGTTGCTAGAACACATACACCAGGATTTGTCTTCATTGATGAAGTTGATACACCGAACCCAAATAGAAAGAGAAGCTTTCCGCTACTAATGAAATGCTTCAAAGAGATGTGGTACTTTGGGACTCAATGAATGCAGAATATGTACAAAATGAATTCATTGAATGAGCTTTAGAGACTTTCAAACTAGTGCAATCTATGGGTGTAAGGTCAAATGGAGAGTCTTAATAGTGCTCTTCACACCTGGAGTTTTGAGTAATGTAATATCACGTCCAGGCAATCACAAGGGCAAGCTTTTCTTGAGGGATATGTTTGGAGTGAGGGAGTTTGTAGTGGGATGTAAACAAGGACATTAAAGGTGAGATTGTAGATGCCTAGCACTGGGGATCATATTATTTGATCTTACATGGAAGAGTGCAGTGAATGTGAGCTTTGTGTTTGAGGCAAGAACAACATTTGTGAAGTTTTTTGATTCAACTTCTTGAGTAGAATTGCATACAGTGATAAGAAATATCATTCCTTTGCCAATGGAAAAACCAATCCATCATTTCTTTGGACTCTCAACATTCAGTAAATATATAGTGCTACATTAGCAGTGGCTTGAATTCCACGTTTGATACATTTAAGAATTTCATAGGAAAGTTATCACAACAAATATCAACCCCTGATGGGAGTTTCTTCACTCGTTTTGTTATTTAGTGATTTATTAGAAGTTCCCCAGAGTGCTTTATAATCATGATCAGGATGATTGGTAGAAATGAACTAGATGATTAGATATTTGTATGTTATCAAGACAGAAATGATGCCTGGGAAAGATATCAAAGAACAAGTCTGTATTCATCAAGAGGTTTGAATTTATTTGGTGTTGTCCTAGGTGGCACTGATTAGTTTTACTGGTGAATTATAGGTTATCTGACAGCTAAAAACTCATACCAAGTGTTCACAGAAATGAATCTACTGATTAAATTATTGTATTTCATCTGGAGAAGTTTGGATGATGCAGAATATATGTAATGTGGTAAAAATGAAACATGGCCTTCGGTTTATAAAGACATTAAGGAGTCATATTATTCAAAAAGATCATGTAAGCAAAAGGGGAATTTCAAGGTATTTGAAAAGTAAACTTATAAGTGAAAGAAATATCTTTTCAAGAATCAGTTATGGAAAAGATACGAAGATTTAGAATTTGAAACTACCTTCCAAGAAGCAGTTACAAAAAATTGAAAGGCTCTCCGAGAGAATTTATAATATGTAATTGGTAAACATTATAAGGGGATCTTCTTTTCGAGGTTGGCTGTGAGCAGAGGAAAGGGGAAACATAAATTTTATAGTTCTGATTATTTTCTGTAGATGTTCATTGTCTTTGTGCAATGAATATGAATGAAATATTAATGATTGTGAATGAGTCTTTGAGCTTTGGCAAGCATTTGAATGTTCTATTCCTTTGAGAATGTGTCATTCTTTGATGTTTCATTTATTTATCTGCAGCAAATGTTAGAATTGTATTGAGTCGAGTTAGCATGTTGCTAACAATCTGATCTTTGAGTCATTATGTTAATGGTTTGCCAATTTAATTCTCAGCATTAGATAGTAGTTTAAATCTTTTTCATCACATCTATTTTCATGGTTATGGATAGATGTTAGATTGCCTTTTCTGCTTTCTGGTGAAAAGCATACCCTATTTTAATCATTGCAAATTATTTGAAGGTAGTTGCACCTTGTAAAACAAGTAGAGAGCACTTGCAACTATCATTGCAAGTGACTCAACTATTGGTCAGGTCATCATTTGTGTGGGTGAGGGAGTATAAACTAAAGTGACAAAACTTTTAACCAACAGTATCGAGCAATGCAGGAGGCATAATATTACAAAGGCCTATACAAGGGGTTGGTGTGAGCATATCAGAGGGCATCGAGCTTCCAGAGCAGGAGTGCCAGCAGGTCTTACTCTTGGAGGTCACATAGCAGTGTGGGGGTTTCTCACTCTCAGAGGAGGGATTCACCATATGAGAGGCCATCTGGTTCTAGAGAAAGGTCAGAGCATAGGGGTCCTCCTTTGGGGCTAGTAGGATCTGGAGGCCATGATAGTGTTGGCTAGGCCACTTTGATAGACATGATGTATATTTTTTTATCAATCCTGTGTGCTCTAGTTTTTTTATTGAGCCTGCGAGCTCTATTTTTGACACATGGATTCAGATTGTACTGTGACACATTTTGATGATATATATATGTAGTGGTTTACTATGATGATGATCTCTTTATTTCTATATGCATGTGATGTGATGGATGTATGTGATATGCTCTTTTTATGTTATAGTTGCATTTTATGTTTCATGATTTATGATTCATGATGAGATGATGCAGTCCTATTTATTATGCACTATATGCTATGATGTTTATGATGTGATGTATGATGTGCCTCATAGATGCATATGTTGGGATGATATTACATGGTCATGTGATGGTTCCTTATTGCTATGTGATTCTTAATGTGGACTACATGGATGCAGATATGTATGTATTTAAATGTTTTATGATTGTTGTAGAATATATGCAGATGATGATTTTATGTGTTATAATGCAGTATTGATGATCTAATATGATGATGATATTTATGATGGTTATGGTATTATGCCTATGATGGGATGTATATGATAGACTAACATGTGTATGCATGTAGGCCTACGAGATCTAATGCACTCTTTGGTGTGTCACAATAGGCTGAATTATGATCAGAAGAAATGGAGATGAGAAATGCGTGAAGGATGAAGGCTAGAAGAATGGATCTAGATTTTTCCTTGAGAGATTTTTTATCTTCTTTCTTGCAATTGTTGCTTATCATCATAGAGCTTAATATGTCAAAAGACAACAATCACCATGGCATGTCAAAGGCCAAGGCGTAAATTGTGGTCCCTTGTGAAATAGGCACAAGACAGACAAGAAGTGCCTAGATTAGACTAAGTAACAATGGTATCTTGTCACTACATGCGATGAGATAACCATAGGGTATGCGAATCCTGATGCAAGGAAGCATGTATTCTTTCCAATTCATAGGATGTCTTTGATTCACACCCAATGGAATCTTGATCACATGCAAGAAACCTAGTTGCCCCAGTCATCTTGCCAAGACAAAATGCAAATAGAAATCAAAGAAAAGGCCCCGCTCTATCCTTGCTTCTCTTCATCACATAGGGACTACCTTGAGAAGCATAAGAATGAGACTGCAAATCAAACAAGACCGACGAGACTCAGAGTCAACAGCCATGTAAATCATATGTTGAGTGTGCATGTGTTTGTTTTGATTGGTTATGATAGGTTGAATAATGCCTGGTTTCATGATGGGAGGTGTGTCATATAAGATGCCTAGTCTAGTTTTGACAATGCCCCTACTTGTCTAAGGCAAGTGATAGGATTTGTGATTTCATATAAGATATGTGGTCTAGCTTCAAAAATGCCACAAGTTGTGAGATGTATGACGTGCGAGGATTTGATGATGTTTGAGAGATGAAACATGTCATCTAAGGTGTAAAGCCTGGTTTCAACTATACCCCATTCTATTTGAAAGACATTTGGGAATTGATGAAGATTGTCTATAGTGATGTGCGATTATCACTATGTGAGAAATGAGGAATGATTGCTTGGCTATTTTGATAAGCTATCTTGATGATGTGCGATGTTCTTTTCCTTATGAAAGACTGATTGATTTAGTTTGTTCAAAGTGTCCATCTTGTCAAAGGATGAATTATTATGACAGTTGACTCGATGGGCCCTAAGGGACTGACCTAATGTCTTGGGGGCTCATTGGAGACAACCTTGCCTATGTGACAACACAGAGACAATGTAGTTCCACTGGGTGGACTTTACATGACCTAAGACCTAAGGGTGGAATGCCTCAGGGGCTCATCGAAGATGGCCTTGCCTATGTGAAAGCTTAGAGGTGCCGTAGTTTGACAAGGTGGTTTGACACTATTTATTGCTTGAAGTTTTTTCTTGGTTATGTGATTTTTTGTGATTTTTAATGATATTTGATGTTTTTGGGATTTTTGAGAATATCTTGAGGTTTTTGGATTTTGAAGATATTTGGATATTTTGGGAAAATATTTGAATGTTTTTTGTGATTTTTTTGGAATATTTTGATTTTTTGGATTTCTAGAATATGTGAAAGGTGTCACCCAATACTGGTTGAGGATTAAATTGCCCCCAATTACGTATGGGACAAAGTTATGACCACAATGGGATGGGATGGAGTGATGATAAAATGTTGTGGGAAAAGTAGGAAGACACGAAATGTCCACTTATTTCCAAGCCATGAAAAGGACAATGTGGGTTATTATGGATTATGACATGGATTGTGGTGTGGATTACGTGTTATTTATTTGCAGAAAGTGGAAGACCAGATAGAGTGACGATAGACAATGGAGCCAAGATTGACTACACATAGCACCTGTTTGCCAGGTTTTCACCATGGTACTTATTCAAAGCGTCACCGAAGTGGTTTTCACTTTTGGACACATTATTTCCCTTTACTATTTTATTGCAATTTTGATTTTTTGATTTTTTGATTTTTTTAACATTTTTTGTACTTTTTTATATTTTTACTTTTTAGATTTAGGTATAATGTCTTCGAAGGTGCATGCTATTGATTGGCTCAGGTAGTGGTTCACCTTCAAGGGTAGCAAGTTGGTATGCTCCTGATCCATATGCTATTGTGATGATATAGGGACCCAACCAGTTTGGTTCAAACTTTCCCAACTTCTCCTTTTCCATTTGATTCTTAGGGTTCTCCTTCAAGACCAAGTCTCCAATGTTGAACTGTTGAACTCTGACCCTTTTGTTATAGCTGCACCGGAGATAGTTCTGATATGCTTGTAAGTGTACCAGAGCATTTTGCCTTCTTTCATCTACCAACTCGAGTTCATTTAGTCTAGATACTTGGTAGTCTTCATCGTCCATGAATTGCCTCAATGCTACTCTCAGGGGAGGTAACTTGACCTCGATAGGTAAGATGGCTTCAGAACCATAGACAAGGGAATATGGAGTGGCTTCGGTGAGGGTGTGGATGCTAGTGTGGTAGGCCCACAAGGTAGGATTGAGTTGTATATGCTAGTCACGACCAGTGTCATTGACAGTCTTCTTGAGAATTTTTATAATGGTTTTATTTGACGCCTCATCTTGACTGTTGCCTTGGGAGTAGTATGGAGTGGCGAAGTGGTGTTGAATGTGGAATCTTTCACATAATTCCCAAATGTCTTGATTTTTAAAAGGACAGCCATTGCCCATGACAATAGACTGAGGCACACCATACCAGCATATGATGTAGTTGAGGATGAATTTGGCTATTTGTTTGCCAGTGATGTATGTCATGGGGATGGCCTCAATCCACTTTATTAAATACTATGTGGCGGTGATGATAAACTTGTGGTCGTTGGTGGAGGTGGGATGGATTTTGCCCACGAGGTTGAGTCCCCATTGAGAGAATGGCCATGGAGATGTAAGTGGTTGCAAATATTGGGCAAGTGCATGCACAAGATCTCCATGTATCTAACATTGTCTACATTTTTTGGCAAAGTGGTAGGCATCCTTCTCCATGGTGGTCTAATAATATCCAGCTCTGATAATATTTTTGGCTAGAGTAGGACCACTAGAGTGAGCTCCACATATACCCTTGTGTACTTCACATAGATCCAATTGTGCTTCCTCGGTGTCGAGACATCGTAGGAGGGTATTGTCAAATCCATGGTGGTAGAGAGTGTCACCGATGATGACATATTTGGTAGATTGGCGTATGAAGGATTTACATTGATTGGCAGATAGGTCTGGTGGGAGAATTTGGTCATGGAGGTATGTATAAATGTCATGATACCAGGGAGACGTGGGACCAACTATTTTGCACACTAGCTCAAATTTAGGGACATCAAAGGCTAGGACCAATAGTTGTTCCACCAAGAACTTGAATTGAGGCACGTTTCTCAGGATGTCAAGGAGAGACGCAATTGTTGCCATTGCATCAACTACTCTGTTCTGAACTCTAGGAATCTGATCAAAGACCACTATGTTGAAATATAGCTTGAAACTATCAACCATTCTCTTATATGGCATGAGTTTATCATCTTTTGTGTCATATTCATTATTGACCTACTTGATGACGAGCTGTGAATCACCAAAAACTTGTAATGTTTTGATCTTCCAATTGACAGGCATATGTAATCCAGTGAGCAATGCTTCATATTTCACAATATTATTTGTACAAGGAAAGGCTTTTCGAAATGCTTTAGGGATGGCATCACCTTGAGGGGTAATGAACAAAATGCATGTGCCAGAGCCGTGATTTGTGCAAGAACCATCAAAGAATAGTGTCCATGTTTTGGGAACTTCTACAGTGAAGATTGATTCATCAGGAAAATCTATGACCATAGGATGATATGCTATTGTAGGTGCTTTTGCCAACTGGTTTGCAATCACTTGTCCTTATATTGCTTTTCAGTCAACATATTCCATATCAAATTTGCTCAATACCATAACCCATTTGGCCACTCATCCTGTCAGGGCTACCTTGTTGAGTAAGTACTTTAGTGGGTCAATCTTTGCAATTAGCATTGTTTGATGATTCAACATATAATATCCCATCTTTTGGGTAGAAAAAACTATGGCAAGGGAAGAGTGTTTAATAGGGCTATAATTTATTTTGTATCCCACTAATGTTCTGTTGATATAGTAGATTGCTCTTTCCTTTCCTTCCTTATCATTTTGTGCTAACAGTGCCCCCAGTGTTGAAGATGTTGTTGATATGTATAATAAAAGGGGCTTTCCTAGTATCGAAGGCATGAGAACTGGTAGTGACAGTAAATAGTCTTTGATCTTCTAAAAAGCTTCCTAGCAGTGTTCAGTGCATACGAAAGGTACCCCTTTGCTGAGTAAGTGCTAAAATAGGTGGCATTTGTTGGCTAGTTGCGCAATGAACCTCCTAATTAATTGTAATATGCCTTGTAGACTACATAGTTGTTTTAGATTTGTTGGAGGCATTTCTATTATTTCTTTCACTTGAGTGGGATCAACTTCTATGCCTCAGCGCAAAATAATATAGCCCAGTAGTTTGCCTAATGTAATCCCATACACGCATTTCTTAGGATTTAATCTGACTTTGTACTCTTCGAGTTGATTGAAGATCTGATCCAACACATCCAAATGAGTGTTTCTTGTGACTAATTTGGCCAATAAGTCATTGGCATAATCTTCCATGCGTGTGTGCATATAGTCATGAAAGATGGTTGTCATTGCTCTCTGGTATGTAGCTCCCACATTTTTTAGGCCAAAGGGCATGACAATCCAACAATATGTACCCCACGAACATGTGAAAGTTTTTTTTGTTTATCTTCCAGTGCTATCCTTATTTGATTATATCTTAAGAAACCATCCATTAGTGATAGCATTTCGAATCCAGCGATAAGGTCAACTATAATGTATATATTTGGCAGTGGAAAATTATCTTTCAGACACGCCTTGTTCAGGTCACGAAAGTCTTCACATATTCTAATCTGGCCATTAGGTTTTATAACTAGTACAAGGTTAGATACCCACTCTAGATAGTCTATTGGTCTAATAAAACCCACATCGAGTAGCTTTTTCAATTCTAGCTTTACTAAGAGTGCGATCTGTGGATGCATTTTTCTTAATTTATGCTTCACTAGTTTGGCATTTGGTAGCAATGGTAGGTGATGTAGGATAAACTATGGATCAAGCCTAGGCATATCAACATATGCCTAGAAAAATTGACTTGCCTTGCCAAGAAGAAATCTTTGAATTCAGGCTTCTCTTGTTCTGTTAATGACTCAACAAAATGAATAATCTTGGGCTCCTCTTCTGTGCAAACGTTGGTTTCAACAGTTTTCTCCACTAACAGTGGTAATCTCTCCTGTGTAATAGGCAACACTTCCATCCCTCCATCCTTGGGTGCCTCAGAGAGGTTTTCACCCTCAGATACATCCTTTATTTCTATTTCTTCATGATCAATAGGTGCCTTTAAGTTTTCACCTAGAGACCTATTTTCTTTTTTGTTTCCACTTTTGTGACTAGAGGGTGGAGTTGATTCTCTAAAGTAAGCAGAGTCATTGAGATCCATGATGTATCCAACTTTATGATCCCCTAGAGGTATACCTTCATGAAGTCACATGAGCTCGGCAATGGCTTCGTCATTCTCAAATAAATCCAAGCTAGGTGGAGTTTGTTGACCCCAGTCTATGAGCTCGGGATGGACTAAGGGCAAGCCATCATCGTTGTTTAGGTAGCTTATGGTTATGGGAGTTAAAGTGAAAATGGAAGTATTATCAGGATCCCAAAAGATGTTGATCCATGTAGCACCATCGAGTAGGTCAAGTGTGGAAGATTCAGGCTTGGGTTCGGGCAGGTCCCTTGATGTTTCCCTATCCTTGAAAGTATTTGCATCCTTACCCAAAAGTAACTTAGTACTAGGAGTGCTCTCTCTTCGTGATGTATACCATAGCCCCTTATTGCGAGGTCGCATGGTTGGTTGAATGGGTTTTGTTCTACCATTTTTGTTAGGCCCAGGCCCACTATGCCCATTGTATACTTGTTGTTTTACAAATTCATAGCCTTTTCCGTATCATTCCATAGACAATTGTACGTGCTTGACCTCTTCTTCTTCCTTGTAGAGACACTTAGAGACATCATCATCTACATCATCTTTGTTTAGTTCTCCCCATTTTGTAAAGATGGTGGGGGTAGCAGTGATGGTCTCCTTAGGTTTGATTGGGCCAGGTTTTCCGTGAGACCTTGGTGACCTTGGGAGTTTGCTAATGTAGTATGACCTTTCTATATTATATTCCCCACATCCTTTGTCTTGGATATGAACTTTATGTTTTTGTGGAAAAATGAAGGTGGTGGTGGTTTTTGATAAGGTAGATGGTTTAGCATAATGTGATGAGGTGGAGGGTGAAATTCCCCTATTTATAGGTACTTGATGTTGTGGAATTTCTCTCAGGTGGATCCAGTATTTGGACATGTTGGGATTGCCGTGTATGGTGATCTCTGTTCCATTGTAAGGGAATTTAATACACTGATGGTAGGTGGATGGCATGGCCTTCATGGCATGGATCCATGGTTGACTGAGTATGAGATTGTAGGGGAGTTCAACATCCAAGACGTGAAATGTGGTATTGAGAGTAGTAGGCCCAACTCATATGGGAAGTGAGATCACTCCCTTGGAGGAACGTCCAGCATCGTCGTAAGATGTGATGACAATTCTCTTGGTGGGGTCCACACATTCTTCTGAGTAACCCAATATCATCATTAACTTTAAAGGACATATATTCAATCTGGCTCCACCATCTACAGGACTCATATAATCTTGTGTTTGTTAATGAAGACCTCGAGGTGTAGTGGGTCAGTGTGATTGGGTCATTGTGAGGGTACATCATGTTCAATGAAACTGACATGGTTGGAGGTGGCTAAATGTCCCACCATGGCTTGGAATTGATTGACATTTAGGCCCATGGGAATGGAAGATTCCAATAAAGCCTTGTCCAGAATGGCCTTGTACTCCGAGGATAGGCGAAGTAGTTCGAAAATGGATATTTGCACTGGAGTCTTTTTCAAGTGATCCAAGAGATTATATTGGGTCTTTGGTTTTGCATTGGATGGATTAGATGAATTAGATGGGGCACCTTGTAGTGTTACCTTGGTGCTATGAGTGGTGATAGCACACACAAGACGAGATTGTATGGTGATCATGGAGACATTATTATCAAAGGCACAGATGCTGTTAATGGTGTCCTCATAGGTGATGTTGATGTAATTAACATGGTCATGTGGCTTAGTTCCTGAGGTGGAGGTTGTTCTCGATCCGTGATTTTGAAAAGGATCTTGAAAGATGGTGTGATCAGTATTAGCGGAACCTTGTGGTTTATCAATGATGACATCTCCTTGGTCAATAAAATCTTGTATGATGTTTTTCAGCTTGTAACAATTTGATGTTTTGTGTCCTTTGATTTGGTGATAATCACAAAACTCATTGTCATTCCATGAAGGTAGTTTAAAAGCGGGGTCATATGGCTTGACCTTCAGTAATTGGATGAGGTTGGATTGTAACAACTTCTTGAGGATTTTCTCAACAGGTTCTGTTAGGGGTGTAAAGTTTGGTCGAGGATTATTATTCCTTAGAGGGGGTCTTCTTTGATTATTTTGAATTGCATTAGTTTGTTGTTGTTGTTGTTGAATGATTAGTTGATTATTTTGCACTGGGGGTGCTTTGAGTGTGAGAACAGGGCCGGTCCTATTGATTGTTTTTGTGTCTACAACCCCTTCATTGGTGACATTCTTGTTTTGAGACCAAAACTTGTTCTTGTCATAGGGCGGGTTTTGGGTGTTTTGGTTCTTGTTGAAAATTTTGATTGTACCCTTAGCTATGAGGGCTTTCTCAATGGTTGTTCCCTTTTCAATGGCTTCTCCAAAGGAGGTGCAACAATGGATTTCCATTTGGTGCATGAGTTCTTTGTTCAAGTTCTCCATGAAAATTGGTACCAATTGGTTTTTGGGAATTTGACATGGGCATTTGCTAGCTAGGCTCCTCCACCTTTGGAAGGAGATAAAGGTTTCCCCATCTTCTTGTCTAGTATGACATAAGGTGGCGACATTAACATCCGTCTCAATGTTATAAGAGAAGTGAGATATGAATTTGTCTACAAGTTCGGTCCATGTCCTAATTCTCATGGGAAGGTGTGTGAACCACTCAAGTGCTTGACCTGTGAGGCTCCTTAGGAATAATCTCATCAAATATGTGTTCTCATATGAAATCTTGAGACATGTGTGAAATTCCCACACATGCTCTATAGGAATTCCTTTTCCCCTATATTTGTTGAAATTAGGCACATTGTAGTTTGGTGGGAAAGGTGGCATGTAAATGCTTCTGTTGAAGGGATAAGGACATAAGTCTTCCATGGAATATCCCTTCTTTGTGGTAGAGACTTGCATGTTTGAGAAGCATTGTTCTAGTGTTTGTATCTTGTTTACCATGGCCTCAAAGGAAGTCAATGATGTGTCCATGGTGTTTGTGAGTGCATTTTGAGGCGGGTTACCCATGTTTAGTGCCGATGTGTTTTGGGATCCCAAATTTGTAACAAGTGGGTTGGTATGTGTATTGAAAAGGATGTGTGATGAAGAGGCATTTAGGTTTTGATTGTTGGGTATGTATGTGGTATTAGGATTAATGTATTGGAAATGGGATGAAGCATTTGTGGTATGTTGGTTTTGGATGTTGTGAGGATTTTTTTGGAAAAGGGGGTTTTGGTTTTGGACGTTGTGGGGATTTGTTTGGAAGAGGGTGTTTTGGTCCACTTGTTGTTGCATAGGATTCGAATGGGTGTTTTGATGTGATGCACTAGCATTTTGATTGATGTTTAGATGAGACGTGTTGATGATTTTGGGCAATGGTGTGATTTTTGGCTGGTACCAATGTTTGTGTAAGTGTTTGGTATGGCATTATTGTTTTGACAATTTGGGTCTATATATTGATGATTCAAGACATTGTTATGAGTGGCATCAACATTCACATAAGTGTTGGATATAGTGTTATTATTTTGATATTACGGGTCTACATATTGATGATTCAAGACATTGTCATGTGTAGGTCCAAAGTTCATGTTCACGTTCGGTATGGTGTTGTTGTTTTGACTAAGGGGGTCTATGTTTGGATTGCCTAAATTGTTTTGAGGCCCAAGGTTCAAGTTTACATTTGATGTGGTGTTAATCCCATGTGTTTATCCCCTAGAAGTCACTATGTGTATCCTTCATGTTCTTTTGTTTTGATTCATATTCATCAAAGTGAAGGGGTTTGCAAAATTTAGTGGTTGTGATGTGGTGTTTGCATTGTTGGTGTCAAATGGAGGAAGTGTATGGGAGATTGTGGAGTCTTACGATGTTTCCCCTATAGGAATATTGGCATGTTCTTTTGTGGTATTCGTGTGGCTAGTGGATGGTGTTGTTTGTCCTTGGCTTTGTGCAATGTTGTTTGATGGCGATCCTACAATCATGTTAATGTCGACTCCTGGGGGAAGCTTGGTACCATTTTGCAAAACTCTCATGAGGCAGTTTTACAGATTTCCTGCAATCATCTCATCTAAAATTCGCAACAACCTAGTGTCTTGGGAAGCTTCTTCAATTTCTTGTTGTGAGATTCCTTGGTCTTCTTCTCGTAAGAGGATGTTCTCAAAGGGATTTCCCATATTGGATGAGGTTCCAAATCTCATGGTGTTTGTGAGATGATATAAGGATTCTCCCTTTCTTTTCTTTTGCAACCATGTCTCAACCATATAAGACCTACTAGCTTATGGAGAATGAATTTGTCCTATGGATGGAAATGCAACGTGGTATGTTTTTGGTATTTTTCTTGGGATATATAATGGAAATGTGACTAAGGTTGGAAATGCACCTAGGAAAATGACCTAATGGGGGTATGTTAATGCTTTGAAATTCACCTAAGACTAAGACTATGGTAGAGGCGTATGATTATTAGTCTTCAAAAAGTTTAGCTCCAAGAGGGTACTATTGTCTACTAATGACCCTTTCAAAAGCATAAGTTGGATTTATCAAGACCTTGAAGTGTTGATGTAGATGAAAGTGATTGATTGAAGTGAGCTCATGAGTTGAGGCTTCACTTTGAAGGATGTACTTATACTAGACTTGTGAGTATTAAGCCTAAATTGTGATTGAGTTGGAAAAGATATCAAGGTCTCTTGGTCCAAGTTTGTACTTATGATGTAGTCAAGCTTCGACAGTTTCTCCTTATGTTTCAACCTTAGGAAGACTAATTTTTAATAACCTCTTTAGATGTCGAGGGTTGAACTCTAATGTTCTAATGGCTAGCTAAATGGTTTGGACAATATTGAAAATGTAATTTGATTCTACGGAAATGAAGTTATGCAATCTAATCCTAAAAGGACAAGGTGAGTATGCAAATTGATCCTAAAGAGATGAAATTGAAAAAATAATCCTAAAGGGATGAAGTTGGTCTATGCAATGGATGAACAGAACTAGTAGGTCTAAAATGTTTTGACACAGTTGCAGTCAGATTTGATTGGGAGAGCAAGTTTTCAAAGGATCCCCTAAAATTTTTGTACTATAAGAAAATGCATCACACGGGCCTGCAGAAGCATCACAAAGGTCTATAGAGGCGTCACACAATTCTACAGAGGCATCACAAAGTTCTGCAGAGGTATTTTAAGGAGCTGCAGATGCATTCTATTATTTGTAAATGTGTTGTAGGGTGCTTCAATGGTGGTTTATTTCTCAGCGTATGCGTTGCAGAACCCTACGAATGCGTTTCACTATCTAAGGGAGCCTAAAATAAGTTTTTTGCATTTGTTTGATAGTTTTGTTGGAAAAAATAGAAAACACTTCACACATAGAAGACACTTAGCATTCAGTTTGGCTATCACTCTTGACTTGAGGAACATATGTGTGTGTTCGAGGGATATCCAACCCCAAATTTCCATAGGTCTTAATCACAATTTCAAGAACAGTTCGTACATACAAGATAATTTCTATCCCTAAGGTCAATGGTTGATGGTAGCTTGTTCAAGACCACAACTTGGAATCTTTGTCGACTCAAATGTCATCACACCTAGAGTGGTTGTGTACATTCTTTTGCCTTTGTGAGAGAGGATGGATAGGGGCCTCCTAGAATGAAAGGATAACCCAATCACCCTTACCCTGAAAAGCTACGTATAGCTTATGCTAAGCCCAAGATTCCCATCTCATCTCAAGGGAGCCTTATGGTGAGAATATAGAGAGGATTATGTGTCCTCTTCCCTTGAACAAACCACCACAAGGTCAAAAAGGGGTGGGCCTCTAACTAATTTGTCTTCTAGTCACAGCTCAAGGACTTACCACCTTGTGAGCGTCTAGCAAGCCACTTAAGGCTTTAACCAATCCTACTTGTGGTACTAACAAATACCTCACATAAACATGGGTAGCTTGCACTTTTGGATTGGCACTATACGGTAAAGGCTAATGGTAGTTTAGACTTGGCTTTCACCTTATCTATTTGTATAGCAACCCGAGGGAAATATCACTTGGGGTCGCCAACAAGTTCTCCTTCCAGATGTGTCTCAAAGGTAGGCCCACTCTAAAGGGTAACAAAAGTGACACAAGTGAAAATGCTTTTGATCTCCAACTTCATACGATGATGCGAGGAGAGAGCATATGCATTTGACTCAGCCACACTAGACAAAGTTCATTTACCTTTAGAAATTTAAGTGTGTGGTGTGATTTATAAGAATGTTGAGAAGAGCTTTTGATTCCCAAGATCAATTAGAGTGCGATGTAAAAACATACACTTCTTCACAACATAAACAAAATCACCAAACAAAGAAGACAATGATGCAATTTGTTGTTCTTTTTCACCCCAATGAATGTGAGAGATGCAAGTTCTTTTTAAAGCCAAATGAGTGAAATATGCATATTGTTATTCTTTTTAACCTAAATGTGTGAAAATATGCAGATTGTTGTTCTTTTTAACCAATGAGTGTGAAAGACACAAGTTGTGATTCTTTTTAAACCAAATGAGTGTGGTTCTTTTTAAGCCAAATGAATGTGGAAGCAAACAGATTGTAGTTATTTTTAATCCCCAATTAAAGTGTTCCTAATCTAACCACACACACATATGAAATGAAAGAAAACCTTGCAACAAATAGGTTAGTGATTTCAAGCAAAGGTTCTCCCCCAATGGACGCCACAAAGTTGCAGACCAAAGATTAGTAACAGAATAAAACCCCTAATCCTATTGTGCAAACAAAGAAACCAAAATGAAAGTAACCCTAAAAACTCCCTATTTTTACCAATTATGATGCGGTGTAGAATATCTTAGATGCATCATAGAGAATGGCGATGGTGTTGCACAGGGTCTCGGATGTAGTCTACTATCAAAAGGATGAGTCCAACAGGGTCTCAGAAGCGTTGCACAGAATGGTGACTGTGTCACAGAGAATGGTGACTGTGTCATACGAACCTACAAAAGCATCGCTCTGTATCTGCAAGTCAAAAGCAACAGAAACAATCATGACAACAAATGAAAAAGGACTTCAATGATAAATATAAAACCCTAGGAGAGTAGAGTCACTTCCCTAATGCTAGAAAGATGAGAAACTTTCAAACATTCATAGGGCATACTCAAATGATCAAATAGGTTTACACAAACCCTAGATAAGCCCCTAGAAACATAAACCCTAATGCTTTGAAAAGACCCTAATGAGATAAACAACTGAACATAGGGTTAAAAAAACAAATAAAGCATCAGAAAGTATGATTGAAACTCTGCAAAACCAAATGGGTGAGGCCAGATAGAGAAAACAAAGAGATTCTATCTAATACATAGTCGAATGCGTCACATAATCCCTCTGAAGCATCGCAGACTCTAGCTAATGCATTCGACCATATTACGCATGCATCACACAGAGCGACAAAAGCGTTGCATGAACTTGCAGATGTGTCGCATTGTTCTTGCAAACCCTAAAATCACAAATTCATAGAAAGTATAGATGATTCATGTCAAGTTCACCAAATGATGTTAGGGAAAACATTCTAAGACCTACATGTTAGGATTAAGGTGCCATCAACCTTGTAAATCCTATGTAATTAATTACTCCTAATATTGTTTGTAAATCACCCATAAGGGATGAAATGTTTCACCAACAACAGTCTTGTTTCAGCTACATGTTTATATCCGATCCTTGATGCTCATTCGTCCACAATGGGGGGTTACAGGGGGTTTCCCCCCTGCGAGGGGTCCGGGGGGATCATCCCCCTAGCGGGGGGTCCGAGGTCACACACCTCAGTGGGGGTTTGGGGGCAGTGCCCCCAAAACCACATTTTATTTGATATTTTATTATTGTGAATCTAGACCATTCGTCATTAGGTCACAGATCTGACGGTTGATATTTTGTTAGTTATCTTGCCCTAGAAGGCAACCCCCTTTTATAAGGATATTTGTACTATGTTTTTATCAGAGTTGAGAGTAATAGGTGCTGCTGGATTGAAGATTGAAGGAGAGAGGAAGTGCATGTATTGTAATCTCATATATTTGAAGATAATACAACTTGGAGCCTCTTTTCTTGGTGGAGTTTTTTACCTGAAAGGGTTTTCTCTATGTTACATACTATGTCATGTGTTCTGTTCTTAATGCTTGTTATTTCTGTGTAGTGGGTTTTAAGTTTTGTTGCAATCTCCATTGATTCTATGTTGTTTAGAGGATAATAAGGTTTGAATTAGATTTTTATTGTGTGGTTTGCACCTTCATTTCTAACATTTGGTATCAAAGCCTAGCTAGTTTTGATTCTTGGGTGGTAGTGTGAAGGTTTTTTAGTTGCAATGGGAGATTTGGTTGTTTTTGTTTACAGATCTTGTGTAGATATCATGGCTTCATCCACTATTGCTTCTACCTCTCGGTTGGACATTGAAAAGTTCAATGGCATAGGGTACAAATTGTGGAAGCTAAAAATGAAGGATTTGTTGGAAGAAAGAAACCAGTGGTTGGCTATTATGAATGAGACGAAACTTGATGATGTTGCTCCTGATGAGTGGGAAAGATTGGATAAAAAGGCATGAGGTACAATCCAGTTGTGTCTAGCAGATTCTATTCTACTGAATGTTGTGAGTGAGAAGCCTGCACATAGCTTGTGGAAGCGATTAGGTGAGATCTGCCAAGCTAAGAGTATAAACTTTATTTAAAGCGTAAGTTATTTTCCATGAAAATGAAAGAGGGTGAATCGGTTGCAGAGCATTTGAATTCATTTAATTTGTTATTGAGTCAACTAGCATCTATAGATGTGAAGGTGAATGAGGAAGATAATTGTATATTACTTCTCTGTTCTTTGCCTGAGCCATGGGAGAATGTTGTTTTGGCTATCACTGCTAACCTCATAGATCCAAAGTTGGATGCTCTTGTTTCAGTTTTGTTGTCACATGAATTGAGGAAGAAAAGTTTGGATAGTTCAGGGGATGCTCTCAGTGTCAGGGGAAGGTCTACGAAAAGAGGACCAAAAGGAGATCAGAAAGGGGCTAAGGACAAGTCCAAGGGCCGATCTAAGACTCCTAGGAAGAAGAATAGAGTTAAGTATTGGAACTGCGGTAAAAGGGGATATGTGAAGGAGTGTAGGAACCCAAATAAATAGTGGGAGAGTGCTTTTGATAAGTCCTTGAATGCAGGTGAAGATGTTTTACTTTCTGCATGTAATGTTGTTTCTAATGAAAACTGGTTAGTTGACTAAAGATGCTTGTTTCATATGACCCCACATAAGGAATGGTTCTCCACATATGAAGAATATAATGGAGGTAATATCTACCTTGGAGACAACTCTACATATCTGATAGTTGGTAAAGGCAAGGTATTTCTATATTTCAATGATGGGAGGATTAAAACCCTCCCTGACATTTATCATGTTCCTAGATTAGCTAGAAATTTGATTTCTATTTCAAAGATGAATGATTTGGGAATGCATGTGACTTTTGACAAGTATAACTGTAGATTGGTGAGAGGGAACTTGGTGGTAGCGAAGGTGAAGAGATTGGGAAACATGTTCAAGCTTGAAGCCACTATAGTTTGTAATGCCTCCTATGTATATGAGGCTAGTACTGAAAATACATATATGTTGTGGCATCGTAGATTGGGCCACACTAGAAATAATGTTTTAAAAACTATTATGAATAAAGATTTGTTGGATGGTTTCTCTTATTCTAATTAGCACTTTGATTTCTATGAGCATTGTGTGTTTGGTAAACAAAACATAATATCATTTCCTTTAGGAAGCAATAGAGCAAAAGAGAAGTTAGAAATTATTCATATGGATGTGTTTGGACCTGTGGATAGTGATTCTATCAGAAAATCTTGTTATTTTTTTACCTTCATTGATGATGTGTCTAGATTTACATGGATTTATTTTATGAAACACAAATATGAAGTTTTCACTAAGTTTAAGGAATTTCAACTCTTAGTAGAGAACCAATGATGTTGAAGATAAAAATATTAAGATCTGACAATGGAGGGGAATATTGCTCTAAGGAATTTGATAAGTTTTACAAGCATGCAGGTATTATCAAATAAAATACAACTCCGTATACACCACAATAGAATGGTGTTGTAGAAAGGATGAACTAAACAATCATGGAAAGGGCCAGAAGTATGTTGAGTGATGCATAGTTGGATAAATGATTTTGGGCAGAGGCTATATGTACTGCTTGCTACTTGTTAAATAGATCTCCTTATAAGGTTGTTGATTCAACACCTTATGAAGTGTGGATAGGTAAGAAACCTTTTGTTTCATATTTAAGGGTTTTTGGCTATGAGGCTTTTGTTCATGTGCCTAAGGAAAAATAATCTAAGTTGGATCCAAAAGCTGAAAAGTGTTAGTGTAGGTTTTTATTTCCTAGTTGGGTTATTTATGTTTCCCTATATTCCTAGGTTTTTCTTACACTTCTATTAATCTCGCTTAGGTTAATAAAGCATGTCTTATTAGGTGAGTGGTTCCGAGGTGTCATCTTTCTACATGTGAGCATTCATTAGTTATCTTGGGAAGATACTTTGCTATCTTTAGTCTGATAGATGCCACCTCCTCCCTCTCCCTAGTCTATATAAGCATGCTACCTGGCTTGTATTTTGCATCTTTTACTTTTGCATCCTCTTAGTGCTATTTTGCTTCTAGCATTTGCATTACTCTCTTGGAGACTAACTCCATGTTGCTATTTTGATTTCGTATCATTTGCATTCATAGTTTAGATATCTATTATTTGCACTAGTTTTCTGGGTTAATAATCTTTTCAGATTCTAAAATGGTATCAGAGCTATTCTATGTGCAAGAGTAGATTTTAGTTTCCTTATTTTAGAAATTGGGGGGGCTAATTAATCTTATTGCAGTTTTTTGAAAAACCCAGTATGCTCTTCTCTTGCATCTTTGGATGATCTTGAGAATCAGAAAAGTTTGACAGAAACTTTTTTAATCTCTAGGGTTTGCACATGTGTTTTATGAAATCTAGGTGATTGCAGCATTTCTGGTTATACTGGCAGCATTTTTTACTATTCCAACGTGTCTAGGAGGCTTGAGAAAGTCAGATTTGGCTTTCATTTCACCAAAATCAAAGATTGTCATACATAGTTGCAAAACTGGGGTTTTGAGCTCAAATCTGACAACTAGCTTGCATATTTGGTGCTTCAATCAATATTGCAAGTTCCAGCATGTCATTTCTTGTCTTAGGTAGCTGATTCAGCCTTTGCATGTCATTTTTTGGTTGCTGGGGTCATTTTTTGTAGCTAAAAGTGTTATGTTTACACTGGATCAACATCTTCTGTACATCAGCAAGAAAAATGTCTTCTGGGTTTTGTTCACAGCACAAAATAACTATCTGGGTATCTTTCTTTTTTTGCATGTAGTCTATATATTTTGCAAAAACACACTCAGAAATCTACAGCAAGACCCCTCTCCATTGGCAGTTGCAGTTCTGAAGGCAGTTTTCAAAATACTCCGTTCTTGCTCATACGAACTCCTTTTTCCCACGAATTTTTTTTTTGGCTATTTTTTTGTGCTCTATGCATTAGTGCAGACTTTTTTTGATTTTGATGCTGAGATTCTTCAAAAATTGCAGATTCTCAGTTGTGACATTGCATAGTTCTCGTTTTGGAAACTTTGGAAAATCATAACTTTCACATAGGACCTCATATCAAGGCAATTCATTTTTTTGAAAGTGCATGATTTTTTGAGTAGATCGCAGTGGTGTTGTTTATTTATTTGGATATTGTGTCAAAGTTGTATTTTCAACATATGCTCTTCATGAGGGTTTTGTAATGCATTGAAATCAAGACCACTTAATATTTCTTGCTCGTGGTAGTTGTAAATGCACTAATATAAAGTGCCAAATCATATTTTCTTGGGGGGGTTCTTTGATTGAGTGAAAGGGGGGGTTGTCTTGGTTGGGTTCTCTTCTTTTCAGTGCTTCTTCTCTGCATTTCTTCATCATGGATCAAACAAATCTGCCCATCCTAACTCTATACAATTACTTTGTGTGGAAATCACACATGACAATTCACTTAAGGAAAGATGGACTAAATATGATAAGTATGGGACTTGAAACTGAACCTGTAAAGATGAAGATAAGCCTAAGTGGTTTAACAAATGTGATGAAGCATATGGAACATTGTGTTTGTCTATTTCTCCTGATTTGCTCTTTCACATTGAGTCTTTGAATACACTAAATGAAATCTAAACAAAGCTAAAAAAACTATTTGGCACACAAGATTCAATGAGGGGTCATATGTTGGAAAATGAACTAATTAGTTTAAGTCTAGACAATTTCAACACAATCCAGGATTTCTTCACTAAATTGAAATCACTAAGGCTGCAGTTAAAACAATGTGGAATTGAAAAAAAAGATAAACAATTGATTCTTAGTATTCTCTCTAAGCTAAGTTTAGAATATTTTGTGTTTGTTTCTACCTTCTATGCTACTAAGGGTGCACTTGGTACTCAATTCACCATGCCATCTTTAGATGATTTTGCTGTCAGTCTCACTCAGGAACAGGACAAGCTAATCTAGATGGGCACTCTTAAGTCCTCTAAGTCACATGCCTTAGCTGCCAACCAAGGCACAAAAGAACAAAAAGGACAAAGTAGTAACAACAATAGTAAGGATAAGAAACAAAAGAATAGCAAGGAGAAGAAGGATCAGATATCGGTTTCTTCAAAAGCAACTAATGAGACCCAATCTTCCAAGGGTGACAAGCTTCAGAAAGAAAGGGTCCAATGTGCCTATTGTAAAAGACCTGGTCATGATGAACATAAATGTCTGAAGAAACAAATTGATCACTTGACACACATTCTTGAGAAGAATAATATCAGTGTTCCTGAGTCTATCAAACAGAGTTCTAATGAGGGGTCTAATAAGGCAAAAGAAAATAGTAAGGGGAAAGAAAAGGGCAAGGCCCTTGTTGTAGTTGCTTCTTCACCATCCACGTGGGTTCTTGATTCGAGTGCTTCGCACCATATGGCTTCATCTAAGGAAGAACTTGCATCTTTGGAGCCGTGTACTATGCCTTCTATTTTGATGGCTGATGACACTCCTGTTGAGGTGTGTGGGAGAGGGTCTGTTGATGTGGGGGATGGCACATTCCATGATGTTCTTTGTGTGCCCTCATTATCAACTAATCTCCTATCGGTATACCAGATCACTCACACAGGTTCAGGCAAGTGGCTTGAGTTCACTCCTGATTCAGTGGAGATTCGTGAGTTGCACAGTGGTTCTACAGTTGCAGTTGGGAGAGCAGATCATCAATCATGGCTCTATCTATTTTCTCACTTTGTTCTTGATCCTCCTTCGATTGTTTTGCTCACTCATTTTAATGATGTGAGTAGATTATGGCATGAGCGGTTTGGCCATCTTAACTTCCGTTACTTGCAGCAGCTCAACCAACAGAGCATGGTCAAAGGGTTACCTTCAGTTCAGTTTTCAGGTGGTGTTTGCCAAGTTTGTATTCTTGGTAAACATCCTAAGGAAAAGTTTGATAAAGGTAAGGCATGGAGAGCTTCATAGATACCAGAGTTAGTTCATAGTGATTTGGTTGGTCCATTTCAGCATCCTTCTTTTAGTAGGGCTAGATATGTCCTCACATTCATTGATGACTTTTCTCAATATACTTGGGTGTACTTTCTCAAACAGAAGTCAGAGGTATTTGATCATTTTTAGGACTTCAAAACTTTTGTAGAGAAGCAATCTGGGAAAGCCATCAAAGTTTTGTGCACTGACAATGGTGGTAAGTATGTCAACCATTGGTTTGAGAAGTTTTGCACTTCAGAGGGGATTGATTTGCAACATTCAGTTCCATACAATCCTCAGTAGAATGATGTTACAGAATGGAAGAATAGGTCCTTGAAGGAAATGGCGACCTGCATGATTCACTTCAGATCTCTTGCACCACAGTATTGGGTAGAGGCCATTAACTGTGCTTGTTATATCTAGAACTGTGTTCCTCACCGAGCATTGAAGGGAGTCACTCCTTTTGAAGCTTGGAGCTGTTGGAAACCATTAGTTAAGCACTTTCAAGTTTTTGGTTCTCCTACATGGGCCCACATTCCTGTAGAGAAACACAAGGCCTTGGATCCGCAGGGCAGACCTTGCGTATTTGTAGGTTATCCTGATGGTGTGAAGGGTTATCAATTGCTCCACCCTACTACACATGAGTTATTCATTGAGAGGAGTGTTCAGTTTGAGGAGGGCTCTTCAAGCTCACTTTCTATCACTTCTCCAACTCCTACTTTGACATTGGAGTCACTTGGGATACATGACAGATCTTCTGATGAGTCAGATTCACCTAAGTAGTCTTCTACCGCCACTTCTGATGCAAAGAGTGATTCAGAGGACTCGCCTCCTTCCTGTCCTAGTCATCATTCAGAGGATGATGATTCTCCTCTAGATTCTCCATCTTTTGGTCCACTTTGGACTAGATAGACCTTGCAATCTATAGGTGATTGGGTTGGGGATCCATTAGACACCAAGCAGACTCATTCATAGTTCTAGGATGCTCCACATGTCTTCATTGCTACTACCTCAGATCCATAGTCTTTTCATGAAGCTTCTGGTGTTCCTGAGTGGGATACAGCTATATACGACGAGCATAGTTCCTTGATGAGGAACCACACTTGGGATCTTGTCCCTCTTCCTAAGGGAAGAAAACTTGTTTGATGTAAGTGGATCTATTAGACAAAATTTGTAGCAGATGGGTCGATTGACAAGCATAAGGCTCACTTTCTCACCAAAGGATTCTCCCAGGTTCCTAGGATTGACTACTCTAAGACTTTTGCGCCAATTGCCTGAATGAATTCCATCTGACTTGTTCTTACCATTGTTGTAGCTAATCGTTGGGAAGTACACCAGATGGATGTGAAGAGTGCTTTTCTTCATGGTGACTTTCAAGAGGAGATCTACATGGAGCAGCCACAGGGGTTCCTTTAGGATTCCTCACTTGTGTGTTGTCTTCGAAAGTCTCTTTATGGCCTCAAACAGGATCCTCGAGCCTGGTATGCCAAGATGGACTCCTTCCTTCTATCAGTTGGGTTCACTCGATGCCATTCTAATCCCAATGTCTACATTCTATAGCAGGATGATTCACTACTATTTCTGGTTTTGTATGTTGATGACTTGTTGATCATAGGGAGTTCTTCATCCACCATTGGGGCTGTCAAAACTGCCCTTCATGACAGGTTTTTGATGATTGACTTGGGCTTGTTGCATTACTTTCTCAGGATTGAGATCTTTCAATCTTCTTCTGGGATCACCATCACACTATCCAAGTATGCTCTAGATTTGCTCTTGAGGTTTCATATGGCTGACTGTAAGCCTTCTTTGACTCCTTTTCTTTTTGGAGTTGAACTTAAGGTTCAGTGTTCTTCTCCACTTCTTGATGGCACTTTGTACTGACAGCTTGTTGGGAGTCTCATTTATCTGACTCATACGAGACCCGACATTTCATATGCAGTAGGCAGGGTCTCTTGATTCATGTAGGAGCCTCACAAGCTGCACTGGAAAGCAGCCAAGCAAATCCTTCACTACATTCAGGGTACTCACAGTTTTGAGATTCACTATGCAGCGGGCATTAAGCTTGACTTGGTGGGCTACACAGATTTAGATTAGGCAGGTGATTCTTAGGATCGCAAGTCTACTTTAGGTTACAGCTTCTCACTTGGTTGAGGTCTTGTTTGTTGGTCAAGCAAGAAGCAGTCTGCTATTGCTCTATCTTCTACTGAGGCCAAGTATTGGGGGGCTATGAATGCCACCACTGAGACCATTTGGCTTTAGAATCTTCTCACTGAGTTGTTTATCTAGATCAGATGGCCATCAGTCATATTTTGTGACAACCAGAGTGCCATTCAGATCTCACGCAATTCAGTCCATCATCAACGGACCAAACACATAGAGGTCCACATGCACTACATCCAGGAGCTCATCCATGGCCACGTCATCAACCTTCGCTACTATCTGACTTCCAAGCAGGTTGCTGATATCTTCACCAAACCCTTCACTGAGAGCAAGTTCCTTCATTTATGAGCTTTGCTGGGGGTGCAGGATGCTTCATCCTCTGGGGGGCTTCTTCCTCTCGCTCGGAGTCCTGACTCTCTCTACTTTTGGGGGGGTCTCTTTTCTCTCTCTTTGGGGGGAATTTTATGTACATGGGCACCTCATTAGGCTTGATTTGTCGGGACCCATTTCTACATCCACCTAAGCTTCGCTTATGGGGGTGTTAGTATAGGTTTTTATTTTCTAGTTGGGTTATTTATTTTTCCCTATATTCCTAGGTTTTTCCTACACTTCTATTAATCTCACTTAGGTTAATAAAGCATGTCTTATTAGGTGAGTGGTTGCAAGGTGTCACCTTCCTACATGTGAGCATCCATTAGCTATCTTGGGAAGATACTTTGCTATCTTTAGTCTGATAGATGGTTGCTCCTCATTGGTCGGTGTTGCCATCTCCTCCCTCTCCCTAGTCTATATAAGCATGCTACCTGGCTTGTATTTTGCATCTTTTGCTTTTACATGCTCTTAGTGCTATTTTGCTTCTAGCATTTGCATTACTCTCTTGGAGACTAACTCTGTGTTGCTATTTTGATTTCGTATCATTTGCATTCATAGTTTAGATATCTATTATTTGCACTAATTTTCTGGGTTAATAATCTTTTTAGATTCTAACAAAAAGTGTACATTCATTGGATATGGTGATAATGTCAAAGGTTATAAGCTTTAGAATCCACTAACTTGTAAGATTATCTATTCTAGAGATGTTATTTTCAGGGACCTTGAGCTATTTCTGAACCTGAGCAGCCAAAAGAAAAAGATGAAAAGGTAAAGAGAGTGCACCGAGTTAGAGTAGCAAGATGCACCTCAAGAAGAACAAAATGATGGATTGGGGGGTGAAGAAGAAGAAGAAGATTCAAGTAGTTTTGATTAAGATGAGTCTGTTGTTACAAAAGAAGTTGGTATAGATGATCATGTAGAAGAATAAGTTAAGACCCTTACTCCACCCTTGAGGAGATCCACAAGACAATGGAATCTAATTGATAGGTATAGCCCACCAGATTTTCATTGTGTATTTGATTTATTGAGTACTAATTATGAGCCTAGATCCTACAGGGAAGCTATTCTTTCAGATGATAGTGAGTCTTGGGAGTTAGCCATGTAGGAGAAGATGATGGCTTTAGACTCTTGTAACACTTGGGATCTTATTCATTTGCCCAAAGGAAGAAAGGCCATAGGTTGTAAGTGGGACTTCAAGAAGAAGTTTGGAGCAGATGGGTCATTGGAGAAGTACAAGGCTAGACTTGTAGCCAAGAGCTACTCCCAGAGAGAGGGAGTTTATTTTGGTGAAATATTCTCTCTTGTTGCTAAATTGGATTCTATTAGATTTCTTTTATCCATTGCTGCAGCTTATGATTGGGAGATTGAGCAAATGGATGTTAATACTGCGTTCTTGCATGGAGATCTTGAGGAAGAAATTTATATGTAATAGCCTATAGGTTTTGAGGTAAAATGGAAAGAAAAATAGGTTTCCAGGTTAAAGAGGTCTCTCTATGGTTTAAAATAGTCCCCCAGAATGTGGTATCAAAAGTTTGATTCATTTGTGCTGAAATTGGGTTTTGTTAGAAATGAGGAGGATCGTTGTGTTTACATTTATTGTGTTGATGATTCTATACTGGTTATTGCACTATATATTGATGACATGTTATTTTTCAACAATACTAAGGGTATGATCAGTGAGCTTAAAGCCCGACTTTCAGGTGCATTTGACATGAAGGATCTTGGAGCTGCCAGGTATATTCTGGGGATGGAGATCAGAAGGGACAATGTTAACAGAAAGCTTTGGTTGTCACAAAGTAAGTATGTGAGTAGCATTTTGCAGAGATTTAGTATGAGGACTGTAACCTAGTTAGAGTTCCTTTACCCATTGGTACTAAGCTTTCATTAGATATGTGTCCAAAGACTAAGGATGATCTTAAGGATATGTCTAATGTGCCATATGCTAGTGTTGTAGGGATTTTGATGTATGCAATGGTTTGCACTAGACCATATATTTCCCAAGCAGTGGGAGTTTTGAGTAGATTTATGTCTAACCCTGGTAGACATCATTAGAATTATGTGAAGAGGGTGCTTAAATATCTTGCAGGTACTCCTAATTATTGTTTGGTTTACTCTGGTACTGATAGTGCTAATAAATCCTTGGACATACAAGGTTTTTTTTATGTAGATTGGGCAGGTGACTTGGATAGTCGAAGGTCCACTAGTGGCTATGTGTTTACTCTATTTGGAGGAGCAGTGAGTTGGATGAGTAAGAGGCAGCCCATAGTTGCTTTGTCCACCATAGAAGCATAGTATATGGCTGCTACTCATGTCTCTAAGGAGGCAGTTTGGTTGAGGAGATTGTGTACATGTATTGGATTTGATTGCAGGATCATTTAGATTGGTTGTGATAGCGAGAGTGCTATATGTTTGGCCAAGAATTCTATGTATCATGCTCAAACAAAGCATGTTGATGTATAGTATCACTTTGTTCAAGAAATGGTTGCAAATGGATAGATTAAGCTGACGAAGGTAAACACTCAGGAGAATGTTACAAATGCTTTAGCCAAGCCTGTGAGCACAGAGAAATTTGTTTGGTGCAGAGAGGCCATGGGCCTTGCTTCTAGTTCCTGATTATTTTATGGTTTTCCTATGGGTATTTACAATGTATGATGTCAAGTGGGAGAATGTTAGGATTAAGGTGCCATCAACCTTGTAAATCCTATGTAATTAATTACTCTTAATATTGTTTGTAAATCACCCATAAGGGATGAAAGGTTTCACTAGTAGCGGTCTTGTTTCAGCTACATGTTTATATCCAGTCCTCGACACTCGTTCGTATGTGACGAGGGGTTGCAGGGGGTTTCCCCCTACGAGGGGTCTGGGGGCAAAACCACATTTTATTTGATATTTTATTATTGTGAATCTAGACCATTCGTCATTAGGTCACATATTTGATGGTCGATATTTTTTCGGTTATCTTGCCCTAGAAGGCAACCCCCTTTTTATAAGGATATTTGTACTATGTTTTTATCAGAGTTGCGAGTAACAGGCGCTGTTGAATTGAAGATTGAAGGAGACAGGAAGTGCATGTATTGTAATCTCATATATTTGAAGATAATACAACTTGGAGCCTCTTTTCTTAGTGGAGTTTTTTATCTAGAAGGGTTTCCTCCATGTTACATACTATGTTATATGTTTTGTTCTTAATGCTTGTTATTTCTGTGTAGTGGGTTTTAATTTCTACTGCAATCTCCATTGATTCTACATTGTTTAGAGGATAATAAGGTTTGAATCAAATTTTCATTGTGTGGTTTGCACCTTCATTTCTAACACTACAAATAGTATCATGCATGCCCTAACAACCTGTTGGTGCTTAAAAATGTATATGCAAGCACCTTCCCAAAAAATCTAAAAGTTCTAAGTCCTTGGGCCTCCTCAACATGTTTCAGCATCAGCATCATATTTTCTTTGGAGAGGAGGTCATCATCATCATATTTCCATCACCTTGATTATTCTTGCAAGGGCCATTTTTCATACCAACCTAATCTTCTACCCGGTGGGTGATATTTTAATATTGGGTGATCTTAGTTACAATCATCCTGATGTTGTTATTGCAAAGTTCCAAGTATGACCTGATCTTTTGTAGGGTCATCATATTTGAACATCGGGTGATCTTGGTTAAGATCATCCTGATGTTACTTTATCACTTCATGTTCTTTCATCACCTGATGCTGCTGACATCATATTCTTGCTAGGGTGATATCCACTTGTCTAATCGGCTTCATCATATACCAAGGAAGGGGTGATATTTTCAAGTATCATATTCATACATCACCCTGATCTTACAATGGAGCTACAGTGCACCCTGATATTTCTGCAGGGCGTAATATTCTAAAATATTGGGTGATCTTATGAATATCACCCTGGCACCAATATGATGGTGACGTCATTTGGATATGAGGGGATGCGCGGTATGCAAATATGATGGTGATGTCATCAGGATTTTCATCGGCTAGACATATGGTATCGACAAAGCAGTAGGATCTTCCTCCGATGCATCAGGTTTTGCCGATGAGGGTGAATATCAGGGCAATATTTCACATGAAGGCAAGGTTGGTCATTAGGCTGATATTCATACATCAGGGTGATATTTTTATCAGGTGATCTGAACAGATATACTTTCCCGCGGGGTGATATTACACATCAAGGTGATGTGAAATATCGGGGTGATATTTTGCATATCAGAGGATGTGTGCAGGGAGGGCCGTCGACATGAGTTTGGTCATCGGCGTGTTAGGAATGTGTCGCTCCGATATGTTGGGTCCTCCCAATGAAGGATGTTCATTGGCAAGATATGTGATGTCGGGAGGACAAGCAAGTGGTTTGCCGATGAGGAGGGTCTGGCCGATGAAAGATGATGAGGTTTATACTAGTGTCATTGGGAGCAAAATCACCGACATCATATATGCTCGTGGCCCAGTATATAAAGTGTTGAGGGGGTCACCGTGGGGTGCATGTGGGATAATTAGTTCCCACATGAATTTGAAATATCAGGATGATACATTTTGGCAGGAAAAGTTTGCGATGCACAGTATTCTATATTTCCCAAGGCCACCGGTTGGTACGCCATTAATGGTGGATGTTACAGGGTATGGGCAAAGATGTGGACGGATCTAGTACCTGAGTGAAGATGTGAATCCCCAGGTGGTGGCGCAAGGCTCAAGACCTTTCCCTGTCTCCTCTCTGATGCAGAGGTCAGGTAAGAGTAGTTTGAAATTCACTCAAATAAGCTTAAGTCACTCAACTTCCTTCTTAATGGTTTACAAGAGTGTTTGTGTTTACCAAGCCTAACAAGGCTATTTCTAAGATTTATTTAGCCTAGGACCACTATCTAGTGTCCTCTCCTCAAGCTGTCCAACTCTCACCTTGGAGAGTTACTACTCAATCCCACCTTTCTACACAATCCACCTTGATTTGACTCACAACTTCCTACCCACACCTCTACCAACAATACTCACATACATACTTGTCATGACTGTCATGAGAACTCTGAACTAAAGACTAATTTTTGCATTTTCTAGGGCAGTGGACAGCAACAGTAGTATGACTGTTCTAGGACAGTGTTTGGAACAAGGCTTAAACCTTATAGAATTGGTTCAACCAACAAAAACATCTCAAAGCCTCAAAAGACCAATAATACTCCATGCATATTAAACACTAAATGTGAAAAAAAAAGCAATCATTTACCCACATGTATTAGGACAGCAAATGGTAGAAAGACTGTTTATGACTGTCACAGGAAAACAACACTTCAAGGATGTGTGGACCTTCACAAACCAATACTATCCTTCTTAACTCCAAAGGACCTTTATCTTTAAATGCACAATAGACATGCAATGAGATCAAACCACCATTTACTCACAAACACCAGACATACTTTGTTTTGCAGGACAGAGGACAATGAATACAGTTTGATGTCCTATGACAGTGTTGTGGTGATAGCATTTAAAGAGGACTAATCCTTGAGGTTGGAGGAATGTTTAACAACACACAACTACTTATGACTCCATATGATCACCCCTATTGGGTGTAAGATCAAAAACTCAACATGAAAATGTAAACTAAACCCCCACATGCAGAACCGTACGGGCTGTTGGAGGACAAAGACAGCAACTTGTCTTTTTCTTGAAACAAAGTTTGAAATGATAGCAATGTGAAGGGAAAATGCATCCAATATGCATGTTTAAGGTCCTCCAATATCCTGCACTAGTCCATTACACCTACAAACATGAAATCCACCCTATATTGTTTAAAACAAATCAACTGTTCTGACTATCCTAATACAGTCCACCATTCATTTCTTAACTAGTCTCTAGTAAGACTAGCTAAAAGCATACCAAAATACCTAGAAACTGGAGTGCAAGCCTAAACCACATCAAAAATGTGAAATGAAAGTCCTCTCCTTCCATCCTACTGAAGCATAAAGGTATCTTTCAGAGGACAGAGGAGAAGATATCCATCTTTTTACAAAACCTAGCTTGTTGAGGGTTTTATAACAGTTTTCTCAAAATGATTTGATGCTCTCTCTATAGGAAATGTCAAGAAGGCAAACCAGGCTCCAAAGGAAGGTTATTCAAAGCATTAATGAATTTCTCAACTTTCAACCCCTGTACTGACCGTACAATGCCGTACCAGTAGACTGTCTTCAGCAAAAATAGAAAAAGTATTGTTTGCACTCCAAAAAACTATTTTTTCTCATTCCTTTTGGCATGTTTTTACAAAGTAAAACTTTTTGGAAAGTTTCCTGACCTTTCCAATTCCAAATAGTTCATACAACTGCCCAAGAAAGGTAGTGAAATGGTGGAAAAGGCTGTTTTATTTCAAAAAACAAGTTTCTAGAGAAAACCTCCTAAAAAATAAGTCTTATCAACATCCTCATGGACTAGTCAACCTAAATGACTAAGTCTTTATTACAAAGCATGGAAAATGGCTTTCAAATCCTTAGGGTAAACAAATTAACATAAAAATTAACTAGGAAAACAACACAATGATTTAAACTATGGAGCTCCTGCACCATACTCCCCCTGTGGGAAAAACTCAAGTCCCTTGAGTTGCCAATTGTTGAAGTGTCATGCCATGCTTCAGAATATCTGCTTCAGTCATCCAGGTGGCCTCTGAGTCAAGGAGATCCTTCCATTTCACCAAGTAGTCCTTATAGACACCTCTCTGAGTCTTCTTGATAACTTTGGAATCCAGAATGCACTCCAACTGTAAAGGTTTGCTTGGAGGCAAATCCTTGATCCAATCAGCATCTTCAGCCACCACATCTGATCCACTTTTACCAGGCAATGGAGGTCTGAAAGGAAAAAGATCACAAACATTGAAAATTGGAGAGATACCTAGGCCATCTGGTAGCTCAATCTCATATGCATTTGGACCAAATTTGTGCACTATTCTGCATGGCCCAATCTTCTTCATCAGGAGTTTAGTTGGCTAACCCTTTGGCAACCTCTCTTTCCTCAGATATGCCATGACTAAGTCAGCAACGTTGAACTGTACTTCTCTTTTCTTCAAATCTACCTTTTCTTTGTACTTTGTGACTGATGTTTCTAGTTGCAACTTGACTTGATCATGAACTATTTTCATGGAGGTAGAAAACTCTTCACCAAGTGCACTCCTTCTATCCCAACCTTGGAGATCCTTCAGTTCAAGTGGCCCTCTTGGATGAAAGCCATAAACTATATCAAAAGGACTTTTACCAGTGCTACTATTCCTTAAATCATTGTAGGCATATTCAGCCTGACTGATAACCAAGTCCCATGCCAAACCATGCTGCTTTGTAAGGCACCTTAGAAGGTTTCCAAGTGATCTATTAACCACCTCAGTTTGACCATCAGTTTGTGGATGGTAGGCTGATGAAAAGGACAACTATGTGCCCAGCTTCTTCCACAAGGTCCTCCAGAAGTGACCTACAAACTTAGAATCTCTGTCAATTACAATGGACAATGGTAAACCATGTATCCTTACTACCTCTCTGAAAAATAGACCTGCAACATGAGATGCATCATTTGTGCATTTACATGGCACAAAATGAGCCATCTTGCTGAACCTATCAACAATGACAAACACACTATCCACCCCTCTGGCCGTCCTGGGTAACCCAAGCACAAAATCCATGCTGATACTTTCCCAAGGTCTATTGGGAATGGGAAGGGGCTGGTATAGACCTGCATTTTAAGACACACCTTTGGCTCTTTGATAGATTGTACAACTAGCTACATATTTTCTCACATCTGATTGCACCTTTGGCCAAAAATAGAACCTTGTGACTTGTTCTAGTGTCTTGTCCAAGCCAAAATGTCCTCCTAAAGAACCATTATGCTTCTCCTTGATGATGTTGTCCCGCATAGAGCACTTAGGAACACACAGCAAATTGCCCTTAAACAATAGGCCTTCCTGCAAAACAAAATCTGCATACTCTCCATGGAATGTGTTAGCCAAGTTCACACAAACATCATAAGCCTCTTTGAAATTAGAATCTTCTTTATACAGCTCTTTTAAACAGTCAATACCCATGCTTTCTAACTAAATTTCATGGACAAGAAGCAACCTCCTACTCAATGCATCAGCCACCTTATTAGAGACACCTCTTTTGTGCTTAATTGTGAAGGTATAAACTTGTAGCTGTTCCATCCATTTAACATGTCTATGGTTCAATTTTTCTTGACTGTTAAGAAAGCTTAAAGCATGATTGTCAGTAAACACAATAAATTCCTTGGGTAGCAAATAATGTCTCCATTTCTTAAGAGCTTGTAACATTGCATAGAGTTCTAAGTCATAGGTAGAATACCTTTGCTTGGCTTCATTCAACTTTTCTGAAAAGAATGCCACTGGATGTCCTTCTTGGCTAAGAACAACACCAATAGCTTGCTGACTTGCATCACACTCAATAACAAATACCTTATCAAAATTAGGGAGTACTAAGGTAGGTAACTCAGCCACCTTTGTTTTCAACAACTCAAAACTATCATCAGCTTCCTTCATCCACTGGAATCTACATTTCACTCCACCCTTGATGGTGTTGAGGATGGGAGCACTAATGTGACTGAAACCTCTGATAAACTTCCTATAGAAAGTCGCCAATCCATGGAAACTTCTCACATCTCCCACTATTTTTGGGGTAGGCCAACTGAGAATAGCCTCAACCTTAGAGGGATCCATCTTCAAACAACCATTAGAAATGACAAATCCCAGGTATACAAGTTTAGTTTTCATGAACTCACATTTGTCTAAGTTGATCATCAACTTGTGCTCATGCAGCTTCTCCAACACCTGACCAACATGCTTCACATGGTCTTCCCTTGTCCTGCTGAAGATTAGTATGTCATCAAGATAAACAATAACAAATTTACCAATGAATTCAACTAATACCTCATTCATCAGGCACATAAATGTACTTGGTGCATTGCTAAGACCAAATGGCATAACAAGCCATTCATAAAGACCTTCATTGGTCTTGAAAGTAGTCTTCCATTCATCTCCCTGTCTGATCCAGATTTGATGATATCTAGATTTCAAATCAATCTTTGAGTAATAGCAAGATCCTCCCAGGTAATCCAAGAGATCTTCAATCCTTGGCATTGGAAATCTATATCTTATGGTGATCTTGTTTATGGCCCTGGAATCTGTGCATTGCCTCCACTTTCCATCCTTCTTAGGAGCAAGTACACTTGGAACTGTACAAGGACTTAAACTCTTCCTAATCAGCCCTTTCTCCAGGAGATCTTGAATTTGCCTTGCCACCTCTTCATTTTGCTGTGGATTCAGCTTGTATGCAGCCTTGTTAGCTAATGTAGCACCAGGTATTAAGTCAATTTGATGACTAATATCCCTCATGGGTGGTAAGGAGTTGGGAACTTCCTCTACCACAAGGTCTTGATACTTATGCAGAAGTTGCTGTACTTCCAATGGAATCTCCTTCTATTTTTGATCTTGTTGATCTGATCCACTCTTGGGCTTCATGACCAAGGCATACCCCTGGTTTTCATTCTCCTTCAAGATGTTTAGGAACTCATTTCCATTCGCCAACATGACACTGCTGTTATTTTCCTTCCCCTAGGCTGCTCCAACAAAGGATCCATTTTGAATGGCCTTCCATTCTTGGTGATGACATAAGTGTTCTTCTCACCATCATGCTGAGCTTTAACATCATACTGCCATGGACGGCCAAGAAGCAGGTGACATGCATCCATAGGGATGATTTCACATAGCACTTTGTCCTTGTAGTCACCAATTGCAAATTCAACCCAAGCTTGTTCCTCCACCATGAAACTTTGGTTCTTGTTCAACCAAGAAATCTTGTGAGGACTGATATGAGGCAGCCTCTTCAACTTACACTTCTCAACCATCTCAGTGGATACCACATTCTAAGTAGACCCTGAATCCACTATGATTTTGCAAAGTTTCCCATAGGCTAGGCCTTGGGTTCTGAAAAGATTCTTTCTCTGAGGGAGTTCTTGCTTCAATGACATCTTCAACATAGACCTTTTTATCATCATACTCTCTCCATCTAGAACAGGTGCAGCACTTCCCATTGGTGAATTCACACTTTCACAGTCATCATCTTTCACTAACTGATTTCTCTTCCCACTGTCATGAGAGCTGCTGGCTTTCCCTAGACATTTGTTCATTGTATGGCCAACTTGGTTGCAGCCATAACATCTTACCTCCTCCACCATTTTTGCCTCTGCCATTATGACTTCTACCACCTCTAAAACCTCCTCTATGCTTTGTTGTTGATTGTGTTTCTAGCTGACTATTATTTTTAGTTTTGTTGAACTGTCCACAGCCAAAATTGCCTCTTCCTCTTTGGTTTCTGCCACCTCTACCTCTGGCACTTTGGTCACTCTTCCTTCTCAGCTTTTCTTCTGCTCTGGAGGCCAATAGGAAACATTCATCCACTGTCTTTGGTAACACCAAACTTATCTCATCTTGTATATTCTATTTCAGCCCATTCAGGTATCTAGCCACCATCCCTTTTTCATCTTCATTATGATTGGCCCTCATACTGAGTCTATGAAATTCTTCTGTGTAGGCAGCCACATCCATATCTTTTTGTCTCAAATTCTAAAATCTTCTTATGATTTGAATCTCATAGTTAGGTGGCATGAACTTGCTTCTGAGCATAGCCACCATTCTGCTCCATTTAGTGATGGGATTCTTCCCAACCTTCTCCCTCTCACTCTGCATATAGTTCCACCATATAAGTGCAGAACCTCTTAGCCTTGTCTTGGCAAACTTGACCTTTTTGCTATCATTAAACTCCTTGTAATCAAAGAAGTTGCACATAGCTTCTATCCAGTCGGTGAGAACATCTCCATCCAACTTGCCATGGAAGGTAGGTAACTCCATCTTGGGATCACCACTGTCTCCATGAGCACCCTTGAGTGCATTCAAGAAGGCTTTTTGATCTATAGACATATCCTACTCTAGAGGATCCTCTTCTGCCTCTATTTCTTCATTTGTGTCTGAAGAACTTCCCTCTTCTTTGGTCTTGCCTTTAGACTTCTTCTCTTCCTGCAATTTTGCTTCTTGCAATCTTGCTTCTTGCAGTCTTGCTTCAACCATCTCTTCCACCAACTTATTGATGGCATCTTGACTCATTGTCTTGGGAGGCATTGTACTAGCCTCTGTTTCAATTTCCTCTTCTGACATACACTTTCTTCAATCAGAATATTGGCTCTGATACCAATATGATGCAAAGGTCAGGTAAGAGTAGTCTGAAATTCACTCAAATGAGCTTAAGTCACTCAACTTCCTTCTTAACGGTTTACAAGAGTGTTTGTGTTTACCAAGCCTAACGAGGCTATTTCTGAGATTTATTTAGCCTAGGACCACTATCTAGTGTCCTCTTCTCAGGCTGTCCAACTCTCACCTTGGAGAGTTACTACTCAATCCCACCTTTCTACATAATCCACCTTGATTTGACTCACAACTTCCTACCCACACCTCTACCAACAATACTCACATACATACTTGTCACAACTGTCATGAGAACTCTGACCTAAAGACTAATTTTTGCATTCTCTAGGGCAGTGGACAACAACAATAGTATGACTGTTCTAGGACAGTGTTTGGAATAAGGCTTAAACCTTATAGAATTGGTTCAACCAACAACAACATCTCAAAGCCTCAAAAGACCAATAATACTCCATGCATATTAAACACTAAATGTGAAAAAAAAAGCAATCATTTACACACATGTATCAGGACAACAAATGGTAGAAAGACTGTTTATGACTGTCACAGGAAAACAACACTTCAAGGATGTGTGGACCTTCACAAACCAATACTATCCTTCTTAACTCCAAAGGACCTTTATCTTTAAATGCACAATAGACATGCAATGAGATCAAACCACCATTTACTCACAAACACCAGACATACTTTGTTTTGCAGGATAGAGGACAATGAATACAGTTTGCTATCCTATGACAGTGTTGTGGTGACAGCATTTAAAGAGGACTAATCCTTGAGGTTGGAGGAATGTTTAACAACACACAACTACTTATGACTCCATATGATAACCCCTACTGGGTGTAAGATCAAAAACTCAACATGAAAATGTAAACTAAACCCCCACATGCAGAACCGTACGAGCTGTTGGAGGACAAAGACAACAACTTGTCTTTTTTTTGAAACAAAGTTTGAAATGATAGCAATGTGAAGGGAAAATGCATCCAATATGCATGTTTAAGGTCCTCCAATATCTTGCACTAGTCCATTACACCTGCAAACATGAAATCCACCCTATATTGTTCAAAACAAATCAACTGTTCTGACTGTCCTAATACAGTCCACCATTCATGTTTTAACTAGTCTCTAGTAAGACTAGCTAAAAGCATACCAAAATACCTAGAAACTAGAGTGCAAGCCTAAACCACATCAAAAACATGAAATGAAAGTCCTCTCCTTCCATCCTACTGAAGCATAAAGGTATCTTTCAGAGGACAGAGGAGAAGATATGCACCTTTTTACAAAACCTAGCTTTTGGAGGGTTTTATAACAATTTTCTCAAAATGATTTGATGCTCTCTCTACAGGAAATGTCAAGAAGGCAAACCAAGCTCCAAAGGAAGGTTATTCAAAGCATTAATGAATTTCTCAACTTTCAACCCCTGTGCTGACCGTACAATGCCATACCAGGAGACTGTCTTCAGCAAAAATAGAAAAAAGTATTGTTTGCACTCCAAAAAACTATTTTTTCTCATTCCTTTTGGCATGTTTTTACAAAGTAAAACTTTTTGGAAAGTTTCCTGACCTTTCCAATTCCAAACAGTCCATACAACTACCCAGGAAAGGCAGTGAAATGGTGGAAAAGGTTGTTTTATTTCAAAAAACAAGTTTCTAAAGAAAACCTCCTAAAAAATAGGTCTTATCAACATCCTCATGGACTAGTCTACCTAAATGACTAAGTCTTTATTACAAAACATGGAAAATGGCTTTCAAAGCCTTAGGGTAAACAAATTAACATAAAAATCAACTAGGAAAACAACACAATGATTTAAACTATGGAGCTCCTGCACCACTCTCCCACCTGTTGCATTGAATGTTTAAGTGCCATTTCCTCAGAATGAACGGTATCTGGTGAATTTTGAGTTTGCCTGGTGGTTAAGGCTGAGCACCTCCTTGCCGTTTAAGTAGGGCTATGTTGCTCATTTGTTGGCTATTGAAGACCTGGGCATTTTTGTGTGAATAACGAAGAACATGGCATGATCCTGGTTGTTCTATCTCTTTGGAGTTTATGAGTTGCAACATGAATGTATTTTGCACATATGTTCAGTTTCAATGTTGATTTTATATGAGAAATGCTTCATTGCATGTGTTTATCTGCTTGTCTCCATTTGCTACATGTTATTCTCCTTCTTCTGAATCTAGTTGCTAAGAGTTTCTCAGGTTCTAGGGTATGGTTTTCTGTATCACATGTTTGATCTCTAACTTCCATTCAAGGAGTGGATTAAATTGTTTTAGGTTGAGCATGGGGAAGGTTACATGTCAGCAGGGATATCTGTAAGTAGAGGCAGCTAAATATCCATCCTTGGGTGATGTTTGTAAGGCAAGCATCAAGTCCAACCCCCTGAAACTTGAGTGAAAATTGCAAACCATCTGTTGTATACGTCTAGTTGACTCCTTGCCCAATGGATAGGCACCAGTCTGCTCCTGGGTCAATAGTTATGAGCCAAAACCCCTTGTCTTGCATCCAGGACATTATGTCCACCCATTTCATCACTTCCAACCATTTCAACACCTCCACCTATTAGTTGTAGGAGTAGGATTAGGACCTTTGCATACTCTCATACCCAACCAAACACATATGTCCAAGAATGTTGCCAACCTTGTGATCTACCATGGAGATCTTGGTCCAGACATGAGAGTATTCTGCCTATTACTGTCAAGCTAAATTTATCAGTCATTGAGCAAGTCAATGTCACATCTTTAGTTATAGGGACACCCCCCTTGGTGCGGCAGAACCAGAAGTGAAAGGGAGGAGCTCACGCAACCTCCTGTATTAGTTGGTTGAATCTACCCATGCATTAGAACTGGCAAACCCTAATGCTCATTCAAAAAATAAAAACCAACAAAATAGCGACTCTGCTGGGGATAGAAAGAGTCAAGTAACCTGAGGGCTAGAAAATCTAGTTTCCAGTGAACTTGCAGCAAGATCAAAAAAAGTAACCATGTGGTGCTCTATAGGCGTGGTGAATCCAGAATTACAAATGTGCCTTGTTGAATTTCTGTCCTCTCTATGAGAGGTGGCGACTCTGTTGAAAGAACCTATCAGTGCTGCAACGTATATCCAGGTATTCATCTTTGATTCAAAATGTTGAGTTTAGAACAGCAAACCTGGGTGTGCTCTCAAAGAAGACCATTCTTTATTGAAAGATATAAAGCCCTAAATTTCACAGGGATATATGGTTACCCAAATGCTATTCCGAATAAAATTAGGAAATGTTTGCCAAGATATAGTGGATTAGATTCTGAATCGGCAAACAAACATCTGCAAAAATTTTGTAATTTAATAGAAGATTATGAGGCAGAGGATGAAGATGTTGTAATGAGACTCTTTGTTTAGTCATTAGAGGATGATGCTAGGATATGGTTTTCAGACCTGCCTATTTGTTCAGTTTCTTCATGGATAGATTTAGAAGTTGCATTCCTAGGGCAGTTTGGTGAAAGATTTGATGTGGCCTCACTGATCATACAGTTTATGAATATCCAAAGGGGAGATGAGGAATTGGTTCCAGCCTTTAATCTTAGATTTATTAAGTTGCTTAAGCAAGTCCCTGAGTATATGAGACCCAATAATGCATTGTGCTTGACAATTTATTTGGCTGCATTTGATGAAGAAATGAGTTATCTATTGAGAGATAAAGAACCAGTCACACTTCACCAGGCTTTCCAATTTGCTATGGATATAGAAAACAATGAGAAATATGGAATGCTAGTAGATTTCATGGCTGCAAGTTGTAAAAACAATTATCAAAGTGAATGTATTTCTACTTTTCCACAATGTTCATTAAAGGATGATTTTGCAGAGGGAAATATATTTCAGAATAATATGTGCAGCCATGATGTGATGCATGAAGAAAATGTTGTAGAAGATATAGGCACATCCTATGATAATGAAAACAAAGATTGTTATCAGCCTCTAGAAGAGAAGCCTGCAGACACAAGATGCCCTTCAAATGATCAATTGAAAGATATACATGAAGTTGTGTCCTGCAGTAATATTCATATCCCAATTATTCCTGACCATTTATGTGAGATAGATATGCAAAGCTTCACTCTGAATATAGAATATGCTGCTTCAAGGGATGACAATGAATATGTTAGTGATTGCCAGCATTCAGATGCAGGTCTGAGCCTTTCAGATGATGAAATATACATGGATGCTGAGTATGAGTGTTTCCTTGAAGATTCTGACTACCTTCACAATGCAGAGGTTGAAAAATTTGCTTTTGATTGTCAGTGCAGTGGTGAAGAGAAAAAATAGGGTCACTATTCAGAGGTGAATGGACAAGTTACAGATGTGTGTGCTCACATAGTTGGGGATAGTGCTGGTTACAGGGGTAACTATGAAGTTTTTAATGAAGGGTTGCATTCTAAGCTATTTGTGCCTTCTTTTGAGACATTCCAAGTGGACATAAATGATATGATTGCTGAGCACAGTGATGATGAATATTTGCATGTCTATAAAGATAAATTTGATTATGAGATGTTGCTTGTGCTTGAATATTGCATGTTTGATACAGAGGAGCTCTTATTTTTTGAGGAAGGGGAAAATTCTGATGTGGATTCATTTGTTTCATATGAGTCTGTCATTCTTCCAAGCAACATCAGTGACTCATATGATGATGATTGTCTACTGCTAAGAATGGTAGATGCTTATGAATTTTGTTGTAGATTTGCTGAAGGAGAAAAGAGCAGTAGCACAAATAATTGCAAAGAAGGTTGCTGCAAGTGGTTAAATGCTTTTAGGCTTCATTTGAAGAAATCAAAAGAAAATCAGGTGTTTGACAAAGGAAAATTATGGTTTTTCCTTTTTGGTGGCCCTGGGCCACCATGTTTATTTTAAAATAATGTGTTTGGTGATGCAGATTGGTGCAAGTTTGACTCTGTGCCCAATGGATAAGGGACTGGTCTGTATCCCAGAGATCTGTGGTTCTCGCCATGCTTGCAAGAGGCATGCATCCCCGGACAGAGCCAGTGTTGGTGCTTAAAAATGTATATGCAAGCACCTTCCCGAAAAATCCAAAAGTTCTAAGTCCTTGGGCCTCCTCAGCATGTTTCAGCATCAGCATCATATTTTCTTCGGAGAGGAGGTCATCATCATCATATTTCCATCACCCTGATTATTCTTGTGAGGGTCATTTTTCATACCATCCTAATCTTCTGCCCGGCGGGTGATATTTTAATATCAGGTGATCTTAGTTAAGATCATCATGATGTTATTGCAAAGTTCCAAGTATGACCCGATCTTCTGCAGGGTCATCATATTTGAACATCGGGTGATCTTGGTTAAGATCATCCTGATGTTACTTTATCACTTCATGTCCTTTCATCACCTAATGTTGCTGACGTCATATTCTTGCCAGGGTGATATCCACTTGTCTAATCAGCTTCATCATATTCCAAGGAAGGGGGTGATATTTTCAAGTATCATATTCATACATCACCCTGATCTTACAATGGAGCTACAGTGCACCCTGATATTTCTGCGGGGGGTGATATTCTGAAATATTGGGTGATCTTATGAATATCACCCCGATGCCAATATGATGGTGACGTCATCCAGATATGAGGGGATGCGCAGTATGCAGATATGATGGTGACGTCATCAAGATTTTCATCTGCTAGACATATGGTATCGGCAAAGCAGGAGGATCTTCCTCTGATGCATCAAGTTTTGTCGATGAGGGTGAATATCAGGGCAATATTTCACATGAAGGCAAGGTTGCTCATCAGGCTGATATTCATACATCAGGGTGATATCTTTTATAGGTGATGCGGACAAATATACTTTCCCGCAGGGTGATATTTCCTGCGGGGTGATATTACACATCAAGGTGATGTGAAATATCAGGGTGATATTTTGCATATCAGAGGATGTGTGCAGGGAGGGCTATCGGCATGACTTTGGTCATCGGTGTGTTAGGAATGTGTCACTCCAATATGTTGGGTCCTCCCGATCAAGGATGTTCATCGGCAAGATATGTGATGTTGGGAGGACAAGCAAGTGGTTTGCTGATGAGGAGGGTCTGGCCGATGGAAGATGATGAGGTTTATACTGGTGTCGTTGGGAGCAAAATCATTGACATCATATATACTCATGGCCCAATATATAAAGTGTTGAGGGGGTCACCGTGGGGTGCATGTGGGATAATTAGTTCCCACATAAATTTGAAATATTAGGATGATACATTTTGGCGGGAAAGGTTTACGATGCACAGTATTCTGTATTTCCCAAGGCCACGAGTTGGTACGCCATAAATGGCTGATGTTACAGGGTATGGGCAAAGATGTGGATGGATCTAGTACCTGAGTGAAGATGTGAATCCCTAGGGGGTGGCACAAGGCTCGAGACCTTTCCCTGTCTCCTCTCCCACCTGCTGCATTGAATGTTTGAGCACCATTTCCTCATAATGAACGGTATCTGGTGAATTTTGAGTTTGCCTGGTGGTTAAGGCTGAGCACCTCCTTGCTGTTTAAGTAGGGTTGTGTTGCTCATTTGTTGGTTGTTGAAGACCTGGGCATTTTTGTGTGAATAACGAAGAACAGGGCATGATCCTAGTTGTTTTATCTCTTTGGAGTTTATGAGTTGCAACATGAATGTATTTTGCACATATGTCCAGTTTTAATGTTGATTTTATATGAGAAATGCTTCATTGCATGTGTTTATCTGCTTGTCTCCATTTGCTGCATGTTATTCTCCTTCTTCTAAATTTGGTTGCTAAGGGTTTCTCAGGTTCTAGGGTATGGTTTTCTGTATCACATGTTTGATCTCTAACTTCCATTCAAGGAGTGGATTAAATTGTTTTAGGTTGAGCATGGGGAAGGTTGCATGTCAGCAGGGATATCTGTAAGTAGAGGCAACTAAATGCCCATCCTTGGGTGATGTTTGTAAGGCAAGCATCAAGTCCAACCCCCTAAAACTTGAGTGAAATTTGCAAACCATCTATTGTATACGTCTAGTTGACTCGTTGCCCAATGGATAGGCACCAGTCTGCTCCTGGGTCAGTAGTTATGAGCCAAAACCCCTTGTCTTGCATCCAGGACATTATGTCCACCCATTTCATCACTTCCAATCATTTCAACACCTCCACCTGTTAGTTGTAGGAGTAGGATTAGGACCCTTGCATACTCTCATACCCAACCAGACACATATGTCCAAGAATGTTGCTAACCTTGTGATCTACCATGCAGATCTTGGTCCAGACATGAGAGTATTCTGCCTATTGATGTCAAGCTAAATTTATTAGTCATTGAGCAAGTCAAGGTCACATCTTTAGTTAGAGGGACACCCCCCTTGGTGCGGCAGAACCAGAAGTGAAGGGGAGGAGCTCACTCAACCTCCTGTATTAGTTGGTTGAATTTGCCTGTGCATTAGAACTGGAAAACCCTAATGCTCATTCAAAAAATAAAAACCAACACAACCCAATGGAGTACTAAATAACCTAGGATCAAACAAATGCAAACACAAAGCATAAAACCCTAGACTACTAGTGTCAATCCTACATTGTTTCTCCTAGATTTTATAGTACTTTGCTCTTAGATTTGTAGACCTACAAATACAATGAGAAGCTCAAGAGTATGATTGTGGCAAAATCAAAGAGAGGATGCTCAAATTATGCAAGTGGGAAGTGAAGAAATGAGGTTGGGAGAGTGATTTTATAGAGGAGTAGGGTATGAATGGAGGGATGTTATTGCAAGTTTGACTTTTGATATGATGAAGGGTGTAGATTGATTAGTGTTCCTAGTCACTAGAGGACAAAATTACTTTTTTTATTTGAAGAAATGGTGAGGTGTAATGTGATTTTTAAATTAAATAAATTGTGTACTTTTATTTAATTTATTTGAGGAAGGGGCTAATGTAATGGGATTTAATTAAATAAGTAGAACCTATTTAATTAGGGCAAGACCTATAATTTAAATAAATATGTATTTATTTAAATTAATAGGGTAAAGTGGACATTGGAATAGTGAATAATTCAATAATTAATTAATTATTTAATTATAGAAGAAATCAGAAGAAAATAGCTTAAATAATTAAATAAATAAAATTTATTTAATTAGAAGCATAAGGGGAAAAGTGAATTAATTAAATAATTAAAAATTATTTAATTAATAGTAGAATGTGAAATTGGGATGAATCAGGTGTCAAAATGATGTTCGCAAGTTCAGGACATTTTTAAGTGTCTACAGATATTATTTAGGACTTCTTCACTAAGCTAAAGGCCATTAGATTGTAGTTAAAATAGTGTGGGATTGAGAAGAAAGATTCTCAATTAATCTTAAGTATTCTTTCTAAGCTTGGTCCTAATTGTTAGGATTAAGGTGCCATCAACCTTGTAAATCCTATGTAATTTGTTCCTATTATTGTTTGTAAATCACCCATAAGGGATGAAAGGTTTCACTAGGAGCGATCTTGTTTTAGCCATATATTTATATTCAGTACCCGACGCTAATTTGTCTAAGACAGGGGATCACAGGGGTTTCCCCATGTGAGGGGTCCAGGGGGATCATCCCCCCAGCGGGGGGTCCGAGGACTGCACGCCCCAATGGGGGGTTTGAGGGCAGTGCCCTTGAAACCTCATTTTATTTATATTTTATCATTGTAAATCTAGATTGTTCGTCATTAGATCACAGATCTGATGATCGATATTTTGTTAGTTTTCTTACCTTAGAAGGCAAACCTCTTTTATAAGGATATTTATACTACATTTATAGTAGAGTTGAGAGTAATGGCACCACTGGATTGAAGACAAAAGAAGAAGAGGAAGTGCATGCATTGTAATCTCATATTTGAAGATAATACAACTTGGAGCCTCTTTTCTTGGTGGAATTTTTTACCCGAAAGGGTTTTCTACACATTACATATTGTGTTATGTGTTTAGTTCTTAATGCATGTTATTTCTGTGTAGTGGGTTTTATTTCTCTTACAATCTCCATTGATTCTACATTATTTAGAAGACATTGATAAGATTTGAATTAGATTTATGTTGTGTGTTTTGCACCTTCATTTCTAACACTAATTATTCCTATGTTTGTTTCTACATTTCATGCCACTAAAAGTGTCTTAGGAACAACTTATAAAATGCCTTCTCTTGATGATTTTACAAATGAAATCACAAAGGAGCAAGGTAAATTAGTTCAAATGGGCACAATAAAACCCTCTAAATCTCATGTCTTGGCTACAAATCAGGGCACTAAAGATCAGAAAGGGTCTGATAAGCAAAATAAGAAACAACATAATCAAGGAGAGAAGAAACAAGACCAGAAACCAATTGCCCCAAAAGCAGCTAATTAGGCCTCTTCTTCCAAAGGTGATGTAAACCTAAGAAGGCAAAGTGTGTCTACTGCAAGAAACCTGGTCATGATGAACATAAGTGTTTAAAGAAACAAATTGATCACTTGACACATCTTGAAAAGAACAATATCAAGGCACCTGATTCTGTCAAACAAAGTTCATCTTAGGAATCTTTAAAGGACACAGACAAAAGGGGAAAGGAAAGGGAAAAGCCCTATTTTCTATTGCTTCATAGATCGATACTTGGATCATTGACTCAGGTGCTTTGCACCACATGGCTTCATCACAAGATGGTTTTTGCCTCTTTGGAGCCATGTTATATGCCATCTATACTAATGGGTGATGACACTCCTGCTGAATTGCATGGGAGATGGTCTATTGACGTGGGTGAAGGAACATTTCATGATGTTCTTTGTGTTCCATCTTTGTCAACTAATCTCCTATTTGTCTATCAAATCACTCACATTGACTCTAGCAAGTGGGTTGAGTTTAGTCTAGGCAAAGTGGTAATAAGTGAGTTGCACAATCAGTCTACAATTGTTGTGGGAAAAGTTCATCATCAGTCTAGACTATATTAGTTTTCTCACTTTGTTCTTGATTCTCCTTCACTTGCCTTTCTCACTCACTCAGGTGAGGTGATTTATTTGTGGCATCAATGGTTTGGCCACTTGAACTATTGTTACTTGTAGTAGGTTAGTCAACAAGACATGTTTTAGGGTTGCCTTATATTTGGTTTTTTGATGGAGTTTGCCAAGGGTACATTCTTGGTAAGCATATTGAAGAGAAAATTGATAAATGAAAAGCATGGAGGGCCACACAACTTTTGGAGTTAGTACATAGTGACTTGGTAGGACCATTTCAACATCCTTCTTTTAGTAGGGCTAGATATGTTCTAACATTCATTGATGCTATTTCTATATACACATGGGTATATTTTCTCAAATAGAAGTTTGAGGTCTTTGAGTCTTTTCAGGACTTCAAATCTTTTATCGAGAAACAGTCTGGGAAAGCCATCAAAATTATGCATAGAAAGAATGGGGAGGAATATGTCAACTAGAGTTATCCATAATAGAATGGTGTCACAAAGCAAAAGAACATGTCCTTGAAAGAGATGACCAACTGTATCATTCACCCCAAGTCAATGGCACCTCAATATTGGGCGGAGGCCATCATCTATGCGTGTTACATCCAGAACTAAGTTCCTCATCGAGTTATGAAGGGGGTCACTCCTTTTCAAGCTTGGATTGGTTGGAAAACTATAGTAAACCACTTTCAAGTGTTTGGTTCTCTTGCATGGGCCCACATTCCAGTAGAGAAACACAAGGATATGGATCCATAGAGCAAGCCTTGCATATTTGTTGGGTACCTAGATGGTGTCAAAGGCTACATGTTTCTCCACCCACCACTCATGAACTATTCATCGAAAGGAGTTTTTGTTTTGAGAAGGATGTTTCCAATTCATCTCCTACCACTTCTCTATCTACCATCACTTTGGAGACATTGCAGCATGATGATAGTTCTTCCAAGGATCTTAATCTTCTTGCTCTTCATGAGGAGTCTTCTTCCTCCACTTCAGATGGTGATGATGATGATGATGATGATTCATCTTCCTCTCCTACTCATAATTTAGAGGGTGATGATTCTCCTCTAGATTCTCCCACTGGGCCTCTTTAGGCTTGTCATACATTGGATTCAACAAGTGATTGGGTTGGTGATCCTTCTGATGCTAGAAGAAAAAGGTCACAGTTCCAATAGGCTCCACATCTCTTCATTGCTTCAGCTTCTAATCCATAGTCTTTTCAGGAAGCTTCAAGTGTCTCTGAGTGGGATGTTGCTATGTAGGAAGACTTCAATTTCTTGGAGATGAACTATACTTGGAATTTAGTTCCCCTTCCTAAGGGAAGGAAACTTGTTCAATGCAAGTGGATCTATTAGACAAAGTTTGTTGCAGATGGGTCAGTTGATAAGAATAAGGCTCACCTAGTCATGAAAAGATTCTGTTGAAAATGAAGGTAGAACTGTTGCTATAAACTTTAAAATTTTGTGTATGCAAAGCTGAAATAAAGATTAATCTGTAACAATTGATTTGCACATTCAATCCAATGTAGAAGAGAAGAGAAGAGAAGAGAAAAAACTTGCACAATATTTACATGGAGAAACCCTTTTGGGAAAAAACTCCACACTCAAAGGTGTTTCCTACTTGTATTAAATCTCTTTGGAAAGATTACATTCAATACTGAAATTTCTCTAAGTCCTTGATGCACTTCACAAAAAAGCTTCTTGCTTTTTTCTCTAAGTCTTTTTACAAAAACTTTTGCTTTTTTCTTCTAAGTCTTTTTTCCTCAAATCAACTCTCTGTAAAATGTATGGGGTTTACAATTAAATCAAAAACCCTCTTTTAATTCAAAAGCTTCTTAATTCAAAAGCTTGAAACTCAAATTACAATAAGTTATAATTGATAACATAGCTTCCAAAGCTCATGCAAAAATCAAGCTCACTTAATTGAGAAGACTAAACTCAAACAAAGCTCAAGCCTTGAGTTAACTGCCCCTTCATGATGTGGGCACCCAAGATGGCTAAATATAGCTGACCCAACATCAAGCTTATCGCCAAATAAAAGCAACATCAAAAACTCCTCCATTTGGGCGTCCATATTTGCCCAATGAGTTTCTGATAACTAAAGTGACCAAGACACATCAATTTCATGCAAACAACATGCAATATTGATGTCCCCAAGGTTATTCTGAAATATCTTGTTCTGTACATGCAAGTGACATGCAAACACCAGATCCAACATGAAACTGATACCCATTACCTAAAACACTAAGATGTACCATCCTGCAACTTTCGAGAGTTGGATTGTCCTACAAGTAATATCTTAAAACTAACATGTAAGAATTTTCAACAACATGCAACTAATACCCATTTCCCAAATCACTGAGATGTACCATCCTACAAGTTTCTAGAGTTGGAGTGTTCTGCAAGTAATCTCACAAACTAACATGCAACTACATGCAAGGTCATACAAGTCCATAGGAATGACATGCAACAACATGCAAGCACATGCAAGTGACATGCAACAACATGCAAGTCAATATGAACAACATGCAACAACATGTAAGTACATGCAAGCTATTCTAACCACATGGAAGCAATATCCAATTCATGCATCTCTAACACTATAGTTAACTCCAACATTATATCCATGCAAGGTGTCTCAACATTATCCACTCATGTACATAAAAAAGAACAACTCCAAGTCTAAACATAAGTCCCAAGTCTAACTCCCACTCACTAGGAGTTATCAAACTCTATTTTAAAACTTAGGAGAAGTCAACAAAGTCTTCATGGCTCCCATCTCAAAGTGGTTGCCCAAGTTTGGCATTATCCATTTAGAACTTAATTGTAAAGGTCAAAGTGATATAATTAATAAATAAATAATCTCTCAAAGTCCTCATGTGTTGGGGAACACATTCCAAGAACTTTGGAGACACATGAATTGGTTAGGATTGCAAGTTAATGGCAACTTATCCCAAGAAATTCTCCTAGGTTCCTAGGATTGACTACTCTGAAACTTTTGTGCCAATTGACAAAATAAACTACATCCAACTTGTCCTTGCTATTGTTGCATCCCATCATTGGGAAGTTCATCAGATGGATGTGAAGAGTGATTTTCTTCACAGTGACCTTCAAGAGGAGATATATATAAGCAGCCACAGGGGTTCGTATATGATCCTTCACTTGTTTGCCATCTTTGAAAGTCTCTCTATGGCCTCAAACAGGCCCCTCAGGCCTGGTATGCCAAGATGGACTCCTTCCTTCTGTTAGTTGGGTTCACTCGGTGCCATTCTGATATGAATGTGTATATTTTGTAGCAGGATGATACTCTCACTTTCCTTGTCCTCTATGTTTATGACTTGTTGCTCACAGGGAGTTCCTCGTCCACCATCAAGGTAGTGAAAACTGCCCTTCATGATCATTTTATGATGCCATACTTGGGCCTTCTGCACTACTTCTTAGGGATTGAGATAACTTAGTCTTCATCTAGTATCTTCATGGAACAACCCAAGTATGCACTTGATATTATCTCTAGATTTCACATGGTTGATTGTAAGCCTGCACCAACTCAATTTTTGTTAGGGGTCAAACTTGAGGCTCACTGTACTTCACCACTGGTGGATGCTACCTTGTATCACCAATTACTTAGAAGTCTCATATACTTGACTCACACAAGACCTAATCTGTCATATGCTATGGGCCTAGTTTCCAAGTTCATGTAGGAGCCACATGAGCTACACTAGAAAGAAGCTAAGCAGATTATTCACTGTGTATAATGCACTCATTGTTATGGGATTCACTATGCAATTGGAGTGGGTATTGACTTGGTGGGACACACAAATTTAGATTGGGCAGGCGATTCTTAGGATTGCAAGTCTACTTTAGGGTATTGCTTCTCACTTGGTTTTGATCCAGTTTCTTAGTTGAGCAAGAAGCAGTCTGCAATTACTCTTTCATCTACAGAGGTTGAGTATCAAGGAGTAGTTAATGCTACTACTAAGGCCATTTGGCTTCAGAACATTCCCATTGAGTTTGGTATTCCCTTCCATAATCCTTGACATTCATCTTTTGTGACAACCAGAGTGTGATACAGATCACTCGCAATCCGGTCCATCACCAATAGACCAAACACACTGAGATCCACATGCACTACATTCGAAAGTTGATTCATGAGTAGATCATTGATCTCAAGTACTATCTGACATCAGAGAAAATTGTAGACATCTTCACCAAACCCTTCACTAAGAGCAAGTTCCTTCATTTGTGAGCTTTGTTGGGGGTGCAATAGGTGTCCACTTCAGGGGGCTTTTTAGTCCTCTTTTCTCTCTCTATTTTGGGGTGTGTTCTCTCTCTATTTGTGGGGTCTTCTTCTCTTTGGGGTTGAATTTTTTGTACATGGGTACCTCATCAAGCTTCATTTGTCGGGACCCATCTTTTCACCCACCTAAGCTATGCTTAAGGGAGGTGTTAGTGTAGGTTTTTATTTTCCTAGTGGGTTAGTTATTTTCCCTATTTATTAAGTTTTTCTTACACTTTTATTAAGCTTGCTTAGGTCAAATAAAGTGAGTTTAATTAGGTGAGTGAGTCATTTGAGGTGTCACCATCCTATGAGGGAGTTACATTTACTATGTTTAGATCGTTTGGTGGTCTCTCCCTATTGGTTGTTTTGCCACCTCCACCCCTGTCCCTAGTCTATATAAACTCACTACCTAGCTTGTATTTTGCATCTTGTTGCATCTTGTATGGTAATTATGTCAGTCTTGTGTAGCTTCTTCTTTGAGCTCTTAATGCAATTCTATTATCTTGACATTTACATATCTCTCCGAATCACTGGTTTACATTGTTTATGCTTTTTCAATTTATGTAGCTTAGAATTTCTCTTATGAAGTTCTTAGGTGATCAATCTATTTCAGATTTCTAACATGCATAACAACCCCTACTTACAACATCTTCATTACTCTTACAGGACTCCTATGCCTTCTTACATTCTTGTTATTTAGAAGCTCCAAAGCTTCTCACTGAGATTTGATATCCTTGTTTAATTTATTTCAATCCTAGATACCCTTGTATTCCACCTATCATCAAGAAGGAGCACCCTACTATTGCAGAGGAAGATACAAAGGTTGGACCTCTTGAGGACATACATTGGAATAACAAGCTTCTTCAAAGCTTCAACATTTTTACATGTTCTTTCACTTTAGTTAGATTTCTTTTGAAAAGAATGTAGACACCCAAAATTGTCCCAACTTTGTTCATGTCTAGCAACACCTTGTCAAAAACATTATCTAGACATCATGTAGCATTTTGTCATAAATCCCACTCTTAACCCCACTTATTCCATTAGCCAATTAATTAAATAAATTTTATTTATTTAATTAATTTCCACATCATATCTTATCTTATCCTATTCATTTATCCAATTAATTAAATAAATTTTATTTATTTAATTAATATCCAACTCATATCCCAACTAATTCAAATATTTTATTTGAATTAAGTTCTCATCATAAGCCGACTTTCTAATTAATTAAATAAATTTTATTTATTTAATTAATTTATCTTATCATTTAGCTGACATGTGTGCCTCTTTCATTTAAAAAGATAAGTGGTACTATAGCCTTTTATTTAATATCTTTTATATGTAGTACTTTTTATGTACACAAGCACACATGAGCCCTATTCTCTTTGACACTTGTCAAATGACTACAACTCCCTTGAAGAGTGGGAATACCTAATCAATCCTAGCCGTCCACATCAATCATTTAGCTTTTTAATCTCAACCATCCATTGAAACCAAGCCTTTCCTATAAATCAAACCCCTCACAAGCCATTAGCATGCATTGAGCTTCAAGTATCCTTATTCTGCCAAATTTTCTATAATGCATTGAGCTTCAAGTACCCTTATTCTGCCAAATTTTCTAAGATGCATTGAGCTTCAAGTACCATTATTCTGCCAAATTATCATTAGCAGGCATTGAGCTTCAAGTACCATTATTCTGCCAAATTTTCTAAAATGCATTGAGCTTCAAAAATGAGCACCCAACATTCTTCCAACAATAATCCTTCAAAATCTTGCATGCTCATGCGAGGTGGAGAAGAGCAATGGAGATAAATCAAGCATAGCGTGGAGATCGGTTTGCATTTACATTTCTTATTTTGATTTTCATGTTGTCTTGTGCTTCATTGTGCATTGCTAGGGTTTTATCATTGCTGTTTATTCATTTGCCCTGATTTGCAATTTTACCCTAACATACAAAGACAATTAGTTGGTTGGGTTGGCTTGTCATTTGTATTGAGCTTCTCTTATAGGTTGCATGTGTGAGGAGAGAACTAGCATGGATTGGGATGTGTGGTTACATGATTCTCATTTGCTTGTTCACATGGAGGGTAATTAGGGAGTTTGATGATGTAGAAGTATTCATGGAGGCTATGTATTGTAATCTTTATTCTTGAGATAATACAATGGGTGTGGATACTTTTGGAGGCTGGGTTTTTCCCTCATGGAGGATTTTCCCAAGGTACATCTTGTGTCATTTTGATGGTATGTTTGTCTATTCTTTTGCATATGGATTTTTGAATACTTGTTTGCATATATATCTCATAGGGTTATATGAAAATTATTTATTATGGCTGCCAATTTCCTTTCAAGTGTAATATAATGAGTATAAAAGCACATTGAAGATAAGATTACATAGTGGACTAGGAAAAGCCTATCTTACTGACCAAAAAAAGCTAGTATAAATAGTGCCCCTAATGGAGTGCTTGGGAGCTACATATAATGCCCTTGGTCATAGAAGTCAAAGGTCTTCACAAGAGTCACATTCTATCCTAGAAAGAATCTCTTGCAGAGGGGCACTTGGAACCAACTTGAACTAGTTAGACCAATAGTTGGCTCATGGTTTGAGCCCTTAGTTTTAGGAATCCATTAGTGGCTTCCAGGATCTTCTTTGTCTATATATTGGACACTTGTAATGAAGATTATATGGTGGTTTTATTGGAGTATTATGCTATCAAATTCAATCTAGAAGACGAAGTTTAGGATTCCCATTAATAACACTACCTCTTCTTATATTGGGTGCAAGTGCTTAAACTCTGAACATTGTCGTCTTTTATAGCCTCAACTATAAACATGTGAGCATTTAAGCTCTTAACATTACTATCTTTTATCAATGTATCACTTCAACATAATAAGTATGTGGAAGTGTTTAGCTTAAAGTGTCCCATCAATATTTGATTAATAACTTACGCTTATTTAAAAATTATAGCTACCATTATTTACCTTTTTTTTGTTGTTTTCTAATTGCTTTATTACTACTACGACTCCTTTTAAATTGAACTTATAACAAAATATTATTACTTTTTTCCATTTCAATAAACCTTTCAACCTACAAAATATTATTTTAATTAGATTTGTACTTGTTTTAAATTGAACTTATAACAAAATATTATTGCTTTTTACTATTTCAATAAGCCTTTCGACCTACAAAACATCATTTTAGTTTAGGCAAAAAAATGACAAAGATATACATCAATAACTCAACTAGATGCTTCCCTTCTTTTTCAACATTTCCCCTCCTCAATTTCCCTCCACAATATATCTGACATATACCAATAGGAATAGATAGGAAAAAAGGCAAGGGGCCACTGAAAACCCCTCAGCCCACACACTCTAAACAATGCCTTTAAAAAAACAAAAAAAGCCAAAAATAAAAGAATCAAATACCTATAGAGCCCCTATTCTTTACATCACCGGCCTCTACTACATCATGAGTATAATAACAGGACAATGTAAGGTGGAGATTCATTCCAGTGAGCTTGGAGTGCATGTATACCGTTCCGTACATAAATTATTTGAGCCTATTGGTCATTGGAGTACGGTCCATCCACTCTGGCAATCATTATATCTGTTAACAGGTGGGCCAAATTTGTAGATGGTGGCAGACAAAAGTTAGACTGGATATATTCTTAGTTTGCGCGATTTCCTTTACACCACCGAAAAAAATACGGCACCGACAGAGCAAAGAAAAGAAAAGAATCGCATCTTGCCTACAACTTAGCTTCATTTTCAAGTTTGGAATTTCTTTTGCGCCTTTCATATCTTGGCATTGATTACAAGCTCAGTGGACTGCATTTCTCAGATCTTCATCATTTCATTTCGTTTGTATTCCTCAGATCTTCATCATTTTGTTTTGTTTGCAGTTGCAGCAATGGCGGACTGGGCGCCTGTTGTAGTGGGATTCATATTATTCATATTGCTGTCGCCGGGGCTGCTTTTTCAGATCCCTGGACATGGCAAATCGGTGGAGTTCGCCAACTTTCGCACAAGCGGCAAGTCCATTGTTGTCCATACGCTGATCTTCTTCACTGTCTTTACTATTCTACTGTTGGCGATAAAGATCCATATTTACACCGGCTAAATAAAATGGCCGGAACTTAGGGTTTTAACGATTTCTTTTGCAACTTAGCTGAGACTTTGTAGCTTCTATAAATCCAAGGGCTTTGCTCTCCATTGTTATCTTCTATCATGTAATAAATGCTTCTTTTTGGTGTGATATGGAAATGCATTATTTGGCATTTTGGCTTGACATGTAAATGTAAGATTTGTGTCGTTAGGGTTTTAAAACGATGTGGTGATACAGTCTCTCTGGTTAGGGTTTGAAAACCAGATAATGTTACAGTCGCTTAAATTAGGGTTTTGAGGGTATGATATAAAATGTATGGATTTGAAGTTTGTTGGAAGATATTGACCGTCCGTTTTGAAAAACATTAATACTGGCATTTCTACCATTTGTCTGGAGATTTGTGCGACTCTATGATGGCGCCTGTTATTTCCATGTGAGCGCCTAATAATTCCACTTGCTGAGTTTAGTGTATTTAAAAAAAATTGGTTATTATGGTGTTATTACAAAACAAAACATATTTTAAAAAAGTGGTTTGTTTGGATTCAATTGAATGTGAGCGGTATTTATACACACTCATCTAACCTCTACCTTATCTTGACACCCATCTAACCTTTACCTTATCGTTACACCCATAATCTGAAACATTTGTTTTATTTACCTTATCGTTACACCCATAATCTGAAACATCTGTTTTATTTGCACATTTATTGCGTCTGTCATCACCTAGGGTTTTTTTGGGGTTGTGGGTTGAACCCATGCAAACGAAATTCTTTTATCTTTTCCAAAATTCAAAAGTCAAATTTAGCCAATTGATCAACAAAATTAATAGAGCAGACAAATATCTATTAGGGAAATGGAAAGAGAGCAGACAAATATCTATTAGGGAAATAGAAAGACATACTACACATTACGTAGGGTCAAAATTAGAGCTACAAGATGAGTTTGATTGCACATCCAACCTAGACTATTGAACTTGACCCTAAGCAAGCACACGATCAACAAACAATTCACAACATTAATTTGACAATAGGATGGCATGGCATTGAAAGCAGAATTTGGCAACATAGAAAGCAAGTGATGAGCATAGGCACATAGGAGCAATCTAAGCATGAGACAATGGCATGATAAGGTGCATTAAAAAACATGTGATCAAAGAATGGTAAATATCATAAGCATGTGATGATGATCATAAGGTATAGAACATAGGATAGAAGCATAGGTAGGTAAACATGCAGATTATAAGAAAAGAATATCATGGAAAATGACAAGCATAAGAATGTGTACAAAGTAGGAAGTAACAAGGGATAATGTGGTGGGCATGAGCAAACATAAGACTAAGCAAGGCATGCAAGGGAATATTAATGAGCAATGAGGATGTGAATGAGCATAAGGACAAATGAGTTGAGTAAAAAGGAAAGAAATTTCCCCCCAAGTGAGGTAAGACTAAACATCAACAAGGATAGAAGGTGAAATGACTATAAAAAGCCAATGAATAAGTCATTGATCAAATGATCAAAAACAATAAGCAAAAAGACAAAATGAAAACTAGAAATATAGGTATATAAGATGCTCATGGATTAGTGAAGAAACCTTAAGGACCATCATCATCCTCCAACAAATTATCATCATCCTAGCATGTGTCATCATCTTGCTCTTCATTAATTCTTGTTTCTTGTTTGCTTGACTTGTCATTTTCTATTACATGTGTTTCTTGTTGATAATCTTTTGTAGTTTGCACAAACACATTATTGATTGCTCGCACATTAGGCATGTCCTTCTTGACTCTTATTTCTTATTTCTTGTGGTTGTAAGGAAAATTTGGCATTTGGTGCACCGTAACACTTTTCTTTGGTGTCCAAGTAGTCTTTTGGGCATGGAATTCTGGTTTTTGTATAACTTTTGTAGATGTTATTTCTTTCTTACACATATGATTGGCTTTTTCATTAATTGTAGGTTGTGCATTGTGAGGCTCTTCATGCTTTTCTTGTCGGTTCATCCTCTTATTTTCTAGTTGTACATGTAATCACTTTTGGCATACCTCATGAAGATCTATTTCAACTTCGTATATAGGTTCCTTTGGAGTTGGAATGTAAATATCTAAAGTAATATGGCTCAACTTCACAATGGGCTCATACAAATCATGTGGAATATCAACAACTCATCCTTCATGAACAAGTTTTATGCATTGATGTACAATTGGAGGTATTATTTTCAAGTGCTACAGACAACTTGAAAATCTATTAAAAGAAGGAATAGCATGGCATAATATTTGTAAGTCGTTCTAGGTCCAACTTTAAGTGGTAAGATAGCACAAACCAATGTATTAATCAATAATCCATTTGTCATCTTTAGGGAAACTCTTGAATGAGTGTAAGAATTTGGCTTTAGATGTTTAGAAATTATAAGCTCCTCAGTGCATATGTTATATTGCTTTATAACATCAACAAGAATATCACCAATAACATGATCATGTATTTCACTAACACATATAATCACTAACGCATACAATAGCCCACAATAGTTATTGAGTGGAATATCCTCATCAATAAATGTAATCAATGTGGTTGGAGGAGAAGAAGATGTAGCTTTGGTTTCTATTACTCCAATAAAAACATGTAAATGTGATTTATCTTTAGATCCAACATGACAATCATTCATAGTATCATTATCTTCATGTACTATGGTATCATGTGCCTCAACATTATTAGTATGATTAGGAAAGGGATTAGTGTAATTGATCAATTCCTAATCTAGGAGGATTCGCCAAACAAGGTACCTGCTATAACACCCTAAGGCATTCTCATGACTTGCAGCAACTATGGGGCTACTTCTTTGGTTTGTAGTACATCGAAGCACTTCCTATATGTTTGAGGGAACATAAAGACCCATATCCACTCTAGCAAATGTTGCACATTCTCTAGTACTAATGCAACATACCTTGTAGAGAGACAAACACTTCTATGACAAACATGCCTCAACCAAACAACCTGCAATTGCTACCATAGCTCCAATAGGGTCTAGTACAACTTCTTGTGAAACCATAGTACAATTCATAAAGATTCTTACTACATCATCTAGAGTATCACTCTATAGTCTTCAGACAATATAGTTGATGCAACAACCAAGGTGGTACCTATGAAGTTCGCAGTATGCCAAGTCATCTGCTAGCTCATTAGGGACACACCAACAATCAATTTCGATCCACAACTTTTGAAGGATAAGGAGTTAAACATATGAGATAGTTCCACTTTCAATAGAGGCAATTAAATCTCCTAATGATCCTTGGCTATTATGATATCAATATTGTAATCTATATAATATAGCTTGTAAACAACACATTCATAGGAGATAGAAGATAAACAACCATACACCTTTCTCAAGGGTATGCCATGTAGATAAAAAATACTTGAATAATATGCATTCACTATTTTAGTTTTGTATCTCTCCATCTCTATCTTGCATAATTGTTAAATAAGATTCTACATATGTCATGACTCATCTAGATTCTCATATGAAGAGTTGTCCATTGCGAATCTAGCCCTAAGCTCCAAATCAATCACTTCTTTGTACATGAAATTGAAGGATTTCCATTATACTAACACCTTCCACATGGACCATGTTGTTGTCTATGAGATCTTGTACCTTGTGCTTGAGACCCATGCATGATTATATAGTATGGCCCTTAACTATATGGAAGTTAAAAAATGCTTAATCACTTTAGCTTTTAGGAAGTGGTTTATCCAATGGATGGATAGGAAGGAGTGTAATCAAATTAACATTCAATAAACTTTGGAGAACATTGTCTAGGGATTCTTGTATCTTGATGAACTTCCTAGGAGTATTTTGTTTGAAGGAAGAAAAATGAAGTATTAGCAACTTGGTTAATATTTTGTTTGACATCACTACACTTCAAAAAGTAGTTAGCTTTTGAAACTTGGAAGGGTAATAAGATTGAGATAAAGAACCATGTTAAGGGTATTGGATACTTAAAAGTTTTGCCTCAAAATTTTTCAAATGTGTACACATATCTCTAAATGATGGAAAAATGCTCAAACACACATTATTCTTAGTACTATGAAGGGGACCTTCAAGAAACATAATTTGTAGCCCACTGTCATCAAATTGATGCTTTAATTTACCACACAAATATTGGAAATGGATGAAATAATTGTTTATAGGCTCATTACTCCATTGAGAAGATCTAGTTAAGTCATTCATAGTGATTTTCAAACCCATCTTTACATGAAAATGCTTTCAGAAGGCTACAACTAAATCATCAAAGCATTGTATAAAACTAGGAAGAAAAAAAAAAAAACCATTGGGTAGCATAGTCCTTAAGGTTTGTGGAAATAACTTAGCCTAGATATTATCACCCTATACAAAATAAATGAATACACCTGTTATATGGCAAAAGAGGTAAGGTTGAAGATGTTGGTTAATGTAAATTCAATCAAACCCTCCTTTCACATATAACATTCTAAGGACAACAATTTAGCCAAGTCACTACTACTGGAGTGGACTTTAGCTACAAGTTGATGTCACTTAGGAATGATTAGGAAAGATAGAATAGATTGATAGCTTAGTCAAACCCTAGTTTAATTAAGCCTCAAACCCTAATTATATGATTCCAGATACAAACGAACAAGATATGACAAATGATCGCATAGGAAGGCACTAAATACAAATTAGAAACATACTAGGATTCAGATTTCTGAAGGTAGAAACTTCGGGGACATTGGGGCAGGCGCCCAAGTCCAACATGGCACTTTTTTTGCTGATCTAGAATAGTAAGGTGATGTAGACTGCAACCTGCTTCAGATTTTTTGGCATTGACAGTCTGGAGGACACTAGAGCGGTCGCCCAAGTCCAAGAAGGAATACTCTCTACTCTTTTCTCTAGATCCTAAATCTAAATACTCTACCCTAGTCTTCTGTAACTCCACTTCACAAGATCCCACACCTGTAACCTGCAATCACAAGAGAGGGATTGGGGGTTGTGGTGTTTAGGAGCTTGCCTTGGTCAATCCCGAGAATGGCATTCAAGCCTTCCAACACCGTTGTTAGGTAGAGAGTGCGTGTTCTTGGTGGACAGAGGCAAAAGAAAATGATGAAATAGATTGATTGAAACACAAATAGATATCACCTTGGAGGTGAAGCTCCCACGGGGAAATGAAGATCTTTCACACCATTAGAAGATGGATTGATTGAAGCCAAATCTACAACAACAAACACAACAACAACACAACTCTGCTCTGTAACACAATGAATGCTTTGAAATCCCTTAGCTCTAAGTCACAAGTTTGCATTATCCATCCCTAGTTCCAAATGAAGTCCTAAACATGTTTATATATGCAATCCCGCTAAACTTTAATGGTCACAAGCCGACATTTAAAATTTGGGTCCCAAAAAAATAGGTCTGGACTAGGGTATGGGTGCCCAAGTCTAGAGGGCTATTTTTAGTGATGATAAGCATTTAAATTGGGCCCCTAAGCCCCATTTGACATGGGTTTCGGGGGAATTTTATCCAGGATAAGTTTAAGACATGCATAAGAATAAGGGGACCTAGGAGCTAAACTAGGAGGTAAAAGTCCTAGGGGAACATTTTATGACATAACATTTAGCCCCCATCTTAATGTATGTATGATCTTACGACCCATACATGCATTAAAGTATGGTTGAAAACACATCAAACACGCCAAGCACATGAAGCTAAGGCATACACAAAGATTGAGGAACTATTTCTAGCCCCCAGTCTCAGGTAAGCACTAGATAACACATTGAATACACACAAGACACAATGAAGACAATAGGAAACATGCAAAACACAATGAAGACAGAGCAATTACACACACACACACACACACACACACACACACACACACATACATATATATATATGAAATGCTAATTAAAGTAAACAAACACACAGCGTGGGGAGGGACTCATCACCACACAACTTTAGACTACACCACAAACATGCAAACCCAGAGCATAGGGAGGGACTCATCACCACACAACTTTAGATTACGTTGCAAACACACAAAACATGTAGAGAAGACACATGGAATACACGAGCGCCACATAGAATGTCATAGAAACACTATATGTCTTATACAGGACAAACACAAGCGATGGGAGGAGCTTATTGCTAAGTCCCACCATCTAAAACATGTTGCAGACACACATGACGGTTGAGCTTATGCTACAACAACTGCCAAAGACACGCTTAAGGGAGGATAGCTCAAGATCCAAACCTGCCTCCCAATGAGGACTTTGTATAAAAGGATGTGCACTAGATCAAGAGATACACCATCCCGCCTTCCATAGAAGGGCTTTGTATAAAAGGATATGCACTAGCTCAAGAGATACATTATCCTACCTCATGGAGAGGGATTTTTTATTGCAATTTAGATAAGGATGTGCACTAGCTCAAGAGATGTACACCATCCCACCTCATGGCGAGGGCTTACAAAAATGCTTCATTAGTGCCAAAATAATCAGATAGATACCATTATAAATGCCCCCACCTTAAGGTGGTTGATACCACTTACCGGTATCAAGCACATTAAGGTAGAGTGACAACATGCAAGGGAACAAGAGCTCTCGCAAAGCCCATGTCCCCAAAGGTGACATGTGCCATGATCGCCGGATGTTCCCACAAAGACATTGATAAGATATGCTAAGATAATCCAAATCAAATCAAGTCATGAAAGCCATGCATAATCCATGTATTAGATCACATCAAAGAAACCAAGACTACACTTATGGGTTCAGATCTGAGTATAGCCATTGGGCTTATACTGCAGGTATCCCAGGACCAAGTGTAACAAAAAGGTGAGATACAAAACAATCCAAAGTGCATGGAGCAGCTGTATTGCAATGGCTTGTTAGAAAAGATAAGACAACATGATATATCACATGGAGTGATTCTACTAGTCAAACGTCAGATATATATATATATATATATATATATATATATATCAACCCTATCTTTATGTATGGACTAGGTCCATTTTTGCTTGCTTGCTGAAGGGACACGTGGTCCGTATCAGTTAATTATTTGTTTTCATCATCCACCGATTAGGTAGAATCACTTGAAGAAGGTAAACAATGAAAATGAGATAGGAGAAAAAGTGCCTTAGGAACATCATTGTAGGAGGATGCCCCTAAGACATCAACTGCAATGCTATGCCCCTAAGGAATGACACAACAATAAAATAGAGGAGGGGAATGATAGAAGAATGAAGAAACAAATAGAAGAATAGTCACAATAGAGGCAATCTCCTAGTATCCTTGACCTTACAAGAGTATCAAGGGTCATCCCAAGAGATCTAAACAACACATAACACATCACGGGGGAAACACAACACACACACACATATACATTTTCATTTTTCTAAGTGGAATTCATACTTGTGAGAATCTTAGAAAGTTGCTCCAATTAGTGTGACAAAATTTTGTAAGAGATTCATACCTAATTGATTCTTCTTTCTGTAATGATCATGCCATGCTTGTTTCTCAAGATCCTGTATGTTGAAAGTCTTTTGTTGTTTATGAGGAGGGGAATCATTGTTATTTCCCACTAATGATAGTTGCCTTGTTCTTTTATGATCCTTTGCTTTCTTATATTGATTAGTGAGCCTTTCATGGTAGAATGGGATATTTTCCACCATGGCAACCGTTTCTTGTATCATAATATCTTGTCATGGTTGTTCAATTTGCATATCCGGTGCATTTTGGTTATCTCCTGATCCTTGAAGGGATAACGACGGAGGAACCTTAACATAGATACCTTTTCCTCATGGACAAGGTGAGTCTTCAATCTTCTCCTTATCCACTTCTATCATGCCAACTATTTCATCACAGTCAAGATAATCATCTTCTAGCTCTATTGTATTTTGCTCTACCATATTGTTGTCTCTATGCTTAGGAAAAGGATTAGTGAAAATCTGCAAATTCTGATTTGGAGGGGCAACCGACTTATTTCCATTGTCATTCACACCAGTTACCTGTATTAAATTAAAATTGATGAGGTCTTGAATTTCATGTTTGAGATGCATACATCGTTCGATGTCATGTCCTATCGAGTAGTGATATTGAAAAAAGGCATTAGCATCAAATGATGGTCCTTGTATCTTGTTACTATCAAATGGTTTCACAAGGGGAAGCTTCAAAAGATTGTTGCTTACTGCTTGATTCATAATTGATTGAAGAGATTCAGATAATGGAGTAAACTGTCTTTGTTGTTGTTTGAATTGGAATGGTGCCCATTTAGTATTACTAATAGTAGACACTTGTGATTGAAAATTATTTGAATGTTGTCCATTGATCTTGATGAAACTCTTGTTATTCCTGTTAAATTTGTTTTGAGCAAGTCCAGTCGTGGATTGACTGACTTGAACTGATGAATTTTGATTCTTATACTGACTAGATGAAAGCTGGTAATCATGAAGGGCTGTGCATAAATATTGGAAAGAGCTATACTTCATCAAGAGGATTTTATCCTGGATGTTACGCTGTAAATTTGTAATGAATACCTTCTGAACATCCTCATCTTTAATCGAGTATTGTATTTGTAAGATGAGACCTTGATATCAACTGATGAATTTCGTCAATTTCTCTTTCGAACCTTGTTTACAATGAACCAAGTTTTAATCAATGAGATAGTAGGTCCAATGTTTGCTTGGAAATGTTGTAAGAATTGATCAACTAGTTGTGAGAAAGAGTTTATTGAATTAGGAGGTAAAGATTAAAACCATTCCAAAGTAGTATCTTTGAGGGATCGTGGAAAGAGTTTTGCTAACAAGTCCTCTTCAAAGAAGAAATCACTACACATTGTCGTGAATGCTGCCACATGAGTATTAGGATCACCTTTACCACCATACTTTTCAAAGCGAGGAGTCTCAAATTTTTCAGGCATAGGAGTTCTTAAGATTGCATAAGATAAAGGACTACGAGCATGATATGTTGGTAAAGTGGGTTGAGAGGAATTAGCCAAGTTTGTCACCTTTTGTTGTAAATAAGTTATGCCTTGCAAAAGTTGGTTTAAGAGGGCATCATTAGGAGATACGGTTTGTTGAGAAGAATTAGAAGCTTTGGTCATGAAGTTTTGAGGTGATTTGTTGTGAGTGGTAATGAAAGGTGGTTGAGAACAATTGTAAGTGAAAGGTGGTTGTGAATAGGTGGAATGGAGAAGTGGTTGAGAGTGATTAATCATATAAGAAGTCACCCTAGGTGCTAAGTTTTGATAATTGAATCCCACAACCTTGTAACTCTATGAATTAATGCCATTAGATACTCCCATACTAGCGATAGCATTTCTACAAGATTATGCATTAGTAGTGAGGATTGATGATGTAAAAGTAGATATTCCTATAATCAGTATGGGTACCGATACTTGTGTATGATTCGGTGATGACACATTGTTAATAGTATTTGCACATTCAGTCACTATCATTATGTTGTTATTCACTATATGGGCTAGTCCACAGAGTGTATTAACACCATCTTGTCCTTATTTTAATAACTCTCTTAGACTATGAACAACAGGTACATCCTCTTCATCTATCCTTTCTTTTTCCACAAATGTTGGGAAATTAGATAGTTCCTTATCAAGTTTCTTTATTTGATCATCAGGTACATGTGTTATCACATCAATAGGATCTTAAAAATAATGAAATTTTTGTTCTTCCATTGTAGTTGTAGGTGTTATGATATCTTGCAGATTTTGTGTTTCACCTTTGTAAAGTAATTGTTCAATGGATTTTCTGATGTTGGCACACTGTTGCTATTAGAAGCACTAGAACCCATTAATCAAAGGCTTCTCCTTATAGGGATGTTTCTATTAGGGAAAAGGGTTATGCAACTCATGCAAAGGCATACAACACTCAATGCACAAACTAATATAACAAACCAAAGGATCAAGGTAGTTATGCTAGTTGAAATACACAATGTGAAATTGAAAAGGTCAAATTTTGAAAGCTAAGATGCAAAAGTATGCACTATGATCCAACTCTATACTTCAAAATCAGATTTGAATGAATGTTGAAAATGAGTAGCAAAATCTGAAAATGCAATTTTAACTACAAACCCTAGTTTTTGTAAAGACTAGGTTATATGAAAAATGCCCCTTTTAAGCAAAATCCTAGCAAATGAGATATGAAAATGCAAGGTAAAAGACCATGAAATGATGAGATTCTACAATTTTTCTTAGTTCTGATGTAAATATCATAAAATTTAATGTTTTCAATAATGTGAAAGAAAAATAGTGCAAACTATGCCCTAATGCAAGCCTAGAATGCTTATTTTTTCAAAATATTCAAATGTATGCAAGATTTTTGAATGTATAATGATGAATATGATATAGATGAATGCCAAAAATGTTTACAACACTCAACAAGATGCAAGTTCAATAAAAACACAGGTTCACCAAAATGTTATATGGAAAAAGTAGTATAGTTGAAGATGTTGGTTAATGTAAATTCAATCAAACCCTCCTTTCACATATAACATTCTAAGGACAACAATTGAGCCAAGTCACTACTGCTAGAGTGGACTTTAGCTATAGGTTGATGTCACTTATGAATGATTAGGAAAGATAGAATAGATTGACAATTTTGTCAAACCCTAGTTCAATTAAGCCTCAAACCCTAATTATATGATTCCGGATACAAACAGACAATATATGACAAATGATCACACAGGAGGGCACTAAATATAGATTAGAAACATACCAGGATTCAGATTTCTAAAGGGGGAAACTTTAGGGACACTGGGGCAGGCGTCCAAGACCAACATGCCACTTTTTCTGCTGATCTGGAACAGTAAGGTGATGTAGACTGCAACCTGCTTCAAAGTTTCTGGCACTGATAGTTGGGAGGACATTGGGGTGGGTGCCCAAGTCTAAGAAGGAATATTCTCTGCTCTTTTCTCTAGATTCCAAATCTAAACACTATTCCCTGGTCTTCTGCAACTCCACTTTGCAAGATCTTGCACTTGTAACCTACAATCACAAGAGAGGGGTTGGGGGTTGTGGTGTTTAGGAGCTTGCCTCGGTCAAGCCCTGGAATGGCATTCAAGCCTTCCAACACTATTGTTAGATAGAGAGTGTGTGTCCTTGGTGGATAGAGGGAAACAAAAATGATGAAATAGATTGATTGAAACAAAAATAGATATTACCTCAGAGGTGAAGCTCCCACAGGGAAATGAAGATCTTTCACACCATGAGAAGATGGATTGATTGAAGCCAAATTTGCAACAACAAACACAACAACACAACTCTGCTCTACAACACAATGAATGCTTTGAAATCCCTTAGCTCTAAATCACAATTTCACATTATCCATACCTAGTTCCAAATGAAGTCCTAAACATGTTTATATATGCATTCCCGCTAAGCTTTCATAATTCAAATTGATTAGGCTGAAAAGGAAACCAATTTAACAGTCACAAGCTGACATTTGAAGTTTGGGTCCTAGCAAAATAGGTATGGACTACGGCATGGGCGCCCAAGTCTAGAGGGCTATTTTTAGTGATGATAAGAATTTATATTGGGCCCCTAAACCCCATTTGACATGGGTTTTGAGGGAATTTTCTCTGGGATATGTTTAAGACATGCATAAGGAAAATAAGGGGACCTAGGAGCTAAACTAGGAGGTAAGAGTCCTAGGGGGACATTTTATGACATAACAACACCAATAAAATCTTGTAGATGTACATTTGGGCCTCCTTTTCCATTATACAGCTCAAATCTTGGAGTAAAGACATCCATAGATGGACAAATTGCATTATTTGAAGAATTAGTCACTAGTTTAGATGGGAGGATAGTATGAGCCATGGGTTGAGGGGGAATAGTATATGACACATGAATGGAAAGCGTAACACTAGTGGCTATGTTGGTAGAATGATGGTATGTCAATGGGAAACTAGAGGAGATGGGAACACTAGAAGTAAGTATGTTGGATGGAGTATAATTAGGAGGTAGGCCATAGAAAGGGATGGAGCTAATGAGAAAGGTAGGAGGAGGAACAATGGAGGTTGTAAGGTCAAAAATTGCTTACTTTGCAATCTCTGCTTACATTTCTACACTCATTTTAGTTCTCACCACATAGACGTATCTATGACTTGGTGGTTTAAATATTTATCTAGGATAAATGCACCACACATGACCACCAAACATGGAAAACCTTATAGATATGGGACAATTTTGTGAATCAATCTTTGGGATTACAAGGCCAATTCCTTATCTATTCTACTTAATCCTAATTGCTATAGGGAAAAGGGAGAGAGATGCAAGAAAGTAACATGACAGAAAAAGGATCACATTGAATAGATTTCCTTTGTAATTAGAATGAATCTTTGTAACTCATGGTGCAATAGTCAACAAAAATAGCACCATTAAGACACATATGTATTAGACAAATTCATACACATAGTTAAGTCACAATTTCAAGAATAAATTGTTAGATTAATGCTTCTGATAGTTTTGAACAACCATGTGCAATGTATTATCACTAACTTTGGACACACACATAGAGGTTCCCTTGTGTGATTACTAAAGAACTGAGAAAGAGCTTTACACATAAGGCTTACTAGCTCATCTATATAAAATATAAAATAAAAATGGGCACACAAACTACTATATATAGTAGAATACCTATTCCAAAAAAATATTTTCACACCAAAAACTTGAATTTTGAACTCTGAGATAAGTAGGAAGAAAGATCCAAGTAGATTGAGTACCTAGGGATGAGTGAAATATACCTGTCTCAATGATTTTTTCCTCCTAGCATTGCAACTTGGCATCACTAGGTAGGTGAATTATCAAATCATGAATGACACAAAGAAAGAGGTAGTTGAGAATGACCATAGCATGGTATTTGTAGACTAATATTTGAAATGGATGAGCTAATATTCTTTCTCAATGTGTACCTTACTTGTTTCCCTAATGTCAAAACCTATGAAAACCATATCCAAATCGATTACAATTCTGGAACCCCTTGTGTTACACTTGTATAGGTGTCTTCTTGGGTGTGCTTAATTATCATTTTTGTGTTTGTGCTTTTGCTTGATATTTGCTGCAGGGATTTAATAATTTCTTGGAAATAAATAGTTTATGCTATTAACTATTGGAAAGGAAAAAGTGTTTGATTTTTAGAGTATATTAGTGTAGAGGAGGACAAACTACACCTTGACTAAAATGTATTAACCAAGAGAATTTTCCACTACAACTACACTAGGATCTGTTTTAGTTTTACTACATCTACTTTTTTTCGATAGACTAACATTACCAGATCCTTTTTAAGCTAAAAGATGAAAATAAAAACTATGTTAGTTGGTAGAATGATAAAGGAAAGCTGACAAAATGCTAAAAATAATAAGCTACAAATAGAATTTGGAAATTTAAAATACAAAATGGAAAAGGAGGGATACAAAAGAACCCGATATTAGAAGATGGAGCTCTCTACCAGGGATGCAAGTACATCGCAGGGATGACTGCACGTCATGCTATAGTCCAAGATGTACAAAAAATAGAAAGTTTCAATTCTATTTAACTTCCTGTCACCTATACAACACAATAGGAAACAAAATACAAAACCATTAATCTCCAGGTGACAAGAATAGGCTAGAATAAAAATGAGGTGTATAATATAACTTGGAATGAATGAAATGAATAACAAGAAAATAAAAGGGTTTGAGTGAGAGATCACAAAATTGACAAGAAGGAATGGAGCTCCTCACTAAAATCTATAACCTGCAAGAGAAAAGAGAAATTTGTTGGGGCTGTGTGGGAGCTCACCTTCAAGTCAAGCCCCTATTTTGGTATTTCGACCTCCATGGGTAACCAAGATGGAAAATAGAGAAGCCAATGTGTGGTGGTACTTTCTATGTGCAAATAGAATGGAATAACAATAATGACAAGATAATTTAAAAAGTAAAACTAATCTACTCAATCCAAAGAGCAAACTAGTGTAATAATCTTGAGAGAAAGAAAGGAAGGTGATGTAACCTACATAATGCAACCAAGCACAATAATGGATTACACTACAATAAGGAATTAAAAGGGAGTAAAATGAAACCCAATCACCTAGTAAACAAGTGCAAACCACCTAGCTGAAGTAGAACAATCCAACAAGCAATGGTCTCACAAAACCCCATGAAGGAGCCACAAAACCCTCAGGAAAACCTCACATTAGCATGTATAAAGTAGCACAACTACGGAGAATCCTTGAGTATGCCAAGAGAATGCTATATATGATCACAATAGATCAATAGTTCACATATTTCTTCACCACATTGTAGAATGAGAGCCAAAGAGTTTTCCAAATTGCAAGAGTTAAAAATTACAAGAGTAGAAGGAAAAAGGAGGAAGAGGTTCAAATATGATCATTTTGAGATGCATAGAGGTGTTATAAAGAATCTTTAATGTTGTTGAAGGTGCCCAGTAATGCCCATAAATGGTCACTTGGCACCACATAGACATGCGACACTAGCACGACATGCAGACACCTGTGCTAAGTGCTAGCATCCAAGTGACTCTAGCTCTTGGTCACATGAAACACCATAGGACAAAGGGAATACCAAGACACCAAAATAGATTTTTACAAAAATAAAAACATACTAGGGGAGCACACCTAAAAATGGGTACCTAACGTAGCATGAAATTGCAAGGGTATGCAATTTTTGACATTACATTTAGCCCCCACTTTAGCGGGCTTATCACCCTAGGTGATATGCTATGCTAAAGTATAGAAGGAATAACATCATAAATATTACCTTAAAAAGGATACTGTAGAGGCCGCAAATAATTCTTTGAGTAGAGAAATGAAGCCCCAAGACTGAGAACCTGCAAAACCACAATATTAGACAACAAAAACCTGCAAGGCAATGTTAGAACCACATATATAAAATCTATGCTAAAAAATATTAGATTGGATATTATTTGCCTAAACATGAATGCTAGCAAACAATATAACTTAATGCACATTCTACTAAAATATATGGAAATCTAACACAAACCACACACAAGAAAGCAAAGAAAGTGATGCAAAAGGGGCATTTCTAGCAAACTACGAGAGCTAGAAGGATACCAAGTATGGTTCTATGGCTAACACACTATGAGAGCTAGGAACCATACCAAGCTATTGTGGGTCACAAGGAATAACAAAATATGTTGTTAGGTGATGCACAAAGAGTGCCAAAAAGTAGAAGAATGGGGAACTACTGGCTAGCATTATGTCGCTAAGTGGCTCATATATTAAACAATATCATGAATTACATGGACTAGCATGGCTAGGTAATCCTAATAAAGGTGGTCAGTCTAAGCAAGTGCATTTGCTTAGGACTACAAGATACTGCCACTATAAGGAGTGAATGCTTCAGGGAGTGTACCATCAATGTTATATGTGTGAAAAGGGAAAGTGCAAAAGTATGCCCCTACCTTAAATAATTGCATAAAGCAACAATATGTAATTGATTTTAAGGTAGAATAAGGGGGAAGAGAGCCTTAGGAAACATATATGGGAAGATATGTTCCAAAATTTGCCCTGAGATAAAGAAGATGCTCCCAAAGAGAGGCAACAAAAGTGATGCTACAAGCATGATACACAAAGGCTTGTATAAGCATGGTATGACATTGAGAAATGCAAACACATCATATAAAACAAGGAACATCACTAAAACACAAACTGATCTACATGATTTGGCATCACTATGTTTTAATAGGAAGGGAATCATCAAGGGACAATTGAAAGAATCATCATCATCCCCCAAACACATAGAACTATGAGCACAAATGAAGAATGTCACAAGAAATCAAAAGAAAATAAAATTTTTGGATCAAAATGGAAGGAAGCTAAATCTTCCAATGCTTTGCATTGTCCCCAAAATGTCAAAATAGTCAAATAGACAACACATAGAAGAAGGTAGAACAAATAAAAGAATATTAAAACATTTTCATTCCTTCTGTATCCATGTGTTTACAAGGGCATCGTAGGTCCTCTAGGAAGAACTAATAAACATATAACAAACATATTCATGGGGAAAAATGTAATGTCCCCATTTATGTGATGATCACATTTGATTTGGGTATTTAGCCTTTTCACTATTCCCATGGGCTAAATTGCATTCTAAGGGAATGATTGGTTGAAACAAGGAGTAAAAAGTAACTTAAGTAGTTCTATTCTTAAGTTGACTTTATAAAGTGTTCTAATTTTGAATTACTTTATAAAAGTCACTTAAGTCAGCTAAAAATACTTTATGTCATAAAGTGACATTGTGTACATAAAAACTCCATTTAATAAAGCACAAGTGGGCCCCATTTGGAGCACTCCACTTGAGGAATTTAAAAGGAGAATTTGGAAGTCATTTTACATCATTATGTTATTTTGATTTGGAGATATTTCTTCTTGGCTGCAACTTGTTTTAGCTTGAATTCAAGGACATAAACCCTTGTAATTCCTAGTGGGTTGGATGAAAATCTAGCTCGCTTTGAGGAGGCTTCATAATGGAGGTCTATTTGCACTTTATTGCATGAATTTGATATTTTTAAGGAGCTGAAAATTGAGTTTATTTGCAGGTTATATCTGCTAGGGTTTTGAGTTTGCAAATTGATAGATTTATCACCAAATATCAATTTGCTATGGTACAATTTGCTCCAAGGAAAGCATCTATTTTTATTGTAGGGTTTTGAAGACTATTTTGGCATCCATGGAGAAGGGTTTGAATGCATGATTGGCTGGAATTTCATATTAGACCTAACCGTACCATTTTGTGTTCAGTTTGGAGGCATTTTGTGGCATATTTGGTGTCATAGGTGGAATCGCTATACCTAGAAGAGGTATGCCAGCCCAGGAGGGTTTATAAAAGGTGTTTGGCATCAACTGAAAGGGTTTGGAAGCTGATTGACAATAAAATCAGACCAAATTTAGTCATCTCCATTAATTACAATTGGTCACTTTGCTGGGTCAATCTCTTTGGGAGCTAGCGCTTCACTTGGGAATGCCAATATTCCATTTTTGAAGGGTTTTCACATCATTTTGAGAAGGGTTTTAAGATAAGCATTCCATATTTCAATTATCATCATTCTATACCAGCCAACAAACAATGTTAGAGTCATCCACTTGTGGTGCACCATCATCCTAGGGAGTTTTGGGTTTAGTTTGAAGGCATAACAATCATAAACAACTCTCTTATAGAGTTTATCAGACATATTCCAAGAATAAGCAGACCTGTAGTAGCTTATATCAGTAGGGTATGGCATACATATGTTGGTAAATTTATACCTAGAAGGGTAAATAACCCTAGGGATTCTCATCTCTACCTTTGAAGATCATTATATGGAGCATTGAAGGAACAATCAGCTACATCAGGGTGTCAAACAACTACAACAGTGGTGATAGCAATGCCTTTGATCATATTGGTCATCAATTTGACCCGAGGGGACATTTAGAAGTCATTTTGAAGCTAGTTTTCCAATCAGGTATGTCCCATTAATTGTGTACTTCATTTATATCATAGGGAAGGGTTTCAAATTATTTTTGGAAGGGTTTAAGTGGCTGTTATAAGTCTATTAATAGTTATATCAGACCTATTTATCTCTGTACCAAACTTGATATTGATTAAATAAAGTTATTCTATCAGATTGAAATCATTGTTAATTGTTTATGTAATCATTGTTTGCATTCCTATGCAATTTTTAATGATTTGGTGACAAAAATTATGCAAGACAACCGTTAGAATACTCCAAAAATCATATCAGACATTCAAAATTAGGATTCAAAGACATTTCATGCCAACCATTTGACAAAATATCAAGAGGCCAAAACTAAGTTTTTGGGTTATATCTAACAAAGGATATTTTAGTGGTATCAGAGCTTGGATCTTGCCAGCTTGTGGGTATACTTCAGACTTCATTTTAGTCACTCACAATGGGTACAACAATAGTTAGAATTATGGATGGAAGAATATTACATACTTTCCTTCCTGCCTCACCAACAAAAGAAAAGATGCCTAGCATGGAAAAACTAATGGAGGACCTTGTTAAGACACAACAAAGGATGGAAAGACATCTTTCTAAGCACAAATGAAACTCATAGAAGTTTACAGACTCTCTATCAAGACATTCCATATTTACATCACAAAAGAAGAATGAAAGAAAATCATTTGATGTATCTGTTATGTTAGAAATTGTCCTTCTGTATGGAATGGTACAATTTCCCATAGTTTAGCTCCTCTCCTTTGGTGACCTTTTAACCTAGTTTATTACAGACCTTCCCGAACCTTGACTGGCTTAGGTATAACTAGAAGAATGCCATATTTTGGAGTAACTGAAGACTGAGGGTGAAAAGTAAACTTGAATTTGGGGTCCCCTAACCTCTTGATGTAGTCCTGAGTGGGAAATCAGGGCTTGGACTTGGGTGCTAGCGCCCTTGTCCTGCCCTATTTCCCAGGGTCCTAAATTTCGAAGGGATGTTGGCTATTGCTGTGCATTCTAGGATTCCATTTTTAAATTTTTGTTTTTGCACAATGTCGAAATCTTATTTCAAAATTTGAAATTCCTAAGGTTAGATATTTAAACACATTTAAAAATCATTTTATCACGCACAATCTTTATGCAAGCTTTATGCCAAAACTGTACCAAAACTGCCATTGAAGATCAATGATTTGTTGAAGCTCTTGAAGTTATTTGAATTTGCATTCATGGAGACAATGGATGGAGATTAGGAATCAAGATCTTAAGACTATCTTGCTCTTCCTAGGGTTTGTACACCTTTTGCATGATCGGGAGAAGGGTTGAAGCCTCCAACATCGAGCTTGGAGATCCTTTGCAGACATTGCTGATTTGCCTTCTTGTTTATGCAAGTCTTCATTGTTTTCATCTCCTTGAGGTGAAGTTGTATTTGTTCATTAAGTTAATGCAAGTCATTGATCTTCCCTTGATTGTGACATCTAGGGTTTGATATTTATGCATACACTTTGTTAGGTTTGCACACACTTCTTCAAGTCTTTATCTCTGGCTATTGTTGAGGTAGGAATACTGAAAACTAGGCTTGACTGAGGCAAGCTCCTATATAGACGCAACCATCTTTCTCTTCCTTTTGTATGTGCAGGTTGCATTTGTTGAGATCCGGTGGAAAGGAGCGACAGGAAAACTGATATTGTAGACACAGTTGTCACATAATTTGAATTTCATGATGAGACTTTCGAGACACTGGGACTAATGCCCTAGTCCAACTGGGTGATTTTTCTGAGATCTGGAAACCTACAGAGAGTGAGAAACAAATGGTGTAGAAAATCCTGACATTTAGAAATCTTCAAGACATGGGGACTAGTGCCCTAGTCCAATTGCTCCTCAGTTTTTAGGTACACAACTTCTAATCTATTTACTTTGCATTTCTGTAATCATTTCAGTTCTATTTGTATCAGGAATTCAGTTATTGCATTTTGGTTTGGAAATTAGGGTTTTAAGGTTAGGAAGAAACACTAGCTTGTAAAAACCTGATTCAAACAGTCATATAGACACAATATACAAGAAAAGAGAACATTGGAAATCAATAGTTTATCCCTAAACCTGTCCTTTGCTTCTCTAATGTATTAGTGCCCATGAAAGTGTGGGACTTGAGACCTTCTATCTTGCTTCCACATTTTCTTCCTAAACAATATCTACAAGTCAAGTTTCTAGAAGTCTCTATGGTGAGTTTGATAAGTATACAGGTGATTTACTTCCAAGTGATTTGTAGCCTATAAGTGATCATAAGAAGAGAAAAAATAGTTGAGAAAGGAACAACTTTGCTTCACATGCCTTGAAACGTGGACACCTACTCATACATGTGGATGCCCTAAAGAAGAAGCCACAATTTCACTTCAAAGGTTTGATTTAGAGGAATAACCTATAACATCTACAAAGGAAGGGCACATGATACTTCATGATGGCTACAAGATTGAAGAAGAGTCACCTATTGAAGCCCAAGATTAAGAGCATGTGAAGTTTGAAGACAAACCAACCATGTTAAATCAGCTACATGAAGGTATGGGTTCTTGTAATGAGACTTGTTGCAAGTATGAGCAATCAGTGTTGTCATTGATGTCAACATGTTAGCTTGGTGTTGTCATTGGTGTCAATTGGTTGAGCAGAGATGAGGTTGTTGTAATGGTATGAGTTGTTTGTTGTTTGGTTGAGTTGCTATGATGAAGATGATTTGGTTTCTTTGAAGAAGTGCTGAAGATGTCAAGAATATGTTTCTGTTGGTTGGTTTCCAAGTGCTTTTGAGAAAATTTGATTAATAAAAGAAATAGTGTGTTGTAGTGGCATTTTGGTTTACAAAGTAGTGTTCTGGTCTTGCTCTACAGTTCCTCTATGTTGAAGATCTATCCTTGTGGTTTGAATATGTTGTTTCAAGATGTTAAGAGATGTTATATTTTGAATTTGGTGTTCTGGTTTGTTTTGTAGAGGAAGTTGTTTTCATCAGTGTGTGGATTGTGTTTTTGAGTATTGTAGAGGTGTTTGGGAGAAACTGTTTTGCTCCACATTTCTTCATAGATTTGTTTCTGGCTTTGCAGTGCTAGATTTGTGCTTATAATTCTTATATATTGCTTCAGTTCAAGTTGTTCATGGTTTGGTGCTCCGCAAGTCAATTTCTTGAGTTGCAGTGTATGACAAAGTTGTTTGAGTTCTTCAGTGTGAACTTCCATTAGGTGAAAGTTGTTTTGAAAGGATTTGTTGGTTTTCAGGTGCTTGTGGATGCTCTAGATCATGTTCAAGCTTGGTGCATGGTCTACGAGTTATCTTTTGATCGTTGAGGAAGCGTGTACTTAAAATTTCATAGTGTTAACACAAGTTTGACTGACTTGGTTGTTTACACTACTTGCAGTTGTGCTTCGGTGATTGAGGAAGCATGGAATAACGTGTAAGAGTGGATTTAGGTCTGAGCTAAGGTGTGGTGTGGTCTGCATTCATTCCTTTCCATCGCGGAAATGTTTAGGTCTAGACCTAATTTAAATTTTCTGGGTTATGGTGACTTGTCGACCTTGGAGAATGTTCTCAAGGTTGAAGACAATATAAATAAATATCAAGGAATTTTGATCGGGTAGGAAAATGATGGAGGTGATGTGATTAATAGTGTGGTTGAATGTGTGGGGTAGTACAAGCTTTCATGTGTTAGATTACTGGATGCAGTGAGCAGAAGGTGTCTACAATTCTTTAGTGATGCTGCAGAGGTGATGTTGGTGTTGTGGTGGAACTCTCTATTGCATTGAGATAGTTTTCTCCTTGTAACAATCTTCTCTATTCTGGTAGTGAGCCTTTCCTTTGGGCAGTGAGCCCTTTGGCAGTGAGCCTATTATTTTTTTCAATGTTGTTTTTACTTTATACTATGAGATAATCCTCACTGTAGTTTTTCCCTTCTTGGGTTTTCCATGTAAATCTGGTGTTCTCTTGTGTTTGATGTTGATCTAATTAAGTTTATGTTATTTTCTTTCATGCTTAATCATCATAACAATTTAAGGGGTAATTAAATTTATGTGGATCTAAATGTGTCTGAGGATTTTGGAATTATAACACTAGTAGAATTTGGCAAATAAATGACTATGTGACTAAAACGTTTAGTCATGACAACTAAAAATGACTAATCTCTACTAATTTTTTGCAACACAACTATAAATGACTAATTTGATCATCGGGTAAAAAACACAGCTAAATAATTAGTCACATTTGATATTAAAGTAAAGTGGGTAATTAAAAAAAAGGAGGAAAACGTGAAGTTGAGAAAGTGATAAATTAATTTTTTTATTTTTGCAAGGAGGGAAACTTGCAAGGGTTTCCATGTATGCAAGGAGTTCTCTCTTTGTTTTTTTTGGTAAAAGGACTGAAACAACATGGGTTCATGAGGAAATTTTTAGTTTTGAGAGGAAAGCCCTTACTTGCTACTTTTACTATTCCAAGATGGATGCCTTCTCTATTGTTTGCTACTTTGAAGAAGAAGGTTGTAGTGTTTTTGGGTAGTTATTTAAGTTTCATTCAACTAAGATCTTGGGGCAGCTTCATGGCAGTGTTTCTAAGCATTTTCAATCTTCATTTGCATGGTTGGTTATTTCCTTTGCCTCTTTTCTACATTTTTCCATCTTCTCAGGGTTGCTTTGTTTCAATTCTGAGTTGTAGAAGGCAAATAAGGGAGTGTTCTTACATATCAATGTCTTCTTCATCCATTTGAAGTCTCTTTCCCTTATTCCCATGGGTTAGGGTTTTCTTTTGTGTTTGATATGCATTTTCAGTTTGAAATTCTACTTTGTAGAGCTCTATTTGATGTATTATGGAGGCAACATTATGCAATAGAAGTTTTCAGATTCAAAACCCTTGCAATCTAACCTTTGGACAATGTTTCAAATCATTATGCTTTGGGATCTAGGGTTTCAAGAGTGCAACAAAGAGACAATGGTTTTGTTTCAGGGATATTGGCTTGTTGCATTGCCATTAAAGCCATTGTGTTAGTTTCATTAAGGAGGCAATAGTCATAAAAAATAGAGATCAATCTAACTGTGCATCAAAATGAGGATCTAGTCTCTTTGACAAGGAATGGGAATCAAGTCACTGTGAGGGTTAGTGATTTTGTAGTGGCTGTGTGCATTAATGAGGTTATTTTGTCTAAGAATATAGATGTGAATGTCATTATGAACTTTGATGATATCCAAGTGACAATAACCATTCAGATTTTAAATGATTTTCACTTCACCATGTTCTTTGGTACCATCAAAGTCTTGTTACCTTCAAATCCTATCATCAAACTCACACTTTACTATTTTATGCAAAACAATGTTGACTATCCATTAAAGAATCAAACCTTGACATAATCTACTGCCTTGACTATGCATAACTTTGTATTGTCCTCAATGTGCAACTGTAAGTTTCTTGACTTTATGTCATTGCTCCTCAAGCTTTTAGTAATGCAATCTCAAAAAGCTCACTACCTCTTAAAAGCACAGTGAAAATGATGCTAAGACTACCCCAAACTGTTTGTTACAAAAGATACAAGCTTTAAATAAGATATAATGTTGTCCTTGAGCTATGATAGTCAAGACTTAAGCAGGGTTGTTGCCTCTCTTTGACAGAGAAAAAAAAGGTTGAGACAACAATTCTTACCCCATGGCAACTGAAAATATAGTGACAAACTCTTTCCCAAGCTATTCACACCTATATCCATTAGAGTAATTGTTTCATCATTCTGTACTCCTCAATGATCCCTATGATGACTTCATACCAATGAGACCACAATGTGTTATAACTATGACTATCTTTTCTAACAAAAAGCATGTCACTGTACTTCATTATTTGGTTTCATTTCACCGTGCTTCAACATGGAACTAAAAATGCTTTCAACTTGTATTGCCATTGCCATCTCTTTGTCATTTTAACCCTACTAATCTCACAACATTGTGACATCATATTAACACTGCCTTCTAAAACACAGACTTGTACCTATCAAAGATAGCATTATGACCATGTTTTTCTATTCACCGCTTCTTCATGAATTTAATGTATGCATAAGCTTCCTAAAGTAGGGATACTAGATGTAAATGTTACAAATCTTTGAACAATACAGACCTCATGTGCATGGTCTTCTCCTTCTTGACAACAAAAGGTCTGCCCTTAAAGCTTGGAAACTTAAATCTGTGATTACCACTGTAATCTATGTCACTGTAACCTACTTGCACAATGATTCTCTTGAGCACTTTCTTTGTCATTAGTTGCTTTGTAATCTTTGATGCAATATGTATTAGGTTTCTTTCAAGTTGTTGTAACTACCCTTCATTCTATACTGCAGACCTTATTTGATTTAGAGAACACCAATCAGGAGCTAAAGAGTGAACTCAAAGATTTGTATATCAACTCTACCAAGTAAGCTATTTTTCTATCAGTAGCTGGATTCCCATATGTTATTTGTGACTTGTGATGACTCAAATCTTTACTGCTCTCCAAAACCCACACGCATGGATGGTTATTAGCATTTATTGTAGTTTTACTTAGATGATTTCACTCCTAGAATAATATTTAAGCAGAGTTTAAGAAGTCTTAGATTCTAATTGTCAGTTTTAAATTCTTTTGGTCTTGTACATGATAATTGATATATCTGGCAACCGTAAGGCAATTGTTATTCATGTTCCATACCACTTGAGGAAGGCTTTCTGAAAGATTCATGTGAGGCTTGTACGAGAGCTGAAAAAGAAGTTCAGTGGAAAGGTTAACATCAAATGATGCATGTTTCTATTCTTCCATTAAAGGTGACTGTGACATTGGTGAAACTTTTTAAACTCTGCCATTTACATTGTTCACTATCATAGATTATAGTAATTATCTTTCCTTGGTTTGAATCATTGCTCTGCTACTCTGTATGAGCACTGTCACAAGTATCACTATCTATTTTTAATTTTTGGTGCATTCTTATCATCAATCACATGGTTTTGGTGTCTAAATCTTCTCTTAGATCCTAGCCCACAATTGTTGTATACAAGACAAAGTAACAAAAACAAGATCCTTTGACAAGGATGTCATATGGAACATTAACTATGATAGTCCCATGCATTTCCAAAAGATTAACATCATTCATTGATGGGAAATGTCATGGATTTGTGGCTCTTATGTTATCTTACTCAGTTAAAACATCTACATAGTCCTTCATTCACAGACTATGCACCCTCTTCTTTTCAAGACCATTGTTCCCTTTGCATTCTATGACTACCATTTGTTGATTGATTGCCCCTTCATTACATTCATGGTGACCCTTGTTCAGTTATGCATCTCTATGACTAATTTCCTCAACCTTTTTCTAGCCTTCAATAGTCCAAAACTACCCTTTGATATATTCATTTAACTATGATCTTCTTTTATGACTGTCTTTCAATAATAATTGTCATCACACAAAATCTACAGTTTGTGACTGCCATTCAAATGGCAGTACCTTCACAAACTCTAGTCCCTCTCTCTTATAGTGATCTTTTCTCTTGTTACCCTCTTTCAACCTCTTTAGAGTTATAAAACTCTCTTACAATGTTTCTTAAGGTATCCTCTTTCACGTAGCATGTCTAGGGTTCCTTCATACCTTGCATTGACAGTCCTTCTCTAAAACCCACTATGCAAATCTTCTTGTATTGACAATGTTCTATATTTTAGGCAGATTGTGTAACCTTTCTACGCTCACATGAATCCTAAAAACTTAGACAAAGTTGTATAACTATTGATGAATCTCTAAACCTTGTGAGACCTCTAGGACTCTCTCAAGACTCTTGCACAAAATGTTACAAAGGATTCTCTAGTCTAAAAGAACTTCACAGTCCCTGTCATGATACTATTTTGACTCATAAATCTCCTTTGTATAGGTTTGAGAGACCCTAATCTTCTATACAAATTTCATTATTTGGTAGGGTTTAATGATTCAATATTACTAGTTCAAAACAACACTTTTCTTGATATTCTCAGATCTCCTATTCCATGGAACTTCCTATGTTTCTACAATTTTGAATTACCTTTGTAAAAGTTCAACCCAAGTCTATAACAGTATTTAGCACTATAAGATAGAGCTACTCAAGAGTCTTCATAAACTACCTCTGCTATGTGAGACTGATACAGGATCCATCTGGATCTTTATTAGATATGCCTTACCTCTTCTCATTACACTCCCTTTAGTACATATCTTCTTTACATAGTTGTTCATTAGACCTTTCTCCTCTTGGATTGACTTCTATATCATTCTAGATCCCTTTGCTACCTTTAGCGTAGGCCTGTCAATGCCATCTTTGCATTGTATATCTTCACAAGGTCACTATATTTATTGCTTTGATGCCCTATTACCAATCCCTTGCTTTCAATATTGAGTGTAGGCATCTCGTGAGTTCCTTTAAATGTTTGCCATCAAGCCCTCCTTTAACATATGCATACTTGACACTGGAGATGCAAGGTTATACTAGACCCTTTACAATGGCTATATTGACCTTATACTAGTTTAGTAGGCCTTCTTTTGCAAGGTGCTCATAATGAACATGTAGATCTCACATATTCCTATAAGGTACATGAGATTCCCTTATCATACAAACTTCATAATGTTTGTGCATGACTTGGTGAAGAGATCCCAACAAGTGGGTTTATGCACACTATCTTCACAACCTTTATGAGATCATGTTGATTGTCCCATACTCGAATCTCAGTGTCTTCTCATGTCTGCCAACTTTGTGATAGTCCATATTGTTGTTTGCAACTTTCTAGTGTAGGTATCTATTAAGAATGAGACAAACATATCATGCAAAACTCATAGTTGAAAATGGATAGAGAGATGTAAAGGTGGGTTTGGACTATCATCTTTCCTTAGACCTCTGTATTCTTTAACTGACAGTCTTGAGTCACTATCTCTCTTTTGCAATGTATCTCAGTCTCTTCTTCATTTTTCCCTATATGCATTTGATGTAGTTTAAAATACCTCTATATTCTTTTTTTTATAGTCTCAGAGATTTCTTATGAATGAAAATATTCTTTAATTCAAACCTTTGTGTGACAGTGTACATTTTTACATGATAGTGTAGACTTTTTACAAGACATTGTAAAGCTCAAACACGATACCTTAGAGTGTTGGTGACAAGGCTCTATATAATTTTTCATGATGGACCTCTATTTATTGTTATCATTATCTCTTTGTAACCTAACCAAAAACTATGTCTAAAGAGATCCTCTATTAGGATTTTATATGTGATATTTGTTCTTTGTCATGTATATCTCCAGATATGAGGTTTTCAACAAAGGTTAACCATGCTCAAAACTACTTTCAAGATTAGGCAACACCTCTATTCACTTTGTCCACCCTCAATCTTCTTGACCCTCTTCATTCTCTATCTTCTTGACCTCATATTTGCAAACCTGTCCAGAAACTTTGCCTCTTTGCAATGTATCTTAGTCTCTATTCCTTTGTCGTTGCTCCTACACATTGTCATGCAACCATGGAAACCTCTCTTTGACTTGAATATGATTTGTAAACCTTGGTCTCCCCAAACTCTAGACAGTTGGAGTGAATGATCTTGAGAGGTCCCTAATAGAGATCAAGACTATCACTGTATTCTATAGGCCTATTTGATAGTCTACAAGACCATACAGAGTTTGAAGATCTTTGGAGGTTTAAAACATGCATAGATAGGCTTGATGAGAGTCTAGAGAAGTGTGACAAACCTAAAAGTAAAAATGGTAAAGATTTAGACCTTAGGATTAAGACAAAGAAATATCACAGTGAAATTGCATTTGCTTGAGAGTTTCTAGAGAATTTTCAAAAAATCCAATTTGTGTGTATCCTGCAATCATTGAAGTCCATTAGACCACATTGTTTTGAGGCATTCTATCAAACAGTTCATGTGCCTTGTCCATGGTTCCACATTTTACATACATGTCTACTAGGGCAATTGCAACTACAAAAAATGACAAAATTCCTCTATCCTTCATGCTTTGATGGATGTCCATACCCTATTCCAAATCTCCCATTTTGGCATAGGCAGGGAGGATGTTGGCAAAGTTTGTGGAGTTTAGCTTTACATCTGCTAATTGCATTTTCTTGAAAGTTTTTAATTTCTTCTCAAAAAGTTCAATTTGTGCATATCCTGAAATCGTTGTAGTCCATGAGACCACATTTATTTGAGGCATTTTGTTAAACATTTCATGTGCTTTGTCTATGTTTCCACCTTTTGCATACATGTCTACCAGGGCAGTTGCCACTACAACATATTGCAAGCATATTTTTTAGATTGCTTCATTTAGCATCACCAATCATCTCCTCAAGAACATTGTCCTTGTTTAAAATGATGGAAACAATTTGCATCTATCACAACAATTTATCTTGTAACAAACTTGGAGATAAATTTTATAGTGTGGCAATTGACACATACTTGAAAGTTCTTACAACTCTAGAAGTTGTTCTAGGGGGTGTGTTTAACAAGCCAAATGTAACTGCCAACTTTTCAATATGGTGGCAGAGATAATTATTTTTCCTCCTCTTCCACATCATTTAGTAAATGTCCTGAATCTAGAAAATGCCCTCCTGCCTTCATCTCCCAAGCTAATTTCTCCAACTTTACATAGATTTCGTGTCTATGGATGTGATCTATCTCCCACACAAAAAGAATTTACCATTTTATGGCCTTCAATCCAACTACATCCAAGAATCTTTTTGACTCCTCTATCTTTCATCAATCTTCTTAACATTTGAACCTCACCCCTCCTGCCCACTTCTAGATGGATGTTTGAGAGAAGAGCATAAGTCAACATTTTTAGGATCCAAATAAAAAACTAACTTCACTATAAATACTCCTAACCCTACATTCATATGTGATCTATAGGCACCAAGAGAACACATCCACACAACCACAACAAATTTAAATGTTGTCTTAATGATATAGTTTGGAGTGTCCTCAAGATAGCCAACATGAGCAAGAAGGTCAACCATGCACACATAATGATCAATTGTAGGTGTAATGCAATAAGGGTTACTAATTTGACTGAAGTATGTACAACCCTCATCCACTGAACTTGCATGGATGCATGCACATAGAACACAAGCAAAGTTTACAATGTTAGGATATGTTCCAGAGTCCTACATTAATTCAAATATTTTGAGGGCATCCATACAAAATCCATTTGGTGCATATCCTGCAATCATTACATTCAAAGAGATGACATCTCTTTGAGCCATTCCATCAAATAGTTCATGTGCCTTATCTATACTTCCACATTTTGCATACATGTCTATCTGACAAAAATCCCCCTTCAATTATGTTATGATGGATGTCCATACCCTGTTCCAAAGCTCCCATTTTGACACAGGTAGGGAGTATGCTGGCAAAGGTTGTCGAATTTGGATTTACACCTGCTAATTGCATTTGCTTGAATGTTTCTAAAGCATTTTCAACAAATCCATTTTGTGCATGTCTCACAACCATTGCATTCCATGAGATGACATCTCTTTGAGGCATTCTTCCAAATAGTTCACATGCCTTGTCAATGCTTCCACATTTTGCATACATGTCTACCAGGGCGGTTGAAGCTACATCTGAAAAAATTCCTCTATCCATTACTTTTTTATGGATGTCCATACCTTATTCCAATGCTCTCATTTTGGTGCAGGAAGGAAGGATGCTGGCAAAGGTTGTGGAATTTTGATTTACACCTACTAATTGCATTTGCTTGAAATTTTGTAAAGCCTTTCCAACAAATCCATTTTGTGCATATCCATCAATAATTGCAGTCCAAGAGATGACATCTCTTTGAGGCATTCTATCCAACTATAATATTTGACAAAAATCCCCCATCCATTATGCTTTGATGGATGCCCATTCCTTGTTCCAAAGCTTCCATTTTTGAACAGGCAGGGAGGATGCTGGTAAAGGTTGTGTAGTCTAGATTTACACCTGCCAATTGCATTTTCTTGAAAGTTTCTAGAGATTTTTCAAAAAATCTAATTTGTGTGTATCATGCAATCATTACAGTCCATGAGACCACATTTTTTTGAGGTGTTCTATCAAACAATTCATGTGCCTCGTCCATGGTTCCACATTTTGTATACATGTCTACTAGGGCAGTTGCAACTATAACATCTAACAAAATTCCTCTATCCTCTATGCTTTGATGGATGTACTCTTATGTCTTTTATTGTCATTAGCATGCTAGTAATATATTCTTCCCTATGACTGTCCCTGTGTCAATCAGTGCAAGATAGGTTGAAGCATTGTTTAATTTAGCATCACCAATATTTTGTAAATAGTGCAACCCTATTTTGTTTCAAAGCATAGTGCACATTATTATAGTGCAAGCCTATTTTTTAGATTGTGTAATTTAGCATCACCACTATTCTCCACAAGAACATTGTCCCTGTTTGAAATGAAGGAAATGGTTCACGTCTCTTAGAACAATTTCTCTTGCAACAATCTTGTAGATGAATTTAGATACAGTGTGAAAATCAGAACATACTTGAAGGTTCTTAACAACTCTAATAGTTGTACTGGCCATGTTTAACAAACCAAATGCAATTTCTAACTTTTCACTATGGTTGCAGATAAATATGCTTTCAAACCTTGCAACCACTTTTGTTTGTTTTAGTTTTGTTTTACTGTATTGGAGATGCACTACACACTCTTAATGTAACATACTTTTTGGATTATGTGCTTTCTTCAGTTCCATTGGCCATTCTTAGCCTCTAGTTGACTTTGATATTTATGTTATTTCAATTAAAATTGGGGTCTACAACTAGGATATTTGCTAGGGAATTCAATTGGTGATGCAGAGGTAAAGGTAAGGTTGTAGTAGAAGTTCACTCAATGAACTTAGATCACTTCCTTCAAGAGGTTAACAATGGTGTTTGTGAAGACCAAGCCTACACAAGGCTATTATAGAGATTGACCTAGCCTAGGATCACTATCAAGTGTCGTCCTCTCAGGCTACCCACTTCTCAATTTTGGACAGTCATTGCTCCATCCAACCTACTTGCACAATACACCCTTTTAAAAACTCCCACCCTGTTACCACAACTCTACCAATAGTGTCCTCATATGACTGATAACAAATACTTATTAAGGAATCATAGCTATCATGAGGTCTCTGACCAAAAGACTAGTTTCTACACTTTCTAAGGCAAAGGACAGCAACAACAAAAGGACTGTCCTAGAACAGTGTTTGAGGAATACTTTGAACTTGTAGAATTGACTCACTCAACCTTTTAAGGCCTCATTGGACCCTCAACACCCAATTTATACTAAATATTCCATATAAACAACAACCATTTACTCCTAGCACTGACCATATGTGTTATGCAGGGTAGGGAGCAATAACAGCAACTTAGCTGTCCTATGACAGTACTGAAATGACAGTTATCTCCTATAGCCCATAAGAATGGTAATTAGCATTAACTCCTCTACCATTAAAGGTCTAAACACCACATACATTCACCTTGGACAAGGATCCCTTGAGATTTCTGACTCAGCTCCTCAACTCAGTACTTTTTCTGACAGAAATAATGGTGTTGATGTGGCTGTCTTAAAAAAAATAGTCATAAAATGCAGTTAACTTGGTGAATAAAAAGAGCCTTTACACACCATTAAACACCCCCAAACTCTCAATGATTATCTTCACTTCATGCATCATCCAATTACCTACATGAAACATGTACTCTTCCTTCAGCATGCAGCCGTACTATACGTGCAGGGACAACAAATAGTATCTCTGTCAATAACTGTGGGTTTTCTTCTAAAAGCTAGGCTCTTTTGATATTTTATGAAAGGTGTATATCAAAGGTTCCTTGCATGGATTAATGGGATGTAGTGTAGACCTTTCTTCCTTCTAAAGCACAGAGATCAACATCAATTGATCAAATCTTTGGCTGTTTTCTAACACTCCTGCTGTCTTCTACCTTTCTTGACTAACTAGTCACTGTTTTGACTAGATAGAGGCATGCCAGACTCTATGAAAGAAGGAGAACAACTTATTAAGCATCAAAAACATGAAAGATACTCTAATTTCCTCCATCTTATCAAAAGATGATTGTCCACCTTCAGAAGATAGAGGAAAAGAACTCCATTTTACCTCAAAACCCTAGGCAAAGAGGGTTTAACCCAGTATTTGCAAAAAGAGATGAAACTAACACCTCCAAACATTTCAAAAGCCAAAATTACCTGCAAATGAGAGATACATCCAAGATCTAAAGCATTTAAAAAAATCACTTCCTTAGCAATCCGTACTTGGCCGTACAAAGGCTGTTTTCACAGAAAAAAATAGAAAACACAGCTTTTTCTTTATGAAACTCCTCCTTTCTATATATCCTTGGCATGATTTTACAAATTCAAGTTTATAGGAAGTTTCCAAAACTCTTGCACTTCCTATTTGTCTGTACAACTGCCTAGGAAGGCAGAAAATTGATGGAAAAGGTAGTTTTTTCATAAAAATAAGTTTCTAAAGTGAAAACCTCCTAGAAAATAGGTCTAAGATAACTCCAATTTAGACTAGTCAAACAAATGACTAAGTCTTTTATTTCAACACAAAAAAATGGCTTTCAAAGCCTTAGGAAAACCAAAAATTAATCAAGGTCACAAAATATTATATGTGAAAAAGAAATGTAAATTGAAGCTCCTGCACCATACTCCCCCTGTGGGAAAAACTCAAGTCCCTTGAGTTGCCAATTGTTGAAGTGTCATGCCATGCTTCAGAATATCTGCTTCAGTCATCTAGGTGGCCTTTGAGTCAGGAAGATCCTTCCATTTCACCAAGTAGTCCTTATAGACACCTCTCCGAGTCTTCTTGATAACCTTGGAATCCAGAATGCACTCCAACTGTAAAGGTTTGCTTGGAGGAAAATCCTTGATCCAATCAGCAACTTCAGCCACCACATCTGATCCACTTTCATTAGGCAATGGAGGTCTGAAAGGAAAAAGATCACAAACATTGAAAATTGGGGAGATACCCAGGCCATCTGGTAGCTCAATCTCATATGCATTTGGACCGAATTTGTGCACTATCTTGCATGGCCCAATCTTCTTCATCAGGAGTTTAGTTGGCTGACCCTTTGGCAACCTCTCTTTCCTCAAATATGCCATGACTAAGTCACCAACTTTGAACTGTACTTATTTTTTCTTCAAATCTGCCTTTTCTTTGTACTTTGTGATTGATTTTTCTAGTTGCAACTTGACTTGATCATGAACTGTTTTCATGGAGGCAGCAAACTCTTCACCAAGTGCACTCCTTCTATCCCAACCTTGGAGATCCTTCAGCTCAAGTGGCCCTCTTGGATGAAAGCCATAAACTATCTCAAAAGGACTTTTACCAGTGCTCCTATTCCTTGAATCATTGTAGGCATATTCAGCTTGACTTATAACCAAGTCCCATGCCAAACCATGCTACTTTGTAAGGCACCTTAGAAGGTTTCCAAGAGACTTGTTAACCACCTTAGTCTGACCATCAGTTTGTGGATGTTAGGCTGATGAAAAAGACAATTGTGTGCCCAGCTTCTTCCACAAGGTCCCCCAGAAGTGACCTACAAACTTAGAATCTCTGTCAGTTACAATGGACAATGGTAAACCATGTATCCTTACTACCTCTCTGAAAAATAGACCTGCAACATGAGATGCATCATTTGTGCATTTACATGGCACAAAATGAGCCATCTTGCTGAACCTATCAACAATGACAAACACACTATCCACCCCTCTGGCTGTCCTGGGTAACCCAAGCACAAAATCCATGCTGATACTTTCCCAAGGTCTGTTGGGAATGGGAAGGGGCTAGTATAGACCTGCATTTGAAGACACACCTTTGGCTTTTTGACAGATTGCACAGCTAGCTACATATTTTCTCACATCTAATTGCTTCTTTGGCCAAAAATAGAATCTTGTGACTTGTTCTAGTGTCTTGTCCGAGCCAAAATGTCCTCCTAAAGAACCATTATGCTTCTCCTTGATGATGTTGTCCCGCATGGAGAACTTAGGAACACACAGCAAATTGCCCTTAAACAAGAGGCTGTGCTGCAAAAAAAAATCTGCATAGTCTCCATGGAATGTGTTAGCCAAGTTCACACAAACATCATAAGCCTCTTTGAAATTAGAATCTTCTTTATACAGCTCTTTTAAACAGTCAATACCCATACTTTCTAACTGAATTTCATGAACAAGAAGCAATCTCCTACTCAATGCATCAGCTACCTTATTAGAGACACCTCTTTTGTGCTTAATTGTGAAAGTATACACTTGTAGCTGTTCCATCCATTTAACATGTCTATGGTTCAATTTGTCTTGACTGTTAAGAAAGCTTAAAGCATGATTGTCAGTAAACACAATAAATTCCTTGGGCAGCAAATAATGTCTCCACTTCTTAAGAGCTTGCACCATTGCATAGAGTTCTAAGTCATAGGTAGAATACCTTTGCTTGGCTTCATTCAACTTTTCTGAAAAGAATGCCACTGGATGTCCTTCCTGGCTAAGAACAGCACCAATAGCTTGCTGACTTGAGTCACACTCAACAACAAATACCTTATCAAAATCAGGGAGTACTAAGGTAGGTAACTCAGCCACCTTTGTTTTCAACAACTCAAAACTATCATCATCTTCCTTTGTCCACTAGAATCTACATTTGACTCCACCCTTGATGGTGTTGAGGATGGGAGCACTAATGTGACTAAAACCTCTGATAAACTTCCTACAGAAAGTCGCCAATCCATGGAAACTTCTCACATCTCCCGCTGTTTTTGGGGTAGGCCAACTGAGAATAGCCTCAACCTTAGAGGGATCCATCTTCAAACAGCCATTAGAAATGACAAATCCCAAGTATACAAGTTCAGTTTTCATGAACTCACATTTGTCTAAGTTGATCATCAACTTGTGCTCATGCAGCTTCTCCAACACCTGTCCAACATGCTTCACATGGTCTTCCCTTGTCCTGTTGAAGATTAGTATGTCATCAAGATAAACAATAACAAATTTACCAATGAATTCAACTAACACCTCATTCATCAGGTGCATAAATGTACTTGGTGCATTGCTAAGACCAAATGGCATAACAAGCCATTCATAAAGACCTTCATTGGTCTTGAAAGCAGTCTTCCATTCATCTCCCTGTCTGATCCGAATTTGATGATATCCAGATTTCAAATCAATCTTTGAGTAATAGCATGATCCTCCCAGGTAATCCAAGAGATCTTCAATCCTTGGCTTTGGAAATCTGTTTCTTATGGTGATCTTGTTTATGGTCTTGGAATCTGTGCATAGTCTCCACTTTCCATCCTTCTTAGGAGCTAGTACACTAGGAACTGCACAGGGACTTAGACTCTTCCTAATCAACCCTTTCTCCAGGAGATCTTGAATTTGCCTTGCCACCTCTTCATTTTGCTATGGAGTCAGCTTGTATGCAGCCTTGTTAGGCAATGTAGCACCAGGTATTAATCAATTTGATGACTAATATCCCTCATGGGTGGTAAGGAGTTGGGAACTTCGTCTACCACAAGGTCTTGATACTTATCCAGAAGTTGCTGTACTTCCAATGGAATCTCTTTTTGTCTTTGATCTTGCTGATCTGATCCACTCTTGGGCTTCATGACCAAGGCATACCCCTGGTTGTCATTCTCCTTCAAGATATTTAGGAACTCATTTCCACTCACCAACATGACATTGCTATTATTTTCCTTTCCCCTGGGCTACTCCAAGAAAGGATCCATTCTGAATGGCCTTCCATTCTTGGTGATGAAATAAGTGTTCTTCTCACCATCATGCTAAGCTTTAACATCATACTACCATGGATGACCAAGAAGCAGGTGACATGCATCCATAGGGATGATTTCACATAGCACTTTGTCCTTGTAGTCACCAATTGAAAACTCAACCCAAGCTTGTTCCTCCACCATGAAACTTTGGTTTTTGTTCAACCAAGAAATCTTGTGAGGACTGATATGAGGCAGCCTCTTCAACTTGCACTTCTCAACCATCTCAGTGGATACCACATTCTCAGTAGACCCTGAATCCACTATGATTTTGCAAAGTTTCCCATAGGCTAGGCCTTGGGTTCTGAAAAGATTCTTTCTCTGAGGGGGTTCTGGCTTCAATGGCATCTTCAACATAGACCTTTTTATCATCATACTCTCTCCATCTAGAACAGGTGCAACACTTCCCATTGGTGAATTCACACTTTCACAGTTATCATCTTTCACCAACTGATTTCTCTTCCCATTGTCATGAGAGCTACTGGCTTTCCTTGGACATTTGTTCATTGTATGGCCAACTTGGTTGCAGCCATAACATCTTCCAGTGAAGACTCCTATTCCTCTACCACCTCCACCATTTCTGCCTCTGCCATTATGAGTTCTACCACCTTTGAAACCTCCTCTATGCTCTGTTGCTGATTGTATTTCTTGCTGGCTGTTATTTTCAGTTTTGTTGAATTGTCCATGGCCAAAATTGCCTCTACCTCTTTAATTTATGCCACCTCTACCTCTGGCACTTTGATCACCCTTCCTTCTCAGCTTTTCCTCAGCTTTGGAGGCCAACAAGAAACATTCATCCACTATCTTTGGTAACACCAAACTTATCTCATCTTGCAAATTGTATTTCAGTCCATTCAGGTACCTAGCCACCATCCCTTTTTCATCTTCATTATGATTGGCCCTCATACTGAGTCTATGAAATTCTTCAGTGTAGGCAGCCACATCCATGTCTTTTTGTCTCAAATTCTAAAATCTCCTTATGATTTGAATCTCATAGTCAGGTGGCATGAACTTGCTTCTGAGCATAGCCACCATTCTGCTCCATTTAGTGATGGGACTCTTCCCAATCTTCTCCCTCTCATTCTGCATATAGTTCCACCATACAAGTACAGAACCTCTTAGCCTTGTCTTGGCAAATTTGACCTTTTTGCTGTCATTGAACTCCTTGTAATCAAAGAAGTTGCACATAGCTTCTATCCAGTCGGTGAGAACATCTCCATCCAACTTGCCTTGGAAGGTAGGCACCTCCATCTTGGGATCACCACTGTCTCCATGAGCACCCTTAAGTGCATTCAAGAAGGTTTTCTGATCTGCAGACATATCCTACTCCTGAGGATCCTCTTCTGCCTCTATTTCTTCATTTGTGTCTGAAGAACTTCCTTCTTCTTTGGTCTTGCCCTTAGACTTCTTCTCTTCTTGCAATTTTGCTTCTTGCAGTCTTGCTTCAACCATCTCTTCCACTAACTTCTTGATGGCATCTTGACTCATTGTCTTGGGAGGCATTGTACTAGCCTCTATTTCAATTTCCTCTTCTGACATACACTTGCTTCCAATCAGAATATTGGCTCTGATACCAATATGATGCAGAGGTAAAGGTAAGGTTGTAGTAGAAGTTCACTCAATGAACTTAGATCACTTCCTTCAAGAGGTTAACAATGGTGTTTGTGAAGACCAAGCCTACACAAGGCTATTATAGAGATTGACCTAGCCTAGGATCACTATCAAGTGTCCTCCTTTCAGGCTACCCACTTCTTAATTTTGGACAGTCATTGCTCCATCCAACCTACTTGCACAATACACCCTTTTAAGGACTCCCAACCTATTACCACACCTCTACCAATAGTGTCCTCATATGACTGATAACAAATACTTATTAAGGAATCATAGCTATCATGAGGTCTCTGACCAAAAGACTAGTTTCTACACTTTCTAAGGCAAAGGACAGCAACAACAAAAGGACTGTCCTAGAACAGTGTTTGAGGAATACTTTGAACTTGCAGAATTGACTCACTCAACCTTTTAAGGCCTCATTGGACCCTCAACACCCAATGTATACTAAATACTCCATATAAACAACAACCATTTACTCCTAGCACTGACCATACTGTGTTATGCAGGGTAGGGAGCAATAACAACAACTTAACTGTCCTATGACAGTACTGAAATGACAGTTATCTCCTACAACCCATAAGAATGGTAATTAGCATTAACTCCTCTACCATTAAAGGTCTAAACACCACATACATTCACTATGGACAAGGATCCCTTGAGATTTCTGACTCATCTCCTCAACTCAGTACTTTTTCTGACAGAAATAATGGTGTTGATGTGGCTGTCTTAAAAAAAATAGTCATAAAATGTAGTTAACTTGGTGAATAAAAAGAGACTTTACACACCATTAAACACCCCTAAACTCTCAATGATTATCTTCACTTCATGCATCATCTAATTACCTACATGAAACATGTACTCTTCCTTCAGCATGCGGCCGTATTGTACATGTAGGGACAACAAATAGTATCTCTGTCAATAACTGTGGGTTTTCTTCTAAAAGCCAGGCTATTTTGAGATTTTATGAAAGGTGTATATCAAAGGTTCCTTGCATGGATTAATGGGATGTAGTGCAGACCTTTCTTCCTTCTAAAGCACAGAGATCAACATTAATTGATCAAATCTTTGGCTGTTTTCTAACACTCCTGCTGTCTTCTACCTTTCTTGACTAACTAGTCACTGTTTTGACTAGATAGAGGCATGCCAAACTCTATGAAAGAAGGAGAACAACCTATCAAGCATCAAAAACATGAAAGCTACTCTAATTTCCTCCATCTTATCAAAAGATGACTATCCACCTTTAGAAGATAGAGGAAAAGAACTCCATTTTACCTCAAAACCCTAGGCAAAGAGGGTTTAACCCAGTATTTGCAAAAAGAGATGAAACTAACACCTCCAAACTTTTCAAAAGCCAAAATTACTTGCAAATGAGAGATACATCCAAGATCTAAAGCATTTAAAAAAAATCACTTCCTTAGCAATCCGTACTTGGCCGTACAAAGGCTGTTTTCACAGAAAAAAAATAGAAAACACAGCTTTTTCTTTATGAAACTCCTCCTTTCTATATATCCTTGGCATGATTTTACAAATTCAACTTTATAGGAAGTTTCCAAAACTCTTGCACTTCCTATTTGTCCGTACAATTGCCTAGGAAGGCAGAAAATCAATGGAAAAGGTAGTTTTTTCATAAAAATAAGTTTCTAAAGTGAAAACCTCCTAGAAAATAGGTCTAAGATAACTCCAATTTAGACTAGTCAAACAAATGACTAAGTCTTTTATTTCAAAACAACAAAATGGCTTTCAAAGCCTTAGGAAAACCAAAAATTAATCAAGGTCACAAAATATTATATGTGAAAAAGAAATGTAAATTGAAGCTCCTGCACCAATTGGGAGTTGGGTGAATCAGTAGGGTTTTGGACTTTTGACATTATTGGAGGGTTAATATCTTCATTTGCAAGGGTCACGAGAGGAAGTGAAGTGGGACTTTGCTATGGTCAAGCAGGGGATGGCCTTCCAACTCCTGACAAAGTAGCCCAGTTAGTGAAGTCAGTGTCTATCAAGAAGATAAGGATTTATGACTCTAATGTGCAGGTTGTTACTTGAAACACATCAAACATTTGCCATAGTAATGATAGACATCAGATTTCCACAGTCCATAATGATTGAATGTAGTGTTTCAAGATTAAACTGTGTTAGAGTTTTTTCTCTCAATTTACCATTCAATTTGAAAAAAACTCTAACACAGTTTAATCCTGAAACACTACATTCAATTTTCCATAGTAGTTTAATGTAAATCAAAAGACCGTTTCTTGGAAAGTTGTGGTTCTAAATCCTGGTTTCCTTATGTGTAGGTCCTTCAGGCATTTGCCAACACTAGCATTGAGCTCATGATTGGGATACCCAATTTAGATTTGCTAGGTTTTTCACAGTACCAGAGCACAATAGATACATGGGTGACTAACAATGTATTACCATACTACCCTGACACAATGATCACTTATGTAACTGTAGGGGCAGAGGTGGCTAAGATCACCATCAATGTCTCATCCCTCATTGTCCTAGCAAGAAGACCTATTGGGCGTGTAAAATAGGTTTCCCTATTTTTAAGCAGGAGAACTTAGTCAATTTTAGTTCCTATATGCTCTCCCATGCTTGAGATGAGATATAGGACCCTTAGGCTTCATTTTTCAAGTAGTTCTTTCATGTTTTGGAGTTGTATAAGCAAAAAATAGAGCATTGTAACTCAGTTTTCTCAGTCACAACACTGAGAAACACACTTTGTAACACATTTTTCAAAGCAAAGACACATATTTAAGTCTTGTATCTGCTATAAGAACACCTTTTTTGAATAAAATTTTAGTATTTTGCCTTCTTAATAGCTATTTCATTATGTGTAAATGAATGATTGATTATGTTTTTCTATGTTTTATGTTTAAACATCAAAAGCATTGTCTCATTTCCAACACTTTTAGGCAGAAATCAGTGAACAAAAATAATTAAATAAACTACCAATTGACAGAGCAGTGAATAAATATGACTAAATATAATGATTATGCAATTAATAAACAATGTATCAATATACTACCAGTTGACAGAAATCAGTGAACAAAAACAATTAATTAAACTACCAAATTGATCAAAATTAATGACTAAATACACTACCAATGGATGGAAATCAGTGAATAAAAATGACTAAATAAGTGACCAGTTAACAACAATCAATGACTAATTTAATGACTAAATATATCAGTGAATAAAAAATGACTAAATAAGTGACCAGTTTACAACAATCAATGACTAAATTAACGACTAAATATACTACCAAATCGATGAATCAAAATAACCAATAAATGACTAAAAATGGTCTAGTCATCAATTCAGTCACGAAATGATTGGAAATAAACTACTAATGGTCATGTGAACATGTTTAGTCATTTATAAGCAATTTTTAGTAGTTTTTTAATCATATATTACTGAATCTATACTAGTGTAAGTTACAACTGATTCAACCCCCCTCTTAGTTGTCTTGTGCATTCAACAAGACTAACATTGCTTCATCACCTTTTCATCATGTTGATAAGAAAATTTGTGATGTGAGTCATTTGGAAAGTGGCATTGTTCATACATATGAGAGCAAATCAGAAATTTTAGTTTGTAGTGAACAAGATGAAAGGCATAAGGGTACTACTGTTGATCCCAATGAAGAGAAATCAGAAAATTCCTGAGGTGGCAGCCTAAGTCACTTAAATGAATTTGATCATGAGATTATGGCATTACAAGGTATTGAGAATCAATGTGTGGTTTCAAATGACAAGGTTGTACAAGCATTGACAAGAATTGATAGAACTCACATAGCCATTGAAGACTTCATAGGGAGGGCCCAAATGAAGGAAAAACAAAAGGGTATTCAAGGTGGAATCTTTCATGTACAATTGCAACCTATCAAAGAGGCAATTGAAATGATAAAGGTTGATTACCCACACTTTCTCAAGGATAGAGATCAAGCTACCAAGATGGTTGTGTTGTGCCTTACACACATGCCCAAGTTTGCCAAATGGAGACCCCCTCTTTCGATTTGGCTTGGAGTCTCAACCTTTTTGCCTTATGATGATGAGAAGGTGAAATTGTGCTTAGAATGTAGGATTTGCTTCAAAATTTGAGTACTTGGCATGTTTGAAGTGATTTGATGTCATGCATAATTGATTTGGAAGTGTATTGAGTGGTCTTGTGCTTAAAAGCTAGTCATTTGTTGCCTTTTGCACTAAAATTGGGTGTTACTACATTTTGCTCCAAAATCCCATGTCACTGGATATTGCCCTTGAAATTGCTTCTGCAGGATGTGTCATGTTGAAATTCCTAGTTTCTAGGTCTTAGAGTTGCAAAATCATGTCAAATTCCACAAGATTTCACTAAGGGGTTCATATACTTTCATCTTGTTGCATGGTACTGAAGCCCTGATTTGGCTAAGTTTGAAACCCTAAAAATCTTAAAAAATGGCTGTCTGAAATCTGGTGGAACCTCAACATTCTAGAATCTGCATATGAAATCCTATGGATCTGGAACCTATCTCAAACATCCTAAAAGTATATTTAAAAATATTTAAAGCTAAACTTATACTTAAATATATTTTTAAATATACTCACCCTGGGAAGTTTAAAATCTGGCGCTAAAAACACCCCCTACTGCAAAAAGTGCTAAAAGTCCCTGTCACTACCTAGCACTAAAATCATGTCACTACCTTTGTGCCAGATTCATCATCCTCTAACTTGCGCTGAAATTGTCGACCACAGACTTGCACTAAAACCAATCCTACCGACTTGCGCTAAAAGGCAGTTTGACCGACTTTATCAACAACTCGTCAAAGTCTGTGCTAGCTAAAATCCCTGCTAACTCCTCAAAGCATCCTTAGCGTTGAAATCACTTCCCATGGACTTGTGCTAAATTTGACCCTAACTGAATTTTGTCTGACACTCACCAAACTCACTCAAGTCGGTGCAAATCCAAATCAACGCTAGCGCTAGAAACCTTCTTCATTACCTTACACCAAAATTGATGTTCACTACCTTAAGTTGGCAGACCCCAAAATCCGCGCCAGGTCGGTGGAAGCCAAAACCTGTGCAAGGAAGTCAGACCCAAAAGTAGCGCAAAAAGATGTTTTGCACAAAAAATAGACCTCTCCAGATTTGTGCTAAAATCACTTCTCATTGACTTTTAGTCAGTGACCCCCAAAATTAGCACCAAGTCAGTGATGCCCAAAATCAGCGCATTTTGGTATTTTGGCCTGAAAATTGAGTTTTTCAAGGTACAAATTGGATTTTCTTGATGGATTTGAATTGTACAATCATTTTTCACATCACGATGAACATTTTTAGCATGATTGTGTGGATTTTGGGCATGTTTAACGATAATTAATGCTAATGCGCATGAAAAGTCCATGACCCCAAAAATCTCGCTTTTTACAGAAAAGGCTCGAAAAACATGAAATAAAAGTCTTCAAATGGATTCTAATGACCACAAAACTTCCTAAATCAATATATAGGCCAAATGGGTACCTGAAAATGGTAAAAAATGCAAAAAATCATGTGAAAATCATTGGATTTAAGAGGTTGTTTGTAAGAAGGTGGCATTGACAATGAGTTGTTCTTGACTGATCTATGGCTGCAAGTGGACATATCTTGGTCTAAATTGATGGAAAATGGTTTTTTATGATGAAATCAATGCTTGGATTTGTCAATTGCAGGTCTGAGAGCACAAAGGAGCTTGTTGGAGCTAACTGGAGTCGTCTTGGAAGGATGAACACACAGGGATACCCTGCTGACCCAGAAATGCAGAATCGACATTTTATCAACCAAATTACTGCTGCACCTGCAAGAGGAAGTCAATGATGTCCAAGATGATGGAGATGAATCCAAGGAGCTTGAAAATACAAGAAATCAAATCTATTTCACTACTGCTCCTACAGATCCAGTCCAATGCACATGACTTGTTCACAACTGTTCTAGCAGTCCAATCATGCAATGATGACCCAGTAAGTATCCAGTTGGATATACCTTCACTAAAATGTGCCACATACCCCTCTTGATCTATTTAGCACTTGGAATCACGTGAATCTACATCAGCTCAAGTTTTCAAGTGTCATGTGACTCTATGTTGGCTTTATTAAGCCTTGAGAATTGACTTTTCATCATATACAACTAAATGAGTATCCATTTTGTCTAGATTCAATGTATTTGCAAGCTGTATTTTATCTTTTTCCTAAAGGACATGCAAATCCAAAAATGCAACTAACTGATGTATCTCATTAAATGCCATGTAATCTAGACCATTGGTGTTGAGTTAATCTCCACCGTCCATTCAAATACTCCGTATGGTGCCTTGTCTATAAAAGGGCCATCATTCTCTCATTGTAGTAAGTAAGATTTGATAATGAATTGTTGAGACTCTGCCAAAATTTAGTCAATACAAAGCAAGTTCTGCAAGTTGTTGGGAATTTGTGTTTATGTGATGTCTCATTTTGGATTGCATGGTTCATGTCAATTTGAAATTAGTTGATATTCAGTTGCATTGGTGACCAATCATTTAAATATTTGATGGATTTCCTATCCATACCATTAATGGCTTGTTGATTATATGTCATTGTGCATGGTTGGTCTGGGCATATTTAATGAGATAAGTTCCATTGTGTGAATTCATTGAGCTGCGCCAAGAGTTTTGTGTTTGATGAACTCTCTACAATTTGAAAATCATTATATTCCCTTAGAAGACTACACAATCTCTGTGGCATTGTGGGCTGCCTAGTTAAGCAGAGATTTGTTTATTGTTGGGAATCTATCTATCTGTGTGTTTATCATTTATGCAATTGTCTATAGGATCTCTCTTATCCCTTCTCTCCCCCCCTTTACCTTTTACATTTTATTCGGTCAAGCTTTGTTAGGTTAGGTTATAAGCAACATCTACATTACAAAAATGCTGAAAGTATCATAGGGTTTCTGTATATATACTACTTTCATATCTTATAAACCCTATCAAATGTAAGACCCCTTATTGGCATAGCTAGACATACCACTAAGTCATTCCAAGCATGCTAAGACCTATCTATATTATCCTTGGAGTAGTCTTACCTAGGGTAGGATACTTTTCAAGAGAGGTGTGATCCCAGCAATCATACCTGCATTGTTGTGTGCTAAAAACACCATCAATAGGTTGAAGAGAAGGATAAGGACATTAGTGATCTTTATTTACAAGTGATTTTGGCAGGTTGTTCATCACCCAAGTTAGACACTCCATCATCTATTACAGCCACTCCTATGGAAGAAGAAAAATCAACACTTGTTGATGGTCAATCACACATAGAAGGGGAGGACATGTTAGCCACAAAGATCAGCCTTGAGATATGTGATTCTCATGGAGAGACTCATGTTGGATCAACATTTGATGGAGAGCATGCAACAAGAAAGAAGAAAATGTTTGAGATGGATGAAAACACTATGGAATGGTATGATATCATTCCTAGTTTGTTTAACAATAGTCCTACATCTTTGCATTTTCATGAGGTAGACACTTTAACACCTATATATGATAGTCATTTGAAGTCTACTAATGATAACATACAAAATTGGAGTGTTGAATATGCTGATTATGTTGAAAAACCTCACACTACACATTCTGATTTTGTATATCAGACTTTAGAAGATATGGAAAGGACACAAGAAAAGTGTAAAAATTGGCTAGAAAGGGCAAGGAAAGCCAAGTTGATTGCTGCTCAAGAAAAACAACACCTTGAAATGATCAAGGATAAGAGGCAATCAGCTTTGTATACTCATCATGGGTCAGCCAATGATGATATGTATGTATGTGAGAATGAAGATGAAGGAAAATTAGACATGTGTGATGCATTAGTCGCTATTAGAGAGCTAGATCAACATACGATTGATTTGACACAATATTATTTTGATGAGGCTTTCATATTGGAGCATGTGGATAGTAATAATTCTATTCTAACCCATTGTTTGATAGTTCATTCTTCCTAGTCAGATGACTATCTTTCATTGCTGGGTATTGAATTATCTGATTTCACTTTAGTTATAGCAGTGTTTGGAGAAGTTTGGTGTGGTGGAGATCACTATATTCTTGTTGAGGATTGGTGTAATGATGGTCTCCTATCATCATGTGTTATGGATGGCACTTTTTGCATCATTATAGATGATATTTTTTAGTTTGGATGTTGTTGTTCTGATTTATGATAGTGATATAATAGGGTTGGATACACTTTTATTTCCACTTGTGTTCACCATCCATCACTTGTCAATGCTACTATTCAATGTTAGAGGGACTTTTAGCTTTGTTGGCACATTGATTGGAATCTACATCTTCATTATTTGTTTGATTGGTTACATCATGGTACGGGATCCAGGTGGTAGCATGATTAGCATGTTTTGTGATGTGTTGCTTCACAAGTTTTGGTGTGATATTGTTTATATCAGAGTGGAGCAACAGAGGTATTGGTACAAATGGATATGTTTTAGAGGTTATTTCTTTTGTCACTTATCAATATATTTGTCTCACTACATGGTCTTGGTATGGTACATTATTAATGTAGTTGAGATATGTGTGATCATTTGGTATTCAATTGGATGGAGATACTTGTCATATGATGGTATTTCACAGATTGCAGGTTTACCATTGCTTGAGGACAAGCAATGCCAGGAAGGGAGGACTGTAATGTCCCCATTTCCGTAACAATCACATTTGATTTGGGTATTTAGCCTTTTCACTATTCCTATGGGCTAAATAGCATTCTAAGGGAATGATTAGTTGAAACAAGGAGTAAAAAGTAACTTAAGTAGTTCTATTCTTAAGTTGACTTTGTAAAGTGTTCTAATTTTGAATTAATTTATAAAAGTATTTTATAAAAGTCACTTAAGTCGGCCAAAAACACTTTATGTCATAAAGTGACATTATGTACATAAAAACTCCCTTTAATAAAGTACAAGTGGGCCCCATTTGGAGTGCTCCACTTGAGGGCTTTAAAAGGAACATTTGGAAGTCATTTTACATCATTGAGTTATGTTATTTTGATTTGGAGATATTTCTTCTTGGCTACAACTTGTTTTAGCTTGAATTCAAGGATGGAAATCCTTGTAATTCCTAGTGGGTTGGTCAAAAACCTAGCTCGCTTTGAGGAGGCTTCATGATGAAGGTCTATTTGCACTTCATTGCATGAATTTGATATTTTGGAGGAGCTAGAAATTGATTTTATTTGTAGGTTACATCTTCTAGGGTTTTGAGTTTGCAAATTGATAGTTTTGTCACCAAATATCAATTTGCTATGGTAGGATTTACTCCAAGGAAGGCATCTATTTTTATTGCAGGGTTTTGAAGATTATTTTGGTATCCATGGAGAAGGGTTTGAATGCATGATTGGCTGGAATTTCATATCAGACCTACTTATACCATTTTGTGTTCAGTTTGGAGGCATTTTGTGGCATATTTGGTGTCAGATGGAATCACTATACCTAGAGGAGGTGCACCAGCCTAGGAGGGTTTATAAAAGGTGTTTCACATCAATTGAAAGGGTTTGGAATATGATTGACAACAAAATTAGACCAATTTTAGTCATCTCCATTAATTACAATTGGTTACTTTGCTGGGTCGATCCCTTTGGGAGCTAGCACTTCACTTGGGAATGCCAATATTCTATTTTTGAAGGCCTTTCCCATCATTTTGAGAAGGGTTTTAAGATCAACATTCCATATTTTAGTTATCAGCATTCTATACCAACTGATAGACAATGTTAGAGTCATCCACTTGTGGTGCACCATAATCCTAGGAAGTTTCAGGTGAAGTTTGAAGGCATAGCAGTCATAAATAACTCTCTTATAGAGTTTATCAGACATATTCCAAGAATAGTCAGACATGTAGTAGCTTATATCAGTAGGGTCTGACATACATATGTTGATGGATTTATACCTAGAAGGGTAAATAAACCTAGGGATACTCATCTTTGCCTTTAGAGATCATTATATGAAGCATTGAAGGAACAATCAACTACATCAGGGTGTCAAACAACTATAGTAGTGGTGAGAGTAGTGCCTTTGATCATATTAGTCATCAATTTGAACCCAGGAGACATTTAGAAGTCATTTTGAAGCTAGTTTTCCAATCGGGTATGTCCCATTAATTATGTACTTCATTTATATCATAGGGAAGGGTTTCAAATTATTTTTGGAAGGGTTTAAGTGGCTATTATAAGTTTGATAATAGTTATATTAGACATGATATTGATTAAATAAAGTTATTCTATTGGAGTGAAATCATTGTTAATTGTTATGCAATCATTGTTTCCATTCATATGCAATTGTTCATGATTTGAAGATAAAAATTATGCAAGACAACCATTAGAATACTCAGAAAATCATATCAGACATTCAAAATCAGAATTCAGAGACATTTCATGCCAACCATTTGACAAAATGTCAAGAGGCCAAAAATAAGTTTTTGGGTTATATCTAGCAAAGGATATTTCAAAAAATATGACAAGAAAGCATGCAAACACATATAAAAACAAGAAACAAAGGTACAACCCTCATGGGTTAGGCATCATCATATCATCTATGTCCCAATCTTGACTATCATAAGGGGTTAGAGGAAGACTCCCCTAGAACCAAAGGTAGAGAATCAATAGTAGTAGGATCCTCTTTAGCATCGACAAAGGTAATTGTCAATGATTGTGTGAAAATCATGGACAATGAGGGAATATATGTAACTGACTCAATAGTTTACTCCATGGGGAGGAATCATTTGAATCCATGTCAAAATACTACACCAAATGTGGCTCATCAGTGTTGTTAGTAGAAACATGAACACTAAGAGTCACAGATGGAGGAACATCCTCCATAGCTGGAAGAAATAATGAAGAAGGGTTCAAAGGTGGTAGAGATAGTGGCATGCACTTTGTCTTGTAGAATGGAGGTGTAGGGTAATGCTCAGGCTTATGTTTGTGTGGCAGACATGGAATTTCAATGTCTATGGTAGCAAGGTGGATGATATCAGAAAAATTCAATGGTAGGTGCACTGAAATGGAAAAAGAGTAGTGAGGGTGGCACTAGAAATCACACTAAAATTGGGAAGGTCTAAGGGATCTGAGAAGGGTGGCATGTTAGGAATAGAAGGGAGGATAGTACCCTCAATAGAAAGAGCCAATACTAATTGCACCCTTTTGGGGTGACATTCATCTACATCCAACTAAGGAGAGGAGGGGTTGGTGATGGGAGAGATTCAGGCTAGGAAGGAGGAGGCTAAGGCTCAAAATGAGAAGCAAGATTAGGTAGTGATTGCATAGGATGGGGACACTTAGAAGGAGACTGCACATCAATAGTGTGCTCTTGAGTTGCAGCACATTGATGATGCTTGTGATCTCTCACAAGATTTCACCGAGTGAGAGATAGGTATTTTGTTGAAGGAGCCAAGGGGTATTCCAACATGGGTTCCTTTTCATCCCCTATGTTAGGGGCAGGAGGAGGAACAAAAGGAACCACCAAGGGTTGGGAAACCATAGGGGGAGGGGGAGGATCCCACAACACGAGGTAATTTCCTCATGCTGTCGAAGAGGTAGGAGGAACAAGAGAAACCACCGAAGGTTAGAGAATCATAGGAGGAGGAGGATTCCTAAGCACAGGTTGCTTTCCTCACATTGCCAAAGAAGTGGGGGATTAGGAGAAACCACTGAAAGTTAAGGAACCATAGGAGCACAAGGCGCACAAGGCTGTATTGGTTGTTGACCTCTACGCCTCGAGTACGAGGCTAGAAGCAGAACCACTAAGTATAGACCAAGCATGTGGGGATGGGGAGGTGCACTTTGCACGAGCTTCTTTCCTTTAACTCCCTAGGGGGAAGTAGAAGGAACATAAGTAGCCTCTGAAGGCAGAGAGACCAAGGGAGAATCAGTCGCAGGAGACCAAGAGGAAGGACCACCAAATAATTGTGCAATCTGATTGGATTTAAACTTTTGGTACAATAAGAACAAAAATTCATTATGTGGTCAAAGAGGCTCTATTGGGGCCAACCATAAGTAGTTCAAAGAGAAGTTACCATGCATGGTGACAGGCTGAAATATGTTGTGGTGGATTGTGTGCACTATGTCGTCATGTGGGAACTTTTAACAATTGTGAACTATGGAAGGAACAACTCTTATAGAAGTGAGCCATGGATGGCCCAACTTTAGATGAAAATGGTCTAAGGTAGGCATGATCAAAAAGGGAACGTTCAGGGTCTTAGGTCCAACCTAGATAGTAAGGTTGAGTGAAACCATGGTAGGATGAGACATCCCATCATGTGACCATATGTAGACCTCTAATTTCTTATACACACCTTTATATAGTTCATGTATGTCTAGAAATTCCTCCGTAATGACATTTACCATGCACATGTGGTTAATTAGTACACATTTTATAGGTTTTCCATTGACCTCGGTGGAAATGCATAGAGGACCATTGTATACATGCATAGGCATGTCGATGAGGGAGAAATAAATGATAGGTTTAGGAACATGATGCTCTCGAGTAAGGTGAGGGTGAACATCCACCATCCCTACCATTTTAGCAAAGGAGGAAGAGGAAACATCATCAGTCTTATCTAGCACCATAGATGAGGATGGAAGGCGAATAAAATTAGTTGAATGGTGTGGTAATGGTTTGTGTAGATCTACAGGTTTTGGTTAGGTGGAGCAACAAACTTGTTTCCTTTGTCATTAACACCAACTACCTAGATAATGTTTTAATCGATGTAGTCTTGAACAATATGTTTAAGATGTAAACATCTCTTAGTGTCATGCCTTAGAACACGGTGAAATTGACAAAAGACCTTTGGGTCATAAGAAGGCAAAAAGGGTTTGTGAGTATCAAGGGGATGAATGGGTGGAAACTACACTAAATTATTTTTCAAGAGTTTCTACAAGATAGAACTTAAAGACTCATTAAGAGAAGTGAATTTATGATTATTTTGTGGTTTGGAAGAAGAGAGGGCTAAAGCATCTTGTCAAGGTGTTGCAGCCACTACATTATTTGTTATTGTTGATTCATTATTCTTGAAGAATATTTTTTTTTTTTATAATTATTGGATGAAGAAGAGGCATCAGACTACCCAACAGGAGCTGATGAGGTAGGAACCTCAAACTGGCTAACTAAATATTGGTAACTATATAACACTTTGGTTCTACAATTGTTTTGAGTCCGGTGGATCGACACTAATCCTGAATACATCCGCAATCAAAAGATCGTGCATGGCAAGAGGTGTCCACCATCATGTCGAGCCTCTATCTTCTTTGAATCAAATAGAAATGTACTTTCAATTTGAGATGTCAGTGCTTGCCATGTGGAAGGATTTCACAAGCCATTGGAATTGTGAAAAGGAAGGCATAGTCAGGAAGTGCCAAAACACCAAGTGTCTTAAATCATCACTAAGGTGGGCCCATAAATTAAGAGCTTTAAGTAAAATAGAAGGTTGTGATCACTACCAACTATTATCATAGCTAATACCTCGACAAGGCCACAACCATTTTAAGAAGCATCAAGATGCCATGTGTCTTAGCTATTAGCCAAAGGTTGGGCCAAATATCCCAAGAATAAGGACCACATGAAGGCCTAACTCAAGGTGTTCTCACACACAATTTCAAGGTTGTAATTCTAGTACCACAAGCAGATATGTCACACTACCACCCAACACAACTTCTTGTAGGATTGATCCAAGGGAAAGGATCCTTCCCAATCCATAGATCACGACTCACCCAAGAATCAGTTGATCAGTAATTTTATGAAGGACCTTTCAACATCAGGGGGAGAAATAATGTGCTAGCAACTGATAGATGAATCAGTAGTCCTCTAAGTCTTGAAAGTAAGGCATAACACTACCTAAGGTTCCCTTAGGTGGCTCGACGGTACAAGGAAACATCAATGCAATAGTGGAATTGCCTATGCATTATTTGGTAGGATTCCAATGCTTCAAACTGATGCCATCAAGTTTCAACAGATGAAGTCAGTGGAGTCAAAAGAAATTCAAGACCATGATGTCAGAGGTAGTTGTTGTAGATATTTTTCTCCACTGACCTAATTTTGGTACAACTAGACTGTTATAAATAGGGCAATGGGCCATTGTAAAGTAGGCTAGTTGGGCAGTGTTTATTCATTGAGACAATTCTTAGACTGCATAAGAAGAATTGACAAGCTTTTGAGCCTCTGTGTATGCTCTTCAAGAGTGGATTGAATATTTTATGATTGTGCCTCTGAGCCTTTTTGTAACTTCTTCTCTGTTCACCAATGAAGAAGTGATGCCCTATGCTTATTTCTATGTCTATTGACTCTTTCTTTTGAGTTTAAGATATTGATGTATGCTTTTGTTTTTAGTTTCAATGAATTATATTGGTAAGTGGTCTGAAATCATGCTCCTTTGAGCTCTCGACAACCATGAGTTAATATTATAAGTTAAATGAGAAAGCACCGTTCCTTTGTTGCATCAATCCAAGCCTCATTTTCTGGCGCATCGCCTTAGAATAGATTTCCCTTTAAGTTTCTCTTTTCTCTTTCCCCCCAACATTTCAAAGGAATTAATGAGAATCTTATGAAGAGATGGCTTCTAAAATTTTGGAGGTTATTCTATGGTTCACACAATGAGTCCCATGGTCATAGGATTTCCCATTACTTTGGTGGTAGCCTTTGTCAAAGATTCAATTACTAGGTACAAACAACAAAAATAATCAATAGTATCTTCTGGAACGCCTAATGGGACTTGAACCCACAATCTCTTGATTAGAAGTTAGAGGCTTTGGTCTATGATTTGATAATCCTTGCTTCACATTTTGTAAATTTTTGAGAAAGGTCATAAAAATACATGCTTAGAGGGGCATGAATCTCCCATTTAGTGATATCCTTTGTAAAGATCTGTACTCTCAATGATCATGACAATTCTAAATATCTATGTGCACCTAAACATCGTAGCAATAGATTGTCCATTCGCATCTTGGTATTCAAATGTTCCCCTACAACAACGACAAGGTGGTCATGTTCCAGAGGTAGTTTTGAAGGCATTTCCATAGTTCCACAGGGATAGCTCTGCTTTTGTATCAGATTATATTCAATATATTGCAAATCTATGCAATATTCACTATATCACAGAGGAAAGTGTGGCTCTTCAATTGCTTCCTTTCTCCCTAAGAGGAAGATCATGAGAATGGTATAGAACTCTACAACCTTGTTCAGTCACAACATGGGATCAACTTGGAGAGCTCCTTTTTTACCATTTCTATGAGAAGGCAGATACTAGATCTCTAGTTCAAAATCTCATCACTATCAAGAAGTACCTAGAAGAGTACATGCAGGATTTCAATGCAAGATTCGATAGAACATGGACAAAATTTCCAGTTGAGGTAAGGCTCCCCCCCAGGTTTTGCATTCCTATATTTCTTAAAGGGCTTAAATCTTGAAATCTCAATTATGATATAGATTTTAGGAGGTGAAACTTTACCTCAATCATATGATCTAGTTGTTAAAGTTGAGAAAAGCCCGATAGAAGCTGGTAAGTTGCCATCCATGAAATCTGTGAGCTATCACAAGAAAGTCTCTTCCTGAGATTTCTTATATAGCAAAGTGTAGACTTATCTAGACCCCATGCTTTAGAGCCCCTATAAGCAGTTGTACCTATGCAATCAACTCATGAGAAAACATCTTCCCCATCCAAAGAAGATGTTCAATCATTTACAAAAGTGCACTTCCCATGCCCCTATAGTTGTTAAGCCAAACTATCCCCCCACAAAAAAAAGTGAGCAAGTCCTTTGTCATTTTGATGCCAAGGACGCTTGTCATCAAGATCCAAACAATGAAAGCTAGATGTAGAGCTTATGTAGTAAGGAATTTCAAATACATAGGTAACTGGTGGAAGAAACAGGAGGGGAAGAATACTCTAATAGTGACAATCTCGTGACCACCTTTACATGCACATTGCTTAGAAGTGGGGCCTAAAGAGGAAGATGCCCTGCAAGTTATGGAGGAAGATGATCTAGTGGATACCAAGTGTCAGGAGGAGAAAATTAAAGACTTGTTCTTAATTATCCAACATGGATATGATCTTCTTTACAAAGAAGATTATGGCATGAATTTTTTAGAGCCTTTTCCAAGAGATCAACAAGAAAATACAAACAAAAAGGACTCTCTAGCTAGTTTGGAATCTCATTACTCTAGCACATCAATGAACATTTGCAACAAAAATGAGTTGTGTGTAAGCAAAACAAATGATCCTTTCTTCATTCAGGAAAAGGTTTTGGTTAGGTTCAAAATAATCATAGGCTGTATAGTCACTTTTAAGCCAGTCTCTGATATGTTTCCAGATCTCAACCATACAAGGGATCATGTAAATGAAGCCGCTAATGATCATAAATCACCAGATACCTCTGAATACTAAATCAAGCTAGAGTTTCAAGAGACTGTCTTCCTTCCATTAGATCCGAAGGAATATGTGGGTCAGTATGAATGACATTACAAAATAAATTAAGAGATACCTCAAGATAGGAAGGAAAAAAGGTATAGATTTCTGTTATACTTTTTTACACAATTTATCTTGTTTCTTGTGAGCTCAAGATGGGTGTAACAAAATAGAATATTTAGAAGGGGAAGCTATTTTGCAGTCTTAGTCAACATACATGTTTTTATTCTGCCATTTTCATCCTAATCAGGTTGCAATATGCAACAGTAATTTTGTTTTGGTCTAGTTTTCTAATAAAGTTACAAATAAAGAGAAAGTTATGAGTGGCTTATTTTTAGTTTTCTGTCCCAGTCAACTAATGAGTTTCCCGTTATTTTCTAAATAAGCATATTATGCACATAACTATTTTTTCTGCATGTTTTCGTTGTAAGAAATAAAACCCCCCAAAGTGACTTGTGTTAAACCTTCTCAATTGCAAGATCCTTATAGACCCTAAAGATCTGTAAGAGGATGATTCAACTACCTGAAGATATGATATTAATGCCCCAAACTCACTGCCAATACAACCATCATGCTAAAAGCAGCCAAATAAAGGGACAAAATGTTTTCATGTATGAAATGATAGTTTCAAGTGTGCAAAGCGATGCCCGAAAGCTATGATATAAATGCATCTGACAGGTAATAAGTCTTTCCATATCCTCTCCCCGTATAAATATCATCCAAAGCTCATTGAAGAATTTTATTTTGAAAATTCATTTGAGCTCTGCCATTTATATGCCTTTAAGCTTTAATTGTTTCTATACAAAAAATTCTCATTCTCCTCAAAGGCATATCCAATAGAATAGGTGGTTGTATCGAAAGAAACAATGGATCCTTTGAAGGAAAAATAAGTGTCTCTACACAAAAAATAATTCCCTCCAAGAGTGCTCGTCCCTTCTCAAGTTTTGTTGCCCAACAAGGCCTACACCTATGCACTAGTGCCTCTAAGACAGAAGGCTCCCTACATAAAGCAATTGGAAGGAGGGAGACACATAGATTCATCTCTTTCCCTAGACCTTGCGGATAAAGTCTTTAATACAGAATTGTCTAAATCTACCAAGACTCTCAAGGAAGGTGTGCATGCTTGGATGTGCTAAAAGTTAAGAAGCAGAGAGATAGAAACCTTTGGGATTCACATTTGGAGCTCAACCCTTGCGCAATACATGATTCCCAATGTTCATTCCTACTATGAGATAGTCAAAGTAGCTGCTTGGTGTTATGATTCCAAAGAAGGAATGATTCAGGGGAAGATGCTATAGGTAGAAATCTCTACAGCCGTTGTCAAAGACATGCTCCAAATTGAATAAGATCCTACGACTCTTTTCTACAATTGCAATTGTTATAGTGAAAATGTGATCCTAATTAAACTATGTCTAATCAAACCAATTCTCTACTAGACATTGGACTATGAACTGATGAAGATATATGTTTTACTGCTATCTAGTCTAGAAGAGTGAAACTATCTGGGTTCTATTCCTTTGTTGTAATTGAAAATTAAATGATGAAATGACTCAACTAATTAAACTAATGAAATACAAGAGAAAGAAGGAGAATAAATAGAGACATATAGAGAATTAGGACAAATAGAATACATAAATGGAAACTACTAACTAACAAGAACCTATCACCACGTGGGCAACCTCACTGCCTAAGATGATAACACATGGATAGACATATGTGCAATGTGCTGGGGTCTATGCAATACGATATGTATCGACACAAGTTTCAATAAATTTGAGATTCTCATTGGAAGGTTATCACTACCATGAACAAGATGGAGTGTTGTTTGAAAGGATATCAATCACACATGAGAGTCTCATGGAGAGCACAAATGAAGGCAAAGGGAAATCACATCCACAATAAAACTTGCAAATCACGATAACAAACACTAATACAGAAACAACAATATATGATTAAAAAACTACTAAAAACTACATATAAATGACTAAACATGGTCACGTGACCATTAGTAGTTTATTCCCAGTCATTTATAACACGATCGAATTGATGACTAAACCATTTTGTCATTTATTGGTTGTTTTGATTGATCGATTTGGTAGTATATTTAGTCATTAATTTAGTCATTGATTTAGTCATATATTTAGTCATATTTATTCATTAAGCTTGGTCACGTGACCATTAGTAGTTTATTGCTGGTCATTTATAACACGGCCAAATTTATGACTAAACCATTTTAGTTATTTATTGGTTGTTTTGATTGATCAATTTGGTAGTATATTTTTAATCATTGATTTAGTCATATATTTAATCATATTTATTCACTGATTTATGTCATATTTATTCAGTGATTTATGTCAACTATCATTGCACTAATAGAAAAACAACACTAAATGACTAAAAAACTAGTCATATTTATTCACTAATTTCTACATACACACAAGAAAATAGTTATTGAGAAGGCAATAATCACTAAATTTCATTGAAAAAATGTTCTTACAGCTTGCACAAGTCTGAAATATGCTTTTACTTGCTTGAAAATGTTTTACAAAAAAGCTTTCTCAGTTGCTGTGACTAAAAAAGATGAGTTACAATGCACATAAAGGTCAGAAAGAAGCTTTTTGGCAACTTACAATGCTTTTCCTAAAGTGAAAGGACGTAAGAGAAAATGAAAATAGGAGTGCTTATTAGCCTAGAATAGTTTCCTATCTTCTAGTGGCTTGTTATAATGAATAAAGGACATGTGTCATAGCTTGAACAAGTCAAAACTCTCCTTGAGCACCCAACTGAAAGGTCTTCAATGTTGACTTAAAGCTATAGACCCAGCTATACATCGAGGAAGAGAATTGGAAGACCTCTCAGCTCCTAGATGCTTGCCTCCACTCTTAGATAATTTCAGTTGCTTCCATAAGTGCTTCCAACTACCTCTTAATCTTCTTCAATTAATCCTCATTGCCTCACAACTACCTTGCTATAAATAGGACATGTGTGCAATTGTTTTCCTTTACATTGTTGGGTGTAGGAGTATGGTATCCTACATAATTGAAAGTAACTGCCACCTAAAATCTCTTTATTAAGCCATACTTTGCTGACACATATTTACTTCCCCTACTCTGGCCTTGTAGTCTCCAAGTCGTGGTTGTCATTTCTTTATAGTGACTATCATACTCATAAGTTAATCATTTCCTTGGCTAGTGTCTTTATCATGACTATGTCTTCTACCCTTTAGTATTCCTTACATTTGACAGTGACTGCCTTTGCTATCTTATGACCAAGGCATCCTTTTGAAACTCTCTACATGAGCACTGCCTTTTGTATTACATGAACATAGCCATAGCTTATGTTTATGTTTCCCTCTCTTGACTATCACACATGGCCTTTTATGATTATCTTTTGTTACTGTCCTTTCTTTGCAATATTGGAGTCTTTTAACTATCCTTTATGGTATCTTGGAGCATTAATTCTTCTTCTTTGTTGCATCTCCTGCCTTGGTCTGCACCAACAGAACCCAACAATGCAATAAGTAAATTGCCCCTTTGTAACAGAAAGCAAATAAGTAACTTACTTTAACATGTTGCTTGAAATAATATTTATCTTCTTGACTCCACGAATCTTCTTAGATCTATTCTTCCTCTCTTTCAATTGTTTCCTAGACTTCTCCATCTTAGTAGCAAGCCCATTCTACAGGATTCATGCAACATAGCAACCATCAAGCTATAAAATAAAACACTTCTACTACAGGTAACAAAATAAAAGTACTCACAATTGAAATAACATTTACATATCATGGTTAGGAGATATTGACTATGCTTCTACCATAAAATACACAGATAATAAATAACACACAACTAGACATTTGGTGAACATTGGCCCACAGTTACCTTAACTCTACATAACTATTTCATGTAGCACCAAAGAATTGGGAAGGTACTTCAAACTCCAAAAATGTGACATGGAGAATCAGACATACACCATGCGAGCCTCGGTAATAAAGTTCTACGCTAGGCATGGTACATGGTACATACATGTCAAGGATTTAATATCTACAATGGTATGGAACAACAGAAAAAACTTGAGTACTGAAAAGATCACCAGGAAATTTCTAGAAACAATTAGGAATAGAACTCACCCCTTAAACTGTATTTTATAGTCTCCATCTAAATGAAAAACTTTGCACATAATATCATGTATAATTATCTTTAAGATTTCGGATTTCCATTTAACTGAGACAATTTGTAAAAAATCATAATTAGGAAAGCATGTCCAAGGAGCCTCCTAGAATTAATCTCTGAGAATTGTAGTTTTTTTTCTATCACAAGGTTTGTGTTCATGTTCAAGTTAAACAAAGAGAAATTTGGAACTGGATGGTCAATTGATAAAATTTAGGAAAAACTTGTGATTAAATTGTTACCTATTTTTACCTTCCACGTTAAAATAATGCCTTAAAGGGGTCAATAAGTCAAATATTCTGGGTTTTACAAGGCCTCCATTTGGAAAATTTATCAAAAAGGGGAAAAAGAATATTAAAAGCCTTGTTTTCTTTGCCAAGTCTCCATTGAAAGCATATTTTAAATAATAATGTCAAAGGTCAAGTATTCAAGTCAAAATGGTTTAATTTTATGCCAAAACATTAGAAAAGGCATTTAAATGCCTTTTACAAGCTTGTTTTTATGAAATCCACATGCATTCCATGTAACTTTCCATGTTTGGTAGAAGGCTTCCTTGATTTTTGACAAAAGAAAGGAGGAAGGCTCAAGTTGTGAAGGAAATTGTAGCGTTGCACAGGGAAAGACTTTTAGGTTTGCAACTTTTCTTTTCCTTTTCACATGGTTTTTCTTTCATGAGAGAGCTTTTCCTCTATCATGCATGGGTTAGGGTTTGTATAGGTTTCTTGAGAATGTATTTTCATATTCAAGCTTCCTTTAATCCTTTGTTTAATAAGTAAATGTACCAACAACTTTGAGAGGACAATTTGTAGGAATAATGAAGTCATTTTAAGGATGTTTCAAGGTTTACCCTTGTTGTACAACCCCACAAAATGCAAATGGAACTAATCCAAATGTGTGTGTGTAGGGGTGTGCAGGCATGTGTGTGGGTACTAATGTGCGTGGTGTGCATGCATGTAGGTGTAGGTCACTCTAGTTTTGAGGTGCATCTTTGACACCAATCCAATCAACACATCACCATTCATAATAAGAATGGGTTAAGGAAATGGAATCAGTTTGAACACAAACTGTTCAAGGAACTAAACCTAAATGTAACTGATCAAATGTTCTACAATCATAATCCAATTGCTTCTCATCAGATTGGACAATGATTAGACTTCAAATGAGGAATCATCATCACACCATATATTTCATCCCTAGACTAGGCTCATAGAATATACAACATTGTGTCTCAATCCAACATCATAATAATATGTCTTTTACCATGTTCAGAATGAATACAAGAGCTATTGGTTAAATCTCATTCGAATTGAATGTGTAATGGTAATTCACCTTTCTTTAAATTTCCATTGCATGTTGAATTATAACATGTTGGTTAATTAAGTAGACTAATTTGCTAATCAATCTTTAGATCGTGGTCCTTGCAACTTCTGGACCTGGTGTGAATCACTAAAAATTGTTGGGTATGAAGAAATGAAAAATCCCCCTATACTAATCATGTTAGCGTTCTAATTGATCCAACTATGTCATGGTTGGACCTTGTGATCATTGAAGGATAAATATTGTCACCTCTTCATCTTAAGTAGGCTCCTTCCATGACTTAGGTTCTGTTAAATATAAGAAATAGAAAAACATATACACACCTAAAAAATAGTGAAGGTACATCCAACTTTATAGGCAAACCTTTTTGACTTTGAGCTCTTTACCTACAAAACATTCTTGTAGATTTCAAAGTTATTCTAGAACTCACTTATGGACTGTGATAACTATCCCATTGATGTACCATAAAAACAAGGAGAGTGAAAAATTTAAACAAGAACATATTTGAATGCATAGAGCCAGGCTTTCAAATGTCATTGTTCTGTTGAATGCACAGAGCCAGGCTTCCTCTTAACAACAATCATAATAACAATCATGGCCATAATGCATGGTATTCTTCAAAAGGATAGATGAGAAGTTATGGATTCCTATCTCATCGTAAAAATGATGCAAAGGGGGTAGGGTTTAAGGAACAATAATCATGACAGACTAGTCACCCAATGTTTAAAACAAAGTGATAGTTCAAAAGATTAAAGAATAGTCATCTCCAAATGCAAAAGGGGGTACAAATCTCTTGACAGTTGGATAGTCATGAATGGTGAGTTTAGCCATCAAATATTATGCATAAAGATTACTAAAACTCTTTGATTGGATACTTTGTCAACAAGCTCATTGCATAAAAGAGACAGTCATCTTTCACAAGAACAGTCATGCTAGAAGGTCAAAAGGGCTGCCTTTTAGACCTCTGTTGTATGAGATGATGCAACAACAAGCATATGAAGTTTTTCATGCTCTCAAACCCATGGATTTTGAGTCTTTGAGTAATGGATCTATCAATCTCTAAGCTTGGAAACCCTAGAGTTATAAAGAGGCAGCATTGTAATGGTTCTCTAGGTTAAAGCATCAAGTGATGTTGACAGTCAAACCTTTGACAATGTTATTTGAGATAAAAGAACACAGATTTAAATCATAAGAATGCAATGGTGTCTAAGGATTGACAGTGAGAAATGACAAGTTTACTGTTAACAATACAGTCACAAATGTTAGCCTCATGACATCCAAACGCTGATAGGAGGGCCTAATGCATAGACAACAACATCTTCAGCTTGAGTTTCATGATCATCAGGGTCATGGTAATAGCAAGGAGTAGCAAGGTTGTTTTCTTTCTTATGGAAAATATGAGACAAAGACATTGTTATTATTGATTCACAACTATGTTGCATTTTCTACTTAGCCTTTATCTTATGAATGTGATAACATATTCTACAATGTGGCAATCCCAAGGTGTTGTGATTTGGTGTTGCAAATGATTGCATTGAAGTTGCAAGGAGACAATATCTATATGTGGTAGCCTTCACAAATGTATAGAATTTCATAATAGAATAATGATGGAGGGCAGTGTGTGGGGTCATAGTACAATCATGTTTTGTATAGGTTGAAGGCCCTCAAAATGTTTCCACAAGTCCTGCACTTTTATATCTTATGTTTATCTTTGTTCTTTCAAGATGGCATGATGAGATTCAAGGTGAAGATTAGTCATGGCATCAATAACAGTAAGCAAGGAAGTGATTTTACATGACTAAGTCATAGTCAAGTAAAAGCAGGTAGATTTCAAGAGTGGGACAGTCATGAGAGTCTTCCAAGGGCAGAGTCTTGAGAGCAATGATCACAAAGAAGGGAGCATCAAATGAGAAGTTTGTGAGGGATAGTCATAAATGAAAGGATGATTGTGTAGATTAAAATGTAGTCATGTTTCCTTCATAATCTCAGTGTTAAGAAGACAATATGCTTGTTTAAGACCTCAATGCTTTGAAGGTTCACAAGACATAGTTCCATGGTATTTCAATTTAAGTCACAGTTACTATGAAGTAGAAAAATATAAAGACAACAAGGTTAAGGTTATCAAATGTTGACCTACCTTGCAATGATTGACACAGGGATAATCATAGGGAAGAATATATTAAGAGCATGCTAATGATAGTAAAAGACACAAGATTACATCCATCAAAGCATGAAGGATAGAGGAATTTTGTCAGATGTTGTAGTTGCAACTGCCCTAGTAGACATGTATGCAAAATGTGGAACCATGGACAAGGCACATGAATTGTTTGATAGAATGCCTCAAAAAAAGTGGTCTCATGGACTCAATGATTGAAGGATACACACAAATTGGATTTTTTGAAAAAACTCTAGATACTTTCAAGCAAATGCAATTGGTAGGTGTAAAGCCAGACTGCACAACCTTTGCCAGCATCCTCCCTACCTATTCTAAAATGGAAGCTTTGGAACAGGGAATGGGCATCCATCAAAGCATAATGGATGGGGGATTTTTGTCAGATATTACAGTTGGATAGAATGCCTTAAAGAGATGTCATCTCTTGGACTGCAATTATTGCTGGATATGCACAAAATGAATTTGTTGGAAAGGCTTTTCAAACTTTCAAGAAAATGCAATTGGCAGGTGTAAAGCCAAATTCCACAACCTTTGCCAATATCCTTCATGCCCGTGCCAAAATGGGAGCATTGGAACAAGGTATGGACATCCATCAAAAAGTAATGGATAGAGGAATTTTGTCAGATGTTGTAGTTTCAACTACCCTGGTAGACATGTATGCAAATTGTGGAAGCATTGACAAGGCATGTGAACTATTTGGTAGAATGCCTCAAAGAGATGTCATCTCATGAAATGCAATGGTTGTGAGATATACACAAAATGGATTTGTTGAAAAGGATTTAGAAACTTTCAAGCAAATGCAATTAGCAGGTGTAAATCCAAATTCGATAACCTTTGCCAGCATATTCCCTCCCTGTGCCAAAATGGGAGCTTTGGAACAAGGTATGGACATCCATCATAACATAATTGAAGGGGGGTTTTTTTCAGATAGAAATGTATGCAAAATGTGGAAGTATAGATAAGGCACATGAAATTTTTGATGGAATGGCTCAAAGAGATGTCATCTCTTGGAATACAATGATTGCAAGATATGCACAAAATGAGAACATATCCTAACATTGTAAACTTTTCTTGTGTCCTATGTGCATGCAACCATGCAGGTTCAGTGGATGAGGGTTGTACATACTTCAATCAGATTAGTAACCCTTATTGCATTACACCTACAATTGATCATTATGTGTGCATGGTTGACCTTCTTGCTCATGTTGTCTATCTTGAGGACACTCTAAACTATATCATTACTTGATGTCAATTAAATCTGTTGTGGTTGTGTGGATGTGTTTTCTTGGTACCTGTAGATCACATAGGAATGTAGGGTTAAGAATATTTACAGTGATGCTACTTTTTTATTTGGATCCTAAAAATGCTGTGACTTATGCTTTTCTCTCAAACATCCATGGAGAAGTGGGCAAGTGGGGTGAGGTTCAAATGTTAAGAAGATTGATGAAATATAGAGGAGTTAAAAAGATTCCTGGATGTAGTTGGATTGAAGGCCATAAAATGGTAAATTCTTTTTGTGTGGGAGATAGATCACATCCATAGATACAGAATCTATGCAAAGTTGGAGAAATTAGCTTGGGAGACGAAGGCAAGAGGGCATTTTCTAGATTTAGGACATTTACTAAATGATGTGGAAGAGGAGGAAAAATAATTATCTCTACCACCATAGTGAAAAGGTTGCAGTTGCATTTGGCTTGTTAAACACACCCCCTCGAACAACTTCTAGAGTTGTAAGAACTTTCAAGTATGTGTTGATTGCCACACTACAAAATTTATCTCCAAGTTTGTTACAACATAAATTCTTGTGATAGATGAAAACTGTTTCCATCATTTTAAATAGGGACAATGTTCTTGAGGAGATGATTGGTGATGCTAAATGAAGTAATCTGAAAAATAGGCTTGCAATATGTTGTAGTGGTAACTGCCCTGGTAGACATGTATGCAAAATGTGGAAACATAGACAAATCACGTGAACTGTTTGACAAAATGCCTCAAAGAAATGTGGTCTCATGGACTATAATGATTGCAGGATATGCACAAATTGAACTTTTTGAGAAGAAATTAAAAACTCTCAAGCAAATGCAACTAGCAGGTTTAAAGCCATACTCCACAACCTTTGCCAGCATCCTCCCTCCCTATGCCAAAACAAGAATAAATGTAAAGAGCATCATCAAAAAATTAATCAAAACTTGGCAAACTCTTTTAGACAAACACATTGCATTAGAAAATAAGAAAAATAGCAATAGGTTTCCTATTGTGGCTACCCAATTATAGCAAAGATTTGACACTTCATCAGTATCACTCCAAATTCAATTTGACATAGTTTAAAATGTTAAATATTTTGAGTTTTTTAGCACACATCCTAAACAAGGAAATACTCCACAAGCATGGTGAACAATTAGTCATTGAAGCCAATCTTGTATTGTCTTGATTAACCATCACTCCTAATGCCTAATGGTAAAAATCAATTTCATATCCAATCCTCAAATTCTAAAATCTAAATCTCAATCATGTAATCAGCTTCATCTAAATCATTTCCTTTAATTGTTCAAATAGAGTGTCCACAATAAGCTCAAATTTGACATTCCCATTTCTCAATAATAGATTTTCATGAAGAAAAATGATGATTTTGTGGAAAACATGATAGTTTTAGTATTTTTAAATCATGTATTAACTATAACATTATGAAAAAAATATATGAATATGAATGAGTAAAATGACTGCATCCAGAAAAATGTTTATATCTAAAAGTTATTAAAGTACGTAAATATGATTAAAAAATGTATTATTTAACATACAAAAGAACTAATGTTAGGTGCTAATAAAGTGAATTAGAACTAAAACATTAAAAACAAAAACAATGGAAGCAAAAGTAGAGGAGGAAAACCTAAGGTTTGTAAACAATAGCATTAATTTTTAAGTGAAAATATAGATACGCATGTGAGGGAAGGAAACCTCAAGGAAGGCTGGGAGCAAAAAATGCCAATGCTGAAACTAATGATTGGAGGATGGAAATCAATGCCTGCAGAAGATATAGAAGAATTAGAAACAACTTCAATCACCAATGCAAAAAAGAACATAGGATCTAAAACATTTCATGTGAAAATGTCCTAGGCTAATGGGAAAATGTTTAGAAATCCTAGGAGGAAAAGAATACTTGCTCATGAACCTCTCCTAACAACAAAAAGAATGTTCACTTTTTCCTAAATATGATTTAATCTAGCCAAAAATTTGATCATCATATACACTTTGACCATTGCAACATTAAAACGGATAAATATATATAAAAAATTAAAATAGATAAATATATAAACAAAATTTATCAACAAGACTAATCATACATTAGGATTTATAGGTACTAAACAAAAATGTCACAAACAATTGCAAATTTATTATTTTTATCTAAATCCTTTAAGATTCCCTTGAACAAGATATATCTTGAAAGCAAATAGAATTATGAATACAAAATCTCAATCATTACAGTAAAAAATGTATCGAAAAAATTAACCACAATAATGAAATTAAATAACTTACCTGAACCAATATTACATTAAGCTTGTTTATATAAATCTTCTCTCGATGGAATGAAACTTCGTCACTTGAAAGTTGAAGAAAATAACACACTCAGTTTGATATCTCACTAGATTATAAAAAAGAAGGGCAAAATAACAAACTACCAGTAAATACACTACAAAAAAATCAATTTCCATGCAAGCAAGTAAAGAACCAATGTAGATGCAACTATTAGATGAGATCAGATATATAGTTCTTTATTCGGTACCTGAAAAAATATACATGCCATTACAAATATACATGCCAAGTTATATAGTTCTTTATTCTGTAGTTATTTTGGTTGGAAGTAGTTAGTATCCATACTTGGGAAAGGGATGACTCTTAAGATGTGACTAATATGGGGAGAGCCCAGAGAAAACAACCTCATTAAATAACTCTGCCATAGAAAACCTCACCATCTTTAATGAATCTAGTTTGAAGATCCTCACAATCAGCTGCTTTGCTAGTACATACCTTCTGAATAGCTCTCCTAAAATCTCTTGAAGAAAGATAGATAGGAACTTGGAGAAGTCTCCAATTAAGGATATCATAAAGTTAAAAAACAATGCAACACTTTCTTGCATTTATATTTGCACAATTCCAAACTTAACTATTTGATTTTGTCTCGTAGAACAAAGGCAAGTATAGCTGATACTAATGCACTAATCACCTAGAAAACAGACTAGTTTCGGAAGAAGGAATTTTGTAGACTATTAACATGAGTTACTTTCAATATCATAATCTCTATACATAACATTATCTATTAGAATTAAAAACTCAAATTACCTAAGAAAACTCCTTGCAATGATATTATTTCTAGATTGAAGAATATACATCACCCAAATTCTATAGCTCTCATTAGATACTTATATTTGTTCAGTTGCAAATGCATTGGACCTCTTATAAACATCATAACATTTTTTATTTATCATATCTTGAGAAAAAAATGAAAGCACACACTCCAGTCCAAAATGGAATACGAGTACTTTATGAGGAGGTATAACCAAAAAAAATGAAGCACGTTCAAGTTTATATTCTGAAAAGATTACAAAAAATGTAATTAAGTAGAAGAATTTACCAAGAGATGGCCAGTCTTCACAACAATTCACTACATCACGATTTAATAGTTGAGAGAAAGTGAGTAATTGTAGAAGACCAATGTTGCCATTGTTTCTTGTCCTTAATGTAATTCTGAGTGACATGGGCATACCTATTGTATTCATTTGTAGACAAGTATAATTTATTTCTTTCCTTGCTCTAACACAATCAACATTTTCTATGTTCAGCTAACGCAGGTGCAATAGCCCATGTGGAATTTAGAAACCATTAGCGAAAAGTAAAAGTGGAAAGGTCAAAGCTAAGCATATCCAATGCATTACAAGAAGCTCTTGGATGTCCTATTGAGGTGAAAATGATGTCGGTTCCTTCATGTTGTGAAAATAAAAATCCATTGGATAGCTCCAATGCTATTTCTGATAACCCAAAAGTTGCATTGCATTGCCAGGAAAGTAAACTGAAATCCCCTAAGACTAACTTATTAAGATGTATTCTACCACTCAAAGAGGAGCACAAAAAAATGAGAAAGAGGAGAAAATTTGGACTCCCTTTTAACTGTGTGCCTTGCCCAAACTCAAGCTATATCTACTTTTGTCCTAAAAGTTATAGAGATGAGCAACTAGAGTTGACTTCCCCGATCCGCCAAGTCCCACAATCCCCACAACATTGATGCCTCTTTCATCACTTGGATTCATGAAAGGAAGCTAGGTGTGCGGAAATCACTTCCTACACTAATCTAATGAGGGGAGAACTATACAAATTCAATATAATCTTTTCAATTACAACAACATGAAACATATAACAGAGATATTGCAGCAATACACATAGAACTAGAAAGAAGACAGAAGAAGAGAGACAATATATATCACGGGGAAAACCCTTATCAGGTGAAAAACCCCACACTCAAAAACTTGCACAATGTATTAACAAAACTGAATATTGTTTACAATACACTTGCAATGCAAGCTTCAATGGTCTTTGACACTCGTGTCTGGAGTCAATTCGGTAGCATAATAGTACCTGTCAATCACATAATACATCTCCTCCTCCAAGCACCTGTTTATATAGAATATACAAGGCAAAATTGGTCAACATTGTCAAAACCCATGCCTAAGGACACTTGGTCAACATTGTAGAATGTTCCTGACACTTGTCCACAGCTCCCATCCCAAAGAGGTCGCCTATTCCCAAAACAGGCTATGATAGATGCTCTTACGACCGTCATAGAATCTGTCATAGCAGTTATAACTTACAACTGTAAGAGAATCTATTATACACAAGCTATAAATAGAATATTCTCTTACAACATGTCATACTCCACCTTGGGGTGCCCAAATATGCATTTTTCAAAGATGCTTCATGACACATGTCTTCACCTGTCTTATAAGCTTCTATTTCCAACTTTTACATGTCATAACTTCGTCATAGTAATCCATCATAACCGTTTCGGTCAACATTCCCTTACACAACATCCAAGATGCTGACACATGGAAAAATGCTCCTACCACAAAGTGGGACGCCTATCTCCTCATGTGAGGACAAAATTACAAGTTGTCATCTTCCATGTAGGATGACACATCACCGTGTCACATCCCACAAAATGATAATATGAAATTTACAATTAATTTACAACATAGGCAATGAATAAATAAATACAATCATAAATAATGCAAGGAATTACCAAGGTTGAGACACCTTAATTCCCAAAAATTCAAAACCTCCTTTTCAAAATGGTCTACCACTTGATGGAGTCCCACAGGGTATTCACACACATGCAGTTCTTCCCTTCTCACCTTTTTTAATACAATCTCCACTATTTCTTCCAAATGCTCTCCATGGTCACTGATACAATTTTAGAATTTGTCATAAACTAGAAGTTGATGTGAATAAATGTACATTAATATATTTTTAGATGTGTAAATACTTACTCTTCCTCCGTGTTGATCACCACACCAAAAATATGAGAAGCTTTATTGAGGGCGCTTATCCAGCTATCCACCTGTTCAATGGTAACCTTGCCCTTGTTTCTATGATCTCGAAAGGCTTTGGCATATGCTCCCTTGTAAACATAGTGAAGGTCTGAAGGTTGGATGTCATAGAATATGGGTAACCTCGTACCCCCACTCAGACCTTTGTAGATCAATGTGGGGTGGTGAGTGGCATTACCAGCCTGCACCTCTCCTTATGAGCCTTTGCGGTAACATGGTATAGAAGCAAACCAAACTTGATGAAGATTTTACATAGGTTTTTCCAGTGATTTTACATTTGCAAGACAAGGACATCAATAAAACAATCAAAACATGCAATGTTGTAGAGCAGTGAGGAAAAGGGTTTGAATGATTCATTACTTTGCCTGAAACCACAAAAACAAAATTTGTACCAGAAGAAATTTTGAAAAATCTAGCATCTATGACACTTTCATTTAAGCAAAAAGGAGAAGAACATTTTTTTCCCAAAGCACCAAAATCTCACCTCTTCTTTGGATCTTGTACTATAAAAGGCCGCAACAGTAGCATCAAGAAGAGGAATGTCAATGGGCTGCGAGAGGTCCAAAAGCTTTTTGGCCATGGCACTTGCTCTTCTTTCTACTTTCTTAACAAAAATGGGCCGACCTCTAGCCAAAGTAATCACTTTCCTAGGCTCAAACCCTTTACCTCAAAACCCTTGAATGTTGCAAATTCCCTAAGCCATGTCCAAAATAAGCAAAGGATGCATTATTCTCCAGGGAAAAAGGAGTTCTAAATAGCATAGATAGAATCAAAGCCTTTACGTTTTGTTAAAAGTTCTTTCCCTCACAATTTGTAGCTCCCCGCCTGATTTAGAAATCCCCGTCTCAACTCTATAATGTTGATATACTTAAGTGTTGATTTTCCTTCTCTGTTTCTTTCCTTCACCCAAAACCAAAGAGCATGAATAATAATATACTCAAAAAATGAACAAAAAATATGCACCTTCTCTTTTCCTCACTTTTGTTTTTATTTGTGTGACTAATTATTTAGTTGTGATTTTTACCCGACAATCAAATAAGTCATTTATTTAGTCATTTATAGTTGTGTTGCAAAAAATTAGTAGAATTTAGTCATTTTTAGTTGCCGTGACTAAAAGTTTTAGTTAGGTAGTCATTTATTTGCCAAATTCTACTAGTGAAATAACAATAATAATAGCACAAAGCACAATGAGCACGAGTAGAGATTTTGACAGAGTTTTTCTAGCATGAGGATTCAATTATTTCAAAATGGCAAAGCGATGGGATTATATAGGCAAAACAAAGGATAAACATCTGGGAAAGGAGTTGTTTGGACGTGGATAGGTATTTAGAAAATTTAGGAATTCTGCACAAGAAAAAAATGCAACTTATAAAATGGTTGATTAATTGGAAGACATTATCAGGATGCCAGCGCACTATGTAGACATCCATGCCTAGTGCTCCTATCCAATCAAATTTAGTTTCTTGAAAGTTCTAAGGACTTGGGGCATTACTAGGGTTAAGACACTTTTAAAGTTTTGGGATAGGCCACACAGAAAGGGGGAAAATGAAATTTAGATAACATCTTTATGGGTTTAGGTGAAGCCCAAGGATGGGAAGTGATCTTAGAAACATACTAGGGGAATGGACACTAAAGTGAGTTCCAAATAGAGAGTGAAATTATGGGTGACCACAATTTACGACTCTACATTTAGCCCCCACTTTAGCAGGTCTATGATACTACATGCATGTGCAAGCTAGAGTACATGAAAATAAATTTTTACCTACTACTGTAGAGGAAGCAAAATGTTGCCAAGTGAGAGGTGTGGAGCCCCCAAATTAGGATTCTACAAAACCACAATGTTAGGCTAAGAAAATTTGCACACAACATATATGTCAGAAGCACATGTACACATATATGTATAACTAATACTAAGAAGGATTAGACCAAATATTATTTGCCAAGACCTTTATAGTTAACAAATAATATAGTCTAATGTGCACTAATCTAAACAAACACATGAAAACATGTAGAAGGAAAAAATAAAAAGAGGTATGGTTCTAGGGCTAGCAAAATCCATTGTTTGCTAGGAGTCATACTGAAAAGCTTTCACAAGTCACTAGGGCTAGCAAAATCTGTTGTTTGCTAGATGGCTTAAGAGAAGTGTTGAGTGGTAGAAAATATAACATCACAAACTAGCATTGCTCTGCTAGGCGAGTTACATGTTAGGTAGTATCTAAAACTACAAGACTAACAAAATCTATTGTTTGCTAGGTAATTCTGATGACCACAAATTCTATGCCAATGCTACAAAGAGCATACCATTAGTGGGGTGTGTGATTAAGTGCGTGAGATAGAAAATGTATGCCCCCACCTTAAAATAATTGCTTACATCATGGAGGAGCAATTAATTTTAAGGTAAAAAGAGGAGATAAGGCGTGAGAGATTTCAGGAAGCATATGCCTAAAGGATACATTCTAAAGAGCTATGTCGTGAAAGAGGTTTCCCCAAGTAGGACAACCAAGGTAATGTTGCAAGAATGATACACAATGGCTTGTGTAAGCATGGCATGACACTAGGCAATGCAATAAGGTGTCACATAAAACAAGCAACATCAATCATAAACACAAACGGATCTATGTGCTTTGGAGTTAGTACAATAAATAGTCTGATCTATGTAGGGAAATTTTTGTAATTGATCTTGTCAATTATTTATAATTGATTTTTTTTTGTAATTGTCATCCTCCTCCTAAGAATGTATAACTATGAATATAGAGGAATAATTTCATGATAAGACAAAATAAAAAATTTGGGTCAACATGGAAGGATGCAAAATCATCCAATGCTTTGCATCGTCCCTAGAATATGGAAAATTTCAATTATAACATAGAGAAGAATTTAGGAAGATATAGAAGAATGCCATGACATTTTCATTCCCCTTGTATCCATGTGCCTACAAGGGCATCAAGGATCATCTAAGGAGAGCTGACAAACAAATAGTCACGCCATACTCATATACGAAGATTACAAAACACATAGGAAAACCACAAATAAATACAGATGAACAAAGGGACTACACTCAAGGATTGGGCTCTAGCAAGTAATCCACCTCCCAATATTGCTTATTATAAAGGGATGAAGGATAGGCTGTTATAGGGACCACATTAAGGGTAGTGTTGGGCACAGAGCCTAGTTCATCACATAGAGGATCAACATCTAAGGGAGGATCCTAGCATAACTCATTGAAGGCGAGGTCCATCAATCATGTGAAGATCAAGGACAAGGATTGCATTTCTTCCAAGGACTCAAATATATCTTCCTTGGGGGAAGATGGATCTGAGTCACTGTCATAATAGATGACAATTGGTGGTTTCTCAATACTAACAACAGGATTGTGAGCATTGATGGCCACTGATGGAGTAGAGGTCTCCACAACCTAAATAGATGAAGCAAAAGGACTCAGTAGTGGAAAGGGTGGCATGTGCTTGGGTTTGCAAAAGGGTGGGGTGGGGTAATTCTCACACTTGTACTTAGGTATTGGCAGTGGAATGTCCATGTCTATGGTAGCGGAGTGCAAGACATTAGGAAATACCTGGTGCTAGGTACACTATAGCGGGAGTGGATTTAAGACAGTGGTACTAGGTGTGGTGCTGAAGTTTAGCTAATTTGGTGGAGAGGATAGAGCAAGACATGGGAGAGAAACATGTTGAGGGGAGGGTGCATGAAGCTAAGGTGATGGGGCTAAGTTAAAGGTTGATTGCATAGGAGAGGGAAGGGGTTCCTCCCTGGCCAAATGCTCATGAGATGTAGCATGATAATGACACTTGCGATCTATCATGAGTTGGTTGCATCATGAATGACTTAGAGCATCTGTTAGAGGAACTGGAGAGTCTCCCAACACAGGCTCCTTTTTGTTTGTCACTCTAGGAGTAGGCAGAGGAAAAAAAGAAGCCACCAAAGCCTGGGGTACTACTGGAGGAGGGTCTCTCAATCTAGTCTACCTTCATTGAGCCACTAAAGGGGTTGAAGGAATAGAGAGTATCACTAAAGATTGAGGGACGGAGGAGAAAGGGCCTCGTATTAGGGGCTACATTCCTCATGTCTCTGAAGAGGCATGAGGAATAAGAGCAACTGCTCATGGTGGAGGAACTGAAGGAGTAGGGCCTCATGCTATGAGTTGCTTTCCTCTAGTCTCTGAAGAGGCAGGAGAACCTAGAGCACCCACTGAAGGGCGAGTAGGTCTGGGTTCTATGGGTTGTGTGCCTCTAGGTCCTGGGTAACACTCAGGAGGTGGGACCTAGACATACATACTATATACACGGGGATGGGGATGATCACTCCACTCATGTTGCTCATGTTGGCAAGAGACACTGTATGGCTTCATAAGTGTTGTCATTGATGGCAACAAAGTCAATCCCACACATCCGCAGTGCATAGTATGCCTATACCGAAAGTCAGATTGAAGAATGTTTTGGTTCGGTGAAAAAGAACAGAGTATGTAACAAGGCCCGACAATCAGGTTTGGATCTCTCAGATGGTGTAACTCAACAAGTTAAGGACTTGGACAAGTCAAGAGGGGTATCATGACTACTGTATTCTAGAGATTTAACCTTCGGTGATAAAGCATGAAAAAGATATGAGCATCTGAGTGTTGGGTTCCAGTCAGGCAGAGTAGATAGAGAAAGAACTGACTGACAGAGTATCAAACTTCAATCTGGATGAGTAAAATGTGTTGATCAAGCAATTTGTGGGATTATACATTGTTGGCTGACATGATCAATGACTTCTATACTTATGTTTTTGATACACATCACAAATCAAGCATGGATTCATCTGACAGATTAATTACTTGCAGTGTTCTTATTGCCGACTAGAAATTTGATAAAAATCCTTGATGATATATATACCAGATGGATTCGAGTATGTAGGTGTGTGTGGCAAATAAGTGATGAAATAAAGTGCAAAGAAAAGCAGGGATAAGTGTGAAAGCAGCAATTCAAGTCTGGTATGTGATAGAGCAACAACATTAAATAGAGGAAGGATGAAGTGCATCAAATCAGTGTATTGTGCCTAACCAGAACTGAACTCTTGCATTTGTAGATGCTTCTCATCAGTTCAAACAGTTGATTATCTTCTATAAGTTCTTGTAGGCAGTGTACCTCTTGTGAGCAGTGTGCTCGGGCAGTGAGCCCTAATTGGCAAGTGCCATTTTGTACTCCTTTATTCTTTTAACTGATAATACAATCTTGGGTTAGTCACCCTGTGGTTTTTCCCTTAACAGGGTTTCCACGTAAAAATCCTTATGTTATGTGTGTTGATTTTATTTCTGTTCTTATTATTACATATGCTTTCATGTTTTGATGCAACAATGAATATTTAGATAACAAAAGAGAAGAAAGTTAAGGAAATTTTGAGATAACTGATTCAGCCCCCCCTCTCAGTTGTCTACCTTGTTTCCAACAATTGGTATCAGAGCAAGGTTCCTCTAATCAAAGCCTAACAGATTGAGGAAGATCTGGGAATCTCAATGGATGCATATGGTATGAAGGAACAACTTTAGGCTGCCCTAGATGATCTTGAACAATCCCACTCTGAAGTCAATAATTTGAGAGAAAGACTCAAACAAGATGATGAATTCATAAATGAGCTAAAAGAAAAACTTAGCATTTCTGTGAAAAGAGAAAGGAACTACTTAAAAAATTAGCCAATCAGAGTGAAGTCAATGATACTAATGAAGATCTGGATGAGAAAAATAAGCTATGTGAGAAGTTGTCAAAAGAAGTCATTATGGTGAGGCATGAAATGGAATAAGGGGTTATGAGATTCACCCAAGAAATTGAAGAAAAAAGAAAGATTGAAGATAATCTAAAACAATCCCTCAAGAAGAAAACAGAGGACTGCCACAAAATGGATAGAATAAGCGGGCATCTTGAATCTGATCTTGAAGAAGCTAGAGACAATGAAGAACAACCTGAGAATCAGTTAGACACTCTTAAACAAGATCTTCGAGTAGAAAATGAATACAAAGAGAAATTCAAGATAACCTTAGCCCAACTTGAAGTTCTTCTTGAAAGCCAAAAGAGGGTAGATGATAAGCATGGCTTGGGATATGAGAAAGGTGAAAGCTCTGGATCTAGTCAAAAGAAGTTTGGATTAGGAAATCAAAGAAATAGGCCTAGAAGACCTCCGATAAGGCAACCAAATGCCTAGATATATCCATCCTTCAATGGATACTGCTTCAATTGTAACAATTTCAGTCATAGAGCAACTCAATGTAGGAGGAGAAAGAATCAGAATAATCCATCCTTCTTCGGACAATGTTTTAATTGTAAAAGGTATGGTCACAAATCTCATGAATGCAAAAATATGTAAATAAACAATTCATTCAATGGTAGATGCTTTGCATGCAATAGGATGGGACATATGGCTAATCAATGCATATCAAGAGGATATCAATCAAATAAGCAAAGAAATGTTGTATGTTACAATTGCAATAGATCCGGTCATATTGCCAGATTCTGCAGAAGCAGAAATCACGATAGAAAAGGTCCAGTGGAACATAATCAGAAACAAGATAAGGGCAAAGGTAAAGTAAATGTGGATGAAGTTCAAAAGGAGATGAGCAAGATTTGTGTAAAGAAGAGTACAAAAAATATTGGATATGGATCCGCATCAGAATCTGGTGCTGATATTCCTTCCAAAAACTAAAAAGGTGAGCTCTGGCTCAGGGGGAGTCATAGAGAAAAAGAATTTCCCCTAGCTAGTTAATTAGTGCCTAAATTCAGCACATGGAGTAAACATCTGACGCTGCAGATTAATGGGTTCTCAGAAAAACCTCCAAATAACTGTCAGTCAAAATATGAAAGATCCGCATGGAGTTTTGCAAGACTTATAACTGCTCAAGTTAATCCGGTTCTGACAACCATCCGGTAAAGCATAATTTCATAGACAGATCTGGTATGATTTATAATTGAAATGCTTTGATCTGCGGACCTATGACATGATTGAAGAAAAGAAGATATGTTGTCAATCCTCACTGACAATGATTCTAAGTTTGGCACAGTGATTCAAGAAGATCTCTCTCAAAACAGGGCAACTGAATAACTTAAGTTGTGCATTTACTACAAAAGGAAATTAGGGTTTGCACAAAGATAAAAGGGTTCTTTCACTCATTATTTACACACTTGCACTCACGAAGAAGAAAAGAAGAGCTCTGTAACAAAGTTTCTACAATTCACTCAAGATCAACTGAAAAATGAATTCAACTAGCGATTTGTTTCAGCTCCTATTTCAAACCCTAAAGCATGAAAAGGTACTTCCATTTTGTAATTCTCTCTCTAAATCTCTTGCAAAATGGCTACTCCAATGGTTGTCAAGATCTCTGATAGGCCGTGTCCTAAATTCAAGAAACACCCTTATAAATCTCTAGAAGTTGATCCTTTAGGTGCATTTTCTAGCATTTCGTACGTGGTATTATATGTAGAAGATGTTAGAGTCTATATCCATGCCAACATTGAGGAATTTGGAGACTTAAAATTGATGGACATCTATCAAAAATAGCTAATAGATGAGAATTTTGAACTCAAACCTGAATTCAAGGCCATCCAGGATAAACACTTCAGACATTGCATACATTTTCCATGTTTTGCAGAAGATGATTGGGTCCGGTATGTTCTAAGTAGGATGCATGATAATTTCATGTGGCTAATGAGGCCCTTTAAGATAACTAAAGATGCCATCAGGGTAGTGACTGGACTGCATTCATCCGGTGGGTTACCTGCACTTAAATTTGTGAAGAACCAAATAGTAACTGAAGCCACCGGATCTAAACTTGACAAAAGAGCAATGACCATAGAAGACATCATAGATCCGGATGTCAAGTTTGCCTCAATGATAATCATGTACAAGATCTATCATTCGAGTAGGGAGAATTCTGTGTTTGGCACAGTAATCTATGCAGCATATCAAATGTTAAGGGAGGATGCAGACTATGATCTATGTGAGCTTCTTCTAAATCAACTGTTGGAAAACCTGCAGAAGATCAAAAAGGATAAGAAGAATTCCTTTAAATATGGCTGTCTAATATTGTGTCTATTCTTCTATTATATGAATGAGATACCTAGATCAAGTGGTTGGGTTTGGAAAAATGATAAACTGGTTGCAATCGAGATTAGAGATTACTTGTATGGACTTGGTGATGCTCAAGCCCAAAACACAGCCATCTGGGGTTACTTTAAGAACTTCCAAAGCATGATGCAAGCTAGAGAGAGAATACCTCAATCCATAGTTGAGAAATACAAGGACACAGTGTGCTTCATGGTTGACACTGATCAATGCCTAATGGAGGCAGTTGAGCCAAGAATTGTGTGGATAATGCCTATGGGATACGAGGTCGATGAAAAAATCTTGGAGCTTCATATTCAACATCTGCTAAGCTAGCCCAAGGACACTAAGGCGGAAAGGTTTGGAACCTTTCAAGAGCTAAGTGTAAAAATACATGTTGAGTTAAGACAACTAGAAATAAAGAGGAAAGTAAGAAGGGAAGTTGAAGAAATTGCCAAAAGATTTGGCCTATCAAAGGAGGATGTGGATGCAAATAGAGAGAAGATGGAGAAGGCTGAGAAAGAGAAACAAGAAGCAAATAAAGGAGATGCTTTAGTACAAGCCTCCTCCCAGATTAGATCTTCCAAGAGCTTTGCACTTGCCACTCCTAAAAGTTCAAAGGCTACCAAACCGGAAGTCAAGACATTCGGAAAAAGGGAAAAGAGGATGAAGACCAAAGCCACAAGGTCATACACAAACCTTAAAGATGATGAAGAAATATAATTTGATGAGGAAATCAAGAAAATGAAGAAGAAGAAAACATTCGGGGAGTTCTCTGCTAGTAAAAATGAGGAAGAAAAGGTAGAGGAATTTGTTGAAAAGCCCACTCTTTCCATTGATGACATCGTCAAGGCAGTTATTGTGGATGGGAACCTATAGCCAGTAACAGAGTTCTATGATGAATACAATGATACTGACAAGAGAATTCTGGGAGAGGCTACTATCAGGTATTTGAACATCTACAATAAATCTTTCATTGAAATTATATCTTTAATTCCTAAGAGCCTAGAAAAGGTACTTGAGCTAAGAAAAGAGAATGCAATGGCAAAAGACCTAGAGATCTGGGAGCAGATAATAATATAGCTTTATCCTTCCATCACTCCAAAACAAATGGACATGATTTTCAAGGAGTATAAGAATGAGTTCCAGAGCAAGGCAAGAATGAACAAAATCATGCTCGGAGAAACAGACCAAGTAGCAAGTGAAACTAAAGATATCCTTCGGAATGCTTTGAAGAGATTCAATCTTCCTATTGTAGAGGAAACATATGAAGAACCTTCTACCATGGATGTGTTGGCAAGAGACAGTGTGGGGCTTCATAAGTGTTGTCATTGATGGCATCAAAGTCTATTCCACACATCCGCATTACATAGTATGCCTATACTGGAAGTTAGATTGAAGATTGTTTTGGTCCAGTGAACAAGAATAGAGTATGTAACAAGGTCCGACAATCAGGTCCAGATCTCTCAAATGGTGTAACTTAGAAAGTTCCAGACTTGGACAAGTCAAGAGGGGTATCATGACTACTGTAATCTAGAGATTTAGCCTCCGGTGATAAAGCATGAAAAATATATGAGCATCTGAGTGTTGGGTTCCAGTCAGGCAGAGCAGACAAAGGAAGAACTGACCGACAGAGTATCAGACTTCAATCCGGATGAGTAAAAGGTGTTGATCAAGAAATTTGTGGGATTATACATTATTGGCCGATATGATTAATGACTTCTATACCTATTTTTTTGATATGCATTACAAATCAAGCATGGATTCAGCCGACAGATTAATAACTTGCAGTGTTTTGTTGTCGACTAGGAAGTTGATAAAAATCATTGATGCAGATATATATACCAGATAGATTTCAGCATGTAAGTGTGTGTGGTGAACATGTGATGAAATAAAGTGCAAAGAAAAGTAGGGATAAGTGTGAAGAGCAGCAATTTCAAGTCTGGTATTTGACAGAGAAACAACATTAAAATAGAGGAAGAATGAAGTGCATCAGATCAGTGTATTGTGCCAAACTAGAACTGAACTCTTGCATTTGTAGATGCTTCTCATTAGTTCAAACACTTGACTATCTTCTGTAAGTTCTATAGATAGTGAGTCTCTTGTAGCAGTGGACCTCTTGTGAGCAGTGTGCTCGAGTAGTGAGCCCTAATTGGCAAGTACGATTTTGTACTCCTGTATTCTTTTAATAGAGAATAGAATCTTGGGTTAGTCACCCCGTAGTTTTTCCCTTAATAGGGTTTCCATGTAAAAATCCTTGTGTTATGTGTGTTGATTTTATTTTTGTTCTTATGATTTCATATGCTTTCATGTTTTGATACAACACTGAATATTAAGACAATAAAAGAGAAGAAAGTTAAGGAAATTATGAGATAACTGATTCACCCCCCTATCAGTTATCTGCTTTGTTTCCAACAATTGGTATCAGAGCAAGGTTCCTCTAAACAAAGCCTAACATCTTGAGGAAGATTTGGAAATCTCAATGAATGCATATGGTATGAAGGAACAACTTCAGTCTGCCCTAGATGATCTTGAACAATCCCACTCTGAAGTCAATAATTTTAGAGAAAGACTCAAACAAGCTGATGAATTCATAAATGAGCTAAAAGTAAAACTTAGCATTTTTGTGAAAAAGAGAAAGGAACTACTTCAAAAATTAGCCCATCAGAGTGAAGTCAATGATACTAATGAAGATCTAGATGAGAAAAATAAGCTATGTGAAAAGCTGTCAAAAGAAGTCATTATGGTGAGGAATGAAATGGAATCAGGGGTTATGAGGTTTGTTGGATTTTTCCCAAACTAGATGTTTCCCAGTTATCCCTACAAGGTAGCCATCATTGATCAATAGGATTTATGAGCCAGGGGCCAACCGTACAGGAGATAGACTCTATAAATATCTCCTCTTCTTCTTTAGGCTTTGTAGAACCAAGGGGGGTATTCCCTATTCAACATCTATAAAATATGCATGTGGACTTACTAGGATGTTGACACAAAGCAGATAAATCCTCTCTTATGTAGACCAAAACTATAAAATAAGTGCAAAGGGGCTAGCTTTGGGCCTATACTCAGTTGTGTGATAGAGGATTTTGGTCCTAAAACTACTTCTAATCTCCTAATAGTTTGTATTTGAAGTTTGGATTTTGTATTTTGTATTTGGATGCAAGACTGGGACCTTGGGTTGTAACCTCAATACAAGACTAGACTGGTGCCTATCTCAGGGCTTAGAGTCAATAGACATACACATGTGAATGATTGCCATAAACTTGAATCAATAACTGGGTTTTAAGGGGATTTTTTAGTGTCTGCCTTACAGATACTTCCCAAGACTAAGTATTTAGTCATTCATACTTAATGATATCCCTATTATAGCATACCTTTCTCAATGCTTAACCTAAAACATTTAATTTGTTCCTTGAACAAAGGTAAGAGATTAGACATTCAACATACAAAATCCATGTTCTTGAATCTCAAGTAACCCTTAGCTATTCAGATTCAAAAGGAAAGATGCCCACAACTTGGAGACAAATGATGAAACACATGCAACAAAGCATTTCTCATATAAAACAACATGAAACCAACAAAATTATGCATAAAACATTCAACATATGATTCATAAACTCACAAGACACCAAAATAGAGCCACCAGCAAAGCTGTATCTTCTTACTCCAAAACTTTTCCAGTTTTCAACTACCTAAAATGAGCTACACAGTTCTAATATATACCAGAACGTATACTTAGCAATCAAGTACAAGGTCAAAATCAAATTTCTACTTGATACAATGCACCACGAGAAATGGCACCCAAAAAATTCAATGCGGTAGGCAGAAGAAGGAAGAGCAAGAGAAAAATGGGGAAATGTGCAGCCGTTTGGAGATTTTCTCCCTAAATCAGGTAGTTGACCTGTCCATTCGACGCATACCTCTGCAACTCTTTGCCATTAATGGCTAACCTACCCACAGCCTCAAGAAACACAACAGCTGCATGCTTTGAAATTTTTCCTGCCTGGAAAAGATGTGGCAAACACAAAATCCCCCTTCCTTTGAAAAATTGAACAATGGCCATCAATTTCCCTCTTCCCACTGAGATCTGCAGCTCCAAATCGCTTTGAAAAGTCCGTCGACCAATAGAATCATGCCACACAGGTAGCTTTTCCATCACTAACTTTTCCCAACACAAACATATGCATTACCTTTTTACCCATTTTGCCTTCAAATCCTTGTATATGCAAATGCATATACATACAATCACTTTTTGGACACGTGGCAACCTGTCATTGGATCACTATCACTATGCTTCTACATCTCCATCGGCCATCAGAATGAGCATGGGTAGAGCCGCCGATAAGCGAAGTCTCACCGACGAGCCATTATATCAACATTTGCATTTGTGGATATACATATGAGATTGTATATGCATACAATCATCTGTATACAAAGGCGCAGACCTCAAATCTTTATAAAACACACTACAATCACATTCGGGTCCTGCTTGTATCTTCCCTTTTGCATGTTGGCCTTGTACATTGCATATATATAATACGCAATATACATACAAACTACAGACGTCAGCTCATTTACCAATCGGATTGGAAAAACCTTTGAAATATGGCTTGCATCCTTTCCTTTTGTATATCGGCATATACAAGCACTTCATACATACAAGCTGCAGACCCCAAAATGATTATTCACTGCATTTGATTCTTCAGTCGGGTCCGGATTGTATGTCGCTTTATATATGACCCTTGTATATTGCATATACAATGCGAAGTATACAAACTAAAACTGCATACAAACATGCATGCAAACACTTCATCTTAGCATATACAAGTGGCATTTGTATATCGCCATTGTATATGGCCCTTGTATGTGCCAACATACAATGCAAACATGCATACAACTATGGGACATACAACCATGCGAGCCCCATCGCTGAATTTGACCACAACCTGCTTGCATATTTCTTTGTATCTCTTCATTGTATGTCTGAATGTATATTGGGAACATGCAATCCCAATATACAACCTGTAGATTCCACCTTTTTCACAAATGCAGTTAAACTCTTGGTCACGTCTGTCCTTTGTATCTTTGCGATGTACATTCTGCCTTTGCATGTTGTCAATGTATGTTTCCTTTGTATGTGCCCATTGTATGTCAAACATACATGCAAAATATACATTCAATCCCCTACATACAAGCACGGAATCTGTGATGGAATATGTGATATACAACCACATAATATTCTAGGAATGTATCCGAATGACACATACAAACCCGATATGCATACAACAATGCATACAATTGATTTTTTCCATTTCTGAAGCCGATTGAACATCTTTTTCGGATCCGCCATTGTACATTTGCACTTGTACATACAAAGGCACATACATACAATAGGTTTCACAACTGCATAAAGGGATTTTGAACTTAGCATTTTTTCAATCTTTTTTAGCGCGACAGGAGAAAGTGGTAATGTAATGCAAACGGGCTGGTCATTCAACGAGCCAAAAGGCATGAAAATGCAACTTAAGTAACAGACAACCTACTGTAGATGGTCAATGCAGAAATAAAAGATACTATGCATGATATACAAGGGAAAGCAAAACCTAAGGGACTAAGGGTTTGAGGAAACAAAAATACAGGCTTGCAAACCTGACTTGAAACCCTAACCCTAGGTGGGCACCGCCATTGGCTCCGACTAGGGACGTGTAGGTGTAAGGCTGCATCGAGAACCAGATCACTCTGGGACAGACCAAGCAAAATGCAAAACTCAAAACACAAAACACCACTGACTATACAAGGTATATATAGATTATTCACACCTAATTTACAATGTGCACACAAGATATTCATTCATGAGAAGTAAGGTTTTAGGAACTGACTGTGCACATGCAATTCCAGTAGTTCACCATTTAGGGCCTAGAGAAAGTAGGAATCTTCTCCATGAGTATTACTGATTTGATATGGGCCCATCCATAAGGGCTCAAATTTACCATGCTTGTCCTTATCTTGACTCTTTGCATTCCAAACTAGGACCACGTCACTTATCTGAAACTTCCTTTCTATAGCCCTTTTATCAAACAAATATTTCACCTTCTGTTGTTTCTTGATATTTGTCTTCTGTGCTTCTCTTCTAATCTCATCTAGTGTAACCAGTTGATTTATCCTTTCATTCATTTAATCTTCAATCTCTTTATCATTTTCTTGTATGAATGTATAAACTGGCAGGAGATTATTCACAGGTAACTTAGCTGTTGCACCATTTACTAGCTCAAAAGGTGACTTTCCAATGGTTTTTTTCACTATTATCTGGTTAGTCCATAGTGCCATCTTTAACTTTGAATCCCATGCCCTTTTGTTCTTATCTACCATCCTTTTGATGATTTTCATAAGGCTTATGTTACTTGATTCTGCTAGACTGTTTCCTTGTGGATGATATGGTGATGCATATGACAAATCAATCCCATAGTTGTTGCAAAAATCAACAAACTCACCAGATCTAAAGCACATGGCATTGTCTGTGACCACTTTGACTGGCACTCCAAATCTTATAATAATGTGTTCCAAAATAAAACCCATCACCACCTTGCTTGTATCTTTCTTAGTTGGAATGGATTCAATCCATTTAATAAAATAGTCAGTAGCGACCAAAATCCAACTATGTCCTCCACTTGATTTTTCTGAAATTTCCCCTATAAAATCAATTCCCCATTGCTGAAATGGAGCCTCCATAGTTACAGTTCTAAGGGGTAATGCACCATCATATTTAAGTTTTCCTGAGAACCTTTGACATGGATCACATTTTCTTACCATCTTTTGTGCATCTGAGAAAAGGGTGGGCCACCAATAGCCTGCTCTAAGAATTTTGTGAGTTGTTATCTTGGTAGTGTAGTGTCCACCACACATTCCTTTTTTTACTATCACTGAGATGGGAAGGACAATTCAAATTCTGCAAATAATACACAATGTCCTTGTACCATTTAGATTCTAACATGTTGACAACTTCATCCTGAACCACATTTACCTGGCATGCTTCCAAATTTGACTGTGTCATCATCTTAGCCAAACCTTGTCTCCTTACCAATTTTGTGATCTGTATCTCAATGTTGAACTCTTGTAACTTGTTAATCCACCTGCATCTTCTTCTTGTCACTTCCTACTGAGTGAAAATGTCCTTAACTTCTGCATGGGGTACATATGCAACTATCTGAGATCCTACTAAGTATGGCCTGAAGCTTTTGACTGCCCTAACCAATGCATATGCCTGCTTTTCCATGATATCATATTTCAACTCAGCTGCCTGCAAGGACATGCTAAAGAAAGCAATAGGTTGCTCAAAACCATCTTCATTTTTCTGTAATAAACATGCAGCAATAGTGTGAAAAGAGGCAAATGAGAACAACTAAAGTGGCTTAGAAAAATCAAGAGATCTCAACACCGGAGCCATCTTTATAGCTTCTTTGATGTTCTGAAATGATCTAGTTGCTTCACTCTCCCACTTGATAGTTTTACCCTTCTTCAACATTTTAGAAATATCCTTTGTAATCTCTACAAAGTTGGGAATGAATCTTCTAACAAAATTAATCTATCCAAAGAAAGACTGAATGCCTTTCACTATTTTAGGAATTTGAATTCTGTCAATTATAGCAACCCTTTCAGGATCAATCCTAACTCCATCCTTGGAAACAATGTGTCCCAATAGTTTTCCTTCTATTACCCCAAAAGTACATTTCTTTGGGTTAAGTGAAATGTCATATTCCAATGCTCTAATAAAAATTTGTTCTAGATGCATGCAATGTTGCTCCTTTTTTGAATAAGTAGTTAAATCATCCTGATATATAGCCAGAATTGAGTCAATCAACCCTGCAAAAGCAACATCCATAGCCCTATGAAATGTAGCACCTGCATTTGTTAGTCCCAATGGCATTCTTACATATACATAGGTCCCCCATGGAGTGGTGAAGGCAGTCTTGTAATTGTTCATATTCTTTTACCTTCACCTGATTATATCCTAAAAATCTATCCATCATGGATAGAAGGTCACAACTAGTCACCTTTTGTAACATAGCCTCCATGTTAAGCAGTGGATAATTATCCTTTAAAGAAGATACATTCAAGTTTCTGAAGTCCACACAAAGTCTTATATCACCATTTTTCTTTCTAATTGGGACAAGACTGGACACCCAAGTTGAGTGTCTAATAGGCACAATTATTCCAGCCTCCCTAAGCTTGACAAGCTCTTCCTGCATTTTTGGAGCCAAAGTTGGGTAAATAGGTCTTTATTTCTATCTAAATGTCTTAGCTCTAGGCTTCAAAGGAATCTCATGCTGGAATAAGTCTTCTCTATAAGATTTTAGGTCCTCATATTACCATGCAAAGACATGCTTATATCTTTTCAATAATGCAATCAACATACTCCTAATGTGTGGCTTGAGCTGTTTGCCAATATATACCCTTTTGGGGGCATGGCATGTCCCCAAGTTTATCTCCTCCAAGTCATTCTTATTTGTAGGAGATGCCTTTGTAACAAACTGATCTCTATTGTCAAATGCTCTTTCTAAAGCAACTAGTCCTCTGGGGATTTTATTTGTTTTAAGTTGAATCACTTCTTTCCCCAAAAGAGTTTCTTTTCCATTCACAACTTCTACAAAGTTCTGAAAATCAATCTCCTGGTTCTCATATTCATCTATGCAGTATATGAATCTTAACAAATCTCTATCATCATCAAACACCTTCCAACTGCATATATTATCTGGTACTGTAGGTCTACTTTTAACTTCAACATTTGTAACATCATACAGAGTGATATCATCCGGCCTTATGGCCACATTAGCTAAAAAGTCTGCCATGACATTCTTTGATCTTTCTATCCAATTTATTGAAAAAGCATCAAATAATTCAATTGTATCCCATACAACATGCTTATACTATTTTAACCTCTTATTTTTTGAAGTATACTTATCTCTCACCTGGGAAACAATTAATTTTGAATCTCCAAACACTTTTAGCATCTTAATCCCATGCTTCAAAGCAACATTCAAGCCTAGTAGTAGAGCTTCATATTCTGCAATATTATTTGTACATGCAAACTTTAATAGGAAAGAGAATTTCAAGATCTTACCTGCTAGAGACAAAAACACAACTCCAGTACCAGAACCTTCCTTTGAACAAGCTCCATCAAAATACATAGTCCAGAGACCCTATTGGTCAAGTTCTTGAATGCAAAAATCTATCCCCTTGTTTCCTTGATCATCTGAGACAACTCTGAAATTCTCACAGTCAGTATCCACAAAATAGATATGCTCATATAAATCTTGATCTTCAACTATTTCTGGTGACCTCTCTTCTCTGACTAGTTTGACATCTCTGCCATTCATTGGGATCATGGCATATGACAAATCTAACTGTATACTTCCTCCAACCAATGCTGCCCATCTTCTTGACAATAGCATACCATATTGTGGCTTTATGTCAACCACTATTATGTTCATTTTGTAAGTCTTTTCTGGATATGCTGCTAGCATAAAATCCACATCTTTCATGATTCCTATAACTGGTACCTCCCTAGCATCCATTGCATAGAATTTTCTACATGCCTTATCTATTTTCAATCCAGCTTGTTGCATGATAGCCAAAGGCATAATATTTGTTGATGCTCCTGAGTCAAGCATACAATTCTTGATTACTTTTCCATTGATAACAAGGGAGACATAAAACGGTTCAACCTGTAAAGGGCATTTTGTCATTGTCACCCCTAGATAGACTTCAGGAACCTCATCCTCATCAATACACAAGGCTTGTTTCTTACCGTGATTTTCAACATTTTGCTCGGCCTGACAAGCTACTCCCGAAATTAGAGACAATGCTTTATTCCTGAATTCTTCAACTTTCATCATCTCCATTAGTGGAACAGAGATCTTTATCTAGGACAAAATCTAAGTTATGTCAAAGGGAGCATAATTTTGTATAACAGTTGTAGCTTGAGCCGTGGTTTTATTCTTATCCTGAGCTGATCCAACCTTAATTTTAATGGCTTTCTAACTGTCATCCATGACCTGAGAGTTCTTATTTTGATCCTCATTCTGGGGAACTTCATTTTTTGGTCTTTGAGAATCATGACCTATTTTTTGCTTAGAAATTTTCTTATTATTGTTCCATCACATCTTTTGTGGTTCAGCCCCTTTATGATTATGCACTGGGTGATTCACAAAGGTGTCCTCTAGCTGATGTGGACAACCAACTTGAGCCTTACCTCTAAGGTTATAGTTGCTCTTGACTTGAGCCACTGCTACAACTGTGAGAGCTCTAATCTCTTCATTAGAAGGCCTTCTCAAGTTATTTAGAAAGATACGTGAGTCCTGAGCATAAGCATAGTTATCTTCATCATCCTCATCACAGGAAATCTGCTGGCAGACCTGAGTCCCATAGTTTGTGCTTTCATCAGCATCATAGGAAGAATACTCCCTATTTGTGGACAACATATTGACACTATCATCCTCCATACAATGTGGCTCATTGCATTCATCACAGGCAACAACATTATTATACAAAGATTGAGCAATCATACATTGCAATTATGAGTGAGGCATCTAAAAAATTATACACCATGGGGTATCATCAACAATGTTAACAACTTTCTTCAAAGGATCAGGGGTCTCCTTAACATTTTGAGTTCTTTCATTAGTGTTGCTATTTGGGAGAATGGGTTTACCATTATGCCAATTAGTATTATATGGCATATCATGCAATGACAGTCTCTTCTCTTGTCTTTGGTCAACCTGCCTTTTTGGACCTATCCCCTTTTCATTTTTAGCAAGTTTATAACTTACGTCCTTAACAACAGTTGTCAATTTATCCAATTTCTCTTTGGAAGTAGATGCATTACCTTGAGTACTTTGAGACTTATTCGGATTCTACAAAATCTTTACATCATCCCTTCTATTTGTCTTACTAGATGCTTTCCTATTATTTTCAATGTTGGTTGCAATTCTAAAAGCATCCCCGAGGCTAGTAGGGCCCTGATCTCTTAACCCATAAGATGTTTTAGCATCAAAAGTATTTATGTATAGTACCATGCACATTGGTTCATTAGGCCTCATGTGAAGTGGCAATTTGTTCAACACTTTAGTGAACCTAGCATTAAAATCTGCAACCTGCTCATTTGACCCCTTAGTAATACTAGTAAATTTATTTACAAAAAAGATTGGGTTAGTCTTATTACCATATTGTTCCTTAAAAATCCTTCTGAAGTCATCCCATGATGAGACACTCTGATCAGGTAGACTTTTATACCACTCTCTAGCTTCATCAACTAAGGACTACATAAACAATTTCATAAAAAACATCATGTTCAACTTCAAAGTTGTCCATAACATTCTAAAAGGCTTTCAAATGATCTTCCCCTAACACAACATTGTTTCCTGAAAACTTTGGTATCTAAAGCCTTACATGTTTATCAATGAGCTAAGGGTAACCAGGAATACCATTAAAAACTAGTTGCCTGAATCTATCCAACTGCATAGGTTGTCTATCATACTGATTAACATTTGCATTCCTATTAGCATTCTGATTTCTCACATTGTTCAATGGTATCCTAACATTATTTATATTCTGCCTCTGATCAATCTGTTGATACTGGACTTCATTTCTTTGCTGGTTTCTCAGCACATTTGCATTATCAAGGGTGGGAACTGAATCATGTTGAGCAATTTTTAGAGCTTGCACCTTTTGTCTCATATCATCTCTAATCCTCAAAGCCTGCAAATATTCTAATTCAGCCCTCAGGTTCTTGATTTCTTCAGCTAATTCTTCATCTTTGGGCATAGAAAATGATGGTCCCTTTCCATATTGGTCATCATCATCATCCCTTGGGGACTCAGTTTCTTCAAATCTATTAGGAGGATCTACGAAAGGGCATTCCTAAAACACCTCTGATCTCATTCTCAATATATCATCTTGTTGTCTTTCATATACATCTTGAATTTCAACCTTTGTGTTTGAAAAATAAGGTGCCTGCCGCTCTGAAGATCCTAGATTATCATGGGTATTATCATTGTTTCTAGGGCTGGGAGAGCCTTCTTGACTGGCTTGAATGGTCCCTTTTCTCCTATACATCATTTTTCAAGGTAATTCTTCAAATAAAGGATTACGAAGGGATCTTCTCCCTTGCATACAAATTTCACTTTACCAGTTGGGAGATTGTTCGGAGTCGCCACCTATAACTAGGAATTAGTTTCTTTTAAAACTAGGGTTCTTACAAAAAGCATTCCCCAGTAGAGTCACCAAATCTGTTAGATTTTTCCCAAACTGGATGTTTCCCAGTTATCCCCACAAGGTAGCCATCATTAATCAATAGGATTTCTGAGCCAGGGGCCAACAGTACAAGAGATAGACTCTATAAATATCTCCTCTTCTTCTTTAGGCTCTGCAGAACCAAGGGGGGTATTCCCTATTCAACATCTATAAAATATGCATGTGAACTTACTAGGATGTTGACACAAAGTAGATAAATCCTCTCTTATGCAGACAAAAACTATAAAATAAGTGCAAAAGGGTTAGCTTTGGGCCTATGCTCAGTTGTGTGATAGAGGATTTTGGTCCTAAAACTACTTCTAATGTCCTAATGGTTTGTATTTGAAGTTTGGATTTTGTATTTTGTATTTGGATGCAAGACTAGGACCTTGGGTTGTAACCTCAATACAAGACTAGACTGGTGCCTATCTCAGGGCTCAGAGTCAATAGACATACACATGTGAATGATTGCCATAAACTTGAATCAATAATTGGGTTTCAAGGGGATTTTTTAGTGTCTGCCTTATAGATACTTCCCAAGACTGAGTATTTAGTCATTCATACTTAATGATATCCCTGTTGCAGCATACCTTTCTCAATGCTTAACCTAAAACATTTAATCTGTTCCTTGAACAAAGGTAAGAGATTAGACATTCAACATACAAAATCCATGTTCCTGAATCTCAAGTAACCCTTAGCTATTCAGATTCAAAAGGAAAGATGCCCACAACTTGGAGACAAATGATGAAACACATGCAACAAAGTATTTCTCATATAAAACAACATGAAACCAATAAAATTATGCATAAAACATTCAACATATGATTCATAAACTCACAAGACACCAAAATAGAGCTAGCAACAAAGCTGTATCTTCTTACTCCACCAAAAGTTTTCCAGTTTTTAACCACCTAAAATGAGCTACACAGTTCTGATATATACCAAAATGTATACTCAGCAATCAAGTACAAGGTCAAAATAAAATTCCTGCCTGATACAATGCACCATGAGAAATGGCACCCAAAACATCCAATGCGGTAGGAAGAAGAAGGAAGAGCAGGAGAAAAATGGGGAAATGTGCCACCACTTGGAGATTTTCTCCCTAAATCAGGTAGTTGACCTATCCATTTGACCCATACCTCTGCAACTCTTTTCCATTAATGGCCAACCTACCTGCAGCCTCAAGAAACGCAGCAGCTGCGTGCTTTGAAATTTTTCCAGCTTGGAAAAGATGTGGCGAACAAAAAATCCCCCTTCCTTCGAAAAATTGAACAATGTCCGTCAATTTCCCTCTTCCTACTAAGATCTACGGCTCCAAATCACTTTGAAAAGTCCATCGACCAATAGAATCATGCCACGCAGGAGGCTTTTCCATTGCTGACTTTTCCCAGCACAAACATATGCATTACCTTTTTACCCATTTTGCCTTCAAATCCTTGTATATGCAAATGCATATACATACAATCACTTTTTGGACATGTGGCAACCTGCCATTGGATCACTATCGTTATGCTTCTGCATCTCCATCGGCTGTCAGAATGAGCATGGACAGAGCCGCCTATAAGCGAAGTCTCACTGACGAGCCATTATATCAACATTTGCATTTGTGGATATACATATGAGATTGTATATGCATACAGTCATCTGCATATAAAGGTGTGGACCTCAAATCTTTATAAAACACACTGTAATCACATTCAGGTCCAGCTTGTATCTTCCCTTTTGTAGGTCAGCCTTAGACATTGCATATATACAATACGCAATATACGTACAAACTGCGGACGTCAGCTCATTTACCAATCAGATTGGAAAAACCTTTGAAATCTAGCTTGCATCCTTTCCTTTTGTATATCGGCATATACAAGCACTTCATACATACAAGCTACGGACCCTAAAATGATTATTCACTACATTTGATTCTTCAGTCGGGTCTGAATTGTATGTCGCTTTATATATGACCCTTGTATATCGCATATACAATGCAAAGTATACAAACTAAAACTGCATACAAACATGCATGCAAACACTTCATCTTGGCATATACAAGTGGCCTTTGTATATCACCATTGTATATGGCCCTTGTATGTGCCGACATATAATGCAAACATGCATACAACCGCGGGACATACAACCATGCGAGCCCCATCGCTGACTTTGACCGCAACCTACTTGCATATTTCTTTGTATCTCTTCATTGCATGTCTGAATGTATATTGGGAACATGCAATCCCAATATACAACCCGCGGAGTCCACCTTTTTCACAAATGCAGTTAAACTCTTGGTCGCATCTGCCCTTTGTATCTTTGCGATGTACATTTTGCCTTTGCATGTTGGCAATGTATGTTTTCTTTGTATGTGCCCGTTGTATGTCAAACATACATGAAAAATATACATTCAATCCCCTACATACAAGCATGGAACTTGCGATGGAATATGCGATATACAACCACAGAATATTCTAGGAATGTATCCGAATGACACATACAAACCCGATATGCATACAACAATGCATACAATTAATTTTTTCCATTTCTGAAGCCGATTGAACATCTTTTTCAGATCCACCAATGTACATTTGCACTTGTACATACAAAGGCACATACATACAATAGGTTTCACAACCGCATAAAGGGATTTTGAACTTAGCATTTTTTCAATCTTTTTTAGTGCGACGGGAGAAAGCGGTAATGTAATGCAAAGGGACCGGTCATTCAATGAGCCAAAAGGCATGAAAATGCAACTTAAGTAATAGACAACCTATTGCAGATGGTCAATGCAGAAATAGAAGATACAATGCATGATATACAAGGGAAAGCAAAACCTAAGGGACTAAGGGTTTGAGGAAACAAAAATACAGGCTTGCAGACCTGACTCAAAAGCCTAACCCTAGGTGGGCACCACCAAGGTTCACTCAAGAAATTGAAGAAAAAAGAAAGATTGAAAATAATCTAAAACAATCTCTCAAGGAGAAAATACAGGGCTGCCACAAAATGGACAGAATAATCAGGCATCTTGAATCTAATCTTGAAGAAGCTAGAGACAATTAAGAACAACTCAAGAATCAGATAGACACTCTTAAACAAGATCTTCAAACAACAAATGAATACAAAGAGAAATTCAAGATAATCTCCGCCCAACTTGAAGTTCTGCTTGAAAGCCAAAAGAGGGAAGATGATAAGCATGGCTTGGGATATGAGAAATGTGAAAGCTCTGTCCGGTCAAAAGAACTTTGGATCAAGAAATCAAAGAAACAAGCCTAGAAGACCTCCAATAAGGCAACCAAATGCTCAAAGATATCCATCCTTCAATGAATACTACTTCAATTACAACAATTCTAGTCATAAAGCAACTCAGTGCAGGAGGAGAATGAATTAGGTTAATGCATCCCTCTCCGGACAATGTTTCAACTGTAAAAGGTATGGTCACGAATCTCATGAATGCAGAAATATGCAAATAAACAATTCATTCAATGGTAGATGCTTTGCATGCAATAGAATGGGACATATGGCTAATTAATGCAGATCAAAAGGATATCAATCAAATAAGCAAAGAAATGTTGTATGTTACAATTGCAATAAATCTAGTCATATTGCCAAATTCTACAGAAGCAGAAATCAGGATTGAAAAGGTCTGGTGGAACATAATCAGAAACAAGATAAGGGCAAAGGTAAAGTGAATGCGGATGAAGTTCAAAAGGAGATGACAAAGATTTGGGTAAAGAAGAGTACATAAAATATTGGGGATGGATCCACACCGAAATTTGGTGCTGATATTCCTTCCAAAAACTAAAAAGGTGAGCTCTGGCTCAAGGGGAGTCACAGAGAAAAACAATTTCCCCCAGCTAGTCAGCGAGTGCCTAAATTCGGCACATTGAGTAAACATCTATCACTACAGATTAAAGGGTTCTCAGAAAAACCTCCAAATAACCTTCAGTCAAAATATGAAAGATCCTCATGGAGTTTTGCAAGACTTATAACTGCTCAAATTAATCCGATTCTGATAGCCATCCAATTGAATAGAATTTCACAGACAGATCCGGTATGATTCCAAATTGAAATGCTTTGATTTGCGGACCCCTAGCATGATTGAAGAAAAGAAGATACATTGTCAATCCTCACTGACAATGATTCTAAGTTCAGCGCAGTGATTAAAGAAGATCACTCTCAAAATAGAGCAACTGGATAACTTAAGTTGTGCATTTATTACAAAAGGAAATTAGGGTTTGTGCAAGGATAAAAGGGTTCTTTCACTCATTATTTGCACACTTGCAGTCACGAAGAAAAAAAGAAGAGCTCTGCAACAATGTTTCTACAGTTCACTCAAAATCAACTGGGAAATCAAATTCAACCAGGGATTTGCTTTGGCTCCTATTTCAAACCCTAAAGCATGAAAAGGTACTTCCATTCTAAAAATCTCTCTCTGAATATCTTGCAAAATGACTACTCCAATGGTTGTCAAGATCACTGACAGGCCGCATCCTAAATTCAAAAAACACCATTATAAATCTCTAGAAGTTGATCCTTTAGGCACATTTTCTAGCATTACGCATGGGGTATTGCATGTAGAAGATGTTAGGGTCTATATCCATGCCAACATTGAGGAATTTGGAAACTCAAAATTGATGGACATCTATCACAAACAGCTGATAGATGAGAATTTTGAACTCAAACCTAAATTCAAGGCCCTCTAGGATAAACACTTCAGACATTGCATACATTTTCCATGTTTTGCAGAAGATGATTGGGTCTAGTATGTTCTAAGTAGGATGCATGATAATTTCATGTGGCTAATGAGGCCCTTCAAGATAACTAAAGATACCATCAGGGTAGTAACCAGACTGCATGCATCCGGTGGGTTACCTACACTTAAATCTGTGAAGAAACAAATAGTAACTGAAGCCATTGGATCTAAATTTGACAAAAGAGCAATGACCATAGATTACATCACAGATCTAGATGTCAAGTTTGCCTTAATGATAATCAGGTACAAGATCTATCATTCAAGCAGGGAGAATTCTGTGATTGGCACTGCAATCTATGCAACATATCAGATGTTAAGGGAAGATGCAAATTATGACCTGTGTGAACTTCTCTTAAATCAACTGTTAGAAAACCTGTAGAAGATCAAAAAGGATAAGAAGAATTCCTTTAAATATGGTTGTCTAATACTGTGTTTGTTCTTTTATTATATGAATGAGCTACTTGGATCACATGGTTGGGTATGGCAAAATGACAAACCGGTTAAAATTCAGATTTGAGATTATATGTATCGACTTGGTGATGCTCAAGCCCAAAACATAGCTCTCTGGGGTTACTTCAAGAACTTTCAGAGCATGATACAAGCCAGAGAGAGAATTCCACAGTCCATAGTTGAGAAATACAAGGACATAATTTGCTTCATGGATGAGACTGACCAATGCCTAATGGAGGTAGTTGAGCCAAGAACTATGTGGATAATGCCTATGGGATATGAAGTCAATGAAAAAATCTTGGAGCTTCATATTCAAAATCTATTGAGCCAGCACAAGGACACTGAAGCAGAAAGGTTTGGAACCTTTCAAGAGCTAAGTGTAAAAATACATGTTGAGTTAAGATATCCAGAAATAAAGAGGAAAGTAAGAAGGGAAGTTGAAGAAATTGCCAAAAGATTTGGCCTATCAAAGGAGGATGTGGATGCAAATAGAGAGAAGATGGAGAAGGCTAAAAAAGAGAAACAAGAAGAAAAGAAAGGAGACACTCTGGTACAAGCCTCCTCCCAGACTAGATCTTCCAAGAGCTCTGCACCTGCCACTCCTAAAAGCTCAAAGGCTTCCAAACCTGAAGTCAAGACATCCGAACAAGGAGAAAAGAGGACAAAGACCAAAGCCACAAGGTCATATACAAGCCTTAAAGATGATGAAGAAACATAATCCGATGAGGAAATCAAGAAAATGAAGAAGAAGAAAACATCTGAGAAATTCTCTACTAGTAAAAATGAGGAAGAAAAGGTAGAGGAATTTGTTGAAAAGCCCACTCTTTCCATTGATGACATCATCAAGGCAGTTACTATGGATGGGAACCTACAGCTAGTAACAGAGTTCTATGATGAATACAGTGATATTGACAAGAGAATTTTGGAAGAAGCTACTGTCAGGTACTTGAACATTTACAATAAATCTTTCATTGAAATTTATCCTTAATTCCTAAGAGTCTAGAAAAAATACTTGAACTGAGAAAAGAGAATGCAAAGGCAAAAGACTTAGAGATTCAGGAACAAATAGCAATTCAACTTTATCCTTCTATCACTCCAAAACAAATGAACATGATTTTCAAGGACTGTAAGGATGAATTCCAGAGTAAAGCAAGAATGAATAAACTTATGCTTGGAGAAACTGACCAAGTAGCAAGAGAAACAAAAGGTATCCTTAGGAATGCTTTCAAAAGATTCAATCTTCCTATTGTAGAGGAAACAGATGAAGAACCTTATACCATGGATGTTGAAGGATTAAATGTAAATGATGAAGAATTTTCTGACAAGGATGTTGAAGGATTAAAGAAAATAGATGAAGAGAAGTCTGAGGACTTAGACTCCTCTATTCTAGAAGAGGAAGTTCATAAAGCAGTAAACATAGGTGACATCTCTCCTCTGGATCCCACTACAACTATGACAAATATTCTAGACTCTGAAGCTAAAGGAGAAGATAGAGGAGAGAAGAAGAAGATTCAAGAAGAAGAGGTCAAGGGAAAAGAAGAACAAGCAGAAAAGACTAATGAAGACTTTTCTGATATTTCAAAGAAGTCTCAATCTCTAGCAAGAGACAGTGAAGAAATTTTTAATAAAGAAATGATGGAGATAGATGAACTTGAGCTATTTCAAGGACCACTAAATTTTGACTCTCTCTCTTTCCACTTCAGACAATGAAAATAACATCTTTTGCTCAAGCCAAAGTAAAAGAAAAAACTCTTGAAATCTCACATGGAGGATTGTGAATTGTTGGAGATTGTATCTAGGATGCTAGAGAAGATCATGCCATCATTCCAAAAAGATCCTTCAGCCTCACCATCCAGTAACTTGAAATCTTTGGTAAATTATTTCAACACTCATTTTGAATCTCTAGAGAAATCAAAAGAAGCAAAGGTCTGAAAGGAGTTTCTGGGAAAGAGATTCACTGAACTGTAAGGACTTATTACTAATGATAGGAGGACCCTTGACATTGGAATAAAGAGCCTTGAAAATGCTCTTAAAGATGGTGGGGATATATACAAATTCTGTTTATCTTGGCCCAAAGTGACAGAGGACATTGAGAAGAAAGTGAAAGAACAAGAAGGAAAACTATCAAGTTTATCTTAGAATTTTGATCCCCTTACTACCTCTCTAATGAATCAAGAATGTCAGGCTATTGTTATCATAAATGAAATAAAGAGGCTAGACAAAGAAAAGAAGAACATAATAAAAAGAATGAGTGAACTCAAAGGGATAATCATCCCTAAGCCAGAGGCAATGCATGAGGCCTTGACAGATGCTCAGACCACAGCCCAAACCAGTGATCCGACAGATTTAAGAAGGGCAGAAGCATATGCATTTTTGTTGAGTGGTCACATCTCCATTTTGGATAGGATGAAGTAGAGCAGGGCCACAGAGTTTGTACAGCTGAAGACTACTTTTGCGGATATACTTAAGTTTATGTAAGTATAACATATATATACTTATGCGGCCATGTATAGAACATTTTTTGCAAATTTTAGTATGCGGATTCCACCCTTTGCCATTGATGTCAAAGGGGGAGTGAGGAGTAGTGAAAAATGTGGAATCCAACTAAGGGGGAGCTCTGGTAAAGTAGTGTAAAAGATAGAGCATCAGCCAAGGGGGAGTTACTGCGACACTTAGCCATTTTTCACTAAGTGTTGCCATCAATGCCAAAGGGGGAGATTGTTGGCAAGAGACACTGTGGGGCTTCATAAGTGTTGTCATTGATGGCATCAGAGTCTATCCCACACATTTGCAGTTCATAGTATGCCTATACCGAAAGTCAGATTGAAGATTGTTTTGGTCTGGTGAACAAGAACAGAGTATGTAACAAGGTCCAACAATCAGGTCTGGATCTCTCAGATGGTGTAACTCAAAAAGTTATAGACTTGGACAAGTCAAGAGGGATATCATGACTACTATAATCTAGAGATTTAGCCTCCAGTGATAAAGCATGAAAAAGATATGAGCATCTGAGTGTTGGGTTCTAGTTAGGTAGAGCAGACAGAGGAAGAACTAACCGGTAGAGTATCAGATTTCAATCTGGATGAGTAAAAGATGTTGATCAAGCAATTTGTGGGATTATACATTGTTGGCCAACATGATTAATGACTTCTATACCTATGTTTTTGATACGCATTACAAATCAAGCATGGATTCGGCTGACAGATTAATAACTTGCAGTGTTTTGTTGCCGACTAGGAAGTTGATAAAAATCCTTGATGTAGATATATATACCAGATAGATTTTAGCATGTAAGTGTGTGTGGTGAACATGTGATGAAATAAAGTGTGAAGAAAAGTAGGGATATGTGTGAAGAGCAGCATTTTCAAGTCCAGTATGTGACAGAGCAACAACATTAAAACAGAGGAAGAATGAAGTGCATCAGATCAGTGTATTGTGCCTAACCAGAACTAAACTCTTGCATTTGTAGATGCTTCTCATCAGTTCAAACACTTGACTATCTTCTGTAAGTTCTGTAGATAGTGAGTCTCTTGTAGGCAATGGGCCTCTTGTGAGTAGTGTGTTCGGGCAGTGAGCCCTAATTGGCAAGTGCCATTTTGTACTCCTTTATTCTTTTAACAGAGAATACAATCTTGGGTTAGTCACCCCATGGTTTTTCCCTTAACAGGGTTTCCATGTAAAAATCCTTGTTTTATGTGTGTTGATTTTATTTCTGTTCTTATGATTTCATATGCTTTCATGTTTTGATACAACACTAACTATTAAGACAACAAAAGAGAAGAAAGTTAAGGAAATTTTGAGATAACTGGTTCACCCCCCCTCTTAGTTATCTACCTTGTTTCCAATAGGATGTTGAAGGATTAAATATAATCAATGAAGAATCTTCTGACAGGGATGTAGAAGGATCAAAGAAAATAGATGAAGAGAAGTTTGAAGACTTAGATTCCTCTATTCCAGAAGAGGAAGTTCATGAAGCAGTAAACATAGGTGACATCTCTCCTCCGAATCCCACTATAGACATTCTAGATTCTAAAGCTAAAGGAGAAGGTAGAAAAGAGGAGAAAGTGAGTCAAGAAGAGGAGGTTAAGGGAAAAGAAGAAGAACAAGCATAAAAGACTAATGATGACTGTTCTGATATCCCAAAATAAAAGAAGACTCAATCACCGGCAAGAGACACTACAGAGGAAGTGAATAACTTCTTAAATAGAGAAATGATGGAGATAGATGAACCTAAGCTATTTCAAGGGCCACTAAATTTTGACTCTCTCTCCCCAGTTCAGACAATGAAAATAGAATCTTTTTCTCAAGCCAAAGCAAAAGAAAAACTCCTAAAATCTCACATGGAAGACTGTGAACTGTTGGAGATTGCATCCGAGATGCTGGAAAAGATCATGCCATCCTTCCAAAAGGATCCTTCAGCCTCACCCTCTAGTAACTTGAAAACTTTAGTAAATTCTGTTAACACTCATTTTGAATCTCTAGAGAAATTAGCAGAAGCAAAGGTCTAAAAGGGGTTTCTAGGAAAAAGATTCACTGAAGTGCAATGACTGATTGCTAATGATAGGAGGACCCTAGACATTGGAATAAAGAGCCTTGAAAATGCTCTTAAAGATGGTGGGGACATATACAAATTTTTTTTATCTTGGCCCAAAGTGACAGAGGACATTGAGAAGAAAGTAAAAGAACAAGAAGGAAAACTGTCAAGTTTATCTCAGAATTTTGATCCCCTTACTACCCCTCTAATGAATCAAGAATACCAGCTATTGTTATCATAAATGAAATAAAGAGGCTGGATAAAGAAAACAAGAACATAATGAACATAATGGGTGAACTCAGAGGGATAATTATCCCTAAGCTAGAGGCAATGCTTGAGGCCTTGACAGATGCTCAGACCACAACCCAGACCAGTGATCTAGCAGATTTAAGAAGGGCAGAAGCATATGCATTTTTGTTGAGTGGCCACATCTCAATTTTGGATAGGATGAAGCAAAGCTGGACCATAGAGTTTGTACAGTTGAAGGCTACTTTTGTAGATATACTTAAGTATATGTAAGTATAACATATATATATACATACTTATGCAGCCATGCATAGGACAATTTTTGTAAATTTTGGTATGCAGATTTCGCCCTTTGCCATTGATGTAAAAGGGGGAGTGAAGAGTAGTGAAAAATGTGGAATCCAGTTAAGGGGAAGCTCTAGTAAAGTAGTGCAAAAGACAGAGCATCAGCCAAGGGGGAGTTACTGCGACACTTAGCCATTTTTCACTAAGTGTTGCCATCAATGCCAAAGGGGGAGATTGTTGGCAAGAGACACTGTGTGGCTTCATAAGTGTTGTCATTGATAGAAACAAAGTCTATCCCACACATCCGCAGCACATAGTATGCCTATACCGGAAGTCAAATTGAAGAATGTTTTGGTTCGGTGAACAAGAACAGAGTATGTAACAAGGTCTGACAATTAGGTCTGGATCTCTCAGATGGTGTAACTTAGCAAGTTATGGACTTGGACAAGTCAAGAGGGGTATCATGACTATTGTATTCCAAAAATTTAGCCTCTGGTGATAAAGCATGAGAAATATATGAGCATCTGAGTGTTGGGTTCAAGTCAGGCAGAGTAAGCAGAGAAAGAACTGACTGGCAGAGTATCAAACTTCAATCTGAATGAGTAAAATGTGTTGATCAAGCAATTTGTGGGATTATACATTATTGGCCGACATGATCAATGACTTCTATACCTATGTTTTTGATACGCATCACAAATCAAGCATGGATTCAGATGACAGATTAATTACTTGCAGTGTTCTTGTTGCCAACTAGAAAGTTGATAAAAATCCTTGATGCAGATATATATACCAGATGGATTCCATCATGTAGGTGTGCGGTGAATAAGTGATGAAATAAAGTGTGAAGAAAAGCAGGGACAAGTGTGAAAGTAGTAATTCAAGTCCGGTATGTGATAGAGCAACAACATTAAATAGAGGAAGGATGAAGTGCATTAGATCAGTGTATTGTGCCTAACTGGAACTGAACTCTAGCATTTGTAGATGCTTCTCATTAGTTCAAACACTTGATTATCTTCTGTAAGTTCTTGTAAGCAGTGTGCCTCTTGTGAGCAGTGTGCTTGGGCAGTGAGCCCTAATTGGCAAGTGCCATTTTGTACTCCTTTATTCTTTTAACAAAGAATACAATCTTGGGTTAGTCACCCTATGGTTTTTCCCTTAATAGGGTTTCCACGTAAAAATCCTTGTGTTATGTGTGTTGATTTTATTTCTGTTCTTATGATTACATATGCTTTCATGTTTTGATGCAACACTAAATATTAAGATAACAAAAGAGAAGAAAGTTAAGGAAATTTTGAGATAACTGATTCACCCCCACTCTCAGTTATCTGCCTTATTTCCAACAGCTCAACCTTCTCTTCCTATCAAGTAGGAGGAAGAATAGAAGCACCCGACAGATATCGAATGATTGTAGGGCTAGCAACCGATTGGCTAGAGGAGACAACAATAGACAATTGGATGATGCAATTTGCCTTGAATGTTTGGTATGATAAAAATATTAAATCATTACGAGGTCACAATGACTTAGTAGGTGTTGGCTAAAAGTAGTCTAAGGAGAAGTTTCCTCTTAAGGAAAGAGGTTTAAACCCACTGATGAGTGAGGAACAATAACTATTTAATTTCCATATAAAACACTACAAAGACTTTAATTTCTGTGGACTGGCATATATATATATATATACATTATTATGGTTATAATCATTTTATGAATGGATAGATAAACATGCTTTAGTATTTATTTTCTATGGATGAAATATTTTGATAATTACTAGAATTTCTACTTTATATGCATGTTTATCGATGGGTTTTGTCAAAGATAGCTATTGGATTCATAAACATGACAACCCAAATCTCTTCGAGCCTCCGGACCTCTCTAGAGCTACCTTTCCAATTGAAGAACATTAGCCCTAGATAGCTCTGGAGTACTCCAGTGCTATAATTGAACCATCCTCCCCTTGAGTCAATGATTAATTAGCAAAATCTAGGCTAACTCTAGTCCCAGTATGTACCCCATAGGCAACTCTAATTGCCCAATTGGCACCACAATCCTTTTGATGCCTTATAACTCCAGTTCAAGAGTTATCTCATCTAAATAATTGAAGCACCACTTCAGCTCAAGTTATTTTAGTTCATGCTCTATCTTTTGCTGCTAATTATTACGAATGCAATATCTTCTTTAATGTTTCAGATAGAAAGACACTTAAAGTAGGAATAAGCAGCAGTATGAGTCCATTTTCGCTGTAGTTCAATCTAGTTTAGTACAGCCTAAGAATAAGAGCTCAGATGTATAAGTATGAGCCAAAGTAGATTTTTAGAGTTAGTTCCTTTTTTGATTCAGAATTATTGTTTTTCAAGCAAGAAAACTCTTTTATATTTTTCATCCTATAAGCATGCATGTCTAGGTTTTCATTCTATGAAAATAAAGAGGAAATTCTACTAAATTTGCATTAGCATAGGAGGATCCTTCTAGGTGGGGAGTAGAGCCTGCTCACCCAATAAAGGATATCTCTCGGTACTCTTTTCTGGTTTTTATTACATTCTTTCTTGCATTAGAATTAGATGATGTGTTTGAATTATATTCTATGATATCTCTAGTCTTCATTTAATTGCAGGTCATTCTTTAAATATGAAATTCATAAAAATAGTTCTTTTCCTAAAAGTTTATCTTGTTGAAGTAGTACTTGTTTAATTCCATTGAGCTTGGATTATTAAACCATAGATTATATGGTTTCATTTCAGTTATTCATTTCTGTTGTGTGGTGTGATTCAACAGTAGAATAGTTTCAAACACTTTCAACAATTTAATTTGATTAAGTAGTTTCCTTTCTGTAAAATAGTATAAATGCTTCAATTCCTTCCAATTCAACATGTGTGTTTCTTTCAACAATTAATATAGTTTGAATTCAAGCATTGTCTTTATATTTCACTTAGAATTGGATCAACACTTGAAACACCCTAAAATAAAAGTAAACCTTGCCACAGATTGCTCCAGACACCTCCAGATTGATAAAATTAAATGATGATAAATTAATATGACTACAATGACCTCATCATTTTTGGTGTCATTGCTAGGGAATAATCTATAGATCTTGTAGGTTAAGGTGTTGGTAAGGTTGTTAAACAAGTGCATCAAGAGCTTAACAGTTTTAGTAGGCCTAGAGACACTTTAGACCACTTAATAAAGAAAATTTTTATTAGTACACTAAGAGAGTCAAGTTCACCATCAAAATCCAATATGGAGGAATTACCAAAAAATCTATTGAATCAAGAATCCCCCAAAGCCTTTGAATCTCCTGACAGAATGACAAACCTTTTTGGTGGAGATGAACCAACCAATAGGACCTTTTCATATCCTATATCCATAACCCCTGAGAGAAATGAACCACATGAAGAATATCTCTCCCTTGATTTTGCCAACCTTTAGTGGAAAAGTTTTGGAAGACCCAGATCAATTCCTATTCGAACTCAAGGTCCTTTGTCAAAGTTATGACTATGGAACAAACAATAAAAAATTGAAATTCTTTTCCTTCACTCTAAAGAATTAGCCCTACATTGATTCATGGGATTAACTATTGATTCTATACATACTTGAGAGTAGATGGAGACAACTTTTCTTGATAAATATCAAGATTATTGTAGAGTTTGGGATAGAAAGGAGGAACTTTTTAGAATGAAAAAAATGGAGGATGAAAATCTGGAAGACTATGTTGACCGCTTCTTGTTTGTTCACAAAAGATGTGGTAGTAGTATGGATGAAGAACTGAGTAAACTATCTTCCTGAGAGGGATTGATGAAGATGCTAGAGATACCTTAAATCTTATGGAGCATGAAGATGTTAACAAAGTAAGCTTTGAGGAAATTTTTGAGTTCAACAGAAATTATTCCCGTACCTGAGCTAGTAATAGAATCAACAAAAGAGGGAAGAGTAGTGGCCGTAACGATGTTACTAAAGTAATGGAAGAATTGGCCAACCTAAAAAATGACATTTTGCTCCATTTAAACACCACTCTAGATTATTTTTCAAGCAAGCAAACTCTTATTCTATTTTTAATCTCATAAGCATGCCTGTCTGGGTTTTCATTCTATTGAATTTACATTAGCATAGGAGGATCCTTCCACGTGGGGAGTAGGGCCCACTCACCCAACAAAGGAGATCTCTCGGACTCTTTTTTAGTTTTTATTATATTCTTTCTTGCATTAGAATTAGATGATGTGCTTAAATTAGATTCTATGTTATCTCCAGTCTTCATTTACCTGCACGTCATTCTTTAAATTTGAAAATCATAAAAGAGTTCTTTTCTTGAAAGTTTATCTTGTTGAAGTAGTACTTGTTTAATTCCATTGAACTTGGATTGTTAAAACATAGATTAAATGGTTTCATTTTGGTTATTCATTTCTATTGTGTGGTGTGATTCAATAGTAGAATAGTTTCAAACTCTTTCAATAATTTAATTTGATTAAGTAGTTTCCTTTCTATAAAATAGTATAAATGCTCCAATTCCTTTCAATTCAGCATGTTGTTTCTTTCAACAATTAATATAGTTTGAATTCAAACGTTGTCTTTATATTTGACTTAGAGTAGGATCAACACTTGAAACACCAAAAAAAAGTAAATCTTGCTGCAGATTGCTCCAGACACCTTTGGATTAATAAAATTAAATGATGAGAAATTAAGATGACTACAATGACCTCATCACCCACTATGGTAGATAGTGTCCACTTGACCTTAATGGGGAAACTTTAAAAACTTATGGACTATTGAGGGGACCAGTCTCATGGAAGAGATCCATAGATGGCCCTACTTCACACAAAATTGGATAAAAGTAGGGATGATGGAAAAGGAAACGTGCATTAGTTTGGGACCTACTTGAATAGGAAGGGTGATCAAACCCAGGGTACAATGAGAGGATCAATCAAGTACTCATATCTAGACTTCAAATTTCTTGTACTTGTCCTAGTACAACTCATGAACATACAAGAACTCTTCAATGAATACATCTACCATGCACATAGGATCAATAAGAACACTCTTGGTGGGCTTGTCATTAATCAAGACAATGATGTAGAGGGGTCCATCGTATAGGTGCATAGGTATGTCAATGGGGGTGAAGGAGATGATTGTCTTGGGAATAGGATGTGCTTGACTAGGGTGAGGGCAAATGTCCACCATGTTAATCATCTTGGAAAGAGAAGAGGCATGCACATCAACAGGCACACTAGAGACCACAATACCAGGGGTAAGCTCAATCAAATTGGTAGAATGATGCAGTAGAGGGTTAGTGTAGATCAAAAGGTTCTAGTTTGGTGGAGCAACAAACTTATCTCCTTTATTATTTACTCTGAAGACCTGCATAATGTTCTACTCAATGAGGTCTTACATAGTGTGCTTGAGACATAGACATCTTTCAGTATCATGCCCAGGTACTTAGTGAAACTAACATAAGACCTTCAAGTCATAGGAAGATACTAAGGTTTTAGAGGTATCAATAGGGTGAATGGGAGGCAACTGGATAAGGTTGTTGTTTAAGAGTTGTTGCATGATACCATTAAGTGACTCAGAAAGTTGGTTAAACTACTGAGTCCTTGGCTTGTTTTGGGAAGAGAGGGCCATGACACTTGGAATAGGTGTCATGGCCACTACTTGTACATTATTGTTAGAATTAATTTTGATAAAGTTCTTATTCTTCTTATAGTTTTAGAAAGATGGAGGGGCAATAGATCACCCAACGAGAGTTTGTGAGGAAGATCCCTCATATTGACTGACCAATTGTTGGTAATCTCTAAGTGTTGTGCAAAGGTCTATGAAAGAGGGATCACATGAGAAAGATCTTATCTTTGATATGAGGCTGCAGGTTTTTGATGAAAACCCGCTACACGTTAGAGTCCAGGAGTGCATATGGTATCTATAAAAACAAGGTCTGGTAATGCCTAATAAAATTAGTTACCTTCTTGTGAACTCCTTGCCTATAATGGACGAGGTCAGCTATGACCCGCAGTCCTATGTTGGCCTAAAATACTGGAGAAACTAAATTATGAGCTACTGGAAAGAATGTATAGAATTTTTAGGAAGCGAAGAAAACCAGTCCAATGTGGTGTCCTTTAGAGATTGTGGAAGAGTTTTACAAGAAGAAAGTCATCAAATAGGAAATTACTACACATAACAATGAATGCAGACACATGATTATGTCGGTCCCCCTTACGGGTATACTTTTCAAATATTAGAGCCTCAAAGTTTTGGGGAAGTTTAGATTGGAGAATGGCTAATGATGATGGACTTCTAGTGTAGTATGAAGGAATGAGAGGTTGGGATGTAAATGTTGATATACTATCCAGTTGCTTTTGGAGTGAGTTAAAGTTTTGAAGCAACTGGGTGATAATGGGGTCAAGGGTATGTGCGGATTGATTTTGGGTTGTAGATGACATGGGATTTCTGGTTTGGGTTGAAACTCTGGGGTTAGATCCTGGGAAGATAAACGGTAAGGTAGATGATGGTGGCAAAAACCCATATTAATTAATGGGGTTTCTTTCCACTTCAAGAGAATTTGTATTAGTATTAACTGCTTGTGTAGTGCTTATAGAAGGTTGAGAAGTGAAAGTAGAAAGAGGGGGAGTCGACATGGACATTGAGAGATGAGATCTAGACGAGTTTGGATGTGACTCATTTATTACTTCAGCACAACTAGCTGATGTAAGAATATTGTTGTAAACAATGTGAGCTAGGCCATGAATGATATCTATACCATGTGGATAATTGTTTAGCAATTTATGTAGCTTCTCCATAATAGTGACAAGCTCACCAGCTAAGTGCTCGATACTCAAATTGTTCTAAAAGTCAAATAGGTTAGTGTCCAACACTTAGATCTAGGCAAGGGGCATAGTAGCCATGGGCATATCTATATCCAAAGGATCTCTAAAAGATTGTACACTAGGGATAGCAGTGGTGGTAGGAAAAGAAGAGAAGAAAGAGGGATTCTCTTTAGAATTCACTGTTGAAAAGTTGAATATATCAATTTCCAGCTGGGTGGTGTTGGAGCTACTAGGAGCATGGGAAGCCATGCATAAAATTTGACTTCTATGAGCAAGGAATTCAGAGTCAGAGCTCTGGGTCATGAAGCTCATAAACTAATAGGAGCTTCCTAACACACAAGTACTATTTAGATTGATAAATCAGAAGAAGAAAGACTTGTTTCAAGAAGAAAGGAAGGTTTTTGTTTTAGAAGATGAAAGAAAATGTTTTTGTTTTTGGTTTTCAGGTTTTTAGAATTTTGTAATTTTGAAAGTGTTACAAGAACATCAGGTTCACCAAAATTTTATAGTGAAAATGTGATCCTAATAAAAGTATGTCTAATTAGACCAATTCTTTACTACACATTGGAATAGGAATCGACAAAGATGTATGTTTCACTGCTATCCAATCTGGAAGAGAGAAACTATCCAGGTTCTATTCCTTTGTTGTAATTGAAAATTGAATGATGAAATATGACTTAACTAAACTAATAGAATACAGGAGAAAGAAGGAAAAAAAATAGACACAGACAGAGAATTACGTCAGACAGAATACAAAAACAAAAACTATTGACTAACAAGAACTTGTCACCATGCAGGAAACCTCACTACCTAGGACAATAGTGTGTGGTGCAAACATTTGCACACCATGATAGGGTCTATATGATGTTGTATGGATTGGCATGGGTTTCAATAAATTCAATATTCTTATTGGAAGGTTATCACTACCATGAACAAGAGGGAGTGTTGTTCGGAAAGATATCAATCACACACGAGAGTCTCACAGAAAGCACGAATAAAGGAAAAGGGAAATCATACCCACAATAAAACCTACCAATCATGATAACAAATAATAATGATAGCACAAAGCACAATGAGCATGAGTAGAGATTTTGATAGAGTTTTGCTAACACGAGGATTCGATTATTTCAAAATGGCAAAGTGATGGGACTTTATAGGCAAAACAAAGGATAAACATCTAGGAAAGAGTTGCTTGGGTGTGGATAGGCATGCCAAAGAGCTAGGAATGTTGTGCAAACAAAAAACATTACCTCTAATTATGGTTGACAAACTTGAAGATGCTATCGGGATGCCAACGCATCATGTAGACATCCACGCCTATCGCTCCTATTTAGTCAACTTTAGTTTCTTGAAAGTGCTGAGGACTTGGGGCATTGCCAGGGTTAAGAAAATTTTACAATTTTGGGATAGGCCACATAGAAAGGGGGAAAATGACATTTAGATAGCATCTTTGTGGATTTAGGTGAAGGCCAAGGCTGGGAAGTGATCTTAGAAACACACTAGGGGAATGGACACTAAAGTGAGTGCCAAATAGAGAGTAAAATTATGGGCAAGCACAATTTACGATGCTACAGCAATAAATTACAAAATATTTGGGATACTAAAGATAGCCAACTTAGTTTTTTGAATAAAGAGCTTCGTAAAGATGAAGGAAACTTGGTGATGCCGCCCATTCCCATAGCCCTGCCTGAGTTTACAGCTGATGTGTAGGATGCCTGCTCCATGATGGCATTCCTTTTTAGTTAGACAATGACCTAAGAGTCTAAGTACTAGTTGGGATCCCTCCATATGCTATAAATTATATCTAAATGCCAAGATTTTAAGCTTAATTTTTCATAATCCATTGCTAACGAGCTTAGTTTCCAATTGGCTAACCTCCATGATCAACACGTATTTAGGTATTCTTCCTTTCTTCTTTACTTAATCCTATTTCAAAACCCCCACTTTTCCAATCATATATGCACCTCAACACATGTGATGACTCAAGGAGTGATCAAAGAGTCATCCCTGTCTTGTCCTGGACTCATATTATTTTGTAATCTTTTGACTTCCATGAATTTAGTGAGTGTTTCCTTGCACTAGTCCTCTCTGACATCAATCAAGACAACACCATTCACCAGATGAATAATGCACAGATGAGCCTTTTTACCAATAGTGAGATTCCTTGTGACTAGTTTTCTGGTGCTCATTACTTAATGATTCAAGTGCATGGGTTCATAGGAGAAGTTTTGAGATTGCCCAAAGTCTTGATAGACCGAATCCTAGAACTTGAACACATCTCCCATTTAGACACCCTGGGTTCAGGATACACAGAAGGAAAGAAAAAAAGGCATTTTATGCCCCCCCTCTCAAGAGGAGGGGTAACAGTGCTCAAAAGAGGTGTGGAACACTTCATGGCGATGAAAATAGTAGATCTCAGGCTGACATAATTAAAGATGAATGGCCCTATGATCTAATAGGATTCATGTTGACCTGGCTCACAAACCAGAAGGTGAAAGAAACATTTGTCCACTAGGCCCGCATGGTGATTGAAGCAAAGAAGTCACCGAAGGGTGACTCCCTAGACGTATACATCAAGCTGCATGAGCTCCTAGACAAGCCACACCTCTCTTATGAGACGTTTTACACTAAAACACATGCCTACAACCCCTCCAAGCTAATGAATCACAGTTTGTAGAAAAGCCTCAAGAACAAATAATGGAGTGAAGAAAAGATAAAGGCTTGGTGGAAGTATAGGCAGGAGGTGCCGAGCCAGAGAAACCATTCAAAGCTATAGAAATTAATGAAACCTAGGAACCTTTCTGGGATGAAAAACATGTTTCCTCCACATCCTCATGATAAAAGTAATATACTCAAAGGGGAAATAGCCAAAGATTCTAGAGAAGAGACAAGTGTAGCCTATGAATTAGAAGAGAATAATGATTCCTCATAAATCTCATCAAGAGCCCAGCCTAAATCAAGCCAGGGGAAATCTCCCCTTTTGCTATATCAAACTGAGGGACATTGTTCCCAATCACACACACATTCAGTCCAAATAGCTACAACAATTGGGGATCCTAGTGTAGAAATTACACAAATTATTCATGATACACATCAAACTTCCCAGGTGGTAATTCAAAAAGGAAAAGAATTGATGAAACAAGTATCTTGGGAATTAACAACACAAATCACCCCTTCATATCACAACAAGTGTCTCTCTCCTTTCATCTCCTCTTACCCTATCCATTCCAACTATGTTAGTGGTCACAACTATTGCACTCATCCGGCCATTCCCTACATCCACTTTCTCAACTCCCCCTCCCACACTACCTTTCAACCAACTATTTGGGGTGCTGTATATTCCTTTTCCCCCTTCCTTTTTGACTTCACTAGCTACTCTTCATGCAACATCTATTCCTCCATTTCCCCCTTTTATGCTGGTGGTTTCTCTTCCATTATCCCTAGAAATAGATATGGTTCCTTAATAGTAGGTCCACATCCCATATGGGCTTCCTCAAGGAGCTCCTTTTTCTAGTGGAATTGTACAGTCCCTTGCAGACTTTCATCAACGGATGCAAAGCTTGCGTGAAGATGGAGGCTAATAAACATAAAGAAGGAAGGACCCCAGCCCAGCCACACATAAGGTCATTATATGACCCCACGCAATGATCCCTGATGGTTTCCCACATGGTCCCTATTGTGGATAAGCCACAAGAGAAGATATGTGCCAAAGATTATTCTATCCAAGTAATTGCAATGGACCTTTCTCAAGCTCATCCCCAAGTCCGGGTGAAACTAATGAAGGAGACTCAAACTTTTGTTATAATAGATTTCCTCAAATTGAGCTCAATCAAGTCAAGAACACCCTGAACCAATCATGCAAGGAACCTAAAGCTCAGGGGCTCGAGATAGATAGGTTACTTCAAGAGAAATAGAGAATGACCTCCAGGGAAGCGTTCCTACAAATAGAGCTTGACACAAAAAAGATCACCCTGGAGGGCTATAGACAAAGGATCAAGAAGGCTGAGGAACAAGATAAAGAAGGTTAGAAGAGCTAGTCCAACTTCACAATACCTCAGTCATGTTGAATGCACAAGACAACTGAGAGGGGGGGTGAATTACTTGTATCAAAAACTTTAAACCCTCACAAACGTTCAGATCCACATTAGCTTGATTAACACTTAACTTTTCTATGATGATTAAGCATGAAAAGAAAATCATTGAAGCTAAATCATAACCACATCAAACACAAGATGACACCAAATTTTTACATGGAAAATCCTAAAGGGAAAAACCATGGTGAGGATTAGCTCACAATATAAAGTAGTATCAATACTGAATTACAAGAGGCTCATTGCCCAAAAGAGAGAATGCTCACTATAGGTGGACTCACTGTACAAGTGGACTCACTGCCCACTGAGAAAAATATAGAAGAAGAGGCTCACTACCATGGATGAATTGATATAATTGCATCTAACATATGCATGGAGTATAGTTCCAATGAAGCACAACATTCACCACAATCACATCACCTTTGCAACAACATTGAAAAGTAGTAGACACCTTCTGCTCACTGCATCCAGTAGCCTAACTCATGAAATCTTTTACTTCCCTAATCAAATTCACATTACCAACATCATATCCCATACACACACATGGAATTATGAATCCTTGACTCTTATTTATACCATCATTAACCTTGAAACAATCTTCAAGGTCGGCAACACAATCTTTAATCCTTAAAACAATCTCCAAGGTCGGTAAACACATAATGTTTGAATTAGGACTGAACCTAAACATTCCATGGCACAAGGGAATGAAGGAAAACCACTATATGCCTTAGCTTGGACCCAAATCTATCCAAGCATGCTACACAACACTCACATAATCATCAAATCAACTCCTCAATCAACGCAAACATTCTAGGTCGACCAAACAGTGTAAACATAAGAAATTCTTGATCACACGCTTCCACAAACCAAAACATAACTTGTGGACCACACAAAAGGATTTAAAACAATATGGAAACATCCACAAACAACTTGAAGTCACTTGAGAACCAACAAATTCAACCACAACAAATTTCACTTGAAGACAGTTCACAGATTGCTTATAACCAACACTGTCGAACTCTTCTACACAAGAAAATTACTTTCTGGAACACCAAATCACAAACTCTCTAGAATGAGGATAGAAAAGGACCTTAGGAACACATATCTAGAACCACAACACCTGAAATGTTTCTGTAGAGGAATGCAGAGTAAAATACTTTCTCTCAGACACACTACAACCATTATCAAACATTGTTATCAAATTGGTGAGTACAACTTTCACTGCACAACAATTTGGAGCATCAAATTCTAGATTTAGCAACTTAAAACACTTCTCCACAAGATATCCAAACCACATACTTAGATCTCCAATACAAAATAAATGCGGAGCAAAAACTCAGATAGTATTTTGTGAGCCAAAAGATTCTTCAACACACTATTTCCAGTATTAATCAAATTATCTCAAAAGCACTTGGAAACTCAACAACATGAACAATCTACTAACATCATCAGTACCTCTACAAGGGATTCAGATCATTTTAACACAAAAACTCAATCAAATAACAATAGCAACATCAGAAGACACCAATGACAACACAAACATGTTGACATCAATGACAACACCGATTAGCACATACCTGCAACATCTCATGCTAGGAAACATGACTGAACCATTTAAAGCTCAATTGGCTACTAAGGAGGTATAGTTGGAGAAGATAAAGACTAAAATATAAACTATGGTCCAAATGCCTCAAATAATTCAAATTATTAGAGACCTATATGCCTCTCATTGGGTTAGGATCACCGCCACTACTACTGGACTTAAAGGAACACTCAAGTTCATATTAGTGGCCCAAAAGATCATTGTGTAAGTGAAGGTCAAATTAGACCAAGCCCTTTAGCTCCTTATGCCTAAAGTACCTTAAGCTTAGGCCATCTTGGAGAAGCTATACAACCTATCAAAGGAGGCCCTCATGACAATAGGGGTAAATGACCAGTATTCCACAACAACCAAGACAGATCAAGTCAAAAGTTGGAACAAGGCTAGTTTTAAGTGTAAGGCTCAATTGGAGGCATTGGAGTGGATCATCTTGGAAATGAGGGGGCACATTGACTGACTAGTCAAATTGGGACTGTCCTGTCCTTTCCAAAATAATATAGATGTGTTAGGAGAAGAAGAAAACAAGGTGGCACTTCCAAACAAATCAGTGGACTAGACATTTTTTAGGGATGAGTATAGACACCAAGAGCCACAGGAATTGAGACAATTTTACAACCACTCACTCAACTAGAGCACAAATCAAAGGTTGTTATTAAGAAATTGTAGAATATCTCTCATTGGGAGATAACTGAGTTGAATAGGGCCTTTGAAATGCTCAGGAGGAAGGGCCGGTCTTTAGAAAATGAATGGGCATCCCTTCAAACTGCCCTTGAGGCTCTATAAGGTCGCTCGTTCCCTTCTCATTTTAAAAATTTTGGTTTCTAAAGTTTTGAAGTCTAGGATTTGACGTGCATAAGTGTACTTCCCTAAGAGTCACCAAGAACTATAGAACACTTTGGTTCTACATTTGTTTTGATTCAAGCAGATCGACACCGATCATGAATGTATCCACAATCAAAAGGTTGCACATGGCAGGAGGCATGCACCATTATGTTGAGCCTCTATCTTCTTTGAATCAAATAGAAATGTGCTTTCAAGTTAATATATCATTGCTTGCCATGTGGAAGGATTTCACAAGCCATTGGAATCATGGAAAGGAAGGCATAGTTAGGAAGTGCCAAAACACCAAGTGTCTTAAAGCATCACTAAGGTGGGTTTAGGCATTAAAAGATTTAAGTTAAATAGAAGCCTGTGATCACTACCAGTTGCAGTCATAGAGAAAACTAATACCTTGACAAGGTCATAACCATTTTGAGAAGCATCAAGACTCCATATGTCTTAGGTATCAGCCAAAGGTTGGGCCTGATAGCTTGAGAACAAGGACCACATAAAGGCCCAATTTAGGGTGAGTTTCAGGGAATTCTAGTACCATAAGAAGATACACCATCCCACCGCCTGACACAACAACTTACAGGATCGATCCAAGGAAAAGGAGCCTTCTCAAGCCATAGATCAAACAGGAATCTGATGAATGGTAATTTTGTGAAGGACCTTTCAACATCGGGGGAGAAATAATGTGCCAACAATCAACAGATGAATTAGCAGTCCTCTAAATCTTACAACTAAGGCATAACACTACTTGAGGTTCACTTAGGTGACTCAAAAGTACAAGGAAACATCAATGCAAAATTAGAACCACTTATGAATTTCTTGGTAGGCATTGAATGCTTCTGTTATGTAGTAAAAAGTTTCCCTATGAATTTTTACCTCCTAGTTTAGCTCCTAGGTCCCCTTAATTTCATTATGCATGTTTCAAACTTATCCCAGAGCAATTTCCCCCGAAACCCATGTCAAATGGAGCTTTGGGGCCCAATCTAAATGCTAATCAAGACCAAAAAAGGCCCTTGGGACTTGGGTGCCCACACCCAAGTCCATCCTATTTTGTTAGGATCCAAATTTAAATGTGTCAGCTTGGGCCCTCTCAAAAGGTTTCCCTTTGTCAGCCTATTCAATTTGAATTATGAAAGTTAACAGGAATGCATATATAAACATGTTTAGGACTTTATTTTATAACTAGATGGATAATGCAAACTTATGACTTTGAGCCAAGGGATTTTAAGGTATTCATTGTGCTACATAGTAGAATTGTGTTGTTATTGTGTTTGTTTATTGTAGATTTGGCTTCATCAATCCATCTCCTCATGATTTGAAGGCTCTTCATCTTTGTGAGGGTTTCACCTCAAAGGTGATATCTATTTGTGTTTCAATTAGTCTATTTCATCATTTCTTTAGCCTCTGCCCTCCCTTGTGCATGCACTCTATCTAATAACAGTGTTGAAAGACTTGAATGTCCTTCCAGGCTTGATCAAGGCAAGCTCCTAAACACATTAACCCCCAACCCCCTTTCTTTGTGATTGCAGGTTATAGGTGTAGGAATTGGTGAAGTGTAGGTACAAAGAAGCTATTTGAAGGATAAAGATTTAGGATCTTGCAGAAAGTTATTGATATTCTACCCTACTGGACTAGGGAGCCCACCCCGTAGTCCTCCCGATAGGCTTGGTGTAGAACTCAAGATCTGGGTGCAGTCTACATCACCTCTCTATTCCAGATTTGTAGAAAAAGTGCCCTATTGGACTTGGGTGCTAGCCTTGTAGCCCACAAATTCTTCACCTTTAGAAATCTAACTTCTGGTGAGTTTCTAATCCTTCCTGAGTATCTTCCTGTGTGGTGATCTGTAAAAGTTCATTTATTTGTACCCGATTTCATTATAATTAGGGTTTGAGGCTTATTGTATCTAGGGTTTAACAAATCTCTCAATCTAATCTAACTTTACATATCATTCTTAAGTGACACCAACTAGTGTTTGAGTCCTCTCCATCTATAGTGACTTGTCTTGATTGTTGTCCTTGAATGTTATTTGTGAAAGGAGGGTTGCTTTGATTGATCTTGAACTAGTTGTCATCTTCCCACCTTTTCTATATAACATTTTGGTAAACCTGTGCTTTTACTAAACTTACATCTTTCTAAGTGTTGTAATCAGTCCTTGCATTCATTCATATCATATTAATCATCTTGTATTGGAAAATTTTGCATACACTTAAAAAAATTGAAAAAATAAGCATTCTAGGCTTGCATTAAGGCATAGTTTTGCATATTTTGCATTGCATATCATAAAAAGATTTAATTTTATGATTTTTGCATCAGATCTGATCTTTATTACAGAAATTCATAATTAATTCATATCAAATTTTGCATTTACAAGTTGCATTTTCATATAACCTAGTCTTAGCAAAAACTAGGGTTGGTAGTAAAAATTTCAATTTCAGATTTTGCTACTCCATTTCAACATTCATTCAAATCTGATTTTGAAGTATAGTGTTGGATCATAGTGTATACTTTTGTATCCTAGCTTTGAAACTTTCACCTTTTTCAATTACAAATTGTGTATTTCAACAAGCATAACTACTTTACTTCTCTTGGTTGCTCTATTAGTTTGTGCATTGAGTGTTGTATGCTTTTGCATGAGTTGTATAACCCACTTCCCTAATAGAAACATCCTTGTAAGAAGAATTCATAGACTAATGGGTTCTAGTGCTTTGATTAGCACTGATATGCACACATCAGAAAATCCATTGAACACTGACTTTACAAAAGGTGAAACAAAAACTTTACAAGTTATCATTCCTCCTACCATGATGGAAGAACAAACATTTAATGATCCTGAAGATCCTATTGATGTGATAACACATGCACCTAATGATCAAATCAACAAACTTGATAGAGAACTAGCTGATTTTCAAGCATTTGTGGAAAAAGAAAGGATAGCTAAAGAGGTTGTACTTGTTGTTCATAATCTAAGAGAGTTATTAAAAGAAGGACAAGATAGTGTTAACATGCTCTATGGATTATCCCATATAGTGAATCACAACGTTATGTTAGTGTTGATAACTGAGAGGGGGGGATGAATCAGTTATCCTAATAATTCAACTTTATGTGCTTTCTTAACAGTTAATGCAACATCAGATCAAATAAGCAAGCATAATTATGAAATGGAAATAACACCAATACACATGACAATGATTTTAACATGGAAACCCTATTAAGGGAAAAAACCACGGGGTGATTAACCCAAGATATTATTTTCTGTTAGAAGAATAGAAGATACAAAATGGCACTTGCCAATTAGGGCTCACTACCTGAGCACACTGCTCACAAGAGGCTCACTGCCTACAAAAAGACTTACTGTCTACAAGAAGAAAACTTGAACTGATGAGAAGCATCCACCCATGCTGAAGTTCAGTTCTGATTAAGCTCAATAGATTGATCTGCTGCACTTCATTCTTACTCTCCTTAAGTGCTGCTATCCTCTTACATTCTGAACCTATTTTTCTACTTTTTTATTCTTCTACTTTTATTTGCACTTCAAAAATATATTCCACACACACCTTCACATCTAAATCCATCTTGTATATATATCCGCACAAGTGATTTCAACACTTTTCTAGTCGGCATCCAGAATAGTCAATATTATCTCAAACTCTGGTCTGTCAGCTGAAACCTTGCATACCAAGTAATGCGGATCAATAATATGCTTGTAGAAGTCTTCAATCATGTCAGCCAATCATGAATGATACCTCAAGAAATATAGTCATTAGCAATATATCTTTTGGATTTGGGTCTGACACTCTGTCAATACAGTTCTGCCTCTGTCTACTCTGTCAAACAGGAACCCAAAACTCAAGTGCTCATATCTCTTCACCCTTCCATCACCAGAGACTAAATCCTTGGAATCTATTAGTCAAGGTACTCCTCTTGACTTCCCCAAATCTGCACTTTACTGAAATACTTCCTCTGAGAGATCTGGACCTGACTGTCGGACCTTGCTGACTGCTCTGTTCTTGCTTACCAGATCATAACCCTTCTTCAATCTGACTTCTGGTAGAGACTCATCATGTCTTGCAGATGTGTGAGATAACCTTTGGTGCCATCAATGACAACATTCAAGAATCCATATAGTGTCTCTTGCCAACAATCTCCCCCTTTGTCATTGATGGCAACATTTAGTGAAAAATGACTAAGTGTCACACTATACTCCCCCTTGGCTGATGCTCTGTCTCTATGTGCATTTTTTGGAGCTCCCCCTTAGCTGGATTCCTCATTTTTCATTGCTCATTACTCCCCCTTTGACATCAATGGCAAAGGGTGGGGCCTGCATACAATTTTTTTAAAAAATTAATCTATACTTAGTCGCATAAGTATATCATCCGGTTGTACTCTACATATACTTTAGTATGTTTGCAAAAGTGTTCTTCAATTGTACAACTTCAGTTGCCCAACTCAATTTCATCCTGTCCAAAATTGATGTGACCACTCAACAGGAATGCAAAAGGTCCTGCCTTCTTCAGATCTGTCGGATCATTTGTCTTGGCTGTGGTTTGAGCATCACTTAGGGCTTCATGCATGGCCTCCAACTTAGGAATGATTATTCTTCTAAGTTCATTTAACCTACTGATTCTATTTTTCTTTTCTTTCTCTAGCTTCTTAATTTCATCCAAGACTGTAATAGTCTGACATTCTTGATTTACTATGGATGAGGTAAGTGGATCAAAATTTTGAGAAAGTTTTGTTAGTTTGATCTCCTGTTCTTTCATTTTCTTCTCAATCTCTATTGTTGCTTTGGACCATGATAGACAAAATTTATATATTTCCTTGCCATCTTTAAGAGCATTTTCTAAGCTCTTTATCCCTATATCCATATTTCTTATATCATTTGATATTAGACTTAGTACTTCAGAGAATATTTTATCCAAAAACTCTTTCCGGACCTTTTCCTCAGCTGATTTCTCTAAGGACTCAAAATGAGTGTTGACTGAACTAACAAGAGGCTTAAATTACCTGATGAGGAAGCCAATGAATCCTTCAGAAAGGATGGCATGATCTTTTGAAGCACATCGGATGTAGCTTCTATTAGCTCACAATCTTCCATGTGAGACTTCATGAGTTTTTCTTTTGCCTTTGCATTAGCAAATGAAGCTATCTTCATTGTTTGTATCGGGGAGAGAGAATCAAAATCAAATTGTCCTGGTAGAAGTTCTAGTTCATCAATCTCCATTATCTCTTTGTTTAAGAATTCTTTGACAATTTCTACAGTGTCTCTTGCCAGAGACAGAATTTTCTTTTCTTCTGAAGTCTTAGAGCTGTCATCTTCTTTTCCCTTCACTTCTTTTTCTTTCTCCTCTATTCTTTCTTCTCCTTTGGATCCAGAGTCAGTAGGGGAAATAGCAGGAGTAATGTTTGTTTGTTCATGGGCCACCTCTTCCGGAGCAGAGGATTCCAAGCCCTTATCTTCACCAGTGTCCATTGCTTCTTTTGTCATTGCCTTAGTAGATCCTTCTTCAACACTTGTGGCCGAGGGATCAACACCTAAGTCCTCTATAACAGGAAGATTGAATCTTTTGAAGGCATTCAGGAGGATTTCTTTTGTTTCATTTGCCACTTTATCAGTTTCTCCAAGCATGAGCTGATTCATTCTAGTCTTACTCCAGAACTCATCCTTGCAATCTTTGAAGATCATATCCATTTGTTTTGGAGTAATTGAAGGGTAGAGCTGAATAGCTATCTGTTCTTTGATTTCTAAGTCCTTAGCCTTAGCATTTTCTTTTCTCATTTCAAGTTCCTCTTCCAAACTTTTAGGAATTAGAGAAATTATTTCAATCAAGGCTTTATTGTATGTGTTTAAGTACTTAACTGTGGCTTCCTCCAAGATTTTTCTATCTGCATCATTATATGCATCATAGAATTCTATTAGTGGTTGTAGGTTCCCATCCATAGTAACAGCTTTGACTACATCATCTAGGTACAGAGTGGGCTTTTCAACAAACTCTTCTACCTCTGCCACCTTATCTGCATCAGATACTTTCTTCTTCTTCTTCATCTTCTTGATCTCTTCATCAAATTCTGTCTCTTCTTCATCTTTTTGACTGATATAAGACCTTGTGGCCTTTGTCTTAATTCTTTTCTCTGCTTTACCGGATGATTTTGCTTCCGGTTTTGATGTCTTTGAGCTCTTGTCAGTGGTAGGAGCAGACTTCTTAGAGGATCTTGTCCGGGTGGGGGCTTCTACCGGACCACTTTCCTTTTCAGCACCTTCCTTCTCTTTCTCTGCTCTTTCCATCTTCTCCCTATTTGCATCAAGTGTTTCTTTTGATATGCCAAATCTTTTGGCAACATTCTCAACTTCTTTTCTCACTTTTCTCTTTATCTCTGGTTGTCTTAACTCCACATGGATCTTCACACTTAATTCTTCAAAGGTTCCAAACCTTTCAGCTTTGGGATCCTTGGGTTGACTTAGCATGTGCTGAACATGCAGCTCCACAATTTTCTCATCCACTTCATACCCCATAGGCATGATCCATACTGTCCTTGGTTCTACTGCCTCCATTAGGCACTGATCAGTTTGTACCATAAAGCATATTGTATCTTTATATTTTTCAACTATAGATTGGGGGATTCTCTCTCTTGCTTGCATCATGCTCTAAAAATTCTTGAAATATCCCCAAAGAGATGTATTATGTGCCTTGGCATCACCAAGCCCATGTATATAATCTCTGATCTGAATGGCTACTGATCTATCATTCTGCCATACCCAGCCACTGGATCCAGGAAGCTCATTCATGTAATAAAAGAAAAGACAGAGTATCAAACCACCGTATTTGAAGGAGTTCTTCTTATCCTTCTTTATCTTCTATAGATTCTCCAAGTGTTGGTTCAGAAGGAGCTCACAAAGATCATAGTCTACATTCTTCTTCAACATTTCATAAGTAATATATATAGCAGTTCTGAAAACTGAATTCTCCCTGCTGGAGTGATATATCTTATATGCAATTATTATTGATGCAAACTTGATATCCAGATCTATGATATCCTCTATAGTCATTGCTCTTTTATCAAACTTCGATCCGGTAGCCTCACTTACAATTTAGTTTTTGACAAATTTGAGAATGGGCATCTCACTAGTTGAGTGTAATCTGGTTACAGCCTTAATGACATCCTTAGTGATCTTAAACAGCCTGTTCAACCACATGAAGTTGTCATGCATTCGGCTCAGGATATATCAGACCCATTCATCTTCTAGAAAATAGGGGAAATGAATGCACTGTGCAAAATGTTTGTCCTAGATAGCTTTATACCGGGTTTTGAGTTTGAATGAGCCATCTATCAATTGCTTGTGATAGATATCAACCAACTTAGATTCCCCAAATTCTTCAATACTCGCATGAATATATGCCCTAACATCTTCTACATGCAAAACCCCATGCGGAATGCTTGATAAAGCACCTAGGGGATCAACTTCTAGGGATTTATATGGATGGTTCTTAAATTTAGGGTGAGGCCTATCAAAAATCTTCACTACATTTGAAGTAGCCATCTTGCAAAGATTTGTAGAGAGATATTAAGAATGGAAAATACCTTTTACGCTTCTAGGTTACACGAAGTGAGCTGGATCAATTACTAGATGAATTAGATTCTACAGATGATCTTTGATGGGCTTGAGGAATTTCTGTTGTAGAGCTTCTTTTCATTTCTTCTTGAATGTAGAATGAATAAATGCTTAATGAGAAAACCCTTATATTGCTCTGCAAACCCTAATATCAAGTTGCAATAAATGCTTGACCTAAGTCATTCTAGTTTGCCTTATTCGGATGACTTGAAGAACCGGATCAATCTTGATCTAAACATCTTGCGGATCTTCCAAATCTTAACCATAGTTTATTTAGATGTTTCTCTTATGAACCCTTTAATCCGCAACTCTCCTTGTGCTAGTTCCGGCACCAATTGACTAGCTGGGGGAAAATGGTTTTCTTTGTGTCTCCCCCTGAGCCAAAGCTCACTTTTTAATTTTTGGAAGGAATATCAGCACCAAATTCTGGTGCGGATCCATCCCTTACATTCTCTGTACTTTTCTTCACCCAAATCTTGTTCATCTCACTTTGAACTTCATCTGCATTCACTTTTTGTTTTCCCTTATCTTGATTCTAATTATGATGTACCGGACCTCTTTTGTCCTGATTCTTGCTTCTACAAAATTTTGCAATATGACCAGATCTATTGCAAATTTGGCAAACAGCATTTCTTTGCATATTTGATTGATATCCTCTTGATCTGCATTGATTAGCCATATGACCCATTCTATTGCATGCAAAGCATCTACCACTGAATGAATTGTTCATTTGCATATTTCTGCATTCATGAGATTTGTGACCATACCTTTTGTAGTTGAAACACTATTTGGAGAAGGATGTATTAGTCTGATTCATTCTCTTTCTGCACTGATTAGCTTTATGACCAAAGTTATTGTAGTTGTGGCAATATCCATTGAAGGATGGATATCTTTGAGCATTAGGCTGCATTACCAGAGGTCTTCTAGGCCTGTTCCTTGGATTTTCTAATCCAAAATTCTTCTGACCGAATCTGGAGCTTTCACCTTTTTCATACCCCAGGCCACACTCGTCATCTACCCTCTTGTCATCTACCCTCTTTTGGCTTTCAAGAAGAACTTCAAGTTGAGCAGATCTTATCTTGAATTTCTCTTTGTATTCATTTGCTGTTTGAAGATCCCTTTTAAGAGAGACAATTTGATCCTCAAGTTTTTCTTCATTATCTTTGGCATCTTCAAGATCAGATTCAAGATGTTTGATTAATCTATCCATCTTGTGGCAATCTTCTAATTTTTCCTTGAGAGATTGTCTTAGATCATCTTCAGATTTTCTTCTTTCTTCAATTTCTTGGGTGAACTTCATAACTCCTGATTCCATGATGATTTCTTTTGATAATTTTTCACATAACCTGGTTTTCTCTCTCAGATCTCCATTTGTATCATTGACTTCACCTTGACTTGCCAATTGCTGAAGTAGCTCCTTTCTCTTTTTCATAGAGAGACTCAGTTTCTCTTTTAGTTCTTTTATGAAATCATCAACCTGTTTGAGTCTTTCCTTCAATTCATTGACTTCAGAATTTGATTGCTCAAGATCATCAAGGGCAGACTTATGTTGCTCCCTTATACCATACACATCCATTTGAATTCCCAGATCTTCCTCAAGCTGTTACGCTCTATTGGGAGGAACTTGGCTTTGATACCAATTGTTGATAACTAAGAAGGGGGGTGAATCAGTTATCCTAATAATTCAACTTTCTGTGCTTTCTTAACAATTAATGCAACATCAGATCAAATAAGCAAGCATAATTATGAAATGGAAATAACACCAATACACATGACACAATGATTTTGACGTGGAAACCCTATTAAGGGAAAAAACCACGAGGTGATTAACCCAAGATATTATTCTCTGTTAGAAGAATAGAAGATACAAAATGGCACTTGCCAATTAGGGCTCACTGCCCGAGCACACTGCTCACAAGACGCTCACTGCCTATAAAAAGACTTACTGTCTACAAGAAGAAAACTTAAACTAATGAGAAGCATCCACCCATGCTGAAGTTCAGTTCCGGTTAAGCTCAATAGACTGATCTACTGCACTTCATTCTTACTCTCCTTAAGTGCTGCTGTCCTCTTACATTCTGAACCTCTTTTTCTGCTTTTTTATTCTTCTACTTTTATTCACACTTCAAAAATATATTCCACACACACCTTCACATCTAAATCCATCTTGTATATATATCCACACAAGTGATTTCAACACTTTTCTAGTCGGCATCCAGAATAGTCAATATTATCTCAAACTCTGGTCTGTCGGCTGAAACCTTGCATACCAAGTAATGCGGATCAATAATATGCTTGTATAAGTCTTCAATCATGTTGACCAATCATGAATGATACCACAAGAAACTTAGTCATTAGCAATATCTCTTCCGGATTTGGGTCTGACACTCTGCCGGTACAGTTCTTCCTCTGTCTACTCTGTCAAACAGGAACCCAAAACTCAAGTGCTCATATCTCTTCACCCTTCCATCATCGGAGGCTAAATCCTTGGAGTCTATTAGTCAAGATACTCCTCTTGACTTCCCCAAATCTGCACTTTACTGAAATACTTCCTCTGAGAGATCCAGACCTGACTGTCAGACCTTGCTGACTGCTCTGTTCTTGCTTACCGAATCATAACCCTTCTTCAATCTGACTTCCGGTAGAGACTCATCATGTCTTGCGGATGTGTGAGATAACCTTTGGTGCCATCAATGACAACATTCATGAATCCATATAGTGTCTCTTGCCAATAGTTAGTAGATAATTGTGTGAATACTATTAACAATGTGTCATCACCGAATCATACACATGTATCTACACCTATACCAACTACCAGAATATCCACTTTCACAACATCAATCCTCACTACTAATGCACAAGCTTGTAGCAATGCTACCACTAGCATGGGAATATCTAATGGCATTATTTCATGGAATTACAAGGCTGTGGGATTCAATTATCAAAACCTAGCACCTAAGGTGTCTTCTTACATGAATAATCATTCTCAACCACCTTTCACTTATAATTTCTCTCAAGCACCATTCATTACCACTCATAATAAATCACCTTTGAATTTCATTACTACAGCTTCCAATTCATCTAACCCACCAACCGCATCTCCTAATAATGCCATCTTAAACCAACCCTTGCAAGGCATGACCTCCTTACAACAAAAAGTGACAAATTTTACCAATGCTTCATCTCAACCTAATATACCAACATACCATGCTCATAGTCCTTTATCTTTTACAATCTTAAGAGCTAAAATGCCTGATAAGTTTGAAACCCCTCACTTCAAGAAGAACAATGGTAAAGGTGATCCTAATACTCATGTGGCAGCATTCACAGCTATGTGTAGTGATTTATTCTTTGAAGAGGACTTGTTAACAAAACTCTTTCCACGATCCCTCAAAGATACCGCTTTGGAATGGTTTTTCTCATTACCTCCGAATTCAATACATTCTTTCTCACAACTTGTTGATCAATTCTTACAACATTTCCAAACAAACATTAGACCTTTAGTCTCATTGATTGATTTGTTTCATTGCAAACAAGGTCAGAAAGAGAAGTTAACTAATTTTATCAATTGATATCGAGATCTTTTAACACAAATACAATATCCGATTATAGATGAGGATGTTCAGAATGTATTCATTAAAAATTTACAACCTAACATCCATGATAAAATCCTCTTGATGAAGTATAGTTATTTTCAACATTTATGCACAGGTCTTCATGATTACCAACTTTCGTCTAGTTAGTATGAGAATCAAAACTCATCGGCTCAAGTTGGTCAATCCATAGCTAGAACACCTCAAAACAACTTTAAGAGGAATAACAAGAGTTTCATCAAGATCAATGCACAACATTCAGACAATTTTCAATCACAAGTGTTTGCCATTAGTAATCTTAAACATGCACCATTTCAATTCAGACAACAACAAAGATAGTTTACTCCATTATCAAACTCTCTTCAATCAATTATGAATCAAGTAGGAAGCAACAAGATTTTGAAGCTTCTTCCTATGAAACCATTTGATAGTAATAGGATACAAGGACCATCATTTGATGCTAATGCCTTTTTTCAGTATCATCAAGCGGTAGGACATGAAACTAAACAATGCATGCGTCTGAAACATGAAATTCAAGACCTCATCAATTCTAAAATAATACAGGTAACTGGTGTGAATGACAATGGAAATAAGTCAGTTTCCCCTCTAAATTAGAATTTATAGATCTTTACAAATCCTTTTCTTTTTTGGATTGAGAATTGTGCACCAATTATATTCAAATAAGATAAGAGTTACATCATTGTGGTTAAGAAGACCACATCAAAAAACCTACTCTACAACTAGCTCCAATCCAAAAAACTTACTACTTCACTAATATATATGGACAATTTTACATATTAAAACATGAGTACATATTAGAGGGAGCTATCATATCAAACCAATTCAAGTTTTTGCTTAATTTACTATCTCTTTACTACTGTTTGATCTCTGTATTATCACAACAAAATTTGTTTGATCATCTGAAACTAATTACTCTTCCATATTATCTTTTTCCTATTCTTCTGTTGGTGGTCTTCCTTGGTTCATGAAGTCATGATTCCAGTCCATTTCTTTTCCTGCATCTCTATGAAGCTATACAGTCACTTCTCCTTGTTCTTCAAACTGAAGATAATATCCTTGGCTATCGTCTAGTTCAGAATCTTCTACTCTTGGTTTTGGTTTTTCATCTCGTTCCACTGGTTTGCCCCCCTATCACTATTTTGAGCCCAACTATGTAACCTATTGTCTCTCATATTGCTAGAGTCTCTACCTGGTGAATCCCTCCAATGCTTAAAGTTTGTGCTAAAGTTTTAAGAAACTATTTCCCATTATTTGTCTATTTCACTCTTTTTCAGGTCTCTCTGCTTCTTCCTACTATACATCTCCTGAAAGTCTTTAAAAATCCTTTTCCTAAGCAGAACGACAGTAATATGGTAGAGCAAAATATAATAGAACAGGATGATGTCTACCTAGACTATGATGAGATAATTGGTATGATAGAAGTGGATAAGGAAAATATTGAAGAATCACCTCGTCCATGAGGGAGAGGCATTTATGCTGAGGTTCCTCCGTTATTATCCCTACAAGGATCGGGAGACAACCAAAATGCACTAGATACAATAATTGAGCAATCTCGACAAGATAACATCGAGCAAGAACAAGTTGTCACAATGGAAAGTATCCCATTTCATCATGAAAGACTCCTTCATCAAGCAAATCAGAACAAGAAAGCAAAGGATCATAAAAGAACAAGGTGACTTTCATCAATGGGAAATGGCAATGATTCCCCTCCTCATAAGTAATAAAAGACTTTAAATGTACGAGGTCTTGAGAAACAAGAATCACATGACCATTCTAGAAACAAGAATCAATTAGGTATGAATTACTCACAATTTTTACCACACTTGATAGAGCAACTTTCTAAGATGCTCACAAGTTTGAACTCCTCTTAGATATATATGCTATAATATTGTGTCATGTTGTGTTCCCTCGTGTTGTGCTTCATATTGTTTAGGTCCCCTAGGATGACCCTTGATACTATTGTAAGGTCAAGGATACTAGGAGATTGCCTCTATTGTGACCATTCTTCTATATGTTTCTACAATCTTCTATCTCTCCTATCCTATTTTTATTGTTGGGTGTTGTGCCTTAGGGGCATAACATTGTGGAAGATGTCTTGGGGGCATCCTCCTACATGGTGTTCCTAAGTCACTTGATTCTCCTTTCATTTTTAGTATTTACCTTCTTGAGTGATTCTACCTAGTCAATGGATGATGAAAACAAACAAATACTGATACAGACCATGTGTCCCTTCAACAAGAAAGCAAAAATGGACCTAGTCTATATATGAAGATGGGGTTGATATATATATCCAACGCTTGACTAGTAGAATCACTCTATGTGATATATCATATTGTCATATCTCTTGTAACAAACATTTTGTAATACATCCACTCCATGCACCTTTGGATGGTTTTGTATCTCACCTTGTTGTTACACTCAGTTTTGAGATATCTACAGTATAAGCCCAACGGCTATACTCAGTCCCGAGCCTGCATGTGTAGCCTTGGTTATTCAATATAATCTGATTTATGTATAGATTTAATGATTTGATTTGGTTATTATCTTAGAATATGTTCTAACCTTATCTCTTGCTGATTATCTTAGCAATTCATATTGATGTGTTTGTGGGAACATTCAACGATCGTGGCACATGTCACCTTTGGGGGCATGGACTTTGTGAGAGCTCTTGTTCCCTTGCATGTTTTCACTCTACCTTAATGTGCTTGATATCAACAAGTGGTATCAACCATCTTAAGGTGGGGACATATATAATGGTATCTGTTTGATTATTGTGGCACCAACGAAGCATGTTTGAAATCCCTCACCATGAGGCAAGATGGTGTATCTCTTGAGCTAGTGCACATCCTTATTAAAATTGTAAGAAAAAAGCCCTCATCACGAGGCAAGATTACATATCTCTTGACCTAGTGTGTATCCTTTTATACAAATCCCTTCTATGAAGGCGGGATGGTGTATCGCTTAAGCTAGTGCACTTCCTTTTATACAAATTCCTTTGTGGAGGTGGGGTTGGATCTTGAGTCATCCACCCTTAAGTGTGTTTTTGGCGGTTGTCGTAACGTAGCTCAACTATCCGGTGTGTCTGCAATGTGTTTTAGATGGTGGGACTTAGCAATAATCTCCTTCCCATCACTCGTGTTTTACATGTATAAGACATGTAGTATGTCTATGGCATACTATGTGGTGCTTGTGTATTCCATGTGTCTTCTTTGTGTGTTTGTTGTGTCTTCCCCCGAGTGTGGTCTAAAGGCGTGTAGTGATGAGCTCCCTCCACACTTGGGTGTTTGTCTGGCATGTCTTCTCCTAGTGTGGTCTAAAGGCACATAGAAATGAGCTCCCTCCACATTTTGGGTTTTGTTTTGTGTGTTTTTGGCAGTCTAAAGGTTCATAGAGATGAGCTCCCTCCACCCCCTAGTCTAGGATTTATTTACATTATTAAATCAATGTATTCCATGACTGCTCTCATGTCTTCTTCATGTATTGCATGCTTCATTGTATTCACTATATTCACCATGTTTTGTGTGATTCCTACTATATTCTTTGTGTCTTGTGTGTATTCAATATGTTTTCTAGTGCTTACCTGAGATTGGGGGCTAGAAATAGTCCTCCAACCTTTGGGTATGCCTTAGCTTTATGTCTCTGGCATATTTGATGTGTTTTCAATTGTACTTTAATGCATGTATGGAATCATAAGATCATACATACATTAAAGTGGGGGCTAAATGTTATATCATAAAAAGTTTACCTATGACTTTTTGCCTCCTAGTTTAGCTCCTAGGTCCTCTTAATTTCATTATGCATGTTTCAAACTTATCCTAGAGCAATTTCCCCCAAAACCCATGTCAAATGTGTTGGAAAGAGACACTATATACATTCATGATTGTTGTCATTGATGGCAACAAAGTTCATCCCACACATCCGCAGGACATGGTGTGTCTCTACCGGAAGTCAGAATGAAGAATGTGGTGGTCCGGTAAACAAGAACAGAGCATGTGGCAAGGTTCGACAGACAGGTCCGGATCTCTCAGAGGAAGTATCTTGGTGAAGTGCGGATTTGGGAAAGTCAAGAGGACTACCTTGAGTAATAGATTCCAAGGATTTATCCTCCAGTGATGGATAGGGAAAAAGATATGAATAGTTGAGTACCGGATTCCTGAGTGACAGTGTGAACAAAGGAAGAACTGACTGACAGAACATCAGATTACTTTCCAGATGTGTTACTGATGGTGGTAAAGGTTATGAAGGCATGAATCATGTTTGGCCGACATGATTAATGATTTCTACAAGCATATACTTGATCCACATTACTTGATGTGCAAGGATTCAGCCGACAGAACAGAGTTTGTGAGAAAATTGACTGTTCCGGATGCTGACTAGAAAGATAATGAAATCACTTGTGCGGATATATATAGGATGGATTTAGTTGTGAGAAGTGTTGTGGTGACATATGATATGCGAATAAAAGCAGAGCAGAGCAAAAATAGTTAGGAAGGTCCGATATGTGAAAGGAAAGCAGCATAAGAGAAGAGGAAAGATGAAGTGCAGCAGATCAATGTACTGAGCCTAACCAGAACTGAACTCCAGCATATGTGGATGCTACCAATTAGTTCAAGTTTGTGATTCTTATCACTTTGTAGACAGTGTGTCTCTTGTAGGCAATGTGCCTCTTGTGAGCAGTGTGCTTGGGCAGTGAGCCCTAATTGGCAAGTGCCATTTTTGTAATTCCTTATTCTTCTAATAGAGAATAATCTTTGGGTTAATCACCTCATGGTTTTCTCCCTTAACAGGGTTTCCACATCAAAAATATTCTATCATGTGTATTTCCATTTCATGGTTATGTTTGTTTGAATTAATACTACATTAATTAATAAGAAAGTTCAGAAAGAAGAAATAATTTGGATAACTGATTCACCCCCCCTCTCAGTTATCAACAATTGGTATCAGAGCTAAGTTCCTCCTAACAGAGCCTAACAGCTTGAGGAAGATTTGGAAGTTCAAATGGATGCATATGGTTTAAGGGAGCAACTCAAGACTACCCTTGACAATCTTGAACAGTCAAACTCTGAAGTCAATGAATTAAAGGAAAGACTCAAACAGCTGATGATTTCATGAGAGAACTGAAAGACAAATTAAGTCTCTCTATGAAAAAGAGAAAGGAGCTGCTTCAGCAATTGGCAAGACAAGGTGAAGCTAATGATGCAAATGAAGAGCTGACTGAAAAAACCAAGTTATGTGAAAAGTTATCAAAAGAAGTCATTATGGTAAGACATGAAATGGAATCAGGAGTTATAAAGTTTACTCAAGAGATTGAAGAGAAAAGAAAAACTGAAGATAATCTAAGACAATCTCTCAAGGAGAAATCAGAAGATTGCCACCAAATGGATAGAATCATCAGACATCTTGAATCTAATCTTGAAGATGCTAAAGAAAATGAAGAAAAACTTGAGGATCAAATTGTCTCTCTTAAAAGGGATCTTCAATCAGCAAATGAATATAAAGAGAAATTCAAGATAAGTTCTGCTCAACTTGAAGTTCTTCTTGGAAGTCAGAAGAGGGCAGATGACAAGTGTGGTTTGGGATATGAGAAAGGAAAAAGCTCCGGATCAGGTTAGCAGAATTTTGGACCAGAAAATCCAAGGAATAGGCCTAGAAGACCTTCGATAAGACAGCCCAATGCTCAAAGACATCCATCCTACAATGGATACTGCCACAGCTACAATCACTTTGGTCACAAAGCTAATTAGTGCAGAAAGAGAATAAATCAGACTAATTCATCCTTCTCCGGATAGTGTTTTAACTGCAAAAAGTATGGCCACAAGTCTCATGAATGTAGAAATATGCAAATGAACAAATCATTCAATGGTAGATGCTTTGCATGCAATAGAGTAGGTCATATGGATAATCAATGCAGATCAAGAGGACATCAGTCAAATATGCAAAGAAATGTTGTTTGCCAAATTTGTAATAGGTCCAGTCATAATGCAAAAGTCTGTAGAAGCAAGAATCAGGACAAAAAAGGTCCGGTATATTATAATCAGAATCAAGATAAGGGTAAACAAAAGATGAATGTGGATGAAGTTAAAAATGAGATGAGCAAGATTTGGGTGAAGAAAAGTACTGAGAGTGTAGAGGTTGGATCCGCACCAGACTTTGGTGCTGATATTCCTTCCGGAAACTGAAAAGTGAGCTCTGGCTCAGGGGGAGACACAAAGAAAACCTTGTTCCCCAGCCAATCAATTGGTGCCGAAATTGGCACAAGAAGAGCTACTGATTGAAGGAGTCATAAGGGATATATTCAAACAAACTGTGGTAAAGATTTGAGAGATCCGCAAGAAAATTTAAAAAGTTTAATTCCTTCAGAATTGGTCTGGTTAAGCAAGTCTTCCGGTAAAATAGGTTTCTCACAAGATTGGCCCGGTATGAATCCAAATTGATATAGCTTGATCTGCAGATACATAAGATGATCAGAAGGACAAGTGGATATGATGATTCATCACTAACATTGATCACAAGAGAATCATAATGATCCAGATGAGCTTCTTCCTCCTTGAATAAGGAAAACAAGGCAAACCAGAATAATGTAGGTCGAGCATTTATTGCAATCTAATATTAGGGCTTGCGGAGCAATATAAGGGTTTTTCATTATTCACTCATTCATTCTGCACTTAAGAAGAAATGAAAAGTAGAGCTCTACAACAAAATTCCTCAAGTTCATCGAAGATCACTTGCAGAAGTCATTACTTCCAGAGATCAATCCAACCCACTACGTGAAACCAACAGGCACAAAAGGTATTTTTTGTTTTCAAATATCTCATTGCAAATCTCTTGATAATGGGTACTCCGAATATTGTAAAGATTTTTGATAGACCTCGCCCTACATTTAAGAAACATCCATACAAATCCTTGGAGGTAGACCCCCTAGGTGCATTTTCTAGTGTTCCGCATGGTGTTTTGCACACCGAAGATATTAGGGTTTATATACATGCAAATGTTGAAGAGTTTGGGGAATTCAAACGAAGAGATATCTATCACAAACAACTATTAGATTATTCATTTGAGCTGAAACCCCAATACATAGGCCTCCGGAACAAGCACTTTGCATAATACATACATTTCCCCTGTTTTACGGAGGATGAATGGGTTAGGTACATTTTGAGTAGAATACATGACAATTTCATGTGGTTAAATGGACCATTCAAGATCACTAAAGATGCCATCAGGGTAGTTACCAGACTACACTCATCCAGTGGGATTCCTGTTCTTAAATCTGTAAAGAACCAAACTGTGAGTGAGGCTACCGGATCTAAGTTTGACAAAAGAGCAATGACAATAGATGACATCACTGATCCGGATGTCAAGTTTGCTTCTATGATCATTGGATATAAGATATATCATTCTAGTAGAGAAAATTCTGTACCTGGAACTGCCATCTACACAGCTTATGAAATGTTAAGAAAGGATGCAGACTATGATCTTTGTCAGCTTCTCTTAAACCAACTCTTGGAGAATCTGCAGAAAATCAAGAAAGACAAAAAGAATTCATTCAAGTATGGTGGATTGATATTATGCTTATTCTTCTACTTTATGAATGAGCTTTTCGAATCTAATGGCTGGGTATGGGAGAATGATAGACCAGTAGCTATCCAAGTCAGAGATTATTTACATGGACTTGGTGACAACAAAGCACAAAACACAACTCTGTGGGGATATTTCAAGAACTTTCAGAACATGATGCAAGCAAGAGAAAGGATTCCTCAGTCTCTTGTTGAAAAATACAAAGACACAGTATGCTTTATGGTAGAGACAGATCAGTGCCTAATGGAGGCAGTAGAACCAAGGACAGTTTGGATCATGCCCATGGGGTATGAAGTTGATGAATAGATTGTGGAGCTGCATGTTCAACACATGCTAAGCCAACCTAATGATCCAAAAGCAGAAAGGTTTGGAACCTTTGAGGAGCTGAGTATAAAAATCCATGTTGAACTCAGAGAACTAGAGATCAAGAGGAAGGTGAGAAAAGAAGTAGAAAATATTGTTCAAGGCCTTGGCATCTCAAAGGAGGCACTTGATGCCCACAAGAAAAGAATGGAAAGGGCTGAGGAAGAGAAGAAAGAGGCAGAAAAGCAAAGCAAGGAAAGTGCTCAGGTAGAAACCTCCACCCAGACCAGATCATCAAAGAAATCTACACCTGTCACAGCCAAAAGCTCAAGAACATCAAAACTAAAAGTCCAGGCATCCAGCAAAAGAGAGAAAAGATCAAAGACAAAAGCCACAAGGGCTTATGCAAGTCAAAGGGATGAAGAGGAAACTGAATCAGATGAGGAGATCAGGAAACTAAAGAAGAAGAAGAAATCATCCGGTCAAGGAGAAGAAGAGAAGGAAGAGGAATTTGTTGAAAAACCTACTCTCTCCTTAGATGATGTAGTAAAAGCAGTCACTGTGGATGGCAACCTACAACCCTTAACAGAATTCTATGATGATTATAATGAAGCAGATAAAAAGATTCTGGAGGAAGCCACAGTTAAGTTTTTGAACATTTACAATAAAGCTTTTATTGAAATTATCTCTCTAATTCCTAAGAGTCTAGAGAAGGAGTTGGAAATAAGAAAGACCAATGCCATGGAAAAAGACCTTGAGATCCGGGAACAGATAGCTATTCAGCTATATCCTTTAATTGATCCCAAGACAATGAACATGGTATTCAAAGAATGCAAGGATGAATTCAGGAGCAAAGCAAGGATGAATTAGCTTATGCTTGGTGAGACTGACAAGGTAGCCAAGGACACTAAAGAGATTCTCTAGAAAACCTTCAAAAGGTTCAATCTTCCTATCATAGAGGACTTGGGTACTGATCCCTCCACCACAAATGTTGCAGAAGAAGCTCCTGAGAAAATGTCAGAAGAGGTGGGCCCCGAACAGACTAACATTTCCCCTCCGGTTTCCCCTACAGTCTCTGGATCTAAAGAAGAAGAAAAATCACAGGAGAAAGAAGTAGAGGTACAAGAAAAAGAAGATGACAGTGCGAAGACCTCAACAGAAAAGACCACAACTGCTAGTAGTGAGAATGTAGGAGGAGAGAAAACTCAAAAGGACAGCTCCAAGATTGCAGAAGAGAAGAAACATCTGTCTCTAGCAAGAGACACTGCACAAACTGTCCAAGAATTCCTGAACAAAGAAACAATGGAGATTGATGAACCGGAGCTTCTACAAGGTCCATTCAATTTTGATTCTCTTTCTCCGGTACAAACTATGAAGATAGCTTCATTCACTAATGCAAAAGTGAAAGAAAAACTCCTAAAGTCTCATATGAAAGACTGTGAGTTGATAGAAGCTGCTTCTGGAGTGCTTGAAAAGATTATGCCATCGGTTCAAAAAGATCCCATAGCCTCCACTTCCGGTAATCTCAAAACCTTAGTCAATAGTGTTAGTACACATTTTAATTCTCTAGAAAAATCAGCTGAAGAGAAGGTCCGGAAGGAGTTTTTGGATAAAAGGTTCTCCGAGGTACAGGGTTTGATCATTAATGATAGGAGAAACATGAACATTGGGATAAAGAGCTTAGAAAATGCTCTTAAGGATGGCGGTGAAATATACAAGTTTTGTATCTCCTGGTCCAAGGTAACAGTGGAGATTGAGAAGAAAATAAAAGAGCAAGAGGACAAACTACTAAGCTTGTCTCAAAGTTTTGATCCTCTTTCATCCTCCATAATAAATCAAGAATGTCAGACTATTGCAATCACAAATACAATAAAGAATTTTGAGAAGGAAAGAAAGAACATAATTAACCGGATGGGTGAACTTAGAAGGATTATTATCCCTAAGTTAGAGGCCATGCATGAGGCCATAAGTGAAGCCCAAATTACAGCCCAGAGCAATGATCTGACAGATCTAAAAAGGGCAGATGTGTTTGCATTCCTATTGAGTGGGCATATCTCAATTTTGGACAGGATGAAGCAGAGTTGGGCAACAGAAGTTGTATAGTTGAAGAACACTTTTGCAGACATACTTAAGTATATGTAAGTACAACTCGTATATATATACTTATGCAGCTAAGTATAGTTAAATTTTTGAAAATTTTGGTATGCGGACCCTACCCTTTGCCATTGATGTCAAAGGGGGAGTGAGGAGCAGTGAAATATGAGGAATCCAACTAAGGGGGAGCTCTGGAAAATATATATAAAGATAGAGCATTAGCCAAGGGGGAGCTTAGTGTAAACACTTAGTCATTTTTCACTAAGTGTTGCCATCAATGCCAAAGGGGGAGATTGTTGGCAAGAGACACTATATACATTCATGATTGTTGTCATTTATGGCAACAAAGTTCATCCCACACATCCGTAGGACATGGTGTGTCTCTACCGGAAGTCAGAATGTGGTGGTCCGGTAAACAAGAATAGAGCATGTGGCAAGGTCCGACAAACAGGTCTGGATCTCTCAGAGGAAGTATCTTGGTGAAGTATGGATTTGGGAAAGTCAAGAGGACTACCTTGAGTAATAGATTCCAAGGATTTAGCCTCCGCTGATGGACAGGGAAAAAGATATGAATAGTTGAGTACTGGATTCCTGAGTGACAGTGTGAACAGAGGAAGAACTGACTGACAGAACATCAGATTACTTTCTGGATGTGTTACTAATGGTGGTAAAGGTTATGAAGGCATGAATCATGTTTGGCCGACATGATTAATGATTTCTACAAGCATATACTTGATCCGCATTACTTGATGTGCAAGGATTCAGCTGACAGAACAAAGTTTGTGAGAAAATTGACTGTTCCGGGTGCTGACTAGAAAGATAATGAAATCACTTGTGCGGATATATATATAGGATGGATTTAGTTATGAGAAGTGTTGTGGTGACATATGATATGCGAATAAAAGTAGAGCAGAGCAGAAACAGTTAGGAAGGTCTGGTATGTGAAAGGAAAGTAGCATAAGAGAAGAGGAAAGATGAAGTGCAGCAGATCAGTCTACTGAGCCTAACCGAAACTGAACTCCAGCATATGTGGATGCTACCAATCAGTTCAAGTCTGTGATTCTTATCACTTTGTAGACAGTGTGTCTCTTGTAGGCAGTGTGCCTCTTGTGAGTAGTGTGCTGGGGTAGTGAGCCCTAATTGGCAAGTGCCATTTTTGTAATTCCTTATTCTTCTAACAGAGAATAATCTTTGGGTTAATCACCCCGTGGTTTTCTCCCTTAACAGGGTTTCCACGTCAAAAATATTGTGTCATGTGTATTTCCATTTCATGGTTATGTTTGTTTGAATTAATACTGCATTAATTAATAAGAAAGTTCAGAAAGAAGAAATAATTTGGATAACTGATTCACCCCCCCTCTCAGTTATCAACAAAATGGGGCTCAGGGGCCCAATCTAAATGCTAATAAAGACCAAAAAAGGCCCTTGGGACTTGGGTTCCCACGCCCAAGTTCAACCTATTTTGCTGGGATCCAAATTTAAATGTGTCAACTTGGGCCCTCTCAAAAGGTTTGCCTTTGTCAGCCTATTCAATTTGAATTATGAAAGTTAATGGGAGGAATGCATATATAAACATGTTTAGGACTTAATTTTACAACTAGATGGATAATGTGAACTTGTGGCTTTGAACTAATGGATTTCAAGGCATTCATTGTGTTGCAGAGCAGAAGTGTGTTGTTATTGTGTTTGTTTATTGCAGATTTGGCTTCATCAATCCATCTCCTCATGATTTGAAGGCTCCTCATCTCCATGAGGGTTTCACCTCAATGGTGACATCTATTTGTGTTTCAATCAATCTATTTTATCATTGGTTTAGCCTCTGCCCTCCCTTGGGCACACACTCTATCTATATAATAGCTTCAAACTAGCACCATCAAGTTTTGACAGAGGAAGTCAACAAAGCCAAAATAAATTCAAGACCATTATGTCAGAGGTAGTTGTGGTAGATATTTTTCTTGACCAACCTAATTTTGGGACAACCAGACTATTATAAATAGGGCAGTGGGCCATTGTAAAGGAGGTTGGTTGGGCAATGTTTATTCTATTAGAAATGAAGGTAAACAACTATCAATAAAAATCTAATTACAACTATAATATAAATATTTAACTATGCAGAACCAAAATGGAGATAGTATGAAATCGACATAAAGAAATAACAGAACAAAAGATCAAACACATAACACAATGTTTATGTGGAGAAACCCTTTCAGGAAAAACTCCACATAAGAAGAGATGCACTAGTTTGTATTAACTTCAATAGAGCTTACAATAGAACACTATCAATCTCCTCTTTAGTCTTCAATCCAGCAGCACCTATTTTTTTAGTCTCAACTTTCTACTCTACTTGTTCACAACCATAATACAATATCCTCATAAAAGGGTTGCCTTCTAGGGAAGGAAAAGCCAACATAACCTCTACCATCAGGTCTATGACCTAATGATGAATGGTCCAGATTTACAATGAAGTATATATATATGATTTACAATGAAGTGTATATATATATATAATGTGGCTTTCACCCCACTAGGGTGCATGGCCCCTGGACCTCGCCATCGGGGAGGTCATCTCCCTCGGATCTCATAGAGGGGAACCCCTTGTATGCCCCCAGAATGAAATATACTCTATAACTAACATCTGTTTGGGACCGAGATCAAACATGTGGCTGAAATAATATTGCTACTTGGTGAAACCTTTCATCCCTTATGGGTGATTTACAAACAATAATAGGAATAATAAATTACATAGGATTTACAAGGTTGATAGCACATTAATCCTAACATATTCATTGAGCCAATTCTTAGACTGCAGAAGAAGAATTGATAATCTTTCGAGCCTTTGTGTATTCTCTTCAAGAGTGGATTGAATATTTTATGATTGTACCTCTGAGTCTTCTTGTAACTTGTTCTCTATTCACCAATGAAGAAGAAGTGACACCCTATTCTCATTTCTGTGCCTATTGACTCTTTCTTTTGAGTTTAAGATATTTATGTATGCCTTCATTTTTAGTTTCAAAGAATGATGTTAGTAAGTAGTCTAAAATCATGCTCCTTTGAGCTCTTGGAAGCCATGAGGTAATATTGTAAGTTAAATCGGGATGCACTATGGCTTTGTCACATCAATCCAAATCTCATTTCCTGGCACATCGCCTTAGAATAGATTTCCCTTTAAGTTTCTCTTTTCTCTTTCCTCCCCCAACATTTTGAAGGAATTAATGAGAATCTTAAGAAGAGATGACTTCTAATATCCTGGAGATTATCTTGTGATTTGCAAAATGAGTCCCATAGTCATAGGATTTCCCATTACTTTTTTGGTATCCTATGTCAAAGATTCAATTCCTAGGTACAGACAACAAAAACCATCAACATGAATCATGGAGTGTCATGCATAAGTGTACAAAAGATGGATACTTCATCAGCAAAATCTTATCCCTAATTAGAGCCTGCAAGGTTCTAATGAAAACCCACTGTAAGTCTCAATTTGGTAGGGTATAAGGTATTTGTGAGAATAGTGCTTGATATCTATAGATGAAATCAGTAACTTTCTCATTCACTCCTTGACAACAATGGATGTGGTTAATGAAGGTGACTTGCGTACCAATGTTGGCCTAGAAGTGTTGCAAGAATTGATTAACCATATGCTCAAAAGAAGAATTAAAATGATTAGGAAGAGATCAAAACCAATCCAACGTGGTGTATTTCAACGACCACAAGAATAACTCTACTAAAAATGCATCTTGAAAAATAAAGTCACTGCACAAGGTGGTGAATTTAGAGACATGTGTATGGGATCACTTTTCCTAGAATACTTTACAAAATATGGTGCCTCAAAGCCTTAATGGAAGGGGATACCAAGGATTGCAAGTGATAGTAGTCTACATCTATAATAGATAGGAATGAGAGGTTGCACAAATGAAGTGGATAAAGAAGCAAGATGTTGTTGTAAGGAACTAATGTTTTGGAGAAGTTGGTTAATAACAAGATTAGTGGTATGCGTGAGCATGGAGGTAGGAGTTGAAGTGAGGGGAAGAGAGAGCTGATGGGAGGCTCTAAGGTTACTGTTGCAAGTATGGGCCTAATTGGTGTTGTCATTGATGTCAACATACTCTTGTTGCATTGATGATAAGGATTGGATGAGCTATATGTTGAGGATATTGAGAAAATTAGTCCTATCAGGAATAGAGAAGAAAAGTGAAGACAGTGAGGTAAAGATCCCAACTAAGATGAAGATCAGAGGATGTGCATCAAAGAGTTTGTAGATATGTGTCTTAAGATGATCTAGTAAAGATTTTAGAGGTCCGCATGAAGATCTGAAGAAGTTATGGCCACTTAAGTAAAACTAGTTATGGCAGATGTTCAGAGGTGACAGAATGACACAGATAGGTCCGGTGAGATCCAGAAATGCAATATCTTGTTCTATAGATTTGGCAGTGTTTAGGAAGTCAATGTGAATTGACAACTCAATTGGTTCATGGTCTAGAGGTCTGCAAGCATCTATTCCAATATGATAGTGATGACAGACTGTGCTCTTGAGGTTCTGGATGAAGGAGAGAATGATTTCAGTAAGTAGAAGTAGTGTAGATGTTCTTGGTGATGCATGAAAGCTTGTGGAGGTCTCTGGATTGTGTCTAGTTCTTGTTGGTGGTCCGCATTGAAGATTGAGCTTGCAATTGAAGAATTAGTTTCAGATGATGGTGTTCTTCCTAAGTTTAGCTGACCGGATGAGTTACACATCCTGCGGATCATCTTGAGATGTTATGTGAAGAATGGCGTGTTCTTAAAGGAAGATTGAAGTCTCAGATCTGTGTGGCCGCCAACATGTTGATCCGCATAGTCTTTTTGTAATTAGTCATGTTGTATTTATGTATTTGCTCTGTAATGTATGCCAACTTGAATGATTATTCCAAAGTCAAATGTCTTGTATAAATAAGAGGTTGTGAAGTCATTGCAAAAGTATCATGGAGATGAGTGTGTGGTAAAGAGGAGCAGAGTGAAAGGCAGAGCAGAAGTATTGGGCTTAATGGAACTGACTCAAGCATGGTGAAGATGCTATTCTTTAGTTCAAGTATGTAATATCTATTATTCTGTAGACAGTGTGTCTCTTGTAGGCAGTGGGCCTCTTGTGAGTAGTGTGCTCAGGCAGTGAGCCCTAATTGGCATGTGTCATTTTGTTCTTCTTATTCTTTTAACAAAGAATACAATCTTGGGTTAGTCACTCCATGGTTTTTCCCTTAATCAGGTTTTCCACGTTAAAATCTTGGTGTCTTATGTATTTCTGCTCTTGATTTAATGCATTATGTTTGCATGATTAATTCATTATTATGTTGCTAAATAACAAAGTGGATTTAAGTGATTAATTTGAAGAAAGTTTTGGACAACTGATTCACCCCCCCTCTCAGTTGTCTGTCCTGAATCTAACAATTGGTATCAGAGCTAAGTTCCTCTAAAAGAGCTTAACCACTTAAGGAGATCCAGGGTGTCATCCTACAAGAAGGATAGTCCTAGGTTTGATGGAACCAATTACACTCTTTGGAAAAGCCACATGGAATGTCACTTGCAATATATGGGAACACAATATTGGATCATAACTTCAAAGAAGTATGTTCCCCCACAGAATGGTCCGAGAACTATAGATGAAATTAGAGACACTGAAAACAATCTTCAGGCTAAAGAAGCTCTACTAAGTGCCTTATCTGATTCAGAACTGACAAATGTTATTAATCTAAAAACTGCATTTGAGATTTGGGAAAAATTGGAACTTTTGCATGAAGGAGATAAGTATGTCAAATGTGCCAAGCTATAGAGTTTGAAAGGAAAATTTGAAAACCTAAAGATGAGAGAAGATGAAAATATCACTACATTTATGCCAAGAGTAAATGAGCTTGTTTGTGGCATTAGACATGCTGGTGGAGTCTTGGATGAAGATGAGATTGTTGCCAAAATTCTCAGATCCCTTCCTGATTCTTACAAATACAAGGTTGCTGCTATTGAAGAATTCAGATCCTATTCAAATATCACAAAAGATCAATTGGTTGGTATATTAGCTACATTTGAATTGTCTAAGTTTGGAGATGCACCCCCCAAGACTGAATCTGCATTCAAAGCTAGTGCCTCTATAAAAGGTAAACAAAAGTTTGATCTAGGAGAGAACTCTTCAAAGAAACTATCATGGTATGAAAAAGAAAGAAAAGATCTGGAAGAAGATGAAGCAAAAACTGCTCAACTTGAAGCCCTTATTACAAAAAGACTGCCAAGAGGATCTGATAAGTATGAAGGGAAATTGCCTTTTAAATGTTTTAACAGCAATAAGATTGGTCATTTTGCCTCAAGGTGTCCAGAAAGATTTTCAAGACCAAATCCTAACAGATCAAGATTCCAAAAGAAATGTTACTATGTTCATGAAGATGATGATGATGAAGGAGTAACAGATGATGAATCAGAGACATGAAACAAATCCAGAAGTGACTGGGTGTTTATTGCCATCAAGGAAGAAGATCCAATGCCCTCTAAATCAATCAATCATAACATAGTAGAGAGAGCTCTAGATGCTCCCACCATATGACAGGTGACAAAAATAAGTTCATAGATTTGGAAAGATATGAAGGAGTGTAAAATTTGGTGATAATTCTACTAGAAGAATCAGAGGTAGAGGAACTATTTCTTTTGATGGAAAGAACAAAACTATTAATGTACTGTATGTTGAAGGTCTAAAGTACAATCTTCTCAATGTCGGATAGTTGGTGGACAAAGGCTATGATCTCTGATTCAAAAATAGAAAATGCAAGATCTTTGAAAGCTCCGGAATAGAGATTGCATCCGGTACTCAAACAAAAGGTAATATCTTCCACTTGGTTGGTACTGGCAAAAGTTGTTTATTTGTTCAAATTGATCAGAGTTGGTTGTGGCATAGGAGAATGTGTCATGTGAATTTTGATAATATCATCAAGATAAGAAACACTCAGGCTGTAAGAGATCTTCCAAGACTGGTGAAACCTACTAATAGTTTGTGCAAAGAATGTCAGTTGGGTACGCAAAGCAGAGTCTCATTCAAAAGTAAGGAACAATCTTCTACTGGATTATTGGACATAGTTCATACTGATCTATGTGGTCCGACAAGAATCAGGAGTGTGCAAGGTGATAGATACTTCATGTTATTAATTGATGATCACTCCCAGATGATGTGGGTGACTTTTCTGAAAGAGAAATCTGAGGCTCTTGAGAAATTAAAAATCTTCAAGGCTATGGTAGAAAATGAAGCTGGATTGAACATAAAATGTCTGAGATCTAATAGAGGTGGAGAATTCACATCTGGTGAGTTCATAGAATTCTATGAGAAATATGGGATAAAAAGATAGTTGTCTGCTCCAAGGACTCCACAATAGAATGGAGTAGTAGAAAGAAAGAACCAAACCATCCAGGAAGCTTCTAGAACCATGATGATGGAAGCAAATGTTTCTCAGATCTACTGGAGAGAAGCTGTAAGCATTGTAGTCTATACTCTTAATCGAGTACAAATCAGAAGCAATACCGATAAGACTCCTTATGAACTCTGGTTTGGAATCACTCCCACTGTGAAGTATTTTAGAGTCTTTGGTAGCAAATGTTACATTAAAAGAGATGAAGATCTAGGCAAATTTGATGCTTGAAGTGATGAAAGAATATTCTTGGGTAATTCTACTCAAAGCAAAGCTTACCAATGTTATAACAAGAGATTGAGGAAGATTGTAGAACGTACAAATGTGAAGGTTGATGAAGGTATTAAAAAATCCTCAAGGTTTTATGAATATGATGAAGATGATCAGAATGATGTTTTTGTTCAAGAAGTCCAAGCCCCTTCTAAAATTTAGATTCAGACTAATCCGGTGAATCAGGAAGAAGAGATAAGTTTGAATGAACTTGTTCAAGAAATAGAAGTGCAAGAAATTCCCAGGTATGTAAGACTGAATCATTCTAAAAATCAGATCATAGGTGATAAAAGAAAAGGTGTTCAAACAAGAAGAAAGATTGCTCAAGACTCAAAAGAGTATTGTTTGATTTCAAAGATTGAACCAAAGTCGGTAAATGAAGCTTGAAATGATGAAAGTTGGACTAAAGCAATGGAGGAAGAGCTGATGCAAATTGAGAAAAACCACACTTGGGATCTTGTTCCCAGACCTAGAAATAAGAATGTAATTGGAACCAAATGGGTCTTCCAGAACAAACTGAATGAAGTTGGTGAAGTAGTCAGAAACAAAGCCAGATTGGTTTGCAAGGGTTACTCTCAAGTTGAAAGAGTTGATTTTGAAGAAACTTTTGCTCCGGTGGCAAGAATTGAAGTAGTCAGGTTATTTCTTGCCTTTGCTGCCTTCAAGGATTTCAAAGTATATCAAATGGATGTCAAATCTACCTTCCTAAATGCTGACTTGGAAGAAGAAGTATACATTGAGCAACCGGATGGTTTTCAATTGTTTGATCATGGTGATATGGTCTACAAGTTGAAGAAAGCACTGTATGGACTTAAACAAGCCCCAAAAGCCTAGTATGAAAGACTGGATAAGCATCTTTTAAAGATTGGTTTCAACAAAGGTACTGCTAACAGTAACTTGTACTTCAAAATTGATCATGAAAATATCTTGATTGTTGAAGTGTTTGTTGATGATATCATTTTTGGAGGAAAAGATAGTATGTGTAAAACTTTTGCAAATCAAATGAAAAGTGAGTTTGAGATGTCCATGTTTGGGGAAATGAATTTCTTCTTGGGTCTGCAAATCATTCAAACAAAGAAAGGAATCTTCATTTCTTAGACCAAATATGTGAAAGAATTGTTGAAGAAATTTGGGATGGAAGACTCAAAACCAATGAGTACTCCCATGGCAACTAGATATAAATTGAGCAAAGATGATGACTCTCCTAAGGCTGATCAGAAAAAGTACAAGTCAATGATTGGAGGATTATTGTATCTCACTCAAACTAGACCTTGCATTATGAATGTTATTGGTCTTGTTCCTAGATTCCAAGCTGATCCTAGAGAATCTCATGTCATCGCAATCAAGAGGATTTTTAGATATCTAAAAGGGACAATTGAGTATGGATTGTGGTATCCTAGAGATCATGATTTTTCTCTTCATGCATATACAGATGTGGATTGGGCAGGAGATGTGGATGACCGGAAGAGTACCAGTTGTGGAGCATTCTTTTTGGGGAAGAGATTGGTTTCTTGGTTGAGCAAGAAGCAAGAGGCAATATCTCTATCCACTACAAAAGCAGAATATATTGCAGTAGCAGGTAGTTGTACTCAAGTATTGTGGATGAAGCAAATGCTAAGATATATCAGAGTGGAGTATGAGGAGTCTATCACAATCATCTATGATAATTCAAGTGCAATAAACATATCAAAAAATCTAGTGTTGCATTCAAAGACTAAACATATATCCATCAAGTTTCACTTTTTGAGAGAGCAAGTGAACAAGAATGAAGTCATATTGGAGTTTGTGCCTTCCAAGGATCAGATTGCAGATATTTTTACTAAACCTCTACCTAAGGACTCTTTTGAGTATCTCAAGGAGAAGTTAGGGGTTATTACCCCTTCGGTTCTAAATTAAGGTGCACTGATGTGCATCAGTCCGATGGATCTCACACTCATATCTTGTGGTCTAGATTGATGATGGCAAGTTGCTACTCAGGGGGAGCAGCTGGTATGACTCTGAAGTAATACAAGTATGTGCCTTTTTCCATTGATGTCAAAGGGGGAGAGAAGACATGTGAAAAAAAAGTAGTTGCTAATCAAAGGGGGATTAGTAAAGGAAGAGAAGACATGTGAATGGTTGTTGTTGATAGGGGAAGTTATGTCAGTGAGGAGAAGTTCTTGTCTTGATGGTTAAAATAGTTTTTCACATCATATGTTGCCATCAATGACAAAGGGGAGATTGTTGCAAGTATGGGCCTAACCAGTGTTATTGATGTCAACATACTCCTGTTGCATTGATGATAAGGATTGGATGAGTTGTATGTTGAGGATATTGAGAAAATTAGTCCTATCAGGAATAGAGAAGAACAACGTAAAGATCCTAGCTAAGATGAAGATCAGAGGATGCACATCAAAGGGTTTATGGATATGTGTCTTAAGATGATCCAATAAAGATTTCAGAGGTCTGCATGAAGATCTGAAGAAGTTATGGCCACTTAAGTAAAACCAGTTCTAGCAGATGTTCAGAGGTGACAGAATGACATAGATAGGTCTAGTGAGATTCAAAAATGCAATATCTTGTTCTGCAGATTTGGCAGAGTATTTAGGAAGTCAATGTGAATTGACAACTCAATTGGTTCATGGTCTGGAGGTCCACAAGCATCTATTCCAATATGATAGTGATGACAGACTATGTTCTTGAGGTTCTCGATGAAGGAGAGAATGATTTCAGTAAGCTGAAGTAGTGTGGATGTTCTTGGTGATTCAGGAAATCTTGTGGAGGTCTCTGGATTGTGTCCAGTTTGTGTTGGTGTTCCGCATTGAAGATTGAGCTCGTAATTGAAGAATCGCTTCTGGATGAGTTACACATCTTGTGGATGATCTTGAAGATGTTCTGTGAAGAATGGTGTGTTCCTAAAGGAAAATTGAAGTCTCAGATCTGTGTGGCCGACAGTGTGTTGATCCACGTGAAGTCTTTTTGTAATTAGTCATGTTGTATTTATGTATTTTCTCTGTAATGTATGCCGACTTGAATGATTATTCCAAAGTCAAATGTCTTGTATAAATAAGAGGTTGTGAAGTCATTGCAAAAGTATCATGGAGATGAGTGTATGGTAAATAGGAGCAGAGCGAAAGGCAGAGTAGAATTATTGGGCTTAATGGAACTGACTCAAGCATGGTGAAGATGTTATTCTTCAGTTCAAGTATGTAATATCTATTATTCTGTAGACAGTGTGTCCCCTATAGACAGTGGGCCTCTTGTGAGTAGTATGCTTGGGCAGTGAGCCCTAATTGGCATGTGCCATTTTGTTCTTCTTATTCTTTTAATAGAGAATACAATCTTGGGTTAATCACCCCGTGGTTTTTCCCTTAATCAGGTTTTCTATGTTAAAATCTTGGTGTCTTATGTGTTAATGTGTTTCTGCTCTTGATTTAATGCATTATGTTTGCATGATTAATTCATTATTATGTTGTTGAATAACAAAGTGGATTTAAGTGATTAATTTGAAGAAAGTTTTGGACAACTGATTCACCCCTCCTCTCAGTTGTCTGTCATAAATCTAACAGTTACCACCTAGAAAAATTCAACTATAATGGATGTGAGGGAAGAACAAACCCATATTGGTTAATGGGGTTCATAGCCCATCCAGATGAGCCAGCACCTGCACTTCCTTATTGTGCAGTGCTAATAGTCATGTGTGAAGATGTAAATGTTTGTGTGCATGAAGTATCCATAGGAACTAAAAGATTATAACCTGTGATATTGCAATGAGGGTCTTGAGGTGCCATACAGTAGCTTTCTAATGATGGAGTATCATTGTGCATGATATGGGCAATACCATAGAGGAAATCAAGACCATTAAGATGATTAGCTAACATGAAGCAGATAGCCTCAACTAGTGGAATAATATAACTAGGTAATTCCTCATTATCCAGATAGTCTTGGTAGTATGCTAGGTAATGATCTAACTCATAGATCTTCTCTGGTGGGACACTACCTAACGCAGCCTCATGGTCAAAGGCTACCTCAACATCATGATAATTAGTCACCAAAAGAGTGGATGATGAAGAGAGAAGAGTTGTTACAACATTATCCTAAGAGAAGTTTGTAAAGTCTAGTGTTGACCTAATGAGGGTGTTAGGGGCACATGAATAATCCATTGCAGCTTGTCACAAACTTCTATAGAGGATATAAGTTGAGTTAGCTGACTAAGTCATAAAGCTCATAAACTAGGTTTTGTCCTCACAACACACAATAAAATATGATGGAGTTTGTTGTGCTTTTAAATGTTGAGAAGAGTGTATTTAAGTGTTAAATAACATTCAGTTCACCAAAATGTAGAGTGGACCACAACAACAAAGAAAATGTTTAAATGTTTAAATGTTAAAACATGTCAGGTTTTCCAAAAATGTAGAGGAAAAATTACACCTTGACTATAATGCATTAACTAAGGGAATTTTCCACTACAACTACACCAGGATCTATTTTAGTTTTACTATCTACTTGTTTTTGACAAACTAATGTTACCAGATCCTTTTTGGACTAAAATATGAAAATAGAAACTACGTTAGTTGCTAGAATGATAAAGGAAAGCTAACAAAATGTTGAAAATAATAGGCTATAGACATAATCTTGAAATTTCAAATATATAATGGAAAAGGTGGGATATAGAAGATCCTGGTATCAAAAGATGGAGCTCTCTGCTAGGGATGTATAGCACAACAAGAAACAAAATGCCAAACTAGTAATCTTCAGGTGACAAGAATAGGCTAAAATCAAAAAGTGATGTATAATATAACTTGGAATGAATGAAATGAATAACAAGAAAATAAAAGGGTTTGAGTGAGAGATCATAAAACCAAAAAGAAGGAATGGGTCTCCTCACTGAAATCTATAACCTGCAAGAGAAAAGAAAAATTTGTTGGGGCTGCTTAGGAGCTTGTCATCAGGTCAAGCCCCTATTTTGGTCTTTCGACCTCCATGGGTAGCCAAGATGAAAAAATGGAGAAACAAGTGTGTGCTACTACTTTCTATCTGCGAATATAATTAAATAAGAATAGTGACAAGGTATTTGAAAAAGTAAAATTAATCTACTCAATCCAAAGAGAAAACTAGTGTAATAATCTTGAGAGAAAGAAAGGAACACAAGGTAACCCACATAATGCAACCAAGTAGAACAATGGATGACACTAAAATAAGAAAATAAAAGAGAGCAAAATGAAACCCAATCACCTAGTAAACAAGTGCAAACTATCCAACTGAAGTAGAATAATCCAGTAAGAAATGGTCTCACAAAACCCCATGAAGGAGCCACAAAACCTTAGAGAAAAACTCACATTAGCATGTATACAATAGTGTTATCCTCAAAATTAGCTGTGCTCATTTTGTAGGATTACCCCTACGAAAATTGTTTGTTTTGTAGCCTACAACTCTAAGCATGTAAATCGAGGTGAATCTTCTTGCCCTCATGTGTAGTCCTCTAACCCTTGAGAATCTTTTGAGTATCCCCTCAACTTGGTTTCTCAAAGTTTGCAAAAATTAAACAAGTAAGCAAACTTGTCAAACAGGTGAGTTTGATAGTTTTAAGGTGTTAGAAAAAATTTCTATTTTACATGCATAGGCGGTACTTTTCCCCACCCTTACATGTTAAGGCCTTTTTGAGTCACATGCATGGGCAGAAAATTTTACTGCAGTGATGCATGTTGTTACCCTTCATATACCTGAGTGGCAAATAACATTATCCAAGCATCTATCAGTTCACATGAACTGTCATTAATGTCGATGTGAGTTCTTTTATTTTGATACTTTAAATGGTTTTTTGTTAGTTTTCTTTTTTTATTATTACATTTCCTCTACCTCCATGTATGCTTCCACGCACCTATTCTTTTCCTCGAGGATCTTCGACACATGCAAATGGATCTTGCTGAACATATACGAGTTAGACTCTCCATCAGTTTTTTAATCATTTTTGCTAGGTAGGGTGTTTCTTGTTTTCTCATTCATTTTCATTTTTATTTGTGAAAGGCTAGGGTTTTTAATTGTTGCATTTTAGATTTTGTTCATGCTTTACTATTTTACAAAAACCCTAGCATTTTCTTATGTTAAACCTATCATTTCTATATATTAGTTTATCAACAATCCCTCACTGAGTATCGAGTTTTTGTTTTAAAGTTAGGGCTTTGTATTTTTTCTTCATAGTGGTTGGCATTTTATGCCGACCATTCATTTTTCCTTCATGAGTCAGGTTCATTGTTACTTGCAAAGGAAACATTTCTCACCGTCTTGTCATAAACATCGAGTCTTCACCCACATGTAGTGGCAGAAATTTCTACCGCCCATACAAAGAATCTTTCAACCCATCCTGTATGTGTAAGCGACGATTTTCACCACCAATAGACAAATGTTTTACTATTCGTTGCATGCTTGAGTGGGCATTTTCACCATTTACACATGAATAATGGTCCTATCTCAAAAGTGTAGGAGTGGCAATTTTCACCGCCCATACACAAGTATCATCATTTTCTTCCCATATGCATGGGCAGTGATTTTCACCGTCGATGCATATGTTATGCTTTATCAAGAAAATGCATGGGCGGTGAAAATCACTACCCATGTCTTTGTATTTATATCTACCCTAAGTGTAAGGGCGGTAAATTTTGCTGCCCCTACACAATGATTGTAACATAAACCTACCCTTTGCAAAATAAAAATCCAATATGCTTGAGTGGGCATTTTTGCTGCTCAAACACTTTGCATTATTAAGTTCTTCCCAAGATGCAAGAGCGGGCATTTCTACCGCTCCTACATAAAATGAAACATCTCCTACATGCAGAGGCGAACATTTTTGCCACCCGTGCATCACTATCCCAAAATTCTCTAACTCAGGAGAATTTTCACATCTAATAGCTTTAGCCTGCTTTCGCCCTGCTTCTTGCTTCAATTTCTCTCTAGCCCCTTCAAGCTCGTGCTTTTGACCATGATTTTCAATAATGCAGTTTCCCATGTGCCAAATTTTCCCTAACACTGTAAAATCATGCCTTCTATTGTTGAAGTTGCTTCTGCAAGATTGTTAAGTTCTCTTTCTCAAACAAGGGAGTTCGTCTTTCAAATGACCGATCCCTTGCCAAAGAAATTCAAAGATATGAAGTACAAATACTAGGGTGTGTTCCCCATAACTTTAGTCACATCAAATGTGGATGAGATACGGGATATAGAAATAGGTCATGTGGATCTGGCTGAATTTGTAGAAAGCACAAAGCAAGAGAATCTGAGTCATTATATGAAGAGGATTGTGGACAACAATATCCATTTGGTTGTGTCTTTTCCTTTAGCATCTTACAAAACTGAATTTGTTCTTCAAGTAACTCATTTCTATAACAGAGATAACAGAATAGTGGCAGATGCACATAGTAACGTGATAATGAGGTTGGATGTAGAGTTCATTGACAAAGTCTTCATGTGTCCTGATACAGAGGAAAGTGCAGAGATTGATTTCAATATTACTTAGGAGTATGACAAAGATACTAAAAAAGAAAAAAGGATTATAAATACTAAACGGTTGAAAACTGCTAGGTCTAATCTTTCTAGATGGCCCAAGAGTTTTCCAAGGAGTGACTTTGTTGAAGAGGTTAGTGATTTGATAACTCTTTTTAGTAGAGTTAGAGGGCTACCTTCTTCCTCCACTTTTCATGAGTAGCTATATCCCTATATCAAAATCATCCTCCAAGGTAGATAGAATATTTTCTGGGGTGAGCAGATAAGTAATGCTCTTCATGAGAAATTAACCAAGGTGTCAACAACTTCTAAATTTTATATGATATCTTACTTGGTATATGCAGCTTCCTCTGAGAAGTTTTCTAGGGTTAACCTCATAAGGAGACTGAAGAGTCATTCCTGTGTATCAATATTACCCCCAATTGACTTTAAAGGGATCCATTCACCACTTCTAGAGGGTAAATGATGCTTTCTTTGTAGTATTTTTGTGTCTTTTTGATCCCCAATTGTAACAGAAGAGAGTGTAAGATGAAGCTTGGGAGGTAGTAAACAAGTTTGGTTGTCTGTATCTTCAATTCCCAACCTTTACTTATCTGAGGGTTGGCTATTTCCAGGGATATCCCTACATGCTACTTAAATTTCCTAGTGACAAAATTGTTTTGATGGATTTATGCCGATAAATGATTGTCGTACATAACAAGCAGATGGAGCTAAAGAAATCTGGCTTCAAGTTTCCTATAGAGATTGGCAGGTACTCTGTTGTTAATTCTGCAAAAGCTAAAGCTCTTGAGACTGAAATGCAATTGGTAACAATGAAGTAGTTCAAGAGGATAAACAATTTTGACTTTAGGAGGGTGAAGTACAAGATCAAGAGGAAGATTCTATCACATGTCCCAATGGTAGAAGATCCATGGGATAATCTGAGAACTCAGGAAGAAATTTGGAAACTGGATTACTGCATGTTAACTCTAAGTCAAATTGAGGACTTGGAACTATCAAATATTCCAGAAGGAATGGCAGATGATGCAGACATCGTGAGTCCTAGGTATGTGAAAGAAAATGTTGCTAGTTCTCCTTTGCCTGTAGTCTTATGGTCTAAGAAGGAGCTAACTTCAATAGGGAAAAGGTTTGACCCTATCCTGGCAAATACCAATGTGTGGTTGAAAAACAAGGGAATTTACTTGAAGGACTTTGTCACTAGTTCAGAGGAAGAGGTTTTAGAGCAAATTGGCAAAAAGGCTGAAATAAGAACTAAAAATAAAAGTGATGCACCAAGCTCATCTAAGGCTCCCAAGCCTAAGATAAAATTTGTATCAAAGGGTGGCAAAGCCAAAGTGATGGAAGAAGAAATGGAAACAGGTGAACATGCAACTGAAGAGCCTGCTACTGAAGAGATGGACACTAAGGAGAGGTCTTTAGAGGGAAAAGAGGATGAGTAGGGAGCAAAGAAAGAAGACAAACAAGAATAGTTAGAGGAGCCAATCATGTCTTCTGAACAAGACTTGACACAAGAACCTCAAACTTTTTCTTCTTTGCCCACTATACCTGTTTCAGATTCAATACCTATTGTTTCTAGTACTTTAGTTACTCCAATTGTCATATCATCTTTTGGTTCTTCTACACTATCTTCTTCTAGAACACTTTTTGATATTCCTAAAGCTATTTTTGATATTGTTTTAAGTTCTTCAAGATCTTTACCAAGTTTGTCTTCTTCTTCATATGACATTGGTGATCCAACAATTTTGGACCAACTTGTTTCAGGAACTTAGTAGGCTACTAATGTTAATGTGTCAGGTGTTGTTTTACAAACACTTCTCTAATAATCACTACAACTAGTGTGGGTGCAATTCCTTCTTTGCAAGCAATGGGTTCTAATCCAGATGTTAGTTCATCGGTGCTTCCTCCATGGCTCTCAGCCTACACTCCAAAGAGGAAAAAGCAAGCCATCTCTCTCCAGATGACTTCAAATTTGAGAAGCTAGTACCTATTAAGGTAAAGACTTAGAAGAAGCCCAAGACTCTTTCCCGGCTGTTGGAAGACAAAGGTCATAAATATGTGGAAATTGCTCAACCTCCACCAGATGCCACCATTGAGAATTTCAACATGAGTGATTATTCAATCTCTGGGATTGAACTAGGGAAAACTACTCATGAAAGTGCTAAGGCCAATGTGTAGTCAACTCTCAATTCTTTGATTATGAAATTTGATCATGAGAGAGAAAAAGGAGCAATACAAAGGCAATAGCTGAGCAACTAGCTGCAGTAATATAGAAGATCACCTTGTCATCTAAGGTCGTGGAACCTAAGGTAATTACTATGGAGGATCCTATTATACAGAAAGTAGAAAGGACTCATGCTAAGGGAAAAGTAGTTGAAGAATATCTTGAGAAGATGCATGAGCAAGGGGTACTTCTCCTAACAAGCACGGTTGAAAAGAAGAATAAAATGGAGAAAGTGAGAAATGAATTGGATGACTTGGTGGACACTTTGTCTCAGGATGTTGAATATTTGGATGCAAGTATGCAGAAATGGACTGACATGAAGAAAATGAAGGTGAAAACCTTGGTATCAATCGGAATCCTTTCTAACCATGAATCAAATGTAGATACCAAAGAATCATTGATTCACCATAGCAATGTGTTGAAAGATTTGCTCAAAGATTTGCAAAGTTCTCGAGAGCTCAGTGTGGACAGTGATGTTGAATTTCTTCACAAGTTGGAAGAGCTTTCATGTAAATTAACAGCTGATGGCCATCATTTTCTTTCAGAAGAAGAAATGGTCCAAGAATTCAAGAGTATGTTTCAAAGGGAATTTGAAGACAACTTTTTCATTTGCCTCTCTCGATAATATTCTAGACAACCAACTGACTCTGGATAATTTGAAAGCTAAGTTGACAAGTCACAAGAAAGTGGCCATTGCAGTGGAGGATGCAATAACCAAAGCCAGAGTTATTTCCAAGAACACTGCTGGTCCTAACAGCCTAGAAATGCAAATAATATTCACCATGTACGAAGATTTTCTCAAGAAGAATGAAGGGAAAAGTTAATTCAGATGTGCATGCCTTAGTAGATTTTTGTAGTTTTCATATGTACTTTATTTTTAGTTTTGGACATTTTCACATGTACTTTTTCAAGATGTAATTACATGTGAAAACAAGGAAAGTCCCAAATCAATAAGGACTCTTCTTGTTGAATAAGTAGAGTTAGTTGTATTTTCCCTATTTTTTCTCATGGCCTCTCACTATAATAGAGAGGGTGTCTTTGTAATTATTTACCTTTTAGTTATTGAAGAAAAACACTGCCAAAATTGAGAAGCATTTTTTAGACTTTGTGTTCAAGATTGTAAAACAAGATTTTATCAATAATAAGAAAGCAAGTGGGAATTCAAACTTTGTTTTGGGAATCTACTTGTAGTGTATAAGAGATGTTCTTATGTATTTTCTCTTGCACCATCTTATGTAATTGATCAAATAAGTATTGTGAAATCATATAATCTGGGAGGTGATCTAAAGCTGGTTTTGGATTCTTTGTGCTGCAACATTGCCTTTGGAATTTATATTATATGTTCATGAGTTGAAAATATTAGAAGACTTTGAGTTGCTATTTATTTTCTATGTTCATTAAATCTCTTGAAAGTGTACAGTGGAGACTTTGAGCTACATTCTACACTATATATTTCTCATTCCAAGTTAGCAAAAGAAATTATGAAAGACTCAGTGCTTCTGTGAATTTCTAGTTTATTTCACATTGGTATCATTTTGAATATTCTTATGTTCATTCAATCTTGATATTAGTTATTATTGTTCCAATAAGTAGTTTTTGAGTTTATCATACATTGTAAGGATTAAATTGAAACATCATTTCTGAAAAAAAGAGAAATAGATGATATGACACCATCCACAAGTTGGTTTATAGTGTACATAAATCTAGTTAAGTACTTATTGATTATAGTGAGCAATAAGAAGGGAGCCTCCCCTTTCTGAGAGGAGAGATTAATCTCATCACACTGTGGTTGATATAACCGTTTTGCCTTCAGTTAGTTGAAGACAAAATATTCACCCAATAGTTTTTGGTGACTCTACTAGGGAACAAATACACATCCAAGAGCCTCACACTTTTGGTTGAAGTATATTGATCTCATATTGTTTGTAATAGGTTGTTGTGTTTCTAAATCTTTGTTAGTTATTTTGCACTCTAGTTGAACCTAGGTATACTAGAAGTAGAAGAGCATAGGGAATTGTTGATCCTATTTTCAAGTTAATGCAACAAAATAATTTCAATCTTCTACCAAAGAGATCTCTTCAACATACACTAAGCTTTCCGCCTACCAACATGAGATCCCCCATACCAAGTGAAGCATCATGTGTTCTTAGAACTTCCCTTATCCCACAAGTTTCTAGGTTTGTAACTCTGCCTTTCAATCAGTGCACAATGGCTCTTCCTCCTCCAGGTCCATGGGGAAATGATTTTAGGCCTTTGAATCTCACTCTACCATTGCATGATCTGCCCCATAGCTCAAGAAAGAATTTTCCAAAGTTTTATGGTGATGGAAAAGTTCACCCCGATGAACACATTACAGCTTTTTACATTGCATGTGGTGTTCTAGGGGTAGAATATGAAGATGTATCTATAAGACTTTTTGTTGAGACACTTCAGGGTTTTGTTGCAGACTGGTTTTATCATCTTCCTTCTCAATCCATCACTAGATGGAATGTTCTACGAACCAAGTTTGAGGCTAGGTTCAAACCTGTTAAACATACGCACGCCCTCTTGGCTTAGCTCACTCAAATGAAGAAGGAACCACACGAACCCATGTGTGAGTTCATTCTAAAGTTTAACAAGCTAACCAACTGGATTCTTGCAACTACTCAGGCCATAGCTAAAAATCAAAAGTGTTTTTTCATAAACACTCAACTACCAGATCTAAGTTTTCTTCTATGGTGGGCTGGTCTGGCTGATTTGGAAGCAACTCAAACCTTGGCTACTAAAATTGAGGATGACTTGATCCTCACCAGAAAAATAAGGAAGGATACAAACTAGGCTAAGGGGCAAGCTTCTACAAGTACACCTTTGACAAGCACCACAGATCCCATGGTGTAAAAGTTGGCTAATGAATTGTTATCCTTGAGGAAACAAGTATCTCAAAATATGTCCTTTCCTTCCTACAAGGACATACCAAGGAGAATGTTTCCTAATGCTCCATATCAAGGTAATGATGCAAGGAACCAAGGACAAAACAGGGTTCCCCCAACACAAGGGAGACTTGCCTTGGAAGCACCGTCGGTTAATGCAACAATTTGATACTATGAAGCTGAACAAGAAAATTCCCCCCAACTTGATTTTGATCAGGATAATATCACCAACCTCTTCACGGAAGGAGAAGAAGAGTTGGCTGGTGATCAAACATTGGTTTCCTAAATTTTTAGGATGAAGCGAAACAAGGAGAAGATGCATATGGAGAGTCATATGTTGTTTTCACAAGGTCACATAATCAACTGAATCAACAAGTGGCTAACAAAGGAAAGCCTAAGGAAGATTCTCATCCTATAATCACCATTGCTAAGAGAGGCACACCTCTCCTTTCCAACCAAGGGACTTAACCCGTGAAAAACAAGTAGGTACGTCTAATATTCCTTCTACTCTTGTTCCTCAGACCAGTATTTCCAATCCAAGACCTCAAAATGAAAGTATTCATTCTCCCATGTCTACTTCATATCAATCATTTGATATAATAGATCATGCTAGAAAGACTAAAATTCAAATGTTTGAGGTCAAGTATTTGCAAGCTAATCTAGATCAGTTTGAATAGTTAGCTAAGTTTGTAAAAAATAAGGTTGCCCCTGTAGGGCAAGATTCTTCCCAAAATATTCCTTTTGTTTCTAAGACAAGAATCTCTCAGAACAATCTAGTTGCTACCCCTTCCACTCGGAAAATTGAGCCATTCTATGTTTCCTTGTTGATAAATGGTCATAAAGTTAGTAATTGTGTCATAGACTCGGGAGCCTCTGACAATGTTATGCCTACCAAGGTGGCAAACACCCTAGGTTTAACTTTGACAAAGACCTTTGGTAGAATCTTTTCAATAGAAATTAAACAAGTGCTTCTTATTGGGAAAATTAAGGATGCACAGTTTGCATTTGCTGCCTTTCCAGAGAAAAGGATTAAAATGACCATCTTAGTGGCTGATGTTCCTACCTCATATGGAATTTTATTGGGGTAGAATTTTTGTAAAGATGTTGGTGGGGAAATCAACATGGACTTGTCTGAAGCAAGGATACCTGTTAAGGATGTCATGCAAAAGTTGCTTTCTGAAAGGGAAGCAAAATATACTATAACCACATCTAAGGATCCAAAGGCGCAAATTCTTTTTAAATCTTTAGGTATGGGAAACTACTTTTTGACTACTAAGGATGTTTCTAATATGTATGATGATAGTTCAAATGAAGACATGATAGTGGAAGATTACTCTTCTTCAAGTGAAGAATCTCCTAGTCATGAGGATGTCAAATCAAAGGGTTCAATTGATGTTTGGACTTTGGAGTTTGATGGTAGTTGTGCTTCGATAGGATCCAGGGCTGGAATAGTCCTCATATATCTTCAGGGAGATATTTTTCCTTTTTCTTATAAGCTACAATTTGATAATACAAACAATACTGCTGAATATGAGTCTTTGTTGCTGGGTATGGGAGCTGCTCGCACCAAAGGTGTCAAGAATCTTCATGCACAAGGAGATGCAAAACTTGTTATTTGCTAGGTGAGGAATTTGTACCAAACCAAAAACAAAAGGTTGAGGCACTATCGCAATCGTGTGAGGGATTGCATTGAGGACTTTGATGCCTTTAATATTTCAGTAGTACCAAGAGAGTTCAATGATAGAGTAGATTCATTGGCCGTCTCAGCTACCCTTATGGTTCCTCATAAGGATTTTAAGGGTAACAAATACACTATTGAGTTGGTTTTCTGATCAACTATCCTAGATAATTCTGATCATTGGCAAGTTTTCAATGGCGATGATCAAATTATTGCATTCCTGGAGAAAGTAGATAGATTCAATGAACTTTACTTTGAGGGAAGTGATTCTCCTCCTAGAGAGTCTATTTTTGAAGTTGATTCTGAGATAGGTGAAGAATTTCTACAGTTGAAAGGTAACAAAATTCCCAAGGGCTTGGTTTCTCTCGAGAAACTATTTGACAAGTTTGATCGGTACATCAGGTAGCAACAACAGATTGGAATAGTTTCATCGACAAAAGTTGATCCTAAAATGGTCAACATTGGGAAGTGTTGTACAGATGATGAAAGATTCAAGTTTGTGACACTTTTACGTCACTATATTGATGTGTTGGCATATTCCTATGATGACTTGAAGTCATTCCAGCCTAAGGAAGTTTAGCATGAGATTCCACATAAAATGGGATCCTCACATCACAAGCAAAAATTAAGGAAATACAACCCAAAGATTTCAGGTACTATTCAAGCTGAAATTTAGAAGATGTTGAATACAAGAATAATTTTCCCAATTCATCATTCTACATGGATTGCAAATATAGTGCCAGTAAGGAAAAAGAATGGTGAGATCCACATCTATGTGGATTTCCAAAATTTGAATAAGTCCTCCCTAAAAGATAATTACCCACTTTTGGTAATGGATCAAGTACTTCAAATGGTGATTGGTTCAGAAATGTTATCTGTTGATGTATAAAATTGCACAGGTTCTAACACCAACATGGGAAGTTTCAAGAATGTGAGACTTGCTACTTGAAACAACCTCCAGATTTTAAAGAAACTGGCTCTTCTCTATTTCAATTGGGTTTTGAGCAAAGGGAAAGAAATTAACAGGATTACAGATACAATAAGCAAATCTAATTATGGCGATGCACCTAAGTAAAAAGTATTCCTTCAATTCAAGCACAGTGAAGCTATTCTCTATGTACAGTTATATTAAAGAGTAGATACTGCATGATCAACATAAACAGATATAATAAATATTATCAAAGGCTTATAACCAGACAACTTTGCAAAGACATAGATGATATCAACCAAGGCACAAAACAAAGTTCTTCTTATTAACCTTCCAGCAACATAAAAGGCACATATACATGCACATATATATTAACTTTCTTATCAAGAACAACAAAATAAAGGCAAAATGACATAAACTGGTCACAGCAAAGTCTCTGACTCCTCTATTAAATCTCTGATTGAAAACTTATATCAAATATGAATAATCATCCTTCTCGATTACAAATTCTACATATTTATAATCATCGATTTGACACAAGATTGCTTACAAAAACCCTAATCCTTAACGGCCCAACAGAACTGAAGATTACTAGAAGTCCATGGCGGTTACGATCTTCTGAATCTGCAACGGCTGTCCCTCCTGCTCGCTCATTGGCTAGGCTAAGTCTTATGTGGCACACTAACTGTATTGAGACCAAGACACATGGCGACACCTGCACTCATAAAGTTGAAAAGAAATTATGACAGATGGTAGCATCCGTATATACTAAGAAATTCCTTTGTCTTCAAGGAAATCAATAGGAAAAAGACACTTGTCACATTTTGCAGCCTCTAAAAAAAATGATACGTGTCTTATCCCGCTGAGCCTTTTTTTAAAAAACTATGTCTTTATACTCATGCGCCCTCCGTTATGACATCTGTCACAACCCACTTCACTTATAAATTGAGACACAATAATAATGGGACCCACAACCTTCATAACTCACTACCCACAAAGGGAATTAAACTGGGATAGATGGCGGCACCTGCGCTCATATAAGCTAACACGCGGCAACCTCTGCATCACTACTGAAACAAATAAAACTTTTGAAAGGTCATTCAGAAGCCGACACTTGTTGTGTTCCACAGCAATTGCTAATTAAAGAGTTTCTCACTACAAGAGTTTATGAATAAAGCAACTCCTTCTCTGCTACCACCACGTGGTATCCTCCGTAAGCTTGAAGCAAAATAAAACTATGGCCCACCATGGTTTTTGTAGAAATCAATATAAAATCTGGAAAGGGACATGCAACATCATCCGCATAAAACTTAAAAAGACACATGACACCCTTCACAGCATGTAGCAAGAAAGGAAGCTTTATGAGACTGCTTCCGCAAGCGACACATGGCGCCGTCCGTAGCATTGAAACAAAGTAAAACTTTTGATGGTCCCTGATACATGGCACGCTCTGCATAAAACTTAGTGCTTGAAACATTGTTGTGGCTTTGACACTTGGCGCGACCCACGCACAGAAACATTTGAGACCTGCGCACTAAGCCATAATTATTAAGTTGAAACTGAAACAAAATGTAGAGTTTGACACTCTATAGTTCTTGGCAACCATCAAGACTTCTGAGCCTACCCTGAAAGAACCCAAAACTAACAAAAGATATGTATTAAAAATAAAACTTTGAATTATAAATTTTGCAATGCTGTCTGATATACAGATCATTCTGAATCTGAGAGCCCCTGTCTATTCTGCAAATCTTGAAAAGAAAAATCAAGATTAATTATATCTTTATGGGAAAATGTTTGCAAAATTTGTACCATAGCCTTTAATTGAAATTCTAGCTGGGCCATAGGTATCAACACAGTTTCAACTTCCTTTACTATTGATGAATCACTTAACCCCTAGAAAATTGTCTGATTATTTTGCTTGGCCAAAAGAAGGGCCTTGATGTCATCAATCATCAACATTGTGTTACTATTTGGGAAAGGTGAAGGAAGTCCCAGTTACCAAATCTTCTATATGTTTCTTCATATTCTTTACTCCTTCCTTCACTATATCTAGGAGCTTTTGACAATTCGTGGCCGCAGAGTTACAACTCAAAACCTCATTGACCTTCTTAGCAACAACCATTCTATCATTGATACCTATTGCTGATAATGTTTCATCTATTGTGTCATACAACTTTTTCAACAAAAGTTGAGATTCAGAAACCCTCAATGAAATAGTGGACAAGGTGGCCTGCACCGAAGTTTCTACCTTCTCACACAACTATTGAGCATTTAACAGAAAAGTTAAAGATGGATTTAGCTGGATAATCTCCTCGGAGATTCTTTCCCATACTAAAATATATAGCTCTTTTACCAAATTTAGAACTCTAACATTCTATGGCCTATTAGCCAACTCAATTGTCAACTGTTTTGTCCTTTGTTTCTCAGCCATGAGTTGTGCCTGAGCTATACTATTAGCATTTTTCTCATTCAATATTTTTTGTTGCAACTGTGTGGCCTCTTGCAATTTATCTTGATATCTATTTTCTGAAGTGGCTTTTTCCTGTCTCAAAATAGTTACTGCAACCTTCTCATGTGCCAGTTCATTCTTAAGAGAAACAATCTTGGCCTATACAACCTAATGTATTTGTAAAGAAATAGTATTCTATAATTGTTTGTTCAGATTATCAATCTCAGTTTTCTTAGATTGAATCTCCCAGGCAAGATTACTGCTATTCACTTTCTCTTGAGCCAAATCATTCTCTACCTTCTGCAACTTTTTAGACACTTTCAAATAGTCTATTGCCATAGCAGTTGCAATTTCATTTAGAAGCTCAACCCTATCCTATGGCCTGAAGAGAGACATATCCATGGCCACAACATTCATAGCATAATCTTGGGGCTACATTTGTTCATTTGGTTTTACCACATTTGGAGACAAATGTGTGACTGTCAATGATTGTTGAATAGGATCATAAAATGACCTCATGTGTGCCACAACAAGGATTTTGTTTTATTTTTTCCTCTTCTTTTCCATCCTAGCTTCTCTAGCCTTTTATGTTGTATCTACTTGAGCTTGGAAGGTAGGAGGAGATGTAATATAACCTCCAGCAAAGGGGTGACCTTGAGGCAGGCCATAGGGAATAGCAGATAATTGTTGGCTAGGGGAAACTTGAGGAGGGGTCAGTTTAGGCACAGATGGAGAAAATAATGGCAATGTAATGGCCTGTGAGGACATGGCGAGTGTACTGGCAGTAGTGGCAGGGGTTTGTGTAAGTACAGTAGAAGTGGCAGGGGTTATGGAAGCCTGAATACTTGGGATTGCCACTCCTATAAGAGAAGAAAGAGATACAGGAGAGAAGGGAGAAGAAGTACTTACTTGAACCACATAAGAGGTAACTGGCACTTGTTGCTGATGTGGTGCTACTTCTTCTTCTTCTTGTTGTAGGATCAATTTCCTATGTTTCAAAGGTCTCTCTATTATTTCCTGTGTTTCTTCATCTTCAATATTTACAACCACCGGTGGTTGCAAAGGGACCATTTTGGCACCCTCAGATGCTAAAGTTGTTTGAGTCCCTGGAATTGGTGATGACACAACACTTTTTTTCTTCTCTAAGGTGCTGAGGGATTGAGGCCATGAAGGTGTAGGAGTAGCAGATGACGCCTGTCCTATTTCTTGCATTATTGGGGCCGACTCTGTTTCTTCCCCTAGATCCTCACCCTTCCTCTGAATTCTGCTTGTGTCAAGACTTGAGACTGGGGATGGATGCCACTCATCCCAGATTGATTCCCATACTTCATTATTTTCAACATTCCCAAATGAATGTGTAATCTCTGAAGTCTCTTGCCTATATTTCCAATAGGCCTTAATCTTTTATGTTCTCCATTCTTTTGCTTTTAATGCTTTCCTCAGACCAGCAGTCATCTTCAACTTAGGGTCAAAATCTTTCTCTTTGACATAGAAGGTTTCCCATGGCCTAGGCCCCTCATAGGGTAAATCAGTGAATTCCACATATAGATTTGGGTTATCTTCCTTTGGATTCCTCCTGTCCTCCCAGAATGGGTGACCCTCATGTACCATCTTGGCATGAACCTTATTATTTATTATCTAGGAGGCTAGGAAACTATCTAGGTCATATTTCCATCTATCCTCTATGATAAGGAGTCCAAGGGAAGCTAACTTCCTTAATAAGAGGCTCTCTGCACCTCTAACTTCAAGTGTCATGTTTTTTCTAGCCCATGGGACATCATACATCTTCTTCTTTCCTTTCTTATGGCCAAAGTCATTATCAACAACATATACTTGATGAGTAACCTCTAAGAAAATGACCCTAGGGGTCAATACTTTAGGCAATAGCATGGGTTTGCCAGCGAAACCTTGGACTTTGATTATTGTATTATGTTCTCCAAAGAAGTAGTCACAGGGAATTGGGTAATTGGCTATAAAACTCCTTATACTCTATGTCATCCTCTGTTCTACAGGCTCAGGGCTTAACTGGCAGAAAGCGGGGGTGACAAAAAACTCCCAAAACTCATAGGGGTTAGAGGTTTCAGATAACACATGTGTCCATGCAGACACAGAGATAGTTCAACCATGACCAAAATCTGGGTCATACATATTTAAGTGCATATGCTGTGCAAAAAGACCAAAGTTTTGATACAGCATAAGATGGAACAGGAAAGTGGAATACCTGAATACTCGCTTTGTTTTGAAATTTGCAAGCTAATCAATCATGGCAGCAGTAATTTGTTCTGAAAAATCCAGCCGGTACTCCTATGATTTATCCATAGTTTTCATTCTACAAATGATTGCTAATTGCCAATCATGAACTGTGTTGTCCTCCTTCATTCTGAAAATGAAAGCTATCATTGAAATGGCGTTCTGAACATCAAGGTTAAATTGTTCCTGCCTAGTGGGTAGTGTGGGCATCTGAGTATTATCTTTGTCCAGGTGCATCTTTGCATTCAGGAATTTAAGTGCGTTATGTAAATTTGCCCATGTGCCTTGCATCTTGGCAATAGTTAGAAATGTGGTCATTCTATCATATTGCAGGGCCATCATGTCCCTGATGGACTTGGGCGTAATATGTACTATGAAAGGGCCCTGTTGGATAGAATTTGATAGTGCACGAAACAACTCTACACATAATTTGATTAGCTCGAGACAAGGGTGAACATTTAGGACCAAGAACTGTGCCAATTGAGAGGTCCATATTCTCATACCAAAAGTCTCAAATTGCCCCTTGTTCATCCGGATGAGGCACCTCTGATGTGCCCCCTCTCAAAGATTCTTGGTGTTCTTCTGAAGAGGTGTGTCATATATGTCATCTACATAGTCCACCTATTCTAAGTCGATAGATAATCCTACTTTAGGGACCCTCATTCTTGGATAGGACTTCTTTGGCTGTGCCGGTGCCGAAGTGTATGATTTGTTGTTCAACAGTTTATCAGTTGACTCAAAAATTCCAAGTCCCTCCCATACTGACTGTGTCTCAGACATATCTGTATCTTTGTGAGAAGAATCTAGGAAGCTTTGACACATAAAAGGGTGAAACTATTTTAACAGAGTGATACTTAGCTGAAAGGCACTTGTTAGGGACAGAGCTCGGATGCAACAGTGATTTAGAGCAGAAAGATAGAAACAAATGATGGTTACAAGGACTTAAAACCTAGCTTATTGGGTCTTATGGAAATAATAAATGACACATCCCATCCTATTAATGGCATTAATGCCGAGAAATAGTTAGTGTATCTTTTTGGAATCCACGCTGGACGGAGTGTTAGATATGTTATGAGAGTGGCTATCTTTCTAAAAAAGCGTGTACTTCCATGAGATTTTTGGGATTGCCGAACAACCTTAATAAATGCAAGGCTAAAAGAGAAGGGGCTTTGCACTGCTTGACACGTTTTCATTGAACACCTATTTGAAAGGGAAAGTAAGAAAACAGAAAAGCGAGAAAAGGAAACAAAAACTAACTAACTATGATACATGATGAGCCCTTTCTTAAGTGAAATGTTTCAGAAAAATCCCATTTACCAGAATCTCTTCAGGTTCTCCATTCATGGTCTCCAGCTCAAATGAATTTTGTTGCTTGCAAGAATGAACTTTATAAGGGCCTGTCCATAATGATTCAAATTTACTGTGTCGACCTAGCTTGCAGCTCTTTCATCCCATTTCAATACCAGAGAGCCAACTTAAAAAATGGGATTAGAAGTCTTCTTATCAAACCAATCTTTAACCATTTTCTGATGTTTCATTAGTGATTCATGTGCCTTTTCTCCCTTTTCTTGGACTTCCAATAGTTCAACAAGTCTGACTTGCATTGCGCCATTTTCTTTAATTTCTATCGATTTTAACAATTGCAAAGCAGGAATCTCTAAACTTAGTGGCATTACTGTAGGTTTACCATAAACCAACTCATAGGGAGACATTTTAGTTACTTGCTTTAGTGTGATCCTGTCAGCCCATAGTGCTATATTAAGTAACTTATGCCACTCTCTCTGATAATTAGTCCCTATCCTTTTTATGAGTCTGATAAGGTTCTTGTTAGTGGACTCTGCCAGACCATTACCTTGTGGGTAATAATTTGAAGATGTTTTCAAATATATCCCATTTCTTAAAGCAAACTCAGTTAATTTGGCTCCCAAAAATGCTTTAGCATTATCTGAAATGATTGTACGAGGAGGACCAAATCAAGAAGTTATGTCTTCTAAAAATTCTAGTATGGCATTTTCTGTTGCCTCTTTTAGTGGTACTACTTCACTCCACCTGGTAAAGTAATCTATTGCTGTGAGAATCCATTTGTGTCCCATATTTGATACTAGATTGATCATACCAATAAAATCCAAACCCCATTGAGCAAAGGGTTCTTCCACAACTATGGGACTTAGAGGCATTGCTGCATTTCTCCTTTTTCCAGTATAAAACTAGCAAGCCTAGCATTCCTTAACCATCTGATGGCAATTTGTAAACAAAGTGGACCAGAAATATCCTTCTTGTGTCACTTTGATTGTAGTGGTCCTTGCTGAAAAATGTCCACCTGAGGCCCCATGATGCAATTCATGCAATATTCTTTGAGCTTCATCTTTCTCTATGCATCTTAAGAGTATACCATCAACATTCCTTCTAAATAAAATCTGATCAATTAGTACAAAATGGATTCCTTGCTTCCTGTAGTACCTTTTCTTATCCTGGGAAAGCTCATTTGGGAATATCCCATACTTCATAAACTATATTCTATTTCTGACCGAAGAATCTTGGTCAACCTCTTGGAGTTTCAATACATTTTCACTTTCTATTTCTTCAGTCACTGTTCTTTCTATATCTTGGGTCATGTATTGGTACAATCCTTTACCTCTGACTAACTTGGTGGGTTTTACTTCTACATCATATTCTAGAATTTTTGTTATCCAATTGGCTCTTTTCTCAGTGATCTCACCCTCCATAATATATTCTCTTACACTGGGGTGAGCCACTAATATCAGAATTTTATTTCCTGTTACCAAATGTCTAAATTTTTTAAGGGCTTTTACCATGGCATATGCTTGCTTCTCCACAAAATTATATCTTGACTCATATTCCTTGAGAGTCCTGGAGAAGAAAGCTATTGGATGCTCTCCTTCCTCTTGATCATCTTTCTGAGTTAGAATAGCAGCAACACTGAATTCTCCCCCATACACATACATTAAAAAAGCTTTAGAGAAATCTAGGTTTTTGAGTACTGGGCTGTTGAAATAGCTTTCTTGACTTCTTCAAAAACCTGTCTTCCTTCTGTGGTCCATTTGAAAACCATATCTTTTTTAAGAAATTATGTCATTGGTCTAATTAGACCTGCAAAATAAATATAAATTGGCTAACAAAGTTAACTTTTCCTAAAAAGGATTGAATTGCTTTCTTGTTGACTAGTAGAGATAGATTCATTATGGTTGTGACCCTTTCTAGATCAATGGAGACCCCTTCTTTTGACACTATGTGTCCTAGAAGCTTACCCTGAGGCACAATAAAGATACATTTCTTGGGATTCAGAGAGATTCTGAACTCTTGACATTTCTTGAAAACAACCTCTAAATGGTCAAAATGATCACTGGCATTCTTAGAAAAAATGGTCAGGTCATCTAGATAGATCAGAATGATCTTATTTATAAGTTCCCCAAATGCTACATCCATTGCACGTTGAAAAGTAGCTCCAGCATTCGAAAGGCCAAAGGGCATCTTAGCATATGCAAATGTTCCCCACTTTGTAGTGAACACAGTCTTATACTGATCCTCATCTCCTAACCAAATCTGATTGTATCCTGAGAAACCATCAAGCAAAGAAAACCTTTCTGACCCAGCCATAGTCTATAAAATTTGTTCTATAGAAGGTAGGGGATAATGATCTTTCAAAGATGCTCTATTCAAATCCCTAAAATCTACACAAAGTCTTATGTCACTATTCTTCTTTCTTACAGGCACTAGGTTTGACACCCAGGTTGAATGCTTAATTGGGAAAATAATCTTTGATTCTAGGAGCTTTTGTAGCTCATCCACCATTAGAGGTTCAATTCTAGGATTCACTGGCCTTTGCTTCTGTCAGACTGGTTTGGATCCTTCAGTAAGCTCTATGGTGTGCTGGATGATATCTCTATTATAGCCATGGAGGTCCTCATAGGTCCAAGCAATCACCCTATCATATTTGTCACATAAAGCAATCAACTTCTCTTTTTCCTCTTGGGTTGTAGAATTACCTATTTTCAACTTTCTTCCTTCACTAACTTGAATCTCAGAATAATCCTCCTTATTTGCCTGAAACCTCCTCTTCTCTAGGCTTGCATCTTCTGGATCAAACAAATTTTCTAGAGTAATCAGTCCTTTAGGGAGTTTATTTGATTTTAGCTGGATAATTTGATCACCATATGCTTCCTCAATTTTGGGGTGTAGCTGATCAACAAATTCACCTGATTGCTGTAAAAATGAAAGTACTTGAAGATCATTGTCAAAAACTTGCCAATTTTGATCATTGTCTAGAATTGTTGGTCTCACTATAACCTTAACTAACTCATTGTTAACTAATAGATCACTTGCTAGGTCAAACTGTGAACCAATTTGTGCCATTCTATCTGCTTCTAAATTTTGGGCTCTGGGAACTACCTCAATATCGAAAGCCTCAAAACCATCTATCAGGTCCCAAATCATGTGTCGATAGGACCTCATTCTTACATTTTTGGCCATTGCTTTCTCTCTGATTTGTTTTACCATCAGTTTTGAGTCTCCTTTCACTATTAGATTCTCTATTTCCTTTTTCTTTGCCAACATGAGTCCATGCACCAAAGATTCATATTCAGCGTCATTATTGGTACAGGTGAAATGAAAGCGAATGGCTCTTAGAATTTTCTCACCATTTGGGGCAGTAAGGCAAATACCTACTCCAGCACCATTTTTACTCCTAGCCCCATCAAAATTCAAGGTCCAGATCTCTGAGTCTCCTTCAGATTCTCCACTTTCTGATATTTCTTTCCTTATAATATTCAGGATTTCTTGGTCTTCTTCAAAAATAACATAAGTGCCTAGACCAGTAGAGTCATAGTTTCCATAAGGATCACTCTGCATCATGGTCAATAGTTGATTGTTCTCTTCTTCCTGTTGGTCATGTTCAATCCAGTCACCTAATTCTTCAACAAAGACTCTCTCCTCTTTATTCATCATGGCATGGGATGCTTCTACTTTTGGGGTTGGTTCATTTGTGATGTGGTCTTTGGATAATGGCTCAGACAATACTTTCATCTTTGTCCCATACTTGGTTCTCAGGATGAGGTGTGACCAATCTAGTGACATGTAACCTCCTATTTTGGCTATGAAATCTCTAGACAAGCATAGACCAAATACATGGGGAATATCTATGACTACCACATCCTGATTGACAATTATATTGGGACAAGTATATAGTTGTAATGGAAGTTGTTTGATTTTTCCTATAGTTTGAACAGATTTTCCATCCAACTACATGAGCCCTCTGGTAAGTGGTTCATACATTATCTTTAAAGCATCTACTATCTTCTTTGGCATTACTGTAGTACTGGCCCCAGAATCTATCATTGCATTATGCTACAGTTTTTTCCTAACTATTAGAGTCAGATAAAAGGGATCTGGTTTAGATTTACCTACCTCAGGTGCATTGTTCAATAGAGCTGTTGTTTGTACAAGTACAATATCTTTATGTTAGAGTTTCACTTTATCAGTAGCTCCTCCTTTAGCACTAGTGTATTTAGAGGCCTCTTGACCTTGCAGAGCTTCTTGTAACAATGTCTTCTACTTGGGAATAGCTAACATATCCCAGATTGATACGTGTGCTGGAGTTCTTTTCAGCTAGTCCACCATGTTTACAGATGCTAATGCTTGTATCTTTGAACAATAAGGGTACCTTGTCTTTTCTAGTATCTATCCTGAGGCTACTTGATTCTACACAAGATGGGGTACTTCTTGCCTAAAGACTAGATTGTGATGATTTTGAAATGGGGGAGGTCTGATGATTTCATTATTTATGACTTTAGGCTGCTCCATCATTCTCCTCTTTGATCTAGTATAATAGTTTGACTGCACCAATGGTTTCTTTGAAGTGGATGCCTCATTCAAGAACACTGAATCTTCCTCTTCAATCCATGAGAATAAGGCATGTTCAAGGGCTATTTCCTCTTCTTGTTGTATAGACATCCCTTGCATCTGGGCCACCATTACTGCATTCTAGACACCGAGGGACTAATATGGTGGAGTATTAGAGTTTGAGAATTGTCCCTCTAACCCTCTTTGTTCTGCTATCTTTTGCTACAAATTACCTCTGGGACAGTCTCTAGGCATATGGGCATTGTTGTAGGGAAAGTACCAAGCATTTGTGTCATCTGCTAAGTTATTTTTCCCTGGAACAATTTCTCTGTTGGGATTATGAGGAACAGTTTGTAGAGGTGTAGGGACTGAAACCAACTGGTTTGAAGGCTGAGGATTATTTTGCCTTTGAGGGCCTTGATATTTATTTGGTTGAAAAGGGGGTCTATTTCCTTGGAAACCTTGATAAGGGGGCTTTGAATAGGGATTTTGTTGTCTCTTTAGGTTAATTATCTCATTTGAGAAGGTCCTTAGAATGTTCTTGACATCATCCATTTCAGACAGTTGAGTAGAGGTGGTTGCCCTAGCAGGTTGTTGAGGTGCTGGAAATGAATACATGGACGTAGGTGGAGCTATAAGATTAGGAGCTTCTTGTGGCAAAGGTAGGGTAATTTCTGGGAACATGGGCATAAGAGGCCTTGGGGGCAATTTTTTAGCATCTATCAAGTTATTTTCAGCCTTGACAACCAACTCATATGCTTCTAGTAGTGTCTGACCTCCTAGAGACTGAATGATTACTGATATATCAGAGTTAAAAGCTTTGAGGTAGAGCACAATAGCCATACCTGATAATGGTCTTGTTGTGGTAGGAATTCTATCCCAGGTCTTTTGGAATCTTGAATTAAAATTAGTCATGGCTTCTTGTGGTACCCTTTTGCTAGTGATTAATTGTTGCAGCAGGGAAGATTTATCACCTTTCTCTTCAAATCTGGCAAAGAAAGCGTCACCAAGTTGATCCCATGTAGATATTGTATTTGGAGTGAGAGATCTATACCAGTCCAGAGCATTTCCTTTGAAAGAAGCTGCTAGCAGTCTTATTGCCACATTATGTTTAGTAATAACATGTATTGTACACACATCAGATACATCTTGTAAATGTTCTCTAGGTGTCTTGAAATCTTCTCCACTGAACTTAGGTAGAGCCTTCAAAGCATTGGCTGGAAATAGGATCCCAAGTTGCTAGTGGTACTAGGAGAATGAGAGGACTGTTGGTGTTCCAATTTGCATAGTTTCTTAGAGGTATAGGTGCTCCCATATTTTTTCCTTGTACTACTACAAATTGATTCACTCTTCTCCTTGGAGTAGCTACTAATGGTGGTAAAAGAATGCCTGAATTAGAAGTAGACTGAGCTCTTGTTGTAGGTCCACAGCTCTGGCTTCTTGTCACTCTCTAGCTCATACGATCATGATAGGAACTTCAAGAAATGTCCCACCAGGCATGCCAAAAACTGTTGATGTATAAAATTGTGCAAGTTCTAACACCAACATGGGAAGTTTCAAGAATGTGAGACTTGCTACTTGAAACAACCTCCAAATTTTAAAGAAGCTGGCTCTTCTCTATTTCAATTAGGTTTTGAGCAAAGGGAAAGAAATTAACAGGATTACAGATACAATAAGCAAATCTAATTATGGTGATGCACCTAAGTCAAAAGTATTCCTACAATTCAAGCACAGTGAAGCTATTCTCTGTGTACAGTTATATTAAAGAGCAGATACTGCATGATCAACATAAACAAATATAACAAATATTATCAAAGGCTTATAACCAGACAACTTTGCAAAGACACAGATGATATTAACCAAGGCACCGAATAGAGTTCTTCTTATTAATCTTCCAGCAACATAAAAGGCACAGATACATGCACAGATATATTAACTTTCTTATCAAGAACAACAAAATAAAGGCAAAATGACATAAACTGGTCACAACAAAGTATTCAACTCCTCTATTAGATCTCTGATTAAAAACTTATATCAAAGATGAATAATCATCCTTCTCGATTACAAATTTTGCATATTTATAATCATCGATTTGACACAAGATTGCTTGCAACAACCTGAATCCTTAACGGCCCAACAAAACTAAAGATTACTAGAAGTCCATGGTGGTTACGATCTTTTGAATCTATAATGGCTGTCCCTCCTACATGCTCATTGGATGGGGCTAAATCTTATGTGGCACACTAACTATATTGAGACCAAGACACATAGCGACATCCGCACTCATAAAGCTGAAAAGAAATTATGATAGATGGCAGTGTCCGCATATACTAAGAAACTCCTTTGTCTTCAAAGAAATCAACAAGAAAAAGACACTTGTCACATTCTGCAATCTCCAAAAAAATTGATACGTGTCTTATCCTGCGGAGCCTTTTTTTTAAAACTGTGTCTTTATACTCGGGCGCCCTCCGTTATGACATCTGTCGCAACCCGGTTCACTTATAAATTGAGACACAATAATAATGGGACCCACAACCTTTATAACTCACTACCCACAAAGGGAATAAAACTGGGTCAGATGGTGGCACCTGCACTCATACAAGCTAACACGTGGAAACCTCCGCATCACTGCTGAAACTTATAAAACTTTTGAAAGGTCCTTCGAAAGATGACACTTGTTGCATTCCACAACAACTGTTAATTAAAGAGTTTCTCGCTACAAGAGTTTATGAATAAAGCAACTCCTTCTCTGCTACCACCATGTGGCATCCTCTGTAAGCTTGAAACAAAATAAAACTGTGGCCCACCATGGTTTGTGTGGACATCAATATAAAATCTAGAAAGGGACACGCAGCATCATCCACATAAACTTAAAAAGATGCATGGCACCCTCCACAGCATGTAGCAAGAAATGAAGCTTTATGAGATTGCTTCCGCTAGTGACACATGGCGCCATCCACAGCATTGAAACAAAGTAAAACTTTTGATGCTACCTGATACGTGGTGTGCTCAGAATAAAACTTAGTGCTTGAAACATTGCTATGGCTTTGACACTTGGCACGACCCACATACAGAAACATTTGAGACTCGCGCACAGAAACATTTGAGACCTGCGCACTAAGCCACAGATATTAAGCCAAAACTGAAACAAAATGTGGAGTTTGACACTCTACATTATCTATGTTGGACAATTTATCAAGCTACAACCAAGTGGAGGTTAGTGAAGTGGATCAGCATAAAACTGCCTTCACAACTCCTTGGGGCACTTTTGCTTACTGTAGAATGTCGTTCGGATTGATCAATGCTGGTGTGACTTTTCAGAGAGCAATGGACTTGGCTTTCAAAGATGAAATGGGTAGGTCTATTGTTGTCTATCTTGATGACTTAACAGCTTTTTCAAAAAAGTGTCAAGATCATGCGTATCACTTGCGGCAAGTTTTGGAGAGGTGCCATCAACATGGAATTTCCCTCAATCCCAAAGAGTCTATTTTTGGGGTAACAGAAGGCAAGCTACTTGGGCATATAGTGTCTAAGGAAGGTACCAAAATTGACTCAGAAAGAGTCAAATCAATTCAATCTCTTACTTTGCCTTCAAGTAAGACAGTCGTTCATTCTTTCTTTGGAAAGGTGAATTTTTGGCAGAGGTTCGTTCCTAAATTTGTAGAAAAAACTCATCATATTGTAAATATGATGAAAGGTAAGTCCACTTTTTGTTGGAGCACAGAAGGTAAGGAATCTTTTGAGGACATTAAAAGAGCCATTGCCCATGCTCAAGTTTTGGTTTGTCTTTATTATACCAAAGATTTCATTATGTATAGTTATGCTTCTAAGCATACGCTATCAGCTATCCTGGTTCAACAGAACAAGGAGGGTATTGAATCTCCTATTGCATTCATGAGTTTCCCTTTGAAAACTCATGAACTCAAATATTTGGCTATGGAGAAGCATGCATATGCCTTGGTAAAATCTGTCAAGCATTTTAGGTTCTACATTCTGAATTCTCATACTGTTGTGTTGGTTCTAGATTCAACAGTCAAATCTAGCCTAACCCAACAAGAGTTTGGGAGCAAGAGAGGCAACTGGATTGCTAAGATCTAGGAGTATGATCTTGATATTAATCCCACCAAGCTTGTGTGTGGGAAAGAATTATGTCAGATTATTACTGATAATGTACCTAAGGAAACAGGTGATGAAGAAGAAGAGATTGAAGATGTTCCCACCGTTCTTTTTGTTAGCACAACAGATGAATGGTATTCAAATATTGCTTACTTTATCACTTATGGTGAATGTACCAATCATTTGTCTTACAAAGAGAAAAGGACTATCAAGCTCAAAGATGCAAATTTCATCCTATGGGACAATGGTTTGTATAAGAGAAGTATTGATGGAATTTTCCTCCGTTGTGTTGATAAGGCACAACAAAGAAAACTATTGGAATCCTTCCATAGTTTGGCATGTGGCGGGCATTTTTCAGCACCTGTAACATCTCACAAGATTTTGAGAGCTAGATACTATTGGCCTACACTGTTTCAAGATGCATATGATTGGGTGCGTAAGTTTGAGCTTTGTCAGAAGTTTGTGGGGAACCCTAAGTTGGCTGCCCTACCATTCAAACCAGTCATTATTGAGGAACCTTTTTAGCAATGGGGTATTGCCTTCATTGGTGTGGTGAATCCACCATTAAGTGCAGGACACAGTTACGTTCTTACAACAACCGACTACTTCACAAACTAGGTGGAGGCTATTCCTGTGAAGCAAGCTACTTCTGAGGTAGTTTGTAGGTTTCTCAATAAAAACATCATATCTAGGTTTGGGATTCCAAACAAGATTGTAGCAGATAATGCTACATGCTTTTCTTCTCATGAAATTACTAGTTTCTATTTTGAATATGGCATTATTCTTTCTCATTCATCCAACTATTACCCCCAAGGGAATGGTCAAGCTGAATCTAGTAACACGAATTTGGTTAGCATTATCAGGAAGTTAGTGGATGAAAATCAGAGAACCTGGCATAAGGCATTGTTTGATGCATTGTAGATAGACTGTATTACCCCTAAGAGAGAAATTGGTATGTCACCTTTTCAATTGTTGTATGGATTGAATGCTGAGATCCCAAGTACACTTGAGTTGTCAGCTTTAAAGTTGGCAAGAGCAGTTGAAGATGGAACTTTTGAGAGTTCTATTGACAAGCACATAATGTTCCTGTGATCTGTGAGATCAAACTGAAGATAATAAACTAATCTAATGCATAAACAAAACGATTATACCTTCATTGAAACCTCACGAATCCATGCAGGAAGGAGTTGCACCCAAGAGCTCCTCAAGATTGTTCCCATGATCAGTGTGACTAATGTGGATTGCTCAAAGCTTTTCAACACAAATGTAGATGAGAGACAAGGTGGATGGATAGATTAGATGGGATTGAGGCAAGATTTTGACATTATGGTGGCATGATAAGGAGATTGTGGAGAGATTTTGGCAGAGGTTTGGTGCATGATTGAGTCTCTCCAAAATGGCTTGGAGAGGGTTTCATTTATAGAGTTTTGGGAATGAGAATGGAGGGTCAGGATTAGAAGGTGAGATCAAGGGCTAGGAATCAATGAGAGTTAGGGTTAGGATTGGGTTCATAGCTTTGTGACAAGTGTCACAAGGAGAGTGGATGAGGGAGATCAAGGGTTGAAACTTGGTCAATGGGATTGGAGGGCTCTCATTAAAAGTGAATTTTAAATTCCCATGGGGAAAGGTGTGGAGGATTAAAATGAATAAAAGATTCATTTTGGGAAGAGGGGACATGACAAGTGAATTTTTAATTCACTTTTATGTGGAGATGTGAAGATGGTACTCTTACATGTGTAAGAGAATGATAAATGAGGTGTAAGGGGGATTTGACCCTTTGAATAAAAGATTAATTTTTATTTGAAGGGTGCATGGAAGAAGGGGATAAGCAAGGTTAATTGAGTGTTTAGCTTAATTAACCTAGGTCTAGGGGATAGGTAGGCTAGGGTAGCTTAGGGTAGGTCAATTAGTAGGCTAGATCAATTAGATAACCATGATTTATCTAATTAATGAGGATTAGGAAAAAGGACAATTTAACTAAATAAATATTGTGAATATTTATTTAATCAAATGAGGATAATGTTTTAAGGTAAAAGTGATAAATTAAATGAATTAATTTATCACAAGGAATGGGTAAATGGTCAAGGTAGACAATGAGGGATAAATTAATTAAATAAAATGAATTTATTTAATTAATAGGAGGAATAATGAGGGTGTAGAGATATGGAAAATTAGTTTGCGAAGCAAGCCAATTTTAGGTGTCTACAGTTCCTTTCTTAGCTTGAGGAACAACATGTTAAAGTGGTGGATCGCATTGCAGAACACCAAAGTCAAGTGAAGAAGCTATTCGACAAGAAGGCCAAATTCAGAGATTTTCAAGTCGAGGATTAATTCTTGTTATGGGACGAGAGACGAGAGCTGAAAGGAATGCACGGGAAGTTTGATTCCCTATAGAGAGGCCCTTTTGTCGTTCATCAACAATATGGTGAAAATAGTTTCATTGTGGAGTATCAAGATGGGACACCTTTCTTGTTGCTACACAGTGGGCAACATCTGAAGCTTTTCTCACAATGAAGCGATAGATAAGTTCATGTATTTTTGTGTAGTTTTGTGTCTTTTTCGTGGATTTTGTGTCACTTGACTCTATAGCCCAATGGAATGGATGAAGACACTTAGAGAATGGAGTTCTTATCCCTTTGATCATTTCAAAGAGTGATTGAAGGAAGCTCCCCAGTTAGAGCCAGCTATTATCCTCAAAATTAGTTGTGCTCATTTTATAGGATTACCCCTATGAAACTTGTCTATTTCGTAGCCTACAACTATAAGCATGCAAATCGAGGTGAATGTTCTTGCCCTCATGCATGGTCCTCTAACCCTTGAGAATCTATTTGAGTATTCCCTCAACTTGGTTTCTCAAAGTTTGTGAAAATTAAACAAGTAAGCAAACTTGTCAAACTAGTGAGTTTGATAGTTTTAAGGTGTTACCAAAGATTTATGTTTTACATGCACGAGCGGTACTTTTTCCCGCCCTTACATGTTAAGGCCTTTTTGAGTCACATGCATGGGTGAAAGTTTTTTCTGTCGATGCATGTTGTTACCCTTCCAATGCTCAAGTAGTGAATAACACCGTCGGAGCATCTGTCAGTTCACAAGAACTGTCATTAATGTCGATTTGAGTTCTTTTATTTCGACACTTTAAATGGTTTTTTGTTAGTTTTATTTTTTATTATTGCATTTCCTCTACCTCTATGTATGCTTCCACGCCCCTACTCTTTTCCTCAAGGATCTCTGATGTGTGCAAATGGATCTTGGTGAACAGATTCGAGTTGGACTCTCCGTCAGTTTTTCCATCATTTTTGCTAGGTAGGGTGTTTCTTGTTTTCTCATTCATTTTTCTTTTTATTTGTGAATGGATAGGGTTTTTAATTGTTGCATTTTAGATTTTTTTCATGCTTTACTATTTTACAAAAACCGTTGTGTTTTCTTATATTGACCCTATCATTTTTGTATATTAGTTTGTCAATGATCCCTCACTGCGTATAGGGTTTTTGTTTTAAAGTTAGGGATTTGTATTTTTTCTTCATAGTGGTCGGCATTTTATGCCGACCATTTGTTTTTCCTTTGTGAGTTAAGTTCATTGTTACTTGCAAAGGTAGCATTTCTCACCGTCTTGTCATAAACATCGAGTCTTCACCCACATGTAGGGGTGGTAATTTCTACCGCCCATACAAAGAATCTTTCAACCCATCCTGTATGTGTAAGCGGTGATTTTCACCGCCAATACATAAATGTTTTACCATCTATTTCATGCTTGAGTGGGCATTTTTGCCATTTACACATGAATAATGGTCCTATCTCAAAAGTGTAGGGGCGGTAATTTTCACTGCCTATACACAAGTATCATTATTTTCTTGCCATACACATGGGTAGTGATTTTCACCGCCGATGCATATGTTATGCTTTATCAAGAAAATACATGGGCGGTGAAAATATCTACCCATGTCTTTGTTTTTATATCTACCCTAAGTGTAAGGGTGGCAAATTTTGTCACCCCTACACAAAGATTGTAGCATAAACCTACCCTTTGCAAAAGAAAAATCCAATATGTTTGAGCAGACATTTTTGGTGCTCAAACACTTTCCATTATTAAGTTCTTCCCAAGATGCAAGAGCGGGCATTTCTGCCATTCCTGAACAAAATGAAAAATCTCCTACATGCAGAGGTGGGTATTTTTGCTTCTCGTGCATCACTGTCCAAAAATTCTCTAACCCTGGAGAGTTTTCACATCTTATAGCTTTAGCTCGCTTTCACCCTGCTTCTTGCTTTGATTGCTCTTTAGCCCCTTCAAACTTGTGCTTTGGACCATGATTTTCAATATTGCAATTTCCCATGTGCCAAATTTTCCCTAACATTGCAAAATCATGCCTTCTATTGTTGCAGTTGCTTCTGCAAGATTGTCAAGTTCTCTTTCTCAACTAAGGGAGTTCATCTTTCAAATGACTGATCCCTCGCCAAAGAAAGTGAAATCTATGAAGTAAAAATACCAGGGTGTGTTCCTCATAACTTCAGTGACATCAAATGTGGATGAGATACAGGATACAGAAATAGGTCATGTGGATATGGCCGAATTCATAGAAAGGACAAAGCAAGAGAATCTGAGTCATTAAATGAAGAGGATTGTGGACAACAATATCCCTTTGGTTGCGTCTTTTCCTGTAGCAACTCACAACACTAAATTTGTTCTTGAAGTAGCTCATTTCTATAACAGAGATAAGAGAATAGTGATCGATGCACATGGTAATGTGATAATGATGTTGGATGCAAAGTTCATAGACAAAGTCTTCATGTGTCCTAGTGCAGAGGAAAGTGCAGAGCTTGATTTCAATATTGCTCAGAAGGAGTATGACAAAGATATTGAAAAAGAAAAAAGGATTATAAATACTAAATGGTTAAAATCTTCCAGGTCTAATCTTTCCAGATGGCCTAGGAGTTTCCCAAGGAGTGACTTTTTTGAAGAGGTTAGTGACCTGATAACTCTTCTCAGCAGAGTTAGAGGGCTACCTTCTTCCTCTAGTTTTCATGAGTGGATGTATCCCTATATCAAAATCATCCTCCAAGGTAGATAGAATATTTTCTAGGGTGAGCAGATAAGTAATGCTCTTCATGAGCAATTAACCAAGGTGTCAACAACTTCCAAATTTTATGACATCTTACTTGGTATATGCAGCTGTCTCTATGAGAAGTTTTCTAGGGTTAACCTCAGAAGGAGACCGAAGAGTCATTCCTGTGTATTAGTATTTCTCCCAATTAACTTTAAAGGGATCCATTCATCACTTCTAGAGGGTAAATGATGCTTTCTTTGCAGTATTTTGTGTCATTTTGATCCCCAATTGGAATAGAAGAGACTGCCAGATGAAGCTTGGGAGGTACTAAACAAGTTTGGTTGTATGTATCTCCAATTCCCAACCTTTACTTATCTGAGGGTTGTCTATTTCCAGGGATATCCCTACATGCTACCTAAATTTCCTAGTGACAAAATTGTTTTGATGGAGTTATACCAACAAGTGATTGTCGTACATAACAAGTAGATGGAGCTAAAGAAACCTGGCTTCAAGTTTCCTATAGAGAATGGCAGGAACTCTGATGTTACTTTTGCAAAAGCTAAAGCTCTTGAGACTAAAATGTAATTGGTAACAATGAAGCAGTTGAAGAGGAGAAACAATTTTGACTTTAGGAGGGTGAAGGACAAGATCAAGAGGAAGATTCTATCACATGTCCCAATGGTAGAAGATATATGGGCTAATCTGAGAACTCAAGAAGAAATTAGGAAACTAGATTACTGCATGTTAACTCTAAGTCAAATTGAGAACTTAGAACTAGCTGATATTCCAGAAGGAATGGCAAATGATGCAGACATCGTGAGTCCTATGTATGTGAAAGAAAATGTTATTGGTTCTCCTTTTCTTGTAGTCTTATGGTCTAAGAAGGAACTGACTTCAATAAGGAAAAGGTTTGATCCTATCCTGGCAAATACCAATGTGTGGTTGAAAAGTGAGGGAATTCAGTTGAAGGACTTTGTCACAGGTTTAGAGGAAGATGTTTTAGAGCAAATTGGCAAAAAGGCTGAAATAAGAACTAAAAATAAAAGTGATGCACCAAGCTCATCTAAGGCTCCCAAGCCTAAGATAAAATTTGTATCAAAGGGTGGCAAATCCAAAGTGATGGAAGAAGAACCAAGTGCAGAAGAAATGGAAACAGATGAATAGGCAACTGAAGAGCCTGCTGCTGAAGAGATGGACACTGAGGAGAGGTCTTCAGAGGGAAAAGAGGATGAGCAGGGAGCAAAGAAAGAAGACAAACATTAATAGTTAGAGGAGCCAATCATGTCTTCTAAACAAGACTTGACACAAGAACCTCAAACTTCTTCTTCTTTGCCCACTATGCCTATTTCAGATTCAATACCTATTGTTTCTAGTACTTTAGTTACTCCAATTGTCATACCATCTTCTGGTTCTTCTACACCATCTTCTTCTAGAACACTTTTTGATAGTCCTAAAGCTACTTTTGATACTATTTTTGGTTCTTCGGGATCTTTACCAAGTTTGTCTTCTCCTTCATATGACATTGGTGATCAAGCAATTTTGGACCAACTTATTTCAGGAATTGAGTAGGCTACTAATGTTAATATGTCAGGTGTTGTTTTTACTAATTGGGTGCAATTCCTTCTTTGCAAGCAATGGGTTCTAATCTAGATGTTAGTTCATCAGTGCTTCCTCCATGGCTCTCAGCCTACACTCCAAAGAGGAAAAAGCAAGCCATCTCTCTAGATGACTTCAATTTTGAGAAGCTAGTACTGGTTAAGGCAAAGACTTAGAAGAAGCCCAAGACTCTTTCTCGACTATTGGAAGACAAAGGTCATAAGTATGTGGAAATTTGTCAACTTCCACTAGATGCCACCATTGAGAATTTCAACATGAGTGATTATTCAATCTCTAGGATTGAACTAGGGAAAATTACTCATGAAAGTGCTAAGGTCGATGTATAGTCAACTCTGAATTATTTGATTATGAAATTTGATCATGAGAGAGAGATGAAGGAGCAATACAAGGGAAGAGCTGAGTAGCTAGCTACGGTAATATGGAAGATCACCTTGTCATATGAGGCCGTGGAACCTAAGGCAATTACTATGGAGGATCCTATTATCCAGAAAGCAGAAAGGACTCATGCTAAGGGAAAAGTAGTTGAAGAATATCTTGAGAAGATGCATGAGCAAGGGGTACTTCTCCTAACAAGCACGGTTGAAAAGAAGAATAAAATGGAGAAAGTGAGAAATGAATTGGATGACTTGGTGGACACTTTATTTTAGGATGTTGAATATTTGGATGCAAGTATGCAGAAATGGACTGACATGAAAAAAAATGAAGGTGAAAACCTTGGTATCAATCGAAATCCTTTCAAACTACGAATCATATGTAGAAACCAAAAAATCATTGATTTACCGTAGCAATGTGTTGAAATATTTGCTCAAAGATTTGCAAAGTTCTTGGGAGCTCAGTGTGGATAGTGATGTTGAATTTCTTCACAATTTGGAAGAGCTTCCATGTAAATTAACAGCTGATGACCATCATTTTCTTTTAGAAGAAGAAATGGTCCAAGAATTCAGGAGTATGTTTCAAAGGGAATTTGAAGACAGCTTTTTATTTGCCTCTCTTGATAATCTTCTAGACAACCAACTGACTTTGTATAATTTGAAAGCTAAGTTGGCAAGTCAGGAGAAAGTGGCCACTACAATGAAGGATGCAATAACCAGAGCCAGAGTTATTTCCAAGAACACTGCTGGTCCTGACAGCTTGGAAATGCAAACAATATTCACCATGTACGAAGATTTTCTCAAGAAGAATGAAGGGAAAAGTTAATTCAGATGTACATGCCTTAGTAGATTTTTGTAGTTTTCATATGTACTTTGTTTTTAGTTTTGGATATTTTCACATGTACTTTTTCAAGATGTAATTACATGTGAAAACAAGGAAAGTCCCAAATCAATAAGAACTCTTCTTTTTGAATAAGTCAAGTTAGTTGTATTTTCCCTATTTTTGCTCATGGCCTCTCACTATAAATAGAGAGGGCCTCTTTGTAATTATTTATGTTTTAGTTATTGAAGCAAAACTCTACCAAAATTGAGAAGCATATTTGAGACTTTGTGTTCAAGATTGTGAAACAAGATTTTATCAATAATAAGAAAGCAAGTGAGCATTCAAACTTTGTTTTGGGATTCTACTTGTAGTGTATGATCTAGATGTTCTTATGTCTTTTCTCTTGCACCATCTTATGCAATTGATCAAATAAGTATTGTGAATTCATATAATCTGGGAGGTGATCTAAAGCTGATTTTGGAGTCTTTGTGCTGCAACATTGCCTTTGGAATTTATATTCTATGTTCGTGAGTTAAAAATATTAGAAGACTTTGAGCTTCTATTTATTTTCCATGTTCATTAAATCTCTTGATAGCATACAGTGGAGACTTTGGGCTACATTCTACACTATATGTTTCTCATTCCAAGTCAGCTAAAGAAATTACAAAAGACTTTGTGCTTCTGTGAATTTCTTGTTTATTTCATGTTGGTATCATTTTGAATATTCTTATGTTCATTCAATCTTGATATTGGTTATTATTGTTCCTATAAGTAGTTTGTGAGTTTATCATACTTTGTAAGGATTAAATTGAAACATCATTTCTAAGAAAAAAGAGAAATAGATGATATGGCACCATTCACAAGTTAGTTTATAGTGCACATAAATCTAGTTAAGTACTTATTGATTGTAGTGAGCAATAAGAAGGGAGCCCCCCCTTTCTGACAGGAGAGATTAATCTCATCATACTGTGGTTGATACAACCATTTTGCCTTCAGTTAGTTGAAGACAAAATATTCACCCAACAAATAGCACAACTACGGGGAATCCTTGAGAATGCTAAGAGAATGTTGTAGATGATCACAATAGAGCAATAGTTCACAGATTTCTTCACCAAGTTGTAGAATGAGAGCCAAAGAGTTTTCCAAATTGCAAGAGAATGAGAGATAGATTCAAAAATTGCAAGAGTAGAGGGAAAAATGAGGAAGAGGGTCAAAGACGATCATTCTAGGAGGTGCAAAGGCATTACAAAGAATCTTGAATATCACTGAAGGTGGCCTGTAATGCCTAGAAATAGTCACTTGGCACCACATAGATGCATGACGCATGAACGTCTGCACTAAACACTAGTGTCCAACTGACTCTAGCTCCTAGTCACGTGAAACACCATAGGACAAATGGAATAACAAGACACCAAAACATCTTTTTACGAAAATAAAGAGAAAGGGTAAAAAATAACACAAAAGCACATGTGTGGTTTACAGAAAAAGGCTAAGGCAAGGCCAAAGTGAACCTAAAAACATACTAGAGGAGCATACACCAAAATGGGTGCTGAACATAGTGTCAAATTGCAAGGGTATGCAATTTTTTATGTTACAGTTAGTAAATTAATGGAAAAGGGAAGGAAGTTGATTAGTTAAGTTAAAGGTTGTAGGAATATTCAATTGTGGAAAAGCATTGTATTTAATTATTATGTGCTTGGGAAATAGATTGATTTTCTAATTGTTAGAATATCTATTTTTAGATAATGGTTTTAAGTGAAAAGGCTTTGTGGGGAAGAAAGAAAAGGCTAAGTTGTTTTTAATTATAGGTATATATGGGAAAAAGTCTTGCTTTTCTATATTCATTATGCATTGTGTGAAAGTGAGAGAAAAAATAGAAGAGAAAAGACATTTTCAAAACCCTCAAAGAAAAATTGGAATTGCTTGCATGGTGATTTCTTGGAGTGGCTTGAATTGTTTGTTGAAAGAAGATGAATCATTTGAGAGTTGCCTTTGGATTTCGTGAGGTAATCTTTATCTTGTTTATGTTTAAGATTTGAATTTTATTTAAATTTTTATGTTGTAGAAATTATTTTGAAAAAGTGTGTTGTTGGGTTGGATTAGGCCAAGAGGGTATTCTTACAATTTTAGTTTATGCATTTTTCAATTTTGGTGAAAAATATATGAATTTGCCTTCTAAACACAATCAAATCTTCTCAAAATTGTTATGTTCTTTTAAAAAGAATGATGTTGGGTGATTTTAGAACAAAAGGATATCTTTATAATTTTTAATTTTCATCTTTTTCAAATTTTAGAAAATTTGGAGAAATTTTGGGAAAGAATGCTTCAAGATCCATCAATGGAAAAACCTAGATATTTTAGAAATTATTTTAATTTTGTTGGATTTTGGAAAATTTGAAAAGTGTTTATTATGTGGAATCATGTATTCTTCCATGAAATTTATTTTTTTATGTGCTTTGGGGAGCATGTGTTTTCTTGGAAAACTGCACATTACCTATTCTCACACTCCTTGAAGGAAGTTGACCCCTAAATTGTATAGGATATAGGATATCTATAGGAGGCTTAGGGTGGCCAATTACCCAACTCATGGGATGAGATTGGAAACAACATGTTTAAGAAGCCTTACTTAAAATCAGTAATCAAGAGTGTCAAAACACCCAACTCATGGGATGAGGTTGAAGGCAAAGTGTTGAAAAAGCCTTGCTTGTATTGTTTAATGTGAAATGAATTATAAATCTTGAATCTAATAACTTGAATTAAGTATGGTCCAATCGAAGCCATGCAATCAATCGAGCGGTTGTTCGTGGGTAATTATAGGAAGCGAGCAACCCACTTTGACTCATATCGATTGGGACACACACCACCCCTTTATAATTGTTTCTTTAGGCCTATAATCCATGAGACTCTGGTCTGAGCTCCCGAGCAACCCAGCAACTAGCCACTCTTTTTATCCTCTGGCTATGAAGACCATGATGCCTACATATCCCCACTCGTATGGGTCTACATGGATTGGAACCCTATCAAATGTTGGACCGGGTAGTTCATCGACATGTCCCCTAACCTAAAATCAGTAATCAAGAGTGTCAAAACACCTAACTCATGGGATGAGGTTGGAGGCAAAGTGTTGAAAAATCCTTGCTTGTATGTATAATGTGAAATGAATTATAAATCTTGAATCTAATAACTTGAATTAAGTAACTTAAAATGGTAGGTAGAGCATGTTGAAGAAGTGTCCCTACTAAGTTTCTTGAGAAGCATCCATAGGGTGAATGATTACTTGAGACCTTTATGGTCTATTTTACATTCTAGCTTGTTTTAGAGAACCAAGGGTCGGTCCACTCTTGTGCCTTAGCTCCCCTCCTCTTGTCCTTGTTAATTGGATTGAGTGCATCTGATCTCATGTTGAGATAAGCCTTGTTATATGCATGGGTGAGACCAACTTGTGTGATTTTTGCATGAGTGTCGATGCTTTCTTGAGATCCTTGTATTTGTGTGTGCTTGGCCTTGGCAACCGTGTATCCATGATCTTCTTCTCTATAGCTCAAGGGTTGCCTAGAGTGGCATAAACATCTATTGCACTCAAAAATGGTAATATGGTTGGGAGGTGGATAACATTCCCCATTAGTCCATTCATGAAGATCTCATGGAACCTGGAAGAGTTCCTTGTTCATCATTTTTATTGTGATTATTTTTTGGTTTGTGACTATTGGAGTACCTTGGAGGTGGCTCAACATTATTGTAATATTATTCTTGTATAATTTTTATATTGGAGTGTGATCCTTCCATGTTTTGGAAGTAGCCTCTATCATGTAATTATGTAATGATATAATTTTTTTGAAATGATTAAATAAGGACGTTAGAGTCCTCTTTTGTATGTTGTATTATCATCTTATTCTATGTTTATGGGTTGATTTTTACTGTGCTAGCATAACAGATGAGAGCTCTGTCTTTGTCTTTGGCTTATCTCGATGTTGATGTCAAACAAGCATGGCATTTTGTGTTGTTTTTCTCAAGTTAGGCTTGTAATTTTTGTATCTCTTGGTTTTTAGAGTGGATTTCACTTATCTTCCTTTATCTTTGGAACCATGTGTACTTCTAGTGGTTTTTGTGTGGCCAAGTTAGAGCCCACAACTTAATAAATGTACCCTTGAGACTGTTTGCAAATAGCTCTTAAAATGAAAAAGTTATGCTTTGTGGAGTGGGGAAAACATCCTTGTTATTTTCCCTACCTTATGTTAGGAATTAGTCTTCACATGGTTTTTTAGAAACATTACATCATTTTTTAGGTTTGTTAGTACATATATTATAGTTTGTTAGAATATAATGTGTAGGTTAATATACGAGTGTTTATAGGGATTTGAGTTGTTAGAAGTTAGAACAACTAGTCTATTTGAAGGGAGTTGTTATAGGGGTTTCCTATAATATAGGATATGAAAATACTATAAATATGTAATGTCTTATTGAATGGGAGATTGAGAAATAGAAGCACATATTATTCTGTGTAATCTTTTGTAGGCTTTTATAAACTCTGCCCATTTTTCTAACATGGTATAGAGCAATACTCGCTCCCGGGTCATTTAGATATCCTTTCATAATATCATATCTACACATACAAATTTCATAGGGTTGATTGTGAGGTAGAGATGCGTTGGTTTGGGGGTTCTGTAGAATTGTTTTGTAGGATCCTGTCTTAATAAAGAAGAGATAGCGAATGAGATTCCATACTAGCAGGGCATGCTCGACCAGAGCTATCTAAAGTAGCTATGCTATACCATTATGGTGACCAAAATTCACTATCAGATTTTGTTGTAAAGTAGACATGGAGGCTTGAAATATTGTGTTGAAAATTTGGTGTGTCATTTTCATGCCATATTAATATTGGAGTACAAGATTCTGCATAAGAAACTTTATAAGATAATTTTTGATCGCTGATTTAGCATTGGCATTTGGGAAGAACCATTATTATTTTTCATTGGATATAGTACCGTAGGATATTTTGGTTCTATTCCATAGCTACATGAAATTTTCATTTGATGCATATTCCCTGAGAACTGAATTATGTGGAAGAGTGAAATGTGGAGCAAAATTATATTTTTCTGAACTCTGATATGATATTTGAGTGATTCTAGTATCAAACACTCCATACTATAGCGGAATATGCAGAAAGACTACAGGGTGTCTTTGTTATGAATATAACCAATGATCAAGTTTAAGTTGTAGCATGAGTAGGGAGGAATAGTAATTTATCTTTCTTTGTTGGTTTGAGAGGAGGTAAGCATCTACGTTAGATTGCTACAGTAAATGCATAGATGCTGCGAGTTTGGGGCTAATTGCAAGAGCTTCCTGGCGTTCAAAATCAGTTCTTTGTTGGTTATTGGTCTTGGATGTCTTGCTAACATTATTTGAAGAGCATTGGTAAAATACCTGAAGGTATCATTTGGATTTTCAGGTGGGCACACATCCAAATCCATCTCATTTGTTTGGCAGGCACTTAGCAGAATAGAGTGTAAGAGTAAAACTTGCTCTTCTTTTCCTCTTCTAAATATTTGGTGGGGATTTATTATTTAAAGATTAATGTTAATTTCTAAGCTATATGTAATAAAAAGAGGAGGGGGTAGTATTATTTATTGGTTTTATAAATCAATTTAGAAGAAGTTATAGTCTTTGAAAATAAAATAAATTATGATGTAAAATGATGTTTTTCGGAATGCATGGTCGGTGGTACCCAACACTCCTCAATCATTGTAAGAAGTTGACATTGAGAGGGGGAAATTTGAAATTGAGCCTCAAAGCCAATTTTGCTAAGTAGGTAGCAAACCAACTGAAGGATGGAGACACAGGAAGTTGGAGGACAATCAACATCCTCTCATTAGTCACCAACGACAGGGCTGCTTATCAACTTTGGTGGTGTTTTGTTTTCTATTGTGTGCTAGTAATAGTGTCCTATCCTGTTAGAGATTGAGTGGCAATGGTCAACACAATGGCTATTTCTATTCTTGTGTGAGTTATTTCCTTATGTAACCTCTTGGTGTAAACTATTGTAGTGAACAAAATCACTAGTGTAATGTAGTTCATGGATCTTGAAACGGTTGGTGGTAATTCAAAAGACCATATGAGGTGAACAAGTGAGAGTGTTCATATTCAGGTTTGTGCTAAACCTATGTGAAAACTATGAAAGCTTGATGAAAGGTTCCTTTTGTTTGAATCAAGATCATGAGCCACAAGAGTTGGGCTTACTACAATTGAAAGTGTGAAAGTTTTTACAATGTTCGCACTAAAGGAGGAGAATATGGACATCATCGATATTGTAAACAGTTGTATAGGAGAGCAACTAACTATAAAGATCCTTTGACTGCTTGACTTCTTGGAAGTGTTGTCACTAAAGTATGCACCTTGTTGAGTTTGAGGAAAACCTAACTACCTTGTGAAACATGTGGGATGATCTCACTGAGTGTGGGCTCAGAAAGGTTGAGATCAACATCTAGAGAGGGTTGGTTCCCTTGGTTGTGACCACCTAAACTGACTATAAGCTATTGACTCATACTAGGAGAAGGGATAGAAAGTGACATAAAACTAAAATAAAGCTAGGAAAATAGGTGATACACCAAACTTTATGACCTATACTTGTTTAGACATAGACAATACAACCAATAAACTTCACTACAACATACACAACTCAGATTTGACATGTTTTACATAAGTATTTCATAGAGAGGTATTGGATTTTAAGATAAACACTTAAGAGGAACAACAAATGACCTTCTGAGAAGCTCAAATGATTGATTTCATAGCTAAATCCTGCATGAAACTAATAGGATACTAATTATGACCTGCAAAATACATGTACTTCTACATAAAGGCATTGAGGAATTAGACTTAAACCAAGGACAAACACTTTTATCACAAGGAAAAATCAATAATTCCATGATATCACACAATATACAATATTGAGAAGGCAAAATAGATTAATTTCATTGATTGAAAGGTACCATAAGTGTATACAAGTCTGAAAAATGTTGTCTTTTCTAAAAATATGAAAATTACAATATTGTTCTTGAGTTACAACACGTCTTAGAGACTAGAAAGAACTGAAATTACAATCTCACTCTAAAACTGGAAAAAAACTCCCTAATTACTGGCCTAGGCATCCCATTTGTCCATCATCGAGGAGGGAATCTAGGAATGACTTCAGATTATTAGTGAGTTTTGCATGCCTTTACTTGCTTGATCTACCTCTTTTTGGGCACTTGGGGAAGTAGTCTTCCTTCTTTTTCTCCTTGAAAATCCATGCAAGGTATTAAAAAAATGAGTTGTTTGACTTTTCTTAGGTCCCTATCATTTGCATGCTCCACAAAGTTTGGTAGGACTACCTACATGATGGTCAAACTTCTGCATGCTCATCATAACTACTCTTGGACTTGTTATTTACTATCATCTTCCCCACTTTCATGGAGATAGGGCACATGCCCAACTTCTAAAACCACCCGGGACTCCTTGGAGGCATAAGAGGAAGTCTTAGTCCTTTTAGGACTCTAATTGCTTTCTTTAATGATCTTTATTACCTTACCGTCAGCTCATTCCTTCACTACGTGTTGTTATAGGAGCTACAAGAAATTGGTTATATGCTACAAGAAACCAAACATACTCTCCTTCCTTAGGAAATTCTATCTTCTGTATGCAGGAGTAGTAGACCATGTTAAGTCCTTTAAACTATCTTTTATATTTTTAGATCTCTTTAACATTGTTATTTGAGAGTTAGCAGACCTATGTCTCACCTCTATCCATTGTCTTCACATTCATCTCTGCTTCTTTGGTGATTCATCATTGTCAAACCCCTAACACTTGATGACTGTTGTAATGTGTTAACTCATATTACCCTGATTATCAACTCAATTTACCATCAAGTAAATAGTCATGATCAACATAATCATTTTTCTGTTTAACAATAATCAGTTTCATAATCAATAATTAGAATGTACATCTTTTTTGGATAATTTCAAAACTTAAATTTACAACATATTCAAAGATAACATAATAGTGAATTCCTTCACTTTACAATCATAATGTTTTGCTCATGGCAATAATAATAAGTTTTAAATAAAATTTTGACTGTCAAGTCATATAATAGAATATACTGCATCTAGAATATTGATATCTGTCTTCATAAGTCTTGACTTGTCGTCTGCTTGGGAAGGAGAGCATCACCCAAGTGTTTTTCCTCCAACCACAGACTAGCAGTCCCCCACACAACTTCCTACCTAGAAGTGGCCCTACCCTTCATGTAGGAAGTAGATCTATAAGGAACCATAAGGTTTGCCATTTAAATTCTACCTAAGAACATTCTAAGGACCTTCTCAAATGAGATAATTAACCTAAAGAGACAACAAAATCCCTATTCAAAGCCCCCTTATCAAGGTTTCCCATGACTCAGATAACATTAGAACCATAGCCTAAATGTCCTCCCATCAAGCACATGCACCCAATGTCCTACAAACATGGTCAGTTGGGCTTTCTCAAGCACTTCTCCCACTCCTCCATACTTCGAGGAACATGGGTTTGTAAGCTATAAGAACGTAGAGAAATAAACCACTAGAAAATTATCATAACAAAAGGTGGTGAAAATACTGATAAACCACATAATACATATACATAAATATACAATAAGTACAATATGGTAATCTATACTATCACCAAGATAGCATTACCAACAACATGGTATAGCATTAAGTACCAAAATGTGAATGAGGGGTCGAGGTTCACTCCCCCACTTCGCAATCTTAGAAAAATATCTAAAGTAAATAAATCGATATACACAAATGTAACAAATAAACATATAGGATAGCCCCAAAAAAGACAAAGGTTAACTGTGACTAATAATAATGTTCCAAGAACATTTATTTAGTCAGATCGACATAAAAGACATCGAGAAACCCTAACTTGACATGATGACATTTAGTCATATTAAAATTGATTAAACAAGGGAGAATGACTAAAACATACCTAGTCTCACAATGGTTCACATAAAGAACAAATTGAAATTTCAGATGGCAACCTGTCTTTTTCCATAACATCTATTTTCTTCTCCTGGGTGATACTCTCCTTCTCTTCTCAGAATTGGAAGTCTCTTTTCCTAGTTACACTCACAATCATTCAAAACCATGATCAGTGTATCATCATTAAATCATTATGCATCATACTAAAATAATCTCAATTACATGTAATCTCATGTCTAATTTAACAACATTAATCATAACCAATATTACCAATGATTTATCCTAACATTTTCCACAAACATCAAATCATTAATCTATGATTACTGATCCAACTAATCTCATAAAAGTAAAAGTTAAATAGAGTCAAAGTTGGGGATGTAACAACTATCTTGTTTAAAATATAGGTCAAACAAGATATAAACCTTTCACAATAGATTAATGTTACTACAACAGACCTCTATCATCATTGTTTGTGATCTATCCCTAAACATCATGGAGTCTCTCATATCTTCTGCTCTTTCAAAATGCTCTCAAACTCTTGATGGGATTCATGACTATGAGAAAGTATTTCTAACAAACCACTAGGAAAAAAATTGTAACATCACTATCCATAATGCCCAAACTTTAACATAAACATTCATCTTAATCAAGACATTAGTTAACAATCTAACTTTACAAATCAAACTTAAAAAATAATGATTCATTATCATTTCAACAATTAAGCATATAATTCTTAACAGAATATAACCAAGCTTACAAGACAATAATCATTTACATATCTTTAGTGAATAACCATGACTATTCATGAACAAGTCATGCCCAAGGCATCATAAATCAATCCATACATATCAAAATTATACATTACAATTGACCATCAAGTCATAAAATAAGAAACAGTGTATCTGGAATAAATGACATACATCTTCATAAGCCTCAGTTTGTCTCGTGCTTGGGAAGGAGAGCGTCATCCAAGTGCTTTTCCACCAACCATAGACTGGCGGTCCCCCGCATACCTTCCTTCCTAGAAGTGACCCCACCCTTCATGAAAGGAATAGATATTAGGAACTGATAGGTTAGCCATCTGAGTATCTAGTGTTGTGTCCTTCATAATGTCTCACGGTCATGCAACTATAGATTCCCTCTAACTATGCATGATGCTACTAGAGACCATTATGCCATCTGGAGTACTATGGATCGACAATGCATGCAGAGACAGATGCATTACTTTGGCCAAATTTTTACATACATAGATGTTACATCATGAATGTTGTCATATGTCCACCACCCTGACTCAACTTATAAACTATCATGTCCTACAGTAAGTTTAAATTGACCTTTCACTCTAGGTCTAAAGTAAGTGGGATCCATTCGATTCATAGTCCATACTAGGATAATCGAATCCCATCTCGGGTTTGTTTCGACCAATTAGGTTACCTTTGTAATGAGGAACTTGTGACTCCTCGCCACCTCCTTCCACTCTTAGTCATTACACAAATTGAACCACATTTACTTTTCTAGGTCTATCGTGGTTCACAACATCTAAATAAATTATCATATAAGATAGAGGCATATTCATACTATACTAGGCATTCCTTGCCTTAGTTAATTAGTGTGATTTTGCCATGAATGGTGACTCTTATTACCCTTATGAGCTTAGGTAGTATCTCTAATCTCACTTAATAAAATAGAGGGTAGTTATCATAATAGATCAATTCATTTCTAGTGTCTTGGCTAGCATGAGGGCTGCCACTTAATATAACCATAGTCTTAATAATTATACCCTTATTAAACTATTTTATATGAAAAGGGGGATTACAGGGTTGTTGTTTTAGTTTGAATCCTCTTTTCCACAAAACATTCCAAGGGCTTTTCAATCGAGTGCTTCTCCCATCGAGAGGAGAGTCATCTATCAGATTGGGTTGCTACTTGGTTTTCTACAGGGAAATTTAGAAGTTATCACACAATGTTGCCAATTAATGCTTTTATGCCCTTGAAACCCTAATTAAAGAAAAACAATAATTAAATCTGTGAATTATAACAAATGCTACCAGAATTAGGCAAAGGGAAGAGAGCCTTAACTCACTATTTTTCGTAGTTTGAAAAATAGAAAAGTCAGGGACAACAGTGATGGTGCCCTAGTCCAAGGTACTGATTTTTCTGTAGATTCTCGATCTCCTTCCGACACTGATCTCTGCTATATCTATTATTTTCCATGATCTGATAGTGGAGGATAATGGTGATGGCACCCTTGTCACGAAATCCTGCACAGTGTCCGCTTCTTTTCAGATCCTGAATCTTTAATGCTTCCCTATCTTCCCTGCAACTCCACTTTCTCCAGATCTAATACTTGTAACCTACAATCACAAGGAGTGTGGGAGGGGGTTGTGGTGTTTAGAGGCTTGCCTCAGTTAAGCCCCAGAGAGACATTTAAGTCTTCCGAACACCATTGTCAGAGAGAGAGTGAGTATCCTTGTGGGATAGAGGCAAGAATCCAAATGATAATGATGATAAAACGCAATAGATGTCACCTTGATGATGAAGTTCTCATGGAAGGAAGAGGCTCTTCAATGTCATGAGGAGAAGATGTAATCCAACCTGCAAAAACAAACACAATAACAATGATATCACAAGTATGCCAATAGCTCTAGAATCAAAATTGCCATCTATTAATCTTCTAGTTTGCAAATGATAACCTAAACATGCTTATATATGCAACTATTAATAATCCCACCAAGAATTTCATATTTGAAACTTATGATGTTGGCCTGGAAACCAAATAACGGTCACAAACCTGACATTTGAAGTTAGGGTAGACCCAAAATAGGGTTGGACTAGGGCACTAGTGCCCTTGTCCACCCCTTGTCTTTATTTTGGCATCATTAAATTAGACCCCATTAGGTCCTATTTGTCACAAGACCCAAGGGTTTTCTCATTGGGAGTCTGAATTATCATGAAAAATGCTCTAAATGCAATATAAGGACCCGGGAGCTAAATCTTAAAGGAAAAAGGCCCCAAGGGTGCATTTTTTTGACATAACATTTAGCCCCCAGTTTAATGTATGTATTAAACATGAGGCCAATACATGCATTAAAGTAAGGTCAACAAACACAGAAAACACGCCAAGCATGGAGAAAACACACCAAACACATTGAAGACAATAAAGGCACGCAAAACACATAGAAGACAGTTACAATCACACAAAACATGAAGAATACAACATTGAAGACACATAGAGCAAGGAGAATACAATGAGTGCAGTGATTATTTTCTTTTTTATTTTTCCATATGAAATGCAAGATGCAAGTACAAGGAAAGTAAACAAACAAATCCCAAAAGGTTTAGAGGAGTTGTTCACCACCGATCTTGCACTTTTTGAGAACAAACATGCCAAACAAAATCCCAAGGTTTAGAGGAGCTGTTCACCACTGGTCTTGCACCTTGAGAACAGACACGCCAAACAAATCCCAAAGTGTAGAGGAGCTCATCGTCACCGGTCTTGCACTTTGAGAACAAACACACCATACACATACACTGAAGACACAGAGAAAACATGGCAGACAAGCGATGGAGTGAAACTATTGCTAGGTTCATCACCATCTCAGGCACATTATAGGCACACATTGATGATTGCGTTTCACCACAACAACCGCTAAAAACACGCTTAAGGGTTGAGTTAGTCACTGAACCGCTGCCCGCCTCGCGATGAGGGATTAAGATAAAAGGATATGCTCGATATCCCACCTTCGCAGAGGGCTTAAATGATTTTGATTAATTTTTAGATTGTTCAAACACGCTTTACTATGATCTAAAGCAAACAACTTACCTTATATACGCCTCCACCTTAAGGTGGTTGATATCACATACTGATATCAAGAACGTTAAGGTAGGAAGAAAACACACAAGGGAACACGAGCTCTCGCAAACCCAATGCCCCCTAGAGGTGACATGTACTTTACGATCATCGAATGTTCCCACAAACACATCCCTGCAAGAAAAGTGTTAGTGTCCAAATAATCATGATAAACAACAATGCATATGATCAACTACATGAAAGAGCCATGCAAGGCGATATTCATGATAAACAAAATGCGAGGAGCAGTAGTATTGTTAAAGTGCTATTAGAAAGATAAAATAACATCGACATCAACATCAAGATCAAGAAATCATGGAGTGATTCCACTAGCCAAGCGTGGGATAATTTGTTACAACCCCATCATCATGTATTGACTTGGTCCATTTTTTGATTACTCGCTAAAGGGATGCTAGGTCCGCATTAGTATAATATATTTTTCGTCATCCGCCAGCTAGATGGAAGCACTAGAGGAAGGTAAACAATAAATCAGGGAGGAGAACAAGTGCCTTAGGGACAGTCACATAGGAGGGTGCCCCCAAATCACCAACCGCAACACTATGTCCATAAGACACAACCCACAACAATGAAATCAGAGGAGAAGCAATATAGAAGAATGATGATACAAATAGAAGAAAGTCACAACAGAGGCAGTCTCCTAGTAACCTTGACCTTACAAGAGAATCAAGGGTCATCCTAGGAGGCCTAATAACACATCATGGGGGAAGCACATCAAGAGAGATAAAGGGTTAGAGATACCTACCTGGTAGATCCTAATGTTAAGAACATACATATCTAGGAGGAGGCCACCCTTGAGAGCTCCTATGATATTCGCTACAACAAGTGTGGCTTATTGGCTCAAGATATCTCGCATATTTCTTTGATCTTGTTGATATTGCATTAATATTAAGTTTAGGATGACGAGAGGCTTTCTTTTCTTTAAAAGGATTTTATCCAATGCCACTTGAGTAATGTGTTGAAGTAGATTCTATAGGTACTCAAATCCCTTGTTCATTTATATCACATCCATTACCTACATAGTCACAGTTCTTGTACAAAATCTGAAATCCATGACCATATAGAGAGTCCATTTCTTTAGAAGATGGTGAAGCCTCATAGGTCTCATAATTTGTAGTATAATTGAGAGTATTGTCATTATTTTCAACCAAGGAGACTTTGGACTTCTTAGGAGATTCAAAAGATTGCTTGGATGAGATCGATGCAACTTTTGATGAATTAAGTTTATATTCTCCCATACTGCAAGGATTAAAATCTAATGAACCCCAATCGTCAACAAAAAGTGCATTCAATGGTTGAGAGTTTTGCACAATATTATCTGTGACAAGAGGCATTGTTGAATGAATTTGTAAGTTGTTTAGTCTTTTCTGATTTCTAACTTGTTTTGGCATTTTGATATGTGAACAAGTATTCGGATCAGGATCGACTTTCCAAGTGTAGAGCTTATCTTGATAAGTGAACTTAAGTGATCGATGAAGGGTAGACAGGACTGCCCCCATGGCATGAATCCACGGTCTTCCTAGAATCATATTATATGAAAGTGAATTAGGCATAACATGAAAAAGGGTATCTAATGTCACGGGTCCAACCTGTACAGGTAAAATTATGGTACCCATTGATTGTCTTCCAACATTATCAAAGCCACGAATGCTAATCCTATCCGGTTTGATTAAAGATGTGTCAGCCTTTATTTTATGTAGTAAGTTTATGCTAGAGACATTAAGGGCCAATCCATTATCAATCATAACTCATTTTGCCAACTTTTTATTTATCGTGACAAAGATCATAAGTGGATCACATTCATCTTTTGCTTATGGTATTTCATGTGGTTGAAAGAGAATATCCATTTTTTCACATTTATACTATACAACACAGCTGCTACATCAGTCGGCTTAGCAGTGGGTGGTACGATCACCTTTTGTAAAGCTTCTTGGAGCATTCCATGGTATGTTGGTGATGTTTGTATTAAATCTCAAAGAGAGATCTTAGCCAGAGTAGCGCGAAGCTATTTGAAAAGATCATATTCTTGACCACTTTTATGAGTAAGACGAGGTGGCAGAGGGAGCATAGGTTGAGAACATGGAAGAGAGATAGGCACATCTGGTGCTTTCTTACTTTGCTTGTTATTACGGGTGTTGTATGCATGAGCAATCATGTTGTGGTGTGTTTGTTGAAACACGTTTTGAACACCTTGACTTGGTTGAGACATTTGTGTTGCATAGTTGTGGATGTAATCAGGGTGTCTAGGTGGTTGTTGAGCACCTTGAACCATAATCACCAGTTTTAAGCAAGAAGGTGCACTAGGTACCCCCCGCACAATCATCTTAGGAATATTGTGACATAATCTATTAGTGAAGATTGAATTAACATTATTTTCCTCTTGATTAAAACCAACATCTATCCTTAAAGCATTCAATAGGTTAGGTGTTGTATCAGTAATAGAGCTATCCATAGTCTTCTCATCTAAGTTTTTTGGATATTCAACTATAGGATAAGTAGGATAACCTATGGAATCATCATCATCATGTTCTTTAGCTATTGATTTCAAAGTGTTGGCAAAAAAACAATTTTCACTCTCATCTTTCACATGAGTATCCCTAGAGATGAATTTAGTTAAATCTTCTAATATCAAAGGATATGCTCCTATGAGTAAGGAAAAGATAGTAAAATCATGTTTATAACAAATTAATTGCAGCTCATATGTATAGCATATAGAAGCATCAATACTACTTACAAAAGCTATGTGCTTTAGAACATGAGGATTCTTATTAGTGAAATTGGAGAAAATTTCAAAATCTAGAAGATACTAGTGCAAAGACTTCAAAGATGGATAACATGAAGATTCCACACTGAGATATTTTGGATTCCAACTCAGATTTCAAATATTTTCAAAAACTTATGCAAGAAACAGGTGTAAAAGCTATATAAAAATGCTCTAAAATGCTTGTTTTTTCAACTTTTCTCAATGCAAACGAATGGAATAGGAGATGTTGTAAAGAATTTCAAGAGGGAAAAAAATTATATGCATAATAAAATTCCACTAATGTAATAATACCTTTCAAAACATGCTTTTGAAGCAACTCTAGAAAGTCGATAAGCCAAAACCTAGTGAAAATAGGCCAAAATATGCGATTTTTCACCAAATCTCAATGCAAACAAATGAAAAAAGAGATGTTGTAAATATTTTAAAGAGGGATAGAAAATTATATTCCTGATAAAAGTCCTCTAATTCAATAACACCTTTCACAACACGATTTTGAAGCAACTCTAGAAAGTCGATAAGCCAAAACATAGTGAAAATAGGCCAAAATATGTGATTTTCACCAAATCTCCATGCAGAAGAGTAAGGCAACAGGTGTTGTAAGGAAAATTATTATGGAAATAAACTTATAACAGTAAATAAAAGCCACCTAATGCCAAAAAATCCATTACAACACACCTATAGTGCCACTCTAGCTCAAACCCTAGTGCAAAAATAGCGAAAATATGCAATTTTTCCAAAATTTCAATGCAAAGGCCCAAAAGAAAGGGTGTTGTAAGGAAATTGAGAAGGGGAAGAAGATAATAATTCTAATAACAGCCAATTAGTGCATCAAAATCCCTTGCAACACACTTGGAGTGCAAATTTAACAAGACGACAAGGCCAAATCTAGTGAAAAAATGTAAGTTTTCAAGCCCTAGACATGAAATTTCACAAGGAGGCCACTATGAAGCAACACTACCATTAGATATCAGACCTAATGAGTGTTTTAAAAAGGTAGTGAAATCTGAGACGAGATTTTGACTACGACCCTAGCTCATGCAAAACTAGATTTTCATGAAAAATGCAAAATTTCAAGCAATTTCTAACAAATCAAGCATGCAAATGCAATGCAAATGAATTGTAAATAATGAATTTATGTATTTTGGATCAGATCTAATGAAAATAATAGAAATTAGTTTAAATTAGATGCCAATTAATCCAAATTTTACAAAAATGCAAGTCTAATATGCCAATTTTTTGCAAATTTTCCCAATTTTTCAATTTTTTTGTAACTTTTCAAATGCAATAGAATGAATGAATGCAAATCTATCAAACAATACTCAGCAAGGTTCCAAAAAGTTCAAAACATGGGTTCATGAAAATGCTTTATATGAAAAGGGGGATGACAGGGTTGTTGTTTTAGTTTGAATCCTCCTTTCCACATTCCAAGGGCTTTTCAACCGAGTGCTTCTCCCATCGAGAGGAGCGTCATCTATCAGATTGGGTTGCCACTTGGTTTTCTGCTGGGACATTTAGAAGTTATCACACAATTTTGCCAATTAATGCTTTTATGTCCTTGAAACCCTAATTAAAGCAAAATGGTAATTAAATCTGCAAATTATGACAAATGCTACCGAAATTAGGCAAAGGGCAGAGAGCCTTAACTCACTATTTTTAGCAGTCCAGAAAATAGAAAACTCAGGGACAACAGTGATGGCGCCCTAGTCCAAGGTAATAATTTTTCTATAGATTCCTGATCTCCTTCCGACACCGATCTCTGCTATATTTGTTGTTTTCTGTGATCCAACAATGGAGGACAATGGTGATGGCACCCTTGTCCCGAAATCTCGCATAGTGTCTGATTCTTTTCGGATCCTAAATCTTCAATTCTTCCCTATCTTCCCTGCAACTCCACTTTCTTCAAATCTGATACCTGTAACCTGAAATCACAAGGAGTGTGGGAGGGGGTTGTGGTTTTAGAGGCTTGCCTCATTCAGGCCCCGGAGAGACATTCAAGTCTTTCAAACACCGTTGTCAGAGAGAGAGCGTGTATCCTTGTGGGATAGAGGCAAAAATCCAAATGATAATGATGATAAAACACAATAGATATCACCTTGATGATGAAACTCTCATGGAAGGAAGAGGTTCTTCAATGCCACAAGGAGAAGATGTAATCCAACCTACAAAAACAAACACAATAACAATGCTATGCTTTGCAACACAATGATATCACAAGTATGCCAATAGCTCTAGAATCAAAATTGCCATCTAGTAACCTTCTAGTTTGCAAATGATAACCTAAACATGCTTGTTTATGCAGCCACTATGAATCCCGCCAAGAATTTTGTATTTGAAATTTAGGATGTCGGCTTGGAAACCAAATAACAGTCACAAACCTGACATTTGAAGTTAGGGTAAACCCAAAATAGAGCTGGACTAGGGCACTAGCACCCTTGTCCACCCCCTGTCTTTGTTCTGGAATCATTAAATTAGACCCCCTTAGGACCTATTTGTCACAAGACCCAAGGATTTTCTCATCGGGAGTCTGAATAACCATGTAAAATGCTCTAAATGCAATCTAAGGATCCAGGAGCTACACCTTAAAGGAAAAAGCCCAAAAGGGTGCATTTTTCTGACATAACATAAACCACATTCGGCCTTTATACAAGTTGAGCCACCTTTTGGTTGAGTGTTTCAAACATTGACTTGCTAAGGCCATAGTAGCCATAAACACAGTCATCATTAATCAACGTATACATGTTGAAGATAATGCAAGGGCTCAACCATGATGGCCTCGAGCCTCAGTGTGGTATGTTTTCAAGTGTTTAACATGGCCCTCATGGTCATGAGCTAAAAATATAATTTGGCAAACAAATGTTAAATAGCTCGAATTTCATAGTTGTGAGCTCTTAGCATAGTTAAAAAGTATAAAGATTAAAAGCTCGGCCACCCTGGCCTCGAGCTGTAGCATAACAAAGAATAACATACAATGTCCTTAAGCCTCTATGGCCTCAAACTAGTGGTGCAATAAAGGATATAGATTAATGTCGCTATGCCTATATGGCCTCAAACAGTGATAAAGATTGCAATAAGGAATAAAAAATAATGCTGCTCAGCCTGCATGGCCTCAAGCTATGATAAAGATTACAATAAGGAATATAAAGCAATGTCACTCAGCCTGCATGGCCTCAGGCTATGATAAATATTGCATTACAAGGTCGCTTGGCCTCCATGGCCTCAAACTATGTCACAGGAAGGAATTTATTATCGATTTGGCTCGACCATAGGCCTTGAGCACAGACACAGTAAAAAATATCTATAGCAATATGGTTCGGTCTTGGCCACGAGTACAACATAGTCAGGAATATCTATTGCAATATGGCTCGGCCTTAGGCCTTGAGCCTCAAACAAAGAAAATACATTTAAAGTTACAAGCTTGGTCATAAGGTCTCAAGCTATTGCTAAGCATATAACAGTGGTAAGATACCATAGCAACAGTCATAACAGTATGGCTCCATATGACATGTATGTATGGGAGCTCAATATAACAGCAAAATTGTTACCCTTAATGCACATAAAATAGCTTTCTTTACCTCAGTATAGTCCTTTACAAATGAAGTATTCTCATCTCAAACTTTGTTGTCCTTCTCTAGAAGTCTTTCCAGTGTAGAGCGATAGCTCTCCTTCCCCCTTTCTTCTCCCAAGAAAACCAGATAAAAACTCTAACCCCCAAAAATAAAAACAACAAAAAACATAATCTTCTTAGAAGACTCTTGGGTATTACCTTCTCTCCAAATGCATGCCTATTATCATGACGAACTACCACCCTTAACTAAGGTGGTGGGAGTGGCTTTCCACCTAGCCAAATACCACTACGAGGCCCGCACAAGCATGACACCTGCAAGGCTATGGTGAGCTCCACTCTCCCATTAGATATAATGCCGACTAAAATAAAAATGAATACAATAACATAGCTTGATATTACATATCAAATTAATGTAATTATATATAATATTATTACATGCATCCATTGGATATTAGAGAATACCATTGAGGACTAAGTCATATTTAACCAACATCACTTCCTTTATGGAGATAGATTCATCAAGTGATTTAGGGATCGAGCACTGCTCTCCCTTCATCTCTAAGGATCCAAGACTTAACAGATCAAAAATGGATTTCTGATTCCAGTTCAAAATTATTGTGAGCGATAAAATTATGCTCCGAGCAAACAAGACTAACCCTTGACTTGATTTGACATTCCAAGAACATCGTTAGTCGAGTCATTGCAACATTGTCGAAACAACTAATTTGACAAGTCGTCACAAAAGGAAAAACAACTGGTCAAGACAAAACATAGTTTACACCAACTTACATGGTTTGATAGGATAAAATGTCTAACACTCAGATGGCTATTAACCTCTGTTTCCCAACATCTATTCCTTCCTCCCAGATGATACTCTCCTTCCATCTCCAGAAGATAATCACTTTCCTAGTCCAACTCACAACCAGAAGATCATGATCAGTGCATCATAATATGATCAATAAATCATAATAATTAAATAATCATTTAAATCTAGAATCTCTTAACTAACTAAGATTAGTTAGAAGTATTGTTTAATCTGATATTTCCACAACGTCATAACCCAACTACTAACTAATCCTCTTGATTACCATGTAAACATAAAATTAAGCTAATCACAAGTTGGGGATCTAACATATCTTCCCCCATAAGAATCATTGTCCCTGATGATTTACTGTCTTAAAGTTAGTTTAAAATAATAAGAAAATATTTCATGAGCATAATAAAAAGTTTTTTTTTCAGGAAAGATGAGGAAATCTAGCATAAAAGTCATGATAGTTTTCCCAGGTGGCATTTTCCACCAAATATTGGTCCCACTGGACCTTGTACTATGTTATTTCCTTGTTACATAAGTGTAGCTTACGCGTTTCGAGCACCTTGATGGGCTCAATCACCACCACTCTTGGGTCTTTCACCTGTATAACATTCCAATCAGGCATAGGAATTTGATTATCAACAGAATTAAACCTTTTCAAATATGAAACATGAAACACATTATGCATCATGGCTAAGGCTGGTGGTAGAGCAATTATGTATGCCACTAGATTGACTTCTTCAAGCACTTCAAAAGGTCCCACATGCCAAGGTTCCAACTTAGACATCTTTCAAAATTTAATGGAACTTTTTTGAGGTTTAACCCTTAAGAGAAATTTGTCTCCCACTGTGAAATGCCTTTTAATATGCTTTGCATCTGCATAACTCTTTTTCCTTTCATTGGCTTCCTCTAGCCTTCTTTTTATCAGATGGACTTGTTCTTCCATCTCTGATAACATTTTTGGACCAAGGCTAACCCTATCTTCTAGCTTATCCCACCTTATATGGGTTCGGCACTTCCGTCCATATAATGCCTTAAATGGAGCCATCTTAATAGCTGAGTGATAATAGTTATTGTAGGCAAATTCCACCAGAGGAAGATAATCCTCCCACTTGTATTGTTGATCCATGCAATACATCCTCAACAAATCCTCCAATACTTGGTTCACCCTTTTAGTTTTTCCATCCATTTTAGGATGATAAGTGGGGTTTATGTTCAATTAGGTTCCAAGTGAAGAGAATAAAGTTTATCAAAACCTCGTGTCATTCATGTCTCTATCTAAGATGATCTTCTCAGGAATGTCATGCAATCTAAATATCTCTTGAAGAATTTTTTGAGCAATGACGGGTGCCCCATCCATCAAGTTCCTAGGTATAAAATGAGTAGCTTTAGTGAGTCTATCCACCACAACCAAGATAGCATTGTGCACGTTCCTTGACATAGGAAGCTCTTGCACAAATTCCATGCTTATAATTTTCCATTTCCACTCAGGAATTTCATGAGGGTATAATAATCTTGTTGAGTGATGGTGTTCCACCTTCACCCTCTGGCATTCAATACATGTAGTTACAAAATTTATAGCATCCCTCTTCATTCCTTTCCAGAAATATAGTGGTTTCACATTAGCAAGTACCTTCATTACTCTAGGATGTCCAGAATATGGTGCAGAATGGACCTCCTTCCATACCATATTCCTTAACTCTATTGATTTAGGTATGTACATTCTTCCTTTAAACCTTAATAACCCATCTGGTTCAAGGTTAAATCCCTCATATCTAGAATTCTGTGGATTTTCCTCAAGGGCCTATTTTACCTTCTCATAAAACTCATCTCCCTTAGATTTTTGTAACACTTGATTCCAAAAATTAGAGTGTATGGAGATCATGGAGGAGATGTGCCTTCTCCTACTCAAAGCATCTGCCACTCAATTTTGTTTTTCTTGTATGTATTTAATCTTGAAATCATAAGCTGAGATGAATTCTAACCATCTTCTTTGCCAAGCATTAAGATGTGGCTGAGTGAATGGGTATTTGAGTCTCTGATGATCTATTTTTAACTCAAAAGGTTTCTCGAGTAGACAGTGTCTCCACATATTTAGAGCATGAATGACTACTACAAGTTCTAAATCATGTGGGGCATAATTTTGTTCATAGTTTTTCAATTTACATGATTCATACATGATAACGTGTCCATCCTAGACTAGTACACCACCTAATCCTTCTCCTGAGGCATTGATAATGAATACAAATTGACCCTCTGGGTTAGACACTTTCAAAATTGGTTTTGAAGTCAATTTTTCCTTCAGTAGGTCAAAGGCATCCTAGCACTTTTCTGACCATTCAAACTTCTTGCCCTTTCTATGCAAGGAAGTTGTAGGATATGCAATTTTAGAGAAGTTCTTCATGAACTTCCTGTAATATCCAGCAAGGCCATGAAACTTCAAACCTCATGAACATTCTTTCGTTCTAGCTATTCCAAAATAGCCTTAATCTTAGCTAGATCCACAGCTATTCCCTTAGCCAAAATTATGTGACCCAAATATTGTAGTTTCTTCTAAAAGAGAGTACACTTAGAGAGATTGCCATATAACTTATGCTCTTTTAGCCTCTAAAGAACAATTCTTAGATGTTGCATATGCTCTTCCTCATTCTTAGAATAGATCAAAATGTCATCAAGAAATACTAAGACAAACTTGTCTAGATAGTCTCTGAACACACTATTCATAAGATTCATAAATGTCGTCGGTGCATTCATTAATCCAAAAGGTAGAACAGTGAATTCATAATGTCATACCTGGTTCTAAAGGTTGTCTTATGGATGTCCTCATCCTTCAACCTCAATTGGTGATATCCAGACCAAAGATCCACCTTGGAAAATATTGCTACACCCCTCATCTGGTCAAAAAGATCATCGATGCGAAGTAAAGGGTATTTGTTCTTAATGGTTACTTTGTTAAACATGCGGTAATCTATGCACAACTGCAAAGTGCCATCTTTCTTTTTCACGAAAATGACTGGCGCTCTCCATGGTGACACACTGGGTCTAATCAATCCTTTATCTAACAACTCTTGTAGTTGAGCCTTTAACTCTATTAGTTCTATAGTGGTCATTCTGTAGGGGGCTTTAGAAATAGGTTTGACCCAGGAATAATATCAATGGTGAAATCAAAGGCTCTTTTAGGAGGAAACCCTGGTAGCTCATCTGGGAATATGTCCTCAAAGTCTCTAAGGAAAGGATACCTGTCCATATCTGATCTTTCCTGACCTATGGACTTCTTCATCCCAACTTCATTATGTTTCTGGGATTCATAAAATATTAAGTCATCTTGGAAGTAAGTTTCCTCAGTCTCATTTAGTTTTTCCATTTTGACAGCAAAAAGCTAACATCCTTTCCTTTGAGCTCTTTTCATTTACAAAGAAAAAATTTGCCTTAGTTTAACTTCCCTAGGTTTCCCTTGGAGAAAAACTTTATTTCCTAAATCATCCAGGCACTCTACTATTTTGGCATAACAATCCACTTTGGCTCAATGTCTCCATAGCCAATTTATTCCTAGGATAACATCATACGAGCCTAGTGGGGCTACATAAAGATTTTCTTCCGTGGAAAAGCTCAGAAGTTCAACCCTAGCCTCAAACAAGCATTTCTTTACCTGAGCCTTGGTGTGATTTGCATATTCTATAGACCAAGTGTTTGCCATGAATCCTACCTTTCTAGGAATTTTATTTATAATTTTAGGGGAAACAAAGCATTCCGTAGCACCAATATCAATCAAAACTGAAATCAAAACTCCAAATAAAGTACCTGTTGTCTTAACGGGAATTATTTGGTACTCGGCTTGCTAGTTGTCTAAGGCTGCATGGATGCATTGCTAGAATGCCACTTGCTGAGGAGGTAGAGGGTTTCCTCTTGGTTGTGCTCCCTATATTTTTTTGGGACACTAATTAGTGTAGTGATCTCTGCCACAAGTGTAGCATCCACCTACTAGTCCTCACCTCTCCTGAGGTTTGCCAGAATTGTCTCCATTATTCCTAGAGTGATTATTCCCCTTTTTCTCTCCCCTGGGCTCAGTTTGTTTATTCTTGGCCCCTTTGTCATTTTTCTCAGTATATTCATGTTTCTTCCCCTTTTTCTTATAGGATTGAGAAGATTGAGACCAATTATATCTCTTTCGATTTCTTTCTCTATAAGCTGACATAGCCTTCAGTTTTTGTTCTTGCTTGATGGCCTTCTTGTAGACCTGGTCCATAGTAGTAGGACTGTGAACATCAACCTTGCCCCCAATTTTGGCGTTCAAACCCATTATAAACTTCTGAATGTGGAATTTCTCATCCTGTTGGTACTGCGGCACATACTTCAACAATCAGGTGAATTTTTCCCAATATTCATTTACAAACATATCAGCCTATTTTAGATTCTAAAAGTCTATAAGTTTCTAATCATAGAACAGTTGAGGAAACCATCTTTGCCTAAAAATTTCTACAAACCTATCCCATGTAAGGCTTCTAGACCTCAACCCTAGTTCCATCTTTGTGTTCATCCACCATGTGGCTGTTTCACCTGCTAGTTGGAATGCTCCCCACACAACTTTAGTAACCTCATTATAGTTTCTTATTTCAAAATACTTCTCCATTTCTGTGAGCCATGCCTCCATGACATCTCCACTTATAGATCCATCAAATTTAGGAGGCATGACCCTTTTCATGTCATGAGATAGTTCCATAGCCATAAGGCTCCTCTTATCCCCTTCCTGTCTAGCCGCAGAGTTATTTTCTCTATGCTCACTTTGGGTGGTGTCATTATGGCATTCCTTGCCATCACCCCCATCATAAGCATCCTTCCTGGCTTCTCATCAGCCTCTTACTTCCTGTTCAAGAGTTTCTACCCTCATCCTAGTTTCTTTCAACAAAGTTAGGATCTAGTCTAACTTAGACTCAGATTGCCCTGAAGGTGCTCCTTCATCCTGGCTATCCCCCATTCTTGTTCTAATTTGAACCTTCACTGCAATATACTTCTTCCTGAAGTTTGCAGGTTAATCACGGATTAGTTTTTCCATGTCATTTAATTCATTTTACAAATCTATTCACATTCAAGTAATCTTTAACAAGAAAGGAAAGATTGTCAGAATTTGTCATTGCATTGCAGTTTCCATTGGATTACATATAAACCACAAAATTACAAGATTATATTTACACCTTGCTACTATAAGTCATTTACAATTTGGGATAACTTCCCATATTCATAGTTTATTTTCAGCCTTAGGATGTGATGATACACACTGGTATCCCTTCACACTCTCCTTAGGTACATCATAATTCTTAGGTTTGTTTTCCTTAGCTAGTGCTTTAGGGGCAGAGGGTCCTACTGATGCATCAGTAGAGTTAGGGTCAGCCATCCTTTTTTCTTTCCTTAACTCCTACTTGATGTGTTTCACGCCATCAACGAAGGTTTCCTCATCAGTTAACCATGCTCCTACCAGGCAGCCAATCTGTTCAAGTTTCTTCATCCTTGAGACTCTTGCTTTTATGATCTTTTCTTTCCATAAATTAAGGTAACACCCTTTATCCATTACATTCTTTTAGGGTGTTGTAGTTCTTACCATTCTGGCATAGAACATCCAAACATTAGCATACTTAATGTTGGCTACAAATAATCAAGTAGTGAGCTCATAGGTCCATGTATTGAACTCGGTTGCTCTGATACCATATGTAACATCACTATCCATAATACCCAAAATTTAACATAAACATTCATCTTAATCAAGAGATTAGTTAACAATCTGATTTTATAAATCAAACTTAACCAATAATGATTCATTATCATTTCAACAATTAAGCATGTAATTCTTAATAGAATATAACAAATCTTACAAGACAATAATCATTTACATATCTTTAGTGAATAACAATCACTATTCATGAACAAGTCATGCCCAAGGCTTCATAAATTAATCCATACATATCAAAATTATACATTACAATTGACCATCAAGTCATAAAATAAGAAACACTGTATCTAGAACAAATGACATCCATCTTCATAAGCCTCGGCTTGTCTCATGCTTGGGAAGGAGAGCATCATCCAAGTGCTTTTCCACCAACCACAAATCAATGGTCCCTCGCACACCTTCCTACCTAGAAGTGTCCCGACCCTTCATGGAAGGAATAGATATTAGGAACCGATAGGTTAGCCATCTGAGTATTCGATGTTGTGTCCTTCATAATGTCTCACGGTCACGCAACTATAGATTCCCTCTAACTATGCATGACGCTACTGGAGACCATTATGCCATCTAGAGTACTATGGACCGACAATGTATGTAGAGATGGATGCATTACTTTGGCCAAAGTTTTACATACATAGACATTACATCATGAACGTTGTCGTATGTCCACCACCCTGATTCGACTTATAAGCTGTCATGTCCTATAGTAATTTTAAATTGACCTTTCACTCTAGGTCTAAAGTAAGTGGGATCTATTGGCAAATGGTCAGTGCTCCTCATGGGATTTGTGACATGGACTAACCACCTCCTATGGGTTCATTAACTCTAGCACTTGTATCAGAAATTGATAGGTCAACCTTTTGGTTTAACGGCAATCATGGGCCAACAATTGGTATCAAAGTGAAAGTTCATGGATTTGAATCCCCCTAGGTAACACTGGGGGGAGTTTGTTGGAAAATGGTTAGTTCTCCCCATGGGATTCATGACATGGACTAATCGCCTCTCGTGGATTCATTAAATCTGGCACTTGTATCAAAAATTGATAGGTCAACCTTTTGGTTTAACGACAATCGTGGGCCAACAGGATCCATTCGATTCATAGTCCATACTAGGACAATCGACTCCCATCTTGGGTTTGTTTTGACCAATTAGGTTACCTTTGTTTCTAGCATTTATTATTTAATTGTATTTATTTTTTGCATATTATTGTAATTTGGATGCAAATCCTATTTCGTCACTTTGTGGGAGTTGGCACGGTGATGTGTCAACCTACATGGAAGGTGACCACATGTATTTTTGTCCTCATATGAGGAGATAGGCATTCGACCTTGTGGTAGAAGAGTTTTGCCATGTGTCAGCGTATTTCTGGTGTTGTAAGAGGTTTATGACGCGTAAGAGTTATGACAGAATCCTATGACAGAATCTATGACATGTAAGGGCCAGAAATGGAAGATTCTATGATAGGTGAAGACAAGTGTCTGAAAGCATCTTGCATGGGGAAGTAGGCACCCAAGTTTGACTATGACAAGGTTGTAAGAGAATCTTCTATTAATAGTCAGTTATGCCAAATTTTCTTACAACTGTAAGAGTTGTCATGTATGACGGATTTTATGACATTGTAAGAGCATTGGTCATACCTTGATTGGGAAAATTTGGGGTGCCCAAGTTGAGGGGTTGTAAGGGATGAAAGAGAATCACTTACAAGTGTCATACACATGTTTTATGGCCTTGGAAATTGGGCCACATGGATTTGGACGAGTTCCTTGTGTGACTTGCTCTAGAAGCTACCTCCATTCGTACTACTTCTCTTTATATACAGGTGCTTGGAGAGGAGATAGAGAGGGTGATTAACAAGTATTGTTATGCTTCCAGTTTATCTCCAAATACAAGTGTCAAAGACTCCTGAGAAGACTTTCATTGCAAGTGTGTTGTAAACATTGTTGTTTTGATAATACATTGTGCAGGTTTTGGAGTGGGGTTTTTTACCCAAAAGGGTTTTCCCCACGTTATATCTTGTCTCTCTCTCTTTTGTCTACATTCTGTGTATGTGTATTGCTATAATATCTCTGTTATTGTGTTAATAACTCTATAACTATAAGGTTTAAAATGAATTTGCACTCATCTCTCCTCATTAGATTAGTGTAGGAAGCGTTTCTGTACAACCTGCTTCCTCTTCAATTGGTATCAGAGCCAGGTTCTCATTGGTCCTAGTTGTTGGATAAGGGTTTTGTGTGCTAATCTTAGGTTGAGTGGGAGTCTGTGCAAAGTATTCTAAAATCTTGTTGCAAAAATGAGATGGCAAGCACATCCAGAAGAGTAGAGATGGAGGTGTTTAACGACACACATTTTGAGTTATGGAACTTAAGATGGAGTGTTATGGAGTTGATCATGTGGTTACATTTAGTATGATATTGATCTGGAGCTCCTGTTTGATAGTATGCAATAATCCTCATGCATGGTTGTTATGTTCTATCATTCTATGGTCATTTGCAGCAAAGTATTCATGTTGGGTGTTTGTTCTTGACTCCCTAATCACATGGAGAAACTTGGGTTGTCATAACTATGGTTTGATGTCCTTATGTTGGGTGCTTGGTTTTAGTCCCTAGCATTGGAATGAATTGTTTTGTTAACCTTGAATGCATGTAGGTTGTGGAGTTGATCATTGAATGGTCGAAAGCTTCTAGAACAACCTAGCTCCTCTATATGCTTGTACATGGTGATGGTTGTGGAGTTGGCCTACAAGTGGGCCTGAAGTTCCTAGACCTCTGTTTCATTTGGTTGGTTGTACTTGCATGTCTCAGTTTCATATTGATTTGATCTGATGGTTTTGTAGATATTCTGTTAAAAAAATCTATGGTTATGCTTATCTATGTTATTACATTATTCTGGTTTAACTATATTGGTGATTTTCAGACTTGTGGGTCTTCCAGATGATAAGTGGATATGGATTTGCATGTATGTCAGTGACATGGTGGTTTTACAGGTTTTACACAATTAATCAAAACTTGTGGTTTTGTAGATCTACAAATAAACTATTTTTTAGATCATGGTTCCTTGGGGGTGCTTCTAGATTTAAGATAGTTGCAGGTTTGCATGTATGCTTTGTGCATAGTGTGAGGAGATTTTTATCTTTCTCAGTGTGGAGATGTTGGTATGTGATTAGTCACTTGTCATTTCTATAGTATATGCTTGATTGGTTCCTGACTATGATCACTCGTTTGTGGACTTGTTGGCAAATTGAATCTAGAATTGATTTGATGTTTGAGTCTTGAAGTCTACAGATTGTCTTCTTTGGTATCTCAGTTTGTAGTTTACTAATGTAATGATGAGTTTGCATGTTACATTTGTTTTGGATCTTTGAGTTATGTAGTTTATGGATTAGCTACCCATTAGCTGCAGTGGGATGACTCAAATGTGGACTGTCTTTATCCATGAGATTGATTCAGTGTTTATGCAGACTTTATTAGTTGGCCTTATCTGTGGTCATTTGTGTATTGGTATGTTGCATTGGGATAAGAGGATGTATAATTAGAGTGCATGGATAGTTAGTTATTGGGGCTTATAGCATGTTTATCATGATGTCATTGATAGCTTGGTTACACAGTTTAGTGTAAGCTTTTGATAGTAATGGTTTTATCTTCTTGACTTGGAGATCTTGGTTCTACTTTATTCTTTTGTGTTGCTGGTATTGCACAGGACAATTGTTAGATTGTGTTAGAGCCATGGATGATCTTCATTAAGAGGATAGTTATCATAATGCCTTGATAAGCTTAGTATCATAGTTTCAGTGGGAGCTTCGGTAGTGATGTTGGATTCATCATATGTGATGGATGATCTTCTACAGTGGATGTTGGTGTTATGGAGGAGCTCTTGGTTTTGAGAGTTCTTTGACATTGTTAGTTTAGTTGTCAGGAGATGGTTATCTTCATATGTTTGGAGATGTTGACATCTTGATTGAGGTGTCGATTTTATGATTTGTCAGTATGACATGTTTATCCTTTGTTTAGAGATGTCGATATTATGCCATGGTTTACTCTTGATGCTAGCTTAAAGTTTTGGCATGATACAGGTTCTCTTGAGACAAGATGTATGAATCATTGTACGCTTTGTTGCATGTGATTTTCTTATGAGGAGATGGTTAGATCATGATGTCATGGTGGGCTTCTTGATCATGCAGATGTGCAGTGGGAGTTTTGACAGTGGTCTTGTTTGTTCTTTGGTTTTGAGTATTAATCATTTGCTTGAAGCTTCATGATTTTGTAGATGCATTTGAAGTTGCCATGTATTGGTTTATGGATGCTCATGGATACTAGAGAGACTTGAGGTGAGGCTTGAGATCTCTTGTTGTAGGGATCATGTGTTGGAATGGTTAAATTTTAGTAGAAAGACCGAGAATCCTTCACTTGTTATGGACATGAGTTCATGTTTGAACTTGAGAGGAGATTGTTCTTGGAGAGAGTCTATGAGACTCAGTGTATCTCAGTGGATCATTCTCATTCCCCACTCTCAGTTCACTTGGTAGAAAATGATCTGATAGGTATTGCCCATGTTATTTCATATTCATTTTGTTTTATGCTTTGATTTCTCATGGATATGAATCTTGAGCTACAGTTATTGGTTCTAGAGGTTTCATTTGAGGGATGTTAGCATGGTTATCTTCTTGATTCGTATGGTTTGGTTTATGATGTTCATTTATGAGGAGTTTAGGAGATGTGATTGGGCTTATTCCTTGTTATGGAATGGTTATTAGTTTGATCTACCTTGATTAGAGAGGCTTACATCCATGTTGATTACATGTTACATATGTTTATTTGATCTTATGAGATTGAATGGTTGGGTGTTGTTAAGGCTTTTCAGTTGGGGTTTTGTGAAGGAGATCATACTTGGCACAACTTAGCACTTGGTGGTGTTGGAAGAAGGACATGATATGGTTTATAGTTTCTCTTTATGGTCTCATATTTCTTCCTAGAGGTTCTTATTCATCTAGTTTGATCACTGGGCTTGTGGTCATCTACTATTGTTGTACTATAACTTTTTTTAACAACAGTATGTGTTTTTTTAATGTATATCATTTGAGATGTGGAGGACTTGGGAGAAGTGGAGGAGATCATAGGTGAGAAAGTGATAGAAAACTATTTGTGGAAGTATGCTCTATTTTGCAGTAGTTGGTTGCAGTTTGTAGATCATTGTGATAGTTCTTTGTATTATATGTTTTGATTATAAGCCACACTATTATGTAAGTGCTGATTGGTAGACTTTGAGTTTCTTTGGTTCGCATTACTCATGTAGTTTGATTCCTAGAATGTATGTATATCTTTGGTAGATTGTTTTTCATTGGACTGCAGTATCAAAGGTCTTTAGATTTTTTGAACATCAATGGTTTTGGTGTGTTTGTTATCATGGGAGATGGTAACTTTGAGAAGGACAGTAGATTATATAGGGATGAGATTTTTAGTATGGGTTGAATATGTCATGTGCAAAAGTTCTACCAATGGTGGTTCTTTTAGTTGGATGTAAACAACTAGCTGTGGTTGTTGTTCTAACTATTTTGGAGCATACATGCTTGATCTTGTTTTGAAGATGTTTGGACTTCAAAGTTATGTTCTATTAATGGGTTTGAAGTTGGATACATTGGTGTGTCTATGTGGCATTTAGTGTTTCATCATATTTTTGGCATTCTAATCTTTTGTCATGTTGGTGATCACTTGGAAGATGTTATAGGTGCTTCTGTAAAGCTTGTGAGCATAGTGGAGTTCCATTGGGATGAATTAGCGGCAACCTATGGTCGTTTTGTCCATAACAGAAGCTGAGTATTTGGCAGCTACTCATGGTTTCAAGGAAGCTATTTGGCTTAAGAGATTGTGTTCAGATATTGGTGTTGATGTAGGATAGATTTCTATCTATTGTGACAGTCAAAGTGTGATGTTGCAGATGCATTGATGAAACCAGTGGGCATAGATAAGTTCAGATGGTATTCAAAGTCTATGGGCCTCTCGGCCTATAGCAGTTAAACCCTGTTATTTCCATTAGCTCTTGAAAGGTGTTTGACAAGTGGGAGAATGTTGGGAATTAAGGTGTCTCAACCTTTGTAAGTTTCTAGCATTTATTATTTAATTGTATTTATTTTTTGCCTATTATTGTAATGTGGATGCAAATCCTATTTCGTCACTTTGTGGGAGTTGGCACGGTGATGTGTCAACCTACATGGAAGGTGACCACATGTATTTTTGTCCTCATATGAGGAGATAGGCATTCCACCTTGTGGTAGAAGAGTTTTACCATGTGTCGGTATCTTTCAGGTGTTGTAAGAGGTTTATGATGTGTAAGAGTTATGACAAATTCCTATGATAGAATCTATGACATGTAAGGGCCAGAAATGGAAGATTCTATGACAGGTGAAGACAAGTGTTTGAAAGCATCTTGCATGGGGAAGTAGGCACCCAAGTTTGACTATGACAAGGTTGCAAGAGAATCTTCTATTAATAGTCAATTATGCCAGATTCTCTTACAACTGTAAGAGTTGTCATAAATGATAGATTTAATGAGATTGTAAGAGCATCTGTCATACCTTAATTGGGCAAATTTGGGGTGCCCAAGTTGGGGGGTTGTAAGGGATGAAAGAGAATCACTTACAAGTGTCATACACATGTTTTATGGCCTTGGAAATTGGGCCACATGGATTTGGATGAGTTCCTTGTGTGACTTGCTCTAGAAGCTACCTCCATTCGTACTACTTCTCTTTATATATAGGTGCTTGGAGAGGAGATAGAGAGGGTGATTAACATGTATTGTTATGCTACTAGTTTATCTCCAGATACGAGTGTCGAAGACTCCTGAGAAGACTTGCATTGCAATTGTGTTGTATACATTGTTGTTTTGATAATACATTGTGCAGGTTTTGGAGTGTGGGGTTTTTTACCCGAAAGGGTTTTCCCCACATTATAACTTGTCTCTCTCTCTTCTTTCTATATTCTGTGTGTATGTGTATTGCTGTAATATCTCTGCTATTGTGTTAATAACTCTGTAACTGTAAGGTTTTAAATGAATTTGCACTCATCTCTCCTCATTAGATTAGTGTAGGAAGTGTTTCTGTACAGCCTGCTTCCTCTTCAAGGTCAACCTTTTGGTTTAATGATAATCGTGGACCAATATGATCCATTTGATTCATAGTCCATACTAGGACAATCAAATCCCATCTTGGGTTTGTTTCGACCAATTAGGTTACCTTTGTAACGAGGAACTTGTGACTCCTTACCACCTCCTTCCACTCTTAGTCATTACACAAATCAAACCACATTTACCATTCTAGGTCTATCGTGGTTCACAACATCTAAATAAATTATCATATAAGATAGAATCATATTCATACTATACTAGGCATTCCTTTCCTTAGTTAATTAGTGTGATTTTTCCATGAACTATGAATCTTATTACCCTTATGAGCTTAGGTAGTATCTCTAATCTCACTTAATAAAATATAGGGTAGTTATCATAATATATCAATTCATTTCTAGTGTCTTGGCTAGCATGCAGGCTGCCACTTAATATAACCATAGTCTTAATAATTATACACTTATTAAACCACATTTGACCTTTATATAAGTTAAGCCATCTTTTGGTTGAGTGTTTTAAACATTGACTTGCTAAGGCCATATCAACCATAAACACAATCATCATTAATCGATGTATACATGTTGAAGATAATACAAAGGCTTAGCCATGATGGCCTCAAGCCTCAGTGTGGTATGTGTTCAAGTGTTTAGCATGGCCCTCGTGGTCACGAGGTAAAAATATAACTTGGAAAACAAATGTTAAATAGCTCAACTTTCATAGCCCTGAGCTCTTAGCATAGTTAAAAAGTATAAAGATTAAAAGCTCAGCCACCTTGGCGTCAAGTTGTAGCATAACAAAGAATGTCATACAATGTTGTTCGGCCTCTATGGCCTCAAACTAGTGGTGCAATAAAGGATATAGATTAATGCCTCTCTACTTGTATGGCCTTGAATGGTGATAAAGATTGCAATAAGGAATAAAAAATAATATTGCTCGGCCTAAATGGCCTCGAGCTACGATAAAGATTACAATAAGGAATATAAAGCAATGTCGGCCTGAATGGCCTATGATGCAGAGGCATCCACACTAAAACCTTGACATACAGCATGGATGTCCGCAACCCTTCATCATCATCATCATATTTGGCAAGCGCAAACATCCTCTTGACGTTCACTGTTCACCTTACCGCCAACCGCTATCTTCATCATCATGATGTTCAACATCATGTTCGTCAGCAGGATATAGAACATCTGGTTCCTCCCATATATCCTGATGATGACAACCTCATGCACCTTTCCTTCGATGCTTACGTCACCCGATATCCTGATGACAATTATCCTGATGACGATGACGTCACATGCAGCTCCTTCAATATCCTGCTGCCCCGATATCCTGATGACGATTATCCTGATGACGATGACGTCACATGTAGTTCCTTCAATATCTTGCTGTCGGCCAAACTTAACATTATCGGCCCGCGATGGTTTTATCAACCTGATCTTCTACCTTATGCCGATACGCTCCTCCTCGGCAACACCTGATGATGATCACCCCAATGCACATTCACTTTATGCAATCGACTGCATCATGCTCATCTCCACTTACTCAGATGACACCCGAAGTACCTGCAGGATATACGTAGAAATATCCTGATGATGCCGTTGCGAAGGATTTTCCAACCTTAGCGAATTTCGATCCACTGAACCTCCTGGGATGACCCGATCTACTTTCAGGGTGATCTTCCAGACTCTAACAACTAACACGACCTAGCACATACCCATGCTAGGGTCCTCAACACCTCTCGACGACGATCCGGCACACCTGCATGCAAATGAACACAAAATGCAGACTAAACCCTAACCTACTGTACATGGCCATTCCACCGATTCGACGAATCAACCGGTGGAATGGATCAGCGAATCCATGCAACCACCAAAACAGCAAATCGATTACACAACGGAGATCAAACAAAAAATGAACACAAACAGGGTCTTTATTGATTTCAAAAGATGCAAATACAACGCTCTGTCTCACTCTCTGCAATCTAGCTTCTCAACATCTATCTCTAAAACCAACCGATCCTCATGCATAAATAGGATCTCTTGCGAGTACTATTGACCTAACTCCAAGCGGCTGGGAAATCTCTCCAGGCGGCTGGGAGATCCAACTGGACCTACAGCATAACAACTGTCTTAACAAACTATCTAAAAATAGCAAAGCATGGTCAACATGACCTTATTACATGCATTGGTCTTATCAGACCTTCTTGGAAACATTAACAAGACTCAAAACAAACTAACTGCCTCATGGAGGCCAGCTGTCAGGTAGGTGCTCCTGCACCATACTCCCCAACAGAAAAGAACTCATGTCCCATGAGTTTGGGTTGTGGAAGTCCTCCACCTTTACACTTTGTCATGTCAGTGTTCTGACCTGTTCCAGCTTTGTCCTCTGCTGGCTCTTGGCTGCTCCAAGACTTCTGAACTGTAACTTGCTTTCATGCAAGTAAATCCTCATGCCTGTCAATGTAGGCCCTTCTCTCACATACCTTGTGTTTGTCAGGTTGTCTGACCAGAACCTCTGTCTGAACTGTCTCTTGAACTTCTGTAATGTTCAACTCTGTCTTTCTTTCAACTTTTATAGGACAAACAATAGTCCCAACTATGACAACATCCTTGTCATTCCTCTCAACTAGTTGCTGTGTGCAAACCTGTTTCTGCACCTGCTGCTGACCTCTGTCAGTCAAAACTGAAACTTTCTTCAACCTTTTGTCCTTAACAACTTCTTTCCCTGCAGTGTCCTCAACTGCCTTTATGCCTGCTCCTATAGGCATCTGCACAAATTCCTTCTTTCCCACTAAAATGATTTTGGCTGCCCCCTGTGCTGCAGCATTTTCCTGCAATGGCATCAACATAATAGTCTTCCCATCTTTCTTAATGGTGTAGGTATTAGCATACCCATCATACAGTACACTCCTATCAAATTGCCATGGTCTACCCAACAGTAGGTGACAACATTCCATGGGCAAAATGTCACACAAAACTCTATCATGATATGCTCCAATCTGAAAATCAACATATGCCTGTTCATAGACAAAAAGTGATTGACTATCACTCACCCAAGATGCCTTGTAAGGGTGTTGATGTGGAATCCTTTCCAAATTCAGTTTATCCACCATCTCCTGAGATACCATGTTGTCTGTTGAACCAGTATCAATGACAACCTTACATACCTTACCTTTGCTCTTGCATGTGGTCTTGAAAAGAGCTCTTCTTTGCATCATATCCTTTGATGCCTGCAAACTAATTCTCCTTAGCATCAATGCTTCTCCCTCCTCAGGATACCCATAACCGTCAGGCTCCCTATCTCTTTGATAAGTGTTTGAACTTTGCACACTTTGCTCTACTTTCTCTTTTTGCACAAGTTGTACTCTCTTGTCATTCGTTCTATCATTTCTGGATGATGAACCTTTGCTTTCTGGACATTTGAAAAATGGATGACCAAACTCACCACAGGTGTAATACTTTCCTAAAAATGTAGTAGAACCTCTACCACCTCCAAATCTACCTCTATTACCTTTCCATCCACCTCTGAAATCAGACTGTCCCTGTCCTTTACCAGTATCTTCTTGACCGTCATTGGTTTGCCTTGTTGTAGGGGCTAATCCTCTTCCCCTCATATTGTTTCCTCTTCCTCTCATGGACTTATCTTGTCCCCTATTCATCTTTTCTTCAATCCTGATTGCCATTTGGTAACAATCCTCCACATTCTTCGGGTTAGCTAAAACTAACTCATCCTGTATGTTCAATCTCAAACCAGCCAAGTACCTAGCCACCTTTTCTACCTCATTCTCATGATGACCAGATCTCATACTCAACTTATAAAACTCCTCAGTATATGCCTTCACATCCATTTCCTTCTGCCTTAAAAATTGCAGCTTCTTAAACATCTGAATTTCATAATCCTTAGGTAAGAATTTACCTTTGATCCTTGCTACCATCTTATCCCATGAAGTGATCTTTGACTTCCCTTGTTTCCTTCTCTTAGATTGTACATAATCCCACCATACCAAAGCATGACCTCCTAACTTGGTCTTTGCAATCTTTACCTTCTGATCCTCAGCAACATCTTCACATTCAAAGTGATTATCAAGTGTAGCAATCCAATCCAGCAACTCATCTTCATTCAAACTTCCATTATACTTGGAAACATCAACCTTTACCTTAGGTTTATCACTCTGCACTGCCTTTAACAGTTTTGCAAATTTCTGGTCTTCAGCATCCAGATCTTCAGCTACCTCTTCATACTCTTCAACAGTATCTTCATCTTCTTCAGACTCACTGTCTTCCACTTCCCTCTTTTTGTTCTTTTCTAGGGCTACAAGCCTGGCTTGAAGTGCTTCAGCAAGCTCCTTCATCTTCCTCATCTCTCTGGCATGTTTTTCCTTCATCTCCTGCAATTCCCTTGCAGTACCACTACCTTTTGGAGGCATTTTGTCAACCTCTCACTCCTCTACCTCTGTCCTTTCGGTGACAGAATCAACACACAACAGCCCAGACCTTTTGCTGAGCTCTGATACCACTATGATGCAGAGGCATCCACACTAAAACCTTGACATACAGCATGGATGTCCGCAACCCTTCATCATCATCATCATATTCGGCAAGCGCAAACATCCTCCTGACGTTCACTGTTCACCTTACCGCCAACCGCTATCTTCATCATCATGATGTTCAACATCATGTTCGTCAGCAGGATATAGAACATCTGGTTCCTCCCATATATCCTGATGATGACAACCTCATGCACCTTTCCTTTGATGCTTACGTCACCCGATATCCTGATGACGATTATCCTGATGACGATGACGTCACATGCAGCTCCTTCAATATCCTGCTGCCCTGATATCCTGATGACGATTATCCTGATGACGATGATGTCACATGCAGTTCCTTCAATATCCTGCTATCGGCCAAACTTAACATTATTGGCCCGCGATGGTTTTATCAATCCGATCTTCTACCTTATGCCGATACGCTCCTCCTCGGCAACACCTGATGATGATCACCCCAATGCACATTCACTTTATGCAATCGACTGCATCATGCTCATCTCCACTTACTTGGATGACGCCCGAAGTACCTGCAGGATATACGCAGAAATATCCTGATGATGCCGTTGCGAAGGATTTTCCAACCTTAGCGAATTTCGATCCGCCGAACCTCCTGGGATGACCCGATCTGCTTTCAGGGTGATCTTCCAGACTCTAACAACTAACACGACCTAGCACATACCCATGCTAGGGTCCTCAACACCTCTCGACGATGATCCTGCACACCTGCATGCAAACGAACACAAAATGCAGACTAAACCCTAACCTACTGTACATGGCCATTCCACCGATTCGACGAATCAACCAGTGGAATGGATCAGCGAATCCATGCAACCACCAAAATAGCAAATCGATTACACAATGGAGATCAAACAGAAAATGAACACAAACAGGGTCTTTATTGATTTCAAAAGATGCAAATACAACGCTCTGTCTCACTCTCTGCAATCTAGCTTCTCAACATCTATCTCTAAAACCAACCGATCCTCATGCATAAATAGGATCTCTTGCGAGTACTACTGACCCAACTCCAAGCGGCTGGGAAATCTCTCTAGGCGGCTGGGAGATCCAACCGGACCTACAGCATAACAACTGTCTTAACAAACTATCTAAAAATAGCAAAGCATGGTCAACATGACCTTATTACATGCATTGGTCTTATCAGACCTTCTTGGAAACATTAACAAGACTAAAAACAAACTAACTGCCTCATGGAGGCCAGCTGTCAAGTAGGTGCTCCTGCACCATTGGGCTATGATAAAGATTGCATTACAAGGTTTCTCGGCCTCCATGGCCTCGAACTATGTCACAGGAAGGAATTTAATATCGATTTGGCTCGGCCATAGGCCTTGAGCACAAACACAGTCAAAAATATCTATAGCAATAGGGTTCGGCCTTGGCCACGAGTACAACACAGTCAGGAATATCTATTGCAATACGGCTCGGCCTTAGGCCTTGAGCCTCAAATAGAGAAAATACATTTAAAGTTACAAGCTCAGTCGTAAGGCCTCAAGCTATTGCTAAGCATATAACAGTGGTAAGATATCATAGCGATAGTTGGGTTGGGGGCCTGGCTTGATTGGCGAGAGCTTCTTGTTGTAGGCACAAGGTCACAAGGTCCAGTCTCCCCCCTTCCCACTTGATATTGTACCTAGTTCATAGCTTTGGTCAAAAGTGTTTACTCCTATTGAATAAAAAAAATATACCATAGCGACAATCATAATAGCATGGCTCCATACGACATGCATGTATGGGAGCTCGATATAACAACAAAATTGTTACCCTTAATGCACATAAAATAGCTCTCTTTACCTGAGTATAGTCCTTTACAAATGAAGTATTCTCAGCTCGAACTCCATTATCTTTCCCTGGAAGTCTTTCCAATGTAGAGCGATAGCTCACCTCCCCCTGTCTTCTCACAAGAAAACCAGATAAAAAATCTAACCCCCAAAAACAAAAACAACAAAAAAATAATCTTCTTAGAAGACTCTTGGGTATTACCTCCTCTTCAAACGCATGTCTATTATTGTGGAGAACTACCACTCTTAACTAAGGTGGTGGGAGTGGCTTCCCCACTTGGCCAACTACCTCTAAGAGGCCCACGCAAACATGACACCTGCAAGGCTATGGTGAGATCCACGTTCCCATTAGATATAATGCCGACTAAAACAAAAATGAACACAATAACATAGCTTGATATTACATATCAAATTAATGTAATTCTATATAATATTTTTACATGCATCCATTGGATATTAGAGAATACCATTGAGGACTAAGTCATATTTAACCGACATCACTTCCTTTATGGAGATAGATTCATCAAGCAATTTAGGGATCGAGCACCGCTCTCCCTTCATCGCTAAGGATCCAAGACTTAACGGATCAAAAATGGATTTATAATTCTAGTTCAAAAGTATTGTGAGTGATAAAATTATTCTCCAACCAAACAAGACTAACCCTTGACTCAATTTGATGTTCCAAAAACATCGTTAGTCGAGTCATTGCAACATTATCGAAATGACTAATTCGATAAGTCATCACAAAAGGAAAAGCAACTAGTCAGGACAAAACATAGTTTACGCCAATTTACATGGTTCGATAGGACAAAATGTCTGACACTCAGATAGTTGTTGACCCCCATTTCCCAACATCTATTCCTTCCTCCCGGATGATACTCTCTTTCCATCTCTGGAAGATAATCACTTTCTTGGTCCAACTCAGAACCAGAAGATCATGATCAGTGCATCATAATATGATCAATAAATCATAATACTTAAATAATCATTTAAATCTAGAATCTCTTAACTAACTAACATTAATTAGAAGCAATGTTTAATCTGACATTTCCACAACGTCATAATCCAACTACTAACTAATCCTCTTGATTACCATGTAAACATAAAATTAAGCTAATCACAGGTTGGGGATGTAACAAAAATAATGATTGTTCTACTTCTAAGAACCTTTGTAGATGTTCTCTATCCTTACACTACTCCTTGATGCTTGACTAACCTCAAGATTCCATAGAAGTTCCTCCTCATATGGATTTTGATTGTATGGTTTTTAGGTTCTTTAAGTGTTTCTTGTGTTGTTCTTTGTATCTCCCTTTCTTCTAGTTTCTCATTATCGTTCAAGCCTATCAAACTTTGTGATGAAGGAAATTATTCCCTCTAGCCAACCCTATGGCCCTCTTTGATAAATAGTATTATTTCCCTCTACGACAAACTTGCAGGTTACAATGGGTTTATGTACATGTATGATCATTTGAAGTCATTCTTTCCTGCCTTTCCCACATTGGGACAGCTATATAGGGGCTTCTTGACATCTTTGTGTTCTAGCCTCACTATTTTCATAGTCTATTGATAAACCTTGTCACCATACACACTGTAGAATGAGCTTGGTAGATCTCATTAAGATATAGTGATCCTCTTATTTTAAAGTCCTTAAAAACTGCCATCCCTATCTTCACAGTGACTAGGACTTTGATCCCTACATCCTTGCTTGTGCTTTCTAAAAAATCAAACAATCCTCCTATATCTTTACATGAGCCTTAGGGTTTCCATAGCCATAAGAACTCTAGATTGGCTTTGACAGGGCCCATAAGGTATTGGATAGTTCTCTGTCTTCTTTTGCAACATTTTGAAGTCTTTCCTTCGTAGTTCTTTACACCTTACTCACTTTATACTCCACTGTCTAGGTCCCTTCAAGATTCCCAAAGGTCTTCCAATATTAAATGGTCTCCTTTTTTAAACTCTTCATACACTGTCTTTTATCATGCTTATCTCTTCCTTGATCAGCCACCCTAGCCCTTCATTATATTCTTGTCTATCGCTTGGACTTGTGTATATATATCATCTTTGGACATTCTCAAAGTTGTCTTGTTTACTATTTTAATCCTCTTGTCCTTTTTGACCACCTTCACTCTCTTCTAGCCTAGCTATTATCATTCATTGTCTCCTATCAAACTTACTTGGTCATTGTCTTGATCTCTATGTGCAATGTGATTATTTTCTTATCTCCTATTGTTTGGTCATGATACTAAACTTATGAACAAGAAGTAACCATAAAACATGGTATGAATAGGCCTTAATGACTGTCACATGGATCTTTTACCTTTATTATCCATAGTCACTGTCCTACACACTGGTATCTCAAACTATTTGCACAACCACATGCTACCAATTTATTTTGTGTATTTAGGAAATTAATAGTTTATTAACCCTCCTACCATTCTTATAGAAAAACAATGACTTAAAAATTGCTTAACCCTGTACTCTACCATAATATCTTTCACAAGATCAAACTATGAAATGAAATATCATCTCAACATCTCTATTGGGTCCTTTGACTGTCCAAAACATTTAGTAGAAGGTCTTAAATGCTTGACAAACCCTATTCTTCCTAATGAGTGTCTTTAAAGACTGAGTAGACCACCATCATGATCCCAAACCCTCTATGATAGTGAACAGAGTTCAATAAACAATGTTTCTTTGCCCATCACATAAGTTAGGGACCACTGGCAAAGGATAGTTACTCATAGCCTTCAAAATGTTTATGTCAAGCTCTTTGTGGATTATCAAATCCAAAATTATCACGGTAAGACCACTAAACTTTTGACAAGCCTTATAATTTTTGTACGCATATATGGCTTTATGAAGGCTTAAACATGACCTAACAAGGCTATCCTTATTTTTGGATGATTGTAAAAAAACTACTAATACATGCTGGAGACTCTGCAGTATACCCTGGATACACTATGAAGCATTTGAATGTTGTACATGAACTTAAAATGATTTACAAAGCAATTAGATCTTTGGTAAGACTCACCAGCTTGAATTCAAGGTTTGAAAATACAAGATGATTGAGACAGTAAGAATGAATCATAGATCTATACCAATGTGATCTATCTTAAAAATGCAAGGATTCCCATACACATATTGCATTGAAATCTTCAAGAGAATGTGCCTCACTACCTTTTATGGCTTTGTAGGCTTGACAGTGATCTATTTAGATTGCAAAGCATTTAAGAACTTGATCTTGGTGCCTCATGGCTTACACCTTTTTACATGACTCTTAGAGCCACATACATCTGGTACGCATCCTCCATGCGAAGAGAAAACTGTAATATTGATAAAGAAACCTTAAATTCTTGATAGACTAACACTAAAACAAGACTAGAACAAGAACTTTGACCTATTTTCAAAATATAAATTCCCTCCTAGGATGTACGAGATATTTTGGAGAAACTAAGGTTGCATTTGGACTTTTGGGCCTTTAAAACACAAAGACAAAAGGTATTTTTTAAATCTTGTACACTTAGAAAACTCCTTTAAGATCTTTTGACTCATTTTCACTTTGTGTTAATGCAAAAAGATGCATTTCAAACCTTATGCACTACAAAAATTTTGCAAAGACCTTTAAAGACCCTAAAACCAAGACTCAAGACCTATGAACATTCTCAAGACACCGCCCAAATGACTATTGAGCCTAAAATGTGAAAAAAATGTCAATAGGAAGTGTGGTCGGTTGGTGATAAGTTCACTAGAAGTGAAAGCGAGATAAGTTCTCATATGTAAGTGATCATGTGCAACAAGATCCAAATAGCAGTATGCAGACCTAAAAGTATGCATAGGCATATGATTCTATTTTCAGTTCATGTGATGTACTTTATCCCCATGTTCACACTAAGGAAGGGTGTTAGGAATTAGTGTTCACATGGATTTGTCATAAACATTACATCATTTGTTAGGTTTTTTAGAACATATATTATGGTTTGTTAGAATATAATGTGTAGGTTAATATACGAGTTTTTATAGGGATTTGAGTTGTTAGAAGTTAGAACAACTTGTCTATGTAAAAGGAGTTGTTATAGGGGGTTTCCTATAATATAAGATATGAAAATCCTATAAATATGTAATGTCTTATTGAATGGGAGATTGAGAAATAGAAGCATATATTATTCCATGTGTAATCTTTTGCAGGCTTCTATAAACTCTACTCATTGTTCCAACACCTTAGTCCCTTTTCATTCTATGTTTATATAATCCATAGATATAGTTCAAACTATGTTGCAAGATGGGGTTTCCAGTCTAAAGTGCTTGTTGCAATCGAACTCTGAACCTCAAAGTGTTGCTCGACTGAAGCTCATAAACTTGATGCACGCCGCACAAGTGTAAGTTGCATCTAGTTTCTAGAGTCTAAGGTAGTAGGTTAGCCATGAGTTATAAGTCAACTACACTTTTCATAAGTTTGAGTTGTCAATGTCTTCCAAAGTTTGACTTTTCATTGTGTCCATAGTTCAGTGCCCACTCACACTTTGTAGACGTGTAGATTTCTAGTAAGTCTCAAAGTCTAATGTGATGTTGGTTCCCGATTGCAACTTCTAGATGTGCAAACTAGAAAAGGTTTCCAAGGTTTGAATGTCTTTTGTGTTTGGGAATTGGAGTCCATTTGCACATTGCAAACCTACAAATTGGAGAAGTTTTCAAAACTTGAAGTAGTTTGAAGGTCAAAGTTTGAGGTTGGCATTCCATTTGTAAGTTACAGTTTACCAATAGGAACTATGGTTTGCATGGGTGTAGTTTGCAATTGCATCCCAAAGTCCAAACCTGAACAGTTTGAAGTGTTGCAAGTTACAACTCAAGTTTGAAGTCCAACGTACCTATAGATTCTTGTTGAAACCCAAACTTTGGCAATTTTTCCCTTTCTTCTTATCGTGTTTGTGTGAAATCTAGAGAGTATTTTAGTAGGGATGTTAGGGAAGTGTTCTAGTGGTTTTGGAAACCCTATCCATCCTTCATTCCTTGTTTTATATGCCAAACATGGTGCCCTACCCTAGGGTTTGGTTAAGTCTTCCACTTGTGTCACCTTTCTTTGTGCATTGGTGTGTGTGCCAATTGTGTCAATACATGTTGTTATGACACCTTGGGCATGTAGGTGTGTTATGTGACTTGATCAATGTCACTTTTGTTTTGTGAAAATTTTATTCATTCATATTTTGTCTATTAATGCCCTAGTGTAAAAGTTGGGGCATTACATGAGCAAAAGATAAATATTGCATCAAGAGAATCTTGCCCCTAATCAAAGGCTAAAGATTGCCAATTAACATCCTCTACACATCTAAATTAAGTAGAGGATATGGTATTTGTGAAAGCAAAGACTAATACTAAAAAATGAAATCTATTGCTTTCTCATTAGGGCCTTATTTATAGTAATGAACTAGGTCAGTGAGGGTGACCTAGGGGCCTATATTAACTTGAAAATACTATAGGAACAAATTTACTAATTGGTAAAAAGAGTGAATAGAATGCTCAAAAAGTGAATAGAACTAATCCAAAGTGGTATCTATGAGAGACCATGGAAAAGGTTTCACTAACAACTTATCTTCAAATGAAGTCATTGCAGAGCATGGTGAATGCAAACACATGGGATTTTGGGTTGCCTTTTCCATTATATTTCTCAAACCATGGGACTTCAAATCCAATAAGGATAGCAACAGGAAGGATATCTAGTGCAAGTGGACTACAATGATAATAAGGTGTCAAGAGTGGTTGTGAAGTGATAGAGATTGAAGCAAGTTGTTGTTGCAAGTTACCCAAATTTTACATTAATTGATCAATTACTAGATCAGTGGTAAGAAGGGAAGTAGTAGGAGCAACAGTAACAATAGGAGTGCTAGATAGAGTAGAATAATGTGAAGCACTAGGGAAGCTAGTGGTAAAAGTAAAGGGCAGGGGTAGGTTGGAGGAACAAACCCATAAGAAGGAATGGGCTTTCTCACCATCCTAGAGGAGAAAGGGTCTACATGACTGAGTTGAATAGTGGAAGTGGGTTGCAAGTATGTGTAGTTAGTGTTGTCATTGATGTCAACAAGTTTGTGTTGTCATTAAAGTCAACTGTTTCAGAAAGAGATTATTAGTAGTGGTATTGAATTAATGTTGTCTCTAATGATGATGAAGTCCTTCTGGTGCTTGGTTTCCAAGTGCTTTTGAGAAAATTTGAATAAAAGAGGAAACAATGTGTTGTAAAGGTGTTCTAGCATATAGAGTGGTGTTCTAGTTTTGCTCTGCATTTCTTATATGTTGAATATCTATTCATGTGGTTTGGATATGTTGATCAGAGGTGTTAAGAGGTGTTGCAATTAGAATTTGGTGTGTTGGATCGTTGTGAAGAGGAAGGTTGTGAGTGGTATGTGAGTCATCTTTGGTTTTGAGGAAGCGTGTACTTAAATAATTATGGTGTTAACACAAGTTTAGCCGACCTTGGGTGTTTACACTAATTACATATTTGCTTCGGTGATTGTGGAAGCATGGTGTGGCATGTATGAGTGGATTTAGGTCCAAACTAAGGTGTGTTGTGGTCCTCCTTCATTCCTTTCCACTCTAGGAATGTTTTGGTGTAGACCTAATTTGAATTTACATGGTTAAGGTGTATTGCCGACCTTGGATAATGTTTTCAAGGTTGAAGATAGTATAAACAAGTGTTGAGTTGTTGAGGAATGGGAAGATAGATGAGTGTGATGAGTAAGATGTGAATTCCAGTGTTGTAAAGTATGAATGTGTACAGTGCAGTGCAAGCTTTCATGTGTTAGATTACTAGATGTAGTGAGCAGAAGGTGTTTAAAATTCATCAGTAAGACTACGAAGGTGTTGGTGTTGTTGTGGTGGACTTCTCTATTGCATTGAGATGATTTTCTCATTGTAACATTCTTCTCTATCTTATTTTCTATTATGATAGTGAGCCTTTCTCTCTTCTGGGCAGTGAGCCCTCCAGTAATGATCCCTATTGTATTCGGTGTTTGTATTACTTTATATTGTGAGCTAATCCTCACTGTGGTTTTTCCCTTCTTGGGTTTTCCACATCAATTTGGTGTTCTCTTGTGTATGATGTTGTTTAGTTATGTTTCTATTATCTGCTTTCATGATTATCATTCTAACAAATTAAGGGTTAATTGATTAAATAAGGATCTAAATGTTTGTGAGGGTTTTTCAGTTTTAAGATACAACTGATTCACCCCCCTCTCAGTTGTCTTGTGCATTCAACAATAGCATGTGTATGATTATACATGTTCACACTTGGAGTAGGCATGGATAAGGAAAGTTGGTTGTGGGTGATATTAGAATGGGATTCCTAAGTCTTTTGATATGTATTTGTTGATGTGGAAACATCAATGTTAACAATCAAGGCTATATCATGTAAGAAATCTAGGCCCTCAAGATGATGGCATAGCATGGTCAACATGTCATTCAAAATGGGTCCAATAATATTATGCACATTCTCAGCATCACTAAGATGTGATTGGGAGTTTGTTAGATGTTTGTAGACTTGGAAAACTTGAGTCTCAACTCCCATGTTGAGGGTAGCTTCATGATCAAAGCCTTCCTTGATGTCATGGAACATAGTGGGAGGAGAGTTTGGTAAATCAAGAAGAGTAGCAATCATTGGATCATATATGAGAAATTAGAAAAATTAAGAGTTGTTCAAGTGGGAGTAGATTGTTTAGAGAAATTCATCTTGGAATAGTTGTAGTAACTTCTATGAACAAAATGATCTTGAAGAAGATAGACTGGATTGTGAAGCTCATAAAAGGTGAAACAATGAGCATCGCAACACACAATATGAAAGGGTGAGAAGATGTTTGGGAAATAGAGGTTTGCCTAGGGTCCATTTTACCAAAAGGAAATGGTTTACCTAACCACCTAAGTTCAGTAAAATGTAAAGATAAAATGGAAGTTTGTGTTTTTATTTAAGACTTTAACTAAGGTTTTAACTTTTTACCTTTACACTATAATAGATAAGATTAAGAAAGAAGTATGTTTTTGTGTTTTTAAAGTTTTTAAGAAATTAACTCTACTACTTTAAATAGAAAGCTAAAAATGCAATTTTATCTAGATATTTTCGTATTTCCTACTTAAGCTAAGTGAAAAGAGAAAGAGAGTTGGGTTGAAAGTCAGAAATTACAGAAAATGTAATCACTAGAATGATAAATGAAATACAAAACTAGAAAGTACAACAAACAAAGAACCTAGTGCCAAAAGATGGAGTTCATTGCCAAGGACATGGTTGTGATAAGAAGACCTCCATGTGATGTGTTGTCATCCAACTTAAGCACTATTGTCCAAGTCTCATGTTGTCATCCAAAACTATTGCAAAATGTAATTTTCTGTGTGGATTTCTAACTTTTTTGCACACAATGAAATAACAACACATAGCAAATACCAAGAACTACTTGGAATAACCAAAACTAAGAAAAACACTTTGAACGATTAATCTACACATATAATGACAAAGCCAAGAGATAGAAAAGAGGAATTAAAAGCTCCATGTGATTGTGTCTTCAAAAGAACATATTAACTTTGGACACAAAATAAGGTTTGGGCTGGTTGGGAGCTTTCCATGAATGATCAAGCCCCTAGTTTAGCCTTTCGCCTTCCACAAGTAGCTAATGATAAAGAAGAAATTGAAATGGGGGTATTCCTTGCCTAAGTGTGTCTAGAACTAGAGCAATAAATTGAATATTCTATGAGTATTAGTCCTAGCTCTATAAGAAGTAATAAACTAGTGTGTATGGTTGTTAAATGGAAATGAGAAACCCAACAAGTGCCAACAAAACACTAATGGATTCACAAGAGTAATCAAAAATAGAAATGAGAGAGAAAGGTTTGTACAAGTGCTATCACCTCACACCATGAATGGAAGTGATGAAGGAGCATCCAAGTTCACAAGCAATCTTGTGTCACCCAAAATATTTCTAAGTTTTGCTTTCAATTTTTTTTCTTCTTTGTTGTTGTGTAGTTGATTTTAACAATTTATTTCAAGAGGCATTTCCAAATTTCATTTGGTCAAAATGAGGATTGTACCTTGAAGAAGATTCAAAAGGGTATCTCTAGTTTAAATTTGGTGAAGTTTGGAGCAAAATGGCTAAGTCTGGAGCAAATTGGAGTTTTTGGGTTGACCAGGAACAAAATCAAAACTTTTGGGTGTTCCGGGAACACCGAAAAAGTCCAACAGATTCCAATTCCTATTAGAATCTTCGAATGGTTTTTTTTACTTAGCTTCTTTTTCGAGCAGGGTTCCCTTCTATCAAGCAGTTCCACCTAGCTTGAAAATCCCTGACCGTTCCATATAAGCACTAAGTTCCTACTCATGTGGAAAACTCCAACCATTTGGAACAAGTTCTCAATGACTTCAAAATATCTAATTAAGTATTATTCTTAAACTATTTTGTTGATATATCGCAGAGTTCTCACACCTTTGGAAATCACCGATGGAGGGATTCTTTGTAAAGTCGTCGAAGTTTCAAATTGTTCTTAGAACACTTGAAAACCCTAACATGTTCTTGTTCTAGCTCACATTTCCAACGGAGTTCCTAAAGACTTAGACTCTTTTGGTGAAGTTTCAAATGATCCCTTAGATTTGAGTCTCTTAGAAATCTTTAACAAGGACTCTTCACAAAGAGATCAGAGAAATTACTGGTTCTCCAAACATCAGAACTGCTCGATGAGTTCTGACAACATTCCACAACTTTGACGAAGGTTCAAAGAGTGTTTTAAGTAGAAAATTAGGAAGTTCCAGTTGGAGTGGAACACTCCAACAAATTGGAATGATACAAGTTTGGAGCCAATGGGTCACCTTTGAAGTGATGCCATGTGTCAATACCTGCGATCATTCAATTTTCTTAACTACCCTGATGTGATAGTTGAACTTCTTCAGTTCTAATGGTTCAACTTCCTCCCATGAGGAATCTATAAAAGGATTGAATGTTACTAGTAGGGGGTTCAAAAAAAAATTGAGAAGAAGATTGTAATCAAAGAGAAAGAAGATCAAATTTATTGTGATTCCTTGTACTCCTGATGATTTAGACTGATGCAAATGAATAAACACAAATTTCTTTTCTATGAGATATTGCTATGATTTGTATGTTATTTAGGCTTCTAATTTTGATTGGCTGATAAGATTCTTGGGGTCAGACTGCATCAAGTGATATTAGAGTGGTTTTTGTTGTGGACTGTGGGCATGTCAAAGAGAGGGGTTCTAAAATTTTTGTTGTGGGTGAAGAAGTGACCATAGACCTGCAACTACAGAGAATCCAAAGAAGACATGGCACAGAGAGGACATGGAAGAAGGGCACCACGGGCTGGTGATATGGTGATTGTAGAAATGTTGAGAGGAATTACAACACATTTAGATGCTATGGAGATAGTGTAGCACATAGAAGTACATATAGAAGATGTTGTTCATTCTCAAATTTGCATGCATTGAATCCTAAAGGTTTGCCAGTACTTATACTCAGATTTCAAGAAGAGACTTGGCCAACAGAGTGGGAGATTGTTTAGCAATGTGGGAAACCATCCACACTTATCTCCCCTATACTTTAGGTTTTGCTGCACCTGGGGGGTATTCCCTTACTCACAATCAATAAATCTAGATTTTTAATACTAGGAAGAATGTTCTCATGTATTTACCAAGATTTTCAAGATAACTCCCAAACTGACAACATTCTTGGATTACATTCTTTGTTTTACTCTAAGAACATGCACTGAGATACCTAAACTACAAACAAACTGAAAATGAACACAGAATGATTCATATTTATAATTGCATTCTTTCTGGACCCTGAAGAATGTAAATTTCTTGATCAGTGCCTTACTGAGGGTAACAGAGTCAGGATACCACCCTACAAATGTTACTTTTATAACAACAAAACTTCAAATTCAGAGGGCTGATTTATATCATTCCCTTGCAGTGACATGCCTAAGAAAAAGTATTTCTCACAATTCTTCTTCAATAATTCCTAATGCAATACATCACTTCCTATGTTTTTTTCAGAGCATATTTAATCCAATCCTTGATTAGAATCAGAAAACAAAATATTTAATACAACAAATGTGTACAAGTGAAATCTAGAACCATTGATTCATTCATTCACAAAAGAAATGCATACATTTAAGTAGACAATTGCAAGAAATACAGACATGGAGTGTTACTCATATAACTCAATCTGAATTGAAAATTGTCATACAAGAATTTATACATATGCAGGCGAATCTTTTTCTTTGCAATCTCAACAATGCACCTAATTTACTATAGAAACTTACTCCCCAAGATGTGGATACCTTATATCCAAAGCCCAAAATAAAATTTCTATATCCACCTAATCACTACATTTTCTCTCTCATATGTGGATCCCCCTACTACGACATTTGAGAGCCTATAAATAGACATATTATGTCAGCTTAAGATTTTCATAGTACAATTTTTAATTACAATGATTTAATATTTGCACCTAGGAAGCTACATCCTAGCTCTAATTGGTGGGTGCCTTCTTGTAATGGATAAAATTTAGATTGTTTAGTTTAATGTTTGAATCCTTCTTTCACCCTTTACATTCAAGGACCTTCGGATCGAGTTGCAGAGTACTATCAGGTCCTTGGTCACTTACAAATGTAGGGAAACTTGGATTAGGGTATTTGATTATCAATTTTCCTTCTCTTATGCTCAATTATCCATAAAAACCCTAATTATGCAAATACAGCAATAAACAGATGAATAACAGAAAATGCTTCTGCAGAAAGATGTGAAATTACAAATGATTGTGTACCTATTTTCAGGGTTCTGAGGCAGAAAATTTAGGGACAAAAGGGTAGGCACCCAAGTCCAGTGCCCTTCTTTTTGTTGGGATCTGTGGACAAGATCTGCAACCTATTCCTATTGTACCGAAGGTTTTTCCATCACAAAACTTCAAGGACTAATGAGCGGGTGTCCAAGTCAAGGGTGTCCTTTTTCCTGTTGTTCTACAATTCTGACACTCCAACATGCCCTCCTACAACTTTACTTTGTCTGCATCATCAACCTGTAACCTGCAACCAAGAAAACTTTGGAAGGCAGTTGTGGTGTTTAGGAGCTTGCCTCAGTCAAGCCCCAGAAGGACACTTAAGTCTTCCAAACACATTTGTTAGATAGAGAGTGTGTGCCCTTATGAGGCAGAGACAAAAACCAAATGAATAATTATCACGAACACAATAAATGTCACCTTGTAGTGAAGATCTCATGAGAGGAAGAAGCTCTTCATTCCATGAGGCAATGGATGCTCAAATCTGCAAACACAAACACATAGACAACACAAATCTGCTCTTGCAACACAATGAAAGCCTTGAATCACCTTGAGAATGCATGAACTTAACAATTGTCATCTAGTTTCTAAATGAATGCCTAAACATGCTTTTATATGCAACTACAAACAATCCCGCCAAGAATTTCATAATTCAAACTTACCGAGTTGGCATAGGACCCAAATAATGGTCATAAGCCAACACCCAAAAATTGGGACTGCCCCAAAATAGGGCACAGGCGCCCAAGTCCTCCCCCCTATTTTGGGCAGGGGTTATCTCAGGTAGTCCCCCTAGGTCCTATTTGTCAAGACACTTAGGGGTTTTCTCATTGGGATGTTGAAATATGATGTAAAATGTCCTAAATGTATACAAAAGACTTAGGAGCTAAACCTAAAGAGGGAAAAGCCCCCAAGGGGACATTTTCTGACATTACATTTAGCCCCCACTTTAATGTATATATAAACACAAGGCCAATACATGCATTAAAGTATGGTCACGAACACAACCAACATGCCAAGCACAGAGAAGACATGTCAATCACATAGAAGACAGTAACAGGCACGTAAAACATGGAGAAGACAATTACAGTCACATAAAACATAGAGAAAACAATAAATTCATAGAAGACACATTAATGCATGGAAGACAGGCATGATTTCTTTTCTTTTCTTTTTCTTATATATATGAAATGTAGATGCAAGTACTGGAAAGTAAACAAACCTCTCATAATGCAGGAAGCACTCATCGCGCTGGTCTTTAAACTACATTTATGGGGCAACACACATGCAAGACATGTAAAACCTCCCAAAATGTAGGAAGCACTCATCAAGCTAGTCTTTAGACTGCATATGGGGCAACAGACACGCTAAACAAAGAAAGCACACCAAACACACAATTGAAGACATGGAGAAAACACAGTAGACAAGCGATGGAGTGTTCATATTTCTAGGTTCAACACCATCTCAAGCACATTATAGGTACACACCGACGATTGGGCTTCACCACAACAATCACCAAAAACATGCTTAAGGGTTGAGTTAGTCACAGAACCGCTCCCCACCTCCATAGAGGACTTTTGAAAATGATAGGATGATGCAATCTGCTCCGAGAAATACACCATCCCTGCCTCTATAGAGGGCTTAAAATAAAAAGGATATACATAATATCCCACCTCCGCATAGAGCTTACATGATTGATTGATTGATTGTAAACAAACTTAGGATGCAGGAAGCACTCATCGAGCTGGTCTTTAAACTGCATCTGAGCACAAGCACATAGCTAACATCTACAACAGATAGCTTAGCTTATATATGCCCCCTCCTTAAGGTGGTTGATATCAAGTATCGATATCAAGCATATTAAGGTAGGAAGAAAACACACAAGGGAACATAGTCTTTCACCAAACCCATGCACCCCAGAGGTGACATGTACTTCACGATCGCCAAATGTTCCCATAAACACATCCCTACAATAAACATGTTAGTGTCTACAAAATCATGATAAACAACAACATCAATGCGTATGATTAACCACACAAAGAGCCAAGGTTATACAATGAATTCAAAGTTCAAGGATAACCATGGGGCTATATCACAAAGCTCTCTTAATCGAGTACCACCAAGGCTAGATTCAAGGACAAACAAAGGTGCACAGAGCAGCAGTATTGTTAAGGTTTGTAAATGAGATAGAAACATCATCATAGTCACTATGCAGAAAGCATGAGTGCTTCCACTAGCCAAGCGATGGATAAAATATACAACCCCATTGTCATATTAGGAACTAAGTCCATTTTTTGATTGCTCTCGAAAGGGACACTAGGTCTGCATCAGTATAAATGTTTTTTGTCATCTGCCTGCTAGATAGAAACACTAGAGGAAGGGAAACAATAAATAAGAGAGGAGAAACAAGTGTCTTAGGGAAAATCACGTAGGAGGGTGCCCCCAGGTCACCAACCACAACACTATGTCTGTAAGACACAACACATAATGATGAAATCAGAGAGAGAGGCAATATAGAAGAATGATGATACAAATAGAAGAAGGTTACAACAGAGGTGGTATCCTGGTATCCCAGACCTTACAAGAGAATCAAGGGTCATCCCAGGAGGCCTAAACAACACATAACACATCATGGGGGAAGCACATCATAAAAGAGATAAAGAGTTAGAAATACTTACCTGTTAGGGTACCATTGTTAAGAACATACATATCTAGGATATCTGTCATGTTGTTTTGATCTTGTTGAATTAACATTAAGTGTGGGATGACAGGGGAATTTCTTTTCTTTAAAAGGATTATATCTAGTGTCGCTTGAGTAATGTGTTGAAGTGAATTCTATAGGTACTCGAATCCCTTGTTGATTTACACATCCCTTACCTTCATATTCACAATTGTTATAAAAGATTTTAAATCCTCGACCATAAAATGATGGCATTTCCTTAGAAGATGGTGAAGCCTCATAGGTCTCGTAATTTGTGGTATAAGTGAGATTATTGTTTTTAATTTCTAGCAAGGGGACTTTAGGTTTCTTAGGTTCTTGAAAAGATTGTTTAGGTGAGATTGATTCTACTTTTGATGTGTCAAGGCTATTAATTTTATATTCCCCTATAATGCAAGGATTAAAATCTAATGGGCCCTAATCATCACCAAAGAGTGCATTCGATGTTCTAGAGTCTTGCATAACATTATCTGTGGGAAGAGGCATGGATAGATCACCTCGCAAATTATTTAAGCTCATATGATTGTAAACTAGTTTTTGCTTTTCAATATGTAAATAGTTATTTGGTTCAGGATTGGTGTGAATAGTATGAAGCTTACTGTTGACTATAAATTTAATTGAATAATGTAAAGTAGAAGGAATTTCCCCCAATGCATTGATCTAGGGTCTACCAAGAATCATGTTGTAAGATAAAGAACAAGGCATGACATGAATCAAGGTAGGCACAATCATAGATCCTACCTGTATAGGTAGAGTTATAGTACCCACAGTTTGTCGTCCAACATTATCAAAGCCACGAATGCTAATGCTGTCTAGTTTGATGTGTGATGTGTCAGCTTTAATTTGGTGTAGTAGGTCAATGCTACAAACATTAAGAGCCGATCCATTGTTGATCATAACTCATTTTACCAATGTTTTATTTATTGTGACAAAGATAACAAGAGGATCATATTGGTTTTGAACTTTGACTGATGGTAATTCATGTGGTTGAAAGAGAATATCTATTTTTGTCACATGCATACTATCCAATATGGCTGCTACATCATTAGGCTTTGTAGTAGGTGGCACAATCACCTTTTGTAAAGCTTCTTGGAGCATTCCATAGTATGTAGGCGATGTTTGTATCAAATTCCAAAGAGAGATCTTAGCCAGAGTGGCATAAAGCTGTTCGACAAGATCATACTCTTGACCACTTTTATGAGTAAGGTGAGGTGGTGGAGGGAGCATAGGTTGAGAACATGGAAGAGAGCTAGGCACATGTGGTGCTTTCTTACTTTGCTTGTTATTATAGGTGTTATATGTATGAGCAATCACATTTTGCACACCCTGATTTCTTGGAGCAATTTGCTTTGCATATTCGTAGATGTGATCCAGGGATCTATCTTGAATAGTAATCACCAGATTTAAGAAAGAGGGTGCACTAGGTGCCCCTCGGACAATCATCTTAGGAATATTGCTATAGAGTTTATTAATCAAGATTGAATTAACATTGTTTCCCTCTTGGTTGCATCCAACATCCATCCCTAAAGGATTTAATGTGAGAGACCTTTTCTCATCCGCTAATGCTACATCTTGGCCAGGGAGAGCAATGGGATGAGAGGAAGGTATTGTATCATTAGTCAGACAAGAGCTATCCATAGTCTTCTCATCAAAGGTTCTTGAGTTTTTAATCAAATGTGGAAGGTCTAATGGATTATCCATAGAGGTCTCATGCACCAAATGATTGTTAGGTGAATAATCTTTCTCTACCCGTGAAGAATCCTTCTTGAGAGGGAGCCCTTTATCTACTAATGTTTCATTTTTCAAAGAGGGTAGGGTGATGGTCAAGAATGTGTTAATGATTTCATCCTCTTGTGCTAGTATATCCTCATAGGAGCGATCATTTTCTATGTCATCATCATATATTTTAGCTATTAAATCCAAAGCATTAAGGGAACTTTCACTCTCATCATTCTTAATGTGTTTCGTCAAATCTTCTACTACCCAAGGGTATGTATTCATGAGAGAGGTGAAGTTGTCAAAATAAGATACATAGTCAAGGATTTCAAATGAAGAGCATTTAAATATATCCTTGTGATACATAGCTTGTAAATAAGTAAGCACATGAGGATTCATATTAAGAAATTTGTAGAAACTCTTGAAGTTTTTGATATATGCATGCAAAGATACAAAAGAGAAATGAGATGAAGATGCCATAATGAAATGTCTTGTAACATCAATGTAAAATCATATTTTTAAATTTTTCCCAAAAGTATGCAAAAGACCAATGCAAGACTATATGCAAAAATGATCTAAATGCTTGAATTTTTGTACTTCTTTTTTAATGCAAATGAGTAAAACAAAAGGTGTTGTAAGGATTTTGATCAGAGGCAGAAAATTATATGTCTGATATTAGTCCAATACAGAAATACGATCATTCACAACACACTCTTGATGCAAATCTAAGATGATGATAAGTCAAAATATAGTGAAAATATGTCAAAATATGCAATTTATTCACCAAATCTTGATGCAAAAGAGCATGACAAAGGGTGTTGTAAGGAAAATGATGATGAAAAGAAAAATATATCAGTAATAACAGCCACTAGTATCAAAATATCCATCACAACACACTTTTAGTGCCACTTAAGGTCAAACCCTAGTGAAATAGCAAAAATAGGCTATTTTTCACGGTTTTTCAACTCCAAGACCTAGCAAAAGGGGTGTTGTAATGAATTTCAGGAGGTACAGAAAATACAAGCAATCATATCAGTCAACTCAATGCATAAAATTTGTCACAACACACTTGGAGTGCAAACTAGGCCAAACCCTAGGGCAAAAATAGCAAAAATATGTAGTTTTTCACCAAATTTTTAATACAAGAGGCCAATAAAAAGGTGTTGTGAAGTTTTTTTAGGATGGGAAGAAAATAATTACCCTGATAACAACCAATTAGTGCAAAAATACTCTTCACAACATGCCTATGGTGCAAATTTAGAGAGTCAATAAGGCCAAATCTAGTGAAAATTGATGTTTTTCAAGCCCTAGTTTTAAGATCTTGACACAATATGATATATGAGTACTTTGAAGTCTGATTTATGATGAAAATGAATTTTACTCAGATCTGAAAATAAATTCCAAGCTCTAAGATGCAAAATGCAAGTGCAAATTTAATGAAAATGCATGAAAATTGCTAGTTTTTTGTTGAAAATTTCTATGCAAAAATGCAAATATTTGAAATCTAAATGCAAATTTACACTAAAATGAATGACTACAGACAAATGCAAGTTTGAATGAGTCTCTAAAATCAGTATAAAAATATGAAAGAAGATTTTGCCTACTAACCCTAGATTTTGGAATTACTAGGTTATATGAAAATTGCCAAAATTCCTACAAAACCCTAGCAATTATATGATGAAAATGCAATGAAAATTATTGAATTTTTATAATTTTGTGTAGTTTATATCAGGTCTTATGCTAAAATCATGAATTAGAAGAATGAATTAATGCAAATTAGTAACCCTAAGATGTAATTTTTTAAATTTTTTTGTAATTTTCTCAATGCAATAAGATGAATGACTATATGAATGAATGAAATCAACCCAAATTTGAAGACAAACACTCAACAAGTTACAATTAAGTCCAAAAACATGGGTTCACCAAAATGTTTGGGGTAAAATTGGGATTGTTTATTTTAATGTTTGAATCCTCCTTTCACCCTTTACATTCAAGGACCTTCGGATCAAGTGGTAGAGCACTATCAAGTCCTTGGTCACTTACAAATGTAGGGAAACTTGGATTAGGGTATTTGATTATAAATTTTCCTTCTCTTATGCTCAATTATCCATCAAAACCCTAATTATGCAAATACGGTAATAAATAGATGAATAACAGAAAATACTTTTGCAGAAAGATGTGAAATTACAAATGACTATGTACCTATTTTCAAGGTTTCGAGGTGGAAAAGTCAGGGACAAAAGAGCGGGTACCCAAGTCCAGTGCCTTGGTTTTTGTTGAGATCTGTGGACAAGATATGTAACCTATTCCTTCTGCACTGAAGGTTTTTCCGTCACAAAACTTTGAGGACTAATGAGTAGGTACCCAAGTCCAGGGTGTCCTTTTTTCTACTGTTCTAGAATTTTGACACTCCAACATGCCCTCCTGCAACTTTACTTTGTCTGCATCATCAACCTATAACCTACAACCATGAAAACTTTGGGAGGCGGTTGTGGTGTTTAGGAGCTTGCCTCAGTCAAGCCCCAAAAGGACACTTAAGTCTTCCAAACACCTTTGTCAGATAGAGAATGCGAGCCCTTGTGAGGCAGAGGCAAAAACCAAATGAATAATGATCACAAACACAATAAATGTCACCTTGTAGTGAAGATCTCATGAGATGAAGCTCTTCATTCCATGAGGGAATGGATACTCAAATATGCAAACACAAACACATAGACAACACAAATCTACTCTTGCAACACAATGAAAGCCTTGAATCACCTTGAGAATGCATGAATTTAACAATTGCCATCTAGTTTCTAAATGAATGCCTAAACATGCTTTTATATGCAACTACAAACAATCTTGCCAAGAATTTCATAATTCAAACTTACCGTGTTGGCATAGGACCCAAATAATGGTCACAAGCTGACACCCAAAAATTGGGATTGCCCCAAAATAGGATAGGACTAGGGCGCGGGAACCCAAGTCCTCCCCCTATTTTGGGCTGGGGTTATCTCAAGTAGTCCCCCTAGGTCCTATTTGTCAAGACACTTAGGGGGTTTCTCATCGGGATGTTGAAATATGATGTAAAATGTCCTAAATGTATACAAAATACCTGGGAGCTAAACCTAAAGAGGGAAAAGCCCCCAAGGGGACATTTTCTGATGTTACACTTCTTTCAGCCAATTCCTGATTCTAGAAGATTTTGGCCAACTGAAGATCCTCCTTCAAAGTTAAAAATAGGTGCTTGCTTTCTATCCAGTGCTCAAGCTCATATGAAAGGCTGCTAGCAAGACAAGTCAACTCCTTACCCCTTCAAAACTCATTCACCAGAGAGGCCAAGACTTCTTTGACTCTATGAACAAAGCTCCTCCTACATGCTGTGACCCATAACAATAAATAATGGTGTGCATGGTTCATCTAGTTCCTCATGAGAATAATTTTATTCTGCTATGGTTCATGGAAACTGGCTAGATTATTGCAGACAAAGATCCCTATTCTTTCCATTTCCCCCCATTCTCTAGGCAGTACTTACTTCCTTAATTCGGAAAGAGCAAATCTATAACCAAGAGAACAGAGGCATAACTCTTTGAGAAACAAAAGATAAAAATTGTATAGTACTCATGGCAGTTGATGATGTGAACAATTCATGAAAACACCCTCATTTATAGAAATAAATAGGGGTTCATTCTGCGAGTATTTCTCTTTATTTTATTTCATTCCAGTTGTTTGCATACCTGAATTTATTACTGGGAATCCTTATAAATTCATTCGCAATCCTTTCAAGCATGAAATGGAGGTGTGAATTAATTGCTATATGTCTAGAAATGCCTCTTCACATGGACAACAAAGGCCAAGTTCACATATTGAGATCTAACTGAGCATCAAGAATTGCTTGAGAATTGTGTCTATTGTCAAATCACCTTCTTGCATACTCAAGTAACAATTGATATTTTCAAGAATTTAGGCTAAATCCACCATACTATGATTACTTTTTGATGTTCATGCTTGTCATCTAGAGTTTGAATTCCACCTGTTGATTTAGGACAAATCATAATGAAATTAGTGATCACAAACGCACGAGTACCCATCTAGAAATCACCAGCCAATCAAAAAATGCCACCAAAGCATGTTATACATATGTCAAAGCCACATGTCACCTTATCACACCATAGCAAGCCGTGAGGGACCCATGCTACTTCCTCTGTGATCACGCACTGGGCGCCAACTTCATTCTCCCTAGGATGGGACCCGTCAATCGCTAAACATACAATCGCACCAGCGCAAGGAACATTCCTTCACATCTTCTCACAAAGTGCTCCCATAATAAAACAAGGAGCAAACACATAGTCCAACACTTATTGCACCATTGCATCTGCAATAAACCTATCAACCTAAAGACATGCAATGTCGTGATGACTTCCAATTCATCATTAAATCCATTAGGTCAGTCCTTAAAAGATATTTCACACACATGAGAGCCAGTAATTGAACTCAAAGGGCTAGTAAAGAATGAATCTAAGGAAATTATGTCCTCACATATGCTTGACTCTTCTTGCTTAAAGAGGGGTCCATCAGATGTGAGTGAGGATGAAGAAGAAATCGAGGAAAGAGAAGGTGATGCAAATGAAGATGGAGATGAACCAGAAAGAAGAATTTTACAAGAAATATCTAAAATAAGTAGTAAAACATGGATGGATCCTTCTAGTTATTATGGTAGTATAAATCCAGAGGAATTGATTGGCTAGATATTAGAAATGGATAAATATTTTGATTTTGAATCTATTGAAGACCCAAAGAAAATGAAATTTGTGTGTACCAAATTGAAGGGACATGCATACTTGTGGTGGGATCATGTAAAAATAGAAAGACAATGAAAAAGAAAGGATAAAATTAAGTATTGGGAATGAATGATGATGAAGTTGAAGGCAAAAGTTTTACCCATTGATTACCAAATTAGTTTGTTTAAAAAACTGCAAAATTTAAAGAAAAAGGAGAAAAACATACAAGAATACACAGAAGAATTTTACAAATTGAATATTCAAGTTGGTCATATTGATGATTCTGAAAAAGTCTTAAGGTATGTCAATGGTTTGCACTATTCTATTCAAGATAAAATAAATATGGTACATATAACAAGTGTTGAAGAAGCCTATCAATACACCTTAAAGGCAGAAGATAAACTTTCTAGAAAATAAAATAATTCTAGAGGTAGAGGCAAATTTTTGCATGGATGAGGACAATCTAGCAATGGTAGAGGTTATCAAAACAAACAAGGAGAAGCCAACACCTCATAATCAAAAACCCAGGAAAATAGAGGAAGAGGAGATTACTCTAGAAGAAGAGGTGATTATTCCAGAAGAAGAGGTGATTATTCCAGAGGTCGAAGATATTTTGGAAGAGGAAGAGGATTCAGTGATACATGCTTTCAATGTGGAGAAACTGGACATCAGGTATTTGAATGTCCTCAAATATAGCAAAGTAGTGGGAAAGGAAAAGAGCTGAGGATTAATATTGCACAAGCAAACAATGAAAGTGTGGCTTCACTGAAGTGTGCAAAGATCCCAAGGATGGAGAATCCTTGATGTTGTAGATAACTTTATTAAATCTAGAGAAGGACAAACCTGAACTAGTCCAAAGACAAAATTTGTTGAGGACAAGATGCAAATTGGGTGGAAAATGTTGCAAAGTGATAGTGGACAACAATATTACAGACAATATTGTGTTTGAAGAGATGGTAAATAAATTGAGATTGAAAAAGTTGAAACATCCCCATCCTTACAAAGTTTCCTAGCTGTAAAAGGAACGTCAATTGGTGGTAAGAGAGCAATGTCTTGTGAATTTTCAAATTGGTAGTTATAAGGATGAAATTTTGTGTGATGTGATGCCAATGGATGCATGCCATATTTTGTTAGGTAGACCTTGGCAGTTTGATAAACAAGTTGTGCATGATGGAAGAACCAATACATATAAAATAAAGAAGGATGGAAAAGAATTCACTTTTAATCCATTGAAGCATAAAGAAAATGAAGTAGCAAATAGTCTGAAAGTCTATTTGATTTCAGGAAAATAATTTTTGAAAGAGTTGAAAAAAGAAAGAGCATGTTTTTCTTTCATTTCCAAGCTTGCAGAAACTATGACAACGAAGAAAATGAGGAGTTGCCAAAAGAAATTCAAATTTTTTTGGAGTATGTAGACATAATGATGAAAGAGTTGTCAGATGGACTGCTACCTGTGAGAGATACAAGTCATTATATGGACTTGATACTGGGTTTGATTTTTCCAAATAAAGTACCATACAGAATGACACCTATGGAGAATGAAGAAATAAATAGGCAAGTACAAGAATTATTGGATAAGGTGCTGATTAGAGAAAGTCTCAGTCCATGTGATGTACTAGTAGTGTTGATGCCAAAGAAATATGGAGAGTGGTTAATGTGTATAGACTCAAGGGCAATAAATAAAATAACAATAAAGTATAGGTTTCCATTGCCACGAATGGATTATATGATGGATTTTTTGAGTGGATCCAAGTAATTCATGAAGATTTATCTGAAGAGAAGATATCATCAAATCCGAATAAGAGTAGGGGATGAGTGGAAAACAACATTCAAGACAAAGGACAGATTGTATGAATGGTTGGTAATGCCATTTGGGTTGATAAATGCCCCTAGCACTTTCATGAGGTTGATAAATGAAGTATTGAATCCTTTTCCTAGTAAGTTTGTGATTGTATATTTAGATCACATTTTGATTTTTAGTAAAAGAAAAGGAGAACATTTGTTGCATGTTAGGGCAGTATTGCAAAGGTTGAAGGAAGAGAAGTTGCTGGTAAATTTGAAGAAATATATTTTTATGAAGATTGAATTAGTATACTTGGGGTTTGTAGTTTTTGGTGATGGACTAGAAATGGATCTAGAAAAGGTCAAAGTGATTGTAGATTGGCCTTCACCCAGAAGTATGTTTGAAGCCATAAATTTTCAAGTCTTGGCGAGATTCTATAGGAAGTTCATTAGAAAATTTAGTGGAATTTGTACACCTATTACGGAGACCGTGAACGGTAATAGGTGAGATATTATTTGGATAATTGCAATGGAGAAAAGTTTGTAATTATTGAAAGAAAAAGTAATTGAACAAAGAGTATTGACGCCACCTAATTTTGAAAATTCTTTCAAGTGGATTATGATGCCAGTGGGAAATGATTGGAGGAGTTCTAAGTCAAGAAGGAAAGCCAATTACATACTTTAGTGAGAAATTGAATGAAGTCAAGAGAAAGTATTCTATGTATGATCAAGAATTTTATGCAATTGTATATGCATTCAAGAAGTGGAGACATTAATACTTGCTACCTAAGGAGTTCATGTTATATACTGATCATCATACTTTGCAGTTCATAAATAGCCAAGGTAAGTGAAATCAAAAATATATGAAGTGGGTTGAATTTCTACAAAGTTATTCTTTTTTGAAACATAGAAGTGGAAAGTCTAACTAGGTAGCTGATGCATTGAGTATATGTTTGTTGATAAATGAGTTGCATATAAATGTTGTTGGGTTTGATTCTATGCAAGAGTTGTATGAGGAAGATCCAAATTTTAAAGAAGCATGGGTAGATTGTATGAATCTAGTAAATAAAGACAGAATGCCATGCTATCCAATATTTTATTCAAGGTCTGTTGTTCAAGAGAAAGCAATTATGTATACCTCAAGAATTGATGAGAGAGAATTTAATGTGAGAGAAGTATAGTGGAGGTTTGAGTGGTCATTTTGGTGTTGATAACACATTGACATAGCTAAGTGAAGCATATTTTTGGCTTGGAATGAGTGCAAATGTAAAGAAGATGGTACAAGGTTACATAATTTACCAACATGCAAAAGGAGTAAGGTAGAATACAGGGTTATATCAGCCATTGTCTATATTGGAGAGATCATGGGAACACATAAGTATGGACTTTGTTTTGGGATTGCCTTGAATACAAAGAGGTAATGATTCAATTTTTGTTGTTGTTGATAGATTTTCTAAAATGGTTCATTTTATTCCATGTCAGAAGAATAATGATGCTTCCCACATAGCTACATTATTTTTCAAGGAGATAGTTAGGCTACAAGGTTTGCCTAAAAGTATTGTTTTAAATCGGGATACCAAATTTGTTGGCCATTTTTGGCACACCTTGTGGAAGAAAATGGGAACACAATTGGGTTTCAGTTCAACTTACCATCCTTAGACTGATGGTCAAATTGAGGTTGTAAATAGAAGTCTTGGTAATTTGTTGATATTTATGGTAGGTGATAAACCAAACCAATGGGACTTAATATTGGCTCAGACACAGTTTGATTATAATAATTCAGTCAATAGGAGTGTAGGGAAAAGTCCTTTTCACATTGTCTATGGATACATCCTTAGGGGTTTTGATGAATCGAGAGAGTGCAGATTTGGGTAGGAAAACTGTTGTGGTAGAGAATTTTGTTGAATACCTTCGAGAGTTACATAAGGGGGTGAAAAAGAATTTGGAGAAGAGTGCCATGAAATACAAAGAGCATATTGATATGCATCGAAGAGAACAAGAGTTTCAGGTAGGTGATCTCATTTTAGCGCATTTGAGAAAAGAGAGGTTCCCATAGGGAACATATAACAAGTTGAAGTGGAAGAAGATAGGACCATGTAAGATGTTGAGAAGGTTTTCATCTAATGCCTATGAGATTGAACTTCCACTAGGTATAGATATATCTCCCATCTTCAATATTGTTGATTTGTAAAAATATTATTGTTATGTCGTAAAAAGTTTCTCTATGACTTTTTACCTCCTAGTTTAGCTCCTAGGTCCCCTTAATTTCATTGTACATGTTTAAAACTTATCCCAGAGCAATTTCCCCTAAAACCCATGTCAAATGGAGATTATGGGTCCACATTAAACTTTAATCAAGATCTAAAAAGTGCCTTGGGACTTGGGTGCCCATGCCCAAGTCTAGGTTGATTTGCCAGAATTTAAATTTGTTGTCAGTATAGGACCTTTAAAAAGGTTTCCCTTTGTCGGCCTTTTCAATTTGAATTATGAAAGTTTAGTGGGAATGCATATTTAAGTAGGTTTATGACTTCATTTTACACCTAGTTGATTAAGGCGAACTTATGATTATCAAGCAAAGAGTATTCAAGGCATTCATTGTGTTGCAAAGTAGAATTGTGTTGTGTTTATATGTGTTTGTTGTAGATTTGGCTTCATCAACTCATTTCATCATGATTTGAAGGCTCTTCATCTCTGTGAGGGTTTCACCTCTAAGGTGATATCTATTTATACTTCAATAAATTTATCGTATCACTGGATTTGGCCTCTTCCCTACAAGGGCACATATTCTATCTAACAACGGTATTGAAAGGCTTGAATTCCATTCTAGGGCTTGACCGAGGTAAGCTCCTAAACACCACAACCCCCAAACCCCTCTCTCTATGATTACAAGTTAAAGGTATGAGATTTGGCAAAGTGGAGTTGCAGAGATGCAAAGTAGAGGTTAGAGATTTGCGATATAAAAAAAAAGTGCAAAAAATCAACCCTACTAGACTAGGGCACTCACCCCATAGTCCTCCCGACTAGTATTTTTGGAAACTCTGAAGTAGATTGCAATTCGACACATATCACTATTCTAGATCTGTAGAAAAGTTGTCCTATCAGACTTGTGCACCTACCTCGTTGTCCCCAAAGTTTATGCCTCTGAAAATCTAAATCTTGGTATGTTTCTAATCTATATTTAGTGCCTTCTTGTGCAATCATTTTTTGTATTTCACTCATCTGTATACAATTTCATAAAATTAGGTTTTAAGGCTTAATTGAACTACGGTTTGACAAATTCATCAATCTATTCTATCTTTCCTTATCATTTCATAGTGACATCAAACCTGTAGATGAGTCATCTTACAACAATAGTTACTTAGCTCAGTTTATGTCCTTGAATGTTAATGTGAAAGGAGGGTTTGATTGAATCTATCTTAACATCATTTCAACCTATGTTTTTACATATAACAATTATGAAGGAGAAACAAGTACACAAGGGAATACCCATATAGATTTGTAGGATGCACAAGGATGGATACACTAGTTTCCTGAGAAGAAATTTGAATAAGTAGACAAAGTGATTGATTTTTGAGTCTCTAAAAGAATGAGGGGAAAAGAATATATGGAGTATCTTGTCCGTTGGAAGAATAGAGCAACAAATGAAGCCTCTTGGATGCAAGATGTAGAATTGGTTAAGTATGGAATACTCATTCTAGACTTACCTAATGTTCATGAGTTGCACTCTCATGAAACATTTCACTTACTTGGCATGTCTAATGCAGGAGAATCCAAGTTCACAAGCAATCCAATGTCACCCAAAATATTTCTAAGTTTTTTTTTCAGATTTTTTTCTTCTTTGTTGTTGTGTTGTAGTTTGTTTCGATAGTTTGTTTCAAGAGGCATTTCCATATTTCACTTGGTCAAAAAAAGGACTCTACCTTGAAGAAGAACCAAAAGGGTATCTCTAGTTCAAATTTGGTGAAGTTTGGAGCAAAATGGCTAACTTTGGAGCAAATCAGAGTTTTCCAGTTGACTGGGAACAAAATTGAAACTTTTGGGTGTTCCAAGAACACCGAAAAGTCTGACAAATTCTAGTTCCTATTGAAATCTCTGATGGGTTTTTTTTGCTTAGTATCTTTTTTGAGCAAAGTTCCCTTCAATTGGGTAGTTCCACCTAGCCCAAAAATCCCTAACTACTCTATATATGCACTGAGTTCCTACTCATGTGGAAAACTCTAATCATTTGGAACAAGTTCTCAATGACTTCAAAATATTTGATTAAGTCTTATTCTTAAACTGTTTGGTTGATATATCACAAAGTTTCAACACCTTTAGAAATCACTGATGGAGGACTTCTTTGTACAGTCATCAAAGTTTCAATGTGTTCCTAGAACACTTGAAAATACTAACCTATTCTTATTCTGAATCACATTTCTAATGAAGTTCCTATATACTTAGACTCTTTTGGTGAAGTTCCAGATGATTGCTCGATTCTGATTCTCTCAAAAATCTCTAATGAGGAATCTTCACAAATAGATCAAATAAATTATTAGTCCCAGAACATTGGAAATGTCCGATAAGTTCCATCAACATTCCAAAACTCTGGCAAAGATTCAAAGAGTGCCTTAAATAGAAAATCAGGCAGTTCCAATTGGAGTGGAACACTCTAACATATTGGAACGAGACAAGTTTACAGCTGACATTTCACTTTCGAAGCCATGACATGTGTTGATACTTATGATCATTCAATTTTCTTAACTTCCCTGATGTGACAATTGAACTTCAGTTTTGACAGTTGAACTTCCACCCATGAGGAATCTATATAAAGATTGAATGTTACTGGTAGGGGGTTCAAATTTTTTTGAGAAGAATATTGTAATCAAAGAGAAAGAAGATTGAATTTACTATGATTCTTTGTACTCCTAATGATTTAGACTGATGTAAATGAATAAAAAACAAATTGTTGGTCTGTGAGATATTGTTGTGATTTGCATGTTGTTTAGGTTGCCAATTAGATAATGTCTGGTAAGATTATTGATGTTGGATTGCATCAGGAAGTAAAAACCTAAAATAATAACAATCCAGATGTCCCCAAGAGTGAAAAGAAGCCAAGGAAATCATGTTGGACAATAGGGTTACCAAGCTTGATCATCTAAGGAAAGGTGGCAAGATTCTATGAAAAAGGTTGTTGTACGATTGAAATGTCAATGGATGCTAGTGTGTCATGCTAGCATCCAAGTACAATAGGTCATCTAAATGCTTGAAATGTTAGCACAACATGAGGTAAATATGAAAGTAACATTGGTTAACATAGAAAAATGGAAAAACACATGAAAACATAAAAGCGAAAAAAAGGCTAAGGCAAGGTCAAATGAACCTAAAAACACACTAGGGGTTACAATCACTAAAGTGAGCCCAAAACATAATGTGAAATTGTAAGGGTAATCAATTTTTGACATTACAGTAACCAACATCAAATAAAGTTAACCCCATGGTTTAAATAATCTCTATCAAATAAATTGTCAACTATATCTTGTCAGTCAAACAAGTAAAAAAAACCTATGCCTAATCCAAATTAACTTCATGGTCTTACACCTTTATTGTAACTTCTAAAATGTTGATTTTGGATTGTAGTTATACTTTCACAAGCCCTTTCTCATAGAAGGAATGACTATGGCATAATTAGACCTATTGACTATGGGAATAGTGTGAAGGGGGTGCAAACAAAGTACTTTTACATCTTTAAATGGTAGGGGGAAGATGACACAATGCAAAGTCGCATGCAGAATATCAAAGAAGGAATACAGTCAAGATCAAAAATAGAGGGAGAATGAAGTTTGGAATTGTGACACCTTTTTATAAAGGAAATGGCCAACAAGTCAAGCTTTTTAAATTGAAGTAGCCGAAAGTGATATATATGTTTTGAATTTTAAATTGATATAAACTAATGAAATGTAGAATTTTTAGCATAGTTTATATTTGTGATTTTTTTAAAAATTATTTACATATATTTTTTATAAAATTGACACAATAATTTAATTACTAAAAAAAATTAGAAAATGAGGTTGATGGATCTCCACTTTTTATTACTAAATTTTATGTTTTATTTATTTTTTTCCATTTAGTTAACTTGTATTTTTATTGCATAGGGAAAAATCAATTCCAATAAATATTTTTTTATAAATGTTTAAATTCATGTGTACTAAAAACATAACAATTTCAATGGGTGTCGAATTTATGTCTTTAAATATTTATCATAAATAGAAATAAATTTTACTTGTTTGACAAGGATCTTCTCCTCTAGTGCATCATATTTTTCTTGAATTTTTAAAATAAAATTTAACATACTTTTTTGAATTTCCAATCAATGATATGTTTGATCATAATGACCTATTTGTAGTGAATTTAAAAACAATTATTAAAATTAGTTAAAATATAAAAATATATATTTTCACAATTTAGGCTCTAAGATCTACCAAGGGTAGTTTTAGATTTTCCTAAAATATCTATAATCTAGGAAAAGGTGGCTCAAAGTTAAGGTTCATAAAAGTTCCATATCTACTGCTAGCAAGGCAATTTAGACGAAACTATTTTTACCGAAATAGTTTCTATCAAAACTAGTTTGCCCTAAACATGTAAAGATTTTTTTGTAATTGTAAAATTTGAGAATATTTAGCTGATGGACTTTAGTGAGTAGGAGCTTTGCTCTAAATATTCATTTTTTAGTGTAATTTTGATTTGGAATATTCATTAGACAATAGAAAATTATCTCATATCAAGAAAAATATTATAGGTCATATTTTATAACATTTGTACATTCAATATTTTTTGTGTGACCTAATGTTTCATATATCCTCTACCCAAGGCCTAAATTTAACAACTAACCCTGCATACATTCAAGAGAAGCAATTGTGCATTGAGAATATTCAATTGAAAGATTAAATATTCAAGAACAACTATGCATGCCTTGAAGTAAAAATGGAAGAGTTTTGTAGCTCTAGATTATAATATGGTTAAGTGCAAGAAGATGGGGGGCCAAAAAGGGGTCTTAAGTGGCCACTTTTTTTCTAAAATTAGGAGATGCTGGCCTTGGATGAGAAATTGAGCATAGTTACACTCAAAATTTGGATATGCAACCAAAACAATGTTCGTAGTACTCCGAGTCTACTTTCTAAATTACTAATTTTTTTTGAAAATGGTATAGATTAAGGGGTTCAAAAGAGGGAGCCACATAAATTGGTGTTGTTTCTATCAAAAAAACATAGCATAGCATGTTTTGTGGCTCCCTCAAAACGTTAACTTTTTTTTGGTATTTTTAAAATCGCTTCAGAGAGAAATTAGCCAACAACATGCAGTTTATGCCTGATTTTTCTAATAATTTTTTAATGAATATTTGATTTTTTACTAATTTTCAAAGTGGACACATCCTAAAAAATAGAATTTTGGTCGTGCTACCCCTATAAATTTTGAAAACTAATTGAAAATCATTTTTTCTTTTTTTTTTTAATATGTATAGAATGGAGTCTAGTTTCTAAATATGTAATTTTTTTGAAATTTCAATGAATGGTTAATTTACAATGAAAAAAAGACCAAACAGTGGTTTTTACCCAAAACCAGACAAACAAAATAAATTAAAGATGAAAGGCTTAACATTGTCAAAATGTGAAAAAAATTACATTGTTAAATAGATAAGAGAAAGCCTAACATTACCCAGGTGTTCTATTTGTTGACCTTGAAACATGTGCAAATCTGAGGGTTAGCACGAACAAAATTATTTGAAATCTTGTAGAATCTGCAAAAACATGTATGTGGATGTTGAAAAGGCACTCCAAGCCTTTGGGTTGGAAATCCAAAGCAAATCCAAAGCCCAAGGCTTGGGATTCCCAAAGCATAACATAACGTGAGCACATTATGTTGTGCTTTTTTTGCTTTTTTGCATGTTTGCCGGTGTTTCCCCAGTTCCACATAACGCTAGCGTGTTATAACGCGCTCGCGTTATGTCTTTCTTTGAATGAGATATGTTCAAATTTCATAAGTATGTTTCATGGATGTTTATATCTATTCTTGTAGGTTTGTATGCATGTACATGTATGCATGCTTGTATGTATGTACATGTATGCATCTTTGTATGTATGTATGTTTGTATGTATGCATGTATGTATGTATGTATGTAAGTGTTTTGGGTTTAGTGTATATAAGGACCTGAGCCTGTATAGTTTTGAGGGTTGAGGGTTGAGTGATTAGGGCTTAAGTAAAAGGTAGAGGGTAGAGGGTTGAGGGTTATAGTTGAGGGTTAATATTCAGGTTGTTGAGTGTATAAGATTAAGTGTGTAAGGCACGGGGATTAGGTTTTAGGGTTTACAATATGGATTGAGGGTATATAAGGCATAGAGTGACTTGGGTTGAGAGCACGTATGGTTTAGGTTTGATTTAAGTATAGGGTTGAGGCACAATATTCGAGGTTTAGGATATAAGGGTGAGGTTATATGGTCTAGGGATGAGGGTTTGAGGTTATAGGCTTCAGGTTTAAGGTATAGGGTTGATGATTGAGGTATTAGGGCTTAAGTATATTGTTGAGGGTACAGGGTTGAGGGTTTAGGGATAGGTTTTAGGGTTTAAGGTTTAAGGGTTAAGGGTTGAGGGATAGGATTTAAGGTTTAGGGGTAAGGGATTAGGGTTTAAGGTATAGTGTCTTGGGTTGAGGGTTTAGGAATAGGGATAGCATTTAGGGTTTAGAGATGAGGGATTAGGGTTGAGGGTTGAGGGTTGAGGGATTAAGGTTTAAGGTATAACTTGCTGAGGGTTGAGTGTTTAAGGATAGGGTTTAGGGTTTAGGGATTTAGGGATTAGGGTTTAGAGTTGAGGGATTAGGGTTTAAGGAATAGTGTTGAGTGTTGAGGGTTTAGGGTTGAGGGATTATGGTTTAGGGTTGATGGATTAGGGTTTAAGGAATATTGTTGAGGGTTGAGGGTTTAGGAATAGGGTTTAGGGTTGAGAAATTAGGGTTTAAGGTTGATGAATTAGGGTTTAATGTTGAGAGTTGAGGGTTGAGGGTTGAGGGTTTAGGGATAGGGTTGATGGTCAAGGGATTAGGGTTAAAGTAGAGTGTTGAGGGTAGAGGGATTAGGGATAGGGTTTAGGGTTGAAGGTTTAACGATTAAGGGTTGAGGCTTTAGGGCTGAGGGTTAAGGGATTGGGGTTTAAGATATAGTGTTAAGTGTCAAGGGTTTATGGATAGGTTTTAGAGTTTAAGTTTTAAGGGTTAATGGTTGAGGGATAGGGTTTAGGGTTTAGGGATAAGGGATTAGGGTTTAAGGTATAGTGTCGAGGGTTGAGGGTTTAGGAATAGGGATAACATCTAGGGTTTAGGGATGAGCGATTAGGGTTGAGGGTTGAGGAATTAGGGTTTAATGTATAGTGTCGAGGGTTGAGGGTTTATTGATAGGGTTTAGGGTTGAGGGTTGAGGGATTAGGTTTTAGGGTTGATGGATTAGGGTTTAAGGTATAGTGTTGAGGGTTTAGGGTTTAGGGATAGGGTTTAGGGTTGACGGATTAGGGTTTAGGGTTTATGGATTAGCGTTTAATGTCAGCATTAGGGTTAGAGTGTCAAGGGTAGAGGGATTAGGGATAGGGTTTAGGGTTGAAGGTTTAAGGATTGAGGGTTGAGGCTTTAGGGATGAGGGTTTAAGGCTTAAGATATAGTGTCGAGTGTTGAGGGTGTAGGGATAGGGTTTAAGTTTTAAGGGTTAAGGGTTAAGGGATAGGGATTAGGGTTTAAGGTATAGTGTCGAGGGTTGATGGTTTAGGGATAGGGTTTAGGTTTGAGGGATTAGGGTTTAGGGTTGATTAATTAGGGTTTAATGTTGAGAGTTGAGGGTTAAGGGTTGAGGGTTGAGGGTTGAGGGATAGGGTTGATGGTCAAGGGATTAGGGTTAAAGTAGAGTGTTGAGGGTAGAGGGATTAGGGATAGGGTTTAGGGTTGAGGGTTTAAGGATTTAGGGTTGAAGCTTTAGGGATGAGGGTTAAGGGATTAGGGTTTAAGATATAGTGTTGAGTGTCAAGGGTGTAAGGATAGGTTTTAGGGTCCAAGTTTTAAGGGTTAAGGGTTGAGGGATAGTGTTGAGCCCATTGAGGGTTTAGGAATAGGGATAGTGTTTAAGGTTTAGGGATGAGGGATTAGGGTTGAGGGTTAATAGATTAGGATTAAGGGTTGATGGATTAGGGCTTAGGGATAGGGTTTAGGGTTTAGGGTTGAGGGATTAGGGTTTAAGGTATAGTGTTGAGGGTTAAAGGATAGGGTTTAGGGTTGAGGGATTAGAGTTAAGGGTTGAGGGATTAGGGTTTGACGTTGAGTGTTGAGGGTTGAGGTTTTAGGGTTGAGGGTTTAGGGATAAGGTTGAGGGTCAAGGGATTAGTGTTAAGGATTGAGGGATTAGGGTTTGACGTTGAGGGTTGAGGGTTGAGGTTCAAGGGTTTAGGGATAGGGTTGAGGGTCAATGGATTAGGGTTAAAGTAGAGTGTCAAGGGTATAAGGATTAGGGATAGAGTTGGAGGGTTTAGGGATAAGGGATTAGGGTTTAAGGTATAGTATCGAGCCCGTTGAGAGTTTAGGAATAGGGATAGTGTTTAGGGTTTATGGATGAGGGATTAAGGTTGAGGGTTGATGGATTAGAGCTTAGGGATGGGGTTTAGGGTTTAGGGTTGAGGGATTAGAGTTAAGGGTTGATGGATTAGGGTTTGACATTAAGGGTTGAGGGTTGAGGTTTTAGGGTTGAGGGTTTAGGGATAGGGTTGAGGGTCGAGGGATCAAAGTTAAGGGTTGAGGGATTAGGATTTGACATTGAGGGTTGAGTGTTGAGGTTCAAGGGTTGAGGTTTTAGGGATAGGGTTGAGGGTCGAGGGATTAGGGTTAAAGTAGAGTATCGAGGGTATAAGGATTAGGGATAAGGTTGGAGGGTTTAGGGATTAGGGTTTAAGGTATAGTATCGAGCCCATTGAGGGTTTAGGAATAGGGATAGCTTTTAGGGTTTAGGGATGAGGGATTAGAGTTGAGGGATTAGGGTTGAGGGTTTAGGGATTAGGGTTTAGGGATAAGGTTTATGGTTTAGGGTTGAGGGATTAGGGTTTAAGGTATAGCGTTGAGGGTTTAGGGTTGAGGGATTAGAGTGAAGGGTTGAGGGTTGAGGCTTTAGGGTTTAGGGTTTAGGGATAGGGTTGAGGGTCGAGGGATTAGAGTTAAGGGTTGAGGGATTAGGGTTTGACGTTGAGGGTTGAGGGTTGAGGTTAGAGGGTCAAGGGTTTAGGGATAGGGTTGAGGGTCGAGGGATTAGGGTTAAAGTAGAGTGTCAAGGGTATAAGGATTAGGGATAGGGTTGGAGGGTTTAGGGATAAGGGATTAGGGTTTAAGGTATAGTATCGATCCTGTTGAGGGTTTAGGAATATGGATAGTGTTTAGGGTTTAGGGATGATGGATTAGGGTTGAGGGTTGATGGATTAAAGTTGAGGGTTGACAGATTAGGGCTTAGGGATGGGGTTTAGGGTTTAGGGTTTAAGGTATAGTGTTGAGGGTTTAAGGTTGAGGGATTAGAGTTAAGGGTTGAGGGATTAGGGTTTGACGTTGAGGGTTGAGGGTTGAGGTTTTAGGTTTGAGGGTTTAGGGATAGGGTTGAGGGTCGAGGGAGTAGAGTTAAGGGTTGAGAGATTAGGGATAGGGTTAAGGGTCGAGGGATTAGGGTTAAAGTAGAGTGTCAATGGTATAAGGATTAGGGATAGGGTTGGAGGGTTTAGGGATAAGGGATTAGGGTTTAAGGTATATTATCGAGACCGTTGAGGGTTTAGGAATAGGGATAGCATTTAGAGTTTAGGGATGAGGGATTAGAGTTGAGGGTTGAGGGATTAGGGTTTAGGGATAAGGTTTAGGGTTTAGGGTTGAGGTAGACAAGGAGCGACTAAGAGACATAGAGAGGGGAGAGGTAGAGAGGTGAGGAGAGATAAGTGAGATATAGAACATGAGCTAATGGAACTAGAGGTGAGATATTGTAAAGGTGCTATCAAAGGCGAGATAGGCACAAATATTTATGGATCAATCTATAGCAGGACAATACGTGAGCACATTATAACGCAAGCGTGTTATAATGCACTCACGTTTTGTACTGCTATAGAAATGGTAAAAAGGTGTTGACCCCCGTGATCCAGGCCCACATGCTCTATTTTTCATGTTGATTATGCGCGTGTTCTGACAAAAAAGAAGTGCTTTCATGTTGTTGGGAAGTCCACATGCACATTTTACACATTCTACCACCTTTGCATGATCTTTCCACCACCTTTTCTACTTTGCCAACTTGAGAAGGAGGAAATAACATAGTTTTCACACCAACTTTGATATATATCTATTCAAGTTTCAATTTTTGTAGTGTTGCAATGTTAATTGTGATTCAATTTTAGGAATTTAACATTATAGATTTGTTAATAGTATTGTTGTTACTAATTATATTTGAGTGTTATTCAATTTAACATTGAAAAGGAAGCAAGTGGTGAAAAAATCAAATTGTTGAGGAGTTTGATGCAAGAAGAAAAAAACACTATATAATTGGGTACTCTCTCCATTTGTATATCTATTTTTTAGGTATGTCAAGTCTTTACATGCATGTTCTTTCCATTTTCCTTAACTCTATTTGAATTACTTTATCATGCTTTATCATACATGTTTAAAATAGACACATTCCCAATCAAGAAAGCAGCCTACAATCTCACATGATGCCATGTATATTTTCTACACTTGGGCTCTTTAATAATTATGTGTAATAAACAAACCTTAACATACCATGATGTCAAACTATACAAGAATAAATCCTTACAACATAATAAAAATACAATCCCACTATTATCTTGTCATATTAACAAGTTAAAATACAAATGAATAGGTGCCAAGATCATACAAGTATGCACATGACATGATGATTTGTATGCACATATCTTGGGCTAGGACATTCCTTATGCACTTATTCATGATGATTTGTACATGCACATGACACAACAATATTTCAAAACTTCGTAATTGTCCTCTGCTAGTACATGATGGTGGTTACCTTGATCAACTATATACCATTCAATACCCTAAATTACAGAGATTAGTCTAATGATTTTTATGACAATCCTAGGTATGTGATGTAGAGGTAGGGTTCAACTCAATCCAAAGGGATCATACCAATAGTTTCTTCAAATTTCATAAGCTTTCCTCTCAAGCAATCTCCCATACAAAGGCACAAAGAGGGTCTTCAATACTTCAAAACCTAACAAGGCTACTAGAGGTCTTCATACCCCTCAAGAACTTAGACACAACCATTCTAAACCCTTACTAAAGTCTACACTCTTCAATTGTTGTCTATTCCTTCACAAGCCACCCAAATCCTAGTATTCCTAGTACCAACAAAACACCTTCTCAATTCCAAATCCTAGTAGCCCTAGTAACAACAAACATGTCAAATTGGGTCTACCTCAACCTTTTCAAGCATGAAGTCCCATGTACTCTTTTCATGGCTACAATAATTTGCTTTGTATGCTTTGTACCTATTTTGGTTGAGTGACATTTACTCTTTTACATGATGATTGTATGTACATTTACTAGTATTCCTAGTACCAACAAAACACCTTCTCAATTCCATATCCTAGTAGCCCTAGTAACAACAAACATGTCAAATTGGGTCTACCTCAACCTTTTCAAGCATGAAGTCCCATGTACTCTTTTCATGGCTACAATAATTTGCTTTGTATACTTTGTACCTATTTTGGTTGAGTGACATTTACTCTTTTACATGATGATTGTATGTACATTTACTAGTATTCCTAGTACCAACAAAACACCTTCTCAATTCCAAATCCTAGTAGCCCTAGTAACAACAAACATGTCAAATTGGGTCTACCTCAACCTTTTCAAGCATGAAGTCCCATGTACTCTTTTCATGGCTACAATAATTTGCTTTGTATGCTTTGTACCTATTTTGGTTGAGTGACATTTACTCTTTTAGTTATTTGTATGGATTCATTTCTTAGGAACTAATATTGGTCTCTTTATTATGATATAGACAAATTCTCTGTCATGCCAAGGAAATGATCAAGAATTAAACCAACATAGGAAGAGATAGAAGCTAAGAATGCAAAGAAAGCAGCGGCTATGAGGGAACTTCATGAGAAGAAGAAATTGGACACGATAAATGAAGACATGCCAATTGAAGAGGAACCACAACCATCACAAAGAGATATGGTATTGGCGGCACAAAGAGAATGAATGCAAAAACTTTGTGCCATGAGAGATTTGAATACCATAGTTGGAGACACGTCCTCTATCGCAAGTCAACATGTAGGGACACCATCTACCACATCTCAAGTTGAGAGTACATCATCACTCACATGTGATGAAGGAGGTATGCCATCATTCCCACCTCAACCTCAAGATATGTCATCTATTCCATCTTTGATCGAAGGTATGCCATCTAGCCTATCTCATTTAAATATTGATGAAATTCCTACTGTTGAGATGAATTTACCTAAGTTAACAACACCTAGAATTTTGCATAGAAAGCCAAAGTATTTGATTGATATTGATGAGAATATTTTGTAGCCAATGGAAGGTAAGATTCCAAAACGCACTTGTAGAAGATATGCTCATAAGATTTGGAGATTGTTCTTTGAAAAGTTAAATGAGAATGCAAGATGTCAACTATTCGTTGAAATGATGCGAAGTATAAAGTATAGGTCCATCATGAAGATTCTTGGGTTGAGAACATCGGAGGCTTCAAGTGAAAAATCTATTGTCAAGAATCTAATGAGTGCATATGAGAGTGTGGATAACACCTCACGCACAAAAGATAGTAATGCAATACGGCGTGTGATTACATCGACTATAGTAAGTAGTCAAATGAGGAAAGATCGTCTCATTAGAAAGACGAGTCAAGAATTGAGAATTAATAGGAAAACTTTATCAATAGCTGTTGGAAGACACTAAAGAATTGAGGACACTAATGCCAATGAATTATGGGTGTTCTCGGGGAGACTACCACGAAAAGATAAACCAATTGTTGAAGCATTGATTCACTAATTGAAGACTTTTGGAACAATTACACAAGGGTATCTTCGAATCAAAGGGATGTGGTAAGAAGGAGAATCAGTAGTCAGAATCGTGAGCCTCATCCAAAGCATTTTTTGGATGAGACTCAAACACAATTTTATGGTAAATTTCTAGAGAAGTATCCTCAAATTAAAATTTGTCAAAGATATTTTGAAATGCTAAAACCTTTCTATGTCAAGATAAATCACACACGCACTACTTGTTGTTGTAGATTACATATTGAATTTTCTAACCATTTTGATGTTTATAGGTCTATATGTTTAGATTTGCATACTAACAATGTTTTGCAAGGTTGTGCCATACGTGCCCCACCAACATCTTCAAGAGACTTCATATCAAGAATTTTATGTGAAAGAGAGGAAGGTCAAATATTCTACAAGAAATTATGCTTGGATGGCACATGTCATCATTGCGGTGGCTTGCAACATTTGCCAATATGTGAACATATGGAAAGAACACATGCGGTTGGAAATGAACTAGTAGAGTTTGGCAAGTATAAAACAGTGGCATACAATACAAAAGATGGTAAAGAAGCAAAGAAGTGTGAATTGGTTATTGAAAAGATTCCAGTGTATCAGTTTATGCCTATATTTTGTGACAGCATAGTGTATGAGTATGCAAGACATGCCCATAGAGCTCGATGGTTGGACTTGCAATTCAAGTTATGCAAGGACACATTTTCAGTTGGTAGCATTGTTTTAGTCGTCGACTTTGTAGAGAACTACAGTCTATAGCCATAGCGTAAGGTGCAATCACAATATTACAACTCCACACAGGTTTCTATATTTGTGTACATCGCATTCATTCATGTGAATGATATTACAGAGGATGAAAGAAAGATCATAAGGGAGTATAATTTCTATATCAGTGATGATCTCACGCATTCTACGGAGTTTGTGCAAGGTTGCTTTCAGGTGTTCTACAATGATTTGGCTAGAAGGGGCATATCATTTAGTCAGCATATCATATGGTCAGATAACTGTGCGTCACAATTCAAGATCTCACAAAATTTCTATTAGCTGAGTAGGAGGCATAATTTTACAGGTATTCAACATATGTGGAACTTTTGTGAGGCTGAGCATGGAAAGGGGGAGCATGATGGTGTAGGAGCATGTATCAAAAGAGCCATAACACGAGAAGAGTTAAAGTATAAAGACAATGCAAAGTTGACAGATGCAAAATTGATTGTCGAGCGGTGTAATGCTTCCATGGGTCTAGGTAATGAAGGTAAGTCTTCAGTTCATAGATTTTTTTGGTTGATAGATGATACTAACAATGGATGATATGAGGACTGTTCTACACTGACAGGATCAAGTGAGATGCACTCTTTTAGAAGCTCAATTGCAGGTTCATGGAGTATCCATACACGAAAGATGTCATGCTTTTGTTCTTCCTATACAATTCAAGCCTGGCATGAGTGCGAGTCAAAGGAGTGGGTTGACGAATGGTAGTTAAGTTATCTTAGCCCACTTGACACATATCGACCCCCGACGGCACTGGAACTAACACAGATGGAATCATCAGTTAAATTTGACCACATATCAGATCTAGTTCAACTAAGTAATATATCTAATTACATAGTTTTTAAAATTCCAAATGTCATCTTACTTTGAAGTGTTTTTGTAATGTTGACTAATTTCATCTAATTTGCTACACATATCAATGTAGGGCATGTATATGCAATTATTGCAGATGAAGATAATGAAGAGGGAACATATTATTACTTATGTCGTGTTGAGGCCAAAAAGAAATTGGAGGCCCTAGTTACAAATGGAGAAAACATTGAATACCCTACAGGCTCAGTGGTTATTACTAGAACATGGCTTAGAAGGTGCCCACATAAGAGTGTTAATGTTTGGTTGTTTCAGGACTTTGATACGCATCAGAAGATTCTTCATTACTTGAACCTTGTCGTGGCATCCAATGTTCATTTGATATAGTATCAAGGTAGACCTTTGAACAAGACCTTGTGGAAGGTGCGTGAGTCTGACCATGAAGCAATACTTGACACAATATAGAGTAGAGTAGACCCGGATGGTTCATTGGATTAATTTGTAAGTATTCAAATTGATTTTATAAATTCATGTTACATTGAGTTGTAAGTATGCACATTAATTTGTAAGTTTTATCTTTTTTTATTTACTACTGTATTTTTACACGTATACACATCTTTACATCATCATGTTATGCTTCATGGGGTTAGACATAAGTGATGGATGAAGTTGATCCTGAGAATAATGTATAAAATCTAGGTAATGTATAAAATATAAGTGTCTCTAGGTGTCTTAGTTTCTAACTAGATAATAGGTGTCTCTAATTGTTTCTTAGGTATATATGATATGTCAACTAGGTAGATAGAGACTAGAAAATAGGTGTCTTAGGTGTCCTACATCTACTAGACTACATGTGTCTTACGTCTTAGGTGAGGCCACATGAGCTTCCACCTTCATGTGGTTGGCCTTGTCAATATAGAATATTTATATTTCTTGAAGCTAAGGGAAGCTCTTTTTCTTAATAGGAAAACTTTATCAACTTCAGTTGCACTAATGGTGTAGGGGCACCTAGGTTGTCATGCCTCCAAGAGGGGTCAAAAAATGAGATTTTGTTTTGATTGAGTCAATTGTATGTAATAAGGTCTTCTAAGACCATTTCATTTGTTTTTAAGTCACTTTGAGTCATTTGGGGTTAGTTTGAGTTATTGAGTCCTGTTGCAAAAAAGTGTCAATGTTGTCAAGTTGCACAAAGAAACTTTTACATTTTTGGTGTCTTGCTCCTGATGCGACCAAATTGACAGTTCCAACAAGTCCAGATGGTTACGTTTAGGCTAGGTATGGTTCTATTTTTCACCCAAATATGTCGAAATAGTCCGAGCTACATTGTACCGACAATATCCCTGAAGAGTCCAAAGTGCAAAAAGGTAGCAATCTTTGACGAGATGTTACCTAAAAATAGTGTCACTTAGAAACATTCCATCTGAGGAAACATGATCATGAAGAGTGCCTCTACAATAACCTCTCTTAGTTTTTTGTATCTCTGAGGTGTTTTCCCGTGGTGAAAGGTTTTCTACTGCCTCAAAAATTGTTAGAAGGAGGTAGTGTAAAGTTGCAAAGGGGTGTAACTTTCATCCTACTCTTAATGTGACCAAAGTGACTATTCCAACACATCTAGATAGGTACATTTACACTAGGCATTATCTTTTTTTTCACCCAAACATGTCAAAACAATCCGAGCTACATTGTACTGATGATATCCCTGAAGAGTCCAAAGTGCAAAAAGGCAGCAATATTTGATGAGATGTTACTTGAAAACTGTGTCACTTAGAAACATTCCTTCTGAGGCAACGCGATCATGTAGGGTTCCTCTACAATAACCTCTCTCAATTTTTTATATCTCTAAGGCATTTGCCCATGGTGAAAGGTTTTCTACTGCCCCAAAAATTGTCAGAAGGAGGTAGTGTAAAGTTGCAAAGGGGTGTAACTTTCATCCTGCTCCTGATGCAACCAAACTAACTATTCCAACGTGTCTAGATGGGTACATTTACGGTAGACATGGTCCTATTTTTCACCCAAACATGCCGAAACAGTCCAAACTACATTGTACCGACGATATCCCTGAAGAGTCCAAAGTACAAAAGGCAGCAATCTTTGACGAGATGTTACTCAAAAATCATGTCACTTAGAAACATTTCGTCTAAGCCAACACGATCATGTAGAGTCCCTCTACAATAACCTCTCTCATTTTTTAATATATCTGAGGCATTTTCTCGTGGTGAAAAGTTTTCTGCTACCCCAAAATCGTCAGAAGGAGGTAGTGTAAAGTTGCGAAGGGGTGTAACTTTCATCATGCTCCTGATGTGACTAAACTGACTATTCCAAAGCATCTGGATGGGTACATTTACGCTAGGCATGGTCCTATTTTTCACCCAAACATGTTGAAACAGTCTAAGCTATATTGTACCGATGATACCCCTGAAGAGTCCAAAGTGCAAAAAGGCAGCAATCTTTGACGAGATGTTACTCAAAAAATGTGTCACTTAGAAACATTCTGTCTAAGGCAACACGATCATGTAGAGTCCCTCTACAATAAATTCTCTCAGTTTTTTATATCTCTGAGGTATTTTCTCGTGGTGAAAGGTTTTCTGCTGCCCCAAAGATCGTCAGAAGGAGGTAGTGTAAAGTTGCAAAGGGATGTAACTTTCGTCTTGCTCTTGCTGCTACCAAACTGACAGTTCCAATGCATCAGGATGGGTACATTTAGGCTAGGAATGGTCCTGTTTTGCACCCAAACATGCTGAAATAGTTTGAGCTACATTGTACTGGTGATATCCCTGAAGAGTCCAAAGTGCAAAAAGGCAGCAATCTTTGACAAGTTGTTACTCAGAAACTGTGTCACTTAGATACATTCTGTTTGAGGAAATACTATCATGTAGGGTCCTTCTACAGTAACCTCTCTCAGTTTTTTATATCTCTAAGGCATTTGCCCATGGTGAAAAGTTTTCTGCTACCTCAAAAATTGTCAGAAGGAGGCAGTGTAAAGTTGCAAAGGGGTGTGACTTTTGTTCTTCTCCTCATGTGGCCAAACTAATAGTTCCAACGCATCTGGATGGGTACATTTAGGTTAGGCATGGTCCTATTTTGCACCCAAATATGCCAAAATAGTTTGAGCTACATTGTACCAGCGATATCCCTGAAGAGTCCAAAGTGCAAAAAGGTAGCAATCTTTGATGAGTTGTTACTTAGAAACTATGTCACTTAGATACATTCCGTCTAAGACAAAATGATTATGTAGGGTCCCTCTACAATAACCTCTCTTAATTTTTTATATTTCTGAGGCGTTTGCCTATGGTGAAAGTTTTTCTGCTGCCCCAAAAATCATCAAAATGAGGTAGTGTAAAGTTGCAAAGGGGTGTAACTTTTGTTCTTCTCCTCGTGCAGCCAAACCAACAATTCCAACGCATCTAGATGGGTACATTTAGGCTAGGCATGGTCCTGTTTTGCACCCAAACATGCCGAAATAGTCTGAGCTACAAACACTAACTAGTCTTCAATCTTCAAACACTACAAATACCATGATATCCTACATAAAGCTATCTTTTAGCCTTTTATAAAGGCATGCCCATCAAATTCAACCGCATCCAAATTCCTTTTAAATACTGACCTTCCAATCCTTTTTCCCGCCCTCATATCAATTAAATATGACCTTCGATTATGATATGGCGCTCGAGCTTATGAGAGTTTACCAGAGATGCTAGTTGAGTTAGGTTGAAGGGCCGGTGAACTAATGACTTAAAGACCCTTTAGTAGGTTGATTTAAGTGATAGTAACTTTTTATTATAAGTCAATTTTAAATTAAAACAAAAGTGCACTTTACACACGACAGGCAATTGAGGGTTTTAAAGTCTTAAGAAAAGTACATTCTTTTTAGGGTTTAATGCCCAATATGCAAACCCTAACTATCAATAAGATTATGATTGTGAAATCTTGTGTCTTCTCTAACTTCTTATTGCATGAACAAAACCACATCCACCATGAATATGAACCTTGCATCATTTCAACCTTTCAAGATAGACCTTATCATGAAAACCATATTCACAACAAAACCTTGCATGAACAAAACCACATCCAACATGAACATGAACTTTGCATCATATGAACCATGTTTGTCTTGTGCAGCATCAACATGAATTGAGAGACCTTATCATGAAAACCATATTCACAACATCATGCACCTCGTGACCATCACCTACCTTGAATCACTGTATCACCTTATCAACATCATGGCATCAACCTTGACATCAATGACAAACAACCTTGACCCTTTGACTTCAATGACAACATTGAACCTTGATTGTTGATGACTTATGGAAGCTTATAGCCCCAATGTTATGTTGCATACTAAAATTAGGTAAGATTCAATGTAATCTCATAACCTCACCTTATATGCAAGAGGAATTACATTTAATAACCACAATAGTCATCAGGTGCTTAGAAGCATATGATTTTGACTATCTTATTCAAAACAACAAACATACTCTTTGTATCCCAATATGGTATAATAACAAGAAATTAAGAAATATTTTCAATTCACCAACTCATAAAGAATATGAATATTTTCTATTCAACATGATGATTCATTTTTATTTTAAATACAACTTTTATCTTTTAGTTCCAAAATGAGGTTTAAGTGATACTTGAATAACAATAGCTGGCTTATCAGATCAACAAACATCCTATGTAATACAATTGGACTTTAAATATTTGAAGTAGCCATCTACAAATATCCATTCAAACATGGATTTATAATGCAAGTATGGATGCCATCAATAAAAAAGATTTGTATTAACCAAATATCCATATAGGCATACATCAATATCTGTCGATATAAGTATAACATATATACAAAATAGCCATATAGGCTTACAAGAATGCCATATAGGCATACAATGTCAACTATATGCAATACAAAATATATGTCCACAAATGCCATATATGCATACAACAAAGGAACACAATAAAAAGTCATTCCCCTTTGGCTAGTGAAGAGAATAGATCATGGGCAGCCTTTGATCTTCTAGGGGATGGAGACGCATATGTGGGTGGTCTACTATAAACCCAAGGGTTGCTCCTCCTATTTAGTTCTTCCTGCATCTGTAGTTGTTACAATAGAAAGTATAGACATTAATATATAGAAATTACATGTTATAAAAAATGAAATATTTAACAAAATAATCACTTACCACTACCATATAATCTGTCTCCTCACTTGCCTTAGTAGTAGGATTAGGCTATGGTGATGTCATGTCCTATAGAAACCATCCAGATAGAAATTAAACTTTAAATCAATAATCTTTTGATTTTTCAAAAATAAACAACTATAACAATGAATGTAAATTGAAATTTACTAATTTGCCTCATACCCCTGTCAATGGCATGGAGCTATGAATCGCAGAGGTCACACCATGCTCCATTGCCCTATGAACATCGAGAGGTGTCTCTACAGCCTGCATCATCTAGAAATAAAACAACATTATTCAATTACGAAAACTATAATAGTGATGCAAATCATGGCTCCTAACATACACACATGTTCACCTAAACATGGAAGTACACACAATAAAGCACACAAGTCACATACAAAAATCTAGTAAGTACAATTCATTCATTAAACTATTTATTTTATTACCTCCGTGAAGCTTTGAAGTCCACAACTGCTGGTAGGTGTTGCCATGAAATCTCCAATATTAACGTATTCAACATCAAAAATTAGATATTAGAATACCATTCATATAACGATGCTATTCACATGTAATATTTATAATTATTTACTAGTTACATACCCCGATAGTAGATGATGTAGTGTAATATGCAGGTGGAGAACCACTGAAAACTGCATCAACACTATGACCCTGAAATTTCATTAAAATCACCAAACTAAATTAGTTAATCTTGTATTTCAAAAATAAAATTTAATAAATTACATTCAATGAACTTGCTACTATTTACCTGAGTATCAAGGCCGAACGTCTCACTCAGGAGGGTATCTGTCATCACCATCTGCTCAGTTGCAGATGTGTTGATAACTGAGAGGGGGGGGTGAATCAGTTATCTTAATTTACTTGACTTTCTTTTCTTCTTCAACAATAAGTGCAATATTAAAACATGTAAGAATACATAACCATGGAAGCAGAAATTAACTCAACACTCATAACATAGTATTTTTGATGTGGAAAACCCTGTTAAGGGAAAAACCATGGGGTGACTAACCCAAGATTGTATTCTCTGTTAAAAGAATAAGATAGTACAAAATGGCACTTGCCAATTAGGGCTCACTGCCCGAGCACACTGCTCACAAAAGGCTTACTGCCTACAATAGTTTACAGAGAGAAACCAGGTACTTGAACTGATGAGAAGCATCCACATATGCTAAGGTTCAGTTCCAGTTAAGCTCAATATACTGATCTACTGCATTTCATTCTTCCTTTGCTTTAGTGCTGTTGTTCTGTCACATACCGGACCTATATTGTTATTTCCACATTGCTCTCTACTTTTCTTTGCACAACACAACACACCACACACACCTTCATACTGAAATCAATCTGGTATATATATCCGCATCAATGATTTCAATCATCTTTCTAGTCGGCATCCAGAAAACTTAAGATATTTCCAAACTCTGGTTTGTTGGCTGAATCCATGCTTGCTAAGTGATGTGTATCAACAAGATAGTTATAGAAGTCATTAATCATGTCAGCCAATCATTAATGATACCTCAAGAAACTTGATCACCATCAATATCTCATCCGGATTAAAGTTTGATGCTCTACCGGTCAGTTCTTCCTCAGTCTTCTCTGCCAAACAGGAACCCAACACTTAGGTGTTCATATCTTTTCACTCTTTCATCACTGGAGGCTCAATCTCTGGAATTTACTCGTCATGGTACTCCTCTTGACTTCCCCAAGTCCACACTTTACTGAGATACTTCATCTGAGAGATCCGAACCTCATTGTCGGACCTTGCTACATGCTCTATTCTTGCTTATCGAACCAAAATACTCTTCAATCTGACTTCCGGTATAGACATACCATGTCCTGCAGATGTGTGGGATGGACTTTGTTGCCATCAATGACAACACTCATGAAGCCACACAGTGTCTCTTGTCAACACGATGTAGCCTGTGCAACTGCGTCTTGACTATCCATGGGGTCATAACCACAACCTAACCCGCAAGTCTGACAAGTATGGGGTGGGACCCTACTCCTTGTACTATCTCCTAACCCACGCTGTGCTATAGGACTGACATGCTCTATGATGCTCTGAGTCAAGGCACTAATGGACTAAAGTGTATCGACCTCAACACTCTCCTTCACAATGGAAGGGATAGACACATGCTCATGGGCTGGTCTGCTGATTATTCATCTCACTGGCCGTTGTGGGTCAACACGTGCCCCTGGTCTATCTTGTGCTAACCCCCCAGCTCTACCCTAGAAGTCCCGCATATCAAAATAGTTTGGCACTTTATTAAGGACAAACTCGCAGTAGAGTTTCCTCAAAAAGTATTGCGGGACCTCATTATTATTGCATAGAGGATGGTCAAAAACCATCCACCACCTCTGCCCAAAATTGTCCCTTATCACTTGGTTGTTGCACCAATGGATAGGGAACCTCTTGCATGTAATGGGTGGAGGTTGATTTGTTTGTGGGTTTGTGAAAATGGAACACAAGTCCAATTTTGTAATTTCTAACTTTTTCACATCTTCATATGATAGCTTGTCTGCATAATACTCTCTAAATGCTATCAACAAAATGTATACTCAATGAATACAGTCTTTGCTGACTAAGAACTTTAGGAACATGACATCCAACCATGAACTGTATCAACACATGTACATTTTTAGGAACAACAAGAGAGAGCGTACAATGTGCTTTAGACCATTAGTAACATCTTCCCAACATTAGCTACACATTTGATCATCTAGGTGCTTCTAATTCTCATTTTATGTGTCTTCTTTGCTATCAACAAACATACTCAATGAATACAGTCTTTGCTGACTAAGAACTTCAGGAACATGACATCCAACCATGAACTGTATCTTCTTTATTGAAAAGGACATGACATCCAACCATCAACTTCTAATCCCCATCTTAATATTTCATCATGAAAACATCTTTGTTGACTAGCAACTTGTCTTGACATTAATCTAGGCATGACATCCAACCATGAACATCAACAACCCACTATGAACCTCAGGGACATCATTGTATCTCATTGCATCTCTATTACCATACTAATATGTCATCATCACAAACTGAGTGCTGACCTTACTCTAAGTGTTGACATCAATGACAACACATATTGCCAACAACTTTTTATAGTGTTTAAACAAATTCATCCTACATTGTCTCTTCATTTTCATTAAGAACCCATTTATGGTGTAAATTGTTTGCTTCAAATTTTTCATCTCTACATACCTATGCTTGTATTATATTATTTGTTCTTGTTCTTATAATAACTATTTAGACTAGATTAAGAATTGAATTTATTCAGAGATTTGACATGCATGGTTAAAATTTGAATGCCAAGTGATGAGAGCTTAGTCTGCAACCAAATCAACCTATAAAATAGTATACTAATTTGTCTGTATTTTGGCTTTCTTCTTGGAAACCATTGAGTTGATTAGAGTGGACATCATCTATTGTAGCCTCTTATTTATCTAGTACAACAGTTGTGGTTCATCCTCTGTAGTCCATGAAAAATCCTAACCTAGTTGGGAAACTTTCAACCTAGCAAGATATGTGGGGCTCCAAGTTTTGGAGAAAGATTTATTTCAATGCTATAGCTACATTTTTTTAATTTCATGGAATTATCATCATCATAAAAACAAGATTCCAATCCCCTTTTATGAAACCACATTTCAGTGTGAAAAGGTATAACTTAATATTCTAGGGAGATAGAGTTTATAGCCTAACTCTATTTCATCAAGAAACAATTTAACAAAATATAATTTGAAATAGAATTAAAGCAAAAAGTAAGGTTTGAAGGGCTTTAAACACTTATAAGATTGCTTTCTATCTCTCTCACTTGGGCTTGAGTTTGTATGGTTTGGGGTTGGTTTTGAACTATGGGTACCTCTATCTACCACTAAAAAATGTGCATCTTTAAATTGCTTCTATGACTAAAATATCCTCATATCTAATAGAAACACTAGTGTTCTAAGATTTTTGGGGACACATACACGTGTCTATCTAGCATGTTAGATGCACTTTTTACCAAAATGACACAAACATGGTTTCTAGATTGGTATTTTTGGGGGATTTTGGAGATGGTTGGTGAGTGGCTATTGAAATCATAGGTAAAATTACAAATAAATTAAATGATTTAATAAAAGAAAAATTTTAGTTGAAGTAGAAGGAAGAGTAAGGGGGTGGATTAAGAGGATGAATTAAGTGAGCAGAGTATATTCTTTGTCAAAAGCAACGTTATTCAAAAGAAGATAAAAAATAAGAAGAACAATAGAATAAGTGCTCACATCTCTATGCATTTAATGTTTCATAGTCATTTCAAGTACCAAAAATTTGTAGAGTGTCCCAATAGTTTCCATTGGTCAAAGTGGGCTACATGGTACACTCTATTTTTTCCAACTTAGCTTTCATAATTAGGGTTTACATGTTATTTTTAGCATGCTTTTTTCTCCCTATCTTTAATTTCCCTAAAATAAACTTTTCATCACTAAGAGAGAGGTTCTCAACTCTCAACACCAAACCTCTATTTTTTCACAATTGCACAAGTAAAATATTCATTGATGACCATGTGCAATGGTAGCAAAGCGATGGTACCCCAACGAATTTTCCATTAGGGGTTGGTGGTACTATAAAATAGATGAGGAATTTGAATCCATAGACTTAGGATTTCATTCCTCCTTCACCATACCCATACTCATACAATCTCCTATCACTCTATCTATTTCCTCCATCCTCTTTTCTTCCCCCACCAATAGTGAAAGTGCCCAAACTCATTTCTTATCATATCTACTCTCCATTGTATTTATGGATGAATTATATTTCATCAATAACCCCACCTTTCCCTATGATGTGTTTCCCCATTCCTATTTTTGTTGTGAATACTCACTTTCCCAATTGAAAGCATAACTAGTTTAGCTTCATTTGCTCTACTAAATGTCAATTCCAATTGAGATCTCGGCTAGTTATGAAGTATGATCTAATTTACAACACTATTATTTCTAGGGCATAAATTGAAGTTTATGGCAAAACATTAGATGGCCTAGAAATGTAGTGCTACAAATTAAATCTTGATTCAAAGCAACACATCATATTTTTTGCTACAAAATTAATTTAAAACATGGGGGAGGGGGAGGGTGGCTACCTCATTGTAGAGTGGAACCCTACCTCTATAGTGTTGGAGTTTATGTTTTTATGTTTTGGGCAAAATTAATTTTCTTGAGTTCATTTTGGTCGACTATATTTTGACCTAAACCATGATTGCCACATATGTGGCAGTAATTTTAGGCAAAACTAATTGACACAAACTTTTTTAGGTGAAACTATTTCGCCTGAAATTGTGTAATTGACCTAAACTGTGAACTTTCACTTGCGAGCCGGAATAAGGGGGATCATGGTAAAATTTCATGAGAAATCAACCAATGTTTGAAACTTTGTAATTTTTAAAATTGTGACTTATGAACACACAATCGTTGTTTAATTCTTAGGGGCATTATGTGACTTGATAGAACAAAAGTCATTGATTTGGTGACATATGTAAGACAACTTCATTCTTGAGGGGAAGATAAGACATATCACCTTATAATCTCACACATTTAACCAAATGAGATTTGTGATCACTTGCCATGACAAGTAATGAATAAGCATGTCCTGAGAGATAATGGATGAAACAAGGATGACTAGAGAACACTAAGACAAAAAGCTATTACAAAAAATTCCATTTAAATCTTAGGACCAATCAAATAAAGGATAAACATTCTCACAACAAATAGTAGGAGGGAGTTAACAATATTTATTTTGAATTTGAATTTTAAGAGTTCAAGTTTGAAATCCATGACTATGAAAATGATTTGGGTCAACTCTACTAATGAATGGCAGATCTAGCTTGAACCAAGATCAATCTTTGAAAATAAGTGATAATAAAATCTCAATGTAATAATATCAGAAACCAAATTCACACAAAATTATACCACTTATATTCATTATTACATAAAAGACACTTATATTAAAATAAACCAAAAACATAAATTACAATTTTCACCATCACAAAACTAAACTAATCATTAAATGTTGAAATTGACAAGATCAAACTCTCAACCATTCCATCTAGATGAGAGAGACTTTCGTCGAGACTTCTCTAGCCATATAAATTAATTTTAGTTTGTACAACACTCCACATCACAACCAATAAAGTTTTGGATTGACATGCTCATAATTTTTTTACACAACCCTAAAAAACTGATTTAAATTCTTTTAAAAGCCGCCCATGTTGAAGGGAAAATGAGACTTTCCCTCAAAACAGAGATTACAGGTAAGATAAGACTTTCCCTTCAACATGCTTTCTGTGCCACCCAAATTGCAAATCCTCAACAACCATAAAAACAAAGAGAATGAAAAAAAAAATCTGTAGAAAGGACAAGAAATGCATAACTAAATCCAAACGAATACGTCAACAAAACACGGAAATGCCTTCATATCTTCAACCTCGTTCCTCCACACGTTTTTCACAATACATTGCTTCAACAAAAATCCAAAAAAAAACGCTGCTTAGCCGACCGATTCGTTGGAATGACCGTGTCCAACGTTGATCTTCAATACTCTCAGTTTGGTTCTCTTAAAATATTCTCTTCATTGGTTATCCCCAAGGATTTACTGATATATATGCCTGACAGAAGCATTGCAGTTTCTTGTATTGAGTTGGGCTTGATGGTGAAGAGCTTTTTGATCCAAGAGATTCAGAAGGACAAGTTACAGTGTCAAGCATAACAAGCTAGAGAAGGAAATCTTGCACGCAAACAGAATTGGGTGAGGAGTGGGTTGAATCACTGGAAATCTTGTCAGAGAAATATAAGTTTGAATTAGAGGAGGAGGCAGGGTATCTATACATTGTAATCTACCTGCAAAGAGCTGTGGAAGGTAATCTTAGACACAGGATCCAACTACAGCTAAGGAAGGTATTGTTGGACTAACGTCACATTTCTGGGAATTGATCTTGTGGATTAATCGTCGCACTTCTGGAATTGATCTTGTGGGATTTGATCTTGTGGACTAACGTCCACTCTGGGTCTAGGTGAAAGTGTTGGTTTGGAAAGTTTACTAACACTTACAAGTGTTGGTGTAACGGCAAACCTACAGGTATATAAGTCCTGTAAAATTGAGGCGATCTTACATGTTGTAAGCCTGAAAGTGCTGGTTTAGAATTGATCTTGTGGGATTTGATCTTGTGGAATAACCGCCACTCTCGGTCTAGGTAAAAGTGCTGGTTTGGAAAGTTCACTAACACTTACAAGTTTTGGTGTAACCACAAACCTGTAAAATTGAGGCGATCTTACATGTTGTAGACCTGAACAGAATCAGGTGGGCTGACTTAGTGTTCTGCAGTGGGATAGAGTTTGGTGTGCAAAGTAATTGTTGTGATCTAAACACAGTTTGAAAGGAGCTTTTTGTTTTGGTGAAACATGGTTAACATGGAAACATCTCCACTTTTGTTGGTCCCAGAGGAGGAAGAGCCATTAGAAAAGACAGGTGTGGAGATTGAGCTCACTCGTTCATTCAGCTGTTTTGGGTGTTACGGTGGGCAGAGAGAAGATGGACGTGAGAAGTGGTGGGTGCAAAGTGGGTTGTCAGCAAGTATAAAAAGGGCAAGAGAATACTCTGAATCTGTTGTTGTTGAGGCTGGGAATTATTGCTGTGGAGGAAATACATGGAAGAATTTGGTTCACAGGTTGAGAAATAAGAACAATGGCAGAAGCAAAAAAAGAGGCCAGAGATTTCAATATGATCTGTCCAGTTATGAGCTTAATTTCGATGATGGGTCTAGAGAGGAGACAGGTTTTCCCTAAATCCAGAGAAGCAGGCCTACCTAATCTGGTTAGCTCTTTATTATTTACAGTGCCAAAATAAATTCGAACCATTTTGTTGGTAAATCTGCATTTACAGGAAAGTCATGACAGTATTTCTTTTTGTGAAGTACTTTGGCTTTATCATTCTTTATTCTTTTGTAAATAAGCGATGAATAATAAAGTTCCATGACATTTTAGGCTGCCATTTCATTTACTCTGTAAGGAACATCTGAGATTGAATTTTTTTCAAAAGAAAAAACAAAATTCCTTTTTGCAGGGATTGAAGTTGCTTACAGCTTTTGATTTTTCTGTGTCTTTTTTAAGTTGCTTAATTCAGATTTTGGGTGGCACATTAGAGTTCGTTTGGGCTATTCTTAAATATCATCCACTTCAATAGTCAAAGGTCAATTTTGACCAATAAAAATAGGACAAATATATTTAAGTAGAGTGCTTGGTTTGTGACGTGTTCTCACCTTTTTTTTATTAATTGTATTTATTATAATTATATAATGTAATATATATATATATATATTTCACATTAAGGGAAAAAAACTATCTATATAAACTATATTTAGTTTAATTAAATAAATGTAATCAATCAGCAAACAATTAATTTAGATAATAGAGTTGGGTAGTTTATACAATTAAAATAAATGTGATTATTGAATAAGAGGATAGGTGTACTTAACTTTAGGATTAATGATGGATAAATGATGTTGATGTTGGACATGAACGATTCACCACTGTTAGAAAACTAATTGCCTCAATTTGATGGATATTAGAGTCTAAATTGACACAGAACACTATGTGGATCAATGTCACACCTTGTGTGATTGATCCCAACTACCACAAAAATGATTTGATGTGTGAAACTAATTGGGGCTACATGGAAATGATCTAACAAAAAATATGTCTGAGAATCTATTTGCCTTTGCCTTCTAGATATCTAAAACTATCAAGGTGGTGTCTACAGACATCGTTGAGGAGCTTGTACACTTGATAGGTGAACAACTTTCTATTAGGTCAAAACCCTTAGTGGACCAAATTAACGATGATGAAAAAGATCAAAGACAACATTTGCAAACATGTAGATGGCCTATATAATGATGCATATTTGATTCCTTTATTGCTCTTTTAGTGATTGAAATGTGCTTTAATTATTCTCCTTTTTTTTTAATTCCTCTCATGAAAGTATGTGCACATTGAATGTCGTTGTTCATAGCACAATGTGATGGTTAAGTCATGGCATTATTGTCATTTCCACTAGGGTTCAAACCCCTGTTGGGTAGTTGAACTTGCAAGCTTTGAGCCCCTACTAGGCCATTGAGCTCTTGGGTTTGAATAGTTCACCCATCTAAGATTCAAACCCTCGATGGGCCACTGTGCTTGCAATCTTTTAGCCCATGCTGATAGCATTCATGCTAGGGATGAGGTCCCCCACTTGTGGCCTCACCTTGGCTTAGGCCAGGCAAAAAATTCTCAAGGTACTTAGCAAAAGAAAGTGCACATTGAATGTCTTTAAATACTATGACATAACATGTCACATGAAATGTGTGCTAGGTTGCCTTGTAATGACTAGTAAATTAATGGGGGTGGGAAATTTTGAAGTTGAATTTAGTGTCTTGGGGTTTGGCAATAATCTCTACACTCCCTGAGATTGGCTTAGATCAATCCCACATCTCACATAAATGAAATAAATTGTTGTTCTCGAGGTCTAGGAAACAAATGCATGAAAATTAAGAGATGATTCAATCATTAAGGAGATAAGGAAGATATAAAAGAAAGAAAGAAAATGTATGTCAATAGAGAATGAATGGAGGAGCAAGAAGGTGAAGCATCACACAAAATCCATATGCCTCACTCATTGTGAATTGGAAGATAGTTAATTGCAAAGGAACTAATTCATTGCCCCCAAGAATATGGAAGAAACATCCTAAAGAGGAAATAGGTGGCCTATGCAAAGGGGCATGTATAGAAAACACGTGCCCCTAGAAAATAGGAAACAAAAAGTTACACTTGCCCCCAAAATAAGGGCAAAGTAGAGAAAAGAAGATGTTATCGTAGAGACAAGAGTGGTGTGTAACATCATTACAAGAAACATCAAGGAATTTGTATGGGGGTCATTATGTGTTTTAAACATATGGAAAGATGTATAGTGATTTGTCATCATTCCCTTGATGTACAAAACTATGAGCACAAAGGAAGTATTAGTGTGACAAATAGATATTAAAAATTTTACAAAAGGGATTTTTATTTGGGTCAATATGATTTTGTGAAGAAGAAGACAAAATGCTTCAACATCATCCCTAAGGAAATACGAAGAAACACATAAAAAGGAAAAAGGTTATCCTAAAAAAATTGGGCCAACATGAAGGAGGTCTCAACACCTCAATGTTTTGCATCATCCCCAAAATGTATTACGATAACTATAAATGCACATAGGAAGAGTGATAGAGACAAATAGAGGAATGGCATGATGTGGTATTCTTCCTATATCCATGTACTTACAAGAGTAACATGGGTCCTCCACACTAAACTAACAAACATGTAAATGCAAGTGATCCTCAAAATTCATCTAGTAAATCATTATTGTCCCAACAACCAAGAGTTAAAATATATTCTCTAGTATTAAGTGATCTTGAGATTTACTAGTAGGTGGAGAAGGAGAGTTATCCAAAAGTAGAGGAAGGGCAATATCTATGGGAACAGAGAAACTAGAAGTAATGATCTCTGAAAAGGGAGTAGTAGAAGTGAGAGTAAATGTGACAAAAAGTATGGAGTATTTATTGTCAAGTTAGATAGAGGCTCACTAGGAATGTGAGGCATTGACTCGGGCATAGAAGAAACAACAAGCTTGGAATCCTCGGTATTTCCAATAAACATGGACACATTAGGATCCAAGGGTTGTTGGGAAGCAACCACAAGATTTAGAGCATTACAATTTTGTTATAAACTTATAAACTCCACTTTATTTGAAGTATTACATGAAAGACATGTATGGGTCCAACCATACGAAATACCAAACTTTTAGTCATCTTTTGTATAAATTATTTCAAAATAAGAATATAATTAAGGGATGATGGTAGGATGGTGTGCAATGTGAATTTAGTAGAATGGATAACCTTCAAACTTTAAAGTTCTAAGTACCCATACCATAGTTGTAAAAATAATATTGTAGGCTCTTTCAAATTCTCCAATAAATTTTATTTTTATTGGTGGTATTTATAGCACATAATCCCACTACTACTAGGTGAGACAAAATTCTACTCTGTTTATGCATTCCATTACTCATGACAAATTAAGTGGGCTTCATATCTTTATAAAGTTATTATGGAATGTAATTATTATGGAATGTAATAATTATTGAACTTGTGGGATAATTATATCTAATATTTTTAGAATTTTTATGTTTAATAAATAGCTTCAACTAAATTATAGTGGAATTTAATCCTTAAACAATAGAATATTATATGAAAAATAATGTAACATATATTTATTCCAAACAAATTAAACTCCACAAACTTTCAAATTTCAATATGAGATGAAAATTGGGCTCAAGAATGATAACCAAAGATGTAGAATGAATGGTCTAATGTTTCACCAAATCAAAGGTGAGAGTTATCTAAATTAGTTTTTTACCCATTTCTTCCTCAAGGATTTGGTAGGATTTAAATATATTCTTTAGATGTTATCTAAATATTTTACTATATCAAATGTGAGTGTCACAAGACCCTTCTTTACAAAGGGTTATATGAACCTATTCAATATGTTCATTTGTGGATGTAGGTCAACCCACTAAAAGTGAAGTCCAACAACTTGGAGCATTGGTTTCCCTTTACTTGGTACCTTAAAGACAAATTTTATTTATTTGTTCTTTACCTACAAGAAACATTTTTAGTGCCAATATCACATATTGCATAATGTTAAAATTCAAGGTCATGGTTAGTATGAGTTTCTTGCATATGAAATGATTTCATCACAAATGTGTTGATAAACCTCCCACAAATCACTTTAGCAAGTTCCATTTATAGGAGTGCACCAAGATCTTCTGGATTGAATGCTTGTACTGGTTCAAACCATGTGAGTCAAGCACATGCACACTCTTTTCTACAAGTTAAATAAAAAAAATAGAATGCAAAGCAAATACAAAAATTGAGAATGAACATGAAATGAATCCAATAGCATGAATGAATTAGCTCAAGAAATGGAGATGTACATATAGGAGAAAGGAAGTGCAACTACCACCTAGAATAGCGATGACAAAACCTTAGAATAGACACGTAACTCCCACTAACTAAGACTGGTGGCATGTAAACTCTGTAAGACTAGCAAGATAACTCTATGAGACTAGCTAGCTAAGTCCACGAAATAAACACACCTAAGCAATCTTAACTCTAAGTGTAGGAATAATCCATGCGTTGGAATAATCCACAATAAACAAATAAAGATAAATAATATCCTACACTAACACCCTCCTTAAGCATAACTTAGTTGAGTACAAAGAAACTAGGTCCTGACAACTAGACCTGATGAGGTACCCAAGTACAAAGCTATCTCTCATAAAGTGGCTCAAAACGGAGAAAACCCAATGGGAAAAAACTCCCCCCCAAAAAAGAGAAAAAGAAGTGAAGAGGGCTAGAAGCCCCCCTCCCCCAAAGATGAAGTTGTTGCTAATGTAGACCGCACCCCAAGAAGATCCCGTAGATGGATGAACTTGCTCTTAGTAAAAGGGTTGGTGAAGATATCTATAACATGCCTTCTCATATTACTCATATTAACTCAAGAATTTACAAGAAAGTAAATAAACATGATAAAATGAGTGAAATATATATATGTATATATGTATGTATGTATGTATGTATGTATGTATGTGTGTGTGTGTGTGTATATATATATATATATATATTATATATATGTATGTATCATTTGCATAATCACAAAGAAGTAAAAGCATATCTTTTCTAAATATTTTCAACCTTGAAATTACAACATATTCAAAGATAGGATCATAGTGAAATCATTTCACTTTACATTTACAAATATTTTTCACTTGGCATAAATAATAGTTTTACATCATAAGTTGGACTATCATAAGTCATAACATGAAGTACACTACATCTGAAATCTTGATATCTGTCACCCAAGTCTTGGTGAGTCTTCTACTATAGAGGGAGAGCATCATCCGAGTGCTTTACCTCCAACCACAGACTGACGGTCCCCACACACATTCCTTCTTGGAAGTGGTCCTACCCTTCACGAAGAGTATAAACATAAAAATCTAACAGATTTCCATCTGAGTCCTAGTGTTGTGTCCTACGTAACTCAATCGACCATACAACTCTAGACAATCTTCTATCTATGTATGATCATTCTGACTGGTCACACCATCTAGACACTATGAACCGACTAATGCATGTAGAGACAAATGCATCATTTTGGCCAAATTTTCTATATAAATAGACATTTGCAATAAACGTAGTCATTTGTTCACACACCTCTAACTCGACTTGGAAACTATATCATCCTACAACTTGACTTTCTTCATTTAGTAACTCTAGACATAAAATTGTATGTACTATAATCCATCCTAGTCAATCTGACTTAGAACTAATCCTTAATCTAGGATATACATGCAATATATAGGTTTAGGTAATTCTAACCTTTCAGAGTGTCCCCCTTTGCATACTTACAATTACTAGGATCTATGACCTCCTGTCATTCTACTCATTGACTCTAATATTAAACACTCATGTTGTATAACAAGATTTGACTCTATTAAGAATCAAAAATCATTTAAATTCAACAAAGTGCTTCTTAGATTCTTTATGTCTTGCTCTATGGTTATCTCGACCATTCACTGTTGCCCATAATATTTAAAAACAATGTCATATCTGACTTAAGAGTTATAAGTTTTCTCAACCCTTTTGGTTTTAATAATAGGGTATAACTTCTCTAATCCAATACATGGAATATCAATACCCTTGTTTTCCAAAGATAACAACATGTATATAAGAATATAACATGGAAACAAATACCTCTAGTCTCCCCTAGACCACTTGGCATTGTTTGAATTCACATTTCACATAACATGAATAAACATAGTATATGAGGTGTATCCTCATTCATATAATATCTTAATGAATACTATCAATTTAATAACTAGTCTGTTGACTAAGTTCAATCTTTCAACCTAAATGGGTTTGAGTCTAAAAGATAATAAAATACTTTCTACCTCTTGGTCTTCTTAAGTCTACCGAATTTCAATATAAGTTAGGTTATGAACTTATATATAACATCCTTTGTATATATACCACATAAACCTTTATCAACAATCATAAATATAGTAATCATGTGGGGTTAAGTTTTGAATCTCCAAACATGCCCAACTTGGTATAAATCATATCAGGGATACCCAACATTGGGTTAACTTTTTCTTCTATGCACTTAGCACTAAAATAAGTTTTATTGAACACATACTATGAGAACTATATCTTCCCATCTCCTAGTATGCATATACCCTTAAACTGGTTTAATAATTTCATACTTGTATCAAAGGAGAAGCTAATATGTCTCCTAGCATAATCCTCAAGATGGTTTAACATAAGTAATAAATGTTATTGAAAAGGTTATCTAGGTTTCCAGTTCTTGGTTCACTCATTTCCCCTGGATTATATTTCAATATGACACTGGGAGAAATTCAATTTCACATAAGGAAATCTATTTCCATGTTGCATCATTGTCACTTTGATACTGTAATGATATCATCTCACTAAAATCTTCATTTCTAAGGTAAGAGATCAGCTATCACTTTAATCTTTGATAGATCATAATGACATTTATACCTATAAACTTGGAAATGAGAACCTATTTCTGTCTCAACTCCCACAAGTTTACCTCTAGATTAATACTAGAGTCTTTGAATAGTTTAATCTCAACTCTTATATATACATCATGTACATATAAGGATAACACTTATCATTGCTAAAGAATGTTAATGTGACTTGATATCATCTTATTTAGTGTTTACAAGGGTATTCAAAAAATAAATGTAAACATGAGAATATCCTACTCAAGAAATTTTTTGAATAAAAACATCAAGACTAACACATATACTCTACTGAGAAAATGTGAGTCTAACACTTGTCTATACTTTCTTTACCACACTCAACTTTCAGCCTTGCCACGACTTCTTAGCAGAGATAGGAACCCATACACTGGCTTGTCATAATAATAATACAATATCGGTCAATCTTGAATTTTAAACTGTGTTTGGTATTTTTACCAACATCATGGCCATTCAACCTTCTCTTAGATTAGAACCCTATTGTTTACTATAAATAGCATACCGTTAAGGATTTTACAATCTAAAGATAAATTACATAGCTTACTTAGCCTTTCGGCCTTCTCTAAGTTATCATACTGAAGATGATATACCAAAGGTCACTTGGCCTTTCATCTTGCTTTGATTGACTAAACTGAAAATGATATTCAAATATCACTTTGGCCTTTAGGCCTATAAGGCTCACTAGCTTGAATACTATACATAACTTTCTCTTGGCCTATGGGTTCTGTTGTCACGTGAAATTGCACCCTGCTTGGAGGCTATCCAAGCATTCCAATGACACAATGGGACTGATCTCAAGGTGTGGGACCTTGCAAATGAGATCAGACCTCCAGAGAAGGTCGGTTCCTCTTTCTAAGCTTAAGACTTAGAGAATTAAGCTAAACCTATGCTAATGATCACCAGGGAAAAGGGATGGAAGAAATGCAAGAAGGAAAATGGTGATACACCAATATTTAGGGTGTTCGGATGCAACTGTCATAACACAGTAATGATCTCAAAGCTGAAGGGGATTCACACAGACTCATGTAAGTCCAAATAGAGGTTAAGACAAAGAGATGAAAGTATGAAAGGGATCCTTTTATCTATAATACACAGCTTACATCCATCAAATAAATACAATGCAAGAATAAGAGAGAAGCAAAATTTAGTGTATATTGATCATAGAGGCTAAATAGCCATTACAAAAGAAGAAGAATTTGTTACATGCATGAAATAGACACAAAATGACAGACTGAGAGGATCAACAAAAGAGCATAGTCCATCAAATCTACCCAATTCTAGAGAAAACCACAAGGTCAAAGCTGCAAGGAACTTTCTACCTTTGGAAATGACCCAGCACAACCAAACAACCATTTTTACATCTTACTTTCATGTATATATAATATTTTCAAATCATTGTAGCAGCCCTGGGCATTGGATTTTGGTCCATAGACTTGATGTATGCACCCATGCTACATTCAATTCTAGCCCCGAGGCCCTGTCAGAAGATATGTAGAATTTGAGGAACGCCCATGCTTGGCTTGTTTAAGAATCTATGGCATGGAAGACTACCCATATCTTATGCACTAATTTTTCCTTGGAAGGACCTGTAGAAGCATGGCTGCAAAGGGTACTTCATCTTACTCATTCATATCTGGTCCTTTTGCATTGAAGTTTTCCACTGTTTTAGCTACCTAGAACCTCAACCTGCAGCTATGGCATCACCTAGAAGTGCATTTTCAGGCACCCATAAAAGTTGCACCTTTTAAAAGCCTTTTACAATACTTCAAAATATTTTAAACTAACTTTAAAATATTTCAAAGTGATAAATTATAGTACATGCTTTAATATTACATTGATTTTGCCCCATCGATGAAATCTCACTTTTCAGAACTATCTCTCCTTGGCACTTTATCTACTATTTTGCGTTATGATTGACAAATCTCCACTTTCATGAACCATGGCTTCTTCTTTTCTTTATTCGGTGATTTCTCCATTTTAAAAACTTTCCTCTTTGTTGGTGAAATCCCATCTTTTCTAACTTGGCAGCTTCCTTCCCATTTTGCCTTATCGACAAAATCTTTGTCTGGTAAACTTTACTTTTATGTCGCCCTCTTCTCTACCTTTGGTCTCTTTATCACCTTATCGGTGAATTCCAGAAAGCACGAACCACTTGCTTTGTTCCTCATTTTGCCGATTCGCTAACCAGCCACGATTTTCACCTTATCGGCGAACTTCTCCTTTTCAAAACCATTGAGCTGGCCCCCTTTTCCTTTAGATGGTGAATTTATTGTTTTACAAACTACCCCGTGCCTTAGCCACTTTTCACCTTGTCAGTGAATTTCCCGCTTGGTGAACCATCTCCCTTTGGTGCCTGGGCCTTTCTTCCTTTGGGCTCCTTTGTCGGTGATTCGCCTTATCAGCAAACCTTAGAAAGTTTGAACTAATGGACAAGTTCGATCTTTCACCAATTCACCGACAAGGCCTTTCTTTTCTCCTTAGCCGCTTCCTTTTTAATGAAGATCTCCCTGTTGTCTCTTCGCCTTCATCATTCCTTCAATCGGCAAACTTGTCAATTGGTGAACCAAAGGTTCATCGAACCAATATTTTGTCGATAAAGGCAAACCTTTGCCTTCCTTTATTTAGCTATTTTCTCTACTTGCACGTCCCTCAGTCGGCAAACTGGCAAATCGGTGAACCGCCAAACCACCAAACCAAAGGTTCACCAAAATAAAAATTTGTCAACTAACGCAAAATAAAAGGCAAGAACTTAGAATTTTTTGGGGATTTTTCTAGGTTTTGCTAAGGGAAAAACTTCTTCCATTTCAAGTGTCTCAGATTAGATATTTTTTATGGAAGAAGGGATTTATAAAAGAAATTTGGGCTATTTTGACCTAGGCAAAATATGTCAACATTTTGGTGACTATACAAGGGTGTTTTCCTAGTAAACACAAGGATCCAACTTCCTTATACAATCCATTGGGCACAAAGTCAAAAGAAAATGTAGCAACATGACCAAACAAAACTAAAAATGCCTCCAGAAAACATAAAACACACAACAAGGCAAACAACTCTCCTAATGAGAATGATGCCTGTGCAAAAGCACTTAGAGGAATGGAAACCTAAAACATAAACAAATCTAACCTACACATAAACTAACCAATCATAAATGACTTTAAACAAATCCATTAACTGGTTTTTCAAAATAATTGCACTTTCTTAACAATTTACAATGTTTTACATGCTTATGGGCAGTTAACAGGAGGTGGGGAAGGGGTTGACATGTAACAAATTGATGAAGCACTTCCCCAAGAATCAGAACAAACTCACTTACCCACCCAAACTGATTGAAAATGCAGCTACTAAGAGGTGGATAAATGGGTGTTGGAAAGTTGGTGCTTTTGTCTCCCAAAAGGTTGGTGCCATGTTTAGCGTAGCCTTAAGTTTCGTGACATGGACTAACTGCCTCCCATGGATTCATTAACTCTGGTGCTTGTATCAGAAATTGATAGGTCAAACTTTTGGTTTAACGACAATTGTGGGCCAACAATTGGTATCAGAGCGAAAGGTCACGAGTTTGAATCCCCTCAAGCTGGCGCTAGGGGGGAGATTGTTGGAAAGTTGGTGCTTTTGTATCCCAAAAGGTTGGTGCCATGTTCAATGCAGCCTCAGGATTCGTGACATGGACTAACTACCTCCCGTGGATTCATTAACTCTGGCGCTTGTATCAAAAATTGACAGGTCAACTTTTTCGTTTAACGACAATCATGGGCCAACAATGGGTTGATCCTTCTCATTTTGGTGCTCAACTTCATGCTCAGAGGTAAGCATGACAATTGGTGACTCTTCATGGCATGTCTCCAGCTGGGCTAGATGTCTAATAGGACATCCCCTTGAAATGACATGCAAATCAATAGAGTTGATCTCATACCTCTGCTCTGATTCTTTCTCTTCTTGCTGGTCTAAATACTCTACCTCCAATGGCTTGATTGGAAATATGACTGTCTCCACCTTATGAATAAGATTCTCATGATTTTTTGAATTAGGCTTAAAAAATGAGCCCTGCACATGCTCAATGGTGAAATCTCCTTGATGAGGTATAAACAACCCCATTCTTATGATGAGCTAAATAACCCTTTTTATTCTTGACAACCACCTCAGCCATGCCAATTTGTTTATTTTTAGAAGCAATAATTGTCTACTTTTAATAAAATGGTGTATACATATTTATTTCTCAAATTGATTGGAATTAGCTAACTAATGTTGATATAATGGTATAGACTTTGAGTAATTGTGTAGGACTTATGCATGCCCTATGAAAGGAGTGGACTTCAAGCGGTTGAAGTCAGAGCGCCAGAAGTTGGGGCGCCAAAAATTTAGGCATGCATAGTGGAAGACTTCTTTTAAAGCATTTGGTTATTTTCTGTTAATACTATTTGAGACTTTACGGCTACACTCAAAGCCTTTATTATGTTTTATGTCATGAACATCAATTAGTTGTAATTCTATTTAAGAATTTTTCAATGGTATTTTCCTGCCATCTGCAGATTAGGATTTTGTAGTAGTACAGTATATATATGTGTGTGTGTAGCTACTAAAAACAAGGATAGGTTGTTATGATATATTCTGAATACTGTTCAGTTATGTTCTAGGTGCTATTACACTTTTATGATATGAATGAATGAATATCACTGATATTGTTCTGAGTAATAGAAGTGCTATGAATGGATTTACATTGAAGCTGCAAAAGTACTACATGTGACTTGGACTAATAGTAGGAACACCCAAGAGCTAGCCACTCAAGGGATCTCGTAGAATAGATAAGTATTTTTATCGTTAATGTTGTTATTTCTGTTATGTGCATGTTATGTTTAGATAAATGTTATTCTGTGTTTAGTTCTATTGTGTGTTTTTAAGTAATTGATCTCTGAGTTCTATTTATTTGGAATTTCTAGAGCATCCACTCTGTTCTTAAAACTGTTGTTAGCTATTGATTAAAAGATGTTAAGTGTACTTTTAGTTAGTAGTTAGTCGATAGCAGTTAGTCGCCTTTGTTTCAATTTCATAGTTAAACTACAAGTGTTGAATTCTTAGGTAGTTTACATACTTTATAGAATAGGAATTTGAATGCTTTCTAGCTTAAACAATTTCATGCTTTCTAGTTTAATTTTTGTTTTCAACCGTTTCAAAAATTTAGAAAATCTTACTAAGAGAGATGGCCAAAATATCCCCTATTGCATATAGCTTTTGGACACTACCCGGTAGACATAATTGACATATTTGTAACTAAAGTGTTAGGACCTTATGACAGCCTATCACTTTTTGGCACCCTTGCCGGGGATTGATTTTTTTCTAAGTGTTAATAGGAGACTGCTTGGATACCTCTTTTAGAAAAACATATAGTTGTTAGACTTCTTTTTCTGCATGGTCCAGAAATGAGATCCACACGAAAGATTTACACCAAGAACCCCCAATAGTAGTTTCAACCATATGTAGGGAGGAAGAAGTCTTAGCTGAAGAACTTAGTTATGAATTGATCAACTAGGATCAACTTGAGACCTCCCAAAATATCCTAGAAGTTCAACCATCAGACCCAACCTTTGAAGAGGAGATCATTCAGCCAACAAACCCAATCTTTGAAGAGGAGAACATTCCTTTTAACATTATGGATGATAATAACAACAATGACCCTTTCAATGGATGAAGAGAAAACAACAGAGATGGGAGAGCAAACCAAGGAGATGGTGATAACCCAAAAATAGTGGCACAGACATTTACTTATCCTATTGCTCTCAATGAAGATGACAATGCACCCATGAAAAACATTTCACCCTCCATTTTACTAACTTTTAGAGGATTATCCTCTGAAGATCCTAAGCCTAGAAATTTTGAAGACCATATTTCTCAAAGGACTTGATGAGGATTCTAGAAGAAGTCTAGACTTAATGGGAAAGGGGGATGTGTCCCAACTTGAACTCAGTGATATCACTGAGTTATGCTGGAATTTCTCCTGTACTCGGGGAGGTATCCATAAATCTAGTCTTTTAAGAGGTTCAAATGAAATAGGTAAACTATGCAAGGAAATAGCAAACTTGAAAACTAACATTCTTGTTCAGTTAAACACCACTCTAGATGGAATATAGGCCAAAACACATAATCCTAAAACCTTATCCATCTACTGCCCTAGGTGTCGAAATAAACATCTGTTAAGAGTGTCCTTTGGATAAAGCTGATAATTGCCAAATTTGTGAAAAGAGCCATGCCACTGATCAATGTGAGATACTATATGCAATCAAAAATTCCAAGAAAAGGGCATCTCACACTAAGGAGGAGATCAATTTTGTAAATCAAAGACCTAGAGGAAATTTCTCTTATGGCCAGAATACAAATCCCTCCTGGTGACCTCCAAATAATTGGAATAATAATCAATGGACAACACCTTGGCCTCAAGCACCACCTAATTGGGGACCTTACCCTTGGGGACCACCTGAGTGGGTGAACTAGTCCTGGGAAAACCCTCAATGGCCAAACCAGACTCAACAACAATGGTATCCTCAAAATCCAATGCCTCAATGGAATTAGGCTCCAAATCAATTCTATCATGGACCAAGGAGGATGCCTAATCCTCAATAGAACCTTTTACCAACCCCCCAAAACCCCAACAAAATGAGCAGGTCAACCAACCACAATTCCCAGCAAAACTTATCCCTAATCCAAAGAATAATTGTCAAACCACACCAGTGTCTTCTACGGAACAGGAAAACACGGCTGGAGTTAATGCCATCTATTGTGGAAACCTGTAGTTGAGGTCAGGAAAAACACTCCAGCAGTCTACCATAGTTGAGATCCTTGACGAACCAAATGCAACATCTGTTGAAGGTACCAAGACACCTTCCATACCTTTAGATAAAAACCCATTGAGTAACCAAGACAAGCCTCTTCCACAATCCTCACCTAGAGCTTCTGAGTCACCTCAAGAAGAAGTTGGCCAACATTCAACAGATCTTTTAAAGGAGGATCCCACCATGAGAAAGAGATCTAAAGCACCTTTTCCTGAGCACCTCAAGGCAACTCCTTTGAATAAATCTCCAGAAGTGACCTTACCTACTGAAACTGCGTTAATCCAAGAAATTAAGTGACTCCATATTGAGATTTCTTTGTTACAGGAGATTAAAGAAATCCCTGAACTAAACCAGCTAGTTAAAAAGTTGTGCATAAAAACACTGGGAAGTAAACCGAAATAGATTAATACTATGCATATCAATGGATACCTAGTTGACCTTCTGGCTGGCAAAACCTCAACCCCAAAATATGGTGACCCAGGTAGTCCACTCATAACAATGATAATCAACAAGGTAGCAATACCAAATGCCCTCGTGGACTTGGGAGCAACCATTAATGTCATGATGGTGGATGCTATGGAAAAACTAGGACTCACTGATTTACGTCCCATAACCACCATATTGCAAATGGCAAATCAATCCATAGCTATTCCCAAGGGTGTCCTAGAAAATGTTCCTGTCAAGGTTGACGATTGGGAATACCCAGTGGATTTCCAAATAATCCAGTCCCTCACACCTAAGGATAGTTACCCGATCATATTGGGTAGACCGTGGTTAGCGACAATCACAGCTAAGATTGACTACAGAGCAGGAGGAATGACCATTTCACATGGTCCCAATAGCAAACACATATTCATGTATCCCCCTTCTCAACCTATTTAACATAACCAAGTCTGGGTTGATGAACCAGATGGTTCTGACAAACAAGAGAATCTAGCCTCACTTGCTATGGTAGTCATTAAACAACATGGTGAAGAGTTGGAAGATGAACTAGAAAATGACATGCAAGATCTTACCATAGACTCAAGTGATGAAGAAATTTTAGAAGTGGAAGAGATTTTAGGACATCTGATGCACACTGATGACACCAAACATGATTACACCAACTTCATAGCATTACCTTGTCCTCTGGCTAATATCATTCTGAAAACAAATCACTTTTTCAAAGATATTGCCAGACTTCACATAACTATATCGCATAGCTGCCCTCTCAACACCTTAATGAGTGAAGTTCATACCATCACTTCCAACTATCTTGGAACCAAAACTATCATGTTACTACTAGGAAAAACTTTAAATATCAACAGTTGGTTGACAGAGTCAGATGAGCTCAAATTATTTGATGTTTTGGTAAATAGATCCAAGGCTTTTGCTTGGGATTATATGGACATGAGAGGAATACACCTGAGTGTTTGTACCCATCACATCTATGCTAAAGATGTTAGACCTATTCATCAACCTCAACAAAGATTCAACCCTGCTCTCAAAGATATTGTTAAAATGGAGATTGAGAAACTCCTGCAAGTAGGATTCATCTATCCCATATCTGACAGTAAATGGGTTTCACCTTTGGTAGTTGTTCTAAAGAAAAATTGGAAGTGGAGAGTGTGTGTCAATTATAGAGAGCTCAACCAAGCTACCTATAGAGATTACTTCCCTTTACCTTTCATAGACCAAGTCTTGGATAATTTAGCTGGAAGGAAGTATTTCTCATTCTTGAATGGATTTAGTGGATATAACCAAATACAAGTAGTAGCAGAAGACCAGGACAAAATAACTTTTACTTGCCCCTGGGGAACATTCACATATCGCATCCTTCCCTTCGGGCTATGCAATGCTCCTACAACATTTTAGAGAGTTGTTCTGGCCATATTTGCTAAAATAGTAAATGATTGTGTGGAAGTCTATATGGAAGACTTCACAGTGTATGGTTCCACTTTTGATGAAGGTCTTAAAAATTTGGACAAGGTATTGAAGTGATGTGAGGATCATCAGCTATCCCTGAGTCACGAAAAATGTCTAATAATGGTAGAATAAGGGATAGTGTTGGGACACCACATTTCAGCTGAAGGAATAAAAGTAGATCCTAAGAAAATTGAGGTGATACAACTAGAGACTCCAAAGAGCCAAACTGATCTCATAAGTTTCTTAGGACATGCTAGATACTACTGAAGATTCATAGAAAACTTCAACAAGATCACAACCCCCATGTTCTCCCTTCTCCAAAAGGACAGATTTTGTCTGGACAATAGAATGTCAAACATCATTTGAAATCATTAAGGAGAAACTCATCTTTGCTCCTATCCTACATGGACTTAACTAGAACCTTCCATTCCATATTTATGCGGATGCTTCCAATGATGCCATTGGAGGAGTTTTAGGTTAGGAAGATGAGAATGGAGGAAAATTTGCCATCTATTTCATTAGTAAGAATTTGACTCCCACTGAACGAAACTATACCACTATGGAGAAAGAATTCTTAGCTGTGGTGCATGCAATCAATAAATTTTGACATTATATCACAGGGTGAAAAGTAACTGTGTTCACAGACCATTCAACTATAAAGTATCTAATGAACAAACCTACGGTAAATGGAAGAATAATCAGGTGGTTATTGCTTCTCCAAGAATTCAATGTAACCATCATTGACAAACCCAGGAAGTTCAACATAGTCGTAGATTTCTTCTCCCGGATCAAACAAGACAATGGAGATTATGCTCCTGTACAAGATGAATTCCCAGATGAAAATTTATTTTCCATCTCCATTAAAACCCCCTGGTTTGTAGACATCACCAACTATCTAGCTACTTTTGATCTTCCACCAAACTTTACGTCAAAACAAAAGAAACACCTTATTCAGGGAAGTGCTCAGTTCAAATGGATTAATGGAAAGCTATTTCGATGTCGCCCTAATATGGTTTTACGACATTGTGTCAAATCAGATGAAACATATAGCATCCTTAGAGCCTGCCATGATGAGTCCTCTAGAAGTCATTACTCTGCCAAGAGAACGTCCCATAAAATCCTAGGTATGGGATATTACTAGCTCTCAATGCATAAAGACATGAAAAACTATGTTTGTCATTGTGATGAATGCTGACGGGTAGGAAGACTTATAACATCCAATGAAATGCCTCTGCAACCGCAGGTAGTTTTTGAACCATTTGAAAAGTGGGGATTGGATTTTATCGGTCCCATAGACCCTCTTTCACAAGGCAAAGAATACATTTTGGTCTGTACTGACTATCTGACTAAGTGGGTAGAAGTCCAAGCTTTGAGAGTTGTTAGGTAAGAACAAGTTGTTGACTTCCTGTATAACAAGATTTTTCTCAGATTTGGAGCCCCTAGATCAATTGTCACAGATCAAAGACCCCAGTTTATGTCAAAAAAATTTCTAGCCTTTACTGATCATTTCTAGGTAAGCCATAAAAATTCGTCACCCTATCACCCTCAAGCAAATGGTCAATTATAAGTCACTAGTAGGGAACTCAAAAATATCTTAACAAAAATAGTTTCATCGGGAAGAAGAGATTGGGCCAGAAAATTGCTTGAAGCCGTTTGGGCCTATAACACAACTTGGAAATCAACCACTGGTCTTACTCCTTATGAGTTAGTCTTTGGGAAGAAACCTCTTCTACCCATTGAATTTAAACTTCAAACACTTAGAACAACAATGGAATTAGGTTTAGACCTTGACTGAGCTCAGGTAGAAAGATTCTTGTAGATTAATGAATTAGATGAACTCCACTTAGAAGATATCCACCAAATTGAGCTAGTTCAACAACAACGAAAGTCTTGGCATGATAAACACATAAAAAGAAAGAGAGTTCCACAATGGAGATTGGGCACTATTATTTGATTCTCGATATAAAGATCAAAAGGGAAACTAAGGACTCATTGGCTGGGTCCATATGAAATTTTTGAGGTATTTCTAAATGGAGCAGTATGGCTCAAACCCATTGATGGTGATACTCGAACTCTCTTAGTCAACGGTCATCGATTATGAATCTACCACAAACTTGTCAACAAAGAAGAATTTACGAGAATGTTAGAAATGTAAGGAGAAACCTAATGCATTGACTCTGCTATGGCAAAGCTAGTATAATTTTTAGCTATGAGTAGAGTAAAAAATATCAAAAATCAATCTTGCATGTGTATGTCCTTATAATTACTTCAGAGTATTTTAATTGTATTGCCATTCTTTTGGACTTGTATAAATTTTATCTCTATTTTGCAGGAGTTCATTTTTAATAGAATATAAATTCTGGTGCATCTTGGAATGATGCTCCGGAACTTGTTCATTCGATTGGTTCCATTCCCTTGTTTGTTCCTAAATTCTAGTGCATCTTTCTGCGATGCTCCAAAACGTGTTAAGTCTAAAGTGCACCATCATGTTCCATTCCTCCTGCATTCCAGCTGCATCTTTCAGCGATGCTCTAGAACTTTGTTCCTTCATTTCAGCTGCATCTTTTAGTGATGCTTCAGAACTTTGTTCATTCATTCCGGATGCATCTTTCAGCGATGCTCCGGAACTTTGTTCCTTCATTCCAGCTGTATCTTTCAGCGATGCTCCAGAACTTTATTCCTTCATTCCGACTGCATCTTTCAGTGATGCCCTAGAACTTTGTTCCTACATTCTAGCTACATCTTTCAGTGATGCTCTGAAACTTTGTTCCTTCATTTTGGGTGCATCTTTCAATGATGCTCTAGAACTTTGTTCCTACATTCTAGTTGCATCTTTTAGCGATGCTCTGAAACTTTGTTCCTTCATTCTAGCTGCATCTTTCAGCAATGCTCCAAAACTTTGTTCCTTTATTGCAGCAACATATTTTAGCAATGCTCCAGAACTTTGTTCCTTCATTCCGGCTGCATCTTTTAGCGATGCTCTAGAACTTTGTTCCTGCATTCTAGCTACATCTTTCAACAATGCTCTGGAATTTTGTTCTTTTGTCCCAGCCGCATCTTTCAGCAATGCTCTAGAATTTTGTGATTTCCCTTTCTTTGCAAATGCTCTGACAATCCCAACAACATACCCATGATCATCACCAATTCTTTTCTGCCACTTTTGAAATTCACACCCGATACTACCATCTCGTACTATAATAAATAAATATTATTATGAGCACTTTTTGTCATAATAATCAGAACCCTTATTAGCCATCCCATCTTTATTCATAATAAATTGATTACAACCCTTCTCCATCCCATCCGAATTTAATTACATCGCCCCCCATGATGCTATTACATTAACATAAGGAAAGAGACTTTCAAATCAATGATGAGACATGAGGTATGTACATCTTTTATTTTAAGTAGGTATATTATTGTGGATAAAAAAAATGAATTGGCACGTTCCACCTTCATTTCCAAATTTAGTAAATTGTGCAAACTGTACCTTCACTAGAGAGGCGGCGGATCATGCACTCTTTCCCATGCAAAATAATGATTCAAATGCAGCAAAGCCAAATGCTTGAATTAATCTATGTCCCATCAATATTGTCAAAGTACAAGTGGTCATAAGATTGCATTTCCTTTAGTATGCATAACAGTCTCGTTGAAACAAATTTTCACCATTAGAGTGCCACGAATTTAGTAGACACTTAGCATAATTGCAAGTAAGAGACAAAATGGGTGGGGCTAAGCACAAATCAGAACTAACTTCCCTAGATAAATTGTTGGCACTGAGTAATGTTTCCAAGCTGTTTTAGAGGATAGGTTGGCTTGAGTTCATGAAGAAATTTGAGGGGCATAACACGCAGCTGGTCAAGGAATTTGCAAAAAACTTCTCGGATGGGCAGATGATAGTGCGTGGCAAGAAGTTTAAGGTAAGCCCTTGAATCATTTCTAGCTTGTCTAACATTAAAAATGAAGGTGTGAATTTAACAGAAACTACAAACATTTTTTATCAAAGAATGATAGAACTCTTCAAAAGGCAGGGAGAACCTCATCCTCTGTGAGTTGTGAATACCCATGGGCAAAATAAGGGGTTTCAAAGAATGTCTATTGTAGAGCTGTGGAGAACGGTGGTTGCCTAGATCATCAAATACTATACATGTGAGGGGAAATGTGCCACCATAGTCGGTCCCCCCTTTTAGTTACTCACTCACCTATGCCATGGTGCTGAAAACCCTGAATTAAGGGTTAACCTCCCCACTTTCCTCAGTGATTCCAATGTCAACATGATCGAGAAGTTTAAAATTGTTTCAGGCCCATTGGAACATCATGGTCTCATTCACCTAATTTGCAAACATCATTTCCTGATAAAAAGAAAAACAAAAGAAAAATGGCAGAAATTTCTTTGGAAATTTGAAAACCCTGAACCCTCAAGACATTTTGAGGAAGGTGAGTCATCCAGATTGGCAACTCAAAATTTGAAAGAACCTTCCCCTGTGCCTCAAGATGCCCGTGTGCCTCAAGATGCCAAAAAAGCTCCTAACAACGAAGCGCCAGAAAATCCATCAAACCTTTCAGACCTTGAGGAGAGAACTAAACCACATAATATACCAGAGACCCCAGAGAAGTAAGAAAGTGTGGATTTAGTGAATTCTAAAGATGAGAATAATCATCCCCACAAAAAGGAAAAGAGGCCAAAGGTGAAATTGCAAAGACCTCCTCCTTCAAGGAGAAGCAAATGATTGGCTACTGAATTCAGTTGTGCTGCATCTTGTGATCAGCTGTATGTTCCTAAAAAGAAAAGACAAGATAGGCACTTTCATGAAACTGTAGCCCAATCATATGAGAGTGTGGCCCAGCCGTGTGAAAATATAGCCTAGTTCGGTGAAAGCAAACTCTGGATAGCAATAAGCCCCCTGATTTTGAAAAGGAAGATGTCCCATTTGAGATAGGACAAGGATAAATAGGAGCACAATTGCCAAACTATATACTTGTTGAGGATAAGTCTATTGAACAACTTTCCCCTTCACAGCAACCCTTATAAATGTAGGAAATTAATACAGTCCCCCTAAGTGAACAATTATCTCTCCTGGTTGCCGATCACACAGAACAGGGTCCATTGGAAGTAAATAATGTAGAACATGTGATTGATAATAATGTAGAAACCTCTATTTTTCCTCCTTCCACTGATGCAGATATTGAAAAATATGATCACATAAAAATGGAAGTAGAAGAGTTGAAGGCATAAATTGTTCAGTTAAAAGATAGACTACAGTAAAATGAGGAGTATATAAATAATCAATAGCAGGAAATAAGCACACAAAATGAACTTTTGAGTAAAAAGGATCAAGAAATCACAGCTTTAAGAGCTCAATTAGAATAGAAGGATAAAACTATTGGAGAGTCGTAATCTCAAGTGCAACAAATTGATGGAAAAGATAAAGAGTATTTGGCTAGTTTATCTAAAAAAGATAAATAGATTAAGAGTTTAACTGATAATTTGGTGTGATCTCTCAAAGCCTTTGCAGAAAAATAGGAAAAACAAACACTTGAACTCAATATGGCTTTGAGCAAAACTGTTGAGCTAGAGCAGAATTTGTTGGAAATCAATGTGAAAGCAATGATGGAATCAAAAGAAGTGAAGATTGAGCCGAATAAGATGGAATGTTTTCAAATTCACATTCCTCTAATGTTGATCAAGTGGATGGAGAGATGCTATTTCTTGAGGCAAGCAAAAGTATAAATTGCCAAACTTAAGCATGAAATAGTGTTATTGAAAGAATCCTATGATAAACTCTACCAAGCTAAAATTGATACTAGTCAGATTGGAGAATTGTTATTAGCCTGGTGAAATCCATCCTGATTATATTCTATGTTTCTAAATGAACAGTTGTTAAGATGGAAGCTTTTGAGGATCTCCTACAATTTACCCCATGACCCAGATGATAAACAGTTCCTAGAAGCATTCAAAGAGGCAGCCCCTATTCAACAAAATCTGTTGTGTGAACTTTTCATACATAATCTATTTTTGGAAAAATACAGTGTTTTCTTTATCAACCTTTTTGTTGGGGAGGTACAACTTGTTGGAATTAGGCTAGACAACTGAGAGGGGGGGTGAATCAGTTGTCCCATGAAATTAACCTTTTCTATTTTAATCTTCTTTCACAACTTACAAATAGATTTATGATGTAAACATTAAAGCATGAAATAATAACATATGAGCAGAAACACAATTAACACACTTGACACCAAGATTTTTGACGTGGAAACCCGGTTAAGGGAAAACCACGGTGGGGGTTAACCCACAGGATTCATACCCTATTAAAAGTACTTGAAAATGGGAAGGCACTTGCCTTCGGGCTCACTACTCAAAAAGAGGCTCGTTGCCTACAAAATTTATGTTTAATACAGAAGGAATTAACTGAGAAATAGCATCTTCTTCTTACTTGGTTCAGTCTCATTGAATACTCATAAAACTTCTGCTCTTCTCCCAAATACTTCTTCACTATCACTCATCCTTTACTGTTCTTGTTCCTCTACTCCACCTCTTCTCTGCTCTACTTCTAATCCTCTCTTCGAATTTGATTATTTTGCACAAGGATGATTTTCCACAACTCATTAACAAGTATTTATATGCTTCATCAACCTTGGAATCAAGGTCAGCACTCCAAACATCTAACTTAATGTGAATCACTGAGCTACCGGTCAAACATAACTGGGATTCAAATCTTCCCTAATCAACACACAACGCTTCATAGAATTGCTCTTAGATCATCCGCAACATGCTTGAAACATCTGGTCAGCCAAGATTGGGAAGAACAACAATACCAAGAAGAAAATCTTTACCAACGAGCTCAAACTTCAATGGGGACCTCCAACATAGTAGTCACATGATCTAGAGACCTCCACAAGCACATTGAATTCAACAAAAACATCCACACTCCTCCAAATCACTAGAATCACTTGCATCTTCATCCGGAACCTCAAGAACATTGTCTGCCATGACTATCACACTAGAAAGATTGCTTGTGGACCTCCAAACCATGAACCACTTGAGTTGATGATACATACGGACTTCCCAAACAAGCCTCTAGATTTGCAGATCATAATATTTCAATGTGGAGGAATCCAGACCAATTTACTATCAATCTGTCTCTTCTGAACAACTGCCAAAACCTAGTTCTACTCAGATGGCCATAGCTTCTTCAAATATTCATATAGACCTCTCAAATATTAAGTGGAGCTACTTCAGACAATCTTCTACACAGCCATATGGTTTGCATACATTTATCTTCATTAATTTTTTCAATATCCTCAACATTCCAGTCTTCTAAACAAGCAACAAAATGGAATATAGTTGACACCAATGGCAACAAGGATATGTTGACATCAATGACAACACCGATTAGACACATATTTGCAATAATCTCCCCCTTTGTCATTGATGGAAACATATGATGTGAAAAACTAATTCAACCATCAAGACAAGAACTTCTCCCCCTTTCTCTTATCACTTTTGCAACTACTTTTTTCACTGCTCCCCCTTCCACCAGCAACTAGTTTTTCACATGACTTCTCTCCCCCTTTGACATCAATGGCAAAGGGCACATATTTGCAATATTTTCTCCCCCTTTTTGTTTCAGACTGATCTCTAGAATTTGCATACTAACTACTCCTCTTGAGTAGTATCTCCTTAACACCAATCCGGATCACAAGATATGACTATGAATTCCACCGGACTGATCCACCCTAGTGCATCTTAGTTCTGAGTAGGAGGGGTAATAACCCCTAACTTCTCTCTGAGATACTCAAAAGTATCCTTAGGCAGAGGCTTGGTGAATATATCTGGAATCTGATCCTTTGAAGAAACAAACTCCATTTTGACTTCATTCTCACTTACTTTTTCTCTCAAGAAATGAAACTTGATGGATATGTGTTTTGTTTTTGAATGCAACACCAGATTCTTGGAGATGTTTATTGTAGTTGAATTATCACAGAAGATTGTAGTAGGTTCCTCAAATACCACTTTGATATCCTTCAACATTTTCTTCATCCACAAAACTTGAGTGCAATTACTTGTTGCTGCTATGTACTCTACCTCTGCAGTAGACAAAGATATTGCTTCTTATTTTTTGTTCAACCAAGAAACCAATCTTCTTCCCAAGAAGAATGCACCACCACTAGTACTTTTCTTGTCATCCACATCTCCTGCCCAATCAACATCAGTATATGCGTGAAGAGTGAAGTCATTGTCCTTTGGATACCACACGCCATAGTCAAGTGTCCCTTTAAGATATCTAAAAATTCTCTTGACTGCTACTACATGGGATTCTCTAGGATCAGCTTGAAATCTAGCAACAAGTCCAACTGCATTCATGATATCAGGTCTGGTCTGAGTCAGATAGAGCAATCCCCCAATCATTGATCTATACCTTTTCTGATCTACCTTAGGTGAATTATCATCTTTACTCAATTTGCATCCAATTACCATAGGAGTACTTACTAGTTTTGAGTCCTCCATTCCAAACTTTTTCAACAATTCTCTCATATATTTAGACTGAGATATGAAGATACCTTTATCTGACTGAGTGATTTGTAGACCTAAGAAGAAATTCATCTCACCAAACATGGACATTTCGAATTCACTTTGCATCTGATCAGCAAATTTCTTACACATGCTTCCATTTCCACCAAAAATAATATCATCAACAAATACCTCAACAATTACTATGTGCTCATGATCAATATTGAAATAAAGATTATTGTCAGCAGTGCCTTTGCTAAAACCTATCTTTAGAAGATACTTATACAGTCTTGCATACCAGGTTCTTGGGGCTTGTTTAAGTCCATACAAAGCTTTTCTCAATCTACAGACCATATCTTCTTGATCAAACAACTGGAATCCTTCTGGTTTCTCAATGTAGACTTTTTCTGCTAGCTCTCCATTCAGGAATGCTGACTTGACATCCATTTAGTATACCTTGAAATCTCTGAAAGTAGCAAATGCAAGAAATAATCTGACTGCTTCTATTCTTGCTACTAGAGCAAAAGTTTCTTCAAAATTAATTCCTTCCACTTGAGAATATCCTTTGCATACCAACCTTGCTTTGTTTCTTACAACTTCACCATCTTCATTTAGTTTATTCTAGAAGACCCATTTAGTTCCAATCACATTTTTGTCCTTTGGTCTATAAACAAGATCCCAAGTGTGATTCTTTTCAATTTGCATTAATTCTTCTTCCATTGCTTTTATCTAGTTTTCACCATTGCAGGCTTCACTTACTAATTTTGGTTCAATCTTTGAAATCAAACAAATCTCTTTTTGATCTTTAGCAATTCTTCTCCTAGTTCGAACACCTTTATTTCTATCTCCTCTGATTTGATCTTCAGGATGATTCATCCTTACATACCTAGGAGTTTTGGTATTTGCTTGAACTTCTATTTCTTGAACTTGTTCCTCAACTTCTGCGTTATCCTCTTGAGTCATTGGATTTTTCAAGTCAATCTAGATCTAGGTCTAGATTTGAACTTGCCTTCCTTGACTTTGACTTTCATCTTGATCATCTGATTCATATCCGCAAGACCTGGAATGTCCTTTGCTTTCATCAACTCTGACATTCGCACTTTCAACAATCTTTTTCAATCTCTTGTTAAAGTACCAGTATGCCTTGCTTTGAGTAGAGTAACCCAAAAATATTCCTTCATCACTTCTTGTATCAAACTTACTTAGATCCTCATCTCTTTTGATATAGCATTTACTACCAAAAACTCTGATATATCTCATAGTAGCAGAATGACCAAACCATATTTCATAAGGTGTCTTACCAGGATTGCCTTTGATCTGCACTCGGTTAAGAGTGTAGACAACAGTACTCATAGCCTCTCTCCAATAGACTTGTGGAACATTTTCTTCCATCATCATGGTCCTAGCAACTTCTTGAATGGTTTAGTTCTATCTTTCCACAACTCCATTCTGTTGAGGAGTCCTAGGAGTAGATAACTGCCTTTTTAATCCATACTTTTTCATAGAATGAATCAAACTCACCGGAGGTAAACTCTCCACCTCTATTGGATCTCAGACTCTTTATTTTCACACCAATCTCATTCTCCACCATAACCTTGAACACCTTGAATTTGTCAAGAGCTTCTGATTTTTGTTTTAGGAAGGTTACCCACATCATTTGAGAGTAATCATCAATCAACAACATAAAATATCTGTCTCCTTGCACACTCCTAATTCTGACAGGGCCACATAGATTAGTATGCAAAGTTCCAGTAGTCCACTTGAAATTTTTTATTTACTCTTGAATGAAGTTCTATTCTATTTACCCAATTGCCATTCTCTACACATGGAAGATCTCTCATAGCCTGAGTAGAACTTTTCTTGACAATGTTATCAAAATTCACATGACACATTCTTCTATGCCATAACCAACTCTAATCAATCTGAGTAATCAGGCAACTCTTACCAGAACTACTTAAATGAAAGATGTTACCTCTAGTCTGAGTACCAGATGTAATTTTAGTTCCAGAGCTTTCCAAAATTCTATAATTTCCATCCTTGAATTTGAGGTATAACCCTTGTCAACCAACCGTCCAACACTGAGAAGATTATGCTTCAGTCCTTCCACATAGAGAACATCATTAGTGTTATTCTTACCATCAAAAGAGATGGATCTTCTACCATGGATTCTACCAGCTGAGTTGTCTTCAAATTTCACAATTCCACCTTCATATTTTTCAAAGATTACAAACTTACTTTTATCACCAGTCATATGATGAGAGCATCCACTATCAATCACCCATTCATCCTTTTCAACAACCTGAGTAGCCAAGGCACTTTCCACATTTGTACAGCTAGAAGATTCAATAGACACTGGATCTTCTTCTTTGATAGCAATGAACACCCAATCACTTTCAGTGGAACCTCCATGATCAGATTCATCATCTGTGACTCCTTCTTCTCCAACTTCTTGGACATAGTAACATTTCTTCTGACCTTTATATCTGTTAGGGTTTGGCTTTGAAAATTTCTCCAGACATCTTGAGGCAAAATGACCAATCTTATTACAAGCAAAACATTTGAATGTCAACTTTCCTTCATACTTACTAGATCCTCTTGGCATTCTTTTGGCAATAAGAGCTTCAAGTTTTGTAGACTCAATTTCATCATCTTCAAGATCCTTCCTTGACTTAGCAAATCTGTTTGATCTTCTTGAAGAGCTTTTACCTGGATCATATCTTTGTTTTCCATATACATTGACCTTAAATGCAGATTCAAACTTAGGAAGAGAATCACCAAACTCACTCATTTCAAATGCTGAGAGCTTACCAACTAACTAATCCCTTGTAACAGTTGTTACTGTCCTGATCTCTTCAATGGCAGTAGCTTTATGCTTGTATGTTGCAGGTAAGGATCTGAACACTTTGGCAACAATCTATGATTCTTCCAATACTCCACCAGCATTTCTGATACCGGTCACAAGTTCATTCACTTTCTGCATGTAGGAAGTAATGTTTTCATCTTCAATCATTACCAACCTTTTATAATTACCCTTCAAGCTCTGTAGCTTGGCACATTTGACATATTTGTCACCTTCATACATATTTTCCAACTTTTTCTAGATTTCATGGGCAAATTTCAAATCCAGGACATTTGCCAATTCTGTATCAGTCAGGGCACTCAATAATGCTTCTTTAGCTCAAATATTGCATTCAGCTTCCCTGAGTTCATCTAGAGTTGTAGGGCCATTCTTCAGAATCTTATACTCATTCTTAGTTATCAACCAAAAGGCATCACCCATACATTCTAAATGACATTGCATGTGTACCTTCCAGAGGGAGTAATTTGTTCCATCAAATCTTAGACTTTCCTTCTTATAAGTCATCTTGGATCTCCTCAAGCGATTAAGCTTCTTTTGAGGAACTGGCTCTGATACCAATTGTTGGAATTAGGCTAGATAACTGAGAGGGGGGGTGAATCAGTTGTCCCACAAAATTAACCTTTTCTATTTTAATCTTCTTTCACAACTTACAAACAGATTTATGATGTAAACGTTAAAGCATGAAACAATAACATATGAGCAGAAACACAATTAACACACTTGACACCAAGATTGTCACACTAGAAAGATTGCTTGTGGACCTCCAAACCATGAACCACTTGAGTTGATGATACATACTAACTTCCCAAACAAGCCTCTAGATCCACAAATCATAATATTTCAATGCGAAGCAATCCAGACCAATTTACTATCACTCTATCTCTTCTGAACAACTGCCAAAACCTGGTTCTACTCAGATGGCCATAGCTTCTTCAAATCTTCATGCGGACCTCTCAAATATTAAGTGGAGCTACTTCAGACAATCTTCTACACAGCCATATGGTCTGCATACATTTATCTTCATTAATTTTTTCAGTATCCTCAACATTCCAGTCTTCTAAACAGGCAACAAAATGGAATACAGTTGACACCAATGGCAACAAGGATATGTTGACATCAATGACAACACTGATTAGACACATATTTGTAACACAACTTAGAGCCTTCATGTCTAATATGCAGAATTAAATCCATTGGCAAGAGAGAACCAGGGAGTATTTGCAAGCAAAGAGAACTGTATGACTCCAAATGAGATATCCTAACTGACCTTTTGCCTTCAAGACTCAATTTCAAAGGATTAAAAGCTATGAAGAACAAATATAATGACAGTATCTAGATTTGCTTTGAAAATTTCAAAGTTCATGGGCCATAGTTAATAGAAAGGGCATGGAGTGCCTGTGAGGAGCAGTACACTCCCCTACCTATGTATCTCAAACAGAGGGAGATGATCTCCCCCACCAACCTAATGTGGTCCTATAGAAGGGTTGAGGCATTAACAGAAATATTACAGTAGCTCAAGACCAAGTGGATAGGGATGTGATATAGACCTCCATTGCTCCTTCAGCCACCCCATGTAGTTTTGGTCACTGCAGAGCAAAATCCTGGAGAATTATACAATTGGCAGATGAGGGTTAAATTCAACAAAGGTTTTCTTAAACACCTTGATCATTTGGATGAACAGGTAGAAGACATGTATGATCTCAGCTCCAAATATGATGAACTAAATGGGAAAAGGGATGCAAAGAGGCAGAGGACTCATCAGAGAGAAGGAGGACCTACTCTAGCTTAGGAAGGGGAGGATGATGAGGTATAAACAACCTCATTCTTATGATGAGCTAAATAATCCTTTTTGTTCTTTCCAACCACCTCAGCCATGCCAATTTGTTTATTTTTAGAAGCAATAATTGTCTACTTTTTATAAAATGGTGTATAATTCTTTATTTCTCAAATTGATTGGAATTAGCTACCTAATGTTGATATAATGGTATAGACTTTGAGTAATAGTGCAAGACTTATGCATGGACTATGAAAGGAGTGGACTTCAAGCGGTTGAAGTCAGAGCAATGGAAGTTGGGGCACCAGAAATTTAAGCAGGCATAGTGGAAGACTTCTTTTAAAGCATTATGTTATTTTTTGTTAAGACTATTTGAGACTTTACGGCTCCACTCAGAGCCTTTATTATGTTTTATGTCATGAACATCAGTTAGTTGTAATTCTATTTAAGACTTTTTCAATGGTATTTCCCGCCATCTGCAAATTAGGATTTTGTAGTAGTGCAGTATATATATGTGTAGCTTCTAAAAGCAAGGATAGGTTGTTATGATATATTCTGAATACTGTTTAGTTATTTTCTCAGTGCTGTTACACTTTTATGATATGAATGAATGAATATTGCCGATAATGTTCTGAGTAATGGAAGTTCTATGAATGGATTTACTTTGAAGCTACAAAAGTACTACATGTGATTTGGACTAATAGTAGGAACGCCCAAGAGCTAGCCACTCGAGGGATCTCATAGAATAGATAAGTATTTTTATTGTTAATGTTGTTATTTTTGTTCTGTGCATGTTATGTTTAGATAAATGTTATTCTATGTTTAGTTCTATTGTGTGTTCCTGCAGGTTGTGTTTTTAAGTTACTGATCTCTGAGATCTGTTTATTTGGAATTTCCAAAATATCCACTCTATTCTTAAAATTGTTGTTAGCCATTGATTAAAATATGTTAAGTGTACTTTCAGTTAGTAGTCAGTCGATAGCAGTTAGTTGCCTTTGTTTCAATTTCATAGTTAAACTACAAGTGTTGAATTCTTAGATAGTTTACATGCTTTATAGAATAGAAATTTGAATGCTTTCTAGCTTAAACAATTTCATGCTTTCTACTTTAATTTTTGTTTTCAACCATTTCAAAAATTTAGAAAATCTTACTAAGAGAGATGGCCAAAATATCCCCTATTTCATATAGCCTTTGGACACTACTCGATCGACATAATTGCCATATTTGTAACTAAAGTGTTATGACCATATGACAACCTATCACTCCTCCACCAAGAAGTTGATATGCCTGTTGGATAATCAAGAACAAATATTTAATTTGTTCTTGCCTATGCTCAATCTCCACATCGCTATCTTCAATGAAATATGGGAGCTCCTCAAACAAGTATGCATCATTAACCTTTACACTTTCCCATATAGGGTTGTTTTCATGCCCCTCTTCATGAGTTGGAACCTCACCATTATGTTGGGCCTCAACCTGCAAGAAATTTCCATCATTTCTGCTGTCCTCATGCTACTCTAGGACTCCATCTAATGTTGACATATGCATGCCTTCTTCATCTTCAATGTAGTTGGGAAGTTCATCAAATAGAGAGGCATCATCCACTTTTGGAACAATTGGAGCAATATCCTCCACCATGCTCCTGTCCTTTGGCTACAACTCCACATTATTCTACTTGAGCTGCCTCTGCAACTAGACCTCTTCACCATTCTTTCTTTGTATTTTGGTTTCATTCATCTTATTAAAAGCATGGGAAAACTCCACAAATGAGACAAAGTCCAAGGGACTCAACCCTACACTTGAATCAGCACTAACCTCATTGTGTTCTACACATTATTTTTGGTCTGGATGATCTAGCTTAGTTGTTTCTTACAGTAGGTTTGATTCTTCAGATGTAATAGTGTATGAGGGCTCATAAATATCAAACCGCTCCACAAATGCCTCCAACACTTCCTTTTCTAGCTCATAGAACCCAACATCTTGCCAAGAGACTGGTATGTCCCTATAGAGTGAGCTGGTACATGAGAGCTCATAATTTGCAAGTGGCTCCGCCCTTGTTGGTGCAGGAGCACCCGCACATGATCAGGATATAGGTCCGCATGATGACATACATGATCAGGATGTAGGATAATTATCAGCATGATGACAGGATAGTCTATTTTTAGTATGTTTGACTTTATCTTGTAATAAGGTCCACTGGACCGATGCTATGTACTAGTTCAGCATAGGAGTATGTGTAGGCAGTTAGAGATCGGGATAAGATAATCTGAGTTGTCCTCTCTCCCAGCCGCTTGGAAGCTCCTAGCCGCTGGGAAGTGAAGTTGGTAGTACTCGAAGGATTTGTTATATATACCTTCGATCTGTTAGGGTTTAGATACATTGAGTTCATATTGACAGTTCATTTTGATTTTGATAGTTGTTATGTTCAGTAGTACTGGTGATATGCTGTACTGGTGATCAGTTCAGACATTGTGAAGCTGTATTCAGGACATTTGAATTTCAATTGAATAAGATCTCATCCTTGCATTATCTGGTTGTACCTGTGTTGATTTCCTTTCCGTTTTGCAAGTTGATGGGCACTTCCAACCCTTCCACCGGTTGAACCTGCAAATCGGTGGAATGGTCCTGTATCATAGTTTAGTTTGCATTTGTGTTTTCTATTTATGCATTGCATTGTTCAGGAGATCTGTTAGGAGCATGCTGTGAATTAGCCTAGCATCCTCATGTGCTAGGTCTAGAAGATAAGTTGTTAGATTTTGGTCTTGAAGATGATCCGGCCCGGTCGTCACATGATCTTTGTGAAATAGAGCGGTTCGGAGTGTTTACATGCAGCGGAAGGATACACAGGAGTCTGCATGTGCGTTTCCCGTCGGAACGAGCCGCATCGTCATCTGCGAATGCATCGCCATCAGGATCGGGTCGTGAAGTTGTTGAAGTTTGCATGTTGCAAGTGCATCATGATGTTTTGAGTTGGATATATACTCAGTGTATATATCGTAGTCAGGATCATCTCTCGGAGGAAGTTCATCATCCGCGTATCGCTAACGGATGCGGGTGTGAAAGTTAAGTTTTTTTGGCTAAGTGTTGAAGAGTTCATCAGGATGATGTGTGACGTCATCGTCATCAGGATATGACGTCATCGTCATCAGGATATTTAGAAATCCCTCAATGCGAGTTTATCCTGTTGTCGCTAAGTGGTTAAGTATCGGCGAAGGCAGGAAGTTGTATTAGCATCATCAGGAGGTTTCGAGGAACCGGATGAACAATATCATGATGCTGTTGCTTGTATCGTCGGGCAGTGGAGCATCGAAGGCAAGTTGTTGAAGTGCAACGTCATCAGGATATTTGGAGCAACCGGATATTTGGATATCCTGCTGACGAGGGTGATATTGAATATCATGATGATGCCGCTTGTATTTGGCACCCGATGAACAGTGCAACCGGAGGATGTTTGCGCCCGTTGATTATCATGATGATGATGATAGGCGACAGACGGAGGAGGTAAATAGTAGTCGACAGGAGGATATTTGCGATCATCCGAAATATGATGATGCTGTTGAAATGTGATGATGCTGTTGGTGTCGCTAGGAAATATGATGATGATGTTCAGCCGATAGAGAATTTTATCATGCTGTTTGTATTGTTGGCAGCTCCTTCCTGTTAGGTTGCCTCCGTTGCGTCCCACTCTGCATCACTTGTTGTGAGTGTCTCCTTCCTCAACTCATACCTTGAATTAGCCTGATAGACAAAAGGTCCACCTTTGAAAAGAGAAATAGTGTTAGGGCAAGAGACATAACAGGGGATGTGGGCCGGAAGGGTCTCTTGAGAGGGTTATTCCTAAGGAATAATAGGTTGGATCTATGTAGGAACAAGCTCCCGTGAAGGTTGAGGGCCTCTAAAACTTGGGATTTTGAAACTAGAGAGTAGTTTTGAAGGTTCAGAGGAGTTCCCTATCTGAAGCTTGGGATTTTAAATTTGGGAGGATTTCTGCTACAGGCTAAACTTGGGTAGAAGAGAAGGGTTTCCTGAAACTAGGAATGGAGGGAACTAATTGGGCTTCCAGCCTCCTCTAGGCAAGCAATTACCTTAATTATTCTTCTTTAGCTGCAATCTGCAAAGCCAGGTTTTCTCGATAGGCTCTTTCCTATGCCTCCATCTGTTGTTGGTGAAGATGAGCCTGATAAGAAAGTTCATCCCACTGCTAGTTATACTCCATTACTCCCTAAACCCAATCCAACCTCCTTTCAAGGTCCCTCACTATGTCCATGAGACTCATATTGTCAAAATCGTAGTCCACTTGAGGCGAGATGGGAGGATAATCATATTGATTAGGGACATAATAGTTTTCTTGTGGTTGATAATAGGCATTATTAGGCTAGCAAGAAAATTGAGCAAGGGTACGAGGGAAGCAAGCATCATGAAGATGTTGATATCCTATTGTTGCAGGGCTATATGACATAAAATAAGAGGTATTTTAGGATTGATACTGCTAATATGGGGGCCAATAACCTACATTTTGATTAGGCGGGGAATAGCCATAATTCCCATAAAAACTTGACATTTTAAAGCATCAAAATCTTCATCTTCTTTCATTTTCCATCTTCTTCTCTTTGACTAGCTCAAGCAAGAAGCAGACTATGCACACTAGCGAAATCTCAAAGCACTTTAATAAATTAGGGATAAGCTAGAAGCTATTTGTCTGCATGCCTTAAGCCAACATCTGCTATAGCATTTTATCAACATCTTTAGCCTTCAATAGGATACAGCTTTCCTCTCAACAAGGCGCTAGATTAATCCATCCAAGAGCACTTAAATTTGGCAAGAGAACATGATGACAATATCTTTTATTTTATCTTTTGATTTATCTTTTGTCCCTTTCCTATGTCTAATCAAGACTGCCTTGATATATCATATCTTGGTATGTTGCGATGAAGTATGGAATGGGGCATGGTCATATTGCTTTCGTATGCCATGTCTGTGGGATGATCTTATTCTCTTCCTATGCATATTCGTATCTTGTACGTGTTGGGATTAGCATCTTGCATATCAATATCTCTTGCATTTGAGAAGCTAAACAGTTTCTTATACATTTGAGACTATTCTATGCTAAGACTATTTCCATACATATAACTAGCAAGATGTCATTATGTGTAGTGGAGATAAACTCAAACCTTTGCTTGTAGCATTAAAGTCCATTCCGAAACACTAGCTACTATTCATATCTTGTGTATGATGGTTCAACATCTTGACCTCATGTGTTTAGACAAGATTGTAGTACGCTAGTTATGCATTGGATACCTCGACACCTTGGTCTTTTATACCCTGGTGTATAACATCCATATGCTATATCAAACATAAGGATTGCATTTCTTTATTTTTGAACAATTACTTTAAAAGTTGTCATATCATTTCTCCATTCCATCATCATCTTATATAGTCCTCAACCAAGATCAATCATCTTTCCTTCATCACCCTTTCCACTTTCGTCATTTCTCGTCTTCACCCTGCAAAACAAGTGTGTTAGGCATATATAGGTCCATATCATTATCATAACCTCATTATTATCCATTACCATTATGTGCATTTTCATTACCATACATTTCCATTAGCATACGATACTTCCATTATTACCATTTGCATATTCGTATCATTTGCATAAACATCCATATAGATCATAAAAATACAAAAAAAAATGCATAACATCATAACATAAATGCATCCATAATTATTACAACATCATAGGTAATCAAAGTCATCATATATATATATATATATATATATATATATATCGCGTGTGTTAATATACAAGTGTCTACAAATACAACATGGGCTATCCATGAGCCATCAAAGAATGTATGTACAATCAGCTCATAGGCCTCATCATGATACAAAATATACAACAAAACAAAGTAGCCCTAGTGACTACTGGCAGCTCCCTCACCCTGTCTGCCATCACTGGGTCCTGCACCTGGCCTACCATCTTTAGGAGGCCCCATCACCAAAGCTTATCACCATCATGATAGATCTCCAACACTTGAAGCACCAACACTCTAGGGAGCTCTAGATGTTCTAAAGACAACAAGCACAAATGAGCCTATTTGCCCTTGAGGGACCTACTTATAGCCCCTTTCCATACCCTAATTCTCCTATACCAAAGCCTATTTTCTTCTAAACCATCCCCATTACCCCACCCAACCCCATTTTCTTCGTGTCAACCTTATATCTAACCTTTCATCCTATCACGAGCCAACCCATCCCTTCCTAGTTAGCCTGGTTTACCTCTCAATGGGGCATCACCTACCAGTTACACTAGGGCATCACCTTGTTTATTGAGCAAATTATCATATCTTCTTTGACACAACGCTCTAACGAACATTGTATCAAAGAGGGGCAAAATGTAGATGCCCAAAATTGACCTAATTATCATTAGCATCAAAATATTGCATTAGCTATCATCTGCATTTGTCTAACACACTTGAGCAATTTCCCTATCACTTATTTCTTCTATTAATTAAATAAATTTATATTTATTTAATTAATTCATTATCTATTTCTTCTATTTTCTTTAATCTATAATTAAATAATCTTTAATTGTTTAATTATCTTTATTTCTATCTATTTTAATTAAATAAATCTTATTTATTTAATTAAATTCCCTTCATAATCCCACTTTCCAATTAATTAAATAAATTTTATTTAATTAATTAATTTCCCTTATCATTTATCTTCATAAGTCGACATGTGTGCCTCTTTCATTTAAAAACATGTGGTACTACATCTTTCATTTAATATCTTTCACATGTAGTACTTTTTATGTACACGGTCACACATAAGCCTTATCTTCTCTCCACTTGTCATTTGAACATTCATGTATGATTATCATTTAATCTTAGCCATTCACATAGCCACCAAATCTCTACCATTGATTCATTTTGGTTGAGGTCTATATAAACACCCTCTCATTTCATACTACATAGATCCATTATTTTTATATAGCGTCTACATTATCATATTGAGCATATTGAGCACTTTAGCATCCATCTAGCATATTATCATTATCATCCATCCATCATGGCATCTTTTATCTTCATAATTGTTCATTGTTGAGAAGCAATCCACATCATAAACAAGGAATCATACAATCTAGGTTATATTGTTCTTGAATTGCATGCTTTTGATTTCACTTGGATTTGATTCTTTGATGGTGGTAGGATTAGGTTTTCAATTATATGCTTGATCTTATTAACCTGATTTTTACCTATCACATTTTAGCTTATAATCTATCATCTTTATTTTATCGTTATGCTGCAGAAGTGAGCACCCAACATTCCTCCAACAATCATTCTTCAAAATCTTGCATGCTCATGCAAGGTGGAGAAGAGCAATGGAGATAAATTGAGCATAGCATGGAGATCAGTTTGCGTTTACATTTGTTATTTTCATTTTCATGTTGTCTTGTGCTTTATTGTGCACTTGTTAGGGTTTGATCATTGTTGTTTATTCATTTACCCTATTTGCAATTTTACCCTATTTCACGTAAGGCAACTTTTTCTTCCTCAGAATTAAGACATCTAAGAAGGATACCATCAAGACTTCAACAATATAGGGTGTCTCCTAGGATAGTGTAGCAAGAGGCTCGATGGATAAATGTTTTTCGTTGGGTATTAGATAGTTGAAATGGAAAGGTTTGATTGCAAAGATACTCGTATATATCCTCGTACCAAGGTGAATTGGGACCAACAATCTCACATATAAGCTCAGACTGCAGTACTTCAAATGCTGGAATCAGAAGCTGTTCAACCAAAAACTCACACTTATGTGTATTGGAAGACATGTCTAGAAAAGATCCAATCATAGCCATGGAATCTGCTGCTTTGTTTTGTATCCTTGGGATCTGTTCAAAGGTGATATTGTCAAATTACTTCTTGAAATCATCAACCATTACCTTGTATGGAAGAAGTTTCTCATCTTTTGTTTGATACTCATCTAAGACCTATTTGATGACTAATTGGGAATCACCAAAAACATGTAACTGTTTAATAGCCCATTGTACTGCCATGTGTAGTCTTGTGATTAAAGCTTCATATTCTGCTATGTTATTGGTACATGGAAATGCAATTTTGTATGACTTCGAGATATAATCTCCTTGAGGGGTGACAAACAATATCCCTGCCCTTGATCTGTGTTGTGTGTAAGATCCATCAAAATATAGTTAGATTGGACAATTCTTCATCAGGGAACTCTAGATGTATTGGATGAATATCTGTGATAGGTGTTGCAGTGAGCTGATCAGCGATAACTTGTCCTTTTATGGCCTTATGATCCACATATTGTATGTCAAATTCACTTAAGATCATAACCCATTTTGCTAATCTTCCCGTAAGGATTGCTTTGGAGAGAAGATATTTTAGTGGATCCACGTTAGATATGAGCTTTGTTGTTTGGGATAACATATAATGTCGCAACTTTTGGGAAGCAAACACCAATGCTAAACATGTTTTTTCTATAGATGAATAGTTAAGTTCATATCCCACAAAAGTTCTACTGATATAGTAAATGGCTTGTTCTTTTCCTGAATCATCATGCTAAGCTAGAAGGGTACCCAATGCTGCTGCTGTTGAAGATATGTAGAGTAGTAGTGGTCGATCTAGTACAGGAGGTACTAACTAACACAGGAGGTGTTGCCAGATATTCTTTTATTTTGTCAAAGGCATGTTGACATTTTTCATCCCACTTAAAAGGTTCACCCTTGTGAAGAAGATGTTGAAAAGCATGACACTTGTCTGCCAGTTGTGAGATAAACTTGCGAATGGATTGTAACCTTCCTTGTAGACTACGAAGCTACTTTAGATTTGATGGTGGAGGCATTTCCATGATAGCTTTTACTTTGTCAGGGTCCACTTCTATTCCTCATTGAGACACAATGTATCCCAACAATTTACCAGACGTTACACCAAATACACATTTCTTTGGGTTCAGTCTGACTTCATAATTCTCTAATCAATCAAAGATCTGTGCTAATACCTATAGATGTTCTTCTCTTGTCTTGGATTTTCCTAGAATATCATCAACATAATCTTCCATGATAGTGTGGAAAAGGTCATGGAAATAACTGTTATGGCTCGTTGATAAGTAGCTCTAGCATTCTTGAGACCAAAAGGCATTACAACCCAACAATATGTACCCCATGGACAAATGAATGATGTTTTATCTTGGTCTTCCTCTGTTATTCTGATTTAGTTATATCCTGAGAATCCATCCATCAAAGATAGCATTTCATGTCCAGCTGTGAGATCTACAATGTTGTCTATGCTTGGTAGTGGAAAGTCATCTTTAGGGCATGCTTTATTGAGATCTCTAAAATCTATGCAACAACGAACTCGTCCATCAAGTTTTGCTACAAGTACTAAGTTTGAAACCCATTCTGGATAATCAATAGGCCTTATGAACTTTGCTTCTAATAGCTTCTGAATATCTACCTTAACCAAAAGAGCTATTTGCAAATGCATTTTGCGCAGTTTTTGTTTGACGGGTTTTGCATTAGGAGATACTGCTTAATGATGTACCACAAGTGATGGTTCTAGACTCGGCATGTCAGCGTAAGTCCATGCAAAATTGATAGCTCTTTTTATGAAGAACGCTGTGAAATTTATTCTTTCCTGTTGTGATAGTAATGCTGCCAAATATGTGATCTTCAGATTCTGCTCTGTGCCTAAGTTCATGTCTTAAGATTTTTCAACTAGCACTATTTATTTTTCATGATAATCAATGGTGACAAGAAAATCAAATACCCCATCCTCAAGTGCCTCAGGGAGGTTTTCACCCTCAGATGTGTCCTTTATTTTTACTTTTTCACGGTCAAAAGGTGCCTTTCAGTTTTCATCTAGTGACCTATCTTTTTTTATTCTATTTATTTCACTTTTATGACTGAAGGATTTGATGCTTCTGCCAAAATATGCTAGTTTACAAAGATCCATCATGAAACTTGCTTTATGATCACCCAATGGAATGCCTTGTCGTAATCCCATGAATTTAGCAATAGCTTCGTCATTTTCAAATGTGTCCAATATAGGTGCCCCCTGTTGGTCCCAATCGATGAGGTTAGGATATATGAGTGAAAGGGTAATGGATGAAGGGTGTTGGCTAGAGGAAGTGGTAGAGATCATGAAGATGGAGGTTTCTTGAAAAAGGTCGGTGATATGGAGGGAGGATTTGTCGATGGTATCCTTCTTAGATGTCTTAATTCTGAGGAAGCAATAGTTACCTTACATGAAATACATGAAGGTGTCTGTGGATCGCATTCTTCTAGCCCTAGTCTTGTTAAGAAACTTCTACGAGCTGGATACTATTGGCCAACTATGGAAAAAGATGCACATCAATTTGCAAAGAGATGTCTACAATGTCAAAAACATGGGGATCTAATACATGCACCAGCACATGAACTTCAACTTATCACTACTCCTTGGCCTTTCTCACAGTGGGGACTTGATCTCATAGGTAAAATCCATCCTATTTCATCAAATGGTCATAAGTTCATTATAACCTCCACTGAGTACTTCACAAAGTAGGTGGAAGCAATACCAATGACTTACATTACTAGCAAGAAAATATCCAAGTTCATCTTACATTATATCATTTGCCGATATGGAGTTCCTCAAGCCATTATCACTGATAATGGTCATCCTTTCAAGAAATAAGAGGTTAGAGATCTTTGCAACAAGTTCCATATCTAACATAGATTCTCTACACCTTACTATCCTCAAAGTAATGGCCAAGCTGAGGCTTCTAACAAAACAATCATCAAGATCCTTAAAAAGATAGTCAATGAAGCTAGTCATGATTGGTATCTACAACTTAATCCGGCATTATGGGCTTATAGAACAAGTATCAGAACTCCCATTGGTGCTACACCTTATGCTCTCGTGTATGGCATTGAAGCTATCTTACCTATTGAGGTTGAGATCCCCTCACTGCGAGTATCCCTACAGCATACTATCTTAGATGAAGAATATAGAGTATCCAGACTCCATGATCTTGAGCTATTAGATGAATGACATCTTACAACACTCAATCATCTCCAAGTCTATCAAAATTGGCTACACTGCAGCTACAACAAAAAGATCAGAGAATGAAGATTTCAAGTTGGAGATCTTGTCCTTAAAGAAAATCAAAGGAATCAGCAACACCGTGAGAAATAGGGTAAGTTTGAAACTAATTGGCTTGGTCCTTTTGTCATCACATCAGTCTATGGATTAGGTGCATACACTCTCTCCACACCTGAAGGTATTCCCTTGGATGAACCAGTTAATAGCATTCATCTCAATAAGTTCTACCCATGAGTCTCAGCATATCCCGTAAAAACAAAAAACCCATCCAATAGTGAAAACCACCTTGTGATGCTTTGGATGACAAAAAAAGTACAAGATAAATAATTTGTCCTCTAGTGAAAACCTGGTAAATAGGCACCTTGGATAAGTACATAGTGAAAACCTGGCAAACATGCACTATGTGTAGAGACCAACCTCCATCATTCACTTAGTTTGTTTGATCACAGCTTTCCATGACATCCATCTACTATCTTGCCGCCATAATCCATATCATAATCCACTACTATCCTATATAAACCATTATCCCTTATCCATCCATAATAAAAGCCTTTCTGTCCTTGCCTCTACCATGCTATCTTTGTAGTTTGGAATTCGTTGGGGTTAAGATATCATTTGGCACCTTAGCACACTATCTGCATGACCGCATTCATCGTAGCATCTTCCTAACAATCTTCATTCCACACTGGGGGCACTTGGTAAGCCTTATTTGGAAGTGGATACCTACAGCTCCAGTTCATAACATTTCAACCAAACACTGCAAACATCCGAAACCAAAACCAAAGAACAACAAGAACCCAAAACCAAGACATAGCAAAAATCCAACCAAAACAACCAAAACAACAAAAAACACAAAAAAATCAAAACATCCCAAAAATCCAAGAAATAAAGTTGAGCCTTTAACATCAACCATCAACATAATAAGCAAGAACTACATCTCAACTCTATTGTTCAAAGCCTTGATCCCGTGGATACAGGGTATGTAGGCAATCTGAGATGCAAAGGAAGCACTCTAATTCAAGCACAGACGATAGCCCCTCTCTCGTCATCCATCTTTCATCTTTCTTCTAATCATCCTGCAATCTTTCATCTCCCTTTCTTCTATCTTTCATCACTTACATCATCAATAAGCTTAGAACTACATATTCATCATTTCTTGTCATCATTGTAAATGTGCTTTGATCCCATGGATACAAGGTATGTAGGTAGTCTGGAATATGAAGGAAGTATCTAGTACGCAAGCACAGACGATCCACCCCATCTTAATCTTCTTTCATTTTCCATCTTCTTCTCTTTGACTAGCTCAAGCAAGAAACAGACTATGCACACTAGCGAAATCTCAAAGCACTTTAATAAATTAGGGATAAGCTAGAAGCTATTTGTCTGCATGCCTTAAGCCAACATCTACTATAGCATTTTATCAACATCTTTAGCCTTCAATAGGATACAGCTTTCCTCTCAACAAGGCACTAGATTAATCCATCCAAGTGCACTTAAATTTGGCAAGAGAACATGATGACAATATCTTTTATTTTATCTTTTGATTTATCTTTTGTCCCTTTCCTATGTCTAATCAAGACTGCCTTGATATATCATATCTTGGTATGTTGCGATGAAGTATGGAATGGGGCATGGTCATATTGCTTTCGTATGCCATGTCTGTGGGATGATCTTATTCTCTTCCTATGCATATTGGTATCTTGTACGTGTTGGGATTAGTATCTTGCATATCAATATCTCTTGCATTTGAGAAGCTAAACAGTTTCTTATACATTTGAGACTATTCTATGCTAAGACTATTTCCATACATATAACTAGCAAGATGTCATTATGTGCAGTGGAGATAAACTCAAACCTTTGCTTGTAGCGTCAAAGTCCATTCTGAAACACTAGCTGCTATTCATATCTTGTGTATGATGATTCAACATCTTGACCTCATGTGTTTAGACAAGATTGCAGTACGCTAGTTATGCATTGGATACCTCGACACCTTGGTCTTTTATACCCTGGTGTATAACATCCATATCCTATATCAAACATAAGGATTGCATTTCTTTATTTTTGAACAATTACTTTAAAAGTTGTCATATCATTTCTCCATTCCATCATCATCTTATATAGTCCTCAACCAAGATCAATCATCTTTCCTTCATCACCCTTTCCACTTTCGTCATTTCTCGTCTTCACCCTGCAAAACAAGTGTGTTAGGCATATATAAGTCCATATCATTATCATAACCTCATTATTATCCATTACCATTATGTGCATTTTCATTACCATACATTTCCATTAGCATACGATACTTCCATTATTACCATTTGCATATTCGTATCATTTGCATAAACATCCATATAGATCATAAAAATACAAAAAAAATGCATAACATCATAACATAAATGCATCCATAATTATTACAACATCATAGGTAATCAAAGTCATCATATATATATATATATATATATATCACGTGTGTTAATATACAAGTGTCTACAAATACAACATGGGCTATCCATGAGCCATCAAAGAATGTATGTACAATCAGCTCATAGGCCTCATCATGATACAAAATATACAACAAAACAAAGTAGCCCTAGTGACTACTGGTAGCTCCCTCACCCTGTCTGCCATCACTGGGTCTTGCACCTGGCCTACCATCTTTAGGAGGCCCCATCGCCAAAGCTTATCACCATCATGATAGATCTCCAACACTTGAAGCACCAACACTCTAGGGAGCTCTAGATGTTCTAAAGACAACAAGCACAAATGAGCCTATTTGCCCTTGAGGGACCTACTTATAGCCCCTTTCCATACCCTAATTCTCCTATACCAAAGCCTATTTTCTTCTAAACCATCCCCATTACCCCACCCAACCCCATTTTCTTCGTGTCAACCTTGTATCTAACCTTTCATCCTATCACGAGCCAACCCATCCCTTCCTAGTTAGCCTGGTTTACCTCTCAATGGGGCATCACCTACCAGTTACACTAGGGCATCACCTTGTTTATCGAGCAAATTATCATATCTTCTTTGACACAACGCTCTAACAAACATTGTATCAAAGAGGGGCAAAATGTAGATGCCCAAAATTGACCTAATTATCATTAGCATCAAAATATTGTATTAGCTATCATCTGCATTTGTCTAACACACTTGAGCAATTTCCCTATCACTTATTTCTTCTATTAATTAAATAAATTTATATTTATTTAATTAATTCATTATCTATTTCTTCTATTTTCTTCAATCTATAATTAAATAATCTTTAATTGTTTAATTATCTTTATTTCTATCTATTTTAATTAAATAAATCTTATTTATTTAATTAAATTCCCTTCATAATCCCACTTTCCAATTAATTAAATAAATATTATTTATTTAATTAATTTCCCTTATCATTTATCTCCATAAGTCGACATGTGTGCCTCTTTCATTTAAAAACTTGTGAGGTACATCTTTTATTTAATATCTTTCACATGTAGTACTTTTTATGTACACGGTCACACATAAGCCTTATCTTCTCTCCACTTGTCATTTACACATTCATCTATGATTATCATTTAATCTTATCCATTCACATAGCCACAAAATCTCCACCATTGATTGATTTTGGTTGAGGTTTATATAAACACCCTCTCATTTCATACTACATCGATCCATCATTTTCATATAGCGTCTACATTATCATCGTGAGCATATTGAGCACTTTAGCATCCATCTAGCATATTATCATTATCATCCATCCATCATGGAAGTTTTTATCTTCATAATTGTTCATTGTTGAGAAGCAATTCATATCATAAACAAGGAATCATACAATCTAGGTGATATTGTTCTTGAATTGCATGCTTTTGATTTCACTTGGATTCAATTCTTTGATGGTGGTAGGATTAGGTTTTCAATTATATGCTTGATCTTATTAACCTGATTTTTACCTATCACATAAATAATCATAGAAAATGTTTGAATTAGAGCAAAATAGGTCTGATACGAACAAAAAACTAGATACATACCCAGAAGAGTTGCCAGGTGATTTGTGATGCTCTTGAAAGCTGGAATAGACCAAAAGTATCACCAAACTTTGATCTTTGATGAATCTTTATGCACTTGGGTTGATTTTACCAGGGGATTTGTTTAGTATAGTTGCCATGGTGTTGAAGAAGACTACCCTGAATGGCAAAATGCACTGAAGAATACACCAAATTCTTTAATGGATGATAGAGTTCATCAAACTGGTCCCACCAAGTGTGCTAGAAATTGTTGTCATGTGAAATTGAACCCTACTTGGAGGCTGTCCAACCATTCCAATGACACAATGGGATTGATCTCAAGGTGTGGGACCTTGCAGATGAGATCAGAGCTCCAGCGAAGGTTGGTTCCTCTTTCTGAGCTTAAGACTCAGAGAATTAAGGTAAACCTATAATAATGATCACCAGGGAAAAGGTATAGAAGAAATGTAGGAAGGAAAACTGTGATACACCAAGATTTAGGGTGTTCAGATGCAACTGTCACAACACAGTAATGATCTCAAAGCTGAAGGGGATTCACACAGACTCATGCAAGTCCAAATAGAGGTTAAGAAAGAGAGATGAAACTATGAAAGGGATTGTTTTATCCACAATACACAACTTGCATCCATCAAACAAATATAGTGCAAGAACAATGAGAGAGGCAAAATTCAATTTATATTGATCATAGAGGCTAAATAGTCATTACAAAAGAAGAAGAATTTGTTATAGGCATGAAATAGACACAAAATGGCAGACTCTCCATTGGTGAACTAGTACAGAGACATTAGAGGCTCAGGAAAAGAGTACAGTCCATCAAATCTGCCTAGTTCTGGAGAAAACCACAATGTCAAACCTACAAGGAACTTCCTGCCTCTGGAAATGACCCAGTGCAGCCAACCAACCATTTTTACATCTTACTTTCATGTATATATAACATTTTCAAATTGTTGTAGCAACCCCAGACATTGGATTTTGGTCAATCAACTTGATTTATGCACCCATGCTGCATTCAATTCTGGCCCAGAGGCCCTGTTAGAAGATATGTAGAATTTGAGGAATGCCCATCCTTGGTGTGTTTAAGAATTTGTGGCCTGGAAGACCACCCATATCCTATGCACCAATTTGTCCTTGAAAGAACCTACAAAAGCATGGTCATAGAGGGTACTTCATCTTACTCATTCATAACTGGTCCTTTTGCATTGAAGTTTTCCACTGTTTCAGCAACCTGGAAACACGATCTACAGCTATGGTGTCACCTAGAAGTGCATTTTCAAGCACCGAGAAAAGTCATGCCTTTTAAAATCCTTTTACAATACTTCAAAATATTTTAAACTAACTTTAAAATATTTCAAAGCAATACATTATAGTGCATGCTTTAATATTACATTGATTTTGCCCCATCAACAAAATCTCACTTTTCAGAACTATCTCTCCTTGGCCCTTTATCTACTATTTTGCCTTATTGGCAAATCTCCACTTTTACGAACCATGGCTTCTTCTTTTCTTCAGTCGGTGATTTCTCCATTTTCAAAACTTTCCTCTTTGTTAGTGAAATCCATCTTTTCTAACTTGGCAGCTTTCCTTCCCATTTTTCCTTATCGGTGAAATCTCTATCTGGCGAACTTTATTTTTATGTCTCCCTCTTCTCTACCTTTGGTTCTCTTTATCACCTTATCAACAAATTCTAGAAAACACGAACCACTTGCTCCTCATTTTGTCGATTCTCTGACCAACCAAGTTTTTCAACTTTTTTGCCTTATCGGTGAACTCCTTTTCAGAACCACTAAGCTGGCCTCATTTTCCTTTAGATGGCAAATTTTTCATTTTACGAACTGCCCCATGTCTTAGCCACTTTTCACCTTGTTGGCAAATTTCCCACTTGGTGAACAATCTCCCTTTGGTGCTTGGGCCTTTCTTCCTTTGGGCTCCTTTGTCAGCGATTCGCCTTATCGACAAACCTTAGAAAGTTTGAACTAATGGACAAGTTTGAGCTTTCACCAATTCACTAGCAAGGCCTTCCTTTTCTCCTTAGCCGCTTCCTTCTTAATGAAGATATCCCTACTGCCTCTTTGCCTTCATCATTCCTTCAGTTAGTGAACTTGCCAATCAGCGAACCAAAATTTTGTCGAACCAATATTTTTCCAAAAAGGCAAACATTTGCCTTCCTTTACTTAGCCATTTTTGCTGCTTGCACATCCCTTAGTCAGCAAACTGGTGAATTGGCGAACCACCGAACCAAAGGTTTGCCAAAATGAAAATTTTCTGACTAAGGCAAAAGCTTAGAATTTTTTGGGGATTTTTCTAGGTTTTGCTAAGGGGAATAGTTCTTCCATTTCATGTGTCTCAGATTAGATATTTTTACAGAAGAAGGGATTTTTTAAGGGAAATTTGGGCTATTTGACCTAGGAAAAATATGTCAACAGGTTTGATGACTAAACATAACATAGAGATAGTCTCATTATGTTGTCCCTAGTCTCACAATGATAGATTAAGTGTTATCGGCCATAAAACACTGAAATACTCAAGTTCTATTGACCAAAGAGACTTACAAAAATACTCCTTTACTATTGGCCATGTAGAAAATAGATATATCTCTCTGCTATTGGCCATAGAGACACAGAGAAGTTTAAATATTTGACAGCTTCATAAAAACACAGAGGTTTATAGATTTGATGGCCTCAAAAACTAAAACAAAGTCTCTCCATGCTTATTGGCCTCAAGTCTATCACAAAGCCAATTGAATAAGAAAAATAACTAAACTAATGTTATCTTAGCTAGTCTCTTAATAATACAGTGATACACTTTCTACTAAGTTTTCACAAGATTTAATACTGATTGGTTGAATAAAGATTGTAAAAGCTATTGGTCATAAATAAGGCTTAACTGTCTTATACACACAATGACAAATAAAACCTATCGACTTCTGATACCATAGTGAGGTTCTAAGCTCTCAGCTTCTTAATACACAGTGATATATGAAGTTCTTCTGCATTTCATTATCACATCTATAGAGTTGATAACAAACATGAGAATTCTTAAACTCAAAATAATGATTTCTAGGAAAGAAAGAACCTGAGAGTTTGAAAGTTTAAACATTGTTCTTCAACTCTCTAGATTTAAATACTACATGTTGTCCATGTCCACATCCATGGAACTCTGCTACTGACCCCTTGTATCCATTAGTCTCTCTCTCTCTCTATGTATATCGAGAGAAACTCCTATGGAGATAACATCCAACTCTCCTCCCAAAACTATTCCTTCTTTAAATCCTATATCAATACCTTCTTAACTTCCATGAAGGCTTACATATTAAAGGAGGTAATGGTCATATTAAATTCTTGACCACTCCACCATCCTGTGAGGCCTTTGACACATTCAAAGCCTTAAAATGTACTTTACTCGCATGTAAACAAAGGAGATTTATGGTCGTTAAAGACCACTTTGTGGTCGTTCAAAAGGTCCCTCCTTATTCTCCAATACCATCATGGAGTTAAGGGAGTCAAACACCAAAACTTAAGTAAAGTGGTTTGCATTCAATTGCAAGCATACCACGTTCTCTTGAGAGCTCACATTAATTAAGTATAAGTTATACTTATACATAACATTAATATAAAATAAATATAAACATATATCAACATAATGTTTGCATATACATTGTTTACTAATGTCGTTAATAATAATTCAACAAGATGTGTAAACAGGGTCAAGGTATTCTCCCCTCGCAATCTTACGTAAACATCAAAATAAATAGATAAGTTACCAACCAGAAAACTTATCAGAAAGTACGGATATTGAAATAGTTTAATGCTTAATAATATTATTATTTATGAATATAACTATATTCATATCAAACAAGGACTAATGACTGTCGACCATTTCCCTATTGACGGTCAAACTTTCCTGACATAATCTTAGCAAAATTTACACTAAGAAATCCTTACGACAAATCAATAACTATTGAGTCAAAACCAATTTAGACCAAATGGGTCGAGTACCACTTACCCAACTCAATGAGGGTTCATTAAATTGTACAATCACAAGACTAAGATGGCAAAAAACTATTCTTTTCCAAATGTCTATTTCGATGATGCTCTCTCTCTTTCTCAAAGGGCGGAAACCTATTTCTTGAATACAACTTACAATCACCAAACTGGGATTAGTGCATCATTAGTAAATTCATAAACCTTATGAAATCAAAACATCTTGACATCATATAATCACATGTCAATTCTAGTCATATAAACATAAACTCATGAAATCATTGATTTTTCCTGACATTTTCACTAAACGTCAAATCACTAAATCATGGAAAATTATCTACTAATTACATACAAGTAAAAAGTAAAACATAGTCAAAATTAGGGATGTGACAATATCAGCAACCTGCTTTGAAGACTAGAAAAAAGTCAAGTTGATTATCTACCCATGAATAAGCTCTCAAATAAAATGTTGGAGCAGCCAAGATCAACTAGCAAAGGCCAAACAACTTCCACAAAGCTATAAACACAAAATAAGCCTAATTGATATGTTCAAGAGATAATTAGAATGTAAATAGATGCCTTGTATAAATAGGCATGAGAGAGAAGATAGGATAGTCAAACACAATGACTGACTAACCTTCCTAAGATGCGACACTTGTGAGCTCAAGTGACAAGTGCTCATGCAAAAGGCAAGTAGACATGTAATAGGTGTCTCATAAGAATGAGAACACATGTCTTCACCACATGAGGTGAGACAAATTTAAAAAAATCCTAAGTAAACTTAAGCTAAGTGTTAATAGGTCAATTCTAGTCAAAGTGATATACTAACTAGTACATAAAGACCTTATTTACACTAACACCCCCACTTAAGTGCAACTTAGGGAGAAGTGATACAAATATGATGGGTCTTGGCTACTAGGCCATGTTAGGTATCCATGTACAAATGAATTTCTCAAAAGAAAAGTAAAGGAGAAAAACTAGTGGGAAAAACCCCTCTCCAAAAGAGAAATGGTACAAGAAAATATAGTGCCTCCCTAGTTTTGGCCTTATTGAGGCGACATCAAGGTATGAGATTTAGATTTCATGTAATGTTGAGATACTAACATTTCATTTATGTTGATATCCTTGGTGATGATGATGTTGTGATTTGATGATTAGAGCTATTGTTACATGAATATGATGTACTGACTGATGTATTATGTTAGAGCTCATATTGTGATTAGGTGTACACGTGGAGAGGATGACACTATGACATTGGCACACTGTGCGAATGATTAGGGATGTTGGAATCCTCCCATGTGGATTATTAATGCTTCAACTATTATATGATGTATATGTGCACATGTTGTAATGGGTTTTCAGTGATACAGGTGCCAGGCATCGACTCCACCTATCTTCACAGGTCTGAGTGTGCCTAATGCCCAATGGTGGTGAGTTGGAGATGACACATTGGCCATACACCTTATCCTTTCTATCGTTCTCATTCGGGGATGAGTTTTCATGTCGGGTTATGCCTCGAACACCATCCAGTACTATCCGATGGTTTTCCCCTTCTGTGAGTCAGATCCGTATGACCCTTGGAGTTGAGTTTGTCTCAGTGGCGTTATGTTAGCAACTTGACCTTGTGTATTGCCTTCGTGTGTTTGGTTTTATTATAATTTTATTGTGGCATAGAGTCGGTGAGTTGACTTAGTGGTTAGTTCCTTATGGGATTCCTTTTGTGTGTGTGTTTGTTTAATTATTATTTATTGTGGCTTAGTGTTAGTGTATGGTCTGGGTAGTTTGTTTCCCATATGGAGTTCGTGAGATGGACTTTTTCTAAGCCTATGGTTGTGTATGTAAGTTTTTAAACCAAAAGAATTTAATAGGGGGGGATAGTCTTCTTTTGACCTAGAAAAAAGTAATATTTTATTCTTTTGGGGGGGGTTCTCATTCTAGACCACAACTACTCCTATTGGGGAATTTTTTTTTGGGGGGGGGGGAAGGAGGAGAAAAATGAGGGTTGGGAGAAGGCAGAAACAAAAAAGAAAATCACGGATTTGAGCTCTCTTCTTCTGTAGTTTTTTAGAATTCCAGGTAAGTGGGTACCTCCTCTTACTCATTTACGTTTACCAGAGCAGTTGCAGCTAATTTCATGCATTCGAAGGGTTATCTCTGTTGAAAATTTTTAGTGGATGTCCATACTTTGTTTTACTAGCACATATTATTGTTTAGATTTCTAGTTTTCCTTACATGGTTGCCTAAACAGATTATATCTATATCTCCCTCTTTCTTAACAATTTAAACATTCAACTGTGAGTCTTTAATTCACCTACGAATACTAGGGTAGTTGTTTCTTTAGAGAATGATCAAACATTCTTTCCTTTATCGAATCTTCTTGGGTGTCCTCACCTTGTTCAAAGCTCCCATTCTAGTTCGAGCTGGGAGGACGCTGCCCACATTGTGAAACTTGCTTTATAACTGTAACTTCATTTGCTTGAAATAATCTTATGGCCATAGAGATTTAACCTTACACCTGCCTCTTTGCTTTACTAAAGTACGATAACTTTTTTTTATCAAACTCATTAGTGTCTTTCTTGCCATCGTGCTAGGCTATGAGACCACATTTTTTTTGAGGCATTCTGTTTAAATGGTTGTCGTGCCTTCCCTATGCTACCCTCTTGGCATAGGCAGGGATGATGTAGTAAGGGTGTGGAGTCTGCATTTACATCCGCTAGTTACATTTGCTTAAAAAAAATTTTCTAAAGACTTTTCAACAAATCTATTTTGTTCTTATCCTGCAGCCACTACTTTCCATGAGACCACGTCTCTTGGGGCTTCCTGTCAAATAGTTTATGTGCTTTGTCTTGGGATCCACATTAACATACATGTTGACCAAGGCATTTGGAACTACAAAATCTGACATAAATCCCCCACCTATTATACATTAATGGATGTCCATACCCCATCGAACGCTGTCATTTGGCATAGGCAGCCAGGATGCGGTTAAAGGTTGTGGAATTCAACTTTATACCGGCCAGTATCATTTCCTTAATAGTTTATATATCCTATTCAATAGATCCTTTTGTGCATATCCTACGATTATTGCATGCCGTGAGATGACACCGATTTGAGGCATTCTGTCAAATAGTTGCGCACCCTGTCTATGCGCACACATTTTGCATATATGTCTACCATAGCACTTCAAACTTAACGTTCGATAAAGTGCCCTTTCCATTATGCTTTGATGGATGTCACTTCCACAAGAAAAATGTCCCTGTTTAAAATGATGAAAATGGTTTCCATCTATCACAACATTTTCTATTGCAACAATTTTGGAAATAAGTTTCATTGCAATGTGACCTTCAGCACATACTCTAAGATACTTAAAAACTCCAAATAGTTGCTCTATGGGGCATGTTTAGCAAACCAAATGTGATTGCCAACTTCTCACTATGAAGGCAGACAAAGTTTTCCCATTCCTCCTCTTCCTCAACATTAAGTAAATGTCTTGAATCTGTAGTGCACCTGTTTAGGGGCCAGGCACTGTAGACCTAGTGAAGGTAGCAGCATGGGAATTATTATCTATGACTGCTTGGGAATTCCATTTTATAAAGGACAATATTGTTTCCCTCAAGATTCCTTTAAAGACCCTTGGGGACTCGATTTCATGCTCTTTGACTAACGTATTCATAGAAATGGTTATACCCTTGTTATTGACATAGTAACATTTATGTGTAATGCCTCATGTGTGGTCTGCATGTGCTTGCTTAATGCTTTTGAATGCAAGTTGAGCTTGTCGGTCATGGGTGTAGATGGTGGGGTAGGCTTGGAAGTGGTTTTCAATGTGGCATTGAGCAAGAGTGCTCACTTGTTCGCCTGTTGGAGGAGATACGATTTCTTGTGTTTTGTGATTGGCACGAGAATATGAGATGTGTACCTTCGTATGGTTGCTTCCTTATCGATGCCCCTATCCTCTCACCCCTTCTTATTTAAGTAGTACCTTTATTGGCATGGTTGTCATGTGCTTAAGATGTGTTCATGTGAACTATGTGACATTGAGGTCTTCCTTGTGTGGTTGTGTATATGAGTCTTCCTTCCCCTCTATTTTTATGCTTGTGTTTGGGCCTTGTGATCATCTCTGAGCATGTGGGGTGGACCTTTGAGATTCTACATGGTAGGGTAGTGTACACCCACCACCATTGGGGTCATGTTTTCCATGATTGATCTAACTTTGTTGCGGTTGTCCTTCATCTTCAGCCTGTGAGCATTGTGTAATTCTTCAGTCATCTATTTGTATTCATGATGTAATCTTATACTTGTAACATTGTAAAGTGTAACTGTATGCTACTCATGTTGGAGAATGTTGTGATCTTTATATGTATTACAATTTTACTGACTATGTAATTTATTTGATCTCATATGATTCGTTAGCTGTTATTAACACATATCTCCTTTGGTATTTATCTGAAAATATATAATGTTGGTTTGAAACTTGATCTTAGCTTTTTTTCTCTTAATGTTCTTATATGTCAAATGAATGAAATTGTATCTCATCTACCTTTGAATGTTTTCTTATCCTATCTATAATTAAATTTATGTTTAAAAAACTTCTTTCTATATTGATGATTAGATTTCGACGCTTATGACTGTGTCCCTTGGTTTGGTTCACCTGACAAGGTGTCATGGATGTCTTATCACGCACCTTGTTTGCCTTCCTCGCCTTTGTGCGATGGGGTCTTAGGGATAGGTGGAAAAAAAATTGGTCCTTAATGTCATGACCACATGGCTAATGCCGACATGACATGTGGTTTCTTTGTGTCATGGCCACATGGTAAATGTGGCCATGACATTTGGTATCAGAGCCAGGTTTCAACATTGGGAGCTCTAGGGTATTGCATGTTTAATTGGGCTGACATGGAGTGGATTAAGGGTGGTTTGACCCTCGTCCTACTTCATGTAGTTACAAGAGTAATGTTATGGACTAGCAATCAACCTTCATCTTGGAGGAATATCCATCCTCTCATCTTGTTATTGTGGTGGCTTTGTCACATGATTATTGTAGTCTTCCGCTTGTGTTTTTGTTGAGATTGTGTTCCTCCTTGTTGATTCTCCTTGTGAGTAGGTTGGTCTAGATTTTGAAGGTTGTGTTGGACCCCTTTTCCTTGCCCTTGTGTAATTTGTAGAGTGTGGTGTTGTTCCCTAGTATAAACTTTATGTGGTTGGGATTAGAGGTTAGCATCGTGGGAACATTTAGTCTCGTGTTTGTACCTTGATATATATGTTATGATTTTGGACGTGAAAGTTATGATGGTCTGATTTTATGTTTGGGTTCTTTGAAAGAATAATAAAGTCTTAATGCTTGTCTGATTAAGTCTTGCATTGTGTACTTTGCATGTGTGATTGCATTATAGTAAACGTAAAAGATTAAGAAAGAAAGGGGTGCAATTGAGTAATATGTGTGGTATTGCTAAGAAATAATTTATGTTTTTGTAATGATACTAGGGTGAATGGTGTGCTTGTTGATCATTTGTTAAATACTTCCATAATGGAAATTTTGTATATTATAGCTTGGTTCTTGTGTGAATTTGATATCATGTATGCATACCTTGTGCGGAAAAGATGTTAAGCATCATATGGTAGAATACTAAATTAGGGACTTAAGCTTTTAATTAGACTATTCTTATGGTAAGACTCTATCGTATGAACTTTGTGTTGGATAAATATGTGTTTTTTTTGTAGTGCATAGGTAGGGTTATATGGTTTATCGATAGCTCCATGATGTGTGAGATGTTGTGAGTCACCATCTTGCGAGTTAAAATGATGTGTTTTAATTCAATTATGACCTAGTATGCAATTGCTAGTATGTTGGTATACTTGTTGGGGTGTATTGCATATGTCTCTAAATGTGAAGTTATGGTTAGATTCCATTTATACCTTAGAAAGGTTAATTCAAATTAATGTTAGATAGACTTCTTAGAAACCTTTATGGTAAATATTATGTGATTTTGTGTATATAAATCCTTCTACTTCATTAAGTAATGAACAGTAAAGGAAAATTGTGTTATGTGTCACCCTGTGGATGTGAATACATGTTATGAGAGTACTTGCTATGTGTTGTGAATATCTTGTACATGATTTGTGTACTCATGAGCTTGTGATACTAGGTATCCATCCATGGGTTGAGTGTATACCTACAAGTATTGTGGAGTCATGCTTGTGTGGTTGCTTGTTTGTATACCTTGTAAGGTCCAACCTTGGAGTTGGAGACCTTCCATGTGTGGAGTTAAGTAGTGGAGAGGAAGAACATAGGAAGCTATGGTGACATGTTGTGACATTGGTTTGGGTTAGCCCAACCAACCATACTTTCCTATGCAAGAGTACCCCCTACTTCTTCTTAGTGAAAGGACCTTTGAGACGTTCATAGTGATATCCTATCATGCATTGTTTCCTTAATGGTACTATTGACATCTAACTTGGGAAATTTGGTTATGGTTTGGGTATGGGCATGTGAGTTGCTCGAGGCCATGTTACTTGGTGTAGGTTTGCTCTTACCTTTGGTTTTTTATTTTGAGTTGGATGTATAGTAACTTAGAAACATTGGCACTATGATAGAGTTGGCATTTATACAAAAGAAATACATGTTTAATTTTGATCATATCAGAGTATTAATTGAGTTGCTTTGGACTTATGCTATGTTATGGTAATTACGCGCATCGACACTTGGTTGAAAAGATGCAAATAGTAGTGATTCCACACCACACTAATGTTCCAACATAGTGTTGGTGATGATGATGTTTTACCTTTGAGAAGGGCATGATTCCACGTAGTCATACGTGAAGGCACATTTGATAATACCTGCCTACATGATGCTATTACATTGGTTGTGTTTGCATAGCACATGTAGTGATCATGATTTCCCTCCTTCCTTATTGGTGACTTAATGTTAGTCACATTGTGACGTAATGTGCAATTTCATGGTTTGTGATCTTCTTTCGGTTACTGGTGACTTTATTTATCTTGCTTGTGATGACCAGCGACATTATTTTATCTTGTCTGTAAGTAGCTTAGACACAAAAATTTGAATTTTCCCTCTTCACGTGACTCTTGTGGCTACACTGATTTATTATTGATTTACATGCATTTATTCATTTTATTGTTGATTTTGGAAACTTCTTCTTTTGGTATTTTTGTAAATCTGTGTTGTCTACGCTAGGTTCTTTCTGTTTTCAAATGTCGGTCTTGTGTTGTGCTATTCTTCTCACCGTGTCGATGGAGCAACCTCTGGTTGAGTGTATATAAGGAAGAAGGTGTGGGAAACTTTTGAGGAAGGGGGTAAGTGTAGGCTAGCATGGGCTGGTCATTATCCACTTACCTTCCTAGTGATTTATGTTCTTATGTTGACTATCTCTTGGAGGCTAAACCCCTTATACAAACAAAAGGTAGGTCATTTGTGGAAATGTATGGAGGGGCCCCTAGGCATGTGGCCTTGAGACCATCATTCCACTTGATTCTTGGAGATTTGGTTACTTGACACTGATATTTGGTTATGCAATTCTTTGAAGAGACCATTGCGTACCCATGGACCTATATGTGAACCATGTGTTGTTATCCCTGTGATGTGGATGAATGAAAATGGTTGTTTAGTTGTAATATTTGCATTTAATGTATTTGCATGTGATTTGATGCTTTCTTTGTAAACATGTTGTACGATGTGTGTTTGTATGCTCTATTCTTGAGGTGGTTTCTTATGAAAGTTAGAGAATTGAAAACTTTTTGTATTGGAAAGTGCAAGTTGCTGCAATTTATGAGAAAATTATGTGGCTATTGAGACAATGATTCTATGAAATTGAATCTTATGGCATTATTCTTTATTTTGATTAGAGAAAAATTGTTATATACTAACGTATACTTTAAATGGAATTGAGTGCCTTGCCTCTTCTTCACCTGGATACTAGGATATATTGCACATAGTTGGGTATATCAAAAGGAATATGATCACCTGAGTTTAATTATTAATATTGAGTTTCATGGACTAATGTGTGCTATGGTAACTCCTTAGCGTTTGTGACTTCCAAGAGTAAGTCAATCTCTTGAGGGGAAGTGTGTAATGCCTCCCTAGTTCTAGCCTTATTGAGGCAACATCAAGGTATAAGATTCAGATTTCATGTGATGTTGAGATATTGACATTTCATTTATGTTGATATCCTTGACGATGATGATTTTGTGATTGGATGATTAGAGCTATTGTTACATGAATATGATGTACTGACTAATGTATTATGCTAGAGCTCATATTGTGATTAGGTGTGCAAATGGAGAGGATGACACTATGACATTGGCACACTATGTGAATGATTACGGATGTTGGAATCCTCCCATGTGGATTATTTATTCTTCGACTATTATATGATGTATATGTGCACATGTTGTAACAACTTTTAAGTGATGCAAGTGCCAAGCATTGACTCCACATGGCTTCACAGGTTTGAGCATGCCTAATGCCCAAAGGTGGTGAGTTGGAGATGACACATTGGCCATATACCTTAGCCTTGCTATCGTTCCCATTCAGGGACAAGTTTCCATGTCAGGTTATGCCTCAGACACCGTCCAGTACTATCCGATGGTTTTACCCTTTTGTGAGTCAAATCCGTATGACCCTTGGAGTTGAGTTTGTCTCGGTGGCGTTGTGTTAGCAACTTGACCTTGTGTATTGCCTTCGTGTGTTTGGTTTTATTATAATTTTATTGTGGCATAGAGTCGATGAGTTGACTTAGTGGTCAGTTCCTTATGGGAATCCTTTTGTGTGTGTGTTCATTTAATTATTATTTTTTGTGGCTTAGTGTTAGTGTATGGTCTGGGTGTTTTGTTTCTTGTATGGGGTTCGTGAGATGGACTTTTTATAAGCCTATGGTTATGTATGTAATTTTTTAAAGCAAAAAAATTTAATAGGGGGGGATAGTCTTCTTGTGACCTAGAAAAAGGTAATATTTTATTCTTTTGGGGGGATTCTCATTCTGGACCACGACTAGTCCTACTGGGAAATTTGGGGGGGAAAAAAGGAGGAGAAAAATGAGGGTTGGGAGAAGGCAGAAAAAAAAGGAGATCACGGAATTGAGCTCTCTTCTTCTATAGTTTTGTATAATTCCAGGTAAGTGGGTACCTACTCTTACTCATTTACATTTACCAGAGCAGTTGCAGCTAATTTCATGCATTCGAAGGGTTATCTCTGTTGAAAATTTTTAGTGGATGTCCATACTCTATTTTACCATCACGTATTCTTGTTTAGATTTCTAGTTTTCCTTACGTGGTTGCCTGAACAAATTATATCTATATCTCCCTCTTTCTTAACGGTTTAAACATTCAACTATGAGTCTTCATTTCACCTACAAATAACAAGGTAGTTGTTTCTTCAAAGAATTATCAAACATTATTTCCTTTATCATATCTTCTTGGGTGTCCTCACCCTGTTCAAAGCTCCCATTCTGGTTCAAGATGGGATGACGCTGCCCACGTTGTGAAACTTGGTTTATAACTGCAACTTCATTTGCTTGAAAGAATCTTATGGCCATAGAGATTTAACCTTGCACCTGCCTCTTTGCTTTGCTGAAGTATGATAACTTTTTTTTATCAAACTCATTAGTGTCTTTCTTGCCATCATGCCAGGCTATGAGACCACATTTTTTTTAGACATTCTATTTAAATGATTTGCATGCCTTCCCTCTGCTACCCTCTTGGCATAGGCAGAGATGATGCAGCAAGGGTGTGGAGTCTAGCATTACATTCGCCAGTTACATTTTCTTAAAATAAAAGTTTTGAAAGACTTTTCAACAAATCTATTTTGTGCTTATCCTGCAGCCACTGCTTTCCATGAGACCATGTCTCTTGGGGCTCTCTGTCAAATAGTTTACGCACCTTATCTTGGGCTCCACATTCACATACATGTCAACCAAGGTGTTTATAACTACAAAATTTGACAAAAATCCCCCACCTGTTATGCTTTTATGGATGTCCATACCCCGTCAAAGGCTGCAATTTGGCACAGGCAGGGAGGATGTGGTCAAAGGTTGTGGAATTCAACTTTATACTGGCCAGTATCATTTTCTTAATATTTTCTATATCCTCTTCAATAGATCCTTTTGTGTGTATCCTACAATTATTGCATGCCATGAGATGACACCAATTTGAGGCATGTTGTCAAACAATTGCGCACCCTATCTATGCATACACATTTTGCATATATTTTTACCATAGCACTTCCAACCTTAACATTTGATAAAGTTTCCTTTCTGTTATACTTTGATGGATGTCACTTCCACAATAAAAATGTCCCAGGTTAAAATGATGAAAATAGTTTCCATCTATCACAACATTTTCTCTTGCAACAAGTTTGGAAATAAGTTTCGTTGTAGTGTGACCTTCGGCACATACTCTAAGATCCTTAACTACTCTAAATAGTTTCTCTACGGGGCATGTTTAGCAAACCAAATGTGATTTCCAACTTTTCACTATGAAGGCAAAGAAAGTTTTCTGATTCTTCCTCTTCCTCAACATTAAGTAAATGTCTTGAATCTGTAGTGCACCTGTTTAGGGGCCAGACATTGTAGACCTAGTGAAGGTAGCAGCATGGGAATTAGTATCTATGGCTGCTTTGGAATTCCATTTTATAGAGGGTGGATTCCTTTAAATACCCATGAAGACTCGATTTCATTCTCTTCCACTAACTTATTCATAGAAATGGTTATACCTTTGTTATTGACGTAGTAACATTTTATGTGTAATGCCTCAAGTGTGGTCTACATGTGCTTGCTTAATGCTTTTTAATGTAACTTGAGCTTGTCAGTCATGGGTGTAGATGGTAGGGCAGGCTTGGAAGCAGTTTTCAATGTGGCATTGAGCAAGAGTGCTCACTTGTTGGCCCATTGGAGGAGATATGATTTCTTGTGTTTTGTGATTGGCACAAGAATATGAGATGTGTACCTTTGTATGGTTGATTCCTTATCGCTACTCCTATCCTCTCTCCCCTTCTTATTTAAGTAGTACCTTTATTGGCATGGTTTTCACATGATTAAGATGTGTTGATGTGAAATATGTGACCTTGAGGTCTTCCTTGCGTGGTTGTGTATATGAGTCTTCCTTCCCCTCTATTTTTATGCTTGTGTTTGGGCCTTGTGATCATCTTCGAGCATGGGGGTGGACCTTTGAGGTTCCACATGGTAGGGTGGTGTGCACCCACTGCCATTGGGGTCATGTTTTCCATGACAATTCTAACCTCATTACAGTCGTCCTTCATCTTCAAACTATGAGCATTGTGTAATTCTTTAGTCATCTATTTGTATTCACAATGTAATCTTATACTTGTAACATTGTAAAGTGTAATTGTATGCTACTCCTATTGAAGAATGTTGTGATCTTTATATGTGTTACATCAGAAAATTTCCCCTTGGGGGCTTTTCCCTCTTAAGGTTTAGCTCCCGTGTCTTTAGAATGCATTTAAAGCATCATTCATGATATTTTGACATCCCGATGAGAAAACCCCAAAGTTTCATGGAAAATGGGACCTAGGGGGTACACTTGACATGATCCCTGCCTAAAATAGGGGGGAGGACTTGGACACCCATGCCTTAGTCCTGCCCTATTTTAGGTCAGGCCTAATTTAAAAGTGTCTATTTATGACGGTTATTTAGGTCCTATGCCGACATGATAAGTTTCAATTACGAAATTCTTAGCGAGAATTTTTGTAGTTGCATATATAAGCATGTTTCAACATTCATTTGTAAACTAGATGGATATTGTGAACTTGTGGCTTATGTGAAAGTGATTCAAGGCATTCATTGTGTGACAGAGTAGAATTTGTGTTGTTCTTATGTTTGTATTTACAGATTTGGCATCCATCTCCTCATGGCATGAAGAGCTTCTTCCTTCCATGAGATCTTCACTACAAGGTGATATCAATTGTATTTTCAATCATTTATCATTTGGATTTTGCCTCTATCCTGTAGGGATATGCAGTCTTTATCTGACAATGGTATTTGGAAGACTTGAATGTCTCTCCGGGGCTTGACTGAGGCAAGCCTCTAAACACCACAACCCCCAACCCATTTTTTTGTGATTACAGGTTACAGGTTGTAGGAGTAGAAAAAGTGGAGTTGCAAGAGAGTAGTGAAGACTATCAGAATTGTAAATCATAGAAGAAAATAGGGACCTGGACTCGGGCACCCGCTCATTAGTCCTTCGGATCCCGCAACTAAAGAATCTCCAGAACAACAGGAACAGGTTACAGACAAGGTTTCTAGATCCTGACAAAAAGTATGGCACTGGACTAGGGCACCTGTTGATTAGTCCCTGATTGTTCCACTTTCTGAACTTTGAAATCTAGTATGCATTTGATTGTCATTTTATATCTTTGTGCGCGAGCATTTTCTATGATTTGTCTGTTTGCTTCCAAATTTGCATAATTAGGGTTTTGAGCTCAATCGAGCTTAATTGAACAACTAAATCACACAATTCAAATTTTCCCTACATTCCAAGTGACTGAAAGCCTGATAGTAGACTTCCTACTCATTTGAAGTCCTTGAATGTTTGAGGTGAAAGGAGGATTCTTACAAACCAACCCTAAACACAAACAAATACTCTTGCATCATATTTCACCTTAAACATTTTCGGGAACCCATGTTTTAATGAATTTTGCACCTTTATGAGTGTTGTACTTCATATTTACATTCATTTTATTTATTCATATTATTATTCATCTTATTGCATTTGAAAAATTACAAAAAAATTGAAAAATTTGGAAAAATTGGCATTTTTAGCTTGCATTTTCAAATAATTTGAATTAATTGGCATTTAATTTAAATAATTTTCTATCATTATCATAAGATCTGATTTACAATACAGAAAATTTTCATTCAACATTCATTTAGATTGCATTTTCATGCTTAACTTGTTAAAAGTTGCTTGAAGTTGTGCATTTTTTTCATATAACCTAGTTTTGCATTTACTAGGGTTTGTAGTCAAAATATTGTTTCATATTTTACTACCATTTTAAAACACTCATTAGGACTGATTTCTAACTGTAGTGTTTCATCATAGTAGTTTTCTTGTAAATTTTCATGCCTAGGGTTTAAAAACTTTGATTTTTCACTAGATTTGGTCTTATTGTCTCTCTAGATTGCATCATAGGCATGTTCTAAAGGATTTTTATGCATTAATTGGCTGTTATAAAGGTTAGTATCTTCTTCCCCTCCTAAAATTCTTTATAACACCTTTTTTTTGGGCCCTTATAGTGGAAATTTGGTGAAAATTGCATATTTTGGCTATATTTTCCCTAGGGTTTGATCTTGAGTTGCACTACAAGCGTGTTGTGATAGATTTTTGGAATTAGGTGGCTGATATTACTATTACAGTTTTCTTTCCATCATAATTTTCCTCACAACACCTTTGTCATACTCTTTTGCCTTGAAATTTGGTGAAAATTTGCATATTTTGCCTATATTTGACCTAGGGTTTGACCTAGATTTGCACTCCAAGCATGTTGTGAAAGATTTTATGGCTTTGGGAAGCTTATATTACTGATATAATCTTGTGTACCTCCTAAAATGCTTTAAAAAACCTCTTTTATTGGGTCTTTGCATTGAAAAGTGGTGAAAAATTACATATTTTAGTGTATTTTCACTAGGTTTTGACTAGTCATCACTCTAGGTTTGCATAAAAAGTGTGTTGTGAAAGATATTATGGCTCTATTGGATTGATAGGAAACATATTATTTTATGCCCCTGATCAATTTCCTTACAACACCATTAAAAATATTTGAAAAAAATTAAGCATTTTTGGATCTTAACCATATCCTTCTCTTAGGGTTTGTTCTATTAGTTTGTGCATTGAGCATTGTATGTCTCTGTATGAGTATGATAACTCACTGCCCTAATAGAAATATCCCTTTAAGAAGAATCATAAGAAAAATGGGATCTAGTGCTCTTGAAGAAGAACTGACATCCCTACCTCTGAAAATCCATTGAATACCTTCTTTACAAAAGGAGAGACACAAATTTTGCAAGATATTATACCTCCTACAACCACTATGGAAGATCAAGTATTTCACGATGTCGATGAAACTATTGAGGTAGTTGCACATGTACCTAATGAGAAAATAAACAAACAAGTGATAAAGAGTTAGCCGATTTTCAAGCATTTGTTGAAACTGAAAGGATAGCAGAAGAAGCTATACCTGTGATTAACCATATAAGAGGATTGCTAAAAGAAGGACAAGATGGTATTGGTGTTATCTAAGGTTTAACACATATTGTGCAAACTAATGTCATGCTAGTGACTGAATGTGCAAAATTTATTAACAAAATGCCGTCACTATCTCATACGCAAGTATCGGCACCTATGTCGACCACGGGAATATCTACATTCACATTGACAATTTTAACAACCAATGGAAATGCTTGTAGTAATGCTACCACTTGTATTGGAGTATCTAATGGAACTAATTCACAAAATTACAAAGCTATAGGATTTAATTATTAGAGTTTGGTTTCTAAGGGGACCTCTTCTATGAATAATTTCTCTCAACCACCTATCCATTCTACTTATTCTTAGCCACCTATTACCTATTTGCAACCACCTTCCACCTATCACTATGTCTAACTACCATTGACCTATTCATAGCCTCTGCCTATTACAACTCAGGCTCAATCACCCCCTCACTTTGGTTCTAATTCCTTGCAGCAAACCGCATCTCCCAATGATGCCATCCTAAACCAACTTATGTAGGGCATGACTGCTTTACAACAAAAGGTGACAAACTTGACAAATTCTTCACAACCTAATATACCAACTTTATCATGCTCGTAATCCCCTATCTTATGCAATTTTGAAAACTCCTATGCCTAAGAGGTTTGAGACCCCTCTCTTTGAAAATATGGTGGAAAAGGTGATCCTAATACTCATGTGGCAGCATTCACGGCTATGTGTAGTGATTTTTACTTTGAAGAGGACTTGTTAGCAAAACTTTTCCTGCGATCTCTCAAAGGTACTGCTTTAGACTAGTTTTTCTCTTTACCTTCAAATTCAATACACTCCTTTTCATAGTTGGTTGATCAATTTTTACAACATTTTCAAGCAAATATTGGACCTCAAGTTTCTTTTATTGATTTAGTTCATTGCAAGCAAGGTCTAAAAGAGAAATTAACCAAGTTTATTAGTTGGTATCAATCTCTCTATGCGCAAATTTAATACCAGATGAAAGATGAGGATGTTGAAAAGGTGTTTATTACAAATCTACAACCTAACATCTGTGATAGGATTCTCTTGATGAAATATAACTCCTTTCAACATTTATGCACCAGCCTCTGTGATTATCAACTTTCACCTAGTCAATATGAAAACCAAAACTCATCAGCTCAAGTTGGTCAATCCATGGGTGGACCATCACAAAATAACTTTAAGAGGAACAATAGTAGGATTTTCATCAAGATTAATGGACTAAACTCGAATAACATTTCTCAAGTGTCTTTTATCACTAATCCGAAGAACGCACCGTATTAGCAAAGAAAGTTTACTTCGATATCTGAATCTTACCATTCTATCATGAAACAAGCTATGAGTAATAATCTTATAAAGCTTCCCCCGATAAGCCTTTGGATCCTAACAAACCTCAAGGACCTTATTTCGATGCTAATGCCTTTTGTCATTATCATTGGACACATAGACATGATACTGAACAATGTATGCATCTTAAACACAAAATACAAGACCTCGTCGACTCGAATGTGATACAGGTATCGGGTGTGAATTACAATGGAAATAAGTCAGTTGCTCTGCTGAATCAGAATTTACAAATCTTTACTAATCCTTTCCCTAAGCATACTGATACAAATATGATGGAATAGGGCATAGTGGAAGTAGATGATGATGATTATTTGGAATATGATAACATCATGGGTATAATAGAAGTGGATAAGGAAAATTTGGATAACCGACCTCGTCCACGCCAAAATAGAATTTACGCTGAGGTTCCTCCTTCGTTATCTTTACAAGGATCGGGAGATAACCATAATGCATTAGAAAAACAAGTAGAACAACCGATACAAACAACTATAACAAAGCAAAAGAGCGAGATAGTATAGGATGATTCTTGTTACTATTGTAGATTAAATTAAGAACAAAAACTTGCTAAAAATAAAAAAAGAGCAAGATGATTATCATCAGCTAGAAATAATATTGGTTCTCCTCCTCAAAAGAAACAAAAGATCTCATTTACACAAGAATCCGAGAAACAAGCATTACATGGATTTTCTGACAACAAACAAGACTCTCATAAGAACCACTCGACCTTCGCACAAAACTTGATTGAGTACCTCTCCAAGAGGTCTGCAGGCTCTAAAATTTAGTTCGATGGTACTACCAAGTAAGTATCTCTAACCCTTTATCTCTCATGATGTGTTTCCCCCTGTTGGTGATTGTTTTGATGCAATCATAACAATTAAGTTAAAATTCACATAAAATGAACCAAAACTGACTTGAAAGATATGAAGGAATCGGTTAAGATTCACTTAATCCCAAGTTTAATATGGTCAGGTCTTGACCTGTTGGGCAAATTTAGTTGGTCAATGTGAAGCTATAATGTTCAAGGGGCCTTACGTAGTTTAGGGTTTCTTGATGATTAACTGGACTCTAACTATGCAAAAGATCATAAATATCAGCAAGTTTGTTCATTCCTTTTGCATAAAATATTACTATGCTGCAAAACTTTTGAATGGTCTTCTTGAATTATTGCATCTTTCTTCCTTTTATATTTATGAAAAACTTGTCTACTTTCAAACTCTGTTGTTCATGCTTCTTTAAATATAAGACAAATTTCCTTCAAATTTCTATGTTTTAAGCTAAGTATTTTCAGATGGGTTGGGAAAAGTTAGAAAGATCTAATCTAAACTCCATTCATTCTACCAAAGGATCTAATTGTTCTATTATGCACTTTATAAGTATTGCAGCAAATTTGATCAAATCCACAGATAAAACCATAAATGTAAGTTCTGAGCATTTTCACAAACATACACATAAGATTGCAAGCTCTAAGAGAAAATGTTTCAAACACAATGAAGAGCAAGAAAACACTCAGAAGATAGATGCAAAATTCTAGATTCAATTGTATTGGAAATAGACAGTCATATAAGATTTACAATGTCTGAATGACTCTTAGCTTCATTGAGCAAACTACAGAAAACTTACAAGCTTTACAGATATAGTAAGGAAGCTAGATGTTCCACGCATTCCTTATTGCAGACACAGGCAACCTCCTTCTTCTACTTCTAAACTAAACTAAAATGCTATTTTTACAAATTCTTGCTGCTACAAATCTCTATGTAGCCCCTATGTAAAGTTTTATAGTGTATCAAGGCACAATATATAGACTTTCTGATTGTCCTCAATACAACTCAAAACCCTAGTTTAAACCCTAGTTCAAACCTCTGGTTACAACAATAAATGCTGGTGAACTAGGCTCCCGAAATATCTCTGAGCATACATCAAATCTGGGCGAAATATGCCCTCCTGGAAACCTTAGCAGCTTGATAATAACTTCTGTTTGTCTGTTGTGATGATGTTTCAACTGCATTTTGTCCTCATCAATGAGGACCCTTGACTTCCTCACCCTTCGTCCTTATCTTCTTCCGCTGTGAGATCAGATTTCCCTCTTCCATGATGTCATCGTCATCAAGATTTAGCCCTTCTTCACTTGCAAACCTGCAAAAAATGGATAAGCAATAAGTAATAAGTATTGTCCTAAAAAAACCTGCAGGAAGGAAAACAGCTCCCAAAAGTCGCGACTGTGTGAACGTAGAAATCGGGCCCCAAATCTGTGAAAATACGCATTCAAAATGCTTATTCAGCACCCAAAACAGTCAGGTCAACCACCGTTGACCAAAAAAATTGCAGTTGGGCCCTAAAATACCCTTAAATTCCATTGCTATGTCCTTCCCTGCCTATCGGCATGAGATATGCCATCGGCGAGTCCAAAAAATGATTGACCGATGGCCATTGTTACATCGATGTCTCCTTTGTTATTCGGCATGCACTTTTTATTCATCGGCGTAAGAATCAACCGTCAGCGTGATCTAGAAATTTCATTCCAACCGCTATTGTTTTGCTGATAGCCACATATCGACGTGAGTCTCTTCTATCGGCAAAGGCCTAACACTTCACCCCGATCGTTGTTGTTTTGCCGATAGCCATATATCGACGTGAGTCTTCTATCGGTGAATCCAAAAAATGATTGGCCAATGCATACTGTTTGGCCGATGCCTTATATTGGCGCGACTCTCACTGAAATAGCCCTATCGGCCTGTCTTAAATTCATCGAAGTGGGTTAGAAACTTCATTCTGATCGCCCACCTTACACCGATGGCCTTATTGACTTGTGTTTCTTTCCCATCGGCATGATATTAGATATCGGCGAGGGCTCAAAACTTTATACCGATCTCCATTGTCAGGCCGATATCCTTCTCTCGTTATCGGTACCCCTTTGTTGCTTTCTATCGGTGTGACATAAGATACCTCCCGTTGATGCCTTCGAATTCTTTCTTTCCATCGGGGTGACATTGCCCATCGGCGAGGCAATACAGAACCTCACCGATCACCGAACTCTCTCTAATGTGACTTTTCTACTTTCTTTCCTTCAGCGTGACGTTGGACTTCTCCCACCGATCACTTTGAATTCCTTTCTATCGGTGTAACACTAGACTATCGGCACGGCCAAAATTACCTCCGTCGATCGCCATTGTCTGGCCGATGCGACTCTCGTCGATTTCCTTTGTTCTTTTCTATCAGCGTAACACAGCCCATGGCATGGCAATACAAAACTCCACCAATACCAAAAGCTATACCAATGAATGGTGGGACCCATGCACTATTCACCTTGTATCTAACCTCATATACAAGGATTTTTCTTTGTTTAATAAACTCTCGAGTCCGCGTTTGCATGAAGTGCCCTGTATATTTCACCTGCCAGACATACAAATGTGAGATACAAAGCGGATTTAGAACATCAATTTATTTTAACCCAAAACCACTTCGAGTCCGTCCTGTATGTATATTTAAAAAAAAAACTTTAACCAAATGCATACAAGGAAAAAGACATACAACTAACTTTGTATATGAAAGCGATATACAAACCTAAATGTACATTTTACCAAAATGATCATAACTTGCAAAATATGGCAAATTTTAAGATGATTCAAAAAACAACCCTACCTCAATTTTCACAAGGAATCCAACCATATCATGCCCTAGTACTAAAAATGCATTTTTTCTCTATTTTCAACAAAGTTTGCAGTTTTACCCTCTCTTTTCCCTTTACCACCAAGCAAAACAACACACACAAAAAGCAAAAGCAAAAGCGACAGCAGGGGTCCTCATTTAACTAAGGACTAAAATGGGGCATGTTGTGAACATCACAACAACTAGCAACCCAAAAAAATAATTAAATTCAAAGCATTTAAGAAAACTAAATGAAATAAATCCATAACTTCCAACTATCTTTCTTGCAAATTGTTATTCAACTTGAGACATAAGGCATTCAATAAGGGTGCATGAATTTTCATTTTCAGTTTAAGTATGTGCACATGATTAATTATCCTCATCTTGAAGATCAGTTGAACAAACCAGTGACTGACATTAGCCTACGTAGTTGAGGATATTCCCTCATAGCCAACTGGATAGAGCCTTGTTGCTAGCGAGCGTCTATAGCCTCAGCAAGGTTATCGTTACAATTCTCCTAAGTAGAGCCCCACTGCCAGCGAGCGTCTATAGCCCCGGTAGAGTTACTTAGATGGCTTAATCTAGATTTTCAATATAATCCACTTTATTCATTTTATATTTTATATTTTCTGATTTTTGAAAGAGATTTCACAAGATTTTGCAGTTGTAACTTCATGATGCAAGGAGTGAACACTTGCTAAAATTAAGCTGAGAATTGTAATGGTAGCAAGGGTGACCTCAGATTTTTCACCTAATATCTACACTAGTAGGTTCAACAAACCCAAGGATTTTAGGTGTGCCGTCGTGAGAAACCTCTCTTGAATTCTCAATCACATTTATTGAATACAAAATTTCAGAAGGTAAATAACTCTCTACATTCACAACAGTTACATCAAGTTATGCATAAATTGCAAATAATTAACCTAAATATTCTAAATTTTATACTATTTTGAAAAGTTGTTAGCTTGCTCCTTAAGACTCTAAAGTAAAATGAAGATCCCTGCTGAGGAGAAAACAACGAACCAAACCACAAACTGTACAAGAAAAACAAAACAAAAGAAGACTGAACAAACAAAAGAACAGAAACAAAACAACAAACAGAAAGAAACAAAAAACAAAACTATACAAACAACTAAATCTAAAAAAAGAAACAACAAGAGAAAACTATACATTATTTATACTATATTGCACAAAATGGACTGCCCCTTTACCTTAGGCTTGGAAGTAGTATTTCAAATGTCGGCCATTAATTGGTAATGGCACATCTTCCCCTGTTAAGGTCTTGAGACTAAATGTGTTGTCCCCTATTATTTCTAAGACTTGGAATGGACCTAGCCATAGTTTATCGAATTTTCCATGGCTCCCTTTCTTTTCATGTGCTTTATCCCAGCACAGCACTAAGTCTGATATCCTAAATGTCTTGACTCTTGCCCTCTTATCAAATTACCTCCTAACTACTACCTAGTGTTTTGCAAATTTCTCGATGGCTTGACCTCTTTTCTCATCTAATTGTAACATTTGTACTATTCTAGCTTCCCTATGGTTATCAAAGCCTAAATACTCATTGGCAAATTTCCAGATTGGTATTCTCAGATTTATTGGAAGTATGGGATCGGTCCCATAAACTAAATGATAAGGTGTACTACCTAAAGCTATTTTGAACTTGGTCCTATCTACCCACAGTGCGTATTTAACAAGGTATTCCACTCTCTAGGACTCTTTGCAATTAGCTTTTTGATTATATCTAATAAAATTTTGTTCGTAGACTCAACTAATCCGTTACCTTGAGGGTAATAATTTGAAGAAAACTTTAAAACGATCCCATATTCAAATGCCCATTTAGAAAACTTTAAAGAAGAGAAAGCAGGGCCGTTGTCACATACTAATGAATAGGGAGTTCCAAACCTGGTGATGATGTTTTCTTCAAGAAACTTGATAACTACCTCAGTTGTGGAGAATTTGCAGCATGTGGCCTCAGTCCACCTTGTACAATAGTCCGTCACCGTCAGTATGAACTTGTGTCCTGTAGAAGATGGAGGATTGATGACTCCAATAAAACCCAGGCCCCACTGTGCAAATGGTCTTGATTCAATCATAGGATGTAGTGGATTGGTCTAATTTCTTCCCTTATCTACTGCAATCTGAGAGGTGTGGCAACTTTTAATGTGACTCTCAGTATCTTTGAACATTGTGGGCTAGTAATAGCCCGCCCTCAATATCTTATGTGTTGTAGCTAGATGGGAACCATGACCTGTTCTGTACTTGTCATGCAGTTCTATCAACACTTTATTCGCTTTAGCTCTGTTTAGACATCTCAAATAAATTCCATCATGGTTCTTCCTGAATAGAAGACCTTCTTGTACCATATATTTTTGTGCTTTAATCTTCAACACTCTCCTCTGAGAAGCTTTCATCCTATTTGGGTACTTTCCAGCTATTAGAAAAGTATTTAAATCATCATACTAGTCTGATGCGTTCTGGGAATTCAATACATACTGCTGTGTTATCAAATCTGGATCTGTATTTGCTATTGTTTGTACCAACACCTGCCCTCTAACCAGCTTCATGGGAATAATTTCCATGTCAAATTCTTGCAGCATGGTGATCCACTTGGCTCTCTTTTCTCCAGGTTCGTTCTGCATCAGCAACATCTTTACTACTGTGTCTGGCACTATGGCTTTGATCTGGCTGCGCAGAATGTAATGTCTGAATTTTTTCACGGCTCTCATTAATGCAAATGCCTGTCTCTCAGTGTCCAGATATCTTGACTGTACATCCTTCAGAGGCACGCTCATGAATGCGATGGGCCTTTCTCATTGTCTTCACCTTTCTGTGTCAAGGCAACCGCGGTTGAATGGGAGGATGCAAAGGAATAGATATAAAACGTTTTGGTGTAGTCTGGGCTTGCCAATACAGAAGCATCAAAAATTACCACCTTGATATCTTTGAATGCAGCCCTAGCCATAGGCGTCCACTCCATCTGCGCATCCTTCTTTAACATGGCATTTAGTGGCTGCACGATCTCTGCAAAACCCATGATAAACTTCCGAACAAAGTTAATTTTACCAAAAAATGATTTCAACTCTTTCCTATTGTTTGGTATTTACAAATTTTTTATTGATTCTATTCTATCTAGGTCAATTGATATTCCATCTTTAGAAATGACATGCCCTAGTAATTTACCTTCAGTAACTCCAAATGAATATTTTTTAGGATTAAGGGAAATTCTATACCTTTCACATCGCTTGAGTATTTTCCTGAGATCTTCAACGTGAGTGGATGCATCCTTGGAATACACAGTCAAATCATCCATATACACAACAATGCACTTACCTGATAACCCACGGAACGCAATGTCCATGGCTCTCTGAAAAGTGGCACCTGCATTGATCAGACCAAAAGCCATTCTCCTATATGCATAATTTCCCCATTTACAAGTGAAGGTGGTTTTTAATCTGTCATCCCTATCTATTAAAACTTGGTTATAACCCAAGAAACCATCTAGAAAAGACATCATCTTTACCCCGTTTACTACTTGCAGCACTTTGTCCATAGGAGGCAGAGGATAATCGTCCTTTTTAGATGCTTTATTCAAATTTCTAAAATCTATGCATAATCTGATGTCTCTATTTTTCTTCCTTACTGGCACTAGGTTAGCTACCCAGACTAAATATCTGACTGGAAAAATTATTCTAGCAGATAGCAATTTTTTTACTTCCTCAAAGATTAAAGGCTCTAGAATGGCGTTCACAAGCCTTTGTTTCTGCCTGAATGGTTTAATCTCTGGTCTCAAAGGTATTACGTGAGTTATGATGGATGTATCATAGGTTTTCAAGTCTTCATATGTCCATGCTATTACGTGTTTGTATTCTTTCAGAATGTCTAAAATTTTATTTCTAATTTTGTCAGAGCAAGCTTTTCCGATTGGCACATTTTGTAGATTTTACTCTATCCCTAGGTTGTGTAAATCACACTTACCCCCTTCTATTTTGGGTAAATCTTTCTGTCTTATTATTCTATCAAAGTCAAAAATATGTTCTAATTTAATTACCCCTTTGGGTAAGAAATTGCTCTTCAAGTTGATTATATCCTCTTCGTCCCATGTTATCTCAGGCCTTTCCTGCTCATCAATGATTTGAGCCTCAAATACCTCACTACAAGTCAGGAAGTCAATAATTTGTTGATCCCCTCCAAATACCTAAAAGTGTGTAACATTGTCTGGGATACTGGGAACATTAACTAGCTCAACAGCAAATCGTCTCAATCCTAACAGTGTCAAGGGTTCTAGTGTGCTAGCAGCAACTGCTAGTGCATCTGGCCTGTGGTTCAACTCTCTAGGGATGTGCTCTATGTTGAAAGCATCAAATAAATCTATTAAACCCCATACTCTATGTCTGTAACAAATCATTTTCTTGTAATTGCAAGCATATAGCTTTCTTACTTGTCTGACTACTAGTTCAGAGTCTAAAAATACCTTGATCATTTTCACTTTCTTCTTGATGGCCATGACAAGTCCCAAAATTAGGGCTTCATATTCAGCAATATTATTAGTATAGGAAAACTGTAGTCTATATGCTGCTAGGTATGACTTACCCTGAGGATCTATGAGTTCAACACCTGCACCTGCACCCTGTTTTGATTTGGACCCGTCACATTTTAATGTCCACATGCCATCTTTACTTTTCTGATCTTTCCCCTTGGCATGCTTTGTCTTCTCTATTACTTGTGAGGTGCTGGTCTATTTATTCATGGGTATTTCTACTTGGTCAACTTGCATATGTGTATTTTCAGCTTGCAAATCAGAAAGACAACTATCCTTGTCCTCTATCTTCTTTCTTCTTTCTGAAATCAGGGCATCTACACTATTCTGAAAGTATCCTTGTGGTTGATCAAGATTCTCATTTTCTTCTTGCAACTCTATCCTCTTCATGCATTTTTTGTATTCATATTCAATGGTGTCTTTGCATATTCCACAACTCTCCTCAGAATGTGGCCTATTGTGAACTCTACATCTGTCCCTATATAGTTTACATTGGACTGGCAGATTTTGTTTAATGCATTCTTCCACCTCTTGTCTAATGGCATGACCAAATTTGTCCATTGCACTATTTTCTTCATCTGAAGAATTTCCATCAGACTCAATGAATAATGTTGTCTCCTTGTTTACACGTTTTTCTCTAATGTTTAACATCATGATCTCTTCAATTTGCACCCCATTGTTAGTAATTCTATAGACACCAGGTTCAACAGCAGCATATAATATTTCATTTGTTTGATTATACTCTGTTATCATGTGTTTCATCCTGGGTTCTGCCTCTATTCTAATCTAGTTTGGGACACCTCTCCAAGGTAGCCACATATGTGAAAAGTCTGTGGCCATATATCCGTTTAATGTCTTGGACCAATCCCTACTTAACAACATTCCATAATTTACAGGTATATCCATGATTTGAATGTCAATAAATTGGCTTACCCTAGGGTCTGAAGCTAATTGCATCTGAATGTTCATTAGTTCTCCTATCACACTAACCTCAGTCTTATCTAACTGTGTGACAACCTTGGTAGATTTGGTGGGACTCAGCCCGAGAGTTTTACATATCCCTAAGGGCATTACATTGGCTGATGCACCAGAGTCCACCATGCAATTGTGTATGTTCTTCCCACACAATCTAACAGTTAACAAGAAAGGAGGAGCATCCTTCTTATCAGCATACATCACTACATTTGTATTGGAAGGCTGCTCAACTTTCTTACTTTTCTCTTTAGGCGGTGAATCTCTATTAGGAACAACTATATCAGCAACAACCTCATCTATCGCGGATACATTCAAAGATTTTATAAAAGTATTTCTGATCTCTGGAGTTTTCAATAATTCATTCAAAGGTATGCTGACCTTAATTTTCTTTATTTCCTCTGACAAGTAGCTCATTAATCTTGTTGTCTCTACTGTTTCAGTCTTACTTGTTTGGGTCTTTTGTACTACTGTCCCACTGTTTGTAGAATGATTAGCTTTGAGTATGGCAGGATTGTTGCTAGCATTTTGATCTAGGGGTGTATTGAAGTTGTTAGGAGGAGTGGAAGTGGTGAAAGGTCCCCCTGGCCTAGTGTTGTTCCTTAAATTGTAAGTGTGGTTTTTATTTGTCTGTTGAAAAGCCTGCACTTCTTCTGTTTCAGTTAATACCTCATTTTCAGTTTCAAAAGGAAATTGAAAAGCATTTAACACAAAGGTTGATTCAGGATAAAGACTTTCACAAAAGTACGGTTCATCTTCTAACAATTCATCTTCCTTCTCTTCTGTAGTTGCAAAGGTAAAGGTTTCTAAGACTAAAGCTATATCATACCCTGAGGGTACTACCTCATTACCCTTGGGAATGAGAAACTCAGAAGTAGGAGGCTGCACCTCTATATTAAAAATGCTGGCTGCTAAATGGAACTGTGGACAGTCAAGCTCAGCATGGGCATTGGTATTGTGAAATCTGCACCAGCTTTTCAGTGATGTATTGGCCATTTGGATGCCAGTTGTTTGTTTTGCATCATGATTATCTATATTCTCAAAAGGAGAAGCTAGAGTACCATTGTTTGGTCATGTGTTCCATGTTCTGGATGGCCTAGGCTAATTTTGATTTTTGTTATTATTACCCCAGGCCCTATTGTCTATCACTGGCCCTCTATTTTGCATTGGTTGCCCTTGGTTATGACCTTGATGCTGATTATAGTTTTGGCTCTAATTTGAACATTGGCCCTGGCCATTATTTTGGGTATGGCTCTGATTATAGTTCTGATTGTAATGCTAATTTTGATTTGAACTAAAGTTTTGATTTTGGCCCTGGTTATAATTCTGATTTTGATTGTATCCCTGGTTACCTCTCCTATAGAGGTTCTCATTTCTTAGTTGTGTTACTTCAGTGGTTAATCTTTTCAAATGCACAGTGATCTCTTTAATTTCTTCCCTTTCCTCTTGCGCTTTTGCCACAGTTGTATCTCTAGGGGGTTGGAAGAAAGGCTAACCATTATTTTGACTATTGTTAGAAGTGTTACTCGTGTAAGGAGCTATGGTTTGGATTGGGGTAGGACTGTACATAGGTGTGTAAGAAGGAATTGGATTTAATAATGGAGTGTGATGCATAGGGACTCCATTCCAAGGTTGTGCCTGATTTTGCATCCCAAAATTCCCTCCATTAACAAATGGATTATAAGTTGTATGCCTCATCTCTTGATTTACTGAGGCTGCCTCTTTATAGGCTTTGGATATTGAATCTATGTTAGGTTTTCTTTTGACAAACATGGCAGTTAAAGGATCTAAAGTAGCATAGTACATGGCTAACAAGGTATCATCATCCACTGTGTAAGGGGCTACTAGCCTAGAGTAGGCCTTTTGAAATCTATCATTGAAATTATCGATTAACTCTCCCTCACCTTGTTTTATAGTAGCCAATTTATGATACAAAATGCAAGGATCAATGGGTCCTCTAAATCTAGAAAGAAATGCTTCTTCCATAAGTGACCAGGAAGAAACGTAGCCATTGGGTAAATTTACATACTAGTTAGAGGCTTGCTCATTAAAGGTGTAGGGAAATAATCTACACACCACGTCCTCATGTTCTAATCTCGCCCTAAAGCATGCCTCCTTGAATATTCTAATGTGGTCTTCTGGGTCTTGGTGCAACTGGTATTTGGGACATATCTTTTCTAGATTTTTGGGCATCTCATTGTAATCATTGAAGTGTATGGGGGACTGGTCATTGAAATAAGCCATTGCAAGTGCTTGAGCTTGACCTGAACCTATAGGAATACCTGGATTTATTGGTGGGATAGGATTTATAGGAGGATTAGGACCTCTAGGAGTACCTAAACCAAGATTTAAAGATCTGAATAGTGATCTGTCAGGACTCACAATATTACATATGTTAAAAGGTGACCCAGGAGGTGTTCTAGATGAACTCCCTGCTTGTGATATTTTAGGATTCCAAATCAAAGGGTTCTCACTTCACCTTATGTCAGGTAATTGCACAAAAATATCTCCTGAACTGGATCTAGACCTAGTCACTCTATCACTGTTATTAGCCAGTTTGAAACAAACCCTAACTCAAGTGGCCCTCCTTCTAGCGCTAGAAAAAATGTTGGTGATTGTATTGATGTAATCATAACAATTAAATTAAAATTCACATAAAATGAACCAAAACTGACTTGAAAGATATGAAGGAATTGGTTAAGATTCACTTAATCCCAAGTTTAATATGGTTAAGTCTTGACCTGTTGGGCAAATTCAGTTGGTCAATGTGAAGCTGTAATGTTCAAGGGGCCTTACGTAGTTTAGGGTTTCTTGATGATTAACTGGACTCTAACTATGCAAAAGATCATAAATATCAGCAAGTTTGTTCATTCCTTTTGCATAAAATATTACTATGCTGCAAAACTTTTGAATGGTCTTCTTGAATTATTGCATCTTTCTTCCTTTTATATTTATGAAAAACTTGTCTACTTTCAAACTCTGTTGTTCATGCTTCTTCAAATATAAGACAAATTTCCTTCAAATTTCTACGTTTTAAGCTAAGTATTTTCAGATGGGTTGGGAAAAGTTAGAAAGATCTAATCTAAACTCCATTCATTCTACCAAAGGATCTAATTGTTTTGTTATGCACTTTATAAGTATTGCAGCAAATTTGATCAAATCCACAGACAAAAACCTTAAATGTAAGTTCTGAGCATTTTCACAAACATACACTTAAGATTGCAAGCTCTAAGAGAAAATGTTTCAAACACAATGAAGAGCAAGAAAACACTCAGAAGATAGATGCAGAATTCCAGATTCAATTGTATTGGAAACAGACAGTCATATAAGATTTACAATGTCTGAATGACTCTTAGCTTCATTGACCAAACTACAGAAAACTTACAAGCTTTACAGATATAGTAAGGAAGCTAGATGTTCCACACATTCCTTATTGCAGACATAGGCGACCTCCTTCTTCTACTTCCAAACTAAACTAAAATGTTATTTTTACAAATTCTTGCTGCTACAAATCTCTATGTAGCCCCTGTGTAAAGTTTTACAGTGTATCAAGGCACAATATATAGACTTTCTGATTGTCCTCAATACAACTCAAAACCCTAGTTTAAACCCTGGTTCAAACCTCTGGTTACAACAACAAATGCTGGTGAACTAGGCTACTGAAATATCTCTGAGCATACATCAAATCTGGGTGAAATATGCCCTCCTAGAAACCCTAGCAGCTTGATAATAACTTTTGTTTGTCTGTTGTGATGATGTTTCAACTGCATTTTGTCCTCATCAATGAAGACCCTTGACTTCCTCACCCTTCGTCCTTATCTTCTTCTGCTTTGAGATCAGATTTCCCTCTTCCGTGATGTCATCGTCATCAAGATTCAGCCCTTCTTCACCTGCAAACCTGCAAAAAATGGATAAGCAATAAGTAATAAGTATTGTCCTAAAAAAACCTGCAGGAAGGAAAACAGCTCCCAAAAGTCGCGACTGTGTGAACGTAGAAATCGAGCCCCAAATCTGTGAAAATACGCGTTCAAAATGCTTATTCGGCACCCAAAACAGTCAGGTCAACCACCGTTGACCCAAAAAAATGCAGTTGGCCCCTAAAATACCCTTAAATTCCATTGCTATGTCCTTCCCCGCCTATCGGCGTGAGATATGCCGTCGGCGAGTCCAAAAAATGATTGGCCGATGGCAATTGTTACGCCGATGTCTCCTTTGTTATTCAGCATGCACTTTTTATTCATCGGCATAAGAATCAACCGTCGGCATGAGATAGAAATTTCATTCCGATCACTATTGTTTCGCCGATAGCCACATATCGGCGTGAGTCTCTTCTATTAGCGAAGGCTAACACTTCACCCCGATCATTGTTGTTTCGCCGATAGCCATATATTGGCATGAGTCTTCTATCGGCGAATCCAAAAAATGATTGGCCGATGCATACTGTTTGGCCAATGCCTTATATCGGTGCGACTCTCACCGAAATAGCCCTATCGGCCTATCTTACATTCATCAGTGCGGGCTAGAAACTTCATTCCGATTGCCCACCTTATGCCGATGGCCTTATTGACTTGTGTTTCTTTCCCATCGGCATGACATTAGATATCGGCGAGGGCTCAAAACTTTATACCGATCTCCATTGTCAGGTCGATAGCCTTCTCCCGTTATCAGTACCCCTTTGTTGCTTTCTATCGGCGTGATGTAAGATACCTCCCGCCGATGCCTTCGAATTCTTTCTTTCCATCGGGGTGACATTGCCCATCGGCGAGGCAATACAGAACCTCACCGATCACCAAACTCTCTCCAATGTGACTTTTCTACTTTCTTTCCATCGGCGTGACGTTGGACTTCTCCCGCTAATCACTTTGAATTCCTTTCTATTGGTGTAACACTGGACTATCGGCGCAGCCAAAATTACCTCCGCCGATCGCCATTGTCTGGCCAATGCGACTCCCACTGATTTCCTTTGTTCTTTTCTATAGGCGTAACACAGCCCATCGGCATGGCAATATAGAACTCCACCGATACCAAAAGCTATACCGATGAATGGTGGGACCCATGCATTGTTCACCTTGTATCTAACCTCATATACAATGATTTTTCTTTGTTTAATAAACTCTCAGGTCGGCGTTTGCATGAAGTGCCCTATATATTTCACCTACCAGACATACAAACGTGAGATACAAAGCGGATTTAGAACATCAATTTATTTTAACCCAAAACCACTTCAAGTCCGTCCTGTATGTATATTTAAAAAAAAAAACTTTAACCAAATGCATACAAGGAAAAAGACATACAACTGACTTTGTATATGAAAGCGATATACAAACCTGAATGTACATTTTACCAAAATGATCATAACTTGCAAAATATGGCAAATTTTAAGATGATTCAAAAAACAACCCTAGCTCAATTTTCACAAGGAATCCAACCATATCATGCCCTAGTACTGATATATGAAAGCGATATACAAACCTGAATGTACATTTTACCAAAATGATCATAACTTGCAAAATATGGCAAATTTTAAGATGATTCAAAAAACAACCCTAGCTCAATTTTCACAAGGAATCCAACCATATCATGCCCTAGTACTGAAAATGCATTTTTTCTCTATTTTTAACAAAGTTTGTAGTTTTACCCTCTCTTTTCCCTTTACCACCAAGCAAAACAACACACACAAAAAGCAAAAGCAAAAGCAACAACAGGGGTCCTCATTTAACTAAGGAGTAAAATGGGGCGTGTTGTGAACATCACAACACCCCCGTAATGTGTTATGTGTTGTTTAGGCCTCCTGGGATGACCCTTGATTTTCTTGTAAGGTCCAGGATACTAGGAGACCACCTCTGTTGTGACCGTTCTTCTATTTGTATCATCATTCTTCTATATTTCTTCTCCTCTATTTCACTGTTTTGTGTTGTGTCTTACGGACATAGCGTTGCAGTTGGTGACTTGGGGGCACCCTCTTATGTGACTGTTCCTAAGGCACTTGTTTCTCCTCTCTCAATTTATTGTTTCCCTTCCTCTAGTGATTCTATCTAGCGGGCGGATGATGAAAAACATATTATACTGATGTAGACCTAGCGTCCCTTTAGCGAGAAATCAAAAATTGGACTTAGTTCCTATATGATAATGGGGTTGATATATATTATTTGACGCTTGTCTAGTAGAATCACTCCATGCACTTTGTCGTGTGATCCTGATGATGTCTTATCACACTTACAAACCATAACAATACTGCTGCTCTATGCACTTTTTTATCTTTGAATCTCACCTTGGTGACACTCAGTTTTGAGATTTTCGCTGTATAGCCCCACGGTTATACCTGATCTCTGAATTCATAGTATAACCTTGGCTCTTTGTGTGAATGATCATATGCATTGTTGTTTATCATGATTATATAGACACTAACACTTTTCTTGCAGGAATGTGTTTGTGGGAACATTTGGCAATCATAAAGTAAAGTACATGCCACCTCTGGGGGACATGGACTTTGTGATAGTCCGTGTTCCCTAGTGTGTTTTTTTTCCTACCTTAACATGATTGATATTGATAGCTGATATCAACCACCTTAAGGTGGGGGCATATTGAAGGTAAGTTGTCTGCTGTAGATGTTAGAAATGTGTTTGTTCTCAGGTGCGGTCTTAAAGACTGGTGGTGATGAGTCCCTCCCGCACTCTAAGATTTGTTTGAAATCTATTGCAATCATTTAAGCCCTCATCGAGAGGCAGGGATATTACATCCCTTTTCTATCTTAAGCCCTCATCATTAGGCAGGGATGGTGTATTTCTTGTGGAGAGTGCACATCTTGTCATTTTCAAAAGTCCTCATCACGAGGTTGGGAGCAGTTCTGTGACTAACTCAACCCTTAAGCGTGTCTTTGGCAATTTTTGTGGCGAAGCCCAATCATCGATGTGTGCCTGTAATGTGCCTAAGATGGTGTTGAACCTAGAAATAGGGATACTCCATCAATTGTCTATCATGTTTTCTTCATGTCTTCCAAGTGTGTGTGTATTACATGTTTGTTCCCAAGCATAGTCTTAAAGACTGGTGGCGATGAGTCCCTCCTATGCTTTGGGATTTGTATAGTGTGCTTGCTTTGTATGGCATGTATTGCATGTGTGTTTCCCCATATGCAGTCTTAAAGACTAGTGGTGAAGAGTCCCTCCTGCATTATGGGTGGTGTGTTTACTTTCCTTGCACTTACATCTGCATTTCATATATATGAGAAAAAGAAAAGAAAATCATCTTTGACTTCTCTGCATTCACTGTATTCACTATGTTTTGCATGTCTTCAATGATGTATTCTCCGTGTTTTGCATGACTGTAACTATCTTCTCCGTGTTTTGCATGCATGTTACTGTCTTCTCTATGATTGGTGTGCCTTCTCTGTGCTTGGCGTGTTTGTTGTGCTTGCTGACCATACTTTAATGCATGTATTTGTTGGGAATTAAGGTGTCTCAACCTTGGTAATTCCTTGTATTTTTACATTGTATTTATTTATTTATTGCCTATTGTATTAATTGGATGCAAATCTTATGTTGTCATATTGTGGGAGTTGGCACAGTGATGTGTCATCCTACATGGCATATGACCACATGTAATTTTGTCCTCACATGAGGAGACATGCATCCCACTTAGTGGTAGGAATATTTTGCCATGTGTCGACATCTTGGATGTTGTGTAAGGGAATATTGACCAAATGGTCATGACAGATTCCTATGACAAAGTTATGACATGTAAGAGTCAGAAATAGAAGCCCTTATGAGAAGTGAAGACATGTGTCAAAGAGCATCTTCGAAAAAAGCATCTTTGGGTGCCCCAAGGTGGACTATGACATGTTGTAAGAGATTATGCTATTTATAGCCTGTGTATGATAGATTCTCTTACAGCTGTAAGTTATGACAGCTATGACAAATTCTATGATGGTTGTAAGAGTTGTAAGAGCATTTGTCATAGCCCATTTTGGAAACAGGTGACCTCCTTGGGATGGAGTGACTTGACAAGTGTCAGAAGAATCCTACAGTGTTGGACAAGTGTCCATAGGTGTGGGTTTTGGGCCATGAGGCCATGTTGGACGCCCATCCCAATGTGGAGCTAGTTTTACCTTGTATTTGTTATATAAATAGGTGCTTTTGAGTGGAGAAGTACTACAGGTTTGATAGGTACTGTTATGATGCCGAAACATCTCTAGATACGAGTGTCGAAGACTCCTGCAAGAGCATTGGCTTTGTGATTGTATTGTAACCTTCTTTGTTTACAGAATACATTTGAGCTATGTTTTGGAGTGTGGGGTTTTTCACCTGATAAGGGTTTTCCCCACGTATATCTTGTGTCTCTCTTCTTCTGTCTTACATTCTTATGTGTGTGTTTGCTGCAATATCTCTATTAGTGGGTTAACATAGCTGTAATTGTAAAGATAAAATTGAATTTGCACTCTCCTCCCCTCATTAGATTAGTGTAGGAAGCATTTTCTGCACACCTAGCTTCCTTTCATTTAGTATTAGAGCTTGGCTAGTTTTGGTTCTAGCTGCTGAGTAGGGGTTTTTTGAGCTAATCTTAGGTTGAGTGGGACTGTTGTGCAGAGCATTCTATATCTTGTTGCAGCAAGGAGATGGAAACCACTGTTGGAACTAGACAAATGAGATGTGGGGGTGTGAATCAGTTGTCCCTTAAAACTTTTTTTGCCTTTAACTTTCTTTATTATCTTGCTATCAAATTAGTAATGCAAGTATTTAAACATGAATCAACAACACAAGAGCAGAAACATAATCAACACAATTGACACCAAGATTTTGACATGGAAACCCGGTTAAGGGAAAAACCACGGTGGGGGTTAACCCACAAAATACGTACCTTGTTAAAAGTACTTAGAAAAATAGAAGGCACATGCCTTCAGGTGCACTGCCCAGATCTCACTGCTCAAAAGGAGAGGCTCACTACCTACAAAATTTATTTAGAAAGAATTAACTGAGAATTAGCATCTATTTCATGCCTAATTCAATTTCAATGAATGCTTAAGAACTTTTGCTTTGCCTCAAACTCTTCTTCACACTCTACACTGCTCTTGCTCCTTTCCTTCTTTTCTCTACTCTTGATCCTTCAAATTTTATCTATTTTTACTCAAGGATAATTTTGGTACTTCTTCAACAAGTATTTATATACTTTATCAACCTTGGAATGATCAGCAAGGTCAGCTAAACTTGACGCAGATCAACACACTGTCGGCCAAATACAACTGAGATTTTAATCTTCTTCTACAACCACTCCACACTTCATAGAAATGTGTTTAAGGCATTCGCAATAGGCTAGGAACATCCGGTCATCCAAGACTGAGAAGAACATTAACCTCAAGAAGAAATTTTTAATCAACAAGCTCAAACTTTAATGCGGACCTCCAACATAGTAGCTACATGATCCAAAGACCTCCACGAGTACATTGGAATTACAAATAACATACACTCTAAACCATATTATCAGAAACATTGGAATCTTCCTTCAGAACCTCAAGAACACACTCTACCATGACTGTCAGACTGGAAGGATAGCTTGCGGACCTCCAAACCACAAACCACTGGAGTTGATAATACACACTGACTTCCCAAACATGCCTTCAGATCCACAGATCATAATCTTATATTACCAGATCAATCCAGACCTCTTTCCTGTCACTCTGTCTTTCCTAATTAATTCAGGAACCAGTTCTACTCAGATGGCCACAACTCCTTCAAATCTTCATGCAGAGTTCTCAAATCTTGACTGGAGCAACCTCTGACAATCCTCTACATAGTCACATGATCCACATGCATTGATTGTCATTAATTTTCTCAATATCCTCAACAATCTAGTCTTCTACACAGATAACAAAATAGGATATAGTTGACACTAATGGCAACAAGAATATGTTGACATCAATGACAACACCACTTAGGCACATATTTGTAACAACCACATCCAGAAGATTAGAGGTGGAGAAATTTAATGGCACTAATTTCAAGTTGTGGAAACTCAAGATGGAAGACCTACTTGTTGATTGTGACCTATGGGAAACCGTATCCAGTGTAAAACCTACAGCAATGTCACAAGCTAATTGGGACCTCAAAGATCGGAAGGCTTAGGGTCTCATAAGACTCTATCTAGCTGACTCTGTCCTGTTGAATGTCCATGAGGAGAAGAGCACAAAAGACCTTTGGAAGAAGCTAGGTGATGTTTATCAGGCCAAGTCCTTGGTAAACAAGCTTTTTCTAAAAAAGAAGTTTGCTCTGAAGATGGAAGATGGAGGATCTGTTGTGGACCATATGAATGCTTTTAACATGATTGTTGCATAGTTGACATCTGTGGGTGTGAAAATGGAGGAGGAGGTTCGATGTATGACCATGCTTTGTTCTTTGCTAGATTCATGGGATCATCTTGCCATGGCTATTAAAAGCACCACTACCACCTTCAAGATAGAAGATGTGTCTTCACAGTTATCTGAAGAGATGCGGAGAAAGTCTTCTGAGGTAGCCAAAGAGGCTCTTGCAGTTCATGGAAGACCCAAAGAGAAAGGGAAGAAGAAGGACAAGAAAGGTGAAAAGAAAATATCCAAATCTCTTGGAAAGTCCAAGGCTCTCTGTTGGAACTGTGGAAAAACCAGGCATTTCTAAAAGGAATGCAAAGAGGAGAAGAAAAAGAAGAAGAAGAATGCTCTTGATTCAAATTCTGACAAGTCACAAGATGATGATGATGCCTTCATCGCAGCCCTGGCCACCCATGCATCTAATTATGTGTGGTTGATTGATTTTGGTGCATCATTCCACATGACCTCGCATCAAGACTGGTTCACAAAGTATGAAGAGTTTGATGGTGGAAGAGTGTACCTGGGTGATGATTCTCATTTGAAGATTGTTGGTCATGGACGAGTGAAGGGGATCACTGGGGTTATGCACATCCCAGGCCTAGCACAGAACCTACTTTTTGTAAGTATGTTGAATGATGCAGGTGTGCAAGTTGTCTTTTCGAAGGATGGATGCAAGATGACTAGAGGATCTATGGTGCTTGCGAAGGGTACTCAGAGAGTTACTCTGTTTTAGCTAGAGGCATGAACTTCATAGTGCAATAGTTCTTCTAACTCGAAGAAAAGAGCTGTAGACACTTCATCCCCACCATCTGAACAAGCAGTGAAGAAATCTGTTGTAACACTTTCTGATGGTAGTGCACATGCTTTGGAAGTTAAACTTCCTGCTGAAAAGACTATGTTATGGAATTTGAGATATGGCCACATTGGTGACAAGGGTCTGCGAACCCTAAAAAACAAAAACATCATTGAGGGGTTAAATGACTGTAATCTCAAGTTCAACTTTTACGAACATTGTGTATATGGAAAACAAAACCATGTTTAATTTTACTTTAGTTCTCACAAGTTTTCTGGTGTGTTGGATCTTATTCATTCTGATGTGTATGGTCCAGTTAATGTTCCTTCAATTTCTAAATCTGTATATTTTGTATCTTTCATAGATGATTACAGTAGAAGGACATGGGTTTATTTTTTCAGAAGCAAGACTGAAGTCTTTAGTCAGTTTAAGAAGTTTAAAGCCTTTGCTAAAAATTAGACTAGTAAAAAGATTAAGTGTTTGAGAACTAACAATGGTGGTGAGTTTTGTTCGACAGAGTTTGATAAGTTCTATAAAGAGCAAGGGATTGAAAGACATAGGACAACTCCATACAGCCCACAGAAAAATGGAGTTATAGAGAGGATGAACAGGATACTAATGGAGAAGGCTAGGAGTATGCTTAGTGGAGCAATCCTTGAACAAACATTTTGGGCTGAAGCTGTTGCCACTACTTGCTATCTGGTAAACAGATCTCCTACATCAGCTCTTGTTGGTAAGACACCTATGGAGGTGTGGTCTAGTAAGAAGCCTTCAGTTAGACATCTTCGTGTTTTTGGTTGTGAGGCATATGCACATGTGCCTAGGGAGAAACAATCTAAATTGGAGAACAAGGCTATTAAATGTATCTTCATTGGCTATGGTGTCAGTGTGAAAGGATACAAGCTTTGGGATCCTGTGGCTGAAAAAGTGTTGTATAGCAGAAGTGTTATCTTTAGAGAGCTAACACCTTCTTCCATTGTTCTACATCCAGAACAGACAAAAAAGAAAGAGGATGTGGTCCAGTTTCTTTCTACCCCTGAGAAGACTGAACAGACAAACCCTGTGAGACCTGATGATGAGGAGAGCTCTAGCAGCTCTGAAAGCTTAGAAGAAGAAGCAAAACCTCAACCTCAGCGATTGAGGAGGTCTACATGAACAAGAAAGCAACCTGATAGGTTTGGTTATTCATTACTTGATTCTAGTTGTGCTTTTGCTTTACTTACTAACACTGATGAGCCTAGAACTATGGAAGAGGCTATGGGCATGAAAGATGTAGGTTCCTGGAAGGAGGCCATGGAAGATGAGATGGCTTCTTTGGAAAAGAATAAAACATGGGACTTGGTGCCTTTGCCTGAAGGACGGAAACCTATTGGATGCAAATGGGTGTTCAAGAAAAAATTTGGTGCAGATGGCAGTGTTGAAAAGTACAAGGCTAGATTGGTTGTGAAGGGGTATTCACAAGTGAAGGGAATTGATTATGGTGAAATTTTCTCTCCCATTGCAAAGCTAACATCCATTCAATTTATGTTATCTCTTACAGCTGCTTATGACTTAGAGGTAGAACAGATGGATGTGAAGACAACTTTCCTTCATGGTGATTTGGAGGAAGAGATTTGCATGTCACATCCAGAGCATTACATAGAGAAAGGTAAAGAAAATTTGGTTTGCAAGTTAAAGAAGTCTTTGTATGGTTTGAAGCAGTCTCCTAGGATGTGGTAATTGAAGTTTGATGCCTTTGTGTTGTAGATTGGATATCTAAGATCAAAATCAGATCATTGTGTGTATTACAAATTTGACAATGATTGTATTCTCATTATTGCATTGTATGTTGATGATATGATGTTGATTGGGAATGGTAAGAATATGATTTCTGATTTGAAGTCTCAGTTGTCAATACAGTTTGAGATGAAAAATCTTGGGGCAGCCAGGTACATTCTAGGAATGGAAATCAGAAGAGACAAAGCTAACAAAAAACTTTGGTTAAGCTAGAGTAAGTATGTGAAGACCGTGTTGGATAGGTTCAGCATGGCAGATTGTAGACCATTGTGAGTTCCTGTTTCTTTGGGGACAAAGTTGTCTGTTAATGATTGTCCAAAATCTCCTAGTGAGGTGGAAGACATGAGCAGAGTACCTTATGCTAGTGTTGTTGGCAATTTGATGTATGCTATGGTCTACACAAGACCAGACATTGCCCAAGTAGTGGGAATCCTTAGTCAATTTATGGCTAATCGTGGACGAGTACATTGGGATGCAGTTAAGTGAGTGTTCAGATATTTGAGGGGTACTTTTGAGTATTCCATTTGCTATCATGGAAATGCTACAGGACCTTCGCATTTAGTTTGTATTCATAGATTTGTGGATTCTGATTGGGCAGGTGACATTGACAGCAGGAGACCCACCAGTGCCTATGTGTTCACTATGTTTGGTGGTGCAATTAGTTGGATGAGTAAGCAACAACCTGTGATTACTTTGTCCACTACAAAAGCTGAGTACATGGCAGCAACTCATGCTTGCAAGGAAGCCATTTGGCTTAAGAGATTATGTTCAGATATTGGTGTTAATGCAGGATAGATTACGATTTGTTGTGACAGTCAGAGTGTGATTTGCCTTGCGAAGAATCCAACTTTCCATGCCAGAACAAAGCATATTGATGTGCAGTTTCACTTCATGTGAGACATGGTAGAGGATGGGAAGGTAAATTTAGAGAAGGTAGATACTTTGAAGAATGTTGCAGATGCATTGATGAAGCTAGTGGGCATAAAGAAGTTTAGATGGTGTTCAGAGTCTATAGGCCTCTCGGCCTATAGCAGTTAAATCCTGTTAATTCTATTGGCTCTTACAAGGTGTTCAAAAAGTGGGAGAATGTTGGGAATTAAGGTGTCTCAACCTTGGTAATTCCTTGTATTTTTACATTGTATTTATTTATTTATTGCCTATTGTATTAATTGGATGCAAATCCTATGTTGTCATATTGTGGGAGTTGGCACAGTGATGTGTCATCCTACATGGCATATGACCACATGTAATTTTGTCCTCACATGAGGAGATAGGCATCCCACTTAGTGGTAGGAATATTTTGCCATGTGTCGGCATATTGGATATTGTGTAAGGGAATATGACCGAAACGGTCATGACATATTCCTATGACAAAGTTATGACATGTAAGAGTCATAAATAGGAGATTCTATAACAAGTGAAGACATGTGTCGAAGAGCATCTTTGAAAAAGGCATCTTTGGGTGCCCCAAGGTGGACTATGACATGTTGTAAGAGAATATTCTATTTATAGGCTGTGTATGAGAGATTCACTTACAACTGTAAGTTATGACAGCTATGACAGATTCCATGATGGTTGTAAGCGTTGTAAGAGCATCTGTCATAGCCCATTTTAGAAATAGGTGACCTCTTTGGGATGGGGTGACTTGACAAGTGTCAGAAGCATCCTATAGTGTTGGAGAAGTGTCCATAGGCATGGGTTTTGAGCCATGAGGCCATGTTGGACGCCCATCCCAATGTGGATCAATTTTTGCCATGTATTTGTTATATAAATAGGTACTTTTGAGAGGAGAAGTACTACAGGTTTGACAGGTACTCTAATGCTGCCGGAACATCTCCAGATATGAGTGTCAAAGACTCCTACAAGAGCATTGGCTCTATGATTCTATTGTAACTGTTGTCTCTCAGATTTGTACCCTTGCTGCAGTTGTAAAACTTTAGCAATCTGGAGAAACATGGGAATGATCTCGAAGTGTGGGACCTTGCGAAATGAGATCAGACCTCTGGAGAAGGTCGGCTTCCTTAACTGGTTATCACCTAAAATATACTAAATTTGTAGAGGAAAAGGGAGAAGGAATGCTTTAAGATGAAAGATGAAACAAAAAAAAAACTTAAAAATAAGGGGTGATTCACCAAGTTGAATAAAAGAACCCTCACAGTACCGAGAAAATGCACAACAGAACCAGATACAACAAGTAAACATACACAGATTCAAATGATTCTAGCAGAGGTGAGAAACAAGATGATTGAGAGGAACAATATGTTCACAGACAAACATATGCAGGTCCACACTAAACTAAAACTCAGTAAAAGAGGTAAAATAGCTTGTGTGTATTCAATAAGAAGGCATAGTTATAGTAGCAGAAAGCTTTGTTTGAAAAATAGAAAGCCTGAATGCTAAAAAATTTCCAACATTTATTACATCTCACTCTTATGCATATATAGCATTTTCAATTTAACCTAAGTTGGTTACAATAATTTCGCCCCATGGGCGCTGTCAAAAAATATCTGCCTGAAGGGACACCTACTTGCAGAAGTTATGGCATGAAAGATCAGGAACAAGGTAGATGGAAGATATTTTGAGTCTTTAATGCAAGATGTTGCATCATCTATCTTCAACAATGAATCAGTGGAAGATATTTTGAGCATTGACTATGAGCAGCTTCCTCCACCTGCAGCAATGAATGCAACAAATATCTGCATCCTACTAGAAAATGGTTGCCGAAACATCCCGTAGCCAAAACGTGCAACATCAGATCCAAATATTGAAAGTAAAAATTTCCTCCTTAAAAGCTCACCAAATGAAAGAGGAGGCAAAAACAAGCATTTTTGCCTTTTGAATCATGTCAAAATTCGCCAGGACGTGGAAGATACAGGTGGTCAAAGTTGCGGTCAACTGCCTGTGTATATCGCTTTGCATCTGCGACCTAAATCATCCTTTGAAGTGCCTTTCTATATGCATTTGAATATGCATGCACCTACATACAAACACAAGTCTTTATCTTTTGAATCGGCCTTTGCATGTATGCCCTTGCCACATGTCATCACCTGATTCGCTGTCGCATTGAAGTTGGGACCCATCGCTGGAAAACTGCATCCTCCTTATCGGCCATCAAAAAGACTAGAAACAGAGCGGCTGATGCATATTCTCTCACTAAAATTCCTTGCATGCAAACCCTTTGTATATCAAAATGTATATGCAAACATACAATCACAAATATACATACAATGCGCAGATTTCAAAAGATCATCAACCATATTGTAACTTTGCAGTAGGTCCAGCTTGTATCACTTCTTCTTTGTATTTCGGCATATACAATGCACTTATACATACAACTACGGACCCCAAAAAGACCATCCGTTGCATTTGATTCCCTAGTCGGATCCGCCTTGTATGTTTTACCTTGGTATATTTCCTTTGTATATCGCAATATATACAATGCACTCAATATACAAGCCGCGGACTTCACCTTTGAATTTGCCAAAATTGACTTCTGGGTCAGGTCCGGCTTGCATATTGCCTTTGTATGTACGAACATACAACACAAAATCTACAAAGGAAAACATACATACCACCTTGCATACAAACATGCAATTGAACTTGTACCTACCCCTTGCAACTTGCACTTGCATACTTCATTTGTATGCGCACTTGGTGGGCCCCAGGATTTGTATCTCGGCCTTGTATGCTTTTCTCCTCTGTATATGCATTGGGCATTGTATCCTTGTATGTCACCCATTGTACACTCGATGGACCCCACCAATTGCATCTTACCTTTGTATATGCGCTTTGTATATTGCCAATTGTATGTAAGATACAACCGCCCAATATACAATCACCTTTGTATCAAAGCGGACCCCACACCCTTTGTATATTCGGCCTTGTATGTCGATTTTACATGTGCACCAATATACATTCTGCCTTGTATGTGGGCCTTGTAACTTGCCGATATACATTCTTCCTTGTATATTCTCTTTGCATCTTCCCCTTGTATCTCTCCTTTGTATGTGCGATTGTATGTTTACATACAATGCGAACATACATTCATCCCTGCATTCCACCCCTTGCATATGCAATTGTATATGGTACCTTGTATCTCACCGATGTACATTTCATTTGTATATGTGAACATACAATGGCGAATGTACATGCGAACATACATTCAAAAATGCATCTACAAATACTAAGTATAAAATTGAGATTTCTCTACGATGGAAAGCACTTGAAGACAAAGGGTTTCTGGGTTTTCTGGGTTTTCTAGGTTTTTAGCAAAGATTCTCAAGGTGAGATTTTCTGGGATTTTTGACAAGGCATAGCATAAATATTTGAAGGATTTAAGCCTTGTAGGGTCATTTCTAAAAGATATTCAAGGAAAATACAAGGTGAACTATTTAACTTTGCACAAAGGAAAATAGGTCAACAATTTGGTGACTTCTACGAGATGTTTGCCTACTAAACATGAGATCAGTGGCCTTATGCATCCATTGCGCATGGAGTCATAAAGAGACTAAAAATATATCTTGACAAACAATCTTGACTTTAGCAACTCAGCATATCAGCAGTGAAGAACATTGGAAAGACCAAAAAAAGAACTAAAGCCTAAAAGCAACCCAACTAACTGTGCTAGCAGCACTTAAGGAAAACAAAAGGATCTAAACTATTGTACAACATCACTTATTGAAAGCAAGAAACCTAATTTACTAACTTAAAAGGTAAGTCATACCTCAAAACACCTCTTTAGGTGCATCCCATTGACTGGGATAGGCAAATTTTCTACATCCATGTTTGATAACTGAAATGCATTGTGCTCCTTGCATTCAGTAATGACAAATGGGCCACTCCAGAAATTGTCAAACTTGGAGTGCTTCCCTGGCCTGCTTTTCAACTCATCCCACTTGAGTACCATATCACCCTCCCTAAAAACTCTAGGAGTGGCTTTCTTATCAAAAGTTCTTTTTGTCTGAAACTAATGATACTCCATAGCCTTCATAGCTTTATCTCTAATTTCTTCAAGCTCCATAAGCTGAGCATATCTAACGGCCATGTGATGCTCTTCTTCAAACATCTCTAGCTGATTCATGATATCAAGTGCTGGCAGCTCCATAGACACAGGCAATCTTGCCTCTTTCCCATAAACTAACATATATGGGGAGTTTCTAATAGACCTCTTGGGAGTTATTCTATCTGCCCATAAGGCATATTTCAGATTAGTGTGCCAGGTCCTCTGGTTGTCCTCCATTGATCTTTTAATAATCCTTATGAGGTTCTTATTTGTAGATTTGACCAAACCATTACCCTGTGGATAATAATTTGATGAAGTGTTCAGATAGATCCCATTCTTAACAAACCAATCAGTTATCTTCAATCCAACAAAAGCTAATGCATTATCTGAGATGATTGATTCAGGCACTCCAAATCTAGACACCAAATCAAGATAAAAGTTTAGAACAACAGTCTCATTGGATTCCTTCAGAACCACTGCTTTAGTCCACCTTGTGAAATAGTCTATAATTGTAAGTATCCACCTGTGGCCTACACTTGATGGTGGGTTAATGAGACCTACAAAGTCAATGCCCCATCTCATGAAGGGCTACTCTACTTGAATTGGCTGCAGAGGTAAAGCTGGCAACCTTCCTTTGCCTACAAAAATGACACATTTTACACATTTTCTAACCCATGCATGGGCATCCTTAAATAAGCTGGGCCAGTAATATCCTGCTCTCATGATTTTCCAAGCAGTAGTCCTTGGGGAAAAATGACCCCCTACTATTCCATCATGAAACTCATGCAACACTTTATCAGTCTGACCATTATCAATGCATCTTAACAACACACCATTAAAGTCTTTTCTGAAAAGGATGCCATTTATTAAAACATATGGAATGGACTGCAGTCTAAAATATCTTCTTTTGGTTCTGTCTAGACCCGCTGGACATTTACCAGTTTGCAAAAATTGAGTCATATTATTAACCCAACTTGTGCCCACTGCTATTGTATCATCTTGATGTGCATCTTCAATGGTCAGAAGCACCTCCTCCTCTTTTTATATTTCATTCTCAGAACTGGTAGCAAGTTGTTCACTGAGTCCTCTGCCTCTGACAAGCTTGGTTATCTTGATCTCCACGTCATATTCCATGACTTTGGTGATCCAACCAGCCCTTTTCTCATTTACATCCTTACCTAACAGGAACTCTTTGATGCTAGGGTGAGTAACCATCAAATGTATCTTATTATAAGAAATAAGATGCCTGAACTTCTTGAGACTCCTTACTACTGCAAGGACATGTTTTTCAATGAAGCTATACCTCTTCTCAAACTCTTCTAGCCCCTGACTAAAGAAAGCAATTGGCTGTTCAAAGCCATCACTCTGCTGTTGTACCAAAATCGCAGAGATTGTATTTAGACCGCCATAAGCATACAAGATAAAATCTTTGGAGAAATCAGGATTTACCAGAGTTGGTGTGGCCGATAATGCCTCTTTTATGGACTCAAAGCTGAATTTGGCCTCTTTTGTCCAACTGAAAACTGTATTTTTCTTTAGCATAGAGGTTAGAGGCTTCAATAGATTTGCAATGTTAGGTATAAATCTTCATAGAAAATTAATTCTGCCAATAAAACTTTGCAGTCCCTTCTTGTGACTAGGTAAAGGTAGCTCCAAAATAGCTCTTACTCTTTCAGCATCAATGGTAATGCCCTCCTTTGAACGATGTGCCCCAAAAGCTTGCCTTCATGCACAGTGAAAATGCATTTCTTGGCATTGAGAGATATCCCAAACTCTTTACATCTCTCGAATACTTGCCTTAAATGGAATAAGTGTTCAGCTGCATCTTTAGAGAAAACCATAATATCATCAAGGTACACCAGTACCAATTTATACAGCAGACCCTTAAAAGCCATAGCCATAGCTCTCTGAAAAGTAGAGCCAGCATTTGATAGACCAAAAGGCATCCTTTTGCAGGCCATGGTGCCCCATTTGGTAGTAAAAGCAGTTTTAAATTGATCTTCCTCTTTGACTAACACTTGATTATAGCTAGAATATCCATCAAGCAAGGAGAATCTTTCAGAACCAGCCACCACTTGCAAAATTTGCTCCATTGAGGGCAATGGGTAGTGGTCTTTTAGGGAGGCTCTATTAAGGTCTCTAAAGTCGACGCACAACCTGATCTCTCCATTCTTTTTTCTCATAGGGACAAGGTTGGAGACCCAAGAAGTATGCTTGATCAGGAAAATGATCTTTCCCTCGATCAACTTGGTTAACTCTTTAATCATCAAAGGCTCAAGTTTTAGATTTAAATCCTTTTGTTTCTACCTCACAGGTTTTGTACCTGGTTCTAACTCTATGGTATACTGGGCAATATGAGGGTCAAACCCCTTTAGGTCTGAATAATCCCAAGCAAACACATCTTCAAACTCTTGACAAAGAGCAATAAAAGCTCTCCTATCCTCAGGCGAACAGATTTTACCAATTTTGAGAAGCTTACCTTTGAAAATTTCTAGCTCCTCGTAATGTTCCTCTTTGACCTGCACGCTGGTTTTATTCCTTTTTAGCTGATCATTAGGACTAAAAATAGATTACAAGGTTACCAATCCCTTGGGCAACTTGTTTGTTCTTAACTGAACAATTTGATTATTGCCATATTGTTGTTTGAGTTTATCCTGATTCATCACAGAAAACTCATCTTCTTCTAACAGGAAACGCAGGATCTGCTCATCACTCTCAAAAACCTGCCAATGAATGTTATTATCAGGGATAAAAGGCCTATCAACTATTTTCACATGAGGTTACACCTTTTCTCTTTGAATATCACTGGGGATATCAAATTGAGCCCCAATTGCAGCTAACCTATCTGCATGATGGTTCTGATTTCTTGGAATAGAGATTAGATTGAAAACATCAAACTCTTCAATCATATCCCATACCCTATGCTTGTAGCATTTCAAAGTATCATTCTTCATAACATGTAGTCCTCTTACCTAATTTACAATAAGTTCACTATCCCCAAACACCTGTAAACAGCTAATTTTCCTCTTTCTTGCCCACTGCAAACCTTGGATCAATCCCTCATACTTAGCAGTGTTATTTGTGCAATAAAAAGAAAAACAAAAGTAGAATAATATCTTTCACCTTGTGGAGACACAAGAATTGCACCACCACCAGATCCATTCCTATTCCTAGAGCCATCGAAGTACATTTTCCATACTTCCTCCTGCTGCTCTATCTATTGTTCTGCATTCTTTACAAGGTTTGGAATTTCTATTTTAGGTTTATGGAGTATGTAAACCCCCATACCAGTTTCTTGAATGTGTCCCTTAGGATCATCTACAACATTCTCTGAGGCCCACTCCTTTAACAACACCTCTCGTATACTTTCAGTTTGCAGCTCTTGAGCAACAACAAGCTCAGGATCATCAGAAATAATGCAATTTGCATTAACAACACTTGGTGTAAAAGGCTCTATGTGATACTAGGTAAGCAATTCGGACTTTAGGGTCACCTTTGTGCCATATCTGGTCCTAAAAAATATGTGTGACCAGTCCGAGGATAAATATCCTCCTATTTTGGCTGTGAACTCTCTTGACAAAAACATGGCAAAATAAGGAGGTAAGTCTATGATGAATACCTCCTGGGAAATGGAAACATTTGGGCAAGTGTGCAAGGTAAGAGTTAGATCTTTTATCACACCTATAGTGTTGACAGCTGTGCCATCTAACTGAAACACACCTTTCTCCAGGGGTTGGTACTTCAATCCTAATTGGTCTGCAATCTGTTTTAGCATCACAGAACTACTTGCACCACTATCCACCATACAGTTATGTACTATCTTGTCTCCAACTATTAAAGACACATAAAATGGAAGTGGTTTAGCACTCTTGTTTGGTTGTTTGTTGTTGTCCTGGGATGAATTGGTAAGAACAGCCCTAGTTGGGTCAACAGTTGCATCATTTGACATTTTTAAATCAAACAAGGCAGATTGCAACATGTCCTTTTGACCTAGGATTGCTAAGGAATCCCACATAGATATTGTCACATTCATCTTCTTCATATTTTCAATGATATTGAAAGGTGGAGTGACACTTACCTTTTGTTGTGACTTTGTAGCAACAATATCAGCCTATAAATGAGGTTGTTCCCTTGTTGTTGCTTGAATATTTCTTTACAAAATATGGGGAATCCAGGATGTAGAAGCATCAGCAGGTCCTTTTCCTTTGCTTGTTGCTTGATCTATCTCATAACCCCTCTTTTTGGCTCTTGTATTTGCTGCAACTGAGGCATCATCTCTATTCACGCCACATAATTCACCTTCCTGCCAATTCATGAAGGAAGAATCACTCTGAGGTTGCTCCTACTATTGCACAGCCCCCTCATTAGGTGTGTTTGGCTGCGAGACTGCAACATTCTGCACCATCAGAGCCTGATTTATCACCCCATTTGAGCAGGCTGCCTGACTTTGTGGCTGATTGCATGGGAAACACCATTCATATTCAGCTGCAAGGTTATTCTGAATAGGGACAAAGTCCCTTACTGCATTAATGGGTGCCGGATTGTAAGGCTGGAAAGGCCTCTGGTTGACATTCTGCCTAGTACCCTAGTAATTGTCTTGATATGGAGGCCTGTTGGCCTGGTATGGCTGATTCTTCCCTTGATAAGGCTGATTCTACCCTTGACTGGGTTGTTGATAAGGCTGTCTATTCTGGGACTGCTATTTTTTTATGTTTACCAACTCATTCCCAAAAGTTTGCAGGATGTTCTATATTTTCTGTTGACTATTTTTAATCTCTCTTAACTCTTGTGATGAGCTAGGAGCAGCATTTTCAGAATTGGCAGTATTTGGCAATGCTGCTACAACAGGTAAAGGGGCAAAATATGGGATTGGCAAGGGCATCGAAGCTTGAATCTCAGGGAAGATGGACACTGGTGGTCTAGGAGCTATTTTCTGCTCTAATAGGTATTTCATATGCATCAGGTAGGCTTGTACCTCCCAAAGATTGAATAATTACTAAAATATCACTATTTAAAGCTTTCAAAAAATATAGAAAAGCATATTTTGATGGGGGCCTTACCATGGCAGGAATTCTGTCCCATGTCTTCTGGAATCTAAAGTTGAAATCCATCATTTGCTCCTAGGGTGCTCTCTTTACTGTAGTCATCTATTCAACCAATGATAGGTTATCTGATTTATCTTCGAATTATTTGTTCAATTTATCACCTAGATCATCCCAGGTTCCTATGGTCTGCACTGGTAAACTCCTAAACCATTATAATGATTTTCCCTTGAAAGAGGCAGCCAGCATCCTGATGGCTACATTCTCTTGGGTCACATGATGAACACCGCATAGAGAAGCTACGTCTCTAATGTGCTCAATTGGGGTAGTTTGATTCTTCCCTGTGAAATAGGGTAGACTCTTCAAAGCTGCCATGGGTATAACATCATGCACTATCAAATTCAATGGGCTGCCCCCATCAAAAACCACGAATGGCTGATTCTTGCCATTGGAACAACTAGACGTAGGTTTGCTTGAATTGTTACAGGGGCTACAGGTGCAACCGGTCTGAAACTTGGTGGAGTTGATTATATTCTTTTCGAGACTGGAGTCCTTACCACAGCTCTACCCTGCCTTCTAGGTGGAGACAGATGCAAGTAATCAAATGAACTTGAACTCTGAGTTTGAATTTTTCTTATAAAATGTAACAGTAGCACTGGTCTGCTTATCCTTTCTCAATAAGAGTCACCAGATATGCAGGTTTTAACATCTTACAGTTTTGATAATCACTGGCTGCACATCAAAACTAGCAATGTGATTGTAAAGGGTCCCATCGGGCATGCCAGAAACTGTTGTCTCTCAGATTTGCACCCTTACTGCAGTTGTAAAACTTTAGCAATCTGGAGAAACGTGGGAATGATCTCGAAGTGTGGAACCTTACGAAATGAGATCAGACCTCTAGAGAAGGCCGGCTTCCTTAACTAGTTATCACCTAAAATCTACTGAATTTGTAGAGGAAAAGGGAGAAGGAATGCTTTAAGATGAAAGATGAAACAAAAAAAATAAACTTAAAAATAAGGGGTGATTCACCAAGTTGACTAAAAGAACCCTCACAGTACTAAGAAAATACACAACAGAACCAGATATAGCAAGTAAACATACACAGATTCAAATGATTGAGAGGAACAATATGTTCACAGACAAACATATGCAGGTCCACACTAAACTAAAAGTCAGTAAAAGAGGTAAAATAGCTTGCGTGTATTCAATAAGAAGGCATAGTTACAGTAGCAGAAAGCTCTGTTTGAAAAATAGAAAACCTGAATGCTTAAAATTTTCTAACCTTTATTACATCTCACTCTTATGCATATATAGTATTTTCAATTTGACCTAAGTCGGTTAGAATAATTTTGCCCCATGGGCGCTGTCAGAAAATATCTACCTGAAGGGACACCTACTTCCAGAAGTTATGGTGTGAAAGATTAGGAACAAGGCAGATGGAAGATATTTTGAGTCTTTAATGCAAGTTGCTGCATCATCTATCTTCAACAATGAATTGGTGGAAGATATTTTGAGCATTGAATATGAGTAGTTTCCTCTACCTGTAGCAATGAATGCAACAGATATCTACATCCTACTCAAAAATGGTTGCTGAAACGTCCCACAGCCAAAACATGCAACATCAGATCCAAATATTGAAAGTGAAAATTTCCTCCCTAAAAGCCCACCAAATGAAAGAGGAGGCAAAAACAAGCATTTTTGCCTTTTGAATCATGTCAAAATTCACCAGGACGTGGAAGATACAGGCGGTCAAAGTTGCGGTCAACTGCCTGTGTATATCGCTTTGCATCTGCGACCTAAATTGGCCTTTGAAGTGCCTTTGTATATGCATTTGAATATGCATGCGCCTGCATACAAATGCGGGTCTTTATCTTTTGAATCGGCCTTTGCATGTATGCCCTTGCCATGTGTCATCACCTGATTCACTGCCGCATTGAAGCTGGGACCCATCGCTGGAAAACTGCATCCTCCTTATCGGCCGTCGAAAAGACTAGAAACAGAGCAGCCGATGCATATTGTCTCACCGAAATCCCTTGCATGCAAACCCTTTGTATATCGAAATGTATATGCAAACATACAATCGCAAATATACATACAATGCGCGGACTTCAAAAGATCATCAACCATATTGTAACTTTGCAGCAGGTCCAGCTTGTATCACTTCTTCTTTGTATTTTGGCATATACAATGCACTTATAGATACAATTACGGACCCCCAAAAGACCATCCACTGCATTTGATTCCGTAGTCAGATCCGCCTTTTATGTTTTACCTTGGTATATTTCCTTTGTATATCGCAATATACAATGCACTCAATATACAAGCTGCGGACTTCACCTTTGAATTTGCCAAAATTGACTTCTGGGTCAGGTCTGGCTTGCATATTGCCTTTGTATGTATGAACATACAATGCAAAATCTACAAAGGAAAACATACATAGCACCTTTCATACAAACATGCAATTGAACTTGTACCTACCCCTTGTAACTTGCACTTGCATACTTCATTTGTACGCACACTTGGTGGGCCCCAGGCTTTGTATCTCAGCCTTGTATGCTTTTCTCCTCTGTATATGTATCAAGCATTGTATCCTTGTATGTTGCCCATTGTACACTTGGCGGACCCCACCAATTGCATCTTACCTTTGTATATTGCTGATTGTATGTAAGATACAACCGCCCAATATACAATCACCTTTGTATCAAAGCGAACCCCACACCCTTTGTATATTTAGCCTTGTATGTCGATTTTACATGTGCGTTGATATACATTCTGCCTTGTATGTGGGCCTTGTAACTTGCTGATATACATTCTACCTTGTATATTCTCTTTGCATCTTCCCCTTGTATCTCTCCTCTATATGTGCGATTGTATGTTTACATACAATGCGAACATACATTCATCCCTGCATTCCACCCCTTGCATATGCAATTGTATATGGTACCTTGTATCTCACTGATGTACATTTCATTTGCATATGCGAACATACAATGGCGAATGTGCATGCAAACATACATTCAAAAATGCATCTACAAATATCAAGTATAAAATTGAGATTTCTCTGCGATAGAAAGTACTTGAAGACAAAGGGTTTCTGGGTTTTTCTGGGTTTTCAGCAAAGATTCTCAAGGTGAGATTTTCTGGGATTTTTGACAAGGCATAGCATAAATATTTGAAGGATTTAAGCCTTGTAGGGTCATTTCTAAAGGATTTTCAAGGAAAATACAAGGTGAACTATTTAACTCTACACAGAGGAAAATAGGTCAACAGTAACCTTCTTTGTTTACGGAATACATTTGAGCTATGTTTTAGAGTGTGGGGTTTTTCACCCGATAAGGGTTTTCCCCACGTATATCTTGTGTCTCTCTTCTTCTGTCTTACATTCTTATGTATGTGTTTGCTACAATATCTCTGTTAGTGGGTTAACATAGCTGTAATTGTAAAGATAAAATTGAATTTGCACTCTCCTCCCCTTATTAGATTAGTGTAGGAAGCATTTTTCGCACACCTATCTTCCTTTCAGTATTGGCCTTGTATTTTTACATACATTAAAGTGCGAGCTAAATGTTACGTCAAAAAATGTCCCCTTGGGGGCTTTTCCCTCTTAAGTTTTAGCTCTTGAGTCTTTAGAATGCATTTAGAGCATCTTTCATGATAATTTGACATCCCGATGAGAAAACCCTGAAGTTTCATGGCAAATGAGACCTAGGGGGTACACTTGACATGATCCCTACCTAAAATAGGGGGGAAGGACTTGGGCACCCGCACCCTAGTCCTACCCTACTTTAGGTCAGGCCTAATTTCAAAGTGTCAGTTTATGATTGTTATTTAGGTCCTATGCCAACACGGTAAGTTTCAATTACGAAATTCTTAGCGGGAATGTTTGTAGTTGCATATATAAGCATGTTTAGGCATTCATTTGTAAAGTAGATGGATATTGCAAACTTGTAGCTTATGTGAAAGTGATTCAAGGCATTCATTGTGTAGCAAAGCAAATTTGTGTTGTTCTTGTGTTTATATTTGTAGATTTGGCATCTATCTCCTCATGGCATGAAGAGCTTCTTCCTTCCATGAGATCTTCACTACAAGGTGATATCAATTGTGTTTTCAATCATTTATCATTTAGATTTTACCTCTATCACATAGGGATACGCACTCTTTATTTGACAACAGTGTTCAGAAGACTTGAATGTCTCTCCAGGGCTTGACTGAGGCAAGCCTCTAAACACCACAACCCCCAACCTAATTTTCCGTGATTGCAGGTTACAGGTTGCAGGAGCAGAAAAAGTGGAGTTGCAGGAGAGTAGTGCAGACTTTCAGAATTGCAGATCAGAGAAGAAAATAGGGACCTGGACTCAGGTACCTGCTCATCAGTCCTCCGGATCATGCAACTGAAGAATCTTTGTAACAATAGGAACATGTTGTAGACAAGGTTTCCAGATCCTGACAAAAAGTATGGCACTGGACTAGGGCACTCGCTCATTAGTCCCTGACTATTATGCTTTCTGAACTTCAAAATCTAGTACGCATTTGATTGTCATTTGATATCTCTCTACACGAGCATTTTTTGTGATTCTTCCATTTGCTTCCAAATTTGCATAATTAGGGGTTTGAGCATAATCGGGCTTAATTGAACAGCTAAATCACACATTGCTTATTTTCCCTACATTCTAAGTGATTGAAAGCCTAATAGTAGACTTCCTACTCAGCTGAAGTCCTTGAATGTTTGAGGTGAAAGGAGGATTGTTACAAACCAACCCTAAACACAAACAAATCCTCTTGCATCAAATTTCACTTTAAACAATATGTATTATAATCTTACTGGCTATGTAATTTATTTGATCCCATATGATTCGTCAAATGTTATTAACACATATCTCCTTTGGTGTTTCTATGAAAATATATAATGCTAGTTTGAAACTTGATCTTAAGGTTCTTATATGTTAAATGAACAAAATTGTATCTCATCTACCTTTGAATGTTTTCTTATCTTATCTACAATTGAATTTATGTTTAAAAAACTTCTTTCTATATTGATGATTAGGTTTCGACACTTACGATTATGTCCCTTGGTTTGGTTCACCTAACAAGGTGTCATGGATATCTTATCCCGCACCTTGTTTGCCTTCCCCACCTTTGTGTGATGGGGTCTTAGGGACAGGTGAAAAAACTTTTGGTCCTTCATGTCATGACCACATGGCTAATGTGGGCATGACATGTGGTTTCTTCATGTCATTTCCACAAGGCAAATGTGGGCATGACATTGGGAGCTCTAGGGTATTGCGTGTTTGATTGGGCTGAGATGGAGTGGATTGAGGGTGGTTTGACCCTTGTCCTACTCCATGTAGTTGCAACAGAGTGAGGCTATGGAATAGAAACCAACCTTCATCTGGGAGGAATATCCATCCTCTCATCTTGTTATCATGGTGGCTTTGTCACACGATTATTGAAGTCTTCCTCTTGTGTTTTTGTTGAGATTGTGCTCCTTGTTGATTCTCCTCGTGAGCAGGTTGGTCTAGATTGTGAAAGTTGTGTTGGACCCCTTTTCCTCGCCCTTATGTAATTTGTAGAGTGTGGTGTTGTTCCCTAGTATGCACTTTATGTGGTTGGGATTAGAGGTTAGCATCATGGGAACAGTTAGTCTTGTGTTTGTGCCTTGATATATGTTATGATTTTGGATGTGAAAGTGATGGTGGTGTGTTTTTTTTTTGGGGTTCTTTGAAAGAATAATGAAGTCTAAATGCTTATCTGATTAAGTCCTTCCTTGCGTACTTTGCGTGTGTGATTGCATTATAGTAAATGTAAACGATTAAGAAAGAAAGGGGTGCAATTGAGTAATATGCATGGTATTGCTAAGAAATAATTTATGTTTTCGAAATGATACTAGGGTGAATGGTGTGCTTCTTGATAATTTGTTAAGTAATTCCATAATGGAAATTTTGTATATTATAACTTGGTTCTTGTGTGAATTTGATATCATGTATGCATACCTTGTGTGGAAAAGATGTTGGGCATCATATGGTAGAATACTAAATTAGGGACTTAAGCTTTTGATCAAACTATTCTTATGGTAAGACTCTATCTTATGAACTTTGTGTTGGATAAATATGTGTTTTGTTTGTAGTGCATAGGTAGGGTTATGTGGTTTATCGATAGCTCCATGATGTGTAAGATGTTGTGAGTCACCATCTTGCGAGTTAAAATAATGTCTTTTAATTCAATTATGATCTAGTATGCAATTGCTAGTATGTTGGTATACTTATTGGGGTGTATTGCAAATGTCTCTAAATGTGAAGTTATGGTTAGATTCTATTTATGCCTTAGAAAGGTTAATTCAAATTAATGTTAGATAGACTTCTTAGAAACCTTTATGGTAAATATTATGCAATTTTGTGTATGGAAGTTGTTCTGCTTCACTAAGTAATGAACGGTAAAGGAAAATTGTGTTATGTGTCATCCTGTGGATGTGAATACCTATTATGAGAGTACTTGCTATGTGTTATGAATATCCCATACATGATTTGTGTACTCAAGATTTTGTGATACTAGGTATCCATCCATGGGTTGAGTGTATAGCTACAAGTATGGTGGAGTCATGCTTGTGTGGTTGCTTGTTTGTATATCTTGTAAGGTCCAACCTTGGAGTTGGAGACCTTCCATGTGTGGAGTTAAGTAGTGGAGAGGAAGAACTTAGGAAGCTATGGCGACATATTGTGACATTGGTTTGGGTTAGCCCAACCAACCATACTTTCCTCTACAAGAGTACCCCTACTTCTCCTTAGTGAATGGAGCTTTGAGAGGTTCATAGTGCTATCCTATCATGCATTGCTTCCTTGATGGTACTATTGACATCTAACTTGGGAATTTTGGTTATGGTTTGGGTATGGGCATGTGAGTTGCTTGAGGTCATGTTACTTGGTGCAGGTTTGCTCTTGCCTTTGGTTTTTTTATTTTAAGTTGGATGTGTAGTAATTTGGAAACATTGGCACTATGATAGATTTGGTATTTATACAAAAGAAATACATGTTTATTTTTTATCATATCAAAGTATTAATTGAGTTGCTTTGGACTTATGCTATGTTATGGTAATTACGTGCATCGACACCTAGTTGACAAGATGTGAATAGTTGTGATGCCACACCACACTAATGTTCCAACATAGTGTTGGTGATGATGACATCTTACCTTTGAGAAGGGCATGATTCCACATAGTCATACGTGAAGGCACATTTGATACTACCTGCCTACATGATGCTATTGCATTGGTTGTGTTTGCATAGTACATGTAGTGACCATGATTTCCCTCCTTCCTTACTAGTGACTTAATGTTAGTCACATTGTGACATAATGTGCAATTTCATGGTTTGTGATCTTCTTTCGGTTATTGGTGACTTTATTTGTCTTGTTTGTGATGACCAGTGATGTTGCTTTATCTTGTTTGTAAGTAGCTTAGCCACGAATCTTTGAATTTTCCCTTTTCACGTGACTCTTGTGGTTATGCTAATTTATTGTTGATTTATGCACATTTATTCATTTTATTATTGATTTTGGAAACTTCTTCTTTTGGTATTTTTGTAAATCTGTGTTGGCTAAGCTAGGTTCTTTCTGTTTTCAAATGTTGGTCTTGTGTTGTGCTATTCTCTTGCCCTGTCGATGGAGTGACCTTTGCTTGAGTGTATATAAGGAAGTAGACATGAGAAACTTTTGAGGATGGGGGTATGTGTGGGCTACTATGGGCTGGTCATTATCCACTTACCTTCCTAGTGATTTATGTTCTTATGTTGACTATCTCTTAAAGGCTAACCCCCTTATACAAACAAGAGGTAGGTTATTTGTGGAAATGTATGGAGGGACCCCCAGGCGCATGGCCTCGAGACCATCATTCCACTTGATTCTTGGAGGTTTGGTTACTTGGCATTGATATTTGGTTACGATGTTCTATGATGAGATCATTGCGTCCCCGTGGACCTATATGTGAACCTTGTGTTGTTATCCATGTGATGTGGATGAATTAAAATGGTTATTTAGTTGTAAGATTTACATTTGATGTATCTGCATGGGAGTTGATGTTTTCTTTGTAAACATGTTGTACGATGTGTGTTTGTGTGCTCTATTCCTTAGGTGGTTGCTTATGAAAGTTAGAGAATTGAAAACTTTGTTTATTGGAAAGTGCAAGTTGCTACAATTTATGAAAAAATTATGTGGTTATTCTAGTATGAATGTGTAAATTGATGGTTGTCAACAATGAATTGGCTATTGAGACAATGATTCTATGAGAAAATTAAATATTATGGCATCATTCTTTATTTTGATTAGAGAAAAATCGTTATATGCTAACATATACTTTAAATGGAATTGAGTGCCTTGCCTCTTCTTCAACTGGGTACTGGGATATATTGCACGTAATTGGGTATATCAAAAGGAATATGATCACCTGAGTTTCATTATTAATATTGAGTTTTGTGGACCAATGTGTGCTATGGTCACTCCTTAGTGTTTGTTGCATCCAAGAGTAAGTCAAGCTCTTGGGGGGAAGTGTGTAGTGCCTCCTTAGTTCTAGCCTTATTGAGGCGACATCGAGGTATGAGATTTAGATTTCATGTGGTGTTGAGATACTGACATTTCATTTATGTTGATATCCTTGATGATGATGATGATGTTGTGATTTGATGATTAGAGCTATTGTTACATGAATATGACATACTGACTGATGTATTATGTTAGAGATAATATTGTGATTAGGTGTACATGTGGATAGGAGACACTATAACATTGGCACACTATGTGAATGATTAGGAATGTTGGAATCCTCACATGTGGATTATTTATGCTTCAGCTATCATATGATGTATATGTGCACATGTTCTAACAGGTTTTGAGTGATGCAGGTACCAGGCATCGACTCCACCTAGCTTCACAAGTTTTGAGAGTGGCTAATGCCCAATGGTGGTGAGTTACAGAGACACATTGGCCATACATCTTAGCCTCACTATCATTCCCATTTAGGGATGAGTTTCCATGTTAGGTTATGCCTCAGACATCGTCCAGTATTGTCCGATGGTTTTACCCTTATGTGAGTCAGATTCGTATGACCCTTTGAGTTGAGTTTGTCTTGGTGGCATTGTGTTAGCAAATTGACCTTGTGTATTGCCTTCGTGTGTTTGGTTTTATTATAATTTTATTGTGGCATAGAGTCGGTGAGTTGACTTAGTGGTCAGTTCCTTATGGGATTCCTTTTGTGTGCATGTTTGTTTAATTATTATTTATTGTGGCTTAGTGTTAGTGTATGGTCTGGGTAGTTTGTTTCCCATATGGGGTTCATGAGATGGACTTTTTCTAAGCCTATGGTTGTGTATGTAAGTTTTTAAACCAAAAAAAATTAATAGTGGGGATAGTCTTCTTTTGACCTAGAAAAAGGTAATATTTTATTCTTTTGGGGGAATTCTCATTCTGGGCCATGACTACTCCTAGGGAATTTAGGGAAAAAAAGGAAGAAAAAAATGAGGGTTGGGAGAAGGCAGAAAAAAAGGAGATTGCGGATTTGAGCTCTCTTCTTCTGTAATTTTGTAGAATTCCAGGTAAGTGGGTACCTCCTCTTAGTCATTTACGTTTACCAGAGCAGTTGTAGCTAATTTCATGCATTCGAAGGGTTATCTCTATTGAAAATTTTTAGTGGATGTTCATACTCTGTTTTACCAGCATGTATTCTTGTTTAGATTTCTAGTTTTCCTTATGTGGTTGCTTGAACAAATTATATCTATATCTCCCTCTTTCTTAATAGTTTAAACATTCAATTGTGAGTCTTCATTTCACCTATGAATATCGGGGCATTTGTTTCTTCAGAGAATGATCAAACATTCTTTCCTTTATCGTATCTTCTTGGGTGTCCTCACCCTGTTCAAATCTCCCATTCTGGTTCAAGATGGAAGGACGCTGCCCACATTGTGAAAATTGGTTTATAACTGCAACTTCATTTTCTTGAAAGAATCTTATGGCCACAAAGATTTAACCTTACACATGCCTCTTTTCTTTGCTGAAGTACGATAACTTTTTTTTTATCAAACTCATTAGTGTCTTTCTTGCGATCGTGCTAGGCTATGAGACCACATTTTTTTTGAGGCATTCTATTAAAATAGTTCATGTGCCTTCCCTATGCTACCCTCTTGGCATAGGCAAGAATGACACAACAAGGATGTGGAGTCTGGCTTTACATCCGCCAGTCACATTTTCTTAAAAAAAAGTTTCTAAAGACTTTTCAACAAATCTATTTTATGCTTATCCTACAGCCACTGCTTTCCATGAGACCACATCTCTTGGGGCTCTCTGTCAAATAGTTTATGTGCCTTTTCTTGAGCTCCACATTCACATACATGTCGACCAAGGCATTTGCAACTACAACATCTGATAGAAATCCCCTACCTATTATGCTTTTATTGATGTCCATACGCCATCTAAGGCTGCCATTTGGCACAGGTAGGGAGGATGTGTTCAAAGGTTGTGGAATTAAGATTTATAATAGATAGTATCATTTTCTTAATAGTTTCTATATCGTATTCAATAGATCCTTTTATGTGTATCCTGCAATTATTGCATGCTGTGAGATGACACCGATTTGAGGCATTCTATCAAATAGTTGCGCACCCTATCTATGCACACACATTTTGCATATATGTCTACCATAGCACTTCCAACCTTAACATTTAATAAAGTTCAATTTCTGTTATGCTTTGATGGATGTCACTTCCACAATAAAAATGTCCCTGTTAAAATGATGAAAATGGTTTCCATCTATCACAACATTTTCTCTTGCAACAATTTTGGAAATAAGTTTCATTGCAGTGTGAACTTCTAAACATACTCTAAGATCCTTAACAACTCTAAATAGTTGCTCTATGGGGCATGTTTAGAAAACCAAATGTGATTTCCAACTTCTCACTATGAAGGTAGAGAAATTTTTCCCATTCCTCCTCTTCCTCAACATTAAGTAAATGTCTTGAATCTGTAGTGTACCTGTTTAGTGGCTAGGCACTGCAGACCCAGTGAAGGTAGCAGCATGGGAATCAGTATCTATGGCTACTTGGGAATTCCATTTTATAGAGGAAAATATTGTTTCCCTCAGGATTCCTTTAAAGACCCTTGGGGACCTGATTTCATTCTCTTCCACTAACTTATTCATAGAAATGGTTATACCCTTGTTATTGACATAGTAACATTTTATGTGTAATGGCTCAAGTGTGGTCTACATGTGCTTGCTTAATGCTTTTGAATGTAATTTGAGCTTGTTGATCATGGGTGTAGATGGTGGGGTAGGCTTGGAAGTGGTTTTCAATGTGGCATTGAGTAAGAGTGCTCACTTGTTGGCCTGTTGGAGGAGATACAATTTGTTGTGTTTTGTGATTGGCATGAGAATATGAGACATGTACCTTTGTATGGTTGCTTCCTTATCACTGCCCCTATCCTCTCACCCCTTCTTATTTAAGTAGTACCTTTATTGGCATGGTTGTCATGTGCTTAAGATGTGTTCATGTGAACTATGTGACTTTGAGGTCTTCCTTGCATGGTTGTGTATATGAGTCTTCCTTTCCCTCTGTTTGTATGCTTGTGTTTGGGCCTTGTGATCATCTTCGAGCATGGGGGGTGGACCTTTGAGGTTCCACATGGTATCGTGGTGTGCACCCACTGCCATTGGGGTTGTGTTTTCCATGATCGATCTGACTTCATTGTGGCTGTCCTTCATCTTCAACCTATGAGCATTGTGTAATTCTTCAGTCATCTATTTGTATTCATGATGTAATCTTACACGTGTAACATTATAAAGTGTAATTGTATGCTACTCCTATTGGAGAATGTTGTGATCTTTATATGTATTGTAATCTTACTGTCTATGTAATTTATTTGATCTCATATGATTCATTGGATGTTATTAACACATATCTCCTTTGGTGTTTATATGAAAATATATAATGTTGGTTTGAAACTTGATCTTAGATTTTTTTCTCTTAATGTTCTTATATGTCAAATGAATGAAATTATATCTCATCTACCTTTGAATGTTTTCTTATCTTGTCTAGAATTGAATTTATGTTTAAAAAACTTCTTTCTATATTGATGATTAGATTTCGACGCTTATGATTGTGTCCCTTGGTTTGGTTCACCTAACAAGGTGTTATGGATGTCTTATCATGTGCCTTGTTTACCTTCACCGCCTTTGTGTGACGAGGTCTTAGGGACAGGTGGAAAAAGTTTTGGTCCTTCATGTCATGACCACATGGCTAATTTGGGCATGACGTGTGGTTTCTTCATGTCATGGCCACATGGCAAATGTGTTCATGACAGAAAAAATGTACAAGTGAAGAATAAGAAGATAGGACTCAACATGACACCCAAGGACTACTTCTACTAATATTATTGTATAATATATGTTCCCCCCATAGGAGAGAAAAGATGATAAGGTCAATGTGACCCCCGCAGAAAATGAGAATTAATGAACTCCATGTGAAGAGATGGATCCTCCCAATACTAATATGAGAAGAGAAACCATGCAGCCTCCCCTCAAAATACCATTTCTAGAATTGGTAGAAGCTCGACACTCGATGTTGAAGATGATCCACAAATGTTGAACCACATTTCTCCCCTTAGGAAGAAAAAAACCACAAAAGGTGTACAAGTGATCTTCCCATTCCTGATAGGAACATGTAGGAAGAAGGATGAATGTCTCTGAATTTTATACATTATTCAAAGGCATAAATGAATCTTCTGAAAACTACTCAAAGGTCTCTAATTTGTTGTGTGGTTTCACAACATGCCCCATTTTTCCTAAGCAAAATAGGGACCCAACCTTTTTCTTTGCTTGTGTGTTTTCCTCTTTTGGGCGGTATGGTATAATATCAGGTCATGATCCATGGTCAAAATTAAGTCTAGGATATTACCTAGAAAAGGTAATGAATGGATAGAGAATCAAATTATAAACAACTTTGCCTTTTACACCATGTTGAAATTTGTCAAAATGACTAAGTTATGTTCATTTAAAGTTTTGGTCAACTAGATATCCTAGTCAAAGCGATATGGACATTATGACTATAATGGTTGGTCCACTCTTAATATCCATGTCAAGTCCTCTTGTCATGTCCAGTCTTTATACCAACTCTCAAATGCACTAGAAATAAATCCTGACCTGAAATAATCATTAAGTTGGGTTAAATCAATAGTGTCTTGAATGCATGGATATAATCACTTAACAAAATATTTATATCCATGTCCACTCCAAACCATCAAAATCATGGAGCTCGTTGAATGGATAGGATATTTCGATAGGATATGATTAATTACCAAATATTTGTTGCAAGTATGGGCCTAACCGGTGTTGTCATTGATGTCAACATACTCATGTTGCATTGATGATAAGGATTGGATGAGTTGTGTGCTGAGGATATTGAGAAAATTAGTCCTAATCAGGAATAAAGAAGAATAGTGAAGACAGTGAGGTAAAGATCCCAGATAAGATGAAGATCAGAGGATACACTTCAAAGGGTTTGCAGATATGTGTCTTAATATGATCCATTAAAGATTTCAGAGCTCCACATGAAGATCTAAAGAAGTTATGGCCACTTAAGTAAAACTAGTTTTGGCAGGTGTTCAGAGGTGACAGAGTGACACAGATAGGTCCGGTGAGATCCAGAAATGCAATATCTTGTTCTGCAGATTTGGTGGAGTGTTTAGGAAGTCAATGTGAATTGACAACCCAATTGGTTTGTGGTCTGGAGGTCTACAAGCATCTGTTCCAATATGACAGTGATGACAGATTGTGTTCTTGAGGTTCTGGATGAAGGAGAGAATGATTTTAGTGAACAAAAGTAGTGTGGATGTTCTTGGTAATTCAGGCAAGCTTGTGGAGGTCTTTGGATTGTGTCCAGTTCGTGTTGATAGTCCACATTGAAGATTGAGCTTGTAATTGAAGAATTACTTCCGGATGATGGTGTTCTTCCTAAGTCTGGCCGACCGGATGAGTGACACATCCTACGGATGATCTTAAAGATGTTCTGTGAAGAATGGCATGTTCCTAAAGAAAGATTGAAGTCTCAGATTTGTGTGGCCCACAGTGTGTTGATCTGCGTGAAGTCTTTTTGTAATTAGTCATATTGTATTTATGTATTTTCTCTATAATGTTTGCCGACTTGGATGATTATCCCTAAGTCGATGTCTTGTATAAATAAGGAGTTGTAAAGTCATTTCAAAGAAATCTTTGCAAGGTGAGAATGCGGTAGAGAGGAGTAGAGAGAAAGGCAGAGCAGAAGTATTGGGGCTTAAATGGAACTAACTCAAGCATGATGAAGATGCTATTCTTTAGTTCAAGTATGTAATACTTATTATTCTGTAGACAGTGTTGTAGGAATCAAGGGCAACACTGAGAGGGGGGGTGAATTAGTGTTGTGTGAATTTTCAAAACCTTTTTTGAACTTTAACTTTCAGAGCTCAAAAAGAAAGATACCATTGATTTGTAAAATACATATGCACATGACTGTGAATATAGAAAGAGAACAAAACTTCATAAGTAAATCAAACACACACAGAGATGATCAATATGAATCATGACACATGATATGCACGAGTGGAAAACCCTCCAGGGGTAGAAAAACCACTCCATAACTGCCTCACTGGCTTAAATGAAAAATCTTCTTACAAATGTTTCACTGACATATATAGAGGTCTCACTGACCACAAGCCTCATTGGCATGCTGTGCCTCACTAGCAAACACAATCACTATTAACAAAACATCAAACTTTGTGTACAAGACATGATTGCCGTTCAATCAGATTTGCACCATTGTATACAACCTTATACCTCCTGTTTGATTTTCAAATCAAGACCATTTTCTGTTACATACTTCTGCAAACAAGCTACATATGTGATTTCTCCATGTGTATGTCTCCAATCCTGCATCTGATGCTCAAACAATTCATTCTTTGTATACAGTTCCACACACACACACACACCATCAATGTACTTGTAAAAATATTATATACAAATTTTGAATATCTTTTCATATTCCTTTCCTCTGCAAAAATCCTCTTCAAAATTTCATTGACCTTTCATATTCATTTCAAACAGTGCCTTGTAGGAGAAAATAAAATCTCTTTTACTTGAATCCTCTTCATATTTTCTTCAATGTCTTCAAATGAATCTTTTCATATTCTCTTCTCTGTAAATATTATCTTCAAAACTAAAAACTTCATCCAATGCCATGCTCACAAAATAATTAATAAAAACATTTTGTTCCTTAAAAAATTCATCTCTTGATATTCCTGTAAGAAAAAAATTTCTTCAAAAACTCCTCAAATTCTACAATAAAAAATCTTCAAAAAATCATTTTGATCCTATATAAAATTTCTTTAAAAAAGATATTCAATTTCAAAAACAAATATCCTTGATATTCTTCTGTCTCCAAATTTATCTTTATTTGTAAAAATAATATCCTTTGTATTCTTCAATCTGCAAAAAAAAAACATCTCCAAACCTTCCATATTCCAAAACATATCTCTGCAAAAAATAACCCTTCATATAAAAAAGCTTCACTTATTTCTTCAATGGCTTGGAAGAAAATTTTAGAAATAATTTCCCAAAAAAAATTGCTTTAAAAAAAAATCCACCATCTCCTTTAAAAACTCCTTACAAAAACTTATATACTTTCCATATTCTATTTCATGCATTAAAAAACAAATAAAATAGAAATTTTAAAGAAAGTTTCTAAACTTTAGAAACAGGGCCATTTATAGATAATTCACACATCTTTCAAAAAAAAATCTTCTAAACTTAAGCCCATGAAAATCTGAACCCCACTTAAAGTCTTTTGGCAATAAAAACTAAAACTCTTTAAAACTCTCAACTAACAAATAAACTTCCATCGAGCTCCCCTTTTATCTCCGCACAAATCCATGACTTTTAAATGGAAACCATGATTTACTTTTGGCGCTGATAATTTTGTTTAAACAAAACATTTGATGCATCTCCCGCTCGAGCTCCTCAATATAGCAGGTTAACAAGTTTAAAGGGGCCGGCTACCTACGGAATTTAATGACTTAAGTTTACAACTTAAGTTCTTTCACCTGCTCGACCAGTCATTTTCAAATTAGAACAAAAGCACCCCTTTTGTAATGACAAGTAAGTCAAGATTTTAGAATTTATTAAGAAACTTTGGGGTTACCAAAAAATATAAGCATAGATGTCTCAAAAGATAAATCATTCTTAACAAAAATGATTAGATATCTTTGCAGCTGTGGCACACTAAAAATCATTGACATATTCCATAACACTGTGAATTTCTCAACATTGTGCCAATCTAATCCTTCCTGTATCATAAAACCTTGTTGATAGATTTTGACATCAATCTTATATCATGAACCCATGCAAAGAATGAATAACACTAATCCATCTTGAAAACCTCTCTCAGATCAATGCACAACACCTTTTGTCATCAATATAGTATGAACACCAAACCAACATTATGCCAATGAAGCACTCCTTGAGAGTGAGTTGATTTACTGATGTTCTTGTTTAACCTTCATGGAGATGAGTATGTATCACTAGATGAATCAAAACCATGACACCCTGATAAGATAAAGATCAATAAATATCATGCAAGGATCAATATATATCATGCAAGCTATTCCAACACTTCCACATCATATTCAACCTATCAACAATGTCAACCTTGTCATGCTGCCACTATTCATATTACAAACACCTGTCATGAGATGATCACATCCGAAAATATTCTCTACAAGTACTACTAAACAAACAAGTCCTTCACTTTAGTTACACACTGATACACTGAAGATCCACAGAAGACAAAATGAACATGCATCCTAAATAGGATCCTATATCTGATTTCACATTATGATGCAAAACTCCTGATAGAACCTTGACCTATCAAATGCAAATTGAACCTGATTGAAAATCACATCTTTGCAACATCTCCTCCTGATGTCCTGCAACAATTATGGCAACCAACTTTGCAACATCAACTCAATACACTTTTGACATGAATGACAACCTGTCACCATCAAGTGTGTCTCTTGTAGGCAATGGGCCTCTTGTGAGTAGTGTACTCGGGCAGTGAGCCCTAATTGGCATGTGCCATTTTGTTCTTTCTATTCTTTTAACAGAGAATACAATCTTGGGTTAGTCACCCCGTGGTTTTTCCCTTAACTAGGTTTTCCACATCAAAATCTTGGTGTCATATGTGTTAATGTGTTGCTACTCTTGAATTGTTGCATTATGTTTCCATGATTGATTTACTGTTGAATTAAGAAAAGGACTTAAGTGATTAATTAAAGAAAGTTTTTGACAACTGATTCACCCCCCCGCCTAGTTGTCTATCCTAAATCTAACAATGGGTATCAGAGCTAGGTTCCTCTAAAAGGAGCTTAACCGCTTGAGGAGATCCAGGATCTCATCCTACAAGAAGGATAGTCCAAAGTTTGATGGAACCAATTTCACTATTTGGAAAAGTCGCATGGAATGTCACTTGCAATGTATGGGAATGCAGTATTGGATCGTGGCTTCAAAGAAATATGATCCTCCATAGAATGGTCTGCGTACCGTAGATGAAATCAGAGATGTTAAAAACAATCTGCAGACTAAAGAAGCTCTTCTAAGTGCCTTATCTGATTCAAAGCTGACAAATGTTGTTGAGCTAAAAACTACATATGAGATTTGGCAAAAACTAGAACTTTTGCATGAAGGTGACAAGTATGTTAAATGTGCCAAGCTACAGAGTCTGAAAGGAAAATTTGAAAACTTGAAGATGAGAGAAGATGAAAATATCACTTCATTTATGCCAAGAGTAAATGAGCTTGTTTGTGGCATTAGATGTGCTAGTGGAATCTTGGATGAAGATGAGATTGTTGGCAAAGTTCTCAGATCCCTTCCTAATTCTTACAAATATAAGGTTGTTGCTATTGAAGAATTTAGATCCTTTTCAGGTATCACAAGAGATCAATTGGTTGGTAAACTGGCTGCATTTGAAATGATCGAGTTTGGAGATGCCCCCCACAAGACTGAATCTGTATTCAAAGCTAGTGCCTCTATAAAAGGAAAATAAAAGTTTGATCTGGGAGAGAATTCTTCAAAGAAGCTATCATGGTATGAAAAAGCAAGAAAAGACCTAGAAAAAGATGAAGCAGAAGCTACTTAGCTTGAAGCCCTTATTGCAAAAAGACTACCAAGAGGATCTAGTAAGTATGAGGGGAAATTTCCTTTTAAATGTAATAAGATTGGTTATTTTGCCTCAAGGTGTCCAGAAAGATTTTCAAGGCCAAATCCTAATAGATCAAGGTTCCAAAAGAAATGTTACTATGTTCATGGAGATGATGATGATGAAGGAGTAATAGATGATGAATCAGAGACAGGAAATGAATCCGGAAGTGACTGGGTGTTTATTGCCATCAAGGAAAAAGATCCAATGCCGTCTGAATCTGTCAATCATAAAATTGTAGAAAGAGCTCTGGCTACCCAAGTTGAAGAAAAGGATGATTGGGTCATTGACAGTGGATGCTCTCACCATATGACAGGTGACAAAAATAAGTTCATAGATTTGGAAAGGTATGAAGGAGGAGTGGTAAAATTTGGTGATAATTCTGTTGGCAGAATCAGAGGGAGAGGAACTATTTCTTTTGATTGAAAGAACAAAACTAGTAATGTACTATATGTTGAAGGCCTGAAGCACAATCTTCTCAATGTTGGACAGTTGGTGAACAAAGGCTATGATCTCTGATTCAAAAATGGAAAATGCAAGATCTTTGAAAGTTCTGGAACAGAGATTGCATCCGGCACTCAAACTAAAGGTAATATCTTCCACTTGGTTGGAACTGGTAAAAGTTTCTTATTTGTTCAAATTGATCAAAGTTGGTTGTGGCATAGGAGAATGTGTCATGTGAATTTTGATAATATCATCAAAATAAGCAACACTCAGGCTGTAAGAGATCTTCCAAGACTAGTGAAACCTACTAATAGTTTTTACAAAGAATGCCAGTTGGGTAAGCAGAGCTGAGTCACATTCAAAAGTAAAGAACAGTCTTCTACCAGATTATTGGACTTAATTCATACTGATTTATGTGGTCTGGCAAGAATCAGGAGTGTGTAAGGTGATAGATACTTCATGTTATTGATTGATGATCACCCCCGGATGATGTGGGTAACCTTTTTGAAAGAGAAATCTGAGCCCCTTGAGAAATTCAAAATATTCAAGGCAATGGTAGAAAATGAAACTGGATTGAATATAAAATGTCTGAGGTCTGATAGAGGTGGAGAATTCACATCCGGTGAGTTCATAAAATTCTATGAGAAACATGGAATAAAAAGATAGTTGTCTGCTCCAAGGACTCCATAGCAGAATGGAGTAGTGGAGAGAAAGAACCAGACCATCCAGGAAGCATCTAGAACCATGATAATGGAAGCAAATGTTCCTCAGATCTATTGGAGAGAAGTTGTAAGCACTGCAGTCTATACTATCAATCGAGTACAAATTAGAAGCAATACCAGTAAGACTCCTTATGAACTTTGGTTTGGCATCACTCCCACTATGAGGTATTTCAGAGTCTTTGGTAACAAATGTTACATTAAAAGAGATGAAGATTTAGGCAAATTTGATGCTAGAAGTGATGAAGGAATATTCTTGGGTTATTCTACTCAAAGCAAAGCCTACCGGTGTTATAACAAGAGATTGAGAAAGATTATAGAGACTACAAATGTGAAGGTTGATGAAGGTGTTGAAAAACCCTCAAGGTTTTATGAATATGATGAAGATGATCTGAATGATGTTTTGATCCAAGGAGTCCAAGCCCCTTCTGAAATTTAGATTCAAAATGATCTGGTGAATCAAGAAGAAGAGATACGTTTGAATGAACCTGTGCAAGAAATAGAAGTACAAGTAAGTCCTAAAATTCCCAAGTATGTAAAACTGAATCACTCTGAAGACTAGATCATAGGTGATAAAAGCAAAGGTGTTCAAACAAGAAGAAGGATTGCTCAAGATTTAGAAGAGTATTGTCTGATTTCAAAGATTGAACCTAAGATAGTGCATGAAGCATGCAATGATGAAAACTGGACTAAAGCAATGAAGGAAGAGCTAATGCAAATTGAGAAAAATCACACTTGGGATCTTGTTCCTAGACCTAAAAACAAGAATTTGTTTGGAACCAAATGGGTCTTCCAGAATAAACTGAATGAAGATGGTAAGTAGTCAGAAATAAAGCCAGATTAGTCTACAAGGGTTACTCCCAAGTAGAAGGAGTTTATTTTAAAGAAGCTTTTGCTTCGGTGGCAAGAATTGAAGCACTCAGATTATTTCATGTTTTTGCTGCCTTCAAGGACTTCAAAGTATATCAGATGGATGTCATGTCTACCTTCCTGAGTGGTGACTTGGAAGAAGTTTACATTGAGCAACCGGATAGATTTCAATTGTCTGATCATGGTGATATGGTTTGCAAGTTGAAGAAAGCACTTTATGGACTCAAGCAAGCCCCAAGAGCCTGGTATGAAAGATTAGATAAGCATCTTTTGAAGATTGGTTTCAACAAAGGTACTATTGATAGTAATTTGTACTTCAAAATTGATCATGAAAATATCTTGATTTTTGAAGTGTTTGTTGATGATATCATTTTTGGAGGAAGAGATAGTATGTGCAAAACTTTTGCAAATCAAATGAAAAGTGAATTTGAGATGTCCATGTTTGGGGAAATGAATTTCTTTTTGGGTCTACAAATCACTCAAACAAAGAAAGGAATCTTCATTTCTCAGACTAAATATGTGAAAGAATTGTTGAAGAAATTTGGGATGGTAGACTCAAAGCCAATGAGTACTCCCATGGCAACCGGATGTAAATTGAGCAAAGATGATGACTCTCCTAAGGCTGATCAGAAAAAGTACAGGTCAATGATTGGAGGGTTATTGTATCTCACTCAAACTAGACCTGACATTATGAATGTTGTTGGTCTTGTTGCTAGATTCCAAGTTGATCCTAGAGAATCTCATGTCATGGCAATCAAGAGGATTTTTAGATATCTAAAAGGGACAGTTGAGAATGGTTTGTAGTATCCTAGAGATCATGATTTCTCTCTTCATGCATACACAGATGCGGATTGGGTAGGAGATGTGGATGATTGGAAGAGTACCAGTGGTGGAGCATTCTTTTTGGGGAAGAGATTGGTTTATTGGCTAAGCAAGAAATAAGAGGCAATATCTCTGTCCACTGCAGAAGCAGAATACATTACAGCAGCAAGTAGTTGCACTCAAGTATTGTGGATGAAGCAAATGCTAAGAGACATCAAAGTGGAGTATGAGGAACCTATCACAATCTTTTGCGATAATTCAAGTGCAATAAATATATCAAAGAATCTGGTGTTGCATTCAAAGACTAAACATATATCCATCAAGTTTCACTTTTTGAGAGAGCAAGTGAACAGGAATGAAGTCAGATTGGAGTTTGTGCCTTCCAAGGATCAGATTGTATATATTTTTACTAAACCTCTACCTAAGGACTCTTTTGAGTATCTCAGGGAGAAGTTAGGGGTTATTACCTCTCTAGATCTGAATTAAGGTGCACTGATGTGCATCAGTCCGGTGGATCTCACAGTCATATTTTGTGGACTGGATTGATGATGGGAAGTTGCCACTCAGGGGGAGCAACTGATATGTTTCTGAAGTAATGCAAGTATGTGCCCTTTGCCATTGATGTCAAAGGGGGAGAGAAGACATGTGAAAAACAAGTGGTTACTGATCAAAGGGGGAGCAGTAAAGGAAGAGAAGACATGTGAGTGGTTGTTGTTGATAGGGGGAGTTATGTCAGTAAGGAGAAGTTCTTGTCTTGATGGTTAAAATAGTTTTTCACATCATATGTTGCCATCAATGACAAAGGGGGAGATTGTTGCAAGTATGGGCCTAACTGATGTTGTCATTGATGTCAACATACTCCTATTGCATTGGTGATAAGGATTGGATGAGTTGTGTGCTAAGGATATTGAGAAAAATTAGTCCTAATCAAGAATAGAGAAGAATAGTGAAGATAGTGAGGTAAAGATCCCAGATAAGATAAAGATCAGAGGATATGCTTCGAAGGGTTTGCAGATGTGTCTTAATATGATCCAGTAAAGATTTTAGATGTCCACATGAAGATCTGAAGAAGTTATGGCCACTTAAGTAAAACCAGTTCTGGCAGGTGTTCAGAGGTGACACAGTGACACAGATAGGTCCGATGAGATCTGGAAATGCAATATCTTGTTCTATGGATTTGGTGGAGTTTTAGGAAGTCAATGTGAATTGACAACCCAATTGGTTCGTGGTCTAGAGGTCCGCAAGCATCTATTCCAATATGACAGTGATGACAGACTGTGTTCTTGAAGTTCTAGATGAAGGAGAGAATGATTTCAGTGAACAGAAGTAGTGTGGATGTTCTTGGTAATTCAAGCAATCTTGTGGAGGTCTTTGGATTGTGTCCAGTTTGTGTTGATGGTCCGCATTGAAGATTAAGCTCGTAATTGAAGAATTACTTCCGAATGATGGTGTTCTTCCTAAGTCTGGCCGACCGGATGAGTTACACATCCTGCGGATAATCTTGAAGATGTTCTGTGAAGAATGGCATGTTCCTAAAGAAAGATTGAAGTCTCAGATCTATGTGACCGACAGTGTGTTGATCCGTGTGAAGTCTTTTTGTAATTACTCATATTGTATTTATGTATTTGCTCTGTAATGTTTGCTGACTTGGATGATTATCCCTAAGTCGATGTCTTGTATAAATAAGGAGTTGTAAAGTCATTTCAAAGCAATCTTTGGAAGATGAGAATGTGGTAGAGAGGAGTAGTGCGAAAGGCAGAGTAGAAGCATTGGGGCTTAAATGGAAATGACTCAAGCATGATGAAGATGCTATTCTTCAGTTCAAGTATGTAATACTTATTATTTTGTAGACAGTGTGTCTCTTGTAGGCAGTGGGCCTCTTGTGAGCAGTGTGCTTGGGCAGTGAGCCCTAATTAGCATGTGCCATTTTATTATTTCTATTCTTTTAACAGAGAATACAATCTTGGGTTAGTCACCCCGTGGTTTTTCCCTTAACCAAGTTTTCCACATCAAAATCTTGGTGTCATATGTGTTAATGTGTTGCTGCTCTTGAATTGCTGCATTATGTTTCCATGATTGATTTACTGTTGAATTAAGAAAAGGACTTAAGTGATTAATTAAAGAAAGTTTTTGACAACTGATTCACCCCCCTCTTAGTTGTCTTTCCTAAATCTAACAATATCCATATTTATGCTTTGTGGTGACCATCAAATTTATTCGAACCGATAAACTTCCCAATGCATGGATATTTTGCATAGGATATTTGGAATTAGATGTTTTCCAAAATATCCATATCTGCATCTTGCCTTACGAACCATGTTTTGAATGCTCAACCTATTGACTTTTCAAATGGATATTTCTGCACTAGATGTTTTACACTGAGCCAAATATCCAAATCCATATCCCAAAAGGAACATTGCATTCCACGTGTCCAAACATTGACTTTTCAATTGGATCATTCATAGTGGATATTTTACAAGGGATATTTCATATATCCTAACATTTGAAAGCGAATGAGATCACATCACTCATTTCCCCGATCAACGAGCATTGACCAAGATTTTTGCTGATGTCACCCTACCTACCTTCGGACATGATATTCATCCTCATCTCTGATCAGCGTCACATATGGACATTTTGGAATGTATATTCCAAACTGGACATTAAGTTTTAAATATCTACATCCATATCTAGTCTTGTATTAAATGATATACATTAACACCGTTGGCATTTTAAATTCAAACACATGCCTTTTTCCAGCTGTTAAAATCTCTTGCGTCCACATGGTAAAAACTCACCAAATTGCAGAGTGAGTAATTAATGTGCCCTAATCAGCGAATGCCCTAAGGATAAATTTTACTCAATATTGTTGATATGAAAGCATTTTAAGCAAAATTATAGAGATCTAAAGGTGATTAAAGGTGACATCACAAGCGACTAAAGAACAACATTATAGAGAACAAAAACAGGGTGCTCATGCAATTAGAATGGTATCCGCTACATATCCACTCTAAGGTTGATACCTTAGCTACCAGATATGAATACGATAAACCCTCACCTTTCCTTTTACCATTACCGTATATTTTTACATTAGCAGAAGGTAAAATCCTTGTTACAATGGTAATTCTCTAGGGTAAATTCAGATCCATAGGGGGATTATACAGGATTTCTAGACTATGCAGTGAAATTAAAGTAACTTACCCATCTTAGGGCATAATCCCCAAAGCTAACTATGGATGTTAGTGTTCCACAAGACAAAATGTAGAAGCGAATAGACCATCGGGACAAGGAGCTCAAGTGGGATATGTTCCCCATTCCTAGTGATGTGTGCCATAAATTCGGCTTTGCATTGGATACACACTACGGGAATATAGATTTGGATGCTTTCAGGGCAAGAATCTTGACAGGAGATGGTAACCCCATATTGCAAAATGGGGTCTCTACAGGGATTCTCAATGTCTTTAGCTTCACGTATGCAGCGGAGGCATTGGAGTTGGTCATTGAGTGTTCCAAAAAGTATAATGTAGCAAACAAGAGAGTTGAGAGTCAGGGGTGAGTATACATTGACTTCTCCATGAGGGGCATTGCAGAAGCTTTCAAATTGCCTAGGAGTTGAAATATTTTTGAAATAGACTTGGCTGAATTGAAAGCAAAGTTCAACAACAACCTCTCTGATTGTTGGAAGATTATATTCACATCCTGGACGGATCCAGCCAATAAGAACAAGGCTATGGCCAAAATGCCTCATAATTTGTACAAGTATGACTTCATCCTAGAGGTGCAATACATGATTGCCTTGTTTAGTAGAATGGAAGGGAAGAAAGTTGTCGGGACCTTTGAGCCTTGGATGTTTGGCTTGATTCGCTTGGTCAAGGATAAGAACGTGGTAGCCAAATGGGAGAAGCTTATCAATGATTCTCTGCATGAAGGCATGGTATCATGGCAGAACAGGAGGAGGATGTTCAATATGACATCTTATGTGGTTTACATGTGTGTTTACAAAGCACATCCGAAAGGATTGAATACCTTTGGGAGGCTAGGGCCTCAACCTACAAACCAAATAGTATGGGAACATTACCCACAATTAGAAAGGAAGTAATCTACTCAACATTATAAGACTGTAAATGATTGTTTTCTTATGCATCTAATTTGAATAATGGAGGATGATCAGGCAAAGAGACTTTCCAAAGAAGCCCAGGAGTTGATACAACCACATGGGGCATGGTTTACCCAGTTCCCCACCCACACATATATCAGAATTGAAGGCTTTGAAGGAAATCCATTCATGTTTCCGTGGTACCTAAAAAATGGAAAAATTGATATGAAGGAAATGACAATAAATATAAATAAAATGAATGAAAACCTCATATCGACTCACGATTCATCGATAGGGTTGAGAGTGCTGCACCCAAAACACTCTAGCTTTACCCAAAGAGTGATATGTTGATTGCTCGATTCTGTAGCATAACAGTGAGATATGGATGAATAGATGAATGATTGGATGAATGCAAGATAGATAGATGAGAGATTGAGAGGAAATTTTGGTAGAGTAAGGATTCTAGAAGATGATTCCCCTTTTTTTTTGGCTCAAGAGAGGCTACCTTTATAGAAAAAGGCAAATTCGAATGGATGGTTGTGATTGAGAGTTATGTTGGAGGATATGGACGGTCAAGATTGATTAGGGTTGGATTAGGGTTTCCCACTCAAAGAGGGATTGTAGTCACATGACAAGTGTGCGATGAAGAATAAAGGGGAATCTAATTCAAAATATTTGAATTAGATTGACATGTGAAGGCATATTAAGTGGAAGATGGAGACATGCAACATGTGTTGCAATGTGATGAGAGGTGAGGGGTTTATTCAAATTTTTAATTTGAATTATGTGAGACATGTGAAGAGGGATTATTAACTAAACAAATGGGATTTATTTAGTTAATTGGAATGTGATCAAGTGGGATTAATTAAATAAAGTGGGTTTATTTAATTAATCAAGAAGATGATTAAGATGGGATGAACTAGGACCTAGGGATAAATGGGATTAAGTGGGATGAGGTTAGATGAACTAGGATGAACTAGGACCTAGGGATAAATAGGATTAAGTGGGATGAGGTTAGATGAACTAGGATGAACTAGGAGCTAGGGGACATATACAAGTTCATGTTGACAAGGTGTTGTGTAACTAGGACCTAGGGCAATGACATACAAGGTCATGTGTAAACAAGACCTAGACAATTTTCAGTGTCTACATTTGCCCATCTTTGAGATGATGTTGTGAGATGATAAGATTTAAGTCAAATAACATCATTTCAAAGAAGTTAAGGAAACAAATAGAAGAAAAGGATAGGATGATGATGCCCCCTCGAGAGGATAGGCGGGTTGGACAAACATGGGTAGGCTCTCGAAATGAAAGGAATTGGTCAAAGGAAGAAAGGCAAGGGGATGGATAGAAGAAGGGATGGATGCATTATGATGCAATGAAAGTGAGCAACCATGATGTTTGATATAGCACGAGACGTTATGCACCAGGGTATAAGGACCAAGGTGACGATGTGTCTCGTGCCCCAGCGTAATACAACCTTGTCTAGATACAAGATATGAATATTAGCTGGGTTGATTCAGATTTGATGCAAATGCAAGATAAAAATGATAACACACACAAGAAAGCAAGCAAGCATGCACAAATGATACAAACACAAACAAGGTATTGCCCCTGTCAAGTTGTAAATCAATGATTAAATGATTGATTGATTGATGATTTATGATAGTGTTGTCATTACGGGGAACGATATATACCTAGATCAACACAAGGATGTGGGAACAATATATCCCATTAATGATGATGATTGATTGATTGATTGATTGGGTTTACAACAAGATTAGGATCAAGACCAAGGATGTGATTGGATAATTTGACAATTGATTTGATTGGTATAGATAAATGATGACTTGCATTTGGATCATTATTTGGAATTTTGGATGATTGGATGAATTGGAAGATTGGATTTGATGGAGATTCATTTGATGAAGTGATGAAGATAGATGATGGAAGAATGATGAAAGAAGAAAGAGGAATATCATCTTGTGCCTAAATCTAGGCACTTCCTTCATGCTCCAGACTGCCTACATACCCGTGTCCACGGGATCAAGGCACTTACGATAGAAATGAGATGTAGTTCTAATTTGTGTTTTACTGATAGGATGATATGGATTGGACTGATCAAGTTATGGATTGATTGGAATTGACTGGATGATGTTTGATGATTTGCTTTTGATTGTTTGATAGATTGGATGATTGATAAATTGGCTTGATTTGATGATGATATTATTGGATTTGTTTTGATGGATTTGATGTGATGAATTTGATGATTTGATTGATTGAGTTGATGATTTGATTGAATTTTGTTTTGATTTGATGATTATTGATCTTATTGCTTGGATTTTCGATGGATATTTGATTTTTTTGTATCTTTGGGAATATTTTGGTTTTTTTGGATTTTTGGGATATTTTTATTTTTTTTGTGTTTTTTGAAATGTTGTGATTTTTTGGATTTTTGGGATATTTTGATTTTTTTGTGATTTTAAAATGTTTTGATTTTTTGGACTTTTGTGATATTTTGATTTTTTTGTGATTTTTTGAAATGTTTTGATTTTTTTGTATTTTGAAATGTTTTGATTTTTTTTGACTTTTTGAAACGTTGGCATTGGATGATCATTTTGATAGCCATTATGCTAGGTACCAATGACAAGGGGGAAACCAAGTCTAGGTGCAAGGGAATGAATGGGATTGGACAAAAGGATGGATGATAGTGGATGGATGAAAGGATCATGATAAATGGATAGGATAAAAGGATAGGCTATGGAATTAAATGGAATGAAAAGCTCATGATAAATGGATTGACACAAGGATAGGTGATAATGGAACGAAAAGCTCGTGATAAAGAAAAGGATATGCGATAGTGGAATGGATGTATGTGTAAGAGAGAAAGGATGTGATCTCCAAAGGCTATGTTGCATAGGAATAACATGCCCCAGTCTAGGTAGTAAACTTAGGATTTTTTAGGACAATTCTTAAGGCAATAGGATGATAGGATTTGACATGACAAAGCTTAGGACTTGGATGATAGGGTTCGTTTGGAAAGGATGAGGTATGTCAAGGGATATCCAAAACATGTTTCAACATTTTTCCCCTATTCTTCATCAAGATCAAAAGGAAGAAAGGGAGTATGGATGGAGGATTATGAGAGGTATGTACGTGTAATGGCTAAGGATGGTAAGATAGGATAGTATGGTAGGATGGAATAGATAGTTTGGATGAGACAAGGTGCCCCCAAGTGTAAGTGATAGAAGATCAAACTACACATGATGCCTATTTGCCAAGTTTTCATCATGGTACTTATCGAAGGCGCCTGTTTGCTAGGTTTTCACCGTTGGACAAAGGGATTTCTCTTTACTTTTTTGATTTTTTTTTACTTTTTTGACTTTTTGGATGGAAGGAGGTGGATATTGACGAGAGGGACTCAAGTGTCTAGTGCCATGAAAGGTGATAGTCCCATTGGAGAGGAATGTTGCATGGACCATGTCGAATGTGCTCATCGATGTTGGTAGGGTGATGGCATGAAAGTGAGATGGATCAGGTAGATAGTGGATTATGATGTGGATTATGGAGGGATCAAAAGTGGATTATGATGTGGATTATGTAGGGGTGAAAGTGGATTATGATGTGGATTATAATGAACTTATGCAAAAGCATGGAGCATAGGAAGGTGATGGGGGAGATATGTAGGATAATGAGTGAATGATGGAGCAATGGAGGTATGGAAAGGAATCATGACCAACGGCTACACACACCATGTTAAACATGTAAGATTTTGATTGGATGGTGGTGTAGGAAGCAATGGCGATGTTTGCTTAGGAGATGGATGATTTAGGACTTTTGGAACCCACATGGACTTAGTATTTTTGTGATTTTGGCTTTTCATGTGGGGTGGCGAAATTTGATATTTTTGAATGGAATGGATGGAAGAGGGTTGGGATTTTTGTGATGTGGAAGAGGATGCCTCATTTGACTTGACTTCTTTTTTATAAGGAACCCAAACCATTTTATTTTTGGACTTTTCTTGTGAAGGTTGGGACTTAGGTAGACTTTTGGATGTACTTTTCTTTAACTTTTCATGTTTGTGCCCTAAGGCATGAGGATTTTTAGGATTTTTGACTTTATAAGTAGAGGCATCTAAATGTTTATTTTTAAATCCCATGTGGCAGGTGGAAAGGGTGGAAGTTTTATGTTTACACAATGTGTGCATTTGTTGGTCAGGATTAGAATGTGAGGGAATTTATGGATGGTAGGTATGTTAGGTGTTGGAAGCAATGGTGGCAAAGTGGATGGAGGGATATTAGGAGTTGGAAGGAGTGGAGGTAAAGTGGATGGTGGAAGGTAAATGGTCACATGCTTTTGACATTTGTAGGATGAGGGAGGTGGAATGCAAACATATGTTTTAGGAATATGATGGGGTTTATGATGGAAGGAAGCGGATTTAGGAAGTGTGGAGGAAGTACCAACATTGTTAGATTGTTGACCTTGGGGTGTGTATCCAAGGCCAAATGAGCAAGGAGGGACTTTGACATGTATTGGCTCCAAAATGCCTTGTTCATGCAGGCCTAAACTTTTACCTTGGTAGTTCATGTTTTGGAGCATGCAATTGACTATAGGACTAGGTATAGTTTGGACACTAGACCTGAGTTGATGATTGGATAGAGAAGGTAAAGTGGATAATGGTTGTTCGTGTTCTAAGGAGGAACACTCATGAATGAATGTGGATAGACTAGTAGAATATGGTGGATTTGAAATGGGATCAATGGTGGATGTGGAAGGATCATTAGGATTTTTCTTATGTTCATTGGGATCCAAATTATTTGTTCAATCTTCTATGTTTGCTTTGGAGGCACATGTCTCATCATGACAAGTGGAAGGTGTAGGATCATGGTTAGGTGGAGAGATCTCTTTGCTTTGAATGAAGGCCATGAAATGGGGTGAATGCTCAAGTAAGTCAACAAGACTTTCATTAGATGGAGCATGTAGGTCTTGGGTGTCTTGTTCATGAATAGTTGTGGGGGTATGACTAGGATCAAGTTGTTCATGGATAGGTTCTTCATAGGTATCATCTTGATTATAGAATAGGTGCATGTTATGGATAGGGTAAATGGAAGTGATTTGATCTTGATTAGGACTAGGGCTTAATGTTTTCACATGATTAGGATTAAAATCTTGACATACCTCTTGACTTGCTTGAATGGAAGTGGAAGGCTCTTTAATAAGCTTGATAGCTTCTAGATCACATGATGGGGTTAGAAGACTAGACAAAGTGTTTAAAGACTCGTGGGGAGGCTCAAGAATAGGTGTTTGATGACATGGAAATGTTTTATTCCTTTCTAGTAGCCAATGGATCACATCCTTTGCAAGTGTATGGGTAAATGGGCAATATAGGGGATGGATGATAATAGTGGAAGTTGAAGGCTTAGGATTAGGATTTGTTGGATGGATAATGGGATTAGGATTTGGGCTAGATGGACAGATAATGGAATTAAAGGGATTAGTCTTATCCAAGACAACCTTACCATAATCTTCTAGGTTCTTGACCAATCTTTGAAATCAAACACAAGTGGATATGGTATGGCCCCTATACCTATGGTATGCACAATAATGGTTCTAATTATACCCTCTAGGTTTAATCATAAATGGAGAGTATGCTTTGAATGGGTATAGCTCAATCAAATTTGCTTGGACCAGTTTCTCTAAAAGTATCTCCATGGAATCCTTTAATGAAGGATTAGTGGAACATGGGGATGAAGGTGATGAAGGCAATGAAGGGCTTGATAAAGGTGTTGGGATGGGACTAGTTGGCTCATGTGTTGGCATATGATTGGATGGTGAAGGTCACTCAAAGGAGGCACTTGCTAGGTTGGTTTCTCCCTTGTCAAAGGATTTTAGGTCTTACATAAGATGACTTGGACTTTCTTGATTTATGTACATAGGGCCATTTGGACTTGCTTGTTGTTCTTGTAAGGACATTTGATTGCCATGTGGATAGGTTTGGTGATGAGGTGGCATGATAGGATTTGTAGGTGAAAGGTTTTGTGAGGTGGATTGTTGTGGACATTGGGTGATGTTGAAGGTTTTTTGAGAAAGCAGTTGGGATATGATGGCAATGGAGTTAGGATCATTGGATGGTAGACTTATGGAAGTACTTGCATTTGGGGTGTTGCTAGGAATAGTGAGGGTTATTTGTGGTATGAATGTGGTAGCATTAGTGTTTGGATTATGTGCTTGTTGCGCTTGTGATGGAATGTGGGATCATTGATATTGGCCAAGGACTTGATGTTGCGGGAATTGTTGATGTTGTGGTGACACCGGTCTTCTTCTTTTCTATATAACCAACTAAGTTGCCTAAGTTGGTTAAGCATTCATTCGGTGCTATAAGGATCATTCTCATAGGTTTTGTTTAGAAATTCCATGTCCATGTTTACAAGTGATAGATGTGGAGAATTGATTGGATAGGTAGAATGCTGATGTGTAATGGCCAGAAATGATTAGGATTTTACTTGGATGATGAGAACTATGGTGATGATGATTAGGATGTTGAAGATGACTAGGATGATGAGATTGGATGACTTGAAGGAATTAGGATGAATGATGGTGGAATTATTAGGGTAGGTGACTAGGATGATTTAGGATAATGGTAAGGGTGATGTGGTATAACAAGGTGGGATGACTTGGATTGAGGTGATTAGGATGAATGGATTGGGATGAAAGTGATTTAAATGAGAAATGTAGGTGATTATGTGGAGTGATTGGGATCAAATTTTAAGACCTTAGGATGATTTGATTTGTTTTGTTTTTTGATGGATGGCTCTCTATGCTTGAGATAGACTAATGATCTCAAGTAAGAGGTTTGATTGGATTGATTCTCTATACTTAAGGTAGACTAATGACACTTAAGTAATAGAGGGTTGATTGGATTGATTTGATTGGATGACTTACTTAATATAGACTAATGATCTCAAGCAAGTTTGGATAATGGTTGATGATGATCAACTAAGGTCTTGATTTTTGATTGGGTTGATTTGGATTTGGATTGGGATGAAAGTAGTTGGGATGTGATTTGGCTTGGAATTATTGGATGATGTGGATGATGTGGATGATGTTGATGTGATGGGATGATGACTTGGATATGATTAGGGTTTGATATGGAATGATTAGGGATGATTAGGATGATGATTAGGAAGGTTAGGGGTTGATTAGAAAGGTGGTTTAGAATGATTAGGGGTTGAATTATGGTGCCTTGGATATGATGAGGAATGAAGTGGCTAAAAATGGGTGATTAGGATGAATGTGATTGGATTTGAATGTGTTGGAAGAATGAGTTGAATGACTTGTCTTGATGTGCTTGGTGTTTAGCTTAATTTGGAAATGTTCAATCAAATGATCACACATGTACAATCATTAATCACTCATGCAAGACACATAAGCAATTTTGAATTTAACTTTGAATGAATGTAATGATGATTAAACAAGCACACTTGCAAGACACATCAACAAGTCTATTGTCTAGTTTGAAATAGGGTATGGCCAATTAGGTTTTAGGCTATGTTTACACGAGGTTGGCTAAGGAATTGAAAGCAAAATCTTGCCACACAGCCGGGAGAAAGGGGTAACCCACCCTTCACCTTCACTTCCCAAAGGTATAAAGTTCTTTGGGGCTTAGCCAAGAGTGACAAGATTCCAACTCCCAATGAGGGTGTCTTTTGATTCAGCCTTGATTGAGGTCATCCCTTGGAGTGGTGTGTCTCCAAGCAGGCCTCCTAAGAAGGGTAAGCAAAAGTAAATCAAGTGAGGTGTTTTTGATCTCCAAGATCACCTTGCGGTGCGAGGAGAGAGCATACACACACACACTTGACTCACACTCGCACTTGTAAATTAACCCTTAGAAATTGGAATGTGAGGAAGACACTTCAAGCACTTGTTCTTTTTAAATCCAAAATCCAAATGTGGTAGAAGACACTAGTTTGTTTTAAGCCTAATTTTCAATGATGTGTGATCAAGCAATGTTCGTTTTAGAAGCCCAAATCGAAATGTGTATGCAAACAATGATTCATTTTATGTCCCAAATTGAAGTATGTTTGCAAACAAGATTATGATGAAATGAGAAATAGAATGAGTGCACCTGATTATTTCGCTATCCAAATTATTGTATATGTTGTTCCTAATGTTGTTTCAACCCCGTAAGATCACCTACAAGTCACTAGAATGAAAACAGAGCAAGTAAACATGCCAAGAGGATCGTTATATGAAAAAAATGAAATATAATAAAACCTGATCAAAATGATCTGATACAGAAAAATGACTGTCATGAACAGATTCTAGACAAAATTCTATGCACTTTCAAAAAACATTTTGCTGAAAAAGGATGAAATATGCAAAAGTTATGTGTGTTTGAAGTTTTAAAGCACCTTTAACTTTGACTACAAAAAAAGGCTGGAACAAAGGTATAGTTACCTGAAAATTCCTTCACCACTATGTAGTTCTCTCTCCCAACTTTCTGACAAGTCCAAGTTTGCACAATTTTGACCTATTTTGCCCAAGTTATGATAAAAAGAAAACTTTTGCCCTCTTATGGCATATGGATACACAATGCAATCTTGATGGCTTGACTTAACCGCTAGCGGTTGACAATAAACTGTTCACATGTGGTGGTTTGAGATCTTATTGTTAGGCCTGGCGGTTTGTTTTGGGCGATGCCCCTGGTCACTCATATGACCAGGGGCCAGGGCTAAGAAAAAATAAAATAAACTATCAATGGGCTAACAGCCCCCTTTCCTCCCTTGTGGTCACTAATGTGACCAAGGCTCAAAGCCTTAACAAAAGAAAGTCCAAAGCTTAATAACATGGGATGGTTAACATTTTAGGGCTATGGTTTTATCAGTGGGTAAGGGGCTTATGATGGGCGTGAACCTGGAGGAGGCTAACAAAGGTTTTAATAGCCGCCCAAAAACCACGCTGAAGCCTACACAGAAGGGAACCGAGCGGAGGGAACTAGAGTTTGGGGGTCGATCTATAGAGTGGTGATCAGTAGTATGGCGGGGGTTCTAATAATGGGTGGCGACAGAGATTATGGCCACCAACGACAGTGATGAAGACTTCACAGAGGGTGGCAATCTGACAGAGGGGGGTTGGCAATGGGCTTCGGCCCTCCCAAAACCAGTGGTGACCAAGCCTTCCCTGGTGGTGACCAGAGAGAAATAGGTGATGGTGAAGGATTTCTGGTGGTGGTGAATGGGTGGAAGTTAGGCATCGACTTAGGGTTTTGACCCAGATGAAGGAAATGAGCCCACAACAAATGCCCCGAACATGCTAAAACAAACCTTACCAACAATAAGCCTCCACAACTAGACACAGACCCAAATCAAACAAGGACCAGAGATGTCAACATGGATTTTGAGGTGGAAGATTAGGGTTAAGCTGGCAGTAGATCTATAGGATTTTGTCACAGTCAAAGACCAGTCACCATAAAATTGCTTGTAGCATACAAAAATCAAACTTGCAAGCAAAATGATTAGCTGCCAAATCTAATGAAACCCAAAACAAATCAATACCATTAGAGACCTCATGCAGGCCGTATAGTTCCGTATGGATCATATGGATCCGTATGGTACGACCTGTGAAAATTTAAAAAAATTGAATTTTTTCAAAAATTTCCAGTCACAAAAGATAGGCAAATTTACAGTCAAAATTCATGGAATCGATGTCCTGATTGCAATGGTGGGGTTAGTTTCTGCATAGGACACAACCTACAACAATTCATTCCTAAAATTTGCAAAAATTGACAAAACTTGGGTTAGAAAATGAAAATTTTTTACAACAAAACCCTAGAAAAATGATTGATTAGATCCAAGCCACTGGGCTTGCCAAATGAAATCTTGGAAAATTGACATGAAGGAAGTGACAATAAATGCAAATCAAATGAATGCAAACCTCATATCAACTCATGATTCATTGATAGGGTTGAGAGTGCCGCACCCAAAACACTCTAGCTTTACCTAAAGAGTGATACGTTGATTGCTCGATTTTGCAGCATAACAGTGAGATAGGGATGAATAGATGAATGATTAGATGAATGCAAGATAGATAGATGAGAGATTAAGAGGAAATTTTGGCAGAGTAAGGATGCTAGAAGAAGATTCCCCTTTTTTTTGGCTCAAGAGAGGCTACCTTTATAGAAAAAGGCAAATTTGAATGGACGATTGTGATTGAGAGTTATGTTGGAGGATATGGACGGTCAAGATTGATTAGGGTTGGATTAGGGTTTCCCACTCAAAGAGAGATTGTAGTCACATTACAAGTGTGAGATGGAGAATAAAGGGGAATCTAACTCAAAATATTTGAATTAGATTGACATGTGAAGGCATATTAAGTGGAAGATGGAGACATGTGACATGTGTCACAATGTGATGAGAGGTGAGGGGTTTATTCAAATTTTAAATTTGAATTATGTGAGACATGTGAAGGGGGATTATTAACTAAACAAATGGGATTTATTTAGTTAATTAGAATGTGATCAAGTGGGATTAATTAAATAAAGTGGGTTTATTTAATTAATCAAGAAGATGATTAAGATGGGATGAACTAGGACCTAGGGATAAATGGGATTAAGTGGGATGAGGTTAGATGAACTAGGATGAACTAGGACCTAGGGGACATATACAAGTTCATGTTGATAAGGTGTTGTGTAACCAAGACCTAGGGAAAAGACATACAAGGTCATGTGTAAACAATACCTAGACAATTTTCAGTGTCTACAGTACCCCACCAGCAGGATAGTGTTGTTGGAGGTCACTAGGTAAATTATTTCATCTTATGAAGTCTACATGAAGAATAATAAGAGGGGGAATGTCTGATTTACAATGGAGATCAATTGGTATGTCTGTAGAACAATTAACAATGCTAAGAAATTTGAAGCTTAATTGCATATGTTACATTTGCAATTATTTCCTTTGGCTAGATACTATGACCCCTATCATAGAATGGAAAGGTTTGTACATAAGAAATTACAGCGTGTTACACATCTTGAGGATTATTTGGCTGATTGTATTGATGAAGAAGACGTAAGGAAAAGAGGGTACCAACACCTTACCCTTAATCAAATCAGGACCCTGGGTTGTCGAGAGGTACCTCCTCAAGTGAAATCAGATGATGGGAAGGTGTTAGATCTAGAATATGAAGAAAAGTAAGTGTATAAAGAGCCTCTGTCCCTCCCAGACTGGATCATACTAGAGGAGACATCCATAGAAGTAACAACAACAAGAGTCATAACCACTACCAAGAAGTGGGTAGAGAAGAAGTTAGGGGAATTAAAAGCTAAAAGGGTAGCCCTTACGTATGATAAGAAAGGGAAAAGGAAGGAAAGAGATGATTTGGAGTTTGATGACTTCCTAGTTCGTAAAAGATAGATAATGGAGGCTAAACTTGCACAGCTAGGATCCTCTGTATTAGGAGAGGAGCTAACAATAAAGGGCATAACTATGGCCACCAAGCCATCACCTCTGAGGAAACAACGTCTACGAGCCATCCCCATTACTACTAAGGTTACAAAGGAACGTAGGCCTACAGACATATTATAGGGGATAAATATCCCTAAATAGAAAAGAGGTCCAATAGCACTAGTGAGATATTCTACCTCTAAATCAGTAGATGTCTAGACACAATTTGTAGAGGGACCTACTAGAATGGAGAAAATGTTTGCTCAAGATTAGCCTAGGGTAGCGTCATCACCACCACTTGCCACCCTCTAGACCCATCTAGCACAACAAATCAAGGATTTTCCTAAACCTATAGCAGGAGTGGTGAAGGAATTACAGTACAACATCCCAGTTCCTCAAATTATACAAGTGAAGAATGAATTGGTTGAACAAGAAAAGGCTACAAAACAAGAAAGGGATGGAGAGCAGCCATTATCTTTAAGTCAAGTCATTGACTTGACAGATGATGAAGTTATAAGGGATGTAACTAATAACCCAGTTGGTTCACCTTTTACACCTTTAGTGCACTCATATCAAGAACTACTTCAAGAAGAGTTAGTGGAGGTCCAACAAGAGAAGGATATTGAAGAAATAGAGAATCCTGAGTAGACAAAAGATCCTGAGATACAAGATATATTTGATACAAAAGGGGTAAGGTCACCCCAAGATCCAATTCAACTTGAACAATTGGATGACTTGGTGGGAAGAATAGCAAGTCCTAAAGCAATTGACGTGTCTTATCCAGGAGGAGAAAGCACAGAGGATAAGGATACTACTCTGGATAGGCAAGAATAGGAAGAAACTGCTCAGGATAATCACATGGAGGAAGTTGCTTAGGATATCCCAGTGGGTGAAGGAGATAAATAAATTGAAGAGCATGTTGAGGAGGGGCCAAAGCAGGCTGTTGAACAACAAATAGAATCATTAGAGCAACAAGCTCCAATGGATAAAGGGGATGAGGAAATGATTGATGTAGTGGAGAATCCTGAAGTAATCATAAAGAAGAGCATCAGGGAGAAGTTCCTGAGAAAGAGCTTCCATAAGATGTACATAATATGGACATACATTAGAAAATAGGAGATCCTAAGGATCAACAACAATAGGCCACACGAGAGGAAATGCCTCAATAGGAGATTCCAAAGGATAATGTCCCTGAACAAGAGGAGGTATATCAAAAAGAGGTTCCCCAAGAAGAGGATGTGTCGGGACAAGAAGAAGATCTAGATATGAATGAGCATGCAGTAGTCAAAGGTGCTCACATTAAGCAATCTGGTCAAGAAAGGCCAACACAAGATGTAACTAAATGGCTTGCAGCTGAGGTAATGCAGCCTCCTACTAATGATACTGCATTTGATTTTAAATCTTTATTCACAATTGAAGAAAGAAATCCTAGAAGCAGAAAGCAAGGGTTGTGTCCTCTATCAAAAGGGACACCAATACCAGACATAGGACAACACATTTGGCTGTATCTATGGTGGATAAGGCCAAATGAGAAATCTTAGCTAGTGAGTACCAAATGACCATAGTGGATGTTGGGCATGCAATAGTTGAGCAAGAAATTGAAGAGCTCAAAGGTAGCAGAGAGACAGTGGCGGCCTGTATGCACAAGGTCAACCAAAAGAATAAGAAACTAAAGGGGCACATTGCCCAGCTCCACTCATTTGTTAGGGGATTGGTTGTCCCTAGGGTGCAAATAATAGAGGTTCCACCTACATTGATGTTGGTGAGTCAAGACCTTGATGCAAAGCAACATCAAGCACATGTCATGCAGGGTTGGTTCACCAATTGTTTGGAGAAAGGAGAGGAAGTAATTAGGATAGAATTTTCCAATTGGGATACCCTAGCTCACATCTAGACAAAGACTGGTTAGTTGGAGAAGAAATGTGCTATGAATCTCGATCAAAATGATCCAAGACCTCAATAAATTGATAAATACTAGGAAATTGAAAGATCGTGTGCTACTTAAACATAACATGTTGACATTACAAATGATGCATAAGATATCTACATGGATAAAGGATTTTAAATTTGAAGTAGATATTCTTAAGGGATGTCGACTCAAAGAAGAGGATATAAGCACAAAAGCACATGATCTACTAACGGATGAAGTAGAGATACTTGATGAGCTGCTAGGTAATCAGGTGGATGAAAAGAAACATATGATGAGCAAGTCTCCATAGAGACACTCAAGACTCAGTTTGATCCAATTTTGAAGGATACTATTTGTTGAAATTAGTACAGACAACTAAGAGGGGGGGTGAATTAGTTGTCACAAAACTTTTATCGTTTGCTGTATTTAATCTTCTTTACCACTTATTAATAGATTAATGATATAACCATGAAAGCATGAATCAACAACACATGAGCAGAAACATAATCAACACACATAACACCAGGATTTTTATGTGGAAACCCCGTTAAGGGAAAAACCACGGTGGGGGTTAACCCACAAGATTTATTCTCTGTTAAAAGAATAGAAAATGGGAAGGCACTTGCCTTCGGGTGCACTGCCCAGAGCTCACTACTCAAAGAGGCTCACTGCCTACAAAAACATTCACAAGTTTAACACAGAAAGATTGAACTAAGAAACATCTTCTTCATGCCAAGGTCAGTTCCATTGAAGTGCACAACACCTCTACTCTACCCCCTTAACACTTCCTTTCTACCTCTGCATCTTCGCTCACACCCACACATTTCCTTGACTTCACAACACTTATTTATACATGTCATTGACTTTGGAATGAACATCAAAGTCAACCAAACAATCATCTATCTGGAACATTCTCCAAGATAGGCATTACAAGCAATTACCATCACTCGACTTAAAATGCTTCATAGGAACCCTTACATTGTCGACCAAACATAACTGGGACTTGAATCTTCCTCAAACAACACGCCACACTCCATATAAATCTTCTTAGATCATTCATAACATGCACCAAGCATCCGGTTGGCCAAGACTAGAAAGAACAATAGCACCCAAGGAGAAATCATCATCCACGAGCTCAATCCTCAATGCGGACCACCAACACAACAAGCACCCAATTTAGAGACCACAACAAGCACAATGAAATCAATAGGAACAACCATACCACCTCAAATCACCAAAGACACTTGCACCTTCATCTAGGAACTCAAGAACACTAACTGTTATGACTTTCATACTAAAAGATTGCTTGCAGACCTCCAAACCATGAACCACTTGAGTTGAGGATATACACCGACATCCCAAACACACCTCTAGATCTGCAGATCATAATATTCCAATGTGGATTAGTCCAGACCAAATTTATGTCACTCTGTCACCTCTGAACAACTACAAAACCTGATTCTACTCATATGGCCATAACTTTGCCAATTCTCCATGCAGACCTCTCAAATCTTGACTGGATCAACTTCAGACAATCCTTTGCAAACCCTTTAATCCACAGACTCTTATCTTCATTTTATTGGGAATGCAGAGCAATCTAGTTCACTGAACTGCACTATCTTCACTATGTCTAACAAAGAGATATGTAACTCACTTGTTTCTTCCAGAGGCTAATTTTCTCAATATCCTCAACATACAAGCCTTCTAAACAAGTAATAGAATAAGATATAGTTGACACTAATGACAACAAAGATATGTTGACATCAATGACAACACCGATTAGGCACATATTTACAACAATCTCCCCCTTTGTCATTGATGGCAACATATGATGTGAAAAATTGTTTTAACCATCAAGACAAGAACTTCTCCCCCTTTCTCTTATCACATCTGCAATCACTTTCTTCACTACTCCCCCTTTCACTAGCAACTACTTACTTTCAAGTTTTTCACATGACGTCTCTCCCCCTTTGACATGAATGGCAAAGGGCACATATTTGCAATCATCTCTCCCTCTTTTGCTTCTTAGATAAAACCAGACTGAACTCCAGAATTAGCATATAGACTACTCCCCATGAGTAGCATCTTCTTAACACCAATCTGGATCACGAGATATGACTATGAGTTCCATCGGACTGATGCACATTAGTGCATCTTAGTTTTGAACAGGAGGGATAATCACCCCTAGCTTCCCCTTGAGATACTCAAAAATGTCGTTAGGTAGAGGCTTAGTGAAGATATATGCAATATGATCTTTTGATTAAACAAACTCCAATCTAACTTCATTCTCATTCACCTTCTCTCTCAAAAAGTGAAACTTGATGGATATGTATTTTGTCTTTGAATGCAACACCAGATTCTTTGAGATGTTTATTGCACTTGAATTATCACAAAAGACTGTAACATGCTCTTTAAACACAACTCTGATGTCCTTCAACATTTTTTTCATCCACAAAACTTGAGTACAATTACTTGTTGCTACTCTACCTCTGCAGTAGATAGAGATATTGCCTCCTGCTTTTTGCTAACCAAGAAACCAATCTCTTTCCTAAGAAAAATGCACCTCCACTAGTACTCTTCCTGTCGTCTACATCTCCTGCCCAATCAGCATCTGTATATGCATGAAGAGTGAAATCATCACCCTTAGGATACCATAAGCCATAATTAGATGTTCCCTTCAAATATCTGAAGATTCTTTTGACTTCTACAACATGAGATTCTCTAGGATCAGCTTGAAATCTAGCAACAAGTTCCAACAATCCACTTGAAAATTGTTCTTTACTTTTGAATGTAGTTCTGCTCTGTTTGCCCAGTTGACATTCCTTACACATGCTATTAGCAGGTTTTACAATCTTTGGAAGATCTCTCACAGCCTGAGTAGTACTTATCTTGACAATGTTATCAAAATTTACATGACACATTCTTCTATGCCATAACCAACTTTGATCAATCTGAGCAATCAAGCATCTTTTATTAGTGCAACTTAAATGAAAGATATTACCTCTAGTATGTGTACCAGATGCAATCTCAATTCTAGAGCTTTCCAAGATTCTGTATTTCCCATCCTTGAATTGGAGATCATAACCTTTTTCAACCAACTTTCCAACACTGAGAAGATTATGCTTCAACCCTTCTACATACAAAACATCATCAGTGTTGTGCTTGTCATCAAAAGAGATGGACCCTCTACCATGGATTCTACCAGCTGAATTGTCTCCAAACTTCACAATTTTACCTTCATATATTTCCTTACTTACAAACTTACTTTTATCACCTATCATATGGTGAGAACATCCACTGTCAATCACCCATTCATCCTTTTCTTCAACCTAAGCAACCAAGGCACTTTCCACATTCATATAGCCAGCAGATTCAGTAGGCACCGGATTTCCTTCTTTGATAGCAATGAACACCCATTCATTTGTAGATGTACTTCCCTTGTTAGATTCATCATCTGTAACTCCTTCATCAACAGCTTCTTGGACATAGTAGCATTTCTTGTGAAACATAGGTCTATTAGGGTTTGGCTTTAAAACCCTCTTCAGACATCTTGAGGAAAAATGACCAATCTTATAGCAAGCAAAACATTTGAAAGGAAACTTTCCTTCATACTTACCAGATCCTCTTGGTAATCTTTTGGCAATAAGGGCTTCAATTTCTTCAAGCTCCATTTCATCTTCTTCAAGTTCCTTCTTTGTTTTCTCATATATGGTTAGTCTTGTTGAAGAGCTTTCACCTAGATCAAATCTTTGCTTTCCAGAAACACTGGCCTTAAAAGTAGATTCTAATTTAGGAAGGGAATCACTAAACTCACTCATTTCAAATGTTGAAAGCTTGCCAACCAACTGATCCCTTGTAACAGTTGTCACAGTCCTGATCTCCTCAATAGCAGCAACTCTATGCTTGTATGAAATAGGTAAGGATCTGAGCACCTTGCCAACAATCTCTGATTCTTCCAATTTTCCACCAGCACACTTGATACTGCACACAAGTTCATTCACCTTCTACATGTAGGAAGTGATGTTTTCATCTTCACTCATCCTCAAACTTTGGTATCTACCTTTCAAGCTCTGTAACTTAGCACATTTGACATATGCATCACCTTCATATAGAGTTTCCAACTTCTTCTAGATTTCATGAGTAGTTTTCAATTCCAGGACATTTGTCATTTCTGTATAAGTCAGGGCACTTAACAATGCTTCTTTGGCCTGAATGTTGTTTTCAGCATCTTTGAGTTCATCTGGAGTTGAAGGACCTTTCTCCGGGGGCTTATACTCATCTTTTGTTATCAACCAATAAGCATCACCCACGCATTGCAAATGGAACTCCATGTGACCCTTCCAAAGAGAGTAATTTGTTCCATCAAATCTCAGACTATCCTTCTTGTAAGTCGACATCCGGGATCTCCTCAAGTAGTCAAGCTTCTTTTAGAGGAACCGACTCTGATACCAATTGTTGAAATTAGTGTAGACAACTGAGAGGGGGGGTGAATTAGTTGTCACAAAACTTTTATCTTTTGCTACATTTAATCTTCTTTACCACTTATTAATAGATTAATGATATAACCATGAAAGCAAGAATCAATAACACATGAGCAGAAACATAATCAACACACATAACAAAAGGATTCTTATGTGGAAACCCCGTTAAGGGAAAAACCACAGTGGGTGTTAACTCGCAAGATTTATTCTCTGTTAAAAGAATAGAAAATGGGAAGGCACTTGCCTTCAGGTGCACTACCCAGAGCTCACTACTCAAAGAGGCTCACTGCCTACAGAAACATTCACAAGTTTAACACAGAAAGATTGAACTGAGAAACAACATCTTCTTCATACCAAGGTCAGTTCCATTGAAGCACACAACACCTCTGCTCTACCCCCTTAACACTTCCTTGCTACCTCCACATCTTCGTTCACATCCACACATTTCCACAACTTCACAACACTTATTTATTCATGTCATCGACTTTGGAATAAACATCAAAGTTGGCCAAATAATCATCTATCTGGAACATTCTCCAAGATATGCATTATAAGTAATTACAATCACACAACTTAAAATGCTTCATACGGACCCTTGCATTGTCGGCCAAACATAACTGGGACTTGAATCTTCCTCAAACAACACGCCATGTTCCATATAACTCTTCTTAGATCATCTGTAACACGCACCAAGCATCTGGTCAGCCAAGACTGGAAAGAACAGCAGCACCCAAGGAGAAATCTTCATCCACGAGCTTAATCCTCAATGCAGACCACCAAAACAATAAGCACCTAATTCAGAGACCACCACAAGCACAATGAAATCAATAGGAACAACCACACCACCTCAAATCACCAGAGACACTTGCACCTTCATCCAAGAACTCAAGAACACTAGCTGTTATGACTGTCATAATAGAAAGATTGCTTGTAGACCTCCAAACCATGAATCACTTGAGTTGAGGATACACACCGACATCCCAAACACAACTCTAGATCTACAGATCATAATATTCCAATACAGATTAGTCCAGACCAAATTTATGTCACTCTATCACCTCTAAACAACTGCAAAACTTGGTTCTACTCAAATGGCCATAACTTCACCAATTCTCCATGTAGATCTTGACTGGAGCAACTTCAAACAATCCTTTGCAAACCCTTTAATCTGCAAACTCTGATCTTCATCTTACTAGGAATGTGGAGCAATTTACTTCACTGAACTGCACTATCTTCATTGTGTCTGACAAAGAGATATGTAACTCACTTGTTTCTTCCGGAGAGGCTAATTTTCTCAATATCCTCAACATATAAGTCTTCTAAACAAGTAATAGAATAAGATACAGTTGACACTAATGACAATAAAGATATTTTGACATCAATGACAACACCGATTAGGCACATATTTGCAACACTATTCATGTTGCAAGTATGAGCAGTAAGTGTTGATGTCAACACATAAGGACAACATCTAAGGAAGTTATTTGTGGAAATAGTTCAAGTGTAGAATTGTTTTATCTTCTAGAACAGTGCAGTGTTTTGCTCCGCATATTTTGTAGATTGAATATCTTTGTCTATGGATTGGAAGTTAGCTAGAGACATGTCTAAAGTTGCTATCTTCCAAGTTTGAGCCTCCGGTATGAAGATTTGAGTGAGTTATGTTCATCAGAATGAAAACTACTTCTTCTTTGTATTTAGTGGTGACAGGGAGAAAGTATTTTGCTCCGCATTTCCTCAGAATTGAAGACCAGAGTGTGAGATTGGGATATGAATTAGAGAAGTGTTTGAAGATGCTAAATCCTAATCTTGGTGGTCCAAAACATTGTGCAACAAAAGATCTATTCACCAGTTTGAAGACTGTATTTGGCAATGTGTGCAGAGTGACAAGGAGAAAATGTTCTACTCCGCATTTCTCTGCAGATTAGAATTTGGCTTTGTGGTTCTAGACTTAAGCTTAGAAATTCCATAGCTATCTTCATTTCAGAGGATTTGTGATTTGGTGCTCTGAAAGATAAGGTTATGTTATACTTCAGGTGAAAGTTGTTGAGTTCAAGTGATATTTGTTGTCTTCAAATATCTCTAAATGAGAGCTGTTGTAGATGGATTTGTTAGCTCTCAAGTGAATATATGTTATTTGTGGATGTGCCAAGATCATGTTAAAGCATTACACAAGATTTGCCTATTATGATTGTGATCAAGGAAGTGTGTGATCAAGAATCTTCCCAGTTTATATTGTTTGGCTGACCTGATTAATTGCAGTGTTCAAGGAGATGTTTTTGTGATGTGTAGCGTGATTGGATAGATTTAGGTCCACGCTAAAGTGTAATACATTACGCCCTCATTCTTTTGTGGCATGTGATGTTTAGATCTAGACCTAATTTAATGTATGTAGTAATGCCGACCTTGGAGATTGCTCCAATGGTTGATGAATGCAATGCCGACCTTGATGTAAATTCCAAGGTTGATGAATTGTATAAAGACATGTAATGAAGTTGGTAAAAATATGTAGAGGTACGAAGATGTGAAGACAAGTGTGGAGTGAAGAAGCAGAGCAGAGTAGAGGAGTTTTGATTGTGCTTCACTGGAACTAAACCTTGGCATAATGTAGATGCTATTATCTTAGTTCACAAGATCTTGGCAGTAAGTCCTTCTTGGTAGTGAGCATCATATCTTGGTAGTGAGCCTCTGATTTTTGGTATTGTTATAACTTATTTATTTCTGTGGGCTCATACCCACTGTGGGTTTTCCCTTATAGGTTTTTCCACGTAAAAATCTGGTGTCTCATGTGTCTCATGTGTTATTGTGTTGAGCTTCTTGTTTCATGTTCTCATGGTTAAATCTTAATAACAGTAATTGATGTGTTGATGTTCATAAGTGGTTAAAATTTAAGAGACAACTTATTCACCCCCTCTCTCAGTTGTCTTGAGCATTTCAATAATTGGTATCAGAGCAAGGGTTCCTCGGAAGTAAGCTTAACAACTTTAGGTAGATCTGGGATGGCGCACATCAAGGTTGCTCTTGAAGACCTAGAAAGAACTAAAGAAGAAATCAGAGATCTAAAGGAAAATGTTAAAGAAGTAGATGAATGTATCAAAAAATTAAGAGAGCAAGTCAAGAAGCTCAAAGAAAAATATGAGGCTACTAAACAGTTGATATCAGCAAATGAAACCTTGAATGATTTGAAAGTAGAAGCTATAGAAAGAGCAAAAGAAGAAGAAGACCTAAATCTGTTGGTGGAAGACAAATCAGAAGAATGTGCTAAGATTGAATAGGAAATTTGGATCCTAAAGTCAGACTTGGAGAAAACAAAAATTTTTGAAGAAAAGTTTAAGATTAGCTCTACAAAACTTGATTAGATGATTGCTAGTTAGAAGAGCCCTGATGAAAAAGAAGGCTTGGGATATGAGAAAGGTGAAAGTTCTAAAATAGGACAAGAAAGGAATGCTGAGATCAAGAAGAACAAAGTAAAATAGACTTAGAATCAAAGGAACAGACCTAGAAGACCACCAATCAGGCAACCAAATGCTCAAAGGTACCCATCTTTCAATGGTTATTGTAATTCATGCAATAAGTTTGGTCATAAGGCTACTCAGTGTAGGAGCAGAATGAATCAAAATGTTCCATCATTCTCTAGTCAATGTTTCAATTGCAAGAAAATTGGTCATAGAGCAAATGAATGTAAAAGTCAAATTAGGAAAGGTTTCAACAATGGAAGGAATGATCAATCTTTCAAAGGTAAATGTTTCACATGCAATAAAGTTGGTCATAGAGCTATTGTATGCAGAAGTAAAGTGAGTTAGAATTCTATTAGGTGCTATGCATGCTATAAAATGGGACACGGGGCTAATGAGTGCAGAAGTCAAGTTAGAAATGACTATGGCAAGAATAGGATAATTAAATCCTTTAGTGGCTACTATTATACATGCAATAAATTTGGGAATAAGGTGAACCTATGCAGATCAAGGATGAATGGAAGGAACAATGGTCAGAAAAATATTGTGTGCTTCAATTGCAACAAGCTTGGACATATCGCAAGATTTTGCAGAAGTAAGAACATGAAGAAGGATACTAAAAAAGAATTGAAGAAACCAGTAGAAAAGGTTGATCTGGCAGAAGTCAAGAAAAAGTTGAACAAGGTTTGGGTCAAGAAGGAAGTAAAAGAAGTGAGAGATGAGTCTGCACCAGACTCTGGTGTAGATACTTCTTCTAGGAAGTAAATTGGGTGCTTTGGCTCAAGGGGAGCTTTAATGAAAATCTTTTCTCCCTTGCCAAAGGATTGGTGTTGATGCCTCAACATGAAGAAACAAAGTCAAGGATTAGTAACAAAGGCCTAAGTCAGGACAAAGAGCTATGTTTGTAAAGGATAAAGGAAGATTTGTGTAGTTTAAGAAGTTTGTTATGCAAAAAGAAAAGAAGATAGGACATGAATTCTGGCTAAGTATCTAACTGGCAAAATCAAGTGATAGTGCTCTGGTAATTTGGTCCGCATTGGTCCGCTGTTGAAGATAATGCTCTGCGGTTCTGGCATATGGTTATTGATCACTGATTACATCTACATCCAAAAGTTTGTCTGACCTTGAAAATTGGCTTGAGAATAATGAGTAATAGAAGTTCGAGTTGATAGAACACAATTGTTTTCTGTACAGAGTTGTTTTCTTTGAAAATGTTTTGAGAATCTACATATGAACTCGGAGGTGAATGATTATGAATTAGATGAGCTTTCAAGGCAATGGTTGAGAATGAGATAGAACTAAAAATCAAATGCTTAAGGTTTGATAGAGGAAGTGAGTTCACATCAAATGAATTCAATATTTTCTGCAAAGAATAAGGGATAAAGAGATAATTGTCTGCACCTAGGACTCCTCAGTAGAATGGAGTTGTTGAAAAGAGATAGGACAGTTCAAGAGGCTACTAGGTCAATGATGAAGGAAGCTAACCTACCAGAAGTATACTGGAAAGAAGATATACAAAGTGTTGTCTACACTCATAACAGAGTTCAAGTCAAGGGTGTGATGAAGCGATTTTCCTTGGATACTCTACCAAGAGTAAGGCCTATCGGTGCTACAATAAGAGATTGAAGAAGGTCATTGAAAGTGCTAATGTGAAGATGGATGAAGGAAAGAAAAGAATATCATATTTCAGTTGCTCTGAATTACATTGAACCTGTTGCTACAGTCAATAAAGAAAAGGTGGAACAAAAGGATAGTCAAGATGAAGAAGAAGTTCTGGAAAGAATTCCTGAAATCCCTAGGGTTTGAGCAAATGCTTTGACAAAGAAGAAGAATTGTAGATGAATAGGTAAATCTCTATTTATTTTCAAAGGCTAAAACCTAAGACAATTACTGAAGCATGTAAAGAGGAGTTTTTGATCAAGGAAATGGGAGAACTATTGCAGATTGAGAAGAATCAGACTTGGGAACTTGCTCCTAGGTCTGTAGATAAGAATGTGATTGGAGAAGTAGTAAGCAGGACTGGTATGCAAGATTGGATAAATACCTATTGCAACAGAGATTCAGTAAAGGGTATGCAAATAGTAATTTGTACACCAAGGTAAGTGAAGATGAAATCTTGATTGTTGAGGTTTATGTTGATCACTATCTATCAAAGGAGAGCCGGTAGCAATGACTAATGATAGGAGTATGTAGAAGAAATGTTATAGACAAATAAGTGATTGATCTAAGGGTATTACTTGAAAGGAAGCAACGTATGCAAAAAATGCTTCGTACACTGATCTACTAAGGAAAGATTTATGCAAATTTTTACTTTTACAGTTACAGATTAAGATGCACATTAACAGAAAGATAATAACAAATTCCAAATGCAAACACAAAACTCACAACACAAGATATATGTGGGAAAAACCCTTTCAAGTAAAAAACCCCACACTCCAAAGCTACCCAATATATGTTAGGGTTAGCCGGTAGAAGATATCAATTAAATGCAATTAAAGATTAAACAGAGGAATGAAAATACATAGAAATAATAACAGTGAGAGACAAGTTTTAACATGGTTCACCCAAACTCAGGCTACATCCACCAACAAAGAGTCCAATATTATTATCCAGTAAATCAAACCGATTACAACCAGCAATCCTTGCAACTTAATACAGTTGCAAAATGCTACAATACATCAATGGAAACCCTACCCCTTAGCCATTTTTATCACAACTTTTGTCAGTTCCAAAATAGGGTTTTTATGTCGGCCAATGAAAAAAAAAACTCCCGACACCTTAATAAAATAATAAAAAACTGTGTGAGGTTTTGGGGGCACTGCCCCTAAGCCCCCGTGAGGGTGCTACCCCTCGACCCCACCTTGTATCGTGATAGGGAGCATACAGAGGCACTGCCCCTCGACCCCACAAGGGGCACTACCCCTTGACCCCGTCTTGGGGGCACTACCCCAAAACCTCCGCAAGGGGCGCTACCCCTTGACCCCGTAGGAATTTGGGGGGAAACTACGCCAATAAAAGTGGGGTAAATTTAACCTCTGAGTTTGATTAGGCTCCATATAACAACAATATATTATTCAGGAATCACGAAGATTACAATATACTTGCAGAGCAAGATTTTACAAGAGTATATCAAACTAGAGATCCAGGAGGTAACATGACATCTATAAGATTACAGACATCAAATTTCTGTAGTCCATAATATTATACATGAGTGATTCAGGATTAAACTGTGTAAGTTTTTCTCTCAATGTTTTGGATCACACTCCATAAGTTTTTCTCTCAACGTTTTAGATCACACTCCATGATCCATCATTAGGAGAAAAGAAAAGAGAGCAAGAGATGAGAATTGGAAATGATAATTTACAGATCAAGCAGTTTAAAAAGAAGAAAGGGAGGGAAGGGTAAAGGTGGCACGGGGATTAATAGACCTCAAGGAAAGAGTTGCACCAAATAACAATAAAATAGTGAAAAAATAACCTACAAGCAAATACATATAAAACAATGTGACTAAATTTCTACAATTATGAGTGACTAAAAAGGAAAAGGAGAGAGATTATATATATATATATATATATATATATATAATAAGGAACAAACCAAGAGTAACAAGTATTTATAAATATACAAATAAAATAAATAACCACATAATGAATAATTAAACATAACTATAACAAAGAAAAACAAGACTAAAACAAAGAAAAACAAATACTTACATACAAACTTAAATAAAGAATGCATATGTATAAGAGTGTACATATAAACATATATCTATACATATGCATATAAATAAATACAAGAGAAACCAAAAACTCATATAACCTAATAGATAAATGTATAGTTATAAAGATATATCTATACCTCTGCTAGGAAATATAAATAAATTTTAAAAAATAACTGTAAAATAAACATATATAGACAAAAACTTATAAACACTCAAATTTTAGCCAGCGAAGACAACTTCTTCAAGAGAAAACTCAAAGAAGTCATAGAGATCAACAGACACCCATCCAATCTCAATCAAGATGATGGGTGGAGGCTTAGCCTTTCTTGGAATCCCATGTTGTCTTGCCTCAGAAACTTCCCCCTCCCTCCTTCTTGACCCCTCTTTTCTCTCTCGTTACCTCCCTCCCCTCCTGCCTTTTCCCTTCACCCTTCCCCTCCCATGTGGGTTTCACTTTTCCCCCACCTTGCCTCTTCCGTTCACCCTCCTCACTCTACCTCTTTTGGTTTCTCTTGTTTGTCTTATGCCTTGTCCTCCCTTGTTTCTATCTTTGCTCCTTCCCTTCCTGGTTCTATAACCTTCCCTTTCCACCCCCCGCCACATTCTCTTCCCCCTTGTTTTCTTCGCTTACCTCTCCCCTTTGATGCCTCTAGCTCTCCTTCGTTTGCCCATAGGTGTTTGTGTACCTATAGGAGTGTGTTTGGGAGCAAACTCTCTTTTAATTGTTTGGTTATGTATTCACATTTAGGCACCTGTTTCCAATCCTTGCACCCTTTAGTTCTTACCTCCTCTCTTATTCCCCTTTCTTTTGTTCTTTGTTGCTTTCCGCTTGTTCTTGCGCCCCTCCTCCTTTGTCCACTCTTGCCCTAGGTTTTCATCCTTTCCTTTTATTTGGCGTTAATGTAATCTTTGTACCTATTTTAGTGTTCTTCTTGCTTGTTCCTTTTCCATATAGTTCTTTCTCGTTGGTGTCTTCTTTTTATCCGATGTACTTTTTTTAGATATATGCACTCAAGATATGCATGTATGTGTTTAATATATATATATATATATATATATATATATATATATATATATATATATATATATATATATATATTTGTATGTGTGGATGTAAGTATGTGTGGAGTGGATGTTTGTGCTATCGATTATATATGTAGGTATGTATTGTGTTTGGTTATATATATATATATATATATATATGGATTTGAATTGATATTGATATTTATCTATTCATTTAATTTATTTTTTTGGTTGTGAGTATATATATAGGCTTACGTTAATTGCTATACATATATAGATTTTCATATATATATACACACACTTGTTTTTATTTATTTCTATCCTTTTATCTACCAGTATGTTAGTTCATGTATAGATATGGGTTTATATCTATACACTTATTCATCTATTTTTTTTGCATATGTGTGTTTGTTAGTATGTGTTTTGATATATAAGTATTTATTTATTATAGGTATATATAGATATGGTTTTGAATAGGTATAGGTTGTTTCTATTCTTTTATTTATTTTTATTTGTATGGCTATTAGTATTTATACATAGACTTTCATTTTTTACTTTTCTTATTTAGTCTTTTTGTGCTTATATATATATATATATATATACACACTCACATATTTATGTTTATATCTTTTCTCATATCTTTTTAGTTTTTGTAAGGAAATGTATATACTTATGTACGTATGTATAAAAGTATTTGGTTTGATTTTTTGTGTTTATAAGTTTTTGTTTGTATATGTTTATTTTATAGTTATTTTTTAAAATTTATTTATATTTCCAAGCAGAGGTATAGATATATGTTTATATCTATACATTTATCTATTAAATTATATGAGTTTTTGGTTTCTCTCATATTTATTTATATGCATATGTATAGATATATGTTTATATCTATACTCTTATACATATGCATTCTTTATTTAAGTTTGTATGTAAGTATTTGTTTTTCTTTGTTTTAGTCTTGTTTTTCTTTGTTATAGTTATGTTTAAATTTTTTTTTATTTGTAAGATTAGATTTATATTATAAAATCAAAACAACTGTACAAAGTATGAAGTATGAGCTCCATGAGCAGAGACTATTAACCCTGGCTACCACCCTTACCACCCTTAAATCAATTATCAAAATGCCCCCTAAAATGTCCACCATGGGACTGAGCTACTAGTCTTTACATTAAGCATAGAAAAATGTATACATATTAACCCATGCTAACAGACCACAAACAGACTATATCAGATAACATAAAACCCTAGACTTACAAACACCCAACAGCATCACAAACAAACCAAGACCCGAGCCATCAAATCTCCCCTTCGGCAAAGAGATAGGCCCTGAATTTGCCAACCCACTCAAAGCCTTCGACTGGAGTTAAACTCAACAGTTTCTTTAGAAAATCTCAGCCTCTACGAGCCCTAACCCTATGAGAAGCTAATTATTCTCCTCTGATATCTAGAATAAAAGGAAAGTATTTGATTACTTCACTTGATTGGTTAACCTTGGCCAAATCCTTTAGCCTGGGAAGCCCTACTCCTCTCTCTGCCGCCTCCAACACTCCATCGAGCCCCTCTAGCAGATTCTGTTTAAACAAACACTTCACCATCACCCGAACTTCCTACTTTGTTATCAACACGTCTAACAGTGACACCACCACCCATGAGGAAAGATCAGTGTCCACTTGATATCTTTCTCCATCGTTGATAAAAGCTTTACCAAGAATGAGTTTTACTACACCAACGATGAAAGCATCGTTCTGGTGAAGCACCCTCCGCAACCTTTGCTCAGTCACCTTGCCTTTAAATGCTATATGCCTAACCCTACTAGTTAGGCAGATTGGTGACTCCATTCCTCCATACCTCAGATGCTTGGCCGGGAGATGGAAAATGATAATCGGTGGGGGGTTGTTTGCCATAAACCAAACTGCAGCAAAAAAAAACTCAGAACTTTGCAAATTAAAGGAAGTAAACTACCGAAAAATGATGTCAAAGAACATACAAATGGGGAGATAATCCTCTGCCAGCTCATGCCCATAGCCACTCTCTATCCTAAGGAGATCGGTCGGCCATCGACATTCAAGAAAATGATTAAATGTTGTCCCTTCAAGCATGAGAGCTTGTGTAACCTGCTGCCCCTCGTCACCCCGAATGTGAAAACTTATAATTAAAATGACTACCTTCTAGAGTTTCTCAAAGTTGCCTACAACTGTTGACAGCCTCTAGCTCATCTCCTTCTCCCATTGCCGAGACGGCCACCTCAGCTTTGTGAGGTGGCACCCACCCACTATAGTTATGTTTAATTATTCATTATGTGGTTATTTATTTTATTTGTATATTTATAAGTACTTGTTATTCTTGGTTTTTTCCTTATTATATATATTTACTCTCTCTCCTTTTCCTTTTTAGTCACTCAATTGTAGAAATTTAGTCGCATTATTTTATATGTACTTGCTTGTAGGTTATTTTTTCACTATTTTATTGTTATTTGGTGCAAGTCTTTCCTTGAGGTCTATTGATCCCCATGCCACCTTTACCCTTCCCTCCCTTTCTTCTTTTTAAACTACTTGATCTACAAATTATCATTTCCAATTCTCATCTCTTGCTCTCTTTTCTTTTCTCCTGATGATGGATCATGGAGTGTGATCTAAAACCTTGACAGAAAAACTTACACACAGTTTAATCCTAAAGCACTCATGTACAATATCTATAAGATTCTTACATACAACCTTCATCTCAAGCTCCTGATATATAGGAGATACAATATAGTACACCACCAACGGTAATTACAAAACCATGAGCTAAAACCACCCAAAAGTGGTGCCCAAATTATCTCCAATCAAATATGCCTTGTGATGTACCAAAACACACACCAACATGTGTAACTCTCCCCTTTACAGCTCTTTTATGTGCTCAACACATTTTTACATTTCCCAAAACAGAAGGTCCAACTTTCAGAGGTCATAACTTTTGATCTGGGTGTCTAATTGATGAACCATTTGATGCGTCAGAAAGCTTGTGAAGAGATCTATCACCCTATAACTAGCTATGCCAGTTTTGACAATTTTTAGGCTGTTTAGAGAAGTTTTGATTCCGGTAATTAAGTTCAAAGACTTTTTCCGGCATTTTCAAAAAATAGAAACTTTAATATCTCACGATCCAGATATGATCTTGAGATGAAACTCACCCAAGATGTTCACTTCATTATTCTGCACCTTCTGGGAAAAATTTTAGGTCAATTTGAGCTTAATTGAAGGACTTACTAAAAATAGTAAGTCTCGCTATTTTTAGCTTGTTTGAAAACTTTTGGAAACTTTGAAAGTTCCAGACCATTATCCAAGATAAAGGGTATTCAAAAAGACCAAAACTGGGAAAAATAGTAATCTTTTGAAGTTGCAAGGTTGAGACTCTTTTCTTAATATTCTCTCACTTGTTGAATACCTTGCAAGAGTAAAGGGAGTATCAACACCATGATTTAATTGCTAGGGGCCGAGAGGCCCATAGACTCTGAACACCATTTGAACATTTCTGTGTTCATAGGTTTTGTCAAGGAATCTACAACATTTGTCAAAGTATCAACTTTGTCCAAGTTTACCTTCCCATCCTCTACCATGTCACGAATAAAATGGTACTGGACATCAATATTCTTAGTCCTCGCATGGAAAGTAGGATTATTTGCCAGACATATGGCACTCTGACTGTCACAACAAATAGTAATCTTCCCTACATCAAACCCAACATCAAAACACAATCTCTTAAGACAAATGGCTTCTTTACAAGCATGAGTTTCTGCCATGTACTCAACTTCAGTAGTGGACAAAGTGACTATATGTTACTGCTTACTCATCCAACTAATAGCACCACCAAACATAGTGAACACAGAAGCGCTGGTGGATCTCCTGCTATAAATGTTACATGCCCAATCTGAATCCCCAAATCCATGAATATAAAGTGAATGTCGAGGTCCTGTAGGATAATCATGATAACATAAGGAATACTCAGAAGTACCCTGCAAATATCTAAACACTCTCTTAACTGCATCCCAATGTACTCGTCTAGGATTATCCATAAATCAACTAAGGACTCCCACTACTTTGGTAATGTCTGGTCTTGTATAGACCATCGCATACATCAAACTACCAACTGCACTAGCATAAGGAACTCTGTTCATATCCTCTATCTTAGAAGGAGACTTTGGACAATCTTCAATAGATAACTTTGTCCCAATTGTAACAGGAATAGTCAAAGGTCTGCAATCCACCATGTTGAATCTCTCCAACACAGTGTTAACATACTTACTCTGGCCTAACCAAAGTTTTATGTTTTCTCTATCTCTTCTGATCTCCATCCCTAGAATATACCGAGCTGCCCCTAGATTTTTCATCTCAAACTGTAATGATAACTGAGACTTCAAATCAGAAATCAAACTTTTACCATTCCCAATGAGTAACATATCATCAACATACAATGCAATAATGAGAATGCGATCATTGTCAAACTTGTAATAAACACAATGATCTAATTTTGATCTCTGAAATCCAATACTCAACACAAAGGCATCAAACTTCTTGTACCACATCCTAGGAGACTGTTTCAAACCATACAAAGACTTTTTCAACTTGCAAACCAGATTTTCCTTACCTTTCACCACATAGTGCTCTGGCTGTGACATATAGATTTCTTCCTCCAAGTCACCATGAAGGAATGTTGTCTTCACATCCATCTGTTCCACTTCTAGATCATATGCTGCTGCAAGATAATAGGAACCGAATAGATATCATCTTTGCAATGGGAGAGAAAATCTCACCATAGTCAATTCCCTCCACCTGAGAATACCCCTTTGCAACCAATCTAGACTTATATTTCTCAATACTGCCATCTACACCAAATTTCTTTTTCAACACCCATTTGCATCCAATAGGTTTTCATCCTTCAGGGAAAGGCACTAAGTCCCAAGTATTATTCTTTTCCAGAGAAGCCATCTCCTCTTCCATGGCCTCCTTCCAGGAACCTGCATCTTTCATACCCATAGCCTCTTTCACAGTTCTAGGCTCATCAGTGTTAGAAATCAAAGCAAAAATACAACTAGAATCATGCAATAAATAACCAAACCTATCAAGTTGCTGCCTTATCTGCATGGACCTCCTCAAAGGTTGAGGTTGAGGTTCTTCATCTTCTTCTAAACTTTCAGAGATACTAGATCTCTCCTCATTATCAGGTCCAATAGGTGTTTTGGTTCAACTTTCTCAAGGGTAGAAGGAAGTTGAACCACATCATCTTTCTTCTCTTTTTTCTTTGGTTGCAAGACAACAGAAGAAGGATTGAGCTCTCTAAAGATCATGCTTCTACTATACAGAACTCTCTCAACTACTAGATCCCAAAGCTTGTTCCCTTTCACACTGATGCCATAACCGATGAAGATACACTTTACAGCCTTGTTCTCCAACTTATACCTCTTCTCCTTAGGCACATGTGCATATGCCTCACAACCAAATACTTGAATATGTCTTAATGAAGGATTTTTACTAGACCATACCTCCATAGGTGTCTTATCAATGAGCGTTGATGTAGGAGACCTGTTAACCAAGTAACAAGTGGTAGCAACAGCTTCAACCTAGAACTTTTGTTCAAGACCAGCTCCACTTAGCATTCTCCTTGCCCTCTCCATCAATGTTCTATTCATCCTCTCTACAACTCCATTCTACTAAGTGGTATATAGAGTTGTCTTGTGCCTCTCAATCCCCTGTTCTTTACAGAACTTGTCAAAATCCACTGAACAAAACTCACCACCATTGTCAGTCTTCAAACACTTAATCTTTCTATCCTTTTGATTCTCTACAAGAGTTTTGAACTCTTTGAATCTATTAAAGACTTCATATTTACTTCTAAGGAAATACACCCATGTCCTTCTACTGTAATCATCAATGAATGAAACAAAGTAAATAGATTTTGAAATCGAAGGAACATTAATAGGACCAAACGCATCAGAATGAATCAAGTCCAACACCTTAGAAGATTTGTGAGAACTATAATAAAACTGAACATGGTTTTGTTTTCCATATATGCAATGTTCACAGAAATTGAACTCAAGGTTACAATCATTCATACCCTCAACAAGATTTTTATTCTTCAGGGTCCTCAAACCCTTTTCACCAATGTGACCAAGCCTTTGGTGCCATAACATTGTCTTCTCAGCTAGAGGTTTAATTTCCATACAATGAGCACCCTTAGGTACCCAGAAAGCATGTCCATCAGAAGTAGATGCAATAGTCTTCTTCGATGCTGGTTCCAATGGTGAGGATGAAGACTCTGAAGCTCTCTTCTTCAAAATAGAGGCACTATTACACTGAACTGCGTATGCATCAAGCTGAAACAAAGTGCCAATCCGAACACCCTTAGCCAACACCATAGATCCTCTAGTCATCTTGCATCCTCCATTCGAGAAAACAACCTGCACACCCACATCATTCAACTTACTTATAGAAATAAGGTTCTGTGTCAAACCAAGGATAGATAGAACACCATTGAGTCCCTTCACTCATCCATCAGGGAATCAAATCAAGACTCTTCCATGGCCAACAATATCCAAGTGAGAATCATCACCCAAGTTCACCTTTCCACCATTGTATTCTTCATACTTTGAAAACCAGCCCTGATGTGAGGTCATGTGAAAAGATGTACTAGAGTCAATAAGCCACACATCCTCAGATGCATGCATTGCCAAGGTAGCGACAAATGCTTCTCCTTCATCTTGAGAGGACTTGTCAGAATCTGAATATAAATTCTTCTTCTTTTTCTTTTTCTCCTCCTTGCACTCCTTGCGGAAGTGACCAGGTTTGCCATAGTTCCAACACAGGGCTTTGGAATTTTTGGGAGACTTAGATCTCCCATGGGATTTGGATCTTTCTTTTTCTTCCTTCTTCTTATCCTTTTTCTTTCTCTTCTCTTTAGATCTACCATGAACCATAAGAGCCTCCTTAGCTGATTCAGAAGACTTTCTCCACATCTTTTCAGACAACAGTGAAGAAACCAATTCATCCATCTTGAAGGTGGTAGTGGTACTCCCAATGGCCATAACAAGGTGGTTCCATGAATTTGGTAAGGAACACAGTAATTTCATACATCGATCCTCCTCCTCCATCTTCACACCAATAGAAGTCAACTGGGCAACAAGCATATTGAATGTATTCAGGTGATCAGCGATAGATCCTCCATCTTCCATCCTCAAAGAATACAATTGCTTTCTTAGGAATAACTTGTTCACCAGGGATTTAGCCTGATAAACATGTCCAAGCTTCTTCCAAAGTTCCTTTATAGTCTTCTCTTCATGGATATTTAGAAGCACTGAATCAGCCAAACAAAGTCTTATCAAACCCTTAGCTTTTTGATCTTTGAGATCCCAGTCTTCTTGAGACATTACCGTTGGTTTTGTACCAGATACGACTTCCCATAAATCTTGATCTACAAGCATGTCCTCCATTTTGAGTTTCCACAACTTGAAATTACTGTCATTAAACTTCTCTATCTCAAACCTCCCAGATGTGCTCACCATATCTTACCTGCAACAAAGATTTCAAAATCCTCTGCACAAGCTCCCACCCAAACAAAGACCAGCTCAAAAAACCCTCTACCCAACAACTAGAACCAAAGGTGATCAGGCTCTGACACCAACTGAAAGGAAGCAAGGTATGCGGAAAATGCTTCCTACACTGATCTACTGAGGAAAGAGTTATGCAAATTTTTACTTTTACAGTTACAGATTAAGATGCACATTAACAGAAATAATAATAGAAACTTCCAAATGCAAACACAAAACTCACAACACAAGATATACGTGGGGAAAACCCTTTCAGGTAAAAAACCCCACACTCCAAAGCTGCCCAATATATTACTTAGGAATCATGAAGATTACAATATACTTGAAGAGCAAGCTTTTACAAGAGTATATCCAACCAGAGATCTAGGAGGTAACTTGACATCTATAAGATTCTTACATACAACATCCATCTCAAGCTCCTGATATATAGGAGATACAATATAGTACACCGCCAACGGTAATTACAAAACCATGAGCTAAAACCACCCAAAAGTGGCACCCAAATTATCTCCAATCAAAGATGCCTTGTGATGTTCCAAAACACACACCAACATGTGTAACTCTTTCCTTTACAGCTCTTTTATGTGTTCAACACGTTTTTACATTTCCCAAAATAGAAGGTCCAACTTTCAGAGGTCATAACTTTTGATCTGGGTGTCCGATTGGCGAACCATTTGATGCGTCGGAAAGCTCGTGAAGAGATCTATCACCCTATAACTAGCTATGCAGGTTATGACAATTTTTGGGCCATTTAGAGAAGTTTTGATTCCAATAATTGAGTTTAAAGACTTTTTCTAGTAGTTTCAAAAATAGAAACTTTAATATCTCGCGATCCAGATATGATCTTGAGACGAAACTCACCCAAGATGTTCACTTAGCTATTCCACACCTTCTGGGAAAAATTTCAGGTTAATCTGAGCTCAATCGAAGGACTTACTAAAAATAGTAAGTCTCGCTATTTTTAGTTTGTTTGGAAATTTTTGGAAACTTTGAAAGTTCCAAACCATTATCCAAGATAAAGGGTATTCAAAAAGACCAAAACTGAGAAAAATAGTAATCTTTCAAAGTTGCAAGGTTCAGACACTTTTCTTAACATTACTGGCCATATGTGTTCTCATAATTAAGCTATCATGAAGATGTGATGTTATGTTCCCTAAGAAGAAGGAAAAGTTCATGGTTGAATGTCATACTTTGGTTTGAGAAAAGTTAAGTCTGAAGATCTAAGAAGACAAGATATGTTACTCCAGAAGTGTTAGTTTGTGAAGGTCCTCAAGAAATGTGAAATATAAGTTAGAATTGACATAGTTTGATGTGCACTCCTTAGGGGGAGTATTCAGAGTAGTAAAAGAAAAAGATGAAACTAGAGATGGTTATTGAAGACAAGAGAAGTAAAGAATAATTCCAGATTGATCAGAGTAGTATCCAAGTATGTGAAAGAGTTGTTGAAGAAGTTTGGAATGGAGGATTCTAAGAAAGTATCTACTCCTATGGTAACTGGTTGCAAACTGAGCAAGAATGATGAATCACCTAAGACTGACCAGAAAAAGTATAGGTCTATGATCAGAGGACTACTTTATCTAACCTATACCAGACCAGATATAAGGCATGCAGTTTGTCTTGTGACAAGATTTCAAAAATATCCTAGAGAGTCACATGTGTTGGTAGTCAATAGGATAATGAGGCTACCACTCAGGGAAAGTAGGTAGATGATGCTGATATGAGTTCCTGATAAAGAGAAGTGTTGCAGCATTGTTGACAGGGAGAGTAGTGCAGTGGTAGTAAGATCTGAGTTGAGCTTTAATAACTAAAGAAGGAGAGAAGTAAAAGTTCTGGCACCCTTTGCCATTGATGTCAAAGGGGGAGAGAAGTTCATGTGAAAAACCAAAGTTGCAGTCAGGGAAAGCATCAAGTAAGGGGGAGCAAAGAAGCAAAACAAGTTTGTATGTCTTGATGGTTTTTCACATCATGTGTTGCCATCACTGACAAAGGGGGAGATTGTTGCAAGTATGAGTAGTAAGTGTTGTCATTGATGTCAACACCTAAGGACAACATCTAAGGAAGTTATTTGTGGAAATAGATCAAGTGCAGAATTGTTTTATCTTCCAGAACAGCGCAGTGTTTTGCTCCACATATTATGTAGATTGAATATCTTTGTCTACAGATTAGAAGTTAGCTAGAGACATGTTTGAAGTTGCTATGTTCCAAGTTTGAGCCTCTGGTATGAAGATTTGAGTCAGTTATGTTCATCAGAATGAAAATTGCTTCTTCTGTATATTTAGTGGTGACAAGGAGAAAGTATTTTGCTCTGCATTTCCTTAGAATTGAAGACCGGAGTGTGAGATTGGGATATGATTTAGAGAAGTGTCTGAAGATGCTAAATCCTAAGTTTGGTGGTCTGGAATGTTGTGCAACAAAATATCTATTCACCAGTTTGAAGACTGTGTTTGGCAATGTGTGCAGAGTGACAGTGAGAAAATGTTTTGCTCTACATTTCTCCGCAGATTAGAATTTGACTTTGTGGTTATGGACTTAAGCTTAGAAATTCCATAGCTATCTTCATTCTAGAGGATTTGTGATTTGGTGCTCCGAAAGATAAGGTTGTGTTGTTATACTTCAAGTGAAAGTTATTGAGTTCAATTGATATTTGTTGTCTTCAAAATCTCCAAATGAGACTTGTTGCGGATGGATTTGTCAACTCTCAAGTGAATATATGTTGTTTGTGGATGTGTCAATATCATGTTAAAGCATTTCACAAGATCCGCCAGTTATGATTGTGATCAAGGAAGCATGTGATCAAGAATCTTCCCAGTTTATGTTGTTTGGCTGACCTGATTAATTATGGTGATCAAGGAGATGTTTTTGTGATGTGTAGTGTGATTAGATAGATTTAGGTCCAAGATAAAGTGTAATATATTATGCCTTCATTCTTTTGTGGTGTGTGATGTTTAGATCCAGACCTAATTTGATGTATGTAGTAATGCCGACCTTGGAGATTGCTCCAATGGTTGATGAATGTAATGTCAACCTTGATGTACATTCCAAGGTTGATGAATTGTATAAATACATGTAATGAAGTTACTAAAAATATGTAGAGGTGTGAGGATGTGAAGACAAGTGTAGAGTGAAGAAGTAGAGCAGAGCAGAGGAGTTTTGATTGTGCTTCACTAGAACTAAACCTTAGCATAATGTAGATGTTATTATCTCAATTCAAAATCTCTTGGCAGTAAGCCCTTCTTGGCAGTGAGCCTCATATCTTGGCAATGAGTTTCAATTGAGCAGTGAGCCTCTAATTTTTGGTATTGTTATAACTTATTTATTTCTGTGGGCTAACACCCACTATGGTTTTTTCCTTATAGGGTTTTGCACATAAAAATATGGTGTCTCATGTGTTGAATGTGTTATTGTGTTGAGTTTCTTGTTTCATGTTCTCATGGTTAAATCTTAATAACAGTAATTGATGTGTTGATGTTCATAAGTGGTTAAAATTTAAGAGACAACTGATTCATCCCCCCCCTCTCAATTGTCTTGAGCATTTCAACAATTCAATATTTCTTGGAGAAGGCAATAGATCAAGTAATGGAATTGTCTGTGAAGATAAAAAAAATATAAGCAGAAGTTAGAAAATAGGACAAACAAATGGGTATTAATAAGTGACCAACTGCAGATGCAAGAGTATGCAAAACTTAAAGCACAACAGTTTGATAAGACAGAGATGGATGTAGTTGTAAAGGCTTATGATATCTATGAGAAGCTAGACTCTAGAAGAATGTTAGTGGGTGAGGATTCATCTAAGGCAGAGGAATAGGATGTTCAAGAATGAAGTGAAGGTAAAGATACCAAAGAATATTCCATTTGCCACTTGATCTCCACTAAAGATTGCCAACTAGAAATCACGTGCCACATTTTCTGACCTTTGATATTTTTGGGAGATATCCCAACCATTGATGCATTGTAACTAATCTTAGGTCCTTGTTCTATAAAAGGGCCTAGATCATTTTGTATTATAGAGACTGAATTGATGAATGTTTGAGCATTGATCTTGTTAATTTGGCAACTCTGTGACTTTTCTTAAGGCTCTTTCTCACAATCAGTGTATACTTGTATATTCTTTACATATATAATGAAAATGAAGCTGTAAATTACTGTTCTATTGTACATCTTAAGTAATCTTCTATGATTTCTAGTTTGTAATGGTGAATTACTGCATTCTTTTGAAGTGTGTTCGCCTGATTGCTTGCTATGAATCAATTTCCTTGAAGATTTGCATCTCTCATATGTAGCTATGAATATTTTTGGTGAAGTATGGATATATTTTCTTCATTTCATGAATATATCAGGATATGTTTGTGGATCATTGGTGACAGTTTAATAGTTTAGGATTTTAATTTGATAATTTTATCTTCAACTCTTCATTTACAAAATCAGAGTAAAGGTTGCAAATAATGATAAATCATATGCAAGTAACCATAAATATCAAAGAATTACATGTTTTAAAGAACATATTTAGGTAAATTCAGAGTGTATGTGCAAAGATTAGTTCAAATTGAGATAGTTTCAGAAGAACCAATCAAAGTTGAGATAGTTTCAGAAGAACTAATCAAAGTTGAGATAGTTTCAGAAGAACTAATCAAAATTGAGATAGTTTCAGAAGAATTGATCAAAGTTAGGCTCAATTTATGCTTATATACTTGAATCTCAATTAGATACTAGATGATCTAATATGATTGCTAAGAATATATGTAGATTAGGTACAATATATTGGATATTTATGGAATTCAATTGAATCTAAGAAAGAATACAACTATGAAAGTGTAAGTCCCCAAAATGGAACAAAATATTACAACGAACCCTGAGTGACTATCAAACAGTCAAGACCTAACTAAAAGAGACTTGGGACTTTATATCCTAATGGATCATGTTGTCTTTCAAGATGAGTAAAGGTTCATTATAACAACTTTTATTCGTGTGCATGTGACTAAACACCACATCAACACAATCCATTGTCAAATTATGACTGAAGAAGAGGAGGATGAAGAACAATCTCTAAAAAATAATAGGGTGATGCAACTCCATCATAGATATCATCAAAGAGGAACTAAATATCCTCAATGGTGTCTTCCAAATCTGCAATGTGGAACTCTACAGAAACACACAAAATGTCGGGTAGATATGCATCCCAATGTGGTGGATCTAGAAAGATGATATCAATATTCTGGTGCATAGAATCCCTGGAAGCCATGGAGATATCAACTCTAGATTCAGATGTAGCAATAGGTGATGATGGTGGAGATGAGATCTCAATGCAAGTCAACTGAATAGATTGTTCATCCCCAAATGATGGTGTCTCACAAGTTGGCTGAGTGAGACTAGATGATTTTTCTACAAATGTTTTTTAATGATCTATAGAAATTTGATAAACATGAAGAAGTTGTTGTTTGATTTCATCAATTTTATGATGATGACATTCTTCTATTGTATGTCATTTTGTCCCACAATAGCCACATTTGATTTTCTATTTATTACGAGATTTATTGAGAATACTCAAATGGAAGAGATTATGTGTGACATCCATAGAAATATACATGATCAAATTTTAAGCAATATTTAAATAAGAAATACTAGTTTTCTTGCCACCAAAAAATGATTATGACTATTTTAGAAGCCCCCTCAGAAAGTACAAGAAAAAATACAACTTGTGTTAAGATTGGATGCCAAATTGACCATTTATAATTTATGGTGAGCTTTAAAAAATGGGCTATCCAAATCTTAAATTTGTTTACAAATTTGAAATCCTTGCGAAATTTTGAACACTTAAAAAAAGTGTTAGTCTAAATAAGGTCTTTATGTATCTAGTTAGGATATCACCTTTACTATAATTGACCTATTCACACTTAGCTTAAGTTTACTTAGGCTTTTTAGACTGTCTCACCTCATGTGGTGAAGACATGTATTCTCATTCTTATGAGACACCTATTTCATGTCTCCTTTCCACTTGCATGAGCACTTGTCACTTGAGCTCACAAGAGTCGTATCTTAAGAAGGTTAGTCAGTCGTTGTGTTTGACTATCCTACCTTCTCTCTCATGCTTGTTTATAGAAGACATATATGTACATTCTAATTATCACTTGAATATATCTATTAGGCTTATTTTGTGCTTATAGATTTGTGGAAGTTGTTTGGTCTTTGTTGGCTGATCTTGGCTACTCCAACATAGTATCAGACCCATGCTAGCAAAACCCTTCCTGTATTGTGAAAATCCCACACCTAGCCTAGTCAAGATTTCTTCATAGGGCCAAATGGACATCACCATTGAGTCTGGAAAGCCCAAATTAGTAAGGACTGACTGTCCAAAAATCAATTTTGGAAACTGCCAGTTTTCCTATAAAAAATTGCCCATGTATCGTACGACCATACGAAATTGTATGGAAGTTTTGTTTCAAAATGCAAATAATAAGCCAAATAATACATTCAAGAGATAATTATAATGTACATAGATTCCTTGTATAAATAGGCATGAGAGAGAAGGTAGGATGGTCGAACACAATGACTGACTAACCTTCCTAAGATACTTGTGAGCTCAAGTGATAAGTGCTCATGCAAGTGGAAAGTACTCATGCAATAGGTGTCTCATAAGAATGAGGACACATTTCTTCACCACATGAGGTGAGATAGAGTCTAAAATAGCTAAGTAAACTTAAGCTAAGTGTGAATAGGTCAATCCTAGTAAAGGTGATATCCTAACTAGATATAATATGACCTTATTTACACTAACACCCCCTTTAAGTGAAACTTAGAGAGAAGTGATACAAATATGATGGGTCCCAGCTACTAGGCCATGTTAGGTACCCATGTACAAATGAATTTCACAAAAGTGAAGTAAAGGAGAAAACCCTATAGGAAAAGCCCCTCTCCAAAAGAGAAATGATACATGATAAAATTGTACAAGTGAAGAAGAAGAAGATAGAAGGAGGACTCAACATGACCCCCCAAGGACTATTTCTAACACTAATGTACAATAGATGTTCCCCATATAGGAGAAAAGATGAGAAGGTCCATGTGACCCCACCAGAAAGTGTGAAGGAGTGAACTCCATGCAAAGAAATAGATCCTCCCAAAATTGATATGAGAAGACTAACCATGCAGCCTCCCCTCAAAATACCTCTTGTAGTGTGTGTAGAAGCTCGACATTGGATGCTGAAGACAATCCATGAGAGTTGAACCATATTTCTCCCCTTAGGAAGAAAAAGAACCATAGAAGCACGTGCAAGTGATCTTCCCATTCCTAATAGGAACATGTAGGAAGAAGTATGAAAGTAGATCTGAATTCTACATATGATCCAAAGATGTAAATCATGCCCATGATGTCTTCATAGGATGCTCAAGTATCTCCAAGCCAATGCTGATGTGTGACAAATGTTGAGATTTAGGAACAGGGACCATAGATGTATGGTGATAACCGGACCAATGAAAATTTGATACTTCTATGGAGGATGTCAAAATACATGATGATTGATTCAAATATGTGGACTCATGAATATTTGTAGAATCTATCACAATAAATGTTGATGTAGGTGAAGCAAGAACAATCATATCCGAAGAAGACAATGGTGATGGAACTTCATCGAAGCTATCATCGAATAGAAGACAAATGTTTTCAATGGTGTCTCCCAAATCCACAATGCAGGACTATGAAAAGACACGAAATGTCAAGCAGATATGCATCCCAATGTGGTGGATCTGGAAAGATGATATCAATATCCTTGTGCATAGAATCGTTGGAAGCCATACATGAGTCAACTCTGTATTCTTATGTAGCATCAAGTGATGGTGGAGATGAGATCAACTAAATAGATTGTTCATCCCCAAAAGACGATGTCTCACAAGTTGGTTGAGTGAGACTACATGTTTTTTATGCAAGTCTTTATAATGATCTATAAAAATTTGATAAACATGAAGAAATTGTTGTTTTTGTTCATCGATTTTATGATGATGGCATTCTTCTATTGTATGTCATTTCATCCCACAATATCCACATTTGATTTTCTATTTATTATGAGATTTATTGAGAATAATCGAATGGAAGGGATTATGTGTGACATCCACAACAATATACATGATCAAATTTTAATCAAGATCCAAGAATATATATTACTTTTCCCCCCAAAATTATTATGACTATTTTAGATGCCCGCCTAGAAAAATGTGCAAGAAAAATTACAACTTGTGTTAAGATTGGATGCCAAATCAATTGTTTATAATTTACAGTGATTTTTACAAATGGGATAATCCAAATCTTAATTTTGTTTAAAAATTTGAATTTCTTGTGAAATTCTAAGTGCTTTCAAAAAATTTACAAAATTTCAATATCGGGGCAAAAGTTATGCCCTGTAAAAAAATATCACAAAATATAGCAAAACTTGACTTCTAAGGCCCAAAAATTAGATGAAATGGCACAAATTGAAAATCATCTCGACGCTAAGTTGAAGAGGATGGAAATACATTTCCGTTGAATATAAAATTTCCAAAAAACATCTTTGTAGGTGAAAGTTATGGAAAAATGAAAAATGCCTACTTTAGGCTCTTTGAAAGGTGGGTGGTCAACTTGGTTGTTACAAAAAATGCTAGCTTGGGCAATTACATTAACCACTAGGGGTTACTAAAAAATGTTAAATTAACAGTTTAAAAAGAATGTTAACTAAAATGCTAACTAAAGTGGTTAGGTTAGGTATTTATGTATCTAGTTAGGATATCACCTTTACTAGAATTGACCTATTCACACTGACATAAAATGCATGTGAATATCTGTGTTTGGTCCCCTAATGCTGGACCAAATTCCTACATATCTGGATGGTGATTTGATTGTCACAATAGATGATTGTGGACTGCCTGAATGGAATGCCAAACTTAGTGAGAATGCCCTGAAGCCAAATAGCCTCAGTAGTTGTATTGACAGCTCCCTTGTACTCTACCTCTGTGGATGATAAAGAAATAACCTTTTTCTTTTTTCTAGATCAACTGATAGGACTAGAACCTAGTGAAAAATAATAACCTAAAGTGGACTCACGATTCTGAGTATCGCCAGCACAATTTGCACACCCCAAATTGTGACTATACTTTTCTTTTTAGTTTTAAGTAATTTGTAGATGATTATGTATGATTTAATGATTTGGCGTTTAGTGGAAATGTCAAGAGAAATCAATGATTTCATGAAATTATGGTTATATTATGAGAATTGACATGTGTTTATATGTTGTTAAGATGTTATGATTTCATAAGGATTATGAAATGATTATTGATACACTAATCATGAGTTGGTGAATGCAAGCTATTTTTGGGAAATAGGTTTTTGCCCCTCCGAGAAAAGGAGGGAGAGAATCATCAGAGAGAAGGGAATAGATATAAGGAAAAGAACAATTTTTCACCATCTTAAGTCTTGTATTGGTGTAAATTAGTAAACCCTTGTCAATTGAGGTAAGTTGTATTTATTCAAGTGGTTTAAGTTTGTTGATTGACTCGACAAGTTGTCGATGTCGTTTAGAATCCTTTTGATGTCTTGTCACGTCAATCTTGTTGTTTTGTGAAATTGACATGTCGAAGTTGAAGGATAATCATTTTTCAACTAAGGTAACTTTCTATCAATCATGTCATTCTTTACGCCGTAAACGAGATTACGTTTGCATCTTCAATGGTGCAGTTGGTAGAATTGTTAGCATGTTTCTTATTTATAGTTTTAATGTCAAATTTCATTTGTTATCAAAACAAAATCAACGTGATTTGCTTTTTTACGCGAAAGGGAGATGAACTCAACCCAATCACACTTTGTGCGTAAGTTTACGTCACATTATTATAAACCTTATTGTTATTAATATTTATGTTTGTTTTAGACTATTATTTTACGTAAAACTTTTAGTGGATAGTGTTAGGTTGTTATTGGAATAATGTAAACCACCTTCTCTTTTAACGAAGCTTTAGTTCTTAACATATTTCCATAGCATGGGATGTTTTAGAGTGGGAGTCTTTATTAGTGAGCAGATGTAATTACTACCCATGTTTTCCTCAAACTCATGCATGCCCAACTAAGAGCCTTCGTAGGCTAATCTAGTGGAGAAGTCCACGGCTTGTGGACAGTTTGTTTTAACAAAATTGTGAGTGGATTCTTTTATGACTAGAAGTTTAAATCAAATAAATGGTTTTAGAAGTAAAGTCTTTTCATGATGGTGAGGCATGGGCAGTTAGCCTAACGACTTTAAGTAAAGAGATCCACAACTTGTGGACAGTTGGGGTTTTAACAACTTTTGAGTGGACTCATTTTTAGGGAGAGACGATAGCATAGCTATGGCAGTTTTTGGGAGATTTGTCTCGTGAAAGGAAAAATAGCGAGTGAAGAGAAAGAGCTCTTCATATAAGATCAACACTGTCAAGGAATTCTAATCAGGTTCTTTTAATTTTTAGTCTTCTACTATTATATGAAATGCACATTTAGAGTCCTACCACTATTTAAATTGTTGAGCCGATGTTTGTTCTTTTAAGGCCGATTTCATAGAATGATACAGGACTGATACTTTTATGAAAGAAAGCCTTCATGTTAAGTTTATTACTTGGTAATAAGGCAGATATAACTAAGGTTATTCCTTTATCATTTATAGTCATAAATCCTTGCTGCTTTTAAATAAAGATTTGATCGAAAGATTTTGTCACTTTTGAATATCTTTTGGTAGATAACGTAGTCATCCATATGTTTGGTCGTATATTGAAATTAAACAGACATTTTATGTCATGCGTTTCAATTTGAAATAGGTCATTAAAGACAATGTAGTTTTACAAGTCTTAGGATACTAAGAAAATATTGTTCTTAAGTTCTTTATAACTTTTAGTTTAAAAGATTATTATTTATTATTAAGAAAACATTTGCTTCCAAGGATGTTTAGGGTAAGTTGAACCCTACATCAAGCTTAGATGAAAACACTCATTCATTAATGATCCATTATTGCATATGTGTAAAAGAGAGAGAGAGAAACCTTGGACTTTGAATATCAATGGATAGCATATTGATATAGTCTATTTACCTTTTGGAATCAAACCAAATTAGTTAAAGTATAATTATGTTTGGAACCTTAGTTAAGATATAACTAAGGTATACTTGTATATGAAAATAGTCTTGTTTTGGGAAATTTTATATGACCATGTAGTTGGAAGAAGACTCGAGGTTGATCTTTCTTTTATAATATTACTATTATTCTTACCAACAATCAAGTCAATGTGTTATTCCATTGTGATGGAATAGGGAAGACAAATCCCTAGATTTAAACCAGTAGGGTAAAGTTATTTAATGTACCATTATGATTACATCTTGTCTTAGCTATTTCTATAAGGATCGACAATGAAGGGTCGAGTACCCTAATTATTAATGTTCATATTTACTTGTCAAAAGAGATATTTCCTAAATGATAATGTTTATCCTTGGCATAAAAACCTATTTGATTGATTACAAGTCGACTTAAGTTATAAGTGTTGACAAGTCATAGACCTTAGATTTTGCAAGGATGCCAAGAGGTTCCTATAAGTAGATAGTCATTCCATAAGATCTATGGTACAATGATAGTGTCTTGAGAATCCATCAAAGTTAAAAAGACTAGATTTGAGTTAGACATGACTCTATTGTTAAACCAAGAATAGATTTAAAGCTTGAAACAAGGAATAGAATGCCAGGGAGTCATAGACTCCATGTTGCAGTTGCAACAAGAGGTTCTTTTCAAAATACTAACACCTAGAATGTTGTTAACTATATTAAGGACCCACACTATCAAGGAAAGGACTAATTAAGTCTTAAGTATCTATGTTGAAGAGTAATTTGGGAGACATAATGGACTACTCCTATGTTTTCAAGATTGGAACTAGTAAACCAACTCAAGGGAATAGGCATACCAGGGGATGGAAAAATTATAGTTCTTAATGTATGTTCAAATAAACTTTAGTGTCGACTGAATAAAAGACAAAATTAACCCAATGTGGGTTATTCCTGATATGATATGTTCCAAGTTGGGTATGCTAGGAGATTCAAATCTCAACTCCACATGATTTTTGTTCTTAAGATTATTGATATAGGTTTATTGACATGTATTCGAAGGATGAATATATATACGAGTCTGTAATCGGTCATAATGGAAAGTCAGTAGACTTAAGTAGACCAAAAGGTTGAAAGTATTTTGTTATCTTTATGACTCAAACCTATTTGGGTTGATAAAATAATCTTAGTCAAAAGAATAGTTCTAAAAAGTGTTAGTATCCATCATGATATTATATGGATGAGGTCGTACCTTGCATACTATGCTTATTCATGTTATGATAAATGTGAATTTAAACAATGCTAGGAGGTCTAGGAAGACTAGAGGTATTTGTTCTTTTGTTTTGTTATAACTATGTTCTTATCTTTCGAAAACAAGGATGTTTGATATTTCCATATATTGGGTTAGAGAAGTTAAACCCTAGTATTAAAAAAAGGAGGATTTAGGAAACCTATAACTCTTATGTCAAATATGACATTGTTTATATATATATATTGGTCAATAGTAAAAGGTTGAGAAAACCATATTGGTTGATAGTGAAAGGTCAAGAAAACCATAGAGTAAGACATGAAGAGTCTTAGTAGTACTTTATCAAATCTAATTGATTCTATGATAGAGTTGAAACTTGTTAAATTGCACTAGCAAGATGTTTGATACTTGAGTCAAAGAGTAGAGCGATAGAAGGTCATAGACCCTAGAAATTGCAAGTATGCAAAGAGGGAATCTCTGAAAGGATAGAATTACCTAAACTTATATAGATGGCATATATATCCTAGATTAAGGGTTAGTTCTACGTCAGATTGACTAGAATGGATTTACAATATAGACAAGTTTATGTCTAGAGATTTTAAGTGATGAAAATCAAACTGTAGGATGAGATAGTCTCTAAGTCAAGTCAAAGGTGTGTGGACACATGACTATGTTCATTGCAAATGTTTATTTATATTGAAGCTTTGGCCAAAGTAATGCATCTATCTCTGCATGCATTAGTCGGTTCATAGTGTCCAGATTTACATACCCAACCAGTAGTGTCATAGTCACTTAGAAGAATTCTATAGTTGTATGACCATGTTGGTTATGTAGGACATAGCACCAAGACTCAGATGGCAAACATGTCGATTCCTTATATCTATACTCTTCATGAAGGGTAGGGCCACTTATAGGAAGGAAGGTGTGTGGGGGACCGGCGGTCTATGGTTGGAGGTATTAGCACTCGGATGATGCTCTCCCTCTCAAGTAGAAGACAAGTCGAGACTTGTGAAGATAGATATCAATATTTCCAAATGCAGTGTACTCCATGTTATGATTTATGAAAGTCAAATTTATGAGGTAAAACTATTCTTTATGCAAAGTACAGTTTATGTATTGTAAATGAAAAGTGAAAGGATTTCACTGTGATACTATCTTCGATTATGTTATGATTTCAAGGTTGAAATTATATAGAAATTTGTATTGTATTTCTTGTGATTATGCAAATGATATTTATTTTAAAAAAATCTCACTCATGTTTACCATGTTTATTTACTTTCTTGTAAATTCTTGAGTTTCTTTGAGTAATATGAGAAGGCATGTTACATATGGTATTGGAGCGAACTAGGTTCAACACATGGACCTATGAGCTCATTATGAGAAAACTCGTTAACATTCAACAGATTAGCTAATATTTGAAACTGGTTTTATGCTAGAATGGCATGGAGAAAAACCAAGAAAACTGTCAGGAAGACTATTTCCCAGCACTTACCCAAGTTAGTGGTTAAGAGAGAAGCAACTGAGGAGGTAAAACTCCAAGAGCATATTAATAATGCTAAAAGTGTATAGTGAGAAGATTCTAAGATTTTGGCTAGTAAGATAAATCCTTGGTCAATTGCTAACCAAGACTAAGAGCTCGGGTAGAGCGGTGTCTGTATGAAGTTAAGATCACTCTTAGTTCTCAAGAACTTGGGGTTGGGAAGATCTAGAAGTAATCAACCAGGTGTAGGAGCAACTGAGTATTGAAGATCCTAGAATGGTGTCAAAGATACATAGATAAGATGGGTTCTTGTCTAACTCCTAGATGGCTTGGAATGAGCCAAGTGGAATAAAAGGATCATTAAAGGACAAGTAGTGATATATTGGCATAGAATGTTGAGAAAATTGGTATAGGACTTGGAGATGCATTTGTTTTCCAAGATTCACGAAAAAAAAACAATTGGCAAATACAAAGAAGCGTGCATCAGAAGAGATGAATAAGAGTTTCCTCGAATCTACATGATGTTTGAGAGATAATTCATAACAGTTGTGAGGAGAATATATTAGTTATTCTCATGGCATTATGACAAATGTTGGAGAGCTATTTATTTTGCCTCTTGGTAGAGATAGAAACTACAACTGCAAGGGTGAATGTAATCATCACCGAGATATTTAGTCAAGTTATTTAAAGTTTTGATTAAGTAACCTATTCCGTGAGATAAGGAATAGAGATTTGTAAAGCAAAACAATGGGAAGAAGCTTGTGTCCCAACTCTAACCCCCTTTGTGTTTCTATAATATGATCTTATAATATCATCTAAGTGATGAGCGAAAGATACTCCAAGAAATAGGATTAGATGTGTTATAACCTTTTGATTTACAAAATTTATGAGCATGATGAAAGTCTTAAGGGACTTATTTATTTGTTGTGCTTGTAGCATGATCTCTAACCCACTGTAAGTTTTTGGAAAAATCTGAGTGCAGTGTAGCAATCTACTCCCTTGTTAGTGACTCAAATAGTCATGAAGTGCATAGTAAGTGTTCCTCTAAATTTTGACACTTCTTTGGATTTTTGGTAAAATTCCTTTTAATATTTGCAAGGATTATCATTATTTGTGTTCCTTTATTTTGGGATAGTCTAGCCACCAAATTTTGAAGATCATTTATTTTTATTACCAGTTGGTCAAAATTTGATTTATTGTCGAAATATAGCTCATTCTTTTGACTTATTGTTGAAAATGAAATTGTTTACACTTTGATATTGATTTAAATTATTGTGTGGCTATACTAGAACATTTTGGTTGTTCACTATGTTTTATGCAATGTTCACCTCTATCATGTTCTGGATGGGCCCAGTGATAACTTTAAGAAACCCCTCGTGAAAAAAGATATAAAATCCTAGTGAATCTTCCATTTTTTTGGAAAAAAATATTAATTTCTATCGGCAAATCTTTTCCTTTTTTTGAAAAAATATTGAATTTTATTGGCGAATTTTTTAAATCACTAGAAATTTGTAGAAACTCCTAGCGAATCTTGACAAAAAATAGGAAAATGCATTAATTATCATGGCGAATCCTTCCTAAAAGAAAATTAAATTCCTATGGAAAAGTAAAGGCCTAAAGGTGGCATTGATTGACTAGTTTAAGGTGTAGTGCTCATCTCTATAATTCCTTAATTTCTTAATATTTTAAATCAAACATTGAATATTTGAAATTGGTCCTAAATTATTTTTCAACACCATTAATTTTATTTATAATCTAATGGTTTGGGTTCTATTACGTGGACCAAAATGTACCCTCCGAGCTCCAATGCCCATGGGGCCTAAAATTGCATTTGGAACGTTGATCTTAATAGAGATCAATGGCCCAAATGCAATTTTTGGCACCATGGGCATTGGAGCTCTGTGGGTACATTTTGGCCCATGGAATTTAAACCTAGCTATTAGATTATAAATTGAGATCAACGACCCAAATACAATTTCAGGCTCAATGGGCATTGGAGCTCCATGGGTGCATTTTAACCCATGGAATACAACTATAGTTGTTAGATTATAAATAAAATCAATGATGGTGATTACTAGTTGGTGATATGGCCCTAAATTAACCAATAATTATATAATATTATTGGTGAATTAATTTCATTTCCTACTAAAACTTATAAAATTTAGGCGAATATGATCTAATTAGGTATCGAATATTGTGGTGAATTTTTGAGTTCAAAATTTTAATAAAATAAATATTCTAGTGATTTCACTAGGACTCAAAAAAAAAATTGTAAAAATGTGGCAATTTAGGTCACCTTATAGCTTGTACTATTAGCCAAATTTTGAATCCTCAATTTCAACTATTAGCTAATTGGTGAATATTAGCCACTAAAAAATCATTGGATGGGCCTCTGATGGATTTTGTAGGGGAGTAAATTGTAGAGAATGCACTTGGTATGTCCCTAACTCTACATAATTAAGAAACCTTGTGTGGAAGGAAATTCATTCCAAACCATGATCAGCTCACCTAGGAGTAACTAAACTCCTAGTTGATGTGAAATTTCTTTATTACTAGAAAGGAATGAAGAGTGATGCTACAAGATTTGTAGCAAGTTGCCTAGAATAACAAAAAGTAAAGGCTTATTATAAGCATCCAGTAGAAATTTTGTATTTGTACGATATTCCAAGAGTGGAAGTGGCAGATCATTAGCATTAACTTTGTGCAAGGTCTTTCTATGTTTAGAAACATGCATAATACTATTCTGGTAGTTTTGGATAGACTCGCCAAGCCAACTCACTTTATGCCTGGGAATCTCAAGGATGGAGTACCAGCTTTAATTTGTAAGTTTGTGCAATAAGTGTTTAGATTGTGTAGAGTTCCTAAGAAGATATCTTCGATAGAGTTGCGCGTATGACGTCAAGGTTTTGGAAAGCTTTGTCTTCAACACTAGGAACTCAACTCAATATAACTCAGTTTATCACTCTTAGATAGATGGTCAGACAAAGAGGGTAACTCAAGTTTTAGAAGATTTCTTGCAAATGTATTACATAGAACAGCAATACAAGTGGAAAGAGTATCCACCTCTTGTGGGGTTTTCTTATAACAACTTATACAATTTTGTTATTAAGATGACTCCATTGGAAATATTGGACAGAAGAATATGTCGAAATCCTTTAAGCTGGGTAAGCTAGAAGATAAGATTAGCATTAGTCCAAAAATGTTGTTAGAAATGGATGAACAGATCAAACTGATCATAAAAGATTGGTGGAAGCTAATAATAGATAGAAAACTTACGCAAATGCCTAACGTACACTAAGAAAATTCTCAGTTGAAGAAAAAAAATCTTTGAGGGTTAAACCTCAGAAAATTTTCATAAAGTTTGGAATGTATTCCAAACCAGCTCCTAGATATGAAGGACTCTTTGAAGTTCTCAAAGTTATCAATTCAATTGATTACAAAATCATTCTAGTGTCAGCTATAGCTAGGAGGCATAATTTTTTTTTTGATTCATATTTGAAAATATATATATAACAGATGACAATCATAATCTTAGAATGTTTTACAGGTACAAGACTGAGGAATGGTCATGGTCGAGCTTCTCAATACTTGAAAATTGCAAGTTCTACTTGCATGACAGAGAGATTATTCAATGCAAGGTCTAATAGGACTAGTATCCAGAAGGTAATATCAGATGGGAAGTTTACCATGATTTTATAGAAAAGATTTTCTCATTTATTTATGCTTTTGCAAGCTGAAAAAAATTATTTATCTTAGTATTGTCTTGAATACATTAGGTCATCGAGGCCGATGAATCTTATGGGGGGAGATATGTCACACCCCAAATATTGACTATACTTTACATTTTACTTTTAAGTAATTTGTAGATGATTATGTATGATTTAATGATTTGGTATTTAGTGGAAATGTCAGGAGAAATCAATGATTTCATGAAATTATGTTTATATTATGAGAACTGGCATGTCTTTATATGTTGTTAAGATGTTATGGTTTCATAAGAATTATGAAATGATTATTGATACACTAATCATGGGTTGGTGAATGCAAGTTGTATTCAAGAAACAAGTTTCTGCCCCTTCGAGAAAAGGAGGGAGAGCATCATTGGAGAGAAGGGAATAGATATAAGGAAAAGAACAGTTTGTCACCATCTTAAGTCTTGTGTTGGTGCAAATTAGTAAACCCTTGTTGGTTGAGGTAAGTCATGTTTATTCAAGTGGTTTAAGTTTGTTGATCAACTCGACAAGTTGTCGATGTCGTTTAGAATCCTTTTGATGTCTTATCACGTCAATCTTGTCATTTTGTGAAATTGACATGTCAAGGTTGAACGATAGTCATTTTGCAACTAACGTGAATTTCTATCAATCACCTCGTTCTTTACGCTGTAAATGAGATTACATTTGTGTCTTCAATGGTGTAGTTGCTAGAATTGTTAGCATTTTTCTTGTTTACAGTTTTAACGTTGAATTTCGTTTGTTTTCAAAATGAAATCGATGTGATTTGCTTTTATACGTGAAGGGGAGATGAACTTGACCCAATCACGCTTTGTGCATAAGTTTACATCACATTATTATAAACCTTATTGTTATTGATATTTATGTTTTCTTTAGACTATTATTTTACATAAAACTTTTAGTGGATAGTGTGAGATTGTTATTGGAATAATGTAAACCACCGCCTCTTTTAACGAAGCTTTAGTTCTTAACCTATTTCCATAGCATGGGATGTTTTAGAGTGGGAGTCTTTATTAGTGAGCAGAGGTAATTACTAACCATGTTTTCCTCAAACCCATGCATGCCCAACTAAGATCCTTCATAGCTAATCTAGTGGAGAAGTCCACGGCTTGTGGGCAGTTTATTTTAACAAACTTGTGAGTGGATTCTTTTATGACTAGAAGTTTAAATTGAATAAACAGTTTTAGAAGTAAAGTCTTTTTATGATGGTGAGTCATGGACAGTTATCCTAATGATTTAAAGTAAAGAGATCCATTGCTTGTGGATATTTGGGGTTTTAACAACTTTTGAGTGGACTCCTTTTTGGGCAGAGAGGATAGCATAGCTACGACAATTTTTGGGAGATCTGTCTCATGAAAGAAACAACAGTGAGTGAAGAGAAAGAGCTCTTCGTAGAAGATCAAGATTGTCAAAGAATTATAATCAATTTCTTCTTTTAATTTGTAGTCTTCTACTATTATATGAAATGCACGTATAGAATCCTACCTCTATTTGTAGTCCTCTACTATTATATGAAATGCACGTAGAGAATCCTACCTCTATTTGAATTGCTGAGTCGATATCATAGAATGATACAGGGCCAATACTTTTATGAAAGAAAGCCTTTGGTAATAAGGCAAATATAACTTCGGTTATTTCTTTATCATTTATAGTCGTAAATCCTTGCTACTTTTCAATGAAGATTTAATCAAAATATTTTGTCACTTTTAAATATCTTTTGGTAGATAACGTAGTCATCCATATGTTTGGCCGTACGTTGAAATTAGACAGAGATTTTATGTAGTGGGTTTCAGTTTGAAACAGTTCATTCAAGACAATATAGTTTTACAAGTCTTAGGATACTAAGAAAATAGTGTTCTTAAGTTCTTTAGAACTTTTAGTTTAAAAGATTATTATTTATCATTAAGAAAACATTTTCTTCCAAGGATGTTTAGGGTAAGTTGAACCCTACATCAAACTCAGATGAAAACACTCATTCATTAATGATTTGATATTCCATATGTGTAAAATAGAGAGAGAAACCTTGGACTTCGAATATTAATGGATAGCATATTGATATAGTCTATTTACCTTTTGGAATCAAACCAAATTAGTTGAAGTATAATTATGTTTGGAACCTTTAGTTAAGATATATCTAAGGTATACTTGTATATGAAAATAGTCTTGTTTTGGGAAATTTTATACCACGTAGTTGGAAGAAGACTCAAGATCGATCTTTCTTCTATAATATTTCTATTGTTCTTAACAAAAATCAATTCAATGTGTTATTCCATTGTGATGGAATAGGGAAGACAAATCCATAGATTTAAACCAATAGGGTAAAGTTATTTAATGTACCTTTATGGTTACATCTTCTCTTAGTTGTTTCTATAAGGATCGACAATGAAGGGTCGAGTACCCTAATTACTAATGTTTGTATTTACTTGTCAAAAGAGATATTTCCTAAATGATAATGTTTATCCTTGGCATAAAAACCTATTTGATTGATTACAAGTTGACTTAAGTTATAAGTGTCAACAAGTCATAGACCTTAGATTTTGCAAGGATGCCAAGAGGTTCCTGTGAGTAGATAGTCATTCCATAAGGTCTATGGTACAATGACAATGTCTTGAGAATCTGTCTAAGTCAGAAAGACTAGATTTGAGTTAGACATGACTCTATTGTTAAACCAATAATAGATTTAAACCTTGAAACAAGGAATAGAATGGAAGGGAGTCATAGACTCCATTTTGCAGTTGCAACAAGAGGTTCTTTTCAAAATACTAACACCTAGAATGTTGTTAACTATATTAAGGACCCACACTATCAAGGAAAGGACTGATTAAGTCTTAAGTAAGTATCTATGTTGAAGAGTAATTTGGGAAACATAATGAACTACTCCTATGTTTTTAATATTGAAACTAGTAAACCAACTCAAGGGAATAGGCATACCAAGGGATGGAAAAATTATAGTTCTTAATGTATCCTCAAATGAACTTTAGTGTCGATTGAATAAAAGACAAAATTAACCTAGTGTGGGTTATTCCTGATATGATCTATTCCAAGTTGGGTATGTTGGGAGATTCGAATCTCAACTGCACATGATTGTTGTTCTTAAGATTATTGATGCAGTTATTGACATGTATTTGAAGGATGAATATACGTACAAGTCTGTAACCGGTCATAATGGAAAGTTAGTAGACTTAAGTAGACTAGAAGGTTGAAAGTATTTTGTTATCTTTATGACTCAAACCTATTTGGGTTGATATAATGATCTTTGTCAAAAGACTAGTTCTAAAAAGTGTTAGTATTCATCATGATATTATATGGATGATGTCGTACCTCGCATACTATGCTTTTTCATGTTATGAGAAATGTGAATTTGAACAATGCCAAGAGGTCTAGGAAGACTAGAGGTATTTGTTCTTTTGTTTTGTTATAACTATGTTCTTATCTTTGGAAAACAAAGATGTTTGATATTTCCATATATTGGGTTAGAGAAGTTAAACCCTAGTATCAAAACAAGGAGGATTTAGGAAACCTATAACTCTTATGTCAGATATGATATTATATATATATATTGGTCGACAATAAAAGGTCGAGTAAACCATATTGGTCGACAGTGAAAGGTCAAGAAAACTATAGAGCAAGACATGAAGAGTCTTAGTAGTACTTTATCAAATCTAAGTGATTCTATGATAGAGCTGAAACTTGTTATAATGCACTGGTAAGATGTTTGATATTTGAGTCAAAGAGTAGAGTGATAGAATGTCATAAACCCTGGAAATTGCAAGTATGCAAAGAGGGAATCGCTGAAAGGTTAGAATTACCTAAACTTATATATTGCATATATATCCTAGATTAAGGGTTAGTTCTAAGTCAGATTGACTAGAATGGGTTTACATTATAGACAAGTTTATGTCTAGAGATTTTAAGTGATGAAAATCAATATGTAGGGATGAAAATCAATCTGTAGGATGAGATAGTCTCCAAGTCGAGTCAGAGGTGTGTGGACACATGACTACATCCATTACGAATGTCTATTTATATTGAATCTTTGGCCAAATTAATGCATCCATCTCCACATGCATTAGTCGGTTCACAGTGTCCAGATTTGCATACGCAACCAGTAGTGTCATACTCAGTTAGAAGGATTCTATAGTTGTATGACCGTCTTGGTTATGTAGGACACAAGACTAGGACTTAGATGGCAAACATGTTGGTTTCTTATATCTATACTCTTCATGAAGGGTAGGGCCACTTTCAGGAAGGAAGGTGTGTGGAGGACCGTTGATCTGTGGTTGGAGCTAAAGCACTCGGATGATGCTCTCCTTCTCAAGCAAAAGACAAGATGATACTTGTGAAGATAGATATCAATATTTCCAAATGTAGTGCACTCCATGATATGACTTATGATAGTCAAATTTATGAGGTAAAACTATTCTTTTTGCCAAGTGCAGTTTATGTATTGTATTTATGAAAAGTTAAAGGATTTCACTGTGATTCTATCTTCGATTATGTTATGATTTCAAGATTGAAATTTTATAGAAAGTTGTATTTTATTTCTCATGATTATGCAAATGATATTTATTTAAAAAAATATATCCCACTCATTTTTACCATGTTTATTTACTTTCTTGTAAATTCTTGAGTTTCTTCGAGTAATATGAGAAGGCATGTTACATATGGTATCAGAGTGAACCAGGTTCAACACGTGGACCTATGAGCTCATTACGAGAAAACTTGTTAATATTCAACAGATTAGCTAATATTTGAAACTGGTAGACTATTTCCCGACACTTACCCAAGTCAGTGGTTAAGAGAGAAGAAACTAAGGAGGTAAAACCCCAAGAGCATATTAATAATGCTAAAAGTGTATAGCGAGAAGATTCTGTGATTTTGGCTAGTAAGGTAAATCCTTGGTCAATTACTAACCAAGACTAAGAGCTTAGGTAGAGTAGTGTCTGTATAAAGCTAAGATCACTCTTAGTTCTCAAGAACTTGGGGATGGGAAGATCCAGAAGTAATCAACTAGGTGCAGGAGCAACTGAGTATTGAAGATCCTAGAATGGTGTCAAAGTGGTACAGGAGCACCAAGGGCTTGGAGCCCATGTGTATATATGTTTGCATTTTGTTGTGATGTTTTGAATTTTCAAAATAGGGCAGAGTGGGAAGAAGTTTATACATGTGCAAAGTAAACCCATCGGAGTGAGCAAGCTCATCGGCGCAACGTTTTAAAGCTTTATCGATAGTTAAAGTCATACCGACAAAGGTACATCGGCGTGAAAGACATATCGGGAGACAGCGAGAATGTCTGACCGATGTAGGAAGTTATACTGACAGGATAGAATGGTCGGCAAGACTAATGATATCGGAGACTGATGGAATAGTTTCACCGACGACCAAATGTTTGGCCGACGGAGAGTTGCCATAAGCATATCGGCATGAGATTTATTGTCGGCAGGAGAATGGACGGGGTTGCCGATGGGAGGAGTCTCGACGATGGGGACACATCGGCAAGAGAACGGTGAAGTTACACCGATAGAAGGAGCATCGGCATGACCGATGATATCGGCGAATAGGTTTTAAGTTACACCGACGGAGTTAGTCTTGGCGAAAGTGAATTTGATGAAAACACATCGGCGTGAGAAATAACATCGGCGGAGGAATCGAAGGTTTGGCCGATGCTAAAGTCACGCCGATAGTTGGGTTAGAAGGTGCCATCGGTGAGATGGAGTTTATCGGCATGAGCAGTTTAGAAGCTGCCGATAGTTGACGTCTCGCCGATAGGCGAGAACCAAACCGCAAACAGTTATGTCGGGGAGAAGATGGGTATCGGCAGAAGAAGATCGGAGTGTGCCGATGGTGTTTGTCACACCGATGATGGTTAGTGAAAGTAACCTAAGTAAAAATGCCGTTAGACTCATCGGCAGGAAATAAGCTATCGAGGAAGCGGGATCTGAGAATACCGATAGGCATTGTTTGACCGATGAGTAGAAGTTCCAGCGATGCCGATGTGTTTCGCCGGTGAGAACCTACTAATGCAGAAAAGCCCTAACCGTCTGGTAACAGACAAGGGTAGTTAATATATAAGATGTGATTCAGTCTGAGATGGGGGTTGGAACGTTTTGAAGCCTGAGATGCCGTGAATGTAATAGAGGAACTTCTGATAATAAAAACATTGACAGTTGAATCCATTTGAATTTTGTCTGTAGAGTACTTGCATAATCTGGTTTGTAGTAGAGTAGACAGCTTAATTCCTGTTAGTTTTGTTTCTGTTTGTACAAAATGACTCTAGTTTGATGTCCTCGCATATTCTTTGTACAGTCATGGGGGGAAATCAAACAGAGTCTCTTTTTTTAGTTTTTCTTTCTGTTGTTGTGAATGGGTTGACAGAGAGAGGCCATGTGAACTTGTACTAGGCGAGCTGTGCCATAGCCCGGCTAGTATGCAAGTTGCAGTCTAAGAGACAGAGGTGAAAACAGAGTGGAAGAATTGAGTACCAAGCAATCAGAACCCTGGACCCGGAGAGGAGGGCTGATAATGGGCTCAAGAAGGCTATGAGCCTTGGAGATTAGGAATCTTGGACACAGTGAGGGTAAAGAAGAATACCTCACACCAAGTAAGCAATGTCTGTATTGGGAACAATAGGCAAACAGGTCTTTCACCTCTGTAATAGACTGGTTAGGTTGATATAGGCATTTTGGGGCAGAAAATGTCTTTGAGCACTTGAATTGGTAGGGAGACTTGGGATTGATATAGGTCTTGAAGTGTTGTGTCAAGATAGGTTTGCTAAACCCATAGGTCTCCCTATCAAATTGGTATCAGAGCCAAATTAAAGATTTGGGTTATTCCTAGGTTGGAATAGAAGAAGTTGTATGTTATCACTGAGTTCAAGTGAGTCTGTAGGTTCAGCCAGAGAGATGGTGACTAATGCAGAGTTAGCAAAGAAGGTTGATGATCAAGAAGAGGAGAATAGACTCCTACGGGAAAGATTGGCAGAAATGGAAAGTAGACTAGGTGTAATGATGGAAAAGACTGAAGAAGTCAGGCAGAAAGTAAACAAGGAAAAAGGTGTGTCTATAGAAGATGAAGAGCCCACACCTGACCCTAAGATGGAAGAAGAACCTTTCTTGAAGGCCTTGAAAGCCATGAGTGGTAAGTCATTGGAAGGAGTTCCTCTTTTTAGTGGAAAGATGGAACCTGATTTGGTTATAGAATGGATAGAAGGTTTAGAAAATCACTTTGAATGTGATGGAGTGAGTGAAGCTCAAAAGGTGAAGGTGGCTAAATCAAGACTTAGAGGAGCTGCCTTGACATGGTGGAAATTTGTTCAAACTGAAAGAGAGAAAGAAGACAAGAAACCTATAGCTACTTGGAAGGGTATGGTGGCTAAAATCAAAGAGGTATACATGCCTAGAGATTATGAAGTCCAGTTGTATAAGAAACAACAAAATTTGAGACAAAGAGAATTAGATGTCAGTGCATACACTGAGGAGTTTCAAAAACTATGCCTGAGGTCTAAGGTGATGGAAGAGGAAAATGTGAAAGTAGCAAGATATCTCAATGGTTTGAGATGGAGTATTCAAGAGGAAATCAGCTTGTTCAGCCCTACAACAGTGCATCAAAGCTATCAGCTAGCACTCAAGGTAGAGGAGAAGAGCAAGAAGAAACAAGAATCAAACAGTAGATCAAGAGGAAGAGGTAGAGACAGCAGAGGAAGAGGAAATTATGGTGGTAGAAATACTGATCAAAGACCCCAAGGAGAATCCAAACTCACAGAGCAGAGTGGAGAGACTAGTAGTAGAGGAAACTACAGAGGAAGGGGATCTAACAGAGGAAGATCAGGAGGATCAGGGAGAGGATCCTACTTTGCCACTATGAAATGCTACAATTGTGGTCAATTGGGCCATCCAGCATATAGGTGTCTTGATAAGGGCACATCTTCTTCTCAAGGAGTTGACAAAAGAAATCATTATGTGCAAGATGATGCTTCAAGCAGCAAAACACCTGAAGTCAGTCTAACCTCAGAAGTGGGAGAGAACATCATGGTAAGGAGAACATTGATCAAAGAACCAGTGAAATCTGAACCAAGCCAAAGGAGAGCATTATTTAGAATCAGATGCAAGATTATGAATAAGGTATGTCAAGTAATCATAGACTCAGGGTCTACTGATAATATAGTGTCTGATGAAGCAGTTAGAAAACTAAATTTGCAAAGAATACCTCATTCAAATCCATATAGAGTTACATGGTTAAATAAAGGTCAACATGTGATAGTCAATGAGCAAACTTGGGTAGAGTTTGGTATAGGTGGATACAAAGACAAGGTACTTTGTGATATCCTACCTATGGATGCATGTCATCTCTTATTGGGCAGACCATGGCAGTTTGACCGGAAGGCCATACATGATGGTGAGAAGAATGCATATTCTTTTCAAAAAGATGGTGTCACCTATAAAATACAATCTTTGGAAGATGAAGAAGCAAATAAGACTAAGAGTCCTAGTATCTTAGTTGTGAGTGGTAAAGAGTTTTTGAACACTCTTAAGGAGGATGGTATTGGTTATGCTATCATAGTGAAGCCTAAGGAGGAGAAGAGAGACAAAAAGGTAGTGATCCCAAAAGAAATGCAGACTATACTGGAACAATATAAGGACATCATTAGTGATGGAACACCAGCAACACTACCTCCACAGAGGACTATAAGCCATCAAATAGATCTGATTCCAGGAGCATCTTTGCCTAACAAGGCTCCTTACAAAATGACTCCAGAACAACATAAGGAGATAACCAGACAGGTACAAGAATTGCTTGACCAGGGGTTAGTTCGAAAAAGCATAAGTCCTTGTGCCGTGCCTACAGTGTTGGCACCAAAGAAAGGAGGAACATGGAGATTGTGCACGGACTCCAGAGCTATCAATAAGATCACCATAAGGTACAGATTTCCAATTCCTAGAATTGAAGATCTTATGGACTGTTTAGGAGGAGCTAAGTATTTCACTAAGATAGACCTGAAAAGTGGTTATCACCAGATTAGAATCAAGGAAGGTGATGAGTGGAAAACAGCCTTCAAAACTACAGAAGGACTGTATGAGTGGCTTGTTATGCCATTTGGTTTATCAAATGCTCCCAGCACATTCATGAGGCTCATGAATGAAGTCCTTAAGGACTATACGGGTAAATTTGTAGTTGTTTATCTAGATGACATCTTGATTTTTAGTCAAACTAAAGAAGAGCATCTTGAACATGTAAATACTGTTTTGAAAAAGTTACATGATGAACAACTAACCATAAATTTGGAGAAGTGTGAATTCATGAAGCAGGAATTGGTATACCTTGGTTTTGTGTTGTCCAAAGGAGAATTAAAAATGGACAAGTCAAAGGTAGAAGCCATATTGAGTTGGCCTACTCCCAGAGCAGCAACTGAGGTGAGAAGTTTTCATGGTTTAGCTCAGTTTTATAGAAAATTCATAAAGAATTTCAGTGCTATTTATGCACCCATGCTTGATACGATCAAAGGTGGAATGAAAACAAAGTTTCAATGGACACAAGCAGCTAATCACAGTTTTGAATTGTTGAAGAAAGAAGTAGCCACACAGCCAGTGTTAGTGCTGCCTAGTTTTGATAAGTTGTTTACTTTAGAATGTGATGCTAGCAATGTTGCAGTAGGGGTAGTACTCAGCCAAGAGAATAGACCAGTAGCCTTTTTCAGTGAGAGGCTAAATGAAGCAAAGAGTAGATATTCTTCATATGACTTGGAGCTCTATGCTCTAGTTCAAGCACTTAGAAAATGGAGACATTACCTCCTACCTAAGGAATTTGTTGTGTATACAGACAATCAAGCTTTGAGTTTTCTGAACTCACAAGATAAGTTGAGCCATAGGCATATCAAGTGGATGGAGTATTTGCAGTCTTATACATTTACAATTAAGCACAAGAAGGGACAGCTCAACAAAGTAGCAGATGCTTTAAGCAGAAGGTTGCTCACAGTACAAGAAGTGCAACTACGAAGCATAGGAATGGAAGAGTTCAGAGCTCTTTACAAGGAGGATGAAGATTTTGCTGAGGCATACAAAGTCTGTCAAGACTTTGAGAATCACTTTCATAGTGAATTTGCAGATTACACATTGCAGCAGGGTTTGCTATTCAAAGGTGGACAGTTGTGTGTCCCAAACGGATCCATGAGAGAAAATCTCATACAGGAGAAGCATAATGGCAGTTTGAGTGGACATTTTGGTCTGAACAAAACATTGGAATTAGTCCAGAGGTTCTACTATTGGCCGAAGATGCACAAAGACGTTAGGAAGTATGTGGAGCAGTGTATCATCTGTCAAAAGGCCAAGGGAACTTCTTCAAATGCTGGACTGTATCAACCATTACCCATTCCTTCCAGACCATGGGATTGTGTAAGTATGGATTTTGTAGTTGGTCTACCAAAGACTAAGACTAGTTTTGATAGTATTTTTGTAGTTGTTGATAGATTCAGCAAGATGAGTCATTTCATTCCTTGTAAGGTGACTCATGATGCTAGTCATATAGCTCATTTGTTTTTCAAAGAGGTCATAAGAATTCATGGACTCCCAACAAGCATCGTGTCTGATAGAGATGCTAAGTTCATGGGACATTTCTGGAAAACTCTATGGCAGAGGTTAGGGACAAATCTATCTTTTGGATCAGCATATCATCCACAGATAGATGGCCAAACAGAAGTGGTGAACAGGACATTGGGCAACCTGTTAAGGTGTTTGACAAAAGAATATGGACAGAGTTGGGATCAAGTAATTTTTCAGTCAGAATTTGCCTATAATGACAGTGTGAACAGGACTACTGGCAAGAGTCCTTTTGAAATCGTCTATGGAATGCACCCTAGAGGTGTATGTGAACTCAGAATTCTTGGAGACATGGACTTTAGAAGTGGTCATGCACAGGATTTTGCACAGTCTATGAAGGAGATTCATGACCAAGTGAAGCAGCAATTGATGGAAAACACCCTGAAAATCAAAGATAGGGTAGATGCACACAGAAAGGATATTCAATTTGCAGTTGGTGATTTGGTCATGGTTCATTTGAACAAAGCCAGATTACAGAAAGGGATACCAACCAAATTGCAGATGAGATGGATTGGTCCTTGCAGAATTCTAAACAAGTATGGCAACAATGCCTATAGGATTGATTTGCCAGCAGACTTGGCAATTTCCCCAGTGTTCAATGTTCAGGACTTGGTGCCATATAAAGGTCCTCATTCAGCAGTAGGGGAATCTCGTGCAGAAGCTACACAGACAGTGAATGATGTCACCTTGCCTCCAAAAATCACACCACAGGCTGAGAGAATTTTGGATTCTCGTGTGCAGAAGCAGACCAGACATGGTGTGTACATGGAGCACCTGATCAAGTGGAAATAGTTGCCTGAAGCAGAGGCTACCTAGATTGCAGAGTCAGAGTTCAAGAAACGGGGCATTGATTTTGCCTTGTTGTCACCGGAGATGACTTGACTTCTTCCACACAGGGGGAGTATGGTGTAGGAGCACCAAGGGCTTGGAGCCCATGTGTATATATGTTTGCATTTTGTTGTGATGTTTTGAATTTTCAAAATAGGGCAGAGTGGGAAGAAGTTTATACATGTGCAAAGTAAACCCATCGGAGTGAGCAAGCTCATCGGCGCAACGTTTTAAAGCTTTATCGATAGTTAAAGTCATACCGACAAAGGTATACCGACAAAGGTATACCGACAAAGGTATACCGACAAAGGCACATCGGCGTGAAAGACATATCGGGAGACAGCGAGAATGTCTGACCGATGTAGGAAGTTATACTGACGGGATAGAATGGTTGGCAAGACTAATGATATCGGAGACTGATGGAATAGTTTCACCGACGACCAAATGTTTGGCCGACGGAGAGTTGCCATAAGCATATCGGCATGAGATTTATTGTCGGCAGGAGAATGGATGGGGTTGCCGATGGGAGGAGTCTCGACGATGGGGACACATCGGCAAGAGAACGGTGAAGTTACACCGATAGAAGGAGCATCAGCATGACCGACGATATCGGCGAATAGGTTTTAAGTTACACCGACGGAGTTAGTCTTGGCGAAAGTGAATTTGATGTAAAACACATCGGCGTGAGAAATAACATCGGCGGAGGAATCGAAGGTTTGGCCGATGCTAAAGTCACGCCGATAGTTGGGTTAGAAGGTGCCATCGGTGAGATGGAGTTTATCGGCATGAGCAGTTTAGAAGCTGCCGATAGTTGACGTCTCGCCGATAGGCGAGAACCAAACCGCAAACAGTTATGTCGGGGAGAAGATGGGTATCGGCAGAAGAAGATCGAAGTGTGCCGATGGTGTTTGTCACACCGATGATGGTTAGTGAAAGTAACCTAAGTAAAAATGCCATTAGACTCATCGGCAGGAAATAAGCTATCGGGGAAGCGGGATCTGAGAATACCGATAGGCATTGTTTGACCGATGAGTAGAAGTTCCAGCGATGCCGATGTGTTTCGCCGGTGAGAACCTACTAATGCAGAAAAGCCCTAACCGTCTGGTAACAGACAAGGGTAGTTAATATATATAAAATGTGATTCAGTCTGAGATGGGGGTTGGAACGTTTTAAAGCCTGAGATGCCGTGAATGTAATAGAGGAACTTCTAATAATAAAAACATTGACAGTTGAATCCATTTGAATTTTGTCTGTAGAGTACTTGCATAATCTGGTTTGCAGTAGAGTAGACAGCTTAATTCCTGTTAGTTTTGTTTCTGTTTGTACAAAATGACTCTAGTTTGATGTCCTCGCATATTCTTTGTACAGTCATGGGGGGAAATCAAACAGAGTCTCTTTTTTTAGTTTTTCTTTCTATTGTTGTGAATGGGTTGACAGAGAGAGGCCATGTGAACTTGTACTAGGTGAGCTGTGCCATAGCCCGGCTAGTATGCAAGTTGCAGTCTAAGAGACAGAGGTGAAAACAGAGTGGAAGAATTGAGTACCAAGCAATCAGAACCCTGGACCCGGAGAGGAGGGCTGATAATGGGCTCAAGAAGGCTATGAGCCTTGGAGATTAGGAATCTTGGACACAGTGAGGGTAAAGAAGAATACCTCACACCAAGTAAGCAATGTCTGTATTGGGAACAACAGGCAAACAGGTCTTTCACCTCTGTAATAGACTGGTTAGGTTGATATAGGCATTTTGGGGTAGAAAATGTCTTTAAGCACTTGAATTGGTAGGGAGACTTGGGATTGATATAGGTCTTGAAGTGTTGTGTCAAGATAGGTTTGCTAAACCCATAGGTCTCCCTATCACAAAGATACGTAGATAAGATGGGTTCTTGTCTAATGATGCAGGAGCCTCACCTTGAATTATGTTTTAAGGTCATTTTGACATGTTTTGAGTAAAATAAGGTCATGTGAGACCATTTGGGATCGGTCAAGATCAATTTTGATGTTTAGGGGCAAAATATTGTAAAAAAAAGTGTTATTTTAGTACAAAAAGTACAAAATAGGTAAGAAAAAACTTGCATTTGTGGTTAGGGGAAGTGAATGGTCAATTTTAGACATTTTAAATGGATGGAAATTCATTTTTAAATGGTATGTGTGCATGCCCCAAGGTGAGGAAAGACAAGTTTGAATGAAAATCTTTCATTTTGCATGTTTCTTGGGCATTTTTGTGTGAAATCTGACTGTAAACTGCATTGTATGGATTTGTACTATATAGTACGGCCCTAAACGTTATTGGAAAAGTTGGATAATGTTGTTATCTTCCTAATTCTTTTTGTTTGAGTTATTTTCATCACGTTTCATGAAAGTTATGATCAAAATAGTGACTGTCATATACATATTTTTAATGTTTTCTACCTGAAAAACCCTCATTTGTATGGATTGTATGACCTGGTACAGTCAAAGTTAGGCATTGGGATGATGCATCTATGGAATACAGAACTTTTTTTTTTTTTTGGAGTCGTGTAGTTATGTTTTGCAAAAGTTATAGCATTTTTAGTGAAAATAGTCCAAACCCTAACTAGGGTTCCCAGTTTTGGAACAGCCTTGTTTTGCCATGTTCCGTACAAAACAACCCTAGCCCATTTTGACATATGTTTAGTAAGGGCCAAAAGGGTATCCCAAAAAAGTCTCATATTTTTAATATCAGGTCTATAATGAAAGTTATGACCAAAAAGGTTTAAATTGATGCCCCATGTTTTAGGCTTTAAGAGCAAGTTGCCAAGAATGAACAAGAATGCACATTTGCATCATTTGTATCGAAACCCTATTTGGGATGTGTCAAGTTAGTCTTGTTTGAGTTATTTCTCTACATCATCTAACTCCTAGATGGATTGGAATGAGCCAAGTGGAATAAAAGGATCATTAAAGGACAAATAGTGATATATTAGCATAGAATGTTGAGAAAAATGGTATAGGACTTGGAGATTCATTTGTTTTCCAAGATTCATGAAAAAAACCAATTGGAAATACAAATAAGCATGCATCAGAAGAGATCAATAAGAATTATCTAGAATCTGCATGAATTTTGCAAGATAATTCATAACAATTGTAAGGAGAAGATATTAGTTATTCTCATGGCATTATGGCCAAATGTTGGAGAGCTATGTATTTTGCCTCTTGGTAGAGATAGAAAGTACAACTACAAGGTTGAATGTAATCATCACCAAGATATTTAGTCAAGTTATTTAAAGTTTTGAATAAGTAACCTATTCTGTGAGATAAGGAATAGAGGTTTGTAAAGCAAAACAATGGGAAGAAACTTGTGTCCCAACTCTAACCCCTTTTGTGTTGCTATAATATGATCCTATAATATCATCTAAGTGATGAATGAAAGACACTCCAAGAAATAGAAGTGGATGTGTTATAGCCTTTTTATTTGCAAAATTTATGAGCATGATGAAAGTATTAAGGGACTTATTTATTTGTTGTGCTAGCAGCACAATCTCTAACCCACTATAAGTTTTTGAAAAAATCTGAGTGCAATGCAGCAATCTACTCCCTTGTTAGTGACTTAATTAGTCATGAAGTGCATAGTAAGTGTTCCTCTAAATTTTGACACTTCTTTGTATTTTTGGTAAAATCCCTTTTAATATTTGCAAGGATTATCATTGTTTTTATTCCTTTATTTTGGGATAGTCTAGCCACCGAATTTTGAAGATCATTTATTTTTATGACCAGTTGGTCAAAAATTGATTTATTGTCAAAATTGAGCTTATTCTTTTGACTTATTGTTGAAAATGAAATTGTTTACACTTTGATATTGATTTAAATTATTGTGGTGGCTATATTAGAACATTTTGGTTTTTCACTATGTTTTATGCAATGTTCACCTCTATCATGTCCTGGATGGGCCTCTGATGGATTGTGTAGGGGAGTAAATTGTAGAAAATGCACTTGGTATGTCCTTAACTCTACAGAATTAAGAAACCTTGTGTGGAAGTAAATTCAATCCAAACCATGATCAGGTCACCCAGGAGTAACTAAACTCCTAGTCGATGTGAAATCTCTTTATTATTAGAAAGGAATGAAGAGTGATGCTACAAGATTTGTAGCAAGTTGCCTAGAATACCAAAGATTCAAGGTTGATTATAAGAATCCTGTAGGAATTTTGTATATGTACGATATTCCAACAGTGGAAGTGGCATCTCATTAGCATGAACTTTGTACAAGGTATTTCTATGTTTAGAAACATGCATAATGCTATTCTGGTAGTTGTGGATAGACTCACCAAGGCATATCACTTTATATCTAGGAATATCAAGAATGGAGTACCAGCTTTAGTTTGTAAGTTTGTGTAATAAGTGTTTAGATTACATAGAGTTAATCAGGAGATTACCTTCGATAGATATGTGCGTATGACATCGAGGTTTTGGCAAGCTTTGTCTTCAACGCTAGGAACTTAACTCAATATAACTCAATTTATCACTCTGAGATAGATGGTTAGACAGAGAAGGTAACTCAAGTTTTACAAGATTTCTTATAAATGTATTACATAGAATAGCAATACAAGTCAAAAGAGTATCCACCTCTTGTGGGGTTCGCTTATAACAACTTATACAATTTTGTTATTAAGATGACTCCATTGGAAACATTGGACAGAAGAAGATACCGAACTCCTTTAAGTTGGGTAAGCTAGAAGACAAGATTAGCATTAGTCCAGAAATGTTGTCAGAAATGGATGAACAAATCAAACTGATCAAAAAAGATTGGCGGAAGCTAATAATAGATAGAAAAGTTACGTAGATGCCTAGTGTACACTAAGACAATTCTCAGTTGAAGAAAAAAAATTTCTTTGAGGTTTAAACCTCTGAAAAGTTTCATAAAGTTTGGAATGTATTCCAAACCAGCTCCTAGATATGAAGGACTCTTTGAAGTTCTCGAAGTTATCAATTCGATTGATTACAGAATCATTCTATTGTCAACTATTGCTAGGAGGCATAATGTTTTTTTATGATTCATATTTGAATATATATATATATATATATAATAGATGACAATCATATTCTTAGAATGTTTTACAGGTACAAGACCTAGGAATGGTCATGGTCGAGCTTCTTAATACTCAAAGATCACAAGTTCTACTTGCGTGATAGAGAGGTTATTCAATGCAAGGTCTAGTAGGACCAGTATCTAGAAGGTAATATCATATGGGAAGCTTACCTTGATTTTATAGAAAAGATTTTCTCATTTATTTATGCTTTTGCAAGTTAAAACAAATTATTTATCTGAGTATTGTCTTAGATACATTGGGTCATTGAGGATGATGAATATTATGGGGGGAGATATGTCACACCCCAAATTTTGAATATATTTACTTTTTCCTTTTAACTAATTTGTAGATGATTATGTATGATTTAATGATTTGGCACTTAGAGGAAATGTTACGAGAAATTAATGATTTCATGAAATTATGTTTATATTATGAGAACTGACATGTGTTTATATGTTGTTAAGATGGTATGATTTCATAAGGATTCTGAAATGATTATTGATACACTAATCACGGGTTGGTGAATGCAAGCTGTATTTAGGAAACAGGTTTCTGCCCCTCTGAGAAAAGGAGGGAGAGCATCATCAGAGAGAAGGGAATAGCTATAAGGAAAAGAATAGTTTGTCGCCATCTTAACTCTTGTGCTGGTGCAAATTAGTAAACCCTTGTCAATTGAGGTAAGTCATGTTTATTCAAGTGGTTTAAGTTTGTTGATCGACTTGAGAAGTTGTCGATGTCGTTTAGAATCCTTTTGATGTCTTGTCACGTCAATCTTGTCATTTTGTGAAATCGACATGTCGAGGTCAAATGATAGTCATTTTATGACTAATGTGACTTTCTATCAATCACGTCGTTCTTTACACCATAAACGAGATTACATTTGTGTCTTCAATGGCATAGTTGGTAGAATTCTTAGCATGTTTCTTGTTTATAGTTTTAACGTTGAATTTCATTTGTTGTCAAAATGAAACCGACGTGATTTGCTTTTATATGTGAAGGGGAGATGAACTCGACCCAATCACGCTTTGTGCGTAAGTTTATGTCACATTATTATAAACCTTATTGTTATTAATATTTATGTTTTATTTAGACTATTATTTTATATAAAACTTTTTGTGGATAGAGTGAGGTTGTTATTGGAATAATGTAAACCACCTTCTCTTTTAATGAAGCTTTAGTTCTTAACCTATTTCCATAGCATGGGATGTTTTAGAGTGGGAGTCTTTATTAGTAAGCAGTGATAATTACTACCCACGTTTTCCTCAAACCCGTGCATGCCCAACTAAGAGCCTTCGTAGGCTAATCTAGTGGAGAAGTCCACACCTTGTGGGCAGTTTGTTTTAACAAACCTGTGAGTGGATTCTTTTATGACTAGAAGTTTAAATCAAATAAAAGGTTTTAGAAGTAAGGTCTTTTCATGATGGTGAGTCATGCGTAGTTAGCCTAACGATTTTAAGTAAAAAGATCCACAGCTTGTGGACAGTTGAGGTTTTAACAATTTTTGAATGGACTCCTTTTTGGGGAGAGAGGATAGCATAGCTATGGTAGTTTTTGGGAGATCTGTCTCATGAAAGGAACATCAGCGAGTGAAGAGAAAGAGCTCTTCATATAAGATCAAGACTATCAAAGAATTCTAATCAAGTTCTTTGAATTTGTAGTCATCTACTATTATATGTAATGCACATATAGAATCCTACCTCTATTTAAATTGTTGAGCCGATGTTTGTTCTTTTAAGGCCGATATCATAGAATAATATAGGGCCGATACTTTTATGAAAGAAAACCTTCATGTTAAGTTTATTACTTGGTAATAAGGCAGATATAACTTAGGTTATTCCTTTGTCATTTATAGTGATAAATCCTTGCTACTTTTAAATGAAGATTTGATCGAAAGATTTCATCACTTTTGAATATCTTTTGGTAGATAACGTAGTAATCCATATGTTTGGTCGTACATTGAAATTAGACAGAGATTTTATGCCGTGGGTTACAGTTTGAACTGTCCATTCAAGACAATGTAGTTTTACAAGTCTTAGGATACTAGGAAAATAGTGTTCTTAAGTTCTTTAGAACTTTTAGTTTAAAATATTATTAGTTATCATTAAGAAAACATTTGATTCCAAGGATGTTTAGGGTAACTTGAACCCTACATCAAACATAGATGAAAACACTCGTTCATTAATGATCCGATATTGCAAATGTCTAAAAGAGAGAGAAATCTTGGACTTTGAATATTAATGGATAGCATATTGATATAGTCTATTTACCTTTTGGAATCAAACCAAATTAGTCGAAGTATAATTATGTTCAAAACCTTTAGTTAAGATATAACTAAGGTATACTTGTATATTAAAATAGTCTTGTTTTGGGAAATTTTATATGACCTTGTAGTTGGAAGAAGACTCAAGGTTGATCTTTCTTTTATAATATTACTATTATTCTTACCAAAAATCAAGTTAATATGTTATTTCATTGTGATGGAATAGGGAAGACAAATCCCTAGATTTAACCCAGTAGGGTAAAGTTATTTAATGTACCTTTATGGTTACATCTTGTCTTAGCTATTTCTATAAGGATCGATAATGAAGGGTCAAGTACCCTAATTATTAATGTTTATATTTACTTGTCAAAAGAGATATTTCCTAAATGATAATGTTTATCCTTGGCATAAAAACCTATTTGATTGATTACAAGTTGGCTTAAGTTATAAGTGTCGACAAGTCATAAATCTCAGATTTTGCAAGGATGCCAAGAGGTTCCTGTGAGTAGATAGTCATTTCATAAGGTCTATGGTACAATGACAATGTCTTGAGAATTCGTCTAAGTTAGAAAGACTAGATTTGAGTTAGACACATGACTCTATTGTTAAACCAAGAATAGATTTAAACCTTGAAACAAGGAATAGAATGTCAGGGAGCCATAGACTCCATGTTGCAGTTGCAACAAGAGCTTCTTTTTGAAAGACCTACACCTAGAATGTTGTTAATTATATTAAGGACCCACACTATCAAGGAAAGGACTGGTTAATCATTAAGTAAGTATCTATGTTGAAGAGTAATTTGGGAGACATAATTGACTATTCCTATGTTTTCAAGATTGAAACTAGTAAACCAACTTAAGGGAATAGGCATAATAGGGGATGGAAAAGTTATAGTTCTTAATGTATGTTCAAATGAACTTATTTTAGTGTCGATTAAATAAAAGACAAAATTAACCTAGTGTGGGGTATTTTTGATATGATTTGTTCTAAGTTGGGTATGTTGGGAGATTCGAATCACAACTCCACATGATTGTTGTTCTTAAGATTATTGATATAGTTTTATTGGCATGTATTCGAAGGATGAATATATAGAGGAGTCTATAACCGATCATAATGGAAAGTCAGTAGACTTAAGTAGACTAGAAGGTTGAGAGTATTTTGTTATCTTTATGACTCAACCCTATTTGGGTTGATATAATGATCTTAGTCAAAAGACTAGTTCTGAAAAGTGTTAGTATCCATCATGATATTATATGGATGAGGTCGTACCTCGCATACTATTCTTATTCATGTTATGAGAAATGTGAATTCAAACAATGCCAAGAGGTCTAGGAAGACTAGAGGTATTTGTTCTTTTGTTTTATTATAACTATGCTCTTATCTTTGGAAAACAAGGATGTTTGATATTTCCCTATATTGGGTTAGAGAAGTTAAACCCTAGTATTAAAACAAGGAGGATTTAGGAAACCTATAACTCTTATGTCAGATATGGCATTGTTTATATATATACATACATACATTGGTCGATAGTAAAAGGTCGAGAAAACAATATTAGTTGACAGTGAAAGGTCAAGAAAACCATAGAGCAAGACATGAAGAGTCTTAGTAGTACTTTATCTAATCTAAGTGATTCTATGATAGAGTTGAAACTTGTTATAATGGACTGGCAAGATGTTTGATATTTGAGTCAAAGAGTAGAGTGACAAAAGGTCATAGACCCTAGAAATTGCAAGTATACAAAGAGGGAATCTCTAAAAGGTTAGAATTACCTAAACTTATATATATTGCGTATATATCCTAGATTAAGGGTTAGTTCTAAGTCAGATTGACTAGAATGGATTTACAGTACATACAAGTTTATGTCTAGAGATTTTAAGTGATGAAAATCAAACTGTAGGATGAGATAGTCTCCAAGTTGAGTCAGAGGTGTGTGGACACAGGACTATGTTCATTGTGAACGTCTATTTATATTAAATCTTTGGCCAAAGTAATGCATCCATCTCTGTATGCATTAGTTGGTTCATAGTGTCCAGATTTGCATACCTAACTAGTAGTGTCATACTCAGTTAGAAGGATTCTATAGTTGTATGACCATGTTGGTTATGTAGGACACAGCACTAGGACTCAGATGGCAAACATGTTGGTTCCTTATATCTATACTCTTCGTGAAGGGTAGAGCCACTTCCAGGAAGGAAGGTGTGCGAGGGACTGGCGGTCTATGGTTGGAGGTAAAGCACTCGGATGATGCTCTCCCTCTCAAGTAGAATACAAGCTGAGACTTGTGAAGATAGATATCAATATTTTCCAGATGCAGTGTACTCCATGTTATGACTTATGATAGTCAAATTTATGAGGTAAAACTATTCTTTATGCCAAGTGTAGTTTATGTATTGTAAATGAAAAGTGAAAGGATTTCACTGTGATTCTATCTTCGATTATGTTATGATTTCAAGGTTGAAATTATATAGAAAGTTGTATTTTATTTCTTTTGATTATGCAAATCATTTTATTTTTTTTAAATCTCACTCATGTTTACCATGTTTATTTACTTTCTTGTAAATTATCGAGTTTCTTCAAGTAATATGAGAATGCATGTTACATATGATATCAAAGCAAACTAGGTTCAACACATCGACCTATGAGCTCATTATGAGAAAACTCGTTAACATTCAATAGAATAGCCAATATTTGAAACTGGTTTTATTTCAGAATGGCATAGAGAAAAACCAAGAAAATTGTCACGAAGACTATTTCCAAGCACTTACCCAAGTCAGTGGTAAAGAGAGAAGCAACTGAGGAGGTAAAACTCTAAGAGCATATTAATAATGCTAAAAGTGTATAGCGAGAGGATTCTAAGATTTTGGCTAGTAAGAAAAATCCTTGGTCAATTGCTAACCAAGACTAAGAGCTCAGGTAGAGCAGTGTCTGTATGAAGTTAAGATCGCTCTTAGTTCTCAAGAACTTGGGGATGGGAAGATCTAGAAGTAATCAACCAGGTGCAGGAGCAACTAAGTATTGAAGATCCTAGAATGGTGTCAAAGATACGTAGATAAGATGGGTTTTTGTCAACTCCTAGACAGATTAGAATGAGCCAAGTGGAATAAAAGGATAATTAAAGGACAAGTAGTAATATATTGGCATAGAATGTTGAGAAAAGTGGTATAGGACTTGGAGATGCATTTGTTTTCCAAGATTCATGAAAAAAAAACCAATTGGCAAGTACAAAGAAGCGTGCATCAGAAGAGATGAATAAGACTTTCCTAGAATCTACATGAAGATTGCAAGATAATTCATAACACTTGTAAGGAGAAGATATTAGTTATTCTCATGGAATTATGGCCAAATGTTGGAGAGCTATGTATTTTACCTCTTGGTAGAGCTAGAAACTGCAACTGCAAGGGTGAATGTAATCATCACCGAGATATTTAGTTGAGTTATTTAAAGTTTTGAATAAGTAACCTATTTCGTGCTCGATAAGGAATAGAAGTTTGTAAAGAAGAACAATGGGAAGAAGCTTGTGTCCCAACTCTAACCCCCTTCGTGTTGCTATAATACAATCTTATAATATCATTTGAGTGATGAACGAAAGATACTATAGGAAATAGGAGTGGATGTATTATAACCTTTTGATTTGCAAATTTAATAAGCATGATGAAAGTCTTAAGGGACTTATTTATTTCTTGTGCTTGTAGCAATTTCTAACCCACTGTAAGTTTTTGGAAAAATCTAAGTGCAATGCAACAATCTACTCCCTTCTTAGTGACTCAATTAGTCATGAAGTGCATAGTAAGCGTTCCTCTAAATTTTGACACTTCTTTGGATTTTTTGTAAAATCCCTTTAACTATTTGCAAGGATTATCATTGTGTTTATTCCTTTATTTTGGGATAGTCTAGCCACCAAATTTTGAAGATCATTTTTTTTATGACCAGTTGGTCAAAATTTGATTTATTTTTGAAATTGAGCTCGTTCTTTTGACTTATTGTTGAAAATGAAATTGTTTACACTTTGATATTGATTTAAATTATTGTGGTGGCTATATTAGAACATTTTGGTTGTTCACTATGTTTTATGTAATGTTCACCTCTATCATGTCCTGGATGGGCCTCTAATGGATTGTGTAGGGGAGTAAATTGTAGAGAATGCACTTGGTATGTCCCTAACTCTACAGAATTAAGAAACCATGTGTGGAAGGAAATTCATTCCAAACCATGATCAGCTCACCCAGGAGTAACTAAACTCCTAGTCGATGTGAAATCTCTTTATTACTAGAAAGGAATGAAGAGTGATGCTACAAGATTTGTAGCAATTTGCCTAGAATACCAGAGAGTCAAGGCTGATTATAAGAATCATGTAGGAATTTTGTATCTGTACTATATTCCAAGAGTGGAAGTGGAAGATCATTACCATGAACTTTGTGCAAGGTCTTTCTATGTTTAGAAACATGCATAATGCTATTCTGGTAGTTGTGGATAGACTCACCAAGGCAACTCACTTTATACCTAGGAATCTCAAGGATGGAGTACCAGCTTTAGTTTGTAAGTTTGTGCAATAGGTGTTTAGATTGTGTAGAGTTCTTGAGAAGATTATCTTTGATAGAGATGCATGTATGACATCAAGGTTTTGGCAAGCTTTGTCTTTAGCACTAGGAACTCAACTCAATATAACTCAGTTTATCACTCTGAGACAGTTGGTTAGACAGAGAGGATAACTCAAGTTTTAAAAGATTTTTTGCAAATGTATTACATAGAACAACAATACAAGTGGAAAGAGTATCCACCTCTTGTGGGGTTTGCTTATAGCAACTTATACAATTTTGTTATTAAGATGACTCCATTGGAAACATTGGATAGAAGAAGATGTCAAACGCCTTTAAGCTGGGTAAGCTAGAAGATAAGATTAGCATTAGTCCCGAAATGTTGTCAAAAATGGATGAACATATCGAATCAATCAGAAAAGATTGGCAGAAGCTAATAATAGATAGAAAAGTTATGTAGATGCCTAGCGTACACTAAGACAATTCTCAGTTCAAGAAAACAAAAATTTAAGGGTTAAACCTCAGAAAAGTTTCATAAAGTTTAGAATGTATTCCAAACCAGCTCCTATATATGAAGGACTCTTCAAAGTTCTCAAAGTTATCAATTTGATTGATTACATAATCATTCTATTGTTATCTATTGCTAGGAGGCATAATATTTTTTTATGATTCATATTTGAAAATATATATAATAGATTACAATCATATTCATATAATCTTTTACAGGTATAGGACCTAGGAATGGTCATGGTCGAGCTTCTTAATACTCGAAGATTTGAAGTTTTGCTTGCATGACAGAGAGCTTATTCTATGCAAGGTCTAGTAGGACCAGTATACAGAAGGTAACATAATATGGGAAGTTTACCATGATTTTATAGCAAAGATTTTCTCATTTATTTATGCTTTTGCAAGTTGAACAAAATTATTTATCTTAGTATTCTCTTGGATACATTTGGTCATCGAGGACGATGAATCTTATGGGGTAAGATATGTCACACCCCAAAGTTTTACTATACTTTACTTTTTACTTTTATGTAATTTGTAGATGATAAAGTATGATTTAATGATTTCACATCTAGTGGAAATGTCAGGAGAAATCAATGATTTCATGAAATTATGTTTATATTATGAGAACTGACATTTGTTTATATGTTGTTATGATGTTATGATTTCATAAGGATTATGAAATTATTATTGATACACTAATCACGGGTTGGTGAATGCAAGTTGTATTAAGGAAACAGGTTTTTGCCCCTCTAAGAAAAGGAGGGAGATCATCATTGGAGAGAAGGGAGTAGATATAAGGAAAAGAAATGTTTTTCACCATCTTAAGTCTTGTGTTTGTGCAAATTAGTAAACCTTTGTTGATTGAGGTAAGTCATGTTTATTCAAGTGGTTTAAGTTTGTTGATTGACTCGAGAAGTTGTCTATGTCGTTTAGAATCCTTTTGATGTCTTGTCACGTCAATCTTATTGTTTTGTGAAATTGACATGTCAAGGTTGAACGATAGTCATTTTGTGACTAACATGAATTTCTATCAATCACCTTATTCTTTACGCCGTAAACAAGATTACACTTGTGTCTTCAATGGTGCAATTGCTAGAATTGTTAGCATTTTTCTTGTTTATAGTTTTAACATTGAATTTCATTTGTTTTCAAAATGAAATCGATGTGATTTGCTTTTATACGTGAAGGGGAGATGAATTTGACCCAATCACGCTTTGTGCGTAAGTTTACGTCACATTATTATAAACCTTATTGTTATTAATATTTATTTTTATTTTAGATTATTATTTTACATAAAACTTTTAGTGGATAGTGTGAGGTTGTTATTGGAATAATGTAAAGTACCTCCTCTTTTAACGAAGCTTTAGTTCTTAACCTATTTCCATAGCATGGGATGTTTTAGAGTGGAAGTCTTTAATAGTAAGTAGAGCTAATTACTACCCATGTTTTCCTTAAACCCGTGCATGCCCAACTAAGAACCTTTGTAGGCTAATCTAGTGGAAAAATCCATGGCTTGTGGGCAGTTTATTTTAACAAACTTGTGAGTAGATTATTTTATGACTAGAAGTCTAAATCGAATAAACGATTTTAGAAGTAAAATTTTTTCATGATGGTGAGTTGTGGGAAGTTAGCCTAACGACTTTATGTAAAGAGATCCACGGCTTGTGGACAGTTGGGGTTTTAACAACTTTTAAGTGGACTCCTTTTTGGGGAGAGAGGATAGCATAGATACGGCAGTTTTGGGGAGATCTATCTCATGAAAGGAACATCAGTGAGTGAAGAGAAAGAGATCTTTGTAGAAGATCAAAACTGTCAAATAATTCTAATCATGTTCTTCTTTTAATTTGTAGTCTTTTACTATTATATGAAATGCATGTGTAGAATCCTACCTCTGTTTAAATTGCTGAGCCGATGTTTGTTCTTTTAAGGCTGATATCATAGAGTGATACAAGGCTGATACTTTTATGAAAGAAATCCTTCATGTTAAGTTTATTACTTGGTAATAAGGCTTATATAACTTAGGTTATTCCTTTATCATTTATAGTCGTAAATCCTTGCTACTTTTAAATGAAGATTTGATCAAAAGATTTTGTCACTTTTGAATATCTTTTGATAGATAACATAGCCATCCATATGTTTGGTCGTACGTTGAAATTAGATAGAGATTTTATGTCATGGGTTTCACTTTGAAAGAGTTCATTCAAGACAATGTAGTTTTACAAGTCTTAGGATACAAAGAAAATAGTGTTCTTAATTTCTTTAGAACTTTTAGTTTAAAAGATTATTATTTATCATTAAGAAAACATTTGCTTCCCAGGATGTTTAGGGTAAGTTGAACCCTAAATCAAACTTAGATGAAAACACTCGTTCATTAATGATCCGATATTGCATATGTGTAAAACAGAGAGAGAAACATTGGACTTTGAATATTAATGGATAGCATATCTATATAGTTTATTTACCTTTTGGAATCAAACCAAATTAGTTGAAGTATAATTATGTTTGGAACCTTTAGTTAAGATATAACTAAGGTATACTTGTATACGAAAATAGTCTTGTTTTGGGAAATTTTATATGACCACATAGTTGGAAGAAGACTCAAGGTTGATCTTTCTTTTATAATATTACTATTATTCTTACCAAAAATCAACTCAATGTGTTATTCCATTGTGATGGAATAGGGAAGACAAATCCCAAGATTTAACCTAGTAGGATAAAGTTATTTAATGTACCTTTATGGCCACATCTTGTCTTAGCTATTTCTATAAGGATCGACAATAAAGGGTCAAGTACCCTAATTATTAATGTTTATATTTACTTTTCAAAAGAGATATTTCCTAAATGATAATATTTATCCTTGGCATAAAAAATTATTTTGATTGATTACAAGTCAACTTAAGTTATAAGTATCGACAAGTCATAGACCTTAGATTTTGCAAGGATGCCAAGAGGTTCCTATGAGTAGATAGTCATTCCATAATGTCTATGGTACAATGACAGTGTCTTGAGAGTCCGTCTAAGTTAGAAAGACTAGATTTGAGTTAGACATGACTCTATTGTTAAACCAAAAATATATTTAAACCTTGAAACAAGGAATAGAATGTCAGGGAGTCATAGACTCCATGCAGTTGCAACAAGAGGTTATTTTCGAAAGACTAACACCTCGAATGTTGTTAACTATATTAAGGACTCACACTATCAAGGAAAGGACTGATTAAGTATTAAGTAAGTATCTATGATGAAGAGTAATTTGGGAGACATAATTGACTACTCCCATGTTTTCAAGATTGAAACTAGTAAACCAAGTCAAGGGAATAGGCATACCAGGGGATGGAAAAATTATAGTTCTTAATGTATGTTCAAATGAACTTATTTTAGTGTCGATTGAATAAAAGACAAAATTAACCAGTGTGGGGCATTCCTGATATGATTTGTTCCAAGTTGGGTATGTTGGGAGATGGAATCTCAACTCCACATGATTGTTGTTCTTGAGATTATTGATATAGGCTTATTGACATGTATTCGAAGGATGAATATACATACGAGTCTGTAATAGGTCATAATGGAAAGTCTGTAGACTTAAGTAGACCAGAAGGTTGAAAGTATTTTGTTATCTTTATGACTCAAACCTATTTGGGTTGATATAATGATCTTAGTCAAAAGACTAGTTCTGAAAGTGTTAGTATCGATCATGATATTATATGGATGAGGTCGTACCTCGTATATTATGCTTATTCGTGTTATGAGAAATGTGAATTCAAACAATACCAGGAGGTCTAGGAAGACTAGAGGTGTTTGTTCTTTTGTTTTGTTATAACTATATTCTTATCTTTGGAAAACAAGGATGTTTGATATTTCCATATATTGGGTTAGAGAAGTTAAACCCTAGTATTAAAATAATGAGGATTTAGGAAACGTATAACTCTTATGTGAGATATGACATTGTTTATTTATATATATTGGTCGACAGTAAAAGGTTCAGAAAACCATATTGGTCAATAGTGAAAGGTCAAGAAAACCATAGAGAAAGACATGAAGAGTCTTAGTAGTACTTTATCAAATCTAAGTGATTCTATGATAGAGTTGAAACTTGTTATAATGCACTAGCAAGATGTTTGATATTTGAGTCAGAGAGTAGAGTGAAAGAACGTCATAGACCCTAGAAATTGCATGTATGCAAAGAGGGAATCTTTGAAATGTTAGAATTATCTAAACTTATATATATTGCATATATATCCTAGATTAAGGGTTAGTTCTAAGTCAGATTGACTAGAATGGATTTATAGTATAGACAAGTTTATGTCTAGAGATTTTAAGTGATGAAAATCAAACTATAGGATGAGATAGTCTCCAAGTCGAGTCAGAGGTGTGTTGACACACGACTACATTCATTGGGAATGTCTATTTATATTGAATCTTTGGCCAAAGTAATGCATCCGTCTCTGCATGCATTAATCGGTTCACAGTGTCCAGATTTGCATATCCAACCAGTAGTGTCATATTCAGTTAGAAGGATTCTATAGTTATATGATCATGTTGGTTATGTAGGACACAACACTAGGACTCTAATGGAAAACATGTTGGTTCCTTATATCTATACTCTTCGTGAAGGGTAGGGCCACTTCTAGGAAGGAAGGTGTGTGGGGAACTGGCGGTTTGTGGTTGGAGGTAAAACACTCGGATGATGCTCTCACTCTCAAGCAGAAGATATGCTGAGACTTGTGAAGACAGATATCAATATTTCTAGATGTAGTGTACTCCATGTTATGACGTATGACAGTCAAATTTATGAGGTAAAACTATTCTTTATGCCAAGTGCAGTTTATGTATTGTAAATGAAAAGTGAAAGGATTTCACTGTGATTCTATCTTTGAATATGTTATGATTTCAAGGTTGAAATTATATAGAAAGTTGTATTTTATTTCTTGTGATTATGCAAATGATATTTTTTTTTTTAAGTAAAAAAAATCTCACTCATGTTTACCATGTTTAATTACTTTCTTGTAAATTCTTGAGTTTCTTCAAGTAATATGAGAAGGCATGTTACACAATCTTAATCTGTGTATCCAACCAAGTCAATTGCTATGCGAGCTCTATAATGAATCCTGAATCTAAGAGTGCTTTAAATGTAGTGAAGGATCCTCTTAGTTGCTTTCTAGTGCAGCTCATGAGGCTCCTGCATGAATCTTGAAAGCATGCCTACAACATATGAAATACCAGGCCTAGTATGCCTCAGATAGATGAGATAGCCAACATGTTTTCAAAACAAGGTTGCATTGACCAATGGTGTAGTATAGTCAACCTCAAACTTGACTCCAGATAGGAAGGGAGTCATAGATGGCTTACAATCAGCCATGTGAAACCGAGCAAGTAGATCAAGAGCGTAATTAGGTTGTGCAAGTTGAATCTCTGATTTAGTCTATGAAATCTCAATGCTAAGGAAGTAAAGCAATAAACCCAAGTTTGTCATATCAAATCCATCCTACAGAGTTGTCTTCACTACTGCAATAGTGGATGAAGACATCTCGATGATCAAAATATCATCGACATAAAGAACCAGTATCAATAGAGAATCTTCTTGCCATAATAAATATACATTAGAATCCAAATGACACAAAGTGAAGCCTAAATCTAGGAGGAAGGAATCTATCTTAGCATACCAAGCCAGAGGGGCTTATTTGAGGCCATAGATAGATTTCATGAGTCTGCAAACTAAGGATGAATCCTAAATGAACCTTGGTGGTTGCTCCATGTAGATCTCCTCCTCAAGGTCTCCATGAAGAAAAGCACTCTCCACATCCATTTGATGCATATCCCAACCATGTGTTGTGGCAATGGCAAGTGTAAGTTGAAATGAAGTCATTTTGGCCATGGGTACAAAGGTTTTTGTGTATTCTAGATGCAAGCAACTTTTGAAAACCCCTCGATAACTAATCGTGCCTTGAACTTGTCAACTGACCCATCTGCTGCAAACTTGGTTCAATATATCCACCTACTTCAAACCATCTTCCTTCCCTTAGGAAGTCAAGTCAAGTCCAAAGTGTGATTTTTTATTAAGGAATCATATTCCTCATGCATAGAAATATCCCACTAAAGTATGTCTGATGCCTCTCAGAATGTCTATGGATCAGAGGCTGAAGCATACAAGGCATGTGGCCCACTCTAATAGTTTGACTGAGTACTTATGTCATCTGCTGGATCCCCTACCCAAGTACCTACACTCTGGAGTGTCTGCCTAGCCCAAAGAGGGTTGAATGTGGGTGATTCAGGTGTTGAATTCTCATCCTCCAAAACATGTCTAGAAGTGGATGAAGATGACTCCCGATTACTATTCTCACTATTGAAGTTGGAAGAAGACTTTGCCTCAGGAATCTACTATGAATGGTCTACGTCATCAAAAGAACCATTAAATCCAAGTACTCAAGTTCAAAGTACAAGGAGAAATGTCAAGTATAGAGTTGGCAGGACTCTCTTGAAACTTAACACTCCTCTCAATGAACAACTTATCTATGTTCGGGTGGAGTAGGTGATAACTTTTTACACCATCTAGATAACCTATAAGGATGCAAGGTTTGGATTGAGGTTACATTTCCTTGCAATTCTACTTTGGTATGCATGCCATGGCTGATGATCTGAAGACCCTGAAGTGATCAACTAATGGTTTCTGACCCATCTAGGCTTCAAAGGGAGTGATTCCCTTTAAGGCTTTGTGAGGAACTCGATTATGAATGTAACAAGCATAGTTGATTACTTCTACCCAATACTACAATGTAAGACCCTTGGAGTGTATCATGCAGTGATCCATTTCTTATAAGCATCAGTTGTTTCATTTTGCAACACCATTATGTTGGGGAGAATAAGGAACTATGCACTGCAAGTCTATACCCTTTGTTGTACAAAACTGCTCAAATCTATTGTTGACATACTCACCCCCATTGTCAGTCCAAATAACCTTGATGACTTTTCCTGATTATTTTTTAGTAAGAGCCCTAAAGTCTTGAAAGTTTTTGAAGATTTTAAATTTCTTCCAAAGGAAGTAGACCCATGTGTATCTGGAAAAGTCATCTATGAAAGTGAGAACATACTTTGCCTTAGTGAAATATGGATGGGGAAATGCCCCTGATACATCACTGTGAACAAGATCTAAAGCCTGTGTAGCCCTCCAATATTTTCCTTTGTCAAATTTCTCTTCGGGATGCTTCCCAAGGGTGCAACCCTCACAAATACTATTAGAAAATCTAACTCTAGGAAACCCTGTGACCATATTCTGCTAACTTAGTTGCTCAAGGTAGCAGTAGTTAAGGTGATCAAACCACTCATACCATATTTTTCTAACTCCATTTGAATGATTAAGCAATTCTATAGGAGAAACATTAGGTGTAAAGTGAGAGAAGGTGTATAACCTATCTTGGTGACCTGCCCTTCCCAAATCTACTAGATTGTTGTTGTGCAACTCTCTAATCTCAACTGAGTCTAGAGAGAAATGAACTTTGATGCCCTTCCCTATGTGGGTAATCTAATACATTGATAGGATATTAGATGAAAGAGAAGTTACACTTAGAACATTTGTGAATGTTTCACCTTCAATTTCAATAGACCCTCTCTCTATAAGTATTGTTGGAGTGTCATCACCCAAAGTGATAGAATACATGCTATAAGGCTCTAAGGAAGAAAATACAACTGGTGAAGAACCCATGTGGTGTGAGGCACCTGAGTCAATGATCCAAGACAAAGCTAATACATTTTTGCTCATCGTGCTGAATTTTCTTGCAATATACACACTTAACTTTTTCTTTCGTAGGTTTCCCTTGGTTTGAAAAGTTTTAAGTGTTATCTTTAGAGGACTCAATTTTCTAATCTTTCTTGGTCTCGTTATCCTTTTGATTATTTTGTTTCTTCCATTTGTTGTTTGAAGCTTGTTGTTTCCCATTCCCAGCAATGAGGACTTGAGGTTTGAAGACTTCATTGTGCCCATATGTATTAAATGTCTTGTTCCCTAGTCAAGTTGGTAATAAAGTCATCTAGAGAAGGCATTTTCCATGTGGCTTTAAAAGCACTTTTGGTGGAGTAGAAGGTAGAGACCAAAAAAGAATAATTAGGACCTAATTTGGAGAGTTCATAAAGAACAAGTTGATTGTCCTTTTTGTCTATTTCACATTCTTTTAACTGTAACCTTACTGATTAAAGCTTAGTGAAAAAGTTTTCTAGGGTGTCAAAGGTACTTGGGCTCAAACTTATAAGCTTATTCTCTAACTCATGACTTCTCATTTCATCTAGCTTCCCAAAGAGGTTTTCTAATGCAAATCAAACTTCAGTAGGTGTTTTCAATGCTTCTATATGAAAGAGGAGTTCGGGAGACAGAGTAAGACGCAAAAATTTGAAACTTTGATCACATTTTTTATACCACTTTTCTTTAGCATCATTGATAGGCTGTCGTAAGGTCCTAACATTTTAGATGAAAATTATTAGTTTATCGACCGAGGTAGTGTCTAAGGCTGTCTGCAATAGGGAGTTTGGATATTTCATTGAGAAACAGTTTTCTAGATCTATTAAAAAGTTGAAACAGTACATGAAATGAAACAACAATTTTATCCTTCTACAAAAAGCATTCAAATTCTATACTAAGAAGCATGAAAACTCTAGACTAGAAAGCATAAAAATTCTACACTTAGAAAGCAGATAAACTCTACACTAGAAAGAAGATAAATTATATGCTAACAATTCACAACTACAATTTGCTAAGCTACAAGCACTCCAAATTCTAACCATCAGAAAATAGTAATTCTAACTAAGGTAGATGTGTTGGAAAACTTCCAATGAACATAGAAAGTTCTAAACAATAGTACACAATAGTTTAACTTTTACACAACACACCCTATAGGTTAACGACAGAAGCTAAACATAAACTATCTTCAACTGAATGAAAACATCCATAGAAATAAAAATACTTATCTATCCTACAGTACCGCGAGTGGCCAGCTCATGGGAGAAGTTTGTCTTAATCCAGATCACATTCAATTGCTTCAACAACACATGAGAACTCCATTCAAATCTTCATATATTTTTTTAAAGAACTAAAACTTAGAATATCATTGCCATTCATAAAAATTGCAAGTACACAGATCTGATGATTTTGAAAACTAAATGATTGATTTCCATTCATCCATAGTGTCTATTTATATCCATATTTTGAGCAACAGCAAAAACTAAACTACTTCAAAAACTCCTAAACTTTCAATGGTGGGAAAATGCCAGTTAAAGAAGTCTTATAACTAAAAAACAAGGTCTTAACTACCGTTGTATTTTAAACATAAAAAGGACTCTGAGTGGAGTCACAATGTCTTTTGGGTAACCACAGAAATAGCAGAATAAAACAAAGTCTTCATTAAATGCAAGCCTAAAATTTCTGGCGCCCCTAATTTTCGGCGCACTCGTCCATAGCTACATAATGTCCACTTCTTAGGCAATGCATTAACCTACACAGTTACCCAACTTTTCATGCCATTAAATCAACATTTAAAAGCTAGTTTCAATCAATTTAGGAAATTAGGGTTTGTACAATATTTTATTCAAAATAGTTAAATATCGCTTATATAAATAAATAAATTGGCAAGGCGAGGGAATTGGATAGTGCAAAAAGGCTATTTGATCCATTAAAGAAATGAGGTTATTTATACCTCATCATTCCTCCCCTTCCTAACCTTGAGTAGGTCCTCCTACTCTATGATATACCCTTTGTCTCTCTGCCTCCCTTTTCTTATTCAACTCATCAAACTTTGAGCTCAAGTCATATACCTCATCTGCTTCTTCATCAATATGGTCAGGGACCTTCAGAAAACCTTTGTGAAGTTTGAGTCTCAACTGCCAGGTATGTAAGTCCCTTGGTTCTGGCTCTGTAACTAAGACTACAAGAGGTGGCTATAAAAGGAGAGGTGGTCTATATCTCATTCCTATCCATTTAGTCTTTAGTTGCTAAAGAATTTTTGTCAATGCCTCTGCTCTTTTATATGACCATTTGAGGTTAGTGGGGGAAATCATTTCTCTTCTTTTTAAATACATAGGCAAGGGGGTATACATTTCCTCACAAGCATTCCAAGCTCTATCAATTAACTATGGTCCATTGATCTTAAAATCTTCATAACAAATCCTAATGCTTTCATTGTATTTTTGTTTCATTTATTCATAACTCTTGACTCTTCTGAACTGAGTTTTGAAAGCAAAAGGTTTTCGATTGGGATACCTCATGTGCAGTCCTACAGTTCTCTCTGTATGAAGCTATTCTCTAGTTCTGTCCTACCACTGAATCTAATTTTGCATATTTGAAAAAAATGCCCTTAACCGGACTTCCCCCACAAACAAATTGATGAAGAAATCACTATGCTTATCAAGAAATAAATTATGAATGAAGAACTCGCATAATAAATTCTTTTTGTGCAGGAGCTACTTCTTTAAATGCCTCAAGGAATTGCTGGTCATCAGGGTCATGTGGCAAATTGCAAGAGATTCTCAGGAGCTTCCATCTTAATAGTTGTTCGTTAAGGAACATTGAATATAGTCTGGATGATTTCCTGCAGGCCAGCAATAGTTCTCCAATCTAACATGCATCCATTTTGGCCTGATATAATCTATCATAAGATTCCTTTAACAATACTATTTCTTTCTTTAATCTAGCATTTTCAGCTCCAGCTTGCCTTAAGAAGTAGCATCGTTCCATCCATTTGGTTAGCAAGGGAGGAATGTGAACCTGAAACCATTCCATTTTAGTAGGTTTGGTTTCAACCTCTTTTGATTCCATAGTTGGTTTAACATTAATTTCTTGTAAGTCTTGCTCCAGTTCCACAGTTCTGCTTATGGCCTTATTCAATTCAAGTTTTTGTTTCTCTTGCTCTTCTGCAAATGTCTTAAGGCATTGTTCTAAGTTGAAGGTGAGATTCTTGATCTATCTATCTTTTTCAGCTAGACTATCCAGACAGTGCTTATCCCTTCGCTGCAATTGGGATTGTAGCTCTCTAATGGTCTGGTCCTTTTACTTAAGAAGCTCTTTTTGTTCTTCTATCTCTTGTTGTTGCCTATTCAAATGTTCTTTATTCAACTGTATTTGATTCCTCAACTGCATAATTTATGTGTTTAATCTCTTTGTTTCTAGTGTCATACTTTCACCTCTATTATCCTCTGCATCTGTAGAGAAGGGAGTAATAAAAACTTCTGCTTCATTGCCAGATATATGTTCTTCATTAATTGCCTTAGATGGGCCTTGTTCTATATTATCCACATTATTTAAGGGAGACAATTCTCTCTCTTTAAGTACTGCATCAACTTCCTAAATATTTTTTGGCTACTGGAATGAAGAAGTTGTTTCAACAGTCTCAAATTCTTGTCCCTCTTCTTCTTCAACTAAGACATAATTAGGCATCTGATCATTGGTTTTCTCTTGTCCTGTTTCTCCCTTTTCCGTAGGATCCTCCTTAGATGGGCCAATTCATGGTTTAGATGCAAGGGGTTCATCACTTTCCATAGTCTGAGTTATATCTACACAAGTTTGGGATACATTTTCATCGGGTTAAGTCACTTTTTCACTAGGTTGCCTTTCCTTTCTCTTTTTCTTGGGAACAGGGGGTAATTCACAGGCAGCAACACAACTAGGCTCATCAACTAACCGTTTACTTCTTCTCAAAGGGGTAGATCTTTGCAGTTTTGTCTTGAGCCTCTTTTCCTTTTTACGAGGTTGAGTACCTTCATCCTCTAAGTCTACTAAATCTACATTTTCTCATTTTTCTGGGGTTTCAGGTACATTTTGTGATTTGGGCCTTTCTTCATGGTCTAGAGGGTTTGGAGGATTTTTTGGTGCTTCACCACTAAGAGCTTGTTTGTCATCATGGGGTGCAAGGGAAAGTTCTCTTATATTTTGGTCTGCCCTACCAGATGATTCACCTACCTCAAATTGTCTCAAAGGTTCAAGGGTTTCAAATTTTTGCAAAAAATTTTGCCATTTCTCATATGGTTTCCTTTTTCTATGAAAATGATATTTGCAAACTAAATGTATAAGCCCATGATGCTTTAAAGGCCTAGACCTGATTTTGAAACGTTCTATCATGCAGACAAGGGAATCATGAAGGAATGCAAGTATGTTAATTCTTAGTTCAGGATTTTCCAAACCATGACGCAAATGAATGAGCAGTTGAAAAGGGGGACCAACTACTATGGCACGTTGTCCTTCATGAGTGAAATACTTAATAATCCATGTGACTACTATTCGCCATGGTTCTGCAATGGACATTCTCTAAAATCCCTTATTTTTCCCTCAGGTACTAACAACTAATAATGGGTGAGGTTCCCCTTCCCACACAAAAAGCTCTATCATTTTCTAATAGGAAATATTGGTAGTTTTAGACAAATTAATTCCTTCATTTCCAATACGAGATAATTTGGAGATGATTCGGGGACTTACCTTAAATTTCCTTCCACGCATAATTGACTACCCATCTGTAAAGTTCTCAGCAAATTCCCTAACCAGCTGTGCATTACGTCCCTCGAATTTCTTTATGAAGTCTAGCCACCCTACTTTTTGAAACAGTTCTAAAATATTCCCCAATGCCAATAGTTTATCCGGTGAAACTGGCTCAGACTTGCATTTGGCTCCTCCCATATTTCTCAAAGACTACTGAAATATCACGGCACCCAGAGTGGTAAAACTGCTTATGAAACTGATAGGAAGATTAAAGGAAATGCAGGTTTCAAGGACACTTGGGCTTCGGTAATGTTAGTTCAGGATATTTGGCTTTTCAACAGTTAATTATTACTTTGCATGGGATAGAGTGAATGAGCCGCCACCTCCTCTAATGAAGGAATAGTTCACATGTTTGCTAAATCTGGAAAGAAAGGGGGTTTGTGCCAACTTATCTATCTTTACTTACAATAATTGATCTATTAAAAGTAAAAAATGTACGTACCTTCCATCCTGTTATTGATTTGAAAGTCACTTGTCTTTGCTAACGTAATAACATCCTAGGTGGCGGTACTAACTGGTTTGAATGGAATGAATTTTATTATGATGTGATAATGGGGTGGCAAAATTTATTATGGTATGATGAAGGGGTGGCTAAATTTTATTATGACGAAAGGTTGTCATAATAATGTTTATTTAATTATGGTTGGAAATGTCGAACTCATGATGGCTTTCACAATGGATTGTAGGATGAATAGTGTGTTTTCAGATAATAGGAACATTTACAAGGATGTCAATTGCAAGTTTACAATGATGGAAGAAGATATCAACGGGATGGATATGGGGAGTGCAACAAAGTTTTGGAGCATCGCTGAAAGATGGAGCCAGAATGAAGGAACAAAGTTCTAGAGGATCACTGAAAGATGCAGCCAAAATGCATGAACAAAGTTCTAGAGCATCGCTAAAAGATACAGCTGGAATGTAGGAACAAAGTTCTAGAGCATCACTAAAAGATGCAGCTGGAATGCAGGAACAAAGTTTCAGAGCATCGTTGAAAGATGTAGCCGAAATGCAGGAACAAAGTTCTAGAGCATCGCTGAAAGATGCAGCTGAAATGTAGGAACAAACTTCCGGAGCATCGCTGAAAGATGCAGCCGAAATGCAGGAACAAAGTTCCGGAGCATCGTTGAAAGATGCAACCGGAATGCAAGAAAAAGTTCCAGAGCATCGTTGAAAGATGTAGCCGGAATGCAGGAACAAAGTTCCAAAGCATTGCTAAAAGATGCAGCTAGAATGCAGGAACAAAGTGAGGGTATGGATCTTATTTAGACAACAAGTTCTAGAGCATCACTAGAAGATGCGCCGAAATTTGTAATACTTCTTAAAAGATGAAACCCTACAAAACAAAGATGAAATTTAGGCAAGTACTAAGAAGAAAATATGAAGAATTGTTCCTAAATGCATATACACACATTCAAACATGAATTTATTTTTTTTTAACTCTAAAAGATATTTATGGTATTGTTTCTGTCGAAGTAGAATCAATACATTGAGTTTCTCCATGCATTTTTACCAGTCAAGTAAATTCTTCTTTGTTGACAGGTTTATGGTAGATCCTAAGTTGATGTCCATTGACTAAGAGGGTTTGAGAATCACCATCAATGGGTTTGAGTTGTACTGCTCCATTTGGGAATACCTCAGAAATCTCGTATGGACCTAGTCAATGAGTTAAAAGTTTACCTTTCTAGTCCTTGTATCGGGAATAAAATAGCAGCGCCCAATCTCCAAAATGGAATTCTCTTTCTTTGATGTATTTATAATGCTAGGCCTTTCATTATTGTTGAACTAGCTTAATCTAATGAATGGCTTCTAAGCAGAGTTCATCTAGTTCACTAAGCTACAAGACTCTCTCCCCCTGAGCTCGATCAAGGTTGAAATCTAGCTCCATTGTTGTTCTAAGCATTTGGAGTTCAAATTCAATGGGGAGAAAAGGTTTCTTCCCAAAGACCAATTCGTAAGGGGTAAGACCAGTGGTGGATTTCCAAGTTGTATTATAAGCCCAAATAGCCTCAGGCAATTTCCTGGCCCAATCCTTTCTGCCTAATGAAACTACTTTTGTTAGGATGTTTTCGAGCTCCCTATTAGTGACTTCAACTTGTCCATTTGCTTGTGGGTGGTAGGGTGACAAATTTTTATGGCTTATCTAGAAATGATTAGTGAAGGCTCTGAATCTAAGAAAAATTTTGTTATACAGAAAGTCTAAAATTGTTCTTCTCGGGCAACATTGAGGGCTTGGACTTTTGCCCATTTGGTAAGATAGTCTGTGCAGACTAGAATATATTCTTTCCCTTGTGAAGGGGAATCTATAGGACCAATAAAATCCAATCCCCACTTTTCAAATGGTTTAAAAACTACCTATGGTTGTAGAGGCATTTCATTGGATGCTGTAGGTCTTCCCACTCATTGGCATTCATTACAATGACGAATGTAATTCTTCACATCCTTGTGCATTGAGGGCCAATAGTATCCTACACCTAAAATTTTATGGGAAGTTCTTTTGGTAGAGTAGTGTCCACTAGATGGGTCATCATGGCAAGCTCTAAGGATGTTGTATGTTTCATCTGGTCTGACGCAATGTCGCAGGACTAAATCAGGCCCATATCAGAATAACAAGCCATTAATTCATTTAAAGTGAGCACTTTCTTGAATAAGGCATTTCTTTTGTTTTGATGTGAAGTCTGGGGGAAGTTCTGAAGTGGCTAAGTAATTGGCAATGTCTGCAAACCAGGGTGCTTTAATGGAGATAGCAAATAAATTTTCATCAGGAAATTCATCCTGAACAGGAGTACAATCTCCATCATCTTGCTTTATCCAGGATAGAAAATTTGCAACTATGTTAAATTTCCTAGGCTTATCCATTATGGTCACATTGAATTCTTGGAGAAGTAATAACCATTTGATTATGCATCAATTTACAGAGGTTTGTTCATCAGGTACTTGATAGCTGAATGGTCTGTGAATATAGTCACTTTGTATCCTGTAATATAATGCCAGAATTTGTTGATTGCATGGATTATTGCTAGAAATTCTTTCTCTGTGGTAATGTAATTTCATTCTATGGGGCTCAGGTTTTTGCTAATGAAGTATATAGCATATTTTCCTCCACTCTCATATTCTTGGCCTAACACTGCTCCAATAGCATCATTGGACACATCAGCATATATATGGAAGGGAAGTTTCCAGTTAGGTCCTCGTAAAACTGGGGCTGAGACAAGCTTTTCTTTAATGATGTCAAAAGATTTTTGACATTCTTCTGTCCAGGCAAAATCCACATCTTTCTACAGGAGAGAGAACATGGGAGCTGCAATCTTACTGAAGTTTTCTATGAATCTCTGGTAATAACCAGTGTGTCCTAAGAAACTTTTGATATCGGTTTGATTCTTTGGGGTTTCCATCTGTTGTATCACTTCAATCTTCTTAGGGTCAACCTTTATCCCTTCGGCTGAAATATTGTGTCACAGTACTATACCTTGTTCTACCATTATGATACATTTCCCATGGCTTAGAGATAGTTGATGATCTTCACATCGTTGTAACACTCTATCTAGATTTTTGAGACCTTCATCGAAAGTGGAACAATAGACTGTGAAGTCGTCCATATAGACTTCTACACAGTCATTTACGATCTTAGCAAAGATAACCAAAACAACTCTTTGGAACGTGGTAGGAACATTACAAAGCCCCAAGGGAAGAACCTGATATGTGAATGTTCCCCAAGAACAGGTGAAAGTAGTTTTATCCTAGTCTTCTGCTGCCACTTGTATTTGGTTATATCTGCTAAACCTGTCTAGAAATGAGAAATACTTTCTTCCTGCTAAATTATCCAAAACTTGATCTATGAAGGGCAGTGGGAAATAATCTCTATAGGTCTCTTTGTTGAGTTCTCGGTAGTCAATGCACACTCTCCATTTCCCATTTTTCTTTGGCACTACCACTAAGGGTGAAACCCATTTGCTATCCGAAATAGGATAAATAAATCCCACTTGTAAGAGTTTCTCAATTTCAGTTTTGACAATATCTTTGAGAGCCGGATTGAGTCTTCACTGCAGTTGACAGACTAGTCTAACGTCTTCGATATAGATGTGGTTGGTACAAACACTTGGGTGGATTCCTCTCATATTTGTATAGTCCCAAGCAAAAGCTTTGGACCTATTCATCAAAACATCAAATAATTTGCACTCAACGGTTTCTGTCAACCAACTATTGATATTTAAAGTCTTTCCTGGCAATAACATGATAGTCTTGGTTCCAGGGTAATTAGAGGTGATAGTATGAACTACCATTAATGTGTTGAGAGGACAGCTATGTGGTATGATTCTATGAAGTCTAGCAATATCTGAGAAGAAATTATTTGTTTTCAAGATGATATTTGCCAGGGGATAGGGTCGAGTTGTTAAGTTGGTATAATCATGTTCTTTGTCGTTAATGTGGATTGGATGTCCTAAAATTTCTTCCACCTTTAAAGCTTCTTTATCTTCTGAGCCTATGGAAAGATTTTGGATGTTGTCTAATTCATCTTCTAGTTCTTCGCTGTGTTGTTTAATAACCACCATGGCAAGTGAAGCTAGATTTTCTTGCTTATTAGATTCATCTGATTCATCCACCCAAACTTGGTTATATTCTGCAGGTTGAGCGGGAGGTATAGACTTAGATGTTTTCTACTAAGACCATGTGAAATGACCATTCCTCCCACTATGTAGTCAATCTTGGTTACGATTGTAGCTAGCCATGGTCTACCTAGTATTATTGGGTAACTATCTTTGGGCATGAGGGACTGAAGAACTTGGAAGTCTACTGGATATTCCCAATCGTCAACTTTGAGAGGCACATTTTCTAAGACTTCTTTGGGAATACCTATGGCCTGATTTGCCATTTGTAATATGGTAGTTGTGGGGCGAAGGTCGGTGAGTCCAAGTTTTTCCATAACATCCATTGTTATAACATTAATGGATGCTCCCAAGTCCACCAATGCATTAGGTATTGCCACTCCATTAATTGTTATTGTTATAAGTGGGCTACCTGGGTCACCATATTTTGGAGTTAAGGTTTTCCCAGCTAACAGTTAAGCCAGATATCCATTAATGTGCACTGTATTAATCTATTTTGGTTTCCTTCCTGGTGTTTTAATGCACAATTATTTAACTAGCTGGTTTAGTTTAGGAATTTCTCTGATCACTTGTAACAGAGGAATCTCAATATGGAGTCATTTAATTTCTTATATTAGAGCAGTTTCATTAGACAATGATACTTCTAGTGGGTTCTTAAGGACATTTGATCTCAGACGATCCAGAAAAGGTGCCTGGGTTTTCCTTCCTGACATAGGATTTTTTTCTGGAATCATTGGTGGTTGCTTAACAACTTCTTCCTGAGATGATCCTACAATAGGTGCTGAGGTTATATGGGGTTGCGGTAAGGACAATTCCTCCTAAGTTTTCTTGGAGTCATGATATGTAGGTATAAGAGGAGTCTCTGGTTCTGCATTGAGTCCTTCGTCTGGGTCTTCTGTAACTTCAACAATGGTTGGTTGATTAAGTGTTTTTCCTGACCTCAATTGAAGGTTTCCACAATAGATAGCATTGACCCCTGCCATGATATCCTAATCAGCAGCATACACTGGGGCATTTTGACGTGTGTTCTTGGGATTAGGAATAGGTTGTGCCAGCAATGGTGGTTGATTAACTTGTTCACTCTACTGAGAGTTTTGGGGAGTTGTTAGAAGGTTCTGTTGTGGATTTGGCATTCATCTAGGACCATTGTAGAATTGGTTTGGTTGTTGATTTCATTATGGAGGTTGATTGTGAGGATGCCATTGGTGATTTGGCCATTGGGGGTTTCCCCAAGCTTGGTTCATCCATTCAAGTGGTCCCCAAGGTGGATAAGATCCCCATCCAGGTGGTACTGAAGGCCATGGAGCTGACCACTGAGTATTGTTCGAAGGGTTTGGAGGTTGCCATGTAGGGTTCGAGTTCTGACCATAGGAGAAATTTCATCCAGGTCTCTGGCCCATGAAATTGATTTCTTCTTCAGTGTGAGATGGTCATTTTTTAGAAGTCTTGATGGCATTCAAAATCTCACATTAATCAGTGGTATGACTCTTTTCACAAATTTGGCAAATGTCAGCCTTGTCCAAAGGACATTCTCTTAATAGATGCTTGTTTCGACACCTAGGACAATAGATGGATAAGGTCTCAAGGTTACATGTTTTGGCTTGTATTCCATCCAAGGTAGTGTTCAGTTGAACAAGAATGTCAGTTTTTAGATTCACTATTTCCTCTCGTAGTTTACCTATTTCATTGGAGCTCCTTAGGAGTCTAGATTTTTAGATTCCTCCTCGAGTACGAGAAAAATTCTGACATAACTTAGAGATATCAGTAAGTTCAAGTTGGGACACATCTCCTTTTCCCATTAAATCTAAGATTCTCCTCGCATCCTCATCAAGTCCTTTGAGGAATATAGTCTTTAAAATCTCTGGACTTATGGCTTCCTCACCACATCATTTGGTTAGAAAGATAAACCTATCAAGATAATCTTCCAAGCTCTCATCCTCTTTTTTCTTAGTTTGAATAGCTCTTCCTTTCTGTAACTAACCCTACAATAACTCTGGTATTTTTCTAAGAAAATAGTTTCCATGTCATCCCAGTTAGTTATTGATCTAGAAGCTAGTCCCATAAACCAATGCATTACAATGTCTCTCAGAGTGGAGGGAAAGAGTTTAAGTTTTTGATTGTCATTCTTGTAGTCGTATGTTTGACACAAGACTTTGAACTCAAAGAGAAACCGGTAAGGATCTTTAGAAGAAAGTCCCCTGAAAGTCAGCAAGATAGATGGTGAAATGTTTTTCATTGGTGCATCATCATCTTCATTGAGAGCGATAGGGTAGGTAAAGGTTCATGCTCCCGATCTTCTTGCCATATCATCATTATGGAGATTATTAGCCATAATGTCAAAATGAATGTTCTCTTCCTCAAAGACTAGGTTGGTTAGTTGAATAACTATCTCCTCAAAGATTGGGTCAACTGGAAAAACTTCTGGGGTGCGATGGGAGGTCTCAGGTTGATCTGGCTTGATCAATTCATAATTTAGTTCTTCAGCTGAGACTTCTTCCTCCCTATTTGTGGTTGGAATTACTATTGGTAGGGTTTTTGGTATAAATCTTCTGTGTGGGCCTCATTTTTTGACCATGCAGAAAGAGAGGTTTGGTAACTATTTTTGGGTGTTTACTACAAGAAATTCCCAAGCATGCCCTAATAACACTTAGAAACGATCACGTATCCCCGAGAATGGTGCCAAAAAGTGACAGGCTATTGTAAGGTCCTAACACTTTAGATGAAAATTATTAGTTTATCAACCTGGGTAGTGTCTGAGGCTGTTTGCAATAGGGAGTTTGGATATTTCATTGAGAAACAGTTTTCTAGATCTGTTAAAAAGTTGAAACAGTACATGAAATGAAACAGCAATTTTATCCTTCTACAAAAAGCATTCAAATTCTATACTAAGAAGCATGAAACTCTAGACTAGAAAGCATAAAATTCTACACTTAGAAAGCAGATAAACTCTACACTAGAAAGCAGATAAATTCTATGCTAATAATTCACAACTGCAATTTGCTAAGCTGCAAGCACTCCAAATTCTAACCATTAGAAAATAGTAATTCTAACTAAGGTAGATGCATTGAAAAACTTCCAATGAATACAGAAAGTTCCAAATAATAGTACACAACAGTTTAACTTTTACACAACAAACCCTGCAAGTTAACAACAGAAGCTAAACATAAACTATCTTCAACTTAATAAAAACATCCACAGAAATAAAAATACTTATCTATCCTACAGTCCTGTGGGTGGCCATCTCATGGGAGAAGTTTGTCTTAAGCCAGATCACATTCAATCACTTCAACAGCACATGAGAACTCCATTCAAATCTTCATATTTTTTTTTAAAGAAACTAAAACTCAGAATATCATTTCCATTCATAAAAATTGCAAGTTCACAGATCTAATGATTTTGAAAACTAAAAGATTAATTTTCATTCATCCATAGTGTCTATTTATATCCATATTTTGAGCAACAGCAAAAACTAAACTACTTCAAAAACTCCTAAACTTCTGATGGCAGAAAAATGCCAGTTGAAGAAGTCTTATAACTGAAAAACAAGATCTTAACTACTATTGTCTTTTAAACATAAAAAGGATTCTGAGTGGAGTCATAATGTCTTTGTGTAACCACAGAAATAGCAGAATAAAACAACGTCTTCATTAAATGCAAGCCTAAAATTTCTGGCGCCCCCAACTTCCGGCGCACTCATCCACAGTTGCATAATGTCCACTTCTTAGGCAATGCATTAACCTGCACAGTTACCCAACTTTTCATGCCATTACATCAACATTTAAAAGCTAGTTTCAATCAATTTAGGAAATCAATATTTGTACAATATTTTATTCAAAATAGATAAATATCGCTTATAAAAATAAATAAATTGGCAAGGCTTGGGAATTGGATAGTGCAAAAAGGCTATTTGATCCATTAAAGAAATGAGGTTATTTATACCTCATCAATCATCATTTGTTGGTTCAGTCTCAGTTCCCATTGGTACCCTATACAGACCTTTGTTCTTTAGCAAAAGTTGTACTTTAAGTTTCAAATCATGATAGTTAAAGGGTGACTGATTGATGTGAATTTGTTGCAGAAAGTAAATGTTATTGTAGAAATAGAAGGGAAGTAGAAATGTGGAAGGAAAGTAGGAAGTGCACAAAGACACAACACACAACACCCCCCTTTAATTCAATATTTTGAACCCCCCAAAATTTGGCACTTTATAATTTTAGTGTGTAGATGTTTCCAATGGAACAATCATGAAAAATCAAACTTTATAATTTTAGTGCGTAGACATTCCCAATGGAACAAGCATGAAAGAATAACCATTTTTTAAAAATGGCACTCAAATCCAAGTTGCATGTCAAAAGTTACAAGGGTTTCAATTTTCATCTTTTAATCTATTTTACCTCTAGAATACATGCATCAGAGAGGGTTGAACTTAAGCACCCACTAGCAGACAGCCCATATTTAATCCCCCCATGTGACCATACCATATGACCAGGGGGCTAAGGTGTATGGTGAATAGTTCTCTTCTCTACTGCCTAAAATCTGACATGTGGTTACTCATCTTGCATGCACGGATTTGCATATAGGTTCCACTAGGCTCAACTAATCTACTAAGAACCTAGAAAAACCCAGAAAAGGATTTTCCTAGTTGTTTTCTATTTGGCACTATTTCCAATATGATCTTCTCTTCCGGCAAGAATAAAAGATAAACCCAAAAAATTGCATGTCTCAAAATATGGTTGAGTTTATAGTCAATCCATAGGTTTTGCCTCCTCCCAAGTCCAACAGCATAGTTCATTTTGCATGGAAATTCTCCCTCTAGAAGTCTCCTCTGCAAACTCTTATGCAAAAACTACCACAACACACAACAAATCAAATTCTAATGCAATACAAATGGGGTTTTTAAAAAAACTCAACAATGATTTCCCAACTAGGCAATAGAATATCAAATTGTCTCTAATACCATATAGGAGTGCACCAAGATCTTCTAGATCGAATGCCTATACCAGTTTGAGACATGTGAGTTAAGCACATGCACACTCTTTACTGCAAGTTAAATAAAAACATAGAATGCAAATCAAATACAGAAATAGATAATGAACACAAAATGAATCCAATAGCATGAATGAATTAGCTCATGAAATGGAGATGTACATATAGGAGAAAGGATTTGAAACTACAACCTAGAATAGTGGTGAAGGAGCCTTAGAATAGGCATGTGACTCTAACTGACTAAGACTAGTGGCATGCAAACTAACTATATGAGACTAGCTAGCGAACTCCATGAAACAAGCACACCTAAGTAAGCTTAACTATAAGTGTAGGAATAATCTATGTAATCCATGCGTAGGAATAATCCACAATAAATAAATAAAGATAAATAATATCTTACACTAACACCATTCATTTTTCTTTATCTCATATGCTTTGTTCATCACTACCTTTTCCTTTTTGTACTTGTCTATAGGCCCATATCCTTTAGATCTCCATTCTTGAAATTAAAAACCCCTCAAGACCACCTGTGCAATTAATAAATTGCTTTTTGGCACATCCAAGTTGTGTCCTTTACTCTAGGTCATGTCATTGGTGCCCATTCTCCCCACATGATGAATTAAGAGGATTCACCAATACTGGCACACACAGTGACACCCAAGCCATGATCATGGGTTATGGTAACTATGAGAATATTTCTTTGGTCTGTTAGATAATATTATTATCACATAGAATTGCACCCAGCTTGGAGAGAGTCCAAGCATTCTAATGACACAATGGGAATGATCTCAAGGTGTGGGACCTTGCAAGTTGAGATCAGACCTCTAGAGAAGGTTGGTTCCTCATTCTAAGCCTAATGCTTATAAAAAACTATCTAAACCTAGTGCTAATAATGCAGGGGAAAAGGGTTAGGAAGAAACTGAATAGAAATAAGGGTTATGCACCAGATTTCTTGAGCAGTAGTAACCTTGAATAGACACAACAATGATCTCAATTCACAAAGTAGATTCACATAGACTTATAGGATTAATTGAGGCTTCTGTATGAAGTCCTAACCTATAGAGGAGCCATCTAACTCACAAAATAGATTACAGATTCAAGTAAAACATAGAAATCAGGACATAAGAGAGGTAAGATATTGTGCATATATTGATCATGAAGGCCAGAAATTGTTACAATACAAAATAACTAGTAGCAGAAGGAGACACAATATAGTTAATTACAATCATTGATGGATCAATCAAAAGACAGCAGAGGCCAAGATATAGGCATAGTGAGTTACATTCCAATAATCCTGCAATTACACCAAGAGGCCTGACTAAAAGAAATTTGGTAGCATAACAGCCCAAAAAATTACTAACTCCCTTTGAATAATGAGATTATAATGCTTTATATCAAGTCCTTGCACAGGGAATGCTAAAGTAGATGGACGGGATCCAAGTTCACCAATGCCACCATTAATGCAGAGCCAGGAACCAAGCAGAAAAGAGGATAGAGGTCATGCCTCTGGAAGACCTGCAACACTTGAAATGGTTGCCCATACGTAAGATAGGATAGGGCATTGAAGATGAAAGCCCAAAATTCATCGCCAACCACAGGAAGATTTGCCACCTAGCCATAGGAGTCGCCTCGCATTGAAGAACCATGTCATCCTTCTAAATTTCATCTACAAAGGTCACCAACTTGAATCAATGCAAAATATCTGCGTCTACGACACTTGAAGTCGGTCACTGAGATGTCATGTCAATTAAGCCTGCATATCCCTTCTCAGCCGGCAACTATCCTGATATCTAGATATGCACATCCAGATCATAAAATTTGGATCATATTTTCAAAGTGGGGATATCCCCTAAAAAGCCCACCAAATGAAAGAGGAGGAAAGTCTAATCACTTTTGCCTTTTGGATCATGTAGAAATTCCTCAGGATGAGGGAGATATCCATGGTCAAAGTAATGGTCAACCGGCATCTAGATGTCCACGTGTCATCATCTCACAGCTGCATAGAAGGAATGTGATGTCGGCTTCAGCGGTCTATGAGCATGTGATATCCGTATGCACCTGTCAAATTTACCTTCACAGCATGGAGGGGTTGTCATCTGCATGGATATTAACTTTTAATATCCGGGCACTAACTTAAGATCTGAATTCCTTTTGAATATCTTGATGATATCATCGGCACAAGGAACTTCGTCGAAGGGAGGATCTGGATGACGTCATCAGGATATCAACACTGGGGGGATATATCAAAGGTGGAATGTTTGGATGACATCATCAGCATATGTGCTTCTTTGGAGAAGGGATTGGGATGACATCATCAAGACATTCACAAGGGTCATGGATATTAGGGAAGGACCCGGACATTAGTTAAGATCTGGATGTTTAGAAAACATCCGGATATTAACTAAGGTCTAAATTTAAAAGGGAGATCGGGACCTTAGCTAAGATCTGGGATATTAAGATAATATTAGGGATGTTAGCTAAGATTCGGATGATGTCATTAGGATATCCATGCCGAAATGACTAAGTAAAAGATGGGAAATCCCTACGAAGGAAGGCAATTGAAGAAAAAAAATTCTAGGTTTTTGCAAGGATTTTCCAGATGAGATTTTGAGGATTTTTGCAAGGTAGAGCATGAGGATTTGAAAGATTTAAGGCCTGCAAAACTATGTTCCAAGGGACATCCAAGATATTTTCAAGATGAATTGTTTGACTCTGGACAAAGGAAAATGGGGCAACATTTTGGCGACCTCTAGAGGATGTTTGCCTGCTAAATAAATAGATCAATGGCCTTAAACAATCCATTGGGCATGGGGCTAAAAGAGATTGCAACAAGAAAAAAGGAGCTAGAACAACTGGACCGCTACCAAGGAAAAACAAAATAACAAGCAAGCATGCATTCTCCTAATGAGAACACAGCAAAGTGCAAGGGCACTTATTGAAAGCAGACACCTAACCTATTTACAAGATCTCACAACCAAGCTAAAAGCAAGGCTTGAGATGAGTCCTATTGACTAGGATTGGCAGAACCTCTCCATTTAGCCTAGAAAGTTGGAATGCATTGGCCTGTTTGCAACTGGTAATGATAAAAGGGCCACTCCACATGGCATCAAACTTTGAATGTCTTCCATCTTTGGTCCTATCTACATCCCATTTCAGCACTATATCTCCTTCACTGAATGTTCTGTCAGTAGATTTTCTGTCAAAAGTCCTCTTGACCTGATCTTCATGAGCTTCAAGGGTCTTCATATTAGCATCTCTCTTCTCCTCAAGTTCTAATAGCTCTGCAAGTCTGACTGTCATGGCATCATTTTCCATTAATTCCAGTTGTTGCGCCAACTCGAGAGAAGGTAATTCCAATGATAATGGAACCCTTGCTTCCCTTCCATATACAAGCATGAAAGAGGAATTACCTATGGCTCTTTTGGGATTTATTTTGTCAGTCCAAAGAGTAGTCTTTAACTTGGAGTGCCAAGTTCTTTGATTATCTTCCACTATCTTCTTGATGATTTTGATCAGGTTTTTGTTGGTGGACTCAGCCAAGCCATTTCCCTGAGGATAGTAATTAGATGAGGTCTTCATGTATACCCCATAGTTCAATGCCCATTCACTGACTTTTGTGCCTATAAAGGCCTTGGCATTATCAGATATGATGGTGGATGGCACACCAAACCTTGTGGCTATACCCTCAAGGAAGTCCACAATGGATGCTTCTATGGCATCCCTTAATGCAACTGCCTCTGTCCACTTAGTGAAATAATCAGTGACTATGAGAATCCACTTATGGCCTACACTAGATGGTGGATTAATTACTCCAATGAAGTCTAAACCCCATTGAGTAAAAGGCTGGTCTGTTTGGATTGGATGAAGGGGAAGAGCTGTCAGCCTCTGCTTACCAGCAAATAATGCACATTCTTTACATTGTCTGATCCATTTGTATGCATCACTGAATAAACTAGGCTAGTAATAACCAGCCCTCATTATTTTCATTATAGTTTTCTAGGAGAAAAGTGGCCACTGGTAGGGCCACTATGAAATTCTTCTAAGACTCTAGAAGTCTGATCTTGTGTTATGCATCTAAGAAGAACTTCATTGATGTCTCTTCTAAAAAGACACCATCAATAATAACATAAGGAATGGATTGGAGTCTAAAACACCTTCTTTTAGCCTGATTCAATCCATCCAGACATTTACCTGATTGTAGGAATGTGACCATGTTATGATACCAGTCAATTGGGATATGGGGTTTAACTGGTTGTGCCTGCCCTTGATGTTGATGTCATATTCCATCAACATTGACAGCTTTTTACAACTTTTCCACCTAACCAACAAAAGGTACTCACATGACCCCAAATGGTCCAAAATGACCTTATTTGCACAAAACAACCTAAATCAACCCAAAACCAAGGTTGGAGAACAAATTTCAAACATTTACAAAATGACAACAAAATGGATGCCCCTGCATCAAGTATCTATTAATATTAGTGTCTTACATGTTGTAAGGAATTAGCTATAATTGGACCATTATCATAGAGCATCTTGTGACAACTTGTAAGAAGGTGTAAGAGGCTATTTTTAGCCTATTGTTGACTTTCCCAAAGGTGGGCATAGGCTTTTATCTATCTTGGGTGCAATATTTTATAAGGTGGTTTTATGAAATATGTAAGAGGCTAATAATACTCTGATTGTGGGATTCCCAAGATAGGGCATTGAATATTCCCAAATTTGGGTGACATGTTTGAGAAAATTCTTTTGTAAGATTGCATTTATATTTAACAGAATCTTGAGAAGTGTAGAATATGAGTTGAATGTTTTACAGGTACACAGGTGCAGTCAATTTGGATGTAGGGTTGAAGGAAGTTATTTTATTGTAATCTCTTTTGAAGATAGTGCAGACTTGTCCACTTTTCTAGTGGAGTTTTTCTTGAAAGTGTTTCTCCATGTAAATCTCTACATCATGTGTTATTCTCTTGAGTTTTTTGATTTCCTTGTTGGTGATTTACATTACTTTAAATCTTTGTTTTGGCATTCTACTATTAAAATTTACATTTGTAACATAATTTCATATTTCTATATTGTAGTGGTTTTCTTTCATTTCTAACATTTGGCATTAGAGCTTGTCCATCTTTTCTTCTTGGGTGGAAGAGTGGAGGTTATTTGTGTTCCAGTGGGAGTTTTAGTTAAATTTGTTTTACATATTTGTGTGTGGAAGCCATGGCTACATCTACATCTTGGTTCAATATTGAGAAGTTTAATGGAACTAACTACAAGTTGTGGAAACTAAAGATGGAGGATCTCCTTGAAGAGAGGGATAAATGGTTGGTTGTGATAAAGGAAAAGAAACCTAATAAAATAGATGAAGATGAGTGGGATAAGATGGACAAGAAAGAATAGCGACAATCTGACTTTGTCTTGTAGATTCAATTCTGTTGAATGTAGCTGAAGAGTCCATGATATATTCTCTATGGAAACATTTGGGTGAGATCTCCCAAACCAAGAGTCTAGCAAATAAATTATGTTCAAAAAGAAAAAAAATTCTTTGAAAATGAAGGAAGGTGATTTGGTTGTTGAGCATTTAAATACTTTTAATTTGATTTTGTGTCAATTAGCCTATGTTGATGTTAAGAGTGAGGAAGAAGATAAATGAATTATGCTTCTTTTTTCTATGCCTATCATGGGAGAATTTCATTCTTTCTTATAGTACTAATCTTGAAGATCCCAAGCTAAATTGTCTTGTTGCAACATTGTTGTCATAGAACGTGAGAAAGAAAGTTATGGATAGCTCAATAGATGCTCTTAATGTCAAGGTAAGGTCCAAGGAAAGTAGTGGATCTAAAGGAGAATAGAAGGGGCATAAAGACAAGTCTAAGAGTAGAGCTAAAACTCCTAGTAAAAAGAATAGAGTAAAGTGTTGGAATTGCGAAAAGAAGGGACATGTTGAGAAGGAATGCAGAAATAAAAAGAAATAGTGGGATTCCTATATAGAAGATTCCTTGAAAATAGGTGATGAATTCTTACTTTCTGCATGTAATATTGTTTCTAACGAACATTGGTGGGTTGAGTCAGGATTCTCATATCATATGACTCCTCATACGGAGTGGTTTTCCACATATGAAGAATATGATGGAGGTGATGTCTACCTTATGGACAATAGTTCATATCCAATAGTTGGACAAGGCAAGGTACAATTGTATTTCAGTGATGGGAGGTTAAAAAACCTCCCTAGTGTTTTACATATTCTTGAATTGCCTAAAAATTTAATTTTGGTATCTAAGTTGAATGATTCGGGAATGCATGTAATGTTTGATAAGCATGGTTGTAGATTGGTGAGAGGAAGCTTGGTGGTAGCAAGAGGGACAAGCTTGGGAATTCTGTTTAGGCTAAATGTCACTAATTTATGTAAATCCACCTATGTAACTAAAAAATCTAAAAATGCATGTATGTTCTGGCATCATAGATTAGGTTTTTGTATATGTTGTCATTGATGTCAAAAGAGCTACAATGTGGAAGGCTTATTGTTACCTTTGATGTCAAGAGAGTGGTGATCAGTGATGTCAAAAGAGTAAGTGATAAGAGGAGAAGACAAATGAGTGATGATCAGAGAATCTATTAGGTGAAGGATATGGAGATGAAAGCCATGAACATGATGTACACAGTTGTACCTTATCTTCTAAAGTTCATGGATAGGTGAAAGTTGTCAAGTTGAAGGATATGCTAACATGAAGAAGTTGTGGCTTCTTGTTTTTGATGAAAAGAGTTGTGTTTGTTGTCTATGGTGATGTGAATGTCACATTCATTGTCTCTTGATGAAAATTATTGCATGAGGTATGAAAGAAGTTGTGTAAAGTTTCAAACTATTAGGATTTATACTGAAGGAGCTCAGAAGATTATACCGCATTCTACTGCATTTTCAAATATGGCCTTGTGGTTTGGAGGTTAGACAGAGACAAGTATGAAGTATGCATGATCCTGATTTTAGTTCATAAAAGTACCACAGAGATTTCTAGAGCTAGCAAAGTGAAAATAGTGGTGTGGTGTTGTTGTAGTCACAAAGGGACAGTATAATGGTCTGCATTTCTCGACATTAGAAGATATGATCTTGCGGCTTGGAGGATAGTTAGATATAGTTAAGTGGTATGATATATTCAAGTTTCAAATGATACAGTGTATCACAGAGGTTCTCTGGAGTTAGCAGAGTAAAGACAAATCATGTTGCTGATTAGGGTTGTGAGAGGGAGAAAGTAAAAGCCACTGCATTTCATTGCAATGCAATATTTGGCTTTGTTGTTTGAAGGATAAGTTCAAATTGTCTATATGTGTGCTCAATTCAAGTTTCAAGTGTTGTGGAGTATTGCAAGTATGATTTTCAATGTTCTATATCCAGATATTGTAACCAGACTGAGTAAGGGATACTGGCATTAGTGTTTGTTTGTTTGCACCAGCAGGAAGAAGTATAAACCAGAGAAAGGAATGTATGAGAAGGTCTTATCAAATCATATAATTCTTTTGTGTAAACCACATGATGTTATTTTGTGTCTCCAGTACCACCTTAGGTTTGGAGCTAATGCATGGAAGAATAAGTTTTTGTGATGCCGACTTGGTGAGTGTAAGTGTTTGTGCCATGTGTTTGGAAGTGTGCGCCAACTTTAGGATGTATGCTAAGGTAAAATAGGTCTTGGTGATCACTTGGTATGAACTGCTTAATGGGATTTGTTTCCTACTTTACTGCAAGTGATCTAGGACCTATCAAGCTAGGTTGTTGCAAGTTTCATGTTATACATTTCATCCAGGCTGACTGAGGTGAAGCTTTGAAGACTTACAAAGCATATAAATGAAAGATCCAGATTGTTGCAAGTGAGCATGAGTGTAAGGGAGTGTGTGCGAGTGTGAGAGTGAATGTATGTGTATGTGTAGAAAGATACATGATCTAGAAAGATGAGAAGGAACTCTAGGAGCTAAAATGTATGATTCATAACAGAGGTAGTATTGTGGTGTGTTGCGGAGGTAATTAAGGAAGTTGTGATGCTGCTATGATAGAGTAGAGGTGTGGAAGCAAGAGATTTTGCCAAGTGTATTGGTACAAAGGTTGGAGCCTCTTCTTGTACAAGTGTTGTATCACTTTAGAGAGTTGTATCTTCCTTTGGGTTGGAGCCCATAAAACTATGTTTAGGGAGTTGTAGCTTCCTTTGGGTTGGAGCCCATAAAATTGTGTTTAGGGAGTTGTAGCTTCCTTTGGGTTGGAGCCCATAAATTGTGTTTCAGGGAGTTGCAGCTTCCTTTGGGTTGTAGAACATAAATGTTATTGTAAACTTGTTTTATTTGTGAGGGTGTATTTGGACAGTAGATCCAAGAAGCTTGCTCACCGTAGTTTTTCCCTTCTGGGGTTTTCCACATAAATCTATTATGTTTGTGTGCTTATGTGCTCTTCTATTTATCATGGTGTAAATTCTTACATTTGTTTGAATGTTTTGGAAGGAAAGAGTTTGATTAAGTACTGATTCACCCCCCCTCTCAGTACTTCTCTTTGTTCAACAATTGGTATTAGAGCAAGGTTCCTTGGTGCAGCCTAATAGCTAAAGGTAGATCTTGGAGTAGAACACATGACTCAGAAAGAGTCCTCTTCTTCTAACAAGGAACCACTATTTGATGGAACTAATTATGCATTCTAGAGTGTAAGGATGGAATTATATCTTACCTCTCTAGGGTATGATGTTTGGAGAGATGCAATAGATGCTTATACAGAGCCTTCTCATCCTATTATAGATCTGACTGATAAGAAGGTGCATGAAAACAATGTTAAAGCTAAGAATCCTATCATAAGTGGTCTAACCATTTCAAAGTTTATCAAGGTGGTGCATTGTAAGACGGCCAAGGAGATATGGGATAAACTCAAAAATCTCAATGAAGGAAATGACATTGTAAAGCAAGCAAGATTACAAACTTATAGAGTAATGTTTGAGAATCTAAGAATGAAAGAAGAGGAAAACACTGCTAGCTATTTGCTCTGATTGGATGAAGCAGTCAATGGAATCAGAGGGTTAGGTGAAGAAGTGACTGATTCAATGGTTGTGAAGAAAGTCTTGAGAACTCTCCCTCATAGGTTTGATTCAAAATTTTATGATTTTAAAGAAGACAAATATTTGAAGACACTTACCATGGAAGAGTTGTTTGGTCCATCATTGCCTAGGAGATGAGAAATGAAGTCCAAGGCACATCCAAAAGAGAAGTTGCCTTCAAAACTTCAAAGAAAGAAAGTACATCTGGTCCACATAGTGAATTTGAGGAAGAAGAAGCAAAATTTGTCAGAAAGTTGAAGAAGGGTTCAGGAAGGTATAAAGGTAACTTACCTTTCAAACATTTTAATTGTGGAAAAGTTGGTCATTATGCTTCTAAATATCCTTTTAGAGAAGATGAAAATAGCAGCAGGGGTTTCAAAAGGAGCAACTTCAAAAGAAGCCTCCTTTCCAAAGAAGATTATAGCTCCTTGGAAGAAGTAGATCACTACTCATCAGATGATGAAAGAGGAGAGTGCCTATTCATGGTAGTCTATGATGTTACTGAGCAAGACAAGGAGAGAAACACTTCTAAAAGATAGGAAACAAACAATGAGCTTGAAAATTCAATTATTTTCCAAATTGCATTTCATGATCAAGGGCATACAAATCTCTGGATAATAGGCAGTGGATGTTCAAGCCACATGATAGGTAATAAGAGAAAATTCATCAATCTTGCTAAGTTGAATGGTGGATCAGTCAAGTTTGGAGACATTTTGTCTGCAAAGATTTGTGGAAAAGGCACCATAAGTATTGATGAAAGATCTAAAACAGAAGATGTTCTATAAGTAGAAGGACTTAAGCACAATCTTCTTAGTGTAAGTCAGATGTGCAACAAAGGATACAACCTCATATTTCATGGACAAGGATGTGAAGTCAGAAGAGCAAATTCTGGTAAACTGGTGGCAGAAGATTCTAGGATAGGAGACAACTTGTATAATCTAAATATTGTCAATGAAAGGAGTTGTCTTCTAGGATAGACAAATGAATGTTGGTTGTGGTACAAAAGGATGAGACACATCAACTTTGACAATCTTGTGAAAATTAGCTCCATACAAGTAGTAAGAGACATGCCAAAGATTATCAAGCCTGCAAGCACCTTGTGTAAAGAATGTCAGATTGGGAAGTAGACAAGGATAAGATTCAAAACCAAGGATTATTCTTCTATAGAGCCATTGGAACTGATTCATACTGACCTGTGTGACCCTACCAAAGCAAGGAGTCTCTAAGGTGAGAGGTATTTTATGTTACTCATTGATGATTACTCTAGGGTGACATGGGTTACTTTTCTAAAAGAGAAATCAAAAGCTTTTAGTAGTTTAAGATTTTCAAATCCATGGTTGAAAATGAAATAAATTCTAGAATCAAGTGCTTAATGTTTGATAGAGGTGGTGAGTTCACTTCAAATGAGTTTGAGGAATATTGTGAAGAACATGGAATAAAGAAGCACTTATCTGCTACAAGAACTCCTCAGCAAAATGGAGTTGTTGAAAGGAAGAATAGAACATTCCAGGAGATGGCTAGAATAATGTTGAATGAAGCTAAACTACCTAATGCATATTGGAAAGAAGCAGTCCACACTGTTGTCTATATTATTAACAGAGGACAACTAAGAGTGAACAACACTAAGACACCATATGAGCTATAGAAAGGAAGACCTGCTTTAATCAAGTACTTCAAAATTTTTGGAAGCAAATGCTATATTAGAAGAGATGAGAAAAGTTTGGGAAAGTTTGACTCAAGATCTGGTGAAGGAATTTTTCTTGGATACTCAACCAGAAGCAAAGCTTACAAATGCTACAATAAAAGACTGAGGAAGATAGTTGAGAGTGCAAATGTTAAGGTTGATGAAGAGTCGCATCCAGTTAGACGTGAGAAAGAAGATTGTTGTTTAGATGAACCTGCTTGCATAGAAGAAGAGGAAGAAGCTGAAGAAGAGGAAAAAGCACAAGAGAAAGTCACCAAGACTCCTGCCAAATATGTTCAAAAGAACAACTCAAAAGATTAGATAATTGGAGACAACAATGAAGGTGTTCAAACTAGAAGAAGATTTGCAAGGAAAAATGAATAGGTAAACTTCTCTTTGTTGTCTAAGATAGAACCTAAATTTTTTATTGATGCTAACAAGGATGAAGGATGGATCCAAGAAATGGAAGAAGAACTAAATTAGATACAGAAAAATTAGACTTGGGAATTGGTGCCAAGACCTATAGACAAAAATGTGATAGGGACAAAATGGGTGTTCATAAATAAATTGAATGAAGATGGAGAAGTGGTTAGAAACAAAGCAAGATTGGTCTGCAAAGGTTATTCACAAATGGAAGGAATTGACTTTGAGGAGACATTTTCTCCTATGGAAATAATGGAAGCAACCAAGATGTTTCTTGCATTTGCAGTTCACAAGGACTTCAAGGTATATCAAATGGATCTCAAATCTTCTTTCCTGAATGGTGACTTAGAAGAAGAATTTTACATAGAACAGCCTGAAATATTTTAGCTATCAAAAGATCAGAACATGGTATGCAAGCTTAAGAAGGTTTTATATGGTCTCAAACAAGCCCCTAGGGCTTGGTATGCAAGGTTGGACAAGTATTTACTACAGCAAGGCTTCAATAAAGGTACCGCAAATAGCAATCTATACATCAAAATTGAGAATGAGAAAATATTGATAGTAGTAGTATATGTTGATGATATAATCTTTGGTGGCAATGATGAATTGTGTAAGAAGTTTGTAGAAGAGATGCAAAAGGAATTTGAAATGTCTATGATAGGTGAGATATCATTTTTTTCCTTGGACTTCAAATCACACAATCATATGAAGGTATCTTTATTTCACAAGAAAAGTATGTCAAAGAGATGTTGAAGAAGTTTGGTGTGGAAGACTACAAACCATTGAGTACTCCTATGATAACAGGTTGTCATTTGAGTAAGGGTGATGAGTCACCACAGGCTGATCAGAATTTGTATAGATCTATGATTGGGGGCCTACTGTACTTAACAGCATCAAGGCTTGACATTATGTTGAGCTATTTGCATGGTTGCAAGGTTTCAAGTTGATCCAAAAGAAACACATGTGAAGGCAGTCAAAAGAATTTTTAGAAATTTGAAGAGCACTCTAGATTTTGGACTATGGTATCAAAAAGGTAATGATTTTTCCCTGAGTCCCTATACTGATGCAGATTGGGCTGGCAGTGTTGATGATAGGCAAAGTACTAGTGGTGGAGCTTTCTTTTTAGGAGACAGATTGGTCTCATGGTTTAGTAAAAATTAGGATTAAATTTCCTTATCAACAACAAAAGCAAAATATATAGTTGCAACATCCTATTGCACTCAAGTACTATGGATGAAGCAAACATTAGAGGATATCAAGGTATTGTATGATGAGACCATTCCTATCCTATGTGACAATACAAGTGCCATCAATATTTCAAAGAATCCAGTGATGCATTCTAGAACAAAGTACATATCCATCAAGTATCACTTTTTAAGAGAAAAGGTTGCAAATCAAGAGATAAAATTAGAATATGTACCTATAAAGGATCGGGTTGCTGACATCTTTACAAAGGCACTTTCTAAGGATACATTTGAATATCTCAAATAGAAGTTAGGGGTTGTTGCCCCTCCTTCTAACTAGAAGCACAAAAGATACATCTATCTAGTGGGAGCAGTTCAAGATATATTGATTATCCCTAGATTGATGATGGCTACCTCTCAGGGGCAACAGGTAGAAAAGAGACTAAGGAGAATGACAAGGATTGCACAAATAGGGGGAGCTTGTATGTTTTTTTCCGTAACAGAGGAAGACCACTAGCCCTTTTCCCTTGATGTCAAAGGGGGAGAAAAATTTGTATATCAGGGTCGTATTGACATCAATGACAAAGGGGGAGATTGTTGCATATGTTGTCATTGATGTCAAAAGAGTTGCAATGTGGAAGGCTTGTTGTCTACGATATCAAGAGAGTGGTGATCAGTGATGTCAAAAGAGTAAGTGATCAGAGGAGAAGACAAAGGAGTGATGATCAAAGAAGCTATGAGGTGAAGGATATGGAGATGAAAGCCATGAGCATGTTGTACACTCTTGTACCTTATCTTCTAAAGTTCATGGACAGGTGAAAGTTGTCAAGTTGAAGGATATGCTGACATGAAGAAGTTGTGGCTTCTTGTTTTTGATGAAAAGGGTTGTGTTTATTGTCTATGGTGATGTGAATGTGGCATTCATTGTCTCTTGATGAAAAGTATTGCATGAGGTATGAAAGAAGTTGTGTAAAGTTTCAAACTATCAAGATTTATACTGAAGGAGCTTAGAAGATTATAATGCATTCTACCGTAGTTGTAGATATGGCCTTGCAATTTGGAGGTTAGACAAAGACGGGTATGAAGTATGCATTATCTTGATTTAAGTTCATAAAAAGTACCGTAGAGATTTCCAGAGCTAGCAGAGTGAAGACAGTGGTACAGTGTTGTTATAGTCACAAAGGGACAGTATAATCGTCAGCATTTCTGTACATTAGAAGATATGATCTTGCGGCTTCGAGGATAGTCAGATACAGTTGAGCGGTATGATATATTCAAGTTTCAAATGATACAATGTACCACAAAGGTTCTCTGAAGTCAACAAAGTAAAGACAAATCATATTTCTGATTAGGGTTGTCAGAGGGAGAAAGTAAAAGCCACTGCATTTCACCGCAATGCAATATTTCACTTTGTTGTTTGAAGGATAAGTTCATACTGTTTGTATGTTTTCCCAATTCAAGTTTCAACTATTGTGGAGTACTACAGGTATGATTTTCAATGTTCTATATCCAAATAGTGTAATCATATTAAGTAAGGGATACCGGCATCAGTGTCTGTTTGTTTGTGCCAGTAGGAAGAAGTATAAACTAGATAAATGAATGTATGAGAAGGTCTTATCAAGTCATATAATGTTTTTTTGTGAATTGCATGATCTGTTATTTTGTGTCTTCAGTACCACCTTAGGTCTAGAGCTAATTCTTGGAATAATAAGTGTTTGTGATGTCAACTTGGTGAGTGTAAGTGTTTGCACTGTGTGTTTGGAAGTGTGCACAAGCTTTGGGATGTGTGCTAAGGTAAAATAGGTCTTGGTGATCACTTGGTATGAACCGCTTAATGGTATTTGCTTCCTACTTTACCGCAAGTGATCTATGAGGCGACAAGCTAGGCCATTGTAGGTTTCATGTTATATGTTTCATCCAAGTCAACAGAGGTGAAGTTTTGAAGACTTGCAGAGCATATAAATGAAAGATCAGGATTGTTGCAAGTGAGTATGAGTGTAAGAGAGTGTGTGCGAGTGTGAGAGTGAATGTATGTGTATGTGTAGAAAGATACATGATCTAGAAAGTTGAGAAGGAACTCTGGGGATAAAATGCATGATTCATAACAGAGGTAGTATTGTGGTGTGTTGCAGAGGTATTTGAGGAAGTTGTGATATTGTTGTGATAGACCAAAGGTGTGGAAGAAGGAGATTATGTCAAGTGTTTTGGTACAGAGGTTGGAGCCTCTTCTTGTAAGTTTTTTAGCACTTTATGGAGTTGTATCTTCCTTTGGGTTGGAGCCCATAAAACTATGTTTAGGGAGTTGTAGCTTCCTTTGGGTTGGAGCCCATAAAACTGTGTTTAGGGAGTTGTAGCTTCCTTTGATTTGGAGCCCATAAACTGTGTTTCAAGGAGTTGCAACTTCCTTTGGGTTGTAGCCCATAAATGTTATTGTAAACTTGTTTTATTTGTGAGGCTGGATTTGGATAGTAGATCCAAGCAGCTTGCTCATGATGGTTTTTCCCTTCTAGGGTTTTCCACGTAAATCTATTATGGTTGTGTACTTATGTCCTCTTTTGTTTCTCATGGTTTAAATGCTTACATTTGTTTGAATGTTTTGGAAAGAAAGAATTTGATTAAGTACTGATTCACCCCCCCCTCTCAGTACTTTTGTGTGTTCAACATGGACCACATGAGTGAACAATTTTTAAAATTTATTATGAATAAAAAGTTGCTTAACGCTTTCTCTTATTCTGATCAGTATTTTAATTTTTGTGAGAATTGTGTGTTTGGGAAACAAAATAGAGCATCATTTCCTTCAGGATGTAATAAATCAAAGAGTAACATAGAAATTATTCATACAAATGTTTTTGGACCTGTGGATAATGATTCTTTTGGAAAATATTGATATTTTGTGACCTTCATTGATGATGTTTTAAGGTATATATGGATTTATTTTGTGAGACATAAATCTAAGGTTTTCACTAAGTTTAAAGAATTTAAAGTCTTAGTACAGAGAATCAATCAGAACATAAGATAAAAGTTTTGAGATTTAAAAATGGAGGGGAATATTGTTCTAAGGAATACGATGAGTTTTGCAAGAATGCAAGTATCATAAGGCAAAAGACTACTCCTTACACACCTCAACAAAATGGGGTAGCAAAAAGGATGAACTAAACTTTAATGGAAAGAGCCAAAAGAATGTTTTTTTATCAGTAAAAAGTGCAGAGCACCTAAACAGGTAGAATTACGTAAATATAAACAAAGAATACAAAGATGGGTTACAAAATACATATCATCTCCAAAATCTCCTCTATGAATACAGATAAGATATGGATATTAGGAGATCTTAGCCAAAAGGCAAAAAATGACTTATACATATAAAAACGAAGCATATAAAGAAAAACCAACCCAGCTGATCCACATTATCAACAACATTTAAATCTACAACTAGAAAACCCTAGAGATTGTTGTCATCCTTCGTAGCTTGGTCTTTAGGAGCAGGAGGAGGAAGAGGAGGTTGGACATGAAGTAGAAGAGCCTAGGAATAAAAAGTATCATGCACTTGGTCTGTTATCTCCGCTCTAATTTTATTAACATGAGACTGCAGAGAATTCTCAAGGATTGCAGTACAATCATTTTGAAGACCATGAGCAAAACCATTATAAAGGTAGTGAATTGCGGGATTTCTCCATATAGCACAAAGGGAGAAAAGTCCCCCTATGGGAGATTCACCAGTATGAATATCATAATTGGATAGAGCTTCATCAAACTTATCGTTAGAAAAGAGAAAATCTTTCACAAAGTTTATAGCTAACTACCTTACCAAATCAACATTTTGCATCAAATCCATAGCATTGGATAAAAATAAAGAGACCATCTATGAAGGATATATAGTCCTAGATTCCTAAAGCAAATCCTTTTCGTACACCTCAAATAGAGCATCCTCTATGTCTTCATTCTGAAACTTCAAATCTCTCGCCAGGAGGACACTATTTATCAGCCCATGGATTGGAGATTTCCATTTCATAATTAGGAAAAACATATGTTTATTTTTACAAAACCTCTCCATTATCAACAACATTAAAACTACACATGAAAAGAGGGGAAGAAAAAGGTGCCAAATGAACTGATCATGATAGACTTAAGTAACAAAAACACCTCATGCAAATTAATGACAATCATCTCTTCATGACAAGTGAAATCTTACAATATCTCAAGAAATAATTTCTTATACTTGGAAAATTACGTGTGATGTACTAAACCATCAGATAACACATGCGGATGGAAAAGCAACATAATCAAAGAGATAAGTTGAATCTTTAAAACATAAATTAGCACAAGTCACTAGCTAAAAAGATAAGTCCAATGAGAATTAAATCATTTGTCAAAAACAAACACTAGTTAACATCAAAAGGGAGGTCTCTCTAAAATAGAGAGGACTATCTCTTTTTATCAACATTTAGAATTTCCAAAATCTCAGGGAATTGTTTGAGAGATTGGATATCTATACAAATAGAGTGGAAACCCGAGTGACAAGCTAAATTAGCCAAAAAACCCGCTACTCGATTTCTTTCCCTGTATGTGTGCACACATAAATATTCTTCAAAACCTCCCATGATTGTATGTGTGCCAGAAGTATGTCATGTGATACACAATTGGATAATTGTTTTCAGGCAAAAGCTATGTGCACTACTTATTACTTGATCAACAAATCTCCTTGTAAGGCTCTTGATTCAATACCTTATGAAGTGTGGACAAGCAAGAAACCTTATGTTTCACATTTAAGGGTTTTTAGTTGTGAGGCTTTTGTTCATGTGCCTAAAGAAAAATGTTCTAAGTTGGATCCAAAAGCATAGAAATGCATCTTCACTGGACATGATGAGAATGTTAAAGATTATAAGCTTTGGAATCCTCTAACTAAGAAATTTGTCTATTCTAGAGATGTGATTTTTAGGGAACTTAGAGCTATTTCTGATCCTGAATAGCCAAAAGATAAAGAAGATAAAAAGATAGTGCATTTTGAATTGAGGCAAGAAGATGCACATTAAGAAGAACAAAATGATGGATTTGAGGCTAGAGAGGAAGAAGAGGGTTCAAGTGGGAGTTTTGAGCAGGATGACTCTAAGATTACAGAAAAAGTTGAGCATGCAGAAGAACAAGAGGAAGAATCCCTTACTCCACCCTTAAGAAGATCTACAAGAAAATAGAATCTAGTTGATAGGTATAGCCCACTATATTTATGTTGTGTATTTTCTTTATTAAGTACTGACGATGAACCTAGATGGATGATCCCACAATACTTCTCATCCCAAACTTGGGACATCCTAATTTTTGTTTGAAATCACATAATTTTTAGAAAAATTAATGGTTTAAGCCTTGAGGGGTTCCATTTAAAGGGGTTTAATTGAAGGGGGGTTAGATAAAACCCCCTTAGATCAAACCCGTTAGAAATAACCCCCCTAGTCTTAAATCAAAACCTTGATGGAGTCTCCTCCACACCTATCAAAATGCTAACAAAAAACCAATTTTGCTTCACCTTTTGGGAGATCAAATGAAGTCATTTAGAAATTCTATTTTGTAAGCATGTATCCCTTAGTATAATATTTTCAAAAAGTATTATTTTGAATAGATTTATTTAATTATTATATTTATTTTCTATTTTCTAGTGAACTTGGCTTTTTCACTGAACATCAAGGTCTCTATTCCATACAAGCGGAAAAATAAAAAAATAGAGAAAAAAAATTCTGAAAAATATCTACACACTGGGTATTGATGTCCTTGTTTCAACAAAAAAAAATTAATTTGGATACATACAGAAAAATTTATGTTGTATGGTATAAACTTATGTCTGAACTATAATTAATCTCACTTCAAAAATTAATAAAAAAATACATGCAACAAAAAATTATGAAAAAATATCTGCACACTAGATATTGGTGTTAAAAATCTATGTTTAAAATTTTATAATTTGATCATTTCTATAAAAAATTTATGATGTATGGTATAAATGTCACTTTTAAAAAATATTGTTAACTATAAAAAATAAGTTATTAAAAGTTACGTAAAAAAAATTCACAAATTATTTATTAAGTTTCTTTAAAAATACATTTAGAATCTACACACAAAATCTCAAAAATCACTAGTTCATATCATCTTCAAATTCTTTATGGTTTAGTTGCTATATGTGTCAGAAAGTGAAATTTGGTTAAAAATGTTGATTTCAATGTCCTACTTTGGCCAAAAAGTGGGACATAATATTGTAGGATCACCTAGATTCTACAGGGAAGCTATTCTTGCAAATGATATTGACTCTTGGCAACTAGCCATGCAAGAGGAGATGATGGATTTAGACTCTTGTGATACCTAGGATCTTGTTCATTTTCCCAAAGGAAGGAAGGTCGTTGGATGTAAGTGGGTCTACAAGAAGAAATTTGGAGCAAACAGTTCATTAGAAAAGTACAAGGCTAGACTGGTAACCAAGAGCTACTCCTTATAAAGAGAGGGAGTTGATTTTGGTGAAATATTCTCTCTTGTTGCTAAATTATCTTCTATTAGATTTATTTTATCCATAGTTTTTGCTTATGATTTTTAAATCGTTGTTGCTTATGATGTTAAGGCTATATTTTGCATGGAGATCTGGAAGAGGAAATTTATATGCAACAACCTAAAGGTTTTGAGGTAAAAGGAAAGAACATTTGGTTTGCAGATTAAAATAGTCTCTTTATGGTTTGAAATAATCACCATGGATGTGGTATCAAAAATTTGATTCATTTATGTTGAAATTAGGTTTTGTAAGAAGTGAAGAGGATCATTGTGTTTACATTAGATGTATTGATGATCATATACTAATTGTTGCCTTGTATCTGGATGACATGTTATTTTTTAGTAACACTAAGGGCATGATTAGTGAGCTAAAAGCTCAACTTTTAGGTGCATTTGAGATGAAGGATCTAGAAGAAGCAAGATACATATTGGGAATGGAAATTAGGAGATGTCGTGAGAACAAAAATCTTTGGTTGTCACAAAGTAAGTATGTGAATACTATTTTGCACAGATTTAATATGCAGGAATGTAAGCTAATCAAAATTCCTTTACCAGTTGGCACTAAGCTTACATTAGATATGTGTCTCAAGTATGAAGATAATTTTGAGGATATATCTAACATGCCATTTACTAGTGTAGTAGGAAGTTAGATGTATGCAATGGTTTGCACTAGGCCAGATATTTCCCAAGAAGTGGGAGTATTGAGCGGGTTTATGTCTAACCTTGTTAAAGAGCATTAGAATTATGTGAAGAGGGTGTTAAGATATTTGCATGGTACTTTTGATTATTGTTTGACTTATTCTAGTACTAACAGATGACAATATGGACATACATGCAAATTGAGCAGGTGACTTGGATAGTTGAAGGTCCACTAATGGGTATGTATTTACTCTATTTGGAGGATCTGTGAGTTGGATGAGTAAGAGGCAGCCTATGGTTGCTTTATCCACCACTAAAGTAGAGTATATGGCAGCTACCCATGTCTCTAAGGAGGTAGTTTGGTTACAAAGGTTGTGTACAGGTATTGGATTTGATTACAAGACAATTTAGATTGGTTATGATAGCTAGAGTGCAATCTTTTTAGCTAAGAATCCTATGTATCATGCGTAGACTAAGAATGTGGATGTTTAGTGTCACTTTGTTCAAGAAATGGTTGCAAATGGATAGATTGAGATGAAGAAGGTTGACAATCAGAAAAAATGTTGCAAATTATCTTACCAAAACCTATGAGCACAAAAAAGTTCACTTGGTGCAAGGAGGCCATGGGCCTTGTTTTTTGTACTTAGTTGATTTATGTTTTCTGATGGATGTATTTACATTGTATGATGTCAAGTGAGAGAATGTTAGGATTAAAGTTTCACCAACCTTGTAAATCTGATATATTTAATTACTCCTAACATTGTTTTTTAAATGAATTTCATAAGGGATGAAGGTTCCAATGGCTACAATAATTATTTAATTATGGTAATGGTAATTTATGTTGTTTTACCTTGAGATAGTAAACAAGTAAATGTGGGGTGTCCAAGTTCATTAATGATTTATGATAGGTGAAAGAGCATCTACTAATATTAGTGTCTTACATGTTGTAAGGAATCAGCTATAATTAGACCATTACCACAAAGAATCTTATGACAACCTATAAGAAGGTGTAAGAGGCTATTTTTAGCCTGTTGTTGACATTCCTAGAGGTGGGAGTGGGATTTTGTCTATCTTGGTCATAATATTTTGTAAGGTGGTTTTATGGCATCTATAAGAGGCTAATAATATCCTAATTGTGGGATTCCCAAGCTAGGTCATTGAATATTCACAATTTTGTGCACCATGTTTGAGAAACTTCTTCTATGAGCTTGCATTTTTATTTAACAAAAGCTTGAGAAGGAAAGAATATGAGTTGAATGTTTTACAAGTACACAAATGCAGTCAGTTTGGATATAGGATCAAAGGAAGTTATTGTATTGTAATCTCTTTTGAAGATAATGCAGACTTGTACTCTTTTCTGGTGGAGTATTTTCCCAAAAGGGTTTCTCCACATAAATCTTTGTGTCATGTGTTATTCTCTTGAGTTTGTTGATTTCCTTGTTGGTGATTTATATTAGTTTAAATCTTTGTTTTAGCATTCTACTGTTAAAATTTAGATTTGCAACATAATTTCATATTTCTATATTGTAGTGTTTTGCCTTCATTTCTAACAATAGATAGATTAATAACTAGACTAGAAGATAGCAACCATACACCTTTCTCAAGAGTGTGTGCCATGTATAAAATGATAGATAAATAATAATACATTTACTATTCAATTCTCTATATCAATCTTTTCTCTATTCTATCTCATACTTGCTTCTACATACACCTAACACCGTCATCTATATATCAACATCTAGAGAGTTATCCATTGGGATTCTAAGGTTGGGCTTCAAACTAGTGGTATTAGAGATTTTGGTATGCCACACCATCCATAGCCACACTAGTAAACATTCTCTAAATTTTACACATTCTTTGCCCGTGCATCTTTCTACAATCCACTCTCATGTACAAGGAGTCTCCACACATCCCTTGAGGAGGCAACTAGTGTTAACAAATAAGGTAGACTACTATAGTGAAAGAATATGCAAATAGTGAACAAGTCTAAAATACTAATTAAAGTAGTGTGATGAACCATTAAATTATGTGAGTAGAAATATGCATTAGAAAATTAAAATCTCCAAACTTATATGAAACACATAACACCAAAATTTACGTGAAGAAACCCTTTTAAGAGACAACTCCACCACCAAAGAGATCCTTGAGCTTGTATTAATCAGATAAACATTGTTACATAATATAATCCACCGAACTCCTCAAAATGAGATAGCATTATGGTAGCATAACATCACTTCACCTGCAAAAGACCATAAAACCTCTATCCATGCCTCCAATATATAGAGAAAATAAAAGCAAGAAACCATAAATGGTTTACAAAACTAGTGGCAAAAACCATAAGCCCAAAACTAGGGGCCCACTACTACAAGCAAAAATCCAACACCCATAAATTCATGAAGAGGATCTCCTAGAATAATAAGAATAACTCTTAAGTATGTAACCCCCACAATTATGCAAGAATATGCCAACTTATAGCTCCCAAGCATTCCATGAAGGATCCATTTACAAGGCATGACTCTTCATCTTCCAATGTGACCTTTCATTTTCCTTTTCTCTTTCCATGTCTTTATGCAATCAAAAACATTTAATCTAGAGAATAATATTAAATATCCACATTCCACATGGGTGTCCAACATTGCCTATTTGCATTCACTAAGGGAAAATACATTAATTTAACCATCTACACATATAACTAAATATTAGACATGTAGGGATTTGTAAGTCAATATTAGTTAATCCCAATAGCTAGGTTACAAACACCCCTCTTACCAACATTAGAGTATAGAGATCCACATCCCTCAAAATATAGGCACTCATAGTAGGATCATTGATTTGGCAGTAATAACACCAATATATCAAAGTGGTTCATCATGTTCTTGCATGACCTATCAAACACCATCAAAGTATTTGAGCCTTGGCATCAAACCACAAGAACCATCTAACTATCTATCGAGTCATCTTAATAAAATGGTGAAATAAATTTGAGAGGAGATATAAATTATGATTAATAATGTAATCGTAGAAACACTCATGGACTAGCAGAGATCTTTGGTCATGCAATTTGTAAAACTCCTTGAATGGGTGGTTCCATCGATCATCATTAAGTAAACATTTTGGCAGTTGATTCCCCTAGGTTTCAAGTAAGATTAGACATTCCTATGTTTGAGGATAACTAGAAAATAATCTCCATGCCAATGCATAAAATTTCTTTAGACAATTTCAAATCATCTAATTCAAGTGCATGTAGCAGTAGCCACTCCAACATTGAGTTCCATGCTCAAAAGACTTTGCTTATGTGGGTAGAAATAGAGGATGATAGAGTCAAGCCCTTAGAAGGAATCATTGACACATATCTCAGCATTCTAGTCACCATGCTTGCAACTCCCACACCTCCAACTAAAGACCAACCTATTGCGGCAAAGATAAATCTTTTGGAAACCAAGCTTACATATAATTATTCTATGTCTATATAAAAAGTTGTCAAAAAGGGTCAACTCTTGGAGCAAGCCAAATGGTTCACCAAGAAATAACTAGAAGTCAAGGCACTACACCTGCTTCCTAGACTCAATGCCATCGGGACTATTGCTTCACAAGGAGTGATTAATCCAAAGAGATTCATCAATAATGGTAACTACAAAAATACTCAAGCCATTCTCACGGCTTGTAATAATTGTGGGGATATTTCTCTAGTTTGTGGTACACTAGAGTGCCTTCCAAATGCTTAAGGTAACACAACTATCCATCCTTTTCTAGCAAGTGCCACACACACTCCAATAGTGGCATAAAGCACTCTTCTAGAGATCAAACACTTCTATGGTAACCATACTTCATCTAAACACTATGGTTTCTACCATGGTTTCAACAAGGCCAGGCACAGCTCCAGGCCAAACTACAAAGTCCAATTCACATTTTTTCTTACAACATCATTTTGAGCATCATGCTAAGGCCATCATATAGTGTAGTCATTGTAGTGACCCAAGTGGAACTCTTGCAAAGTTTGTAGTGATCCAAATGGCACCCCTAAGGTTTGTACTATACCAGATCATTTTCCAACACATCACACAACCAACAAATAGTTCAATGTCACGCCACTAAACCATTAGGAGATGAAGAGTAATACACATAATGGTCAAACTTTCATAGATGATTGTCAACCTTCATGACATGAATCTATGTAAATTATATATCTGCATATATTTAGCTTATGTAGATAGGCAGATAGATAGATAAATTAACAACTAAAGTAGAAGTAGTAGCCATTCACCTTTCTCAAGGGTATGCCATGTATGGAATGATAGAAAATAATAATACATTTATTATTTAGTTTATATCTCTCTGTATCTTTTCTCTATTGTGTCTAGTAAGTTTTTGCATACACATACAACTTCATCTAGATCCACATCTAGATAGTTGTCCACTGGATATCACTCTAAACCTAAAATCACATAAGATACTTGCTTAAATTATCAATTTCAACTTTTAAATGAAACATGCATATAACATGCTCTCCTTTTTCTTAAATTTATTAATAATTACCTGACTTAGTAACTCATATATAAGTGTCCATTACACATTGAGTGTGAATGTTAGTTAAGAAAGTTCTTGTCACCTCCTTTTTAGAACTTATGACTTGCTATTCATGGAATACATTTAATAATACTATAAATCTCCAATTTTTAACCCAGTTCCTACCTCCTCCTTTTTGGGACTTACCATTCATTTAATTTCTCTATTATTTTTTTTTTTTTTTGAAAAAGTGGCATAGCCACTAAAATTTATTAATTAAAAAGGAAAAATACAAAAAGCTTGATTCAAAGAGGCATACCGGTAGGAAAGAATCAGGCGAAGAAAACCTCCGGTTGTAGCCTTTTAAAATTTAACTAAATACAAAGACAACTCAAGAGGATGAGTCTGCAAGGAAAAGTCTATGACTGCGATACAAAATTGACTTCTGTGTCACACTGTAACTGTTACAAAAGTTCCATCCGATACATTACAAAATTTATAGAACTCCACAAAAAACCTCCCAATAAAGAACCTAACCATCAGTTAACATCTTACCAGCCATCAGCAATTAAACCCTGCTGTCGACGATCCTCCTCTTCAGCCGGCTGAGGGGGTGGCGGTGGAGGAGGAGGATTATAATGTAGAAGGAAAGATAGAGCATTAAAAACCCTTGTAGCATCATCTATCACCTGCCTGCACAGCTCTTTCCTATGACAGTGAACAGAATTATGAAAGGACACTACACAATTATTTTGAAGACCATGCAGCATAGCATTGTAAGGATCGGGTTGGTTGTTTGCTATCCACTCATTTTGTTTTATTTCATAATGTTCAAGGGAAGAAATTGTTTGATGAGACCATACCTATTCACAAATTTTTGACATTTAAAAGAGTTATATTGGTTATATTGTGAAAATGTAAAAATATTTAATGGTAATAGATTTTCATAATCTATATAAGTAAGATTGTAGATATTTTTAAGTAAATTGTGTAGATGTTTTTGAATCATTGTTTCAAATCACATTCTATAGTTCATTATTAGAAAATAACAAAGGCTACAAAATGTAGATTGTGTTCTTTTTTGACAAGACATGAGTTTAATGCTCACTATAAACATTGGAGATGAACGTGTCATAGTTATTAAGATTTTGAAAACACTTAAATGCAAAATGTACTTTAAATATTCAACCTACAAAATTCACCATAAATATTGAGGTTCCAAAAAACCTAAATTCAAAAATTAATTATAAATATTTAAAAAAATAACTATAATAAACATTTAGGTTTAAAAAATAAATTCAAACAAAACATACCCTAGGACAATCTTCTCTACAATCATAAGTTTACCTAAATACACTGTATCTAAATTATAAACTCAAACTAAAAAATAAACCTTAATTACCTAATATATAAAAAAGAAGGCATTCCTAGCATATTAAACATCTTTAAAACATGTGGCAAAGTTTGTTTGATTTTTTAAATTCAAAAATAAGTAAAACATATTTAAAACAAGAATTAAACAAATCGTTTAGAAAAGTTGAGTAATACATATTGAGAAGCTTTACCTAAAGTAAATCGTGTGACATTGTTACGGTTTAAGGCATCAAGTATTCTATAGAAAAGAAGAGCAAGCTAAGCATGTTATGCTTTTCTTGACCATTTGTGTGGAACTTAAGAATAAGTTGGCAATATATAAAGACATTCTTGCTTTCCCACCTAACCAATGGGAAAATACAAAATAAAATAAGTTTGGCATTTATCACACTTCATTTCATGTGAGAAAGTTATTTTTTTACTTTAGAAGTTCCACCTTGAATGTGATATTGAGTCATTCATTGTTTTTTAAATTAGTTTTAATGTTTTTTTTATTATATTGCGGATTCCAACTTGGTATATATTATGTCTATAATAATGACACTTCTTACTATTATAACATGTCTTTCACTCATGTTTTAAGTGATGTTAATGTTTTTAAAATTTAATTTATTTGGAATAGGTCATCTACATTTCCTAACATGTATTATTTTACTTTGAAAGATGTTTATTGGTTAATTGAGAGACGGTTCTGAAACAAGGAAATGGATTATATTAAATTAGTTGAGGGGAAAAAATTATGTGAATTTTATATTATAATTCTTGATATTGAGAGACACTTTGTTACAAAGTTCTTGGTTTTTATGACATGTGAACATCCTAGAGGTTAACTTTTTCTAGAATAATTTCAAGAATGTAATATAAAAGATAAAGGTAATACTTAATAACTAGTAGTTGTACTTAATGGTTAGGCGGATTGTAAACTATATCTTAATATATTAGAGAGTACAAATTAAAGAATGGAATAAAAGATATTATTTTATTTAGTAATTTGATTTACATAGAATAATATATAGAAATAAATGCATTAGATTCACAATATTGTTCTTAATATATATACTTCTACATATATACTTGTATGTGTTTTTGGATAACAAATAATAAACCCATAGAACATAGAAAGACATTACATCATACATCTTTTATACATCTTCCCACTATAAAAGTTTAAAGATGTAATATGATGACACCCAGGTGCATTTAAGAGCTTCTCACTATAGAAGTATGTAATAATAAACCTTAGCAAAGCTCTAAATTTAGGAAAGAATTTATATAATATTGTTGAGGAAGCATAAAAGTGGCAACCATAAGCTGCTCTATCTCTTAGGCAATAATTCATAAACAATGTCATACTCCATTCCATGATTTATAGACCCTAGGGCGAAAAAAGAAGTTGAATGTTAACATCTAACATGTAGATTTTTAATCCCTTAAAAGGCTACCTCTACTACTACACAAATCAATGAAACCCTAACCATACACAAGAATCGTACATGTCTACAACTACAATGTTATGGCCAAGCCCATAAGACCTTTAAAATATTAATATAACCTAAGGCATTGTTGGTCTCAATTCTCAATCACCAAATTTCAACAAGTATAGAATATGGTAAGACATGAATCCAGTTAGACTTTACCCATCATTCATAAACTAATTACACCTAAAATGTACAATGATAAACAACCTACAAATTTATATGTAGAAGCATACAAATCACATTTTCAAGGCCACATCTCAATTTAGTAATGGTAATTAGTTATTAGCCGATAGGCTTTATATGTGAGCATTATAGTGCTCGGAATTGTCTCACGCCGTTAAAAAAAATTCACAGCGGCAAATTTTCTAAAACTCGTCGGTTATATGTGAGCATTATAGTGCTTGGAAAATTGTCTCAGGCCATTTTACTCACCGATTACAAAAATGATGCCAGTAAATTTTTAGCAAATAGGCTTTTATATGTGAGCATTATAGTGCTCAGAATTGTCTCACACCGTAAAATAAAAAAATTGATGCCAGAAAATTTTCTAAACTCGTCGGTTGTTCCTATTGATGTATTCCTTGAACCTCCTATATGTGCAAGTGCTAGTAGTAGTCATTTCATAGGCCATTCATTTTGCATAGTACGTTTTCTTTCCCAAAAAAATACGTGGAAATAAGAAAGCATGCCTGTGATTAATTTTTATGCTTTTTAGTCCTTTTAAAGTTTTTCGCCTATAATCATATTGAATGCCTTTTCCACGTGGATTTTTAATTAAGTAAATTTTTAGCAGATAGGCTTTTATATGTGAGCATTATAGTGCTCGAAATTGTCTCACGCTGTAAAATAAAAAAATTAACGTCAGAAAATTTTCTAAACTTGTCGGTTGTTCCTATCAGTGTATTCCTTGAACCTCCTATATGTGCAAGTGCTAGTAGTAGTCATTTCATAGGCCATTCATTTTGCATAGTACATTTTCTTTCCCAAAAAAATACGTGGAAATAAGAAAGTATGCCCATGATTAAGTTTTATGTTTTTTAGTCCTTTTAAAGTTTTTCGCCTATGATCATATTGAATGCCTTTTCCACGTGGATTTTTAATTAAGTCCTCTTTTAGCATGGACAAGTATAAGTTAGGATTTTAGCGTAAAACCATGTATAGAATGCTTTTTCCACGTGGGTTTTTAATTAAGTCATTTTTAAAATGTTATAGGTACCTTTTCTATAAAGTTGCTCCCTTAACACCTTTTTTAACTTCCCATGTGAAAGTCATAAATGATGTGCTTCAAGAAAATTAAAATTTTGAGCTTTTGTTTCCATGTGAAGTAAGGGGAAAGAATCCATGTTTCTTACTAAAACATTTTGTATCACATTTAAAATTGGCCCTCCTTTAAGCATGATCACATGGTGGGTATGGGTAGAAGAATGATTATGCTAGGTTGCTTATGTTTTTGGCCCTAGTTATGTGAGGACAAAAGGAAAATTTTATGTTGTTTAAACTATGGTGAGCCTTAAGGATTAGAGATTTCTCCAAAAAAATTTGTTAGATGTTGATTTGTGAGGAGTAAAATCTTGGTCATTTCAAGGAATTATTTCATGGTTTATTTGAAAGAATGTATTTTTTTTTAGCTCTACGTAGTGGTGTAGTTAGAAATGATGAGTTTAGCATAGACATATGCTTCCAAGATGCCTCCTAATTTTAAGGACATGTGTTTGGATGTCTCCTGATTCTGAGGACATGTGTTTGGATGCCCCTTGATTTTGAGAACATGGACTATAGAGTCATGAGAAGCTCTGAATCATAGTTTACTAGAAGTTTTGTGTAGAAAAATAGTAAGTAATGATAGATTATCTCTTGGGTTAAAGATGGTGACCATTATGCCATGAGAAGCTCTTGAGTGCATAGTTGGAGTTTTGACATGATGTGATTGCACCTGTGGAGTTATTTGTTTGAATAGATGATCTTTTGTGGTTAATGTTGGTGTCATGAGAAACTCAAGTGGTACTTGCTATGTGGAGTGAGTTTTGACAATCATTTTATCTATTAGTATAAGATGGTTATCTTCATGTTTTTTGATCATGTGGATAACTTGTTGCATGGAGAGATCTCATAAACTTGGAGTTCTTGGTTGAGTTGTTGGTTATGATTTATCAATTTTAGATAGATGGTCCTTGGTTTAGAGGATGATTTCTATCGTGTCATGGTCAATCATGGATTAGCTATGGAATTGTTGCCATGATATAGTTTATTAATTAGTTTCATCTGTTAGAGATAGATGATCTTTCATAATGGGTATACAAATCATGGTGCCATAAGCACGTTTATAGAGTTTGCATCGGTTATGTAGTGGGAGCATTATCTATGATTTAGAGATAATCTTTTAGTGTAGGGTACAATGATCATTTTGTCTTGAAGAGAGGCAATGGATATTGTGGTGTTGTAGTTGGGATTCAATTGGCATGAGATGATTGGATTTTTACCTTTTGTTTCTAAATAGATTTGGATGAGGCTGGAGATCTCTTGGGTATTAAAATAATTTATTGTAAAATCATATATTTATATTAAATATTATATATTTAATATTCCAAAAATATATTTTATTATTCTTTATATTTTAAATTTAACGGGACGTTTTGCTAAAAACTATGAACATTTCATCTTAGTATAGAACAATGTCGCATTTCTACCATCACAAAATCATGTTAGTATCAAGCTCAAACATACATTGTGCTCCTGTAGGGCTCAGACCTAGCATATTTGTTATATATTACAGTAGCTCTCATATCCATAACTTTTGCACACATAATTCTTGTAGAGTAGCAATAATATCTAGTTTTTAATTTTTTGGTTTGTGGAGTTAACTGTTGAAATTGGTTGAAGTGAATGAAATTTGATCAGATATCATATAATATATTCCATTTAGGATATTACCAAGAGAGATAAAAAGAAATGGACAAATAGAGAGGGAGACAAAGAGATAGAGAGATAGAAAGATAAAGATGAAGAGAAAGATATATAGAGAGATAAAGAGATAAAGAGGGAGAGATCTAAAGAAAGAGAGATGGTAAGAGAGAGATAGAGAAAGAAGAGAGAAAGAGAGACATATATAAAGATAAAGATGGAGAGTGTTGGGAATTAAGGTGTCTCAACCTTGGTAATTCTCTGCATTTGTAATGTTTGTTTTTACTATTCAATTGCCTATGTTGTAAATAATTGGAAATTCCACTTTGTCATATTGTGGGATGTGGCACGGTGATGTGTCAATCCTACATGGATTATGACAACTTGTTATTTTGTCCTCACATGAGGAGATAGGTGTCCCACTTAGTGGTAGAAATATTCTGCCATGTGTCGGCATCTTCTATGTTCTGTAAGGAATGTTTGACCGAAACGGTTATGACAGATTCCTATGACGAATCTATGACATGTAAGAGTCGAGAATAGAAGGTTGTAAGACAAGTAATGACATGTGTCATGTAGCATCTTTGAATGAGGCGTATTTGGGCACCCCAAGGTGGAATATGATGTGTTGTAAGAGAATATGATATTTATAGCATGTGTATGATAGATTCTCTTACAGCTGTAAGTTGTAACCACTATGACAGATTATATGACAGTCGTAAGTGTCGTAAGAGCATCTATCATAGCCCATTTTGGAAATAGGTGACCTCTTTGGGATGGGAGTTGTGGACAAGTGTCAGACACATTCTACAATGTTGACCAAGTGTCCCTAGGCGTGGATTTTGGTCCAATATGCCATATTGGATGCCCATTCCAAGATAGGTCCAATATTGCCTTGTATTTTCTTTATATACAGGTGCTTGGAGATGGAGTTTGTATCACGGGTTTATAGGTACTGTTATGCTGCCAGATTGACTCCAGACACGAGTGTCAAAGACCATTGAAGCTTGCATTGCAAGTGTATTGTAAACATTCTTTCAGATTTGTTAATACATTGTGCAGGTTTCTGAGTGTGAGGTTTTTCACCCGATAAGGGTTTTCCCCACCGTAAATCTTTGTCTCTCTTCTTCTGTCTACTTTTTGGTTCTTGTGTTTTTCTGCAATATCTCATGTTAATGGTTTAACATTGCTATAATAGTTAGGATAAAGTTGAATTTGCATAGCCCTCTCCTCAATAGATTAGTGTAGGAAGCATTTGCCGCACACCTTGCTTCCTTTTAGTTGGTATCAGAGCTTGATCACCCTTGGTCCTAGTTGTAGGGTGGGGGTTTTTTGAGCTAATCTTAGGTTGAGTGGGAGTCTGTGCAGAGCATTTTGTATCTTGTTACAGCAAGGAGATGGCAGGCACATCAGGAAGGTTTGAAGTTGAGAAGTTCAACGGTAGTAATTTCGAGCTGTGGAAGCTCAAGATGGAAGACATGTTAGTTGACCGAGACATTTGGGATAGTGTGAATGGAACTAAACCAGCTACAATGTCACAAGTTGATTCGGATCTCAAGGATCGAAAGGCTAAGGGTCTCATAAGACTTAGTCTTGTCGATTCTATGTTGTTAAATGTCCATGAGGAGACTACTGCAAAACTCCTTTAGAAGAAGTTGGGGGATGTGTATCAAGCCAAATCCCTAGTCAATAAACTTTTCCTGAGAAAGAAGTTGTATTCTCTTCAAATGGAGGATGGAGGATCCGTGGCTGAGCATATGAATGCCTTTAATATGTTGGTTGCACAATTAACATCTATTGGTGTAAAAATGGAGGAGGATCGATGTATGACCCTGCTTTGTTCTCTACCAGACTCATGGGATCATCTTGTCATGGAAATCGGAAGCACCACATCCACATTCAAAATGGAAGAAGTACTTTCTTCACTGTTGTCTGAAGAGATGCAGAGAAAGTCTTCTGAGGCAGCCAAAGAAGCCCTTGCAGTTCATGGAAGACCCAAGGAGAAAGGGAAGAAGAAGGACAAGAAAGCTGAGAAGGGTAGATCCAAATCCTGTGGGAGATCCAAATCTCTTGGAAAGTCCAAGGCTCTTTGTTGGAACTGTGGCAAGACCGGGCATTTCTGAAAGGAATGCAAAGAGGAGAAGAAGAAAAAGAAGATCCTGATTCAGATTCTAACAAATCACAAGATGACGGTGATGCTTTCATTGCAGCCTTGGCAACCCATGCATATGATGATGTGTGGCTAATCGACTCTGGTGCATCATTCCACATGACCTTGCATCGAGACTGGTTCACTAAGTATGAGGAGTTTGATAGTGGAAAGGTGTATCTGGGTGACGACTCTCATCTGAAGATCGTTGGTCGTGGAAGAGTCTCTATCCGATTCCCTAATGGTCGAGTGAAGGGGATCTCTGGGGTTATGCACATCCCAGGCTTAGTACGGAACCTACTTTCTGTAAGTAGTTTGAATGATGTAGGTGTGCAGGTTGTCTTTTCAAAAGAAAGATGCAAGATGACTAGAGGATCTATGGTGCTTGCTAAGGGTACTCGAAGAGGTACTCTATTTTAGCTGGAAGCATGCATTGCACAATGCAATAGTTCTTCTGACTTAAGGAAGAGGGTAGCAGTCACTTCATCCCCACCATCTAAACGAGCAGTGAAGAAATCTATTGTTTCTAGTCTTGATGGTTGTAATCGTGCATTGGAAGTTAAACTTCCTGCAGAAAAGATAATGTTATGGCATAAGAGATTTGGCCACATTGGTGAGAAGGGTCTGCATACCCTAAAAAATAAGAACCTTGTTGAGGGGTTAGATGATTGTAATCTTGAGTTTGACTTTTGCGAACATTGCATTTATGGAAAACAAAACTATGTTCAGTTTTACTTGAGTTCTCATAAGTCTTCTGGTGTGTTGGACCTTATTCATTCCAATGTGTTTGTTCTTGTTAATGTTCCTTCGTTATCAAAATCTGTATACTTTGTATCTTTTATAGATGATTATAGTAGAAGGACATGGATTTATTTTCTCAGAAGCAAATCTAAAGTCTATAGCAAGTTTAAGGAGTTTAAAGCTTTGGCTGAAAATCAAACTAGTAAAAAGATTAAATGTTTGAGAACTGACAATGGTGGTGAGTTCTGTTCTACAAAATTTGATAAGTATTGCAAGGAACTTGGGATTGAAAGACATAAGACAACTCCATACACACCACAGCAAAATGGAGTTGCAGAGAGGATGAACAGGACACTGATGGAGAAGGCTAGGAGTATGCTTAGTGGAGCTGGTCTAGAACAAAAGTTTTGGGCTGAAGTTGTTGCCACTGCTTGCTATCTGGTAAATAGATCTCCTACACCAGTTCTTGTTGGAAAGACACCCATGGAGGTGTGGTCTGGTAGAAAGCCTTCAGTAAGGCATCTTCATGTTTTTGGTTGTGAGGCATATGCACATGTGCCTAGGGAGAAGCGGTCAAAGTTGGAGAATAAATCTGTTAAGTGTATCTTCATCGGCTACAGTGTTGGTGTGAAAGGATACAAGCTTTGGGACCCCGTGGCTGAAAAAGTGTTGTATAGCAGAAGTGTCATCTTTAGAGAGCTTACACCTTCTTCCACTGTTTTGCAACCAGAAGAAAAAGAAAAGGAGGATGTTGTTCAGTTTCCTCTCACCCTTGAGAAGACTAAACAGAAAGACAATGTTGGACCTGATGATGAGGAGAGCTCTAGCAGCTCTAAAAGCTCAGAGGAAGAAGCTGAACCTCAACCTCAGGTCTTGAGGAGGTCTACACGGATAAGAAAGCAACCTGAAAGGTTTGGTTTTACATTGCGTGATTCTAGTTGTGCTTATGCTTTAATTACTAACAGTGATGAACCTAGAACTGTATCAAAGGCTTTGGATATGAAGGATGTAGGTTCCTGGAAGGAGGCCATGGAGGAAGAAATGGCTTCTTTGGAAAAGAATCAAACTTGGGACTTGGTGCCTTTGCCTCCTGGATGAAAACCAGTTGGATGCAAATGGGTGTTCAAGAAGAAGATTGGTACAGATGGTAATATTGAGAAGTATAAGGCCAAATTGGTTGTGAAGGGGTATTCACAAGTGGAGGGTATAGATTATGGTGAGATCTTCTCTCCCATTGTAAAGCTAACATCCATTCAATTCCTGTTGTCACTCGCAATAGCTTTTGACTTGGAGGTAGAACAGATGGATGTGAAGACAGCTTTCCTTCATGGTAACTTGGAGGAAGAGATCTACATGTCACAGCCAAAGCATTACATGCTGAAAGGTAAAGAAAATTCAGTTTGCAAACTTAAGAAGTCTTTGTATGGTTTGAAACAATCCCCTAGGAGATGGTACTTGAAGTTTGATGCCTTTGTGTTGTCAATTGGATTTGTGAGATCGAAATTGGATCACTGTGTGTATTATAAATTTTATGGTGATCATATTCTCATTGTTGCACTATATGTTGATGATATGTTGCTCATTGGGAAGGGTAAAAATATGATTTCTGATTTTAAATCTCAGTTGTCAACTCAGTTTGAAATGAAAGATTTAGGGGCAACCAGGTACATTCTAGGAATGGAAATCAGAAGAGATAGAACCAACAGAAAACTTTGGTTAAGCCAGAGTAAGTATGTGAAGTCCGTGTTGGATAGATTTAGCATGGCAGATTGTAGACCATTGTGTGTTCCCATTTCTTTGGGGACAAAGTTGTCTGTTGAGGATTGTCCAAAATCTCCTAGTGAGGTGGAGGACATGAGCAGAGTACCTTATGCTAGTGTTGTTGGCAGTTTGATGTATGCTATGGTCTGCACAAGACCAGACATTGCCCAAGCAGTGGGAGTCCTTAGTCGATTTATGGCTAATCCTGGACGGGTTCATTGGGATGCAGTTAAGCGAGTGTCCAGATATTTGAGGGGTACTTTCGAGTATTCCATTTGCTATCATGGTAATGTTTTAGGACCTCCGCATTCTATTGATATTCATGGATTTGTGGATTCATATTGGGCAAGTGACATTGACAACAAGAGATCCACCAGTGCTTATGTTTTTACACTGTTTGGTGGTGCTATTAGTTGGATGAGTAAGCGACAACCAGTTGTTGCTTTGTCCACGACAGAAGCTGAGTATATGGCAGCAACTCGTGCTTGTAAGGAAGCCATTTGGCTTAAGAGATTGTGTTCCGATATTGGTGTTGATGCAGGTCAGATCACGATCCGTTGTGATAGTCAGAGTGCAATTTGCCTTGCAAAGAATCCAACTTTCCATGCTAGAACCAAGCACATTAATGTTCAGTTTCACTTTGTGAGGGACATGGTTAAGGATGGAAAAGTAAATTTGGAGAAGGTAGATACTTTGAAGAATGTTGCAGATGCATTGACGAAACCAGTGGGCACAAAGAAGTTCAGATGGTGTTCGGAGTCTATGGGCCTCTCGGCCTATAGCAATTAAATCCTATTTTTTCTATTAGCTCTTACAAGGTGTTCGACAAGTGGGAGAATGTTGGGAATTAAGGTGTCTCAACCTTGGTAATTCTCTACATTTGTAATGTTTGTATTTGTTATTCAATTGCCTATGTTGTAAATAATTGGAAATTCCACTTTGTCATATTGTGGGATGTGGCACGATGATGTGTCAATCCTACATGGATTATGACAACTTGTTATTTTGTCCTCACATGAGGAGATAGGCGTCCCACTTAGTGGTAGGAATATTCTGTTAGGTGTCGGCATCTTCTATGTTGTGTAAGGAATGTTTGACTGAAACGGTTATGACAGATTCCTATGACGAATCTATGACATGCAAGAGTCGAGAATAGAAGGTTGTAAGACAGGTAATGACATGTGTCATGTAGCATCTTTGAATGAGGCATATTTGGGCGCCCCAAGGTGGAATATGATGTGTTGTAAGAGAATATGCTATTTATAGCATGTGTATAACAGATTCTCTTATAGCTGTAAGTTGTAACCGCTATGACAGATTCTATGACGATCGTAAGTGTCGTAAGAGCATCTGTCATAGCCCATTTTGGAAATAGGTGACCTCTTTGGGATGGGAGTTGTGGACAAGTGTCAGACACATTCTACAATGTTGACCAAGTGTCCCTAGGCATGGGTTTTGGTCCAAGATGCCATATTGGATGCCCATTCCAAGATAGGTCCAATATTGCCTTGTATTTTCTTTATATACAGTTGCTTAGAGATGGAGTTTGTATCACAGGTTTACAGGTACTGTTATATTGCCAGATTGACTTCAGACACAAGTGTCGAAGATCATTGAAGCTTGCATTGAAAGTGTATTGTAAACATTCTTTCAGATTTGTTAATACATTGTGCAAGTTTCTGAGTGTGGGGTTTTTCACCCGATAAGGGTTTTCCCCACCGTAAATCTTTGTCTCTCTTCTTCTGTCTAGGCAATATCTCATGTTAATGGTTTAACATTGCTATAATAGTTAGGATAAAGTTGAATTTGCATAGCCCTCTCCTCAATAGATTAGTGTAGGAAGCGTTTTCCGCACACCTAGCTTCCTTTCAGAGAGGAAAAGAGATAGAGATATAGAGACGTAAAGAGGGAGAGAGAAATGGTTTCTTCTTATGGGTTTCATAGCAATCCTTTTCTAAATCTAAGTGTTTTCTTTTATCAAATTTGATTTCTTGCACATCCTCTAGGCTTTCATTTGAACCTTTTAAAAGGAAACCATGTTTAGCATGACTAATCAAACTAATAACCCTAGGATTGTATTGAGCAACATCCAAGCCTAAAAAATTTAGTCCCATGCTGATTGTGAAAATAAATTTGCTCCATATAATCAAAATAATGTTCATACAGGTCTACAATTGGCAACACACATACTTGCAATTAGTCCCATGTTGATTGTGCAAACAAGTTTGCTACATAGAATCAAAATAATAATAATGTCCATAAATTTCAATACTTGTTTTTAGTAGCCTCTTCAATTTGGACAAGAACTTCGCTATGAAAAAAATTAATTTATAATCTATTGAATTGTAAATTAGTACAAAATGAAGGTTTCATTATTCTATCAAGTTACACTTGAATGCATCATTGCATGTCTTACATAATTCACAATCCATTAAAAATTCATATAAAATAGTGGAACGCTTCCCCTCTAGCCCATCCCTTGTGTTCATGTTGGTTCTTGTTAGATTATTATAGGGGCTTCCACCTATTATCAGATCAAAATCTCCAGTTGAATTAATCATTTCATCAAGTCTTTCATTTTTAAAATTGTGCACATCTTTCACCTCAATCAATTTACCCTTTTTATGTGTTTTTTCCACCCAAATTTTGAGGATAATCTTGTTTTCTTTACATTTTTTGCAAATACAACATAATTGAGTGGTATACCCAAACAATGCAAAGCAACTTTTGCACCCCCAATTCTAGAGAACCAAGAAAGGATATTGATCACCTTTACATAGATAGGCTTCAAAACAAAAAGATGGTATCCTATAATGAACAAATCAAAGTGATAAATTTTTCCTTTTCTTCCATTTTTACATCTATGGAAGCTAATTTACTCACTACTAGATGAAAATCATTTATATGTTTGGTTACAAAGTCTCCTTCATCTATCTTTTTAGAATACAAATTTCTTTTCAGAAATAACTTATTTACAAGACACTTAGTTTGATATAATGCAATAATTTTATCTTATAAACACTTAGCAATGTTTTGAACTAAAACATTCATTGAGACTAAATTAGAAAGACATGACCTAATAGTAGATCTATCTCTTCTATCCAACCTGTCCCATCCATCTTCCTCCATTGTTGATGGTAGAAAATTGAGTGCAAGAATTATTATGATCCACTAATCTGTCTCCACTAAAAGATCTTCAACCTTCAATTTCCACAACTCAAAGTTTTACCTACTAGACTTCTCAATCTCAATTTCCAAATGGAAGCCCTAGCAATGGTGTATGCATTACAGAAGTTCAGACATTACCTCTTGTCGACACCTTTTGTATTCTATATTGATCATGAACCATTGAAATATCTACTCAACAAACCAATCATTCAAAGAAGAATTTATCAATGGTTACTATTGTTTCAGCAGTTTTAATTCTCAATCATGGTGAAACTAGGAAAGTATAATCAAGGATTGGATTACTTGTCTAGAATTTAGACAAGGGAAGATCTGAAGGTACATGAGGAAGAACTACCTGGCGCAAATCTATTCAGAGTGAATGCAATACCGGAGGAACTGGGAGACATAGCATACTTATTGGCTATAGGTGAACCTCTAGCAGAGATGTCAGCACAAGAAAGACAAAATCTAATCCGAAAGTCTTTTCTATATACATTGATTGAAGAACTGCATGTCAGAGGGAAGGATGATATCATCAGAAGGGTAGTATATGAACATGAAAGAGAAGAAATTCTAAGAGAAGCACATGAAGGGATGTTAAGAGGACATAATATCAGAGACACGACATCAAGAAAAATCAAACTAGCTAGATTATGGTGGCCTACACTTTTCAAAGATGCAAAGAGATATGTGAAGAATTGTGACGCATGTCAAAGAACAGGGAGACTTGTTGATAACTGAGAGGGGGGGATGAATCAGTTATCTTAATTAATTTAACTTTCTATTCTTCTTTAACAACTAGTGCAGCATCAAAGCAAATAAGCATCCATAATCATAAAAGCAGAAACAAAGTCAATACACATAACACAATGATTTTGACGTGGAAAACCCTGTTAAGGGAAAAACCACGGGGTGACTAACCCAAGAATGTATTCTCTGTTAGAAGAATAGAAATACAAAATGGCACTTGCCAATTAGGGCTCATTGCCCGAGCACACTGCTCACAAGAGGCTCACTGCCTACAAGAGACTCACTGTCTACAAGTTATAAAGAGAGTAACAAGATACTTGAACTGATGAGAAGCATCCACATATGCTGGAGTTCACCTCCGGTTAGGCTCAGTACACTAATCTACTACACTTCATTCTTTCTCTTCTTTGGTGCTGTTGTCCTGTCACATACCAGACCTATCTTACTACTTCCTCACTGCTCTTCTGCTTTTCTTTGTACAACACAATACACCACACACACCTTCGCATCCAAATCCATCTTGTATATATATCCGCACCAATGATTTCAACACCTTTCTAGTCGACATCCGGAATAGTCCATATTTTCCCAAACTCTGGTCTGTCGGCTGAATCCTTTCTTATCAAGTGATGCATATCAAGGAGATGCTTATAGAAGTCATCAATCATGTCAACCAGTCATGAATGATACCTCAAGAAGCTTGATCACCATCAATGTCTCATCTGGATTAAGATCTGATGCTCTGTCGATCAGTTCTTCCTCTGTCTACTCTGCCAAACAGGAACCAATACTTAGGTGCTTATATCTCTTCACTATTTCATCACCGGCGGCTCAATCCCTGGAATCTATCAGTTAAGGTACTCCTCTTGACTTCCCCAAGTCCATAATTTACATAGATACTTCCTCTGAGAGATCCGGACCTGATTATCGAACCTTGCTGCATACTCTGTTCTTGGTCACTGGACCACAACACTCTTCAATCTAACTTCTAGTATAAGCACACCCTGTCCTACAGATGGGTGGGATGAACTTTGTTTCCATCAATGACAACAATCATGAAGCCACAATGTGTCTCTTGCCAACAAGACCTACCGCAAGAGATGAGATGCCATTGAGACCAATTCTAGTACAATTACACTTTCAAAAATGGGCTATTGACTTCATTGGACCCATAGACCCATCGGCAAAACAATCAAAAGCTAGATTCATCATTACCAGAGTGGAATACTTGACTAAGTGGGATGAAGCACAACCAACCAGAGACTGCATAGAAAAAACTACTGCCAAATCCATATATGAGAACATAATTACCAGGTTTGGTTGTCCATTGAGCATAACCAGTGATCAAGGTAAACATTTTGTAAATAAGATGATTTCAAAACTGTTAGATAACTTCATGATAACACACAACAAGAGTTCACCATACCATCCACAAGCAAATGGAGCAAGTGAATATTTGAATAAGATCATTGGAGTAGAATTAACAAATATGTGTACTGGTAACAAGACAGACTGGGATTTAAAAGTACATGCGGTACTCTAGGCATACAGAACAACTTACAAAAGAACCACTAAGTTCACTCCCTATGAACTAGTGTATGGAATAGATGCTACAATACCGGTACACTTTATATTGTCAAACTTCCGCATAGCCTGGACCCTCAAGATGAATGAAGAAGACTCTCTCACACAAAGGATTGAAGAGTTGGAGAAAATGGATAAGGACATATTGATGGCAGCATAAAATATGAACCTAGAAAGGAAAAGACAGAAGGCATGGCATGATAGAAATCTAAGGAATAAGACATTCAATGAAGGTGACTTAGTGCTCCTAGATATGACAACAAGTTTAAGAAGCAAGGAAAAGTAAAGACAAGGTGGCTAGGACCGTTCTATATTGAAGCAATTGTAGATTCCAGAGTAGTTAGACTGAAGACTATGGAGGGCCAATTATCAATTGGATATGTTAACGGTCCCAGACTCAAGAAATATTTTCAACTGGAATAGGGCATGTCTTGAGGACAAGACATAATTTTGAAGGGGGGTGATGTTAGGAGGGTGCAAAGCATGGAGTAGAGCCAACCAAAAGCTAGCACATACACTATGCAGAAGCTACAAGCCGACGGAAGATGCTACAAAACACATCCCTACATGTAATAGATATAGTATATGTAGATATAAGATATGATGATATAGTATATGAGGATAGAAGTATGATATGAGATAGATTTTGATATGAAAATGACATAGAAGTCATGGATGCAATTGGTGAGGAAGAGACTAAGACTTGCTAGAGGATGGATGTATAATCTTTGATTATTGTTTACATATATATCTGTGTGTCTGTGTGGAGATCTGTCGATACCGGGTATTTTTGTGTTGTCTTGTTATTATGATGTGCATGTGATACTATGTTTCTGTTATTCTTTATGTTTTTCTATCAATCTCTAGCTACTTGATCGGGATATAAATTGACTACAAAGACTTTACTGAGGACCGGATCTCTGGACTAGTATCCCTCCCCATTTATTGTCAACAACACCAATATAACAAAGTGGTTCATCATGTTCTTGCATGACCTATTAAACACCATTGAAGTATTTTAGCCTCGGCATTAAACCATAAGAACCATCAAACTACCTATTGATTTGTCTTAACAAAATGGCCAAAAATGCAAGAGGGGATATACGTGATAATTAATAATGCAATCATAGAAACACTCATGGACTAGCAGAGATCTCTGGTCACACAATTTGTAGAACTCCTTGAATAGATGGTTTCATCAATCATCATATAGTAAATCTTTTGGTGGTTGATTCCCCTAGGTTTCAAGAAAGCTTAGACATTCCAATGTTTGAGGATAATTGGAAAATAATCTCCATACCAATGCATAAACTTGCTTTAGACAAGTCCAAATCATATAAGTTGAGTGCATGCAATAGTAACCACTCCAACATTGAGTGCCATGTGCTGGGTTTTTTCCAACTGATAGTTCCTAAGTTTCCCTACAAGGTAGCCATCACTTATCAACGAGATCCTCAGGTCAGAGGCCAACAGTACAAGAGACAGACTCTAAATGTCTCATCTCCTTCTTCAAGATCTACAAAACCTAGGGGGGTATATTCCCTATTCAATGCCAATGAGATAAATTTCTAAGCTTATAGAAGGTATTGACATAAAGCAGATAAATCCTCTCTTATGCTAACCAAAATTGTTAGATAAATACAAAGGGGCTAGCTTTGGACCTTATTTCAGTTGTGGTACAGAGGATTTGAAACCTAAATCCTATTCCTAAAACCTAAAGTTTGAAGTTTGTGTTATGATTTTGTTTTATGTTTGGTTGGAAGATTAGGGTTTTAACTCATAAACTTAATACAAACTCTAACTGGTGCTTATCCCAAGGCATGGAGCCAAATAGACATACATATGTGAATGATTCTCATAAACTAAACCAACATTTAAGTTTCAAGGGATTTAACTAGCATTTGTCTTACAAACACCACCCAAGATAGGGTATCCTGTTAACTCTACTTACATATATCCCTGTTGCAATGTGTTCTTCCTCATATTTAACCTATAACATTTAATCTATTCCTTGAATAGCAGTGGAAGATTAAATATGCAATACAGTAAGCCTATATTCTAGAACCTCGGATAACCCTTAGTTATTAGATTCATAAGAAAAAGCACACACAACCATGGAGACAATTAACAACACACATGCATACAACATTTTTCATTTACATCAACATGAAACTGAATAAATTTATGTAGAAATACATTCAACACATGATTCATAGACTTACAGGACAAGAAATGAAGCAACCTAGCAAAGCCTGTATTTTATTTACTCCTCAAAATTCCAAAATCATTCAACAACCCAAAATATGAGTAAAAAGTTCTTTTATAGACCAAGAATGTGTACTCAGCATTAATTACAATGTCACTTCAGAGAATTACATGATATAATGTTGAAAGAAAGTTAGGTGTGCAGAAATTGTTTCCTACACTAATCTAATGAGGGGAGAGCTATGTAAATTCAATTTAATCTTTACAATTACAACAATGTGAAACATATAATAGAGATATTGTAGCAATACACATAGAACCAGAAAGAAGACATAAGAAGAGAGACAAGATATATCGTGGGGAAAACCCTTATCGGGTGAAAAACCCCACTCAGAAACATGCACAATGTATTATCAAAACTGAATATGATTTACAATACACTTGCAATGCAAGCTTCAATAGTATCCAACACTCGTGTCTGGAGTCAATCCGGCAGCATAACAGTACGTATCAATCACATACTACATCTCCTTCTGCAAGCACCTGTTTATATAGAATATACAAGGCAAAATTGGCTCTATCTTGGAATGGGCGTCCAACTTGGCCTCATGGCCCAAAACCCATGCCTATGGACACTTGGTCAACATTGTAATATGCATCTAACACTTGTCCACAGCTCCCATCCCAAAGAGGTTTCCTATTTCCAAAATGGGCTATGACAGATGCTCTTACGACCGTCATAGAATCTGTCATAGCAGTTACAACTTACAGTTGTAAGAGAATCTGTCATACACAGGCTATAAATAGCATATTCTCTTATAACATGTCATAGTCCACCTTGGGCCACCCAAAGATGCCTTATTCAAAGATGCTCCTCGACACATGTCTTCACCTGTCTTACAAGCTTCTATTTCTGACTCTTACATGTCATAACTTCGTCATAGGAATCCATCATAACTGTTTCGATCAACATTCCCTTACACAACATCCAAGATGCTGACACATGGCAAAATTCTCCTACCACAAAGTGGGACGCCTATCTCATCATGTGAGGACAAAATTACAAATTGTCATCTTCCATGTAGGATGACACATCACTGTGCCACATCCCACAAAATGACAATATGGAATTTACAATTAATTTACATCATAGGCAATGAATATATAAATACAATCAAAATAATCCAAGGAATTACCAAGGTTGAGACACCTTAATTCCCAACATTCTCCCACTTGTCAAACACCTTGTAAGAGCCAATAGAATAACAGGATTTAACTGCTATAGGCCAAGAGGCCCATAGACTCCGAACACCATCTGGACTTCTCTGTGCTAACTGGTTTCATTAATTCATCTGCAACATTCTTCAAAGTATCTACCTTCTCCAAATTTACCTTCCCATCCTCTACCATGTCTCGCACGAAGTGAAACTGTACATCAATATGCTTTGTTCTGGCATGGAAAGTTGGATTCTTCGCAAGGTAAATCACACTCTGACTGTCACAACTAATCGTAATTTGACCTGCATCAACACCAATATCTAAACACAATCTCTTAAGCCAAATGGCTTCCTTACAAGCATGAGTTGATGCCATATACTCAGCTTATGTCATGGACAAAGAAACCACAGGTTGTCGCTTACTCATCCAACTAATAGCACCACCAAACAATGTAAACACATAAGCACTGGTGGATCTCCTACTGTCAATGTCACCTGCCCAATCTAAATCAACAAATCCATGAACATCAACAGAATGCGGAGGTCCTGTAACATTACCATGATAGCATATGGAATACTCAGAAGTACCCCTCAAATATCTGAACACTCTCTTAACTATGTCCCAGTGTGCCTATCCAGGATTAGCCATAAATCGACTAAGAAATCCCACTGCTTGGGTAATGTCTGGTCTTGTGCAGACCATAGCATACATCAAACTACCAATAGCACTAGCATAAGGTATTCTGCTCATGTCCTCTACCTCACTAGGAGATTTTGGACAATCCTCAATAGACAACTTTGTTCCCAAAGAAACAGGAACACACAATGGTCTACAATCTGCCATGTTGAACCTATCCAACACAGTCTTCACATACTTACTCTGGCTTAACCAAAGTTTTATGTTAGTTCTGTCTCTTCTGATTTCCATTCCTAGAATGTACCTGGCTGCCCCTAAATCTTTCATTTCAAATTGTGCTAACAACTGAGATTTAAAATCAGAAATCATATTCTTTCCCTTCCCAATGAGCAACATATCATCAACATACATTGTAACAATGAGAATACGATCACCATCAAACTTAAAATACACATAGTGATCCAATTTCGATCTCACAAATCCAATTAACAACACAAAGGCATCAAACTTCAAGTACCACCTCCTAGGAGACTGCTTCAAACCATACAAAGACTTCTTTAACATGCAAACCAAATTTTCTTTACCTTTCACCATGTAATGCTTTAGCTGTGACATGGAGATTTCTTCCTCCAAATCACCATGAAGGAAAGTTGTCTTCACATCCATCTGTTCTACCTCTAAGTCATAAGTTGATGTAAGAGATGACAGGAATCGAATAGATGTCATCTTTGCAATGGGAGAGAAGATCTCACCATAATCTATACCCTCCACTTGTGAATACCCCTTTGCAACCAATCTGGCCTTTCTAAACACTACCATCTGCACCAAATTTCTTCTTGAACACCCATTTGCATCCAACGGGTTTCCGTCCAGGAGGCAAAGGCACCAAGTCCAAAGTTTGATTCTTTTCCAAAGAAGTCATCTCATCCTCCATGGCCTCCTTCCAAGAACCTGCATCTTTCATATCCATAGCCTCTGATACAGTTCTAGATTCATCACTGTTAGTAAACAAAGCAAAAGCACAACTAGAATCAAGCAATGTATAACCAAACCTCTCAGGTTGCTTTCTTATTCGTGTAGACCTCCTCAAGAGCTGAGGTTGAGGTTCAGCTTCTCCATCTGAGCTTTCAGAGCTGCAAAAGCTCTCCTCATCATCAGGTCCAACATTGTCTTTCTGTTCAATCTTCTTAGGGGTAGCAGGAAACTAAACAACATCCTCTTTCTTTTCTTTTTCTTCTGGGTGTAAAACAGTGGAAGAAGGTGTTAGCTCTCTGAAGATGACACTTCTTCTATACAACACTTTTTTAGCCATAGGGTCCCAAAGCTTGTATCCTTTCATACCGACACCATAGCCAATGAAGATACACTTAACAGCCTTATTCTCCAATTTTGACTGCTTCTCCCTAGGCAAATGTGCATATGCCTCACAACTAAAAACACGAAGATGCCTTATTGAAGGCTTTCTACCAGACCACACCTCCATGGGTGTCTTACCAACAAGAGATGATGTAGGAGATCTATTAACAAGATAACAAGCAGTGGCAACAGCTTCAGCCCAAACTTTTGTTCTAGGCCATCTCCACTAAGCATACTTCTAGCCTTCTCCATTAGTGTCATGTTCATCCTCTCTGCAACTCCATTTTTCTACAGGGTGTATGTAGTTGTCTTATGTCTTTCAATCCCAAGTTCCTTGCAATATTTATCAAATTATGTAGAATAGAACTCACCACCGTTGTTAGTTCTCAAACATTTAATCTTTTTACCAGTCTGATTTTTAGCAAAGGCCTTAAACTCCTTAAACTTACTATAGACTTCAGATTTGCTTCTAAGAAAAATAAATCCATGTCCTTCTACCGTAGTGATCTATGAAAGATACAAAATATAAAGATTTTGATAACGAAGGAACATTAAAAGAACCAAATACATCATAATGGACAAGGTCCAACACACCATAAGACTTATGAGAACTTGAATAAAAATGAACACAGTTTTGTTTTCCATATATGCAATGTTCGCAAAAGTTAAACTCAAGATTACAATCATCTAACCCCTCAATGAGGTTTTTATTTTTTAGGGTTCTAAGACCCTTCTCACCAATGTGGCCAAATTGCTTATGCCATAACATTGTTTTTCAGTAGGAAGCTTAACTTCCAAGGCATGAATACAACCATCAGGACTAGATAAAATAGATTTCTTCACTGCTCGTTCAGATGGTGTGGATGAAGTGACCGCTACCCTCTTTCTTGAGTTAGAAGAACTATTGCATTGTGAAATGCATGCCTCCAGCTAAAACAGAGTACCTCTCCTAGTACCCTTAGCAAGAACCATAGCTCCTCTATTCATCTTGCATCCTTCTTTCAAAAAGATAACCTACACACTTGCATCATTCAACATACTTACAAAAAGTAGGTTTTGTGCTAAGCCTAGGATACGCATAACCCCAGAGATCCCCTTCACTCATCCATCAGGGAATCGGATAGAGACTCTTCCATGATCAACAATCTTCAGATGAGAGTCATCACCCAGGTACACCTTTCCACCATCAAACTCCTCGTACTTAGTAAACTAGTCTCAATGCGAGGTCATGTGGAATGATGCACTAGAATCAATTGGCCACACATCATCAGATGCATGGGTTGCCAGGGCTGTGATGAAGGCATCACCATCATCTTGTGACTTGTCAGAATCTAAATCTGGGTTCTACTTCTTCTTTTTCTTTTCCTCTTTGCATTCCGTTCGGAAATGCCTAGATTTGCCATAGTTCCAACAAAAAGCCTTGGACTTTCCAGGAGATTTGGATCTCCCATGGGATTTGGATCTACCCTTCTCAACTTTCTTGTCCTTCTTTTTCCCTTTCTCCTTGGGTCTTCCACGAACCGCAAGAGCCTCTTTGGCTGCCTCAAAAGACTTTCTCCACATCTCTTCAGACAATAATGAAGAAACCACTTCATCCATTTTGAATGTGGATGTGGTGCTTCCAATAGCCATGACAAGATGATCCCATGAGTCCGGCAAAGAACAAAGCAAGGTCACACAACGATCCTCCTCCTCCATCTTCACACCAATGGATGTCAATTGTGCAACCAGCATGTTAAAAGCATTCATATGTTCTGCAATAGATCCTCCATCCTCCATTCGAAGAGAATACAACTTCTTTCTTAGAAAAAGTTTGTTAACCAGGGATTTGGCTTGATACACATCTCCCAACTTCTTCCAAAGCAAGTTTGTAGTAGCCTCCTCATGGACATTTAATAGGACAGAATCAGCAAGACTAAGTCTTATGAGACCCTTAGCCTTCTAATCCTTGAGATCCCTATCATCTTGTGACATTGCAGCTGGTTTTGTTCCACTGATAGTTTCCCAGAGGTCTCGATCAACAAGCATGTCTTCCATCTTGAGCTTCCACAGCTCGAAATTAGTGCCATTGAATTTCTCCATCTCTATCCTTTCGGATGCGCTTGCCATCTCCTTGCTGCAATAAGATTCAGAATACTCTGCACAGACTCCTACTCAACTTAAGACTAGCTCAAAAAACCCTACTGAACAACTAGTACCAAAGGTGATCAAGCTCTGATACCAACTGAAAGGAAGCTAGGTGTGCGGAAATCGCTTCCTACACTAATCTAATGAGGGGAGAGCTATGTAAATTCAATTTAATCTTTACAATTACAGCAACATGAAATGTATAACGGAGATATTGTAGTAATACACATAGAACTAGAAAGAAGACAGAAGAAGAGAGACAAGATATATCGTGGGGAAAACCCTTATCGAGTGAAAAACCCAACACTCAGAAACCTACACAATGTATTATCAAAACTAAATATGGTTTACAATACACTTCCAATGCAAGCTTCAATAGTCTTCAACACTTGTGTCTGGAGTCAATCTGGCAGCATAATAGTACCTGTCAATCACATACTACATCTCCTCCTCTAAGCACCTGTTTATATAGAATATACAAGGCAAAATTGGCTCTATCTTGGAATGGGCGTCCAACTTGGCCTCATGGCCCAAAACCCACGCCTATGGACACTTGGTCAATATTGTAAGATGTATTTGACACTTGTCCACAGCTCCCATCCCAAAGAGGTTTCCTATTTCCAAAATGGGCTATGACATATGCTCTTATGACTCTTACGACCGTCATAGAATCTGTCATAACAATTACAACTTACAGCTGTAAGAGAATCTATCATACACAGGCTATAAATAGCATATTCTCTTACAACATGTCATAGTCCACCTTGGGGCACCCAAAGATGTTTTTTCAAAGATGATCCTCAACACATGTCTTCACCTGTCTTACAAGCTTCTATTTCTGACTCTTACATGTCATAACTTCATCATAGGAATCTGTCATAACCATTTCGGTCAACATTCCCTTACACAACATCCAAGATGCCGACACATGGCAAAATGCTCCTACCACAAAGTGGGATGCCTATCTCCTCATGTGAGGACAAAATTACAAGTTGTCATCTTCCATGTAGGATGACACATCATCGTGCCACATCCCACAAAATGACAATATGGAATTTACAATTAATTTACATCATAGGCAATGAATAAATAAATACAATCAAAATAATGCAAGGAATTACCAAGGTTGAGACACCTTAATTCCCAACAAATGCATCACCCATTTTGGCATTGAGAACATTTACTACAATGGAGAGAAGAAGAGAAAAAGTAGATAGACTTGGAATATGTGTAGCCGCTTGAAGGAGATTTGCCTCATTAATTCAAGGTAGGTGAAGGTTGGCCTTTCCTTTCAATTTGTAGGCCCATACTTTTCTGTCCACTCACTATATGTCTTTTCAGATGGCCACTGGAACGAGGTTATCTCTGCAATCCTACCATTATGGCTAATGTACCGAGCATCCAACAAAATCTTTACTTCCTTGCAAAAATATTTCAAAATTTATTTCAACTATGTGCAACTTATCAAGTGCTAGGCTTAACATCTTCATAGTTGGGTTGGCCTTGGTACAACAAGTAGGAATTAACTTGTTGGCATTATCTTCAATTTTTGCCCTCCACTTATCTAAGTCTTTCACTTGTCCACCATCATCCAAAATACTTGGCAACCACCTTGTATCCATCTTTTCTATAGCATGCTTCTTCTCTACCAAAACTTTATCTAATCTCAACTAAAAACTGGCAACTTTCTCAAAATGTTGCAACATATCCTTTACCAGCTTTAGCTCAGGGGGTGCATGTGTATCAAATCTTGAACATCTAAGGAGATCCCTAACCTCTCCAGTTCTTAGTAACCATCTTGTTTTCACAACTGAGAGCCTTTCTTTATCCGATTCATGTTTTTCATAGGCAATCCGCAATTGTGAATAAGACCTCTAGGTCTCATCTAGTCTTGCCAAGAGTTTAGTCACCCTATTATGTATCAAATTGGTGACCATATCCTTTACTGTATTCTTTTTCTCATCCTCCAATTTCTTCACCTCCTCCTTTAGCTCTTTGATTTCAATCAATAGAGGCTCTATATCAACTGGGAAGGACTCAGTTGTTGGGATCACTGGTGGGGGAGCGGAAGTACTAGCCCCTAATGACAATTGCTCCTTGCATCTATTTAGCTTTGCAACTACCTAGGCATATTGTAGCAGTAGCTCATTATGATCTTTCTGCAACTTGTTTGTGACTGCCTCTGCAAATTGTGTAGTCTAGACATTGAAACTTGCAGCTTGGGGGGAAGGGGTGTTAGATACCCTCTTAATTATCACATCTCCTACTAATTCCCCCAATTCAACCCTAGGTTTGTTATTACTTGGGGCTAGAGCCTATATGGCCAATGTCTCAAACCTAGGATTGAAGATTGCACTCGAAAGAGCCTTATCTATTTGTTCACCTGTCACATCAGAGTCATCTCTGATAATTGTATCAAATGCAATTGCATCTAACAAGGTCCAGTGAGGAAGGAACAGGATATTACTCTTAGCCACCAATGCCCTCCCCTCCTCTGGAGTCATTTTTCTTATGGATTGATTGACTTCTTTCAACACCCTTTAGGTGATGGCCTCATATTCAGTGGGATCTGCTCCACTCTTACCATCTTCAATCCTCTTTTGAAACTTTTCACTTCTTACTTTCAGTACATAGCTCCTGAATTTAGTAGTATTTATAAATTCATGTCATCCTCTAAAAATTTATTGCAAGCCATTATTCTAACATCTTCAATGTCTACATTCTGGCTTCTCATTGTCCTTACTACCCTATTTTCAGGGGATGAATATGGCCTTACTCTATCAGGTGAATTCACCTGATGGGCAACTTCCTGCACATGTTCTATTGCTTCCCCCTCTAAATCTACCACCTCAATCTCTTCTGGATTTTCCAAATCAATAATTTTTGCTTTCTCAGCAAGGGGAGGGACATCTGATTCCATTTTCACATCATATCCACCTCTGGAACAACTAGCCTAATATGATGACCCTTCTTCTCATGCAGGAGCACTGGTAATTAGTTGCTCTACATTATCTAGCATTTTCTGGATTCTCTGAATAGGGTCCTACACTTCTGCAAAGGCACCCGGATATGTAGCATTTATACTTTTCCTCATTCTTTCACCTACCATTATTGTGTCCCACTTGATTCTCAAAGTGTGGACATCATTCATTGTGAAGTGGTTTCTGACAGGTTCCTCATTTAGGTCAACCTGATGAGGATACCTTGGCCTTTGTTTGTTGACCTTCACCCTGTTAATGAAGCCCTCGGGGTCAAAAATCCTTGGATTCTTAAAATACATCCCAAAACACTGCATTATTGAATTAATCTGATCAAGCCCACTCTTGTTAGCTATTAAAAAATCACTAAATCTGAGGGAAGCGGGAAAAAATAAGCCCTTCTTATGTCTCCTCAGATGCTCCTTATCTGAATCATTCAATTGCCTAATGATATCTAAGAATGCCACTCTCTTAGGCACATATTTAGGCAAGATATGGGGTAGGGTCTCACATCCATAGACCCTGATGCAAGTAGTGTGCTCATGAAAAAACCAGTCACCCCAACTGTGCTCAATCCCCAAGTAAGGAGTCATGTCCAAAGGCCTTAGAAAATCCAATATATCTGGATGCGATCTCTCTCCCTCTGGCTCTAGGAAACCAAGAATCCTTCTCACAAAATACTCCTCAAAAATTATATAATTAGCAGTAGTACAGTGCATATTGTTAGTGGAAAATGTGAACAACAGTCTAAAACAACTAATCATCCAATAACTCAATGGAAATTGATGTAAATACAAGTAAACAAAGATTATACCTTTGAATATCATTTTACCTCTTGATTTTGATGGTAATGGAGCTCTCAAAAGTGTGTACTTCCTTGCTGCTAAAGATGACAAGAGTAGAATGGTTGTAGGTGGACAATGCAATGGAGATTACATTACAATGCAATACTAATGGAGATGGATTGATGGAGACATGATTGGATGATTATTATGATAATGAGGTTATGTAAATGCAAATGGAGATAACTTTTCCAAAGACACACTGGTAAGATTCCTGCAGAGTAAGATTACGAATGCTTGAGTGGATACAAATGGGTGTGAAGACCTTGCTTATATAAGCTGAGGGAAGACCAAATCCAAGTGTTAATAGATCCATGACTGGAGGAATTACCTATGAGGTGTATGGTTGAGAAGACTTGAGAGAATGTGCGTGAATCAGAAGAGGACAAGTGTCCAAGCCTTCTTCATGAGTTATGGGAGTTAATAGAATAGATTGAAGAGTTAACTGAGATGATTGATCAGTTAACTGGGTTGATTGGGGAGTCAACAGAATAGATTGATCAGTGAACTCAATTGACTAATTAGTTAATATATTTGATTGATTAGTTAACTAATTTGACTGGAGGAGAAATAGGACATGTGGGTGAGGGGATATTAGCTAATTAAATATTAAAATATTTAATTATGTGTGCAACATGGTGAGGTGGAAAGGTGAGGTGGAAAGGTGATGTGGAATGGTGAGGTGGATTTATGGAATTAGGACTTAGGATAGAGGAATTTAGGATTAATTAAATAATTTAGAATTATTTAATTGGATGAGACTATAGAAGAATTAGGGAATTTAATTAAATAAATTGATTTTATTTAATTATTGGAGGGATGTGAATCATTTAAATAAATTAGGATATTTATTTAATTGATAGGAGAATGGGAATTAAAATAAATTTTAAAATATTTATTTAATTCGACTTAGCCATTTTTAGGTGTATACACATATCTAGCATGCAAGTCCACACCTGTACTGGTAGCATGTTTCCTTGGGCATTTGTCATTTTGACATGCAAATTCTGGTGCCACATCCCAGACAGAGCAAACAGAAGCATGTGGCACAGCATTGAATACCATGTGAATTCAACATGGGCATTCGCAGTAGATAGCTTGCTTTTGATTTCTGACATCTGCTTGTACATTCTATCTGCAATGTAGGTGGCATAATCATATGGCTCTTTGGTCTCTTGGCTTTGAATGTCTACTACCATCATCATTAGAGAGATGGGCATTTTATCTGAGGCATCCCTACCTAATACCTAACACAAATCGTGATAAGTTCTAACAAAATAATCCATGAACAAGCTGCAATGGAAAGGCTCCTATTCACTGGCCGAAATCTTCACCAGTTTGCCATCAACACCCCTTGGCCTATACTTGGCCAAGTTGAATTCCCTATAGGCACGTTTAAAAGTTTGATATTTCTTCTTTAAAGCACTCAAGTCAATTGGCTTACTAGCCGCAGGGTTCAGGTTAAATACAATGGCTATGTACCCTTTGGTGAACTTGATCAATTTTATGCCATTTCTTGCTATGACCGTCCTCGTGTTAGGATCATATCTCATTGCTATTGCCCTAACTAGGTTAGGATTAGGGAATACATTGGAACAACTGAGCTTGGCCAAATCAAATTTCTAGGCATGACAGATGGGGGCCTTATAATTCATTCTTTTGTGCCAGTGCTCAAATAGGATCCAACCAGGAATAGGCAGTATAGCATCTCTACAGTTGTAACAAAAATCAAGGAACTTATCATCGGGCCCACCTAGACCATGCAAATTTTGGGCTCTTCTGGCAAAGCCTGGGAGCTGGATCATAAGATCCTCATCTAAGCCGTGCTTAGAGGTACAGGGCTAACTAGCTTGACTCATTTTTCAAACTGATCTTAACAAGCTAGGGTTTCTTTTATAGGGATTTTTCTACCTCCTTAATCAAGCAGTCTACTTAAAGTATGCCAAGCATAAGGAGATAGAATGAACTTACTGTTTAATGCTTGCAGGAGTCTAGATTCTGTTCTTTGCATGCTTGATAATTTGTTGCGTATCTAAAATCTGTATGTGCCTAAAGAAATTATGTGCAAAGCCCTAAATTTCTTCCTTTTATGCTTCGTAGCATAGCCTCTAATCCATTAATGGAGGTATCCTTGGCTATAACCTTTCATTCGTGTCACATGGCACCCTCAACGTTCATCATAAAAGGTTAAACCTGCACCGTTGATTTGAATTCCTTACTGCAAGATCCACGACCATCATTTACTCACGAGATTTGAAAATCTTGGTCATCATAGTTGAAAAGTCTTCGACCTTTCAGGACGAACCACATCAGATGTACTTCCTTCGCTGACCGCATCACCTTTTGTTTGGCCTTAACACGTGGCATCACTTCGCAGCGTCGCAACTGACAGTGGGCCACCACTTTACCTACCCTACGCCGGTGCGATAAAGCCTCCACACATCTTTACTTCATTTTCTTTTGAACTCCTTTGTAAAATGAGGCCACGTGTCGCGATCTCACGACTACGCTGCGAAGATTCCTTCTTGGCAAAATACTCCTGCAACGAAGCGCAACCGTTAGATTAAAACTTTCCCTTGGACCACTCTTATATTGGCATTTGGCAACATACGGTTGGCAAGTGTAGGATTCCTAATGTAACATGATGTAAGCATAGATCCTTTGACAGGTGTCACCATGTCGTGGCCGCGCAATGGGGTGGTGACGTCATTGATGATGCGCTGCGATTTTCATTGTATTAAGCCATTTAAACTACGAGAAGACATAGGACATGGCTTTAAGTTTTCATGGGCCATAGGAGGTAAAACCTAGGACACAGGGTCGGTCACCTAATGGGAATGAAGGCTTAAAGTCACAGCTTAAGGGATTGGAATCCTACCACAAGCGGTCAACAAGGAAATAGGAATAAAGCACATGAGCTTAGGAGCTTAGGTTTAATAGACCTTCTAAAAAGGAAAATACTTATAACTTTACGAACCTAAAACCCTAAACCCTAAAGGGGGAGTACCACCATGCTCAAAGGACTTTGCTTATGCAGGCATAAATAGAGGATGATAGAGTCAAGCCCTTAGAAGGAATCATTGACACATATCCCAACATTCTAGTCACCACACAAGAAACTCCCACACCTTCGACTGAAGATCAACCTATTGCAACAAAGATGTTGGGAATTAAGGTGTCTCAACCTTGGTAATTCCTTGTATTAATTAATTGTATGTATTTATTTATTTCCTATTAATGTATTTTGGATGCAAGTCTTGTTTCGTCATCTTGTGGGAGTTGGCATGGTGATGTGTCATCCTACATGGAAGGTGACCACATGTAATTTTGTCCTCACATGAGGAGATAGGCATCCCACTTACTAGTAGAGGTATTTTTCCATGTGTCGGCACTTGACTAGTGTGTAAGTGAATCTTGACCTAAACGGTTATGACAAATTCCTATGACAAAATCTATGATGCGTAAGAGTAGTAAATGGAAGGATCTATGACAGGTGAAGACATGTGTCGCAAGGCATCTTGGAAGAAGGCATCTTTGGGTGCCCCAAGGAGGGTGATGATGTGTTGTAAGTAGAATATGCTATTTTTAGGTAGTTATGATAGATTCTCTTACAACTGTAAGAGCTATCAGTTATGACGGATTCTATGACAGTCGTAAGATGTGTAAGAGCATCTGTCATTACCCAACTTGGGAATAGGCGACCTTATTGGGATGGGGTGATGTGACAAGTGTCATGACCATGATGCAGTTTTGGACAAATGTCCCTAAGCGTGGGTTTTGGGCCATGAGGCCAAGTTGGACACCCATCTCAAGGAAAGTACATTTTTTCCTTGTAAACTTCTATTTAAGCAGGTGCTTGGAGAGGAGATGTATTATGTGATTGATAGGTACTGTTATGCTATTGGATTGTCTCCAGATACGAGTGTCAAAGACTCCTGTAAAGACTTGCATTGCAAGTGTGTTGTAAACTTCATTGTTTAGATAATACATTGTGCAGGTTTTGGAGTGTGGGGTTTTTCACCCGTAAGGGTTTTCCCCAATTTATATCTTGTCTCTCTCTCTTATGTCTTACATTCTTGTGTTGTGTATTGCTGTAATATCTCCATTGTTATGTTAACATTGTTGTAACTGTAAAGATTAAAACAAATTTGCACTCATCTCTCCTCTTTAGATTAGTGTAGGAAGCAATTTCTGCACACCTAGCTTCCTTTTAGTTGGTATCAGAGCTTAGCCAGTTTTGGTTCTAACTGTTGGGTAGGGGTTTTTTGAGCTAATCTTAGGTTGAGTGGGAGTCTATGCAGAGTATTCTCAAATCTTGTTGCAGGAAGGAGATGGCAAGCACATCCAAAAGATTAGAGGTGGAGACGTTTAACGGCACAAATTTTGAGTTATGGAAAATTAAGATGGAAGACATGCTTGTTGATTGAGACCTATGGGAAACTGTTTCTGGTGTAAAACCAACTGCAATGGCACAAGCTAATTGGGATCTCAAAGATCAGAAGGCTAAGGGTCTTATAAGACTCAGTCTAGCTGACTATGTCCTGTTAAATGTCCATGAGGAGAAGACCACGAAAGATCTTTGGAAGAATCTAGGAGATGTTTATCAGGCCAAATCCCTGGTGAACAAGATTTTTCTGAGAAAGAAGTTGTATTCTCTGAGGATGGAGGATGGAGGATCTGTTATAGATCACCTGAATGCTTTCAACATGTTAGTTGCACAATTGACTTCAATTGGTGTGAAGATGGAGGAGGAGGATCGGTGTATGACCTTGCATTGTTCTTTTCAGACTCGTGGGATCATCTTGTTATGGCTATTGGGAGCACCACATCCACTTTCAAAATGGATGAAGTGGTTTCTTCGCTATTATCTGAAGAGATGCAGAGAAAATCCTCTGAAGCAGCCAAAGAGGCTCTTGCAGTTTGTGGAAGACCCAAGGAGAAAGGGAAAAAGAAGGACAAGAAAGATGAGAAGGGTAGATCCAAATCCCATGGGAGATCCAAATCTCCTGGAAAGTCTAAAGCTCTCTGTTGGAATTGTGGAAAAACTAGGCATTTCTAAAAGGAATGCAAAGAGGAAAAGAAAAAGAAGAAGAATGTCCCAAACTCAGATTCTAACAAGTCACAAGATGATGGTGGTGCCTTCATCATAGCCTTGGCCACCCATGCATCTGATGATGTGTGGTTGATTGATTCTGGTGAATCATTCCACGTGACCTCACATCGAAGCTGGTTCACAAAGTATGAAGAGTTCGATGGTGGAAGAGTGTACCTAGGTGACAACTCTCATCTGAAGATTGTTGGTCATGGAAGAGTCTCAATCTAATTCCCTGATGGATGAGTGAAGGCGATCACTGGGGTCATGCACTTTCTAGGCTTGGCACGGAACCTTCTTTTTGTAAGTAAATTGAATGATGCAAGTGTGCAAGTTATCTTTTTGAAGGATGGATGCAAGATGACTAGAGGATCTATGGTGCTTGTGAAGGGTACTCGAAGAGGTACTATGTTTTAGCTAGAGGCATGCACTTCACAATGTAATAGTTCTTCTGACTCGAAGAAAAGAGCTACACTCACTTCATCCCCACCATTGGAACCGGCAGTGAAAAAGTCTGTTGTAACAAATTCTTATGGTAGTGCATTTTGGGTACCCAAGGATGCTCATGTTATGGAAGTTAAACTTCCTACTAAAAAGACAATGTTATGGCATAAGAGATTTGGCCACATTGATGAGAAGGGTCTTAGAAACCTGAAAAATAAAAACCTCGTTGAGGGGTTAAATGATTGTAGTCTCGAGTTTGACTTTTACAAACATTGTATATATGGAAAACAAAACCGTGTTCAGTTTTACTCTAGTTCTCACAAGTCTTCTGATGTGTTGGACCTTATTCATTCTGATGTGTTTGGTCCTGTTAGTATTCCTTCAATTTCCAAATCTGTATATTTTTTATCTTTCATAGATGATTACAGTAGAAGGACATGGATTTATTTTCTCAGAAGCAAGTCTGAAGTCTCTAGTCAGTTCAAAGAGTTTAAAGTTTTTGTTGAGAATTAGACTAGTAAAAAGATTAAGTGTTTGAGGACTGACAACGGTGGTGAGTTTTGTTTAGCAGAGTTTGATAAGTTTTGTAAAGAGTAAGGGATTGAAAGACATAAGACAACTCCATACACCCTGCAGCAAAATGGAGTTGCAGAGAGGATGAACAGGACACTAATGGAGAAGGCTAGGAGTCTGTTTAGTGGAGCAAGCCTCAAACAAAAGGTTTGGGCTGAAGCTGTAGCCACTACTTGCTAGCTAATAAATAGGTCTCCTACATTAGCTCTTGTTGGTAAGACACCTATGGAGGTGTGGTCTGGTAAGAAGCCTTCAATTAGACATCTTCGTGTTTTTGGTTGTGAGGCATATGCACATGTGCCTAGGGAGAAATGGTCTAAATTGGAGAACAAGGTTGTTAAGTGTATTTTCATTGGCTATGGTGTCGATGTGAAAGGATACAAGCTTTGGGATCTTGTGGCTGAAAAAGTGTTGTATAGAAGTGTTATTTTCAAAGAGCTAACACCTTCTTCCATTTTTCTACAGCCAAAAGAAACAGAAAATAAAGAGGATGTGGTTCAGTTTCCTTCTAGCCCTAAGAAGACTGAACCGACAAACCCTGTGAGACCTGATGATGAGGAGAGATCTAGCAACTTTGAAAGCTTAGAAGAAGAAGCAGAACCTCAACCTCAGCGTTTGAGGAGGTCTACACGAACAAGGAAGCAACGTGATAGGTTTGGTTATTCATTACTTGATTCTAGTTGTGCTTTTGCCTTTCTTACTAATACTGATGAGCCTAGAACTGTGACAGAGGCTATGGGCATGAAAGATGCAGGTTCCTAGAAGGAGGCCATGGAAGATGAGATGGATTCTTTGGAGAAGAATAAAACTTAGGACTTGGTGCCTTTGCCTGAAGGACAGAAACTTGTTGAATGCAAATGGGTGTTCAAGAAGAAATTTGGTGCAGATGGTAGTGTTGAAAAGTACAAGGCCAGATTGGTTGCGAAGGGGTACTCACAAGTGGAGGGAATTGATTATGGTGAAATTTTCTCTCCCATTGCAAAGATGACATCTATTTGGTTCTTGTTATCTCTTGCAACAGCTTATGACTTAGAGGTGGAGCCGATGGATGTGAAAACAACTTTCCTTCATGGTGATTTAGAGGAAGAGATTTGCATGTCACAGCCATAGCATTACATAGAGAAAGGTAAAGAAAAATTGGTTTGCAAACTGAAGAAGTCTTTGTATGGTTTGAAGTAGTCTCCTAGGATGTGGTATATGAAATTTGATGCCTTTGTGTTGTTGATTGGATTTCTAAGATCAAAATCAGATAATTGTGTGTATTAAAAATTTGACAATGATCGCATTCTCATTATTGCATTGTATGTTGACGATATACTGTTAATTGGGAATGGTAAGAATATGATTTCTGATTTGAAGTCTTAGTTGTCAACACAGTTTGAGATGAAAAATCTAGGGGCAGCCAGGTACATTTTGGGAATGGAAATCAGAAGAGACGGAGCTAACAGAAAACTTTGGTTAAGCCAGAGTAAGTATGTGAAGACCATGTTGGATAGGTTCAGTATGACAGATTGTAGACCATTGTGTGTTCATGTTTCGTTAGGGACAAAGTTATCTGTTAATGATTGTCCAAAATCTCCTTCTAAGGTGGAGTACATGAGAAGAGTACCTTATGCTAGTGTTGTTGGTAGTTTGATGTATGCCATGGTATGCACAAGACCAGACATTGCCCAAGTAGTGGGAGTCCTTAGTCGATTTATGGCTAATCTTGGATGGGTACATTGAGATGTAGTAAAGAGAGTGTTTAGATATTTAAGGGGTACTTCCAAGTATTCCATATGCTATCATGGTAATCCTACAGGACCTCTGCATTCTATTTGTATTCGTGGATTAGTGGATTCTGATTGGGCGGGTGACATTGACAACAGGAGATCCACTAGTGCTTACGTGTTTACTATGTTCGGTGGTGCAATTAGTTGGATGAGTAAGTGGAAACCTATGGTCACTTTGTCCACGAAAGAAGTTGAGTATATGGCAGCAACTCATGCTTGCAAGGAAGCCATTTGGCTTAAGATATTGTGTTCAGATATTGGTGTTGATGTAGGACAGTTTACAATCTGTTGTGACAGTTAGAATGTGATTTTCCTAGCAAAGAATCCAACTTTCCATGCTAGAACAAAGCATATTGATGTACAATTTCACTTCATGCGAGACATGGTAGAGGATGGGAAGGTGAATTTGGAGAAGGTAGACACTTTGAAGAATGTTTTGGATGCATTGACAAAACCAGTAGGCACAGAGAAGTTTAGATGGTGTTCGAAGTCTATGGGTCTCTCGGCCTATAGCAGTTAAATCCTGTCATTTCTATTGGCTCTTACAAGGTGTTCAACAAGTGGGAGAATGTTGGGAATTAAAGTGTCTCAACCTTGGTAATTCCTTGTATTAATTAATTGTATGAATTTATTTATTGCCTATTAATGTATTTTGGATGCAAGTCATATTTCGTCATCTTGTGGGAGTTGGCACGGTGATGTGTCATCCTACATGGAAGGTGACCACATGTAATTTTGTCCTCACATGAGGAGATAGGCATCCCACTTAGTGGTAGAGGTATTTTTCCATGTGTCAGCACTTTGACTAGTGTGTAAGTGAATCTTGACCGAAACGGTTATGACAGATTCCTATGACAAAATCTATCTATGACACGTAAGAGTCATAAATGGAAGGTTCTATGATAAGTGAAGACATGTGTCGCAAGGCATCTTGGAAGAAGGCATCTTTGGGTGCCCCAAGGAGGGTGATGATGTGTTGTAAGTAGAATATGCTATTTTTAGGCAGTTATGACAGATTCTCTTACAGCTATAAGAGTTGTCAGTTATGACGGATTCTATGACAGTCGTAAGATGCGTAAGAGCATCTGTCATTGCCCAACTTGAGAATAGGCGACCTCATTGGGATGGGGTGATGTGACAAGTGTCATGACCATGTTGTAGTGTTGGACAAGTGTCCCTAGGCATGGGTTTTGGGCCATGAGGCCAAGTTGGACGCCCATCTCAAGGAAAGTACATTTTTGCCTTGTAAACTTCTATTTAAGCAGGTGCTTGGAGAGGAGATGTATTATGTGATTGATAGGTACTATTATGCTGTTGGATTGTCTCTAGATACGAGTGTTCAAAACTCCTATAAAGACTTGCATTGCAAGTGTGTTGTAAACTTCATTGTTTAGATAATACATTGTGCAGGTTTTTGAGTGTGGGGTTTTTCACCCATAAGAGTTTTCCCCACGTTATATCTTCTCTCTCTCTCCTGTCTTACATTCGTGTGTTGTGTATTGCTACAATATCTCCATTGTTATGTTAACATTGTTGTAATTGTAAAGATTAAAATGAATTTGCACTCATCTCTCCTCTTTAGATTAGTGTAGGAAGCGATTTCCGCACACCTAGCTTCCTTTCAAAAGACAAATCAGATTTTAGAAACCATGCTTACATGGAACTATTCTATGCCTATATATAAAGTTGTCAAAAAGGGTTACCTCCTACAACAAGCCAAATGGTTCACCAAGAAACAACTAGAAGTCAAGGATTTGCACCTACTTCCTAGACTCAATGCAATCAAGACTATTGCTCCACAAGGAAGACTAATTAATCCAAGGAGATTCATCAATATCATGGCTTGTGATAATTGTGGAGATATTTCTTTAGTCCACGGTATACTAGAGTACCTTCTGGATGCTCAAGATAACACAACGATTATCCATCCTTCTCCAACAATTTCCACAACACTCCAACAATGGTATAGAGCACTCTTCTAGAGATCAAAGACTTCTATGGTAACCATACTTTATCTAAACACTATGGTTTCTACCATGGCTTCAACAAGGTCAAACACACCTCTAGGCCAAACTATGAAGTCCAATTCACACATTTTTCTTATCACATTATTCTAAGCATCACACTAAGGCCATCAAATAGTGTAGTCACTGTAGTGACCCAAGTGGCACTCTTGTAGCTTTTAGTGATCCAAATGGAACCCCTAAGGTTTGTGCTATACCAAATCAGCTACCAACATGTCTCACAACTAATAAACAGTTCAATGTCACACCACTGAACTGTCATGAGATGAAGAGTCACACATGGAATAGTTCAACTTATATAGATGATTGTTAACCTTCACGACATAAATCTATGTAAATTATATATCTACATATCTTTATCTTATGTAGATAAGCAGATAGATAGATAGATAAATTAAAAACTAAACTAGAAGTAGTAGCCATATACCTTTCTCAAGGGTATGCCATGTACAAAATGATAGATAAATAATAATACATTTATTGTTCATTTTATATCTCTTTGTATCTTTTCTCTATTGTATCTAGTAAGCTTTTGCATACACATACAAATTCATCTAGATCCACATCTAGAGAGTTGTCTAATGGATATCACTCTAAACCTCAATCACACAAGATACTTGCTTAAAATATCAATTTTAACTTTTAAATGAAACACATATAATATGCTCTTTTTTAATTTATTAATAATTACCTTATGTTATTAACTCATAAATAAGTGTTCATCACACATTGAGTGCAAATGTTAGTTAAGAAAGTTCTTGTCACCTCCTATTTGGAACTTATGACTTTCTATTCATAGAATGCATTTAATAATGCTATAAATCTCCAAATTTTAAGCGAGTTCCTACCTTCTCCTTTTTGGGACTTACTATTCATTTAATTTCTCTATTAATATTAAGTGGTCTATTTAGAGTGACATTTTTGTAAGGATCAGGTTGGTTATTTGCTAGCCACTCATTCCATGATGGGTATAGGACTAAAATCATTTTGTTTTATTTCATAATGTTCAAAGGAAAAAAGTTGTTTGATGAGACCATACCCATTTACAAATTTTTGACATTTAAAAGAATTATATCGGTTATATTGTGAAAATGTAAAAATATTTAATATTTGTTAGGTAAGAACTTTTTTTAGTACTTATACATGGTAGTTAGTTTAATTTAGTTGGTTGAATGACTTTTTTTAAGAGTAATAGATTTTCATAATCTATATAAGTAAGATCATAGATATTTTTAAGTTAATTGTGTGGATATTTTTGAATCATTGTTTCAAATCACATTCTATAGTTCATTATTAGAAAATAACAAAGGCCACAAAATGTAGAGTGTGTTTTTTTTTACAAGACATAAGTTTAATGCTCACTATAAACATTAGAGATGAGCTTGTCATAATTATTAAGATTTGGAAAAGAGTTAAATTCAAAAATTATTATGAATATTCAACCTACAAAATTAACCATAAATATTGAAATTCCAAAAAACCTAAATTCAAAAATTAATTATAAATATTTTTTTTATTGAAGAAAAGCATGATACAAAGGAAAATTGCAGTCAAAGACTGCTAAGAAGAACAGAAACAACAATCACAGGGTTGACAGCCATAGAGCTGACAGCCATGATACAAGCTGACAGCCAAGCAAAACACAAACAGCGACAGTCAACTACCAACAGGCAGCCCAAAGACTACAGAAAACAACCAATAAGATCTACTACAACCAACAATTATAGATTACAAAATAGGAAAATATAAGCTTGCTAATACAAAGGCATAACAGCAAATGAAGATCCCTGAACCTTGTGATGTCTGTGTTGATAACTGAGAGGGGGGGTGAATCAGTTATCTTAATTATTTCAGTTTTCTGAACTTTCTTAACTATTAATGTAGCATTAATTCAAATAAGCAAACATAACCATGAAATGGAAATACACATGACAAAATATTTTTGACGTGGAAACCCTGTTAAGGGAGAAAACCACGGGGTGATTAACCCAAGATTGTATTCTCTGTTAGAAGAATAGAAATACAAAATGGCACTTGCCAATTAGGGCTCACTGCCCGAGCACACTGCTCACAAGAGGCTCACTGCCTACAATAGTTTATACAAGAGAATTAGATACTTGAACTGATGAGAAGCATCCACATATGCTAAGGTTCAGTTCCGATTAAGCTCAATATACTGATCTGCTGCACTTCATTCTTACTCTCTTAGGTGCTACTATCCTGTTACATTCCGGACCTGTCTTACTATCTTCGCACTGCTCTTCTGCTTTTATTCACACAACATAATTCACGACACATGCCTTCATACCGAAATCAATCTGGTATATATATCTGCATCAAGGATTTCATCCACTTTCTAGTCGGCATTTGGAATAGTTGTAGACATGATATTTCCACAGTCCATAATAGTAGTGCTTGTGTTTCTGGGAAAACTGTGTTTGCTTTTTTATCTCAACGTTTCGGATCACACTCCATGATCCATCATCAGGAGGAAAGAAGGAGAATGCACATAGTCCATATTTATCCAAATTCTGATCTGTCGGCTGAATCCTTACTTATCAAGTGATGCGTATCAAGGAGATTCTTATAGAAGTCATCTAACATGTCGGCCAATCATGAATGATACCTTAAGAACCTTGATCACCATCAATATCTCATCCGGAATAATTTTGATGCTCTGTCGGTCAGTTCTTCCTCTGTCTACTCTGCCAAACCGGAACCCAATACTCACTCATGCCTCTTCATTGTTCCATGACCGGAGGCTCAATCCCTAGAATCTATCAGTCAAGGTACTCCTCTTGACTTTCCCAAATCTGCACATTACCGAGATACTTCCTCTGAGAGATCCGGACCTGTCTGTGGACCTTGTTGTCTGCTCTGTTCTTGCTTACCAGACCCAAGTATCCTTCAATCTGACTTCCGCTAAAGATACACTATGTCCTGCGGATGTGTGGAATGGTCTTTGTTGCCATCAATGACAACACCAATGAAGCCACACAAAGTCTCTTGCCAACAGTCTAAAGAAGAAACATAACCAAACATTAAATCATATGAAGTCTCGCACCATTTGATGCATCTACAGAGCAGCTAATAGCCCCTGGAAAAAGAGAGAAAGTTCTTTGCAACCCTCTGAGGGAGATCAATTGCCTCAAAAACCACTTTGCCATTGCACCTTCCTTTGCCTTCCTCTGCAATTGCTCAGATTACTCCCAGCAGCCTTTAAGATTACTGTCTTCTATCGTGAGCCCAAAAGGGAGCCCTTTTGACCTCTTTCTTGCCACAGTCAACCCTTTTTCCAATAAGATGAAGGACCTATCTGTTGGACTATCAAGCACCATGGTAATTTATTCCCTCTTCCTTACTTCCATCATTACCTCTCCCCTGAAGAAGCAGTAGCATATACAAAAAGACACCAACGAAGACCTTCAGAATGACTAAATTGACCAGCAGCATGATTGAACACCATTGATATAGCTGAGTCTCCACCCTGAGTACTTCATGAATAATTCACTCCTTGATGTCATTCCACATTGGCATGGATGTCATGTCTCTTCCCATCCAATAAAGTGGTGAACTAAGAAACTGAAAGATTCACAAGCTGGAGAGACAAATTAGTAGAGACCATTTGGGTTTCAATTTGTAGAGGAAGAACAGTGTTAGAGAAAATAGCTAAACAACGCAGTTTCCAAATTAAGTTGATTATGACATGTCTGCATGTGTGGGAGAGGAGATCGAATGATGACAAGGCACCCAGGAGGGCTGCTTTCCAAGACCATGCTCGAGGGAAGAGGGAAGGTAGAGAGGTGAAAAGGGAGTGCCACAACTGACGAGCATAAGTGCAAAACCAAAAAGCATGCGAGAAGCAGGGAGATAAATTTGAGGCAGTTACCAATGGGTAGCTTAACATGAAGCACTTTCCACCCCAAGAGCTATGGTTGAGTGTCTACTTTGGACTTTCAAATTTGAAGGTTGAGCTAATTCCATTTGGACCGGTGGAAGGTACAGTTCCATTTAGCATTGAGCTAAGGCAAGATGGTGATTAAGGGAAGGAGTTGTTTGTAAATGGATCTAAGAGGTAAAAAATGGATGCTGCAAGTATTAGGCCACTTCCAGTCATTCAAGAAGTTAGCATGGCAGTCCAGGGATAGCAAGCTGCAAAGTTCAGGTGAAACTAGTTGTTGAATATCAAGAAGCGGCTGCTTGTCAGAGGGGGAGAGGTGGAATTGGGTTTTGAGGAGTGGCTAAGATTTCTATTGAAAGGTGGTAAGGTCCCATAAGTCCCAAAAAAATTGGATGCCTTTTTTAAAAAGGCATTTTCCTTTAAAACCAACAATAGTACCAAGTGGTCTACCATTTAGTTGGATCAACTAATTCCACCAAATAGAGGAATTAGCAAAGCTTAAGCCATGGTTGAGGGACTGATCAAACCAAACGAGTCTTTTTGAGGTGATCTGCCAAGCTTTCCAAATGGAATTGAAAGGAGTAGACCCGTGGGTTTTGAAAAAAGGAGCTAACAAAAGTTTGTCATTCCAGCTGACAGTGTCCCAAGGTTGACCAACTGAGGCGAACTGTATGCGATATCTAACCAGTTTCTTCCAAGGGGCATCTCCCTCCAAAGCTCTGACTACCCACTTAGAAGTCAAGCAAATACCTTGTGAGTACGGATCAATGATTCCTAGACCCCCTTTGTCCTTTGGTTGTATGCAATGATGCCAAGAAGTATATGGCAGTCCCCTTTTGTTCCCCCATTTAGCCCATAAAAAACTCCTAATAAGTTGTGTTAGCTGATTATAACATGTTTTCGAAGGCAGCCAACAAGACGAAATATAAACATGACTAGCGAGTAGAATTTTGTTTGCCACTTGGATGTGACCAGCCATGGATAAGAATCTATTAGTCCAGTTCAAGAGTTTGCCTTTGATTTTATTTAAAAACCATTTCCACATGTCTTTGAGAGAAACTCCAATACCGAAGGGAATGCCAAGGTATCTAGTGACTGAGCCATGTTTTATTTCTTTCCATTCAGATGGGGTCCATGCCGGGATGGAGGTTGGGGCGAGTCATAATAAATTTAGTTTTGTGCATAGCCAATTTAGAACCTGAAATGGTACAAAATAGATCTAGAGTATCAATGGTGTTAGTCACCTCCTAAGCTGAGTTTTGGATAAAAAGCATACTATCATCAGCAAAGTGGGAATTGAGTGTGGTGGCATTATTTGGTAAGTATACCCCACGGATAAGCTTGTTGGCATGCACATGGTGGAATAAATACCCAAGAGAATCAGCTGCAAGGACATAGAGGAAAGGAGCAAGGGGGCAGCTTTTGGCGGATAGACCTTTGAAGGGGGAATTGGGGGGAAAGGGAGCCATTAACAGCAAGTCGAGCATTAGCATCCATGAATAACATTTTGATATGAGCACGGATTTTAGGACCAAACCCCAACCATTGCATCATGTTAAGGATGAAGGGCCACCAAATGCGATCATAGGCTTTATCGAAATCGAGTTTGACAATAAGAGCATCTTGACCAGTTTGCTGGGCCCATTCAACTGTCTCCCATGCCAGCACAAGGTTGTCTAAGATAAATTTGCCTCCTAAAAATCCAGTTTGCTCTGGTCGCACTATCATTTGGGTAATATATTTAATTCTACGTGCCAAGGCTTTGGTTATAATCTTGTAGGAGGTATTAAGCAAGGTTATGGGTCGCCAACCAACCACAGTGTCTTCATCCTTGCCTTTAGGAATGAGCTTAATAAGACCTTGATTAATAATTGGTCCCAACATTCCAATTTCTTTCCTTCAAGGTACACATTGTAAAAGTCTTCTCGAATGTATGGCCACAATGTCTGGTCAAATTCTACAGGAAGGCCATCCATTCCAGGACTACAAAAAATAAAACAAAACAACAAAAACTACTAAATTCAAAACTTATTATAAATATTTGTCCTACAAAATTTACCCTAAGACAATATTCTCTATAATCATAAGTTTACCTAAATACACTATATCTAAATTATAAACTCAAACTTAAAAAAAACCTTATAAAAAAAGGCATCCTAACATATTACTTAAATTGTTAAAAATTTAAGTAAAACATCATTCAAACATGTGGTAAAGTTTGTTTGACTTTTAAAATTTAAAAAGAAAAAAAAACATATTTAAAACAAGAAGTAAGCAAATCGTTTAGAAAAGTTCAGCAATACCTAAACTAAATCTTGTGACATCATTACCGTTTAAGGCATTGAGTATTCTATAGAAAAGTAGAGCAAGCTAAGCGTGATATGTTTTTCTTGACCATTTGTGTGGAGTAAAGAATAAGTCGGCAATATATAAAGATATGGTTGCTTTCCCACCTAACCAATGGGAAAATACTAAATAAAATAAGATGACTTAAAGTGACATTTATCACAGTTCATTTCATGTGAGAAAGTTTAACTTTTTACTTTAGAATTTCCACCTTGAATGTGCCATTGACTCATTCATTTTTTTATTTAATGTTTTTTATTGTTATATTATGGATTTGAACTTGGTATATATTGTGTCTATAATAATGACACTTCAGACTATTATAATAATCTTTCAACTTATATTGACTGATTCTTAAGTGATGTTAATGCTTTTAAAATTCTGACAAATCAATTTATATGGAATAGGTCATCTACATTTTCTAACGTGTATTTATTTACTTTGGAAGATGATCATTGGTTAATTGAGGGATAGTTCATTGTGAAAACAAGGAAATGGATCATACTAAATTAGTTGAGGGAAAAAGATTATGTGAATTTTATATAATAATTCTTGATATTGGGAGGTGCTTTGTGCATCTTAGAGGTTAACTTTATCTAGAATAATTTTGAATATAAAAGATAAAGGTAATACTTAATAATTATTTGGAGGAAAATCATCCTTAAAAAAGAGTTTTTTTTTAATCAAATGAAGCAAACTAATTATAAGAAACAATTACAAGGTAGCAAAAAAGAACAGCAGCTGTAGAGACAAACACAGCTGTAGAGAGCAATAGAGAAGAGGCAACAAACACAAAACTATCGACTGGACGATCATAGAAGTAGTCACATTCGAACCCATACCAAACTCAGCAAGCCTCCTGGACAGGCCAACAAGCGCCAAACTCAGAAGAGACTTTACAATGAAAACTCACAACAGAAGCCTCTGGAGATCACCATAGCACAGCAGCATCATAATAATTAGTCACAGATCACCCACCCAAAGATAAGAGTTGACTGTTGCTAATTGAATGTGTTTGGATGTGAGGAGCCAAAATGAAACACGGCACAGTAGGCTTATCCTTGACTTGAAGCTGGGAAAGAAGACTCTTGGCCCGCTGTCTGATTTCAGTAGTGCACTGCTCATGTAAAGAGGAAACTAAGCTTATCATCCGGATAAGAAGACTGGAACAGATATAGTGAACTTCAATCTCCAGGGGAGTATAAGAATGAGACAAGGTAGCCAGGCAACGAAACTTCCATATGTGTTTGATTATTATAGGCTGACAAACACTAGAAATCATGTTATGTGAGGAGGAGAATCTGAAAAGAGCAGATTTCCAAGACCAAGAAAAATGGAAGAGGGCAGGTAAGGAAGTCCTAAGCGCTGCCCATAACTTTTTAACATGAGGACAAAACCAGAAACAATGCTTTAAAGACTCAGTCTTACCACAGAAAGGATAGACTAGGGGCGGGATAAGGAATTTAAGGTGGGTACCCACTGGGAGTTTGGCGTGAAGAAGCTTCCAACCAACGAGCTAAGATTGGGAGTTGGCTTCAGATTTCGAAATAAGAAGGCTAAGTTTATTCTAGCTGGCTCAACTGAGATTACATCTCCAAAGAGTGTTAAATCGGTGGGTAATTGGTAAATTAGGCACAAGCTGTCTATACAACACTTTGAGGGGAAAGGCTCTGATACAGCGACCGTTAGGCCACCTCCAATCCTTTAGAAAACAAGAGTGGCTATAAAAAGACATCAGGATAGTGAGGTTAGAAGGAACCATTCTCTGAATTTCCAACACAACAGCCTTGTCTCTGTAACTTAAGTCAAAACATGGCTTGAGTTGTCACCATGATTTCCAAGTAAAACTTGAAATATCCCATAACTCCTTGAACACTCGAATGCCTTTCTTGTAGAGACGCTTAGCCTTGAAACTAGAAATCCTCGCAAGTGGAGTGTTATTAATTTGGATCAGACGGTTCCACCATATCGATGAGGTTGTAAAACTAAGGCCATGGCTGAATGACTGATCAGACCAAGACAACTTGTGTAAAACCAGCTGCCAAGCTTTCCAAATGCTATTAAGAGGGATTGATCCATGGATCTTGAAGTAAGGAGCCAAAAGTATCTTGTCATTCCAATGAACTGTACTCCATGCTTTACCTGCAGCAGTTGTTTGTATACGGTATTGAAGTAAACATTTCTAAGGAGAATTTCCTTCCAAGGCTCTGTCAATCCATTTGGCTGAAAGACAGACCCCTTGTGTGTAAGGGTCAATGATACCCAAGCCGCCCTTATCCTTTAGGAGGATATAGTGAGACCAAGAAGTAACTAGCATACCTTTTTTGTTTCCCCATTTAGCCCAGATAAAATTATGAATGAGCTGAGTTAGCTAATTATAGCATGCTTTTGACGGCAGCCAGCAAGATGAGATGTAAACATGATTAGCCAAGATAATTTTATTCACCACCTGGATCCGCCCAGCCATAGACAAAAAATGGTGTGTCCAAGATAACAGTTTGGATTTGAATTTATTTATGAACCACCTCCCATATCTTTCAAGGCAACTCCAATTCCAAAAGGAATGCCAAGGTATCTAGAAATTGATCCATGTTTATTCTCTTTCCACTCTTTTGGAATCCATGGTGGATGAGGACTGGGTCGTGTCATCCAAAATTCAGTTTTATGCATAGCAAGCTTGGACCCTGACACAACACAATAGTAGTCAAGAATATCAAGTAGGTTGTTGACATCTTCAGTTGAATTTTGAATAAAGATCATACTATCATAAGCAAAGTGGGAGTTAAGGGTAGTACTGTTACCAGGGAGAGAGATGTCATGAATGAGATAATTTGATTAGGCATGATAAAATAGATACCCAAGAGCATCGGTTGTGAGGACATAAAGGAACAGAGCAAGGGGGCAGCCTTGGCGAATGGAGTTTTGGAGGGGGAATTGTGGGAAGAGGGCTCCATTAATCGCCAGTCCAGCATTAGCATCCTTGAACAACATTCAGACATGGGCACAAAGGTTAGGGCCAAATCCCAACCACTGTAGCATTTTAAGAATGAATGACCACCTTATACGATCATAGGCCTTATCGAAATCCAGCTTGAGAATCAAAGCATCTTGAGCTATTTGCTACGCCCATTCTAAAGTTTCCCATGCTAGCACCAAATTATCTAAAATAAATATGCCTCCTAAGAAACCAATTTGCTCCAGCCTAACAATCTCTTGCATAATGGGTTTGATTCGTCTGGCCAAGGCTTTAGCAATAATCTTATATGACGTGTTGAGTAGAGTTATGGAGCGCCAACCGTTCACTGTATCTTCTTGTTTGCCTTTGGGAATAAGATTTATAAGTCCCTGGTTAATAGTAGCTCCAAGAGATCCAGTTTCAATGCCCTCGAGATACACATTGTAGAAATCCTCCCTTATGTAAGGCCAAAGTGAGCAGTAGAACTCAACAGGGAGGCCATCCAAACCTGGGCTCTTCTCCGAAGCCAAAATGTTCAATGCCTCATCAATCTCCTCCAAAGAGAGATAGTGGTCAAGAAACTTGTACTCAAGGCTGAATTTTGCGGGGAATGCAACTGACCAAGTTGTCTTCTAAAATAGGAATTAAGGGATCATTACTTGAATCATCAATAAACAGTTGTTTATATTGCTCATAGAAGGTTTTCATGATCATGTGTTGGTTGGGCTGCATTGAACCTTCCATTTCAACACAAACTCGGGGATGCACTTTCAAACTAGCCCATTGTTAGTGCTTAGTTTGCACCAAATGACCCTTCCCAGTTGAGCTGCTATGTCTTGCAGAAAAGGACAAAAAGCTAGATGAAGGATGAGCAGCTCCACCCACATAGGGTATTTAGACTTTGAGATCCCTTCTGGATGGAAATCAATATCCCAAGCCTGTAGGTAGCATGTCTGGCACATATAATCCATGATCCATAATGGAGGGCTTCTCTAGCGTGTTCTGAATCCATGAAGGTGCAAGCTACACATCCCCTGCCTAATCCCCTGAATGATTCTATGATCCATCCTTGTTTTCCTAGTTTGTACGGGTCCATTTGAAGAAATCTTGTTCAGATGGGATGCCTTTAAGGAAAAATAGGATAATAGAACATGATTTATAATCTTCAATGACATCCACAATATCATCTGGGAATTCGAACGAGATGGTCTTACCTCCTGATGGGTCAGAGGAGGACAAACTATTACCCGCATCCAGTAAGTTGGGATTAGCATGTTGAATATGGTTAGACGACTGGGACCCAGCAACAAGAGAAATCTGAATAGGATTGTCTTGTTGCTGGACTGCAGGGCTGAGGTGAGAGTGATCAATGGTAGGAGTCGCTTTCTGAGCAGCCTCAGGGTCCTCCACCGTTCCTTTTTCCCTGGCCTTTTTCTTCATTGTCATAGGACGTGGATTCAGTGAAGACTAGGGCCTGACAGAGGCAGGCTTGGAAGCCTGTGGCTCCTTAGATCTGGCCGTCGCGGCTGGGGATATGAGAACATAAGACAGTTAAGGTTACTGAAAGCACAAATGGTTAGGGTTTATGCTCGTGTGCTCTCCACACAAATCGCCCTTAAAAAGGAGTTGACATGACTCTAAAATACTTTTCCAACCATTTCTACTTTTAAATTAATAAATATATGTTAATGTTGGAAGTATTTTTACATACAGGGTATATTTGCATAAACTAGATTATTTTTCATTAGCTATGAGAGGTATTTGGGCATATGGGTGAAACCAATTAACAAACCTGAATATGTAAAATAAACTATGTACCTAGGTTTTATATTCAACTTCTAACACCCTTTTTAAATATCAAACTTGTGAATATTGTTACCTACATTTAATTCCATTATTACTTATAATTCTAATGTTCAGAGAGAAACAACTTCATGTATGTGAATTGAGATGCACCCTCAATTCAATAGACTTACAATTAATAGTGGGAATGGTCTCACTATACCTTCACAATAGAAAATAACTTTGTTACTAATGGGGACACACTCTACCATTGACCTCATAACATAGATATACTTATTAAAAAACACAAGGCTCATTGTAATCATAAAATATAGTAGTTGGATTGAACATCACTACTTCATCCCCAAGTGATAATTAGATCTCACTTCAACTACTCCTCAAGTGGGATTGGACCTCAATTTGACTATCCCTCAAGTGGGACTAGACCTCATCAAATCACATTTGCAATAAAGAAGTTCATCATCACCTTCCTCGGGGAAAGGATCTTTAGCATACCAACACTCTTCACCCTCGCTTTCACTCTTTGTCATTGCTTTGTCTTTGTTCATCTTTTCATTTATTCGGTCTTGTTCTCTTTGTATATAGTCCATTATTACATGACATCTTTGTCTACAATAATAACACGCATATGCAAATATGAATTAACATTTTTTATAAAATAGGGGGTAATTTTTTGCAATATCAAAGTAATATGGAAAGAGGCACCAGAATCTATCAGCTATGCATCTTCACATGGATGCATAAGAAGAACGTGCCAGAAATAAATTTCCTCTGAATTCTTCCCATGACAATTTTTAAGAGTCATCTCCAAACTCAATTTTCTTATTTTATATCTCTATAGTTCTTGATATGACCAATTTTTTGGCAACTCCAACACCTAACCTTCAATTTTTCAAGAGTCGTACCAAATGGTTTTTATCTAAAACTATAAACCAAAGATCTCTACTAACAAGGAGATCTTTAATTTTAAGCTTTCGTAGCTCAAAATTCATCTCATTAAATTTTTTAGTTTCATTCTTCTATAAGTGCTAGCTATTTCTCTATACCTAAAAAATATTCACGTGTATAGAAAACTCTTGCTAAAACCAAATGTTATTTAAAACAAGGGTTTTTCCCTTTCAAAACTAGGATCAAGAGTTGATCAGGCTCTAATACCAAATGAAGGAAATGATGAACATTATCCCACTTAATCTTAACAAAAGAGTTACTAAAAATTTACAAAATCTAAAACTATTTGGCACATAAAGAACAAATAAAACAAAATTTATCCTAGAAAATCTTGTGGGAAAAACCCAACAAATAACACTATTTAGATTGCATTCACACTAAAAATATTACAATACAATAGAAATCAAGTTCGTGCTATTCAAGAGATCTTCAACATGTAGAAGCTTTAGATAGCAACACAACGATCGACTGCCTAGAGCAATCCTAACAACAATTACCTACTCCAAAAATTGTCTTACATTCTCTAAATCTTTTATTGGATTTATAGTCAAAGTTGAATAATCACCCACTCAACTTGAGCACCCCAATTCATACAATGAAATAGGATAAAGCAAAATCCACCTCCCAAGAATAATATGGTTTAAAAACAAACTTAACTTGCAAGTTAAAGCATACTTATAATACAAGGAATGTCAACTTCTACAAAACGAGAAACTTACACCCAACTTTGACTAGCTTAAATGTGAATTACAATTTTTACAACATACAAGTAACCTAATAATTCTATCTCTTGATCATCTTCTACAAACATAAATGAACGTGGTGCTATAGAGCATCCTTATCTAATAAATCTTTTTAAGTTCAAATTCTTAGCTGATCGACAAGTCTATTCTTTTTTACAAAAGACCAGGTTTGAAGAACACTACGAGGATTCATAGTTTCATAGTTTGAAATTCATTCTTGATTTGCCAACTCATAAGACAGGCTCTCTTAGCTAAGCATAACAAAATAAATGTCTGTCATTGTCCATACATGTGTGATTAAGAATGAGTTGTCTGTAGCTACTGTTTATACCTGTCCAGTTATGGACTGCAGTATCTGTAGTTCAGTCATGGAATGTACAATTATAACTGTTGTTTTCATTTCCAACTATATTCTGTAATTGTATATTCTTAAATCCAATATAAAAGAAAGAATTAGTTGTCTGTTATCATGCATGGATATATTTACGAGAAGAAAGAATTAGTTGTCTATTATCAGACATGGATATATTTATGAGTTGGCAAATCAAGAATGAAGTGACATATATTAATTCTTTCAAAGCCGGTATAGCAGTTGCAAATAAACTATCTTTTAGTTTCTAATTTTTTAACCCCATAAAGAAAGATTCCTACTAACAAAGAAAACAGGCCTGTAAAAGGATTTTAAAAGAAAATGGCTTCTTTCATCCCATCAAATCAAACCGAACCATCAACGAATTGTAGAAGAAATTGACTCTCTCTTTATCAAATTAAATTGAAGCCATGGATGTGACACAGTAATTGCACCTCCATATAAGAAATCATTTTCATATGATTGAATGTTTCTTTTGGATTTTGACCAACCAAATTGCTTTTGAATGACTGATTTGCTTTTTTAAGTGTGATTCAATTTTCATTTATTCATAATTGCTTTTGAATGGGTGATAGAATTTCTTAGTGTGATTGTGAAATCCATTTACTTTTTCATTTTTCAACAAATCTAACTTTTGGTGGGGTTTTAAAAAAAATCAAAACTTTATTCCCAGGCATTTTACATTCACATCTAGGTGGAGGTGAGAGCACAAAAACCAAAAAAAAATTGGAAAAACATAAAAACCAAAAACCAAAAAAAATTTGGAAAAACATAAAAAATAAAAAGGTGGAGAGCAAATAAAAATAAAAATAAAAACCTGGAAAAAATAAAAAATAAAAACCAAAAACGAAATTGGAGAAAATAAAAATAAAAAGGTGAGAAAATCAAAATAAAAATAAAAAAGAAATTGGAAACAATTGAAAAAAGTGGAAATGCAAAAAGCAAGTACATAACCTTAGAATATCTCTCGGCATACTATAGATATATTTTTTTAAATATAAATATACTAGTTTTTTATATTCAAAATATTAATTTTAATATATTTTATTATTTAATTTTAAATTTTATTTAAAAGTTATGGCAGTTTATTATTAGTAAATTCAAATTAATTTTTAATTAGTCGATAGGCTATTAGTGGGAGCTTTTGCTCCTGGAAAATCGTCGGATCCCAGAAATCAACCGCCGGAAAATTGTCGATTTGCATATGTCCAATGGCCCATGCTATAGGAAAATTGCAGGATTGCCGGATTGGGCCTCCCACGTTCTATTTTGCTGTCGCCTTCTTGACAAATGCCCATTTTAGGTTAGTTTTTGCTCCAGCAAATAGGGTTTATGATTTTATGATTTTAGTCTATTTTCGTGCCCTACTTACTTCATATTCTCTCTGCATTTGAAATCGGTTTTCTGTTTTTATGTTTCTACTTACTTCATATTCTCTCTACATTTGAAATCAGTTTTCTATTTTTATGTTTCTGGATTTATACTTAACCAGTCAAATGATACATTCTCATTTTCTCTTTGAACGCTTTCAGTGAGCCCATGGCATGCCTTTTCCAATTTAATTTGGAACAAGTGACAAAGGTTCACATACTTCTTCCATGCTATCTCTAAGTTGCTTACATTTTTAAAGAGAAACAGCTAGCCGACAATTACCAGGTTAGTTTTTTTCTCCAGCAAATAGGGTTTATTTTCATAGATTTATACTATTGACACTCATGACTCAGTGTAGCATAATCAATGTGATGATTGACTTTCAAACTACTCTGAACTCCTATAGCTCAGTTTTTTCTTACTGAAAGTGTTTGCTTTAATTTTGTCTAACTCATCTACAATCTTATCCTGTTATATTTGATTATTTACTTTCCTTATTAAATGGTAATTAAGAAAGCAAACTGTTTCTTCTGGATGAAACTTGTGGCGTCTCTTAAGCCCTTCTAACTGTGTGCCTTGTCTTGTTTCTTCCTATTTCAAAGTGGCTGTAGACTTGTTCATTGCAAACAACATTATCTTCCTATCTTTACATATAAATAGATGTTTTGGTAAATCTTATTCTTAATTCTTTATCTTCTTTTAGAAACTAAATTACTTTAACTCATCTGCAATCTTATCCTGTTATATAGGTTGATAGTTTGTCCTTGAAATATTTTTTGAAGTTTGTTGAAGAAATAGTTTTGCGCTTAAATCCTAAATTGTATATTATGTTATGTGTCAGCTTAGAATCAGAAAAGTACCATATAAAAAAAATCCCATGCCCATCAAAAGAAAATTCCAACCAATCCCCAAAAAATGTTAGAGAAATGGTTTTTCTAATATTTATTAGAAATAAATTCCAAAATATAAACATGCCTTTGATGTTTTAAATGGAAAAAGATTCTACCTATTGTGACCAAATCACACATCGCCCCATTGCAAATGGGGACCCCCTTTTTTTGAGCTCTGATGCTTTGCATTTAGTTCTGAATAATGTCCTGGGTTCATTTCCTTTGTCAATCCAACAATAAGTCTCTCTCCTAGAAGATTTTGCTTTATAACTGGAGGTCTCATCTGGAACATGAACTTGCAGTAATGAAGAGCATCCAATTCATGAACACTGAGATCAATCCTGAGGTATGTTTGAGACCTTGAAAATGACTAAGTCTGGTAGCCTGAAATCCTGAAACACTGAAAAATTGACTAAGTCTAAAATCTGGTGGATCCTCCAAATTCTATGATCTGCATGTTAAATCCGGTGGATTCGAGACCTATCTCAAACATCCAGAAAGGTATATTGAAAAATATGTAAAGTATAAGAAATTCTTATACTTAAATATATTTTTCAATATACCTTTACCCTGAGAGACCCTAAAAAATGGCTAAGTACCCTAGAGGATCCAAAATCTTGATCCAGCGCGACGGGATATTAGAGTGGCGCAAAATCTTAGTGAAGTGCACTTTTCAATTAGAGAACAAGATGATGATCTCTTGCGCCTAGACCAATGCGCCCAAACCAAATCGTAATTTCAAGAGGTAAAGTGATGTCAAAGGTTCAATTTCAAGGAAGATCTCGAATTCCTTATCCCATGCGCCAACCTCAAGGAAGATCTCAAATTCCTTATCCCATGCACCAACCTCAAGGAAGATCTTGAATTCCTTATCCTATGCGCCAACCTCAAGGAAGATCTCGAATTCCTTATCCCATGCGCCAACCTTTAAAGAAGATCTCAAAACCTTAGATCCAATGCGCCAAGAGTGAGGAAAAGGTTAAGCAAGAAATGAAGATTCAACAATCATGATCTAGTGCGCTCAATGCAGGGAGACATCAAAAGTGTCAACTCATGCGACCAAGGTGAAAGTGATCCACCAAGACTGATTTGGAAGAATATGATATGCATTTTAAAGAAGATCTTAACATCTTGATCTAATGCGCCCAATAAGGAGACCTAAGCCTTAAATTAATGCACTTTAAGTTTTGGATAGGAAGAAGATCTAGAAATCTCAATCCAATGCGCTTCATGCCCCATATACACAAAGGTGAAGTTAAGGTTTTGACAAGTCTTGAGGAGAAATTTAAAACCTGATCTAATGTGCCATGATGAAGAATCTGATTTAAAATATGAGAAATGTTGTTAAAATCAGGAGATCCTAAAATGATCATCCAATGCGCCATCATGTGGAGGATGAGCTTGTCCAAGTTGTAAACATATTTTAAGAAGAGATCATATTTTTGAACCAATGCGCCACTTTAAGTCAGACTTAAGGTTAAGAAGATTTGATATCCCCATCTGCTATGCCTGATGTTAAGAGTTTGCACAAGATATTCATTTAAGTAGGTTCTTTAAGAAATATGATATATCATCAGTTTATGTTTAAAGTCATTAAGATGGTCTAAGTGAAGTCAATTTGATGATAAGAATGTTGAGAGATTCTTATATTGATGCTACTTCCTTGTTTGTGTTGCAGGAGCTAGGAAATCATCCTAGGAGCTAAATAGTCATCTCCAAGCGAGGGATGAAGCTAAGGAAAGGAGCTAAGGGCTGGAATTACCTTCATGCTAGGAGGGAAGTCAAGAAGTAGCCAACAAGAAGAAGGCATCGTGTATCTACTCCTAGTGACCATTTCAAGTTCTTTCACCCTTCAAGGAAGAGTCATCATGTGGCTGCTCTAAGGAATACTTCAAGATCATCTTCAAGGATATCCTATTTGATCACTTCAAGTATCAACTAGCTCCTTCATCAATCATAACTTCAAGGCATCAAGTAGCTACTCCAAAGGGCCTCCTTCAGGAATCATTATCCTTGTGTTGGAATTCTTTGGCATCATGTTAACATCATCTAGAAGACATCCATCTAAAGGACATCATCTTCATCAAGACTTCCAAAGGCATTCATCCATTCAACTTCAAGTTCCTCCTAAATCAACAAGTCCAAGAGAGATCCTACTTCTAATCATGAATCAAGTATCATCATCATCTACTCTTACATGAAGGAGGCAGCATCATCATATACATTACCCTTCGTGAAGGATCATCCAGAGAAGATCATCATGTATCCTACAAGAAGAGGAAACATCATGAAGTCATGCAAGTGAAGCAACATCTATCATACATCTAGTTTACAAGAAGATGAACAAGGCAAGATCTACAAGATACCTTCCCAAACCTACAGGTTCAAGGAAATTACATTGAAGACATCATACAAGGTGATGCAAGTTGGGAATCCATCAGAATTGCCAAGGTGGCACCTAGGTGGCATATACACATCATCATCCAGTCACAAGTCACCACATCATTTCAACTACATTCAATGTATCATTTAATAAAAGAAGCCAAAGGGACACCTATGTGGAAGATGTTTTAAATGATTTCATCTTACCTTATGACATTGGAAAGTGTGCCTTCATTGCCTCTCTTTTGTACTAAAAATAGAAAGTTGTTGTAACTACCTACTGAGGTGGCATGATCTGAGCCCTTGGCTATCGAATTGATCTAAGCCATTCATTGTAATCTGGAACCTCTATATAAAGGCCTTGTTGCCTCATTTGTAACATATAGAGTAGTTCAGTTGATAGTTTTTTAGGAGTAGAGTAGAAGAGACTCTCGAAATTCTCTGAGAGGACTTGAAAATTGTTGTAAATATTTCTCAAGATTAATGCAAGGACATTGGAGTTCACTTGGTGTTTAAGTGTTGTCTTGTGAAGTTACATGGTTTCTTATGCTTTGAAGAAGTGGAGAGATGTTTCAAGTAGATTAGAAGTAAATTAGCAGTTCTTTGACGTAATGTATGTTGTATTGAATATTTGATCAACTCCTAGCTTATGCTTTTAACATTCATCGCTGGTGAAGTGTTGTGTAAAGCTAGTCTGAGCCTTATTTGTATAAGTTCGATTGTGGATGCTTGTTTGAGCTACGCCATCCAATGGGTGCTCATATGAACCTTCATGATTTGAAAACCATTCGCGTGACCTTAGGAGATTGCACCAACTTCATGTAGTTGTAGGCATCCTTGGCGAAGTGGAGTTAGGTTTATCAAGGAGTTTGTCTATTCTTACATCGTCATTACTTCATTGACCTTAGATTAGCCTTTCTGAACCCTCATTTTTTTGCTTTTCTTTATTATTGATACATCATCCACACTGAAAGGAGAAATAAGCTAACTGAAAGAAGAAGAGTCTAATGTAAGTCCCTTTGTGATTATCAGCAAGATCACATGTAATCACTGAGTTATCCCTTACAAAATCATAAAAAAAGGAACCTTGGAGTCATCTTGTTTGATCACTTTGTTCAGCATTCAAGAGGCTTTGCTCAAGAGAGAGTTAGATACTATGTATTTTATTCTATTGTTGACTTGTCGAAAAACAATCATCAACACTACCCCAATTATAGTGTTCCATGACAACAATTTTACGTAAAAAATACAGTAAGGATTTCATCCTAAATTTACTCACTTGGTGATGTTCTGCAAGAGTGATAAGTGGGATTAGCCTCAGCAAACTATCAATTTATGTCTGTGTTTCTTTGAACTGATGGACAATATTCCATCCAAAAGCAAGCAAATAAAGGTAGCTCTTATTCTCACAGCTATGCACTAGCACATAAGCTTTCCTCAGTGTATCCTCAAGCTGCTCCAAAGGTTCACTTGTCTCATGTCGCTTCTTCAATTCAGATAGCTTCAGTTGTTGTAGCAAATTGCCTATCAATTTCAGATGTTAAGCAAACTGCTTGCAATTCTTTTTATGCATCCAAGCATTGTTTGTTGCCTTCACAATAGCACCAATATCACTCAACCAAGTCTGTGAAAAATTTGAAAAAAATCTGCGTGTAGTGTTCAAGTTGTTTACCCCTGATTTTCATAGTTGCTTACAAAATTTTGTGATAATTTATTTATTTTATTGTAAACTAAATGGAGAAAAGAATATGTGAAAATCTCAGTGAAATGATACTGCATGTGCATCTGTTTGACAGAACAACTGAACATTTCCTCTTGTTCTTTCTGTTCAATTTTTTTATATCATTTGACTTCTACTAATAAAATTTGAAAAAAATCTGCGTGTAGTGTTCAAGTTGTTTACCCCTGATTTTCACAGTTGCTTACAAAATTCTGTGATAATTTAATTTTTTTATTGTAAACTAAATGGAGGAAAGAATATGTCAAAATCTTAGTGAAATGATACTGCATCTGCATCTGTTTGACAGAACAATTGAACATTTCCTCTTGTTCTTTGTATTCAATTTTTTTATATCATTTGACTTCTACTAATAAAATTTTAAAACACTCTGCGTGTAGTGTTCAAATGGCAGTTGAACTCACTCCTCAAGCAATTCAATCTATAAATGTTGGGGACGTAGTAACCTCTCCGTCGCTTCAAATTGTTTCTCTAAAGAAACTAGGTCCTGGTTCAGATTCATGTGAACGGTATAAGGTTGTGTTGTTCGATGGCTTGCATATGCAGATAGCCATTTTCCCCAGAAAAATTACTATGCTTTTCTCATCCCAAACATTGAAGGTAGGATCTATAGTGCAATTGATGAATTACATATGTCATTCCATTGCAGAGTCAAGGTAGGATTCATCTTTCTCAGAGTTTTTTTGTCATTCATGGCCAAATATACATGTGTCATCATATTTACACCATTCTTTTCCTTCAATTTTTACAAGACATTGATACTCTTTGAAATAGAAATCATCGCCACAGAATGCCATTTAATTGGCCAACCCAAATTCTTGTTCAAACAACAAGAACAACAAATGCATGTAGACATGGGAGGCTCTTCGAGCAGTCAGAGTGCAATGTTTGGTATAAATATATCTTCTCGACATGAGAACATGGTTGAACATATAAGCCCTATCAAATGCTTGAACCCCTATCGGGGAAGATGGACAATTAAAGGTCGGGTAACAAGAAAGAAGAATATGCACAAATTTAAGACACCCAGGAACACTGGACAAGTTTTTAATTTTGATATGATAAACAATGAGGGGATTGAAATTAGGGTTACTTGTTTCAATGATATAGCAGAGCTCCATTATGAACAGGTGCAAGTTGGAGCCTTGTACATGCTTTCAAAAGGCTTAATAAAGGAAGCAAATAGGAACTACAACAAGCTCAATAGCCATCTTGAAATCACTCTGGAGCAGGATTCAATCTTGTGGCGTTGTGATGATGACCCCTCAGTGCCAAAACATAATTTCAAATTCACATCCATTGACAAAATTCCAGACATGGACAATAATAGTCTTGTTGATATTATTGGAATTGTCACTGCTATTAGTGATACGTCAACTATACGGCGTAGAGATGGAACCGAAGTGTTGAGGAGAAGCTTACAAATGCAAGACAAGTCACTTTCCTCCATTCAATTAAATTTATGGGGTCCTGTTGATGATTGTTTTTTGACAAGTCAACAATAGAGTAAAACACTAGAGTATCCCACTCTCTCTTGAATAAAGCTCTTCAAAGGCTAAACTATGTGATCCAGTGAAGTAACTCCAAGGTTCCTTTTCTTATGATTTGCAAGGGATAACTCAGTGATTACATGTGATCTTGCTGATAATCACAAAGAGACTTACACAGACTCTTCTCCTTTCATTCAGCTTATCTCTCCTTCAGTGTGGATGACATATCAATGATAAAGAAAAGATAAAAGATAAAGTTTAAGGAATCTAATCTAAGGTCAATGAAGCAATGATGATGCATGAACAAACAAACTCCTGATTTAACCTAACTCCACTTCGCCAAGGATGCCTACAACTACATGAAGTTAGTGCAATCTCCTAAGGTCACCGAATGGTTTTCAAATCATGAAGGTTCATATAAGCACCCATTAGACGGCGCAGCTCAAACAAGCATCCACGATCGAACTTATACAAATGAGGCTCAGACTAGCTTTACATAACACTTCATCAGTGATGAATGTTAAAAGCATGAGCTAGGAGTTGATCAGATATTCAATACAACAAACATTACACCAATGAACTAATCTACTTTACTTCTAATCTATTTTGAAACATCTCTCCATTTCATCAAAGTACAATAAACCATGTGATTCCACAAGACAACACTTAAACACCAAACAAGTAGCTCCAATGTCTTTGCATTAACCTTGAGAAATATTTACAACAATTTTCAAGCCCTCTCAAAGAATTTCGAGAGTCTCTTTTATTCTACTCCTATAAACTATTGCCTACTCTACTCTAATGAATTTACTCAATTACAAATGAGGCAACAAGGCCTTTATATAGAAGCCCAGGTTACAATGAATGGCTAAGATTGATTCGATAGCCAAGGGTCTAGATCGTGCCACCTCAGAGGTAGTTACAACAATTTGCTATTTTTAGCACAAAAGAGGGAGGCAATGAAGGCATGTTTTCCAATGTGATAAGGTAAGGCAAAATCATTTAAAATATCTTCCACATAGGAATCCCTTTGACTTCTTTTATTAAATGATACATTTAATGCATTTAAAATGATGTGTACTCGCCACATAGATGCCACTTCAGCATACTTTGAAAATTGTATCATCTTTGTGTGATGTATTCAATGTGATTGCTTGAACTTGTATGTTTAGGAATAAATCTTGTAGATCTTGCCTTGTTCATTCTTCTTGCAGATTGGATGTATGATACTTGTTGCTTCACTTGATTAACTTCATGATTCTTTCTTCTTCTTGTAGGATGTAGATATGATGATCTTTTTTGATAATGCTCTTGATGTAGAGTAGTAGAGATATGATGATCTTCTTTGATGATGCTCCTTCTTCAAGAGTAAGTAGTGTAGTAGGAGATGATACTGCTCCTTCATGTAAGAGTAGGAGACTCTCTCAGACTTGAAATTGTAAAGTCTTGAAGTTTAGATGGATGAATGCCTTCGCTTGATGTAGAAGTTGATGAAGTGATCTTGCATGATGATCTTCTAAGTGACCCTTCGGAGTGTAGATGACAACACCTTCTTTGAATGTAGAGTAGATGACCTCTCAAGGATACTTGAAACTTGATGAATCTTTGATGATTGGGAGAACTTTACTTGAAATTTGGATGAGTGAATGCCTTGTCTTTGAACATGATGCCACTTGATGAAGAGTTCCAGTAGATTGATGAATAAACCAGCTGATACTTGAAGTGATGTAGATCTCTTGGAATGATGCTTCCTGGAAGATGATCTTGAATCAAGTAGAATATATGAAATGCTCCAACTTGATGATAACACCTTCCTCCTACAACACAAAGAAAGAAATAATATCAATCTTCTTGATAAACATGATAATACTTGATTTATAACATATAAGAATCATTTCATGCATTTCTAAACCTAGCGCATTAGATAAAGTATTCAAGATCTTCCTAAGAAAAATTGAAATGCATACACCTTAGATCAAATTCGCACCCCCTCGAAGACTAGTGCACCAGATGAAATATTCGAATTCTTCCTCACTAGATTAAGTGCTCTAGTTAAGGATTTCGAAATCCTCAATTTCTCAAATCATCCTCCTAATGGTGCGTCGGTTTAAGATGTCGAGATCTTCCTCACTAGATCTCCTTTCGCGGCGGTTCAAGAGTGATGAATCCTCTTGAAGGTATCGCAATGGATGAAACTTTTCAAATCCTCTTGTTTTCTGTTTCGACAAACCTTTACACTTCTCCCTGTTTGACGTGGCAGTTGGAAGTTTCAATTTCTTCTTAAATTTGCGCGATGGCTCACATCTTTGAAATCCTTTAAATTTTGCCTTGGCGCACTGGTTTGGGCTATTGAAATCTTCTTAATTGTTTGTGCACCCATTGAGACCTTTAATTTCTTCTACCTTATTTCTATTTGGCGTGCCGGTTGAAGATTTCGAATTCTCTTGTTTTAACCTCCTTGGTGTTGTGCGGGGTTTATAGCTTAACTTCCTTTCGGCGCAACGGTTGAGGGATTAGAAATCCTTTAGATTTTCTTCTTGTTCTTGCAAAATTCACTCTACACAGGAATTTCACCCTTCCTTATTGGCACGTCAGTTTAGAGATCTTGAAATTTCTTTCTCATCCTTTTGGCGTAGTAGATTGGGGATTTAAGATCTTCTACCTTATCTCTCCACGAGGGTGCATCGGATAGGACTTTTGACTTCTTCTAGTTATCTACCCCCTTTATGCACCGGTTGAGATGTAGGAAATCCCCTTCCTTGGCGGTTGAGCCTTTGGAAATCTTCTCGTTGCTTTAGCGCATCGGTTGGGACTTTTAAATTCTTCTAGGTAGGTGCAATGGTTGAGGGATTAGAAATCCTTTAGATTTTACCTTTGGCACGCTGGTTAAGTGTTTCGAAATCCTCTAGGATCAGCGTGGTAGATAAGGGAAGTAATCTCCTCTAGAAGGTGGTGCGGTAATTCAAAGGCGGATCTCTTCTAAATTCGGCGCGGTAGATAAGACTTCTAAAATCTTCTTAGTTCGCTGTGTTGAAGGTGTCGAGGATCTTCTTAAATTTTGTTTTTCCCCTTGCGCGGTAGTTAAAGAGTGAAGAGTCCTCTAGATTGGAGCGGGTCGGTTAGAAGATTTGAAATCTTCTTAAAGGTGTGGCAATTTGAAATATTTAATATCTCTTAGGCAGTGTGTTGGTTCACCCTATCGAAATCCTCTTGATCACACAAAATTCACAATCCACACTTGAATTTTATCTTTTCCCTTATTGGCGTGCCGGATAAAGATTTTGAAATCTCCTTGAATTGCTTGTCGCGTTGGTTAAGGTAAGGGAATTCTTGTTTTAGGTTCGCATTAGTTAATGCCTTTTGAAATAGCCTTCGTCTAATTGTGAATGCAAATATATATAATTTCATGTGGTTCCTTCGTTTATGCATTGACTGTGTATAAGAGGAGCTACAACTTCGATAACTCCAAAACCATTTTGAAGGATACGATTTATGAGTCCTCAACTATAAATCCATATGCACGGGCCCACATTCCACTAGACTCTTGTTTCTAATAATCTTTATTAAAAACAAATACCATCTGGCTCTTGTCAGATTTCTGTCCCCTTATAACCAGTAATTCTGAAACCCACGAATTCCTTCAAATAAAACACAAAGACTCTTTTTCATAACTGCAATTTCTCCTTATACTTTAAACACAAGTTAGAGTTGTTGCTGGGCCTACGATCCACTATCTTCCTTATTCAAATCCTTATTGTAGACCTGCTGATTCCTGTCAGATTTTGTCTCCTTCACAGCCAACAATATAAAAACCATTACTTGTTCATCATAGGGTTATCAACTTATTATATTACTATCAAATCTGAATAACTTGTAAAATAGACATAGTAATATCATTCAACCAGACCAATAAATCTGTATGAACATTATTCTGATATTTGCATACAAAGATCTTCATATATATAGTTTCAACTCTTCAACAATGTCTACAAACGGTCTCCGACCAAATATCGAAAACCCAACATTCAAACCAAAGATCCTCTTGCTTTAGTGCGGCATTTAGTGATTAATACATTGACTCAAGATTTCAAACATATAATTGGATTAATCTCATTGTTCATGAATGGAATGGAATTTTGATTAGGATTCTTCCTTTCTAGATGGACCTCCAATTATAGAGCAAAACCTAAGATTTTCTCGTTCGATGATCAGAGGAAACGGGCCTAAGGCATCATCAAGGACTTTATGCAACGCATTAGAGTTCAAAAAAGGGGGTCCCCATTTGCAATGGGGCGATGTGTGATTTGGTCACAACAGGTCCTATTTCAGAGAAAGATGGTATGGAAATCAAAAGAATGAAAGACTCCCAAGAAGCTATTGTGGTTGCTATTAAGAGTGGTCGTGTTACTGAATTTAATGGGAAAGTTGTCAACACTATTGCCTCTACAGTGCTAGCTATAAACCCTACAATACCTGAGGTAGAGGAACTCAGACATTTGAAATATAGAGAGGATACAAATATATCGTCCAACTCAGCACTGTCAACTACATCACCTGTACGGATGCTTATTGTATCTCTTTTGGAACGCTCTAAAACAATGTCTCAACCTTTACAGGCCATAGTGAAAGTGACCATCAAGTTTGTAAAAAGTGACACCTTTTGTTACCCAGCTTGTCCATTAATGGTTAATGGTAAAGAGTGTAGGAAAAAATGTATCGAAGCTAATGATGGTAAATGGTGTTGCATGAGATGTAGGGTTCCTCTTGAAGAATGTAATTACAAATACCTCTTGCACCTTCAAATTCAAGACCACACTCAGAGTTCTTGGGTTGTGGCCTTTAATGAGGTTGCTGAAGATTTGTTGCAAATATCTGTAAAAGAGCTTTACATGTTGCAGTATGATGTCCATGCTAAGAGGTCTCCTCAATCTATAATCAATGATGTCCTTTCCAAGCAATTCCTCTTCACCATCTCGGCTAGGACTGAGTTATACAACTCTGAGTCAAGGCTGAAAGCAACAATTACAAAAGCTACAAGATTCGAATTTGACAATGAGTGCAACTACCTGTTGTCCCAGATTTCAGAAATGTCTGCCTCTACATGAACACCATTGTATAATAGACATTGTACATGTCACCTCATTGTACATATCCAGTTTCAATGTTGTTTGCAAATTAAAATTGTAGGTAGGTTAATGCCACCTCTGATAATGTGGCAGTTAGGTGCAATTTTGAACTGTCAAGAATTCTTCTTGATGTTTGAACTAATTATGGGTATTATAGTGCAGAGATTTAACTGCAGATTATGAACTAGCAATTAGTACCCTGACAAAAATGAGACACAGAAGTTTAGTATACTCTCCAAGCCTAAAATTTTATTACACTCATCAAGATTATAGATAAAGTTCATTGTACATATCACCTCAATGTATATTGATTGTTAATGTTTACACTGACAAGTTTTCCTCAATGTATATTGATTGTTATTGTTTACACTTACAAGTTTTCCTTTAACTGGAATTCTTACAATTGAAATCATTTCGCAAAGGAATTATACTTCGAGACAGTAATTACAAATAATAATTTATTTTTGTTTTCAAATGTTTGCAAATAGGTTCATATCTGCCATGCTCTACTGAACACTCAAGTTCAGGGCTAGGCTAGAATGCTAGACAAGCAAACCAAAAAATCAGCTTATGTTTTTTAAGGGTAGGGGGTTTCTCTGTTTTACAACACGATGCTCTAATACGAGGCTAGACTAAATATAATATTGTTTTTTAATTGGTTATATTAAATATGTAAAATAGTAGTAGTAATTCTGTCCTCTCATTGCTTTGCAAGGTTTAATTGACAAAGATGTATGAGTAAAAATGATTCTAAGCAATATTTATTCTTTCAATTGGTGAATACTCCTTGCACCTTTGGCTTAGAGTTTCACTACTTGAGGTACCTTTCTGTGAAAGATACCCAGGAGTTGTACACACCCTTGAAGGGTATGTTGCAACCATTGCTGGGGTATGCCACACATGGAGTTAAGCTACTGTATTTTAGTCAATTTCTATACTCAACTTGTATCTTCACGGTTTAAACTTAGGATCTTTGTACCCTCTACAAGTGAATGTAACTAAATATTCTTAATCAAAGCATACTATCCAATCAATCATTGTGCTTATATTGATAAATTAAAACACAGAAAACATAAAGATCAATAAGAGAATTGTGGGCTTAATAATTCCCTTCTGAAAGCAGTGTAGTCAGGGCTACATTTTTTTAATTGGTTATATTAAATATGTAAAATAGTAGTAGTAATTCTGTCCTCTCATTGCTTTGCAAGGTTTAATTGACAAAGATGTATGAGTAAAAATGATTCTAAGCAATATTTATTCTTTCAATTGGTGAATACTCCTTGCACCTTTGGCTTAGAGTTTCACTACTTGAGGTACCTTTCTGTGAAAGATACCCAGGAGTTGTACACACCCTTGAAGGGTATGTTGCAACCATTGCTGGGGTATGCCACACATGGAGTTAAGCTACTGTATTTTAGTCAATTTCTATACTCAACTTGTATCTTCACGGTTTAAACTTAGGATCTTTGTACCCTCTACAAGTGAATGTAACTAAATATTCTTAATCAAAGCATACTATCCAATCAATCATTGTGCCTATATTGATAAATTAAAACACAGAAAACATAAAGATCAATAAGAGAATTGTGGGCTTAATAATTCCCTTCTGAAAGCAGTGTAGTCAGGGCTACATAGATACATTGCAATAGGCGGGGAAAGAAAGGCACTATTGATGTGCATTAGGATGCCATGATCAGGCACATTGAAAGTCTTTTGGTCTAACTCGGAGGGATTGGTATGGTCCCATAAACTTCGGATCTTTGTGATCTAAAACTGAAACAACCAAATTTCAAAATCTTTGAAGAAAACATAAAAATCAGCAGCAGCTTTGTGTTTCTCATTAAAGGAACCCATTACTTCTCAATTTGAAAGCAAGCATTATTTCTAAAATGAAAGAGAGGATTTCCATTTATTTTCATGACTGTCCAACACAATATTTCCACTCTACCTACCCTCAAACATCTAGTCTTGTATTCATTTAATTCTACACTCTAGCTAACTGTGTTACCAAAAACCTGACCAAAACCTCTGTACTGTTTCTTTTGCAGTTCTTGCTTGCCACTTGTCATTTTCCGTGAAGGAAGGTGGGGTAGAGGGCACAACTGCCAGAGTATATTGACAACATTAGATTTAAGGAGTCTCTAGCCAGCCAGCTCTTAATTCTGTTTTTATGATCTCAATCTTGATTGGATTTTTACATCAAATGGTTTGTCCAATTTTGCTCTATTACGATGTATCATTGACAGCATAATACAAATTTCATGCTCAAAGAAAATGTATAATTTGCAGATTGTAAATATCTGTCTATTTCTGAACTAAAGAGATAGACTTCATCTCAACTGGTCGTATGCAAAACCTGGAAAATATTGTTCTTTTTGAATACCACTCTTGGCCAATCAACTGCCAACTTATTGTTGAATCAAACAACATGACCCATATTTCATGAGCAATAGTTCACAATAAACCATCTCCAATGATCCTGGATGGGCACTTAACACTCACTGACTTCACATTAAACACATAATCAATCCCCGCCAAAAATGATATTTGATAATGATGCATTACCTAAATATCAAACACATTTTAAATTGTCATTGTTTATATTTCTTCGTGTTTTTATACAATAAACCTCAACCAAGAAGCTTTCTGCCTCCATTTAAGCCCCATCCCCTGTTGCTGGTAACACATCTAGCTAATTTCAATGCCATCTGAATTTATCCAAAAAAATATTATTTACTGTACTTGAACAACGCTAGTAATTGAATCGTTACAGAAACATCCTTCCCTTCCGTGAAGGAGGGCATTTTTAAACAAAATTACACCTAGCAGACGACATCGCCTTAACGCTAAGCACCAATAATTTAAGTTGGTTTGGCATACCTCTGCAATTGTGAAGGGGAGACAGGGCAACTCAATAGGACATGTTGATTCTGGCGCACAATTCATATGAAAAAGAGAAACATAAAAATTATCATAAATGTGAAATTAAACAAAGAGTGCAAACGAAAACTAAAAGCCGAAGATTGCATAATTTACCATCTTTGAACAACTCCCCCCATCGTCTAGAGTTAGAATTGACTTGCAGTCTCCTTGAAGAAAGCGAACCAAATTTAGTGTACCCAAAACGGGCAGTGATTGGGAGAAGATTTAGCGGTGGAAAAAGTGGCGCTACCATCTTTTTCTTCACTGCTGGAAGTGATGAAATGGGTGTGAACTTCATAAATTTGAGAAAGAAAGGTAGGGACTTGCATATGGAATGTTGGCAGGTATTGGCAACGCCATTGCCACGACCATCAAAATTTAGTCCTCTCAGACAATGCAAGCAGCTGTGCGTTCGTGGCGAGTGAATAAAAATGTGCGGCTATTTTTTGTCGGTGTTAGCCTACCGAGCTCAAAAGGGAGCAAATAGCTTTTCTCTCTATTTTTAGAAAAAAAAATGAAATTGAAATACAAGGCCTTATATACAGACACTTCATTCTATAAAATACATTCATTGAATCCATAAGCATTTTGACTCTCACAAAACTAGCAAATTTAGATTTTATTTATGATTGTCTAATTTTTAATCATTGAAACTTCCATTACAAAAAAACGTCACTAATATCAATATGCAGGATTGAATATGCTATTAAGTCATTTTCATTACTCTTCTATGTGGTGTTTGTCATTTTGATTCCAACATTTATCAATTATATTTAAAAATAATTTAAATTATCAAACATGACAAACAATTGCCTACTGTCAAGCCTCTTTGTATATTATTTTTTGCATTTTATTGATGTATTTTCAAGAAATTTAAAACTGACATCTAATTTTTTTTTTAAAGAATGGATACACAAAGCCCGGTGACAGACATTGAAAGACAGAGGCAAATCAAAAATGAAAGAAATAGATTATATTATAGCTAGCATAGGGACCAAATTTGTGCTCGTCACCGCTTGCAATACCTACAAAACAAACCGCCAACATTTATACCAACATTGTTAACACATACAGAAGTATCAAAATTTTCAGAAACAAGTAGAGTGACTGTTATAGGTGCAAGCAATACAATAGAGCAAACATCCAACCCATCACAATCCATAGCATACGGGGAAAGGGATAAACAAGTAGTAGACAATCTCAACAATACAAATGAAATTATGATAGCTGAGATTTTGCGATCCATCCCTGGCCATGTTCCAACAAGGGGAGGACTTTTCCCTCCCAAATATGTTGAATCAATGAAACGTTGTAGGCAACGAGTTGATGCATTATCGAAGTTAAGAATGTGCATTATATGTAACGAAGCTTATACTGGCATGTGCACTCACATGCTTGGTGTACATGTAGTTTGTACTAGATGTCACACAGAGAAAGGGGTCCACCAGTTCTCTGCGGAAAACAACTTAGATCCAAGCGAGCAACCAAAGGTATTAAAAGTGCTTACACAGGTAGAGGAGATGCTTATAGCTTGTGTCACACCAGTTTTACAAGTAACCCATGCCCGGGGAGGCCAATACAAATATAGTGGACACACCATAAGTTTCCCTCAAGATATTACAACAATTGCAAAAGTCTTGCCACGAAGGTTAGATGACATTGAAGTTATCATAGTTAGACGAACCAACAATGAAGGGAAAAACTATGACTGTTACGTAAGTAGAACACATGTTTTGGATGCTCTTAGGTATAAAATAGAGAATGACCCATACTACAGAGATGTCCATATAGATATGGAATCACTATCCATGCTACCTGAAACTAGCACAGATGTTTCTCACATGATGCGTAACTTCAAACAGGATACTCAACAACCAACAATGGCAGCTACTGAAACTAACATTGATGATGACAATGTATATGATTTTGTACATTCATCTTCCTTTTTTCCAAATTTGCCTAATCAAAAGCGAGAGTTGGATGCCATTAAACAAATTCTACAGCTAAATAATACAGACTTAGACACTATTCCATGGCCTTCTATTGATTCCTCGCCAATTAATGAGTACAACACTGAGGGGTTGCTACTTATGGTTTTTTCGAAGCTCTTTCCAAGAGGGAATGCACTTCCCCTCCAGCCTAGGCCCAAACAGGTCCACATGCATGAATATGCTCTACATCTAATGAGATATCACGATAACAAATTCAGCCAACATGTTAGGTTTCGCTATTTCCTATACAATCTCATGATGTGCCATCGCAGTTAGCAAGCTACCACAATTTTCCTTAAAAAAAACATAGAAGAAAACATACCAACCATCGTAGAAGGGCTTCGACATCGTTTGCACAATTTATCAAATGATCAATTGGCTGAGCAACTAATGTGCTTTGGGACTTCTTTGCGCGGCACATGTTCTTACTGGAACAAATGTCGATATGATCTAACAACCATGATCAACCAATTGGGTTCTCTGACATTGTTCTTCACATTGAGTGCCGCTGATATGAAATAGCCTGGCCTTCATATACTATTTCCACGAAATGACCTCGTGCATTTGCAATATGAGAGAAGGTGATTTATAGAAAATGTCATTCAAAACCCACACACAACCTCCCTATACCTACACCAACGCTTCTCAATTTTCCGAGAAGAGGTTATTGAGAAATTGTTAGACACAAAAGACTGTTGGTATAGATATGAATGGCAACAACGAGGTTCTGCTCATGTACATGGATTCTTGTGGTTAGAAAATGCACCAAACATTGACACACTTGATTGGAACAATTATAATGATATCGAAAGAGCTAGACATTTCTTTGATAGGTATGTCTCTGCTTGGAACCCTCGCACCCAAAATCAAAGAACTAACATGGCCCACTGAAATCCCTCAGATGATCCATGTTTGCTAGATACTTCCCACATATTTTCTACAGATGCCTTGGTAGACTATGAAGAGTTTACAAATATTGTCCAAAGACACACAAAATGTACAGAACAAACATGTTTAAGAAAAAGGGGTCAAAACACTAAGTGTCATTATAAAGCTCCATGGAAAGTACAGATGAACTCAACCTTGAACTGCGACAACAAAGGTCACAAATCTTACGAGCCAGCAAGAAACGATGATAGATTGAATATCCATAGCCCTGAAATGTTAGGAATATGGCGTGCTAACATTGACTACCAACCTGTCACTTCAAAAGAAGTTGTTCTCAAATACATAGCCAAGTATGCATCAAAAGCTGAGAAAAAATCTGGAAGCTGCTCAGAAATGTTGAAATGGATAGCACATGTTGTCAACTCTGAAGAAAAGGCTTTGCTTGCATATCAAAAATTCATGATGGAAATAATTGCAGATCGTGACATCGGTGCACAAGAGACTTGCCATATGCTACAAAAATTGCCTCTTGTCTCTTGTAGTCGAACCTTTGTCTCTCTCAATGCAGGTTGAAAAGTACTGCAACGTATAACAAGAACAACTGATGAGTCTCAGTTGGCAACTACCTATATAAGATCCTACATGCAAAGACCTTCAAATTTGGAAATAGCCTCTCTCATACAATCTGCGCAATTATACTCATTTCATGCATGTCACAAAGGAAATAAATGGCAAAAGAGAAAAGACAAGGCAATTGTAAATGTCTCACCTCGATTCTATAGTGTTCCAACAGAAGATGATGAACATTTTGAAACATTCTGTTGGAGTGAGCTACTACTGTACAAGCATTTTCGTGACATCCCAACAGACATAGGTCTCACCAAACAAGAAATAATCATAAATTGGAAATCGATGAAAGTAAATAATTACTCCCCTTGGTATATCGACCGAACAACACAAAGCCATGATTTAGATGAAGAAGACCAAGATGAAGATGACGCGATACATATAGAAGATGGCCATGACCTATACGAGTGGGAGTTACTATCACAAATGGCTATCCCCACTAGCTTTACTGTGGATGAGTTAGAGGTTCTTGGAAGACATGACTTTGACATCAACTACACATGGAATAGAAGTCATGTATTGCCACATTTACACGAAAATGCTGTTGATTTCATTTCTAGGAGAAAACTGTCAAATGAACATGTTTACTCTTCTACACCTTCAAATACAACAACTTACCAGCTATCACCTAGACAACAATTGGCTTTACACATCATTACTCAGCATCACATGCAACCATACCCGAAGGAGCCTTTACGCATTATCATTCAGGGAACAGCGGGCACTGGCAAATCGTATTTAATAAGTTGCATTAGAAACACACTCAATGGATCCAACATAAACAAAAAAAAAAACCTTTCTTGTACTCGTACCTACAGGAGTGTCTGCCTACAACATTCGAGCCACTATAATCCACACATGCCTAAGGATCCCTATCAGAGAAATGTGACCTTTACAAGGCCAATCACTCACATTTTTCCAAAAAGACTTGAAAGACATCGAATATGTCTTGATAGATGAGATGAGCTTCATAGGGCCAAAGTTGTTATTTAAAATAGATACTCGCTTGCGTGAGGTATTTCCCGATCGACAACATCAAGCTTTTGGTGGTCTTTCAGTTATCCTTGTCAGTGACCTTGGCTAGCTACCACCCGTTATGGACAAGCCTCTATATGCATCGCATTCAACTGCACTAATGTTATGGCATACTTTTAATGTAGTCATCACATTAGAGACTGTTTTTCATCAATAAGGTGAAAGTCAATCTCAAAGATAATTCTGTGACATCCTGCAAAATATAAGAAATGCCCAGCTGCTTCAACATGATTGGGAAATACTAATGAAATACACAAATGACATGTTGACCACGATAGAAATAGATGAATTCAACACATCCATGCATTTATTCACAACTAACAATCTCGCTTTGCTACATAATAGGAAAATGCTAAAACTTTTGAATGTTCCTATAGCAGTTAGTGTTGCACAAAGAACTCGGCAAAACATAAGTGATTATATTGATGATGAGCAACTACAACAAGAAGTATTTCTCTGCATAGGCCAACGGGTAATGTTAACAACAAATCTGTGGACTGAGACAGGCCTTGTAAATGGGTCATTAGGACAGATTAAAGGTATTGTTTATAGTGATGATTATTGACGCCTAGATTTGCCATTATATGTTGTCATCAAATTTGATAGCTACATCGGTCCTCCATGGGATAAAGACAACCCAAACAACGTCCTCGTCCCACCAATTACACGTGGGAACTGTAGGCAACTTCCACTATCCATGGCTTGGGCCATAACAATCCATAAGTCTCAAGGATTGACATTAGATAGAGCAACAATAAACATAGGAGAAGTTAAGAGACAAGCACTTCTATTCACAACAATATCCAGATTGAAGTCCATAGAGAATCTTCGCATAGAACCTGCATTCTCCTTTGCACGTTACTGTAAAATGCAAAACAGTCGATACACAACAATTAGGAAGAAAGAAGAGGCTCGTTTACAAATACTTTCCTATAAAAACATCCAGGTACATCTGTATGCTTATGTTTTTATTGGCATTTCATGTTTCATCCATTGCTATAATCTTACCTCTTGTTTTCAATAATATGCAGATTAATGGAGAGAACGACGCAATCACAGAAAACAACAACCTTTCTACCATCTAAGCCCATTGATACAATTGATAAAGGTAATACTTACACTATATGTTTAAGTTACAACAATATTTAATACAATTAAATTATATGTTTACATATACTTTTAGAATCATTTGCTAAATTTGTATCTTATACAATGAATTTCTACCAAACAGAAGAGTTGCAGCAATCAAACAACTTGACAAACATGGCAAGCAGGGGGAACATGAATTCAGACTGGAGGTAAAAATCTTTATTTTCCTTATATGGAACAAGGAATTACCAATGTACCGCTGGTTTGTAGACCTAACTTTGTCACATATGGCTATATTATTTTGCAGGTAGACATCCTAAGCAGACTCCATTCTCCCTACCTACTTCAATTAATTGGTTACTATGTGCATCCAAACCAACGTTTATTACTATATGCATACATGCACCCAATGAAAGTTTGTAGGATCATCTTTACTCATATCCATTATGTCAAACTTATATCTTTTAATCCTTCAATGGAAAACTCATAATCATCTTGCAACAAGGTTATCTGAAAGTTATCTTCCTCAAATAACCTAGCATGACCAACATATGTTTATTTGCTCACATTTAATCAATCTCTTTGTTGGCAGTCCTAGATATACCTATCCTAACAGATGCCAATTCTCTTGGCTACCTTCAACTCTCCCAGGCTGAGCAACAAGATATATTATTGTCTATTATATTCCATGCTATTGCAAATGTATTGATAAAATCTAATTGGTGAGATTCTGGGCACTAGCTTTCTTGACAAGATTTTGTATGTTGATGATATAGAATTGACTGATTTAGTACTGATTTTGTATAGTGAAATAACCTAAGTGCAGTGGAGACTTGTTACTTGATGGTACAGTAATGTGATCATAGGGAGCTTGTGGCCAAAATATTTACTAAGGCTATAAAAGCATTGAGCCTTCATGGGTTTTAATTAGTTTAGCATGCTACAAATTTTAAAGTTTTGCAATCTATTTAATATGATCTCAAGTATATATGCAACATATTGTGATCTTGAAACCCATAGGAAGATACTCTACCTTTTTATGCTTACTTGTGGTTGCTCTTGATCCACCGAACCGCAATGAGTATAACTTTTATTAGCTTATTGTATTGTACTTTGTAATGGAAGAAATAGAGTTCTGTATATGGAGCTAGAATATCATTTTGAATAGCTATTTTTATCTTCTAATATTGACAACTGTGCTCTCACGCTGAAAATCAGCCCAAATAATCAACCTACAGCCATAAATCCCATCCCAGATCTGATTTTGTTGTGCTATTAGGATCCTTCACAGTATAAATGTGTGTATATAGTAAAAATTAAAAAAAAAACAATGTCAGAACAGTCACTAGGGCACAAAATTACATCTCTAATAAGACAGTGAGCACCTTTGCAGCAGAGAAGATTTGCAAATGATTTTTTATCTTCTTGAAAATAGCTTTTTTTCTTCTTGCCAAAACTTCCATCCCTTAATCTTCATGATGAGTTCAAATATATCAAAATTTAAAAACACTGCACAAAGACGAAAATAAGGAGGTCGTGTAAGTTAGGCTTGTATAATGCTTAAAAGCAAGGTGTGGGCTTGCATGATACACACAGGCTTTGGTTGCAACGCCTTTTAAAAAAATTTAGCATTATTACTAATTAATAAATTCTTTTAAAAAAATAATAAAAAACAAAATTATTTATTTATTATTTTAAATTGTTTAATTTAGATCTTAAAATGATAATGTTTAATATATTTACTAATGTTTATTTATTTTTATAATTTTATGAATTTATTTGCTATTACATTACATATGAGATATTGTTAACCCTATTGGCTATTTTGTTGCGCATAAATTTTGTGCAACTGCTAGTTATTTTAATTCTGGAAAGTTTTATATCAAACTCACAAAATAGTTTAGGGAGCACAAGTCTTAAGGTGAAACTTTTCATTAATAGAATATTGTGATAATTAATTAAAAAATATAAAATATAGAAGTGTATAACATTCATGTTAGTGATATCTTTAGATAATTTTAGAATACATTTTTTTTAATTAAAAAGGCATATATAATATTAAATTTAAAAAAGGAAAACTTATCATAAAGACTCATCTTTATAAAGTCATGCATAATATGTGGATAAAAAATATATAAAACCACATCAAGTTTAAATATCTTTATCCAATTCTATTTCAAATATTTAAACTATAAAACTTCATTAATATATATATTTTTAAAATTAATTTTGAAACATGTAGAATATTATGACACAATAGATAAATGGAATGAATTGAAATAGTTATTGGAACTTTTATAATAAAATCTAGTGTTCAAATGTTCTTTAAACATGTTACATGCTTAAAATATATATAACTCTTAATAATGACAAGATATTTTAAAAAGATGACATAATAAATATATAAATAGTATAAGCATGTGTAAGACAAAATATACATAATATAAATGGTTGATCTTAATAGTCATAAATAAATTATGGTTAGGGATTGTAGCATAAAAAATGATGAAATTTGTATACCCATTCTAATTCACATTTAGTTTTCGGCCCATTTTGAAGGAATGGCTTAATACAATTACATATCGATAAATGGTGCACTTGTTGATCTAGATCTTAAGTGGTTTGGGGGACAAACCAATCTTGAGAAAGATGAGTTTGTAGATTAGGGGAAGGAAAACAAGCGATTAGTCAACCAACACACAAGCAAAATATGCAAGTAGAAGACTTCAGCAAATATGTATGATGATTCTATTCACAATTAGAAGTGAATAAGGTACATTAGATTATTCAGGTAATGCAACAAATGGGGATTTGTGTGACTAGAAAGGGTTGAACACATCGAATTGGTTTGCCTACAAATATTCAATTATCCATTCTCTCACTCATCCTAAATAGATAACCTTCCAACTGCTTATTGGTTTGAGAACCCTAACAATTGGTTGATCTATTTTATGGCCAAAGTCATCCACATGTTTAGTGATAGCACACATCCATAAACATGCTCATTTCCCCTATACACATCATTAACAGATTACCCAGTTTCTTTTCCTTAATCAATTTTCTACAGACTTGTTGTCACCACAGTGACAGAACCTAGGCAGGAATGATAAAGATTACACAGTACAAAGAAGACTATAAACAATCTAAGTTATGCGACAGGACCTTATTTAAACCAGATAACGATCAGAACATATCTTCTCTATAGTCAAAACAATCTAGAACCAGAAATGACAGGAAATATAAAGATAGATTTTATTTAACACCAAAGAACAAATTCCTCCTTCCTCAAATTGCCTGGCATAACATTACATAACTCATGGGCCTATACCCATCAGACTCTTCCTATCCACAACAATCTAGGCTAGTTCCTAACTTTGCTACCTTCTATTTAACCTTATTCACTATACTCGTGCGACCTCTACCTATTTGCCTACTCCCTATTGACCTCTTTCTCTCTTTGGTTTCTCACCCTTCTCTTCTATCTGCATTCGACCTGTTCCTTTTGGCTTTCTTGGCCTCTACAGATCGGCCCCCATTCGACTATTTTTCCTGGCCATTCATACTCACTCCAAATCTATTCAGCCTGCTTCCTATCCTCTACTGCACAACCTCTACCAATTAGCCTTCTGCATATTCTAATGCTAGCCTTTTTCTTTCTTTATCTTGACCTCTCCACAGTTCAACCTCCTCTCAAGAATCGGCCTTTATCCTTTTATCAGCCTCTACTTCCCAAAATGGCCTGCGGCCTCCCTCTCTACATTGTCCCATCTCTCTCCCTCCTTCTTTCATAATCAACGACTAATTCTGTCATTATGTTTCCTGCTGATGCCTCAACTTCTCCTCCTTCCTTCCCAGAGATCCTCCTGTATTATTCTTTCCACTCTCTTCTTTAATCATTCAGCTGCTCCTCTTTGTAACCATCGGCCAAAACCAGTCCTTTCTCTTTTGTCTTCTTCTGCCTGACCGTTCATATGCTCAGCATCTTTCTGAGAGATGAGAACTTTTGGCAAGATTCTTTAGCTGCTCACCACAGATCGGATTCCCCATTCGTCAGGTTTGCAAAATAACTGACATTGGTTTCAAGACCCTCTAAATTAAGTTACTATCATTCAACAACATGAGCCTCCTAATCAAGACTTTAGTTCATCATAGCAAGTGATAGGAAGATAAGGTGAAATGTGACAGGAAGCTAAAGCAAAACACCACCACATACCCAAACCACCAAAACACTACAGAAAAACCCAAGACGGAATAAAATTCAAAAGCAAAAATTTAAAGGTGAGCAATGCCCCTGCATTAGACTCCCCAGGGGACTTAAAGAATGTGCTCCTGCACATTTGTTGCTTTTACAAACTTAACTATCTCTTCTTCCTCTTCTTCCATATTCATTCTGGCACTACTGATAGACTCCTCCAACATTGTTGTTCTCTTCCTTGTTCTGCCTTCCTGAGGTCATAGCTACTGTTCACCATCTTCCTCCAATCTAGTCTTGTCCTTTTCTCCACACACAAAGCAAAGCTAATATTTTGATGAAAACTACCTACATCCCCAAACTCATTTATATTGTCAATGTTATCAACATATGGGACAACTGCATAGAAGTCAACACCACCTATTATTTTTCTAGATCCTACATTTTCATCCAACAACCTTTCCATCCACTCTTCCTCAATAGCCAACTGCTGTAACAATAGATCATTTCCAGTTTCTTCCTCCATATCATAACAATCAACATTCCCAACATTTGTCTTCATTGCTGCAATAACTTTTCTGTCATCACCCATAAGCCTTCTTTCTACATCCTGAATAGTCCCATTGCCCTATATACTCTCAACCTTCTCTATCCATTCTTGCTCTATTGCTGCAAAATGTGCCCACAAATCATCCTTGTTGTAATTATTTGCTACCTCTTCATTCAAATCTGCATGCTTACTTTCCTCTTCTTCACAATTTTCACCATTCCACAGACTTCCAATCCTCACTTTCTTAATCTTTGTGTTGGTTGTCATCTCATTATTTATCTCTTCCTTATTCTCATCTTTCCATACTACTTTTGTTATCTTGTTTGGCTTGGTATCACTCCTAGTCCACTTGAGTTTATTTTCTTGTTTCTTGTTATACTTTCTTCTTCTCCTGTCCTTCTCATCTACAAGACTCCATAACTCCATTTTGCATTCACTATTCACTTCTACATTCTTTTCATTTTCTTTGATCAAACTCTTATTTTCAACCTGTTGACATTTCTTCTGAATCAGCATTAGGGTTTGCCACTTCTAATGCACAGGCAGATTCAGGCCAACTGAATACAGGAGGTTGCGTGAGCTCCTCCCCTTCACTTCTGGTTCTGCCGCACCAAGGGGGGTATCCCTATAACTCAAGATGTAACCTTGACTAGCTCAAAGATAGAAAGATCTAACTTGACAACAACAGGCAGAATACTCTCATGTATGGACCAAGATCTGCATGATAGATCACAAGGCTGGCAACATTCTTGGACATGATGTCTGGTTGGGTATGAGAGTATGCAGGGGGTTCCTAATCCTACTCCTACAACTAACAGGTGGAGGTGTGAAATGGTTTGATATGAATTTGGATGCAAAGCTGGACATGGTGTATAACACAAGAACACAGCATGATTGGTGCCTATCCAGGGCTTGGAGTCGGTAGACATACACCTGTGAATGATCAGCATGAACAGCTAAAACTGGATTTCAGGGGGACAAACATGATATCTGCCTTGCAGACATCTCCCAACATAGAGTGTTGAGCTATCTCTACTTATGGTATCCCTACTGCAGTATACCCTTCCCAATGTTCAACCTGAAAACAGTTTAATCTGCCCCTTGAGCAGAGGTTAAAAGATCAGACATTCAACATAGGAATTCTATGCTCTAGAATCTAAACATAAGCAAACATCCAGATCCAGAAGAAGGATACATGCAATACTGGAGACAGAATTAACACAACACATGCTAAACAACATTACTCATATAAGATCAGCCACGAAACCAGTGGATTCATGCCAAGTCCTACAACAGGAGATACATAAACTCACAAGAAAAACTGTACCGAGCAACCAGATCAGCTGGTTTTGGATTACAGAGCCAAAAATCTACAACTTTCAACAACCTCAAAAGAATAACACCATCTGCATTATATAGCAGGAGGGTGTCTTCAGCATCAACTACCAGGTTGACCAAAATTCCCGCCATATATACAGTACCATAGAAATGGCGCTCAAACTTGAATGCAGCAGGTAGGGGAGGAGACAGGAAAATTTTTCGAGCCTTGCGCCGCCGCCTAGGGATTCAGATCTTCAATCAGGTACAACATTCGTCCACGCCATCGCCCATACCTCTGCAACAATCGCCATTGATGGCGCACCAACCCGCGGCCTCGGGAAGAGCATCAAACAGACAGTCGCAACCGCTTCCCGCCGAGATTCATCATCATGATGTTTCGAATATGCAGGATAACCTTATCCCACATGCACCCCGCAGCAACCTCCTTTGCACTTTATATACTAGGTCATGAGCATATATCATGTCGGCGCTTTTGCTCCTGACGACACTAGTATAGACTTCATCATCATCATCCTCCAGCAGCATGATATCCTGTTGTTCGAAATATCACCCTGACGTCATCATGATATTTGAAATACAACCTTCATGATAATCGGCACAACCTGATCCTTCGGAGGAACGTCCTCCTGCTGAGCTTATAACAAAAGTCTGGCCGATGAACATCCTGATGACGTCATCATCATATCCTGCTGACGTCATCATCATATCTGCCTACTGCGCACCTCCTCATATCCGGATGACGTCATCATCATGTTTGCAAATATCAGGAGGTCTTTTCAAGATGATCAATGTTAGAAATACGACCCCCCCCCGGACCTTGATGACGTCATCATCATATTAACATCATCATGATATTCGGAAGACAACCGGATATTTGGAAATATCCTCCTAATGTGAAAATATCAGGTTGCACTGTAGCTCCTCTGTAAGATCGGGGCGAAAACTGAATATGATGATGCTGCTTGAAAAGATCACCCCCAGTAGATAATGCGCGAAGCCAGCAGGCGGATATCTCCCTGATATCAGCATCATCATGATGCTCGAGCAAACATATATCCGGGTGATATGAAAATATCACCCCTTCCTTCGGAATATCATGATGCAGATAGGCAGAAAGAAAAATATCACCCTGATATACGGATGACGTCAGCATCATCAGGATGAAGAAACAACGGACAAGAAGTGATACAACATCATCAGGATGATATTGACTAAGATCATCCTGACGTTCAAAATATGATGACCCTAATGAATATCGGGTCGCACTTAAAACTCCTCAACAACATCATCAGGATGATCATAACCAAGATCACCCGATGATAGAAATATCACCCCGGCGAAATATCATGAAGGCAGAAAGTATGATGACCACCGCAAGCAGCAGGATGACAACTGAAAAATGATGATGATGACGACCTTTAGGATAAAACAAGTTAGGTCGAGCAACTCAAAGAATAAGCAACATCATCATCATGCCTGCGCAAGGTGATAAATGGAAGATCACCGGAGACTTTGAAGAATCACCCTCGCAAGCAGATAAGGGCGCACTGTAGCTCGTCAGCATCATCAGGATAAAACCCAAACATCACCCGACAGCGAAATATGATGATGACGATGAGAAACCGGTCGAAGGAGAACATGATGATGCTGACCTTCATGAAAACAAACATGATGATGATGACCTCCTCCTCAAGAAAATATGATGATGCAGTTGAAAAATACTGAGGAGGTCCGTTACTTAGAGCATTTTTTTGGATACTTAGGGAGAGTGCCTGAATGAAAATTTTTCAAAAAACTACCAGTCAATTCAGGCGTCAACACAACCCTTTTAAAATCTTCATTATTGGATTCACTAAAAGCAATTTACTTGCCTTTTATCTTGCATGTATCCTCCTCTAGTTTCCTCCAAGCTGTTCCATGCTCTTGCTTCTTTGGTATGACACTAGTCAATGTTTTTGCATCATCTTCCTTCTACTGTTTTGATTTCCTTGCATCATCATTTTTCTTTCTAGATTCACTTTTCTTAAGCTCTTCTTTACAAGTTTCATCCTGTTGTATGTGACAATCTTGTTGTAAGCTTGACTCTTCCATCTTGTTCTCCTTCTTGTCTTCATATCTTCTATTCTCTAGAGGGGTTTTCTTCTCCCCATACTCTGTTGTACCAACACCAATTGTTGTTGTCCTAGCTTTCATTATCCATACTTGATTTCTTGTAGCTCTAGGTTGCTGGCCTTTTATTGCTGCATTCATCTTCCATGGTATATGATCTAATTGTTGCCTTAAGACCTCCACTGTACGCTTTCTTTCTAGCCAACTTGTCTCCTCTTCTTGTCTCCTCTTGTATTCACTCATGCCCTTCATGCTTGGCATTTGTTTTATGTTACAAACCATATCATAACCATCTTCTAATTTACACCTTCCATGTTGCCCCTTAAGCCAACGTGGTACTATATAACCATGTTCTTCTTTCTTTTCTCTATCATCTTGCATAACCACATTATTAAATTTACTTTTATCAACATTTGTACTTACATGTACCTCTTCTTTGTTCTTTTGTCTGGATTGGCTATCATCCTTGTCTTCATTACATGACAACTCATCTCCCTGATAGGCTTCCTCCCTTTCATCTACAACATCTCCTCGGGCATCTTGAAATTCACAATCATCCTCAACATCTATATTATCATTTGAAATCAATATTTTACAATTCTCTTCCTCACATTTAAATTCTTTGCATTGTACCTCTTCTTGTTGTACTACTGCAATTTGTTCAGCTTCTGCAATTTGGGTTCTTCTTCTCTCATCTTCATCTCCACCCAAGGGTGCTTTGCTAGATCCTTCTCTTATCCATTTCAAGGTCTCATCCTTGACCTTTATCATACCTATATACACATAGTTAAACACAACATTAGAAAATAGAACAAAGGACCAACATGTCCTCGTAAGTGACTCCCTCAGGGACACTCTCATCTCTTCATTCTTCTCTTCCACAAGTGTGCTTGCGGCACTTCTTTTCACCTTTCCTTTAAGTCTTCCACTATGAGAAATTCTTCGACCCTTTTTGGTCCATGTTGCTCAAATGGCAACTCTCTGTTGTCCCATCTTCTGTGGGTACTCTTTCCATTCTCATCTATTCTTTTCAAGGCATTCATGCTTTGCCTTCTTCTTTCCTCCACAATCCTCCTTATAGGCCATTTTACTTTCTTATTAATTGGCCATACCCAAAAATATTCTTGGCTTTCTTCCTCCAACCATTATTGTCTTGCAATCAAGTATTGTGCCAAATCTCTTCTTAATGCTACCAACTCTTTTTCAAAATCTGTATTTGGCTTCTTCATGTTTTCTTCCTCTTGTCTCACTGGTCCAGGCTAAGTTACCTCACTTCGGTGGTCTACTCAGCACTCAGAATCTTTTGCACTTTGATACCACTTGATAGCACGCATCCATAAACATGCTCATTTCCCCTATACACACCATTAACAGATTACCTGGTTTCTTTTCCTTAATTAGTTTTCTACATACTTGTTGTCACCACAGTGATAGAACCCAGGCAGGAATGATAAAGATTACACAGTACAAAGCAGACTATAAACAATCTCAGTTATGTGACAGGAACTTATTTAAACTAGATAACGATCAAAACATATCTTCTCTATAGTCAACACAATCTAGAACTAGAAATGACAGGAATTATAAAGATAGATTTTATTTAACACCAAAGAATAGATTCATCCTTCCTCAAATTTTCTGGCATAACATTACATAACTCATGGGCCTATACCCATCAGACTCTTCCTATCCACAACAATATAGGCTAGTTCCTGACTTTGCTACCTTCTATTTAACCTTATTCACTATACTCGTATGGCCTCTACCTATTTGCCTGCTCCATATCAGCCTCTCTCTCTTTGGTTTCTCGGCCTTCTCTTCTATCTGCATTCGACTTGTTCCTTTTGGCTTTCTTGGCCTCTACAGATCGACCCCCATTTGACTATTTTTTCTGGCCATTCATACTCACTCCAAATCTATTCATTCTGCTTCCTATCCTCTGCTACACGGCCTCTACCAATCGATCTTCTGCATATTCTAATGCTGACCTTTTTCTTTCTTTATCTCGACCTCTCCACGATTGGCCTCCTCTCAAGAATCAGCCTTTATCCTTTTATCGGCCTCTACTTCCCAAAATGGCATGCAACCTCCCTCTCTATACTATCTCGTCTCTCTCTCTCTCCTTCTTTCATAATCATTGACCAATTCTGCCATTATGTTTCGTGCTGATGCCTCAACTTCTCCTCCTTCCTTCGTAGAGATCCCCCTGTATTATTCTTTCCACTCTCTTCTTTAATCATTCGGCTACTCCTCTTTGTAACCATCAGCCAAAACTAGTCCTTTCTCTTTTGTTTTCTTCTGCCTGACCATTCATATGCTCAACATCTTTCTGAGAGATGAGAACTTCTGGCAAGATTCTTCAGCTGCTCACCACAGATTGGATTCCCCATTCGTCGGGTGTGCAAAATAACCAACATTGGTTTCAAGACCCTCTAAATTAAGTTATTATCATTCGGCAATAGGAGCCTCCTAATCAAGACTTTGGTTCATCATAGCAAGTGACAGGAAGATAAGGTGAAATGCGACTGGAAGCTAAAGCAAAACATCTCCACATACCCAAACCACCAAAACACTACAGAAAAACCTAAGACGGAATAAAATTCAAAAACTAAAATTTAAAGGTGAGCAATGCCCCTGCATCATTTAGATCTACTAAAATCACCAAGTGTGTGTGCAAATTTATACAAATTCATATGCAGTGATGCACAATGAAACCAAGTGCTGCATGCAAGGTGCGTATATTGTGGAGGAAAGCATTATAGTCCTAAAGACTATTAATGCATGCAGAATGTTCCTAGAGACTTGCACAATTGTGCTTTAACTATTTACCCTTTCTTTAGAAGTGATGGCGCCCATTGCATCTTCAATGAGTTGTGGAAATTGAACATAGAGCTTTTGAAGATTGTACCATTTTGCTTGATTTGCATATTGCCTTGCCTTAGCCATTTATAAACAAATGATGTGAACCTTGGAAAATGTTGTTGGGATTAGGACAGACAACTAAGAGGGGGGGTGAATTAGTTGTCCCACAATATTAACTTTATTTTCCTTTTAATCTTCTTTCACAACTTATAAATAGATTAATGATGCCAACATTAAAGCATGGAACAATGACACGAGTAGAAACACAATTAACACACTTGACACCAAGATTTTTGACGTGGAAACCTGGTTAAGGGAAAAACCACGGTGGGGGTTAACCCACAAGATTCGTACCCTATTAAAAGTACTTAAAAAGGGGAAGGCACTTGCCTTCGGGCTCACTACTCAAAGAGAGGTTCACTGCCTATAGAATTTATTTTAGTATAGAAAGAATTAACTAAGAAATAGCATCTTCATCATGCCTAGTTCAATCTCATTGAGTGCTCATAAAACTTTTTCTCAGCTCCCAAATACTTCTTCACTATCACTTCATCCTTTACTGTTCTTGCTTCTCTGCTCCTCCTCTTCTTTGCTCTTCCTTTGATCATTTCTTGGGATTTTATTAATTCGCACAAGGATGATTTTCCACGATGCAACTACACTCCTTTATATGCTTCATCAACCTTGGAATAAACATCAAGGTCAGCACTCCAAACATCTAACTTAATGCGAATCACAAATCTATCGACCAAACATGACTGGGACTCAAATCTTCCTTGATCAACACGCCACACTCCATAGAATTGTTCTTAGATCATCCGCAACACACTTGAATCATCCAGTCGGCCAGGACTGGGACGAACAACAACATCAAGGAAGAATTCTTCAACAATAAGCTCTATCTTCAATGCAGACCTCCAACATAGCAGGCACATGATCTAGAGACTTCCACAAGCACATTGAATTCAACAATAACATCCACAATACTCCAAATCATCATAATCACTTGCATCTTCATCGGATACCTCAAGAACACTATCTACCATCACTGTCACACTAGAAAGATTGCTTGCAGACCTCCAAACCACGAACCACTTGAGTTGAGGATACACACTAACTTCCAAAACATGCCTCTGAATCCGTGGATCATCATTTTACATTTCTGGAATAATCTGAACCACTTTCCTGTCACTCTGTCTCTTCTGAATACTGCAAAACCGGTCCTACTCAGATGGCCATACCTTTTTCAAATCTTCATGCAGACCTCTCAAATCTTAACTGGAGCTTCTTCATATAATCCTCTATACAGCCATATGGTCTGCATACATTGATCTTCATTAATTTTCTCAATATTCTCAACATTCCAGTCTCCTCAATCAAGCAACAAAATAGGATACAGTTGAAATCAATGGTAACAAGGATATGTTGAAATCAATGACAACACATCATAGGTACATATTTGCAACAATCTCCACCTTTGTCATTGATGGCAACATGTGACGTGAAAAACTGATTCAACCATCAAGACAAGATCTTCTCCCCCTTTCTCTTTTCACTTCTGCAACAACTTTCTTCACTGCTCCCCCTTTCATCAGCAACTAGTTTTTCACATGACTTCTCTCCCCCTTTGACATCAATGGCAAAGGGCACATATTTGCAATATTTTATGTCCCTTTGTTCCAGACTGATCTTCAATAATTTGCATACTGACTACTCCCCTTGAGTAGTATCTCCTTAACATCAATCTGGATCACCAGATGTGACTGTGAATTCCACCAGACTGATGCATTCCAGTGCATCTTAGTTCTGATCAGGAGGGGTAATAACCCCTAGCTTCTCTCTGAGATACTCAAAAGTATCTTTAGGCAAAGGCTTGGTAAATATGTCTGCAATCTAATCCTTTGAAGAAACAAACTCCAATCTGACTTCATTCTCATTAACATTTTCTCTCAAAAAGTGAAACTTGATGGATATATGCTTTGTCTTTGAATACAACACTAGATTCTTGGAGATGTTAATTACACTTGAATTATCACAGAAGATTGTAACAGGCTCCTCAAACACAATTCTGATGTCCTTCAACATTTGCTTCATCCACAAGACTTGAGTGCAATTACCTGTTGCTGCTATATATTCTGCCTCTGCAATAGACAGAGATATTGCCTCTTGTTTTTTACTCAACCAAGAAACCAATCTCCTTCCCAAGAAGAAAGCACCACCACTAGTACTTTTCCTGTCATCCACATCTCCTACCTAGTCAGCATCTGTATATGCATGAAGAGTGAAGTCATTATCCTTTGGATACCATAATCCATACTCAATTGTCCCTTTGAGATATTTGAAAATTCTCTTGACTGCTACAACATGGGATTCTTTAGGATCAGCCTGAAATCTAGCAACAAGTCCAACTGCATTTATGATATCAAGTCTGGTCTAAGTCAGATAAAGTAGTCCTCTAATCATTGATCTACACCTTTTCTGATCTGCCTTTGGTGAATTATCATCTTTACTTAACTTGCATCCAGTTACCATAGGAGTACTTACTAGTTTTGACTCCTCCATTGCAAACTTTTTCAATAATTCTCTTACATACTTAGATTGAGATATGAAGATACCCTTATCTAACTGAGTGATTTGCAGACCTAGGAAGAAATTCATTTCACCAAACATGGACATCTCAAATTCACTCTGCATCTGATTAGCAAATGTTTTGCACATACTCTCATTTCCACCAAAAATGATATCATCAACAAATACCTTAACAATCAGAATATTCTCATGATCAATCTTGAAGTAAAGATTACTATCAGCAGTGCCTTTGCTATAACCTAGCTTTAGCAAATACTTATCTAATCTTGCATACCAGGCTCTTGGGGCTTGTTTGAGTCCATACAATGCTTTCCTCAACCTACAGACCATATCTCTCTAATCAGACAACTGAAATCCTTTTGGTTTCTCAATGTAGACTTCTTCTTCTAACTCTCCATTTAAGAATGCTGGCTTGACATCCATCTAATAGATCTTGAAATCTTTATAAGAAGAAAATGCAAGAAATTATCTAACTGCCTCTATTCTTGCCAGTGGAGCAAAGGTTTCTTCAAAATCAATTCCTTCCACTTGAGAATATCCTTTGCATACCAACCTTGCTTTGTTTCTTACAAATTCACCATCTTCATTTAGTTTGTTCTGGAAGACCCATTTAGTTCCAATCACATTTTTGTCCTCATGTCAAGAAACAAGATCCCAAGTGTGATTCTTTGGAATTTGCATTAATTCTTCTTCCATTGCCTTTACCCAGTTTTCATCTTTGCAGGCTTCACTTACTATTTTTGGTTCAATCTTTGAAATCAGACAAATCTCTTCTTGATCTTCATCAATTCTTCTCCTAGTTTGAACACCTTTATTTCTATCTCCTATGATTTGATCTTTAGGATGATTCATCCTTACATACCTGGGAGTTTTGGGATTTTCTTGAACTTCTGTTTCTTGAGCTTGTTCCTCAACTTCTGCACTATCCTCTTGAGTTGCTAGATTTTCTGGATCAATCTGGATCTGAATCTGGGTCTGAACTTGCCTTCCTTGATTTTGACTTTCATCTTGATCATTTGAATCATATCCGCAAGACTTGGACCGTTCTTCTTTGCTCTCATCAACTCTGACATTAGCACTTTCAACAATTTTTTTTAACCTCTTGTTAAAGCACCAGTATGCCTTGCTTTAAGTAGAGTAACCCAAAAATATTCCTTCATCACTTCTTGCATCAAACTTGCCTAGATCCTCATCTCTTTTGATATAGCATTTACTACCAATAACTCTGAAGTATCTCACAGTAGGAGGATGACCAAACCATAGTTCATAAGGTATCTTACCAAAATTTCCTTTGATCTACACCCGGTTAAGAGTGTAGACATCAGTACTCACAACTTCTCTCTAATAAACTTGAGGGACATTTGTTTCCATCATCATGGTCTTGGCAGCTTCTTGAATGGTCCAGTTCTTTCTTTCCACAACTCCATTTTGCTGAGGATTCCTAGGAGCAAATAACTGTATTTTTATTCCATGCTTTTCACAAAATGTATCAAACTCACCGGAGGTAAACTCTCCACCTCTGTTGGATCTTAGACACTTTATCTTCACACCAACCTCATTTTCCACTATAACTTTGAACACCTTGAATTTGTCAAGAGCTTCTAATTTTTCTTTTAAGAAAGTTACCCACATCATCCAGGAGTAATCATCAATCAGCAACATGAAATATATGTCTCCTTACACACTCCTAATTCTAGCAGGACCACATAGATCAGTATGCACAAGTTCCAACTGTCCACTTAAAAATTATTCTTTACTTTTGAATGAAGTTTTGTTCTACTTACCCATTTGACATTCTCTGCACATGCTATCAAGTTTCACAAGTTTTGGAAGATCTCTCACAGCCTGAGTAGAACTTATCTTTACCATGTTATCAAAATTCACATGACACATTCTCCTATGCCACAACCAAATTTGATCTGTCTGAGCAATCAAACAACTTTTTCCAAAAGTACTTAAATGAAATATGTTACCTCTAGTTTGAGTACCAGATGCAATTTTAGTTCCAGAGCTTTCCAAGATTCTGCATTTTCCATCCTTGAATCAGAGATCATAACCCATGTCAACCAACTGTCCAACACTAAGAAGATTATGCTTCAGTCCTTCCACATACAAAACATCATTGGTGTTATTCTTACCATCAAAAGAGATGGATCCTCTGCCGCAGATTCTACCAGCTAAGTTGTCTCCAAATTTCACAAGCCCACCTTCATAATTTTCAAAGCTTACAAACTTACTTTTATCACCAGTCATATGATGAGAACATCCACTATCAATCACCCATTCATCCTTTTCAACAACCTGAGCAGCCAAGGCACTTTCCACATTTGCATAGCTAGTAGATTCAGTAGACACAAGATCTTCTTCTTTCATAGCAATGAACACCCAATCACCTTTAGTGGAACCTTCATGATCAAATTCATCATCTGTGACTCCTTCTTCTCCAGCTTCTTGGACATAGTAGCATTTCTTCTCACCTTTATATCTGTTAGGGTTTGGCTTTGAAACCCTCTCCAGACATATTGAGGCAAAATGACCAATCTTATTACAAGCAAAACTTTTGAATGGCAACTTTCCTTCATACTTACCGAATCCTCTTAGTATTCTTTTGGCAATAAGAGCTTCAAGATCTACAATCTCAATTTCATCATCTTCAAGATCCTTTCTTGCCTTCACAAATCTGTTTGATCTTTCTGAAGAACTTTCACCGAGATCATATCTTTGTTTTCCATACACACTGGCTTTGAATGCAGATTCAGACTTGGGAAGAGAATCACCAAACTCACTCATTTCAAATGCTAAAATCTTACCAACTAACTTATCCCTTGTAACAGTTGTCACAATCCTAATTTCTTCAATGGCAGCAAATTTATGCTTATAAGCTGCAGGTAAGGATCTGAGCACTTTGGCAACAATCTCTGATTCTTCCAATACTCCACCAGCATTCATGATACTGGTTACAAGTTCATTTACTTTCTGAATGTAGGAAGTAATGTTTTCATCTTCACTCATCATCAACCTTTCGTACTTACCCTTTAGGCTCTGTAACTTGGCACATTTTACATATTTGTCACCTTCATACAAATTTTCTAATTTTTTCAAGATTTCATGGGCAGTATCCAATTCCAAGACATTAGCCAATTTTGTATCAGTCAGGGCACTCAACAATGCTTCTTTGGCTCAAATATTGCATCCAACTTCCCTGGTTTCATCCAGAGTAGTAGGGCCATTCTTCAAAATCTTATACACATTCTTTGTTATTGAGCAAAAAGTCATTACCAATACATTCCAAATGACACTACATGCGTACCTTCCAAAGGGAGTAATTTGTTCCATCAAATCTCAAACTTTCCTTCTTATAAGTCGACATCTTGGATCTCCTCAAGCGGTCAAGCTTCTTTTAGAGGATCTGGCTCTGATACCAATTGTTGGGATTAGGACAGACAACTGAGAGGGGGGGTGAATTAGTTGTCCCACAGTATTAATTTTATTTTCCTTTTAATATTCTTTGACAACTTATAAACAGATTAATGATGCAAACATTAAAGCATGGAACAATAACACATGAGTAGAAACACAATTAACACACTTGACACCAAGATTTTTGACGTAGGAATCCGATTAAGGGAAAAACCACGGTGGGGGTTAACCCACAAGATTTGTACTCTGTTAAAAGTACTTAAAAAGGGGAAGGCACTTGCCTTCGGGCTCACTGCCCAGAGCTCACTGCTCAAAGAGAGGCTCACTGCCTACAGAATTTATTTGAGTACAGAAAGAATTAACTGAGAAATAGCATCTTCATCATGCCTGGTTCAGTCTCATTGAGTGCTCATAAAACTTCTACTCAGCTCCCAAATACTTCTTCACTATCACTTCATCCTTTATTATTCTACTCCTCCTCTTCTCTGCTCTGCCTTTGATCCTTTCTTGGGATTTTATTAATTCACACAAGGATGATTTTCCACGACTTAATTACACTCCTTTACATGCTTCATCAACCTTGGAATAAACATCAAGGTCGACACTCCAAACATATGACTTAATGCAAATCACAAATCTGTCAACTAAACATGACTGGGACTCAAATCTTCCTCAATCAACTTGCCACGCTCCATAGAATTGTTCTTAAATCATCCACAACATGCTTGAATCATCTGGTCAGCCAGGACTGGGAAGAACAGCAACATCAAGGAAGAATTCTTCAACAACAAGCTCTATCTTCAATGCGGACCTCCAACACAGCAGGCACACGATCCAGAGACTTCCACAAGCACATTGAATCCAACAATAGCATCCACACTACTCCAATCATCAGAATCACTTGCATCTTCATCTGGTACCTCAACAACACTGTCTGCCATGACTGTCACACTAGAAAGATTACTTGAGGACCTCCAAACCATGAACCACTTGAGTTGAGGATACACACTGACTTTCAAAAGGCCTTTATAGAATTGCAAGTGTGTAAAGCATGAGCTTCTTATTTGTGGGCTTGTTGATGTAATAGGGATTTCATGACTTGATATGGCACTCAATGTATACATGCATGTGAGGCAAATAAAAGTGTTGTTGTAGCACTACCAAGGGTTTGGTAATGTTGAAGTGTCCAGTTAACTTGGCATAGTGCATCTCCCAAATGAGTCATTTGTGAGATGTGCCTTCTCAAACACAAAGATGTCTAAGATTGAAAAGAAACTTGTCACTCAAGTGAAATTCACCATCTATTTTTTGTAAGGAAATGTTGTTGTAAATCCATTAGCAATTAAACTCAAAATAAATCTTAACTACTAAAGATGTAGGTATTTTTACATTGATCCTACGAGAAGAAATTTATGGAAACTAATCTACAAAAAAAATTAGTACAATAACAACATGCAAAATAACACTTAGAAAGGAAAGAATGAGAGTGTGTGCAAGAGGGAGAGAGTAGAAGCCAACATATAAACAAGAAAGATATGAATATACACTCTAAAAATCCTTTTGAAAGAAAAACTAGCCTCCAAAGTAGTGAAACCAATGTATTCCTAGCAACAATACAATTACAATACAATATTAGGTTTCATTCCTTCCATAGAGATCAACACCTACAACCTAGAGGAAAATTTACCACATAACCCTACATTAAACACACCATTATGCCTCCATCTCAATCCCTCAATATATAGATTTATGAGGCCTAGAAAACCACCAAAAGGTAATACCATGGGCCCAAACAAGGTCCCAAATTACCATGGTAAGAATTCTCATGACCCACAACCCATAATGGGCCAATAGATTATTAATAGAATATTCCCTTACATGTCATAAATATGCCATAGCCTCCCACCAAACTTAGAAGAATCATTTTGTCATTTACCTTCTTTGACAAGATGCTTTATGATCCATCATTATTACACTTCATAAGTGGGTTGAGGTTCCTAGTCCACTTTGTAACCTCCCTTTACATGCTTTTACTTCATCATAGAATCTCTTATGTAACTCACAATGCCATAGATGCTCTAACACATCTTATATGACATAGATGCTCTTACAAACTCTTAAACATATGTAATACTAATGAATACACATTACATATTGTCCAAGTCAAAGTGGGACACTCTTTTCCATGTGAGTATAATAAATAATACAATTAATAAATAATTCAACATTAGGAACAAGATATATGAGACCTAATTCCATCATTCTCCCACTTGTCATATACCTAGCAAGAGAAAAAAAAGAACACCAACAAACCCTAAACTAACCATCAAGGGTATAAGCATGCTATACCAACTAACTTCTTTGTGCTCATAGACTCAACAAATCATTTGCAACATCCACCAAGCGATCACCATCTTGGCCACAAATCTCATCCTTCATCATGCCAAATCATGAGAGATAAGAAATTAAAACTAAGATCACACTCTAGAAATTCCATAGAGAAACCATTGTATCTTGTTTCAATGTGACTATGTAAACACTGGAGTCCATCTCCTCTAGAATGGGATAGTGTATTTTCCATATACTTAACAATTAAAATAGTGACCACAACTTATCACTAACATGTGTAATTAACTACACCTCACAACAGGGTAAACACATCACAATTAGACCTTTTTGCATCCACATATTTAACCCAGTCTGTAATCGCAAGTCCCTATATATATATATATATATATATATATATATATATATATATATATATATATATATATATATATATATATATATATATATATATATATATATATATATATTGTTTTGTACAAAGCTTGTGCTCCCAACTAGAAAAACCTAAAGACCCCCTGAACCATAGTCCAATGAAAACTATCCAACAATGGACATATATACATCCTAGAACTCCCAGTGCTTGAATAATGCTAGTTTAGAACCAACCATAGCATCCAAAAGTCTACCAATAACACTCACATAAAAGATGTGGCTTATGTTCTCTAAATTATTTATTATCTAAGAACACCCACTAATATGCAAACCTATTGTTGACCTATTTTAGTCCTAGGCCAAAATATCCCATCTTTCAAATTTGCAAAAATGTTGTCAAATTCTCATATCAAGCCTTAGTGTTTTAGCCTTCATTCCTTTGAAAATATCTGATCTGAGATATCCAATATGGAGGCCAAATCCAAAAATTCCTAAGTATAAATCCTTTTTCCTAGTGTTCTTTGCCTTAAAAAAGGAAGCGCCTTTTCAGCGAACAAGGAGGTTCGCGAACCTCCAAGTTCACTGAAGAAGAAACTTGCTGAAAAAGGGAAAATGAAGGCTTCAACAAGAAAAGGAAGTGCCTTTTTGGTAAACAAGGAGGTTCATGAACCTCCAAGTTCACCGAAAATGTATTTTGCTGAACTGGTTAGTGTTTTTTCCTTTTTAACCGAAAAAGAAGCAGAGGAAGAAAATGTTAAGTTTTGGGTGAACCTTGTGGTTCACAAACCTGATGGTTCACCAGATCACAAATTCTCCAAAACACAAAGTCACTGAAAAAGAAGGAAGCAAAGTGTGAATAAATACAAGTTATTTTCAGCGGGAGAGGTCGTTCGCGAACCTTAAGGTTTGTCGAAATCCAACTTCTCCGAAAACTAAAGTTGCCAAAGGAAGGAGATAGAGTGAAGGAAAAAGCAAAGGCCAAAGTGAAGATAGGAAGAAATAAAGAAGACAAAGTTTTCAGTGAACAAAATGGTTTGCGAACCTCTTATTTCTCTAAAACACAAGTTCGTCGAAGCCCATTCTAACTGAAAAGCAGAAGAGAGTAAAGCACAAGGGGAAAAAAGGGGCACCATTATTGCAGGTTGAAGTCAAGTGCAGGTAGTTGAAACAACATATAGCTTCAATGCGCTAGTACCAGGAGTAAATGGGGTGGATGAATCCTTGTGATCTAGACCAAATCAATGCACCCAAAGTATGGGTAAACTCTTCAACCCATGTGGGATTTTGACAGGGCCATGGGCCACAATTTATTGCAGCATGGGAGACCTAACATAGTGTGTTGATTGAGTTTTCTCACGTCCAATGCTATAACAGTAAAATGTAAATGTTATATATGCATTTAAAAGATGTATTTTTAAAAAGTTAGTTGTTCTCTGGGTCATTTTACAGGCAGAGTGACTCATTTGCAGGTTCAAGCCTTGTATCTCCTCTAAGAACTAAGTGGATTGGATAGATTGTGACTTTCTTAGACCTCTTATGTCTCCATTATCAGTTCGACTATGAATGGAAACCAGTTATTTTGTGTATTTCCTTATTTGTATTGAATCTTTGTTCCTTTGTAATGGCTATTTAGCCTCCATCATCAATAATAAAATGATATTTTTGCCTCTCTCTATACTTTTACATTGTGTTTATTTGAAATCTATAAGCTTATTCTATGGATGAATGATCCCTCCTAAAGTTATAGTTTTCTATTCAAACCTCTGTTAAACTTTATGGGTCTATGTGAGTTTGTTTCAGTATTAGAGATCATTGTTGTGCTATTTTAGATTCAACTAAATCCACTAAATCTGGTGCATCACCCCCTTTTTCATTTCAATTCTCCTTCTCCCCTTTTCCCTAGTGATTATTAGCATAGGTTTAGTTGCATTTTCTCTAAACCTTCAATTCAGAATGAGGAACCAACCTTCTCTAGAGGTCTGATCTCACTTCGTAGGGTCCCACACCTAAGATCATTCCCCTTGTTTCATTGGATTTGTTGTAGCAACAAGCTTCAACAAAAGGGTACAAATCCAAGTGACAACACCTACAAACATCATTGTAAAAGATATCTTGTAAACTAAAACATGTCCTTCTACAACACCAACTAGTGCCCTGGTTGTGATAAGTAACTGGTTGTGATAATTAATATCTTCACCTCCAAAACCCCAAACAATTTTTTTATCGAAATCTAACCATTTAACCTCAAGGTCAAACACAAAGTAGTGGATGTAAGCTTCTCAATCTAAGAGAAGATCAAACTAATAACCATTCCCACAATAATGGAGTATGCCCAAAGCCATTAATCATCTCCTACACTCCTTAAAACTAACATTGTATCTCAAGACTCAAACATAAGGAGATAATGAAAAAAAAACCATGCATCCACTCCTCAAACAAGTCCTTAGAACCAACATTCACAACTTAAGACTCAAATACATGAGAAGATAATAAATAAAGAACATGTATCTAAAAACTAGGTAGATAATACCTATTAGATCATTAACTAATGAGTGGACCATTGAGAGTAGGGGTATGAGATTGTTCCACCTATGAAGCATTGAGTCACACTAACTCTCTCTACAAACAATCTCCTCAATAGGTCCATGTTGAACTCACTTCCATCTCCGAGTGTAGGCTCTTCAATCTTTCTATTGAAACCAAGTCAAGAGACTCACCATCCCAATACTCAATCTCTAATATCTAAGAAATCCCTAGCCTCACCCAAATATAATATAGGTGCATGACAGATCATTTCATGCCAACTGAACTCAAACTACAACATTGTGATATCTAGAATCTCCCAAGGTAAAATGATCAAAACACTCATCTAGTAGATCTACCTCCCAAATCATGACCAATGCTCCCACTATATATTGGGAAAGAATGTAGACTCCATAAACTCCCTATGGATCCACTATTTGCATCTTCATCAAAGAAGTTCATTTGTCTCCAACTAATAGATATGCTCAAAAGAATCCACATCATACCAAAACTCCAACATGTGATCTAGAGTCCACCATGGCATAATAAATCACATCCTCTAAACCAAGAATCAAACATCTAAAACTAACAAATCATAATTGACAGCTCAACCAAGAACTCCAATTGCACCAAAGCTCAATGTGGCAACAAGTTGTATACATCCTCATAAAAATGAAGATAACCATCCTATATTGATAGAACAATAATTGTCAACAAACTCAGATTGTTCACATGAAGCAAGAACTAGGAGCTTCTTGTAACATCAACCTCCATCATAGATCATCCATCACAAAGTGAAAGATCCAAATTACTACCAAATCCCTCACTAAAAGTGATCTAGAGCTACCCATGGTGATGTAATAAACATCTCCTAACTGAAGATCACTCATGGCCCTTACACAATCAAAGAAATCTAAACAATACTAGGATCTCCCAAAGGTAAAAATAAAACCACGATCTCCAACCAAGAAGATGCCATTGATTATGTAATCACACAGAGCTCCCACTAAACTATGATCCAAAGCCTCTCATGACAACATAGTCAACACTACATGTTCCAAAAAGAAAATACAAGTGACCCAAAGTACTACTATACGAATGCCACAAGCATCCTAAAGTATTGCAAGAGGAACCACAAGCACTCTGAACATCCATCTCTTTGTATCTCTTTGCAACTAAATGCACCATGATGGCCAAAAGGCCAACTAAATAGAATCCACAACCTCTTGGTTTCCAACAACAAAACCCTACTACAAGACACTAATAGCACACCAAAGATCTACACTTTTATGCAACATGCAAGTATAGATAACCAACAAAATTCACTCACATGCGACATCCCAAAGGTGATAGAAAACATGGCAAGTGCTTCAACTAAAACCAAAGAAACCACAAAACTCACAAATTTTGAACAATGCATCATACAAATTCAACATCACATCAGTAACAAGCAAACCAGAGACAACTAGAGATAACATGTAGATTATGCTGGCAAGAGACACTATATGGATTCATGGTTGTTGTCATTGATGGCAACAAAGGTCATCCCACATATCCGCAAGTCATGGTGTGTCTCTACCGGAAGTCAGAAAGAAGATTGTTGTGGTCCGGTGAACAAGAACAGAGCATGTGGCAAGGTCCGACAGATTGGTCCGGATCTCTCAGAGGAAGTGTCTTGGTGCAGTGCGGATTTGGGGAAGTCAAGAGGACTACCTTGAGTAGTATATTCCAAGGATTTAGCCTCCGGTGATGGACAAGGAAAAAGATATGAATAGTTGAGTACCGGATTCCTGAGAGACAGTGAGAACAGAGGAAGAACTGACTGACAGAGTATCAGACTATTTTCCGGATGTGTTACTGTTGATAGTAAAGGTTGTGAAGGCATGAATCATGTTTGGCCGACATGATTAATGACATCTACAAGTATATGCTTGATCTGCATTACTTGATATGCAAGGATTCAGCCGACAGAATAGAGTTTGTGAGAAGATAGACTATTTCGGGTGCCGACTAGAAAGATAATGAAATCACTAGTGCGGATATAAATAGAGGATGGATTTTGTTGTGAGCAGTGTAGTTGTGGTATGGTGTATGCGAATAAGTGTAGAGCAGTGCAGAAGCAGTAAGAAAGATCCGGTATGTGAAAGAAAAGCAGAATAAAGAGTAGAGGAAAGATGAAGTGCAGCAGATCAGTATACTGAGCCTAACCAGAACTAAACTCCAGCATATGTAGATGCTTCCAATCAGTTCAAGTATTGTATAACATTCTTTTGTAGACAGTGTGTCTCCTTGTAGGCAGTGTGCCTCTTTGTGAGTAGTGTGCTCGGGCAGTGAGCCCTAATTGGCAAGTGCCATTTTGTAATTCCTTATTCTTCTAACAGAGAATAATCTTTGGGTTAATCACCCCGTGGTTTTCTCCCTTAACCAGGTTTCCACGTCAAAAATACTATGTCATGTGTTTCTCATTTCATGGTAATGTTTATTTGTTTGATTCAATGCTGCTTTGATTAATAAAGAAAGTTCAAAAGAAGAAATAATTAGGATAACTGATTCACCCCCCCTCTCAGTTATCAATAGATTCTCCATAATACCAACATTAGGTCAAAACCCAAATCTAAAACATTACACAATCCATAACAAAACAACCACAATTCAAGAATTGAACAAGCAACTCCTCAAAAATTTAAGTGACCAATCACATACCAACACTTCCACAGCTAAGAAAATGATAAAGGATTCCTCAAACCATGCACAATGCATGCATGCAATTTTAAAATTGTCTCCGTCTAGAAAACCCTCAAGATTTACAATCTAAAAAATGATCTCCCATAGATCTTTAAAACCATGGATTTTGACTTAACATGTAAAACTTGCAAAACCATACATGTCAAAGACATCCATGCAAATTTAAATCCATTAATCATTTGGAAAAGCCATAAATCTATAAACTAAATAATGCAATGTCTTAGATGTGCATAACCATAGATTTTTTACAAAAAATACAAAACCCACAAATTTACATAACATGAATATGCAACATGCAATTACAAATATCTAAAAGGACTTGGGAGTTGTCTAGGAACTCTATGCCACAAAATATCCAACTCACAACCTCCACCAAGTACATGCAAACAAAGGAACCAAGTTGTCTAGGAGCTTCTCGGTTGTCAAAATAATAACTCCACAACTTGCATACATCAGGGGCTAACATCTAGTGCTTTCTCATGCCAAGGGCTAAAACTGAGCACTCAACATAAGCAATCCAAACAACAACCAACATAGCTAGTGCTCTCCCATGTGATCAAGAGGCAAAATAATAGCACCCAACATGAACACTATTCTACTACACATGACCACAAGATGAAGAAATACGACCACCATACTAAAGGTTAGTCCCATATTTTCAAACAAGAGCTCTAGGTCACAACCATGCAACATGAAATCACATGAAAAACTCGAAGATCTTCGACCTTGAGTAATCTAAATCCAAACATTAGTTTCATTGAACCTCTCCACCATTCTATAAGTGCTTGTCATATTATTTCTTGAAAATAAAATAAGATCCACTACAAGATTTTCACTCTAACAAGGACTAATACCATAAGGAGAACAACCCTTCTACAACTAAAACTAGGGTCTAATACATGCAACAACATGTAATCACATACAACCTTTAGAACTGTAAAGGGTAAAATTTAGATAGTTGAGTTTTTGGTAGTTCACATTCAAGGACCTAGGGTCGAGCTACAATGTACTATCCTACCCTAGGTCACTATGAGATGTAGGGAAACTTGGATTTTTATGATTTGATTGCTAGTTATCTTCTCTTATGCTCAATTACACCTTAAAACCCTAATTATGCAAATACGACAGCAAACAGATGAATATCAGAAAATGTTACTACATAAAGATGTGAAATAACAAATAACTGTGCACCTATTTTTAGGGTTCTAAAGCAGAATAGTTAGGGACTAAAGAGCGGGTGCCCAAGTCCAAGGCCCTACTTTTGGTTGGGATCTGCAACCTATTCCTGCTGCACCAAAGGTTTTCCCATCACAGAACTTTGAGGACTAATGAGCGGGCGCCCTAGTCCAGGGAGCTATTTTCTTCTCTGATCTGCAATTCTGACACTCTGTTGTACCCTCCTACAACTTCACTTTGTCTATAACTTCAATCTGTAACCTGCAATCATGAAAACTTTGGGAGGGGGTTGTGGTGTTTAGAGGCTTGCCTCAGTCAAGCCCCGGAGAAACATTCAAGTCTTTCAAACACCGTTGTCAGATAGAGAGTGTGTACCCTTGTGAGGCAGAGACAAAAACCAAATGATAAATGCTCAAAAACACAAATGATGTCACCTTGTAGTGAAGCTCTCATGGGAGGAAGAAGCTCTTCATGCCATGAGGAGATGATTGCTCAAATTTGCAAATACAAACACATAGACAACACAAATCTGCTCTTGCTACACAATGAAAGCCTTGAATCACCTTTAGAATGCCAAAATCACATGAACATCATCTAGTTTATAAATGAATGCCTAAACATGTTTTTATATACAACTACAAACACTCCCGCCAAGAATTTTGTAATTCAAACTTACCGTGTCGGCATAGGACCCAAATAACGGTCACAAGCTGACACCCAAAAATTGGGACTGACCCAAAATAGGGCAGGATTAGGGTGCAGGCGCCCAAGTCCTCCCCCCCTATTTTGGTCAGGGTTAGGTTCAAGGGATCCCCCTAGGTCCCATTTGACATGATACCCACGGTTCATTCCATCAGGATGTTGAAATATGATGTAAGATGTCCTTAATGCACACTAAAGACCCGGGAGCTAAACCTTATGAGGGAAAAGCCCCCAAGGGGACATTTTTCAACATTAAATTTAGCCCCCACTTTAATGTATGTATAAACACGAGGCCAATACATGCATTAAAGTATGGTCAACAAACACAATAAACACACCAAGCACAGAGAAGGCATGCCAGACACATTGAAGACAATAACAGGCACACAAAACATGGAGAATACATCAGATACATAGAAGATAGTTAATGCATGGAAGACAAGAATGATTTCTTTTCTTTTCTTTTTCTCATATATATGAAATGCAGATGCAAGTACAAGAAAGTAAACACACCTCCCACAATACAGGATGCACTCATCGCGCAGGTCTTTAAACTATATATGGGGCAACACACATGAAAGACACACCAAACCTCCCATAATGCAGGATGCACTCATCGCGTAGGTCTTTAGACTGCATATGGGGCAACAGACACGTGAAATAAAGCAAGCATGCTAAACACACACACTTTGAAGACATGGAGAAAACATGGCAGACAAGCGATGGAGTGTTCCTATTTCTAGGTTCAACACCATCTCAGGCACATTACAAGCACACACCGATGATTGGGCTTCACCACAACAATTACCGAAAACACGCTTAAGGGTTGAGTTAGTCACAGAACTGCTCCCTGCCTCCCGATGAGGACTTTTTGAAAATGACATGATGGTGCAATCTGCTCCAAGAAATACACCACCCCCGCCTCCGTAGAGGGCTTAAGATAAAAAGGATATACATGATATCCTGCCTCTGCAGATGGCTTAAATGATTGATTGATTGATTGCAAACAAACTTAGAGTGCAAGAAGTACTCATCGCACTAGTCTTTAAATTGCACCTGAGGACAAGCACATTGCTGACATCTACAACAGATAGCTTACTTATATATGCCCCCCCAAGAGGTGACATGTACTTTACAATCATCAAATGTTCCCACAAACACATCCCTATAAGAAACATGTTAGTGTCTACATAATCATGATAAACAACAACATCAATGCATATGATTAACCACAAAAAGAGCCAAGGTTATACTACGAATTTGGAGTTCAAGGATAACCTTGGGGATATATCATGAAGATCTCTGAATCAAGTACCACCAAGGCTAGATTCAAAGATGAACAAAGTGCGTAGAACATCAGTATTGTTAAGGTTTGTAAATGAGATAAAGATCATTAAAATCACTACGCAGAAAGCATGAGTGCTTCTACTCGCCAAGCGTCAAATAAGATATACAACCCCATCTTCATATTAGGAACTAAGTCTAATTTTTGATTTCTCGCTAAAGAGATGCTAGGTCCGCATCAATATAAATGTTTTTCATCATCCACCCGCTAGATAGAAACACTAGAGGAATGGAAACAATAAAAAAGAGAGGAGAAACAAGTGTTTTAGGGATAGTCATGTAGGAGGGTGCCCCAAGTCACCAACTGCAACACTATGTCCATAAGACACAACACACAACGATGAAATCAGAGAGAGAGGCAATATGGAAGAATGATGATATAAATAGAAGAAGGTCACAACAGAGGCAGTCTCCTAGTATCCTGGACCTTACAAGAGAATCAAGGGTCATCCCAGGAGGCTTAAACCACACATAACACATCACGGGGGAAGCACATCATGAGAGAGATAAAGGGTTAGAGATACCTACCTGATAGGATCTTCTAGGCTAGTGGTAATCAAGTAAATCATCATCATCCTCCCACTCCCAAATTTCAGAGGAAAGTGGGACATAAGGTATCATAGCCCAAGATTGTTCATTGTTAGGATCATTTTTGTTTGGTTCAATGTTTGGATCATTGTTTTCTTGTTGAGATGCAAGTGATAAGGGTCATTGGTCCTCGGCATTTAATCATATTTTTATGTGTCAAGTCTAGGGTTGTGTCCTTGGCTATTTGCAATTAGGAATCCTATAGTTGCCAGTCCATTAAACTAATTCTGCTAATCTTATTTGCTATGGAAAGTAATGCTACTGATTTATCTGCTATGAAAGTAAATTCTGATAATACTGGAAACAAAGCTGAAACATGAAATAGCTAGCATTGATCTATTCTAATCCATTCAACTAAAGCATGCATTTATCTATGAGAAAACAATAACTATCTTCAAAATCTGAAATAGAATAATAAACAAAATAAATACTAGCCTCCTGTCTTGATGGCAGGAGTGGGCCCTTGCTCCTCACCCTCAGGACTGAAGACTAAGGCAATAAATCAGTACAAGAATGTAATATCACAATACTTCTTCAGTCTAATCCCATCAGTATCCTTTTGTATTCATAAAAGTATCTATATCAAAATGAGATTACAATAATAATAATCTATATCTTTCTTTTGCTTCTACCTTATGTATTTCTATCAAATCCAGTGATGAGATATCACTTACTCTAACTACTAGTTTATCTATGAGACAGCATCAATCTCTTATTCTATCAACTATTTAACTGCAGAGTAAAATCATGCAATTGAAATAGATTTTAGTGGAACAACAGTCCCACTAAATCTGGAGTCTTAATTTCAAATAACAACTGGGCAGCGAGGCCCTGAAATATAGGTACTTAATCAGTTTGTTGAGAACTCATGCAAAATCAATAAAAGAGGAATTAAACTTCTAGCAGTTAACTAGAGTCTTCATTGGATTACTCAGGTGTGGGCTGAGTAATCCCTAGAGCACTCCAATTGCCACTGAAAGTGTTGACTGATAGCTATGTTGGAACTCTATAGTGGATTAAGGAGGCTCCAAAGGTGTGTACTTCTATTTGCAGCTCCAAAGATGTGCTTATGACTTTTGTCCAGCTCCGAAGATGATTCACCCTTGGTCCTCTTATCTCAAAATCTCTCCAATCATATTGGAAAACATTGGAGATTGGCGTGGTATCCTTCATGTTAGCTTCGAAGATTATTAGGACCATCTCTGGAGATGCTCAAAATTGCCTTTGCCTGAACATCTGCACCTGTAGATTCAAAAAGAGAGAATTTCTACATATTTCCATTAAATTACTGCACATTAGTCCTTCAATAAAAAATCATGACTTTCGGTAATTCATCTCTCATTAATATAATTAGAACAAATCTTATTAGTCTACTTTGGTGCAATTATCAGGACAATGGAATAAGAAGGGTGAAAAAGAGAGGTAAAAAGGTGTATTATTATGGGTGCTACTTGGCACTCATCATCCCCCCCAAACTTAAAGGTTAGTAGGTCCTCCTGCTCTTCATAATCTGGACTTATTTAGGTGGAATATTCTATCAGTCAAATTGAAATCATCTGCATATGTGGGCCAAGTAGAGCGGTCTATATTGCCATTCCCCCTGAACTCCTCAACCTGCTTCAACCATTCTTGAAATCTGGTATCTTCCATTTGTTCAGCCCAAATAGGTAGTGGCTCAATAATGAGAGGAGGTCTAAAATGACCACCTATCCACTCTAGTTTGTATCTATCCATCAAGTTGGACACTATCCTGGCCTTCCTCATAAACAACCTTAGGTTGGTAGGGGACACTACTTCCCTCATCTTTTGCTCTGTAGTTAAAGTGTTCGACCTTCTCTTTGCCACTGGAAGCATTTGATTAGATAAACTATTTATGAGGAGACCAAAATCAATGGAACATTCCTACAGATGTTTCTAATATAAAGGCAAAATCTTGGTCTTACATTCTAGGGAGTAAATGTTTGCCCTGAAATGAATCTTAAAAGCATTAGGATTTGGACATTCCCTCTTGAGGAAGAGGCTTGTTTCTGCATCCTTCATTGTATAAGCTTCCATTCTTTCATTCCAAATCTAATGATTCCTCATTAGCGACATGAATGCCCTGAGTTGGCATTCCCCTACAAAGTAGTTGACAAGGAAGGTATGATCATTGATGTAGAAACCATGCAAATACAGCTCACACAGGAAATCTTTATCCTCATTAGGACCTTTTATGTATGCCTCCATGAAGCCTGCCTCAGTTTTGATGTCCTTAGTTAAATCAGACAAAATCAAAGATATCTTTCTCTGGAGGATTTGTTCTTGCAAGAACAGAACATAACTACCACTAGGAGGTCTGCAAGATATGATCTCAACTGAAATGGAGGCTACCTGAATGACCTTTTCCTCTAAGGTTTGTACTCTCTGTGACATGGCAGTTACTGCTCTTTGCAATTGCAACATTGGTTTGGAGGTCTCATACTCCTAACATCTTCTTTCCTAATGAAACAGGGCCTTAGGGATATCTATTGGAATTGGTCCTAAATATGATCTGTTTTAATCCCCTATTCCATGGTTACAACTAGGCCAGTCAACTCATGAATGTATTCCTCCTGATCATCTATTTGGTTATTAGCCCATGTCAACTGTTTGGTCTAACTTTGTACCTTCTCAATGAGTGTTGTAATTAATGTGAGACTATTGTCTCAAGCTTTCATAATATCAGAGATATTTTGTGCTGCTTCTTCTTCTTTTTCTCTGATTCTTTGGGTTGCCTTTGTTTCTTTATCTCCTATTTCCACCTCTTTCTCTTGAATTATCTTTTGTTTGTCCTAGAGTTCTACTTGCAGTCCTTCAATTATCTGCTTTTGTTCCTGTTATCACTGGGAATTGCACCCGTATGCAAGGATGGTAAATCTTTGCAATTCTATGTAACATGGGACTAATTTCAGGTTGTGGGTGCCCTATAATGAAATTAGACCTCCAGATTATGGGTTGGTTCCCTTCAGATGTTCTATTGATATGTATATTTTTTTTACTATTTTGGAAAAGGGAAGAAAGAAACTAAGTGAATGATAAAGGTAAAAAGGTGATGCACCTGATTTGGATAAAAATAATGCAATTTGATCCATAATGTTTACCTAGAAATCTGACTTTTACACAATCCAGACTTGGAATAAATATCACAAAAGTGATTCTAAGGAAGGTTTGAAAATAGGGTTTCTATGAAAGAAAATATTTTTTCACAACACAAAAATATTATTTCTGGTTAACACAACCTAAGACCTATGATGATTATATGCTTTAATGATGTAAACAAGGAAGTGAGACAATAATTTTAAAGGTTTAATGATAAAACACAACAAAATTTTATCAAAATCACTTCACTAATAGCACTAAAAGGAAAGGTAATTTAACTAATCTCAAAGAAAACAAAGGAAAGTTCTACAAAGAAGACAAAAGTATAACCTATAACCTGTCGATCTCTCAATAAAACTGTAAAATATGAGCTACAAGAATTCTCCAATATGTCTTAATTAGAATGAGAATCAAGAACTAGAAAAAACAAACTTTTTCTTTACAATATATAGGTTTTCTCTCTCAAAGAGGCATGCAAAAATGAACTTGCAGATAACTGCCTCTAAAAATAATCATTCCCGAGCAACCTCCAAAGTCCTCAAAATTAGGGTCTAAAACTGCCACAAATTGAGCAAAAATAGCTTCAATTTGGGCCTCTCCATATGCTTGACCAAAAAGTTGACCAAGAACCCTAAAAATACTCCTAAAAATCATGCAAAACCTCCTAGGTGGCCTAGTTAACTCAACTAATCAATTTGCATGATTTTGCATGAGCAAAATTGATTCTGATTAAATAATAAAGTAATAAAATAATCACTGTATTTTGGTTACAACTTGTACTATTTCAAATTTTACAACTTGTGGAAAATAATAAAGTAATTTGAAGAATATTACTTTACTATTTATTTACATTCGATTTATTTGTAAAATCATGCATGAAAAGAAGAAAAAATATCACTCCTTATCACTCCAATTACACTTGCATAATTTGCACGATATGAGCACAAATAGGACTTAGAAGAAAAAGAAAACTCCTTATACCTCCATGCACCAAGGAGAAAACATTATCCTCTGCAAGATAAAACCATGACCCATTCTATGCATCATAATATCTCCATGCACAAACAATATGCATAAATATCCTTATGACTCCCCTTTGATGCCTTAGTGCATACTCATATCATTACATTTTTAAGTCACCTTGTATCTCCATATAAAAACTCAATATCAAAGGAAAAACCTTACAACCCATGACTTCATCTCCATGATTCCATGCATCAAAATTGCACCATTATTCTTGTTTACCTTGCCTGCCACCTTGGAAACTCCATGCTCTGTCCTTATGCATGCCATGTCTAAAACAATACTCCCTTGGCCTTGTTGGCCACCATGCATAATCAAGAAGTATCTTTACCTTTGATGTTTGCAAAAAGACAAGGAACTTTGACTAGCATGTGTATCATATAATGCATCTTTGACCATGCTATATATTCGACCACCAAGGAGTTTTAAATAGTTTATAAGGCATGAAGCCTTTCTTTCTCATTATACCGACCCTTCTTGACTTAATCAAAATCAAGTCCTAAGCAATGTCGGTCGGCCACTCCATGCTATGATGGTTAGGAATATTCAAGACCAAAGTCTTGACCACATGCACTTCTTGGATAAGGTAATAATTTGTTTTTGTGAAGTCAAAAAATACACTTGAGAGAAAGAATCTTTGAACAAAACAAAGAGACAACCCTAAAATTTTCTCATTCTTCATTTGGCATACTCTTCACTTGTTCTGTAACTTTATTCCGCCGGCTTTAGGGTTTGAAAGTTTAAAGCATATCTCTGGTTTTTTACTCCATTCCATGGCTTCTCTTGGTTGAAACTTCAGAACTCTACCTGCAAGAAGAAGGTAACACTAGTTTTTGGTTTCATATGAGATACTTTTATAATATATGTAGCTTATTTTCCTTCATTAGCTGCGGCCTCCTTCTTCATTCACGATTATCTCCTTATGTTGTGCATTCTTTAACACCATCCTTCTTGTTTCTGTATCTTTTCTTCCTTGAAACTACTTCCTGTTCATGAGAGCTTGATGTTGTTGTAAGGCCGTGGATAGATGTCTCTTCCTGTCAGCAAAATAAGGTAATAAGTTGCCATTCTTCCTCTTCTGTAGCTTGATTTGTCTTTTTACAACTGAAGAAAATGACAAGGCTTGTATGTAGACATGGGTATTGCATTTTTTAACAAAAAATGGCATATCTTTGTTGGCTATGCTTGTATGTATCTCTTTTTATTCTTGACTTGTCTGTAGGTGCAAAAAATTCTAAATGTTTGTTCTTTATGATGAGGGTTTGTTCTTTTTGCACTATTAAGGCCTCCATCATGCCACGGTCGTGCTCCATTTGTATGTAGATACCAAGGATGTGGTAGACTGTTGAGGGTTTCTAAGTTTGAAACCTAGGATTTCAACTTTTCTTGCACAAAAATCTTCTCACTGTTACGGCCATTCTCTTTAACTGTTGGGTCTTTCTATTTTGACTGTAAGTGAAGAAAAGAGACAAGGTTTTGAAACTTTCTGTCAAGAGTTCGTTCTTTCTTACACAAAATTTGTTCTTTCTTACACAAAACCTTCTAGTTGTCATGGCCATCCTCCTATGGTATTCACTGTTCTTCATTTTTACTTGTAAGTGCAAAAAGAAACAAGGGTTTGAAATTTTCTTGAAAAGACCTTGTTCATTTTGCAGATGGGTATACATTTTATCATGAAAATATCATGTTCTGGCATGGCTATGACATCTTCCTCTCTGTCTAAAACTTCTTGACTGTCATAGCTAGATGATACACTTTTGCTTTATCTATCTTCCATTGTAGCTATAAGGTATCATGACAACAAGATTTTGATATGCAGAAAGTATGACTGTTATTGATTTATCTCCATCTTGTAGTTGTACCTTGATACCTCTATATAACGAAGGTTCTCCTGAAGTTTTAAATGACTGTTTTAGTATATTTGTATGTGATATATCTCCTCAGCTTGCTAACTGTAATCACTTGTCATTGTGACTGTGGCATCATCTCTTGACTATCTTCATGTATTTAGATCCTTTTGTTGCATAGATATCATGTTCTCTTCTCCTTGCTATCTATGGCATTCTTAAGGTACTCCTGTAGCATACATAATATGTTTCTTGTATACTCGCTGCTTATCTCATCATTTGGATCTCATAGTAGCATATATATCATGCATTTCTCTTCAGTTTTTTATTAGGGCAACTATTTACTATGATTGTATCACTCAGAACAATGGCATAAAAGAAAGAGAACTATTTACCTTGTGAACTTCATGTTCTTTGTCAATCATCATTATTGTAGCATTTGGCATATGTCATGTTCCTCTTCTGCTGTCTCTCCTTCATCATTTGATGTACTCCTGTAGATGGATATGGCAACTATGATTTATTTTGACTATTTTTTTTCTTCTTGCAAAACTACTTCATGATCACTGTCATGACTGTTCATAGTAAAGATAACTGCACTTTGTCTTCTTGTATGGTATCTTTCTTTCTGGCATTTATTGACTGTATCATGCTATTATTGTAGCTCCAAGGTATATGAGATAAGGCTTGTTTGATCAAAATAGTGATGAGATGCATGGAAACCACCTTGTTATCTTTGGACTGTGGCTTTCCTGTCACTCCACTATGCTTAATGTATTTGGATCCTTCTGTTCTAGACATGACTGTCTCTTTCTTTTGAATTTGTACTTGACTGTCATGTCAGTGATGACCCTACATTGTATACTCCGATATTTTCTATGCATCATGTCCTTCATCCTTGGATGCTTGAATGTTTGAACATTTGACTACATTTGGTTTGTAGCAGTCATCTAGGAATATAGGCTCTCCCTGATGCCTGAATCATATGAGATTCTTGGCTTGGCTATTTCATCTTTGAAAACTAAGACCTATCTGCTCCACTTGAACTATTTCATCTTTACTTCCTTGTATCTTGATGGTTTGAAGTTTTGAAGCATTGATGACTGCCTAGTTTATTAGTCCATGACAATGATATATTCAGGACTACATTTTCACACTGCCATATATCAGCTTAGAGCTAATGATGCCTTGTTGTTTTGATTTTGTCTTTTAAAAGGCATAACTTGTATCTTTCAGCTGACTTGATCACTTTGAGTACCTGTATCATGTCACTTACTTCTTACTCTTTTGTCATAATGAGATGATACCTTCACATGATTTATCCTATAACTGTTCAAATGAAATACAAGTTCTTGTATCTTGGAAGCTTTATTCTATTTCTCTTCTTTTATTAGGCACATTAATCTAAAAACTTGTATCATATCCTTGTACTATGAATACACTCTGTCAGTTACTCTTTATTAGTTGTGATGAAATAAATACATGCATTCATAATGATATTGTACCTTAGATGGCTCTTGTAGCCTAGATGACTATAATCTGATTTCTGCATTTTGTTTTTGTCAATCTTGACTCAGTCATGTTACTCTGATTTGCTCCAATCGACTGTAATAATGTCATGGTGACATATCTTTTCTTTAAGTTGATTAGATGATGCATGATATAGCTTGGAATGATGCATCCTATCTTTTCTGATACTCTTTTCAAAAAATGAAAAAAAACATGTTGGGCTCAAACCCTTGTGGGAGCCACATTTAATCCACATGTTTATTTGTCTTCAAATCAGCAACAAAACTTGTCCTATACCTACACAGTGAACAAACAAGTTAGCATAAAAAAGTACCTGATAGTATTGATTGATCTTCTTCATGATTTCTTCCTGATTTGTATCATATATCTGATTTGATCTCTTATCTGAATGCATGATATGATAAGTAGATGTGTTTGTTTGATAAAAGCATTTGATAACTTTAAACATCCAGAGCACTAACAGGGTTGTCCCCAAAATTGTGCAAGTTCAACTAATGATGGAGTTTGGAGTGAAGACTGAAAGCTGAAGACTTGAAGGCCAGCATCAACAAACAATCTTCATCATCAGGCAATGATGGATGTTTAGATTTATCAGATGTTCATTTCTTTTCCTTTTTATCAAATAGATACATAGCTTGCATGTCTACAATTGCTCAGTTTAGTTACTCCCACGGCTCTTGTGGGACACATTTGAACACTTCTTTTAAACATGATCAGTTAATTTCTCTTATGCATATGATGCATATGTATTTCCCTTTTTTAATCAATGCATGAGATAAAGTAACAGATACTTGAATGTATGTTCAAAACATGACATGAAATAACAATGCAATACAAATATCTTTCTTTCTTTTATTCAAAACTGATTAACTGAATAATCAATCTAACTTATAACTCCTGAAAGATCAAACTGTGTAGAACAATTGTATTTCTTGAAACTTTGATTTCTTGACAATCAACTGTCTTGTCATGATAACTTATCAGTCCTGATTGGACTGATGGGTTATCCTGACAAATAGATATCATTCTCTGCTTTGTCAAGACATCAACTGTTCAATGAATGCATAACTTTAAAGTTTTCTATTATTCCTTCTAAACAATTACACTTAGGTCTAACTAATTTTAAGTGTGAACAAAAAAATAGTAACATTTCGGCCGACCTCTCAGGGGTGTTTGCCTGCTAAACAACTTAGAACCAGTAGCCTTTGCAATTCCATTGGGCATAGAGTCATTTTTACCCTGAACTTAGAGAATTCTGCAACTCACACTAACTAAACATAACATCATCAACTAACTGAAAACTGAAACTAAAACTGATTTGCCTAAAACAAAACCAGTAACATGTGCAAAAGCACTTCTTCGAAACAAAACAACAAAAAATGAAACTAACTGTACAAAAGCACTTATTTGCAGCATAAGGTTGTCTTACTAGTAGCATAACTTGAGGTGAATCCCATTAACTGGGATTGGTAACACCTCACCATCTAACTTAGCAAGCTAGAATGCATTGTGTTGCTTGCATTCTGTTGTTATATATGGTCCATCCCACATTGCATCAAACTTTTTATGCTATCCTGGTTTGCTCTTTAGCTGATTCCATTTGAAAACTAGATCCCCTTCTTTATAAACACTTGGTACTGCCTTTTTATCAAAAGTTCTCTTCATCTGGACCTGGTGTGCTTCCAATGTTTTCCAGGCCTCTTTCCTAACTTCTTTAAGTTTAATCAGTTTTGCAAGCCTGATCTGCATTGGTTTTTCTTCAAGTAATTCTAGCTCTTTTATGTAGCTAAGTGTTGGCAACTCCACTATTATTGGTAACTTTGCTTCCTTTCCATATGTAAGCACATAGGGTGAATTACCTGTTGATCTTTTGGGTGTAATCCTGTCAGCCCATAATGCTAACTTTAACTTATCATGCCAAGATCTCTGATTCTCATCAACTATTTTTTTATGATCTTAATCAGATTTTTGTTAGTTGATTCAACCTTTCCATTACCTTGAGGGTAATAATTCGATGAAGTATTCAAAAATATGTTGTTTTTGACAGACCAATCAGATATTCTTAATCCAATAAATGCTAAAGCATTATCTAAAATAATTGAGTCAGGAGTTCCAAACCTAGACACGAGATCTTGATAAAAATTTAGGACTAATGTTTTGTTAGCATCTTTCAAAGCAACTTCTTTAGTCCACTTAGTGAAATAATCAGTAGCAGTCAAAATCCACTTGTGTCCTTGGCTTGAAGGTGGATTTATAGGACCAATGAAGTCTAATCCCCACTTGCCAAATGGTTGTTCCACTTGAATTGGATGCAAGGGCATTGCTGCCAGTCTTTGTTTACCTGTAAAAACTGAACACTTTAGACATTTCTTTACCCATTCATGAGCATCTTTGACAATGTCAGGCCAATAGTAACCAGCTCTCATAATTTTTAGAGTTGTTGTTCTAGCTGCAAAATGACCTCCAGCATGTCCACCATGAAATTCTTCTAGAATACTTTGAGTCTGATCTGGCTGTACACATCTCAACAAAACGTTGTTAAAGTCTTTTTTGTACAGAATTCTGTCAATTATAGCATAAGGAATTGCCTATAATTTGTAATATCTTCTTTTAGATCTGGCAAGGCCTTGTGGACAATCACCAGTGTGCAGATAATGAATCATATCATACACCCAGCTTGTAGGGGGGTCTGGGACAGCAACTGTTTCATTGTTTTGAAGCACTGTCTCAGCCTCTCCTTCAAGTTCTTTGTTGTATCCTTCATTTTCTGCAAGCTGTTCACATAGTCCTTTACCTCAGACCAGCTTGGTGACCTTAATTTGTATGTCATATTCCATGACCTTGGTTATCCACCCTGCTCTCTTATCATTTAAATCCTTATTGAGCAATAATTCTTTCACTGTGGGGTGAGCAACCATTAACTAAATTCTATTATTTGAAAGCATATGTTTGAACTTCTTTAGACTCTTGATAATAGCCAATACATGCTTTTCAACAAAAGAATATCTTACCTCATAGTCATGTAGAACTTGGTTGAAAAATGCCACAGGCTATTCCATTCCTTTATTGTTCTACTGACAAAGCATAGCTGATATAGTATCCACACTGTCAAATGCATATAAAATGAAGTCTTTATCAAAGTTTGGATTTATCAGAGTGGGAGCAGCAACAAGTGCCTCCTTTATTTCTTCAAAGCTTTGCTTTCCTTCTTTGGTCCAACTAAAAGCAATATTATTCTTCAACATTGTTGTAAGAGGTTGTGAAAGTGTTGCTATATTAGGAATTAACCTTCTTACAAAGTTAATTCTTCCCAGAAAGCTCTGTAAGCCTTTCTTGTGTGTGGGAAGAGGCAATGCTAATATTGTTGTGATTCTTTCAGGATCAATTGATATTCCATCTTTAGACACAATGTGCCCCAACAATTTGCCTTCATGAATAGAGAAAATACTCTTCTTTGGATTTAATGATACCCTAAATTCTCTACATCTTTCAAAGATTAGTCTTAAATGATGAAAATGATCTTTAACTTTTAAAAAAAAATAGTCACATCATTTAAGTATACAAGCACAATTTTATTGATCAGACCTTGAAAAGCCATGTCCATTGCTCTCTGAAATGTCACACCTACATTTGATAAGCCAAATGGCATCTTTCTGTATGCTAGTGTGCCCCATTTTGTAGTAAAAGTTGTCTTGTACTGATCTTCCTCTTTTACAAGAATTTGGTTATAACCTGAATAACCATCCAATAAAGAAAATCTTTCTAATTCAGAAACAACCTGCAATATCTGTTCCATAGATGGTAAAGGATAATGATCCTTTAAAGATGCCCTGTTTAAATCACAGAAATCAACACACAATCTGATTTCCCAATTCTTTTTTCTGACAGGAACTAAGTTAGAAACCCATGAAGTATGTTTGATAGGAAAAATGATATTACCTTCAATGAGTTTATCGAGTTCTATCTTCATAAGCACTTCCAGTTTGGGATTCAGTGGCCTTTGCTTCTATCTGATAGGTTTAGCTTTGGGTTCCAGCTCTATTGTGTGTTGAGCTAACTCAAGGTTGAAACCTTTCAGATCTCCATATTCCCATGCAAAAATGTCACTAAACTCTTGACAAAGCTGGATAAATGCTTGTTGTTCTTGTTTTGTGCATATTTTTCCCAGCTTGAGCAACTTTCCTTTGAAGATCTCAATAGGCTCATAATGCTCTTTCTTAACTGACAAGCTGGCCTTGTCTTTTCTTACTTGATCATCAGTATCAAAGATAGATTCCAAGGTCACTAAGCCCTTGGGTAGCTTGTTTGATCTTAACTGAAGTATTTGATCATCATATTTCTGTACAAATTTCTATTGATTACCTACAGAAAATTCAGCCTCTTCCATTAAGAACTTTATAATTTGTTCATCACTGTCAAACACTTGCCAACTAACATTATTATCTAGAACTGATTGTCTAACAACTTTGACATTTAAAGGAGAGTGAATATTCTTCATTTCAGCAGGAATATCATACTCAGCTCCTATGGCAGCTAGTTTGTCAGCTTGCTTGTTATCAGTTCTAGGTAGAAATATCATATTAAATGCATCAAACTCTTCTATCATGTCCTAAACTCTATATTTATATAATTTCAGCAAGTCATTTTTTGTAGCAACAAAGTTTTTGACTTGTTTGACCACTAACTCACTGTCTCCAAAAACTTTTAAACACTTGATTTTTCTTTTCCTTGCCCATTCTAGTCCATGAACTAAAGCCTCATATTCAGCTAAGTTGTTAGAACAGCTGAAAGAAAATCTGAAAGATGAATAATATTTCTCACTTGTGGGAGAAACTAAAACAACCCCTCCTCCAGCTCCTAACTTGCTTCTAGAACCATCAAAATATAGTTCCCAAACATTATTTTCAAACTCTACAGTTTGTTGTTTTTCTTCTTTAATCAAATTTGGAATAACTGTATTATTCTCTTGAATCATGTACACACCAAGGCCTATCTCATCCATTTGCTCAAATGGATCTGTTTCATGATTTCTACTACCCATTGGTCTAAAACCATATCTGAAATTCCCTCTAAATGTGTGTCTGGGTATTGGACAGGAATCAGATCCTCTTGATAAAAAATGGGAAGATTGGCATTTATAGAACTGGGTGTGTAAGGTTCCAAGTGATCTTTTCCTAGTGGTTCAGACTTGATTGTAACCTTGGTTCCATATCTAGTTCTGAAGAATAAATGTGTCCAATCAGATGATAAATACTCTCATAACCTTGTTGTAAAATCTCTGGATAAGCAAATAGCAAAGGTGGGCGGCAAATCAATGACATAAATGTCCTGGTATATAACAAAGTTTGGACAAGCATGTAAAGTAAGGCCTAAATTTTTTAACATTCCAACTGTACTCACTTCAGTTCCATCCATTTGTACAACACCCCTAACAACAGGTTCATATTTCAGACCTAACTTATCAGCTAGTTGTTTTGGCATAACTGAGTTGTTGGCTCCTGAATCTATCATGCAATTATGTACTAAATAATCACCTACAATCACAGTGACATAAAATGGTGGAGGTTTGCCTAATGGTTTAGGCTGTTCTATTCTTTTTCCTGCCTCATTTGCAATCATAATCTGAGGTTGATGTGATTTTTGTACTTCATTTGACAAAGGCAACTGAGATAATACATTTTGTAACAAATCTTTTTGTCCTAGAATGTGTAAAGCATCTAAAATAGACATGCTTACTGTTGTCTTTTTCATATGATCCAAAATATTAAATGCAGGACCACTAAACTTTTGTTGTACTTTTGGGACAACAACCTCTGGTTGGTCTTTAGCTGGCTGTTTATTTTCTACAGTTGGCTGCCTTGACAAAATATGCAAATCCTTTGATGTAGAAGCTTGATTCTATTCATTCTGAGTTGTAGAAACTATATTTTTTCCTTTATCGGCTTGTTGGGGTACATTTCCAGCTTGCTATTTACCAACATCAGCTTGTTGATTTGCAGTTCCAGCCTATTGTTGCAAGTCAACAACTCTCTTTTTTTATCTTGTGTTTACTGCAATATTAGTAAAAGATTGCTTTTGACTTGGCAACTGATTTACACCACTAAATTTTTTAGCCTACCAATTCATTAAAGCTACATCTAAATTAACATACTGAGTCTAAATATCCAGCTGGTTGTTTACATCACTTGCTAAATTTTCAGCAGCAACATAGTTATTCTGTACCATCAAAGCTTGACTTACTATTCCACTTGGGCAAGTGGCCTGATTATGAGGCTGATTACAAGGGTAACACCATGCATAGTCTTGAACCATGTTGTTCTGCATAGGCACTATTTCTTTTGATGTACTAACAGCATTTGGGTTATATTGTTGATTTGGCCTATTGTTGTAATTCCTCCTTTGACTCTGATAATCTACCTAATAACCAAGTCTATTTGCTTGGTAAGGGGCTACTTGGTAAGGTCTATTATTCTGGTTTGTTTGAATTTTTAGACTCACTAAATCATTGCTCACAGTCTATAGTATTTTTGCTATACTTTGTTGGTTTTCTTTCAACTCTCAAAATTTAGAATGAATGGGATCTGTACCATTTTGTGCATTTGCCTAATAACCAAAAGAAGGTATTGCTAAAATATGTGGGGCTGAAATTAGGATTAAAGGCTGTATATCTGGAAAAATTGGCATTGGGGGCCTAGGTGCTATCTTACCAGCTTGTATTAAACTATTTTCTGCTCTTATTGCAATATCAAAAGTAGTTGGTAAAGTTACCCCTCCCATAGATTGTATCATAACAACAATATCATAATTTAATGCCATCAAATAATACAAAAAAGCATGCTCTGGTGATGGTTTCACTGTTTCAGGGATTCTATTCCATGTTTTCTGAAATCTTAAATTAAAATCTGTCATTTGCTCTTGTGGAGCCCTCTTAATAGTAGTCATTTATTCAACTAATGATACATGATCAGATTTGTCTTGAAATTACCTATTCAAAGCAGCACCTAATTCATCCCAAGATCTAATTGAATTGACTCTTAAGCCTGTAAACCATTGAAGAGCTTTACCTTTTAGTGATGCTGCCAGTAGCCTGATTGCAATGTTCTCTTCGGTGATGTGGTGAACATAACACAAAGAAGCCACATCTCTGATATGTTCAATGGGTGTAGTCCCATCTTCTCCTATGAAACTTGGTAAACTTTTCAACGTAGCCATCGATATGTCATCATGCTGATTCAGATTCAAAGGGCTGCCTCTATTAAATGAAATAAAAGGCTAATTTTGAGGTGGTGGTGGATTTATTCCACCTCCAACTCCTCCTCCACTTGGAGGTGGTAATACTCCTCTAGCTCCTCCACCAGGAGGTGGTAGTACTCCTCCTCCTAGTAAAGACATTGGAGTAGGTAGAACTTGAGCTGGTGTTTGGACTGAAACTACTTGGAATATTTCTTGTAACACAGGTTCTTCCTTTGTAAACCTCAAGAAGAAGAGGTTCCTCTGCAAAAATAGGAATCTAGTCTCTTGCGCTTGCTGGTGGAGAACTAAAAAATTCTGATGATGTACTTGCAAATAATGGATACTGATGTGAAGTAAACTTAGGATGTGTACTTGGCAGATCTGAAACAACTGATGAATCTGTTGTGTTGGACTCTTTATCTTCTTTTATTCTCCTTTTTGGTGGAGATAACTGATTACGCTTCTTCTTAGAATTTTTACTTGACCTTGTTTGATATTTTTTCATAGGCTGCAAGATCTGATTTGAAAACCAAAGTATTAGAGTCGCCAGGTACTTGATAATGAACCTCTAAAAGGCTAAAATTCTGCTGTTTATACCAAAAATAGCAAAAAGAAATAAGTCCTTTTGAATTGATAATCAATTCAAAGTCCCACCGGGCATGCCAAAAATTGTTATCACTGGGAATTGCACCTGTATGCAAGGCTAGTAAAGCTCTGCAATTCCGTGTAACATGGGACTAATTTCAGGTTGTGGGTGCCCTATAATGAAATTAGACCTCTAGATTATGGGCTGGTTCCCTTCAGATGTTCTATTGATATGTATGTTTTTTTACTATTTTGGAAAAAGGAAGAAAGAAACTAAGTGAATGATAAGGGTAAAATGGTGATGCACCTGATTTGGATAAAAATAATGCAATTTGATCCATAATGTTTAACCAGAAATCTAACTTTTACACAATCCAGACTTGGCGTAAATATCACAAAAGTGATTCTAAGGAATGTTTGAAAACAGGGTTTCTATGAAGGAAAAGATTTTTTCACAACATAAAAATACTATTTTTGGTTAACACAACCTAAGACCTATGATGATTATATGCTTTAATGTTGTAAAGAAGGAAGTGAGAAAATAATTCTAAAGGTTTAATGATAAAACACAACAAAATTTCATCAAAATCACTTCACTAATAGTACTAAAAGGAAAGGTAATTTAACTAATCTCAAAGAAAACAAAGGAAAGTTCTACAAAGAAGACATAAGTATAACTTGTAACCTACCGATCTCTCAATAAAACTGTAAAAATGAGCTACAAGAATTCTCTAATATGTCTTAATCAGAATGAGAATCAAGAACTAGCAAAAACAAACTTTTTCTTTACAATATATAGGTTTGCTCTCTCAAAGAGGCATGCAAAAATGAACTTGCAGATAACTGCCTCTAAAAATAATAATTCCCGAGCAACCTCCAAAATCCTCAAAATTAGGGTCTAAAACTGCCACAAATTGAGCAAAAATAGTTTCAATTTAGGCCTCTCCATATGCTTGACCAAAAAGTTGACCAAGAACCCTAAAAATACTCCTAAAATCATGCAAAACCTCCTAGGTGGCCTAGTTAACTCAACTAATCAATTTGCATGATTTTGCATGAGCAAAATTGATTGTGAGTAAATAGTAAAGTAATAAAATAATCACTTTATTTTGGTTACAACTTGTACTATTTCTGATTTTACAACTTGTGGAAAATAATAAAGTAATTTGAAGAATATTACTTTACTATTTATTTACATTTGATTTGTTTGTAAAATAATGCATGAAAAGAAGAAAAAATATCACTCCTTATCACTTCAATTACACTTGCCTGATTTGCACGATATGAGCACAAATAGGACTTAGAAGAAAAAGAAAACTCCTTATACCTCCATGCACCAAGGAGAAAACATTATCCTCTGCAAGATAAAACCATGACCCATTTTATGCATCATAATATCTCCATGCACAAATAATATGCATAAATATCCTTATGACTCCCCTTTGATGCCTTAGTGCATACTCATATCATTACATTTTTAAGTCACCTTGTATCTCCATATAAAAACTCAATATCAAAGGAAAAACCTTACAACCCATGACTTCATCTCCATGATTCCATGCATCAAAATTGCACCATTATTCTTGTTTACCTTGCTTGCCACCTTGGAAACTCCATGCTTTGTCCTTATGCATGCCCTGTCTAATACAATACTCCCTTGGCCTTGTTGGCCACCATGCATAATCAAGAAGTATCTTTACCTTTGGATGTTTGCAAAAAGACAAGGACCTTTGACTAGCATGTGTATCATATAATGCATCTTTGACCATGCTATCTATTCGACCACCAAGGAGTTTTAAATAGTTTATAAGGCATGAATCCTTTCTTTCTCATTATACCGACCCTTCTTGACTTAATCAAAATCAAGTCCTAAGCAATGTCGGTCAGCCACTCCATGCTATGATGGTTAGGAATATTCAAGACCAAAGTCTTGACCACAGGCACTTCTTGGATAAGGTAATAATTTGTTATTGTGAAGTCAAAAAATACACTTGAGAGAAAGAACCTTTGAACAAAACAAAGAGACAACCCTAAAATTTTCTCATTCTTCATTTGGCATACTCTTCACTTTCTCTGCAACTTTATTCCACTGGCTTTAGGGTTTGAAAGTTTAAAGCATATCTCTAGTTTTTTACTCCTTTCCATGGCTTCTCTTGGTTGAAACTTCAGAATTCTACCTACAAGAAGAAGGTAACACTATTTTTTGGTTTCATATGAGATACTTTTATAATATCTGTAGCTTCTTTTCCTTCATGGGCTGCACCCTCCTTCTTCATTCATGGTTATCTCCTTATGCTGTGCATTCTTTAACACCCTCCTTCTTGTTTCTGTATCTTTTCTTCCTTGAAACTACTTCCTTTTCATGAGAGCTTGATGTTGTTGTAAGGCCGTGGATAGATGTCTCTTCCTATCAGAAAAATAAGGTAATAAGTTGCCATTCTTCCTCTTATGTAGCTTGATTTGTCTTTTTACAACTAAAGAAAATGACAAGGCCTGTATGTAGACATGGGTATTGCATTTTTTAACAAAAAATGGCATATCTCTGCTGGCTATGCCTGTATGTATCTCTTTTTATTCTTGATTTGTCTGTAGGTGCAAAAAATCCTGAAGGTTTGTTCTTTCTGATGGGGGTTTGTTCTTTTTGTACTATCAAGGCCTCCATCATGCCATGGTTGTGCTCCATCTGTATGTAGATACCAAGGATGTGGTAGACTATTAAAGGTTTCTAAGTTTGAAACCTAGGGTTTCAAAGTTTGAAACCTAGGGTTTCAACTTTTCTTGCACAAAATTCTTTGCACTGTTACGGCCATTCTCTTTCACTATTGGGTCTTTCTATTTTGAGTGTAAGTGAAGAAAAGAGACAAGGTTTTGAAAATTTCTGTCAAGAGTTTGTTCTTTCTTACACAAAACCTTCTAGTTGTCACGGCCATCCTCCTATGGTATTCACTGTTCTTCATTTTTACTTGTAAGTGCAAAAAGAAACAAGGGTTTGAAATTTTCTTGAAAAGACCTTGTTCATTTTGCAGATGGGTATACATTTTATCATGAAAATATCCTGTTCTGGCCTAGCTATGACATCTTCCTCTTTGTCTGAAACTTCTTGATTGTCATAGCTAGATGAGACACTTTTGCTTTATCTGTCTTCCACTGTAGTTATAAGGTATCATGACAATAAGATTTGATATGCAAAAAGTATGACTGTTATTGATTTATCTCCATCTTGTAGCTGTACCTTGATACCTCTATATAACGAAGGTTCTCTTGAAGTTTTAAATGACTGTTTTAGTATATTTGTATGTGATATATCTCCTCAGTTTGCTGACTGTAATCACTTGTCATTGTGACTGTGGCATCATCTCTTGATTGTCTTCATGTATTTAGATCCTTTGGTTGCATATATATCATGTTCTCTTCTCCTTGCGATCTGTGGCATTCTTAAGGTACTCCTATAGCATACATAACATGTTTCTTGTATACTCACTGCTTATCTCATCATTTGGATCTCATAGTAGCATATATATTGTGCATTTCTCTTCAGTTTTTTATCAGGGCAATTGTGTACTATGATTGTATCACTCAGAACAATGGCATAAAAGAAAGAGAACTATTTACCTTGTGAATTTCATGTTCTTTGTCAATCATCATTACTATAGCATTTGGCATATGTCATGTTCCTCTTCTGTTGTCTCTCCATCATTTGGGGTACTCCTGTAGATGGATATGGCAACTATGATTTATTCTGACTATTTTTTTCTTCTTGCAAAACTACTTCATGATCACTGTCATTACTGTTCATAGTAAAGATAACTGCACTTTGAATTCTTACATGGTATCTTTCTTTCTGGCATTTATTGACTATATCATGCTATTACTATAGCTCCAAGGTATATGAGATAAGGCTTGTTTGATCAAAACAGTGATGAGATGCATGGAAACCACCTTGTTATCTTTGGACTATGGCATTCCTGTCACTCCACTGTGCTTAATGTATTTGGATCCTTCTGTTCTAGACATGACTGTCTCTTGCTTTTGAATTTGCATTTGATTGTCATGTGAGTGATGACCCTATATTGTATATTCTGGTATTTTCTATGCATCATGTGCTTCATCCTTGGATGCTTGAATGTTTGAACATCTGACAACATTTGGACTGTAGCAGTCATCTGGGAATATAGGCTATCGCTGATGCCTCAATCATATGAGATTGCTAGCTAGGTTGTTTCATCTTTGAAAGCTAAGACCTATCTGTTCCACTTGAACTATTTCATCTTTACCTCCTTGTATCTTGATGGTTTGAAGTTTTGAAGCTTTGATGACTGCCTAGTTTATTGGTCCATGACAATGATATATTCATGACTGCATTTTCACACTGCCATATATCAGCTTCAAGCTAATGATGCCTTGTTGTTTTGATTTTGTCTTTTAAAAGGCATAACTTGTACCTTTCAGCTAACTTGATCAGTTTGAGTACCTGTATCATGTCACTTACTTCTTACTCTTTTGTCATAATGAGATGATACCTTCACATGATTTATTCTGTAACTGTTCAAATGATATACAAGTTCTTGTATCTTGGAAGCTTTATTCTGTTTCTCTTCTTTTATCAAGCACATTAATCTGAAAACTTTTATCATATCCTTGTACTACGAATGCACTCTGTCAGTTGCTCTTTATTAGCTGTGATGAAATAAATACATGCATTTATAATGATACTGTACCTTAGATGGCTCCTGTAGCCTAGATGACTGTAATCTGATTTCTACATTTTGTTTTTGTCAATCTTGACTCAGTCATGTTAGTCTGATTTGCTCCAATCAACTATAATAATGTCATGATGACATATCTTTTCTGTAAGTTGATTAGATGATGCATGATATGGGTTGGAATGATGCGTCCTGTCTTTTATGATACTCTTTTCAAAAAATGAAAAAAAAAACATGTTGGGCTCAAACCCTTGTGGGAGCCACATTTAAGCCACATGTTTATTTGTCTTCAAATCAGCAACAAAACTTGTCCTATACCTGCACAGTGAACAAACAAGTTAGCATAAAAAAGTACCTGATAGTATTGATTGATCTTCTTCATGATTTCTTCCTGATTTGTATCATATATCTGATCTGATCTCTTATTTGAATGCATGATATGATAAGTAGATGTCTCTATTTGATAAAAGCATGTGATAACTTCAAACATCTGGAGCATTAACAGGGTTGTCCCCAAAATTTTGCAAGTTCAACTGATGATAGAGCTTGGAGTGAAGAGTGAAAGCTGAAGACTCTAAGGTCAGCATCAACAAACAATCTTCATCATCAGGTAATGATGGATGTTTAGATTTATCAGATGTTCATTTCTTTTCCTTTTATCAAATAGATACATAGCTTGCATGTCTGCAATTGCTCAATCTATTTACTTCCACGGCTTGTGTGGGACACATTTGAACACTTCTTTTAAACATGATCAGTTAATTTCTCTTATGCATATGATGTATATGTATTTCCTTTTTTTAATCAATGCATGAGATAAAGTAATAGATACTTGAATGTATGTTCAAAACATGACATGAAATAACAGTGCAATACAAATATCTTTCTTTCTTTTATTCAAAACTGGTTAACTGAATAATCAATCTAACTTATAACTCCTGAAAGATCAAACTGTGTAGAACAATTGTATTTCTTGAAACTTTGATTTCTTGACAATCAATTCTCTTGTCATGATAACTTATCAGTCCTGATTGGACTGATGGGTTATCCTGACAACTGGATATCATTCTCTACTTTGTCGAGACATCAACTATTCAATGAATGCATAACTTTGAAGTTTTCTATTATTCCTTCTGAACAATTACACTTAGGTCTAACTAATTTTAAAAGTGAACAAAAAATTAGTAACAGTTCCATTTCTTTTTCTTTCATGACCTTTTTGAGGTCAGTAATGATTAAATTTTTCCCCCATAACAATCTCTATAGATTATCTATTTCCTCTAGCAGCAGTTGTTCCCTTGGGACCTCTATGTCCTCTTGATTAGAGGGGTGAGAATAACTCCTTGTTTCTCCCCATTCTGTTTGTTCCTCCTGAGGGGCTTCAATAGCTCTTTGCTCTATATTGTTAGCTTCGTTATCTTGTCCCTTCTCAACTTCCCCTACAATCTCCTTATCCTGAGCTTCCTCTTGACTTCCTTCTACCATTATTGGGGTTGATGAAGGTCCAGCCTCTTCCATGGAAGTTTGGAAACCTAAGCGAACCTCAGCTAAGAGAGCAGTATCTTTTTCAGCTTGAGTAGGCTGTCTCTTTCTCTGGCTTCTCCATAGCACAGGTGGAGACTGTGCCTCTGTAGCAGGTGCATTATCCTCAGAGTCTGAAGAAATGGTGAAGGTGTCTCTCTCTTCTATCTTTGGAGCATGGGAATGTTGTGGCACTGTAATCTAAGAACTTGGATGAACAAGTGGCTCTGGGAAAGCTTCCTTAACTACTTCTCTTTGTTTATTTTTTCTAATCAAAGGAACTTCATCTGAATCACTAGATTATTCCTTGGCCTAGTAGTGTATGCTAGAATCAGGTGTCTTTGAAGCCCTTTTTGCTTTCTTACTCTGCCTTGTCTTTTTCCCCTACTTCTTGAGGTTAGAAGTCTGGGTAGAAGTCAGCATAATTTCCTCTTCTATAATGACTACCTCCCTTGTTTGCTTGGTTGGAATAGATTCCTCAGCCGAAGTCATCTTTCGTTTTGATGAGCGGGTCATATAGGGGAGTTGCTCTATAACAGGTTCTTTTAGCTGTTCTATGGCAGCTGAGGCTTCACCCAAAACTTCTTCCCCTTTCCTCTTTTTTCTAGTAACAGGGATAGAAGTTTCCTCCATTATTTGTTTTTGGCTCTTGTCTTTTTCAGTAACTGGGGAGGAAGTGGAAGGCATTGCTTCATCATCCTACTAAGTACTAGAGGAAGTCTCATCTATACCATGTGCCCTTTCTGATGTCTTGTCCTGTGGTTTGTTTTCTAAGAATGTCTGCCATAAGGCTTCCCCATCAGCTTGGGATAGAAAATGATGTTTTACAATCAAGAAAATGAGACCGTGGTTTTTCATAGGACCCTTCCCTTGTTGATACTTGTCTATAGAGGATTTAATAGCAAATTACAGAAAGTTTGGGATAATTATGCTAAATTCTAGATGGGCATGCCCATGCCTCAGAAAAAATAACATTTTCATTATTGCTCCTAAAACTATAGAGAATTGTCCATCACATGTAAAATATTTCATTAACCACATAGCTAGAGATTGCCAGGGTTGTGGAAGTGAGGTCCTAACAATTCCTTTGACTTCATTTTTGCTTATATGCATTTGTATTTCAGGTTCACCTTCTTCAGAGAAATTTTTAATCAAATCAACATATAGGGTTTTTAGATGGTAAAACCTCTCACCTTGTTCTGGTAGCCCTAAAATATGGCTGATAATGGTGGGAGAGACATTGATATGAATCCCTCTCACAATTGTTTGGTTATTCTTCAGGTTGCACAAGAAATCATCCACAATGTCTTCCTGAAAGCCTTCAAACTTCCCCAAAAATTCTAACCACCCAACATTCCTTAAGATATCTGCTACAACTTGATCTTTGTAAGGAAAGCACAAGTGCGGAAAATAGCTTCCCTAATGAAAATTCCAAGGGGAAAATGTAGACAGGTAACTTTCAAAACAAAATAATCAAATAAATACACCAGAGAAACAAAATAGACAAAATGGACAACACAGACTCCAGTATTACGTGGGAAAACCCTTTTGGGTAAAAAACCCACCACCACAATAGAACAATCTTTATTACAGTAGACTGAATATACATTAAAGATCCCCTGTTCTAATGTTCAGGTATCAGTCACTTTTATAATTTGTACAAAACTATTTATATCATCTACACATTCTACAGAATAAACTTGTACAAATCGAACCTCTTCATCATCGAACAACGATGCCAGCAGATCAATTTTATAACATCAGTTTGCAAGAGCAAAAATGGTTACTCGACTGTTGCCCTAACTGAATGATTCGCCTTCCCCATCATCGTTGCTACTCAACAGTCGTAACTGTTCGCATTCCATGAGATGAATAATCCCACATGCATCGGGTTGCAAACTACACTGCACAGTTTATATTGCCTAATAGACGGTCATACTATTGTCAGCAATTTTGTCGCTGACAAAGCCAACCCACAAGCTCATTGGCCTAACATGCTCCATCGGTGATTGCATTACTTCCTTCACTGATCACATTCAGTCTCCCCGATCCCAAGTTTATCATCCATCAGATAGATCTTTGCCATCTGTCCAAACAATCTCCATTGCTCCGATGAACAATCTCATGTTGATCTCTAAAGAACTATCAGAGTGACAATAACTATTGGAGTCACTTCTTCACCCTTCACCGATCACCAGACTTAGGTCGATAGTTTACATCTCTATCGGAGCGACTCATACTATCGAGACAGCATCTCCATCTTTCACCGATATATAAAGTCATCCTGATGATAGATATTATTCTGCATGTATCTTCTCATCATACGACGTTGACATACAAACACCAACATACAACACCTATATGCAATGTCGACATACATTCAAAAATGACACTATTCACAATGTATTTGCACAACATACAATGCCAATATACAATGTAGATATGCATTCGGTAGCGACACTGTTCATAATGTATCTGTTCAACATACAATGCCGATACTGTTCACGATGTATCTTTCCATAATACAATGCCAAAGAACATTCAAGGATTAAAATATGAGTTTCAAACAGTAATATGAGACACTAAGTCTTTTCAATCTCCCACTTGTCGAAGAGATTACTGCTACCTCATAGTCCTCATATGATTACGGAGAAATATGAGCCCGAAGACCCATTTCATCTGAACACCATTTGAACTTGGCTATCCTCACTGGTTTAGTTAAGGCATCAACAACATTTTCCAAAGTGTCAACTTTTACCAGCTTTACCTTCCTATCTTCCACCATATCACAAACAAAGTGATATTGGACATCAATATGTTTTGTCCTAGCATGAAATATAGGGTTCTTAGCCAAACAGATAGCACTTTGACTATCACAATGTATTTGTATCTACCCTGCATTAAAACCAACATCAAAACACAACCTCCTCAACCAAACAACTTCTTGGCATGCACGAGTAGCTGCCATGCACTCTGCCTCTGTTGTGGATAAAGCGACTACAGCCTACCACTTGCTCATCCAACTGATAGCACCACCATTTAACGTGAACACATATCCACTGGTGGATCTTCTACTATCAATGTCCCCTGCCCAATTAGAATCAACATATCCTTGAATGCTGATAGATCTTTGTGATCCAACTGAGTTTCCATAATAGCAAATAGGATAATCATAAGTTCCCTTCAAATACCTCATAACTCTTTTCACAGCATCACAATGTGATCTGCCTAGATTCGCCATAAACCGGCTCAGAACTCCCACTGCTTGGGCAATGTCTGGTCTGGTACAGACCATTGCATACGTCAGACTACCAACAGCACTTGCATAAGGCACTCTTTTCATATCGTCTACTTCATTCGAAGATTCAGGACAATCTTCAACAGAAAATTTCATTCCCTACATCACAGGAACAACTAACTGTTTAGAATCAGACATATTAAACTTATCAAGAACATTAGTAATATACTTGATCTGGCTGAGCCAAAGCTTTCTCTTAGATTTGTCCCTTTTGATCTTCATTCCCATAATGTACTTTGCTGCCCCCAGATTCTTCATTTCAAATTTCAAGGACAACTGAGATTTTAAATCTGAGATCATCCCCTTACCATTGCCAATGAACAACATATCATCCACATACAATGCAATTATAAGAATCTGATCACCTTCAGTTTTCTAATAGACACAATGATCAGATTTAGATCTCACATATCCTAAAGATAACACATACGTATCAAACTTCAGATACCACATTCTAGGAGATTGTTTCAAACCATAAAGAGACTTTTTAAGTTTACATACCAGATGTTCTTTTCCTTTTACCACAAAATGCTCTGGCTGGGACATATAAATTTCTTCTTCAAGGTCCCCATGAAGAAATGATGTCATCACATCCATCTGCTCAATTTCAAAGTCATACGCTGCTACAAGTGACAAAAGAAATCTAATGGATGTCAGCTTAGCTATAGGAGAAAAAATTTCTCCATAATCAATACCTTCCTTTTGGGAATACCCCTTAGCAACCAGTCTTGCCTTGCACTTATCAATACTACCATCTGGACCATATTTCTTTTTAAATACCCACTTACAGCCGACAGGTTTTCTACCTTCAGGCAAGGGCACCAAATCCTAGGTTCCATTTTTCTTCAATGACATCATTTCACTATCCATGGCTTCCAACCAAGAATCTGAATCAGATAAACTAATAGCTTCTTTCACAGTCCTAGGTTCATCAGTATCAGTAATTAAAGCATAGGCACAACTTGAATCAAGTACTAAAAATCCATACCTATCTGGTTGTCTTCTTTCACGTGTAGACCTCCTCAATGGCTGAGGTGCAGGTTCAGGTTCTTGCTCTGGATCAGAGTCTTCAGATTTGCTCAAACTCACATCTGAATCATCTACACTTGAATCTTGTTGTTTCTCTTTTACAGGGGTCAGAGGAACATTCACAATACTCTTTTCTTTCTTCTCTTCTGTCTTCTTCGGCTGAGGATCAATAACCAAAGGTTTCAGCTCTCTGAAAATTACATTCCTGCTGTAGATTACCTTTTCAGTTTCATGATTCCAAAGCTTGTACCCTTTAATACCGACTCCATAGCCGATAAAGATACATTTAACTGCCTTGTTATCCAACTTAGATCTGTTTACCTCAGGAATATGAGCATATGCCTCACAGCCAAAGACTCGAATGTGTCTGAGAGAGGGCTTTTTACTAGACGATGCTTCCATATGCGTCTTATCAACCAATGCCAAAGTAGGAGAATGATTCAGCAAGTAACAAGCTGTAGCAACTGCCTTAGCCCAAAACATTTGTTCAAGACCAGCATAACTCAACATACTTCTTGCTTTCTCTATCAATGATCGATTTAACCTTTCAGCAACTCCATTTTGTTGTGGAGTATAAGGTGTAGTTTTATGCCTTTTAATTCCATGATCTACAAAATACTTATCGAAATCTGCATTGTAATATTCACCACCATTATCTATTCTCAACCATTTTAGTTTTCTACCCGTCTGATTTTCCACAAGAGTTTTAAATTCTTTAAATTGACTAAACACTTCTGATTTATTTTTCATAAAATATACAAATGCCCTTCTCGAATAATCATCAATAAATGATACATAGTATCTTGATTTAGATAAAGAAGGTACATTAACTGGACCAAAAACATCAGAATGTACATAGTCCAGTACACCAGAAGATTTATGAGAAATAGAGTAAAAAGAAACATGGTTTTGTTTTCCATATATACAATGTTCGCAGAAATCAAATTCCAAATTACAATCAATCATCCCATCTAACAGGTTTTTGTTCTTCAAGGTTTTTAAACCTTTTTCACCTATGTGACCAAGTCTATGATGCCAGAGCATTGTTTTCTCTACAGGAAGTTTGACTTCCATAGAGTTTGCATCATGTGTTACAATGGTAGCTTCTTCAGATTTTATAGAGACATTATTACAGCACACAGGTCTAGCATCTAACCTATACAGAGTTCCAATGCGTTCACCCTTTGCTAGTACAATAGACCCTCTAGTCATCTTACAACCACCATTCACAAAAATAACTTGCACTCCAACATCATTAAGTTTACTAACAGAAAGTAAATTTCGAGCCAGACTTGGTATGTGAAGAACTCCATTCATTCCCTTTATTCTGCCATCCAGGAACTGAATTCTGACTCGACCTCGGCCAACAATTTCCAGTGTTGAATCACTTGCCAGGAACACCTTTCCACTAGCATATGGTTCATACTTTGTGAACCACTCTCTGTACGATGTCATATGAAAAGATGCTCCTGAATCCACTAGCCAAACATCTTCAGATGTAGGCGTTGCCAAAGCAGCAATGAAGGCATCAGCATCACTGTGTGAAGACTCAGAGTCAGAGAAGTTCTTCTTCTTCTTTTTCTCCTCTTTGCAGTCTTTCTTGACATGACCTTTCTACCCACAATTCCAGCACTTCACCTTGGACTTCTTGCGAGGAGATTTTGATTTCCCCTCTGATTTGGACTTAGACTCATTGTCCTTCTTCTTGCCTCTTTCCTTTGATCTACCTCAAATAGACAGAGCCTCTTTGGCCATTCCAGAAGACTTCCTCCGCATCTCTTCAGACAACAATGAGGCAACAATAGTTTTTGTTGAAAACGTAGTTGTACTTCCAATAGCCATCACCAGATGGTCCCATGAGTTAGGTAAGGAACATAACAGAAGCATACAGCGGTCCTCCTCTTCTATTTTTACACCTATAGATGTCAACTGAGTAACAATCGTATTGAATGCACTCAGATGTTCTGCTACAGATGCACCTCATCCATCTTTAGAGAATACAATTTCTTTTTGAGGAAAAGTTTATTCACCAAGGACTTTCCCTGATAAATATTATTCAATTTCTTCAACAAATCACTTGCAGTCTTCTCCTCATGGACGTTCAATAGAACAGAGTCAGATAAACTCAATCTTATTAGTCCTTTGGCTTTCCTATTTGCCAGATCCCAATCTTCTTGCTTCATGCCTATAGGTTGAGTTCCAGACACAGCAACCCAAAGATCTCTATAGACCAACATGTCTTCAACTTTAAGTTTCCACAACTCAAAGTTTGTGCCATTGAACTTTTCAATGTCTAGTTTGTCTGACGTACTTGCCATCTTATTTAACCAAATAAATCTCTACAGAACTCCCACTCACAGAATTGACACAAAAAACCCAAACTACCAACAAGGATAGCACAACTAACCTGGCTTTGATACCACTTGTAAGGAAAGCACAGGTGCGGAAAATAGCTTCCCTAATGAAAATTCCAAGGGGAAAATGCAGACAGGTAACTTTCAAAACAAAATAATCAGATAAATACACCAGAGAAACAAAATAGACAAAATAGACAACACAGACTCCAGTATTATGTGGGAAAACCCTTTCGGGTAAAAAACCCACCACCACAATAGAACAATCTTTATTACAGTAAACTGAATATACAATAAAGATCCCTTATTCTAATGTTCAAGTATCGGTCACTTTTACAATTTGTACAAAACTGTTTATATCATCTGCACATTCTACAGAATAAACTTGTACAAATCAAACCTCTTCATCATCGAACAATGATGCCAGTAGATCAGTTTTATAACATCAGTCTGCAAGAGCAAAAATAGTTACTCAACTGTTGCCCTAACTGAATGATTCACCTTCCCCATCATCGTTGTTGCTCAATAGTCGTAACTGTTCGCATTCCATGAGATGAATAATCCCACATGCATCGGGTCACAAACTACACTGCAATTTATATTTCCTAATAGACGGTCATACTATCGTCTGTAATTTTGTTGCCGACAAAGCCAAACCACAAGCTCATCGGCCTAACATGCTCCATCGGTGATCGCATTGCTTCCTTCACTGATCACATTCAGTCTCCCCGATCCCAAGTTTATCATCCATCGGACAAATCTTCGCCATCGGTCCAAACAATCTCCATTGCTCTGATGAACAATCTCATGCTGATCTCTGAAGAACTATTGGAGTGACAATAACTATCAGAGCCACTTCTTCACCCTTCGCTGATCACCAGACTTAGGCCGATAGTTTACATCTCTATCAGAGTGACTCATACTATCGGGACAACATCTCCATCTTTCACCGATATATAAAGTCATCCCGATGATAGATATTGTTCTGCATGTATCTTCTCATCATATGACGCTGACATAAAAATGCCAACATACAACGCCTATATGCAACGCTGACATACATTCAGAAATGACACTGTTCACAATGTATCTGCACAACATACAATGCCAATATACAATGTAGATATGCATTCGGTAGCGACACTGTTCACAATGTATTTGTTCAACATACAATGCCGATACTATTCACGATGTATCTTTCTAGAATACAATGCCAACATACAATGCCAAAGAACATTCAAGGATCAAAATATGAGTTTCAAACAGTAATATGAGACACTAAGTCTTTTCAATCTTGTAGAAGGCCTGTTATATTCTCTGGCTCTGACTTCTTTTTCACTCCCATCTTCCTATCTTATTTCATCTCCTCTAGTTAAAGTCTTCCAGATTTCCTCTGTAGTTTATTTTTTCTCTTTTCACCCTACAAGGACTATGGCGATAGACTTGAATATTATCCCCAAAGATTTTGGAGAATTTTGCAATCTTTGAATTGGGTTTGATCTTTTAATTACAACTGGTTAGATTATGGGAAGGTGGATTGAGATTAGTTGAATGACTGTGCAGTCATAATTGTAGGGAGTGATGTGACACTCCGGAGAGAGGTCGACAGTGTGGCAAATAAGGTGGCATGCATGAATTAAAAGGGAAATAATGGTAGGGAAATGTGTCACAATAACTGCACCTAAAAATAGAAATGACAAGACAGGTAATAATTAATTTAATTCAAGAAAATTACTTGAATCACTTTTCATGATGATGGCCCGATGTACTTGGCTACAACGCTGTGGATTTGATGAGATTTGATGTGGCCTGGCACATGAGTAGCTCCTTCGTGGCTTGAACTAGCGTTAACATCTTCATTGTCATGTATTCTAAAATTATTCCCACTGAGTGGTTTGGAAATGACATGTTGTCAATTGACGCAAGAGAGCAATCCATGATGACTTGCGCATGCGAAATCAATTGCCTTTTGATTGCTGACAATGTGCGTGCTAATCTCATCGTTGTTTATGTCACAAAGTAGAGGATGAGTCATGCTGACCTCATCCTATGATGTCCCCACTTTAATACTTGGAGAGGTGGGTCCCCTCCTTGTTTTTATTCTCTGAAATGGTTCTTTATTGGTGAAGTACCAGAGGTGCTCCTAAATTGCTATGGAGATGTGTTTTAGTAGCTCCTAGCATCTGATTGGCTCCGTAGATTGATTATTGCAATCCTTCAAGAAGAAGGGAACCGCCATTTACTAGTTTTCAATCCCCTTGGTCGAGGAAGACAACCATTTACTGATTTTCCATCTTCCTCTTTTTCTTTTTTTTTCTTTTTTTCTTTTTTGCAAGAAGGCCACCATTTGCTGGTTTTCAACCTTCCTCTGTTTTTTGTTTTTTTCAAGAAGGCTGCCATTTGCTGGTTTTCAACCTTCCTTTTTTTTAATTTTTTAGTCTCAATCTGTGACAAAGGTCATGACCCCTGTAACCAAGCACAAGTCCTTTGTAAATTTCTCCTTAGTTGATGGCCTTTTATAGAGTCAGATTCTGTGGCCATTTACTAAGAATGAATCTGTGCTTCCATCACTAGGTGCTAGCAAAACTATTCCATTTTCAAAAACTTCTCTTATTTGGTAAGGGCCCATCCAGTGAGTTTGTAACTTCCCTTTGAACTCCTTGAACTTAGAATCATATAGGAGAACCCAATCACCCTGCTGAAATGTCCTCCTTTTGATGTGTTGGTCATGCCATTGTTTCCTTTGATATTGAACCGGTTCTGTTTGTTGTATGGCTTCTGTATAGATTTCATCCAACTCATTGAGTTGAAGAATCCTGTTATGTTGTGCTATAGACAATGGTAGACCGATATTTAATGAAGTTTTGAGTGTATACAGTTCAAATTCTATAGACAGAATGGGTTTCTTCCCATAAACCAATTCATATGGTGAGAACTTTGTTGTGGAATTCCAGGTGGTATTGTAAGCACAAACTGCTTTAGGTAACCTACTAGCCCAATCCTTTCTATTCATGGCCACTGTCCTTGTCAGGGTATTTTCCAGTTCCCTATTAGTCACCTCCACCTACCCATTAGCTTGGGGATGGTAAGGTGAAGACTTTTTGTGCTTAACTTGATATAGGTTTGTGAATACTTTGATTAGCTGAGAAGTGAATTGAGGTCCTCTATCTAAAACTATTGATCTTGGGGCTCCAAACCTTAAGAATATTATGTTATAGATGAAATCAACAACTTTTTCTTCTCTTGCAAATTGCAATGCTTGAACCTCAGCCCATTTAGTTACATAGTAGGTGCATACCAGAATGTATTCTTTGCTTGATGATGGTGGAGAAATTGGTCCCACAAGGTCTAGACCCCATTGCTCAAATGGTTCCAACATTACTTGAGGATGAAGTGACATTTCCTGGGTAACGATTGGTTGTCCCATCGTTTGACACTGATCACACTATTGCACATACTTCTTGGTACCCTTATGAATAGAGGTCCAGTAGTAACTAGCTCCTAGAATTTTGTGGATGGTTTTCTGTGAGGAATAATGCCCACCAAATGGTTCATCATGACATGCCCTTAAGACATCAAAAATTTTATCAGCTTTTAGACACCTGCGTAAAATGAAATCAGGGCCACACTTAAACAGTAAACCATTTAACCATTTGTAAGATAGGTTTTCTTTTAGTAAGCGCTTCTTTTGTTTTATGGTAAAATGAGATGGAAACAAGCCTGTAGCTAAGAGATTAGCTATGTCTGCAAACCAAGGTACAGTAGAAGAGATAGCAAAAAGATGTTCATCTGGAAATTTGTCCTCCACTGGTTGGTTCTCTCCACCTATATGCAATCTTGATAGAAAGTCAACAACCAAATTGAATTTTCCTGGATTATCAACTATGGTAATGTCAAATTCCTGCAATAGCAATAACCACCTAATTATCCTTGCACCTACTACTAGCTTGTTCATTAAGTATTTGATGGCTACATGATCAGTATGTACAAATATTTTGTATCCGGTGATATAATGCTTGAATTTGTTTATAGCATACATGACTGCCAAGAATTCTTTTTCAGTTGTGGTATATTTTCTTTCTGTAGAGATAAGGTTTTTACTGATGTAGTAGATGGCATGCGTACCTTCTCCCTCCTCTTTCTATCCTAGGACTGCCCCAATAGACTCATTTGAAGCATCAGTTTGTATGTGAAATGACAGAGTCCAATTGGGCCCTCTTAAAATAGGTGTGACAGTAATTTTCTCCTTAAGGGTTTCAAATGCTGATTGACAATCCTCTGTCCATAAAAAGTCAGTGTCTTTGTTAAGTAGGGCAAACATAGGAGCGACTATTCTGTTGAAATTTTCTATAAATCTCCTATAGCAGCCTGCATGACCTAGAAAACTTCTAATGTCTGTCTGATTTTTAGGTGGGGGTAACTATTTGATCACTTCTATTTTGTTCTGGTCTACTTTGATCTTGTTTGTTGAGATGTGGTGTCCCAATACAATTCCTTCCTCTACCATCATAAAGCATTTTTCATGGCTCGGGGATAGTCAATTTTTTTCATAGCATTTTAGTACCTTTTCTAGGTTTATGAGAGTTTCTTCAAAGTTGTCCCCATACACAATAAAGTCATCCATATAGACTTCCATGCACTCATTAGCTAATTCAACAAAAATGGCTAAAACAAGCCTCTGAAATGTAGCTGGAGCATTACATAGCCCAAATGGAAGAACTTTGTAGGCAAAAGTTTCCCAAGAACAAGTGAAGGTGGTTTTATCCTGATCTTCAGGTGCTACTTGGATTTGGTTATATCCACTGAACCCATCTAGGAATGAGAAGTACTTCCTCTCTGCAAGGTTGTCTAGCACTTGGTCAATGAATGGTAAAGGAAAGTAGTCCTTCTTTGTGGCTTTGTTTAGTTCTCTATAGTCAATACACACTCTCCACTTCCCATTCTTTTTAGGCACTATGACTAAGGGTGAGACCCATTGACAGTCTGAGATTGGATATATAAACCCTGCTTGCAGCAATTTTTCTATCTCGGTCTTAACAATATCTTTTAAAGTAGGATTCAATCTTCTATGGGGTTATCTGACAGGTTTGACATCTTTAGTGTATATATGATGAGTACAGATCTCAGGAGGGATGCCCTTCATATCTTGATATTCCCAAGCAAAAGTTGCTGAATGGGAAATTAGGACTTTGAGAAGTGCTTCTTCCTGTTTTTCTGCTAACTGGGTGTTGATATTCAGTGTTTTCCCAGGTAAAATCATGACCTATTTTGCGATCTGATCCATAGATGTATTCAATCCATATCCTGGAGTCATGGTATTGAGGGGGCAAGAATGTGGGAGCAACATGTGGAATGTGGCTAAGTCTCTGTAAAAGGTCTCTCCACAAGGAATGATGTTTGCTAGGGTACAATGAGCAGAAGTGAGAAATTCTCTTTTTGAATCTTGGGCTAGTTCCATGATATCCTCGTTAATAAGAATGTGGGTGATATCTTCTATTGTATCATAGTGGATTTCTTCTTCTAACTCACCCAAATGTTCTTTGATGGTAACCATAGCTACTAAGACACTGTTTTCCATGTTATTCGCTCATTTTCCTAAATAATGTATTGATGGTTTAGCTGGAGGATACAAAGATATTTTCTTCAAATCTATTCCATTGGAAATGACCATATCCCCTGTTCGACAATCAATAGATGCTACTGTTGTGGAAAGCCATGGCCTTCTTAATATCAATGGGTATGCATTTCGCTGGTTTCTAGGTTCTAATATCAGGAAGTCTACTGAAAATTCCCATGATTCCACCACAACTGGAACATCAATTATCACCGCTTTTGGAATAGCTATCGACTGGTCAGCCAATTAAAGGATTGTGGATGTGGACTAGATACCTGTTAGGGCTAATTTGTCCATTGTGTGGACTGTCATTATATTTATTGCTGCTCCCAAATCAACCAAAACATTAGATATTTCCACCCCTGAGATATAAACAGTTATGACAGGGTTCTTAGGGTCTCCATATTTTGGGAGGAGCATTTCTCCCATTAGGAGGTCTACTACTTTCCCTTCCACCTGGATGGTGGCAAGAAAGGTTTGCTTTCTACCCTGGGTCTTAACACAATGTTGTTTGATGAATTGGTTCAGTTCAGGCACATCCCTAATTGCTTGTAGGAGCAGAATTTCAATGTTCAATTGTCTAATTTCTTGTAGAAGTTCTAATTCCATGGTAGATTGGACTTGTTTTTGTAAGACCTTTTTCTGAGGGACATGCTATTTGAGCCGTTTTGGGTATGATGCTAGTTTCTCTATCTCCGGAGCAACTCTGGAGTTCTTAGCAGAAGTGTTTCTAGGGGTGTTCTCCAGAGCTGTTCCTTTAGGAGGAACTCCAGAGTTATCCAAGGATGGTTCTTTCAACACTGTTTCGATAATAATCTCCTCTTGAAGTTGAGTCGATGGATTTTCAGGTTCCTCATCATTGGTTACTTCAACTATAGTTGGAGGAGATGGTCTTGGAAGTAATTTCCTAGAATGTAGCTGGAGATTATTGGAATATGTGGCATTAATACCAGCTATGTTTTCTTGTTCTGTCATGTAAACAGATGCTCCTTGTTTATTTTGTGGGTTTGGTATAGGTTGGGCTGGTAAAGGTGGCTAGCTAACTAGCTCATTTTGCGACTGTCCTTGTGTGTTGGGGGTCTAGTTAGCAATGCTTGTTGTTGAGGTTGGAAACATCGAGGTTGTCCCTGGTATTGTTGATTATAACGTTGTTGAGGACCCCAATGAGGCTGCATATTTTGTGATCCAAACTATTGTGGCCATTGTTGATTTCCCTAGGGCTGATTTTGCTAATGTTGGTTCTGCCATTGTTGGTTTGGCCAATCTTGTGGTCCCCAAGGAGGAATATTCTGAGGCCCATGCCACACTGAATTCCATTGATTATTTCTTCAATTCGAAGGGCCCCTATAAGAAGCCTAGTTTGGATACTGATTATAAGGAAAATTCCCAACTTGTTTTTGTCCTACATAATTCAACTCCTCCTCTATAATGGCATTCTTTTTAGTCAGCCTTTTTAAGGCTGGGAGCTAATCACACTGACTGGTAGGATGTTTCCTATCACAGATTTGATAGATCTCTGATTTATCTAAAGGGCATTCTCTCAATAGGTGTTTGTTCCTACACCTAGGACAATACATGGAGAGTGGTTCAGTTGTTCTATTGTGATCAATTGCTCTAGTTTTTGCCTGAATCCCATCTCATGTGGGATTCAGTTGGACTAGAATATATGTTTTAAGATTTGCAATTTCCTCCATTAACTGTCCTATTTCATTCTTCCCTTTGAAAGATTTGGGTGTTCTCACTCCATCTTGGGTTCTGGAATAGTTCCTACAGAGTTCTTCTATAGCAGGCATATCCATTTTATTGATACTCCCTTTTCCCATTAGATCCAGTGCCTATTTTGATTCTTTGTCTAATCCTTTTACAAACACGGTTCTGGCTAAAGAGTGAGCCACGGGATTGCCATACCTTCTCAAAGCAAAGTTGAATCTATCCACAGTCTTCTAAGGTTTCATCCTCTCTTTGTTTAATTTTGAATAGTTCCTCATTTTTTATCACTGACTCTACAATAATCCTGGTATTTTCCCAAAAACTCTGTTTCCATCTATTCCCAAGAATGGATGGAGTTTTGGGGCAAACCCATGAACCATCTCATAGCAGAATCTTTTAGTGTTGAGGGGAAAAGTTTGAGTTTTTGATTATCTGATCCATAATCATAAGTCTGGCATACCACTTTGAATTCAAACAAAAACTGATCTGGATCCTCAGAAGCAAGACCCCTAAAATTTGGGAAATGTGAAGGTGAAATATTCTTCATAGGGGCATTATCTCCAGCAGCCAGAACAATGGGATATGAGAAGGTTCTTGGAGCCTGATTATCCTCCTCATCATGATTATCATCCATGTCTGATATTGGTTCTTCTCTGTGAGATTCAGTGTGGGGTTCTGAGGAATTAGTTTCTGTCAAAGGATCTACCTAGAATCTTTCTTGCAATTCTTGGATATATTCAAAGAGTGAAGGACTTGGAGGATTTGAGGAATTATTGAGTTGGGGTGCAGCTTCCAAGGTAGGTTCTAGGTGCCTCTCTTCAACATGATCTTGTGCCACCCTACTGCTTTCTCCTATAGTTTGTTGTTGGGGTGTTCGTTTTATGTATCTTCCTTTTGAATCCCTAGCTCTAACCATATAGATTCAATTTATCCTAAAAACTATTTAACTAAGTTTCCCTAATTAACACAGAGTTTCCCGGAAATGGCACCAAAAATGACAAGGTTCGTTGGTCCTCGGCATTTAATCATATTTTCATGTGTCAAGTCCAGGGTTGTGTCCTTGGCTATTTGCAATTAGGAATCCTATAGTTACCAGTCCATTGAACTAATTCTGCTAATCTTATTTGCTATGGAAATTAATGTTGCTGATTTATTTGCTATGAAAGTAAATTCTGAGAATACTAGAAACAAAGCTGAAACAAGAAATAGCTAACATTGATCTATTCTAATCCATTCAACTGAATCATGCATCTATCTATGAGAAAACAATAACTATCTTCCTAAACAGAATCTGAAATAGAATAATAAACAAAATAAATACTAGCCTCCTATCTTGACGGTAGGAGTGGTCCCTTGCTCCTCACCCTCAGGACTGAAGACTAAGGCAATAAATCAGTACAGGAATGTAATATCACAATTCTTCTTTAGTCTAATCCCATTAGTATCCTTTTATATTCAGAAAAGTATCTATATCAAAATGAGATTACAATAATAATAATCTATATCTTTCTTCTGCTTCTACCTTACATATTTATATCAAATCTAGCGATGAGATATCACTTACTCTAACTACTAGTTTATCTATGAGATAGCATCAATCTCTTATTCTATCAATTATTTAACTGGAGAGTAAAATCATGCAATTGAAATAGATTTTATTGGAACAACAGTCCCACTAAATCTGGAGTCTTAGTTTCAAATAACAACTAGGCAGCAAGGCCCTAAAATATAGGTACTTAATCAGTTTGTTGAGAACTCATGCAAAATCAATAAAAGAGGAATTAAACTTCTAGCAGTTAACTAGAGTCTTCATTCGATTACTCAGGTGTGGGATGAGTAATACCAGGAGCACTCCAATTGCCACCAGAAGTGTTGACTGATAGTGGCGCTGGAACTCTGCAGTGGATTAAGGAGGCTCCGAAGGTGTGTACTTTTGTCTGTAGCTCCAGAGATGTGCTTATGACTTATGTTCAGCTCCAGAGATGATTCACCCTTGGTCCTCTTATCTCAAAATTTCTCCAATCATATTGGAAAACATAGGAGATTGACTTGGTATCCTTCATGTCAGCTCCAGAGATTATTAGGACCATCTCTAGAGATGCTCAAAATTGCCTTTGCCCGAACATCTACATCTGTAGATTCAAAAAGAGAGAATTTTTGCATATTTCCATTAAATTGCTGCACATTAGTCCTTCAATCAAAAATTATGACTTTAGGTAATTTATCTCATTAATATAATTAGAACAAATCTTATCAGTCTATTTTGGTGCAATTATTAGGGCAACTGAATAAGAAGGGTGAAAAAGAGAGGTAAAAAGGTGTATTATTATGGGTGCTACCTGGCACTCATCAGCAAGGTTTATGGCATAAGCTTGTCTTCTTCTTCTTCTTTCTCTCACTTTTCTATTTCTTTTTGTCTTACCACTTATCTCTTGTAAGATAGGGCTTTGCTCTTTCATAAGTTTTTTCAATTTAGAAGAGGAAGCACCGAGATCAAATCTCATTTGTCGAGGTGGAATGTTTTGTTGTCTACAATTACCTCCTGATCCTTGTAAGGATGACGGGGGAGGAACCTTAGCATAGGGACCTTGTCCTTTTGATCTATGGTTCTCTTCAAATGTGGGTTTCTTGTCTTTTGTTATTTCTTGTCTAGAAGGACCGGTCATTGGATGTAATAGTTTTGCTTTGTAATTTCTATAGCTCAAGAAGTTAAAGTCTATTCGTGGTTCAGGTTTCTCTTCAAATTTGTCCCAAAAGTAATCTAGTGTGCAATTTTTTCTTTCAACTTGTTAGCACTCATTTTGACCTGGAGGTTGATTTTTCATGTTTAGGGGGTTTTTTCATTTGAACCCTATATCTTCTTGCCCATTTTCCTAAGTGTTGGACCTCCTCGGCATTTTTCAGCTGCATCATCATATTTTCTTTAAGGAGGAGGTCATCATCATCATCTTGTCTTCGATGATGGTCCGCATCATCATGTTTTCTGTCGACTTGTTTTTCATCAGGATCATCATATTTCAATATCGGGTGATGTTTGGATATCATCCTGATCCTGCTGATGAGCTACAATGTGCCTTAATTTTCTTGCGGAGGGTGATTTTTCAAATATCCGGTGATCTTCCAATTATCACCCTGCCCTAACATGGTGATGATGTCACCCCGATCTTCCGAGGGGGTCATTTTCTAAGTTGTTCAACCCAGCCTATTTTTTCTTAAGGGTCGTCGTCATCATCATGATCATGTTTCCAGTTATCGCCGTGTTGCTTGCAAGGGTCATCATATTGTCTACCTGCATGATCTTTCGCTGGGGTGATATTTTAACATCGGGTGATCTTTGTTAAGATCATCCTGATGATGTTGCTGTAAAGTTCTAAGTGTGACCCGATTTTCATCGTGGTCATCATATTTTGGACGTCAGGATGATCTTAGTCAATATCATCCTGATGTTGTTGTATCACTTCATGTTCGTTGTTTTATCATCCTGATGATGCTGACGTCATTCTTACGTCAGGGTGATATCCGCTTTTCTGCCTGTCTGCATCATGATATTTCTGAAGGGAGATATCCGCCTGTCGGCTTCATGCATTATCTAGTGGGGGGTGATCTTTTCAAATATCTGGCATATTCATCTATCACCCCGATCTTATAGTGGAGCTACAGTGCAACATGATATTTGTGCATCAGGATGATATTTCCAAATATCCGGTTATCTTCCGAATATCATCCTGATGTCGATATGATGATGACGTCATCAAGGTTTGGGGGGGTCATATTTCTAACACTGATCATCTTGTGGAGATTCCCCGATATTTGCAAACATGATGATGATGTCATCTGGATATGAGGAGGTGCGCAGTAGGCAGATATGCTGATGACGTCAGCAGGATATGAAGGTGACGTCATCAGGATGTTCATCGGCCAGACTTTTGGTATTGGCTAAGCAGGAGGATCTTCCTCCGATGGATCAGGTTGTGCCGATGAAGGCGATTATCATGCAGGTTATATTGCGATATGATGCTGACGTCAGGGTGATATTTCAAGCGACAGGATATCATGCTGTTGGAGGATGATGATGAAGTCTTATACTAGTGTCGTCAGGAGCAAAAGCACCGACATTATATATGCTCGTGGCCTAGTATATAAAGTGTTGAAAAGGTCACCGCGGGGTGCATGTGGGATAATTGATATCCTGCATATTTTCAAATATCATGACGATGAATCCTGGCGGGAAATGGTTGCGATGCAGAATTGACGTTTTCCCGAGGCCGCGGGTTGGTGCGCCATTAATGGCGAAGGTTGCAGAGGTATGGACGGATCTGGTACCCGATTGAAGGTGTACATCAACGGACAGTGGCGCAGGGCTCGAGGTTTCTTCCTGTCTCCTCCCCTACCTGCTGCATTCATGTTTGGGCGCCAATCTGGTAATGCGTTGAGCGCCATTTTTCTGATACTGTGTATCTGGCGGGATTTTTGGTCAACCATGTAATTAATTGCTGTGGTACACTACCTGGCTATTATAAGCAGGAAGTGTTACTCATTTTTGGTTGTTGAAAGTTAAAGATTTTTGGCTCTGTAATTCAAAACAAGCTGATCTGGTTGCTCTGTACAGCTAAACCTGTGAGTCTATGTATCTCTTGTTGTATGTTTTGGCACGAACCCACTGATTTCATGATTAATCTTATATGAGAAATGCTATCTTAGCATGTGTTTTTTTAATTCTGTCTCCGGTATTGCATGTATTCTTCTTCTGAATCTGGATATTTAGGTAATGTTTAGATTCTAGAGCATAGAATTCCTATGTTGAATGTCTGATCTTTTAACTTCTGCTCAAGGGGTAGATTAAACTGTTTTCAGGTTGAACATTGGGAAGGGTATACTGCAGTAGGGATGCCATAAGTAGAGATAACTTAACACTCTGTATTGGGAGATATTTGTAAGGCAGGTATCACATATATCCCCTTGAAATCTAGTTTTAGCTGTTCATGTTGATCATTCACAGGTGTATGTCTACTGACTCCAGGCCCTGGATAGGCACCAATCTTGCTTTGTGTTTGTGTTACAACCATGTCCAGCTTTGCATCCAAACTTAAAATCCAAATCAAAATCTAAAACAACCATTAGGACATTAGAATTAGTTTTAGGATCCTCAGTCCTCTGCCTACAACTGCAAATAGGCCCAAAGCTAGCCCCTTTGCTCTTATCTTTCAGTTTTGGTCTACTTACAGGAGGACTTATCTGCTTTCTGTCAGCATCCCAGCCTTTGTATGCATATCCTCATGGATGTTGAGTAGGGAATACCCCCCTAGGTTTTGCAGAGCCTGAAGAAGAAGAGGAGATAAAATATAGAGTCTATCTCCTACACTGTTGGCCCCTGGCCCAGAGATCCTGTTGATCACTGATGGCTACCTTGTAGGGAAATCTGGGAATAAGCATCCAGTCTGGGAAAAAGTCAACAGAAATTGGCGACTCCGCTGGGGAATTTGTGAAAGAACCCTGGTTTTCAAAAGAAAACAGTTCCTAGTAATAGGTGGCGACTCCGTAGTAATCTCCCAACCAGTCAAAGTAAAATTTATATGCAGGGGAGAAGATCCCAACAAAATCCTTTATTTAAAGAGTTACCAGTAACAAGAAGAATGAGGTACAGAAGAAAGGGAGCTGTCTCAGTTAGTCATGAGGGTTCCCCCAGAAAAGGTGATGATATGCAAGATAACCCTAGGCCATCAGGACAGCATGTGCCTTACTTTTCAAATGCAGAAGCTGATATTCAAGGTGCATATGAGAGGCAACAGGGTGGTAGCATGAGAATGAGGTCAGAGGTGTTCCAAGAACACCCATTTCTAGACCCAAGTGAAAGGTTTGAAGAGGCAGAGTCTCTGAGGGATGATGAAGATGATGACCAGAATGGTATGAGACCATCTACCTCCATGCCTAAGGATGAACAGTTAGCTGAAGAAATCAGAAGTCTAAGAGCAGAACTAGAATATCTACAAGCCATGAAAATCAGAGATGATATGAAGCAGAAAGTGCAAGCCTTAAGAACTGCCCAAAATGATTCAGTTCCTACCCTAGAGAATGCAAATGTGCAGAGACATCAGCAAAGAAATGAAGTGCAACATCAGCATAATGATGAGAGACAAAATGTGAATGATGCTAGGATACCACTGAACAATGTAAGAAACCAGAATGCAGACAGAAATGTTAATGTTAATCAGTTAAACAGACAGCCCATGCAGTTAGATAGATTCAGGCAGCTGGTGTTTGATGGTATTCCTGGGTATCCTAACCCCATTGACAAGCATCTGAGGCTGCAAGTGCCTAAATTTTCAGGAAACAACACAGTGTCAGGAGAAGATCATCTAAAAGCCTTTCAAAATGTCATGGATAACTTTGAGGTTGAACATGAGGATGTTTTCATGAAGTCATTCATGCAATCCTTAATAGACGAGGCAAGAGAATGGTACAAGAATCTGCCTGACCGGAGTATTTCATCATGGGATGATTTTAAAAGGATGTTCAAGGAGCAATATGGTGACAAAACTGACCCTAGCTTTTTTATAAATGAGTTCACCAGTATCACTAAAGGGTCAAATGAGCAGGTTGCAGATTTTAATGCAAGATTTACTAAAGTGTTAAACAAATTGCCACATCACATGAGGCCAAATGAACCAATGTGCATAATATTGTATATCAATGCCTTTGATGCAAAAACTGCATATGGATTAAGAGATAAAGGTCCTGCTACTCTCAGGGATGCTTTCAGAATTGGAGTAAATATTGAAAACAACAGGAAAGCATCGGGCAAGACAAATAGAAGGGATGATATAAAAATTCTGCAGAATCCAAACAAGCCTCAGAACACTCAAGGTAATACATCTGCCCCTGAAGATAAGATAGACAAATTGGCAAATGTTGTTAAGGACCTAAGCTATAGATTAGCCAGAAGTGAAAAAGGGATGGGTCCTGATAGGCAAGTCTATCAAAGGCAGGAAAAGAGGCCATCATTGCATGATATGCCTTATAACACCAATTGGCATGATGGTAAGCCTATATTCCCACGTAACAACACAAATCAGAGAGCTCAACATGTCAAAGAAACTCCTGATCCTCTAAAGAAAGCTATAAATATTGTTGATGATGCTCCATGGTGTATAATTTGTCAGATGCCACATTCACAGTCACAGTGTATGATTGCTCAATCCTTGTATGATAATGCTACATCTTGTAATGAATGCAATGAGCCACATTATGTGCAAGATGATGATGTTAATATGATGTCCATAGGCAATGGATACACTCTTTATGGTGCTGATGAGAATACAGATCATCAAATTCAGGCCTGCCAACAGTTCCCATATGATGAAGATAATGAAGATAACTATGTGTATGCTCAGAACTCACACAATTTTCTGAGTAACTTACAACGACCTTCTGATGAGGAAATTAGAGCCTTCACAGCTGCAGCAGTTGCTCAAGTCAAAAGCAACTACAATCTCAGAGGTAAAAATTAAGGAGGCAGCCCACATCAGCCAGAAGATATTTCTGCAGGTCAGCTAGTGCATGGTCATAAAGGAATTGAACCACAAAAAAGGCAGTGGGTAAATAATAAACAGAATTTTAGACATAGAACAGGTCATGAATCTCAAGGACCAGAAGACAAAATCCCTCAGGCTGAAGATCAAGGTAAAGGTTCCCAAGACAAGAATGATGATCAGGGAACTATGAAAGTAAAAGCTAAATCAGCTCAAGATAAAAACAAGATTGTGGAGCAAGCTACAACTGTTATACAAAATTATGCTCCATTTGATATTGCTCAGGTCCTCTCTCAGGTAAAAGTCTCTGTTCCACTTATGGAACTGATGAAAGTGGAAGAAATCAAGAGTAGGACAATATCATTAATCTCAGGGGTACCTTTTCAAGCTAAACAAAATGTTCAGACCCAGGGTGAGAGACATGTCATGTGTAATGAAGAAGATGAGACTCCTGAAGTCTATTTAGGAGTGACTATGACAAAGTGTCCTTCACAAGTGGAACCATTTTATGTTTCCCTGGTTATAAATGGAAAAATAATTAGAAATTGTATGCTTGACTCTGGAGCATCTACAAGTGTCATGCCTTTGGCCATCATGCAACAAGCTGGATTGAAAATTGACAAGGCATGTGGAAGATGTTATGCTATGGATGCCAGAGAGGTACCAGTTATTGGAATCATGAAGGATGTAGATTTCAAACTGGCAGCATTTCCTGAAAAGAGATATAAAATGAATATAACAGTGGTTGACATCAAGCCACAGTATGGTATGTTGTTGTCAAGAAGATGGGCAGCACTAATTGGTGGAAGTATGCAGCTGGACCTGTCATATGCCATGATTCCAATGAATGGAAGGGATGTTAAGCTAATCAGAGAACAAAGATCATCAGAGACAGTGGAAGACCAAGAAGCAGAGGAACAGGTATGCTTTGTAGACACTGACTGTGATAACTTCAAGGTTGTCTCAGATGATACAGAAGATAAAGAAAAAAATGTCTGCATTGAAGAGCTGGATCAGCAAGGCTTATGGACCATGTTTTTTGATGGAGCTTGTGCAAAAGAAGGCTCTGGAGCTGGAGTTATTTTCCTGTCTCCAACTGGTAAGCTCCTCAAATTCTCTTTCTTGCTGGGGTTTGATTGCACAAACAACATTGCAGAATATGAGGCTTTACTCTTAGGCCTAAATATTGCTCTCAAACATGGAATTAAAATGTTAAGAGTATTTGGGGATTCTGAGCTGATTGTATCCCAAATTAGAGATAAGTATGCTTCAAAAAATAAAAGATTGAAACAATACAAGCATGCTGTTTGGGATACCATTGAACTATTTGATGCATTTTCAATAGGCTGGGTAGAGAGGTCAAAGAATGTTATGGCTGATTTCTTAGCCAATGTTGCAATAAGGCCAGATGACATCACTCTGTCAGGTGTTACAAATGTAGAAGTTAAAATTAGGCCTGCAGTACCAGAAAATATATGCAGTTGGCAAGTGTTTAATGATGATAGGGATTTGTTGAAATTTTTGCACTGCATAGATGAATATGAGGATCAAGAAATTGATTTCCAAGCTTTTGTAGAGACTATAGATGGAAAAGAAACTCTTGTGGGAAAAGAGATAATTCAATTGAAGACTAATAAAATCCCTAGAGGGTTGGTAGCTTTGGAAAGAGCTTTTGACAGTAAAGATAAATTGGTCATAAGGACATCTCCCACAAATCAGGAAGATTTAGAAGAGATACATTTGGGGACATCTCAGGCCCCTCAGAAGGTATACATTGGTAAACAGCTCAAACCACACATCAGGAGTATGCTGATTGCATTACTGAAAAAGTATAAACATGTTTTTGCTTGGTCATATGAGGACCTAAAAGCCTATAGGGAAGATTTATTCTAGCATGAGATCCCATTGAAGCCTGGAGCTAAGCCATTTAGACAAAAGCAAAGACCTATTAATCCTACCTTAGCTCCCAAGATGCAGGAAGAACTCAAAAGGCTCAGGGAAGCTGGAATAATTGTGCCAATCAGGCATTCAACTTGGGTGTCTAACCTTGTCCCAGTCAGAAAAAAGAATGGTGATATTAGGCTTTGTGTTGACTTCAGGAACTTGAATGTATCCTCTTTAAAGGATAACTATCCACTGCCTAATATGGAAGCTATGTTGCAGAGAGTGACTGGTTGTGAACTCTTATCCATGATGGATGGATTTTCAGGTTATAATCAGGTGAAGGTAAAGGAATCAGAACAGTATAAGACTGCCTTTACCACTCCATGGGGAACTTATGTGTATGTTAGAATGCCATTTGGACTAACAAATGCAGGTGCTACATTTCAAAGAGCAATGGATGTTGCTTTTGCAGGGTTGATTGATTCAATTCTGGCTGTATATCAGGATGACTTGACTGCTTACTCAAAGAAAGAAGAGCAGCATTGTTTGCATCTGGAGCAGATTTTCATAAGAGCACTAGAGTATGGTATTTCTTTAAATCCAAAGAAGTGTGCCTTTGGGGTAGTTGAAGGAAAGCTCCTGGGACATATTGTTTCCAAGGATGGGGTCAGGATAGATCCAGAGAGAGTGGCTGCTATTGACAGAATTCAAATGCCAAAGACTGTAAAAGGAGTTCAGTCCTTCTTTGGACAGATAAATTTTGTTAGGAGATTTGTTCCCAACTTTGCAGAAACCACAAGGAACATTTCCAAGATGATGAAGAAGGATGCAACTGTCCACTGGGAAAGTGAAGCAATAGAATCATTTCAGAGTATCAAAGAGGCAATCAAGATGGCCCCTGTTCTTAAATCTCCTGATTTTTCTAGGCCATTCCAAGTATTTTCATTTGCTTCCTTTCATACTATTGTTGCATGTTTGCTACAGAAAAACGAAGATGGTTTTGAACAGCCCATCGCTTTCTTCAGTATGTCCTTGCAGGCCTCTGAGTTGAAGTATGATATTATGGAAAAGCAGGCATATGCACTAGTCAGAGCCATCAAAAGTTTCAGACCATACTTGGTAGGATCATATATAATTGCATATGTACCCCATGCAGCAGTCAAAGACATATTCACTCAGCAGGAGGTGACTGGAAGAAGGTGCAGATGGATAAACAAACTGCAAGAGTTTAACATAGACATACAAGTTACCAAGTTGATAAGAGGACAAGGATTAGCCAAGATGATGGCACAGTCAAACTTGGAAGCATGCCAAGTTAATGCAGTCCAAAATGAGAGTGTAAATGTATCAGGATCTGAATGGTACAAGGATATTATCTACTACTTGCAAAATCTGAATTGTCCTTCCCATTTCAGTGACAGTCAAAAGAGGACTTTTAAGTTACATGCAATCAGGTATGTTATTGTTGAAGGTGAGCTATACTGGAAAAACCCTGATGGTGTGCTACCTAGATGTGTGGATGAGGATATGGCTAACAATGTTTTGATTGATATGCATAAAGGATTGTGTGGTGGACATTATACTGCCCAAACAACAGCTCATAAAATTCTCAGAGCAGGATATTGGTGGCCCACTCTCTTTTCAGATGCACAAAAGTTAGTGAGGAAGTGTGACCCTTGCCAAAGATTTTCAGGAAAGCTGAAATATGATGGTGCTTTACCCCTCAGAACTGTAACTGTGGATGCTCCATTTCAGCAATGGGGAATTGACTTCATAGGGGAAATTGCAGACAAATCAAGTGGGGGACACAGTTGGATTTTGGTGGCAACTGATTACTTTACCAAATGGATTGAGGCCATTCCAACTAAGAGAGCTACAAGTAAGGTGGTGACAGATTTCATGCTAGAAAATATTATCATTAGGTTTGGAGTACCATTCAAGATAGTCACTGATAATGCTATGTGCTTCAGATCATGTGAATTTGTTGATTTTTGCAACAGGTATGGGATAAATCTATCATATACATCACCAGATCACCCACAAGGGAATGGTCAAGCAGAATCAAGCAATAAAAGCATCATGAAAATTATCAAGAGGATACTGGACAAGAACAAGAGAGCTTGGGACTCAAAATTGAACTTAGCAATATGGGCTGATAGAGTGACAGTAAAAAGGGCTATTGGGATGTCACCCTTTGAGCTAGTATATGGTGCATCAGCCAGATTGCCCATAAACAATCTCCTACCAGTTTACAGATTCATTCAGAAAAATGATGAGGAGATTGAAGATTCCATGACAGAAAGAGTGAACCAGCTGGTTGCATTGGATGAAAACAGAAGGAAAGCCCACCAGATCAATCTCAAAAGACAACAAGATGTGAAATATCAGTTTGACAGGAGAACTACAAAAAGGAAGTTTCAAGTCAATGATCTGGTGCTCATTTGGAATGCAAAAGGTCAAGAAAAGGGTAAACATGGTAAATTTGAACCCTTATGGATGGGCCCATATTAGATTTGCAGTACTCATGGGGAGGATTCTTATTTCCTCCAGGCCCTAGATGGTGAAGTTCTGGAATTGCCTGTGCATGGCCAATTCCTTAAGTTCTATTTTGCATAAATGACTTGTCGCTGTGCACATTTGTAAAAACATGTATGTAGTGTAAATGTCTTGTGCAGTTCGTGCTTTTTGGTTTTTTTGCCTGGTCTGCCTGGAGATCTGGTTCTCGCTGCAGGTTTTCACCTGCACGTCCCCATTCGGAGCCAGTGTTAGCACTCATTTTGACCTGGAGGTTGATTTTTCATGTTTAGGGGGTTTTTTCATTTGAACCCTATATCTTCTTGCCCATTTTCCTAAGTGTTGGACCTCCTCGGCATTTTTCAGCTGCATCATCATATTTTCTTTAAGGAGGAGGTCATCATCATCATCTTGTCTTCGATGATGGTCCGCATCATCATGTTTTCTGTCGACTTGTTTTTCATCAGGATCATCATATTTCAATATTGGGTGATGTTTGGATATCATCCTGATCCTGCTGATGAGCTACAATGTGCCTTAATTTTCTTGCGGAGGGTGATTTTTCAAATATCTGGTGATCTTCCAATTATCACCCTGCCCTAACATGATGATGATGTCACCCCGATCTTCCGAGGGGGTCATTTTCTAAGTTGTTCAACCCGGCCTATTTTTTCTTAAGGGTCGTCGTCATCATCATGATCATGTTTCCAGTTATCGCCGTGTTGCTTGCGAGGGTCATCATATTGTCTACCTGCATGATCTTTCGCTGGGGTGATATTTTAACATCGGGTGATCTTTGTTAAGATCATCCTGATGATGTTGCTGTAAAGTTCTAAGTGTGACCCAATTTTCATCGTGGTCATCATATTTTGGACGTCAGGATGATCTTAGTCAATATCATCCTGATGTTGTTGTATCACTTCATGTTCGTTGTTTTATCATCCTGATGATGCTGACGTCATTCTTACGTCAGGGTGATATCCGCTTTTCTGCCTGTCTGCATCATGATATTTCCGAAGGGAGATATCCGCCTGTCGGCTTCGTGCATTATCTAGTGGGGGGTGATCTTTTCAAATATCTGGCATATTCATCTATCACCCCGATCTTATAGTGGAGCTACAGTGCAACATGATATTTGTGCATCAGGATGATATTTCCAAATATCCGGTTATCTTCCGAATATCATCCTGATGTCGATATGATGATGATGTCATCAAGGTCCGGGGGGGTCATATTTCTAACACTGATCATCTTGTGGAGATTCCCCAATATTTGCAAACATGATGATGACGTCATCCGGATATGAGGAGGTGCGCAGTAGGCAGATATGCTGATGACGTCAGCAGGATATGAAGGTGACGTCATCAGGATGTTCATCGGCCAGACTTTTGGTATTGGCTAAGCAGGAGGATCTTCCTCCGATGGATCAGGTTGTGCCGATGAAGGCGATTATCATGCAGGTTATATTGCGATATGATGCTGACGTCAGGGTGATATTTCAAGCGACAGGATATCATGCTGTTGGAGGATGATGATGAAGTCTTATACTAGTGTCGTCAGGAGCAAAAGCACCGACATTATATATGCTCGTGGCCTAGTATATAAAGTGTTGAAAAGGTCACCGCGGGGTGCATGTGGGATAATTGATATCCTGCATATTTTCAAATATCATGACGATGAATCCTAGCGGGAAATGGTTGCAATGCAGAATTGACGTTTTCCCGAGGCCGCGGGTTGGTGCGCCATTAATGGCGAAGGTTGCAGAGGTATGGATGGATCTGGTACCCGATTGAAGGTGTACATCAACGGACAGTGGCGCAGGGCTCGAGGTTTCTTCCTGTCTCCTCCCCTACCTGCTGCATTCATGTTTGGGCGCCAATCTGGTAATGCGTTGAGCGCCATTTTTCTGATACTATGTATCTGGCGGGATTTTTGGTCAACCATGTAATTAATTGCTGTGGTACACTACCTGGCTGTTATAAGCAGGAAGTGTTACTCATTTTTGGTTGTTGAAAGTTGAAGGTTTTTGGCTCTGTAATTCAAAACAAGCTGATCTGGTTGCTCTGTACAGCTAAACCTGTGAGTCTATGTATCTCTTGTTGTATGTTTTGGCACGAACCCACTGATTTCATGATTAATCTTATATGAGAAATGCTATCTTAGCATGTGTTTTGTTAATTCTGTCTCCGGTATTGCATGTATTCTTCTTCTGAATCTGGATATTTGGGTAATGTTTAGATTCTAGAGCATAGAATTCCTATGTTGAATGTCTGATCTTTTAACTTCTGCTCAAGGGGTAGATTAAACTGCTTTCAGGTTGAACATTGGGAAGGGTATACTGCAGTAGGGATGCCATAAGTAGAGATAACTTAACACTCTGTATTGGGAGATATCTGTAAGGCAGGTATCACATATATCCCCCTGAAATCCAGTTTTAGCTGTTCATGTTGATCATTCACAGGTGTATGTCTACTGACTCCAGGTCCTGGATAGGCACCAATCTTGCTTTGTGTTTGTGTTACAACCATGTCCAGCTTTGCATCCAAACTTAAAATCCAAATCAAAATCTAAAACAACCATTAGGACATTAGAATTAGTTTTAGGATCCTCAGTCCTCTGCCTACAACTGCAAATAGGCCCAAAGCTAGCCCCTTTGCTCTTATCTTTCAATTTTGGTCTACTTACAGGAGGACTTATCTGCTTTCTGTCAGCATCCCAGCCTTTGTATGCATATCCTCATGGATGTTGAGTAGGGAATACCCCCCTAGGTTTTGCAGAGCCTGAAGAAGAAGAGGAGATAAAATATAGAGTCTATCTCCTACACTGTTGGCCCCTGGCCCAGAGATCCTGTTGATCACTGATGGCTACCTTGTAGGGAAATCTGGGAATAAGCATCCAGTCTGGGAAAAAGTCAACACAACTAAAGGATTATATTTATTTCAGGGGATGGTAATCACATGTCCAACAAAAGGAAATTTTAGGCAATTATGAATTGTTGAAGGGACAACTTTCATTTCCTTTAACCAAGGGTGTCCCAATTTAATGCGAAAGTGGTCAGAAACGGGGACAATATCAAACCATTGTTCTACGTGTTTTTCAAATACAATTACCAACAATGATATCTTACCCAAAGGTTTTACAAAGGTTCCCTTATGTTTTTAATCATCATGTCCGAAGGGTCCTAAGATCCTTGCATCAAATTATGTAAATAGAGGAACTCTTCTGTGGTGACATTAGTCATGCAATTAGGATCAATAAGGATTCCATCCACAGGTTTCCCATTATTTTTATAGTGATGTAGAGAGGTCCTTCAGTGTCTCTGATTGTTCTATCATGTGGTGTAAACACAATTTCAGGTTCATGGACCTTTCTCTTCATGTAAGGTCTAGGAGGGAACCTATTGTTGTTGTTATGATTAAAGGCCATGTGTATATTCTCAGATCAATGAAAAATCAGATTTTAACAATTTTCCAAAAGTATGCAAAAGACAAGTGTAAAACTATGTGCAAAAGTGACCTAAAATGCTTGATTTTTTGTACTTTTTTAATGCCAATAAGTGAAAGAAAAGATGTTGTAAGGATTTTGATTAGGGGAGGCAAATAATATGTCTTATATCAGTCCAATACAACAATAAGATCCTTCACAACACACTCTTGATGCAAATCTAAGATGATGATAGGCCAAAACCTAGTGAAAATACACTAAAATATGTGATTTTTCACCAAATATCAATCCAAAAGAGCATGACAAAGGGTGTTGTGAGGAAAATGATGATGGAAAACAAATTGTATCAGTAATAATAGCCACCTAATTCCAAAATATCTGTCACAACACACTTATAGTGTCACCCAAGGTCAAACCTTAGTGAAAATATAGCAAAAATAGGCAATTTTCACGATTTCTCAATTCCAAGACCTAGAAAAAGAGGTGTTGTAAATAATTTTAGGAGGTGCAACAAATAATAGAAATTATATCAATCACCTCAATCCATAAAATTTGTTACAACACTCTTAGGGTGCAAACTAGGCCAAACCCTAGGGCAAAAATAGCAAAATGTGTAATTTTTCACCAAATTTTCAATACAAGAGGCCAAAAAAAAGGTGTTGTAAAGATTTTTAGGAGGGGCAATAGATAATACCCCTGATATCATGCAATTAGTTCAAAAATATTCTTTACAACATGCCTATAGTGCAAATTTAGAGAGTTGATAAGGCCAAATCTAGTGAAAATCAATGTGTTTCAAGCCCTAAGTTTGAGATCTTGATGTAAAATGCTATATGAATATTTTGAAAGCTGATATATGATGAAAATTACATGCTCTCAGATTTGAAAATGATTTCCATTCTCTAATATGCAAAATGCAAGTGCAAATCTAATGAAAAATTAATGAAAATGCTAGTTTTTGTTAAAATTTTCTATGCAAAAATGTAAATTTTTGAAATCTAAATGCAAATTTGTTCTAAAATGCAAGACTACAGACAAATGCAAATTTGAATGAGTCTCTAAAATCAGTAGAAAAATCTGAAACAAGATTTTACTTACAAACCCTATATTTTGGAATTACTAGGTTATATGCAAAATTCACAATTTTCAACAAAACCCTAGCAATTTTTATGATGAAAATGCAATGAAAACAAATGAATTTTTGTAATTTTCTGCAATTTAATTCAGATCTAATGCAAAAATTAGAAATTTGATGAAATTCCAATTAATTGATGTAAAATAGAAACCCTAGCATGCAATTTTTTTCCAAATTTTCAAATTTTTTGTAGGTCTTCCAATGCAATAAGATGAATGATAATATGAATGAATGAAATCACTGTAAATCTGAAGAAAAACACTCAGGAAGGTGCAAACAAGTCCAACAACACGGGTTCACCAAAATGTAAATGGTGAAATTTGGATAGTTGGTTTTTGGTTGTTTTATGTATGTATCCTCCTTTCACCCTTTCATTCAAGGACCTAGGGTCGAGCTACAATGTACTATCCTACCCTAGGTCACTATGAGATGTAGGGAAACTTGGATTTTTATGATTTGATTTCTAATTATCTTCTCTTATGCTTAATTACACCTTAAAACCCTAATTATGCAAATACTACAACAAACAGACGAATATCAGAAAATGTTGCTACAGACAGATGTGAAATAACAAATAATTGTGCACCTATTTTTGGGTTTTCGAAGCAAAACAATCGGGGACTAAAGAGCGGGCGCCCAAGTATAAGGCCCTACTTTTTGTCGGGATCTGTAAACAAGATCTACAACTTGTTCCTTTCGCACCAAAGGTTTTCCCGTCATGGAACTTTGAAGACTAATGAGTGGGCACCCTAGTCCAGGGAGCTATTTTCTTCCCTGATATGCAATTCTGACACTTTGTTGTACCCTCCTGCAACTTCACTTTGTCTGTAGCTTCAACCTGTAACCTGCAATCATGAAAACTTTGGGAGGGGGTTGTGGTGTTTAGAGGCTTGCCTCAATCAAGCCCTGGAGAGACATTCAAGTCTTTTGAACACCATTTTCAGATAGAGAGTGCATGCCCTTGTGAGGAAGAGGAGAAAATCAAATGATAAATGCTCAAAAACACAAATGATGTCACCTTGTAGTGAAGATTTCATGGGAGGAAGAAGCTCTTCATGCCATGAGGAGATGATTGCTCAAATCTGTAAATACAAACACATAGACAACACAAATATGCTCTTGCTAAACAATGAAAGCCTTGAATCACCTTTAGAATGCCAAAATCACATGAACATCATCTAGTTTACAAATGAATACCTAGACATGCTTTTATATGCAACTACAAACACTCCCGCCAAGAATTTCGTAATTCAAACTTACCGTGTCGGCATAGGACCCAAATAACGGTCACAAGCTGACACCTAAAAATTGGGACTAACCCAAAATAAGGCAGGACTAGGGCGCAAGCGCCCAATTCCTCCCCCTTATTTTGGTCAGGGTTAGGTTCAAGGGATCCCCCTAGGTCCCATTTGACATGATACCTAGGGTTCATTCCATTAGGGTGTTGAAATATGATGTAAGATGTCCTAAATGCACACTAAAGACCTGGGAGCTAAACCTTATGAGGGAAAAGCCCCCAAGGGGACATTTTCTGATATTACAAGAACCAACTCGAATCTGATACCAAATGCAAGGAAATGAGCCTGCAAACCCCTTAGCAATTAAACTCAGAATAAATCTTAACTACTAAAAATGCAAGGAATTCCACATTAACCTTATGAGGAGAAATTTATAGAAACTGGCCTACATAAATTTTTGCAACATAACGACATACAAAATAGCACTTAGAAAGGAAAGAGTGAGAGAAAAAATAGAAGCTAACACAATAACACAAAAGACACATATATACCTTGGGAAAACCCTTTTAGAAAAACCCATGCTCCAAAGTAGGGAAACCAATGTATTCCCAACAACAACATTGTTACGATACAATATCAACCTTCATGCCTTCCATGGAGATCAACACCTACAACCCAGCGAAAACTTTGGAGCATAAATCTATAATACACACTCCATTATGCCTCCATCTCAAGCCCTCAATTTATAGACTTAAGGAGGACCAGGAAACCACCAAAAGAAAATACCATGGGCTCAAACAAGGTACCAAAATACCATGGTAAGAATTCTCATGAACCACAATCCATGATGGGTCAACAAGTTATTAATAGAATATTCCCGTACATGTTATAGCCTCCCACTAAACTTCCAAGTACCCTTTTATTGTACCTCAATTAGAAAAATGTTTTATGATGCATTATTCTTACATGTCATAAGTGGGTCAATATTCCTAGTCCGCTTTGTAATCTCCCTCTTACATACTCTTATGCATGTCATAGAATCTCTTACACATCTTATAGTGTCACATATTATCTTACAAATTTTACATGACATATATGCTCTTACAAACTCTTACACACACATCATACCAATTAATACACATGGCATATTGGGCAAGTGAAAGTGGTATGCCCTTTTCCATGTGGGCATAATAAATAATACTTGATTAATAAATAATTCAGCAATAGGATCAAGGTGTATGACTCCTAATCCCAACATTTACCATGCATGGGTGTGGGACAGGTCTCTACAAAATTCTAATCCATTGAGTAAAGATTCTCCTAATCAACTAAGTTGTGGTGACACAAGTCCAACACTGTGATGAGTGCATGAACTAAAGGTCTAATGAGGCAATCTACTATCTTATTGTCTTTTCCCTTCATATGTTTGATCACTAGATGGAATTGCTACAAGTAGGTCATCCACTTTATGTGATGCACATTCTTTAGCTTACTCTATGTGTGTAGAAACTCAAGTGGCTTATGATTAGAATAAATGACTATCTCCTTATTCAAAATGTAATGTCACCACTTCTTAACAACTTGAACAATGGCATATAGTTCTCTCATAGGTGGAGTAGCATTGCACTATGTTGCTAAATGTATCTAAATGGTAGGTGATCAAATGCCCATGCTAAGTGAGCATTGTGTCAAGTACATAGTCAGATGCATTGATATGAATATCAAAGGGATGTGAAATGTCAAGAATTGCTAGAGAAAGTTCTACGAAGAGTTACTACTTGAACTCCTCAAAAGTGTGTTATTGCATAGGAGTTTAGATGAATATTGTATTGTGCACATGATTTGATTGAGTGACTAAGCAATGTGTGAGAATCCAAGGTCAAACCTATGGTATAAGTAAGTGAATCTAAGAAAGTTGTGTAATTTAGTGATGTTACATAGAGTCAATCAATCTCAAATCACCTTGATTTTATTTAGATCTACATGGATGCTTGTGTGATTGATTATGTATCACAAATACTAAATTTATGTTGTGTTTAAAGTACACTTGTTGAAGTTGGATCACAACTTGCATTGACATAGAGCATTTTGGATGTGCAAGACATGCTCTACATACTCTTCCTAAGTCTTGCTAAAGGTGATAATGTCATCCAAGTAGATGATGATGGGGTTAATGAAGGGTCATAAGATTTTGTTCATGAATCAAGAACATGAATGGTGTTGTTACATTATTCATGTCAAAAGGCATAACCATCAATTCATATAGTCCCTCCTTGGTTTTGAATGCTATTTTCCAAACATCTTCGAGATGAATTGGTACTTGGTGATATTTTGACTTGAGCTCGATCTTCATGAAGAATTATGTACCATAAAGCTAGTCCAAGAGGTTATTGATGCACAAAACATGATATTCATTCTTGAATTTGATCTTGTTGACTGCATGATAGTCCATATAGAAGTGCCATGTTCCATCTTTCTTTGGTGAAGGACTATTAGACTACCACATGGAGAAGAGATGGGTCTAATTAATTATCTCCTAAATTTGGCACCAAACTTCATCATTCTGTAATGTCCCCAACATGAATTTTATGCAAATATTTTTAGATCTAAAATATTCTTAAAAACCTTAACATAAAACATATTGAAATTACTCTCACACAAATTGCATGTCAAATACTGAAACACATCTTGTTGATTTTGTTGCAAGTATGTGTAGTTAGTGTTGTCATTGATGTCAACAAGCTTGTGTTGTCATTGGTGTCAATTGTATGAGCAAGAGGGTGTCTCTAATGATGAGGAAGTGCTAAAGATGGTGATGATATGTTTTTGGTGCTTGGTTTCCAAGTGCTTTTGAGAAATTTTGAATAATAGAGGAAACAATGTGTTGTAAAGATGTTTTGGCTTACAGAGTGTTGTTCTCCGCATTTATTTTATATTGAAGATCTGTTTATGTGGTTTGGATATGTTGAATAGAGGTGTTTAGAGGTGCTACATTCAGAATTTGGCATGTTAGATCGATGTGCAGAAGAAGATGTGTTCACCACTGTGTGAACTATGTATTGTAGAGGTGTCTAGGAGAAATGTTTTTGCTCTACATTTCTCTGCAGAGTGTTTTCAGGTCTTACGATTCTAGAAATACGTTTATAAGGTTCATATCTATCTTTAGTTGAAATTATTCATGATTTGGTGCTCTGCAAGTTGATTTCTTGAGTTACAATGCATAACAAAGATATTTGAGCATACTGAGTAAACATGATAAGTTTGTTTGGCAAGTGAAAGTTGTTGCAGAGGAATTTGTTGGATTTAGGATGTTTTTGGAATACTCTAGATCGTGTTCAAGCATGGTGTGTGGTCTGTGAGTCATCTTTGGGTTTGAGGAAGTGTGTACTTAAATGTTTATGGTGTCAACACAGGTTCAACCGACCTTGGGTGTTTACATTAATTGCGGAGTTGCTTCAATGTTTGTGGAAGTGTGGTATGGCATGTATGGATGGATTTAGGTCCAAGCTAAGGTGTGTTGTGGTCTGCCTTCATTCCTTTCTACCGCAGGAATGTTTTGGTTTCGACCTAATTTAAATTTACATAGTGAAGGTGTATTGTTGACCTTGGAGAATGTTTTCAATGTTGAAGATGGTATAAATAAGTGTTGAGTTGTTGAGGTAGAAGCGTGTGCATGATGTATGAGATGTGAATGATAGTGTGGTAGAGTGTGTAGTACAGTGCAAGCTTTCATGTGTTAGATTACTGGATGCAGTGAGCAGAAGGTGTCTACAATTCTTCAGTATGACTACGAAGATGTTGGTGATGTTGTGGTGGACTTCTTTGTTGCATTGAGATAGTTTTCTCCTTGTAACAATCTTCTCTATCTTCTTCTCTATTCTAGTAGTGAGCCTTTGGCAGTGAGCCTTTCTTTCTTTTGGGCAATGAACCTTTTGGCAGTGAACGCCATTGTATTTCAGTGTTGATATTACTTTATATTGTGAGCTAATCCTCACCATGGTTTTTCCCTTCATGGGTTTTCCACGTAAATCTAGTGTTCTCTTGTGTTTGATGTTGATTTGATTCAGTTTATATTATTTACTTTCATGCTTAATCATCTTAACAGTTTAAGGGATTAATTGAATTGATGTGGATTTGAATATGTGTGAGGGTTTTAAAGTTTTAAGTTACAACTGATTCATCCCTCTCTCAGTTGTCTTGTGATTCAACAATTGGTATCAGAGCAAGGTTCCTTGGAAGAAAGCTTAACCGCTTGAGCTAGATTTGGGATGGTGCACAAGAAAGATGTTCCCCTATTTGATGGATCAGACTATGCATACTGGAAAATAAGGATGGAAGGTTATCTATTTTCTCTTGGATATGATATCTGGAATTCTATTGAGTTTGGATACACTATACCTGAAAATGGTCCGAGTACTGCAAATGAGATCAAGGTCTATGAAACCAATGGTAAATAAAAGTATGCTCTTTTAAGTGGTATTTAATTCTGAATTGGTGAAAGTTATGAATCTAAAAATTGCTAATGAAATCTGGAAAAAGTTAAAAAGCATTTATGAAGGAGATGATAAGGTTAAGCAAGCTAAGATGTAGAATCTAAAGATCATGTTTGAGACCATGCGAATGTCTGAAGATGAAAACATCACAAGCTACTTGCAGAAGGTGGATGAAGTTGTCAATAGCATCAAAGGTCTTGGTGGAGAACTGGAAGAAAAAGAAGTGGTAATGAAGGTACTTAAAACTCTTCCCAAAGCTTACAGTCATAAAGTTTTTGCTATTGAATAATTACAAAATTTGGATCAATTTACCATAGATAGTTGTATGGCACTTTACTGCTTTTGAAATGAGAGAATTTGGTACAAGTAGTGCAAAATTTGAAACTGCTTTTAAGGCTGGTAAATCAGAGAAGATTGTGGAATCATACTAGGAGGATTTTGATGATATGGGATCCAACTTTGTGAGAAGAATGAAAAAGGGTACTGGTAAGTATAGTGGTAAGCTGCCCTTCAAGTGTTTCAGTTGTGGCAAGATAGGTCATTATGCTTCAAGATGTCCAGAAAGAATTTTGAGAAGTAGAAATAGGGAGAACAAAAGTAAGGTGTTTAAGAAAAGCTATTATGTTAGAGAAGATGCAAGCATATCTGATGATGAATTTGATTATGAAAATGATGAGGATAGTGAATGTCTATTCATAGATTTAAAAGATGATATTGTTTCTACTAACTCTGAGGAATGTGTGAAGGAAAGGGTTCCTGAAAGTAAGTATTAATACTGAAGGCACTTTGATGTCTACTTTTCATACTAGACAGGAAAAGAACTACTGGGTCATTGACAGTGGATGCTTAAATCATATGACCAGTGATAAGAGTAAGTTTGTTAAACTTGAAAAATATGATGGAGGAGTAGTTAGATTTGGTGATAATACATCTGCTAAGATATGTGGAAGAGGTTCAATTAGTTTTGATGGCAAGCATAATACTGATGATTTTCTTTATGTTAAGGGTTTAAAACACAACCTCTTAAGTGTTGGACAGATGTGTAGCAAAGGATACAATCTTGTGTTTCAGGATGGTAGCTATGAGATCAGAAAAGATTCTAGAACTGTGATAGCTGCTGAAAAGAGGACAGATGCAAATTTTTATTAGCTCAAAGGTGGTGATGGTTATTGTTTCATGACTTAGATCAGTGAGAGTTAGCTATGGCATAGAAGATTGTGTCACATCAATTTTGATAGCCTAGTAAGAATAAGTTCAACTCAAGCTGTGAGAGATCTGCCAAAGATTACAAAGCCTATCAATGCTATTTGTAAGGAATGCCAAGTTGGAAAGCAAGCAAGAAGTTTCAAAGTCAAGGAACAATCTTCTACCAGACTATTGGAACTAGTGCATGCAGATCTGTGTGGTCCTACCAGAGTAAGGAGTTTTCAAGGTGACATATATTTCATGCTACTGATTGATGATTATTCTAGAATGACATGGGTTACTTTTCTTAAAGAAAAATTAGAAGCCCTAGATAAGTTTAAAGCATTCAAAGTCATGGTTGAGAATGAAATGGATATGAGAATCAAATGTTTGAGGTCTGACAGAGGTGGAGAGTTCACCTCCAATGAGTTTAACACGTTTTGTGAAAATCATGGAATTAAGAGGCATTTATCTACCCCTAGGACTCCTCAGCATAATGGAGTAGTTGAAAGAAGGAATATAACTGTTCAAGAAGATTCAAGGACAATGATAAAAGAAGTAAATCTACTGGAAGTCTATTGGAGAGAAGCAATTCATACTACTGTTTATATACTGAACAGAGTGCAAGCAGAGCAAACAGTACAAAGACTCCTTATGAGCTATGGTATGGAAGGATTCCTACTGTCAAATACTTCAGAGTGTTTGGAAGCAAATGCTATATTAGAAGGGATGAAAAAAACCTAGGAAAGTTTGATGCAAGGTCTGATGAAGGTATCTTCCTTGGGTATTCTACTAAAAGCAAAGCTTACCGGTGCTACAACAAGAGGCTAAGAAAGATTGTTGAGAGTGCAATGTCAAAGTTGATGAAGATCTATAGAAGAATTCAGAAGTAAATGGATATGAATAAGATGAGTCCTCTTGCAGAGAAGAAGAAAAAGGTAAGGAAAAAAAAAGTGCAGATTGAAGAGGAAGAAGCTCTAGAAAAGACTCCTAAAACTCCCAAGTATGTGTAGAAGCATCATTATGAAGAACATATCATTGGTGATAAGAGCAGAGGTGTGCTGACAAGAAGGAAAGTTGCTGAAGAATAGGTAAATCTATGTTTACTTTCTGAAGTTGAACCTAAAATAGTGATTGAAGCATGCAAGGATGAATATTGGATTAAGGCTATAGAAGAAGAACTAATGTAGATTGAAAAGAATTAGACTTGGGAACTTGTCCCAAGATTAGCAAACAAAAATTTGATTGGAACTAAGTGGGTATTCTGGAACAAACTGAATGAGAATGGAGAAGTAGTAAGAAACAAGGCAAGGCTTGTGTGTAAAGGCTACTCACAAGTAGAAGGAATAGACTATGAGGAAACATATGCTCCAGTGGCAAGAATGGAGGCCATCAGGGTGTTTTTGGCTTTTGCAGCACACAAGGATTTCAAAGTATATCAAATGGATGTGAAGTTTGCTTTCTTGAATGGGAATTAGAAGAAGAAGTATACATAGAACAACTGGATGGATTTCAGTTATCAGATAAACTGGATATGGTTTGCAGATTGAAGAAGGCACTATATGGATTGAAGCAAGCCCCTAGAGCTTGGTATGTAAGGTTAGATAGGTACTTATTACAACAAGGATTCAATAAAGGTACTGCAGATAGCAATCTGTACATCAAAGTAGAAGAAGATCAAATTCTGATTATGGAAGTGTATGTGGATGATATGATCTTTGGTGGAAATGAAGGTATGTGTAAGAGTTTTACAGATGAAATGCACAAAGAATTTAAAATATCAATGTGTGGGGAAATGAACTTCTTCCTTGGGTTATAGATCAATCAGACAGATAAAGGTATTTTCATTTCACAATCAAGTATGTCAAGGAAATGTTAAAGAAGTTTGGAATGGAAGATTATAAACTAGTATGTACCCCTATGGTTATTGGTTGCAAGCTAAGAAGAATGATGAAACTCCTAAGGCTGATCAAAGCAGGTATAGATCAATGATTGGATGATTGCTATATCTAACTGCTACTAGACCGGATATTATGCATGCAGTTTGTCTTGTGGCTAGATTTCAAGAAGATCCTAGAGAGTCACATGTTGTAGTAGTGAAGAGGATAATCAGATATTTAAAGGGCACTCTGGATCATGGCTTGTGGTATCCAAAGAATACTGACTTTACTCTAAGTTCTTATACAGATGCAGATTAGGTTGGTTGTGTGGATGATAGGAAAAGAGCAAGTGGTGGTGCATTCTTTCTTGGATGCAGATTGGTGTCATGGCTAAGTAAGAAGCAAGATTTAGTGTCTTTATCTACTACAAAGGCAAAATACATTGTAGCAGTATCTTGTTGCACACAAGTGTTGTGGATGAGGCAAACCTTGAAGGATATTAGAGTTGTATATGATGAACCAATTCCTATATTCTATTATAATACAAGTGCTATTAACATTTCAAAGAATCTGACGATGCACTCAAGGACAAAACATATCTCAATCCAGTATCATTTTTTGAGAGAGAAGATTGCAGAAAATGAAGTAAAGCTTTAGTATGTGTCTACAAAGGATCAGGTTTCTGATATATTCACTAAGGCTCTTCCTAAGGATACATTTGAGTATCTCTAGGAGAAGTTGGGAGTTATTGTCCCTCCTTCTTTGCACTAGATGCATAAGGAGATATATTAGTCCAGTGGATTTCAAGATTCATTCTTTATTCTAGACTGATGTTGGAGGCTACCTCTCAAGGTGAGTAGGTAGTGGTCATGTTGGTTGTTGCAGTCAGGGGGAGTAAGTGTTAATGCAAATTGTTATGTGTTCCTAAGGGGGAGTATGCAAAGAAGTAAAAGAAAAGATGTTGCAAAGCAGTGGTGAGCAAGTACAAGTATGAGTAATGTCAAAAGAGGAGAGTAGGAGAGAGAGTTGTGTTGCACTTTGCCATTGATGTCAAACGGGGAGAGAGAACAATGTGAAAAAGGAAAGAGTTAGTTGTCAAGAAGAGAGTAGTAAGCTGAGGGGGAGAGAAAGAGAAAGGAAAAGAATTGGTATGAAGCATAGTATTGAGGATGCTGTTGTGTTGTTATTTTTTCACATCATGTGTTTCCATCAATGACAAAGGGGGAGATTGTTGCGAGGATGTGCAGTTGGTGTTGTCATTGGCGTCAACAAGCTTGTGTTGTCATTGGTGTAAACTGTATGAGCAAGAGGATGTCTCTGATGATGAGGAAGTGCTGAAGATGGTGATGATATGTTTCTAGTGCTTGGTTTCCAAGTGCTTTTCAGAAATTTGAATAATAGAGGAAACAATGTGTTGTAAAGATGTTCTGACTTACAGAGTGGTGTTCTAGTTTTTCTCTGCATTTATTTTATATTGAAGATATGTTTATGCGGTTTGGATATGTTGATTAGAGGTGTTCAGATGTGCTACATTCAGAATTTGGCGTGCTAGATTGATGTGCAGAAGATGTGTTCACCAGTGCGTGAACTGTGTATTGCAGAGGTGTCTGGAAGAAATGTTTTTGCTCCGCATTTCTCCGCAGAGTGTTTTCAGGTCTTGCAGCTCTGGAAATAGGTTTATAAGGTTCATATCTATCTTCAGTTGAAATTATTCATGATTTGGTGCTCTGCAAGTTGATCTCTTGAGTTATAATGCATAACAGAGATATTTAAGCATACTGGGTAAACAAGATAAGTTTGTTCGATAGGTGAAAGTTGTTGCGAAGGAATTTGTTAGATTTCAGGATGTTTTTGGAATACTCTAGATCGTGTTCAAGCATGGTGTGTGGTCCGCGATTCATCTTTGGGTTTGAGGAAGCATGTACTTAAATGTTTATGGTGTTAACATAGGTTCGACTGACCTTGGGTGTTTACACTAATTGCGGAGTTGCTTCGATGTTTGTGGAAGCATGGTGTGGCGTGTATGGATGGATTTAGGTCCAAGCTAAGGTGTATTGTGGTCCGCCTTCATTCCTTTCTACTACGTGAATGTTTTGGTTCTGACCTAATTTGAATTTACATGGTGAAGGTGTATTGCCGACCTTGGAGAATGTTTTCAAGGTTGAAGATGGTATAAATAAGTGTTGAGTTGTTGACGTAGAAGCGTGTGCGTGATGTATGAGATGTGAATGATAGTGTGGTAGAGTGTGTAGTGCAGTGCAAGCTTTCACGTGTTAGATTACTGGATGCAGTGAGCAAAAGGTGTCTACAATTCTTCAGTATGACTGCGAAGGTGTTGGTGATGTTGTGGTGGACTTCTTTGTTGCATTGAGATAGTTTTCTCCTTGTAACAATCTTCTCTATCTTCTTCTCTATTCTAGTAGCGAGCCTTTGGCAGTGAGCCTTTTGGTAATGAGCCTTCCGGCAGTGAGCCCCATTATATTTCACTGTTGATATTACTTTATATTATGAGCTAATCCTCACCATGGTTTTTCCCTTCTTGGGTTTTCCATGTAAATCTGGGGTTCTCTTGTGTTTGATGTTGATTTGATTCAGTTTCTGTTATTTTCTTTCATGCTTAATCATCTTAATAGTTTAAAGGATTAATTGAATTAATGTGGATTTGAATGTGTGTGAGGGTTTTAAAGTTTTAAGTTACAACTGATTCACCCCCCCTCTTAGTTGTCTTGTGCATTCAACAGATTTTTTCATAAAAGTATGCCATAGAAACACTCAAAGTCTGCACATTAAATATAAATTCACCAAAATTTTGGAGCTAATTTATATTCATGAAATTTATAACAATGTGCTGGAATATATCAAAAACTATAGCAATACATCTAAAAATAAACTTTGTATGTTGAAGAGCTCTGTCTTCTCCGTAAATCTCCAATTATAAGTATTGAAATATATGTTGAAAATACAACCTCTAAGTGAGATTTCCCTCAAGAAATCAAAGGATTTTCATCTTTTTATCTCCAACAATGATCCAATGGGTTTCATCCTAAATTCTTGTAGTTGAACACAAGTGCTCAAGTTGTGAGGAAAATTGATAAATTGACAAAAGATATCAACTAAAGAAACTACCATGCCTCACTTGTGCTGGCACCACTAAAATATTTAATATTTATTGTCCAAGGGATGAATATTGCACCGGAACAATATACATATTAAAAAATAATAATATTTTCTAAAGCTATCCTGTTACCTTCAACTTACTATTTCAGGACAGTGAGGATTTACTATTTTAGTAAGTGCTATTTTTGGAAAAAGGAACATGACGCTAATCACATACACTTGAATTTGTTTGCTATTTCAATTACTATATTCTTTACCTTAGCACACATGATTCATGTAGTTTACATGCATGCCAAAGTGGGGACACAATGTAGAGGAGAAAAGTGCATACTTTTGTAATGTCTCATTTTCAATTAATTTATGTTTGTGCTCCAAAAACCCATTCCAATGTTTCTGATGGGCTAAAGGAAAGTGCTCAGGAAATACTTATTAATTTTTGGCCTCCATTATTAATTATATTTTTGCATGTTGAAGGACCATCTCATAATTATTTATGATAGTTGTAAGTGCGTGGAAGAAGATCATCTTCACTAGCTAAAAATAGCTAGGAATCAAGGACAAATTATGACAACTTTTTTAGTGGATTTAATTGGAGAGATAATATTTGTAAAGAAATTAATATTGTAATATTTTATTTTTATTATTTTTGGGCATGCCTGGACATTGAGATTTGTGCCCATAACTTCTATATAAGTCAAGAAACTGTTTTAGTTGATATCTTTTCCCAATTAATCATTTTTCTTCACCGCTTCAACACTTGTGTTCAACTACAGGATTTGAGGACGAAACCCCTTGGATCTGAGAGATCAGAGAATGAAAATCCTTTAGTGTCTTGAGGGAAATCTCACTCAGAGGTTGTATTTGCACTCAAATCTTTGTTTGAATTTTCAACATATATTTTTAGTAGTTTGTATTTGCAAGATTGCATAGAAGAGAGCTCCAACACACAAAAGACTAGTTTAGATTTATCCATCATTTGTATTGTTGTGATATATGATATATTTGAATATTTTACTGCACATTGGATTAATTAGAATTAGCTCTAACATATTGTGAAGTTTTCATTTATGTGTGCAAAGATTGTCTATCTTTTTGGCATAGTTTTTGAGCAAATCTACATAGTTTATTTAGTTTTATCACCATATGCTCTCAACTTGCCTTCATGGGATCTTAGTGATTAGAAAGTGATTAAAATATGCTACAGACTATTTGATGTTGGTTGCATAAGAGTTTCAAATTAGATTTCAGAAAAATTAGTTTGTTTGGGTTAGGCAGTGCATGTTTAATTTTCGTGTGGATTTGAGCACAGATCTCTTTTTAATTGTTTCGGGTATTTGATATTTCAACATATTTTATATTTGGTTGTTCAAAATCATTTGAGTTTTTCAGATCTGAGCATATTTACATAAAATTTATGTTTGGGACATTACAACTTTGTCATTTGACCCCTTGTTTTAAATTCACTTTAGATTTGTCCTAAATACACTGGCTTGACACTCGATTTGATCTATTTTTGTGTATGAGCTAACATGAACTTGAAACCATTCCTCTATAAGCCCATCTCAGTCCCTAATGGTTTGGACTAGATCTCACAACACCCTTTTCTACATCTAGGACCATATCACATGTGCAATTATGTCCTTTAGACAAAATTGCACCCTTGATTACATATTTCCAATTCAAATGACCTTTTTAGGCCTTCTCGAGTCAACTCTTTTAAAAAAATCTGACCATTGCTTGTCAACTTGTGCGCCTTTTAGTTTGAATTAAGTGCTTAGGGTTGTGTCTTTAAATATAGGATCTAAGATGTAATATGGAGAATCTAAGGATCAATCAATTGATAAACAATAAGAGTAAAGCAAATTAGAGCATAATATTACACATACTACATTTAGGCATTCTACATAATTTGTCTTTTGTGTCTTCAATCTTATAGAATTGGTATCAAGGTTTAAATTAGAGAAAAATAAGTTTTATGTTTTAATCTTTTCATAGCAATCCTCAAAGGCACTTCTTAGTTTCACATTTTCTTCAAGAACAAGAATTAGTAAAGGTGACTAATTCTTGAAGTAAAGTACGTCTAACATAGGATAAAATCAAGGGTGCATAGATTTCAAAAAATTAAATCGTGATTTTGATTTAATCTTGAACATCTTTAGATCACAAAATATATGGATTACAATTTAAAAAGTGTAAATATTGTTCTAATTTTTTTTATCCAATTAAACTAAATATATAATAAATATTTAATCTCAACAACTCTAATTAAAAAAATTAAATAATATTAAACCCTTATTTATTTATCATTATTTACAACTACTTTGATTCTTAATAATTAATTGACCATTTCATTAAATCACAAAATTAAGAGTAGGTTGTGCTTTCGACCATACAATGTGGTCCCTATTAGATATAGGGTTCATAAAATAGGCTATCTATAACTCTCAACTTAAAATCTGAGCTATCTATAGTTCGCATAGGCTATTGATCTTTTTAATTATTAATTATTAAACAATTCGCAAAAACTAAATGGTTGAAGAGTAAAATAATGCCAACTGCGAGTGCCCCCACTAAAAAAAGGTGAAGCGCACATGTAATATCGCTAAGTTTGGAGGATAGACTTGGCACTAAATTTTTTCAAATGCTCATCAATGTTTTAGATAAGATTGTTAGCCTTTAAATTACAAGAAAATACTTAATAATTTGGAAATTAAGACTCGGCACACTTATCTTCATTATTTTAGTGTTCTTAGGAATATAGGTCTCCTAAATAGATTTTATAAGGTGCAGATTAGTGTAGGTGTCCTAAATAGATCTCTATTTATGGTTATTTTATTTATTGAAGAGTTATTATATTTTATTTTAGAATTATTTTATTTATTGTATATATTCATGAATAATATTTAATTTAAAAAATATTTAATTTTATTTTATTTATGTTGTTTACTTTATTTTTTATTTATTTTTTATGAGATTTAAAGAGTTGTTTATAAAAAACCAAATTTTTAAATAAAAGAAAATAATAGGAATATAAGAATTTTATTATGAAAAACTATTGTAAGGGATTAAAAATTTAATTGATAAAGGTAATTGTTTTCTACTAGAATATATTGCTCAAATGAATAAGTATAGCTATAAATAATTCATCAAATCTTTCTATTTAGATTATTATGGATGATTCAACTCATACTCTCCATCTTTCTTTATAATTGTTGTTGTTGCATCATCTCTTCTTGTCAAATTAAAGTACTATTGAACAAAATTGGAAGTGGAAGGGTCACTTGTTCATTTCACATTTTGTTTTCAATTGTAGGGGGCCAATTCTATGGTGGACAATCCATTTTGGTCATTTTTCATACATACTGTTAGTCCCACATTTTTTGATACTACTTTTTCTGAAAGTGTCTAACATTTGTGACTAAGTTTATCTACTCCTAAATTTGAAATAAATGATTAAATACAGGATCCTATATGCTCAATTCTAAGTGTGTTAGCAATAGGTAATGGTTAAATTCTCCAAAATGATGGTTTCAGAATGAAAGGATTAGGTCACAAGTGCGGCCTTGTCTAAAGGACAAATTTGTGCTTATGCTCTAGCCTGAGATGCATAAATGACTACATTACAAATAGGTCTTGGGAGCTAAGAAGATGGATGGTTGATAGCATCTAATAATATTTGTGTTAGAATTAACTTATGTATAAAACAAGCCAAATTAAACATTAAAACATATATTTAATTCATCTTAAATTAATCTACTAAATTCATCCTAAGATAATTTTTTTAATTTTTTAATTTTTTCAATTTCTTTTTTCGTTCTTAGTTTTTGTGATTCCATTTTTAATTTATTTTTTAATTTTTTTTCTTTGATTTTCAAGTTTTATTTTTTATTTCTTTTTTGATATTTTAATTTTTTTTTGGCAGAAAAAATGAGTGCTCTCATCTCCACTGCAGTGTCACTCTATAAGGCCTCTCGACATAAAAATCACACAAAATATTTTTTTTCAAATAACAGTCTACAAAGACTGTAACCAACACAGCACACAATACAGAACCAACAGCCAAATAGTAATAAAAAGACAGATGAAAAGAAACTGCCCGCTGAAAGAATAAATATTAACCAAAGATCCTCTCAATAAAAAACTAATCATATAATTGGTGAGGGTGATGGTATGTTTTTTAATTAAATCATCCATCAAGGTTCAAATCCCTTAAGAAGGCAATAAATAAAAGAATGAAGCCAAGATTATGCCCCCATAATATATTCTAAAATTTCTCAAAACAAGAAAAAACAAACCACCTAAAAAAACTGAAGTGGAAAGCAGGTTTACTATGACAGCTGGAAACAAAAAGCAAATAATGATAATGATGAGACTCTTTGTTTGTTTCTCCAACAATAATTCATAATAATAATAATAAATTCTATTACCAATATTGGACGCACCACCTAAAAAAAGTGACATTTAATAAATACCTACCGACCACTATAAAATTTCTGAAAATCAAAACAAAAAGTTTTCATTACCAACTTTAACTGGTTAAACCTAATTTATTATATTTTTAAATTTTAAATAAAAAAACAGTGCGTATAAGTTTTAACACAAAACAGAAAAATAAATTGTCGCCTAGTTTTTCGTTTTATCCATTTTTATGCACAGTTCTGCGGAGCTACGGAACCTCGGTACCTAATTTAACCAGATTAAAGCTATAAAATCTGAATCAACAAGTAGTTCAAGGTGTTCGAAGTAAAAATGGATTTTATTTGTTTGATTTGAGCTAAAAATCGTGTGAAATGGCAACGGAATCGCTGCAGAGGCTGAAACAAAGCTAAAGATCGTGGAAAACGGCCACGGAATCCCTATAGAAGCTGAGTTGACAAAGAAATTCAAGCTCTTTCAGGTGGATTTTTGTATAAGGCTTTGGTTTGAGCAAAAACTTGTGAAAAGCGTCCATGGAATCGTAGATAATGTCAAAAAAATTGATGCTACAGAGCCAGCCTTGCTATTTTTGATGTATTACTTTGGAAATAACGATTATAGCTTGCTTCGCGGAAAGGATAATGATTTCGAGAAGTTTTGCTTGTCAGGTGGGAAAATGTGTTTTTTTTGAAGGTCGGTGATTCTTTTCTTGTCGAAGATTTCTTTGATTTTGGTTGTTTTGAGCATAGAAGACCTGAGAAAGAGATTTGAATACGGATGGGCTGTTAGTGTCTCTGTATTTGAAGTGTTTGCTGTGTAAATAGAGGCATTGGAAGAGATATTCTGGGCATTTGTTTGGCTTGCATGGATAGTCACTGTTTTATTTTAATTTTGGCGAAATACAGACAGGACAAGCGATTCAAATCTCGGCGGGCTGTTTGTGTTGATGTTTTTGAAGGACTTGTTGTTTGAATAGAGACATTGAAAGAGATTTGCAGAGCATTTGTACTGCTTGCGTGAACATTTCTTTTTTTTTTTTTCCGCAAAAAATTGCCAAGACAACCGATTGTAGAGGCATTTCGTAGAGAAAACAGTGTTTTTGTGGAAATTTGTCTGCTTCCCTTGTTCACTGCTGCATACTTTTCAATATGAAGTTTTAACTGAGTTAAGCTTTGCACGGCTCCGGTCTTGGTTCTTTTTTTTTTTCAGTATCGGAATTTTGGTGTGGAAAGGGAATTCTTTTTTGTTGAACTTTATAATTTTATGGAGGTTAAGGAGTCGAAGGTTGAGAAAATGGAAGGGGGAAATCTAGGAGACGATGATTTGAGGCAAGGGAGGCTGGAAAAGTGTAAGGATGGACAGGCTGACTGCGATTATGAGGGTTTTGGTGTAGAGGGTCCTGACGAGGGTATGGCAGTGCTTGATTTTGATGTTCTGTGCGCAACTGTTGCTATGCAAAGCGAGCATTTGTCTTTTGAGTTTACGAGGTTGGCTGACAGGGAAGGTGGTGGCGGAGTGCAGAGAATGTGGGAAGGTGGATTGATGGATTGCTGCGATGATCACAAAATCTTGCTGGAAACGACCTGGTATATTTTTTTTCCTTCTGTTTCCATTTGGTATCATGTAATTGTCTAGAGTTATCTTTGTAAGGAGAGTTTTAAGTCACCTAGTCCATAATCTCATTTCTTTCAGATAAATCAATTGGAAAAACACCACATGGTTTTTACCTGAAATTGTTTTCTTATAAATACGTAGTATATAATGTCAAACCCATGTGGTACATGTATCGAACTATCAGCTTGAACTAGGATCTTCTTTAAGGCAGTGTTTTGTCTCAACCATTTGACCCAGCATTCCGGACTTTTCTTCCATTCATTTTCGGTTTACGGTCCTTACGTTAAAATTAAACAGTGGTCGAGTGGGCTTGGCTGAGTGGTAAGGCGGAGTGTTTTCCATATAAGGTTAGGGTTCAATCCATAAGAAGGGAACTGCAAAATGTTAGTCCTAAGGCGCCTTAACATTAGAGAATGTAGTGAGACAGAGCTGTTAACGTAGCAAGTCTCGTTACTGTCAAAAACGAACCAGCAAAAGAAAATGCGGTAAGATGGAGCTATTGACATAGTGAAGAATGTGGTCAAATGGAGCTGTTAGCATGGTGAAGGTTAGGATTCAAGCCCTATCAGTGCCCCTCCGTAAGATAAGATGTGTAGCCCACTGAAAGGGAACTGAGGTCTGTGACTTAAAAAAAAAATGTAGTAAGACGGAGTTCAGTACCCTTGATAAGATGGACATTCACAAGAAGGGAACTGGAGCTTGTTAGTCTCTAGTGATCTTAGCATTTAGGAATGTGGTAAGGTGGAGTGATTGCAATAGTGAGGGTTCAAGCCCTGTACCTGTCCCGTTAGGATAAGATGGATATTTCACAATAGGGTAATATTGGTCTATTAGTCTCTAGATGGCTTAGCGAAAAAGTAAAAAAATACAGCTCTAAGTTTGACATGATATTATTGAGATTTGGACTCAACAGGCCCATTTTCAGTCCAGATGTTGGCCATAAACTGGGCAAATTATATCAGGCAAAACTAAATTAAAATCACACAAAACTTGAGAATATTACCTAGCAGCACCGTCAACCAGTCCCCCTTGCTGCACAATAGAAATCATGTTTCAATCTTGTGAATGCTCCAAAACAAAAATTTAGATACTAAAATAAGGCAGAGGAACATTTTTACAGCTTTTAACTTTTTTCATATTTCTCCTTTATTTTTGCAAGTTGTTTAGTTGAGTTCCAAGGCAGGCATGGTTGGCTTGGGACACAGCAAGTTTGCCAAGGCTCCTTGAGTCTCAAAGCTGTGTTCAATGTGATCAGTCTGCTTTTGGCAAATGAGGATCTAAATTGCTTAGGAATTTTTAATTTAGACCACAACTCTGAATTGCTGAAAATGGACTAATATCATGATTTGATTGTGCATCACAACTAAAGTTTGAGGGAGTGTAATCAAAAGGAAAAATTCTCCTGGGTGAAACATTGTACTTCTTCTATAATGTGTAAGTAAAGCTGTTGTGGCCTTTAGGTATCATAGCAATAATGGAAAAAAAATAAAGCGCACTGAGCTCTTCACTACTGAGGATCCAAATTGCTTAAAAAAATTTAATTTAGACTGCAAATGTGAGTTGTTGCTGAAGACAGACTAAAATATCACTATTCAAAGGTGCATCAAACCAAAAGTTTGAGTGAATGTAATTTAAAGGAAAAAGAAATTCTCATGGATGAAATATTTTGTTTCTCCCATAATGTGTTAATAAAGCTGTTGTAGTATTTAGGTGTCTTAGCTAAAATGAAAAAAAATTAAGCACACTGAGTTCTTCACAACAGAGGATCCAAATTGCTTAGAAAAATTTAATATAGAGCAGAAATCAGAGTTGCTGAAGACAGACTAATATATCACCATATGACGGTGTATCAAACCAAAAGTTTGCGTGAATGTAATTTAAAGATGAAAAGAAAAATCTTATGGATATCTTACTTTAAGCTTCTTGAAATGTTTTTAATTAAGGAAGCTGTTGTTTGGTGAATCATGTACATTAATAAGCTCTAATAGATAAATTTATTGTGCTAGATTGTGTAGAGTATGGAGATTCGAGGCTAGTTGTTTAAGAACATTGGCCAGTGATCAAGTTTTTTTTCTTAATTATAAATTTGACTTGAATTTTCCTCCTCTTGCTAAAAATTTGAGAATTGTCCAGAACTCCTATCCAAAGATGGACAGGCCATAAATGTCTTGAGCAGGCAATATTTAAAAAGTATAATTGTAAAACTGAACCTTTTTAAACATTTGGAGAGAAAATGGGTATCATGAATTCATCCGAGGTACACTGAGCCACCATCATTTACCTAAGTTTTAGTAGGTTTCATGGGAATGCATCCTTGGGGACACCCTTATGTGATCCATTTTGAGCTTGTCTACTTTTAGATGCTTTAATTTGTAATTATTTTTTGTTTCCAATTTCTTTTTAATACAGCCATCCTCCTTTTGAATCTTCCCAGGTTTAGTGGTTACTTCCAGTCACCTTCTATCCCCTATCTCCATCGAGAGTGGACTCTATGAAGCATTGAACTTTATTTCATGTGGTAAACCATAAAAGCTAAGTTGCCAGTTCTGGTTTGGGTTCGGGGGTTTGGTTCATGGATCCAGCAAAAAAAAAAAAAAATTGTGTTCCATTTCGTCCATACAAAAATATAAAAATCATATATTCATATATATATAAGATTAAACAAACTTAATATTATAAAATTTAATTATTAAATATATCTCCCCCAAAACTTTAACCTATTATAAATATTACGGTATAGCTACATGGTGCTTAACGAATGTGCGGAAAGAAAGGTGTGGGTGGGGTGATGAGAGCGTGTGTGATAATAAAATGATGGAAGAAATGTAGAGGAGTGAAGGCAAATGCCATTCCACAGAATCTTATTAAAAAAAGCAAAAAATAAAAAAACAAAATTTTTGTTAAAAATTGCAGGGTTCGTCCTTGGTTCTATAGGATTCTCCCAGGTTCTAACCGGGTTCATCCAGGATGAACCCACAGACAAATAAATGCTCCCTGGCAGAATTTTAAACCGAACCGGTCCGGAGTCCAAATCTGCTATGAACTGGAACCCTGTCCGGGGGGTAAAACCCATGAATCCAGTAACATAGCATAAAAGCAATGGCCCTCCTGTAATGCCCCCGCCAAAAATTTAAAACACAATATAAACCCAACACCCATCTATTTTCGTGGATCTTGAGGGATTGGGATGAGCACTGATTAATAGATCATTGGGGATGCTGGGCAGCAGCAGATATGATGTAAGTTCTCTAAAATAATTAAAGTTTCTTAGCAGGCAGCGCTTAATATTAATAAAGTTCAAGATACCTACGATTTCCTTAAGGGAGTGGTTAAGTCATAACAAAATGAAATTAAAATTAAAGTTTAGTTTTAGCAAAAGTCAAGGGGCATTATGAAGAGTTTTATCTATTGGAGAAAAAAGGTATATAAGAGAGATCCAAAAAAGAGGAGGAGACATCAATTGTGAAGACATCTTATATCTTATTATTACTCCTTGTGTAGTGTGAACTGCATGGTTCAGCAACCTCAGGACGAAACCCCTCAAGGTTTGAAATTAAAGGACGAAAACCCCTGATTCAGGTAGACTCAAAGACATTTCAAAGGCATTTTAATAAAGATAGGTCACTGCAGATTTGAGAAAGATTAACAGCAGACATAGAGGATAAGTTCTATCTTTTCTGAGATATATTCTAAAGCATTAAACCTGAATTAAATAACTGTTAAAACTACAATTTCTAGGTTGATTTCATACTTATAATTAATTGTGCAACAGTGCAACTATTATTGTGAGCTAGGGTTTATTATATTTAAAGAAAATAAGGACAATTTAAAGAGGGACATTACACCTCCACTGTTTTGTATTCCTGGACTACAATTTAGGAATCTGAAGGAGAGTTTGTGTTCAGCCTCCAAGGCATTGGAATTTGAATGATAGTTTTATGCCAATGACATTTTCAACTTTTAGTAGTTTGGCCTGTTGAAAGCACTGTGATTTTTTTTGGAAATAACAATTACTTTTGCAGGGACTCGGAAATAGAAATGCAGTTCCATATAAGATGTTATTTCTCTTAGGACTTTTTGATCTGTGAAAGCGATGAAATAACAGTAATATTGATCTGTTCCATTTTATATGGCCTTTGGAAATTGTGGAATGGATTAATTTGAAGGGCTGTTGCAGCCACTCCCACTTTGAACTTTGAATTTGTACCAACTATCAGTAGTTCATTTCAAGTGCAGTGAGATTAAATGACCTACGTTTAGAGTGAATTAACCTCAGAATCTATTTTGCAGCTATTTTAAGGCACTTATATTTTTTGTTTGGAGAGAGTATAAAACTTATGTTTCATTTAGCTATTCGATTTTGAACATTCTTCAAAGTTGAACATGCAATTCACCAATTCTTTCTTCACAATCATTAAGTTTTGGGGTAGTTTTCAATTTCTATCTGTTTCATTTGGAATGCCGTTGAAATGGAATTCCAGACAGAATGTTCAAGTCAATGATATGGCATGCAATTTAAATGACCTTTGACTTGGATATGAAGGTGGGGGATTGCCATTTGGAATTGACTTTACATTAGTTTGTGATTCTTGATTCTTAATCATCGGAATTTCCTCCATAGGCATATTGGGACAGATATTTCATTCATTTCAAGTGCAATGGTATTAAATGGCCTAGGTTTAAGGTGAATTAACCTCACAATCTATATTTTGCAGCCATTTTAAGGCACTTATATTTTTTTGTTTGGAAATGCATAAAGTTAAAACTTAATTATGTTTTCATTTAGCTATTCCATTGCTAACATTCTTCTAAGTTGAACATGCAATTCACCAATTCTGTCTTGACAATCATTAGGTTTTGGGGTAGTTTTAATTTTCTATCTGTTTCATTTGCAATGACATTGAAATCAAATGACATTCCAGACAGAATTTTCAAGTCATTGGTATGGCATGCAATTATTATTAAAATGACCTTTGACTTGGATGTGAAGGTAGGGGATTGCCATTTGGAAGCAATTTTACATTTGTCTGTGGTTCTTGATTCTTATCTGAGTTTCCTACATAGGCATATTGGGACAGATCTTTCATTCAAACCAGGGACTGATTGTTTTCAGGTACAAATGATAGATTCATTGAAAAAGGGCACAGTTGATGTTCTTCCAAGAGAAGAAAGTGTTTTAGGAGATGTCATGTGTAATTCATGTAGAAGGCATTTTAATTGGAACATTAATGTTACGAGTGTATCTTTTCTAAATGTCTGTGAAAGGGGGATTCAGACCTACAGGAAATCCCTAGTGACAGACACATTTGATTGGTCAGAAGACTGACTCTCACTCAAGAGATTTGTTTTTCAGTCCAATTCAACCATTTGTTTGTGATAATCTTATGCAATGGATAGGTTGGGAATTCATAATCTAATAAGCATTGTTGTGCTAGTTCTGGGAGCTGGATGAATGACAGGTTGAAAGAAACACAAGCCTGTAGTGTAGGCTCCTCTAGGATCCCTTATTTATCTTGCTTTCCTATTTCCTCTACACTGCTTCTCTCTCTGAATCTTGTATTTTGTGCATTTCATTCTTTGGCTCCATTTCAGTGGATAAGTGAGACAGCAGGACTTTGTTTTCTGTTCTCATTTATTCCAAAGTAGAATTTTTTTTGTTGAATTCTATCCAATTAACCAAGTCTTTCCTCAAGCATTTACTATTAGATAGAAATCTCTGAGTGAGTTATTTCTTGGATTGAATGAATGCTTTTTTTAATATTTTCCACAGGACCAAATCTGATGTATTAGTTTGATAAGACACTATGAAATGATATGACTGTTGACACGGTATCAACTCTGGGCACAAAACATTGATATTCCTGTGAAAATGATTTAATAATAGCAATCTACTAGAACCAGATAGACTAAAAACAGACTTTTACAGACATGAAAGACTGAATGGTGTCAAACTGTAAAAATTAAAATATTCCAGAGTATCCTTTAAAAGCAAGAAGATAATGACTGCCAATACAAAGATTTCAGACTTAAATAGTGTGTGTTCCTTCTATGTAATCTTCTGGATGACAACCACGTTGATGTCTTTCTTTATCAACACAGTTTTTATTAACAATATTAAATAGTAAATAAAGAAGACTGCTTGTATTTCATTGCCATCTTCATCAAAGGAGCTTAGCCCATGAGTTGGAGGCTGTCCATGTTGATTCTGACTTTTCATCTCAAATTTAACAAGCAATTTCATTAATCCTGTTAAGGATTGTAGCCAGTTCTTTGAACTGATTAGAAATGTGGTTCTCAATATGTTGCATGTTCATTTAGAAACTCCAACAATGTTGTTTGACATGTTTCAGCATGGACACATTCTCTTAATAGACTTATCACTTCAACTTCAGTCTTTCCACTGCTCTCTTCAATCTCTTTGGCCTTTCTGGTGCTTTCTCCAGATGCTATTTTGCTTACAGGCATATAAAGGCAAACAAAAAATTACTAGAAAAAACTAGATATAAACAAATGACATTGAAACAAAGGGGAAAGGTCATTAAGGTGGAAGATAAAATGAGAGACCTCATTCTTGACAGTACTTACTCCCAATGACTCCTATTGGTACCAGGTCCTTGGGATGCCGAGAAACCTCAGGATACACAGTGTCCATTGGACAATCTCCTTTTCTTACCATTGACCTAATGATTGGGGTTATTTGAAAGACCTAAATAAATTAGTCAAACCATAGATGTTTTACTTGATTAAATTTTCAAGACAACCTGGTCTTTATTGTTACCTCTTCATCCACATGGACATGACCCCTCATAAAAGCAATGTAAAATCATAAACTGACAAAATTGGAGCAGGATTTCCAAGAGTGGAAATCTATTGACAATTAATTTATTTGAAACTATCACTGTCCCAACATGAATGGAATTAGAGACTTGTTATTGGCTACTTGAAAAACTTATTGTTTGACTGTGTAGCAAGTACTTAACTATACACCATTCTAATACAATTTATTAGTTATTGCAGTTGTCCATCCTCAACATTTGGAAAGAGCATGCGAAGGGCTGGTTTTGGGACATGTATTAGTCAGGTATATTTTTTAATTGTTTCTAATTGTGTCAGGTTCCAGTTTTTTAAAATTTTATTTTAAATTTTAACCAATTATATTTTAATCTATTATGTACTTCCTCGATGTTTTATGGGTAGAAACTTAAGATATAGATATGAATAGGCTTATTCTGTTATTGTTTAATACTCATTTTTATCTTCCTCATATTCAAACGCAAGCAAAAACGCCTTCATATATTTACTAATTTTTGCTAGATGATACCACCACTTTCTCCCTTTATCTCTATTTTCAGCTTTTACAACTCTAGCCCATATCAGTGAGTTTATTGGTGTGATCTTCAGGATGCTATTTGTGTTTTCCTAAGTTACCAATCCTAGTACTGGTTCGATTTTCGGTTTGTGGGTTCGGTTTGCAGCTTCAGTCAAAAAAGTTTTTGGGGTTGGGTTTGTTTTGGGTCCATCCATACAAGAACATATAAAAATCAGAATATACATATTTGCAGTAGTGATTAAGTTCAGAGTACTACATAGCATCATGTAATAAACAATCAAATATATATATATATATATATATGTATGTATGTATGTATTAAAATTAAAAATAATAATGTCAAGTGTCAACAATCAGCCGTTACTTATCAGACATCAGCATCATATGGGTCTTCAAAAATATCAACACCATCCATATTAGATGATATAGGTACTGGTATATTGGAAGAACCACAAATAGTGCCATTGGCACTCACATGCTCACTAGCTGGCTTGTCCTCAACTTCAAGTGCAACAAGTTGGGAAGTGAAAGCATCCAAGTCAATATGCTTTGGCTTAATATTCCACTTCTATGTGTACCCTTGTAGCCACTATGTTTGTGTGAAATGAGTTGCAAGTTGGAATGCACATACATTAAGACCTCGACCTTTCTTGAGTATAGTCAATTGCACTTTACTAAGTGGATGAAGGAGTATGTGCTCCAATTCCTCTCAGATATAAATGAACTAGCAATTTGTCAAGACAAAATTAGAGAGTTAGAGTTATAAAATTAAAAAATTTAAATTATAAATGAAACTTTAAAGATTATTTTTTTTTAAAAACTTATTTGCAATAAAATTTTGATCGCAAGGGGTTGTAGTTGTGTGAATGAGTGATTGGCCATGGAAGTACCATCGTCAACATCAAGCTTAAACTTGTTACGAAGAGCATTGGTACTAAGGTCATTAGAGTGTACAAAATCCACAAACTCAATCCTTATTTCTTCCCGCAAATCAGGATCAATGAAGAGTCTATGAATTGTTGCCTTGTACCCTTTGTTGACTTCAAAATCTTTATATGGGGCAACCCATGTCGGCACAAAAAGGATCTCAACACTATAATATTGGGACTCAATGCAAAGGCAAGAAGATATAGTGGGGTGGTCATTTTGTTTCATCTCTCTTCAATAATTTTATGTAGTTGTTTGAAGAAAGTTTCTTTAAGATCTCACTCTTTCTCATTTATAATGGTCTTCATCTTCTCAATCATTGAGTTGATGCCATCATATATCTCTTCCAAACAAGGCCTATATATGTCGGTACAACGGATCATAATCAAAATGGGCTCAGTGAAACTAAGCAGATATTCGACCCGATCCCACCAAATGTCATCTAAGATCATCCACTTAATATTTGCTGCCCTTTTAGAGTTGGACTGCGTCCATATGGATCAATTTTAGCTAATGACTAGGTTAGAAAGTGCCTCACAAACCTTCAAAAGTCATCTCAGGACGATTGTCTTGGAGGCAAAACGAGTCTTAACAACCTATTAGAAAATCAAAATAAAAAAAATAAAAACAAAGATTTTTAAAGAAAACATAAATTTAATTTTAAAAAAATTACTAAAGTGAAACATGAATATTAAAATAAATCTTATTGTTTCACTTACCTTTAGCAGCTCCAAATTTGAAAATATTTTGAATATGCCCTTTGTGACATGTGGTGGTTGGTGATGAATATTTGGATTTCTTCAGCCTCAACATACACCTATTTGATCCAATTAATTTTGGTGCCAATTTTATGTAGCATAAGATTGAGGGAGTGGACAGCACAAGGTATCCAAAAGATGTGTGAATAATGCTTCTCAACCAATAAATTAGTTGCTCGACAATTTTGGTGGTATCCATTATAACTTGTACAATGTTTTGAGGCCCCCACTTTTTCAATGGTTGTCATGAGGATGCTAGCAATAAATGCATCATCTTTCAACTCTCCCTCAGAATCCACTACCTTCTAAAACATTGCCCCTTTAGGGGACACTACAATGACATTGATCAATGGCCAATTTCTTACATCCTTCCATACATCAGAAACGATGGATACTTTGTCTTGGCCCGCAAATATCTTAAAAGGCTTTAATGAATCCTCTACAAAATTCACCTCCTTTTCCAATAAGGTGCTTTGCACCTTCTCAAAGCCCAAACCCTTGAACCCTTTTGGAGCATCATTAATTGTTTTCACTATTTGTTGTCAATACGGTGAGTGAACAACATTGAAAGTCAATCCATTTGCATAGATACATCTTGCAGTGTGTTGATCGACAATCTCTTGAGACTCATTGTGAAATGCCATTTCCAACGGTCCCTTTGATCTTGTATGTGTAAAGGCCATAGGTTGTTCTTTAGGTGGGGCCAAAAATGGGTGGCTCTCTATAGGTTGAGGATTAGATGGCAATGGGGGCAGGCTCTCATTCCTTGAGATCCTTTCTTTAACAAAGGATGATTTGATTTATGGCCCGTTGCTTGATCTGTTTTTTCTTGCTCACTAATATACACTGACTTGCTCTAATGGAATGCGTACATTATTCTTTTCTAGGCAAGCTTTGATGCCCTGTCTAGGGATGTCACATAAATGGGCTTTCACCTGATTGTATGAGCTTGAATACTCGGTACCACACCCATTGCAAATTCAAATATAACAACCCTCACCACTTGGAACTTGTTGTACCATTTCAACATATTTCCAAAGGCGAGAATTTGGGTCTATTTTGAAGTGGGGTCAGCACATGGAGCTAGCACTTAATTCATTTAAACAATATGACAATAAGTTTGATAAACAACACATTTGAAAAAAATGAAATAAAAAAATAATATATACAACTTACTTCATTTAAAAAATTTAAACATATGCCATAAATTCATAGAAGAATGAAAACAACACAAGAATTTCAAAACAAAACAAGAGCGTTCATTTGTGAAACAAAAATTCAGTAAAAAAAACCAAAAAAACTTACCTCTTTTGAAAAAATCTTTCAGGCGCACATGTAGGAATAACAAACCAGTCAATCACTTTGGAACTTTCACCAAACAATCTTCAACTCTATTCATGTGATGGCAAGCAAGAATAAAAGTTCAGCAATAATGAATGACTTCTGTGAATGGATCAGCAATAATGAATGACTTTTGTGTTTTCCATTCACAATGAGGTAAACTACTTTGTTTTTGTCTTTCAAATGCCTTAGATTGCCCTTTTTATGGGTAGAGCATCCAATCAAAGGCAAATGTGTTATACATTAAAAAAAGCCATTTTAAAAAAAAAAAACCCGTCACTTTCAGCTAAATTTGCTGCGGGTTCTCTGAAGTTTGTTTGGGTTCTGCATGGGTTCTCCCAGGTTCGTCTGGGATGAATCCATAGGCAAAAATGCAACCCCTGCCTGCACCCAACTAGGATTAGGATCCAGAATGAAACGTACCCGAACCTGCTAGGTAAAAGGGATGAACCGCTAACACAGGTTTTTTCTGAGATTGTTTAACTCCACATGCTATTTTTATAACTTAAGTAAGCATGTAACCAAGCTGAATTTGTACTATGTTTTATGTATTGATACGACATTTCATCTGTTCAGGGTACTGTCCATTTTCTTTCTGGCTTATCTGCGCTTGCCAATTTTATTGCCTTCGGAGTGACCGAAGTGCACACCTTTCTGTACATTGCTATTGTTATCACGCTTTCACTGGCTGCATATGCTGGCTATTTCCGTACAGAAATGCGAAGGCGGTTCAACATCAAGGTAATGAGAAGTATTTTATAAATTTAAAATTTAGGATCATAAGAAATGTGATGGTTCCATGGAAGCTAACAAAGGGAACACATTCTTATTTCCTAGAGAATCTCTGCATATAGTTTTCTTTTTCACTTACTGACATGTATGAATTGTGGTATGGACACTTTTTATTTTTTAATGCAGCGTACATGTGTACATGCTTAATTTTACTATGCTCTGACCTTTTCTTGATTCACATTCTTGCAGGGTAGTGACAGTGCACTAGATGACTGCATGCATCATCTATTGTGTTCATCCTGCAGTCTCTGTCAGGTATGCTGCAAATTTCACTCTCATATTTGTCTCATTATGGCTTTTGAAGTTTCCAATGATTGTGTATCTTCATTTGTGCACAGGAAGCAAGGACATTGGAAATAAATAATGTCCAAGATGGCGTATGGCATGGTAGAGGTGATACAATATTGGTAGGAAGCTATAGAGAATCTCAGAAATCATCTGTAGAGCTTCAGCAGTCTTCCGTAGTTACAGTGTCACCCGAGGCCTGTTGTATGAACAAAAGTGAACATGCATGGAGTAAATTGTCTGATCAATCAGAGCCTTTTGTTGGACTAAAACATGATTCTTTTTTGTAGGAGCACCTATATTTGAGGTGGTTCTTTGTATTTTTTTATGGATGTAGCTTGTACAAGCCAGCTACAACTTCTAACAATTTACTTCCCTGAAAATACATCATTGGTATTTGTACCACCATGCTAATGAATTTCTAGCCGGCCATTTCAGTGAAATTTAATTGCAATCTTGTAATGGAATAGGATAGCAAGTGTTGATTTGATACTTGCATCATCTTTATTTTTCATGAAAATTAGATAATAGAACTGTTAGTTTGTTGTTGATGACACAAGTGTTAGTGTGTATCCTGGAGAATATTCTATATTTTTGATACATAATTGTATAAACCAAATGTTTGATCTTTGATGGATTGTAGGAGTCATAGTTTATCATTCTTTCCAAAGAATATTGTACATACATTTCCTTTGATTTTTGTTATGGAGATGTATCAATTTTCATGTGAGGAAGTTTCTTATTACTCCAAGAAGTAGGAATTGAAAAATGTTTAGCTACCAACAAAATGGAGAATTTCCCTTGTGATGAAAGAACCATGCTGACAAGAATTTACAATGTCATTTTGAAGCAGCAATAGAGATGTCAATATCAAGATGCAAGGTTTGTGATCACTCTGCCTGATAGTAAATGGAACATCTTCCAAATGACTCAGGACCAACTCAGAGTTTGTAACAGTCGGAATTATTCTCATATGGCACATCCAAAGTTAGTAGAAATTTTATTAACAATGAGAAGTGTCTTTGTTCCTGCAGAATGTGGTCATCTGCATGGTGCAGTCAATGCAGATCACTACAATTCTCATGGGACATATGCTTGCACATCTAGATTTCCACAAAATTGAGCCATTAGCAAATATTCTTCTGCCATCATGCTTATAATATGCCTGTTATCTTTGCTTGATAGATAATTGTAGAAGGCAAATCGATTCATCCTAATGATCCATTTAAAAGAAAGGGTATGAATTTTCGCTCAAGACACCATCAATGCATTTTTTTTCGGAATTTTTTTGTTAAAGAGGCATGTGTTTTGCACGTCAGAGTCTCTTGTTGTTCCAAACTGTGAGGTTGGACAACTTAGAGAACATTCTAGTGGGAAGCAATATCAAGAGCATTGGCAATGGATGTTCCAATAGGCAAAGGATTACACTAAATACAAACACGACTACGGGCATCAACATTATAGAAAATCTATATGTATCGAAAATCTCTTTTACTTTTACAGTCTGCAGGGCCATGAAAGGCATCATTGATATCAGAAATTTTCCATGGTTTATACTCAATAATTTCCAATGTAGACGATTGTATGTTGAATAAAGTAAACCCTGTGATGTTTCTGTGTAAATACATAACCAAAAAACAAAGGAAATATATATCTTGTAAAAATTAGTGCACGTTACAAATTCTCTCAATAGAAGACATTATGGGCAAGAGGAGGTTCAAAGAAACGTTTCATTGCAGATGCATAAATGGAAAGACCCACATCAATTTTTCTGTTTTTTTTTGCAATATATAAATACAAATGCAAGTCCAGGCACTTTCTGATCATCAAGATACCAGTGTGGGTAAGGTGAAAGCATACGATGTTTGGACAACACACAATTAATATAGATGAATGCATTACTGAAATGAAGAGGTGATAAGTCGACCAAAGCACATAGGCAGCGGAGCCAACCCAAATCTATACCTTTTCAGCGGACAAGTGTGTTTAGAAATGCAAAGCCACTGGCAGATTCATACCAAGTCTGATCAAGCCAAAATGACTGATTACTAGCAGACTAGGTCAATGCCAAAACAGATTATGAAATGCATTGGGTTTGGCAGTAAACTGTCTAGGACCTTACAATGTTGAAATGCACATAAACTGGCGGTATACCATCTAGTTTTACAATAAGATATTCATGAATGCAACACTTCTGACGGTACTACCATCTAGAATTACAATAAAATGAGATATGAACTCTTGATATCTATTTATTCTAAAAGCAACTTCACCACACTATTGAAATTAACTAAACACAACACAAATACACTGTTGCAACACCCAGATTAGTCAATAATAATCAAGAAAATAGATAATGTTCAGTCCATTTGGATTGAGTCAGGCTAAAACATATTGAAACATAGAATGATGATGGGGTTGCTGGTAAAGGTCTGAAAACACCAAAATCTGCCCACTAATTGCCATATTAGACTCAAACACATTGAAAGTTGTCACCCAAACTGTAGGAACAACAAGCGACACTATTAAAAATCACCACACAACTGCTTCAAGCAAAAAGCAGACTAGTACAACCCTTAACTGAAGTAGTGCAACCTCACATAAGCCCTCAAAATGGTATGCAAACACTCCACAATGAATTCAACTCAGCTGGAGCAAGATACACTCCCCAATGTCAGATGGTACAACCAAAAAAAGCTATGGAACAATAGTGAAATGTATTAACAACATCAAGGTATGGCCCTAGCAAGTAGTATGGCTTGATTTACTTGTTGGTACAACCACTTCCAAAACCACAAATTCACCAAAAAGCATTTGCTTGAACTTAGATAATGAAACGAGAAACTTAGATTCAAGATAGCACTCAGAGCACACAAAAAATCTCCATAATATCTGAACTGGAAAAATTGGAACTTCAAAATCTCATATTCAGCATAATGGTGATTCTTGGATGAAATCACTCAACCAGCTAGGAGGATTTTCGTCCCAAAACTGGATTCACCAAAGGGTTTTTGTCCTTAGGTAAATAGAGGAACTCATGTTCTTTTATTACAAGTAAAATAAATAATAAGTAACCCTTCTTTTCAAGACCAAACCTCTTTTTATAGCTGTTTTAGGAAAAATGTTTTTTTGCTTTTTCACCACTTTTTTGAAAAAGCATTTTTTGTTTTTTCTTTACTTTTTGAAAAAAAAAAGGTTCTTTTCTTTTTTGTTGCTTTTTCAAAAAAGCATTTTTTCTTTAATAAAATAACATAAACTGTTTCTTGGCTCTGCCTCTTTGTTGGTTCCTTCCTTGGTTGCTGCTGCTAGGGATGCTCCGCCCCTCTTGCCACACTTTGAAGACCTTAACCTTGAGGTCTCTTGGATTGTGGTTCAACAACATAAGAAAGGGCTCCCCAAATCTGTTGCGGAGCAGCACCCTAGATCAAAGGGTGTTAGGTTTTCTTGTTTGGGTTCTACTGTTGTTTGATCTCCGGTCTGGTTTTTTTGCTGTCAGTACGCGTCCGGTGCACTGTCTGGGTTGCAGTTTGGGTTGTTGGTCTTTACAGCTTTGTTGCTGTTGTTCTATAGTGTCATGTTTGTCTGCCCTTGGGGCCTTGTTCTTTTCTTTGCCCCTGTGGGCTGTTTTGTAATAGGGTTCGACACCCTTGTCTTGCCACTTACCATAATAAAAAACATAAAGTGTCCTTATGACTACTTTTTAGCACCTAGCAGCCTAGTGACACTTTATTTGCACACTTAAAATACTCTTTTAAATAATTAAATGCAAGCTCTCAATTAAAATATTAATCAAAGGTACTTTTTGACAACTTAATTTAATTATTTAACTTATTTTATTATTTTCTACCATGGAAAATATTAAAATAGGCCAATTATACTTCCCCCATAACTCTCCCAACACCTTAAGTGCATAAGCCTTCCATTCTCTAAGAATGATGGACTTCTCAAAAATCTTGAAACTTTCCAAGAATGTTGGAATGGATCCAAAAAGAGACATTACAATAAATGTAAATAAATAATAATTTCATTGTGTGAGGATTGATCATAAGTCATTCCATTTCCTCCTCATTGAAATTTCTTTAGTAGCTCTTGGCCAATTTTAAAACTACATGAGCCCATGTGCTTGCATTCATTTTTGCATCATATGTGGTTAAATTGTCACTCCTAACCTTTTCTAATAATCATTCTTATATCTTTTTACAACAATGATAGTTCTTAGGCAATACTATTCATGTTGGCTTAGTTCTTGTTTGTGTTGTAAATGTACAAGAGCTATTTGGATCATGGAGTAACTGTTTCGTTGGATGTGCCCTTGGAAGCTCTGGCCAAACGAGTAGTGGCTGTTGGGATTGAATCACAACCCCTTCTAGGACAAGCTTCAGTTGATCCATATACTTAGGGTTGTTTTTCTTTCCTACGTATTTTGGAGTGCTCTTTCCCTGGATATTATGGAATCTAGGCGCGTTCTTTGTTATTTTTATCTTAGGAATCATTTCCTCTCGCTTCTCTCTATCAACATACATAGTGGCTCTTCTTCTTTATACACAGGGACCATCATTCATCTAAGCTCTATTGCAAAATTCAAGTGTCATTGAACATATTTATTGTGGGAATGAAGGTGCTTTCTTGGTTTGTGCAAAGTACTTGTCCTTCTATACTGCTATAATTCTTTTAGTGCCAAGCCTCTTTAATATACCATTTCTAGATAAACTGAATAAGTTCATAAATTTTCGTATGTTTGCATAATTGTCCAAAGGTAGAAGGGCCAAAAGTTGCTATGTATATGGATTTCAATCATAGCAGTACCCTAGGAAATATGTAATGTCCCCTTCTAGCAAGTCAAAATTTTCACAATCTTGCACCAATTTCAACTTGTAAAAGGAAACATTAGTAATCAAAATTTTCTTATAATATCAACATATCATAATTAGGGTTAATAACCACTTATTAATAACAATATCAAAGTTCATATATTTTCCATATTTCTACCTAGGGTTAGTAATCTTATAATCATAATTAACATTATAGTTTACCATATATAAATATGTATTTCATATTTCACATTTCTTTCACCATTTGGTTCATATGTTCACAAATCTATATGTTAGCTTTAATATTCAGTGTCAAAACCAGACTCAATCATAATAATAATACAACATGAAAGAGGAATGCCATGGGTAGATCCGCCCTGAAGCCTTCATGCCAAGCACGGGAGGTTGTCCATTGCAAACCTCCTTTCTTAGCAGCTTAGTACCTGTATTCTCTACCCAGTGCAGTACCTCGGAAGACACTCGCCCTATTAGGAGTAGGGGAAACCCTAAAGACCAAGTGCCCTAAGGCCTACCACTGTCCTATTGCCCAATCCCTCCATGGTCCAAACCCTTAACTCGAGCCTACGGGGCATATCTTATTTCCCAATCCCTTGTCTCGGGCCTATGGGGGCATGTTCCAATGTGGGACCCCCATCCCTCCATGGTCCAAACCCTTAACTCGGGCCTATGGGGATGGAATCTTAGATGGGGTTTTTAGGCAAACCACTTGGCAAATGTTTTGCCCATCCTAATAGGGTAACAAATACAGAGAAGACAATCTTTAGACAGTCACTTGTGCATTTACTATTGACTTATCTATATGCATTTACTATTGGAATATCTATATGCATTTACCATTCTCAGAAGTATTATATGGATGCATGAAAAAGTAACTAGATCTATATTACTACGATAATAACAATTCTTATGTATATAGATCTAGATTATGCATACTTACATATGTATATTATTATTTATTATTTATTTATATATATGATTATTATTTGTTATATTATTATAATAATAATAATATTATTATCACTAGTAATATATAATATGTACTTCCCACCCTTCCCCATCATACTCCTTTATGCCCTTTTATATATTTCCAAGGGATTTTTATCAAAGATCGTGGCTTTGTTGCATAAGTCTTCATTTGGTACATATTAAGAAACTTGCCTTATAATCTAATCGCAGCATACATACTTTTATTTATATTTGATTGCTTTATATAAGATTACTACTTTATTTCAATGGAACTACTTCTCACTTTATATTAGTTTATATAATTATAGTATGGGATAATAATAATATTATTTATATTTATCATTATTTATGACTCTTGTCAAGTAAAATAGATATATTATATTTTAATTATAAAAGAATATTAATATAATAATATTATTTAATATTATTTATTAGATAATAAATATTAATAATATATATTTACTTAATTATACGTAATTATCTATATCGTTTAAATTGACTAAATGCCATATTTTACCAAAGCAATTTCACCCACTTTTATCATGTTGTTTAAATCTTTAATTTAAGCAATGTCTTAATATCGGGACATGATAGACTTTATTTATAATATATTATTTATGTTTATTCTTACATAATATAATAATATATATTATAATTAATATTATTATAATAATATCTAATTTAATATTTATATTTATATTAATAGTTATATTTGTTATTTATATTTAATAATATATTTAAAATAAATATATTATATATTATATTTTAATTATATTAATTTATAATATTGATTTAGGATATATGATTTATATAATATTTAATTTATTATTTAAGTAAATATATTTGTTTTATAATATTCAATATGGATTTTAATGTCATTCATATATAGTTATAAATTATCATTATAGGGACATGACAAAATATAAAAACATTATCCCATATGAAGGGTCATTTGAAACTAGCTGTAAATTAAAATAAATAATGGTACTAAATTACTACCCTCAAAGAGGAACCTGCTAGTTTTTAAGTGTGATTATATTTTGTAGCACTGTGAATAAGGCATTATAATAAGCTATTACGGGTTGTTTCTGTAGTGGAAAATTGTAGTTTCTTCAAAGTCATGGTGGGTGAAGAGTGTTGTAGGGACGGAAGGGAGTATTGGGCGTATAGGCATAGCGTGTGTCATCTTTGGAGTGAGGAGAGGAGTGAGGCGGTTAACCAAAGCTTCTGCAGTTGTCTCCTATGACTTCTCCATATCTTCATCAAGAGCACTGAATATTTATGTTTTTGATTAAAGTAAACAGAGATTTTGAAAGGGCCCAGACCCTTGTATAGAAAGAGAGATAAAGCATTAAAAGCTCATCAAAAAGACAAAGGACAACCAAGAGAACTAACAACAAAACAAAAAAAAATAGTACACTACAAAACCAAACAAACCACCAACATATTTATGATAAAGCTGGAAGGGTATATTGTTGTGTTCCCACTTTATTAAAAAATGTTTCTGATCTTGTTATATTTTATGAGACAAAGGAGTGCATGGAGTGGTTCCACTCCAAGCCTCGTCACTCTATTGTCTACGTTTCCTTCGGTAGCATAGCCACCATTAAAACAGATTAGTTATGTCTTACTTTGTCTGTCTATTAAAGGCTAAAATATTGGTTGTGCCAAATTTAACGGAGATGTATCATTGGCAACGAAACTAGACTCAACAAGGCATAGACATGGAGTAGTGCTTAATGGTTGTACTCCATCAATTGGAAGAATGGTCAGATGAGAAGAAACGGGAGAGCGATTTGTAGCACAAGGGATCTTCTAAATTACTATGTTTCAACATTCAATTTCAAAACGCAGAGGTGCTTTAATACTTAGTCATTAGATATAGAGTGCTTAAAGTATGTCTCCTTTTGAAATTGTTTGCATACCAAATAGTGCAATGCCATGGTATAATAGAGGCATGCAACATTATTCTCCTTATATACAATTCATTCTATTTTGAAAAATAGATAGCGTTTTTAATTTTATTTAAGGAGGGCATTATAAAATGATAAAGATTCATGCAATTGGAAAAGAAATAGAATGAAATCCGTTTGAAAATGGATTTTTTTTGTTTTGCTTAAAAAACCATTTCATAGAAGAATAAATAGGCTTTTTTTTAACAAGAAGAAGAATGATTATTAGAAAGGTTAGATGTCGATCTTTAAACCTTTATGCTACACAAAGTCAACCTTCTATAGCTTTGATACCATATTAAAGTTTGTTATTCTCCAAGACCAATGTAGCTACCATAAGACATTCACCCACATACATATGGCTATACAATAAATCAACGAAAGCTAAATAAATAACATAACATAGATTTAGAACATGAGTAACATGACTACCACCTTTCATTAAAAGGATTTGGCTTTGAATTTGCTAAAATTACGATAACTCTCTTCCACTGTGATACTTTAACCACTAGCTCTCTATGCTCTTATATAGATAAGGTAGAGGATAGGGATAAGATTTGGAGAGTAGTTATCTAAAAGAATGAGCCTATTGAAGAGATAGTTAACTAGTATAATTCAACTCTTTAAGAGTAGTTAACTAATAAAACATATCTACTTATGATACAACTTTACTATTAATACAAATAGTATACAGATAAATGAGCATTAATCAATGCAATATCCATGAATTATTACAATGAATATCTATAGATTATTACAAAGAATATCCATGGATTATCTGACAATGAATATATAGGTGCATCTTAAAACCATACACAAGTTTATGATTGATTAAATACACTAACAATCTCATCCTAAACATGGATGGTTCTAATAAAAAATAATAGGATCCCATAGCATTGAATTCAAAACACCAAGATTCATCATTATGAATACCAACTACAATTTGCATCTCTTTACATGGCTAACAAGCCTACTCTAACATTCTATTAAAACACAATTTAGAGCCTAATTTTCTATGCAAAATAACTAATAAAGGATGTTACAATAATGAATCTCATTTCATTTTGATAACACAAGTCAATGCTTAAGTCCTATAAATAATTTGCTTCCAAATAAGATCAAATTCAACTATTCAATGCATGAGAACAAGCCTATCAATCATGCTACAATGACATAACAAATGATCATAACTTTATGGAAATAAGATTTGGATGAGCACCAACCACACCATGGAGTTTCAATTAACATCTACAACACATCCATGAAATAAAATATCACTTAAGTACTATTTCCAAAAGCATGAATAGTAACATCTATGATGCTTAAATGGAATTAACTGCCTACACTTGCATTTTCTACCAAAATACAAATCACAATAATTATTATAAGTACATGATTGCATTCAAAGAATACAAGGATGGGCATAAAATGAGATCAAATACATGATTCAATACTAATGATAACATGATTACAACATTTATATAACTTAAGGCATAAATACAAGATGACAAATATACCAAACTGAGAGCTCTTCAAGATCCCAAGTGATCTTCCAAATAGGGACAATAGGGAATGTTACCCACCTCCCAACCATATTACTAGCATTGAGAGCAATAGATGCCTATACCACTCTAGGCAACCCCTTAACTATAAAGAGAAAAGATCATAGATACACTTCTAGCATGACCAATCTCATACACAAACTAGGGTCTCACACAAGACACCAATAGCCTACACCATGGTTACACATGGGTATGACACACCATCCAACGCATAACACAATGGGGATAATAATCTAATAGAATTTAATGCACAACCACACTTGAATGCACACATATCGATCTAGCAATGCATAATTTGAGGATAGAAATACATTAGTAATTTAATACACAATCACTCTTGAATACACACACACATCAAGGGTCTAATGCATAATTCACCACATGCATACTCAATTCAAACTTAAAATGATGGCACTATGATCTTTAGGACTAATTTTCAAAGTCCATTATTATTAAACTTGATATAAGTTCCCTTTACAATTCAACAAATGATGTAGTGAGAAGAAACCTAGAACTATTATTGCTATGTCTATATATTGACATTTTATAATTTGGGCTATAAGCCATAATTTGTGTACAACTTTTCCTAGCACTCTTACTCAAGACTTAAGGTTATTTTATCTACATTGAATTAGCTATGCTAATTTTTGCCTTATTGGCTTTATGACTTAAATTTGGATTCATTTGATCCACAATTTTATTAAGCAATATGCAATTTGTATCTCTTTCTATGAATATACTAATTCAAATTTAGGAGATGATCCCAATGATGGGAAATCCATTTGTGGTTATGGTTTCTTTGATGAAACAGGTTCAATATCCACCTTGGTAGCACAAGAACCGTCAATCCATTTCTCTTGGCTCTAAAGGAGCTCACTATTTAGATTGTTCAAAGGCATCTATACAAGCACTTTGGTTCACAAAGGCGTCTATACAATTATTCTCAAGACTACAAGAAGACTTGCCTCTTCACTCTTCTTCAAGCTTCTTTCTCAAATTATATATTCTTATTTCATTGTAAAGGCTTTTATGCCATTCATGTAACATGTTGTAATCATCCTTTGATGGATTTGTTGTAATCTTCCCCAAGTAAAGCTTAAGGGGGGATGTTAGAAAAATTAATCTTTACTTGGTACTTAGGTAAAGATTATATTTATTTCTTATGAAATACTTGTATTTTATAAATACAAAGTATTTTTGTTTTATGTCAGTATCCTCACACATGTGTGAGGATAACTCACGTCAATATTCCTCTTGAAGGAATATTTGATTTATTCAGTTACCTCCTTATGAGGTTTACACATGGCACTCACCCACATGAAAGGTGACATATGGGAGTTGATTGCAACTCCCCACTCACCTCTATTTATGAGGTGCCCTCTCCTCTTCATTCACTCAATTCCTCTCTTATTTTCTCTTCTCATTCATTTCTTGAGGAGCTCCTCCCTCTTTTTCTGTAATATTTTATTTCATGGCTTCATGCCATCTGTCATAATTTATGGGGGTTTTTTCTTTGTTTTTTCCCCCTTCAAAATCTCTTTTCTCCATTGTTGTGCATGTTGGTAATTTATTTATTTGTTTATTTCATTCACATGTTTGATTAGTAGTTTGATTTGATCCTTTATTCTTTCTAACAAATGCACAACCACACTTGAATGCACACATATCGATCTAGCAATGCATAATTTGAGGATAGAAATACATTAGTAATTTAATACACAACCACACTTGAATACACACACACATCAAGGGTCTAATGCATAAATCACCACATGCATACTCAAGAACTAACCAAAAGAAGGAGAAATGAATAGGCTAAAATGAGGAGCATCAATACTTTTAATCCACAACTTTTTCTTTACTATTCATCAACACTAATCATTTTATTTTAATGTAGTTAAGAAAAGAAGGAAGCCACTCCGAAACCATATTACAATTCATCCAATAATACATGCTAAATCATCATCCAATAAACTTACACATCACGATCATAATCAAATAATGACACACAATGGTTATGGTAATCAACAACCAATAACACATAAGGGAATGGTGACAACCACCAAGACCAAGCACTGAGTGTGATGATCCAACAACACTCAAGCAAGGGACTCACATACATAATTAGGTACACAACCCAATGAACAATAGGAGAAGACTAATACATAAGGATGTAGATTGACATCACCATGGGTTCCCCTCTACTCCTAACTGTAGGATTCAATTCTATCTCAAATTTGCCCAAAATGAGCCAAAATATCATCGTGCAAAAAACAAAGTTGAAAAAACATGACATTGATATCCAAAAGGTAGGAAATGACATTTCCACATGAGACATTTCACCCTATAAAATAAAAATCTTTTACATGCCTTAAAATCTAAAATTCACATTTTTATAATATTACTAACTTTGCAAAAAAGTTCAATCACCATTAATGGAAGCTACAAGCTTTTCACTATTCACTAAATTATTAACATAAATAAGAAGTTCATAATTTCAAATTCAAATTATACCCTCTTTCTCTAAATAGGATATAGATCACATTTTTGCAATCACATAAATTTTTGTGAGGATTTTTGAAGGGTTTTTGGATTATTTTACATTTCAAGAAAAGTAGGAAAACACCCAATCAAATTTCTAACAATGCCATTTTATTCTCAATCCACCCAACACCACAAATATGCAACCATATAAGATTTCAAAGAAAAATTTCTAACCTAATGGTGTCATTTTTAATTTCTCAAAAATAAAGCACAACATAAAATAAATGCATACCTCTATCCTAAGAATTCAAACTCAATTCCATCCTAAGGAATGAGATGTCATATGTAACCACCGAGTGTGCGCATGTCTAAAAGAAAGAAACAACAAACAAATTGCATAAAATAAATGGAATACTACCTTTATATTTTCAGTGCAACTCTTACACACATTGGAGGAGATCTTCTTCCTCTCACATACACACAATGCAAGCTTCAAGATCCATCCTCTCCACTAGTTTAGCAATCCGTAAGAAATTAGCAGAGAGAGAGAGAGAGAGAGAGAGAGAGAGAGAGAGAGAGAGAGTCCTTAAACACACATTTCACTTTCTTTTCCATTTCACACTAACATGCTAATTCAAAAGAGGATATTTCAAAATTAGATATTTTCCTTTTGGTATTTCACTAATTATTTAAATCAAATGTATTTTCAAAATACCTTTTAAATGACTAACATAGTAATTTACCAAATTAATTAATGCAAATAAGAATTTCCTTTAAATGGTGAACATAGTAATTTCCTAAATTAGCTAATGCTTTTAATTTAAACGATTCCTTATAACATAGTGAACACCATTTTATTTCACAACTAAATAGAATGGGTTAAGCAAGCAAATATACCATAAGAGTCATAGGGTCACTAACTCAACCACAAAGACTAGGCATAGTGAGAAGGTCAAATAAATCCATGCCATTCTCCTCCACATCCATTCATTGGTCAAACACCTATATATATCTTGCACACTCAAAGTGAAACATCAAATATGACAATCAAGATCATAGCCAAAGTAGCATTTAATGACCAATGAGGACATGTAATCTAGCAAGGCACATATCCATCTTTCAATTACATCATATCACAATCAACTCAATATAACCTTTAATCTAATCATAGAAACATCAGTACAAGGCAAGAGTCAACACATGGGTGGGAACTACAAATAGACTCCTATAAATACCCTCATAGCCTAACCAAGCCATTTAGAAGGAAGATGGTTTTCAAATGGATTTTTCAAGATCAAGTTCTTAAAGATCCTAACATCTTAGTAGAGATATCCAATTATTAGGTTCCCAAATGATGATAGGAAAATAGTTTCTTGCAGCTACCAATTTTGGGCAAACACTAGACAAAATTATTATTCACCTCGAATGCACTTGTTATTGTAAGTGATTTATAAGGACAAATGGAATTATCAAGCACTCAACTCAAGCACCATTTGATGCCAAGAAAATCCCACCCCATCTATTTGTTCCCCCAAGTGCAAGGCCAAGCACTACCCATGTGATGATTGGTCCTAAGGAATGATCACCTTCGTGATTCATTTGGAGGCATCTGTGAAAAGAAGAAAGGTATGTAGAAATAACTTCCTACACTGATCTACAGATTATGAGATGCACATTAACAGAAAGGTAACAACACATTAAAAACAAGTACAATGCTCATAACACAAGATATACGTGGGGAAAACCCTTTCGGGTGAAAAACCCAACACTCCAAAACTTGCACAATATTATCAAATCAAAGGATGATTACAACACACTTGCAATGCAAGTTCTTCCAAGAGTTCACAAATGTCGAATACTGGAGTAACTGATATCATAATAGTACCTATAAATGAACCACATAAACTACTCCCACAAGCACCTTATTTATAGCGAGATACAAGCATGAAGGAAGCTTCTAGAGCAAGCAACAAGAGATGGGCATCCAAATCCATGTGCCACACTTTTCAAACACATGTTTGACTTCTGTGACACTTGTACAATATTTCTTTACACCTCTTACAACCCTCCATACTTGGGCACCCCAAATTTTTCCAAAATAGGTATGACAAATGCTCTTACATCATCATAAAATCTGTGATATATGACAACACTTACAACTGTAAGAGAATCTGTCATAACTGAATATTAATAAATGATTCTCTTACAACTTGTCATGTCCCAAACTTGAGCGCCCCAAAATGGGCTAAGTCAAAGATGCCTCTTACAGTGTCATACAAGCACCTTATTTATAGTGGGATACAAGTATGAAGGAAGCTTCTAGAGCAAGCAACAAGAAATGCATGTCCAAATCCATGTGGCACACTCTTCAAACACATGTTTGACTCTTGTGACACTTGTATAATATTCCCTTACACCTCTTACAACCCTCCATACTTGGGCGCCCCAAATTTTCCCAAAACAGGTATGATAGACCCTTTTACATCATCATAAAATCTATCATATATGACAACACTTACAACTGTAAGAGAATCTATCATAATTGTCTATTAATAAATGATTCTCTTATAACTTGTCATATCCCAAACTTGGCCTCCCCAAAATGGGCTAAGTCAAAGATGCCTCTTAGAGTGTCATACATGCAAATGAGACTTGTCTCATCCCTTCTATTTCTAGCTCTTTCAATGTCATAGAATCTGTCATAGTTCTTACACGTCATAAACCTCTTACAACACCCAAAAGATGTCGACACATGAAAAAATAACTCTACCACAAAATGGGGCACCTACCTCCTCATATGAGGACACAATACATCTAGTCACCTTCCCTGTAGGATGACACATCACTGTGCCAACTCCCACAAAGTGACAAAATAAGATTTACATAGAAAAAAATTATAATAGTAAACAAAAATAAATAAATACAACATTAGGAACTTGCAAAAGTTGAGACACCTCAATTCCCAACATTCTCCCACTTTTCGAACACCTTTCAAGAGCCAATAGATAATTAGGGACTAATTGGTAGGGGCCAAAAGACCCATAGACTCCAAACACCATCCGCACTTCTCCACGCTCACAGGTTTTGTCAAGGAATCTGCAACATTCATCAAAGTGTCAACTTTCTCTAAATTTACCTTCCCATCCTCTACCATTTCATGAACAAAATGGTACTAGACATCAATATGCTTTGCCCTCGTGTGGAAAGTAGGATTCTTCAACAAACATATGACACTCTGACTGTCACTACAAATGGTAATCTTCCCTGCATCAAACCCAACATCAAAACATGATCTCTTAAGCCAAATGGCTTCTTTACAAGCATGAGTTGCTGCCATGTACTCTACTTCAGTAGTGGTCAAAGCGACCACAGGTTGTCTCTTACTCATCCAACTAATAGCACCACTGAACATAGTGAACACATAAGCACTGGTGGATCTCCTGCTATCAATGTCACCTAACCAATCTGAATCTATAAATCCTTGAATACAAAGTGAATGTTGAGGTCCTATAGGATAACCATGATAACATAGGTGTTGGGAATTAAGGTGTCTCAACCTTGGTAATTCCTTGCATTATTTATGATTGTATTTATTTATTCATTGCCTATGATGTAAATTAATTGTAAATTCTATATTGTCATTTTGTGGGATGTGGCACGGTGATGTGTCATCCTACATGGAAGATGACAACTTGTAATTTTGTCCTCACATGAGGAGATAGGCATCCCACTTTGTGGTAGGAGTATTTTGCCATGTGACAACATCGTGGATGTTGTGTAAGGGAATGTTCACCGAAACGGTTATGATGGATTCCTATGATGAAGTTATGACATGTAAGAGTCGAAAATAGAAGCTTGTAAGACAGGTGAAGACATGTGTCAAGAAGCATCTTTAAAAAAGGCATCTTTGGGCGCCCCAAGGTGGACTATGACATGTTGTAAGAGAATATGCTATTTATAGCCTGTGTATGACAGATTCTCTTACAGCTGTAAGTTGTAACTGTTATGACAGATTCTATGATGGTCGTAAGAGTCGTAAGAGCATCTGTCATAGCCCATTTTAGAAATAGGTGACCTCTTTGGGATGGGAGCATCTTACAATGTTGACCAAGTGTTCATAGGTGCAGGTTTTGGGCCATGAGGCCAAGTTGGACGCCCATTCCAAGATAGAGCCAATTTTGCCTTGTATATTCTATATAAACAGGTGCTTGGAGGAGGAGATGTAGTATGTGATTGACAAGTACTATTATGCTGCTGGACTGACTCCAGACACGAGTGTTGAAGACTATTGAAGCTTGCATTGCAAGTGTATTATAAACCATATTCAGTTTTGATAATACATTGTGCAAGTTTCTGAGTGTGGAGTTTTTCACCTGATAAAGGTGTAATCAGTGAAATCAGAATGAAAGGTTAAAACAAATCTAATGCATAAATACACGATTATACCTTCATGAAGACCTCACGAATCCATGTGGGAAGGAGATGCACCCAAGAGAGCTCCTCAAAATTGTTCCCATGATTAGAATGACTAATGTGTAGAATGTGGATTGCTCAAGTGCTCAACAACACAATGTAAATGAGATTGGATGATGGATTGGATGGGATTGAGATAAGATTTGGAGTGATTTTGGCAGAGGTTTGGTAGGATGAGGAGATTGGGAAGTGATTTTGACAGAGTTCTGATGCATGAAGAGGTCTTATGAAAATGGCTTGGGAGAGGCTCAATTTATAGAGTTTTGGAGATGAGGATGGAGGGTCAAGATTCATTTGACAAGGTCAAGGGCTAAGAATAAAAGTGAATCTTTTATTCCTAGTGGATGAATTAAAAATTCCCATTTTGGGAAGAGTGGAGGATAATGGGGGACAACTGAATTTTATATTCAGTGAGTGGAGGTGAGTGGGAGACAAGGTTAATTAAGTGTTTTCTTAATTAACTTAAGTCTAGGTTAATTAGATAATTAGGATTTATCTTATTAACAGGGATTAGAGAAATGGATAAATCAATTAAATGAATATTAGGAATATTCATTTAATTAATAGGATAGGGTTGTAAGGTTAAATGGATTAATTAGGTGAATTAATTGATCACTAGGGATATGCAGATTGAGGGAATGGATTAGTGCGAGGTACGAAAAATTGGTTTGCAGAGCAGACCAATTTTAGGTGTCTACATTTGCCCCTCTTTGAGATGGTGTTGTGGCTAAGTAACATCATTTCAAAGAAGTTAGAACATAAAGTTGGATTGGATAGAAAAAAGATTTTGGTTTGGAAGAATAAGGTAAGGTTTGGGGATAATTAGTAAGGGTGATGCCCCCTCGAGAGGATAGGCGGGTTGCGAGAACACGGTTGTGCTCTCGAAATGGATGGGACAGATTGGTGGAATTGGTCAGAGGATAAGTGGTGGGATGAAAGGATGATGATGTTGGGAGATGATTGGTGAATGATCATTATGCTGAAACTGAATTTGAGCAATCCTAGGTTTGATATAGCAAAGTGGATATGTTCACCAAGGTATAGAAGACCAGGGTGATGATGTTTATCCAACATTTGCATGGACTAGACACGCAGACAAAGGGATGATCTCATGCATGCCCAAGATAGTACAACCTTGTCTAGACAAGGGAAGGGGACTCATAGCATAAGCCCTTAGTACAAAAAAGGTATGATGAACCTTAGATGCATAAGGAGATCAATATGCTAGAACCGACCCTATGATCAATCAAGATATGAATACTAGCTTGGAGTAATGAAACCAACCCACAAGCACAGCATACAAAAGCAAGACTATGCCCCATTCTAGATGTTTTCGCCACATACCATGATATAGTAAGATCAAGGCAGCTTTGATGTGATCGTCGAATATGACAAAAGATAAAAATTAACAAAATCAAAAGATCAACGAACCAAACAAGTAACCATTGTATCTTTTGCCAAAATGGATGATGATGTGATAGATTCTGCCTATCGTAGGAAAGATATATCCTAAGGCAGGAATTGATAGATGATTTGATGATGTTTTGTTGATGTAAGATTGGCTCAAGATATGATGGTGACAAGTTGTGATTGATGCTGATTTGATAGTTGATGATTTTGATTAAGGACAATGCTTTGATAGGTGATGCAATGCTTGGATCTAGTGTAAGCTTATTGATGATAGATGTGATGATGATGTTGGATGATGATAAATGTGATGATGATGAGAGTGTGATGGAGCAAGTTTTGTTTGTGTGATGGATAGATTATTTTTGAAATTTTGTGTGTTTTCTATTGTTTTTGTATTTTTTGATTTTGTGATGTTTTGATGTTTTTGGATTTTTTGATTTTTGTGATGTTTTTGGATTTTTTGATTTTGTGATGTTTTTTGATTTTTTGATTTTGTGATGTTTTTGGATTTTTTGATTTTGTGATGTTTTTGGATTGTTTTTGGATTTTTTGTGATGTTTTTAAATTTTTTGATTTTGTAGAAAGGGCATGATTTATTATGATGGTTGCCTTGGATTTCGTGGGGATAGCCTTTATGCTAAATACCAATGACAAGGGAACACCAAGTCTAGAGGTGAAAGTGATGGGATTGGATAGTGGGATTGGTGATAAAAGGATAATGGATAGGAGATTTTGATAAATGGATAGATAAATGCAGATAAGGTGTAGGATGGGGGATGAAGGACCCAATAGGGAGACATGATAAGTAGGTGGATGGATTGTTAGTGGAAGGTGATAGAGAGGGGATTCATGATAGATGGATTGCAAGATAGATGGATGGGAGATGGGGATAAGGATTTTCTTCAAGGGCTAGGTTGCAAGGAATCATATGCCCCAATGATGCCCCCTCGAGAGGCTAGGCGAGTTGCGAGAACACGGTTGTGCTCTCAAAATGGATGGACATGGGAGTAGATGGATGGAGGATATACTTTGAAAGGGAGTATGCCAAGAGGTTTCCAAAGCATGTTGTTGATATGTTGCCCCTTGTCTTTATCAAGATCTAGGGTGAGAGATGGTTAAAACAAGATATAATGGATATGATGGATGGGAAATGATAGGATACATAGGGGATGTTGGATAGGAATATGATAGGATAACGATAAGACAGTGGATAAGATGTGCAAGGAGATTATGGATGTGGATGAAGGATACAGTTTTGTCCCCAAGTGTAGGGATACAAAATGGATGGAGAAGGGATTACGCATGATGCCCACAAGGGGTTTTCATCATGGTACTTGCCCAAGGCGCCACAAGGAGTGGTTTTCACCATTGGACGAATTTTTTTCTCTTTACTATTTTCTTGATTTTTTTTGCTTTTTTGGCTTGTTTGACTTTTTTGATGGAAGGGGGACTCTAGCGTCTATTTCCATAGCAAGGAGAAGATGGTCCCATGTTTGGATAGCAGTTTGGATGATGATTGCGTGGATGTTAGTAGATAGGAGAAGATGGAAGGGATGGTGGATAATGGATTATGTGGACTATGTGGATTATGATGTGGACTATGCAGATTATGATGTGGACTATGCAAAAGCATGGACTAGAGGAGTGTGACGGGGAAGATATGTAGGATAGTGAATGAAAGATGGAGAGATGGGGGTATGTGGGAATTGCAAGTGGTGGAGGGGAACCAAGACCAATGGTTGCACACATCGTGATGTATTTGGAAGCTTGTACTGTGGATGTGGAGTTGGGAGTAATGGAGATTGGGATGGGGGATATTTGGATGGTCGATTTGGGGTTTTAGGGACCCAAATAGACTTAGGACTTATGGGATTTTTAGATGGCGAGTGGGATGTTTGGGATTTTGCGGTAGATTGGGATGTGGATGCCTCATTAGATTTTGGTGCTTTTCTTTTACGGACCCACACCATTTTTGTTTTTGCGTTTTCTTGTGATGGTGTGGTCTTTGATAGCCTTTAGGATTTTTCATTTTGATTGGAAGGGATAATATCCTTAGGCTTTTGTGCTTTATGAGTTGAGGCATTCAAATTTGTGAATCCCATGGATTTGGTGGAAGCTTCATGTTTGAAAGAGGTGTGCTTTTGTTGGTCTTGATTGGGAATTTTAGTGGATTTATGGGTGGATTTATGGATAAATGGATGAGGAGATTTGAGTATGGGGATATTAGGAGTTGGGAGGATGGGAGGATAAGAGGATGTGTGGATAGGGATATTGGGAGTTGGTAGGATAGGAGGTAGAGTGGATTTGATAGGGATCTTTGGAGTTGGAAGTAGTGGAGGTAAATTGGATGGAGGGAGATGGATGGTCACATGCTTTTGCAAATGGTAGGATGATGGAGGAGGGATGGCGACATATGTTTTGGAAGTGCGATGAGATGCACCATGTTTGGGATTAGATGAATGGAATTTGGAAGGTGGGTGGATGGTATCGACAGGTTTAGGTTGTTTGCTTTGAGATGGATAGCTAAGGCCATGTGAGGATGGATGGAATGTGGTGTGAATAGGCTCCAAGATGCCTTGTTCATGAAGGCCTAAGCCTTTGCCTTGATAGTTCATAAGTTGGAGCATGCGACATGCAATGGGATGTTTGGTGCTTCAGAAACAAGACGCGAATCCATTATTTGTAAAGGGGTGGTAGAGGTTGATGTGGGATGAATAAGGAGATCAATAGATGGTAGGGGATCGGGGATGGGATTAGATGGGATGGTTAGATCTTGATTAGGAGAAGAGGTTGATGTTTCAACATGCTTTGGATTTGTGTCTTGACATAGCTTGTGTGTTTGCATGGAAGTGCAAGTGACTTGGATAGATGTGATGGGTGCTTGGATCGGTGTGATAGGTGTTTGATGTAAGGGTTCTTGAACATGTTTGTATGATGGTTCTTGAGTTATGATAGGAGATTGTTTAAGAGATTTGGTGGATGTTGGATTGCATGAGGGTGTTTGATTCCTTGCTAAGAGCCAATGGATGACATCCTTCATGAGTGTATGGGTGGAAGAACAATATAATGGATGGATAATGATGGTGGATGGTGTAGAAATAGGATTGGGATTGGATAGGTGGGTGATGGGATTAGGTTGTGATGGTTCGTGGATGGGTTCAAGGGTTGGTATTGGACTAGATGATGGTGTTGGAGGGCACTCTAGATTGGTATCTCCCTTGTCAAAGGTTATTAGATCTTGTCTAGGATAACTTGAACTCATTTGATTTATGTACAAGGGACCACTTGGACTTGCATGTGCTTCTTGTTGCCAAGGTGGATTTGGGCTTACATGTTCGTGTTGTGATGACACTTGGTTGCCTCGTGGATGGGCTTGGTGGTATGTTGGAATGTTAGAATGAGAAACTGGATAATGTTGGGGTGAAGGTTGATTTGTTGATGTGGCATTGACATGATAGGTGGATGGATTAAGTTGGTATGAAGTTGAAGATGATGACATGTAAGGTTGTTGTGAAATTTGTTGAGGTTGGGATGGTGGTTGGAATTCTTGTTGTGATATGATCTGTTGGTGATGTTGGTAAATGTGTTGATATGATGATGATGGAGGGGTTGCATAGGATAATGGTTGTTGTGATATGGATTGATATAGATAAGGGTTGTGATAAGTTGATAAAGGTTGATATGACATGTGGATGAATTTGGTTGATATTAAGTGGGATAAGTTGATGCAGAATTGGTTTGATTTGTAGATGGATATGATGGGATAGGTGTTAGATATGAGGGTTGTTGGACTTTGCAAGTGGCCACGAGGTGTTGGATTTCTGCCAAGAGGTATTGTATGTGTGAGGATTGACTTGTTTAACCTATTTGAATCAATTCTTGAATGCTTTGAAAGGTTCGCTGATCTAAAGGGGATTGGCTTGCATGCATGTGGTGAAGCATATGAAGGAGCTTTTGGAGGTCCTCTACGGTTGACATGATGTCATACAAGTGGTTAAATCTGAAGCCCTTTTTGGCAAGTGTTTGTTTATGATTCGATGATGATGTGGATTGTTTGGATGAAGTTGTTTTTTTTTGGCAAGTAGACAAACAATCAGGCAAGAAAACACAATGGCCAAAGGTTTGATTTATGAAAGATGTGATAATCAAGCATGTACAACCTTAGGGATTTGGGCCACTAAAACAAAGGTTCGTAGTGGGGGAACATCCGAGGGATCGGCACCTTACAAGCATCTGATAAACCACTTAAGGTTTTGACTAGCTCTACTAGGAGTTTAATATACCTCAAGGGTACTACTTCCTTTCAAGCTAGCACTGAATGGTAAGCGCTCATACCAATTAGACTTGGCTTTCGCCTTATCCTCAATTTACATATAGCGGACTGGATGAAAGTACCGCTTGGGGTCGCCAATGAGTTCTCCGAATGGATGTGTGTCAAGGGCAGACCCACGTCCTAAAAAAAATAGAATAGAACCATTTCTCTTCACCCAAGATCCTTGTGAAGGGAAGGGGAGAGGATACTTTGATTCTACCCTATGGGATAACACAAACGTGCAAGTGCACAAGACACGGCAAACAAGAGCTAATGTTCGTTTTAAGCCCAAATTGAAAATGTGCCTAAAGTTGTTTGTTGCAAGCAATGATTAATTTTAATTGCACCAAAATCAAATGTTCTTTACAATAAGGCACACAAGGATTCTTTTTAGGTGCACCAAAATGAAATGTTTGATTGTAGATTGTTTGGAAGAAAGATTCATTTTAGGTGCACCAAAGATAAATGTTCTTTAAGCTAAGAAATCCCTGCAAAAAAAAGATGTTAGTAACTTCCAAGTGCTGTTGATGACCTGCACCTGATGTTGTTCCAGCCCCAAATGATCATCTGCAAGTCACAAAAATGTCAATGAAGCAAGTAGACTAGCCAAAGAGATTGTGATACAAAAATTGAGAATTTGATAAAATTTGATAAAAACTAAACTGATACAAAGAAAACAAGTGCATAAACAGATTCTTTAGGAGATTCTATGCGATTTGACAAAAAAATTCACTGAAAGCCGATCAAATTTGCAAAAGATATGATGATTTGAAGTTTTTTAAGCTTGTTTGACTTTGACTGATGAAATAGGCAAGAAAAAAGTACAGTCACCTGATAAAAATCTCACAACTGCGAAGTGCTCAGAGTCCTCTTTCCGACGAGTCCTTGTTTGCGCAATTTTGCCTCCGTATGACCAAGTTGTGATAAAAAGAAAAAAAATGCCCGTATGAGGGTATATGGAAAGCAAAAGAGACCCCTGACTGTCATAAGAAACCGTTAGCGGTTAAAGGTTTTGATCACATGTAGCGGGTTTACTTCTAGCGGTTAGGGTTTGGATTGGCAGTTTAATGCTGTAGCTAACACCTTGGTCCCCCATATGACTGGCGGGGAGCAGAGAAGAAAACACATTATTTGATGCAAAGGGGCAGTCTCGGTCACGAACACCAAATATAGTTTAGGTTTAGGTTTTATTTTTTGTTTTTTTTTGTGTTTCAGTGTTTTGTATTCGGGTCTTGTGGGTGTAGGAAACGGGATGCCGGGTGGCGAGCAGAGGGGAGGCGGGCGGCGTTGCAGGGAGGAATGGTCGGCCGGGAGGTGTGCAGCGCAGGGGAACGGAGGTTGGAGTGAGAAATGGTTGCGGGCGGAGAGGAGGTGTCGGGTGCTGCGGGGGGCAGAGAGTAGGTGGTTGGGGGTTTCACCAGAGGCGGCGGGAGAGAAGCTGCGGGGTGGGGTTTTGGAAGCAGTGGCGAGAGTTTGGGACGCCCAACGGAGGAGAGGAGGGGTGTGCAGGGTGGTTCGACGGGATAGGCGGTGGCGACTGGGTGTGTGGAGCGGCGGTAGGGGAGTTTGTGTGGTGGCGACGAGTGGTTATGCAGTGGCGACCGGGGAGAGCGGTGGTTGGGGGTTTCACCAGAGGCGGCGGGCTGGTGGTGAAGCAGTTGCGGGGCGGCGGTTTAACCAAAATCCACTTAAAAATCCATGAAACCTGCGAGATAAAACCTGTAAACGAAACCTCACACACAAGGCGCTGTACGGATTAGTACGACATGGGTATGGTTCCGTATGGTACGGATCCGCACGGTGCGGACTGTACCCTAAAAATTTTCAAATTTTTTTTAAATTTTTTTTTCACAAAGCCTAAGCAAGTTTACTGTCAAAATTCACAGAAATAGCGATCTGATCGCCATAATGACGTCCGTTTCTGCCTAGGATGCACCCTGCAATACTTCCTCACCAAAACTTCATGAAATTTGTTAGAAAAAGAAGATTTTAACAACAAAACCTGCATAAATTGATGATTGGATTCGAGACCGGGCGTGCCAATGTAATCAGTGAAATCAGAATGAAAGGTTAAAACAAATCTAATGCATAAATACACAATTATACCTTCATAAAGACTTCACGAATCCATGCGGGAAGGAGATGCACCCAAGAGAGCTCCTTAAGATTGTTCCCGTGATTAGAATGACTAATGTGTAGAATGTGGATTGCTTAAGTGCTCAACAATACAATGTAAATGAGATTGGATGGGATTGAGATAAAATTTGGAGTGATTTTGGCAGAGGTTTGGTAGGATGAGGAGATTGGGGAGTGATTTTGACAGAGTTCTGATGCATGAAGAGGTCTTATAAAAATGGCTTGGGAGAGGCTCAATTTATAGAGTTTTGGAGATGAGGATGGAGGGTCAGGATTCATTTGACAAGATCAAGGGCTAGGAATAAAAGTGAATCTTTTATTCCTAGTGGATGAATTAAAAATTCCCATTTTGGGAAGAGTGGAGGATAATGGGGGACAACTGAATTTTATATTCAGTGAGTGGAGGTGAGTGGGAGACAACTGAATTTTATATTCAATGAGTGAAGGTGAGTGGGAGACAAGGTTAATTAAGTGTTTTCTTAATTAACTTAAGTCTAGGTTAATTAGATAATCATGATTTATCTTATTAACAGGGATTAGGGAAATGGATAAATCAATTAAATGAATATTAGGAATATTCATTTAATTAATAGGATAGGGTTGTAAGGTTAAATGGATTAATTAGGTAAATTAATTGATCACCAGAGATATGCAGATTGGGGGAATGGATTAGTGCGAGGTACGGAAAATTGGTTTGCAGAGCAGTCCAATTTTAGGTGTCTACAAAAGGTTTTTCCCACGTTATATCTTTGTCTCTCTTCTTCTGTCTTCTTTCTGGTTTTGCGTGTATTGCTACAATATCTCTGTTATATGTTTCATGTTGCTGTAATTGTAAATATTAAATTGAACTTGTATAGCTCTCCCTCATTAGATTAGTGTAGGAAGCGATTTACGCACATGTAGCTTCCTTTCAGTTGGTATCAGAGCTTGATCACCTTTGGTCCTAGTTGTTGGGTAAGAGTTTTTGAGCTGATCTTAAGTTGAGTGGGAGTCTATGTAGAGTATTCTGAATCTTATTGCAGCAAGGAGATGGAAAGTACATCCGGAAGGATAGAGGTGGAGAAATTCAATGGCACCAATTTTGAGCTGTGGAAGCTCAAGATGGAAGTCATGCTTGTTGATTGAGACCTCTGGGAAACTATTAGTGGAACTAAACCAGCTGCAATGTCACAAGCTAATTGAGATCTCAAGAATCAGAAGACTAAGGGTCTCATAAAACTTAGTCTTGCTGATTCTGTCCTGTTAAATGTCCATGAGGAGGCTACTGCAAACTTGCTTTGGAAGAAGTTGGGAGATGTGTCAAGACAAATCCCTAGTTAACAAACTTTTTTGAGAAAGAAGTTGTATTCTCTTCAAATGGAGGACAAAGGATCTGTTACAGAACATATGAATGCTTTCAACATGCTGGTTGCACAATTGACATCTGCTGGTGTGAAGATGGAGGAGGATCGATGTATGACCTTGCTTTGTTCTTTGCCGGACTCATGGGATCATCTTGTCATGGCTATTGGAAGCACCACATCCACATTCAAAATGGATGAAGTGGTTTCTTTGCTTTTGTCTGAAGAGATGCGAAGAAAGGCTTCTGAGGCAGCTAAAGAGGCTCTTGCAGTTCGTGGAAGACCCAAGGAGAAAGGGAAAAAAAAGGACAAAAAACTGAGAAGAGTAGATCCAAATCCCATGGGAGATCCAAATCTCCTGGAAAGTCCAAGGCTCTTTGTTGGAACTGTGGTAAATCTGGACAATTCTGAAAGGAATGCAAAGAGGAAAAGAAAAAGAAGAACCTAGATTCAGATTCTGACAAGTCACAAGATGATGGTGATGCCTTCATCGTAGCCCTAGAAACCCATGCATCTGATGATGTGTGGCTGATTGATTCTGGTGCATCATTCCACATGACCTCGCATCGAGACTGGTTTACTAAGTATGAGGAGTTCAATGGTGGAAAGGTGTACCTGGGTGACGACTCTCATATGAAGATTGTTGGTCGTGAAAGAGTCTCTATCCGATTCCCTGATGGATGAGTGAAGGGGATCTCTGGGGTTATGCACATCCCAGGCTTAGCACGGAACCTACTTTCTCTAAGTATGTTGAATGATGCAGGTGTGCAGGTTGTCTTTTTGAAACAAGGATGCAAGATGACTAGAGGAGCTATGGTGCTTGCTAAGGGTACTAGGAGAGGTACTCTGTTTTAAATGGAGGCATGCATTTCACAATGCAATAGTTCTTCTGACTCAAGGAAGAGGGCAGCAGTCACTTCATCCCCACCATTTGAACGAGTAGTGAAGAAATCTATTGTATCTAGTCCTGATGGTTGTATTCATGCCTTGGAAGTTAAGCTTCCTGCTGAAAAGACAATGTTATGGCATAAGAGATTTGGCCACATTGGTGAGAAGGGTCTCGTACCCTGAAAAATAAAAACCTCATTGAGGGGTTAGATGATTGTAATCTTGAGTTTGACTTTTGCGAACATTGCATATATGGAAAACAAAACCGTGTTCAAGTTTATTTGAGTTCTCATAAGTCTTCTAATGTGTTGGACCTTGTTCATTCTGATGTATTTGGTCCTATTAATGTTCCTTCATTATCAAAATATGTATATTTTGTATCTTTCATAGATGACTACAGTAGAAGGACATGGATTTATTTTCTCAGAAGAAAATCTGAAGTCTATAGTAAGTTTAAGGAGTTTAAAGCCTTTGCTAAAAATCAGACTGGTAAAAAGATTAAGTGTTTGAGAACTGACAACGATGGTGAGTTCTGTTCTACATAATTCGATAAATATTGCAAGGAACTTGGGATTGAAAGACATAAGACAACTCCATACACCCTACAACAAAATGGAGTTGCAGAGAGGATGAATAGGACATTGATGGAGAAGGCTAGGAGTATGCTTAGTTTAGCTGGCCTAGAACAAAAGTTTTGGGATGAAGCTGTTGCCACTGCTTACTATCTTGTAAATAGATCTCCTACATCAGCTCTTGTTGGAAAGACACCCATGGAGGTGTGGTCTAGTAGAAAGCCTTCAATAAGGCATCTTCATGTTTTTGGTTGTGAGGCATATGCACATATGCCTAGGGAGAAGCGGTCAAAATTGGAGAACAAGGCTGTTAAGTGTATCCTCATTGGCTATGGTGTTGGTGTGAAAGGCTACAAGCTTTGGGACCTTATGGCTAAAAAAGTGTTGTATAGCAGAAGTGTCATCTTCAGAGAGCTAATACCTTCTTCCACTGTTTTACAGCTAGAAGAAAAAGAAAAGAAAGAGGATGTTGTTCAGTTTCCTGCTACCCCTGAGAAGACTGAACAGAAAGATAATGTTGGACCTGATGATGAGGAGAGCTCTTGCAGCTCTGAAAGCTCAGATGAAGAAGCTAAACCTCAACCTCAGCTCTTGAGGAGGTCTACACGAATAAGAAAGCAACATGAGAGGTTTGGTTATACATTGCTTGATTCTAGTTGTGCTTTTGCTTTGCTTACTAACAATGATGAACCTAGAACTGTATCAAAGGCTATGGATATGAAAGATGCAAGTTCCTGGAAGGAGGCCATGGAGGATGAGATGGCTTCTTTGGAAAAGAATCAAACTTGGGACTTGGTACCTTTGCCTCTTGGACGGAAACCCGTTGGATGCAAATGGGTGTTCAAGAAGAAATTTGGTGCAGATGGTAGTGTTGAGAAGTACAAGGCCAGATTGGTTGCAAAGGGGTATTCACAAGTGGAGGGTATAGATTATGGTGAGATCTTCTCTCCCATTGCGAAGCTGACATCCATTCGATTCCTGTTATCTCTTGCAACAACTTATGACTTAGAAGTAGAATAGATGGATGTGAAGACAACTTTCCTTCATGGTAATTTGGAGGAAGAAATCTACATATCACAGCCAGAGCATTACATGGTGAAAGGTAAAGAAAATTTGGTTTGCAAGTTAAAGAAGTCTTTGTATGGTTTGAAGCAGTCTCCTAGGAGGTGGTACTTGAAGTTTGATGCCTTTGTGTTGTCTATTGGATTTGTGAGATTGAAATTAGATCATTGTGTGTATTATAAGTTTGATAGTGATCGTATTCTCATTGTTGCATTATATGTTGATGATATGTTGCTCATTGGGAAGGGTAAGAATATGATTTTTGATTTTAAATCTCAATTGTCAGCACAGTTTGAAATGAAAGATTTAGGGGTAGCCAGGTACATTCTAGGAATGGAAATCAGAAGAGACAGAACTAACATAAAACTTTGGTTAAGCCATAGTAAGTATGTGAAGACCGTGTTGGATAGGTTCAGCATAGCAGATTGTAGACCATTGTGTGTTCCTGTTTCTTTGGGGACAAAGTTTTCTATTGAGGATTGTCCAAAATCTTCTAGTGAGGTGGAGGACATGAGCATAGTACCTTATGCTAGTGCTATTGGCAGTTTGATGTATGCTATGGTCTGCACAGGACTAGACATTGCCCAAGCAGTGGGATTCCTTAGTCGATTTATCGTTGATCCTGGACGAGTACATTGGGATGCAGTTAAGCGAGTGTTCAGATATTTTAGGGGTACTTCCAAGTATTCCATATGTTATCATGGTAATGTTATAGGACCTTCGCATTTTGTTGATATTCGTGGATTTGTGAATTCAGATTGGGTAGGTGACATTGACAGAAGGAGATCCACCAGTGCTTATGTGTTTACACTGTTTGGTGGTGCTATTAGTTGGATGAGTAAGTGACAACCTGTGATTGCTTTGTCCACGACAGAAGCTGAGTATATGGCAGCAACTCATGCTTGTAAGGAAGCCATTTGGCTTAAGAGATTGTGTTCAGATATTGGTGTTGATGCAGGTCAGATTATGATCAGTTGTGACAGTCAGAGTGCGATTTGCCTTGCAAAGAATCCAACTTTCCATGCCAGAACAAAGCATATTGATGTTCAGTTTCACTTCGTGCAAGGCATGGTAGAGGATGGGAAGGTAAATTTGGAGAAGGTAGATACTTTGAAGAATGTTGCAGATGCATTGACGAAGCCAGTGGGCACAGAGAAGTTCAGATGGTGTTCGGAGTCTATGGGCCTCTCGGTCTATAGAAGTTAAATCCTGTTATTCTATTGGCTCTTACAAGGTGTTCGACACGTGGGAGAATGTTGGGAATTAAGGTGTCTCAACCTTGGTAATTCCTTGCATTATTTATGATTGTATTTATTTATTCATTGCCTATGATGTAAATTAATTATAAATTCCATATTGTCATTTTGTGGGATGTGGCACGGTGATGTGTCATCCTATATGGAAGATGACAACTTGTAATTTTGTCCTCACATGAGGAGATAGGCATCCCACTTTGTGGTAGAAGTATTTTTCCATGTGTCAGCATCTTGGATGTTGTGTAAGGGAATGTTGACCGAAACGGTTATGACAGATTCCTATGATGAAGTTATGACATTTAAGAGTCAGAAATAGAAGCTTGTAAGATAGGTGAAGACATGTGTCAAGAAGCATCTTTGAAAAAGGCATCTTTGGGTGCCCCAAGGTGGACTATGACATGTAAGAGAATATGCTATTTATAGCCTGTGTATGACAAATTCTCTTACAGCTGTAAGTTGTAACTGCTATGACAGATTCTATGACGGTCGTAAAAGCATCTATCATAGCCCATTTTGGAAATAGGCGACCTCTTTGGGATGGGAGTTGTGGACAAGTGTCAGATGCATCTTACAATGTTGACCAAGTGTCCATAGGCGCGGGTTTTGGGCCATGAGGCCAAGTTGGACGCCCATTCCAAGATAGAGCTAATTTTGCCTTGTATATTCTATATAAACATGTGCTTGGAGGAGGAGATGTAGTATGTGATTGACAAGTGTTATGCTGCCAGACTGACTCCAGACACGAGTGTCGAAGACTAGATTGAAGTTTGCATTGCAAGTGTATTGTAAACCATATTCAGTTTTGATAATACATTGTGCAGGTTTTTGAGTGTGGGGTTTTTCACCCGATAAGGGTTTTCCCCACATTATATCTTTGTCTCTCTTCTTTTGTCTTCTTTATGGTTCTGTGTGTATTGCTGTAATATCTCTGTTATATGTTTCATGTTGCTGCAATTGTAAAGGTTAAATTAAATTTGTATAGCTCTCCCCTCATTAGATTAATGTATGAAGTGATTTCCGCACACCTAGCTTCCTTTCAATAGGGAATACTTGGAAGTACCCCGTAAATATTTGAACACTTCACTGCATCCTAATGTACCTGTGCATGATTAGCCATAAATCGACTAAGGACTCCCACTGCTTAGGCAATGTCTATTTTTGTACAAACCATAACATACATCAAGTTGTCAACTGCACTAGCATAAGGTACTCGAATCATGTCCTCCACCTCAATAAGAGATTTTGGACAATCCTCAACACATAACTTTGATCCCAACAAAAGAGGAACAATCAACGGTCTACAAGCTGCCATGCTGAATCTCTCCAACACCAAGTTCACATACTCTATCCTAATCAAAGTTTTCTGTTAGCTCTATCTCTTTTAATTTCCATTCCTAAGATGTACTTGGCTACCCCTAAATCTTTCATTTCAAACTGTGCTGAAAGCTAAGACTTCAAATCAGAAATCAAATTCTTACCATTCCCAATGAACAACATATCATCAACATGCAATGCAATGATGAGAATGCGATCATTGTCAACCTTGTAATAAACACAATGATCCAATTTCGATCTCAAAAATCCCAAACTCAACACAAAAGCATCAAATTTCTAGTACCACGTCCTAGGAGACTGTTTCAAACCATATGTAGACTTTTTCAACTTACAGACCAAATGCTCCTTACCTTTCTCAATGTAGTGCTCAGGTTGTGACATATAAATTTCCTCCTCCAAATCCTCATGAAGGAATGTTGCCTTCACATCCATCTTCTTAACTTTAAGATCATACGCTACAAGTGATAGACATAATTTAATGGGTGTCAGCTTTGCAAAAGGAGAGAAAATCTGACCATAATCTATTCCCTCAACCTGGAAATAACCCTTTGCAACCAACCTTGCCTTAAAATTCTCAACACTGCCATCTAAAATAAACTTCTTCTTGAACACATATTTGCATCCAACAGGTTTACGTCCATCAGGCAAGGGCACCAGATCCCAAGTATTGTTTTTCTTCAAGGAAGCCATTTCTTCCTCCATGGCCTCTTTCCAGGAATTTGCATCACTCATACCTATAGCCTCCCTTATGGTCCTAGTCTCATCACTATTAGAAATCAAAGCAAAAATACAACTGGAATCATGTAATGAATAACCAAACCTATCAGGTTGTCGCCTTATCCATGTGGACCTCCTCAAAAGTTGAGGTTGAGGTTCTTCATCTTCTTCTGAACTTTTAGAGCTGCTAGAGCTCTCATAATCAGGTCCAATATATGTTTTTGGTGCAACTTTCTCAAGGGTGGAAGAAAGTTGAACCACATCCTCTTTCTTCTCTTCTTTCTCTGGATGCAAAATAACAAAAGGATTAAGCTCTCTAAAAATCACACTTCTTCTATACAGAACTCTCTCAGCCATTGAATCCCAAAGCTTGTACCCTTTCACACCGATGCCACAACCGATGAAGATACACTTCACAGCCTTATTCTCCAACTTAGACCTCTTCTCCTTAGGTACATGTCCATATGCCTCACAACCAAATACTCAAATGTGTTTTAATGAAGGCTTTTTACCATACCACACTTCCATAGGTGTCTTATCAACAAGCGTTGATATAGGAGACTTGTTAACCAGATAACAAGCGGTAGCAACAGCTTCGGCCCAAAAGTTTTGTTCAAGGATAGCTCCACTTAGCATACTCTTGGCCCTCTCCATCAATGTTTTGTTCATCCTCTCTGCAACTCTATTCTACTGAGGGGTATATGGAGTTGTCTTGTGCCTCTCAATCTCATGTTCATGATCTTGGGGAAACTCCACGCTTCAGTGTGCTTGAGTCAAAGTAGTACTAATATGGTGAGCTCCTAGGAAGTCTCGATGCTTCACCCTTCTGAGCATCACCCATATGTGATGAGTGCTAAATGGACCATTCACGCTCATAAGAGATGGGTTAATGTGAACCACTACTCACAAAATATGGGTCAACAAGTTTGACTCAAAAAATTACATAGTTGAATCCCGATAATAAATCATAATTTGATGCATTGCAAAAATACCACCTACTTGTCAATGGATAAGCTCAAGGGGGCTCTATAATGAATGGTTCAAAAGGTACAACACTTGCTGAAGGTTTTACAAATGGGGTAGCAATCTAAGGGGGGTTGATCTTAAGGGAAACTCCACAATTAAGTGCACTTAAGTTGGAGTGGTTCTAGGATGGGTGACCTCCTAGGAAGTCTCAATGCTTCACCCCTGTGAGCATCACCTAGACATAATAAGTGTTAATTCGACCATCATGTTCATGAGAGATTGGTTCAAGTGAACCACTACTCATGGAATATGGTTCAATGATTTTGATTAAAAAAACTCCGCAATTGAATTCTAATAATACATCATAATTCAACATTACAAAAAATATCACCTACTTGTCAATGGATAAGCTCAAGAGGCTCTATAATGAATGGTTCAAAAGGTACAACACTTGTTGAAGGTTTTGCAAATGAGGTAGCAAGCTAAGTGGGCTTGATCTTGGGGGAAACTCGATGGTTAAGTGTACTTGAATCGAAGTAGTACTAGGGCAGTTGACCTCTCGAGAAGTCTTGACGCTTCACTCATGTGACCAATAATTAGATACAATGAGTGCTAAGTGGACCATTCATGCTCATGAAAGATAGGTTTGTGTGAACCATTACTCATGAAATATGGGTCAATGAATTTGACTTAAAAAACCATACAATTGAATCTTGATGATACATTAAAATTTGACGCACTACGAAAAATACCACCTACTTGTTAATAGAATACAAATGTTTATAGATTTGTCATGTAAATAAAAATTAATTCTTGATACTTTGAGTCTAAACATGTGACCTATTGAAAAGAGAAAGACATTATCAATGCAAAATAGATCCAAATTAAGGCTTCTTTTCAAGACAAACCTAAAGTGATTGTAACACTTTAATTACTTCCGTTAACCAATTACTGAATAACTAATAAATTATTTATTGTAAAATTATTCTTCATTTGATCAAATTATATTAATATTTTTTTGGATATTTAATGTGATGAAGGCGGCCAACAAAATTTAATAGAGGTGATTAATGTGTTATCAATCTATTGTGCATCAATATTATCTCTTAATAAATAGGCACATCAACAAATCCAACACCTTAAAAAATAATTTCAATACATGGAGAATATATATATCAAAAATGAACTATAAAAACTTATTTCTTTCTACAAATTTCAATTATTTTCCACAATATTTCTCAATTTTTATATATTTTCTGCTTTAGTACCTAAAGTGACATGACAAGCACTTCTTACAATAATATGTACCAAAGTGCATTGCTACCACTACCACCTCTTTTTACTCAAATGTGATATTGGGATAGGTTTCCATCTCTAGGTGACTTCAACCAAAAACAAATTCCCCACCATTGTGGCCTTTAAGCTGAACAAGTAAAAATTTGCACCAATTAAAAATGTTAAGCTTTTAGTCATTTTCCTATTGCAAATAGTTGTCATGTCAAAGAACATTGCAAGAATATCTTTGACCTCACTTGCATCAAGCCCCACTGAACTGTGAAATGCTTACATACACAAAGTATTATAAATATTAATAATTGAAATCCTTTTGCTCTTTAAATTGATTAATAATCATACTTCAAACTGAAAGAAGCGTTCGAACGTAGATGCAAGTTGGAAAGGGAGGTTAAAACACTCAAAGAACAAGTTTTAAACCTACAAGTTAGTATGGAAAGAGGCCATCAAGAATTGAGCATGCTAAAACAAGAAGTAAACCAACTGAAAGCAGCAGAAAATAAGAAACCTGAGATGGTGAATGATGGTGACTCAACTCAATTGAAGGAGATCCAATTAGTCATTGCTGATTTGGAGATAAAAGAAACCCACCTTAGAGACCAAATAGAAGAAGCTAAAACATGGTCACAAGAGTAAGAGGACCATTAAAAGAGTAGAAAAAAGTCTTTGAGAAACAAATCAAGATCCACATAAAAGAAGAAAAAGACAAACAAGACAAGGCAGTAAATATCATTATCAAAGGTTTAAAGGACTTTGGAGAGAAGGAAAGGAATGACATTCTTGCAAGAGATTTCCTCAAAGATAAGCTAAAATGGACATGTATTATTCAACAAGTGAGCAAGATAGGAAAGAAACCAGAGGAAGAAAGAAATAGGCATGTAAGAGTTATCTTAAGAAACATGGATGACAAGAGCGAGATTCTAAAAAAAGGGGGTCGCTCAGAGGCACCCGTATATTCTTAGATGATGATTTGACCTTTGCACAACAAGAAGAGCGAAGGAAGGAGTGGGAGAAAGTGAAAATAACAAGGGATGATGGAAAGTGGACATGGCTAAAAAATGGGAAAGCCCAAATCAGCGAGACGTCCACACAAGAAATAGGGATTCGGGGCCCCATGGGAGCATCTACAAATTGTAAGTTGGAATTGCAGAGGATATCAGTGGAGAAGAGGACTGGGGTTGGGGCCCATAGCAGAGGGAAAAGGCATGATCATCCTTACGGAGACTCATGAGCATGATGGATGCAAAGTGCCGAGCTTTGAAGGGTACAAGAAATTTTCAGTTTGGAATAAAGGAATTGAAACAGGTAAAGGACATGGGGGAATCACTGTGCTAATTAGAGAAATGTGGGATGGGATCATGGAATTTGAGAAAGAGGACCCAAACAAACAGTACATATGGATAAAAATAATAGATAACGAAACCACAATCAGACTGGCAGCATGCTACTTTGCCCCAAAAGGGTCAAAGTTCTACAAAAAGAGAAATCTGGACAATGAAGACCCTTTTGCTGCTCTTATGAAGGACATTTCTACTTTTAGTTCCTTAGAGGAAATTGTCCTATTTGGCGATTTGAACGCTAGGACAACAACCAATCTCTTCATTTGGGCAGTGAGGAAAGAGGGGACATCAACCCGTTATGGTTAGAGGAAAGCAAAGATCATATTTGAGAAAGAGCCTCACAAGATGGGAATTGTAGCGTGAATCATTTTGGAACAGAACTATTAGGGCTGTGTAGCCTTCACGACTTAGTTATTTGTAATGGTATGAGAAAATGGCCTAGTTCCGGGGGTATTACTTGTAAAACTTACAACGGTCAAAGTGTGGTAGATTATGTGATATGTTCTCACAATGGTACTTCCAGGGTGTTAGAATTTGACATTGGGGACTGCAACACTGATTTAAAGTCTGATCATTTACCTCTTCTCGTTAAGTTTGGCTTGCAAACAGTCATCCACAAAGAGAGGCAGGTTCAAAACATGCAAAAGAAAGTTCACACACAAGGGAAAATCATGATGAACCAAAACAATTAGGAAATCTTTGTTGCTGCTTTGAAACAACACCTGCAAACTATAAAAAACAACTTAGGGAGCAAAGAAACAAACAAGAAAACTGAGAACAATATCTGCAGCAACATGTTGATCCCTCTTATCCACAAGGCTCTTGTGGCATGCAAGAGGTCTCGGCTTAAAAAGAGGGTCTCAAACACTTTCCTGGCCAATCTGTGGTATGATAAAGAGTGCAAGGCAACAAAAAGAGCTCTCAAAGCGATCAGGACTAACAAAGAAAGTAAGAAAAATTATTAGAATTTATTAAAATCCAAAAAGGAAAGTTATGCAGTTTCCAGAAGGAAAGAGTTAATTTCTTTGGGTAAAAACAATCCCAAAGGCTTTTGGAGGGAGTTACAACAAGAAAGAAAGCACATTGAAAGCAATATCACAGATGACCAATGGTTAAACTATGCAAGGCTTTTATATGAACGGTCTCAAGAGAAAGTAAATCCTCCCATAGTTGAAACTTCAACTGAACTTTTCTTGGTGGAAGACATCATACAGGGTATGAAAAAACTGGCAAGTGGCAAAGCAATAGACATAGATGGGTTACAAGCTGAATATCTAAAGTGGGGAGTTGAGTACCTAGCACCACACATCAAAGGTATTTTTAACGGCATCACTCAAGGGGGTTTTCCTATTGAGTGGGCTACTAGTGTCGTTATTCCTCTCTTCAAGAGTGGGGATATCGAGAATCCCTCTAACTACTGGACTATCATGGTGAACCCTCTACTTGGAAAACTATTTGGGAGCCTGATAGAGCATAGGATCAGCAATTGGATAGAAAAAAAGGGAAAAAGACAAAAGGGGCAAGCTAGTTTTAGGCCTAGGCATTCTACCATTGATCATTACATCACTCTTAGACACTTGATCAAGAAAGTTTGGGACACTCAGGGAGGGAAGGCCTTTTGTTGCTTTGTTGATTTTAAAAAGGCTTTTGACATGGTTCCCAAGGACAAATTGTGGAAAAGGATGGAAGAACTTGGGATTCCTGATGAGTTTAGGGCTGCTGTTCACAAGCTTTATGAGTAGGTTAGAACTAAAATCATAATTAAAGAGGGTTTGTCAGAGTGTTTTAGTAGTGACATTAAGGTCAAACAGGGTTGTCCTCTTTCACCCACTTTATTTAGCTTATATATTGACAAGCTTGAAGACTGGTTAAACAACACCGTTGGGGATGGTATCCAGCTGGTAGGTTTTGTGGTGAAATTACTCTTATATGTTGACGACCTTATCCTGGTGGCCAAAACCACACATGGTTTGAGAGAACATCTAAAGGAGTTAGAGCTTTTCTACCAAGAGGTGGGGATGCAAGTGAACACTAGTAAGACCAAAATCATGATTTTCTCGTTAAAAAGGAAGCATCAACATGCCAACTTTATTTTTGAAGGGAACGCTTTGGAAATTGTTGAAAAATACAAGTACCTTGGTATTATTTTCAACAATAGGCTCAGCTGGGACACTTGTAGGACAAAGAGGATACAAGGGGGTTGGAGAGCTTCCTACATGCTTTAGAATAGATGTAGGAAAGTGGAGCTTTGGGATTGGAAAACCAAAAAGGCTCTTTTTGGTTTGTTAGTCACCCCAGTTGTCCTATATCGCTACGAGGTATGGGGGAGCAGTGTATCAAATCACAAATGGAGACAATTAGAAAGAGTTCAAAAACATCTTATCACTAGTAGTCTTAAAGTCAAGGCTACTGTTCCCTATGAGATTCTTTTGGCTGAGGCAAGCACCTTCCCATTGGAGGCAGTTGCAATTATTTGACTTCTTTGCTACCTAAAGAAGGTAGAAAACATGGATAATCAACGTTGGCCTAAGTTGGTGGTGGAGGAAAAGTTAGACCATAGGAAAAAGGCATGGATGAAGCAGAACAAGTGGTTGAGCAAATGGGATATTAATTTCCAAGACTGTCCTAAAACCAAAGCTGAAATTAAACAATTTGTGTTGGAAAAATTCAGGACTGCCATATGGACTAAACAGCTTGGCCGAAAAAATTTGCATTATGTCCAAGAGTTCAACCCCATGTGGGAACATGGAGAAAAAGCCTACTTGCATGTCGCCTTTAAGGGTAAAGCTAGGCTTCTAATTGCGCAGCTGAGGACAGGTTCCCATCATCTAAGGTGTGAAACTGGTAGATGAGCGATTCCCAAAGAAGTTTGGGAAGATAGAATATGTACTTTCTGCAACAAAAGAGTTGTCGAATCAGAATGACACTTCATCTTTGAATCTATTGCCTACAATGATATCTGCATGCATTACGAAAACATCTTGAAGGAGGGAAGATTAAGCAAGCTCTTCGAGGAAGATAAACTCCACATAACAGCCGATTTCTTCGTCAAGTTGCATAGTAGAAGAACCGACATTGAAAAGAGTTCGAAAGTTTTTTAAGGCTATGACTCTTGGTCCCTTACGCTGTTGTGGCCTTGTGGACGTCATTAAAATCCATTCATTCATTCAAGAGTATTTCTCCTAAGAATGATGATGATTATGACAAGTTGCTTTGTCTAAATTAAAGCAAACTATGTTGTTGCAGCAGCAATATTGCCAGACAACCCACATAAGAATTGCTCTGTTGTCAAAGGTCAATTGAATATCTGTGTAGATTAGGTGACCAAAAGCAACTTGCATGCATGGCATTTTTTTATAATATACATGTAATTGTGAAAGACCAAATCTCTATTGTGATTATATATCTATTTATCCATAAAAAGTAATTGCGCTTATACAATGGTGACTTTAGAGAACCCTGTGATGCTGTTCTTCTAAGTTCTATGTGAAGTTCACATTTTCTATTGTACTCTGCACTTTTATAAGATGGTTAATTAATATGATCACGTGAAGAGGAATAATCCCACAATCAACTATTACTCAACTATTAGTCAATTAATTAAGTGTTCAAATTTATTAGTTTTGAAACCTAAATAATTAATCGATACAAATAAACCATCAATTAATTCAAACAAAACGTTTGTTAATTAATTATTTCATCAACAAAATTTGAGGTAGTTACGTGTTATTGATGACTTGTGAGCCTTAGCTCTATAAGAAACCCTAGTTTTAGATCTATAAGATACTTGCTAGGTATGTATGTTGATGAATTAATCTTTATTTAGGTTATTATTAATAGTATTTTCAAAACAATCAAACATTTATGATACTTATAATTTCGTAATTTTTTTGTCAAACTCATTGACCCATTTTTCATGAGAAGTCACACGAACCCATCTCTCATGAGAATGAATGGTCCACTTAGCACTCATTGCATCTAGGTGATGCTCACAGGGGTGAAGCATTGAGACTTCCTGGAAGGTTATCTATCCTAGAACTACTCCAACTCAAACACACTTAACCATGGAGTTTCCCCCAAGATCAACCCACTTAACTCGCTACCCCATTTGCAAAGCCTTCAAGTGGTGTGCCTTATGAACCATTCATTATAGAGCCCCTTCAGCACATCCATTGACAAGTAAAAAAATATTTTATGCAATGTGTCAAATTATGATATTTATATCAAGAGTTAAACTTTTTTTTAAAATTTTATTTTCTTATAGTTGACAAAATAAAGCAAATATATCTTTACATGAAGGAAAAAAAAGCGATGGAGAAACGTGTGGACAAAAATTTTGAATGCGCAGGTGAGTTTGTTGGGTGCACAACTATATGTGTGCATGAGTACAGGGAGAGTGGGGATGGATAGGATCCTACTGCTCCTTCGTCTGTTAATCAGCTATGTGTGGGCATTGAGAACACGTTGGGTGGGAGCGCAGAAGGTGAAGAGGCTGGAGGTTTTCTTGACCAAGGTGCATCGGTTATGTTGGCTCCAGCGTCTAGTCTTTCTCCTAAGTTAGCATCTGGTGGGGCCAAGCCCTGCTCTGGGTCTTTTGGTCATCCCCATAAACCTTTCATTGAGGTTGTTAGTGGCTCAAGAGCACTAGCTCGTTCTTCATAGACAAGAGTTAGGCCTTTGCCTACTGCCCGCTCTGCCCCTGTGGTGGTGTGTGGCCCTGAGGTCTCAGAGAATGAGGAGTTCTACCTGAGTCATGGAGTGATCTGCAAGTTTAACGGGCTTTGCCCTTCTCTTCCTAATATTCATTCCTGGGTTAGGGATTTGTGGAAACCCTTGGTGGAGGGTAAGATTGAACTGTATCTCTACGCTAGGGGTTTTTTATTGCATCATTTGCCTCCACTGTGGAGCGAGACTTTGTGCTGAATGGTAGGGTTTGGTTGTGGGGTGAGCATTCGCTCTCCATCAAACCTAGGGCTCAATCCTTCAACCCTCTTACCGAGCCACTTAACATTAGACCTATATGGGTTCGACTTCTGAATCTCCCTATCCAGTTTTGGGAAGATTTGTGCTATGAGGCCATCGACAATGTTATTGGTCGCTTTTTGAAGGTAGATTCTACTACCTTAGATATGGGGCATACAACGGTTGCTAAGATCTTGGTTGATATTGACATCTTTCATTAATTATATACACTATGAATATTATACTCATAACTACTCTATTTATATATTTCATTAATAATATTCTATTTATAAATTTATCTAATTCAAGGCATGGATGTGTAATGTAATTAGATACTTTTAATTGATTATTATCAAGTAAAATGTCTAACATATTGCAACAACAAAGATCAGTCCCTACCAACACTTGTTCATAATGGAATACAAAAACCTATTCCTTTCAACAACTTCCAAATTTGTTTCCATAATAATTTTTAAATTTATGCATTTTCTTACCTTCATATCTTGTGATAATAAGAGTTTAAGTTTTCCCTTTCATTCCTTGATGCCTACAAGCGGACATGCACTTCTTACAGTTATATGATATCTACTTAAGTGCTTTGTTACCACTGTTACCTTTTTAAATCATTATTCCTATCCGAATGCCTTGTTCACAATTTCATACTCACAAGTTCTGCTGCTCACTTGAAAAGGATAAATGTTTCTCAATTTGTTCCTTCATTTAGGGATTGTGGATACGTTCAAGTTCAATAATGTGCTTGGATGATTCAAGAGTGATTTAACATATTGATCAAAGGGTTGTGATAGGGTTCAATCTCCAAGTGGCGTTAACAACAAAGATTCTCCCCATTGCAGCCTTAAATCCAAACAGGCAAAGAAATGTCTCCAATGGTTACTTTTCACCTTGTAATCATTTCCCTGGCAGAATAGAACATTGGGTACTAAGGATTGCAAATTGAATAAAAGCCTTCAATGTTACCTCGCGTGCATGCATGCAAGCTCCCTTGCATTATGAAATACTTACATGCACAGAATTTCATGAATGTTGATGATTGCACTTCCTTTTGCTCTTTCAATTAACATATAATTGTAGTTCAAGAGTATTTCAAGAACGTTGATGATTATGACAAGTTGCTTGGTCTACATTGATGTGGACAATACTGTTGCAGCTGCAATAATGCCAGACAACCGACATAACAATTGCCTCTGTTGTCCAGTGTCAGCTAATGATCTATGTAGTTTAGGTGGCCAGAAGTAACCTGCATGATAGTAATTTTTAGATTGTATACAATAGTTTGCAAATGTCCAAGTCTCAATTATGTTCATATAGAAGTTCGTGGAAAAGAAAAAAAAGATGGTGCTTAGACAACAAAGACTACAAGGAATTTCATGGCAAATAAAGTAAGATGGTTGGAATGCTACTCTTCTAAGTGCTATGTGTAGTGTTACATTTTCTTTTGTACTCTGCAATATTTTAAGATGGTTTTCTTCAATAATTATTTATATCATGGACATTCTAGTTTGGTAAACAATATAATAATAGAAATGAATTAACTGGGCATGAGTGACTCTATTACCATCTCTTGTTTGGTATGGAAAGATTTATAAAATGGCCAATGTATGTTCTCTAACGATTCATGTCATGAAATAGAGAGATCACACCTGGAAACAAGAAGAATCCAAAAGCACAGTCCACAATATTTTGCAGGGAAAGAAAGATATTAACATTGAATACTCTGGTCAAAGTTTAGATTGGCCATACATTACCTGTTATGAATATTTTTCTACAACGGAAATTGAAAACTGTGGACCACACAAAGAATAATGAAGGACGGATTACCTTCATAAAATAAATGACTAACAAATTGGTCCTAAACAAGGAGTGGTGGTCTATAATTACAATTAAGAATCTGGAATCTTCTCCCTTCCACAGTATGCTATGGTCATGGTTGATACAAACACAATTGCAGCTCCAGAAAGACCAACAACTGATGGAGTTTGTTCTAGGAACACAATTCGCAAGACATATGATGCAAGAGCCTGCATACCATCCATAAATTGTAAGTTGGATAATGAAATATATGTTAAGGAAACAAGAAAATTCATACATTTGGCATACTCGTTACAACAAAGCAACAAAATGGAAGGGTAAAATATTAGTCTAGGCCATAGTGGCAAAATTCTTTCTTGGGAATAAATCGGCAAACCAAAAGATAATATTTTTTCAATTAAACGAAAAAAAATTGGGTTGGGGATAAGCAAAAATCAGAAAAAAATAATTAAAAATTGCACCAGAAATCAGAAAAAGAACCCAGAAATCCCAATTTTTTAACCAAATAATCATGGAAAATTGTGATTCAATTGTGACTGGTGAGTCGCATTTTTTTCCAGATTTTATCATGATAAAATTGCAATTTGAATTTAATCAGCCAGACTCGTTGACCCTAATTTTTCTTCAAATCACAATTTTCAGGTTGAAAACATTGAAATTAATCCCAATCTGTGACTTATCATGATTAAATTGTGACTTCTGCAACTATGGACTTTAGATATTATGGATGCATGTTTGACCAGTGACATATTAGTAATAAAAAACAGTTTTATAATTTTAGAAAATAGCTAGAAATTAAGATCAGTTCCAGGTTTCCGGATTACATTTATGCATCACTTTAAAGAATCTCCTAAACATTGCTAAGGTATGAAGCATTTTCAAAATGCCATATGATATCTTCAGTACGCCATATTTTTCATAAAGATAAATAACTGCATGGTTCTTTGATGCATGTTCATTGTATTTGTTGAACAAGAGAAATGGTTTTAAGCTTAGTCACAGAAAACACCAAAAAAAAAATGCTGGTACCCGCACTTAAATGGACCCGCCACCTGTGCCATGACATTCCAACCCACCAAAGCCAGGTTAATTCAAACAACCAGTCAAAACTAGGTCAACCCAGGTAAAAACCGGGAAAAAAATGAAAAAAACTGCATTTCACATGTGTGTAATTCAAAAAACCACCGAGTTTTTCAGATAAACCATGGGTTTTTGTTTGTAATAGTATAATACTATAAACCTCTCAAACTTTATTTTTTTGTCATTTCTTCACTTTCAGTCAGCAGGTAAAAAGATTTTCAAACTTCCTCATGTGATTGCAAACATCAAACCAGACATTTTTTTATCATTGGCTAGAGCAAAGTGGCACGGATTTCTGAATTGCTCCTTCAAACCCCTCGTTTTTGCATTTTTCCAATTGCATCAACTTCTGTTTCACATATCTAATCATGGTTGCCTTAGAGGCTATTTGAATTGTATTCTCCAATTTTGTTTTATATATGACAGTTGACTTATGAGTAATGAGTCTATGACATACAATATGTAGTTGTACACTAAGACTGAAAAATTGATACTTAATGAGAATTTGAGAGTAATTGACAACATTGAATCTTTATTTATGTCGTATAATTGAAGTTTGGACTTTGTTTCTCTTTTTATGCACTCTATTTGGCATGAAACAACATTTGCCAAAAAAAAAAACAATCCATTTTTTTCAAGGTAGCAGGGAGACGCGTCTCCCTCTACCTGGGATGCGTTTCCGGGATGAGGACACGTCTCCCGTCTCCAAGACGCGGGTAGAGACGTCCCATGTCCCAGGAGACAGCCGGATGTGTCTCCCATGCGTCTCCGGGTACCTCACTTACAATAAGGAGGTGCGTTTCCTCTTTTTTTTTGTTTGCAAAACTTACTCCGCCTCTGCTTTCTTTCATGCGATCAAACAAAGACCATTTCCACGCCATTTCAGAGCACGATTTGAGAGCAGAGACGTCTTGCGATTTGTAACTTAGACGTTTTTAATTTTTGTTAGGGTTTCAAAAATGGAAACAGGAAATCTGAAAATGTTGGTGTTTTTTTTAATGTTAAATCATACATGTCTTCATTACCTTTACCAGTAATTAGGGATTCGAAAATGATACATTTTCGAATCCCTAATTACTGGTAAATTGGTAATACAGTATTAGTGTATTACACTTACTGTATTTTAATTTCACTGAAACAAATCTTAAATTTACAGTATTACAATTTATAGTAAAATAGTATATTGTATTACACTTAGTCTTCCTGTTCGGTCGTTTTTTTTTGTTTTATTGTGAATTTATTAATTATTAATTATTAATATAACATATATATATTGATGTCTCCAAGTACCCCGTCTCCTTTTTTTCAAAAAATGACATACTGGTACCGATACTGGTCTCCTGGCAACTATGGTGTTTTTATGAATATTTTACCATCTTTTAATTTGCCTTGTTTTTTCCATTTTAAACCCAAGTAATGGAATTCAATTTATAGTTTTGGTTTGCAGTGCTGTTGCCTTGTAAGTATAATGTGACTCTGGTTTTAAGAACTGAGTACCGATTATTCTGATCTTGTTTTGCTGATGATATGATCCAATATATCCTATTTAAGTTCTCTTGAAAGAACTTTCTCAATGAGCTAAGTAGAAGGCCTGACTTCTCAAGTGGTGGTATAACATTTAAGATCACTGGCCACAGCCTAAAAAGATCAGACCTCAATCACGCTATTCTCAACCGCATAGCTTTCCTCTAAGTCACCAAGTTCGTGTTCAAGTTCGAGTTTGGCAAGGAAAAATTCAGATCAAATTTGTCAATGATAAAATTCGTGATTAAGTTCGAAAAATATAAATCTCTCTTTTTTTTTCAGCTAATTTAATTGAGGGTATTGTGTCCCTCACCCTTTATACTAACTCGTAACAAAAAAGTTTTACATTTTCAGCATGGATCCACAATATTAGAGACGGCAATCCAAATTCCAAACTACTACAGATATCTTTTAATGAGTGAGTGGGTCCAACTTGAAAATCCAAAACCCCACTCAAGCTTAGTACATTACCAAAGCTTTAAAAAACCATTGAGCAGAAAAGACAAAAAAAAAAAGGCCAAACAGAGATCAGGCCGAGTCATCCACCATGTCCACAAAGAAATCGTCCACCTCAGGAATCAAAACAATGCCATTACCATCCCCATCACCATTTCCACCACCTCCCCCCATTCTCAACAAATATTTTACTGACCTTGAAGCTCTCAGCCCTAACCCTATACTGATTAAGAGAAAGAGTTTTGGAAGGACAGCACAACCTAGAGATATCAACAAAGGGTTCTGTTGTGACCAAATCACACATCACCCCATTAGGAATAGGGACCCCCCTTTTTTTGAGCTCTGTGCTTTCAATGAGTTTTCAATGAGATTTTGATGATGACCTGACTCATCTTCCTCTGCCGATACGGTAATAATTTCCTCTTTTATGATCTTTGTTTCATGATTAGGAGGTAGATGAACCTGCAATAATGAAGAATCTTGATCAAATCCCATCTAGATAATGAATGTCGAGATCAATCCTGAAGAATGTTTGAGACCCTGAAAAGACTAAGCCTGGAGCCTGAAATCCTGAAAATCCTGAAAAATGGCTAAGTCTGAAATCTGGTGAATCCTCCAAATTCTATATTTTGCATCTTAAATCCGGTGGATTCGGGACCTATCTCAAACATCCTGAAAGGTATATTGAAAAATATTTAAAGTATAAGAAATCTCTCAACTTATACTTAAATATATTTTTCAATATACCTTTACCCGCGCGATCCTGAAAAATGCCTGACTCTTCCAGAGGATTCAAAAAGCTGATCTAGTGCGACTGGATGTCCAAGTGGCGCAAAATCACGAAGAAAAAGGCGCTTGAAGATGATTTCCACTTGATGATCTAATGCGCCCATCTACAACCTTGATCTAATGCGAAAATGCTTGAGGATTTCGATCAGTGATCTACTGCGCCCAAACTAAAAGTATCATTTTGAAGGAGAAAATGAAGATTTCAATACCTTGAACTAGTGCGAAAATGAAAGGACAAGTCTTGGAACCAATCTTGGAGCGAATTAAAAATGATAAGTGTCAGAGGATTTGAAAAGCTCAACCAATGCGCTAGGAAGAAGGATGAATCCCAAAATCTAAAATTTTTTGAAGAGAAACTTGAGGATTTTAATCTCTCAACTGATGCGCCACCAAGAAGGAAGAGGGAGTCTTGAGGGTTTTTGACTTGAGAAGGATCTAGTTCAAAGAGGATTTCAAAAGCTTAAGTGATGCGCCAAAATTTGAGGATTTTTATCCTTCAACCGATGCGCTTCCCAAACATTCAATGCAAGTGTTAGAGTCAATTCACCAATGTGAGACCAGAGGATTTCAAAAGCCTATCTAATGCGCTAGAAGCCAGAGGATTTCAATCCTTGATCTAATGCGCCTATCCAGTCAAGTCTCCAAGGCCAAGTCTAGAAGACTTCCAAAGCCTTATCTAATGCGACCTCATGAGGGGAAACTCCAGAGATTCCAAAAGGTTGATCTAATGCGCCCTACAAGGAGGAAGGTGAGATCCAAGGTTAAGCCTTCAAGGTTTGAGTTTAAAGGATTTTAAAGTCTTATCTCATGCGCCAACTTCATGAATACACCTAAACTTTGAAGCTTCCAACAAGGTGATCCAATGTACCTACTCCAAGGTCATCCAATGCGCAACATAAGGAAGAGTGAGATTTGTTTCTAGAGGATTCTCCAAGGTCATCTAATGCGCCAACACCATGCATGATCTACTTTAAGGTAAAGGCCATCTAATATACCAAAGTTTTGAAGATTTCAACCTAGTGAAGTGATGTGCCACTTCCAAGACCTGTTATCAAAGTACTCAACAAGAAGAAATCGAAAGTGGCATCTAGTGCGCCATACATGAAGAGAGAATAAAATTTCATTTTTGAAGATCTCTAACTACCTATCTAATGCGCCAAAATCTAGAGAATTTCAATCCTCCATCCAATGCGCCACTCCCTTAAGCAAGTGAAAACTAAGTGCAAACTAAACCAATGTTGAAAGGACCTTCAATACTTCATCTAATGCGAAATGTTGAAGAGGAGTCTTAGAGCATGATCTAGTGCGAAATGATAAGAGGATTTAAAAACTTGATCCAAAGCGCCACACATGTCAAATGCTAGAAGGATTCCAATCCTTGATCTGATGCGCCTAGAGGGTTATGAAGAAAGATCATGGTATTTCAAAGAAGAAGACTTCACCATGCCCATCCAATGTGAAATGCAAGGAGAAGGTCAAACACAAATCCAAAGAAGATGAAGAAGACCTCGAAGACGTTATCAAATGTGAAAGACAAGAGGATTTTAATTCTTGATCCAATGCGCTTGAGGGAGAAGGTAATTGCAATCTACAAGGAGATCATCAAGACCCCATCCAATGCGCCAATCAAAGGAAGTTATAAACATTTAATGATTTTACCTTGAAAAACGTGGAAATTGCATTTATTAAATAAAGATCAATCTAAATTAAATGTTTTGCACTATAATAAAGGAGGTCGGCCTAGGTAAGAGGTAAAGTTTTAAAAGCAAATTATGTATATATAACTCATCTCCTTTTCATTTTTATCATTTTCAAAGAGCAGATTTGTTTCCCAAGAGCAGATTTGTCTTCTAAGGAGCGACAAGCGAAGATCTGGATGGATGCTAAGGGGAAGATTCCCGAATCAAAGCTCGTCTCAAGATGGACAAATGTAGGAGACACAAATATGGGCAACAGCAGCTTAGAAGATATCAAGTCAGTCCTTGAGGAACCTAATGGAGGTAGTCTTGCTCGAGCCATCATGAGGAGTGGAGCCATTGAAGCTGCTTGTTTTCCGCCAGCTTTGCCGTGTCCAGAGATGATCATCGAATGTGTCAAGAAATATGATGTAGATACAAGGCAAATTATAGCCAAAGATGGAACAATATTAACTTATTTGCAAAAGGAGGCAGTTGAAGAAACTTTCAACATTCCAACTAAGGAGAGGATGATCAGTATCTCAATACAACAAGGTCAGCAGGAATATGATGTCGACTCCAAGACAAAGTTGCAGGAGATAAGGAGAGAATGGATGGCCAATCCAGCTATGAAGTTCAATATGAATAATCCTCCACAGTTCCACAAGTCAGATTTTCATCCTGAAATTGGATACTTGATCATGTTTCTAAATAGAATGACAGGAATGCCTCAATCTGCTACCTTTCAGCCTTGGATGTACTCTTTCATCAAGTCAGTTCTCAAAGGGAAGATGATTGATTGGGCTGGACTTATCAGTCAGAGTATACATGAGCAGTTCATCAATTTTGCTAAGACCAAGACTTGTCATATGAGTTCCTATGTGGTGTACCTTCTCGCGAGAAATGAAGTCTACTCAGGTTTGACCAAAAGAGAAGTCGGCATTGGGCCTAATAAATACCTATCGCATCAGTGTTATCCTCAGTTGCACCTCAAGAGTATCAATCATTATACAAGATTCAATGATGCATTTGCTATGTGTATAATGAAGAAACTAAGGGGAGAATTTCATAAAAGGTTGTCTAATGCAGCGAGAGAGTTCATTTCAGCATATGGACACTGGTATACTTAGCATGAAAGGTACACTTACCTAAGGATCCAAGGGTTTACATCATATCCATACAGATTACCCAGATATCCAACTAACAGGGTGGTAATGCTAGAGGTTACAAGGCAACTCCTAGAACTCATCAGGTTGCAAAAGTTGAAGAAAAAAGGAGGGATCCAATTTCCACTTCTTCTTGGACAAAATTTGGAATGTCCATCATTATCAGCAGCTGAATATTCTGAGATAGAGCTACAGGCATATCATTTGCAAACTCATGGCACCAAGAGGCTTAACTTTGATCCTTTTCGAGTTTGCTGGAAATACAACAGAGAATTCAAGCATGTCGAACAGTTGGAAGACCACTGGGCCAGTGCCCAAGATGAAGATGATCTCCGAACACTTCAAAGTTCGAGACTCACCTGGGATTTAGTTAGAGCTTCCAAAGTTTTCAGGATTCCAGACCAGTTCACTGAAGACGATACTTTGTTGATAGATGAATTTGATAAAATAAAGGATTTGCCTTATACAGTTGATTGGTCAAAGAAGGATGTGTCCGAAGAAGAATTGATAAAGCCGATCTTAGCCATGACACAAGTATGTATAGATCAGTTACTGCAAGAGATGAATGATGAAGGCCGAGTTCTTACTTTCAATATGATGGACTTGATGAAGGTCAACTGGATAGTATATTCACACTTGCATATCGTCTTGGGGAAAATAAGTCTTGGATAAACGACTGGGAGAAGACACTTGGCGTCTATGAGTCAAATGTAGCAGTGGCAGAAGGATCCATTAATGCGGCGACAAGTGTACCAATGGAGGAGATTGTTCAAATTGTGTCTAGATTCATTGTATCTCATAGTACTACTACATAAAGGGCATGTGATGTGGCTTCCTTATCTTCTTGGAAAGCGTGTCTTTGTTCTCTCCTTCATAGCTTCTTTCATTTAATAAAGTGAGCCTCCTTCATTTAATAAAGGATAGTTTGTTATAACTATTTGTGATGTGGCTTGATCTGGTCCGCTGATTTGGCCGATCGATCTTGACCCTTCTTTCCTTTGAGGTCTATAAAAGAGCTCTCATTGCTCTCATTTGAAGAGGTTGGAAATTCTGAAATTGTTGTAAGAGCTCTCTGAGATAATAAAGGATTCATTGTTTTGGTGATTCTATTTATGTTTCCGAGTGTTGCATGGTTTCAATTTTCAAACGAACATTAAGTTAAGTTATAAGTTTTCTTTAAGTATAAGTTAGTTAATGAAAGGTTGCTTTATTGCTTTGTAATAAAGTCTATAAGTTCATACCATTTGTAGTCTACGGCTTGTGGATTGCAGTGCATGGTTAGTCTGAACAATTGAACGTCAATTTGATCTTTATGCTTGTTGAATCTTTCATGAGCATAATTGATTTAAACATCTTGTACACCTTTGAAGATTGCACCTATCTTGTGTAGTTGTTTTATCTTGGCGAAACAGGATTTGTTCGATTTCACTTCAAGTAGTAAACGTCCTTGCATTTAGGATTAGATTAGTGTTTCTAAACCCTACATCTTTTGCCTTTTTTTTTTACCATTAAGTTAGGATTAGAACCAAAGAACCTCTATTGCTAAATCATACGCGTCAATTGTAGTACTTAGACTCTCTAGTATTCACTTCCATAGTCCTTGAAACAACAAGTTACTTGAACAATTGTGTAAGTCCCTTTGTTAACAGCAAAATCATACTTAAATCGCTGAGCTGTCTCTTACCGAAAACATCAAAAGGAACCTTGGAGTTATCTCGTTTGATCACCTAGTTCAGCATCCGAGAGGCTTTGCTCAAGAGGGAGTTAGATACTCAGTATTTTACTCTAATTGTTGACTTGTTGAAAAACAACCATCAACAGGTTCAAACCCAACGCCTCCACAATTCTTCACGTAACCCTGTAATTTCTCAAAAGCACCAGCCAAAATGACAAATCTGGTTTCCAATTCTTTAAAAGAAGGCATAGAAACAAGACCCCTAAACTCCTGGCCTGCAATTGGCAAGGTAGGGACAGGCCTTACCTCCATGGATTCCAATGCAGTCTCCATCCCATCTCTATATTCTTCTTTAACATATGCCCTAGCCATCAGCATCACCTTCTCCTTATCCCTAACGAAATCCAACACATTTAAAAAGAACATCAAGGCTATCTCTGTGTTGACATAACTACGCATTCTCGCCTCAACACAATCCGCATCCAGCACATCCAAAATGGCCTGATGAATGGCTCCAGATTGAATAACGAGGACCTTTTCAGCCGAATCTCAGAGATAGGGCCTCAAAAAGCCATTTTCATTTTTTCCATATATTGAAATAACTTAGGCTCCATGAAAAACCAGCAGAGAGCTCTACACTTCACAGCTCACTCTTAACATTAGAATGGAGGGAAAGAAAGATGGTTGCCAAGTCACCTCACCTCCACTGATGAAATAAGCAATTTTTAGGAAAAACACTTCACATAGAACTTGCGTACTGAAGACAAAAGGATGTAAACACTCAAATAAGTGAATTAGATAACGAATACATTAGGTACCCTAACTTCATTAACTCATTGTTTGAAAACTCGGTTACTCAGTAACATACCTTCACTTAAGTTACAATCATAGTACAACTAACCTCTTTAAATAGTCACAAATCTAGTGACCTATGAGGTATAGTCCATGTGGGATATATCCACACCTAAACATAAGCATTTAAGCAGTATTAAATAAACCTGCTCTTATAGACATTAAAGCACTACTGTGATGTCCCAATGTTAAAGCATTGTTTAAATTAAAGATTTAAACATCATGATAAACGATGGAATTGCTTTCTTGAAATATGGTGTTAGTAGTGTCCCTTCCATCGTCAATTTGAATGATATATATATATATATATATATATATATATATATATATATATATATATATATATATATATATATAAATAATATTTAATAGATAATATTAAATAATATATTATCTTTGATTGACAAGATATATTATATTATACAATAAATATAAATCATTGCAACTTTATTATATTCAATTATAAATTAGAATAACGGTATTATTATCATTGTAATAGATATTCACAAAAGGCAAATAATATAATATTAATATAAACATGATTATTAATATAAGAAATATAAATATAAATATTAATTTGAATATTATTCTAGCATGGCCGATCCACAAGGTAGCGATGAGTGGAAAAGGCCAGATATTAATAAAGGGAATCACTAATAATAAAAGGCAGCGGACTAGTAATGAAGGGATGCAATCTGCAGAACAGACGCATCCCCTCTCTAAAAGGCACCTCCGTTGATAGATATAAAGGTAAGTAATGTAAGGAAGAGGAAGGCATCGAATGAGGGAAGAATACACATCAGTTCTGAGTTCTGGTCTGCAGCAATAAGCATAAGAAACCAGAGATCAGGCAAGGACACATATTAGTAAAAAGGGCAGCAGTCTTGGTAGTAGCTAATATGTATAATCATGATGCTTATGTATTATTGTTTTATTATCCAATATGCATCTAAACTAATATAAGATCTTTTCATAATTTTATATATGTTTGAATTAATATGTTAATATGGAAATTTGTATGAATGATGTGGTTACCATGATGGAGGAAATGTGGGGCAAGAAGGGTACGGAGATGGGGCACTCTTCTAGGTATGCCACCCCAAGGAGGGGAATTGGATAATTCCAAAAGGGGCCAAGGGGGCTCAAAGGGTACTGCCCTTGGGCTTAAAAGAGATGGCTTCCAGGGCATCTTTTTGTGATCTCATTCTCCTATCATAGACATGCAAATTCAAAGTAACCAATCATAGGAGAAAGGGAAAGGAAATGACAAGATGAGGGGGAACGGGATAACAGATGCCTCATTAGGTAGACCACCTCATATGAATGGCATGCGCCACATGAGGCCAAGGGGGATGGTATATCCGCTCTTGGGCCTAGGGTAGAGGATCCGAGACACCCCATCAAAGTCGCGTTCCTCAACTCTCTTATGGTTGAGTCTCCTAGATAGTTAGGTTTAGTTGGATTAATAATGCCATTATGAGTTTGTTAATCATGTTAACTTGATTGTGAGAAATATTATCATAAGTATTTTCTAACTTGTTTGCAGGAATTAAATCAAGCCAAGGTACTCTCTGAATCTTTGTTTGCTTGGAAATTGATAATTTAGGGTAAAGTTAGTATTGTTCCTATAAGGGACATTACAAGTGGTATCAAAGCATCTTTCCTGCCATCCTGTGAATGATAGTTGACTTATATGCATTTGAGTGTATACTCTGTGACTTTGTATTTGTATTCGAGTGTATACTCTATGACTTTGTACTCAAATGTATACTACATGACTGTGTATGTTATTGATGTTATGGACAATGATATGAATTTGGCAGTAATTGGTCAAGGAAAGGATGAGGTTGGACTGCAAGGAGGGGGCACGGTGAATGAGCCCTCACTAGGTATGCCACCTCATGATGATGTTTAAGGACCATCGGTTAAGGACCACATGAGGCCAACGGATGATAAGGTCCTGCTGTTGGGCCTAGGGTTGAGGATCTAGGACACCCTACTGCAACCTCCTAAACTATTCCCACTTGAATCAATCATTGAAATAAATGAAAAGGAGGATCTTCAATCATAAGAGGAAGGGATGGTGTGATGGAGGGGAACGGCATAAAGCCCTCACTAGGTACGCCACCTCGTGATGATGGTTAAGGACCACATGAGGCCAACGGAGGATAAGGTCTTGCTGTTGGGCCTAGGGTAGAGGAAACTTGGGACACCTAATCACGTTCCACTCCCCCCTCTTTATGGTTGAACCCACATAGTCCTTGAGACTTGTTGCATTGTTATATATGATCTTTCTTATATTTAGAATTAAATATATTTTATTCATATAATATGGTTGCAGGTTTCCATGAACAAATTTATATACCACTTACATGATTTGAATAGATAATTTATTATACATGTTTTGATCTGATGAATTGTATTTCCAATGTTATCTAACATGATTGCAAGGCCTAAACCAGGATTTATTTTGCTTACAACATTGGATTGGTAAGTTGTAACCCTAACTTGTGATTCTAGGGCAAGATTTAGGGTAATCCCAAAAGGGGACATTACAATCTTCAAGATTCTATGGCTTGTGTGGACTATTATTAGACATAATAAATACAACTCAACTCTTTAGGAGCCCACAAATGGGGAGAAAGATCTTAAAAGAAATGTGGAAATTTATAATCAGATATATTCATCAAACTTAATTGTTCTATCCATTTAGAATGAGATCAAGTGTACAAACAAGCGATCTATCCCTCACTCATTGAAACAACGACGAAACAATCCAGTCCATATCATATGATCTACCTTGTAACTTATAACATTGATCTAGTGAACTTTGTCTTATGTTTCCTACATGTGATAACTAGGGCAGATCATTTCATCCAAGGGTCTTCTTCTCTTAAGCTCTTTAGAGTAACCCTTCATTCATGATTAAAGATCAAGGATATCAGTATTAGGTTCATAAGTACCTTCGATAAAATTAATACACATCAAGTTATACCAAATTTGTTACGTAGGATCATCCTCATTTACAAAACCTTGAATTAATCGATATTGTCTAAATAAAACAAATACTTTCCCAAAATTTGAGAAACACAAATGTAAAGAGAGGAGAATAAAACCCCAATGGAATTGAAAGATAGGACAAAATTGAATATTAGAGTAAACTTATAGAGGTAAGTCCTATTCCTTGCTAAGGAATGACTAACTATTGTACATCTTTCATTTAGCAATTTGTACATATATAGGTATAACAGATATTTGGCTAAGATAAGTGATTCAAAACCCTATTAACTCCCCATACGAAAACAACTTATCGCAAACCTTGTTTGGATACTTACACAAATTTTCTCTCTATGATATCATATAATCAAAACATGGTTATCTTTTCCTATCATCATTGGATTTGAACATAACTCTTCTTTGGGGTCAATAACTTATCAAAGGGTAAAACTACAAGATGACAAATACAAGATTGAATTTCGGGATCAAAGATCAATATGTCTTTTAGGGCCCTTATCTCTAAGGACAAGAGAAAACTTATCTTAAGTTATAGACATCATTAGTTACCAACGCTTGTTGAGAGATATTGGAAAATACAAACACATGAACCAAAAGAATATTTGCCATTTAGGGAACATCATCGACCTTATGATCTTAAAGAACAATGTGGAACTAAGGTAAGTATACTAACAACAATCCCTCAAGGGAATTGAATTGGAATCTTAAAGATTTTTATGATTGCTTGAGGACAATCAATCTTGGGCAGGGTGGACTGTGATGTCCTGATGTTAAGGCATTGTTTAAATTAAAGATTTAAACATCATGATAAACGATGGAATTGCTTTCTTGAAATATGGTGTTAGTAGTGTCCCTTCCATCGTCAATTTGAATGATATATATATATCATAGTTCCGAGACTTGCCAGGACTCGCCTGGACTCGGCGAGTCGCGAGTCGAGTGAGCCCAGACGAGTCCTGGGGACTCAGACCCGGACTCGGCCGAAAACTCGCCAAAACTCGCCGGGTTTTGGAAACTCCCCTGACTCACTTGAAAGTCGCGAGTCTCGTCAGTGAAACTCGGCCAAAAAAAAGTGAAAAAATCAAGAACACGATGACAGTATATTTCAAAATACATTTAAGTATAAGTTTGTATATTGAATTTCTTATACTTTAAATATTTTGAAATATACTGTTAGGATGTTTGAGATAGGTTCCAGATCCATGGGATTTAACATGCAGATTCTAGATTTTGGAAGACCCATCAGATTTCAGACTTAACCAATTTTTCAGGGTTTCAGGGTTTCAGACTTAGTCAAATTCAAGGTTTCAGTTTCGCACAAAAAGAGTGGAGGACAAATCACTGGATCCTATTGACTTGGATAAGATAGATCATATTGATTTGCCGAGTATTTGCTGAGTTTTTGTTGACTCGTCAATTTTGGCATCATTTAAGACCTACCATTTACGCCTTCGTAGGAAGGCGAAGGATGTAGGCTCCTTTGAGCCATAGACTTCTAGTTATTGTTTTGATATTTCATATTTGTTTGGAACATTTGATGTCATGAATCTCATATTCCATGAGTTTTGTATACATTTGACTATATTTATATATCTAAGTGTGCTATTTCCTTCAACAACTCAGCTACAATTTGCGTTTATACTTATCTGATCGATGTATACTTGTGTATGTGATCAAATTAGCTTCTATTTGATGATGTTATTGTGTCTTTAAGGTTTATTTTATAAAGGGTGCATGAAACAAGTTTTAAATCCTTAAAAATCTCTAAATTTCTTGGGTTTTTCACTTTGCCGAGTCTGCGCCGAGTTCGAGTCTCGGAACTATGATATATATATTAATAAACATATATAATACATAATATTTAATAGATAATATTAAATAATATATTATCTTTGATTGACAAGATATATTATATTATAAATTAAATATAAATCATTGCAACTTTGTTATATTCAATTATAAATTAGAATAATGGTATTATTATCATTGTAATAGATATTCACAAAAGGTAAATAATATAATATTAATATAAGAAATATAAATATTAATATTAATTTGAATATTATTCTAGCATGGCCGATCCACAAGGTAGCGATGAGTGGAAAAGGCCAGCGATTAATAAAGGGAATCACTAATAATAAAAGGCAGCGGACTAGTAATGAAGGGATGCGATCTGCAGAACAGACACATCCCCTCTCTAAAAGGCACCTCCATTGATAGATATAAAGGTAAGTAATGTAAGGAAGAGGAAGGCATCGAATGAGGGAAGAATACACATCAGTTCTGAGTTCTGGTCTGCAGCAATAAGCATAAGAAACCAACGATCAGGCAAGGACATATATTAGTAAAAAGGACAGCAGTCTTGGTAGTAGTTAATATGTATAATCATGATGCTTATGTATTATTGTTTTATTATCCAATATGCATGTAAACTAATATAAGATCTTTTCATAATTTTATATATGTTTGAATTAATATGTTAATATGGAAATTTGTATGAATGATGTGGTTACTATGATGGAGGAAATGTGGGGCAAGAAGGGTATGGCGATGGGGCACTCTTCTAGGTATGCCACCCCAAGGAGGGGAATTGGATAATTCCAAAAGGGGCCAAAGGGGTACCAAGGGTACTGCCCTTGGGCTTAGAAGAGATGGCTTCCAGGGCACCTTTTTGTGATCTCATTCTCCTATCATAGACATGCAACTTCAAAGGAACCAATCACAAGAGAAAGGGAAAGGAAATGACAAGATGAGGGGTAATGGGATAACGGATGCCTCATTAGGTAGACCACCTCATATGGATGGCATGTGCCACATAAGGCCAAGGGGGATGGTATATCCGCTCTTGGGCCTAAGGTAGAGGATCCGAGACACCCCATCGAAGTCACGTTCCTCAACTCTCTTATGGTTGAGTCTCCTAGATAGTTAGGTTTAGTTGGATTAATAATGCCATTATGAATTTGTTAATCATGTTAACTTGATTGTGAGAAATATTATCATAAGTATTTTCTAACTTGTTTGCAGGAATTAAATCAAGCCAAGGTACTCTCTAAATCTTTGTTTGCTTGGAAATTGATAATTTAGGGTAAAGTTAGTATTGTTCCTATAAGGGACATTACAACTACAAAGCATAATTACAATGAAACATCAACAAAAGAATATTTTAAATATTCCAACATTCCCTTTTAGTGTGAAACTAGAGGATTTACAACACATTCAGTTTAACATAGATAGTATATAGACAAGAAAGAGAATGTCATGACAGCGTGCCCCCCTTCATGACAAGCTCTTTGAGATACAAATGCTACTGAAACTTGATGAACTTACTCTGCGTCAATGGCTTGGTGAAGATATGAGCCAGTTGATCCTCTGTCCCAACATAGTAAATGCCTTCAGTTTGTGAGTGCCCCTTGGCTATAAGCCTAGCTTTGTATTTCTCAACTTCCCGTTCTAAAATGAACTTGGTCCTATAGACACACAACCAACGACCTTCTTACCTTTCAGTAAGTTGCACAACTCCGAAGTCTAATTCTTCATCAGCGAACCACATCCATCATGCGTTGCTACTTCCCAATGTGGATTGCCCTTGGGCTTCCCAGCACATCTCTGGTTCATGCAAATCTTGTACCTTAGCCATCAAAGCATAATTTGCAGACTGACTTATTGTCTTCCTAGTATCTAACACATCTACCTCTACTAAAGCATCACAAATGGGTCTGCCTGGCCCATTTAGGCATTTTACTGTCACTGCTAGAGGCTTCTAACCTCTACTATGTAGTCTCTTCCCCTTCAACTTGCTCAATGATTGTGCTTATATTCCCACTTCATCTATGTAGTCTCTTCCCCTTCTCTAATGCTCTTATAAGCATTAAAGCACTAATATTCCAACACAATTGGAGCCAGAGAAGTGTGCAAGCTGGCAGCTCCATTCAAGGAAATAATTACCTCCAACTTACCTCAATGCTTAAATGACTTGACAAGCATTAAACTTTATGGAATAGAGTCACTTATTGATCCCATCATATTGAGACATGGCACAAAAAGAGTTATTGCCCACTCACATGGGGAGAAAAGAAGATTAATTGGAATGGAATCTGTCTCAAGATTCCAAAAGCCAAAGGTCCCTCAACCCTTTCCACCTATCCACATTGTTGTCAATGATTAGTTCTTCAAGAGCATCAATACCATGATTGCCCAAGAAGTCTGCTATCTTGTTTGCCTCCCGAAAATAGTGGCCCAAAATATCTGAGAATGTTTTCGAATGTCTAGTTTGGAGAGCCTCTGCTTTGAATGGCATTAAGCATGACCATCAAATCTCCTTCAATGATAGAGATGTTTGATTCCTTCATGAGAAGCCAACTATAGTCCCAAGAGAAGAGCCTAGACTTCTACCTTGTTGTTTGTTCTAGGAGGCAATTTCCTGGAGTTGGCCTTGACAATGAGGCCAAAGAAACAATTACACATCCTACTCCTAAGAGGCCAAAATTACCCCGCGAAGCACCATCAAAATTCAGTTTCAAGAAGCCATTGGGCAGAGGCAGCCACTGCGCATCTTTCCTAGTCGTTTGAATTGAATCAACTCTTTGAGCCTCATGAACGGGGGGAAACTTTATGAGATTCCATTTTTGTACAATTCTTCTATCCCAGGAAGTGAAAGATTTGTTTTTTAACGGATTTGTTGGACCTAAGCCATCACTGCCTCTGAGATTGCAACTTCCAATCTAGCAAGAGAAACTCTTCCAATGAAAGAGAGATCTCCTAGAAAATCCTTTTATTTCTTTCTTTCCAGATATGCTAGATGAACAAGGAGGGGTTCGCCCACAAACTTGAGAAAAATAGCTTTGAGACACATGGTTGGCCAGCGAGTAAAAAGTTGTAGCAGAGTTTCTAGTAGTGCCCCAGACCAATTAAGCCTAGCACGCAACCACACCCAAAACTTTGCAGCAAATGGGTAATGATTCGCTGTTTCCTCATTTTCATAACCAAGAGCACATCTTGAAGGACCTTCAAAACCCAATTTCCTCAATTTGCCACTGTTGAGGAACCTGCAATGAATGGCAGTCCAAGAGAAAGTACCAGCCTTGGCCAGACAGGGTTTACTCCAGCAGGTTTTGACCAGCCACTCACTATCCCTGGAAAGAGCAAATCTGCCAAGTAGCCAACTTATCTCAGTAAGTTCCACACTTAGCACAGGCACAGCACAGTGCATCAGCTTCATTTCCAAAGTTTATCTTCCTTCTGTTCAGCTCTTCTTTCACTGAAATCTTTTCATTTTCCCAAAAGGCCATATGAGAGAAATCTTTCCACTTTATTATCAAAACACCTTGGCTGTGATTAGTAGAAAGGTAGTCGCAAACTTTCACACCTCATTCCTCTATCAAAAAAATAAAATTATTATGATATTAAAATACTTATTAGTATATGATATTGTTATTTACTAATATTAAATATTTAAATGTTTTAATAAACATTTAATCTTATATTAAAAACTAAAATAAAATTTTATGAAAAGTTTAAAACCATAAATTAAAACCTAAAATATAAATTGTAATGATTTAGTAACATTCAGACACAGGGAAATATAAATTTTAATAACTTGTATAAAACTAGAGATTATAGTAATTATAGTGCCTCAAATATAAATTATATACAAAAGTCTATCGTATAAGTTTATAACCTATCTGCAGCACGTCTTCTCCAACTCGGCCTAATCTTCCTTGCTCGTGGAGAGATTGGGGTCAAGCAGCCAGATATCTCTATTTGTCGGCATATATCTATTTGCATCTCTCAAGGTTTCTATCAATATGGGAAATAGACACACCTGCTCTGAGACGATATATGTAGACAAATTTGAGGCGTCATTGTATAAAACAATGAATTTTTTAGGGTTTTTAATCTTATGTGTCAGTAAAGGCAAATATTAGAGACAAATTTAAATGAATTTTTGGGGATTGTAATGATATTTTCCAGATTTCTAACTTTTTGAGTGTTATGTAGAGAACTCTGTGACATAGGCTTTCCTTGTGGCCCATCTCTATAATCTACCCAAGTGTACTCGATTTCTGTATATTTTAATTTTTTATACATATTTCTCCATAATTATCTACATGTAAGTTTTATTGACCATTTATAAGCCTGAATTGGGTTCAAGCACCTTTTGAGATTGCTCGCTGATAGCTGTCATATCATTACTTTCATTTGTTGGAAAGCGCATAAGTTATGTTCTCTGTGTTTGCAATTGAGTTTAAATGCAACTGAACGAAAATGCTACTCCTAGCATCATCACAAAAGTTTAGGCATTAAAACAAAGTTCAGAAAAGGTTATGTTTTGCTGGACTTGTTGATGATTGTTTTTCAACAAGTCAACAATTAGAGTGAAATACTGAGTATCTGACTCCCTCTTGAGCAAAGCCTCTCGAATGCTGAACTAGGTGATCAAACAAGATGACTCCAAGGTTCCTTCTGAAGATTTTGGTTAGAGACAGCTCAACGACTAAGTATGATTTTGCTGTTAACACACAAAGGGACTTATGCAAATTCTTCTTCACACTTGTTCAGCTTATTCCTCTTTTCAGTGTGGATGATGTATTCAGGGTCTCAATGATAAATAAAATGAAAAAGGTTAAGGGTTCAGAAAGTTAATCTAAGGTCAATGAAGCAATGATGTTGTATGAATAGACAAACCCCCTAAGTAAACCTAACTTCACTTCGCCAAGGATGCCTACAACTACATGAAGTTGGTGCAATCTCCTAAGGTTTGCGAATGGTTTTCAAATCATGAAGGTTCATATGAGCACCCATAAGACGGCGCAACTCAAACAAGCATCCACAATTGAACTTATACAAATTAAGCTCAGACTAGCTTTACACAACAATTCACCAGCGATGAATGTTAACAGCATGAGCTAGGAGTTGATCAAATATCCAATACAACATACATTACAACAATGAGCTTCTAATCTATTTTGAAACATCTCTCCATTTAATCAAGATACAAGAAATCATGTTACTCCACAAGATAACACTTAACACCAAACAAGTAGCTCCAATGTCTTTGCATTACTCTTGAGAAATATTTACAACAATTCCAAGTCCTCTCAGAAAATTTCGAGAGTCTCCTATTCTACTCCTAAAATCTAAAATCTATATGTTACAAATGAGGCAACAAGGCCTTTATATAGTGTCCAGTTTTACAATGAATGGCTAAGATCAATTCGATAGCCAAGGGTCTAGATTGTGCCACCTCAGAGGTAGTTACAACAATTTGCTATTTTTAGCATAAGAGAGGGAGGCAATGAAGGCACGTTTTCCAATGTGATAAGGTAAGGCGAAAGCATTTAAAATATTCCTCCACATAGGAATCCCTTTGACTTCTTTCATTAAATGATACATTGAATGCATTAAATAATGCGGCTAATTAAAATTGAATGATGTGTACTCGCCACATGGATGCCAACTCAGCATACTTTGAAAATTGTATCATCTTTGTGTGATGTATTCAATGTGATTGCTTGATCTTGCTTTGTACATTTCCTTGCAACTGGATGTATGATACTTGTGGCTCATTTGTCTAACTTCATGATTTTTTCTTCTTCTTGTAGGTAAGATATATGATGATCTTCTTTGTAGTACCTCTTGAAGAGTAAGTAATAGAGTAGATGATGATGATATATACTTCCTTCATGCAAGAGTACATGATGGAGCTTGCTTCATAAATCGGAGTAGAAGTCTCTCTTGGACTTGAAGATGAAAGGACTTGAAGTTGATGAAGTAGTTCTTCGAGATGATCTTTGAAGTAACCCTTCGGAGTGTAGAGATGATCTCTCAAGGAGACTTGAAGGCATTAGAAGAACTTGAAACTTGATGAATCTTGACTTGAAGCTTGGATGAATCTTTGAAGATTGAGAGATCTTAACTTGAAGCTTGGATAAATGAATGCTTCAAATCATGTTGCTCTTGATGAAGTACACTTGAACTTGATATGATCCAACATGATGTATTGATGTAGGAGACTTGAGGTTGATCCTTTAGAGTGGTGTTCCCTCTGCAACTTGAAGACTTCTCAGGTACTTGTCCTTGATGACTCCTTAGCTTCACCAACACTCCTTCCTTCAATGATGCAACTTGATAATCTTCAAAGGCGGCTAGCATGATGCTCCTTACTCCTCGCTTGAAGGTGATTCCCTGGATAACTCCTTAGCCTTGATTGATGATCCTACAAGACAAGATAAACAATATATCAATCACTTCATATGATAGGAATAACTTTAAACATGTAATAATCCTTTTCAAGCTTAGGCGTAAATATAGGTAAAAATAGGAACAAAGTGCGCCTAACACAAATTAGTCCCACATTCATAACTTTAAATGATTTCAAGCAATTGCAAGGGTTTAAAAGACTTCTCCCACTTAAAAGATTCATTCAAAAGGTGCTTTGTGATGTAATTCCTTCCAAGGCGCCAGAAATGGTTTGCAGATGGGTAAAAGGGCGCCTAACACTAATGAGGCTTCATACTTGTCATTTTCATGTAGTAAATGCTTTGGGAGGACTCCCACACCTAGGCACCCATTCAATAAAATCATTTCGCACAACTTACCCTTAGGCGCTCATGGTGGTATGGGGAAACAAGTCAAGGCACCCAACATTATGAAGCTGATTTTTCAATATTTGAATCAGTAAACCATGGTTTTGGCTTCCCCATTTCTAGGCGCCACCTTAGATTGTTTACAACTGAACCTTTAATCCTTATTCCTCCTAGGCGCAACTTGGAGTGTTTAAACATTTCCTTCTATACTAGGGCGCCACAAAGGATAATTCGATGCATGAAGGGCGCCTATCACCCTAAGGCGGAGTTTTGACAACTTTTCAATCAAGGCGCTCAAAGTGGTTTGCTATTGTATTCATCTCATGTCAAGGCGCAATTCTGAAGTTGGTTGGAATGATGGGAGGCACCCTGAGTTGCAGGCGCCATCTGGAGTCATTGCGAGTAGAGAAATGCGCCCAGAAAAGGAAGTCCAAGGAGTAAGGTATATTGAAAAATATATTTAAGTATAAGAAAATTTCTTATACTTTAAATATTTTTCAATATACCTTTCAGGATGTTTGAGATAGGTCCCAGATCCACTAGATTTAACATGCAGATTATAGAATTTGGAGGATCCACCAGATTTCAGACTTAGCCAATTTTTCAGTGTTTCAGGATATCAGGCTATCAGACTTAGTCATTTTCAGGATCTCAAACATCATGATAGGAGTTAGTTTAAACATATCATGCTCTTTCATGCTAAGGCGCAACTTTGGGTTAGTTTGAACATCTCTTCATGCTAAGGCGCTAATTGAATGGTGTTTTCCTCCTCCTAAATCTAGGCGCCAAAAATCATCTTCATCACCAATCCATTCTAGGAACTTTGATATAAGGCGCTCCACTAATGATTTGCTAGTCTAGGCGCTAATACATGTTGATATCAACGGCCAAGGGCGCCTCAAACTCTTAATCCACTTCCAAATTCCCTTAGGCACCATTTTGATGATCTACTTAAACTCTCTGAACTCAAGACACTCTTCACTCGATGATGACCCACTTACCACCTTCCAAGGCGCCAATGTAGGGTAGGCAATGTACTTATCATACTTGCATTCTTGAACTTGTTACCTGGGCGCTCAAAGTGGTGTGTTTCAAAGCATGAAGGGTGCCTAACTTGATATGAGTTATTCTTTGCTATTTCAAGGCTCTTTAACACCTGGTTAAATCCTTGTTTGATTATATCACCTTGGGCGCTATCCATCACCTAATCCACATCAAGGCGCCCAAAGTGGCAAGAGCAACAAGGATGGGCGCCTAAACATCACACTTCAACTCAAGGCGCAATCTAATGATTGTTTGAACATGGAAGAGGGCGCCTAGACTCCTAGATCACTCCTTTGTTGAATTCTTGGATACTTAAAGTCTTTTATGTCAATTTCAATCAAGGCGCCTTCTTTTGATGTGGTTGAAAGTGCATTCTCCTCTAGGCGCTAATGATGATCAACTGAAGGCGTTAGTTTGGGTCTCTAAACTTATACTTAAATATATTTTTCAATATACCTTACCTTGGCGACTTATACTTTAAATATTTTTCAATATACCTTTCAGGATGTTTGAGATAGGTCTCAGATCCACCAGATTTAACATGCAGATTCTAGATTTTTGAGGATCCACCAGATTTCAGACTTAGCCAATTTTCAGGATCTTCAGGATTAGGATACCAAACTTAGTCATTTTCAGGGTCTCAAACATCAGGATCAGGTCATCAAGGGGCTCTAAGACTCAAACACCACTGACTTCATCATGCAAAGGACATCATCCTGGACTTAGCAAAGCACTGGAATTCAAAAAAAAGGGGGGTGCCCATTTGCAATGGGGCGATGTGTGATTTGGTCACAACAGGACTATCATCTCAAATTAAATTTGCAGCTCACTACAAGCACCTGGATAAGAAAAGACAACCTCAACATATAGAATGCTTGTTGCTCGGCAAGCCTTTTCAAGCTGCAGTCCCCGGGCAAGCAGCACCTGCAAACAATGATTGTATTAGAAGGCATGGAACTCGGTCATTTTTAACATATGTGGCTACTTAGAATGAAGTAGAAACAAAAAAGAAAGGAATTTTTTAAGCCAGGTATTCTCATTAGAAACAACTAGAAATGAGAAAGTGAACAGTATGAAACCTTTTGCAACTGAACAAAACAATAGCCCTTACCTCTGCCACAAAAGCCAAGAGAGCAATGATAATCATGGCAATAAATGCAAAAACGTCTGGAACCACAAATTTCTGAGAAGAAAACAAGAACCTCAACTCAGCTCCATGTAAAAATTATATCATAGACATAATTAATCCCAATTGGTTATTAATAGTTGCTATCAAGAGATGCAACCTATCACCTAGATGGGACACACCCTATCAAACACACCCCTTGATTTGGATATAAATAATTAACTATTATAATTCTTATTATATATTCACCATGCATATATTAGTTATTACATATTTACTGTGTGTATATTTGTTAGGTACATGACAAGTGGTATCAGAGGTATATCTTCTAACTTGTGGTTTGCAAAATTGTTTTTGGTTTTTTTATTTTCCCTTGAAATTTCACCTATGTTCATTCAAATTGTGTCTATGATAGAAGAAAACTTCTTTGGCTTTTAGCACATTTCGTAGTGTTTCACTCAATTTTTTAAACCATATAAAGAAGAAAATGTTGGTGAACTGAAGAAATGAGATTGAGAGAAATTGACATGTTTACTCAGAGAGCACAACCTTGTATTATTGAAAATAGTCTAAAAATAAGTAGTAGTTACAAACCAAAAATTGATGGCAGTTACAAAAGACTCTGGTTACAACAAATAGCAGTTACACACTTATAACTAAAGCTACCACTTATTATATCAATAACTAATAGTAATCTAAAATTCTAATACCATCTTAATGACTAAACCAGAAACAACAAGAAGTTTGTCCTGAAATTTGAGAAGGAAAACAGGGCCAAGAGGTTTAGTCATTAAATCAGTAGACTGCTCCTGAGATGTGCAGAAATGGAGAAAAATATCTACACGAGCAACTTTCATGGCAACTGGCACTGTCATGTCCCCCTCCCGCTGCCCAGCTGTGATCAATTTGGATATAAATAAATTTGAGAAGGAAAACAGGGCCAAGAGGTTTAGTCATTAAATCAGTAGACTGCTCCTGAGATGTGCAGAAATGGAGAAAAATATCTACACAAGCAACTTTCATGGCAACTGGCACTGTCATGTCCCCCTCCCGCCGCCCAGCTGAGACCAATTTGGATATAAATAAAAAGTGTCTTTCGACACTATATATATATATATTAAGGTAATTAATAAAATCATAATATTTACAATGTTTAAAAATTTAAATTTTGGGTCGGCGCCTTATGAAGATCCAAATTCCAAATGAAGTAAGCCTAATGTAGATTTTTCAAACGGGGATAAATGAGTGCTCGAGGCTTGATCTTGGGGCATCTGATTTATGCGATTTTATTAGAGTTCGTCTTTACACATGAAGATTGCCACTTGAGAAGAAATCCTCAAGAGACAATATCACGTGTGTCGGAGGAGATAATAACCGGAAGACGAAGATAGTCTACATCCTAGGTTACTATACAGGCACACAGTACGGGACATTGCTAGACATCGAATCTGGATGGCCACATAGGGAGCAGACCGGATTTTGATATTCATTGTTGCTGGAATGAAATCCCCTGCACCAATATTCAGAGGAAGGCGACATTAAGGGAACTGCGTGCTAGGTGTTCCCTAAACTGTGAGCTTCACCTAAGACCGGATAAGAGTAGCGGAAATACATTGGCAACCAGTTCATTTTATCCAATAACCAGTGAGGAATGGCTGAGCGTAATAATCTGAGAAATACAAGAACCTGACCGCTCATCAGTTTCAAACATCACAGCAGCATTCCCTGAGTTTACTGATCATCATTCTCTGTAGGAGGCGAGGATACAAGGAGATCAAGCATTCATAATACCTTTAACGTCCCTGCAAGGAGCGCCACTATACAGAAAGAACATTACCCCTAGCGCAGCACTATCAAAACTGATCAGCGCCCTAACCAGAATAGTTTCAGATTGATTTCATGAATGATTACACATCAAAAAGGGTGTTACTGGGGCCAATCTTTGTAAGTCGATGATTGTATTATGGGAGCGTACAAACATGGTTCACCCCTTCATTTTGGCACGAATTTCTGGACTGATTCAATATAAATTTCTGAATTGAAATATTGTAGTCAGAATTCTGTATTGGCATATTGTTTGATCTGCATCATGGTTTCTGAGTAATAAGGTGACTGTTCATGAAAGATGCATTGATAAATCTTGGCAAAGATCTGATCTAAAGACACCCAATATATATAATTATGCCATTTGCATTTAACAGAGAGACCTAGGATATTACAATGGTATCAGAGCCTTTGATCCTGCCAGCCTGCAGGGTAAGGCTATCATTTTGAATGCAAATCCTATGTTTTTCTCAAAAATATCCAACAATATATAAATTATATATTTCTTATTTTTTGAACTGAAAAGATTTGCCTATCATTCAATACTTGTCAACAAATTCAATTCTTTAAAATCTTTTAACAGCAGAAAAGCAAAAAGTTTTGTCTTACAAACAAGATTAATATTTGACATCTACCAAGAAGGCTCTACCACTCATTACAACCATAAGCTGCACAATAGTGTCTAGTACCGTTGGTGCATTATTTTATTTTCTTGCATTTAATATATATACTTTATTGCATATTATGCACCTAGGCTAGGATAATCTTACTTAGGTAGATATTTACTTGGGTAGGTTGTAGTTTTGTATCACGTGACTTGTACTTCCTGATTTGGTAGAGATGTTCTGGACATGTGACTACATCTCCTTTATCCCACATTGGTTGTACATTCACATCTCTTGGTGGTGTATCCTCTATATATCCACCTCATGTACTCATGTATCTAATATATTCTATTGCATCCTTTGATTTGAATACAGTTTATGGCAGGCCCGAGAATGAAATGTAGAAAATATTGACAAATGAAATGCACAGGATTTAGACAACCAGAAAAACTATTCAATGAAAGCCTATTCAATTCAATCAAAATGTTGTAAATAGGCATTTTTGAATAAGTATATTGTATTGATTTTGGGTGGGTTGTGCCGGAGAGGTTAGTTGTCCTCCCGACAGTTTTGTTTAGTTGTAGTCGGTTGTTAGAGGTTGGCATTGCCAACCAACTGCTGACTACCTTTATATACTTTGTATGTCATTGTAATGGGGACAACACTTGTTCTGAATTGCCTATCACATTGTATGAGAGCATATTTGCATATAATATACATATCAGTTTTGTGTTGGCAAACGATGAGTAAATTGTTATGATGCTATTATATTTACTTTCGATGCATATTATGTTTATTTTGTATATTTCTATCCCGAGCCAGTAAGCAATAAACATTTGGCACCGTTGCCTATACGGAGTCAGGTTGAGTAGTCGATGATAGATGGCAGAATAATCGGATAGCCAATAGCAGAACTAGAACGAGAACCTAATGAGCATAGTGAAGATGATGCAAAAGATGATTTGACGCAAGACCTCATACACCTGTGGGATATATCAGTGAGAGAGCACGTAAGGAGGGAAGCAAATGCCAGGGAAGTACCTGAAGACCAAATCTGAGATAACCTAGTGGTGAACGACGAGGTTGGCAACCTCCTCACCCGTCTTCTGAGGCTTTTGGCGAGGCATTTTTTAATGCTACAAAACTTCCGTGTTGACAGAGAAAGAGAGCAATGCCGATAACAAATACTACAACAGTACGAAGAACATACGAAACAAAAAGAGGAACGCAACACTGATCAACGTCGGACGTCGAGCAATTAATGCCCTTATACCCAAACAAATACAGGGGACCACGAAACACTCGATCAAGAAACAAGGTCATTAAGAATACAAGAATAAAAAGAGAGAGGAGGTTAAAAATAATAGTTGAAGAAATAGAGGGATTACTAGTCGAGAGTGAGAGCCCACCCCGAGAGCAGAGCAAGAGTAGAAGCGTTAGTCGGAGCCGTAGTTGGGAAGAAAAGAAAATTCCTACTGTACAGCAAAACACAAACACAAATCAACACACAAACGCAGAGTGGGAAGAATTAGCGAGACAATTATGTCATGTCCCCATATTAAGGCATTGTTTAAATTAAAGATTTAAACATCATGATAAAAGACGGTTAAGTTGCTTAGTCGATCTAAATGATAGAGATAATTGTGTATGTATTAGTATTTAATACATATAACATTATTAATATATAATATTTAATAAATAATATTTAATAATATTATATTTTAATACAATATAATATATTCATAATGAAATATATTATATTATTATAATTATAAATATGTATATGAATGAATATAATATATAAATATAAAATATAAATAATAATATACATTTAAATATAAATATATAAATATTAAATTACATATTATATAATATATGATTATAATATAAACATATCTTATAAAGGTAATAAATGCCATATACATATCAAATAAGAAGGCAGAGGACATTCAAAAAGAATCATGCAAATTAAATAAGTTTCTTTAAGGCAGCGATCCTCCCTTATATAGTGCCCTCTTATTTACTTAGGATCGCTGCTGTAACAATAATGCACTACAACATACCAAAGTAATGGAAAATGAACAAAGTGGGTGAACCTCTTCACTCTCCAATCGGCCTCTAGTATGAAGTCTTCAATAGTGATGTTTGATGCAAATGGATGATGACATGTGACGCCTATGCTGCTGTCCCAATCTCTGCTGGCAGATCAGACACTCTAGATGATGTCAAGTGACTCAAATGATGAGTACCAAAGACTGCGCCTCCTCTACAAGCTGATCATTGTCTATATTGTTGCAAATCGCCCTCAAACAAAATCGGCCACACCAAGATGATGTAATTTAGCCAATGGTATCTCCAATACAAGGCGGCGGCCAGGGTTATGGCTGCTCCAAGGGCGCTGATTCCAATCTGATATAAAACAGATGCAAATGGACCTCCTTATGCCACAGATCTGATATGATTTGGTGCTCAAATGGTGCACTCAAGACAAAACATGAAGTCTCTACAAATCGGCGCTCACTATGGATCTTCAATTTTATCAACAAGTCTTCAACAATTATCTTCAATCAAGTCTTCAATGCAATTCAGCTATGAATGATGTGTCAATGATGCTCAATGAATCTTCAAATCTCCAATGAAGTGCAAATGTGAACTCTGTATGAATCCACCTCCAAGATGTGATTGGGTTTTCGTCCAACACACCACCTCCACAAGGGTTTTCATCCTAATACAATTGTCAAGCAAAAATGCGAAAGTTATCAAAGTATTCATCTTGAAATGAACCGTCAACCTTCTTTTATACTTGGATCTTCCTTTTCCTTCGTTGAAGCCGACAAATTCAAATTAAAGATTTGAATTACCTTTTTCCCTCCTTGTCGGCCAAAGGCCAATATTTTATTATTTTTAATTATCCAAAGTGGCCGCCCAAATTCAAAATATTATTTTATTATTTTATTTTCTCCTTCTCCAAAGTGAGCGCTCCACTAGACAATAATAAAATATTATATTTTTTCTCCAACTTGGCAGCTCCAATTAAATAATATTATTTAATTTATTTTTCTCATTTTTCCTCTTGGGCGCTCCAATTGATATTTTATTTATTCTCCCATAATTGAGTGCTCACATCAAATAATAATTAAATATTTATTATTTAATTTCTTTTTCTCCAAGGTGGGCGCTTGATGTCAAAATAATATAATATTATTTTATTTTCAAAACCTCCAAATGATTCACCCAATTCCACAAGTCATTATTTTATTATTTTTATCCCTTGATAATTAATGTAAAATTACATTAATTCATTTTCCACTTTGCCGGAAGTTGGCTGAGCCTTATGAAACAACTTTCCAATCTCCAAGCCTCTGAACAATGTTATCTTCTCCAAGCCTTAGCTCAACCATAATTATTCCCTTGTTTGATGAATTAGCCTACGGGAATGAGGATAGGCTAACCGAGACTCCTGTTCGGTGATCATGCCAGAAATAGGGACATGTCAGTCCTCCCTTCCCGGGATTGCTTGTCCTCAAGCAATAGCAACTATGGATGCTACAAAATCTGTTCTCCTTCCTAAGTCACATCCTCCAATGGCAAATCTTTCAATTTCACCAAATACTCACGGATCACCCTGTTCCTCAAATGTCACTCCCTTGTCTCCAAAATGCTATCAGGAACCAAAACCAAAGTGCCCTCTTCATCAAGAGGCGGAAGATCAGGCGAAGAAACAACTTTCTGTCCCAATGCCTACTTAAGGCATGAAACATGAAAAACATTGTGAATCTTGCTTCCTGCCGGCAACTCAAGCTCATATGCCAATTCACCAACTCTCCTCAGAATCTTGTATGGTCCATAGAATCGCGGCTTCAACTTCTCTGCACCACTTTTCTTCAATGTCGACTGTCTGTATGGCTGAAGGTGAAAAAAGACCAAATCACCAACCTCAAAATTCCTCTCAACTTTGTGTCTATCTGCATAAATCTTATACTGATTCTAGGCCTGCTAAATGTTATCCTTAAGTGCCTGAAGGATATCTTGACTATCCTATGTCAATTCCTTAGCACTGGGAGCTCTGCAACCTTCAAAAGCCAAATCTACAAATGATGGAGCATCATAACCATACAAGGCCCTGAAAGGTGACATGCTGATCGACATGTGATAGGTGGTATTATAACAATACTCACCCAAGTGCAACCACCTGATCCAAGCACGACGTTTCTCTGCAACATAGTTGCGAAGGTAACCCTCAACCCATTTGTTCACAACTTCTGTCTGTGGGTGATAACTCGTGCTCAGTGTCAACTCCGTTCCAACCAATCTGAACAAATCCTGCCAAAACATGCCGAGAAACCTACTGTGCCAATTGCTAACAATGGTCTTAGGGAGTCCATGCAACCTAAACACCTCTCTGAAGAACAACTTTGCAAGCTGAAGCATTGAATAATCTGTCGGAATCACAAAGAAGTGTGCATACTTTATCAACCTATCGACCACTACAAATATGCAATCCCTACCTTGAAATGTCGGTAGACCAGTGATGAAATCCATCGAAATACCTTCCCACCCCTGCTCTGGAATAGGCAAGGGTTGGTACAAGCCTATTGGGAAAGTATGCTCCGACTTGTTCTGTTGACAAGTCATACATTCTCTGACATGCTAAATGACATCATCCTTGAGACCCTTCCATGAAAATCTCTCACTTGCTTGTAGGTTTTGAAGAAACCGAGATGCCCTGGAAGTGGAGCATCATGTATATCCCTCAAAATCTTCTCTTTCAACTTCGACTCAGGTACCAAGTAGATCCTATCCTTGTAGTAGCTCACTATCGCCCATGATCTCACAAGCAAAAGTATTCTTGGAATACTCCACCAAAAGATGAGACTTCCAATCTACTGAAATTTTTGACATAGAACAAAGAGTAGGCCTCGGGGATAGAGCATCGGCAACCACATTGTTCTTTCCCTTAAACATACTCATTATCAAAGTCATATGCCTAAATCTTGCTCACCCATTTCTCCTACCTCTCATTCAAATCCGTTTGTGACAAAAAAGGCCTCAAACTATTGTGGTCGGTCCTAACCACAAATCGGTTACCCACCAAGTACTGTCTGAACTTCGCCAATGCATGCATGATGGCGAGCATCTCCTTACCATATAGGTGGAATAGAGCTTCTCTGCATGCCTCAACTTCTTGCTCTCAAAAGCAATAGGATGTCTATTCTGCATCAACACCGCACCAATGCCCTCACCTGATGCATCACACTCCAACACAAAGGGCTGTGTGAAATCTAGCAACGCCATCACTGGACAAGAACTCATCACCTTCTTGAGCATATCAAAAGTAGTTTGAGCCACATCTGGCCATCTGAATGCTCCCTTCGTGAGATCTGTGGAGGTGCTGCCAACTGTAAAAACCCCTTGACAAATCTCCTGTAGTAGCAACATAGCCCAAGAAACCCCCTCAAATCTGAAATGTTTCACAATGGTGGCCAATCCAGAATTGCCTGTATCTTTTCCTGGTGAACTCTAACTCCATCAACTCCAATTACATGCCCCAAGTAGAGAATCTCAGTCATACCAAATTCACATTTGGATGCCTTAGCAAAGAATGATTGTGCATCCATGATACCCAATACTTCATCAATATGCTGAAGATGTTCTTCCAAAGTCTTATTGTATATCAAAATGTCATCAAAGAACACCAACACAAACTTACGCAACTGCTTACGAAAGATGTGATTCATGCAAGACTGAAATGTAGCAGATGCATTTGTTAGACCTGTTATGTCAGAAAATGTCCCCTTGGGAGCTTTTCCCTCTTAAGGTTTAGCTCCCGGGTCCTTAAATTGCATTTAGGGCATCTTGCATGTTAATTCTAACTCCCGATAAGAAAACCCTTAAGTCTTATGGCAAATAGGACCTAGGGGGTGCTATTTTGATGATCACTGAACAAAAACAAGGGGGTGGACTTGGGCACTAGCGCCCTAGTTCTGCCCTATTTTGGGTCTGCCCTAAATTTAAATGTCGGTTTTATGACCGTTATTTAGGTCTTATGCCGACATCTCAAGTTTGAATTACAAAATTCTTAGCGGGAATGTTTGAAGTTGCATATGTAAGCATGATTAGGTTTCATTTGCAAACTAGAGATGGAAACTAGATGAGCATTGTGATTTTGTGAAAGTGATTCAAGGCATTCATTGTGTTGCAGAGCAGTACTTTGTTGTTATTGTGTTTGTATTTGCAAATTTGGTTCCATCTCCTCATGGCATGAAGAGCATCTTCCTTCCATGAGATCTACACTTCAAGGTGATATCTATTGTGTTTGTATTCATTTATCATTTGGATTTTTGCCTCTATTCCGCCAGGATACGCACTCTTATCTGACAATGGTGTTTAGAAGACTTGAATGTCTCTTCGGGGCTTGACCGAGGCAAGCCTCTAAACACCACAATCCCCTCCCACACTCCTTTGTGATTGCAGGTTACAAGTACCGAGTTTCGCGGAGTGGGGTTACGAAAAGGAGGTTGCAGACAACAGAGATTCAAGATCTGAGAAGTAGAGGACTCCGGTGAACATTCTTGGACTAGGGTGTTAGTCCCTGTGTCCTCCATTTTTCCTAAGGCAGAAACGAAAGATACAGTGCAGATCAGTGTCGGGAGAAGTTCTAGATTCAGTGACGAAAAGTGTACCTTGGACTAGGGTGTTAGTCCCTGTGTCCTCGACTTTTCCACTTTCCGGACTTCAAAAAACAATGAGTTAAATATCTCTATCCTTCACCTTGGTCTAAAAGGATTTGTCGTAATTCGATAATTTGCTTACTATTTGCATATTTAGGGTTTTAAGTGAAATTGAGCATTAAATTGAGATATTGTTTGATACATCTGAGCTTCCGCATCGTTCTAAGTGGCAGCCTAACCTGATAGTTGAATGCTCCTACTAGTGGAGATTCAACTCGATTGATATGCCTTTGAATGTTTGGTGTGAAGGGAGGATTTGCCTTTGAAACTTAACTAAACATAAACCCCCTCCTTTTTAACCCTATACATTTTGGTGAATCCGTGTTTTACTTGAATTTTGCACCTTGCTAAGTGTTATGTGATAGATTTGTATTCGAAAAATTACAAAAAAATTGAAAATTTTGAAAAAATTGGCATCTTAGGCTTGCATTTTAGCATAATTTGAATTATTTAGCATTTAATTTCATTAAATTTCTATCATTTTCATTAGATCTGATTTAAATTACAGAAATTCATCATTTAGTATTCACTTGCATCACATTTGCATGCTTAAATTGATAAAAATTGCTTGAAATTGTGCATTTTTCATAAAAATCTAGTTTTGCATTCGTTAGGGTTTGTAGTCAAAATCTTGTTTCATATTTTACTACCCTTTTCAAACACTCATTAGGACTGATTTCTAATTGTGGTGTTGCATCATAGTGGTTTTCTTGTAAAAATTTCATGTCTAGGGTTTGAAAACCTTGCATTTTCACTAGATTTGGCCTTATTGTCTCTTTAGAATTGCACTACAAGAGTATTGTAAGGGATGTTGCTGCATTAATTGGTTGTTATCAGGGTTATTATCTATTGCCCCTCCTCATACTCCTTACAACACCCTTTCTATTAGGCTTTTGCATTGAAAATTTGTGAAAATTTGCATATTTTAGCTATATTTTCGCTAGGGTTTGACTTAGATTGGCACTATAGGCATGTTGTGACGGATTTTATTACATTAGGTGACTGATATTACTATTAAAATCTGCTGTCCATCAAAATTTTCCTCACAATACCCTTTCTCTTATTCATTTGCATTGAAAATTGTTGAAAAATCGCATATTTTAGCACATTTTTACTAGGTTTTGGCTTATCGACTCCTTACACTTGCATCAAAAGCGTGTTGTGAAAGATATTGCTGCATCATTGGATTGTTATTAGGCATATTATTTTCTGTCCCTCTTGAAATTCTTCACAATACCTCTTCTCCTAGTGATTTGCATTGAAAAAAGTTGAAAAATCTAGCATTTTAGGTCATATTCATACATACTTTTTTGCATTAGTTTCTTGCATAAGTTCTGAAAATCTTTAAAAGCTGATTTGGAATTCATTTAAAAACATACACATGGCTTCTCACTACAACGATAATGCTAGGCTTCCTCCTAGGCCTCATTTGAAAAGAAGAGTCCCTAAACTTGAAATAACATTTACACCTCATGACAAAGAAATGGTAGATACTGAAGGGCCTCTTTACATTACAGTGAAAATAATGGAAAGCCCTGTGGATGGAACGCTTATAGACCCTAATTGTATGACTAATGTGGTTACAGAAGAGTTTCTTCTTAAGCATGATTTGGCACAAGACAATTATCAACCGTCAGATTTGAGAATTAAAACACATAATGGAGCTTTGATGAATACATTTGGAAAGATAACCTTGTTGGTCTCGGTTTATGATAAAGCCGTGGATTAGTTATTTGATGTTATCCCCTTATCCGACCTCTTCTGTGTAAAACTAAGACATCCATGGCTTAAGGCTATGAATGTCGTCCCTTCAACTATTCACAAATGCTTAAAATTCCCTTTGCATGGAGAGATCCGTACTATCCGTTGAAATTCATATCAACCTCCGGCTAAGAGCAAGAACTTCCCTCTTGATTACTTTTGGCCTCAACCTGATACAAACCCTGAGCCACAAAGAGACCAATCTTTCCTAAACTATAGACGATACAAAGAAAACAACTAGCTAGAGTGGCTAGGCCTCCTTTACAAACAATGAGGGAAAAACATGTATTTGAAGATCCTCTTAGAGCAAAAGGAAAACGACAAAATGACATAAGAATTACACAAGACTACTATGAATATGATGAGATAATTGGCATGATAGATGTAGATAAGGAAAAGTTTCATAACTCACCTCGTCCACGGAGAGATGGTATCTATGTTGAGGTCCCTCCCCCGTCATCCTTACAAGGATCGGGAGGTTTTCATCGACAACAAAACATTCCACCAAGACCAATAAAATTTGAACATGGTGCTTCCTCCTCTAATGTTCCAAACCCTATGGAAAAACATGACAATGCCTTTGAAGAGATAAGTGGTAAGACAAGAAGGAATAGACAAGCAAGAGAAAGGAGGAGAAGACAAGCTTTTGTCCAATGAATTGCAACTCACCAAGAAAACATTCATCCTAACATTGAACCAAACATAGAAAACCTTAACACTAAACAATTGGAAGATAAGAACAAAAGTTGGGCCATGGTACCTTACACACCTCTTTCCTCTAGCATTCGAGATTGGGAAGAGGATGATTTGCTCATTGACAACCCTTAGTTTGGTTGTCCCTACAGGTAAGTATTTCTAACCCTTTACCTTTATGTTGTGTTTCCCTCGTGATGCGTTATGTGTTGTTTAGGCCTCCTAGGATGACCCTTGATACTCTCGTAAGGTCAAGGATACCGGGAGACCACCTCTGTTGTAACCCTTCTTCTATTTTTATCATCATTCTTCTATATCGCTTCTCCTCCATTTTCATTGTTATATGTTGTCTTATGGACATAGCGTTGCGGTTGGTGACTTGGGGGCACCCTCCTACGTGATTGTCCCTAAGGCCCTTGTTTCTCCCCTCTTAATTTAATGTTTTGCTTATTCTAATGGTTCTATCTAGCGGGCGGATGACGAAAAACAAATTATACTGATGCGGACCTAGCATCCCTTCAATGAGAAATAAAAAAATGGACCTAGTCCATGCATGACGACGGGGTTGATATATATTATCCTACGCTTGGCTAGTAGAATCACTATGTGTGATCTTGATGTTGTCTTATCGCACTTACAAAACATAACAATACTGCTGCTCCGTGCACTTTGTCTATCTTGAATCTTGCTTTCCTCGGCTTTCTATGTGAATGATCATATACATTGTTGTTTATCATGATTATATGGATGCTAACACGTTTTCTTGCAAGAAATTGTGTGTTTGTGGAAACATTTGGCGATCGTAAAGTACATGTCACCTTCGGGGCGCATGGGCTTTGCGAGAGCTCGTGTTCCCTTGTGTGTTTTCTTCCTACCTTAACGTGCTTGATATCGGTACACGATATCAACCACCTTAAAGTGGGGGCATATAAGGTAAGCTGTCTAATTTAGATGCTAGCAAAGTGTTTGTAAAGCTTGAATCTATTGCAATCAGTTAAGCCCTCTATGGAGGCGGGATATCGCGTATATCCTTTTTATCTTAAGCCCTCTGCGGAGGCGGGGATGGTGTATTTCTTGCGGAGATTGCACAATCCTGTCATTTTCTAAAAGTCCTTTGCAGAGGCGGGGAGCGGATCTCAGACTATCTTAACCCTTAAGCATGTCTTCGGCGATTGTTGTGGCGAAGCCCAATCGTCAGTGTGCCCTGTAATGTGCCTGAGATGGCTGCGAACCTTGCAATAGGTTTCTTCCATCGCTTGTTTGCCGTATTTTCTCCATGTCTTCTATGTGTGTGTATGGCGTGTGTTGGCATTTCAAATCGCACCTTTGGAATGCAAGTTGGAAACAGACAGCTATGCACAGATAAACTACTCTCCTATTGTGAGGGGGAGTTCTCTTTTTGCTGATGTTCGCTGAAAAGATAAATAAATTAAATTTTGCCTATCTACTTTTTGATTCTCAGCTGCGAGCACAAGGTTATAAAACTCTTTTCGCTGCAGCAGAGGTTTTTCCTTTTTGAAACTTCTAACTACAACTAGGCCTAAACTAAATGACGCTTTTGATTGTCTGAGTAAACACAGAATACAGAAATCAAAAGTGGACAAGGAATGATTTGTTTTAACATAAAAACTTAAATAAATTTCTCCCAGATTCACATCATAAGACCCATTGTACTTTAATGATGAAAGCTAAAATAAAATTTACATAAGCCACACATCTAACGACGAAACTTGATGATTAGTAAGATAGAAAATCAGAGCAAAAGGCAGGCATGAGACTTCTATTCCCAATATCATAAAGTTGATAAACTCCAGGACAACAATATTGTAGCAAAAGGCAGGCATACAATACGCACTCAAACACTGGAAAATAGATAACACAGAATGAACGAGCACTTGGAATAACAAGTTCTGCAGGCTAGAATAGGCACAGCAAATTTGCTATCACAATTACCATTACCGTTACTTACAATGCGCAAGGTTGCCCTTATTTATACTAAATCAAAGGAGTAGGGAACCTTAAAATCTCCTTGATTTTATCTAACTTGCCAACTCGCAAGCTTTATTTCTATTCTAGGACAAATATTACAACTAACAAACGCTTTAAAACAATTTGCTTTAAAGCAAAGAAAACTCCAACTATTACAAAATGATTTTTTCCTCTTTTAAGGATAGATAAGCTTTGGATGAAAGCAAATGCTTTAAAACAAAAAGCATATGATTTAAAGCTACTTTCTTTTGAGTCACATCCTCATCTACATTCTTGCTTTATGGTGATGTCATCCATAAATATATTGCTGCAGCTGCCTATTTTCAGCCTTGAGGGCTACTTCATCTTCTCCATCATTCAACACTCTCTCTTTCAGATTATCTGTTACAACTTCAAGAGATTCACATCTATGTGTCGAGTACTTCTACCAAGATTGGCTCTGAAAACCTTGAAGACATCCACGTCCAATGCAAAACATTCTGCTTTTCTTTCAACCACTTTTGAGCAACCTTTTCTGATATTTTTCTTTATCATTGTGCCACACCCTCTTGCATTCTTCAATTGAAACAACCAAGTTCTCCCTCCATATTGGTATTGAAAAACACTTCTCAATGTCGTTTGGCCTGAAGCTGCAGAGCACACGTCCATCTGCTGATTGAATTTCTCTTGTGACCAAATTGTAACGCTTCATACAAGCAATTACGAATTCAATACTTTGCACCGTAATGGGGAACGAAGCTGCTACAAGCAACTCGGAGTTACCCAGATTCCTAATAGTACTGTTTCCTGCATCTTCCAAATGATGTAAATTGAACACTGGAAGTACCTTATACAAATCTGTCTTGAAAGTTCTCAGGTAATCGTGAACCAACGCCGTTTTAGGCTTGATCTCTGTTGGAGAGTATTGCATACTGAAAGATTTGAAGAATGACTATGAACATGCCTATGTCAGAAAAATCTTGGACAAAAGGCTGAAAATTACTTGCTGATTTCTTCTAAAAAGCAGAATGTGAGTAAAAAAAGTTGGCGCATGGGTTTTGTAGACAATTCCATTTTGAAGTAACCCAGATTGTTGGATTTTGAAAAAGCTGAGGATTTCCCGAAAAAGCAACAAAAAAGCAAATTCCCGGAAAAATAAAATTTCCCAATCTTCAAGAGGATGAAATTCTGGATGGACCCATCTCGATGAAAATTGAAAAAGCTTCAGCCCTGTTTCTGAAAAATGATCCCCTAGAAAAAGGACCTTGAAAAAGCATGCCTCCTTGCTTCCTCATCCCAAAACTATGAAGAACGCTGAAAAAACACTTCATTTGGGCCTTTGAATCTCCGTCGAAAGAAAATAAAAATCTTCCTCCATTGGATGCAACCTGCAAAAGTAATGAATAAAAGAGGCCAAAAGCTTGTCTTTATAAAACTTTAGGGCAAAAAAACAACTTTCTTTGTGAAAGAATAAAGCTTGAATCTTATCCATCATGAAAAAAACATCTTTTAAAACACAAATCCAAGTAGATATGCTCGAATAGGAAGAATCCCTATTTTATAGTTGTCTATGGCTTCATGTGTGAGATGATTAAAAATATCTTCTTTGATGATGTCATCAAACACGCGAGGTTCAAAAGTGTTAGCCAATTTTCATTCGTTTCGACACTTTTGCACTCATTTTGACTCCAGTATAGCCTGTCTTTGACTTCAACAAGATGGCAAACTGTCACCGTTTGACTGAAAAAGCTGACTGATCATGGCACCTTGAAGATTTATCAATTCTGATTTCATCCCCAGCCTCGGACTTACGATTTGACGACGTTCAAATGCAAATCTGACCTCTGAAACCTGTCGCCAGATGAAGTTTTGGAAGCGGCTGCGAGAAAACACTGCCAAACATGAAAATTTTCTAAGGCATGAAAACTTGGGCGCCCCCAGCCTCCAGGGGCACCTGGTTTTTTGTGCCTTAGCCAATTTTTTGGAAAATTTTAACTTTTTCAAATTTTTGATTTGCGTGCACGTTCCAATAACTGAAGACCCCTGTTTGGCTATTGATTTCTGCATGCCGGAGTAAAACTGAGTCTGATGATATGGCAAACAGGCAAGCCTGATGAAAACTAAATTGATTGTATCCTCTGTTTGCCTTGAAAAACACGCCAAACTGATTTCCTATGAATCTAACCAGGCTGATGGAGGAGTTTTTGTCGTTTTCTGTGAAAACATGGAAAAATGACTAAGGCATGAAAAGATGGGCGCCCCTGGACTCCAGGGGCACCTGGTTTTTTGTGCCTTGAAATTTTTTGATATTTTCAATTTTTCATTGCATTCCTCGATTTCCGTGCTAACAAGTCCTGTTTGATCATCGTTTTCTATCGTCCGAATGACTGCAGAAGTAGGACGGGAGGTGCATTGATCTGTCTGAACATACCTGAGATGACATCCCAGCTTTTCCAAGCTTTCGACTGAGTTTGAACACCCAGAAACGGGCTGATGGAGGTTTTTTGACGTTTCTTGAAAAACGCATAAAAAATTCTAAGGCATGAAAAGTTGGGAGCCCCTGGCCTCCAAGGGAACCTGGTTTTTTGTGCCTTAGCCAAATTCATGATTTCCAACCTCTGTTTGCAATTTGTTCCGTTTTGCGTGCCGACAACTGCTTCCTGTTGCTGATTTCGAGGTCTCGCCAGTCAACTGCCACTGGATGAGGGATGGACTGGATAGCTTGGGTACATTTGACGTGGATTCCAGCTTTTTAGGGCCTATTGACCAAAATGACTGCTTTTGTCGACCTCGGAACTGACCGACAGAGGCATTTCTAGCATTTTCTTGAAAAATGCGAAAAAATCTAAGGCATGAAAAGTTGGGCGCCCCTAGCCTCCAGGGGCACCTGGATTGTAGTGCCTTAGTAAAATTTCAAGATTTTTAACTTTCCTCCTCATTCCGGATCCATCCTGCTCCGTTTCCCTTTCTTCGTCAAATCGATGACTATTTGTCAGTTCTGCGTTAGCTGAACAGCCCGGAAGACTTGAAACTGATCTCCGGCAGATGAACTTCCATTGATGGCTTTGGAGCTCGTGCTTCGCCTTCTGAAAAAGCAGAATTGACCCAGTAGAGAAAACTTGACCTTTTGTAGATTCCGTTTGGACCACCTTGATCGTGAAGCAAAATCAGCGAATCAAAACAAAACACGACACCTGAATAGGAGATTCTATTTTTAGAAAATTTTGCCAGCATCCGTATCTCAAGAAACCCAGAAAACCTAAATTGGCGTCTATTTTTAGAAATTTTGACTTTTTTGACTTTTTGACTTTAAACTTTTCTAGACTTTCTCAAAATGCCCTAATGAAGGAAAATTTTTGATTGGGTACAACAGCGTGTTTGTTCCCAAGCATAGTTTTAAAGACTAGTGGCGATGAGTCCCTCCTATGCTTTGAGATTTATATGGCGTGCTTGATTTGTATGGCGTGTTTGTTCTCAAGTGCAATCTTAAAGACTGGTGGCGATGAGTCCCTTCTGCACTCTGAGATTCGTTTTGCGTGTCTGTTACCCCATATGCAGTCTTAAAGACCTGTGGCGATGAGTCCCTCCTGCATCTTGGATGGTGTGTTTACTTTCCTTGTATTTTCATTCCATATATGAGAAAAGAAAAAAGAAAATAATCACTGCATTCACTGTATTCACTGTGTTTTGTGTGTCTTCAATGTTGTCTTCTCCATGTTTTGCGTGACTGTAATTGTCTTCTCCGTGTTTTGAGTGCTTGTTACTGTCTTCAACGTGTTTGGCGTGTCTTCACCGTACTTGGCGTGTTTGCTGTGTTTGTTGACCTTACTTTAATGCATGTATTGGCCTTGTGTTTATACATACATTAAAGTGGGGGCTAAATGTTAAGTCAGAAAATGTCCCCTTGGGGGCTTTTTCCTCTTAAGGTTTAGCTCCCGGGTCCTTAAATTGCATTTGGAGCATCTTGCATGTTAATTCTGACTCCCGATGAGAAAACCCTAAAGTCTTATGGCAAATAGGGCCTAGGGGGTGCTATTTTAATGATCACTAAACAAAAACAAGGGGGTGGACTTGGGCCTTAGTGCCCTAGTCCTACCCTATTTTGGGTCTGCCCTAAATTTAAATGTCGGTTTTATGACCATTATTTAGGTCCTATGTCGACATCACAAGTTTGAATTACGAAATTCTTAGCGGGAATGTTTGAAGTTGCATATTTAAGCATGATTAGGTTTCATTTGCAAACTAGAGATGGAAACTAGATGAGCATTGTGATTTTGTGAAAGTGATTCAAGGCATTCATTATGTTGCAGAGCAATACTTTGTTGTTATCGTGTTTGTATTTGCAGATTTGGCTCCATCTCCTCATGGCATGAAGAGCATTTGCTTTCCGTGAGATCTACACTTCAAGGTGATATCTATTGTGTTTTCATTCATTTATCATTTGGATTTTTGCCTTTGTCCTGCCGGGATACGCACTCTTATCTAACAACGGTGTTCGAAAGACTTGAATGTCTCTTCGAGGCTTGACCGAGGCCAGCCTCTAAACACCACAACCCCCTCCCACACTCCTTTGTGATTGCAAGTTATAGGTACTGAGTTTTGCGGAGTGGAGTTGCGGAAAGGAGGTTGCAGGCAACATAGATTCGAGATCTAAGTAGCAGAGGACTCCGGTGAACATTCTTGGACTAGGGCGTTAGTCCCTGTGTCCTCCATTTTTCCTGAGGCAGAAACGAAACATACAGTGCAAAGCAGTGTTGGGAGAAGTTCCAAATTCCGCGACGAAAAGTGTACCTTGGACTAGGGCGTTAGTCCCTGTGTCCCCGACTTTTCCGCTTTCTGAACTTCGAAAAACAGTGAGTTAAATATCTCTGTCCTTCACCTTGGTCTGAAAGGATTTGCCGTAATTCAATAATTTGCTTACTATTTAGCATATTTAGGGTTTTAAATGAAATTGAGCATTAAATTGAGATATTGTTTGATACATCTGAGTTTCCGCATCGTTCCAAGTGGCAGCCTAACTTGATAGGTGAAGGCTCCTACTAGTGGAGATTCAACTCAGTTGATATGCCCTTGAATGTTGGGTGTGAATGCTCCTACTAGTGGAGATTCCACTCAGTTGATTTGCCTTTGAAACTCAACTAAACATAAACCCCTCCTTTTTAACCCTAAACAAGACCAAATGGCATAACCAAAAACTCATAGTGTCCATAGTGGCATCTGAATGTTGTTTTATGAATATCCTCCTCATGGACACGAATCTGATGATACCCCGAACGAAGATCAATCTTAGAGAAGTACATGGCCCTGTGTAACTCATCAAACAACTCATCGATCCTGGGAATAGAATACCTATTCTTGATTGTCTTTTTATTCAGAGCTCTGTAATCAATGCACATCCTCATTGTGTGCCATCCTTCTTCACCAAAACAACTGAAGATGCAAAAGGGCTGGAACTAGAACGAATGTGTCCCATCTCAAGCAACTCCTTAATCGTTTTTTCAATCTCTTCCTTGAAATGTCGCGGATGATGATAAGGTGTAGTGATGACGGGCTTGGAGCCCTCCTCCAACTCAATGACATGCTCAAACCCACGATTTGGTGGTCTTCCAGGAGGAATTTCTCCAAACACCATACTATGCTTATCAAGCACTGACTGTATATCCACATGGTACTTCTGACTACCGGAAGAAGATTTGGATGATACAAAACATTGAGCTGCCCACGCAACATCATGTCTGAACAATGCCTCCATCCTTTTTGTTGTCACAACTCTGGGTCCTCCATTTGAAAGTGCTCTCAATACAACCTTCTTCCCTTCGTGCATGAATTCAAGTTCCATTTTCTGGAAATCCTGTACATATCTGCCAAGTGACTGTAACCATTCAATCCCCAAAACAACATCAATCTTTCCCACTCCTACCACATAGAAGTCATAAGTCAATGTGTAGTCACCCATTCAAATGCTGAGCTGAGAAACCTTCTTAGTGCAACTCATTTTGAAACCATCTGTAACTGTCACACTGAAACCCTGAAAATCCTTAGCTTGTACTCCTCTCTTCATTACTAAGCCCTCATTTATGAAGTTATGAGTGGCTCCAGTGTCAACCAAGCAAGTGACCCTTTGTCCCTTAACAACTCCCTTCAAGCGAAAGGCATGATATTTCGGCACTCCTGAAATAGATGCAATAGTGACATGTCCTTTGTCATTTTCCATGTTCATCTCAAGCTCCACCTGTGACTGCTGCTCCTCATGATCTATGTCACTATCCAAGTTAGTGTCTTCAACAGACTCACTCTCATGGCTCTTTGCAAGAAAAACACGTACCTTGCCTTTTGTCATGTCCCTTTCTCCGGAATGGTCACCATCTTGTATATTGTTGCACCTTCCAATGGATTCAAGGTATTGAGAGAGGTTGGGTTTCACCATCGGGGCTATCATTTCGCTTCACAGGATGTACGGATGATATCACTTCACCCTCATAGGTACTTGGCTTAGGATGATCTGCTTCCTCCGGAGCTTTCATATGCATTCATGCGGGAGTTTGGATTTCATCATCATTACACTTGGGTTACCTTCATACGGATGCTTCATCAGGATCATAGGGTCATGGAGTTCATCATACTTATTGACTTCATCATGGATGTTGTCCTTTATATATTGGGCTCCTTTGAATGGACATCTTGCCTCAAGTACATCATCACAGAGAATTATTATCCACTTGGGCAAAAAGCAAACATTAATCATATACCTCTCCTAGGCGCTCATAGATGACGTATCATGTTCCTTAACCAAGCACTCGATGGGGATATGACATAATACCATTACTAATATCCTTAGCGCTTGGAGGAGAAGAAATTAATAAAATAATATCCTTTATTTTGCATTGATTTGGGCGCCAAGACTTCATATGCCTAGGTCGACCCTATAGAGAGGAAGATTAATAATTTAAAAATTGCTTTTTATGCCTGGTCGGCCAGCAAGGAAAAGGAAGCAGAGTTGAGTATAAATAAGAGGTTGTTTGGCACTTCAAAAGCATCAATCAAGCATTAATTCACTTCTGATTTCTACAGATTAGCATAAGGATTTCAGTCCTTTGCCTAGCATTGAGGAGATGGCCCCTCACTTTGAATGGTGATGACCCCATTCACATTCATTGGGAGAATTCCACCATTGGAGTTCACTTGCACTTAATTGTTTGGAGCAGATTTTGCAGAGCAGAAATATATATCAGCTTGGAGAAGCATTCTTTTGGACTTCATTGATATCAGCTTGAAGAGCTAGAGACATGGCGATCTCCCTAGAGCATAACCGAGCATCTTAAGGGAGGTTTATATGCATAATTGTGAAGCGAACTGGGAGAAGAACACTTACAGTCAAGAGTGACTTCATAGCAGGCCAGCAATTCATCATAAGGCAGTCCACTTCCATACCTACAGCTGCGCCTAGGGTTTTTACACTACCTCTTGGTTCACATTTATGATATTTGGTATGTACTTGTTCCTTGAACAAGATTATATGTTGCTGGGCTAATTCGCCCTTCTGGATACTATTGTATGAGCATTTATATTGCGGTAGATATTATAATCAGAGCAGATCAGAATTATATACAGTTTCAGGAGTATGGATTTTATATGTTCATGCCATGTTATTATCATAATGTCTTGACAAATCATGCTATAAATCATATGTGCACTTGGGCGAATTTGTTGATGATAATTTGCATTGATTCAAAGGCATATTACGTGGTGAATTCATATTTTGCTTCAAGTCTGATTTTCACAGCAGATTCTAGGGTTTTAAGCAGAAAACTAAAGTGCAGAAGTCTAGGGCAGAATTCAGAAAACTAATTGCAGAAAATTAGGGCAAATCCTATTGGGAACATCACAGTGGTATCAGAGCCACAATCCTGCCACCCTGGAGGGTTTTCCATGGAGTTTGCAACCATGAGCTCATTTCCGTTTCATAAGGAGTTGTTGAGGGAAATGATTGATAGTCAAAAAAGAATGATGGAGAGCCAGCACAGAATGGAAGCACACCAACAACGAATAAATGCAAGCATACGACAAACAAGTATCAATATAGAAAGAATGTTTCAGGCTTTGACTGACAACAAGCCTAGTCAGAGAAATGCTCAATCTGGAAGAACACACACCATCAATCCCAAGAAGGAAAAGATCAAGTATTCCGTTCAGGTTCAAGAGATTGAAGATGAAATAGTGATCAACAATCTTCATGAGGAATTTGAGAAGCATGTGGATAGAGAACAAATTTATACAAGTGGCATAGAGATTGTAATATTGGAAGATGAAGAAAAGAATGCACAAGCTGAAGATAAATCAGATAAAGAAATTTCAGTTGGTCATACCATAGTTGAAAAACTCGGACTCGGCAAAAACTCGGCAGACCCAAAATTTTTAAAAACTCGGGAACTCGGCAAAAACTCGGGGAAAAACTCGGCAATAACTCGGCAAATTTATCGAACATTTAAAAATGCATAATCACAACTAAACAAGTTAAGCTAGATTAAAAATAAAGTAATATTAAAAACTAAATTACAAAATAAAATTATAAATTACAATTTAATACTAAATTACAATCTAATTCTAAATTAAACTCTAAATATAATTAAAATGTAAGACTAAATCAAAATTTAATTCTAAATTAAATGCTAAAGTTAATACTAAATTAAAATTAAAATCTAATAAATACAAATCTAAAATGTAAAACTAAATTAAAAGTTAAAATTAATTCTAAACTAAAATTAAAATTAAAATCTAATGTTAAATTAAAATTTAATCTAAATTAAAATCTAAACTAAAAATCTAATTCTAAATTAAAATCCAAGTAAAATCTAAATTAAAATTAAGACTAAATTTATTTAAATTTAATTTTCTAAATTAAATCGAAATCTACATTAAAAAACTAAATTAAAATTAAAATGAAATTCTAAATTAAAACTAAATTATTAATTTAAAACTATATTAATATCTAAAGTAGAACTAAATTTAAAAGCATATGTAAAACTAAGTTAAATGTATATTAAAACTTCCTAAGATTAAAGACTAACGAAAGCAAAAAGTAATATAGTGAACTATAAAATAAATGAAAGCTAAAACAAATGTTAGCGGATTGGGAGGAATGGTCGACGGGGGATGGAAGTCGGCAGTTCATCGAAATTTTTACAGTTCGTCGAAAATATCTCCTTTCATCTGAAATTTTTACAGTTCATGAATATCTAAAAGCTTTTCTCTGCCAAACCCCAAAAGAAATAATTGAAATACAATTATAATGCTCGTACTAGTCCACCACTCTGCAAATTTCAGAATGTAGCTGTCGCTTCTAGCCGAATTAGAGAAGGATTGATCAATTGTTTGTGGTGCTTCGTGACTCATCGGGCGCTAGGGTTTCGTGGAGCCGCGGGTCGACATCCGTCGGAATGAAAGCAAAATAAAAACGTTTTTTTAGGTTTTATTTTATAACTTTCCTTGCCGCCGAGTTTTCAGAGTAGGGATGCGTGAGTTTTTGGCGATTCAGGAGAGTTTTTGGCCAAAAATCGCCGCGAGTTTTTGAAAAAACTCAGGCCGAGTTTTCAACACTAAAACTCGCCGCCGAAAAAGATGCGTGATTACTCGCGAGTCATGCGCGTTTTCCGTGAGTTTTTCAACAGTGGGTCATACCATTGATGATCAATCACACTTGGAAGGAGAAGACATGATGATTGCCACCAAGCATAGCCACAAGGTGTGTGACCCACTTCATGATGAAGAGGATGCACAAGAAGAGTACATAGAGACAAGTAACGTGGACAAGGAGGGTACATTTGAGCATGAACCTGAAATTACAATTGGTTATGAAGGACACACTCTTGGTGTTCAATCGTACATGCAAGGAGAAGATATAATATTTGTTACAAAGATCATCCATGAGGAAGACGATTCACATGAAGAGAACAAGGATCAATTCATACATGTTGAAGAAGTCGAAGCCCTAGTTACACATCAACCCCATGAAAAGGAGTTGGAAGAGTTGCAGCCTGCACATAATGAAGACCCAGCCCTAGAAAATGCTACCAAGGACTTGTATGAAGGAGTTCCATTGGAGGATAACATATGGATTCACCAGGATTGTGTGGATAAAGAACATGTCACCATGGAGGATATCATTCATCAAGGTATGAGTTCATTAGATAACATTGTTTCATTCCCTCTACATGATATTGGCATGGAATCAAATAATGGTGTAGGTATCCTTGAGATGGACTCGGTTCATAAGAAGGGAAGTGATCAAGATATGTTGGACATTCCATCCATCAAAGCTACTCCTATGGAAGAAGAAGAAGCAACACTTATTGAAGTTCAGTCTCACATGGAAGTAGTAGACTCCACTCTACTTCAATGGAGACCCCTTGCCCAAGTCTAATGATGACTTAGTCCTCACTCATGAGTATACTAATGCCATGGAGGGATCTGATTTGGAGCAGCATGATCATGATAACAGATCAGTAATGACACTTGTGGAAGTCCAATCACATTGGGAAGATCATATGGTAGTAGACTCTACTCACTACTTGGATGGAGATCCCTTTGAAGACTTCGCACTTGGACATCATTCATGGAGGTATAAACAAGATATGATGGAGCCACGCCACTTGAAGATAGAAGGGAAAGATGAGCACATGGAAGACCTCTACCTCACATGGATTCCAAGGTTCTATAGGTCTGTGGCTACAATGGAGGATGACTACTTGCAGCCTTTAAAGGATCGTGATCATCTATTCAAATTATGCGAGATATATGTCTGGGCTTTGAGAAGGGAGGAAGATATGATAAATGCACTCACATACACATCAGAAACCCAGTCTTCTGTAGCAGCCACATGCACGGGACAAGATGGCAACACTAAGGGCGAAGGAGTTGAAGGCAAACATGAAGACACAGATTGCAGCCATTGGACAGAGTTTGGAATGCATGATACATCTGATTTTTCATGGGAGACATGCTTGGGACCAACCTTAGCTGTTGATCATTCAGTCATGAGGCAAAAGGAGGCTAGGAGCTTTGAGGACACTTTTCAAAGGCACCTGGACAGGTCTGATTAAAACAACAGTCCATTTCATGACGTCACATCAGCCATGAGGATCAGCCTTGAGACTTATGCTTTCCACAGAGAGGACTGTACTGGATCAGCCCTGAATAAAGGATATACAACAGCAATAATGGTGAGGCTCAAGAAGGTTGAAGACATTATAAGAAGGTATGACAGAAATTCTGATCTCCTAATTTGGAACAGCAGTCTATGGTTATTGCATGATCACATGTTGGCAGATCTTACACATGAGCATGGGCCGAGAGAGGTATCTTCATTTGATAGCTTTTATGTTAAGCTGAAGTATGACTCTGATTTCTTTAATTATTCACACTTCACGGAGAACTACATCTTGGGTCATGGTAACATCCTTGAGTCCACTAATGCTGTTACTAATTATGATGTATCCTTGGTCCTTCATGAAGAACTTGCTCGTGGTGATCTTCACTATATTGTTGTCTCTTTGATGGAGCATATAGCTGTTCTGTTTCAGAAATTCGTGATGCATAACATGGGGACATTTACTCTTGCAAGGCATGCTATGGGAACACAGCTGAACCATGACATAAGGTATGAGGACATTGCTATGATGCTTTCTTTGGAGTTGCTAATACATATGTTCCAACGGAGTGATGGCATATGGATTGAATGGAAGCATGAAGACCTTGACTTTCCAGCCCCAGCTCATAGGGATCTACTCCTTCCCTTGATGAAAGACAGCTGCTACACTTCATGGAGAATAGACTTTTGGAAAGCTACAACTGCTTGGGAGTTTGGTGAGGGTTTTGAGGCTACACTTAGTAGACCAGTCACTTCCATCATGGCTACACTTGAAGAGGGAGTCATAAGGGATTCAGTTTATGATGACTCTTGGACCACTCATGGAGACGGCATAATGTTGAGAGATGCTATGACACAGATCCATCATCTTTTGTGGATACCCAATGCTGCCCTATGCTTGACACTTGCACTAGAGGAGTACACTTTGGAGGTATGGACGATTCTTGCATTGAGGTATGATATTGTTTCCATCTCTACTTTGGAGGTGTTAGGGTTTGTCATATAGTTGGCTTGTGACTTTGGAGTTGGAGACATGGATGATGCCCTAGCAAATGATGTTGTCTTGTACATTTGGAGGATAGACACTATTGCATGGTGCATGGGTTTCATGTTATTAGCATTTGCTTGGGTATTGTACTACCTCTTCATCCTTGAAGAGTGGCATTTGGATGATACTTCTTCATTCTATGCCTTTGGAGAGGTGGTTGGCTACCCTTTGGAGATTATTTTCAGCCGGGAGTCAGCTGTCTTGGTTCATATCAGCCACCTTGGAGGAGCCATTTCAAACTTTGAGACATCTACGTTGAGGATTTTGCATTTTGAGATGAGGCTGATAGAGGTTTGGATTGGTGATCATACTATGGGATGGATTTTCATCTTCATATCCGACAGGATGATTTGGGATCCAGATGATGACATGGATGGCACACTACCTCATTGGAATATTGATGAACATATTAGAGTAGCGCAGCGGAAGTCTGGGGACTTGTGGTCATGCTTTGAGGATCACATTCTTCATCACAGGTTCTTCGAGACTCGGATTTGGACCTGCCATTGTCTCTCGGGAGGTGGCACCTTGAGAGCATTGTAGGTCATTATATTTGTGGTTGTAAGCATACTTCATGGAGAATACAACCACCAGTGGAAGCTTTGCATGGTCACTGGGCATGCGAACAGATGGAGATACATGTCATTTGACACTATCTCACAGCATACACACTTGCCATTGCTTGACAACAAGCAATTTCGGGGAGGGATGGTTTGTCATGTCCCTTTCTCCGGAATGGTCACCATCTTGTACATTGTTGCACCTTCCAATGGATTCGAGGTATTGAGAGAGGTTGGGTTTCACCATCCGGGCTATCATTTCACTTCACAGGATGTACGGATGATATCACTTCACCCTCATAGGTACTTGGCTTGGGATGATCTGCTTCCTCTAGAGCTTTCATATGCATTCATGCGGGAGTTTGGATTTCATCATCATTACACTTGGGTTACCTTCATACGGATGCTTCATCAGGATCATAGGGTCATGGAGTTCATCATGCTTATTGACTTCATCATGGATGCTGTCCTTTATATCCACTTGGGCAAAAGGCAAACATTAATCATATACCTCTCCTAGGCGCTCATAGATGAAGTATCATGTTCCTTAACCAAGCACTCGATGGGGATATGACATAATACCATTACTAATATCCTTAGTGCTTGGAGGAAAAGAAAGTAATAAAATAATATCCTTTATTTGGCATTGATTTGGGCGCCAAGACTTCATATGCCTAGGTCGGCCCTATAGAGAGGAAGAGTAATAATTTAAAAATTGCTTTTTATGCCTGGTCGGCCAGCAAGGAAAAGGAGGCAGAGTTGGGTATAAATAAGAGGTTGTTTGGCACTTCAAAAGCATCAATCAAGCATTAATTCACTTCTGATTTCTACAGATTAGCTTAAGGATTTCAGTCCTTTGCCTAGCATTGAGGAGATGGCCCCTCACCTTGAATGGTGATGACCCCATTCACATTCATTGGGAGAATTCCACCACGGGAGTTCACTTGCACTTAATTGTTTGGAGCAGATTTTGCAGAGCAGAAATATATATCAGCTTGGAGAAGCATTCTTTTGGACTTCATTGATATATGCTTGAAGAGCTAGAGACATGGTGCTCTCCTAGAGCATAACCGAGCATCTTAAGGGAGGTTTATATGCATAATTGTGAAGCAAACTGGGAGAAGAACACTTACAGTCAAGAGCGACTTCATAGCAGGCCAGCAATTCATCATAAGGCAGTCCACTTCCATACCTACAGCTGCGCCTAGGGTTTTTACACTACCTCTTGGTTCATATTTATGATATTTGGTATGTACTTGTTCCTTGAACAAGATTATATGTTGCTGGGCCAATTCGCCCTTCTGGATACTATTGTATGAGCATTTTATATTGCAGTAGATATTATAATCAGAGCAGATTAGAATTATATACAGTTTCAGGAGTATGGATTTTATATGTTCATGCCATGTTATTATCATAATGTCTTGACAAATCATGCTATAAATCATATGTGCACTTGGGCGAATTTGTTGATGATAATTTGCATTGATTCAAAGGCATATTACATGGTGAATTCATATTTTGCTTCAAGTCTGATTTTCACAGCAGATTCTAGGGTTTTAAGCAGAAAACTAAAGTGCAGAAGTCTAGGGCAGAATTCAGAAAACTAATTGCAGAAAATTAGGGTAAATCCTATTGGGAACATCACACCTTTGCCTAGGCATCGGTGTCCTAGTTCCCATGGCTCTTTGCAAGAAAAACAAATCTTCTTCCTCCTTAATTCATTCTTCGCTTAATTGTCCATCCTAGGAGGTAGATATTTCTGCTAGTTGAACCATTTCTGATTTGAACTAGAGTCCTTAAAAGTTTTCTTTTGTGGATGGAATGATGAAGGTGTAGTATCAAGATCAAGTGCAAGTTCAATAGCATCAAGTGTACTCGGCTTGTGAGCCTTCACCAATCCCTTCAACTTATCATTCAAACCTTCCACAAACAACATTACCACCCTTCTCTCTGTCATATCAGGAACCATTACTGCAATCTTTTGTAACTCATTGATGTAGGAATCCATTTTACCAACTTGTTCCAACTATGCCAAATCTCTGTAGTAAACTTCCACATCCTTCCTGTCAAATCTAGTGATGAGTTTTTGTGTGAACTCATCATAAGAAGTGATCATTGCATGTCTTTGTGAGAAAAGTCCATGATGCCACCAATTGTATGCTATTCCTTCAAGATGCATAGTAGCAAGTTGTATGGCCTTTTGTTCATTCATGGGTTTGAGTGTGAGGAATGTATCAAGTTTGTGAACCCATGCTCTTGCACTTATCTTCCCGCTTCCATCAAAGTTAGGTATAGGCATCTTGTTCAGTGCCTCTTGATATTCTTTGTGTTGCTTTGCTGGCCCTCTAGGTCTTTGCCCTACCTTTGATCTTTTCCTGTCCTTCCTTTCACTCATATATTGATTGATGTTTATACAATTTTTGACCATGTTAGGAAGTGCATCATACTCTTCACATATGGTAGCCAACTCCTCTGCAAAAGATTGTTCTTCTTCATTCTCAACAACCTCTTCCTCTTCTTCCTCATTAGGAAGGAATGTAGGCCATAAGGGCCAATCCGTTGAAGAAACATGTGTTCTCCCACCACGTGGTGTTCCTACCACACTACCTTGACCGTTATGGGCTGGAATATTTCTCATATTATCTCCATTTGTAATTGCACATGCATTGCTTGCATCAATTGTGTCAAGGCGTTGTTTACTTGTCGCTATTCCGCGGCCATATCTTGTTGCCCTCTTGCTATCTCCCTTAAGTATTCACCAATATTCATGTCATCTCTTGGAGGACTTCCAACTCTTCTATTTCTATCCATATTCTCTGCAATTGGATTGACTTCCTCTTGTTCTCTTTGCTGGCCTGTTCTTCTTCTGACATAAACAACTCTCTGTGACTGCATATAAGGACAACTACTAACTCCCGACTAGGTCAATCTTTTCACACATAACATGCAAGGATAAAATCAAGTCAAATCACATCCAAGTGTAGGAGGATTCAACTTTGAATCTTATACTCAAGAATACTATAGGATAAGACTTAACCTTCGTCAATACCTAAATACCCTCCAGGCTAGTCGGATCCAAGCTCTGATACCACTGACATGTGTCCAACTAGGGTTTGAACAAAATTCTGAATTTGCAATGTTTCAAATTGAAACCCTAGGACTGTATTCTGATTTTTATTTCTGCACCTCTCTATTTGAATTCGCCTAGCATGAATCATAGAATAACATGTGCAAATTGATGGCAAAAGAAAACATACATATGCAGCCTCCTTTACTATTGAATTACATCACAATTTACACATCATAATGATATGAAATGATGATAAACTAAATCAGATCTTGCTGTTACCAAAAAACAGTTGTTCAAGTCTTCAATTACATCATTTTCATGGCTAAATGTCAGCGAACATACAAGCATATACTGCTGTTACAAAACAGAGATGAAGGACCAAAGTGATGGCAAATGAACAACAAAGTGGGCGAACCTCTTCACTCTCCAATCGGCCTCTAGTATGAAGTCTTCAATAGTGATGTTTGATGCAAATGGATGATGACATGTGACGCCTATGCTGCTGTCCCAATCTCTGCTGACAGATTGGCCACTCTAGATGATGTCAAGTGACTCAAATGATGAGCACCAAAGACTGCGCCTCCTCTACAAGCTTATCGCTGTCTATATTGTTGCAAATCGCTCTCAAACAAAATCGGCCACACCAAGATGATGTAAATTAGCCAATGGCATCTCCAATACAAGGCGGCGACTAGGGTTATGGCTGCTCCAAGGGCGCTGATTCCAATCTGATATAAAACAGATGCAACTGAACCTCCTTATGCCACGGATCTGATATGATTTGGTGCTCAAATGGTGCGCTCAAGACAAAACATGAAGTCTCTACAAATCGGCGCTCACTATGGATCTTCAATTTTATCAACAAGTCTTCAACAATTATCTTCAATCAAGTATTCAATGCAATTCAGCTATGAATGATGTATCAATGATGCTCAATGAATCTTCAAATCTCCAATGAAGTGCAAATGTGAACTCCATATGAATCCACCTCCAATGTGTGATTGGGTTTTCGTCCAACACACCACCTCCACAACAGTTCTCGTCCTTGGAAAGTCCTGCAATACAATTGCCATGCAAAAATGCGAAAGTTGCCAAAGTATTCGTCCTGAAATGAAGCTCCGTCAACCTTCTTTTATACTTGGATCTTCTTTTTCCTTCGTTGAAGCCGACAAATCCAAATTAAAGATTTGAATTACTTTTTTCTCTCCTTGTCGGCCAAAGGTCAATATTTTATTATTTTTAATTCTCCAAAGTGGCCGCCCAAATTCAAAATATTATTTTATTATTTTATTTTCTCCTTCTCCAAGATGAGCGCTCCACTAGACAATAATAAAATATTATATTTTTTCTCCAACTTGGCCGCTCCAATTAAATAATATTATAATAATATTATTTAATTTATTTTTCTCTTTTTCCTTTTGGGCGCTCCAATTGATATTTTATTTATTCTCCCATAATTGAGCGCTCACATCAAATAATAATAAAATATTATTATTTAATTTCTTTTTCTCCAAGGTGGGCGCTTGATGTCAAAATAATATAATATTATTTTATTCTTAAAACCTCCAAATGATTCGTCCAATTCCACAAGTCATTATTTTATTATTTTTATTCCTTAATAATTAATGTAAAATTACATTAATTCATTTTCCACTTTGCCGAAAATTGGCTGAGCCTTATGAAACAAATTTCCAATCTCCAAGCCTTTGAACAATGTTATCTTCTCCAAGCCTTAGCTCAACCATAATTATTCCCTTGTTTGATGAATTAGCCTACGGGAATGAGGATAGGCTAACCCAGACTCTTGTTGGGTGATCATGCTAGAAATGGGGACATGTCAGACAGGTCCTATTGGCTGCGGTTGTTCCCAGCAACTTTGAAGGGCATAGCCATCGACTGGTACACAGAACCGGAAGGGAGTTCAAAAGTCGATTGGGACACATTGAACAAGGCATTTCAAAAAGAATTCAAACTCATTAGGGACGACAATGAAATTGTAGCCAAAATCTTTGGCATGAAACAAGGCAAACATGAGAATGTAAGAGCCTATCATCATAGGTTGAAAGAGCTTCTGGTGAAATTAGAGAAGGAACCTGCTGATGGCTTGAAAAAGCGTTGGTTTATTGAGGGTTTGATTCCCTCGCTGAGGAAAAACATGAAAATACTACCACCTTCGTCGTACGCCGATGCTTACAACCGGGTAATGGACATCGAGAGTGAAGACAAAATGTCCTCTTGGGGGAAAAAGACAGACGACGATGAAAGTGCAGACGTTAGCAGTGAGGAATCAAAAACAGTACAAGCACTCCGGAAAGACATGATGAGTATGATGAAGGAACTAAAAACAGAAAAGGAGGTTACCAAGGACAAGGAACTGTGGTGTACAGAGTGCAATGGTGAGGGCCATGTCAAGGCAAATTGCCCAAAGAAGATGTTCTGCGACATTTGCCAAGTCCTAGGACACTCCACCAAAGAATGCTCGTACAATATGAAGACGAGGAGCAACCAAGTGCTCTTCACCCAAAGCGAACAATCTACCCCACTGACTACACCGTTGAAGTAACAAAACAATAACAATGCATCGCCAGGCGGGTATCAAAACTGACGAGGAAACAATAGATTCAATAATAATAATAGTGGGGGGAGAAGTCGCATATAGTATGACAGAAAAGGGCGACCAATGATCCAGTGTTGACAGTGCAGCAAATGGGGACACTTCGCCCCAGAATGCCAAAACAATCAAAATCAAAAAACAAGGGCATGCTTTGTAAATGGTGTGGCCCAGGCGATCACGAGGATAATGACTGCCCTAAACAAAAAGGCAGTATCAATTTGATTGATATACAAGGAGAAGAAGTCTTCGTCGTCACCCGAGCAGAAACAAAGAAGGTCATCTACGCGGATCCTCGCACGAAGAAAGAGAGACTCCTTGAAGCCAGAGTAGAGGTGGAACAGGCAATGGCGAAGGAACGAAGACACTCTAATGCAAAAGTCAGTGCATCTACCCCACTAGAATCGGACAAGAACATTGCCAGCCAGATGCTGCAAACTAACATAACCATAAAGATGGTCGATCTATTAAAGAGCATGCTACAATTAAGGGTGGCGATAACTAATGTGGTGGACCATGAGCAAACCAAGCAGAAAGATGCAAATGACGATGTCATAGTGGAACCACCACTGAGCGTGAAGCAAGTCGTCGACCCAATGTTGTTGGCGATCAATGTTGGAAAGAAACCCGTCATCGTCCATATGGAGATTCTCGAGAGAACTCTGACCAATACAATAGTTGGAGGATCGGGAGTCAACGTACTACCCGAAGATACATGGAGAAACTTAGGGATGCCAACCCTATGGCCACCAACCTTCCAGTTGGTAGGGGCCGACCAACACAGAATTAAGGCTCTGGGAGTACTGATGGGACAGAAGGTAAAGATTGGCACTCAACACTTCCTGCTAAATTTTGTTGTAATTACCGTTCACAAAAGGCGTACAATGCACTTCCTGGGCGAGGATGGTTGGTAGCGATGAAGGTCGGTCACAATTGGAAGGAGAACACCTTGTCAATCAAAAATAAAGGGAGAAAATTTATCATTGACTTGGACATAGGCCGTGAGTGAAGAAATGGCTTCCCCCGATTCTAAATCGGATATAGGCAAAACATCAAGTGACGAAAGAGGACGCATGGAGCATAACGACGAGGGTGTACTACAATTACAATCATGCTCCAAAAATGAAACAAGTTCACTCAATGGACTATTCAATTGACAAATGGAAGAATATGAGGTGTTTTCACCAGCATGTAATATGATCGAGATCAATGAGATTGAAGAAAATCACTTGGTCGAAACCAATCATACGACTGGCGATAAGACAAGTCGTACCCCAGAAGGATCGGTGATGGAGACAAGTCATTCGTCGACCACTAGTCGTACGCTAGAGAAATCATCGACGGAAACAACTCATCTGTCGACTACAAGTCGTATGACAAGTGAACTGCTGTAGGTGAATCACATGCCCGAGCATGAAGATCATTCCACAACAGTAAGGCATACATTCCCCAAAACATATGGTGAATATAAAGAAGGTGAGGCCAAAGTAGATGATACACCAGCACATAAATTCGAGCCCGATAAGGTGATCATGTACGAGGAGCCATCCACAAGTAAGGCGAATTGTAATGTCCCCTTATAGGATATTCTTTATTTCTTTACTTGCACACAATAATATCACTAGAAAGGGACATTAGAACTATTAAAGGTCACTCAATCAAGATAATATTGAACTGATCTATAATAGTATAACATGAACAATAGCATAATCCACATTCAGTTCAATTCATAACACAATTCAATATTGACTATGTTCAAGTCTTAATCCTTATTTCCTTTCTATTCCTCAACCTTGGATGGGGATTTACTTGTCTAGGGCGCAATGACACCACCTCATGGATTGGATTTTCTCCGCCTCTCCCTAACAACTTAAGTTGTCTAGGGCGCGATGACACCACCTCATGGATTGGATTTACTCTGCCTCTCCCTAACAACACCTCGCCTCTCCTAAGGTTGTAGGCAATAGGAATAACTAAGTATTAACTTGAACATATTTCGTTATACTTCATCATACCAAATGATCACATTATGTATTAGCTATACTCAAGTCTCAATCCTCATTTCTCTTCTAATCCTCAACCATGGACGGGGATTTACTTGCCTAGGGCGCGATGACACCAACTCGATGGCTGGGTTTATTCCGCCTCTCCCTAGCAACACCACGCCACTCACTTATAGGTTTAAGGCAATAGAAATAGATAGGCCTTGAGTTTGAGCATACAAAAGTGTTGTAAATGCAATCTATATTTCATAGCCAATTTCATAATGCTGATATATATATGTATCATGATACTCACAGCAATCTTTTATTTATATATACTTATCATTACTTAAGGCATTCATCATAATAAATATAATATGTTATTTATATATATATATATATATAATATTAAAATAATACTTACCCTGCTGCAACTCAAATGTTTGGATCTCATTTTCCCAGCAACCCAGAATATTTCTGATTATTATTAGAATTCCCTTCTTTTCCACGTATGCTGCTGTCTTAGTTTTCTCCTTGCCTGATCGCTGATTAATTTATTGCTGCAGACTTATAACTTAGAGCTCTTGATATTCCTCTCATTCGATGATCTTTCTTTTGGTCATTGACTCCCTTTTGTATCCGTAATGCCCCCTTTTGGAAGGGGTGCAATCCCCTCCATATAATGATCGCAGCTTTTATGAAATGAGCGCTGCCTATTTGGGGTTGTTGACCTTTCAACGCTCCTTGGTATTTATCATTCTTTGTATTGATAATTAAATACTTATATTTATATTCTTATTAAATACTCATATTTATTTACTTATATTTATATTAATATTTATAATTAAATACTTATATCTATATTAATATTACATTACCTATTTTCTTTGATGAATAATATTATTTATAATTATAACATTATCTATGATAAATATAATCATAATAAATTTGTAATTTTATATTTGATCTATTGGAATTTCAATAATTCATAATTTGCATTTCAATCACGGGGGCATGACAGTCCTCCCCTCCTAAATTTGCTTGTCCTCAAGCAACTTAAGATTTGGATGATGAATTGAATCTCATGATGTTGTAGTGAGGGTATATTCAGATATCAAAAGGATTATAATTATTAAGTTGTAGATGTGTAGAATAATGGAGAATGATCCTAGGATTTGTGGGTTATGGGCCCACAATATAACTTTTGGTTCTTTATGGTTGTCTTGTGGGTCATTTAGCTTCGCCTCATATGACATGAATCAAACACAAAATCATACACACGAATACATGTTGGCATAAAGTATGCACCCGAGTACACTTAAGGCATAAAGCACATGAATACACATAAGGCATGACACCATATTAATACACACTAGGCATGAAGCATGCATTTGAAAGGCACGCACCCTATAGGAGTGCAATGTTGACCTATTTGATTTTAATCCACTTGAGAATAGTTAACTCTGATTGTATGGTGGTTTAGCATATACCATACAAGGGATGATCAATATAACTAGGTCTAATCCTTAATCAATCCTAACGATCAATCCCAGCGGATACGGGGAAGTATCTCTTGTTAGGGTGCCATGAAACCATCCTCCACAGGTAGTGCCTTTGTATGATGTAACACATGCCCATTCCACCTTAGGTGGTTTTGGTAGGCGACGATTGGAACCCAATGTTGAAAGTGGTTGCATTCAAAAAAATTCTCGAGTACAAGGATGTATTTCCCTGGGCGTATAAAGCCCTGAAGGGAATTCCTCTAGAACTTTGAATGCATAGAATTCCCCTAATTCCAGATGCACAACCAATGAGAAAGAGACCATATCAGATGAACAAAAATTATGCAGCGAAAGTGTAAGAGGAGATCGAGAAAATGTTGGAAGCAGGAATCATCTTCAAAGTGGAGACAAGCGAGTGGGTATCACCCATCGTCATATCACTCAAGAAGGAAGGAGGGTAAATCCGGAAATGTGTAGACTTCAGATGCCCGAATGCAGTGACCATTAAGGATCCATTCCCCATCCTTCTCACGGATTCAATCTTGGAGGAGGTGGCTGGTCATGAGATTTATTCATTCATGGATGGATTCTCGAGATACAACCAGATTAGTATCGCCGAAGAGGATAAACTGAAGACCACCTTTGTGGTGGACGGAGTGTACACATACAACTGCATGTCGTTTGGCCTATGTAACGCTCCGGCCACCTTCCAAAGAATAATCCTCCACATATTCGACAAAGTGTCGGTGGGGAACTACAAAGCGTTCCTTGACGATTGGTCGATTTACAACGACCAACAAACCCACTTGAAGCCTCTCACCGAATGCATGGAGAGTTGCAGGTCCGCACGGTTAGCCCCAAATCCGAAGAAGTGTCGGTTCATGGTGCCACAAGGTAAGCTTCTCTGCCACATCATCTGCAAGGAAGGCAGGCCTAAAAATAGACCCGAACAAGATTCGAGTAATCGTACAGATGGAGGCTCCAAAAGATGTCACTGGGGTACAATCATTTCTTGGACATGTGGGATATTACTGGAGATTCATCAAGAACTTCGCCCAAATATCATATCATTTAGATATGTTGACAAGGAAGGATGTGTTGTTCATATGGACCGACGATCAAGAAAAAACATTCAATGAATTAAAGACCAAGTTGATTAGGTCATCGATCTTGGCCTATCCGGACTGGGACAAAGAGTTTCATGTCCATGCCGATGCCTCAAATTTGCCATAGGAGCCACTTTGGTGCAAGTCAAGCCTCAAGGGCTCGACCACCCAATGTTCTTCACCAGTTGACTATTGTCGAGCGCAACTATAGTACGACTGAAAGAGAAGCACTCGAAATGGTTTACTCAGTCTAGAAGTTTAGACACTACCTCCTAGGGACACTGTTCACATTCTATGTTGACCATCAGGCACTTATGTATCTGGTGAATAAACCAATTGTACAAGGTCCAAATCAGCAGATGGTTACTCCTACTTCAAGAGTTCACATTCACCATTATTGTACGTCCCAAAAAAAGCCATGTGATAGCAAACCAACTCTCACAGATCAAGTCGGGAAACCCACCAGAGGGAGTGAACGAAGACTTTCCGGACACACACTTGTTCCAGATAGCTGCCCTACCACCATGGTACGAGAACATTGGTGAGTACTTGTCAACGAGGACTTTTACTACTGACATGCCAATCGGCGAGAGAAGGAAATTAGCGCTCAAGAGTAAAACATTTCAACTAGTGAACAGACTCCTATACAAGATGGGGCCCGACCATATCCTCAGAAGATGTGTCATGTAGGAGGAAATAAAAGGGGTGCTTTGTAATGTCCCATACTTAGCCCAAATAGTCATATGAGGAGATTAGCCTATTACCAGGATCTCGTAGGTTAATGGATTTGGTTAGGTAACCTATTGGATCATTTCACTAGGACTTACTATTTATAGTACGTCAGGCCGAAGGGTTCACAGGTAGTGTGGACTGACTTTCTATTAATAGCATTGCGGGATTGGAGCACCTAGCACTTGGTTTGTGGGTTCGAGATGGCCAGGGAGTATTTGTCAATGTATAAGTTAAATTAAATATTTAACATATAATATTTATATAGCTAAAGTGACTTTATTTTATTAAAGTAACTTAACTTGTGAAATGCAAGTCATAACTTAAAGTGATGTTGCTAAGAGTTGGGCACCCCTCATGGACGAATGGGGCCTTAATGAAATAAAACAAATTAATAAAATATTTCCTCTTGGGCATTGGAGGAGAAGGGGTAAAAAGGAAAAGTGAATGCTCATTTGCATTATTCACTCACTTGCAAGTTTGATATTGTCATGCAACACTTTGAAGCTTTGGCTTTGAGGGTTTGAACTCAATTATGCTGAAACGAAAACCTCTTTAGGATCACTCTCTTCGTGCTTGGAAGATAGCATCAGGAGAGTCTTCGTAAGTCTCATCCAGGGGCTTCATTTGGGCTTCAGTTTGATTCATTTTGGCAAAGTTTTGAGCTTGAAATGGACATATCTTATGAAGTTTTGGTGTGCAGCTGATAACAGAGAAGTGAAGAGCAGATTTATGTGTTTATGAGGAAGTTTTGATGTAATTGTACCTTTCCTTTGCTGGTCGTACCTGTGCATATCTTATAGTAAGGGATTGGCAAGTATCCAGTGATGAGTTCAGAGCAAAGATGTCATTTCGCGAGTATTCAGACTTCCAGATGAAACATAGGCCAAAGGGTCGTAGACAACAAAGCATAGATCTGCAGAAGAAGGTTAATAAACTTAACATACCTTACTTCGATGGATCAGGGAAGACCACTGCCAGAGCATGGGTGCAAAAGCTTGACAGCTTCCTTCAGCTCAGCCCTATGCCTGAGGAGGAGGCTATTACATATGCAGCGTTGCATCTTGACAGTATTGCCCATTAGTGGTGGCACCATGGGAAGGTGACATTGGGACATGACCAGATCACATCCTATGCAGAGTTCACTGGTCGTCTCATAGATAGATTCGATAAGGACCCCGAATTGTAGTTTAAGGAGTTGACATAACTTACACAGTGGTGTTCAGTAGAGAGCTATATTTCAGAGTTCCAGAAGTTGTCGGTGATGGTGACAGATATATCAAAACGCAGGTTACTGGTTCTCTTCATTGATGGACTCACTCATCCCTTACGGGGTTGGATTAAGGGTCTTAACCCACCTTCTCTCCATGAGGCTATGAAGAAGGCTAGAGATATGGAGTCTTCGTCACCAAGAAGTAAATTCCAATCAAAGGGATTTCCATACAGGAAGGACAAGGACAAAAAGCCTTTCCAAAAAGAAACCAATCGACCAAGAGAGAGAGAGAACTAATCAGTTAAACAATGACCAGCTCAATGAGTACCAAAGGAAGAAGCTTTGCTTTCACTGCAGGGAGCCTTGGTATCCTTCACACAGGTGTCTTAACAAGCCTAAAGCAAAGTAGATAGAATACTTTTCAGCAGAGGAGTCAAATCAGTGCGGTCAGATCAGCCATCAGACAAGGAGGATAGTGATGACGAGAATGCATCACAGTGTAGCAGTGACAGTGAGGGAGTGATGGCACAACTTTCTAGTTTCCAGAAAGTTGGCTCCTTCAGAGTTAGAGGAGTCCTTAGCGGACAGCGCATCCTCACCCTAATAGATACAGGAGCAACACATAACTTTATTGATGAAGGGTTGGTGACTAGATGAGGGCTCAAGACAAAAGAGTTTGAAGCTTTCAAGGTAATGGTAGCAGATGGCTTCAAAATCACATTTACCAGAAAAATTTCTGGGTTGAGCATACGGATGGGAGAATATGAGCTTAAGGACGATTTCTATGTTGTGGGCATAGGTGATATAGATGTGGTATTGCGCATGCATTGGATGATGACCATTGGGGAGTTCACCATGAACCTAAAGAATATGAAGATGAAATTCGAGTCCAATGGGAGAAAGATAGTACTCAGAGCATTGTCAGATGGAGGACCTCGAGTAGTTTCTCTTAAGAGGATGGAGAGGATTGTCATGTGCCGATATTAAAGCATTGTTTAAATTAAAGATTTAAAATGTCATGTTAAATATCCCCGCCATAGTCCATTAATAAATATATATAATATTATATGATATTATCTATAAATATTTTAAATATAATATATGAACCGATATACTATATTTATAAATAACTATAAATGTAAATATTAATAATTTAAATATTATTATAATCATTTATTATAATAATATAATAATATAAATATTAGTAATTTAAATATTATTATAACCATATATAAATAATATTGTAAAATGATATGCTTTGTTGCAAGTAGCGAATGTCATAAGTATATATATTATTTAGAGGCAACACTTAAGATTATAGGCAGCCCTATGTTTTACGCAGCAAATAATACGGAACATATTAATTAATATCCAATGAACAACTATTATGTTAGAAAAGGCAATAGCAACGACCGTTGGAAAGGGTATATCCTTTTACCCACGGTAAAACCCTTGGAAGATATATAAAAGGGAAATAAGGAGATGATAAAAAAGAGAGGAAAGTAAATAAAATATAAGGTAGAAATGGACGGAAATAAAATCTATTGAGCAACAAGCAAGATATTTTCTGAATAATATTTATGAGTTGAATACAATTTTGATATAAATATAACAAGAAGAAAATAGATAAATATGATATAAGATCATAGAACACATTGAGAGATTGGAGGTAGACTTGTTAGGAAGAAGCAACATTAATACCTCGAAAAGTAGATAAGACTGGCGGTGGAATGGATCATGTTACATCATACTTAGGCAATGGATAAGACCTGCGGTGGAATGGACATATGCTACATCATATAAGGGCAATAAGTAAGACCTGCGGTGGAATGGGCATGTGTTACATCATACAAGGGCACTTGGTAAGACCTAAGGTGGAATGGGCATGTGTTACATCATACAAAGGCATTACCCGTAGAGGATGATTCATGCAACCTAACAAGAGATTGTACCCCATCTCCACTAGGGTTTGAAAATGAATAAGATTAACATATAATAGACAACCATAAGTATGAATCGACTTAAGGATTGAATAATTGAATTATTGATTTAGGTTGATATTGTTTATGTGGTTACTAACCCTGATTTGATTATTTTAATTACTAATGTTTCCTTTAAGAAGTAATTCTTGTGTGCAAGGTGGAAAATAAGGATCTTCTTATAAGGGACATTACAAGGATGTTGAGACATGACCAAGTAGAGTGGGCAGCTGAATGTTTAATCATGCCAGAGAGTCCCCAACAACCTAAGAGCAGCTATCATCCAAACATACAGAAGTTGTTGACCAAGCACAACAAGGTGTTTGGTAGTATACCACCAGGAGTACCACCTGATAGAGGCATCGGGCATGTCATTGACTTCGAGGATGGGTCTAAGCCCGTGATTACTACTCCCCATTGTCATCCTAAGAGGCTCAAGGGTGAGATAGAGAAGACTATCAAGGAGTTGTTGGAGATGGGTCACATTAGGCCAAGCAAGAGCCCATTTGCATCTGTAGTAGTATTGGTCAAGAAAAAAAATGGGACCATTCGGATGTGCATCGACTATAGGGCCTTGAATAAGAAGACTATAAAAAACAGGTATCCTATTCCCCGCATTGATGAGTTGATAAATGAATTGCACAGGGCATGTTATTTTTCAAAGATAGATCTGAGATCGGGATACCATCAGATTCGGATGAGGGAAGAGGATATAGAGAAAACATCATTCAGGTGTCATTACGGCCAGTTCGAGTTTTTGGTGATGCCGTTTGGATTGACCAATGCTACAACGACTTTCCAAAGCTGCATGAACCAAATCTTCAAGAAACAATTGACGAAGTTTGTATTAATCTTCTTCGATGACATTCTGATTTTCAGCAGGACATGGGAAGAGCATATGAGACATCTGGAGGAGGTTTTGACTATCCTTGAGAGTGAGTCTTTATATGCCAAGGAGTCCAAGTGTGACTTGGCATGACAGAGTTGTTATATCTGGGTCATATAATCTGGATGCCTTACTAAAAATAGTAAGGTGGGTCTCTAATGTCCAACTAACTTACTATAAATAGTAAGTATATGCAAATAGAGCCAAAAACCCCTGAATATCAATTGCCTTAGAACATATGAAGGATCTGGAGATGAAAACATAGACAACTGCCCTTTGGAGAGCCAAAAAACTCCACAACATGGTCCTCTAATCACCAATATTAGCCTACAAGGACCTAGTGATAGGCTAAATCCTCTAACTCTGATGCACACTCAAAATGGGGACTTTACATACCTCTATGCTTTTGCTTATCGAAAGTAGTTGATTTCTAAGTATAAAGCAATAATAGGGTTTACCTAGAGTTATTTTGCTCTTTCTAATTGGATAGCAGCAAAATACACTTCTTTGAAGCTAGTTAGATCCTAGTGTTATAGCTTGAAAATTAATTCTAATTAGATAGCATAGTCTTTCTTACATAGAATTCAATTTTCACCATTACACTTGGAGCTTTCCAAGAATGTTGGAATGGACCAAAAAAGGGATATTACATAGATCGAGAGTCTAACAGAGGCTCATAGATTCTTCTATGATTCCACAATTTTTGCAGAACTCACACAATGCTCAGTCAGTCTTGGGCTCACTTTATTTTAAACATTAAAAAGCTAAATAAGAAAATTTATTACCAACATTTGAAGTTATTAAATTCTTTAAACAATAAATTTTAAAATCCTTATTTTCAGCACTCATTTGTGACCTCAACATTCAGGGAATTATGAGCAATTTTCTAGGTTGGTAACTGTTATGTGTAATACAGGGACAGTTCACTTAATCTAGAAGTGTGTAGCTTTTCCCACCATTTTGATAAGAGTTTTCAATTTTAAATAACATGTTGATGTTTTTCTGCTTTGGAAGGCATGAAAATCCAAATTATCTTGAAATACATGTTAAAATTTGCAGTTTTTTAATGTGTGGAGTCATGCTGAATTTTTGTTGATATTTTTTGCCAAGTCCAAGTCAGCCTAAAATAGGCCTGGCAAATTTGAGCCAAGTCTGAGTCGCAAAATTCAAAACTGTAAGATAGATGGCTACTTTTCATTTCAAAAGTACTTCAAAATAAGTATATGTTAAGTTTTCTGATCAGAAAGAGGTTCCTATGTAGAACTATCCCCTTTTATTCTGCAAATAGATCAGATTAAAAGGTAATGGAACATTAGGAGAAAAATCCTTTACAATCTCAAATAGAAACACCTATTGATGTTGAAACTTTTTAAGCTATGAATACTCCTACAAGAATGCAATTTTGCAGCAAAACGCCAGAGATTCATACAAGTCCAGCCACAAGTGGTATTAGGTTCAAAATTCATACAGCATACAAATATGCTTTTATATCAAGGTATTGGATGCTATTGACCAAGAAACTTTGTTAACATATAGTATATTAATCTTTGCTGGGATGATTTCCCAATTAATGTTGGTTCTTGATACAAGGGAGTATAGCAAAATAGCTCTCTAGATCACTCACACTGAATGATGGATCTCACATAAAGGGAAACATGGATTGTTAGATCTCACCTGAAAGGAAAACATGCAAATTGCTGCTACAGGACAAGCAAATGCTGCAAATGCAAAAACAGTTATCCTGCAAGACACAGAAGTGGGTTAAGAGTTCGCCTATATGACACATTCTTCCTACACTATAAGCACCCAATTCAAATATTTTCAGAGAATTATGACCAAAATTTGAGAGGCACCAACTGTTTTGAGCTATATACTTTTCATCATATCCAACCAAAAATATCAGATCATTAGTACAAAGAAAGTGAGAAAATATATTAATGTCCACAAATGATCAAAATAGGTCGATGGATTCAAAAGTACATTCACTAACAACAGCAAGAGGAAGCCATAAATGAGCTCTGATATCTAAAATAAACAAGATACTACAAGCTTAAAGCTGTAACCACAATAAGAAAAGATTTTATCCATCTAGCAGGGGGGTTGCCCGAAATGTGTAATGCCTAAAACTGTTAAAAATGACAATGCCATATTACACAGACAATACAAATGTGAGAGGAAGATTCTTCAACAAAATAGTCGCAAAATTATGGAGACCATGGAGGGAGTGAAAAGTTGGCCCTATTCTATATCTGAAAGAATAAACAACAGACCAACATCCATCTCAACCACAATGAAAAAAGCCAATATAGATTCTGTTAAGATTCATACAAGAATGGAGTGGCTAAGGCTAAGTGAACCTTGAAGGGTGCAAATGATACCACCGTGTGACATCCCAACACTATCCTCCAACTACTCAAGAAATTTCTAGCTAAATTTTGCTTTTTGGAAAACATCTCTGCAATTATTTTCATCCAATACCAAGCAGACCTGAGAATTCCAACCTTGATAAAACAATCACAACAGGTTTAACCCTTTGGCGGCCTTTTTAAATGCACGTTGGATTTGACTTCTGAGTTAATCAAGGTTCAGACCCGAAGCAACAATTAATCCATTGGCACACCATGATCAGCTCCACACTCATATCAGCCAAAAAACTTCTCCTAACATCCACACCTGATGATCATCTGACGGTCAAGAAGAAGCTGGTAAGGCATGTCTGTCAGGAACTCCTACAATTTGGAAGAGTAGTAATTGATCTTCTATGCCAAAGAACAACGGATAGAGGAGGATGGAGGTATCCCGATAAGTACTTGCATGGGGAACACAATCTCACCAATATATCACCATTTTTGTGGGTAACTGTAGCCATAGTTGAAAAACTTGTCAAATTGAAAAACTCGCCAAGCCCGGAAATCTCGACTCACCAAAAACTCAGCAAAAAACTCGGCAACTTAAAAAATTGTTTAAATTTCATTAAAAATGCATTTTTTTTACATTATTCAATGATAAGATGCATCCAATGAGTCAATAAATGAGTACATAAAAGAAACAAGCTAAGTCTAGTTGTATTTGATTGATTTCAAAGCAAATTGGGTACAAAATGGCATCCTCATGTGGAATGTGTTGATACTAATAGTCTGAAACAAAATGAAAATAGCAAATTGTTTTTGTAAAACTGAAAGTAAATACTAAATACTACATCTTCCTCTTCCCAAGTCTACTGAAAACTAGGGGAGTGGTAGAACTAGAGGGTCTAGTCCTAGGAATCTGTTGTGGCTCTTCCATCCTCGGCATGACAGACCGTGGCTCAATCTCCATCTTGGACGTCTCAATGTCTGGTACTGGTGGCAATGTCTCCTCATCCTCCTCATCCTCAATGTCATCCAATAAGAATCCCAATCCACCGATTCCACCCCCCTCGTTCATTGCATGTCTTTCAAAATCATAGATCTCATCCTTGGAAAACAATGAAGGCTGCTCATCCCGCCATGTCCAATCACTGTAAGGATCTATCTCATCCAAATCAATTGGATCATCTGATATTTCCTCTACCCTTATATTGCGCAGCCGAAGATTATATTGCACATAGACAAGGTCATTGAGGCATTTCTGAGCTAGTTTGTTCCTCTTCTTCGTGTGGATGGCCTGAAATAAGCTCCAATTGCACTCACAGTTGGATGAACTACAAGGTTGGCATAAGACACGGAGGGCAAATCTTTGGAGATTTGAGGTATTTCCACCTCAATTTGTCCACCAAATTTCTATTAAATTTGATTGATTTGAATGCAAATTGAGTACAAATTCGCATCCTCGTGCAGAATCCTGATGGTTGATTCTAAGTCTAAAACCCTAAAACCCTGAATTTGGCCAAGTCTGAAACCATGAAAAATTGGTTAAGTCTGAAATCTGATGGATCTTCCAAAATCTGGAATCTGCATGTTAAATCCCATGGATCTGGAACCTATCTCAAACATCCTGACAATATATTTCAAAATATTTAAAGTATAAGAAATTCAATATACAAACTTATACTTAAATGTATTTTGAAATATACTGACCAAGCGTGTTCCTAATTTTTGAAGAGATTGAAATGCCCCAATGCCGAGTTTTTTTTACAAACTCGCCAAGTTTTTGGCAAAAACTCACCAAAAAATCGGCGAGTTTTTTCCAAAAACCCAACAATTATTTCTGGCGATTTTTTGCACCAAGTACTTGCAAGTTTTTGGCGAGTCTTGCAACTACGACTGTAGCACCCAACAACCATTGGAATAGGTTGGAAGGAGCTATTTAATCTATTTTTCTAAGTGCCTTGCAAAGCCTGACATTTGAAAGCCACTTCTCATAGTTAAAGAGACAAACACCTATGATGAAGGTAGAAGGAAATTGATGCAGGAGCATCCAGGTCCATGAGCAATCGACATCAATGTAATATTCACTGTCCTGGTAGGGGTTTATGCCAATGTTTTTTGTGTTTAGGGTTTTGTGTATAGTTTTTGCATATCATATTTGGAGTTTAACAGTGAAATATAATGCATGCAAATAAACCCAGAAAATCTACGATAGATATGCACAAAATGACAAAGACCCAGATTATATTATTGCTTAAAATAAATTACTGTCTACACCTAAAATTGACACGACTCTAGCTAAATAAATATTTTAAATATTTATTTCATTTTAAATTCCTCTATCAATAAATAAATAAATCAATTTATTTATTTGATTCACATTCCTCCACAAAATTAAATAAAATCATTTATTTAATTAAAATCATCCAAATTCTTCTAAAGTCATTCTAAATTAAATAATACCAAATTATTCAATTAATTCTTCTCATTCTCTATATTTAAATAAATCCAAATATCTATTTAAATTGTCCATTTCCTCCAAAATTGAATTAATACCAAAAATAATTCAATTAATCCACGTTTAATTAGCTAATATTCTCTCATCCACATGTCCTATTTCTCCTCCAGTCAAAATTAGTTAACTTAGCAATCAAATTTGTTAACTAATTAGTCATCTGAGTTCACTGCTCAATCAATTCAGTCAACTCCCCAATCTATTATGTTAACTGGTCAATCATCTCAGTTAACTCTTCAATCTATTCTGTTAACTCCCTTGTTGCATGAAGGAGCAAGACACTTGTCCTCTTCCTATTCGCGCACGTCCTCTCAAGTTTCCTCAACCGTTTATCTCCTTATTCATTTTATACCGTTCATCTTCCTTCTCTCAAACCTATAAATACAAGCCCTATTCCTCCATTTGAATCATCCAAGCTTTTAGTAAACTTACTCTACAGGAATCACAGCGCGCCTTTGGCACCCAACACCATTCCATAGCTTGCGATCACCATTTTTATTGTATTGAAGATCCTCTTCATTACAAGAACTATCATAGCCGTTTCTCTATTGTCATCTTGAAGAAAAAAGCAAGGAAGTGCGCTTTCTGAGGGGCTTCATTCACACAAAAGATCAATTTGAGATTAGGCGACCAATGGAAGCCACGAAGTAATAAGGTTTGCAAAGTATTGTTCTTTGTGTTTGAATCTTGATTATTGCAATTTCTATTGAGTTATTGGGTTAAATAAATATTCTTAATATTTATTCCATTGAATGAATGAAAGTTTTTTACTGACGTCCATGAGGCCATAGCAGCCTATGGGAACCAGAAATCATTTATTTAATTAATTCCTCTATCAATATATAAATAAATCAATTTATTTATTTGATTCACATTCCTCCACAAAAATTAAATAAAATCATTTATTAATTAAATCTTCCAAATTCTTCTAAAATCATTCTAAATTAAATAATACCAAATTATGTAATTAATTCTTCTCATTCCCCCATATTTAAATAAATCCGAATATTTATTTAAATTGTCTATTTCCTCCAAAATTGAATTAATACCAAAAATGATTCAATTAATCCACGTGCATATGTAATTAAATATTTCTAATATTTAATTAGCTAATATTTGTTGGTCATGATGTTAGTCACTCACAAACATAGAATAAAAGTTACACAACAACCTTTACTCATCTTGAAAGATACGATGAATTCAGAGAATTCATGATCCCAAGTCTCCGTTGATTAGGTCTTAATCGACTAACATTACTCAGTGGTTGATGTGTGTTGCTGTTTTCCATTCAGGGGCCTTACGTATTTCTGCAAAGTTCATCATCATTTCTCCAAATATCCTGCTCTGTATGTCTGCCCTGCATAAATCTCCAATAATTCTACCTCTGCACTTATGGATTTAGTCAAATAATGTGCCTACAGGCTGATATTTGCATGATTTCTACCATTATTTGCAATTCTTTGCATGATATTTTCAATACTACATGCATTTAACTCAAATATGCTAAGGATTTTCAGTTACCTACGGGATTTCAGCATATTTCTCTGTTTCTGCTTATTATTTGTCATGATTTGCAGTTATGGTGATGAATTTATGAAATTAAAAAAAGGAAAAGGGTTAAAGAATGAGATTCCCAAAACTACTTGACTGAGATCACTGATCCACATACAAGCTCCCATACATGCAATGAAAAGAAGGAAACTAGAATCATACTTCACCAGGACATTCCACAAATCCGCATGATCTAGTGCAAATCTTCAAAGGAAAAGTTGACAACAATATGTAATGAAATGAAAGCGCTTCCAGTTGAACACAGCATTCACCAGTACATATCCAGAAATCAACATGAAGATTACGTAAAATTTACAATCAGGATGTAATCTGAAACTTCATATCCATTCAGTATGCTCAAGAACAGGTACATTTACAGTGATCTGAAGAAAGAACCTTGACATTTCAACAATTCTATCCTCATTAGTCTCAATAATCCGATCTCCTAATTGATTCTACAGTAATCGGCCTTAATGCGCCAGATGCGTCTGTCTATTAATGTATATCTCTCCTTTTACAGCTCAGGATCTGGGTCTTATATAGAACAAATGCCAGAAAACAGTTACAATGATCCAAGGATCAGGATCCTCTCATAATAATCAACGGTCCAGATGAAAAGCACATGCTTCGCCAGTTGGCAAATGTACAGCTGGCACAGAATATTCCAGCATCTTTGATTTGATTCGGTCTCCAGCTGGCAAACAACATATTTGACAATATCCTCCTCACTTCTGGTTCATGTTGCCTCCGTGTGCAACTTTGCAATTATCAGCTTCAGCAGCTCCGGGACTTCCTGCAATAAACAGACAAACATTAAGTTCATCATCATGTGGATAAACAACAGGAATTTAAACGTTTTATTAAACAGGCTTCCAAAATGTGCAGCTACAGGCAAATCGGGCTTCAAATCAGTGGAAAATATGCACTAAATGCATAAACAGCATCAAAAAACTCGGGTCAACCATCGTTGACTAGAAAATGCAATCGGGTCTTCAAATTTCCATCGCTTCATTTTCCCGCCCATTTTCATGTATATCGGGTTCAAATATGATCATGCATCGCAACATACTGTCGGAATGACAAATTTTACATTAGGCCGACGGTGAAACTTATACCGACGCCAAAAATCATGATGATGTCCATCCATCGGGAAGACATGTTCTATCGGCATGATAACTCAAGATAAGGCCGATAGCAAGACTTAAAACTTTCGTCTGCATGATATTTTGGAAATATTATGCTCCCCCTTCCGAATGTCCAGATGACGTCACCGTCATGTTTCGCTTCTGTATATTGGGGAAAAGAAAGACATCATCATCATCATCATGTCGAAGGAAAATAGGAGGATATGAAATATGATCCTGCTGCTGAGGAAAGGAATATGATGGTGACGTCATCGTCATATCCGGGCTTCATTAAAATGCAAAAGATGACGTCACCGTCATGTTTAGTTAAGATCAGGGGATAAATGTAATATCGGGTCACCTAAGGAAGATGATCAGGTGGTGAATGTAATATGACCCCTTTGCGGCCAAGGTAACCCTCTCGAAAGAACAGGATGATGATCATCATCAAGATATCCGGGGCTTTTGTTAAACTTAGAGGAACATGACGTCATCGTCATATTCGAGAACCGGATCATGTTTTGGAAAATATCCTGCCGAAGGGAAATGTGATGATGATGTCATCCTGATATTTGCTTCTTCGTTTATCAGATCGGGATGACGTCATCAGGATATTTGCAAAAGGTCATATTTCTCGGCAGGAGGACATTACGAAATATCGGGTAGACAAACAAGATCATGATGATCTTGACAACATGACAGGATAAAAATATGATGATCCTCCTCATCGAATATCATGATGACGTAACCATCATATTCCGTCTTTGAAGCATGAGGATGAGTTGAGGTCATCATCAGGTTAGCGCTAGGGTGATATTTAAAATATGATCATGCTAAGGAATGGAATATCACCCTCCCTTAAAAGATAGGGTGATCATCATGATCATGCAAAAGGAGATCAGGAGGATATGATGACGTCATCATCCTATTAGCGAATATCAGCAAATATGACCCCCTCTTGAAAGATCAGGATGATGACCCTCCGATAGGACTTTGACATGCGCATGCAAATTATGCAGATGGTGGACCTTCTAAGCAGGGTGATATTTAAATATCAGCATGATATTATAATATCAGGTGATGTTATAATATCATGATGCTCGTTGTTATGAAATATCGGGTTACACTTAAAACATTGACTGTGCATAACTTCCACATATGGACGAATTTTCAAGTGATGTAAAAGGCAAACCTGCATGGAATTTCAAGCTCTTTCTAAATATGAGGTCATAGAAACAAAATATGAACTTTGACAAACTGACCTCATGATGATGACCAACCTCATCGAATATCATGATGATGATGCACCTGACTCATTTTTACCAAACCGCCAGAAAACAGACAACACAAGCCAAGCCAAAAGTTGGGTCCCTGTTTTGCCAAGTTAAAATGGGGCGTGTTGTGTAACCACACAACAACTTGCCACCAAAGAAAACAACAAAATTCAAATAATTCAAAAGGTGAGGATAAATTAAAACATAAATTTCCAACTCCTATTAAGCATGAGCATCCTAATCCTTTCTAACTGGTATCACGTTCATCAATGTAACAATGAATTGATAAGGGATCAATTGTGTGCATGTGATTCATATACTCATCTTGAAAGTGAGTTGAATAAGTCAGTGACTGGTGTTAAGCTACGTAGTTTGGTTCATCCCTCATAGCCAACCGGATAGAGCCTTGCTGCCAGCAGGCGTCCATAGCCCCGGCAAGGTTATCGTTGCAATTCCCCTAAGTAGAGCCCCACTGCCAGCAAGCGTCTATAGCTCCGGTAGAGTTACTTAGATGACTTAATCTGGATTTCGGAAAATCCATTTTATTATTTTATTTATTTTATATTTTGAATTTAATTCTTAAGATATAACAGTTGTAGCCTCATGATACAAGGAATGGTCACTTGTTGAAATTAAGTTGAGAATTGCAATGGTAGCAAGGGCAACCTTTAGATTTTTCACTTAACACCTACACTGATATGTTCAACAAACCCAAGGCTATTAGGTGTGTCATTGTGAGGATCACCTTGACTCAAGAAAAGTAGTACTGATGAATATGATACCACAGACCTGATCAAGAATACCTACACTGATATGAGTTACAACCTATGTAAAAACTTATATCCAACTTTTGAATTCTAACAATTTATGTAGTGTTCTTAAGTAATAAGGTGCACCAGTTTTGCCCAACCAAAACAAAGACTCAACAACGCAAAGCAAAAAGCAACCTGTACAAACAGCTGACCTACGAAAGGAAACAACAGAAAGCAACACAAGAAAGCAAAACAAGCAAACTGTACAAACAACTAACCTACAAAATTATATACAAACCACTACTAGGCAAACAAAAACCAGAAAACGACCCAAATACACCTGTATTTGCATACTTCTTTTGATTGTGCAGGAGCATTAGGGTATTAGTTATGGTTCTCAACCTAGCAAATTTATCTTTATATTCTGAAAAATATTCTGATATTCTGAATTCACTGTATTCAACAGAATGACTCTTGATGATCAGCAACTGAGGAAGCTCATCATGTTCATGATTAATCCATATGCATGTCTTATCTCCCGAATTTCCATAATCAAAATAATAATCAACATCATTCACTGTGGAAAGGAGAAATACAACCTGGTGTATTTCTGGTTCCGTTGGACATGCTTCTTGATTGGCAGTTGGTCCTCCCTTTATCATTATATTTTCACTGCTTGGCTCAGTGCCTGGTCTCTCTTCAAATTGAAGGATGTATGACTCTTGATGCATTAATTCTCCATCTTTATCCAGCCTTATCCCTTCATTCCGGATGTTCGGTTTATCCTCCAGTTCAGGAAACTTCTCAATATTTTCTTCAATTTCCTGCACATCAGCATCTAAATAAGTATCTTTATTATCACAACCTGATATACAGAAATTTATCATTTCTAAATCATTTGACTGTAAAAGAGAAACAACTTTCACTTGATAAGGACACTCCCCTGTTTCATTCTCAAAATATTTCTGGAGTAACGTCTGATTATGCACAACAACTCCAAAGTCTTCTACATCTTCATCTTTCAGGAATTGTTCATTAAATAATTCACATCTTCTATCTAGTAGAGGATCTGGTTCCATTAACCTGCAACATTCTTGCATTTGATCATTCAATTCAACCCAGTTAGGTAGTAAATCAGCATTTATTTTCTTCTCTATGACTTCCTGAGTTACCACCATAGGAACTTCATCATCAGCAGTGCATTTAAATTGCTCAACTATCTGTTTACACTTCTCTTTACCATAGAATGACTCCAGGAAAGATGTTTCATCTTCTTTATCAAAAGTATTAGGATCAGAATCAAAAATATTATCCTGATGAGTGGTCTCTTCTCTAAAATTTTCACAAGATTCATACCTGCATACTGACTGATCCTCACTTGTATTAGGAAGTAGAGAACTCCTATCAATCCCACCATAAAATGAATCAAGGAAAGATGTTTCCTCTTCATTACCTTCTGGAACCGACTCAGCTATTGTATTTTCTAGAATCTTTTTCAACATGATCAAGCAAGGGTAGCAATCTCTCTCTGAATGCTCTTCAACATGTAATCTGCACCAGCTTTCAATCAGAACATCATCAGTGGATAAACCTAATAATTGACTACATTGTATATTTCTGGACAAATATAATTCAAAATCTTCAGAGCGATCCACTTCAGTGTCTTGACAATTAATAACTCCTGGCGCTGCATCTGCTTGTTGCTCCAGAATTTCTTCATTTTCCTGCCAGACTTCTTCATTTTCCTGGCAAATTTCGGCCCTGAACACATCCTGGAAGAATATTAGTCCTTTCAAATATAAATCCAACCTTGTAAGGAAAGTTAAACAATTAATTTCACTGTGTTCCACAGTCTGGTGTATCCTGCAACAGGTAGATAAACCAAAGTTAGACAAACTGTGAGGGTAAAGCTGCCTACTCAAAGTTTCTTGAAATAAAGGAATGTTAATTTGACAATTGCCTTCATATACATCCATCAAAATGAGACTCTATTTTTCAATTTTTTAGTATTTTGAAATTTTAATGAGATCTATCATATCTCAGACTAAAACTTGAAAGTTCAGAAAATCAAACTAATCTTTGATGCTTTGGGCTAGATCTTGGCAAAGGTGCAACCAAAACATCTCAGATAAGAGATATTTGCAGACATTAACCTCAAATGCCAAAACATTTATGCAATATTTGCAGAAATCCAGAAATTCACAGCTCAGGCCCTCCTTCTAGCGCCAATTTATGTTGGTGATGATTTTGATCATGCCCTCCTTCTAGCGCCAATTTTATGTTGCGTTAGGAGCGAGGGGCCTGCAGATTAATTGCAAGACTTAGGGCAAGCTGCTATACTAAGGCAGGGGATATCATTTCAACTGAAAAGAATTTATTCGCTGAGAAACAGCTCATGCCCTCCTTCTATTGATGATGCTGAGAAACAGCTCAGCTGCCCTCCTTCTAGCGCCAATTTATGTTGCGTTAGAAGCGAGGGGCCTGCAGATATGTTAGCAAGATTTAAAGCGGGCTGATAAACAGAGGCAGGGGATATCACTTCAACTGAAAAGAATTTATTCGCTGAGAAACAGCTCAGGCCCTCCTTCTAGCGCCAATTTATGTTGGTGATGATTTTGATCATGCCCTCCTTCTAGCGCCAATTTATGTTGGTCATGATGTTAGTCACTCACAAACATAGAATAAAAGTTACACAACAACCTTTACTCATCTTGAAAGATACGATGAATTCAGAGAATTCATGATCCCAAGTCTCCGTTGATTAGGTCTTAATCGACTGACGTTACTCAGTGGTTGATGTGTGTTGATGTTTTCCATTCAGGGGCCTTACGTATTTTTGCAAAGTTCATCATCATTTCTCCAAATATCCTGCTCTGTATGTCTGCCTTGCATAAATCTCCAATAATTCTACCTCTGCACTTATGGATTTAGTCAAATAATGTGCCTACAGGCTGATATTTGCATGATTTCTACCATTATTTGCAATTCTTTGCATGATATTTTCAATACTACATGCATTTAACTCAAATATGCTAAGGATTTTCAGTTACCTACGGGATTTCAGCATATTTCTCTGTTTCTGCTTATTATTTGTCATGATTTGCAGTTATGGTGATGAATTTATGAAATTAAAAAAAGGAAAAGGGTTAAAGAATGAGATTCCCAAAACTACTTGACTGAGATCACTGATCCACATACAAGCTCCCATACATGCAATGAAAAGAAGGAAACTAGAATCATACTTCACCAGGACATTCCACAAATCCGCATGATCTAGTGCAAATCTTCAAAGGAAAAGTTGACAACAACATGTAATGAAATGAAAGCGCTTCCAGTTGAACACAGCATTCACCAGTACATATCCAGAAATCAACATGAAGATTACGTAAAATTTACAATCAGGATGTAATCTGAAACTTCATATCCATTCAGTATGCTCAAGAACAGGTACATTTACAGTGATCTGAAGAAAGAACCTTGACATTTCAACAATTCTATCCTCATTAGTCTCAGTAATCCGATCTCCTAATTGATTCTACAGTAATCGGCCTTAATGCGCCAGATGCGTCTGTCTATTAATGTATATCTCTCCTTTTACAGCTCAGGATCTGGGTCTTATATAGAACAAATGCCAGAAAACAGTTACAATGATCCAAGGATCAGGATCCTCTCATAATAATCAACGGTCCAGATGAAAAGCACATGCTTCGCCAGTTGGCAAATGTACAGCTGGCACAGAATATTCCAGCATCTTTGATTTGATTCGGTCTCCAGCTGGCAAACAGCATATTTGACAATATCCTCCTCACTTCTGGTTCATGTTGCCTCCGTGTGCAACTTTGCAATTATCAGCTTCAGCAGCTCCGGGACTTCCTGCAATAAACAGACAAACATTAAGTTCATCATCATGTGGATAAACAACAGGAATTTAAACGTTTTATTAAACAGGCTTCCAAAATGTGCAGCTACAGGCAAATCGGGCTTCAAATCAGTGGAAAATATGCACTAAATGCATAAACAGCATCAAAAAACTCGGGTCAACCATCGTTGACTAGAAAATGCAATCGGGTCTTCAAATTTCCATCGCTTCATTTTCCCGCCCATTTTCATGTATATCGGGTTCAAATATGATCATGCATCGCAACATACTGTCGGAATGACAAATTTTACATTAGGCCGACGGTGAAACTTATACCGACGCCAAAAATCATGATGATGTCCATCCATCGGGAAGACATGTTCTATCGGCATGATAACTCAAGATAAGGCCGATAGCAAGACTTAAAACTTTCGTCTGCATGATATTTTGGAAATATGATGCTCCCCCTTCCGAATGTCCAGATGACGTCACCGTCATGTTTCGCTTCTGTATATTGGGGAAAAGAAAGACATCATCATCATCATCATGTCGAAGGAAAATAGGAGGATATGAAATATGATCCTGCTGCTGAGGAAAGGAATATGATGGTGACGTCATCGTCATATCCGGGCTTCATTAAAATGCAAAAGATGACGTCACCGTCATGTTTAGTTAAGATCAGGGGATAAATGTAATATCGGGTCACCTAAGGAAGATGATCAGGTGGTGAATGTAATATGACCCCTTTGCGGCCAAGGTAACCCTCTCGAAAGAACAGGATGATGATCATCATCAAGATATCCGGGGCTTTTGTTAAACTTAGAGGAACATGACGTCATCGTCATATTCGAGAACCGGATCATGTTTTGGAAAATATCCTGCCGAAGGGAAATGTGATGATGATGTCATCCTGATATTTGCTTCTTCGTTTATCAGATCGGGATGACGTCATCAGGATATTTGCAAAAGGTCATATTTCTCGGCAGGAGGACATTACGAAATATCGGGTAGACAAACAAGATCATGATGATCTTGACAACATGACAGGATAAAAATATGATGATCCTCCTCATCGAATATCATGATGACGTAACCATCATATTCCGTCTTCGAAGCATGAGGATGAGTTGAGGTCATCATCAAGTTAGCGCTAGGGTGATATTTAAAATATGATCATGCTAAGGAATGGAATATCACCCTCCCTTAAAAGATAGGGTGATCATCATGATCATGCAAAAGGAGATCAGGAGGATATGATGACGTCATCATCCTATTAGCGAATATCAGCAAATATGACCCTCTCTTGAAAGATCAGGATGATGACCCTCCGATAGGACTTTGACATGCGCATGCAAATTATGCAGATGGTGGACCTTCTAAGCAGGGTGATATTTAACTATCAGCATGATATTATAATATCAGCATGATATTATAATATCAGGTGATGTTATAATATCATGATGCTCGTTGTTATGAAATATCGGGTTACACTTAAAACATTGACTGTGCATAACTTCCACATATGGACGAATTTTCAAGTGATGTAAAAGGCAAACCTGCATGGAATTTCAAGCTCTTTCTAAATATGAGGTCATAGAAACAAAATATGAACTTTGACAAACTGACCTCATGATGATGACCAACCTCATCGAATATCATGATGATGATGCACCTGACTCATTTTTACCAAACCGCCAGAAAACAGACAACACAAGCCAAGCCAAAAGTTGGGTCCCTGTTTTGCCAAGTTAAAATGGGGCGTGTTGTGTAACCACACAACAATATTCTCTCACCCACATGTCCTATTTCTCCTACAGTCAAATTAGTTAACTCATCAATCAAAACAGTTAACTGATTAGTCATCTGAGTTCACTATTCAATCATCTCAGTCAACTCCCCAATCAGCCCACTTATCTCTCCAATCTATTCTATTAACTGGTCAATCATCTCAATTAACTCTTCAATCTATTCTACTAACTCCCCTAATGCATGAAAGAGCAAGACACTTGTCCTCTCCCTATTCGCGCACGTCCTCTCAAAATTCCTGAACCGTTGATCTTCTTATTCGTTCTATACCGTTGATCTTCTTGTTCACAAATCTATAAATACAACCCCTATTCCTCCGTTTGAATCCATCCAAGCTTTTAGTAAACTTACCCTGTAAGAATCACAGCGCGCCTTTGGCACCCAACACCATTCCATAGCTTGCGATCACCATTTTTATTGTATTGAAGATCCTCTTCATTACAAGAACTATCATAGTTATTTCTCTATTGTCATCTTGAAGAAAAAAGCAAGGAAGTGCGCTTTCTGAGGGCTTCATTCACACGAAAGATCAATTTGAGATTAGGCGACCAATGGAAGCCGCAAAGTAATAAGGTTTGCAAGGTATTGTTCTTTGTGTTTGAATCTTGATTATTGCTATTTCTATTGAGTTATTGGGTTATTATTGATTATTGATATTATATCCGCATTTTCCCGTAGCAATTACAATGACATACCCATTTCTTTTTCTCCAACTATGTACTTATGTTGTATATGAAACATAGTTCCGAGACTCGAACTAGGCACAAACTCGACGAGAGTCACTCAACTCAGGACTCAAGACTCAACACCCAGACTCGGCACAGACTCGGCAAAGTGAAAAACCCAAGAAATTTAGAGATTTTTAAGGATTTAAAACTTGTTTCATGCACCCTTTATTAAATAAACCTTAAAGACACAATAACATCATCAAATATAAGCTAATTTGATCACATACACAAGTATACATCGATCACATAAATATAAATGCAAATTGTAGCTGAGCTGCTGAAGGAAATAACACACTTATATATATATAGTCAAATGTATAAAAAACTCACGGAATATGAAATCCATGACATCAAATGTTCCAAACAAATATGAAATATCAAAACAATAACTAGAAGTCTATGGCTCAGAGGAGCCTGCATCCTTTGCCTTCGTACGAAGGCGTAAATGGTAGGTCTTCAATGATGCCAAAATTGACGAGTCAACAAAAACTCGGAGAAAACTCAAACAAAAACTCGGCAAATCAATAGGATCCAGTGATTTGTCCTCTACTCTTTTTGTACGAAACCGAAACCCTGAATTTGACTAAGTCTGAAACCTTGAAACCCTAAAAAATTGATTAAGTCTGAAATCTGATAGATCCTCCAAAATCTAGAATCTGCATGTTAAATCCCATGGATCTAAAACCTATCTCAAACATCCTGACAGTATATTTCAAAATATTTAAACTATAAATTTCTTATACTTAAATGTATTTTGAAATATATTGTCAACGTGTTCCTGATTTTTTAAGAGATTGAAATGGTAAAATTGTATACTTAATGGCCGAGTTTCCCTGACGGGGCTTGCCTGGAACCGACAAGTCCAGCGAGTCTACAGGTTGAGTCCGAGTTCAAGTCTACAGGCCAAGTCCGAGTCTGAGTCCCTAGGACTCGTCTGGGGTCACTCGGCTCGGGACTCGCCAAGACCTGGCGAGTCTCGGAACTCTGATATGAAACCCACATTCCCAATTGCACCTGTACGACCAGGTTATGGCTGCTACAACAAGTGAAAACTGTTGGAAACCTTCAAAATATGATATAAACTTTAAATCTGCTCCTTCACTATGCAATAACCTTCCATATCGACCCCCAAGGATGATAAAGATGCAAGCAACAATGAATATCAGTGGAAAGGAAAGTACGGCTAGTTTAGGAAGGTGTACAGCCTATCATAGAGGTATACAATCTACTCCACAATACTCACAAAAGCCTCTTAAACCAGCTCTATATTATCTTCTAAAATCTGCTCCAAAAATCTGCATTAAACATATGCAACATCTCCTCAAAATCTCATACAATAAGTGCAAATGCGAATCCCCTGGATGAGACGTCCGACAACCCTCCTGATGTTGTCTCTCAAGCACGAAGAGAGTGATCTTATAGAGCTTCTCGTCCCTGCAAAACCCTTGTTTCAAGCCCCAAAGCAAAATGCTCCAAGTTCACGACAATTGTCAAGAGTGAATGAATCCCTGAATGACTTCACATTTTTCCTCTTTACTCCACCCTCAACGCCCAAGGAGGAATATTTTATTAATTTGTTTTATTTACTTAAGTCCCTTGTCTCCTCATGGATGAGCTCCCAACTCCTAGCACATAACTTTAAAACATAACTTATATCTCCCATAAGTTAAGTCACCTTTACAACATAAAGTGACTTAGGCTATTAAACTAGTGTAAATTAAATATTTAATTTAATTTACATTTCGACCATTTATTCCTTAGCCATCTCAGAAACCAAGTGTAATGTGCTAGGTTCTCCAGCCGGCAATGACTAAAAATAGAAAGTCAGTCAACATCCATCGGTGATCCACCTGCCTGACTTATTATAAATAGTAAGTCCTAGTAAATGACCCCAAATAGGCTCCCTAACCATCTCCATTAGCCTACAGGAACCCTGGAATACGCTAATCACTCCATCTGTCTGTCTGGGCTAAGAAGGGGACATTACAATCAACCAAAAAAAAAATTGGGTTTGTTTCAGTTCTGTTATTTGTTTTTGTGTTGGTTTTAGGCAGTTTGCTTTAGGAAGATTTTCAATCTCAAATTGGGCAAGTTAAGGACATCATCCTGTAGAAGAGCCAATTGGGTATCTCCAGTTCCAATTTGGTGAAGATTGGATGAAAATTGACTAAGTTAGAGCCAGTCGACTAATTCTCCAGTTCGCGAACTCTTCAGTTCGCCGATCAGATAGTTTACCGATCAGACAGTTCGCCGACAGTTTATAAAGGAAAGTTTGCACTTTCAAGTTTGTTAAAGGGAAGCTTTGTCGGAAAAACTCTTAGTTCGCGAACTCTTCAGTTCGCCGACGCTTTAGTTTGCCGATGGACGATTTCTCCGATTAAGCCTCAGTACAAGTGTAATGTCCCCTTTTGGGTATTCTTATTTTTCACCTTGCATACAAATATAACCTCTTGAAAGGAACATTAGTAAATTAATAATAAAATCAAAACATTAATTTGGATTAGTAATAACATGATCATTAATGACAATTATATAATTTATACTCATTTTTCTTACTTATTCATATGGAACCTCATAGTGTACTTCGGGATGATAGTGCCTGGTCACTAATCTAATCTAGCCCTAATGGAGGATAGGCGTATGTTTATTAAGGTGCGGGATAATTATACCCAAGGGCTTCATGGCATGCCTAGCCATACCTCACCTCTTGGCTCAAGAGCTTCATTGCACGCCTGGCAATACTTCGCTACTTGAGGATCGTGCTCCACAATCATAGGCCCAAGTGCTTCATTGCACGCCCAGCAATACCTCACTACTTGGCTCAAGGGACTTCATTACATGCCTGGTAATACCTCATCCACTTGAGAGTCACCTACCGTGTAAGTCATCTCCATAGGTATAGGCCCAAGTGCTTCATTGCACGCCCGGCAATACCTCACTACTTGGCTCAAGGGACTTCATTACACGCCCGGTAATACCTCATCCACTTGAGAGACACCTACCCTATGCGAGATTGATCATAATAATCTGCCCTTTATACTTAACCGTCCTCCTAGGGGAAATAGATGAGATTAAGGACGGGGCAAGACTTGTTCATCCCTAGTACAATATGAGTAAGGTTAGAGAATGCATACCAATAAGAAGCTCGTCCTCTTGATTAGTGATCTATGGATCACAAAGCTAATTATCCCTTAAGGATATTGTTCCTCTATGGGAACTATTGTGATACCATCATTCTAGATGAGCATAAGGCTTATATGCCTTTCATACATATATTATTTATTATCATGTGCCTATGGCACCATTCTTATTTGTATGGATATGAACACTTGAGGGAATACCTTATGTAATGTTGGACTGATGTAAATGGATGTTGATCCTTTGATATTGTTATCAATCTTTTCTTCAACTTGAGGCAGCAATTATATATAGATGCTGAGCTGTTTATCCTTTCCTTGCTGACTGATATCTTTGCATTGATTGATTTCCCTCATCTATTCCACACATATATATATCCTTGGATGATCTCCTTAAATATGTATTATATCTTCATTGCTCCACGATTTCCTTCTCTCTTTTTCTCAATGAATGGTCTTCATATGTATCTTTTATTCACTCCAAAATTCATACTTGCCTTTTCATAACATCTGCTTGTGTTTTCCTTATTATATTTTCTTGATTACCTCCCCATTCGATGCTGCTGCCTTATTCTTATCTTTCAATATTTCTCCAATATATCTTCCTTCTTATACTCAAAAAAAAAATATATATCATTGATTGCTTAACCTCAGAAATTATATTCCTTAATGCAGAGATCCATAATTCATTGCCTGATGTTATATAGAGTGTTGCCTTCCTACCCAACGCTCCTTCTCATATCCTATTCGATGCCCTTATTTGAATTCCTTATGACCCTTTTATTCTTTCCAAACCGTATGACCGTTGACAATGGTCGTGGCCTATCTTAAAGGGTTCGCTACCTTCATATTATGATCATTGCTGCTTAAACAATGTGTATTTTACTTGCTTCTCTTTTATGAATCGTATAAACTTTAAAGCACTTCTAGTATGCACCGCAGCCTTAATGACTTTAAGTCTTAATTTTTATATCAATTTGTTTAAACTACTTTATATCCTTTATAGGATAGACTTACTGCCATATAAGACTTTTGCAATATATGACATTACTTTTATAATTATATCTATTTATTATATTTAAATATTTATATTTATATTATTGATATTAATATTTGTTATTTATATTTCTTTTTATATAATATAATAATATATATATTTATATTTATAATTACAATAAGCATATTTAATTATATACAAATATTTATTATTTAATATTATTATATATTAATAATATTATATATGTTTATTAAACTGCATTTTCATCAAAAAAAAAAAATGATTATATGCACGATTATCATTGAAGTGACTGCTCTATCTTATCTTAATGTTTAAATCTTTAATTTCAACAATGCCTTAATATCGGGACATGACAACAAGTTCATATATTCTTCAAGTTGTTGAAAGGAAGTCCTAAGTCGGCCAAGTTTGAAGTTTGAGACCCTCGTCGGCAATTTCTCAAGTTTGTGAACCTTTAAGTTCGCCCATAAGTAACTTCGCAAACAAAGAGCTTTGAAGGTTGGAGCCAAGGGTTTCCATAGTTCGTGGAAAGATGAAATCGCCGATAGAAGGAAAGTGTTAAGTTTCGGCTAGTTTGCGATCTCTGAAAGTCGCCGATTCGCCGACAAGCCTTGGAAGGAAAATTCAAACTTTGTAAATTAGTCGATTGCATGATTTGAAGGATAAGTTTCCAAAGTTCACGGAATGGCTAGATCGCCGATAGAAGGATGGATGGAGTGTCGGCTAAAGTGTGATATCGGTAACTTTGGTGGTTTGTGAACCCTTAGGTTCGCCGATAAACCATTTTGTCGATAAAGGCTTTAAGAATGGAGTTCGTGGTTACTTTAGTTCGCCAATTGAAGTGACAAAGTCCGCGTTTCACAAAGTTGGTTTTTGCCGACTGAATGGACATTGGTTCGAAAAATGCAACATTCGCCGATAGGCATTCATAATTGAGGTTCGAAAAACCGAACATTTGTCGATAACATCTAAGTTTTGAAAAGTCTGTTTTCGCCGATAGAGGCAACAAAAGACAATAAAGACTTCCTTGGTTCGTGGAAAAGATATTTTGCCAATGGCCGATACAAGGAGATTTAAAGTTCGAAAAGGCCCAACATTGTTGATGTATGGGACTTTATGTAATGTCCCCTTTCTAAGGAAACACTTAAACTTGAATCTACATTCAAAGTGATTCTCAGGGAGACATTAGAAATATTATAGATTAATAATTTTCGATGATAGATCAATGATAATAGAATTATATCATTCCTTGTTGACGGATTATTCATTTCACAATTGTTACTTATTATTGATAACTATTCTATAATACATTCCATAAATCAACATTCATATTTCTTATTATTTTCCCTCATGGAACTAGGCTTTACATGTATAGGGCGCGCTGAAACCATCTCTTGACCCAGCCTACGAGCCTTAATACGGATGGAATTACTCCGCCTCTCCCCACAATACCTAACATTCCTTCAAGGATGAAGTAATAGAGAAATATAGAAGTAATCATCTAAGTTCATCTTCCCATATCATCTTCCTTCTATTCCTTAACCATGGATGGGGAAATTATATGTCTAGGGCGCGTTGAACCCTCTCCAATGCGATTGGGAATGGAATTACTCCGCCTCTCCCTAGCATCCTTGTCTAAGGCGCGTTAAACCCTCTCCAATCCATCGTGATGGAGTTACCCCGCCTTTCCCTAACAAGACCGCCTCTCCTATAGTTATAGGAAATGGAAGTGATGGGATGGTTATGTTTTTCTCCTCAAATTTCATAATGTATATATATGTTCATATATGTCTCAATCATGTTTCTTTATTTAAGGATGTACTTTCAATCAACTATTTGTTCGCATAGTATAGTTCTATTTTGATATAGGGATTGCATATATATATTCTTTTATATATAATAATCTTACCATTTATTTTTACCAATTATAGATTGAACAAATTAAATATAAATACTTACTTGCCTGTTGTAGCTTTACCTGGAATTCTACCTATGCTGTCGTAATATAATTTTTATTGTTTTGTTGTTGCCGTTTATATATTTTATAATATATATTTCACTCCCTTTTACTACTGATGTACATATCTATATATATTAATTTATGACATCTTTCCTACTTATGACTCAGAAATATATTTATATAATGCAGATACTCTTTTTATATTTTCTTCCGATGATGTTTTCCTTCTATCTCACAACCTTTATTTATTTCCCTTTCAAGGGATATGTTCGAAGAGGCACATCTCTTATTATGCTTAGTGGTAAAAGACATACTTACCCTCTTATAATTTTTATTACTTTATATTAATTCCCTTTTGTGGTAAAACTAGTTCTAACCATACGTAACTCCTTTATCATAAGAGGATAGGTTAAAAGATGTTTATATTATTATTTATTTATATTATATCATTATAATAAATGATATATTATTTATTTTATATTATTTATATTATATCATTTATATCATAATCAATGATATATGGTTTATATTGTATTATTTATATTTATATTACAATATAAGATAGTAATAATAATATTTGTATTTATATTATTAGATATAATTATAATATATTATTTATATATGTGATCGCTGGTGTCAACCAACTTAATTGTTGCACTTATAAATATCCTCCTTTGGCCTCCCCTTAATCTTTTTAAAGTATATTATTTATATAATAAATAGTATTAAATAAATACATTTGTTATTAAGTATGGGAGCTCCTTATCTTATTTTATTCACAAGTTTGTCTTATTAGACTTTTATCTTTATATGATTTTATTATGAATTTGACCTTTTGTTTAATCCTATTACTTTGCCTTATTCCAAGTTACTTTACTTTCTAAATTACTTTACTTTCTAACTTTAATGGGTAATAGCTTTAATGGGTAAGACTCTTCGTAATATTTATTTTTATATATAATAATATATCTTATTAATTATTCACATAAATGTTATATTAAAATATTTATATTTATAATATATCTAGTTAATTAAATATATATATTTCATATATTTTATAATATTTATATTATATTAAATTAATAATATTATTTATTAAATAATACATATTAATAATATATTTTAAATAAATATATTATATATTTAGTTTATATAATGCTAACTTATTATTTAAAGAAACAATTCAATTATAAATCATTATACGGACATGACACTTTATTAAAATATGCTTATTTTAATCAAACAGTGTTATTAATCTCTTTGCCAACGGTCAAGTGGTTGTTGAAAACTTGTCTATTTAACTCTGTAACGGAATATTTCCATAACTGTTTAACTTCCACGGAGGCGATTGTCATTTTGTTTAGGTCCTCTCAGAACAGAGGCGAGACGATAGTAGATTGGAGGGGGTGATTTCCCTGGTGAAGGAAGATGAGGTGGAGCATTATGTCAAGGGAGCTGTTGTTGATGGGTTGGTGACGCCCAAAATAATGGAAGGAAAATCGCTAAAGGAGTTTTGCTGGAGGAGATGGCAAAAAATAAACAGGTCGAAATTTTGTAAAGAAGAGTAGATTGATTTTGTACTCCTGCAAAAGCTGCATAATTAAATAAAATTGTTATTTTGTTGTGATTGTGGATATTACTATGGCGAAGAGCTGTAAGTTAGAGATTTGAATAAATTCAAATGAAATATGTGTTGTTTATGAATTTATATTTTTGTTGTGTTGTTTGGCTAAGTGATTGGGCTACCTAATAAGGTTCCCTGATCATGACTGCACCAAAAATGGTAGCAAGTGGCACTCGTGAATCTTTGTACAAGCAAAAATATCTCCATCAGATCCTATAATAGATAGAACACCTACAAATAAAGTACTCCTTTATCTCTATCTCCTTGAGCAATCCTATCACCACAAAGAATATGGTGGTCAATCTCGACCATCACTAGTGAGAGTGTGTCCTCAACTCACCATAGAACTTATGAAGCCATAGTATATATTCCAATGACCTTATATAGTTGAGACGTATGACTGCGTCATCAACAATCTACAGGATTCATTTGGCATAGAATGCCATCTTAGGGTTGAGAAGCTGCATGTTAGAGATCAAAGTAATTTGAATATATAACTAATATATGTCCTCCCTAACGGCCTTAATAATCACCTCCTTTTATAGGAGACAAATGGGGGGATTTAAAGACTCTTAGACATGTAACTGCATACAAAGTAAAAGTAATAAGGTTGAGTTCTTGAGCTTATGTTTAAGAATTACAAGCTACCTCAGCTTCTATGCTCGCTGGTACGGAAGGACCATAACCTGCATATTTCATTTTAGGAGTTTAACATGGACAATAATCTAACATTACTCTACACTACAAAAAGTTACATTGCTTCTCAATTTTGAAAAGATGATTTACAAAATGCATATGCAGGCAAAGGTGTGGCCACCACTTTTAGCAACACAACATAGTTGAATTATTTAGTGCTTTCACATCCATAGTATACCTACAAACATAACAGCTCCTGCACAGTGTTTTTAGGACCTAGGTTCCATTTCCAGTTTTGTTGCCAGTGTCTCTACTTTATAAGATGTATTTTTGAAAAGCATGTGAGTTTCGCTCAAACAGTTAATGCATTTTGTGAATAGACAAGTATAGAATGTAATTTTGCTAAAACTATGTAAGAGAGAGAGAGAGAGAGAGAGAGAGAGAGAGAGAGAGAATGTGTTAGAATGTAATGTCCCGAACTGATTTTTTTTTGGATTTTTACAAATTTAGGATGAAAATGCATAAACCCTCGCACTTTCTAATCACCCAAATCCCAATGTGGGCAAGGTGAGAGCATACATTGATTGGGATACTAACTGGCGGCAAGTCGCACAATCTAAATGAATGCATTAACTAGAAATGAAATTATTGAGTCTTGCAGCATAACCATCCAAACTGCAACAAGGTTAATCTAAACTAGTAGAAAACCATCCAGTTTATACAAATAAGTAAATAAGCATGGAAAGCGAAATTACATAATATATTACTAATTATAACAAGAGCAATCTTCCTCAAACCGTTTGTATCAGGATATTTCTCATATGCAATTAGAGAAATCAGGAATATAATAATACCAGGCTGAATTGTAAGCTATAGAAGAAATTCCAGCTGGAAACCATGAACATTATTCAATCACAACTCTAAATAGCTGCTACAAGTTATAGTTATCCAACTGCTACTATAACAATGCAGACATCTATCAAAAACCTGAACAACACTTTTTAAAACACTGCCTTCATTCCTCAATAATTGTACGGCACTAAGTTGATCTGATATGGCACTTCTAACAATGGTACAGCTGCCTTATAATGCAGCAATTCCTTCTCAAATATGCTGTAGCAAGTATAAGATAGCAAATAACCTTTATTGTGACTCCCTTGGATGTCAAATCGTCCTACTTGAAAATGTACAGCTTGCATAAAAGACACGATCTAGTATATATGTGGTATGATCTGCAATAAATATGGCACAGCCTTCTAAAGCATACAAGAAGCTGCAATTTCATTTAGAATGGTGCAGCTGTTGTTTTATGGGTGGTAAACCCTCACTAAGGACTGCATCTCCTTTTATTCTGGAAAGATGTACAGCAAGCTAAATCACCTCGCAAATTGCATTAAGTGTACAGTAGATCTGCTCATAGGCTGTCACTCCCTAGAACCTGTATGGTTCCTCAAGAATCAGCGACCAACATACTCTTAATTTTGGTCGGGAAAGATTTGACCAGGTAGAACTTGTACAGCCAACAAATGAACTCACAAATTAATTCGATAAGATTTGCAAGCAAATAGTATAACGATAAATCCCACCAAATCTGAAACTCAACCAAAAATCTGGAAATACTGCAACTGATGAAAACAATAAACTCCACAATCAAATAGCTGAAAATTACAAACATTCAGCACTAATAAACCTTCAAATCTGGAATTCTAATCTTTTCAGCACACTGGTGACCCCTAACTAGAATCACTCCAATGGAGATGAGGGTTTTCATCCCCAAATCCAAACTTTGCAGTGCACAAGTAATCCTTGGATAGAATAACTCAACAAACAAGAGGGTTTTTGTCATCTGCCTGCCTAGAAACCTAAGGGTTTTCGTCCTCCGATTGCTTGTACACCAAGGGTTTTCGTCCTCAGGAGCAAATAGATGAACACAAGGTCCAAGCTATTGTAATGTCCCCATTTGGCGTTTAGCCAAGTTTGTGTCCAATAGCCTAGTTCCTTGAGCTTCAGTAGGCTATTTGGCTTCGTTAGGGAGCTCCGTAAGTTGTGGAGAGCACATGTTCAGCTATTTGTGATGGTTTGCTTTAGATTTGAGCTCAGTTATGTCTCGGTATGGCTATGCAACTTTCGGAAGTTTGTCCGGATTCCTGGATAGCTCTCCAAAATTCTTGAAGGTGCTGTCTATTTATAGTAAGTCACCCGGATGACATCATTTTTCATCCCAAACCTCCTAGAGTGTGTTGGTATGATTTAATTTGCAATTCGCTTAAGTTTGGGATTTTCTCCAAAATTGGGTGGATTAATGAGCTATTTAATTATTATTTTCACTTAAGTCTCCTAAGGGTGGAAATAATTAAATAATACCTAAATGTTATAGCTCATTGGAAAGGTAATTAAGTGTTTTAAATGATAGACACTTGAAAAGGGGCCTCACACATGACAAAATAATCTTATTTCAAAAAAGGTATATTTGAGAGTAGAAATATGAACAGGTAAAAAGAAAATAATATTTTATTCCTCTCAAATGGTTCTAAAAAGGGGTTGAGAGCTTATTTGGAAGTTTATGCTTGAAATTATATTGTTATGCTGCTGGATTGAACCTGCGTGTTCTCCATTCCTTCTTGAGGACGAAAACCCTCTTGGAGAAGTTCAGTTTTGGTGGTGAGATATCCACCCTAGCTGAAGAAGGTAACTTTATTTCAGGAGTTGCACTGAGCTTCATGGAGTTCGATGTATTTTGTCAAGTTTTGGATTAATAAGGTTTTGGTTTATTGTGTGGGATTCTGTGTGTGGGTTTGGAGTGATATTATGTGTTTCTCTTGAAGATCCTTGCTACCCTCTTGCTGTCCGTAGTACACAGGCCGTACCTGGGCATGAAGTTTGGAGTTGTGTGAATGGATTTTCAATTGCAATGATCCTGTTTGAAGAATGTATTACATGTGCACAAAGAAGGTGCCATTTTCTGAGTAGTTTGTAGAAGTGTTGCTGCTGTTATAACTTGCCTAAGCACTGCCATACCAGTGCTTGCAGACCCTACCACTTACAGCAGGCGTGGGTTTTCCTGTAGCTGATCACTGGAGTTTGGAAAGGAATCTGTGTTGCTTGTTGGTTGCCATGAATGGGAAGAATGTTTGTGATGACTTTGGAAGGGGTCTAATGCATGAGTCTGCATTTAAGTGAGTTTATTCTCTTCCTATTGCCGTCGTACAGCAGCAAAACACCAAGCAAATCAGGCGCAGTCCCTACGACAGCAGTATGTTTGAGGATTGATCCAGTTTAGAGGTGATTTTAGACTTGTTTATTTGTTATCTAATTATATGCTGATTATTAACGGTGGAAAGCATAATACCAATGAGCATGGGATTGTTTGAACTAATTCTGGGTGTTGCAGCATATTGATACATCATTGTAATACTCATTTTAATGCAAACCTGTAATGGCTTCCCACTGAACAAGTGGATGTGCCAAGGAGACTAGATTTCTTATATGCTTTGTAATGGCTTCCCATTGAATAAGTGGATGTGCCTTTCCTTTCTGCACTTCAAGCTCAGGTTCCCCCTGAATAAGTGGATGCACCTGGATTTACTTTCAATGCATAGCTCAGGTTCCCGCTGAATAAATGGAAGCACCTGGTTTACTTTCTTGTACTTCCCACTGAATAAGTGGAAGCACCTGGTTTACTTTCTTGCACTTCCCACTGAATAAGTGGATGCCCACTAAATAAGTGGAAGATTGTTACTTCAGTTGATTATGATTTGAATGCTAACTCTGAAGCACTTGTATGCTCTCACCTTGCCCACATTGGGATCTGGGTAATCGAAAGAGTGTGAAGGAACTTGCTCATAACATTCAGTGTTGTCTTCTTCTTATGTTTTCAAAAAAAAATCAGGGGTATCATATTACACTATTGGAGAAATCAAATAGATGAAATATTATGAATGCCCCTTCCTGAGCTAAGCTCCTCCTTTTATAATCCCTTATTTACTAATTTTAGCCTCCTTCTAGAAGTGACCAATTTCCTTTTCTTTTTATTTTATATTTCAATTAGCCCCTTAGTCCTAGCGACACCTTTTTGTCATCACCTTTGGCTTTCTTTTTTAAGAACACTTTATAATATCACTTCTAGGTACTTTATTTTAATAATTAAACATAAGTCGCCCTTTATATAAAGTTATAACATAAAGTTATTTGGACAACTTAAGTTAAATTATTAAATTATTCCCTTAGCTTAAAAAGGGGGCGTGACATTAAAAATAGACTTTTGGGATGAAGCCCATTTTGAATTTGTCAAATTGACATTTCATATCACACCACATAATCCATCATCAAAATGAAAATGTGACGATTGCAAACTAGAGCTCCTTATATAGATAACTATGGTAAAGTACACAATGCTCGTAGTTCCCACCACGAGTCAATAATAAATAAATAAAATGACCATAAGAAACTAGATGTTGTAAAATTGTAGTATATAGTTTTATTGTTCTAGTTTAATATTAAATGAACCCATTCCTAAAGTCCCCTTAAATTATTAATAATAGATCTCCATGAGTGGCTTAAACTCGATCCCTCGTCCCTATTTGAATTTTGTGCACGCTTAACAATATCCATTACTTCCATTAAGCAACGCCTAAAATAGTGATTGCTGGAAATATTGTTGTCATCGATGTCAAAGGAGGACTACCGTCACGACATTCTTATTAAAGACAAAGGAGAATAAATGGGCTGGCCGACCATGATTAAATTATATGCTAAGGAGAGTTAAAAAAGGGGGGAAACTGTAAGGGGCTAACCCAATTTTTTTTCAAAATAATGAACAAGGATATGACAGTGTTAGCATCAAATGCATCAACCAACTAAATACCTCACACTTTCTGATCACCCAAATCCCGCAATGGGCAAGGTGACAGCATACGGTGATTGGTTAACAAAACAATGCTTTGCAAATGAAACTAATTACAATCATCCGCTATAGAGCAAGCATCTGTTTTTCAGCAGGCATCCACTTATGCAGTGGGGATTCACCACTTATTCAGTGGGTAGAAGAACATGAAAGAAAGATTCATTTGCTCCACACTAGCGGTTGGACCATCGAGGGGTTAATATGTATGTTTACATATAAAGATTAATTACAATGAATTTCAATGCATCATAATCAAAGATATGGGTTAGAGGTGAATTCAAGTATCATGAAAGCTTGGCAAATCATTGGAAATCACCCTTCATACTAATCAGCATCATCAAACACTAGAAACAATCACCATCTAAACATATATCAGTAAAAATCCACTACCGATCACTCTGAGTTTGAGAGATCAGAACTACCCTCATCTGTACGGTGGCCTTGTGACAGGACAACATTCATATAGAAGATTTGAAGCAAAGAATCATACCCTGCACTGTAATTGGCAAACAAATCATCAAATAGCTGATAATGACTACCTATTCTGATATAAACTGACTGATGCACTAATTTTTAACTTTGTTGGCTGATATGGACATGTACGGCAGCCATGAAGGAAGTCTGAAATCACATTAATTGAACCACACAACAAATAATCCCATTTCTGCTAAAAAACTGTTTAGTCTGATCATAAAAACAATTCTGAGCAGCCAAGATACTAAATCAATGATAACTTAACCCACAGCAAAGAAGAACCTCTGTTCAAGGCCGTACGGCCTGGTACAGGTACGGCACTCCATTCAATATTTTATTTTTTCAAATCTTCAATCTGCCAATATGGCCATGAGAATGTACGGACCAGCATGGATGAGCATAAAGTCTCAACAAAACATAATCAAACTAATAGCAATAACATAAACACAAGATCAGCTCCGAAACTTAGCAAAACTTCTCAACAAAGATCAGCTCCATTGGTTCCCTGAGGTAGAAACCACCGTTTATCAGCTAGGGTAGATATCTCACTACCGAAATTGATCTTCTCCAAGTGGGATTTCGTCCACAAGAAGGGAAAGACTAAACTCTGGTATAATCCCAACAGCATAACAATAGAAATCCAAGCATACCTTCACAATGAGCTCTCACATCTCTTTTATAGGCACTTGGAGAGTTACACAAGAAATTAATTCTTTCTTGGAAATAATACTTTTTTCTCTCAACTTATAATAAATCCATTTTAACTCCACTAAAGTGCTCACTTTTAAGTGCCTAGATGAAAGAATATGTTTTCCCCTTTTTAATGAGCTATAACACTTAATAACCTTTTTTATTATTTTCACCTTAGGAACATAAGTGAAAATAATAATTAAAATAGCTCATTAAATATTACTTTTTGCAGAAAATTGCAAACTGCATCCAAAAGCCAAATAGACTGTGCCAACACACTCAGAGGGGTTAAGGATGCAAAATGATGTCTTCCGGGTAACTTTCCAAAAATAGACGACTCCTCCAAGAAACTTGGAGAGCAATCCAAGAAGCCGAAATCATTTCAGAAAGTTGCATAGGCATCCTGACGCAATACAAAGCTCAAAACCAACATCTGATATCCATAGAGCAACTGAACCAGAGCACTCCAAGAACTTTGGAGTTCATCAAACATGTCGGATAGCCTCTGAGGGATTAGGAACAAGCATAATACACACAAAAATCTATGCGCCAAAAAAGGGACATTACAATTTAAAATATTTGATCTTAATGGGCCAACCTAATTTGCTTATATTGGCGCCCAAATTATGTTTGAAATGGGCCGACCTTGATGTAGTCTTGGAGCCAAATGTTTAAAATTAGTATTGTTTTTATGTGACCGACCTCCATTGAGAAGACCGACCCTATTGCGTAAAGAGGCACAATTGGGTGTAAATAAAAGATAAAGTGGGGAGTAAAAGCAGCAAATAATACAATGTAATATCATTCGAATTTGAGCAGATTTAGAGCAGAAATAAATATGAAGAATGTTGCAGATTTGTTAAGGAGAATACATGTTGAAGAATGTTGCAGCAAATTTGTGAAGGAGAATACATGTTAAAGAATGTTGCAGCAGATTTGTAAAGGAGAATACATGTTAAAGAATGTTGCAGCAGATTTGTGAAGGAGAGTATATGTAGATTTGAGAAGGAAAGTATATGAAAATGATTACATCAAATTTTTGAAGAGTGTATCATCTAAAAGAAGATCTTTATGATGGCAAATCAAATGATCATCATTCATTGAAGAGGCAATATTCAAGAAGAAGAAAACTTGGTTCATTTGGAAGTTGGTGCTTCCTAAAGAAGAGATTGGTGTCTCTTGCTTAGTTGGTGCTTAGCAGTGGGGATTGGTGTCTCTAGTAGGCTGGTGCCTACAAATTGTTTAGTAGTGAGGATTGGTGTCTCCAGTGGGTTGGTGCCTACAAATCTTTTTAAGAGAATTTTTATTTTTCATGATTGGATTTGGATAGTAGATCCAAGTAGTCTTTTCATTGTGGTTTTCTCCCAAAAGGGTTTTCACGTAAATCTTGTGTTGCATAATTGTTAGATCTTGTGTGATTGCTATTGTTGTCGTTGTTAAGTTGGAAATAAATAAAAGATTATCTTATATTGACTCACCCCCCCCCCCCCCTCTCAGTATAAGTGTGTGCTCATCAGTGATCTTCTATAGTAAGGTACTAAGGACACTAACATCCTCAATACAAACGAAATGTTTTGGGAAAATGAGTGTCTTGTCAAAGCTGATATTCTTATCCTATTAAGATAAATGTTTGCACTGTATTCTTGAACCCTTGTTTGTATGGACTTACACATTTCCCAAATGTAAGGAGCATTGCCTTGCACTCTCCTGTTCCAGTTACAAATTCTTGTCCTATTAAGATGGATGTTTGCATTGTATTCCTAAACCATTGTATGGATGGCCCTGCATGTTTCCTCAATGTAAGGAGCACCCACCACACTCTTCTGTTTCAGTTCTAAATGATCTTTAGAGGACCTAATAGCCTATCGCAATGTCTAATAATTGCCTCCCTTTATTTATCATTTCCCAACAATCAAATTAACCTTAGCAACAATCTACATCTTTCAACACCACCTTTCCATGCCAAGCATACTAAATTATGTAAATTTTCCTCCTCTCTTAATAGTCAAATAGAAAACCCTTCCCTTGACAATTATACTTTCCTAGCCTGTGCAACAATGTAATGTCCCCTTCTAGTAAGCCAAAATTTTCACAACCTTGCACAAAATTTCAACTCACCAAAAGAGAACATTAGTAATCCACTTACCATTTATTTCAACATATAATCATTAAGACTATAACACATTGATCATATTCACATTATATAATTCACTTCATCATCATGCATTATAACATTTCCAATTCATAAACACATTCACATATATGTTATGCATTTTCATCAATTGTTCATGATATGGCTCGGGAGGGTCTTAAGGTAGACTCGAGTGTTAACCAGCTCTAGATCACCGAGTATGACTTCATTAGGGAGATAGCCCAACCATCTCTTACAGAGGCCCAAAGGTTTCACTCGCACCAGGAGTACCTCACCATTTGGCTCGCGGGATTTCACTCACATCCGGAGTACCTCATCTAGACGAGGGTCACCTTCCGTAGAGCAATTAACTTTGCAAGTTACTTCCAAGCCCAAGGATTTCACCCACACCCGAGGTACCTCATCACTTGGCTCAAAGGACTTCACTCGCATTCGGAGTACCTCGTCCAGTCGAGGGTCACCTAGGCTCATTCCAACTACTCCCAACTACGTCCTACCCAAAAGGGTGATAGAAGGGTTAATGGTAGAGTCCTAATCAACTCCAAGCGTATCATAAACTTGTCTTTCCATTGATCATGTTATTCCTCATAGGCAGCATATTTGCCCCCATTCTCATTACTATAACATTCCTTTTATGCCTTTGATAATAACAGTCCAATATCATTTTTCATGTAGGCATTGTTTATGTAATTCATTTGTCATGGACATATCATTATGATGTATAGAAACATATCTAATTCTAATCATGTATTACTTGATCAATTCAATCAGATTTTCATCAAACTAAGATTCTTATTAATGATTGGTTCACACATTTACATATTAAATTCAGGGCTCATGTCATTTCAATCATAAACATGGACTATAACGTCAATCAGATAACATTACCTTTCATCATTATTGCAAGTCATAATATGATACAACTACTAAGTCTAAGCACATGAAGCAATGTATCTTTTCCAAGTATATATGTACAGCATATCTGGTTCCATATCTAATTCTATCATTATCTGATTCTATCATATTTATATCTGATTCTATCATTTTTATATCTGATTCTATCATTTCTATATCTGATTCTATTTTTATATCTGATTCTATCATTTCTATACCTGATTCTATTTTTCTTTATCCTTATTATTATCAGAATTCAACATAAGTTACTCATAAAGACAAGGCAGAATATAGATATCAGATTTAGCATTTTATGGATAAGAAGCAGTAGTGCATAGCTTTAACTGGCTGTCACAATTTGATGAATCGATTTGCTGTAGGAATTATCTTATTTGCTAACGCTGGAAATACCTTTCAAGAGATTCGATGAATTCTTTTGTGTGATGCTGCAGATCGAATGACTTAGATACTTCCTTCTATGGATTGTTGATGTTGTATTAATTATTAATATTCGATGAATTGATGTTGTGTAACGGCGATGATGAGAGGTGATATTCCTTTATGTGATATTATTATTTCTTCCTCTATACTGCTCCAAACTCATAAATAAATCCTTGCTTGATGCTGGAATTAACCCTGAGGATATTCGATGATTTCTTGTATGCCCGTGTTGATGCCGTGCCATCGTTTATGCTGATTGATTGATATTAATATGTTATTTGGGGCGTTGGCTTGGCCAGGGGTCGCCACTTTCCATGATGTCACTTCATAAACGTAGCTCTCCTCTTGCTAATCGGCGATCCTCAAAACTATTAAATATCATTTATCACTGTTTGTTTGTTTGATCGCTGACTTTAACAACCGACGCCCTTTGTCCTAATCACCGTTTGTCTTTATTTAATCCTTAGTTGTATTTTCTTCTTCTTATCCTTCATATTTGTTGCTTCTTAATATGTAATACTAATGTCTTGCCTGCCACATATATTAGCTTCAGACCATCTAATGATGTCATAAGGCTGCAATCACTCTATATCATCAATTTGATTCTCTTGGCATGACTATTCCAATCTTTAATTGGAATAAGATCATCGAGGGATGTGACAAACAATCACCGTATCAACAAATCAGTGGTGTCAACTTCACCCAATTACATTTTAACCATGTTCTTATCTCCAGTTAAATTTATATTTCACCCTTATTGGTCATTTTCATTTATAGATGTAATGTCTTGTTGTGACGTAATCACACATTGCCCCATTGCAAATGGGGACCCCCTCTTTTTCTTGCTTTGTCTTTGTTTTGCTTTAGGTTTAGTTTTTCTCTAAGCTTGTAGGGTTTGCTAGTGTTGTTTTGCCCAAGTCTCGACAGATTCTCGCTAAGGAGTCTGTATCTTCTCATCCTGATGCATGTCCTGAAGCCCTGAAATTGACTAGTCTGAAATCTGGTGGATCCTCAAAAATCTAGAATCTGCGTGTTAAATCCCATGGATCCAAGACCTATCTCAAACATCCTGGAAGTATATTTCAAAATATTTAAAGCATATGCTCAGTATATACTTAAATATATTATTAAATATACTTCCACAAAGGACACTTCGAAATCGAGCGGTAAAAGTTGAACTCTTGGACCTTGAGCGAAAATTTCTCATGAGCATTTAGTATGCGCCCAGGAAAATAAGGAAATTTCTTGTGGCCATTCAGAATTCGCCCTGAGAGTGACGTCACCTAAGCATGAAACTTGCAATACAATAAGGATTTGATCATTGAAAATAATTGGAAATTACCCTTGTGAAGAGGATCAACACTTAAAAATTTTCTCATCAAGGTGGAGTGCAAATTTCTCATACCCATTCAGGATGCGCCCATGTGGAAAGTCCTCATAAACATTCAAAATGCACCCACAATAATTTTGTGATTGAGAAATCATAACAATGAAAGGTTATTCTCCTTGGTCAAATTCATGAAAATCCATACGAAAACCTTGAATAAATTCACCTAAGTAAGAATTGCAAAACAAAGGAAAATCCTCATCAACAGGAAATTTGCGCCCTAGATCAAGCCATCAAATGACAAATGTGGAAATTTCTCATGCCAGTGAAATATGCGCCCAAGACAATCTTCAACATTTTGGGAAAAATGAGTTAAAATCAAAAATTTGTCTAAGGCAAAATAAAAGTTGAAAATGAAAGAGTGGAAATTTCTCATCAATAAGAAAAATGCACTCAAGGATAGTAGAAGTCATCTTTTCAAAATGCAAAAAGTGGAAACTGAATGTATCCTTTCAATATGCACCCTAGGTAGAAGACAATCTAATCCATGAAAAAATGCCAAAGTTGCATGAACATCAAGAAAAATTAGCCACAAGAAAGAATTTTGAAAAGAGAAAAATCTAAGTAAAAGTGCAAAGTTCTCATACACATGCAAAAGCCGCCCATGCTTGGGCGCAAATTTCTCATACAGAGGAAAAATCCGACCTAGAGATTGCCCATACATTTGACCAAAATTAGCTCAGGCTGGAAAGAAGTCAGCCTAGGAGAGGTAGAAGTAAGTTCTTTTTTTAAAAAGAATTTTTGATAAAGTTGGCCGACTTCCCTAGAAGATGAAGTTAGGATGCTATAAAGGAGGATCAAATTCTCATTTTCCACATTCAAATCTAAAACAAAAAAGCAAAAGTGCAGATCAGCTGCGAATAAGAGCAGAAAATTGCAAGTGAGAGATCAAGTCATCAAAAAATCAAGTATTTGCAAATTCTTACAAACTTGATTTCTTTGTTCTTCCAAGGCAAAGTAGGTAGGAGTTTACATGAGTTATCCCACATTCACTAGGCTATTGAAATTGTCATCATCTTGTTCATTTATAAACCATCAAGCTAAGGTACTAACTTAAGTTTTTTTGTAGGTGATGTTGGTTTTGCAAAGGAGAACAACAAGTGATAGCATGTGAGGAAGTTCTAAGGAGGAAGGTGTCACAAGTGATTAAATTCCGAGCATTGCACTACATCAAGAGTACATCAAGATCATCACACATTGAAAAAGGCTTCATTGCCGGAGGAGGAACACCACTTCACCTTGCACGCTTCATGATCTGGGAAGTTCAAGAGTCAAGTCACACTTCCACATTCCAGAGTCATCCATTTCATGCGCCAAAAAGATCAAGAGCAAGCATCATGCAATCTACTCCAAGAAGTCATGAACAAAGACATCTACTTTCGTCAACAAGCCTGAGTGAAGGAATCCTGCAAGAACAACATCACTTGAGAAGAGAAATGAGCAAAGATCATCAAGAAATTCATAAATTTCACTAAGGCATGAAAGACAACTTGAAGAATTCTGAAATTCCCAAGTTTTTAAGTTTTAGAAGCTAAGTTCCATAGTTGAAAATCCAACAATTTGGGAAATATTTCAAGCAATGTGAACGCGATAGAGATCAAACCGGTTCGCTTAATGCCAAGGTGGTGTCTACATGTCATTGATCCTATTATATTTCGCCACCTCGTCTGTGCATGTTCAATGCATTCACAACAAACAAGAGGTCAAAGAGGGTGTCCATCTTGGAGATTCTCAAAGAATCCATTTCAAGCTTATCATCTTGGGAAACGTGCCTTTGTTACCTCTTCTATGTCTAAAAATAGCAAGTTGTTGTAGCTACCTTGTGTTGTCCAAATCTTGGCCATTGATTTACAAATCAATCTTGGTCGTTCATGTAATTTTGGAGCCTATATAAGGCCCATTTCTCTCATTCGTAAAGGTGAAGACCTTTTAGAATATTAGTTATTAGCTCGCGCAAGAGTAGAAGTAGAGTAGGAGTAGATTAGAGGAGACTCTTCGAAGTCATTGAAGAGACATATGAAATTGTTGTAATCACACACTTCCAAAATCAATACAAGTTCATTGTTGCTCGCATGGTGATTTGGTATGATTGTGGAATGTTAGCATGGTTTCAAATTCTTGAATATGATGGAGAAATGTTTCCAAGTAGCTTATAGATAGATTAGAAGTTCATTGATGTAATGAGTATATGAAAAGATATTTGATGAATTCCTTAATGGTTCATACTTTTTTGTGAATTGTCGAAGGCAACTCCCTTTGCAAAGTTAGTCTGAACCTCCATTTGCATTAGTTCGATTGTGAATACTTGTTCAAGCTGCGCCAGCCGTGGGTATTTGGATGTGTGTTTGCAATATGAAAATCATTGGGTTACCTTAGAAGATTGCACCTGCTTCGTGAGTTGTTGGTTCTCATGGCGAAGCGGAGTCAGGTTTCGTGAGGAGTTTGTCTATCTTGGCATATTTCATTATCTCATTGTCCTCCGATTTTATCTTTTGCCTTTTCTTTTCATTGCCGATTAGAAGAAGTTCCATTTCATAAGGAAGAAGTAACACATTTGAGTGGAGTAAGGAGTCAATTCAGCGTAAGTCTCTTTGCGATTACCAGCATTATCACATCAACTACTGAGTCTATCCATTGCAAGTCAAGACCTAACATATCATGAACCTTGGAGTTGTCTCATTGGATCACAATGTTTAGCCTTTGAGAGACTTTATTCAAGAGAGGATAGAATACTTAGTATTTTATTCTGAGTTTGCATGTGCATAAAAAACACATCATTATGTCCCTTATAGGAACAATACTAATTTCTACCCCAAATTATCAATTTCCAAGCAAACAAGGATTTAGAGTGTACCTTGACTTGATCTAATCCAATCAAATTAGATATCTTAAAGGACTCAACCATAAGAGATTGGAGGAGTGTGACTTCGATGGGGTGTCTCGAATCCTCTACCCTAGGCCCAAGAGCGGATATACCATCCCCCTTGGCCTCATGTGGCCCATGCCATCCATATGAGGTGGTCTACCTAGTGAAGTATCCGTTATCCCATTCCCCCTCATCTTGTCATTTCCTTTCCCTTTCTCTATGATTGGTTCCTTTGAATTTGCATGTCTATGATAGGAGAATGAGATCACAAAAGGGTGCCCCGGGAGCCATCTCTTCTAAGCCCAACAGCAGTACCCTTTGTACCCCCTTGGCCCCTTTGGGATTATCCAATCCCCACTTTGGGGTGGCGTACCTAGAAGAGTGCCCCATCACCGTAACCCTCTTGTAGTCTCTCCATTCCTTCTATCATGGTAATTATAACATTCATGCAAGAATCCACATTAATGCATAATAAATTAATCAAACTCATAGTTGCAAACAATCATATCAGCAATGCATGATGAATTATGAAGGTAACATATAAATGATAATGTGCATGAACTATTGATGATGATATGCATAAACTATTAATCAGATTTAGACAACATCCTATATAAACACTCTACCACAATTATATGAACTCACAATCCTTTTTTAGGTCTGCTCTCAAATATACTCCTTGCTGTTATCTCTGTCAAGAAATATCAGAAATTGTAAAATATATATTTTATTCCATCAGATGTATTCTTATTTTCTCTTCTCTCCCTATATACATGTATTCAGATATATTCCACATGTTCACCCCTTGAACTATCTACCCCTTTATTTCTACCAAAGGTTATGTCTTTTACCAAGAGGAATATCTCTTAAAAGAGATCGCACCCCTCGGCAAAATTGATCGCTGCCTTAATAGTAATCGCAGCCTTCACACAATACATAATCACTGCCTTTGTCTTTGTCTCATTTAACATAGGCAATTAATATATATCAATAGGTGACTTCAAACATGGTCGGCAAGGTCTGATTTTATTATTGTTAATACTTACTAACAAAGGTGGTCGGCCACATAACTTAATTTCAATGCTGTCCTCTTAATATGAATCGCTGCCCAGTTATAATCTCATATTCTCTTAAGACTTTTGTCTTATCTGCTCTTTTGTCTTTTTGTCCATGCCATATTTTGTCTTTTCCTTTATACTTGCTTCGTTTATATATGACGGTTCCATTATTGGTCAAAGCATCACTTTTGATAAATGATCCTGCCTTAACTTGATCGCTGACCTTTATTAGTGACTTGTCTTATATATGAATGAGACAATATTTATTTAATTGTTTCATTTTATATATATATATATATATAACGATTGCTTATTTTATAATATCCTTTATTTTATTAATATTTATAAATAATAGAATATCTTTGCTTCTTTTAATCATAGTTATTTTTAACGATACTTAATTTCAAATATGCATTATAATAATAATAATAATATTATTAATACCTCTACTTCATCTATATTTTAATGCCTCATATTTTAGCATTACAATTTCAGGGATATGACAATAGAAATGAAGGATAGCTTGCATTACTAGCAAATCCTAAATTCCAAAGTCCACAATTCACGTTTTGCCCACTCAACTATTGGAAGGCCTCTAGTGTTAGGTATTATGTTCGTTTTAGTCATTTGGAGGTCCAAATGCATACAACAGAGAAATAAATGGAAAACTAATTTTGATTTCAAAGATAAGGGCCATGGTCCTAAAACTCGGGGAGAATTCGCCAGATGCGCAAGTACTCTCAAGTTTTCTAGCTCGAGGAATAACTAACCCATGACTTGCAAGCCACGTCTGCTGAAAAACTCACAATAACTCGCAAATTTCTCTGTGAGACTTGCTCTGACCCGATCAATCCCACAAAGAGACTTGGCCAATGCAAAAACAGGGAAAAAACACACTTGAAACCCTAAAAAATCTGACTTCTGTTGTCATTTTTGCCAAGTTTTTCACTGAGTCCAAGTCATAATCAAATTTTGGGCTGCTGAGTTTTAGTCAAGTCTGAGTTTTTGAACTATGATGAGAACACATTCGACACCCCTCCAAATATCACCAAGATGAATTTGGAATTTGCATACTATCTCAAGCCTAGTCCATTTTTTCGTCTTCCAAATGTCGAGTCATTATAGATCTAAAAAGCATCTACAAGCATCATTAAGCAAATTTCAAGTGCAACCAAAACCTTTCACTTTCATTCAACCTTTACAAATCTAATAAAAATAAGCATTTCAGAGGTCCTTAGAATGAATTTCTAAATTCGACAACTCTCTTTCATCCATCATTTTCATTTTCTTTGGTTTCGATAATCAATTGCTTCTTCACTTTGCTAACTTCATTCGCATATTCGTCTGTGCATTAAGAATTCATCTTTTCTAAGTACTAGTAAAGTTACAAGGTCGCATTTTAGATTTTGACATATTTTCAGAGGTCTCCAGTTTGCTTCACTCGTTCACTTTGCTTTCCTCCAAGAATACATTTAATTTCTAAAAATGTTGACCCAAGATAGTAGCAATAGGAGAGTAGGGTTGCTGAGTGAAGGACCTTGTTGGAAGCATTAAAAAGCCTTTGTTGAGTGAACATTACGGTCTCTATAGTGCCTCCAACAGTGTTTACCCAAGTAGGGACACAAATAGCGTATGGTAAGATAAAAGCATGAAGCAGACGGCCACAAAAGAAAGAAGATACATGTCCAAGCAGAGAGGATGATCTCAGGGAACATTAGTTGACTAGCCTGCACGTGAGTGGCATGGTAGACCAAGTGGCCAAACAGCTATCGAAAAATAAGGAGGGATCAACCCCAGCCAAGCAAATCAGGATAGATCATGATCCTTGATTCAAGAGCTAATCCTGACCAAGCATTTGGAGCACAGAAGCTATAAAAGGGGTAAAAGCCTTGAGTCAAAGGGAGGCAAAAACCCTTGAGGATTGTCAAAAGTCAGAAAACAAAGAAAAACATGTTTCAGGATGTGGGCATTCTGAAAAGATAAACATAATATATCAACAACAGTTTTTTGTCATGAAATGCAACCATACTAAAAAAACCTTCATGGTCAAAAACCCACCTTAAATAGAAAAACAATGAACCCCTCCTCTAATTCTTTTTAAAACATTATAAGAACTAAGACATAAATCCTCTCCTTGTGTTTTGTCTCATTGAGTATATTATGCCTTCTGAAGTTGGGTTTCTATTTACTTCAAAGCAAATGCTTGCCATGCCAGTACTTGCAGTACTAGATGAGATATTTGTAGGCCATAAGTATATTCAAGTTTTCATTGTAGAGAATGCAATGCATTTTCTAATGTACCGAGTTTTTCATCTAATTTTTTTTATTTTTCCACAAATTTCCAAAATCTCTATTTATCCTCACAGAGTTGCTATCTCAACTTCGATCCTAAGGCTTCTACTTGTCAAATCATAGTCTTTTGCTCTCTGCTCACATGGTATTACTATTAACTATAGAGTATATTGACTTTAAAAAAACACTGCAAATGGAAAAATCTCTTTTCACAAGGGACCTAGACAATCTACTTCTTCTCGAATCAGTAAAAGATAGCTCTACAAATTGGAAATTACCTGAAGAAGAAGCTCTGGTTTGCACTCCAAGCATGAAATGTTGAACTGGTTCGAATACTAGACTAGCAGAGTCGCCAGGTGCTTGTCGAATGCTTCCAGAGCAGCGAATGAACTAAGAACAGCACCAAATCTTCTCAGCTCAGCTCTTACTCAGAGCAAAGGGTACCACCGGGCGTGCCAGAAACTATTATCACTTGAATTTGCACCCTATTGTTGAAGCTTTTGGCAGTTCCAACAAATTCAGTGAAACGTGGGATTCATCTCAAGGAGAGGGACCTTGCAATTGAGACCAAACCTCCAGAGAAGGTTGGTTCCTCTTTCTAGACTTAAGGTCTAGAGAATTTAACTAAATCTAATGCTAATGATCACAGGGGAAAGGGGGAGAAGAAACTAAAACTGAAAGGGAGGTGATGCACCAGAATTTAGTGTGTTTAATTGTACCTGAATCAACACAACAATGATCTCAAAACTGAAACAGACTCACACAAACTCATATAAACTATCGTAGAGGTTAGGGTAGAAAACTAGAGCTGTGAAAGGGACCGTTTTACCCACAATACGAGCACACAATTTCCAAATAAACACAGCGAAAAGCTTTAGAGAGAGGCAAAATAACAATTTATATTGATCATGAAGACTAGAAAGCCATTACAAAAGAAGAATTCATTATACAGAGATATAATTACAAAATGAAAGACTCTCCTTCATTGATGAACTAATACAGGGACATGAAAGGCTCAGAAGAGAACACAATCCATCAGATCTGCCTAGGTCTAGAGAAAATACAAGGTTTGTTGCTGCAACAAATCTCCTGCCTATGTAGCGACTCGGGAAAACAACCAACAATCGAAATACATCTTTTTCACATGTATATATAGCTATTCTATCGCTGTGTAGCTCCAAGTGCTGAAATTTAGTCAACCGTTTTGCCCATGCGCCCATGCTACATTGAATTTGGCACATGGCCCCGTCAAAAAATCTGCAAATTGGGGCAGCTACCATGCCCTGACATATCTGCAAAATTTGCAGAAGAAGATTGCCCACACCCCTGGGTAGCTCACGCATTGATGAAGGTCTGAAATCCTTCTCTGGTACCTACAAATCCATTTTGTTCCTCCTGCGTACTAGCATATTGAAGATTTTCACTGTTTTAACCACCTGCATTTGACTTCGGCCTGCAATATTAATTGTTGGGTACCTCTTTATCCTACAAAAATGGTGTGATTTTAGGCACTTAGGAATCGTGTCTTTAAAAGCTTTTACAACACTTTAAAAGTGTTTCATATTTTGAATTCTTCCTTTGGCGCTTTTGATTTTCTCCTTTATCGGCGAATTCGCCCTCTGGCAAACTCCTCTGTCGGCAAACTATCGGGTTTGCAAACCATCCTTCTGGGCGGCTTCCTCTTTTGGCTTTTGGGCCTTTTGTTGGCAAATCGCCCTATTGGCGAACTTGAGAAACCACGAACTGATTGGTGAGTTTGTGATTTCGCCAATCCACCGACTTCTCCTTATCTTTTCTTGTCTTTGCCTTGCTTTCGCCTTTAGTCGGTGAAATCTCACTTTCGCGAACTTGCCCTATTTTCCCCTTGGTCTCTTTTCTTCTTTATCAGCGAAATTCTCTGTCAGCGAACCAACCGGTTCACGAACCATCAACTTTTCCGACAAAGGCCTACTTTGTGTCCTTTTGCCTTAGAAGAACTTTTTCTATCTTCGTTCTTGCCTTTGAAGAAAATCCTCTCGCTTTATCGGCAAATTGGCCCGTCGGCGAACTGGCAGGTCGGCGAACCACATATTTTGTTGATAAAGCGCTTCAACTTGGCCTCCGTTCTTCATCTTAGAGAATTTCCGCCTTCCCGCTTTGGTTCCCTTTAGTCGGCAATTTCATCGATTGGCAAACTTTAAGTTCCCCAAACTTAAACTTTGCCAACTAATGCAATCTTTGTTTTCCTTCGACGTTCCTTCTTTGCCCCTTCAGTCGGCGATTTCGCCGATCGGCTAACTTGCCGATTGGCGAACTTTAAGTTCATCAAACTCGAAATTTTTGGGATTTTTGGAGGGAGAGTTTCTTCCATTTAAGCTTTCTAAGATCAAATATTTCTGATGGAAGAAAGGGGGATTTTTTTAAGGGGATCTTTGGGCTATTTTGGCCTATGCTAAAATATGACAACAAGAACCTCAGGTTGTTTTCACCATTGTACATTCAAATCCTACATAAATTTACTCTGGAGTCTCATTGACCAACCTTGGTCACCTATGGGTATTAATAAAATTTCTTTCTTTTCAAACAAAGTCGGAAATATTTCCACTTCTAGCATACAACATGGGGACCCCCATGTATAGTCTCATAATCATTGAAAAATCATTCATTTATTAAATCACATACAAGCCATAGCAGCTCTATACAAGATTTCTTTAGAAAACCATAACCCCCCTCCCTAGCAATTGATAGTTTTTCAGGATAAGTAATTGTTTGAACTATATTTACAAGACTCAGACTCGGCATGCTGATTTTTGACTTTGCAAGCTGACTCAACAAAGACTCAACAAAATTGAAAAACCATGAAATATAGAGAATCTTTAAAGATTTAAATCTTTTACCATGCACCCTTCAAAAATCATCTTTAAAGACGCATTAAACTTATCAATTAGAAGCTACTTTGATCACATACACAAGTATACATCAATCAAATGAGTACAAGAGTGGATTTGAGTTGAGGGAAACAACATTTTCAAATATATAAATATTTTCAAGTGTTTTAGGTGTACAAAAACTCATGGATTATGATATATATGACATCAAAAATCAAAATCACATGGAGTCATGAACTATGGTAGAGAGGAGCTTGTATCACTCGGCCCAACATCACATGCCTTGCCCCAATTCAACCTCCTGGCCTCAAGCACTTCCCTATGAGCACTATCAGAGCTTGTATCGGCCCCTTCACAATGATCGAAAATGACACCAGTGACTCCTCCAATTCTGGCCCAGACTCTGATACTTGAAGTCGATGAGACCTTCTACTCTCTTCAATACTCCTCAACTTATGTCCTTTGGCATTCTTGTTCCCCCTACTTGGCTATTTGCACTAGTTTCTTAACCACCTATGTTGGCGGTCCCCTACTGTTTTGTATTTTGTTTTTGGTTCTTCCCCTTTATGGGGCCTCTCTAAGATTCTCCTCCTAGAACTATCTTTGTAAACTAGTGTCCTCTTGAGTCCCATTGATCTACTTTGGTCATCCTTGGACATTAATATAATTTCTTTCTTTCTTTCTATCTTTTTTTCTTTCTACAATGCTGCTCCAACCATAGGAGAATTACTCTGGAACAGAATTGACTCAACAAACCAAAAATATAAATGTAATTTAATTACTTGGGATTTAATTGGGAAAAATTCAAGAGTAAAAAAGCATAGTTTTTCCATCTGGCATGGCCCAAAATGATTTTTATTTTTTGGCTTTTAAAACTAGAGTGGGGATCTAGGGGCTGCAGCCCCCTAGTGGAGTCGAGGAGTAGTACCCCTTGAAGAGGTCTAAGGACAGCACCCCTAATGGGGTTGAGGGACAGCACCCCTAGCAAGGTCCAAAGACAACGAGATCAAAGGGATGGAGCCCCCACCACCAAGCCCAACTTAAGGCCTTTGAGACCACACAAGCCTTTTCGGGTAGCACCCCTAGTACAATCCCTGTTATGATACAAGGCGAGATCAAAGGGCGGCAGCCCCACCACCAAGCTCAGATTAAGGCCTTTGAGACCCTATACACCCTCATGGTGCATGCCACTTTTCATAATTTTATCACTTTTAACCAAGCTCCAAGAGTCCAGACTCCAAACCCTTCAAAAAATGTGAATGTTGAAGCCATAGAACAGTAATTAGGACCTAACTATGTTTGCTAGTTTTTGCTTCAATAAACTATATTTTTAGCATCAATGTTTTTTTTTCTCCTTGCTTGTGCTTGCAAATCAAATGAATATCATTCTTTCTTTTATAATTTTCGGCCTAATTGTCATCGTTGAATTTTCTAGACAGGTCTCAACAAGTCTGGCGAGTTTGACCAGACTCACCAAGTACCCAATTCCTGAGTCTCTGGAGTCTCTGGGCCTTGTTTGGAACACCCAGCCTCAAGACTCGCCGATTCTAACAAGTTTCCAGCAAGTCTCATAACCCTGGTTTGAACCACAGATGAAAAACTTGCAAGTCGAAATAGATTGCGAGTTACTCATGCAATAACTCAGCCTTGAGATTTTCTCCAAAACTCACCTATGGCTCAGCAAAAACTCACAATTTTGAAATGAAAACTTGCCTACACTTGGATGATACTGTACAACCCGAAAAAGTTATCAATTTTCATTATTTTAGACTCTTTTTCTTTTTTCACAGTGGCATTTCAGTTTGCAGGCATATGGGAACAGCAAATTGGCTTATATCAACTATGATTCAGCTGTTATTCGGCAGCATTTCAAAGGTATGTAACTGTAACATATTTTCTGTTCTTTGCTTTTTTTTTGTGTGCCTTCATTGAATCATTCTAAATGTTTTGTGCTAGGCTGCAAGGGTTTTTTTTTTTTTTTAATTTATAGTTAAGGTTTAGTAACTAGTTTTATTTTGTATTGATACAGTTTTGTCTGATTTTTTTCTTTTTTTTTTCCATTTTGTGAGGGTTAATTTCTATTTTTTTGAAAATAAAATGGCATTTACATGTAGGAGAGGTGGTGGCAAACCTATGTACCCTACTTCGAAACATTAGACACTAGGTACAACTTATGGAATGGTAATTTACAACTATTGTGGTATGGATATGAGAGGAGGAATAAATCACGTCAAATATTCTAACTTGGAGGAGGCAGTGGAATTGCAAGCAGAAGTGGCAGCATATGAGGAGGGATAAGGTGGACCATCAATGGGGTATTCATCACATTCACAAAATGCTCTTGTTGAGGATGATATTGTTCCCCAGAAAGAAGCTAAAGCAGTACCATCCAGTTCAAGGAGACCTACACAGCGCCAGCCTTTTTTGAGCTTTAGTCGTAGAAGAAATTTATAGATTATGAACATTGAAAGTTGAAACTATTATTTGTGTTTAAGTTTATATGCATTGAACTCATTTTTTGTTCTATGATGTGTATAAGTTTGATCTATATATAAAGGAAATCAGTAATATATATTCCCTAAATACAGTAGACGATAATCTGCTGCTATAGTACATTACCTAAGTTGGAGCTATATTACAAACTTCACAGTGCAATTATAACCAAAATGTAAAAAAGCCCCATAGGGAAAGTATAAATTGGCCTGTTTCTTCGATTCAGCAAGTGCCCTGGGATATAGAAAGAAGACCTTACATAGGTTGTTCAGATGCCTTTGCTATATATATATTTAGTATAAACGATAATCTGCTACTATAGTACATCACCTAGGTTGGAGCTATATTACAAACTTCACAGTGCAATTATAACCACAATGTAAAAAAGCCCCATAGGGAAAATATAAATTGGCCTGTTTCTTTGATTCAGCAAGTGCCCTGGGATATAGAAAGAAGACCTTACATAGGTTGTTCAGATGCCTTTGCTGCTGCCCGTATAAAGCAGTAATTGGCTCCTCCACTTGCAGCAGATAATAGTGTTACTAGAATTGCAAGTATATAGTTTTGTTCTCCAGGTTTATATAGGCTAGTTGAAGCATTACTTTCTGGTGTCTGTCCTGCAAATCATTTCATGAAAAACTTAATTTTCAAACAAAGATGCAATTTCAATAGATAAGAAGTTAATATCTATATTCAAATTTTATCAAACTCACTTAGCACTCAGAATGGATATGTCCCAAAAACTCTCAAAATAAGGAGCTAACCAAGAGTGTTTTATCAAACCTACGAAACAACTAAGACATGATAAGCACATCAGCATTAGAATAGTACTTTCTTTTAGCATTACATTTTAAGTAGTTTTGCATTCTAATGTGTAAAGAACCCTACTAGTTCTAACTGAAAATTTTGCCTTCCTGATATGAATTTTCTGATTTGAATTTCTCTTAATGCAATCAATATTTTCAATACCCACTTTCTTCAATGCACTTAGAATATCATGAACATGGAAAGGTTCGAATATCACACCAACAAACATCAAATGATCAATGATAAACACATAACCATATCAATGGAACATGAAATATGACATACTATTGACCTTTTTACAACATCACCCCATTGCAAAAGGGGTCCCCCTCTTTTTTTGACCTGGTTCTAGCTTTGCTTCGACCTAGCAGGTTTCCGGCTCGGCTCCATTTTGACTAGGAAAAGAATTTCCAAGCACTTAGCTCACAGGGAACATTAGGAGTGCTTGAAGTAGGGAAGAAAATAGTGATTATCCTAGAATGAATGCAACCCTAATTATCATTCCTCAAGCAAATCTGGCCGATCCATGGCAGAAGTCCATCCGGAGTCCAATCCGGGAATCTCTGTCCACAGTTCCAATCTAGGAGTCTAATCCAAAAGTCCAATCCGGAGTCCAATCCAAATTCCTGTCTCAAGACTCTAATCCAAAAGTCTCTGTCCATAGTTCCTGTCCAGAATCCCATTTCAAGGTCTATCTGAAATCCTGTTCCAAAGTTCCAATCCAAGGTCCTGAATTCGACAAAGCTTGTCATTCCATGTCAAAGTTCATCATTCCATTGGAAAATCCTGAATTCCTGACTCAAAAACACGGAAAATTCCAAAACACAACTCTAGGAAATCCTTAGCAAATTTTGGAAATCCTTGTCAAAACCACGAAATCCTAACTCTGGAATATAAGTTCTCGGATAAAAATCCCATCAGAAGTTGAGTCCAAATCCATGGAAGCAAGGGATGTACGCCTCGGGAAGGAAGAAATCCAAGTTTATTCAAAATCCACGTCTGAGGAAGAAAAAATCCATGACCATCAGGAATCCACACCTCAACTCAGGAAAAATCCACAACTTGAGTGCAAGTGCGCCTTCGACAAGGAATTCCAGACAAGGAAAAATCCACAACTTGAGTGCAGGTGCGCCTTGGACAAGGAATTCCAGACAAGGAAAAATCCACAACTTGAGTGCAGGCGCGCCTTGGACAAGGAATTCCGGACAAGGAAAAATCCACAACTTGAGTGCAGGTGCGCCTTGGACAGGGAATTCCAGACAAGGAAAAATGCACAACTTGAGTGCAAGTGCGCCTTGGACAAGGAATTCCAGACAAAGAAAAATCCACAACTAGAGTGCAAGTGCGCCTTGGACAAGGAATTTCCAAGACAAGGAAATCCAACTCAAGAAAATCCACAACTCCGGACATCAAAATCCACAACCCTGTGGAATGTGCACCTGGGATGGAGATGAGTACACAACATAGGGGAATCCACACCTTGAGTGAATCCGCATCAAGGATGAAAGAATTCCAGGATAATGTGAAGTTTGCGCCAAGGATGAAGGAATTCCCATGCAAGACAAGGAAATACATGACCTCAATGCATCCACGCTCCGGACGGGGAATTCCCATCCAAGACATAAGGAAATCCATGACCTCAATGCATCCACGCTCCGGACGGGGAATTCCAATCCAAGACATAGTATAATCAGCGACCACACGAAATCCGCACCATGGAAGAGGAAGTTGAAAATCTTAGACAAGGAAAAGCCACAACTCATCCAAATCCCCTACTTGAGGTAAAATGTGCCGTGGACAAGGAAGTTGAAACGTGGAAAATTCCATAACCTAGCAAAATCCGCAACATGTCCAAATCCTCGACTTGAGGGAGGATGCACTCGGGATAAGGACAAAATCCCTCTGGCGGCGGCCGACCTCAAGCAAAACCACCGTTTGGAAATCTCAATGAAAAACATGAACATCTTTTTTCCCAAGTCAGCCAAGTACAATCCAAGTTGACCAAGGGAAAATCCGGTCGGCCTTAGTAAAGAGCCTTAAAACTTTAATTTTTTTTTCCTCATTATTGCAAAGTCGGCCCTTTGAGGTGGGAGCTTGCTTGCCTATATATATAGGCGTTGGAATCATTATCCCAAAACAAATTCGAACACAAATGCAAAGTAGAATTCGCTATAAAAGAGCAGACCTCTCCATTAAAAGAAGATTTCATCAAACAATAACAGAATTCCTCATTCAAAAGCAAAATTTGCCACTATTTAGGAGCAGATTGCAATATAAAAAGCAGATTTTCAGTTAAAAACACAGATTTCCTCATAAAGGCAGCGATTTCTGAAGGAAGAGTCAGGTTTCTTCATTTATTTTCCTTCTCCAAAGGCGAACTACGGCTGGGCGAACTGCATAACAGCAGCGAATCCATTGGAAAAAGTCAGAAATTCACTGAATAAAATCTGAAATCCATCAAAACAGATCAGAAATCCATCTAGAAAAGCAGATTTTCATCATATCAAAGGTAAAGACCTCCATTTCGAAAGGGCGAACTGTAGAAGGAGGTGAAGTTTTATCCAAATTAGAGCAGATTTCTGTAGGTAAAGGAAGATTTACACAAATAAGGAACAGATTTCTGAATAGGTTACTTGAAAATGCTATTAGTTGTTAATCTTTCTTTTCAAGTATGGCTGAAAATGCAAAAGTTTAGCCCCACATGCATAAGTTGATAGAAAATTCTTTACATTTGGAATAAATCCTCTTTACCTGTTGGGTAAATCCTTGCTTTTTACCTCTTTGCTCTTACTTCGATTTGCCTTTGTTCTCCTAGGTGAATGGCAAGTGCCAAGGCCGGATCCTCACAACAAGCTCAAATGTGGGACGTCCTCAAGGGAGTGCTTCCGGAATCTAAGATTGCTTCGAAGTGGAAGAATGTAGGCGACACCAATATCGGGCTTGTCAAAATGGAGATCAAGAAGCGGATGTACGGGACCGAAGGACACCCTCCATCAAAGCTCGCAACGAAGATGGTCCGCAATGGGATTGTGCCAGCCACATGCTTCCCTCTTGCCATACCTTGTTCCGAGCTGATTGTGGAATGCTCCATGCATTATGATCCCGAGCGACGAAGAATTATTGCTCCCGATGACAAAGTGATGGCTCACCTCTCCAAGGAAATGATTGCCGGAGCCTTCAACATTCCTGCCTACAACCCCATCGTCTACAAGAACAAAGAAGCAGCACTCGAGATGTTTGAGGTCGATCCTGATACTTGTCTAGGAATCATCAATAACTCATGGATAGAAAAGAAAAGGCCTCATCATTCCAAGTTGCCAAAGAGGCTCCTCAAATCCGACTTCAAACAAGACTACGGAGACCTTGCCGTCCTACTGAACAGGGCCATGGGATGTCCTCAAGCTTCAACTTTCAAGCCTTAGATGTTCTACTTCGTGGATAAGATAACTGACGGAGTAAAGATGATCGATTGGGCCCAGCTCATCAGTGACAACATTGATGAACAGTTCAAGAATCTGGAGGAATCAAGGACTTTCTGCATGAGTTCCTATGTGATTTACAGGCTAGCAAGGAATTGTTGATACAAAGGACTGGCGTGGAGGGGACACATTGGGAATGCCAAAGGACAAATCAAAGTTTGATTCTTACCCACAGCTACACCTCCAAAACATAGCACATTTCAAAAGGTACAATGATGCATTCTCCATGCACATTACAAGGACACTTCAAGGAGGGACTCATAGGAGACTGTCGCCGAAAGCCATGCAGTTGGTCAAGAAGTACGGCTCGTGGTTCACCTTATTTCCAAAGTTTACTTACATCCGAGTACAAGGATTCTCCTCCTATCCGTAGATTTCGTACAGATTGCCAAGGTATCCTACCAACAAGATCATCTTGCTCGAATTGACAAGGCAACTATCAACCTATGATAAAGTCCAGAAGAAGAAGAGGAGGGTTGGATTATCATTCCCAATCCAAATTGGAGATGCTGTTGAGGTGTGTCCATCCATCCAGGCTGTCAAAAGATCCAATGAAGAATTGCAGTTTTACAACCTAGTGACTCACAATTCAAGAGCAAACTTTGATCCTTTCAACATCACCCGGATAGCCTACGGAAGAAGGCATAAGCAAAAGGTGCACATTGAGGATCATTGGCGAATGCTAAGGATGATTTTGAGATAAGGAGGAGGATGTGCTCCAGACTATCCTTGGATATGATTAGAGCAACCCGAGTATTCTCCATTCTGGATCAGATCAAGGAGGATGGGAAGCAAGTTCAACCCATCTTTGAGAATGAAAAGGATAAACCTCTTCCAACACTCAATTGGTCCGAACAGGAAGTCACCCACTTGGATGACTTGATGACACCAATGCTGACAGGTACCAAAAGGTGGATAAGTCAACAAATTGATAGGTTGCAGAAAAAGTGTATCAGCCCAACTTATGATTTGATGCAAGACTTGGAATCGCAATCTTCCGACGAGGAAATGACTGAGGGGTCACCTGAGAAGGAACAAGGAACAGGAAGGCATTGGGCAAGGAACAAGGTGGCTGATAATCCACCGGCAAGGAGAGTGAAGGCTCTAAAGGAATTTGCTAGGAAGCCAGTGCAAGAAGAACAGAATACAAGTAGGCCTCACTCAGATAGTACTTCTTCCGTCCAAGAGGTCAATCTGTTTCCTAGTGACTGTGCAATCAGCTGCTCCAGATTCCTGAACTGTTCATGAAAACATACCAAGCATTCCCATGGAAGAGCTGGAGATGCTCCTAACCAAATTCATTGAATTTGAGACCAAGGAGCAGGATGAGGTGGCGGCTGACTAAACCTTGCCTTGTTGGAGGTCCCAGTCAACATGGGCGCCCTAGGCCAGGTGTCACTTTTCTATTTGTCAGAAAGTTGGTGGTCCCACCTACCTCCTTTTAGGGTTTTTATTGGACTCACTCTTGGGCGTTGATCTTGAAGGCTCAATCTAGGCCCTCCATTGTACTCTTGGATGCCTATATAAAGGTTTGAGCGCAGAAACTATCATATACGTAGAAACAATCATATTGCGCATACAAAACCGACAACTTTGACCCTAAAATTTGACCATCATAAATGCACTTCGCGCAAAATTAAAAGCATACATACTAGGGGTGCGTACTCTGCTGGCCGCCCGAATCGCCGAACCCTCTAAAACTTGTGGTTCTCTACCGGAATCTGCTGCATCTTCGTTGATTGCTCTGCTATGCTATGCTCTAGGGCTCCCTATAATCTCTCTTCAAATGACAAGAGTGCAAATGAATAGAAAAGAGACCCCACATCCTTATTTATAGCCAATTGAACCCTAACTGGAGGTGTTTGACCTTGCACATGTATGCCATGTTTTTCATCAATTTCTCATTCCCCATCACCCGAGTTTTTCACTAAAAAAGAAAGAATATATTGATGTAGTCTTTAAACAATTAGTTTATCTCTAGAGTTCTATAGACTCCTAGTGGATGGATTCACATTACAAGGCTTGGGAAGAAGATTTGTAGAAGTTTCTAAGAGACATGATGCTTTTAGGACTAACTTAGATCTAAAGTTGGATCATCAACCCAATATTGTTATGGCTAGACACTTCATATGAATCAAAGTTGAATGTGTAAGTTTGATGGCAATGATCCAACTAATTGACTATGCTAAATTGAGCAGTTCTTTGATCTCCATCATGTTCACCTCTAATATGATAAAAATCTGCTTTTCTATTTTTCAGAAAGTTGGTGGTCCCACCTACCTCCTTTTAGAGTTTTTATTGGACTCAATCTTGGGCGTTGATCTTGAAGGATCAATCTAGGCCCTCCATTGTACTCTTGGATGCCTATATAAAGGCTTGAGCGCCTCATTCTTGGGGGTCCATTCTTTTTTCATTCATGTTTCTTTAGACACTAAGGAGAGTAGCAAGTAGTGGTTAGCTGTTCATTTCTATTGCACTCCATTTCTAGGAGCAAGGAACTTTGAGGAATCAGCAAGATTGTTGTAAGACATTTCCAAATCAATATATGAACATTCTTTGGATTGTGACATGGTTTTCTAATTTCCTTGAAGCAAATCATAAGCTCCAAGTTCTAAACTATTTCATTTCTATTTTCTTTCAGTTTTCATTAGTTAGAATGATGGAAAACATTGTTGTTGGTGCATGATTGAAACTCCTTGTTCATACCATTTGCAGTTTGTGGCTTGCAAATCACAGTGCATGGTTAGCCTGAACCCATTTTAAGCTTCACTTCAATTGTTTTGCATATTTCATTTCCATGTTCTATGTTTAAGCAATTTGAAAATCATCATTAGCACCCCAGAAGATTGCACCATTTCTACGTAGTTGTTGCCTCATGACGAAGCAAAGCGTGGTTTCAATTTCCAAGGATCAGCAATAGTCCTTTTCATCAATTAGATTCCTGAACCCTTATTCATCTTTTGCATTTGTTTTAGATCTGCATTAGGAATAGTTCATACAGGGCCTACTAAGAAATCATTCCCTATTCAAAGGTAGAATTTAGACTCCACGCCTGTTCTCCTTGGAAGAAACAGTGAAATCCTAGTCTCTCCGTTGGAGGAAGCAGTAGAATCCAAGTCCTCCCTTCCCTTTGTAAAGAAAACACTCAGAACAATTGCGCAAGTCCCTTTGTGATTACCAGCAAGTCACATCATTTCACTAAGTTTATCCCATGCCAGTCAAGACCTGACCCAAAAGGAACCTTGGAGCACTCTTGTGTGATCAAATAGTTTAGCACCCGAGAGGCTTTTTCTCAAGAGAGGATAGAATACCCAGTGTTTTATTCTAATGTTGTTGCTGTCACAAAAAACACATCAACACATACCCGGAATCTCCAATACTTCTTATTGATTTCAATGAGCTGATTACAAATGGCAAAGTGTTGGACTGTTATATCAATCTTGACTGATTTTTGGATCAGTCATCATACAAATGAGAAATGGGAACAAATGTGAGCACGAAACATGAGCCCAATGATGTACAATGATAGCCAATCCAAGTATGAGTGGATGTATGCTTGTAGATGACGTTGAAACACTGTTGTATCTTCTCAAATGACTGTTGTCCCAACTGATATCATTGCTGTACCTGTTATGTTTGCCCAGATTTACAATGAATGCCACAAACATGCCAAAAATGAGCCCCAATGGCTAGCGATAGACCCTATGGATGTAGCAATTAGGGTTTAAGTGACTCCAAAGGTTTCAAACCCTCAAAATGTGTCAATAGATGTTGTCCTTCAACTCTGATATGAAATTTCCAGCCCGCTGTTGCAAAATCAGAATGCTCTATGATGACAAAAACACACTACATTGCCCTTCTATGCAAATCGGCTACCTTGAAAGTCTTCAACAATGAACAAACGCATCAATGAATGAAAATGTCTTCAAATGCAACCCAAATATCCTTCAACACCTCAATGAAAACCTGCAAATTAACATCCATGATGAAATCCATATGATATCATCTCACAGTGTGGATGAGATCATCTCCATACCACCAAAATCAAGGGATCATTTCCTTGACAAACTAAAAAATGCAATTTCCAGCCAAAACACATGAATATGAAAAAACTTACCAAGTGATCAATAGTTGCAAATTGAAGTCAAGCAAGCCTATTTATCCTCCTCTTGGCCTAGGCGTCCCAATTTGCTCAATTTTGCAAGAATTTGGAATCCACCAATGAAAATGTAATTGTCAAATGACAATTTTAAATGAAATACATCTTCCAACCACCAACATTTAAAAAACTATTATATCTCATTCATTTCTTTGTCCTCTTCACATAGGCTTCGATCTCTTTCTTGGAGAATAAAATACATTTTTTAATTGAATTACCCTCCTCAAAATGGGGCGGCGATTTCCATGCAAACAAAAGCAATATTTATTAATTATTTTCTCCTCATCATGGGCGGCGATCCTAGGAGAAAATAATAATTTATTTATTTTCAAACAACCTCACATGGGCATGCTCTGCCTCAATTCCAATACTTAACTATGGTAAGATTGCAACACAAATTTCATTTGTTTTATTGGATTTAATTCAGAAAACAAAACAATTCTGTTATGAAATTATTTACATACACTTGGCCATCGTTCTCTCCAATATTTGGTTCATTTCTGTGATATGGCCATTGCATTCCTTCTCTTGACAGCAAACAGCAAATTTTTCATTCCATCTCCTCCTTCTGGCAACGAACCATCCTTTCAATTCCAATTCATTCTGTGTTTGGGCAATGAACCCCTTATACCCAGCAGCAAACTCTCTCAATTCCTCCTCTTTGGTTTCTAGTGGCAGCTATCCATGTTCTTTCCTCACTCCTCCTTCATGGACAGAGGAAAATATATTTTTCAATTTAAAACCAGCCTCAAAGAGGCATTCCCAACACTATGGCGTCCAAAATTTTCCCAGGTGCCTTCTCTCCTTTCAGCATTCTGGAAAAAAAACGTTTTGTACGCTCTCATAGGAGGCGTTTCAACTTCCCAATATCATCTTCTCCTTTTGTTTTATTTATTATCAAATTTCAACTTTACTTCAGATGTTGAAATCTGCCATATTTATTTTCCTTAATATTCTGCCCACTAATTGATTTTCTTTTTGTTTTGCCAGGGAGCAATTATATAGTGAAAAGGTGAAATTACGGCAAGAATAAAAAATCCTCCGTCACTGCCCATTTCGATTTTTCAATTGGCTTAAAAAGATGTAAATGAGATAAATAAAATCCACCAAACATTACCTTGTGAGGCTGCATACACTGTTTAGAAAAAAATTTCAAATATGCGACTTCGACTCTATGTGTCAGGGTGACCGGAAAACCGACTTTTTGCATAACTCTTACCTAGAAGCTCCTTTTTGCGCAAAAACTTGCCAAGATGTGTGTGATGACCTCCTTAAGCTTCCCTTAAAAGGATTTTGCTCCAGATTTAAAAGAATCATGAGATATTAAACTTTCTGTGAATTGTCAACACATTTTTTTCAACAAACTTTCGACATTAAAATTTCTCAAACTGTGAAAGATATTACTCTAATTATTTTTGCACATTCAGCGTAGTACCTCCAATAATGCCTCTGCAAAAGGGTTTTACTCCATCTCATTATGGGTTTTCCAGAAATAATTTCCAAAAAATGCCTACAGAGCCTTGAAAACAGCCAATCGGTGAAATTTCAAATTTCGCAAATCTAATCACACAAGTTGTTTCCTGATGCTGAGAGATGTCAAGAATACCAAAACAAACCAAAACTGAAACAAAACAAACTGCAATTTTTTTTGGTCGATGCTGATTGCCAGTCCGCCCGGATGCTCCTGCATCAAAACCTATTTTGTAACAATTATGATATTTTAAATTTTGCACATTGGCTGGTGGAGTTCATCAGGGTTTGTTTGTATCTTGTGGGTCTATTAGGACTAATTTTGTGGGCCCTCTGGAGCCAGTCTTGTGAATACATTCGGATCTTGTAAGAAAACTGATTATCCCACATGCAAAAAATAAGAAGTTAAAAAAGAGCTAAACTGGAAAATTAATTAATAATTCACTGTAGGTGTTCAAAAAAGAGTCAAGACATGCTTTTGCAAAACAAGATTTTGTGCAGACATATCCATGCTGGTTTGGATTTGGCCTGAATCTGCATCTACATATCTAAGGAAAGTTCTCTTCTCAAATATGTACTCTTTCATAAATCCATAGTACATCAGGGAAGTTTTGTGGCATGCAAAACTAGATACCATCTTATCTAACAGTTTTGGTGACTTTGCCTGGCAGATCTGTACCTTGTTTTATCATCCATGTGCTAGCGATGTGATCCATTGTATGATCCTTAACTTCTGTAAAGGGTTAAATCCTAATTCATGCTTGCATAAAGTTTTTCTTGCATGTATTTTTTTAGAAGATGACAAAGATTCCATGAAACTTATAGGCATTCTGAGTTCAATGCATCTACCAGGATGGACAAACGAAAATAAAACATGGAAGAACAATACAGAGTGCTTTCTGGAGAAAGAAATTTTAGGGATTAGGAAGACGACAAAAGTTCTTATTAATAGAGTTGGAGCATCACAAAGACCATGCAAAACTTTCAAGGATCTAAGGCATCAGATCAATAAAGTGAATCAAGAATCAAAGGGTCTTACAGGGAAGGTGTATGCAGAACAAAATGGTTTGATGAATCCTTACTTGAAGATAGAAGAAAGAACCAAATAAAATTTATTAAGGTCTACAAATGACCAAAGTAGTCAGTGGGAATCAAAAGCACAACCAGTTACAATAGAGCAGCACTAAGGTACAAGGACCTTAGGCAAAGAAAGTAACTTAACACAAAAGAGAAGAAAATGGACGACCTACAGAATAAAATGAGGTCAAAAAGTGGCATCTTTTCGTTGGCACTCTAACTCCCATTCTCTGCATGAACTTGGAACAAGATGCGAGTTATTGGCCTCTGGAATTAGTGTTATCATCTTTCTGCACAGAATTCTACCACTGCCTCTGCTGTAGTTGAATTTTCTGATACTGTCTCTACAGAATTTCTAGAATTATATATTTGTTCTTTACATTTACGTTTTGTTGTTATTGGAACCTGTGACTCAACGTTGTAATATCAACATTTTGGATTTTAAAGACAATTGTAAATTTCTTAAATTTAGAAAAACATGGCATATCACAAGCATGTAAATTATAGCAAAACATAAAATAATGTTTATCTAAATTTTCTTAGCATGATTCCATACACTCCGACTCAACATTTTGACATGATAACTTTCCAGATATTTGTCATCCATCACATTTGTGCCTTGTCAGTCTATATTTCATAATAATCCACAAACAATTCTTAACTAGAACCAAAAGCATGTGAAGATATATAAAGGAAAAAATTTTAAATTAGAACCAAAACAACTAGCTCAGACGTGTAAATAAATCATATAATGTACCTTACATGCACTTGGGAGGCCACTCACAGAAAGATTCGACACAACCCTACTGACTACTTAAAGGAATGTGATTAAAAAAGGACATAAAACAAAAAAGGAAAAAGAAAGAAAAAAAAAACAAGTCAGTCTTTCCACAAGAAATATTTTAAGTATTATACACTCAATATGTTTTATTCGCATAACTTAAAGCAAAAGAAAAAATTTAATATGCATGATAACCTTGAAAATCCTGAAAATCTTCGACAATCATTTCATAAGTATTAACATATTATGCAGACTTGGCATATAAATATCCTGGAAAAAAATTTAAAAATATACAATATTACAAATACATGCTTTTGCAGAACAAAATTCTTACCTAGTAAAAGAGGAACAGGGTTGAAAATAAGAAAAATTCCAAGAAAGCTGCAAACTGTGCCTGCACAATGGAAATAGGACAAATATCCCAAATATAACAGAATTAAACGTATATACTACACAAAAATGCACATCATACCCACTTGACAAATGAAAAAGTGAATACATAAAAATAAGAATGTTCAATAAGTAATGCATTCTCTCAATTATACCAAAAAGGATGACTGAATAAATCTGTATTACACTAACTCAGGATGCAACCAGAATAGAAGAAGATAGTTGGTTTGGCATTTCTCAATTATGTTTTAAGGCCTTGTACTGCTACCTTAAGATTGGCTCTTAGGTGTTTTAATGCATATGAGATAATATGGTCGTGTCAAGCATAATTTTTTGTTTGAACTTCTTGGACATCTTGAGCCTGTAATTGCTCTGTGTAAATTCCTGCTAGTTGTATTTATTTGGTATGACACCTTAATGTCTTAATAGCAAGCAACGGACCTTTGAAATCCTACAATTAACTTCTAAAAACTTGAGAAGGAATATGGAATATCCTTCTAGTAAGACACCCATTTTTATCTACGAGCTTACTTCTGCTCAGGCTAGACTTCACATGTCCATTGCCAACCAATTGTTTTGGGGCTATATGATAAGGCGGAAAGGATACTTTTTTTGCAAGGCAATTATTATCAGACAATGGACTGTGTTTCCTTACTGCTACCCCAAGTGTATGTGAACTTGACAGCTGATATGGATGATAACTATAGGTAACATAAGAAAGAAATCATGAAATATTGTCATATGCAGTTCTCCTTATAGTGAAAATAGATAAGATCTGTCAAGACATGCTTAGCTATAGAGTGTACCAGTCCTTATCGCCTCTTCAAATGGTTGCAAACTTGCATGGAATGCATTTAACTATTTTAGTATGAAATAGGATTAAACGCAGATAATAAATCTAAACAGTAGTGCTACTAGTCATGTACAATGGAGTTTATCTCAGTCCACATCAAAAATCCTATACTGACATGCCTACACATAATAGCCTTGAACTTCAGAGATATTCCCTTATGATTGACTGTATAAATGGTATGCCCCTACAAATGCTCCTCCCTTCCTATATTTGAAAAATCATTTATATCCATTCCCTATTGATCATTATATAGACTACCCTTGTAAAAAAGTTATCCCCATGCTCCATCTACTGATCCATCCTTTAAAAATGGAAGATTCATTGTATTAAATTTGTAAGAGTGCTTCTGGATTCAACTGTGTGTATTTTTGCATTGACGTTTCGGATCACACTCAGTGATGCATCATCAAGAATAGGAGAGTTATTATGATTTAACTTGCAGCCTTAACCCTTAAAAAAGGAAGTAGAGGGGAGGATACAAGAGGACTAGAAAACGAAGGATAGGAATAGAGGAAAGGTTATAAGCAAAAACCAAGAGATGCATAAGTATGAACAATGAATTTATGTTAAAAACAAAGAATATCGAATTAGAACCTGAATATCAATGTGGAGGAAGGTTATAAAAAACAATATTACAAATGGATAAATATATGTAATTATATTGAGTTTTAACATATCTAATGTTAAAAACAGATTAATATGTATATATTGATATATTAATAATGAGTAGTATTGTAAATAAGCTTAATTTATAAAGTTTGAAATAATGATACGATGGGGATTCATTGTATTTTAATTTATCTATACTAGCATCACCCAATAGTTTTCTCTTCCATCTTTTTTTGTGATTATATAAATTAAGTGAATTCCATCCCCTCATTCCCTGGACGTGTTCCATACTGAATGCCTGTTTGAGATAAGGCTTCATCACCTGCCTATTAAAAGATAGTGGCAACACAAAGCACAAAACATAATGTGCAATCAAATGTCATGCTGCAGATGAAATGTGCCTATGTGCAGTCAGCCAACTAACAAGCCTAGCAGTTATAACCCATATTTAGGTTAAGTTGTCAGAAGACAGATGAAAAGCGATACCTGACTGTCTACGAAACTTATCATTTTTGCACATTCTTGTAGAATATAGATTGTCTCCTCTCAATGGATTCATCTTCTCTCAAAGAATTTCTCATAGAAAATTGTTCTACATTTATCTATCCAGATGAAATCTAAACTGGATATTCTCCTATTGGTGTCATTGTTAGCATCAGAATCCAAACATGTCATAAAACAGAATCAGCATCATCCAAACCTCCATCATCTGGCCATCACTCTATTCATGTGCATCAACACTCTGTGTGCCAACTGACCCTGAACTTGTGCCCCGTGCTTCTATATCTCAGCCTATGCACCATCATTCTGTACATCAACACCACAAAGAACAATCCTTTTGATTAAATTTTACAACAATCACATTCTTGGCTCCAGTAGCTACTGTCCTATAGCTACAATCAACCAGTTTGATGAAACACACTTTTTTTCAATGACAATATGATTGTCCTTCTTCCTAATATGACTAAGTGAAAAACGGTTCCTCTTAAAAGAAGATATACATAAAACATCTGGAAACCAGATGGATCTCCCATCTGCATTCTGAATATGAACCTTGGCAATACCTTTGATGAGATGAGAAGTGCCATTTGCCAAGCAAATTACTGATCAGCATCCCTGCTTCCCAAAAGATCTCACATTTATAAGTGCACTTGTGTCTAGTAACTTTACAAGCTCCAAATCAAGGCTGGAAGTATCTACTGTGAAGACTATATACCCCAAATTGTCCTTCCACCCATGTCATATTGACATGTGCCAAACTAGGGTTTGAACAAAATTTCTGAATTTGCAATGTTTCAATTTGAAACCCTAGGACTGATATACTGATTTGTATTGCTGCACTTATCAATTACTTCCTCAAGCTCAAAACATAGACAAATACGTGCAAAATTGATGGCAAAAGAAAACATATATCTGCAGTCTTCTCTACTATGAATTACACCATGATTTACATACCAAAATGATAGCAAAAGGACGATAAGCTCAATCAGACATTGCTGTTATGAAATCAGATTTGTTCTATTGCTCATTACATCAATTTCATGGCTCTACGACAGCCAAAGTACAAGCATAGACTGCTGTTACACAAATCAGAGATGATACATGCCAAATTTTGGTGACAAAATACCATGCAAAGAGAGCCGAACCTCCGCAACTCAGATCTGGTATTGAGAATGTCTTCAAATGATGATGAAATGCTGATAACAATGCATTACAAGGCTGCCACGCCTCTTCTAGCTAAATCGCTGTCCTTTATGATGCTGGCTGCTACCTCTATGATGGAGAACTTGAAGTCTCCAGTTATATTAGTGCTGGCTGCTCCCTTTGACTGCAGATCTGATGAATTTCTGATGTAGCTGCCCTTACCAGAGGTGTCACAATATCTCCAATGCAGACCGGCCTCCTCCAATGGTAGCGAATGGTGGAAATGCAAGCCAAATGTGAAATGTCAAGGGTCGCGGCAATGGATGAAACGGCTGATCCAAAGTGTCTGCAAAGAATATGTAACCAACAGCCACGACCTCCCAACAATGGCGCTCCAATGATGCCAATGAATCATCAACAATTGTCTCTCCTCAATGGTGGTGCTCAATATGCAAAACGAAGGAACTTCAATTGTCTTCAAGATGTGAAACTCCTAGCTGATGCAAAGATCTTCAATCTCAAAACTCAAATCTGCAATGAATGGTCTAACATGAAACTCAATGAATCTTCAAATCTCCAAAGAAGCGCAAAAGTGAACTCCGTATGAATCCACCTCCAAGATGTGATTGGGTTTCCGTCCAACACACCACCCATAAGGGTTTTCGTCCTTGGAAAGTCCTGCAATACAATTGCCAAGCAAAAATGCCAAAGTCGCCAAAACGTTCATGATGCTCAAATGAGCTCCATCAACCTTCTTTTAAACTTGAATCTTCTTTTCCCTTCGATGTAGCCGACAAATTCAAATTAAAGATTTTAATTACCTTTTCCCTCCAATGTCGACCAAAACCAATATTTTATTTATTATATTTTCTCCCAATGTGGCCGCCCAATTTTAAATAATATTTTATTATTTAATTTTCACTTTTCTCCAAGTTGAGCGCACCACTAGATAATAATAAAATATTATTATTTTTCTTCAATTTTGGTCGCTCCAATAGAAAAAATATATTTTATTTATTTCTCCCAATTTGAGCACTTTAATCAAATAATAATAAAATATTATTATTTAATTTCTTCTCTCTACAAGGTGGTGCTAGACATTGAATAAAATAATATTATTTTATTTTCCAAAACCTCCAAATGATTTGCCCAAATCCAAAAACCATTATTTTATTATTTTTATCCCTTTGATAATTAATGTAAAATTACATTAATTCATTTTCCACTTTGCCGGAAATTGGCTGAGCCTTACGAAACAACTTTCCATTCTCCAAGCCTCTGAACAACGTTATCTTCTCCAAGCCATTGCTCAACCAAAAATTATTCCCTTGTTTGATGAATTAGCCTACGAGAATGAGGATAGGTTAACCCCAACTCCTGTTGGGTGATTATGCCGGAAATGGGGACATGTCAGTCCTCCCTTCCTTGGATTGCTTGTCCTCAAACAATAGCAAATTTGGATGCTGTAGAATCTATTCTCCTCCCCATGTTGCATTCTCCAATGGCAAATCTTTCCATTTCACCAAATACTCAAAATCACCCTGTTCCTCAAATGTCACTCCATCTCCAAAATGCTATCAGGAACCAAAACCAAAGTGCCCTCTTCATCAAGAGGCATAAGATCAGGTGAAGAAACAACTTTCTATCCCAATGCTAAGGCATGACACATGAAAAACATTGTGAATCTTGTTTCCTGCCGGCAACTCAAGCTCATATGCCAACTCACCAACTTTCTTTAGAATCCTGTATGGTCCATAGAATCGCGGCTTCAACTTCTCTGCCACTTTTCTTCAATGTCGACTGTCTGTGTGGCTGAAGGCGAAAGAAACCAAATCACCAACCTCAAAAGTTCTCTCAACTTTGTGTCTATCTGCATAAATCTTATACTGATTTTGAGCTTGTTGAATGTTATCCTTAAGTGCCTTAAGGATATCCTGGCTATCTTGTGTCAATTCCTTAGCTCTAGGAGCTCTACAATTTTCAAAATCCAAATCTACAAATGATGGAGCATCATAATCGTACAAGGACCTGACCTGAAAGGTGACATGCCAATCGACATGTAATGGGTGGTATTATAGCAATACTCACCCAAATACAACCACTTGATCCAAGCACGTTGTTGCCCTGCAACATAGTTGCGAAGATACCCCTCAACCCATTTGTTTACAACTTCTGTCTACCAATCTCTCTACGGATGATAACTCGTGCTTGGTGTCAACTCCATTCCAACCAATCGGAACAAATCCTACCAAAACATGCTGAGAAACCTGTTGTCTTGATCACTGACAATGGTCCTAGGTGTTAGGCACAATTTATAATTATTATGTTCGTTTCGGCAAGTATGTTTCATTAGTTTGTATCTGCAAGTATGTTTGTTAGTTGGTATCGACGAGTAGTTACTCCCAATCGGTGTGTTGTTGGCGACGGTTGGCCATCCAAGCAACCGTCGACAACCTATACATGTATTGTCATTCCATTGAATCGGATATGGAGTTTTTGGTGTTGATTGTAATTGTTGTTTGAATCAATATATGCAGTTGAGTTTCAAGGTATCAATTCAATTTTCATTCTCGTACAATGTGATAGTTCAATTTATATTTCTTGTTTACTCTGTATGAAAATAGTACTCATTCGGCAGTAAACAAATCCTACCAAAACAAGCTGAGAAACCTGTTGTCTTGATCACTAACAATGGTCCTAGGTGTTGGGCATAATTTATAATTATTATGTTAGTTTTGGCAAGTATGTTTGATTAGTTTGTATCCGCAAGTATGTTTGTTAGTTGGTATCGGCGAGTAGTTACTCCCGATCGGTGTGTTGTTGGCGACGGTTGGCCATCCAGGCAACCGTCGACAACCTATGTATTGTCATTTCATTGTGTCGAACATGGAGTTTTTAGTGTTGATTGTAATTGTTGTTTGAATCAATATATGCAGTTGAGTTTCAGAGTATCAATTCAATTTTCATTCTCATACAATGTGATAGTTCAGTTTATATTTCTTGTTTACTCTGTATGAAAATAGTAAACTCATTCGGCAGTAAACAATTTGGCGTCGTTGCCAATACAAAGTCGGGTGGAAAAGGTGGCGAGTAGTGGATGACGAGTTGAATCATTAGAGGAATTAAATAGTCGGTGAAGAAGGATACAATGTCAATGGAAATATAATGCCGCACCCTATTCATACTGACGAGGAATTAGAAACCAGAAGACAAGTAGAAAGAATAGAAGAAGAAATTCAAGAAGAACAGGCAGAAAGCGAAAGAGAAGACAATGAACGAGAAAGGAACGATCGGGAAGATGATTTAACCCAAGACCTCGTATTCCTATGGCAATTGGAGGTTGAACAATGCGTAAGGAGCGAAGCCATCCGCAGGGATATTCCAGAGGAAATCATTGGAGATAACTTGGACGTCAATAGAGAGGTAGACAATCTTCTCAATCGCATTCCTCGACTTTTGGCTAGAAATTTAATAATCTTGCAAGACCTCCAAGAAGAAAGAGACAGAGAACTACGCCGACAGCGAATACTCAGGAGGTATGAGGAATGCATGAAACAAGAGGAGGAGCGCGACGCTAACCGTTGTCGTACGCCCTACAACTAATAACTGTACAAGTGTCGATTAATGCCCATACAACTCAACAAAGATAAAAACCAAGTACCAAATTGGCAAGAAACACCTGAAGAGAGATCAAGAAGATCATTAAGATTAAAAGAACAAGAAGAACAAAGAAAAAGATTAAAACAAATTGCTGAAGAAACAAACGAGCATCATGAAATAAATCAAGATACCATTGAAGTACACCACAGCCTCATGGAGGGGATCGACGAAGAAAATTTCAGAACACCAGTAACAAACAAAGAAAAAGAGAAATATGATGAAATTGAATTAACAAAGGAACTTGAAAATAGTATACGCCATATCCAGGAACTATCAATAGTAGAGGACAAAGAGCCAAGGACTAGAGGACCCGAGCCCAAAACCCCCGAGTAGAAGGAGTGCCGAAAGGAACCCGAAAAGACTCGAGGTGCAAAGGACGCTGAAGAGGGATGTGGGAAAGACCTGTATGTGCCCGAGAGTGCAAGGAAGGCACCGGAACGTCGAGGGAGAACCAGTCCAAGGCCAACCACAACTGGAATAAGAACACCCTGTCAATAGAAAACAAGGGTAAGAAATTTGTCATTGATTTGAGAACTCAAGCCATCAATGAAGAAATGGTATCGGATTCCGACTCAGATAGTGGCGACACAATGACCAAAGGAGAAAGAGGGCACATGGAGCCAGACGATGAAGGCGTACTGAAATTACAAGAATGCTCGAAAGATGAGACCAACTCCTTTAGCGGGTTGTTCCATTGGTAGATGGAGGATTATGAATTCTTTCAACCAGAATGCAATATGATTTCAATAAAAGAAACTGGCGAGTGCTCCCGGACAACTAGTGAACCACTAGGCAATTCTCGGCTGACCAGTGAAACCCTTGGCGACATTGAAACAGTTGGTAAGAAGGAATTGACGAGTGACAAGGGGGAAGAAGTAACCCACACTTTTCCGGCTGCATATGGAGAATACAAGGAAGGGAATGCCGAAATAGATACAAGCAGACACATTAGTTTGAACGTGAAAAGAAGATCATGTACGGAGAACCCTTGATGAAGAAAGTTAATCTCGACGAGGAGAGTAACCCTCAGGTGATCCTCGTCGGAGATGACTAGGATCCAGTACTTAAGGCAGCAGCTTTCAAAAATTTTATGGAGTACAAAGATGTTTTTGCCTGGACATACAAAGACCTGAAGGGGATGCCACCAGAGTTATGCGTCCATAGAATTCCACTGATACTAGGAGCACGTTCAGTGAGGAAAAGGCCATACAGAATGAACAAAAATTACGCCACTAAGGTGCAAGAAGAAATAGAGAAAATGTTAGAGGCCGGGATAATCTTCAAGGTGGAGACGAGTAAGTGGGTTTCGCCAATTGTCATATCACTGAAAAAGAAGGGGGGCAAATCCAGATTTGCGTCGACTTAAGATGCCTCAATGCAGTAACAATCAAAGATCCTTTCCCCATTCCATTCACAGAGTCCATCCTTGAGGAAGTAGCGGGACATGAGATATACTCGTTTATGGACGGATTCTCCGAATATAACTTGATTAGCCTCACTGAGGAAGACAAACTCAAAACTACATTCATGGTAGAAGATGGTGTATACGCATACAACCGAATGTCGTTCGGTCTGTGCAATGCACCAGCAACATTTCAGAGGATTATTCTATACATATTTGACAAAATGTCAGTGGGCCATTTTAAAGCATTTCTAGACGATTGGTAAATTTACAACTAGCAACAAACACACCTGAAGGCTCTCACCGAGTGTATGGAACGTTGCAGGTCCTCACAATTGGCCCTAAATCCAAAGAAATGTCGTTTTATGGTACCACAAGGAAAACTTCTGGGCCACATTGTATGCAAGGCAGGACTAAAGGAAGATCCCGACAAGATTCAGGTAATTGTGGAGATGGAAGCTCCGGAGGACGTCACCGAGGTAAACTCATTCCTCGGCCATGTCGGCTACTACAATTTTCCTCAAGTTTCATATCCACTGGACATGTTGACGAGAAAAGGTGTGCAATTTGTGTGGTCTGACGAGCAACAAAAAGTGTTTCAATTCAAGAGTTGAAGACTAGATTGATCAGTGCACCTATTTTGGCCTACCCGAACTAGGACAAGGAGTTCCATGTGCACGTTGACGCATCAAACTTTGTGATCGGTGCCACCATGGCATAGGTGGCACCCCATGGTCTTGACCACCCAGTATACTTTGCCAACTGACTACTCTCGAAGGCCAACGGAACTACAGTACCACCGAGAGGGAGGCTCTGGGGATGGTCTATTCAGTCCAGAAGTTCATGCATTACTTGTTGGCAACGCCATTCACCTTCTATGTGGATCACCAAGCCTTAATGTACCCGATAAATAAACCTATAATTCTAGGGAGAATTGGTAGGTTGTTGTTACTGCTGCAAGAGTTCACTTTTACAATTATTGTACGGGCGGGGGAGAGTCACATAATTGCCGACCAGTTGTTACGTATTAAGTCAGGAGAATTGGCCGATGGAGTAAATAAGGACTTCCCCGACGCTCACCTATTCCAAATAGTTGCCCTCCCACCTTGGTACGAAAAGATTGGTGAGTACCTCTCAACATCAACCTTTCCTCCGGAGATGTCAGCTAGTAAAAGGTGAAAAATTGCACTCAAGAGCAAAACATTCCAACTGATAAACGGGTTCCTCTCTAAGATGGGGCCGGATCATATTCTCAGAAGATGTGTGATGGAAGAGGAAATAAGGGGTGTGTTGGCAGAAGCCCATGAAGGACTTGCTAGGGGACATATGGGTCCGGATGCCACAACAAGGAAGGTTTTGCTCTCCGGTCTACGGTAGCCGACATTGCATACAAAGCCCTGAGAATGGGCAATCCAATGTGACACCTACCAAAGGGTAGGAAAGCCTTTAAAGAGAGACTACATGCCCTTGTCACCATCACAGCCCCAGGAACTATTTGAGAGGTGGGGACTTGATTTCATAGGGCCATTGAAAATCAGTCAGTTGCACAGATGCAGGTATATCGTGGTGGCCACTGAATACTTAACCAAATGGGCAGAAGCGAGGGCATTGGAAGACAACACCGCTTTAAGCACATCAAGGTTTATATACAAGCAGATAGTGATGAGATATGGAATACCGATCCAACTGACGAGTGATCGTGGGGGACATTTCATCAACCACGTCATTCGACTCATGACATCAGAATTCAAAATCTTCCACACTATCAAGCCCGTACTACCCAAGGGCAAATGGACAAGCGGAATCAACGAATAAGGTACTCATATCAGTGATTCACAAGTCGTGTGGTATTGAAGGGTCTGACTGGGAGGAAAGGCTACCGACTGTGTTATGGGCCTACCAGACAACCTACAAAGTGACAACTAGACACACCTTTTCAGCTGATGTATGGTCAAGAAGCTATAGTACCAGTCGAGTACCTCGTACCAAGCCTAAGAATAGCAGTGGAAAATAGATTGGGGGATACGGAGAGTTTAAAAGAAAGATTATTCCAGCTAAGCAAATTAGATGAGAAAAGAATCATGGCTCAGGGGTCGACAGAAGTTATGCGAAGACGGCGGAAATACTGGCACGACAGACATCTTCAGAAGATGGAATTCCGACCCAGGCAGTTAGTTTTAAAGTATAACGGTTGCAACGAAATTAAGTCGGGGAAGTTCAAAGTTCGTTGGTTGGGACCATTTAGAGTACGAGAAATGTTAGACAATGGGGCTATAAAACTTGACAATTTGGATCGAACTCTGATCAAGGACACGGTAAACGGGACGAAGTTGAAAATCTACAAGCAAAGAAGAGAATAAACAATGCAAGTAAACATGCCCGGATACTCAGTTAAAAACCGGTGTGGGATGGAAGGAAGAGACGAACGATCTAGGGAAATGGAAGCAGAAAGCAAGATTGATGGAATGGTTTTTTCAAGCATGCATTTTGAACCAGTGACTGGATTCTTTGCACCCAGAACACTGCAAATAGGAGCCCAACAAGGCATAATCGACGAAGACTATGGTGGTTCGTGGGTAAACAAGGACAATCAAGAGGAAGAAGAGGCCTGAAACGAGTGGATAAAAGAATGTAATAAGGTGCGGGACAAGTTCGAGTTTTTGTTACCAAAAGAGGTAAAGGCCCCGCCAAAACGGAAATACTTGGCAGAAAGCATGTTTATTGTCAAACGATCGCCATATTGTGATGAAATTTGGGAACTAAGGATGAAAAACCGGCCAGATGGAGTACCTCATACACAGCTTCCTTGAAGTCGAATTTGGAAAGCAAAATATAGGACCAAGAATTTGAAAATGAATGTAGATGGTAGAACCTTTCAATGGTTTCAACAACCTATGGGATGAAATTTGATGAGCATCAAGGACCAATCCATGATATTTGATCAGATATGCGAATTAGAAGAGGTCAACCAATGTTGTTCCAATGATTGTTTGTGACGAAAAGGCTATCTGGAATGCATCTTCTGTCATATGTCAGAAATTGAAGTCCTAGAGGAAGATGAGAAATTCGGAGCCAAATCAAAGAACTGAGGTAAAGAAAAAATAGAGTGAAAAAAAATTGAGAAAATTTTGAAAAAAAAAAAGAAAGAAAAAATTCAGAAAAAGCAAAAAATACAAAAATCAAAAAATAGAGGAAAAGTCAAAAATAGAGAAGAAAGAAATAAAAAGCAATGCATGACCTAACATTATAAAAGAGCCCGACCGTACCATTTCTACCAAGTTGCGTACAAGAAAACCCCTGTCATACGAGTTGAAAGAGACCAAGCTGCTGTACGAGTTGAAGAAAACCAAGCTGTCATACGGGATCTGAATTTTGGCGCGTAAGAATTCTCCTTGCCGTCGTACATCCCTTCAACCGTTCGAGTTCTGGATGCAAGTTTCTGTGAAATCCGTACAAGATTTTTGTCGCCGTACTCACTTACCGTACGAAGAGTTTGTTTTTTGGCTGACCGTACGAGTACCTTCCTAATACCGTCGTATGCGTTGAGGTTTCAGTGTCGTACATCATCCACATTGCCGCTGGACGAATTCCACATTGCTGCCATACGAAGTTAATTTCCTAGTCGTCGTACATACAAGTGCTAACCATTGAGACCGTACGAGTTCTCTCTTGAAACCATGCGAGTTCAACTGCAGTCGTACGAGTATTAGCAATCCGTACGAGTTCTGTCGTACAGTGATACCACCATTCTTAGCCAGCCGTAAAGTGTCAATTCATGTAGTACGGATATAATTCTTAGTCGTACGAGTTGGAGTGTAGATGGTACAGAAAATCCCTACCATCATTCGCCACCATTCAAGTTCAGTCAATTATCATGGTCGTACAAGTTGGTTCGGTGTGGAGTTTTCAAAATTGCCAGGGGTGAATAAATTTTTACCAGCACCAGATTGATCATCGTCATCCAAGTGTCAGGATCAGAAAGGGGAACCCTAACGGTCATAACTGAATTATCTTCGACAATATAGAAAGGCCAGAATGTCATTTTCACCAGCAAACAAGATAAACAAAGCACAAGGCAAAGGAAAGCAAATCCAGATAAGAGGAGAAGCTTAAGGTAGAGGAATGGCAGGAAAATTGATTGTAGAGGAGTCTCCACCGAAACACAAACCAAAGATTGACGAGGGTCCATCAGGGCAGAAAAAGCAGTAGCAGAAAGGAAAGGGGAAAGAGAAAATCAGAGCAGATTCACTACAATGGGAAAGCCTCACAGCAGCAGAGTGCAAGCAATGGTGGAATAACCATGTCGATGATCACCCCCTGAAACTAGCACTCAAGAAGGCGAAGGTACATAAAGTAATACAGATGTCGTATTTTAACTTTAGAGAGTTTGAAGCATTGTTAAAAAGCATGGTGGCCAATTACAATGTCCGTTCAAGGTACACTATAATCAGGTTCATGAATGTCACCATTAAAATTACATTCACTTGAAGATTTTGAAAGGGTAATGGGAGTTCCTCACCATGGCTTTACAGTTGGAAAACAGAAAATGTCGGCAAACACAAAGAGGATATAATGGCTAAAGTCTGCAGGGGTGACTTGAGTGATAAGGAGAAAACTCAGTTGAAAGCCACGGGCAACAAAGGGCTTCAACGAGACCATCTGGCGAATGATGAATGGCGATGCATCATGGATGTGATTAGGGGGAGATTGACTGAAGCCTCATGCTCGTTAGATATTCCATTTTGGATGACTGATTACATGATAGGTCTCAGCCATGGGGCATTGTATAACTGGGTGGCAGTTCTCTCACAACGGATACATGAATTCATGAAAATGACTCATAAGTCTTTCTACATTACTCAGCAAGCCATTGCATTATTTTTAGATGCCATTCACACTCAGGTCCCTTCACTGGCGAGAGCCCCATTTCAGCGAGATGAGCAGTACAACCTTGCATGGCCAACTGTCTTCCGGTGGACAAATTTGAAGGCCCCTACTCAAGGAGGAAAAGGGGATGAATCTAGAAGCAGCAAGAAAAGGAAACAACAAGAAGCGGCGGAAATCATCTTTAGAGGCATCATACAGCGCAGAGGGTGCCGAGGAGGATCGCATTGAGGCCTCGTCAGCCTCAGCCACTCCTTGCACACCCGCCAACATCATAGTACTGACAGGGGAAAGTAGGTTGGATGTTGCACTCGGGCGGAGGCATACACATTTACACTTGGACACACGTACACAGGTGGAGATTCCCGTGAACACTCAGTCGAGCGCCACTCGTGTTTCATGGGGGCAGATTATGAGGATGAAAGGGGAAAGTACAATTCCGGTCCCTCTTCCATCAGGACAAATTACTCCATTTTAGAGTAGGACACCCGAGAGCTCAGCACAGGTGGATAGCTCAGCACAGGTGGACACTTGGCTTCAGTTACTTGGGGCACCTTCTCAGCTGGTACATATCCCTCCTATGAGTCCAACGAGATCTACTTCACTGCCAGCACTTGCACTTGAGGGAGATATGGCACCGCCTATACTTGCACTTGAGGGAGACATGGCAGCCCCGACACTTCGAGCAATTGAGGAGATGGTAGAAGTAGGTGATATTCCACCAGATACAGTAGTGATCAGTGACTCCAGAACAAAGGAAGAAGGTACGGCCATAGGCGATTCTGAGGCAGAGGGGACCAATACCAGTATGTCGGATGATTCTAGTTCTGACAATACTAGAGATACTACTAGCTCAGGGGAGCCAACAGACTTGACAGTTCACATAGCTCAACCAGATGAGCGTGACCCACTTGGCACAGTTCTCAGGTATGTGGAGGATCTGGGATCCATCGGAGCTATCATTCAGAGGGTGTCAGACATTGCCACCCGAGTTGATCCTCGACACTCCTCGCCAGTAGTTCTTACTGAAGTGCGACGGATTGAGCAGTTCATCAAAAATGCCCCTGCAAAATTTGCACGTATCTTTAGGGGTCGAGGGTGGCCGGGAATTGATACAGAAGAGATGCAACAGGCATCGAGACCGGATAGATCAGATACCGGAGTTGTAGGTATAGATAGAGAGATATTAGCAGCTCTTCACACGATCGAAGACCATTTCAAAGCACTATACTATTCACGGGTGGAAGACATCAACCATCAGGTGGAGTGCAATAAAAGAATAGATGAAGCCTCTGACATATGAAAGAAACTTAGACAGAAAACTGACGAGCAGTTAGCTCAGTTCCAATGGTAGCTTGCCCAGGAAGCAGAGCTGACACAATCAGAGAGGAATAAGGCAAGCGCACTGAGGGCAGAGTTGGAGGCGACAAAGGAGTTGAAAGAGTTGATGAGTACCCATGCCACCACCACACAACAATTGGCCGACTCCCAGGCGGTGCACGAGAAAACCAAAAAGCAATTGGAGGCCGTCCAAATGGTGCGCCTAACGAGAGACAAGCACATCATCGCCACCAGCCATCTGAAACAGCGAACAGAGGAAGTGTACAGACTTCGATGGTTAGTCTTACCACAATAGGAGACTTCAGGTTCAGCTCGGACAGCGACCACACCTCCAGGGACGTCCACTACCCCTCATTCTTCATAGTTGTTCATTAGGTCTTGTTTTGTAGTTGTTTGGAAGATGACAATTTTTGTGGGGAGGGTGATGTTAGGCATAATATAGAATTATTATGTTAGTTTCGGCAAGTATGTTTGATTAGTTTGTATCGGCAAGTATGTTTGTTAGTTGGTATCAACAAGTAGTTACTCCCGATCAATGTGCCGTTGGCAACAATTGGCCATCCAGGCAACCATCGACAACCTATATATGTATTGTCATTTCATTGTATCGGACATGGAGTTTTTGGTGTTGATTATAATTGCTGTTTGAATCAATATATGCAATTGAGTTTCAAAGTATCAATTCAATTTTCATTCTCGTACAATGTGATAATTCAGTTTATATTTCTTGTTTAATCTGTATGAAAATAGTAGACTCATTCGGCAGTAAACACTAGGGAGTCCATGCATCCTAAACACCTCTCTGAAGAACAACTCTACAATCTGAAGCGCCGAATAATCTGTCAGAATTGCAAATAAGTGTGCATACTTAGTCAACCTATCGACCACTACAAATATGCAATCCCTACCTTGGACTCTCGATAGACCAGTGATGAAATCCATCGAAATACCTTCCCACCTCTACTCTGGAATAGGTAATGGTTGGTACAAGCCTGCTGGGAAAGTATGCTCCAACTTGTTCTACTGACAAGCCATGCACTCTCTGACATGCTGCAAGAAAACCTCTCTTACCTGCCTGTAGGTTTTGAAGAAACCGAGATGCCCTGCAAGTGGAGCACCATGGATAGCCTTCAAAATCTTCTCCTTCAATTTCGACTCAAGAACCAAATAGATCCTATCCTTGTAGTAGATCACATCATCAATCACCTTATACCTATCATCCTGAATCTTACCATCCATGATTTCACAAGCAAAACTATTCTTGGAGTACTCAATCAAAAGATGAGCCTTCCAATCAGCTGAAATTTCTGACATAGCACAAAGAGTAGGCCTCCTGGATAGAGCATCAGCAACCACATTGTTCTTCCCCTTGACATACTCAATATTAAATCATATGCCTGAATCTTGTTTACCCATTCCTGTTGCCTCTCATTCAAATCCGTCTATGACAAAAAGTGCCTCAAGCTATTGTGGTCGGTCCTAACCACAAATCAGTTACCCACCAAGTATTGTCTGAACTTCACCAATGCATGCATTATGGCGAGCATCTCCTTATCATAGGTGGAATAGAGCCTCTCTACATCCCTCAACTTCCTTGTTTCAAAAGCAATTGGATTTCTATTCTGCATCAACACCGCACCAATGCCCTCACCTAATGCATCACACTCCAACACGAAGGGCTATGTGAAGTCTGGCAATGCCAACACTGGGCAAGAGCTCATCACCTTCTTGGGCTTATCAAAAGTAGTCTGAGCCACATCTAACCATCTGAATGCTCCCTTCTTTGTGAGATCTATGAGAGGTGTTGCCAACTGTGAAAACCCCTTGACAAATCTCCTGTAGTAGCAACATAGCCCAAGAAACCCCCTTAAATCCGAAATGTTCCACGGTGGTGGCCAATCCAAAATTGCCTGTATCTTCTCCTGGTGAACTCTAACTCCATTAGCTCTAATCACATGCCCCAAGTAGAGAATCTCTGTAATCCCAAATTCACATTTGGATGCCTTAGCATACAATGACTGTGCCTCCATGATGCTCAACACTTCATCAATGTTCTGAAGATGTTCCTCCCATGTCTTGTATATCAAAATGTCATCAAAGAACACCAACACAAACTTACGCAACTATCTCCGAAAGATGTGATTCATGCAAAACTGAAATGTAGCATGAGTGTTGGTTAGACCAAAGGGCATGACCAAAAACTCAGTGTCCATAGTGGCATCTGAATGTTGTCTTATGAATATCCTCCTCATGGACACGAATCTAATGATACCCTGAACGAAGATCAATCTTACAGAAGTACACGGCCCCATGTAATTCATCAAGCAGCTCATCGATCTTGGGAATAGGATACCTATTCTTGATTGTCTTCTTATTTAGAACTTTGTAATCAATGCACATCCTCATTGTGCCATCCTTCTTCACCAGAACAACTGAAGATGCAAAAGGACTGGAACTAGGATGAATGTGTCCCATTTCAAGCAACTCCTTAATCGTCTTCTCAATCTCCTCTTTGAAATGTCATGGATGATGATAAGGTGTAGTGATGACGGGCTTGGAGCCCTCCTCCAATTCAATGACATGCTCAAATCCATGATCTGGTGGCCTATCAGGAGGAATCTCTCCAAACATCATATTATGCTTATCAAGCATTGACTGTATATCCACATGGTATTGCTGACATCCTGAAGAAGATTTAGATGATACAAAACACTAAGCTACCCAAGCAACATCATCATGTTTGAACAATGTTTCCATTCTCCTTGTTGACACAACCCTAGGACCTCCATCTGAAAGTGCCCTTAACACAACCTTCTTCCCATCATGGATGAACACAAGTTCCATCTTCTGGAAATCCTGTATGTATATGCCAAGTGACTACAACCACTGCATGCCTAAAACAACATCAATCTCTCCCAATCCTACAACATAGAAATCATCAATCAATGTGTAGTCTCCCATCCGAATGTTGAGTTGAGATACCTTCTTTGTGCAACTCATGGTGAAGCCATCTACAACGGTCACACTAAAACCTTGAAAATCCTCAGCTTGTAGTCCTCTCTTCATTACTAAGCTCTCATCTATGAAGTTATGAGTGGCTTCACTATCAATCAAACAAGTGACCCTCTGTCCTTTCACAACTCTCAATCGAAAAGCATGATATTTCAGCATTCCTGAAATAGATGCAATAGTGACATGTCCTTTGGCATTTTCAATGTTTGGCTCAAGCTCCAACTGCGGCTGCTGCTCCACATGTTCATCATCACTATCCGAGCTAGTGTCTTCAATAGCTTCATTCTCATCCTCAGAAATGACCTCTAAGAGATGTACCTTGTCTTTTCCAAGGCATCTATGTCCTCCTTCCCATGGCTCCTTGCAAGAAAAACAAAGCTTCTTCCTCCTCATCTCATTCTTTGTTTCATTATCCATCCTAGGAGGTTGATACTTGGGTTGATTGAACCTTTTCTGATTTGAACTAGAGCCCTTAAAAGTTTTCTTATGTGGTTGGAATGATGAAGGTGTAGTAACAAGATCAAGTGCCAACTGAATAGCTTCATCTAAAGTGTCAAGCTTATGAGCCTTCACCAATCCTCTCAGCTTATCATTCAATCCTTCCACAAACAACATGATTACACTTCTCTCTGTCATATCAGGAACCATCACCGCAATCTTCTGAAATTCATCAATGTAGGCATTCACACGCCCAGTCTATTTCATCTGTGCCAACTCCCTGTAGTAAAACTCTTCATCCTTCTTGTCAAACCTTGCAATGAGTTTGGTTGTGAACTCTTCATATGATTGAAACATTCTGTGGTTTTGAGTAACAAGTCCATAGTGCCACCAATCATACGCTGCTCCCTCCAAATGCATGGAGGCAAATTGAATTGCTTTCTCTTCTCGCATAGGCTTGAGGATGAAAAATGTATCCAACTTATTAACCCAAGCTCTCGCACTTATTTTTCTACTCCCATCAAAGTTTGGTAGAGGTACCTTGTTCAAGGCTTCCTTGAACTCTTGATGTTGCTTCTCATGTCTCCTGAGCCTCGGATCTCCTCTCATTCTTCTTCCTCTCTTTTGATTCCAATATTGTTGAAAAGTGAGATCATGTCTAAGAAGTGTTGGAAGTGCTCTATATGCTTGATGCATAGCAATCATGTCCTCATCCGTTGGTGGTACCCACTCATCCTCAACAACCTCTTCTTCTTCCCTTGGAAGAAATGTAGGCCTCATGGATCTAATATTTGTAGGAGTACGAGCTCTGTCAACTCAAGATGTGCCAACCATACTCCCATCTCATGTAGGTGTTCCATTAACTCTCATGTGTCCCATGGCTTGTGTCATACACTGCATCATTTGTGTCAAAGCATTGTTTGTTTGTTGCTGTCCTGCTGCTAAAGACCTCAAAATGTTGTCAACTTCCCTTTCATCTCTTGGCGGACTTGTGCCTCTTTCCCTATCCATGTTCTCTGCAACTGGATCAATCTCTTCTTGTTCTCTTTGTTGGCCGATTCTTCTTCTATAATGTTGACCGTATCGAGTTTGCTCATGTGGAGAATGCATATCAACTAACTCCCGACTAGGTCAACCTTATGGCCATATAACATACAAGATAAGATTGAGTCAAATCGCAACCCAATGTAGGTGGATCTAACTTCAAATCTTATGCTCAATATGCTATAGGATAAGACTTAGCTTTCATCTATCCCAAATACCCTCCAAGCTGGAAGGATCCAGGCTCTGATACCACCGACATGTGTCGAACTAGGGTTTGAACAAAATTTCTGAATTTGCAATGTTTCAATTTGAAACCCTGGGACTGATTTACTGATTTTTATTGCTGAACTTCTCAATTACTTCCTCAAGCTCGAAACATAGACAAACATGTGCAAAATTGATGGCAACAGAAAACATATTAGTGGAGGTCACCTGATCCTTTCTCTGCTACATTCAACACTGCCATGAAGTTCAAATAAGGAGGTGATCCTGTTTTGTCTCTCCAACAAAGTGTTTTTCCTCCAAGTCCACTTTTATTCATTTAATTTCCTTCTACAGAAACTCAGTCCCCGGAGAGACTCATGAAAATGTCATCTCCTGCATTTTAATTATGCCGAAAGGCCTTCTACAATGGCAGCAGGGCACGGAGCTTGATATCGTGACCATGCACATAAAAACCAAAACACAACCGACATTTTTAACAAAAAAACTAAAACTATAAAATTAAGAATATAGCCAACATAATTAAATATAGAAATAAAACATATAAATATAAAAACTATACAACAAAACACATATATTTATATTTTACTTTGTCAACAATATATATATATATATTAATCTCGACAAATGAAACTATTAAAAAATAACATAAGTATATAACATTTACTACACTTTTCAAAGTAAAAACAAAACAAAAGAATTATCAAAATAATGCATGGTGGCTTTTTCAAAAGTAAAATTAGAAGTTAGATACAAAAGTAAAATAACTCCAATAAAAATTAAGGTAAACTATGTAGATAAACTAAAATATTTCTTAACTAAAAATTAAAATTTATGTGTCCATGTATGTATGTAGTAAATAAAATAGTTCTGAAGTAAAATAAAATAGCTAGAAACTGATTTTTCTCAGTGTTTTTTAGATAGATGTATTTAAGATATCTATACTAGTACCAAACAATCAGGTAAAGGTCAACTTCTCGGTGTTTTTTAGATAGATGTATTCAAGATATCTATACTAGTACTAAACAATCAGGTAAAGTAAGCATGAGATTTCCAGAAGCTCTTCACGTAATACAATCAGGTAAAGGTCAACCACTATGCTACTTGACATTCTGCTTTCATATTTTTTGACTCCTCCAAAGCTTCAAATAAATTTGTATAGCGTGCAAGAAACAAAATAATGTCAAGGCTCTTTGCCACCCAATATGAACCTATACACTTGTGCCAAGTACAATTGACTTTTTTAACCCCCAACTTGAAATCCAAGCAGGCTTGCAATTACCTCAAATGCTACCAATAATAATTCACACAATAAACTCGTAAAACTCACCGAAAATGTGCCCAAGTACGACAAAGTCACAATGGTACAATGTCACACAAATAATGCGTAATAAACAACCCCAAATTTTTTTTCAAAATGACATACAATGATATGACAGTGTTAGCACCAATGCATAACCAACTAATTGCCTCACATTTTCTGATCACCAAGATCCCAACTGGGCGAGGTGAGAGCATACTGTGTTTCAGCATACAAAGTATAACATTGTGCATTAAATAAGATATTCCTCTGCTTGAGCAGGCATCCACAAACAGTGGGGATTCACAACTTATCCAGTGGGTAGAATAAATGAAAGAAAAGTTCAATTACTCCACACTGACAGTTGAACCATCCAGGGGTTAATGTCTATTTGCAACATAAAGAAAGATCACAAAAAGAGTATCAACTACATACTACTCAGAATAAACATTCTAAATCATCAAAACTGCATTCTATGAGTCTTGGCATCATGTGAATACCCTGCACAAGAATTAGAGTCTTAATCATATGATAGTAGACTGTCCAAGACTGTGGCAAATATGTGGCAAACCATATATGCACTGCTGTAGCTAATATCAAGACTGAACTTTCTATAACAGCACTAAATGATACTTCATACAGTCCAGAAATCAACCCTTTCATGCATCAAACCTCATACAAACACTCTTTGGTTGAGTATCTTATCCATAATGCATAGATTTGCATGAGAAAAAGACACAACACTGATAAGATAGAAATTTCATCTACGGCTGATCAAGTTTGGCTAATATAATCAGACCTTCCTATTGCTGTTCAGCAGCCTTGAAGTTACAAACAAAACAATGATGATCATAAAATATAACAATATAACCCACTTCCAAAAAACTGCAATGCAACTGATGATAAACACCATACAAAGCCACTGAAAATGTAGATAACCATTGATGATCAGCATGCACTAAAAGCACACACATTTCAACATAGGTCCATCTACTGCAACTACAGAAAAACCATCACAAATCATTAGCATCTCAACTCTGAATTTATCATGCTGTCCATACCAGAAATTCACATAAAGTTCTGTTGTTCAAACTGTGATATCAAAACAGTCCCCTGTTGTACTGTACGGTGGCCTGGGGTGAGCAAAATTCTTCATAGAAGCAATAATTCAACCAAGACCAGAACCAAACTGCCCCCAAACTATTATAAACCTTTCAACAATGATTTCTGGGCAGGAAGAACAGTCATAAAGAAAGCGACCTGCTTCTGATTTCTCACGTCCCACAACAGGCCTGTACGGTCTTGAACCCAAGATCTCTTCAAAGATTTCAAAAGACTGTCCAGTATTTCAAGGAAAGTGATTAGATATCATTGCAATCACATGGCAAACAAATCCCATCTAACTTTGAGATCAAACAACAAACACCAAGCCCAAAATCACAAGACAACCCCTGATGATGTACGGCTGCATCAACAAGTACGGCAGCTCATAATAATATCCAAACAAACACAAAACTCCAAATAAATATCACTGAAGTTGACGCCTTAACAAGACAATGATATCCCTTGCATCATTAAAAGCAATCTGAAACCAATGCATACAAAAAATTATAAATCAATCCCTCTAGCTGTACGGCCTAGAGGTGTACGGCAGCTAGAGAACTTCTTTATTATTAAACTATTAAAAACTGAAACAATACTCCTCCAAAGCAAATCAAAACTCATTCAAACTCATCAAATAAACCAACACAAATAATTACTCCAAACTCCATGAAAGTGCTCATGTGATTTCTGTGTGAAATCACCCAACCTCAAGAGGGTTTTCGTCCTCAAGAGCATTCTACAAGAGGGTTTTCGTCCTCAAGAGAATATGGAAGAACTCATAGGTTCAATCCATCTGCAAAACCAAATCAATTCCAAAGCATCCCCTCCAAATGAGCTCTCATCCCTTATTTATAATCTTTTGAGAAAAATATAATATTATTTCTTTTTATCTCTTCATATTTCTTCTCACAAAAAAACCTTTTTTGAAATAATAATAAAATATCATGTGTGAGGCCCCCTTTTTAAGTGTCTAACATTTAGAACACTTAAAAACCTTTCCAATGAGCTATAACACTTAGGTATTAATTAATTATTTTCACCCCTAAGGGCTTAAGTGAAAATAATAATTAAAATAGCTCATTAAATATTAATTTTTGCGGAAAATCCCAAACGGCCTCCGAATGCAAATTAAACTAAACCAATATGCTCTGTAAGGTTTGGGATGCACATCAATGCCTTTCGGGCAACTTTCCAAAAATAGACGGCGTCTCCAAGAATCTTGGAGAACAAACTGGGAACCCGATCAAATATCAGAAAGCATCACTACGATCCTGAACACCATCTGAGCTCAAAGCTATAACCAATTGCTCTGTAAAACTGATCTATGGCCACTCCAAGAACATTGGAGTTCTCCCAACAAAGCCGGATAGTCACTAAGAGACTAAGAACAAGCCAAAATGCTCACAATAATTAATGCGCCAAAAATGAAACATTACATAATGTCCTAGATACAAATTATCTGCTCTTTTGTATCACCCAAATATTTTTCCATGAATGATGCAATTTAAGAAGTTTATATTTAAGCCTTAAATATAAGGTCATGTATTTAACTGTTACTCTCTAAAACTTGACACCACCAAGGAGTGATTGGCTAATGGGCTACAACTAAAAATTTGACTTTTATAGACCCCTTATTTTTAAGAAAATTGTAAAGGTGTTTTTGCTAGTAACTTTAACCTTATGCCTAGGAAGCCAATCAAATTATTCCTTTCTATCTGGTCTTCCTCCAACGTGAGCAACACGTAATTCTGCGACCAATATCAACTCAATGGAATGGCCCAAAGACCACTATACTAATTCAACCTCACATTTTTCAAACTCTCCCTCTTCTCAGTCATCGTCAGCACCTCCATTCTCCATTTTTCATATTTTGCACAAAAGCTGGGTCACGCCCACCTCACTCAAAACTTCTTTCTGTGCTCTCTGCAGCATTCATTGCTCTTGGAAAGCATTACCCTGAGAATGGCATTACTTGAGCTAGAACCATATGAAAGAGAATACTGCAAACTTGCCTTTTTCCTTAGCCAACAAATATCAAGGTTTAGTGGATTCAGATCCAAAATCCTTGTGTTAAGGACCATAGAAAATCAGAAAACAAAAGAACACGATTCAAGATCTGAGCATTGCAAAAAGACAAAGTAATTGTCAATAGCAAGTTTTTCTCATTGATTTTAATCATGAAGAGACAGAGAAATTATATTAATGTCAAAAAATGACAAAAATAAGTCAACGGGACTCAAAAAGTATATTCAATTATAAAAGAGAATTACAAGGGTAAAGCTACTCTAGCTTATGAAAAAGTGACTTAGTAAAAAGCATATTAAAAGAATGTGTAAACCTAAATGATTAAACTCCAATTCATAAAGGCTATGTAAGACAGTCTTGTGAGCATCGAACCCTCAAGGAAGCATGTAGTTGATGAAGAAAAAAGCCAAAAATCATGGCATGAAGCCAGTGACGTCATATATGTGTAGAAAAGCTCAGGCTTGAAGAACCAACATCAATATCATTTGTCCCATCAAAATAGCTAATGCAGGTTTTTCTAATGCTAACAAGGGGATTGTGACACCCCAAACAGGTTACCAAATATCAGACCGAATTTTTTTTATTCAACCATTGAAGGCCAGAATATTATTGTGATGGTAAATTACAGATAACTTCAACAGCTTAACCTTAACTTTATGTCATGGTTTACTGGACCCGAAAAGGAAATCAACTTGATTTAGACCTATTTCAGCTTTGTAACATCTTGGGACTACTCAAACAAATTTCAGGAATTGATTTTTTTCTCTAGGGAAGTATTTCGGACGCTAAATCCCTTCCCCTTCGATTTCACAGTAATTGAAATTCAGGTAATTAATCCCTATGGACCACTCTGGCAACTCAAGATAACTGACATAAAACTAGCTCTGGGAGCTTCTAAGTGTCCAAAGTTTCCAAGCCCTAGGAAGAAGATACATGGCGAGATCCAGTCAGTTTCAAACCTAAGCTTCTCGCACTTCTTGGACTTCTCGAAGGAATCTATGTTATTCTCTCTAAGGACAAATTGCCCCAACAAACAAAAAATTAACTGGATTCTAGTTCCAGATTTCACAAGTTACTACTCTGAAGGTTGGCTTTACTCTGATGTAGAACCATGGCACGACTTGGTCAATCCAAACCACCCGGATCTCTTGGAGCAGTCTGATTTAATTTTTCTGAGACCGTTCCCTTTGACAAATGTGAAAACTCTAGAGAGTCCGGTTTAATTAGTTTCAGTTCCAAGAACTTCACGAGTTAAAAGTCCAAAGAACTACGCCCCTTTTGAGTGGGCACAAGCACTATTCACTTGAGTAACTCTGGTGGATCAATGGTTAGGATCACAGAATTCAACTAAAGATTAAACAAGATTGGAAACATACTTCAAACCCGATGTTTGTCCTATTTCGCTTGCCTTTTTCTCTGCCATTTGCTAGTTTAATTTATGTTGCTCACGACAATCTTCTAGGCACCTCTATTTCTACAAAATTTCCTTGACAATCCCAGTTACTTTGGGCCATTATTTTCAATTTCTGCATATGTCGATTATATCAAGCAATCTAATGGCTCGTGTTGTCCTGCTCATTGACACCTAGCCTCCCAACCTCCTCTCTTGTCTATCTACGCTTTGCACTGTCACCGGATACCACTGGAATTTCCTATGAAACAGAATACCCCCTTCTACTTGGTTTAGCCTTGTCCTTGTCAACAATTCCCTACATACTTTAGATCAATTCATCAAGGCATCAAGCTTCACATGAAAATCCAAAAAATCGTAAATCTGAATAAACAATTCTCCAAATAAATACTAGTCTAAAATATTAATCTGAGATCAATAATCTGAAAACATTAATCCAAATCATTATTCTGATTAAACATTGATCTAAAATCATTAGTCGAGATAAACATTATTCTCAAATGTTACTCTAAGTATAATCTAATTTAATATTGATCAGATCTAATCAAAAATTCATCATTAGGAGACATATAGCATAGTCAAGTCCAAACTGTCAATTATCTACTTTCAGAACATGATTAATATATAACATAGCATCTGGATTAATAATTCATGGGTCTTTATTGTAAAGTCCTTAGGGTTTTTGCACTAATGCTAGTCTTAACAAAAAGGAGAAACTACGAGGTTTTACAGGGATGTCCATGGCTCATAGGTCCATGTCAAACAATCTTCGGAGTAAGTCAAGTAGTCCCCCTTGAACCTATTCATGGCAAATAATCCTATGGTGGCAGGGAAAAAACTAGTAATGTGCACCTACCTCCCCGACCTAGGCTACAAGAAACGGAAGAGACTCAATGTCAACATTTAGTATATCCCCCTTACCTTAGATTGAGATTAAAATTGAAAAGCTCCAATAGAAAAGCATAAAGAGAAGTTTTGTCTCATTAATCTGTCCCTATCTAAGAGTAAATCGACCTAATCCATCAAGGGCTTACTGTGTCCAATACCTAGAGTGGTCAAAACGAATGAAGTAATTACCATGACAACTCTAGGAATCACCTGTCAAAATCCATTTCTAGAAATGATACCCTCCAGAAAAAAAGGAGCAATCACCTATGATCCGGGTACCGAGAGAAAGTGGATAGAATGCCATCGGACCCTCTGCACAAACAATGGTACCTCTCTCAAATCACATTAAATAGGGCACCTCAAAACAAAATGTTGCCCAATCTCTAACTCTTAGAAGGGTTAGAGACAGCATCTTTTGTCACCCCATGGAACATAGTGGTCAATTTCAACTTGTATCAAGTGAAAGCATTCCCTCAACTAGCCAGAGGTAATCTTCAAGCCGTGTGACCAACAACATGTAAGATATATTGGATAAATGATGATGGCATCTACAATCCTTAAGAAATTCACAACATAGAAAGCCATCTTAATATTGATCAACTATGAAGATGTCCAAGTGACCTAACTTTCTTATTAGCATATATCCTTCCTAACAACCTCGTTGAAGATATCTTTAGAGGGATCATGAGAAAGAGCATATGAGTAAGCAAATAGAGAGAGAAGATCAATAGAGATGCCAATAGCTTGCAATAGCAAACTATTCTCAAGATACTAGCAATGATAAATGCCCAATAGGATCCAAAGAAGCAATCAACTAAAAAGAACAAACGGCCAAATATGGGTACCTCTCCTAACGTAAGGTTAAGTCACCCAAGGATCTAACTCTATGAACATGCCAAGTAATCCTAAAGATACTCTCAAGGATAAGGGCTTGAGCAAAAAACTTATCTTGAATAACACATTGAGAGGTTGTCGATTTGTAACCAACCATAGGCTAGAGTATATATGGACCCTCTTAATAAGAACCCATTCAATGTGTCCCATACTAGGTCCCCAAACCTCTGAACTAAACAAAATTGTATGTTCGATGACCACATTAAGAAAGCTCATATTTAAAGGAATATCATGAAAAAGTATTTGAAAACTAAGACAAGGACAAGAAGACACGAGGATGAGGTTCAAGAATTTTTCCCAAAATTTGCATATGATAGGAAGACAACAAGGGGATGGCAATTAAAATAATATATTAAAATTAATATTCAGAAGTTAATTACAATCATATATGTAAACAATTTGACAATCAAATTGATCCAAAATTTTGAATATATATATATATATATACATATATATTATAATATTTAATTTCATGATCTCATCAAGTTTGCAATACAAAGTTTCATGTACAATGGACCAATTCTCCAATGCAAACCTCATGGCATAATCCTCATCTCTAGAACTGCTAGACTCATCTAGCTTCTACAACTGAACACCAAGTAGCCTTGTATATGTAGCTTGATCCTCATCAATCTATGTCGGCTCCTTTGAATCTACATCCCACCATGTTGTTCGATTCTCCTTGTACTCAATTGTCTTGCCGTACATGAGATGCAAGGTATAAATAGGCATTTTGCATAAGTATTGTATTTATTGTGGGTTGGGTGTGTTGGCGAGGTTAGTTGTCCTCTCGACAGTTTTGATTAGTTGGAGTCGGTTGTCAGCGATTGGCAGTACAAAGGACTGTGTAAAATCTGGTAGTGCCAAAACTGAAGTGGTACTCATCACCTCCTTGAGCCGATCAAAAGTTGCCTATGCCTCAATAGACCAAAGGAATACCCCCTTCTTAGTGAGATTTGTCAATGGTGTCGCCAACTGTGAAAAGCCTCTAACAAACCTCCTGTAATAGCTGCATAAACCCAAGAAACCTCTCAACTCTGAAATGTTCCTTGCAGTAGGCCAATCCTGTATAGCTATGATCTTTTCCTCATGAACTCTCACTCCATCCGCACTAATCACATGCCCCAAATAGAGAATCTCCTTCATCCCAAACTCACACTTGGAAGCCTTGGCACACAATGACTGTGCCTCCATAACACCAAGTACCTCATCAAGATGTCGAAGATGCTCCTCCCATGTCTTACTATATATCAAGATATCATCAAAGAAAACCAACAAGAACTTACACAACTGCTTATTGAACACATGCTTCATGCAAGACTGAAATGTAGCAGGCGTATTAGTAAGACCAAAGGGCATAACAAGAAACTCATAGTGTCCATAGTGGCATCTGAATGTTGTCTTAGGAATATCCTCCTCAGGGACATGAATCTGATGATAGCCTGAACGAAGATCAATCTTAGAAAAATACACAGCCTCGTATAGCTCATCAAGTAGCTCATCAATCCTAGGTATAGGGTACCTATTTTTTATTGTCCTCTTGTTCAGTGCTCTATAATCAATACACATTAGCATAGTCCCATCTTTCTTCTTCACCAAAACAACCGAAGAAGCAAATGGACTAGATGAAGGCCGAATGTGTCCCATATCAATCAACTCTCTGATAGTATTCTCAATCTCAATCTTGAACTACTGAGGATGACGATATGGTGGAATGTTGATGGGCTTGGTCCCATCCTCTAACTCAAACATATGCTCAAAACCACGATCTAGTGGTCTACCTGGAGGAATGTCACCAAACACCATACTATGCTTGTCCAACACTGATTGGGCATCTACATGATATTGTGGACCCTCGAAAGAAGATTTGGAAGATATAGACTTGGGTTGCCCATGCAATGTCATCATGACGAAACAAAGTCTCCATACGCCTAGCTGAAACAACCCTAGGCCCTCCATCTGAAAGTGCCCTCAATACAACCTTCCTCCCATCATGTATAAACTCAAGCTCTATCTTTTGAAAGTCCTGAATATAGCAGCCAAGAGACTGAAGCCACTGGACTCCCAAAATAATATCTATCTGACCAAGTCCAACCATGTAGAAATCATCTGTCAATGTGTAATCACCCATCTGAATGCTAAGCTAAGATACCTTCTTCTGACAACTCATGGTAAAACCATCTGCAACTGCTACTGTGAAACCTACAAAGTCCTCAGCCTGTAAACCACACCTCATGACTAAACCCTCATCAATGACATTATGTGTGGCTCCACTATCGACTAAACAACTCGTTGTCCCTTTATGACTCCTTTCACACGAAAGGCATGATATCTAGGAACACCGGAAAGGGAAGCAATAGTGACTGAACCTGTACCACCTGTATCAAGCTCCAATGTAGGTTGCTCTGTATGATCATCATCATGATCTGAACCTGTATCATCATGTGTATCACACTCATCATCTGAAATCACCTCTATAAGATGTGCCTTGCCTTTCCCAAGGCATCTATGTCCTGGTTCCCACGGTTGCTTGCAAGAAAAGCATAGTTTTTTCCTTCTCAATTCATCTCTCTCCATAGAAGAAGGATTAGACTTAGGCTGAAATGGTTTTTTCTGATTTGAACTTGAGCCTTTAAAGAAGCTTTTCTTTTGAGATGTGAATGTAGGAGTGGTATCCAAGTCAAGTGCAAGGTCAATGGCCTCCTCGAGTGTAGCTGGTTTATGAACTTTGACCAATCCCTTAATTCTGTCATTCAATCCCTCAACAAACAACATAGTGATCCTCCTACCAGTCATGTCAAGAACCATTACCACAATCTTTTGAAACTCGTTGACATATGAGTCCACTCTACCAATTTGTCTCAACTGTGCAAGCTCACGATAGTAGACCTCAACATCCTTGCGGTTAAACTTGGTAATGAGTTTATTAACAAACTCATCATATGAAGTGATCCTGTTATGATGCTGTGAAACAAGTCCATAGTGCCACCAATCATACGCCAATCCCTCCAAATTCATAGTAGCAAAATGTATAGCCTTTTCCTCACTCATGGGCTTGAGTGTAAGAAAAGTATCCAACTTGTGTACCCATGCTCTAGCACTTATTTTGCCGCTTCCATCAAAGTTAGGGAGAGGAATCTTATTCAATGCATCTTTGTACTCCTTAAGCTAAGTAGGTTGTGTTCTTTGTCTTTGTCGTTCAACTCTTCCTCTTTGTCAGTCTCGTTTCTGACTCATGTAGTTGTTGAAACTGATCTGATTCCTTACATGCTTAGGAAGTGAATCATACTCATCAACCAATGTTATCAAGTCCTTACCAAACAAAGTTTCCTCTTCCTCAACGACCTCTTCTTCTCTAGGAAGAAAAGTAGGCTGCATAGGCCTATGCACGGTAGGTGTGTGTGCCCTTGCACATGGTGATCCTGCAACACTACTTGCACCTGTATTATCTGGATTAGCTTGATTAGCTTGATTGATTGTCACATTATTCACCAAAGCCTGTAACATCCGTGCAATATTCTCATTTGTATTACGCTGTTGTGTTGTCATCTGGCGTTGATTATCAATCATTTCTCTTAACATATTCTCAACATCATCACGTTGCGGATTACCTTGCCTCTTGTCTCCCAATGTACCTGTTCTTCTATGATAATGATGTGGCAATGGATCAATGTAGTAGCTCATAACCCCATAGGCTGGTAGGATCCAAGCTCTAATACCACTGTAAAGAACCTTACTTATCTATACCAATTTTTTTCTGATTCTTTATGCAATGTTATCACACTTTTCTATCATATAATCAAATTGTAACAAAGAACTTGAAATATCACACATAACATTTATCAAATGAAACATGTGAATCATCAAATGGCATACCCGGCAACAATACTTTTCTTTCTTATTTCATTCAATGGCTGATTACAATTGTCTTTGGCTGTCCCTTATATCAGATTGGGACTGATTTGAAATCAGACTTCAATACAAATGCAAAAGTAGTCACAAAGAACTCCAAACTCTAGCCAAATAGTGCCAAGGCAATGTAGAATGAACAAGCTGATGTATTAGCTCTGTTATGACCCTGTAGAAGCCCAAATAAATGTCTGAAATAACTGAGATGTCTGCTGTAGCTGATCAGATTGCCCAGATTTACAAAATATGCCAAAAACAAGTCAAAATCCTCCTCAAAACCCTAGCGATAGGCACCAAGAAGGCAGCGATGGAAGTCTAAAGGATTTATATGATGCCAAAGGTCTTCAATTGATGTCAAATACACTCAGACCTGCCAATTAAACACTGCTGTACCCTGCTGTTACAAAAATCAGAATGTGTAAATCATTCCAAATCACAAGCAATTCTCCTCTATGCCAAGCAAGTTGCCCAAAATGCATGCAATATCAATAATAGATGAATGTATCTTCATCTATCAGCCAAACCTCCTTCAAATCCTCCATGAAAACCTGCAAATTAACATCCATGATGAAATCTATATGAAATCATCTCATAATGTGGAATGAGATCATCTCCAAACCACCAAAATCAAGGGATCATCTCCTTGAAACACAGAAAAATGCAATTTCCAGCCAAAACACATCAAAATGAAAAACTTACCAAGAGATCAATAGTTGCAAACTGAAGCGAAGCAAGCCTATTTATCCTCCTCTTGGCCTAGGCATCCGAATTTGCTCAATTTTGCAAGAATTTGAAATCCACCAATGGAAAAGCAATTGTCAAATAACAATTTTAAATGTTTTTCACCTCTTTGCTCACAATCATTTAAAAACCAATAAAATAATAATATTTTATTGTTTTTTCCTTGTCACCATGGATCTCCCATATTTAAAAACTTATTTTTATTAAATATTTTTCCTTTGCTCCACATGGGCGCCGATTCCTTCCTTGGAGAATAAAACATTTTTTATTAATTGTTTCCCTTGATACTTGGGTGGCGATCCAAGGGAAAACAATATTTTATTATTTTTAGAACCCTTCTCCTTGGACGGTGATCTCTCCTTGGCAAAATAAAATATTTATTTTAAATATTTTCACCTTCTCCTTGGACGTTGGCACATGATCCAATAAAATAATAAAAATATTATTTTATTTTTAGCTCCTTTCCTCTAGGCGTCCATCCTCCAAAGTGGCGTTGGAAATATAGAAATAACATATATTTGAAAATGCAATTAAAGATTGACATTTTCCATCTTCCACTCTTCTATCTTCCAGCATTTATATTTTCCACCCTTTGGCTAGAAAAAACACAATATTTTGGCTATATAGAGAATAACACAAAATAATACTTAGCCAAAATCTACATAAAATCACCTGTTGAGCCAACATTATAGATTTTCATCTTCTAGAACCAAGCTCAAACCAAAACCATTCCCTTACCACAATTATTAGCCTACGGGAATGGTGAATAGGCTAATCATCAACTCCACATGTGATCACTCCAAAAATGGAGACATGACAAAATAGTATCAGAATCAAGTGAAATTGTAATGTCCCCTTCTAGTAAGCTGAAATTTCTCACAACCTTGAACAATTTCAGCTTAGTAAAAGAGAGCATTAGTAATCTATTTATCATTTATTTCAACATATAATCATTAAGACTATAACACATTTGATCATATTCACATTATATTTCATATAATTCATTTCATCATCATACACTATAACATGTACAATTCAAAAACACATTCACATATATGTTATTCATTTTCATCACTTGTTCAGGATATGACTTGGGAGGGACTTATAGTAGACTCGAGCGTTAACAAGCTCTAGATCACCAAGTATGACTTCATTAGGGAGATAGTCCAATCATCTCTTATGGAGGCCCAAAGGTTTCACTCACACCCGGAGTCCCTCACCATTTGGCTCGTGGGATTTCACTCACACCCAGAGTACCTCATCCAGACGAGGGTCACCATCCGTAGAGCAAAATTAACTTTTACAAGTTCTTCTAGGCCCAAGGATTTCACCCACACGCGGGGTTCCTCATCACTTGGCTCGAGGGACTTCACTCGCATCCAGAGTACCTCGTCCAGTCGAGGGTTACCTAGGCTAATTCCAACTACTCCCAACTACATCATACCCAAAAGGTGATAAGAGGGGTTAATGGTAGAGTCTTAGTCAGCTCCAAGCATATCATAAACTTGTCTTTTCATTGATTTCATAAATATAATTGTTCTCATTAACATTTTACACATATTGCCTCATAATAGGACATCTTGGCCTTAGAGCATAATTGGCCAATCATATTCCTCATAAGCATATTTCATCATCATCATTATTGATTTCTTATACATACTAAATCCATTCATCATGTTAGTCTATTCTTACATTCATGAGCATATCCAAGAACAATCTATTATTCTATATTCATTCGTTCATGGTTAACATCACCTATTGCTCATAAATGCAGTCATTTAACTTGAAAACCTATTTATGTCTATATTTTGAAGAGTCAGAAATATAAATGCTACTCCAATGCATAATGAATTGACTTACAGTCAGCCAAGGTATGTTTTGGTTATCCTTATTATCCTTGCTGCTTAGCATTATTATTCATAGAATTAAAACACATGTAACAGTTTTACCATTATGAAAGGAAAGATCAATAATGCATACCTGGCTGCTCAGATATTTGGTATGGATCGCTTGACTGGAAGATATTCTATATCCTTGCTCAATACTAAGATATAAACTATTGCTGTATCTGGGAGAATTGTTCTTTTACTTCTCTACCTCTATTTGTGCAGATATGAATAGTAATTCTCCTTTGATTTCCAACTTTGCTGTTAACAATGCTTCCCAACTGGTCTGATCGTTTCTACACAAATGTGTTGTCGGACGATCTAATAATATGCTGTGTCTATGTTGTTCGATGATTGCTTCATATATGATATTTGATAATTTCTTGATGCTGCGTATGTGTTATTTGATTATTGCTTGATGTCTTTCCTTGAGTGATACCCGACCTTTTAAAGATAGTGATAGGCTGCGATCTTCCAAGAGACGTCTTATTTCATCCTTCATCCTCTTTCACTATGATGATCATTAGTTTATTTAATTACTAACTTCTTCATGAAACCGGCGCTATTAGAGGGATCGGGTATCTCTTTTAATTTTTCTCTTCTTTGTATTTTGGTTTATTTGCTTGTCTTTTGTTTTATTTTGTCTTAGTATGGTCCGCTGCCAATTCGCAGCACTACGATTTGCCTTATGCCAATCGTCACTAATGCAATCGCTTATCTTATATTTACTTCATGTGATAACTCTAATTAAATTATTAATACTAATATATATACTTATAATAAATATTAATATTATTAATATTTATATTTATATATATTTAACTATAATATTTACATTTATATTTATATAATTATAATCATAATATTATCTCATGATAATTATGATTATAATAGTATTAAATTACTATTATTTATATTTTAAAATATTCATATAATAATAATAATATTATTTTAATAATACACATTATTTCGAATTGATATCTTACGAAGGCACTTTCGCCGTTTTCTTTACCATGATGTTTAAATCTTTGATTTAAACAATGCCTTATATGGGGACATGACAGGAGCGTTGCAGGTTGGCACGGTTAGCCCTAAATCCGAAGAAGTGTCAGTTTATGGTGCCAAAAGACAAACTCCTGGGCTACATTGTCTGCAAGGCATGACTAAAAACAAATCCGGACAAAATACAAGTAATCGTACAGATGGAGGCTCCGAGAGGTCACTGGGGTGAAGTCATTTCTTGGACATGTGGGATACTACGAAAGGTTTATCAAGAACTTCGCCCAAACATCCTATCACCTTGACATGCTGACAAGGAAGGGTGTGCCATTCATGTGGGCAAATGAACAAGAAAAGGCGTTCAATGAAATTAAGGCAAGGTTGATTAGTTCACCGATCTTAACCTATCCGGACTGGGACAAGGAGTTTCATGTACATGTCGATGCTTTGAATTTCGCGATAGGAGCCACCTTGGCGCAAGTCGGGCCTCAAGGGCTTGACCACCCGGTGTTCTTCGCCAATCAACTACTGTCAAGTGTCGAATGCAACTATAGTACAACTGAAAGAGACGCGCTCACAATGGTCTACTCGGTTCATAAGTTTAGACACTACCTCCTAGCAACACCTTTCACCTTTTATGCCGACCACTAGGCCCTCATGTATCTTATGAACAAGCCGATTATACAAGGTCGCATCAACAAATGGCTACTCCTACTACAGGAGTTTACATTCAATATTATCGTACATACGGGAAAAAGTCATGTTATAGCCGACCAATTATCACGGATCAAGTCGGGGGAACCACCAGAAGGACTAAACAAGGACTTTCCTGATGCCCATCTGTTCCAAATAGCCACCTTGCCACCCTGGTATGAGAACATTAGTGAATACTTGTCCACGAGGACTTTCCCTAAAGACATGCCAACTGACGAAAGAAGGAAACTGGCGCTCAAGAGCAAAACATTCCAATTAGTGAATGGACTCGTATACCAAATAGGGCCCAACCATACCCTCAAGAGATGCGTCATGCGCGAGGAAATAAAGGGTGTAATACAAGAAGCCCATGAAGGGCTAGCTGGCAGACATATGGGGCCAAACGCCACTGCCAGGAAGGTTTTATTGGCTGGACTATGGTTGCCAATGCTCCACACTAACACCCAAGAGTGGGTAGTGGGATGCGATACTTGCCAGAGAGTTGGAAGACCACTGAAGAGGGATTATATGCCACTCTCACCATCACAACCACAAGAATTGTTCGAGGGGTGGGGATTGGATTTCATAGGCCAATTGAAGGTCAGCAAGTTACACAAGTGTCGGTACATAGTGGTGGCGATAGAATACTCAACCAAGTGGGCGGAAGCCAGAGCACTAGAAGATAATACAACCCTAAGCACCGCAAGGTTCATCTACGAGCAAATAGTAACAAGTTACAGTATCCCAATCCAGATAACAAGTGACCGAGGACATTTCATCAACCATGTCATCCGGTTGATGACTAACGAGTTTAAGATATTCCATTCACTATCAAGTCCCTATTACCCGAAAGCCAACGGGCAAGCAGAGTCGACAAATAAAGTGCTAGTTTTGTTCATTTATAAGTCATGTGGCATATAAGGATCTAATTGGGAGGAGAAGCTATCAACCGTGTTATGGGCCTACCGTACGACCTATAAGATGACGACACAGCATACTCCCTTCCAATTGATGTACGGCAAGGAAGCGGTGGTCCCGGCCGAATACTTGGTCCCTAGTCTCCAGATAGCAGTCGAGAAGCGGCTTGGTGATACAGAGAGCTTAAAAGAGAGACTATTTCAATTGAACAAACTTGATGAACGACGAGTCCTGGCACAGTGGGCAACAGGAGTGATGCAGAAGCGACGGAAATACTGGCATGATAAACAAATAAAGCCAAGCAAATTCAAGGTGAGGTGGTTAGGACCATTTCGAGTACGAGAAGTTCTGGAAAACGGGTCCATAAAACTAGAGAACCTCTGCTAGAGATTTCTGCTCTTCTTCTCCACCAAAATCAATGAAGCACAAGTGAACTCCCGTCATGGAATCCTCCAAAGGAAAAGCTAGGTTTTTGTCCAACTCCGCCTAGAAACTCAAGGGTTTTCGTCATTGGTTCCTTGTGCCCAACTTTCGTTGCAGCCAAGAGATAAACTCCAAAATGAGAAATGAATGATGAATGGATGATGCCAAATGCCACCAAACAAAATTATATTTATACACATTTTGTCTCCTTTCCTAGCCGACCTAGGAGACTTAATTTATTATTTTGAATTCACAAAATAGGCCAACCCAGCATGAGGAATCCTAGGCGCCTAAAATCCAAATTAAAGATTTGAATTTATCTTCTTTTCTTCCCTCCAAGTCTTCTTTCTCAAGCGCGCCAAGGATAGGTATTATTTTATTATTTATTTCTCCTTCATAGGTCATCCCAAACTATTAATGCATCAATTAGGATCTCCACAAAGATGGCGCACACACATGATCAAAACATTATCACTTATCCTTCTTCAAGGTAGCATTAGATGTAGCAAATTCATCACATACAAAAACCCTTCATCATGACAAATTTCCACCCTCAACTCCTCAAAATGGTTCGCTCCCATGGAAAGAAAAATGTATTAAATGAAAGGAACACATCAAAATAATTAGAAAAGTATGCCAAGACATCTCCAACCCTCAATTCTCCTTCCAAAAATCCTGGAGTGTGAAAACTAGTCCATCGGATCTCCAAAGGTGATCACTCTGAAAAAGGGGACATTACAGAGACATATTTCAGGTTACATGAGGAGCTCCATTAGGGTCAACAGGTGGTCGCGAGGATTGATGAATCCGTCCGTGCATCTAGGCAGTTAAGGGAAGCTGTGGAGTTACAGAATCAGAGATTCCAACAGCAATTGGCTCAACAAACTCAGTCGATCGAATTGGACAAAGCCAAGGTTGTTGAAAAAGAAAAAGACTTGGCCGAAAAGCGGCAACAGTTAATTAGCATAGATGAACAATTGAACAAACAAAGCTAGCAGCTCTCGGCAAAGGATGCGAAGCTGGCTGCTATGGAGAAGGAATTGGTGAAGTTACGAACTAATTAGGAGCAGAAGAAGAAACAATTTGAAGAGGCAGTTCAGTTGGTCAAGTCAACTAGGGAGCGGGAAACCAAAGCTACTTAGCACTCGAAACTTCGCACTAAGGAAGTTTACCGACTTCGCCGAGAGATCTCTCAACAACGTACTTCTTCTCCTTCAATCTATACCCCTCCACGAAGTTCTCCGCCACCATCATCGCAATAATGGATACTTTTTGGTTATTTTGTTTTTTGTCTCTAGTCGACTAGAAGATGACTACTTTTGGGGGGGGATGATGTAAACAAGCATTTTGCATAAGTATATTGTATTTATTGCGGGTTAGGCGTGTCGGCAAGGTTCGTTGTCCTCCAGACAGTTGTGATTAGTTGGAGTCGGTTGTCGGCGGTACCAACCAACTGTCGGCTACCTTTATATGTCAGGCATGGAATTGTAGACGGGACCACATTTGCTGGAGATCCCTATCATTTTGTATAAGAGCATATTTTGAATATAATATCTATATCAGTTTTGATGTGAATGATCAATGAGCAATTTATTATGATGTTGTTCTATTTCCTTTTCAAGCATATTCTATTTACTTGTGAATTCCAATTCCAATCTGTTAGGCAGTAAACACAAGGCACTATGTACCTAGGACTGAAAATTCAAACTAATAATAAAAATTTACCTCTTAACATTAAAATTGAAGAAAAAGAACATTTTGAAACTTTTCAAACACTTTCAAATTACAAGCTTCTCTGCTCTCTTAGAGGTGAATTTGTTCCCCTTGATAAAGTGGATGGATTTGTATGTAGACCAATTCCTTTGAGCAACAAAGGAACTACAAACCTGCAATAAAAGGCGAATGGCTAGTATACCTATTAATGGAGGCCCATGCAATTGCCACCATTGCTACTAGGTTATCACGTGCCAAAGTCTCCCTATCTAACTTTCTCAAACTCACAAAGCATGTGAGTTCAAGAAATTTGATTCACTCATGAGGAATCAATGAGGCCTCTACACTATACATTTTTTTTGACAACTTTCATTAAGCCTCTCTTCACCTCCATGGCATCAATAGGGGTAACTCTACCAAACTTATGCACATACTGCTTAAAGTTCAATACATAGATAGCCATGTGCAAAGGATTGCTGAGCTTCTACCACCTCCACTAAATGATAGGTTGATCGTATTCATTGTAGAACTAAAAGGTGAGGTCTCTCTATCGTACAATGGCCCTTCATTTGGCCAAGCATGTTGTTGATGCACTCAAATATCTTCCCAAGGATTTGAGCATCAAAGTCCCCATATCTAATCACTGTGAAAACTAGGGATATGATGGAGTTGATGTATTTCAGTATTTGGCATCTAACTAAAATGTGTTGCTATTCACCACTTCTTTCACCATCAACCCATATTATGTCTTAGATTCAGCCCATTGATTCCACTTGTGTCATGATCATTAGTCACAAAAGCTCTTGCAACTCAATCATCCTCACCAAGAGAATGAAGTAGGATAGTATATTCGATTTAAATGGGTTTAATAAATTCCTTCTTGGACAAGGATCAAAATAGTCAATGTGATGTATGGTGACTGCAAATAAATGTTTACACAACTCTCACACTAGCTAGAACTTGTTTGATCTAGTCAATTGTGTCAATGTCCTTGAGTGTGTTGTTCATGGCATGCACACAAGGGGTCCAATATATATGTTTACAAGAAGCTTCAACCAACTTCCCCACTGCCCTGCGCACATATGTCGCATTTGTTACAACCTACACCACATTGTCAGGGCAAGCTTCCTCAATAGCATCTATGAGGATTTGAAACTAAAACTTTGAATTCTTGCAATGCCTTGAACAATCAATAGTCCTAATGATTCATAAATTCTCAAAAGTAATAGAATTCAAAAGTCACAAAGTTTTTCTACCTTTTTACTTGCTAAAAACAAATGAGGTTATCAAAGAGGTCAGAATATTGTGAACAAAATCAAAAAATAAACTTGCTAAAACAGATTTAAACACGCACATAACTCAAGATTTTGTCCTCGAAACCCTGCAAGGAGAAAACCAGCTTTTGGTAGTGATAATTGCCCTACTAACCAATGGAATTAACTTGGAATGATAGGTACAACAAGTGCTTGTAACAATGGCCACCTTCTACTTTCTTGTCTATCTTCTACAACTAAAGAACTCGATTCTTATTTACTTCCACAACATGTCCCACACACCTCTATTTATACTTTCTAAATGTTGGAACTTTCCCCAAAGCCCAAGGAGAAACTTCATGAAATTGGAAATGCAAAGGATGTTGTTTGAGTTTTGTTCTGAATTTTCAACAGTCGAGGCTTGATTTCAGCACAGAATTAACTTGGGTCACTTACGCGACACGGAATCTTCATTGCTTTTTACAACTCCTTGAGTTTGAAGTTCTTTGAACTTCTTCTTGAAGTCTTCAACATATGCGCCTCTTTTGTACAAGGCTCTAATTGTGTCACCATAGCCATAGCTGAAATTGGTTTGGAAATAAGTGGCCTCAACAGCATATCCACCACTACATTAGTACTCTGTTTTCTATATTTGGTCACGAAATGAAATTGTTGCAAGAATCCCATCCATTCATAGTGTGTTGCTTGTTGTAGTTTGCTTTATGCCTATAAATATTGTAAAGGTCAATGATTAGTGTGTACTATAGTTTATTTGCCAAATAAGTAGTCCCTCCATTTTAATGGCTTGAACTAGTGCATACAATTCTTCATTATACAGCAGATATCATCTAACCGCTTAAGTAAAAACCTCTGAATGGTAGCAAATAGGTTTATCACCTTGAAGAAAAACATGACCCCTTACATATTCACTAGAATCAATCTCTACCTTGAAGGATTCTGCAAATCAAAAGAGCAAGTACAAGAGTATGACTTATTTTTCAAAAGCTTCATCATGTTCTTTGCCCCCAATGAAAGTCCCTCCCCGTTGATTCAATTTGATGTAAAGGTGATGCTACGGAGGGAAAGGAAGGAATAAATTTTCTCAAGTATTGTGTAGCCCCTAGGAAACTTCTAGTTTCATATTTCAATAGCACCCTTTAGTGCAGGTCAATTCAAAATTGCTTCTACTTTTGAAGGATCTATCCTTAATTCCCCTCCTCCTACCACTTGTCCTAAATAGACCAAATATTCTTTTCCAAATTCACATTTATTCATGTTACATAGTAGTTGCTTTTCTTTCAATTTTTGCTAGACCTGTTTTATATGGATGAGAAGTTCTTCTAATGTAACACTAAAAATTAGGATGTCATCTAGATCTACAACCACAACTATCTATTAAATCTATTAGCACATCATTCATAAGTCTCATAAAAATGCTTGGTGCATTACACAAACCTAAAGGAAGAACTAACCATTCATAAATTCCCTGCCGAGTTTTGAATGCAGCCTTCCATGTATCGTCCTCTTTCATGCACACTTGATGATAACCAATTTAAGATCCAACTTAGTGAAATATTTTGTAGTTGAAGTTGGTCTAACAAGTCATCTACCCTCAAAAGAGGATATTTATTTTTTATGGTGATCATATTTAGTGCCTATAGTCCATACACGCATCCTCCAAAAACCATCTTCCTTTAATACCATCATGTTGATGATGTTTTTGTGCCAACAACAACAATAGAATAAAACACCAAGTATCCTATTTTCTCTTGAATAAAGTCTCTCAAAGGCTAAGCTATGTGATCCAGTGAGACAACTTCAAGGTTCCTTATTCATGATTGCAGTGAATGAACTCGGTGACTTAATGTGATCTTGCTGGTAATCACAAAGGGACTTACACAGACTTCTTGTTTCATTCAGCTTACTTCTCCTTTCAATGTGGATGACGCATGTACTATGTAAAAAAAAAGAAAAAGATAAGGAGTCAGAGAAACTAATCTAAGGTCAATGAAGCAATGATGATGCATGAATAGACAAACTCCTTAATCAACCTAACTCCACTTCGCCAAGAATGCCTACAACTACATGGAGTATGTGCAATCTCCTAAGGGTAGCGAATGGTTTTCAAATCATGAAAGCTTATATAAGCACCCACTAGACGGCGCAACTCAAACAAGCATTCACAATCGAACTCAAGCAAACAATGATGAAGCTCAGACTAGCTTTACACAACACTTCACCAACTATGAATGTCAAAAGCATGAGCTAGGAGTTGATCAAATATCCAATACATACATGCATTACATCAATGAGCTACTAATCTACTTAGAAACATCTCTTCATTTCATCAAGATACAAGAAACCATGTTATTCCACAAGACAACACTTAACACCAAGTGAACTCCAATGTCATTATATTAATCTTGAGAAATATTTACAACAATTTTCAAGTACTCTCAGAGAATTTCCTCCTACTCTACTCTACTACAAACTTTCTAACGAACTATTGAGAACTAGCTCTTTACAAATGAGGCAACAAGGCCTTTATATAGAGTTCCAGAATTACAATGAATGGCCTGGATCAATTCAAGTAACCACGGGCTAGGATCATGCCATCTCAGCAATTAATTACAACTTGCTATTTTAAGTACATAAGAGAGGCAATTAAGGCACGCTTTCCAAAATGATAAGGATAAAATGGAATCTTTAGAGCATCTTCCACATAGGCGTCCTCTTTGGCTTCTTACCTGTTGTAGATCATTGAATGTAGTAAGGCAATGTGGCAACATTTGATTGGTGAATAATATGTATATGCCACGTAGGTGCCACCTCAGCATATTCCCAAATTGCATCATCTATGTGATGTCTTCGAACATGATTGCTTTGAACTTGAATGCTTGAGAATGTATCCTTGTTAATCTTGCCTTGTTCATTGTCAGTTGAATGTGTATGATACATGTTGCTCATTTGTCTAACTCTGTGATACTTTTCTCTTGGCAAGATACAATTGATCTTCTTTGAATGCTTGTTCGTAGAGAGTAGTATAGATAATGATGCTTCATAGAGTAGGAGACTTCTCTCGGAGACTTGAAGTTTCAGGAAGAACTTGAAGTTCGATGGATGGATGTCCTCCATGATGCAGACGATGAATTGTACTTGCACAATGAACTTGATGTGATCCTTTAGAGTGACTACCTTCTATCTTCATTTTACTCCTTGCATGAAGGTAACTCCAGGGATCTGGCTCCTTAAATGACTCCTTAGTCTAATCATTCTCTTGGAACACAGAGAAAACCACATATTAAACTATTGATAAATATTGAATCTCATAAGCACATAGAAATCATTTTAAAACATCTACTAGCTCCTCCAAGTCAAGGTGCAGATTGAGGTCTGTAGAAATGCAAAGGTGCGCCTAGGCTTAAATGGCTTTGTATTGTCACTTCTATGATATTAATCAATTGAACATGGCTTAGAGTGACTCCCTTTTTCTTGGCACCCAATTAATGATGCAAATTCAAGTGATTTCTCATGAGGTGCAAATCTAGGTTTGTATAGGTGGGAAAGTGCGCCTAGACCTACTGAACCTTATACTTGTCATTTTGTGATTTTAAACAATTGATGATGACTAAAAATGTTTATCCTCCTCAAGGCGCTCAAATCTTAAGGTGGATTGGTATGATTTTCCTTAAGGTGCTCATTCAAGGTTCTAGGCATTGACAAATGCGCCTAGATCCTTTTGGCCTTGTATTTGCCATTTCAACAATGGGGAAATGACTTAGAGTGGCTTCCTTTTTCAAGGCGCTTACTTGATGATATAAACTCATGTATTCTTCCTAAGGCGCCCATCTGGGGTTGTACAAATAGAAATTGGCGCCTTTATACTTAGTTTGTTGTTTGACATCACTTAGGTGCCAAAATTGATCTTTGGAGGCGGGAAAGTGAGCCTTTACACACTTAATGCATTTGATGGTTTCAAGCCTTAATGGAAGTCCATTTTGACAAGGCAAGGTCTCCCAAACATTGATCCCGGCCTTTGCAAGTGAGGCGCAACTTTAGGGTCATCTAGGTGGAAAAATGCACCTATGTAACTTAAGCTTATTTTTGACATTCTATTGCTTTTAATCTCTTGCACAAACTTCCCAAAGACTCCCATATCACTAGGCACTAGATTTCATGATTTCAAACATTTTATATTCAAGGCGCCAAAATTGGCTTGCAGAGATGGGAATGTGCGCCTAGAACACTTAGTTAATTTTAATGGTTGCAAACTCAGTTGAATGATTTCAAGCAAGTGTATTGGCTCCAAAGAATTTCTTACTTCAATGTGATATCAACTCTCAAGATTTCAAACCTCCCTTTACCTAGGCGCAAAAATGAGGTTGAACAACAGGAAATTGGCACCTTGGTTTGAGGAAGAAGAAAAGTGCGCCTAGCCTATCTAGGCTTGCCTTTTGGGATCTTATTGATTTTAAACTCTTGTTTGCACTTTTAGGAGGACACTTCATCAGGGCGCTAATCATGATGGTTTCAAACACTTAGTCTTGAAGGCACCAGAAGATGATTGTAGAGGTGTGAAATTGCACCTAAGACATGGAGATGCTAAACACATTCAACTTGATGGTTTCAAACAGGATTTTACTTCACTTATGCATTCAAGTCATTGTGCATGTTCTTGAAGACTTACCAAACTCAATACTCCCCAAATTTGTGGATCTAAACATGCTTTTTCCTTAGGCGCCAAAATGGAGTTGTCCAAATGCAAAAGTGTGCCTAGCACATTTTGACTTGTTTTTGGGCATTTATGATGATCTCAAGCCAACGTATTGAGGTTTAGAAGACTTCTTACTCCAAAGTGATATCACTCCTCAAGGTTCTTAGCCTTCTATCACTTAGCCGCACTTTGATGATTCTCTAAATGTGAATTTGCACCTAGGATCCTTGAAGCAATTTTTTTTTGCTAAGTTTAAACCTTCAAGATGTCTCCAAGTGTAAATTAGATGTCTCCAAGTGCAAATTTGTCAATGACAATGATGATTTCTCAAGCTCTCACCTTAGGCGCTCATTTGGGGTTGTTCAGGTGATAAGATGCGCCTAAACTTATTGAGCTATTTGCTTGCAAAAACTTTCTAAGTTCAAGTCATTTAAGGATCAAGACATCATTAGCTTCTAGCAGGGTGCCAAGGTTTCACATTGAATTGAGCTAGTCATGACAAAAACCTCCTTGAATCACCTCTAACTTCATCGCGAACTAACCTTAAGACAACATCCTAGACTCAGGCAAAACACTAGAGCTCAAAAAAGGGGGGTCCCCATTTGCAATGGGGCGATGTGTGATTAGGTCACAACATATCACAATAGGTGAACTACAAGGTGAAGTACTATGATGTATGACCTGTTGTTCAAGCAGCTCCTAAGGTTTTTCCTTGACCTCATTGCTTTCTAAAAGAAATTGCCAATGCAATCCACTAATGTTTGGTAGAGGAAATTCACGTAGTTATTGAATCTCATACTCAACCTCCCTTCTCAGTCGCAACCCCCTTGGCTCATGTAACACCTCTTGAAAAGCTGACAAGACTTCATCCAAACTTTTCAATTTTGAATGTCATGATAGAAATACCCAATCCATCATCTTTTTTATCTTTCAACAAAAGTAAACAAAATTGCTTGGTTTCTTGAATTAATTTAATTGCTTGACTAGAGCTTACCATTGCTATCTTGGCCTTGTTTTGGGTGCCCTTTGATTATATATTTGATTCCATACTTGAACCATCTATACTTGTATGCCATTCTCATAAATATTGCACCTCAAACATACAGATATGCACTCCTAGGTTCTATGTCAAATACATCAAGTGGAATAACATTTGCATCTACCTCATCTGTGTACTATGCATTTACCCCAAATTTCAGCCTACATTTCTAGTTACCTATATTTTTACCTGGATGAGGATGTTCATATGTTTTCAAGCCAAGCCTTTTAACCAAATCTTTTTAAAGTAAATTACACTATGAACTAGGATCTACCAATGCGTGAACCAAGATCTACCAATTCATTAACCTTGACTTCTTTACTTGTAATTTCAACAATGCATTGCTGAACTGACAAGAAAAAAACAATTTGAGCAGTTATATTTCTCCAAATCTCTTGGAAAACATAGATATAGAAAATTTCAAGGATGTGTTGGTGGCTATGCATCCAAGCTTATCATATACATTTGAACTATCCTCTATTTCAATTCTTCCTTAAATAGTTAGCATGGACTTTTGAGTCCTCTTTTCTTTTATTCTTGTTTTAATTTAGTTGAGGATGAAGTTTCCAACACATACTGTTAACATGTTTGTCAATATTACCATGATTCTTTGTCTTTTTCCTTTTGTACAACGGTTTTAGCTTTCTCCACTTTCCAAAGACCTTTATAATTCTTGTCATTTTATTTGGAAATCTCGTCTTGATACCTCTTCTTCTCCTCCACATAGTATGCTTGGACACGTGCTTCATCCAATTCCTTGGGATTGTTGGTAACCACCCTCCTTCAAATGTGGGAATGGAGCCCTCCAAGATGCTTTGTCAACATGTCCTCATCCAAGTCCATGCCATTCAACATGGCTTGCCTCGCAAACTCTGTGATGTAGTCCTACACACTTTGCCCACTTGTTTTTTTGTAATACATCCATTTTATGTTTTGATCCATTTTATGCCCAATGGGATAAAAAAACCCACGAATTAATTTTTTAAAAGCATCCGAATTACTAAATATGGGCTTCTTTCTCTTTTCACAATTTACAAGGTAATCCTCCCATCACACATGAGCATGTCCTCCTCTTTTGAGGCATGCAAAGGAAAAAATTAACTTCTAATTGCTTTACCCATGAATCCAGCATTTCTACACCAATTTTTCCATCACAGGTTTTTATCTCTTAGTTTCTACTTTAAATGGAGTTGTTTTCAAATAGTTCCTTCAAGAAATCCTTTGCTTTCATACCTTCCTCATCTTCTTCCCCAATACCAAATTTCTTGCGAAGGGCTGTCACCAAATCTTCAATAGAAGATTGTTCTTGTGCCATCTTGAATTGTTGCCTTGACATATGCTCTTGTTGTCGGTCAAACCATCATTGGTTTTTTGTTATTACCTTCATATGGCTCTCTAATGCGGTCACCCATGCAATCAACTCCTCCATTTTGGCCTTTTTTGCTCTTATCGTTACTATCATACACACAAACAAAAACTCCACAAATCCACAAAGATCAAACTGCTCTGATACTAAATTGATCTGTAAATTCTTAAAACTAGTAAAACTCAAGAATCAAAAAATTTATTCTACCTTCTACTTGCTAAAAACAAATGAGGTTATCAAAGAGGTATGAAAATTGTGAGCAAAATCAGCAAATAAACTTGCAAAAACAGATTTAAACACTCACATAACTAGAGATTTTAAAATTTTATCCTGGAATCCTCGTGAGGGGAAAACCAACTTTTTTGATAGCGGTGATTGCCCTCCTAACCAATGGAATTAACTTGGAAGGGTAGGCACAACAAGTGAGTGCAACAATGGCTACCCTCTACTTTCTTGTCTCATCTTCTACAACTAATGAACAGCTGAATTCTTATTTTAATGCTCTTACTACAATACTCAACTCAATTCTTTTATGCCAAAACACATCCCAAAAACCTCTATTTCTACTTTCTGAATGCTGGAACTTTCCCCTAGGCCAAAGGAGAAACCTCTCGAAGTCAAAAGTGCAGAGGAAGCCATTTCAGTTTTGTTCTGAATTTTAATTGGTCGGATCAATTTTATGGCACAGAAGTGACTTTCAGAGCACCAAACCAATTTGGGTCAATTTCACAGTGCAGGATCGACCTGCAAAACACGAAAATGATCTTGTCCTTTTTGTAGTTGTAGTTTTTTTGTCACTTGTTCTACTTCCCAAATCCATCTTACTATTTAAGTTTTAATTACCTAATCCTTATGGATCACCTAAGGAAGGGCCCTCTACACGTGTGACCATGATATTAATAAGTGAACAGCGTCTAATGCTCATCCACCCATCCATGATAATGTCGCATCCATGTGAAACACATATGGCCTTTATTTCCTCCATAAGTATATTTATCTTGGAATAGTTTTTATCCAAGATAGTAGTCCTCAATTTTGTCTCCCCTAGTGGCACATATGAAGACCCTGCCTTTGCAACCTTAGACGTGGCCTCTTTAAAATAAGGACGAACATAGAATGCAATACCATCGGCAAAGAAGAATTTGAAAATAGCATCGTTTGTCTCATCTTTGGCTTGTAGATTGAACATCTTTGCCTTCAAGTTTGGAGTTCGAGCTGAACCCATGACCTTACATTTCCACTTCGACTCAACTCAATTTGACACAAAAAGAGGAATTTGTGGTTGTCAAGTAGTAGTGGTAATAGTAGTCCTAGAAGAAGGTGTTAGTGTCAAGCTAGCATTAGGTGTGAAGATGTCATTACTATTAAATTTCGTTATCTCAGCCCTCTATTGAAGTGAGAGCTGACCACATATGCCAACCCCTTTACCAATGAAGTAAAGGAGATATTCATTCTTGTAATGCTGCAATGTAATATCCCAAAATGGGATATTTTGAGCAATTTTGGTTTTATGGCTTTCCAAAATATCCAACTTAAGATTTCTGCTCAAACCCTAATTTTTAAATTTCTGAACTTAAAATCAAACCTCAACAAACACATAGGGCAGCTCATAAAACATAGCAAATCGCCATAATTTCATCATAAACATGAATATCAACCATATGCTCGCATTACACAATCAAATGAGCCACAAATCCAATCCAAGTATCCTACACAAATGACTGAAATTAATTTCAGAAGTCTGCTGCTACAAAAACTGAATATGACAAGTCTTCAAATACATCCAAAACATAGGGCAAACATGATAAACATGCCCAGCCAAGTTCTGCCCTAAACCCTAAGGTTGTACATACCAAAATAATGACAAATTGACCTTCAAAATGATGAGAAATGATCTCCAATGAGTGCTGCTCCAATTAGGGCATCAAACCCTAAGTTTTCAACTCTCCAACGCAATGGAAATCAACTCCAAAGTGGTGCGCTCAGGTCTGAGATGTTCGCTGCTCCAGATGATGATGCAAATGATGCCAAAAGAAGCCAACAACTCCAACAAATGATCCTCCAAAGGTGGCGCTCAAGTAGTAGGGTCAAACCCTAGGCAAATTAGCACCAATCCACCAATGAATCACCTCCAATCTAAAGCAAATCAGGTCTGCTCTGCTGCTGTGATAAATTTCTGCTCTTCTCAAACCCTAATCAGCAACACAACTCGCAAGTCTGCAAGTATTCTCCCTCCAAGATGTAGTGCTCCAAGCTAGGGCAATTCTTCTCACAAATGATGGTCTATCCAAGCCAAGAATGCCTCCATAGATGATCTCCAAATCTGATTTTGCAATTCTGCTCCTCTTCTTCACAAAATACAAATGAAGCACAAATGAACTCCCGTCATGGAATCCTCAAAATGAAAGAGCTAGGGTTTCGTCCAACTCCTCCTAGGAACTCAAGGTTTTCCTCTTAAGCTCCTACTCCAAGAGATAACTCCAAGTGTGAATGAATGAATGCTGAATAATGATTGAATTGCCACCAAAATATCTTATATTTATACAAGTTTTCACCTTCTTTCCAATGCCAGCTGACCTAGCATTATTTATTGCCTTTTTTCCCTCTTTAGGGCCGACCTGATAGAGTCCTAGGCGCCCAACTCCATAGGGCCAACCTAGACAGGATAAATGCCTTTTATTTATTAGTTTCCCTCATTAAGAGGGCCGACCCAACTCATACTCCATTTAGGCACTCAAGAATCAAATTAAAGATTTGATTTTAACTTCTTTTCTTTTTCGTGCCAAGGATAGATACTGTTTATCTTTTATTCTCCTTTCATATGTCTTCCAAAAAGTGTATCAAGTATGATCCCCCATAAGATGGCACCTACACAAGATTCAAGCATGATAATTTATCCTTCTTCAAGGTGGCATTAGATGTTAGCAAATATCTCACATATGGGAACCCTTTGATGTCTTCACACTCAAATATCCTTAAGAATGGTTTGCTCCATGGCAAGAGAAATATATTAAATGAAATGAACATATTAAGACCATTAGAGAAATATGTTAAGCCATCTCCAAACCTCGATTCTCCTTCCAAAAATCCCGAAGTGTGAAAACCAACCCTTCTGCTCTCCAATGGCGACCAAAATGGGGACATTACATGCAATGATATTCAAAGCCACAAAATGGCATTTCCATAGACAAGACCTCGCTGAATTAGTAGGTTTGTTGGAATTTAATCTTATAGCAAATTGTAATAAAGGGGTTTTCTTATTGAATGGACCCTTGGCAAAGTCTTCCAACAGTTTGGAAGGGCAATTAAAATTCACAACACTTTCAACTAAACTATTTTGAGTGCTCCCCTTTCCCCTCCCATGCCCATATTGCCAATTTCTAGATTCCTAGGGTCCTCCTTATTGTCACGTCATAGGAACTCATAATAGCACTACAAAAAATAAAACTTATTGTTTAGTACATAAAGTAAGGACTCAAGACACCAAGGACTTTCCTTCTATTTTTCTTACTTTAGGTCACACGAAGCACAAAAGCAAGGGATATACACAAGTTGCATTTTGTGTTCCCTGTTTGTTTGATTAGACCAATGTAACTAAAAAATCGATTAGTTCTTCAAACAAAGATTTTTTTTTGTTTTTCTTACTTCAAGTCGCACTAAGCGCAAAAGCAAAGGATACACAAAAGTTGCAACTAAGACTCCTAAGGGGCTATTGATTAGCCCAATACTAGTTGTAACTAAAAATCAAAAAAAATTACCAGTCGTACAAAGACAAATATTTACCTTCAATTTTTCTTACTTTAGATTGCATGAAATGCAAAAGCGAAGTATACACACAAGAGTAATCCCATTTAAAATTATAATATACGTAATTTAATAGTTAGTATTTATATCAAAATTAATTTTCTTTTTTAAGTAAAAAAAACTATAGGATTTTTTATTTTTCTTCTCTTTTCAGAGGAGATATAGAAGTTCAATCTCATTTTTTTAATTTAATATTTATGGAAAAAAAAAAATACAATAATCTCTTTTAGGCAAATAAAAAAAACAGCTATCTACTTTTAACTTAACTTTGAACTTTTGAAATAAAATTTAAAAACTCTAAACTTGAAAATGGGAAGGAAGGATAATCTAAAAAGCTTTTAGAAAAACTATATATTAATTTATATTTAATAATTATGAAAACCCTAAAGCCTAAAAAGCCAAGTGCTTCTTCCTCTTCCATCGTACACACATCCCAAAGGGCAACATCCCCAAGGATGTCCACTACACTACACGGTCGTCCCAAGGACAACCCCCTTTGGGGCTGGCACCTAGGTGGATAGCAAGGTGACATTTTGTCCCCATTTTTCCACTAAAAATCCTGGTTCCTTCTAAAATCATTACAGCTATCTGAATCAGCAAGGCGACTGTCATGGTTGGTGATTAATAGCAATTTTTTGGCAATTTCTACTACTACGATGAACACCTCTTGACCTAAAAGTCTCACATTTGAAGGCCAAGAGCCAAAGTATCTTGTGACTGGAGGGAGTTCCCACTCAGGACTCTCATGTCTCTCAATAAGAAAGATAAGGTCCCGTGATGCAATGACATTTTAAAAGATCCCTGGAGTAGACCACATTGCGACATTACAGTTCCAATATGCAATAGACATACCCACTTTCTCTTACTAAGACCTAAGAACACCATCATTAAATAGCCAAGTCCCCCTAGATTCTGTCTGCATAACCTTCTGTATTGATTCTTGGGTGTTTTGAGCATCTTGAACTTGTAAATCCAAATTCCATCCAAACATAACTAGTGGAACATCTAGTTGCTTAACCCTGGAATCTAACTCTTTATATCAACTAGGGCCCCCATCTCAATCAAAATTTCTCGGAATGCAAAAGATAGAGTCAAGTCCATTTCTAGAGGGTTGGCATCAATTCATTGCAGTATTACACAAGGAAAGTGGAAATTAGATGGCTTAAGAATAGTTGCTGCAATGGTTCAAATTTATGCCATACCTCCAAATTCTGTAACTCCCCATTTCTCCTGCAATATGATCCTTCCAAGAATGGCTGCCATAAATGGGGTTGTGAAGTTTAGCACGATGGCATCATGCAAGGGCAATACTTGAATGCTGCAACAGTGAACGTGAAGCAGCCAACATTTTTCCTGTCAAGAATTCTGAGAGACTGAAGTGAAACAAAAGCAGAAAACATCTATAGTTTGCATTGTTAACAAGATAAGCATCAATAGCTACACAGACAAAACAAAAATTAAAAATCTAATTACAGTGTAAATGTCAGTCAGTAGAAAACACTTAGAGAGAAATAAAAACACACATTAATAACTAGCTCGAATTCTAAATTCTAGAATAAAACGAATTAAGTACCTTTTATATAATTATTACATTACAAACTTATATGAGTAATCCGAAACAAAATAATTCCCGTTTTCTGTTCATTTTTTAATAGACTTTAGGAAGGAAGGAAAAAACAAAAAACAGATCAAACAAAAGAGAAAAAAAAAAGAGGACTTTCAGGACTTTTATAGCATGTAGCTGCTTAAAACCTTCTTGGAATGTCAGGAATTGATTGTGTTCTTTCATTCCTCAAGTCTAAAAGATTTTAACAACAGATATGTGAGCCATTAAATTATCAGATCTCAACTCAAGACAACATTTTTTTTTACATTTCTGTAGTTTCCTTGTTAAAAGAAGCTAAACTATTGAATATGTACATTAGCATACAAACATACTATAGCAAACATCTAACTAGGTTCTCTGGTAATCTGGAGAGTAGCAATATACATGCAACCAAATCTAACTAGAAAGTATCCATTTGTTTTGCAATCATTGATGTTCTACAGCCTGCAATATGAATGATACAGAAAACATGAGGAAATCAGTTCTCTTGTAAAATTTTACTGATCACTTCAAACATGCAAGTCAGCATTCACTGAAAATTCATGCAAGCAATACATTATGAGCCTATAATTCACATGCTAGAGTATAAATGAGAGATAATTGAAGATCTGAGAGATCAAATTGGTCCGATCATTAATTCAATAAAGTGTATGTATAGTATGCATTGGCCTCCTTTGTGGATAGACAACAGAAAAGAGTGGAATAGCAGATCCGTATGCAGTATAGATAAATGCCTTTACACCTATATAATGCAAATAGAAACAGAAGATTTGCCAGTATCTCCTTGGACGATGTGAGGTGCACCTCTGACATTTAAGACACAATATAATACAAGTAAAGCAAAAGTATGTTTACCCTAACAGTCAATACTTCAAAAGTTCAAACTCAACTCTTCCTGAAATATTATTTTTCAGAAACTCCATCCACTAATAGATCAATTTGGTGACCATAAGGAATCAAAATCAAGAATAGATAGAAGTTTGTGATCACCTTAATTACTAATTACAAACTATTTTTCAACAAAAGAATGCATTGCTCTCACATTGTTATAATTTCATAGCCTCACATCGTCACAACGTTTAATAAATTTTAACAGCAGATTCCCAAGAAACTCAAGGTCAGTGATCTATAAATGTGTAAAAAGTGCCATATTCTGGCAACAGTTACATAGACACATAAAGCTTATCAAATAAAAATACCTTATATTGATGGAACAAAACATTTTTTGAATATAGTATAAATGCAAACAAAAAGTCCCAAGCTCTAGAACAAACTAGCCTAAAATGTATATGAAAGTCCAATTAAGCAAAGAAAGTATCGAAGAAACAGTTATAAGAGGTGTGTGTTTGACAGCTCACCTGTAAAAGAATCCTAAAAGAGACAGATATCCTGCAATTGTTCTAGCAACCAGAAGGCCTCTAACATGAGGTAACCCAAGCAAAGGTTGTCCGGTCTTTCTGATCCAGATAAAAGCAGCAACAAGAATGACGGTGCACCTTATAAATATAGTTTCAGAAGATGGAACTGCTGCAACTGTTTGATCATTTAAAAAATAAAACCTAGTTATAACTTATGGCCATAGAGATTTAGTCTTCTCTTAAGATCACAACTTCTAGACACCAACCAATGTGGTAAGATCATTCTTTCCAGAGCACTTGACTAAGCATATAATTATGTGATGTTTTATCAAGATTCAACTGCATAGTTTTTGAGTAAAACTCATTGACCCATTATATTATGCATATAATGCTCACTCCGTTCACAATATAAATTACAAATCTGGAAAACAAGTATTTTTCATATACTGATATAAGAGATGAACATCAAGTAAACTGCAATGCATCAAAGAAGTTCTATTTACAAATGAAAATATGACATTGATCATCAGATATACAATCTGTCTTGTCCAGAACTTTCAGGTGGCTTATAGCACCTATCCGAAATTTCAAATTTTTCCTTCATATCCAAATTAACTTAAAAGGGCTATAAATGCAGCATATAGAATATACCTGACATTGTAAGAAAAAGTTTAAAAGGTTTTAATTCTAAAACATAGTAAAAAATTTCCTACGAGAAGAACCCCTAGTCTATGTTTAAAGTTGCATGCATCTGTGTCATTCAAAAATGGCAAAGGCAGGTTAAAGCAAAACTAAGAGAAACCCTTAACTATGACTGTTACAATAAAAGGTGTTTCTGTCAAATTCCACTCGAAAGGAAATTCAAACAAATCTTCCAGCACGTCCTAATCAAGCAAAGGCCCTTCCTATGCAGCTAACTGATATTAGGGTTGCACTGAATGTTGGAAGCGTAGATGCATCTATGAAATGTTTAGCTTTGCAGCAGACAAATGGACAAAGTAGATAAGTATCCATAAAGCTAAATATAATGTTCACTACAAATAAACACAAACAGTTGGAGAAAACTAATGCTTTGCTTCCAAACACAAAAAGAAAACTTAGGCAAACTCAACCACATTAACTGAGAGAAGGTTAGCCATTCTAGGGAGCACGTTTCCAAAATGAGTTACAAACCTGCAAAATACTCCACCAAAAGCCCCATTATACTGTAGATAAGTGATGAAAAAGCCATACAAATAACTCCAGAATGTCTCGATCCACCCCACACCCATAGTAGAAAGTCATCCAAGCTGGAAAAATCTGTTTCTGTTAGTTTGTCCCTTTTTTCCTGCAAAACAAATGCAAGTGCATTTTATGCAGATTTCATTAGTTGCATAACCAAATCAATTAAAAAAATTACCTAGAGCATAGGTGCAGCATGTTTCATGTGTGTGTGTGTGTGCGTGAGTGGGTGCATGTGAGTGCACCAAGCACGTGTGCAGGCATGCACGCACACGCGTGCAGGTGTGCACATGCACGTGTGAGCGTGCATGTGTGTGGGTGTGCATGTGTGCATGTGCATGTGTAAGCGTGTGTGCATGTGGGGGTGCATGTGCCTGCATGGGTATGCATGTGTGGATGGGTGTGCATGTGTAGGCACATGTGTATGTATAGTTGTGTATGTAGTTAAAAATAAATAAAATTGAGATGCAAGGTTGCAAACATCTGAGAATTAACTATCAGCCCATGATCATTGAATTTTGATTCATCATTTGTAAGTTGATTGTAGAACCCTACATGAAGCCATCTTGGATGGTGACGATGGACATTGAGGCACCAAACCTTAATTATGTGAAGAACAATATTATAGGCCATATGACGGTGATCTTATTGTGTGAAAACTTAGACCATGATATTAATGATGGGATGAAGAGAGTACTGTAAGAAGTTGTGATTGAGATGTGGCATAGAGAAGAGAAAGAGAAATGTGGGTAAGTAGGCAGGAGAAGTGGGACCAAACCCTTCTCTTGTCAATAAAGAAAGTTCAGGTTGATGGTAAAGCAATTAGATATGAAAAGCAGTCAAGTAATATCCTATGCGAACTCTCTATGCCTGATTTTTCCCATTCAAAACATTCTTTGGTCTCCTAGGGTCTTTGTTTCCAGATTAACAGCCTTATCCCAAAACGTGTCCTTTATGGAGGGCATGGCAAGAAAACACAATCTTACACCATGTCAGCAAAGAGTGAAAGCAGTCCCAAAACGCTGACCTTTCTCATTCCTAAGACCTCAAATTTGACAAAAATATCTAGATTTCTTCTAAAGTCTCTCAGATAAGGACAAAATGAAGTTAATTACTACTAATTATCCATACCCTTGATGAATTATGGCTATTGATTTCCCTATCAACTTGTTATATGCAACTAATCCTAGGCCTTAGGTGCCCCTCCAAAAGCTATACATATGGGTAAAGGCTGTGTCACAGAGTTTGCCAAATTTCAGCCATGAGGTTCAAAACTCGGCGAACTTTTCACCAGGGCATGAGATTCGCCAAAATTCGTCATAAAATTCGCTATTATAAATGCTTTATTTTTTTGAAGCCACACAATTTCGAATGAGTGGAGCGGTCGGATTGTCGCTCAGTTTGTTATAATTTACTAGCACTTGCACCCATACCGTTTAAGGAATACGTCGATAGGAACAACCGACGAGTTTATAAAATTTTCTGGCGTTAATTTTTTTTTACTGCGTGAGACAATTCCGAGCACTATAATGCTCACATATAAAAGCCTATCGGCTAATAATTATATATTATTATATTTATATTATTAATATTTATCTTATAATATTATACTTATATATTATTATTATAATATTTATAATCTTATATTATAATATATATTATTATATTATTAATATTATATTATATTATTATATTATTAATAATATAATAATATAATATAATATTAATAATATATACTAATATATTTTTTTTTGTTGCCGAACTTCATCCGAATTTTATTGTTGCCGAACATGAACTCGAACTTGAACCTTGTGACATAGGGTAAAGGATTGCACTATCCATCTCCTTCCTTCTCTCATGTCCTATAAAGTCTATCTATAAGCCTTGCTCTTCTATTTCGATTGGCTTGGCATTCATCCTTTGAAAAGCCAAGCACATAGGAGTAAGCTCTATCTTGCATTCAAGTTTAGATCCCTTGATATTAATTTCGATTTTTTTTATCATCTTCTTTAAAGATCAGATATTATTAGGGGTCAGGAATTTAGGAGAGTTAATAAAGTGAATGTTTTCATATTGTTCTGGCTAGATCCTTCCCCACTACAGACGAGAATTGGAGATCACATTTATTATTGTGGTTATAAATTACTGCAAAACCAGTCTAAGGAAAAATTGTGTGTCATTTAAGTCCTTTCTCTCAAACATAAGTTGTCGGCATGTTATTGTTACGGTTATGGTTATGGTTAATTAAGGCTATGAGAAAGATTGGTCTTGCGCATTGACCTTCTTGAGCATAGAGATGCTTGGTATTATGATTCCCGTGGGCAATTGGATTAGTATGGGTAATACAAAGTTGCATTTTCTACCCCTAGCACTTTCTCTCCACCCTCTATATCAACAAACATTGAGAGAGACTGTGTACTGTGAGGAGTAAGTCCCAATAAGCAATCTAAATTAAAAAATTCATTCTGACATTAACTCTTGAGCCATTAACTATCCCTTCCTCAAACTGATATTGAGAGAGACTGTGTACTGACCATATGTAAGGACTAAGTCCTGATAAGCAATCTAAATTAAAAAATCCATTCTGACATTAACTCTTGAGCTATTAACTATCCCTTCCTCAAACTGATATTCAAATAGTGCATCACAAAGAAATGTATGTGAAGCAGGGGTCTCACAAGGAAGCAACAGGTATAACTTTGAGAAAGATTGAAAATGGGGAGCGAAGGAGAAATTAGAGTTGTGGCATTCTAGCAATCCTAAAACCATGTCAATCACCTCAAAAGGCAGAGTTGACAAATCACAATCATTTGAGGCACTCAAGTTCACTGATGAGGCAGACAATGAAAATTGAGAGAAGAACAAAGTCCTAAGAACAGTCAATGGGGGAGAGTACGGCTTTAAGGTGTTTGCACATTTTGAAAGCCTTAATGGGATCAAGAGTAACCACTCAATGCACAGCTTAGCAAAATGGAGTAGCAGAAAGAATGAAAATAACTCATGGAAAACTCCCAGTAGATGATGAAGGCCAAAGATTGCACATCTCGTTAGCAAAAGCAGTCAAAACCGTTAATTGACAAACAAGAGTTCAAAAAGTTGTTAGAGATGTCACACTTCAACAAGATAAAATCCAGTGGTTAGTCATCTAAGGATATTTGGATGCACTACTTGAACGCATATATAAGTCTGATGGCAAAAGCAGAAAGTGTATCTTTCTCAGGTATGCAATCAAGGCATATCAGCTATACAAGTTGAAGACAAAGGAAGTTTCTACATCCCACAATATTAATCCTTGATGAAGAGAAAAGGGATATTGATACCAACACAGTTAATCTTCTAGCAAAATGACAGTCAGATTCTAACATTTCAAGGCAAATTGACATGCCAGATTCATTTTACAGTCTTGCACATGAGAATGATGAGCTTGAAGATATCGGGATTGTAGTAGATGCCAAAGATAAAAAGATTCCAAGATGGTACTTAGAGACTATTTCTGAGAAAAAAATTCTAAGGGAAAAGACAGTTTAAAGTAATAAGTCAGGCAAGTTATTGTGCAAGCTCAAGTGTTGAATGCAGAAGAAGTTTCCACTTTTAAGGAGGCCAATGAAGGAGCATGCATCAAGAGTTGCAATGGATGACAAAATCCAAGACATTCATCAGAATGTTCTTGCACCTTGATAGAAATACCAGCACGAAAGGAAGCTATTCAGTGCAGATTGACTTTAGATGCAGTTCTTCACCACAAATTGCTAAATTATTGACCAAAGACTAAGAAAACAGAAGGTATATATTATAATGAAACTATTGCACATGTGTCTGCCCAATGTCAATGGAAAGTCCATACACTAGATGCCAAAAATTTGTTTCTTAACTAAAATCTGTTTGAGAAATTGTACATGAAGTCGCCATCTAGTTAGCAAAATAGGGCAAACAGTATCTACTTTGTCACCTTCAAAAAGTGATGTACATGTTGAAGCAGGCTCCAGAGCCTAGAGTATAATAAGATTGATTATTTATTTCTTTCCTGCAGGACAAGTTCCAAAAGCATATGGGAAAATGGAAACTTTTACATCAATCCCCAAACTGGCCAAGTAATAACCATGGCAGTTGTGTATGTTGATGAATTAATCATTACAGACAGTTATGATGGAATGATTGAAGATTTGAAGACCTTTGATATGAGAGGCCTTGGACTACTCCATTCCTGCCTAGTTTGGTAGCTGCCTATTAAAATATTCATTTCTTATGCCAAGTACACATGGGAACTAATTAAGAGGTTGAAAATGGAGGGATACTAGCAGCAACAACCTCAATGAAAACAAGTAAAAAGCTGTCACTAATGGATGGTACTTTGTATCAATGACTGGATGATTATTCTGCCTACAAATAAACCAAATATCTAGTATTCAGTTGGTATGTTCCCTACCAAACAGATGCTACTAGAAAATCACCAAAAGAGTGTTGAGATACTTGCACAGCATTTGTCATATGGGTTAGAATCAGAGTTGCCTGGACACGGATACAGATACAGCAAACATAAAAACCTTATATATGTGTGTGTGTAGGCCTGATAATGGTCATGCTACATTTTAAAAAAATATGTGGCGAAGTTAGAAGGAACTGTGGTAAGGTGGCATTAATTGCTTGGTATGCCGCCGGTTTGGGCTGTTGTATGATAATCATTACTCCCCAGCTGTGTGAAATAATGAGGTGAAATTCTGGATTGATTGTATATGTTGGGAAGATAACATGAGGTCTCTTGTCCAGAACAGCTTCTATTAGGTGGTTCGGATCTGGTCTTTTGCTCTTTTTGTGATAGCCTCTTTGTCTGATGGTGGGAAATGCAAGCGATGCGGCATGGTGGATAAGAGGCAAATCAGCATCACAGGTAAAATGAGGAAGGAGCGGATACGTGGTGAGGATATAATCAACAAATTCTCAGAGTATCTGGAGAAAGAGATTTCAAACCCAGACTTGCGGTCCTGGGTCATGCGCATTTAGGAATTGGCCAAAAGCATGGATGGAACTCCATTTGTGGGCATAAGGGAAGCTATGTCAAAGCTTTTGTTGGACCCTGGTCAGTCCATTGGGAGAAGAAATATGTTTGACGCAGCCCAATCCCTAAACTATGCATCCATGCTTTCAATGGCGGCAGGCACATATTTCTTCACGACAACATAGATGGGGTCGGTATTCAAGTGGAAGCTTTTTTTCAATTATCATCTAGAGCACTTCCATGAGCAGATGGACAGCATCCATAGGACTCACAAGCGAAGGGCCTAAATGTAAATCTTAATGTTGAAGCCGATGTTAATTCTTTTGGGTGTTGTGACTTTGAGATGAATGAGGAGTCGGAGGAAATCCCCCCTGTGAAGGGGAGAAGATGTCCAAATTGTAATTGTATGTTTGGTGGTGGAGGGGCTGTGAAATTTGCCCCCTCCCCGCACACACCTCAGTTTCCTTGATTTTTTGACTGCGGCATAGGGTTGGCCATAGTAATTTGCCCCCTATTGCCAAGTGTTAGTCTACTGATGAAACTGAACAGTTGCTGGTGTGTTTCTTTTTGGCTAGTCTGTGTGGTGTAATGGCTTCAAGACAGTTACAGTATCAAGAATTACTATTATATATAGACTTTTATTTTTGCTTCTCTAACATCATGGAATGTGGATGAAGAGAGGTGCGGTGTGGTGAGAAGAGGTCAAATTGTGAGAAGAATTTTTACATCATAGGTTTTAGAGTTTCTCTTTTCATAATCTTGAGAAATACTTGGACAGAGTGTGGGCTCTGGTGAGCTCATTGGCTACCAGAATCTGAGCTTAAACACTCTTTTTTTATGGCCCTTGGGTGCCTAGCATGGGTTAATTGGCAAAAAATATATGTATATGTATATATGTGTGTGTGTGTGTGTGTGAAATTTTAAAATAGAGTAAGTGAAAATTTATAAAATACAGTTTTATATAAATTATCAAATTAAAATATAAAATATGTAAAATTTAATAATAAATTATAATTTATTATTTTAAACCTTAATATTAAATTTATAAATAATAAATATTAAACTTATTAAAAAAATACTAATTAAAAATAATAAATCTACATAAAAATAGAATGAATAATAAATAATATTAAACTTATAATAACAAACAAATAAAATTAGATATATAAATAATAAAATTAAACTTATTAAAATTAAAATAGTAAGAAAAAATAAATTTAATATTAAAAGATAATCATATTGTTAAACTTAATAAATAAATTAAAATTTAAAAATTAAAACCTAACTTTAAATTAAAACAAAAAGTTTGAAACCTAAAAGGAAATATTTTAAACCAAAAACTTTTATACCTAAAAGGAAAAAATTATAAAAAATATAAAATTAAAACAAAAAGTAAAAAATTATAAAAAATTATTTGGAATAGTACTCTAAAATCTAGAGGGCTCTTGCACAAAGGTATCAAATGGAAGGTGGGTAATGACAGGAATGTCAGTTTTTGGGGGGACAGATGGGGGAGCAGCCTCTGAGGGAGCTGAGTTTTGGTAAGTTGGCTGACAGAGCCAGCTATTTCTTTGGTTCTGTTGTTTCTACTTACATCGTTCACAACGGCTACTCCAGAAGTTGGAAATGTCTGCTAGATTGCTGTCCTAATCAGAATGAGGCTAGACAACTTGCTTTACAACTTAAAATGGAATTGGACAACTATAGACTCTCTCTGTTCCCTAAAGAGGATCAAATTGTCTGGAAGAAAGACAGTAGAGGTCTTTTTACTGTGAAAACAGCATATGGTCTGCTATTAGACCCTACTGATGATAGATTTTGGCATAAAGTTTGGAATTTTAGACTCATCCCTAAAATAAATTTCTTCTGGTGGACTGCTAATAACAACAAAATTCTCACTTTGGACAACCTTAAGAAAAGGAGATTTCAACTCCCTAATAGGTGTGCTCTTTGTCTTAAAGATGAAGAGATTGTTCCCCATATGCTGTTTTCTTGTGAATATTCTAGGGAAGTTTGGGGTTTAATGTTGCAGGGGATGGGAGTGGAGTGGGTGTTCAATGAAAATTTGAATGCTTTTGTTAAGGAATGGGTGTCCCCCTTATTACACAGGTAAATGGCAGAATGCTGGATGATATTCACATAGAGCAAAGGCTCTTAAATAGGTTACAAGTAATTACAAAGAAAGCAAGTTTCTATATTTAGAAACTGCCAAAGACTGCCAGAGATCGACACACGATCTTGTCATAATTACATACCGTTACAAGAAACTGACCATTAACTAAAAATAGGAGATTCTAAGTATAAAAGAATATCTTAATACCCTCCCTTAATGGTCAACCTATTCACCACACCAAGAGACCCCCTGAATTTTACAAACTTGTCAGGACTAAGGGACTTGGTGAGAATATCAGCTGTCTGTTCCTCAGTCGGAACATACAGCAACTGAACTGATCCGTCTTCAACCAACGATCTGATGAAGTGACAATGCGTCTCTACATGCTTGGTTCTTTCATGGAAGACCGGATTCTTGGCAAGTTTGAGAACTCCCTGATTGTCACAAAACAGGGGAGTCAGACCTGCTTGAGATAGTCGCATATCTGCAAGCATCCGGCAAAGCCAAACTACCTCACAAGCTGCCTTCACTGCACCTCGATACTCAGCTTCTGTGGAGGAGAGTGCTACAACCTGCTGCTTCTTACCGGTCCATGTGACGGCACCGGATCCCAAACTGAACACATACCCAGAAGTTGATTTTCTGTCATCAACTGAACCTGCCCAATCTGAATCTATGAAGCCTCTAAGGCTGGGATCAGAATTCCTTGTGTAAAGAATTCCAAAGTCAGAAATGCCTTTCACGTACCGCAGCACATGCTTAGCCGCTAATCAACAGCCTTAGGAGCTGTCAAAAATCGTGAAATGTAGCTGACTGCAAAACTGATGTCTAGTCTAGTAGCAGTCAAGTAGATAAGACTGCCTACTAGCTGTCTAAACAGAGACTCATCAACCACTGGTGAGTCAGACTTAGCGGACAGCTTAAGTCCTTTTTCCATCGGGGTGGAGGCTGGTTTGCAGTCCTGCATTCGGAACCTATCCAGAAGACTGCGAGCATACTTCGACTGAGAGATGAAGATGCTGTTCTGAGTTTGCCAAACCTCAGCACCTAGACAATAGTGTGAAAGTCCCAAATCTGTCATATCAAAGGATTTGCACAGGTCCTGTTTGATCTTACCGATCAGGTGTGCCGAGCTACCAGTAATGAGCAAGTCATCCACATAGACAACGAGCAACAATATATCATTACCAGTATGTTTGATGTACAAATTGGGGTCAGATGGACTCCGCTTAAAGCCATGATCTGTGAGGTACTTGTCGATTTTGATGTACCATGCTCTTGGAGCATGCTTCAAGCCATAAAGTGCTTTGACCAGTCTACAGACTTTCTGTTCTTGTCCGGCAACCTTGAAACTAGGAGGCTGCGTCATATAGACTTCTTCCTGCAACTCACCGTTGAGAAAGGCACTTTTGACGTCCATCTGATGGACTTTCCATCCAAACTGGGCTGCTAAGGCAAGGACGAGCCGTATGGTACTCATCTTCGCTGTAGGAGCAAAAGTCTCCTCATAGTCGATGCCTTCTTTTTGTGAGAAACCCCGAGCAACAAGCCGTGCTTTGTACTTGTCCAGGGTTCCGTCAGCCTTGTACTTAACTTTATACACCCATTTGCAGCTAATGGGTTTCTTCCCTGGAGGAAGATCTGAAAGGACCCAAGTGTGGTTCTTCTAAAGGCTCTAGAGTTCTGATTCCATCACCGTATCCCACTCTGGAATACCTTTAGCCTCTGAATGAGTCTGAGGCTCATAAACACTGTGCAGGTTGGCCATGAGAGCAAAGTTTACTGTATGCTGCCATTTGCTCTTATTCCGGGAGGATCTACCCTCAACAAGTTCATCATCATGAAGATCGGCAATCGTCTGAGACCACCATTTGGGGCGACAGGTAGATGGGCCAACGTCAGGTTCAACAGGAGGTTCTGGAACAGGTGCAACAGGTAGAACAGGTGCAACAGGTAGAACAGGTGCATCAGGAGGATACTCAGGATCATACTCAGGGATGTCAAACTGAGAATCATCAGAATCTGAAGAATTATCAGCATCCCTCCCATAAGGTGGACCTAATGGAAGACGAACACCCAAGTCAGGAGCCTTCAAAGGCTGATCTTCGGATTGCTGCACAAAAGAGGGAGAGAAGAAGGGTCCCCGCTCTTCATCAAAAACCACATCACGACTGAAGATGAGACTGTCTGTCTCAATGTCAATGAGCCGATAGGCCTTGTGGTTATCACTGTATCCTGTGAACATTAATTTTTGACTCTTGGAGTCCAGTTTAGAGCGCTTGGCATCGGGAATCCAAACATAGGTAAGAGAGCCAAAAATTTTCAGATGACTGACCCGCGGCTTGCGGCCAGTCTAGACTTCTTCTGGAGTTTTATCCTTAACTGCATAGGTCGGAGACCGATTAAGAAGGTAAACTGCAGTGAAAACTGCTTCTGCCCAAAATTTCTTAGGAACACATCTGTGCTCCATCATGGAACGGGCTAACTCAGTTATAGTGCGGTTGCGCCGCTCTACAACACTGTTCTGTTGAGGAGTGTAGGGTGTGGTCAATTGGCGTTTGATGCCATGTGTATCACAGAAGTTGGAGAACGCATTTGAACAAAATTCCCCCCCATTATCTGACCTAAGAGTTACAATGGAACAACCAGACTCTTTTTCTACTAAGGCCTTAAACTTTTGAAAAACTGAAAACACATCTGATTTCTGTCTAAGAAACTAAACCCACATTTTCCTACTGAAATCATCAACAAACAGTAAAAAGTATTTGCATCCAGTAACTGAAAGAGTATTCATAGGGCCACGAACATCAACATGAACCAACTGAAGTACCTTGGATGCGCGCCAGGAGTCGCCAGTTGGGAATGGCGTGCGGTGTTGTTTCCCAGCTTGACACGATCCGCAGACACCGAAGTTCTGAGCCTAAATCTCAGGGAGCCCATCTACCAGGTGCTGTTGGGAGAGCTGAGACAGGTAGTGCACATTCAGGTGCCCATACCGCTGATGCCAGAGACTAGTAACCGAAGAGTGTCGAGCTGCTAGGGCTGATTCAGGAGGACCATCTGAATCCACAAGTCGATAAAGACCATGGTCCTCAATGCCAACAGCTACAGTGTATTTGGTTTCCCGGTCGATGATCGAGCACTTGTGAGCGCTGAACACCACATCAAGTTGTGGAGAGTGTTTCATGATCTAGCTGACTGAAAGCAAGTTAAGTTCCATACCAGGAACATAATATACGTTGAGGAATATGATTTTCCTCCCACCAGACTGAAGCTGAACAGTGCCCTTACCGGCAACTGTGTACACTTCTCCACCACTGAAGACCATTGAATCACTGAAAGGGGAGAGTTCTGTAAACCAGTCACGACAATGAGTGAAGTGACGCGAAGCACCTGAATCAATGTACCAGGCAAAGGATTTTGCATGGTCTGCAGGTCTTTTAGCCATGAAGGCGTAAAACGCAGACTCCTTCTGTTCAGTGTGCTCCGCACTGTTGGCCTTCTGCTGAGACCCTCCCTGCTTCTTCTGTTCAGAAGCGATACGTGCACGACAATCTTTCTTGATGTGTCCAAATTTGTGACAGTAGTTACACTAAATGTTCTTACCGCTGTCCTGAGATGGCGCTGGCTGATTCTGCTGTGGAGGCTGACTTTTGCCTTTATTCTGAGCCTGAAACTTGGCTACAAAAGCCTGCTCTGAAAAGGACGAAGAAGCACTACTACCAAACTGTTGTTTCCAGCGATCCTGCTGCAAGAGGATAGTACAGAGTTCTGGAAACTTCAGATCAACATTAGCTGATGTAATGTTGAGAGTCTCAATGAAATGTTCATAGGACTTAGGTAGACTTTTCAAAGTGATCACAACCAGGTCTTCTTCCTCCATTTTTCGACCAATAGCCTCCAGCTGATCTCTAATTTCCTGGATCTTGTTCAGGTGCGTCTGCAAAGATGTCTGCTCATCCATCATGATAGAAAATAACATATTTTTTTAGGAAGAACGCACGGCTCTTGTCGGAGGTTTCATGCAAACCCTTCAGATGGTCCCAAATCTCCTTTGCTGTCTTTCCAGCCGGAATCTGAGGTAGCTGATCATCTGTGACTGATAGCTTAATGAGCATGACTGCTTCATGGGTTTGTTCGTCAAACTTATCCTGGTCTTTACCTGCCGTTGCTGGACGAGTGGTAGTGCCTAGAATGATCTGAGCGAGGCAGCGATATTCAAAGATGGTCATCATTCGCTGCTTCCAAGTGTTGTAGTTGCAACCGTTGAACCGCTGACTGCCTTCCAACATAATATTGGACAAGCTCACCATTCCACACGCTTTTCGAGGCACGAAAAATGACGAACAAAAGTGGATGTGAACTGAAATTCCGGACAGAACACTGCAGGTAGGCCGAACTGAACTGAACAAGCACAAATTTCGAAACAAGTACGTTGCATGAAAAATGGTGCACAGAAAACAATGCACCCAAAAAAAATGGACGAAGACCCAAAAATCTGCTCGAAAAACCCACCAGGAATGTCTTCAAAAAAAAATTCGTCAAATTTTTGAGGGTCAAAACCCTAGACGAAAAAATTTTGTGCCCTAGGCATTCAAAAAGTTCAGAAAACCAGAAAAAAATTCGGACTAAGACCCAGAAATCTGCTCGAAAAACCCACCAGGAACATGTCTTCGAAAAAAAAATCGTCAAATTTTTGAGGGTCAAAACCCTAGACGAAAAATTTTCGTGCCCTAGGCACTCAGCTAATTCGAAAAACAGGAAGTCTGCAGAAGAAAAATCCGGCCTCACCGAAAAAAACAAGAACCAACCAAAGAGCCCAAAACAAATTCAAGATTTCGAAAAAAACTTGAATAATTTCGAATGAAATTATGTTTTCGAAGTCGAAGCAAACTCTGATACCATATTACACAGGTAAATGGCAGAATGCTGGATGATATTCACATAGAGCAAAGGCTCTTAAATAGGTTACAAGTAATTACAAAGAAAGCAAGTTTCTATATTTAGAAACTGCCAAAGACTGCCAGAGATCGACACACGATCTTGTCATAATTACATACCGTTACAAGTAACTGACCATTAACTAAAAATAGGAGATTCTAAGTATAAAAGAATATCTTAATACCCCTTTTCCTTCCCTGTGGTCAAGGAGCTCTGGAGACAAATTCCCCCACCTTGGGTGGAATATCTGGAAGGAGGTGAATAATAGGATCTTCAAGGACACCTCCAGAACTCCCCTTTAAGTCTTCCAAGCCTTTTCCATGGCTAGTGTTGGCACTAACAGCTTCTCTTGGAGATGCTGGAGAAAGGCTACTAATCTGCCTAGTAGAGTTCAAGCCCTCATTGTTATAGATGGTACTACCCCTGGATAACATTTTGGATCTCGGGCCTCACAGTGGGAGGATTGACAGTTAGGAGAGACCTAGTTGCGTTACCTGGATCATGTTCCTCTGCATGGGTGTTGGGAGAAGTGTGGGTGTCTTGAAAGGGAGGGTTGTTGATAGGACCATGAGGGGAAAAAATGTCCTTAGGGATAAAATTCAAATGGAAAATGGAGTCGTTGTTAGTAAGATTCAAATCCTAAAAAGCGGGAAGGCTAATGTGGAATGGCAAGTCACGAGTCAGCAGTCTATTGTTGACTCCATAGAAGCAGAAATCGCCAAAAAAACACAACTTTTTGTAAAAATCGTGAATCGCCAAGTTAGGCGATTTTTTTCCCAAAAAATCGGGTTTTTATATAAATCGCAAGATTTTTGCATGCGTATAGGGTTCTGTATTAATTATCCCGTAATGAGCAAGCAAATATAAATACTAGCGCTTCGCACACATAGGGATTCAAGGAATACATCGTTTAGGATTTTTTTGCAGACAAAAACAACCGACGAGTTTCGATTTTTTTGCAGAGAAGAACAACCGACAAGTTTAGAAAATTTTCCGGCGTTTACCATTTTTTTTTGCAGAGAAGAATAGCCGACGAGTTTAGAAATTTTTCTGACGTGGATTTTTTTAGGGCGCGAGACAATTTTCGAGCTCTAGAGCTCGAAAATTGTCTCGCGCCCTAAAAAAATTCACGCCGGAAAAATTTCTAAACTCATCAGCTGTTCTTGTCGACAAAAATCGCATGAAAAACATTCTCACAGGGTTTATTAAATATTTAATTTGTTAGTATTTATATAATATTTATGTCAATAAATTTATATATATTAATATTTTATATATATTATATATTATATTATTAATAATTCTATATTATAATATTAAAATATAATATTAATATTTTAATATATAATATATTATTTGTATTTAATAATTTATTATTCTATTATAATATTTATATCATTAATCTATATTTTTTAGATTAATATATTATAATAATATAATATTATATATCATATTATTAATATTTATTAAAATATAATAATATAGTATAAAAGAAAAAAAATATATATAGTATAAATATTATTATATTTATATATTATATTATTAATAGTTATATATTATAATATTAAAATATAATATTTATTATTCTATTATAAAATCTATATCATTAAAAAAATAATAGGGTTTCCTTTCTTTCTTTTTTTTAATTTTTCTACGTTTTTCCTAGATCCGATTTTTTCACGATTTTTTACCGTTTTTTTCACGATTTTTTGAAAAAATCTTATACTTTTGGTTTGCCGATTTTATCTCCAAATGATTTTTGCTTCCTTGGTTGACTCAACTACTAGCATGGAAGGTGGCCCACTTGCCGGGGATGACTGGCGGACAGGCTGGCATTATAGCAATCATCATGATATAATCTCCTATCGCCTCTGCATTGAATTCAACACGAGGTGGCGGGCATACGTTCTTCCCCTGGCTGTGAAATTAGGTGGTAGGAGCTCCCCGCATTTGATCCATCATTACAACTCCCATCAAATCCAGCGAAGCACTCATTGAGGTGATACAGGGCGCACAGAAGGATCAAGAATCCATCGTGCCATTTATCAATTAGCTTGGTTAAATTCCTGCAGAAAAGACATATATTTCTGCGACGTATCTGTTACTATGTGAAATTAACCAAAGTGCTGCCATGCGAGGAGATATCGTGAGAACGGAACCCTCTTCCCGATGAATTTAAGCACAACCCTACCATCCGGTATATCCTTCAGGCAGGAGGGTGACTTCCTTTCTTGAAACTCTGAAAGGGCATGACGAGAACCTCTCGTCAGTTTGCGGATTCTTGGGACAACCAGCATGTTCATCTTGGCAGTATAGGCTTCAAGGTCACTGAAGAGGTCATCAGCCAGGCAACAGGGATGTCGACTAAAGGGAGGAAGCATTGCCGCTGGAGCAGGGTCCCAGGTGCTTTTGCTATTTTTCTTATTACCCTCTAGGGGATCAAAAAGCCTTGGCAGTTTTTTCATTCTAGTCCAGAAAAATTGTTCATTATGTTTCCAATCCCAAGGGGAACTCACTTTCTTGTCTTCTTTTTGTTCAGTCATATTAAAGTCACCTCCTAATAGCCATGGTACTTTTGGCAGCTCTGAAGTTATCCACTTCCATACTTCTATTCTTTTTCTATATTTATTCAAAGCATATAGCGAGCAAATACGAAATTTAGCATTGTCTTTTTCAAATACAATCCAAAGGCACCTATTGCATGGGGAGCACCCTCTTTGAGTAATATATTTTGCCCATTTTTGATTAACCAAAATTGCAGTTCTCCCCCTCCCTTTACTATGATTAGAGAAGAAGCATTTTGCATCTCTCCAAATAAATTTTAAATTGTTATCCAATGTAAAGCCTACTGCCTTAACTTCCTACAGTAAGACGCAATCCAAACCTTTTTTTTATTGCAGAAATCCCTTACAATATACTTCTTATCTGGGGATTCTAATCCCCTTATATTCCAACTTACACAGTTTAGAATCATCAAGACTTGGATAAATCAAGCTTTTGATTTTTATAAAGCCTACCAAAACACTTGGGCGTGTGATCACCTTTTCCTTTTTTACCTAGTTTTTGGGAGCTTTCACTTCAGCTAAATTGCTTTCTTTTCCTGTTATCATCGTCCTTGTTTACTACCGAATGAGTCTACTATTTTCATAGAGAGTAAACAATAAATATAAACTGAACTATCACATTGTACGAGAATGAGAATTGAATTGATAGTCTGAAACTCAAATGCATATATTGATTCAAACAACAATTACAATCAACACCAAAACTCCATGTCCGATACAATGAAGTGACAATACATATATAGGTTGTGGACGGTTGCCAACCGTCGCCAACGACACACCAATCGGGAGTAACTACTCGCCGATACCAACTAACAAACACACTTGCCGATACAAACTAATCAAACATACTTGCAAAAACTAACATAATACTTATAAATTGTGCCTAACATCATCCCCCCCAAAAATTTAGTCGTCTTCCAGACGACAGAAAACCATTAAGTATCAAGTGACATTAGGTAAGCTCTGCCAAACTGACGATAATGCTGAAGATCTTGGAGGAAAAGCTAGAAGTAGGAGCCGAGTAAGAGTAGAACCAACACATTCGGAACACCTGTCAGACCCAATCTAATAGCACACTGAATGCTGAGAATGTTCACTGAATCGAGATAGTACTGCAAGCATCTTAGAAGCGTTCTGATCATGAAAAGATTGTGTGATCATGAAAAGATTGTGTAGTGTCATGAATGTACATCCATTTAGTTCACCAATCAACAAGAATGATTCTCTATTTCTACCTAGTTTGATGTGGGTTTGGGGGCAACGCCCCTAATGGGGTCGAGGGGCAACACCCCCAACGGGGGTCTGGGGGCAGCGCCCCCAACGAGGTCGAGGGGCAGTGCCCCCTACGGGGTCCGTGGGCAGCACCCCTGGCGCACTCCCTATCGCGATACACAACGGAGTCTACAAGCGGAGCCCCCACCGCCAAGCCCAAAATAAGACCTTCAAAACCATTCGGTCCTTCATGGCGCACATCATTTTTTTGGATGCTTGACAAAATCCAACACTCATCTGCAGTCCAAAAACTCGTACGGTCGGCAACAAAGGAACCTGGTATGAGGATTAGCAATCGTACGACAACACAGAGATCCTCTTCCGTACGGTGGCAGAAGACTAGGAATTCGTACGGCAAGACATACGCGAAGAGAGAAGGAACTCGTACGGCATATCACAGAACAATCCGTACAACAGAAAGAACTTGCAGAACCCGTACGGCGGGTGCAGGGACAATTCGTACAACTCCAAGGAGGAAATTAGAAACTCGTACGGCATACAAAATCCTCTTACTCGTACTCAGGTGATGAGCACGTACGGATGGTATGAACACACTCGTACAGCAATGATCTTAGAGCACACTCCGTACAGCATCTGCAGGTTCGTATGGCCAAAACAAATCATACGACCTTTACTCCAACTCGTACCATCGGGCAAACTCTGGCAGTAAAATGAATTCGTACGACAGTTGGGGACTTTTTAAGGGGTCGTATGGCCCCACTTTTTTTTTTCAATTTCTCTAACTTCTTTTTTTTTTCAATCTACTTTCTCTTTTTTCCAATTTTCCATCCATAGCAAACTGAATAGTTTTTGTGTTTCTCTCCAGCGGGATCCACCTGTTATCTGCCTCTCCAACTATAACAATTTCTTGTCGCATAATATTTTTCCTTTCTCCGGAATTTTGTTGCGAGATTAATTTGACAGTCTGACAAGTAGTCTTATGCTGCCAATTAAATATTTTAATTTTATTACTCGAAGACGTACCTTTATTAATTTTGCCATCATCGGTAGATTTTCTAAAATCATCTTTTCTCTGTTGCTTCCCACCAATCACCCTAACTTCAATAAAATTACAAGTTGACGGAAATATTGCATAATCCTTATTCAGTCGGTATGGTCTCTTTCTTACTGGTCTTGCTTCTCGTACCAATGATATTTCTATGGACACATAACTCTAGAAGTGTTCCTTTCAAATTTTTGTATGTCAATGAGAGTATGTCCTTGTATTTGAGGAAGATTTTAAATGCATCCGCTTTTAATACTGGGTCCCAATCATCTCCAACCAAAATCGCTTGAGGGCTACTCTCCTCTCCAAGATTAACTTTTCTCATCAAGGGTTCCTCATACATAATATTCTCTTCACGTTCAATGTTGCCTTCCTTGTACTCCCCATAGGCTGTTGGAAAAGTATTAGTTGCTCCCGGTTGATTACTACCTTCCTCCCCTTTGTCACTCGTCACCGGTTCCTTCTTGCCAAGTGGTTGAGTGTTTGCCGATCCGTCAAGTGCTTCACTCGTCAACAATGTTTCACTCGGCCCAAGGTTCCCAAGTGTTTCACTCGACGGTTGAGAGTTGTCGAGTGTTGTACTAGTCGCCAAAGAGCTCTCACTAACCTCTTCTATTGAAATCATATTACATTCCGGTTGGAAGAACTCATAGTCTTCCATCTGCCAATGGAAGAATCCACTGAAGGAGTTGGTTTCATCTTCTAAGCATTCTTGTAATTTTAGTACCCCTTCGTCATCGAGCTCCATCGGCCCTCTTTCTCCTTCTGCTAACAACTCCTCTCCATCTGAGTCAGAGTCCGATGCCAACTACTCACTAACGGTTTGTGTTCTCAAATCTATGATAAATTTCTTACCCTTGTTTTCTATTGACAGGGTGTTCTTCCAGTTGTGGTTATATGCCGATGCCAACTACTCACTAAGGAATCATAGGACGCATTCTGTGCTGTTATGACTACAAATTTTCACAAGATCTGTTGAGTACCATTTTTTTACCTTTTGAGCCATTAGCACTCCAAGCGCTTTGATTCCGTGCTAGTCGGCTCCCACTAACTCAAAGTTTTGTGGCCACAATGTAGGCTTGCCGAGGCTTTTCCATGTTTCTTCTAAAAGTACGTTCACCCCAGATCCCTCGTCCACTATTGTACTTGTCAAGTTCCTTCTGCGGATTTCCATGTGTACTACGGTCGATTTCTTTCCCATGTCAATTGCTAATAGCCTTGGGTCGAGCACTTGTTCACCAATTGGTGGTGGTTCCACTATGACATCATCTTCTGCCTGACCTTTGTTCAAGTTTTCTTCCACCACTTTGGATATGGCCATCCTCAACTGTGGCATGCTCTGGAGAAGGTCCGCCATTTTGACTGGTATGGTAGCTTGTAGTACCTAACTTGCAATGTTCCTGTCAGACTCCGACCGTAGGGTCGTGGTTGTCTTTTTGTCTGAGTTCCTCCGTTCTGTTTCCATGGAAATCTCCACTTCCTTTCTTGCATCGCAGAGTCTTTCTTTCTCCATTCGGGGGTCTAGATAGTGTGCCTTCTTTGCTTGTGCTCAGGTGACGGCAAAGACTTCGTCATCCTCCTCTTCAATGTGGATGAGATTCACCATACCTTTCTGTTTTGGGCAATCATTATCTTCATGGTCGCCGGGCCCACACCATTTGCACAATGCATTTGGTTTATTCTGGTTGTTGCTCAAGCAATCCCTTGCAAAATGCCCCCACTTGTTGCATTCCCGACATTGGATCATTAGTCGTCCTATTGCATTGTACTGGATACGACCTCTTCTCCCACTGTTATTATATCTGTTGTTGTTGCCTCCTCTCCGGTTATTGTGGTATCCGCCAGGCGATGCATCTTGATTGTTTGGTTTGGGCGGTGTGTTCGACGGGGTAGATTGCTCACCCTGAGTATAAAGTACTTGTGTGCTCCTAGTCTTCAAATTGTACGAGCACTCCTTCATAGAATGGCCCATTACCTGGCAGATCTCGCAGAACATCTTCCTGGAGCAGTTTGCTTTGATGTGGCCCTCATTGTTACATCTTGTGCACCATAATTCCTTAATTTCCTTCATCGTTTCCTTCTCGGCTTTAAACTCCCTCATCATTCTAATCATATCTTTCCTTAATGCTTGTATGGTTTTTTATTCTTCCTCTTCACTGCCATCCAAGCTATCGTCGTCATCTTTCTTCTTCCCTCAGCTTGACATCCTGTCTTCACTTTTGATGTCCATCACTCGGTTGTAAGCCTCGACGTACGACGCTGGTGATACTATCTTCATTTTCTTCTTGATCGAGGGGATCAAACCCTCAATGAACCGTCTCTTTTTTAACCTGTCAACCGGTTCCTTCTCTAGTTTTACCAGAAGTTCTTTTAGTCTTCGGTTATATGCTCAGACATTTTCATGTTTACCTTGTCTTGTATTGTATATCTCGGCCACTATCTCATTGTCATCCCGTAGTAATTTAAATTCTTCCTACAACGCTTTCTTCAGTGCATCTCAAGTGGCTCTTGATGTGGCATCCAATTCTGTATACCAATCTATCGCAATTCCCCTCAGGGTGGCTAGAAATGATCTTAGCCAATAGGACCTGTTGTCCTATCCATTGGCTATCCATATGGTCTCGCAGGTTTTGCAATGTTGGACCAGGTCTTCCGATCCATTGCCAAGGAACTTCGGCAGCTTTTGCTTCTCCGTGCTCGGACTCCCCATGTTCGGACTTCCCGGTGGAGTCACCATGTTTCTTCCCCGATGTCCTCCTTGTGCGTTCGACCTGACTGGATTGGTTCTCCCTCAATGTTTCGATGCCTTCCTTGCACTCTCAGCTACGTATGGGTCTTTCCCACGTCCCTCTTCAACGTCCTTTGCACCTCGAGTCTTTTCGAGTTCCTTCTGGTATTCCTTCTGCCCGGGGGTTTTCGGCTCGGTTCCTCTAGTCCTTGGCTCTTCGTCCTCTACTATTGACAGTTCCCGGATACGGCGTATACTATTTTCAAGTTCCTTTGTTAATTCATTTTCATCGTCTTTCCCTTTTTTTTTGTTAGTTACTGGTGTTCTCAAATTTTCTTCGACTCCCTCAACGAGGCTTTGGTGTGCTTCTATGGTATCTTGGTTTATTTCATGATGCTCGTTTGTTTCTTCAGAAATTTGTTTTAATCTTTTTCTCCATTCTTCTTGTTCTTTTAATCTTAATGATCTTCTTAATCTCTCTTCAAGTGTTTCTTGCCCACTTGGTACTCGATTTTTATCTTTGTTAAGTTGTATGGGCATTAATCAGCACTAGTACAGTTATCAGTTGTAGGGCGTACGACGGCAGTTAGCGTCACGCTCCTCATCTTGTTTCATGTGTTCTTCATACCTCCTGAATATTTGTTGTTGGCATAGTTCTCTATCTCTTTCTTCTCAGAGGTCTTGCAGGACTATTAAGTTTCTTGCCAAAAGTCAAGGAATGCGATTGAGAAGATTGTCCACCTCACTATTGACTTCCAAGTTCTCTCCAATGATTTCCTCTGGAATATCCCTGCGGATACCTTCGTTCCTTACATACTGTCCAACCGCCAATTGCCATAGGAATACGAGGTCTTGCGATAAATCATCTTCCCGATTGTTCCTTTCTTGTTTGTTGTCTTCTCTTTCGCTTTTCGCCCATTCTTCTTGAAATTCTTCTTCTATTCTTTCCACTTGTCTTCTCGTTTCTAATTCCTCGTTGGTATGAATAGGTTGCCCCATTATATTTCCATTGCCATTGTCTCCTTCCTTCTTCACTGACTATTTAATTCCTCTGACGATTCAACTCGTCATCCACTACTCATTACCTTCTCCACCCGACTCCATATCAGTAACGACGCCAAATTGTTTACTGCCAAATGAATCTACTATTTTCATACAGAGTAAACAAGAAATATAAACTGAACTATCACATTGTACAAGAATGAGAATTGAATTGATAGTCTGAAACTCAAATGCATCTATTGATTCAAACAGGAATTACAATCAACACCAAAACTCCATGTCCGATACAATGAAGTGACAATACAGATATAGGTTGTGGACGTTGCCAACCGTCGCCAATGACACACCGATCGGGAGTAACTACTCGCCAATACCAACTAACAAACACACTTGCCGATACAAACTAATCAAACATACTTGTCAAAACTAACATAATAATTATAAATTGTACCTAACACTCCTTACTCTATTTTTCACTTTCACTATTTTTGTCTATGGTCAACTCTGCATTCAATGGGACCAAAATCCCTTCTTTATTCACATCAACTTTTCTATTGCTTGGCAATCCAATAGCTAAACCTCCAAGTTCTGCAATATTCTCCTTATCAGTGTTATTTCTAATATTCTCAGATTGATGCTTTTTATTTGCTTTTATTTGTTCTTTCATCCTATCCAAAACAATTTCCTGAGCATTTTTTTGTACCCAATATATTTTGTTACCTCTTTATGTCCAGACTATTTGTGTATAGTTGGGGACTCCTCTTCATAGACAGCCTCAATCAAAGGCTCTTTATCATCAAGGGTGACAATTCCTCCTCACGTCCTATGTTCTCATTGTTAGTGATGACAACGGTTTCTTTATCTTTTTCCTCAAATTCCTTATTAGCCTTTGTAACCTCTTCTCTAGAAGCTACTAGTGCCTATTTTTCGAGACCAGTACCTATGTTTCTATCATCACTTAACTTGAGAGTATTTAGAGTGACATTATTTCTATACAATTTTTCCTTTAGATCATCACATGCCTCTCCTCTATGTTACTCTTTTGTATTTCATTTTCTTTTCTACTCCTTTCCACCTCTACTAAAGGAATGTTTTTCTTGTTTTGACTGAATTTTTTTAAAATAGGGCACTCTCTTTTTTGATGTTGTAATGTCCCCATTTTCGGAGTGATCACTAACGGAGGCCTAATGGACTAATTTTCACACTTTGTGGGATTTTTCGAGGGCAATGGGAGTATAGGAGATGACTTGGCATATTTTTCTAATAATTTTGATGTATTCATTTTGAATAAATTAATTTGCCTTCAAGTGGAGGGAACCATCTTGGAGATGGTAAAAATGTGAAAATTGGTCAAATGAGGGACAACTTGGTGTAGGATGAGTTTGATATCATTTCATATACTTTGATGTTCGCTCTTGGAGAAGATAAAGTAAGATTGATAAAAAGAATAATTGACTCTTGTGGGCACTTAAGGAGGACGACTTGGAAAAAGGGGAATTAATAAAATAATAATTGTTTATGTTGATCGCCATGAGTAGGATGACTTAAGGAGGAAAAAGAGATTAAATTCAAATCTTTAATTTGAATTTTGGGCGCCCAAGACATCTAGAAGTTGGTCAGCCTTATGGATGGAAAAGAGAATGACAAAACATAAGATATTATTATTCCTAGGTCGGCTAAGAGGAAGAGGAGAAAGTGCGTATAAATATAAGTTCATTTTGTGGCATTGGAGCATATCATACATTCATCTTTTCATATTGAGTTTATACTCTTGGCTGCAACAGAAGTTGAGCTTAGGAACCAAGGACGAAAACCCTTGTGTTTCATGGTGAGTTGGACGAAAACCTAGCTCATCAACTGGAGGTTCCGTGACGGGGATCTAATTGGACTTCATTGTTGATTGATTGTGAGGAGAGCAGAATTATAAAAATGAGATTTGCAGATCGGTTTTGAAGACATCATCATTTGGCGAGTTTGTGTGTATTTTGGCTAGGGTTTCACCCTAGATCTTCAATGCCACATCCTAGAGGAGGAGCGACTTGCATTTGAGGGCGATTTTGGTGATTTTGTGGAGTTAGGGTTTGATTTCATTTTCAGTTTTGGAGCAGCAGCAGATCAGACCTGTCCGCCGTTGTTGGAGCTGCCTATTTGGTGCTTGGAATCATCATTGGGTTAGGGTTTTGCCCTACAATTAGAGCGCCAACTTTCGGAGGTGATTTGTGGATTATTGTGAAGACAAATTTCATCATTTGGAGCAGCAAACCCTAGCAGATCTATAGCAGACCTGAGCGCATCATTTTGGAGCAGCTACTTGGTGTGATTGAAAATCATTTGCTTTAGGGTTTCATACCCTAACCTAGGGGCCACACCTCGGAGGGTGATTCCACCATTTTGGAGGTCGTTTTGTGATGTTGGTATTGTTGATGTTTGTTTTTCAACAAGTCAACAATAGAGTGAAATACAGAGTATCTAACCCTCTCTTGAGCAAAGCCTCCCGAATGCTAATCGAAGTGATCAAACAAGATGACTCCAAAGTTCCTGTTTATGATGTTATGAGGGATAACTCAGTGACTAAGTATGATTATGATGGTAAACACAAAGGGACTTACGCAATTGTTCGACAAGTTGTTGATTCAATGAAAGAGGTAGACACTGAAATATCTAAGTACTATAGTTTATGACGTATGATATGGCAATGAAGTACTTGATCCTAACTCTAATTAAGTTAATAAAAGAAAAGGTAAAAGATGAAAGGTTTAGTAACACTAATCTACTCCTAGATGCAAGGGATAATTACTGCTCAAGTGAAATCAAACCAAATCTTGCTTCGCCAAATCGGACAACTACACAAGATTGATGCAATCTTCTAAGGTTATACAAGATGTTTAAATCACGTATGCTCATGAAACATTCAACAAACATAAAGATCAAAGTTAAGCTCAGTTTTGTTCAGACCAACCATACACTGCAATTTGCAAGCCACAAACTACAAATGGTGTGAACACAGAGATTTCACCACAAACAATAATGAAGCCTTCCACCAACTAACATATACTTAAAGAAAACTTAATCTAATCTTACTATTCGCTTGAAGAAATCCAAACCATGCAACACTTAGAAACATATATATAGAATCACCAAACAATGAGTCTTATATTATTTCAGAGAGCTCTTGCAACAATTTTCAAAGTCTTCAATCGTACAAATGAGAGCAAAAGGAGCCCTTTTATAGACCTCAAAAATATATGAAAGGTCAAGATCGATCGGCAAAGCCAATGGACTAGATCATGCCACATCACAAGTAGTTATAACAAACTCCTATCTTTATTAAATGAAAGAGGCTATCTTTAGTACATGAAAGAGGCAATGAAGGCACACTTCCCAAGAAGATAAGGATGCCACATCATATCCCTTTCACATGATAGTACTATGAGATGTAATGAACCTAGACACAACTTGAGCAACATCTCCCATTGGTAGACTTGTCGCAACATTAATGGATCCTTCTGCCATTGTCACATTTGACTCATAGACGCCAAGTGTCTTCTCCCAATCAACTATCCAAGATTTGTTTTCTCCAAGATGAAATGCAAGTGTGAATATGTTATCCAGCTGTCCTTCATCAATCCCATCATCTTGAAAATAAAATGCCTTGACCTACTGCTTCATGTTCTCAATGGTGATTTCCCCATAAGGATTACATATTGTTGTCAATGCAGTGTGTACATGATTTTGTGTCCTTAGAAGAACACTTCTTATTCTAGACATATCCACTTCAATTTTATCAATCAGCTGCCCCTTGTTGTGAAAAGAGAAATACCAAGTAGTGAAGTCATGTGGAGTATTTTGGTCAACCACCTTATCTTGAACTAGATCTTCCATTGGAGTTTCCATCAAACTCTTGAGTTGTGGCATGTATTGCTCCTTGATAGGCTTGAACTCAACACATATCTTTAACAGAGCCTGAACTCTATCCTTGAGATTAATGACTATCATAAACTTGCATAATCTCTTCAAGATAAGTATATGCTTTCTCTTCTGTCTTTTATATCCATCCCTTCATTGCCTGAAATGAAGTTTTCATATTTTCAACTTGAGACACTGTTTCTTGTGGAAGAATGGACAGAGGTATTGGAGTGGCTTCCTTCTGCTGGATAGGTTGCATGACTTGTTGAATGTAGTGCTTTAGTGTATTAAAGTCTTGTTCCACCTTTAGTTTAGCTTCTCTTTCCTGTTTTAACATGATTTTCACACTATTCACTGATTCTTGAAGTTCCTCCTCTATCTGTTCCCCTGTGATTGGGCCCATGCCAATAGTGGTCACATTGTAATCTTCAGGTGCCATGTCTTCTAAATCCTTTTCAACTCTAGGAACAGCTACATGTACCTCTCTATTTCCAGAAGGATCTTGAGTGATTTTTGAAAAGATAGTTGTTTTCTTCTTTTGATTACTCTTCTGTGCATTTACAAGCAATTCTTCTACCGGAGCAGGCTGATATGTTTCTATGATTGTACTTTCTTCAATTCTTTGCCTCAACCAAGATGGAAACGCAGAAAGATCCTGTTGTCTTTGTACTTGATTATGTTGCACGCGTATTGCCTCTTCATCTGATTCTGCTTGACCTTTTATTTCTTGATCAGCAACATCATCTTCCTCTATTTCAACAGTTGGACTTGAATGAATTTCTTCGGATGGAATCAGCACAGTTTCTTCTATTACTTCAATTTCTTGTATTGGATTATGAGTATTTGAAGTACCTCCCTATAGACTAGATGAAGTAGATTGGCTATTCTTCTTCTTAGGTCTTTGACTTGATTCTCCTTGATCCTGACTAAGTCTTTTCCTTTTCCTAGCTGGATTATCACTTTGATCACTTCCACTGTGTTGGAGTCCACTATGTGCACTATGTTGTCCTTACTCTTCGTCATCCATCTTGGTGTATGTAAGAACTTGCCCTTCTTCACTCATCTCTTGTAGCAGCTGAGTTATACATGCTTGTGTCATGGCTAGGACTGGCTCCATCAACTCCTCTTCAGATACATCCCTTTTTGACCAATCAACTGTATAAGGCAAATCCTTTATCTTTTCCAATTCATCTATCAACATGGTATCATCCTCTATGAACTGATCCAGGATTCTAAATACTTTAGAAGCTCTAACTAGATCCAATGTAAGCCTTGAGCACTGGAGTGTTCGAAGATCATCTTCATCTTTTGCATTGGCCCAATGGTCTTCTAACTGCATGACATGCTTGTACTCCGGGTTGTATTTCCAGCAAACTTTAAAAGGATCAAAATTAAGCCTCTTGGTGCCATGAGTTTGTAAATGATATGCCTGAAGCTCTGTCTCAAAATATTCAGCTGCTGCTAATGATGGACACTCCAGATTCTACCCAAGAAGAAGTGGAAACTAGATCCCTCCTTTCTTTTTCAACTTTTGCAGCCTGATGAGTTCCAGGAGTTGCCTTGAGACTTCTAACATCACCATCCTATTAGTTGGGTATCTTGGTAACCTGTATGGATAAGAGGTAAAACCTTGAATTCTTATGTATGCGTACCTTTCATGTTTAGTATACCAATATCCATATGCTTCAATGAACTCTCTTGCTGCATTTGATAATCTTTTGTGGAACTCTCCTCTTAATTTCTTCAATATGAACATAGCAAATGCATCATTAAACCTTGTATAATGATTGATATTTTTAAGATGTAATTGAGGATAACACTGATGCGACAAGTACTTATTAGGCCCAATTCCAACTTCTCCTTTTCTAGTCAGACCTGAATAAACTTCATTCCTTGCTAGAAGATACACCACATAAGAACTCATATGGAATGATTTGGTCTTTGAAAAATTGATGAGTTGTTCATGTATACTTTGACTGATAAGCCCATCCCAATCGATCATCTTCCCTTTGAGGACCAGCTTGATGAAAGAGTACATCCATGATTGAAAGGTTGCGGATTGTGGCATTCCTGTCACTCTGTTGAGGAACATGATCAAGTATCCGATTTCAGGATGAAAGTCTGACTTGTGAAACTGTGGAGGATTATTTGTATTGAATTTTATGGATGGATTGGCCATCCAGTCCCTCTTCATTTCCTGCAACCTCTTCTTTGAATCAGCGTCATTCTTGTTGGCCTTGATGTATAGAAATGCTGATCATCCTGTCCTTAGTTGGAATGTTGAAGGTGTCTCCAATTGCCTCTTTTTGCAAATAAGCTAACACTGTTCCATCCTTGGCCACAATTTGCCTATTATCCACATCATACTTTTTAACACATTCTATGATCATTTCTAAACAAGGTAGAGCTGGTGGAAAACAAGCAGCTTCAATAGCTCCACTCCTTATGATGGCTCTAGCAAGACTACCCCCAATGGCTTCCTCAAGCACGGACTTGATATCTTCTAGATTGTTGTTGCCCATGTTCGTGTCTCTGACGTTTGTCCATCTTGAAACGAGCTTTGATTCCGGAACTTTGCCCTTAGCATCCATGCAGATCCTTGCTTGCCTCTCCTTCGAAGTCATTGCCATGATCCTACAAACTTGACATGAATAAGCAACCTCAAATATAAATGATCAACAATCTACTTCAGCCTTCTTAAGGTATTAGACTCCTGATTTCTATCCTTCTAACATAAAATTTTGCAAGAAAATCATATTGTCTAGATTCAAAAATTTCATCATAAACTCACTTATCTTCTTATAATTTACCAACACTTGGAAAATTTTCAATGCACCTACTGAAATAAAAAGAAAAATCAGATCAGTTATGCTCAGATTAGACTTACCTAATAGGCTGACTTGAATGGATACCTTCAGAATTTAATCAAATTTAAACTCAACTTGATATAATCAGACCTGCACTTTGTCAAAATCACTTCACTTCTGCTCTCTAGAGGCAAATCTGCTCCTAATGAATAATAAAAATGAAAACAAAAGCAAGTATATTTACATGATCTGCAATTAAAATTTGCCAACTGCCTAGGCCGACCTCCTTTAATGAAGTGCAAAAACATTTAATTTGATCTCCTTTTACTTAATGTGGTGCAAACTTCAATGGAGGTCAAATCTGACTAGGATAAACATTGTGATTTCCCTTTGTTCTAAGCGCTTTAGATAACCTTCTCAAAATCTTCTTACAAATTAGCGCTTTGGATCAGAACTTTGGAGTCTTCATCTTTTCCTTGAAAAACTAAACCTTTTCTTCACTCTTGGCACTTTGGATTGAAGGTCTTTAATCTTCTTTGAAAGTCTTCAAAACGCTTGCTATATGTCCTCCTTTGAATTGGTGCACTAGTTAACACCTTCAAAATCCTCTACAAGTGGCGCATTGGATAGTGATGTTAGGATCTTCTTGTCTTTAGACTTCTAAAGTTTACATCCTAGTCTTGAGAGTTGGCGCATCACTTCATAAACTTGAAATCCTCTTGAACACAAACTCTCCCTTCCCAAGATGGCGCATCACTTCATGATTTTGGGATCTTCTACAATTTCATGACTCTGAATTTTGATAATTCCACCTTATCCCCCCTTGGCGCATTGGATGATGCTTTCAAGATCTTTATCTTATTAAAAACTTAAAGCACCTTAGATCAAGTTTTAAGCTCCTTCTCTTTTAGAATGGGGCGCATTGGGTAAAGACTTAGAATCCTCTTTAATAATCTTCCAAAACACTTAGCACTTATCTCCTTTTGTGGCGTAGTAGATAAAGGCTTGAATCCTCCTCAAAAGGTTATAAGGTTTAAACTCAATGCAAGATTCATCTCATCCCTGGAGCAGCGCATCAGTTCAGAACTTTGAGTTCTTTTTGTAATCATACTTGGAACGTGATAACCCTTGACGCATTACTTAAAGATCTTAGGTTCTCTTTGTAGTGAGCACATCAAATCAAATTCCTAAATCCTTTAAGGCCAGCGCAGCAGATAGGAAATCAGACCTCTCTTCATTCTTAACATCTTCTTGACAACTAGCAACCTCTTTCCATATATCGCATTGGATGAAGGTTCTGACTTCTTTATGTATTGGCGCAAGAGGATGACAGTCTTATTCTCCCCTTAGGTGACGCAGCAGATGAGGATTTGACTTCTCCTTGAAAGTTTATCAAAGGTTGGCGCACTAGATGAGGATTTTGGATCCTCTTGAAATATCTCTTAGAACTTGTAGTTGACTTACCTCTTCAAGCACATTGCTTCAAGGTTTTGATGCTTGGCTAAAATATGCTTTAAAACCCTTACCTCTTCTCCACAAAGGCGCATTGGATCAAACTTTTGAGATCTCCTTGATATCTAAGTACTAGCGCATTGGTTGGGGTTTCTTAAATCTTCTTGATCCAAGGATGCCTTACTCAAACAAACTCCTTTATGAGGCTGGCGCAGCAGATAGGAAATCTGAATCCTCATGGGCGCATTGGATTAAGATCATAAGTCCTTCCAATGTATCACTCAAAGGCTTACCTTATCCTCCCTTATCCCAATCACAAACCTTAATATTTGTTTGAAGAATGTATTGTAACCTTTAGCGCAGCAGATCAAAGATTTAAATCCTCTTAAAACTTCATATTTTACAAAAAAGATCAGCCTTCTCCACCTTCACCAAAAGCGCATTAGATAAGATTTTAGTTGTTCACTTGGAGGATATCCTAAAAAAACTTGATTTGGTCTTTGTCTTATGATGGCGCAGCAGATAAGGATTTCATTTTCTTCCTTAAAACTACTACTTCTCACTCCTTGTCGCATTAGCTAGCCTTTTGCCTTGGGCGCATTGGATAGGATTTTTGAATTCTCTAGCCTCTTAAACTTTGTGATTGAACACCCTCATCTCTTGGCGCACTAGATGCCTATTTTGATCTCTCTTCTTCTTAATGGCGCATTAGTTCATGATTTGGAATCCTCTTGCCACATTTCTTCAAGACAAGTATCTTTTCCTCCTTGGGCGCAATGGTCTAGGCGCAAGAGATCATCATTTTGTTCTCTGACTGAAAAGCGCATTTTACCAAGATTTTGCGCCACATCCAAGCCTTGGCGCACTGGATCAAGATTTTAGATCCTCTGGAGTAGTTAGTCGTTTTTTCAAGGTCTCTCAGGGTAAAGGTATATTAAAAAATATATATATACTGCAAGTTCATGTTCCAGATGAGACGTCCAGTTATAAAGCAAAACCTTCTAGGAGAGAGACTTATTGTTGTATTGGCAGAGGAAACGAACCTAAAACATCATCCAGAACTAAATGAAAAGCATCAGGGCTCAAAAAAAGAGGGGGTCCCCATTTGCAATGGGGTGATGTGTGATTTGGTCACAACAAGTATGTATAAACCCTAGGGTTTATTTCTGTTTTGTGGACAGCAGATATCTGGGCATGTTTGGCTTTATTCTGCCCATAATTTTGATGTAATCTCAGATTTTATTAATCTGATTTATAGCAGCAGAGATCTGATCCAGAATTTCAGTCATCGTGGTTGCATTTGATTGTTTTTCATTGTGTAATTCACCTATGATGATTGGCAAACCTATTGACGTGATTTTATAGCGTTTTGGCATGATTAATTGGCTGTTATAAGTGTTTGTTTAAGTCTGATATCAAAATTTTTTGGAGCAGATTCAAAAAATCAGAATTTAGGTCAAAAATCAGACTTCTAAAAATCAGAATTTTAGCGAATATCCTATAAGGGTTCTTACAGATGCCCATCCATTGTACACATAAAACAGGCATTAAGGCTTCCTAGCCAAATTATTTCACACCTATATTTTTTTTGCCAAATTTATTTCAACTACATTCGTTATATGAGTTCCTGTATTAAAGGAAATCAATACTCTCGCATCCATGTGCAGGAGGGTATTCCTCGTTTCCTCAATTTTCAAGATGTTCTCTACTAGTTTAAGGATTTGTGGCAAAAATGCCCAAAACTGAGCCGAGACATCTTTAACTACCAACCATCTTGGTGGAGAAAAAAACATGACTTCTTCAAGTGAGGTATCGGGAACCCACAGAAAGGCTTTAAAAACCGATTGTCCCATATTCCAAAACCCTTTTTCTAGAATTCCTTTTTGCATATTTTGACTTTTAGGAATATGACAAATAAACCACTTTGTAACATTTGACAAAAGGATACATATATTCCTAGTTTTTTTCCCCAAACTCTTGAGATCCCGTTATCAAATCTCCTCGACGGCATTTGCTCAATGTTTAAACATGCAAAGAAAATTGCAATATTTTTTAGCCTAGACTCCTCAGTCTTCACAGCTTTCAACATTTCAACATTAGGCTTTAAGCTAATTTTACCGGACAGGAGAGAACCCTTACCTTCTTGTGTTTCTCCTCCCTCCTTTGTCTCTCCTCCAATGGTGGCATCTCCACAGTTGGCTTGAAATACATTTTGCACCTCAAAACAAGCATTTTCTGGTGGAGCTTCGGCATCATCCGCTCCCCACGCTGATCTATATGATTTTTTCTGCCCTTCCCCTTCATTATCACTACCATAACTGCTGGCCATTACGTCTCATGGCCTAGCAGTAAATGCATCGGCTAGAGAGTCTTCAAATTCCCAAATGGTGTACTACACATACGCTACCAAATTTCTTGACCTTTGTGCCCTTATTTCCCTCAAAAAATTCATGCGGGATCCAGATTCAAATTTAAAAAACAATCAAACCAGACATAAAACAACACACTAAATCATGCAACATATAATACTTCTGTCAATTCAATAAAACGAAAAAGCATAACAGGGCTTTTCACAAAAAGACACCAAGGTTGCCAATCCTTCACAATAATGTCACTACCAGGGCAGAGAAGGACTCTACCAGGTTGATCATGGAAGGTTACAGAAGTTTCCCTCAACCAACCTCAAAGCTCCCGTCTCCTTTCCATGTTTTCTCCTTGATTGGTTTTTACAACTTTTCTTGCAAGCCAGTGTCAAATATAGCATGTGGTGGAAGAACAAGATGGATATCAAAAGCAAAGGATTGGCAAGGAGAACTTTGTGCAATTTTTTTGAGTGTCCATATTTCAGAGGATTACAGCAACTAGGAATGGCAACCCAAAGGAGATCATGTTCATCAAAGCACAAAGATATAATTATTCAGCAAGGAACAGTTGAGAAGCTCTGCTTCAAGGAGCTCTTTCATATTATTGAAATGCATAACATAAATGCAAACATAGAAGACCAAGATCATGCTCAGGAGATCCAATGGGCAAAAGAAATTTCAAAAGTCTAAGCTCCAAGAAGTTGGCAATAAGGCATCTATTTCCAATCTTCCCACACTTTAATCAAAGCTCAACTCGTAATTGTGAATGCCTTGGCACTGCCAAAGATGTCATGTAGCTGGCAAAAGCAACCGATACACTGAATATGTTGAGCAACTGGGGCAAAGGGACACACAATAATTTTACATGGTGCATCAACATCCACCACTGAAACTACCCATTGACAAGCAAGAGCTGCACCTTGAGCTCTTATGTCAAGATTTCCAACCCCACTGTTCTCTCGGAAAAATATAGATATCCCTAGACACCAAAAGGGTCCATTTCAACCCACCTTGTTTACTACAAAGAACATTTCTCGACACCTTCTCCAACATATTAGACACCACCTAAAAGGAAAAGAGACATAAGGGAGATCACAATTTCTCCAAGCTGTTTGCATTGTTTGTGAATTTGTGATACACAATATTACCTTTTCTACATGTTCAGGATTTGCCCACTTTGGGTTCACCTCATCCCCCCTCTCCCCAAGTTAGTTATAGAATCTTTTATTGTCATGCTTTTAGCTTGGGCTCTTAACTTGCACCCTCTGTTGGAGCTTCTTGTTGGCTCCCTTATGCCACATTTGTTGGGTGTACTTTTGAGTACCATTGACCTACTTTGGTCGTCCAAGGACATACCATCTTCCTATCTTTCATTTCTAGCAATGAGAAATTGTCCATTTTAATGTAAAAGAGAAATTTGTTACAATCGGTGACTTGCTATTCATGTCCATTTTCAACTGTGGTAACCTCTCAAATTAGTTTGGTATCTTCTAAAGGTTCCTCATTATTCAACTCATCATAAATTTGCAAGCATACACATTCACCTCACAAATTATGCCATACTTTTTCTTACCCCAAGGGCCACTTTGCACAAATATCATTCATTCAATTGGGTAGGAAAGCCCTCTTTGTAAATTCCCTATCTTATATTGCATTTAAGTCCCTGAATTTTCTGATTTCTAGTGTCTTGACATTTCGTCAAACACTTTGCATGCATTCCATTATGAAGTAATTTTGATTGTAAATACTTTGAACATCCAAGACTAAATTTATGAATTATAAATCCATTATAAAATCATGGCAACACTTGCAGATTTCACATAGGCATTTTGTCAAACAGTTTGCATGAAAGCTGTTTGGTTTTGTTTCTAAGTTTGTTTTGTTTGGAACAACAGATGAATATGCTCAAACTAATACCATAAACAAATATATTCATGAAAGAAATGATGAGGCATTTCATCAAACATTTGTCAAACAATATATCAACTCAAATCTGCCCTTTATTTTGATTAATCCAATGAAATACCAAAATGTTCAAGAGCTGTAATACAACTCAGAATTTCAGATTTTTCATATCAGCAATATATAAACTTTATACATACCAAAATAGATGGCAAATGACAACACAAATTGCTGCAGATGGTGATCAGCATCTTAGTTTATCAAGATTCCAACTATATCACCCTCCTAATGGCTGGAATGTCTTCACAAAACCACAGCGATTCATATCAGTCCCAAATTGTCCCAAGTGATGCCAATGTAGAGATGCGATTGCCAATTGATGGTGCAGCTGCTTGTAGATTCTCCACGTCCTTGTTTAGGTGTTCAATATGCTGCGGCAATTGTTAGAAAGCTACAACAATACCCTAGAAGGCTACGTCTAGGGTTTACAATGATCAATACCAACAATATCCTCCAAAATGCAGTGCTAGGGTTTTGCATAAACCCTGTAAAACTCCTCCATTGAACTCCATAAAATATTCTATGAATTTCTCCTTCAAAAGACATGCAAATACCAAATTTATATTTGCCCTGCAAATCACATAAATTTGGTAAAAAAACTGTTCTCCAATGTCAACCTGCAGAAATATATCTTTGAAGCTCCACAATCTCCAAACAACTGAATAATAAAGTGCAAGTGTGAATCCACCAACTGGGTAGACTTGGGTTTTCGTCCAATCCACCTAAAAATCCCAAGGGTTTTCATCCTAGGGTTTGTTGAACCTGTAATTGCAGCCCACAAGGAAAAACTCCAATAGCAAATATAAAATCAAGCATGTGAAAATGATTTGCCTTCGTCTCTTTTTAATGTCACAAGTGAACTTTCTAGAAAGAACTTCTAGAAGACTCACTTTTATTATTTTATTTTATTTTATATTTTCTTTTTCAAAAGTGACTTATTTTTATAATTTCTCAATATAATATTATAAAGTAACTTTTATAATAAAAAACCCAAAAATTCTTCAAGGAAATGGCTTTACTCAAGCAAGAAGACTCATTGGATACCTATATTTCAAAATTCCAAAGGCTTGCAGTGTTGGTTCCGGATATGGAGGAAAGGAGATTGACATATCTCTTTGTGGAAGGACTAGAAGAGTCGCTTTCAATATGGATTAAGGCATTGGATCCACCTACTTTGGGAGATGCCATCAAGAAGGTTAGAGGGATGAGGCTCGGGCGAAATTTGATAGATTCAAAAAGGTAATGAGCACTTGCCCTATTTTAACACTTCCTGATTTTTCGGACCTATTTGTTTTGGAGTGTGATGCATCAGGCGAAGGGATAGGAGCAGTCCTCATGCAGAATAGACATCCCATAGCCTATGAGAGTAGGAAGTTGAGGGGTGCAGAGAGATTATATTCAACCTATGATAAGGAGATGCTCGCCATCATGCATGCGTTGGCGAAGTTCAGACAATTCTTGGTGGGGAGTAAATTTGTGGTGAGGACTGACCACAACACTTCGAGGCATTTTCTGGCACGGGACTTGAATGAGAGATAGCAAAAATGGGTGAGTAAGATCCAAGCATACGACTTTGACATTGAGTATGTCAAGGGGAAGAATAATGTGGTCGTTGATGCTTTATCTAGGAGACCTACTCTTTGTTCTATGTCAGAGATTTCAGCGGATTGGAAGGCCTGTTGGTTGAGTATTCCAAGAACACTTTTGCTTGTGAGCTCATGGATGGTAAGATTCATGATGACAAGTATAAGGTGATTGGTGATGTGATCTACTATAAGGATAGGATCTATTTGGTACCTAAATCTAAGCTAAAGGATAAGATTTTGAGGGCGGTTCATGACACTCCGTTAGCAGGGCATCCAGGGTTTTCCAAAACCTATAGACAGGTGAGAGAGATTCTCTTAGAAGGGTCTCAAATATGATGTCTTGCGACATGTTTGTGAGTGTTTGCCCTGTCAACATAACAAGTCAAAGCAAACATTCCCCGCAGGACTCTACCAGTCGTTGCCTATTCCTGAGCAGAAGTGGGAGAGCATATCCACGGACTTCATCACAGGACTGCCGAAGGTTCAGGGCAGAGATTGCATCTTTGTGGTTGTTGATAGATTGACTAAGTATGCACATTTATTTGCCATTTCATCTGAGTATAAGGCACCTCAAGTAGCAGAATTGTTCTTTAGAGAGGTGTTTAGACTCCATGGACTGCCGAAGACCATTGTCAGCGATTGTGATAGCAGGTTCCTTAGTGTGTTTTGGCAGGAGCTATTCAGGTTGGCTAGCACAGAATTGACTCCGAGCACGAGTTGCTACCCTCAGACAGATGGACAGACAGAAGTTGTGAACAAATGGGTGGAGGGCTACTTGCGCAATTATGTTGCGATGCAACAGAAGGCTTGGGTCTAGTGGTTGCACTTGGGAGAGCATTGCTACAACACCACCTATCATATGTCGATAGGCATGTCTCCATTCAGAGCTTTGTATGGATATGACGTTGTCTTTTGTAGACTTAGCATTGATGATAGTAGAGCTCCGAGAGCTAAGGATATGATGCAGGATAGTCAGGACATCCTTAAGGCACTTAAGGATAATCTTCACCATGCACAGAATCAGCAGAAGATGTATGCAGATAGGCACAAGGTGGAGAGGACTTTTGAGGTTGATGATTTGGTTTTCTTGCGCTTGCAACCATACAAACAGTCTACATTGAAGAGGAGTGGTGCGGAGAAGCTAAAACCTACCTCGGTTTTATGGCCCCTACAAGATTGTGAGGAGAGTTGGAGAGGTTGCTTATAAGCTAGAGTTGCTCGAGGGTAGCCGGATTCACAATGTGTTTCATGTATCATGCCTTAAGAAGGCTATTGGGCAACATCTTGCTTCTTCTCCAAAAGTTCCACCATTGGATGAGGAGGGAAAACTGATTCTTGTTCCGGATGCCATTATGGATGTCAAAGAGCGTAGATTGAGGAATAGGGTGATTAAGGAATATCTAGTGAGATGGAAAGACTTGCCTATGGAGGATGCTACTTGGGAGGGAGAGCAGATTTTGCAGCATCCAAGTTTGCAAGAGCTTGAGGGCAAGCAATTCCGGGAAGGGAGGACTGCAATGTCCCCTTTTCTCGAGTGATCACCCATCTTGTGTTGGCTAGCTTATTTTATTCCCGTAGGCTAGGTCAAGGGAGCAAGGGAATACTCTGAGTAGTTAAATCTAGCATTTAACTATTTTTGTCGGGCAAAAGGATGATGGATTATGACTTGATGTAATTTTGCTATAATTGTGGTGAAGTCAAAATTGATAAACTAAGTTGCCTTGTAGTGGAACTACCCACTTGGAGGTTGGAAGGTGGGAGAAATTAAGAATAAAATAAAATAATATTTCATTTTCCCTTTGGGCGCCTAAGGAGAGGTCGGCATAAGGAGGGATCTAATTTTAAATTCAAATCTTTAATTTGAATTTGAGCGCCCAAGTCAAGTAAAGGTGGTCGGCCTAAATGGAGGGAAAAGGTATGTTGAAAAATAAAGAAATAATTGCCTTGGTCGGCTAGGGAGGAGGAATGAGAAGCATGTATAAATAAGAGCTCAATTGGAGGCAATTGAACATATCTTTCACAATTTCTCACAAGTTTTACTCTTCGCTGCAACAAAAGTTGGGCTATTGAATCCAAGGACGAAAACCCTTGCGATTCTTGGTGAGTTGGACGAAAACCTAGCTCATCCAGTGGAGGCTTTGTGATGGGAACTATTAAAATAAATTAAATAGTTTCTATAATGGTCAATATTAGTTAGTTTCTATTTATGTTCGTAGTCTAGTTGGCTTCTATCTTTTCTGCTTTGTTAGCTGTAGCTTTTTGCTTTATGCAAGCTATTAGTCTTTTCTTAGTATGTAACTTCTCTTTATAAGAGCTTTCGCTCAACCTTGTAATTCATTCAGTTTAATAAAATATTTGTATTTCTCTAAAACACAACATGGTATCAGAGCAGAATCGAACTTGGGCGAGGGGAAAACTATTTTTTTAGAAATTTTGTTTTCTCCTCTCAGAGTTTTCAAACTCTATCTATACACGGCCGTACTTTCTCGTATGGCATCGTACCTGTTTGGAGCCTGAACTATTCACATTTTTCAAATTGCAATTGTGCTTATTCTGCATCGCGTTTTGCTTCATCCGTTTGATGTTGTGTGGGGAAATCATTGGTGTAGAGTCTTCGAGGGCTTGTGCCTATATCTAGACACGATTTCTGCCTGTGTGATTCCTCGGTGATTTGGCGCCCACTTTCTGTCCCAATCGCGATTTCTTTTTATCACCATTTCTGAGAACACCATTTCCGTGAGGTCATTTCCAGACCCCTCCATCTATGGTCGCGATTAGTATCTGGTAATCATTTGTGGCGTCGGTGAATCTGTGTTCTATTTATTTCTGTGAGGTCGCGTTTGGAGGTCATATGATCGCAGCCCTATTTATCCCATTTTCTATCGACGCTTCTCACTCACGATTCCTTTGAGTTTCCTCTTTTCGCGACTTTAGTTCTTGATTTTTGTTTATTCTAAGGTTGCGATTCATTTCATCCTCCGTCGAACAATGGTTCTCTATATCTTCTGGCAATTTTTTTGACTTCCTGGTGATCATCGGGTTCTTTGTTTTCTCTGCAACTCATATCTTTAGTCGACAGAGACGTTTCATTCTATTTTTTTGGAGAAGGTCGCTTGGAGGTGGTCACTGTCTGATTGAAGTCGACGGATTTTCTTCATCGCATTCTTCTTGATAGCGACTTTCATGAACTTTTTTTTCTGGCTCCGACTGGTAAAAATCTATTCAAAGATTTCATCGCCGTTTGAAGAGCATTAGTTGCTGGTTGGAAGTGTTTGTTGTTTACTACCGAATGATTCTACTAGTTTCATACAGAGTAAACAAGAAAGATAATTGAACTATCACATTGTACGAGAATGAAAATATAATAAATACTCAAACCCAACTACATATATTAATTCAAAACAACAAGTACAATAGAAACCCAAAAACTCCATGTCCAATACAATGAAATGACACTACATATATAGGTTGGGATCGGTTGCCAACCGTCGCCAACGACATACCGATCAGCAGTAACTACTTGCTGATGCAACTACTCAAAACATACTTTGCCGATGCAAACTAAAACTAACAAATATAAAGTATGCCTAACATCATCCCCCCAAAAAAATTGTCGTCTTCCAGATGACTACAAAACAAAATCCCATGAACAACTATGAAGAACGAGGGTCAGTGGACGTCCCTGGAGGTGTGGATGCCATCCGAGTTGAACCCGAAATCTCCTGCTACGGTAAGACCAATTGCCGAAGCCTGTAAACCTCCTCAATCCTTTGTTTCAGATGGGTTGTGGCAATGATATGCTTGTCTTTGGTTAGGCGTACCATCTGGACAACCTCATCCAACTGCTTTTTGGTTTTTTCCTGTGCTACCTGAGAATCGGCCAACTCCTTCTTTGTTGCCTTTAACTCCGCTCTCGATGCATTGGCCTTGTTCCTCTCTGCTTGTGTGAGCTCGGCTTCCTGGGCAAGCTACCGTTCGAAGTGGACCTGCTGGTCATCGGTTTTTTCCCTCAGTTTCTTGCATACATCTGCAGCTTCCTCTAGTCTTTTGTTGCACTCTGCCTGCTTATTAAAGTATCCCGTGTATCATCAGAACTATCGGCCATGCTAGTATTGGTGCCTTCTTCCTCTGAACTACCTGTGGCTGTTCCTTCCTCCTTTGCTTCAAAGTCACTGATCATTACCATATCTTGTGGTGCATTAGCTACCTTTACCGTCTCCTCTTCAAGTGCAAGTGCTGGTGGTAAGATAGATCTAGTCAGGTTCAAAAGGGGAATATCTGCCAGCTGTGAAGGTGCCCCGTGCAAGTGAAGCCAAGTATCCACATGTACTGAACTATCCACCTATGCCAAATTCTCGGGAGACCTGGTCTCAAAAGGAGCAATCTATCCTGAGGAAAGGGGAATTGGAACCGTCTCGTCCCCCCTCATCCATATGATCTGACCCCATGAAATGTGAGTGGTGCTAGGCTGAGTGTTCACTGGGATCTCTACTTGTGTGCGGGTGTCCAAATACAAATGTGCATGCGTCTTCCCGAGTGCAACATCCAACCTACTCTCTCCTGTCGACAATATGAGATTGGCGAGAGTGCAAAGAGTGGCTGAGGCTGACGAGGCCTTAATGCAATCCTCCTCGGCACCCTCTATGCTTAATGATGCTTCTGATGACGATTCGGCCACCTCTTGTTGTTTCCTCTTTTTGCTGCTTCTTGACTCATCCCCCTTTCCACCTTGAGAAGGGGCCTTCAAGTTTGTCCATCTAAAGACAGTTGGCCATGTTGGGTCGTATTGTTCATCTGGCTGAAATGGGGCTCTTGCCAGTGAAGGGACCTGTTGTGACCAAATCACACATCGCCCCATTGCAAATGGGGACCCCCCCTTTTTTGAATTCCAGTGCTTTGCTAAGTTCAGGATGATGTCCTTTGCATAATGAAGTCAGTGGTGTTTGAGTCTTAGAGCCCCTTGATGACCTGATCCTGATGTTTGAGACCCTGAAAATGACTAAGTCTGGTATCCTGATCCTGAAGATCCTGAAAATTGGCTAAGTCTGAAATCTGGTGGATCCTCAAAAATCTAGAATCTGCATGTTAAATCTGGTGGATCTGAGACCTATCTCAAACATCCTAAAAGGTATATTGAAAAATATTTAAAGTATAAGAAATTCAATCTCTAAACTTATACTTAAATATATTTTTCAATATACCTTACCTCGGGCACTGTCAATTATGGGCGCGAAATTGCTCCAGGTTCACCTCAAAACCCCGCCTAGAAATTAGGGCGCCTTTCATCATCTAGACAACTTCAAGATTGCGCCTTGGGCAAGGAAAGCTTCAAATCAAAGCGCCTTGATTGAAATTGATGTTGCGAAGCTTGAAACACTACAAATTTGACAAGGAAGAGACATTTAGATCTAGGCGCCCATTGCATGTTTAGAGGATCTCAAGAATTGCGCCTTAGGTTGAAGTAGATGAGTTTAGGCGCCATTTAGTGTTGCTTTTGCCATTTAGGCGCCTTGGCAATAGTGTGGTTGAACAAACTCCAAGTTGCGCCTAAGGATGATCCAGTCTCCCAAGGGTGTAAACAACTTCAAATAAGCAAGCAAGTGTTAGGCGCCCTTCATGCATTGGACTACCTCATTTTGGCGCCTTAGCATGAAAGAGCAAGAGATGTTCAAACTAACTTCAAGTTGCGCCTTAGCATGAAAGAGCATGATATGTTTAAACTAACTCCTATCATGATGTTTGAGATCCTGAAAATGACTAAATCTGGTAGCCTGAAACACTGAAAAATTGGCTAAGTCTGAAATCTGGTGGATCCTCCAAATTCTATAATCTACATGTTAAATCCAGTGGATCTGAGACCTATCTCAAACATCCTGAAAGGTATATTGAAAAATATTTAAAGTATAAGAAATTCAATCTCTAAACTTATACTTAAAACCTTACCTTGGCGACTTGCATTTTTGGGCGCGAATTTCCTCTAGTACTTGGGCGCATTTCCCCACTTCTGCCAACTTACATCAGCGCCTAGGGAAAGATCAACCTCCAAAACGCTCCAAAATTGCGCCCAAGGTTGAAGGGATGAGTTTTGGCGCCATTTCTTGTTACTCCTGCCAGTTTTAGGCGCCTTGATGTGAAGTAAGATTTGAACTAATGATATTTGCGCCTTGAGTTGACATGATTGAGTTTAGGCGCCCATTCTTTGTTCCCTTTTGCCATTTTTGGCGCCTTGAAGAATTGAGCGCCTTGAGCATCAACAATTAGTGCCTAAGGGAAAATGGTTGTCTAGACTTCATAACTTTGAGCGCCTTGTATATAAAGTCTCAAAAGGGCGCCTTTTGCCTTCAAGATTGTCTAGTTTTGGCGCTTTCAAGAGGAGTTAATGTATAGGTGGGTGAAAGGAGTCTTCACTTCATCTAGGCGCCAAATTCAACTCAAAACTACCATATAGTGCGCCTAAACAAAGAGCATGTTTAATCTATCACTGAGGGAAACTTGAGGTGTCTTGAACACTTCCTTGAGCTTGTTTGATGACTTGAATCCATAAGAAGTGAAGCAAATATTTGTATGAGCTTAGGCGCAAATTCATACCTTGGCAATTACAAGGTGCATAAAGCCTATCTTGAACCTTAGGCGCACTTTGCCTCTCAGTAGACCTCCAGGTGGCGCCTTGAAGGAAGTCATGAGTTGACATCAACAAGTAAGCATTTTGAAGGAATGAAACAATCACCAAGTCAACTTGATTGTAGGCGCCTTGCACTTTTACCAACCAAAATAGCGCCTTAGGAAAAACTCACATGAATTAGTATCTAGGAGTAGGCGCTTGGGAGAAAGAAGCCTCCTGAGGCATGTTTTATGGGTTGAGGACTTCAAAATGTCAAGAAGACATCCAAACATAGCTAGGCGCCCATTCCTACCTCTGCCACCTCATTCTGGCGCCTAAGGAAGAAATTGTGTTGAGAGATATCCTTTGAATGAATCTTTTAAGTGGATTGACTTCTTTAAACCTTTACAATTGCTAGAAATCATTTGAAATAATGAATGTGGGACTAATTTGTGTTAGGCGCACTTTGTTCCTATTTTTACCTATATTTGCGCCTAAGCTTGAAAAGGATTATTACATGTTTAAAGTTATTCCTATCTTATGAAGTGATTGATATATTGTTTATCTTGTCTTGTAGGTACATCAAAAGGGATAGGAGTTGTTCGAGGAGTCACCTTTGAGCAAGGAGCTTGGAATCACCTTCAAGGAGGAGTCATCATCTAAAGAATACTTCAAGATCATCAAGACCGAGTACCTAGAGCACTTCATGTTAGATCACATTAACTTCAAGTGTTCATTATCAAGTTGCATCATTGAAGGAAGGATTGTTGGTGAAGTCAAGGAGTCATCAAGGGCAAGTACCTGAGTAGCCTTCAAATTGCAAGAGGAAACATCAACGACATCATGTTAGATCATATCAAGTTCAGGAATGCTTCACCAATGGAATCATGTTCGAAGACTTTCTATCCATCCAAGCTTCAAGTCAAGATCATCTTCAAAGAAGAGATATCATGTAGCAACTCTAAAGGAGTCTTCCACATTCATTCATGCCAGAGACTTAGGATGGAAGTAATCACTCCCAAGGAAACATCACTTCAAAAGGTAGCTGCTCCAAGACGTCACAGCAAGATATATCTCAAGTCCTCTTCATCAAGTGGCATCATGTTCAAAGCCAAGGCATTCACTCATCCAAGCTTCAAGTAAAGTTCTCCCAATCCTCAAAGATTCATCAAGCTTCAAGGTCTCCTTGAGAGGTCATCTACTTCACATCCAAGGAAGGTGTTATCATCTACACTCCAAGAGGGTCACTTCAAAGGTCATCATGAAGGATTACTTCATCAAGTCTTCTACATCAAGCAAAGATATTCATCCATCATACTTCAAGCTCCATTCAACCTTCAAGTCCAAGAGATTCTCCTACTCTTCATGAATGAAGATTATCATACATTCTACTTCAAGTCATCGTATCTCTACTACTCCACTCTTTAAGAAGAAACATCAAAGAAGATCATCATATCAACTTACCTACAAGAAGAAGAAAGAATCATGAAGTTAGTCAAGTGAAGCAACAAGTATCATACATCCAGTCTACAAGAAGAATGAACAAGGCAAAAATCAACAAGTTGTATTCTTAAACATACAAGTTCAAGCAATCGCATTGAATACATCACACAAAGATGATACAATTTTCAAAGTATGCTGAGTTGGCATTTATGTGGCGAGTACACATCATTCAATTTTGATTAGCCGCATTATTAAATGCATTCAATGTATCATTCAATAAAAGAAGTCAAAAGGATTCCTATGTGGAGGAATATTTTAAATGTTTTCGCCTTACCTTATCACATTGGAAAATGTGCCTTCATTGCCTCTCTCTTTTGTACTAAAAATAGAAAGTTGTTGTAACTACCTGTGAGGTGGCACAATCTAGACCCTTGGCTATCAAATTGATCTTAGCCCTTCATTGTACTCTCGACACTATATAAAGGCCTTGTTGCCTCATTTGTAATTCAGTAGCTCATAGAAATTAGATTGTAGGCAAGTAGGAGTAGAATAGGAGACTCTCGAAATTTTCTGAGAGGACTTGGAATTGTTGTAAATATTTCTCAAGAGTAATGCAAAACATTGGAAGTTTATTTGGTGTTAAGTGTTATCTTGTGGAGTAACTTGGTTTCTTGTACTTCAATGGAATGGAGAGATGTTTCAAGTAGAAAGTAAAATAGACTAGAAGCTCTTTGATGTAATGTTTGTTGTACTGAATATTTGATCAACTCCTAGCTCATGCTTTTAACATTCATCGCTGATGAAGTGTTGTGTAAAGCTAGTCTGAGCTTATTTGCTTAAGTTCGATTGTGGATGCTTGTTTGGGCTGCGCCATTTGATGGGTGCTTGTATAAGTCTTCATGATTTGAAAACCATTCGCGTAACCTTAGGAGATTGCACCAGCTTCATGTAGTTGTAGGCACCCTTGGCGAAGTGAAGTTAGGTTAAATCAGGAGTTTGTCTGTTCAATACTTCATCATTACTTCATTGACCTTAGATTAGTTTTCCTAAACCCTCACCTTTTTGCTTTTCTTCATTATTGAAACCTTGTATATACATCATCCACACTGAAAGGAGGAATAAGCTGAATGAAAGGAGAAGATCTAATGTAAGTCCCTTTGTGTTTAACAGCAAAATCATACTTAGTCACTGAGCTATCTCTTACAAAATCATAAGAAAGGAACCTTGGAGTCATCTTGTTTGATCACATAGTTCAGCATTCGAGAGGCTTTGCTCAAGAGGGAGTCAGATACTTTATATTTCACTCTAATTGTTGACTTGTTCAAAAACAATCATCAACAGGACCTGCGTGAGAATGGCGTCTAAAAATAGCACAATGGCCTACTAAGTCATGTAGAATGATTTATGGGTCATCTTCAGGAACTCATGAATTATGTCAGAGAGGACTGCTGCCCAGTTGTACATTGCACCTTGGCTGAGGCCAATCATATAGTCGGTCATCCAAAACGGAATGTCTGACGAGCGTGAGGCTCTAGTCAACCACCCCCTGATCACATCCATTATGCATCGCCATTCATCATTTGCCAAGTGATCTCGTCACAGTCCCCTGTTACCTGTAGCTTTCAACTGGGTCCTCTCTTTGTCACTCAAATCTGCTCTGCAAACCTTAGCCATTATGTTCTCTTTGTGCCTTGCCGTCATCCTCTGTTTGCCAACTGTGAACCCTTGGCGAGGAATTCCCATTACTCTCTCAAAGTCTTGTGGCGTGAATGTGATTTTGATAGAAACATTCATAAATCTGATTATGGTATACTTTGATCGGGGTTTGTAGTTTGCCACCCTGCTTTTTAGTATTGCTTCAAACTCCCTGAATTAAAGTAGGGCATTTGTATTACCTTGTCAACTTTTGCCTTCTACAGTACTACTTTGAGAGGATGGTCATCTGCACGGCTACCATTGCTTCATTGCTTACATTCTGCCGCTATAAGACTTTCCCATTGCAATGAGTCTACTGTGATTTTTTCTCTCCTTCCCCTTCCCTTTCGACTGCTGCTTCTTCTATGTTGATGAACCCGCATCAATCTATGGCTTGTGTTTTGGTGAAGACTCCTCTACAATCAGTTTTGCAGCCATCCCTTTACGTTCAGCTTCTTTTATCTGGATTTGCTTTCCTCTGCCTTGTGCTCTGGTTATCCTGTTTGCCGGTGAAAATGACATTCTGACCCCTTTTTATAATGCCCAACTGATTCAATTATGCTCATTATGTTTCCCCTCTACTTATCCTAACACTTGTACGACAGTGATGGCAAAGCTGGAAATTGAAACCCTTAGTTTTTCCTGTCCTATACGGTGGCGGAAGAGACTTGCACGGCTCAAGGATAACCGTACGACGGCGTCTAAAGGGCTCGTACGAAGTATGTACGGCTAAGATTTGTTCCGTACAGTGGCGAATTCCTCTTACACGTTCCACTTGTACGGTTTGAAATAAATACTTTCACTCTGCACTCACACGTACCAAAGAGTCCGTACGGTTTCTTCTACTCAACTCGTACATCTAAAGGTTGATTCATACTGCCAGCATAGAGGCTCGTACGGTGATGGCGACCAATGGACTTGTACGGTGGAAAGACCAGAGACTCGTACGGCTGGGACAGAATGAACATGTACGGTGGCCAAAATTCGTACTAGACTCGCACGGTCAGGAGAGAACTCGTACGGTCCTGGTACTGGCTACTGCTGAAGTCGTACGGCACAACCAAGGCGACTCGTACGATGCTAAGAATTCAGTACGGAAAAACTCGTACGGCGGTTCAGGCTTCTCCAACTCGTACGGTTCCCCAGGTCGTACAGCGGCAACAACTAAAACTTCTCAATTCGCAGTCTGATAGTTTTTCTAACTCGTATTTGTCTGGAATGATTTTCCTTTGGCAAAAATGAAGTAGTACAGTCGCCTTTTATAATGCTAGGTTTACTTCACTCTTTTTTTTTTTCTATTTTTCTTTTTTTTGATTTTTTTTCTTTTAATATTTTACTCTAATTCTTTTTTCCCTTTACTGACTTGGTGGTTTTTAATTCCTCGAACTCTGCCAACCTCCATTCACTCTCCCAAATTTCTCTGTCCTAGTCTTTCCCTTCTTTCTCATCCAGGATCTCAATTTCCGACAGTTGGCAAAAGATGCAATTTATATAACCTTTTTGTCGCAAGCAATCATTGGAGCATCTGTCGATTTCCTCCAATTCCCAAATCCTGTCGAATATCACAGCTTGATCTTTGTCAAATTCCACTCCATTGGTTCCTAAACCCATTGAAATGTTTTACCGTCGTCATTCATCTTGACATTTCTACTTCTGTATTTTGCCTTCCAAATGCAACTTTTCGGGAGTTGTGTATGAGATACCTTGTCTGGCCAATTTTTCATCCTTAATACCCAAATCTCGTCACAATATGGTGACCTTTCTACAATGAACATGGTTTCTGCCAAATACTTCCGTTTTGCAGGTCCCTTACTTCCTTTAGTAATAGAAACTCAAATCTATCCCGCACCTTATTGCATTCTCCTATCCAATTGTTCCAGGCATCTTCCTCTTCTTCTTGATTATCCTTGTTGATCCACTTACCCCCATAATCTTCGTCAATTAGGCCCTGTCAGGCTTCTATCTGTAGTGGTCTCGGTGCAAAGAGCCCGGTTACTGGTTCAAATTGGGTACTTGAAAAAACCATCCCGTCAATTTTGTTCCCTACCTCATTAGGTTGTTCGCTTCTTTCCTCCATCCCACACTGATTCCTTATTGTGTATCCGAGCATATTGATTTGCATTGTTTCACCTCTTCTTTGTTTGTAAATCTTTAGCTTCGACCTGTTCACTACGTCTCTGATCGAGCTTCCATCTGGATTGTCTCCAATTTTATAGCTTCGTTGTCCATCAATTCCCGTATTCTAAACGGTCCCAACCAACTAACTTTGAACTTCCCGGGCTTGATTTCATTGCGGCCGTTATATTTCAAAACTAACTGCCCCAGCCAGAATTCCATTCTCCGCAGGTGTATCATGCCAATACTTCCGGCGTTTCTGCATAATTTCCGTCGACCACTGGGCCAAAATTCTTTTCTCGTCCAACTTGTTCAACTAGAATAGTCTCTCTTCTAAGCTCTCCGTATCTCCCAATCTGTTCTCCACTGCTATCCTCAGGCTTGGTACTAGGTACTGTTGTGACCAAATCACACATCGCCCCATTGCAAATGGGGACCCCCTTTTTTTTTGAATTCCAATGCTTTGCTAAGTCCAGGATGATGTCCTTTGCATGATGAAGTCAGTGGTGTTTGAGTCTTAGAGCCCCTTGATGACCTGATCCTGATGTTTGAGACCCTGAAAATGACTTAAGTCTGGTATCCTGATCCTGAAGATCCTGAAAATTGGCTAAGTCTGAAATCTGGTGGATCCTCAAAAATCTAGAATCTGCATGTTAAATCTAGTGGATATGAGACCTATCTCAAACATCCTGAAAGGTATATTGAAAAATATTTAAAGTATAAGAAATTCAATCTCTAAACTTATACTTCTTTTTATTTTTCAATATACCTTACCTCGGGCACTGTCAGTTCTGGGCGCGAAATTGCTCTAGGATCACCTCAAAATTCCGCCTAGAACTTAGGGCACCTTTCATCATCTGGACAAATTCACATCAGCGCCTAGAGGAAGATCAACTTCCAAACACTCCAAGATAGGGCGCCTTGATTGAAATTGGCATAAAAGACCTTAAACATCAAAGTTTTGGACAAAGGAATGATTCAAGAGTTTAGGCGCCCATTGCATGTTCAGAGGATCAGAAGAATTGCGCCCAAGGTTGAAGGAATGAGTCTTGGCGCCATTTCTTGTTGCTCCTGCCAATTCTAGGCGCCTTGATGTGAAGTAAGATTTGAACTAATGATAGATTGCGCCTTAGGGTGAAGTGGTATGGTTATGGCGCCTTGAAGCCTAAGTGAATCATTTTGGGCGCCTTGGTAAAGCAACTTGAGATACTAGGCGCTCTTCTTTAGTGAGTGAATCATTCTAGGCGCCTTGATGTGAGATGAAGGCTATACACCCAAGTGAGCGCCTAGAAAAGAATACACTCCACATTAGTCATATGTGAGCGCCTTAGCATGAGGAGGTCTAAATGTTGTCTTGATCCAAAATTGAAAGAGAATCATCTATCTTCCTTTAAGCGCCTTTTCCAACTAGCACACTCCAGATCAATCATGAATGAGCGCCTAGATTAAGATTGAATCCAAGGACATTCAAGTTTGAACGCTTAGTGAATGAAGTGTTGGAAATTTTGAGAAGTGGCGCCTTCATGCATTAAACTATCTCCACTTTGGCGCCTTAGCATAGAGATGTTCAAATTAACCCAAAGTTGCGCCTTAGCATGAAAGAGCATGATATGTTTAAACTAACTCCTATCATGATGTTTGAGATCCTGAAACACTGAAAAATTGGCTAAGTCTGAAATCTGGTGGATCCTCAAAAATCTAGAATCTGCATGTTAAATCTAGTGGATCTGAGACCTATCTCAAACAACCTGAAAGGTATATTGAAAAATATTTAAAGTAATTCTAAACTTATACTTAAATATATTTTTCAATATACCTTATGCTCTGGGACTACTATTTCTAGGCGCAAATTTGCTCTGAAAGACCTTAGGCGCGTTTTCTCACTTGCAGACACTCAAAAAGTGCGCCTTGATGGGAGGAGAGGTCCAAGTCAATTGTGGATGGCGCCCAATTTGCACTAACTAGAATTGGTGCCCACTTTAGTCCATATTACCTCATTCTAGCGCCCTGGAAGAATCATCATCAAGTTGGCGCCTTAAAAGGAGAAGTCATCTTGAAGTAAGCACCTTGGAATAAAGTTCATGAAATGACCTCATTGAATGGGCGCTTAGAGAGAAAGGAACCTTGGAGTCATCTTGTTTGATCACATAGTTCAGCATTCGAGAGGCTTTGCTCAAGAGGAAGTCAGATACTTTGTATTTCACTCTAATTGTTGACTTGTCCAAAAACAAACATCAACAGGTACTCCGCTAGAACTACCGCCTCTTGGCCATACATCAGCTGGAAGGGAGTATGCCCAGTCGTCACCTTGTAAGTGGTTCGGTAGGCCCATAACACAGCCGGTAGCCTCTCCTCCCAGTCTGACCCTTCGATTCCGCACGACTTATGAATCACTGCAATGAGCACCTTGTTTGTTGATTCTGCTTGTCCATTTGCCCTTGGGTAGTACAGGCTTGATAGGGTGTGAAAGATTTTGAACTCCGAGGTCATAAGGCGAATGACATGGTTGACGAAATGTCCCCCACGGTCACTCGTCAGTTGGATTGGAATTCCATATCTTGTCACGATCTACTCATAGATAAACCTAGCCATACTCAATGCAATATTATCTTCCAGAGCCCTTGCTTCCGCCCACTTTGTCAAATATTCAGTGGCCACCACTATATACCGGCATCGGTGTAGCTGACTGACCTTCAATGGTCCTATAAAATCGAGTCCCCATCTTTCAAAGAGTTCTTGAGGCTGTGATGGCCATAGTGGCATGTAATCTCTTTTTAGCGGCTTTCCTACCCTTTGGCAGGTGTCACATTGAATTACCCACTCTCGAGCATCTGTGTGTAGCGTCGGCCACCATAGACCGGCGAGTAGAACTTTCCTTGCCGGGGCATCGGGACCCATATGGCCCCCTGCTAGTCCTTCATGGGCTTCCGCCAACACACCCCTTATCTCTTCTTCCATCACGCATCTTCGGAGAATATGATCGAGCCCCATTTTATAGAGTAGCCCGTTTATCAATTGAAATGTCTTGCTCTTAAGTGCAATCTTCCATCTTTCACTTGTAGACATCTCTGGAGGGAAAGTTGATGTGGAGAGGTACTCACCAATTTTCTCGTACCAAGGCGGTAGGGCAGCTATTTGGAACAGGTGAGCATCGGGAAAATCTTCATTTACTCCATCTGCTGGTTCTCCTGATTTAATCCGTGATAGCTAGTCGGCAATTATATGACTTTTCCCTGGTCCTAAAATAATGGTAAAAGTGAACTCTTGCAAAAGTAGCAACCACCTGTTGATTCACCCCTGAATGATCAGTTTGTTGACCAGGTACATTAGGGCTTGGTGATCTACGTAAAAGGTGAATGGTGTCGCCAAGAGATAATGCCTGAATTTCTGCACCAAGTAAACCATTCCCAAAGACTCCCTCTCAGTCGTACTATAATTTCGTTCCGCCCTGGAGAGTAGCCGACTAGCGAAGTCCACTGGGTGGTCAAGACAATGAGATCCCACCTGGGCCAGAGTGGCACCAATTGCAAAATTTGATGCATCGACGTGCACGTGGAATTCCTTGTCCCAGTTCGGATAGGCCAAAATAGGTGCACTGATGAGTCTTGTCTTTAATTCTTCAAATGCTTTCTGTTGTTCTTCCAACCATACAAACTGTACCCCTTTTCTTGTCAACATGTCCAATGGGTATGAAACCTGAGCAAAGTTCTTGATAAATCTTCTATAGTAGCCAACATGGCCAAGGAAAGACTTTACCCTGGTGACATCCCCCAGAGCTTCCATCTCCACAATCACCCGAATCTTGTCCGGGTCTGCTTTCAGTCCTGCTTTGCAAACAATATGGCCAAGAAGTTTCCCCTGTGGTACCGTGAATCGGCACTTCTTCGGATTTAAGGCCAATCGTGCGAACCTGCAACGCTCCATGCACTCGGTGAGAACCTTGAGGTGTGTCTGTTGGTCACTGTAAATTGACCAGTCGTCCAGGAACGCTTTGAAATTTCCTATCGACATTTTGTCAAATATGTGCAGAATGATCCTTTGAAATGTTTTTGGTGCATTGCACAGACCGAACGGCATCCGGTTGTATGCATATACACCATCTTCTACCACAAATGTAGTCTTCAGTTTGTCCTCCTCGGCAATGCTGATCTGGTTGTACCCCGAGAATCCGTCCATAAAAGAATATATCTCATGACCAGCCACCTCCTCCAAGATGGAGTCTGTGAATGGGATAGGGAAAGGATCCTTTATCGTTACCGCATTGAGGCATCTGAAATCAACGCAGATCCGGATTTGTCCCACTTCTTTCTTGAGTGATATTACATTTGGTGAGACCCACTCACTCGTCTCCACCTTAAAGATTATTCCGGCCTCCAGCATTTTCTCTATTTCTTCCTGCACCTTGGCGGCGTAATTTTTGTTCATGCGATATGGCCTTTTCCTCACTGGACATGCTCCTGGTATGAGTGGAATTCTATGGACGCATAGTTCTGGTGGTATCCCCTTCAAGTCTTTGTATGTCCAGGCAAACACATCTTTGTACTCCAAGAAGATTTTGAATGCTGCTACCTTCAGAACTGGATTCCAATCGTCCCCAACGAGAATTACCTTAGGGTTACTCTCCTCGCCGAGATTAACTTTCTTTGTCACTGGCTCCTCATACATAATCATCTTTTCAGGTTCAAACTGATGTGCCAGCATGCTATCTAATTATGCATTCCCTTCCTTGTATTCCCCATATGCCGCCAGAAACATGTGGGTCACTTCCTTCCCCTTGTCACTCGTTAGCTCCTTCTTACCGATTGTTTCAATGTCGCCAAGTGTTTTGTTCTTTGGCTGCAAATCACCCAATGGTTCACTAGTCATTCCTGAGCATTCACCAATTTCTTTTATCGAAATCATATTGCATTCTGGCTGGAAAAACTCATCTTCCATCTGCCAATGGAATAACTCGCTGAAGGAATTTTTCTCGTCCTCTGAGCATTCATGTAATTTCAATACTCCTTCGTCATCGGGTTCCATTGGCCCTCTTTCTCCTTCCGACGACTCCCCTCCGTCCGAGTCAGAGTCTGATGCCAACTCTTCGCTGACAGTTTGTGTTCTCAAATCAATAATGAACTTCTTACCTCTATTTTCTATCGACAGAGTGTTTTTCTTCCAGTTGTGGTTGGCCTTGGCGGCTATTAGCCATCCTCGACCTAGTAATGCATCGTACGACACATTCCGTGTTGTTATGACTACAAAATTTAACAAAAACTTTTGGGTACCGATTTTTACCTTTTGAGCCATTAGCACTCCCAGCGCCTTGATCCCGTGTTGGTCGGCTACCACTAACTGGAAGTTTTGTGGCCATAAAGTAGGCTTGCCGAGGCCTTTCCAGGTTTCTTCAGGTAGTACGTTCACCCCAGATCCCCCATCCACTATCGTACTTGTCAGATTCTTTCCAAGGATTTCCATGTGCACTACGGCTGGTTTCTTCCCCATGTCAATTGCCAATAACCTCAAGTCAAGCACTTGTTCACCAGTTGGTGGTGGTTCTATTATGACATCCTCTCCTGCCTAGGCCTGGTCTTTGTGCGAGTTATCTTCTACTACTTAGGATATGGCCACCTTCAACTGTGGCACGCTCTGGAGAAGATCCGCCATTTTAATTGGTACGGTAGCTTGCAATACCTGGCTTGCAATGTCCTGTCGGATTCTGACCGTAGGGTTGTGGTTGCCTTTTTGTCCGAGTTCCTCCGTTCGGTTTCCATGGCAATGTCCACTTCCCTTCTTGCATCACGGAGTCTTTCTTTCTCCGTACGGGGATTTGGATACTGTGCCTTCTTCGCTTGTGCTCGGGTGACGGCAAAGACTTCATCATCCCCTTCTTCAATGTGGATGAGGTTTACCGTGCCTTTCTGTTTTGTGCAATCGTTGTCTTCATGATCGTCGGGCCCACACCATTTGCACAGTGCATTTGGTTTGTTCTAGTTATTGCTCAGGCAATCTCTTGCAAAATGCCCCCACTCGTTGCATTGCCGACATTGAATCATTGGTCGTCCCTTTGCATCGTACTGGATCCGACCTCTTCCTGCACCATTATATCTATTACTATTATTGCCTCCTCTTCGGTTGCGGTATCCGCCAGGTGATGCATCTTGATTATTTGCCTTGGGCGATGTATTCGGTGGGGTAGATTGCTCCCCCTGAGTGTACAGTACTTGTGTGCTCCTTGTCTTTAAGTTGTATGGGCACTCCTTGATAGAATGGTCCATGACCTGGCAGATCTCGCAAAACATCTAACTGGGGTAGTTTGCTTGGATGTGGCCCTCATTATTGCACTCCGTACACCATAACTCCTTGCCTTCCTTTGTTGTTTCCTTCTCGGCTTTGAATTCCCTCATCATCCTAAGCATGTCTTTTCTTAGTGCTTGCACGGTTTTTGATTCCTCTTCGCCACTATCATCCAAGCTTTCACTGTCATCTTTCTTTTTCTTTCGAGACGACATCTTATCTTCGCTTTCAATGTCCATCGCCCGATTGTATGCCTCGGCGTACGATGTTGGTGGTACTATCTTCATTTTCTTCCTTATGGAGGGTAACAAACCCTCGATGAACCACCTTTTCTTCAAACCGTCAGCTGGTTCTGTTTCTAATTTTACGAGCAACTCTTTCAACCTTCGATTGTAGGCTCGGACATTTTCATGTTTGCCTTGCCTTGTATTATAAATTTCGGCCACTATCTCATTATCATCTCGCAATAACTTGAACTCTTCTTGGAATGCTTTCTTCAGTGCATCCCAAGTGGCCCTTGATTTGGCATCTAATTCTGTGTACCAATCTATTGCAATTCCCCTTAGGGTGGCTGGAAATGATCTTAGCCAATAGGACCTGTCGTCCTATCCATTGGCTATCCATATGGTTTCACACGTTTTGCAATGTCGAACCGGGTCCTCCGATCCGTTGGCCAGGAATTTTGGCAGTTTTTGTTTCTTCGTACTAGGACTCCCCATGTTCGGACTTCCCGGCAGAATCACCATGTTCCTTCCCTAACGTCCTCCTTGTGCGTTCGGCCTTACTGGAATGGTTCTCCCTCGACGTTCCGGTGCCTTCCTTACACTCTTGGCCACGTGCGGGTCTTTCCCATGTCCCTCATTAGCGTCCCTTGCACTTTGAGTTTTCTCGAGTTCCTTTCGGTACTCCTTCTGTCCGGGGGTCTTAGGTCCTCTAGTTCTCGGTTATTCTCCTCCTGTTATTGATAGTTCCTTGATCCGACGTACACTATTTTCAAATTCCCTTGTTATTTCATTTTCATCAACTTTTTCTTTTTCTGGTGTTCGAAAATTTTCTTCTTTGACAATGCTTTGGTATGCTTCTGTGATATCTTGGTTTATTTCATGGTTCTCACTTGTTTCTCCGACAATTTGTTTTAATCTCTTCCTTCATTCTTCTTGTTCTCTTAATCTTAATGATCTTCTTAACTTTTCTTCCGGTGTTTCTTGCCCAATTGGCATTCAATTTTTATCTTTATTAAGTTGTATGGGCATGAATCAGCACTTCGTATGTTATCAATTGTGTGGCGTGCGATGGCGGTTCTCGTCGCGCTCTTCCTCCTCTTGTTTCATACGTTCTTCATACCTCCTGAGTATTTGCTGTTGACATAATTCTCTGTCTCTTTCTTCCCGAAGGTCTTGCAGGATTATTAAATTTCTTTCCAAAAGTCGCGGGATGCGATTGAGAAGATTATCTACCTCGCTGTTAACTTGTAAGTTATCTCCAATGATGTCCTTCAGAATATCCCTGCGGATGGATTCGTTTCTTACGTATTGTCCAACTGACAATAGCCACAAGAATATGAGGTCTTGGGTTAAATTATCTTCCCGATCGTTCCTTTCTTGTTCATTGTCTTCTCTTTCACTTCCCGCTCATTCCTCGTGAATTTCTTCTTTTGTTTCCACTTGTCTTCTATTTTCTAATTCCTCGTCGGTGTGAATCGGTTGCCCCCATTATATTTCCATCGCCATTGTCTCCTTCTTACTTCGCCAACTATTTAATTCCTCTGACGGTTCAACCCGTCAACCACTACTTGTCATCCGTTGTTCGTCACCTTACCCCGACTCCGTATCGACAACGGCACCAAATTGTTTACTGCCGAATGATTCTACTAGTTTCATACAGAGTAAACAAGAAAGATAATTGAACTATCACATTGTACGAGAATGAAAATATAATAGATACTCAAAAACTCAACTGCATCTATTAATTCAAAACAGCAAGTACAATAGAAACCCAAAAACTCCATGTCCAATACAATGAAATGACACTACATATATAAGTTGGAATCGATTGCCAACCATCACCAACGACATACCGATCGGCAGTAACTACTTGCCGATGCAAACTAAAACTAACAAATATAAAGTAGGCCTAACATTTGCCGTTTGTGGTCAACACTTCTGGCAAACTTTGATGTCTGTAGTTATTTTTGTCACTATACAACCTCAGCAAACCGACCCAGGTCATGTTGCAGATCAATGTTGTTTACACTACCGCCTAAGGTAGTTCGTGCCAGTTGTGGGTCCCACCTGCGCCCAGCAGACATGCAGAGTTATTTTTCCTCGAAATCCGTGTTCTGATGTTCTGAGCTCATGCCTTCCGTATTCTCGAGATTAGTATCTTGAAATCCGTGTTCGAATTTATCTCGAGATTCGTGCCTCTGTATTTGTATCTCAGTTTTATTCAGTGTTTTCGGAATTTGTGCTCCATAACCCGTGTTGGATTCTATTTTCCCTCTTTGTGCTGTCTATCTACTTCGGTTTCTGTGCTATCAGCTTATAATTCATTTTTTTGTGCCTTGAAAAACGTGAAGTATGGCATCTTTGACCAACATTTTGTTGGAGAGCAATTAGAAGTTCAACGGCAAAAATTACAACACCTGGAAGCAACGAATGATGACAATCTTTGAGTATCAACGACTTGACCAACTGGTGCTGGGCAAAACTACACGTCCACAACTAGCAGGTAAAGATCAGGATAAATTTGATGAGCAAAATCGTGAAGCGGTGATGCTTATCAAGTTATCAGTCACCGATGATTAGCTGCCTCAAGTTCCGTCTGGGAAATCTGGGATTTGTTGAAGGATCTTCATGAAACGTCCAACAAGAGCCGTGCGTTCTTTTTAAAGAACATGCTTTTCTCGATCATAATGGATGAACAGATGTCTCTGCAGGAGCATCTCGCCAAAATCAAGGACATCCATGATCAGTTGACGGCGATTGGTTGAGACATGACGGAGGAAGATATGGTAGTCATTACTCTGAAAAGCCTACCATCATCTTATGAGCACTTTATCGAGACACTTAACATTACTTCGACTCATGTTACCCTACAGTTTTCAAATTTGTGCAACAAACTTCCGCAGCAGGATCGATGGAAACGACAGTTCGGTAGCAATGCTACTTCCTCCTCCACAAAGCAGGTATTTACTGCCAAGTCCTTTCAACAGAATAAGGGCAGCAATCAGCCCTCTCAACCATTCAGTCATGGTTAGTCACAGGATCCTTCCAAGAAGTACAACATCCAGTGCAATTACTACCATAAGTTTGGCCATATGAAAAAGGATTGCCGGAAACGCTTGGCTGCTGCACAGTACAAGCCTGAAGAATCACCTCCATCAGCAAATGTTACCGAGCACTCTGAGCAGGAGTCTACTTTCTACGCCTTTTAGGCCAACTCTTCTGCCTGATATTTTCAGATGCCTGTGGATCAGTTTTAGGGGGGGCAACTTTTTATAGTTAGGAAATTGACCATTAAGGGGGGGTATTAAAATAAATTAAACAGTTTCTATAATGGTCAATATTAGTTAGTTTCTATTTCTGTTCGTAGTCTAGTTAGCTTCTATCTTTTCTGCTTTGTTAGCTGTAGCTTTTTGCTTTATGCAAGCTATCAGTCTTTTCTTAGTATGTAACTTCTCTTTATAAGAGCATTCGCTCAACCTTGTAATTCATTCAGTTTAATAAAATATTTGTATTTCTCTGAAACACAACAGGAACCTAATTGTGCATCATTGTGGATTCATTGGAGGAGAAGAGCAGAAATATAAATCAGATTTGCAGATCAGACTTTGTATTACAATAAATTATATAGTTTCTATAATGGTCAATTAGTTGGAGTTTCCTTTTCCGTCTTTAGTTTTGTTTTTATCTCTTCTGCTTTATTAGCTATAGCTTTTCTGCCTTGTTGGGTGTCGTTACCTTTGTGAAACTCCCATTCTATTTTTAGTCTTTGTAATCTCTTTATATAGAGCATTCACTCTCTCTTGTAAAAGTATCTCATTCATTAATAATATTTCCATATTATTCTGAAAATACCATGGTATCAGAGTCGTTCCTCTCCTTGTGCCTGTCTGTACTTCCGTAGGGCGTACAGATCTAGTTTTGAGGTCAATCTTGGTTCGTCATGGGCGTCTGCAAGATTTTTAAGATCAACTCTTTTCACCGTTCAATCTTTCTCGTCATTTTTTGTTTGGCTGAAGGTCCCTGTTTCCTAGCGCAATTCTTTGTAACGCGTCTTTCTTCTTTGGCCCGATTCTGGTGGTATCGGTGTTTTAACGGTGGTTTTTCAACCCGTTTAGGGTTTCGCTGAAGCCTTCTGAAATTATGTTCTATAATCGCGATTTTTACCTCTACTCTCAAATCGCGTCTCTTTACTCAACGGTCTCTCTAGGTTTGGCCGCATTTCTAAAGGTATTCTTTTTGGCATGTTTTCTAGACGCATTTTTATTGAAGGGCCTATCGATTTCTCTCTGCAACGTTTTTGTGAAAGATCACGATTCTCCACTTCTAGTCAAGATGGCCGCGTTTTTGTGAAGAGGCGTCATCCGGTCTAGAAATCGTGCTTTATTTGTTTTCTCTAAAGATATTTTATCTAGTCACGTAGCCACATATCCCTTTGGAGGCTCATTGATTCTCTATTGCAGATGATTTGTTGGAATTTTTCAACGACAGCAATCTATGAACCCTCAATGGTTTCATCTATTGTTGGTCGCTATTAAATATTGGAGCCTTGACTTTGTTTGGCGGGATATTTATTAGAATATTATTTCATGCTATTTTTAGTTAATGGTCAATTATGTAACTGTTTGTAATTATTTAGTAAGATCGTGTTTACGATCTTCTGCAAGTTTCTAGAATAGAAACTTGCCTTTCTTGTATATTTGTAAAACTATTTATCTGAGCTTGTGCTCATTGTTCATATATCATGTTTTTACCAAATTACCTCTGTAATACGGTATCAGAGCCAGGTTAATTGATTTTCTTCGTGGGATCTGTGTTTCCTAAAAATCGCAACTTCTTTTTTTATAAAAATCGCGGGTCTGAGAAACACGTTTTCTGGGGTTAAAGTCGCGCGGGTTTCTGGTTCACGTTTTTTGGAGATTTCTGGCGTTTGTTTGATTTCTGCTAGATACCCGTTGACGTTTTCCTCTGCAACCACGATTTTCTTCATTCAAAACGTCGTTTTTAGATTCCTGGCCGCATTTCTCTTTCCCATTCCTGCCGCTGTTTTTCGCCTTCCTGGCCGCGTATTTGTTATTAGTTCCTGGCCACGATCTGGCATTTTTTTTGGGCGTTTCTAGCATTTGATGGGGTTCTGGTCCGTGTGCATTCCTAGTCATGATTTTCCCGCGAAGATTCTTGTGGTTGGCGATTACTTATCCTCTGATCGTGGTCCAGTCATGGGTCGCGATTTCTGATAAAGGATTTTTGGCCTTTCAAGGTGTTTTGGTCGCCGCTTCTATTGCAACATCCCGATTTGTTCTGTGTGGGATTCAAGGTCGCGATTCTATGGGCTCTTGTTTGGTGCGACCTCTCTGTGTTTTCACCTGAGTGGTTTCCTGTTTCTGGCATTTTCTGCAAATCTCTGTGTTTTCATGGCCGCCTAGGGCTTCTGAAATTTTCGGCTAGAGTTTTGACCCTCTGGTTCAAGTCCGAAAAAATTTTCGATTGCAGATTCTTAGTGGGTTTTTCGAGACTATTTCTGGGTACGTGTCGGATTTTTCTGGGTGCCTCGAAATTCGTGCCTTGAAATTTGTGCCAACGGATTTGTCTCGAAGTTTGTGCCTATAAACTGCCTCAGCATCCTGTGCATTGGAATTTGTGCTTCAGGTTCCGTGTATTCTGCCTCTTCTCAATACCTCATTTTTTCGTGCCTCGAAAAGCGTGCAAGATGGCGAGTTTGACCAACATCATGTTGGAAGGCAGTTAGCGATTTAATGGCAAAAAATTATAATACCTGGAAGCAACGAATGATGACCATCTTTGAATATCGCTACCTCGCTCAGATCATTCTAGGCACTACCACTCGTCCAGCAACAGCAGGTAAAGACTAGGATAAGTTTGACGAACAAACCCGTGAAGCAATCATCCTCATTAAGCTGTCAGTCACAGATGATCAGCTACCTCAGATTCCGGCTGGAAAGACAACAGAGGAGATTTGGGACCATCTGAAGGGTTTGCATGAAACCTCCAACAAGAGCCGTGCGTTCTTCCTGAAAAATATACTATTTTCTATCATGATGGATGAGAAGACATCTTTGCAGACGCACCTGAACAAGATCCAGGAGATCAGAGATCAGCTGGAGGCTATTGGTCGAAAAATGAAGGAAGAAGACATGGTCGTGATCACTTTGAAAAGTCTACCTGTCTTATGAACATTTCATTGAGACTCTCAACATTACGTCTGCTAATGTTGATCTGAAGTTTCCAGAACTTTGTACTATCCTCTTGCAGCAAGATCGCTGGAAACAACAGTTTGGTAGTAGTGCTTCTTCGTCCTCTTCAGAGCAGGCTTTTGCAACCAAGTTTCCAGCTCAGAATAAAGGCAAAAGTCAGCCTCCACAGCAGAAAGGCTCAGGTCACCCTCAGGACAGCAACAAGAAAAAGAATATTCAGTGTAATTACTATCATAAATATGGTCACATCAAAAAGGATTGTCGTCAACGTTTGGCTTCTGAACAGAAGAAGCAGGGAGGTTTTCAGCAGAAAGCAAATATTGTCGAGCACACTAAGCAAAAGGAATCTGCCTTTTACGCTTTTATGGCTAAAAGACCTACAGATCATGTGAAGTCCTCTGCCTGGTACATTGATTCAGGTGCTTCGCGTCACTTCACTCATCGACATGATTGGTTTACAGACTTTACTCCCTTCAGTGACTCAGTTATTTTTGGTGGAGGAGAAGAATATACAGTTGTCGGTAAGGGCACTGTTCAGATTCAGTCTGGTGGGAGGAATCTTAAATACCTCAATGTCTACTATGTTCCTGGCATGGAACTTAATCTTCTCTCTGTCAGTCAGATCATGCGGCACTCTCCTCAGTTGGATGTGGTTTTCAGTACACACAAATGTTCTATTGTTGATCAGGAGACTCGTAGCACTGTGGCTGTTGGTCTTGAGGATCATGGTCTATACAGACTTGTGGATACAAGTGATTCTCCAGAGTTAGCCATGGCAGCCCAAAATTCTTCCATCACCAGTCTTTGGCATCAGCGTTATGGGCACTTAAATGTGCACTATCTTTCTCAGCTATCTCGAAAGGGCTTTGTAGCCAGTTTACCTGAGATCCAGACCAAGCATCATGGTGTTTGTGGAGCTTGTCAAGCTGGGAAGCAGCATCGGACACCGTTCCAGACTGGTGACTCATGGCGAGCCTCCAAGGTACTACAGTTGGTTCACGCTGATGTATGTGGGCCAATGAATACACCTTCTGTTACTGGTTGCAGGTATTTCTTACTTTTTGTTGATGATTTCAGTCGTAAAATGTGGGTGTACTTTCTCAGACAGAAATCAGATGTGTTTACTGTATTTCAGAAGTTTAAGGCCTTAGTAGAAAAACAGTCTGGCTGTTCCATAGTCACTCTTAGGTCAGATAATGGGGGGGGGAATTTTGTTCTACTGACTTCTCCAACTTCTGTGACATACACGGCATCAAACGCCAGTTAACCACACCCTATACTCCTCAGCAAAACAGTGTTGTAGAGCGGCGCAACCGCACAATCACTGAGATGGCCCGTTCCATGTTAGAACACAGGAGTGTTCCTAAGAAATACTGGGCAGAAGCAGTCTACACTGCCGTCTATCTCCTTAATCAGTCTCCGACTTATGCTGTTAAGGAAAAGACACCTGAAGAAGCTTGGACTGGTCGCAAAACTCGGATCAGTCATTTGAAAATATTTGGCTCTTTAGCTTATGTATGGATTCCAGATGCCAAGCGCTCCAAGTTGGATTCCAAGAGTCAAAAGCTTATGTTCACAGGGTACAGTGACAACCATAAGGCTTACCAATTGATTGATATTGATACTGATCGTCTTACCTTCAGCCGGGATGTTGTCTTTGATGAAGAACGAGGACCTTTTTCTTCCTCGTCTGTGCAATATTCTGAGGATCAGCCTTTGCAGGCTGCTGATTTGGGTGTTCATCTTCCGTTAGGTCCACCTGATGGGAGGGATGATGATGCAGATTCTGATTTTGATGATGCTCAACCCGAATTTCCTCCGGATGATGTTGATCTTCCACCTGTTGTCCCTGTTCCAGCTCCTCCTGTTACATCTAATGTTGGCACTTCTACTCTCCGGCCTAAATGGTGGGCTAAGACTATAGGAGATCTTCATGACGATGAGCTCATTGAGGGTAGATCATCCAGAAACAAGAGCAAACAGCAGCATACAGTTAACTTTGCTCTCATGGCCAACATTCACAGTGTCTATGAGCCTCAGACACATTCAGAGGCTAAAGGAATTCCTGAGTGGGAAAAGGCTATGGAGTATGAATACCAGAGTCTTTAGAAAAATCACACTTGGGTCCTTTCTGATCTTCCTCCAGGGAAGAAGCCCATTAGCTGCAAATGGGTGTACAAGGTGAAATACAAAGCTGACGGAACCCTTGACAAGTACAAAGCTCGTCTCGTTGCTAGTGGGTTCTCACAGAAGGAAGGCATTGACTACGAGGAGACTTTTGCTCCTACAGCCAAGATGAGTACAATTCGGCTTGTCCTTGCCTTAGCAGCCCAGTTTGGTTGAAAAGTCCATCAAATGGACGTTAAGAGTGCCTTCCTCAACGGTGAGTTGAAGGAAGAAGTCTACATGACGCAGCCTCCAGGGTTCAAGGTTGCTGGTCAAGAACATAAGGTGTGTAGATTGGTCAAAGCACTCTATGGCCTGAAACAGGCTCCTCGAGCTTGGTACATCAAGATTGATAAGTACCTCACAGATCATGGCTTTCAGAGGAGTCCATCTGACTCTAATTTGTATGTCAAACGCACTGGTAGTGATATTCTGATTCTTGTTGTCTATGTGGATGACCTGATCATTACTAGTAGCTCGGCACATTTGATCACTGAGATCAAACAGGATTTGTGCAGCACATTTGACATGACAGATTTGGGCCTCTTGCATTATTGTTTAGGTGTTGAGGTTTGGCAGACTGAGCGCAGTATCTTCATTTCCTAGTCCAAGTATGCTCGCAGTCTTCTGGATAAGTTCCGTATGCAGGATTGCAAACCTGCCTCCACACCCATGGAAAAAGGGCTTAAGTTGTCAGCCAAGTCAGACTCATCTGTCGTAGATGAATCATTGTTCAGGCAACTAGTGGGCAGCCTCATCTATCTCACTGCCACTAGACGTGACCTCAGTTTTGCAGTGAGCTACATTTCACGCTTCATGACAGCCCCCAAGGCTGATCATTGGGTAGCAGCGAAGTGTGTGCTGCGTTATGTGAAGGGCACTTCTGATTATGGACTTCTTTACTCAAGGAGTCACGATCCTAGACTCAGTGGTTTCACAGACTCAGATTGGGCAGGATCAGTTGATGACAAGAAATCCACCTTTGGGTATGTGTTCAGTTTGGGATCTGGTGCAGTCACATGGACTAGTAAGAAGCAACAGGCAGTGGCTCTCTCCTCGACAGAAGCAGAGTATCGGGGAGCAGTTAAGGCAGCTTGTGAGGCAGTTTGGCTTTGCTGGATGCTTGCTGATATGCAAATATCTCAAGCAGGTCCGACTCCCTTGTTCTGTGATAATCAGGGAGTTCTCAAACTTGCCAAAAATCCAGTCTTCCATGAAAGAACCAAGCATGTAAAAACTCATTGTCATTTCATCAGAAAGCTTGTTGAAGACGGATTAGTTCAGTTGCTGTATATTCCGACAGAGGACCAGACAGCCGATATCCTCACCAAGTCCCTTGGTCCAGATAAGTTTGTAAAATTCAGGGGGTCTCTTGGTGTAGTTGATAGATTGACCATTAAGGAAGGGTATTAGAATATTATTTCATGCTATTTTTAGTTAATGGTCAATAATGTAACTGTTTGTAATTATTTAGTAAGATCGTGTTTACGATCTTTTGCAAGTTTCTATGCTAGAAACTTGCCTTTCTTGTATATTTGTAAAACTATTTATCTGAGCTTGTGCTCATTGTTAATATATCAAGTTTTTACCAAATTACCTCTGTAATAATATTGGCGAGTTTTTTCTGCGGTCTGTTCTTCCAACGTTTGTGGGTCCCCTTTGGTTGACTCCAAGCAGACCAAACTTGTCATGTCTTCCATTTTCTAATTCAACACGTGGTCACGTGGAGGTGAGATCCAGCACCCAGCAGACATGAAATATTTTCCTCTTTTTCTCAAAATCCGTGTTCGGATGTTATGAGTATGATTTTTGTAATCTCGAGATTCGTGCCTTGAAATCTGTGATTCGGATTTGTCTCAAGATCTGTACCTCAAAATCTGGGTTCGGATTTTTGAGTCAGTATATTCTGTGCTTTCAGAATCTAAGCTTCGTAACCAGTGCAAGGGTTCTGTTCCCTATCTGTGTTGTCTATCTGCTTCAGTTTCTGTGCCAACTGCTTATAATTTGTTTTATCGTGTCTCGAAAAACGTGAAGTATGGCATCTTTGATCAACATCCTGTTGGAGAGTAGTCAGAAGTTCAACAGCAAAAATTACAACACCTGGAAGCAGCGAATGATGACAATCTTCGAGTATCGACGCCTTGACCAGCTAGTTCTGGGCAAATCTACACGCCCTCAAATGGCGGATAAAGATAAGGATAAATTCGATGAGCAAAATTGTGAAGTGGTGATGCTTATCAAGTTATCAGTCACCAATGATCAGCTGCCTCAGGATCCGTCTAGGAAATCAGCGAAAGAAATCTAGGATTTGTTGAAGGATCTTCATGAAACGTCCGACAAGAACCGTGTGTTCTTTTTGAAGAACATGCTTTTCTCGATCATGATGGATGAACAGATGTCTCTACAGGAGCATCTCACCAAAATCAAGGACATCCGTGATCAGTTGGAGGCGATTGGTCGAGACATGGACGAGGAAGATATGGTAGTCATCACTCTGAAAAGTCTACCACTCTTACGAGCACTTTATCGAGACACTTAACATTACTTCGACTAATGTTACCCTAAAGTTTTCAAATCTGTGCAACAAGCTTTTGCAACAGGATCGTTGGAGACAGCAGTTCGGTAGCAGTGCTAATTCCTCCTCAGAGTAGGCATTTACTGCCAAGTCCTTTCAGCAAAATAAGGGCACCAATCAGCCCTCTCAGCGATTCAGTCAAGTCAATCACAGGACCCTTCCAACAAGTACAACATCCAGTGCAATTACTGCCATAAGTTTGGCCATATGAAAAAGGATTGCCGGAAACGCTTGGCTGCTGCACAGTCCAAGCCTGAAGAATCAGCACCATCAGCGCATGTCGCAGAGCACTCTTAAGCAGAAGGAGTCTGCTTTCTACGCCTTTTAGGCCATCTCTTCTGCCTGATATTTTCAGATGCTCGTGGATCAATTATCAGATTTAGGGGGGGGCAACTTACTATAGTTAGGAAATTGACCATTAAAGGGGGGTATTACAATAAATTATATAGTTTCTATCACTATTGAAAAACTCGCGGAAAACGCGCATGACTTGCGAGTAATTGCGCGTCGTTTTCGGCGGCGAGTTTTAGTGTTGAAAACTCAGCTCGAGTTTTTTCAAAAACTCGAGGCGATTTTTGGCCAAAAACTCTCCTGAATCACCAAAAACTCACATGCCCTACTCTGAAAACTCAGCGGCAAGGAAAGTTATAAAATAAAACCTAAAAAACGTTTTTAGTTTGCTTTCATTCCAACAAATGGCGACCCGCGGCTCCACGAAACCCTAGCGCACGATGAGTCACAAAGCACCACAAACAATTGATCAATCCTTCTCTAATTCGACTGGAAGGGACGGCTACATTCTGAAATTTGCAGAGCGGTGGACCAGTTTGAGCATTATAATTGCATTTCAATTTTTCTTTTGGGGTTTGGCAGAGAAAAGCATTTAGATATTCGTGAACTATAAAAATTTCAGATGAAAGGAGATATTTTTGACGAACTGTAAAAATTTCGATGAACTGCCGACTTCCTTCCATCCCCCGTCGACCATTCCTCCCGATCCGCTAACATTTTTTTTAGCTTTCATTTATTTTATAGTTCTATATTACTTTTTGCTTTCGTTAGTCTTTAATCTTAGGAAGTTTTAATATACGTTTAACTTAGTTTTACATATGCTTTTAAATTTAGTTCTACTTTAGTTATTAATATAGTTTTAAATTAATAATTTAGTTTTAATTTAGAATTTCATTTTAATTTTAACTTAGTTTTTTAATGTAGATTTCGATTTAATTTAGAAAATTAATTTGGTATTAATTTAGAAAATTAAATTTAAATTAATTTAATCTTAATTTTAATTTAGATTTTACTTGGATTTTAATTTAGAATTAGATTTTGCCTATAAGGGAGTGGTTCAGTGGTTAAGTCGCTCGGTTGTAGTGGCAGCCACCAGAGTTCAAACCCCCGCTGGGCCAACGAGCTCGCGGGTTTGAAGTGTTCTTGCTAGGGGATGAGGTCCCCCGTGTTGTGGCCTTATCGGTTCATTGCTCTAGGCAAAAGCACTCGCGTGGAGCCGAAGGGCGTGTCGCACCAGCGTCGCCGGTCACGTTAAAAAGTTTACCAGCGCATTTTTTTTTTAAAAAACAATATTAGAATTAGATTTTTAGTTTAGATTTTATTTAGATTTTAATTTAGATTAAATTTTAATTTAACATTAGATTTTAATTTTGATTTTAGTTTAGAATTAATTTTAACTTTTAATTTAGTTTTACATTTTAGATTTGTATTTATTAGATTTTAATTTATATTTTAATTTAGAATTTAATTTTAATTTAGTATTAACTTTAGCATTTAATTTAGAATTAAATTTTGATTTAGTCTTACATTTTAATTATATTTAGATTTTAATTTAGAATTAGATTGTAATTTAGTATTAAATTGTAATTTATAATTTTATTTTGTAATTTAGTTTTTACTATTACTTTATTTTTAATCTAGCTTAACTAGTTTAGTTGTGATTATGCATTTTTAAATGTTCGATAAATTTGCCGAGTTTTTGCCAAGTCCCGAGGTTTTAAAAATTTTGGGTCTGCCGAGTTTTTGCCTAGTCCAAGTTTTTCAACTATGGTTTCTATAATGGTAAATTAGTTAGAGTTTCCTTTTCGTCTTTAGTTTAGTTTTTATCTCTTCTACTTTATTAGTTGTAGCTTTTTTGCTTTGTTGAGTGTCGTTTCCTTTGTGAAACTCCCATTCTATTTTTAGTCTTTGTAATCTCTTTATATAGAGCATTCGCTCTCTCTTGTAAAAGTATCTCATTCATTAATAATATTTCCATATTATTCTGAAAATAACACTTTGGACAGCATATTGGCAAGTTGTGTTGATATTTGGACTAGGGTTTGGCCCTAGATTGGAGCGCCACTTTCCAAGGAAGGAGCAAATTGCTACTTGAGGGTGAATTTGGTGTTTGACAAGAGCTAGGGTTTGATTTCATCTTCAGAGTTAGAACAGCAGCAGATCAGATCCGTACACCCTTGATTATGGAGCAATTTGGTGCCCTTGATCACTATTGCTTAGGCTTTCACTTGAAGCGGATTACCCTTGAAGGGTGATTTTGGTATTGGTGGACAGATTTGTATTTCTTATGATTTCTGATTTGGAGCAGACCTGATCACTACTCTGTAGCAGCACATTGTGGATATTCGGTGTCATCATTGGCTAGGGTTTCAATCTCAAAGTTGGCGCCATACCCTCGAAGGGCGATTTCCTCTTTGGAGCTCATGTTGCTGTGGTTTTTGGTATATACAAACCATTTGGTTTATTACTGATTTGAGCAGCAGGTTGCTGGGCAAGTTTGCTATGTATTGGCCCATGCATTTGATGTACTTCAAATCTTTATATTTCTGATTCATAACAGCAGTACTGTTCTCAATTTTCTGAATGTGTTGTGAGAATTTGATGGACATATAATATGTATTTCATGTGATACTGTTCCTGTGATATTGGATGAGTCCTTTAGCATGATATCTTGATGTTTTCTGGTATTTACATTGGCTGTCATAAGTATAAAATCAGACTGGAAATAAAAATCAGAACTTAGGGTTTGTGCAGAAATAAAGAAAAATCAGAATTTTAGGACAGATCCCTATTTTAGATATTGCAGCTGGGTATACAGAAGCAAAGCCATTGAGCTTTGACTATTCAAATTTCAATCCTCTTTCTGGGTATGCAGAGTAAGGCTAATATTGACTTAACTATTCAGCGACTCAGCTGATTTCTTCCTGTAGCTAGTAATCCAAGAATCACATACATTTGAAAAGGGGTATGTTTTTACTGCTGGAGAACTTCTCCTCAGAATAGCTCAAACTAACTCAAGTGTGCATTAGCGTGTGAGCCCAAGTATCACCAGCTCAAAATCAGAAACAAAATAATCAAATGCATTATGGCATTAATAAGCTAGACTGAATTAGATCTATGAACTGCAAATCTTTGAACCACCTAGCCAACTACTTATGCAAAACAAAAAAAAAATGTGTATTTCAGCCCAATAGGGTTCACATTAGTATAATTGTTTGGAAAACTCACATACTGTGTCAATCATGAAAAAAATACTATAAGTTACAAAGAATTGTAGAAAATAACCCTAATAATGATAATCTACAAATTGAGACTAAGAAAAAGCTTAATTCTTGAGGTTTTGATATCGACATTGAGTAAAATTTAAATGAATAATTTGCAAAATAAACAGAACAAATATCTAAAAGTGATCAGGGTCCCAGGAGACATCTGAGGGACAACACTTGAAATTGTTATAACATAGATATATTATATGCAGAAGTAATATTAAACAAGTATATAGAGAGACAAGAATTAACATTCAAGGAATGACATGTAGGAAAGATGTTATGTAGATGGCATATTCTTGAAGAGATGTATGGCTACCTTCCTCTAGCCACATCTTGCCTATGCTTGCTATCTATCTGGATGCAAATACATAATCATACAATGTCGCAGAAAACAGAGAATCATTACAGAAGCTGTAATGGTGATTCTATAACAGTTGCCCTTACACAGATGCCTCTTCACCTTCCGTCAGTTGACACTGAACCATGTCAAATGTAATGGTACGAGTCATGTTGGGGAATGTGCCCCTCTAAGGATGGGAAAAGCAATCCTGCTGGCACCCGTGGGTACCAAATATGGAGAGTTAAGCTTATGGTTTGGAGTTTGGACCATAAGTAACTAAGACAATGATGTGTCCAATGACGCATGCCACATGAGGTTTGGTGCACACTCAAATGACACCATGTTCAACCTTTCCAAGAATGCCCCACACCACTGGAACTATTGGTGCAGTATCAGACAAAAGTGGAGTAGTGACCTAGGAGATAGCGCAAACCGTGGGAGGTGGTTATGTTTTACTCTGACCATGAGAATGGGCTTGGCAGTATCACTGGTACTGTATTTGGAGCTGCTACTTAGATCAAAGAGAATACAAAGAAAAGGTATAATACCTAAGGGTTTGATATTCTAGTTGAATAAACTTTTAGTTAAGAACTTGAAAAATAAACTGTAAATTATGTAAGAGTGACTTAAAGATATTAGAAGATTTACTAGCTTTAGGTTTAGCATTGCTGTTAAATAAATTTAGTAAAGAATTTACAAGATAAGCAATTAAATATAGAAGACAATCTAAGAGTATGATATTTACATGAGTAAATTTTCGGTAAAGAATGGGTTTGACATTTTTGTTGTGTAAATTTCTAGTAAAGGATCAGCAAATAAGCAGTAAATTATGTAAGGGAGGAGTTAAAGATGTCAAAAGGTTTTCTTAGGGTTTGATTAAGCTGTTGACTTAATCTTCAGTATAGAATACAAAATAAGCAGCAAAATATAGAAGACAATCTAAGCATGCAAAGAATTGTTTTTGGTACAGAAGGATTCTTATAACCATAAAATAGGATGAAATTTTTTTAGTCTCCCATTCAAAAAAATAAGATCCATATGTATTACAGGGTTTGAGGAAAACACAATATTACTAATAGTCTTTTTCAAGTGACTTGAACACATTTTGTAGGAAAACTAGGACAATTTAGCAATTAACAAATATAGCTTTTAAATTTTTTCTTTCAAAAATAAGGTAATTCGCAAAAATTGCCCATAAGAAATTACCTATTATAGTAAGATATTTACGTGAGTGCATTCTCAGTACAGAATGGGCTAAAAAATTTCATTGAGTAAATTTCCAATATAAATTTAGCAAAACAATAAGTAAAAATATGTAAAGGGGGGTTTGAGATACTGAAAGATAAACTTAGGCTTTGATATAGCTGCTGACTCAAGTTTCAGTAATTTTTTTTTAAAACAGAAATATAGGTGGTCTGAGGGTGCAATATTTATGGAAATACATTTTCGGTAGAATAGATTCAATAAACAAAAAGCAAATGGCATCTACAGGGGCTTCGGCGTCTACAGGATCTTCAGTGTCTACAAGAATTGCGAGGTCTGCATGTGTAGTGGCATGGCCTTCTTCAGCTAACACTTTCGGTTTTTTTCCCTTGTGTGGCACAGATGTTTTTGTTAATGGCTCTACTGGACAAGCTTCACTTGGGGCATAAGTGATTTACCCTAATCCAATCAAGGGTAAGGGCAGGGCTGTGACTGGTGTTAGGGTTGCGTCCAGCCCTTACCCCCATTCTTTTGTTGTCTCAGTTATTGATGTTTCTGCTGGAGCTGGATTTTCGAGGATGTGGGGTTTCAAACTTTCAACTATTCAGCCCCTCCTTTAATGTGGAAATATGACAAAATCTCACAGCTGTTTTTGGGCCCAGAGGTGTTAGAGGAGGAGGCACATTATTCTGAAAGTTAAATGAGTTTGGTCTGCAGATTTCATCATCTTTGGCCGATTTTAGTGGACCTTCATGCATGGATTTCTATGCTCAAGATTTTTTTTAATTGTCATTTGTGGATCAGTGGAAGATTAGAAGTTTCTTTTAGAAGCCGATACTTGATCTTGGGATAAGGCAATGTTGTGTATGACGCATTCATATCTAGATTTTGTTCCTTCCTCTAAGACCACCTCTTTGGCTCCAGTTTGGGTCCGCCTGCCGCATCTCCCTCTTCAATTTTGATTCTTTTCCAATTTGAAAGCTATCGGTAACCCCTTGGGTAAGTTTTTGTCTTAAGCTCCAGAGACTAGCATGCGGTCCCATCTAACTTTCGCCAAGACCCTGTTGAGTTGAATCTTCTGGGATGTTTATTGGAGGAGATAAAGCTCAAAGTGGGGGAGTGCATCTAGAAGCAACGGTTAGATTATGAGAGTCTTGCTTTTTATGTCAATCATGCTTCTTGTATGGTCATTTGGCGGAGGCTTGGTTGCATAAAAGGATAAAGGGTAGTTCGGAAGCTTCTTGGTGGAAAGGTGCAAGTCATCACCATCAGATGGTTCTAATTGCTTCTCAATCTTTGGCTTCATTGCATTAGGCTTCTCCTTGTCAGGATTTGGTTCTCCCTCCTGCACAAGTTGCTTCCCCTTTGGGTTCTCCTCTCTAGGTTTTGGATGCTTTGCGATCCTCTTCTTTGGTTCACTTCCTCCTCTTGCCCTTCGAGGGAGAGTTTAGATTCCCACTCATTGGTCTCTTCTTGGCCTTGCCTCCTTGACTTTCAATTTGGCCCCCAAGCGTGTGTATTTGGAATGTTCGGATGGTTGGAATATTATTATTGATAGAAGATCCATAGCTCAAAAAAAAATTAGTCTAATGATTCTCAAATCTCACAATAAAATTGTGTTGGTGTGATGATTTATCCTCTACGTGAGAGTGGTTATGTGTTTTTAATATTTATCTATAGTATTTTTTCTTTGTTGTTTTTCCTGTTTTTAGCTTCTTGAGCGAGGACCCCTATAGAACCCCTAGAATTTAATCAAAAAAAAAAAAGAATGGATTTGATATTTTCATTGAGTAAATTTCTAGTAAGAATTTGCAAAATAAGCAATAAAATATGTATGGACCAGTTTAAGATATCAATAGATTTGTTTGATAGAGCAGTTTCACTAAATTTTTAGTACACAATTTACAAAATAAACACTAAGATATAGAATGTGCACATTTCAATAAAGGATGTGTTTGATATTTTCATTTAATAATTTAGTGAAACTGCTCTATCAAACAAATCTATTGATATCTTAAACTGGTCCATACATATTTTATTTTACAAATTAAACACTAAAATATAGAATGTGCACATTTCAATAAAGGATGTGTTTGATATTTTCATTTAATAATTTTCCAGTAAAGCATTTACAAAATAAGCAGTAAAATATGCAGAATTGTTTGACAAAGTGGCATTGCCACAAAGGACTACGCAAAATGTTTTAATTTTACAATGCCTAAAAGATAAGCAGTAGAAGATAACTATAGTTATGATGATCTAAGGATTGATACATAGAAAAAGAAATTAGTAAGTTTGTTAGGATTTGGCAATGCAATTTCGTAAAGAATTTGCAAGATAATCAATAAAATACCTACTAAGAGAATACATAAAAAAAGTCTAATTACTAAGAACTATAGATTTGATATTTTCATTGACTAATTTTCACTAAAAGAGTTGCAAATAAGCAGTAACACATGTAAAGGTGAGCTAAAAGAGTTACTAGGGTTTGATATTCACTTTACTAAATTTTAAGTAAAGAATTTACAAAATAAACAGTCAAATGTGTTAAGGCAGGTGTCCAACAGGTTGTGCTGTAATGATAAAGTGGTGCATTCAAAAAGAGAGTGACTCAAATTTGAATCCCTACATCACAATAGGGCAAACCTCAACTCAGCAGACATGGGCATGTAATAACAAAAATTTCAATTAAGAATTTACAAAGCAATTCATAAAATATAGAATACGATCTAGGGGATTTGATATTTATGTGAGTATGTTTTTGGTAAAGAATTTACAAAATAAACCGTAAACCATGTAAGGTCAAATTAAAGGATATCAAGTAATTAACTAAGGGTCTGATATAGTTGTTGACTAAATTTTCACAAATGAATTTACAAAATAAACCATAGTTGAAAAACTCATAGAAAACTTGCATGACTTGCAAATATTCACAACTCATTTAGGCTTGTGAGTTAATTGCAGAATAACTTGCCAAAAACTTGCAACATCAGACTAAAAACTCAGCCAGCGCTGCATAAATTGTTTCCACCCAAAAAAAACCTCATTTTTAGCATTATCTTTTTTAGTATTTGAGCTCTTTTTTTCATGCATGCACCATGAAGTTTGTGTGGTCTCAAAGGCCTTAATTTCAACGTGGTGACGGGGACTCAAACGCTCAATCCACCCTGTATCGCGATAGGATAAGGGCCAGGGGCTCTACCCTTAGACCCCGACGTGGGACACTACCCCTCAACGCCCATGAATGGCACTGCCCCTCAACCCCACTGGGTGCTCTGCCCTCAAACCCCACCCTAGTTTTAAAAAGCAAAACATAAAAAATTGTTTTGGGCCCATGTTTTCTACGGATGAAATTTGTAAAATATTAATATGGATATGCAATTTATAATCACATGACACTGTGATATGAATTGAACTCGTTTTTTTATCTATAAATGAAAGAAAAACTACTTATGAAATTTGTGCATTCAGTTTTATGCATGTTTTTTAAGATTATTTTACAAACTTATGTGTTTTTATTTTTAATGTTTGGAAATTTTGCCAAGCTTTTGCCAAATTTTTTCCTTGGTTTTTGATAAATCTGAATTTTTGAAAACTTTTGGGTTTGTCACATTTTCCTCAAGTCCAAGTTTTTCAACTGGGAAATAAACAGTAAAAAAGAGAATATCAAACATAGAACATATTAAAATGTGTGACATAATGTCTCTTCTTCGAAATTAAACCAAGATAAAACCCAAACGCCCACCAATACATTTTCCGTGGATTTTGGGAATTTTGCACTAAGAAAATGGGATTATAATAATAAATTAAGAGGGACTCAAGTAAAGTTATAATATAAAATAAGAAGGTCTCTCGTAATTAAAGTTTATTTTAAATAATTCCTCTCAAATATTAATCAAGTGTCATGAAGGAAATTTGAAGAGTTACGTCTTTTGGAGGGAAACTATATTTGAGAGAGACCCGGCAAGAATAAGTAAAATATTGATTAACCAATGTACTTTCTAATTTCTACTCCTTGTTGGAGCATTGGACTTTGGTTCAATTAATCCGAGGATGAAAACCCTCTAGGTCTAGAATTGGAGGACAAAAACCCACAATTCCTTGGAGTGATTTCATACAAAAGTCACCATTGGGCTGAATTGTTGAAATTGTTTTGGTTTGGTGTGAGATTTATCTGATTATTTTGAAAAATGAATGAGAGATTGGTTTATATATTTTAGTAATCGATTTTCTTCTAGCGGCTGTTCCCTTTGGAAAACATAAGCCATACCAATCTGCCTTGGCTGTATTATTTGAAAAGGGCGATTCATTGTTTATTGGCTGCGTAACCTTTTATCACCTTGCTGGCCGCCAAAGAAAACCATGCCGTACAGTTCCAGAATTCCTAGTTGACCGCTCAGCTGGAATGATCAATCCTTCTTAACTCTGATCGCTGCCAAAAAGGAGGTTTCTATTGATATAAAGGGACCTAACAGTCTGTTTGGAGGTTGCAGTTGGATTCTTTGATGCAGGCCGTACGATTTATTTGAGATTTCTGTTTATTGTTGCAGTCTGCTTATGATCTTACAGTTTGATATGACTGTTGATTAAACTTTCAATAAAGAATTTTACAAAATAAACGGTAAAATATAGAAGATGAAATGCTGAACATAATCTCTAGATGTGATGTTAACGTGAGTCAAATAATTTAGACTAAGAATTTGTAGGCTTGTAGTCTAGGTGGTAAAATATGTAAGGAATGAGTTAAAAGATATTAAATATATTTACTTAGGGTTTAACAAAGGTGTTTGTCTAAATTTTTAGTAAGGAATTAAAAAAAAATCAGCAAAGCATAAAACATAAAATACAATATGAGGATTTGACGTTATGTAAATACGTTTTCATTGAAATTTAAGCGATACAAATATGTGTCAAAAAATTCACAGGAAAAACATTAAAAATTTAGGTTTACCTTAGATCTAGGTCTGCCATAAGACACAGAAAATATCGACATCTTTGAAGGCTGTCTAATGCCTGCATCGATGACAACTCCGACGACAGAATTCGCGTCAGTTGACGGAAGAGCGAGCAGAGGCCTAATTTCGTCGTCAGGCAGAGCATCTGCGTCCATTTTGTCGTGCATTATCTTGTCGTTAATGGGCGTGAGATCGTTAAAGTTCTTAGGGCTTGACGAGTGTCGAGGAGATTTGAACGACGAGGAAGTTCTCAAATAGGTCGGGAGTTCGAGACTCGTCTGCTTTAAAACTTCGGAGCAGGGCTGTATTTCGGCTTCTGCTGAAGTGGCTTCAGATGCTGGGCTTAAGGGAGAAGACATTTTTCGCTTCTGTGTCTGTATAGTAGCTACTCCCGCCTTCTTTAAGTTGAGGCAAAGGACTGAAAATATTTTCTCCGGCGTAGGTAAGATTATTTTTCATCTGTAAGCGCCGATTTCAATGGGGAAGTTACTAAGCTCACAACAGTGACTCGGGGATTTTTTAAGTCCAATATTTATAAGGATGACATCTAGTTGAAATATGCGTTTTATAGCAAAGAAGTACTCATCCAAAAAAAAAAAAAATTATTATTAATTTGCCAATTAATTTTTTTTTTAAGGGTTTTATATCAAACCCACATAATCACGGAAGCAGCTATTCTCCCACAAAACTGCATGCCTAAGACATCATAACATACAAATCACCATATAAAATGGCATCATAACATACAAAACGGCATACCAAAAATGAAGGATGGGACCGCCAGGGCCGTTGTGTTGCATACGGAAAGGAATGATGGGCCTGCGAGCATCGTTCAATTTAACGGCAACCATTCCCTTTACTGAATTCCAGCACGCGAATTTCGTGTCAAACGTTGTCGGGACTTCTTAAACCGAAGCCGACATTTCTTCTTTTTTTGGTCGTATTTTCTCCATCGTTGTTGTGTATTTCGCAAGGAAAGAGAAGGGGAAATATAGCAGGGAAGGAGAGAAAAGTTGCCGCTAAAACGGAAGCAACGAAAGTGAGCAGTGGAGGGAATCCAGCAGGAGGAGTTAGGAGTTTTAGGTGAGGGGTGAGTAAGAATGCAATGAGTTCGATTTTTTTTCTTTCTCACTGTTGTTTGGGGTTTTAAAATAATTTTGGTTCAATTAACATGCAGCTTCTTTAAAATAAGTTTGGTTCAATTAACAGGCCACTTAATTATCAAATTGTGCATAGATATTTACATCTTGTCTTAGGTTTGTGCATAAATATTTACATCTCATTTTGCACGTTAGGATTTAACTGTATATATAAACTTCTTGGTTAAATTACACATTGTGTTGTTGAACCTGCACAAGTTTAGTTCATGGTTCACAAGATGTGTTTTTGTGGTCATTTAAGGTTATCTCAAGGGAATGGTTGGATTTCACAATTGTTATATTTACATAACAGAGGTATGTCCACCCCAACAAAAGGGTATTCCTCATTTTGTGTTGTTGTGGGGTTGTGATAGGATTTTATTGTATATGTGAAGTTGCAGGTTGAACTACACATTGTGTTGTTCAACCTACACAAGTTTAGTTCATGGTTCGTAAGATGTGTTTTTCTGTTCATTTGAGGTTATCTCAAAAGAATGGTTGGATTTCACAACCTTTCTCTCTAGGTAATAGATGTATGTGCATCCCAACAAAAGTGTATTCCTCATTTTCTATTGTTGTAGGATTGTGATAGGATTTTGTTGTATATATAAAGTTGCAGGTTGAACTACACATTGTGTTATTCAATGTGTGTAAGTTTAGTTCATGGTTTGTAAGATGTGTTTCAAATGTGTGCCTCTCTTAGTCGACTCAAATATTGATTCAAAATGTTTTCAATAGATTGAAACAACATGTTATTGATTTGAGGTTTGTGGCAGCAATGGAAGGACATAATTGGTCATTTGAGGTTATCCCAAAGGTATCGATGTATTTCACAACCTTTCTCTTCATGTAACATATATGTATGCACCCCAACCAATGTGTCTTCTCATTTAAGTGTTCTTTCATGCTTCTATGCAAATAATTATATTTCATTTTGTATGTTAGGATTTCACTATATAAATAAACTTCTTGGTTGAACTACACATTGTGTTGTTCAACCTACACAACTTTACTTCATGGTTCCTAAGATGTATTTTTCTTTTCATTTGAGGTTATCTTAAAGGAATGGTTGGATTTGACAACCTTTCTCTTGAGGTAACAGAGGTATGTGCACCCCAACAAAACAATATTCCTCATTTTATATTGTTGTAAGGTTGTGATAGGATTTCGTTGTATTTATGAAGTTGCAAGTTAAACTACACAATGTGCTATTCAACCTGCACAAATTCAGTTCATGATTCGTAAGATGTGTTTTTGTGCACATTTGACGTTATCTCAAAGGAATGGTTTGATTTAACAAATTTTCTCTTAGGGTAACAGAGGTATGTCCACCCCAACAAAAGTATATGTAGACACCTGAAATTGACCATTTTACTTTCATCACCTTGTCAATACCACCTCTTGTGACACACTTTGTCCTAAGACCCTTTCATGACTTCTTCCATCATTCCCTTAGTTAAATATATTATATTTATTTAACTAATCCATTTTTATCCATTTATCCTCTCTAGCCAATTAATTAAATAAATTGTATTTATTTAATTAATCTATTTTCATCCATCACCTAAATTAAATAAATAAATAAAATTTATTTAATTAATCCATTTATCCCTTTAGCAAAAAAAAAACTTTTGTGGTAAGTACTACCAAGGGGGCAACTCCCTTGATATAAAAAGGATCCAAATAAGATAGAATGCATGCCCTTGCCACAAGGGGTGTAACAACAAATAGCACAAAGTCACACCATCAAAAATCCCTACTCTAGAAAATAAAATGCGAAAAAGTTGTGTTCTAGACGGCCTCAAAGCTAAAAAGTATGTTTTCTATCCACTATTATCCTTTTTCTGTTGCAAGTATGTGCCTAACCGGTGTTGTCATTGATGTCAACATATCTGTGTTGTCATTGGTGTCAATTGTGCTCTTATTTTGATGCTTGCTTGTAATGAGTTAGATGCTTTGCACTGGCTTATATAAGTGTTGGAGATAATGAGTAAGTGATTCTGATATTGAGTTTCCAAGTGCTTTTGAGAAAATTTGCTCCTCCGGTGAAAACAATATGTTGAAGAGTATTTATGTTTACCGAAGAACAATCCAATAGATTGCTCTGCATTTCTTGTAGATTAAATATCTTTGTCTACGGATTGGAATTTATTTAGAGGCATATATGAAGATGCTATATCTCAAGTTTGAGCCTTCGATATGGAGATTTGAGAGAGTTTTGTTCACCAGAGTAAAAACTATTTTTCTGTGCATTCAGTGGTGACAGGGAGAAAGTATTTTGCTCTGCATTCCTCCGCATTGAAGTATTATGATCTGTGGTTCATGAGTTAAGTCTAAAATGATGATAAGTACTTTCAACTCCAATGGTTCATGATTTGGTGGTCTGCAAGCTATCTTTTCTCTATGACAGTAGCTGACAGTGTTGTTTATGTGCTCCAATTTGAAGAATCTTCTTGACATAATGGTTAGAGATTGTGCAGTTGTTCCTGGTGATTACAATGTGTTTGTGGATGTCTCCCAATCGTGTTCCTACCTTTGGTTTGGTCCGCAAAGAGAAATTTGGATCGTGGATGAAGACTGTTCGTAGAAGACTTAATGTTAACACCAGTCTTGGCCAACTTGGTTGTTTTCATTACTTGCAGAGATACATTGAAGATTGCGGAAGCGTGTCGTGACGTGGAAGATTGCATTTGAGTCCCAGCTAAGGCATAACATGATCTACATACATCTTTAACTTAGCAATTTTTGTTTAGGTCCAGACCTATTTCTATGTATGTTTGTAATGTTGACCTTGGAGATTGTTCCAATGGTTGATGAATGTAATGTCGACCTTGATGTACATTTCAAGGTTGATGAATTATATAAAAGCATGTAATGTAGTTGCAAAAAAAATGTCCTTGTGTGAAAATGAAAAGATAAGTGCAAAGGTGTAAGAAGAGCAGAGCAGAGGAGTTATACTGTGCTTCAATGGAATTGAACTCAGGCATGGATTAAATGCTATCAAATTTTAGTTCACCACCCATTGGCAATGTGCCACCCTTTGGTAGTGAACCACCCCTTGGCAGTGAGTCAATCTTCGCAGTGAGACCTAACTTTTGCAGTGAGCCTTTGTTTTTCGGTATTGCTATAACATATATATATCTCTGTGGGCTAATCACCCACCATGGTTTTTCCCTTATAGGGTTTTCCACGTAAAAAATCTGGTGTCTCATGTGTTGATTATGTTGTTGTGTTGAGTTTTTCAATTCATGCTTTCATGGTTAAATCTGAATAACAGTAAACAAGTGTTTGATGTGTTTATGTTCATAAGAGGTTAAAGTTTTTTGAGACAACTGATTCACCCCCCCCTCTCTCATTTTTTTGGTGCATTTCAACAATTGGTATCAGAGCAAAGTTCTTCGGAAGTGAGCCTAACAGATTGAGGTAGATCCAGGATGTCTTACAGGAAGGAAGCTTCATAGTTTGATGAAACAAATTATGCTCTCTGGAAGGTATGCATGAAAAGCCATCTCCTTTGTCTTGGTTATAGAGTGTGGAAAGTGACAGAAACATATTATACCATGCCTTAGAATGGTTTGACAATTGAAGATGAAATCATAGAATATGAGTTGAATATAAAAGATAGAGACACTCTATTAAGTGCCTTGTCCAACACAGAGTTGATAAAGGTCATGGATTTGAAAACTGCTCGTGAAGTATAGGAAAAGTTGAAAAATTTGTATGAAGGAGATAAGTCTGTAAAAAGTGCCAAATTACAGGGTCTGAAAGCGAAATATGAGGGTCTAAAGATGAGCGAAGATGAGAACATAATAGCCTTCATGCAAAAGGTTGATGAAATTGTTAATGGAATAAAAGGATTAGGAGGAACTATTGATGAGAAGGAAGTAGTGATGAAAATTCTCAGGTCATTACCTAAGTCCTATAGTCACAAGGTAGCTGCAATTGAAGAAGTAATGACTGTACAGGATGTCACTAAGGATCAGTTGCTAGGAAAGCTTACAGCTTTTGAAATGAGAGAGTTTGGTGATACTCTGCCAAAGATTGAAACTGCTTTCAAAGCTAATACTTCAGAGAAGATCTCCAGAGCTGAGAAGTACAAAGTGGAATCTGATGATGAGCTTGATGAAATTTAAGCCAACTTTGTTGAGAGACTGAAAAGAGGCTCTGATAAGTATAAAGGCAAATTACCTTTCAAATGTTTTTCATGTGGTAAGGTTGGTCACTACGCTTCTAGATGTCCTAAAAGAATTGAAAGGAATAGAAAAAGATTTGAAAGTAAACCTAGTGTTCCATCCAAAGAAATGTTACTATGTTAGAGATTTTGATTATGAAGGAGTAATAGATGATGAATCTGATGATGCTAGTACTAGTGCAAATGAGTGCTTGTTAATTGCTATTAAAGAAGAACCTGTGTCTACTAATACTACTAGCTGTGTGAAAGAAGAAAACCTAGTGGAAGAAAGTGCTTTGGTTGTTCAAGTTGAGAAAGATAAGGATGAATGGATTACTGACAATGGATATTCACATCACATGACCAGTGATAAAAGTAAGTTTGTGAGTTTGGAAAAGTATGATGGAGTACTGGTTAGGTTTCAAGATAATGTTGTTGCAAGTATGAGGATAACCAGTGTTGTCATTGATGTCAACATACTCATATTTCATTAATGAGAAGGATTGGATGAGCTGTGTGCTGAGGATATTGAGAGAATAAGTCTCAATCAGGAATAATGAAGAACAGTGATGACAAGAAGGCAAAAGTCTTCAATAGGTTGAGGATCAAAGGATGCAGTTTAAAGGGTTTGTAGATATGAGTCTTGAGATGTTCTAGTCAAGATTTTAGAGGTTCGCATGAAAATCTGAAGAAGTTATAGTCACTCAAGTAGAACTAGTTCCGACAGGTGTTCAGAGGTGACAGAGGGTCACAGAAAGGTCCGGTGAGATCCGGTATTGCATTATCTCATCCTACGGATTAGAGGTAGTGTTGAAGAAGTCCGTGTGAAGTGACAACTAGATTTGTTCATGGTTTGGAGGTCTGAAGGCACCTTTTTCATTATGACAGTGATGACAGACTGTGTCCTTGAAGTTCCAGATGAAGAAGAGAAGAATTCTAGTAAGCCGATAAAATGCGGATGTTCTTGATGACTCAGGAAAGGTTTTGGTGATCTTTGGATCATGTACAATTCTTATTGGCGGTCCACATTAAAGTTTGAGTTTGCATTTGAAGAATAACCACGGATATTGGTGTTCTTCCTAAGACAAGCCGACCGGATGTATTACACATCTTGCGAACGATCTCACAGGTGTTTGCCGACTTAGATGATTGTTCCTAAGTCGATGCCTTGTATAAATAAGCGATTGTGATTTCATTTTAAAGTGTGTCTTGGTGTGGATGAGTGTGGCTTAGCGAAGAAGAAGAGCGAAAGGCAGAGCAGGAGTTTTCGAGCTTAAATGGAACTGATCCAGGCATGGTAAAGATGTCAATCTCCAGTTCAAGTTTGTAATACTTGTTACTTTGTAGACAGTGTGTCTCTTATAGGCAGTGTGCCTCTTGTGAGCAGTGTGCTCGGGCAGTGAGCCCTAATTAGCATGTGCCATCTATTTTTCTTATTCTTCTAACAGAGAATAATCCTTGGGTTAATCACCCCGTGGTTTTTCCCTTGACCGGGTTTTCCATGTCAAAATCTTGGTGTCTCATGTGTTGATGTGTATTTGCTCTGGTGTTTATGCTTTATGCTTTCATGAGTGATTAATTGATATGTTATTATATAACAAGAGGATTTAAGTAGAAGCAAGTTTTTGTACAACTGATTCACCCCCCCTCTCAGTTGTGTGCCCTAGATCTAACAATTGGTATCAGAGCCAAGTTCCTTTAAAAAAGAACTTAACCGCTTGAAGAGATCCAGGATGTCGTCATACAAGAAGGATAGTCTGAAGTTTGATGGAACCAACTTCTCTCTTTGGAAAGGTCGCATGAAATGTCACTTGGAGTGTATGGGAAAGGCGTACTTGTCCATGGTCACAAAAGCATATACACCTCCACAGGGTGGTCCGACAACTCTAAATGAAATCACAGATGCTGAAAATAATCTGCAGACTAAAGAGGCTCTTCTAAGCGCATTAACTGACTCAGAGCTCTCAAATGTTATTGACTTGCCAACTGCCTATGAGATCTGGATTAAACTGGAACTTCTGCATGAAGGAGATGAGTATGTTAAGAGTGCAAGGTTGCAGAGTCTCAAAGGGAAATTTGAAAGACTGAAAAATGAGAGATAATGAAAATATTACTACCTTTATGCCAAGAGTAAATGAGATGGTGTGTGGAATTAGGAATGCTGGTGGAGTTTTGGATGAAAATAAGATTGTTGGCAAAATTCTCATATCCCTTCCTGCTGCCTACAAAATCAAGGTTGCTGCCATTGATGAATTCAGAGCCCATACAACTGTCACAATAGACCAATTGGCTGGCAAACTGGCTGCATTTGAAATGACCGAGTTTGGAGATGATCCCCCCAAGACTGAATCTGTATTCAAAGCCAGTGCCTATGTGAAAGGTAAACAAAGTTTTGATCCGGGAGAAAACTCTTCAAGGAAGTTGTCATGGTATGATCAAGCAAGAAGAGACATGGAAGTGGAAGAAGCAGAAACAGCTCAACTTGAAGCCCTCATTGCAAAGAGACTGCCAAGAGGATCCGGTAAGTATGAAGGAAAATTACCCTTTAAGTGCTTCAATTGCAATAAGATTGGTCATTTTGCCTCAAGATGTCCAGAAAGATCTACAAGGTCAAATTCTAATAGACAAAGGTTCCAAAACAATTGTTATTATGTTCATGAAGAAGATGATAATGAAGGAGTAACAGATGATGAATCAGAGATAGGAAACAAATTCAGAAATAAATGGGTGTTTATTGCCATCAAGGAAGAAGATCCAATATCCTCTGAATCTATCAATCATAAGGTTGTAGAAAGAGCTTTGGCTGCCCAAGTTGAAGAGAAGGATGATTGGGTTATTGACAGTGGATGCTCTCACCATATGACAGGTGACAAGAACAAGTTCTTAGATTTTGAAAGGTATGAAGGAGGAATGGTAAAGTTTGGTGATAATTCTGCTGGTAGAATCAGAGGAAGAGGAACTATTTCTTTTAATGGAAGAAACAAAACTGGTAATGTGCTGTATGTTGAAGGTTTGAAGCACAATCTTCTCAGTGTTGGACAGTTGGTGGACAAAGGCTATGATCTTCGATTCAAGGATGGAAAATGCAAAATCTTTGAAAGATCCAGAACAAAGATTGCATCCAGTACTCAAACAAAAGGTAATATCTTCCACTTGGTTGGTGCTGGTAAAAGTTGTCTGTTTGTTCAAGTAGATCAGAGTTGGTTATGGCATAGAAGGATGTGTCATGTAAATTTTGATAACATCATCAAGATAAGTAATACTCAGGCTGTAAGAGATCTTCCAAAATTGGTAAAACCTGCAAACAGTTTGTACAAAGAATGTCAGATGGGTAAACAAAGTAGAGTCGCATTCAAAAGCAAGGATCAGTCCTCTACCAGATTATTGGAATTAGTTCATATAGATCTATGTGGTCCTACAAGAATCAAGAGTATGCAAGGTGATAGATATTTCACGTTACTGATTGATGACCATTCCCAGATGATGTGGGTTACCTTTCTGAAAAAGAAATCAGAAGCTTTTGAGAAGTTCAAAATCTTCAAGGCTATGGTAGAGAATCAAACCAGATTAAAACTGAAATGTCTGAGGTCTGATAGAGGTGGTGAATTCGCATCCGGTGAATTCATAGATTTTTGTGAGAAGCATGGTATAAAGAGACAGTTATCTGCTCCTAGGACTCCACAGCAGAATGGAGTAGTTGAGAGAAAGAATCGGACCATCCAGGAAGCATCCAGGACAATGATGATGGAAGCAAATGTTCCCCATATGTTTTGGAGAGAAGCTGTCAGCACTGCAGTCTACACTCTCAATCGAGTTCAAATCAGAAGCAACACCAGTAAGACTCCTTATGAACTTTGGTTTGGCATCACTCCTACTGTGAGATATTTCAGAGTATTTGGTAGCAAATGTTACATTAAAAGAGATGAAGATCTAGGAAAGTTTGATGCTAGAAGTGATGAAGGAATATTCTTGGGTTACTCTACTCAAAGCAAAGCATACCGATGTTATAACAAGAGACTAAGAAAGATGATAGAAAGTACAAATGTGAAGGTTGATGAGGGAATAGAGAAACCCTAAAGCTTTTATGAGTATGATGAAGATGATCAGAATGATGTTCTGGTTCAAGGAGCTCAATCCTCTCCTAAAAGTCAGATTCAGACTGATCCGGTAAATCAGGAAGAAGAGATAGATCTGAATGAGCATGATCAAGAAGCAGAAGTGCAAGAAACTCCTAAAGTTCCAAGGTATGTAAGACTGAACCACTCTGAAGATCAGATCATAGGTGACAAAAGCAAAGGTGTGCAAACTAGAAGGAATGTTGCTCAAAATTTAGATGAATGTTGTCTAATTTCAAAGATTGAACCTAAGACAATAAATGAAGCCTACAATGATGAAAATTGGACCAAAGCAATGGAAGAAGAGTTAATGCAAATTGAGAAAAATCACACTTGGGATCTTGTTTCTAGACCTAGAAACAAGAATGTGATTGGAACCAAATGGGTCTTCCAGAACAAACTAAATGAAGTTGGTGAAGTAATCAGAAATAAGGCCAGATTAGTCTGCAAAGGCTACTCTCAAATAGAAGGGATTGATTTTGAAGAAACCTTTGCTCCAGTGGCAAGAATTGAAGCAGTTAGACTATTTCTTGCATTTGTTGCCTTCAAGGATTTCAAAGTGTATCAGATGGATGTCAAATCTGCTTTCCTGAATGGTGGCTTAGAGGAAGAAGTGTACATTGAACAACCAGATGGATTTCAGTTATCTGAGCATGGTGATATGGTTTGCAAATTAAAGAAGTCACTATATGGTCTAAAGCAAGCTCCAAGAGCATGGTATGAAAGGCTGGACAAACATCTTTTAAAGATTGGTTTCAACAAAGGTACTGCTGATAGTAACCTATATTTTAAAATTGATCATGAAACATCTTGATTGTTGAAGTATTTGTTGATGATATCATCTTTGGAGGAAGAAACAATATGTGTAAAACCTTTGCAAATCAAATGAAAAGTGAGTTTGAAATGTCAATACTCGATGAAATAAATTTCTTCTTGGGTCTGCAAATTTCTCAATCAAAGAAAGGAATCTTTATTTCTCAAACCAAATATGTGAAAGAATTCTTGAAGAAATTTGGGATGGAAGATTCAAAACCAATGAACACTCCCATGGCTACCGGATGTAAGTTGAGCAAAGATGATGACTCTCCTAAGACAGATCAGACAAAGTACAGATCAATGATTGGAGGATTATTGTACCTCACTCAAACTAGACCAGATATAATGCAGGTTGTTGGTCTTATGGCGAGATTCCAGGCTGATCCCAGAGAATCTCATGTCATGGCAATCAAAATAATTTTTAGGTACCTAAAAGGAATAGTTGAGTATGGTCTATGGTATCCTAGAGATCATAATTTTTTTCTTCATGCATATACAGATGCAGATTGGGCAGGAGATGTGGATGATAGGAAGAGTACAAGTGGAGGAGCATTCTTTTTGGGAAAAAGGTTGGTTTCTTGGCTAAGCAAGAAACAATAGGCAATATCCCTGTCTACAACTGAAGCAGAATACATTGCAGCAGCAGGAAGTTGCACTCAACTTTTGTGGATAAAGCAGATGCTAAGAGACATTTAAGTAGAATATGAGGAGCCTATCACAATTTTCTGTGACAATTCAAGTGCAATAAATATTTCTAAGAATCCGGTGTCGCATTCTAAGACTAAGCATATATCTATCAAGTTTCACTTTCTAAGAGAGCAAGTGAACAAGGGTGAAGTCAGATTGGAGTATGTGCCCTCCAAGGATCAGCTTGCAGATATTTTTACTAAACCTCTTCCTAAGGACTCTTTTGAGTATCTCAGGGAGAAGTTAGGGGTTATTGCCCCTCCGATGATGAACTAGGATGCACTGATGTGCATTAGTCCAGTGGATATCACAGTCATATCTTGTGATCTGGATTGATGATGGGGAGCTGCTACTCAGAGGGAGCAACTGGTATGATTCTGATGTGTTCAAGTTGCAAGTATGAGCCCTTTGCCATTGATGTCAAAGGGGGAGAGAGGACATGTGAAAAATAAGTGGTTGATGATCAAAGGGGGAGCAGTAAAGGAAAAGAAGACATGTGAAGGGTTGTTGCTGATAGGGGGAGCTGTGACAGAAAGGAGAAGTTCTTGTCTTGATGGTTCTTCACATCATATGTTGCCATCAATGACAAAGGAGGAGATTGTTGCAAGTATGAGGATAACCAGTGTTGTCATTGATGTCAACATACTCATATTTCATTAATGAGAAGGATTGGATGAGCTATGTGCTGAGGATATTGAGAGAATAAGTCTCAATCAGGAACAGTGAAGAACAGTGATGACAAGAAGGCAAAAGTCCTCAATAGGTTGAGGATCAAAGGATGCGGTTTAAAGGGTTTGTAGATATGAGTCTTGAGATGTTCCAGTCAAAATTTCAGAGGTCCGCATGAAGATCTGAAGAAGTTATGGTCGCTCAAGTAGAACCAGTTCTGGTAGGTGTTCAGAGGTGATGGAGGGTCACAGAAAGGTCCGGTGAGATCCGGTATTGCATTATCTCATCCTACAGATTGGAGGTAGTGTTGAAGAAGTCTGTGTGAAGTGACAACTATATTTGTTCATGGTTTGGAGGTCTGGAGGCACCTTTTTCATTATGACAGTGATGACAGACTGTGTCCTTGAAGTTCTGGATGAAGAAGAGAAGAATTCCAGTAAGCTGATAAAGTGCGGATGTTCTTGATGACTCAAGAAAGGTTTTGGTGATCTTTGGATCATGTACAATTCTTATTGGCAGTCCGCATTAAAGTTTGAGTTTGCATTTGAAGAATAACCACGGATATTGGTGTTCTTCCTAAGATAGGCCGACCGGATGTATTACACGTCTTACAAATGATCTCATAGGTGTTTGCTGACTTAGATGATTGTTCCTAAGTCGATGCCTTGTATAAATAAGGGATTGTGAATTCATTTTAAAGTGTGTCTTGGTGTGGATGAGTGTGGCTTAGCGAAGAAGAAGAGCGAAAGGCAGAGCAGGAGTTTTCGGGCTTAAATGGAACTAATCCAGGCATGGTAAAGATGTCAATCTCTAGTTCAAGTTTGTAATACTTGTTACTTTGTAGACAGTGTGTCTCTTGTAGGCAATGTGCCTCTTATGAGCAGTGTGCTCGGGCAGTGAGCCCTAATTGGCATGTGCCATCTATTTTTCTTATTCTTCTAATAGAGAATAATCCTTGGGTTAATCACCCCGTGGTTTTTCCCTTGACCAGGTTTTCCACGTCAAAATCTTAGTGTCTCATGTGTTGATGTGTATCTGCTCTGGTGTTTATGCTTTATGCTTTCATGAGTGATTAATTGATATGCTATTATATAACAAGAGGATTTAAGTAGAAGCAAGTTTTTGTACAACTGATTCACCCCCCCTCTCAGTTGTGTGCCCTAGATCTAACAAATGTAGCCAGTAAGATTTGTGGCAAAGGATCTATTTCTTTTGATGGAAAGCACAACACTGATAATGTCCTATATGTGAAGGGTTTAAAGCATAATGTTTTGAGTGTTGGTAAGATGTGTGACAAAGGTTATGATATGAGATTCAAAGATAATGGGTGCAAGATCATGGAAAGCTCCAGAACAGTGATTGCTACCGGTAAGAAGACCAGAGGTAACATTTACCAATTAAGAGGAACTATTGACTATTGTTTATTGGCTCAAACAAATGAGAATTGGTTGTGGCATAAAAGGATGTGTTACCATTTGTAAGGAATGTCAGTTGGGAAAGTAGACAAGAACAAGTTTCAAGAGCAAAGAGCAATTCTCTGTTAGTTTGCTAGATCTAGTGCATACGGATCTGTGTGGTCCCACAAGGGTAAGAAGTCTACAAGGAGACATGTATTTCATGATGCTTATTGATGATTATTCTAGAATGAATTGGGTCACTTTTATAAGAGACAAATTAGAAGCCCTAGAAAAGTTCAAACCATTCAAGGCAATGGTTGAGAATGAGATAGAATTGAAAATTAAATGCTTGAGGTCTGATAGAGGAGGTGAGTTCACATCAAATGAATTCAACATTTTCTATGAAGAGAAAGGGATAAAGAGACAGTTGTCTGCACCTAGGACTCCTCAGCAAAATGGAGTTGTAGAAAGAAGGAACAGGACAATTCAAGAGGTTGCTAGGACCATGATGAAGGCAGCTGATCTATCGGAAGTTTTCTAGAAAGAAGCTATACATACTGCTGTCTACATTCAAAACAAAGTTCAAATCAAAGGTAATGGTACTAAAACTCCTTATGAATTATGGTATGGAAGAAATCCTACAGTAAAATATTTCAAAGTTTTTGGAAGCAAATGTTATATCAGAAGGGAAGAAGATCTGGGCAAGTTTGATGCTAGGTGTGATGAAGGAATCTTCCTTGGATACTCTACCAAGAGTAAGGCCTACTGGTGCTACAACAAAAGGCTAAAAAATATTGTTGAAAGTGCTAATGTGAAGGTGGATGAAGACAAGGAAAGAACATCGGATCTGATTGGCTACGAATTAGATGAACCTCTTGTTACAGTAAAAGAGAAGAAAGAAGAACAAGAAGACAATCGAGATGAAGAAGAAATGGCCCCAGAAATTGTAGTCAAAACTCCCAGGTATGTAAGGATCAATCATTATGAAGATCAAATTATTGGAGACAAAAGCAAAGGGATACTAACAAGTAAATTACTATTTCCTTTCAAAAGTTGAACCAAAAACTGTGAATGAAGCATGCAATGATGAAAATTGGGTAAAGGCCATGAAAGAAGAGCTAATGCAAATAGAGAAGAATCAAACTTGGGAATTGGTTCCTAGACCTGCTGATAAAAATGTCATTGGAACTAAAAGGGTTTTCAGGAACAAGCTGAAAGAAAATGGAGAAGTTGTAAGGAACAAAGCAAAGCTTGTGTGTAAAGGATATTCTCAAATTGAAGGAATAGATTTTGAAGAGAATTTTGCTTCAGTGGCTAGGATTGAAGTAATCAGAATATTTCTGGCATTTGCAGCTCACAAAGATTTCAAAGTGTATTAGATGGATGTGAAGTCTACATTCTTGAATGGTGAATTGGAAAAGGAAGTTTACATTGAGCAACTGGAAGGATTTTAGTTATCAAACCAAGGTGATATGGTGTGCAGGTTGAAGAAAGCTTTGTATGGACTCAAGCAAGCTCCTAGAGCCTGGTATGCAAGATTGGACAAGTATTTATTGCAATTAGGGTTCAATAAAGGTACTACTGACAATAATCTCTATTTCAAGATTAATGGTGATCAAATTTTGATTGTTGAAGTCTTTGTTGATGACATTATCTTTGGAGGCAATGAAGGTATGTGCATGAAATTTGCTAAAGAAATGCAAAAAGAATTTGAGATGTCTATGTTTGGTGAAATAAATTTCTTTTTAGGTCTGCAAATTACTCAATCAGATAAAAGAATCTTTGTATCTCATTCTAAGCATGTGAAAGAGTTGTTGAAGAAGTTTGGAAAGGAGGACTCCAAACCAGTATGTACTCCCATGATAACTGGCTGCAAGTTGAGCAAAAATGATGAATCACCTAAGGCTGATCAGAAAAGGTACAAATCCATGATTAGAGGATTACTTTATCTAACTCAATCCAGACCTGATATAATGTGTGTAGTTTGTCTTGTGGCAAGATTTCAAGAAGATCCAAGAGAATCTCATGTAATGGCAATTAAGAGAATCTTGAGGTATTTGAAAGGCACATCAGATCATGGCTTATGGTATCCAAAAGATAATGATTTCACCCTTAGTGCTTATACAGATACAGATTGGGCCAGAGATGTTGATGACAAGAAAAGTACAAGTGAAGGTGCTTTCTTCTTGGGTAATAGGTTGGTTTCATGGTTGAGCAAAAAGCAAGATTTAATCTCCTTATCCACTGCAGAAGCAGAGTATAGTGCAGCAGCATGTTGCTGCCCTCAAGTGTTATGGATGAAGCAAACATTGAAGGACATAAGAGTTGTGTATGAAGATCCAATTACAATCTTTTGTGACAATACAAGTGCTATAAACATCTCTAAGAACCTAGTGATGCACTCAACAACAAAGCATATATCTACAAGGTATCACTTTTTGAGAGAAAAGGTGACATAGAATGAAGTCAAGATGGAATATGTGTCTACAAAGGACCAGATTGCAGACATTTTCATTAAGCCTTTGCTTAAGGGTACTTTTGAGTATCTAAGGGAAAAGTTAAGGGTCATTACTGATGAGGTATAAATAACCTCATTTCTTTAATAGATCAAATAGCCTTTTTCCACTATCCAATTCCCTAGCCTTGCCAATTTATTTATTTTTATAAGCGATATTTATCTATTTTTAATAAAATATTGTACAAATCCTGATTTCCTAAATTGATTGAAACTAGCTTGTAAATGTTGATTTAATGGCATGAAAAATTGGGTAATTGTGCAGGTTAATGCATTGCCTAAGAAGTGGACATCATGCAGCTGTGAACGAGTGCGCCGAAAGTTGTGGGTGCCAGAAATTTTAGGCTTGCATTTAATGAAGACTTTGTTTTATTCTGCTATTTCCATGGTTACTCAAAAGATATTATGACTCCACTCAGAGTCGTGTTTATGTTTAAAAAGACATTAGTAGTTAATTTTCTATTTTTCAGTTATAAGACTTCTTCAAACTGGCATTTTCCCGCCATCGAAAGTTTAGGAGTTTGGAAGTAGTTCAGTTTTGTTGTTGCTCGAAATATGGATATAAAATAGACACTATGGATGAATGAAAATCAATCTTTTAGTTCTCAAAATCATCATACCTGTGTACTTGCAATTTTTATGAATGGAAATGATATTCTGAGTTTTAGTTTCTTTTTAAAATATGGAGATTTGAATGGAGTACTCATGTGTTGTTGAAGCGATTGAATGTGATTTGGATTAAGGCAAACTTCTCCCACGAGCTAGCCACTTGTGGGACTGTAGGATAGATAAGTATTTCATTTTTGTGGATGTTTTTATTTAGTTGAAGGTAGTTCATGTTTAGCTTCTGTCGTTAACCTGCAGGGTGTGTTGTGTAAGAGTTAAACTATTGTGTACTATTGTTTGGAACTTTCTATGTTTATTGGAGGTTTTCTGGCACATCTGCCTTAGTTAAAAGTACTATTTTCTGATGATTATAATTTGAAGTTGTGAATTATTAGCATAAATTTTGTGTGCTTTCTAGTGTAGAAGTTTATCTGCTTTCTAGTATAGAGTTTGTCTGCTTTCTAAGTGTAGAATTTATATGCTTTCTAGTCTAGATTTTTCATGTTTCTTAGTATAGAATTTGAATGCTTTATGTAGAAGGATAAAATTGTTGTTTCATTTCATGCATTGTTTCAACTTTTTAACAGATCTAGAAAACTGTTTTCTCAATGAAATATCCAAACGCCCTATTGCAGAAGCCTCGGACACTACCCCGGTCGATAAATTGATAATTTTCATCTAAAGTGTTAGGACCTTACGACAGCCTGTCAATTACCCCTTCTGTTCTGAACTAAGATGCATGGGAATGCATCAATCCAGTGGTGCCTAGAGCCTCACTCATTGATCTAGATTGATGTTTTGAGAGATACCTCTTAAGGGGAGTAGCTAGATGGTACTGACATGAGTTCCTGATAATAAGCAGTAAGTATTGATAACAGAAAAATTTTAGTTTGATCAGAGTAGCAGAGTGCAAGTATGTGCCCTTTGCCATTGATGTTAAAGGGGGAGAGAAATCATGTGAAAAACTTAGGGAGAGAAAGAGTGCAGATGTGTAAAGAGAAAGGGGGAGAATCTTGTCTTGATGGTCTTTTCAATTTTTCACATCATATGTTGCCATCAATGACAAAGGGGGAGATTGTTGCAAGTATGTGCCTAACCGGTGTTGTCATTTATGTCAACATATATGTGTTGTAATTGGTGTCAATTGTGCTCTTGTTTTGATGCTTGCTTGTAATGAGTTAGATGATTTGAACTAGCTTAAATAAGTGTTGGAGATAATGAGTAAGTGATCTTGATATTGAGTTTACAAGTGCTTTTGAGAAAATTTGCTCCTCTGGTGAAAATAGTGTGTTGAAAAGTATCTCTATTTACTGAAGAACAATCCAGTAGATTGCTCTGCATTTCTTGTAGATTAAATATCTTTATCTACAGATTGGAAGTTATTTAGAGGTATATCTGAAGATGCTATATCTCAAGTTTGAATCTCTAGTATGAAGATTTGAGAGAGTTTTGTTCACCAAAGTAAAAATTGTTTTTTTGTGCATTTAGTGGTGACAAGGAGAAAGTATTTTGCTCTGCATTCCTCCTCATTGAAGTATTAAGATATGTGGTTCATGGGTTAAGTCTAAAATGACGATAAGTACCTTCAACTCCAATGGTTCATGATTTGGTGGTCTGCAAGCTATTTTTTTTCTCTATGACAATAGCTGACAGTGTTGTTTACGTGCTCTGGTTTGAAGAATCTTCTTGACAGAGTGGTTAGAGATTGTGTGGTTGTTCCTAGTGATTACAATGTTCTTGTGGATGTCTCCTGATTTTGTTCCTACCTTTGGATTGGTTCGCAAAGAGAAATTTGGATTGTGGATGAAGATTGTTCTTAGAAGACTTCATGTTAACACCAGTCTTGGCTGACTTGGTTGTTTTCATTACTTACGGAGATACATTGAAGATTGTGGAAGGGTGTCGTGATGTTGAAGATTGTATTTGAGTCCCAGCAAAGGCATAACATGATTCGCATACATCTTTACCTTAGCAATTTTTATTTAGGTCCAAACCTATTTCTATGTATGTTTGTAATGTCGACCTTGGAGATTGTTCCAATGGTTGATGAATGTAATGCCGACCTTGATGTACATTCCAAGGTTGATGAGTGTAATGCCAACCTTGATGTACATTCCAAGGTTGATGAATTGTATAAAAGCATGTAATGTAGTTGCAAAAAATATGTCCTTGTGTGAAAATGAAAAGATAAGTGTGAAGGTGTAAGAAGAGCAGAGTAGAGGAATTATATTGTGCTTCAATGGAATTGAACTCAGGCATGGATTAGATTCTATCAAATTAGTTCACCATCCCTTGGCAGTGAGCCCTAACTTTTACAGTGACCATTTTGGGCAGAGAGCCCTAAGGCAGTGAGCCTTTGTTTTTCGGTATTACTATAACATATATATCTCTATGGGCTAACACCCACCATGGTTTTTCCCTTATATGGTTTTCCATATAAAAAATTTGGTGTCTCATGTGTTGATTATGTTGTTGTGTTGAGTTTTTCAATTCATGCTTTCATGGGTAAATCTGAATAACAGTAAACAAGTGTTTGATGTGTTTATGTTCATAAGAGGTTAAAGTTTTTGGAGACAACTGATTCACCCCCCTCCTCTCAGTTGTCTGGTGCATTTCAACATTTTCATGGCAGACCTGAGCAACATTCGGTGTTTGTCAGTTGGGTATTTTTCCTCCTAACCACAGTCCAACCATGAGCAGCATGGGAGGAATCCATAGAATTATGATTCACTTCAAGATCAAAGGGTGGTATTTGCCTCGTGTCTTCTATTTTTACCAAATCTGTTTGGACATCTGTCGTGGCATCAAGATCATCCTGAACCAGAGCATAAGAGGCAGTGGCTAGAAAATCTGTGTGCATCAAGATCAAAAAATATGTGCAAGAAAAAGTCAAAGTAAGCATGTGGACAAAGCAAGTGGGAAGGAAAAAACAATATTACATAACACATCTCAATCCCTCATGGGACCACACGCAAAAAAGCTACTTAGGAGCAGACATAAAATGGAAAGCGAAAATGCTAATGGCATAGCTAAGAACTAGTTCGCACCAACTTAGATGTGAAACTGGAAGGTGGTCAAGGCCTAAAGAAGAATGGGAGGAGAGAATCTGTTGTTTATGCAATCTAGATTTAGTGGAGACGAAATGGCACTACATCATGGAGTGCCCAGCCTACGAGGATATTAGGGTCAATTATAGGGATACTTTGAATGTTGACTCCTTGACCAACTTGTTTGAAGAAGAGAGGTTATCTAAACTCGCGGTGTACTTGATCAAGATACATAGCAGAAGATATAAAATCCAGAAAGAAAAAGAGTTTAGTTGGGGGCTGTGTGTGTGATCTGCCTTTTGTGGGTTGGGGCCCTCCTACGGGTTTTTGGCTCTCTTTGTAGCGTGTTTTGGTTTCTGTGGTCCCATAGGTTGTCTGGCCTCATGGACATTATTAAAAGCCTTCATTCATTCATTCCCTAGGAGGCCATAGTAGATTTTGAAGGAGCGGTGTTATTGGATTATGAACTTTGTAGAGAGTCTGAAGGGGGGTAGAGATTTTTTCCAACAGAGGGGACTCACGCATGGCTGGCTAGGAAGAAATCATGTAATGATGGTCTTTAACACCAATCCACCAGGTGTGAGTATATCAAGAAGTCCAGTTTCCAAACACAAAGTTTTTTTAATTTTGGGCATCGAGGAGTGAAGTTCTCTATTGAGTAACACTGTCTACACCTGAAAGCCAACTTTTTGTAGTCTACTGGTTGCCTCCAACATCTCTTGCCTACTTTCAATGAGATTTTAGCTGGGAGGCATGCGGAGAGATCCATCTCCACATAGATCTGGGCATAGGTGGTACTTGCATAGTTGATTGTCTCCTCAGAGGCGCATAAGTATTTTCCTAGACCATTGCCTATGGTCCACAAACAGTCCAGCTCCCAAAACTAGATTGGAAGGTATGGTAAACAAACCCAAAGATAGGTATAAGTAAAAATCTCTGTGTGAGGGTCAAATGAAGGATACTAGGCCTTCATACATAACAAATCACCCTAAAATATCCACGAGCCCTTTTTCAACACCATGTCCTCACCCTCTTTGGATTCAAACTCCAAGATGAAGAAACCCCTAGCACAGGGGGAGATACTAATTTCATCTTCCACACAATCTTACCAGTGGGAAGAAATCTAATTGTGTAGATCACATAGCTTTGGCTAGATTTTAACAAATATGCATATGAGTGCATGGTCTTGAAGGAACTCCTCCCGGTCATGAATAGGCTCGTCGACGCGAATCTCTATGACATGCCCTGAAGGGGTAAATGGATTGGGGAATGAGCCCAATTATCACTAACAATCATAGCCTTAGCATTGGGAGCAGTGGGCGAATGGGAAGGGGAGCACCCTATTCTTGGATGAGTAGAGGAAGACCCACCTAAGCGGGAAGGCCGTGGGCAGGGGGAGCGACATTGGGAGGCCCTACCGCCACAACGTAAGGCCTCCACAAAACTCAAACCTTTATCCTCCCTGACACCCGGATAGGAACAAACACAGCCATCGCCAGCACCCACATTAACATCACCAATGGAGCCGCCATCCACGGTAGCAAAGCTAGAGTCCTCAAGCGCCATGTTGCTATAGAAAGTAGAAGAGAAACGGAGGTGTGAAGTGCGAAACATCCCTTTTAGCAAACATTAATTGAATAAATCTTATTTATTCAATTAATTTATCCTTCCACATCATCCCCCCCTCCAATAACTAATTAAATTATCTCAATATTTAATTAATTATTGAGTCATATGACTAGCTAAGGGTTTGTCCTTGTCCCCGATCACTTGCCACAAATAGTAAATGAGAGGCACAAAAGTCAAACTAAGTGTTCATCTCAACCATCCATTTCATACTACATCTCTCAATCCTAGCCATTCACATGAGGATAAGCCCTATAAACTTCCTTTGTTGCCCTAAAAACCCTTATCCTTGCCCTAATGTGATCTCAACCAATTCTAGCCATTGATATAATATTTTAATCTTATCCCTTCATTCATCATATCCAACCTCTATAAATAAAGTCTCAACCAAGCCATTTAACATCACATCTTTGTACATCACCATGCTGCCAAAATCATCCTAGCTCTTTCATTGTATTTCATTGTCATATCCATGATCTTTATCTAATGTTATGCTACAAATTTGAGCAACCAACATATCAAAATCATTATCAAATATCATAGGATTGTTTATCATTTTCATCATATTGCTTAGTCCTTTGATCTCTAGATGAGGTGTTGTTCAAGTATAGAATTGGTACTTTCATCATATTGTTTCCTTATTTGATTTCCATATTTCTACATACACATTTTTGGCACGTCTAGTGGGACCCCATGTCCCTTATCTAACCTTGGTTTTGTAGGTTGAAGATATTTTATATTGCTGATTTTCGTTGTTTAGGGTAGAATCTGTTGCAGAGAGTTTTTTTTTTAATTTTACACAAGTCTTGAAAAAAGGATATCTTGGATTCGTTGGAAAGAGGACTTGAGACCTTTCTGAAAAGTGGTTACATTAAATATTAAGATCAGTGTTGACGGAGTTATGATGATTTGAAGTTGACCCTGCGATTCTGATTTTTTCATAAATTTTTGACGCGCGACTTTTGGGGAAAAAAAAATCATATCTTGCAATCTAGGTAAGCAAATCACATTCTATTTTTTGCAGGTGGATAGAAATGTTTAAATTCATTTTTCTATATCATTATTTTTTTAGATCTATGGTAGAAATGGATTTTTTTAAAATAATATTTTACAAACCTTAGTTTATGGCATAACTTTTGCATATGGAGTCCAATTTGAGTAATTTTTTTTGATATTGATTAGAAAATCATAAGGGATCTCATGGTCATATCTATTTTGTTGTTGGATGATATTGATTACTATTTTTTTTAGGGGTCTACTTTTCAATCCAAACATTCTTTCATTGAAAACATTTGGGCATAACTTTTGCATATTAAATCACAATCCAACAAGTTTTTTTTTGAAATTACATAGAAAGTCGTAAGGAATCTATTGGTGACATCTAATATGATATACCTTGATAATTATTTCTAATTTTTTACAAATTTTTTGCTAACACTTGTTTGTAGGTTTGCTTGTCAAAGGCTAAAATCTATCAAACTACTAACAAGTTTCTTGTAGGTTTCGCTAGTCAAAGACATATCATTTGAAACTTTGTGTATGCTTTTGTGCTTGATTTATTTAGTGAATTTGAGTGTGATCTAGGATGTGTATGTTATTCCCTTGCACTTAGTGTGATATTGGGAATCAAAAAAATCCTTGAGCCATATTTATCTTCATACACATATTTTTTATCTAAGGGTTAATGAATCTTGTTGTGTGGATCAAGTGTATGTGTATGCTCTCATCTCGCACCATTTGATGATCTTGAGGATCAAAAGTATCTCTTCATTCACTTTTGTCACCCAAGGTCTATTAAGTTGTGTATGTTATCTTCTTGCGCTTCGTGCAATCTTGGAGATCAAAAGCACTTAACATCGTCTTTATATTAGGAGACCTGCCTTTAGAGACACACCCACTCTAAAGAGAGTGAACCCAACCACATTTTTTTATGGGGTATATCAAAGGGAGGAGAGTGAAAGTTGTACCTCAATATAGTCACGTAACCATTGGGACAACCTTGGGGCCCCGAGTGATTTCGGACACAAGGTGAAGTGGTGTTTACTTGATCGCTTATGCCACGTCCCTTTAATGGACTAGTGTTCATAGACTTGGGCATCATTGTACCTTGTGTATTTGGAGAACTCCCTACAAGCTTGTATAACCTAGTTTAAGACCATTTAGTCATCTTCTAGTGTGGTGCAAGGGACACAAACCGGCCCTTGAAGTTACTCACCATGTACCTCCTTGAAGTAGAGATAGAAGTCTTCTTTGGGTAAGGCATAAAAGCCTCCAAGGAAAGGGATATTGGGTGCAACACCCTTATCCCTAGCTATTCGCTCAGGGTGAAGTGTTCTTAGTTAGGTAAGAACATGGATAGGTATTCTAGTGTGTGGGCTTTCACTATGAAGATACACCTACTTGATCAATCTAGGGATGTTGTGTATTATGTGTGTGTTCATTTGCATTGGCCAAATCCTTAGCATTTGAAAAACTTATGCATGTGTGTATGAACATTGTGTTTGCCAATTTTCTAATTTTCCTAAGTCAAGCTTTCAAACAATCCTTCCAATCATCCATTTTCATCCAAATCCAATCCTAATCCACCTCATCTTAATCCAAACCCTCATCATCTTGATTATCCACCCTAGTTATCCTAATCATCCCTTTTATCCATCACATTATCCTTATCATCCTAATCATCCTATCCACATCATCCTAATTTATCCCCAATCCAATCCAAGCCATCATTTAGGACCCTAATCCCATCCTTGAGCCTAATCCAATCCCTTTGTCCAAAATGGTTGTGACAAAAGAAGCCTACTAAACTCATAATCAATAGGAAACCCCGGGTCATAATAGTAGGTCTTGAATTTGGTACCAATGATTGTGAGGTCCTTGTATAATATGATGAACCTTGTGAACAAGAGAACCTTGTAGATCATGATGCATATCTTGATGAAATTCAACATTATCATCATGTGAATGCTTCTAGTCATCCTACAACTTTGTGTCACCCTTCATCCTCTTATAGGTACATGCCACCACAACCTCTCTAAGTTGACCATGCCAAACCCAAACTCACAATCCTAGGTTGCCCTGAATTTGCTAATAGTAATGTGAACCTCCCATATGAAGACCTTGTAGATCATGATGCATGTATTGATGAGCTTGAATATTATCGTCATGTGAATACATGTAGCCATCAAACTTATTTACCCCAAGAACATCCTAGTACTAGTCAACCCTTGAGTCACAATCCAACATCCATGAGTTCTTCTTATGCTACCTCTGACAAGGGAAATCAAACTTGTCCACCATCATACCCTTTACATTCCTTTTAATATAATCCACCATCTAGTCCACCATCAACTCTATGTTTTGAATTTAAATCACCTTCTATGAACAACATTACAAAGACAAACCTATGGAGTTATCCAAATTCACCCATCCAATGTCATCCCCCTCTAGCACAAGCACTCCCAATCCTAATCTGTTTCCTCCTATTATCCATCCACCCAGTCCTAGTCCTACACCATCCACCCTTATTTTTAATACATTATATTGTTCATCCACCCATATACTTATAAAGGATGTGATCCAATGTCTATTAGAAAGGAATCAAACCCCATCATGCATTCAAATATCTATCCTTGTGCCTATCAAAGAGATTTCATGTATCATTCATATCCCTCCAATGCCACAATCTAGTCCATTGCCTATAAGGCCTATTTTTGATCCCCTTAAAATAAGCTCTAATCAAGATCCATCATGTAGCCATGTTGTCAACCATTAAGAGCCTATTACTCCTATCCAAGAATCTTCCACTTCCATTCCTATCCAAACTCAAGAGCTATGTCAAGAGTCCAATCCAAAACATTATCAACCTTGTCCCTCACCAAGTCAAGATCAAACCATCCAAGTTCCTCAAGATCACATTACCCAAGCCAGCCAACGACCAACCACTCAATCCACTCCCCCTCGTGGTTATCTTATTAATAAGAGTGATGATGAAAGTCGTGTTGATCAACTTGATCACTCACCCTGCTTTATGGCCTTTCTTTGAATCGAAGGAACTTATCCTTCTATCCATAACCCCACCAACACTAGTCCTATCCATCATCTAACAACAACCACTTTTCTTAATGAGACACTTGGTCCCCAAGAAAATATAGACAATCAATTTCTAATGAGCATAATGTTGATCAAAATCCTCATGATCCTTTACCATCCTCTATTGATCCCATTCCAAATCCATCATCCTATCCTCTTGAACCCAACATCTTCATCAGTGGTGGCTCTCTTGTACAAGAGGAACACCTTCTATCCACCACCCAACCTCCTCTATCTAACAATGGACTTGTGTCTTGTGTCTTAAACAATAAACATCCCATTGCACGTCGCATGCTTCAAAACATAAACTACCAAGGCAAAGGTTTAGGCCTTCATGAACAAGGTATCTTGGAGCCCATCCATGTCAAAACCCATCCACGCTCACATGGCCTTGGCTATATATCCCAAGGACAATAATCCAAAAATGTTGGTACCACTTTCATGCTTCCTAAATCCACTTCTTTGCACTCTATCGCACCTCCAAATCATATGTCACCATCCCTCCTCCATTGTCAAATAAATCCCAAAAGCATGTGACCATACATCTCCCTCCCTCCATTCTTCCTCCACTTCTTCCAATGCCCAATATTCCCATCCTCACATCCCCTCATCTTTCATCCACAAGTCCACTTATCCTTCCATCTATAAATCCCATTCGCTTAAATCCCCTAACATTCATTATCATGATCAATGAATGCACACATCGTCTAAACGTGAAGCTATCACAAAACCCATGGGATTCAAAAGTAAAAATTTGGATGCCTCCTCACATGAAACAAAAATTCCATCAAATCCTAAAAAGGATCATGCCACAAGGCATCAATCCCTAATGTCCAATCAAAAATCTAAAAGGCCACAAAAGCCCACACATCCAAAACCACCATCCAAAACAAAAATGGTGTGGGTACCCAAGCAAACAAAAATTTATCCAAATGAAGCGTCCCAATCCCACTCCATCCAAAAATATCAAATTTCTTCATCTCGCACCTAGTGCAAAAATCATAAGAATCCTAAGTTCATTTGGGTTCCTAAATCCGTAATTAATTATAAATCTCCATTGCTTCCTACACCTCCTCCCAATCAAAAGCTTCAACATCCATCACGGTGTGTGCAACCATTGGTCTTGGTTCCTCTCCATTCCACAAACTTCCCACATACCTCCATCTCCCCATCTTATATCCACTATCCTACACATCTCCCCCATCACACCCATATGGTCCATGCTTATGCATAAACCTTTCATTCATTAATAATTAATTTATCCCTCCATCTCCATCCATGTATGCATCTGCCATTCATACTATTTACCCTATCCATTTATAATCCACTATCATCCATCCATCCATAATCCACATTGTAATACACTCCATTTCCCTTTCATCCCATCATCTACCAACATCCATGCATGTCGTGATGCTTGACATCTATCTATCCTAGGACACTATCACCTTTCATGGAACTAGGCGCTCGAGTCCCCATCCTTTTCCAAATTCCTCTTATCCATATCCACCTATCCCATCCAAAATAAAAAATAACAAAAAAGGGAAAAATCAAAATAGTAAAGAGAAATCATTCATCCAATAGTGAAAACCACCTTAGTGGCACCTTGGATAAGTACCATGATGAAAACCTAGTAAACATGCATCATGTGTAGATCAATTTTCTCTGTGTCTTACACTTGGGGGCATGTTGTCTCATCTATCCCATCCTATCATTTTCCTCCTATCCTACCATCCCCATCCATCATATCCTTACACCTATCCTCATCCATCCTATTCGCATACCTATCTTCCTTTCCTCCTTTGATCTTGATAAAGACGGGTAAAATGTTAAAAACTGCTTTGGCCATCTCTCGATGCATCTAATCCTTTCCAAGAAATCCTCTCACTCTATCATCATGATCATTATCCTACAAAATCCTAAGTCTAATATCTAGAGTGGGGCATGTTATTCCTGTGCAACATAGTCCTTGGAGATCACATCCTAACCCCCTTCCTCCATCCATTATGTATCCTCCATCTTTCCCATCTTCCATCCATAATCCTTTTGTCCATATATCCAATCCTTCCTTTTATCCTTGCCTCTAGGCTTGGTTTTCCCTTGTCATTGGTATCTATCATCTAGGCTATCCAAATTGCAATCCAAGGCCATCCCAAAATATTTCATATTCCAAAAAATCCAAAAATATTAAAACATCCCCAAAAATCTAATAAAATCAAATATTCAAAAACAAAATCCAAACAATAAATCCCAATGCAAGTCATCCTTAATCCACACTAATCTAGTCAAACAATCTAGCCAAATTATCCAATCGCGTCCTTGGTTTTGTTTCAATCTTGTTGTCAACCCAATCAATCAATCATGATCATCATCAATGGGATATATCGTTCCCACATTCTTGTGTTGATCTAGGGATATATCATTCCCCGCAATGACAACACTATCTTAATCCATCCATCAATCAATCATCAATTTATAGCTTGTTAGGAGCAATACTTTGTTTGTTTTTAAATCATTTGTGCATGCTTGCTTGCTTGTGTGTGTTATCATTTTATCTTACATTTATATCAAGTCTATATTACTCCAACTAATATTCATATCTTGTGTACGATGGAATAACTTTTCCATACTAGTTGACCTTTGCATCTAAGGTCGTTTCATACCTTTTGTGCATTTGAAATTTAATGCTTTAAGTTTTTCTTCTTCATACGTCTAGACAAGGTTGTATTACACTGGGTGCACACAACACATCGTAACCCTAGTTTTTATACCTTGGTGCATAATTTCTAGTGCTATATCAAACTATATGGTTGTTCACTTAATGCAACATAACGCATCATTCATCCATTTTATTCATCCATTCTCTTGCATCCACTTTCCTCAACCAATTTCATTCATTTCGAGAGCATACCCATGTTAGTGTAGGTTTTTATTTCCTAGTTGGGTTATTTATTTTTCCTTTATTCCTATGTTTTTCCTACACTTTTATTAATCTCGCTTAGGTTAATAAAGCATGTCTTATTAGGTGAGTGGACTACGAGGTGTCACCTTCCTACATGTGAGCATCCATTAGCTATCTTGGGAAGATACTTTGCTATCTTTAGCCCGATAGATGGTTGCTCCTCATTGGTCAGTGTTGTAACCTCCTCCCTTTCCCTGGTCTATATAAGCATGCTACCTGGCTTGTATTTTGTATCAATCTTTTGCTTTTGCATCATCTTAATGCTATTTTGCTTCTAGCATTTGCATTACTCTCTTGGAGACTAACTCTGTGATGTTATTGTGATTTTGTATCATTTGCATTCATAGTTTAGATATCTATTCAAAAAATCTAGTATACTCTTCTCTTGCATCTTCGGATGATTTGGAGAATCAGAAAAGTTTGAAAGAAACATTTTAATCTCTAGGGTTTGCACATGTGTTTTGTGATATCTGGGTGATTGCAGCATTTCTAGTTATACTGGTGGTATTTTTGGTTGTTCCAATGCGTCTAGGAGGCTCAAGAAAGTCAGATTTGGCTTTCATTTCACCGAAATCAGAGATTGTTTGACATAGTTGCGGAACTAGGGTTTCAGCTCAGATCTGGAAGACAATTTTCATTCGGAGCATTTTCAGGCCAAAAGGACCCTGCCATTGTGTCCAGGAGGCCTTGCAGGTAAACTTTGATATATAATATGCCCAAGTTCGGTGCCGAGAGTCAAAAAGGCAAAAAAAGTTTTGCCAAAGGCCATTTTTGGCCTCACAACATGAATTTCAGTGTAATTCCTTAAAAAATTTGTAAAAATTTCAAAGAAATATAATTAAAAAAAGTTTTAAAGTGCTCAACACTTAAATATAAGCGCTTCATAGTGCTGCATACAAGGGACTTCGACCCCTTTTAGGGACCAAGCCCTTACTTAAGGGAGTGGCTCCCTTAACGATCCGCTAACCCTTAAGAAAGGGTGCGGGAGTGGCCTTTGGGCCCCACCCCCTTCCAAAAGGCCTTCGGCCTATTTGATCTTTATAATCCACCATTCAATTTTTTTACTTGACCATTCTTACACTTGCTAAAACGTCCTTAGCCCTTGTGCCTGTCACTTGGCTTTTGAGCCATTTTTAACCCTTTTTTGGTCTATCACTATATTTATAGGTCCTTACTAATTTTAACAGAGACACTATTTTTAGGGGTATACTTGGCAGAGTGCTATATTTGGAGGAGATACTCTGGTATATTTTAAGATTTATCAGAAGCACTAAATTTGGTGGACCGCTAAACTTGGCAGTTTTTTTGGCAGAGATTATTTTTGCCCAAATACCCTCTCTCCATTGGAGTTCTCGTTTTTGAAGACAAACTTTGAAGACTGATAACTTGAGCTCACGACCTCCATTTCTCGAGCTTATTTTTTTGACTTTGGCTATTTTTCTATGCTCTTTGCTATGGTGTAGATGATTCTTGATTTCAACGCATGGTGTTTCCAGAAATTGTAGATTCTCATAGGTGACGCTACTCATTTCCCATTTTTTGGAACTTCAGAGGATCATAACTTTCACATGCGACCTTGTATAGAGGTGATTCTTTTTTTGAAAGTGCATGATTTTTCGAGTAGATCATAGTAGTGTTGTTAGTTTTGCTTGATAGAGTTCCAGTATTGTACTTTCAGCATACACCCAATTTTTGAGGGTTTTGTAATGCATTGAGATCAAGAACACTAAGTATTCCCTACTAGTGGCAGTTATAAACACACTAATTATAAAGTGCCAAAATTATTTTGCTTGGGGGGTTCTTTGATTGAGTGAGAAGGGGGGGTGTCTTATGTGCTCTCCTTGAGTTACATCTTTTATGGGGTTATTGTAATAATTTTGGGGGTTCATCATGGATTTCAGTTATTTCCATCCTTTTGTTGTTAAGTTAACCTCAGAGAACTATTTGTCTTGGAAACAAGGGATAAAAATTCAATGCCTTCAGCAAGATCTATTGCCCCATCTCCTTGGACTCGTTTCTGAGCCAAGTGACCATGAACATAAGAATGCATGGTTAAACAATAATGACATGGTCTATGGACTAATATGTATTACCATTTATGAGGATATTCTACATCACATAGAGCACACTGAGTGCCCTTTCACTACCTAGATCATCATCCAGCAGTTGTATGGGGACTTTGGATCTTCATCTGATAGTGATGTTTCCTTGGATGACCAGGCTCTTGTGGATGATACTGAGACTTCTTTTGCCCCATCTTGTGTGACATACATATATACCCCATCTTCAGATACATCGCCTGTTGCTTTATTAGATTCTAGAGATGCTTCTTTGAGAGCTTCTAGTGTTTATTTGCAGCAAGATCATTACAGTCTTCTTGATTGGGATTCTTATCTATCAGATATTGCATATTTGTTTATGGAGTCTCACATTGCTAATTTTGAGGACACGTTTGAGGGTTTATCTCTCCTCTTTGATGACAGTCATTTCATCACTGTTACACCATCTTCCTTGTCTTTGGATCTTGTACCTCCTGGTTGTACACATGGGATTGGATTGCTTCTGCCTTCATGTATTGAGGCATCTTCTGATATTCACATAGAGACACTTGAGCAGAGTTCTGAGATAGAATACATCATGAGACTTCCTTCCTCACTTTGCTTCTTTGAGTGGGAGTTACTTCAACATTCACCATTGGAGTTGTTTCTTCCGAAGGGGAGAAAAGTCATTTGCCACAAATGGATCATCTTCAACATTCATATATGGGCATCCTCCTTCGACACCGAAGCTACTTCATTGTGGGGGGGTTTATAGTCTCTTTCACTCTCTCTACTTTGGGGGGTCTCTTTTCTCTCTATTTGGGGGCCTATTCTCTCTTCTGGGGGGGCTTCTTGTCTGGGGGGGATTTTATGTACATGGGTACCTCATTAGGCTTGATTTATCGGGACCCATCTATACATCCACCTAAGCTATGCTTAAGGGGGGTGTTAGTGTAGGTTTTTATTTCCTAGTTGGGTTATTTATTTTCTCTTTATTCCTAGGTTTTTCCTACACTTTTATTAATCTCACTTAGGTTAATAAAGCATGTCTTATTAGGTGAGTGGATTACGAGGTGTCACCTTCCTACATGTGAGCATCCATTAGCTATCTTGGGAAGATGCTTTGCTATCTTTAGTCCGATAGATGGTTGCTCCTCATTGGTCGTTGTTGTCACCTCCTCCCTCTCGCTGGTCTATATAAGCATTCTACCTGGCTTGTATTTTGTATCAATATTTTGCTTTTGCATCCTCTTAATGCTATTTTGCTTCTAGCATTTGCATTACTCTCTTCGAGACTAACTCTGTGATGTTATTTTGATTTCGTATCATTTGCATTCGTAGTTTAGATATCTATTCGTTTGCACTAGTTTTCTGGGTTAATCATCTTTTCAGATTCTAACAACCTATGTTCTTCCAACCCACCTATCCTCTGAAGGGGGCATCCCATCTTGACATTGTTCCTCCTTGTCACTTTTTCAAGTGGATGGGGCATCCTTTTCCATCCTTTTCCTTCATCCATATCTTATCTTCTTTGAAATTCAATGTTACTTCTCTTAATCGCAACATCATCTCAAAGAGGGGCAAAATGTAAACACCTAAAATTGACCATGTTACTTTCATCACCTTGTCAATACCACCTCTTATGACACCTTGCGACACACTTTGTCCTAGGACCCTTTCATGGCCTCTTCCATCATTCCCTTAGTTAAATAAATTATATTTATTTAAATAATCCCTTTTTATCCATTTATCCTCTCTAGCCAATTACTTAAATAAATCATATTTATTTAATTAATCCGTTTTCCTCCATCACCTAAATTAAATAAATAAATTATATTTATTTAATAAATCCATTTTCCTCCATCACCTAAATTAAATAAATAAATAATATTTATTTATTTAATCCATTTATCCCTTTCAGCCAAAATTATTTAAATAAATCTTATTTATTTAATTAATTTATCCTTCCACATCGCCCCCCTCTCCAATAATTAATTAAATTATTTTAATATTTAATTAATTATTGAGAGCCATATGACTAGCTAAGAGCTTGTCCTTATCCTCGACCACTTGCCACAAATAGTAAATGAAAGGCACAAAAGTCAAACTAAGTGTTCATCTCAACCATCCATTCCATACTATACCTCTCAATTCTAGTCATTCACATAAGGATAAGCCCTTGAAACTTCCTTTGTTGCCCTAGAAATCCTTATCCTTGCCCTAATGTGCTCTCAACCAATTCTAATCGTTGATCTAATCTTTTAATCTTATCCCTTCATTCATCATATCCAACCTCTATAAATCAGGGCTCAACCAAGCCATTTAACAACACATCTTCATACATCACCATGTTGTCATAATCATCCTAGCTCTTCTATTATCTTTCATTATCATATGCATCGTCTTTATCTAATGTTATGCTACATATTTGAGCAACCAACATATAAAAATCATTATCAAATATCATAGGATTGTTTATCATTTTCATCATATTTCTTAGTCCTTTGATCCCTAGATGAGGTGTTGTTCAAGTATGGAATTGGTACTTTAATTGTATTGTTTCCTTATTTGATTTCCATTTTTTTTCATGCACATTATATTCCTAATTTTATGTTGTTGTAGGGTTGTGATAGGATTTCATTGTATATTAGAAGTCACAGGTTGAACTACACATTGTGTTGTTCAACTTGCATAAGTTTAGTTCATAGTTCGTAAAATATGTTTCAAATTTGTGCCTCTTTTAGTTAACTCAAATACTGGTTAAAAATGTTTACAATAGATTGAAACAATGTGTTATTGACTTGAGGTTTGTGGCAGCAATGGAAGGACATAATTAGCCATTCAAGGTTATCCCAAAGGTATCAGTGGATTTCACAACCTTTCTCTTTATGTAACAAATATATATGCACTGCAATCAATGTGTCTTTCTCATTTTATGTTGTTTCATGCTTGCGTACAAATAATTATATTTCATTTTGGATGTTAGGATTTCATTGTATATATGAACTTCCTGGTTGAACTACACATTATGTTTTTCAACCTGCACAAGTTTAGTTCATGGTTTGTAAGATATATTTTTCTTATCATTTGAGGTTATCTCAAATGAATGGTTGGATTTCAAAACCTTTCTCTTGAGGTAACAGAGGTATATGGATCCCAACAAAAGTGTATTCATCATTTTATGTTGTTGTAGGGTTGTGATAGAATTTCATTGTATATAAGAAATTGCAAATTGAACTACACGCTGTGTTGTTCAAACTGCACAAGTTTAGTTCCTGGTTCATATGATGTGGTTCAAATTTGTGCCTCTCTTAGTTGACTCAAATACTAATTCAAAACATTTTCAATATATTTAAACAATGTGTTATTGATTTGAGGTTTGTGGCAACAATGGAAGGACATAATTGGTCATCCGAGGTTATCCCAAAGGTATCAGTGGATTTTACAACCTTTCTCTTCACGTAACAAATATATATGCACCCCAACCAATGTGTCTTCCCGTTTCTGTATTGTTTCATGCTTTTGTGCAAATAATTATTTTTCGTTTTGCATATTAGGATTTCAATGTATAAATAAACTTCCTGGTTGAACTACACATTGTGTTGTTTAACCTACACAACTTTAGTTCATGGTTCGTAAGATGTGTTTTTCTGCTCATTTGAGGTCATCCAAAATGAATGGTTGGATTTCACAACCTTTCTCTTCATACAACAAAGGTATGTATACCCCAACAAAAGTGTATTCTTGAATTTATGTTTCTATAGGGTTGTGATAGGATTCTATTGTGTATATGAAGTTGAAGGTTGAACTACACACTCTATTGTTCAACATGCACAAGTTTAGTTCATGGTTTGTAGGATGTGTTTCAAATTTTCACCTCTCTTATTTGACTCAAATACTGATTCAAAATGTTTTCAACAGATTTAAACAATGTGTTATTGATTTGAGGTTTATGGAAGCAATAGAAGGACATAATTGGTCGTTAGAGGTTAACCCAAAGGTATTGGTGGATTTCACAACTTTACTCTTCGCATAACAAATATATATGCACCACAACCAATGTGTCTTCCCAATTCTATGTTGTTTCATGTTTATGTGCAAATACTTGTATTTTATTTTGCACATTACGATTTCATTGTATAAATAAACTTCCTAGTTGAACTACACAACTTTAGTTCATGGTTCTTAAGATGTGTTTTTCTACTCATTTGAGGTTGTCTCAAATGAATGGTTGGATTTTGTTATCCTTTTTGCCTTCTATCCAAATAGCCCAAGGATCCATGGAAATTCTAAGTGTTCCCCTTTTAAAGTGTAAGGAAAAATCCCCCCAAATGGCTAAGTCTAAAATCCCAAGTGTTCTCTTTGTGTTTTCTGACTTTTCAGAGTTTAGGGTTCTCCTCTTCGTCATGACATTCTTATCACCTCCAAAATCTGCCTTGGTTCCTTTCTGAATCACCTAAGTGTTTTGGGTGCCAGAGGTTGGGAGTTTCATCTTCTTTCTTATTCTTTTTATAAGTGGTAGATGGAAGGTCCAACTGCTGAATCCTGATGAGTTCCAATGTTTCTAAGTGTTGCAGGCGACGACAGGCAGGAGTTCTCTTTTCTTCTTTCTTCTTCTTTTCGTAAGCAATAGATGGAAGGTTTGATTGCCGAATCCTGATGATTTCTAATATTTCTAAGTGTTACGGAGCTCAAAGGCTGAGGTTGCAGTCTTTTTCTTTTGATTTGGCAAGCGGTAGACGGAAGACCCACTCGCCGAAGTCTATTGAACCTTTAAAATGACTAAGTCATTCGAGTAGTGGCAGGCAGGAGTTTCCTTCTTTTTCTTTTCTTTTGGAAGATGGAAGGTAGAAGGCTCGACGATTGAGGTCTGTCAAGCTCATAGTTTTTTCTAAGTGTTACGGATCTTGGGGAGCAGAGGTTTTCTTCTTCCTCTTTTCTTTTGGAAAGCGGAAGGCAAAAGGTCTGAGGCCCGATTCCTAACAAAGCTTCATAATTTCTTCAAAGTATTTAAGAGTTGGGGATCAAGCATTTCTTCTTTTCAAAAGCACGATGCATGGTAAAGGCCCAATCTCTAAAGTCTAACAGTTTCCCTATTATCTCTTTTAGACTTTGGAGATCGAGGTTTCCTTCTTCACCTTCCAAAGGCCCGATCGAAGGAAGCCTGATTAACCAAAGCCTGATCTATTTTGCCTTCCCAACTCTTTCTACTATTCTCGACATGATGGGATTGCTTATCAACCTACCTGGTCACCATTAAATGTTTCTTTAGAGCCAAGGTGGGAAGGTTTTTTTCTAAGGCAAAGGGAGAAGTGGAAAAGTCGTCGAAAAAAAGGGAAAGTCAATGAGTTAACATTCAATGCAGATATTTCTTCAGCTACTTCATCCTTCAGATATTCTCATATTTATTGTTGCGGATCACATCAAGGATATTTTCTACAAAACAGATGTATACAACCATTCCTTTTGCAAAAATATCTTCTGATAGGCCCATGGGGCAAAGTTATTGCAGTAGATGAATGCGCTATCAATGTAAAAATGCTATATATACATGTACATTAGATATATTATTGTTGGTTCTTGGTATTAAAAAAGCCACATCTTGTATCAACTGTAATCTTGCCTCCATGATAAATAAACAATAGATTTTACCTTCTCATACAAATTTTGCACTATGTAGCATGGGCGTTTGAATCTCCATTTTGTGAATGTTTCTTTCTTGGTGGGTTTTGATCAGATTTTCTTACCTCTGCAGATAGTTTGAGTTGTGTATGCACATCTATTGTTCAATATTATTATGTGCATAAATGGTTAATCTGAGAGCTAAACATATTAAACTTGGCGTATCACCTTTCTCTTCCAGTTCTCTCCTTCTTCTCTTTTCCTAGTGGTGTTAGATTAGGTTTAGTCTTATAGTTTTCTCTAAATCTCATATTCAGAAAGAGGAACCAACCTTCTCTAGAGGTTTGATTTCATTTGTAGGGTTCCACACCTCAAAATCACTCCCATGTTTCACTAGATTATTTTAGCAAACGAGCTTCAACACAAGGTGCAAATCCAAGTGACAACAATTTCTGGCACGCCCAGTGGGATCACTTTACTCTGAGTCAAGAGTTGATATGAGAAATTGGTGTTGTTCTCAATATTCTGTAGTTTGGCAGACAATTTCATGCACCTGGTGACTCTATAAGCTCCTAGTTTCAGATCAGTCTAACATTATATGCCTAGAGTGCAGACTAGGGATTCTTCAAGAGGTGAGAATTATCAGTTTGTTGAATTACCTATAGTTGTTTCAAGGAGAAGAACTATGTTATCTAGGTCTCTTGCGAGAGGGAATAACAATGTTGTTTCACCTCATCCAAGATCTCAATCTACACCTCCTCCTGTTAGATTTCAGTATTCAAGAAAGGTCTTGCACGAATAAATTTGAATATCCTAAACATGGCTCTACCAAGAAATCTGCCCTTTGTAACCTTCAATGGAGGTAACCCTTTAGCCTTGGTTGCACATAACATCCCTGTTGGCAACTGTTTTTCACCAAGAACTACTATAGTTAAAATCATGAGGGCTAGTTATTACTAGCCTAATTTGTTCAAAGATGCCCATAGATGGGTAAGAAGTTGCAAGGAATGTGCCCTATTTGCAAGTAAGAAATAGTTGGATACTCTTCCCCTGCACCCAATTCAGACTTATCAACCAGTTGCCCAATGGGGCTTGGGCTTCATTGAATGATTAACCCACCTTCCAGTGCTGGCCATAAGTGGATTCTAGTAGCCACTGAATATTTCACAAGGTGGACAGAGGCAACTACTTTGAAGGATGCTACAAAGGCCTCTATTTTAGATTTCCTTGAGGGCACAGTTACCAGGTTTGGTGTTCCATTCACCATTATTTCTGATAATGCTAAGGCCTTTGTAGGCACAAAAATCATTGAATGGGTACTTAACTATGGAATTTACTTGAATACATCTTCTAATTATTACCCTCAGGGCAATGGCCTAGTTGAGTCCAATAAAAGCCTGATCAAGATTATCAAAAGGACAATGGAAGACAAACAAAGAACTTGGCATTCTAAGTTAAAGACAACTCTCTAGGCTAATAGAATCACACCCAAGAGGGCCATTGGAAATTCACCCTTCATGCTGGTTTATGGAAAGGAGGCAAGGCTTCCACTGTCACTCAAATTACCTTCCCTTGATTTGGCACATCAACTAGAATTGTTAGAAAATGATGCCATGTCAGTTAGGTTTGCTGAGTTGATGGAGCTTGAAGAAAGAAGAGATGTTGTCATGAAGACTCTTGAAGACCACCAAGATCAGGTCAAGAGGACATTTGATAGAAAATTAGTTGACAAGGTCTTCCAAGAGGGAGATTTAGTGTTGAAATGGGATGAAGATAGATCTAAGGCTAAGAAGCATTCCAAATTTGATGCCTTATGGAGTGATCCATATATCATCACCAGTTGCAAGAAAGCCAATGCCTTCCAAATTTCCAAGCCAATTGGTGAATCACTTCCAATCCTACTGAATGGGATTCATATCAAACCATACTTCCGCATTTGGTTTTGGGATTCTTGTAAATAATTAGAATAGGTCTTGTTTATGCTTTAGGTTTCCCTTCCTCCATGTTCTCTTGCATAGGCTTTATTTTTATTAGGAGATTGTTCGCCTTATTTTTTGTTTTGTTTTGTTTTCTGGAAGTAGTTTTCAGTTCTGTATGATCATGTTGTTGCAATTTCCCTTTTGACTTTGTGCCCAATGAATCGTATAAGACCATTGGATCCTTGTGTTTAGAAGGCAAACACCCTTGCATAGTCGCCAAAATGTTGTCATATTTTGCCCATGCCAAAATAACCCAAAAATCCCACCTTTCTTCTGTTGGCACCTGTAAAATACCAACTCCTAAACCTGCATATTTTGTCCCAAAAATCCATTGAGATTGCCACTTTTGCTTTTGTATTTCAAACCCATCATATATACTCAATCTAAGACAATTTAAATGGGTTTCTTTCAAAAATTTCTATGTATAATGTTTCCCCTTGTCTTTGAGTTTTCTTCCCTTAGAAAAATTGGTTCATTTAAGACCTTTGTTGCTGAATCGACAAAATTGCAAACTACCATTTTTACTGACTAGGTTCGCAGGTTCAAGTTTTTGCCAATTTGCTGATTTATCAACAAAAGAGGCAGAAAAGAGAAGTTTGAAGGAAACTTGATGTCTTCTTCAGAATTTGTTTTTGGGTTGTCACCTTTGTCGGCGAATCGACTAGTTTGTGAACTGTTGATTTTGCTAACTTAGTTCGTAAGCCTGTAGTTTTGTCAATTTTCTGATAAGGTGATAAAGAGACAAATGACAAGGAAGTGAAATAAAGAAGGGAAGTCTTCATCGACAAAGGAAAATTTTGCAAACCGTTAGGTTCACCAGTGTTGCAGGGACACCTTATCAATTTTGAAATTTTGGTCTAAGTTAGTGCCTATGTGGTAGGAGTGCTTCATTATGGTTGTAATATGATCTCATTAAGACCATGTTATGCATGTAAGGCCACATAGGGCTAGGGGTTTAATTGTTGCATAGTTTGAGTTAATTCATTTTTGGGTGAATGGTAGTGGAAGGCTATTTTTAGCCTATTTGTGGGATTCCAATGCTAACCATTATGCTTTGATGGTTGCATTTTATGTATGGAGACCTCACACACTCTGGAGAAGGTTAGAGAAGAGGAGTGAAGGTGTGAAAGAAATTTTGATTGAAGAAAATAATAAAAAGTTCCAATTTTCTAAATTTTCTGTGTTTTTCCTGTGTTTGCACGCCTAGTATAGATCCGTACAAGACTGTCAAGAACTCTAATGCATCAAATCATGAAATAGGATATGTTACCATTCATTTGCATCTGTATTCGAAGATTTTCACTATGTTTGTAGTCTATTATAGTTGTTTTGGTTAAAACGGGTCTTAAACCCTAGTTTTGGAGGGTTTTAGTGAATTGATGGATTCCTAGCCCATTCCACCTATGTCAAATCCAAAAATGGGTGGAATGGCTTTTGTAGTGTTGTATTTAAATTGGGTTTTCATTACAGGAGCAGGGGACTGGATTGGAGCACGTTTTGAATGCATTTATGCCTAATATCTTCATGTATTAGGCTTACAAGCATAGGTGGAGTAGAGATTTGTTGAAAAGTTGACTTGGGATAAGCTAAGATCCCTAAAACTAGCATAATCAATCAATTTCCAACCTAATTCATGCCTTGGAGTAGGTCTTGCAAATTTGGAGTAGGTTTAACTCATAGTTGCTTTGTAAAAGAGGCCTAATTAGGCCTAGACCAGCAGGTGCAATCAGTTTTTGAAGCCTTCATGCCAAAACAACCACCTCTGTATGTTAGATATGTTGTGTAGGAGCTTAATGCATATTCAAAAAGTTAATTTGTTCATGGTTTTGTCTTAGATTATGCAAGTTATGCCCCAAAAACCCTATTCCAAGGGCTACAAGCAATCAGGACTAGTTGTGAAGAAACGATTGGAAAAACAAGTGACCAGATTGTTTGGTGAGTTTGATGAGTGTCTACCAGTCATTTTTATGTGGTCTAAGGTGGTTGGAAGGTTTGACAATTTGTCCTTGTATTCCAACCTTGAAATGGCACTTTTGCCTATTTTTCAAGCCATGCATTGCCAACAAGCTACCCCTGCCATGCATGATCAGTCTAACCATCACTAAAGTTTGTTTGAACCTATCCCCTACTCTACATCAAGTGGTATTAGAGCCAAGTTCTGATTGATACATTGGGAAGATTTGAGTTTGCAAAGACAAGATGCCTCCAAAGAACAATCCAGTAGCCAGAGAAGTCAGAGAGCTGAAGGAACAACATGCAAAGGAGTTGAGACTAGTGAAAGAGTCTCATGAAGCTTCCCTAGAAAGAATTACAACATTAGAAGCCAACCTAAAGAGAGGTATGGTCAGTGGGGATCAGAGTGATCCAGAGGAAGAGGGTGAGAATGAATACCCTCAAACAGGAGTTCAAGATGAGGAAGAAGGTTTGGACTCTGGTGAAGAGAGGTTGCTTAAAATGATGAAGGCTGTCAAGGGAGAAAAGACTCCTAAATTGAAAGTGGAAGTACCCATGTACAGTGGGAAGATGGATAGTGAAGAAGTATAGGGCTGGATAGATGCCCTGGATAATTTCTTTGAGTTTGAGGAGGTAGAAGACAACAAGAAGGTGAAGTATGCAAAGACCAAGTTAAAGGGTCATGCCCTAACATGGTGGAACTACATTCAAGAGGAAAGAACAAAGAAAGGCAAGGCAAAGATCCATTCATGGGATAGAATGGTAGCCAAGGTAAAAGCACAATTCTTACCTGTAGATTATGAAATTCAAACCTTTAGGAAAATGCAAAGCCTAAAACAAAAGGAGTCAGATGTTATGGCATACACTGAGGAGTTCCACAAGTTGAGCATTAGAACAGGGCATGTTGAGGATGAAAGAGAAAAAGTGGCAAGGTACCTTAATGGCCTGAGGTACAACATTCAAGATGAGATCAACCTATCTACACCAAGGACAGTAGAAGAGTGTTTCCAGCTGGCTGCCAAAGCGGAAGAAAGGATAAAGAGAAGGCAAGAACAAAATGGAAGAGGTAGAGGAAAGAATTTCAGAGGTAAAGGCAATTTTGGTGGAAGAGGATAGTCAAACAAGAAACAAGGAGAATCAAATAGCAGCAACAAGGAGAATCAAGAACCAAGGGGTGAGTCAAGTGAAAGAGACAACTTCAGAGGAAGAAGATCCAATAACAGAGGAAGGTTTGCTGGTCAAGGAAGAAGATCAAACACTTTTGTAGGCAAATGTTTTAATTGTCAGCAGTTTGGACATCCTACCTGGAAGTGTACAGATAAACAGAGTGCAATCTCTCATAGTGGTGAAAGAAGAACCCAAATTGTGCAAGAAGAAGACCAAGAAAGTGTGAACTCACCATCTCTGCATGTTATCCCAGAAGGATGTGAAGCCTTGATGCTAAGGAGGACATTGATCAAAGTACCAACCACCAGTGAACCCCCACAAAGAAAGGCATTATTTAGGACAACATGCAAAGCACAAGGAAAGGTATGCAAAGTAGTTATAGACTCTGGTTCTATTGATAATATTGTGTCATTAGAGATGATTGAAAAATTGAAAATAAAAATGTTTCCTCACCCAACACCTTACAAAGTTTCATGGATCAATAAGGGTCAACAAGTTTTAGTAAATGAATAGGCTTGGATTGAATTCAATATTGGAGTCTACAAAGATAAAGTACTATGTGATATAATTCCCATGGATGTGTACCATATTCTCCTAGGAAGGCCATGGTAGTTTGATAGGAAGTCAAAATATGATGGGAAGAAGAACAACTATGTGATTGAGAAGGATGGAGTGTTATACACTCTTACACCCCTGAAAGAAGAGGACGCAACAGCTCATGAGGACCAAGTGTGATGGTAAAGGAGAAGGAGTTTTTGAAGACCTTGGATGAAGAGGAGGTTGGATATGCCATTGTTGGCAAACCTGTATCAGACATGGCAGCAACAGATAAAGAAGAGATACCCAAGGAAGTTCAGGCCTTATTAGACAAGTATGAGGATATGGTGGTGAAGGATCTCTCTAGTTCATTGCCTCTCATGAGGGATGTGAGCCATCATGTTGATCTTATTCCTGGTGCAATCTTTCCAAACAAGGCAGCATACAAGATGACACCACAACAGAATGCAGAAATCAAGTTCAAGAACTGCTAGACAAAGGCCTTGTTAGAGAGAGTTTGAGTCCCTATACTGTACCAACAGTCCTAGGACCCAAGAAAGGTGGAGAGTGGAGACTCTGCACTGATTCAAGAGCAATTAACAAGATAACAATCAGGTACAAATTTCCTATACCCCGGATGGAAGATCTAATGGATAGTTTAGGAGATGCATGTTATTTTTCAAAGATAGATTTAAAGAATGGTTACCACCAAATAAGGATAAGGGAAGGTGATGAATGGAAAACTATTTTCAAGACAATTGATGGTCTATATGAATGGCTTGTGATGCCATTTGGGCTATCAAATGCCCCAAGCTCATTTATGAGGCTCATGAATGAAGTCCTAAAACAATTCATAGGCAAGTTTGCGGTGGTATACCTAGATGATATTCTTGTATACAGCAGAACAAAAGAAGAGCATCTGCAACATCTAGACATGGTGTTGAAGAGGTTGAATGAGAAGAAAATGATGATTAATCTCAAGAAGTGTGAATTCATGAAAGAGTAACTTGTTTATCTTGGGTTTGTGATCTCCAAGGGTACACTCAAGATGGATCCTTCAAAGGTAGAGGCCATACTCAGTTGGCCAACTCCTAGAGTAGCAGCAGAGGTCAAGAGTTTCCATGGATTGGCTTCTTTCTATTGGAAGTTCATCAAGAACTTTAACCACATTTTTTCACCAATCATTGATACCATCAAAGGAGGGTAGAAGAACAAGTTTAAATGGACTGATGAAGCTGAGAAGAGCTTTGAATATCTGAAGACAAGAGTGACTCAACAACCTATACTTGCACTTCCTAACTTTAACAAGGTGTTCACCATAGAATGTGATGCAAGCCAAGCGGGTATGCTATAGGTGCATTCCTTGGTCAAGATGGAAGGCCAGCTGCATTTGTCAATGAAAAGCTTAATGAAGCTAAGAGGAAGTACTCCTCATATGACCTTGAACTTTATGCCATGGTAAAGTCCCTTAAGAAGTGGAGACACTATCTTTTGCCCAAGAAGTTTATTGTCTTCATTGACAATCATGCTTTAAGCTTTTTGAACAACCAAGACAAATTAAGCCATAGGTACATGAAATGGATGGAGTATATGTAGGCCTACACATTCACCATAAAGCACAAAAAAGGACAAGCAAACAAGGTTGTTGATGCCCTGAGTAGAAGATCCATGATGGTGTAGGAGATCAAGCTTCAAAGTGTAGGCATTAATGCACTAAAAGGTATGTACCATGATGATGAAGATTTCAAAGATGTTTTTGTTGTTTGCAGTCAGTCTCAAGATAGTTTTCACAGTGAATTTTCTGAGTTTATGTTGCAAGATGGTCTACTGTTCAAAGGTGCCCAGTTGTGTGTGTATACACCTAAAAATATCCAACACCTTGTCACTAGCACGTTTTGCCCTAGGTACCTGTATCATTCACCTAATTAGTTAAATAAATATTATTTATTTAACTAATTTTTATTTATTCCCTTTCTATCCATTTATCCTATCTTCTATAATTAAATAAATCTTAATTATTTATTTAATTATTCATGACCATTAATTTTCTCTAGTTAAATAATTATTTTTAATTATTTAATTAGTCATTTATCCTTTTCCTATAATTAAATATTTTATTTAATTATCTTTCCACAATCCAAAATTAATTAAATAAATTAAATAATAAAATCCTAAAAAAAATTCTGCTTTCTTTTATCCCATTCTTTTCAAAGATTTATGAGGATTTAAAACAGAAAAACAAATCTTTTTATATTTTTCCCTACCTTATTTGAAAAATCAAATCCTACCTTATCTTATCAAATCTTCTTCCCTTCATCCTCAAAAGTCTATAAATATGGCCTCTCACAAGCCATTTCATAGATCATGGACTGAGTTTGATATCCTTACGTTGTCAAAATCTACTTGCAATCTTCTTCTAATCCTCTATCTATTTTCTTTCATCCATTTTCATCTATCATTTTCTATCATTCATCAATCCAATCAATGTTATGCTACAAAATCAAGCAATCAACATTAATCTATTTGGGTAAAGCTAGAGTGTTTTGGGTGCAGCACTCTCCACCTTCTCGATGGATTGTGGATCAATGTGAAGGTTTGCATTTGATTTGTTTGCATTTTGTTATTGTTTTCCTTCATGTTTGATTTCCATGATTTTATTTGATATCCTTACGCTTTCGAAATCTACTTCCAATCTTCTTCTAATCCTCTATCTATTCCCTTTCATCCATATCTACCTATCCCTCTCCTTCCACCATGCCCATGGGATTTAAAAGCAAAAATTTGGATGTCTCCACACATAAAGCAAAAAATCCTAAAAATCCTAATACCTTAGGGCACAAATGCAAAAAATCAAAGCAAAATCCATCCAAAAAGAAATCCAAACCCATACCTTCATAAGAAAAGTCAAAAACTCAAATGGTATGGGTCCCCAAGCAACAAGCAATTACCTCAAAAGCTGCACAAAAGTTGCATACAACCATACCTCCACAAGCAAAGTCAAAAACTAGAATGGTATGGGTCCCTAAGCTACAAGCCATCAAGTTAAATGAGGAATCCACCTCTCGTGAATCCCCACCATCTCCTTCCGTCCATTCCATCCAAAAGAAACAAAATCCTCCATCCCACATGAAAAGAAAAAAATCATAAAAATACTGAGTCTATGTGGGTCCCTAAATGCCTAAATCGACCATGTCTTAAACAAACATCTCTATTGCTTCCTACCCCACCATCCCATCAAAAGCTTCAACGTTTATCACAGTGTCTGCAGCAGTTGGTCATGGTTCCCCTCCATTCCACATTCCTAGATACCTCCATCACACCATCATTCCACCATTATCCTACATATCTTCCTCATCACTTCCCTATGGTCCATGCTTTTGCATAAGCCTTCCATCCATCTTTCATGCATAAGTCCATACATAATCCACATCATGACCCACTATCACACCTTTCATAATCCATTATCCTTCCATTCATAATCCACATCATAATCTCCTATCTTTCATGATCCACTATCGCACCTTTCATAATCCGCTATCGTACCTTCCATAATCCGCTATCTACGTACTCCATTCCATCTTTTATGTCATCCCCTACCAACATCTATGAGCATACTTTGACATGGTCCATTACAATGATATCCATCTAGAAGGACTACCATGGAACCAGACACTTGAGTCCCTCTTGTCCATATCCACCTTCTCCCAGTCAAAAAAGTAAAAAAATAAAATGAAAAAAGTAAAGAGAAATCCCTTCGTCCAACGGTGAAAACCTGGCAAACAAGCGCCTTGGATAGGTACCATGATGAGAACCTGGAAAACAGGCGTCATGCATAAGTTTGATCTTCTATGTCACCTACACTTGGGGGCACCTTGTCTCATCCACCATATCATTTTCAACCTGTCTTACCATATCCTATCTTACCATCCTTATCCATCCACACATTCATACCTATCCTATTGAGTTCATTCATCCACCTTTCCTCTTTTGATCTTGATACAAGATTGGGGGCAAAATGTTGAAACATGCTTTGGTTATCTCTTGATATACCTCACCCTTACAAAACTGATCCTATCATTATCCTGTTGCCATTAGCCATTTATCCATCATCCTATCGTCATCCCATTGTCATAAGCCTAAATCCATCATGTTATCCTATTGTCCTGAGCCTTGTCATGAAAAATCCCAAGCATACTATTTAGAATGGGCCATGTTATTTCCTATCTGACAGTCTTTAAGATCACATCCTAGCTCTCTTATGCATACATCCAATGTCGCCTATCCTCTTATCCAATCATTTATCATGAGTCTTCCTTTCCATCCCTTACCGCCCATCCTTTTATCCATTCATCCTAATCCAATCCTACCTACCTACCTCCTCGCACCTAGACTTGGTCCTCCCTCGTCACTGGTATCTAGCACAAAGGCTATCAAAATTGTAAATCCATTGATGTCCCAAACATTCAAAAAACACAAAAAATCATAAAAAGTCCTGGAAAAAATCTCAAAAAATCATAAAATGTCCTGGAAAAAATTCAAAAAAATCATAAAATGTCCTGAAAAGATCCAAAAAAAATCTAAAAAGTCCTTTGAAAAATCCAAAAAAATCATAAAACGTCCTGAAAAAATCCAAAAAATTAGAAAAAGTCCTGAAAAAATCCAAAAAAAAAATCATAAAAAGTCCTGAAAAAAATACAAAAAAATCAAAACATTTCAAAATACAAAAAAATAAAATATTCCCAAAATATAAAAAAATCAAATATCCATAAAAAATCCAATCAAATCATCAAATCATGTCAATCTATCAATCAAAATCACATCACTCGAATCCCAGCAATAACATCAATCCCATCAATCCAAACCTTCATCATCACTGTCAACATCCTCACTAAACCAGAACTACATCTCATCTCTATTGTTAAGTACCTTGATCCCATGGATACAGGTATGCAGGCAGTCTGGAGTATGAAGAAGGTACCCAGATTCAGGCACAAGATGATCTCCCCCCTCCTTATCCTCATCATCCATCTCACCTTCTTCTATTCATCTATCTCCCACATCATCAATAAATACCCAGAACTACATATTCATCATGTCTCATCATCATCGTGTGGTGCTTTGATCCCATGGATACGGTTATGTAGGTAGTCTGGAATACGAAGGAAGTATCCAGTACGCAAGTACCAGCGATTCATTCTTCCATTCCCCTACCATCTTCTCTTTCTCTCATCTTATTCTATCATCTATCTTCATCAATCTTTCAATCTCAATCCAAGTAATAAATCCAAATGCAAGTCACCCTTTATCCATACCAATCAAGTTAATCAATCTTGTCAAATTATCCAATCACATTCTTGGTCTTGATCCTAATCTTGTTGTAAACCAAATCAATCAATCAATCATCATCATCAATGGGATATATCATTCCCGCATCCTTGTGTTGATCTAGGGATATATCGTTCCCCGCAATGACAACACTCATCATAACCAAATGATATCAAATCTAACCTCAAAGTTTAAACTATCCATGCCCTATATATTTTCTGCAGTCAAGATATTACTTATGATCATAACCCTATTCATGAGCAAATATATCCCATTCATAGCTAAATTAATCCTATTTATGCTCACATTTATGATCAAGATTCTATGGATGATCATGAAAACCACGATGACCCTCCTAGCCAAACTTTATGCAATTCATCGTCAAGAGGTTATCACTCCACCTATCCCTTCTCCCATATCCATCCAAGAGCAAGACATCCAAATTTCTCCTATCCATCCTCCATATAACCCTAATGAGACATGTGCCTCCCAAGAACACATAAGCATAGAAGACCAAACAAATACCTTGGATCTTAATGAACATAAGCAAAATCTTAATGATCCTCCATCACCTACTATCGACCTTATCTCAACTCCACCATCATGTCCTATTAGTCTATCCACCTTTATCCATGAATGTTCCTCCTTAGAACACCAACAACCTTTATCCACTTCACCTTCTCCATCCAATAAGGAGCTCGTGTCTATTTTTCCACCTACACCTAGTCCCATTGTCCATCTCATCCTCCAAAACATGAACTATCAAGGTAAAGGCTTAGGCCTTCTTGAACAAGGTGTTTTGGAGCCCATCCATGTCAAAGTCCATTCTCCACGCTCATTTGGCCTTGGATACACACCCCAAGGACAACAATCTAACGATGTTGGGAATCCCTCCATCCATCCTAAGTCTACCACTTCCTATCACAAATACCATCATACCTCTAAGACATATGTTGCCATTCCACCTCCATCCTCCTACAAATCACAAAAGCATATGACCATTCACCTTCCACCATCCACTTTGCCTCCGCTTCTTCCAACTCCTAACATCCCTCCATCGAATCTACCTCCATTACTTTCAACACCTTATCCATCCATCCATAAATCCTCTAAAAATCCCAATCGTGACCAACAAATGCACACATTGTCTAAACATGAAGCTTCCCCTCCTTCCATCCATCCCATGGGATTCTAAAGCAAAAATTTGGATGCCTCCAATCATCAAGCCAAAAATCCTACAAATCCTAACGCCTTAGGACACAAAAGCCAAGAATCAAAGCAAAATCCATCTCAAAAGTTGCATACACCCACACATCTCAAAGCAAAAATGAAAAAGGTGTGGGTCCCCAAGCAACAAGCAATTACCTCAAAAGCTGCACAAAAGATGCATATATCTAAAACCATACCTCCACAAGCAAAGTCAAAAACTAAAATAGTATGGGTTCCTAAGCAACAAGCCATCAAGTCAAATGAGGCATCCACCTATCGCGAATCCCAACCATCTCTTTCCGTCCATTCCCTCTAAAAGCAGCAAAATCCTCCATCCCACATGAAAAGCAAAAATCATAAAAATACTAAGTCCATGTGGGGTCTCCAAATTCTTACGTCATCCATCTCCTAAACAAACATCTCCATTGCTTCCTACCCCACTCCCACCAAAACCTTCAATGTTTATCACGGTGTGTGCAACCGTTGGTCATGATGCCCTTCCATCCTGCAACACTTTCACATACCTCCATCTCCCCATCCTTCATCCACTATCCTACATATCTTACCCATCATATCCCTATGGTCCATGCTTTTGCATAAGCCTTTTATCCATCATCCACATCATAATCCACTATCGCATCGTTCCATAATCTGCTATCTACCTACTCCAATCCATCTTTCATGCAATTGCCCACCAACATCTATGAGCACACTTGACACGGTCCATGCAATGACATTTTTCTAGCGGGACTATCACCTTTCATGGAACTAGACACTTGAGTCTCTCCCATCCATATAGCCCCCTATCCTATCCAAAAAAAGTCAAAAAAGCAAAAAACAAAAAATTAAAATATTAAAGAGAAATCCCTTCGTCCAACAGTGAAAACCTGGCAAATAGGCACCTTGGATAAGTACCATGATGAAAACCTGGCAAATAAGCCCGCGTCATGTGTAAGTTGATCTTCTATGTCACCTACACTTGGGGGCACATTGTCTCATCCTTTTCCAAACTATCATACCATTTTCATACCATTTCCATATACATACCTATCACATATCATCCATTCATCCTCCCTTCCTCTTTTGATCTTGATAAAGTTGGGGGCAACTATTGACAAGTGTTTTAGATATCCCTTTACATACCTCATCCTTTCCAAATGAATCCTATCATCCAAGTCATAAGCTTTGTCATGTCAAATCCTATCATCCTCTTGCCTTAAGCATTGTCTTGAAAAATCCTAAGTCTACTACCTAGACTGGGGCATGTTATTCCTATGCAACATAGTCCTTGGAGATCGCATCCTTGCTCTCTTACACATATATCCATTCCATCCCATAGCCTATCCTTTTATCGTATCCATTTATCATGATCCTTTCATCCATCCACTATCGTCCATCCTTTTGTCCAATCCCATTCATTCCCTTGCACCTAGACTTGGTTCCCCTTGTCATTGGTATCTAGCACAAAATGCTACCCAAACTGTAAATCCATTGACATCCCAAAACATATCAAAATACCAAAATATCATAAAATGTCCTGAAAAAATACCAAAAAATCGTAAACTATCCTGAAAAAATCCAAAAAATTATAAAATTGCCATTAAAAATCCAAGCAATAAACTCACTCATCACATCATTCCAATCCTCTGATATCATCAAAATCAATCTATCAAATCACTTCTTCCAATCTAATCCATTAACCAATCCATAACATCACTTAAGCAAATCTAATCAAATCATCAAATCACACCAATCTATCAATCAAAATCACATCACTCGTATCCCATCAATAGCATCAATCCCATCAATCCGAACCTTCATCATCACCAACGATTCATTCTTCCATCCCCCTACCATATTCTCTTTCTCTCATCTTCTTCTATCATCTATCCTCATCAATCCATCACTTCTTCCAATCAATCTCAATCCAAAGCAATAGATCCAAATGCAAGTCATCATTTATCCATACCAATCAAGTTAATCAATCTTGTCAAATTATCCAATCACATTCTTGGTCTTGATCCTAATCTTGTCATAAACCAAATCAATCAATCAATCATCATCATCAATGGGATATATCATTCCCACATCCTTATGTTGATCTAGGGATATATCGTTCCCCGCAATGACAACACTCATCATCATCAATCAATCAATCAACAATTAATCATTGGTTTACAGATTAATATGGGAAATACCTTATTTGTTTTTGTATCATTTGTGCATGCTTGCTTGCTTGCTTGTGTTTGTTATCTTTTTATCTTGCATTTGTATCACATCTGTATCATTCCAACTAATATTCATATCTCGTGTATGTTGGAATCGCTTTTTGCATTATTCTTTGCATCTAAGGTCACATCATACCTTTTGTACATTAGGACTGTAATGCTCTATGTTTTCTTCCTCATATGTCTAGACAAGGTTGTATTACACTGGGGCATGAGACACATCATCACCTTGGTCCTCATACCCTAGTGCATAATGTCTAGTGCTATATCAAACATCATGATTGCTCACTTTCATTGCAGCATAACACATCATCCTTTCTTCTATCCATTTCCTTATCTTTCTTCCTTAACCAACCACTTTCATGTTGAGAGCCTACCTGTGTTTGTCCAACCTACCTATCCTCTCAAGGGGGCATCCTCATCCTATCTTTCCATTACCATCTTTTTCTTCTATCCATACCTTAGTTTCTTTGAAATGATGTTACTCAACACAAATTTCATCATCTCGAACATCATCTCAAAGAGGGGCAAAATGTAGACACCTAAAAATGTCCAACACCTTGTCACTAGTACGTTTTGCCCTAGGTACCCGTATCATTCACCTAATTAGTTAAATAAATCTTATTTATTTAACTAATTTTCATTTATTCCCTTTCTATCAATTTATCCTATATTCTATAATTAAATAAATCTTAATTATTTATTTAATTATTCATGACCATTAATCCTCTCTAGTTAAATAATTATTTTTAATTATTTAATTAGTCATTAATCCTTTTCCTATAATTAAATATTTATTTAATTATCTTTCCACAATCCAAAATTAATTAAATAAATAAAATATTTATTTAATTATCAAAATCCTAAAAAAAACTCTGCTTTCTTTCATCCCATTCTTTTCGAAGATTTATGAGGATTTAAAACAGAAAAACAAATCTTTTTATCTTTTTCCCTACCTTATTTGAAAAATCAAATCCTACCTTATCTTATCAAATCTTCTTCCCTTCATCCTCGAAAAGTCTATAAATATGGCCTCTCACAAGCCATTTCATAGATCATGGACTGAGTTTGATATCCTTACGTTGTTGAAATCTACTTGTAATCTTCTTCTAATCCTCTATCTATTTTCTTTCATCCATTTTCATCTATCATTTTCTATCATTCATCAATCCAATCAACGTTATGTTGCAAAATCAAGCAATCAACATTAATCTATTTGGGTAAAGCTAGAGTGTTTTGGGTGCAACATTCTCCACCTTGTCGATGGATTGTGGATCAATGTGAAGGTTTGCATTTTGTTATTGTTTTCCTTCATGTTTGATTTCCATGATTTCAGTGTGTACCAAAATGCTCCATGAGAGGAAATCTGATTAGAGAGAAGCACTGTGGGAATCTAAGTGGGCACTTTGAATATGACAAGACCTTGGAGCAGGTCAAAAGGTTCTACCATTGGCCTAGAATGCATGTGGATGTGAAGAAATTTGTGGAGAGTTGTGTGATATGTCAGAGGGCTAAGGGATCAAGTTCCAATGCAGGTTTGTACCAACCTTTGCCAATACCCAATCACCCATGGGAGTCAATTAGCATGGACTTTGTTTTGGGTCTGCCCAAGACACAAAGAGGGTATGATAGTATTTTTGTTGTTGTGGATAGGTTTAGTAAGATGGCACATTTCATTGCTTGCAAATCCACTAATGATGCATCTCATATTGCTGGTCTATTTTTCAAAGAAATTGTAAGAATCCATGGATTGCCTTTGACCATAGTGTCTGATAGAGATTCCAAATTCATTGGTCACTTTTGGAGGACCTTGTGGAAAAAGTTGGGAACCAATCTATCCTTTAGTTCTGCCTACCATCCCCAAACAGATGGGCAAACTGAGGTTATTAATAGGTCATTGGGAAATTTGTTGAGGTGTCTAACTAAAGAGCATAATCAATCATGGGATCTCATACTGCCTCAAGCAGAGTATGCCTACAATGACTTTGTCAACAGGAACATAGCAATAACCCCTTTTGAAGTTGTGTATGGTATGATACCAAGGGGCATTTATGAGTTAAAAGATCTAAGAGGATTGGACAATAGGAGTGCACAAGGAGAAGACTTTGCCACTGCTATGAGGGATATACATCAGTAGGTTAAAGAAACTCTTGAGAAGAGTGTTGCCAAGTACAAGGAGAAGGCAGATTTAGAGAGGAAAGATGTTAAGTTCAAGGTAGGTGATATGGTGCTTGCACATTTGAGAAAGGAGAGACTGTCTAAGGGCAGATATACTAAACTAATGTTGAAGAAAATAGGACCTTGCAAGGTGGTCCACAAGTTTGGCCAGAATGCCTATGAGATAGAACTCCCTCCTGGAGTTGCTATCTCCCCCATTTTCAATGTTGCAGACCTGTATCCTTTCAAAGGATCTACTGTTGCAGGTGAAGAAGCAGTGGAAGTTGTTGATGAAGATTGGATAAGAGACCTTCCACCTAGTCAGCCAATGAAACTTGAAGCCATCTTGGACACAAGGGAGGTGAAGAGGACAAGGAACAAGGTATACAATGAGCACTTGGTGAAATGGCATGATTTGCCAAATGAAGATGCTACCTGGATGACAGAAGATGACATCAAGCAGCATGGGACCTCTGTCCAAGATATCATTTCATCATGATGATGAAATCTTTTCACCTCAGCTGTATCGTGCAGGGGCACCTTATCAATTTTGAAATTTTGGTCTAAGTTAGTGCCTAGGTGGTAGGAGTGCTTCATTATGGTTGTAATAGGATCTCATTAAGATCATGTTATGCATGTAAGGCCACTTAGGGCCAGGGGTTTAATTGTTGCATAGTTTGAGTTAATTCATTTTTGGGTGAATGGTAGTGAAAGGCTATTTTTAGCCTGTTTGTGGGATTCCAATGCCAACCATTATGCTTTGATGGTTGCATTTTATGTATGGAGACCTCACACACTTCAGAGAAGGTTAGAGAAGAGGAGTGAAGATGTGAGAAAGAAAGTTTGATTGAAGAAAATAACAAAAAAGTTCTAGTTTTCTGTATTTTCTATGTTTTTCCTGTGTTTGCACACCTGGTACAGATCCGTACAGGACTGTCAAGAAATCTAATGCATCAAATCATGAAATAGGCTATGTTACCATTCATTTGCATATGAATTAGGAGATTTTCACTGTGTTTGTAGTCTATTATAGTTGTTTTGGTTAAAACGAGTCTTAAACCCTAGTTTTGGAGGGTTTTAGTGAATCGATGGATTCCTAGCCCATTCCACCTATGTCAAATCCAAAAATGGGTGGAATGGATTTTGTAGTGTCGTATTTCAATTGGGTTTTCATTACAGGAGCAGGGGACTGGATTGGAGCACGTTTTGAATGCATTTATGCCTAATATCTTCATGTATTAGGCTTACAAGCATAGGTGGAGTAGAGATTTGTTGAAAAGTTGACTTGGGATGAGCTAAGATCCCTAAAACTAGCATAATCAATCCATTTCCAACCTAATTCATGCCCTGGAGTAGGTCTTGCAAATTTGGAGTAGGTTTAACTCATAGTTGCTTTGTAAAAGAGGCCTAATTAGGCCTAGACCAGCAGGTGCAGTTAGTTTTTGAAGCCTTCATGCTAAAACAACCACCCTTGCATGTTAGATATGTTATGTAGGAGCTTAATGGGTATTCAAAAAGTTAATTTGTTCATGGGTTTGTCTTAGATTCTGCAAGTTATGCCCCAAAAACCCTATTCTAAGGGCTACAAGCAATTAGGGCTAGTTGTGAAGAAACGATTGGAAAAACAAGTGACTAGGTTGTTTGGTGAGTGTCTACCAATCATTTTTATGTGGTCTAAGGTGGTTGGAAGGTTTAACAAGTTGTCCTTGTATTCCAACCTTGAAATGACACTTTTGCCTAGTTTTCAAGCCATGCATTGCCAACAAGCTGCCCCTGCCATGCATGATCAGTCTAACCATCACTAAAGTTTGTTTGAACCTATCCCCTGCTTTGCATCAACTAGTGAGATATTTTGTCAATAGGGTGATTCACTGATGAAGGAAAGAAAGGTTCTCCTTAGGGGAAATTTCCTGATAAAGTGAGAAAGAGAAAGCAAAGGGTAAGCTTTTGTCGGAATGAAGAATGGCTTGTGAACCAAGTTCACTAATTCGTGGTTTTGCTGATGGTCTAGATCAGTGACTAAAGAAGGAGAAAAAAAAAAAACAAGTCAGTAGGGAAAGAAAGAAGATGGAGCAAGAAAATTTGGTTCGCAAAAATGAAGTTCACCGATAAGGTGAAAAATAAGGCAAAGGCAGAGACAGAAAGGGGGAGGCCAGTGGGTCGATAAAATTGCAAAAGTTCCATTCAATTCGTGATTTTTAGGATTCGCCGATAAGGAGATTTCACTAACTAAGCAAAGGGAGAAAAGGAGAAAAAGAGAAAACTGGCTAAGGCAATGGTTCGTCAAATGAAAGTTTCACCGATAAGGTGAAAAGGCAAACAAGGCCAAGTTCGTGAAAGGGAAAGTTTGTCGATAAGGCAGAGAGAGACAAAGCAAGCCAAAGACCAAATGAGGGAAATCAAGAGATTGGCAAAAGTGCAAAGGAGAGTTCAATTTGTGATTCCTTGAGTTTGCCGATAGGGCAATTCATTGATAAAGAAGAAAGTAACAAAGAGCAAAATTGAAGAGTTTAGCATGGGGCAATTTCACTAATAGAGGAAAATCCAAATGTGCCAGAGGCAGAATTAAAAGGATAAATACTTTTTAAAGTGTTGTAAAAGCTTCTGCAGGGCGTGATTTATTGTATCCCTATGATCATGCCATTATTATAGGATGAGAAGGTACCCAACATTCAATGTTGCAGGTTAGGGTCAAATGAAGGTGGTTGACATAGTGAAATTCTTCAATGGGCTAGTACCAACTTGGGACAAAATGGATTTGCAAGAGTTAGGGGAGTATTTCAAGCCTTCTCTCATTAATGCGGCCATACCCATGCATGTGGGCGATCTTCCTTTACATTTTTGAAGACCTGACAGGGCATGGCCGCTGTCCAACTTTGTAGGATTTCCTGATAGAGCCATGAGTTGAATTCAATGCAACATGGGCACGATTTGTTGACCAAATTTCAATGCATGTAGCTGCACAATGGATTGAAAAGCTATATATACATGGAAAAAGATGTAATTTTGGTATTTACTATTCTTCTGGGCTATTATGCAGGCTGAAGAGTTTGTTGCAGTCATAGACCTTGTAATGCATTTACAAGAACTAGTCGGATATGATACATTGTGCTTGAAGTTGAGCCTTTGATATATCTGATAGTGGTTCACCTATGAATGTAATTGGTTATTTTATGTCTGCTTCTATAACAAATTGTCCTTCTTCTGTAATGGCTATTTAGCCTTTATGATCATACAATCATTGATATTTTGCCTCTCTTATACTTTTACTCTATGGATAAAATGGTCCCTCCTCCTGTTGCAATTTTCTAATTCGAGCCTATGTTAAAGTTGTAAGTCTGTGTGAGTCCACATCAATATTTGAGATCATTGTTGGGTTATATCAGTCCTAGCTAGCACTATAAATCTGGTGCATCACCCCTTTCAATTTTAGCATTTTCTTCCCCTTTTCCTCATGAGTAGTAGCATTAGATTTAGTTAAATTATCTGAAACTCAAAGTCCAGAAAGAGGAACCATCTTATCTAGAGGTAAAAGGCTCAAAACTCTAACCTATTTTGTTTAATCTCCTTGCATTTTTTTTGCTGTGAATGAATGGAGCAGAGTGGAGTGCTTAAAATTTCTCGATGCTCGGACCTGCTCATCTTCTCTCGGTATAATATGATCGCAAACAGAGAAAAAGGAAAAGCTGAAAAGTGGCGCCAAAGGACCTGAGGAGCCCGATGAGTTGGAGGGAGAAGTGGAAAAGCGACACATAGATGATGGATTCATTTGTTGAGGTGAGGGCAAAGGCGGTGTGTTTGAAGGTGGAAGCTCTGCCCAGTTCAGAAAGTGGAAAAGCTCAAGTTAGTGATAAGCATATTACCCATCTGGAGCACAGGAATAGTGGTGGCCATCATCTTGAATGGCACCGGTGGTACTTACATGATATACCAGGCAAAGATTATGCAAAGAAAATTGAGCGCTCATTTTGAAATACCAGCGGCCTCCATGGCTATCTTCACCCTCTTGGCCATATCAATATGGCTGCCTTTCTATGACAGAGTCATCCTTCCATATTTTCGTCGCTTGACAAATAGAAGCCAAGGCATAACCTTGATAGAAAGGATTGGAATGGGAATACTTTTCTCTATACTCACCATGGCAGTGGCGGCGTTGGTGGAATTAAAGTGTAGAAATAACAGGAGCATGGTGTCTGTAATGTGGTTCGTGTCGCAGTATGTTTTCCTGGGATTGGTCATTAGTATGATCGAGTTCTTTTACTTGCATTTTCTGAAGAACATGAGAAGTACAGCTGTGGCGTTGTTTTGGTGTAGCATAGGCATTGGCTTGTTCTAGTGCAGCATGGGCCATGGCCTTTTCACACCACAACCAAACCCTTTTCCAGCCCCGCTGCCTCGCTTGCCTCAACAACATCTTCTGCATTTTTGTGGGCTGCCTCGACAATTTGGGGGTTCTCAGAAGACAAGATATATATCTTGACCCATTAACAGTGACAAAACATTTGAAATCGACCCAAGGTCATATTCTTCTCTATAAATTGGTAAGTGGTCAATGGTAGGAATCATTAGATCTCTAGTTCTCTCTACAGATGAATTACATGCTAAACTGCTGAATTGATTTGTTTGTTCGACAGTGTTGGTGGTCGATTTGGCCAAATCGTGGGAATACATTATGGCCCAAGCCCAAATCCAAGCATGCCTAGTCTCTGAGAAATCTACTTAAAATTTCATTTATGTTTTGTTGTGCTCTTATTTTTCATTTTTTTAAGGGGTTATGGTTTTACTGTATTCTTATGGCTTTTGACGACTGCAGATAGTAATCCATTTCACAGCAGCCTAGTGGGCACCCTCCAAATTCATGGCTGAAGGTTAGTTGGGTGGGTGAGTAGGCGGCATGCCCGTCTAAAGACTATTGAATAAATAGAAGGATTTTACTTATTTAAATGGCATTTTTCTTACATCAATTTCCCGAAATATTATATAATCCAATTGATATTTAGTCTACAATTTTTTTCACTGTTTAGGTAATGAACTGGAAAAAGATGCTTCTTTAACACAGAGAATGCTTGAATGAGAATAAAATCAATGCATTCATTAAACTAGAATTATATTGTGCAGTCTTTGTTTCATATATTTGAGATGTTTATATGAAATTTATTTACTAGATTGAGTATTTTGTACAACCAGATCAAACAGATTAATCAACATCTTTATCTTAATAAGTTAATAAGTAGAAACCCTTTCATTTTGAGCGTCTTTATTTAATTTTTTACAGCTTGATCAAAATTTTGAGATTCATGCAAATATAAATCTGACAAGTGAGACATTTATTTTGTAGGTGGATTGAATAGAAAATGTTTTCTAGACTTGGATTGTAGGTGCAGAAGTAAAGGTTCTTGAGTTTCAAATCCAAATTAAACTTTCAAGAAAAAAATTCATTGATACAGAGTGATTCTCTGTTTTTATGCCTTTTTGAATTCTTCAATTCTTCAATAAATGATGTAAAACAACCGGTGAGACAGTTGTCAAGTGAGACATTGAATGTAACCAGTGAGGTTTTGGTTTGCTAGTGAGGCTTAATGAAGTAAATTTTTTTCCACTCATAAATACTGTGTTGTTGCTCCTCTTGATTTGTGATTTGTTTGTGTCTGATCAATCATATTTGTTCAAGCATTTTAGTCTTCATTTCATGGTGCTTCTCTCAATATTTGAATATCTATGATACTTGAAGTTTATATGCATAAATTTGTGAGGATTAATTAATTTAGATTTGATTTGTAACTTGAATCACTGATTCACCCAAATAAATGACTAAACCATGACTAAATAAATGACTACCATGACTAAAATAAATGACTACAATGACTAAATAAATGACTACCATGACTAAAATAAATGACTACAATGACTAAATAAATGACTACCATGACTAAATAAATGACTACAATTTTTAGTTGTTTTTTAGTCATTTATTGTTTTTTTAATCAATGACCAGTTAACAACAATCAATGACTAAATATACTACCAAATTGATGACTAAATATACTACCAAATTACCAAATATACTACCAAATTGATGACTAAATATACTACCAAATTGATGACTAAATATACTACCAAATTAATGACTAAAATTTGTTTAGTCATAAATTTGGTCCCGAGATAAATGACCGGCAATAAACTACCAATGGTCACGTGACCAAACTAATGGTCAGATGACCAATTTTTGGTAGTTTTTTTAGTCATTTATTTCTATTTTTCTACTAGTGTTATGACCACCTATGCATTCTTATTTTCTTCCACATCATCCCCTACTATATATGATGATATTGTGGACCCTATATAGCCTTCTATAAATCCTTTTGAGCCTTCCACATCTTCTAGCATTAATGAGGACTTCATCACTATTGTTTGTACCTTGCATCCTATTATTCTCCTTCCTTTGGCATTGATTCACTCCCTCATGTGCTTATAGTGGCATTCTCTTTAATTCTAATGTTGATATTCCTCCACTTGCTTCTATTTTGACACCTACTCCTAATTATCCTATCTCTCTTTAGTTCTTGTCTAGCTTTATCCCCACCAAGTGGGCTAATGATGATTCTCTAGGCTTTTGGGAACTTCTCATTTAACCCATATGGAGCCTATAATTGCTTGAACACTTGGTCTAAATGGATACCCATTTCCTAGGACAACAAATATCTGTTCCTAGCTCTACAAAACGGATATCTGTTACTTTAATAACGAATATCCATTATGCTTTGGGAATGCCTTGGATTTAGGCTTGGGACTATCATAGTTGACTTTCTCTCATTTCTAACATGTTTATAGGTTTCACCCTCTTCTTCTGACTTCACCCTCTGTGCTGACAACTTTTTTTATTCAAATTTGATAAAACAAAATGGGTTTATTGAAGAAATTGTCAGTTTTCTATAAATATAAGATTTGCTTGATTATACTATTATTAAACAATTATTAATAATTTTCTATATAGAGTGTGTCTGAAATCCTGATGGACACACTGATTGAAAAACATCCATAAATTTCAAACCGTTTCACCTTTTTCAAATCCGAAAGATGTGTCACACTCTATACTTTTCTGGCTATATGTTAAAAAAAATTGAATTCCAATTTTTTTGATCTAGTTAAGTTGGCTGAAAAATTACTTTTTAGTTTTTAAAAAAAGTCACAGTAAAAAAATCATAACTAATTATTTTCTTGGAATTTTTTTTTTTAAAAATATGCATCACATCCGGGCATGAGTCCTTTACTTATTTTAAAATATTCAATTTTTTTTTGTTCCTACTTAGGTTGGCGGGAATGACACCCACTTTTTATTTTTTTTCTAAAAAATTTAATAGTTGTTCATTGAAATATTCATTTTTCACCAAGTAAATTTAATTTTTTCAAAAAAAAAAAAGTAGCCCATAAAATAGATTCAATTCTCTACAAATTTTGTTCTTACATATTTTCAACTTGTGTAGATAATTCATTCAAATTTTCACATGAACTTGATTAAGTTTGTTTCTTAGTATTTTAATTGCCACTTAGAGGTATTGTTTGGCCCATCATGATCTTGCACTCACCCATGACATGTCTTAGGAACACCCATGCCTATCAAAATGCGACGTAACCATATCACCTCATAGACAGACCCCTTGCGACATGATATTCTACCCCTATGGAAGAGCGAGCAATAGTGGTTTGCTTTTTGCTCCCCCAAGAAATCAGACTAGATCCCAAAAAGAAAATGAAGCCTTAAGTAGACTTCCTATCATCCACTGAACCTACATAGTCCACATTCATGTATCCACACAAAGAAAAATCTGCATTCTTTTTGTACTCCAGGCCATATGCCATTGTACCATGGATGTATCTCAAAACTTGCTTTGTTGCCTTCCAATGAACAACTTTAGGTTCCTGCATAAACCTAGAGAGCTAGCTGACAACATAACTGATATCTAGCCTGGTATAAGTCAGGTAGATGAGACTCACAATCAACTATCAATAAAGAGTGACATTCACTTGAGGAAATGAATCGTTGTGGTAAATTTGCAAACTTGTCTCCATGGGGGTTGACATAGGTTTGCAATTTTCCATTTTGAACTTCTCGAGTAGTGTCTTGGCATGCTTCATGTGAGAAACATAGATTTGATTCTTCTGTTGCCACATTTCAAGTCCAACACAATAATGCATGAGCCCAACATCTATCATGTCAAATAATCCTTTGAGATTATTCTTCGTTGCATCGATCATCTATGGAGAACACCCCGTGATGACTAGATCGTTAACATATACAATCAAAATGACAATTTCCCCCTTGCTCTTTGAGCTAGAGATTGTGATCATATGGATTCCTGGTGAATCCATGGTGAATGAGATTCTCATCGATCTTGACATGTACCAGGCTCAAGGAACCTGCTTAAGACCGTAGAGGGATTTGATGAGTCTAAATACTTTGTCCTGCTGCCCAGGTGCAATGTATCCCTCTAGTTGAGTCATGTAGACTTCTTCCATGAGATATCCATTAAGGAAGGTGCTCTTGACATCCATCTGGTGAACTTTCCACCCAAATTGTGCTGCCATAGCCCATACCATAGGATAGTCTTTATCTTTGTTGTAGGGGCAAAAGTTTCATCGTAGTCAATGCCTTTTTTATGCATAGCCCTTACCCACAAGTCGGGCCTTGTCAATGTTATCGTCTGCCTTAAAGACCCATTTGCATCCAATAGCTTTCTTCCCTGGTGGAAGATCAACAAGTTCCCATGTATTATTTCTGATTAATGGTTAATACTCTGCACCCATGGCATCTTTCCTAGGTGGTGAATCAAGAGCTTTCTATAATGTTTCTGGTTCTAAACTCTGCATGAATGTACACATAAGGGCCATGTTTACTTCTTCATGAGACTTGCTGTGAGTTTTAGGCCCACTAAAAGATGTGTTTGCAACTACATTATCTTTAGCATCCTTCATTGTGTCTTGATACCACTTAGGAAGCTTTTTGTGTACAGGAGATGAGGATTGAGGTGTTGAAAGAGGGGGAAAATCATCCAATGAAAACAAAACCTTGTCTTGAGCTTATTCATCAGGGTCTTCATCTTCAAGTTCGAGAATTCTCAGTGCTTGTGAACTAACAGGTGATGGAGAGGAAGAGGTGTTGCATCCAATTTCCTCATCAAAAACAACATCCTTGCTAATGTACACCTTCTTTGTGACTCCATCCATAAGTTGATATCCCTTCGACTCTGAACTCTACCCAAGAAAAATAGATTTCACAGACTTATCATCCAATTTTATTCTCTAAACCTTGGGGACATGCTTGAAGGTGGTACATCTAAACACTCTAAAATGTGAAATAAAGGGATTCTTCCCAGTCCAAGCTTCTTCTAGTGTGATATTATCAAGCACTTTGGTGGGTGTTTGATTCAAAAAATACACTGTTGTATGAACTGCTTCAGCCCAGAATGTAGGAGAAAAATTTGCATCCTTCAACATGCATCGCACCATTTCCACAATAGTACGATTACACCTCTTTGCAACACCATTTTGTTGAGGCGTATACATAGTGGTCAACTGTCTTTGTATTCCATGTTTTTGTAAGTATTTTACAAACTCCTTACTTGTGAATTCTCCCCTCGATCTAAGCAAAGGGATCTGAGAGTGTAACCTGATGATCATTCTGCAAGGGCTCAAAACTCTTTGAATTTCTCAAAGCTTTGATCTTTGTGAGCCAAACAATAGACACACATTTTTCTTGTATAATCATCCACAAAGAGAAGAAAATACCGAGAATTCTAATGAATGAATGGCATATAGGTCTACAAAGATTAGTGTGAACCAATTCTAAGGGACTTAAGGTTCTGTTTTCTATAGCAAGAAAAGGAGCTCTATGTTGCTTTCCGGAAAGACAATGTGAGCAAAGAACTTATTTCTGAATGGGGGGAAGTGCTCTCACCATATTTCTCTTACACAATGCAAGAAGATAACCAAAACTGAGATGGCCAAATCTCCTATGCCAAAGAGTTATGGATGCATTAGTTTTCACTACAAGGGCTTGATCTTCATTTAAAACATCAACTAGTTGGAACATCTTTCCTACCCCTGAAGCATGAGCTACAACTGCTCCATTGCGAGTTTTGTCTTTGATAAGACAAATTTTCTCACCATTGTGTTGATCAAATTCAACTTACAAGTTGTGCTCTAGTAACTGACTTATAGAAAGTAGGTTCTTTGTGAGCCTTGGAACATACAAAACCTTTGTAAGTTGACATTTGTGAGTTTTTAGTGGAAGGGAAATATCACCAATTCCCTGAACTTTGTATGAGGTATCATCACCCAATGAAACATGCCCATAGGAGGTGGATGGAGTGAGGTCACAAAGCCATTCTTATTCCCCTGTCATATATCTGTATGCACCAGAATTAACATACCAGACTGAACTGTTTGATGTGGAGGCCTTAGTTTCTGCAGCATATAGGAAATCTTCTTCATCTTAATTCCCTGTAGATGCAACATTGCCTTGGTGCTTATTTGGGATTTTCTACCAATGGGGATTCTTCTTCTTGTCCCCCTAAAATAATTTATGTGGCTTTCTATGACTTGATTCACTATCAGTATAGGAATTATACCAACACTCTTTGAGTTTATGTACCTTTCTTCCACAAATTAGACATTTATTTTTCTTGTTAGAAGAGTTGTCTTGATTTGGTTTAGACTAACTTGATGGACCACTCCAATGTGCAAATTGTTTTCCCTTTTGCTTTGCTACAAGGGCCTTATTGTCTTGATAGTTTGTCTCACCATAGATTACTTCTTCTTGTTGAAGCAAGTTGACTAGTTGTTCAAATGAGGGTGTTTTATTAGCCATTATTAGCAAGAAATGTAGAGGAAATACCAATCCGAAGATCTGGTCCTCAGTCAAGTCTTTGTAATTAGTTTATACCCGGTCACGTAGCTAGAGATTGACATAAAAACATAAAGAATAACCAAATAAAACACCAAATATACATCAAATTAAGATAAGACACACAATTACTTGACATCGATATATATATATATATATATATATATATATATATATATATATTAACAACAAGCAAATGTATACATCATTGATCCATCCTCTGGCAAGTCTAAGTCTCTACCTCATGAGTTACATACATGACTTCTATGTCATTGTTTACATTAGATTATACTCCTATTCTCCTATCATGCTTGCTTATGTTCTACTATCTCTTATCTCTCTATATATATCATATCTAATATATTTAGGGATGTGCTATTCATCATCTTCTATCGCCTTCCGACCACCGCATCATGTGTAGTATCCTCCAGTCGGCTTTGTTCTATGCCAAGTAACCTACTTAAAATCACCCACCCCCACAAAATTATGTCTTGTCCTCAAGACATGCCTTGTTCCGGTTGAAAATATTTCTTTAGGCTGGCCCATTGACATATCTGGCTGATAGTTTTCCCTCCATATTCTTTAGTCTAACTACTTTGAAATTTGCAAATTCTTCAATGTAGTATGGTCCTAGCCACCTTGTCTTTAGTTTTCCTTGCTTTTTGAACTTGTTGTCATATAGGAGTACTAAGTCACCCTCCTTGAATGTCTTGTTCCTCAAGTTTCTATCATGTCAAGTCTTCTGTCTATTCCTTTCCAAGTTCATATTATATTTGGCCATCAATCTGTCCTCATCTAGTTTATCCAATTCTTTAATGATCTGCGTGAGAGAGTCTTCTTCACCCAAATTGAGTGTCCTTGTTATTCAGAAATTTGGCAGTATAGGGAGTAAACTTAGTGCTTCTTTTGAAGGTTGTCCTATATGCCCATAGTATCACAAGTATTTTTTAGATCCTAATATATTTTGTTCCCATTACACATCTTTGTTAATGCTACCCCAATGATCTTATTCAGGGCTTCACTTGCTCCATTTTCTTGTGGATGATATGGTGAACTCTTGTTGTGTGTATCATGAAATTGTCAAATAGCTCTAAAATCATTTTGTTTACAAAATGTCTACCTTGATCACTGGTTATGCTCAATGAACAACCAAACCTGGTAATTATGTTTTCATAAATGAATTTGGTGGTAGTTTTTGTTGTGCAGTCTCTTGTTGGTTGTGCTTCAACCCACTTAGTTAGGAATTCTACTCTGGTAATGATGAATCTGGCTTTAGACTACTTTTCTAGTGGGTCTCTAGGTCCAATGAAGTCAATGACCCATTTCTGAAAAGATAATTGTTCTCGAAATGGTCTCAGTGGCATTTCATCTTTTGCAGCAGGTCTTCCTATTCTTTGACATACATCACAATTCTTCACATATCTCTTTGCATCTTTGAAAGGTGTAGGCCACCATAACTCGGCTAGTTTGATTTTCCTTGCTGTCATGTCTTTGACATTATGTCCTCTGACTATCCCTTCATGTGCTTCCCTTATAATTTATTCTCTTTCATGTGCATATAGTACCCTTCTGATGATATCATCTTTTCCCTGGATATGTATCTCTCCTTTAATTAATGTGTATGGAAAAGATTTCCACATTAGGTTTTGTTTCTCTTGTGATGGCATATCAGTTAGAAATTCCCCTATAGCCAGTAGGTATGCTATGTCTTCCAGTCCTTCCTATATCACAGTTACTCTGAATAGGTTTGTGCTAGCTAGTTCTTCTTTCTGTACCTCTACATCTTTCCCTATGTCAATTCTAGACAAGTAGTCACATCTTTGATTGTGCTTTCCCAGTTTCATCATGATTGAAAATTCAAACTCTTGAAACAAGAGTAGCCATAAAAAATTCTTCCTTGAATGATTGGTTTGTTGAGTAGGTATTTCAATGGTTCATGATCAATATAGAATACAAAAGGTGTTGACAAGAGGTAATGTTTGAACTTCTGTAGTGCATATACCATTGCTAGGGCTTCTCTTTCCATTGTGGTATTGTTCTTCTCTGTTTTTGATAGTTTCCTACTTGCAAATGCTATAGGGTGATCCTTAGAACCTCTTGGTTGGGTCAACGCTACTCCTACTATTGAAATGCATAGGACAATTGAGAGGGGGGTGAATCAGTTGTCTTCAAACCTTAACTTCTTATGAACATCAATACATAAATCACTTAATCACTGTTATTATGATTTAACCATGAAATCATGAAATCAAAAACTTAAGCACAATCACATATTCAAAACATGAAACACCATATTTTTTACGTGGAAAACCCTATAAGGGAAAAACCACGATGAGTGTTAGCTCACAAAATAATATGATATAGCAATACTAAAAAACAAAGGCTCTTTGCCTTAGGGCTCACTGCCAAAGGTTTGTGAACTGATTTGATAACATCTACTCCATGCCTGAGTTCAGTTCCATTGAAGCGCAATACATTTCCTTTACTCTGCTCTGCCTATACACTTCACACTTATTTTTGCATCTTCACAATTGATATATTTTTCATGATTTCATTACAAGTATTTATACAATTCATCAACCTTGGAATGTACATTAAGGTCGGCATTACATTCATCAACCATTGGAACAATCTCCAAGGTCGGCATTACATACATAGAAATAGGTTTGGACCTAAAAAAAATTATCTAAGGAAAAGATGTATGTAGATCATGTTATGCCTTAGCTGGGAATCAAATGCAATCTTCCATGCCATGACACCCTTCCACAATCTTCAAGGTACAACCGCAAGTAGTGGGAACAACCAAGTCGGCCAAGACCAATGTTATCACTAAGACATTTAGGAACATGCTTCATCCACGATCCGGATTATACTTTGCAGACCAATCAAAATGTTGGAACGTGATCTAGAGACATCCACAAGCACGTTATAATCATCAGGAACATCCACACAACACCTAACCACTTTAGCCAAAAGATTCTTCAAATCGGAGCACTTAAACAATACTGTCAGCCACTGTTATAAAGAAAAGATTGCCTGCGGACTACCAAATCACGAACCATTTGAGTTGAAGGTACATAACATCATTGTAGACTTAACTCTAGAACCACAGACCATAATACTTCAATGCGGAGGAATGCGGAGCAAAATACTTTCTCCCTATCACCACTGAATGTATAGAAAAACAATTCTTACTCTGGTGAACAAAACTCCCTCAAATCTTCATACCAGAGGCTCAAACTTAAAACATATCATCTACATACATCCCTTAACATTACTTCCATCCGCAGACAAAGATATTCAATCTACAAGATATGCAGAGCAAAACATTGAACTGTTCATCAACAAACCAAGATACTCTGTAACACACTATTTCCACTAGGAGGGCAAATTTTCTCAAAAGCACTTGGAAACTCAATATCAAAAACATATTCTCATGATCTTCAGGACCTATGTAAAGCAATATTCATCACAAGCAAGTAACAAAATAAGAGCACAATTGACACCAATGACAACATATCTATGTTGACATCACTGACAACACCGGTTAGGCACATACTTGCAACAGTATCCCCCTTTGTCATTGATGGCAGCATTGATGTGAAAAATTGTAAGAACCATCAAGACAAGATTCTGCATTGATTATCTTCTCCCCCTTTCTCTTTACACATATGGACTCTTTCTCCTCTTGAGTTTTTCACATGATTTCTCTCTCCCCCTTTGACATCAATGGCAAATTACATCTTTTCTTATTTTTCTGCACATACTTGCAACTGCTCTGATTAAACTTGGAATTACTCTATTTACGACACTTACTATTCTTTATCAGGAACTCATATCAGCACCATCTAGCTACTCCCCCTGAGGGGTAGCTCTCAAAGACATCAATCTAGATCAAAGAATAAGGCTTCGAGTGCCACTGGGCTGATGCACTCTTATGCATCTTAGTTTATAGCAGGAGGGGTGATAACTCCTAACTTTTCTTTGAGATACTCAAAAGTATCCTTAGGAAGAGACTTTGTGAAGATATCTGCAATCTGATCCTTGGTGGACACATACTCCATCTTTACTTCATTATTTGTTACCTTCTCTCTTAGAAAGTGATACCTTATGGATATATGCTTTGTTCTTGAGTGCATCACTGGATTCTTTGAAATGTTTATAGCACTTGTATTATCACAAAAGATTGAGATTGGTTCTTCATACACAATTCTTATATCCTTCAATGTTTGCTTCATCCAAAGTACTTGAGTACAACAACATGCTACATCAATATATTTTGCTTCTGCAGTAGACAAAGAAACTAATTCTTGCTTCTTGCTTAGCCATGAAACCAATCTGTTACCCAAGAGGAAAGCACCTCCAATTGTACTTTTCCTATCATCAACATCTCTAACCCAATCTGCATATGTATAAGCACTAAGAGTGAAATCATTATCCTTTGGAGACCACAAGGCATAATCTGAAGCCCCTTTTAAATACCTCATGATTCTCTTAACTGCCATAACATGTGACTCTAGGATCTTCTTGAAATCTTGCCACAAGACAAGTTTCTTGCATTATGTCTAGTCTGGTGTGGGTTAGATAAAGCAATCCTCCAATCATGGATCTATACCTTTTTGATCGGTCTTAGGTGATTCATCAGTTTTGCTTAATTTGTAGCCAGTCACCATGGGAGTACATACTGGCTTAGAGTCCTCCATTCCAAATTTCTTCAACAACTCTTTCACATATTTGGAGTGAGAAATGAAGATTCCTTTATCTGATTGAGTAATCTGCAGACCTAGAAAGAAATTCATTTCACCAAACATAGACATCTCAAACTTCTTTTACATTTCTTCTGCAAATTTCTTACACATGCCTTCATTGCCTCCAAAGATAATATCATCAACAAAGACTACAACAATCAGAATTTGATCACTATTAATTTCGAAATAGAGATTATTGTCAGCAATACCTTTACTGAATCCTAATTGTAACAAGTACTTATCCAATCTTGCATACCAGGCTCTGGGAGCTTGTTTTAGTCCATACAAGGTCTTCTTCAATCTACACACCATGTCATCTTGGTCTGATAACTTAAATCCTTCTGGTTGTTCAATGTAGACGTCTTCTTCCAACTCACCATTCAAGAATGCAAACTTAACATCCATCTGATACACTTGGAAATCTTTGAATGCTGTAAATGCCAAAAACATTCTGATTGCTTCAATTCTTGCCACAGGAGCATAAGTCTCCTCAAAATATATCCCTTCAACTTGAGAATATCCTTTGCATACCAACCTTGCTTTGTTTCTTACCACTTCTCCATTCTCATTCAACTTGTTCCTGAAGACCCATATAGTTCCAATCACATTCTTATCAATAGGTCTAGTAACCAATTCCTAAGTTTGATTCTTCTCTATCTGCATTAGCTCTTCTTCCATAGCCTTTATCTAGTTCTCATCATTGCAAGCTTCACCTATAGTTTTAGGTTCCATCTTATAAAGTAGGCAGTAGTTTACCTGTTCTTTTGCAACCCTTTTCCTTGTCAATACTCCTTTGCTTTTATCACCAATTATCTGATCTTTAGAATGATTAATCCTTACATACCTATGAGTCTTAAATGCACTTTTTAAAGCCTTTTATTCTTCATCTTGACTGTCCTCTTGTTCAACATTCTTTTCATTTGTTGTGGTAATAGGTTCATCTGATTCATAGACACTTAGATCTGATATTCTTTCCTTGTCCTCATCCATCTTTACATTAGCACTCTCAACAATCATTTTTAACCTTTTGTTGTAGCACCGGTAGGCCTTACTCTTGGTAGAGTATCCAAGAAAGATTCTTTCATCACTCCTAGCATCAAACTTGCCTAGTTCTTCCCAAAAACTTTGAAATATTTCACTATAGGAACTCTTCCATACCATAATTCATAAGGGGTTTTAATACTGTTACCTTTGACTTGAACTCTGTTTTGGATGTACACAACAGTATGTATAGCTTCTTTCCAATATATTTCTGATAGGTCAGCCTCCTTCATCATAGTCCTAGCAGCTTCTTGAACTGCCCTATTTTTCCTTTCAACAACTCCATTTTGCCGAGGAGTCCTTGGTGCAGACAATTGTCTTTTTATCCCTTGTTCTTCACAAAAAATATTGAATTCATTTGACGTGAATTCACCTCTTCTATCAGACCTTAAGCACTTGATTTTTAGGTCTATCTCATTCTCAACCATTGCCTTGAAGGATTTGAACTTTTCTAGGGCTTCTGATTTATCTTTTAGAAAAGTGACCCAAGTCATTCTAGAATAATCATCAATAAGCAACATAAAGTACTTATGTCCTTGTAGACTTCTTATCCTTGTAGGACAACACAAATCTGTGTGCACTAGATCCAACAATCTGACAGAAAATTGTTCTTTGCTTTTGAAACTTGTTCTTGTCTACTTTCCCAACTGACATTCCTTGCAAACAATATTAACAGGCTTTACAAGATTATGTAAATATCTCACAGTCTATACTAAACTTATCTTTACCAAGTTGTCAAAATTGATATGACACATCCTTCTATGCCACAACCAACTCTCATATGTCTGAGCCAACAAACATTAATCACTAGTTCCTCTTAATTGATAAATATTACCTCTAGTCTTCTTTCTAGTTGCAATTACTGTTCTGGAGCTTTCTATGATCTTGCATCCATTATCCTTAAACCTCAGATCATAACCTTTGTCATACATCTGACCAACACTCAAAAGATTATGCTTTAAACCCTTCACATATAGAACATCATTTGTATTGTGCTTTCCATCAAAAGAAATAGACCCTTTTCCACAAATCTTACCAGCTGCATTATCTCCAAACCTAACCAGTCCTCCATCATACTTCTCTAGACTTACAAACTTACTTTTATCACCAGTCATGTGATGTGAGCATCCATTGTCAATAATCCATTCATACTTATCTTTCTCCACCCTAACATACAAAGCACTTTCTTCCACTGGTTTTTCTTTCTTCACACAGCTAGTAGGATTAGTAGACACAATTTCTTCCTTAATAGCAATAAACAAGCATTCATTTGCACTAGTACTAGCATCATCAGACTCATCATTTGTTACACCATCATCATCAAGATCTTTGACAATATAACATTTCTTTACAACCCTAGGTTTACTTTCAAATTTCTTTCTACCTCTTTCAATTCTGTCTAGACACCTAGAAGCATAGTGACCGATCTTACCACATGAAACACATTTGAATGGTAATTTGCCTTTGTACTTACTGGTACCTCTTTGCATTTTATCCATAAAGTTGGCTTCAATCTCCTCAAGGTCATTTTTAGATTCCATGGCATACTTCTCAGCTCTTGAAGTTTTCTCTGAAGTACTAGCTTTGAAAGCAGTCTCTGTTTTAGGTAGGGCATCACCAAACTCTCTTATCTCACAAGCTATAAGTTTTCCAAGCAACTGATCTTTTGAAACATCTTTCACAGTCACGATTTCTTTAATTGCTGATACTTTGTGACTGTAGGATTTAGGCAATGACCTAAGAATCGTCAACACAACCTCTTTATCATCAACATTTCCTCCAAGACCTTTGATTCCATTGACAATTTCATCAACCTTTTGTAAGTAGACTGTTATGTTCTCATCTTCACTCATTTTTAGACTTTCATACTTAGCTTCCAGGTTTTGCAATTTGGCACCTTTTACAGAATCATCTCCTTCATATAAATTCTTCAACTTTTCCCAGATTTCATGAGCTATTTCCAGATCCATGACTTTTACTAACTCAGTGTTGGACAAGGCACTTAACAGAGCATCTCTATCTTTTCCATTTAACTCATATTGTTTGATTTCATCGTCACTTGATGGACCATTCAGAGGAATAGTATACTTTGTTTCTATCATCTTCCAAACACTATAACCAAGACAAATGAGATGGCTTTTCATTCGTACCTTCCAAAGAGCATAATCCGTTCCATAAAACTGCAGAGCATCCTTCTTGTGTGACATCTTGGATCTTCCTCAAGCTGTTAGACTTTCTTCCGAGGAACCTTGTTCTGATACCAATTGTTGAAATGCACAAGACAACTGAGAGAGGGGGGTGAATCAGTTGTCTCCAAACCTTAACTTCTTATGAACATCAATACATAAATCACTTAATCACTGTTATTATGATTTAACCATGAAAACTTGAAATTAGAAACTTAAGCAAATCAAATATTCAACACTAGATTTTTTACGTGGAAAACCCTATAAGGGAAAAACCACGGTGAGTGTTAGCTCACAAAATAATATGTTATAGCAATACCCAAAAACAAAGTCTCACTGTCCAAATTGCTCACTGTAAAAGTTAGGGCTCACTACCAAGATCATCTCACTGCCAAGGGGTGGCTCATTGCCAAAGGTTTGTGAATTGATTTGATAACATCTGCTCCATGCCTGAGTTCAGTTCCATTGAAGCGTAATACAGTTCCTCTGCTCTACTTTGCCTTTACACTTCACACTTATCTTCGTATCTTCATGATTGATATATTTTTCACGATTTCATTACAAGTATTTATACAATTCATCAACCTTGGAATGTACATTAAGGTCGACATTACATTCATCAACCATTGGAACAATCTCCAAGGTTGGCATTACAAACATACATAGAAATATGTTTGGACCTAAATAAAATTAGCTAAGGAAAAGATGTATGCGGATCATGTTATGCCTTACTTGGGACTCAAACTCAATCTTCCACGCCATGACATGCTTCCACAATCTTCAAGGTACAATCGCAAGTAGTGAGAACAACCAAGTCGGCCAAGACCGGTCTTATCACTAAGACATTTGGGAATAGGTTTCATCCACGATCCAGATTATACTTTGTAGACCAATCAAAAAGTTGGAACATGATCTCGAGACATCTACAAGCACATTATAATCATCAGGAACATCTACACAACATCCAACCACTTTAGCCAGAAGATTCTTCAAACTGCAGCACTTGAACAATACTGTCAGCCATTGTTACAAAGAAAAGATCACTTGCGGACCATCAAATCATGAACCATTTGAGTTGAAGGCACATAACATCATTGCAGACTTAAATCTAGAACCTTAGACCATAATACTTCAATGCAGAGGAATGCAGAGCAAAATACTTTCTCCCTGTCACCACTGAATGCATAGAAAAATAGTTCTTACTCTGGTGAACAAAACTCCCTCAAATCTTCATACCAGAGGCTCAAACTTGAAACATAGTGTCTACAAACATCCCTTAACATTACTTCCAATCCACAAACAAAGATATTCAATCTACAGGATATGTGGAGCAAAATACTGAACTGTTCATCAGCAAACCAAGATACTCTGTAACACACTATTTCCACTAGGAGGGCAAAGTTTCTCAAAAGCACTTGTAAACTCAATATCAGAAACATATTCTCATGATCTTTAGGACCTATGTAAAGTAATATTTATCACAAGAAAGCAACAAAATAAGAGCACAATTGACACCAATGGCAATAGAGATATGTTGACATCAATGATAACAACAGTTAGGCACATACTTGCAACACCTACTATAATTCCTGATGCATCCACATGAACATGAAATGTGCTTTCCCAATCGAGAAATATGAGTATTGGTGCCTTTGCTATCTTCCACTTCAGAGTATCAAATGCCTTTTGGTGTTGCTCATTCCAGGTAATACTTTTGCCTTGCTTTTTCTTTAATAGTTCTTCTATAGGTGTGGAGATGGTTGCATATCCATTGATGAATTTTCTGTGGTACCCAATATACCCTAGAAATGTTTTGACATCAAATGTGGTTTTTGGCGGTGGCAAGTTTTGAATAATGGCAACTTTAAGGGATCAACCATCAATCCTTCTTTACATATTATATGGCCCAATAATATTCAAAATGGTACCATAAAAGTGCTTTTCTTCAAGTTTAGGGAAATTTGCAAGCTCCTACACTTGTTCAACATCAATCTCAGTGTCTCTGTGTGATCTTTTACCAGTCCAAATATAGTCCAATCATCCAAATAGACTTCCAAAAAATCATGTATAAACTCCTTGAATGCATTGACCATGATTCTATTGAATACTGTGGGTGCATTTTTCAATCCAAATGATATAGCAGTATACATGAAAGATCCTAGTTCAGATGCAAATATTGTTTTGGGTTGATCTTTCTATCTAATTTTTACCTAGTGATATTCAAAGAATCCATCAGTGAAATAATAAATGTCCCTACTGGAAACTGACTCCAGGATTTCCTCTGTAAATGGTGTAGGGAAAGGATCATGAATACAAGCCTTATTCAATTCTCTATAGTCTTTGCAGATCCTAATTTGTCCCGTTTTATTATTCTGTACCACCATTAGACTAATTCACTTCACTTCCTCCATTGGTTTTATGATCCCTACCTCTAGCATCTTGTCAAGTTCTACTTTAACTTTTTTCTTGATGTTTGGATTCGTCCTGTATGGCCTTTTCTTGATTGGTTTGTAGCCTTCTTTCAGTTGAATTTTCATTGTTCCGGCTTCCTCTTTGATTCCCTTCATCTTTGTGAACTTCCTAGGGAACAAATCCTCATACTTAGACAAAATTTCTACTACTTGTGCCACTTCCTTCTCCTCCCAATAGTCTCATATCTTGGATAGCTTAGGATCCCTTTCTTTGGCAATGTTTTCTTCCCTTAGTCGGATGGGCTTGTTGTATTAATTTTCCTTGATGTCTGTTGATTCCGCCAACTCTCTTTCACCTTGTTCTATTTTTATTTCAGGTTCTTTATCCTCTCCTTCTTGTTGTGATGTTTTGTAGCATTTGTGTTTCTCTGAATACGATTCTTTATTCATCCAATCCATGACTTTATAAATGCATTTTATTTTTGCCAGTAGTGACCTTTGTTTCAGTTTGGCTTGTTCTTCTTTTGTATCTTGTTGAAAGGTGATCTCCCTAATTTTGATGAGTGTTGTGTGTATGTTCTTGTTTGGATCAAAGAATGAGAAAGTGTGAATGAAGTCTTTTTGCAACTCTTCCTAATATCTAGTTTATTTCCTTCGTTCTTGATTTATATACCATGTCTATGCAATTGGTGATAATGTCCAATAAAAGAAGTGGGTATACAGTACCTTATTATATTCATTTATGCCTTTCCAAACCATTATACACATGGACAAATGTTCTTGTGGTGAATTTTGACTTGAATACTTAGGTATTATGTCATATTATCCTTCCTCTGACAAATATCTTGTCTTGATGAATATTCTGAATGCTGACCACTTGTCGATTGTATCTTTGTGTGTGTTCCACCAATTTCTAGCATTGCATACCAATGTGTGTTGCACATCCTATAATCTTACCTCTTCATCTAAAAAGACTGTCTCCATTTTTGCTAGATATTTATGTAGGTCCTGCACGCTTGAAAACCTAGGCAACTTGATATGTGAAATTCCTTTCAAAATGTGACTTACCCTATGAGATCTTTAGTCAACATCTTCCTTATCTTCCTTAGATGTGCCACATGTAATCATCAGTGAGTTCTGATGAAGCGTGGAGGATTGCGGTATGTCTTCTTCGCCTGTCTTGATCATGAATATACTACAGTAGCCTGACATTTTCTTATTTTTAGTTCTGGTTCTTCTCTCATCCAGGATTCTAAAAACTTCTCACTATTTATACTATAGTGATAATCCTCTATCTCTACTTCTCCCTCAGAATTAGGCTCTTTTGTTGTCTCCTCTGCATCCAGCCTTGTGATTGTATAGAGATTCTTGGCATCCTTATCACTGTATTCATCCCGATTGGTTTCTTCTATATATGCTTCCTCCATTGATGATCCCAAAGGAATGTGAACAATATTATTCTCATTTGTAAATGATTGCTCCTCTCCTCGGGAGTCTATGACACCATTTGCATCTACAAACCATCTCAATCCCAAAAGTGCATTGAAAGCTTCTCCTTGATCCTTCATGGCTACCACAATAAAATCTAAGACATGTTTGATCCCCATTAGATTAACTTTCACTTGTTTCCATGTTCCCATTGTTTGCATGTTAGATCCATTTGCCAAAATTCTGTTGTAGGTTGTCTCTGCTAGCTTAGGTCTTCCTAATTGCTCCCATAACTTTTTTGTTATCATGTTGACATCTACTCCCAAATCTATCGTCACATTCCAAAATTTTCTGTGGTTAATATGAACATCCACCATCAGTGGTTTTGTCTTCCATTCTCTATCTGTCCTTCCTATTCTCTGGAGTTGACTCTTTTGGCTTTGTTCCTTGTTCCAATATTTAGAGAATTGCTTTAGTTTTTCAATCAGTCTGTATTGCTGTGTCAATTGGGCTAACTGCTTGAGAGCATCCACTTCTCCTTCGGTGAAAATTACTTCTATTGCTTTTCCTTTTCTTATTCCTTTCTTATTGTTTGTTTAGCCTCCTTCACCACTTATTCATGATGTTTCTTAGTAGGGACCAATTCTTCATACTCCTCATTGTCTTCGTCTTCAGTCTCAATGATATACTATCTTCCGATATTTGTTCCTTGGCTTGTCACTACCACAACTTTCTCCTTCATTTTCCTTCTCTCTTTCCTAGTATGTTTTGGTGTGCTTATATTTGGTAGTACTCTTCTTCTTCTATGGATTTAGTTGAGGATATTGTTGTGTGGTTACACAAAATGCCCCATTTTGACTTGGCAAAACAGGGACCCAACTTTTTGGCTTGGCTTGTTTGCTCTCTGGTGGTCTGGTAAAAGTAAGTCATATGCATCATCATGATTAACCAGGATGAGGTAAGTCACCATTATGAGGTTAGTTTGTCAAAATTCGTATTTCACTTCTGTGACCTCATATTCTGAAAGAGCATTAAATTCCAGGCAGGTTTGTCTTTTACATCACCCTGATATTCATCAGGATGTGAGAGTTATGAACAATCAAAATTTTGGTCAAACCTGATATTCGTAAGAGGAGGAATCATATTTTTGTAACCTCAGTAAATTTGTCTCGTCATCATCATATTTTGAAACATCCCTCGATAAGTCATGCGGCTCAAATATTCGGACGTCAACTTTAAGTGGTAGTAAATCTTCCCCGTCAAGCGGTCTTTTGCATCGCGAACGTCATGTTTCAAATGTAACCCGATATTTCTTAATATCCTCTTGACACGAAATATCACCCTTAGCAAATATCCTGATGATGTCATCCAAACCGGATAAACGAAGAAGCAAATATGATGATGACATCATCATCACATTCATATTTCGACAGGATATTTCCCAAACATGATCATGTTCGTCTAACATGACGATGACGTCATGATGCCTTATCGATACAAAGAACGAATATCAGGATGACGTCATCCTGATATTCCAAAAAAGAGACATGTAAGTTTGTCTCGTCATCATCATATTTGAAATATCACCCGATACATCAAAATATCCTCCTGATGTACCAAACACAACCAAAGGTGCTTTGTCACCCGAATCTTATCGCGATAACAATTTCAATAAAGGGAGGAGGATGATATTGAAACTCAACCCAATATTTGCGAATATCATCCTGCCCTCATGATATCCTGTCATATGGATATCCCCCCCGCTCTCGTTGCCGCCATTATCATTTAATGCGAGCAGACATGGTAGGTGGTTCCCGCCGACCCCGGAACCCAATGAAACACCTGGCGAGATCTTGCGTTTTCACACGAATAATCAAGGAATGTAATCTAACTTGTCAGAGTTGCCCTAAATGTACCCTAACTGCGAGGTTAAAAGGTAATTCAACTGCCATTTCCACATTTACCCTGCGATAAAATTGTTTTTACAGAGCACCAACTTCCATATCCGCATACCAGCTACTGTTGCGCGATTTGAGCTCACAGATAGAAGGAAGTAGGTGATCATCGGCTGAATTCAAAGCATCTTGGAAATCTACTGGTATAAAAGAGAAATCTGCATAACCAGGTAAGTGAATGAAACCCTCATCATGTTGTAATTGTTCAGGTATGATGATGCAAGTTCTGGTTTATGCATCCATATGATTATGCAATGCCGGACAGATACAGTAGACATAGTGATTTACGAAGTTAATTGCGATATGCATGCATGTATGTACCTGTTGTGATATAGGATTGTTGTTAGTTGCAGGTACTCATGGCCGACAAGCGGTACGTTAAGTGTCAAGAAGAATTCAGTAGGCCTATGTTCTCTTCTCAGAGGGGGGTCTTGTTCAAGTATGGAGCAATTACAGATACCCATCAGGGGAGTACCAATCTGGAGGCCTGGTCAGCTAAGCTGAATGATGGGCATGACAAGAGTCCTATGTTGGATGCGGTATTTGTGTCAGGAATGTGGAACGCTGCTGGTTTCCCATATTCTATGGAATCTCCAGAGCTGGTTATAGAATGTGCCCAGAATTATAATCCTCAGACGAGGCAAGTGGTAAAGCATGAGAGGATATATGAAGACCTCTCCATCAAGGGTCTCTCCTAGACATTTGGGTTACCGTTGGGCAGTAAAGTTAAGAGTGTAGACCTGAAGAAGGCAGAAAAGGAATATGAGCCCAACAAGAAATCAGCCAGGAAGAACATGTATCCATGGCGAGCAGAAAACAACACATATCTTGCGGTAGCCAAACTTCCTGTGCACATGTTCAAGTATGATTTCAGTGAGGAGTACCAATATATGATTGCACTCCTAAACAGGGTAATAGGCCAACCTGATGCTGGTAATTTTAGAGATTGGATGTATGGAATTATAATGATGTGTCTATATTCACAGATCAAGCCACTGTGGGGCCAAATAATAAGTGATGCTCTGCATGAGCAACTGATGAACCTGGGAGGTTCAAATTGTGCATTTTATATGACATCTTACATTGTTTATTCTTGTGCTTATAAAGGCACTTTTGATGCCTTAGTTACAGATGGAAGGCTCACAGGCACAAATGCTGCATACATCTGGGATCATCATCCCTAGCTACAGAGAACCAATTACCTCAGAGACTACAAACTGGTCAATGATGCATTCTCTATGCATCTGGTGAGGACCATGGAAGAGGACAGAACAAAAAGATTGAGCATGGAAGCTCAAGAAGTAGTTTACAGGCATGGAGCCTGGTACATCCAGTTTGCAACCTTTTCTTACATAAGGGTTGAGGGTTTTGAGGAACATCCCCTCATGCTGCCAAGGTATCCTACCGATGCAGTAGTGTTAATGGAATTTATCAGGCAGGGCTCCGTGATGATAAAAATGTACAAGGATGCCAAGAAGCTGCCACCAATTTTGTTCCCAGTCAGCATTGGCAACTATATGTGCCCTGATTCTGACAATATAAAGAAGGCAATGGTCACCCTGAATAAAATGAATCTGCAACCTTTCCCAATAACAAGACCATATGATCCTTACGGCAGGATACAGAAGATACTAGGAAAGCCTATTCATCATAGGCACCTAGAAGATTTTTGGGCTGACTGTGAAGATGAGGTAGAAGCCAGGAGGAGAAGGTATCGGAGGTTGACTCTGAACCAAGTTAGAACATTTGATTGCATCTCCCTTCCCCAACAATTGAAGAAGGATGATGGCAGGATAATGGTAGATGAGTATGAACAAAAGAAGATATACAATGACACTATCTCTGCACCTGACCTCACCATGCAGGAGGACATATCCTTGGACCCATTCATTGCCAGGACCATACAACTAACTCAAGCTTGGGTTGATGAGCAGGTGGAGGCATTGAAAAAGAAAGGTGTTGCCATTACGGTGGACAACAAAAAGAAAGGACAGGATATTCCTTGGGAGGTATATGATGACTTCCTGCTTGAGAAAAGGAAGACTAAGGGAGATAAGTTACCTCCACCACAACAGAGCAAAACACCCCCAAGGGGCAAGAAAGTGGATAAACAACCCAAAGGGGTTATAATCGACAGGGCAGTATTTACAGCTGAGGAGGTAGTCGGATCAGGATCAGGATCCCCTCCAAAGAAAGAAAAGCCCAAGAAGAGTAAGACAGCAGAGGCTGGAATCACTGGGACCCTAGAAGTGGGTCAATCCTCAGGGAAACGTGATACAGAGGATATCCTCATGGAAGAGGAGCCTGAAGAGGAAGAGGTTCCATTGATAATAAAAAGAAAGAGGAGAGCTCCGCAGGTGTTGGTGTCTACCACGCCTAAGAAACAAAGAACCTCCATGAGAGGAGGAATAACCCAACCCCCTACACTAGTACAAGGGACAGGTAGTGAAGTGCCGAAGGAACTTCAACATAATGTTCCACTTCCTACCATAGTCAAGTTCAAAACTGAACTTGTAGAAGAGCAAATGAAAGAGACCTCCCAGACACAAGCAGAAGGACATGTCTCGCTTGATGAGACAATAAATTTGTCTGACGATGAGGTAGTGCAGGATGTGGCTACACAGAAGATGGAAACTCTTGCTGCTGGTGTAAGTATGACTCCTCACAAGCCTCCACGAGTTCAAACTGTACTTGAGGAGATGAGACAAGCAGAAGAAGAGCAAGAAAAGAGCCCAGAGCAGATAGCTCAAGAAATAGGGCTAGAAGCATTGATTACAGAGGTGACAAGTCCTGTAGTGGTGGATCTGAGAGAGAAACATGATGCAAGTCCTGAACAGCCAGCAGGATCACCTGATAAAGGCCACCCAACAGAAGAGATAGAGATGGCAGAGTCAGAGGGCCATGCTCTTGAGTTAGGCCAACAAAGCCCACATGATACATCAGAGGAACCTGCTATAGTAGAGGTTCAGGAAGCGAAGGCTGATGAGAAGAAGGAAGCACTAGAGGATCCAATTGCCAAAGTACAAGAAGTTGATAGTGCAGGCTCGGAAGAAGTAATAGCTGCAGAACAACCGCCAGCACCTCAGGCAGAATCCCCAGTATCTGACGCAGTAGATAAACCATAGTGGGAAGAAGAATTGAAAACAGATGAAATAATGATGGAGAAGGATCATGATCATCATGATCTACATACAGATGCACCACTGGGTTCCCCACACCAAGAAGATGCTCCCCCAGAGAAGGAAATTCCTCAACGGGAGGAGGTGCCACAAGATCAACAACAAAGCGAGCATCAAGAAGAAGAAAAGGAAAAGTCACCATCTCCACAACATCTGCTGATAGAAATGGGAGATATGGGTGAACATCATGATGATGCTGAAAGACATGATTAGGTGCCTCCATGGTTAGCAAAAGAAGTAAATATTGAAGAGGAGCTCGAAATTCAAGAATTTGACGTCTCCACCTTATTCTCCGCGGATATAATGAAACCCAGGAGGAAGGCCAGAATGACATCGGCCATCAAAAGAGATCCGGCCACCGGGAGAAGGACCGCACAAATTGCCATACCTGCGGTGGAGAAAGAAAAAGGTAAGATCACTGTTGATGAATTTCAAATGAGCACAGTAGATTTGGGCTTTGCCAATGAAGACCAAGAAGGTCAGGAGGGCAAGGACATTATTGACTCTCTAATTCAAAAGGTGAAAAGAGAGAAGGAGAAGAATAAGCAACATAAGGAGCACATTGCCGAGTTGCATGCCTATATCAAAGGACTGACCAATCCTGATGATACCACAATTTAACATGCAGTCCCATTGACTGCCATTTCTTAGGAGGAGGTAAATAAATTGGACCTCATGAAGCATGAGGCGTCAGTAATAAGAAAATGGATGTCATCCGCATTGGATGATGCTGTAGAAATAATGAAGGCCTCTTTGAAGAGGTGGAGCATATTAAGTGACTCCAAGACCAAGGTAGATAAATTGCAAATGCAGACCGGGAAAAGGTCTTATAAATTGGAAAAGGTCTTGAGCCTTTTGGGAGAAATAAAGGGGATAAATCCTCAATTGCTTATCAGTAAGCAGGTATTGAACAGTAATACCGCATTGTTGGTAGATATCTGGTACAAGGACATTCAGTTCAAATGCGGAGTCCTCAAAAGATGCAATAATAAGCTGAGGGATATCAGCATGAGGCTACGTGATTTAATGGCATAAGAGGCAATGATATTAGAAGCATTGGAAGGCAAGGTGGAAGGTAAAATAGAAAATCAAGATGAAGAATCCGCCATCAAGGCTGTACACAACAACTTCCAATCAGAGGCAGATGGTCCACCTGTCCACTTGACAGAAGAACTTATAGATAAAATAATGAGGATCAAGGTCTAGATGGAGAAATATAATGAAACACTGCAGGATAGGAAAAATAAGCTGGATAACAGCAGAGACAAGTATGAAGCACATAAGCACGCCATTGTCAAAGCAAAAACTCAAGATGGCAGAGGGATAGATCAGGTTGTGCATTCATATGAGCAGATCCGGAGCAGCATGCAGCCCCATATACAGCAGCATCATCATCAGGATAGTGAAAGTTCAGGAAGCGATGCACATGATGATGACCCACATGAATCAACTGAGGAGCATGATGAAGATACATCATGAAGGAGATATAATCATAAGCAATGTAGATAGTTGCCAGCTGGCAACTTGTGCCATTTTGTAAAGGGTTGACAAAGTCAAGTGAATCACGACCGTAGATTGGTATTGATAAATCAAGATTGTAGATCTTTTTGTAACAGATTCCTCATCATATTCTATAAAAGGTGGTGGAATGCCTTATTGTAAACATTCGAAACTTAATTGAAATCTGTTTGCTGAAATATTGAGGGCTCTTTTCAAAGTTATTGTATATGTACATGTCTTTTGCATACTTAATGAAAGAGAAGAGTATTTCGATTACAAATCTTTGTAAATCTTAAGTAATCTGTGTCTGAATTCTGGATATGTGCTTTGATTTGCTACGTCCCTTGGAGTGCTCATCATGTTGCATGTATTGTTTTCATTCATCATCCTCTGAAGTTTGCATCAACTGTATCTAGCTGTGGAATATCCTGGTGAACATATGGTCTGATTTCTTCTCCTCATGATAGTATCAAGTATGTATGTGGATCAATAGCTAAAGGTTCAACCTTAAATTGAAGTATTCATTTTAGTTTCTTTAAATTTCAGAACATTTCATCTCCATAATTGCAAATAATTGATGATCTTAAGCAAATAACACAAATATGCAGACATCTCGTAGATAATCATAAATATTTAGCATATTTGAATACACATCATGTACAATTGAAAATATCATGCAAAGATTGAGGTATTTCTGCATCTTTTCATCAAGCAACTGCATAATATGACCTCTCTATGAAGAATTGTTGTAGGAATGACATGATGATGATAAATTTCTACGTAAGGCCCCAAAATGGAAACAACAACTCACATTAACCTTTGAGTGACTTCAGACGATTAAGACCTAATCACCGGAGACTTGGGATCCTGAATTCTTTGAATTCATAGTATCTTTCAAGATGAATAAAGGTTAATGTGTACTTTTATTCTATGTTTGTTTGTGACTAACATCATGACCAATATAAATTGGCGCTAGAAGGAGGGCCTGATCTGGAAAACCACGCTCATCATCATTATTTTCAGGTTTGATGATGCAGAGAGTAAGGTAACCTCGGATCATCTGTGAATTTCAAAAATTACATAAATGTTTACTGTAAAAGGCCCGTATATGCTCATTCTGTGTAAAGATTTCTAGATCTCACATAAATATTGCAAGCTTTACAATAGATTATTCTGAATTCACTGATGACATCCAAAGATACATAAATTTGTTTAAGCTTTGAAGGATTTAAGCCTTAGACACTTGAGATCTCGTGCTACAGGTCAAGATACCTCAAATATCTTGTCATATTTGCAGTATCTTCGCAAATATCTTGTAAATATCTAGTTTGATAAGCCATCTGACTGCAAATATCACCTCATCCAGTGAAATCTAGCCAATATTTGCAAAGTTTCAGCCAATTTGCCTCAAAATTGTGAAATCCTGGCTCACAGGATAAATACCAGGTCTAGACCTAGTGGAATTTTTGAAGAATTGCCTGTTAGAGGTTTCAGACCTAGAACTGTAGACATTCATCATACTCCAGGGTCTAGTGCGTTAAGAGCTTCACCAGAACCTCCTCCTGTAACTCCTGTTGGTTTACAAATACCCTCTGGGATATCTGTGACACCTCCTATTCAGCCTCAGGGTGTGTCGTTAGTCCAACCTCAGCCAGCTACACCACCAGCTCAACCTCCTCAGGTTGCAATGTCTTTCTTTGCAGTGGAGTCACCTTTGACCTTTACTGCATATCATGAGTTACCAAAGAATTCGGACAAACTTTGTCCAAAATATCATCCTTATCAAGATGCTGATGATCATATCAGGACATTTAAGGAAGCTTGCTGTAGAGCTAGAATAGAACATCAAGATGTGGTGTGCAGGTTATTTCCTTTTTCCTTAGGAGAAGAGGCTTATAATTGGTTTATTAGTCTTGGCCAGGCCTTTGTTGGTTCATGGGCTATCTTAGAGAAGGCTTTTCTTGATAGGTTCAAGGTCCCTATTGATCCATCTATGAATTACCATATGTTTGCTACAATCAAAAGATTTGAGAATGAGCCTATTGCTAATTTCAATGCTAGGTTCCAGAAAATGTTGTCCAAGTTAGTTGCTCCATATGTAGTATCTGATGCCTCTACAAGGAGTATCTATTATTCAGCCCTGGATCCATTAACTTCCATGTTCATCAGGAGAACACATCCTGAGATCACTACATTGACAGGAGCTTTTCAAGAAGCTATCAAAGTGAATCAGTAGCGGATACCTGCACCTACTCCAAATATGGCATTTCCTACATTGCCTGGCATGCGTTCACAATATCCTGCATCATATACTGCACAGTATCCTGCACAATATCCTAATGGAGCAGTGATATCTCCAGCAGTCATGCTTGCACCTTTGCAAGTACCTCCACTGAGCATTATGCCCCCTCCTAATGGAAATGGCCAATTACCATAATATCCTGCACAAGCTCAGACACCTCAGGGTATTGATTTGTCTAACAATAACCATGGATCCTCTTTCTTCAAGCCTCAGACTGAAAACATGGTAGCCAAAGCTCAAGAAGAAAAGGAAGAGATTAAAGAAATTTCTGCTCAACTGAGATAACTCACCACAGAGGTAACACATTTGAGAAACCAAGGGTTCTATTCCCAGTCGAGTCAGAATAGAAATTATTCCAATGACAGACCAAATTATCCTGACAGAGGATACAATAACACCAGTAATTTCAACAATAATGGTGGAAATAATAACAATCCTCAGAGACAGCCCAGAGTATGGAACTCTAGGCCAAATAATGGCTCACTACCATCACCCCTAGATAATCAGCCTCCTGATGAAGCCAAACAGACTACTAGAGTAAATCTTGCTGAAGCAGCCCTTACTAATTGGTGTAGGATCCATAATACTAATGCACATGCAGAATTAGACTGTCCACAATTTAGAATTGCTGCTAGCATCTTTCAGATTGAAGTGTCTAATACTTCTGGAAATCCACCTCATGCAGAAGGAAATGAGATTGTTCCTTGTGGATATGACTCAACTTTTGTGCTGGAAACCTACATTAATCAACCTCATCAGAGTTATAACCAGGTATGTGAAGAGTCTGCCTTAACTTTTGAAACAAATTATATTTTCCCCTTTGAGGATGAAAATGAACCTGCAAGAGAACATGAGGAAGTACATGCATATCAGCAGCAATATCCTGGTAAGCATAATTATAACTTGAGGAGTAATGCCAACAGACCAGCTGGTCCACTGACATCATCACTGCCTCCAAATAACTTCAACACACCTCCTAATCCTAAAGCTAGTAATAACCCTGGATTCCCCAAGGTAAATGCTCAGTACTTGTCACCTCAGAACACAGGATCAAAGGTTGCAAATACACCTCATGAATCTGACAAGTTAGTCACCTATCTGGCTGATGAAATGAAGAAAATTAAGATCAGCCTGTCCCTGTCTGAGTTACTGAAAACTCCTGCCATCAAAAGGGCATTCATGAAATCACTAGATGATCCTGCTCCTAAGGAGGATGGCCATCTTTCAAGTCAATCCAGTGGCAAAGATCATGCTGCTAAGGATAATATTATCAAGCCTAAAGTGTCAGCTACAGTCCAAGCTGCTGAAACCTCCCACATGACCTTGTATAGGGATAAAACTGAGTCACCTCCGTTCCTCCTAACCATAAGAATGTTTAGCAAGAACCTGCACAACTATCTGGTTGATTCCGGAGCTTCCACTAATGTTATGCCCCTATCAATATGTAACGATTTAGGACTACATCCTGCTAAATCCCTAAAGAAGGTGACACAGTTAGACAAAACAGAGGTAACTGTAGTAGGAGAGTTAACTCACATCCACATGCAACTAGCATCTGATCCTAGGATCCAATATTACATTGACATTCAGGTAGTTGACATACCTGATACTTACGGGATGTTGCTTAGTCGAGACTGGTCCAAGACGCTCAATGGATATATGTCCACAGATTTCAGTCACATGTGGTTACCATGGAAAGGTATACCTAATCAGATCAGGATTGATGCTGAACCTAGAATGAAACATATGATCACCAAGTACAACCGAACAAATGAAATCCTGTACCTAGACGTAGAACCTGGAGTTTACTGCATCAGGCCACAAACTGTCAAAATAGAAGAGATCCTGATGCTTGATTTGCATCATCATCATGATGATGATCATCAGGAAGACATGCCAGTCATAGAACCTGATAATAATCCCGATAATGAGAATGAAATAGATCGCTTCAGAGACTTTGAAATGCATCTATCTAATCAAGTAAAACGTTGTCAATTGTTAAATATACCTGCTAATGATATTTTGATTGATGGATGGTGTAGATTACATGATGAAGCACATTCAGAAAAGACTTGTGAAATATGCTTAGACATGATGATGCTGGAGCAGACATGTAGTGAGGCGTCATCATCATATTCTGAGGTAAATGCTACATCTGATGATGATGATGATACTAATTCTTATCTGTCTTCTGCAGGAACTAAAGAAATGACAGATCATGATGAAGATCGTATCCTGAAAATAGAAGAAGTTCTGGTGTCTGACCAGATAAATGATGCGAGGAAAGAAAAGATCACTCCTGGTAGTGATTGCTTTATGGAACCAGATTATGAGTTGTCTGATGAAGACAAAGGTAGTGATCTGACTAAGTTCAAAGAATTTCTAGTAAATGAAATAAAGAAGATGACCCGACAGCATAAATCTCCCCACGAGGTTTTAATCAAAGGTTGGTGTAGGTTGCACGAGGCACCTCACTCAGAAACAACTTGTTCACTATGTTTACACATTTTGAAGAAGCATGCAGCTATAAACCTAGAAGATCATCCTCCTGTTGACATGAAAGAGCAAATAGAAAAGCCATTAGGCTCATGAAAAAAAGGAAAGAAGAAACTTGAGGATGATGATGTCCCTAGGTTAAAATGGATATCAGGCAGAGCAGTAGCCAGAGCTGCAAAGAGAAAAGAAAGTTCAACTAAATGTCCTGCTAAAGATAAACCTTGGATCCTGAGGTTTGATGGGTCCAAATCCAAGCAAGGTGCTGGGGTAGGAATTGATCTGGTTGATCCAACTGGAAAATCCTATCTAGCAGCTTATAGATTACAGTTCCCCTGTACTAATAATGTAGCAGAGTATGAAGCTCTGATTCATGGAATGCTGTTTGCTCGTAAGAAGAAAGTGAAGATTCTGCATGTTTTTGGAGATTCAGAACTAGTGGTGAGGCAAGTAAGAGGAATTTACTCATGTAACTACAGAAAGCTGTCCAATTACAGACATCGTGTGTGGGACCTGATTGAGGACTTTGACGCCTTTAATATCACTCATGTACCAACAAAACAAAACCATAGGGCAGATGCACTTGCCCAAGCTGCTAGTACATTGGAGCCACTGTCTATATCTGGTCTGAAGAGATTTTTAGTAGAACTGGTGTCTAATAATGTGACCAACCTCCAGGTGTTTGATGATGATCAGCACATCCTGGACTTCATTTGAAATAGGGACATATTTGAAGCTCAGATTATAGATGAGAATGGCATGGAAGATCATGTCTGGGAAGAAGATGAGATATTAGAGTTGCCTAGCAACAAGATCCCCAAAGGTATGATTGAATTAGAAAGGGCCTTTGATTTGGATAATATGCTTAAACAGAAGGATCTGCCCAAGGCAGATGGAGGTCAGTATTCACAAGTGAATATTGGACAAGCTGATGACAAGAAAAATGTCTTGTTGGGTAAGGTTTGCACACCAAAAGAGTTAGAAGGAATAACTCAAGCCCTCAAGGATTACATACATGTAATTGCATGGACTTATGATGAGCTGAAGACATATGACACCTCTGTCATAACTCATACTATACCTCTCAAGCCAGATGCTAAACCTTTCAGACAGAAGCAAAGGCCAGGCAATGCCTTGCTTGAACCGATAATTCTCGAAGAAGTCAAGAAATTGTTAAACGCCAGGATAATATTTCCTGTGAGGCACTCCACTTGGGTGGAAAACCTTGTGCCAGTTAGAAAGAAGAATGGAGACATCAGGTTATGTGTAGATTTCAGGAACCTAAACAGAGCATCAGAAAAGGACAATTATCCTTTACCCTCATTGGATCAAGTTCTGCAGATTGTAAATGGAGCCAAAATGATGTCCTTCTTGGATGGTTTTTCAGGATACAATCAAGTAATGGTTGACAAAATTGACAGATTGAAAACTGCCTTCACCACAAAGTGGGGGATATTTGCGTATAGACGTATGCCATTCAGACTCATAAATGCTGGAGCTACATTCCAGCGAGCAATGGACATAGCCTTCAGAGGCTTAATAGGAAAATGCATAGTCATCTACATGGATGACTTGACGGTATTCTCCAAGGAAAGAGGGAATCATGTTGCTGATCTTAGGAGTGTACTGAAAAAGTGCGAGGAATACGGAATATCCTTGAACCCCAAGAAGTGCATATTCGGGGTGACAACAGGAAAGTTATTAGGCCACCTGATCACAGAAGATGGAATTATCGTTGATCCTGACAGGGTGGAGTCTATCATGAAGTTACAACTTCCAGGAAGCAAAAATGAACTCAAGTCTTACTTCGGTAAGATAAATTTTGTGAGGAAGTTCATCACCGGCTTTGCTGAGATTGTTAGACCACTAAATGCTATGTTAAAAAAGGATGCACAGATTGAGTGGACACCAGAGGCCAAAGCTACATTTGAAGATATAAAGAAAGCCATTTCAGATGCTCCTGTCCTTATCAGTCCAGACTACACAAAAGATTTTTACATATATTCATTTGCTTCAGAACATACCTCTGCAGCAGTGTTAACTCAAAGAAATGAAGAGAAAGAAGAGAAACCAATTGCTTTCATGAGCTATCCTTTCAGGGATGCTGAATTGAGATATGTAGATGTTGAGAGACAGGCACTTGCATTAGTCAGAGCAGTAAAAAAATTCAGACATTACATACTAAGAAGCAAAGTGATTGCTGTAGTACCAGATGCAGCAGTGAAGATGCTACTGATGCAAAGTGAGCCTGGTGAGAAAAGAGCCAAATGGATTACTATATTACAAGAGTATGACATGGGAATTACACCAATGAAGCTGGTAAGAGGACAAGCTCTGAGCCAGATGATATCTGAGATTTATCCAAACATCACTAGTCAGCAATATGTGATCAATGAGAAAGACAATAAAGAGTGGTATTCAGATATCAGGCACATCCTGATTACTGGAAGATGTCCATCAAGAATGCAGGCTTCACAGAGAAGAGCCTTAAAGATAAGATCCCAAAAGTATATGTTGAAGGGGGGAACCCTATTCAAGAAGAATTATGAAGGAATATACCTAAGATGCTTAGAAAAGCTAGAAGCAAATAAGGTCCTGGCAGAATTACATGACAAGTTTGGAACGGCACATGGATCATCCTTGGCCACAACACATGCAATCCTCAAAGCAGGATATTACTGGCCTACAATTTTTAAAGACACAACTGATCATGTTAAATGTTGTCAGGTTTGCCAGGTTGCTGCCAACAGAGAGAAATATGCTGCACAACCATTGTAGCCAGTGATGGAAGAGTGCCCATTTGCACAGTGGGGCATGGACTTCATAGGACCAATTAATCCTCCATCCTCCTCAGGGCACAAGTATGTTTTAACAATTACTGACTATTGTACTAGATGGACTGAGGCTATTAGCAGCAAAACTTGCACTAGAGATGATGTCATTAAATTTCTGGAAAGCAACATTGTCACCAGGTATGGAATTCCTTATGCTTTGGTAAGTGATAATGGGTCTGCATTCACTTCAACTAAATTGTCAAGTTGGGCTTTTGATCATGGGATTATACTTAAGTTTTCATCCAACTATTATCCCCAAGGGAATGGATTAGCAGAATCCACCAATAAAAATCTACTAAATATCATAAGGAAACTAATAGAGAAAAACCCTAGAGAATGGAACTCATTTCTAAAATATGCCTTATGGGTTGACAGAACTAGAATAAAAACTGCATTAGGAAACTCACCTTTCCAGCTAGTATATGGGGTGGATCCCATCCTCCCTGTAAACTTAAAGATTCCTACTTTGCAGTTTGCCCAAGAATACCTAGGCATAGACAATAAACAAGAAGTCAGGTTGCTTCAGTTGATGCACCTGGAAGAAAAAAGGAGTCAAGCAATTGACCAGTTTGCAAAACATCAGGCTGTTGTCAAACACTGGTTTGACAAGAGAGCCAGAGTTAAAGCTTTCAGGATATCTGATTTAGTTCTGATGTGGGATAAAGCCCATGAAAGGAAAGGTGACCATGGTAAGTTTGATAGATTATGGATAGGTCCCTTTCAAATTTCTGAGATACTAGGAGACAGTACTTATAGGCTTAAGAACCTGACAGGTGAGGATGTCCCATTGCCAGTCAATGGACAGTTCCTCAAACATTATTTCTAGGCTTGAATGATTTCATGACAGTCTTATGTATCATAGTGTATATTTGTATAGTTATTTGTACAGTTTGTTTGTTTTGTTTTGTTGGTTGGGACCTTGTTCTGGTAAGTCAAGATGATGCACTTCATCACCCCAGAAAATAACTAAATTGTTAGGATTCAAGTGATGAGAACACATTTAGATATAGGTTATGATTCATCCTAAGAAATAATCATGATCAGGTTTCTGATATCTTTTCATCAGGGTGCCTTTTCCTGGTCAAAATGAATCAATCACAATGAAGCACCTAACAGCCTTGGGTTTGTTGAACACATAAGTATAGGTGTTAAGTGAAAAATCTAAAGGGACCCCCTTGCTACCAGTACAATCTCCAACCTAAAGCTGCAAGTGACTATACCTTGTACAAATGAGCTGACATGATGATATCAGATACAAATTGTTAAGAGAAAAATTCAGAAAAGAAATAAAGTTAGGCCATCTAAGTAACTCTACTAGGGCTATAGATGCCTGCTGGCAGTGGGGCTCTACTTAGGGAGATTGTATAGATAACCTTGCTGGGGCTATAGACGCCTGCTGGCAACAAGGCTCTATCCAGGTTGGCTATGAGGGATGATCTCCAACTATGTAGTTTAACACCAGTTACTTATGTTTTCAACTTGCTTTCAAGATGAAGATAATTAATCATATGCACACACCTAATCTTTGGTTAGCATTGTTACCATAATGAAATTTTATCATTCAGAGGATCATGATGCGTATGCGTAGACGAAATTAAAATACTATAGAAGAATGTGATCACATCACTTGAATCATTGAGATTTGTTTGTTTTCTTTGGTGGCAAGTTGTTGTGTGGTTACACAACACGCCCCATTTTGACTTGGCAAAACAGGGACCCAACTTTTTGGCTTGGCTTGTTTGCTCTCTGGCGGTCTGGTAAAAGTAAGTCATATGCATCATCATGATTAACCAAGATGAGGTAGGTCACCATTATGAGGTTAGTTTGTCAAAATTTGCATTTCACTTCTGTGACCTCATATTCTGAAAGAGCATTAAATTCCATGCAGGTTTGCCTTTTACATCACCCTGATATTCATCAGGATGTGAGAGTTATGAAAAGTCAAAATTTCGGTCAAACCTGATATTCGTAAGAGGAGGAATCATATTTTTGTAACCTCAGTAAATTTGTCTCATCATCATCATATTTTGAAACATCCCCCGATAAGTCATGTGGCTCAAATATCCGGACGTCAACTTTAAGTGGTAGTAAATCTTCCCCGTCAAGCGGTCTTTTGCATCGCGAACGTCATGTTTCAAATGTAACTCGATATTTCTTAATATCCTCTTGACGCAAAATATCACCCTTAGCAAATATCCTGATGACGTCATCCAAACCGGATAAACGAAGAAGCAAACATGATGATGACATCATCATCACATTCATATTTCGACAGGATATTTCTCAAACATGATCATGTTCGTCTAACATGACGATGACGTCATGATGCCTTATCGATACAAAGAATGAATATCAGGATGACGTCATCCTGATATTCCAAAAGAGAGACATGTAAGTTTGTCTCATCATCATCATATTTGAAACATCACCCAATACATCGAAATATCCTCCTGATGTACCAAACACAACCAAAGGTGCTTTGTCACCCGAATCTTATCGCGATAACAATTTCAATAAAGGGAGGAGGATGATATTGAAACTTGACCCGATATTTGTGAATATCATCCTACCCTCACGATATCCTGTCATATGGATGTCCCCCCGCTCCCGTTGCCGCCATTATCATTTAATGCGCGCAGACATGGTAGGTGGTTCCCGCCGACCCCGGAACCCAATGAAACACCTGGCGAGATCCTGCGTTTTCACACGAATAATCAAGGAATGTAATCTAACTTGTCAGAGTTGCCCTAAATGTACCCTAAGTGCGAGGTTAAAAGGTAATTCAACTGCCATTTCCACATTTACCCTGCGATAAAATTGTTTTTACAGAGCACCAGCTTCCATATCCGCATAACAGCTACTGTTGCGCGATTTGAGCTCACAGATAGAAGGAAGTAGGTGATCATCGGCTGAATTCAGAGTGTCTTGGCAATCTACTGGTATAAAAGAGAAATCTGCATAACCAGGTAAGTGAATGAAACCCTCATCATGTTGTTATTGTTCAGGTATGATGATGCAAGTTCTGGTTTATGCATCCATATGATTATGCAATGTCGAACAGATACAGTAGACATAGTGATTTACGAAGTTAATTGTGATATGCATGCATGTATGTACCTGTTGTGAGATAGGATTGTTGTTAGTTGCAGGTACTCATGGCCGACAAGCGGTACGTTAAGTGTCAAGAAGAATTCAGTAAGCCTATGTTCTCTTCTCAGAGGGGGGTCTTGTTCAAGTATGGAGCAATTACAGATACCCATCAGGAGAGCACCAATCTAGAGGCCTAGTCAGCTAAGCTGAATGATGGGCACGACAAGAGTCCTGTGCTGGATGCGGTATTTGTGTCAGGAATGTGGAACGCTGCCGGTTTCCCATATTCTATGGAATCTCCGGAGCTGGTTATAGAATGTGCCCAGAATTATAATCCTCAGACGAGGCAAGTGGTAAAGCATGGGAGGATATATGCAGACTTCTCCATCAAGGGTCTCTCCCAGACATTTGGGTTACCGTTGGGCAGTAAAGTTAAGAGTGTAGACCTGAAGAAGGCAGAAAAGGAATATGAGGCCAACAAGAAATCGGCCAGGAAGAACATGTATCCATGGCGAGTAGAGAACAACACATATCCTGCGGTAGCCAAACTTCCTGTGCACATGTTCAAGTATGATTTCAGTGAGGAGTACCAATATATGATTGCACTCCTAAACAGGGTAATAGGCCAGCCTGATGCTGGTAATTTTAGAGATTGGATGTATGGAATTATAATGATGTGTCTATATTTAGAGATCAAGCCACTGTGGGGCCAAATAATAAGTGATGCTCTGCATGAGCAGTTGATGAACCTGGGAGGTTCAAATTGTGCGTTTTATATGACATCTTACATTGTTTATTCTTGTGCTTATAAAGGCACTTTTGATGCCTTAGTTACAGATGGAAGGCTCACAGGCACAAATGCTGCATACATCTGGGATCATCATCCCCAGCTACAGAGAACCAATTACCTCAAAGACTACAAACTAGTCAATGATGCATTCTCTATGCATCTGGTGAGGACCATGGAAGAGGACAGAACAAAAAGATTGAGCATGGAAGCTCAAGAAGTAGTTTACAGGCATGGAGCCTAGTACATCCAGTTTGCAACCTTTTCTTACATAAGGGTTGAGGGTTTTGAGGAACATCCCGTCATGCTGCCAAGGTATCCTACCGATGCAGTAGTGTTAATGGAATTTATCAGGCAGGGCTCTGTGATGATAAAAATGTACAAGGATGCCAAGAAGCTGCCACCAATTTTGTTCCCAGTCAGCATTGGCAACTATATGTGCCCTGATTTTGACAATATAAAGAAGGCGATGGTCACCCTGAATAAAATGAATCTGCAACCTTTCCCAATAACAAGACCATATGATCCTTACGGCAGGATACAAAAGATACTAGGAAAGCCTATTCATCAGAGGCACCTAGAAGATTTTTGGGCTAACTGTGAAGATGAGGTAGAAGCCAGGAGGAGAAGGTATCAGAGGTTGACTCTGAACCAAGTTAGAACATTTGATTGCATCTCCCTTCCCCAACAATTGAAGAAGGATGATGGCAGGATAATGGCAGATGAGTATGAACAAAAGAAGATATACAATGACACTATCTCTGCACTTGACCTCAGCATGCAGGAGGACATATCCTTGGACCCATTCATTGCCAGGACCATACAACTGACTCAAGCTTGGGTTGATGAGCAGGTGGAGGCATTGAAAAAGAAAGGTGTTGCCATTACGGTGGACAACAAAAAGAAGGGACAGGATATTCTTGGGGAGGTATATGATGACTTCCTGCTTGAGAAAAGGAAGACTAAGGGAGATAAGTTACCTCCACCACAACAACAGAGCAAAACACCCCCAAGGGGCAAGAAAGTGGATAAACAACCCAAAGGGGTTATAATCGACAGGGTAGTATTTACAGCTGAGGAGGCAGCCGGATCAGGATCAGGATCAGGATCCGAGTCAGGATCCCCTCCGAAGAAAGAAAAGCCCAAGAAGAGTAAGACAACGGAGGCTGAAATCACTGGGACCCTAGAAGTGGGTCAATCCTCAGGGAAACGTGATACAGAGGATATCCTCATGGAAGAGGAGCCTGAAGAGGAAGAGGTTCCATTGATAATAAAAAGAAAGAGGAGAGCTCCGCAGGTGTTGGTGTCTACCACTCCTAAGAAACAAAGAACCTCCATGAGAGGAGGAATAACCCAACCCCCTACACTAGTACAAGGGGCAGGTAGTGAAGTGCCGAAGGAACTTCAACATAATGTTCCACTTCCTACCATAGTCAAGTTCAAAACTGAACTTACAGAAGAACAAATGAAAGAGACCTCCCAGACACAAGCAGAAGGACATGTCTCGCTTGATGAGACAATAAATTTGTCTGATGATGAGGTAGTGCAGGATGTGGCTGCACAGAAGATGGAAACTCTTGCTGCTGGTGTAAGTATGACTCCTCACAAGCCTCCACGAGTTCAAACTGTACTTGAGGAGATGAGACAAGCAGAAGAAGAGCAAGAAAAGAGCCCAGAGTAGATAGCTCAAGAAATAGGGCTAGAAGCATTGATTACAGAGGTGACATGTCCTGTAGTGGTGGATCTGAGAGAGAAACAGGATGCAAGTCCTGAACAGCCAGCAGGATCACCTGATAAAGGCCACCCAACAGAAGAGATAGAGATGGCAGAGTCAGAGGGCCATGCTCTTGAGTTAGGCCAACAAAGCCCACATGATACATCAGAGGAACCTGCTATAGTAGAGGTTCAGGAAGCAAAGGCTGATGAGAAGAAGGAAGCACTAGAGGATCCAGCTACCAAAGTACAAGAAGTTGATAGTGCAGGTTCGGAAGAAGTAATAGCTGCAGAACAACCACCAGCACCTCAGGTAGAATCCCCAGTATCTGACGCAGTAGATAAACCACAATGGGAAGAAAAATTGAAAACAGATGAAATAATGATGGAGAAGGATCATGACCATCATGATCTACATACAGATGCACCACTGGGTTCCCCACACCAAGAAGATGCTCCCCCAGAGAAGGAAATTCTTCAACAGGAGGAGGTGCGGCAAGATCAACAACAAAGCGAGCATCAAGAAGAAGAAAAGGAAAAGTCACCATCTCCACAACATCTGCTGATAGAAATGGGAGATATGGGTGAACATCATGATGATGTTGAAAGACATGATCAGGTGCCTCCATGGTTAGCAAAAGAAGTAAATATTGAAGAGGAGCTCGAAATTCAAGAATTTGACGTCTCCACCTTGTTCTCCGCGGATATAATGAAACCCAGGAGGAAGGGCAGAATGACATCAGCCATCAAAAGAGATCCGGCCACCGGGAGAAGGACCGCACAAATTGCCATACCTGCGGTGGAGAAAGAATAAGGTAAGATCACTGTTGATGAATTTCAAATCAGCACAGTAGATTTGGGCTTTGCCAATGAAGACCAAGAAGGTCAGGAGGGCAAGGACATTATTGACTCTCTAATTCAAAAGGTGAAAAGAGAGAAGGAGAAGAATAAGAAACATAAGGAGCACATTGCCGAGTTGCATGCCTATATCAAAGGACTGACCAATCCTGATGATACCACAACTGAACATGCAGTCCCATTGACTGCCATTTCTCAGGAGGAGGTAAATAAATTGGACCTCATGAAGCATGAGGCGTCAGTAATAAGAAAATGGATGTCATCGGCATTGGATGATGCTGTAGAAATAATGAAGGCCTCTTTGAAGAGGTGGAGCATATTAAGTGACTCCAAGACCAAGGTAGATAAATTGCAAATGCAGACCGGGAAAAGGTCTTATAAATTGGAAAAGGTCTTGAGCCTTTTGGGAGAAATAAAGGGGATAAATCCTCAATTGCTTATCAGTAAGTAGGTATTGAACAGTAATACCACATTGTTGGTAGATATCTGGTACAAGGACATTCAGTTCGAATGTGGAGTCCTCAAAAGATGCAATAATAAGCTGAGGGATATCAGCATGAGGCTACATGATTTAATGGCAGAAGAGGCAATGATATTAGAAGCATTGGAAGGCAAGGTGGAAGGTAAAATAGAAAATCAAGATGAAGAATCCACCATCAAGGCTGTACACAGCAACTTCCAATCAGAGGCAGATGGTCCACCTGTCCACTTGACAGAAGAACTTATAGATAAAATAATGAGGATCAAGGTCCAGATGGAGAAATATAATGAAACACTGCAGGATAGGAAAAATAAGCTGGATAATAGCAGAGACAAGTATGAAGCACATAAGCACGCCATTGTCAAAGCAAAAACTCAAGATGGCGGAGGCATAGATCAGGTTGTGCATTCATATGAGCAGATCCGGAGCAGCATGCAGCCCCATATGTAGCAGCATCATCATCAGTATAGCGAAAGTTCAGGAAGTGATGCACATGATGATGACCCGCATGAATCAGCTGAGGAGCATGATGAAGATACATCATGAAGGAGATATAAGCATAAGCAATGTAGATAGTTGCCAGCTGGCAACTTGTGCCATTTTGTAAAGGGTTGACAAAGTCAAGTGAATCACGACCGTAGATTGGTATTGATAAATCGAGATTGTAGATCTTTTTGTAACGGATTCCTCATCTTATTCTATAAAAGGTGGTGGAGTGCCTTATTGTAAGCATTCGAAACTTAATTGAAATTTGTTTGCTGAAATACTCAGGGCTCTTTTCAAAGTTAATGTATATGTACATCTCTTTTGCATACTTAATGAAAGAGAAGAGTATTTCGATTACAAATCTTCATAAATCTTAAGTAATCTATGTCTGAATTCTAGATATGTGCTTTGATTTGCTGCGTCCCTTGGAGTGCTCATCATGTTGCATGTATTGTTTTCATCCATCATCCTCTGAAGTTTGCATCAACTGTATCTAGCTGTGGAATATCCTGGTGAACATATGGTCTGATTTCTTCTCCTCATGACAGTATCAAGTATGTATGTGGATCAATGGCTAAAGGTTCAACCTTAAATTGAAGTATTCATTTTAGTTTCTTTAAATTTCAGAACATTTCATCTCCATAATTGCAAATAATTGATGATCTTAAGCAAATAACACAAATATGCAGACATCTCGTAGATAATCGTAAATATTTAGCATATTTGAATACACAGCATGTACAATTGAAAATATCATGCAAAGATTGAGGTATTTCTGCATCTTTTCATCAAGCAACTGCATAATATGACCTCTCTGTGAAGAATTGTTGTAGGAATGACATGATGATGATAAATTTCCACGTAAGGCCCCAAAATGGAAACAGCAACTCACATTAACCTCTGAGTGACTTCAGACGATTAAGAACTAATCACCGGAGACTTGGGATCCTGAATTCTTTGAATTCATAGTATCTTTCAAGATGAATAAAGGTTAATGTGTACTTTTATTCTATGTTTGTTTGTGACTAACATCATTACCAACAGATATGTCTATCTCCTCTCTGTTATTCTTCTGGCAAGTTCTTGCTCATTGGTCTTTTGGTTCTCTTCTTATGATCCTTGCTCCTTTTTGATTGTTCAGGTTCTATAGTTCATCACTCTTAGATTATGGTTGTGCATTTTGAAAGTATTGTTGTGCTCTCTCACAAGAAAATAGGTCATGCTCTGTACTACTGCAAAATGAACACTGTGTTTTCTTTTCAACCCAACATTCACTACCAAAATGTCCTAGCTTATTGCAATTGAAACATGTGGCATCCTCTCTCCTTCTTTGACTTCTTCCACGACCTCTGCCTCCTCTGTAGCCTCCAAACTATTACCTGCCATCATTATTATAGCTATTTCCATATGATGACTGCTAGAATTTGAATTCTATATTGCATTGACATTTCTCTGATTTCTCCAGCTTGGCTTCTTGTAGTCCTAAGCATATGAGTTTATTTCTTTCATATATGTCATGTTACTACTCTCCATAGAGTTTGTAGTGTTTCCACCATACCATGCTTCATCTTCTTCATCAGTAAAGTCTCTTTTCCTTTGGAAGTTTTGTGAAGGCAATCCGGTGTTTCATGGTCATCCCATTCTCTGCATAATCCATAGTATACCGAGTTGACTGTTTTCATTGTTTCCTTGGTGTCTACTTTTATTGTAGCAGCTTGTCTTTCACATTTCATCCTAGGGCATTCATTTCTTAAGTGGCCTTCTCTTGTGCAATATGAACACCATATATTAGGTCTTTGCTTCTCTGTATTCTTCTCCTATTTCACCAATATCTCAGGTGCCTCAACTTCAATTGCTCCAATTCCAACTTCAACTTTTCTAATTCTAAGTTTTCTTTCATCTTATCATTTCTGCGCCAGGATTGAGACTCTATCCAACAAGCTATTGTCACTACTTCTACATATGTCTCAAAGATCCTTCCATCTAGAGCTAACCTTATTTCAGGGCTTATTCTAGAAATAAACCATTATATCTTTTGCTTCTCATTCAAGGGTTCCTCTAATCTTCTAGTTGTCTCCTTGAATCTTTTATCAAAATCCTTTATTGATTCTTTCTCCAATTGCATCAAATCTCTCATCTTACTTACCCCTTCTGTCGGAATATCTGGAACTATAAAATTCTCCAAAAATGTCTTCTTAATCTCATCCCAATTCTTGTCACTATTTAGGTATGTCTTCCTATACCACTTCAATGCTTCATTCCGTAAGGTGCCTATGAAGTCAAATAGATTGATTTCATCCCTTGTTATTCCCTTCTGGTTCCAAATTGATTCCAAGACAAAAATGTGCTCTGCTGCTTCAATAGTATCCTTCTCAAATAATAATCTCTGGTACTCTATGGTGAGTTTATTTCAATTTGCTCCTTCGATTATGTTGTCTTCTATCAACTTGCTTCCCTTATCTTCCCTTATCTCTTTGTAGTCAGATATCAAAGTACTCCTCTCTTAAAACTTCTGTAAAATTGCTCTTGATCTCTGTTATTCTCTCTGCTTCCTTGTTTTCTTGAATATATTCCTTATCTACTAAAATTATCTTGACTTTATATGGCACTCGGGGTGACTCATGGTCCAGGGGTTGTGTCTCTTCATAGTGTCTCTTCAAATTAGGGGATACTCTTCCAATTATGAACGACATCATGTTGGCATCCAATGATAATTTGAATAACCTTCCAAAACCATCAAAACTCCTCTTAATGTTTACCGCATCTTCTCCTCCTTCTCTTATCTCCTTTATGCTTCGGCAAATTAATTCCTCTATATATTCCTAATCTATATTCAAAATTTGTTGTTATATGGAGCCTAATTAGACTTGGAGGTTAAATATTCCCCATTTTTATCGGTGCGGTTTTCCCCCAAATTATTTAACGGGGTCAAGGGGTAGCGCCCCTTGAGGGGGTTTGGGGGTAGCGCCCCTAAGACGGGGTCAAGGGGCAGTTGTAGGAAGTTTAATATACGCCATGGTATGCACGAGACTGGATATTGCACATGCTATAGGAGTCATAAGAAGGTATATGAGTCATCCTAGATTGGAGCATTGGAATGCGGTAAAATGGATTCTCAGATATTTGAGAGATACATCCAATAAACACTTATGTTTTGGGGCTCTAATATTGATTTAGCAGGTTATGTAGACTCAGATTTGGCAAGGGATATTGATACCAGGCGGAATGTGATAGGTTATGTCTTTACTGTAGGTGGGACAGTGGTGAGTTGGATCTCCAGGTTGAAAAAGGTGGTTGCTTTATCCACCACGGAGGTAGAGTATGTAGCTGCAACAGAGGCAAGCAAGGAGATGATATGGCTGCAATCTTTCATGGAAGAATTGGGCAAACAACAGGCTAACAGTTATTTGTTTACAGACAACCAAAGTGCCATACATCTTGCAAATAATTCTGCCTTGCATTCAAAGACCAAACACAAATAGTTGAGGTATCACTTCATTCGGTCAGTGTTAGATGATGGATAGTTAAGGCTGGAAAAGATACATATAAATGAAAATCTAGCGGATATGTTTATGAAGGCAGTGACAAGGGAGAAGATAAGCTCCTCTTCAGCTTCGGTTGGTCTTCAAGACTGAAAACAAAAAAATCAGAACAACAGAGCCCAGGGTGCTTATTTCCAGTGGGGGCTACAGGGTCAGCGGTGTTATGATCAGTCTCCAAGTGGCAGATTGTTGTTAAATGGAGCCTAATCAGACTTGGAGGTTAAATTTCCCCACTTTTATCAGCGTAGTTTCCCCCCAAATTATTTAACGGGGTCAAGGGGCAGCACCCCTTGTGGGGGTTTGGGGGTAGTGCCCCCAAGACGGGGTCCAGGGGTAGTGCCTCTGGCGCACCCCCTACCACAATACAGGGCGGGGTCGAGGGGCAGCGCCCTCGAAACCTCCAACGGTTTTTTATTATTTTATTAAGGCGTCGAGAGTTATTTTTCTATTAGCTGACATAAAAAAACCCTATTTTGTAACCGACATAAGTCTTGATAAAAACAACAAAGGATTAGGGTTTTTGTTGATGTATTGTAGCATTTTGCAATGGTATTGAGTTGCGAGGATTGCTGGTTGTAATCAGTTTGATTTACTGGATAATAATATTGGACTCTCTATTGGTGGATGTAGCCCAAGTTTGGGTGAACCATGTTAAAACTTATGTCTCACTATTATTATTTATGTGTATTTTTCATTCCTTTGTTTAATCTTTATTTGCATTTAATTGATATCTTCTACTGGCTAACCCTAACAATATCTCTGCTAACTCATGTGTTTCAAAAGTTTGCAGCATAAACCCTAGTTTGCCTATTTCTTCTCTTTCGCTTTCACATTCCTCTCTGGCAACACCCATAGTAGCGTGCTCATCCACATTCTTTGTAACACCCTTTATGTATTCGCTGTCCTACCTCCTTTCTCCAGTAGCATCCTCCTTGGTGCACTCAGGAGCATCCTTCATGATGTGCTTCTCTTCTTTCTTCTTGTCGGCAACACCCTCATTGGCACGCTCTTCAAATTCTTCTATCTTTTCTTCTGCATCTTCTATTATCCTCTCTTTTTCCATCTCTTGTGCCCTTTCTATCCTTTTGTGGTAACGTTCTTGTCTTTCCTGACTTTGCTTCAATCTCTCTTCTCTACTTATCTCCATTTTGGTTATGATATCTCTTGTCGATCTCTCTTTTCTTCCTCTTCTCCCCTTTCACCATCAGTTTGGTGGATTTGGTGTTCCATTCGTCCTCTTATATCCTATGGAATCCTTATTTGAAGAGTCACATCATTTGAAAGGTCCTGGTCTACCCTACCCCCTTCCCACTTGCCATCCCCTTAAGTGTCTTCCCCTCTCACAGAGGTAGAAACTTAAGGAGACTTGAATTCTTCTGCAATTTGAATTTTTTTCCTGCCAACCTCACCTTCTCTTCTTTCTGGAACTCTGTGCTACTTCTCAGAATGTTTTTCCCTTTCAATCTTTAACTAGATTCTTCTAGGGTCTCGACAACATAACCAAATGTTAGCAAGAAATGTAGAGGAGATACCAGTCTGGTGATATGGTCCTTAGTCAGTCTTTATAGTCAGTTTATACCCCAGTCAGGTAGCTAGAGATTGATAGCAAAACATAAAGAACAACCAAATAGAACATCACATATACATCAAAATAAGATAAGGCACACAGTTACCTGACACTGGCAGATCTCTCTCTCTCTCTCTATATTAACGGTAACCAAATGTATACATCATTGATCCATCCTCTGGCAGGTCTAAGTCTCTACCTCACCAATTACTTACAAGACTTCTATGTCATTGTCTACATCAGAATATACTCCTATTTTCCTATCATGCTTGCTTACATTCTACTATCTCCTATCTCTCTATATATACTATATCTAATATATATAGGGATGTGTTATTCATCATCTTTTGTTGGCTTGTTGCCTCTGCATTATGTGTAAGTAGCCTTCGGTCAACTTTGTTCTATGCCAAGTAACTTGCTAACAACCACATTTAAACATGTGACAAACACTTGAAATGAAGGGGGTAATGCTCTTAGGACATTTGGTACAAGAGTTCAGCATCTATGACCTCTTCCCCTAATGCTTGAAGTGTTGTTCTAATTTCAACAACTCTTCTAAAATATGCCTCTACCTTCTCACCATTTTACATTTGTGTACAATGTAACTAACGTTGTAGATGGAGGATTTGGTTCTAGTTTTTAGCCTCATAGACTATTTTGAGGTGATCCCAAGCCTCTTTAGTAGTGGTGGTTGTACGAATGTGAGTTTGAACCTCATCAAACACACCAAACAAAATGATTAATTTGGCCTTGTCAAATTTGTTTTGATCATTGCTAGCTTGTTAAGGTCTGGTTGTGGTCCCAAAGACTACATACCAAAGGTCTTCAAACTCTAATTGGGTTTGCACTTTGATTTTCCAAGTAGCATAATTGTCATCTTTCAGGAGTTGTGAATTAGGAAACATAAATTTGGGAGCATTTGAAGCCATTGTTTATTGTTTTGAATGTCCTTGTTTCTCTGATGTAACCCTTATTTCTCCCCAATGTTTTACAAGTTCGATGCCACAAACATTGTTGTTGCAGATTTATTATGCGTTAGATGCTATAATTCAGCATGACGACATTACCTATAAATGTGAATCAGAGGCACCATAAATATGGAATGCTGCTTGTTTGTTTTAGTTTGAGATTTCAAAACTTAAAATTGGCTTACAAAAATTCAATATTTGTGCTCCATTTACAGTATTCTTTCTCCAAATTTTGATTTTAAGTGCAAAAATAATAATAATAATATAGTTTTAAATTGATTTTAACTATATTAATAATGCACTTTCAATTATTTCTAAAGTTTAACTATAGAAAAAAAAAAGAATTTTTAATTTTTTTTAATATTTTGCTTTATTAATAAAATCCTTTTCAAATTATAAAGTTAACTTTTCAAAATATTTAGGGTTTCTGGAAAGAAATTGAAAAAATGCACATTTTATTTTCTTGATTGTTCTATGGATCAATCAACCTTCTGATATTAGACTTTGGATGGTTCTTTGCAGATCAAATGTGTAGATTCAAATTTCCTTCATTCAATATGATTCGTCTTTGATCAAAGCATCCTTCAACATTTTGTCTTCTGCACTCTCCACGCCTATCATTCCAATGTCGTTCAAATGATTCTCAACAACTTTCCAACATATTACTTGAAATTCAGATGCCTCTATTAAATGCTGAATGCCTCTCTTGAATATTACAAATGGCCCATGACTTGTAATGCCTTAGTCAAACTCAGACACTCCACAAGTCTGGCAAGCAGATTGGCGGCCTGCAACATAAATTTTAGATGCCTTTACAAGTATATTGAAGGCCCCATTTCATTGGTTTGAAGATGTCTGCTTTTGTAGATGACCTCTATTTCAATGCCTTGCTTTCTAACAACTTTCCTTGCCTTTGCAAAGTCTTCAAAACATATTTTAAGCACCTTCTTTGTATTGAAACTCCTTAGTATAATTTGCAACACCTTTAGACTTCAAATCGACTTGTATTTGCATATAACAAATTGCAATGCCTCTTTCATCACATTCTTCACATGCCTTACATAGAAAAATATGAGATGGTTTAAATCTTGGAGATGATATGCCTTTGTTCTCTTCTACATTAGAGATACAAGATGCCTCCTGCTGTTGTTACAGATTCTTTGATATTGTGCAACTTTTTTCTATTCTCCTGCCACACTCCTTATGTGATCTGAATGTGCAATGGATGTCATTACTTTGTCAACATCACATGCACAAGATTTACAAATGCTCTGATACCATATTGAATATGGAAAATGTAATGAACAAATTGTATTATGTAAAGCAACAAATATATATACAAATGTTAGTGGTTGGAATAACCACCTAGTCGGGCATACCTGACCAACCAACTATAACTATATAAAATAGTTATTAGTTGGAAATGTTAATAATATGAAATATATTATTAACATAGTACAATGATGTAATACAATAAATCTAACAATTAGACTATCTTAATTATATATGGAGCTTTAATTTATAGTATGAGAATAATGTTAGTGAGGCACTATGATGTGCATGGCAACCCATCTCAAACTTTTCCATACATGTGATGATTGTAAAAGTTTAATTAAACATAATTACAAGGATTTGAAATCATGTAGATGTTCTACTTTTACTAGAGCAATCCAAATAACTTTAGTGATGTGATCAAATCTGAATTGAAAATTCTAAATAGTTGGATTTTTAAAGTTAATATGAGAAAAGAAAATATAAAATACTAAAATAGTAATAAAAGAAATATGGAATCAAATTTATGTCCATAAAGGATCAACTTAAACTATCTAAGCATTCCATTTACACAAAATTGACACAACAAATTGAAAGTATAAATGGAATTCACTTACTCATGTTTGAAATGGGTAAAGCATAGAAAAAAATCAACAAATTAAAAAATGTTGAAATATTTTAAAAATACAAAAGAAAAAATTGTTATTGTCATTTCACACAAAATATAATGTGTAGAAATGAAATCAAACATAAGACATAGGGTTAGGACTTAAGGTTAGTAAAAAGAATTCGTTAGTGCTAGACTTAAATTTGGGCCAAGATACACTAGATGACTTGTTTTTTGTAAAATCTCCAAAAAAGAGAAGGGGCTTGTAGATTTAGATTTAAATACCATGTTGAAGTCATAAAAAAGGACTCACAAGAGCAAGAATGTTTTGCAACATCAAATAACCTTCCACACAAGAGAAAATCAATAAAAAATGTTATATGTTGATACTAGTACAATAGAATATAATGCAATGGAATGGAATGTACACAAAAAACACTTGTATATATAGGCTAGAGTGAGACATAGAACAACATGTGATTATGACAAGTGTCATGACCACATGACTTGAGATGCAAAAAGTAAATGCTCTAAGTAAACTTAACTAACTAGGTGTGAAAAGGACCCAAAAAGGAAACCAGTTAGGGAATAGAATTATTTTGTAGCAACAAAATTTATCACAAACAATGCAACAAATTGTGTGGCAGTAGGCAAACATCTAATGGAAAAGTCTCCTACATTGTTTTGGAACCCATGTGTAAGAAATTGTATTGATTTAACTCTTGAAGACATTGGTAAACTTCAATGGATTAAATCTATAGTATAGGGTGGGAGATTCATCACAAAATCCATTTAGAATGACACTATGGTGTTGAGCACAATGAGATCCTTCACTGAGGAAAAGGAGCTCATGGAACTAGGTGTGACAAGGTTTGCCACAAACTTCATAGCATTGAGAATTTATATGCTCAAAAGATGAACCTAAAAGGTGTGTTTATTTCATCAGGTTAGGTAGAGAGTAGCTTTTCTAGTCACATGGATTGTATCACCATTTCATGCATTATTTTTGATGAGTCATTTTGGATGGATCCACATTAGATTGTGTAAATTTTAGAGCCTTTGGTTAGAGTTCTCAAATTGATTGATAGAAAAAACTTATCAAGAAGTGATAAGAGGGCTATTCAAGTGCATTGGAACATTTTTCCTAATGTAGAGGAAATATGAGTAGGCTTTGAGTTGCCATTGTACAAGCAAGTGAAGGGCTTCTTCTCTAAAAAATACATAGTAGAGTCAAGGAAGACAATAAAACTAGGTATTAAATTAAATTAATAAGGTATTAAAATAGGAATACCTTATTGATTTATAAATAAATCTTGTTTTTGTAACTAATTTGATGGGACAGATTTTCACAACCACATGCTTTGATACCACTTGATGGGACTGTTGACCCTTTTTTTTTCCTCTGTCCAGAGTTAAACAATTCACCTTGTATCTTCCTTGAATATCCTTTAGAAATGACCCTACAAAGCTTAAATTCTTCAAAAAACCCATGCTTTGCCTTGCTAAAAAGCCCAAAAATCTCACCTTGAGAATCCTTGTAGAAAACCTAGAAAAACCCAGAAATCTTTTGTCTTCAAGTGCCTTCCATTGCAGATAATTCTTAGTTTTACACTTTGTATGTACCTTTGTATGTATCGTTGTATGTGCATCTTCCTTTGCATATGCAATCGCATATACAATTGTATATACAAAGGAAACATACAAGAAAAACATACAAAGGCACATGCAAGGGATTTTCAGCGTGACATGCTTATCGGTGGCTCAACTCATAGTCTTTCTGATGGCTGATGATGCATATAAAATATACAAGGGCAAAATATGCAAGGAAAAGGTACATCAGCAATATACAAAGGAGATGTGCATTGCCGAAATACATCGGCAACATACAAGGGCAAGATACATTGGCAACATACAAAGGATAATGCATATGCAAAAATGCAAAGAAGTGCGTACAAAGGCGGCATACAAAGGAAAATATGCGAAGAGTTAGATTCAATGCTTGTATGTACAGGCGCGGGTTGTATGTAGTTTTGCTTGTATATCTGCATTGTATATGCGATATACAAAGGAATTATGCAAAGGGATACATACAATCCGGACGCAACTGGGGAATCAAATGCAACGGATAATCATTTGGGGTCCGCACTTATATATTGCATATACAAGGTCAAAAGGTGCACACATACAAAGGCATATGCAAAGGATGGATCCGATGTTATTTTTCATTCTGCTTTATAAGAGGTTGGGGTCCGCGGGTTGTATGTAGAAGTGCTTGTATATGTCAACATGCAAGAAAGCAAGGATACAAGCTAGACCTTTTCTAAAGTCCCATTATGGTTGATAATCTTTTAAGTTCCGCATTGTATGTATATGCGATTGTATCTTTGCACATACAATCAGATATACAAGGGGTCACATACAAAGGGTTTTGGCGAGACAATGCATATCGGTGACTCAGTCTGTGGTCTTTCTGACGGCCGATGGAGAAGGCAATTGTTCAGCGACTGGTCCCAGGAGCAGCTCAGCGACCAATGGGGTAGTGCCATGTGTTAGGGCCGATTCAAAAGGTAAGGACCCGTGCTTGTATGTTGGCAGATGCAAGACGATTTGAATATGCAAAAGGAGGGAAGTTGCATGATGCGTAAAGTGAACCTAACAGTTAAAGTGCAGTTGCAGTTGTATATACAATTGCAAGACACAAGCATAAACAATGGCAGACATAAAGCGATACACAGATACAAGATGCAGTTGACCGTGGCTTTGACCGTCCATATCTCCCTCATCCTGGCAAATTTCAACATGCTTCAAGAGGCAAAAGTGCTTATTTTTGCCTCCTCTTTCATTTGGCAGGCTTTTGAGGGGAATTTTCTCACTTTCAAAATTTGATCTGGTTTTGCATGCTCGGCTGGCTAGACGTTTCAGCGACCATTTTGGTGTGTGTAGAGGCTAGCTTTTTCGTAGTAACTCTGGTTGGTGAGTTTTGTGGGTGCGTTCATGGCAGATGGCTTCACTCTTTGATGGGTATGGGCTCTGTGTCTTGCTAGCCGATCTTCATGTGTTGGGCGATGACTTTGGGGGTTTCCTCTTCAATGCCCTGTCCTATCTTGCATTTGGGGGGCTATTTCCTACGGTTGTAGAACTGCCAGCGACATAGTTCTTGTCTTTTCACCACGCCCCTGCCCCATGTGCCCCTTGTTCCTACATTGATGACCTCAGATCCTGTGCAGTGGTTTTCAGCGTCCCCTGCACAGGAGCTTGATCTATAAAATGCTTTGTAACCTCATTTTTGAGGAGGATGGTTTTATTTTGGGCTGTTATGCTACCATTTTTTAAGTTAGACCTTTTCTGCTACTGAATATTCTATAATGTAATGGTTTCTGGCCTTCATGATTAATATATGCATGACTTCTTGCCTCTCTTGTATTTTGATTTATGTGTTTTATTTGGAGTTATAGTCTGTTCTGTGAGTAAAAGCGGCTCCTCTGCAGGTTTGACCTTCATACCGAAGCCTCAATTAGTCTCATAAGTCTGTACGAATCCCCTTCATCATTGAAATCATTGTTGTGTCTACACCAAGATTGCCATCGCTCAATGAATTTGGTGCATCACCTTAGACAATAGTTTTCATTTTAATGCAATCTTTCTTCCCCTTTTCTCTACAAATCTAGTAGATTTTAGGTGATAACCAGATAGGAAGCTGGCCTTCTTCGAAGGTCTAATCTCAATTCGCAAGGTCCCACACTTCGAGATCATTCCCATGTTTCTCCAGATTGCCAAGTTTTTACAAACTCAGCAAGGGTGCAAATCTAAGAGATAACAGGGATGACCTGATGTTATTCAGTTTCAACTTGTAGAGATTCACTCAATTTAGATTCAAACAAGATTCATCACTATACAATTCCACAATAATGGTAGGAAGTTCAGACTATACACTCACAAACAGGGAGCTACTAATATTGAAATGTTTACTTATAACCAGATAACCATTCAATGAATTTGATAGGAAGAAGAATCACTGTAGAGTAACAACATTCGATTCATTAACATACAGAGGATTGTATGCGATAGAACAAACAAAACAAAGACCTTTTAATAGTAGACTTTTCCTTTATTACAATGTTTCAACACATATTCTAATGGGGTATTCAACACCTTCCATATTCGCTTCTTTCTACAGATTTTGCCCTCTTCCTTTCTTTTGCTCTCGGTCTTCTACAGAACCTTACTCATGTCTTTTTTTAGATCTCCCTCCTCATCCTTTGGCCTACAACTCTCTTTCCTCTATGGTCTCGACTCTTTCATTCCACATTTGACCTCCTTTTCTCTTCAGCAACCATTGGCCTTCTCTTGTATACTTAGACTGCCCCCTAACATTCCATTGGCCACTTCATTGGCCTCCACTCCTCTCCTACCAATTCACACCAACTGATGCATATATCTCTCCCCTGTGGCGATGATGTTGATTCTGCAACCGTCGCATAGATTCCCTTGTTATGCTTTTCTCCCAACTGTCTTCGAATGACATGCCACGACCTTTCAACTTCCCCTCGGATTGTCCTAGATGTCGATTGACTTTCATTTCTATTGCTTGGTGACATGAAACTTCTATGCCATCTTTGCATAATGGCTAGCAATAGGAATATTCAGTGAGAGGAAATTCCTTTGCTACTGGTGACATGACTTCTTTCCCCAATTTCCAGTAACTGTCGATAAACACTACTCTTAGCCAATTATTATTGGTAACTATTTATTCTCCTTCTCATGTGGCGATGTTTTCTCTTCCCTCACGGTGTTGGGAAGCTTCCAAAACTTCCTTCTATTTCTTAATGCCCTCTGTCAGCTTCCTTTACCTAATGCCCTCTTTGCTTTCCTGTGACTACCCTCGACACAACCATTTCAATTAGTCCCTCTAATTACCTTCCAGTTATCCTAACCTTTTATTTGCCTCCAAAACTGTAACAAATTGAACTAACTCTTGGTAGTTTCTGCGACAGGAACTAGTCCTTGCATTATAAGTGACAGGGAGATAAAATGCAAAGCGATAGGAAGTTACACCTACAAACACTCAAATCACCAAAACACAACAAAAATCATAAAATTGAACAATATTCAAAACCAAAATTAAGACGGAGAACGATGCTCTTGCATCATAATTCAATGTTAGCACAATGGTGGGACTACTTTGGCCAAGACGTCAAATCATTTCGATGAATGGAAATGTGTATTCTAAGCCACCTATGCAGTTCTTCTATCGTTCTTGGAGTGTATTTGAACATATAACCTCTAAGAAATTCAAATGTTTGAGCCAACAATAGATGAATGATTTGGTCTTCATTTGCCGCAACCTTCTTTAATTTCTAACCACTAAAATCTAATAAAGTTTAATGATAATTAATAATATAACTTTTCAATACATGATTTTCAATAAATTTGTAATTTTCTAGGATACCCTTGTAGGTCAAGAACTTATGTGTTTGCCATTGAATCAAAATGGATTGCAACCGAGGAGGAGCCCACATTTGGTGAAGATGATTTGGCTATCTTGAATGAGGCCTTTGGATTATTGTGGCTGTTAGGTCTCAAAAATACAAGTTGCTAATCCTAAGAGGATGCCAGGCTCTATGCTTAGATTTGCAATGTTTTTGAACTAACACAACGGAATCAACCTTTAGGGTTTGATGATTCCCTGCACTTTAGGTCCTGCTAAACCTAGGCGGGTGAACCTTGAAAACTAAAGTAGATTGAGTGTAAGTATTTTGACTAAGTAAATGGATCTACCATGGTGTAGAATAGATGAGATCTTTCTAATTAATCCTATGTCTAATATCTGATGGATGATTGGTATAAATTGTATAAGCCATACCAAGGTAAATTTTATGACTCTGCTTGAATAATAAAAAGGTTTTTAGATGATGAATTAAGATAAGACTAGTGCCTTGTTGGGTAAACAGAGTCAAATGGAAGACAAAGACTAGTGGCTTATAGTGGGCAATAACTCTAACTGTTTGGCATAGTACTTTAGTTTATAACTTGTATAAACGTGCATGGAAATGACTGACAAACTCTTCTTAATAATCCAAAAGATAAAATTAGATTTCTTGTTATTCACCAGAAGGAATTTTAATCCTTTCTTGAAGGAACCAATTGAATGAAATGCACAAGAATAACAAATAATATCAACTTGGAGACAGAATGACAATCCTAATTATATGGTTCTACTTAACGATCTAGATTAACACTCCCAGATTACTGTGACTGACAAGAAGGATTTTAATTCCTTTAGGGAAACCAATTAATCAAATCACACAAGTACAACAAATGTGCATTGACAAATTAAATATATACTTGATATATTAATTTGAATAACAAGGAAATGCAGAACTGGAGACAACCAAATAACTGAATAATTTTAACAAACAATTGATGCCAAAATAAGACCACAGAATCAGAGAAATTCAATTTACTTCTTCAATATAATGCTTTCAACATGGTCTTTTAAAACATTGTAAACCTCATGTATTATATCCTACTGCTGATAATAATTTAGCATCATATGTTTAGCTTATATAGAAATACTTATGAAGAGACATAACTCTTCAAAATGTCTTTTGGGAATCAACATGATTAACATAACAATAATAAAGATAACAATTCTTAAGCTCTATTCAACCATAGGTATAGCTGAGCAATGTGATCCAAGTACTCCTGGCTGTTGTGTGTATCAGTAAATTCAATAGTGTTTCTTGTGATCACATCCATCATTACCATCTTCTTCAGATGCTTACAGGCTTCCCCAGATGCAGAGTCTTTGTCCTTGAGAGCTCCTTAGGCTTCATGCAACATCACTTGATAGTCTTTCCTCCATTCCTCTTTGATCTTCAATTCTTTATCGTTCTTGAACAACGTGGGCGCTCCTGCTTTTGAAGCTTCAATACATTCTTTGGCATCATTCTTAAGCTGATCATAATATTTCTAATGCTGCTCAATTAAATCTTTTGCACTAGAAATGCCTGTGGTATCAGAAACATCCTTGCCTTGTATCTCATGGAGTTTTTCCTGCAACCTTTTGTCAAGCCTCTCATGCTCTTGGGTCACTTTATAATTTTTAGAATAAATATCCCAAAATTGGTTCATCCAATGCATCATGTTGGCATGCCTATTCTAGAGCACCGTTGCAAGTGTGTCAATCTGGATTTGAGCTATCCGGTCAATAGATGGTGATTGGGCGCTTTGTGAGCTTTCTCCCTGAGTTAATCTTTTCACTGACCCTCTGAAGGTGCTCTCAACAATATCTTTCAAATAATCATTTTCTTTTGTTAATCTCTCACAACTTAGTTTATATGCATCTCGTTCTTTGATCAGCATCTGAGTTTGTGCCTTATTCAACTTTGCAATGTTAATGCCAATGTCTGCAGTGATCAAAGGGTTAGTTTCTCCTGCCTTCAAAGTCATGACATGCCCAAAAGCCTTCTTAGTGTCTATAATAGCTGTCTTCTTATGGGGAGGATATAAGGCCCATATCATTAGTGAATTTTCATTGTTGTTATATTTGGTGCCCATATACACTTCTGTGACACCCTCTGGAGTGAGCTTATATTTGTCATTTGTGTTATGCAAAAAACTATCAAATACCAAAGCAAAATTCAAATCAAGACTAGGGAATATCATAACACCTGCTTCTCTAAGCAGTTGTCTACCTTTACCAGGAGTCATAGTTCTCATTTCATTGTCCACTGTTGTCTTTAACATATCAACTAATTATTTTTCATTGTCAGTTGTGACATTATCAACTGACTCCCTGATCTCTTTTCCTTTGCATTTTTACAAAAATGATTTAAATTCCTTAGAATTAATAAATAGGTCATCTGAAATGAAAGAATCATATGCTATTTGTCGAGGATCCTCATCAGCAGACCCCTCCTCATAATGTTCCATACTAGGAGACTGATAGCATTGCATTTTTCATTTAGATATCATAGTTGCTTGTTGATGTGGTTCTTCTTCTTCTACAGGCCCTTCATCACCAGAGGACAACAACTCTATTTCTGCAAGCTATTTCCTCTTCTCATCTAAGTCCCTATTATATTTCTCAACCAATAATTCAACTTCAGTCTCTTCCAAATTCCTGATGATATCATCATGTGGATATGGGACATGTGTGTATCCACTGAGATTTTGTTTTCTCCAAGCAAGGTCAATGAAACCCTTAGGATCAAATCCTTTTCTTGCCTCAGCACATCTCATATTGTAATGCATTAGTTTATCCATAACGAGACTATAACCCTCCTTGGATACCACAGTAAAATCTCCAAAGCACAGAGTACTAGGCATAAAAGATTGTTTGTCATAGGAGCTCAAATGCACCACATTAGAACAATTCATTTGCCTAACTATTTCTAAGTAAGCAATTATGTTAGGAACAATCTTAGGCAATATGAAAGGGGTGTCCTCAAAACCATAAACTCTGACCATGGTAGCATCCTCAAAACAATACCAGTCTCCCCAATTGTGGGTAACAGTAGGAGGACCACCAAAATCTTTAGGTCTGAGAAACCTCTTTATTTCATTTGATAATGAATACTCACAGGGATGACTGAAATATCTATATAACACTTTCACACAGTATTCTTCAAAATGAACATAGCTAGAATGAACATACCTACTGTCCCATATTTTGGTCCACATTTGCGCGGGTGACTTTTGCCCCCTTTGGTCCACTGGAACAACTTGGAATTCATTTGGCCATAATCCCACTTCCTAGCCATAATAAAGCACCATGTGCATGAGGAGTGAGTAGTGTTCAAAGGAAAGTGATGTGGCATTGTTCTTTATTGCGGTCAGACCAGAATCAATTCTACCAAAAACATAGGCAGCATAGTCAAACTGCCTGGCATTGTGGCACTGGATGTCTATGGCTATCACCATCAGAGGAATTGTCAGGAAATTAGGGACCTCTAATCCTAGGACTTGGCCCACAGAGTAGTATGGGTATTGTATGTATGGTTCAAATAATGACACATGAAATGGAGGTCCACCATTCTCATTGAGAGGCACCATTTCTCCCTCTGCCCTAGGCCTGTGAATAGGTAATCTCCATCCATTATATGTGGTATCTGTTCTCCAGTACTCTTTATCCAAATCTTCATAGACTATAGGAACAGTGCATAGATCATCTAAATCAAACACTTCACAGATAGCATTTTTAGATAAATGTACAATTGGCTCTCCTTCGGATTACATATGGCTTTGATGGTAGGGTTGTAATGTTTGGCTAGGAGTCTGAGAAGTTCAGCGTTTAGAAACACATCAGGAACGACCAATTTACCCAAATTCAAGTGCCACGGGTTAGACACTGGGAAATTCCTGAATCTTCTATTGTAGTGGAATTTGAACAATTCATAACCTCTAATTGGAGTCCAAATGTTGCCAAGATATTTGCACTTATCTTCTAGTTTCTCTACTTCTGCCCTAAGTTATGCAGACCTTCGGGCTTTGGGAGTTAATCCAGGCAACTGGTCAATTAAGTCCTGGTTTAGTTTCTTGTCTTTTATTTTCTCATCAGGGATTTTGTCAATTTTTTGTTTTTTAGGTTTACTAGTCTCACCCTGTTGTTTTCTACCTTTTCCTTTCATTGGAGACTCCATTTTAATATTAGACAACAAATTCGAATCGTAAGCTACTGCACAGAAGTTTGTATATGTGTACCTGTTATTAGAGGCGATGATCAAATTTCCTTGTTTTCACCTCCAAGTCTCTGCTTGTGTGCTCCTCTCAGATAATTCTTTCGAACTTAATTGCAATGATTTCAAATGGCATTTGAGAGGATCTCTTCCTTGTATGCAATTAATTGTTCCAGAGTTTTAATTTTTGTGATTATTGTGAGATGTCACATCGTCATAACTTCTCTCATCAGTATGATTTTTGTAATGTTAGGGCGATTTAATATTTTCTTATGGCGCGAACATTTGCTTATGGATCAATCACTGTGACCCTTCATCTGTCTCCTCGATGTCATCTTTCATATGTGAGTTTGTATCGGCAAGATATTTTCAAGATCTACCCGATATAGAAGTGGGCATGGTTATCATCGACCTGACTTTCTTTATCGCAGTGGAAAAAACATTCTTCTCCGATATCTTAAGTGTCTCCGATATGACTATCGGTGAGAGTCTTATCGATGAACGTGGTCATTGTGGTCATCGGAATAAGATATGACAATCGGGATGACTTATTTCAAGTTACCTGTTCATGGTTGTTTCCTCGATAGCTCTTTTATATCCTTCATCAGAGTGATCATTCACAATTTGTCACTGACATCTTTATCATTGTGACCATCGGTTTGACAAGACTTATAAACTTCATTCTGACTTGTTCAGCTACGCCGATGGTTCTTATCTTCCATACATATTAGCGTGACTTATGCCGAAATAGTTTCGTTAGTCACTGAGACATTAGAATATCGGAGACTCTTTAATTTTTTTCTCCGATGCTCATCTCTTGCCGATGATCACTAGTTCCCTCCGTTCCATGGGATGCTCAGTGAGAGTCCTACCGAATTCCTCCATCGGTATGATTTATACTGTTGGGGGGGTTTTCGAATTATTCTCCGATAGTCTTTTCTTATACCGATAGTCCTCATTATTGATTTACTCGGTGTGATCGCACATTCTCTCTCCGATGAAAGGTCATCGGTGTTACTTTCTCCATCGGCGGTCCTTGAAATCTTCTCCCCGATCATTACTCTCATGCCGATACTCTTTTTAGCCGTCTCATATAAAACATAGATCAATATAATGAAAGTGAGGTCTTACCGAAGTTTAGAAACTGAATCCCTTCATTACAGTGCAGTTTGATGAGTGATACACCCATTTGTGGTGAAAGTTATGTGATTTTATGGAATATACCAGTTATCATTATGAATTTGGGCATAATGTTTTCTGATTTGGTCAGACATGGGTGGGTAGGAATACAGGAAAATTTTAAATTTTCCTGTCCCAACAGTGGCTCTGTCTGGGATGTATACCCCTTGTGGGTATAACAAGAATTTATATCTCTTGGGGGAGTAGACCATATATTTTTTTAATTGGGGATGATAGCTTCACAGAATTGTATGAATGAAATGAGAATGCAAGATGGAAATGATAATGATAGGGAACGGGGATGATCCTATACTACTGTACATGGAATTTTTTTTTGAGAGATTCATAGGACTATCCATGTACTAGCAGATCCTAATCTCTTTTGATTACCCTAGACTACTGTGCATGGAATAAGAGTATTTGGAGAATTATTTAAGGGTTGTTCATGCACTGGCAACACTTAATTCTCTTTGTGCATGATTTTGGTATTTTATGAGAAGAAAGGCTTCAGATATTGCCCATGCACAGGCAGTTCCTGCTCTTCTCCAGACATGTTTTGCAAATAGTAAGAATCATCACCTCCTTTGCCAGTTATAACAAAAGGACCTAACCACAAAGCTTCAAGCTTTCCATGCTTTCCTTTCTCCTGGCACCTAGCATTTCGCATCAATACTAAGTCATTCATCTCAAATTTCCTATCTTTGGCTTTTTTGTCAAAAAGGTATTTCAATTGTGATTGCAACTTGATATTCTACCTTTGAGCCAGTCTCCTTGTCTCATCAAGTTCTACAAGATGTTCTAATCTTTCCTCCATTGGTTCAGGGATGTTTAAATCCTCTTGAAGAACAAATTTGTACACTGGTAAAAGATTTTCTAATGGTATCCTTGCTCGTGTTCCATATACCAGTTCAAAAGGAGATCTTCCAATTGTTCTCTTCACAGTAATTCTATCAGCCCACACAACCATTCTCAACTTTGAATCCCATGCTTTCTTTTTCCCCTCCAACATTCTCTTTATAATTTTTAGAAGGTTTTTGTTGCTGGATTCTGCCTGCCTTTTTGCTTGTGGATGATAAGGGGCAGCATATGACACAGTGATGCCATGTGTACTACAGAAATTTTTGAACTCATTAGACCTAAAACACATTCTGTTATTTGTAATCAACCTCATTGGAGTGCCAAATCTGAATATAATATTCTCCATCAAAAAGTTGATCACCACCTTGCTTATTGCTTGCTTAGTTGGGATTGCTTCCACCCATTTTGTGAAGTAATATGTCGCCACTAAAATCCACTTGTGTCCACCACTTGATTTCTCTACAATTTCTCCTATGAAGTCAATGCCCCACTGAAAAAATGGTGCCTCCACGTGCATGGGTTTCAAGGGTAATGCTCCTTGATATTTTAATTTTCCTAAAATTTTTTAACATGCTTCACATTTTCTTGTGTAATGATATGAATCATTAAAAACTATAGGCCAATAGTATCCAGTCCTTAGGATCTTGTGGGCTGTAGTCTTTGCTGAGAAATGACCTCCACACATACCTTCATGTAACTCTTTCATGACATGTTTTGACTAATGTTCATCTAGGCATAATAGTAGAATACCATCCCTATTCTTCCAGTAAAGATCTCCATCAATAAATACATATTTTGAGGCCTGTAATTTAAGTGTCCTCTTGTTATCATCACACCCTTCAAGACATTTCATGTGCTTAAGATAATATATGATGTCAGTATACCATGGAGTATGCTCAATGCTAGAACTTGTGTTATCAACATCATTAGCACTACATATTTGAGAAGCCTAAAGATTTTTTTCAGCCATTAATCTAGCAAGACCTTGTCCTCTCACTAGTTTAGTGATCTAGATTTCGATGTTGAACTCCTGAATTCTGTTTATCCATCTGCATCTTCTACCTGTGACCTCAGTTTGGACCAATACATCTTTTACTGCAGCATTAGGCACATATGCTATTATCTCATCTCCCACCAAGTATGGCCTAAAACCTTTAACTACCTTCACTAATGCATATGCCTGTTTCTCAACTATGTCATATTTTAATTCTACATTTTGAAGAGATTTGCTGAAAAATGAAATGGGTTGTTCATGTCCTTCATCATTTTTCTGCAATAGTACTACTGCAACTGTATGATATGAGGCAAATGAGAATAGTTGGAATGGCTTAATGAAATTAGGGGATATCAGAACAGGGGCTTCTTTGATTGCCCTCTTAATGGTGGCAAATGCCTCTACTATTTCTTTTGTCCACTTTACTTCTGAGTTCTTCTTCAACATTCTTGATATTAGATTAACAATTTCTGCAAAATTTGATATGAACCTCCTGACAAAGTTGATTTGACCAAAAAATGACTGTATAGCTTTTACATTTTTAGGAATGGGAACTTGGTCAATTCATTTACTCTTTCAGGATCTATTCTTACTCCATCTTTTGAGACTGTGTGACCAAGCAACTTGCCCTCTGTTACTGCGAAATGACACTTCTTAGGATTCAATGAAATTCCATATTCTAGGGCTTTAATAAAAATTTGTTCTAAATGTGTACAAGGATCCTCAGCTCTTTTGGAATATGTTGTCATGTCATCCTGATATACTATAATGATTTTATTAATCAATTCTACAAAGGCCGCATCCATTGCTCTTTGGAATGTTGCTCCAGCATTCGTGAGCCCGAATGGCATCCTTAAATATACATATGTTCCCCATGGTGTGGTGAATGCAGTCTTATATTGTTCTAATTCTTTGACTTTCACCTGATTATATCTTGAGAAGCCATCCATCATTGACAACAGTTCACACCTGGTAACCTTTTGTAATATTGCTTCCATATTAGGAAGGGGATAGTTGTCCTTAAGAGAAGATTTGTTTAGATTCCTGAAGTCAACACATAACCTAATATCACCATTTTTCTTTCTGACAGACACCAAATTAGAAACCCAAGAAGAATGCCTAATGGGTTTAATGATAGCTCCATTTCTTAGTTTTATGAGTTCTTCAAGCATCTTAGGGGCCAATGTAGGATTGATAGGCCTTTGTTTTTGCTTGAATGGTTTAGCATCCGGTTTTAATGGTATTTCATGCTGAAAAAGATCCTCCCTATATGCTTTCAAATCATCATATGACCATGCAAATACATGTCTATACTTCCTGAGTAAGTTGATGATCATGCTCCTGATTTTGGGATTAAGATTCTTTCCAATGTATACATTCTTTGGGGCTGCCTGTGTCCCCAAATTAATTTCTTCAAGGTCATTCTCCACCACTGGTGTGTCTTTCATTTTAAATCTATCATGTCCATCAAATGCCTTTTCCAATGCTATAAGTCCCTTAGGTATTTTGTTTGTTTTTAGCTGAACTATCTCTTGACCAAAAAGGCTTTCCTTCCCATCATGTTCTTCTACAAACGCATTAAAATCAATCTCTTGGTTTTCATAATGATCAGTACAATGTAGGAAGTTGATTATATTAGAATCATTAGCAAACACTTGCTAGTTATGTACATTATCTGGGATAGTGGGTCTGGTTTTGAATTCAACTTCTGTAATACCTCCTAACGTGATATCATCCCTTTTTAATGCGATATTTGCTAAAAAATCTGCCATGATATTTTTTGATCTATCAATCCAGTTGATTGAGAAGGCATCAAACAACTCAATATCATCCTAGACAACATTTCTATATTGTTTCAAGCTCTTATTTTTTGACAAGTATTTCTCTCTCACTTGGGAAGTAACTAATTCTGAATCACCGTAGACAACCAACTTTTTTATCTTATGCTTGGTGGCTATATTCAAACCAATGAGCAAAGCCTTGTATTCTGCTACATTGTTTGTGCATTCAAATGTCAGTACAAAGGAGTATTTGAAAGTTTTACCTGCTGGTGGGATAAATAACACTCCGGCCCCATTTCCTATTTTTCTACATGCACCATCAAAATACATCTTCCACACATCAATCTCCTCTTTCTTAGATTCAACATGTATCGGATCAGTATTTTGCAATTCTGGCTGACTTTTTTCAACCTTGAAGGCACCCAAATCTGTATCACAAAAGAAGTTTATTTGATTTTGATCCAAGTGTTCTATGATGTTCTCATATCTTGGATCCCTACACAGCTTGATCTCTTTGCCTCTGACTGGTATTATGGCATATGATAAATCTAATTGGACATTCCCTCCTGCCATTGCAGCCCATTGTCTTGATAAGAGCATTCCATAATATGGTGGAATGTCAACCATGGTGATATCAATGTTATAGGTTGCTTCAGGGTATGAAGCAAGTTTTATGTCCACATCCCTCATAATGCCAATGACTGGGATGGATCTATTATCGATTGCATAACACCTACCAAACGTAGCACATTCCTAGTTCTTTCATGACTGCTATTGGCATGATATTCATGGCCGTGCCTAAATCAATCATGCAGTTCCTTACTATCCTATTTTTGATTAATAAGGTAGTGTAGAAAGGGTCCACCTGTGATGGATTCTTTGTCAAGGTATCACCTAGGTATACCTCAGGAATTTGGAATGTTTCTTGGTGAACATTGTTTGTTCTATTCTCAGATACTTTATGTTGTTGATTTGGTATATCTGAAATTAGTTTAACCACTGTATTTCTGTATTTGTCTATCTTCATCATCTCCAAAAGTGGTACTGATATCTTTATCTGAGATATTGCATGAGCAATGTCAAATGAATGGGCCATATTCTGATCATTCCTTTCTATCTTCATATGTTCTTTTTCTTGATTTTGTGATTTATCTTTTGTTTTATTTTTATCAGCCTTTTCTGGTTCTTTGAATGATGACTTTGCATTATTCTTTTTGTGATTTTGATCTTTTATAAAGATACTCCCAGGTGTTCCTTGTTCAACATTTACTATCCTGTTCCTTAATTTATAGGCATTTTTAGCTTGAGCTATTGCAGCTATTGTAAGAGCTTCCCTTTCATTTTTAGTGGGCTTTCTCCACTGATCATATGGTGAATTGTTATAATAGGTAGGTTCCTCGTAACCATCCTCCTAATCTAAGAATACTTCTTATTTTCCCATATTGATATGATGTTTCTAGTTTCCCACATCATATTCATATCCCTCTTCCTTTGTAGAAGAATAGTCTTTGTTCAACAAATATGTTGTATCTTGCATCATGTTTATTGTGTGATTGTCTCTGTTATAATTATATAATGTTTCTTCTTGTTGTACTGTTTTAGCCACCATAGAGTATTCAGGTGAGTGTGGCAAATTGCACACCAGACACCAAGGTTTATCTTCTACCATATGTGCCACATTTCTTTTTAGAGGGTCAGGGGTATCTTTGCCATAATGTTGCTTTCTGTTGTTTTCAATGGGTCTCCCATCTTTCCAATTTGTATTATATGGCATATCATGCAACTTGGGCCTTTCATGTCTATGCTGACCTTCTTGTTTAGTTTGCTGAATGTTTGGGTTCTGAGGATTTCTAGGGTTATCTCTTTTGCTAACCATACCTGTAGCTTTCCTGTTGTTCTCAATAGTTAATGCCACTTTCTGTGCTTCAGCTAGGGTCATAGGGCACCAATTTCTAAGTTCGTACTATGTCTTGGGATCAAATGCTTTCAAATAAATGCTCAATGCTGCTAGATCAGTCAGTTTAGATCCATGTGGTATTTTGTTGTGTAACTTGGAAAATTTTAGATTGAAATCATACACTGACTCATTTTGGTATTTTTGGATGCTTATCAATTCGTGCAATGCAAACTTAGGGGCATACTGATTGCCATACTGCTCCTTAAATTGATTATGGAAATCTGTTATTGAACTGATTGAAGCATCAGGTAAGTTGTTGAACCAGTCTTTTGCATCTTCAGTTAGGGACATCATGAATAACCTCATTCTAACATCTTCATAGTCCATACCAATATCTTGTACAAAAGCATTGAAGCTTCTAATGTGATCTTGAGCTGATATTGCACTATTTCTAGTGAACTTGGGAACTATATTTCTCCAATTACTATCCATAGGATATGGATACAATTGATATCCAGTCAGATCAAATTTGCTACATATGTTTGTGAGGTTTTGAGGTGGAAAATTCATGAGTGGCAGGTTAGGATAGTAATTATATCCACCTGGAGGTTGATGATAAGCATATTGCTGCTGTGGATTTATGTGGGGATTTATATAAGGATTTTGTGATCTATAATACTGTTGGCCAGGGGGTGGGTATGGATTAGCTATATGTTGAGAGGTGTTGTGTATGGGAGGTGGTCTAGGAATTTTGGGGAGGGTGTTTTGATGACTTTCGGATGCTTGTGAATTGGAGACACCACCTATATTTTGGTGTAAGTTTTGCTGTGGATTCCTCGAAGTGTTTCCTCTATGTGGAGGTACATATTTTGGGGGAGCTATTTTAGTCCTATTCTTTATCTGTTGAATCTCTTGTTCTAACAACCTCTTTGTTTCCTCTATCTTGATCATTTCAAGTTCTTCCTGGAGCCTAAGCACATCCTGCTGTGCTTCATTCATCCCTCTCATACTCTTTGGACTTTCATTCATTTCTTGATTTGAGAATCCATGTCTCACCCCCTCTCCCTACTATAATGTCATTTTAAAATCATATTCAGCTTGCCTTTGATCAATTCCCCTCATGGCCCGTGCTTCACATTCAATTTGTTCATGAGGATCAAGTCTGTATTTTGCCAATATGTCATCAGTTACTCTGTTGAGATTTTCATTTGATTCATGCAGAGGTGTAAAACTATTGTGAGTTGTGATAGCTTGTTCTGTATTATCCTCTTGAGCCTCCTGGTTATTATTCTGGTGAGAATAATTTGATGCTCCATTTCTTTTGGGAATGTTTCTAATTGGTGGAGATGATTGTAATTTCTTCCCTTCCATCTTGGATCTCCTACCATCCATTTGGTACTAACTTTTTGTTATAACAGGTTCTAGAGTCGCCACCTATTCTATAAATAGGAAAAAGTTTATAATTTATCTTTCCAGATTCTTCTCGCCAGCAGAGTTACCAAATTTAATTTCAAAATTTTTGACTCTATAAAAGAATGGTTTCTTACTAAGGTCATTTATTTAGTCCCCAGTAGAGTCACCAATTTGTTAGGTCTAAAAAATACAGGTTGCTAATCTAAGAGGATGCCAGGATCTATGCTTAGATTTGCAACGTTTTTGAACTAACGCGACGGAATCAACCTTTAGGGTTTGATGATTCCTTGCACTTTAGGTCCTGCTAAACCTAGGCGGGTGAACCTTGAAAACTAAAGCAGATTGAGTGTAAGTATTTTGACTAAGTAAATGGATCTAGCTATAGTGACAAATGGTGTAGAATATATGAGAGCTTGCTAATTAATCCTATGTCTAATATTTGATGGATGATTGGTATAAGTTGTATAAGCAATATCAAGGTAAATTTTATGACTGTGCTTGAATAATAAAAAGGTTTTTAGATGATGAATTAAGATAAGACCAGTGCCTTGTTGGGTAAACAGAGTCAAATGGAAGACAAAGACTAGTGGCTTATAGTGGGTAGTAACTCTAACTATTTGGCACAGTACTTTAGTTTATAACTTGTATAAACATGCAGGGAAATGACTGACAAACTCTTCTTAATAATCCAAAAGATAAAATTAGATTTCTTGTTATTCACTAGAAGGAATTTTAATCCTTTCTTGAAGGAACCAATTGAATGAAATGCACAAGACTAACAAATAATATCAACTTGGAGATAGAATGACAATCCTAATTACATGGTTCTACTTAATGATCTAGATTAACACTCCCAGATTACTGTGATTGACAAGAAGGATTTTAATTCCTTTAGGGAAACCAATTAATCAAATCACACAAGTACAACAAATGTGCATTAACAAATTAAATATATACTTGATATATTAATTTGAATAACAAGGAAATGCAGAACTGGAGACAACCAAATAATTGAATAATTTTAATAAATAATTGATGCCAAAATAAGACCACAGAATTAGAGAACTTCAATTTACTTCTTCAATATAATGCTTTCAACATGGTCTTTTAAAACATTGTAAACTTCATGTATTATATCCTACTGCTAATAATAATTCAACATCATATGTTCAGCTTATATAGAAATACTTATGAAGAGACATAACTCTTCAAAAAGTTTTTTGGGAATCAACATGATTAACATAACAATAATAAAGATAACAATTCTTAAGCTCTATTCAACCACAAGTATAGCTGAGCAATGTGATTCAAGTACTCCTGGCTGAGGTGTGTATCAGTAAATTCAATAGCGTTTCTTGTGATCACATCCATCATTACCATCTTCTCCAGATGCTTACAGGCTTCCCCAGATGCAGAGTCTTTGTCCTTGAGAGCTCCAAAGGCTTCATGCAAAATCACTTGACAGTCTTTACTCCATTCCTCTTTGCTCTTCAATTATTTATCGTTCTTGAACAACGTGGGCACTTCTGCTTTTGAAGCTTCAATACATTCTTTGGCATCATTCTTAAGCTAATCATAATATTTCTAATGTTGGTCAATTAAATCTTTGGCACTAGAAATGCCTGTGGTATCAGAAACATCCTTGCCTTGTATCTCATGGAGTTTTTCCTGCAGCCTTTTGTCAAGCCTCTCATGCTCTTGGGTCACTTTATAATTTTTAGAATAAATATCCCAAAATTGGTTCATCTAATGCATCATGTTGGCATGCCTATTCTAGAGCACCATTGGAAGTGTGTCAATCTAGATTTGAGCTATCTGGTCAATAGATGGTGATTGGGTGCTTTGTGAGCTTTCTTCCTGAGTTAATCTTTTCACTGACCCTCTGAAGGTGCTCTTAACAGTATCTTTCAAATAATCATTTTCTTTTGTTAATCTCTCACAACTCAGTTTATATGCATCTCGTTCTTTGATTAGCATCTGAGCTTGTGCCTTATTCAACTTTGCAACGTTAATGCCAATGTCTGCAGTGATCAAATGGTTAGTTTCCCCTGCCTTCAAAGTCATGACATGCCCAAAAGCCTTCTCAGTGTCTATAATAGCTGTCTTCTTATGGGGAGGATACAAGGCCCATATCATTAGTGAATTTTCATCGTTGTTATATTTGGTGCCCATATACACTTCTGTGACACCCTTTGGAGTGAGCTTATATTTGTCATTTGTGTTATGCAAAAAACTATCAAATACCAAAGCAAAATTCAAATCAAGACCAGGGAATATCATAACACCTGCTTCTCTGAGCAGTTGTCTACCTTTACCAGGAGTCATAGTTCTCATTTCATTGTCCACTGTTGTCTTTAACATATCAACTAATTGTTTTTCATTGTCAGTTGTCACATTATCAAGTGACTCCCTGATCTCTTTTCCTTTGCATTTTTACAAAAATGATTTAAATTCCTTAGAATTAATAAATTGGTCATCTAAAATGAAAGAATCATATGCTACTTGTCTGGGATACTCATCAACAAACCCCTCCTCATCATGTTCCATACCAATAGACTAATAGCATTGCATTTTTCGTTTAGATATCATAGTTGCTTGTTGATGTGGTTCTTCTTCTTCTGCAATCCCTTCATCACTAGAGGACAACTCTATTTCTGCAAACTGTTTCCTCTTCTCATCTAAGTCCCTATTATATTTCTCAACCACTAATTCAACTTCAGTCTCTTCCAAATTCCTGATGATATCATCATGTGGATATGGGACATGTGTGTATCCACTGAGGTTTTGTTTTCTTTGAGCAAGGTCAACGAAACCCTTAGGATCAAATCCTTTTCTTTCCTCAGCACATCTCATATTGTAATGCATTAGTTTATCCATAACGAGACTATAACCCTCCTTGGATACCACAGTAAAATCTCCAAAGCACAGAGTATTAGGCATAAAATATTGTTTCTAATAGGAGCTCAAATGCACCACATTAGAACAATTCATTTGCCTAACTATTTCTAAGTAAGAAATTCCATCAGGAATAGTCTTAGGTAATATGAAAAGGGTGTCCTCAAAACCATAAACTCTGACCATGGTAGCATCCTCAAAACAATACTAGGCTCCCCAATTGTGGGTAACAGTAGGAGGACCACCAAAATCTTTAGGTCTGAGAAACCTCTTTATTTCATTTGATAATGAATACTCATAGGGATGACTGAAATATCTATATAACACTTTCACATAGTATTCTTCAAAATGAACATAGCTAGAATGGACATACCTACTGTCCCATATTCTGGTCCACATTTGCATGGGTGACTTTTGCCCCCTCTGGTCCACTAGAACAACTTGGAATTCATTTGGCCATAATCCCACTTCCTGGCCATAATAAAGCACCATGTGCATGAGGAGTGAGTAGCGTTCAAAGGAAACAGATGGGGCATTGTTCTTTATTGCGATCAGACCAGAATCAATTCTACCAAAAACATAGGCATCATAGTCAAATTGCCTGGCATTGTGGCACTGGATGTCTGTGGCTATCACAATAAGAGGAATTGTCATGAAATCAGGGACCTCTGATCCTAGGACTTGGCCCATAGAGTAGTATGTGTATTGTATGTATGGTTCAAATAATGACACATGAAATGGAGGTCCATCATTCTCATTGAGAGGCACCATTTCTCCCTCTGCCCTAGGCCGGTGAATAGGTAATCTCCATCCATTATATGTGGTATCCATTCTGGAATACTCTTTATCCAAATCTTCATAGACTATAGGAACAGTGCATAGATCATCTAAATCAAACACTTCACATATAGCATTTTTAGATAAATGTACAGTTGGCTCTCCTTGCGACTTGCATATGGTTTTGATGCTAGGGTTGTAATGTTTGGCTAGGAGTCTGAGGAGTTCAACATTCAGAAACACATCAGGAATGACCAATTTACCCAAATTCAAGTGCCACGGGTTAGACACTGGGAAATTCTTGAATCTTCTATTGTAGTGGAATTTGAACAATTCATAACCTCTAATTGGAGTCCAAACGTTGCCAAGATATTTGCACTTATCTTCTATTTTCTCTACTTCTGCCCTAAGTTGTGCAGACCTTCGGGCTTTGGGAGTTTATCCAAGCAACTGGTCAATTAAGTCCTGGTTTAGTTTCCTATCTTTTATTTTCTCATCAGGGCTTTTGTCAATTTTTTGTTTTTTAGGTTTAATATTCTCACCCTATTATTTTCTGCCTTTTCCTTTCACTGGAGTCGCCATTTTAATATTGGACAGCAAATTTGAATTGTAAGCTACTGCATAGAAGTTTCTATATGTGTACCTGTATCAGAGGCAATGATCGAATTTCCCTGTTTTCTCCTCCAAGTCTCCGCTTGCGTGTTCTTCTCAGATAATTCTTTCGAACTTAATTACAATGATTTCAAATGGCATTTGAGAGGATCTCTTCCTTGTCTGCAATTAATTGTTCCAGAGTTTTAATTTTCGTGATCATTGTGAGATGTCACATCATCATAACTTCTCTCATCGGTATGATTTTTGTAATGTCAGGGCGATTTAATGGTGCAGGAGCACCCCTTCAACGAGTCAAATTATACACCTAAGGGAGAAGATTAAAGTCTCGATATGTCTTAGGCATATTTTTATTTAATGTAATAAGGTCTATTTGACCAATATCTGTTATAGTAGTTTGCATCTAGGTTTCTGTGCAAGTTCCTAGGACACTTGTCGATCTATCATGACAAGGTTGTTAGTTTATTAAGAGTTTGTTAGTTGGTTGTTATTTCCCAACTACTTGGAATTGTCTCCCAGCCGCTGGGAACCTAGTCAGTACTACTCATAGTAAGTGGATAAATAGCCTAGATCTGATCAATTAGAAATATGGAGAGCAGATGTTAGACAGAGTAGTAGTTGTGAAATTAAGTTGTGCAACTGTTAAATCAGATATCTGTATGCATTTCTGAAAGTAATAAGAAGATCCTGTTTGTGTTATCTTTCTGGTTTTTGAATTCACTGTGTAATCAATTTTCTGCTTTGGAATCGAAATGGGTTCTTAGCCCATTCCACCAGTTGGATTACTTCGTAATCGGTGGAATGGTTGTATATATTAGTTTATGTTCTTGTTTTGCATTTTTTGTTTGTTCATTCCATGTTCGCAGGGTCGGTTACAACATGCTTAGATAAGCCCTAGCATCCTCATGTGCTAGGTTAGCAAAGTGCAAAAGTCTCTATGTTTGCGGAAGAGATAGTTCTGTGCAATCGCTAAGCATAAAGCGGGTCAAAACTGTGAAATCTGCATGGTTTCAGTATATATACAAATTGTGTGTATATCACTTTTGTATGCGGGACATACCTTCTGTATATATATTGTAAAGCATATTGGGTGTGGAAACATGTTAAAAATGCATGTTATGAATATACAAGGCTAAAACATATCGGATATACAATTCCTGTGTATATCACAATTGTGTGAAGGTACATTTCCTATGTATATCGCTATTGCATGTTCCTCTGTATATCGCAGTTGTCTATCGTGATTGCATGTAGCAAATGTACATTGTAAATGTACAAGTCCATCAGCATACAAAGGAGAGAGAAAGCTTCAGATACATGCAAGGTGGTCAACATCAGTCAAAAGGTTGATTCATCTACATGCGGGAGGAATGCATCTTTAGGTTTGCATATTGTGGTTGTATGTCGAAACATACATTGGGTTTATATACAAAGAAGTCAGCAGTCAACTTTCCTTGAAGGCATATTTTGAAGGCATATTCGGCGAATGCATGTTGGAGTTGTATGTTTTTGAATGTATATTGAAATATACATTCCGTAGATACATCAGGTTAAGATGCAGAAAGCTACCGGTAGCATAGGTAAAGGAAACTGACAGTAGGAGGTTGTCGTTTGTATGTCCTGATTGCATATAGCACTTGTATGTTGAAACATACATTTTTCGTTGATACAAATATCTACCAGTAGGAGTGGTATGAGGAACCGACATAGCAAGTGAAAGGGTGTATGTATAGGTTTGAATATATCAGGGTGACAAGAACCATCGGAGTGAAATATATTGGAGGATCTGATAGAGGAAGTGTTGCTGATAGAAGTGTCAGAGACACGACGATGTGAAATAGGACTTGGTGCGAGAGAAATTTGGTTGGCAGATGAATTTGATCCGATGGGTAAACATACAAAGGTAAATGTATGTTAGCGAGTGATTGACAACCATTTCATACATTTCCATTGGCAGCTCTGCATCATAGTGGTATCAGAGCAAGGGTTGTATCTTTTGGGAAGGAGAAGAAGACAAGGTGTCAGAAGGAGAAGGGTCAGAAGAGTTCCCAGCAAGGATGACCAATGTTGAGTTGGATGTCCTAGTAAAGAAGCAAATTGCAGAGAGCAAAGCAGTGAAAGCTTAGAATCAGGATTTGAAAGGTGAGCTAGAGAAATTGAGGGAAAAAGTAGGTTCTGGTAAAGAAGCAGACAGGGATGAAGAGGAGATCCCTAGGCAGGAAGAGATAGAGGTTCCTGCAGACCAGAGACCCTTACTTAATGCCCTCAAATCCATGGAGCGAAGGACCATAGATATGAAAATAGACCTACCAGTGTTTGTAGGCAAGATGAATCCTGATTCAGTGATGGAATGGATAGACTCCTCGAATAATTTCTTTGAAACAGAGGAAATACCAGAACATCAAAGCGTAAAGATGGCCCAATCCAAAATGAAAGAGGCTGCACTAACTTGGTGGAATTTCATCCAAGATGACAGGGTGAAAGAAGGAAAGAGCAGAGTTGCTACTTAGAAGAAGATGATGGCTTTAGTGAAGGAAGCCTATGTTCCATTGGACTACAACATCCAACTACATAAGAGGAGACAAAATTTGTAACAGAAGGAGTTAGATGTCAGTTCATACACTGAAGAGTTTATGAAACTATGTGTCAAGACGAAGGTTAAGGAGAATGAGGAAGAGAGGGTAGCAAGGTATCTCAATGGGTTGAGATTTGCCATCCAAGAAGAATTAAATTTGCATAGCCCAGATACAGTCCAAAAGTGCTACCAATTGGCACTCAAAGTGGAAGATAAATTAAAGAGAAGACAAGAGAAGAACAGTAGAGGAAGAGGAAGACAACAAAGAGGGGGAAGAAGTCCTTTCAGAGGTAGATGAAATGGATTTGGACACCAAGGTGAATCCAATCAAGAAAACAACAAGGGAGACAACAATCAAACTCAAGGAAGTTACAATCAAAAAGGAAATTTTAGGGGCAAAAGACCACCATTTAAAGGGAGATCTCAGGGCAGAGGACCTCTCAGATGTTGCAATTGCAATCAAGAAGGCCATATAGCCAGCAGATGTCTAGAAAAAGCAACAAGTTCAATGGGAGAAAGGAGGACAAATCTGATCCAAGAATCTGATTGTCAAAGTGTGACAAGCTCAAACACTTATCAAAGTGTGAATGCTCCTGATGGTTATGGGTATCCTAAGAAAGGAGAATCTTTGATGATTAGGAGAGCAATGACCACCATGAAGGTGCCTGACAGAGAACCTCCACAAAGAAAGTCTCTTTTCAAAACTACTTGCAAAGCAGGAGGAAAGGTATGTAAAGTTCTGATTGACTCTGGATCTACTAAAAATTTTGTGTCTGTTGAAATGTTAGAAAAACTTAAGCTTAGAAGACTACCACATCCTTGCCCATACAAAATCTCATGGCTCACTCAAGGTTAGCAAACAGTTGTGGAAGAGCAGGCTTGGGTGGAGTTTCAAATAGGACCATACAAGGACATATTATTGTTTGACATAGCTCAGATGGATGCTTGCCATCTTCTATTTGGACGACCATGGAAATATGACTTGAGAGCACAACATGATGGAGTTAGAAACACATATTCAATCACCAAGGATGGTAAGGTGATAGAGTTACTACCATTGATGGAGAAGGAGGTAGAATCAAAGGGAAAAGAGGTCAAGGTCATGATGGTAGAAGGCAAACAATTCATGAAGGAGATAGTAGATGAAGGTGCAGTTGCATATGCCCTAATTCCATGCCTGAAGGTGAACAAGGAGCAGCAACAAGAAGTCAATGGAGAGAAGAGACAAAGGTTCATAGACCCTGCTGTCCAAGAACTATTGGACAAGTACAAAGGCATCATCTCTGATGGAATGCCAAGGTCCCTACCACCTATGAGGGACATCAGCCATTGCATAGATCTGATCCTAGGATCTACACTTCCAAACAAGGTAGCATACAAGCTTACACCAGAATAGAATGTAGAGGTAGCAAGGCAGATTGAGGAATTGTTGGAGATAGGCCTAATTGGCAAAAGTTTAAGCCCATGTGCAGTACTGACTGTACTAGCACCAAAGAAGGAAGGCACTTGGAGACTTTGTATTGATTCAAGGGCTATCGATAAAATAACAATCAGGTATAGGTTCCCAATCCCAAGGATAGAAGATTTGCTTGATTGTTTGGGAGGTGCCAAATATTTCACAAAAATAGATTTAAAAAGTGGCTATCATCAGATCAGGATTAGGCCAGGAGATGAATGGAAGATTGCATTTAAAACCAATGAGGGGTTATATGAGTGGAAGGTCATGCCTTTTGGTTTGTCCAATGCCCCTAGTACCTTTATGAGGCTGATGAATGAGGTCTTGAGAGAATTTATAGGCAAATTTGTCATAGTATATCTAGATGACATTCTAATTTTCAGCAATACAAGGGAAGAGCACCTCAAACATATAGACCTGGTTCTCAAAAGGTTACATGAAGAGAAGCTAATGATCAATTTGGAGAAGTGTTTGTTCATGTAGGAGGAGATCATCTACTTGGGTTTTGTCATCTCACATGGCAAACTGAAAATGGATCAAGAGAAGGTAAGTGCCATTTTGTCTTGGCCAACTCCTAGAACCATGAATGATGTCAAAAGTTTCCATGGGTTAGCAACCTTCTATAGGAAGTTTATAAAAGGGTTTAGTCATGTTTGTGCACCCATGCTCGACACCATAAAAGGAGGACAGAAGTGCAGATTCAGTTGGACAAATGAAGCAGATGATTCATTTGAAACATTGAAGAAGAAGGTGGCACAACAACCAGTCCTTGCACTTCCTGACTTCAACAAGATTTTTCAAGTAGAATGTGATGCAAGTCACATGGCAATTGGAGCAGTACTCAGTCAAGAAGGTAGGCCTATTGCATTTTTCAATGAGAAACTAAATGATGCTAAGAAGAGATACTCATCCTATGATTTGGAGATGTATGCTCTAGTCCAGTCACTCAAAAAGTGGAGGCATTACTTGACGCCAAAAGAATTCATAGTATTTACAGATAATTAGGCCCTTAGTTTCATAAACAGTCAAGAGAAGCTGAACCATAGGCACATGAAGTGGGTGGAGACTTTACAAGCTTTCACTTTCACACTCAAGCACAAGAAAGGAGTTAAGAACAAGGTAGCAGATGCTTTGAGCAGGAGGGCTCTAACCATAAATCAGATTCAATTGGAGAGTGTTGGCATTGATTCCTTAAAGACTATGTATGATGCTGATGAAGACTTTGGAGAGATCTACAAAGTATGTACTTCCTTTGGAGACAAATATCATGTTGAGTACTCTGAATTTCTAATACAAGATATATTACTTTTCAAAGGTGGATAGTTGTGCATTCCACAGTGTTCTATGAGGTTGAATATCATCAGGGAGAAGCATTGTGGGGCCATGGTAGGACATTTTGGTCTGGATAAGACTCTTGATCTTATAAAGAGACATTACTATTGGCCTAAGTTATAGACAGATGTAAGAAGATTTGTGGAAGCATGTGTAATATGTCAAAAGGAAAAAGGGAGATCCACTAATGCAGGTTTATATCAGCCACTGCCCATTCCTTCTAGGCCATGGGAGAGCATAAGTATGGATTTTGTGTTGGGTTTACCCATAACAAGGAAGGGATATGATAGTGTTTTTGGTGTAGTAAATAGATTTAGTAAAATGGCACATTTCTTTGCATGCAAAACTACTTGTGATGCTTCATATGTTGCAGACCTATTTTTCAAGGAAATAGTGAGGATACATGGATTGCCATTGAGCATAGTGTCAGATAGAAATGTGAAATTTATTGGCCATTTTTGGAGGACTCTTTGGAAGAAGCTTGGTACCAATTTGTCCTTCTCATCAGTGTATCATCCTCAAACAGATGGACAGACTGAAGTGGTAAACCGTTCATTGGGAAATCTGCTCAGATGTTTGATAAGGCAGCATGGAGAGAAGTGGGATAACATCCTATCACAGGTAGAATTTTCCTATAATGACACCGTCAATAGGAGTACAGGGACATCACCTTTCCAGGTGGTTTATGGTATTCATCCAAGAGGTATTTTAGAGTTAAGAGATCTACCTGTAGGAGAATCTATTAGTGTAGATGGAGAAGCTTTTGCAACATCCATCAAAGAGGTGCATGATCAAGTCAAGAACCAACTCCAACAAACTACATTGCAGTACAAAGCCTATGCTGATAAGAAGAAGAGAGATGTAAAATTTGATATTGGAGATTTGGTGTGGGTTAATCTGAAGAAGGAGAGGCTCCCAAAAGGTGGATATACCAAACTCATGAAGAGGAAGATTGGACCATGTCAGATTTTGAAGAAATGTGGACATAATGCTTATGAAATCCAACTTCCTTCTGATCTTGGATTGTCACCTATTTTTAAAGTATGTGATTTAACTCCATACAATCATAATCCAGATGTAGACCAGGAACCATTACAGGGTACAGCAATTGATGATATTCCTAAGCATGATCCACCACAATTGAAGCAGATTTTAGACTCAAGAGTGGCAAAGAAGACAAGGAACAAAGAGTATATGGAATACTTGATAGCTTGGCAAGGGAAACCTGATTCAGAGGCAGTTTGGATGACTGAAGAACAGATCAGAAAACATGGTGCAGACCTTCAAACTCTCATCTCAAGTGGACTTGAGATTTCTTCTCTCGGGGAGTATGGTGCAGGAGCACCCCTTCAACAAGTCAAATTATACACCTAAGGGAGAAGATTAAAGTCTCGATATGTCTTAGGCATATTTTTATTTAATGTAATAAGGTCTGTTTGACCAATATCTGTTATAGTAGTTTGCATCTAGGTTTCTGTGCAAGTTCCTAGGACACTTGTCGATCTGTCATGACAAGGTTGTTAGTTTGTTAGTTGGTTGTTATTTCCCAGCTGCTTGGAATTGTCTCCCAGCCGCTAGGAACCTAGTCAGTACTACTCATAGTAAGTGGATAAATAGCCTAGATCTAATCGATTAGAAATATGGAGAGCAAATGTTAGACATAGTAGTAGTTGTGAAATTAAGTTGTGCAACTGTGAAATCAGATATCTGTATGCATTTCTTAAAGTAATAAGAAGATCCTGTTTGTGTTATCTTTCTAGTTTTCTAATTCATTGTGTAATCAATTTTCTGCTTTGGAATCGAAATGGGTTCTTAGCCCATTCCACCAGTTGGATTACTTCGTAATCGGTGGAATGGTTGTATATATTAGTTTATGTTCTTGTTTTGCATTTTTTGTTTGTTCATTCCATGTTCACAGGGTCGGTTACAACATGCTTAGATAAGCCCTAGCATCCTCATGTGCTAGGTTAGCAAAGTGCAAAAGTCTCTATGTTTGCGGAAGAGATAGTTCTATGCAATCGCTAAGCATAAAGCGGGTCAAAACTATGAAAATCCGCGTGGTTTCAATAAATATACAAATTGTGTATATATCACTTTTGTATGCGGGATATACCTTCTGTATATATATCGCAAAGCATATCAGGTGTGGAAACATGTTGAAAATGCATGTTATGAATATTCAAGGCTAAAACATGTCAGATATATAATTCCTGTGTATATCTCAATTGTATGAAGGTACATTTCTTGTGTATATCACTATCGCATGTTCCTCTGTATATCGCAGTTGTCTATCGTGATTGCATGTAGTAAATGTACAAGTCCATCGGCATACAAAGGAGAGAGAAAGCTTCGGATACATGCAAGGTGGTCAACGTCGGTCAAAAGGTTGATTCATCTACATGCGGGAGGAATGCATCTTTAGGTTTGCATATTGTGGTTGTATGTTGAAACATACATTGGGTTTATATACAAAGAAGTTAGCAGTCAACTTTCCTTGAAGGCATATTCCGAAGGCATATTTGGCGAATGCATGTTGGAGTTGTATGTTTTTGAATTCATATTGAAATATACATTCTGAAGATACATCAGGTTAAGATGCAGAAAGCTACTAGCAGCATAGGTAAAGGAAACCGGCAGTAGGAGGTTGTCGTTTGTATGTCTTGATTGCATATAGCACTTGTATGTTGAAACATACATTTTTCATTGATACAAATATCGACCGGTAGGAGTGGTATGAGAAACCGGCACAGCAAGGCAAAGGGTGTATGTATAGGTTTGAATATATCGGGGTGACAAGAACCATCAGAGTGAAATATGTTGGAGGATCTGATAGAGGAAGTGTTGCCAATAGAAGTGTCGGAGACACGACGATGTCAAATAGGACTTGGTGCGAGAGGAATTTGGTTGGCAGATGAATTTGATCTCGCCGATGGGTAAACATACAAAGGTAAATGTATGTTAGCGAGTGATTGACAACCATTTCACACATTTCTGTTGGCAACTTTGAATCATTTAATATCTTCTTATGGTGCAAATATTTGCCTATGGATCAATCGATGTGACCCTTCATCTGTCTCCTCGATGTCATCTTTCATATGTGAGTTTGTATCGGCAAGATATTTTCAAGATCTATTCGATATAGAAGTGGGCATGGTTATCATTGGCCTGAGTTTCTTTATCGCCGTGGGAAAAACATTCTTCTCCGATATCTTAAGTGTCTCTGATATGACTATCGGTGAGAGTCTTATCGATGAACGTGGTCATTGTGGTCATCGGAATAAGATATGATAATCGGGATGACTTATTTCAAGTTAACCGATCATGGTTGTTTCCCCGATAGCTCTTTTATATCCTTCATCAGAGTGATCATTCACAATATGTCATTGACATCTTTATCATCATGACCATTGGTTCGGCAAGACTTATAAACTTCGTTCCGACTTGGTCAACTTCGCCGATGGTTCTTATCTTCCATACATATCAGCGTGACTTATGCTAAAACAATTTCGTTAGTCGTTGAGACATTAGAATATCAGAGACTCTTTAATTTTTCGCTCTGATGCTCATCTCCTACCGATGATCACTAGTTCCCTTCGTTCCATGGGATGCTCGATGAGAGTCCTACTGAATTCCTCCATTGGTATGATTTATACTGTCGGGGGGGTTTGCAGAGTATTCTCTGATAGTCTTTTCTTATACCGATAGTCCTTTTTATTGATTTACTCGGTGTGATCGCACATTCTCTCTCCAATGAAAGGTCATCAGTGTTACTTTCTCCATCGATGGTTCTTGAAATCTTCTCCCCAATCACTACTCTCATGCCAATACTCTTTTTAGCCCGTCTCATATAAAACATAGTTCGATATAACGAAAGTGAGGTCTTGCCGAAGTTTAGAAACTGAAGCCCTTCATTACAGTGCAGTTTGATGAGTGATACACCCATTTGTGGTGAAACTCATGTGATTTTATGGAATATACCACTTATCATTATGAATTTGGGCATAATGTTTTCTGATTTGGTCGGATATGGGTGGGTAGGAATACAGGAAAATTTTAAATTTTCCTGTCCCAACAGTGGCCACAATCATATAGAGGAGAAAAATGATTTAGAGGCATGATCTTCCACTTCACATTTTGTAATATAGAAGACTTAGAGGCTAATTGTCTTATCAATTTTTGGCTTGTACTCTAAGAATTATGTTGTAATGGGTACATCTTACTTGACTGAATGCTTGTCGAGAATTTGAGATTAATTGGTAAACATTAAATCTTTATTTATATCTTATATTTGGACTTTGAATTTTTTGTTTCACTTTCTACACACTATACTTGGTATGAAATAATAATTACTATATTTTTCATAATTTTAGCATTTTTTATTTGCCAAGTTTTTTCCATTTTGAAACCATGTCATTGAATTTAATTCACACTTTCAATTTGTCATGTAAATGTAATGCTACTATGGTTGTTTGTATATATACAAATTTTTTAAAATAATCATGTAAGTTGTTAGGGTTTAAATGAACACACACCATTACAAACTCTTTCTTGTCATTGTAGACCTTATACACTTGACATTAAAGAGTTAAAAAAATACCCTTCAAAAATCACTCATTTGGACATAGAGAAATAAGAAGGAAGGAATAAACTGAATAATCCATTTCAAATTATAACCCAAAATCTCCAAATGACTGTGCACTTTCTAATTAATCACAACTTTTACTTTTGATTATGGTAAAAGGGGTTGAAGGGCCTCAACCCTTTATAAATAGTGCCACATATGCAGAGAAAGGTTGGTTCTAAAAGAGAAGAACCTCAAGACACAAAACAATTGAACACAAACAATGAACCAACTGGTTAGACAAATAATACAACTGCAATACAACACAACGATAACAGTGCTACCAAAATAGAAAACCAGACAAGAAAAACACTAAAGGGTTAACACCTACACAATATCAGACCCCGACCTCTCAATCTGCACACCTCTAATCCAAGTATGGGATTCTATGAAAATTTTTGGAAGACCTTGTTTCCATCTTTGGATAATCATCTAAGATACATCATTCTCTAAATCCTTGGAATGAGGTGAGATTTGAGAGGGGAGTCCTCAACCATTGCCTCCACCTAAGACAACTCCTACTAAGAGGAGGGTTGGCTGATTGAAGAAGCTGCAAGCCACTAAAAATTTGGCAATGTGGTAGGAGTAGGAGTCCCACCATGACACATCATGGGGGGAGGGAGCCACAGAGGAAGTAACTCATGCTGAGTCAAAAGAAGAGATCTCAACAAGAGTTGATGAAAGCAATAGAGCCATGCTAACAACCAAAGAAGCCCCCTCAGGAATGAGACTCATTCTCAGGGGGATGGGGAGAGAAGGCCCAACTCTTGAGAAGGCATGACTACTATAAGAGAACTATCATCTTTCAAGCCAAAACCAAATATGGTCAAGTGGTCTAGGTGGGCATCCTGCCACCATGAAGCCACACCAACCTTGCGGCAAGATTGGGAACAATAAAAAAGTCAGGCGACTGATAGAAAAACATCATCTACAAAGAAAGGGGAGACCCTCATAATCGATCAATTGAGTCCAAGACCTATCCCCCACCATTAGAATAATATCCCCATGGAGACCCTTAGAGATATCAATGTCTATCAAAATATGATCATATGTGGTGAGACCAACGATGAAAGTTGTAGTGTCCATCCTTAGAAAATGACCAATGGCATTACCAATGACCACGTAACAAGATTCTTCCTATAACTAGAGAGGAAGATTGGGAAGCCTAAATAATATTGGCTTGATATTGAGAGGTTTAGAAAGGAGTTAAACACAGAGAACCATGACTTGAGCAACAGGGAATGCTCACCCAACAACCATATCCTGTCGTCCAACAACAAATCCTTATCGTTTAAATAGTCAAAGGTCACAACGAATAAACCTTGAGCACAAGGATAGAGCTTGATCTTTCCCTCAACAAGAGGTAACCATGAATCCAAAATCCATTTGTTCAAGTCGGGAAGAGAGGGCCACACATTGTTAAAATTTTGAATAATGCCACGTCGATTATAAAAATCTTCATTATCAATAACCTCCTATCCAAAAACCACAATAGGGGGTTTTAGAATAGGGCAAGGGTTGTGTCTTGCATACGAAGGGGGGAAAGTAGGGGCCCTTGAACCCACCATGGTTGCATAGGATAGGGAGCCATTAGTAGACCCCTACATAGAAAGAGGAGTTGCAACACTATTTGAAGTAAAAACCTAAACCTCAAACACAAGAGAATCTACATGACCTATAACACCCACTACCAAAGGCACCAACACATTTTCCACACCAATCCTTGAAATGACATGACCATTGCTAGCTATAGGATAGGAGGGCGAGGCAATGCCTAAGCTGTCTCCAAAATCACCAGTCATGCCACCAATAGGAGTAGAGAGCAAAGGAAAATCTATCTACAACAGTTTGGAAGCAGAGGTAGATGAGGGCACCAAGGTGAGAGCTTAGCCATTTCAAATAAAGACTGAAGCATTTCCAAATTTAAGTGTTGCATACACTAACAATGCTTGAGTTGTGTTGGTAAATAAATTTGTCACTACATTTATTGCCTTAGAATTAGCCTTGACTCGCCCAATGGGTAGTGGTAAATGTACCAACAATTGGAGAGATCGCTATTGGTTAGCGATCTTCCTCTACGTTTGAGAGGGGAAACTCCCTCATATGATAAAATTTGGGGTTTTTTAGGGTATACTATTAACCAAAAAGAAGGAAAGATGACCTAAACTAAAACACAAAAGATTAAAATAAAGGGAAACCCTAGGTTGACCGATAAGAAGATGCATCTTTCAAATTTCCCAAGAGGAGCATTCAAAATCAACACAAAGATAAACTCCTAGATTTATCTCCATGAGAACATTCATTTGGATGTGTAAAGAGGGTTTTGTATGCAAGGACATGATCTAACTTTATAAAGAATAAATCCTGATAGTCTCACAACACACAGATTGAGAAAAACTATTTTATATCAACCCAAATTACACAACAATAGTTTTAAGATGAAGGGTGACAAATATTTCCAATCATATAATAGAGAATCTCAAAGATAATGACTATTATTCTAACATAAGAAAGAAAGAAAATGTAAAGGAGACAATATGCAGGCTCACTGTCATGTCCCTTTTTTCAAAAATAGAACTTACTATAAATAGCAAGTCTCCATTGTCCAAAAATAGTAAGCTGGAGGTAACAGGACACATAGGAAAAATATTTTATTTAATATTTTTATTATTTTCCCATAAATTTAGGAGACTATTATTTATTGGGAAAAGAGTGGAAAAGCTAGGATAATTCCTCTGAAGAATGTGTAGGTTTGATATTTTGTAGTGGATCTTGCAGACATGACAGACAGTCTTGTTGCTTTGGGTCCCTACCGCAATGGTTCTATATAATGTGGTCAATTAAGTCATCCTCATCTTGGGTTACTAACAGGGGGCTGCGTTCAATGGTCATGAGAGTTGCAGGGAATACTGGTCTTCTTCTTCTTCCAAGGTATGCCATATGATTTGCTCTAGATTGTCATGAGGTTGAGCTGGTGGATAGAGGACCAATTTCTTGGTTATAGTTCCATTTAAGATTATCATATTTCTAGACCTACAACCTATGAATGTATCAGTTGTTGCTAACCATGGTCTGCCTAAGATAAGTGGATAACTTGCAAGGTCAACTTTTGGCTGTAAGACTATGAAATCTGCAGGATACTCCCAGGAATCTAATGTTATGACTATGTCCTCAATGATCCCTTCAAGTTTTACTATTGACCTATCTACCAATTGTAAAATAGTTGGTGTAGGCTTGAGGTTAGGTAGCTAAAGTAGTTGCATTGTTTCTTTAGTCATGACATTGATGGTTGCCCCTAAGTCAATCAATGTATTCTTTATGAGGGTCCCATTTATCTTAACATCCACTATTGGACTGCCAGGGTCTGTATATTTAGGGACAATTATGTTCCCTAGCATGATATCAACAAGGTTCCCTAGGACATGGACTATCTAAGGATCCTTCCTTTTTCTTCCTGGCTTTTTAAAATAAAGGTCTCTCACTGTCTTGGTATAGATTGGAATGTCCTTGATAGCTTGGATAAGGGGTATTTTGATACTGACATTCTTAAGTTGACCCAATAGGTCTATCTCTACTTGGGTTTGATGTTTTGGAATGGCTAAATGTTCAGGGAAAGGAGGCTCTGGATTTGAGCTAGTTTGATTTACCTAATTTGATTCAGGCTCCAGAGATGAATTGTCTAAAGCTTCAACTATGGGTTGTTCATCCACCATCTTAGTGATTTGGGGAGATGAAGGCCCAACTAATGTTTTCCCCAACTTGAGGTGGACATCACTCACCTCTACTCGATAAGTGGAGTATTGAATAGCCTCATTAGTGTATGCCTGTTGTGCAAGCTTGTTATTGGGGTTAGGTGTAGGTTGGGCAGGCAGTTGTGGTGCTCTTGGTGGCTAAGTTGTTGGGCTTAATGGATTTGGCATAATAGCTTGTTGTAGTAGTTGAGAAGGTAGTGTTGATGATGATTTTATTCAAAAACAACAATAGATAAAATTCACAAAGAATTTTCTCTTATCTTGAAGAATATGGGGAATTATTAAAATAGTTCTCAATTCCAAGTCTACATTAACTAGGTCATGGTTGTGTTAGATTCACTTAGAGTTCAGTGTGAAGTTGTTTGTTCAAGGGGCCTTACGTGATTTAAAGGATATGTACTGACTACTTTACTTACACTTTGTAAATAACCACAAATTACACTATGACTAGTGATCCTTTGCATGTATTTACCATTTCTCTACAAAGCTTTGCCTGAATTTCAATGGAAACATACTTTGTACCTCAAATTTATATAAAACTGTTAAAGATCTTTGTAATTTACAATTTTTTATTTGAATCTATAACAATCTCCTCCAGATAACTACATGCATGCTAATTATTTAAAGATTTGATAAGAAAAGTCAAAAGATAAGGTTTAGAAAACTTAATTCTGTAGGAATCATTTCTCTGCTACTCATGTGCATAAATTTGATTAGCTATAATAGTTCAAAGGAGTTAAATTCATTTATGTTTCTTCAGATCAAATCAACATATAGAACTATAATCATCAAAGGAAATATATCAAAGAACACCTAAATCTAATTACACTCTGGAATAGACGCAACAACTAGATGTTTGTATTCATTAATATATGAAATCCATTTCAATTTACAATATATTTTGACTTCAAAATCTTTGAAAGTATCAACAAACTAAAATAAACTTACAGAAATTTTCTCGATATAGAGAGAAAACTAGTCATTCCACATTCTCTCCACTGTAGACACAGGCACACTACCAACTCAACTCCCTATGCTCAAAGTATTATCACAAACCACTTCTATTTCAAACTTTCCAATGCTTTTCTACATAAGCCGTGTGTAAAAACTATACATAACAAAGCCCCTTATATAGGCTCAAAAGTCCCCTGCTATGGTTATAAAACAACCAAAGTTTCAAATTCAAATTTCCCACCCAATAGTCACTTCAAAAATATCTTAAAGAATATTCTCTCAGGCCCAAAGATACCTTTAGAATCTATTTAAAACATTTAAATTTAACTTGACCATGTATCAATACAAAAGCATAACATGTAACAAATAGTGAATAAACAACCTATTCACTATCACTACCGTCTTCTATCTACATATCTTTGTTCTTGTTGCTCATGTATTGTGTGAACTTTGTCGTTAAAGCGGATATAGAAGTATGACTAGTCCTCTGAGATGCGTCCCAGGTGTATTGTTGCATTTCAATGCTGACCTTCAATGACTGGGCTCTGTTCTTTCTATCTTCTCTTCTCTTGTGATATTTTATGATCTTAGCACTTGTTTCACTATATTTTCCATTTCCTCCTCATCTAAATGCTTTACAGGATCATCAATGCAGGGCTGAAAGTTACTTCTGAACTCTTTTATTGTTGTATATGCATCAAATACTTGAACTTGTGAGCACGGATGTTTAACCAGATCCTCCACCATCTTTATGTGCTTCTTCAACAAAAATTGAATATTACTTTCCAATTCTTGTATATTGGCCAAGCAAGGCCTTAATATCCCTTCTTCATATTTGAGCCCCATCTTCATTTTTGGGATTTGAAACACAACTTGCATAGTCAAAATACCCTCATTCACCAAGGACTGTGTATGTCCTTCCAAAGCCTTGAGCTTATTTAATTCATCCCTATTTTTCCTTATTATTTCTTGACACTTTTGCACAATGAGTGCACAATTATTCCTCTCTGTTAATGTGAGACTCCAATTACTAATGGCAATTTTTATTACTCTTCTCCTTTATGCATGAATGAGCTAACAAAATTCTCCAACATACTAGCCTCATGCTTCTTATTCTCTATTCCTTCTATTTGTTCTTTAGAAAGAATAGTTAACTCCAGAGCTAATTCAGACATACTTTGTGTGGGATCAAATATCCCTTGAATGAATTGCTCATATTGGGCAATTTACCCCTTCAAATGCTAAATTTTCTATTTATCTTTTCTCAATCTGCTTGTGGTGAACTCGGTCATTTCTTGCAATTCTTCAATGTGTTGTTCCCTATTCACATGACTGAGATCCACACTAATTACTTTTTATTCATCTATACTTATTTCTCCTTTCTCCTTATCCGCCTGGGGAATTGCTATTTGCACTGTCCTTCCACCAGAGGAATCCCTCCTTATGGATGACATAGTCCTAGCCTTTCTTCTGCCTCTCTTCCCAACTTCACCGGCTAACAAGGTCTTAATGTCAATTGTTGCCACTTCCACTGTTGTATCTTGTTTCACCTCAGACTCTAACCAAGCATGCACCTCCTTATTTGTATATGTGGCTTCCTCATTCAACACCTCTTCTCGACCTCCTTCTGTGAGTACTTCTTCCTCTTCTTGCTCTGGTTGCTCTTGTTGTTGAGGAATCTTTTGTTGTTGTTGTTGTTGTTGTTGTTGTAAGGGCACTTGTTGCTGCTATGGAGGTACTTGTTGTTGTTGTGGAGGTACTTGTTGTTGTTGTGGAGGTTGAACATTTTCTGCATTTTGTCATTCCTCCTCATTGAGTATCTCAGGATTAGGACCTTCTCGTGGTGAATCTAGTCCTTGATCATCTCCTTGCTCCTCCATGTATACATTTTCTTCTTCTCCAGTTTGATTCTTCAATATCTCTTGGGATGCTTCCTTGACCTCTTCCATTAGATCTATTGGTACTATGTTCTCAAAAGGATCAATGATTTTAATATTCCTTATTGATTGCTTGGAGAGTAGAGGAGATTTAGCTCCTTGTTTGTCTTCTTCTTCCTCACTTCTCATTTCAAGGCTATCATCATTGCCTTCCTTTTCACCTTTTTCTTCATCTCCCTCTATCTCAATTTGATCCACATCTACTATTTCTACATTCTTTTGGGTAGATGGTTGTGTAGTAGATGTCCTGGCTGTCATCATTTCCTCAGCCATTTCTTGTTTAACTTTGATGAACCCCTACAATTTCTCTTGCTAAGTTTGTTTTGCAGCCACGAGTGTATCCAAAAGTGTTTGTTTAGGTGCCTGCATAGGCACTGCAGGTGTGGATGGTGGTTGTGATATCACCTCTACCTGTACTAGACCTTGCCCTATTGCAGCAACTACAACATATGTAGATGTTCCCTCTTTAGAAAGTATAAATGTTCCTACAGGTATGGCTACTATTATCCCTAATGCATAAGGGTCCATGATTGTGGCTCCTGTGTTGGCCTCTACTATTCTAGCTTCCACCACTTGTCTTATTCTTCTCAGAAAATCATCAAAATCTTTCTCATTGTCCCGACTTCTCTTCTTACCCTTCTTATAAGTAATTGTCACTCCTTTTGCTTTCAATTCTTCTATTTTTTCTTTGATCCACATATCTGAATATGCAAACACTGACTTTGATAGATTACCTATTGAAATTTCTTTAGATTGATCCCAATCTGGCTCAGTCAAGATTTCTTTGGTGCTATCATACCCTATATGCAAGGTATTTTCATCATCATCTGTGATCTCTTGGGGCACTTTTGAAAGGAAGCTAGGTGTGCGGAAATCACTTACTACACTAATCTAATGAGGAGAGGGCTATGCAAATTCAATTTAATTCTTACAACTACAACAACATAGAACATTTAGCAGAGATATTGCAGCAATACACATGAACTAGAAAGAAGACAGAAGAAGAGAGACAAAGATATAACATGGGGAAAACCCTTATCGAGTGAAAAACCCCACACTTAGAAACCTGCACAATATATTATCAAAACTGAATGTTGTTTACAATACACTTGTAATGCAAGCTTCAATGGTCTTCGACACTCATATCTAGAGTCAATCTGGTAGAGTAATAGTACATGTAAATCACATACCACATCTCCTCCTCCAAACACTTGTTTATATAGAATATACAAGGCAAAATTGGTCCTATCTTGGAATGAGCGTCCAACTTGGCCTCATGGCCCCAAACCCATGCCTAAGGACACTTGGTCAACATTGTAGAATGTGCCTGACACTTGTCCACAGCTCCCACCCCAAAGAGGTCACCTATTTCCAAAATGGGCTATGACAGATGCTCTTACGACACTTACGACTGTCATAGAATTTGTCATAGCGGTTACAACTTACAGCTGTAAGAGAATCTATCATACATAGGCTATAAATAGCATATTCTCTTACAACATGTCATAGTCCACCTTGGGGCACCCAAATATGCCTTTTTCAAAGTTGCTTCATGACAAATGTCTTCACCTCTTTTACAAGCTTCTATTTCTAACTCTTACATGTCATAGCTTCGTCATAGGAATCTGTCATAACCGTTTCAATCAAACATTCCCTTACACAACATCCAAGATGTCGACAAATGGCAAAATACTCCTACCACAAAGTGGGATGCCTATCTCCTCATGTGAGGACAAAATTACAAGTTGTCATCTTCCATGTAGGATGACACATCACCGTGCCACATCCCACAAAATGACAATATGAAATTTACAATTAATTTACAACATAGGAAATGAATAAATAAATACAAACATAAATAATGCAAGGAATTACCAAGGTTGAGACACCTTAATTCCCAACAACTTCAATTCCCCCTAATGTCTTCATCTGATCAAGAGTTAATCGTTGATGAGATCTTTTCTTTGCTTTAGCCTCATTATCACAGTCGGCCCAAAAATCCTCAATGTGAGGTTGATGCATGTACTTCTTATCTATAAAGTTTTGAATCCTTTTGAAAGGATCAAAAGGTCTGACTAAATCAAGCATAGAAAAACCATAATACAACAACTCGGCCTTTGATGTTTTGGCCACATCTTCATTGAAACACTGGTACCTCCCGATAACAAAGGGGAATTTGATGTTACCCCTGTTACACTAAGCCTTATACATTGCATATACATCCAGTATATGTCTGGTAAACTCTAGTAACACTACCTTGTCAAATGGGTATCTTGGCAATCTAAACAATTTGCCTTTGAATTCTTCAGTTCTAATGTATGTAAATGTGGAGAACTGAATGTACCAAGCAATATGCAATGTGATTGCATTCTTGGTTATTTTTGATAGTCTTTGATCCTTTTACCCTGTCACTATCCTTTCCAAATACATAGAGAACACATCATTGACCCTTATCCAATTCTTCCCTACATTTTGTGCTTATAGGTCTGGGTAATGTTCATATACAATAGTTTGTCCTAGCCCACTCTCTAAGGTTCCAATACTTGGTATTCCATTTAGTTGCATCTTAGCAACACAGGAGTATATGATGTATGATGACATGAAGAATTTTTTGTGTTTATTAAATCTTATGGCCTATGCATAAGTTACATTGTTGATCGCCAAAGCCCAGTGCACATACCCTGTCTCTTCTCTAATGTATTGTATGCCAGAAAACATCCAAGGTTCAAATGAAGCTACATCTTCCAACCCCATTACTTTGCTCAGTAAGGTAATTATGATATACACTTCCTCTTTGAAATCTACCCAGTATAAATTCTTAGGTACCTTGGTAGCTGCCTTTGGTTTCTTATCATAAGGATACCACCCGTAGAATATGGTACTTTTACATGATGTCTCATCCTTCTTAAAATTTGCAACATATCTCTCTATATCTACCTCTTTCATTTTTCTAGTAGTCCTTAACCCAAAAGTTTCTGCTATCCCATCCACAGACAAGTCTACGAATACCATTCCAGTATGTTTAACATTCCTGGATTGAAAATCATATCTTTGCAAACATTCAATAACCAGGTCCCTAGCCTCCACTACTTGTGGAAAACTTGCAGCCCTGAACAACCCAACATCCCAAATATTTTTCATTTCCAAAGACGCACCAGGCTCTCAGATTTTGTTTAGTACCTCTTTGGAATCAAAATCTCCAATTTCAGTATCCAGTGCCCTGTGCGAATAGTATATGTTTGAAGGATAGCCTCTGACTGCAAATTCCTCTTTAGTTCTAGTTTCCTTCTTTTCGGCTTTTCCAGCCATTTTCTCCACTTTCTTCCCTTTTGGCGGTATCCTGTAAAGATATACATTTATTTTACAACCATGTCTATGTTTCCTAGGGTTTTGACCATGTCTATTTAACATTTAACTTCCACCCCTAAGCTTTTTTCGTCTGAATGATATATATATTTTCCTCACTATGCCTAATTTATGATTTTATCCCATTGAATTATAGTAATTAACTAAGTTAAATCCATTTTGTTATTCAACTGTAATTATTGTATAAAATTCCGTAATCATATTCTATAAAATACCAGTGAGGTTTCAGAAACATACCTATATTTCACAACCTGTTGAATTTAAGAATGTTGACAAGAAATTTACCATTTAAATTCTACACATCTATTGTTCTCAAACTTCAAATCACCCTTTGAATCGCCTTTACCCCAGCTCTGTAAAACACTCTGCAATTTTAACTCTTGAATGCAATTGTGAGAATTAACATAATCAATTTTCCTTTTTACTTCTTCAAATTTTAGGTTATTTAGTGGTAGCTGTGCATTAAATACTGTAATTAAGGCATACAATTCAATCTGCATTTTACTTTCCATTCAAATCATATTTTGAATCTTGTATACATTAGTTTCTTGCACTTTTGAATTTTGTATTTCATGTACATGCACTTTTCTCTTTTACTTTTTGCATATTGAATTTTGTATATCTCTATGTATATCTTATACATCATCGAAATATACAAACTCGGACTCTAGTGGATTTATAAAACAAATTTGCAATTATTTTTGAATCCGGCTTTGTATATAAGTCTTTTGTATCCCTTTTTTGTATATCACTTTTATGTATCAAACATACCAACGTGGACCCCACCCGATGCATACAATGTTCAAACTTTTAATTCTGTCAGGCCTTGTATATTATTCTTTTGTATATCACCATGTATATCATATACACATGCATATACAAACATCCGCGATGCTTAATTCTTTGTCTTTTCATTAGGAACACATGCACTTTATTCCAAATTTAATACTCAACTCAAATTCGTAAATGTATCTTTTACCTTTTGTATATATAATACATGCATCTAAATATACAAAATCAGACTCCATTTAAAATTCATTTTGCTTGACTTTTTGGGATCACGTCTGGTTTTATATTTGTATATAAGATACAAGCAGTTATACATACAAACATGTGCATTCACTTTTCATTTCTAGAGTCAATTGAATTTAACTTTCAGTTCCAGCTTTGTATTTGTATCAAAAAGAATATGCGACAAACCATGTATCTAACATACAAATTAGATGTCCCTGACCTTATATACCACTTTGAATTTATTTTGGCATCCGCCTATGTATATATTACATTTGTATTTCTAATACATGAGTTATAATATACAAAATACAACTGCAGATTTTAACGTTTTATATAGCTCACCGTAAAACGTCATCAGGTCCAGACATGAATGTTTTAATGCATGCAATATACATTATCTATTGAATAAAGTAACCCGACAGACTAAAATCATAACATATACATGCAAATAACAATGTATATCAAATACACGTTGACCACCATCAATTCAGCATTGACTTTTCCTAAAACAAGCACAACTCTCAAAATATGTAGAATTTTCAAATGGTTCAAAAAGCAACCCCAACTAATTTTTCATGCAAATTCTACTGATAACTACCACTTATACCCAAGCATTGTGTAACTCAAATTTCAAGCATCCATGTCATTTTACCTATACTACCAAGCAAGCAGAACCACACAAGCAAAAAGCAAAAGCCACAGTAGGGGTCCTCATTTTGCTAAAGGTTAAAATGGGGTGTATTGTTAGCATCACAATAGGTAGAAAAGGTTGTGAGTAATTCATATTTTGGTTTTGCCATTGTTCTCCCTTTTGCCATTGTGGCTACCATTGGTTTTGTTGTACTGGCCATTGAGGTTTGTAGTTAGGTCCTTGGAAATTTTGTTGGGGCCATACATTTGGTTGTTGCTGATTCTAGTTTTGCCGAGGGTTTTGCCATTGTTGAGGGTTTTTCCATTGGTTTTGGGTATTTGGCCAAGGTTGAGGGTTCCAACTAGAAAAATTATGATTACCTACTAGAAATGATGCATTGAAATTTAGGGGATCTTGTGGCATACCTTGTCTTTGTTGCCATGGTTTCCTTTGTGCAACATAGAACAACTAGCCATCTTCACTTTCAAATGGTTGAAAGTGTGGTTTCTCTAACTTATCTTTTGTAATACTGGCCACTCTTTTGCACTTGCAATTGGCTTTTCTTTGTCCACAATTGGGATAGTATTTAGTGAGTATTGCATCAGCCTCCTCCTACTTCTTCTTCAAGTGCAGAGTATCCAGTTGAGTATCTAGGTGACTTATAATATCTTCTTTCATGTTGGTCAACAGGTTGCTTAATTCCACCCTTGAAATTGAATTAGATGTCTTGCCAATGGTAGATGTTCTTTCTCCCCTTGTCTTCTTGGTGAAAGACCTTAAGTAGTTTCTGCAAACTCTGCAGACATCCTCAAAGGGTAATTGAGACACATCTCCTACCCCAATAAGATTAAGGGCATCCATGTAGTCATCATTGACTCCTCCCAAAAATACAAGCTTCAAATATTTGTCTGAGAGTTTATTCTATGGGTTTTTCTTTAGGCAGAACTGGAATCTCTCTACATAATCTTCTAATGGTTCATCCTCTTTTTGAGTCATCCTAAAGATGTCATCTCTTCTCCTATCAATTCCTCTACAATAATCTTGGTACGTCTCCAGTAATTTTGTTTTTATTGTGTCCCAATCTAGAATAACATCCTTGCCTAGTCCCATTAACCATCTCAAAGTAACATCCTTCAAAGTAGCAGGAAATAGCTTGAGCCTATGAGCATCAGTTGTGTAGTCATAGATTCTACACAGAACATCAAACTCAAACAAAAATGTATCTGGATCTTCAATCACCAAACCATAGAATACTGGTAATGCTGAAGGGGGTATATTCTTCAGAGCAACAACCCTCTCTTGGTTGGTAATTGGAAACTCAAAAGTCACATGTTCTGGTGGATAATCCACTACATCAGCCATGGTTAGGAAGGTTCTTTCTGTATTATTAGTAGATGTTGATGAGAGGGAAAATTCTTCTTCAGTAATACCCTTGCTCTGGTCATTGTATTCACCAATATCTGATGTAACTTGTTGGGTTGATGGAAGAAACCTTCCCAAAGCATCTCTCTGCCTCTGTATACAATAGGTATGACTTTGTATAGCAACGACTCTTGCACAATGTTAGTTAAATGTTCTGGTATGTGGTGGAATGAAACCTAAGTATCCTATCTTCTTGAAAGCAAAATGTTTAAACTAGGAAATCTTGGAAATAATAGGAACTAATATCTGAAAGTAGCACCATCCCTGGCAACGACGTTGCCATGTCTAGTAAACTTGGTGGCAATCACATAATTCAAAGGAACAACCTAACTGAACAATCCACTACAACCCTTGAAAAGACCATTGAATTATTGACTAGGGCTAGTAAGCTTGTGATGGCACTGGCATTGTATGTGCTTTCAAAGATCAAACTATCTAACTTATCTAGTATAGTGTCATAAATCAAACTACACAATGACAAGAGAAAGTAATGCTTCCAGTGATGCTACAAGTACATGCAATATAAGACTGTAACAAATGACTGTTAAGGAAATGAACTCTAAGAATTAGCTTGGTATTGATAACTTATCCTACCCTCCGAAGTATCACAAGTCAAATGAACTAAAACAACTTGACAATCTAATTGATCTCGCATTCATAAAATAACTGCTACAATAATAATAACATGCAAGAAAACAAAGTGAGGGATAGTTAACCCGAGTGGCCCTTGCTCAGGTGACTACCTCACTGCTTTTAACTCAAATCTAGTTCTCTAGATTGTCACAATCATATTGATTCTAACTCATTCATTACACAGTCTTCTCAAATCACATAAAATCTTGTTGAACTATATTATTCATAAACTCATAATCAAAATAACATTGTCTGCATATAACTGAAAAAAGATTTAGATAGCTATAGCTACGACAGAACAATCTATTTCAAACTTGAAACTTAACTAACTACTTAACTACCTCGATCACTGAGCCATACATATAGGCATGGAGGAGTTTATTGAAATATGTCTCATAACTAAAATCATAAACCACCACTCCATACAAACTAGAGTGTGATAAATGCAAAACAACAATAGCTGAAAAAGAAGGAAAGAAGAGTCCTAATAAAATTGGGACTCCTTGCTAAAACAGGGGAACGTGGATTGGTTGAATCAGTCATGTTGGTCTTCTAGTTGTAACAGAATCCTTCCTCTTTCAATTATCTTTATTGGTTTCCATAATAATGTGTGGTCATCTCCATCAAGTGTCTTCATGCCGTAGTAGCTGCACTTAGTTGAGTTTGGAACCTCCCCTACTCTACTATCTGGAAATTCTATGGCTGTGGGCTGCACCTTACAGTTGCTGTAGGCTACAATCCCTCTTCTTCAGTTGTAGGAATTAGTCCACAAAACATGTACATAATACTAACAACCATAATCAACACAAACATTCTCTAGAATCCATACATTCCCACACATAACATACAATATTCATCATATTATAATCATATTCCCATATACTTAATAACCAGGCTCAAGTTTACATAATGATCATAAGAGATAGCATAATATAGAAATATGTGTAAGATAATGTCTGAGAATGTCTTTCAACTTGCATAAAACCATTAAGAAAATAGGCTAATAACTAGGCATTTCAATCATCCCTTCTTATGAAGCGTATGTCTAGAAACAAGACCAAGGGACCATCAAATTCCCACTGGACATCAGATGGTATAGATGTGCGGAGTTCAAATACTCCAAGATGTCAGAGGTTGAGTTACATATGCTAAATCTATAGCCATTCCCACTCCAATGGATGTTCGCTCCCTACCACTAGATGGAGACATACCTGAACAAGAAGTTGCAACATGTGCCTCATCTGGAGGACTTCTGGGCAGACTGCAATGATGAGGAAGATGTATGGAAGAGGGGATATCAAAGATTAATGCTAAATCAAATGAGAACTCTGGGAATTCCAGAGGTGCCTCCACAAGGCAAGTCTGATGATGGTCTGACTCTAGACCTAGACTATGATAGTAAATAGGTGTATAAGGAGACATTTCCTCTCTTAGATTGGATGAAACCTGAAGAGACAACCATTGATGTCATATCCGAGAATGTCATGTCCACCACCCAAAGATGGGTAGATCAAAAGGTAAGCGAGCTCAAGGCCAAGGGAGTGGACTTGACGTATGGAAAGAAAGGAAAGAGGAAGGACCAAATTGATGCAGATTATGACAACTTCCTCATAGTCAAAAGGAGAGTCATGGAGGCAACATTGGCCAAGGATAGAGCATCTAGTTCTGGACCTCCTTTGACTTCAGAAAGTGTGAGCATAGCTACAGTGCCATCACCGAAAAGGGAACACCCATAGGCGCCATCCCATTATCCTATACAGCTCCACTAGAGTGTTCAACCATAGATATCCTGGAGGGATTAGAAATCCCAAAGAAAAGAGGATAATGCCCCAGTCCACTAGACATATGAGGGGAGATATGTAAAAAGATAAATAATGAAGAGGTAGGGACATCTGGAATTACCACTGATATGGAAATGATGTTCACCTCTACACCTTCTCAACCAGAGCTGTAATTACCTCAAGCCCTGACACCTCAAACATAGAAGACCTAGGAGATCATACAGGTGAAGAGGGAGATGGCATAAGAGATGAAGAAGGATCAAGAGATCTAGTAACAAGCAAGGGCTAAAGATATGTAGTTGCCCTTAAGTCAGGTCGTTGACCTGACTGATGATGAAGTCACCAATGTTGTGAGGAATGATCCAGTCTCCTCTCTATTCACACCACAAGCATCACAATTAGATGAACCTCAATCAATGCATGTTGAGGTGGAAGAGATAAAAGCTCCAAAGGTGGAAGAAACAAAAGGTCTGAAGGTAGAAGTGATTTTTGACACAGAGATGTTAGGACCTCCAAGTGTGCCAGTAGGTCAACCCAACATCCCAAATGTGGGCGCAACAACAGAAGAAGAGGTAGGTCAATCACAACAAAGTGAGATAGAGAAATTAAATTTGGATGCCACCCTTCCAAAGGATAAAGAAGAAACACTTTAAGACATTCCCAAGGAGGGTGATATACAATAGGGTGAAGAGCTCTTGATAAAAGATCAAGACAAAGAAGTGCAGTAGGTGTTGTCACTTGATGAAGGTCCAAAGGATCAAGGAATTGAAGAGCTACTTCTTGAGGGAGAAAATCTAGAGCCTCAACCCATGGATGTAGATCCACCACTTGTAGAAGAAGATACAAGCTCCAGAGCTTCTAATGATGGACAAGATCCTAAGGTGAATAAGGAAGAACAAAGGCTAGAGGAAGAATAAAATAAAGGTGAAACTCTTCACCAAAAATAAGTTCACCAACAAGAACTTCCTCAACAGGAAGATCCTCAGCAAGAAGAGGGACAAAATGAAGAGGCCAAGTTGGATATCGAAGATGTTCATATTGAACAACCTGGTCAGGAAGAACCTGCACCAAATATCCTGGATTGGTTGTCATCGAAGGTGACGACACTAGAAATGTCTCATCTAAATTCATCTCTATTTTCTCTTAAAATTAGCATTAAAAGTGGATCTAAATGTAGTTTTACGAACTATTAGCTTATTTAAAATAGAATATAGGATATATATTGGTTTTTTTCTTAGAAGTCTATTGCAATTTAATTGTTGACATTTTCTAATGTTTATTGAAAAAAATAGAATGCAATATGTTTTAAAATGATGCAGAATTAGTCTCAAAGTATTCCAACCAACTTTGAAGCATTCTAAAATCACTTCCGGAGCCAACTTCAAAAGTATTCTAGCTTGATTTCAACCAAAGGTGTTTCAACTCATTTGGCTTAAAACCATGGATTTGATATTCTTTCAACCTTTTATTTTCTAAAAAGTTGAAGATAAATTGTTTTGGGAAAATAATAAAAGTAGAAAAAATAAAAAAAATTTCCCTTAAAAGGATGTGGATGTGTTGTCACTTTGTAATTAGGGAATAAAGGATGTTGTTCCTTTAACATAGGATTAGTAGAGAGAATAAAGGAATTTGTTTCCTTTAGCATAGGAGTAGGAGAGATAGGTGTAGAGAATAAAGGGAGTTGTTCCTTTATCATAGGAATGTGAAAGACAAGTGTACTTATACTTTCCACTAGTTTAGGGAGTTGGATGAAGATCTTCAATGTATAAATAAACCTCTCAACTCTAAAGAAAGGAGAGTTTTTATTTTCAGCAAGTTTTTAGAATAAGAAAGCTACATCAATTTTAGAAATAATTTTATAATATTTTGTTAAAGAAATAAGATATATGGAGCATTGAGCACAATGTTGGGTGAATGATCTTGGTCCAATTCCAAGGGAGGAGCAAGCTGCTCATCCCGAGGAAGAGGACAACATTTGGTACTTATTTGATTGTTTGTATTATTTTAGTTTTATGCATTTCTATTTATTTTAAATGTATTAAATTATATTTTAGTGCAAGAGCTATTTTATTTCTGTATTTTTAATTCATGGAAACATGTTTTAATTAATGCAAATGTGTTTAAATTTTGAATGTGTAATTTCATTAGATTAATTTAAATTTTTTTTTCTATTTTTGTTAGAAAGAACTGTTTGCCAAAAATCTTTAAGTTCCTAATGCATACAACCTTTGGACACCACCCCAGATTGATAAATTAAATGAAGAGGATTACAACGATTCTCGTCAGAAGGTAAATGACCCTCCAATTGATTTAATTTTGTTTGACTTCAAGTCATTATTCTCAGCAGAATAAATAAAGCCTAAGAGGAAGGCAAGGGTAGTATCTTCTATTCAAAGAGATGCCATAGGATTTAGGACAACACATTTGGCTATGCCTACAGTTGATAAATCTAAAGTAGAAATAAGCATAAATGAGTACCAAATAACTACTTGGGACTTGGGGCATGCCACTACAAAGCAAGAAATAGATGAGCTCAAAGGTAGTGCAAAGGTCATTGCAGCCAAGATCAAAAAGAGTAAGCTTAAAAAGTAGGAGCTAAAACTTGGTGCATTTCCCAGCTCAAGACATTCATAAATGGGTTAGTTACCCTCAAAACATCAATAACAAAGGTCCTAACCAACTTGACATTGGTGACCCAAGAACATGTGATGGAGCTAGATGTGAAGAAGCATTAAGCTCAAGTCATGGAGAGATGGTACCTAAAATTTTTAGAGGAAGGAGAGGAGGTCATCTAGATAGCCTCTGATTTTGTATACCATGGGATGGAAGAGGTAAAGTAGGCCCAAAGCATGTGTGATGAGTGGCTACAGAGTGCTAGAGAGGCTAAGTTGTTGGTTGCCCAAGCAAGACAACACCTATAGGAGGTCAAGGAACATTGAAGTCACATAGATCATGTGATGTAGTAGAGAGAGGCCTATCGTCAATCCCTATTTCTTCAAGGGAAGAGACTAGGAGGTTGAGCATGTGAGGGATGATCCTCTTATGATGGTCAATCATGAGTAGCACTTAGATTTGCATGGACTTGATGAAAGGTATGATTCAAAAATTTTAGTTTGTACAATTAGTTTTCATCATGAGGATCATGAGTCACATCTTTTGGAGATCCCATTGTAGGCTCAAGTCATGGCTTTGGATGAGATAGTTGAGCATACACTTTGTGGATCAGCTAATAGTGAGATACATGCATGTGTAGACATTTTTGATTCAGTTTTGGTTGGGAATCTAGCTACCTTTAGAGAGCTCAAAGAATCTACTTGTGTTGGGACACAACACCATCATGATGACAACTTCTTGGTGGAACATGAAGCTGTCCTAATTTTTAGGACTTGAGACATGTGAAGGGAGTGTCATGGAGATATTTGATTGGTATGTGCTTGGAGGTGTTGAAATTCAACTGGACTATAGTCCAAGGTATGGAGATAAGCATGAGAGTAGAAGTGTTCCAACCCTAGTCTATTAGTTTCTATCTCATACATTGATGATAGATGGTTGTTCTACTTTTCTTTTCATGGAGTTTCTAGGATGTACATTGAGGGCAACAACTATTTGGATGGATTGAAGAGGTTGGGATCACTACTTCAGTGTTAGAGGTTGGCATGATGATGAGAGCAAATCATCATATGACATTGGAGGTACTTTTTGCACCATCACAGGTATTACTTTCAGCTTGCTTAGTGATGTTCTGATTTATATCATAAGCCTAGTATGGATTGGTATGTATTTCTATGCACCTATGATGGGAATCTTGCACATCCATAGGAGGTCATTCATACTTATCTCTTCATGTTTAGTTGGTGTGATAGTGTGATGATTTTGGATCCAGGCATTGGTATGTTTGGTGCACTATTTCATATGAATCATGATGAGTTGCTCCACAACTCTTGGCTTAATGATGTTTATATCAGAGTGGAGCATTAGAAGACTTGGTACATGTGGTCATGCTTCATAGTTCATATCATACATCAATTGTTGATAGGCATGACTCTCTTTAGGGCTTTGGTTTTGTATGGTGTTTTATCTTTGATAGACTTAACACTCATGGACAGTGGAGCCTTTGGAGGAAAGGAGTTGTTGGAACTTGTGATTGATGGTTTTGCATTCTTGTTCCTACAGCTATACAGATAGAGCACATGGAGGAGGAGTAGGATTTTTGAATTTGGGGAATGGATTAGGATTGAGTTTGAGTGTGTATGGCTAGTTGTGTTTCATTGCTTGCCACTGAAGCTCACTTTAAATATCATTCTTCATATTCACTATGGGATATGAAACAATAGGTTGAGAAGTAGAGTGATAAAAAAATACTTGATTGGATGGAGATACTTGTCACTTGACAATATTTTGTAAGATACTTGTTTGCAATTACTTGTGGGCAAGCAATTCCAGGAATGAAGGACTATAATGTCCCCATTTTTAGAGTGATCACCTAGTGGAGTTGGATAGCCTAGTTCCATTCCCATAGGCTAAGCCAGAGGGCTTAGGGAATGACCTATTTGGTGAGTTTTCATACTTAGCCATTTTTGTAGGGAAAAACGATGATGGATTATGACTTGGCATAATTTTGTGATATTTTTGATGAAGTAAACAGTAGTCAAATAATTTTCCCTAAAGTGGAGCAACCCATTTGGAGAATGGAAAATAAATAAAATATGAAAAAATGTTAATGAACAAATAAGAACATTTTATGATCTCTTACCTTGAGAAGGATGACTTGAATTAAGGGCAAAATATGTTATATCACATGTCTAAATGGTTCACCCTTGGAGGATGGAAAGTTGGAAGAAGAATATGAAAAAATAATAAAACCTCTTGTGTGGGTGCCAAAGGGAAATCATCTTAAGGAGAAATTAAGACAAATCTTTAATTTGTATTTGAGCACCTAACTTGTCTTAAGGTGGTTGGCCAAACTTGGGAGATAAAAATAATAAAGATAAAAGGGATTTCATGCCTAGGTCAGAAAAGAGGATTGGGTATAAATAAGAGATCACATGAGGCATTTCCATCATACCTTTCATTCATACTTTTCATGGAGTTTATCTCTTTGGCTGCAACATTTTTTGGTCTTGAATCCAAGGATGAAAACCCCTGTGATTCTCAGTGAATTGGATGAAAACCTAATTCATCTTTGTGGACGTTACATAATAGAAGCCTACTTGCACTTCATTGGAGATCTATAGATGTCTTTTAGTATATTTGCATATTCAAATTTTTGGATCAAATTGGAGAAGCATCTTTGGCAAGTTTTGTGTTGGCATTGACCTGGGGTTTCACCCTAGAGTGGAGCACCATCATTAGGAGAAGGGTGACTTGGTTTTGTAAAGGATGATTTGGAGTTTGAAGGTAGATTTATTCATTGTTAGTGTTTCTAAATCCTAAATTTAGTACAACAGTCTGAGCACCACCTTATGGAGGATTTTGGGAGCATCAAACTTCAGCATTTTCATGTGTTTTGACATCCTTGACTAGCTAAGGTTTGTATTGGAGCATCATTTCTACATCATTTTTGGTATGTATCAACCAATTATTAGGTCTAATTTGTGACAATAGGAATTTGATTTGTATTTGGGCATATTTGAGCCTATTCATGTGATGTATTTGCATAATCAAAAGTTTTGATTTATAGCAGCAGACTGGATAATCTAAAAATTAGATTTGTTCCATGTACATGTTTGCATTTTGATGTCATGTATGGTTGAATGTGTTCATTATTGAATGTAATATCCCCAATGGGATTTTCCCTAAAACTCTAATTTTTAATTTATGAATTCTACCCTAGTTTTCTACACTTTTAGTTTTTTGCTAAAGCCCTAGAATTATGCTCTAATTTTTTGATTTTATTTTCAGAAGTTTAAACATTGATAGGTAACTAATAGATATACTAAAAACATCATAAAATGTATGCCAAACATGTATAATCATCAACCGATATATGAACCATGCAAAGCAATCATCTAAGGGCCAAACATGTGCCACACAAAACTAATTTCTACATAAATAAGTTTGCTGCTCCAAAATGAATTATGCTGATTGGAAATTACATCAATTTCATGGGCTCAAACATGACAACAATGCCCAGAATTTTTTCTCATATATTGATCAACCTGTAGATTAGGTTATACATACTATGGATCAAGTAAAATGACATCAAATAGTGAAATCACCCTCCTAGGGAAGTGGCGCCAATCCTAGAGCATAAAACCCTAGTCAATTTCATCCAAGGCTCCTACAAAAGTGGCGCTTAGATCGACTTCAAATGCTGCTAGGAATTAGGGTTAAGGAAACCCTAGCCAATGTAGAAATCACCTCCAAAATGCCAAATCTCTCTTCACAAACGTGTCACTCCAATTAGGCCAATGCCTAATGCAAAATGAACATCAAAATGCCACCCAAGAATGTTGCTCTAGAATCTAATCTAGAAATACGAACATGCTGTATACACCTAAAAATGACACGACTCTATCTAAATAAATATTCTTAATATTTATTCCATTCTAATTCCTCTATTAATAAATAGACAAATCAATTTATTTATCTGATTCACATTCCTCCACAAAATTAAATAAAATCATTTATTTAATTAAATCCTTCATATTCCTCCAAATTAAATAAATTCATTTATTTAATTAAAATCCTCAAAGTTCTTCTAAATTAAATAATACCAAATTATTTAATTAATTCTTCCAAAATTCCTCTAAATTAATTAATATCAAAATTATTTAGTTACCTCTTCTAAATTCTAAAGTCATTCTAAATTAAATAATGTCCAATTATTTAATTAGTTCAGATTCTAAACTTAACATCATCTATATTTAAATAAATCAAAACATTTTATTTAAATTATCTATTTCCTCATAAAAATAGATTAACACCAAAATTAATCCATGCAAATCCATCTGCACACTTAATTAAATATTTTAATATTTAATTATTTGTTCCCTCACCCACATGTCCTATTTCTCCTCTAGTTCCAATTAGTTAACTCATAAATCAAATTAGTTAACTAGTTAGTCTTTTTTGTTAACTAATTAATCAAATTAGTTAACTCTTCATTCTATTTTTGTTAACTCCCCTGTTGCATGAAGGAACATGACACTTGTCCTCTTCTGATTCGTGCACATTCTCTCAAGTTTCATCAACTGTTGATCTTCCTTCTCACAAGTCTATAAGTACAACCCTTATTTCTCCATTTCAATCATCCAAGCTTTTAGTAAACTTACTCTACAGAATTCACAACGCGCCTTTGGCACCCAACACCATATCCATAGCTTGCAATCACCATTATTATTGTATTGAAGATCCTCTTCATTACAAGAACTATCATAGCCGTTTCTCTATTGTCATCTTGAAGAAAAAACAAGTACGTTTTCTGAGGGCTTCAATCACATGAAAGATCAATTTGAGATTAGGTGACCAATGGAAGCCGCGAAGTAATAAGGTTTGCAAGGTATCTTTCTTTGTGTTTGAATCTTGATTATTGTAATTTCTATTGAGTTATTGGGTTATTATTAATCATTGATATTATTATCCACATTTTCCTGTAACATTTCTAGCTCCCACCGTGGGGCCCTGCCCCAATTTAACCTCAAAACTAAGTTTTTGTGCGTTAGGTTTCGTGCATAGGAAGATTCTATGCATCTATTCATTTCTAACAACCATCTGAGCTTTGTTTCAATGCATCTAGAGATTCGGCGCGTCTACTCACTGAAACTGCACTTATGCGCTCTGTAATAGCGCATTTATCCAAACTACACATATGTTCTCTGATTCTGCACTTTTATGCTCTATAACCGTGCATTCATAATCTACGCATTTGTGTTCTATTTCTGCGCATCTATCTTTTGTAGCTGTGCATTTGTTCTGACAATGATTTTGGAGTTATTTCTTGTGATTTTGCTAACGCTAACATTTCTCGCAGGAATATTCTCAGATCTGCTTGCAGGTTAGGGGCTGGTTAGTCATATAGCTGCATTTGTTAACTCGTCTCTAGATCTAATTAGCCAAAGGAAAGTAATTGGATTGTTCATGCAAATCTCATTTAGCTCTAACTAGGAGGATTGTAATATGATCTTCTTGCATCAACAACTCAAACATAGTCCCTACTAGAAAGATATAAAATTGAACCATTGCTATCTTGCTTCTTTCAAAGTTAACAAATCTTGTGTGTGCCCAAGTAACGTAACTCATTTAGTCTTTTTCATTTTAACTAGGGGAAAAGAATCATTGTCTTTCGTGTATTTGGAATGATACTAGGCCTATGCTCTCCCCTATCTTGGGTGACCAAAATGCCAAACCTATCATTTCACATGTTTTTCCTTTAGAGAGGCCTGCCCTTGGATATCCTTCCGTCCAAGTGGGAACGACCTTAAGTGGTAACAAGCTAAAGCCAAGATCTGCCTAGCCATTATAAATAAATTGTGCTTGAGGTGAAAGCTTCATGCAACGAGTGCTGATTAGTTATACCGAAAGCCAACCTCCCCCAAAACCCTCCAAAGTGCAACCCTTAAAGGCTGGGAGACTCCATAATGGAGAGTAGCGTTGCCGCACGTATAACCACTTGAATGGTTGTGCTTACTACTTATCCATTGTTTTAGAGGCCAAAATCCCATATAAGCCAGTGCTGGAAAGAGCAATTATCATATTCCTAAGACAACTCACGTTCTTACAATTTAATAGTAGAGATAACAGGGAAATCCTAAGGTTTGTGAGCCTTGGGAACCCACAACTTGGTGTACCTAAGAAGTTTGTGCACTTGTAAGGGGGAGTAAGGGGGAGCTCGTGTCCCAAGTTCTTAAATTATCCGCTTTGAATAACATAGCTGGTGTAAAAACCAAGTGAGAATTTGGTATATATTGCCCTTGCCATCCTAGGATTTGTACTTGTTTTTAGTCAAAAAAGTCAAAAATCTTTAAAACAATCAAAAATCATGAAAATATTCTTTGTGTTTGCTGTGTCTTCTTGCCATAGTTGAAAAAATCAAATAAAAAAGACCAACTTTCAGCCAAAGAAAACCAAAAACATCAAAAAATAAAAAAAATCAGTCAAAAATCATCCAAAAACACAAAGCTGCGCATTTATTCGAACATGTTGTACATCTATCATTTTTACCAGAACTACGCATTTAAACTCTGTTCCTACACTTGTGCTTTTTACTAGTATTGCGCATTTACTCTCTACTGCTGCGCATTTGTCTTCTGTTACTGTGCTTTCATTCTTATGTATCCATCATAGTGAGCTATTCCATACACTTGTTGAGAAAAACAATCATCTTTTTGAACACCCATTTCAGCCTTGTTTCAATTTCCCAGATCAGATTTATTGTGCAATCGCTTCTCCTGTCCATTTTTCCACAACATACCCACTTTTCCAACACTCACCTCGTCCAAAACTTCACAAAACTTCACAAAACTTCACAAAACTTCCCAAAATCAAAGCAAGTATCAAAACTAGGTTAATGCAAAGCAATTCTAGATCATATCAACCTCAAACAAACCTAGTAAGTCTCCACTATCAAGGATCTATCATCCTTCTCTCTCAGAACTTCACTAGTGGCTTGTGCAAAACTAGTCTATATCAAGTAATCAGATTCCCATCATCCTTACTTTTGGCTACCATTTTGTATCAATCAACTTGTTTGACACCATTGGTCTAAGGAAACCCTTGTTTGAACATCATCACCACAGATATCCCCTTCACCGCAACCTCCTAGCACACCTATTCAAAGATTCCAATCTCACACCACCCCATCCCAAGTCAAATTTGAAAGGAAGCTAGGTGTACGGAAACGCTTCCTACACTAATCTATTAAGGAGAGGGCTATGCAAATTCAACTTTATCCTAAATATTATAGCAATGTTAAACCATTAACATGAGATATAGCAACAAAACATAAGAACCAGAAAGTAGACAAAAGAAGAGAGGCAAAGATTTACGATGGGTAAAACCCTTATCGGGTGAAAAACCCCACACTCAGAAACCTGCACAATGTATTAACAAATCTGAAAGAATGTTTACAATACACTTGCAATGCAAGCTTCAATGGTCTTCAACACTCATGTCTGGAGTCAATCCGGCAGCATAACAGTACCTGTAAACTTGTGATGCAAACTCCATCTCCAAGCACCTGTTTAAATAGAACATACAAGGCAATTTTTGGACCTTTCTTGGAATGGGCGTCCAATATGGCATCTTGGACCAAAACCCACACCTAGGGACACTTGGTCAATATTGTAGAATGTGTTTGACACTTGTCCACAACTCCCATCCCAAAGAGGTCGCCTATTTCCAAAATGGGCTATGACAGATGCTCTTACGACACTTACGACCATCATAGAATCTGTCATAGCGGTTACAACTTACAGCTGTAAGAGAATCTGTCATACACATGCTATAAATAGCATATTCTCTTACAACACATCATATTCCACCTTGGGGCACCCAAATATGCCTCATTCAAAGATGCTACATGACACATGTTATTACCTGTTTTATAGCCTTCTATTCTCGACTCTTACATGTCATAGATTCGTCATAGGAATCCGTCATAACCGTTTCGGTCAAACATTCCTTACATAACATAGAAGATGCCGACACATGGTAGAATATTCCTACTACTAAGTGGGATGCCTATCTCCTCATGTGAGGACAAAATAACAAGTTGTCATAATCCATGTAGGATTGACACATCACTGTGCCACATCCCACAATATGACAAAGTGGAATTTCTAATTATTTACAACATAGGCAATTGAATAATAAATACAAACATTACAAATGCAGAGAATTACCAAGGTTGAGACACCTTAATTCCCAACAAAATTGCATGGTCTTAACTAGATCCCAAAAACAAAAACAACTTGAAATGGCAGGCACATCCGACAAAATTGTCCCATCCCCTCTTGACAATGATGAGGATATTTCTCATGAGGACATTCGACAAGCTCAACAAGATCAAAAGTTCCAACACCTGATGGACAAAGTGCTCACGCAAGACCCTAGCAATTTTTTTCTTTACCTAGCAAACCAAGGAGTTACGCTCCTCAAAGACTATGACATCAACGCGTTAAAGGAAACTAAAGAAGAAATAATCCCTGAGGAAAGCACACAAGAGGAAAGAACCATAGACAAAGGCAAGATGACCATTGACTCTACAAACCCTCTAGGCTTATTGACTCAACAAATCCAAGCCTTGTAGCAACAGTTCATAGACATTCAAACTAGAGCATCTACAAAACACTATTCTCTAGAGCATATCTCACCATATCCTTTTGACAAGACCTTGATCATGATACCTTTTTGCTCAAAATTTGAGGTACCAAAATTTGATAAATATCACGGAAAGAGTGATCCAAGAGACCACATCAGCGAATTTAGTGCAGCATGCCTTGAAGTCACCCACAATGACACCTATCTCATGTGACTATTCCTAAAGAACTTGGGAGGACAAGCTATGGAGTGGTTCTCTCGACTACCTCCTAGCATTCGAACTTTCAATGAACTAGTGGATAAGTTTGTCATACACTTCTCCTACAACATTGAGCATGCCATCTCACTGTTAGATCTTTGTAACACTAAACAAAAGGGTGGAGAATCCTTCGCCTCTTTCTTATAGAGATGGAGACAATTGGCGAGCAAATGTCCACATCAAAAACCTGAGAAACAAACGCTCAAAATGTTTGTCCACAACTTACACACTGACCTAAGTTACCAGATCCAAATCCAATGCCCTGCTTCTTTTAGTAAGGTCATTAAGATGGGTTTATTCATTGAAAAGGCATTGATAGCAAAAGGTCAAATCAAACTTTATAAGGACACGCCTAGTGCAAATGTCAACATAGATAAACCACAATTTTGGACTAAGAATAAGAATGTTGTGAATGATGGGGTGGTTGATTCCAAAAATGTGGCACCAAAACAACCAATTTTTAACTTATCGAGCCCACAAAACAACCCCCCACAAAATAAAACATGAAATACCGAATCACGGTTTACAAACTATCCACCTAGGAGGAAATTCACACCTCTAGGAGAAACATTAGAAACTACCCTATGGAAGCTAATATCCAATAAACTCATAACACTTCCAATAGTGCAGGATTATGAACCAAAAGTCAAACCTCCTTGGTGGAATGACAATGACTTCTGTGAATTTCACTGAAACAAGGGGCACAAAACCAACGACTGTATAGTGCTCAAACACACCATTCAAGATTTGTTGGACCAAAAAAAGGTATCACTTGATGGGCATGCCTCTAATGATGATTACTTAGCATTCAAGGATCCGATCCCCAACTATGGGCAGGGAAGGCCGTCCAATCAAAACAATAGTGGAGCTAACAACACCAATTATACAAACGTATCATTTGACTATGTTGTTAACCACATTTCAGAGAGTGATCCACATATCAATGTAATCACTATAAATAAAACCCCAGATTGTAATGTGACCACCTGCGGTGGTAAGGTTACTCTTAAAGGAGTTCCATCCAAGCCATCCTCTCCATCCAACCAGTATAATGTCCTAGACCAACTTCACAAGACACCCGCACACATCTCCATCTTGGAACTTCTGCATTTGTCCCCGTCTCATCGAGCCATACTTGACCAAGCTCTTTCAGAAGCCATTGTCCCAACAAATCTCACTGAAGAGCAGTTTCAAACCATGGTCGGTCATATTACCACACCTCATTTCCTGTCATTCACTTAAAAGGATGATATGTCAATCACTCAACCTCATAATGTGTCTCTCCACATAGAAGCCTTCATCCACAAGCACAAAATAAAAAGGGTTCTAATTGATGGAGGAGCCGGTTTAAATATTTGCACTTAAAGCTAATGCTTGCATTGGGGTTTTCAGAGAATGCTATCGATCCTAAAAAGAAAATCACCATCAAAGCTTATGATGAAGAGGAAAGAACTTCAAAAGGAACTATTGTGTTGCATATCAGAGTGGGACCTATAGTAAAGGATGTACTATGCCAAGTCCTTGATATGGAGCTTGCATATAACATTCTCCTTGGGAGACCTTGGATACATGCTATGAAAGTAGTACCATCAACCTATCACCAGTGCATCAAGTTCCCCCATGAAGGACAAGAAATCACCATCCAAGGTGATCCTAATCTATTTCAATATTGCAACTTTGTACAATCTAAACCTAAAGTTGTGATTCCCCATAACAGTGCCTCTACTTCATCCCATGTTGACCCAACATCACTCCCTTCCACATCGAAGGCACCCAAATCTGACTTCAAGGTCAAAGACAAGGGTTTCGGTAATTACACAATTGTACAATCCTTTTGCTTATCACAACTCCCTATCTCCCCCAAATCCTATGGAAAGCCCTCCATGAGAAAACCCAAGGCATTAGCAACTACTAAAGGTCTGTTTGTCAAATGGGGAAGCCTTGAAGATGAGAGCGATGAAAAAGACATCCTACAATGGTTATATAAAGATGAAGACAATATATCCAAGCAACAAGACCATCACTTTAGGGTGCAAACTGAACAGTATGGTCACGGATTCTTAATATTACAAAGAATGGGGTATGAAGGTCATGGGCCCATCATATTGAGAAAAGAAGGTATCATTGAACCTATCCAACATCACACATTAACAGCCTGAGACACTACACGGCTAGGTTACACCAGAAAAATAAAGGCCAAAGGAACAAATAAGCATAAAGGCAAACAACCACAAACATCTGCTACTAACCTAGTAGATCAAATTCACTGACTACAAGGATGGAGTGAGACTGACTCCAATGAATATGAATGGGATAGTCTCTCTGAACTATCTTGTGATGAAAAAGATATTGATGTGGTCCATGAGTATGACCCTGCCCATGAAACTAATGAGGGATAAATTCTAAGGCTAGACCTCTAGAGTTTGACCCGCATAATAACAATAGTGAGATTGGTGAGGAAAGAATGATACCGCACTTGACAGATCAACTTGTGGAGAGTACCCTCGCAGACATTGTCAATGCTTATAATGACTACCTTAACTCCTCCATCTTGACCATCAATGTCCTCGAACTAGACCAACCCAATGACCCTCTACCACCAGTGCATCCAGAACTCATAGATTGGGACCTACAAGACACCCCCTGAGCTTGATACCTTTCAAAACGATGAATCCATCATAGACTTTTTAGAGCTTAGAGACCATATACCTGCAGGGGATCACAGGGATGGCTATGCCATAGAACTCAATGACAGGGCTTATTTTGGAGAGAGTGCCAAGCCTTTTAGTCTCAAAAATATAAAAATGAAAGAAAGATCTAATGGTGAAAATCACTCTGCAGCAGTGTTAGATCATGAAAATAGTAAAAATATGAAAGATGTATCCAATAGCGAAAACCTCTCTGAGGCACTGAAGGATGAAAGGCTTGACCCTCTCCCCAATCTGACACATCATGAGAGATCCTCAATCTTGATAGAACCAGCAAAGCAGATCAATATCAGTACAAGTGACAATCCAAGGATGATCCATATGGCACAATCTTTAATTGCACAAGAAAATCTAGAGTTCACTGAATTCTTCAAACGGAAACAAATCAACTTTGCTTGGTCAAATGCAGATATGCCAAGGCTAGATCCAAATGTCATAATGCATCACTTGTCATTAGCTCTAGAAGCCAAGCTGGTTAAGCAAAAATTTAGGAAGATGTACCTGCATGTCACCCTCATGGTAAAATAAGAATTGAAGAAGCTGCTAGACATCGAGTTCATCAAACCAATAGACTATCTTGAGTGGCTCTCCAATATAGTGCCTGTTGCCAAACCAGATGGAAGAGTTCGACTGTGTAATGACTTCAGGGACCTGAATAAATCTTGTCCAAAAGATGATATCCCTTTTCCAAACATTGACATTATTGTAGATCTCACGACAGGGCACACTATGCTGTCACTAATGGATGGTTTCTCTAGATACAATTAGATCAAAATTGCACCTGAAGATCAACACAAGACCGCATTTACATGTCCATGGGGCACCTACTATTGGTGTGTCATGCCATTTGGATTGAAAAATGTAGGGGCAACATATCAGAGAGCTATGACCACAATCTTCCATGACATGATGCACACCATAATGGAATATTATGTAGATGACATCTTGGCAAAATCAATCACAAGAGAAGGACACCTGATAGTATTAGACAAAATCTTCACAAGATTGGAGTAGTTCAATGTGCGCCTCAACCCAAAGAAGTGTGTATTCGGAGTCACATCTGGCAAGTTTCTTGGATACATCATGTCTACAAATGGAATCGAAGTAGACCTAGCTAAGGTGAAGGCTATCATGGAAATGCCACCTCCCAAAAATATCAGTCAACTAAGGTCTCTACAGGGAAAACTGCAATCTATTAGAAGGTTCATTTCTCAATTGGCAGACAAGTGCCACCCATTCATGCACTTCCTACATAAGAGTATTCCTTTCAAATGGAATGATTCGTGTGAACAGGCATTTCAACAGTTAAAGGAATATCTCATGAAACCACCTGTCTTAATGCCACCTATCCAGGGTAAGCCTTTGCTACTTTATATCTCTACCACACCAACAACTCTGGGTGCTCTCCTTGCACAGCAAAATCATGAAGGGAAAGAATAAGTGATTTATTACATCAGTAGAACACTGGTTAGTTATGAACTACAATACATGCCAATTGAAAGAGCATGCCTCGCTATGGTCTTCGCTTCACAAAAGTGGAGACATTACATGCTATCGCATTCCATCAAGCTAGTAGCAAAAATTGATCCACTAAATTATTTGCTCAACAAAGCTACCCTTACATGTAGATTGTCTAAATGGGTCATGGTTCTCAGTGAGTTTGACATTGAGTATGTAGACAAGTGCACAATAAAGGGTCAAGTACTTGTAGATCAGCTGGCAGGTGTGCCTTTAACAGATGATAACCCTTGGAGCTTCAAATTTCCAGATGAGTCCATCTTTCACATAACAACAACAACCTGGAAACTCTACTTCGATGGCTCTTATACTCAACATGGGTCCAAGGCAGGTATCTTGTTGATCACACCTAATGGTGACACCATTCCAAAATCATACAGACTACTATTCCCTTGCACTAACAATGTGGCAGAGTATGAAGTCCTAGTCATTGGCATCAAGCTGGCAGTTGATTGGAACATCGAAGAACTTCAGGTGTATGGTGACTCATAGATGGTTATCAACCAAGTGAACGATGACTACCAAACAAAGGATGAGAATTTAATACCATACAAATGAATGGTAGATGACTTCAAAGATTACTCTATTGAGATCTCTTTTGAGAATATACCAAGCATAGAGAACAAAATAGCAGACGCCATGGCAACGATTGCATCTCTCCTCGACATCCCTAACAATCAATCATGATATGAGTTCTTGGTAGATCCAGTGTCCCATCTTGCATATGACACTCCTGAATCCCACATCATATGCCACATTGTAGGATCTAATTCTCCCCTATACAAAAAAGTATTTTCCTACCTCAAAGAGAATACCCTCCCACCTGATCTCTCAAACAACCAAAAGTGAACATTCATTCGACAAGCATCCTGTTATGCCATTATCACCAATACCTTATATCGACAAGGTCTCAATGGTACTCCTCTTAGGTGTCTTGATAGCGAGGAATATCAAACTTCCCTGAGCAAAGTGTACGACGGTATATGTGGGACCCACTCTAGTGGTCTTACCCTAGCCAAGAAACTCATACGCATGGGATACTACTGGTCAACTATGGAAAAAGATTCCTATCATTTTGTAAAGAGGTGCAAGAAATGCCAAATCCATGGAAACCTGATACATGCACCAGCACAGGAGTTGCAGCCTTTAACGACTCCTTGGCCTTTCTGTCAATGGGGACTCGACTTAGTGGGCAAGATCCACCCTCCATCATCCAGCGGCCATAAATTCATAATCACCGCCACTGAGTACTTTACATAGTGGATTGAAGCTGTACCCCTCGCCAATGCCACAGGCAAATAGATTACCTCTTCATCCTGAACTACACCATTTGCCGCTATGGTATCCCTTTATCCATTATCACCGATAATGAATGACCATTCAAAAACTAGGATGTCAAAGAACTGTGTGACAAATTCCATATCCAACATTGCTTTTCTACCCTATATTACCCCCAAGGAAGTGGCCAGGTGGAGGCATCAAATAAAACCATCTTAAAAATCTTGAAAAAAGACTGTCAATGATGCCGGTCATGATTGGCACATCCACTTGAACCTTGTGGTGTGGGCCTATCGCACAAGTATTTACACACCCACAAGTACAACACCATACTCCCTAGTCTATGGATCTGAAGCCATCTTGCCCATTGAAGTCGAGATCCCATCCTTGCGAGTTTCATTAAAAGGCCTCATATCTGATGAAGAATACAGAGTATCCAGACTTCAAGAGTTAGAGCTACTAGAAGAGAGAAGGCAACAGGCCTTTAACCATCTCAAAGCTTATCAACAAAGGATGTCTAGAAGTTACAACCACAGAGTCCATCCCAGGGTATTCAATGTTAGTGATCTCGTGCTTAAGGAAAATCCCCGCAATCAACTGGACAGAGAAAAGAAAGGTAAGTTTGAACCCAATTGGCTTGGTTCCTATGTCATCATTGCTGCCTATGGGTCAGGGGCATATAAATTGGCTACATCAGAAGGTGAACTATTTGATGATCCCATCAACAACATGCATCTTCACAAGTTCTACACTTAAACCCCAATGCAAGGGAGTTGAAAACAACAAAAGAATAAAAAAATGGAAAAACAACAAAAAAAAAAAAATGGAAAAATAACAAAAAAATTGTCCTCTGGGGAAAACCTGGGGAAAACCTGGCAAACAGGGGCCTTGGATAGATACCTTGATGAAAACCTGCAAACAAGCGTCATGTGTATTTTAGCTATCATGCAAATAAAAGCAAGTGGTGAAAACCTAGTAAACAGGCACTACTTGTGATAAACCGCCTTGTCCATCTTTTCCAACCTTGTTCCTAATTCATACCTCCTAAACAACATCCACCCGATCACATTAGTATACCTACCATGGCTTGTTGTTCACTCATCCTTATCACCCCATGTCATCAAAGCTGCCAATCCAGACTTGTGTCCATTGTGTCATCCGTCTTGAGCTAATCCATTGAACCATTGTTGAACTATGTTGCCTCTGAGTTATCATGTAGGCAAGGCCATCTTGTATCGATGCACCCTCAAGGTTCCTTTCCCATCCATTCCATACCCCTTTTCACCCATCCACTGGTCCATCTGCGTCTACACCAGTTCCCATTGCCTAGGTCCTAGGTTCACACAAGTCTGTCACCTCGAACTACGTTGCCTCTGTGTCGTCACATAGGCAAGGCCATTTAGCAATGCACCCCCGAGGCACTAGGTCAATCCTTTAGGGCCCATTTCTTCATATATATTTGTCAGTTCATCCATAATAATGTCAATCCTTTTGTCTAAACTGGGGGCAAGTCCTCGACCTGGTTATGGATTTGGATTCTTGAATTCCACATGTCCTAAGAGGACACCAATAAAGATTGTGATACCTTTCACTAGACAAACACGCGTAACAAAGCATGCTTCCAAACATAAATTTTGATGCAAGACATTAACCTATCCAAAGAAAAGCAAACAAGTACCTAAACACTCATAATGATTTTATCTAAATTATGGCAAGAAGACACATCTAATGCAAGAATGTTTTGTGTTTTTGGGCAGGTTAACTTACGGAGTCTTGATTCTTGTTATTATGTCTTTCTATGCTGCTCAAGGATGTCAAAAACTAGAGAAGCTATGATGGGGGCATAATCATTTTCTTTGTCTGTTATTTGTGGATTAATCTTTAGTAATGTGACAACTTTTTGTCTAAAGACATGATCAACAAAAGATCATCGAGGACTTCACAGGTCTAAACATGAAATGGGGCAATCCTTGTCTATTGAAATGCAAGAAATACTCAGGTCATCTAGATTCAATTTTGACTAGATACTTGTATTAGCTTGCTATATCAAAATTCATGTAAGTAATACTCAGGTCATCTCGATTCAATTATACCTAGATGCTTGTATTTTCTTACAACATTTCAAAAAGAGAAAAGAAACAAAAAAGCACCCAATGCTAAAACAAGCACTTCAAAATACTTGCAATATCAAGATGAGAGATATCAGCATACATCCATATCAAATTGAATTTCATATACCATCCATCAATAAAGATTTCATTTGTAGTGTCAGATTTTACAAAAGCTTGTGATTTCTTCATTCGTGTTTCTTCTATCAATCAAATTTCTATCTATCATTGTATCTTTCATCCTTGTGCAATCAATCCAAGCAATGATCCAAATGCAAGTCCATCCTTAAATCCATACCAATCAAGTCAAGTCAATCTTGTCAAATTATCCAATCACAATCAGTGGTCTTGATCCTAATCTTGTCGTAAACCAACTCAATCAATCATAATTTTTAGTGAGATATATCTTTCCTGTGCCTATCGTGTTGATCTACGAATATATCATTCCCCACAATGACAAAACTATCGTTAATCATTATCGATTAATCATTGGTTTACCGCTTGATAGGGCCAATGTACCTTGTTTGTTCTTGTATCATTTGTGCATACTTGCTTACTTGCTTGTGTGTGTTATCATTTTATCTTGCATCATGTATCATTCAACTCTTTCTTCATCCCATTTTTCTTCCGCGTCAACCAATTTCTTCACCCAAACCTGTGTTTCACTTCCTTCATCATGAGATTGTCCATCTCATGTCTGTCCAATCTCTCGAGGTGGAATCCTATCATCGTAACCTATACCAAGGGCAAACTAGGGCATGTATCATTATCATAAATTTATACTTCTTTGAAACAACGTGATAAAACACATTGCATCAAAGGGGCAAATGTATACACCTAAAAATGACACGACTCTATCTAAATAAATATTCTTAATATTTATTCCATTCTAATTCCTCTATCAATAAATAGACATCAATCTATTTATCTGATTCAGATTCCTCCACAAAATTAAATAAAATCATTTATTTAATAAAATCCTTCATATTCCTCCAAATTAAATAAATTCATTTATTTAATTAAAATCCTCCAAGTTCTTCTAAATTAAATAACACCAAATTATTTAATTAATTCTTCCAAAATTCCTCTAAATTAAATAATATCAAAATTATTTAATTACCTCTTCTAAATTCTAAAGTCATTCTAAATTAAATAATGTCCAATTGTTTAATTAGTTCTTCTAAACTTAACATCCTCTATATTTAAATAAATCAAAACATTTTATTTAAATTATCTATTTCCTCTTAAAAATGGATTAACATCAAAATTAATCCATGCAAATCCATGTGCACACTTATTTAAATATTTTAATATTTAATTATTTGTTCCCTCACCCACATGTCCTGTTTCTCCTCTAGTTCCAATTAGTTAACTCATAAATCAAATCAGTTAACTAGTTAGTATTTTTTGTTAACTAATTAATCAAATTAGTTAACTCTTCATTCTATTTTTGTTAACTCCCCTGTTGTATGAAGGAATAAGATACTTGTCCTCTTTTGATTCATGCACATTCTCTCAAGTTTCCTCAACCGTTTATCCTCTTGTTTATTCTCAACTATTGATCTTCCTTCTCACAAGTCTATAAGTACAACCCTTATTCCTCCATTTCAATCATCCAAGCTTTTAGTAAACTTACTCTACAGAATCCATAGCATGCCTTTGGCACCCAACACCATATCCATAGCTTGTGATCACCATTATCATTGTATTGATGATCCTCTTCATTACAAGAACTATCATAGCCATTTCTCTATTGTCATCTTGAAGAAAAAAGCAAGGAAGTGCTCTTTCTAAGGGCTTCATTCACACGGAAGATCAATTTGAGATTAGGTGACCAATGGAAGCCGCGAAGTAATAAGGTTTGCAAGGTATCTTTCTTTGTGTTTGAATCTTGATTATTGCAATTTCTATTGAGTTATTGGGTTATTATTAATCATTGATATTATTATCCACATTTTCCCATAACATATGCAAATCAGCTCCAAGTCTCCATAGATCTCCAATGAAGTGCAAGTAGGTCTCTGTTATGAAACCTCCATAAAGATGAGCTAGGTTTTCGTCCAAATCACCAAGAATCACAAAGGGTTTTCATCCTTGGATTCAAGCCCAACAAATGTGGTAGCCAAAAGAGATAAACTCCATGTGAAAAGATGAATGAATGATATGATGAAATGACCACAAATGATCTTCTATTTATACATAATCTTGTCTCCTTCCTCAAGGTCAACCTAGGCATGATAATCCTTTTATTTTTATTATTTTTTCTTCCCAAGTTGGGCCGACCTCTTCAAGGTAAGATAGGCGTTCAAAATATAAATTAAAGATTTGTCTTTTGTGTTATTTTCTCCCTAAGCTGACCTCCCTTTGGGTACCCACACATGAGAGATATCATTATTGTATTTTATGCTATTTTTCAACTTTCCATCCTCCAAGGGCGAACCAGTTAGGCATATGATATAACATGTTTTAACCTCAATTCAAGTCATCCTCCTCAAGGTAAGAGATCATAAAATATTCTCATTTTTCCCATAGGCATTTTCCATATTTTCTCTATTTCCTATTCTCCAATTGGGTCACTCCACCTTAGGGAAAATTATTTGACTAGTGTTGACTTCATCAAAATTACCACAAAATTATGTCAATTCATCCTCAATAATCCATTGCCCTACAAAATTGGCTAAGTATGAAAACTCACCAAATAGGTCATTCCCTAAGATTGTTGGCTTATCTTAGGGGAATGGAAATAGGCTAACCAACTCCACTAAGTGATCACTCCAAAAATGAAGACATTATAGTCCTCCCTTCCTAGAATTACTTTCCCACAAGCAATTGCAAACATGTATCCTGCAAAATACTGTCAAGTGACAAGTATCTCAATCCAATCAAGTGTCCCGTGATCAATCTACTCCTCGACCTATTTCTGTATTTCCCAAGAATATGAAGAATGATATACAAAGTGAGCTCCGATGGCTAGCAATGAAGTAAAACTAGCCATACACACTCAAACTCAATCTGACTCCATTCCCCAAATTCAGAAATCTCGCTCCTCCTCCATGTGCTTTGTCTGTGTACCTGTAGGAACAAGAATGCAAAACCATCAACGACAAGTGACAACAACTCCCTTCCTCCAAAAGCTCCATTGTCCATGAGTGCTAAGTCTATCAAAGACCAAACACCATACCAAACCAAATCCCTGAAGAGAGACATTTATATCAACAAGTGCTAAAGGATATGACCTCTAAAATATGACCACTTGTGCCAAGTCTTCCGATGCTCCACTCTGATATAAACATCATTAAGTCAAGAGTTGTGAAGCAGCTCATCAAGATCCATATGAAATAGTGCACCAAACATACCAATGCCTGGATCCCAAATCATCACACTATCACATCTACTAAAGGTGAAGATATAGATGCCTCTCATCAGCAACTATCCATATAAGTGTGAATGACATCCTATGGATGTGAAAGATGCTCATCATAGGTGCATAGAAAAACATGCCAACCCATACTAGGCTGTTGATATAAATCAGAATAGCACTAAGCAAGTTGAAAGTCATACCTATGATGGTGTAAAAAGTACCTCCAATGTCATAGGAAGTTGGGATCTTGATGCAGGAGCATCTCACACAAGGTGGCCTCCATGAAGCATTTAAAATCATGTTTATTTAGGAAATCGTGTTTATGTTGTAATAAGGTCTATTTGACCAATGCATTTTCATTTCAGTTTGTGTCTAGGTTCATTTTGTAAGTCCCAAGTGACTTAGGGGACATTTGTCAAATTGTAATAGCATAATGCCAAAAATAGGCAGTAGGACAGTTGGAGGCTGTTTAGATGGTTGTTTCCCAGCCGCTTGGATTGATCTCCCAGCCGCTTGGAGTCAGTTCGGTACTACTCAGGTTGAGTTTATAAACCCAGAGGATTGAACCAAATGGATATCATTATCATTGTAGTCAGATCGAAGCAAGAGAAGGATTAAATGTAATCATGTAACTTGTTAAGGAAAAATCAAACTATTTTCTGTGTTGTCAATTTCTTTTCCGTTCCTGTAATTATAAATCATTTAGCTGTAGATTTCCATTCTTCTGTGTTTTCCCATTGTTGCAATATGTCGATCTGAAGCATTCCACTGATAAGATTTATGTCGAAATCAGTGGAATGGCTTCATTGTACAGATACGTGTTTTCATTTTCTATTTTGTTTCCCTATTCGACGGTGCAAAGGACCAAATTTGGTTGTACACAGTAGATCACCTAGCATCTCCATGTGCTAGGGTTTGGATTGGAGGAGTTAGAGTTGTTGTCGGTGAGACAGAGGCCATCAAAAGGGCATTCCTCGCTTAGAGCGACGAGGATAGTCTGGCCGAAGAGAGGTTCGAGCCATTGAAAGGAAGTCGTGGCCTAAGATGCAGATCGGGGTGACACAACACATTGGCCTAAGTGTATGAGTGTTCACCAATGACAAGAGTCCTGCCGAAGACACTAGCATTGGCATAAGGTTCACCGAATGTATGTTACGAATGCATATTGCAAAAGCATGTTGCGAATGTATGTGGAGAATGTACATTTCAGTGGATACAAATGGTGACCGTTCGTGAGGGTGAATCAGGGTATAGAAACTGGTAATAGCAAGTCACGCCAAGCATATACTAAGTTAGTGTATGAGGCTCCCCATCAGATCTCATCATCATTCCAACCTCTAAGACTGAAGTAGTGGTCCAAACCTCACCAATCCATCCAAATACTGCTACCTCCAATGTACATCTTGGAAACTCCATGACTAGTAAAGTAGAACAACCATCTATCAAGAGTGTATGGAGTAGAAACCAATGGGCTAGAGATAGAATATTTCTACCCTCATGGTCATCTCCATTTTTTGTACTGTAGTCTAGCTAGAACCCAACATCTCCAATCACATACCAATCAAAATCAAGTGTCTCCATTATTAAATTGGCAAATGTAATGAGAAAAAATATATTGAAGAGACTAGCAAATAAATACATAATAAAGTGGTTGAATAACCACTTAGTCAGGCATACCCGACTAACTACTCAACCAACTATAACTGTGACATTAGTTATAAGTTGGTAAATACAAATGATGTAATATTAGAATTATAAATGTTTTAACACCTCCCTTATTACATCATATGCCCAAGAGATGAAAGCATGAAAGTCCAGAAAGCTTCAAACTTCATTGCTGCAAGTGATTTTGTAAATATGTCAGAACACAACTCTTGAGTGGAATAGAATTGGAGCTGAATATTGTGTTGTTGAACATGCTCATGAATATAATGGCACTGAACCTTAATGTACTTGGTATGCTCATGAAGGAATGGATTGCGAACAAGCTTCAACACACTTTGATTATCGTAGAACAAAATGGTAAGACCTATATCAGGAAAACCTATACCTGTCAAAATGTGATGTAACCATATCGCCTCATAGACAGCCCCCCTGCGGTGCGATATTCTACCTCTGTGGAAGGGCGAAAAATAGTGAAAATGAAGCCTGAAGTAGACTTCTTGTCATCCACAGAACCTGCATAGTCCGCATCTGTGTATCCACACAATGAAAAATCTACATTCTTCTTGTATTCTAGGCCATATGCCACTGTACCACAAATGTATCTCAAAACCCTGTTTGCTACCTTCTAATGAACTACCTTAGGTTTTTACATGAACCTAGAAAGATAGCTGATAGCATAGCTGATATCCAGCCTAGTATATGTCAGGTAGATGAGACTCCCAATCAACTATCGATAAAGAGTAGCATTCACCTGATCAGATGGATCGTGGCAGGAAAGTTGAAAACTTGTCTCCATGGGAGTTGATGTCAGTTTGAAATCTTCCATGTGGAACCTCTTGAGAAGTGTCTTGGCATACTTCATCTGAGAAACATAGATCTAATTCTTGTGTTGCCATACTTCAAGGCCAAGACAATAATGTAGAAACTCGATATCTGTCATGTCAAATGTCCATTTGAGATCATTTTTGGTTGCATCAATCATCTGTGAAGAACTCCCCGTGATGACCAGATCATCAACATAAATAATCAATATGACAATTTCCCCCCATTATTCCTTGAGATAGAGATTGGGATCATATGGATTCCTTGTGAATCCATGATTAAGGAGATGCTCACCAATCTTTATGTACCAGGTCCGAGGAGCCTGTTTAAGATCGTAAAGGGATTTGATGAGTTTGCATACTTTGTGCTACTACCCAGGTACAATGTATCCCTTTGGTTGAGTCATGTAGACTTCTTCCATGAGATCCCCATTAAGGAAGGCACTCTTGACATCCATCTGGTGAACTTTCCACCCAAACTGTGCTACCATAGCCAATACCATACAGATAGTCTTGATCTTTGTTGTAGGGGCAAAAGTCTCTTAATAATCAATGCCTTCCTCTTGTACATAACCCTTAGCCACAAGTTGGGCCTTATACTCGTCAATGCTACCATCTGCCTTATATTTAATCCAAAAAACCCATTTGAAACCAATAACCTTCTTCCCTGGTGGAAGATGAACAAGTTCCCATGTATTATTTCTTAGAAGTGCCTGATATTGAACATCCATAACATCTTTCCAAGGTGGTGACTCAAGAGCTTGCTGCACTATTTCAGGTTCTAAACTTTTCATAACTATACACATAAGGGTCATGTTCACTTCTTCACAAGACTTACTGTGAGTCTTAGGCCCTTTGAAAGATGTGTCAACAACTGCATCTTCTTTAGCATTCTTTATGGTGTCTTGGTACCACTTAGGTAGCTTCTTGCGTACATGAGATGAAGATTGAGGTGATGATAGAGGGGGAAACTCATCCAATGGAAACAAAACCTCATCAGGAGTCTCTTCATCGACTACCTCATCTTCAGGATCAAGAACTCTAGGTGTTTGGGAACAAACAGGTAATGGAGAGGAAGAGGTGTTGCAATCATAATCCTCATAAAAGACAACATCCTTGCTTATGTACACCTTTTTTGTGACTTCATCCATGAGCCTATATCCCTTAGAATCTGAAATGTACCGAAGTACACTTCACAGACTTATCATCCAATTTTTCTCTCTGAACCTTGGTGACATGCATAAAGGCAGTACATCCAAACACTCTAAAATGAGAAATAGAGGGCTTCTTCCCAGTTCAAGCCTCTTCTGGTGTGATGTTATCTAGCACTTTGGTGGGTGCTCTATTCAACAAATACACTATTGTATGAATTGATTCAGCCCAAAATGCAGAATCAAGACCTGCATCCTTCAACATACATCATATCATTTCCACTAGAGTACGATTTTGCCTCTCTACCACACTATTTTGTTGAGGTGTATATGCAGTGGTCAATTGTTTGTGAATTCCTTGTTTTTGCAAGTAGGCTCAAAATTCCTTACTTGTGAATTCCCCCCCTCGATTTGAGTGAAGGGCTCTTAGAGTCTGACCCGATGACCATTCTGTAAGGGCTCTAAACTCCTTGAGTTTCTCAAAGAATTCACTTTTGTGAGCCAAACTATAGACCCACATTCTTTTGGTGTAATCATCCACAAAGAGAAGGAAATACCAGGAATTTTGGTGGTTGGATGGCATAGGTCCACATAGATAAGTATGCACCAATTCTAAGGGACTAGTGGCTCTATTTTCTACAACAGGAAAAGGAGCCCTATGTTGTTTCCCGACAAGACAATGTGTCCAAAGAACTTCTATTTTCTAAATGGAGGGAAGTCCTCTCACCATATTTCTTTTACTCAATGCTAGAAGATAACCAAAACTGAGGTGGCCAAATCTCCTATGCCAAAGAGTTATGGATTGATTGGTTTTTACTGCAAGGGCTTGATCCTCTTGTAAAACATCAATTAGTTGGAACATATTTCCTACCCCTGATGCACGAGCTACAATTGCTCCATTACAAGTTTTGTCTTTGATAAGACAAATTTTCTCATCATTGTGTTGATCAAATTCAACTTGCAAATTGTACTCAAGTAATTGACTTACTGAAAGCGGGTTCTTAGTGAGCCCAGGTACATACAGAACCTTTGTAAGCCGACATTTGTGAGTTCTTAGTGGAAGATGAATTTCACCAATTCTCTGAACTTCATAGGAGGTATCATCACCCAATGAAACATGCCCATAGGATGTGGATGGTTGGAGACCACTAAACCATTCTTGTTCCCCCGTCGTGTCTGGGTGCACCAGAATCAACATACCAGACTGAACTACTTGATGTGGAGGTGTTTGTTTTTGCAACGTACATGTATTCTTCATCATCTGAATCACCTATTGAGGCAACATTTCCTTGTTGCTTATTTGGCTTTTTCTACCAATGAGGTGGCTTTTTCTTGTCCCCTTGAGGTGGTTTTTGTGGCTTCTTGTGAATAGACTCACCATTGACATAGGAGTTATACCAGCACTCTTTGAGTTCATGACTCTTTTTACCACAAATTTGACATTTCTTTTTCTTGTGTGAAGAGTTGTCTTGATTTTGTTTAGACTATCTTGATGGACCACTCTGATGGTCAGGTTGTTTTCCCTTTTGCTTTGCTACTAGGGCCTAATTGTCTTGAGATTCAGTCTCACCAAATATTGCTTCTTCTTGTTGAAACAAGTTGACTAGTTCTTCAAATGAGGGTGTTTTATGAGCCACATTTAAGCATATGACAAACACTCTAAACGAGGGGGGTAGTGCTCTCAGTACAATGGGTACTAGAGAGTCATCTTTGACTTCCTCCCCTAATGCTTGTAGAGAGGTTCTTATTTTGGCAACTCTTCTAAAAAAGGCTTTACCTTCTCACCATTTTGCATTTTGAGACAATGGAGTTGGCACTGCAAGTGGAGGATTTGATTTTGGTTTTTAGCCTCATACACTATTTTGAGGTGATCCCAAGCATCTTTTGCAGAGGTGGCGGTATGAATGTGAGGTTAAACCTCATCAGTCACACCAAACAAAATGATCAATTTGGCCTTTTGATTGGCCTTGACAAATTTATTCTGATCTTCACCTGCTTGTTGAGGTCTTGTTGCTGTTTTAGAGACAATATCCCAAAGGTCTTCAAATTCTAACTGGGTTTGAACCTTGGTTTTACAGGTGGCATAATTGTCACCTCTTAGGATTGAGAATTTGGGAGCATGTTCTTAGGTGCACTAGGAGCCATTTCTATAGTTTTGATGTACTTATATCTCTAATGTAACTCTTATTTCTCCCTGACGTTTTACAGGGTCGATGCCACATATGACGTTGTTACAGCTATATTACGTGTTAGATGTTGTAATTCAACATGAAAATATTACCCGTAAATATGAATCAGATGTACCGTAAATATGGAACACTATGAGGTTTGTTTGGTATTTGAATTTTCAAGGCTTAATTCAAATTCACAAACTATTTTGCTCCAAAAAAATATTGATTTTGATGCATAAAATTAATTAATTTGCCTAGTTTTGATTTTTCTAATGTTGAAACTATAGAAAAGAAAAAGTATTTTAAAAATAATTTAATATTTTGACATTATTAATAAAATACTTTTCTAATTCTAAAGTTCACTTTGCAAATTTAGGGCTATTTGCAAAAATAAAGAAATATGCACCTTTTGTTTTCTCCAACTCCAGCAGAATTCTTCTATGTGAATGACTCTTTGATTTTATTTAGCATTTCAACATCATCCTTTGCTTTCATAGCACACAAAGATTTCTAACACCAATTTTTGAGCATCAAACAACTTATTTCAGGAAACAAATGATCAATAACAAGAAACGGTAGGCTATGTGTACGGCTTGTTTCACCTTCAATAGTTTTACAACATTAATCACAAAGGTAACAACTAAGTTTAGATGTGTTTTAAACATTAATCAACACCTTTTCAATATTTCCCAAACAAGTTTCAACTTCTTCTAGGCAAAGAGAATTGACTCCATACGACTTGTTGTATGGCCTGCTGGTACAGATGTATGACTGGTTAAGAATATTTTCAAATGATTTTGTAATAGCACTCAACAATGTTTAGACTTAATTCAGATATTTGAAAATAGAAAACAAGACCAAATCTATAATTCCTTTGTAATTTGTGACTTCCACCAATAATATATAGTGTCGTACGATCATTTTGTATGGCCTGTTCAATGTTTGAACATCAAAGAAATAATTTGTGATTCTTTCAAATTTCTTTTATTCTTAAATTTTTTGTAGATTGTGATTTAGATTGCTATTAACACCATCTTGTGATCATATCAAATTTTCACATGAAATAAGTACCTTTTAATCAACCTCTTCACACAGCTGTATAGACTTATAAGAGTAGGTTTAGAATCTGAAACTCTTCCTTTGCTGGCTCTCAAAAATTCTTCATTCATCAACCTCTTGATTTTAGAGAATGCACAGGATCATAATTGAATTCACTTTGATACCATATTAAATCAGCAAATGTAATGAGCAAAAATATATTGAAGAGAGAAACAAATAAATACATAAAAAAGTGGTTGAATAACCACTTAGTCGGGCATACCTGACTAACTACTCAACCAACTATAACTGTGACAATAGTTATAAGTTGGTAAATACAAATGATGTAATATTAGAATTACAAATGTTTTAACATCCATGACACTCCTTCATATGTCTTAAGTCTCAGAATTAGGAATGCCTCATGCTTCTCCAAGGAATCACCATCATGACCATGTTGTGTCCCAACAAAAGTAGACTCCTCAAGCTCTCCAAAGGCAAATAGATGCTCAACGAAATCTGAATCACAAATGTCTACACATGCATGCATCTCACTATTGGTTGGTACACAAGGTGTGTTCTCAACTATATCATCTAAAGCCATGACTTGAGCCTTCAATGGGCTCTCCAAAAGGTGTGACTCATGATCCTCATGATGAAAACTACTAGCACAAACCGAAATTTCTGAATCATACCTTTCATCAAGTCCATGCAAATCCAAGTGCTCCTCATGCTTGTCCATCATAAGAGGCTCATCCCTCTCATCTCACATACTTTGAGTCTTCTTTACCTCTTCTATGCCATGGTGTACGAATAAGACCTCTTGTGGCATGGATCCACAACATGTGGCTCATGTTCAACCCTCAAATCTTGAGTGTCAATAATAGAAGAAGTCTTCCCACTATCATCCTCATGTGTAATGGCTACTATCTCATGATTATGTAAAGGTTAGGGACTGCTGTTCCAAACCAGAAAATTAGAACTTGTCTTAGACCTTAGTGTAGTGTCCTCAAGAACCTCAAGCACCTCTTCTTCCTTCGTTGCATGCTCTTCATTAAGCATTGATCCAATAGGTATCTCCAACTAAAAATCACATGCCTCAAGACTGATCCGAACTTCCATCCTCTTAGATGTCATGTCATGATTATGTGAAGATAAGGGACTATGTTGCAAGTTAGAAAATCATTCCCTACCTCATACATTTGTGTGATGTCTTCATAGGCCTTAATCACCTCTCCTTTTATGATTGGATGGTCATCAACGAGTGTTGGTCCAAGAGATGTCTCCAACTCAAAACCAAGTGTATCACTTCTCATAAATTATGTACCATGGATGTACGTTAATCTTCATCTTCCCTCCTCAAGACTTCACAATGGGGCCCATCAAATTCTTCATCCATGTGTCTACTCTTTGCAATCTTCATATTGAATTGTTGTTCTTTGGATGTGGCTATCATAGATGATGGAATTTCTGGTTTGGATGATGAAGATGTGCCAAGCTCAACTCCAAACAAATCTCATCAACTTGATTCTTTGATTCTTGAAGGCCCATTTGAGTACTCTTCAAGGAATCCAAAGTAACCTTAAGCTCCAAGGTAAGGTTATCAACTTCATCTTCTTTTCCTCTCAATGCATTAAAATACATCTCATCAAGCTTGAGGAGATGATCACTATCTAAAAGTAGGTGTAGATAATTTGATTTCATTACAACCAAAGCTTCTTTGAGTACCTGTAAGTCTACAAGAGATAGTCCTCCTTCAATGTCTATGTGTCTCCCTTGAGCATTCGAACAATAATCTGCCATCATCTTATGAGCATTATCAAAATGAGTTAGGGCTGAAATAATCATATCCTCATTGACCTTCTAAATGATGTCTCATGGGACCTATCATATTCATATAAAATATCTGATTTGTCTTCACTATCAATCCTCTCAAAATCAACTATCTCTGTGACCTCTTCTTCATATGATTCATGTTTTGAATCTAGGTCAACATCATGGTCAATCAAGGGATCACCATCAGAATAGTAAGTAGAATCATTTTCATCATGCTTTTCCTTGAATGGCTAGTCTAGAAAGTGTATGCACAGCTATGACTTCCTTAATCATAAAGTGATCCTTCAATTCATGTAATGCTAGATCAATCTTATCAAAGTCTCTTTGTTCACTACATAACAAAATTTCTGATTAGCTTTCATATGTATGAGCAACATCACTTTCCAAATCACCCAAATCACAAATCGATTCCTTAACAATATGATGTAGAGATGGCGAGGCCATGTTATGCTCAAGTAATGGATCCTCAAAAGAACTCATACCTTCTTGTAGCTGATCCAACACTATTGGTTGGTCAAACTTCATGGTAGCATACCCTTCAATCTTGTAGTCATCATGAAGACTCATGTGTTATTCACTTGTAGATGCAATAGGTGATTCTTCTTTGTCCCTATCCTCATACTGTTGAAGTGAACTTGTGGCTTCATCTTCTTTAGGGCTTCCACATGTATGACTAGGTGTCCAAACTTCAAGGCATGTGAAGCAAAGTTGTTCTCTTCTCAACTAATTTTTACTCTTCTTATGATCACCTATAGGTTGCAAATCACACAGAAGCAATTCTTCTTTCCTTTCTATCTTCTTTTCTTTTTTCTCAATGACAACTTCTGATTTTTATTTTTCTTTCCTCAAATTTTTGATGTAGTTATATATATCTTTCTTTTCTGGATTCCCAATTTCATGCATTCTCAAAAAATCATCAAAAGACATATCTTTCTTAAAACGATTTATGATACCTTGGTATTCATCAATGATTCTTGTGGCCCTAGGTTCATATCTCCATTAATCATCCTGACCTTGTCTAAGATATTCAAGCAAAGAATTCATTATTTCTCTATCTTCCATGTTTCATAAGTCAACCATATATGCAAGACACCTTCTTAAAGTGGTGGTGCTTACCTTAGGGGAAAAAAAACCCTTGGTAACTCCACAAAATAAGGCGTTGAAAATATCTTCTTCAATCTTTGAAGTTCATGTCTGATCAAACCCTTTAGGCTAGCAAGATCATAGCTCTGATACCACTGTAATATCCCCAATGGGATCTGCCCTAAAACTTTGATTTTTAATTTCTAAATTTTGCCTTAGTTTTCTGCACTTTTAGTTTTCTGTTGAAACACTAAAATTCTACTCTAATTTTTTGATTTTATTTTCAGAAGTTTAAACATTCATAGGAAGCCAATAGATATGCTCAAAACATTATAATATGTATGCCAAATATGTATAATCATCAACCAAGATATTAACCATGTAAATCAATCATCCAAGGGCCAAACATGTGTCACACAAAACTGATTTTTGCATAAATAAGTTTTCTGCTCCAAAATAAATTATGCTAATTGAAAATTACATCAATTTCATGGGCTCAAACATGACAACAATGCCTAGAAATTCTATTCATATATTGTTCAACCTAGATTAGGTTATACATACCATGGATCAAGCAAAAATGACATCAAATAGTGAAATCACCCTCCTAGGGAAGTGGCACCAATCCTAGGGCATAAAATCCTAGTCAAATTTGTCCAAGACTCCTCCAAAAGTGGTGCTTAGATCTGCTTCAAATGCTGCTAGGAATTAGGGTTAAGGAAACCCTAGACAATGTAGAAATCACCTCCAAAATGCCAAAGCGCTCTTCACAAAGGTGGCACTCCAATTAGGGCAATGCCTAATGCAAAATGAGCATCAAAATACCACCCAAAAATGCTGCTCTAATCTAATCTAGAAATATGAATATGCAAATCAACTCCAAGTCTTCGTAGATCTCCAATGAAGTGCAAGTAGGTCTCCGTTATTAAACCTCCACAAAGATGAGCTAGGTTTTCATCCAACTCACTAAGAATTACAAAGGGTTTTTGTCCTTGGATTCAATCCCAACAAATGTTGCACCCAAAAGAGAAAATTTCCATGCAAAAAGATGAATGAATGATATGATGAAATGACCACAAATGACCTTCTATTTATACATAATCTTGTCTCCTTCCTCAAGGCTGACCTAGGCATGATAATCCTTTTATTTTTATTATTTTTTCTTCCCAAGTTGGGCTGAGCTCTTCAAGGCAAGATAGGCACTCAAAATAGAAATTAAAGATTTGTCTTTTGTGTTATTTTCTCCCTAAGCTGATCTCCCTTTGGGTGCCCACAAATGAGAGATATCATTATTGTATTTTATGCTATTTTTCAACTTTCCATCCTCCAAGGTCGAACCACTTAGGCATAGGATATAGCATGTTTTGACCTCAATTCAAGTCATCCTCCTTATGGTAAGGGATCATAAAATATTCTTATTTTTCCCATAGGCATTTTCCATATTTTCTCTATTTCCCATTCTCCAATTGGGTTGCTCCACCTTAGGGCAAAATATTTGACTAGTGTTGACTTCATCAAAGTTACCACAAAATTATGCCAAGTCATCCTTCATAATCCATTTTCCCTACAAAATTGGATAAGTATGAGAACTCACCAACTAGGTCATTTCCTGAGCCCTCTGACTTAACCTACAAGAATGGAAATAGGCTAGCCAACTCCACTAAGTGATCACTTTGAAAATGGGGACATTACATTGAAGATATAATCATAAGGGTTCATAATTGCTTTATTATTTGAGCATTTGGTGTCATATATGTTCATTGTCCTTGTTTAATCTAAATCAGAAAATCAGTTTCAGTAGAAAACTAGGGCAAAAATTAGAAAAAATATTTTCAGAATTTAGGGCATATCCCATTGGGGATATTACATACTTGCACAATGGACTGGTGAAGTTGTGGTAGACATGAAACACTCCAAACCAAAGTTAATATTTTCACATTGGACACACCTTGACCTCATCTGAACATATGAGGAGAAAAACATATTAGAAATTTGTATAAGAAAATGCTAAAGCAACCTATTACTATTATAAACAAGTACACAATAGATGAAATTGTAGTAACAAGTAATAAAGAAAGCAGAAAATCTGAATACTAACAACAAATACCAAAATAGTCATCAAGTGGTATCGAATCAAAGTAGGCCTTTAAGAGATTGAAATGCCATATCAGATACAAATCCTCACTAAAGGATAGCAAAGGTCAATAGAGTTACAAACCTACCAAGATAATAATTGATTGAGAATCATGAAGTCCACTGCCTTTGTTGAATCATGTGTCATGTTAAAGGGATGGAACAAATCGATTCCTACTCCAGTTGAAGACAAATTATCAGATATCAATGGTTCTCTATTTAGCAGCTCTATCCATTTAACTAATAATTATCCCAAACCTTATTTTATTTTTTATATTTACACTTTTGGAATGCATATAATGAGTGGAGATGCTCCATGAACTCTAATCATTAAACTTTTAATGCCAAGTTAAAAGTAACTTACTCAAAAAGCCTAGCAGAGCATGTGATCAAAGCCAAGGATTTATTTTCCCTATGCCTTGCACTATCAACATTCAATGACTCTAAAATTGAGGCATTTTGTAGAAATTCTAAAGATGCATGGAAGTAGAAACTGATAAATCAAAGTGCATCGCCTCCATTGTTTTGGATTGTACAACAACAAAGAGTTAACTAACTAGAAAGAACTCAATTCACACATCACATATCACACACAAATTCCTAATGATTTTTGGTCAGACCCAAAGAATGAAGTGTATGAAGAGAAATTTGCAGCCATAACAGACAATTTCCACATAACCCCATGAGAGATAAATATGCAAACAAGTATTCATAAATGCATATACAAAAGAATAGACAAACATACCATCAAAGTGACACAAGATATACCTTGGGAAAACCCTGCATAAAGGAAAAACTTAGCCTTCAAAAGCATCCACATCCATTGTATTATCTCATGAACAAAGATTACAATACATAGCCTCCATGAATACTTCTGAATCATCAAGCTCCCTAATTGCAATCCATGTGAACAAGCAAATGAGAATCATGTAACCACACATCCCAATCCATGCTTCCTCTCCTCACATATGTAACCTACAAGAGAAGCTCAATCTAGCCAACAAGCCAAACATCCAACCCCAACTACTACTCATGTGCTTTCTTTTAATAAAAAAAAACTTGCACCAAACAACTATGTGGTATTACATTACCATGTCCCTCAAAACGATGAGCTCACTAAAGCATGTCCCCTCATTTAATTATTGGTACTAAGTTTTCTCACTTTTAAATATTTTTTCCAATGTGCAACCCACATTAAATATTTTTCCCAATGTTACATACAACTTTACAAGTGGACCCAACTAAATATTTAATGTGGCTAAACACATCACCTAGATACACCACATAAATATTTATTTTACATAATTTAAGTATTCTATTTTTATGTAAGGTGTACAACACACCTTTTCCAATAGTATATGAATAATTGACATAAAACAAATACAAACCTTAAGCCTATCTGCCTTCTTGCTTCAAATCCCTACCTTCTTGTAAAGTTGCATTTGCTGTACTTGACTAATGTTCCCTATTGGACTTACAAGTGCTCTCTCAATATCCATTTCTACAAATCCAATCCTCACTGGAGATTTCAGTTGGGGGCATAAAGTTCCCTCACAAGATGTCTGATTGCCTACGAACTATAGAAGATTCGCGCCTAGAAGTATCAATTAGTAATCCTTCTAGTGGATTGCCTTTATAAAGCAAGATATCCACACTAGTCATCTCCTCTACCTTCTAACCTATTTGCTGAATGGGGTGAAGTTTTAGACTTAACTTTAATTCAATCTGTTTCAGCCATAGTATTTCTTGCCTTTAAGGAATAATGTGGATCCCTCTCTTGTTCAGGAAGGTAACATGAACTTGAAGGAATTTTAGTGCATCAAAATAAATAATGATAACCTAAAGATCTATCAATAAAAAAATAGTGCAAATATTATGAAAGGCTCACAAAATTCTCTGTTGATTCAATTGGTGAAGTAAATGTAGATTTATAACAAGCAAACAAAAATTGATTTCTATAACTATCTGCTAATAACTAACTTGTTGGTAAGAGACACTGTGTGGCTTCATAAGTGTTGTCATTGATGGCAACAAAGTCTATTCTACACATCCACAGTACATAATATGCCTATACTGGAAGTCAGATTGAAGATTATTTTGGTTCGGTGAACAAGAACAGAGTATGTAACAAGGTCTGACAATCAGTTCCATATCTCTCAGATGGTATAACTTAGTAAGTTGTGGACTTGGACAAGTCAAGAGGGGTATTATGACTATTGTATTCCAGAGATTTAGCCTCTGGTGATAAAACATGAAAAAGATATGATCATCTGAGTGTTGGGTTCCAGTTAGGTAGAGCAGACAAAGGAAGAATTGACCAACAGAGTATCAGACTTCAATCTAGATGAGTAAAATGTGTTGATCAAATAATTTGTGGCATTATACATCGTTGGCCGACATGACTAATGACTTCTATGCCTATGTTTTTAATGCACATCACTAATCAAGCATGGATTCAGCTGACTAATCAATAACTTACAAATATCTCAGGTATTCTTATTGCCGACTAAGAAGTTGTTGGAAATCCTTGATGCAGATATATATACCTAATGGATTCAAGCTTGTGAGAGAGTGGAAGTGATAGTATGAATAATTAAGTGCGAAGAAAAGCATAGACAAGTTTGAAGATAGTAATTCAAGCCCAGAATGTGACAGGAAAGTAATATTGAGTAGAGGAAGAATGAAATGTGCCATATCAGTATATTGTGCCTAACCGGAACTGAATTCCTGCATGTATAGATGTTGTTCACCAGTTTAAACACCTTGGTATCATCTATAAGCATTTGTAGACTGTAAGTCTCTTGTAGGCAGTGGGCCTCTTGTGAGTAGTGTGCTCGGGCAGTGAGCCCTAATTGGCAAGTGCCAAATTTGTACTCCTTATTCTTTTAACAGAGAATACAATCTTGGGTTAGTCACCCCATGGTTTTTCCCTTAACAGAGTTTCCACGTAAAAATCCTTGTGTTATGTGTTAATTTCTTTTTCAGTTCTTATGATTTCCTTGTTTTGATATAACACTAAATGATAAGATAAGAAAAAAAAGTAAAAATAGAAAAGTTATAAGATAACTAATTCACCCCCCTCTCAGTTATCTGCATTGTTTCCAATAATTGGTATTAGAGCTAAGTTCCTCTGAACAAGCCTAACAGCTTGAGGAAGATCTGGGAATATCAATGGATGCATATGGTATGAAAGAACAACTTCAGTCTGCCCTAGATGATCTTGAAGAATCCCACTTTGAAGTCAACAATTTGAGAGAAAGACTCAAGCAAGTTGATGATTTCATAAATGAGCTGAAAGAAAAACTTAGTAATTCTTTGAAAAAGAGAAAGGAACTACTCTAGAAATTAGCAAATTAGAATGAGGTCAATAATGTTGATGAGAATCTGAATGAACTTAGGGGTTATGAAATTCACCCAAGAAATTGAAGAAAAGAGAAAGACTGAAGATAATCTAAAACAATTCCTCAGGGAGAAAACAGAGGACTACCACAAAACGCACAGAATAATCAAGCATCTTGAATCTGATCTTGAAGAAGCTAGAGATAATGAAGAACAACTTGAGAACCAGATAGACAATCTTAAACAAGATCTTCAATCTGCAAATGAATACAAAGAAAAATTCAAGATAAGCTCAACCCAACTTGAAGTTCTTCTTGAAAGTCAAAAGAGGGTAGATGATAAGCGTGGCTTGGGATATGAGAAAGGTGAAAGATCTGGATCTACTCAGAAGAACTTTGGATCAAGAAATCAAAGAAACGGGCCTAGAAGACCTCCGGTAAGACAACCAAATGCTCAAAGATATCCGTTCTTTAATGGATACTTCTTCAATTGCAACAAGTTCAGCCATAAAGCAATCCAGTGCAGAAACATAATGAATCAAATCAATCCATCCTTCTCTTGTCAATGTTTTAGTTGCAAAAGGTATGGTCACAAATCTCATGAATGCAAAAATATGCAAATGAACAATTCTTTCAATAGTAGATGCTTTGCATGCAATAGAATTGGACATAAGGCTAATGAGTGCAGATCAAGAGGATATCATTCAAATAAGCAAAGAAATATTGTGTTACAATTGCAATGGATCCGGTCACATAGCCAGATTCTGCAGAAGCAGGAGTCAAAATAGAAAAGGTTTGGTGGATCATGATAAAAAAACAAGATAAAGGCAAAGGTAAATTAAATGTGGATGAAGTTCAAAAGGAGATGAGCAAGATTTGGGTAAAGAAGAGTACAATGAATATTGGGGATGGATCCGCACCAGAATCTAGTGCTATATTCCTTTCGAAAACTAAAAAGTAAGCTGTTGCTCAGGGGGAGCTACAGAGAAGATCCTTTTCCCCCCAACCATCTAGTGAGTGCCTGAATTTGACACATTGAGTCAGAATAAGAGGTTGCAGTTTAAAGGGTTTGAGGAGATTCATTTAAAATTCGTCTAGTCAAAATCTAACAAATCCGCATGCAGATTTGAGGAAGCTATGAGGAACTCCTGTATCGACAACTATCCAGTAAAGTAGAATTTCACAGATAGATCCGGTATGATCCAGAATTGAAATGTTTTAATTCGTGGACCTATGGCATGTTTGGAAAAGGTGAAGATATGTTGTCAACCCTCATAGACAATGGTTTTAAAGATCCGTGCAGTGATTCAAGAAAATCTCTCTCAAAATAGGGTAGCCGGATGACTTAAGTTGTGCATTTATTACAAAGGGAAATTAGGTTTTTGGGCAAGGTTAAAAGGTCTCTCTCCATCATTTGCAACACTTTGCAAGAAATCTAGCAAAACACTCAAACTCAGTTGAAGATCAAATCCAAGTACAATCTGTTCTGGTAGTTGCTCCAAACCCTAAGGCATGAAGAGGTATTTCTTTTAATCTCTCCAATCTTCGTTGATTAGAATGGCTACTCCTATGGTTGTAAATGTTTCTGAGGGACCAAGGCTAGTTTTCAAGAAACATCCTCACAAATCTATTGAGGTTGATCCTTTGGGTGCGTTTTCCTGTACCCCGTATGGCATTCTCCATGTAGAAGACATTAGGGTTTATATACATGCAAACATTGAGGACTTTGGAGACCTAAAATTGATGAATCTATACCGCAATCAGTTAAGCAGTGACAACTTTGATCAGAAAACGGAGTTCCAGACCCTAAAAGATAAGCATTTTGCACATTACATACATTTTAAATCTTTTGGAGAGGACGAATGGGTCCGGTATATCTTAAGTAGGATCCATGATAAATTCATGTGGTTAATGTTGTCTCTCAGATTTGCACCCTTGCTGAGTTGTAAAACTTGGCAATCTGGAGAAACATGGGATCTTTCTAGGTCTGTGGGTCACCTGTGATGGCAAGAGCCTCCGGAGAAGGCCGGGTTCCTGTTGATACTCCACCTAAACTGCTTATACTAAAGTCTTTGAAGAGAAAAGGGTAAGAAGGATTGCATGAAAATGAAACCTACGGTCTAAGGTGATGCACCAAAAGATCATCAGAAAATACACAGAAATGACACACTACAGAACCAGTAATAATAAGAATCCCTTACACAACCCAGCAAATCATAATCCTTGCATCATTACTTTGTAAGGAGGCTAAATAACAATAGTCCTGCAAAGGAGAAAGAGGTTTTCTCACTACCCAAAACTGATTGTTATTCCTTGCACATCTCACAACCTGCAAAAATATGTATCCCTGCATAAAGGCACCAACATGAAATACAGCTCCAAGGACAAAGAACATCACAAAGATCTGCACTAACACTAAGGACACACAATATCAAAAAAAATGGGAAGGTATAAACTGCTTATTACTGCTAAAAAGGTGTTACAATGCTGTATATCTCTGAAAATGGGTTACAAGATTGTTCACTTCTGCAAAAGAACTCAGAAAATTACAATATACAAAGTAGTGAATAGCAAGAACTGCTGAAAAATGAACAAGGAAGAAGACTATATACTTCCCAAACAGCTGTAAACATATAAACATGAACCACCTCCATTTTCGTGCATCTCATAAATGCCCTCAAAATATCTCTCTAAAGTCCTCCAAAAAGGGTTCCTAATGCATAAATGGTCAAGGCATGCCATCAACTATCATAAAGGCACCTAAAAATGTCATTGAATGCCTTTAAATGATCTTTAAGGCCATTGACATAAGTCAGATCTGTGTAATAACTCCCCTGCAGCATCATAAATATCTGATATTTTCCAAATAAATGACATAAATACACATTTTTTCTGCATTTAATTAACATTTAAATAAGTGATTTATAATTACACCACCTTAGTTAATGTTTTACAATTCAAAATTATACAAACCTATGCAGAAAAATGGCATTTATGAAATAACATTTAATTCTATATCAAGATTATGCAAAAAATGACATAAAAACGTTTGTAACTACTAGGCAAAATGGCACGAATCACATACACTTGCACTACCTCACATCTCAAGGCCATGTCAACACAATGTTACAATCCCTAGCCATTTCTGTTTTCACATACATATCACATGTCATGCCTTGAGGTCCAATGGAATACGTTTCAAAAACAACCCTTATGACTCCCATATACACATCACCATGCCTTAGCTTCCACCTCTCCACCTTGTAGTCATACTATGACATGTCTTGCAGATATAACATTCGGCCTTGTGCTTCCTCATAATGCATTTGACCTGTCCTTGAAAAAGAAACAAAAACGCAGAAAAACTCACGGCCCCATGTGTATATGATTCCTAGGTCTTAAGTCTTCCAAAAGTCTTCATCACAAGCCGCCAAGGGATAGAAATGATTTGTAAATCAAAAGGTAAAAAAAAACAATAATGAAATTAGGTTTATTCGACCCCTTGAAGAGGAAAAACCTAAAAATGACATTTCATTTGCATTTTATCTCTGTTGTTTGAGCTTGCTGCCGCGTCGCCATGGAGGGTTTGCAAGGCAAAAAAATGTCTGAATCTGGGTCATTTTTCTAAGGAAAACATGCGGTAAGTTGTTCCTCACTGAGATTCGACCTCTTCTAGTCGATTTCAGGCAGACTTTGGGCTTTTATGATTGCATTTTTACTGGTTTCTCTGTATCCTTTGTGGCTAACTATGGCCAACCATTCTGCATTACCTTGCTATGTTGAGGCCATTCTTGGAACACGGATCCCTCCATTCCCCATCGCTTTAATGCATGCTTCTTCATTGATTTTGACAGAACTGCATAGGTAAGACACTTCACAACTGGAAACTGGCATTCGTATATTTTCTGCTGTTAAGCACGACACTACAGGCCGCGAATTTACTGGTTTTGAGTATTTGTCTTTTGAGTATTTGTGTGAAATGAGTTCAAAGGTTTTCATTTTTTTTCCTTCTATCTGCATTCCGTTGGCTCCAAACGAGCCCCAGCTTGGACAAAAAAACTTGAAAATAATGACATATATGAGACATTCGTGCCTATTGAACTCAAAAAATTGCATTTCTGTCAGTTCTGGGCATTGTTTGTAACTTTTGACTATGTATTTCACTGCTAGAGGCTGTGACCTGGGGTTTTGTGAGCATCATCTTAAAAAATGAGTTAAAACTCTAGATCTTTTCCTAATTTTTTATGCATTTTTTATCTCCAAACGAGCTCCAGCCTTGACAAGCAAATGACAAAAAATGGTATCTCTGTATTATTTCTTTGTTGTCTTGTGACAAAAACTCATAAAATGACATCCTTGTCCATTCTGTTTCTTTAATTAGCTATAGAGAAATTGCATTTTCTTGTGTTGGCTGTAGATCTGAGCTTGAAAACTCCATTTTCTGTTACTTTCATTCACTGTTTCTGTGAATTCTTGCTTGAAAAAAAATTGCAATATTCTGGCTCAAAAAGAGCCCCAATTACAACACAAACTTGCAAAAGTGACACTCCTGTGCATTTTGTTCTTGAAAAAAACTATATTTTTTAGTTGCTGGCTGTATGATTTGAGCTCGAAAAAATCTATTTTCTGGGCATTGGCGAGTTCTGTGTATTCTGATATTTGTCTTTACATGAGCTTGAAAGCTCTCTACTTCTCTGTAGAGATTGAACATAGCCTAATGCTATTCCTGTAGTTTTGAACTTCTATTCTATAGCAACATAAATATAATTGTAGTCCTTTATTTGATTTGCATTGTTATTGCACCAGTTATAGCTTATGACTCTTCATGAGGTCTTTTGTAGTCATTATGGGTGTGGAATGAACACTTTGCTTTCAGATCTTTTGCTAATCTCTTTATTCTGTGACAACAAATATGCAAACTTTATACCATTCTATTGATGCTCTCTGCTTCCATTGTATTACCTATAGCTTCATGCATCTTCTTGAGATTTATGAGATGAATCCTCTTGATGTCATCTCTGATGTGGCACCAGTTGTATATGATACTCTCTTGTGTTCTTATTATCTCCTCTCCATAACACTATTACAATCATATTTGGCATGCTTAAAACTCTTGGGATTGTATTTTTGTGGCACCCATGACTATGACTATCTTGGAATGTTTGGACCTTCCCTTTGACAGTGATGCTGCTAACTTGATTAGGCTGTTCCAAGTAGTCTTTAAGCTGATACAAATTCTCCTTGGGTTAAACAGTCATATTACTCTGTGCTCATAGTTGTTCATACCTTGTAGTTTGACCTTTGCAAACCTGAAACAACTTGCTGCTTCCTCTGTCACATTGTAGTCTATTTGATGTTGTTGGCATTGATATCTCATGACTGTAACTGTTGCACCTTTCTCTGTTTGCTATGACTGTTACAGACCATTCCACAGGTATAGACCTCCAAATCGTTTATGATAGATTTATTTAGCCTTCATCATGATATCACAATGCATTTTTATATTCTGCTGTCTCAAATTCTCTGATAGAGCACTTGATCAATTTCTTTTATATCCATATCTTCCAACATCTACCATGGTTTGACTGTCATATTGCTATAGTATCTGTCTATATTTCAAACAGTCCATGCATACCTTGTGAACTTGGCTATGAATCACAAGCAACGCCAAGCCTATGTTCATCAATTTTCAACTTCAAATACCTTTACTTCTTATCAAGTTTTGAAGAATCTCTGTGCATGACAGTCCAAAACTCTCTGACAGGCCTGCATAACTGTTCCTCTTCATTCATGCCATTGCTTCTACCTTCTGAGGATCTTCACTACATTATCTTCATAGCACAATCTGTTAAGAGATCACAACATCTACTTCTCCTTCCATGACATGCTTTTATTGGCTATGACAGTCTTTATGTTTATGACTGCACCTTCTCACAAAAAGAGTATCCCTTGAATGTTTTGTGCTCTTACTGAGTGCACGTCTCAATAACTTCATCATTGTTATCATCCTCCTTATCTACTGTGACAGTCACTGTTGTATTTAACCTTTGATGACTCTGCCATAGTCTATAGAGACCCATGAAGATGTAAAAAAAATTTGAAGTGGAGCTCCTAGCTTGTAACAAGGCTTACTCAAGATGGAGAATGAAAACCCAAGCTAGCCTTGTCAAAAGCACATTGACCTTGTAGACCTAAACCCACTTGCACATATGATTGATCCTTGTTTGCCAATATGACTGCTGTCCAAACTAAAAATGGCTATCATCTTTAGGACTGTTGTGTACATCTTAAACAATCCTCTCTGCTAGTCATGCAATATATGCTGACTGTCACCTACTTATGCAATAACTATTTTTACTCCTTCTTAGCTATTCCATTGTGCCTTGCTGTCCTTTGTCCTTTATGACTGTGTATGATCATGTTGACTGCACTTGTACATGTTGTCCTATTATGACTAAAACCTCTTGAAAGCTCTGACTTGCCTCTTGGGTATGCTCCTTGAACTGTGCTTTTGCATTTGTATATTGCTTCTGAAATGTTCTATAAGGTCCATGAGCTGGGCTCAACCCTTGTGGGAGCCACATTTACCTCCACTCATAATGTAACCTGACGAATCAAACAAAAACATAATTACACCTGTATCTGCACATGAAGCAAACATGTTTAGAAAAACAAGGACCTGCAGTCGATATACTTGATTTTTTTTTCTTCTCAAAAGTTTCTGTGACACTGACTGGTTTACTGCATCTGGAAAAAACAAATTTTATATTTATAGATGTATATCATATGATGTATGATGCCTCGTCATTGATCTAACATCAGTTTTTCCAAAATTTTATGCAGATAACTAGGGGTAGCAAGGAGACAGCAGCTGGATGCGGGACATGTAGACCATACAGGACGACACAAGACATGCCAACAACATGAAGGCTCGTCATTCAGGCAATGATGAGTCACCCTACCTCATATGCATATTTGTCTTTTAGTTCTTTTATAAATGTATAGTTTGTCTTTTTTCATTTGCAATGAAACAGTTAGTCTCACGGCTTGTGTGAGACCTTATACACTTATTTTTTCAATACAAATTGCTGATCCTTTAAAAGATTTGTACAATCTCTTAATTTTTTTTTAAAATGCATCTGAATGCAACAATACAATGTAATCTTAATTTGTACCAAATATGTACATGGATAGAATGCAGCAACAATAAAAATGTACCTTTCACTCCTTCAAAAATTAAAAAGCAATGTTTGAGGTGAATCCCATTGACTGGGATTGGCTCGACATCACCATCTAGCTTAGACAGCTGGAAAGCATTATGCTGTTTGCATTCTGAAACAATGTATGGCCCACTCCAAAAAGCGTCAAACTTGGAGTGCTTCCAGGTTTGCTTTTCAACACATCCCATTTCAGCACTATGTCACCCTCCTGGAATGTTCTTGGAGATGCCCTTTTGTCAAACGACCTTTTCATTTGGGCTTGATGATGCTCTATGTTTCTCATGGCATCGTTTCTGGTTTCTTCAAGTTCAACCAGTTGAGCTAGCCTTACTGTCATAGGGCCTTCCTCTAGCATGTCCAGCTGATTTACCAAATCAAATGCTGGTAACTCAAGTGTGATAGGAAGCCTTGCTTCCCTGCCATACACTAACATGAAAGGTGAATGCCCTGTTGACTATTTTGTAGTGATTCTATCAGCCCATAGTGCTGACTTTAACTATGTATGCCAAGATCTCTGATTGCCCTCCATGGTCTTCTTGATGATTTTGATCAAGTTTTTATTAGTGGATTCTGCTTGGCTGTTGCCTTACGGATAGTAATTAGAGGATGTATTGAGATAAATGCCATTCCTTACAGCCCAATCAGAGATTTTGGAACCAACGAAAGCAAGGGCATTGTCTGAAATGATGGACTCAGGCACTGCAAATCTGATAACCAGCTCTTCATAAAAATTTAAAACAACAGACTCATTAGCTTCCTTAAGTGCGACTGCTTCAGTCCACTTAGTGAAATAATCAGTGGTTGTAAGAACCCACTTATGGCTAGCGCTGGATGAAGGGTTTATAACCCCAATAAAGTCTAATCCCCACCTCATAAAGGGTTGTTCCACCTGAACTGGTTGCAAAGGAAAGGCTGCCAACTTCTCTTTTCCGGCAAACATAGCACACTCCTTGCATTTTCTGACCCATAAGTGTGCATCTTTAAACAAACTAGGCCAATAATAGCCACCTTCATTACCTTAAGAGCTATTGCTCTAGTTGAAAAATGGCCTCCAACTGACCCTTCATGAAATTCATGCAACACTTTTTCAACTTGGTTAGGTCCAATGCATCTCAGCAATACTCCATTAAAATCCTTCCTAAAAAGCAAGTCATTAATGAGCACATAAGGTATGGACTGCAATCTGAAATACCTTCGTTTGGCTCCATCCAAGCCCTAAGGACACTCACCAGTCTGCAAGAAATGAACCATTTCTTGCACCCAATCAGCAACAGGATCTAAAACAGCTATTTGTTCTTGATCTTGCATTGATAGAACAACTTCTTGATCACGTTCTTCTTTGCTGATAACACCATCAGCAAGCTATTCACACAACCCTTTTCCTCTGACCAACTTGGTAACTTTAATGTCCACGTCATACTCCATGACCTTAGTCACCCAACCAGCCCTCTTATCACTGAGATCTTTACTTAGTAGAAATTCTTTCACGCTCGGATGAGCAACCATTAAATTAATCTTGTTACTTGATAACATGTGTTTAAACTTTTTTAAACTCTTTATAACAGCAAGTACATGTTTCTCAACAAAAGTGTACCTCAGCTCATAATCTTTCAACGCCTGACTGAAAAAGGCTAAAGGCTGTTCCATTTCTAGCTCATTTTTCTATACCAACATAGCTAAAACAGAATCAACATTACTATATGCATACAAAGTAAAATCCTTAGAAAAATTAGGATTTAGCAGTGTAGGTGCAGCAGCCAAAGCCTCTTTGATAAGCTCAAAACTTTGCTTTCCTTCTCTAGTCCAGCTGAAAGGCATGTTCTTCCTCAACATAGCAGTTAATGGATTTAACAAGTCAACAATGTTAGGGATGAATCTCCTGACGAAGTTGATCCTACCGATGAAACTTTGTAGGCCCTTCTTGTGTGCTGGTAAAGGTAGAGCCAAAATTGCACATATTCTCTCAGGATCAATGGTGATGCCTTGTTTTGACACCACGCAACCAAGTAATCTGCCCTCATGGACAACAAACACACATTTTTTGGGATTAAGTGATATCCCAAACTCCCTACACCTCTCAAAAATCTGCCTTAGGTGATTTAGTCGATCTTTGGCTTCTTTAGAGAAAACAGTAATGTCGTCAAGGTAGACTAGGATGATCTTGTACATCAGCCCCTGAAAAGCCATATCCATAGCCTTTTGAAAGGTTGCTCCAGCGTTGGACAAACTGAAAGGCATCTTTTTGTAAGCCATAGTCCCCCATTTTGTGGTGAAGGCTGTTTTGTACTGGTCTTCCTCCTTTACTAAAATTTGATTGTATCCGGAATAGCCGTCCAGCAAGGAAAACCTTTCTGATCCTGAAACTACTTGGAGTATCTGCTCCATGGAAGGTAAAGGATGACAGTCTTTCAAAGAAGCTCTATTCAAGTCACGGAAGTCTACACACAGCCTTATCTCCCCATTTTTCTTCCTAACTGACACAAGGTTGGAAACCCATGAGGTGTGCTTGATAGGAAATATTATGCAACTCTCAATCAACTTATTCAGTTCCATCTTCATGAGAAGCTCTAATTTAGGATTCAAAGGCCTCTATTTCTGCCTAACAGGCTTGGCATTAGGTTCCAACTCAATAGTGTGTTGAGCAACTAGGGATCAAACCCCTTTAAATCACCATATTCCCATGCAAAAATGTCACTAAATTCTTGGAATAGTTGAATAAATGCACATCTTTCCTTTGTTGTACATACCTTGCCCAATTTAAGGAGTTTACCTTTAAAGATCTCAAATTCTTCATAATGATCTTGCTGAACCTGTAGGCTGGACCTGGGCTTTACAACTTCATCATTAGTGTTAAAGATGGACTCTAAGGTGACCAAACCCTTTGGCATCTTGTTATTTTTCGGCTGAATGATTTGGTCACCGTACTGGTGATGTAGCTTCCCTTGGTTGGCATGAGAGAATTCAGCGTCCTCTCTCAAGAAGTTTACAATCTGCTGATCACTATCAAACACCTGCCAATGTATGTTATTATCTGGCACAGTAGGCCTAACAACAATCTTAATATGCTAATTTTTCTTACCACTACTGATTTCCTTGGAAATGTCAAATTCTGCCCCTACAGCAGCTAGCCTATCAGTGTGTTAATTCTAATTTCTGGGTATGGAGATCAAATTGAATGCATCAAAACCTTCCAAACGGTCCCATACTCTATGCTTGTAAGACTTAAGAAGATCATTTTTTGTGACATTAAGCTTTCTCACCTGATTTACAACCCGTTCACTGTCCCCATAAACTTTCAGAAAGCCAATACCTCTTTGTCTTGCCCATTCTAAGCCTTGAATTAGAGCTTCATATTCAGCCACGTTGTTAGTGCAGCTGAAACATAATCTGAAAGCTAAATAGTATTTTTCAGCCTTTAGGGAAACAAGCATGCATCCACCTCCGGCACCCATTCTACTCCTTGAGCCGTCAAAAAATAGCTCCCAGACTTCATTTTCTTGCTGCCCATTCTGCTGTTCTGCACTTTTTTCAATGTTAGGCAGAAATAAATCAGCCTTGTGCATCATATACACGCCCAAACCAACCTCGTCCAAGTGTTCACACGGCTCAACCACTTGAGTTTGATCTGCCCATTCATCAAGAAGGACCTCTGGTATGCCTTCAATCAGCGTATTGCCTTCTTGAACAACAGGCTATTCCGTTTCTGATTCACTTGCAACCAAGTTGGCATTGATGGGGCGTGTAGTGTAAGGCTCAATATGGTCTTTGGCAATGGGATCTGACTTGATAATCACCTTAGTGTTGTACCTGGTTCTGAACAACATATGAGACCAATCTGAGGACAGGTAACCTCCTATCTTTGTTGTAAAATCCCTTGACAAGCAAATGGCAAAATAAGGAGGTAATTCAATAACATATATGTCCTGCGGGATAGAGAAATTTGGGCAGGCATGTAGAGTTAAACTCAGTCCTTTGATGACACCCACTGTATTAACAGTAGCTCCATCCAGCTGAACAACTCCCTTCTCTAATGGCTCATATTCAATGCCCAACTTGTCAACAATCTGTTTGGGCATGACGGAACTGCTAGCACCTGAGTCTATCATGCAGTTATGAACTAAATGATCCCCTATGATCAAAGATATGTAAAATGGTAGGGGTTTGACCTCTGAAGCTTGCTATTCTGTATTTTTCTCAAGGTTACTTGTCAAAACAACTTTGGACTTACCTATATCAGACTCTTGAGACAGTTTTAAATTTGACAAGGTTGATTGAAGCAAGTCTTTTTGTCCACGGATACTCAGGGAATCCCACATAGTCATGGATACATTTACTTTTTTCATATGCTCAAGGATATTGAAAGCAGATGTACCTAATTTAGCTTGGCTTTTGGGGGTAGCCATGTCACCTTGAGCACAAGTTGGCTGAACTGATGGATTAAGCTATTCCTTGCCTATCAAAGGTTGATCCTTTGATAGGACTTGAGTTTTTTCAGCCTTTGATGGGTTAGAAACACCTTGACTAATGTTCGGCACTTGATGTCCATGAGTTTGAACTTTACCAGCTTGCTGCACTTCATCAATAGCCCTTTTCTTGTTGCGTGTATTGTTTGCAATTGAAGAACCAACTTGGTTCATACCGCAGAATTCTTCTCCTTGCCAGTTTAGGAGTCATGTACCTATTCCTCTTGCTGCTGAACAGGAGGTTCTACAGGTGCATTAGACTGCACTGCTGGATTGTTCTGAACCATCAGAGCTTGGTTAATCACCCCATTGGCACATGTATTTTGGTTATGGGGCTGGTTACAAGGAAAGCACCAGTCATATTCTTGAGACAAATTGTCTTGTGTGGGCACAACCTCCTTCGAAGAACTGGCAGCGTTTGGATTGTAGGCTTGATAAGGTCTAGAGTTAAAGGCTTGCCTTGGACCTTGATTATTAGGATGATAGGGTGGCCTGTTTGGCTGATTTTGCTGGTAATTAGACTGGAATGGGGGCTGATAAGGTCTGAAATTTTAACCTTGCTGCCTCTTGAGGTTCACAATCTCATTACCAAAAGATTGCAGCAGTCCTTTGATTTCTTGTAACTCAAAAGACTGAGTTTGAACAACATTTTCTGATTTATTGGGCTGCGCATTAGGTGCTGGTAACGCTGGCACAATAGGTAAAACAACTATAGGAGGCACATGCATTGGCATTAGTGGCTGAATAGTAGGGAATATTGGCAAAGGAGGCCTAGGGGCAATTTTACCAGCCTGTATGAGGCTGTTCTCAGCTCTTATGGCTATGGCATAAGCCTGTGGTAAGGAATTTCCTCTCATAGATTGAATCATGATAGAAATATCGTTGTTTAAAGCTCTCAAATAATATAAGAAAGCATGGTCAGCTGTAGGCCTTATCGTTGGTGGGATTCTGTCCCACGTCTTTTGGAAACGGTGGTTGAAGTCTGACATAACTTCATGAGGAGCTCTTTTAATTGTAGACAGTTGTTCCACCAATGACAGATGGTCTGATTTGTCTTCGAAGAAGCTACACAACTCCTCTCCCAAACGATCCCATGAATCTATGGAGTTCACCAGCAGGTTTCTAAACCACTGCAAAGCCTTCCCTTTGAGAGAAGCTGCTAATAACCTGATTGCGACATTCTCTTCTGTCACATGATGGACAACACACAGGTTTGTAATGTCTTTTATGTGTTTAGCCGGAGTAGTTTGATCTTCACCATTAAAATATGGTAAACTTTTCAAGGCAGCAATAGGAATATCATCATGCTAAGTTAAATTCAGTGCGCTTCCCTGGTTGAATGCAACAAAAGGCTGATTTCTAACTGCATGAATCATTGTAACTGGGATTCTTGTGACAATATGACTTCCAACAACAGGAGGAGTAGACTTGGCTCTCCTAGAATAGACATGAGTCTTCTTGGGTTTCTCAGTTGTTATCCCTCTTCTCTTAGGTGGGGATAATTGCAAATATTCAAAAGATGAAGAACTGCTTCTGGTTTGTATTCTTCTCATAAGCAGAAATATACTGATTTTGCTAAACCAAAGCTCAGAGTCGCCAGATATGCAGGTTTTAACCTCTTACAGGTCTGAAAATCACTGGCTGCACATCAAAACTAGCAATAAAAGGTAATATTTGAACTGTTTCTAATTCCACGGTCCCACCAAGCATGCCAAAAACTGTTGTCTCTTAGATTTGTACCCTTATTGAGTTGTAAAACTTGGCAATCTGGAGAAACATGGGATCTTTCCAGGTCTGTGGGTCACCTGTGATGGAAAGAACCTCTAGAGAAGGCCCGGTTCCTGTTGATACTCCACCTAAATTGCTTATACTAAAGTCTTTGCAGAGAAAAGGGTAAGAAGGATTACATGAAAATGAAACCTACTATCTAAGGTGATGCACCAAAAGATCATCAGAAAATACACAGAAATGACATACTACAGAACCAGTAATAATAAGAATCCCTTACACAACCCAGCAAATCATAATCCTTGCATCATTACTTTGTAAGGAGGCTAAATAACAATAGTCCTGCAAAGGAGAAAGAGGTTTTCTCACTACCCAAAACTGATTGTTATTCCTTACACATCTCACAACCTACAAAAATATGTATCCCTGCATAAAGGCACCAACATGAAATACAGCTCCAAGGACAAAGAAAATCACAAAGATCTGCACTAACACTAAGGACACACAATATCAGAAGAAATGGGAAGGTATAAACTGCTTATTACTGCTAAAAAGGTGTTACAATGCTGTATATATCTGAAAATGGGTTACAAGACTATTCACTTCTGCAAAAGAAATCAAAAAATTACAATATACAGAGTAGTGAATAGCAACAATTGCTGAAAAATGAACAAGGAAGAAGACTATATACTTCCCAAACAGCTGTAAACAGATAAACATGAACCACCTCCATTTTCGTGCATCTCATAAATGCCCTCAAAATATCTCTAAAGTCCTCCAAAAAGGGTCCCCAATGCATAAATAGTCAAGGCATGCCATCAACTATCATAAAGGCACCTGAAAATGTCATTGAATGCCTTTAAATGATCTTTAAGGCTACTGACATAAGTCAGATCTGTGTAATAACTCCCCTGCAACATCATAAATATCTGATATTTTCCAAATAAATGACATAAATACACATTTTTTTTGCGTTTAATTAACATTTAACTAAGTGATTTATAATTACACCACCTTAGTTAATGTTTTACAATTCAAAATTATACAAACCTATGCAGAAAAATGGCATTGATGACATAACATTTAATTCTATCTCAAGATTATGCAAAAAATGACATAAAAACATTTGTAACTCCTAAGCAAAATGACACGACTCACATACACTTGCACTACCTCGCATCTCAAGGCCATGTCAACACAATGTTACAATCCCTAGCCATTTCCGTTTTCGCATACATATCACATGTCATGCCCTGAGGTCCAATGGAATACGTTTCAAAAACAACCCTTATGACTCCCATATACACATCACCATGCCTTAGCTTCCACCTCTCCACCTTGTAGTCATACTATGACATGTCTTGCAGATATAACATTTGGCCTTGTGCTTCCTCATAATGCATTTGACCTGTCCTTGAAAAAGAAACAAAAAGGCAGAAAAACTCATGGCCCCATGTGTATATGATTCCTAGGTGTTAAGACTTCCAAAAGTCTTCACCACGGGCCACCAAGGGATAGAAATGATTTGTAAATCAAAAAGTAAAAAAAAACAATAATGAAATTAGGCTTCTTCGACCCCTTGAAGAGGAAAAACCTAAAAAAGACATTTCATTTGCATTTTATCTCTGCTGTTCGAGCTTGCTGCCACGCCGCCATGGAGGGTTTGCAAGGCAAAAAAATGTCTGAATCTGGGTCATTTTTCTAAGGAAAACATGCGGTAAGTTGTTCCTCACTGAGATTAGACCTCTTCTAGTCGATTTCAGGCCGATTCTGGGCTTTTATGATTGCACATTTTTACTGGTTTCTCATGCTTCCTTTGTGGCTGACTATGGCCGACCATTCTGCATTACCTTGTTGTGTTGAGGCCGTTCTTAGAACACGGATCCCTCCATTCTCTGTCTCTTTAATGTATGCTTCTTCACTGATTTTGACAGAACTGCACAGGTAAGACACTTCACAACTGGAAACTGGCATTCGTATATTTTCTGCTGTTAAGCATGGCACTATAGGCCGCAAATTTACTGGTTTTGAGTATTTGTCTTTTGAGTATTTGTGTGAAATGAGTTTAAAGGTTTTCATTTTTTTCCTTGTATCTGCATTTCTTTGGCTCCAAACGAGCCCCAGCTTGGACAAAAAACTTGAAAATAATGACATATATGAGACATCCGTGCCTATTGAACTCAAAAAACTACATTTCTGTCAGTTCTGGGCATTATTTGTAACTTTTGACTATGTATTTCACTGCTAGAGGCTGTGACCTGGGGTTTTGTGAGCATCATCTTAAAAAATGAGTTAAAACTCTAGATCTTTTCCTAATTTTTTATGCATTTTTTTATCTCCAAACGAGCTCTAGCCTTGACAAGCAAATGACAAAAAATGGTATCTCTGTATTATTTCTTTGTTGTCTTGTGACAAAAACTCATAAAATGACATCCTTGTCCATTCTGTTTCTTTAATTAGCTATAGAGAAATTGCATTTTCTTGTGTTGGCTGTAGATCTGAGCTTGAAAACTCCATTTTCTGTTACTTTCATTCACTGTTTCTGTGAATTCTTGCTTGAAAAAAAAACTGCAATATTCTGGCTCAAAAAGAGCCCCAATTACAACACAAACTTGCAAAAGTGACACTCCTGTGCATTTTGTTCTTGAAAAAAACTATATTTTTCAGTTGCTGGCTGTATGATTTGAGCCCAAAAAAATCTATTTTCTGGGCATTGGCGAGTTCTGTGTATTCTGATATTTGTCTTTACATGAGCTTGAAAGCTCTCTACTTCTCTGTAGAGATTGAACATAGCCTAATGCTATTCCTGTAGTTTTGAACTTCTATTCTATAGCAGCATAAATATAATTGTAGTCCTTTATTTGATTTGCATTGTTATTCACCAGTTATAGCTTATGACTCTTCATGAGGTCTTTTGTAGTCATTATGGGCGTGGAATGAACACTTTGCTTTCAGATCTTTTGCTAATCTCTTTATTCTGTGACAACAAATATGCAAACTTTATACCATTCTATTGATGCTCTGTACTTCCATTGTATTACCTATAGCTTCATGCATCTTCTTGAGATTTATGAGATGAATCCTCTTGATGTCATCTCTGATGTGGCACCAGTTGTATATGATACTCTCTTGTGTTCTTATTATCTCCTCTCCATAACACTATTACAATTATATTTGGCATGCTTAAAACTCTTGGGATTGTATTTTTGTGGCACCCATGACTATGACTGTCTTGGAATGTTTGGACCTTCCCTCTGACAGTGATGCTGCTAACTTGATTAGGCTGTTCCAAGTAGTCTTTAAGCTGATACAGATTCTCCTTGGGTTAAACAGTCATATTACTCTGTGCACATAGCTGTTCATACCTTGTATTTTGACCTCTGCAAACCTGAAACAACTTGCTGCTTCCTCTGTCACATTTTAGTCTATTTGATGTTGTTGGCATTGATATCTCATGACTGTAACTGTTGCACCTTTCTCTGTTTGCTATGACTGTTACAGACCATTCCGTAGGTATAGACCTCCAAATCTTTTATGACAAATTTATTTAGCCTTCATCATGATATCACAATGCATTTTTATATTCTGCTGTCTAAAATTCTCTGATAGAGCACTTGATCAATTTCTTTTATATCCATATCTTCCAACCTCTACCATGGTTTGATTGTCATATTGCTACAGTAGCTGTCTATATTTCAAATAGTCCATGCATACCTTGTGAACTTGGCTGTGAATCACGAGCAATGCCAAACCTATGTTCATCAATTTTCAACTTGAAATACCTTTACTTCTTATCAAGTTTTGAAGAATCTTTGTGCATGACAGTCCAAAACTCTCTGATAGGCCTGCATAACCGTTCCTCTTCATTCATGCCATTGCTTCTACCTTCTGAGGATCTTCACTACATTATCTTCATAGCACAATCTTTTAAGAGATCACAACATCTGCTGCTCCTTCCATGACATGCTTTTATTGGCTATGACAATCTTTATGTTTATGACTGCAGCTTCTCACAAAAAGAGTATCCCTTGAATGTTTTGTGCTTTTACTGAGTGCATGTCTCAATGACTTCATCATTGTTATTGTCCTCCTTATCTACTATGATAGTCACTGTTGCATTTAACCTTTGATGACTCTGCCATAGTCTATAGAGATCCATGAAGATGTAAAAAAAATCTGAAGTGGAGCTCCTAGCTTGTAACAAGGCCTACTCAAGATGGAGAATGCAAACCCAAGCTAGCCTTGTCAAAAGCACAGTGACCTTGTAGACCTAAACCCGCTTGCACATATGATTGATCCTTGTTTGCCAATATGAGTGCTGTCCAAACTTAAAATGGCTGTCATCTTTAGGACGGCTATGTACATCTTAAACAATCCTCTCTGCTAGTCATGCAATATATGCTGACGTCACCTACTTATGTAATGACCGTTTTTACTCCTTCTTAGTTGTTCCATTTTGCCTTGCTATCCTTCGTCCTTTATGACTATGTATGATCATGTTGACTGCACTTGTACATGCTGTCCTATTATGACTAAAACCTCTTGAAAGTTGTGACCTGCCTCCTGGGTATGCTCCTTGAACTGTGCTTTTGCATTTGTATATTGCTTCTGAAATGTTCTGTAAGGTCCATGAGCTGGGCTCAACCCTTGTGGGAGCCACATTTACCTCCACTCATAATGTAACCTGACGAATCAAACAGAAACATAATTACACCTATATCTGCACATGAAGCAAACATGTTTAGAAAAACAAGGACCTATAGTTGATATACTTGATTTTTTTTCTTCTCAAAAGTTTCTGTGACACTAACTGGTTTTCTGCATCTGGAAAAAACAAATTTTATATTTATAGATGTATATCATATGATGTATGATGCCTCGTCATTGCTCTAACATCAGTTTTTCTAAAATTTTATGTAGATAACTAGGGGTAGCAAGGAGACAGCAGCTTGATGCAGGACACGCAGACCATACAGGACAACACAAGACACACCAACAACATGAAGGCTCGTCATTCAGGCAATGATGAGTCACCCTACCTCATATGCATATTTTTCTTTTAGTTCTTTTATAAATGTATAGTTTGTCTTTTTTCATTTGCAATGAAACAGTTAGTCTCACGGCTTGTGTGAGACCTTATACACTTATTTTTTCAATACAAATTGCTGATCCTTTAAAAGATTTGTACAATCTCTTAATTTTTTTTTAAAATGCATCTGAATGCAACAATACAATGTAATCTTAATTTGTACCAAATATGTACATGGATAGAATGCAGTAGCAATAAGAATGTACCTTTCTCTCCTTCAAAAACTGAAAAGCTCTGCCTGATTGAGCTAGTAGTGAAATTTAGGTAACAGTTAATGAGGCCTTTCAAAATAACCAAAGATACCATCAAAGCTGTAACTGGTTTGCACACCATTGGTGGGTTGCTGCTCTTAAGTCTGTGAAGAATCAAATAGTATCTGAAGCCACAGGTTCAAAATATGATAAGAGGGCAATGATCATTGATGACATCACTGATCCAGATGTCAAGTTTGCCTCAATTGTGATTGGATACAAGATTTACCATTCAAGTAGAGAAAACTTTGTAACCGGTACTGCCATCTACATTGCATACCAGATGCTAAGAGAGAATGTAGATTATGACCTGTGTGAATTCCTGTTGAATCAGTTGCTGGAGAACCTACAAAAGATCAAGAAAGACAAAAAGAACTCTTTCAAATATGGTGATTTGGTGTTATGCTTATTTTTCTACTTCATGAATGAGTTACCAGGCTCCAAAGGTCTGATCTAGGAAAATGACAAACTGGTTTTTATTCAGATCAGGGATTACTTGTATGAACTTGGTGACACTCAAACTCGGAAGATAGCTCTATGGGGTTACTTCAAAAACTTCTAGAGCATGATGCAAGTAAGAGAAAGAATTTCCAAAACAGTAGTGGAGAAGTACAAAGACACAGTTTTCTTTATGGTAGATACTGATCAGTGCCTAATAGAGATAGTTGAGCCAAGGACAATATTGATATTGCCCATGGGCTACGAGGTTGATGGAAACATATTGGAGACTCATATTCAACATTTACTGAGTCAACCCAAAGACCCCAAAGTAGAGAGGTTTGGTACTTTTGAAGAATTAAACATAAAACTACTTGTTGAACTAAGAAGGCCTGAGATAAAAAGAAAGGTGAGAAAAGAAGTTGAAGCATTGGCTGAGAAAATTGGCATCACCAGAGAAGCTATTATTGCAAACAGAGAAAGAATAGAGGAAATTGAGAAAGAAAAAGAGGAAGCAAAGAAAGAATAGGTTCCGGTAGAAGCTTCCACCCGGACTAGAACTACTAGGAGTTCTACCTCTAGGAGTTCTAAAGCTACAAATCCGGAAGCCCATTCATCTGCAAAAGAAAACAAAAAGAAATCCAAGGCCAAAAGAGCCTATGTGAGTCTCAAGGATGATGATGAGACTGAGTCAGATGTAGAGATTAGAGATTGAAGAAAGCAAAAGTAAAATCCCCTAAGATTGATGTGGAGTAGAAGTCAGCAGAGTATGTTGAGAAGCCTACTCTTTCTATTGATGATATCATCAAGGCAGTTACTGTGAATGGGAACCTGCAACCGATGACATAGTTCTATGATGAATACAATGATGCTGACAAGAGAATTCTGGAGGAAGCTACTGTAAGGTATTTGAATATCTATAACAAAGCATTCATTGAAATAATTTCATTAATTCCAAAAAGCCTAGAAGATGTATTGGATCAAAGAAAAGAGAATGCAAAAGTAAAAGACTTGAAGATTCGGGAGCATATAGTGATACAACTATGTCCCTCTATCACTCCAAAACAAATGGACATGGTTTTTAAGGATTGTAAAGATGATTTTCGAAGCAAGTCTAGGATGAATAAACTCACGGTTGGAGAAACTGACCAAATAGAAAATGAAACAAAAGAAATTCTCTGGAATGCCTTGAAGAAATTTAATCTTCCCATTACAGAGGAAACATATGAAGAGCCTTCTAACATGGATGTTGAAGGATTAAAGAAAAATGATGAAGAGTCATCTAAGGCACTAGATTCCTCTATTCCGGAAGAAGGACAGAAAGAAGAAACATTTTCTGACAAGGATGTCGAAGGATTAAAGAAAAATGATGAAGAGCCATCTAAGGCATTAGATTCCTCTGTTCTGAAGGAGGAAGGATAGGTACAAGAAACAAATATCAATAAGCAAGTTAGTCCGGATGCCCCCAAAAGGAAGGAACTAGAGTCGACAAGAGACACTGCAGAGACAGTACATAATTTCCTAGACAAAGAAATAATGGAGCTAGATGAACCTGAGTTAATTCAAGGGCCACTAAACTTTGATTTCTCTCTCCAGTTCAGATAATAAAAGTAGCATCTTTTGCTCAGGCCAACGCAAAAGAGAAACTTCTAAAATGACACATGGAGGATTGTGAGTTGTAGGAGATTGCATCTGGGATGCTCAAGAAGATTATGCCAACCTATCAAAAGGATCCTTCTACCTCTCCATCTGGTAATCTGAAAAACTTAGTCAATTATGTTAACACTCATTTTGAATCCTTAGAGAAATTGGCAGAAACTAAGGTCCAGAAGGAGTTCTTGGGAAAGAGGTTTAGTGAAGTACAAGGGCTAATTGCTAATGATAGAAGAACCTTAGGCATTGGCATAAAGAGCCTTGAAAACAATCTTAAGGATGGTGGGGACATATACAAATTTTGTTTTTGGCCCCAAGTGATAGAGGACATCGAAAAGAAAGTGAAAGAACAAGAAGGAAAACTATCAAGTTTATCTCAGAATTTTGATCCCCTTACTACCTCTCTGGTGAATCATGAATGTCAAGCTATTGCTATAATAAATAAAATTAAAGAACTAGTTAAAGAGAAAAAGAACATAATGGATAGAATGGGTGAGCTCAGAGGGATAATCATCCCTAAGTTAGAGACAATGCATGATGCCTTGACAGAGGCACAAAGTACAGTCCGGACCAGTGATCCAACAGACTTAAAGAGGGCAGAAGCATATGCATTTTTGTTAAGTGGACACATCTCCATTTTGGATAGAATGAAGAGGAGTTGGGCCACATAAACTTTATAGTTGAAGACAACCTTTGCAGATATACTTAAGTATATGTAAGTATAACATATGATTTGTATATACTTATGTGGCCATGTATATAATAGTTTTTGCACAATTTTGTATGCGGATTCCACCCTTTGCCATTGATGTCAAAGGGGGAGTGAATAATAGTGAAAAATGAGGAATCCAGTAAAAGGGGAGCTCTGGTAAAGTAGTGTAAAGAAACAAAGCACAAGCAAATGGGGAGTTACTGTGACAGTCATTTTTCACTAAGTGTTGCCATCAATGCCAAAGGGGGAGATTTTTGGCAAGAGACACTGTGTGGCTTCATAAGTGTTGTCATTGATGGCAAAAAAGTCTATTCTACATATCTGCAATATATAATATGCCTATACCAGAAGTTAGATTGAAGATTATTTTGGCCTGGTGAACAAGAACAGAGAATGTAACAAGGTCTGACAATCAGGTCTGGTTCTCTCAGATGGTATAACTCAGTAAGTTGCGGACTTGGACAAGTCAAGAGGGGTATCATGACTATTGTATTCCAAAGATTTAGCCTTTGGTGATAAAACATGAAAAAGATATGAGCATCTAAGTGTTGGGTTCTGTTAGGTCTCAAAAATGCAAGTTGCTAATCCTAAGAGGATGCCAGGCTCTATGTTTGGATTTGCAACGTTTTTGAACTAACTTGACGAAATCAACCTTCAAGGTTTGATGATTTCCTACACTTTAGGTCCTGCTACACCTAGGTGGGTGAACCTTGAAATATTAAAGCAGTCTGAGTGTGGATGAGTGGACTAACTAGATCTATCTACAATGGCATAGGATGTAAGATAGATGAAAAAGAAGCTGACTACTTAATTCTATGTATAATGTTTAATAAATGATTGGCAGAAATTGTATAAGCAATATCAAGGTAAAAGGTTTTAAATAATGAGTTGAATGTGACTAGTGCCTTGTTGGGTAACAGAGTCAATTTGAAGGACCTAGACCAGTAGTTTCTTAATGGTAATAATTCTAATTGCTTGGCACAGTTTTGGTTTATAGCTTGTATAAACGTGCAAGAAAGTGATTGATAAACTCTTCTTAGCAATCCAACCAATATAATCAATTATCTTATAATTCACCAGAACGTATTTTAATCCTTACTTGAAGGAACCAAATGAAATGAATGGGCAAGATTAACAGATAATATTTTACTGGAGACAGAATGGTAATCCTAATTGTATGGCTCTACTTAGTAATCCCAACTTACTACTTCCAGGCTACTGTGACTAAATTAGAAGGGTTTAATTCCTCAGATGGACACCAACCAAATTAATCACACAGATACAGCAAGTGTGTAATGATAGATTAACTATATACTTGATATCTTAATCTGAATAACAAGGAAATGCAGAAATGGAGACAGCCACACAATTGAATATTTTCAACAAGCAACTGATACCAAAATAGAAATACTGAATCAGAGAACTTCAAATTTCTTCTTCAAATAAAATATGCAACATAGTCACTTTGAGACATTGTATATTATGTATATATGAATATCTTCTACTGCTGATGATCATTTCAGCATCGATTGTTTGAACTTATATAGATATTTCTATGAAGAGATACAACTCTTCCATAAGTCTCTTGGGAACTTAACAAGTATTAACAACAATTACATAAGCGTAATTAGGCTCTATTCAGCCATAAATAAACTTTAGCCAGATGATCTAGATACTCTTGATCACGGTGAGAATCAGTAAGCTCAATAGTGCTTCTGGTAATTACATCAAGAGTAACCATCTCCTCCAATTGTTTGCAAGCTTCTTTAGATGCAGAGGCTTTATCTTTCAGAGCTCCTGTGGCTTTGTGCAATATAACCTGACAATCAATAGTCCATTCTTCTTTGCTCTTCACCTCTCCGTTATCTTTGAATATCCAGGGCACTCCTGCGCCTGAGGCATCAGTCCCTTCCTTAGCATCAGCTTTAAGTTTGTCATAATAATTCTGGTGTTGTTTGAACAATGCTCTTGCATCAGAGATGTCTGTACCATCAGTGGCACTTTTGTTTTGTAACTCAATCATCTTTTCCTGTATCCTCTTATCAAGCCTTTCATGTTCTTTGACTGCTTTATGATTTTCTGAGTAGTTATCCCAAAACTAGTTTAACCATCGTACCATATTTGCATACCTGCTCTGCAGTATTGTAACAAATGCATCTATTTGAATTTGTGTGGCCTGATCAGGGGATAATGCCTGAATGCCCTGAGAGCTCTCGCCTTGAGTTATTCTTTTTGTGGACTGGCCAAAAGTGCTCTTAACAGCATCCTTCAAGTAATCATTTTCTTTTGTTAATCTCTCACAATTCAGTTTATAAGAATCTCTTTCTTTGATCAGCATCTGAGCTTGTGCTTTATTTAACTTTGCAACATTGATACCAATGTCTGCAGTAATTATAGGGTCAGTTTCACCTGCTCTGAAAGTCATAACATGGCCAAAAGTTTTTTCAGTGTCTATGATGGCCGTCTTCTTATGGGGAGGATACAACGCCCATATCATCAAAGAATTTTCATCATTATTGTATCTAGTCCCCATATATACTTCATTAACTCCTTCTGGAGTAAGCTTATACTTGTCATTAGCACTATTCAAAAAGCTATCAAAAACCAAAGCAAAATTTAAATCTAAACCAGGAAAAATCATAACCCCTGCATCCTTGAGCAACTGTCTACCCTTGCTAGGTGTCATGTCTTTCATTTCTTTATCCACTGTTTCCTTCAACATATCTAATAACTATTTTTCATTATCAGCAGAAACATCATCTACTGACTCTCTAATTTCTTTTCCCTTGTATTTATACAGGAATGATTTAAATTCCTTTGACTGAATGAATGTATCATCTGAAACGAAAGAATCATAAGCCTTTTGGCATGGATCTTCATCAGCAGACCCCTCCTCATCATGTATCACAACTGGAGGCTGATATTGTTGCATTTTTCTTTTAGACATTTCTATTGTTTTATCTTGTGGCTGCTCTTGCTCAGTCAATTCTTCATCTTCAGAGGATACCACTTCAACTTCTGCCAACTGCTTTTTCTTTTCATTTAAATCTCTGTTATATTTCTCTACCACCAAGTCGACTTCAGCCTCTTCCAAATTTCTAATGACATCATCATGTGGATAATGTATGTGCATGTATCCACTGAGATTTTGTTTTCTTCTTGCAGAGTCAATGAAACCTTCAGGGTCAAACCCTTTCCTCGCCTCAGCAGTCACCATGTTATAATGCATTAGTTTATCCAAAATGAGATTGTATCCTTCTTTCGAAACCACAGTAAAATCACCAAAACACAAAGTGCTGGGCATGAATGATTGTTTATCATGTGAACTTAGATGCATCACATTCGAACAATGCATTTGCCTAATTATTTCTAAATATGCAAGTCTGTCAGGGACAATTTTAGGCAATATGAATGGAGTATCCTCAAATCCATAAACTCTGATCATAGTGGCATCCTCAAAGCAGTACCAATCTCCCCAATTATGAGTGACAGTAGGGGGACCACCAAAATCTTTAGGTCTGAGGAACCTTTTTATTTCATTTGAAATTGAATATTCACAGGGGTGGTTGAAATACCTATATAGCACTTTAACACAATGCTCTTCAAATTGAGCATAGCTGGAGTTGGCATACCTGCTATCCCAGATTCTGGTCCACATTTGTACAGGTATCTTTTCCCCTTTCTTATCCGCAGCAACAACTTGAAACTCACTTGGCCACAATCCTACTTCCTGGCCATAGTATAACACCATATGCATAAGCATCGAGTAATGCTCAAAAGAGCATGCTGGAGCATTGTTTTTTATTGCAGATAGACCAGAGTCTATTCTAGTAGCAACATAGGAGGCATAATCAAATTGTCTGGCATTGTGACATTGAATATCAGAGGCTATGACCATCAGAGGAATAGTCATGAACTCAGGGACCTCTGAGCCAAGGACTTGGCCTATTGAATAGTAAGTATATTGTATGTATGGTTCAAAAATGGCTACATGAAAGGGAGGGCCATCATTCTCAGTCAAGGGTATCACTTCTCCTTCAATCTTGGGCCTATGAATGGGTAACCTCCATCCATTGTAAGTTGTATCCATTCTCCAATATTCTTTATCCAAATCTTCATAAACAATAGGGACAGTGCACAAATCATCTAAATCATACACCTCACAAATAGCATTTTTTGACAGGTGTACAATTGGTTCTCCTTGAGGGTTGCAGATAGCTTTCAGGCCTGAATTGTAATGTCTGGCTAGCAGTTGAAGGAGTTCTACATTCAAGAATACATTAGGTACAACCAGTTTGCCTAAATTCATGTGCCATGGGTTTGACACAGGAGCATTTCTAAACCGTCTATTATAGTGAAATTTGAAAAGCTCATACCCCCGAATTGGGGTCCAAATATCTCCCAGGCGTTTATGTTTATCTTCCAGTTTTTCTACTTCTGCTCTGAGTTGGGCAGATCTCCTGGCCTTGGGAGTTGACCCAAGCAATTGATCAATTAGGTCCTGATTTAATTTTCTATCTTTCACTTTCTCTTCAAGGGTTTGATCAGTTTTTTGTTTTTTAGGCTTACTGGTTTCCCCTTGTGACTTTCTTCCTTTTCCCTTTCCCTGATTTTCCATTTTAAAACTTTGGCAGGAAATTCAAATACAAGCAATATAATGGTTTGTGTAGGTGTACCTGTTGTTCGGTGGCTGGAATTGGAAGCCTCTGCTTTTGCCCTAAGAATTCCTCTGTATTCTCCTCTCGGATGGTTTTTTGCAATTATAATGATCGTATGAATTTCGTAATCGTTTGCATTAATCACCTGATCAATTCAATGTTCATCGCTGTGAAGTGTCACATCGCCATAACTCTGCTTATCGGCGTGATTTTTGAAATGTCTGGGCAACCTCAACGTTTTTTATGGCGCGAACAGTCAATCGGTGTGACTTCTCTCATCGCCAAGTATTTTAGATCTCTCCGCGATATAGCAAGTCCCACCGATATGATTTGCTTATCGGGATGATTAATACTATCAGGGTAATAAATTTATGTTCTCCCGATCTTTGTTGTCTCGCCGATAGTCATTTTCATATATGAACTTTATCTTTATCGGAATGACATACACTATCGGGATAGCTAAATCAAGATATCCCGATCCAAATCATCTCCCCGATGGCCCTTTTCATATCCTTCATCGGACAGAGTATGTTGAAGTGTTACCGATGCCTTTTGATCGCCGTGACTTGTGAATCGGCGAGACCTAATTCCCTTATCCCGATATGCTGAGTTATCCCGATAGATGTGTATCGCTGTGAGTCTCGCCGAAAGCTTTCTTATCGCTAAGACTCTAACCATCGGAAGCTTAGCTGTTTGCTATCCCGATAGTTTATTTCTCGCCGATGACTATTTACTTCATTACCCCCACAGGATGTTCGGTGAGACTCCTGCCGAAATGCTTCATCGGTATGATATATACCATCGGGGCAACTTTTAAGAAGTTATCCGATAGATATTTGTCATACCGATCAGCATGACCACTTGCCTTTCTTGCCGATGTAATGTCATCGGCATTACTCACTCCATCGGTGACTTCCATGATTATTCTTCCGATCTCTATTCTCACGCCGATGGTTGTTTTCAAACGATTCCTTATGTATCGGTGTAAGCAACACAACCTCTTGCCGATGGATTGATTTTGATGAAATTTGGCACTGCTCATCCATAGACACCTTGTGAGAAACAATTTTTTATTATGGTCTTTTTGGGATATTCTTTAGGATTTATTCAAATATGATGGGGCAAGGAGATAGTAAAAATTTCAAATTTTTACTGTGCTAACAGGTTTCAGTCAGGCAGAGCAGACAAAGGAAGAATTGACTAGCAGAGTATCAGACTTCAATCCAGATGTGCAAAAGGTGTTGATCAAGCAATTTGTGGCATTATACATCATTGGCCAACATGACTAATGACTTCTATGCCTACGTTTTTGATGTACATCACTAACCAAGCATGAATTCAGCCGACATATCAATAACTTGCAAATATCTCAGGTATTCTTGTTGCCGACTAAGAAGTTGTTGGAAATCCTTGATGCGGATATATATACCGGATGGATTCAAGCTTGTGAGAGAGTGGAAGTGATAGTATGAATGATTAAGTGCGAAGAAAAGCAGAGACAAGTGCGAAGACAATAATTCAAGCCCAGAATGTGATAGGAAAGTAATATTGAGCAGAGGAAGAATGAAATGTGCCAGATCAGTATATTGTGTCTAACCGAAACTGAATTCCTGCATGTATAGATGTTGTTCACCAGTTCAAACACCTTAGTATCATCTATAAGCATTTGTAGACTGTAAGTCTCTTGTAGGCAATGGGCCTCTTGTGAGAAGTGTGCTTAGGCAGTGAGCCCTAATTGGCAAGTGCCAAATTTGTACTCCTTATTCTTTTAACAGAGAATACAATCTTGGGTTAGTCACCCCGTGGTTTTTCCCTTAACAGGGTTTCCACGTAAAAATCCTTGTGTTATGTGTTAATTTCTTTTTCAGTTCTTATAATTGCCTTGTTTTGATATAACACTAAATGATAAATTAAGAAAAAAAAGTAAAAATAGAAAAGTTATAAGATAACTGATTCACCCCCTCTCAGTTATCTGCATTGTTTCCAACATAACTAATTGTTAACTAAACAACAATTAACAATGTTCATTATTCTTTCAGAACTTGGCATTGTATCTTTACTATAAAATGTGCTTTCCTTATATTTTATGACAAATGAATCTCCATACTATTTGGATTGTGTCCTCTCATAATCTACCATGTCAACTCCCATATCATATGCAAAATTTTCCCTCCCTCTCTCTTGAACCCTGAATATTCCCTCGATGTTAAGTGCTTGTGAAGACCATCTTTTGGTTTTTGGTGCTTGTAAACTGCTTACTGTCTTTTCCACCATTGTTGTTACTCATAGACTTATCAACCCTGGACTCGTCATTTGTTCCTGATGGTTTACACGGGTCTCAAATAGTCCACCTAATAAATCCAGAATGGTCAGTTAGTTCATCACCAGTTACGCCTTTTCTTGGATTGGTGATCGTCAAATTACAAGAATCTATCAAGTCACCTTTTCTTGCATTCAAGTGACGGTTTTTCAACTTTTAAATTCCTTACTGGCAATGAAGAAACTGAGAACCCTAATTATTTTCCTTGTCTATTAGGTACAATGCCAAGGGACATACTATAGCATGCAAACTTACATGATCTGGATGTAGAACATACAAATGAACACCAACAAGATGACTCCTTTTTCAAAGGTTTGTTATGATCAGAAATCTCCTGCATTGATCCATGCTCTTCAGACTGTTGCATGCTATGATCTTCTATCTTATGAAGCATGCATTCCATATTTGATGATACATTTTTCACATTTTGTTCTTTTCCATCTTTATTTCCTTTGTTTCCATGAGGTTGGATAGTCTCTGCGTTCAAAGCTTTTACTCTTTTTGGCTTAAGTTGTCTTTCTTCCTCCCTAACTTCACAATCTACCATGCATAACTTCACAATCTACCATGCACTTTGTTTCTATCACGCCTCCATGGGTTGCCTTTCCTTCTTTGCTCTCCATGAGTTTCCTTTTCTTGGTCGCCTATTGCTGGACCTTAAACTTACCTTCTCCATTCATACTTTCCACAACATATTTTTGGTTAATTTATCATTAGTTATAATTTTGAATCCATGACCTGTTCTCTTTGATTTCATTGACAGCAAATGAACCCCTTTGGCATCATGCACTACCATGGAACTGGATGTAGGTGACTCCTTTTTCAAAGGTTCTTTATGACCAGAAACCTTCTGCATTAATCCATGCTCTTCAGACTGTTGCATGCTATGATCTTCTATCTCACGAAGCATGCATTCCATATTTGATGATACACTTTTCACTTTTTGTTCTTTTCCATCTTTATTTCCTTTGCTTGCATGAGGCTGAATACTCTTTTTGGCTCATGTTGTCTTTCTTCCTCCCCAACTTTATAATCTACCATGCTCTTAGTTTCTATCACCCCCTGCCGATCCTTAAACTTACCTTCTTCATTCAGACTTTCCACACCATTTTCTTTGGTTAATTTATCATTTGTTATAATTTTGAATCTCTGAGGCAGCAAATGAAACCCTTTGGCCTCATGCAGTATGGAACTAGATGTAGAACATACAAATAGAGGCCAACAAGATGACTCCTTTTTCAAAGGTTCTCTATCATCAGAAACCTTCTGCACTAATCCTTGCTTTTCATAATCTTGCATCGATGCCATGAAGCATTTGGGTCCTAGTGATAGGCAACCAATCCAAACAACTTCTTACACAAAATATCAATTCGCAACAGAAAAATGAAGTAATTAGGGAGGGGGTGGAGTTGAGGAGCTTAAAGATTTCGATTCTGTGTAATTTTATAAGATTCTCATTAAAAAAATAAGATGTAAGATTCTGATAATAAACTTGAAATTTTTTTCCCTTTAAATGAAACTCTCTACATATTCTGGAGTAATAATAATATCACAGTGAACATCTGTTAGATAAAATTAAAATACAATTTAAATAAAATAATACAAATAAATTTGCTGAGGGCATCATAAAGAAAAAAATAAAAATATTCTTGAATGGTGGCGTCACAACAAATAAATGAATTAGTTGGAGTGGTGAGAGGCGTGTAATCATGAAAAAGACAGGTACGAATTGTATCTAATTTTTTAAATGAAGGCTCCATTGGCGTTAAAAAGCTACCAATCAATCTTTATATCACTGAGTGTATTCTTCTTTTATGAGGTAAAAGAACATTTTTTTGAAGTCTTTTGGCATTTTTTTCATGTAGTTTTAAATAGTGTCTTAGGATTTGGTTTTCAATCCATACTGTTTCTGCTGTGTTTGTAAGCTTTACATAATGTCAGAAATACACTCTGAAAACTTCTTTTAAGAGTTTCTTTAGCTTTGTCCATGAGGCATTTATAGTGTGTTCATATTTTCTAATAATCGGTGGAAAATTTGTTTTCATTATAGAAAATTTTCAATGAAGGTGAAAGTACCAATAAATTTTCTGCAAATACCACCTTCAGTAACAACTTATCAATGGAAATTGATATGGACGAATGATTTGGAATGGTAACTGGGTAACTTTCTATTTTTTATTGTTAGTTTAATGTTATTTTTTATTGTAGTTTAATATTGAAAAGATTATTTTCTAGTCTTTAATATTTTTGAAAACTATTATTACTAGATTTCTATTTAAAATCTGGGGTGAAGAATGAGGAGAGGCACCTACTGTAGTGTTTTATTGATTGAAAGGTGCCTCTTTACAATTTTTTTAATAATTCTTCTTCACATCATATTTAAAACTATATATTTACATACAATTTTTTAAAACAGATTAAAGAATATATTGGAGCCTCTTTGCTGTAGATTTGTTCATTAGGGCTTTTAAGTACATTTATATTGTCCCCTATAACATGTTTGAAAGCAAATTTGAGCTGTTCTAGGGAATTATATTTGATATTGGTCAAAATTCTTTCCACGATTCCATTCAAGAGTTATGGTTTTTTTTTCACACACAGATAGCATCTCAAATTGCAACATTTGAAGTGAATGAGTGCCAACAGAAAACAAAAGGATCACCTTCCAAGGAATCGATCCAGGCCATGGAGGAAATATTTTTTTTCAAAGGTATATTTTAATCAGTATTGGTTTTCTTTTATTAATGGCACTGGTAAATGAATTGTAGATCTTAATTAAATATATAAAATAAATTTATCTGACAGATGGAAACTATAGTGCAATCAATTTATCAGTTTCCACACACACACACACACACACACACACATATATATACTGCAATCAATTCAAATTAATTTATTTTATATATTTAATTATATATTCAAATATGGAAACTATAGTGCAATTATTTTATTGTAGATATAAATATTAAATTTGTACATATAAATATATAATATTTTTATTATTACAGTTTTCAGTCAAATTAATATTTGGAAGGTTTATATAGTTTGGAAGTTATCATTTGTTAATAAGTTTTTCAAAGGTATTTTGTATGACCAATACCATAACAACAAATAAAATAAAACATTAATTCAAAAGTTTTGACGGAGGGGAATACAACAAATAAAATAAAACATTAATTCAAAAGTTTTGAGGGAGGGGAATTTCAAGCTAAATGTAGCAATAAATCGACTATATTTGATTTTTTTTAAACTATTTAAATGTTTACTTTTATCATTGCTAATCTTTACTTTTATTATTGTTGCTTTTATCATGTTGAGGAACTTAGATCGTGTAGGGAGAATTCTTATATATTAAGAAATGTTAAGTTATTTTCAAAGAATATGATCTCACATTGCAGTTTTTAATTGAAAAAACTTCTTCTTGAATACATGCATAATTTTAAATTAGGATATTCTTTGTTGATATTGTAGCCCCTAAGAGGCACTAACATTGCCAAATTAAAAACTTCTTCTTGAATACATGAATAATTTTAAATTAGGATATTCTTTATTGATATTGCAGCCCCTAAGAGGCACTAACATTGCCAAAGCTGCTGAGAGAAGGTAAAATTTAGATATAAACTCAATAAATTATTTATGAAAATTTAGATATATTTTTAAATTTTGATACATATTTTAATCATTTTTTATAATCAAAAGTTATTTTAATTATTTATGCAAATGGGTTTGGCTTAAAGCTCTTAGGTTGCTATATCATCAAAATCCAATGAATAAGGTTGCTATAGGTAAATATTATTCTTCATATAAAGTCAATAAAATTTAGAAAGCATTAGCACTCACATAAGAGATATATATTTTATTGAGTTTTAGTTTGAAATATATTGTATTCAATTTATATAGTTGAGTTAAGTATAGGCATGCTACTTAACAATTCAAGAAATTATTAAAAATTATTAGATATATTTTTTAAGTTTAGACATATTTTTTAAAGTATAATTTATATAATTTAAAGAAATTATATAAAATATTTTAATATATTGATAAATTAAAATATATCTACATAGCACAAGTAGAGATCACACCACATAAAAATATTCATAAGAACAAAAACATATTTATAAGCTAATACTTATATTTTATAGTAATATAAAATAAACTCTTACAACATATTGTCAACATAAGCTAATGTTATAGTTATATTTCAAATATGAGGTAATTGTTGAAGCATAAATTTGTGGGTCTAATCCAACAACAACATGGAAACTTCAGAGACGTGAGATTGACCCCTGAAGTGACCTCCACCGACTCTTCCATTTTTTAGAGGGGTTTGGAAAAAGGTTAGAAGAAAACAAGATTACATATACAATATTAAAATCTAATCCCTAAGGCTTTGATAAATAGATTTTAACAAAGGCAAAAGAAACAGAGAAATTAGAAATAAGAAAATAGAGGCTTTAAGATTTGCACAAAGTAAAAATATTACATCCTCATGAAAAAAACTGCTAAGGCAAAGAATATCTGCTTCCTACTCTAAAAATTTGATCTGTCTGAAAAACTCTGGAACTATGTAGAACTATGGAACTTTTTTTTGTGTATCCCAGATCTGCATTTTATAGTCAAAACCCCAAAGAAAAATATCTTAACTGCCCAAGAAATCTCAACTGAAAACTCATGGAATTTGGCACAAACACAAAATCTGGCACTGAAACTGGTTGTGATTGTATCTGCAACTGAACTGAAACTGGATGAAAAAATGTATCTCTGCCTCTATTTTTACCAGCGTGAGAAAATAATTCCCGCCACCTCCATCTTGCTTGCCGGTGAAAAATAAAGAGGTTGTGTATAAAAATTAGGGCTTCATCTCTTTTACTTCCCGTGATGAGTCAAAAATTATATTTTAATAAAGCTTCACTTTATTATTTGTTGTGGCTTTTAAAACTGAGAGACTCTTTCCCTTTTATTAAGTAAAGCATTTAGCTTTATATAATGGGCCCACCATACATTTAAATGAGACTCTTTATTAATAAAAAACTCTACTTCTTAAAACTCCCGTGACACATTTGCATTAATAAAATGAAATGAAACATTTTATTTATCTGTCTCCGGGTTTAACCACGTGGCTACCTCTTTGCTTTCCTTTGGTTTCTCTTTAGCGCAGCTCCCACTTGTCCACTTCGGGTGCCCTTTGAGCTGGTCTCTTTTCACCTCTCTTCCTGACACATGGATCACTCTGAAGCTTTCATTTAAACTGCAACCTGAACCATTGATCTACTTCTATCCAATGGTTACTATAGCTTTTCTTGTGGCTCTGAAGCTTCTTGAGGGGCCGATCCTAATCCTCATACCCACAACATCTTCATAAAGAGATACCATTGATTCTCAAATAGTGGCACATTATCATAAACAAAGGCATACATTCTAGCTGTCTAACTTCCGAAGGGCTGAGCCTTCTTTCTCTGATGGTGATGTGCTTTGATATGGCTGAGATTTGAATTATAGATGCCTTCTTTCTTAGATGCTTGCTTCTTCATTTATTTGCCCGTGCCACGCTGGATAGCACCAACAATAGCAGCATCAATGGAGACCACATCTCCTTATCACAAGCCATACTTTAAAACTGATGCCACGATAAAGCTTGCATTTGGATTGAAGTTTGAAGCTCTATGATTCACCCTTCTCATTTGAGTCTTAACCACCTTTATTAATTGGCACCAGATGCCTTAGATGCTACGGGCTTGCATTTGGAATGAAGTTTGATGCCTATATATAAATTAGTGATCATGCTTACCAAGGACGGTTCGAACACCACATTAGTGGCTGTGAGAGTATGTAAAGCATCATAACTGAATTGTAATGTCTTGCGCCTTCCACAATGGCCGCACCTTCTAACTTGCTGATAAACATAGCTTAATGTTTGAAATGCTTCACATGATATGTGCCAATTTATACAATGGTCACCATCACTAACTCACAACCCACCATGAATAGAGATCGTGCTTTTCACAAGCTAATATTGAGTGTTTGTACTTATGTATTTGAAGCCGATCCTCTTTGTTGTAGATTCTTTTATGTATTTATATATATTGCCTTCTATTAGAACCACCATGATGAAATAATGCCATCCTCTTAACTCTTTTGATATCTTGACATATTTATATAAAATCTATCTATATTTAATCACGACTGATGGTCTCTAACATACAGATCGAGCCTTCTCCTTTATATGCTTCTCAGAGACTCTGCATCTAAGGAAGCCGCCACTTGATCTTGTAGTAACGGTTGAGGCAATGCTTTGACACTCTATTTGCCATCAATGTCTTCCCTTGCAATGATGAAGAATTTTATGAAGGCCTCTGCATCTAAGAAGCTTAACACCTGAGGACCTCTTATGATAGGCCAATTCTCTTTCATAACGCTGCGAGATTCTATCATGTAATACTGATGCCCCTTCCATGTTGTGGTCCTATTAAAGTGATGTGCCTTAATTTCACACTCACACTACAGATTTGTGACCTTTTATATTATTTTGATATGGCAGAGACTCAACTTTTACCTACAGGTGAAAAGTTTCAGAATAGTGTGCAAAAATGCACTACAGTTCTTGGCAACTTGTTGGGAAAGTGGGCCTACTCACTGCGAACCTGAAGAAACCTAATGCCTTGTCCATGGGCAATAGAGTCAATATACTAAAACTAAAACATCAAAAACATTACTGAGGCTGATACTAAAACACAACTGAATCTGATGATGTATGAATCTAAAGTTGAGTTGCAGACCCAAAATGAGATTTACAGCTGAAACCACATATGATCACTGAAATTCACCACTGAACTTCCATTGCAGCAGAGACTTAACTGAAAGAAAACTAATTGAATTGAAATCTATTGCTATGGTTGTAGCTTATTCTAAATATTGAAATGAATTTACTAACATATTGAAAGCACAGGGACATGCCTATTCATGGGAATGGCAAAATAACTACCATATCTGATTATGCTTCTTTAATTGATCCACATAGCACTGATAACTGACCAGACAAAATACATGAAAAAGTATAACAAGATTTTGTACCTTTTTTCCTCTTTGCTTTCCGAAAGCTCATCCTTGGTATGAAGACACCAGGCAGGTTGATGAATATGATGCTCTTGCTTCCATGGTGGGTGGGTAGGGAAAATAAAACATTGAAACTCTTTCCTCTGTTTGCATCTGAAAAATTCTGCCAACAAGACTCCATTGGTGACTTCTTTTGCTGACTCTTCATTCGAATGATGATCCATGGTAGCATCAAAATCAAGTTGACAGGTGACAGAATTGCCCAGAATAGTCTCGAATCTGATAGTAATCCCTTCATGCAAGAAGAAGGGTTTACGATGTGGCAACTCTTTATGCAACTCTCTACTTTTGCAAATGTTTCTCTTGACCTCATCATCATGAATCTTTCTTTTCATCAGTGGATCTTCATCAAGAAGAAGACAATAATCCTCTTCAAGAATAGAAAACAAATTAGCTTTGGCATTTGTGTTTCTTTCAAACTCATCTTCATGATTTTCTATAGGAGGCCTTATAAAACAACCATCCACTTGCTCAATCATAGGATCTTCTACATCCAATAGCTGATATCCTTGTTGTAAGATCAAGAATAAATCCTCATCATGCTCCAAATGTTGCTCATGTATCTCTGTGGTATCTTCCTCCAGATGAGGCACAAGTTGTTCATCACTGCTTATCCAGTACTTTTCAGCTTCAAAGCCCTTCTTGAAGTACCTTTCAGCTTCTAGAAGTGTCACCTCATAATCAACTTCTGAATCTTTCTCATCACTTGACTACATCTCTGAATTACATGTTACCACTTATGCTTGATGCTCAAGATCATAAGAATACACTAAATAGACAGGGGCCACTTTTCTTCTTGAATTTTGATCATTAAGACTTGAATCTTCTTTAATGTCAAAATGACAAAACACCTAATCCAGGACTTCTATGGAATGACTAGCAACTATAGAAGTTTGTAATGCATGAATCTAAAGATTATTGGGTTTCTTCTATGCCTGAGGGAGCGTTTCTTCTACAAACTGACCATATTGGTATTGTTGATCATACAGACTTGGAGGCATGAAATTTGGGTCAGCATTATACAAGGCTTGACATTTTAACTCATTCAACTCATAGGAGAGGGTTTTTATAAGTTCTTTTACTACACTTATCTCCTAATGATTTGGTAAATCAGTAGGGAGGGTGGGTGGAATAAAATCTATATGCATCTGGCTACAAGAAAGAACTTGAGATAGGTAACTTGCAGGAGGCATCAAAGGTATTAAAGGTAGAGGAGATAGTTTACTAGCCTCTATGAGGTTATTTTCAGCCTTAATAGCAAGGTCATATGACTGGGGTAAAGTTTCACCTCCTAAGGCTTGGATCATCACAGAGATCTTAGGATCTAAAGCTTTTAAATAGTACAAGAATACAAAGACTGGAGGAGGTCTGATATTAATAGAATTTTTTTTCCATACCTTGTCAAATCTTGAATTGAAATCATGTATGGGTTCCATTGGATGCCTTTTGATGGTGATGAGATTCTGGGTGAGAGTGCTGAAATCTATTCTGTCTTTGAACTGATTGTAGATGAGTCCACCAAGCTGATCCCATCTAGTGATTGAACCAGGCTGCAAACTTCTGTACCATTCTTTTTCTTTGCCTTTGAGAGAAGATGCTAACAACAAGAGAGCATGATTCTCAGTTGTGACATTGTGGATGTAGCATAGATTGGCTACATCTTGAATGTGATCCTCAGGAGAAATTGAGCCATCTCCAAGAAAGTGAGGTAGTGCTTTCCATGCTATGTTAGGAACTTGACCCTGCTATTGAAGAACAAGAGGACTTGAATCCCAAGTCACAAAAGGTAGATCTTTTTGAATATTCAGATGCACATAGATACTAGGGGCTGTCATGGTCTGCAGAGGCAAAGATCTGAAGAAGATTCACTAATAGAGTCGCCAGATGGATGATTCATGCTCCTAAGAGCAGATATTTCTATGATTTTCCATCAAAACCACAAAATACAGGGCAAATATTCAGTGAAAACAAAGACCCAAGTCTTTGATTCCAATCCCACTAGGCGTGCCAAAAATTGTTGAAGCATAAATTTGTGGGTCTAATCCAGTAACAACATGGGAAACTTCAGAGACGTGGGATTGACCCTTGAAGTGATCTCCAGATTTTAAGGAAGCTGGCTCTTCTATTTTTCAGAGGGGTTTAGAAAAAGGTTAGAAGAAAACAAGATTACAAATACAATATTAAAATCTAATCCCTAAGGCGATGCACCAGATTAAAATAATGACCCAGTATCAGCACAGTGTCAAACCTTGAAAGATTTAAATAGAAATTAAAGAGCATAGATGCATGATTAAACCCAGTTTGATAAATAGATTTTAACAAAGGCAAAAGAAATAGAGAAATTAGAAACAAGAAAAAAGAGGCATTCAGATCTGTATAGAACAGTGACTCTTTATTTGAATGAATAACAAATTTACAGAGGCTTCAAGATTTGCACAAAGTAAAAATATTACATCCTCATGGAAAAGACTACTAAGGCAAAGAATATTTGCTTGCTGCTTTAAAAATCTGATCTGTGTTTGAAAAACTCTGGAACTATGTAGAACTATGGAACTTTTTTTGTGTCTCCCGAATCTGTATTTTATAGCCAAAACCCCAAAGGAAAATATCTTAACTGCCCAAGAAATCTCAACTAAAAACTCATGAAATCTGACACAAAATCTGGCACTAAATTGGCTTTGATTGTATCTGCAACTGAACTGAAACTGGCTAAAAAACTGCATCTCTACCTCTATTTTTCCAGTGTGAGAAAATAATTCCCGCCGCCTCCATCTTACTTGCCAGTGAAAAATAAAGAGGCTGTGTATAAAAATTAGGGCTTCATCTCTTTTACTTCTCGTGAGGAGTCAAAAATTATATTATTATAAAGCTTCACTTTATTATTTGTTGTGGCTTTTAAAACCAAGAGACTCTTTCCCTTTTATTAAATAAAGCATTTAGCTTTATATAATGGGCCCACCATACATTTAAATGAGACTCTTTATTAATAAAAAAGATCTACTTCTTAAAAATCCTGTGACACATTTGCATTAATAACATAAAATGAAACATTTTATTTATCTGTCTTCAGGTTTAACCACGTGGCTACCTCTTTGCTTTCCTTTGGTTTCTCTTTAGCGCAGCACCCACTTGTCCACTTCGGGTGCCCTTTGAGTTGCTCTCTTTTCACCTCTCTTCTTGACATGTGGATCACTTTGAAGCTTTCATTTAAACTACAACCTGAACCATTGATCTACTTCTATCCAATGGTTACTGTAGCTTTTCTTGTGGCTCTGAAGCTTCTTGAGGGGCCGATCCTAATCCTCATACCCACAACATCTTCATAAAGAGATACCATTGATTCTCAAATAGTGGCACATTATCATAAATTGAGGCATATATTCTGGCTGTCTAACTTCCGAAGGGCTACGCCTTCTTTCTCTGATGGCAATGTGATTTGATATGGCTGAGATTTGAATTATAAATGCCTTCTTTCTTAGATGCTTGCTTCTTCATTTATCTGCCCGTGCCACACTGGATAGCACCAACAATAGCAACATCAATGGAGACCGCATCTCCTTATCACAAGCTGTACTTTGAAACTGATGCCACGATAAAGATTGCATTTGGAATGGAGGTTGAAGCTCTATGATTCACCCTTCTCATTTGAATCTTAACCACCTTTATTAATTGGCCCCAGATGCCTTGGATGCTACGGGCTTGCATTTGGAATGAAGTTTGATGCCTGTATATGAATAAGTGATCATGCTTACCAAGGACGGTTCGAACACCACATTAGTGGCTGTGAGAGTATGTAAAGCATCATCACTGAATTGTAATGTCTTGTGCCTTCCACAATGGCCGCACCTTCTAACTTGTTGATAAAAATAGCTTAATGTTTGAAATGCTTCACATGATATGTGCCAATTTATACAATGGCTGCCATCACTAACTCGCAGCCCACCATGAATAGAGATCATGCTTCTCACGACCCGGTATTGAGTGTTTGTGCTTATGTATTTGAAGCATACTCTTTGTTACAGATTCCTTTATGTATTTATATATATTGCCTTCTATTAAAACTGCCATGATGAAACAATGTCATCCTCTTAACTCTTTTGATATCTTGACATATTTATATAAACTATGTCTATATTTAATCATGACTGATGGTCTCTAACATACAGATTGAGCCTTCTCCTTTATATGCTTCTCAGAGACTCTGCATCTAAGGAAGCCACCACTTGATCTTGTAGTAATGGCTGAGGCAATGCTTTGACACTCTATTTGTCGTTGATGACTTCCCTTGCAATGATGAAGAATTTTATGAAGGCCTCTGCATCTAAGAAGCCTAACGCTTGAGGACCTCTTATGATAGCCCAATTCTCTTTCATAACGCTGTGAGATTCTATCATTTAATACTGATGCCCCTTCCATGTTGTGGTCCTATTAAAGCGATGTGCCTTAATTTCACACTCACACTACAGATTTGTGACCTTTTCTATTATTTTGATATGGCAGAGACTCAACTTTTACCTACAGGGGAAAAGTTTTAGAATAGTGTGAAAAAATTAACTACAGTAATCTTATAGAATAATAAATAGAATCTATCAAAATTCATAGTTAATATGCAAGACATTTTCCAAGAAGGAAAAACTAATTTTTTATGGAATTTATAATTCATTTTTGAATTTTTTTTAGAATAATAAAGTTGTTATTTATTTTTTTGCAAACAAAAGTCTAAACATTTTTCTTCCAAAACTAAAACAATTACAACGTTCGGTAATCATGGTACCTTTGGTTCATGTTTACGGGACAAGCCGTCGCAATTGAACTACTGTACCCACTACCTAAAATAGCTGCAACAACAACGTCTGTGGCATCGTCCATATAAATCATCGGGGAGAAATAAGGACACTCTCATTTTCACTTCCTTCTGTTACCCATTCGTCACTATCATAAGACATAAATCCTGACTGAAAAGAAATTTGATGTCTTTTTAAGCAGGTGTCATTGATAGGATGAATCCTTTTCGTATATTTCCTATGTGCCACGTACCACTCTCCTCCATGTGCTTTAACATTTCTTTCACTTACCGATGGGTATAAAGAAAGGATAGGCTTCTTCCACATACTAACGAGTATAATGGAAGACCGAGCATACATATAGGTTTGGTATATTGGTCTGGAGATATATAGAAAAGGCAACCTTTTGGAGTGATAAGGAACCAATCCATGAAAACTTGAAAACAAAAGCCATCATGTGTTGAAAATTATTTTATCTCTTAGAGTTATTATTTGATTTTAACTTGAAAGTGTGTAATCATGTTGTAGTAATGTCAACATTGAACACCAATGGCATGGAAGTTTTGCACATTAATGTCAATGTTATAACTTTAGACTTATAAATATATGTTTTCAACTATTATGTAGGTATGGCTCCCCCTAGGTTGAATTTTGAATCTGACGAACAACGAGAACAATATAGAAGGGAACATCAAAGAGAATATCAGAGGGAGTATCGAAGATGACAACACTAACTAATAATAGATGTAGAAAGACAAGAACAAAGGATACAACGAAATCAGGTTGATAGAGAAAGATATCGTAGATGTGGAGCTGAAATAACAGTTGAAGAGTTAGAATTACAAAATCGACACCAACCAAATATGATGAGAATAAGTCATGCACAAACATCTCGAGAACTCAGTGTCCCTAAAAGACAATAAATACAAGAACCTTATCAGTCAAATGCTAATATTGATTTAAATGTTGAAGATGAAAATTCAAGATCAATAGATTTTGTACTTGAAACACTAGAAAATGCACCTTGACGTGACATGAATCAGGTTGTTCAGAATGATGTAGAAGATGCACCAAATCCTAATGGAATGCTTCACACTGATTTCAATACTTTCCAAATGAATTTTTGAAATGGAATAGATAGTTTTGTTTCGCCAAACATGTGCTATATTTGTCAAGAATGTTACCTTGGAATAAGGGTTTTTCGGACACCTCAAGGTCCTACATGCAATAGAAGAAAGAGGTAATAATATATTTTTAGCATTAAATAATATGGATCCTGGCCCACAGCCAAAAGAGCTTGCAAACTTGACACAGGTAGAAGAAATGTTAATAGCACATGTCAATCCAAACCTACAAGTGACACATGCAATTGACAGTCAATATAAATACAAGGGACAGACAATAAGTTTTCCACAGGATGTAAAAGAAATTTCAAAGGTTTTGCCACATGTAATAAAAGATTTTCCAATCATTATTGTTCGAATGAGAGATCAACGTGGCACAAATTACAACTTTACAGTAAATAGAGAGAGAGTATATAAGGCACTCAAATACAAAATTGAACATGACAAGTTCTACTCTGATGTTCAAATTGATGAAAATGCTCTCAATACTTTTCATCAAATTTAGATGAACATATCTTTGACCAACTAAATACAGTGCATATGGAGTTTGATTTAGATGCAAATGAAGTTGTATTTGTGGGCCCATTGATGGAGATGGATGAAGGAAATATCATTGATCACACAACATCAATGGCTTCTAGACTGCCTAATGTCAGAAGAGAGATGGAATTGATCCATTCATGGGTGAATAACCCTGATGTAGATGCAGTGTCATTGATCGATTGGCCAATGATTGGCTCCTCTCCTATCAATGAGTATGTGACATTAGACTTATTTGATATGGCATTTCCAACATTGTTCCTTGATGGTAGATGCGATTGGCCAGAACCCCGCATGAGACAAGTACATCTGCATGAATTTGTTAAACATCTCTTTCAGTATAGGGATCACCGTTTTGGTCAACACCCATGATTTAGATATTATGTGATGAATAGGATCATGAGACTACGTGCACAAAATTCATCTGCAGCGTTTGTCAAAGAAATCTTCAAGATAAGCAATCACCATCAACGAGCTATGTGAACACATGGAAAATGTGCCCCACTCCCATCTAGCTAATCGTTTGATGAGGTTTGAGACAACCTTAAGGGGTACAAGGTCATATTGTGCAAAATGTCATACAGAGTTAACTGACATGCTTCATCAAATTGGTTCACCCACAATATTCTTCACTTTGAGTGCAGCAGATATGTACTGGCCTGATTTGCATGCACTGATGCTTGAAAGACCACCAATAGATGCACGAGAAGCCCAAAAATGGAGAAGACAGAATGCTATTTATTATCCTCATATAGTGGCACACTACATGCACCTGCGACATACAATTTTTAGAAAATAGATTCTAGAAAAAGGACTGACTATCAAAGATTACTGGTCTAGATATGAATGGCAACATAGAGGTTCATTGCATGTGCATGGATTCATATGGATAGATGGAGCACCAAATATGGATAATCTTGATTGGAAAAATGAGCAGCAACGAAAAAGTGCAGAGAAATATTTCCATTCTATTATTCATGAATGGAATCCTAGAGAAGATCCACATCAACGAAGCATACATGTATGTTATCAATGATTGTTAATAAATATTTTATATATTATGTAAGAAAATTATGTTTCTATGTAACTAATAAATTCAAACATTTTTAATCATAGGTATTGCAAAATTTTGTCTAGCCTCCATGTCTTCAAAATACAAGACAACTTACATATAAATTAAAACATTTTTAATCATAGGTATTGCAAAATTTTGTCTAGCCTCCATGTCTTCAAAATACAAGACAACTTACATAAATACATATGGAACATGACTATGAAGAGATTTTAAATTGTGTAGAATGACATACAATGTGTAGAGATGGTGCATGTCTGCGCAAGAAAAGAGGATGAATGGTTTGTAGGTAAGATTCAAAATCTTCCAAATTATTATTTTCAATTTCAATATATTATGAGTGCAGAGAAATAAAAAATTGTTATTATTTATTATAGGTATAATGCTCCGTGGCCATTAAATCTTGAGGGATCAAAATTATATGAAGACTTGGAGAGAAGTGAAAAAAAGTTTGAACCTGCAAGAAATGATGATAGAGTAAATACACACAATCACTACATACTACAATTATGGAGAGAAAATATAGATTGACAACCTATTCTTTCCAAACATGCTATGATCAAGTATATTGCCAAGTATGCAGCTAAAGCAAAAAAGAGTTCAGAAACCTATCATCAAATGTTGATGCGGCTTGCAAACATTGAAAACCCTGATGATTTAGTATCAAGAGCATATAGAAGACTTCTTACTGAAACAATTATAGAAAGAGACATTGGGGCACAAGAAATATGTCACATGCTATTGGAACTTCCATTAGTACTGAGTAGCAGAAAATTTGTCAATTTGAATGTCTCTCGTGAGGTATTCAAACATGTAGCTACAAATGACGAAGATGACTATCAAAAACATACACAATCTTTCATTGATGGATACAAGAATAGGCCCTTTAGTATAGAAGGTGTTTCACTTATTGATGCAACTAGATCATGGACATATAATCCAAAGCAAAGAAGAGATAACACATGGGAGGCAAGGGGAATGACAACTATTGTGAGAGTATTTCCAAGGTTTGTATCCATCCCTCAAAGTCAATCAGATAAATGAGTTGATTTTTGTTGGTCTGAGTTGTTACTTTAGAAGTCATTTCGTCATATAGAAAGAGATATTGTCTTTAAGATGATGCAATAATATCAAATTGGGAGTCATTCAATTATAAACCTAGGCATGTGCAAAGAAGAACTACTCCTAAAGATGTTGACAATGGTAGTGATTTTGAAATTGAAGATAATCAACCTCTTCAGGGAAACACAACAGAGCATGAATGGGAAATCATATCAAGGCTACATCATAATCAGATTATGCAAGTTTCTAAAGTAGATATATTGGGAAGAAGAGATATTGATAGACAAGCACCATGATCTAATTAATATCAAGGTGAACACTACATAGATAAAGCAATAAAATTCATAAGCACCATGAAAGATAATGGATTTCTCATGTGGGATGATATAACTGAAAATATCAATTATGCATCATTGGGTGCCAAGTATAAAAATGCACTTGATATAATTATGACACATTATCATGGATCTCAAAATGTATTGCCATTACTCATGATAATTCAAGGAACATCAAGAACTAGAAAATCATATCTAATTCGTGCTATTAGTCAAGCTCTTCAAAATGCAGCATTCCCAGGGTATACTCCACTTCTATTGCTTGCACTAACAAGAGTTGCAATATTCAATATTGGAGCCTCAATAATCCATTCAGTACTTCAAATCCCAGTCACAGATTTTGGTCAATTAGAAGGGGCAAGAGTCACAAGTTTTCAAGAGCAGTTACGACACATAAAATACATTTTGATTGATGAAATGAGCTTCATTGGACAAAATTTGCTAGAGAAGGTGGATTGTTGACTTCGTCAGGCATTCCCTGAAAAAGGAAACATGAGTTTTGGAGGTATACATATGTTTTTTAATGAAGATATACAATTTTTGCCTATTTTAAAACATATACTTGATTATTCTTAAATCTAACAATTAATACTAGACACTAATGAAGTCCATCATTTTCCAATATTTTGTAGGTGTATCTATGATTCTAGTTGGAGATTTAGGTCAGTTACCTCCTGTTAATGATAGACCACCATATGATAGTAATAGACGTGGTAAACTATTATGGGAAGAATTCAAAACTGTTGTTACTTTGGATAAAATAGTTAGACAAGAAGGGGAAAACATTGAACAACAAAGATTTCGTCAACTTCTGACAAATCTAAGAGATGCAAAACCAACTATTGATGACTGGAAGTTGCTCATGACAAGAACCAATGTTTGCATAGATGCACCAGCCAATGAAGAATTTGACAATACTATTCATTTGTTTTCCACAAATGATAATGTGCATAGTCACGACAAAAAAAAATTTATTCTAATTAAGGCATCCAGTTGAATGTAGCATTGCAACAAGAGTGGGTAGTGTCAATGCACCATAAGAAGGTCAGATTGATGAAATTGATATGAAGTTATTACTTGCTAAGGATGCAAGAATGATGTTAACTTCTAATCTTTGGATAGAAGCAGGCCTTGTAAATGGATCTCTAGGGTATGTTCAAAAAATAATATACAAACCTGGAAGTGCACCACCTGAACCACCAACATATGTTATGGTGGAGTTTGATAATTACATAGGGATACCATTTGAAGATCAATCTCCACGTATAGTTCCAATTACACCAATACAAAAGGGCCGAACAATCTATTGTACCTTGCACACACGCCCCATTTTGACAAATGGAGACCCCCCTCTTTTGCTCTGGCTTGGAGTCTTGACCTTTGTTACTTATGATGATGAGAAGGTGAATTTGTGCTTAGAGTGCATGATTTGTTCTAGATTTGAGTATTTTGCATGATTGGGGTGATTTGATGTCATTTGGAGGTGTCTTGAGTGGTCTTATGCTTAAAAGATTGCCATTAGTTGCTTTCTGCACTGAAATTGGGTGTTACTATATTTTGCTCCAAAATCTCATGTCACTAGATATTGCCTTTGAAATTACTACTATAGGATGTGTCAAGTTGAAATTCCTAGTTTCCAGGTCTTAGAGTAGCAAAATCATGTCAAATTCCACTAGATTTCACTAAGGGGTCCATATGCTTTCACCTTGATACATGTTCATGAAGCCCTGATTTGGCTAAGTCTGAAACCCTAAAAATCTTGAAAAATGGCTAAATCTAAAATCTGGTGGAACCTCAAAATTCTAGAATCTGCATATGAAATCCTATGGATCTGGAACCCATCTCAAACATCCTAAAAATATATTTAAAAATATTTAAAGTTTATACTTAAATATATTTTTAAATATACTTTCACCCTAGCCAATTCAAAATCTAGCGCTAAAAATGACCCCAACTGCACTTTGCGCCAAAAAATAGCCCCTATCGACCTTAGTGCTAAAATCCTTCCTCACGAACTAGTGCTAAAAAACGCGCTCACTGCACATATCCTATCAAGTCCAAAACCTCCGCTGATCCACTTGCACTTGAATTCCCTGTTAAGGAGATTTGCGCTAGAAAAGCACCCTACTGACTTGCGCCAAAATCATACCCAACCAACTTTTTGCAGTAGAAGCCAAAACCTGCACTAAGTCGGTGAAAGTCAAAATCTGCACCGAACCCATTTTGTGTTAAAACCACTCACCACGGACCTGCACTAAAAAGTGCACTGACTAACCTATTCAATTATTCAGTTGGAGGTGAAATCCCCGCTAGGTCAGTTGGAGTTGAAATCCTCGCTAGGTCAGTGACCCCCAAAATCAGCGCTTTTTGGTATTTTGACCTGAAAATTGAGTTTTTCAAGGAGCAAATTAGATTTTCTTGATGGATTTGAATTGCACAATCATTTGTCACATCACGATGAACATTTTAGCAATTTTGTGTGGATTTTTTGCATGTTTTACGACAATTAATGCTACTGCACATGAAAAGTCTGTGACCCCCAAAAATCTCATTTTTTGCAGAAAAGGCTAGAAAAACATGAAATAAAAGTCTGCAAATAGATTCTAATGACCCCAAAAACTTTCGTAATCATCATATTGGCCAAATGGGTACTAAAAAATGATAAAAAACTCAAAAAATCATGCAAAAATCACTGGATTTATGAAGTTGTCTATAAGGAAGCAACATTGACAATGAACTATTTTTGATTGATCTATGATTGCAAATGGACATATTATGATTCAAAATGATGGAAAATAACTTGTTAATATGAAATTGATGTTTTGCCTCATTGATTGCAAGTCTAAGAGGATAAAGGAGCCAATTGGAGCCATCTTGGAAGGTGAACATACAAGAGGTGCAGTGTTGACCCAGAACTACAGAATCAACATTCTATCAACCAAATTGCTATTGCACATGCAAAAGGAAGTCAGTATGATGTCCAAGATGATGGAGATGAGATATAGGAGCTAAAGACATAAAAGATCGAGTCTACTTCATTGTTGTTCCTACAGATCAAGTCCAATGTCCAAGTGATCCAGTCCCGGGTCATAACTCCTAGCTATTTTATCAGAATTTAAACTTCTTGGACTCATTGGAAAGATAAACTAATTATCTACTTTGAGCTACTTGGTTGCTAAGGCTACAAAGTTTCAAGCCCCTATTCCACTCTGAAGGCCTCCAAAAATGCAATTTACTACGATGTAGAAAATACCAAAAATTATATTTTTGATATTTTCCCAAAAATACCACTCAAATGACCCTGGATTGGATCATTAAGACATGCATACAACTGTCCCAGTAGTCTAGTCATCAAGAATTAGTCCAACAAGCATCTAGCTGCATATACCTTCACCAAAATACTCCTTTTGATCCAGTCAGCACTTGGAATCCCGTGAATCTACATCAACTTAAGTTTTCAAGCATCATGTGACTCTATTTTGGCTTCATTAGGCCTTGAAAATTGACTTTTCATCATGTACAACCAAATGGGTATCCATTCTGTCTAGATTCGATGTATTTGCAGGCTATTTTTTATCTTTTTCCTACAAGACAAATGCAAATATGAAAATATAACAAACTACTGTACTTCATTAAATGCCATGTAATCTGGACCATTAGTGTTGAGTTAATCTCCACCGTCCATTGAAAAACTTGGTATGGTGCCTTGTCTATAAAAGGGCCATCATTCTCTCATTGTAACAAGTAAGATTTGATAATGAATTGCTGAGACTCTGCCAAAATTTAGTCAATACAAAGCAAGTTTTACAGGTTGCTAGAAATTTGTGTTTGTGTTGTCTTATTTTGTTTTTCATGGTTCATATCAATCTGAATTTAATTAGTTGTGTTTTTGCAATGATGGGTAAATGTTAAGATATCTGATGAATGCTTTGGTCCATACTATTAGTGCTTGCTGATGGTAAGTTGCTGTGTATAGTTAGCCTAGGCCCTGTCATTGAATATAGTTCGATTGCATTCCACTAGTTAAGCTACGCCATTGTCCGGGTGTTTAATGAGTGAATGCAATTTGAAAACCATAAGGATCCTTTAAAGATTGCATCATTTCTTGCAACATTGTGGGTTTCCTATCCTAGTGAAACAGGGAATGGTTTATTGAAAGTATTTGTCTATCTGCAGCATTTTACCCAGTTGTGACTGTCACTTAGGATCTCTTATCCCTTCTCTCTCTCCTTTTCCTTTTGAATTTTATTTATATCAAGTTTGGTAGATTTAGGGTTTGAGCAGCATTACATTGATTATCTGCTGGAAAATTTTAGACTTTACAATATGAACCATCTAGGGTTTCTGCATATACATTGCTGTCATCTTTCATAAACCCTGCATTTCATGTAAGACCCCTTCTCGGCACAGCTAAGACATACCACTGAAGTTATTCCATGTAAGCTAAGACCTAGCTATATTATCCTTGGGGCAGTCCTATCTTGGATAGGATACATTTTTCAAGAGAGGTGTGATACCAACAATCACACCTGCATTGTTGTGTACTAAAAACACCATCAACACAATCCAAATACCCTTAAGATTGGCTTGGGTATTAACAATACACAAATCACAAGGTTTGACTCTCTCAAAAGCCACAATTGACATAGGGCAAAAAGAAAGAACATGATTAACATTCATGGCTATATCTCGTGTAAATTCATTAAAAGGTCTTAGAATAATTCCACCATTTACATATGATCATTATGAAAAAATGAAAAAGGGAAAACAACTTGGTAAGAGAAAAGATGAAGAAAGACAAATTATTAGAACACAACAGAGTAGAATAGAGTGGAGCGGAGCAGAGCAGACCAGACCAGACCAGAGGAGAGTAGAGCAAAGTAGAACAAAGCAGAGTATAGTAGAACAGAGCAGAGCAAAGTAGAGGAGAGCAGAGCAGAGTAGGACAAATCATAGTATAGTAGAACAGAGAAAAGTAGAGAAGAACAAAGTAGAGAAGAGTAGAGCTATTCCTAATTACACCACCACCTATTCTAGAGAAGAACCACCACGTAGATACTAATGCATCATGAATTCTATGATCTTCTATCTCATGAAGCATGCATTCCATATTTGGTGATACATTTTTCACTTTTCGTTCTTTTCCTTCTTTATTTCATTTGCTTGCATGAGGTTGAATAGTCTTTGTCTTCAAAGTTCTTACTCTTTTTGGCTCCAATTGTTTTTCTTCCTCCCCAACTTTACAATCTACCATGCAATTTGTCTTGCCTTCCTTTGGCTCCATGAGTTTCTTTTTCTTGGTTGCTTGTTGTTGATCCTTAAACTTGCCTTCTCCATTCATACTTTCAACACTATTTTCTTTGGTTAATGTATCATTTGTTATAATTTTGAATCCATGATCTATTGTCTCTGATTTCATAGGCAATAAATCAACCCCTTTGGCCTCATGCGTTGTCATGGAATTGGACATATAACACACAAATGGAGGCCAACAAGATAACTCCTTCATAGGTTTGTTATGATCATAAACCTTCTACATTAATCCATGATCTTTAGGTTGTTGCATGCTATTATCTTCTATCTCATGAAGCATGCATTCCATATTTGATGATACATTTTGAACACTTTTTGTTCTTTTCCATCTTTATTTCCTTTGCTTGCATGAGGTTGAGTAGTCTATGTCTTCAAATCTTTTACTCTTTTTGGCTGAAGTTGTCTTTCTTCCTCTCCAACGTCACAATCTACCAAGCAATTTGTTTCTATCACCCTTTGATGGATTGCCTTTCCTTCCTTCCACTCCATGAGTTTCCTTTTCTTAGTTTCTCATTGTTGATCCTTAAATGTACCTTCTCTTTTTTCACACTTTCTACACCATCTTCTTTGGTTAATTTATCATTTGTCATAATTTTGAATCCGTAATGTATTCTCTCTGATTTCAAAGGTAACAAATCAACCCCTTTGGCATCATACATTGCCATGAAATTAGATGTAAAACATACAAACAAAGGCCAACAAGATGACTCCATTTTTAAAGGTTTGTTATGATTAAAAAAACTTATGCATTAATCCATGCTCTTCAAACTATTAAATACTATGATATTCTATCTCATGAAACATGCATTCCATATATATGATACAATTTTTGCTTTTTGTTCTTTTCCATATTTATTTCATTTACTTGCATGAGGTTGAATAGCCTCTGTCTTCAAAGATTTTATTCTTTTTGGATTAAGTTGTCTTTCTTCCTCCCTAACTTCACAATCTACCATGTAATTTGTTTTTATCACCCCTAGATGGGTTGCCTTTCCTTCCATCCTCTCCATGAGTTTTCTTTTCTTGATCACTTGCTACTGATCCTTAAACTTACCTTCTCCATTCATACTCTCCACACCATTTTCTTTGGTTAATTTATCATTTGTTATAATTTTGAATCCATGATCTATTCTCTCTAATTTTAGAGGTAGAAAATCAACCCATTTGTCATCATGCACTATGATGGAATTGGGTGTAGAACATACAAATGAAGTCCAACAAGATGACTCCTTTTTTAAAGATTTGTTATGATAAAAAAACTTCTACATTAATCCATGCTCTTCAAACTATTGCATGCTATGATCTATCTCATGAAGCATGCATTCCATATTTGATGATACATTTTTTACTTTTTGTTCTTTTCCATCTTTATTTCCTTTGCTTGCATGAAGTTGAATAGTCTCTATCTTCAAATCTTTTCCTCTTTTTGGCTTAGGTTGTCTTTCTTCCTTCCCAACTTCACAATCTACCATGCAATGTGTTTCTAGCAACCCTCCATGGGTTGCCTTTCCTTGCTTATTCTCCATGAGTTTCCTTTTCTTGGTTGCCTATTGTTGATTCAACCTACCTTCTCTATTCATACTTACCACACCATTTTCTTTAGTTAATTTATCATTTACTCTAATTTTGAATCCATGATATATTCTCTCTGATTTCAAATGTAGCAAATTAACCTATTTGGCATCATGCACTGCCATGGAACAACCAAAATGAGTTCTACAATCCATAGAAGGAAAAACCATGAGAATTTGTGAACCTCCAGTTTTGCCAATTTTTTGATAGTGGAAATCACAATTTAAACAATAACTTGGTCCATGGAATTCATTTGATGATTTTTACCCAAAAAATTACAAAAAAAATTGGGATGAACTCATCTAAATAATATAAAAATCACGAGTTTGACTAAGTAGGCCCATGTTTGACTTATTTTTGATAGGTTGGATTGATTATTTAGACATAAAACTATTTTTTTTCTTTTTGCATTTTCACAGATGTTTTGAGTAATTAGAACATTTTCAAGCTAGATTTGGAGATTTTTACAAAATAAAAACATTTTTTTATTTCTTGTCACATATGCATATGATATGTTGGAGGAATCAGAGCATTTTTTAGTTAGATTTGGATATTTTTGGGGCTCTAAGAGGCAAACTATAGGGTTTCAACTTGATTTCAAGTTAACATTCAACAATTTTCCAAGATTTTTTTTCAAGATTTCATCTTTTGGGTTCAAATTTTTTAACAAAATTCTTCTTTTTTATTTGGCCGATAGGCCATTATTATGTGAACTTTCTTGATAGCTCCTAAATTTTCATTGTCTTTTTTGTAGTCATTTTCGCCATCCAAAAATTAATTTTTTAGGTCATCCAAAAATTCTTTATTTTTAATCATTTGCTTTAAATGTTTATGTTTATTATATTTATAATATAAGAATGGGTGGGGTGCTCTTTGTAATGCAAAATTTTCACATAGAATTGATAATAGTTAAGAAAAAGAAATGAAATTTATAAACAATGACTACATTGCATCCTTGATCTAGAAAACTAGGGCATTTCTCACGATTCAAGATCCACAAAATTCAATTTAACAGGTGTTTCGTAGACCAATTTTTGATGTTTTTATGTTTAAATGGTGAAACTTATGTTTAAGTTGAGTTTCTTTGTAAATGCCAATCTAGTATTTTCTTTCTTTTAGGGCATGAAACTTTTGTTTAAGTTGAGTTTCTTTGTAAATGCCAATCTAGAATTTTCTTTCTTTTATTACAGTGAATAGAAACCCTCATATCATTACAATTTTTTTGTTTTTTGGCTCATTGGGGTTTTATTGATATCTCGTACCCTCATATTTGGCCATTGTGAATTAAATCCCACCTATTTGTTTCTCTTGATTTGTTCAATTAGGAGAAATTGAGTGATGTGATAAAAAAATTAGGTCAAATTTCCATAAGCCATAGTATTTTTTGCAATTGCCTTTCCTAGTGTGTTTATGCAATTGATGAACATATGAATAACAACAATTTGTGATGTGGTTACATGAGTTTTTTCATTGTTGGGGTTTGTAGTACATCACATCAATGACACTAGGGTCTGGCTACAAAGAATATTAACAATTGATATGTGAATTTTTTTTTTTTTTTCTTTTCTATAAATTTATTCAATGGTTGATTGTTGAGGCTTGATAGAGTTTTACAAGGACATTTAAATATCTCAAACTCCACTTTTATACAAATTAAAAAGAATACCTCTATTAATCAAATTTGCACTTAATTTATGACTTAATTTCACAATATCTAAACTAATTCTTAGAATAAAAAGAAAAAACCAAGCATTATCACTTTCATTAAGCTTTTAGGACCAAGTTGAAAGTATAACATCTAAACCACATTAGGATTTAAATGATAGTATTGTGGTACAAAATGGACAGGTTCTTAAAATAAGTACATTAAAATTAGTTAGCTTTATAACCAAGAGCCCAAAAGTTATTTTAATCCAATTTTATGATGCCATGTTCATTCTGAAATAGTAAGAAGGATGGATACCTTTTAAAACTGCACCTCTCTGTTTATTTAGATAGGTGAAGAGTCCCATTTTCAATTCAATAGTATGGATCATGTGGATATTTCTAAGGTTAGTTCTTTGGGGCTTGTAGTTGGTGGGATGGTCTTTATATTGGTCCCTTACAGACTGTCATGCACTAAAGCAAAACAATAACATCACAGTTGTTAGATGTGACAAAATTATATGCATCAACTTCTCTCAAATATATTCTATTTGTGCTTAATTTAGTTGCACTCACAAAAAGATTTCTTTACATATTTTAAATTTCAATTGATGATATCATTTTCTTAAAGCATCTTGATAATACATATTTTTATCAAAAAAATTATTTACATAGCAAATAAGGAATGCTCTCAAAATTACAAACCTACTATGTCCAAAGAATTGTGACATAATGATAATAAGTAATATTTGTAAGAGTGTGCCCATGTTTAAATCCCCCCTTGCAACAATAAGGCAATCCACAACTCTAGGGCCAACTTATCCCACAACACATCCAAGTGACCCATTACAATACCCAATCTATATTGAGCTAAAAAATGTAAAATTGATGTGCTTTTAAACATAAGTAATCTTTGTCCTAAACCATCTTTTTATCAATGTCCAAAAAAATAGGTTGCATTTGAAAGTAAAATTTGTGGGTGGCAATGCCATTTTAAATTGTTAGAAATCAAATTAATGTGATTTGAAGTTTAGTTTTCTATGGATTTAAGTTTTCAAAGTTAGAATGCATGAATTAGATGTTTCCTACTATTGTCTTTTATTATTGAAAATTGTTCTTCCTTTCTTCAGTATCTCTTTGAGGGCTATTTTCTCCTTTGTAATCATGCATTGTTCAATACAAAAAAAAAGAATTCAACTTTTTCTAATATTTGAAGGTGTCTTTTGGATTATTCATGAAGTCTAAAGGGTATTTGGGATGGGGTTACCCTTCAAAATAAGTCTGGTCCTAGCATGAATAAATTTTGCACCTTTTGAATTTTTCTTTAAATATAGATACAATGCTTGTCCTCTTCCAATTTGTGAGTCATTTTTTAAACGGTGAGTTGCACTATGCAATATGCATTGTGCAATGCAATGTAATCAATGATGTGAACATAAATGACAAAATCCATATTTCAAAATTCATGGAGTAAACTATCATTTTTATTTTCTCTCTAGATATCTCTATATGATTAAAATGCCTTTAAATTTAAAACAATAGCTTTTTTTCTTTTTTATCTATGTTTTTTTAGGATTTTTTAAAATCCAAATTTTTGCAATCTTTTCCCCGATTAAATATTGATTTTTTTAAAAAGTAATTTTTTGGTTTGTCGATTTACTCCTGAGAATGATTTTTGCTACTATGGTTCTGTTGGTTTTTCTTCTGAATCAGCATCAGGGTTTGCCAGTTCCTATGCACATGCAGATTCAGCCAACTGAATACAGGAGGTTGCGTGAGCTCCTCCCCTTCACTTTTGGTTCTGCCGCACCAAGGGGGGTTTCCCTACTTGATAAAAGTATAACCTTGACTAGCTCAATGACAGAAGGATTTAACTTGACATCAATAGGCAGAATACTCTCATGTATGGACCAAGATTTGTGTAACAAATCACAAGGTTGGCAACATTCTTGGACATGATGTCTGGTTGGGTATGAGAGCATGCAAGGATCCTAATCCTAATCCTACAACTAACAGATGGAAGGATGAGATGGTTTGATTTGAATTTTGGATGCAAAGCTGGACATGGTTGTAACACGAGCACAAAGCAAGATTGGTGCCTATCCAGGGCCTGGAGTCAGTAGACATACACCTGTGAATGATCAGCATGAACAGCTAAAACTAGATTTCAGGGGGATATATATGATACCTACCTTACAGATATCTCCCAATACAGAGTGTTAAGTTATCTCTACTTATGGCATCCCTACTGCAGTATACCCTTCCCAATGTTTAACCTGAAAACAGTTTAATCTACCCCTTGAGCAGAAGTTAAAAGATCATACATTCAACACAGGAATTCCATGTTCTAGAGTCTCAAATATTGCTTAAATATCCAGACTCAGAAGAAGAATACATGCAATACTGGAGACAGAATTAACAAAACACATGCCAAGATAGCATTTCTCATATAAGATTAATCATGAAATCAGTGGGTTCATGCCAAAACATACAACAAGAGATACATAGACTCACAGGTTTAGCTGTACAGAGCAACCAGATTAGCTTGTTTTGAATTACAGAGCCAAAAATCTTCAACTTTCAACAACCTAAAAATGAGTAACACTTCCTGCTTATAACAGCCAGAAAGTGTACCACAGCAATTAATTACATGGCTTTGACAAAAAATCTGCCAGATACAGTCCTCAGAAGGAATGGCGCTCAGAAAATGTAAATGCAGCAGACAAAGAGGAGCCTCGAGCCATGCGCCATTATCTGGGGTCTTTTTCCACGATCAGGCAGCTTCACCATTTGTATTCATTGCCCATACCCCTGCACGACCGTCATTGATGGCTCAACCACCCACATTTCACTTGGAAACCGTCGCTGCATTCAAAAAGGATTTCCCGCCAAAACACGTTTCTATCGCAGGTTCAAAATATACAAGGGAATAATCCCACATGCACGGTGTGGAGACAACTTCGGTGCTTTAAAAGCATAGTCGCATACATACCAAGTGTCGAGTGTTTTGCCGTGTTCGACATACAACCCTTCGTCCACAGCCCATCGGCCAAACATATACCATCGGCCTACCCCACAAATCTCCTGCCGACCACAGTGGTCTCGCCGATGCCTATTTCACATTCCTTGTCTGTTGGTGAGACCAAAACCATCGGCGAGCAACAAAATACCTACGCCGATGTCAAAGGTTACGCCGATGGCCATTTCAAAACATTGCCAAGTCATTCCCTCGGCGAGACATTACCCATCGGAGCAACGAGAAACTCCCTGGCCGACCACACTGCTCACCTCGATACACTCATCCTCTGTCGGTGAGACCCTCAACCGTCAGCCAAGCAGAAACATCCTCTGTCGATGATACCACTCACACCGATGACCACTCCATGCTCCCCTCTCGGTGTGACTTACGCCGATAACATCACATCGGCCAAACACTCTCCATCGGCGGACCCTCCAACGGCTAGCCCGATAGCCCCTGTCACGCCGAGACCGAACTCTATTACCACCATCGGCTAGACACTACCCCATACTCGCCGATGGCAACTCCATCGGCCAGACCTGCGCCATCGGCCAACAATCTACCCGTTCACCCGATAGCCAAAGTCTTGGCGATAGCACTCCAAAACCCTCGTCGGCGAGACCAAGTTTGTCGGTAAGCCACAAAACACCTACGCCGATAGGTAAAGTCTTAGTGATAGAAGACAACACGCCATTGGTACCAATCATGATCGCCAAGACACATTCCAAACTCATGCCGATGGACAAAACATGAAGACCCCCCCTTCAAGAAAGATGATGTGGATGCTGCAAAACACTGAAGGGGTGCCAACACTTAAAATTTTTTGGATTTTAGGGAAGGTGCCTGCATGAAAAATTGCTAAATCAACTGACAGTCAATTTAGGCACCAACAGGTTCCATGTGTTACATATTGATAATTTTCAATTTATATTTTTGCCAAGTCTATTGTTGAGGATTTTTTGAAAACTTCACCTAGCATTGAGTCAACTTTGGCCCTTCAACCAACCAATTCACTATTGAGTCTACCTAGTGAATTTATAACAACCAACCATGTCCTTGCTCAATTTCCACTAAAATAGAACTTTGAACTCTTCTCATCGGAATGTCCTACTTCATGTATGCACACAACAAGAAATCATCAAAAAATATTTGGCAAACTAGTGATGGCAATATGAACAACATAATATGATAAAGTAAAAAAGAAAATAAAGCAAGCATTTTGGATCTTTATTGATTTCTTTTTTTGTTTTAGCCATGCATATAGCGATAAATAAAAACAAACAAATGAAAATACACTAGTATAGGTATCCTAAATACATCTATCTAAAAGATGCCAAGAGATATTCGTCTTGAGGCTTATACTAGATCTATAACATAGGTTAGACAGATGCCTTGAGATTGATATTTATCAGTGTCTTTTAAACAGATGTTGATGTTATGGTTGTACTTTTGTGTAACATGTGCTTGTGTAAACACCAAGCATGAGAAGCCTACAAATGTGGGATGCAGTTTATAAGACAACCTCCAAGATTGAGAAGCTAACTCTATGTCATATTTTCAATGAGCTCTTTCAACATTTTTCAAGGAAAAGGGAGAAGGAAGCTAAATAAAATATATAAAAATAACTACTCTAAGCAAACAACCAAAATCCATTCACTAGATGAAATGTTTGCTTTCACATTCAAAATGTGCATAAATGTGGGATGTGGTTTGTAGGACAACCAATGGGATTAAGAAGATGGCTCTTTGTCATATTTTCAATTAGCTCTTTCAAAACTTTGCAAGGAAAAGGGAGAAGGAAACTAAAGAAAATACAAAAAAAACTACTCTAAGCAAATAGCCAAAAGCCATTCACTAGATGAGATGACTGCTTTCACATTCAGAATGTGCACAATATTGGTCTACATATTAGTAACTTAGGCATTCCTTAACATAAAATGGCCATATATTATTCATCTAGCAAGGATCAATTACATATTTTGGAATCACAAGAACCTTTTTGGATACATGAAGGCTATATAACATGAAAACGAAAGGAAATCAACACCTTGCAGAGCCAAGAAATAGACATGAATAAGTAGATGCATTCTAGATCTAAAGAAGACAAAGAAGATAGAGTAGAGCTCCATAGATTGAACCTACAAAAGCTATCTAACCTCCCCTATATTTTTGAAGGAAGATATTACAAATATATAGAACCCAAAAAAAAAGACCAAAAAAATAAGCTAGAGCAAAAGAAAAGGAGGGAACTAAAACAAATAAATGTACACAATCTTCTTAAACTCTTACATGAAGAGCACCTATCCAAAATAATGCCAATGATGACAAACCCACATCCACTCATTCAATGTTGATGAAATATTTTCATTGATACTACTTGGAGTGGGAAATAAATGTTAAAATAGTCTCTTAATCCTCTACTAAACCTGCCACTTTTCCCTTCATGGTCGCCACTCCTTTATTTTCTTGCTTCCTTCTTCATGAGCTCTAAAATGATGCTGGGGCCAAGTCTCACTTTATTTTATTTCCATGTGATATAGATTTTAGGGCAAATAAATGAAATCAGTGCGAGCTTTTCATTTTATTTTATTTTTAGGGAAAAAGTTTTCACTTTAATAATTTTTTGGAGATTGTGAAATTATGGATATTAATCCCCCTTTAGTCATGTAAAACTATTAAAAAAGATGTAAACTTTAATAAAGTTCTTTACCTTTCTCAAGGAAGAAATGGGTCCCATCTGATGCAATTTGTCTTCCTAATCTTAATGATTTTAATTATATAGTATATATATGTTGGAAGACTAAATCCTATAACCACAAGTACTATATTAACAATAGGATCCCACTCAATTATTGGCTCCTCTCCCCTAATCCACATCCTATATGGACGATCAAACAAATTCTGCACATCTTTTCTACACTTTCACTAACATCCATTTTTTGTTTGTAGGTCATTGATTTTGTTTTTGTCCAACTCAAAAAATATTTTGGCAAGCATTGAAGAACTAATATCATAATATTTGGGCCTTTGTTGAGTGCCAAGCTTTTATACTTATGATTTTATGGAATGGCTAGCAGATATTCAAATGGTTTGTGCCATCACTTCATATGTTGAGCTGGAATCCTCTTATGGGTGTTGGTTTTTACTATATATATGCACATTATTTTGGGGTCACCCTTTAAACTATTCCAAACATATGATATCCTATGCTTTACCTTTTACTCATGTTTGCTATGTTTGAGTACGACCCACACAATCTTCCTGACCATACTAGATGTGAAAATAAAGGTTTGCAAAATTTTATATACCTCTTGTGGTCTTCTAAATGTCGAATTTCATGACCAAAACATTGCACAATATATCTTTGTTGGCTTTTAATATGCTACACTCTGCTATTTCACTCTTTTTTGACTCCTACCCAGTCCCTCATATGTTACCTCGATCAATTGCTTGGCCCCATGTTTGTTGTTTCACCATATTTCTTAGAGCCATCCCATAGTTTCAAGTATTGTGCAATGCTTAGATGTGATTTTTGTTGTCAACCATTTTATCTTAAGGCATTGCACACTGATTATATTGCTGGTGTTCATTCATTTTGGTGATTAGAATGCTATGCCCTTCTAATTTTGGGCGGAGCTTCACCTGCCTTTGAACATTGATAAAAATATTTGAAATATCTAAGCTAGGGCCCACATAACAATTCACCTCACTCTGAACCAATGCTGAAACACGTTATACTAATATTCTTTAACACCTTTTAAAGGTGCACTAGCCATAGGATGTAGATTTGATTGGAGGGTTTTGGAGGTAGAGTTGGAAGTATTGAAATATTAAAATATCACTTTGTATTAAAATGGTTAGCCATATATTGATTTCCTTTAAACTGACCATGATATATCTACATTGACATTCTCTTGGATATGTTTACATCTGCCACTTGAATCTCTAGTTGGAATGCCATAAAAACATGGCTTGGCTGTGCAAGTCATGGAATGACTTGGGTAGGTAACTAAACCTGGAGTTTAAAGAAGTTTTGAAGTTAAGTTTTTGTTGTGGATACGCCATTTTGAGAAGGTAATAAAATCAAATTTGTGGTACTTATAATTTATCTTTGGATTGTATTCTCAACATTTACTGGACATATATTTGGATTGTAGTTGTGAATAGAGGTAGTATTCTAAAGCTTCAAATGTATTTATGATTTTAAACAAAACAATAAATGTCTTTCATTAAAAGATTTTGTATCCCAATGCCCATATGTCAAAATAACTAACCACAATAAAAGAACTCCAAATGGTTATTTAGAGATCTATCAAATACTCTAATACACTACGTAATTAATGAAGAATTTATTTGTAAAATAATTATTGTCGTATGAACTTTCACAATAGAAATGCTAACAATATCCCTCTACTAATCATTGAAACTAAAAGCATAATATCATAAACAAGTTGTAGGCAACTTTGAAACCTAGAATGATCCCTCAAGACCCCTCACCTTTGGAATTCTAGTGGTTCCTTGGTGTCTTTTCAAAGACTAACTCGATCTCACTGTGAATGACTCCACTAAAACTATGACTAGTTACGTGAGATGTAACAACATGCAAAAGGATTTTGATGTGAACTTCAAGAATAGTTCATCCTTGCCTTTGTCCTCCAAAATATTTCTCGTTTGTCAATTTTGTGGTGTTGAACAATTTTTTTACTATAATTTAAAATGAGCTGATTGATAAGGAACCTTTCCATGACATATTCAAAAATATGGTCATCCATAATGTCAATAATTAGCATCCCATTGAACTTGGAAGTATGTGTACAATGCAACACCATGTGAGGGTAATATTGAGGTTAGAAAAATAGGATTAAATATATCAATTATCTCTGACTTTCATTGTTACCCACATTACACCACCACACCCACATATCAATTTCAATTTTAAGTTTGTCTCATGTGAGGTCTACTACGTCAAATTCAACTGCCCAACCATAGTAGTGTGGCTCTTTGGAAAAAGACAAAACTACTAACACTCGACATAATATATCGTAGTCAACAAAGGACTGTAAATCTTCATTTTGACCAGTTGCAATAGATAACATTTTGCATAGCCCCAAAAAAGGTAGTCCAATTAGACTATTATAAATAATTTGACATTTTGGATTATCATTAAAAAATAGTCAAACTTCACTTTTGTAAGATAAATTCAAACACAAATTGAATTACCTTCTATGATTACCTTTTGTGATAAGTGCCATTACTCTAAACCTCTTACAATTGTTTCTTCTCCTGATTGCTACAAAAATGCTTCAAGTTTTAAAATTTCAAGGCTATTAAAACTTTCTTTTAAAGTATCTTGCTACATAAACGCGATAGAGTGGAATGGTAAAATTATAGTGTCATGTGGGCTACTATGAGCTAAATGTAAATGGGCTTATATATTTATATATGTGTAGTGTTCATTGAGACTCATTCATGTGTCAAAGTAGGGAAGTACTTCTTATGAGGCTCTAAATGATATTGCCACTTGTCTACTTGTAATGGTATTTAATTCGATTAATATGACCAGTGCAATTTTAATTGCTATGCTCCTTGAATGTAAACCCTTAATTGTTATATGCAACATAGTATGATGTATACATTTATTATTCAATGTGATTACATTATTATTTTGGTAATTATTTTGAGAAGACCTTAGATTATTTCAAGATCTTAGATGTCATTTAACCATATCAACGACATATGAGGATTGAAGAAAAAATGGATGATGGTTAGGGTAGGTGGCAGTGACATTGGCTAAAAAGTTAGCATGTCACTAGTTAGTTGGCCCCACCATCATTTTGTGATTATTTATGCATTTATATGGATGATTGCATTCCTTTTTTGGTAATTATTCCAAGAAGATCTTAGATTATTCTAAGAAGATCTTAGATGTTATTTAATTTACATATTTTATTGATCCTACTTTGTCGGATCAAACCATTTAACCACATCAACGACATACAGGGAGTAAAAATGAACATTGGTCAGGGCATGTGGTAGTGCCATTAGCTGAAAAGCTAACATGTCATTAGTCAATTGGTGGGGCCTCCAACCCCATTGTCATTTTTAGATTGTGCATTCATATATGTGAGTGATTGTATTATTTGCCATGATTTTTACTGTAAGTTTTAGCAAAGTTAAAATATAATAAATTCCTCTTGTATCATACATCAATTTAAGGTAAATCAAATGAATTGCAAATGTCCAAGGATAAAATTAAGATCGTAAGATTTGGAGGCAATTTCATTGGCTAGAAAAGATGACATACAAGTTGGTGGGGCCTATGGTGGTTTTATTTTAATCTAAAGAATTAAAATTATACATATTCTGGCAATTTGTGGGGTTAGGGCCCACTCCCAATAAAGTACACAATGAAAATTAGAGAAATTAGCTTCAGACACATGAAAGGGGAGCACAAAGAATAAGGAGCTAACTAAGAGGAAACAAAACCCACTTGTAGACTTAAGAATAGAAAGAGAGGATTTGTGGGAAAGAGATCTTCAGATAGCACAGAGTCAAATGCTAAACATGACCAGATATCCATACAAGACAAGAGACTTCTATCAATCTTGTTTGGCTAAGCCCTTCCTCTTGCTTCTTGTGAGAAGAACATCCATTGTCCACTAAGTGCCCTCATCCATGACATCTTGAACTTCTGACCAAATTTTTTCTTCTTCAGACTTTCATCCTTTCTTCTTACTAGGAATGCATATGTTGGGTTTTGAAATGTGACTCATAGATTGAGAAATAGAGCACTTCTTAGCAAGAACAACCATATCATCATTCCTCCCACCTCAAAAAATTGGTGAACACCACAAGAATCATTCTTGGTAGGGTTGTGAGAAGAGATGGAAACCACAACATCTAGGGCATCTTCCTTGGTCACATGATCATACCTTATCTCCTTCTGGGATTCCAGGAACTTACCATGATTACGCCATATGAATTTTGCATTTGGAGAGCTAGACTACTCGGTCCACCTTTTAAATCTAATCACCTTTAGGCCTGATGACTTATTAGTAGTGCACCCAACAATTTTGTGGCCTAAAATGCTATAGCTGAAGCACCTGAAAGGTAAGCCCTCATAGTTTAAAAATTGAGTCCAAACTCCAAAAGATGAGTGGATGTTGAAATCATGATGTATAGGTTTCGAGATATCTATCATGGCATAGGTTGTTGTAAATCTATTTGTTGAAACCACTGAATCAAGATCCAATTTCGCATAAGAGCCCACCTGATCAATCATATTCCTAATGAGATCCTCATCACGCATGATCAAGGGAAGGTTGTATAGTTGAATCCAAATAGGGACGGAGGTGGTTTTGGTTGCAAATGGATCAAAAAAGGAGACCATGGGGAAATGGAAAGGCCTAACTATTCATAGAGCCAAGGGCCATTATGTTTCACAAAATTGCAGTCCCTTGTGGATTTGAAGTGAAGAAGAAAGAAAGAAAAATCCAAGATTTTGATCTCGGGAGTGGCCAAGTTTCTCTAGGTCAATTTTGTCCACTCCACAAAGAGCTCAAAATGTGGCCGCTTCCTTAGGAATCTAAGGATGAGGGAGTGGTTCCCAACCCTAGCTAAAGTTGCATTGATGTGGGCATCAGAAATACAGCAAATTGATTGGGTCCTTCGCCAACACCACCTTTGTGTCACCCAGCAAGAGAGTGTGTTTTCTAGGTGTGTGAGGAGAGGGTTTAGAGCCCAGAAGAGAACCATAAGCCTAAATGGCATCGTTGCCACAATCTGCGCTATCTTCTTGGGTGATGAAATAGGGTTTGCCAAGAGGATTTGTGCCCTACAGAATGTGTTTGATTCATGGAAAGGGTTGGAACTATTCTTACAAGCCCCATAGATTTGAGAGTTTGATTGGGATTTGAGTGCCTCTAGATTAGGAGCCACAAATTTAGGATCCTTTCACGAACCATTCGCCACAAAATCAAGAGGGTCAAAACCTAGGCCTCTGGCCGAACCCCTTGTCTCTCCAGAATGTCTATCATTCCTCTTTCTTCCATCATTTTTCTTTTACTCATCACCACAAACCTACTTCTGCTCCTCGCACCTTGCCTTTGTTGCAATCCCTTCACACATGTCGAACCCCTATATATTTTTGTATATATATCCTAAATATTTAAAATATTTACTATGTGCCCCATGTAAGGATTTAAAATGAGATTAATATAAATAATTCTCCATGCATTTTAATATCTCTATGGATAAAATCAAGTGAAGATAATTTAAAGTTTCTAAAATATAAATTAATTTGTTATGTATTTTAATATCTCTCTGGATAAAATCAACTCAAGATAATTTGAAGGTTCGAGAACATATAAATTATTTCCATGTGCATTTTAATATCTCCTAGTGTGAGTGGATAATTTGTAGAGTGGTTAAGAATTCATCAACCATATATTTAATTCTAGCAGTAACATTTATTTTGTCTACATATATTTCCCATAACTTGTATTAATACGAGCTTAAAAAAATTACATGAGTTGAAGTTCCCTTTTTACAAAGGAAAGATCCTACCATGGCCAAACAACACTATTACATTGAACTATTTAGAAAAAACTCCACTATTTACTAAAAACTTAGTTACTTCTATTGTCATTTGTATTTGGAGCTAAACCTAGAAGAAATAGTGTCACCTGACAGGCCTTTTCAATTCAAACTCTATCTGCAAAGGGATGAAAATTAATGAATGGAGTGTGTATTTCATCCAAACTAGTGCCAAATCAAACTCTATCTGCAAAGGGATGAAAATTAATGAAAGGAGTTTGTATTTCACCCAAAATATTACCAACTCCCTGAGCTACAATTTCTAAATTACTAGTTAGGAGAACTTCCCAAAGTGATTGGAGATTCCCTACTCTAGCTCCCATAGAAGCTATGTCTCTGAACTCATCCTCAACAACTAGTAAGTTCTTGTAAAAATTGTTAGTCAATTATTTCCATTGCATCTAACCCAAATCCAAATTATGGTCAGACAAACATTTCTTTCACTAGTATCATTGTTGTCGTGGATCGATAAAACTACAAGAAATTGCATAGAAAAAAGGATGCTATCGTAGAATTTACACTGATCTTGATATCAAGTTCTAGGTAGTCAATGCCAATGACTTCCTTACTGGCCACCTTTATCTCATGCAAGGGAGAATTGAAGATAATGTTTAAGCAATTTTATTAAATTGGTCTATAGAAAGCCATCTCTTTATGAAGAGCATGGAAGAAGAGGAGCAACTCTATGATCTCCTAGGCCAAGATTTGTAGAGCACAATGAGATTTCCACAAAATGAAGAGAGCAGAGAAAGATTTAATAGTTGCCCAAACGTGCGATTAGTTACCTCTTCATTTATGTAATTTAAAGCTAAATTAAATGAATATTTTTTAAATTGAATAAAAGAATAAGAATACAATAATAAGGTTACACATGCACATTTAATATTTTTAAATAGGCCTATCTTAAATGACATACATGTGATACTTTGAGTAAAAGGATAGTCTTCGACATCATTTATATTTTCACTTAATTCATTATACAATAATCAGATTATAGATGTCTAGATAATATTTGTGCATATCTTTAAAAACTATTTGTTTTATAGTTCCAATATGTTGAATTAAATGAAATTGTTATTAATGGAGATCATGTGGATGCTACATCTATTGACTTAAGTATTGCTAACTTAAATAAAAATATTAATGATGTCCTAGGTTGTCTTTTTAAACAAAGTATCACATCAAATGTTATGCAAGATATGCACAAATATTTGTATTTATATTATTAAAATTTTTGAAACCAAAAAGTACAAAAACTAGAAGTCTCCCTATCACGAAGCTCTAGTAAAAATTACCTATGTTTAAACATGAAAATTTGAAAACAAAAAATGAAATATGTCTGAAAGCCTATCAATTTTTTTAAATACTCAGCTTGGTTGAAGCTACCTTGCACGAGAAGAAGACCTCATTCACGACCTTCCTTGATTTTTTCAAGAGATAATTGCAAATGTCCTTTTTGTGATGAATGATGCAGAGGGAATATAACTTCAACAACTATGGACTCTCAAGAACAAGGAAATGTGGTTCTTACAATAGTCTGCACTAGATTACTCTGATCTTTCAATGGTGACAATAAACAATACCCTGTAAACTGTCCTACAAGCTTATCCTCCTAAGTTCAAACCCTCAAAAGGACTCAACACTCTTTTGTTTTGGCATGTTAGGATCCTAAACACTTGGTTACACTCCACAAACCTCATTCAAACTCCAACTGATTGTGGCTAACTCAAAACACTGCATTTTCCTCAAAACCCTCAAAAGGCTAGGGTTTATGACAATCCTAATGCAAGTAAAAACACACAAACTCCTATAAAACACACAAACAATGGATATGTCACTTCCCCTTTGGTGGAAATGTGCATGAGGGTCTTCATAAGGTCTATAGAAAATTTCATCAAATTCCAGCAGTTAAAACTTGAGAAATGAATTTTTCTTGCTCATTGAAAACCCTAGTCTGAGATAGTGTAACTAATAGTGTTTTTACAATATCTCACTTAAAACATAATTAAATCACACCAAACTAAAAACATTAGGTTCTAAAAACAAAACTCCATCTTCCCATACATATTTAGTCCTAGCATCATGCCGTACAGAGCCATACCAATCTGTTCTTAGCTGTTTCACATAAAACTGTCATAAAATTGATAAAAAATAGGGTAATCTTATGAAATCTTGATCCCACCCTTCTTGGAGCATTTACATTCATTGATTCAACATGAATGAACTCCAAAAATAGTTACAAGTCAAGCATATGTCCTTTTTTTAATAAAAAATCCTAAAGACTATATCACTAAATTTGACAATTATGCCCTTTTTTGCAACTTTTAACCATAACTAAGAAACAAAACAAGCAAAAAGACCCAACATGATCTTCCTTGGTCCTTCAAGACCTTATTATGCTCAGCAACCCAAAAACAAGACTTGAGAAACAAATCTGAACCTTGCAACAAGCCAAAACTTCCTAGGAATTCAAATTTGCATTTTGGCAGGAAACCACAAATTTGAATATCTAGCCTATTCAAACTATCTAAACCATTGGATTATGATCCCAATGGAACTCCTAAGACCTAAACAACTCAATTTAAGACTCCTAACATCAAAATAAAGCATAAAAACATCATGAAATTGATGCTCCTGCATCAATGAAGGAGAGTATTTTCATAGACATCCAATGACCCATGGTAGATGCCATCCCTAGCAGCCTAGAGGATACAAGCTACAACAAACAATTTTTTAACCAACTCCATTGGAAAGTAGTTCCCAAAATCCCACGGCTCGTCATCTCTATCATAATCTTCCAAAGTAGGATTAAGTTTCTCATTATGAGCAAGTGCATCATAAAATTATTTCTTTTCTAGGAGATTAACTAATGTAGCATCTTGGATGATGTCAATGATGTTAGAAAAATGAGGTAATGTTATGGGGAAGATTTTTTGAGGAAAGGCCTGGAGTATATCCTTGCCAAACACTTATAGTAGTTTCTATTACAAGGGAAACGATATAAAAGACCTTCCTTAATTTCACTAAATCAAAACTCTCTATGTCTTCAAATTCTCACTTTTTAGGGGCCAAAAAAAGCCTTCTATTTCCTTGAATAGCCATGAGAGAACTCTCACTTGACATTGCAATGCTATCGAAAAAACTAAAATCAGAACTTGGACAACCAATCTCCCTAAGAAACTCACAAATGCATTATGAACTATACAACCTAGGTCTCAATAAATAATGACAAAGGTTGTCTTCTCACACGTGAATTAAATGAAAATGTTATTGAATTGCTAAATTAAATTGAATTTTTAATTAGGCTTGCATCCCAAGACATGGATGTGATGTAAGCTATGTACAAATATTTTTATTTTTAATAATTTTCCACCTAACTTACAAATTCATACTAACTTAGGTTTTAATTTTCTCCCTCAATTATAAATTTATTGAAATGTAGGCTAGCTTCACAACCTCAATTAAAAAATTATGGCCTATTCAAGCTTAATTTTCCACCTCTATAAAAATTTATGGGAAATTTAGGCTTAATCTACCACCTTAATTAAGTTTTTTAGAAATCCATCCTTTATTCACCACCTCAATTAAAAAATTATCAAAAATTTAGTCTTCATTTTTTACCTCAATTAATATTTTATAGAAAATTTAAGTTCTTGTTCACCAAATTGATTAAAAACAAGAATGACTTTTGGTTTTCAAATTACTCACAATTTATTTTTAAAATTATGTTTTGGTATAAAATAGCCAACCACTCTATCACTTTGGTTCAATTTTTTTAAAAAATGTCAAGAGGATTATGTCTCTAGATAGGGGATCCACCAAGATTTCTATAGAATTTTCTAGGGGCCCATTCTTAAACTATACCCTATATCCATTATGAATGACGTACCCAAGTATGTGGTGAGCTAGACCTCTACACCATTAACAATTCTAATGACATTCACTTCCCTAGAGTCCATAGAAAAGCATTTACCATAAGATTTGGAAACTTGCTAACCTAGCTCATTCATAATTTGGAGAGGCATTACATTGCTTGAGGCTCTGGAATCTAATATGTAGCTAGGAACTAGCCATCTATTTATGAGTAAATTTGTATAAAAAGGCTCAACACTCAACTGACTATCTACTATGGTTGTTCCTAAATAGACCTTAGGTGCATCTTCAGAATTTGTCTCAGTAGGAGTATCAATGTAAAGGTTAGTAGGTTTATTAGAAGTATTTGTAATAGTAGTATAAGATAGAACTCTTTCTCTATGCTTAGGAATTCTAAGGAGCTCACCTATAGGTACAAATTTTGACTTGGATCATCACTTGAGATACATCAATAGGGTGTAACTAGGTGGAGGAGGGGACTACAAAACTGTTATGTCATTTGTAGTAGGAATGAAAGGAATAACTTGACCACAAGTATCAACATCCTTACCTTTGACTACATTATTTCTTTGGCTACATCTTGTTCTCTCTATGGTATGTTTAGAGTTGGCTTCAGTCTGGAATTTATTTTATCCACCTTAGGCACTTCAACATTACCATCTAGTACCACAATCTTGTTAGTCTTGAGCACATATATTTTCTGGACTATAGGCTTTTGTGCAAGAACCTTTTTTTTCCATCATCTTCTTTGCAATGCCATTGTCCTCAGTCTCAGTGCTTACACTTTGTATTTATTTCTCTATGTTGGTGATATTTGATGAACACTTAGTTATACTTAGAGGGGGGGTGAATCAATATATAATAAAAAAATATCTTTTCTCTACTTTAATTAACCACAATAAAATACTTAAGTAAGATCTAGCAATTTAGAACATAGAGACAACACATGATTTTACGTGGAAACCCTTTTGAGAGAAAACCACGGAAAAATATTGCATATATATTATATTACTCTTTATCTTCCTTCTTGTAGGATCCAACCTACTTTACATACAATCAATGAGCTACAACTCACATGAGACTTCAATCTCCAATCACAAAATCATAGGCTTCAACCTTTTACAAACACTAAGCTCCAATTTAGCAAGAGGGTCCAACCTCTATCCAATAGGATCCAACCTATTTATCTTTTCTTGGATGATCTGAATGATTCCTTCCACAAAACTGATCCAATCACTCTTCCTTGACAAATCTGAAACTTATCAACTTAATATACACTTATATATCTTGCTTTCAATCACTACTATATCTTTTTTTATGTATTTTCTTTATCGCACATATATCCTCAATATCTTCTCAATATAAATCTAATTCACACTTCATAATTTTGCTCTTCCTTCTTCTCTATATTCAGAAAATATTCATTGATTGCTTGCTTTCAAACACTTCTACCAATTACCTCTTATACCTCTTCAAAAGATGTGTCTTTGATGAATAGTCATGTCCTTTTGTCACCTTGTTGTCCCTTCAAAACAAATCACAACCTTTCCTAATAAAATCATTGCTTATACAAATCGCTCCTCTATAATTATGATGGTTACCATTAAAATCAAATCGCACCATATGAAATAAATCATTCATTGTCTTATTAGAAAATTGCACCACTTAGAGATATAAATATTGTTCTTGGCACTTTTATTTTAAGGAGGTCAGCCATGTAATTTGTATGAGGTCAGTCCATATTATGAGGATTTCAAATAGGGATAACTTTAAGAACCCCCCCCTCAGAGAAGGTGTATAAACCTGGCGAATCATGTATACTTCCCGAGAAAAATATTAATTTTATTGGCAATTTTTTTCATTTATCCGGGAAAAAAAAATCTTATTTGGTGAATCTTTTGTAATCGCTAGAGGTCTATGGAAAATCCTAGCGAATTGTAATTTTTTTAAAACCAATAAAATATTTTCATTGGCGATTAAAACCTATTTTCAAACCAATTAAATATTTTTGTTGGCAAATTAAAACCTATTTTCAAACCAGTAAATATTTCTGTGGGCGAATTAAACCTGTTTTCTAAATAAGAAAATATTTTTGCTGGCAATTAAAATCTAATTTCAAACTAGAAAATATATTTACATTGGCGAATTAAACTAATTTTCAAAGCAATAAAAAATCATTGGCGAATTTAAATATAGTTTCAAACCAATAAAAAATTAATTGGCAAAATAAACTGTTATGCCAATATAAAATCATACAGTGTGAATGGCATCAGACTTTAGTTGAAGTTCCATTCTAGGCTGTAGTTCTGACACACCCATCTTTCTACATAAAGTCTCTGGAATAGAGACAAGTGTCAAGTGACAATGATTCTAATTAACAAAAATTAATAGATAATGATTTAATTGAGCTGCATAAATTGCCTTCCCAAAAACATGCAATTGTGCTTTTTCACGACATTCCTTATTTATTACGAAAGGACAGTGGTCACTTCCAGCGTGGATGTCATTAAATGGAAAATATTCTAATAGATTTTGGTTTTCAGATGATCTCAAATCGATGGCAAAAGTACTGACACACCCAATGTCCCAAATTTGTAGTTGTATAGTTGAGGACTTATGCTCTGCCGCGCTGCTACCTTGACCTTTGCACAATAATCAATAAAATATATTATATATTTTATATATATGTCAACCATTGATCTAATAATATCTAATGGCTACTAGTTGATTCTGGATGATTTTGTTAGCAATGTGTAGCATTGGAGATCTACTTTCTGGAATTGAACTACAACTGTTCATCTTTCGTTCTAGGGTCCATCAAATGGTCAGTGGTGGTACGATTAATTTGATTGAATGCAATTAACCACATAGATTAGCCAATGCTCAATTAAGTTCATTAATGGCAAGTGAGTACTGAGTCATGATAAACTACACAGATTAGCCAATATGAATTAAACAGAGTTGCTTGTTATTTATTACCCATTTGTCATGGAAGTACATGTAATGTATATATGATAGTCTTTATTGTTTCAACCTTATATTGCATTACTAAGTTTTAGATAGGTCAAGAATCAATAGACTGTAAAACTTCAAAGGAATGGCTTTCATTACAGTAGTTGTGCGAAGAAAGTAAGTTACCAAGTATTTATTTTGTGATCATTCATGATTCTAAATTTCACTGTGTGATAGAGTTCTCAGTTCACAGATGTAGAATAGTAATAAGATGATGGAAAATTTTGTTTGTGTGTGGCTATGCAGGATGTTATTGCTTTGCATGTCTCAGAATGAAGAAATACGAGCATTCGTCAAGTGGAATAAATCGTGTCAAGAATCGACACTTTTAACATTTGCAAATGATGCATTCTATTCTGGGTGGTGGGTTGAATCTCCCACACATGCATGCATGTATGAGAAACTAGAAATTCAAATTGACGCATGGAATTGGTATTGCAACTCAATTGACAGTGACCTCAAGAAAATCAATTTAATTCTCCTTTACTAGCCTTATTGTTACCCATGCCTAGTGGTTTCTTGTACATATAAAGCAGGGTTCTATAGTGAATCATTAACTGTCATTGTGAATGAGGACATAATTAAATTTGTAACAGACCCATTGCCTGTTAATAGGATAATTATGGACTATAGTGAAATATTCATTATGCGTCGTCGAAAAGAGGAACCAAAAAGATTTTGGAGGATCAAAGAAAGGTTTGAAGGTCGAAGGATAGGAGTTTTGTTTGGAACTGTGAGGTTGGTTAGAGGTTCATGTACGATGTAATTCCCCAATATTTTTGAAGGGTGATGTTAAATTTTACTAAATAATATAGAAGTAATTACGGTTTGAAATTGACATGAGTTCAATGGCAAATTGCAATGTATACAAATCATAGATGTTTCAAAGAATGAAATTTTCAATATTAAATAACACTGCGGCTGTTTTTGTCTAAGGTGTTTAGGGTTTATCCTTATAATTCATCGTTGACCTGTGTAGCCGGTTTCCCCAACTTAAGTTGTTCTTTTATCCCCTTGGTTGTCATCGAGTTACTGGCCCCTTTGCTCTAAGTTACTAGCCCCAAGCCCCTTTATTTTATTCTAAGTTTGACTATATAATAATAATAATAATTACATTATGTGATTAACATCATATATTATATTATTATCAGATAATAATATAATATATGATAATAATTATTTAATATATGATATTACATATTATAATATATATAATAATTATATTATATTATATATGATAATAATAATATAATAATAAATTATAATTACATTATATAAAATATGATATTATTATAAATTTATATATTGATATCGATTTCATTTGGTGGCCTACAAAATACTTTTCCCAGGCATTAATTTTTAATTTATTAAATAGTTTTGATAAGTTATTAAATAGATGTTGGTCGATCCTTACACAAGCCGAAGATTGACGCTACAAAAAATCTGGACAACGAATAAATGCATGTCAGTTGAAGCATGTGTTCATTAACGATCTTCTTTTAAATCCTGGAGGTCTCCAGCAAAACGGTACTCAGCTGGCTTGCTCAAAATATAGCATGGAGACTCCCATAAGGCTCCGCTGTAATAAGCGCCAGGTCACCTTTCTGGGCCGTATCAGAGATGGCAGACTGATGACCATTTGTAACCAGCAAAACCTATTCTTCCTTGAGGCAATGAAGATGGTCCTCGGTAAAGAGTTCTTGGTCTCCGAGGATAGATATAGGGTAAATTTAGATATTTCCTCACGCTTTCTAGCTTCTTTGTTGGACCTAGGAGAGGCAAATGTGGATGCACTGATGACTCTAACGGGGGTATTCACTCTAGATATTCTTTTGGACGATGTAGACATGTTGATTGATGTAGAATTGGGGGTCGGTATCCCATGGCTGAGAGACCTAGAGAAGCTGTAGGAGGGATAGGAGGGCATAGCTAGGCAACCGTTCCTGCTAAACATGAATGAGAAACAACTGGGAAGGCACAGGTTTTGGGCGGCTCGTGGGAGACACTTTCTTCGGTGGGCAATTGGAATGGACACAGACGAGACTCCGGTATGGCTTCAATACTTCACAACCATTGTGAATGCGGGCGGATTCTACTCGCAGTGGCCGTAGGAGTGATCGGCCTCCCAGGGCCACTTTTTTTGGTGATTTTCGTGATGGGGTGGTAGGGTGGCAAGTTTTCGAGGAGTCGCTCAGTCAAGAGGCTAGGGATTTATATGTTACTAGGGTAGCCTCTCTGGTGCTATGTGTTTTTGGAGCCTGGGCTAGCCGTTGGAGTGGTTTTTGTATTAATATAATTTCCCAAGTGTAAATCTTTTTGTATTAATATAATTACCCAAGTACAAATCTTTTTGTATTAATATAATTACCCAAGTGTAAAGTGTAAATCTTTTTGTATTAATATAATTTTGTCTCTGTTATGGTTAGAGGTTTCTAATGTTGCTTCTCATATGTTTGCTTTAATTTATATATGTTGACATGGATTTGGTCTCTGTTATGGTTAGAGGTTTCTAATGTTTCTTAGCATTTGTTTGCTTTTTGACTCTTGAGACAGCTAAGAGAGCTATAATATATGTGAACTCTCAATCTTTTTGGTTTAATTTGATTTCAATTTGGTTATTTTTAGATAGAATTAATCATGAAATTTTATATGCAGAAGTAAAATTACACTTTCTATTGATAGTGTAGTTCGTCTACATGCATGATGCTTGAAATATTTGCATAATTAGGTTTTGACGGCTGTAGTTGCATTATGAAAGAAAATGTCTGAAACACTAGACCAACAACTTCAAGCCTCCGGAATAACACTTGAACTGTTAGATTTCCAAATATCAATGGTTGACATTTCATAAGAGAAACTCTTTGTGTAATCTTATGTTGACTTGCTACCTACGGTTGCCAGTTGTCTAAGTTGAAACCTGAGCCATCAAAACCATGTTGTTTACCGGCCCCTAGGACCTTATACCTAATCTTGTCGGTCACTGCTTGGTGGGGAACAAGTTAACCTAGCAGGCTAGTAGGGTCCACTTTTTAAATGCTTTAACAAAGATTTCGAAGCAACCCTAAGAGACTTAAAGGGTGAACTATTAGCCTATTATAGATTTAATTAAGACACATGGGAAATTCCTCGACAAGATGTTTTAATCTTAGCCATCCAATGTTGAAGAATTGAAGCAGACAACGAATGGCTTAAGAAGTTAATATATGAGCAGGTTATCGGTCAGTTAAGTCATGACTTCATGTCCTAATATTCGTAAGTTGATCATGATGGTGTCAGATTGTCATTGATGTCAAAAAGGTCTTGCAGGATCTTGGGTTGATCTTGTAAACATCTAAAGGTCTCTAATCAGGAGGTTATACTTCAAAAGATAAGGACTTGCTTCATATGTGTGTTCAGATTTGTGTTCAAAAGATCTTGGGTTGATATTGTTGCTCATGTTATGGATGTCAGATTTGTGGAGTTAGTTTGTAAATACATGATCATATGGATTGGTATGATTAGTTTGGTAAAGAAAAGAATGTTGCTTTAAGGATATCAATTGTGTTTGTGCAAAGTCTTCTTGAATAGATCCTCAAGATTGAGTTAAATCAGGATGTCAGTGATGTGTTGAGGATAGTCATGTGCTTCAGATGTTGATCATTTAGGAGTTCAAATGGTTTACATGCATGTTCATATTCAAGCAATGTTGACACAGGTTGATCATGTTCTTGCCTTACTTGTTGTTAAATCAGGTTGTTTATCATTGGTGTTACAATGAATGTTTCAATCGATCTTGGTTTGACAAAGTTCACATGCTTCAGCAATACAGATCAGGTAGTTATAAGAAGGTTTGATACAATATGGTATGATGATACAAGGTGATTTCAGATGATGTCTTCAGTCAGAATTCATGTCTTGACATTGATGCTAATGTGGCTTGAGGTTGATTGGTTTGATATTGAAAGACTCTAATTTGTGAGGTCATTTAGTAAAGTTTACTTCTCTACAATAATTTTTTTTAACTAAGTGAAATCACATTGATGGTATTGTCAAAGTGTTTGTTGAAGTATTGAAGTGCTTCAAAGAATATTAAAAATCATAAATTGGTGCATTTCTTGCTTTGTAACAATTTTATGTTATATTGGCTCATTGACTTGTTGAGCAGGTTAAAGCCACTTAAGTGGCAATGTTAAGGGTTTAAGGATCATGGGGCAACCGGCCCTTTTTCTTCTTTTTACCGATGGAGCAAGTCCTCTACATGCGCAGGCTTTCTATGTTTTTAAATTTAAAATCTTATCATCGCCAAAAGGTCAAGAGGGCACGGGTTTATGCATTAAGGAAAAGGCCATTATTCTTCCTTGAAAATTTGAGAGGAGTTTAGAATCTTTTTTGAAGCCTGAAATCAAAGATGAATAGTTTCCTTTTTAAAACTTAGTAATTTCCTTCTAAATCTTTTTGGTCGGTCCCATATGTGATAAATAAGGAGTTTTTTTTTTTATAAGGAGATTTTTATTATTTTTTTCTAAAAGAGAAAAATCTTTATGAAGAGATAAACATCAAAATTTTTTGAAGAATTTTTGTTTTAAGGCAAATATTTATGAAGAAGTGGAGATGTTTTTTTTGCAAAATGAAGAATATCTTGAGAAATTGGCTAGATTTTTTTTGAAGAAGTTCTTTGCAGAGAAAATGGGATTTATTGAAGATGATAATGTGGATTCAGTTTTTGACAGAGGATAGATTGATTTGCTGTGGGATGAATTAGAAAATTGTTTGGAGAAGGTGAAAATATATGCAAGGGAATATAAAATTGCACACAGAAGAATATCAAGGATATTTGTTTTTGAAATTGAATATCTTTTTTTATGTAGGAGAAAAATGATTTTTTGAAGATTTTTATTGTAGAATTTGAGGAGTTTTTGAAGATATTTTTTTCTTACAGGAATATCAAGAGATGAATTTTTTGAAGGAACAAAATGTTTTTATTATTTTGTGAGCAGGGCATTGGATGAAGTTTTTATTTTTGAAGAGGAGTTTCTTGCAAATTAAAAGAGAATGTGAAAGGTTTTGGGGATTAGATAAATGTTCTTTTATTTTTACAGGTGACAATATAAGATGCATTGTTTTTGAAGACATTAAAAAGAGAAGATGAAAGGACAAAATGATCTTCAGTGAAAATGACTGTGTAGAATGTGAAAGGTGAGAAGACATCCAATTTACATATAATAGTTTTTCAGGTGCATTGATTGGATGACTTGTAAGACAGAGATGAAACATATAGAGTAAAGTAGTGTTGTTGAGCATATTAGAATACAGGATTGATATGCTATGTTGTTGAATGGATTAGAATACAGGATTGATATGCAGTGTTATTGAATGGAGGATTAGAATACAGGATTGATACGCAGTGTTGTTGAATGGATCAGAATAAAGGATTAATTTGCAGAGAAAATTATTTATAGAGATTTGTATATGGAGCTTGTTTGCAGAAGTATGTAAAAGAAAATGGTCTTGATTTGAAAATCAAACAGAAGGTATAAGGTTGTATATAATGGTGCAAATCTGATTGAACGGTAATCATGTCTTGCACAAAAAGTTTGATGTTTTGTTAATAGTGATTGTGTTTGCTAGTGAGGCACAGCATGCCAATAAGGCTTGTGGTCAGTGAGACCGTGGTCAGTGAGACCTCTATATATGTCAATGAGACATTTGTAAGAAGATTTTTTCATTTAAGCCAGTGAGGTAGTTCTGGAGTGGTTTTTCTACCCCTAGAGGGTTTTCCACTCATGCATATCTTGTGTCATGATTCATATTGATCATCTTTGTGTGTGTTTGATTTACTTATGAAGTTTTGTTCTCTTTCTGTATTCACAGTCATTTGTATTTTACAAATCAATGGTATCTTTCTTTTTGAGCTCTAAAAGTTAAAGTTTAAACAAAAAAAGGTTTTGAAAATTCACACAACACTGATTCACCCCCCCCTCTCAGTGTTGCCCTTGATTCCAACAATTGGTATCAGAGCCAAGTTCCCTGTTTGAAGTCTAATAGGCTCGGGTAGATTCTAGTAGTGAAATTAAATGGGTAAGTGCAGGAGAATTAAGAACATGAGAAATGTTAAGATTCTTTCTAGTAAAAAGACACAAAAGAAATCATCCATATCAAATCCAGATGTTGATATAAAGTCAGCTGATAAAGATGTTCTCCAAGTTGAATCTGATATTGTCTTAGAAGAAAATTTTTCAGATGTTCCTTAGTTTGATGGTTCAAATTTTTCAGTTTGGTATGTTAGAATGCAAGTGTATTTATCCTCCTTAGGATATGATGTTTTAATGTCAGTTGAGAATGGTAATTCTTCAAATAACAAAGAGGCTCTTAAATGCAATCATATAGCCAAGAAAGTTATTTTATTTGGTTTATCTAATGATATATCTTGTAAGGTTGTGCAGTGTGAAACAACTTAGGATATCTGGAAAGAATTGAAAAGAATTTATCAAGATAATGATAAAGAAGAGGACACTCTGGTAGGTGAAGAAAGTAGCAATGAAAGGCAATCACATGAAGAAGTTGAGACCCAATCAGATTCAAAAGAAGATCATGATCAGGATTATGATGAACAAGATTGTGAGATTGATTTGGAAGGAGAGCTTATATATGCTCTGAGTGAGCTCAAGAAGTATAAAAGAGAGAATCATAAACTAAACTTGTAGCTGCAACAAGAAAGAGAATCTAAAGTCAATGCACTTTTAGAACTTGAAATTGTATCTACAGATCTTGAAGAGGCCAAATGTCAGATTATTAGTTTAAAGACATATATTGATGATTCTGACAAACTAATTGCTAGATTTAAGACAGAAATTGAAGAAGCTAAGAGGATAGCTGATGTCTCAAGGAGTGAGAATCTAAAACTAGAGGGTGAAACTATCAAACTCAGAAAAGATTATGATGGTCTCAAGACTTTATCTAAGAAGTATCAGGAGTTTGAAGAAAGCACAAGCAAGTTACATGTGTTGTTGGGCAAACAGAAGCAGCATAATGACACAACTGGATTAGGATTTGAAGAAGGAGAATGTTCAAAAGTCAGAGAGACTCCTAGAAAGAAGATTGATTTGAATACTGCCACTGAAAACAAAATGCATAATCAAAGAAGAAGAAATTTCAGAAGAAGTGCTCCTGTTAGACAAGCATACATGTACAGGTATAACTATTCATTTAATGGTTTTTGTTATACTTGTAATCAATTTGGGCACAAATCAGTTAATTGCAAAAGGAACACTGATATTGTTTGTTACAAGTGCAATAATGTTGGACACATACAAAGAAATTGTAAAGTGCATAGAAGGTATAATCCTACAGAGAAGCTTAAAATCAGTGCTCAAAGGTATTATCTGTCAATTGATTGTGATTACAACATAATTTGTTATAATTGCAACTCTCTTGGTCATAAAGCACACAGTTGCAGGAGAGCATCACCTAATTTGAAAGGTTGGGTTGAAAAGGTTTGGAGAAAGAAAGCACCTGTGAAAATTTGGAAGTAGAAAGAAAGTAAAGAGAAGTCAGAATCTAAGCTTGTGCATCTTGCACAAGTCATTACATCTATTGCATAACATAGCTAGAAGTAAAGGGGAGGTATCAAATGTTCTATTAGTTAACCCCAAGAAGTTTCAGGAAAAAGATCATTTGATATGATGATCTTGTTTGTCTATCATTCTTACCATGCTTTGAAATTATTGATGATGATGTTGCTAACAATGTTGATTTTCAGTATGTGACAATGATACAGGTGATCTTTAGTTCTGTATGCATACAAGATGTTAAAAGGATGGTCAGGGGTTCAAAGCAAAGAGTTTGATAGTGTTGAGAGTTTTGGTTTATAAATGATCCTATTCATATTTTGTTCATAGCATGTTGTTACTAACAATGGTTGAGTTGTTATGATGTTGCAGTTCATTGGATCTTGTTATTGAAAAGTATTGGTTATCATAGCAAAGAGCTTTAGTTGTTTCAAAGAGCTCTTATCATATTTGTCTATGGTGGCTAAAAATAAAAATTCAATTCATAGCAATTATCTTTGCTTTTGATTTGTGCAAAGAGTTGTTGCAGAAAGAATTTGTTGATGCAATTTGTTTGTTTGAATGACAAAGTCAAGAGGCAGTAGTTCTTGTATAATACAGTATGTTTCATATGTGGTTTTGTATCAGAATTGACAAGTGTCTTGTGCAGAACAGGAGGATAGTTCAGATGGTTTTCATTCTTTGTCATGTCAGAAAAGGTGTCAGAATAGTTTGGTTGCAGGATGATAATTTGATGGTCATATCTACTACCTTGTTGAGTAATGTTTTATGGCATATGTTTTGCATAAGTATTGAAGCTTTCAGGTGATTTGGAGATAGTGTTTCACTTGTTTCATTGATGATCTTCCTCACTAATATGTTTCAGACAGAGTTCTTCAAACTATGACATTAATGGTGATATCCTGCATTTTCATCAGAGGAAGTCAAAGGTATGTTTTGAATCAGCAATAGCAGATAGTAATGTTCAAAAAGGTTTGTCATATGTTGGCTTCAAGATTGTTATCATCATAAATCATTTCTTGTTGAAAGGTTAAGGAGTTTATGCCTTCAAAGTGTTCATAATTTAATATGATTATAATGGTTATGATCATGCTATAACATCTTTCAATGGAGTTGTTCTTAGGGGGATAATTCAGGCTTTGTCATCAGATGTCAAAAAGGGGGAGAAAGAGAAAATGTTTCATGAAGTTTTTCCATCAATGACAAAGGAGGAGATTGATGGTGTCAGATTGTCATTGATGTCAAAAAGGTCTTGCAAGATCTTGGGTTGATCTTGTAAACATCTGAAGGTCTCTAATCAGGAGGTTATACTTCAAAAGATAAGGACTTGCTTCATATGTGTGTTCAGATTTGTGTTCAAAAGATCTTGGGTTGATATTGTTGCTCATGTTATGGATGTCAGATTTGTGGAGTTAGTTTGTAAATACATGATCATATGGATTGGTATGATTAGTTTGGTAAAGAAAAGAATGTTGCTTTAAGGATATCAATTGTGTTTGTGCAAAGTCTTCTTGAATAGATCCTCAAGATTGAGTTACATCAGGATGTCAGTGATGTGTTGAGGATAGTCAAGTGCTTCAGATGTTGATCATATAGGAGTTCAAATGGTTTACATGCATGTTCATATTCAAGCAATGTTGACACAGGTTGATCATGTTCTTGCCTTACTTGTGGTTAAATCAGGTTGTTTATTGTTGGTGTTACAATGAATGTTTCAATCGATCTTGGTTTGACAAAGTTCACATGCTTCAGCAATACAGATCAGGTAGTTATAAGAAGGTTTGATACAATATGGTATGATGATACAAGGTGATTTTAGATGATGTCTTCAGTCAGAATTCATGTCTTGACATTGATGCTAATGTGGCTTGAGGTTGATTGGTTTGATATTGAAAGACTCTAATTTGTGAGGTCATTTAGTAAAGTTTACTTCTCTACAATAATTTTTTTAACTAAGTGAAATCACATTGAGGGTATTGTCAAAGTGTTTGTTGAAGTATTGAAGTGCTTTAAAGAATATTAAAAATCCTAAATTGGTGCGTTTCTTGCTTTGTAACAATTTTATGTTATATTGGCTCATTGACTTGTTGAGCAGGTTAAAGCCACTTAAGTGGCAATGTTAAGGGTTTAAGGATCATGGGGCAACTGGCCCTTTTTCTTCTTTTTACCGATGGAGCAAGTCCTCTACATGCACAGGCTTTCTATGTTTTTAAATTTAAAATCTTATCATCGCCAAAAGGTCAAGAGGGCACGGGTTTATGCATTAAGGAAAAGGCTATTATTCTTCTTTGAAAATTTGAGAGGAGTTTAGAATCTTTTTTGAAGCCCGAAATCAAAGATGAATAGTTTCCTTTTTAAAACTTAGTAATTTCCTTCTAAATATTTTTGGTCGGTCCCTTATGTGATAAATAAGGAGTTTTTTTTTTATAAGGAGATTTTTATTGTTTTTTTCTAAAAGAGAAAAATCTTTATGAAGAGATAAACATCAAAATTTTTTGAAGAGATTTTTTTTTGAGGCAAATATTTATGAAGAAGTGGAGATGTTTTTTTTGCAAAATGAAGAATATCTTGAGACATTGGCTAGATTTTTTTTGAAGAAGTTCTTTGCAGAGAAAATGGGATTTATTGAAGATGATAATGTGGATTCGGTTTTTGACAGAGGATAGATTGATTTGCTGTGGGATGAATTAGAAAATTGTTTGGAGAAGGTGAAAATATATGCAAGGGAATATAAAATTGCACACAGAAGAATATCAAGGATATTTGTTTTTGAAATTGAATATCTTTTTTTATGCATGAGAAAAATGATTTTTTGAAGATTTTTATTGTAGAATTTGAGGAGTTTTTGAAGACATTTTTTTCTTACAGGAATATCAAGAGATGAATTTTTTGAAGGAACAAAATGTTTTTATTATTTTGTGAGTAGGGCATTGGATGAAGTTTTTATTTTTGAAGAGGAGTTTATTGCAGATTAAAAGAGAATGTGAAAGGTTTTGGGGATTAGATATATGTTCTTTTATTTTTGCAGGTGACAATATAAGATGCATTGTTTTTGAAGACATTAAAAAGAGAAGATGAAAGGACAAAATGATCTTCAGTGAAAATGACTGTGCAGAATGTGAAAGGTGAAAAGACATCCAATTTACATATAATAGTTTTTCAGGTGCATTGATTGGATGACTTGTAAGACAGAGATGAAACATACAGAGTAAAGTAGTGTTGTTGAGCATATTAGAATACATGATTGATATGCAGTGTTGTTGAATGGATTAGAATATAGGATTGATATGCAGTGTTGTTGAATGGAGGATTAGAATACAGTATTGATATGCAGTGTTGTTGAATGGATCAGAATACAGGATTAATTTGCAGAGAAAATTGTTTATAGAGATTTGTATATGGAGCTTGTTTGCAGAAGTATGTAAAAGAAAATGGTCTTTATTTGAAAATCAAACAGAAGGTATAAGGTTGTATACAATGGTGCAAATCTAATTGAACGGCAATCATGTCTTGCACACAAAGTTTGATGTTTTGTTAATAGTGATTGTGTTTGCTAGTGAGGCACAGCATGCCAATAAGGCTTGTGGTCAATGAGACCGTGGTCAGTGAGACCTCTATATATGTCAATGAGACATTTGTAAGAAAATTTTTTCATTTAAGCCAGTGAGGCAGTTCTGGAGTGGTTTTTCTACCCCTGGAGGGTTTTCCACTTGTGCATATCTTGTGTCATGATTCATATTGATCATCTTTGTGTGTGTTTGACTTACTTATGAAGTTTTGTTCTCTTTCTGTATTCACAGTCATGTGCATTTTACAAATCAATGGTATCTTTCTTTTTGAGCTCTGAAAGTTAAAGTTAAAAAAAAAAGGTTTTGAAAATTCACACAACACCGATTCACCCCCCCTCTCAGTGTTGCCCTTGATTCCAATAGATCAGCCTCTTAATCTAGGATTCTAGAGGTTACCTGCTGTCGTCGATTGCAGGAAGGGCAAAATCTAATGGTCGCAAAAGGGTGCATGAGGAATCTGTCAGGAGAGAATATTCATTGCGAGGCTGTGACAGAATGACATGTGTCAAAAAATCTAAGTTGGCATCCTATCCCACTAAAGACTTGATCCAATGGTTGCAGGAAGGGCAAAATCTAATGGTCATGCAAGGGCACATGAGGAATCTGTCAGGAGAGAATATTTGCTGCACGGCTACGACAGAACGACACATGTCAAAAAATCTAAGTTGGCATCGTATCCCACTAAAGAATTGATCCAACGGTTGCAGGAAGGGCAAAATTTAATGGTCGCGCAAGGGTGCATGAGGAATCTGTCAGGAGAGAATATTTGCTGCGTGGCTATGACAGAATGACACATTTCAAAAAATCTAAGCTGGCAAAAGACTTGATTCAACGGTTGTGCATCATCGCAAGGAGAATCTCAGAGGATGGAATCTGTGCTGCGCGATCACGACATGGCGACACATGGAATTCTTTCTTGTTTGAGAAGTGAGGTGCACCAACGCAGGGTAGGTAAGAGGTGGGCCATCACAGGTTGTTACGCTGTGAGGTGTTGCCACGTACCCAACCTATACAGATTCTAAATGGTGATGAAGATTGTCAAATCTAGTCAGCCAATCAGGACCGTGGATTTCAGAATGTAAGGAAAAGATCAATGGCCCAAATTCAAAGTTTCAAAAGAGAAAGATTTTGAAGTGCTTGAGGCACGAAGTTCATTAATATAGAGAATTGTACAGGAATTCTTGCAGCATAAAGTTCATTAATACAGAGAATTGTGTAGGAATTCAAGGATTAAAGCATTCTGAAGAGCGCGATTGCATTCAGAAGAAATCATCGGAATGAGCAAGAAAAAGTGATCTCAAGATTCTACAAGCGCGAAAAACCAGTAAGTAACTGTTCCTCTTCTGTGCTTGGTTTTTCCAACTGTAGGTTAATTCTAAAGCTTTTAGGGCCATTGTCAACCATAAAAACCCTAAGCTACCTTCATAAAAGAAAAATGAGTCAGTCAAACCAGCCTTCCACTTCAAAATGAAGCTTAGATGAGGATCTTATGATCCAACTCCCTGGTTCCGCTAGAACAATTTTGAAATTGCATGGACCAGGCGGACCCCAGGATAAATTTCTTGACAACTGCTATAATTGCCAGGATGCCAAAGAGGATGGACTATAAGGCCCCTATCTATCATGCCTAGAGATATGATTTAGCCAAGCTCATTTGTTCCAATGTTTTCCCCAACCCTGACTTAATTAGGTCAATAGCATTAAGGTATAATCCAACTACTAGGACAATAATAGCTGGAAATGGTTCAATATTGATCAAGCTTACCAAAGGATACATTCCCACTATATTCAACTTGGACCCTGCAGCCAGCAAATAAATTGACCTCAAGGGTTTAAAGAAAAAATATGAGATTGTGAAATGACATTATAGGGAATATAACTTACCAAAGCATAGGCCAAGGGGTGTTGGTGGGAAATTGGTAAATATTTCAAATGATAGGAAGGAGCCTTTTCATTGCAGTATGTTTAATGAATATTTTGTCAGAACCTATCACAATCTGTGTCAAGTATTAGGTAGAGATGCTTCAGATAGAATGTCTGTTACTTTGATGATGATGACTATTGATATTCATAACATAGTTGTCAAGGAACCATATGATTATGCCACTTTCATAGCTAACCATATGCATGATTAGATGACAAAGATCAAAAATAATTTGTTTAAACCTGATGTCCAAGTTGAATTCACATGGCACTCCTTGTTGTGCCATATGTACTTATTTGCTTTATCAGGGAAGTGGCACCAGAATCTGCATGTCAAGGATTTAGATGCTCAAGGGAACAACCTGCCAGTGCAAGTATGGACATGTATGCTAGATATGAACTATGTCATAGTAGATTATGTCATCTTTGAAGAATATTTTGTGAGGAGAATCCTTGGATTTTTGGAGCCAGAGGGTGAAAGGTTGCATCTTGATGTATTGGATTTCTTACGACCTCTGGACAGGACTCACCACCTTGGAATTGATCACAATTGGGGTGATTGGTTCTATCATGAGCATACTACTTGCATAAAGGTCTATGGATGCCAGACTGCACCTCACATACTACCCAAATATGTGCCATAGAGGGTGGCATTTTTAGAAGTTATAAGGCAATTAAATGATTTTGACAAGGAGCACTTTAGGAACCGCAAGAAAGGTTCATTCTTCCCTTCTTCCATCAAATTTTGTGATTTCTTGATCCCTGATAAGAGTGGGTTGGACCAAATTTATTCAGTTATGCAATGTATTTGGAACAACCAAGGTATTTTGACCCTGAGGGCTTCATCACCAAAACCAGAGTTAGCAAGGGAAGGCTCAAGTACTTTCATCTGATGGATTACGATGAGGACATTGCCAGGAATTGTTTTACAATGAATGATGTCCACCACTTGAGGATGAAGTAGGATACTATCATGGCTAGTGAGAAGATGAAGAAAAACATGAATATTGCATATCTGGGTGCATTTGCAGAAGTGTAAAAGCTGATCAAGAGAATTGAGAAAATGTTGGATAATGCAAAACAGTTGATTGCCTCTACCCCTGCAGGAGAACAAAGATATGCTTATGAGCCTGGCAGCTCAAGTGGAGAGTATGATGTAAAGAGGGAATTAGTTGGCCCCTCTCCTACCAAAAGGGCCAAGATTATTGATTTGGAGAACCCAGAGCAGATAGAGGTAGCTGACCTAGAGGGGGAGGAGGAACATACACAAGAAACTAGACCTCGTTCATCCGATAGACTAAGACCTTATTCATCCCCAGAGAATAGGGCAGTGAGAGTAATGAGAAACCCTACTATTGATATTGAATATGTTAGGGTGATGGCCTGTGACAAGTTTATGGAGAATGATGAATTTGCCAACACTCCTGAATTTAGGAGCTATATTTTGAAAGTGAGGAGTGAGGAATTTTAGAAGAAAATTGAAGATGCCAAGGCTAGAGCAGACCCAAAGGAGTATGATGTTATTACTTAGGGGGTCCTAAAAGAATTACAATAGTATATAAGTGCAATGAATCCAGAGGAAGGGAGAGCACTGGTGGCAAAAAGTAATATTTTGCTTCTACCTCACTGGACTTTATCAGATGGCATTGCATTTGATACAATCACCAGAGATGATTCAGATGTGACAGGGGAATAGATTGAAAAGGCCCTCTCTGGTGCAGCCTTCAACCCTAAATTTGAAACATTGGTAATATGGGCTCTAGCCCCAAACAACAAAAAGCCCAGGGTTCAATTAGGAGAGCTGATAGGGGATGTAATAATAAAAAGAGTATCTAATACCCTTACTCCTCAGGCTGTAAGCCTAAATGTACAGACTGTACAATTTGCAGAAGCAACTACTAACAAATTGCAAAAGGATTACAATCAGCTGCAACTTGATTATTCTAAGGCAGTTGCAAAGATAAACATGTTGAAGCAGCAACTGTCAATATTAGGAGCCAGTACTTCAGCCCCTCCTCTATTGATCTCAACTACAGAATCTCTTCCAGTGGATACATAGCCTCTCCTTGTAGAGATTAGATAGTTAAAGGAGGATACCAAGAGATTGAAGGAGGAAAAGGATAACAAGGTTAAAGAGGTGGCCAACTTGATCAAGAACAGGGTGACAAACATTTTGACTAGAGTTGATGAAACTTGGAAATCCTACTCATAGTTAAGACCAACCTATGCAAAGCATGAGTCTGACAAACATAGACTATTAAGCTTAAAATAAAAGTGGTTACATAGAACTAAACAAGTCAAAGAACTTTTGAGGTGTGCCAGGTATGATACCAATGCACCTCCTGACCTAATTTTGGTGTTTAACATGTTGAAGGATTTTTAGGATGTGGCCAATTTCCAGTTGAAATTCGATTCAGTTGTGAAAGAGAGGTTGCAGGGTTTTGAAAGGTTGGACACTAAGTGGTCATCTCCCATCTTGGAGGGTGATGGAAAAATAAAAGACTTGGACAAGTGGAGAAAGGAGCTGGTAGACACTATTTATCAATTAATTCCCACTTGTGATACAATTGCAAGTGATCCAACTATGCAAGTACTGAGCTCATCGTTGGAGAAACTGTACACTCTTGAAAGGGGTTTTAATGTATTCTGTAACCAAGTAAAAAGTATCCTGGATGCTAGGTATGTCAGCCATAATGGCAAGATTGTAGAAATACTTCCATTCCCTTGGCCATCAGACAGGACATACGGTGAGTGGAAGGATAGATATGGATCTAAGGATTGACAAGCTTTTGTTCTCTGTATCTGTTTTGATGATTATTGTACTATTCATTTATTGAATATATTTGATCTGAGAGGACTTTTGTTGAAATTAGAACAAAAATAATTACTCCCTCTTTTTATAGTATTTATTATTAGTTAAAAGTTTAAAATTTATTGTATATAAAATTGGTCAGATCTTACACATCAATTTACAAATATTGTGCTCCTGTTAATTCAAAATTGGTGACATGTGTCATGCATTGCATACAACATATGACTACGTGGAACATAGCTTGGAAACACTGTTAAGTATTATCTATATACTTATTACTTACGTCAAATCAAGCACAAATATTCACATGTAGTCTAAATTCACTTGAAAAGATATATCAAATCACTTAAATATTGGCACGCTTGGAAAGATATCCAAACGCTTTGAAGCCTAGTGCCATTAATGAAGCCTAGTTCTATTTAATGGAGGCCAATAATGCCTCATAGTCATACCAAAGTTTGAAGCTAGCTTGTTGCTTAACAAAGAAAATGGATACACCAATTTGCCTTATAACACTGCAAAGGCAAATTGTTTTCTTGGGTTACATAACAGACTCGAGGCTTAGAGCTATAACGAAGCCTCATAGAAATGTCCGTTTGCATTTCCTAGAGTTGGAAGCTGTTAAAATGGTGCTTGGCAGGGACTTTTTAATAGATAGTAACAGATACCGTGTGAATTCTGACATAGCCTCTTGGTTCTTGGAGTCATTGTTGGACCTTGGAGGTGTGAAGGTAGAAATTCTCGAACTATTGTGAGAAATTTTCAAGGCAGATTTTCTGGGCAATGATTTTGAGGTAGTTGTTGGGTCAGAGATGGGTGTGGGGATTCCGCAGTCTTCTGACCTACCAATGGTGTTACTTGGGGGAGAGATGGTTTTGGGGATTCAGCAACTTCCCTTTCTATTGAACATGATAGATGGTGCTCTCACCCGCCACCGCCATTGGGCCACCATTGGTCTAAATTTTTTAAGGTGCTCTCGATCTCTTGTCATGGAGCCGAATGTGGAATGGGTGCTGCACTTCGCAGACCTGGTGCAAACAAGAGATTTTTATGGTTTCCCTTAGCCAGTGGCCCAATGTTTTGAACTTTTGATTTTTGCTATGTAATTTTGATGTAATCTATTATATTATCAAGGGAAAGAATATGTATGGGAATTTTTTGTAACATAATGATATGCCAGGGGCGTAGCTATCCCCCAGCTGTAATAATTTTTTGAATTAATATCAATGAATGAATGAATGAAAGTTGATGTCCACGAGGCCAAAAAACTGTGAATAATTTTTTTATTAATATTAAAAAGAATGTAATTAAATGATAAGTGTGACTATAATTAAATGAATGAAGAAATACAAATTATGTTTATTTTTTATATCATAAAATACTTGACCATTTGATGAACATTTGATGGATGGTTTTAGTTGCATTCTGGAATGAAATGCACAGAATGCTAGGCTTGCAAACTTAAATCTCTGGAATCACCCTAAACCGTTAGATTTACAAAGATCAACAGTTTAGAGATTGCTGTGAGTTGTCAATGCAGGACAACTATCAAACATGTACTAATAACGCTAAGTGTAGTCCAAAAGCGACACGTTGACTTGACGTTTCATTCACTAAAAAATTCACTTTATAAAAAATGCAAACTTTCTAGTTTCTACTTTTTACTGATAAGAGATTTTATTTTTAAGTGAGAGCCGAGAGGGTCAGCACACAGGGCGTCAGGGAGATTTCATATTACTCATTGCAGTGCACCAGGGAGATTTCAGATTGCTCATTGCAGTGCCATTTCCAACAAAGCTAGTAAGACAAAACATAGAATCCCTAGGTTACCTTTCATCATTTCTTAAAATCTTATTTTGGCAAACTTTTTCCTTAAAATCTTATTTTATCAAACTTTGCGTTTAGGGTTGAGAGACTTGAGAAAAATTTCACACTGTATAAGCATGTCTACCACCACTAGCAGACCAAACAAAGTTTGTGGGAAAGGCAGAGCAAGTACAGATAAAAAATATATTATTCTGAATTGCTTAAAACCTCAGGTTTGACTGATGAATACCATGATATTTATGATCCTAACATGTATGGTAGATTTACCTCAAAACTCAGATTTTCATGTGAGAATAAGGCTGCCAAGAAAAAGAAAGTTGATAGTATCAATGCACCATGGGTAACTGGATTAGGGTGCATGATGTTACATGAGGTTTTCCCTTGCCCAGAATTTATCATGGTCTGTGCCCACAATTATGATGGTAACAAAAGAGAAATTGTAAATAAGGATACCAAAGAAGAAATTTTATCCATTAATGCAGAAGAATTTGGAAAAATGTTGGGGTTTACAACCCAAGAATTTGGAGACGTCCACATTGACCTAGAAAGATTGCTAGTGATTATGAAGCAGCGGATGAAAGACGCAAAAATTCTTTCCTAAATAAAATAGTTGAAGAAAAAACATCTTGAAATATAACCATAAGCCTCCTTATCCTTTGAAAATTTTTAAATCATGGGCTCAGGATACTATTTCCATGCTAGCATTTTGCCTCGGACTGGATAGCAATTGGGAAGTGGATGCAAGCCTCCTTGAAATGGTATATAATATCCATTATGGTAATGGTGTACATGTCAAATATAAATTTATTGAGCACATTGTAGAATCCATGCATAAACAATTTTTAATGATTAAAGGAGGTTCCACCAAGACATTTAGGTTCACAACCTACTTGTGATATTTTTTTCTATTCAAATTTAGTGGAATGTTTCAGAACAACAAGCTTCAGATTCAGCCCTATAGCAATGCTGAGGAAAATAAAATGGCTCCAGTATATGATTGGACCACTAAGATAAGGATGCATGATTCTCGAAGGAACTACAATCATTTTGTAGACTACTTTTTGGCTCCATTGCATCAAGCAATTACAAATAGTCCAATGCCTAGATTGCCTATATCATGTAGAGATTTCATTCAACTAGGAAAAGAAATACAATTGGTTGATTGGTACTTATTGGAAGAATATACTGTGCTAAGATTTTATGGATTAGAAGTAGAGCCATACAAACTTCTGATACATGTGACAAAGGGTTTTTGCATTGGAATATGTAAGGTAGATGTAGAGTACTGATGAACTACACGTTTTCGATCAACAAAAGAAGACCGTATTTCCTTCTTTACCTTTTTCATGTGGAGGGTTCACATTCGAGAGAAAAGCATTTAAGGTGGCACAAGATCGTTTGAAATTTTTTAATTTTGATCCTGTCTATCACTGGCAGTATGATCCATGTGACACCATTAAAACAATGATTGTGGCCAATAAGAATGATGCAAGTAGAATTCAACATCAAAGTAAACCCTTGCTTGAAAAATTGAGAAACAAGGATTCCTGGGATGAGGTCAAAATTGCAATGGAGAAAACTATTGCTAAGAAAGGTATTTCTTTTGAACAGTTGTCAGTAGAAATTATGGCATTGCACCAGGTCCAAATTACAAGAGCACCAACAAAGAATGAAATCAGGAGGTACAATAGTTTTTATATAAAAAGTGATAAAACATCTATTAGAGCAAAAATGCCAGATTTTCTAGATGATTCTGTTACCAAAAAATCTTGGACATGATAAAAAATTGCTGCATTTTGGTCTATGAGAAAGGATCTAGGTGAATTGAGAACTGATGCAGACTATGGAGAAATCGATGAAGATGAAGAGTTTAGCAATTTGTGGAATATAGAGCATCCCAATGAATGTGAAGATGAAGAAACTGAAAGTGGTAGAGATGATGAACCTGATGATGATAGGGATGAACAAAGCATTTACAAACCTGGTTTAAGTCAGGACACAAAAAAATCATATAATTTAGGAGTAGTCATAGCTAAAAAGTTGGGTTATCGAGGTGGTGGTTTGGGGTCCCAAGGACAAGGCATTTGGAAACCAATAGATGTAGTCACCACTGCCAGAAAACTATTTGATAAACGAGGCCTTGGAGTTGAATCAACTGATAAAATACACCAAGGTCATACAAGTAGAACTAGAAGAATTGAATTTGTTACAGATTCAAATCCTAATCCTCATGGTTAGATGCAATCACAACTTGGACATGCCCATGGTGGAGAGCCTAGTATGACTGGCACTGCCACTGGTGGAGAACTTAGTCAACATGTGCTACAACAACAGGTCCAACAACAAGTTGCACACAAGAGGACACCACTACAAGATACCACACAAACACTCAGTGATCAAGGGACACAGAAGAGACAAAGGATTATGAAAGGTCCAAGTCCAACTACCAATTCCACTATAAAGGAATTATTTTCAGGCACTCCCCCAGTTAGTGTGGCTATAATAGAAATTGCAAGTACTCCTATTCCTTCACCATTCAAGCATTCTTGTATTCCTGCATCCCTAAGTTTTGATTACATTCAAGAGTTTAAAAAGAAATCAAAATTGTATAAAAAGGATAAGAAGCAACTAATGGAGAGTGTGTTTGATGTAACTTCAGATCCTAAAACAACCATGATATTACCCACATTTGACACAAATACATAAATCATGGAGTACACAATTGTTGTTCCCATAGTTTAAAATAAACCAGAAAATTAGATGGATCGATCTGAATTTCAGGTGAGCAGTTTGCAATTTGATTTTTCTAGATTAAAAAATACTAACAAAATTAATATATCAAAGAAGAACAATGAATTGGTGTACACATCATTTCTAAAGCATGATAGAGAGAAGAAAAAGTTGTAGAATCAAATAGAAAAATTACAGGTAGATTTAGCAAAGAGGAAAGAAGTAGATAACAAGAACAATGAATTAGAAAAAAGAATAAAAAAATCTACCTCTACATCAACAAGCAAAGAGGATAAACAAACAGAGGTGGAATTGAATGGATTGAAGCAAGAGTTAGATGAGATCAAAAAGAAATATAATGAGGAAAAATCCACTTCAGAAAAATTAAGACAAAGCATTGGGAAAGCAAATGAACAGTGGGAACAAAAATTGGAGAAAGAGAGGCAAAAAAATGAAACATTGGCCGCAGAGCTTATGGAAGCAAAAAATGAAATAAAATCTTGTCAAAAAAAGTTAACTAAATTTTGTAGACAAACACTCAGGCACATGAAACAAAAGATCTGGGAAGAAATAATGCAGAGGTTTGATCAATTGTGTGAATTCTTTCAATTCATTGATGCCATGAGACTACATCTTGATAAGATGAGCAAATATTTAATGGACAACACAAATCTGCAACTGCAGGCAGATGAGAAATCTGCAAATCAAGTTCTAGAAATAGTCTACAAAGCTAGTGACAATGAATTGATTTCAAAAGGCATTACTAATCAGATTGAAGCTGCAATGAAGGTGACATCTATCATTAAAAAGTGTTCAAGAATGCGTGAAACAATAGAATTTGTGATTGAGGCTGCAACAAAGATTAAGGAGGATGAAAAGGTAAGGAACTTGACAAAGCTTGGTTTGCCATAGGGTTTTGACACAAATGACTGATTCATTGGAAAGGATAATTTTAGAAAGAAAATAGAGGATGCAAGGAAGATTGATTTGGACCAGTTTCTTGGGAATCCAGATGAGGTAGACTTTTTGGATTTCATCAAACATCTGATACTCTTAAATGTATCTTTGGTTGAAACATTCAAGTAAGACCCAGGATCCAAATTGAAAATTGATCATACATTGTTAACAAAAATTCAAGTCAGACAACATCAGCTAGAAGAAATAACAATCCCAGCCCCTAAACAGTGGAAAGTGCTAAAAAAGCTGTTAGAATGATTTGATATTGATATTATGAGTTTCCAAGTTCCAACTCAGCTCTGTGCAGAGTTGTCTTTGAGCAAGATTTTACATTGCCTCTATGTACTACTTTATTTGAAAATCAATAGAAAATTCAAATTCAGTATAAATAAGATATTATATGGACATGTATGTTGGATATTCAATTATCTATATTATTTATTTTATCAATTGAAAATAAACTCTGGTTTCCTGATGTTCATTGTTCTATATCCTACTATTGTTAATATGTTAAGCTAATTTTATTTACCATATCAAATCAAAAACCAAAATTCTACTTTACTGCAAATTTTATGTTTTATGCACAAATCAACTTTAGCAAATAAATATTAAGCATTGAGTTGAATGATGAATCACTGAGTGCATGTAAAACTTATCAATACGACACAATTAAAATATGAAATAATTAATAATATGTTAATGTATTCAATTTGATTCACAATTTCAAGGAATACAATATAAAATATCATCAACAATAGTATTGGAATATAATTCATGAAATGTAGTATAAATACCTAAAAACTGCTAATTCACTTCCTTTTCCCAAATCGAGTCAGGGTCCTCAAACTAACGTTTAGATAAAGAAAAAGAGTCGTCTTGATTCTAAGTCCCAAAGTCAAATTCATCAGTCATTGTGTCACTGTCATTTGTCCCACCACTACCAGTGTTTGAACTTGAAGTGTTGCGCAACCCTCTTCTTTCACATATGAACTTCCAGATTTTGAGTGCCCTTTCATAAGGAAAATTTTTGACATTATACGCACTTCCTAACACCCTCAAGCAATTTTCCAAATTCTTGTCTAGTTTGTTTCTTATCTTTGATTTCAAAAACCCCAATGCACTGAAAACTCTCTCATCTTCCACCGAACCTAATATCATTATTTGACATAAATCAACAAGTTTGAAATATTTTGATATCAAATCACGCAATATTTCACTCTGACCCAAGTTTTTCCAGGCCTTTGTTATTGATCCCGCTTCGAAGGGATTTTCCATGGCATTAAACTGGTCTATCATAATTCTTGCAAACCGACTACATTTTCCTTTAAGCTTATTTCCATCTATAATTCCTTCTATTTTATGTCCATTGTATTCTACAATTTTTGAAAAGTATGCAGTCAAGGTAGTTACTTTTTGATGAAAAATGCTTGGGATATCTCAATGGCCTTGAACCCAAAATTGAGGATACACAATAGACATGACATCAAGTATTTCATCTTGAGGGAATCGATTATATATCTCTGTTGAAAGATTGATTGCAATTTCCTTCAAATTACTACTAACAGATTCAACAATGCCATCAAAATCATCCTTTCTAATAGGTACTTCTCTGATAGAGTGCCTGACTACCTTACAATGGTGCATTGATATCTCAAATCTACGTACAAAGACACATAACTCCCCACTTGCATTAAACTATAAATATTTTTTAGGATGATTCAAATCTATAATTATCTGCCACCTATGAAAATTTGGGCTTTGAGTTGTTAGATCTAGATATAGATTATTGAGGGCCATGCATGTTATTCTACGTAGTTTGGTATACTCATAGATATACATAGTTCTATCTTGGGCTTTCTTCATAAGATTGTTCATTTCATCTAGCATGGGAAGAAGACTAGATAAAGTTAATAGTGTCTCTATATCGCTTAACCTATGTAAGAGGTCAGGATCTTTGTCTAATGTGTTGCGATGCTCGTACATTGTTCCAATCAAGGATGGATATTCTGAAAGAACTTGTTGCGCTGGTCCATGTACGAAGATCCATCTGGTATCAACATCCTTAAGAAGCTTGTTTCCTAGTGTTATTCCCTCAGCAAAATTTTGAAATTTTGTAAAACATTTGGGGCTTCGGCAAAAGTATGCGTGGAGCTCGCAGACTAGATTTTCAACTTTTGATACTGTAGGAAACTTGCTTACAATTTTAAAAGCTAAATTCATTCTGTGGGCCATGCAGTGAATGGCAAGCATGTATGGTGCACAAGTAGTTTATAATTTTGTACAAAGACCAGTCCTATGACCTTGCATTACTGTAGCTCCATCAACTCCTACACACACCAACATTTTGGCAATTGTCAAGTCATCCATACCTACAATTTCATTTAAAGACTTCTTAACTAGTTCAAATAGATTTTGTGATGTTGAACTGTCCTTCATTTTATGAACACAGAGTAGATGAGCTCGGTGGACATGTTCTTTTATAGTATACACATGTATACAAACCCAAGAAGTATTATCTACCGCAGTAACTTCATCTAAAGATAATGCAATGAAGTTTGACTCTTTTACATTCTCCTTTAAATCTTGCTTTTCCACCACAGCGAGACAGTTTTCCCATTCCCATCTAGCGTTTATTGACCAATATGTGCTAGGATAGTGAGGAACACTCAAAAAAGATAATAAATTACTATACTCTGGGTAGTCTTTCATAGGATGCCTTTTGGACAAAATATGAAAAACAACACTCATCTGAACAATTTTTGCCAGTTGTACTCCTTCCATTGCTTTTCCAAATTGAGCCTTGATTGTACCTCCACTTGCAGCAAGCTTTGTCATTCTTTTCTTATGCTCATCATATTCCGTGGCATACTTCACATGAATACATTCTTCCTTTGATTTCCATCTTACTACTGATGTTTCCTTTCTATCTATGATTTTTTTTTCATAAACTTTACCTATATGCTTTTCTATAGTGTCAAGCTTTAGCTGCAATTTCTTGTCTCTTTTACATTTCCAACTAAAAATCACACACTTGCATTCTATTGGTTGTTCATCTTTGTTTTCTTTCTCCACTGGTTCAATGAATGGGTACTTTAACACCCAATCAAGCTAAAAACTCCTTGACATTTCCCACTCACACCCCAGTTTTGAATCTTTTGAGTTGCCTTCTGAATCTTTTGATTTGCCTTTTGAATCTTTTGATTTGCCTTCTGAATCTTTTGATTTTCCTTTTGAATCTTTTGATTTGCCTTTTCTTTTCTTCTTCCCAACATCATCTACAGCGCCAGCATTTTCTTTTTCATCCAAGTCGATTATCTCAATCTGGCTAACCAGGGTATCCCTTGGAACATCTTTTGCAGTATTGCCATCCTCAGTCTAGCTAACTAGGGTATCCCTTGGAACATCTTCTGTGGTATTGTCATCCTTAGTCTGGCTAACCAGGGTATCCCTTGGAACATCTTCTGCGGTATTGCCATCCTCATTTTGGCTGACCAGGGTATCCCTTGGAACATCTTCTACGGTATTGCCATCCTCATTCTTAATCAGGGCATCCCTTGGAACATCTTCTGCGGTATTGCCATCCTCATTTGACTCAATGGCAATCCCACCTTCTAGTGGTGGTGAGGTATTGCGAATGGCTTCTTCATCATTATTTGGTGCAAGAGTTGATGGTGTAGTTCCATCTTGATTTGATGGATCAAAAACATTGCCAGTTCCAAAGTAAGATTGTATACTAACTCCACCTTTTCGATGTTTTGATGGCCTCCCAATCCTTTCACCACCCTGAGGAGTCTTACCCTTGTCACACTTACAGCTCGACATCTTGATCCGATCTCCCACTTCGAATAAAATCTAGAAAAAATGTCTTCTTGTTTAAGAAGGACATACTCATAGAATGTAGATCCCATTCCCTACTAAATATCTTCTTTAAGATTGAATCAAGAATGGAACAGGGATAAAGCCATAAAGAAATCTTAAAACACTAATACTATGAAGAAATGATCACTCACCTTTAAGTTTAGGTTTTCACTGACTTGCTATTCGCTAATGAAGGAATGCTTGTGTTGTAAGTTTGTAACTTTGCCTATGATCAACTTCAAGGTGCCAGTTCTCCAACTTCTGAAATTCGAATCGAGAGCTCACAAGTCACAAGTTTAGAACTGAACAAAATGTGTAAGAATAAATCAGAGTTTCAATTGTATTTATATCATTCCATATTTGGTGAATTCGGTGGGAATTCTATATGGTATATCAAAAAGATTTGGCGAATCCCGCGTGATTATATAAGGAATACATTTAAGTGTCGGTGAATCAAACCTCGACGGACTACATACATTGAAATTTCCAAGGTGAATATGGCCCTAAGATTAGCATGGAGGTGTCATGCAAATTGGCAAAATGGCCCCTCATAATCAACTACTTGTAAATTTTAATTGGCGAAATGGGTCCTCACGGGCAAGATGATGTTGTGGGTAGCTCTCCCCGAATTTATACTTCTCTTTAATGAATGGATGAGTGTGGGAGTACTCCCAACTTTTCCCTTAAATACTAAAATGTGTCCTTTGGAAGTGGCTTTGTAAATATGTCTGCAATTTGTTCCTTTGTAATAATATATATTCCAACTTAACTTTCTCCTCTGCCACCTGCTCTCTCAAAAAGTGATATTTTATGGGAATATGTTTAGTCCTTGAGTGCATCACTGGATTCTTCAAAATACTTATTGCACTTGTATTATCACAAAATATAGTAATAGGATGATCATACTCCACTTTGATGTCTTTCAATATTTGCCTCATCCATAATACTTGAGTACAACATGTTGTTGCTGCTATATATTCTTCTTCTGCAGTTGATAAGGAAATTGATGCTTGCTTCTTGCTCATCCATGATACAAGATTTTCACCAAGAAAGAAAGCTCCTCCACTTGTACTCTTCTTATCATCAACACTACCAGTCCAATCTATATATGTATATGCTGCCAATGTAAAATACTTACTACTAGGATACCACAAACCAAAATCCAATGTTCCCTTCAAATATTTTAGTATCTGTTTCACTGCTTGAACATGTGTTTCCTTAGGTGCAGCCTAAAATCTTGCTACTATTCCAACTGCTTGCATGATATCTAGCCTTGATGTTGTTAGGTACAAAAGACTTCCAATCATTGATCTATAAAGTGTTTGGTTTGCTTTAGGTGACTCATCATCTTTACTCAACTTGTATCTTGTTATCATGGGGGTACTCACATGATTACAATCCCCCATCTTGAACTTCTTCAACATCTCCTTTGCATACTTGGCTTGTGAAATGAAAATTCCCTTCTCTGATTGTGATATTTATAACCCAAGAAAGAAGGATAATTCTCCAAGAATATACATTTCAAATTCCTTCTGCATCTCTATAGCAAATCCTTGACACATGTTATCATTGCTTCCTCCAAAAATAATATCATCTACATAAACCACTATTATCAATTGATCATCACATATGGTATTGATGTATAAGTTGCTATCTTCCATGCCCTTCTTAAACCCTTGCTGCTGGATATGTTTACCAAGCCTTGCATACCACGCTCTGGGGGCTTGTTTCAACCCATAAAGTGCCTTCTTCAACCTGCATACACAATCCTTATTCTTTGATAGTAGAAACCCCTCTAGTTGTTCAATGTAAACTTCTTCTAGATCTCCATTTAAAAAGGCAAACTTAACATCCATTTGATACACTTTGAATTTCTTAAAGTTGGCATAAGCCAAGAACACCCTTATGGCTTCCATCCTAGCAACTGGAGCAAAAGTCTCTTCAAAATCAACACCTTCAACTTGCGCATATCCTTTACACACTAATCTTGCTTTATTTCTTACCACTTGGCCATCTTCATTCAATTTGTTTCTAAACACCCACTTAGTACCGATTATGTCCTTGTCCTTGGGTCTTGGGACAATCTCCCAAGTATCATTTTTCTCAACCTAGTTTAGCTCTTCATCCATGGCTTCTATCCAAATCTTATCTTCACTTGCCTCTTTGAAATTATTAGGTTCAATCTTGGATAGTAAAGCAATATTTTTATCTTCCTAAACATTCATCATTCTTCTTGTATTTCTAACCCCATCATCTCCTATTATTAAATTCTATGGGTGGTTCCTTTGAACAAACTTAGATGGTGTTTTTTTTGGTGTCTTGGTGTTCCTTTCCTCAACCATTTCATCTTCACTCTTCTCTATATCTTTCATGTACCTTTATTCATTAGCATAGCTATCCCCGTATGGTTCATCTTGATAGCTCTTCTCCTCATTTACTTTTACATTTATGCTTTTCACCATCTTATTTAATCTCTTATTATAGAATTTGTAGGCTTTACTCCTTGATGAGTAGCCCAAGAATATTCCTTCATCTACTCGAGTGTCAAACTTCCCCAAGTCCTCTTCATCTCTTCATATATAACACGGACTTCCAAATACTTTGAAATACCTTACGGATGTAGGCCTTCCCTTCCATATCTCATATGGTGTTTTGTCATGATTTGATCTTATTTGGGCCCGATTAATAATATAGACTGTGGTATGTACTGCATCTTTCCAAAACATGTCAAGAACTCTTGATTCCTTCAACATGCTTGTTGTGTGGTTGCACAACATGCCCCATTTTGCCTCAGCAAAATAGGGACCCAACCTTTTTGGCTCATTTTTTGTTCCCTTTACCTTGGGCAGTATGGTAAAAGTCATGTATCAGATGCAGTGACAGGATATCACCCTATGCATGCAAGGACCTCATAAAAATGGTTGAATTCCAAAGTTAGTTTTTTCTATCACAAACATCATCAAATGAAAGAATACAAAATTTTAAGCAAGTTTTCCTTTTAGATCACCCTAAAATTCCTTAAGGATAAGAAGTTAAGTTTGGTTAAAGTTGGTCAAACCAGTTGCTCATAAGAAGGTCATCACATTCCCTAAGGACCCTGATATTCATTAATATCCCGGACATAGGTTTTAACAAAGAAAATCCCAATGTTTGCATATTCGCTAATATGCAAACATCAAATATTAACCCGGGAAGTGACCACTCGTAAATACCCACTTACATCCCTTGAAGGTGCACTTTTACTTGAATATCCCTGATATTCGCTAATGTGCGGACTTACCTCAAATGTAATGTAAATACCAAACATCGACATATTTCTTAATATCATACATATTAGTGAACATCCTGATGATGTCATTCGATATTAGCATAAAGAAACCCCAATATGATACTGACTGCTCAAAACTGAACATAGGTATAAATTTCAATATCCCTCACATTAACTCAATATCCCAGACATTTGTTCCATTCTAAAGAAGACTCGATATGATGATGATGTCCTCATGATCCCCGACACTAAAAAGGTCATCTCATTCTCAATATCTCAGATATTTGCTAATATCCTGACCCAATGCAAAATGAGGGCAAATCTTAATATCCTGCACATTAACTTGGATCCTTGATTTTAGTTAATGTGACGACGACGTCACCTCCTCACCAATTTGGAATATTAGTAAAATGCTAACGTCAATCCCATCTTCAGAAAGGGGGGAACATTCCGCATAATTTAACATCCAAATATTTCTTAATATCCCCATATCCACTCTTGGGACACATAAAATGTAGATTTTTACAAACCAATAAGATGTTGCCATGTGCAATGCTCACTGATCCATATCAGCATACCATAATATCATGAAAGTTAAACAAAAGTAAGGTGACCCAATCCTTTGTTTGGTTGGTCAACAGTTGACCATCACCATGATTACATCATGGGCATATTCTAGAAAAGCATGCATATTACTTAGTATCCCTAACATTTGTGAATGTGCAGACCCCATATTAAATGTTATTCTAATGATTGGTGGACATACAAAATTTCAAATCACATCGTGCCACCTATTAAAATCTCAACAGCTTAGGGTGTAGATCCATGGATATGAACAACTTAACATTAATTACACCCTAATTCATTGATGTTACTAATTAAAATGAGAATTTGAGCTCATTCTATGCTTATTACGTATTCAAGAAAAGATTATAGAGCTCCTGTGTGATTAAGACGCCATTACAGTAACCTACAAACGCAATGGAATAGAGTGCACCTTCAAATGGCAAATGGAGGAGGCTAATTACAAAGTGAACACACATATCCTGATATAGATCAAGTAGTTTAAAAGGTGCAAATATCAAGTATGTAACGATGAAACCCTCCTTTTGTCATTTATGGTTAGATGAACAGGTAATTGTTGGTTTTTACCAAAGTAAATTAATAAGAGGATGTCTGAATTATGCTTTCTAAAAGTCAAAATGTCATGATATTCACACAATTGTTAAATCTAAATGCGCATAATGCATGTTACAGTAAGACATACATATATTCTTTATCACAGGATACAATGGATATACATAGGAATAGGTCAGACACTGAATTCTTGAAGCCCGTGAGTATCCAACCGGAGGGGGTATCATTCAAATATGGTCAAATAAATGATACACAGCCAGGGAACACTGATCTGGAAGTATGGACAACAAAATCAGAAAAGGGCAGTGGGAAGCCCTTGCATATCAACATATACAATTCAGGCATGTGGCATGCCAGAGGATTTCTTTATGGAACAGAAGCCATTGAGATAGTGGTTGAGTGTGCTCATAATTACAATGTTTGCAATAGAAAGGTAGAAAAACACGATTGGGTGTATACTAATTTCTCAATCGCGGGCATCACCTCATCTTTCAATTTTCCATTAGGGCCCAACCTATACAAGATACATATGGAAGGATTAGAAAAATAATACAATGGCAATCAGAGAGACTGCAGAAAGATCATGTTCTCATGGAGGGTGTGTAACAGTACATACAGAGCCTCTGTAAAATTGCCAGTGCATCTATATAAGTTTGACTTTGCCCTTGAGTATCAATACTTAATGGTTATGCTCAACCGCATGAGGGGGAGGCCGAATGCAGGCTATTTTGAGGACTAGATGTATGGCCTCATGAGAATGGTAGAAGCTAGTAATGAGAAACCCCAATGGGTAAAGATTATTAGTGATAGCCTTGATGAAGGCATGGGGAATCTTGGGGGAAAGGTAAACATGTTTCACATGACCTCATATGTGGTCTATGCATGTGCATTCCGAGGGACATTGATGGTCTACAGATAGTTGGCAGGGTTGGTCTCAACCCTGGAGATGTGAATATATGGGATCACTATCCACAATTGAAGAAGAGAGCATCTCTCCAACATTACAGGAGAGTAAATGATTCCTTTATTATGCATTTGGTCATAACCATGGAGGAAGATAGAGCAAAGAGACTGAGCATGGGAGCTCAGGCGGTGATATACAGGAATGGTGCCTGGTTTATCCAATTCCCCACGTTCATATACATAAGAATGGAAGGTTTCACTAGACAACCCCTCATATTTCCAAGATACCTGATAGATAGGGTCATACTGATGGAGGTGGCCAGGAAAATACTGCCCTCATTTGAGGCTTTTGCTCAGAAAAACAAGAAACCTAATGTCTTGTTTCCACTCATCATTGGGTGGTATATGTGTGTTGATAAAGAGACTTCTAAAGAAGCAGTAGGGGGATTACAGTTAATGTGCTTATAGCCCTTCCCTATATCCAGGCAATATGACCCCTACAATAGAATGCAAGTATTATACAAGAAACTAATGCACCAAGTACATCTTGAAGATTACTGGACTGATTGTGATGATGAGGTAGAAGTACGAAAAATAAGCTACCAAAGACTCACTCTAAAGCAAATTTGCACATTGGATTGCTTACCAGTTCCCATGCAATTGCATGAAGATGATGGAATTATTATGTCACAAGAATATGAAGATAATAAAATATATAATGACACAATCTCATCACCCAACTGGAGTCAACCAAAAGAGACGTCATTGGAAATAATAACACAAAGGGTCATGCAATTGACCAAAGAGTGGGTGGAGAGAGAGATTATTGCACTCAAGGCCAAAGGAGTGGCCATTACCATTGATAAAAAGAGGAAGAGGCAAGACTTGACAGAAGAGGAATATGATGATTTCCTCAAAGAGAAGAGGGAATCCAAAGGAGAAAGAAAGCAAGGAGATACACCTTAGGGAGCCAAGAAAGGGAGCCTGAATATAGGTGTGAAAATCATCCATCAACTCCCACCTAAAAAGGATCTAGCTTCAACCTCTACTGCTACAACATCCCAAGAACTTGCAGAACAACATGAGCCCATCACAGAACCTGGTATCACTTGTGAAGACTTAGAGGAAAGTATTGATGAAGAGGACCTCCTCATTATGAAGAAAAGAAAGAAAACTCAAAAGGTGCCACAAAAGAAAGATCCAGCACCAGTAATGAGAGGGTCAATAGATGTGCACCCTAGTATTGTGTTGAAAGGCAAAGGAGGTGAGGGAATTAGACAGAATCTACAGCATGATGTTCCTATCCCCATCATAGTGAAGTTTAAAACTGAGTTGACTGAAGAGAAAAAAGAGGAGATGAAGAATAGAGGGGGTGATCAGCCCCTCCCCTTAGATGAAATAGTAGAGCTTTCAGATGATGAAGTGGTGAGGGAGGTGTCTACCAGTCCCATGGAGGCACTAGTGAAAAATACAATGATGACTCCTCAAAGCAATCCCATTTGCACAACTAGAGAGGGAAGAGGAAGAAATAGAAGAAGATAGCCTAGAGGTTGCAGCACATAAAATTGGATTAGTAGGATTAGTTGCTCAGGTCACTAGCCTGACAGTTATTGACTTGACATATCAGGTCAATGAAGATGAAAATAAAGATGAGGACACAGCTTCGAGGTAGGATGAATTGGAAGATAATACAACCATGAATGAAGATGCATGAGTACCTGATTAGCCTGATGCTCAAGATAGTGAGCAATTACATGATAAAGGGACAGAGGAAGCTAAGACAATTGAACCCCAATGTCCTAAGGATACTGATATACCAAAAACTAGGCAACAAGGTCTATAGGGAAGTGATGATAATAAGAAAGAGGAAAATGTTGACAAAGATAGTCGAGAGGATCATTAGGATGCCCAAGATCCAGGTCACCAACACCCTAATGTGAACCCATAACCACAAGATGAGCATGATAAGAACATAAAGACAACACAAGAGGTCTCCACACATGAGGAGGTTCATAACGAGGAAGAGAAGGAACAACCACAACAAAGGGTGGAGTAGAACACAGGGTCACTAAATGTTCAAATTGAACATACAGACCAGGAGGGGTCCAAAGATGGGCCATATTGGCTGCAACACGAGGTAAATCTACGTCCACCAGGTGTTTCTTCAAATTTTGACATAATAACATTATTTTTGACTGAAATAGCCAAACCAAAGAGGAGGGCTACGGCCACCTCTGCAATAAAAAGAGATCAGGCAATAGGCAAAAGAACAACCCAAGTGGTTGTACCTGTTGTGGATAGAGATAAGGGAGAAATAAGTGCCAGTGATTTTCAAATAACCACTGTAGACTTGTGCTTTGCCACTGAGCAGCAAGAAGGTTATGAGGCCAAAGACATAATAGATACATTATTGGAAAGAATAGAGAAAGAGAAGAATAAGAATAAGGTGCATAAAGAACACATTGCTTAGATGCAAGCATTTATAAAGGGATTGATGACCCCTACCAATGTCCCTATCAGTACATCCACCCCACTAACCATAATATCTCAAGATGAAATGATAGGATCAGATGTTATGAAACATAAATCACAAGTGATGGATAAGTGGTTTATCTAGTTCATCATTGAAGGAGAAAAGGTAATAAGGACCTCACTTGCCAATTGGAATTTGCTCAGTACCTTGAAGAGCAAGGTAGATAAGTTGTAGAAAGAGGTTGGATAGAGGTCAATAAAAGTTGAGAAACATTTGACTGCTCTCTCTGAGATGAAGTATATAGATGTGAATGTCCTAATATACAATAAAATTCTAACCAACCAGACATCACAATTGTTAGGTATATGGTATGAAGATGCCAAGTCTGAAGTGGATATCCTGAAGAAGTGTAATGCCAAACTCAGGGATATTAGTATCAAATTACATGAGCTCTTGTCTAAAGAGGTGGATATTCTAGAGGCCCTTGAGGATAAGATTGAAGGGAAGATAGAGAATCAAGATGTTGATTGCGCCATCAAGGCTTTTCAAGATAATTTCAAGATTGCATCAGATGACCCACTTAGTCATTTATCTAAAGAAATAATTGATAAATCCATGAGGATGAAGTCTAAAGTGGAGAAATACAATGAAATATTGAATAGCAGGAAGAACAAGTGGACTACCTTACAAGCCTAGTTCCAATCACAAGGGCATGTAGTTACAAAGGCTAAAATACAAGATGGAGGAGAAGTAGAAAGGATTGTGTGAGCATATGAACCCATCAGGGGGATTGTCAATGTACATGTAGAAGATGACTCATCTACTGATGAAGAGGAAGAAGAATAAGTAAAGATATAGTGTGACAGGGTCACATGCAGAATGTGTCAAGGAGGACAATTGTTCACCACTAGATGGTTGCCAGCTAGAAACTTGTGCCATGTGTTTTGGTCTTTTGACCTGGTCAATGCAACATGGATTGTTGATTGTAAGAAATGTATTATGAACACATGATCTTTTGTAACCGCCTCCTCTTCTTGTTCTATAAAAGGAGATCGAGTGCACTCTGTAATTCATTCAAAACTTAACTAAGATTAGATTGTTGAAACATCAAGACTAATTCTCAAGGCCAATTGTGAATGTATATTTCTTTTGCATGCTTAATGAAGATGAAGTCCCTTGATTATATACAATCATAAACTTTGAGTAATTTGTGAATGGATTCTGGATATGTGCTTTGATTTGCTGCGTCCCTTGGAGTGCTTTTCAGTCTGCACATGTTGTTTTCATTCCTTTCCATTGAAGTTAGCATCAATCATATCTAGCTGTGGAACAACCTGGTGAACATATGGTTTGATTTCCTTCTCTTCATGACAGTGTGAAGAATGTATATAGATTAATGGCTAAAGATTCACTCATTTTGGTAAAGTTAGAAAGCATTCATTTAAACTTCTTTGATTTTATTTGATCATCATCACAATTGCAAATACATAGAAAATCTTAAGCAGATACAAGAAAATATGCTAATATCTCGTAGGTAACTGAACATCTTTAGCATATTTGAGAAAATATATGTTGAAATAACAACTATCATGCAAATAAACATGAATAATGACAGTAATCATGGAAATATATGCCTATAGACACATCATTTGAATAAATTTACAGTGTAGAGGTGAAATCCAGTTAATAAGAGTTGATATGTAGAAGAATTGATCAAACTTGCATAATATCTGCATCATCTGGTTAAATATGGTAGGATTTAACCTTATTTATTAAGAAATTTACAGGAAGCAGGTGAAATAAGGATTGTCCAGACATGAATTTCTCTAAATTAGAAACGTAAGGCCCCTGAATGGAAAACAACAACACACATCAAACCACTAAGTAATGTCAGACGATTATGAACTAATCCAAAGAGACTTGGGATCATAAATTCTCTGAATTCATCGTATCTTTCAAGATGATAAAGGTTTGATTTGCATTTCTTTATCTATGTTTGTTTATGACTAACATCATGATCAACAATGCTTTTGGCCATCGACTAAATGGTTCTATTCTTTCTTTCAACCACTCTATTTTGTTGTGGAGTTCATGCTGCTAAATATTGTCTTTGTATCCCATGTCTTTCACAGAAATCTATGAATTCATTTGATGTAAATTCTCCTCCTTTGTATGATCTAAGGCATTTAATCCTTATGCTCATTTCGATTTCTACTAAGGCCTTGAATGCCTTAAACTTATCCAAAGCTTCAGATTTCTCCTCAAAAAATATGACCCATGTCATTCTAGAGAAATTGTAGATCAATAACATGAAATATCTTTCCCCTTGTAATCCCTTGATTCTGGTGGGTCCACATAAATCTGTGTGAATGAGTTCTAGTGGCTATGACGCAAAATGCTCCTTTGACTGAAAGATTACTCTTGTCTTTTTACCTAGCTGCCATTCTCTACAAATGGTATTTGCTGGTTTTGATATTATTGGCATATCTCTCACGGATTCTCTTCAACTAACTTTGACAAAATTGTCAAAATTTAGATGTCATAACCAACTCTCATCTTCTCTTCCCATACACCATTTTTCTCCTTGAATATCACTTAGAATATACAGGTTATTTTCTACTCAATTGGCTTCTGCAACTCTTCTCCCTTCCATGCTAATCTTGTAGTTGTTAGCATTGAATGTAAGGGTGTGCCCTTGGTCATGTTGTCATATTTTTACCCAAGCCAAAATAGCCCAAAAATCCCATCCTGTCTTTCTTCCATCAGAAATATCTGATCTAAGAAAGCCTAAATGGAAGAAGCCCTCTTTCAAAATCCCAAAATTTCCAAGTGTTTTGCCTTTTTTTTTGCCTTAGTCAGCAAAATTTGAGTTTGGCAAAGCTCTGGTTCGTTGATCGGTTAGTTCACTAATTGGTCAATTCATCGACTAAAGGAACCAGCAATTGGGAGAAATTTCTAAGGAAAAAGGGAAAAAAAAGAGAGAAGGTTCACCTTAGTCAACAAATTTTGACTTCTGCAAATTCAAGGTTCACTAATTGGCAAGTTCATTGATCGATGAATTCACCAACTGAGGAATGGACAAGCAGGAAGTGACTAAGTCAAGGAAAAGGAAAGTGTGCCAAGGAAGAAACAAGGAGCAATAAAGGGAAAGGAAGCTAGGTGTGCAGAAAACGCTTCCTACACTAATCTATTGAGGAGAGGGCTATGCAAATTCAACTTTATCCTAACTATTACAGCAATGTTAAACCATTAACATGAGATATTGCAGCAAAACACAAGAACTAGAAAGTAGACAGAAGGAGAGAGACAGATTTACGGTGGGGAAAACCTTTATCGGGTGAAAAACTCCACACTCAGAAACCTGCACAATGTATTAACAAATCTGAAAGAATGTTTACAATTCACTTGAAATGCAAGCTTCAATGGTCTTCGACACTCGTGTCTGGAATCAATCTGGTAGCATAACAGTACCTGTAAACCTGTGATACAAACTCCATCTCCAAGCACTTGTAATAAAGAAAATACAAGGCAATATTGGACCTATCTTGGAATGGGCGTCCAATATGGCCTCTTGGACCAAAACTCACGCCTAGGGACACTTGGTCAACATTGTAGAATGTGTCTGACACTTGTCCACAACTCCCATCCCAAAGAGGTCACCTATTTCCAAAATGGGCTATGACAGATGCTCTTATGACACTTACGACCGTCATAGAATCTATCATAGCGGCTACAACTTACAACTGTAAGAGAATCTATCATACACATGCTATAAATAGCATATTCTCTTACAACACATCATATTCCACCTTGGGGTGCCCAAATATGTCTCATTCAAAGATGCTATATGACACATGTCATTACCTGTCTTACAACCTTCTATTCTCGACTCTTACATGTCATAGATTTGTCATAGGAATCCGTCATAACCGTTTCAGTCAAACATTCCTTACACAACATAGAAGATGCCGACACATGGCAGAATATTCCTACCACTAAGTGGAACACCTATCTCCTCATGTGAGGACAAAATAACAAGTTGTCATAATCCATGTAGGATTGACACATCACCGTGCCACATCCCACAATATGACAAAGTGGAATTTCCAATTATTTACAACATAGGCAATTGAATAATAAATATAAACATTACAAATGCAGAGAATTACCAAGGTTGAGACACCTTAATTCCCAACGTAAAGTTTGTGGCTAAGTCTAAGGAAAGCAAAGAGAAGAAAAGTTTGCCTTATAGGCAAAATATTAGTTCGGCAAGCCTTAAGTTCGTCGATCGGCAGGTTCACTGACAAAGAAGGCAAAATCTAAGATTGGTCAGCAGCCAAGGCAAGAAAGAAAGATAGAGGGAGGGATCTCTGACCAAAGAGAAATGAACAAGTGGTGAAGGCATTGGTTTACCAGAGGGCAAATTCACCGATAAGGCGTAAAGCAAAAGACAAAGATAAGAAAAGAGATCGACGGATTGGTAAATTGAAAAACTACCAATTAGTTCATGATTTTTAGGATTCACCTATAAGGCGATAAGGAAGCCATAGAATCCAAAGGTAAAAGGGATAAGGAAAGAAGGAAGGCCCCGACCAAACTAATAAAGACAAAGCAAGGCCAAGTTTGTGAAAGGACAAATTTGCTGATAAGGTGAAAAGTGACAAGAAAGGAAGGAAGAGGATGGAGCAAGGAGGAAAGTGAACAAAGTGATAAAGAGATGAGTTTATCAGAGGGTGAATTCCCTGACAAAATAAATTCAAAAGGCTCTATAAGAAGAATTAGAATATAAAAAGCATTAAAGTGTTGTAAAAGCTTTTAAAATATTTTGAGGGGCACGATCCTAAAATCAAGCCATTATTACAGGATGAAGAGGTACCCAACATTTAATTTCACAAGCCAAAGTCGAACATAGGTAGCTAAAACAATGAAAATCTTCAATGCACCTATACAAAGGAGGAACAAAGTGGATTTCTAGGTACCAGGGAAGTATTTTAGGCCTTCTCTCATTAATGCAGCCATACCCATGCGTGTGGGAGGTCTTCCCTGCCATTTTTTAGGCCTAACATGGCATGTATGTCATCCTAGGTTTGTAGGTCTTTTGATAGAGATAAGGGCCAAATTGAATGTAGCATGGGCACCTAGGTAGGTGGTTGACTAATTTTCAGCGTTTGTAGCTACACGATGAATTATGAAATGCTATATATACATGTAAAAAGGATGTAATTTTGTTAGTTGTTCTTTTGGGCTATTATACAGGTTAGATAGTTTGTTGTCACAGACCATGTAATGCATTTACAAGAACCAGTCAGATTTGATACATCATGCTTGAAGCTGAGCCTTTGATGTCTCTGATAGTGGTTCATCAATGAATGTAAATGGTTATTTTGTGTCTACCTTTTCTATAACAAATTGTCTTTCTTTTGTAATGGCTATATAACCTTCATGATCAATACAATCACTGATATTTTGCCTCTCTTACACTTTTTCTCTATGTTTACTTGAAATCTGTAGCTTATTCTATGGATAAAATAGTCCCTCATGTAGTTACAGTTTTCTAATTTGACCCTTTGTTAAAGTTATAAATCTATATGAGTCTATGTCAATATTTGAGATCATTGTTGTGTTATGTCAGTCGCAGCTAATACTTGAAATCTAGTGCATCACCTTTTAGTTTTAGTTTCTCCTTCTTCCCCTTTTCCCTTGGTAATCATTAGCATTAAATTTAGCCATTATTCTCTGGACCTTAAGTCTAGAAAGAGGAACCAACCTTCTCTGGAGGTTTGGTCTCAGTTTCAAGGTCTGGTGCAGGAGCACCTAGAAAATCATGTTTTGTGTTGTAATAAGGTCTATTTGACCAAAGCATTTTCATTTCTGTTGGTCTCTAGGTCTTTCAGGACCTAGAATTCTTTTTATAAGTCCCAAGTGACTTAGGTCACATTTGTCAAATTGTTAATCTCAAGACGGTTGGTCTCCCAGCCGCTTGGAATCGATTAGTTTTTCCTCAGGGTGAGTTTATAACCTAGAGGAATGAACCAAATAAGTATTGGTAATCAGATCGTAGAGGAGATGAATGTGATTGTGTATTGTGCTAAGGAGAAATAGAACAATTCTATTCCGTCAATTTGATTTCTGTTTCCTGTAAACTGCAAATTGTATGGCTGTAGATTTCCCTTCTTTCTGTGCTTTCCGTTGTTGCAATATGTCAATGTGAAGCATTCCACTGGTAAGATTTCTGTTGAAATTAGTGGAATGGCTTCATTCTACAAATATCTATTTTTGTTTTCTATTTTGTTTCATTATTCAGCGGTGCAGAGGATCCAGATAGTGCGAGTTGCACAGTAGGTTGACCTAGCATCTCCATGTGTTAGGGTTCGGGAGAAGGTAAACTATGCATCGGTATATCAGAAAAGCAAACCCTAATATGGCTGATAGTAATTGTCTCACTGACGAGTGAAGGTTAAAGGTGACATTGGAGTGATCGGCGCATCGGCCAAAGATTGCAAGTGTTCGTCGATAGAACAAGACTCACCGAAGGTAAATGCCATCGGTGCATCAGGAGACAAGTTAAGAGTTTCACCGATGGGAAGGGTCTCACCGATAAGGTCACTTCCAACCAGTGTGGAAGCCGTCACAATTGAGACGAGGAGGAACTTAACCGTCATCAGGCATCGGCAGGAGGATGAAAGACTTGGCCGATAGAAGTAAGTATCGCCGAAGATATAGTGAAGTTGAGCTATCGGGATGAGTTTGGTCATGGAGAGACTTAGGAAAGTCTTTCCGATGATGGTTGTCTAACTGATGGAGATATATCAGTGGTTCATTTGTTAGTCTTGCCGACTGTAAGTAAATTAGGGCCCGTTCTACATTTCCCAATGTGCGCTCCCCATCATATTGGTATCAGAGCCCAAAAAGATTTGGGCGGCAAGTCGAATTGAGGATTTGTAGGAGTGTTGACATTTGGGTACTATCTGTGAATAGTGTATGTCAGATATAGAAAGTGAGAGATGTCTCCAAAAAGTATGTCGCAGGATGCCATCAAGACGTTGATCGAGGAGATGCTTGAATCCAAGTTGGGAGAGTTCAAGCAGTCCAAAAGCAAAGATAGGGAAGATGAAAGTGACAGCGATGAAGGTGATACAGAAATTGATGAAACCAATAAGAGGACAGAGGAGATACTAGTAGACCAGAGGGCATTTGTAAATGCATTGAAGTCAGTCAATAGGGACACCATAGATGGGTTACCTATGTATAGTGGAAGTATTGAAGATGAAGAGGTGATTGACTAGATTGAGGCATTGAACAATCACTTCGAATACAAAGAAGTCCCTGATGATAAGAGGGTTAAGTTGGCAAAGGCAAGATTGAAGGGATCTGCTCTTGCATGGTGGAATTATGAGCAAGGAGAGAGAGTCAAGGAGGGGAAGAATATGATAACCTCCTGGAAAAGGATGAAGACCAAAATCAAGGCACAATTCTTACCCCTGGACTATAATGTGCAGATGTATAAGAAATTTTTAGAACCTCAGACAGAGAGACCTTGATGTGAATGCATACACACAAGAGTTTCATAAACTCAGTCTCAGATCAAAGAGACAAGAAGAAGAGTCAGAGAAGGTGGCCAGGTATTTGAATGGCCTAAGGATGAACATCCAAGATGAGATCAGCATCTTAGCACCAAAAATAGTGAACAAGTGTTTCCAAATGGCCTTAAGGGCTGAAGAGAAGATAAAGAGAAAGAGTGAGCAGAATAATAGAGGTAGAGGTGGAAGAAATTTCAGAGGCAGAGGCAGTTTTGGAGGAAGAAGTCCTAACCAGAGGCCTAGTGGTGAGTCGAGCCAAGAAGAGCAAGTTGGAGACTCCAATAGCAGAGGAGGCTACTGAGGAAGAAGGCCTAATGGAAGAGGTGGGACAAATGGATTAGGTAGAGGATCCAAATTCTCCAATATGAGATGTTATAACTGTAATCAGATAAGGCACCCAACATACAAGTGTCCAGAGAAGGCCTCAACTTCTCATGGTGGTGAGAAGAGAACCACTTTGATTCAAGAAGATACAAGGAGTGTGACATCTCCTGAAGTGAATCTAGCATCAGAAATGGGAGAAAATCTGATGATCAAGAGAACGTTGCTCAAGGAACCAGTGCAGACTAAAACATCTCAAAGAAGGGCTTTGTTTAGAATCAACTGCAAGATCCAAGGTAAGGTTTGTAAAGTTATTATTGACTCTGGTTCTACTGATAATATTATATCTTTGGAAGCAGTGAATAAGTTGAATCTAGAAAAGATACCCCATAGCAGTCCATATAAAGTTAGTTGGTTGAATAAGGGACAGTACATACTCATCGATGAACAGGCATGGGTAGAATTTAGTATTGGGGGGTATAGAGAGAAACTTTTGTGTGACATCCTTCCAATGGGTGCTTGCCATCTTTTGTTAGGTAGACCATGGCAGTTTGATAGAAAGGTTCATCATGATGGAGAAAAGAATGCTTACTCATTCCAAAAGGATGGTGTGACTTATAGGATACAGTCATTGGTAGAAGAGGATCCACAGCATGTAGGGTCTAGTGTAATGATGGTAGGAGAAAAAGAATTCATGGACACATTAAAGGAAGGTGATGGAGTAGGTTTTGCTTTGATTGTGAAGCCTAAGGGGGAAAAGAAGGAAATTGTGAGAGAAGTAGGGCCTAAGGAGGTCAGAGATTTGCTTGAGAGTTACAAAGGAGTGATTGCAAAAGATATACCTAACTCTCTACCACCTGTCAGAGACATTAGCTATCAGATAGATCTCATACCTGGAGCGGTACTCCCCAATAAGGTAGCATATAAAATGACCCCTCAGTAGAATGAAGAGATAGCAAACCAGATTCAAGAACTCCTAAACAAAGGGCTGATAAGGAAGAGCCTTAGCCCATGTGCAGTACCTACTATTTTAGCCCCAAAGAAGGATGGGAAATGGAGACTATGTACTAATTCTAGGGAAACAAATAGGATAACCATCAGGTATAGGTTTCCTATTCCTAGAATAGAAGATCTAATGGATTACTTAGGGGGTGCTACTTATTTCTCCAAAATAGACTTGAAGAGTGGGTATCACCAGATAAGGATAAGAGAGGGGGATGAGTGGAAGACAACATTTAAAACCAATGAAGGGTTGTATGAGTGGCTTGTGATGCCTTCTGGTCTTTCAAACGCCCCTAACACCTTTATGAGGCTGATGAATGAGGTGTTGTAGGAATTCATAGGGAAATTTGTGGTAGTCTACCTTGATGATATCTTGGTGTTCTGTAAGAGCAAGGAAGAACACTTGGAACATTTGGAGATAGTCTTGAAGAGGTTGCAAGATCAGAAGTTACTGATAAACTTGGAAAAGTGTGACTTCATGAAACAAGAATTGGTGTACCTAGGTTTTGTCATCTCTAAGGGTGATTTGAAAATGGATCCTTCCAAGGTAGAGGCTATTTTGAATTGGCCTACACCTAGGACAGTAAGAGAGGTCAGAAGTTTCCATGGCTTGGCCACATTTTATAGAAAATTTATTAAGAACTACAGTGATATTTGTGCACCTATGTTAGAGACCATCAAGGGTGGAGGAAAGATGAAGTTTGTGTGGACAAAAGAGGCAGATCAGAGTTTTGAAAGTCTAAAGCAGAAAGTTGCCAAGTGTCCTGTCTTAGTAATTCCTGATTTCAATAAAGTCTTCATCATTGAATGTGATGCAATTGGGCTGGCCATAGGCACAGTGTTGAGTCAAGAAGGCAGACTAGTATCCTTTTTTAGTGAAAAATTGAATGAAGCTAAGAGGAAGTACTCCTCTTATGATTTAGAGTTGTATGCCATGGTACAAGCTCTAAAAAAATGGAGGCACTACTTGCTTCCTAAAGAATTTATTGTATACACTGAGAATCATGCTCTCAATTTTTTGAATGGACAGGAAAAGCTCAGCTATAGACACATGAAATGGTTGGAAAGTCTTCAAGCCTACACCTTCATCATCAAGCATAAGAAAGGGATAACCAATAAGGTTGCTGATGCTTTAAGCAGAAGGGTGTTGACAGTGCAAGAAGTGCATCTACACAACATGGGTGTTGAGGCACTCAAAGGATTGTATAAAAAGGACCAAGATTTCAAGGAGATTTACAAGGTATGCAGTGAGTTTGTCAATGCTTTCCATAGTGAATTTACAGATTATACATTGCAGGATGGACTTTTGTTTAAAGAGAGTCAACTATGTATCCCTAAGTGTTCATTAATGGATAATATAGTGAAGGAGAAACATAGTGGTGGTTTAGGAGGACATTTTGGGCTCAATAAGACCTTAGATCTTGTAAAAAGATTTTACTTTTGGCCAAGGCTGCAATATGATATCAGAAGGTTTGTTGAGAGTTGTATGATTTGCCAGAGAGCAAAGGGGGTCTCAACCAATGCAAGACTGTACCAACCTTTGCCCATACCAAACAGACCTTGAGAAAGTTTGAGTATGGATTTTGTGATGGGATGTCCCAAGACAAGGACAGGTTATGACAGTGTGTTTGTTTTGGTAGATAGGTTCAGCAAGATGGCTCACTTTATTCCTTGTAAAATCACCAATGATGCTAGTTACATTGCAGGTTTGTTCTTTAAAGAAATCGCCAGGATTCATGGGTTACCTTTGAGTATTGTATCTGACAGAGACAACAAATTTGTGGGACATTTCTGGAGAACCTTGTGGAAAAGATTGGGTACAAATTTGTCTTTTAGTTTAGCATATCATCCTCAGATTGATGGCCAAACTGAGGTTGTGAATAGGTCATTAGGCAATCTGTTGAGATGTTTGACAAGAGAACATGGCAGTAGTTGGGATGTGGTACTCCCACAAGCAGAGTATGCCTATAATGATTCTACAAATAGAAGTACAGGTCTAAGTCCTTTTGAAGTTGTCTATGGTAGTCATCCTAGATGAATTTTTGAATTGCGAGATGTTCAAGGGTTGGACAAAAGGAGTGGACATGCTGATACATTTGCAGAGGCTATGAAAGAGATCCATCAACAAGTCAAAGATACTCTACACCAAAACAGTAAGAAGATCAAGGCTAGAGTGGATCAAAGAAGAAGGGATGTGCAGTACCAAATAGGAGATATGGTCATGGTTGATCTCAACAAAAACAGACTGCCCACAAGAAAACACAACAAGTTGATGATGCAAAAATTTGGACCTTGTCAGATTCTGGAGAAATATGGTCCTAATGTTTACAAAATTGAACTCCCTGATGATATTGCTATTTCACCTATATTCAATGTTGTTGATTTGACATTATATAAGAGTCCTAATATAGGAGAAGGTACAATAGATTATGTCCAAGACAATGCAGAGTGGGTGCAGTATTTACCACCTAAGGAACCACCGAAGATGGAGTGCATCTTGGATATTAGGACAACCAAGAAGACAAGAAATCAGACCTATTTTGAGCACTTAGTCAAATGGCAAGGACTTCCAGACTCAGAGGCCACATGGATGCTGGAAGAAGACATCAAAAAGTAGGGTGGTGATTTGTAGCAGTTAGTCTCTAAGAGGACTTGAGACAACTTTCACTCGGGGAGTATGGTGCAGGAGCACCTAGAAAATCATGTTTTGTGTTGTAATAAGGTCTATTTGACCAATGCATTTTTATTTCTGTTGGTCTCTAGGTCTTTCAGGACCTAGAACTCTTTTTATAAGTCCCAAGTGACTTAGGTCACATTTGTCAAATTGTTAATCTCAAGACGGTTGGTCTCCCAGCTGCTTGGAATCAGTTGGTTTTTCTCCCAGCTGCTTGGAATCGGTTGGTTTTTCTCCCAGCCACTTAGAATAGGTTGGTTTTTCCTTAGGGCGAGTTTATAACCTAGAGGAATGAACCAAATAAGTATTGGTAATCAGATTGTAGAGGAGATGAATGTGATTGTGTATTGTGCTAAGGAGAAATAGAACGATTCTATTCCATTAATTTGATTTTTGTTTCCTATAAATTGCAAATTGTATAGCTGAAGATTTTCATTCTTTCTGTGCTTTCTGTTGTTGCAATATGTCGATGTGAAGCATTCCATTGGTAAGATTTCTGTTGAAATTAGTGGAATGGCTTCGTTGTACAAATATCCATTTTTGTTTTCTATTTTGTTTCATTGTTCGGCGGTGCAGAGGATCCAGATAGTGCGAGTTGCACAGTAGGTTGACCTAGCACCTCCATGTGCTAGGGTTTGGGAGAAGGTAAATTGTGCATCGTGTATGGGCAAAGAAAACCCTAATGTGGCTGATAGTAATTGTCTCACTGACAAGTGAAGGTTAAAGGTGACATCAGAGTGATCGGCGCATCGGCCAAAGATTGCAAGTGTTCGCCGATAGAACAAGACTCACCGAAGGTAAATGCCATCAGCGCATTGGGAGACAAGTTAAGAGTTTCACCGATGGGAAGGGTCTCGCTGATAAGGTCACTTCCAACCAGTGTGGAAGCTGTCACAGTTGAGACGAGGAGGAACTTAACCCTCATCAGGCATTGGCAGAAGGATGAAAGACTTGGTTGATAGAAGTAAGTCTTGCCGAAGATAAAGTGAAGTTGAGCTATCGGGGTGAGTTTGGTCACGGAGAGACTTAGGAAAGTCTTTCTGATGATGGTTGTCTGACCAATGGAGATATATCAGTGGTTCATTTGTTAGTCTTGCCAACTATAACTAAATTAGGGCCCATTCTGTGTTTCCCGCTGTGTTCTCCCCATCAAGGTCCCACACTTTGAGACCAATCTAATGTTGCATTGAATTTGTTGGAACTGTCAAAAGCTTCAACAACAGGGTGCAAATTTAGGTGATAGTAGTTTTGGCATGCCCGATGGGACTCTGTGCTTTGAGTAGGAGCTAAACTGAGAAATCTTGGTGCTATTCTTGGTTCAATTTCTATTGTGGAAGCATTCAACAAACATCTGGTGACTTTGTTGGCTAGCATTTGAACCAGTTCAACATTTCATGCCTAGAGTATAGACCAGGGCTTTGTTGGTCATGATGTTAGTCATAAACAAACATAGAATAAAAGTACACATTAACCTTTATTCATCTTGAAAAATACAGTGAATTCAAAGAATTCATGATCCCAAGTCTCCGGTGATTAGGTCTTAATCGACTGACGTTACTCAGTAGTTAATGTGAATTGCTGTTTCCATTTTGGGGCCTTACGTGAAAGTGCGCCATCATCATGACATTCCTGTAGAAATTATTTACAGAGAAGTCAAATTATGTAGTTATTTGATGAAAAGAAGTAAGATATCTCAATCTTTGCATAATATTTTCAATTGTGTACGCTTAGTGTCCAAATATGCTAAGTATTTGCGATTATCTACGAGATGTCTGTATATTTTGGGTTGTTTGCTCAAGATTAGCAGTTATTTGCAATTATGACAGTGAGATGCTCTAAAATTGAAAGAAATTAAAAGAAATACTTCTAATTAAGTTGAACCTTTAGCTTTTGATCCACATACATGCTTGATACTGTCATGAAGAGAAGAAATCAAACCATATGTTCACCAGGATATTCCACAGCTAGATACAGTTGATGCAAACTTCAGAGGATAATGAATGAAAACAATACATGTAGCATGATGAGCACTCCAAGGGACGCAGCTAATCAAAGCACATATCCAGAATTCAAACACAGATTACTCAGGATTTACGAAGATTTGTAATCAAAATACTCTCCCCTTTCATTAAGTATGCAAAAGACAAGTACATATACAGCAGCTTTGAAATGAGCCCTGAATATTTCAGCAAACAGATTTCAATTAAGTTTCGAATGAAAATAACAAGGCATTCCACCACCTTTTATAGAATAAGGTGAGGAATCCGTTACAAGAGATCTACGGATCTGATATGTCAATACAAATCAACGGTCATCATTTCATGACTTGTCAATTATACAAAATAGCACAAGTTGCCAACTAGCAACCACCTATATTACCTATGCAAAATATTCCCCCTTCATGATGTATCTTCATCATGCTCTTCAGCTGATTCATGCGGATCATCATCATGTGCATCCCTTTTGAACCTTCGCTATCCTGATGATGATGCTGCTGCATATGGGGTTGCATGCTGCTCTGGATCTATTCGTATGACCGCACAACCTGATCTATTCCTCCGCCATCTTGAGTCTTTGCCTTGATAATGGCGTGCTTGTGTGCCTCATACTTATCCTTGCTGTTATCCAGCTTATTTTCTCTGTCCTGCAATGTCTCATTGTAGGTCTCCATCTTGACCTTGATCCTCATCACCTTATTTATAATCTCTTCTGTTAAGTGGATGAGTGGACCATCATCTTCCATCTGGAAGTTACTGCGCAGAGCCTTAAGGGCAGAATCTTCATCTTGATTCTCTATCTTCCCTTCCACTTTGCCCTCTAATGTTTCTAACATGTCTGCCTCAATGCCCATTAAATCACGTAGCCTCATGCTGATCTCCCTCAGCTTATTATTGCATCTCTTGAGGACTCCGCATTCAAATTGTACATCCTTGTACCAGATATCCACTAACAATGCAGTATTATTATTTAATACCTGCTTACTGATAAGCAGTTGTGGGTTTATCTTCCTTATTTCTCCCAATAGGCTGAGGACTTTCTCCAGTTGATAAGACCTTTTCCCGGTCTGCATCTGCAATTTGTCCACCTTGGTTTTGGAGTCACTTAATATGCTCCATCTCTTCAAAGAACCCTTCATTATTTCAACAGCCTCATCCAATGTGGATGACATCCATTTCCTTATTACGGAAGCCTCATGTTTCATGAGGTCCAATTTATTTACTTCCTCCTGAGAAATGGTAGTCAATGGGACTGCAGCTTCACTTGTAGTATCATCAGGGTTGGTTAAACCCTTAATGTATGCATGCAACTGAGCAATGTGCTCTTTATGTTGCTTATTTTTCTCCTTCTCTCTTTTCACTTTCTGAATTAGAGAGTCTATGATGTCTTTACCTTCTTGACCTTCCTGTTCTTCGTTGGCAAAACCCAAATCAACTATGCTTATCTGGAATTCATCCACAGTGATTTTGCCTTTCTCCTTTTCTACCGTAGGTACAGCAATTTGTGCGGTCCTTCTCCCTGTCGCCGGATCTCTTTTGATGGCCGATGTCATCCTGGCCTTTCTCTTGGGCTTCATTATATCCGCGAAGAACAGGGTGGAGACATCGAATTCTTGGATTTCAAGTTCCTCCTCAACATTTACCTCCTTTTCTAACCATGGAGGCACCTGATCATGCTTTTCGGCATCATGGTGCTGTTCACCCCTATCTCCCGTTTCCACCAACAAGCGTTGTGGAGATGGTGATTTTTCCTTTTCTCCCTCTTGATGCTCGCCTTGCTGCTGATCCTGTGGTGTCTCCTCCTGTGGAGGAACTTCCTTTTCTGGGGGAGCATCTTCTTTGTGTGGGGAACCCTGCGGTGTACCTGTATGTAGATCATGATGATCATGATCTTTCTCCATCATTTCTTCACCTGTCCCCAGTTCTTCCCCTTGTGGAGGTTGATCATCCTCCTTTTGTTTCTCTATTTCTGGTGGTATGTCCACCGTATCTGATATCATAGGATCTGCCCGAGGTGATGGCATCTGTTCTACAGCTGCTATCTGTTCTGTTCCTGCACTATCCACCTCTTGTGCCTTATCAGCTGGATCCTCTATTTCTTCCTTCTTCTCATCAGCCTTTAATTCTTGGACCCCCACTATAGTAGGTCCTGCTGATGTATCTTGTGGGCTTTTCTGGCCTGATTCAAGAGCATGGCCTTCTGCTTCTGCCATCTCTATCTCCTCTGTTAGGTGGCCCTTATCAGGTGATCCTGCTGGCTTCTCAGGACTTGCATCCTGTTTCTCTGCCAAGTCTACCACTACAGGACTTGTCACCTCAGCGATCAGTGTGTCCAGCCCTATGTCCTGAGCTACCCGCTCCGGGCTCTTCTCTGGTTCGGGGCTCTTTTCTCGTTCCGCTTCTACTTGTTTCATCTCCTCAAGCACCGATTGGAGAGATGGAGGCTTGTGAGGAGTCACACTGATGCCAGCAGCCAGTGTTTCCATTTCTTGTGCAGCTACATCCTGCACCACCTCATCATCAGACAAGTTTATTGTCTCGTCTAGCGAGACATGCCCTTCCGCTTGTGTCTGAGATGCTTCTTTTTGTTGCTCTTCAGCAAGTTCAGTTTTGAACTTGACAATGGTAGGAAGTGGAACGTTATGCTGAAGTTCCTTCTGCACTTCACTACCTGCCCCTTGTACCGGTGCAGGGGGTTGACTTATCTCACCTCTCATGGAGGTTCTTGGTTTCTTAGGTGTGGTGGGAACCAACACCTGTGGAGCTCTCCTCTTTCTTCTTATTATTAGTGGAGCTTCCTCCTCTTCTTCAGGCTCCTCTTCCATGAGGATAGCTTTGCCTGGTTGTTTGGATGACTGACCCACTTCTTGGGTCTCTGTGATTCCAGCCTCTGCTGTCTTGGTTTTCTTGGGCTTTGGAGGAGAATCTGATTCTGATCCTGATTTGGCTACCTCCTCCACTGTGAATACTGCCCTGTCAATTACGACCCCTTTGGGTCCCTTTTCCACCTTCTTGCCCTTTGGGGCCCTTTTGCTAGGCTACTGTGGTGGAGGGGTCCTCTCTCCCTTAGTTTTCCTCTTCTCCAGCAGGAAGTCATCATATTCATCTGTGGGGATGTCCTGCCCCTTCTTCTTGTTGTCCAACGTGATGGCAACACCTTTCTTCTTCAATGCCTCTACCTGTGCATCTACCCAAGCTTGGGTCAAGTGTAGGGTTCTGGCAAAGAATGGGTCCAAGGACATATCCTCCTGCATGGTGAGGTCAGGTGCAGATATGGTATCATTATAAATCTTCTTCTGCTCATATTCATCTGCCATTATCCTACCGTCATCATTCTTTAGCTGCTGAGGGAGAGATATGCAGTCAAATGTTCTGATCTGGTTCAGAGTCAACCTCTGATACCTCCTCCTCCTAGCCTCTGCCTCATCTTCGCAGTCAGCCCAAAAATCTTCTAGGTGCCTCTGGTGAATAGGCTTTCCTAGGATCTTCTACATTCGGCCGTAAGGATCATATGGTCTCGTTACTGGGAAGGGCAGCAAATTCATCTTATTCAGGGTGACCATCACCTTCTTTATATTGTCGGAGTCAGGGCACATGTAGTTGCCGATGCTGACTGGGAACAAAATGGGTGGCAGCTTCTTGGCATCCTTATACATCTGTATCATGGTGGAGCCCTGCCTGATAAATTCCATTAATACTACTACATCAGTAGGATATCTCGGCAGCATCAGGGGATGTCCTTCAAAACCTTCTATCTTGATGTAGGAAAAGGTGGCAAATTGTGTGTACCATGCCCCATGCCTGTATACTACCTCCTGAGCCTCCATGCTCAGTCTTTTAGTTCTGTCATCTTCCATGGTCCTTACCAGATGCATAGAGAATGCATCATTGACCAGTTTGTAGTCCTTGATATAGTTGGTTCTTTGCAGCTGGGGATGATGATCCCAGATATATGCTGCATTTGTGCCCGTCAGTTTTCCATCTGTGACCAGGGCATCAAAAGTGCCTCTATAAGCACAGGAATAAACAATATAAGAGGTCATGTAGAATGTACAATCTGAACCTCCCAGGTTCATCAGCTGCTCATGCAGAGCATCGCTTATTATTTGGCCCCACAGTGGCTTGATGTCTGCATACAGGCACATCATTATTATGCCATACATCCAATCTCTAAATTCCCCAGTATCAGGCTGGCCAGTCACCCTGTTCAGTAGGGCAATCACATACTGATACTCCTCATTAAAATCAAACTTGAACATGTGCACGGGGAGCTTGGCCGCTGCATTGTATGTGCTGTTCTCAGCCCGCCAAGCATACATGTTCTTTCTGGCCACCTTCTTGTTGGCCTTGTATTCTCTTTCAGACTTTTTCAAGTCTACACTCTTTACCTTACTGCCCATTGGCAGTCCAAATGTCTGGGCGAGACCTTTGATGGATAGGTCTGCATACACTCTCCCATGCTTCACCACCTGCCTCGTCTGAGGGTTATAATTTCGGGCGCATTCAATGACTAGCTCCAGAGACTCCATGGAGTATGGGAAGCCAGCAATGTTCCACATACCTGATACAAACACTGCGTCCAGTACCAGACTCTTATCTTGTCCATCATTCAGCTTGGCTGACCAGGCCTCCAGGTTGGTAATCCCCTGATGGGTATCTGTAATTGCCCCATATTTGAACAGTACCCCCCCTCTGGGAAGAGAACATAGGCCTGCTAAATTCCTCCTGATTCTTGACTGAGCATTTTTCAGCCATGGGTACCTGCAATTAACAACATTTCTTCTCACAACAGGGATATGCATGCATACATATTGCAAATATCATGCCTATTGCATCAATTTCACATTACTTACTTACATGGATACATAACCAGAACTTACAACATCATTTAGCAACAACATGATGAGGGTTTCAGTTCACTTACCTGGTTATGCAGATTTTTCTTTATACCAGTATATCGGCAAGATGCTCTTAATTCAACTACTGATCACTTCCTTCCTTCTATCTGTGAGTTCGAATTGCGCAACGGTAGCTGTTATGCGGATATGGAGGCTGGTGCTCTGTAAAACAATTTTAACGCAGGTAAACGTAACAATGGCGGTTGAATTACCTTTTAACCTCGCAGTTAGGGTAAATTTAGGGCACTCTGACAAGTTAGATTGCAATCTTTGATCATTCGTGCGAAAACTCAGGATCTCGACAGGTATTTCATTGGGTTCCAGGATCGGCGGGAATCACCTACCATATCTGCACGCATTTAATGATAATGGCGGCAAAGGGAGCGGGGGATATCCATATGACGGGATATCATGAGGGCAGGATGATATTTCACAAATATTGGGTTGAGTTTCGATATCATCCTCCCCAATCATTGAAATTATTATCGCGACAAGATTCGGGTGATAATGCACCCTTCGTTTACATTTTAGCACATCAGGAGGATATTTCGGTTTATCGGGTGATGTTTCAAAACAAAATGATGATGACGTTCCAAGCTTGCTCATCCTCCTTTCTGAATATCAGGATGACGTCATCATGATATTCGTTCTTTGTATCAGAAATGCTTCATGACGTCATCGTCATATTGGGCGAACATGATCATGTTTACAAAATATCCTGTCGAAATGTAAATATGATGATGATGTCATCAGGATGTTTGTTAAAGGTGATACTTCGCGTCAGGATGATATTTACGAATATCGGGTTACTTTTCAAAACATGATGTTTGCGGTATAAAAGACCGCTTGACGGGAAAGACTTACTACCATTTAAAGTTGACGTCAGGATACTTGAGCCGCAGGATATATTAGGGGATGTTCGAAATATGATGATGATCTTTAAACAACATGACTCAGATTATAGAATATGACCCCCCCTGCGAATATCGGGTTTGACCAAGACTTTGACTGTTCATAACTCTCACATCCTGGTGAATACCAGGGTGATGTAAAAGGCAAACCTGCATGAAATTTAATATTCTTCCAGAATATGAGGTCACCGACAGGAAATGCAAATTTTGACAAACCGACCTCATAATGATGACTTACCTCATCCTGACTCAACGTGATGATGCATTTGACTGATTTTTACCAAACCGCAAGGAAGCAAGAAACACAAACCAAGCCAAAATAAGTTGGGTCCCTGTTTTGCCAAGTCAAAATGGGGCGTGTTGTGTAACCACACAACAACTTGCCACCAAAGAAAATGAACAAATTCCAATGATTCAAGTGATGTGATCACATTTATCTATAGTGCTCTAATTCCGTCTAAGGGTAAGCATCATGGTCCTTTGAATGATAAAATTTTATTATGGTGATAATGCTAACAAAGGATCAGGTGTGTGCATATGATTAATTATCCTCATCTTGAAAGTCAGTTGAACACGTAAGTAACTGGTGTTAAACTACATAGTTGGAGATCATCCCTCATAGCCAACCTGGATAGAGCCTTGTTGCCAGCGGGCATCTATAGCCCTGGTAAGGTTATCTATACAATCTCCCTAAGTAGAGCCCCACTGCCAGCAGGCGTCCATAGCCCCGGTAGAGTTACTTAGATGGCCTAATTTTATTTCTTTTCTGATTTTCATTTAAAATTTATATCTGATATCATCATGTCAGCTCATTTGTACAAGGTATAGTCACTTGCAGCTTTAGGTTGGAGATTGCATTGGTAGCAAGGGAGTCCCTTTAGATTTTTCACTTAACACCTATACTAGTGTGTTCAACAAACCCAAGGCTGTTAGGTGTTTCATTGTGATGGATTCACTTTGACCAAGAAAAAGCACCCTGATGAAAAGACATCACAAACCTGATCATGAACACTTCTTAGAATGAATCATAACCTATGTTTAAATGTGATCTCATCATTTGAATCTTAACAACTTAATTATTTTCTAGGGTGATGAAGTGCATCATCCTGACTTACTAGAACAAGGTCCCAACCAACAAAACAAAACAAGCACAACAAACAAACTGTACAAACAACTATACAAATATACAATATGGTACATATGACTGTTCCGAAGTCATTCAGGCCTTGAAATAATGTTTGAGGAATTGTCCATTGACTGGCAATGGGACATCCTCACCTGTCAGGTTCTTAAGCCTATAAGTGTTGTCTCCTAAGATCTCAGAAATCTGAAAGGGACCTATCCATAATCTATCAAACTTACCGTGATCACCTTTCTTTTCATGGGCTTTATCCCACATTAGGACTAAGTCAGATATCCTGAAAGATTTAATTCTGGCTCTCTTGTCAAACCAGCATTTGACAACGGCTTGATGTTTTGTAAATTGGTCAATCGCTTGACTCTGTTTTTCTTCCAGGTGCATCAACTGAAGCAACCTGACTTCCTGCTTATTAACTATGCCTAGATATTCTTGAGCAAACTGTAGAGTAGGAATTTTCAAGTTTACAGGGAGGATAGGATCTACCCCATATACTAGTTGGAAGGGTGAGTTTCCTAATGCAGTTTTCATTCTAGTTCTGTCTACCCATAAGGCATATTTCAGAAATGAATTCCATTCCCTGGGATTTTTCTCTATCAGTTTTCTTATGATACTCAGTAAATTCTTGTTGGTGGATTCTGCTAATCCATTTCCCTGGGGATAGTAGTTGGATGAAAACTTAAGAATGATCCCATGATCAAAAGCCCAACTTGACAATTTGGTGGAAATGAAGGCAGAACCATTATCACTTACCAATGCATAAGGAATTCCATACCTGGTGACAATGTTGCTTTCCAGAAACTTGATGACATCATCTGCAGTGCAAGTTTTGCTGCTGATAGCCTCAGTCCATCTAGTACAATAGTCAGTAATCGTTAAGACATACCTATGGCCTGAGGAAGACGGAGGATTGATTGGTCCTATGAAGTCCATGCCCCACTGTGCAAATGGGCGCTCTTCCACCACTGGCTGCAACGGTTGTGCAGCATATTTCTCTCTGTTGGCAGCAACCTGACAGACATGACAACATTTAACATGATCAGCCGTGTCTTTGAAAATTGTAGGCCAGTAATATCCTGCTCTGAGGATTGCATGTGTTGTGGCCAATGCTGATCCGTGTGCTGTTCCAAATTTGTCATGTAACTCTGTCAAAACTTTATTTGCTTCAAGCTTCTCTAAGCATCTCAGGTATATTCCTTCATAATTCTTCTTAAATAAGGTTCCTCCCTTCATCATATACTTCTGGGATCTTATCTTCAAGGCTCTTCTCTGTGAAGCTTGCATTCTTGAAGGACATCTTCCAGTGATCAGGATGTGCCCGATATCTGAATACCATTCTCTCTTATCTTTTTCATTGATCACATACTACTGACTAATGATGTTTGGATCCATTTCAGATATCATCTAGCTCAAAGCTTGTCCTCTCACCAGCTTCATTGGTGTGATCTCCATGTCATATTCTTGTAATACAGTAATCCATTGGCTCTTTTTTCACCAGGTTCACTCTGCATCAGCAGCATCTTCACTGCTGCATCTGGTACCACAGCAATCACTTTGCTTCTCAGTATATAATGTCTAAATTTCTTTACTGCTCTGACTAATGCAAGTGCCTGTCTCTCAACATCTACATATCTCAATTCAGCATCCCTGAAAGGACAGCTCATGAAAGCAATTGGTTTCTCTTCTTTCTCTTCATTTCTTTGAGTTAACACTGCTGCAGAAGTATGTTCTGAGGCAAATGAGTAGATGTACAAATCTCTTGTATAATCTGGACTAATGAGGATAGGAGCATCTGAAATGGTCTTCTTTATATCTTCAAAAGCAGCCTTGGCTTCTGGTGTCCACTCAATTTGTGCATCCTTTTTCAACATGGCATTTAGTGGTCTGACAATCTCAGCAAAGCCGGTGATGAACTTCCTCACAAAATTTATCTTACCAAAGTAAGACCTAAGTTCCTTTTTGCTTCCTGGGAGTTGTAACTTCATAATAGACTCCACCCTGTCAGGATCAATGATAATTCCATCTTCTGTGATCAGGTGGCCTAGTAACTTCCCTGTTGTGACTCCGAATATGCACTTCTTAGGATTCAAAGATATTCCATATTCTTCACATTTCTTCAGTACGCTTCTGAGATCAGCAACATGATTTCCCCTTTCCTTGGAGAAAACCATCAGGTCATCCATGTAGATGACTATACACTTTCCTATTAAGCCTTTGAAGGCTATGTCCATTGCTTGCTGGAATGTAGCTCCAGCATTTATGAGTCCAAATGGCATACGTCTATATGCAAATATACCCCACTTTGTGGTGAAGGCAGTTTTCAATCTGTCAATTTTATCAACCATCACTTGGTTGTATCCTGAAAAACTGTCCAAGAAGGACATCATTTTGGCTCCATTTACAATCTGTAAAACTTCATCCAAGGAGGGCAAAGGATAATTATCCTTTTTTGATGCTCTGTTCAGGTTCCTGAAATCTACACATAACCTGATGTCTCCATTCTTCTTTCTGACTGGCACAAGATTTGCCACCCAAGTGGAGTGCCTTACAGGAAATATTATCCGGGCATTTAACAATTTCTTAACTTCTTCAAGGATGATTGGTTCAAGCAGAGCATTGACTGGCCTCTGCTTCTGTCTGAAAGGTTTTGCATCTGGCTTGAGAGGTATAGTATGAGTTATGACAGAAGTGTCATATGTCTTTAGCTCATCATAAGTCCATGCAATTACATGTATGTAATCCTTAAGGGCCTGAGTTATTCCTTCTAACTCTTCTGGTGTACAAACCTTACACAATAAGACGTTTCTCTTGTCATCAGCTTGTCCAATATTCACTTGTGAATATTGACCTCCATCTGCCTTAGGAAGATCTTTATGTTTAAGCATATTATCTAGATCAAAAGCTCTTTCTAATTCAATCATACCTTTGGGAATTCTATTGCTAGGCAACTCTAATATCTCATCTTCTTCCCAGACATGATCTTCCATACCATTCTCATCTATGATCTGAGCTTCAAATATGTCTCTGTTTGATATGAAGTCTAGGATGTGCTGATCATCATCAAACACCTGGAGATTAGTCACATTGTCAGGTACTGATGGTACTGACACCAATTCTACTGAAAATCTCTTTAAACCAGATATAGATAGCGGTTCCAACGTACTGGTGGCCTGGGCGAGTGCATCTGCCCTTTGGTTCTGTTCTCTTGGTACGTGAATGATATTAAAGGCATCAAAGTCTTCAATCAGGTCCCACACACGATGTCTGTAATTTGATAGTTTTCTGTAGTTACAGGAGTAAATTCCTCTTACTTGCCTCACAACTAGTTCTGAATCCCCAAAGACATGCAGGATCCTCACTTTTCTCTTATGAGCAAATGACATCCCATGAATCAGAGCTTCATACTCTGCGACATTATTGGTACAGGGGAACTGTAGTCTGTAAGCGGCTAAATAGGATTTTCCTGATGGATCAATGAGATCTATTCCTACCCCAACACCTTGCTTAGATTTGGATCCATCAAACCTCAGGATCCAAGGTTTATCTTCAGCGGGACACTTATCCTCAGCAGGATATCTATTTGGTCTTCCTTTCTTCTTTGCAGCTTTGGCTGCTGCTCCGCCTGATATCCACTTTAACTTAGGGACGTCATCATCCTCAAGTTTCTTCTTTCCTTTATTTTGTGAGCCTGATGACTTTTCTGTTTTCTCTTCCATAGCAACAGGAGGATGATGTTCAAGATTTACAGCTGCATGCTTCTTCAAAATGTGTAAACATAGTGAGAAAGTTGTTTCTGAGTGAGGCGCCTCATGCAGCCTACACCAACCTTTAATTAAAACCTCCTAGGGAGATTTATGCTGTCGTGTCATCTTCTCTATTTCTTTTACCAGAAATTCTTCGAACTTCGTCAGGTCACTACCTTTGTCTTCATCAGACAGCTCATAATTTGGTTCCATGAAGCAATCGCTACCAGGGGTGATCTTTTCTTTTTTTGCATCATTTATCTGGTTGGACACCAGGATCTCTTCTGCTTCCGGGATATGACCTTCATCATGATCTGTCGCCACCTCTGTTCCTGCAGAAGATAGATAAGGATTAGTATCGTCGTCATCGTCAGATGTAGCACTCACCTCGAAATGTGATGATGATGCTTCACTATATGTCTGCTACAGTATCATCATGTCTAAGCATGTTTCACAAGTTTTTTCCGAGTGTGCTTCACCGTGCAATCTGCACCATCCATCAATCAAAATGTCATTAGCAGGTATATTCAATAATTGGCAACGTTTTACCTGAGTAGATAAATGCATCTCAAAATCTCTGAATCGATCTATTTCGTTCTCATTATCTGGATCCTTGTCAAATTCCATACTTGACATGTCCTCATGATAATCATCATCATGATGATGACGAACATCAAGCATCAGGATCTCCTCTATTTTAACAGTCTGCGGCCTGATGCAATAAACTCCAAGTTCTACGTTTACGTACATGATCTCATTCGTTTTGTTGTATTCCGTGATCATATGTTTCATCCTAGGTTCAGCATCAATCCTGATCTGATTAGGTATACCTTTCCATGGCAACCACATGTGACTGAAATCTGTGGACATATATCCGTTAAGCGTCTTAGACCAGTCTCGGCTAAGCAACATCCCATAAGTATCAGGTATGTCAACTACCTGAATGTCAATGTAATACTGGATCCTAGGATCAGATGCTAGCTGCATGTGGATGTGAGTTAGTTCTCCTACTACACTTACTTCTATTTTGTCCAGCTGAGTGACCTTCTTTAAGGATTTAGCAGGATGTAGTCCTAATGCGTTGCATATTGACAAAGGCATAACATTCGTTGAGGCTCCGGAATCCACCAGACAGTTGTGTAAGTTCTTGCTGAACATTCTTATGGTGAGGAGAAACGGAGGTGATTCAGTTTTATCTCTATACAAGGTCATGTGGGAGGTTTCAGCGGCCTGAATTGTAGATGACACTTTAGGCTTGATAACATTATCCTTAGCAGCATGATCTTTGCCATTGGATTGACTTGAAAGATGACTATCTTCTTTAGGAGCAGGATCATCTAGTGACTTCATGAATGCCTTCTTGATGGCAGGAGTTTTCAGTAACTTCGATAAGGACAGGCTGATCTTGATTTTCTTCATTTCATCAGCCAAATAGCTGACTAACTTATCAGACTCTTGAGGTGCATTTATGACCTTTGTTACTGTGTTTTGAGGTGACAAGTACTGAGCATTCACCTGGGGAAATCCAGGGTTATTGTTAGCCTTAGGATCAGGAGGTGTGTTGAAGTTGTTTGGAGGCAAAGATGATGTCAATGGACCAGTCGGTCGGTTGGCACTACTTCTCAGGTTATAATTGTGCTTACCAGGATATTGCTGTTGGTATGCATGTACTTCCTCATGCTCTCTTGCAGGTTCATTTTCATCCTCAAAAGGAAAAACGTAATTTGTTTCAAAGGTTAAAGCAGATTCCTCACAGGTCTGATCATAACTCAGATGAGGCTGATTAGTGTACGTTTCTAGCACAAAAGCTGAGTCATATCCACAAGGAACTATCTCATTTCCTTCTGCCTGAGGTGGATTTCCAGAAGTGTTGGATACTTCAGTCTGAAAGATGCTGGCAGCAATCCTAAACTGTGGACAATCTAATTTTGCATGTGCATTGGTATTGTGGATCCTACACCAATTGGTAAGGGCTACCTCAGCAAGATTGACTCTAGTAGTCTGTTTAGCTTCACCCGGAGGCTGATTGTCCAGGGGTGAAGGTAATGAACCGTTATTCGGCCTGGAGTTCCATATTCTAGGCTGTCTAGGAGGATTATTGTTAGTTCCACCATTATTGTTGAAGTTATTGTTGTTATATCCTCTGTCAGGGTAGTTTGGTCTGTCATTGGAATAATTCCTACTCTGACCTAACTGTGAATAAAAACCTTGATTTCTCAAATGTGTTACTTCTGTGGTGAGTTTTCTCAATTGAGCAGAAATTTCTTTGATTTCTTCCTTTTCCTCTTGAGCTTTGGCAACTACTTTTTAGTTTGAGGCTTGAAAAAAGAAGATTCATGGTTACTGTTGGATAAATCAGTACCCTGAGGTGTTTGAGCATGTGCAGGATATTGTGGTAGTTGGCTATTTCCATTAGGAGGCATAATGCTCAATGGAGGTACTTGCAAAGGTGTAGGCATGACTGCTGGAGGTATCACTACTCCATTTGGATATTGTGCAGGATACTGAGGTGAATACGGTGCAGGATACTGTGCAGGATATTGTGACTGCATGCCAGGCCAAGTAGGGAATACTATATTCGGAGTAGGAGCAGGTATTAACTGTTGATTTACCTTGATAGCTTCTTGAAAAGCTCCTGTCAATGTAGTGATCTCTGGATGTGTTCTCCTGATGAACATGGAAGTTAATGGATCCAGGGCTGAATAATAGATACTCCTAGCAGCAGCATCAGTTACTACATATGGGGCAACTAGCTTGGACAACATTTTCTGGAACCTAGCATTGAAATTAGCAATAGGCTCATTCTCAAGTCTTTTGATTGTAGCAAACATGTGATAATTCATAGATGGATCAATAGGGACCTTGAACCTGTCAAGAAAAGCTTTCTCTAAGATAGCCCATGAACCAACAGAGGCTTGGCCCAGACTGATGAACCAATTATAAGCCTCTTCCCCTAAGGAAAATGGAAATAATTTGCACACCATGTCCTGATGTTCTATTCTAGCTCTGCAGCAAGCTTCTTTAAATGTCTTGATATGATCATCAGCATCTTGATAGGGATGGTATTTTGGGCAAAGTTTGTCCGGATTCTTTGGTAACTCATGATATGCATTGAAGGTCAAAGGTGACTCTGCTGCAAAGAACGACATTGCAGCCTGAGGGGGCTGAACTGGTGGTGCAGCTGGCTGAGTTTGAACTAAAGGCACACCCTGGGGTTGAACAGGAGGTGTCATAGATATACCAGAAGGTATTTGCAAACCAACAGGAGTTACAGGAGGAGGTCCTGGTGAAGCTCTAGACGCACTAGACCCTGGAGTATGATGAATGTCTACAGTCCTAGGTCTGAAACCTCTAACAGGCAATTCTTCAAAAATTTCACTAGGTCTAGACCTGGTATTTATCCTGTGAGCCAGGATTTCTTGAATCGGAGGCAAATTGGCTGAAACTTTGCAAATATTGGCTGGATTCCACCGGATGAGGTGATATTTGCAGTCAGATGACAAATCAGACTGGATATTTATGAAATATTTGCGAAGATACTGCAAATATGACAGGATACTGGGGTATCATGATCCGTAGCACAAGATCTAAAGTGCCTCTGGCCTAAATTCTTCAAAATTTTGAACAAATTTGCGTATCTTTGGCCGATATTTGTGAATTCACAACAATCTACTGTAAAGCTTGCAATATTTACGTGAGATCTGGAAATCTTTACATAGAATGAACATGTACAAGCTTATCACAGTAAATATTTACGTAATTTACTGAAATTCACAGGCGATCTGAGGTTACCTTACGCTATGCGTCATCAAACCTGAAAATAATGATGATGAGTGTGGTTTTCTGGACTCGCCCTCCTTCTAGCGCTAATTTATGTTGGTCATGATCTTAGTCATAAACAAACATAGAATAAAAGTACACATTAACCTTTATTCATCTTGAAAAATACAGTGAATTTGAAGAATTCATGATCCCAAGTCTCCGGTGATTAGGTCTTAATCGACTGACGTTACTCAATAGTTAATGTGAATTGTTGTTTCCATTTTGGGGCCTTACGTGAAAGTACGCCATCATCATGACATTCCTGTAGAAATTCTTTACAGAGAAGTCAAATTATGTAGTTATTTGATGAAAAGAAGTAAGATATCTCAATCTTTGCATAATATTTTCAATTGTGTACGCTTAGTGTCCAAATATGCTAAGTATTTGCGATTATCTACGAGATGTCTGCATATTTTGGGTTGTTTGCTCAAGATTAGTAGTTATTTGCAATTATGACAGTGAGATGCTCTAAAATTGAAAGAAATTAAAAGAAATACTTCTAATTAAGTTGAACCTTTAGCTTTTGATCCACATACATGCTTGATACTGTCATGAAGAGAAGAAATCAAACCATATGTTCACCAGGATATTCCACAGCTAGATACAGTTGATGCAAACTTCAGAGGATAATGAATGAAAACAATACATGCAGCATGATGAGCACTCCAAGGGACGCAGCTAATCAAAGCACATATCCAGAATGCAAACACAGATTACTCAGGATTTATGAAGATTTGTAATCAAAATACTCTCCCCTTTCATTAAGTATGCAAAAGACAAGTACATATACAGCAGCTTTGAAATGAGCCCTGAATATTTCAGCAAACAGATTTCAATTAAGTTTCGAATGAAAATAACAAGGCATTCCACCACCTTTTATAGAATAAGGTGAGGAATCCGTTACAAGAGATCTACGGATCTGATATGTCAATACAAATCAACGATCATCATTTCATGACTTGTCAATTATACAAAATAGCACAAGTTGCCAACTGGCAACCACCTATATTACCTATGCAAAATATTCCCCCTTCATGATGTATCTTCATCATGCTCTTCAGCTGATTCATGCAGATCATCATCATGTGCATCACTTTCTGAACCTTCGCTATCCTGATGATGATGCTGCTGCATATGGGGTTGCATGCTGCTCTGGATCTGTTCGTATGACCGCACAACCTGATCTATTCCTCCGCCATCTTGAGTCTTTGCCTTGATAATGGCGTGCTTGTGTGCCTCATACTTATCCTTGCTGTTATCCAGCTTATTTTCTCTGTCCTGCAATGTCTCATTGTAGGTCTCCATCTTGACCTTGATCCTCATCACCTTATTTATAATCTCTTCTGTTAAGTGGATGAGTGGACCATCATCTTCCATCTGGAAGTTACTGCGCAGAGCCTTAAGGGCAGAATCTTCATCTTGATTCTCTATCTTCCCTTCCACTTTGCCCTCTAATGTTTCTAACATGTCTGCCTCAATGCCCATTAAATCACGTAGCCTCATGCTGATCTCCCTCAGCTTATTATTGCATCTCTTGAGGACTCCGCATTCAAATTGTACATCCTTGTACCAAATATCCACTAACAATGCAGTATTATTATTTAATACCTGCTTACTGATAAGCAGTTGTGGGTTTATCTTCCTTATTTCTCCCAACAGGCTGAGGACTTTCTCCAGTTGATAAGACCTTTTCCCGGTCTGCATCTGCAATTTGTCCACCTTGGTTTTGGAGTCACTTAATATGCTCCATCTCTTCAAAGAACCCTTCATTATTTCAACAGCCTCATCCAATGTGGATGACATCCATTTCCTTATTACGGAAGCCTCATGTTTCATGAGGTCCAATTTATTTACTTCCTCCTAAGAAATGGTAGTCAATGGGACTGCAGCTTCACTTGTAGTATCATCAGGGTTGGTTAAACCCTTAATGTATGCATGCAACTGAGCAATGTGCTCTTTATGTTGCTTATTTTTCTCCTTCTCTCTTTTCACTTTCTGAATTAGAGAGTCTATGATGTCTTTACCTTCTTGACCTTCCTGTTCTTCGTTGGCAAAACCCAAATCAACTGTGCTTATCTGGAATTCATCCACAGTGATTTTGCCTTTCTCCTTTTCTACCGCAGGTACAGCAATTTGTGCGGTCCTTCTCCCTGTCGCCGGATCTCTTTTGATGGCCGATGTCATCCTGGCCTTTCTCTTGGGCTTCATTATATCCGCGGAGAACAGGGTGGAGACGTCGAATTCTTGGATTTCAAGTTCCTCCTCAACATTTACCTCCTTTTCTAACCATGGAGGCACCTGATCATGCTTTTCGGCATCATGGTGCTGTTCACCCCTATCTCCCGTTTCCACCAACAAGCGTTGTGGAGATGGTGATTTTTCCTTTTCTCCCTCTTGATGCTCCCCTTGCTGCTGATCCTGTGGTGTCTCCTCCTGTGGAGGAACTTCCTTTTCTGGGGGAGCATCTTCTTTGTGTGGGGAACCCTGCGGTGTACCTGTATGTAGATCATGATGATCATGATCTTTCTCCATCATTTCTTCACCTGTCCCCAGTTCTTCCCCTTGTGGAGGTTGATCATCCTCCTTTTGTTTCTCTATTTCTGGTGGTATGTCCACCGTATCTGATATCATAGGATCTGCCCGAGGTGATGGCATCTGTTCTGCAGCTGCTATCTGTTCTGTTCCTGCACTATCCACCTCTTGTGCCTTATCAGCTGGATCCTCTATTTCTTCCTTCTTCTCATCAGCCTTTAATTCTTGGACCCCCACTATAGCAGGTCCTGCTGATGTATCTTGTGGGCTTTGCTGGCCTGATTCAAGAGCATGGCCTTCTGCTTCTGCCATCTCTATCTCCTCTGTTAGGTGGCCCTTATCAGGTGATCCTGCTGGCTTCTCAGGACTTGCATCCTGTTTCTCTGCCAAGTCTACCACTACAGGACTTGTCACCTCAGCGATCAGTGTGTCCAGCCCTATGTCCTGAGCTACCTGCTTCGGGCTCTTCTCTGGTTCGGGGCTCTTTTCTCGCTCCGCTTCTGCTTGTTTCATCTCCTCAAGCACCGATTGGAGAGATGGAGGCTTGTGAGGAGTCACACTGATGCCAACAGCCAGTGTCTCCATTTCTTGTGCAGCTACATCCTGCACCACCTCATCATCAGACAAGTTTATTGTCTCGTCTAGCGAGACATGCCCTTCCGCTTGTGTCTGAGATGCTTCTTTTTGTTGCTCTTCAGCAAGTTCAGTTTTGAACTTGACAATGGTAGGAAGTGGAACGTTATGCTGAAGTTCCTTCTGCACTTCACTACCTGCCCCTTGTACCGGTGCAGGGGGTTGACTTATCTCACCTCTCATGGAGGTTCTTGGTTTCTTAGGTGTGGTGGGAACCAACACCTGTGGAGCTCTCCTCTTTCTTCTTATTATTAGTGGAGCTTCCTCCTCTTCTTCAGGCTCCTCTTCCATGAGGATAGCTTTGCCTGGTTGTTTGGATGACTGACCCACTTCTTGGGTCTCTGTGATTCCAGCCTCTGTTGTCTTGGTTTTCTTGGGCTTTGGAGGAGAATCTGATTCTGATCCTGATTTGGCTGCCTCCTCCGCTGTGAATACTGCCCTGTCAATTACGACCCCTTTGGGTCCCTTTTCCACCTTCTTGCCCTTTGGGGCCCTTTTGCTAGGCTGCTGTGGTGGAGGGGTCCTCTCTCCCTTAGTTTTCCTCTTCTCCAGCAGGAAGTCATCATATTCATCTGTGGGGATGTCCTGCCCCTTCTTCTTGTTGTCCACTGTGATGGCAACACCTTTCTTCTTCAATGCCTCTACCTGTGCATCTACCCAAGCTTGGGTCAAGTGTAGGGTTCTGGCAAAGAATGGGTCCAAGGACATATCCTCCTGCATGGTGAGGTCAGGTGCAGATATGGTATCATTATAAATCTTCTTCTACTCATATTCATCTGCCATTATCCTGCCGTCATCATTCTTCAGCTGCTGAGGGAGAGATATGTAGTCAAATGTTCTGATCTGGTTCAGAGTCAACCTCTGATACCTCCTCCTCCTGGCCTCTGCCTCATCTTCGCAGTCAGCCCAAAAATCTTCTAGGTGCCTCTGGTGAATAGGCTTTCCTAGGATCTTCTACATTCGGTCGTAAGGATCATATGGTCTCGTTACTGGGAAGGGCAGCAAATTCATCTTATTCAGGGTGACCATCACCTTCTTTATATTGTCGGAGTCAGGGCACATGTAGTTGCTGATGCTGACTGGGAACAAAATGGGTGGCAGCTTCTTGGCATCCTTATACATCTGTATCATGGTGGAGCCCTGCCTGATAAATTCCATTAATACTACTGCATCAGTAGGATATCTCGGCAGCATCAGGGGATGTCCTTCAAAACCTTCTATCCTGATGTAGGAAAAGGTGGCAAATTGTATGTACCATGCCCCATGCCTGTATACTACCTCCTGAGCCTCCATGCTCAGTCTTTTAGCTCTGTCATCTTCCATGGTCCTTACTAGATGCATAGAGAATGCATCATTGACCAGTTTGTAGTCCTTGATATAGTTGGTTCTTTGCAGCTGGGGATGATGATCCCAGATATATGCTGCATTTGTGCCCGTCAGTTTTCCATCTGTGACCAGGGCATCAAAAGTGCCTCTATAAGCACAGGAATAAACAATATAAGAGGTCATGTAGAATGTACAATCTGAACCTCCCAGGTTCATCAGCTGCTCATGCAGAGCATCGCTTATTATTTGGCCCCACAGTGGCTTGATGTCTGCATACAGGCACATCATTATTATGCCATACATCCAATCTCTAAATTCCCCAGTATCAGGTTGGCCAGTCACCCTGTTCAGTAGGGCAATCACATACTGATACTCCTCATTAAAATCAAACTTGAACATGTGCACGGGGAGCTTGGCCGCTGCATTGTATGTGCTGTTCTCAGCCCGCCAAGCATACATGTTCTTTCTGGCCGCCTTCTTGTTGGCCTCGTATTCTCTTTCAGACTTTTTCAAGTCTACACTCTTTACCTTACTGCCCATTGGCAGTCCAAATTTCTGGGAGAGACCTTTGATGGATAGGTCTGCATACACTCTCCCATGCTTCACCACCTGCCTCGTCTGAGGGTTATAATTCCGGGCGCATTCAATGACTAGCTCGAGAGACTCCATGGAGTATGGGAAGCCAGCAGCATTCCACATACCTGATACAAACACTGCGTCCAGTACCGGACTCTTATCTTGTCCATCATTCAGCTTGGCTGACCAGGCCTCCAGGTTGGTAATCCCCTGATGGGTATCTGTAATTGCCCCATATTTGAACAGTACCCCCCTCTGGGAAGAGAACATAGGCCTGCTAAATTCCTCCTGATTCTTGACTGAGCGTTTTTCAGCCATGGGTACCTGCAATTAACAACATTTCTTCTCACAACAGGGATATGCATGCATACATATTGCAAATATCATGCCTATTGCATCAATTTCACATTACTTACTTACATGGATACATAACCAGAACTTACAACATGATTTAGCAACAACATGATGAGGGTTTCAGTTCATTTATCTGGTTATGCAGATTTTTCTTTATACCAGTATATCGTCAAGACGCTCTTAATTCAACTGCTGATCACTTCCTTCCTTCTATCTGTGAGTTCGAATTACACAACGGTAGCTGTTATGCGGATATGGAGGCTGGTGCTCTGTAAAACAATTTTAACATAGGTAAACGTAACAATGGCAGTTGAATTACCTTTTAACCTCGCAGTTAGGGTAAATTTAGGGCACTCTGACAAGTTAGATTGCAATCTTTGATCATTCGTGCGAAAACTCAGGATCTCGACAGGTATTTCATTGGGTTCCGGGATCGGCGGGAATCACCTACCATATCTGCATGCATTTAATGATAATGGTGGCAAAGGGAGTGGGGGATATCCATATGATGGGATATCATGAGGGCAGGATGATATTTCACAAATATCAGGTTGAGTTTTGATATCATCCTCCCTAATCATTGAAATTATTATCGCGACAAGATTCGGGTGACAATGCACCCTTCGTTTACATTTTAGCACATCAGGAGGATATTTCGGTTTATCGGGTGATGTTTCAAAACAAAATGATGATGACGTTCCAAGCTTGCTCATCCTCCTTTCTGAATATCAGGATGACGTCATCATGATATTCGTTCTTTGTATCAGAAATGCTTCATGACGTCATCGTCATATTGGGCGAACATGATCATGTTTACAAAATATCATGTCGAAATGTAAATATGATGATGATGTCATCAAGATGTTTGTTAAAGGTGATACTTCGCGTCAGGATGATATTTACGAATATCGGGTTACTTTTCAAAACATGATGTTCGCGGTATAAAAGACCGCTTGACGGGAAAGACTTACTACCATTTAAAGTTGACGTCAGGATACTTGAGCCGCAGGATATATCAGGGGATGTTCGAAATATGATGATGATCTTTAAACAACACGACTCAGATTATAGAATATGACCCCCCTGCGAATATCGGGTTTGACCAAGACTTTGACTGTTCATAACTCTCACATCCTGGTGAATACCAGGGTGATGTAAAAGGCAAACCTGCATGAAATTTAATATTCTTCCAGAATATGAGGTCACCGACAGGAAATGCAAATTTTGACAAACCAACCTCATAATGATGACTTACCTCATCCTGAATCAACGTGATGATGCATTTGACTGATTTTTACCAAACCGCAAGGAAGCAAGAAACACAAACCAAGCCAAAAGAAGTTGGGTCCCTGTTTTGCCAAGTCAAAATGGGGCGTGTTTTGTAACCACACAACAGGCTTCTTCTCCAGGTAATTTCCATTTTGTAGAACTATCTTTTGTTGATTCAAGAAGAAGTAGATTGTCTAGGTCCCCTGTGAGAGAGAATAGGAGTGATATTTCTCCTCCTTTAAGAGCTTAGTCTACACCTCCTCCAGTTAGATTCTAGTATTAAAAAAGGAGCTTGCATATACCTAGAATTAATTTGAATATCCCCAATATGGAAATAAACCTTCCTTTTGTTACCTTCAATGGAGGAAACCCTCTTGATCTAGCATAATATGATGATATCCCTACCTCTACTCTGAAAGCTATCCCATTTCTTAATGGTGAAAACTCTACCACCCCTGTTGAGCATATCCAAGATATTTCCAATGTGTGCTTTGTCCATAATGTCACTGCTGACAACGTTTCTATGAGACTTATTTCTTCTTCCTTCAAAGGAAAAGCACTCCAGTGGTATAGAGGTCTGCCAGCTAATTCCATCCATAACTGGGATGACTTGGGAACAAGACTGTGCCAACATTTTGAAGGTAAGAGTGACCACTTGTCTCTAATAGAGTAGTTGCCAACATTCAAAAGGGATCCCCATGAGTTCATGGTGGATTTCAACTATAGGTTACAGAAACATGGGACAAGATTCCATTATCAGTGAAGCCCTTTCCAAACATTGCTTTCATCTATTATTTTAAGTCCTTAAACCCTGACATTGCTATTATGATTCAATCCATGGGAGGACATGTTTTACCAGATGCATATGACACAGCCATAAGGACAGAAAATTGTCTAATTCAGGATAGAAAAATTGCTCCAAGGCCACCAATGCCCTTATTTCCAGAGGCACCCATTGTGCAGCTTGCTGCAGCGCCGATACCTACAATAGTCAACCTTGTTACTCCTTTGATTACACTTGCAATTGAGAAGGAAGATGTGAGGAATGCCATGATAAGAAGATTGAATAATAAAGTAGTAGCAATGGAGAGACATCTGGCCCAACCCAACAAGTCTTATCAGCCATTCAATCAAGCTTATCAGTAGAACATACTGTCATATCAAGGTAATGTACAGCTCAGCAAAATCATCCTAGTTATATCAGGCCACTAAATTTTGTCCATCCCAATGCAACAAGCACATCTGAGCCTCTTGTGCCCATACAAAACAACATGGCTCAGGATAACAAATGGTGCTATCCATGCAATAAGCCCCACAATCAGAATTTGTACTAAAGCAGATAGTTCAGTCAAGCTTTGACAGTGCAAAGCCCATTGATAAATTTAGAACAAGTCAATTCTACTCAAGAGGTTGGGGGAGGACAAGAGCAAAGGTAGGACAATTCTACCTTGATGAACTAGATACAAGATTATTTCTGTGGCATTATCCAAGGTGCAAATCCAATAGTGTTCAACACTAGAGCCAAGAGAAGGGCAACTAAGGATGCATCGACACCTACTACTGGTCACACATCTACCTCACATGCATCCCCAAAAGTTGCAGGCAAAGGTGCAACAGTAAAGACGAGAGGGATGCCACAATAAGAAGATTGAATAATAAAGTAGTAGCAATGGAGAGATAATTGGCCTAGCCCAACAAATCTTATTAACCATTAAATCAGGCTTATCAGTAGAACATACCATCATATCAAGGAAATGTACAGAGGCAAAATCAACCTAGTTATATCAGGCCACTAAATGTTGTTCATCCCAATGCAGCAAGCACATCTAGGCCTCTTGTGCCCATACAAAACAACATGGCTCAGGAAAACAAATGGTGCTGTCCATACAATCAGCCCCATGATTAGAATTTGTGCCAAAGCAAATAGTTCAGTCAAGTTTTAACAGTGCAAAGCCCATTGATAAATTCAAAACAACAAGACAATTCTAGTCAAGAGGTTGGGGGAGGACAAGATCAAAGGTAGGACAATTCTACCTTGATGAGTTGGACACAAGATGATTTATGTGGTGCAAGTCCAATAGCATTCAACATCAGAGCCAAGAGAAGGACAATTGAGGATGCATTGACCCCTATTGCTGGTCATGTATCTACCTCACATGCATCCCCAAAAGTTGCAAGTAAAGGCACAACAGTATAGACACCTTCAGTGCTAGCGAGCCATTCTGTTGGGTGAGTGAATCCAATTCTAGAATCGCAATCTCAAGCTGGTCAACAGGCAAAGGTTAACATTGCTACTACCAAGGTATCCTAGAAGGTCGATCAAATCCCCTTCAACATCATTGACCATGTTGGTTTTTCTTCTGAATTAGCATTAGGGTTTGCCACTTCTAATGCACAGGCAGATTCAGCCAACTAATACAGGAGGTTGCGTGAGCTCCTCCCCTTCACTTCTGGTTTTGCCGCACTAAGGGGGGTGTCCCTATTTGATAAAAGTATAACCTTGACTAGCTCAATGACAGAAGGATTTAACTTGACAGAAACAGGCAGAATACTCTCATGTATGGACCAAGATTTGTGTAACAAATCACAAGGTTGGCAACATTCTTGGACATGATGTCTGGTTGGGTATGAGAGCATGCAGGGATCCTAATCCTACTCCTACAACTAACAGGTGGAAGGATGAAATGGTTTGATTTGATTTTTGGATGCAAAGCTGGACATGGTATATAACCTCAACACAGAGCTAGATTGGTGCCTATCCAGGGCTTGGAGTCGGTAGACATACACCTGTGAATGATCAGCATGAACAACTAAAACTAGATTTCAGGGGGATATACATGATATCTACCTTACAGATATCTCCCAATACAGAGTGTTAAGCTGTCTATACTTATGGCATCCCTATTGCAGTATACCCTTCCCAATATTCAATCTGAAAATAGTTTAATCTACCCCTTGAGCAGAAGTTAAAAGATTAAACATTCAACACAGGAATTCTATGTTCTAGAATCTCAGACATTCCTTGAATGCCTGGACTCAGAAGAAAGATACATGCAAAACTAGAGACAGAATCAGCATAACACATGCAAACATAGCATTATTCATATAAAATTGACCATGAAATCAGTGGATTCATGCACAAACGTACAACAGGAGATACATAAACTCGCAAGTTTTGCTGCACAGAGCAACCAAAACCAGTTGTATCTTATTACAGAGCCAAAATGTCTAGTTTTCAACAACCAAAACAAAATGGTAACACAGTCTGCCTATATTGGCCAGAAAGTGTACCTCACAGCAATTAATTACATGGCTTTCAAAAATCTGCTAGATACAGATCACACAGGAAGGATGGCGCTCAGAAGTTATTGCTGCAGCAGACAGAAAGTAGACAAGGGTGGCTTCGAGCCCTGTGCTGCCATCTGGAAGTCTTCATTCTCAATCGGGCAGTTTGATCATTTGTACCATCACCCATACCCTTGTTACAGTCACCATTTACGGCTCAACCACCCGCAGCCGCTTGGAAATTGTCGTTGCGTTCAAAATGGAGCCTCCCGCCAAAATGCACTTCGCTGCAAGTTTAAAATATGCAGGAAGAATAGTCCCACATGCACGGTGCAGAGACTCCTTCAGTAGTTTATAAACATGGCCACTAACATACTAAGTGTCGAGCACTTTTGCCGTGCTCGACACACATGCCTTCGTCTAAAGCCCATCGCCATGACACATACCATCGGCCCGCCCCAAAAATTTCTCACCGAGCTCAAAAGTCTGGCCGATACAGCACTATGCTCCCCTTCATCGGCCAGAGATAGACCATCGGGCTGACCTTCCAAACCTTTGCCGATCTCATCAGTTACACCGATGAAGCCACCGTGATCCCCTGTCGGCTAGACCAATATTGTCGGCCAAGCAAGAAACCTCTCTTCCGATAATGCTGATCACTCCGATGAAAGTCCCCTCAGCAAGACACACGCCGAGGACTCCTCATCAGCCAAACACCTTACATCAGCGGCCCAAAAATGCTTCGCTGATGACCAAACACACGCCGATGGACACCCATTGGCCAGACCAAAACAATCGGAGCACTCAAGAAATCTTTCGCCGATGAAGCCGATCACTCCGATAAGACCAAAAATAAAAAACTTTGAATCATTGAACCAGTTCAAGCAGATGGTTCAAAGGAGAGGTTCAACTGAGAAGTTCAACGTTGAAACCAACTCAGTCAGCAACAAAAAAGCAACCCCATGAACCTGTTGAAACCGGTTCAATGGCGAGGTTCAACACTGAGGTTCACCGGCGAGGTTCAAACCGAAAGTTCAAAGACACAAAAACGAACCCATGTCGATGGAGAAAAGACGAAGACCACCTCCGTTGAACTAAGATGCAGACGCTGAAAAACACTGAGGGGGCCCAAAACTTAGAACTTTTTGGATTTTTTGGGAAGGTGCCTGCATGTTTATATGCTTGAAAACTGACTGCTCATGCAGGCACCAACAGACCAAATGAAAAAGACTAATATGAGCGTCACTATGTGGGATGTGTTGATGATTGTTTTTAGATAGGTCAACAATAGAGTAAAACACTAGAGTATCCCACTCTCTCTTGAATAAAGCTCTTAAAAGGTTGAACTATGTGATCCAGTGAAGTAACTTCAAGGTTCCTTATTTATGATTCATGATAGGTTAACTTAGTGATTACATGTGATCTTGCTGATAATCACAAAGGGACTTACATTAGACTTCTTCATCTACTTAGCTTATTTCTCCTTTCAGTGTGGATGATGTATCAATAATAAAGAAAAGCAAAAGATAAGGGTTCAGAAAGTTAATCTAAGGTTAATGAAGCAATGATGATGTGTGAATAGACAAACTCCTTGATAAACCTAACTCCATTTCACCAAGGATGCCTACAACTACATGAAGTTGGTGCAATCTCCTAAGGTACGCGAATGGTTTTCAAATCATGAAGGCTTATACAAGCACCCATTGAATGGCGCAGCTTAAACAAGCATCCACAATCAAACATAAGCAAATTATAAGGCTCGGACTAGCTTTACACAACACTTCACCAGCAATGAATGTTAAAAGCATGAGCTAGGAGTTGATCAAATATTCAATACAACATACATAACATCAATGAGCTTCTAATCTACTTCTAATCTATTTTGAAACATCTCTTCATTTCATCAAAATACCAGAAATCATGTTACTCCACAAGACAACACTTAACACCAAATAAGCTCCAATGGCTTTGCATCAATCTTGAACAATATTTACAACAATTTCCAGTCCTCTCTGTTGGTGCTCAATTTGGCCTGGATGTTGATTTTTCATGTTTGAGGGTTTCTTCATTTAAACCCTAGGCTTTCCTCTCCATCGGCGTAAGTTTTTGAGCATTTTGGCGATCACGTTGATAGCACGGTGTGTTCTTTTTACATCACTGAGACTTTTGCCTATCGGCGAAGGAGATTGTGATTCTGCCGACGGTGTTGGTCATGTCGATGGGGGTATCTCAAGTGTTCATCAGCTAGACTTATATTATTGGCCAATGTGTTTTGTGGTTCGCCGATAGAAGGAAGTCACCCCGATGGGGAATGCCATCGGAGTGAGATTGCACATCAGCCTGATCGATGAAGGTTCTACCGACGGTCTAGGTCTGGCTGACGGGGATGCGAGATGCCATCGGGATGAATTTGTGTTCAGTCTGGCCGACGGTGGAGTTGACGTTTGGCGATCGGCGAGACTATTGAGATCGGGCTAGCAATTGGAGGGTCTGCCGATGGGGTAATGTTTGGCCGATGAGGTTTCATCGGCATGTGTTTGGCCGACAAAGGGATGAGGCCATAGTTCATCGGCAGGAGTTGTTATATCGATGAGGAAGTTTCGTGCTAGCCCGATAGTTCTGGTATGGCCGATGATGGGAAATGTGAAGTAGGCATCGGTGAGACTTGGTTAGTCAGCCAGAGGTTTTCTGGATGCTCTGATGGTAGTGGTCTGGCCAACGGAGGCTTGCGAAGGTGGAGTATGTAGTTTTACATCGGTGAGACTAATAAGGTCGGCAGGAGAATTATGGAGTAGGCCGATGGTTTGTGTCACAGCGATGGGTATTTGGCGAAGGGTTGTGTGTCGAGCGTGGAAAAATGCTTGACACCTATCATGTGTGTGACCATGTTTATGAACTACTGATGTGATCTCCTCACCATGCATGTGGGATTATTCCCCTGTGTATTTTCAAACTTTGAGCGAATCACTTTTGGCGAGAACTTCTGTTTGAAACGCAGCGATAGTTTTCGAGTGGCTGCGGGTGGTTGAGGCCCTTAATGGCGATGATACAGAGATGTGGACATTGGTACACATGATCAAGTTGCCCAATTTTTGAGTGAAGACTCCAGATAATGGCACGTGGCTCGAGGCCCCTCTTTGTTTGCTGCATTAATATCTTCTGAGCGCCATTCCTTTGTGGGATCTGTATCTGGCAAATTTTGATATTTTTGCCATGTAATTAATTGCTTATGGTACACTATCTGGCAGTTATAAGCAGATTGTGTTACCATTTTTTTGGGGGTAAAAAAAAAAGTTGAACATTTTGGCTTTGTGATACAATACAGTTGGTTTTGGCTGCTCTGTCCATAAAAACTTGTGAGTTTATGTATCTCCTGTTGTATGCTTTGCATGAATCCACTGATTTCATGGTTAATTCTATATGAGAAATGCTATGTTAGCATGTGTTTTGTTAATTCTATCTCCATTATTGCATGTATCTTTCTTCTGAGTCTGAATATTTAAGGAATGTTTAAAACTCTAGAACATAGAATTCCTGTGTTGAATGTCTGATCTCTTAACTTCTGCTCAAAGGTAGATTAAACTGTTTTCAGATTGAACATTGGGAAGGGTATACTGTAGTAGGGATGCCATAAGTATAGATAGCTTAACACTTTGTATTGGGAGATATCTGTAAGGCAGGTATCATATGTATCCCCCTGAAATCCAGTTTTAGTTGTTCATGCATATCATTCACAGGTGTATGTCTACTAACTCCAGGCCTTGGACAGGCACCGATCTAGCTTTGTGTTTGTGTTATATACCATGTCCAGCTTTGCATCCAAGCATAAAATCAAAATCAAACTCTAAAACAAGCTTTAGGACATTAGAATTAGTTTAAGATCCAAGTCCTCTGTCTACAACTGTAAATAGGCCCAAAGCTAGCCCCTTTGCTCTTATCTTTCAGTTTTGGTCTACTTACAGGAGGACTCATCTACTTTCTGTTAGCATCCCAGCCTTAGTATGCATATCCTTATGGATGTTGAGTAGGGAAAACCCCCTAGGTTTTGCAGAGCCTGAAGAAGAAGAGGAGATAAAATATAGAGTCTATCTCCTACACTGTTGGCCCCTAGCCCAAAGGTCCTGTCGATCATTGATGGCTACCTTGTAGGGAAATCTGGGAGTAAGCATCCAGTCTGGGAAAAAACCAACAGAAATTGGCGACTCCATTGGGGAAGTTTGTGAAAGAACCCTGGTTTACAAAATAAAATAGTTCCTAGTAATAGGTGGCGACTCCGAAGTAATCTCCCAACCGGTCAAAGTAAAATTTATATGCAAGGGAGAAGATCCCAACAAAATCCTTTATTTGAAGAGTTACCAGTAACAAGAAGAATGATGTACAGAAGAAAGGGAGTTGTCTCAGCCAGTCATGAGGGTTCCCCCAGAAAAAATGATGATATGCAAGACAACCCTAGGCCATCAGGACAGCATGTGCCTTACTTTTCAAATGCAGAAGCTAATATTCAGGGTGCATATGAGAGGCAATAGGGTGGTAGTGTGGGAATGAGGTCAGAGGTGTTCCAAGAACGCCCATTTCTAGACCCTAGTGAAAGGTTTGAAGAGGCAGAGTCTCAGAGGGATGATGAAGATGATGATCAGAATGGTATAAGACCATCTACCTCCATGCCTAAGGAAGAACAGTTAGCTGAAGAAATCAGAAATTTGAGAGCAGAATTAGAGTATCTGCAAGCCATGAAAATCAGAGATGACATGAGGCAGAAAGTACAAGCTTTAAGGACTGCCCAAAATGATTCAATTCCTACCCTTGAGAATGCAAATGTGCAAAGACATCAACAAAGAAATGAAGTGCAACATCAGCATAATGATGAAAGACAAAATGTGAATGATGCTAGGATACCACTGAACAATGTAAGAAACCAGAATGCAAACAGAAATATTAATATTAATCAGTTTGACAGACAGCCCATGTAGTTAGATAGATTCAGACAGCTAGTATTTGATGGTATTCCTGGGTATCCTAACCCCATTGACAAGCATCTAAGGCTGCAAGTGCCTAAATTTTTAGGAAACAACACTGTGTCAGGAGAAGATCATCTAAAGGCCTTTCAAAATGTCATGGATAACTTTGAGGTTGAACATGAGGATGTTTTCATGAAGTCATTCATGCAATCTTTAGTTGATGAGGCAAGAGAATGGTACAAGAATCTGCCTGACAGGAGTATTTCATCATAGGATGATTTTAAAAGGGTGTTCAAGGAGCAATATGGTGACAAAACTGACCCTAGCTTTTTTGTAAATGAGTTTACCAGTATCACTAAAGGGTCAAATGAGCAGGTTGTAGATTTTAATGCAAGATTTACTAAAGTGTTAAACAAATTGCCACATCACATGAGGCCAAATGAACCAATGTGCATAATTTTGTATATTAATGCTTTTGATGCAAAAACTGCATATGGATTAAGAGATAAAAGTCCTGCTACTATCAGGGATGCTTTTAGAATTGCAGTAAATATTGAGAACAACAGGAAAGCATCAGGCAAGACTAACAGAAGGGATGATGTGAAAATTCTACAGAATCCAAACAAGCCTCAGAACACTCAAGGTAATACATCTGCCCCTGAAGATAAGATAGACAAATTGGCAAATGTTGTTAAGGACCTAAGTTATAGACTAGCTAGAAGTGAAAAAGGGATAGGTCCTGATAGGCAAGTCTACCAAAGGCAGGAAAGGTGACCATCATTGCATGATATGCCTTACAATACCAATTGGCATAATGGTAAGCCTATATTCCCACATAACAACACAAATCAGAGATCTCAACATGTCAAAGAAACTCCTGATCCTCTAAAGAAAGCTGTAAATATTGTTGATGATACTCCATGGTGTATAATTTGTCAGATGCCGCATTCACAGTCACAGTGTGTGATTGCTCAGTCCTTGTGTGATAATACTGCATCTTGTAATGAATGCAATGAGCCACATTATGTGCAAGATGATGATGTTAATATGATGTCCACAAGCAATGGATACCATCTTTATGATGCTGATGAGAATATAGATAATGGAATTCCGGCCTGTCAACAGGACTTTTATGATGAAGGTAATGAGGAGAGCTATGTGTATGCTCAGAGCTCGCATAATTTTCTGAGTAACTTACAACGATCTTCTGATGAGGAAATTAGAGCCCTCACAGCTGCAGCAGTGGCCCAAGTCAAGAGTAACTACAATCTCAGAGGTAAAGCTCAGTTACGCAGCTTGCATCAACCAGAAGATGTTTCTGCAGGTCAGCCAGTGCATGGTCATAAAGGAATTGAACCACAAAAAAAGCAGTGGGGTAATAATAAACAGAATTTTAGACATAGAATAGGTCATGAATCCCAAGAACCAGAAAACAGAATCCCCCAAGCTGAAGATCAAGGTAAAGATTCCCAAGACAAGAATGATGATCAAGGAACTATGAAAGTAAAAGCTAAATCAGTTCAGGATAAGAGTAAGACTGTGGAGCAAGCTACAACTGTTATACAAAATTATTCTTCATTTGATATAGCTCAAGTCCTCTCCCAAGTAAAAGTCTCTGTTCCACTTATGGAACTAATGAAGGTTGAAGAGATCAAGAATAGGACAATATCCCTAATTTCAGGGGTGCCTTTTCAAGCTAAACAAAATGTTCAGATCCAGGGTGAGAAGCATGTCATGTGTAATGAAGAAGATGAGGCTCCTAAAGTCTATTTAGGAGTGACTATGACAAAGTGTCCTTCACAAGTGGAACCATTTTATGTATCCTTGGTTATAAATGGAAAAATAATCAGAAATTGTATGCTTGATTCTGGAGCATCTACAAATGTCATGCCTTTGGCCATCATGCAACAAGCTGGATTGAAAATTGACAAGGCATGTGGAAAATGTTACGCTATGGATGCCAGAGAGGTACCAATTATTGGAATCATGAAGGATGTAGATTTCAAACTGGCAGCATTTCCTGAAAAGAGATATAAAATGAATATAACAGTGGTTGACATCAAGCCACAGTATGGCATGTTGCTGTCAAGAAGATGGGCTGCATTAATTGGTGGAAGTATGCAGCTCGACCTTTCATATGCCATGATTCTAATGAATGGCAGGGATGTTAAGCTAATCAGAGAATAGAGATCATCAGAGACAGTGGAAGACCAAGAAGCAGAGGAATAGATATGCTTTGTAAACACTGACTGTGATAATTTCAAGGTTGTCTCAAATGATAGAGAAGATAAAAAGAAAAATGTCTGCATTAAAGAGCTGGACCAGCAAGGTTTATGGACCATGTATTTTGATGGAGCTTGTGCAAAAGAAGGCTCTGGAGCTGGAGTTGTTTTCCTGTCTCCAACTAGTAACCTCAAATTTTCTTTCTTGCTGAGGTTTGTTTGCACAAACAACATTGCAGAATATGAGGCTTTAATCTTAGGCCTAAATATAGCTCTCAAACATGGAATCAAATTGCTAAGAGTATTTGGGGATTCTGAGCTGATTGTATCCCAAATTAGAGATAGGTATGCTTCAAAAAATAAAAGATTGAAACAATACAAGCATGCTGTTTGGGATACCATTGAACTCTTTGATGCATTTTCAATAGGCTGGGTAGAGAGATCAAAGAATGTTATGGCTGATTTCTTAGCTAATGTTGCAATAAGGCCAAATGACATCACTCTGTCAGATGCTACAAATGTAGAAGTTAAAATCAGGCCTGCAGTACCAGAAAATATATGCAGTTGGCAAGTGTTTAATGATGATAGGGATTTGTTAAAATTTTTGCACTGCATAGATGAATATGAGAATCAAGAAATTGATTTCCAAGCTTTTGTACAAACTATAGATGGAAAAGAAACTCTTGTGGGGAAGGAGATAATTCAGTTGAAGACTAATAAAATCCCTAGAGGGTTAGTAGCTTTGGAAAGAGCTTTTGACAGTAGAGACAAATTGGTCACAAGGACATCTCCCACAAATAAGGAAGATTTAGAAGAGATAAATTTGGGGACATCTCAGGCCCCCAAGAAGGTATAAATTGGTAAACAGCTCAAACCACACATCAGGAGTATGCTGATTGCATTACTAAAAAGGTATAAACATGTTTTTGCTTGGTCATATGAGGACCTAAAAGCCTATAGGGAAGATCTATTCTAGCATGAGATCCCATTGAAGCCTGGAGCTAAGCCATTCAGACAGAGGCAAAGACCTATTAAGCCTACCTTAGCTCCAAAGATGCAAGAAGAACTTAAAAAGCTTAGGGAAGCTGGAATAATTGTGCCAATCAGACATTCAACTTGGGTGTCTAACCTTGCCCCAGTCAGAAAAAAGAACGGTGATATTAGGCTTTGTGTTGATTTCAGGAACTTGAATGTATCCTCTTTAAAGGATAACTATCCATTGCCTAATATGGAAGCTATGTTGCAGAGAGTGACTGGTTGTGAACTCTTATCCATGATGGATGGATCTTCAGGTTATAATCAGGTGAAGGTAGAGGAATCAGAACAGTATAAGACTGCCTTCACCACTCCATGGGGAACTTATGTGTATGTTAGAATGCCCTTCGGACTAACAAATGCAGGTGCTACATTTCAAAGAGCAATGGTTGTTGCTTTTGCAGGGTTGATTGATTCAATCCTGGCTGTGTATCAGGATGACTTGACTGCCTATTCAAAAAAGGAAGAGCATCATTGTTTGCATCTAGAGCAGATTTTCATAAGAGCACTAGAGTATGGCATTTCTTTAAATCCAAAGAAGTGTGCTTTTGGGGTGGTTGAAGGAAAACTCCTAGGGCACATTGTTTCCAAGGATGGAGTTAGGATAGATCCAGAGAGAGTGGCTACTATTGATAGAATTCAAATGCCAAAAATTGTAAAAGGAGTTCAGTCCTTCTTTGGACAGATAAATTTTGTTAGGAGATTTGTTCCCAACTTTGTAGAAACCACAAGGAACATTTCCAAAATGATGAAAAAGGATGCAACTGTCCACTGGGAAAGTGAAGCAATTGAATCATTTTAGAGTATCAAAGAGGCAATCAAGATGGCCCCTATTCTTAAATCTCCTAATTTTTCTAGGCCATTCCAATTATTTTCATTTGCTTCCTTTCACACTGTTGCTGCATGTTTGTTACAGAAAAATAAGGATGGATTTGAGCAACCCATAGCTTTCTTCAGTATGTCCTTGCAGGCTACTGAGTTGAAATATGATATCATGGAAAAACAGGCATATGCACTAGTTAGAGCCATCAAAAGTTTCAGACCATACCTAGTAGGATCACATGTAATTGCATATGTACCCCATGCAGCAGTCAAAGATATATTCACTCAACAGGAAGTGACTGGAAGAAGGTGCAGATGGATAAACAAACTGCAAGAGTTCGACATAGACATACAAATTACCAAGTTGGTAAGAGGACAAGGATTAGCCAAGATGATGGCATAGTCAAACTTGGAAGCATGCCAAGTCAATGCAGTCCAACATGAAAATGTAGATGTATCAAGATCTGAATGGTACAAGGATATTGTATACTACTTGCAAAATCTGAGTTGTCCTTCCCATTTCAGTGATAGTCAAAAGAGGACTCTGAAGCTACATGCAATCAAGTATGCTATTGTTCAAGGTGAGCTATACTGGAAAAGCCATGATGGTGTGCTGCTGAGATGTGTGGATGAAGATGTGGCTAACAATGTTTTGAATGACATGCATAAAGGATTATGTGGTGGACATTATACTGCCCAAACAACAGCCCATAAGATCCTCAGAGCAGGATATTGGTGGCCCACTCTCTTTTCAGATGCACAAAGGTTAGTGAGGAAGTGTGACTCTTGCCAAAGATTCTCAGGAAAGTTGAGATATGATGGTGCTTTACCCCTCAGAACTATAACTGTGGATGCTCCATTTCAGCAATGGGGAATTGACTTCATAGGGGAAATTGCAGACAAGTCAAGTGGGGGACACAGTTGGATTTTGGTGGCAACTGATTATTTTACCAAATGGATTGAGGCCATTCCAACTAAGAGAGCTACAAGTAAGGTGGTGACAGATTTTATACTGGAAAATGTTATCATCAGGTTTGGAGTACCACTCAAGATAGTCACTGATAATGCTATGTGCTTCAGATCAGGTGAATTTGTTGATTTTTGCAACAGGTATGGGATCAATCTATCATATGCATCACCATACCACCCACAAGGAAATGGTCAAGTAGAATCAAGCAATAAGAGCATCATGAAAATTATCAAGAGGATACTGGATAAAAACAAGAGAGCTTGGGACTCAAAATTAAAGTTAGCAATATGGGCTGACAGGGTGACAGTAAAAAAGGCTATTGGGATGTCACCCTTTGAGCTAGTATATGGTGCATCAGCCAGATTGCCTATAAACAATTTCCTACCAGTTTACAGATTCATCCAGGATAATGATGAGGAGATTGGAGACCCCATGACAGAAAGAGTGAACCAGTTGGTTGCACTGGATGAAAACAGAAGGAAAGCACACCAGATCAACCTCAAGAGACAACAAGATGTGAAATATCTGTTTGATAGGAGAGCTACTAAGAGGAAGTTTCAAATTAATGACCTGGTGCTTGTATGGAATGCAAAAGATCAGGACAAGGGTAAACATGGTAAATTCAAACCCTTATGGATGGGCCCATATCAGATTTGCAGTACCCATGGGGAGGACTCTTATTTCCTCCAGGCCCTAGATGGTGAATTTCTAGAATTGCCTGTGCATGGCCAATTCCTCAAGTTCTACTTTGCATAATGACCTATCTCTATGCACATATGTAAAACTATGTATATATTGTTGGTGCCTTGTACAGTTCGTGCTTTTTGTCTTTTTGCCTGGTCTACCTGGAGATCTGGTTCTCGCTGCAGGTTTTCACCTGCATGTCCCCATTCGGAGCCAATGTTGGTGCTCAATTTGGCCTAGATGTTGATTTTTCATGTTTGAGGGTTTCTTCATTTAAACCCTAGGCTTTCCTCTCCATCGGCGTAAGTTTGTGAGTGTTTTGGTGATCACGTTGATAGCACGGTGTGTTCTTTTTACATCGCTGAGACTTTTGCCTATCGGCGAAGGAGATTGTGGTTCCGCCGACGGTGTTGGGCATGCCGATGGGGGTATCTCAAGTGTTCATCGGCTAGACTTATATTATCGGCCAGTGTGTTTTGTGGTTCACCAATAGAAGGAAGTCACCCCGATGGGGAATGCCATCGGAGTGAGATTGCACATCGGCCTGATCGATGAAGGTTCTGCCGACGGTCTAGGTCTGGCCGACGGGGATGCGAGATGCCATCGGGATGACTTTGTGTTCAGTCTGGCCGACGGTGGAGTTGACGTTTGGTGATCGGCGAGACTATTGAGATCGGGCTAGCAGTTGGAGGGTTCACCGATGGGGTAATGTTTGGCCGATGAGGTTTCATCGGTGTGTGTTTGGCCGACGGAGGGATGAGGCCATAGTTCATCGGTAGGAGTTGTTATATCCGTGAGGAAGTTTCGTGCTAGCCCGATAGTTCTGGTCTGGCCGATGATGGGAAATGTGAAGTAGGCATCGGTGAGACTTGGTTAGTCAGCCAGAGGTTTTTTGGATGCTCCGATGGTAGTGGTCTGGCCGACGGAGGCTTGCGGAGGTGGAGTATGTAGTTTTGCATCGGTGAGACTAATAAGGTCGGCAGGAGAATTATGGAGTAGGCCGATGGTTTGTGTCACAGCGATGGGTATTTGGTGAAGGGTTGTGTGTCGAGCGTGGCAAAACGCTCGACACCTATCATGTGTGTGACCATGTTTATGAACTACTGATGTGATCTCCTCACCATGCATGTGGGATTATTCCCCTGTGTATTTTCAAACTTTGAGCGAATCACTTTTGGCAGGAACTTCTGTTTGAAACGCAGCGACAATTTCTGAGTGGCTGCGAGTGGTTGAGGCCCTTAATGGCGACGATACAGAGATGTGGACATTGGTACACATGATCAGGTTGCCCAATTTTTGAGTGAAGACTCCAGATAATGGCGCGTGGCTCGAGGCCCCTCTTTGTTTGCTGCATTAATATCTTCTAAGCACCATTCCTTTGTGGAATCTGTATCTGGCAAATTTTGATATTTTTGCCATGTAATTAATTGCTTATGGTACACTATCTGGCAGTTATAAGCAGATTGTGTTACCATTTTTTGGGGGGTAAATAAAAAAGTTGAACATTTTGGCTTTGTGATACAATACAGTTGGTTTTGGCTGCTCTGTCCATAAAAACTTGTGAGTTTATGTATCTCCTGTTGTATGCTTTGCATGAATCCACTGATTTCATGGTTAATTCTATATGAGAAATGCTATGTTAGCATGTGTTTTGTTAATTCTGTCTCCATTATTGCATGTATCTTTCTTCTGAGTCTAAATATTTAAGGAATGTTTAAAACTCTAGAACATAGAATTCCTGTGTTGAATGTTTGATCTCTTAACTTCTACTCAAAGGTAGATTAAACTATTTTCAGATTGAACATTGGGAAGGGTATACTGCAGTAGGGATGCCATAAGTATAGATATCTTAACACTTTGTATTGGAAGATATCTGTAAGGCAGGTATCATATGTATCCCCCTGAAATCCAGTTTCAGTTGTTCATGCATATCATTCACAGGTATATGTCTACTGACTCCAGGCCTTGGACAGGCACCAATCTAGCTTTGTGTTTGTGTTATATACCATGTCCAGCTTTGCATCCAAGAATAAATACAAAATCAAACTCTAAAACAAGATTTAGGACATTAGAATTAGTTTAAGATCCAAGTCCTCTGTCTACAACTGTAAATAGGCCCAAAGCTAGCCCCTTTGCTCTTATCTTTCAGTTTTGGTCTACTTACAGGAGGACTCATCTGCTTTCTGTCAGCATCCCAGCCTTAGTATGCATATCCTTATGGATGTTGAGTAGGGAAAACCCCCCTAGGTTTTGTAGAGCCTGAAGAAGAAGAGGAGATAAAATATAGAGTCTATCTCCTACACTGTTGGCCCCTGGCCCAGAGGTCCTGTCGATCATTGATGGCTACCTTGTAGGAAAATCTGGGAGTAAGCATCCAGTCTGGGAAAAAACCAACACTCTCAAAGAATTTTGAGAGTCTCCTATAATCTACTCCTAAAATCTAATGATTGATCTAATACTTACAAATAAGGCAACAAGGCCTTTAAATAGAGGTCCAGGAATACAATGAATGGCTTAGATTATTTCATGTAGCCAAGGGCTTAGATCATGCCACCTCAGTAAGTAGTTACAACAAATTGCTATTTTTAGTACAAAAGAGAGGCAATGAAGGCACGCTTTCCAAGAAGATAAGGATAAGATGGAATCTTTGGAGCATCTTCCACATGGACGTCCTCTCTATCTTCTTGCTTGTCAAATGATGTGGCGACTTGTGATTGGGTTGATGATAACACCTTCCTTGGATGTAGAGTAGATGACTCTTCAAAGAGACTTGAATGCACTGGAAGTACTTGAAGGTTTATAGATGCCTTTGGAAGTCTTGATAAAGATGATCCTTTGGAGCAGCTACAGGATGCCTTCTACAGGATGACAACTTGTTGACTTCGGATGTTAGCCCCTTTGGTGATTCCTTAGTTTCATTAAAGGTCCTTGTTCCTACAAGACATAGACATGAATAAATAACTTTGAAAACAAATCTCTTCGGCCTCCTATATCATTTGAAATCTGATTTTTCAGTGTTCTAAAAATGAAATTTCACAAGAAGATCTTAATGATTGATTATCCTTCATGCAAATTTCATTAACACTTAGACAATTTTCTATTTAGAATTCAATGAACTTGCTAAAAATGAAGGAGAAATTAGAATTTTACCTTTAGATCAAACTTTCCAAAAGACTAATTTGGAGAGATATCTTAAAATCAGACTCAACTTGACTAAAATCGGACTTGACTTCCTAGGAAATTTCTTTGCTTTTTAGAAAATGTTGAAAGATTACAAGGGCGCAGTGGTTGAGACTTATGATTTCCCCTTGCTTTGAGCGCACTAGATCAAGATATTGAGTTCTTCTTAACACTCATTAAAACCTTTACTTGGAAGATACCTTATGATTTTGAGCGCATTGGTTGGGATTTTTGAACTTCTCCAAAAAGACTTCACAACTGGTCAATATCAGCGCAGCAGTTAGGATTTTGAAAACTTCTTACTATCCATTTTCAAACCAAATTTCCCTTTCACCCTTGGCGCATTAGATGCTCATTTTGATTACTTCTGGTTTTAACATGATCTTTCATCATGGTGCATGAGATATGTATTTTGATCCTTGATTGATATCTTTCTTGAAAGGGCGTTGTGGTTGGCACTTTTGATCTCATCTTATCATTGGCGCTTTGATTAAGAATTTAGCTACTTAATTATTATGATCACTTAAGACTAAACATCAAACTTGTCATCCCTCTAGTAAAGGCACATTAGTTAAAGGTTTTGGACTCTTCTAAGGCTAGGCATTGTTTGTGGCACAGGAGATAAGACTTTTGAATTCTCTTGCCTTTTAAACATCATGACAACTTCCCCTTAACCCTTCCTTATGGTGCATCAGATAAAGATATAGGATCCTCTTGTCTAAAGATTTTTGCATCCTATTCTTTTAGAGTTGGCACATTGGATCATAAGCTTGAGATCTTCTTGAGAGGTTCTAACATTCATTTCATCCTTGCATTGGATAAAGGTTATGCGTTCTTCCTAAAATCTTGATATACCTTCAATCTTCTTTATAAGAATGCAGCAGATAACAGTTTTCTTCTCCCCTTGAAACTCATTGAAACCTTTAATTCATCCTCATGAGCATGGCAAATTGGATGAGGTGCTTTAGATGGAGTCTTTGAATCTTCTTATAAATAAGCGCACTAGATGAAGAATGGTGATTCCTCCTTGAAAATGCACTAACCAATTAACAACCCCCTTCCATATGTGGCGCATTACTTGATGACTTTGAGATCTTCTTACACTTTCATGAATCTGAGTTTTGATGCTTCTACCTTATCCCCCCTTGAAACTCATTGGATAAGAACTTTGAGTTCTTCTTGTGAAACTAAATATACTTTTACCCTTAGCGCAGCAGATTGGATTTTGGCTTCTCTTTCATTATGATATTAAAACTTAAACTCAAATCTACTTCCCCAAGATGACACATCACTTGATGATTTTGAACTCCCATTTCACTTGAAAAAAGCTCCACATTACTCTTAGCGCAGTAGTTGAAGGTTTGGAATCCTTATCTCATTCAGGCGCATTAGATCAGGATATTGGGATCTTCTTGTGATTAGCGTATTGGTTGAAACTTTAGGCTCTCCTTGTAATCATACTTGGAAGGTGATTCTATTTAGGTTCTCCTTGTAATCATACATTAGATCAAATTCCTGAATCCTCTAAAGCCAGGGCAGCAGATGATGATCTTAGGATCTTCTTGACATTAGTGGCATTTTAGACAACTTGATCTCCACTTCATAACTCCTTGGGCTTTGGGCGCATCACTTCTATGTCTTAAACTTCAATGTTTATTGCAAAGGCGCTGCGGTTAAAGATTTCGAATCCTCTTGAAAGTGAATCAAAGGCCATCAAAACATTCTTCACATGTAGCACATTAGACCAAGAAATCAATCTTCTCTTTGAAATATGTTTAGTGCTTGGACATGGCACAAAAATCAAAGTGTTTAATCTCCTCACCACAAACTCTCCCTTGAAAGATTCATCATGATGCATTGGATAGAGAGTTTGAGTTCTTCATGGATCTAGCGCATTACACTGAGGTTTTGACTTCTTCATGGCTGTGGCGCATCAGATTGAGGTCTTGAACTCTAGATGAAAGATGTCTAAAAGCCTTAAGTTAAACCATCTTTAACAATGGTACATTGGATCATGATTTTGCACTCCACTTGAAATCTGTCCTTTGATGTTGAAAAATCCTTTTATTTTGGCGCATTATATGTGGTGCAATGGTTCAAGATTTTGTTGTTTGGTTGGAAGACTCTCATCTCATCAAGATTTTGCACCACATCCAACCCTTGCTGCACTGGTTGAAGATTTTTTGCTCCCTTCAGCACTTAGCCATTTTTCAGGGTCTCTCAGGGTAAAGGTATATTGAAAAATATATTTAAGTATAAGAATTTCTTATACTTTAAATATTTTTCAATATACCTTTCAAGATGTTTGAGATAGGTCTCGAATCCACCAGATTTAACATGCAAAATCTAGAATTTGGAGGATCCACCAGATTTCAGACTTAGTCAAATTTTTAGGATTTCAAGTTACCAAACTTAGTCATTTTCAGGATCTCAAACATACATCAGGGTTGGTCTCAATATTCATGAATTGGATGGAAATTGTTCAAGACTCTTTCATTACTACAAGTTCATGTTCCAGATGAGACCTCTAGTTACAAAGCAAAACCTTCTAGGAGAGAGACTTATTTGTTGGATTGGCAGAGGAAATGAACCTAAGACATCATCCAGAACTAAATGCAAAGCATCAGAGCTCAAAAAAAAGGGGTCCCCATTTGCAATGGGGCGATGTGTGATTTGGTCACAACAGGATGCCCTGTTAATCTCATCACAAAGGGATTTACTGCAAGAAGCTTTAACAAGCTTCAATCAGCCTGTTGTAGAGACAACAAAAGAAAAAATCATTGCCCCAGCGAACCTATGCCAACCAGGCAAGCACAAGAAAAATCATTAAGCACTCTCCCTTTTATGTTTCCCTCATCATTGGTGACAAAATATTACATAATTGCATAATAGATTCTGGGGCAGATAGTTAGTGATGCCTAAGGAAATAGCTTATAGGTTAGGCATTAAGTATGAACCTGTAACAATGGGTGTAGTACAATTAGATGGCACCGCTGTTAATACAGTTGGGATGGTTAAAGATTTGAAGCTTACTCTACATGCATGCCCTGGTTGCTCTATTTTGCAAGATATTTTAGTCATTGACCTCCCTGCATATTTTAGTATATGCCTATCTAGAGAGTTCACTGCCAAAATAAGTGGGTACCTATCTTCTGGTTGGTCCCACATGTTATTCAGAACTAGATATGGCACTAAACTAACCATTAAGGTTGAACCAATATCCAATGATCACATAGAGCCTTATAATCCTACCCCTTTAAACATGAATTGTACAATCCATGATCCAGAAGAGGAGGGTAGCCCTATTCATGAAGCTGCCACTCATGTAGAAGAAATTCCAGACATACTACTTGATAAGTGGGCAAATTGTTTTTAGTTTGATGCCCTAGATCATGTAGAACAAATAGGGATGGGTACTTATTGTATCCATAAAGAGGATGCCATCATCCCTAACCTTGAGAAGTCAACAATAGATCCAAGTGGGGTATGGCAATTATATTTTGATGGCTCTAGAAGTAAAAATGGAGTAGGTGTTGGGGTTGTACCGATTTCACCCCAAAAGGAAAATTATTTCTCTGCTTTCATATTATGGTTTAGTTGTACCAATAATGTGGTTGAGTATGAAGCCTTGATTCAGGGTCTACAGCTGGCACAAAAGAGGGGAATAAAAAATTTACAAGTATTTGGTGACAGTGAGCTTGTTGTTCACCAAATCAAGTCACAAAGTGCTTCAAGGAATGACTTGTTGAAGTCATATAAGCACAGGGTTTGGGATTTGATTGAAGACTTTGATGCCTTCAATATCTAGGCAGTACCCAGATAGAGAACTAAGGATGCTGACAGGCTGACTACGGTCGGTGCCCAATTTGACATTCCCAAGAATGTCAAACAAAATTTAGATCAGCATGTAAAGATCATTGTGTGGCTTGTTGTGCCTGACAACATGTCAGCTAGAAAGTATTTGAAAGTGACCAGCAAATTGTAAATTTCTTGCAAGATGAGGCAAAGTTTACTGCCAATAACCAGTCAATATTGTAAGAGCAATATGGTGAGCAGGTGATCCAGTTGAAGACCAACAAACTACCCAGAGGATTGGTCACTTTAGAGAACATATTTGATGTTGATGATCAACCCAAAAAGGAGAAGATGACCATGATAGTAAAAAAGAGGACTATGAAGAGGTGGAAATTGCACAAGATAGATTCCTAAACATGACAAGGTATGTGACCGAGCTGAAAGATAAGTTTTTGTTCAACTTTGTAATGAATTTGATGATTTAATTGTTTGGGTTATAGGGATCTAAAATGCTTTGACCCTGGTTTAATCAAGCATACCATTGATTTGGACCCCAATGCCAAACTTGTCTACCAAAAGCAAAGGCATGTCAAACCCAAAATAGAACCATTAATAAGGAAAGAGCTATCCAAGCTCATAGAAGCCAAAATCATTTATCCAATTAAACATTCCTCTTGGGTGGCTAACCTAGTTCTAATCAGGAAAAAGAATGGGGAAATTAGACTTTGTGTGGACTTTAGAGCCTTGAATAAGGCCTCCCTTAAAGACCACTATCTACTCCCTTCCATGGAACATATATTACAAACAATTGCAGGAGCTAAAATATTTTCACTCCTAGATGACTACTCAAGCTATAATTAGATTCTTGTACAAGAATCAAACCAGTACAAAACAACCTTTACCACTAATTGGGGTACCTTAGCTTATCAAAAAATACCATTTGGGTTGACCAATGTTGGAGAAACCTTCCAAAGAGCAATGGATTTGGCCTTTAAAGGCCTGGTCAATGATATTATATTAGTGTATCTTGGTAATTTGACTGTATATTCTAAGCATGCAGCTAACTATCTAGGTCATTCAAGAAAAGTCTTTGAAAGATGCAAAGAATATGGTGTGTCATTGAATCCAAAGAAATGTGTGTTTGTTGTCCCGGAGGGCAAATTGTTGGGACATGTAGTCTCAAAGGAAGGACCTACCATTGACCCTGAAAGGACAAGTGCCATTCTATCTCTTCCCCTTCCTAGTCATAAGAAGGGCCTGCAAAGTGTTCTGGGAAAGATTGATTTCATGAGGAGGTTTGTACTAAATTTTTCTTCAATAGAAAAAACCCTCACCGCGATGCTTAAGAAGAATGATGCCTTCACATGGTCAAAAGAAGGTAGGGATAGTTTTGAAGTTGTCAAACAAGCCATTGCACATGCTCCTACAATGATAAACCCAAACTATGAGAAGGATTTTATCCTTTACACCTTTGGAGGCAAGGAGGGCATATCAATGATCTTGACTAGCAGAATGAAGAGAAATTGGAGCAGCCAATTACTTTCTTGAGCCAACCTCTCAAAGAGTATGAGCTGAGGTATGATTTTATTGAGAAACAAGTGTTTTTTGTGGTGAAAGCACTCAAAAAATTTAGACACATGCTTCAAAACAACAAGATATAATTAATGGTGAATCACCTTGGCATAAAAGAGTTCCTTTTGAGCTGAGATGTCAGCGAGAAGAGAGCTGGGTGGATCACAAGAGTCATGGAGTATGACGTGAATATCAACATCACCAAGCTGGTGCAATGCAAAGGCCTGTGTGAGCAGATGGTTGCAGAATTTGAAGCTAGAAATGACACGGTGTGTGTCCTTGAATAGGTGTAGCCAATTGATTCCCATGCCCCAGCCGATTGGTACCATGATATGGCCACCTTTCTATAGTCAGGATGATGCCCAGATGGACTGGATCAAACAAAAGAAGGTATTTCAGACTCTAGTCCATTCCTTAAGGTCTTTTGATAGTGTCTTGTTTAGGAAAGAATCAATGGAGTTCTTCTCAGATGCCTTGCACAAGATCAGACCTCAAAGGTGCTAGAAGAGTCTCATCATGGCCCTGTTGGTGGCCATTATTGATGAAGAACAACTGTTTCCAAAATCATGAGGGCTAGTTATTACTGGCCCAACCTGTTTAGAGATGCCCACGGATGGGTAAGAGGCTACAAAGAATGTGAATTATTTGTAGGTAAACAAAGGTTGGAACTCTTCCCTTGCACCCAATTCAGACTGATTAGACATTTGCCCAATGGAGCTTAGACTTCATTGGGATGATTAATCCACCATCCAGTGTTGGTCATAAGTGGATTTTAGCAGCCACTGATTATTTCACAAGGTGGACAAAGGTGGTTGCCTTGAAGGATGCCATAGAGACCTCTATTTTAGAGTTCCTTGAGGGTATAGTTACCATAGTTGGTGTTCCATTCACCATTATTTTTGATAATGCTAAGGCCTTTTTAGGCATAGAAATCAGTGAATGGGCATGCAAATATGAAATTTACTTGAAGACATCTTCCAACTACTACCCTCAAGGGAATGATTTGGCTGAGTCTACAAACAAAAGCCTAATCAGGATTATCAAAAGGACAGTGGAACATAATCAGAGAACTTGGCATTCCAAGTTGAAAGCAACTCTCTTGGCTAATAGGATCACCCCTAAGAGGGCCATAGGCAATTCACCCTTCATGCTAGTTTATGGAAAGGAGGCAAGGCTTCCACGATCACTAGAATTGCCTTCCCTTGAGCTGGCACAATAGCTGGAACTGTTGGAAAGTGATGCCATGACAGTAAAATTTGCTGAGTTGATGGAGCTTGAAGAAAGAAGGGATGCTGCCATGAAGACCCTTGAAGCCCACCAAGATCAGGTCAAAAACAACTTTGATAGAAAATCAATGATAGAGTCTTCTAAGAGGCAGATTTAGTGTTGAAATGGGATGAGGACAGAGCTAAGGCTAGGAGGCATTCCAAATTTGCTGCCTTATGGAGTGGCCCATATATCATCACCAGTTGCAAGTAAGCAAATGCCTTCCAAATCTCCAAGCTAACTAGTGAATCACTTCCAATCCCAGTGAATGGGATTCATCTCAAACCATACTTCTGAGTTTGGTTTTGGGATCCTTGTAAATAATTAGAGTAGGTCTTGTTCTATTTTAGTTTCCCTTCCATAAGTGCTCTTGCACATGCAACATTCTCATTAGGGGATTGTTTGCCTTGTTTGTTTGGTTTTGTTTCCTGGAGGTAGTTTTTAGTATTGTATGGTCATGTTGCTATAGTTTCCCTTTTGACCTTATGCCTAATGGATTGATAAGGCCATTGGATCCCTATGTTTAGTAGGCAAACAGCCCTGCATAGTCACCAAAATGTTGTCATATTTTTGCCGAGGCCAAAATAGCCCAAAAATCCCATTCTGTCTTTCTTCCATTAGAAATATCTGATCTGAGAAAGCCTAAATGGAAGAAGCCCTCTTTCAAATTCCCAAAATTTCCAAGTATTTTGCCTTTGTTTTTTTCCTTAGTCGGCAAAATTTGAGTTTGGGTTCGCCAATCGGCCAGTTCGCGGATTGGTCAACTCACCGACTAAAAGAACTAGTAGTCGGGTGAAAAGTCTAAGGCAAAAGGGAAAAAAAGAGAGAATGTTTACCTTAGTCAACAAATTTTGAGTTCTGTGAACCCAAGGTTCGTTGATCGGCAAGTTCAACGATCGAGGAATTCACTAACTAAGGAGTGGACAAGTGGGAAGCGACTAAGTCAAGGAGAAGGAAAGTGTGCCAGGGAAGAAACAAGGACCAATAAATTTTGTGTCTAAGTCTAAGGAAAGCAAAGAGAAGGAAAGTTTGCCTTATTGGCAAATATTAGTTCAGAAAACCTTATGTTCGTTGATCAGCAAGTTCGTTGACAAAGAAGGCCAAATTAGAGATTGGCTGGCATCCAAGGCAAGAAACAAAGATAGAGGGAGGGATCTTCGACCAAAGAGAAATGAACAAGTAGCAAAGGCATTGGTTTGCCAGAGGATAAATTCGCCGATAAGGCATAAAGCAAAAGACAAAGATAAGAAAAGAGATCGGTGGATTAGTAAATTGCAAAACTTCCAATCAGTTCATGATTTTTAGGATCCGCCGATAAGGCAATAAGGAAGCCATAGAAGCCAAAGGTAAAAGGGCTAAGGAAAGAAGGAAGGTGATGGGTTCAAATGTTGACTTCTTTTATGCTATTTCTTATGCTTCCAGACTTTATACCTATGATATTTCAGATACTTTTCTAAGACATTACCACCATAATATGTTGTCTTTTATATATATATATTCTGCAAACCTTGAACCTAATCTGCTAAAATGAAACATGGTGATAATATTTGTCAATTGCATGAGTTCGACATAAGTATGTATGTATATAAATGAGATTTTATAGATTAATTATGAAGGCTATTTTGTATGCATATGTTTTATGGATTAACCCTATGCAGTAACGAGTTGGTAGTGTTAAGGAGAGGAGAATTCAAAGCACATTGCAAGACAGAGCATTGAAGGAAGTCACAGTTAAGTGCCAACTGAAGCTGAATGTCATCATCATGGAAGAATAAATACAAGAGAAGAAGAAGACTTGTTCTAGGATTCTAATCATAGCTTATGTGTTTTCATTCATGAGTCGTTGAATAAGAATTTCTGTTTGAATGGAACTCTGCTTCCTTTGTTTTAGTTAGATTAATAAATTGATCTTGAACCTATACCCTGATATCTAGGGATGAATTGATGATCAAGTTTGTTGGTAGTTACATTGTACTATCCCATTTCTATATAAGTTAGGAGGGATGAGTTCAATGGTAAGTTAGTTTTTCTTTCCAAGTTACTTTATTTTTACAATTGCTCAACAATTACTCTATTTTATGTTGGAAGATCTAGACATGTTTTATTGAATATAATCTGAAAAGATCCTATTTCTGGTATGAAGTGAATACAACTATGTGTTATGAAAATTTGAAGTAGATTTAGATTCCAAATTAAGTGAGATAGTTCCTTGAGCTGGCCACTCAAGGTACTAACCCTCACTTCGTATTTTTCCTTATTTATTTATGCATCTCTAGTAAAAATTGTTTCATGTTATTTTATAAAGTTGCATTGTGGAATGAGTAAGATATCTTGATTGCTATTTCTAGTAGTTGTGATTCATGAATAGAGTGCATATTTGAAGTCATCTGAAGGTTAGTGTTAGTTCTTTTATCATTCTGAGTATTTTGAGTTAATTCTGTAATTCTCTATTGATTATAGTTATCTTCAGCTTATGCTGAAGGTACCCGTAGCAACTAGATTTTAAATTGTTTTTGCTATTCTTACATTTTTGTGAACTTCGGTAAATTATGTTAATTAGAATAAGTCTATATGATTTAGCTTAAGATAGAAATGAGTCTTGAAGGCATATATAGTGCGGGCATCATCATAAGCTTACGCTCCTTGGTCGATAATTCATTGTAAGAATGCAATGATAGAGTGGACTGTTCAGATAGGTTTACCCCTGAATTTGGTTTAAGTCTACAACACATTAGTTTTCCTCTACATTTTTGGCATTGTTGCTGGGGATGGTGCTACATTCATAATCTCATTAGTTTTTATATGCTTTCATAGTTTAAACGCTACTTTCAACATTAGACTTAATAAATTCACTTTTTAGGAAACACCAGATATTCTACTAACATTGTGCAGGACTGCTGAAACATAAAGCTCAAATTACTATATGCAGAGGTAGAGAGATCACCGAGGTAGATTCCTCCCTTTGACTTCTTAGGATAATGAGTATACAACTGACTTTATCAATTATACAGTAGAAAGTGCTAAAGAAGAGTTTCCTCTTACATCTTCATCAACACTGTCTACATCTCCATCAACTTCCTACACAACTACAGAAGGGACTTTTAGAACCATGGGAGATGCTGTAGTAGATGATCCTCCAGGACAAGCAATGTTTGATTTCCCTATCCTAGACCAAGCACGAGTTGCTACTCTGAAGAATATACCACCTTTTGCATTTCCTGTTTTCTACGGCTTGGTGACTGAAGATCTTGACACTTTCTTGTTCGAGTTTGATGTCTTGTGTAGGAGTTATGACTATACCACTGATCCTTATAGACTCAAGTTGTTCCCTGCCAAACTAAAAGATGTTGCTTTAAGATGGTTTATGGGGTTAGGGAAAGATGTCATTCCAGACTGGGATACCATGAAGATAAAGTTCCTGGCAAAATATAAAGACTACTATAGAGGACATGATAAGAGGAGAGATGACATCTTTAGGATGTCACAAAAAGAGGATGAACCACTAGAAGACTATGTTGAAAGATTCCAGTTTGCCTTGAAGAAAAACCCTCAAAATAGATTGTCTGAAGAACCACTGAAGCTGGTCTTTTTGAGGGGGGTTAATGATGACTGCATGGATACCCTCAATCTCATTAGAACAGGGGATATATCTCAACTTCCCTTTCAGGATGTCTGCAGAGCTTGCATAAATTATTCTAGAACCTTTTCCAGAAAACCAAGGGGAGAAAGAGCAGCCATCACAGGCAAGGCAACTAATGGAGTTTCAAGAGTGGAAATTAGTAACCTACTGACCAACATGAAGGAGGACATTATTAGCCATATGGCTACATAGCTGGACACTCTTCATATCAAGAAGAAATAGGAAGAGGCAGATGCAATGATTACTGAATACTGCCCCAACTGCAGACAGAGGAAGGCCAATTGTAAATGCAAAAGGGTGGCTAGTATCCAGCAAGAAAAGATTGAAAGGTCATAATTACCACCATTTGAAGGAGAAGATGGGCAACTATTCTTCATATCTCAAAGGAGACCTTGGTAACAAAGGCAAGGTATGCCCTCTGATCCACTTAATTTTAATTCTACCTTTCCTGCTGCAAACTAGAATTTCTCTGCTTGGAATACTCAACAATGGCTTGGTAACCCAAATGCATGGTAAAACCCACAATGGCCTACTCCACAATCTGGTTGGAACCAACAACAACCAAATCCATGGCCTAAACAAAATTTCCAAGGTCCCAACTATAACCCCCAATGGCCTACTCAATAGCAACAATGGCAGCCTCAATGGAACAAGGGCCAACAATGGCAGTAAAATGCACCTTTTCAGCAACCAATGATTCCATCTCAGCCATAACAGCCAGCCATAATGTCACCATCCGCACCTTAAAATCCACCTCCTAGACCTACCCAAATCCCTGCCCAACCTGCACCTAACCCTAACAACAAGCCTATCCAGTAGGCTTATACTAATGAGGTGATGCAATATCCCACCTATGGGGTGGAAGTGAGTAATGTTCATCTTAGATCAGGGAAGCAACTTGCAGGGCCTTCATCTCCCCAAATTATAGAGATTGAAGATGAAGAACCCATTGAAGAAGCCTCAGATAAACCACCTTTGGAACTTGGATCAACCCAAGATGCCCAAACTACCTTACAACAGAAGCCTCCTCCTTTTCCTGAGCACTTGGCCATGTAGAAGTAAACAGTCCAAACTGATATTGTCCTTCTCAGCCAACTGAAAGATATAAGCATCAAGATTCCTCTAATCCAAGCCATCAAGGATATTCCTATCTACACTAAGACTATTAGGGATCTTTGCATAAAGAAGCCAGGAAGGAAGAGAATAGACCCTCAGATAGTACATGTTCTAGGATATCTTGTTGATATCATGTTGGGTAACATAATTGTTCCCAAATATACAGATCTAGGTATTCCAGTGGTGGATGTCAAGATCAATGGGACTTTGATTAAGAATACTTTGATAGATTTAGGTGCTGCAATTATTGTCATGACCAAGGAGACAATGCAAACACTCCAATTGAACAACCTTAGGCCTACTCAGACAGTCTTGCAATTAGCTGATAGGTCTACAGTTAAACCTGAAAAAGTCATAGAAGATTTGGTCATTGCATTAGATTCTTGGGAATACCCTGCTGATTTTATAGTATTGCTGCCAAAGGTTAACCTTGTTGGTTATCCTCTTATACTAGGTAGACCATGGCTTGCCACTACTAATGCATTTATAGGTTGCAAGTCTGGTAACATGATCATCTCCAATGGGACTATGACCAAGAAATTAGGTTTTATATCCACCAGCCCAGCCATACCATGAGCTTGAGTAAACCATTTGGCCTAGCCTAGAGGATGAGGACACCTATTCCCTACAAACCTTGATGACTATTGAATGCAACCATTTATTGAATATTCCAGATGAAGATGAATTAATTGCTCATGTTATACAAAATAATTGTGGGAGGCACCCAGAGTAGCAAAACTGCCTATCCTGCTTACAAGACCCTTTGAGCAACATAATACCTAGCAGTTCCTCAGAGGAGGTATCCCAAATATTTCATGCTTTATTACACCAGCAATTCTTACCAGTATTACCAAGCCTTGATTTGTCTTCCATGCAAGAACTATCCAAACAAGTAGAAATCAAGCCATGTAAGATGTTGAATATTAACAATACATTGACTAATGAACAACATCAATCCCTGCATGAAATATTGCATACACACTTAGTAGCATTTGCCTGGGATTACAGTGACATGAAAAGGCATTGATCCTGCCTTATGCATGCACAAAATATATATTGATGATGGCTATAGACCCATCAGACAGCAGCAGAGGCACATGAACCCTACCCTCAGAGAGATTGTAAAAGCTAGGCTTCAAAAGCTTCTGGATGAAGTCTTTATATACCCCATTTCAGACAGTGAATGGGTTTCACCATTGGTCATAGTGCCCAAGAAAGGTGGCAAATGGAGAGTTTGTGTTGATTATAGGGAATTGAATACTACTACTAGGAAGGATCACTTTCCATTGCCATTTATTGACCAACTTCTTGACTCTTTAGCAGGCAAGAAATATTTTTCCTTTCTTGATGGTTTTAGTGGCCATAACTAGATAAGATTGCTCCAGAGGATTAGGATAAGACAACGTTTACTTGCCCTTGGGGGACATATGCATACTTTGTCTTACCCTTTGGTTTGTGCAATGCTCTAGCTACATTTCAAAGAGCAGTACTCAGTATTTTCTTTGATTTTTCCCATGATAGCATGGAGATTTATATGGATGACTTCACCACATATGGTGATGCATATGATGAAACTTTACACAATTTGGAGAAAGTGTTGAAAAGATGCACAGAGCACAACTTCTCTTTGAGTAATGACAAGTGTTTTCTGATGATGACACAAGTAGTTTTGGGACATTTCATCTCCAGTGCAGGAATACAAGTGGACCCAAAGAAGATTGAAGTTATTTCCACCCTACCTATTCCATAGAAACAGAAGGATGTAAGGAGCTTACTGGGACATGCAAGATACTACAGGAGGTTCATTTAGGATTTTAGCAAAATTGATGCACCTTTGTTTACCCTGTTGACCAAGGACAGTGAATTTAACTAGACACCAGATTGTCAGACTTCTTTTGAAAAGCTAAAGTCATCATTGACACAAGCCCCTATTCTTAGAGGTTCGAATTGGTCACTACCTTTTCACATCCATACAGATGCATCAGATTTTCCCATTGGGGCAGTCCTAGGCTAACAAGAAGGAAACAAAGAACATGCCATATACTATGTAAGTAAAAATCTGCAAGGAGCTAAGTTAAACTACATTATGATAGAAAAAGAGATGTTGGCAGTTGTTTATGCAATTAACAAATTTAGGAACTATATAACTAGTTACAAGGTATTCATACATACCAATCATGCAGCCATCAGATATTTGATGAATAAGCCAATAGTGGGTGGCAGACTTGTAAGATGGTTATTTTTGTTACAAGAGTTTGATATTATAATTGTTGACAAACCAGGCAAGGCCAATGTAGTTGTTGATTTTCTATCTAGACTACCTGCACAATCTTCAAAAGGAGTGGTTGATGATTCTTTTCCTGATGAGCATCTATTTGCTCTCACTATACACACTCTATGGTACGTAGATATAGCTAATTATTTGGTTATAGGGCAGATTCTAGGATACTTCTCTCTAAGGGAGAAGAGGCAGCTAGTTCACAAATGTTTCTCTTACTCTTGGATTTCTAGATTCTTATTTTACACTGGCCCAGACAATATTATGAGATGTATCAGAGAGGATGAATTGTTTGATATAATGAAGGCATGTTATGATGAACCTTGTGGGGGGCATTTTGCAGCCAAGAGGACATCCTTCAAGATACTAACAACAGGGTATTACTGGCCAACACTTCATAAAGATGCTGTCAAGTACACTAGGAGCTGTGATAGTTGTCAGAGAATGGGGAGGCCTACAAAAAGTGATGAGATGCTCTTGCAGCCGCATATCTCATTAGATCCTTTTGACAAGTGGGGGTTGCATTTTGTGGGTCCTATATCTCCTACATCCAACAATAAAGAATATATCATGGTATATACTGATTACTTAACTAAATGGGTTGAAGTGAAGGCATTACAGTTTGCCAGAGATGGCAATGTGGCAAAATTCATGTATGAGGACATCTTCACTAGGTATGATGTGCCAAGGGAGATAGTAACTGACCAAGGACCATAATTTACATCTGATTTAATCACCAAATTGGTTGAGGAATATTAGATCAGACATAAGAAATCCACTCCCTACTATCCTCAAGCCAATGGTCAAGTGGAAGTCACAAATAGGGAGATTGAGAACATCTTGACAAAGACAGTACAACTTCATAAAAGAGATTGGGTTTCTAGGCTCCTAGAAGTTGTTTGGGCATACAAAACTACCTGGAGGACAACTACAGGGTTTACACCTTATGAGTTGGTCTATGGTAAGATAGCAATCTTGCCTATAAAATTTGAACACAAAACCCTGAGGACAACAGTGGAACTAGGAATGGATTTGACCATAACACAAAAAGATAGGCTACAACATTTGAATGCTTTGGATTAAATCCAATTGGAAGCCATTCATCACACAGAGGTCATACAGAAACAAAGAACAAAATGGTATGACAAGTACATCAAGACTAAAGAATTCACTACTGGTGACTGGGCACTCCTTTATGATTCAAGATACAAGGACTTCAAAGGCAAGCTTCAGTCTCGTTGGTTAGGCCCATATGAGATCAAGCAAGTCTTTCCTAATGGTGCAGTTCAATTGCAGACTATTGATGCAGTTCAATTTTCACTACTAGTAAATGGGCATAAGCTAAAACTGTATAAAAAGCCACTTCAGAAGGATGACTTTCTTGTTTCTCTAGCTACTCAGTATGGTCCCCCTGACACTCCTGATGATGATGATGCGACACCAAATGATACACCTTTAGATACTGATCCACCAACACTATCAAGTGATGTGGAGGTTGAGTTGCAATACTCAACCCCTGTCGCTGAAACATAATTTTCTTTGCTTTAAAATCACATGCACACACAACACATTGTATATGATGACCACAGTCAATTTCAAAGGGACCTATTTTTCACATATCATAGGACCAATAAGTATTTCAAAGGGACCTATTTCTGAACATATTCAGTTGGGACCTGTGCTGCAGGTGCCTGTAGAAACAAGTGTCTATGGAGCTTTTTCAACCATTTGGCACACATTTCATTCTTCTTCTCGCGCATTTCCTTACTGCTCCACGTGCTTCAATCACCTTCAATAATCCAACGGTTGTGGCATGTTTGTTTGAATTGTATTAGCGACTGTTACATCAACTTTTGCGGTCTGTCAAATCAAATAAATTCTGACATACCCACCACCCTTCTATCTACTCTATGCATATCACTCTACTCATGCCAAATCAATGCCAATGTACTGATGTCCTTTACTAAGGCGATCCGCTCCATGCACTTCATAATCAATGCACATAAGGTAACCTTTTAATGATTATCTTCAAAATATCTATTTATATTCATTATTACTAAGTGTTTATCTCATGCATGCGGCAGTATATCACCCTTTTCATCTAATCATTACTCTTCATCCCTGTACATTCATTCGTGAATTGTGGTCACTTCACCTTTTAGTTTGGGGGAGGGGTATATGGTCAGTTTTTATTTTTTTCTACCATGAATCAAATTTTTAAGCTGCTATCAAGGTTTTCCTATACCATTTTATGTGATAGTCGACTTGCCCTAAATTGTGATCTTGTTATTTCCCTATGAGTGAGTTGAATTTCAAATTTTTACTAGAAAAGAACTCTAAAAGCTACAATTGGGGGTGAAAGAATTGACAGGCGATTTTCTGAGGTGGTAAAATTGAAATTAGGCAGAATTAGGCAGAGTTGAGAATTGATAAGAGTGCAAAATACAAGTGCAATGGGGGTGATGTAATCATAAGAGAATCATCGGTGCATAAGGAGATATTGGAAGATGTATTGGTTCTCCCACTCTTTACTAGAGTGGGGTGGTTAGACTATTTTCTAAAGTTAACGAAGTATGACAATGATATGGCAAGGGATTTTGTAGAAACTCTGCAGTATGACGAAGCGACAGTGAGGGGATTAGTTATGGATGCCTCTGGAATAGCTATTGCCCAAGTCACCAGATTACCACGAATAGGGTGAAAGTATCTAGCCCATGTTGATGCAGCAACAGCGAGGGAGGAATTTTGTGAGCGTGGTGAGAACTTGGATTCGACCACACAAGGTAAAAAAAGATTATCCCTTCTATTCTTCTGGGGGAAATGTGCTTTGTATATTATCAAATATATCACTTGTGATGGTAGACATAACCTATTGTATATTGCATACTTTAAATTGTTGAGTCACCTGCGCCATGACAAACTGGTTAATGTTCCCAATTATCTATACAATATGTTGAAAAGAATGGCATTTGAATATCAGAAAAGATAAACAAAGACTACATTGTCTCATCACTGTTTCATATCTCTACTGTTTAAAAGAAGTTTGAGAATCTGGCACCCACGGGTTAGTTAGGATGCTTTTAAACAATGCAAGAATATTTCAAAATTACTGGAAGTAGATGAACCTCAACAGGATCCAAAACTAGAAGTTGAACCTAATGTTGAACCAAAGGTTGAACCTAAAGTTGAGCCTGAATGGGAGTAGCCGCAAGAGGAAATTCCTCCAGAAACTATGCTAGTGATAGCAAAAGAAATGTCAATTCCTAACCCTAAACCTATGAGAGGAACTATGAGAATTGATGCTTCTTCTAAGAAGAAGAAGATTAAGAAGAATGTGGAGAAGCATAAGAGAATTGAGAAAGAGAAGGGTGCAAGGGAGAGGAAGAAGAGGAGTCATAAAAAGAGAAAAAGTGAGGATAAGCCAGAAACTATCACACCTAGGCGTTCAAGAAGGCTGTGGAGGCAGAATGTGGAAAAAAAAGTTAATAAGGAACAAGGGGAAGCAGAAAAGGAGGAAGCACCGCAGCAAGATCCAACATTGTTGGATACAGCTTTAGAGAAGGAAGGAAATGTCCCTGGTAATAATCGTACTAATGCCAGTATACCTACCAAACAAAGAAGGTATGTTTCTTCATCCTCTAGTTCTAATTTAGAGGACATTTTCATTGGAAGAAAAATGGGAAAAATAGTTCCTGGCAGCCCTGTTAGAGAAATTTTTAATGTTACTAAAAATAAGGATGAAGGTTTTGATTTTGAAAAAGAAAAAGAGTTGTTAGAAGATAGAAATATGAGGCAAGAACTTCAGGAAGCCCTTAATAGAATTAAACAATTAGAAAAACAAGTGAAATAGTATGAGGAAAAGGATAGGGAAAAAGAGATAAGAATAAAAGAATTGGAAGAGAAAATTCAGACATATGGTCACGACTCTAACATGGATCTCTTAGCACAAGTGATTGAGAGTAAAATGGAAAATGAGGAAAAAGAAGCTCCAATCCTGCAGCCTCCTGTAATAAGACCTCTAACATGCCTCACTGTTCTATGGGTTTTGAATTGATGAAGTTCAATGATGAATTCAAGCAAGAAAAAGAAAACTAGGAGAAGGAGAAACAAATTCTTAATACATCATTAGAAAGTAAAAATGCTGAGTTAAAAAGGTTGGAAGGGAATCTAACAGAGGTAGTTGACAGGTCAATTCAAATCATAGAATGCAGACCTCCACCAAAAGTTTATGCCTTATTTATCAAAGAAAAGTTTCTTAGTTTTTAATTCAATAGATTCATCAATGATCAGTCTATTTCTATCTATTCAAGGCATGACTTCTTCCAGTTATTTCAAGAAGTCAGTTTGGAAGAACAAGATTAGTTGTGTGAATATTGTTTGCACAATTATTTGAAGGAAGAAGAAACAGAGTGGAACCCCTTGATCTATGTTGGTGATCTTCAAGTCAGAGCACTAATGTCTTCCCTTAGAAATGAGCAGCCTAGAGGGGAGCTAATGGATAAATATGAGGAATAGGAAAAGAAAGTGTCACTGCATATTAGGAAAGAACCTTTGAATCCTGAAGTGATCACCCAATGGCTAACACTACTTTATCTTAAATGTCTAGGTAAGGTAATTATGGATTTAAGACTCATGGATTATAGAAGAATACAGTGTTTGGCAATATCTATCATTTTAGAATTGCAAGAGGTATGTGCAAAATAGATGGGATAGTTTGACCCCAGAATAGTAGAAGAAAGAGCCTCACTCTATCCACAACTTTATGAATATGTTTGAGAGGTTGTGCAGGTATATCCAGATCTCATAGCAAAAAGGAGTGGAATGGCTACCCCTTACTTATGACCCTCCTATTCTTCTTTATCCAGTGCCACATTGGGCAGGAGGAAGAGGTGATGAGTGTAGGCATGCTGAATTAATCAGATGGAGAAACTTACATGCTACAATGGATTTTATCTCAAACAGGGACAAGGAGTCGGAGAAGACATGGACCTCAGAAAAATAATTGCATTATAACCTTTTCCCTTAGGTGTTTTATTGAATATTTTGCTTGAGGTCAAGCAAAAGTCTAAGTTGGGGGGAAATGATGGATTCAAATGTTGACTTATTTTATGCTATTTCTTATACTTCCAGACTTTATACCTATGATATTCAGATACTTTTCTAAGACATTACCACCATAATATGTTTTCTTATATATATATATTGCAAACCTTGAACCTAATCTGCTAATATGAAACATGGTGATAATATTTGTCAATTGCATGAGTTAGACATAAGTATGTATGTATATAAATGAGATTTTATAGATTAATTATGAAGGCTATTTTGTATGCATATGTTTTATAGATTAACCCTATGCAACAGCGAGTTGGTAGCGTTAAGGAGAGGAGAATTCACAGCACATTGCAAGATAGAACATTGAAGGAAGTCACAGTTAAGTGCCAATTGAAGCTGAACGTGATTATCATGGAAGAATAAATACAAGAGAAGAAGAAGACTTGTTCTAGGATTCTAATCGCATCTTATGTGCTTTCATTCATGAGCCGTTGAATAGGAATTTTTGTTTGAATGGAACTTTGCTTCCTTTGTTTCAGTTAGATTAATAAATTGATCTCAAACCTATACCTTGATATCTAGGGATAAATTGATGATCAAGTTAGTTGGTAGTTACATCGTACTCTCCCATTTCTGTATAAGTTAGGAGGGATGAGTTCGATGGTAAGTTAGTTTTTCTTTCAAAGTTACTTTATTCTTACAGTTGCTTAATAGTTACTTTGTTTTTATGTTGGAAGATCCAGACATGTTTTATTGAATACAATCTGAAAAGATCCTATTTCTAGTATGAAGTGAATACAACTATGTGTTATGAAAATCTGAAGTAGATTTAGTTTCCAGATTAAGTGTGATAGTTCCCTGAGCTGGCCACTCAAGGTACTAACCCTCACTTCGTATATTTCCTTATTTATTTTTGCATCCCTAGTTAAAACTATTTCATGTTATTTTATAAAGTTGCATTGTGGAATGAGTAAGATATCTTGATTGCTATTTCTAGTAGTTGTGATTCATGAATAGAGTTCATATTTGAAGTCCTTCGAAGGTTAGTGTTAGTTCTTTTATCATTCTGGGTATTTTGAGTTAATTCTGTAATTCTCTGTTGAATATAGTTATCTTCAGCTTATGTTGAAGGTACCCGTAGCAACTGGATTTTAAACTATTTTTGTTGTTCTTACATTTTTGTAAACTTCAGTAAATTAGGTTAATTAGAATAAGTTTGTATGAGTTAGCTTATGATATAAATGAGTCTTGATAGCATATATAGTGTGGGTATCATCATAAGCTTATGCTCCTTGGTCGATAATTCAATGTAGGAATGTTGTCATGCCCACATTTCCCATGCGGTCATGACATACAACACACGTGTCATGTCTACATTTGTCATGTGGTCATGACACGAAATATCAAAAAAATTCCACGTGTCCCTAGAAACCCCCTCGCACGCGTTAGTGTGCTCGGTGGCAATACGCATAAGGCGTAACATGTCAATTGATACTTGGGGAAGTGTGTCTACCTACGCAATTGCCTGCATGATGATAGCCGACTAGGGGGTTATGCGACATGATGAATGTCACTGCTAGGGTTAGAATCGATTTAATTCAAACCCTAAGTTTCTTAGGTCAGTGAAATGATTTTGACTGAATCGAAATCAAACCCTAATTCTAATGCATAATTAAAATCGAATAAACATGATGCTTCAATGGTATAATGGTCACTTGATGAATCGAAGTGATAAAAATAAAAGTCACAAAATGCCATAAAAATCAAACCCTAAAATCCCAAGAAAAATTTGACAGCATAACATGTTTTCAACATTTGAAAACAATATTTTAAAAAGATTCCCCAAGGAAATAATTAAGGTAAAATTAAATAAAAGAAGCATAGAATAAATTTAAATGAATCTAAGGGTCAAATATAAAAATTAACCACTCACTAAAATATAAAACTCAAAATTAAATAAATGACCAAATTCAAATTCAAATATTTAAGTCCTTTAATAAATATAATTGCGATAATTATATTATTAAATAACTCAAGTAAAAAGATTGAAAGAGGGAAAAATTAAACATCCCTTTCCATAAATAAACGTCGATTAAATTAAAATAATTCGATAAAAATAGTTTTCCCTAAGAAATTAAATTACAACCCCCACTAGATAAATAATAAGGTGCCCAAAATAAAATAATAGGCAAGGGATAAGGAATCCCAATAAATAAAAACAATCCCATTCCCATTTAAATAAATCCCACTTAGGAGTAATAATCCAATCCCCAAAAATAAAATTATAAATCAAAAAAAGTTTAAAACACTATGGAAGGCAATAAATCCAAAAGTCAAAATGTAAAAATAGAGGGAAGTTTGAATTCCTGTGCACATGAATAAATGGGGAAATAAATAAATTAGCAAAAACAATTTCCTCTCATCCTCCACTCAACCCTAACTAAATATTTTATTAGTTTCCCAAAAGGAAACCCTAACCCTATTATCCATCTTATTCTATTGTTTTGTTTTCCATTTTGTTTTATTTTCTCTTTTATGTTTTCCATTTGTTCTCCCATTTGTTGCAGGTAGGGTTTGATGATGGAGGCAGCCATGGAAATACCTCTCAGAGGTATATGTTTTGTGTATATACAGGATATATATATATATATATATATATATATATATATATATATATATATAAACTTGCAGGTTTTAGTGATGAAATAGGTGTAGTGTAGGGACCGACTGGTGGCCGAGTGGAGGAAAGATTGTATTTGGTAGGCCGACGGCCGCATTTTTCTTTTACCCGTCGTTGTTCTATTTCTTTTTATGAGGGGAAGGGGTGTGGGGAGGAGGTCGTGCCTCCACCCACATCCTTGGGTGTGGGTGGGGGCACAGCCCCCTCCGCACACCCCGTATTGCAAACATTAACTGCAGTGGGTGGCAGCTATGGCCGCCATCCACTGTATGCTTCCTTAATTTTTAAAAAAAAACTTTAAACATTTTTAGTAAAGAAAACCCTCGCGAAATTCGTAGCATTTGCTGATTTTTTTCTCAGTTCTATTTAGTTTATGAGAGGTATATACAGTTGTTAATATATTTTAATATATGTATATGTGTAATATATATATATTTGGTTATATACTCACACTTTACTCAGTTTTAGCAGCAGTTTTAAAATATCATTTAAATGAGAAACATATATATATATATATATATATATATATATTTTACACACACACACACACACATATATATAAGTATATACAATCCTTCAAGGGAAATTATATAAACAGATTTGAGTCTAATATAAACCAGTAGTATTTTTTTTTTTTTAAATAAATATACAGAAAAGCTATTTCATCTCTTTTTTTTTTACAAAATTCGATAAGGCAGATTAATATATTCTCTTTGACAACAACTTAATTAAAGAAGATTTCATTATTTTTCCTTCTCTTTGCCACACAGTAAATAATATGACAAACCAAAGCATTACTTTCTTTCCTTCTTTTGTCTCTAAGAATCATGTAAATAACAGAACTAATTTATTTGTCTTTCTAATTTAGCATACAACAAAATCAAACTGCAACATATATATTTCTTATTTTTTTTTTAATACAAAAAGGCAGCAACTATATTTCTTTTTGGTAAGCTTTCCACACACTCAAAAATTCAACAGCAACATAGTACATGTATGGAAACTCAATAAAAGTATTATACATTGAAAATCCCTTCAACAATAGTAATAATGGGGAGTACAATAATTTTGTCAACAATACATTAAGGCCTCCAAGACCATGGCTCTCAAACAACCAATACAAAAATATAAATAATAGAAACTAAAATATACTTTTCTTCAAATCTCCAAGAATCCAACAAGGACCTGCAAAACATAAACACAAAAGGGGAACTAAGACCACGTAAATTACCCTCCTCCCTACCATAGACCCGCTAGTGGGTCACCCCCAAGCTAGGGAGGTAGTGATCACACAGGTTCTCATTTCACACCACAACAATGGTCACAAAAACAGCACAAAAACCACCCAAGGATTTGCAAAAAACTAAACTCATTAAAATGAGTTTTGAGGGGGTAGGACAGTGGACCCCTCAACTCAAGAGGTCACTCCAACTCAAAAATCACAATACCACAAGGGCTCAAGCCAAAATAATACCTCCATAGAACTCAAATCACGTGGTACTCTTGCTAACCAAAATACTCCCAAACACCATAGAATTCCCTCAAGGCTATAAATAGAACAACACTAGGAGGTGACTTCGAGGAGGTTCACTCTCCCCCACCCCATACGAGTTGAGCCTTTTCTCCAATGGAGATTCTCTCACCAACACCCAAACCCACACAAAAAATGAAATAACACCCAACATGAATTTCAAGCACACAAACAAAAAAAATGAACAAGCATAAGGGAATGGCTATTGCCATAGGGCTTACCTTGAGAGCCCAACAATGGAAACACGCTTGAAGAAGAGATCCAAGCTTCTCCAAGTCTCCAAGAATCCAAAATCCCTCTAACACTTCCCAAAACCTCCAAAAATAGAAACCAATTTCTAAAAAGCAACAACCCCTAACTCCTCTCCAAGAGGAGATAAAATAGGCCTCCAAAATTGGCCATGAGGAATGAGAAGGTGACACTTGTCACCTTCTCCTTCCTCATCCCATGCCACTTGCAAGGGAGAAGGAGTGTGAGGGTGACAAGTGTCACCCTCTAATCCATTCAAACCCTCACCTTATCCACTTGTGCTCTCACACATGTTTGAGAGACCAAGTGGAGAGATGGCAACTCTCCTCAAGGCTCCATGAGGATAAGGGATGACACATGTCATCCTCTTATCCTCCAAGAGAGCCATGTCCCTCCAAGATGCTCTCACACGTGTGTGAGAGTCTTAGAGGGAGATCCCACACACTTGGGGGTCTTGAAGACCCCCCATGTCTTCCTGGTGGAGGAATCCCCAAGCTTTGGGAAGGGAGATGGGTCTTTTCCAAGGCATAGCTCATCTCCCACCCTTAGCCATTTTGAAAATTTGTCACATTTACTAAACCCAAGTTTAGAGTGACTAGATGTGAGTTACCCTAGGGTTTAGTAAGTCCAAATAGACCCTAGATCCTAGGGTTACCACCTAGGGTAAGTTTGGGACTCTAATAAACACTTAGGGAGGTGTAAAATCACTTTAAATGGCCCATAAATAAAAATAACACCAAATGGTGTAAACCAAAATATAAATTTTTACATCACATAATTTAAATCAATTAAAAGGGTTGAACTAGGCCAAATAAATAAATCAAGCATGTACGAAAACATCATCCGATCAAATGTGACCCTCATCCCTCTTGGGAATGGATTAGTTTTACAGGGAATTACATAAGTGTGAGAACTACCTCCGATTTTTCGTGGCCTGGAAAATCACCTGCACAACTTGAGCAAACGGTCAATCTAACAGATAAATCATAGCTGAAGCAACAAAAATTAGAATCATGTCATTGCATATAACATTAATCATTCACATCATAATTAAAATTAAAATTGCATTTTCTATCCAATATCTCGTAATCATCATCAAATAATGAATCCACATAATAAGCTCGTAATCAACATCAATAATCATCATCAAATGTATCTCACATGTCTAACATCATAATAGCATCAAAATATGATCTAATCAAATCACCACATGACTAATCAAAACTAATCCAAAATTAGGAGATATAAGCTAAATCTGCATAATAGAAATCAATAATCTCTAAATGTCTGATAATGTCACCAACTATAATGTAAACGATCAAAAATAAGAAATTGAAATAAATTAGCCTCACATCCTCCCCCCTAAGACTAAACTTCCTCCTAGAAGTCATAAAAAAGGTGAGGATAGAGTGCCCTCAAACTAGTTGCATCCTCCCAAGTCACTGTGACCTCATCATAACTATCCCACTGGACCCTAACCTGGTCTAGCTCTTGACCTCGAAGGCCCAGCGTCTGACGAGCCAATATGTGAATTGGATCCAAAGCTAATTTCCTGTCTGCCTCTACCTATAGAGCACTCCAGTCCAATACATGAGATAAATCAGATATATATCACCGTAATACAGAAACATGAAAAATATTGTGGATACGCAACAGGCTAGGTGGCAACGCTAGACTGTAGGCTACAGGTCCTATCCACTCTAAGATCTCAAAAGGTCCTACGAACTATGGTGCAATCTTAGAGTCCTTTCCATAACGGATTGGACTCTTTTGTGGCCGCACTCTCAGGAATACTCTGTCACCAACTGAGAAGCTCTGATCAAGTCTCTTAGCATCAGCATATTTCTTCTGTCTATCCCGTGCCTCCTGAAGTCTCTGCCTAATCAGTGTGACTTGCTGCTCCATATCCTACACTAACTCTGGACCAATGGAAACTCTGTCCTCTATCCAATCCCAACTCAATGGTGTCTTGCACAGTCTGCCGTATAAAGCTTGAAAAGGAGGCATACCCAACGATTTATGATGCCCATTATTGTAGGCAAACTCAACCAGATACAGATACTCCTCCCATCTAGACTGATGGTCCATAACATACATACAGAGCATGTCCTCCAACACCTAATTCACCCACTCTGTCTGTCCATCTATCTCAGGGTGATAAGTGGAGCTAAAGTTGAGTTGTGTGCCTAACGCCTGTTGCAAAGCCCTCCAAAAGGCTGAAGTGAACAGTGAATCCCTGTTAGAAATGATGTGGGGAGGTGCTCCATGTAATCTCACAATATCATCCAAGAATACTCTCGCCACTGCTGGTGCATTGTACATCGTGCGTAAAATGAGAAATGCACCACCTTGGTCAACTTGTCAACTATCACCATGATGGCATCATGGCGGCGAGAAGACATAGGGAGACCAACAATGAAATCCATGGAAATGGTGTCCCATTTCCACTCAAGTATCTCGTGAGGGTATAAAAGACCTGTTGGATGCTGATGCTCGGCCTTGACCCTCTAGTACTCAAGGCATCAAGAAACAAACTTTGCAATATCCTGTCTCATACCTGCCCAATGGTATAGCTGTTGTAAGTCAGCATGCATCTTCTTCACCCCCGGGTGTGCTGCATATGGTGCTCTATGAGCCTCTGATAACACTACAGTACGTAGGTCACCTGTGCAGGGTACATAGATGTGCTGTCAATGACGAAGTAACCCATCTGCCTCAAGTGAGTATCCTGCAAACTTGCCCACAAGGGCCCTCTATGACTGGATCTCCTGCTGCACCTCAAGAAACAACTCATCCTCAGGCAGATGCTGAATAATCATCCCCTCAAGTCCACACTTAGAGTCAAGGTCAGGATCTCATGGCGCCTCTGACTCAATGCGTCACCAACCACGTTCTCCTTCCCTTTGATTTAGTGGACATCAAAGTCATACTCGTAAAGAAACTCTATCCAACGCTACTGACAGGCATTCAGATTCGACTGTGTGAATATGTACTAAAGATTGTGATGATCTAAATGAAGCTTAAAGCGACGACCCAATAAGAAATGTCTCCAATGAACTAGAGCATGAACCACTACTGCGAGATCTAAATCATGAGTGGGGTAGTTCAGCTCATGGGTCTTGAGCTTTTGCGACTCATACGTGATCGCTCTACCACCCTGCATAATTATGGATCCCAAACCCTCAAGTGATGCATCTGTGCAAACCATAAAATCCACTGCTAGATTAGGAAATGCTAAGATGGCAGCGCTAGTAAGATGCTCCTTGAGGACCCCAAAGGCCCTCTCGCACTGCTCAGTCCATGAAAAACTCTTCCCTTTCCACTGAAGGGAAGTGATGGGGTACGCTATCCAAGAGAAACCCTCAACAAATCTATGGTCATAACTAGCTAATCCCATAAAACTCCTGACCTCTGTCACACTGGTGGGTGCTAGCCAATCTCTGATAGCCCTGATCTTTGATGGATCTACGGAGATTCCATCACTAGATAGGATGTGCCCTAAATATTGTACCTCTATCCTGAAAAATACACAATTTTCCAGGTTCCCATAAAGATTCTTCTCCCTCAAACACTGTAAAACCTGACGTAGGTGCTCCTCATGCTCCTCCTCAGTTCACGAATAGATCAATATGTCATCTAGGAAAATAATCATGAACTAATCCAAGTAGGTACAGAACACCCTGTTCATGAGAATCATGAACACTGCAGGGGTGTTCATCAAACTGAAGGGTACCACAGTGAACTCATAGTGGCCATATCGAGTCCGAAAGGTAGTCTTATGGATGTCCGCCTCTGTGATACGTAACTGGTGGTAACTGGACTTCAGGTCAATCTTAGAGAACACCCTGGCTCCCTGCATCTGATTGAAGAGATTGTCAATCCTGGGTAGAGCATAACAGTTCTTCAATGTCACCTTATTTAACTGCCTATAATCCATGTATAAACGAAGAGACCCATCCTTCTTCTTCATGAAGATGACCAGAGCACTCCAAGGTGAAATGCTCAGTCAGATGTGCCCCTTCTCGAGCAAGTCCTCAAGCTGCAACTTGAGCTCTGTGAGCTCATGAGTGGTCATCATGTAGGGTGCACGAGACACTGACTCAACACCCAGCACTAAATCAATATGAAAGTCTACCTCACGGCGGGGTGGCATCCCCGGTAACTCTGCTGGAAACACATCGGCAAACTCTCTCAAGATGGGATGGTCATCTAATGATGCCTCAGGCTCATTCTCTGATCTGTCACTAACTGTAATAGAGAACATCTGGCATCCCTTCCGCATGCAGCGCTTAAGCTGCTGAGCAGATATCATACAAACTGTTGTGGTCTTCTAAATGCCCACTATCTCAACTAATGTACCATGATAGTCTAAGAAGCTAATCGCCTTTCAACAACAATCTAGCTTGGTTCGATGAGCCGCAAGCCAGTCCATACCTAAAACCACTCCATAGGAACCTAAAGGCATAATCCTAAGGTCACATACTGTAGTAAAGGTCCCTAAGGATATCTCACAGTCATGGACTAAGGCATCTACTGTCATCTTGGCCCCTATGGCCAACTCAACCTCCCACCTATCGCCTTGACTAGAGGCCACCAGCCTACAACGCTCCACTAACGATGGAGATATGAAAGAGTCAGTAGTGCTAGAGTCAAAAGGAATAGAAATGGGGACACCCCCAATCATACCTGAGGTCTCGATCACTGATGCCTAAAAATAATCTAGTGGTTATCAACCACTGTGAACATACAGTGCGACCTACCCACATCTCCAACCATCTGCTCTGATCCTCCTGCACGAGGTTGTCCCCCTGTTGTAAATCCCTGTGGGCACTCTCTGGCTAGATGTCCTACTCCACCACAAACATAGCATGGGCCTCGAGCCTACCTGTCCAGTCTGAGTCCTATCCAACTGATGTTGTCCAGATCGACCTGTGGACCCCTGTGAACCCCTATAGGACTGTTGTGACTTCGCGGGTCCCGCAGGTGGTCCCTGTTGCCTTTTATCCCTGTGCGGGCCCTATTGCTACCAACCTCGATTATGACCCCTGTGTGTCCTCTGTTGGCCTAGATCTCTACTGCTATTGCGGCTGCTACTACTGCGGAGGCCTAGGAGGTAAAGATGTGGAACTAAATCCTCCTCTCTAAGGTGGTAGTGGTGGTCTACGATAACTCTGTTGATGCTGCTACTGCCCACGATCCTAAAACTGAGGGCATGAAATCTGCCCTCGTCCTTGTATCTCCTCAGCTATGTATGCCTTCTCGGAAGCATCACAATGTTTGGGGGTCTACCATGCGCACAGGCCCTGCTATCCCATGGTTCAACCCTCTGATAAACTTATGAACTAGGAGTTTCGCATCATGGAGATACTCCGCATAACAAGACAACTCGGTGAACCTACCCTCATACTAAGCTACAGTAAGCCCTCTCTGCTGAAGATCATGGAACGCGTCTCTGCGACGTTGTCTGTAGTGATCTGATAGATATCGTACATTGAAGCGCACAATGAAAGTCTCCCATGAGAGTGTGTCCAATGATAGACGACGCTTGCACTCCTCAGTGCGCCACTAAGTAGCTGTTGCATCTTGCAACAGGTGGACTGCCACACATGCCTTCGTGTTGCCCTCATAAGGACACAACATGAAGCATCTGTCTAGACTGATGAGACAAGCCTCAGCTTCGGCTCCCTCTATGGTCACGAATGTAGGTGGATTCAGCCACAACAAATCCCTGATAGGGTCTCCTTGATCTCTATGCCGTCGGATAGGCTCATCTGCATAAAAATCATAAGGCCTATGAAAAAATTTCTCCACTCTCACTGCCTCCTCCTACCTAGCATGGCATGGAGGGCTCCTACTATGGGCCCTGTATGCCGATCCAACCTCCTTCGTCGTCATATCTGGTACCTCAACATAAGGCTCCACACATGGTGCCTCTAGTGGCTCGACGTGGGGCTCCACATGTGGCTTTGCTCATGGCTCCACGCGTGGCTTGTCTCACGGATCAAAATGGGGCTCAGCACGTGGCTCTATGCGTAGTGTAACTAGGGCCGGTGGTAGCCTATCTAACACTACCTGAAGCGCCTGCAATATCTGTGGCCCAATATCTGATATAGGTAGGGCCTGCGGTGCTGATCCTCAGCTGAAGAATCACTATGCACCTCGACAGACTAAGTATGGCGTGAACACGCTCACTGAACTCATCGGGGAGGCATCCTACAAAAGCAAGGTATTTACAAATTAATCAAAATTACAGAAAATATAATGTACCCAAATAAGCCTAGTGTTTAAACTTGGGCTCTGATACCAAATGTCATGCCCACATTTCCCATGCAGTCATGAAACACAACACACATGTCATGTCCACATTTGTCATGTGGTCATGACACGAAATATCAATAACTTTTCCACGTGTCCCTAAAAACCCCCTCACATGTGTTAGCGTGCTCGGTGGCAATACACATAAGGTGTAACATGTCAATCGATACTCGGGGAAGTGCGTCTACCTACACAATCCCCTGCGTGATGATAGCCAACTAGGGAGTTATGCGACACGATGAATGTCGTTGCTAGGGTTAGAATTGATTGAATTCAAACCCTAAGTTTCTGAGGTGAGTGAAATGATTTTGACTAAATCGAATTCAAACCCTAATTCTAATATATAATTAAAATTGAATAAACATGACACTTCAATGGTATAATGGTCACATGATGAATCGAAGTGATAAAAATTAAAGTCATAGAATGCCATAAAAATCAAACCCTAAAATCCCGAGAAAAATTCGGCAACATAGCGCATTTTCAACATTTGAAATAAATATTTTAAAAAGATTCCCCAAGGAAATAATTAAGGCAAAATTAAATAAAAGAAGCATAGAATAAATTTAAATGAATCTAAGGGTCAAATATAAAAATTAACCACTTACTAAAATATAAAACTCGAAATTAAATAAATGACCAAATTCAAATTCAAATATTTAAGTCCTTTAATAAATATAATTGCGACAATTATATTATTAAATAACTCAAGTAAAAAGATTGAAAGAGGGAAAAATTAAACATCCCTTTCCATAAATAAACGTCGATTAAATTAAAATAATTCGATAAAAACAGTTTTCCCTAAGAAATTAAATTACAACCCCACTAGATAAATAATAAGGTGCCCAAAATAAAATAATAGGCAAGGGATAAGGAATCCCAATAAATAAAAACAATCGCATTCCCATTTAAATAAATCCCACTTAGGAGTAATAATCCAATCCCCAAAAATAAAATTATAAATCAAAAAAAGTTTAAAACACTATGGAAGGCAATAAATCCAAAAGTCAAAATGTAAAAATAGAGGGAAGTTTGATTCCCGTACACATGAATAAATGGGGAAATAAATAAATTAGCAAAAACAATTCCCTCTCATCCTCCACTCAACCCTAACTAAATATTTTATTAGTTTCCCAAAAGGAAACCCTAACCCTATTATCCATCTTATTCTATTGTTTTATTTTCCATTTTGTTTTTGTTTCTCTTTTATGTTTTCCATTTGTTCTCCCATTTGTTGCAGGTAGGGTTTGATGACGGAGGCAGCCATGGAAATACCTCTCAGAGGTATATGTTTTGTGTATATACAAGATAAAAATATATTAGTGTTGATATATATATATATAACTTGTAGGTTTTAGTGATGAAACAGGCGTAGTGTAGGGATCGACTGGTGGCCGAGTGGAGGAAAGACTGCATTTCGCATATCAACGGCCACATTTTTCTCTTAACCGCCGCTGTTCTATTTTTTTATAAGGGGAAGGGGTGTGGGGAGGAGGTCGTGCCTCCATACACACCCTTGGGTGTGGGTGGGGATACGACCCCCTCCCCACACCTCGTATTGTAAACATTAACCGCAGTGGGCGGCAGCTATGGCCGCTGTCCATGGTATGCTTCCTTAATTTTAAAAAAAAACTTAAAACATTTTTAGTAAAGAAAACCCTCACCGAATTTGTGGCATTTGCTAATTTTTTTCTCAGTTCTATTTAGTTTATGAGAGGTATTTACAATTGTTAATATATTTTAATATATGTAGATGTGTAATATATATATATATGGTTATATACTCACAGTTTACTCAGTTTTAGCAGCTTTGAGTCTAATATAAACCAGTAGTATATTTTTTTTGAAAAATAAATATACAGAAAAGCTATTTCATCTCTTTTTTTTAACAAAATCCGATAAGGCAGATTAACATATTCTCTTTGACAACAACTTAATTAAAGCAGATTTCATTATTTTTCCTTCTCTTTGCCACATAGTGAATAATATGACAAACCAAAGCCTTACTTTCTTTCCTTCTTTTGTCTCTAAGAATCATGTAAATAACAAAACTGATTTATTTGTCTTTCTAATTTAGCATACAACAAAATCAAACTGCAACATATATATTTCATATATATTTTTTTAAATACAAAAAAACAGCAACTATATTTATTTTTGGTAAGCTTTCCACACACTCAAAAATTCAACAGCAACATAGTACACGCATGGAAACTCAATAAAAGTATTATACATTGAAAATTCCTTCAACAACAGTAACAATGGGGAGTACAATAATTTTGACAACAATACATTAAGGCCTCCAAGGCCATGGCTCTCAAACAGCCAATACAAAAATGTAAATAATAGAAACTAAAATATATTTTTCTTCAAATCTCCAAGAATCCAACAAGGACCTGCAAAACATAAACACAAAAGGGGAACCAAGGCCACGCAAATCACCCTCCTCCCTACCATAGACCCACTAGTGGGTCACCCCCGAGCTAGGGAGGTAGTAATCACACGGGTTCTCATTTCACACCACAACAATAGTCACAAAAACAACACAAAAACTACCCAAGGATTTGCACAAAACTAAACTCATTAAAATGAGTTTTGAGGGGGTAGGGGAGTGTACCTCTCAACTCAAGAGGTCACTCCAACTTAAAAATCACAATACCACAAGGCCACAAGTCAAAATAATACCTCCATAGAACTCAAATCACATGGCACTCTTGCCAACCAAAATACTCCCAAACACCATAGAATGCCCTCAAGGCTATAAATAGAACAACACTAGGATGTTCACTCTCCCCCACCCCATACGAGTTGAGCCTTTTCTCCAATGGACATGCTCTCACCAACACCCAAACCCACACAAAAAATGAATAACACCCAACATAAATTTCAAGCACACAAACAAAGAAAATGAACAAGCATAAGGGAATGGCTATTGCCATAGGGCTTACCTTGAGAGCCCAACAATGGAAGCATGTTTGAAGAAGAACTCCAAGCTTCTCCAAGTCTCCAAGCCTCTAAAATCCCTCCAACACTTCCCAAAACCTCCAAAAATAGAAACCGATTTCTAAAAAGCAAGAACCCCCAACTCCTCTCCAAGAGGAGATAAAATAGGCCTCCAAAATTGGCCATGAGGAATGAGAAGGTGACACTTGTCACCTTCTCCTTCCCCATCCCATGCCACTTGCAAGGGAGAAGGAGTGTGAGGGTGACAAGTGTCACCCTCTAATCCATTCAAACCCTCACCTTATCCACTTGTGCTCTCACACATGTGTGAGAGACCAAGTGGAGAGGTGGCAACTCTGCTCAAGGCTCCATGAGGATAAGGAATGACACATGTCATCCTCTTATCCTCCAAGAGAGCCATCTCCCTCTAAGATAATCTCACACGTGTGTGAGAGTCTTAGAGGGAGATCCCATACACTTGGGGGTCTTGAATACCCACCAAGTCTTCTTGGTGGAAGAATCCCCAAGCTTTGGGAAGGGAGATGGGTCTTTTCCAATGCATGACTCATCTCCCACCCTTAGCCATTTTCAAAATTTATCACATTTACTAAACCCAAGTTTAGAGTGACTAGATGTGAGTTACCTTAGGGTTTAGTAAGTCCAAATGGACCCTAGACCCTAGGGTTACCACCTAGGGTAAGTTTGGGACTCTAATAAACACTTAGGGAGGTGTAAAATCACTTTAAATGGCCCATAAATAAAAATAACACCAAATGGTGTAAACCAAAATATAAATTTTTACATCAAATAATTTAAATCAATTAAAAAGGGGTGAACTAGGCCAAATAAATAAATCAAGCATGTACGAAAACATCGTCCGATCAAACGTGATCCTCATCCCTCTTGGGAATGGATCAGTTTTACAGGGAATTACACAAGTGTGAGAACTGCCTTCAATTTTCCGTGGCTTGGAAAATCACCTGTGCAACTCGATCAAACGGTCAATCTAACATAGATAAATCATAGCCGAAGCAATAGAAATTAGAATCATGTCATTGCATATAACATTAATCATTCACATCATAATTAAAATTAAAATTGCATTTTCTATCCAATATCTCATAATCATCATCAAATAATGAATCCACATAATAAGCTCGTAATCAACATCAATAATCATCATCAAATGTATCTCACATGTCTAACATCATAATAGCATCAAAATATGATCTAATCAAATCACCACATGACTAATCAAAACTAATCCAAAATCAAGAGATATAGTCTAAATCTGCATAATGGAAATCAATAGTCTCTAAATGTCTGATAATGTCACCAACTATAATGTAAACGATCAAAAATAGGGAAGTGAAATAAATCAGCCTCACAAATGCAATAATAGAGTGGACTATTTAGATAGGTTTACCCATGAATTGGGTTTAAGTCTACAACACATTAGTTTTCCTCTACAGAAGGCCCTGACCAAAGTAACAAAGACAAAGCAAGGCTAAGTTCGTGAAAGGGAAAATTTGTCGATAAGGTGGAAAGCAACAAAAAAGGAAGGAAGAGAACAGAGCAAGGAGGAAAGTGAAGAAAGTGATAAAGAGATGAGTTTTCCAGAGCGTGAATTTGCCAACAGAAGAATTTCAAAAGACGCCAAAAGTGGAATTAAAATATGAAACTTTAAAGTGTTGTAAAAGCTTATGAGGGGCACAATTCCTGAAATCACACCATTATTACAGGATGAAGAGGTGCCCAACATTTAATTTCATAGGCCAAAGTCAAACACAGGTAGCTAAAATAGTGAAAATATTTAATGCGCCTATACAAAGGAGGAACAAAGTGGATTTATAGGTACCAGGGAAGTATTCTAGGCCTTCTCTCATTAATGCGGCCATACCCATGCATGTGGACAATCTTCCTCTATCATTTTTCAGGCCTAACAGGGCATGGACATCGTCCTAGGTTTGCAAGTCTTCCTACAGAGATAAGGGCCAAATTGAATGTAACATGGGCACCTGGGAAGGTAGTTGACTGATTTCTAGTGCTTGTAGCTGCACGATGGATTATGAAATGCTATATATACACATAAAAAGGATGTAATTCTATTAGTTGTTCTTATTGGCTATTCTACAGGTTAGATAGTTTGTTGCCATAGACCTTGTAACACATTTACAAGAAGCACTCAGATCTGATATATCGTGCTTGAAGTTGAGCCTTTGATGTCTCCAATAGTGGTTCATCAATAAATGTAAATAGTTATTTTGTGTCTACCTTTTCTGTAACAAATTGTCTTTGTTTTGTAATATCTATTTAGCCTTCATGATCAATACAATCACTGATATTTTTCTTCTTACACTTTTTCTCTATGTTTACTTTAAATCTGTAACTTATTCTATGGATAAAATGGTCCCTCTGTAGTTGCAATTTCCTAATTCAAGCCTTTGTTAAAGTTGTAAGTTTGTGTGAGTCTATGTCAATATTAGCATTATTGTGTTATGTCAATCCCAACTAATACTCTAAATTTGGTGCATCATATTTTAGTTTCAGTTTCTCCTTCTTCCCCTTTTCCCTTGGTAATCATTAGCATTAGATTTAGCCATTATTCTCTAGACTTTAAGTCCAAAAAGAGGAACCAGCCTTCTCTGGAGGTTTGGTCTCAATTGCAAGGTCCCACACCTTGAGACCAATCCCATGTTTCATTGAATTTGTTGGAACTATCAAAAGCTTCAACAATAGGGTGCAAATTCAGGTGATAACAGGTCATACAGTTGGCTCGCACTTAATAGGTTATGCTTAAGTCCTACATACAACACATTTTTAGTCCTTATCCTTCCACTATCCAAACTGAGAGATCCCCTTCCAGAGATTCTTGTTGATGCATTATCTCCAAACTTTACTATTGTCTTATTTTTCCTAGGCCAAAATAGCCCAAAGCCCCCCTTAAAATCCCACCTTTCTTCCATCAGAAATATCTGATCTGAGAAATCTTAAATGGAAGAAAGCTTCTCTTATAAAATCCCAAAAATTTCTAAGTGTTGTGCCCTTGTTTTTTGCCTTTATCGGCAAGTTTTAGGTTTGGTGAATCTTAAGTTCACCGATTGGTCAGTTCACCAACAAAGGAAGAAGCTCCAACAGGAAGGTCGAAGGAAGACAAGTTTGCCTTAGTTGGAAAATTTGAAGTTTGGAGAACTTAAAATTCGTCAATTGGCAAGTTCACCGATCGGCAAAATTGCCAACTAAGGAAAGAAGGAGCAAGACAAGGGAATGAACGAAGAGTTGTCAGCAAAAAGAAAGGTTGGCAAACCAAATGGTTCATTGATTAGAAAGTTCACCAATCGGTGAAATCACCGATTAAAGAGGAAAAGAGGAAGGAAGAAGTTGCAAGAAAGATTATAGTCGGCCAAAGACAAAGGAAAGGGAAGCCAATCACTTGGTCGGTAAGTTCACAAAATGGTGAAATTGCCAACAGGTTTGTGGTTTTCCAATTTTACTAACAAAGGAACGACGTAAGGCTAAAAGGGAAGTGGCTAAGTCAAGGCTCTAATGAAGGAAAGTATGTCGAGGAGAGGCAAAGGAAAGAAGGGTTTCTTAGTCAGCAAAGTGGAAGTTTTGCAAACTATTTGTTTCGTCGATCGGCGAATTCACTGACTAAGCGAGAAACGAAGACAAAGACAAGCTGATGGTTCGCCAAATGAAGATTTCACTGACCAAAGGGGGATGAGAGAAGGAAAGTGAAGAAAGCCAAGGAAAAGGAGTTTGCCAGAGGGTGAATTCACTGATAAAGGAAAATTCAAAGGGTGCCAAAGGTACAATTTAAAAATAACACTTTTAAAGTGTTGTTAGGGCATGATTTCCTGAAATCGCGCCATTGTTGCACAACAGATTAAATGCCTGAAGGACAATGTTGAAATTTAGTCAGATTCAAGTGGTTGAAATAGTTAAATTCTTCAATGCGCCAGTACGTAGGAGGGACAAAATGAATTTGCAGGTACCATGGAAGGATTTCAGACCTTCCCTCTTCAATGCACCTAACACCCATGCGTGTAGGCAGTCTTCTTCTATATCTTTTGCAAACCTGACAGAGCTGTTGATAACTGAGAGGGGGGGGGTGAATCAGTTATCCTAATTGTTTCCTTTATTGAACTTTCCTTTTAATTGATGCAGCATAAAATCAAACATAAAACATTAACCATAAAACAAGAAACACATGACACAGTATTTTTGACGTGGAAACCCTGTTAAGGGAGAAAACCACAGGGTGATTAACCCAAAATTATTCTCTGTTAGAAGAATAGGAAATTACAAAGATGGCACTTGCCAATTAGGGCTCACTGCCCGAGCACACTGCTCACAAGAGGCCCACTACCTACAAGAAGACACACTGTCTACAAAGTGATGAGAATCACAGTCTTGAACTGATTGGAAGCATCTGCATATGCTGGAGTTCAGTTCCGGTTAGGCTCAGTACACTGATCTGCTGCACTTCATCTTTCCTCTGTTCTTTATTCTGCTATCTTTCACATACCGGATCCTTTTTGCTACCTCTGCTCTTTATCTGGACTTATTCGCATATCTCTCCACAACAACTACACCTTCACAACTAAATCCATCCTCTATATATATCCGCACAAGTAATTTCATCACCTTTCAAGTCGGCATCCGGAACAGTCTAGTTTCTTATAAACTTTCATTCTGTCGGCTGAATCCTTCCTCACCAAGCAATGCGGATCAAGCATATACTTGTAGATATCATTAATCATGTCGGCCAAACATGATTCATGCCTTCACAACCTCAGTCATCAATAGTAACCCATCCGGAAAGCAGTCTGATACTCTGCCAGTCAGTTCTTCCTCTGTTTTCACTGTCTCTCAGGAATCCGGTACTCAACCATTCATATCTTTTTCCTTGTCCATCACCGGAGGCTAAATCCTTGGAATATACCACTCAAGGTAGTCCTCTTGACTTCCCCAAATCCGCACTGCACCAAGACACTTCCTCTGAGAGGTCCGGACCAATCTGTCGGACCTTGCCACATGCTCTGTTCTTCTTCACCGGACCACAACATTCTTTATTCTGACTTCCGGTAGAGACATATCATGTCTTGCGGATATGTGGGATGACCTTTGTTGCCATCAATGACAACAACCATGAATCCATATAGTGTCTCTTGCCAACAAGAGCATGGTCATCGTCCCTATATGCAGATTTTCTGATGGGGCCATGGCCCATTTTGAATGCAATGTGGGAGTCTAGGCAAAATAGTTGACTGATTTTTAGCGTCTGTAGCTGCACAAGCAATTGAAAAGCTATATAAACATGTAAAAGAGATGTAGTGAGTTAGCTATTTTTTTGGATTGCTACATGAGCAGGGGAGTTTGTTGCAATTTTAGACCTTATAATGCATTACAAGAACCAGTTAGATCTGATACATTGTGCTTGAAGCTAAGCCTTTCATGTATTCAATTACAGTTCACCAATGAATGTAACTAGTTATTTTGTGTCTATCTCTTCTACAACAAATTCTTCTTCTTTTGTAATGGCTATTTAGCCTCTATGATCAATATAATCACTGATATTTTAACTCACTTATGCTTTTACACCATGTTTACTTGAAAATTGTAGGCTTATCCTTCTATAGTTACAGTTTTCTATTCCGAACCTCTGTTAAAGTTGGAAGTTTGTGTGAATCCATATCAATATTTGAGATCATTACTGTGTTATGTCAATCTTAGCTAACACTATAAATCTAGTGCATCACCCCCTTTTAATATCAGTTTCTTCTTCCCCTTTTCCCTATGAGCATTAGCATTAGACTTATCCATCATTCTCTAGACTTTAAGTCCAAAAAGAGGAACCAGCATTCTCTGGAGGTTTGGTCTCAATTGCAAGGTCCCACACCTTGAGACAAATCCCATGTTTTACTTAATTACTTGGAATTGCCAAAAGCTTCAACAACAGGGTGCAAAATTAGGTTACAACATTTACCATTCCACCATTAACCCTCTTTAGGGTGATGAACTTACTCCTATCATCAGTCATATGTCTCAAACACCCGCTATCAATGTACCATTGATCACTTTCATTTTTGGCATGTAGAGTGGTTTAAACTATCATTGACTTTTCTTTCTTCTTCCATGTCTTAGGACCTTCTCCATTCTTTTGTTCTACCTCCTTGTTCAAGCTTAGAAGGTTCCATGAAGTTTCTTCTGCATAGTCTAGCCAGATATCCCAAGTTGTTGCATTTGTGGCATATAATGCTTGGATTCGTGAGTGAAGAAAATGAGTTGACACTTCTATTTGTCATCCTGAATCTTCCCATATTGTCTCCCATAGGGTTAGTTCTAGCATATGCACTATAGTTCATAGTTCTATGCCTATAATTATTTCCAGCATTTAACCTACAATATATTGCTTTATGCCCAAATTGATTACAAAAGAAACAATAGCCAAGGAAAGAATGATAGAACCTATTTGTACTTACCTGCCTTCATGGGAGAGGTTGTCTGAAAGTGTTATTCATGGTTTTCCATGGATTTTCCGCTCTTTTATTCTCTTCACTTTTGTTGGATCCTTGTACGACTTGTGAATATGTTTTTGGATCCTTCTCCTTTTCTTCTGTAATCGGCTCATCCCCTTTTGAACTTTGTGCTTCTTCATATCCGATCCCACTGTTGTCACATGTGGGCTTTTGAGCATTTATAATTTCCTCCAAACTTTTTGAACTTTTCACATTCTTCAATTCTCGGTTCAATTGTGTTATGGTCTTTTCAAACTCCTTTCTTAGAGACACAATCTAGGCTTCCAATTTTTCACAGTTTTCTTCCTTTTCTTTTATTTGATTTTTCATTACTTCTTCAATCCTCTTTGCTTCTTCACATTGAACTTTCAGGTCTTGAATTGTAATGTACACCCTGTTTCTGTCAGATTTTTGAGACCAAGTTTTTGTCAATTTGATTTCTTGTTCACTGTTGTATGTTTTGTTTGTTTTTATGTTTTTGCATATGATGTTTGAAAATAGTAATGAAATACAAGACATGCAAAGATACCCAGAAACAAATATAGCATCCACACAAGAAAACTCGAATACCCAGATAATAAAATTGCTCAAATATTAATATGGTAACATACCCATTTCCATTTCTTCAATGTTGCAAAACTGTAATACAGAGACCAACAAGTGTTTGATACAAAATATTCTTCAAATGCTCTAATCTCCAAGTATTCCTGAAGACAAGGAAAACTTCAAAGGTAGAAAACATAAACTAAATGCATAAAAACACAAGTTTATACCTTCAAATGTGATCCCTCTCCTTGATAAGGTGGAGGAGCTTTCACCCAAGAGCTCCTAGCTTTACCCAAATAGATGATAGTTGGAATGTGGATTGCTCTTTGACATTCAACACAATATGATGAGGATAATGGATGTAGATTGGATGTAGATAGAGAGGCTAGAATGATTTTGGCATTATGAGGTTAAGATGAGGTGAGAAGATAGAAATTTTGGCATAGTGATTATAGGATGAAGAAGTTATGAAAATGGCTTGGGTGAGGGTTCTATTTATAGATTTTTGATAAAAGGATGGAGGGTGAGAATTGAAAGTTAAGATCAATGGCTAGGAATGCTTGAGGATTAGTGTTTGGATTGGAGTTGTAGTCTTGTGACAAGTGTCACAAGAGGGTTGGGTAAGAGAAATCAAGGGTTAAGATTAGGTCAATGATATTGGATGGCTCTCATTATTTGTGAATTCTAAATTCACACGGAGAAGGGTGATGAGAATTAAAATGAATTAAAAATTCATTTTGGGGGAAGAGATGGATATGACAAGTTAGATGTGAATTTTTAATTCACACATGGGGAAGAGTTCCCTTCATGGGGAAGAGTTCCATTCATGGGGAAGAGTTTCCATTAATGGAGACTAAGACAAGTGGGAAGGTCAAGGACACATGGACACTTACATGTGTAAGAGGAAGATGTGACCCTTTGAATAAAAAATTGATTTTTATTCAAAGTGTGTGGGATAAGGGGTTAAGCAAGGTTTAATTAAGTGTTTAGCTTAATTAATTTAGGTCTAGGGGATATGTAGGCTAGGGTAGCTAATTAAATAATTGCTATTTAATTAACTAGGCTAGGTTTAGGTTTACTAGTAGGGTAGATTAATTAAATAAGTATGGTTTATTTAATTAATAAGGATTAGGGAGATGGACAAATTAACTAAAAATATATTGAGAATATTTATTTAATTAATGAGGGATAGTGTTGTAAGGTATAGTGATAAATTAAATGAATTAATTGATCATAAAGGATGGATAAATAGTTACGGGTAAATGATTAGGGATAAATTAGTTAAATAAAATAAATTTATTTAATTAATAGGAAGGATATTGTAGAGATACGGGAAATTTGTTTGTGGAGCAAGTCAATTTTAGGTATCTATATTTGCCCCTCTTTGAAATGGTGTTGTGGCTAAGTAACATTATTTCAAAGAAGTTAAAATATAGAATTGAATTAGATAGAAAAAAGTTTTGGTTTAGAAGAATAGGGTAAGGTTTAGGGATGATTAGTAAGGGTGATGCCCCCTGGAGAGGACAGGCGGGTTGCAAGAACACGGGTGTGCTCTCGAAATGGATGAAACTAATTGGTTGAAGTGGTTGGAGGATAAGGGGTGAGATGAAAGATTGATGGTTTTGGGTAGATTGGTTGATCATTGTCCTAAAAAATGATTTAGCGCAATCCTAGGTTTGTTATAACAAAGTGGATATTTTCACCAAGGTATAAAAGACCAGGGTGATGATGTTTATCCAACATTTTGCATGGACTAGACACGCAAACAAGAGGGTGATCCCATGCATGCCCAAGATAGTACAACCTTGTCTAGACAAGGGAAGGGACTCATAGCATAAGCCCTTAATACACAAAACGTATGAAGAACATTACATGCAAAAGGAGATCAATATGCTAGAACCGACCCTATGATCTACAAGATATGAATACTAGCTTGGAGTAATGAGACTAACCCACAAGCACATCATACAAAAGCAATGACTATGCCCCATTCTAGATGTTTTCGCCACATACCATGATATAGTGAAATCAAGGTAGTTTTGATGTGATATTCGAATAGGACAAAAGATAAAAGTTAAAAACCAAAAGACCAACAAACCAAACAAATAGCCATTGTATATCCTACCAAGATGGATGATGATAGGATGATGGATTCTACCTATTGTAGGAATGATATATCCTAAGGCAGGAATTGATGGATGATTGGATCATGCCCATTGTAGGAATGATATATCCTAGGGCATGGTTTTGCTAGTTGATGTTGTAAGATTGACACAAGATATGATGGTTACAAGTTGTGGTTGATGTTGATTTGATAGTTGACATTTTCTGGTTAAGGGACGATGCTTTGATAGGTGATGTGATACTTGGATCTAGTGTAAGCTCAGGGGATAGGGACCATCCAAGTGGGTTGTATAGGTGCATCTTATGTACCTAAGTACTAGAAACTTCCTTCGTATTCTAAACTGCCTACATACCCTGTATCTATGAGATCAAGGCACAACAAGATGCAGGTGGTGATGATATGTAGTTCTAATTTGTGGTGATGATGTGGGATGATTGATTGGTGATAAGATGTTTAGGTTGGTGATGAGATGTTGATGGAACGATGTTGATTTTGGGATGGATATTTTGATTTTTTTGGATTTATGAATTTTCTAATTTTTTGGATTTTTGTGATTTTGAAGGTTTTGGATGGGGTATGGTTTATTATAAGATGGTTGCATTAGATTTTGTTTGGATAGCCTTTGTGCTAGATACCAATGGCAAGGGAACACCAAGTCTATAGGGGGAGGTGATGGGGTTGGATAGGGGGATTGGCGATGAAATGATAATGGATAGGATTTATGATGGATAAATGGACAAGTGATAGGCATGCATGTTACATAGATGGAAGATTGGGATAAGGATTTTCTCCAAGGGCTATGTTGCAAGGAAATCATATGCCCATGCATGATGGACTTATGTTCGAATGGATGGACCTTGTAGTAGATGGATGGAGGATATGCTTGGATAGGAAGTATGCTGAGAGGTGTCCAAAGCATGTTTTTGATATTTTGCCCCTTGTCTTTATCAAGATCCAAGGAGGAAGATATAGTAGATAGAATGGATGGGAAATGATAGGATAAATAGGGGGATGGTGGATAGGAATATGATTGGATAGGATATGTAAGAGGATTATATGGATGTTGGTGAAGGATATGATTTTGCCCCTAAGTGTAGGGATACAAAATGGATGGAGAAGGGATTACACATGATGCCCACAAGGGGTTTTCATCATGGTATTTGCCCAAGGTGCCACAAGGAGTGGTTTTCACCATTGGACGGATTTTTTTTTTCAATTTTTTAATTTTTTTGCTTTTCTTATTTTCTTTTTAATTTTTTGGATGGGGACTCTAGCGTCTGTTTCCATAGCAACTGGAAGATAGTCCCATGTTGGATAGTTGGAGGATGATGGATGAATGTTGGTAGATAGGAGAATATGGAATGGATGGTGGATAGTGGATTATGATGTGGATTATGCAACAACATGGACCATAGGGATGTGATGCCCAGAAGATATGTAGGATAGTGGATGAAGGATGGAGATATGGAGATATGTGGGAATGCCATGTGGTGGAGGGTAACCAAGACCAATGGTTGCACACACTGTGATGTATTTTGAAGCTTAAACTTTAGATGGGGGTGGGTAGTAATGGGGATCGGGATAGGGGATTTTTGGATGGTTGATTTGGGATTTTAGGGACCCAAATAGACTTATGAATTATGGGATTTTTAGATGGGGAGCAGGATGTTTGGGATTTTGGGGTGGTTTGGGAGGTGGATGCCTCATTTTGTTTGTTTTCTTTGTGCTTAGGGGCACACACCATTTTTTCTTCTACTTTTTCTTTTGATGGTGGGGGCTTTGGTAGCCTTTTGGATTTTTTATTTTGCTTGGAAGGGATAACATCTTTAGGCTTTTGTGCTTTATGAGTTGAGGCATTGAAATTATTACTTTTGAATCCCATGGATTTGGGGGAAGCTTCATGTTTGAATGATATGTGCTTTTGTTGGTCTTGATTAGGGATTTTAGGGGATTTATGGGTGGAGGGGTTAAAAGTGGATTTATGGATAAATAAATGAGGGGATTTGAGGATAGGGATATTAGGAATTGGGAGGATAAGAAGATTTGTCGATAGGGATATTCGGCGTTGGTAGGATAGGAGGTAAAGTGGATTTAATAGGTATATTTGGAGTTGGAAGTAGTGGAGGTAAATTTGATGGAGGAAGATGAATGGTCACATGCTTTTGCTCATGATATGAAGATGGAGGGATAGAGACATATGATTTGGGGGTGCAATGAGATGCACCGTGTTTGGATGAATGGGTTTTGGAGGATGCATGGATGTTACCAACATGTTTATATTGTTTTCCTTGGGATGTATAGCCAAGGCCATGCAAGGATGGATGGAATATGGTGTGGATGGGCTCTAAGATGCCTTGTTCATGAAGGCCTAAGCCTTTGCCTTGATAGTTCATATGTTGGATTATGCGACATGCGATGGAATATTTTGTGCTTTGGAAACACGACACAAGTCCATTATTTGTTGGAGAAGGATAGGTGGTGGATGGAAGTTGTTCACCTCCTACGAGGGAGCCACTGTGGATAAAAGTGTTTTTTCCAAGTGGATAAGGGGATGGATTTTGAGTGGGATTGGTAGATAGTGTGGGATCAATAAGTTGATCACTAGATGGGATGGGATTAGGGATGGGATTAGCTGGGATGGTTAGATCTTGATTAGGATAGGAGGTTGATGTTTCAACAGGCTTTAGATTTGACTCTTGACATAGCTCATGTGTTTGGATAGAAGTGGAAGTGATTTTGATAGATGTGGTGGGTGCTTGTATGCATGCATTAGGTTCTTGGCTTATGGGTTCTTGAACATGGCTACATGATGGTTCTTGAGTTATGATAGGAGATTGTTCAAGAGGTTTGGTGGGTGTTGGATTGCATGAGGGTGTTTGATTCCTTTCTAATAGCTAATGGATGACATCCTTCATGAGTGTATAGTTTGAAGAACAATATAATGGATGGATAATAAGGGTGGATGGTGTAGGATTAGGATTGGTATTGGATAGTTGGGTGATGGGATTGAGTAGTGATGGTTCTTAGATGGGTTCAAGGATAGGCATTGGATTAGATGGTGGTGTTGGAAGGGTGGGGGATTTGGGGGATTCTATAGCTTTGCTTTCATTTTTTGCTGATGTTCTTTGGAGGAAATCCCACAAGGATTCTTTGGATGTAGTGGGCTTAGGATTTGGAAGATTTGATGGTGGATTAGATGGTGTATGGGTGATAGGGGTTGGTGGATTGGGAGATACATAGGGTGATGGATTTAGGGTGATAGGGTTGGAGAGATATTGTGGTGGGGGTATTGGAGGATAGGGATTAGAGGATGAGAGATTCGTATGGGGAAATGGTTGTTGTCATAAGATTTAGATTTCAGCCATGAGGTGTGCTAGATTGGTTTTCCCTTGATCAAAGTTAGCATTAAAAAGGCTGGGGATGGATGAGTTAGAGGTATTGATTGGTTGGATAAGTATGTGATGCAGAGGTAAGAGGACCAAAACTATCCTCAATAACATTAACAAATCAAAGAAATAATCCAATTGCTTTGGTCAGGTTGAATAAAACATTAATACATACTTTTCATCCAATTTTCATGAAGATCCAATAGTAGGAGAGAAAATTATGACTCTTTTCCCAAAACTACAAACCCTAGGCAGCATTCAAACCTGCCTTCACCAAAAATGCCATAACTTATTCAAATATTAATGAAATTTGATGAAACAAAAAGAAATGGAAAGTAGACTCAATACTCTTTCCAACCATATATGGCTTGCTCCTGTATATGTCCTTACAAAACTGTACCAAATGCTGCAACAGGACTGTTGCAGGGAAAATCAGAAAATTACAGTCCATAAAACACTCATATCTTTCACAAAACTAAATAAAAATGCATGGGACAAGAAGAAAATGGAAGGTGGTTGAAGGATATAACATTTTCAATCCATTAGGCATCCATTCAATTCCATATAGGTCCGTACAATAGCAAAAGACAGTAAATTTCTGAAGGAAAATACAGGAAAACATTATTTTTTCTCATTCCATGCTCAAATCTTCAACCACCCACGAATTCTTCATGGTTACAAGGCCTTTTAAAGGCATTAAAACATGTCTCTTCAGTTCATAACTGATTTGGAGCGAACCAAGAGCCAAATGACTCTTCACCTTCCAAGTTTGCATCTTTTTTCTAATTTTACATTGACAACCTTTACATGGTTTGCAATATTTTGTATTTTTTAAACTCCTAATGACCTAAACACATAAAAATGACTTGATAAACCTCATTACAATGTGGAAGCATACAAATTTAATCAAACTCAAAGATTTGTCCAGGGCAATATTAATTTGCCAAAGTGCTCTTGCACCAGTATGATGGCATAGTTGTATAAGGGAATGAAGATTGATATGAGGGTAAATGTTGATATGATGGAGGTTGATATGAGGTTGATGGGATGGATATGTAAGATGTTGAAGGTTGATATAAGGTTGATGGGGTGGATATGTAAGATGTTGAAGGTTGATATAAGGTTGATGGGGTGGATATATAAGATGAAGGTAGGTATGATGAAGGTTGATATGATGAAGATGGGGTAGGGTTTTGGGATTCTCCAATGATGAGGTGTGCTAAAGGGATATCTTTAATGATGTTTTTGCATTTCTCCTTAGTGATAGGATCAAAATCCTCATAGGCATATTTAATTCTTTGTAAATGTTGCATTGCCACATAAGGATCCATTTTGTTGGAGAGATATGAGATGAAATGGGGGATAATGGATGAATGTGATGTTGGGGATCAAATTTCAAGACCTTAGGATGATTTGTTTTGATTTTGATTTGATGGATAATTGATGCTTCTCTATGCTTAAGGTAGACTAATGACACTTAAGCAATAGAGTTGATTGGGTTGATTGTTGATGACTTACTTAAGATAGACTAATGATCTCAAGCAAGTTTTTGACAAAGGTTGATGATGATCCACTAAGGTCTTGATTTTTGATTGGGTTGATTTGGATTTGGATTTTGATAATGATGTGGATGATTGTGATTGGGATTGATTTTGGATGAAAGATTGATGGAGGATGAAGGAGACTAAATCCTTAACCAAAGTTTGATTTACAAAGGATGATTATTGATTAAGGATTAAGGGTTGGGATATTTGATTTTGGAGATAGATGTGTTTTATTAATGATGAGGTAGATGTGATTAGGATAGGATTGGATTGAATGATTTGGATGAAAGTGATAGGTTGATTGAATGATGATGTGGATAAGATAGATGGTTAGGATGATGAAGATAGACTATAACTAAGGATGAAGTGGATTAGGATGAATTTGATTAAGCCTAAATAAAGGGATTGGATAAGCTCAATTGATGGGGTTTGATAAATGGGGGGTGGTTTAGTGGTGTGGGGAGGAAAACCCAGCCCGACGTGAAAATTTGATTTTTGGGCATGGATGAAGAAGGCGCTAAAACAGATGGAAATGGCACTAAAATAGAGGAAAATGGTGCTAAGAGATAGATAGATGGTGCTATAGGATGAATAGATGGCGCTAAATAGAGGAAAGAAGGCACTAAATAAGTGGTCCGATGTTGAATGTTGTTGTATTTGATTGGGAATTTGGATTTTTCATGGCAAGTAGACAAAAAATAAGCAAAAAAACACAATGGCAAAAGGTTTTGTTGTTAAAAATATGAAAGATTTATCAAGCAAGCACAACATAAGGCAAAGCAAGGACAATACTTGTTGAGTTCCCACTTGGATTTCTCCATCCACACTTACTCAAAGTGGATAACTTAGAAGCTTGGTGACACTGGCTCCCCCTTACATGGCACTCACTTCTCGAGTACACCAAGCTTTGAATCCCAAAAGATGCACAAATCTCAAGGGATTTTGTTATCTCTACTTTGAATTGCGAGAATGTGGGACGGCTTTAGAGGTCTGACCTCCTGCGCCAACAAGTAGAAGGATTTTGGCCTCTAAAACAAATATTCATAGTGGGGGAACATTTAGAAACTTGACGCTCATTCTTGCAGTAGTGACCCACTTAAGAGCCTATCCCAGACACTTACATCAATCCTTTTGCAAGGAGAGATTGGGGTTGACGTAGCACACACACAAGTGTGTGGATGCTAGGGAACTGTCAGAATGAGAATACGTCACCAAGAAGCTTTAGCTTTCGCCTAGGCCTTTTATATAGCAGACCAAATGAAAAGCACCAGTTGAGGTTACCAATGAGTTCTCCTTGTGGATGTGTCTCAAGGGCAAGCCCCTCCTAAAGAGAAAAAGAGAGTAGAACCATTTCTCTTCACCCAAGATCCTTTTGAAGGTGAGGGGAGAGGATACTTTGATTTTATCCCTTGGGTCTAACACAAGTGTGCAAGCGCACAAGACACGCCAAACAAAGATTCTATGTTCTTTTAAAAGCCCAAAATGAAATGTGCCTACGATTGTTTGCAAGCAAGCTTTGTTTTAAGTGCACTAAAAAAGCAAATGTTGTCTATGCTAAAAACACAATGTTCATTTTAGTGCACCAAAAGAAGATGTGTCTAAGCTATCAAAACTCTGCAAAAACTATTAGTAGTTTCAATTTTGATCTTAGACAAATGTTTTTAATACCTGTAAAGATGAGTTAGATTCCTGCACATATCCTGAGAAGATGATATAGAAAAAGGTGCCAAAACAGAGATAAAAGGAGTTAAAATAACAGATGGCACCACAAATTTGGCAAATGGCACCAAAATAGGAAATGGCACCACGGCAAGGGATGGCGCCAAACTAGAGGATGGTGCCAAAGCATAGGATGTCACCAATCTAGAGGAAGGCGCCACATAATGATAAGAAGGCACTAAAATGTTCTTGTTGCTTTTACCTTGTCGTTTGGATAGGATAGCACTGATCTGGGCTCGGATAGAGCCAATATGGTGCAGTGTTGCTCAAAGCTTCAAAAAAGACAAGTTTAGTTGCAATATATTTGTTCAAACAAGGTTAGTAGTTGTTTGCTACAAAAAAGACATTTAGAATACTGGTTAAAGTGCTAAAAACAAATCTCTAAACAAGCCAACCAAACAAGGGTTAGACAATAAGATGTTGGATAGATTTTAGGAAAATTTTGACATAGTTTCCCCTTGTCTCTCTGTGTTTTCTGCAAAAACTTAGAGCTAAAAATGCTAAAAATACTAAAAATGCCAAAAAATAAGAAAAAGAAGAAAATATCTAAGGCTAAGATGAGTTTGGTTTGTCGTGCTGGAATGGTGCCACAATAGTCAGAGATAGCACCACTATATGCGGAAATGGCTCCACTGCGTGGAGGAATGGTGCCAAATAGAAAGTGTTTAGTGCCATGACCTACAAAAAGCACGTTTTCTACAACAAAACACTCACAAAAATGTTAGATAGGGACCTTGTGGGTCCCACCAGGCGTGCCAAATGAAGACAAGAAAAACTTCAAAGGTAGAAAACATAAACTAAATGCATAAAAACACAAGTTTATACCTTCAAATCTGATCCCTCTCCTTGATAATGTGGAGGAGCTTGCACCCAAGAGCTCCTAGCTTTACCCACATAGATGATAGTTGGAATGTGGATTGCTCTTTGACATTCAACACAATATGATGAGGATAATGGATTTAGATGGATGGAGATTAGATGTAGATAGAGAGGCTAGAATGATTTTGGCATTATGAGGTTAAGATGAGGTGAGAAGATAGAAATTTTGGCATAGTGATGATAGCATGAAGAAGTTATGAAAATGGCTTGGGTGAGGGTTCTATTTATAGATTTTTGATAAAAGGATGGAGGGTGAGGATTGAAAGTAAATAGATCAATGGCTAGGAATGCTTGAGGATTAGGGTTTGGATTGGAGTTGTAGTCTTGTGACAAGTGTCACAAGAGGGTTGGGTAGGAGAGATCAAGGGTTAAGATTAGGTCAATGAGATTGGATGGCTCTCATTATTTGTGAATTTTAAATTCACATTGGGAAGGGTGATGAGAATGATGGCAAGAGACACTATGTGGCTTCATTGGTGTTGTCATTGATGGCAACAAAGATCACTTCACACATCCGCAGGATATGGTGTATCTTTACCGAAAGTCAGATTGAAGAATACTTTGGTCCAGTAAGCAAGAACAGAGCAAGCAGCAAGGTCCAACAGTCAGGTCCAGATCTCTTAGAGGAAGTATCTTTGTAAAGTGCGGACTTGGGGAAGTCAAGAGGAATACCTTGACTAATAGATTCTAGGGATTGAGCCTTCGGTGATGAAAGACTGAAGAGATATGAGCATCTAAGTATTGGGGTCTGGTTTGACAGAGTAGACAGAGGAAGAACTGACCAATAAAGCATCAGAATTATTCTGGATGAGATATTGATGGTGATCAAGGTTCTTAAGGTATCATCCATGTTTGGCCGACATGTTAGATGACTTCTATAAGTATCTCCTTGATTCTTATCACTTGGTAAGCAAGGATTCTGCCGACAGACTAGAGTTTGGGAAAACATTGACTATTCTCGATGCCGACTAGAAAGAGGATGAAATCATTTCTGCAGATATATATATACCAGATGGATTTAGATGAAAAAGTATTGTGGTGTATTATGTGGTGTGAAGAAAAGTAGAAGAGCAGTGTGAAGGCAGTAAGACAGGTCCGGAATGTAACAGGATAGCAGCACCTAAGAGAGTAAGAATGAAGTGCAGCAGATCAGTATATTAGGCTTAATTGGAACTGAACCTCAGCATATGTGCATGCTTCTCATCAATTCAAGTATCTTGTTTCCTTGTATAAACTATTGTAGGCAATGAGCCTCTTGTGAGCAGTGTGCTCAGGCAGTGAGCCCTAATTGGCAAGTGCCATTTTGTACTATCTTATTCTTCTAACAGAGAATACAATATTGGGTTAATCACCCCGTGGTTTTTCCCCTAACAGGGTTTTCCACGTCAAAATCATTGTGTTGTGTATTGATGTTATTTCCATTTCATGGTTATGTTTGCTTATTTAATTTAATGTTGCACTAATTGATAAGAAAATTTAGAAAGCTGAAATAATTAAGATAACTAATTCACCCCCCCTCAATTATCAACAATTGGTATCTGAGCTAAGTTCCTCCAAAAAGAGCCTAACAGCTTGAGGAAGATCTGGGAACTCAAATGGATGTGTATACTATGAGGGAACAACTTCAATCTGCCCTAGATGATCATGAGCAATCAAACTCTAAAGTTAATGAATTGAAGGAAAGACTCAAACAGGCTGATAATTTCATAAATGAACTAAAAGGGAAACTGAGTATCTCTATGAAAAAGAGAAAAGATCTACTTCAGCAATTAGCAAGTCAAAGTGAAGACAATGGTACAAATGAAGATCTGAAGGAGAAAAGCAAGTTATGTGAAAAGTTATCAAAAGAGGTCATTATGGTAAGACATGAAATGGAATCATGAGTTATGAAATTCACCCAAGAAATTGAAGAGAAAAGAAAAACTAAAGATGATCTAAGACAATCTCTCAAGGAGAAGTTAGAAGACCACCACAAAATGGATAGAATAATCAGGGATCTAGAATCTAATCTTGAAGAAGCTAGAGATAATGAAGAACAACTTGAGAATCAGATTGACACTCTTAAAAGGGATCTTCAAACAACAAATGAATACAAAGAAAAATTCAAGATAAGCTCTGCTCAACTTGAAGTTCTTCTTCAAAGCCAAAAGAGGGTGGATGACAAGCAAGGCTTGGGGTATGAAAAAGGTGAAAGCTCTGGATCTGGTCAAAAGAACTCAAGATCAGAACATCCAAGAAACAGGCCTAGAAAACCTCTGATAAGACAACTAAATGCTCAAAGATATCCATCTTTCAATGGATACTGCCACAACTGCAACAACTTTGGTCACAAAACAAATCAATGCAGAAAAAGAATGAATCAGACTAATACATCATTCTTTGGACAATGTTTCAATTGCAAAAGGTATGGTCACAAATCCCATGAGTGTAGAAACATACAAATAAACAATTCATTAAATGGTAGATGCTTTGCATGCAATAGAATGGGACATATGGCTAATCAATGTAGATCAAGGGGATATCAGTCAAATATGCAAAGAAATGTTGTCTGCTACAGTTGCAATAGATCCGGTCATATTGCCAAATTTTGTAGAAGTAAGAATCAAGACAAAAGGGGTCTGAAACAGTATAATCATAGCCAAGACAAAGGAAAGGGAAAAGTAAACGTGGATGAAATTCAAAGGGAAATGAATAAGATCTGGGTGAAGAGAATCATAGGGACTGTTGGGGATGGATCCGCACCAGAATCTGGTGCTGATAATCCTTCCGAAAATTGAATAGATGAGCTCTGGCTCAGGGGGAGTCACTAAGAAAAACAAATCCCCCAGCCAGTCAATTGGTGCCTGAAATTGGCACATGGGAAGTTGCAGAATAAAGGGATTCTCAGAGAAACATCTAAAGAAAGCTTGGTAAAGATATGAAAGATCCGCAGGAAGATTTGAAGAGTCTAATCTTCCAAGATTGATCCAGTTTAACAGTCATCCAGTAAAATAGGATTATCACAGTTAAATCCGGTATGATTCAAATTTGAGGCATCTTGTTATGTGGATAGATCAAGTGTTTGGGGAAAGTAAGATAGTTTGTTATTAATCACCAAGGATAACTCTAAGTATATCTTAGTGATCCGGAAAAAAAATCTTTCTCAAAATAAGAACCAGGTAACCGGAATAACTTGAGTTACGCATTTATTGCAATATGAAATTAGGGTTTTCCCAGAAATAAAAAGGCTCATTCGTCTGTCATTTGCACATTTGCATTCAAGAAGAAGAGAAAAGGAGCTCTGCAACAAATTATCTCAAATTCTCAAAAGATCAACCGTTGAAGTCGATTCATCCAGTAAATTAATTCGACTCATTCAGCAAACCCTAGAAGCATAAAAGGTATTTTTTGTTGTTGAAAATCTCTTTGTAAATCTTTTGAAGATGGCTACTCCAAATGTTGTAAAGATTTCTGATAGGCCTCGACCCAAATTTAAGAAACATCCTTACAAATCTCTAGAAGTGGATCCCTTAGGGGATTTTTCCAGCATTTCGCATGGGGTTTTACATGTAGAAGACGTTAGGGTTTACATTCACGCAAACATTGAAGATTTTGGTGAATCTAAGCTGATTGACATCTACCACGAGGAACTAATAGATGAATCTTTTGAACTAAAACCTCAGTATAAGGCCATCCAAGATAAACATTTCAGTCAGTACATCCATTTTCCCTATCTTGAAGAAGATGAGTGGGTCCGGTATGTGTTGAGTAGAGTGCATGATAACTTCTTATGGTTGAATAAACCATTCAAGATCACCAAGGATGCAATTAGGGCAGTAACCGGTTTACACTCTTCCAGAGGGTTACCTGTTCTCAAATCTGTCAAAAACCAAACTATGACTGAGGCCACCGGATCAAAATTTGATAAGAGAGCAATGACCATAGAAGATATCACTGATCCAGATATCAAATTTGCATCTATGATAATTGGCTATAAGATATATCACTCCAGCAGGGAGAATTTAGTATCTAGAATTGCTGTGTATACTGCTTAAGAAATGTTGAGAAAGAATGCAGATTATGATCTCTGTGAACTCCTTCTAAGCCAACTAATGGAAAACTTACAAAAGATCAAGAAGGACAAAAAGAACTCTTTTAAGTATGGTGGACTGATATTATTTTTATTTTTCTACTTTATGAATGAGCTGCCCGAATCCAGTGGTTGGGTATGGTAGAATGACAAACCTGTTGCAATTCAAATCAGAGATTACTTGCATGGGCTTAGGGATGCTAAGGCCAGAAATACAGCTCTGTGGGGTTACTTCAAGAACTTTCAAAATATGATGCAAACCAGGGAAAGAATTCCCCAATCATTGGTTGAGAAGTACAAAGATACAGTGTGTTTCATGGTTAACACTGATCAATGCCTAATGGAGGCAGTGGAGCCAAGGACAGTCTGGATCATGCCAATGGGGTATGAAGTAGATGAGAAAATTGTAGAGTTGCACATCCAACATCTGCTGAGCCAGCCCGAAGACCCTAAGGTAGAAAGATTTGGAACCTTCCAAGAGCTGAGTGTAAAAGTTCATGTGGAACTTAGACAGCCTGAAATCAAGAGGAAAGTGAGAAGGGAAGTTGAAGAAGTTGCCAAGAGTCATGGAATCTCAAAAGAGGCACTTGATGCCCACAGAGAAAAGATGGAAAGAGCAGAAAAAGAAAAGGAAGAAGCAGAAAAAGAAAGTGCTCCGATAAAAGCCCCCTCCCGGACCAGATCTTCTAAGAGCTCTGCACCTACAACTACTAAAATCTCAAAGGCATCTAAACCGGAAGCAAAATCATCATGTAAAGCAGAGAAAAGAACTAAAACAAAGGCCACAAGGTCTTACATCAGTCAAAAGGATGATGAAGAGACAGAATCAGATGAGGAAGTAAAGAAAATGAAAAAGAAAAGGAAAACATCCAGTGAACCCTCTACTGAAAAAGTAACAGAAGAATTTGTTGAAAGGCCCACTCTGTCCTTAGATGATGTAGTTAAAACAGTTACTATGGATGGGAACCTGCAACCAATAACAGAATTCTATGATGCATATAATGATGCAGATAGAAAGATCTTGGAGGAAGCCACAGTTAAGTACTTGAACATATACAATAAGGCTTTTATTGAAATCATATCTCTCATTCCCAAAAGCCTAGAGAAGGAATTAGAGATAAGAAAGAATAATGCTAGGGCAAAGGATCTTGAGATCCGGGAACAGATAGTCATTCAGCTCTTTCCTTCAATCACTCTGAAGCAAATGAATATGATCTTCAAAGATTGCAAGGATGAGTTTCGGAGCAAAGCTAGAATGAATCAGCTTATGCTTGGCGAAACTGACAAAATAGGAAAAGAGATAGAAGAGATTCTCCAGAATGCATACAAAAGATTCAACATTCCCATTGTTGAGGACTTAGATGATGAAACCTCTGCCATGGCTGACAAAGAAGAATCCATTAAGACAGTAGCAGAAGAGGCAAAGGAGACTAGTGAAGAAAAAGCTAAGGACTTAGATTCCTCTATTCCGGAAGAGGAAGTCCAAGGAAAAGTAAATCCAGTTTCTCCAACAGACTCCGGATCTAAAGGAGAAGAAAGAATAGAGGAAAAAGAAAAAGTGAAGGGAAGAAAAGTAGATCAAGCTGAGAAGATCACCAGTGACAGTACAGAAGGAAAGAAAACTCTGTCTCCAGCAAGAGACACTGCAGAAACTGTCAAGGATTTCTTGACTAAAGAAATGATGGAGATTGATGAACCGGAGTTACTTCAAGGACCATTTGACTTTGATTCTCTCTCCCCGGTTCAAACAATGAAGATAGAATCCTTTTCCCAAGCAAAGGCTAAAGAGAAACTTTTAAAGTCTCACATGGAAGACTGTGAGCTGCTAGAAATTGCATCCAGTGTGCTCAAAAAGATCATGCCATCCTTTCAGAAGGATTCCTCAGCTTCTTCATCTGGTAATCTCAAGTCTCTTGTTAGTTCTGTCAGCAATCATTTTGAGTTTTTAGAGAAATCAGCTGAGGTAAAGGTCCGAAAAGAGTTTTTGGATAAGAGATTCTCTGAGTTACAAGGCCTTATAACCAATGATAGGAGAAATATGGATATTGGGATAAAGAGCTTAGAAAATGCTCTTAAGGATGGAGGAGAAGTATATAAATTTTGTATATCCTAGACTAAAGTAACAAAGGATATTGAGAAGAAAGTGAAAGAACAAGAGGATAAATTGTCAAGCCTCTCTCAGAATTTTGATCCTCTCACTGTATCCATAATAAACCAGAAATGTCAAACTATTGTAATCATGAATGAGATTAAGAAGCTTGAGAAGGAGAGGAAGAACATATTAAGCAGAATGGGTGAACTTAGAGGGATGATTATCCCTAAATTAGAGGCCATGCATGAGGCCCTAACTGATGCCCAGACCATAGCCTGAACTAGTGATCCAACAAATCTTAAGAGGGCAGAAGCTTTTGCATTCCTATTGAGAGGTCACATCTCAATTTTGGACAGGATGAAGTAGAATTGGGCAACATAATTTGCCTAGTTGAAGACATCTTTTTCTAATATACTTCAATATATGTAAGTGTATCCTGTATTTATACTTATGCGGCTAAGTATAGTTGATTTTTTTTTTTGGATTGTTGGTGTGCGGATTCTACTCTTTTACATTGATGTCAAAGGGGGAGTGAGGAGCAGTGAAAAATGTGGAATCCAACTAAGGGGGAGCTCCAGAAAAATGTACATTAGAACAGAGCATCAACCAAGGGGGAGTGCAGTGTGACACTTAGTCATTTTCACTAAGTGTTGCCATCAATGCCAAAAGGGGAGATTGTTGGCAAGAGACATTTGTGGCTTCATTGGTGTTGTCATTGATGGCAACAAAGATCACTCCACACATCTACAAGACATGGTGTATCTTTACCAGAAGTCAGATTGAAGAATACTTTGGTCCGGTAAGTAAGAACAGAGTAAGCAGCAAGGTCCGACAGTCAGGTCCGGATCTCTTAGAGGAAGTATCTTTGTAAAGTGCAGACTTGGGGAAGTCAAGAGGAATACCTTGACTAATAGATTCCAAGGATTGAGTCTCCGGTGATGAAAGACTGAAGAGATATGAGCATCTAAGTATTGGGGTCTAGTTTGATAGAGTAGACAGAGGAAGAACTGACCGACAGAGCATCAGAATTATTCCAAATGAGATATTGATGGTGATCAAGGTTCTTAAGGTATCATCCATGTTTGGCCGACATGTTAGATGACTTCTATAAATATCTCCTTGATTTGTATCACTTGGTAAGAAAGGATTCTGCCGACAGACTAGAGTTTGGGAAAACATTGACTATTCTGGATGCCGACTAGAAAGAGGATGAAATCCTTTCTGCGGATATATATATACCAGATGGATTTAGATGAAAAAGTATTGTGGTGTATTGTGTGGTGTGAAGAAAAGCAGAAGAACAATGTGAAGGTAGTAAGACAGGTCTGGAATGTAATAGGATAGCAGCACCTAAGAGAGTAAGAATGAAGTGCAGCAAATCAGTATATTAGGCTTAACCGGAACTGAACCTCAGCATATGTGGATGCTTCTCATCAGTTCAAGTATCTAGTTTCCTTGTATAAACTATTGTAGGCAGTGAGCCTCTTGTGAGCAGTGTGCTCGGGCAGTGAGCCCTAATTAGCAAGTGTCATTTTGTACTATCTTATTCTTCTAACAGAGAATACAATCTTGGGTTAATCACCCCGTGGTTTTTCCCCTAACAGGGTTTTCCACGTCAAAATCCTTGTGTCATGTGTATTGATGTTATTTTCATTTCATTGTTATGTTTGCTTATTTAATTTAATGTTGCACTAATTGATAAAGAAATTCAGAAAGCTGAAATAATTAAGATAATTGATTCACCCCCCCCCCCCTCTCAGTTATCAACAGAGAATTAAAATGAATTAAAAATTCATTTCGGGGGAAGAGTTGGATATGACAAGTTAGATGTGAATTTTTAATTCACACATGGGGAAGAGTTCCCTTCATGGGGAAGAGTTTCCATTAATTGAGACTAAGACAAATACGAAGGTCAAGGACACATGTACACTTACATGTGTAAGAGGAAGATGTGACCCTTTGAATAAAAAAATAATTTTTATTTAAAGTGTGTGGGAGAAATGTTTAATTAAGTGTTTAGCTTAATTAATTTAGGTCTAGGGGATAGGTAGGCTAGGGTAGCTAATTAAACAAGAGACGCATTGCGTCATGTTCTTGTCATTGTAATGTTGAATAAAATGAATGACATTGTAATTGATTAATGTAAAGATTGATTGCCTTGCCTTGTATAGACTGTTAAATGCGTGGATAGCTGTTATCATATATATGGTTTATGTCGTGTGTTTTGTAGACAGAAATTTTCAATTTTTTTGTTGTTGTGATAGTTTTCAAATTCATGGCAAAAAGTGGAACTAATGTTAGTTACAAGTTTCAACTATGTATACATTTTGGAATATTGAAACCTCATTCTAGTGCCTCTAGGATTGGTCTGGGGAATTATTGGCATGGTTGTTTTAGGTGCTTTCTCACTCTATGCCAATTTGCTACTTGCAAATTTGTATATTATAGATGGCCAATGCTTTATTAGATATAGAGATTTAGTTGGTCATGTATTTGGTGCGTACTTAAACACTCACCCTTGTAATATAGATTATATACAAAACTATGTGACTTGTTTGCTCTGCAACTAATTGAAAAATAATAATATTATTACATTATTTCTTGAGTTTATAATATGAATACAGTTTGCCAACTCTGGTTTTTTATGGACATAATATAGTTTCCTTCTTGCTTTTTTGGTTCTAACAAATCAAATCATAGGAAATCATCAATGTTTGTTTCTATAACTACATAATTTGATTATTCTATAACTACATAATTTGATTAGAAAATATGGAGGGAAAATAGAGGGATTAATTTATATCTTGAATGTATGATTGTGAATTCTACCCAATTCGGACAAAACCATGAAAAGTAATTTGAAGGTTTGGGTTAATCAACAAAAGTTGAAGCTTTTGCCCCAATGCATCAATGTTGTAAGATATGCCACAAGAATGTACATTTTAAAGGGAGGTTGCTCAACAAAATAGACTTGCCTTACCTGTAGAAGCAATATGCATAGAAATCGTATGCTATATACTGCAATGATTGTAACATGTAGGAAATAAATGGCATAGCTGAAACCATTAATTACCAAACAATAGATTAAAAAGCAGTCCATGTTTCACAATCCATAAGTAATATGGCACTCATGGAAATTGTGCCATGTAAAAACTAATTCGTGGAGATTGCATTCTCCACATCCATACCATGGGTTGAATGAATTTGGCTTTGCGAGAAACATCATGAGCTCCTGAACCTGCCAATTGTTTAATGGGGGTGGGCAGAGGTCGATGTTGCACCAGCTATTTATATCAGCTAGCAATTGAAATGGGTAACTAGGACTCCATGGTAAACCCAATTATAATAGCCAAGACTTAGGGTAGGGGAAAACCCAAGAGCATAACTAACCAAAAGATAAATTAATGTTGTAACCCACATAAATTCATTAATGTCCACATAGTTTCAAATCTTCTACAATTTTGGAATTGAATAAGATAGCCTAAAGATTAAGTAACTGCAATACAAATGTTTATTTGCAGCAAACACCTTCACCCCATTTCATGCCCAAGGTTGTTGGTGAGGAAATAGTTGAATATGTCTACCAAGGCATCTGCAACCACAACATCTAACAAAATTCCAATATCCTTTATGCTTTGATGGATGTCCATACCATGATCCAAGTTGGATTGGCAACACCTATATTTTACTTGTAACATAAGAAAGCACGTGAACCATTTGACAAAATTCCTCAAGCGAATGTGCACAAATTGGATTTTTTGGAAAGGCTTTGAAAACTTTCAGGCAAATGCAAACGGCGGGTGTAAAGTCAAGCTCTAAAACCTTTTGCCAGTGTCTTCCCTTCCTATGCCAGAATGGAAACTTGGGAAGAGATTATGGAGTTCCATCAAAGCATCTAGCCGAAGAATTTATGATTGAATCTGGTAGGGATGTCAGTTGATTTGAGTGAAGATCTAGAGTTGTGAGGTTTTCAAGACTCACCACCACTTTAGGCAATGTCTGCAGGAAAAATTTGCTTTGATTTTAGCACACAGATTCCTCAATCAGATAAAAGCGAAGAAAACCATGAGTGATAGTAAATAAGCCTATAAAATTTGCCATAAAGATTCCTACAAAGAAGCTTTAATTGATCTTTGTTACCTCGAGGTTGTTATTAGAGAGATCAAGCTTGACAACTGTGGAGAACAATTTCTGGAGAGAGTCTGGCAGGCTGTGGAGCATAAGTCCACTGAGATCAAGCACGGTAGCCACCATTCTTAATTTGATTTGTTGTACCGCTACTGCAATTTTCTCCTCGATTTCTTGCACCGGTGATTTCTTCTCAGCTTCTTGCGCCGACAATTTCTTCTCCTCTGATGGCTTTATGTTGCTCTTCGGTGATCCGCTTAGGGTTTTTCCATCGACTAGGAGACTGTCGTAGATTTGGTGTAATTTATGTAGCTGAATCATAGTCTTATGCAAGAGGCTTTCCTTTTTTGCATCCTTTTTAGCCTGAGACTCCATGGCTTCCTGCGCACATATAGAAAAACTCTCACTTTCAAGAAAACCAACCATTCTGCCACCATTATTGAAAGCTATTTACACATAATTCAACTATTGGAATTTAACTGTATGATTTTGAGTTGAAAATGTTATTGTAAAAGGAGAAGAGTTATTTCTAATAATTATGAACAATCAAATTTTGTTGAGGGAAAAAAGAAAAACTTTAAAATGCGAAATCTTTGCTCTCATGAAAAGAATTCAAAAATTCTTTTGACATTCAAGCAACCAAAAAAATGTAAATTTGTAAAAAGTAAAATTCTCTGATATTAAGTAGGAAATAAAAAAGGCTTAAATTTATAACAGAAACAGGTGCCTTCAACCTGTAAGCAGAAAAAACCAGAGACAAACTTCCTACAATTTATAGTATTTCGTATACAATTTAGTACCCTGAGATTTATTTAGAATGCAATTTGGTACTGAAAGGCCGTCCACGGAGCACAAGGCATTTGAGAATGTCATTTGAATTAACATTTTGTTGGATTTTAGGAATCCATGGAGTCAAATTTTGACCCAACAGATTCACAAACCCCATAGCAGAAACGGCAGAAACTCCATCAGGATTCACAAATCCCACGGAATCTGAGCCCTCCATTTCTAAATTCTTGGCTTCAATGGATTCATCAAAATTCTCAAGCTTCATCTTTTGATCCTGCAAATCCATGGACATGGAAAGGTGAAAAGCGGTAAAATGTTTGCTCTTTCTGTGGCCGGCACCGACAGGGATGTTGCACACATGCTTCCTCTGGCGGTCTAGTAGCGCCTGCAGTTCTTGCAGAAATGCCGTGGCTGATTTACGTTATAATTGTTGAAGTAGCAAAATTTCATCTCCAAGCTGTGACAGCGAGGACAAGCGACTGGTTTTTCGGGCTTCAGTGGGACTTTTTGCTCATATGCCTCGATGTTGCAAGAAATTTTGCTTTTCTCCTCAGAATTTTTTGGCTTCTTCAAAGATTTTGCTCCTCTGTCGCTTAAATTGCAGAGACTTTCAATTTTTCCTTGAATATTTTCCAAATTTGCTCCTTTGTCTCTCAAATCGCACAAATTTTTGCCCTTCTGGTGAATATTTTTGGTCATCTTCAAAGATTTTGAAGAATTCGAAGCCATTTCGCCCTACGCAGGCCACTTGCGAGAGTTGTTCTCCTCCTGCGAGGATTCATCACAAACACAAACAGAGATCATGGCTCCGAACAACTTGATCGAGAAATTGTGTGTTCCGTCAACATTTGCAGAGCTTGTACCTGTGCCAACTGGCCAACTAGCAAACTTGGTACTTGAAAGTAGATAAAAAAGAAAAATTTAAAGTTTCAATTATACTCTGAATTTTAATATATTTAAAAAATAAAAATCCCATTTTTCACCATTAATGTTCACCTAATTGACTAATAGCAGAAGAGATAAATTATATTTATTAAATCAGTAAATAAAAAAATAAAATTTCAACTTTAGGATTTTGCCAAATGAATTTAATACTAGATTCCTATTGGTCAACTAAATTAAATTAATTGCATCACATGGATGCATTAGTAATCCTCTCAAAGGTAGGAACTAATAATTGCTATTTAATCAACTAGGCTAGGTTTAAGTTAATTAGTAGGGTAGATTAATTAAATAAGTATGGTTTATTTAATTAATAAGGATTAGAGAGATGGACAAATTAACTAAAAAAATATTGAGAATATTTATTTAATTAATGACGGATAGTGTTGTAAGGTCTAGTGATAAATTAAATGAATTAATTGATCACAAAGGATGGATAAATAGTTAAGGGTAGATGATTAGGGATAAATTAATTAAATAAAATAAATTTATTTAATTAATAGGAGGGATAATTGGTTGTGTAGAGATATGGGAAATTGGTTTGCGGAGCAAGTCAATTTTAGGTGTCTACAATTCCTTCGGTGTGATGTTATCAATTAATGGCAAGGCCTTAGATGCCTCAAATACAAGTGATAGATGCCACAAAATGGGGGTGTTTAGTCCTTAGGAATCCCACACCCTACTGCTAATGTTGTATGGCCTAGTTTGAGGTCTGTTACAACAGATAACTATAGAAATCTCCTTCAAACTACTGTTGAACTGTAATATAACCCTGTCAAGGCAGATATAGATGTTTGGCGCCCAATATTGAGGTTGAAAGTTGCATCTAAACACCTCCAGAAATCAATGCAACATGGTGTGACCCAGCTAAAGGAGTATGGCTAGCATGAAGTGTAGAAACACTCCCAAAAACATCCACAATCTCTTCAATCTACAGTGCAAAGGTCTTCAATGGCTGCTCACAAAGAGATTGGATATAACCCCATCAAGAAAAACCACTAAACTATCAATCAAAGCACTGGCGTAATCTCTGGTTGAGACTACTAGCAAACCCTTCTGATGATGTCTTTCAACCATGAAGAGAGTGTGATCTACAGAGGTCTTCATCCCTGCAAACCCTTGTTTCCAGCTCAAAGCCAAAGCTCCAAACTTGCATGACAATATTGAGTGAATGAATGAATGAGAGAATGACCTCTCTCTTTTTCTTTAGTTCTCTCTTTTCCCAACATCCAAGGAGAGTATTTTATTATTTTTATATTTATTAACTTAAAATCCCCTTATACCTCCATGAGATGGGCGCCCCCACATAAACCTAGCACATTCAATTTTAAAAACAACTTATGACTCCATTAACACAAGTTTACTTTATAAAATAAAGCAACTCATATTAAATTAATATAAGTTAAATCTTTAATTTAACTTAATATCTCGACATTAAATATATCATTCCTCGATCATTTTGAAAACCGTGTGACATGTGCTAGATATTCCAACCTGCAATGCTAAATATGAAAATGTCGAACAAACTCCACTGGTGACCCCCTGCCTGACTTACTATAAATAGTAAGTCCTAGAAAATATGTCCAAGACACCCTTGGGAAGGGAAAATAAACTCAACCCATCATCTAATTGTGCTAGAGCTACTGGAAAGACCCCACCAAAGTTCCCTAATCAACCTCCATTAGTCTACGGGAACCCTAGAATAGGCTAACTGCTCCACCTGTCGAACTATCTAAGAAGGGAACATTGCAATCCGCCCTCCCCAAAATTGATTGTCGTCAAGCAATCTCAGCTTGGGATGCTATAATATTTGCTCACTCTCCCAAGTTGTATCCTGTACTGGCAATTTCTTCCATTTAACCAGGTACTCCTTGATGATCCTCTTCTTGAGATTCCTCTCCCAAGTGTCAATGATAGCCTCTAGTATCATGATTAGCTTTCATTCCTCATCCAATGGTGGTAACTCAGATGAAGGAACAACATTGTGCCCAAGTGCCTTATTGAGCCTAGATACATGAAATACATTGTGTACTCTTCTGTTAGCTGGTAGTTCAAGCTCATATGCAACTTCTCCCACTCTCCTGGACACTCTGAATGGACCATAGAACCTAGGTTTTAACTTATCTGCTCCAGTCCTTTTGAGAGTGGACTACCTATATGGTTGGAGCCTCAAATAGACCATGTCCCCAACCTCGAAACTCTGCTCTACTCAATCCTAGTCTGCATACAATTTATGTTGATTTTGTGCTTGTTGCAGATTCTCCTTGAGCTCTTTCATGATATTTTGATTTTCTTGCAACATGTCCTTGGCCTTTGGCACCCTACTATCACCAAGTAGCAAATCCATGAAACTAGGGGCATCATATCCATATAGGGCCCTGAATGGAGTCATCTTGATAGACATATGATATGTTGTATTGTAATAGTACTCCCCAAGGTGTAGCCACTTAATCCATGTTCTCTATTGCCCTGAGACATAGTTTTTGAGATACCCTTCCACCCATTTGTTCACTATCTCTATTTGCCTATCTGTCTGTGGGTGGTAACTGGTACTAGGAGTAAGATTAGTGCCACATAACCTAAACAACTCTTTCTAAAAGAGACTTAGGAACTTGTTGTCCCTATCACTCACAACCCCCTTGGGTATCCCATGTAACCTAAAGATCTCCCTAAAAAATAAATCAGCCACCTATACCACTATATAAGTTACTGATATGGTGAAGAACTGTTCAAACTTGGTTAATCTATCAACCACTACGAAGATGTAATCCTTCCCCTATACCTTTGGTAGCCCAGTAATGAAGTCCATGGAGATGTATTACTATTTCTGATTTGGAATGGGCAAGGGCTAAAGTAGTCCAGATGGATAAGTATGTTCATTCTTGTTCTACTGGCAAATAGGACACTCTAATATACTTAAGGACTTCATTCTTAAGTCCCTTCCATGTGAAATGCTCTTGAACCTACCTATGTGTCTTAAAGAATTTGGGATGACCAGCCATAGCGGTGTCACAGAAAGTCCTCAACATTTTGCCCTTAAACTAAGAGTTAAGCACTAGGAATATCATCTCCTTATAAATAATCAAGTCATTGACCACAGAGTACTTGTCATCCTGCACTGTGCCCTCTATGATTCCCACTGCCCAAGAATCCTTAGCATACTATGCTGAAATTGCCTCTCTCCAATCAGGAGAGATCTCCTCTAACAAACACAAGTGAGGTCTCTTAGATAATACATCTACCACTATGTTCTTCTTCCCTTTGACATATGCTATGTCAAAGTCATATGCTTGCAGCCTACTCACCTACTTCTATTTATTATCATTCAGGTCCTTTTGGTTCATGAAGTACTTGATGTTGTTATGATCTATCTTGATGATGAACTTACCTCCAACTAGGTAGGGTCTGAATTTAGCCAGTGCATGCATTATGGCCAACATCTCTCTGTCATATACTAAGTAACTCTTCTCCACACCCCCGAGCTTTCTGCTCTTAAATTCTATAGGGTGTTTCTCCATCAATACTACCCCAATCCCCTCTCCAGAAGCATCACACTCCAGCTCAAAGGGCTTGGAGAAATCTGAGATTGCCAACACAGGGCAAGTGGACATCGACTGCTTGAAGTGTTCGAGACACTTCTATGCTGAATCTGACCATATAAAGGCTCCCTTCTTGGTCAAATCTGTGAGTGGAATTGTAGTTTGTGAGAAGCCCTTAACAAACCTCTTATAGAAACCACATAGCCTAAAGAATCCCTTGAGATGAGAGAGATTCGTAGGTGTAGGCCATTCTATGATAGCCCTTATCTTCTTTGGATCAACCCTCACTCCCTTTGCACTGATAATATGACCAAGGTAAAGCAACTCAGTCATGTCGAAGTCACATTTGGACTCCTTAGAATACAAAGACTCACTCTCCACGATGCTCAACACCTCCTTCAGATGCCTCATGTGCTCTTCCCATGTTTTACTAAAGATCATAATGTTGTCAAAGAAGATCAAGACAAACTTCCTCAACTATTTTCTGAATATTTGATTCATACAACTCTAGAAAGTAATCAGTGCATTAGTCAACCCAAATGGCATCACTAAAAACTCAAAATGGTTGTAATGGCACCTAAAAGTAGTCTTTTCTATGTCCTCTCTCATCCTGATCTGATGATATCCGGACCTCGAGTCAGTTTTTAAAAAGTAACAAGCTCTGTGAAGCTCATCAATCAACTCATCAATGCAGGGAATAGGATACATGTTCTTAATGGTCTTCTTGTTCAAGTCACAATATTCGATGCACATACGTATTGTTCCATCCTTCTTCTTCAAAAGAATAACTGCAGAAGTAAATGGGCTCTTGCTGGGTCTGATGTGCCCCATCTCCAACAATTCCTTGATGGTTTTCTCTATCTCATCCTTAAGCCTCTTAGGATGATGATAGGGTGTAGTAATCACTGGTTTGAATCCATCCTCCAACTCTATAACATGCTCAATCCCTATGTTAGGTGGAACTCCTAGTGGTATACTCTCAAACACCTTACTGTGCTTGGTCAACAACCACTGAGTGTCTGGATGGTGGCTATTTTTCTGCTATTGTGGAACCTCTGGCATGACTAGGCACTCAGTTACCCACTCTACCTGGTCATGTCTGAGCATTCTCTCCATCCTCTTGAGAGAAACTACTCGATGTCCTCCATCTGATAATGCCCTAAGCATGATATTTTTTCCATTGGATTCAAATTTCATTTCCATATTCCGCAAGTTCATAGTGAACCCTCCAATAGTCATCATCTAGTGCATGCCTAAGACCACATTAGTCTCACCAATACCAACTACATAAAACTCATCCTTGAGTTCATACTCATCAAGCCGAATACTCAATCTAATTTTTTTCCTGGAGCATGTGAGTTTGAAGCCATCTACTACCATCACTTTAAAACCCTCAAACTCCTCAGTCTTAAGCCCATGTTTTGCAATCAACCCCCTGTCAATGAAGTTATGTGTTGCACCTGTATCAATAAGAGTGATGATGTGCTGCCCACCAAGAACTCCTCTAACTCTGAAAGAACCAACTTTTGGAAGTTGGAGAGTTGTGCCATCACTCCTTCACCATCACTTCCATCTTGAGATGATTTTTCATCATCATTATCCTCCCTATCAGATTGCTGATCTATTTTTTTAGAATTGGTTTCTTCAGCAGAAAAGTACTCAATTTGTTTTGCCTTTGCTTTGTTAAGGCATCTTTGAGTTGGATCCCATGGCTCTCTACAGTGGAAGCAAAGTTTCTTCCTCCGATACTCATTCAACTGGTCATTACTCAACCGATTGGTCTTTTCTCTTGGCTGGTTTATATCACGTTCAAATGGCTTCTTATCCTTATCTTTTTTGTCCCTATCTTTTTTCATAGCTTCATGTAGAGAAGGTAGATTAAGACCCTTTATCCAGCCTCTCAGTGGATCAGTGAGTCCATCTATAAAGAGAACCATCATTCTACGTTCAAAGATATCAGTCACCATCACCGATAGCTTATGGAACTCAAATATGTAACTCTCTACTAAACCTCATTGTTTAAGTTGTGTCAGTTCCTTAAATTGTAACTCTATGTCCTTGTCAAATCTGTCAATTAATTGCCTAGTGAACTCTGCATAAGATGTAATCTGATCATGACCAAGAGTGATCTTCCCATGGTGCCACCACTCATGGGCAATGTCATCAATATGTAAGGCAGCATAGGTGATTGCCTCCTCTTCTAGAATAGGGCTAAGCTAAAGGGAGCTATCTAGCTTCTGTACCTGAACTCTTGTTGTTGTCTTCCTGACCCATCAAAATATGGAATGTTCAACTTGTTCACCTTCTTTTGTAGCTCATAATTCTGCTATCTACCACCCCTGTTGGGCCTATGTTTCATCCTCAAATCTGAATATTCACGGAAAGACATCTTAGCTCTAAACTCCTCACTAGAATCCTACCAATCTCTAATAATCACGTCCTAAAACTCAAGTTGGGTGGGATCAAGTTCTAGAGTATTGTTTCATGGGGTGAAAGTAGGTATGCCAGGTCCATCATAAGTTGTGTGTTGGTTAACTCCTCTGTTATTAAAATATACTTCCCCATCATTTCTTCTGTCCTCGTCATCTCTGTACCTATTCTTGTCACCATTGTTGTCCCCAACATTGCTCTTGTTATTGTTTCCAGTATTCCCAATGGCCTGGTGTGCTATAAGGTCCACAAGATGATTAAAGTTATTCTGTAACTCTCATTGTCCCCTCGCCAAATCATTTAGAATTTCTCTGGTACTAGGTTCTTCATGATCTCTATCGCCCATATATATATCTACTCTGTCAACACCTACGAATGGGTCAATGTGTGGAGGTACTTACAAGTTTGGTTGTGACATGTTCCTTCTAAGATAGTACTGATGTGTATTGAGTTACATTACTTGATACATACTCTGCATGTTTCTATCTAACCTTATAGGATGGCAAGATGAGTTGTGCTCTGATACCAATGTAATATACACCATGTTTCTATCAGATTTTTGAGACCAAGTTTTTTTCGGTTTGATTTCTTGTTCATTGTTGTATGTTTTGTTTGTTTTTTTTTTTTTGTTTTTGCATATGATATTTGAAAATAGTAATGAAATACAAGATATGCAAAGATACCCATAAATAAATATAGCATCTACACAAGAAAACTTGAATACCTAGATAATAAAATTGCTCAAATATTAATACAATAACATACCCATTTCCATTTCTTCATTGTTGCAAAATTGTAATACAGAGACTAGCAAGGGTTTGATACAAAATATTCTCCAAATGCTCTAATCTCCAAGTATTCCTCCAGTGTGATGTTATCAATCAATGGCAAGGCCTTAGATGCCTCAAATACAAGTGATAGATGCCACAAAATGGGGGGTGTTTATCCTTAGTAATCCCATGCCCTACTATTGATGTTGTATAACCTGATTTGAGGTCTCTTACAATAGATAACTACAGAAATCTCCCTCAAATTGTTGTTTAACTATAATATAACCCTGTCGACGCAAATATAGATGTTTGGCACCTAATATTGAGGTTGAAAACTGCATCTAAACAACTCCAGGGATCAACACAACATAGTACGACCTAGCTAAAGGAGTACGACCAGCATGAAGTGCAGAAATAGTCCCAAAAACATCCACAATTTCTTCAATTTGCAATGCTAAGGTCTTCAATGGCTGCTCACAAAGAGATTGGATATAACCCCATCAAGAAAAACAACTAAACTATCAATCAAAGCATGGTTGAGACTACCAGCAAACCCTCTTGATGATATCTTTCAACCATGAAGAGAGTGTGATCTACAAAAGTCTTCATCCCTGCAAACCCTTGTTTCTAACTCAAATCCAAAGCTCCAAAACTTGCACGACAATATTGAGTGAATGAATGAATGAGAGAATGACCTCTCTTTTTCTTTTGTTCTCTCTTTTCCCAATGCCCAAGTAGAGTATTTTATTATTTTTATATTTAATAACTTAAAACCCCCTTATAAACCTAGCACATTCACTTTTAAAAACAACGTATGACTCCCTTAACACAAGTTTACTTTATAAAATAAAGCAACTCATATTAAATTAATATAAGTTAAATCTTTAATTTAACTTAATATCTTGACATTAAATATATCATTCCTCAGTCATTTCAAAAACCATGTGACATGTGCTAGATACTCCAACTGACAATGCTAAATATGGAAATGTCAAACAAACTCCATCAGTGACCCCCTACCTGACTTACTATAAATAGTAAGTCCTAGAAAATGTGTTTAAGACACCCTCGAGAAGGGAAAATGAACTCAACTCATCATCTGATTATGCTAGAACTACTGGAAAGACCCCACCAAAGTTCCCTAATCAACCTCCATTAGCCTACAAGAACCTTAGAATAGGCTAACTACTCCACCTGTCGAATAGGCTAAGAAGGGGACATTACACGGATTGTTCTCTCGGTTTCTTCCTCAATATTTTTTGTTTCCTCATATTGTACTTTCATATCCTTAATCATTTTTTTAGCTTCTTCAAGGGCTTGTGAAACCTTAGACTTGGAGTCTATCTCTTTTTGAACTTTTGATCTCAGATCTAATTTTTTTCTTTTGAGGGAATGAACCTATTAATATGCAAGATGAATTTCTTCTAAAAGGTCCACCTCTTCATCATCTTCTTCAAAGTCCTTACCTTCCTTTTGACTATCATCTAGAATCTCTATTGCCATGAACATTATTTCTTCTTGATCACCATAAAATTCATCATCACTTTCTTCCATCCCATCATCATATTTATTTAAATAAAGGCTCTTCTTTTGCCTTTGAAATTTATTCCTTCCCTCGAATTGATTTTGATTGTAGTCGTTATTTCTTCTCTCAAATTGATTTTGATTGTAGTCATTATTTCTTCTCTCGAATTGATTTTGATTGTAATTTGCCCTCCCTTGGTGGTTGATAATCTCTTCCTCTATTCATAGTATAGTTTCTATCATAGCCATTGTTCTCCATCCTTCCTTGTGGACACCTAGAAGCAAAATGCCCATATTTTTAACAATTATAACAAATTAAAGAAGACTTACGTAGATACTTACCTATGCCTCTCTTCATCCTCCTCATGAAGTGAGCTTCTTATTCATTCATCTCACTAAGTTCATCATTAGGTTCATATACCTTGTCATTTCCTCTTTGAGCTACCTTGAAAGCTTCCTCTCTCTTCAATGGTTTATCTTCAATCCTCATTTCATAGGTAGTTAGAGTGTCGTGCAAATCATCCTTGGTTAATTCATCCAAGTCTTTCATTTCTTTGATTATAGAGATTTTGGTATCAAACCTTATAGGTAAAGATCTCAATATCTTTCGTACAATAGTTGCTTCCTTGATCGTTTCACCAAGTCCCACCATGGTGTTAACAATTCCATAAACTCGAAGAAAATACTCAGTTATGTTCTCTTCTTCTCTCATTTTGAGGCTTTAAAATCTTTCCTTGTGAGTTTGAAGCTTAGCCTTTTTCACTTTGTCATCCCCTTCATATATGCTTTTTAACTTGTTCCATATTTCCTTCACAGGTTTGCAATGCATCACTGGTAGCACACTAATATCTTGTTGATGACTGCACATACTCAAATACCCCCCTTTTGATATCTTAATACTCAGCCTCTTATCTCTAGATAGAACATTTAGACTTCTACTGGCCTCCTGATCAAACAACGACAGGAACTAGGACAACAAATTAAATAACTCTGTAACAAAACATTCCAGACAATAGAAACTTCCTAGATTATACTCAGTGATAGAAACCCCAAATAAAACTAACTTCAGTGACAGGAATCTTCCAATGACAAACTCAAGCAAATAAATGAAACATAATCTGATAATAACTTTAACATTTGAATGATAGTAATGGGACTACAAGAATTATGACAATAAGAATCTTTTATTTATACTTCACCAATTCAGCCATGGATACGTAAATCTCATGTTAATCCAAGATTCTAACATCCTTACAGAATATAATTTCCAAGGATTCCCACTCCCAAGTTGAGACTACCCTTATTCATATACCTTCTCTATGATTCGATTCTTATTCCCCTACTTCTGTAGATTCTAAACTTCTCTCTCTTTCAATGTTTCTCAGTTTTCACTAGCTTTCCTATCAAACCATCCTCTCCTCCATCTTCTATGAACTCAACCTTTCTAATCCAAAAAGCCCACGATCCAATTAGTTGATTGGTTTCATTCTCCACACATTCCCTTGTCCTCTTGAAATTGATGTTCCTAAATCTCATGACCCTAACAGATGATTGAGTCCTCTCTCTATCCTCTCAGACTCTACTCTCTATTCCCCCCTGTTTGAGGCATCGACCTCCACTATATACCAAAAAACCTTCTCTAATATGTCTTCGTTCTTTTCTTCCCTAGTTGTTTTGTGTCATATTCCAACTTCCTCATGGTAGTTTGCAACTCCTTCCTATTTTTGGGTGTCAATAACTGAATAACTTCCCTTTTGCTAACTGTTCTAAGTAGTTTTCCCTTGGCAGTTTAATGATAGAAACAACTTAACAAAACAAATCATCGACAAATTAAACCAAAACTAAATGGAGAGGTGATGCTCCTGCATCAGACTCCCCAGGAGACAAAAGTAAACATGTGCTCTTGCACATGAGGCTATCATTGAAACGTATCCGCTACTGGTCTCTTCTTCCACAATCGTCTTGGAATCATCATCATGCTTTTCCAACATTGTTGTTTACTACTCTGTTCTTCTCTTATCAATTTATTTCCACTACAGACCATCTTTTTCCAAAGCCTTCTCACCCATTTGGTACAATCAACTTCCAGAAAATTAACACATTCTATTTGTGCTATGTGAACAAAATCATCCTTCCACAGCAAATCAATTTGGACTTCACTAGAGACACTACAACTCCCAATAGCCTTATTATCATCTATGACTTTACATTTCTTTCTAGATTTTCCATTATCAAATGCTAATAAATCAATATCTTCATTTACCTTTTCCTGTATCTCTGCAATAAAACCTTTATAGTCTTTCGATTTCCCAATTGTTGGTACATCTTTACCAAAGCTATTCATAGTCTTATGAAAATCTGCATTCACCATTTCATATTCTCCTTTTGCAAAAACCAAACCATACAACAAATCACACATGACTCCTCCAATCTCAACATAATCCCCAATGTTTTCATTAAAATCTACATATACTATTCGAGACTTGTAATGTCCCCTTGTCACAAATCAAAACCTCTTTACCTTGTTCACAAATTTCAACTTGCAAAAAGAGAACATTAGTACATTTTTCATTTAAAGCCACATATATAATTTACATAATCACATTGCTTTTATCATTTCTATGATCTAATTCCAACTCATAACTTTAGTTCATCATTGGTTACTTTCAATGTACATTACTATCATCAATCTATGATTACTTTTAATGCATATCACTATTACTAATAGTATGATTGCTCTCAATGCACATTATCTATTATTCATATTTCACATGTTATTCTTATGATCACTATCCATATGCCTTGCATATCATTAATATTTCACATGTTACTCTCATGATCATTATCAATATGCCTTGCATATTCTCTATCATGACATTTCACATGATCTATTATTAACTCATGATCTTTATCAATATATATTGCATACTTTCTATCTCTTCATATGTCACTTATTAACAACCTATGAGAGAGATGAGATGAGAGTTGTTGTTATCCACCATGGGGCTCTAATGTCTCCTATCCTTAGACTCAAGTGGTATCCTTAATACCTTTAGAGTCAAGGCCTCTATGAGACTCCTTGGTACTCTTATGATGCCTTACATCAAAGTAGCCAAGGCCATTACATCACTATCCTTGCACTATGGGTACCTTATACCACATGTGACAAGGCCTCTATGTGATAAATATTCTTTGCACTATGGGTACCTTAATACCTCATGCGACAAAGGCCTCTAAATACCCATGAATGGCCTCTTGGCACTTTTCTCTCATTCTCCCATATGAGGTTAATAAGTCACATATTGTTATGGATAATTGTATACAAGATACATCATTATGAATAATTGCATATGACTGTCTATACATTACATTGTTAGTGATGATTGTATATATGTCTCATTTCTATCATAATGATACATGTATGAATAACAACAACAAAGATATATAAATAAATATTCATACTTGTATGGTTATGATAGTCCGATCAGAATATAGAAAGAATGATAATGTAAAGATGTTTACTGCTGATATAGCTTCTGGACTGTACTTGCTTCAATAATCTTGATGGTGGATCTAATTATAATTTCAGATATATTTCTTTAATGTTGTTAGTACTGATAGATACTAATGCCATCACTATATTATTTATTGTTGTTCCTTAATTGGTGTTGTATCTGTTGAATCGCTTACTATATGATATTTATTTGATGATCTACAAATGAATGAAGTATGTTTGATGCCTTGAGGAGAATGATATCCGCTACCTTTATACCATGTGATCTACCTTTTGAGAAGTGGACGTGCCTTTTGAGAGGAACAAATGCCTCTTTAAGAATCAGATCCTTTTTAGAAGATATAATAATTATTATTTGTTAGTTTCTTTGTCTTGCTCTTATTTTGTCTTGATTCTTATTTTGTCCTTTTCCCTATTTTGTCTTTTTCTTCTTGGCCTCAAATTTGACTATGGGAAGGTAGAGAGAGTGATAGGGAGAGATTCTCAATGCTATTCTTTCCAATATTTAATTGGAAAATATCGAGTCATGGCAGGCTTCCCCTCTTGAGATTGCTTGTCCTCAAGCAATCCCTTTTTTTTTTTAACACTTGATTTTAAGATCAATTTTCTTTCCTTTTTTTATTTGAAGTTGCCTCACTTTCTTCCTAAATTTATTTGTTGAGTATGACTTCTATGTTGTGTGCTTGATCTCTTTTTCCACATTTATGTCTGACTTCCCATTTCTCATTACATCTAAAACACATGTTTCCTTTTGCGAGGTCTTTACACTTGTGTCCAGGTTTCCATGCTTCTCTGCAATTAAAACAAAGGTGCTTTTCTTTTAGTTCCTCACGGTCCTTGTAAGGAAGATATGGTTTCTCATGTCTCCTTTCATTCCTTAGGCAAATATGTCCTGATTTCCACGGTTCTGCACATTTACGACATGGATTCTTATCATAATTTTCTTTCTTATGGAGGGTTTTAGTGGAAAATTGCGAGGATTAGGTTTTCTCTAATTGCATTGTCATATCTATGGCGTCATCAAGTGAGGTAGGTTTGAGGGCTCCTACTAAGCCTCTTAATTTTTCATCCAATCCTTCTATGAATAAGAATGTAAGTCATTCATTTTCAATTCCTGTGACACGATGGCTATCTTCTCAAATTCATTGATATATTCATCCACCGTTCCTCGTTGCCTTACTTGAGTTAAATCGTTGAAATCTTGTTGCGGGTGTCGTCTCTCAAATTTCTTGATAAAATTCTTGGAGAACTCCACATAAGATGTGATGGAGTCATGACCTTGGGTATGTTTCCCATTGTGCCACCATTCATACGCTAAGCCTTCCAAATGCAAGATGGTGAATTGGAGTGCATCTTTTTCCGTCATTGGGCTAAGTGAGAAATAGTCATTTAGATTTTGGAGCCATGCATGGGGTGTGATCTTATTTGTCCCATCAAAATTAGGAAGATTCACCTTATTAGTTTTATGTTTTAAATCTTTGTTAGGTCTTATTTCTCTCCTCACCATTTCATTCCTTCTTGAATTGCTATAGTCGTTAAATGACACAACCCTCCTTACTTCCAGTTCCAAGCTTGCATAAGCCCTTACAATGTCATTTGTGCTTAATGCATTTGTAATGGGTTCTTTCGCTCTTGAGTTTTCTTCTTCCAGAAGGAAAGATGGCCTAAGAATCCTTGGATTTGATGAAGTAGGGCTGTTCTCGGCATGATTAGATCCTATGTCTCTCCCATTTGTTGCATTTGGTTGATCCGTGGTGTTACCCACCTTTTGAAGTGCCTCTAAAAACATTTGAGTCGTCTTTTCACCTTGGTCCATCATGGCCTTGGTGATTCTTTCATTTTGTTCCATCATGGCCTTGGTGGTGGCTTCCATGAAGACCCTCATTTCGTTGTTCATTTGCTCTTCTAGAAGTTGGTGGTTCCTTCTAGTGTATGCTTGCATAAGATTATCTCACAAGATGGCAGGATGATGACTATAATACCAATTGTAATGTCCCCTTGTCACAAATCAAAACCTCTTTACCTTGTTCACAAATTTCAACTTGCAAAAAGAGAACATTAGTACATTTTGCATTTAAAGCCACATAAATAATTTACATAATCACATCGCTTTTATCATTTCTATGATCAAATGCCAACTCATAACTTTAGTTCATTGGTTACTTTCAATGTACATTGCTATCATCAATCTATGATTACTTTTAATGCATATCACTATTACTAATCTTATGATTGCTCTCAATGCACATTATCTATTATTCATATTTTTTGGGAATTAAGGTGTCTCAACCTTGGTAATTCCTTGCATTATTTTGATTGTATTTATTTATTCATTGCCTATGTTGTAAATTAATTGTAAATTTCATATTGTCATTTTGTGGGATGTGGCACGGTGATGTGTCATCCTACATGGAAGATGACAACTTGTAATTTTGTCCTCACATGAGGAGATAGGCATCCCACTTTGTGGTAGGAATATTTTGCCATGTGTCGTCATCTTGGATGTTGTGTAAAGGAATATTGACCGTAACGGTCATGACAGATTCCTATGACGAAGTTATGACATGTAAGAGTCAGAAATAGGAGATTCTATAATAGGTGAAGACATGTGTCAAAGAGCATCTTTGAAAAAGGCATCTTTCGGTGCCCCAAGGTGGAATATGACATGTTGTAAGAGAATATGCTATTTATAGCCTGTGTATGACAGATTCTCTTACAGCTATAAGTTGTAACTGCTATGACAGATTCTATGATGGTCGTAAGAGCATCTGTCATAGCCCATTTTGGAAATAGGTGACCTCTTTGGGATGGGGTATGTGGACAAGTGTTAGAAGAATCTTACAATGTTGACCAAGTGTCCATAGGCGTGGGTTTTGATCCATGAGGCCAAGTTGGACGCCCATTCCAAGATAGAGGCAATTTTGCCTTGTATTTTCTATATAAACAGGTGCTTGGAGTAGAAGATGTACTACAGGTTTTACAGGTACTGTTATGCTACCAGATCATCTCTAGATACGAGTGTCGAAGACTCCTGCAAGAGCATTGGCTCTGATTTGTATTGTAACCTCTTTGTTTATGTAATACAATTGAGCAGTGTTTTGGAGTGGCATTTTTCACCCGTAAGGGTTTTCCCTACGTATATCTTGTGTCTCTCTTCTTCTGTCATTCTTTCTTCCTTATGTGTTTGCTACAATATCTCATGTTAATGGCTATAATAGTTAGGATAAATTTGAATTTGCACTCTCCTCCCCTCATTAGATTAGTGTAGGAACCGATTTCTGCATACCTAGCTTCCTTTCAGTTGGTATCAGAGCCCGGCCAGTTTTGGTTCTAGCTGTTGGGTAGGGATTTTTTGAGCTAATCTTAGGTTGAGTGGGAGTCTTGTGTAGAGTATTTTGTATCTTATTGCAGCAAGGAGATGGCAACCACATCCGGAAGGTTAGAGGTTGAGAAATTCAACGGCACTAATTTCGAGTTGTGGAAACTCAAGATGGAGGACCTACTTATTGATCGTGACCTATGAGAAACCGTATCTGGTGTGAAACCTACAAGCAATGTCACAAGATGATTGGGACCTCAAAGATCGGAAGGCTAAGGGTCTCATTAGACTCTATTTAGTTGACTCTGTTTTGTTGAACATCCATGAGGAGAAGACAATGAAGGATCTTTGGAAGAAGTTGGGTGATGTTTATCAGGCCAAGTCCTTAGTGAACAAACTCTTCCTAAAAAATAAGTTGTTTGCTCTGAAGATGGAAGATAGAGGATTTATTGTGGACCACATGAGTTCTTTCAACATGATCGTTGCATAGTTGACATCTGTGGGTGTGAAAATAGAGGAGGATCGTTGCATGACCCTGCTTTGTTCTTTGCCAGATTCGTGGGATCATCTTGTAATGGCTATCAGAAGCACCACTACCACCTTCAAGATGGAAGATGTGGTGTTCGCGCTGTTATCTAAAGAAATGTGAAGGAAGACATCTGAATCAGCCAAAGAGGCTCTTCCAGTTCGTGGAAGACCCAAGGAGAAAGGGAAGAAGAAAGATAAGAAAGCTGAGAAGAGCAGATCCAAATCTCGTGGGAGATCTAAATCTCCTAGAAAGTCCAAGGCTCTCTATTGGAACTGTGGCAAGTCTGGGCATTTCTGAAAGGAATGCAAAGAGGAGAAGAAAACGAAGGAGAAATCTCCTGATTCAGATTCTGACAAAGATGATGGTGATGCCTTCATCGCATCCCTGGCCACCCATGCATCTGATGATGTGTGGTTGATTGATTATGGTGCATCATTCCACATAACCTCACATTGAGACTAGTTTACTAAGTATGAGGAGTTCGATGGTGGAAGGGTGTACCTTGGTGACGACTCTTATCTGAAGATTGTTGGTCATGGAAGAGTCTCAATCTGATTCCTTGATGGACAAGTGAAGGGGATCACTGGAGTTATGCACATTCTAGGCCTTGCATAGAACCTGCTTTCTATAAGTATGTTGAATGATGCAGGTGTGCAGGTTGTCTTTTCAAAGGATGGATGCAAGATGACAAGAGGATCTATGGTGCTTGCGAAGGGTACTCAGAGGGGTACTTTGTTTCAGCTGGAGGCATGCACTTCACAGTACAATAGTTCTTCTGACTCAAGGAAATGAGCTGCTATCACTTCATCCCCACCATCTGAACATGAAGTGAAGAAATTTGTTGTAACTGATTCCAATGGTAGTGCACATGCCATGGAAGCCAAGCTTCCTGCTGAAAAGACTACGTTATGGCATTTGAGATATGGCCACATTGGTGAGAAGGGTCTGCGTACCCTGAAAAATAAAAACCTCATTGAGGGGTTAAATGATTGTAATCTCGAGTTTGACTTTTGTGAACATTGCATTTATGGAAAACAAAACCATGTTTGATTTTACTCTAGTTCTCACAAGTCTTATGGTGTATTGGATCTAATTCATTCTGATGTGTTTGGTCCTATGAATGTTCCTTCGATTCAAAATCTGTATATTTTGTATCTTTCATAGATGATTATAGTAGAAGGACATGGATTTATTTTATCAAAAGCAAGACTGAAGTCTTTAGTCAATTTAAGGAGTTTAAAGCCTTTTCTAAAAATCAAACTTGTAAAAAGATTAAGTGTTTGAGAACTGACAACGGTGGTGAGTTTTGTTTGGCAGAATTTGATAAGTTCTGTAAAGAGCAAGGGATTGAAAGGCATAAGACAACTCCATATACCCCGTAGCAAAATGGATTTGCAGAGAGGATGAATAGGACACTGATGGAGAAGGCTAGGAGTATGCTTAGTGGAGAAAGCCTCAAACAAAAGTTTTAGGCTGAAGTTGTTGCCGTTGCTTGCTATCTACTAAACAGATCTCCTACATCAGCTCTTGTTGTCAAAATGCCTATGGAGGTGTGGTCTGGTAAGAAGCCTTCAGTAAGGCATCTTCGTGTTTTTGGTTGTGAGGCGTATGCACATGTGCTTAGGGAGAAACAGTCTAAGTTGGAGAACAAGGTTGTTAAATGTATTTTTATTGGCTATGGTGTCGGTGTGAAAGGATACAATCTTTGGGATCTCGTGACTGAAAAAGTGTTGTATAGAAGAAGTGTTATCTTCAGAGAGCTAACACCTTCTTCCATTGTTCTACAGCTAAAACAGTCAGAAAAGAAAGAAGATGTGGTTCATTTTCCTTCTACCCCTGAGAAGACTGAACCAACAGACCCTATGAGGCCTAATGATGAGAAGAGCTCTAGCAGCTCTGGAAGCAAAGAAGAAGAAACAGAACCTCAACCTCAGCCATTGAGGAGGTCTACACGAACAAGAAAGCAACTTAATAGGTTTGGTTATTCATTACTTGATTCTAGTTGTGCTTTTGCTTTACTTTCTAACACTGATGAGCCTAGAACTGTGAAAGATGCTATGGGCATGAAAGATGCAGGCTCCTGGAAGGAGGCCATGGATGATGAGATGGCTTCTTCGGAAAAGAACAAAACATGGGATTTGGAGCCTTTGCCTAATGGATGGAAACCTGTTAGTTGCAAATGGGTGTTCAAGAAGAAATTTGACACCTGCAGATGGCAGTGTTGAAAAGTACAAGGCTAAATTGGTTGTGAAGGGGTACTCACAAGTGGAGGGAATTGATTATGGTGAAATTTTCTCTCCCATTGCAAAGTTGACATCCATTAGATTTATGTTATCTCTTACAGTTGCTTATGATTTAGAGATAGAACATATGAATGTGAAGATAGCTTTCCTTCATGGTGATTTGGAGGAAGAAATCTACATGTCACAGCCAGAGCATTACATAGAAAAAGGTAAAGAAAATTTGGTTTGCAAGCTTAAGAAGTCTTTGTATGGTTTGAAGCAGTCTCCTAGGATGTGGTACTTGAATTTTGATGCCTTTGTGTTGTCATTTGATTATCTGAGACCAAAATTGAATCATTGTGTGTATTACAAGTTTGACAATGATCGCATTCTCATTATTGCATTGTATGTTGACAATATGTTGTTGATTGGAAATGGTAAGAATATGATTTCTGATTTGAAGTCTCAGTTGTCAGCACAGTTTGAGATGAAAAATCTCGGGGCAGCCAGGTACATTCTAAGAATGGAGATCAGAAGAGACAGAGAAAATAGAAAACTTTGGTTAAGCCAGAGTAAGTATATGAAGACCGTGTTGGACAGGTTCAGCATGGAAGATTGTAGACTAGTGAGTGCTCCTGTTTCATTGGGAACAAAGTTATCTGTTAGTGATTGTCCAAAATCTCCTAGTGAGGTGGAGGACATGAGCAGAGTACCTTATGCTAGTGTTGTTGGCAGTTTGATGTATGCTACGATCTACACAAGACCAGACATTGCCCAAGCAATGGGAGTCCTTAGTCGGTTTATGGCTAATCCTAGACGGGTACATTGGGATGCAATTAAGTGAGTGTTCAGATATTTGAGGGGTACTTCTGAGTATTCCATTTGCTATCATGGAAATGCTACAAGAGCTCCACATTCAGTTTGTATTCGTGGATTTGTGGATTCTGATTGGGCTGGTGACATTGACAACAGGAGATCCACCAGTGCATATGTGTTCACAATGTTTGGTGGTGTAATTAGTTGGATGAGTAAGTGACAATATGTGGTTGCTTTGTCCAGTACAGAAGCTGAGTATATGGCTGCAATGCATGCTTGTAAGGAATCCATTTGGCTTAAGAGATTGTGTTCAGATATTGGTGTTGATGTAGGTCAAATTACGATCAGTTGTGATAGTCAGAGTGTAATTTGCCTTACAAATAATCCAACTTTCCATGCTAGAACAAAGCATATTGATGTACAGTTTCACTTCATGTGAGACATGGTAGAGGATGGGAAGGTAAATTTGGAGAAGGTAGATACTTTGAAGAATGTTGCAGATGCACTGACGGAGCCAGTGGACACAGAGAAGTTTAGATTATGTTTGGAGTCTATGGGCCTCTCATCCTATAGCAGTTAAATCATGTTATTTTATTGGCTCTTACAAGGTGTTCAACAAGTGGGAGAATGTTGGGAATTAAGGTGTCTCAACCTTGGTAATTCCTTGCATTATTTTGATTGTATTTATTTATTCATTGCCTATGTTGTAAATTAATTGTAAATTTCATTCTGTCATTTTGTGGGATGTGGCACAGTGATGTGTCATCCTACATGGAAGATGACAACTTGTAATTTTGTCCTCACATGAGGAGATAGATGTCCCACTTTGTGGTAGGAATATTTTTCCATGTGGTGGCATCTTAGATGTTGTGTAAAGAAATATTGACCATAATGGTCATGACAAATTCCTATGACGAAGTCATGACATGTAAGAGTCAGAAATAGGAGATTCTATAACATGTGAAGACATGTGTCAAAGAGAATCTTTGAAAAAGGCATCTTTGGGTGCCCCAAGGTGGACTATGACATGTTGTAAGACAATATGTTATTTATAGCCTGTGTATGACAGATTCTCTTACAACTGTAAGTTGTAATTGCTATGACAGATTCTATGACGGTTGTAAGAGTCGTCAGAGCATCTGTCATAGCCCATTTTGGAAATAGGCAACCTCTTTGGGATGGGGTCTATGGACAAGTTTCAAAAGCATCTTACAATGTTGACCAAGTGTCCATAGGCGTGGGTTTTGGGCCATGAGGCCAAGTTGGACACCCATTCCAAGATAGAGGCAATTTTGCCTTGTATTTTCTATATAAACAGGTGCTTGGAGGAGAAGATGTACTACAAGTTTTAGAGGTACTGTTATGCTGCCAGATCATCTCCAAATATGAGCGTCGAAGACTCCTGCAAGAGCATTGGCTCTGATTTGTATTGTAACCTCTTTGTTTATGTAATACAATTGAGCAGTGTTTTGGAGTGTGGAGTTTTTCACCCGTAAGGGTTTTCCCCACGTATATCTTATGTCTCTCTTCTTCTGTCATTCTTTCTTCCTTATGTGTTTGCTGCAATATCTCATGTTAATGGTTTAATATTTTTGTAATAGTTAGGATAAATTTGAATTTGTACTCTCCTCCCCTCGTTAGATTAGTGTAGGAAGTGATTTTAGCACACCTAGCTTTCTTTCAATATTTCACATGTTATTCTTATGATCACCATCCATATGCCTTGCATATCATTAATATTTCACATGTTACTCTCATAATCATTATCAATATGCCTTGCATATTCTCTATCATGACATTTCACATGATCTATTATTAACTCATGATCTTTATCAATATATATTACATACTTGCTATCTCTTCATATATCACTCATTAACAGCCTATGAGAGAGATGAGATGAGAGTTGTTGTTATCCACCATGGGGCTCTAATGTCTCCTATCCTTAGACTCAAGTGGTATCCTTAATACCTTTAGAGTCAAGGCTTCTATGTGATAAATATCCTTTGCACTATGGGTACCTTATTCCTCATGCGACAAAGGCCTCTAAATACCCATGAATGGCCTCTTGGCACTTTTCTCTCATTCTCCCATATGAGGTTAATGAGTCACATATTGTTATGGATAATTGTATACAACATACATCATTATGAATAATTGCATATGACTATCTATACATTACATTGTTAGTGATGACTATATATAAGTCTCATTTCTATCATAATGATACATGTATGAATAAAAACAACAAAGATATATAAATAAATATTCATACATGTATGGTTATGATAGTCTGATCAAAATATAGAAAGAATGATAATGTAAAGATGCTTACTGCTGATATAACTTTTGGACTGAACTTGCTTCAATAATCTTGATGGTGGATCTGATTGTAATGTCAGATATATTTCTTTAATGTTGTCAGTACTGATAGATACTAATTTTGTCATTGTATTATTTATTGATGTTCCTTAATTGGTGTTGTAGTTGTTGAATCACTTACTATATGATATTTATTTGATGATCTACAAATGAATGTTCGATGCCTTGAGGAGAATGATAGTTGCTGCCTTTATACCATGCGATCTGCCTTTTGAGAAGTGGACATTCCTTTTGAGAGGAACGAATGCCTCTTCAAGAATCGGATCCTTTTTAGAAGATATAATAATTATTATTTGCTAGTTTCTTTGTCTTGCTCTTATTTTGTCCTTTTCCCTATTTTGTCTTTTTCTTCTTGGCCTCAAATTTGACTAAGTATGGGAAGGTAGAGAGAGTGATAGGGAGAGATTCTCAATTTTATTCTTTCCAACACTCTTATTTACCTCTTTTTATTCATTGTTTCTATAGCTGCAACCTTCCTTTCCACATCTTGTGCTGTCCTATTTGTACTCATACCTTCCTCAGCAATCTTTGACCTCCACTCTTGTTCTATCTCAGAACATTGTGCCCACCAATCATCTGTACTATGATTATTTGTTGTTCCTTTTCCTAATTCCACCTCCATCATGTTCCCATCATAGTTCTATTGGCCTTCATCTTTTGTAATCTCTGCTGCAATAATATCTTTTGACTTTGTTGTTTCTTATTTATCATACCATTTGTCTGCTATCCACTCTTTCTTCTTAGTCCTCTTGTCCAAATCATTCTTCGAACCCATTCCACTATTCATTCTTTGCTTTCCAAGCTTCCTCCTTTTGCTTTTCTTTTTCTTCTTGTATTTTTCTTTTCTCATGTCTTTTCCATCCATAAGCCTCCACAGTTCCATCTCACATTCCAATAACTCATTGTTATCATTCAGTTCCACTTCCTTATCATTTTCAACTTGAAAATTCTTTCCTTTAACAATTTCAATCCAAAATTCAAAAGTACCAACATCAAAATTAACTTGCTTACCTTCCATAGTGGATGTACTCTCTTCCATCTCTTTCCAAGTTGTTGTCGTTCTCCTTTCTTCAAACACCACTGTCATGTCATCTTCATGGAGTGCTAACTCTTCTTGTTGTATACCCAGCTGTAATGTCCTCTTGTCATTCTTTGTTGGCTTCCCCATGGTTCTTTGTTCATTGGACTTGTCTTCTTCTTCACCTTTTCTTACATTACCATGTTCCCCTATTGTTGTCCCATGCTTTACTACCCACATTTTGTTTTCCATCTTCTTGGGCTGATATTTTTCTATTTTTGTACTTGGCCTACCTCGTCTATTTTGAAACTTTGGTATTTCTTCCATCCTTTGTTTCTGTTTGTTGTGTTTCTATTTGTTGTCACAAACTCCACCATTAGTGACCCATTGTTTAGATTATAACTGTTGTCCTACCTTAATAGATTTCTTCTGCCAACTTGGTACTATATATCCATGTTCATCCTTCTTTTCTCTATCAAATTGCATAACCACATTCTTACTTCCACATACATGACTAAAAAACAACATTCTTACCTCCATTCATTTGTGCAATAACTTGTCCTGATTTATTTCATTCTTGGCTTCCTGGCTTGTCAACTCTTCTATTTTGTAGGCTCCTTTTCCTTCACCTATAATGTCCTCCAATGCATCATGAAACTCTAAGGCAGCTTCAACTTCTTCTTTATCATACTGGAAAATTTTAATACTTCTCTTATCTTCATTTGTAGGTACTTTGCAATGTACCCCAACTTCACCATGTTGCATGATTCCTTCTTGGCATACTGCTGCAATTTGTCTCCACTCTTTCTCATCTTCGTCTCCAATTCTGGATGCCTTTCTCGCCCCTTCTCTCATCATCTTCAAGACTTGGTTCTCAACTTTCTTCTTACCTATATTCACATTCTCAAACATGACATTAGAAAATAAATCAAGAGACCAAGATGTCTCATTAAGTGCCTCCTTTATGAACACTTTCCTCTCCTCTTCCAATAGATCTTCCTCATATTCATCTATCTCCTTGTCAAATTTTGGATTTTCACAGTCCATTTTCTGCACTTTTGCATCTTCATTTCTTGCACACAAAACATCACTTGCAAACCTGTTATCACAAAAAGAATTATGGGACTCAACTTCACCCATTTTCTATTTTTCTTCATCCTTTTCTTTCTCATCTGTCTCTTTATTTTTCAACTCAATTTCAAGGGCATCCATTCTTGCTTCTATTTTCTTCAACTCTTCATAGAGCCTTTTATTATGTTTTTCTTCCCAATATTGTTCCATAGTCTCCCACACAACTAGCTTCTTCAAGACAATCTTCCTTCTCTTTGTCAAATACATCTTGCTCACTGTTGCAATAGAATATCTCACCTTCAACAACTACCCTCTACCCAACAAGGACTCTGGAAGATGTACCTCTCAAAACCCCCTCTACCCACTCTCTTAGTGGAGGAAGATATACACCTTCTACCCAATTTATCTCTGCTGGAGGATAGAAGTTACAGACCCTTTCTCTTGCCTACAACAACAAATTCTCTCATACCTCTGACAAACAACTCTTTCACAACTCTCTCTCTCTTTCAACTCTCTCATACCTCATTCTTTAAACATACTTCTTACCATGCTAGTGATCTTCTAGCTCTGATACCAAATTGGTAGCACTCTGATACCTAGTTGATGACTGCACATACTCAAATACCCCCCTTTTGATATCTTAATACTCAGCCTCTTATCTCTAGACAAAACATTTAGACTTCTACAGGCTTCCTGACCAAATAGCGATAGGAACTAGGACAGCAAATTAAATAACTTTGTAACAGAACATTCCAAACAACATAAACTTCCTAGATTATACTCAATGATAGAAACCCCAAATAAAACTAACTTCAGTGACAAGAATCTTCCAATGACAGACTCAAGCAAATAAATGAAACATAATCTGAGAACAACAACTTTAACATTTGAATGATAGTAAAGGGACTACAAGAATTATGACAATAAGAATCTTTTATTTATACTTCGCCAATTCAGCCATGGATACATAAATCTCATGTTAACATAATCCAAGATTCTAACATCCTCACAGAATATAATTTCCAAGATTCCCACTCCCAAGCTGAGACTACCCTTATTCATATACCTTATCTATGATTCGATTCTCATTCCCCTACTTCTACAGATTCTAAAATTCTCTCTCTATCAATGTTTCTCAGGTTTCACCAGCGTTCCCATCAAACTATCCTCTCCTCTGTCTTCTATGAACTTAGCCTTTCTAATCCAAAAAACCCACGATCTAATTAGCTGATCGGTTTCATTCTCCATACATTCCCTTATTCTCTTGGAATCGATGTTCCTAAATCGCACGACCCTAACAGATGATCAAGTCCTCTCTCTATCCTCTCAGACTCTACTCTCCGTTCCCCCCTGTCTGAGGCGTCGACCTCCACTATATACCAAAAAACCTTCTCTAATTTGTCTTCATTCTTTCCTTCCCTAGTCATTTTGTGTCAGATTCCAACTTCCTCATGGTAGTTTGCAACTCCTTCCTATTTTTGGGCAACAATAACTGAATAACTTCCCTTTTGTTGACCATTCTAAGTAGTTTTCCCTTGGCAGTTTAATGACAGAAACAACTTAACAAAATAAATCATCGACAAATTAAACTGAAAATAAATGGAGAGATGATGCTCCTGCATCAATCACCTTTATGAATTCAGTCTTTGATAATCCACATAATATGTCATTCATAGCTTTTGAATTCTTCTCACTTTCTCTTTTAGCATCTTTGTCTGTAAGATGAGAAGGTAAATATATCCATCTTCAATAGATTGCCAAATATCATACCCCAAAGCACTAAGATATGTCATCATTCTTATTCTCCAGACTGTATTGTTTGTTCCATCAAACAACGATGTCCTATTTGATGAGAAACCATAACTTTCTTGTCTGGTCATGAGTGCTCTTCTTAGATCTGCCTTCTAGCTATTAGGCTATCTCTGAAGGAACCCGCTCTGATACCAATTGATGAGCACTTAGTTATACTAAGAGGGGGGTGAATCAGTATATAATAAAAAATTTCTTTTCTCTACTTTAATTAACCACACTAAAATACTTAAGTAAGATCTAGCAATTTAGAACACAGAGACAACACACGATTTTATGTGGAAACTCTTTCGGGAGAAAACCATAGCAAAATATTGCTTATATATTATATTGTTCTTCTTCTTCCTTCTTGTAGGCTCCAATCTACTTTACATACAATTAGTGAGATACAACTCACATGAGACTTCAATCTCCAATCATAGAATCACAGGCTTCAACCTTTTACAAACACTGAGCTCTAACTCAGCAAGAGGATCCAACCTCTATCCAGTAGGCTCCAACCTATTTATCCTTTCTTATTTGATCTGAATGATTCCTTCTACAAAATTGTTCCAATCACTCTTCCTTCACAAATCTGAAACTTATCAACTTAATACACACTTATATATCTTGCTTTCAATCACTACTATATCTTCTTTTATGTCTTTTCTTTATTGCACAAATATATCCTCAATATCTTCTCAATATAAATCTAATTCACACTTCATAATTTTGCTCTTCCTTCTTCTCAATATTCAGAAAATATTCATTAATTGCTTGCTTTCAAACACTTCTACCAATTACCTCTTATTCCTCTTCAAAATATGTGTCTTTGATGAATAGTCATGTCCTTTTGTCACCTTGTTGTCCCTTTAAAACAAATCACAACCTTTCATAATAAAATCATTGCCATTAAAATCAAATCACACCTTATGAAATAAATCATTCATTGTTTTATTGGAAAATCACACCACTTAGAGATATAAATATTGTTCTTGGAACTTTTATTTTAAGGTCAGCCATGTAATTTGTATGAGGTCGACCCATATGAGGTCGACCCATATTATGAGGATTTCAAATTAACTTTAAATATTTTCCTTTGTGGCACTCATTCTTTAAGTTAGCCTATAACACATATTTCTCAATGTTTAAATCTTTAATTTAAACATGCATATATCTATTTGTCAGCCTCCAATTCTGCAAGCTCTTCAATGGTAACGTGTAACAAATATACTCAAGTTTGCTTTTCTCTCCAACGGAGATGTATAATGGTTAACTCCTCATTGTAATGGGCCATGCTTTGCCTTGACATTAATGACATCACTTATGACTTCATGCCTTTGACATCAATGACAACACATTCCAACAATAAGTATATTGGGTTTGTTAGTAACAACATCATCATTTTTAGTAGATGCTTGCTTGTTCCTCAACTAATATCCACTTTGAGCTTGCCTTACCCCTGCATTAGTAAGTGCTTTGATATCTTTGCTAGAAGGCTTGGATATCTTATACTGGTGTTGCATGAGTTCCTTAAGATGTTCTAATTCATGGGAAGGCAACTCATACTAGGTTGAGTTGCTATCATAATCATACTAAAAAGTTTGTTGGGTGCATCACAAGCCACATAATATACTTCTTCATTCACTGGCTCATAATCAAATGTGCCAAACTAATCAATGTCATTATCTTCCTATTACTCTAGGCCAACATCTTCACTAGGGTATTCCTTCTCTCTTACCACCTCAAGTGCAGTAGTGCACTTGATTGGATCATGGGGTAGATAGAATGTCTCACACCACAGTGAGTCATCTTGGAAGTTCACATGATCTCTCCTAAATAGATTAGGAGTATCTTTCTTTGGTTGTCTAAAACTTCATTTTTTAGAACCTTGTGTACATCATTTTGTGGTTGTTTCTTTGCCCAATCAGTATTGGAGGGCCTATTATGCAACAATTAACCTACATTAAAATGTGTTGTGGCATTACAAGAAGGAAGACCCTTCTCATTTCTTGCTACCTTGTATGACAAGTCCTTCATTGTACCCATTAGTTTATCAAGTTTATCTTTAGTAGTAAGAGGCTTATTTGAAGCTCCCCTATCTTGTTCTGAAATTTTTGCATCAAACCTCTTGATGTGTTTTCCTAATGCCTTCATATTACTTTCAATGTTTATTGCAATGGCATAAGCTTCTCTCAAAGTTCATAGATTCTTGTCTCAAAGATAATATCCTATTTTAGCATCAAAAGCACTAGAATAAAGTACTAAGGACATTAATTCATTAGTCTCAAGTTAGATGGTACCTTCCTTGTTGGCATAATGAATCTGTTGTTGAAGTCCACCACCGCCCCATTCACTCCTTTCTTGATCATTATCAATTCAAGGATGGAAAAATTTGGGATCTACCCAATCCTCATATCACAATCTAAAGACTATCATGAATTCCTCCCACAAATCAATGATATTGTTTGGATTGCTCTTATACCATTCTTTTGCACTCTCCTCCAAAGAATGCACAAACAACTTCATGGTTAGTTTCATATTCATTGGTGACATTGATAAGTGTCTTAGGTGTTCCTCTCTTGTGACTACATTATACCCTAAAACTTTGTTATCTTTCCTCTTATCTCATTTGGAATTGCATTGGGGTAATACGGGATTCCAAAGAAATCCAACTATTTGTACTTTTCCATTCCCAAAGATTACCTTGTAGGTGGAATTCTCTAAGCTTTTCTTTGAAATAGAGGCCTGACATTAGGAGGGTTGATGAACTATTGATTATGTTGCTAATGTGGTAATGGTTTATTTTGTACAATATGAACATAATTTCGATTTTATTGTTGGGAAATTTGGACTTGTAACTGAGCATGTTAATGCGGAGCATAGCAGCCATGATTATGATTTGGTTGATTAGCAATATGAGCTTGCAGTTGGGCCTAATGAGCTAATTGAGCTTGTTGTTGCTCTATTTTTTTCTTGAAGTTCATGTTGCTTCTACCTAAGATGATCACGAAAATCTAACTCTTGATCAATAACTCTTTCTTTATGATCACCATTTGAATGTGTAGGCTCATTAGCATCACAAAGTGTAGTATCATATTCAACATTTCTATGTGAAAGGGTGGGGGATGTGAGCTCTAAGCCAACAAGATAGGTTTCCACACTAGGATCTTGCATACCAAGATTCTACACATATGCATTATGAGATATGTCCCTATTCCTTTTACCAATAAGCATATCATTTCTTTGCACATTTTAATCATACCTATGAGTGTTATCTACATTGCTTGCAACCTAGTGGAGAACTCGAACACCGAGCACATCAAGATCCATATGCACTACATATAAAACCCCATTTAGGTTGGGTTTTCAATTGACTTACAATTCTTTTGTATAGAAGTTCATGCTAAAGACGTCTTCACCAAATTAATAATGCCTAGTATGTTCATATTTGGTCTATGTTAAAGGTGAATGAAGTTGTCATTAAGGTGAGATAATCTACAACTTCCCCTTCCTTCCCTAGTTTCTAAAGTCAATTTTAAGGGTGGATGTTAGTGTATACTCATATACACAAACTTAGGATTTTATTTACGTCCTAATTTATTTTAATCGTATTTATAGCTTGAATAAATGTTATTAAGATAATACAACTTATTCAATTGCCTTTCTTTCTTATATTACAATGGAACTTTTCAAGTTTACATCTCCCTTTTTTTCTAAGCTTATCCTAGTGAATCTTTCTATATTGGAATTAAATTCGTGGAGTTTAGTTTTCAATGTCATCTACTTTTAATAAACTCTATACATGCATTTGTTATTATATATCAAATAAAGGTGAAGGATATACATATTTGGTGGAAATTCTGACTCTTTCTTTTTAGTTGTCATGTTATCAAATTCAAGTATGCAAGATTGTGTATATTAGCAAGACCCTTTCATTTCTCATAGTACATTTGGATTTTCACACATACTTTATGAAAAGTTATTTTTCTTCATTTTCATGAGGTTTGTTATTTATTTTTAGCCGACAGGCTTATATGTGGGACATTTTTGTCCCGAAAAACTGTCTCACGCCTGAAAGTTGTCAACCTCCAGTCCGAAAAACCTTCGCCATTTGTTTTTTCCATTGCCGAGTCTTCGCTGCGTTTTGTTGTTTTCTGCTTTTCATTTGCTAAACTCGTCGGTTGTTCTAACGTCGGGATTACTCAAAAATAAATGTTATCACCGTACCATGGGATTCACCTAATCTCCACCGTGTTTCATCATAAATGGTTGGAAAATAATAACTTATTAATATCTATACGGCACATGCGGGAATGTCTATCCAGTGTGCTAGATACGAATACGCATTTGACCAAAATAATAATTAATTAAAATAAGTCTGAAATAATATGTTTTAAATTTTAATTAATTAATAATTAAGAATATGTTTTAAATTTTAATTAATTATTATATATATTTGTTTTTTATAAAAAGAAACTTTTGTAGTTTAATGATTTTTATTATATTATTATTTATATTTTAAATATATTTAATAATTAATAATTAATTTATATATAAAAAAGTAGATATATAATTATTTATTATATTTATTTTTTTATAAAAAAAAACTTTTGTAGTTTAATGATTTTTATTATATTATTATTTATATTTTAAATATATTTAATTAATTTTATTAATATTAATTGTTATAATATTTATTGATAAATAAAAAGAAACTTTTGTAGTTTAATGATTTTTACTATATTATTATTTATATTTTAAATATATTTAATTAATTTTATTAATTGTTATAATATTTATTGATAAATAAAATTAATATAAACAAATTATATATAAAAATTAATATAAACAAATTATATATAAAAATTATGATATGTATTTTAAAATATTTAGATCTTATTTTTCATTGTGTTTCTTTGTAATTGTTTTCTTATTTTATGTTTTTATAACATAATTTTATCCACACAATAATAATAACTAATCACTTAATTTTATATTGAAAAATTAAAAGGAGTAAAATGGTACCTAGGTAATTAGCCCATAGGTTTAAAATCCCCGTTAATTTTATTAATTGTTATAATATTTATTAAACATTTACTAGGAGAATTATAGGAATTTTTAATTTTTTTAGAAATATATACACTTTACATAAATATAATACAATATTATATTTAATATATATATTCATAAATATATATTTTATAATATATAAATTATATTTATAAATATAAAATACTATATAATATATTATCAATATGAATATTATAAAATGTATTTTATATTTAGATATATTAATAATAATTTGAATTAAATAGTTTGAATAAAAAATAATATTATATTACTATTGATAAAATATTTAAGATTTGATATACAAATTTAATATGATAATTAATTTATAATATTAATTAAATTAGTATTGAGAAATGTAAAGGCCTATAAAATTAAAATTAAATAAAATAACAATAAAGTAACTCTTAATTAACAAAACAAAATAACTCTAAACCCTAAACCCACCACGATAACTATAGCTAGCTATCATGCCCAAAAGACTCCACTATTTATTTCAAGTGTTTTAAAAACTATTTAAAAATCATTTTTAAAAATCAGTCCTAGAAATATATTCTATCCCATAGAATAAATATTAGATCCTTAAACTCCATGATAATCCTTCAATACTTTATGAACAATATTATATTAAATAAAATAACAAATATATAAAAATATTATATATAAAATATTTAACTAACTATAATATTAAAAATAATCACTTAATTTTATATTAAAAAATTAAAAGGAGTAGAGTGGTACCTATGTAATTAGGTGACCCGATTGTTATAATATTTATTAAACATTTAATAGGAGAATTATGATTTACCCTGACAGGAAGTTTAAATATAATTTATTTCAGTTGTATAGTCAATCAAAATGTGCTATTTTTTTTGTTTTAGAGTTTTTTAAATTTTATTTTATGTTTAATATATATTAGTAATATATATTTTATAATATATAAATTATATTTATAAATATAAAATACTATATAATATATTATCAATATGAATATATAAAATATATTTTATATTTAGATATATTAATAATATATTTGAATTAAATAGTTTGAATAAAAATAATAAATTATATTAGTATTGATAAAATATTTAAAATTTGATATACAAATTTAATATGATAATTAATTTATAATATTAATTAGATTATTATTGAAAAATGTAGAGGCCTATAAAATTAAAATCAAATAAAATAACTATAAAGTAACTCTTAATAAACAAAATAAAATAACTCTTTAAAAATAAAATAATTCCTTTAATAAACAAAAGAAAATAACTCTTTAAAAATAAAATAATTGGATTTTATAGTTATTTTATTTAATTTTACTTTTGAAAAAAAGCCACCAATCATTATTTGGGTAAATTTTTGTTTTAGTTTTACTTTTGATAAAGCCACTCGGAAGCTCTATACCATGCCCAAAAGGCTCCACTATTTATTTCAACTATTTTAAAAACTATTTAAAAATTATTTTTAACAGCTAGTCCTATAAATATATTCTATGGCATAGAACAAATATTGGATCCCTAATGATACTTAAATATACTTTATTAAAAATATAATATCAAAAATAAATATATATAAATAAAATAACAGATATATAAATATTATATATAAAATATTTAACTAACTATAATATTAAATATATAATATTATATATTAAAATGTATATAAATAATGTTTTGTAGTTTTTAATTAGGGAAGTGAACTTGATGCCAAATGATTGCATAGATACTAATTGTGGATTCCACTATAATTGATTCCAAAAGGACTTTCAATGGGCCAAACATGTGTAGAAATACTATGTAAGGTGAATTTATTTTTTAATTATGCTGAATTTATTTTTTAATTATGCTCATAGTTTTTATTTATTTCCAAATTTAAATGTAAATGTTATTTTGATTATGTTTAAATTTATGATTTGTTTAAGTTTACTATATAAAATAATTTATTAAATAGAAAGCTATTGGAAGTGTATAATTTTTTTGTTTGAGAGTTTTTTAAATTTTATTTTTCTTAGATTTTAAAATACAAACTCAAACACCTCCTTTGATTGCAAATTATGTGGAATACTTCCAAGTGAATATTAACATTCTTCTTTAATCGACTATAAAGGCATGGTTTTCTTATTATTATCAACTATAAAGGTATGGTTTTCTTATTATTTTTTAATCGACTATAAAGGCATGGTTTTCTTATTATTATCAACTATAAAGGCATGGTTTTCTTATTATTTTTTTGAGAGTGGCGACAGTTTGGAACCAACTGCAGATGCTTCCCATTTGTACTTGCATTTGTTGTTTTCTTAAGCTTTCTCGTTGTTAAACCGGTCTCTTCAAAGTTGAATTAACTCTAAGTATCCAAATATTTAGTTGACAAGAAAGCTCTATTCCCATTTGTACTTGCATTTGTTGTTTTCTTAACCTTTCTCATTGTTAAACCGGTTTCTTCAAAGTTGAATTAACTCTAAGTATCCAAATATTTAATTGACAAGAAAGCTCTGGAAGTGTATAATTTATTTCAGTTGTGTATAATTGGAAGTTTACTAAATGGAAAGCTATTGGAAGTGTATAATTTATTTCAGGTGTGTAGTCAATCGTTCTATTTTTTTGTTTTGTTATTCATAAATATACATTTTATAATATATAAATTATATTTATAAATATAAAATACTATATAATATATTATTATGAATATTATAAAATGTATTTTATATTTAGATATATAAATTATATTTATAAATATAAAATACTATATAATATATTATCAATATGAATATTATAAAATGTATTTTATATTTAGATATATTAATAATAATTTGAATTAAATAGTTTGAATAAAAAATAATATTATATTACTATTGATAAAATATTTAAGATTTAATATACAAATTTAATATGATAATTAATTTATAATATTAATTAAATTAGTATTGAGAAATGTAAAGGCCTATAAAATTAAAATTAAATAAAATAACAATAAAGTAACTCTTAATTAACAAAACAAAATAACTCTAAACCCTAAACCCACCACGATAACTATAGCTAGCTATCATGCCCAAAAGACTCCACTATTTATTTCAAGTGTTTTAAAAACTATTTAAAAATCATTTTTAACAATTAGTCCTAGAAATATATTCTATCCATAGAATAAATATTAGATCCTTAAACTCCATGATAATGAACAATATTATATTAAATAAAATAACAAATATATAAAAATATTATATATAAAATATTTAACTAACTATAATATTAAAAAAAATCACTTAATTTTATATTAAAAAATTAAAAGGAGTAGAGTGGTACCTATGTAATTAGTGACCCGATTGTTATAATATTTATTAAACATTTAATGGGAGAATTATGATTTACCCTAGGAAGTTTAAATTTTTTTAAATATATATATAAGACAATATTATATTTAATATATATTCATAAATATATATTTTATAATATATAAATTATATTTATAAATATAAAATACTATATAATATATTATCGATATGAAAGCTATTGAAAGTGTATAATTTATTTCAGTTGTATAGTCAATCAAAATGTGCTAATTTTTTTGTTTTAGAGTTTTTTAAATTTTATTTTATATTTAATATATATTAGTAATATATATTTTATAATATATAAATTATATTTATAAATATAAAATACTATATAATATATTATCAATATGAATATATAAAATATATTTTATAATTAGATATATTAATAATATATTTGAATTAAATAGTTTGAATAAAAATAATAAAATATATTAGTATTGATAAAATATTTAAAATTTGATATACAAATTTAATATGATAATTAATTTATAATATTAATTAGATTATTATTGAGAAATGTAGAGGCCTATAAAATTAAAATCAAATAAAATAACTATAAAGTAACTCTTAATAAACAAAAGAAAATAACTCTTTAAAAATAAAATAATTGGATTTTATAGTTATTTTATTTAATTTTACTTTTGAAAAAGCCACCAATCATTATTTGGGTAAATTTTTGTTTTAGTTTTACTTTTGATAAAGCCACCCGGAAGCTCTATACCATGCCCAAAAGGCTCCACTATTTATTTCAACTATTTTAAAAACTATTTAAAAATTATTTTTAATAGCTAGTTTATAAATATATTCTATGATATAGAATAAATATTAGATCCTTAATGATCCTTAAATATACTTTATTAAAAATATAATATCAAAAATAAATATATATAAATAAAATAACATATATATAAAAATATTATATATAAAATATTTAACTAACTATAATATTGTATATTAAAATGTGTATAAATATTAAAAACATTAAATATATATAAATATTGAAATTAAAAACTAAACATATATAGAATATAATATATTATCTCATCAATCATTGTTTTTATGTGGTTCCAGTGTGGGAAGTGAATATTTCATTGAAATATTCTATATATATAATAATGAATATAATATTATTCATCAATCATTGCTTTTATGTGGTTCCAATGTGGGAAGTGAAAATTTCATTGAAATATTGTTTATATATACAAACCAAATTTGTATAAACATTACAAATTATATACAAAAGTTAAAATATTAAGTGATTGATATGTGACTCCACTCTAAAATCCTGAATATTTTATTCTAGAAAATATTTTTAAATATAATCCACTTCAAGATCAATTGGAAAATGTAAAATTTTAAAACTTTGGGAAGTGAACTTGATGCCAAATGATTGCATAAAAACTAGATCTAGATTTGTGGATTCCACTATAATTGATTCCAAAAGGACTTTCAATGGGCCAAACATCTGTAGAAATACTAGTGAATTTATTTTTTAGTTATGCTCATAGTTTTTATTTATTTCCAATTATCAAGGAGATATATTTTTAGTAGGCAATGATATATGTCAGATCACGGAAGCCTTGATGATAAATTTTTTAAATGTAAATGTTATTTTGATTATGTTTAAATTTATGATTTGTTTAAGTTTACTATATAAAATAATTTATTAAATAGAAAGCTATTGGAAGTGTATAATTTTTTTGTTTTAGAGTTTTTTAAATTTTATTTTTCTTAGATTTTAAAATACAAACTCAAACACCTCCTTTGCTTGCAAATTATGTGGAGAATACTTGATTATCTGCCAAGTGAATATTATTTTTACAGGTGAACACACTTTTCACAAAAGACATTCTTCTTTAATCGACTATAAAGGTATGGTTTTCTTTTTTTTTTTAAGAGCGGCAACAGCTCGGAACCAACTACTGTTGCTTCCCATTTGTACTTGCATTTGTTGTTTTCTTAAGCTTTCTCGTTGTTAAACCAGTCTCTTCAAAGTTGAATTAACTCTGTAGTATTAAGTATCCAAATATTTCGTTGACAAGAAAGCTCTATTGGAAGTGTATAATTTATTTCAGTTGTGTATAATTAGAAGTTTACTAAATGGAAAGCTATTGGAAGTGTATAATTTATTTCGGTTGTGTAGTCAATCGAAATGTTCTATTTTTTTGTTTTGTAGTTTTTAAAATTTTAATTTCCTTATATTTTAAAATACAAACACCAACCCTTGCTTTGCTTATAAATTATGTGGAGAATACTTGATTCTCTAGACAAGTGAATATTATTTTCATTCACATATGGTTTTCTTATTTTTTTTTAACAACAGCGACAACTGGGAACTAGCTGCCGCTGCTTCCCATTTGTACTTGCATTTGTTTTTTCTTAAGCTTTCTCGTTGTTCAAATGGTCTCTTCAAAGTTGAAGTAGCTCTATAGTATTAAATCTCCAAATATTAGAATAAAGATGAGTCAATATTGTTTGCATAAATGTTCCTGCATGCTGAAATTATTTAGAGGTTATCAATTACATTCTAAGAGACTCTTAAAACAATGGAGGCAACTAGACAAATGCACTAGAAAACAAGCATGGTCAACCATATAATACAATGTGGTCTCCACCTTTGTAACACTTTTCAAAATGACACTACTGAGAAAAGAATAATGATTTCACTATACAATTAAAGTTTCAATAGTGCTTTCCACTCTTTGACAAACATGGGGCTAAAAATCTACTCCAAAACATATGAATCCAAAGGAAATATACAAACTCCCTCCTCTTAAAGTTATACGTACAAATCTATTCAACAATCCACTTGGTGTGTCCAAATTTATGTCGAAGTTTGTCATAGTGGTAGTATGTAGTCACTCAAACTATTATATAGCTATTTATTACACACCAAAATGTAATTAAAAAACCATATTTCTAAATTGCAAACCATAGCATGATAGCTGATGCCATGGACAATTTCAAGAAGAATGCACTAGAAAATTGGTTGCATAATGCCTACATATATTACACAAGAGGATGTCATTAAAAAAACATATTTCTAAATTGCAAAACATAGCATGGCAGCTGATGCCATAGACAAATTCAAGAAGGATGCAGCAAAAAACTAGCTACATATACGCAAGAGGAGCCACTATATTATGAGAATTGATACTCCCTTGCAATGCCTATAAATCACAAATTACACTACCTTCCTCAAACAATGCAATGCCAACAAGTCATGAAACACAATCACTTCTGAAAAAACATTTACTTTACAAATAGATACCCCCTTACAATGCCTATAAATAATAAATTATACTACCTTCCTCAAACAATGCAATGCCAACAAGTCATGAAACACAAACACTTCTCGAAAATCATTTGCTTTACAAATAGCCTATTGGCAAAATCGTTGCGCATTCACCCGTGCAACTGCTAGTCATATAGACAATTCAATGGAAGGAATAGTCTATTTATATTGACTAGCTTAGTTATCTTAAATATAGATGATTATTAAACGCCAAGAGATATCAACTTATAGAAGTGCAAAGACACTTTTACTTGAGTATTATTAATATTATATAAAATATATTTAAAATAAATAAGCTACATTAATATGCCCCCATATGCCTTCTTTCGTATATCCTCTTTTGAAAACCAAATTTCATTCAGCCATGAAAACACTACAATTTATATTATTAGATAGGATGATTTGCATTAAAATGTTATTTAGGTAAATTCATAAGAAAGCTATTTTTGGGAGTGCATTCCTAGTTTTCAAATCAATCCATCTATCAAATGGATATTGTTTTCGCTTAAATTTTTTAACCCTATGATTATAATACATTCCACTTTTCTTTTATTATCTTTTTTTTTAATTTTTTATTGGTTCCTCCATGTCTCATAAATGTATATATCCAAAGTTGTTTTTTATAATATGGTTATTGTATATTCCACAATTCATTTAATAATATAGTTCAAACAAATGCATGTGTCCCTATGAAAAGTTATTTTGATGGCTTCTTGATTGGGTGAAAAAATCTTTATCCACTTCATTGTCACCTCACATAATGACACTACTAAATCCTACCTTCACCCTCCCCTTCCAATGTAAAATGCATCCCAACATAACAGACTTTTCTTTTGTGAAATTTTAACCATTATTTCTTCACCAATTGATGGTTAATTAGCTCTCCTAATATTCTTGTAGTCCTAAAATTTGGTGATATTACTTAGATTATTTTCATCCATTCAAATTCATAATATCATTGTGTCGCCTCGTGATTGATGAAATAAACTTCCTACCGCTCACTTTCTTCACTTCAACTAACTTACCTCACAGAATCAATGTTGTAAGAGGATCAGTATGCAGCAACATACAAGAGCCTAATGCTTCTAAATCCAAGATAATTTGATTTAAAAAATAAGCGTACTAAAACACTTGCTTAAATGGTTTTAAATTTGATCCACTGAATTAATGTCAAGTTTTGATTGATCTTTGATCATCTTTTTAAGAATCTTTGATATCTTTGATTGGTTGTTATGTAAAAACAAATTCTAATTTGGGTAAAGAGCTACTAGGGGAGAAGACCCCGTAGTTTTTTGGGTTGGCTTTGCACCCCTCATAGCTTCCATGGCATTTCAAATGACTAAAATTTTTGTATCAGCTTACTTGACAAGTTAATTGCTTCAACTTAAGATTTGAAGACCACCGTATGAAAGATGCTTATTTTCTTATCTAGCGTAATTCTAAATGCTAAACTGAAGCTATCAGTTATTTTTTATTTTGTTTGTTTTTTATATTTTGGGATTATGACAAGTTTTTTTTTTTTTTTTGGGCTCGACTAAACCATTTTAATGGGTTAACTGTTTCGCATATTGATGAACAATTTTTCAAAAGTTGGAGTGACAATATATTCGAAAGGGCAAAACCTTAATAAAAAAAAATGTGAGTTTAAAGTTTTATTTGATGGCATTCATATGTAATTAAGTTTATCAAACTAACTTTATCTGCACCTTAGCACTCGTTTCTCTGTTTTTTTGGATAGATTAGTGAGGGTTTTAGTGGGACCCTATGTCAAAACTGAAAAGATACAAAATACGACAAGAAATCAGCTAAGATCAAAGATGAGACATAACAAAAAAAATCTCTGTTGTCAAAAGTTTATAGAGGGACTAGGATAGTTTGTAGTTTGTACATCCGACAAAACCTGATCATAGTTACTCTATAGACTACCAAACAAAAAAAACAACAGAACATCAATCATCAAAGCCACGAGCTTTTCCAACCTGACTTAAAACCCAACCACCTAGACCATGCTCAACACCTCCACCATGCACAAACGCACCAACACCCTCCTCCACCTTCTCCAATCCTCCTCTTGGAGAAAACAACTATTGATTTTCACAGTCATCCATATACTAAAATTTAACACTTGGGCAACTTCAGACTTCTTTGTGGCTTGAGACAAAAACCCCTCTACTAGTAAAGGCATGGAGAATAAAGTAGAAATTACCAATTTGCCAAGTCAGTGCATGACCCCCGAATGTTTCACTACCATGGCCAAATTAATGCAAGTCTCAACTCCAAAAGTTGGTTATATACCACCAAGAATTCTTTATGAGAACACTAACATTCACCTACAATGCAAATTGTTGGGCCAATGGACCATTGCCTTCATGTCTACAACCAGAGCTTAGGGAGAAGCTTCACACACAGGTGCCATCCATCCAATCCAATCCAAAATTTATGTAGAAAATATACCATCCAATCTTGCACATGCTTTGATAGCATTGTAGACTCCAATTTAGGTAGAAAATATATCATGATAGAACCTTAGACCTCACCACATCAGTGTCCCCAAAATTTTGTGCTTAGAATGATTTTTATAGAGGTTGAGAGACTTAGTGTCTAGATAATGAAAAAATGTTGTGCAAATGCCTAACGAGTACCATCCCCTTGCAAAAGGGGTCGCATACCCTAACAGAGATTTGTGAAGGGTCATTCTTTGCAAAAACACCTGACTTACAACCCCCATACCTAAATGACCAACAGACCAACACCTAGGAGGACCTACAACAGAGAAGGTCAAGCAAAAGAAAGACTACAAATCCTAGGGAAGAAAGCCTTGGTTAATCCTTAAGAAGCAAGCCTAACACTATGGACACACACTTGGGGATGCGAACAAGACATTCCCCACTAGTAAATACTTCATAAAACATTAGTGAGAGGTATGGGTATGATCACTGTTAAATACTTCATAAAACAAAAATATATATATAAATGTAAAATGAGATTATAACCACCGAAGTACAATAATGTTGGAAATCCATAACATGCTCTCAAGAGGAAGTCAAGCAGAGGGAGAAACACTATCAAAGCTCAAGACGAGAGCGTAAGCCATCCCATGCATCCACCCAATCACTGACCAAGGCCCTATCAAAGCTCAAGAAGAGAGCCCAAGCCATCCCATGCATCCACTCAATCACTGACCAAGGCCAGGAAGGGGGATTGATCAACTCTCATATTGGCCAAGGGCTTTGCAACATTCTTATACTCTCTATAATAGTGAGTATAAAAGATGTCAAGAACTTACAAAAGCCTAAAGCCCCCTCCATCATACTTCTACATTTCCAATCGGATCAAAACATTTTGTTCAAACCCAAGGTGACCACCAAAGGATCCCCTTCTACAATCAATTTTTTGCAACCCACCAAGACAACTAGAGACAAACCTTCTAAAATCACCTTCCATTCTGCCTGATTGTTTGTCTTTAAACAAAGAAAAAAGGCCCTAGGAATTGTAAAGAACACAATTGACCCCTATTAAACCAGGATTGCTCCTCATCGCACCATCAAAATTAGTTTGCATAAGTCCTAGGAGGTCTCCTCCATGACAATTGTTTACAAACTACTTTGTTGAAGATTGCCCTATTAATGGGGAAATTGGGGTACGTTTGGAGCAACTCATAGAAGATATGGGAGTGGACTTGTTTGCACTCAACTATAAACCATGGTGCTCCCGTGGCGAAACATAGGGGTGGGATTTGGTCCATGCATCATCATAAGTGCTACCCCTACCTCCAAGATTCCAAAGCTTGGAATAAGTTTGGGGCAGCTCATAGAAGACACAAGGGTGGGCTTGGTATTTAATATGGCTACACTCAACCTTAACTCAAGGTGCCCCCATGAAAAAACATAGGCATGATACACCTTAGCACTGTTAGTATATAAGTGATAATGGATTTGTTTACACAATTTTTTTTTGGCAACCTACATATTTATTAACAATTCTGTTTCCACAATTTTTTTGGTAGGACCACTTGGTTCTCATGTTGTAGACCAAGGTTCAAATCTCTCTGAGTGACATCTTAACATAGGTACACATGCTGAAATGGCAGTCCTACTTCAATTGACAGATAACAGTAGTCCCACAAATCATGGTGGAGCATGCTAGAGGAATGCATTCAGTAGTCCCACAAATGATGGTGGAGCATGCCAAAGGAATGCATTAAGGAGAGAGGAGGAGAAGAAGTACATGCCCTGCAGAAGTAGATCGAAAGTAAAGAAGTGTTCAAGCTACAGCATGCCAAAGAAATGTAGGAGGGAGATGAAGGGTGAGTAGGAGATGCCTTGGAAGAGATGTAGCTGCCTTGGAAGAGGAGATAGGAGGTAGGATGAGCATTCAAGCTGGAGGACAGATAGGAGATTGTAAGAGCAGTAGGCCAACGAGTGAAGTTTGAGGAGGCAGGAAGGATCTCACTGATAGAGTATTAGTTAAAGTGGTATCCTTGCAAAGAAATTGTATGGGGTGTGGGTCCCGTGAACAAACCCTCACAACTTCAATGGGTGGGGCCCTAATAGAAAACCCAGCTAATTCATCTAAAAAACAATTTTGTTCTGCAATGTAACAATCTGTAAAGCTTAATTTCTATTTTAATATGTATGCCAAGTTACCAACCAAAAAAGTGCAGGTATCTGGGGAACGGATAGTCAAGACAGAAAAAAGATAGCTGACACCAATATATATATGATGTATCCCAGATCATGTGGGAACTACAAAGACCTGCCAAAACATAATTACTTTCATTTCATCGTATGATAGTTTTCATTTATTGTATGATAGTTGCTGTGGATTGCTTTGCAATATAATCAGACACCAAAACTGGATCAATAAAATATATGCTGTTCTGCATTTTCATGACACACCTCTGCATTTTACACTTGAGGAAATTACAACTGCATGATACATAACTTGTATTACCGCACAACCCTAGCACCTTGTGCATGTCCATCCAGATCTTGCAGAGTTCCTTCTCTTATGGAAGTAGAGTTAAATATTTTAACAAAATATAGAGATCACAAAGCCTGTTAATATTCACATTTATTTGTAATTGAATCTGTTAACTGTATTAGCATTTGTAGATTGGCTCCAAATAAAAGTGGCTCGAAATAGGAACAGGCACATAAAAATAAGACCTGCAACCACAGACGATGCCAAATTTAATGACCAAACCATAAATAATATAAAATTAAAAATTGCTTTATGGAGCCAAATACATACCTAGTCCAACCATCAGTGACTAAGGAATATTAACCAGCCTATGAATTTATTGGTTACCTTGGGCATGTTTGCATACCTGTATCATAAAAAAAGGTTGTCACAATCTAGAGTTATAACTTATCAGCCAAATTGAATCTGCCAACGTCTTCCAAACCATGCAAGCTCCTCTTGGAGCAGACCATGAAAACTGGCAGTGACACGTATATTGATTATAAAAAATTTCATAACTGGAACCACATTCCATAAATGATGAGACTCCTAAACCATTCATACGAAGTTGACTTAAAGCTCCAGGATTAATTTGAAGAGTAATGTTTTTATTTTATATCAATAACTTTCACGTAAAATCTCTAACATAAAGCTTCACAATTTTTCCCTTCACATGTCAAATCCTGCCGACTTGCAGATTTCTGATTCCTCAAGCAAGATAATTTACAATAGTAACTCATACACAATCAATGGCAAGAAACAACCCAATCATGTAAGTAAATGGCAGAAATAATTGTATGCATATTGTTCTCTAATCCTATTACCTCCTTATCTCTGCAAAATTCTGTTGTTGAAGCCAATCAATTCAATAGATCATGTTATAGACGTCAACATAAAGATACAGATTCCATTAAAGGAATTACAAGACGGAGCAGTCCATCGAGATTATTAAAGTTCAGATTGATAGCCTTTTTCACCACAGATATTTCCTGTTCTCCATAACTCAAGTCACTAGCAGCAGCAAGAGCAGTATTTGCTTTTGCAAAAGCTTCAAATGCTGCATTTGTATCATCGACCTGCAAGTACAGAAAAATTATCTCTTACACGCTTTCTACTAAGAGAAACTGAGAAAAATCTTTTCAAGTCTCACATTATAGTTTTGAACCAAAGCTACAATAAACCAATGTTCACAGGATAACACAAAGTTAAATGATAAATGATCTTGTATCACAGTCCAATTTCATATTCTAGAACTGCATGTTTCATCTATCAAATGGCCAAAGACAATTTTCAACTTACAAATTGTAACAAGCGGTTATAATGTTGGCAGTGTTGTGTATCAATCACATAACTGCCTGATGCATGTAGAGATGCGGCTCCTTTTTCTCGATTCACAACTGTTAAGGCATGGCAATTCAAGTTGTCAACGTCAGAGGCAGACGAACGAGGAGATTCACCTGCACAAACAACAGTTAGATAACTAACAAATATACTACCTAGAAATCATGTAAGTTCACAAACTCAGTATAAATTACTACACTTTACTACAATGACAGTCACCGACCACCCTGGGTATTAGACTTGTATCATCCTACACATGGACTATCAATTACAGAAATGACTAGCCTTGGAATTGTCATATGAAAAATTTGGAATTTCAATCCTTTACATGATCAGAGTGCATACCATTTGCCCATATAATGCACAAATCAAGAAGTTTGATGCCTAAAATCCACATAAATCACTGAAAAAATCTAATTTCATCATATTTTCTTTAATTGGTTAGAAACCCTTTATCTCTGGTGATGCCAATGATTAAGAACACTTGCCTTTCATTTGACAATTTAATGAAGCATTGTAGATCTTATAAGTGAGAAATTGACCCTAGTATTTGCATTCATTGCATGTATGTTATTGTACATGGTTATATGAACTTGAAGACTCGCACCCTAATCCTGGGTACTAACCCCCTATATCAGAAATGTGTCCTCGTCTTGGTAATATATATGAGGATTCCCCAGATGTCAAGAGACTTCAGATGAAGTTTCTTCACATCTTCATACAATTTTTGAAAGTTTCTCTTGAAAACTGGGAACTTGCTATAGAAGTTTCTTATATATATATATATATATATATATATACTCGAGTACTGATATTTAGTTGACAGGAGCTAAAAGAATTAAAGAAATACACTAGGACTTCTAATTTTTTGTTTTTTGCATGAAAGTGTGCAAGTTTTCTCTACTAGAATTTTTTCTTATCAAAGCCCAACAAGGTACTCGTAAGAAGAGAAACAATAAAAAGGATGCACTGAAGTTTTATCAATTGATTGATAATATTGCCATCTCCGACCACCATTGTACCATAGTTTTAAACAATGGCATTATCATCCTGGTTCCCATCTGCTTCCTCTAGGTGGCTATTATTTAAAATTTAGCAGCTTGTGTCATGATGATGATTATCAAATATCAATATTTTTTTTTTGCTGGATAAACTACGGCCTTGGGGACCGCTCCCTTTTCATTAAAATATTAAAATATAATTGCATTGCAATTTTCTGGATTTTCCGAAGTATCACCTTCTGCAGGGATTATAAACAAAATGTCCCCATTGTATACAGAGATCCTAACAAGCTACCATCGACTTCTGGGCTCATAAACAAAATGCTCCAAATTCATATAGAACTCTACAAATTTCACCCTATATGCCAGTATCTTATATCTATACCTATAACAATACCAGGGCACTAGTCATTCTCCTCCTTGGAGCTATCGATCAGCAAAGATATCATCCACTCAATGCTAGGTTCGTCGCTCAAACCAATGGCCCATTTCAGAAAATCCACAACTGTTTTGGCCTTGCGTCTCCTCCTGTTCTCCATTGTGGGGTTGCCGGTAGTTATGAATGGTTTCCAGGCTGCAGTGGAAGTACAGTTGGGTGAGGGGGCACCACCATCCATTGGATGGCCTAAACCAAGAGCCACAATTTGCAACAGCTCGTTTAAACCTCCCAACACTTGTTTAATCACCGATGCTTTAGCAATTGCACGAACCATTTCTTTCTCTTCTCCCAAGTCTAGCAGCACTATAATAAACATGGATGAGATGTCAAAATTCACCCGTTATCTATGCTTTGTAATAAAAATTCCTCTCCCAATATCCATTGAATGGCATATAATAACAAACTAGAACGGATTTTGAACACCTTAGACACGACTCTGAAATAACACCCAGAAAAGCCATACGGCGGCCTTCGCTGGTAAGTCCAACACATGTATCCATATTCCTGCAACAAATGGTGGATGGTAGAATGTGAAATTTCAACTAACCATTTGGCTTCTAATTTTTTCTTCATTCTCCATTCCGCCTCATTATGACAAGGGGAATGGCATTAATCACATCCTCCGAGTTGCGTGTGCTAGGATCATAATCCATCTTAAATCATGGTCCAATCTGCCAAGAAATTATTTCACCAGACTCCAAATCTTCAACGATCATTTCATATAGTGGGTGGCGGTAATACAATAGTTTGGATTAAGTGGGAATGTAATTCTTCCCAATCCTCAATTAACATACTTTCTTTCCTTTGACCGTCTCAATGGCATAATTAGCTAGATAGTCTGCAACAGAATTAGCTTCTCTATATGTATGCTAGTGAAGGAGTTTAAAGAGTTAATATACAGCCAGGCCTGCAATAGAATGTTATTGGTTTTCTAGCTCTCCACTTTCAATTTCTGAATTGAGTTTATAATATTCATCGAATCACCTTCAATTTCCACATTCCTTAATCCAAATTGATGACATGTTTTAAGGCCTAGCACCAACACCTAAGCCTCAGCCTCATTGTTCATTCCTTCTTTAATTTTCACTGGCACAGCAACAATTTCTTATGATACAACCATCCCTAGATTGGCCCAGATTGCCTCTTGATGCTCCGTCAAAATTCAATTTGACCGAACCACAAGGAGGTGGCTACCATTTTATTTATTTTCTTAGCTTGGTTGTGGAATTCACTCCACAGACCCCATAAACGGGGGCCTCTTAATCCATGCCATTTACATGTTACCTCACAATCCCATGATGAAAACTTCTTGTTTTTGGTTAATTGCCTAGCAGCTCTATTGTTTGCAACTTCAATAATGGCACTTTCCAATATGTTGAAGAATGAGTCCTTAGTCATGGGTTGAGGCTTGCAAAGTCTTATTTTGTTCCTTCCATATCTCCTAAATTAGTAAAGATGCGCATAAAACCCAAAGGCATGCAAATGTCGATTGTTTCTGAAAGATTGGCCATGATAGAAAGAGTTCCTTGATACCATTTGGCAGAGTCGAGCTCCAACCCAATCTTCCACATAGCCAATGCCAACATTTATATGCAAAGAGGCAACCAAGCAAAAGATGAATCACACTCTCTTCTTCATTCTTGCACATGACACACCTTGATCCCAGCCATAATAGCCCATCTTTTTGGATCTATTTGTTGTTAATATCTTTTTCTGTATTTCCACCCAAGCAAATGTTCTTGCTTTCGGAAGACGATTTTTGTGCCAAAATAAATGTCATGTCCAACCTTCATTTGCAACATGCTTCTCCACCTAATAGCCCAATTTGACTTAGTTCCCCTGATTTAGCACAATTCCATTTTATTCTATCTTCCCCATCTGAAATGAAAATTTTCCTTTGTTGCATTGTATCTAGTAGAAGTCGTTGCTACATTTCTGTGATTCCTAGAACCTTGGGATCCTTCCAACTCCATTATGTGATTCCTCCATTGTTATTTAGGATAAGGTAATCCACCGCCTTAGATCCCCAAACTTCTTTTGTTTTTTGCTGCACCAAACTCGGCTCCTAATTCCCTTCCAAAAAAAGGAAGCCATTCCATGAATCTTCTCAAAAGTTTGTTGAGTTACCATTTCTAATCTCCCACGTTATGTGGTTGGTAATGATATGTCTACTAGACATGATAAAATTCCACAAGCTTGAGCCTCTCAAAGGGTTGGATATTGTTAATATTCTCAATGGATCTTCTGAATCCAAAGATTTGTTTTGGAGTATTTTGGCCCATTTAAGATGCACCAAACTTCTTTTGTTTTTTGCTGCACCAAACTCGGCTCCTAATTCCCTTCCAAAAAAAGGAAGCCAGTCCATGAATCTTCCCAAAAGTTTGTTGAGTTACCATTTCTAATCTCCCACGTTATGTGGTTGGTAATGATATGTCTACTAGACATGATAAAATTCCACAAGCTTGAGCCTCTCGAAGGGTTGGATATTGTTAATATTCTCAATGGATCTTCTGGATCCAGATACTTGTTTTGGAGTATTTTGGCCCATTTAAGATGCAAATTTTTGCAGAGCTTCAAACTTATCTTGGCTCCTAGTGCCCTATTTTGAATATCTATTCTTATGCTAGCCCCACCAACATCCTTGGGTCTACAAACTTTATCCCATGCAACCAACAGAATTTTATTTTCTTCTAAGGTGCCCTACCATAGGAAATTATTCATCTTTTGTTCCACCCTACCAAAAACATTTGAAGGCATTTGCAGGCAAGACATTAGGTAGATTGGAATTGCAAATATTACAGCTTTCAACATTATCATTCTTCCTACTAACAACAGCCATTTACCCTTCCAAGCTGCCATCTTGTTTGTGCATGATTCTAGCAATGGATCCCAAATTGGAGATCTTACACTGCCTTTGAAGATTGGGATGCCCAAGTATCTACTAGGGAGAATTCCAACCCTGTATCACAACGTTTTTGACATTTCTGCCAGTTTATGGGGATTAGTGTGAAAGAAAAATATTTCTGATCTGGCTGTATTGACTTCTTGACCAAAGGCTATGGTATAATTGTTCAAGGTTTTCTTTATTATGCTTGCTTCTCTTACAAGAGTTTTCCCAAACAACATTGTATCATTCGCAAACTAGAGGTGGGTGATGCAATTAACATTGTCAATAACCTTTAAACCTTTCCATATACCAAAATCTCCAGCAAACCAAATAGATCTTCCCGACGCCCCAACCATAATTATAAAGAAGAAGGGAGAGATAGGGTCACCTTGCCTCAGCCCCCTTGAAATGCTAAAGAAGCCTTGTGGGTTCCCATTCACTAGTATATAAAACTGAGGGCCAGATATGCAACTAAAGGTTCAATTCAATTATTCCTGGAAAAAACCAAATCTTTCCATTATCTTAAGTAGGAACCACCAATCCACCTTGTCATATGCCTTCTTGATGTCTAGTTTAATCAACATGCCACTTGTTTTGGTTTTAGCAATCAAATGTATAGCTTCATGTTCCACTACAATTCCATCCATAATAGACCTTCCAAGAACAAATCCACTCTATTCTTCTAATATGATCTCTAGTAGAATCAATATTAGTCTGTTTGCCATGGATTTTGAGATGATTTTGTGTAGTGTTGCAAAGTAATATAGGCCTAAAATCATCAAAGATTTCTGCAAAACTCTTCTTGGGAATGAGGGCATTAAATGTGTTTCTAATATCCCTCAACATGGTGCATTTTCTCTTTGCTGCTTCCAAACTTCCTGCCCAACAATATGCCAACACTTTTGAAAGAAACTTGTTGGAAAACCATCAGGACTAGGGGCTTTATCTGGCTACATTTGTCAAACAGCCAATTTGATTTCCTCCTATGTGAAAGGCATCATTAGCATGTTATTTTGTTCATCCCCTAAGACTTTTGATGTGCAACCCAACAAAAAATTCTTCATTTTTAAGTCAGAACCCTCCCAATTGTTGAGTAAGTTTTAGAAGTAATTCATTGCTTCATTACCAATCTCTATAATGTTGCTAGAGCAGTTGCCATCCATCTTCTCAATGCTTGTGATTCTGTTGTATGATCTTCTAACCTTGGTGGAGTTAAGGAAAAATTTAGTGTTCCTATCCCCCTCTTGGATCCAAGTTTCTCTAGATTTTTGCCTCCTGTAAATCTCTTCTTTTTCCAATAGCTCAACATGCTCTTTCATTAGCCTTTTTTCTTCTAGATATGCTTCTTAATTCATTCCATAGCTTAATATCTTCTCATGCAACTATGGCAATTCCAATTCCACCCTTTCTTTCTCTTGAAAAATATTTTTGAAGTGCTCCCTATTCCATTGTTTTAGGCGATTCATCGTCTATCCCAACTTTTTGTAAATGTTGAACATCTTGTTACCATTTTCTTTAGGGGCCTCTTTCCGCCAGTTTTCAATGGAGGAAATAAAACTGGGGTCTCTAAACCACATATTTTCAAATTTGAATAGGCACCAGGGAGAGGGATTATCATCAAAAAGTGAGTTGGAGAGAATAATGATCTAATCCAGAAAGAGGTAATATTTGGCATTCATATTCAAGCGGGAGTAAAGACCAATCAGTAGTACATAAGAACCTATCCAATCTCTCCTAAATGTAAGAGAACCGCAATCTTCTATTAGTCCTAGTGTAGGAGCCATTTTTGGCTCAATATCGTGTAGATTGTTCTCGTCTACAAATTCTTCAAATCTAATTGAGACTTATTTGCAAAATTCTTCCCCTTAGCTTTATCTGAGATGGAGAGGATTGCATTGAAGTCCCCCCAATAATTACAGCATTTGAGGCCAATGATTCAAGAGTTGAGGTTATTTCTTCCCACACCATTCATTTTTGAATGTATCACTCAAGGCCATACATATTTATAAGGAAGAAAATTTTCTCAATGGAATGGCTTAAAATCTTACATCCCTACTAGTGTGTATTGATTGCAATCACCTCAATCTTAATTTTTGCAGGATTCTAAAGAACTCCAAGACCCCTGGAGGCCCTTCAGCTTCCACAAATTCACCTTGCCAATAGGACCATTTTTGCATAAGTTTGCCTATCTCTGTTTTGTTCAATTTCATTCCTTGAAAAAGGAAAATATTTGCTTTTGTTATTTCCATCTAATGCTTTGTCGAGCATCTTTTGCTAGGAATGTTAAAGCCCTTAACATTCCATGGGAAGGGGAACTCCCTTCCCTGATCTCAGCTTCATGTTGTTTATTTTCATTGGTCATCTATAGAACCATCCTTTTCTCTCAATTCCTTGTTAGTTTTCCTCCCCATTTGATTTTTTGATGCCTCCATTTGGCTTATCATTCTTTGATTTTGTTTGATTTATCAGTCTCTCTTCAAGAGAGTATATTTATTTAATTACCTAAGTCTTCCTCTTCTGACTCAAGATCTGGGAATTCTGCACACCTTAGTCCCTTGTCATGAAAATTAGGGGCTTCCCCCTCCTTATTGGTGATGCCACATAACCCAAGGGCATCTTCAAAGATTGTCGTAGTCTTTTCACTTGGGGTGAAAGTATCCATAGGCTCTTGTTCCATGCAAGTATCCACCTTTCCAATTTCCAAAATTTGCTTGGAAGATTCAGAGGAAGCAGGCACATGCTTCACACTTATGGGAATTTCCTTCTCGCAGCTAATGGGATTAGGCGCTTGCTTTTGCAGCCCTCGAGTCTGTGCCCATATATCACACAAGCATCACAATATGTTGCAGGACCCTCCATTTCCACTTTTTGTTGCCATATCCTAGCCTCCGAGTTGATCTCAATTGAAGAAGGAATAGGGTTTGCAAGATCAATATATATACAAATATGAATATACACGCCTACCTACTTTTCCAAAGTTACAATGTCCACTATAATAAATGTTCCAAGGAAATTTCCAATATTTGCTAGGGTTCACTCATTCCAATATTCTACTGGCAAGTTGTAAAGGCGAATCCACATTGTGGTGCAGTAGATGACATGTTTTAATGAATCAAAATTTGGAATCCAATCCCTCAGATAAAACCCTACCCTATCCATCATCCAAGGCTCGAATTCCATAATTTTATTTTTTTCTTCCTTTGTTTTGCATTGGACCAAAAAGAAACCTTTGGGCAACTATCTTATCCTGATTTTCAGTCCCCAATGTTCTTACACACAATTTTGAAGTATTCGCATAGCGTGTTAGGTGTTTGGCCATTTTAGAAAAAAGGTTTTTTTTTAAAGATTTCGCCTTGCTTGCTCCAATTCTTCCCTTGCAATGTTTAATATGTGTCAGGCTGAATTCCACAGGTTTACCGATCTAAATTGCATTTGCTCAAGTAGCCATGGGTCTCCATTCCAGTTTCTATTTTCCTTTCCACTTGTGGGATCCCAATTTCTTCTATTGGTTAGGGCATCGTGGGACTAAACATGGTGTGTGTTGTTGAGGTGTCTCCTTTGCTAATCCTCTTCACTTCCCTTTTGTTGTTGTTGCTAATTATATGTTGATTTTTCTACTTTTTCTTTCTGCCTCCTCATTGTTTCCTCTTCCTCAGCATTGCCTTGCCAGTTACCCAGCCTGAATTCCCCAACGATTTTCCTCCTCTCATTGCCGCGTCATTGCTCCACCACAACGTTTCAGCCAAAACCGTTTCTGAATTTGCGGCTTTCGGGATCTCTCCTTCGAATGCCATCTCCCCATTGCACCACAATTCTCTAAAGAAACTTAGACTTGGTTTCTGCTGGTCTTCACTCTATTTTTCACACACAATCCATCCACGAGATTTGATTCCAGTGGTATTTCCACATCATGTAGTATTACGTATTATATTTTTTATTGTATCAAATATCAACATAATTAGTCTTTGCTTTCAATGACAATTATTTCAGTACTTTAGTTTTTTTATTTTTAAACATTTTACATTTTTCAAGTTGTTTAGCCACTCCATATTTTTTGGTCAATTTTAAGATTTAAATATTTTTAGCTTATTGATGTCTGCTTTTTTCTCAAGGAAACAACTAAATATAACTATCAAAAACCCACCACCACTAAACCCTCTGAAATGACCACTAACTAAACTATTGATTTTTAAACAAACCTAGGTTCAAAACAACTGAAAAATAAAAAATTTGGAGATACACAAGTGTAACTTGAAAAATTTTACCATAAAGTTGAGCTCTTCAAATATATTTTGAATGAAACCTAAATCTATATAAAATAACCTTTACCTAGACAGCAAGAAGTTATTAGTAGATACCAACAGATAAATGTTTATCAGATAAAGTTATGATGACAATATTACTTTGCTTCACCTGCAGCTTCATGTTTTACAGTTAGACTGTCAATCCCATTACCTTGCAGAACATTGAATATAGATAACATATAACACTTTAACTGAGTGTATCTAGAACAAATAAGCATTCACCCTTCAAAAAGCATAAAAATCCCTAATGTGATCCTCTCAGCCATGTCCATTGCAAATAAATGACTTCAAATAAACAAATCAATACAATGTTAAAAACTAATAATTTAATTAAGCCTAACCAGTTGGAACCAAAATGGTGGCTGATTGAAGTTCTCGTCTATCTCTGCTTATAGATGCAGTCTTGGCCATTACAACATGCATATGTGCAACTCCTGTGCATTGGTAAGCTAGAGTAGCAGCTGCCCACTTTCCATTTCGTTCATACACCTTAGCACAATCCCTATAGAACAAAAAGAGCATATTTTATAATCGATGTTGTCAAGAATTAGAAAGTGAATAATCAAATATAAACTCACAATGACCTAAGCATACTATAGAAACAAAAGCACTCTTAACTTCAATTTCAAAAACATCATTGATGTAATATCCCTCCTGTCTTCTGAGATATTTTTATGCAACTGATGACTGATTTTTTTTAATATTTATGCTATGTTGGGTATAACAATGTAGTACAGCAGAAAAAGATATTGCAATGTATATATTTTTCACACTAGCTGAATATTTCAAAGGAAATGCACTGCTGAAATTTATAGATTTCTATATCTTCAAAAATACTCAGTATTTTGTCAAAATATTAAGAACCCAGTTGAGAGAATATCCTCTAATATCTAACTCACAAATACTCAGAAAATTATATGGCCAAAATATGAAGCAATATCACATACCCATTTACTGAAATGTGAAATACATGGCTGGAAACAGCAGAACAGCAATATGTGTCATGTCCCCAATTTTGGAGTAACTTAAAATTGTTTTAATTGTAAATTAATTTTGTAAAGTATTTTATTTACTTTATAAAATTAATATTTTTTTTAAGTTACTAAGTCAGTAGTACTACACTTTATTAAAAAGTGTTGTGAACAAGCATTTAAAAAGTACAAATGCAAGCATTTAATTTAGTTCATGTAAAAGCATTTAAAATGCTTTGGTCTGATGTGTACATGTAAACTCTCATTTAATAAAATTAGGCTGGGCCTAATTAATGTAATGGCTTTAAAAGCAAGTTTGAGAGTCATTTGAAGTCATGTCTAAATGTCTAAATGTCTAGATATCTGTATGTTTTGGTTTATGACTTTTGTCAAATTGTATTCAGCTCATGTCAAGGTGATGTTCCCTTGCATTTGCAGAAATCGGTTTGGTGATGCTCCCTTACCGTCATTGAGGTGAAGTTGTTTCAAACTTCACAATTGTGCTCCAAAGTATTGTTCTAAGTTTTCTGTGGTTTGAGTTCATTGTATCTCATTATGCAGATTGAATAAAAGGCAAAGGGTTTTGTTTGCAAATTTATTAATTTGATAAATATAAATTTGCAAGGTGTTGATCGATATATATATATATATATATATATATATCTGGTATTTAAATTCTATGTGGAATCTGAATTATATATAGATCTTTGTTGCTCATTAAGAGACAGTCTGACAGGCCTCTGCAGAGTTCTAAGTTAGATTACTTCAGCTCAGTGGAATGTGGGCCCCGAATCCCACTAAGAGCCAGCTGCTTCCTATATTACTAGAGCTTGTGTTTTAAATCTGAAGACAAAGAAGTAGTTCGTGGGTTTTCATGTTTGTATTTGCATATAAGAGGATTAGTGGAAAGTGGGACCCTGAAATCTGACAGATCATCCCAGTCTGCAGCTATATGTTTAAATATTAATTTCAAAGAAGAATTTGCATTTGGAATATGAGAAGTGGGTCCCTGCATTGATCCTTCCATATTTATGAATGTCTATTGAAAGATAAAGTCTTGTGTTGTTGAAATAGTAGGACTATTTCTAAACACCACCTCATACATTAATCGTAGCTGAAGATTAGATATAAGGAGAAGACTTAGAGCTGAGTGAAATAATTCAGTTCAGACGCAGTTTCCATATAGACTCTCTAATCATAAGCATTGGCCGCTATCTATTGGGTAAGAGTTCGTATGTGTAGAAGAGTACAGGAGTTTTGTGAAAGAAACATATTGAAGCATCGACCCTCAAACAATTTGCCTCCCATCATTCCAGTAAACAGATTTGAAGGACGGATATCACATTGTGACGGCATACATAATTGGAGGGTATCGATCTTCAAAAGGAACAACCGTTTGAGGATGTGCAGTCAAAACCAATTGATATTCTTTCATTATTGTTGCTAGCATAACTGCGATCATCCATAGAGGAGGAGCATTCAGTCTATAGAAGGTGCAAACAGTATTTTGACTAGTTAACTGCATTGTAATGACCACTGACTTCATAAGGAACACTGCATTCATAAGAAACAGGGATCAGCATATTGTGATATCATTAGGTCTCTGCCAGAGAACATCATATGAGATAGTTACAGGTTGGGAAAATCTCATTATATGCAGCTACAGGATTGTTTACTTGCAAACCTGAACATTATTAGGCAGCAAACTGTCCATTGTAATTGGGCATTGAAATGGTATGTGAGATCTTGTTTTATAACAGTGGTATATGTTTGAATTGGCTGTCATAGAGACATGTTCCTGATGTAATTTGCAGATTGATGTAATTATGAAAGAGCGGGTCTGAATGGTAACAGAGACTTCTGAGTTGAATTTTCATTCATTCCAATCATTGATACTTGCATTTTATCATCTATTCATATTTGAATAGATGTAGTTCCATGGTTTGGCATATCTATGTGAAGTGAAAAGATATCAGACCTAGGGTTTTGAGTAGAAAACTAAAGTGCAAAAAACAAGGACAAATTGAAAGATATAAAATCTGAATTTCAACATATATCCTAAGAGGGATATTACAGTGGTATCAGAGCTATATATAGAATCATAGCCAATATCCATCAGGGATATTACAGTATGCAAATGAAATACAACTCAAGCACATGCAACTCAGATTTGTTACTTCAAATCAGCATATAATTAATGCTTTCAATGGCTGCAATAATGTTCCTTGGGTCTGCAGATAAGAATCTCTTCAATGTTGCATCAAACCCTCATAAAATCTGCACAATATGATGCTACGTGCCTAGAAGAAGAGGCACCAACAGCAATTAAGATATTCAACAATATCTTTTTCCAATGTATTTAAATCTGCAAAAGATGTTCTCTGAAACCCCTAGAAGATTCTAAAACTTCATCGATATGCACAATCTGGACCTCTGTATGAAGCCCACAGTTAAGCAATGATTCAACTGATCTTCCACAGCCTCAAGATTGCATAAACACTGAAAATATTTCATTCTCCAATGCTGAAAATGAAAAAATCTGAAGAAACCCTAGGTTTCCTTCACAATTCCCAAAGCTCTCACAAAAAGCAAAGGCAAATAATCATCAATAATGAGGTTGATTTGCTTTTTGAGGCCCTTTTATAACTTCTCCAAATGAAGTGTATTTAATTTGCCTTTGAAGTCCACTTTTTAGGTTTTTAAAATAATATTTTATTATTTGTTTTTGTTGCCTCAATATTACCTTGGTTATTGTGCCCACAATAAATTAATATCATTAATTGCACTTTATCATGTGTCATTGACCCCCTTTTAATATAAAGTCAAAATATAACTTTATATTATAAACTTTTAATTAACATCATTAATGACACATTAAAATATTAATATCTCCTTAAAAAACCATTAGTTAGCTACGCCAACTGAAACAAATGTCAAAACTGCCAAACACTGAATGATTAGGCGCCCTGCCACAAATAGCAACTTCCGATAACTTACTATAAATAGTGAGTACGCACCACTGAGTCCTGAAACATCTGCAAAGGCCCAAGCATTGGTCGACACTACATCTGAGCCCTGTCCAAGTGCCCTGCCAGAAACAGAAACTCCAACTCCCTGAAAAAGTAACTTACTATAAATAGTAAGTGTGCCAAACGGAGTCCAATGAAGGTCAAACCTGAACTCTCACTAATCACTGGAGGCGAAGCCACACCGAATACTGCCAAAACAAGACCCCTAACCATCTGCTCTAGCCTACGAGGGTCAACTGACACGAAGTCCCAAAATAGCAGGTTACTATAAATAGTAACTCCTAAAAAGTAGGAACCGCTGACAAAAGAAACAACCCTAAAAAATAGGAACTCCCAACTGGTCAAACAGGGCCCGATCCCACACCTCCTAAAAAAATAGGTACTTACTAAAAATAGCAAGTCTTGGACAAGTTGTCCGAATCAGGCGCAGAAAGTGTCGATCAACTCCAATTGTCCATCTGAACCCTGCTGAGCAACAAAAACTCTGCTCTGGCTGTGCTGGAACCACCCCAGAAGCCAGCACCATCCAAACTGCACGAGGGCCTAAAAATGGGGACATTACAATTGACAAAGCAACCTTCCATTACAAAGAGGCTTTCATGACTTGAAAATGAAAGCTTTTTAAGTTTAATTGGTCCATTCACTCTGAAAAACAAATTTTGTTATCCCAACTATGTAACTTCACTAATATATCATAGCTTACTACAGCCACAGGGGACTAAGTGTTATTTTTCATGGACCAACTAGGACATGAACCTAGGACTTCTCGTGTGCATGTTGGGGTGCTCTACCACCAAGCTATTGGCCTCTTTGTGACCAGGGCTTTTTGGTAGGCTCCTTATCACAATTCAAGTGTTGCTCATTTCTCCAACACCCCCTCTTCAAGCACTTTTTGTGCTTGAGGCTCCTAATCTAGCTCTAATACCATGTTCTTTTTCATGGACCAGCTAGGACTCAAACCTAGGACTTCCCATGTGCATGTTGGGGTGCCCTACCACTGAGCTACAGGTCCTCTTTGTGACTGGAGCCTTTTGGTTGGCTCATTTCTCCAACATAATGCGTACATTAAAAATATATACTTTTATACAATAAAAATATAAAAAGGCAAAGCACATTTTTATAACCAAAAGATATTAAATCAAACTATCCAGTACTGTACAAAAAAACATGTTGCTATTTTCTGTTACTTCTGAAATTGACTGGTAACAACAATCCAAGACTTAAAAAGCGAGCTTTAAAGACTGATTTTCATTCTGGTACATTGTACTCCTGGTGTAGGTTGCTAACCTTGAATTTACGCGGAAGCTTGGTCAGTAGGGTCTTGTTGTGACCAAATCAAACATCGCCCCATTGCAAATGGGAACCCCCTTTTTTTGAGCTCTGATGCTTTGCATGAAGTTTTGATGTCTTAGAGCTATTTCATGATGAAGTCAATGGTTTGTCTGAGTTCTCAGTATGGTTTCTATTCAAGAATCACTTGCTTTCCTTCTGAGATCAATCCTAATGTATGTTTGAGATCCTAAAGATGACTAAGTCTGGTGGCCTGAAATCCTGAAAATTGGCTAAGTCTGAAATCTGGTGGATCCTCCAAATTCTATAATCTGCATGTTAAATCCGGTGGATCTGAGACCTATCTCAAACATCCTGAAAGGTATATTGAAAAATATTTAAAGTATAAGTAATCTCTAAACTTATACTTAAATATATTTTTCAATATACCTTATGCTCTGGGACTTCCACTTCTAGGCGCGAATTCACTCCGGGAGGCTAGGTGAATTTTCTCACTTGCAGATACCCAAACCAGCGCCTTAGGTTGAGACTCATATGTGCGCCTAGAGGAAAATCAACTTTTAACTACTCCAAAAGATGGCGCCTTGATTGGGATTGATATAAAAGGCCTTAAACATCAAAAAGTTTGACAAAGGAATGATTCAAGAGACTAGGCGCCCTTTCTATGTCAAAATGATCATCAAATTGCGCCTTGAGTTGAAATAATTGAGTTTAGGCGCCCATTCCTTGTTGCTTTTGTCATTTTTGGGCGCCTTGATGTTAGATGAAGTCTAAAATGAATGAAGATTGCGCCCAGTGATAGGAGCCTTCTGGAAGTGGAAAATTGAAGTTTGTTGCAAATTATGAGATTAATTTAGATAGGCGCCCTTACCCCTTCTACAAAGTCAAGTAGGCGCCTTGTAAAAGAAGGCTTGGAATCTTGAAAATGTACTAAGTCAAGTGGGCGCCTAGAGAGGAAAGATTATCCTAAACAAACCCCAAACAGACCTTAGGCACTCGTTACCTTCAAAACTATCCATTTTGGGCGCCTTGATGGTAATCAACTTACAAAGGCAAGTCTTGAGGATTCTCCATATCAAAGTGAAGGTGAGTGAAAGAACAGCATAGATGAAAGAGCACCTTAAATGGGAATGCACATCTCTTGAACTTTAGGCGCCAATTCCTATAGTTTTAGTCATCATGAGTTGAGGCGCCTAAAAGAAAATGTTTTGAGTTTGTAAGTGTTAAAACTATTGAAGCTTCCCTTGGACTTTCAAAGCAACTTAGGGTCACAAAACTATGAAGTAAACACCTAATTGAGTATGGGCGCCCTTTCCTACTTCTAGCAGCCTCAAATTGCGCCCAACTTGGATGAGACAGTCATGATGTTAAGGTGCCAATTCTATGTCCAAATGACCTTTAAAGGGCGCCTAGTAATTCTAAGACCTCAAGCATCTCAAATGGTGACTTAAAGTGTCAAGAAGCAAGCTACAAACTAAGCACCATTTCACACTTCGAGCATCCCCAATATAGCACCTAGAAGACAAGAGGATTGAAAATGAAGTGTTGGAAACTTTGAGAATAGGCGCCTAGGAAGAATTTTATATGAGATAGCTCTTTTGGGGTGAACTCTTGAGAGATACAATCATCCTAAGGTCTTTCCCATCGTTTGAATCATCAAAAGGAGCCAAGTATGAAGCCATTAATTTTAGGCGCCCTTTCACTCCTCTACAAACCTATTCTGGTGCCTAGAGAAATCATCACAAGTACATTTTGAAATGAACGCCCTAAGAGGAAAACTATGTTTGAATCTATCCACATTGAAAGTATTGAGTTTGACAGGATCACAAGGGTATATACAAGTCATGAGTTCGTGAAATTTTGAAGTAAGGGGTTACATTAAAGCTAGGCGCAATTTTTTGCATCCAATGATCATCTTGAGCACCAAGAAAGTAGATTGTTTTGAGAGATGAATTTTTGGCGCCCTGGAAGAAATTGTATTGAAGACACCTTTTGAACGAACCTCATAAGGGAGATTGACTTCTTTAAGCCACTACAATTGTTTGAAATCATTTAAAGTTATGAATGTGGGACTAACTTGTGTTAGGCGTCCTTTTGCTCCTCTTTTCACCTGTATAAGCGCCTAAGTTTGAAGTGGGATTATTACATGTTTAAGTGATTCTTGTCTTATGAAATGATTGATATATTGTTTATCTTGTCTTGTAGGATCATCAATAAAGCTAAGGAGTTGTTCAAGGAATCACCTTCAAGCGAGGAGTAAGGAGTCATCTTCAAAGAAGAGTCATCATGTAGCCGCTCTTTAAAGATCCTCAAGTTTCACAAGCTTCATCTCCTACATTATGTTCAAGGATACTTCACCCATTAAGCTTCAAGACTCATCAAGCTTCAAAGTCTCCTTGAAAGGTCATCTATTCTACATCCAAAGAGGGTGTTATCATCAATATCTACACTCCAAAGGGCCACTTCAAAGATCATCGTGAAGAACTACTTCATCAACTTCTACATTGAAGACATTCATCTATTCAATTTCAAGTTCCTCCTGAAACTTCAAGAGAGATCTCCTACTCTGATTCATGAATGAAGCATCATCATCTACAAGTTGAGAAAGAAACATCATCATCATCTACTCTTCATGAAGACGCATCTAAGAAGATCAGCATCAACCTACTTGTAAGAAAAAACATCACAGAGTTAATCAAATGAAGCAACATATATCATACTACTTACAATGAACAAGGTGGATCAACAAGATACATTCCCAAGCATTCAAGTTCAATCAATCACATCGAAGACATCACAAGATGATATAATTTGGAAACATGCTGAAGTGGCACCTATGTGGCGAGTACACATCATCATTCAATCACAATCAACCACATCATATGACTACATTCAATGTATCATTTAATAAAAGAAGCTAAAGGGACGCCTATATGGAAAATGCTCTAAAAGATTCCATCTTATCCTTATCTTCTTGGAAAGCTTGCCTTCATTGCCTCTCATATGTACTAAAAATAGCAAGTTGTTGTAACTACCTATTGAGGTGGCATGATCTAAGCCCTTGGCTACATGAATTGATCCTAGCCTTTCATTGTAATCTGGACACTATATAAAGGCCTTGTTGCCTCATTTGTAAGATATAGTTTTGTAGGAGTAAAATAGGAGAGACTCTCGAAATTTCCTGAGAGGACTTGAAATTGTTGTAAACATTTCCCAAGATTAATGCAAAGGACATTGGAGTTCGCTTGGTGTTTAAGTGTTATCTTGTGAAATAACATGGTTTCCTGTATCTTGATGAAATGGAGAAGTGTTTCAAATTAGATTAGAAGTAGATTAGAAGCTCTTTGATGTAATGTATGTTGTATTAAATATTTGATCAATTCCTAGCTCATGCTTTTAACATTCATCGCTGATGAAGTGTTGTGTAAAGCTAGTCTTAGCCTTATTTGCATAAGTTCGATTGTGGATGCTTGTTTGAGCTGCGCCATCTGAAGGGTGCTTGTATAAGCCTTCATGATTTGAAAACCATTCGCATAACCTTAGGAGATTGCACCAACTTCATGTAGTTGTAGGCATCCTTGGCGAAGTGGAGTTAAGTTTATCAAAGAGTTTGTCTATTCATACATCATCGTTGCTTCATTGACCTTAGATTAACCTTTCTAAACCTTTTTTTTTTTACTTTCTTTATCATTAAAGTCTTGTACATATGTCATCTACACTAAAGGAGAGATAAGCTTAATGAAAGAAGAAGAATCTAATGTAAGTCCCTTTGTGATTATCAACAAGATCACATGTAATCACTGAGTTAACCCATCATGAATCATAAATAAAGAACCTTGGAGTTACTTCACTAGATCACACAGTTTAGCCTTTGAAGAGCTTTATTCAAGAGAGAGCGGGATACTCTAGTGTTTTACTCTATTGTTGACTTGTCGAAAAACAATCATCAACAGGTCTAAACCTAGATGTACAACTTTTTAAGAATTTATAAGTAAATTTAAAATCCTGTTGTGGGCTTCAACAATGGAGTCTCATTTTCCAAATTGGTATCTAGCTTGCAGTGACCTAAAAACAACCTTTACCCTTAACTCTACATTTTATGAACTAAACTCAGATGCAAAAAGGTCTTTAATCATTATGAAAAACAAGTAAATCTAGCAACCAAACTACCTACTATCAATTTCACAGTAAGCACAGAAAGATTTCATTTCCAAGATTCTCACAGAATAGCCATTGTTTCTCCTGATCAATACAAACATTTTATAATTCAGTAAACATTTATCATACAACTACAAGAAAAGACCTGTTTTAGAGCTAAGTACATTTTTTTAAGAATTTATAAGTTAGACAGAAAAAATTTAAAATCCTGTTGTGGGCTTCAACAATGGAATCTCATTTTCCAAATTGGTATCTAGCTTGCAGTTACCTAAAAAACCACCTTTACCCTTAACTCTACCTTGTATGACCTAAGCTCAGAAGCAAAAAAGGTCTTTAATCATTATGAAAAACATGTAAATCTAACAACCAAACTATCTACCATCAATTTCACAGTAAGTACAAAAAGATTTCAATTCCAAGAGTCTCATAGAATAGCCATTGTTTCTCCTGATACATACAAACATTCTATAATTCAGTAATCATACAACTACAAGAAAAGAGCTGTTTTAGAGCTTAGCTCAGTCCCATTGTTATTGTTCCACAGATATTGACTAGCATCTCTTAATGCTATATTCTGCATTATTTCAGTTGTGCCCATGCTGTAGAATAGCCATTATTTCTCCTGATAGGTACAAACATCCTGTAATTCAGTAATCATACAACTTCGAGCAAAGGCCTGTTTTAGAGATTAACCCAGTCCCATTATTATTGTTCCGCAGAGATTGACTAGCATCTCTTAATGCTATGTTCTGCATTGTTACAGTTGTGCTCGTGCTGATAGATACAAGCAATCAGTAATTCAGTAACCATAAAACTATTAGTAAAGGCCTCTTTTAGAGCATAGCCCTGTCCCATTGTTATTGTTTTGTAGAGATTGACTAGCATCTCTTAATGCTATGCTCTGCATTGCTCCAGTTGTGCTTGTGCTGTAGAATAGTCATTGTTTCTCCTGATAGATACAAACATTCTATAATTCAGTAATCATACGACTACAAGAAAAGGCTTGTTTTAAAGCTTAGCCCAGTCCTGTTGTTATTGTTCCACAGAAATTGAGTAGCATCTCTTAATGCTATGTTCTGCATCATTCCAGTTGTGCTCATGCTTTGTATGAAGATGTGAATGCAGCAGAAACTGTGTAATGATGTGGTTGGATAAGGATGCCTTACAGATATTAATAGCACAGTACACATGTTCACAGAAAAATCATGAGGTTAAAAAGAAAACAATAACTTCAGAGTTTTTTCGAAACCAATATTCCAAAAAATCTTGAATTTTGGTTTAGGGTGAATTAAGGTTAGAGAGAGTGGTATTATGGTAAAATAATCAGATGATTTATTAACAAAAGAGCTAAGCTCTTATAGAGAAAATACAAGATGTTTCTAAATATACAATATACAGATGTTTCTATATTAGATTAAAGCTAATCTAATGAACAGGATAGAAACATCTAATATGATACAAAGATGACCATTAATACTAGCTAATATTTTAATACCCTCCCTTAATGGTCAATCTATCAACTACACCAAGTAATATATTCCAGCCGAGAAGGAGCCCTCATTTGGTGAAGATGATTTGGCTATCTTGAATGAGGCCTTTGGATGATTGTGACCATAGTCATATCGAGGAGAAAAACGATCTAGGGGCATCGTCTTCCACTTCACATTTTGTAGTCTAGGAGCCTTAGAGGCTAATTGTGTTATCGATTTGTGGTTTGTACTCTAAGACTTATGTTGTAGTGGGTACATCATACTTGACCGAAAATTTAATACTTATCGAGAATTTGAGAGTAACTGGCAACATTTTTTTTTTTTTTGGGAAAGTAATTGGCAACATTGAATCTTTATTTATGTCTTATGTTTGAACTTTGAACTTTGTTTCTCGTTCTACACACTACACTTCGCATGAAATAATAATTACTGTTTTTTTTCGTGTTTTTATGAGTATTTGAGCATTTTTTTAATTCGCCATGTTTTCCTCGTTTGAACCCATGTAATTGAATTCCATTTACACTTTCAGTTTGTTGGGTAAATGTAATGCTAATATGGTTGTTTGTACTTTGTATACATACAATTTTTTTTAAATAGTCATGTTAGCCGTTAGGGTATAAATGAACACACACCCTTACAAACTCTTTGCTGTCACTATACGTGATGCCCCTCGGCATTAAAGAGTTAAAATAAGGGACTCTTAAAAAACTCGCTCATTTCCTAGAGAAATAAGAAGGAATGTATAACAGGAATAACCCATTTCAAAATAGAACCCAAAAGCCAAATGACCACACAATTTCTACTTAATCAACATGTTTGTTAACATCCTGCTTTTTCCAAAAAAAAATTGCTAAAAGGACAGTTGTTTTTGAGAATCACTAATCTTCCTATTTGTCATTTTTTTCAAAATCTTGTTTCAGGATACTTGTCAATTAATTGTCATTTGCAAGTCACAACGGTGGTAACTCAAACCAAGAACAGACAATAGATTGCTTCCCAACATGCCAGCACAACTAATGTATGATAAATGAGGAGACCTCATAGATTAATTGTTTTCAGGCAGCCATCATCAACAGCCATTCTATTGTGCCTTTTTTCATAACATCATTCTCCTCCTGCTCTTAGTGGATATTTCATCTGTTTTGAGAAATGTTCACGCATGATTCAATCACAATGATTTAATCATAAAATCATACTTGCACACTGGACTTGTGAAGATGTGGTAGGCATGAAACACTGCAAAAGTTAAAATTTTCATACTGGACACACCTTGACCTCATCCGAACATATGAAGACAAAAGCATATTGGAAATTTGCATAAGAAAATGATAATGCAACATATTAGTATTATAAAGAAGTACTTAATTGATCAAATTGTAGTGACATGTAATAAAGAAAGCAGAAAATCTGAATACTAACAATAGATACCAAAATAGTCATCAAATCAAAGTAGGCCTTTAAGAGATTCAAATGCCATACAACACAAATCCTCAAGGAAGGATAGCAAAGGTCAATAGGGTTACAAACCTACCAAGATAATAATTGATTGTAATAATTGATTGAGAATCATGAAGTCAACTACTTCTGTTGAATATTAGCCTATCTTACCAAAAAAATACTACTACATGCTTGAAATGCCCATGTGTTGCATTTTTGAGGACGTTTAGGACATAATTATTATAATTGTCTCCAGTCACATTATGTTATGTCAAAAGGCAGCTATTGAAAGGGATAGAAGTTAGAACGAATCAATTCCTAGTGCAGTTTGAGACAATTTATCAGATATCAATGGTTCTCTGTTTTGAAGCTCTATCAGTTAAACTAAATAATTAGCCCAAACCTTTACTTATTTTATTTTCTATATTTACACCTTTAGAATGAATATAATAAGTGCAGATGCTCCATCAACTCCAATCATTAAAATTTAAACGCCACTAAAAGGAACTTACTCAGAAAGCCTAGCAGAGTATGTGAACAAATCCATGGATTTATATTCCCTGTGCCTTGCACTATCAGCATTCAACGCCTCTAAAATTGAGGCACTTTGTAGAAATTTTAAAGATGCACGGAAGTACAAACCGATAAATCCAAGTTCATCGCCTCCATTTTTCTAGATCATACAACAACAAAGAGTTAACTAACCAGAAAGAACTCAATTCACACATCACAGATCACACACAAAGTTCCTAATGAGTTTTAGTCAGACCCAAAGAATGAAGTGTATGGGCAATTAACATGAAACAAATACAAACCTTAAGCCTATCTGCCTTCTGTTTCAAATCCCTGCCTTCTTGTAAAGCTGCATTTGCTGTACTTGACTGATGTTCCCTACTTGGACTTACAAGTGCTCTCTCAATATCCCTTTCTACAAATCCATTCCGCACTGGAGATTTCAGTTGGGGGTATAAAGTTCCCTTAGAAGATGTGTCTGACTGTTTATGAACTATAGAAGATTCACCACTAGAAGCATCAATCAATGATCCTTCCAGTCGGTTGCCTTTATAAAGCAAGATATCCACACTAGAGTCATCACCTCTACCTTCTGACCTATTTGCTGAATAAGGTGAAGATTCAGACTTAACTTTAATCAAATCTGTTTCAGCCATAGTATTTCTTTCCTCTAAGGAACAATGTGGATCCCTCTCTTGTTCAGGAAGGTAGCATGAACTTGGCATTCTATCTTTAGTAAAAAATGTGCCTTCCTTACATTTTCTGACAAATGAATCTCCATACTGTTTTGATTGTGTGCTTTCATAATCCACCATGTCAACTCCCATATCATATGCAGCATTTTCCCTTCCTCTCTCTTGAACCCTGAATATTCCCTCTGATGTTAAATGCTTGTGAAGACCTTCATCTTTTGGTTTTGTGCCTGTAAACTGCTTACTGTCTTTTCCAGCACTGTTGTTACTCGTAGACTTATCAACCCTGGACTTCTCATTTGTTCCTGATGGTTTACATGGGTCTTTGGTCTGCAATCCAGAATGGTCACTTAGTGCATCACCAATTACACCTCTTCTTGGACTGGTGATTCTCATATTACAAGAATCTACCAAGTCATCTTTTCTTGCATTTGTGCATCTAACCAATGATGGTTTTTCAGCTTTTAATTTCCTTACCGGCAATGAAGAAACTGAACACTCTAATGGAGATCCTTGTCTATCAGGTACAGTGCCAAGAGACTTAGTATAGCATGACAACTTAGATGAACTGGATGTAGAAGATACAAACAGAGGCCAACAAGATGACTCCTTTTTCAGAGGCTCATTATGATCAGAAAGCTTCTGCATTAATCCATGCTCTTCAGACTGTTGCATGCTATGTTCTTCTATCTCACGAAGCATGAATTCCATATTTGATGATACATTTTTCACTTTTTGTTCTTTTCCATCTTTATCTCCTTTGCTTGCATGAGGTTGAATAGTATCTGTCTTCAAAGCTTTTAATCTTTTTGGCTCAGGTTGTCTTTCTTCCTCCCCAACTTCATAATCTACCATGCAATTTGTGTCTAGCACCCCTCGATGGGTTGTCTTTCCTTCCTTCTGCTCCATGAGTTTCCTTTTCTTGGTTACCTGCTGCTGATCCTTAAACTTACGTTCACCATTCATACTTTTCACACCATTTTCTTTGGTTAATTTATCATGTGTTATTATTTTTAATCCATGATCTGTTCTCTCTGATTTCAGAGGCAGCAAATCAACCCCTTTGGCATCATGCACTGCCATGGAACGACCAAAACGAGTTCTGTAATCTTTTCTCTTAGAAAATATTTTCCAATACACAATAAAATTATTGGATGACGCTTTCAGAGAAAATTCAGCTGTTACCTATATCTTCTTTTGCCTTGATCTTTTTTGCAGGTTTGCACTCCTTTAACTCGCTATCCATCTTACGCTTTACATTTAAAGTGTGTGCATGCCCTACTTCAGTATCACAGGCTGTCAAGAGGCAATAAAAACTGAAACAATTATGTCGCGAACATAGAGACAAGAAACTCACCTAATCACTCAAAGATCTATCTACAGAAGGCAAAACTACATCAAAATAATCATGTATATTCTAGAATCTAAAATTGTTGGAAGCCAAGTATTTGTATTTCATGCCAACAATGTATATTCATATCAAAGTGATAATAATCTGTAAAGAAAAATTATGGTAACACAGTATCATTTCTTGCAAAATCATTGACGTAACAATTTAGTTTCACTCTATACTTACCATCTATAAGAATAATTTATGGTGTCTTAGGGTTGGTTTTCAAAAAAATTATTACATTTCAATTTCAACTGCAATCGTCATGAAGAAGTCTATACATTCCATCTGCCAATCTAACTTGAACAATCTATAGCCTAGGTTGTGAGATGATCAAAGTTATAATGTCTACAGTAAAATCTCCTAAAATTTATAGCATAATTGAAGTACAAAATAAGAGAGAAAGAAGAGAACACTGATAGATAAATAAAGGCAAAACAAACATATCAGAAGTGTCTGCTGAAGCATTCTGAGTGAAAAGACAGAATGCTTTAGCTAGATAAAACAACCACCAGGACTTCGTAACAAGCTAATGAGAAATTATATACATTTCACAGCTTTTCTATTGTAATTGTCAACTATGGTAAGTTCCTTCAGGTACTGCAGCTGCTGCTACATGCAATTCACTAACATCTACATCACATCAGAAACCACTGCAAGATGGTAGATACATGCACGGTAATCGAAAGGCAATATTTCAGGTGTGATTGTAATTCTTCAGAGCATGGCCAGCCCTACATTGATATTTTATATGCACACTGACAAAGATAATCCAAATTTTTTATATATGCTGCAGTATCTTAAAAGGTTCTATTTTGCACTTGCAATTGACGTACTCTTACCATTCTTTTTCTTTTCTGTTGCATTTAACTACAAAGTAACAGATCAGATAAATCTTAATTTTAAACCAAAGGACGTCAAAGTCAAATACAATACGATGCCAAAGGATGACCGGTGATCCAATGTCGTCAATGCAACAAATGGGGGCACTTTGCTAGAGAATACCAGAACAACCAGAATAAAGTAAGCATGCTATGTAAACGGTGTGGACCAAGTGACCACAAAGATAACAACTGCCCAAAACATAAGGTTAGTATTAATCATATTGACATAGAAGATGACAAGGAAGTAATTCTTGCTATCACCCAAGCACAAACGAAGAAGGCGAGTTACCCTGACCCTCATATAGAGAAAGACAGACTTCGAGAAGCACGGTTGGAAGTTGAAAAGGCCATGGAAAAAGAACGGAGGCACTCTAATGAGAAAACAAGCACGTCTATGCGGCTGGAGTTTGATAAAAATATTGCAAGTCAAGTTCTACAGACTACTGTGCCAATCAAAATGGCAGACCTCTTGCAAAGCATGCCACAACTAAGGGTAGCAATATCTAATGCGGACCAAGGGTAGCAATATCTAATGCGGTGGACAAAGAACAACGGAGTGAGAAGAACAAAACAAATGATGATGATGTCATAGTAGAACCGCCACCACAAGGCGAACAAGTCATCAATCCGATGTTGTTGTCCATCGACGTGGGGAAGCAATCGGCAGTCGTCCGCATGGAGATCCTTGGAAATACTTTGTGTAATGTCCCCATTTTTGAGCTAAGTATTGATTTTCAGTTTGAGCTTATTTTTAAACATGGAGAACCGGAATGTTAGCTCAACTAGTCTTTTTATTGATTTTTGGCTAAGTGTTGATAGGGGATATTGTTTTATTTAGCCAAATGTCAAATTTGTCATGGATAGAGATTGGTGCTATGGAAAATGCAATATTCAAAATTGTATTTTCATTATTTTCTCTAGTGAAGCAACTCATGCCAAGTGGACAATGACAAATGAAATCTTTAATTACATTTGTCCAATTTCTATTTGCTTTTGTGCTTGCATTGCCAAGGAGGAACATTTCATAGTCTATTGTGCCAATCGATGGGATAAGGAGGATTTGTCATTGTTTGTTGTGCCATTTGCATGGATCGACTCAATATTAGGAGAGACCTATTTTATTGTTCTTTGTGCCAACAGTTATAAGATAGGTCCAAAGCTCATCGCCTATGTGGAAGAATGCATGTTCCAATGACAAATCGGCCATCAAGGAGGATCGATGCATATTAAAGAGGTGTGTTTGCGTTGTTACAAGTGTCAACGGCTAGGGGAGATATTCACCCAAGAGGAAATCATTTAAAATGTTGATTGAAGGAATTTAAATGCAAAAAAAAAAGTTTTAAATGCAAACCGTTGGGTTGTTGAGGATCGATCAAACCAAAAGGGAGAGTTTTTAATGATCAACGCCCAAGCCATGTGATTCGCCCAGCTAGATATCGGCCAGCTATGAAGAGAAAAGAATTTTAAATGAAAAATATAGTTTTTTAAATGCTTGATGCTGATCGACGGCCAAGGAGAGGAAGTTTTCAAAATTGTTTTGATAAGTTTTAAATGCCAAACAACTATTTTCCCAGCCACCGCCCAAGATGAAGTGATTTTATTAAATAAAATATTGCCAATTGCTGGCCACCGCCCATGGAAGGGGATTCAACATGCAAATTGGATCGATCCAATCCAAAGATTGATTTTAAATGCTTGATTTGATGATGCAATACATTTAAAATAGTTCAAAAGGAAGGTTTGTTATTGGTGGATTCCAAAACACTTTCAAATTTGCCAAAAAGGTGGGACGTCAGCCGTGAGGAGCATAAATAGAGCCTTCCAACTTCAATTTGTAACAATTGATCTTTGGTAAGCTTTTCTACTTTGTGTTTTTATTGCTGAGAATTGTAATTTTCAGTCAATTGACAAGGTGATGTCCCCTTGTTTGATATGGTGATGGCCCCATATCCATTTGTGGGGTGTTATCATTCAGATTTCACCATTTGTGCTTGAATTGCAGGTTGAATTAGTGAAGCTTGGAGTGAATTATCATATCATATGAAACCCTTGGTCATTGAGGAGATTAGCCAAGGTAGCTGATTTGAGTTTCGGAGTGATTTACATGATATTTTGCATATTTTATTTGGTCTGATTTTATGACAGCAAACTGGAAAATGCAACTACAGGGTTTATAGTTTGATTTCATGAAGACATTTTAAGTGTGGAGCAAAGTGACATCATTGTAAGATACTACAAGGCAATCGCCTCATCTAGGAGCTCATCGCTTGCTTGGGAAAAGGATATTTTGATGGGATTTGGGTTATTCTTCCTTGCTGGGTTGTAACAGCGATATCAGCTCCTGTAGCAGTCCTGTAGCAGCAAATTAGCAGTCATATCAGTCATGTTTTAAGCATCATTCAAAAGCCCAGCTGAGCCGAATTGATGTATTAATCATTCTAGAGGGTTTTGGCATTGTTCATATGCAAGTTTTGATCCATTTGCATGCATTTTTGTGTAAAGAATAAGGTCTGATATAAAACAGTCAATGATTGTCATCATTTCCAGCCACTGAACATTTGTATGTATTTCATTTGAAGGCTTCAATAGAGTATAGTGTTTGATGGTTTGATGTTTCACATGTTTGTTTATCTTATTTGATGTTTATATGATAAACGGTTGCAAGAATTCTTATCAAATAAAGTTGGGACAGAAAGGAAAAAAATTCAGTCATTTTAAGTAGGGTATCAAATACAATTGTGGATGGAAGCTCTGTGGTAAATGTACTCCCAGAGGCTACCTGGAGGAATCTTGGGAAACCCACCTTGTGGCCACATAACTTCCAATTAGTGGGAGCCGACCAGCATGGAATCAAAATGCTAGGAGTGCTAATGGCTCAAAAAGTAAAGATCAATACTCAACAATTTTTATTGAATTTTGTAGTCATTACAGCACACAATGCAATGTATGATGCATTACTTGGCCGAGGGTGGCTAATAGCCGCCAAGGCTGACCACAACTGGAAGAAAAACACATTGTCCATAGAAAACAAAGGTAAAATGTTTGTGATTGATCTGAGAACTCAACCGTCAGCAAAGAAATGGCATTTGATTCTAATTCAGACGGAGGCGAGACATCGGTCGGCGAGGAAAGAGGGCCTATGGAGCTTGATGATGAAGGGGTATTGAAATTACAGGAGTGTTCTAAAGACAAGACGAATTCATTCAGTGGACTGTTTCATTGGCAGATGGAAGATTATGAATTTTTTCAACCTAAATGCAATATGATTCAGATAGGAGAAATTGAGGAGAACCATCCGTCAAGTGAACCACTCGAGAACCCTCGGTTGATGGGGAATCCTCGGAAGAATGGAGCACTCGGGAACCCTCAGCTAACGCCGAGTGAAGCACTTGGGAACCCTTGATCGACAAGTGAAGCACTCAGGAACCCTCGATCGACAAGTGAAGCACTCAGGAACCCTTGGTTGACAAGTGAAGCACTCAGGAACCCTCAGTCGAGTGAAGCATTCAGGAACTCTCGACCGACAAGTGAAGCACTCGGGAACTCTTGGCCGACAAGTGAAGCATTGCTGACGAGTAAAACACTTGACTGAGAGAACTCTTGGCTGACTAGTGGAACACTCGACAGAGGGAACTCTTGGTTGGCAAGTGGTTAAAGTAGAAAAAATTCTCGGCCGACAAGTCACACCATCAGGTAAGATAATACTCAACCAAGAACAACTCATACATTCCCATCAGCATATGAAGAATACGAAGAAGGGAACGCCACAACAAACGATTCCTTCCCTCCTGACGACTTACCCCTGGAAGACGATTCCTGGCATACTCTTCCTAATGATACCCTGCGCATCTCTCCTGACAACTTGCAAACATTGATAGACAACTTCATTTTTTGCCCTCCTGTTGACTTCTTGTTCCCTATCGAGTCATCCTTCCTTGTCAAGTTACCTCCTGACAAGTTGCCCTTTGCCGTTGAGTTAGCTCCTGATGACTTGTTTTGTCCTGTGGAATCGCCCATTCCAAACAAGTTATTGGTCCCTGTCAAGTCGCCCCCTCATGTCGAGTATCTCTCTTGACGAGTTCACTTTACCTGTCGAGTTCACATTGCAGGGCGAGTTCCCCTTGCCAAATGAGTTTACCTTGTTGTTGCCTAACGACTTGCCTACTTCTACTGGCGAGTGGTTCCCTGACGAGTGGTCTCCTGATGCCTTTGTTCCTGACGACTTGACTACTATTGACGTGTTGGTCATGATGTTAGTCATTCACAAACATAGAATAAAAGTTACACAACAACCTTTACTCATCTTGAAAGATACGATGAATTCAAAGAATTCATGATCCCAAGTCTCCGTTGATTAGGTCTTAATCTACTGACGTTACTCAGTGGTTGATGTGTGTTGCTGTTTTCCATTCAGGGGCCTTACGTGTTTCTGCACTGTTCATCATCATCATCTTCAGATATCCTGCTCTGGATGTTCGCTCTGCATAAGCTCCAACAATTCTACCTCTGCACTGTAAATTTAGTCAAATAATGTGCATACAGGCCGATATTTGCATGATTTCTATCATTATCTATGATTCTTTGCATGATATTTTCAGTACTACATGCATTTAACTCAAATATGCTAAGGATCTTCAGTTACCTACGGGATTTCAGCATATTTCACTGTTTCTGCTTGTTATTTATCATGATTTGCAGTTATGGTGATGAATTAATGAAATTGAAAAAAAGGAAAAGGGTTAAAGAATGAGATTCCCAAAACTACTGGACTTAGATCACTGATTCACATACAAGCTCCCATACTTGCAATGAAAAGAAGGAAAACTAGAAATCATACTTCACCAGGACATTCCACAAATCCGCATGATCTAGTGCAAATCTTCAAAGGAAAAGTTGACAACAACATGTAATGAAATGAAAGCGCTTCCAGTTGAACACAGCATTCACCAGTACATATCCAGAAATCAACAAGAAGATTACGTAAAATTTACAATTAAGATGTAATCTGGAACTTCATATCCATTCAGTATGCTCAAGAACAGGTACATTTACAGTGATCTGAAGAAAGAACCTTGACATTTCAACAATTCTATCCTCATTAGTCTCAGTAATCCGATCTCCTAATCGATTCTACAGTAATTGACTTTTTGCGCCAGATGCGTCTGTGTATTCTAATGTATTCCCCCCTCTTTTTAATGTTTCAGGCTCTGGCCTTTATATAGAGCAAAAGCCAGAAAACGGTTACAGTGATCCAAAGATCAGGATCCTCTTATAGCAATTAGCGGTCCAGATGAAAAGCACATGCTTCGTCAGTTGGCAAATGCACAGCTGGCACATAATATTCCAGCATCTTCAACTTGATTCGGTCTCCAGCTGGCGAACAGCATATTTGACAATATCCTCCTCATTTCTGGCTCATGTTGCCTCCATGCGCAACTTTGTAATGCTCAACTTCAGCAGCAGCTCTAACAGCATCATGATTTCAATGCTCAGCCTCAGCAGCATCATGACTTCAATGTTCATCCTCAGCAGCATCATGACTTCAATGTTCATCCTCAGCAGCATCATGATGACCTCCTGCAAATAAACAGACAAACATTAAGTTCATCATCATATGGATAAACAACAGGAATTTAAACATTTTATTAACAGGCTTCAAAATATGCAACCACAGGCAATCGGGCTCCAAATTTCCATCGCTTCATGTTTTTGCCCATTTTCTTGTATATCGGGTTCAAAATATGATCATGATGATCTTAAATTATACAAGGAAATAATCGCCCTTCAACCATCCTTAGAATCCGGCCTTGCATCATCATCATATTTGCATCGGCGTGATTACATATGATCAGGGTGACAGTTTTACCTTAGGCCGACGGCAACAGTTATACCGACGCCAAACATCATGAGGATGACCAATCCTATATCTTCTATCCAGCTGCAGGATATTGTGAAATATGATGCTCCACACCTCCGAATGTTCTGATGAAAAACACATCAGGATGTTTTGTTTTTGCATATTCGGGAAAGAAAGACATCGTCATCATCATCATGATGAAGACAAACAGGAGGACCTGGAAAATGATCCTGCTGCTGAGGAATATCATGATGACGTCATCGTCATCATCAGGCTTCGTTAAAATGCAAAGGGATGACGTCATCGTCATGTTTCGTTAAAATCAGGAGATAACTGGAATATCGGGTCACCTCCAAGGAAGATGATCGCGTGGATGAATGCAATATGCCCCTTCTGCGAAGAAGGTGATCCTATCGAAAGATCAGGATGATGATCATCATCATCATCATATCCGCATTGGGCGATCTAAAATATGATCCTGCTGAAAGTCCTGATGACGTCATCAGGATATCCGGACCTTCTTGTTAATCTTCGAACATGACGTCATCGTCATCATCATATTGGCGAAATGGATCACGCCTTGGAAAATATCCTGCCGAAGGAGAAAGGTGATGGTGACGTCATCGTCATCATCATATTTGCAAAAGGATATACTTGTCGGCAGGATGATATTACGAACTGTCAGGTAGAGAAAGATCATGATGATGATGTCAACAAGACTAAGGAATGAAATATTACCCTCCGCTTCGAAAGATAAGGTGATCATCATGATCACGCAAAAAGGAGATCAGGAGGATATTAGGAAATGTGATCCTGCCATGAAAGATCATGATGATGATGATCACGCATAAGGACTTTGACGTGCGCGCGATAATTATGCAGATGGCATATTTCCTAAGCAAGGTGACGATGATCATCAGCATGATATTATCACATCGGGTGATTTTAAATATCATGATGCTCGCAATGTTGGAATATCATGATGCTGATGATGTTAGAATATCATGATGATGATGATGTTTCCAGGGTCGCTTGACGGGAAAAGCTCACTATGACTTAAGATTGACGTCCGGATGTTTCGGGACTGCATGATTTTTATCAGGTGATAGAGTAAGATCATGATGATGACCTTTGGCGACACAAAAGACCGCTCGACGGGAAAAGATTACTACGACTTAAACTTGACGTCCGGATGTTTCGGCCTCAGGATATTATCGGGGAGCTTTTCAAATATCATGATGATGATGTTCATCATACAGCAATTATCAGGTTTGACCAAAACTTTGACTGCTCATAACTCCTTCATATGGACGAATTTTCGGGTGATGTAAAAGGCAAACCTGCATGGAATTTCAAACTCTTTCTAACCATAAAGTCATAGAAACAAAATATGAACTTTGACAAACTAACCTCATGATGATGACCTACCTCATCCTGACCTTCATGATGATGATGCACCTGACTTATTTTTACCAAACCGCCAGAAACAGACAACACAAGCCAGAACAAAAGTTGGGTCCCTGTTTTGATAAGTTAAAATGGGGCATGTTGTGTAACCACACAACATGACGCCTCCTATCTTCCTGACGCCTTGCACACTCCTCCTAACGACCCATTGGCTGACGACTTGCAAATACTGGACGACTTATCATTACCTATCGACTGGCAACCCCCCCCTGTTCACTCAACCGTATGACTTGTTCAAACTGTAGGACTTACAAATTCAAAATTCCACTTCCAGTTGCTTGCAGTCGTACTACCGTACGACTTGGAGCTTGCCAAACCAAAAACAATCGTACGATTTGAAGATCGGTTTGCCCCTGTCGTACGACCTATTCTTGTTGTATGACTTGCCCCTATTGTACAACATGCTCTTGTCATACGACCTGCATCTCCGTACCGTCACCCACAATCAATTACACATTCAGCCGTACAAGTTCAAGGAGTTTTCGAGTGTTTGAAACTTTCTGCTTTCTTCCCAGCACAACCAAAATTCAGTTAGAGGAACGGTCTGGAGTTGGAAATATTAAGGCGCCACAACAGTAGGCAGGAAGAAGTACAGAGCAGTAGTTGGGAAGAAGCATACAGTGGTAGTTGGGCAACAATATGGACTTGGAGAGCAAAAATGGTGTGCGCCATGAAGGTCTGGCCCCTGGACCCCGCGAGGGGCATTGCCCCCAGACCCCATCAAACCAGGCAAAAACAAAGAATCGTTCTTGTTGTCACCAGTGGGGAATATCTTACTCGATGTCACTTGACGCTTCATGTTTTTCTGTCGGTTGGAAGACGACTTTTTTTCTTTTGGGGGGATGATGTAGTCAGTGTATAGTGTTGATTCTTATATTTGATAATATGGGTTACCCGACTATGTAATCCGACTATGTATTAATTGTTTGTTGGCTCTCGAGTAGTTGAGAGTTAGTTAGAGTCAGTTAGTTGACGGTTGTGTTCCTCTTGGCAACCGCCAAGTCTTTTAAATAGTCATTGTATCGTCAAGGAAGGTAGTATGATGCAGTCAGATCAACTCTGATCCTTGGCCGACCATCTTTGGTCTACTTCTGTAATACTCTCATGTGCTAATAAAGATATACTTTTACTCCTCTATCTAGTATGTATCGGTTTTTCTGTAAATTATTTCAAGTATTCATCTTATCAGGTAGGCGAGTAAACAGCTATCATGTATTCACAACAAATGAAAAAATATATATAACATGTATTTACACCGAGGCAAACAACAGTTTGGAATCACAGCCTGATTGAAATAGATTAGCAATCAATAGAGAAAAGTCACTGCCTATGATTACATGTAAAGAGTGTTGGATTAGAACAGTGTCTTCAAGTCTCAATACCTCCTAGTAAAACACTTAACTTTAATTTGAGGATTTCTTTGGCTCACTTTAAGAAACACAATTCACCAATTTATCTTTCAATTTGAGCCTACCAAGCAGGTTTGAGAAAGCAGAGGGAAACAACAAGTTTTACACAGTGTGCCAAGGTCCCATTCCCATAGAGTCTATGGTACCTTGTCATAATGATGACCTCTATTCAAGCCCTGCTGAACATGCTCCACATGTATATGTTCCCCTCAAGAAGACAATTCAATCCCTTGGTAATGTGATTCTCTATTAGTATCTGCTCTTGATCATCAACCTTGACCTCTACTGTCATGTCCCCTCCCCTATGGGCCGACCTTCATGATCTCCTTGCTGGCCGACCCTCTCTTATTGGCGACACCCTTGAAAGGAATTTAATAAATTAGATTTAATTTAAAAGGGCCGACTCTCCATAATGTGGCGCATCCTTTGTAAAGGATAAAAAGACAAAACAGTATTGAGGCCAACCTCATAAGACAAAGGATGACTTATTTAAATATAATAGCATACTGTTTATTAAGCAAACATTCTTAGACAGCAATCGATATTAATGAAAAGAAGCAATGTATGTTTATCAAGAGGTGTGATCTGTTATAAGAGCAGCGATCTCTTATAGGAGCCAGCAACTTTTATGAGGAGCTGCAATTTGTTTATAAAATAAGGTGTGTAAAGGCAGTGATTTATGACAAGGTGCAATTCAACAAAGTAGTTGCATCCATTGCAAAAGAGATACATCACTTCACAAAAGACATCTCTATTGAAGAGATATAAAAGAAAAAAATGTAAATCAGTCAAGTATTCAAGCATTAAGGAATCAGATTACATTGAGAAATATATCTGCACTCAGCAGACGGGCAGAATCAGCAGTTAATACAGTTGCTTCTGAGAATATAGCAGTCTTATGTTTTAATAAATATTGTGGTATACTCTATCACGACTGTTGTGTATAATGATATATTTATTGTTGTATAATCTCTATGAATCTAGATGTATTTAGTGTTTGTAATTCTCATCAAGCAACCATGAGGAGGAGTGGGGGAAATACCAATAGGGTGAGCAGTTACTAGAGTCCTTTCTAAGTACAGCACTCCATGATGGATGCCCATGTGTCTGCCACTTGGAGCCAAGGGGGTGAGTGTCCGCCCTTGGGCTTAGAAAAGAGAATCTACGGGCCTCCTATTGTAGCTTCCCCCCCCCCCAATCTCTACATGGGTTGATTGTTGGGATGGATTCAAGGAGTCTCAATCATAAGAGGGATGGATAAGGTAGCATGGATAGGGAAAGCAGATACAAGTTTATCCACTAAGTACGCCACCCCGTGTTGGATGCCCACATGTTTGACACTTGGGGCCAAGAGGGATGGTATATCCACTCTTGGGCTTAGCAAGGATAGCTTCAGGCGGACTTATCATGTTTCTCATCCAAGTTCTATTATGATTAAACTTCCACTATGCATTATGGATATGATGTAGCTTAAGCCTTATATAGTTTTGAAAATGCTATATATTTTTACAGGGTTTAAAAAAATAAGGTATTTATTATATATGTTTTAATCATATGAATTATATTTCCAATATTATCTAACATGATTGCAAGACCTAAACCAAGATTTATCTTTCTTAAAGCATTTAATTGGTAAGTTATAACCCTAACTATATTAAACTTGTGATTCTAGGGCAAGATTTACGGCAATCCCAAAAGGGGACATTACATCTAAAATATGTCCTTGCAAGCTTAGTACCATGTGACATGATCTCCTGCAATACGTATGATCTCCAACACCTTTCCAGTGTAAGAATAAACAACTGGTACATAATTTGTACGAATGGGGCATTACATGCAGAGGCAAAAACCTTTGGACCTAACAACAAGTTGCTCTAATCCTCAATTGTAACAATGTAAACCAAAGACTCCAAACTTCTAAGTGTAACTCTTGTTGTCCGATTTCGTTATTCACTTCATCCTACATGCAACTCTAAATCATTTGTATGTTGTCTATTAATGCATTTGATTTATATTTGTATTTAGTATTGTACTTGACATGAATGCATGCCTGCCTTGGTGTTTATGAATGTCACTTACGAAATGAAAACTTCTTAACTGTTCTATGAAGTTTCATGCATAGAAGCAAAGACCACGAGAACTCCTAGGTTCACCAATCAACCGGTTTGCCGATCTTCGAACCTGCCGATAGAGAAGATCGCCCATGAAGACTTTGTAGAAAGAAAAAGTTCACAAGTTTTATGATTCACCGATGACAAAGTTCGCTGATGGGAAAGTTTGCCAATTGTGAAGTTCCCCGATTTCTTGAACCGCCAATGCATGGTTTGAAGGATGATTTCCAAAGTTCGTGGAATGATTAGTTCACCGACTAGCGATATCGCCGATGAATAAGTGAACAAATGGTTCGTGGAATCAACGTTTTAGCTTTAATCTACCGATAAAGGAGTTTCATAATACAAATATATTATTTGATAAAGTTATAACTAAACAATTAAAGTTAATGGCGATTTAGTTTCCCAACTGAAGGATGGTTCAACTTCCTGTAATTGTTCAACTACCTCGACTGGAGATTTATAAAGTGATAATTTTATTCTATGGGGGGATTAAGCGCTGGTAGATTGGGAAGATGTTTTTGAATTGCTGAATCTGGGAACTGGAGCATGATAATCGTGGGTACCTGTGAAGGCGAATTGTAACCAGAGCATATTATTTTGCATTGTAAATTATTTCTTGAGCATGGTAATACTGCACATAAATAAAGGATTCAATTTTATTGTTTTGCGTAGAAATTTATGTGTTGTGGCTGCGTGATTGGGCTGTCTGATAAGACCCCCTTATCACGACCTCATCATTAAGTATCTCTTGGTTTCTCATCATCAAGGCACTCTAGAGATTATAAGCACATACACTATGTCATTATTGGCTAGTGATATGCTGAAAAGAGTGGAGAAGAGGTCTGAGTTAATTCATGGCATCAAATTCGAAGCACAGTACTCCCGAAGTGGTGGTGGTGGTGATGCAGTACTGAAGCAAGTGGTAATTGCAGGTGATGGGTAGTGTGGGAGGTTGAAAATTGAATCCTTGGGTGTGGGACCGTGGGTGGCACCAGTGGTTGGGATGTTTCTCGTCTTCCCTGAGGATGCCTGGTTGCAGTGGTGTCGGTTTATGGGTCTGAATTTTGCTCTCACCGTGTGGTAGGTTCGGCATTTTGTTCGTTTCTCTTTGTCTGATTGGTCATCACCCTTGTGTACGTCTGGTTTGGCCTCTCCCAGTTCATATTTTGGATGTTTTGTTTTGTCTCTTGCCCTCTCACCTGCATGGATCTAGGTTCGGCTACTTTGGTCCTGTTCTCATTTATGTTTGTATGGTATCTGTGTTTACTTGGGTGAGGGTCCCTATAGAACCCCTCCTAATTTTATCTAAAAAAAATTAAAATATATAGTTCAAAACTTTAAACAAATTCATGTGCTACAATGCAAAAGTCATTTTTATTAAACATTTTTTTTGTTGTTGTTGCCTCCTTCATTAAGTAAATAGAAGTTTATCCACCTCATGGAACGACACCATTACAGCCTACCCTGGGTCCCCCAGCTCCCAATGTACAATGCATCTGCGTAATAATCACTTTTTCTCGTAAACTCTCTTTTGGTATTTCAAATTTGGTTACTTCGGTCAGATATTTCTTCTGTTTGATACAATCATTGGAAATCTCATCCTAGGGTGTCATAATCTTCATAATGGTTATGAAATTCTTTTCTTCTGCTTTGTCAAACTTTTCTGTTAGCTTTAATTGAAGTATATCTCTGTTTCAGATATTTTCCACTTCAAATTAATTGTAATATGTAACAACTAGCATTACATTGAAGAAACAACAATAACTTTTACAGCTAAAAAATAAAATTCCAGCACAGACATCCTCATAGCAGAACAATATGCATCTTGACTTCACATTCAATACAAAAAAAAATATCAATTATATATGGTATAATGGAGATAGCAAGCTAACCAAGGAAAATAAACTAAAACGTTGTAAGCTTCATTGAGTTGAGGTAACTTCCTGTTGAAGTTATGTGTCAAAGGTATTAAAATATCAATCTATAATCTTGATAATAGCCTCAAGAGTTTTGTTTCAACTTTCAAATTTTAGAACAAAACATAATAAAGACAAATGCATCACATCTATTATCTATATGATGCATTATGAGAGTTTCCTGGATTCAGCGTTTAAAGGTTGATATTATTCCTGTTATCATTCATAAACAACAGACTTTTTTAAAAACCTGTAAAGACAACATACTTCATTTGAACAAGAGCTAAAAAGAAGATTACCTTTACCTCCAGATGTTTGTTTTAGTTTCACCTTATCTTTAGTTTTATTTGTTTGCTTTATTACACCGTTTGACTTCCCTCCATCTTCAGAGTGTGAAAAACCTATGGTGCCCTCTTCTTGCTCCATATGCCACTCATGTCGGTAACTTTTATTCTTTACAGGGAAGTGCTCATCCTTCCCTGCGAAAGAATTCGAGAACTTAACAGTACCAGAAACATTTGGCATGTTTCTCTGCACTAAACCTTTCTTATTACTACCAATCTTTGTACTTGACTGTAAAGATCTTGGCCAAATCTGGTTTGATGGCTTAGGATCAAGTAAAGCTTTTGAGACAGAAGCTGGAAGTTGATCTTTCCCCTGATTTGTTTCTGAAAGTACCTGTGTTTGTGAAATTGCATTCTGATTATATACTGCCTTTGTTGTTTCCTCTTCAGGGACATGACAGTGATTCATCCCAGGCCTGGTCAGACAAAAAAACAGAATAAGGCAGTCGAAGTAAAAGAAATTTTCATGACTGCGTCTACAAGAATTTGTATTTTATTGACTAAAGTGCAAGAAATGGCACAATGTCCTAACAGGAAGCAATTACTCCCTCTGAGAACAGAATACATTTTCAACCTTGCATTTGGCCCAGTATCAAAGAAAACCAAACAGACTTACAGCCAAAACATCATATGGCAAAGCCACTTTTTTGGTAGAGGCGAAAGCTTTAGTCCAATTGGACATAACCGCCATTTCTCACATGCATCACAATACACCCACTCATCAACGTCAGAAGTGCCAGTTGCTGGACCCTGAGTTGCAGACCGTTCTGGCAATGACTGAGTATCTACTTTTGAGACATGAGCTTTGCTAGTAGAGGCATGCTCCAATTTTTTCAAATCATGTTCATTGGCAACATCCCTTCTCTTTTCCCTTTCAGTTCCCATCGAAATTTCTCTATCAAAGTGTTTGTGCTTTGCTTGTTTTGTACTCTCTTTGCAATGAGCCATGCTGATTTCTTTCTTGCAGACAACTTGTTCATTCTTACATTTTGCAGTGTTACCATGTAAGTCCTTGCTATTGGTTTTAGATTGTTCCTTCTGCCCTTTGCTAACCCGTGATTTTTCAATTACTGATTCCTTAAATTTATATTTTGTAACAACCTTGCTCTCTTCCTTCATTGTTTTTTTGTCATGTGTTTTTTTATTTTCCATGTTAATGTCATTTACATGTTCCATATTGGCAACAACCTTTTCATGAGTGGCCACATGTTTGAGAAGCTTCTCTTTTGGAACTCCTTTATTTTCATCATCCAGCACATTCTTTTCATTGTAAGTACTAGCTCCTGACAAACCTAATTTATTCGCTTCCTTTAGTGACTTATTTATCTTCCTTACATCAGCAACATCTTTATGGCCAATCTCCTTTCTGGTTTCTGTTGTGTGCTCCCCCCTTTGCATTTTATGTGACTCCTTTGCACCACCTGGCATTGACCCCTTTCCTGTCTTAGAGGGCATACCAGGATGTTGGGCAGTAGCTGTTTCCAAATTTTCACCTTTTGATAGACGAGCACTGAAATCCTTTCCATTAGCTAAATTATTGGGTTCTTCAGCTATTAAACTCCTTACCCTGTGAATATTTGTCTTCACATCATGAGCAACTCCCATCTCTGACTTTCCTTGACACAGTTCCTTAATTGAGATTTTTGATGAGTCCTTTGAAACTAAAGGATCAGATGCTTTAGATACTCTGAACTTTGTTTCAGCATCTGTCTTTACTTTCTTCACTTTATCACCTCTAAATTCAGAATATTGCTCTTTTTTTGATTCAAATATGCCAGCACTGGTATCATTCTTTGGTATTGGAGCTTGAATTCCTTTCCCACACTCGAAGCCAATACTATTTGCGAGACAAGCTTCTTTTACCTGCACTTTCCCTGTCATTCCTTTAATAACTTTGGAAGGGAGGTCTTCCTTTCCTTGTCCTTCCATTAGCATCTTTGGAAGAGGTGAAAGGAGAGAACCACCAGGCACTTCATATGATGTCATAATCTGCACCCAATAAACCAGAACCAATCAGTAACACATTATAATCTACAAAAAAAACCAAAAATGTGACTAGATTTAGAAGAAAAAGCAAACAGAGATAGAAATATAGCTCCTTACTTGAATAATTGATAAGGGACTCATATCAGGAGGGCTATCCACCTCAGTTGAAACCATATGCCCTTTATCAAGACTTTCTTCTAGTGAAGTTGAAGATGAATTTTGAAGGCCTAAACCAGTGTAAATTGCAGTATTTTTGGGGTGGGAACTAATATCAGAACCACATTTGAAACGCAATCTGACACCATTTGCAGTCATTTTTTCCACAGGGAGGATTTCAGCAACTTTAGCATCATTTACAGCCAAATTTTCCTTGGTAAACCCATGTAATGTGTTATCATGAAGAGATGGATTTCTGCAGGCAATTGAACCCCTTCTCCAGGGTCCATCTGTGATTGCCAACCTAGGAGCTTTCTGCAACATATACATTATTGAAGATCATTTTCAATCCAAGTAGATACAATAAATACATGAACAAAATGTTTTTCCATCAGTCTTTCAGTATTCCCAACAGTTTCAGAAACACTATTCAACAACAAAATATAGCATGTACCTCCACATCCCCCTCATTTGCAGTTGTTTGGGAACTGTAGTTATGCACATGCACAGAACTATTTACTTGTTTAGGTGTTTGAGAAGTGCATTCTCGTGTTGGTAAAAAGGAGCCATAATTTCCAAACTTGGGCCCTGTACAGTTCACAGAACAGAAGATTAATCTAAAACAGAATCAATTTGAATTTCTCATTATTACCCAAAGGCCACTACAGACCAATGTATTTGCTGCTATATTACGACTGTTAACACAATGTGTATTATGCATATCACAGAACAACACCTATGATACTCCAACTACTCTTCCACAAAGACAACTGACAGGAAATTTAAAATGGGGTCTGAGCAAAGACTAATCTGACTTGGCTAAGAACTGATTATTCAGTAGACAATGTTATTTGTCATGTGCACAAAGATTTTCTATTGTCTGATTGTGAGACTGCAGCAGTTTCAAAACAGTGTTCTACGGGGACCCCCCCCCCCCCCACACCAACCCCGCATTTCCAGGATGTAGGGACTTGGGGAAAACAGTGTTCTAGGAGTTGATCAAATATTCTATACAAACATACATTACATCAAAGAGCTTCTAATCTATTTCTAATCTAATTGAAACATCTCTTCATTCAATTCAAGATACAAGAAACCATGTCATTTCACAAGACAAGACTTAAACACCAAGCGAACTCCAATGTCTTTGCATTACTCTTGAAAAATATGTACAACAACTTCAAGTCCTCTCAAAGAATTTTGAGAGTCTCTTCTATTCTATTCTACTACAAAACTATATCTTACAAATGAGGCAATAAGGCCTTTATATAGTGTCCAGATTACAATGAACGGCTAAGATCAATTCACATAGCCAAGGGCTCAGATCATGCCACCTCAGTAGGTAGTTACAACAACTTGCTATTTTTAGTACAAAAGAGAGGCAATGAAGACATGTTTTCCAATGTGATAAGGTAAGATGAAATCATTTAAAACATCTTCCACATAGACATCCCTTTGGCTTCTTTTATTAAATGATACATTGTATGTAGTCCTATGATGTGGTTGTTTGTGATTGGATGATGATATGTACTCGCCACATAGGTGCCACCTCAGCAAACTTGTGGATTTAAGTTGTTTATTCAATCTGTTCTGTGGGGCATATTCCCAAATAGTATCATCTTGTGTGATATCTTCGATATGATAGCTTTTGATGATAAACACTTGAGATGTATCTTATTGATCTTGCCTTGTTCATTCTTCTTGTAAACTGGATGAGTATGATACATGTTGCTTCATTTATCTAACACTGTGATGTTTCTCCTTCTTGTAGGGTACATGATGTTGATCTTCTTTGATGTTTCTTCATATAGAGTAGTAGGAGATGATGATGCTCCTTCATGATATAGAATAGGTAATGAAGCTTCATTGATGACATGGAGTAGAAGACTCTTCTCAAGAACTTTTAAGAATGAATGCCTTGAAGTATGCTTCATGGAGTAAGAAACTCTTTTAATACTTGAAGATTTGAAGGAACTTGAAGTTGATGGTATTAATGTCTTCGATGTAGAAGTTGATGAAGTGATCTTGCACGATGATCTTTGAAGTGACCCTTTGGAGTGTAGATGATAACACCTTCTTTGGATGTGAAGTAGATGACCTCTCAAAGAGACTTTGAAGCTTGATGAATCTTGAAGATTGGGAGAACTTGACTTGAAGCTTGGATGGATGAATGTCTTCGAACATGATGCCATTGATGAAGATGAAGTGTACTTGCAAGATATTCCTTGGAGAACTTAAAGCTTGAATGGATAGATGCCTTGAAGGAGTACACTTGAACTTAATGTGATCCAACATGATGTTATTGATAAAGAGTGTCAACATGTTAGACTTGATATATATCTTGTTGTGACTTCTTGGGGCAGCTACCTCTTGATGGTTTTGAAGTGATCTTCAAAGGTAGCTAGGATGATGTTTCTTCTTGCAATGACAATTTCTGGACTTCACTCCTTGGATGAAGGTGACTCCAGGTGTTAGCTCCTCATACGACTCCTTATCTCCATCAATGTTCCTGCAACATAGAGAAACAACCTATCAATCACTTCATAACACAAAGAAATAACTTTAAACACATGAACAACCTTTCTCCAATCTAGGTGCACATATAGGTAAAAAGAGGAGCAAAGTGCGCCTAACACATAATAGCTTCATGTTCATCACTTTAAATGATTTCAAACAATTGTAATATCTTAAAGAGGTCAATCTCCCTTAAGAGATTCATTCAAAAGGTGCCTTTCAATGCAATTTCTCCCTTAGGCACCAAAATTGGTGATTTTAGTGGAAAGTAGCGCCTAACTTAAATGTCTTTATACTTGCAATTTTGCAATTTTAAATGATGAGACATATCTTGAATGACTTCAATCTTTCAAGCGCCCACTATCTAGTATGGATTGATGCATCTTATCCAAGGCACAAATTGAGGTTGTTCCAATAGAAATTGGGGCCTAGGCCACTTTGGTCTTAAACTTTGTCATTTTGATGATCTCAGTCAATCAAACATGCCTTAGAATGTTCTCCTTTCTTAAAGCGTCCTCTTTTAAACATAGTTTTGAGTGTTTTTTCTTAGGGCGCCAATGTAGGTAGCATGGAGGTGAAAGGGCGCCCAACCTTATGAAGCTTTATACTTGTCATTTTTCATGTTTTAAACAGTTGTGAATGTCTTAGAAGGACTTCCCTCACCTAGGCGCCGACTCTTAGATGTCCTTGGATGCAACTTCAATCTAGGAAACTCAAGATCATTCATACACTTAGGCGCTCAAAGTTGATGGTACTAATGACAATAGGCACCTAGAGTCTTCATGCAAGGTTTTAGTCATTTAGAAACTCCTAACACTAGGCGCTCATTTAGGTCTCTGCCTTTAGGCACTCAAATGATGTTATTCCATTGTCAAGGTGCTCAAACTCACCTCAATCATCAACCCTTCCCTTAGGCGCTCAAATGGTGTTATTTTGACTCTTTTATCCTTACGCGCTTATACAAGATGGTTTGAATTGAAATAGGCGCCTTCTTCTAGGATGACTTCTCCCAAGGCGCAATTTTGTTGATTGTTTGAACATGCGAAGGCGCCCAATCTCATTAAGTACTTTCTTGTCAGATTTTCAATGTCTAAGGCCTTCCATCTTCAATATCAATCAAGGCGCCATCTTTTGGAGTGTTTGAAAGTTGATTCTCCTCTAGGCGCACATTGAAGTCTCCACCTTAGGCGCAAAAATGATGCTTGCAGAAGTGAAAAAACGCGCCTAGCCTCCTAGAGTGAATTCGCACCTAGAAGTGGAAGTCTCAAAGCGTAAGGTATATTGAAAAATATATTTAAGTATAAGTGAATTTCTTATACTTTAAATATTTTTCAATATACCTTTCAGGATGTTTGAGATAGGTCTCGAATCTACCGGATTTAACATGTAGATTATAGAATTTGGAGGATCCACCAGATTTCAGACTTAGTCAATTTTTCAGTGTTTCAGGATTTCAAGCTACCAGACTTAGTCATTTTTTTAGGATCTCAAACATACATCAGGGATTTCATACTCTTTCTTCCTAAGGCGCAACTTGGAGTTAGTTTAAACATCTCTTCATGCTAAGGCGCCAAAATGAGGCAATTCAATGCATGAAGAGCGCCTAGACTTGAATTTGCTCATTGTTGACATCTTTAAGGCTCTTCAACACTTGATTATACCCCTGTGAGACCACCTCATCCTTAGGCGCCTTCAATAATGATTTAAACTCCATCCCACATCAAGGCGCCCAAAAATGGCAGGAGCAACAAGGAATGGGTGCCTAAGATCATTCACTTCAACTCAAGGCGCTATCTAATGATCATTTGAACATGAAAAAGGCGCCTAACACTTCTGGATCATTCCTTTGTCGAATTCTTTGATGTTTAAGGTCTTTTATGCCAATTTCAATCAAGGCACCTATCTAGGAGAGGTTGGAAGTGTGTTCTCCTCTAGGCGCACCTATGAGTCTCAACCTAAGGCGTTGGTTTGGGTATCTGCAAGTGGAAAAATCACGCCTAAGTACTAGAGCAAATGCGCGCCCAAAACTGAAAGTCTCCGAGGACAAGGATATTGAAAAATATATGTAAGTATAAGTTTAGAGATAGGTCTCAGATCCACTGGATTTAACATGCAGATTCTAGATTTTTGAGGATCCACCAGATTTCAGACTTAGCCAATTTTCAGGATCTTCAGGATCAGGATACCAAACTTAGTCATTTTCAGGATCTCAAACATCAGGATCTGGTCATCAAGGGACTACAGGACTCAAACACCATGGACTTCATCATGAAATAGCTCTAAGACATCATCAAAACTTCATGCAAAGCATCAAAGCTCAAAAAAAGGGGGGGTCCCCATTTGCAATGGGGCGATGTGTGATTAGGTCACAACAGGGCTCTGCCCCCAAACCCCTACAAGGGGTGCTGCCCATTGACCCCCACCCGCCACCATCCCCAAACTTATGCCCCTGTCCCGAAACCCATCCCCCCATCAGGAAACTCCATGCAACATAGCAATTAAACATTTCCTTTCTGAGGTAATTCAATGACACAAGATAAGGCATGTATAATGCATTCATCATTCAACCATGATATTTTCTGTGCTGATAATGGGTAGTAACAAATGAAAATCACTGCAAAAAAAATCACAACTTTGACTGCATTTTTAGTTACAAAATTAAAGCAAACTAGGGCAACAACATGATTTTCAGATCTTTTTGTCATTCAGAACTAATAAGGTAGTAACAAATGAAAATAACTGCAAAAAAATCACAACTTTGACTGCATTTTTAGTTACAAATCAATGCAAACACATAGCACAACAAAATGATATCCAGCTCTTTCTGCCATTAAGAACTAATATGCCAATCATGTCATATAACCATACATCTTATCGTAAAGTTAAAGAAATTAAAAACTATTGAAGGAAAAGGAAGATTATTAAAATGCTATAGACATATACTTATGTCCAAACAACATTACATTTTGCATTGCCTTTTCAAGGTGTAAGGTATGACAAAAAGGATCCATACAAAAATTCAGCACAGATATTATTAGTGTGTATTAATTCACAAGGGATTTTTTATGACTGATGTATTAGTCCCAATCCCCAAAGGGTGTCTGTACCACTGTATAATTTTTAAGTTTATCTATTTTAAATAATCAATACTGAAACGAAAAAGGGATATATACTGGGAAAAATATAATTTGTTGTTTGTTGTGAGGGTAATGCTGCGTGTCAAAACCATTAAAATCTGCAAGTATTAGTCAGAAGATTAGGAAAACATTATCATGGTGACTTAGTTCTCATAAAATAAGATTAAGCGTGAAAGAAAAATCAACTTTGTAGCAAGTCATACACCGTGACAATAAGAACAAAGGGCCTAATGGCTTCACCCATAACTGAAGGACTTAATTTACAAGCATCCCTTCATGATTGAAAGTATCATTGGAATGATTAAGAACCTGTATACAGTATGACAACAAAGAAGACATCCTGGATATTTGCCATGTAAGAAAACATCTAACTAAATTAAATGAGATGCCAGCCTATTCAAATTCTACAATACAATTGTACTATATGCAAAATTTGGGAAGTATACTAACAGAAGAATAGAAGAATCATGGCAAAATTGGCAACTCTGATCAGAAAGAAACAAATTATATTGGTGACTATAAATGACCAAAGCATGCCAAAGGGACTAACCAAGTACATCGCATTATAATAGCATGGGAGAGTCCAAAACCAAAAATAATAAAAAAGAGCTCCAAAATCAGATTAGACACTAAGAATCACTAGTATAAAAACATCTATCTGCCAGTTGTGAACTTCAAGGCTTAAATGAAACACAAGGGAAAAACCATACCTCGTTTTTCACAAATATACTCCCCTTCAAAGTGATTTCGCATATGCCCAAAACAGTCAGTCAATCTACGTTCCTGTTATAACAAAACGATGAAACCATGGTTAGTTTTCTGCATATTTGCAACTTCAGCTTCCATGGACCATATACGACATTAAATCCCATAAGATAAGAAATTACAGAGGAAGGCACTTTCAACCCGCCAGATCCTGATATCATTCTTCAAAAAAGTCAAATATATATGCATATGAGAAAACGAAACATAAGAAAACACAAAAACAACCAAGATCTGCTCTATTTACTCTGCCACCCAAAAAGAGCCATGATTTTGTTACTTGTGTTAGTATCATGTGTGTGTTAAAAAGAAAACAATAAAAGCAAAGGTTACCAGAAGAAAATTAATGCAAGAGCACCAGAGCAACCTTGCATCACCCAAAAAGTGCTTCATTTTGTCATGTTACAGTTTGAAGTCTATGTAATGAGTTTTGGAGTGTGGTCTTGGTCGTGTTTGTTCGAGAGTCTAAGTAATCTACAACATTACTGTGAAGGCCATTGGTGAAGCAAACTCTTGCAAGTGTTGACATAGACAACCCTTGCAGAACCAAGGAGTGAAGCATACGGTCAGATGGATAGAGAGTGAAGCATACGGTCAGATGGATAGAGAGTGAAGCATATCATCAGCTGGATAGAGAGTGAAGCATTTGGTTGGCTGGAGAGAGAGTAAAGTGTACAATCTGCTAGAGAGAGAGTCAAGTGTAAGGTCAGCTGGAAGTTGGAGCTTCGGTTACAGACAGGTGGTTTGGCAAAGATCGACTCTTCCTACACATCATTGGAAGATAATCACCAACAGCTAGTTATAATAGCCAAAGAAGGGAGGGACTGTACAAATGGTGAGAGTAGGAGCTAACAGTGAGAACAAAGTGGTTCTTAGGCATAACTAGGCTTGTAAAGGGGGTTAAAATATATTGTAGAGAGTCTCTACAAATAGGTTGATTATTACCAATGGGCTGAGTGGCATAGGTCGATTAGGTTCCATCAATTTTGGAGTGGTCCATAGGACGTACACTCCTACAAATATTATCTAGAGCTTGTTTTCCTTGGTTCTTCATTGCTCTTCCTTGTTCTTGTGCTTTGGTTGTGTAACTTTGGGCAACTGCTAGTCGATTGTTCATTTGACCCGCTTTTGATTTGCATTAAATGGTATCAAAGCAAGAGCTAAGTCTTGTGAATGGGAAATGGAAGAGGAGTAGGAAACAACCGAGGCACAAGAGGAAAGGGTAGAGGCAGAAAGGGCAAACAAGGCCCAGAAAGACAAACCTGTGCATAGAAGGAAATGGCAAAACTAAGTTCTGCATAGAACTCAAAAGGAGAGCAGACTTCAAGAGACAGAGGAAGAAGAGGTTGCTTCTAAGGGACTTGCCACAAATGTGGACAGGCAAGTTGTAATGTCCCTTTTTTAATTAATTTACTTTTGTGGACCCAAAAGCCCATTCTCATATTTCCCATGGGCTAAAAGGAAATTGTTAGGTAAATAATTATTAATTTTTGGCCTCAATTAATTATTAATTTCCAAAACCGGTAAAATAGGTCAAATGAATATTAAAATATTATTAATTATGTGTATTTGCCCAAAGGGGTATGTGAATTCATAATGAGGGCATAATGTAACCCCGAGGCATTTGACATTTCCATTATGTCAGATTCTATAATAGCTTTTATGACAAAGCATTATGAGGGAGTTATAGAGCACTATGATAGATTCTGTGACAAGAAATTAATGGGGAGTTTAAAATAGGCTTTATGGAGGAGCATATTCATAATTATTTATGCCATATTTTATGACGGTTGTAAGTGGGTGTAAGAGGAGCATCCTCATTGGCTAAAAATAACTAGATGGAAGAAGGGGTTATGGCAACCATTTTAGTGGACCTATTTTGAGAGGTAATATTGCAAATATATTAATTATTCTTGACTTGGCATATTGGGGCATTGGAATTTGGGAGCCCAAGTTGGGCCCTCGTGTGCTATTTATTTCGGGTTGCCTCTTCATGTTTTCATCTTTTGTCATTTTATCAAAACTTTGTTGTCATAATTTGACCACTTGTGTTCATTTATTGAATTTGAAGATGAAACCCCTTGGATTTGGAGATCAGAGGACGAAACCCCTTTGGTTTTCTGAAGGCAATTTCATCCAAAAGTTGCATCTATGCTGAAGGATTGCAATCATTTTAGTTTTTGCACGATTGTGTGGGAGGCAACTCCAGCATATAAAAGTTTGTTTTAGATTTATGCATCATTTGTATTACTGTAATCTATGACATATTTCAGTATTTTGCTGCATATTTGATCAATATAAATCAGCTCCAACATGTTTATGAAATCCCTATTTATCTATGCAAACATTGTCTATTTGTGTTATTCATTTTGAGTATAAGTTTATATATGTAATTTCAATATGTATTCACTGTATGCTCTCACCTCGCCCTCACAGGATCTTGGTGATCAAAAAGTGATAAATATTTTATAAAAAAAATTGTGCGGGTCATTACACAAGTCATTGGGTGTATGAGTGCTTAGAAGCCAAGCACAAGCAAGGTTGTTCAAAGAAGTGCATGTTGCATAGGCCAAAGAGGAGAGTAATGCAAAAAGCACGGCTCCAAAGCATGGAGAAAAATTGATGATGCGCAAAGTGTTGGTCTTCCAAACAAGAGAATGAACTATGGTTGAAGAAGAGCATCTTCTGTACCAAATGCAAATCAAGCAATAAGTGCTGCAGATTGATAATTGATGGAGGTAGCACAAATAACTTGGTGTCCACGAAGATGGTTCAAAATTTTGGATTAAAAGTTGTCACACACTCCACAATATACAAAGTCTCTTGATTGCAAAAGAGACAACAGAAAAATGTAAGGATCCATTCCACATTGAAAGTTATGCGGATGAAATATGGTGCAATGCAATCCAATGGATGTGTGCCATGTGTTGTTGGGAAGGTCATGGTAGTATGACAAACCACAATCCATAATGGGCAAAAGAACACCTTCACCATCATTAAGGATGGTAAGAATTTTGTGTTCTTGACAAAGGAAGAAGACGACTAAGAAGACCACACAGTAAGTCAAGTGATGCTACTAAACAGCAAGGAGTTTCTCAAGGAGAAAATGAACACAGAGCAGTACTATGCATTAGTGCTACAGCCCCCGCAAGAGGAGAGGTTGACACACATCTAAGAGGAGTTGAAGATTGCAACATTACTTTCAATAGTGAGATGTCAGAGGGATTGCCACCAATGCAGAGCATCTCACATTGCATTGTTTTAATCCAAGGATCTAGTTTACCAAATAAGGCACCACATAGAATATCTAGTTTGCCAAATAATGCACCACACAAAATAAGTCCAGCTATAAGTGTGGACAACAAACAAGTAGAAGAGTTGTTGGAAAGAGGTTTGATAAAAGAATATATGCACCCTTGTGTAGTGCCTACAATACTTTAGCCAATGATCTATAAAGGATCCAGGTTTTGTACTTCATAGCATGTTTTGGGATAGTGGACAACTTGCATGTTGGAGAATGTTCAGGGTTGTATGCACATCCATGTGTAGGCTTAAATGTACGAGAAAACCCTAAAAACTGAGTATTTTGACTACAAAAGTGAAATTGCTGGTTTCAATAGGCGACGAAAGCATCATCTACTGCAACAAAAATGCAAATGCCTCTCCATCATAAGTGGCAAATTCATCACAATAGTTTGGACATATCCAATTCTCAATTTTCCTCTTCATGGCACGATTATCTAGTCTCTTCAGCTTCCAAATTGTTGTCCTAACACTTTGGCCCTACCCATGTCCAAAACTTTAGTCCTTCCATTTATATAATTTTGTCTATGTTATGGTTCAGGAAGTCAATCTGTCCTTTCTTGGGTCTTCTCTCTTTATGCTAAGTAAATGCCCTCAACATTTATATAACAAGGCGAGTCAAGATCACGAGTCATCCTAGAAGGAACATGGTTTTCAAGTTGAAGCAAAAGAACTTAAGAATTTGCAAATTCTATATGTTTGCAAGGCTGCAGAGTTCAAGTGCAACCTTGCAAATGCATGTGTTTCTACTTGTCATCTCTGTGAGTCTGCAGGTTTACAAAGCATCGAAGTCATGGAATTTCTTTAGCAGCTACACACATATGATGTTGACTAGTGTGGTGCCCGCCATCCTTAAGTCTATGAAATATAAAACATTATGTTCAATATGCTTCAGTGTGTGTGTGGGCTTACATTGCACATGCACAAGCCTCAAAAACTTGCCAAATGTTATTTTGCTCCTGCACCCCATTTCTGCGCAAGGCAGCATGCATAGACTTGCATCTCACACAAGCACATCATTTTCAAGTTGCAATATGCATGTATGCTTTCAGTTCCTACCACCCCACATAACTTAAATACACGTCATTGCCACAGATATACCATGCACCAATGCAAGATTTGCACATTACATACCTACTTCCAATATTCGACATCCCACAAAACCTAAGTTTGTGCATGGACCTATGTTGCATGCACACATGCCTTCAAAGCTTGCAATTTGCTTCCTTTCTTCCACAATCCACAACCCCGCTTCTTTCCTTGCTTGTGGAATTCAAACTCCCCTTTACAAGTCATGCACATGTAGCTCAAATTCCCGAAAAAGGCACCAAAAGCTTGAAAACCAAAAGCATTTAATTCAATAACGTGTGAACAAGAGTTTTATAAATACAACTTTTAACTCCATTTTTACACCTGCTCATGTTTGCTCAACACTCTACCTCCGACAAAGCCAATTTTTATCACAAATCTGTCGCAATCCTTGTGTGAGATCTTTTGGTTGCAGATTCGTGATTGTGCAAACTTTCAACATCTCGCCACAATTGCAAATTGTTAATCTACTTCCACAGCTTGTGGCTCCACAACACTCATACTCCCTAGGCTTGCAGACTTACCCTACATATAAGCAAAGCCTACAAACTGTTAACCTGCTTCCACACTCCACAAGCCCACTAAGCTGCCAACTACTGACTTCTTTTCTTGCACTCTCCTTTCCTTACCCCTCTCCTTAATAAAGCTTCTCATATGACATCACCCATGTCAAAGAAAATGAAGTATGAATTTAAGGGGGTCAACTCTCCTACGATCACATATACACTAAATGAAGTATCAAACACAAACTTAGGTCATGTGGATATGGCAAACTTCTTCAAAAGAATGCATGCAGAAGATTGATCAGCTAGAGCCACATGCATCGCAAACAATGGAATCATCCAAGCCAATGCATTCCCCAATATCAATTTAATCTTCTGAACAGATCATGACATGTGCCAAATACTGACTCTCAGACTAAAAATCATTGGCTTGGCGAATGAAATATTCTTGGATATTACTCCCACATCACCTTAAGTATACCACAATAATTGTTGCCTCCACTATTAAATTTTTTAACAAAGATCTCAATCCTTGCTCCAAAGTTATTAGTAAGAAATGGTTGACCAAGCCAAGAATCCCCACTTCAAGATTACCCAAAGTACTTCACAAGAGTGACTTTCAACTCGAGATAAATGATTTGATCACATTGTTGAATGGGATCGTGGGCAATTAGAATTCTAAAGAATTTCTGCCATGGATGTTCAAATTTATCTCTATCATTTTAGAAAAACAAGGTTAGAATTGATTGGGCTACACTCATTAGTATTAATTTGCACAAATAGTTATCCGAAGTGCAAGAGAGCAAAAAGTTCTACATGAGATCTTACTTGGTTTATTTGATGGCAAGAAGCGCAATTTTCCCTGGATTAAATAGAGGAGTAACCACTCTAGGACAAAAGAAAGTTTATGAGCATTATCCTTTAACTGGAGTTCTCTAAAAGTCAAAAACACTTCAAAAGAGACAATGATACTTTTGTGTTTTATTTGATCAGGTTAATGAAAAATGACTTGAACAAATGCCTATCTCTAGAAGCCACTGCAGCTATTGCTGAATGGGGAAGTTGGTTTATCCAATTCTCATCCTTTACATACATTAGGGTAGGTGGCTTTAAAGGATCACCTTGCAGATTATCTAAGTATGTAAGTGACAAGTTGGTGTTGTCGGAACTCACTAGGCAGCTCTGCAAAGTACACAATCTTATAACGCAAACACAGTCAAGGAGTGTAGTTCCCTATAACCATTGATGCATATTCTTGTACTTCTCTACTCCATGGAAAGAATTATGAGATTGAAATGTCAAAAGTGAATTTGTATCTTTGTGATAAGAGAACAGGGTTTGACCCAAGGGGGCTAATGGAAAAATATGCGGTATCATTGTTCAAACATCAACCATGCCTAGAAGATTTTTGCGCTGACTGTGACAATGAATATGAGGTTTGAAAGAGGAACTACTCTAAACTCAATTCTTTCCAGATCAAAGCATTTGGAATTAGTAAAGTTCCTAAGAGTGTTTCAACTTTCAAGTGATAGGGATGTGTTGGATCCCATTTATAATAAGAGAGGAATCTTTAAATTGCCCATTCCTAAAATGAATTGGTCTATAGAATAGGATAGCTCCATAGAAGCCAAAAGCAAAAAGTCATTGATAGAAGTTTGACATGGCTTAAGAGTAATATTATGGATCCTAATTTTGGTAAAGAGGGAGGTGCTTACGAAAGATAAAGTTGTTTAACCTACTCCCAAGCAAGAGAAGGATACATCAACTCAACCACCAACACAAGAAACTCCTTTTCCAATTGTAAAACTGCAAGAACAAGAAGGAGAAGAGGAAGGAGAACAACTCCAAAGAAAAAAGAAGCCAAAGTTCATTTTCAAGGTTGGCAAACAATCAAAGAAGAATGCACAGAATATATCTTCTAAAGATTTCATTCCCTCACAATCCATCCATCCTCCCTTTGGGGACCCAACTCAGGAAACTCCCCCACTACACCTTCAGAGGAATCTCACCCTTTGCAAACAGTTGTTTTCCAACAAAGGTCACCCCAAAAGGAGCAAACTCTTGAAGGACTTGTCTTTGAAGGTCAAACTCCATCCCTTCTTCCTGAGAGAACCCCTTCTCCTCTCTTGCCTTCACGTCCTCCTCCTCCCCCTTTGCAATCTGATACATGATGTTCAAGATACGAAAGAACAAGGACAGACATCAAAACAAGTACATTCATCTCTTTCTGAAAATCCCACATGGCTAGATATCACTATAAATAAAAGGAAGAGAGAATCTACGCCCTTTGCTGATGATTTCTCTGCTATCTCCTCAATGCTTGAGTAGCCCTCCCAAAATAAGAAAGCCAAGGTCATCAATTCAGTTTCCACATATGCTCGAGGGTTCAAAATTGCCGAGATTGCCACTCCTATCATAGATAAGGATGAAAGAGATCTTCAAGCTTCTGATTATCATGTTTCAAGGGTTGATTTAGGTAAGCAAACAAGGCAAACTAAGATTGAAAATGTGTAGTTAGTTGTAACTTCCATCATTTCCAAAATGGACAACTGAAAGAGCAAGTTGAGCAGCTGACCTCTTACATAAAGCACTTAGTTGGCCACTTCAGTCTTCATCTATGCCAATTGTCCCACTTGCCACAATATCTAATGAAGATGTTTCCACCATTGAGGAAATGAAATGTGTTACTAAGGGGTTGAAGATTTGAAAGGATTAATAGCAAAAATTTGAAGAAGAGTTGCCAGTTCATCGACACAACTTCTCTTAAATCAAAGAGATGTTAAAAACAGATTTTGAAGTGCTCATAAACAAAGGTGTTTTTGTTAGTAGATCATGCTTTGCAAGTGGAATGGCTAGAAGCCACAAAGTTATGAATTGATCTTCTAGAAGACGAAACAAAGAAGCTTAAGGAAGCACATGATTCATGCACAGAATTAATGATTGATGTTTGTGATCTTGTTGAGAAAACACGAGAGCATTTTATGGTGAGGGTCAATCGATTAATTTTGCAAGCACCATTAAAGATCATCTTTGCCGAAGTTGTTAAACAAAGGTTAACTCAGCCTCCCAATTTTGATTATTCTTCTTTAGACAAGCTCTTAGGATTGCAGAAGTTATTCATAGAAAATTCAAAGCTGCTCATGAAATTTCAAATACATATTTCTCTTGTTTCCATTTCAGCTACATTGGAGGCCCAGGTCAGAGCACAATTAAAGAAGCATTGAGCACATTCGATGATACAGTCACCATTGAAGAAAACTCAACAAAAGAATAAGCTTCATCAGAATACAGTGACAATCATATGAATGTCAAATTTGGGCTGAAAAGTAATATTTTAATATATTACTTATGTTGTAATGTTCAAACTTAAATATTTCAAAAGTAACTCCATGACATACGTTTGTCTTTGAAATATTATTATTTTATTTCATAACTACTTGGCAGTTATGAAAGCTGACCTATAAATTAAGGAAATATATCATTGTAAAGGCTATTGAACTTTTCGCAAAATTATGTGAGTATTGTATGGAGAAAGCAAAAGACTTTGAACTTTTTCATTTTGGAAATAATAAAGCTACAGATCAAAACTTTGTGTCTCTTTTGTGCTTGATACTGTGTCTTTCTTATGTTTGAAACAATAATTATTTTCAAATTTTCTCTTTGCAATATACAAATTTAATCATTAGTTCCATTCATACATTTTAAACTACCTTATCATTATGGGTTGATCGAACTCTAATTTCTACTTGATTGAACCTGCATTTCTAATTTCATTTTCCCATTTTGAAAGCATCCCATTTATAATTTTTTGCAAAACTCTCAAAAACCCTCAAATGCAAATTTTGTAAGGTGTACAACAAAAGATATAGGGTTTTGGTTTTCAATAAGGTAGCCTCACCGTCTTGGGTGACCCCAATAACTGTTGGTGAATCAGCAAGTAACAATTCACTTACCAACACAAATGCATTGTAAATCTATATATAGTCCCTTTGGGACATGTTTAAGCAATTCTTAGTGGCTTATATGCATTGTTGAGGGTTGTAGTTGGAGATTCTAGTTGAATTCTGTGAGTATTTTGGGACAGCCATAGCAACAAAGGCAAGGTAGGAAATTTGAGAGTACTTAGAGGTTGTTGTAGAGCTTAGACAGAGGTGTATGAGTTCTATCCACCTACCCTAAGGGCTGAGACCTCATGTAAATGCCATTTTTTGAGTACTAAATGAGATTGTGCTCACATTTTAGCTGGAGTTTTCACCTAATTGTGTTTCTCTAAGGTAAACTTGTCTCCTTGTTTGGTGTTTGCTCTGTATTATGTTTTCATTTCCTTGCTCAATTAATACTATTTGAATTCAGTCATGTTTGCTCTCTAAAACTAAGAACTTAATTCATTGTTGACAAACAAGCATGAAGAATATCCTCTCTATTTAGGAACAAGTGGTATCAAAGCCAAGTTCATTCCTTTAGGAGGTGTGCCATGAGTGTTTTGAAGGTTTACACTATTTTCAAAGAACATCTCCCTAAAAGTGAGGAAACAATTAGACCCCCCATTATCAATCGTGCAATTGTTGTCTCCTATCATCAAGGCAAGAGTGTGAATATGAATCTCTAACAGCATTTTTATCTTCGATCAACCATCCCTCTTCTGATACATGCTCACAGACCACTGTTGTATGTTCATCTTTGCTTCTGAGTTTATGTGTATGGGATCTTTTGAAGACAAGGATGAGTCAATACTCAAAAGAAAATTCATTATATCCTCCACAAAAGACCCACTATCTAGGTGTTGCATAAAACAATCAAGATTTGGTAATCAATTCTCCATACACGTCTCTGACATGATATAAGCCTCCAACTGCAATCCTTCACTATAATCATTAACACAAATACCAACCCCTAGTATCAAAGTCTTTGTCTCTTCAGCAAATATCAACTGAGATTTTCTATCATTAATGTTTATGGAAGCTGCTAAAATTGAAGCTAAAAACTCTTGAAAGAGAAAAATATCTTGCTCCTCTTCTTTGCTTACATTTGTTGTAGGCTCTTTGAAAAACCCTTCAAATGAAGATAAGAAGTTACCGGATTCATCATTCTTTTTAGTGCAACTGACTTCTCCATGTTCGCAGCTTTGTTCCTTAGATATTTGTGTGCCTTAATCTTCCTCAAAGAATATGTGGCATACTTGTGTAATATCAAGCTTTTCTTCCATCAGCAACCCTTTTTCAGCCTCAAAGAAATTGGGCAAAGTAGGTAAAATTTTTGCTTCTTGTGGATATTCTTGTTCAATTTGCAGTTCCTAATTATATGAACACATGACATCATTCAATGTACAATTAAGCAAATTATTTCTTACCTCATCTAGATCATATTGGGCATTCCCATCATAAAGCCACCATCGGATTCATCTAACAAACATTGAGGATCACCTGAAGACCCTTGATTTGCTTTTGAAGTTGTATCTCAAGAAAACTTCTTTCATCATGTTGATCAGTTGCATGGAACATGCAGTATGTGCGTGCAAGAAAAGAAACTTATACTACTTGCCTTGTTGGAAGAGGAGGCAAATGAAATCTATCACTGGTATAATTGATGAAAGAATCATATCTTTTGGGAGGAGGTAGATACTACAAAAGCAGTTGAAAGTTCAAAGGAACTAGTGGTTTGATTAAATCTTTTTTATCTTTCCTGAAATGATCATATGATCCTCCAACTCAAGGGCATGTTCTTGAGTGTCATTCAATTTGGTAGTATAACTTGTCTTGAACAAAAAAGCAATTTCGAAAAGAAAAAGCATTCATGAAACAGCTTATAAGAATCTCAACAAAAGGATTTAGAGTTCCACTGATTCTTACAACCAAACAAATGAAGCTTGCAACAAACTCCCTCATAGGTTCATTATCATCTTTTTGGCATTTGAAAGTTATGTGAACAAGATATGACTATCTTCAGTTGGCTTGAAGCATGCAAGAAATTTCTCAATCATCGATTCCCAACTTGTAATAGAATCGACAGCAAGATGGTGAAACCAATCAGTGGTCGCACCTTGTAATGTTTTCACAAACAAGTGAACTGCAACATCTCCATATGCTACATTCAAAATTTCACCTATAGTGGTGAAGGTTAAAATATGTTCATCCAGATGTTGCTTGCCATCACCTTAGAATTTTGAAGAATTCTTCCTTGATCTGCAAAGAGGCTTATGGTTTTCAATGAATGCCAATCCCCATGGCAATAACAGAGGTGGGCAATTGTTGCTGATGGCAGTTACCCTCCTAATAAGCTATTGCTTGTAGTAATTCTTCTTCAGAAGCTAAAAAATATTTCTATGAACACTAAAAACTTTCTGCCAAACTTGAATGTCTTGGGGGATAAGACAGTGGTCTTATGTCGTTCCCCAACAAAGTCACCAAAAACTATTAGTGTTTTAATTCATACCTTTTGATGTGACATAAAACGGAATGTATGCAAAAAATTGTTCTTCAAATTAGAAGGGGAAGCTCCCTATAAATAAAAACTAACCATATTTGTACAATACATACTTGCTATTTACAATCTTTACAATATTTTCTGAGGTGTTCCATGCTCATGCTAGATAAAAGTAAATGTGTTTCTTTTTGGATTCACCTAGAGCAAAAGGCTGACACGCATTTCAATACTAGGCAAAAGGTTTTATGTTTTTTGACTACATGAAAACCCCAACTACATGCTTATGCTCTTCAACTCAAAACAAAGACGGAGCCATGCAAATGCACATAAAAACTAGATAAACTTAAATACAAAGACACAAATGCTTCAATAAATTGAATTATAAGATCAGTACAAAACCACAATGTTCAACTTCGAGCAAACCTGTAATACAAAGCTTGCAACTTGCTAAGACAATTTAATCTCCCTTAGCACACATTACAAACATTTCAATAGCAATTTAAAAGCAAAATAGGCATAATAAATTCTATTAAACAAATATGTAATTCTAGGTTTAACAATAACACTAAATAGAAATTTTAATAATTTACAGGCATGAGAATTACCATTAGGAAATCTAAGTACAAAATAGCACTTAATTATACTGTTTACAAAGCTATTGCATGAGAATAAATAAAAAGCTAACTAGTACTTCAACTCTAGCTATGGACTTGATTGCATGTAATGCAATCTTTATTACAAAATCCTATCCACTAAACCTAAATATTGCTCTCGCAAACTCCAGTTAAATTGTCAATACAAATTATTAGAAACTCCCATTTAGGATTCACATCTCTCACATAACAAAAGATCTATAGATAGATGATCTAAAAATAGCTAAAAATCTAGATCACTGAAAATAGTGCAAGCTATAAATAGAAAATCCCAAAATATGCTCTTTTCTCTGAAAAAAGTGACAGGTAAAATAGCGTGAGCTATTTTTAGCATGAGCTAAAAATGGACTTCTAGATAGGCAGCTTTGGATGACCTTGATGATTCTAGAACTTTTTCTCTAATCATGGCTATACCTCAAAGACATCTAAAACCCTAAAAAATCCACTATGACATTTTGAATCCCTCTAACAAGCACACACTTCTGCTTTACACTTGCACCAATACACTATAAAATAGAATTTGAACTTGCACTTTTGATTTCCTTTGTACAAGTGTGTGCTTCATCACTAGTTGCGCACCTATGAGCATAATTTTTGAAATTTGAAATATCCCTTTCGTGAGGTGTGCATCCACACCCCAGTTGCGCGCCTGATAACTAAATTTGAAAGTTCTCTTGGTGAGGTGCGCAGTGCACGTAATATAGGTTTTTTTGAACATTTGATTTTTCCTTTACTAAGGTGCACCCCTACCCCCAAGTGCGCACCTATGTATTGATTCAAACTTTGCATCGAATTCCTCTTTGAAGAGGTGCACACCTTTGTATTAAATTCAAACGTTTCAAAAGTGTCATTCTTCTACCTTTGAAAGGCGCACCCCTTTTCAAGCAAGATGAGTCTTGAATTTTGAAAACAAAATTTCCATATTTAGGCATGCACTTTTCTTCCTTATGCACACCTAGATTAAGGTTTTGCAAGACAATTTTGAAATGATTTCATTCCTTTGGTTAGGTGTGCACCTGGCAATGGTCTTTCAAATTTTCCCTTTCTAAGTGTGAACTTCCTCCCAAACACACACTTTGAGTCTTGAAATTGAACATGCCATTATGAGGTGCATTTTTAAACATCTAGTACACCTTTCAACAATATACTTAGAAATTTTCCAATGATTTTTGGACCTCCTCCTATATAGGGTGCATTCTTGATCTTAGCCTTAGGAAATTTCTCCATTAGGAACTTTTTTTTCACCATGATGAATGTCTTTGAAAATCTCATTCCATACCTACATTCACAAAAGAGCCACAAAGGCGACAAAACAAACAAACTGGACAAGACCTAATCATGACTTGCACTTGGGAAAACAATAGACACCAACTTTAAACTTGCTGCAATACAAAAATTTAGTATGTGTACAACATAGTGAATTTCATAGAAGGGCTATTCAAATAGATAAAGATGTGTTTGATGTACTAATGAAATATACAGGGGGTCTTCTTAGTCATCTTTGTAGACTTGTATTACTTTCCGAATCGGTGGACATAGATGAAACATGTTCACATGCTCATTATTTTGAGATAGATGCTTATACTTCCTCATCCACGTCTAATGAAGTCAAAGCAAATAAAAAGGTGAATTCCACTAGCACTAAAAATAAATCTACATATTCTAACCACTACGGTAAGGATGGTCATGAAGAGTCCTCTTGTTGGAAATTGCATCAGAAGAACGATCACAAGCAAGATAAGAAAGGTAAAAAGAACTCACATGTCTCCATTGATAAGGTTAGAAAACCTAAGGTAATTGATTGCACTTCTAAAGTGGATTCTAAACTTCCTTGCACTACTAATAAGGTTGGTTTGATGAATAGAGAAGCATTGTTTAACATTAAGATGAATGTAAATGGTGTTAATGTCAATGCTTTGTTTGATTCATGCTCACAAACTAACTTGATGCACAAAATTTGGTAGATAAACTTGGTTTGAAGACTTTTCAACACCCTAAGCCCTATGGTTTGGGTTGGATTAAAAAAGGTTCACAAATGCTAGTTGATAAGCAATGTGAATTGAAGTTCATTGGTGGTTCTAAGTATGTTGATGAAATTGTGGTAGATGTTTCTCTTGTGGATATTTATGGAGCTGTATTTGGCAGTCCCTACTTGTATGACCAAAAGGTAGTCTTCTATAGGAGAGGAAACAAATACCGGGTCTTTAAAATGGACAATTTCATGTTGTATGCTTTTTATGGCAAGAACTAGTCGTCTAAGATCCTAAATCTTCATGGGCAGATGAGCAGTAACACAAAAAATTGTACCCATAAAGAAAACTAATGTTGAAATAGTTACTCCATGTTCAAGCAAATTTTCATTGTATCATCTACATACTTGGGGTCAAAGATGTACCAATTTTCGGTTGGCTTTTGTATTGTTGTGTACGCTGAGGTGGGATGTGTGTCATCAATCGAGAGGTTCTTCCACCCTCGTTCACTGATTCTCCAAGACTTGGGGACCAAAAGCCTCCATATTGGGGAGGTGTGATCCATAAAGGATCTAGTTTTTGTACTTCATGGCATGTTTTGGTACAATGGACAACTTCCTCAATGCTAGAAAATGTTCAAGGTGATATGGGGCATCCATGTGTAGTTTTCAATGTACAAGAAAACCCTAAAGACTAAGTATTTTGCCTACAATAAAGAAATTGTTGGTTTCAACAGGTGGTGAAAGCATCATCTATCGTGGTGAATCCGTCTCTATTGTGGCAATTTCACCACAGCCGCACCAAGAATGCAAACGCCTCTCTGTTAGAAGCAGCAAATTCATCACGACAATTCGTGCACGTCCAATGACATTCTAGTTCTCAATTTTTCCTCTTCTTGGCATGGTCTTCTAGTCTCTTTAGCTTCCAAATGCATTGTTAATCTATATATGGTCAATCCCTTTGGGACGTGTTCAAGCAATTCTTAGTGGCTTATATGCATTGTTGAGGGTCGTAGTTGGAGATTTTAGTTGAATTCTTTGAGTATTTTGGGACTCTCATAGTAGCAGAGTCAAGGGAAGATATTTGAGAGTTCTTGGAGGTTGTTTTAGAGATTAGACAAAGGTGCATGAGTTCTATCCAACTAGCCATGGGCTAAGAACTCTTGTAAATGCCATTTTTGGAGTACTAAGTGAGATTGTGCTCACATTTTAGCTAGAGTTTTCACCTGAAATAGGTTTCTCCAAGCTAAACTTGTCTCCCTATTCGGTGTTTGCTCTCTATTATGTTTTCATTTCCTTGCTCAATTAATTTTATTTGAATTCGAACATGTTTGATCTCTAAAATTAAGAATTTAATCCATTGTTGATGAACAGTTGTGAGGAATATCCTATTTACAAATCAACCAAAGAAGAGAAGCAAATGGCGAATGTGCACAAACTCCAGGGCAATAAACAAGATTCCCATTAAGTACCAATTTCCATTACCATGGATAGATGATCTCATGGATTGTTTGAGTGTAGCCAGATAGTTTTCGTAGATTAACCTAAAGAGCAATTATCATCAAAGAAGAAGACAAGTAGAAGATTGCATTCAACACAAAGGATGGCTTGTACAAGTGGATGGCGATGCCATTGGACTAACAAATGCCCCAAGCACGCTCATGATGAACAAAGTCATCTCAATAAATTTGTGTAAGTGTATTTAGATAATATTTTGGTGTTTAGCAAGACAAGGGAATAACATCTAGCACTCATGTTGTAGGTTTCACACAATTGAAGAAAGAGGAATTACATATAAACCTAAAGAAATGTAATTTTATACAGAGGGATTTGTCATACCTCAAGACTAGTTGAGGATGGACCTAGAGAAAGTGTAAACAATGGTTGAGTTGTCAATACTGTAGAGTGTCACAAAAATCAGAATTTTCCATGGGTTGGCAGGCTTCTATACCAAGTCCATAAGAAACTTCAATGGTATTTGTGTGCCACTAATTCACTCTATGCAGAAAGGTAGATTTGACTAGACTATTCTCGCAACCAAGAGTTTCGAGCTCTTGAAGAAGAGAGTGACTGAGGAGCGTATGTTTGCACTCCCAAATTTTAGCAAGGTTTCTCAAGTTGATTGTGATGCCAACAAAACCACAATCAGTGCAATTCTGAGTTAGGAAGGAATACCAATTGCATTCATCATTGAGAAGTTGAATGATGCAAGGAAGAAGTACTTAGTCTGTGACCAAATATTCTACACCATTGTTCAAGCTTTACAAAAGTGGAGACATCATTTGTTGCCCAAGGAATTCATATTATACACAGACCATCAAGCGTTGCAATACATCACCAATCAAGTGTTTATGATTGTAGAATTAGTGGACATGAAGAGAATAAAGGATTTGTATGTGGCAGATTCAAATTTCACAAATGCACGGAAGACATGCATGGAGCTATGGGCTGGAGACAAAGGCCCATTTGCAAATTACTTCACACGGGAGGGGAAATTGTTCCAAAGACAATAGTTGTGTATCCTGCAAAGTTCAATGAGAGAGAACCTCGTCAAAGAGTTACACAATGGCAAATTGGGAGGCCACTTTGGAGTTGATGTAATGTCCCTTTCTAGGATCCTCTTATTTTTGCCTTAAATAAATACTAACTCACAAAGATAGTGGCATAATATTTATAAATATTAATTTATCTAAAAATTGTAATTTTGATTATAATATTCAGATTTAAAGCTTATGATGTAAATCTGAAAATATAAAACTTATGCTTTCAATATAAAACTTATCCTTTCAGTTCTGCTGTAATTCTTCTTCTAATATGCAGCTATCACTCTTTTTATGAATGTCTCTAATTTCTACCTAAGTTACGGGTTTTCGTCCACTAACTTTGATAGGAGAAGTTAAGAGTTTCTGTCCTTAATTTCTGAATCCATAGCCTGTATTCCACAAGGAAATAAATATTAAGTTTTCATAATTGATATTCGATTGATTGATATATCTCCCTCTTGATTTTATCTTCCTTATATATCTTTTTCTATTAATTGGCATGACTCTTCATTTCATACCTTTTGACCTTCCATTAACTTAATCTTTATTTAATTTTTAGTTATTAATTATCTTGACTTAGGCAATTCTTTCCTTTTAGATATGTTGTAATAAAGTTGAAGGAGCATTGTCTAAGATCCATAGCATGAAGTAGGTGCAGGTATTAACTACGGGTATAATAATGCTGGGTGTCGAAGACACAATAGCCACTTCCCTCTCAAATCGTGTTGTTTGATGTTGATCCCGTATCTGGAGTGTGGAATCACCCCAAGGCCCTCGCCTCAAATAAAAGATGCCCTTCCCTGTGTGATGATCACCCTAGGCGTTTCTCATATGAGTTCACCTTGGCTATGGTGAGAAACTTTAGAGATTTAGTCTCAACAAATGGCGCGACTCTATAGGGCCGGAATTATCAAGTATTCGCCTCCCTTGACGAGGTGATTTTCCCTTCACAATTCCTTTTTAGTCTCAACAAGCTTGTCCTTCTTCATAAGCTCCTGTTTGTTCTTGGAACTAGAGATACAAGTCGGTGCTAATAACCATTGTGCTCACTATTGCTCTGTTTAAACCTTCTCCAGATCGAAAGGTGTAATATAAATCCAATTTGAATTCGATATCATATTCGTATCCTTGTCGAGCTTCCTTTTGACATATTTCCCATGTGAGAATGCAAAAGCTAAGTGGTATGATAAACTATGGTTTGCGTTGTAATTCCCCTTTAGCGACAACTTTATTTTTAAAATGGGACAATACAGTTCGCCTTGCCCAAGATTGCTCGTCCTCAAGCAATCACTAGCTAGGATGCTCTTGGAGTTACCAAGATCCCAAATCAACCTTGGAGATTTGTAATTCCAAGACATTGATCCTCCTTGGGATGTAATTAACTTCTGCTGCAACACTCCGATACAATGAGGAATTGAAAACTCTACACCAAGTAACTCTTCTCTCATTGTCTTGGTTATATCCAACTCTGTACTATAATTATGTCCCTGGAGAGTAGTTGATAGTATACTTGCCTCAACCAAACTACCAATATAGTCATTTAATGTCATAAGGTTGATACCATCCTCTAAAGTATGAGGACAATTTATTGTCCAATATTCTTTTGGCTCGTGTACTTGTATTTCCCAATAAATTTTCACAACAAAACCAAGAGTTGGAAATGGGTAAGGTATTTAATTTAAGAATTATCAATCCGAAGATCAATATCCTTTTTGGCATCAACTGCATCTTGCAAAATTGCTCGTTTGTTCACCTGGTCTACTAAAGCTACTTCACCCTCATAGAGAGGCTTCCTATTTTCATATATCAGAGGCACAATATCAACTAAAATGCACTCTTCCCCTTCATATACAGGTTCACTGCCTTCTAGACTTAAACTAGCATCCTCTGAACTGTCAATTGGTTCTCTCTTATTGTCAAAGAGAGGAGGTCCCCATTGCGAAAAGGCATTAGTGTAAACAATACTTTCTTGTTCTTGAAGACACTCAGTTGGCTTACCACAATCAGAATTTATGATAGTCTCCTAACAAGAACTCTTAACCAATTTGTCCTCATTAGAATTCTCATCCATGCTACTTACCTTGTTGTGCAGCTCAAGGGAAAAATATGAGCCTTGTTGAACACCCAAAATATTGAGAGGGGGGAGGGTGAATCAGTATTCTATTAAACCATTAATCCATTTCCCACATTTGATAACAACAAAGCAAATTAAACACAGAAGAAGCAACCACAAAGCATCACACATAAACACCAGGATTTTTACATGAAAAACCCTAAACAAGGAAAAACTACGGTGAGTGTTAGCTCACAATAAGTATATAATAACATGTAATATCCCAAATGGATATTGTTGTGAAATTCTCCTTTGCCAACCTCACTATCATCAAAGCCTCCTTGAATTCGTGCAAAACAATAAGAGATGAACTTCCTCTAAAATCTATTCATGTTATATCATGCCAAAATGCATCAATTTGTGTCTATAAGCCAAATAATTCCAATATGCAATCAAATCTACCTTATTCTCCTTAGAACCTACAAAAACACTCCATAGTAACATGCCATTTAAGCTCTATGATGAATACTGATTGCATCCACCTCTCAAAACAGGAATGGGGCCATCACCAAACCCTAGTTATCAAGGGATCATCACCTTGATTGGACTGAAATTTGTCTTTAGCCAAGAGATAAACTCAATATACAAAAACCAAGTCAAAAACATGATTTCAAATGACTCCCAGCTGCTCCTTATAAAGCCCTCACTACAAATAGGTCTGGCCTAACTTTATTAAATGAAAATTCTTGTGTACACAATCACTTATTAAATGACGGTTTTGTGTACACAATCACTTAACTTTATTAAATGACGGTTTTTGTGTACACAATCACTTAACTTTATTAAATGATTGTTTTTGTGTACACAATCACTTAACTATATTAAATGATTGTTTTTGTGTACACAATAACACTTTATTTTATAGTGTTTTAAATTGACTCAAGTAACTTAATAAAATATTAATTTTATAAAGCAATTAAAAATACTTTATAAAATTAATTTACAATTAGAACCTTTTTAAGTTACTTGCAAAATGGGGACATTACATAACAATACCGAATTACAAGAAGGCTCACTGCCCAAAGAAATGCTCACTGCAAGAAAGGCTCACTGCTAAAACAGGCTCACTGCCTAGAGAATGAAAGAAGAAAGAAGAATGGCTCACTGTCAAGTTGAATTGCTTAGATTGCATCTACACATGCATGGTTACAGCCCCAATGAAGTTCAAAAATACTGTCTCAAAACTCTTCATCTTTGACTACTCTGTTTCACTGCTCTGCTTTTACATGGGAATAAGATCTCTCTTCTTCTGCTCTCATCGCCTTCACAAAATCACAATCTTTCGCATTTCATACACACACCTTCATATTCGCATTCTTCATTGTTCAAACGTCGAATTTGATCTCATATATATATCCGCAACCCTTAAATCTTTACATTAGGTCCGCATACACAGATGAAGCGTATTGTTAATAAACTTGTAGTTTGTCGGCCAAATCTACTTACCAAAATGCATAGCAGACCCAAATAACATTTGAAATGCTTTCTCATATGTTGGCCTCAACTATACCACCACTTAGGATTAAGTTCTAAACAATAGAGCTTACCGCATACAAGTTAAACTTATCATATCGGCCTCAAACACAGACTGCTACTGGTTCAGTTCATCTGTCAGACTACATATTTTACTGCGGACCACAAGACTTGCTCAAAAACATATCAAAGACTCTTCAAACATCACAGGTCATACCTCCAGAACCACAAAGCAAAATATTCTTTTGTGGCAAAACGCATACTACAAGAACACATGCCTTGTCACAGTCAAGTTCTACCAAACCAAGTAGCAATACTTAGACACTCACAGCTATCTTTCTGGTGGATCTTAGAACTTGCAACTCTAGATTTAGACACTTCATACAAGTGTTTACAACACCTCAAAACCGCATAACAAGATATGCAACATCGAAGGAATGCGGACCAAATCAACTGAGTGATCTGCTCTAAATAGCACTGTATTCTGCTCTGCCGGACTTAGGCTATTTGAAGATATGCTTCCGGTACTTTTCAAGAGCTAAAATCTTGGATATAAGATCACCTGAGAGTTGAGAACATCATACCAGAACTGCAGGACCAGATCTGCAACTGCGGACCAATGCCAATCCAAACATTGTCTCTCTGTCACTGTCTCTGTATACTGTCAACACTTAGTCAAAATGACTAAGTCTTCTTCACTGGACCAAAATTTTTGTTCCAACTTTGTTCCTTTTCTTGTTGCCATCAATGACAACACCTTCAAACATCAAGCTCGGTCAAATTGCCAACAATCTCCCCATTTTGCATTGATGGCAACACTTGATGTGAAAAACTGTTATACTACTCCCCCTTACTCTTTACACTGCGCCCCCTAACTTCATGCTTCTCTTTTTTATTTTTCAGTTATTTTCTTTTTACGTTTTTCACATGCTCCATTCTCCCCTTTGACATCAATAGCAAAGGTGTATGATACAGAAACATGTACAGGTTACCAAAACTTCAAAAATTGTTTGTACTGTCCACATATTTACAAGTGAAGTCAAATTCCTTACTGTTTTTCAGGGAGGATATCTTTGTAGATCTTCTTCAAATGTACTACATCTTCATCCCATCTGTCCTTCGCATGCCTCAAAACGTGTATGTGCTCATTGATTAGAGACACCAGTTCTTCTCCTTTTTCAATAGTAGTAGGGGTCTCAGTATTTTGCCTCATCTTGTCTGCATCTACTACCAGTGCAATCATAGAACCAATATTGAAACTTACTGTCTCCCGGAGCTGTGTCAATCATGTTTTATAATCTCCTTCTGGGTCTGCAACTTATGAATGACAGGGTGAATGGTCTCAACTTCTGCTCTTTGGTTGCCAATGGCATCCTTCATCGGATCATAGCTTCTTGAGATCTTCATTATTTGAGCTTCCCATTCATCTATTTTCTCCTTTAGGTCCTTTGTTTTCTCAGGCCATGTAAGACATATTTGATATATTTCACTGGCCTCTTTGATAGCAGTCTGTGCATACTCTATACTCTTTTCTAACAAAATTTTATCTTGAGAAACTTTATCATTTAGTTCTACTAACCTTTTGTCATCAATCTCTGCCCTTACTTTCTTTTCTACAGCTTTTTCCAGGGACTCAAAATGAGAATTGATTGATTCCATTAACTTTTTCATTTGTGCAGCAGGGGCCAATGATGTATCTCTCCTTATTCTGGGAATTAACTTTTCAAAAATTGTTGATGCATCTTCTATCAGCTCGATGTCCTCCATATGAGATTTCAATATCTCTTCTTGTGCAGTGGTTTGAAAAATTGTCCTAAGTCTTAATTTTTGTAGTGGGGACAAAGTGGCAAGGTTAACAGGTCCTTGCAATAGCTTAGGTGCAGTCAAAATCTAAGCTTCCTTCTACTTTTCCAAAAACTCTCTCAAAGAGTCAGTAGTGTCTCTCTTATCTTCAACATGGGACCCCTCAGCATCAATTTTCTCCGAAGTAATTTTTTTAGCAGCCTCTTGTTCATTTTCCTCTACAACCGGAGCAAGTTTGACACTCATCTGTTCAATGGCTTCTTTTATCTACTCACTTTGTTCCTCAGACTTCTTTTCTCCCTCAGTATCTTTCATCTCTTCAGCTTGCTCAGAGTTTACCAGAGGAGGTGTTCTACCTTGATCCATACTTTGTTCTGTATTCATTTCTTCTTCATTTCCTGTGTCCACCGAAGGAGTAACTGTGTTTTGTTTCATGTTCTGTTCCATATTTATCTCCGGAACTGTATTATCAGCATCATCATTATGTTCCTCTTCATTAGTGTCAGCAATGGTTGGGATTTGCAGCTCATGTAACACTTTATTAATTTGCAGCTCAGTCAAGTTCTGCCAAACCAAGTAGCGATACTTAGACACTCACAACTATCTTTCCAGTGGATCTCAGAACCTGCAACTCTGGATTTAGACACTTCATTAAAGTGTTTACAACACCTCAAAACTGCATAACAAGATATGCAACACCGGAGGAATGCGGACCAAATCAACTGAGTGATCTTCTCTAAATAGCACTATATTCTACTCTGCCGGACTTAGGCTATGTAATGTCCCCATTTTGCAAGTAACTTAAAAAGGTTCTAATTGTAAATTAATTTTATAAAGTACTTTTAATTGCTTTATAAAATTAATATTTTATTAAGTCACTTGAATCAATTTAAAACACTTTATAAAATAAAGTGTTATTGTGTACACAAAAACAATCATTTAATAAAGTTAAGTGATTGTGTACACATAAACAATCATTTAATAAAGTTAAGTTATTGTGTACACAAAAACAATCATTTAATAGTGATTGTGTACACAAAAACACTCATTCAATAAAGTTAGGCCAAACCTATTTGGAGTGAGGGCTTTATAAGGAGCAGCTAGGAGTCATTTGAAATCATGTTTTTGACTTGGTTTTTGCATATTGAGTTTATCTCTTAGCTGAAGACAAATTTCAGTCCAATCAAAGGTGATGATCCCTTGATAACTAGGGTTTGGTGATGGCCCCATTCCCGTTTTGAGAGGTGGATGCAATCAGTATTCATCATAGAGCTTATTGGAGACCATTATTGTGAATTTGATATTTTGGAGAAGCTGGAAATGATTTGTATTTGCAAGTTCAGCTGCTAGGGTTTTGAGTTTGCAATTGTGGGACATTGAAGATATAGTTTGAATTTCATGGATTGATATTTGTCATTGGGTCGGAGACCTTGAATTGATTTCATCAAAGATCTTTCATTTGTTTTTCATCATACAAGAGGGCTGTTCTGCTACAGCAGCATTGTCACCTTCCTTGCATTATAATGGAACATTTCATGTAGAGGAACTTTGTCATCATAAGACTGAATTACAGTGAACGTCTTTAACAGCAAAGATCAGCTTGGAGGCTAGCGATCAGATTATGAGGAGTTCACATCAGTCTTAGGTCATCTCTAACAGATTTGATACAGCAGAGGTCTGCTTCTATTGATGGTCAATTTACCATCAAATCTTGGCACACTTTCATATCTGTTATGACAGCAGTCTGAGTTTAATTATTTGACATCACATTGACCACCTACAAACTGACTGATCTGCATAAGGACATATCTGTATTAGCAGATCATCTATTTATCATCATTTGGAAGACAGTGATCAACACTGTAAGGGTTGTTTCAGTACTTTAGCCTCACTTGAATCACGGCAGATCTGAATTGCAGGGGTTTAGCTTTCATTGTGTTTCATTTAACATCCTATCTTGGTATGTTTTAGCTTTGATTTGTATCAGCATTCTATGCCTTGTATCTTGGCTGTCATTTAGCCTTGAAATTGATGTAATTGAGATGCTATAGAAATCTGATGTCATAGCAGCAAGAACTGATTCAGTTTATCATCTTTTGCCAACTTTGTAACGTGTGAATCATGATGTAATTCATAGTAGATGTGATTGCATATGTATGTTATCTTTTGTCATAAATTTGTACTAAGTTTCATGTTGTTGAAGACAAATAAAGAGGTGCAGAAATAAATCAGAATTCAGTCCTAGGGTTATATTGTAAACATTGCAAGATTCAGATCAGAATTCATTTAAAAATCAGAATTTTAGCAACAACCTTAATGGGATATTTCAGGCTGTTTGAAGATACGCTTCCGGTACTTATCAAGAGCTAAAATCTTGGATATAAGATCACCTAAGAGTTGAGAACATCATACCAGAACCGCAGAACCAGATCTGCAACTGCGGACCAATGCCAATCCAAACACTATCTCTCTGTCACTGTCTCTGTATACTGTCAACACTTAGTCAAAATGACTAAGTCTTCTTCACCGGACCAAAATTTCTGTTCCAACTTTGTTCCTTTTCTTGTTGCCATCAATGACAACACCTTCAAACATCAAGCTCAGTCAAATTGCCAACAATGTGCAAACAAAAAGTATGGATCCAGATCTTTTACTTTAGTTAGTTCCCCAGCTTTTAAATTCTCGGATTTAGCATTGTCTCCTTCAGTTCTGTCCATCAAGGAGTATTTTGTATGATGCTTTTCAAGCACCTTACCAATTGAATCGTTTAATTTATTTGAACAAACAGAAGCAAAGCTAAGCTGGTCACATGGGGTAAAACGATCAAATTCATTAAACCAAAGGCATGAAAAGAGATTTGACATTGGGGTGCGAGATCATACAATAGATGGTCCTTCATGTACATGACTTGGAAGGAGCTTGTTCGGATCTGTGGTATTAAATCTCATAAGGCCATCAAATTGGTAAAATGCAACTATTCATTAATGATAGTGTGATTAAACTTGTTCAATTTCTTGTTTTGCATCACCTCCTCCCACATGCAATGACGATCATAGTGATTCGAAATAGCATATTCAAATCCTCGACGCCATAGAGAGTATTCCTGTATTTGGTGTGGATCACTTTGGAGTCGCAACTTACTATCAAGCCATATGGAGTACCCTTTGTCATCAAGATGTCGACCCTCTACGGACATTGTATTCAATGTTCTCTCATCAATAAACATTACAAAACTCACATTCCTCTTGGACAGCTGTGTAACCTTTTTACCAGGTGGTGTCCTTAAGTTATCTAAGTTTCCAAAGATGTATGACGAAACAGCAATGTGGCAAGTATTCAAAAAATGTGCATCCTTTTTAGACAAATCAAATCCAATACCTGGGGAGTTTTTAGGCCCATTTACACAACCACAGTGAATTTTCTGGTCACGAGCATTAAACAAGGCTTCCCTTTCACCAAGACTTTGATGCGCACCAAATCTTGGTTCCCGAATTCCATCCGGTTTCTCTTCATTTTCTACGTACTATATAGAAAATTTTGAAATCTCTTCTGGCTCTACAAGTTGAGGTGTAGTTCAAGAATTTTGACCTCGAAAAAGAACAAGAAAGATTGGCTTGATCATATTGAATGAGATCATACATTGTCATGATCTTCTGCTCTCTCATTTTATTTTCACCAAAGATCCTGGGCCATGAATACAAACTCTTGATTGTCATTGCTGACATCCAAGACGACAACAAAATGTTGCATCCTTAGCTATGATGAATTGCGGGAGTGTTGAGAATACCAGGATCCCATTCCTTTGTGCAAAGCCAATTTTGTATTTGAGTAAAGGGATCTAAGTGTCCTTTATTGCAGGTTGTATCTCTCACTCTATCACCCCTCTTTGCATGTTTGCCATGGTGACAAGAATTTGGCAATGACATAGGAAGCACCAAGTCTGAAATATCTTCATTCCTTAGGCAATGAACAAAATGTTTATCCTCATTTGCAAAAGGTGAATTTGTTGATATATCCTCAACATCTTCATTATTATGACTTAAAACTTTCGTATTATGGCTAACCAGAGTGTTCTTCTCAAATGTATATTCATTCATCATGCTACTTCGTATATCCATCAATGGCTCACTATTTTGAAGTTCAGAAGATAGAGCATGACTTAAGGCATCTTCTTTCAACTTGAATTCTTCCCATTCATCAAGTGGAACCCCTTTTGTCATCGATATTTTGGTGTCACATGCCATCATTAGAAACCAATAAAACATCTTTTCCTACCAAAGAATTTTTATCTTCAACTTCCTTTTTAGGTTCCTCTTGTTTTTTTATTACTTCCACAGCCTCTCCTTGTGATTTGGATTCTTTCTTCATCAATTCCTTCCTTATGTAGTCATCTAGGCTTCTTTTGTTGGGAAACTAGTACCCGAGTGCCTCCAAGTACTCATCAAAGGGAACACAGGCTTGTACATGATTTGACAAACTTTGATACCAGTCAATAATTTTAGGGGCCTCAAGTTTGTACAATAATTCTTGCATAAGATCCATGTCTTCTTCCCTTTGTCATCCTTCAAATTTTCCTGACTAGAATGCATCCAACATTTTAGCTTTACCCCGCAGGCTGGCAGGATCAAAGCTCCAATACCAATTGTAATGTCCCTTTCTAGGATCCTCTTATTTTTGCTTTAAATAAATACTCTAACTCACAAAGATAATGGCATAATATTTATAAATATTAATTTATCTAAAAATTGTAATTTTGATTATAATATTCAGATTTAAAGCTTATGATGTAAATCTGAAAATATAAAACTTATCCTTTCAGTTCTGCTGTAATTCTTCTTCTAATATGCAGCTATCACTCTTTTTATGAATGTCTCTAATTTCTGCCTAAGTTAGGGGTTTTCATCCACTAACTTTGATAGGAGAAGTTAAGGGTCTATGTCCTTAATTTCTGAATCCATAGCTTGTATTCCACAAGGAAATAAATATTATGTTTTCATAATTGATATTCGATTGATTGATATATCTTCCTCTTGATTTTATCTTCCTTATATATCTTTTTCTATTAATTGGCGTGACTCTTCATTTCATACCTTTTGACCTTCCATTAACTTAATCTTTATTTAATTTTTAGTTATTAATTATCTTGACTTAGGTCATTCCTTCCTAAGCACTTTCCTTTTAAATATGTTGTAATAAAGTTGAAGGAGCATTGTCTAAGATCCACAGCATGAAGTGTGTGCAGGTATTAACTACGGGTATAATAACGCTAGGTGTCGAAGACACAATAGCCACTTCCCTCTCAAATAGCGTTGTCTGATGTTGATCACGTATCTGGAGTGTGGAATCGCCTCAAGGCCCTCACCTCAAATGAAAGATGCCCTTCCTTGCACGATGATCACCCTAGGCATTTCTCATATGAGTTCGCCTTGGCTGCGGTGAGAAACTTTAGAGATTTAGTCTCAACAGATGCCGCGACTCTATATGGCCGGAATTATCAAGTATTTGTCTCCCTTAACCAGGTGATCTTTCCTTCACAATTCCTTTTTAGTCTCAACAAGCTTATCCTTCTTCGTAGGCTCCTGTTTGTTCTTGGAACTGTAGATACAAGTCAGCACTAATAACCATTGTGCTCACTGTTGCTCTATTTAAACCTTCTCTAGATTGGAAGGTGTAATATAAATCCAGTTTGAATTTGATATCATATTCATATCTTTGTCCAGCTTCCTTTTGACAAATTTCCTGTGTGAGAACGCAAAAACTGAGTGGTATGATAAACTCCGGTTTGCATTGTAATTCCCCTTTAGCAACAACTTTTTTTTAAAATGGGACATTACAGTTGATAAGACATAAGCCTTGTTGGAGGAGAGGTATCAAAGGTATAATTTGCTCAAAGATGTGCATTAGTTTGTGGAGAGATGTTGAACATGCTAGATTGCTAATGGAGTGGCACAGAACACTAAGCTATACAAACCACTTCCCATGCAAGATAAACCTTGAGAGGACATATCCATGGACTTTGTCCTTGAATCACCCTGAACACAAAGAGGTAACGACTCAATTTATGTGGTTTTTGACAAGTTTTCAAAAATGGTGCATTTCATTCCTTAAAGCAAACAATTGATGTGTCAAAGGTGGTAAATCTGTTCTTCAACAAGGTGGTGTGGTTGCATGGGTTGTCGTAGAGTATTACCTAAGATAGAGATTCGAAGTTTTGCAGCCATTTCTAGAAAAAGTTGTGGAAGAAGTTGAGCACACAGTAGAACTTCAATTCAATACATTATCCACAAACAAATGACTGTAGAGTATTACTTAAGATAGAGATACGAAGTTCCTTAGCCATTTCTATCAAACGTTGTGGAAGAAGTTAGGTACATAATAGAACTACAGTTCAGCACATTATCCACAGACATATGGGCAAACACGGGTTGTCAATAGGAGTCTTTGCAACTTCCTAAAATGTTTGGTGGGAGATAAGCCTACCTAATGGGACTCCATGTTGGCCCAAGCAGAGTTTGTGTACAACAACTCAATGAACGAGTCAACTAGCAAGACACCATTTCAAATTCTGTATGGGACATCATCGAGGGGTGTCACTAACCTATTGAAGGTGGAAGGAGGAAGGCATCATAGTACAAATGCAGAAGACTTTACACAACATATGTAGGAGGTTCATGTAGAAGTGAAGAAATAATTGGAGGTGAGCAATGCCAAATACAAGGCATAGACGGCACACTTGAGGAAAGAGTGGTTATCTAAGGGAACATATAACAAGATGAAACCCAAGAAGATTGGCCCATGCAAATTTTTGCACAAATTTTCTAAAAATGCATATTAAGTTGAGTTGCCAAAAGGATTGGATACCTCCCTGATATTCAAGGTGTCTAATCTTTATTCTTTTCCTAGACAATATGATACAACTAAAGAAGAAATACAGCCACAAGATAGCAGTTAGCACTAATTAGAAAAGGCAGCTGCCGAAAAAGCAACACGATGAAATAGCATAGACCCTTGATGAACACATTGGAAAGAAAACCCAACAAAGTACAAAGAATATCTCATTTGTTGCAAGGATAAGGGGCTCAAAGAAGATTCATGGATTGCCAAAGTTGAAGTAATCTATCTTGGGTGGCTAAATCAATTGTTTGTGCAATCCATTTTGTGAGCATCAAACTCACAAATATTTCATCTAAGGTGTTTGATGCACGAGCACCATAGGAGTCGAGCAATCTCGCATCACTCAAAAAGAGTCTCCTTTCATTTTGTTATGTTTTAGTTTGAAGTGTGTGCAGTGAGTTTTGGTGTGTGGTCTTAGTTGTGTGCGTGTGTTTGGGGGTTTGAGTAATGTATAGCGTTGTCGCAAAGGCCACTGGTGCCGCATACAAGCACATAGGCTGAAGCAAACTATTGCATAAGTGTTGACATAGACAACAATTGCAGAACTAAGTAAAGCACTCACGCTAAAGCAAACTCTTGCGTAGGTATTGACATAGGCAACCCTTGCAAGACTAAGTCAAGCATATAGTCAACTGGAGAGAGAGAGAGAGAGAGAGAGAGAGAGAGAGGCCTAAGCACCATGTTCTTGAATCTTCAATTATAGATACATGGCATGGCAACATCGACTCTTTTTGCACATTGTTGGAAGACCAAGAGTCATCCACAGCTAGTTTTAATAGCTGAAGAAAAGAAGGAATGTACAAATGGTGAGAGTGGGAGCTAAGGGCGAGGATAGACTGATTCTTAGGCATAGCTAGGCTTGTAAAAGGGGTTAGATTGTACCATAGAGTCTCTAAAAATAGGCTGATTATTCTCATTGGGTTGGATAGCATAGATCATTTGGGTTCCATTAATTTTTGAGTGGCCCATAGAATGTTGATGCAAGAGCATCCGGGTTCACTTGGAATCCTATGTCACCAAAAACATTTGTGAACTTTGTTTTTAATTTTCAGTTCAGTTTTGTGTGTCTTGTTAGTTGTAGTTCATTGTCATCTTTCTTTCTAAGGAATGCTACAAGAAGGTTTCAAGTTCTTAATTTGTTCAGACTATCTATGACATAGTTTAAGATCAATATCATGTTGCTACAAACCAAACCAAGCTGCTACAGGTCTACCTTTGTAAACTGGGTTGCTACAAAATTGGCAACAGAAGCTGTATGTGTAAAACTGCAAGTTACATATGAAGCTCAGGAACTGTTCCATACATTTGACTGAATGTATATGTTTTAAACTGCGTTTGATATTGAGCTGCAACAGGAAATGTGTGACATAAGGAATTGTCTTTGATATTAATGCTAAAATGGATGCTACTTAGATGTACAATGTGTGTATCATTTGCGCCTATTCAAATCCATGTTGAAGGTATGAACACCCAAACTGCCAATTGTAGTTGTTATGTAAAAGAAAGCTTTTATTGTCTTTTCGCATTTTGGCATCTTAAGTCAAGTTGTCCAATCGATTGATATTGCCTTGGTAATGAAGTCATTTTTTAAGAGATTATTCCCATGATTTGTGGCAGGTTCCTTTTCTCTTGCTAGAGGGTTAAGGATGGGCTGATTTAGCAAACATATAACAACCCATCCATGACCTTTCATATCCTTTTGGAGCTTGTGGCCTCTATTTCAGTTTTTGTCTGATCAAATGTCATTTGCAGAACGTTTTGAGATGTTTTCTTTTGGTTGCATGGTATTCTCTAAACCTTTTCTTGGTCATTTAAACTCTTTATGGCCACTTCACTGCTGCTGGAGGCCGCATGTGGAAGTTCTAAGGGCAAGCTGATAACAGAACAGAAAACTCCAAGGAATGCAAAGAGAATTCTTGGCAGAGTTAGTAACAGGGGAACAAAAGAAAAAGGGCAGGGAATGGAATAGAACATGCAGAGTAAGAGTATGTAGAGAAGAGAACGTGGATGTGCAGTAAGATGAACATAAAATGTTGAATCGAACCAAGAAGAAGATAGAAGAGTCGCAAAATAGAGGATGCTACAGGTAGGTAAAGCACATGAATAACAAAGACGAGAAGAAAGACTTGAATTAGTAATAATAATGCAAGATAACTGATTTGTTGATAAAATTGAATTGTATATGAGATATGCAAGCTACAGAAAGTGTCCTATAATTCCTGAAGCATTGTATAGATCTCCTTTGAGCATGTTGTATTGAGCTATAGAAGGAAATAAACGATTATCTTTTAATCCTATTGTGTCCATTTTACAAATGTTTGGATTGATTTGCGGTTGCCTGCTAGTTTAGACAGTTTTTAATTGAACCCCCTGTGCTAGACTCTATTAAATGTACATTCTTACTCCAAATATTATGTAGAGCATGTTTTTCTTGGTTATTCATTGCTCCTTCTTGTTCTTGAGCTTTCATTGTGAACCTCTAGGCAACTGTCAGCCGGTTGTTAATTTGACCCGCTCACAATTTGTGTCAAAATTGTAGGCTAAGGGTATTGTTTATAAGAGTTCAATGCCCAATGGTACCTTACAACCTAAAAAATCTACACGTGAAAATTTAAAGCTTAGAAAAAAAAGCAAGACACTTGAGATCTGCTCTAATTACTTTGTGTTCAATGCACTATCCAATGACAAAAACTTTGAACTTTGTGGCAATTTTGCATGCATGTTGAAAAGAGAGCAATCTAGTAAAGATTGTAGCTCATATAACTTGTTATGTTTTATTAGTCTTTTTGTGCCCGACTATGTATTAATTACTTGTTGGCTTGTGTGCGAGTGCTAAGAATTAGCCAACAACAGTTGTCAACAGTTGTGTTCTGTTTGGCAACCATCAAATACTTTATATATGCTTCTCATAGTTAGGTAAGGCATTCTAATTGTATACATGATCGTCCCTAGTCTACATTTGGATTGTCCATGCACTACCTTGAATAAAGCAATCAATGATCTTCATTTGTAATTACTTGGTATGTTCTATTATGTTTTATTTATATTGCAATTGGGAGTGTTATGGTTTGACAATAAACATTTGGCACCATTGCCTACACGAAATCGGGTCAAATTCATTAAGAACCAACATTGGACGATACCTGTTGAAGATTAAACTAGAGACCAACGAAATTAATGTCAATAAACCCGGTAAGGCATTCTAATTGTATACATGATCGTCCCTAGTCTACATTTGGATTGTCCATGCACTACCTTGAATAAAGCAATCAATGATCTTCATTTGTAATTACTTGGTATGTTCTATTATGTTTTATTTATATTGCAATTGGGAGTGTTATGGTTTGACAATAAACATTTGGCACCATTGCCTACACGAAATCGGGTCAAATTCATTAAGAACCAACATTGGACGATACCTGTTGAAGACTAAACTAGAGACCAACGAAATTAATGTCATTAAACCCCAACAAAGGCGGGAGGAGAAAATTAGAGTGTAGTTAGGGGGAAGACCAAGAAATTAGACAATCCCTCCGACTGGTGGAATAACAAGAACAAAGGAGGTTGCAAGAAGCAACATACTCTAGATATACATTAGTTTAGAGTCCAAGCCTAAGTTGGAGCCATAGTCAAGAAAGAAGACATCAAAACATCCCGCCAAATACAAATGACGACATACAGCATACAAAGGCAGAGTGGGCCAAGATTACAAGACAACTTCCATTGCCTAATAAAGGGTGTGTTGATCTTGCAGATCAAGTTTGATTAGAGGCAACAATCGAGTCTCCTCTATATGAGGAAAGTCTTGTCCTTAAACAGAGTTGAAGGACTTCTTCACAAGCAAAGAGAAGGTAGTGTATGAAAGTAATCTTCATGATATCAAAGAGTTGTCGATCGAAAAAGAAACCGAGCCAAAAGCACCAATGCAATAGATTAGAGTGGAGAAAAGAAACCTTGACGGTGATACGAGTGTGCGAAATATTGAAGTCTCCAGAAAAGTCAAGGATTCTCACATGTTCTAGAATGCCAAGAGAGCACCAGAACATCCGAATCAGAGCTTCCTCAAGAGAAGGTTACAATCACTAAATTCACATCAAGGACAAGCAATGGTTACTCCACCAATGAACTTGGTTATAGAGAGGCAAAAGTTGCCCAAGTTCACGGGAGATGGATCGAAGGATCCAATACGGCACTTAAAAACTTGTGAAACCATTTGGGTAACAAATGGGCAAAATGATAAAACTTATTATCTACAATCATTCCCAACCAACCTCAAAAGTGTGGCAATTGACTGGTACACTAAGATTGAACTAGCCCATCGAAATACATGGGAGAAATTACAAAAGGCTTTTGAACAAGACTTTAGATTGCTCCAAGATGACAATGAAATGGTTGCAAAAATATACAACACCCAACAAGGGAAACATGAGAATGTGAGAGCTTACAATCACAAGCTCAAGAAATAATTGGTCAAATTGGAGAAAGATCTAGCCGACAAATTTTTAAAAATGGTTAATCGAAGGTCTCATTCCTTCATTAAGGAAGAAAATGCAAGTAGTACCACCTTCATCATACGTCGAAGCATGCAACAGAGCTATGGATATAGAAAGTAAGGGCTAGATGTCTTTCCATTCAAAAATAAACTAAAGAGGATGGCGACTCAAATGCTAGCAATGATAGCAAACAAGGATCAATGCAACCGCTTGTTGTGACGTTTTCACACATCGCCCCATTGCAAATGGGGACCCCCTCTTTTGCTCGCTTTCGCCGTCGTTTTTGCTTTGATCTTGCAGTTTCTTGCCTGAATCCATGAAGCTAGGAAAGAATGTCCAAGCAGTTAGCTCATAGGGAACATTAGGAATGCTTGAAATAGTGAATTTCTCCTGAGGATGAATAATGTCCTACTTATCATTCCTCGATCAAAACTGACCAATCCATGGAATAAGTCCATCATTCCATAAGAAATCCAAATCCGTCGCTCTCAGCATAAGACTCCGTGATGAGTAAGGAATGCTGTTCCAAGACTCCAGTCCGGAAGTTCCTGTTCCAAGACTCCAGTCCAAAAGTTCCTGTCCGGGAATCCTGTCCCGAAGGTCCTATCTAGGAATCCTATTCCAAAGTTCCTATCCAGGGTCCTGAATTCAATAAGGCTTGTCATTTCCATGTCAAAACCCATCTTTCCACCTTAGAACCCTCTCCATTCCCGGCATGGAACTCAATTCTAATCTTGTTACAAGACTCCATGTCCCACTCAGGAAGTCATTCCTGGACTCCAGTCTAGAAATCCAACCCAGGAATCCAGTACAGGGAATCCTATTCCATGACAGGGAATTCCAACTCAGGAAGGAATTCCATTCCAGGACCCTAAGGAAAGTGCGCCCCTGCTCAAGGAAGGATTCCTCCACATGAAAATCCCGTTCACCCTGGAATCTGCGCTCAGGATAAAGGACTCCAGGACATCATGGAATTTGCGACCAAGGAAGTTCTGGACAAACAGGATAGTCCTATCCAGAACTCCTAGACAGGTGGCGACCAGGACAGCTGGAAAGTTTCCTTACACATTCTGACGACCTAGACAGGTGGCAGTCTCCTACAGGAACATTTTGACGACCCCACCTGCTTTTCTAGGATTTGTAACCCAGGGCACATATTTCAAGGAAATCTGATTTCCTTTTTACCCTAAGATATTTGTGTTTGCCTATAAATAGGCTGAGGGGCTTCATTTGAAAGGGTCTTCTTCTTTCTTCTTTCATTTCTTAGGCTCCTAGAACACCGTAGTTAGTTAGCTGTTCCTTTCTGTTGCACTCCATTTCTGGAGCAAAGGAACTTTGAAGAATCAGCAAGATTGTTGTAAGACATTCCCAAATCAATACATGGACATTGAAGATTGTTCTTGATATTCTTTGGATTGTGGCATGGTTTTCTGACTTCTTTGAAGCAAATCATAAGCTCCAGAATCTAAGCTGTTTCATTTCTATTTTCTTTCAGTATTTCTTTAGTTAGAATGATGGAGATTATTACTATTGAATGATTGAATCTGCTTGTTCATACCATTGGTGATATGTGGCTTGCAAATCACCGTGCATGGTTAGCCTGAACTAATTCCAAGTCTAACTTCGGCTGTTCTGCATGTTTCAGTTCCATGTCCCTTGCAGGAGCAGTCTGAAAATCCTTACTCCCCCTCAGAAGATTGCACCATCCCTGCCTAGTTGTTGTCTCATGGCGAAGCAGAGGACTGGTTCCAGTTTCACCTTCAACAGCAGTCATCTCCATTGATTAGATTCCTAAACCCTTACCCCATCTTTTGCATTTTCTTTTAGATTTTCGTTAGGATTAGTTTTTTGAAAGCTTCATTGCCAAATCATCCGTAAACCAGAAAGTGGAACCTAGGAATTCCAAGCTGTCCATTTGTGAAAAAGTTCCATTCGCCCACAAGTACGAGTCCTAGGAGTGAATTCCATGTCTACGAAGGAGTAAGCCCACGTAAGTCCCCCTCGTATTTACCAGCAAATCACATCATTCCACTGAGTCTATCCCTATGCACGTCAAGACCTGACATAAAAGGAACCTTGGAGCAGTCTCATTCGATCACATAGTTCAGCGTCTGAGAAGCTTTAGTCAAGAGAGGATAGGATACTCTGTGTTTTATTCTAATGTTGTTGTAGTCACAAAAACCTCATCAACACCGCTATGGAGAGATATGCTCCATATGATCAAGGAATTAAAAGCAAATAGAGAATCCAACAAAGAGCTAGTGCACGTATTATAGAGTAGAGGGCCACATCAAAACCAATTGCCCTAAAAAGATGTTATATGATATTTGTTGGATAGTGAGCCATTTAACTAACGAATACCCATATAATTTGAAAAGCAAGAGTGCACAAGTACTCTTTCCACAAGGAGAGCAATCTATTCCACCCAACACACCACCAAAGTTGCACGGCAACAAGAATGCATCTCCTAGTGGCTATCGAAATCCAAGAAGCAATAATGACAAATTCAATAACAATAGTGGTGGAAGTAGGAGTCAAATACATTATGACTGTAGAGGTCAACCTATCATACAATGTCGAGAGTGCAATGAATGGGGCCACTTTGCAAGGGACTAGCCAAGAAGCCAGGGTAGTGTGGAACTACTTTGTAAATGGTGTGGACCCAAAGACCATGATGATGTTGGATGTCCAAAGCAAAAGGCAAGCATCAACAAGATTAATGTAGAGAGAAATAACAAGTATCGACCATTACTCGAGCCCAAGTAAAGAAATCCATGTACCCAAACCCACATACAAAAAAAGAAAAACTTTGGGAAGCAAGAGTCAAGGTGGGGCATGCTATGGATAATGAACATCACGACTCAAATACACATTCAGGTATGGTAGCAAATCAATTGGAATCAAATAAATTTATTGCAAGGCAAGTACTTCAAACCACCATATAAATTAAGTAGTGGATTCATTGCAAGGTATTCCCAAACTTAGAAATGCTATAGCTAATATTGTACTTGAGAGGGATGAGACAGTGCATGCTACTACCTATTAGAATTTGAAAGTGGGAATGATAAGGATCCAATAATCGAACTACCATTGTCGGGAGATCAAGTGATTGATCCCATGCTCCTTACAATGCATTTGGCAAGGAAACTAGCAATGGCACATATGGAGATTCTCTAAAGGAACCTAACAAATACAATCATTAATAGTGGGTCTAGAGTGAATGTACTTGTAGACGATACTTGATGAAGCCTAGATAAGCTAACTATTTCGCCACCAACTTTCCAATTGATAGCAGCGGTTCAACAAGGATATAAGTGCTTGGAGTTCACATGGGGCAAAAGGTAATAATTAGAACTCAAGCATTTCTACTTAACTTTGTTGCCATCTCATTATGCAAGGAGGCGCACAATGCATTATTGGGTCGAGATTGATTGGTAGCAGCCAAAGCCAACCACAACTAGAAAAAGAACATACTCGCCATTGAAAATAAAGGCTAGAAATATATAATTGATTTAAAAAATCAGGCAGCAAGTGAGGAAGCAACTTTCTTGGATTCATCAAATTCTAACTCTGGAGACGAGTGGACAAAGAAGATCGATCAAGGCTCCATGGAGCCGAACATTGAAGGGATCTTGGAACTAAACCCATGTTTTGAAGATGATATGGTAGGAGTGTCGTATGCATGAACTACAGACCCCTCCAATTCTATTGAAGACCATATTGTAGACGTAGAGTGGAAATATTGAAGACCATATTGTAGACGTAGAGTGGAAATATTGAAGACCATATTATAGACGTAGAGTGGAAATATTCCTATCTAACTGCAATTTTATTGAAGTTGTGGAGACTAATGGAGATGAGAAGAAGCATGTGATGTCCCGATATTAAGGCCTTGTTTAAATTAAAGATTTTAACATCATGATGAAACAATATAGTCAAATTGAATAATCGTATATTTAAAAAATATTATTAAAACAATATTATTATTTTAATATAATTAGAATATAATACATATTTTAAGATATATTATATTTATAACAAATATAAGTGTAATTATAAATACATACATATATATATATATATAAACATTGACAATAATAAATATAAGTAATTAAATAAATATTATTATTATTATTATAAATATAAGTAATTAAATAAATATTATTATTATAAATATAAGTAATTAAATAGAAGACATAACCAATTTACAAAGAGCGCTGAAAAGAGGTCAGCGATTCTAAATAAGGCAGCGGACATCATGGAAAAGGTACAATCAAAGAAACAATACTACCACTTCCCAAAAGACACTACCAATAGAGTTATATAAGGCAGTTCGGTGGGAAAGGAAAAAGGGAGAAGAAAAACAAGAACAAATATTAGAGAGAGTTCTGATCTGCAGCAGGGAATATAAGGAGTCGGCGATCAGCACCAGCTTAGTATGTGATTTAAGATATAGTATAATATGTAGTTTAGTAATTAGTTTGTTAATAATGTGCTCATTAATAATTTAATAAGTATATATATATTAGGAATTTAATATGGTTAACAATGAGATTTATGTATTATGATTTTATCATCCAATGTGCATGTAGACTAACATAAGATCTTTTTCATAATCTTATATATGGGTGAACTAATGTGTTTATATGAAAATCTATACGAATGTTATGGGGGATTCAAGAATAAAATATAACATACAGATATACAGATCACAAGGAATAAGGAAATCAACAAATATATATAAGTCAGTGAACATATATATAAGTCAGCAAAAACAGAAGACAGCAAATATAGAAGTCAAGGAATATAGGAAAATAAGAACTTCTGATTTATACACAGAAGTATACTTGAGGCAGATCTAGCAAATAAGGACAACAGTATATTGGGCTGCAAGAAATGAAGTCTTCAAGAGTTCCAAGGTTACAAAGGTAGGAATTATCTTGGTATGATATATCTAACCTTATATTTATTATGATGAATGTCATATGCATAAAATTGTAAGATTATCATTAGACATGTATATATATAAGCATTGTGAAACTTGCTATATATGATTGTTTGCGACTATGAGTTTGATTAGTTTATTTGTGGATTTTTGTATGAATGTTATGATGAGGGAATTAAGGGCCTACAAGGAGGGGAAACAGCGTTGGGATCATCCTCTAAGTACGCCACCCCATGGTGGATGGCTGAGGCCTGCCACATGTGGGCCAAGGGGGCATAGGAAGCCACTCTTGGGCTTAGATGGAGTGATTTCCAGGACACCCTGCTTAGTTGCATTCCCAACCTCCCATCCTAATAATTTGTTGAATCATAAGAGGAAACAAAATGGTTCTGATAAGGGGAACGGTGATAGGACCCCTCACTAGGCACGCCACCCCATATGGATGGCAAGAGGCCACATGGGGCCAAGAGGGGTAAGGTACCCGCTCTTGGGCCTAGGGTAGAGGGTTTCTTGGGCACCCTATCAAACTATTTTGCTCCGGGAAGAATAAATTAATTGAAATTGATATATTGGGGCAAATTTAAGGGTCTTCCAAAATTGGGGACATTACAAAGCAAATGAAGAAACCAGTTAAAATTTAGAGAACTTGGAAGAAGATTTGGAAAATTTGAACAATACAAGTGTGAAGGAAGTTATTAATATGATCAATTATGCCACTCCAACATAACTACCAGAATTAGTTCCAAGCAACGAAAGTATGAGAAGTGGTAAAGTTAAAGATTTTAGAGCCCATTGATACATGTTGTCCTAACAAATGCTACAAAGGACCTTACGCATATTGCGTAAATTAACAAGTTCGGCATATTAATAAAGTTTAAGATGTGCGCCAACAGCAGCAGGTCCCACATGAAAAAAAAAATTAAATATTGGGAAAAGTGATTTTCAATGGGTAGAAGAGAAGAAGAATAAAACTTTTCTGAACATACGGCCATTTATTATTATTCATCCAATCATATGGTATGAAAGAGATATTTCCACTCTACGTCTACAATATGGTCTTCAATAGAATTGGAGGGGTCTGTAGTTCATGCGTACAGCACTCCTACCATATGAACATTGTAAAAGTCTCTGTCATATGCCACAAAAGGTAAAACACTACCGTTGCTTCTAGTGGTTGCTTTGTCATATGGCCAACTGCTCCTCAACATTTAGCCATACAATCCTCTGTGAATACAGCCACCATATGGTTAGAAAATTTTGGCTCAACTTCTATCTACACCACACTCAACTGAAGCCAACTTCTCAAATTGTATGGTCTAGTCCTCCTTCCACCATAGTACACTCTGTTGCTATCCTATGGTGCAAAACTCACTCTATTGAACTGTACGGGTCATTTGCTGCCACCCTGCACTCCTTTAGTCCTGCGTATGACCCATACATGGCATTCAAAGTACCATTGTACTGTCAACAAACTCTCTCCAGTGTTTTTGATCTTCATACGACCTGCAAACAGATCTAAACAAACCCTTCAGCATGCAGTGATTTCGTACAAGGACGAAGTTTTGGTGTACAACCTGTTGTAGTTCAGCCAACATTTGCTGCTACAGTACAGTCTACTTTGGAATTACACTAACAAGAGGCATTTCCATCAATTGTTTTGGAAATCATGCCATGGAACACTCTGGTTTCACCTGCCTCTACAGTCCACAGGAGTTCATTAAGTTGTATGTCCACTGGTGAATACATTCCTTGTACCATGCACAACATCCTCAATGTGATGATTGCCAATGTGTAATTAATAAGCTTTCACTTTTACTTCCAGCTGAATAACCCTTTGCAGATTCAAGCTGGCTACATTGGAAGCTCAGTATTCCAAGAATCTATGTCAGTATTTCAATTGAGGAACATTTAGGCTTTGATTATGCTGTTATGGCTGAAAGAATGAACAAGTAAGACCTTCCTCTTCTCTGACACCACCAAAAATATGGACAGTTTTCTCTGATATTACATGATCTGTATTGTTTTGTTCTTTGTTTATCAACTAGGAATACAACTTTTCTTTTTCGGGGGGATGATGCAGCTCGTATAACTTAATTTGTTATGTCATGTTAGTCTTTTTGTGTCCAACTATTTATTAATCACTTGTGGGCTTGTGGGTAGTTGTTGGGAATTAGTTGTCAGGGGTTGTCAACAGCTGTGTTCTGTTTGGCAACTGTCAAATACTTTAAATATGCTTCTTGTAGTTAGGGAAGGCAGTCTGATTGCATACACAATCTTCCCTGTCTAAATTTGGATTGTACAAGCACCACCTAGAATAAAGCAATCAATGATCTTCATTTGCAATTACTTGGTATGTTTTGTTATGTTTCATTCATATTGCACTTGGTAGTGCTATAGTTTGACATAAATAAAGACTGAAAGAATTGCAGGTAAGTTGTACAGGATTCTAAGGACCATCAACCAATAAGTTGTTACGATGAAAACTAAGCACACAAAAAATTGTTTTTGTGGGTCAGAATTGGATGATAAGTCTTACCAGTATCAAAGGTACGCACACAATTAGTTTCAATCCCACTGGAAAAATAGGCCCATGAGAATCAACTAGCACTTGCACCCATAAGAGGTTCAAGGAATACACCGATAGGAAAACCGACGAGTTTAGAAAATTTTCAGGCATGAGACAATTCCAAGCATTACAATGCTCACCTATAAAAGCCTATCGGCTAATTATAAAAACCACTTGCTCAGACAACAATGAGCCTGATTCCAGTGCCCTTGAACTGGGTGTATGTCTCAATATAGACACTATTCCTAGTGGCGTTTGCCTGGGTATATGTATAAATCCATACCCTAATGCTACCAGTAGCCTTGAAAAGGTATATGCATATATACATATATAGAGCAAATACCTTTATTATTTTGAATGGCGGTATGGTGCACATACAAATTGTTTGTTTGTGATGGTTGTAAGAGGTCAAGGGCCAATGATTGCTTACAAAGTAGATTATATGCAAATGAGTAAAAGAAAAGCTTGAAAATTCGAGATTTGATCAGTCTATCATACAACATACCATCATCCAACGAAAATAATTTTTTAATTTGTATGAATTCTGACCGTAATACCGGTGGCCTTAAAACTGGGTACATGCAATGTAAACCAATAGCCTTCAAAAACCTAAGGAGAAAAGGCAAAAATACTACTTTTTATATTGCATACGGAACCAAGATATTACTCATCACAGTCATACGCCTAATTGTTTGAAAAAAGAATCTAATACAAGAGGCCTGGAAGTGATTGTATGCATCAACCCATTGCCTTGACAACTCGACCTGAACTAGCTAGAGGGTACTAGCAAAAAAATATTCATTGTTACGGCATCATCCCCAATAAGAAAATATCACTACATCATCCCCAATAAGAAAATATCACTAGTAACCAACTACAAATACAGACCCTAATATCATTAGCCTAGAAGTGGGTATATGCAACATGTTACAACCAAAAGCCTCCAAAAAAAGTGCTGCATCACTAAAGAGGACAACAACTACTTTCTAAACTGAATAGGTATAAATAGATCATGCATCACAGTTATATGCCCAAATTTGAATGATTAGTTATCAAGGGTTACTATTAACAGGACCAAATTATAGTACATTTAGTTGTTAACTTAATCAGACCATGTTAATAGAAAAATCCCTGAATCTTTAACCCAGAATGAGCTGAAAAAATTTACAAGAGCATTTAGATCAAAGACCAGTCCTAATTCGATATCATTGATGTCCTCGGTCAAATCCTCCTGCTCTTGTTGTTGCTGAGAATAACTGTCAATCTGATCAACATTGCTCCTTCCATTACTGTATTGCTGCCGCTGCTGCTGATAATTGTACTGCTGCGACAAAGTAACACCCTCCATCATTGCATCATAAGCAGAACCCTCTAAGGCACACTGCCTAATATGACATAATTACTTATCTTGCTGTAGCGCAGAAGGCCCAAAACAGCAACTGAATCGACTTCACTGGAATGGGTATTCAAATTTCGCCTACCCAATATAAAATTCCACTTGCCCACCACGAAAGAAGTCGAACGGACAATGATCTATTCAAAAAAATCCATACCCAATTCAAAACACAAAAGATTGATTATATAGCAGTACTGAACTGAAACCCCGCAAAACCCCAACTATTTGAGTGAAAATGGGGCTCAATTCACGTCGGCCTAAATTGAGGGAAAATCCTTTGGAGAAGGGGTAAAAAAATGAATTGGAATGCCCATCAGCGAGCCCAATTCATACAGGAAGTGTTCCCACAGAGGGAAAAAAGCAACAATTTGCCATGCATTGAAGAGTAAAGTAAGACACAAAAAAAGCACGGAGAAAAGAATATAGAAATGATTTGAAATACAAATATGAAGTTCATGAATGCATAGGATTACGACACTACATCAATTAGGACAAAGGATATTTTCTTAAGAGATTTTGGGGTTTATAATTTTTTATTTTTATGTTTTTATTTATTTATTTTTTATTTTTTATTTTATGAATATTCTATTTAACTTATATTAAAGAAATAAATACTACATATTCACAAAAAAATATGGGTGGTCAAAAGTCACACCCACGCAATCACAATCTTAAAGAGCGAATAAAATATAAGTTTCAAAAGGCGAATAAAATAGAAATCACAGTCTCAAAGGCTAAGCAGAATGTCTAACAAGAAAAGATAGAAAAAAATTAAACAGATGGAGGAGGATCCTTATCATCAAGTTTCCCCCAGAAGTCCCCATGGGTAGCAATTCTATAGATTTGGTGGAGCTGCAGATTTATTTCTTGTTTCTATGTCATGTGACAATTTTCTATAGATTTACTCAGTTTATTATTTAGGTTTATACATTATATAGTTTAGTTAATTTCTTAGTTATCAAAGCTCTCCGCTTTGCGACAAAGGAACAAAATCCAAACAGTTTGGCTCTCTCTTGAGGATTGTAGCCAAGAGCTAAAGTCTTCGGTGATTCGTGTTCCAATGTGACTTGGAGAAAGGTTGATCTAGGCTAGTTCATTGATTAGGTTTTTTAGGCTTTTGGCATTGTTAGTTAATGTTGAGGTTGAAAAGCTTTTACAAGTTGGCTTTATCCGCCCTATTGACTATTCCCCTTCGATATCGAATATTGTTGTTGTTGCTAAACCCGACAACTGTATTCAGATATGTATTGATTTTTGCTACTTAAACAAAGCTTCTCTAAAAGATGACTTTCCTCTTCATAACATCGACATGATTGTTGATTTCATTGTTGGTCATGCCTTACTCTCCTTTATGGATGGTTTCTCTAGACCAAAGTATCATCAATCCTCAAGATTAATATAAAACAACTTTTATCACACCTTGGAGAACATTTTATCGGGTGGTCATGTCATTCGGATTAAAGAACGTTGGCTCGAGACATATCAACGTGCTATGACACTCATCTTCCATGATTTCATTCACAATATCTTAGAGGACTATGTCGATGACATTCTAGCCAAGCCTATCATGCATCAAGATCACGTCAAAATCCTCTGCCAAATCTTTGAGCATATTCGTAAATACAACATGCGCTTAAATCCTCATAAATGCATCTTCGACGTTAATAGCGGCAAGCTATTGGGATTCATTGTTTCGCACCGTGGTATTGAGGTGGATACAAAGAAGATCGATGCTATTGTCAACATGCCACCTCTGAAAAATATTTATCAACTTCATAATTTACAAGGAAATATTTAGGCTATTTGTCGGTTTATCTCACAACTAGTGGATCAAACTCTCCCTTTCACTCAACTTAAGAAATATTTTCATTTCGATTGTAATGTGGATTGCCAGAAAGCTTTTGAAGATCTACAAAGCTATTTGGCTAGTCCTTCTGTTTTACATCTAGCCATTTCAGGTCGTCCTTTCCTTATTTATACTTATGCTTCTCCTAATGCTCTTGCGGCACTATTGGCATAACATGATAATGATGGCAAAGAATGCATTGTATATTACATCATCCAAACTTTTCTTGATTATGAAGTTTGATATTCTGCAATTGAAAAACAATGTCTAGCTCTTGTATTTGCAACACAAAAGTTAATACATTATCTTCTAAACACTGAAACACATGTTATTGTGAAATTCAATATTTTGAAACATATCTTTGCTAAAATGGATCTTTCAGGATGTTTGGTGAAGTGGGTGATGTTGTTAATAGAATTTGATCTTAAATTTGTCTCTCAAAAGGCGATTAAGGGTCAAGCATTGACCAACCACTTTGCCAATACTCCTTCACCATTTTCTCTTCAAAATCAAGACTCATTCCCCAACAAACATGTCCTTCCCTTAGACATTGATTGAAGATGGGACTTGTTCTTTGATGGTTCTAGGTGTTAAACTAGCTCTAATGCTGGTGTCATACTAATACCCCCTTCAGGTAAGCCAATTCCTCTAGCTTACCATCTTAATTTTCTATGTATCAACAACATTGCAGAGTATGAAGCCCTTATTGATGGCATGTGTGTTACTTTGTCTCTTAATATTCAACATCTTTGCATATTTGACAATTCATAGTTAATTATAAGACAAGTCACTGGATCTTATCAAGCAAAGCAAGATAATCTATCTCAGTATCATGACTTGGCCTTGTCACTATTAAAACATTTCTCCTCTTTCATAATTGACACGATTCCACATAAGGACAATCGTCATGCAGATGCAATGGAAAGTGTTGCCTCCCTTATATCCCTTGATGATTCATCTATGGACTATCAGTTCACTATTCTTACCTTGCTTCACCATCTATATTTGAAGGCTCTTCTGATATTGCCTTCTATTGTAACATTAATTTAGACAAATGGTACTCCGTATATTCCAATATTTGCATGATGGTATTTTTCCTAATCCTTCATCTAAAAACACTCGAGCTCATATTCACAAGATCATGGCACGTTACATTATTCTAACTAATGTTCTTTATTGTAGAGGTTACAATGAGCTCCTTCTCCATTGTCTCAACAAATCAAAGATTCCTATTGCCCTAGAATAGGCACATTTAGGTGCCTTGTGGGGGGCATTTTGGAGGTTGATCTTTGGTTCAAAAATTGCTTCGCATGGGTTACTATTGGCAAAGCATGGAACAATATTCTTTCGCCTTCGTCAAAAAGTGCCCTCAATGTCAACAACACAACAATCTCATTCAAGCTTCTCCCAAGAACTTCATGCCCAGGTATCCCCTTGGCCATTTTCCATATGGGGCTTAGATCTTATTGGAAAAAATTATCCTCCTTCTCGAGGACATACTTGCATTCTCACAACCACATACTACTTCACAAATGGGTCAAAGTGGTTCCACTTCAATGCACAACTAGTGAAGTAATCTCTCACTTTCTCCTTGATAACATTATTTCTTGATTTGGTCTTCCTTCCACTATTGTTTCTGATAATGGTTCATCATTTAAGAACAAAGAAGTGAAGAAGCTCCTCAAGAAATTTAACATTCAACATCGCTTCTCTACACCATATTATCCACAATCAAATGTCCAAGCGGAAGCTTCCAATAAAATAATCTAACAAATCCTTCGAAAAATTGTTAACAAACATGGTTAGGATTGGCACACTCAACTTTCTTATGCATTGTGGGCTTACCGAATGAGTGTTCATACGCCTATAGGTACCACCCCGTGCAATCTCGTGTATGGTGTTGATGCAATCATGCCTTTGGAGTTAGAAATTCTTTCATTATGAATTTCTCTCAATGGCATTCTTGACGATAATTCTTTTCTCTCCATCATTATGATTTAGTCTCCTTTGTTATGGCATCGAGCCACCTCTATCATCATATTATGACAAACTCTAACATTTATTCACAAGTAGCAACATGATATTCTTTTTCATGGTTGTCCTCGCCTGTATTCTCGGGGGTAGTGACAACCTTTTGAAGGGTTATTTCGTTTGAGCCCAACAAGAGAGATGCATCGTTTAATGCACAAGACTGACAATTGAATTCAAAACTTTCAGAGGACAATGGGAAGGACGGTAGCGCTAGGTACTAGTGTCTAGGCCCAATTTGTCCCCAAAATGTTAGTTGTTAAGGGTTTTATCATAGTTTCTTATGTAAACAATGAAATGGTCATATTACAAATAGAGTTGATAATGCATGCTAAACAAAGGGGCCAAGTCTAGTGTGAAATTGTGAGTGGCGACAATTTACGACACTACATTTAGCCCCCACTTTAGTGAGTGTACCAACTTATGTTCATACTCACACTAAAGTACGGAGAAGCAAGATCTTCCATCAAAACGCTGAAGACACAAAATACTACTAAGTCGAGAGATGCGATAGCCCCCAAACTTAGGATTCTACCAACATACAATGTTAAAATAAGAGGTTGCACACACACATGGCACAAATCCAATCAAACATGAAGATTACAAGGAGAATACACGAAGATAACATGGATAATACATGGAGCAAACAAGGAGAATGCACGGAGCAAACATGAAAAATACATAGAGCATACATGTAACACACATTAAGCATGGAAAACAAAAACATACAATCTAGACATACAAGTATACAAGGGATTAAGAAAAGAATACATGACTCTAGCACTAGCTTGCTCTGTCACTAGGATTCATGTAGATCAAAACATGCTCATGGACCATAGTCTAGCAAGTTGCATTATGTTAGGTGACCATGTGTTGTTAACGCCTCAGGGAGCGCATCAAGAACATCACAGTCTAGTAATATCCTCATATTTACTAGGTGAGTTCCATGTCAACAAGTAGCAAATGAAAGCATCATAGGCTAGTAAAATTTGTTGTTTACTAGGTGAGTTTAATGTCAATGATATCAGAAATTACGGGCCAAGCAAAACGCATTATTTGTTGGGAACTCTGGTAAAGTGCTACAAAAGATGATCAAAAATTGTGTTGCGATAGCAAAACATCCATGTGTGTGAACAAAGTGAAGCGCATAATAGAGTGTATGCTCCCACCTCAAAGTAATTGCTAACACCAACAGGTAGCAATGGTCTTTAAGGTAGAAAGAGTGATATATGTAAAATAGGCACGATAGCTTTCTGGAAGCACATGCCCAAATGATATGTGTCCAAAAGCTACATCATGAAAAAGGGTTGCTCCCCAAGGTGGGCAAGCCGAGGCGATACTGCGGGCATAATACATAATGGCTTGTGTAATCGTGGCATGACACCAACCAATAAGCAATATCATACAATAACATAAAGGGATCTACTTGACTAGAGTCAATATACGAAAGGTTGTGTTGGTGCTTACCTAGGGATAGGGTTTCGAGCTTGAAAATCCATTGGTCTTTTTATTTAAACCCTCAAAATTCTAAGTCCGTCGGCCTTCACATTTTTATGCATGTATCTTTGTATATGGCCGCTTGTATGTGTCTTTGTATGTACAAGTGCAGATGTACATTGGCCAGACTCGAGAGGAAATTTCAATCATCTTGTGAAAGTGGAAAAATAGTTGTATGTGTCTTTGTATGCATATCGAATTTGTATTTGGCACTCGGGTGCATTTTCGGATGTGAAAATGTGGTTGTATATCTCATATTCCAGGTTAGATTCTGCGGTTGTATCAAAAGTATTGCATGTACATTTTGTTGTATATTCGAATATACAATGGGTGATATACAACAGCCAGACTTCAAAAAGATTCAAATCGGGTTGAAAACAATGGTCGGGCCGACAGGTTTTTGGCAAAAGGATTGTATGTATGTGACTTATACAAAAGGATATACAATGCAAAACATACAATCCCAGATTTCAAATATTATCAAATCGGACCTGGTGGATATTGATGCAAAGGCGAAGTTGAAAAGTCAAAGGCATTTCCTTGTATGTTGCATTGTATGTATCTCTGATATACAACTGCATATACAAGGCGATGTACAAGCGGACGCGGCCAAGGAGTTAACAGTATTTGTGAGATGGGTGAGGTCCGCCATTGTATATTGGGGTTGTATGTTCCCAATATACAATCAGATATACAACAGGCATATACAAAGAATTATACAAGTGGGAGCAGTCAAAGTCAACGGTCTTCAAAAGCATGGTGGGCCCCGCGCAGTTGTATGTCCCATGATTGTATGTATATGCATATACAATGCAAGAAAAAAAAGGCACATGTACAATCCCAGACGCAAATGAAAAAGTTTGTTGTGGCGGATAAGTGGCTGGGGTCCGCGGGTTGTATATTACACATTGTATGTATGATATACAAGGCGATATACAAGAGGAGTTAGATACAAGGCTAGACTTGATGGTGCTTTCAAATTTGTTTCATGGTGATTTGGGGTCCGCCCTTGTATGCGTGGCGATTGTATGTATATACAATCTCATATACAACCATAGGTGCAAAAGAAGATGCAGTTTCTCGCCGATGGAGACGCAAATGTTCAGCGATGGAGATCCAATCAGATGCTGCCATGTGTCCAAATGTAGTTGTATGTATATGCAACTATATATACAAAATTTGAATGTGCTACGAGCGAAAAGGTAAAAAGGTGTTTTATGCTGCGAAAAAGTCAAAGAAGCAAAAGCTGCCTGCGTGGCACGATCTCATTGGCCAATGACTTTTCAGCATGATTTGAAGCCGTAGATCTTGGCGGGAAGAAAGAACTGACGGCCTGTTTCAAATTTTCAAAACAAGAGGGGATTTCTGTGTGTTCGCGACTGCATTCCAGGCGGGAAAAGTTCTTAAACACGCAAACTGTTGTGTTTCCAAAAGCCGCAGGTAGGTTGGCCATTAATGGCAAATTTATAGAGGTATGGGTCGAAATGACGGGCCACCTACCATTTTTAATGGGAAAATCTCCAGTCGGCTGCACGTTTCCTGAACTAACCTACTCTTCCTTCTTCTACCTACTGCATTGAATGTTTTGGGCACCATTTTGATGGTGTGATGTATCTGGCAACATTTTGAAAATGACAATGTACTTGATTGTTGAGTACATGTTCTTGCTATAAGCGAACTGTGTCACTCATTTTTTGTGTTGTTGAAGACTGGACAAATTTTGATGTAGTACGGTGCAGCTTTGCTAGTGGCTCTATTGGGTGTCTTGTGAGTTTATGAATCATATGTTGAATGTTTTATGCATAATTTTGTTGGTTTCATGTTGTTTTTATATGAGAAATGCATCGTTGCATGTGTTCGGTTGTTTGTCTCCAAGTTGTGGGCATCTTTTCTTTTGAATCTAAATAGCTAAGGGTTATTTGGGATTCAGGAACATGGATTTTTTGTGTTGAATGTCTAATCTCTTACCTTTGTTCAAGGAACAAATTAAATGTTTTAGGTTAAGCATTGGGAAAGGTTTGTTGCAATAGGGATATCATTAAGTATGAATGACTAAATACTCAGTCTTGGGAAGTATCTGTAAGGCAGACACTAAAAAATTTTCCCCTTGAAACTTAGTTATTGATTCAAGTTTATGATAATCATTCACATGTGTATGTCTATTGACTTCGAGCCCCGAGATAGGCAACAGTCTGATCTTGTATTGAGGTTACAACCCAAGGTCCGAGTCTTGCATCCAGATACAAAATATAAATTCAAACTTCAAATATAAACCTTTAGGACATTAGAAGTAGTTTTAGGACTAAAATCATCCATTTCAAAACTGAGCATGAGCCCAAAGCTAGTCCCTTTGCACTTATTTTATAGTTTTGGTCTGCATAGGAGAGGATTTATCTGCTTTGTGTCAACAACCCAGTAAGTTTGCATGCATATTTTACGGATGTTGAATAGGGAATACCCCCCTTGGTTCTGCAGAGCCTAAAAAAGGAGAGGATATATTTATAGGGTCTATCTCTTGTACTGTTGACCCCTGGCCAAGAAATCCTGTTGATCAATGATGGCTACCTTATAGGGATAACTGGGAAGCATCTAGTTTGGGAAAAAACCCAACAGATTTGGTGACTCTGCTAGGGATGCTTTGTGTAAGAACCTTGGTTTAAAAAAAACTAATTCCTAATTGTAGGTGGCGACTCTGAACAAATCTCCCAACCAATAAGGTGAAAATTGTATGCAAGGGAGAAGATCCCTACGTAATCCTTGGCTTGAAGAATTACCCCAAAAAATGATGTATAGGAGAAAAGAGACCGTTCAAGCCGGTCAAGAAGGTTCTCCCAGCCCTAGAAACAATGATATTACTCAAGATAATCCTAGATCTTCAGAGTAGCAGACACCTTATTTTTCAAACACAGAGGCTGAAATTCAAGATGTATATGAAAGACAACAAGGTGATAGATTGAGAATGAGATCAGAGGTGTTTCAGGAACGTCCTTTCTTAGATCCCCTTGACAGATTTGAAGAAACTGAGTCCCCAAGGGATGATGATGACCAAAATGGAATGGGACCATCCTCTTCTATGCCTAAAGATGAAGAATTAGTTGAAGAAATCAAGAACCTGAGGGCTGAATTAGAATATTTGTAAGCTTTGAGGATTAGAGATGATATGAGACAAAAGGTGCAAGGTCTAAAATTGCTCAACAGAATTCAGTTCCCACCCTTGATAATGTAAATGCTCTAAGAAACCAGCAAATAAATGAAGTTTAGAATCAACAGAATGATCAGAGACAAAATACAAACAATGTTAGGATACCATTGAATAATGTGAGAAATCAGAGTGTTAATAGGAATGGAAATGTTAATCAGTTTGGTAGACAGCCTATGCAGTTGGATAGATTCAGGCAGCTAGTTTTTAACGGTATACCTGGTTACCCTAATCCCATTGACAAACATGTAAGGTCTCAGATACCAAAGTTTTCAGGAAACAATGTTGTGTCAGGTGAGGATCATTTGAAGGCCTTTCAGAATGTTATGGACAACTTTGAGGTTGAACATGAAGATGTTTTTATGAAATTGTTTATGTAGTCCTTAGTTGATGAAGCTAGAGAGTGGTATAAAAGTCTGCCTGACCAGAGTGTCTCATCATGGGATGACTTCAGAAGGATTTTTAAAGAACAATATGGTGATAAGATTGATCCAAGCTTTTTTATAAATGAGTTCACTAGTATTACTAAGGGGTCAAATGAGCAGGTTGCAGATTTTAATGCTAGGTTCACTAGAGTGTTGAACAAATTACCACTTCACATGAGGCCTAATGAACCAATGTGCATGGTACTATACATAAATGCTTTTGATGCTAAAACAGCTTATGGGTTAAGAGATAAGGGTCCTACTAGCCTCAGGGATGCTTTTAGAATTGCAACCAACATTGAAAATAATAGGAAAGCATTTGGTAAGACAAATAGAAGGGATGATGTAAAGATTCTGTAAAATCCGAATAATAAGTCTCAAAGTACTCAAGGTAATGCATCTACTTCTGAAGAGAAATTGGATAAATGGACAACTATTGTTAAGGACCTAAGTTATAGACTTGCTAAAAATGAAAAGGGGATAGGTCCCGAAAGGCAGGTTTACCAAAGACAAGAGAAGAGACCATCATTGCATGATATGCCATATAACACTAATTGGCATAATGGTAAACCCATTCTCTCAAATAGCAACACTAATCAAAGAGCTCGAAATGTTAAGGAGACTCCAGATCCTTTGAAGAAAGTTGTTAACATTGTTGATGATACCCCATGGTGCATAATCTATCAAATGCCTCACTCACAATCACAATGTATGATTGCTCAATCTTTGTATAATAATGTTGTTGCCTATGATGAATGCAATGAACCACATTGTATGGAGGATGATAGTGTCAATATGTTGTTCACAAATAGGGAGTATTCTTCTTATGATGCTGATGAAAGCACGAATTATGGGACTCAGGTCTGCCAGTAGATTTCTTATGATGAGGATGATGAAGATAACTATGCTTATGCTCAGGACTCACACATCTTTCTAAATAACTTGAGAAGGCCTTCTGATGAAGAGATTAGAGCTCTCACAGCTGCAGCAGTGGCTCAGGTCAAAAGCAACTATAACATTAGAGGTAGGGCTCAGGTAGGTGATCCACGTCAACCAGAAGACACCTTTGTGAACCAACCGATGCACAATCATAAAAGGGTTGAACCACATAAGACGCGATGGAATGATAACAAGAAAAATTCTAAGCAAAAACCAAGTCATGATTCTTAAAGACTAGGAGATGAAGTTCCCCAAAATGAGGATCAAAATAAGAATTCTCAGGTCATGGATGACAGTCAGAAGGCCATTAAAATTAAGGCTAGATCAGCTCAGGATAAGAATTAAACCACGGCTCAAGCTACAACTGTTATACAAAATTATGTTCCCTTTGACATAACTCAGGTTTTATCCCAGATAAAGGTCTCTGTTCCATTGATGGAGATGATGAAAGTTGAAGAATTTAGGAATAAAGCATTGTCCCTAATTTCAAGAGTAGCTTGTCAGGCCGAGCAAAATGTTGAGACTCAAGGTAATAAACAAGCCTTGTGTATTGACAAGGATGAGGTTCCTAAAGTCTATCTAGGGGTGACAATGACAAAATGCCCTTCACAAGTTGAACCATTTTATGTCTCCCTTGTTATCAATGGAAAAGTAATCAAGAATTGTATGCTTGACTCAGGAGCATCAACAAATATTATGCCTCTGGCTATCATGCAACAAGCTAGATTGAAAATAGATAAGGCATGTGGAAAATGCTATGCAATGGATGCTAGGGAGGTACCAGTTATAGGAATCATGAAGGATGTGGATTTTATGCTAGCAGCATATCTAGAAAAGACTTACAGAATTAACATAATAGTAGTTGACATAAAGCCACAATATGGTATGTTGTTGTCAAGAAGATGGGAAGCATTGATTGGAGGAAGTATGCAGTTAGATTTATCATATGCCATGATCCCAATGAATGGTAGAGATGTCAAATTGGTCAGAGAAGAGAGGTCACCAGAAACAGTTGAAGATCAAGATTCAGAAGAGCATATCTGTTTTGTGGATACTGACTGTGAGAATTTCATATTTGTCTCAGATGATTGAGGAAGCGAAGGGAGAGATTTTTGCATTCAAGAACTTGACCAATAGGGTCTCTGGACTATGTATTTTGATGGAGCTTGTTCAAATGAGGGTTCTGGTGCTGGAGTTGTGTTTTTGTCTCCAGCAGGTAAGCTTTTGAAATTCTCTTTCCTGCTAAAGTTTGCCTGCACAAATAATATTTCAGAATATGAGCCTCTACTACTAGGATTAAATGTTGCTTTGAAGCATGAGATTAAGATGCTAAAAGTGTTTGGAGATTCAGAATTAATTGTTTCCCAGGTGAGATAAATATGCTTCAAAAAATAAAAGGTTAAAACAGTATAAGCATGTTGTATGGGAAACAATTGAATTATTTGATGTTTTTTCAATAAATTGGATAGAAAGATCAAAGAATGTCATGGCAGACTTTTTAGCTAATGTGGCCATAAGGCTAGATGATATCACTCTGTCTGATGTTACAAACGTTGAAGTTAAAATTAGACCTGCAGTACCAGATAATATATGCATTTGGAAGGTGTTTGATGATGATAGAGATTTGTTGAGGTTCCTACACTGCATAGATGAATATGAGAACTAGGAGATTGATTTTCAGAACTTTGTAGAAGTTGTGAATGGAAAAGAAACTCTTTTGGGGAAAGAAGTAATTCAACTTAAAACAAATAAAATCCCCAGAGAGCTAGTTGCTTTAGAAGAGCATTTGACAATAGAGACCAGTTTGTTACAAAGGCATCTCCTACAAACAAGGATGACTTAGAGGAGATAAACTTGGGGACATGCCATGCCCCCAAAAGGGTATATATTGGCAAACAGCTCAAGCCACACATCAGGAGTATGTTGATTGCATTATTGAAAAAATATAAGCATGTCTTTGTATGGTCATATGAGGACCTAAAAGCTTATAGAGAAGACTTATTCCAGCATGAGATTCCTTTGAAGCCTGAAGCTAAGCCATTCAGACAGAAACAAAGACCTATTAACCTAACTTTGGCTCCAAAAATGCAGGAAGAGCTTGTAAAGCTTAGGGAGGCTGGAATAATTGTGCTTATCAGACACTCAACTTGGGTGTCCAATCTTGTCCCAGTCAGAAAGAAAAATGGTGATATAAGACTTTGTGTGGACTTTAGAAATTTGAATGTATCTTCTTTAAAGGATAATTATCCACTGCCTAACATGGAGGCTATGTTGCAAAAGGTAACTGGTTGTGAGCTTTTATCCATGATGGATGGATTTTCAGGATATAATCAGGTGAAGGTAAAAGAATCTGAACAATACAAGACTGCCTTCACCACTCCATGGGGGACTTATGTATATGTAAGAATGCCATTTGGACTAACAAATGCAGGTGCTACATTTTAGAGGGCTATGGATGTTGCTTTTGCAGGATTGATTGACTCAATTTTGGCTGTATATCAGGATGATTTAACTGCTTATTCAAAAAAAGAGGAGCAGCATTGTATGCATCTAGAACAAATTTTTATTAGGGCATTGGAATATGGAATTTCACTTAACCCAAAGAAATATACTTTTGGGGTAGTAGAAGGAAAACTATTGGGACACATTGTTTCCAAGGATGGAGTCAGAATTGATCCTGAAAGGGTTGCTGCAATTGACATAATTCAAATTTCTAAAATGGTGAAGGGTGTTCAGTCTTTCTTTGGGCAGATTAACTTTGTTAGAAGATTCATTCCCAACTTTGCAGAGATTACAAAGGATATTTCTAAAATGTTGAAGAAGGGTGAAACTATCAAGTGGGAAAGTGAAGCAATTAGATCATTTCAGAACATCAAAGAAGCTATAAAGGTGGCTCCTGTGTTGAGATCTCTAGATTTTTTTAAGCCACTTCAGTTGTTCTCATTTGCCTCTTTTCACACTATTGCTGCATGTTTATTATAGAAAAATGAAGATGGTTTTGAGCAACCTATTGCTTTCTTTAGCATGTCGTTGCAGGCAGTCGAATTGAAATATGATATCATGGAAAAGGAGGCACAAGCATTGGTTAGGGCAGTCAAAAGCTTCAGGCCATACTTAGTAGGATCTCAGATAGTTGCATATGTGCCCCATGCAGCAGTTAAGAACATTTTCACTCAGCAGGAAGTGACAGGAAGAAGATGAAGGTGGATTAACAAGTTACAAGAGTTCAACATTGAGATACAAATTACAAAATTGGTAAGGGGACAGGGTTTGGCTAAGATGATGACACAATCAAATTTGGAAACATGCCAGGTAAATGTAGTTCAAGATGAAGTTGTTAACATGTCAGAATCTGAATGGTACAAGGATATTGTGTATTATTTACAGAATTTGAATTGTCCTTCCCATCTCAGTGATAGTAAAAAAATGACCTTAAAGTTACATGCTATCAAACACATAATTATTCAAGGAGAATTAAATTGGAAGAATCCTCATGGTGTACTACTTAGGTGTGTGGATGAAAATCAAGCTACCGATATTTTAAATGACATGCACAAAGGAATGTGCGGTGACACTACACTGCCAAGACAACAGCTCACAAAACTCTTAGAGCAGGCTATTGGTGGTTGACCCTTTTCTCAGATGCACAAAATATGGTAAGAAAATGTGATCCCTGTCAAAGATTCTTGGGGAAACTTAAGTATGAGGGTGCATTACCCCTTAGAACTGTAACTGTAGAGGCTCCATTTCAGCAATGGGGAATTGATTTTATAGGGGAAATTTCAGAAAGATCAAGTGGAGGACATAGTTGGATTTTGGTCGCTACTGACTATTTTACTAAATGGATTGAAGCCATTCCAACTAAGAAAGCTACAAGCAGGGTGGTGATGGATTTCATTTTGGAAGACATTATTATCAGATTTGGAGTGCCAGTCAAAGTGGTCACAGACAATGCCATGTGCTTCAGATCTGGTGAGTTTGTTGATTTTTACAACAACTATGGGATTGATTTGTCATATGCATCACCATATCATCCACAAGGAAATGGTCAAGCAGAATCAAGTAACAGAAGCCTTATGAAAATCATCAAAAGGATGGTAGACAAGAACAAAAGGGCATGGGATTCAAAGTTAAAATTGGCACTATGGGCTGACCGAATAACAGTGAAGAAAGCAATTGGAAGGTCACCTTTTGAACTAGTGTATGGCGTACCAGCTAAGTTGCATGTGAATAATATCTTGCCAGTTTATAGATTCATACAAGAAAATGATAAAGAGATTGAGGACTCAATGAATGAAAGGATGAATCAACTGGTTGCATTGGATGAAATTAGAAGAGAAGCACAGAAGACAAATATCAAGAAACAACAGAAGTTGAAATATTTGTTTCATAAAAGGGCTATAGAAAGGAAGTTTTAGATAAGCAATTTAGTCCTTGTTTGGAATGCAAAGAGCTAGGATAAGGGCAAGCATGGTAAATTTGAGCCCTTATGGATGGGCCCATATCAAATCAGCAATACTCATGGAGAAGATTCCTACTTTCTCCAGGCCCTAAATGGTGAACTACTGGAATTGCCTGTGCATGGTAAATTCTTTAAACCTTATTTCTCATGAATGAATATCTTGTGTGCACATTGTAAATTAAGTGTGAATAGTCTATACATTCCTTGTGTGGTCAGGGTTTTCCTTTTTGTGCGTTTTGCCTGGTCTATCCTGAGGTGGTCTAGTTCTCGCTGTAGCCTTGCGCCTGCACGTCCCCAGTCGAAGCCAATGTTGGTGCCTACCTAGGGTTAGGGTTTCGTGCTTGAAAATCCATTGGTCTTTTTATTTAAACCCTCAAAATTCTAAGTCTGTTGGCCTTCACATTTTTATGCATGTATCTTTGTATATGGCCGCTTGTATGTGTCTTTGTATGTACAAGTGCAGATGTACATTGGCCAGACCCGAGAGGAAATTTCAATCGGCTTGTGAAAGTGGAAAAATGGTTGTATGTGTCTTTGTATGCATATCAATTTTGTATTTGGCACTCGGGTGCATTTCCAGATGTGAAAATGTGGTTGTATATTGCATATTCCAGGTTAGATTCCGCAGTTGTATCAAAAGTATTGCATGTACATTTTGTTGTATATTCGAATATACAACGGGTGATATATAACAGCCAGACTTCAAAAAGATTCAAATCGGGTTGAAAACAATGGTCGGGCCCACAAGTTTTTGGCAAAAGGATTGTATGTATGTGACTTATACAAAAGGATATACAGTGCAAAACATACAATCCCAGATTTCAAATATTATCAAATCAGACCTGGTGGATGTTGATGCAAAGGTGAAGTTGAAAAGTCAAAGGCATTTCTTTGTATGTTGCGTTGTATGTATCTCTGATATACAACTGCATATACAAGGCGATGTACAAGCGGACGCGGCCAAGGAGTTAATAGTATTTATGAGATGGGTGAGGTCCGCTATTGTAAATTGGGGTTGTATGTTCCCAATATACAATCAGATATAAAATGGGCACATACAAAGAAATATACAAGTGGGAATAGTCAAAGTCAACGGTCTTCAAAAGCATGGTGGGCCCCATGCAGTTGTATGTCCCATGATTGTATGTATATGCATATACAATGCAAGATACAAAAGGCACATGTACAATCCCGGACGTGAATGAAAAAGTTTGTTGTGGCGGATAAGTGGCTAGGGTCCGTGAGTTGTATATTGCACATTGTATGTATGATATACAAGGCGATATACAAGAGGAGTTAGATACAAGGCCGGACCCAATGGTGCTTTCAAATTTGTTTCATGGTGATTTGGGGTCCGCCCTTGTATGTGTGGCGATTGTATGTATATACAATCTCATATACAACCACAGGTGCAAAATAAGATGCAGTTTCTTGCTGATGGAGACGCAAATGTTCAACGATGGAGATCCAATCAAATGTTGCCACATGTCTAAATGCAGTTGTATGTATATGCAACTATATATACAAAATTTGAATGTGCTACGGGCAAAAAGGTAAAAAGGTGTTTTTATGCTGCGAAAAGTCAAAGAAGCAAAAGCCACATGCGTGGCGTGATCTCATTGGCCAATGACTTTTCAGCATGATTTGAAGCCGTAGATCTCGGCAAGAAGAAAGAATCGACAGCCTGTTTCAAAATTTCAAAACAAGAGGGGATTTCTGTGTGTTCGCGGCTGCATTCCAAACGGAAAAAGTTCTTGAACACGCAAACTATTGTGTTTGTAGAAGCCGCGGGCAGGTTGGCCATTAATGGCAAATTTACAGAGGTATGGGTCTAAATGACAGGCCACCTACCATTTTTAATGGGAAAATCTCCAGTTGGCTGCATGTTTACTGAACTAACCTGCTCTTCCTTCTTCTTCTGCCTGGTGCATTGAATGTTTTGGGCGCCATTTTGATGGTGGGATGTATCTAGAAACATTTTGAAAATGACAATGTACTTTATTTCTAAGTACACGTTCTTGTTATAAGCGAACTGTGTCACTCATTTTTTGGTTATTGAAGACTGGACAAATTTTGGTGGAGTAGTACGGTGCAACTTTGCTAGTGGCTCTGTTGGGTGTCTTGTGAGTTTATGAATCATATGTTGAATGTTTTATGCATAATTTTGCTAGTTTCATATTATTTTTATATGAGAAATGCATCGTTGCATGTGTTCGGTTGTTTGTCTCCAAGTTGCGAGCATCTTTTCTTTTGAATCTAAATAGCTAAGGGTTATTTGGGATTCAGGAACATGGATTTTCTGTGTTGAATGTCTAATCTCTTACCTTTGTTCAAGGAACAAATTAAATGTTTTAGGTTAAACATTGGAAAAGGTTTGCTACAACAAGGATATCATTAAGTATGAATGACTAAATACTCAGTCTTGGGAAGTATCTGTAAGGCAGACACTAAAAAATTTTTCCCTTGAAACTTAGTTATTGATTCAAGTTTATGATAATCATTCACATGTGTATGTCTATTGACTTCGAGCCCCAAGATAGGCACCAATCTGATCTTGTATTGAGGTTACAACCCAAGGTCCCAGTCTTGCATCTAGATAAAAAATATAAATTCAAACTTCAAATATAAACCTTTAGGACATTAGAAGTAGTTCTAGGACTAAAATCCTCCATTTCACAACTGAGCATAAGTCCAAAGCTAGCCCCTTTGCACTTATTTTACAGTTTTGGTTTGCATAGGAGACGATTTATCTGCTTTGTGTCAACATCCCAGTAATTCACATGCATATTTTACAGATGTTGAATAGGGAATACCCCCCTTGGTTCTGCAAAGCCTAAAGAAGGAGAGGAGATATTTATAGGGTCTATCTCATGTACTGTTGGCCCCTGGCCCAGAAATCCTGTTGATCAATGATGGCTACCTTGTAGGGATAACTGGGAAGCATCCAGTTTGGGAAAAAACCCAACAGGTTGTATAAAAGGGACTCATTTTTGGAATTGTCATCATCCTCTAGTTAGTAGAACTATGAGGATGGAGGAAGAAATATCACATGAAAGCAAAATAAAAGTTAAAATTTTGGGTCAACATGGAAGGATGCTAAATCACCCAATGCTTTGCATCATCCCCAAAAGGTATAAATCACATTTATGAAAAATAGAAGAATTGAGATACAAAGAGAGGAATGCCACAACATGTTTGTTCCCCTTGTATCCTTGCACCAACAGGAGCATCAAGGGTCATCCAAAGAGAACTAACAAACAAAATACACACTAATCAGCACATATGAGGATAACATTACATACATGCATAAATATAACATGAGACAAAGGTACTGCCTTCGCAAGTCAGACTATAGCAAATATTTTATCCCACTTATGGAACATCCTAATTTTTGCTTAAAATCACATATTTTTTAGAAAAATTAATGATTTAAGCCTTGAGGGGTTCCATCTAAAGGGGTTTAATTGAAAGGAGTTAGATTAAAAAACCCTTAGATCAAACCCCTTTGGATAGAACCCTCCTAGTCTTAAATTAAACCCTCGATGGAGTCTCCTCTACACCTATCAAAATGCTGATAAAAACCAAATTTGCTTCACCTTTTGGGGGGTCAAATGAAGTCATTATAAATTATACTTTTTAATTATGTAGCCCTTTGTATACACTTTCCAAAAATTATAATTTTTAATAATTTAATTTGATTATTATATTTATTTTATATTTTCTAGTGAACATAAGTTTTTCACCGAACAACAAGGTCCCTATTCCACACAAGCAAAAAAAAAAAAAAAAATTTAAAAATGTATGTGCCCTAGGTATTGATGTCCTTGTTTCAAAAAAAAAGAAAATTAAATTCTAATACATACAAAACAAGTTATGTGTTACGACATAAACCTATGTCCAAATTATAAGTAATCTCACTTCAAAAATTAATTAAAAAAATATGCAACAAAAAATTATGAAAAAATATCCATGCTCTATATATTAGTGTTAAAAATCTATATTTTAAAAATTAGATTTTTATCCTTTCTATTAAAAAAGTTATGCGTTACGACATAAACATCACTTTTTAAAAATGTTGTTTACTATAAAAAAAAAATAAGTTATTAAAAATTATGTAAAAAAGTTCACAATTTATTTCTAAATTTAAAAAAATAAATATATTTAGAATCTACACACAAAATCTCACAAATCACTAGTTCGCATCATCTTCGAATTCTTAATGGTTTAGCTGTTATAGGTGTCAAAAAGTGAAGATTTGGTTAAAAATATTGATTTCAATCTCCCACTTTGGCCAAAAAGTGGGACAATGTAATCATGGATTTGTGGATTTAGATTGGGTTGGAGATGTTGACAATAGGAGATTCATCAGTGGACATGTTTTCACTATGTTTAGTGGTGTTATTAGTTGGATGAGTAAGCGGCAGGCTATGGTGACTTTGTCCACTACAAAAGCAAAGTGCATGATAGAAACTCATGCTTGTAAGGAAGCCATTTGGCTTAAGAGATTGTGTTTTGATGTTGGGCTAGATGTAGGAGCTATTATAGTTTTTGATGTGATAGTCAGAGTTCCATATGTTTGAAAAATAACCTAACTTTCCATGCGAGGACAAAGTACATTAATATCTAGTACCATTTTCTTCGTGACATGGTGGAGGATGGGAGGGATATATTGGACAAGGTTGATATTTTGATGAATCTTGCAGATTCATTGACAAAACCTATGAGCATAGATAAGTTCAGATGGTGTACTGAGTCTGTGGGGCTAATGACCCCTACCAGTTAGATTTTAGTGTTGGTATAGTTCCCTTTTCCTCTTGTAAGATGTTCGACAAGTGGGAGAATATTGAGAAAAGGTGCTTCAACCTTGCATTCCTAATGTTAATTTTAATATTTTTTGTATGTATGTTAGAAATAAAACAGAAATCAATCCAGAATAATTTCTCAAAATCGCAGCAACAAAAATTATGAAGAGAGATAAATAAAGAACAAAAATAAAAATTGCACAATATGAAGACAAGATTTACAATGGTTCACCCAATGTGGGCTACGTCCACCAAGAAACACTTGCTCAGATTAGTCTTCTCACAATTACAATGCACAAATATTGTTTCGAGTTGTGCTCAACAAACTCTCCCGAATTCACACTTGAATTCACACACTCTATTCACCTTCTCAATTCTTCCTATATATTTTACCTACTGTATGTCTGTCTATTTATAATTGCATCAATAGGTAACTGACATAGCGGTTTTACAAAATAATGTGTACCAAACCATTGGCCAAGACAACCCATAACAGTTCCCATTAATCATGGGTGATGACTCCACCCATATAAAAGTATAAATAAAACACATATCTATACTCATGGAAAAAGGGGATCCGTACATATCTATACCCACGAGAAAAAGGGGGATCCTAATTTTTTTTGGGGGGGCTACCGCCCCAAACCCCAGCGAGGATACATTAAGAGTGTACAGTATTTGAAATACATTGTAATATGGAAATAGGCTCCATAACATAACAATGTATTCACTATTTCATCTTTTGTGTATTTTATCTTTTTAGGGGAGAGATGGTGTCCTATTTGGAGGTGAAATAGAATTTGTTTTTAGTGGATTTTGTCCTCACATGACAAGGTAGGCATCCCACTTTGAGGTGGCATAACCTTTCCATGTGTCAGCATCTTATGGTGTGTGTAACGTCATTATGACTGGGGTTACTTATGATAGAATCTTATGACACACAAGATCATGTAAGAGAGAGGTTACATTAGAATCTTGACTAGCATTGTGGCAAGTGTGGCCACTTGTCATGCAACATATTTTTGCTTCAGGAATAAAGACAAATTGGGGTATCCAAGTTGGGTGGTCAAATATGACAAACTATGATAATATGTGTAAGGAATTTGCTAAAAATAACCAGGAAGACCAAGACCAAGAAGAAGGCATTGGAATTTGAACCCAAGTTTCAAGTGCCATACTCTTTATGGCTTTGCAAAAGGTTTTCCTCAACCATTCATAGTTTCCAATTCGTTCATCTCCTATAAATTGGTTATTGGAGTTGTAGTTTGTATGAGTTAATTTATAGGTACTGAAATGCTATTGAAATCACTCTAGACTTGAATGCTGGTGATACTCTTGTAAAGGCTTTCTCTGCAAGTGTATTGTAACCGTGTTGTTTACTGATCAGTATATTGGGTTGCTTTGGAGTGTGGGGTTTTCTCTTGAAAGGTTTTTCCACACATATACCTTGTGTTGTGGTATATTGTTTATTTTATGTCTATATATGTTTCTGGTTTTTGTAATTGTAAAGATTAAAAAATTGCACAAGACTCTCCTCTAAAGATTAGTGTAGGAAGATTTTCCACGTACCTTGATTCCTTTCCCTAGAAAGGTATAGCTCACTGATGAGCTTAGAATAGTTAAGGAGTTAATAGAAATGGATAATTGTGAGTCTTGGAGATCAGCCATGGATGAGGAAATGGTTGCATTAAAAAATAATGATACTTGGGACTTTCTTCAAATGCTTGAAGGAGAAAAAACCCATTGGATGAAAATGGGTGTTCAAAAAGAAGTTGGGCTTGGATGGTAACATTGAGAAGTACAAAGTGTGATTAGTTGCCAAAGGTTATTCCCAGGTTGAGGGATATTTTGGTAATATTTTCTCCCCTATAGAAAAGTTGTCATCTATTTTAGCTTATGCTACTACTTTTGATCTTGAGATTGAGTAGATGGATGTGAAGACAACTTTCTTGGATGATGATTTGGAGGAGGAGATCTACATGTCAAAACCAAAGCATAACATTGAAAAGGGTAAGGAAAATTTCTTTTGTTGGTTGAAGATATCCCTCTATGGTTTAAAAAAATCTCCTAGAATCCAGTATTAAATGTTTGATTCATATGTTTTGGAGTTGGGGTTTATTAGGTCTAAGTTAGATCATTATATCTACTATAAATAGAGCAGTGATCATTTTATCGTGATCACTTTATATGTTGATGGTATGCTGATATTTGGAAATGATAAGAAAATGATACTTGAAATCTCAACTTTCTTTATTGTTTAAAATGAAAGACTTGGGGGCTATTAAGTATATCCTTGGGATGGAAATTAGATGAGATAGGGATACCATAAAACTTTGGGTTAGATGAAGTATATTGAGTCTATTTTGTAGCATTTTAGCATGGTAGATTGTAAACCAATTAATGCTCCTATTTCTATGGGAATTCATGCTTTCAATTAAACATTGTCCTACAACACCCATAGATATCAAGGAGATGAATTTAGCACCTTATGATAATGTAGTTGGTAGTTTGATGGATGCCATGGTTTTCACAATACTTGACACAATGCCCAAGTAGTGGGAGTCTCGAGTCATTTCATGGATAATCATGGTAGGGACCAATCGGTGGCAATGAAAAGGGTCTTCAAGTATTTGTTGAGGACTAAAAAGTGTTATATTTTCTATCAATTTGTTACTTATAGTGACTTGTATCTAACCTATAGAGGACCTTCATGGGACTTGCAACCAATCCATACTAGTTCCGCATCACTTGGAGCACAATTGTGTTGCTGTTACTATTATGCCTTCCATACATACCCTGTTTTCTTTTAGCAAATGGAGACCTCCTTTTTTATTATTTTGATTGCTTGTCTTCTTTTTCTTTTGAATTTGGTTTATTTTGATGTGTTGTGTTTTTTAATCCTTTTGGGATCCTTATTTTTATCTTTGCTTTTAGATTTGGGATCATTTCCTTATCTTTCTGTGCCTTTTGGCAGAGATTCAGGGAGTTCAAAAATCCTATAACTTTGGGGTTTTCTTAAAACCCCACCCTACTCGTTTTCCTAAAATATCAGACTCTTAGGGTTCTTTAGGATCTAGAACTAGGTTCCAAGTCCATTTGCTTTCTTGCTTTGTTGATCCTTTGTTTTCTTTGAAATTTTAGGGTTCATTTTGAACCTTGACCTTGTCTTTTTTTGGCAGTTCAGACCTTGGGGATTTCAAGGATGCTAGAACTTAGTTCAAAGTCTTTATGTTTCACTATTTTTCATATTTTTCCTTTTATTTGTCTTTTCTTCTCAGAATTTTGTTATCCTGGGGAATTAAGGAACCTATGAACCTGGTTCCAAGGACCAAGGTTCACCCGACATCTCGATCCTTACCCAACTTGAAGGATATTAATAACATATGTATGGAGTAATTACATTCCCATATATTCAATTTTCTCCTCCCATTCTTCACTTTACATTCAAATTTCTAACTCTCCAAGATTAGAGTGAATGCGTTCAAATCGATCTTGTGCCCATTACTTGGATTTCTCACCTGATTTAAGAATCTATTGAAGAGCTTCAAACACCAAGGTTTATAAATAACAAGGAACTAATCTTCTCTCACACCATTTGTTCTTATTGTTGATTTTCTAGGTTAGGTCTCATGATTTGCCCAATTTTTCTTTCTTTCTTTTTGGTTGATTGTTTGTTTTTCCTTTTGGATTGCTTGCTTTCTTGTTTTCATCTTGTCTCCTATCAGGATTCATATTGGATCCTAGCTCTTTAGTTTTCTAGGGTTTAACTGGGTTTTATGATTTAATTGATTAGATTCTTGTTAGTTTGATAAGTTATTTACTTCAATCCTTAGCATTTCTAGATGACTAGTTTTCGTGGTTATCTCTTGATCCTAAGTCCTCAGATCTTTTTGGACATTAGAATACTGAGATATATAAATAATTCAACCATGAAAGTTCAGAGTATCAAGGTTCCTTAGAGCATTTTGACTAGAGTTATAAGTTCCAAAATCCTTTCACCCTTTCAATTTCCATAGTATAAACCCACAGGTTTTGGGTTTCCATGAAAATTTGGGTCCTTGCATTTTGGGTTGATTTAGATGATAATGCAGGATTTATAATGCTCCCTGCACTTAAAACCTAATCCTAGATCCATGAAACTTCCTAATTCCCAAAACATCACGAATTATTAAAATTATTTATCTCTTTAGAGTTTCGAGGTTATTTAGACCCAAGGGACAATGTCCTAAATACCGTGCTCCCCTCGCTTTCCCGATTTTCACATAATCGACTTTGGAACCCTTCCTTTTTGGACTTCTAGAATTTCAGGGTTTCTTGGAACATTCACACCATTATGCTAATGTTCCAAGTCCCTTCAGTTTAGATTGGACCCTACTTTGTAGATGCTAATATTCCAAGTCCCTTCGATTTCCTGGACCCCACTTTGCAAATACTAATGTTCCAAGTCCCTCTGATTTCTCGGACCTTGCTTTGCATATACTAATGTTCCAAGTCCCTCCAGTTTTCTAGACCATGTATCAAGGTTATCAAGTTAGAGTACTACGAGATCCTAGGTTTTGTTTGCATCTAGGGACTAGGTTCCAAGTTCCAAAATCCTTCCACAACTAAAAACCTGCCATAGACTAAAATACTTAGAATTTGATAATTTTAATGGATTTTTGTGATATATAAAGACTTATTAGTTTTTTTTTATGTTATATGTAGGAATAAATGATTGAAAAGATAGACAAAATACCAACAACAATGAAGTATGAGTTCCATGGAGTCACCAAATCTTCTAAGATTACTTCTACAATTCAGGGGATAATTGATGCAAATTTGGGTCATGTGAACCTAAAGCAATTTCTCCAAGATGTGTTTGGAAATACACCTACACCAAGGAAAAGGATTTTGGTAGCATCAAGGTTGGTCCATGTGGCAGGATTCCCATCTATAGTGCAAAGTCCAGATTTAATCTTGGCTTGTGCACATGCTTACCACCAAGGAGACAAAAAAGTATATGATGTCCAAGGTAACATCATTCTAGATGTAACTCCTAAGATGATAAGACAAACTTTTGACTCACCCCATCATGAAAAAATAGTAAACCTAATATAAGATGAATCTCAGGTTGGATTTGAGAACAACAAAGCAGAGAACACTAAGTATTTGAACAGGCACTAGCTTCTGAAGGAGAGGAAGTTAGATACCAAGATTCCAAAGAACTTGACTAGATCATATTTCCAACCAGAAATTGGAGATATGATTACATTATTGAATAGAGTAATGGGAAAGATAGATTACATAATGTATCAACCATGGATGTTTTAATTCATCAATGTGGTCCTAAAAATGAACAATTCATTGATTGGGCTCAACTTGTTAGTGATAAATTACATGTTCAACTTAATTTTGTAATGACTAACAAGAGGTTCTCCATGACCTCTTATATAGTTTATTTTCTAGCAAGATAAGCTTACTTTCTTGGTTTGGAAAGAAAAGGAGTGATGGGAGAGGTAGTAGGGTAGAACAAGGTTTGGGATTTCTATCCACAACTAGAATTCAAAAAAGCTTAGAAACACTATAAAAGGGTTAATGATGCCTTCCTTTTTACCATTGTTATAAAATTATCAAGAAACATGGGTGTTAGGCTATCTATAGAGGCCATGAAGCTAATATAAGGATGGGGAAATTGGTTTATTCAATTTCCAAGGTCTATATACATTAGGATAATTGGTTTCATTCGAGCTCCTTATTTGTTGCCCAGGTATTGTAGTGATAAAGTGGCTTTATGTCATAACCCATCCCACTAAGACTTGAATATTTGATAAATAAATAATGTTTTGGACCTATTTGTTGCATATAACAACAATAGTTTATTGTGAAAATTAAATTAATGGAATTATGATTATTTTCGATTAATGAGGACTAATCATTTGATGTTGTTTTATGAATGAGACAAGAAATTCATCGATGCTTCAGTGGTCGGTCATTGTGAATTCAATTGTTTATTCATATATTGAACTTATTAATCTTTGTTGAATATTATTATTTCGACTAACAAAAACTAATCACTTTCATGCAGGAGTATCCAAGGTGTGTGGGCAATCTTGCATCATCAAAAATATTTTAATTTTTGTTTGTTTATTTTCAATAAGGTTTGTGGGCTTTAGAAAATAATATTTAAATTTGCAACAAATGTATTTTCTTGGGGTATATTAATAAATGTAATTTTGAAGAAAAATACCTAGGTAATTTGTAAATCCCTCCATTAGTGGGGGGAATCTTTCTCAGGCATCCACTTGGAGATATGCATTAATTTGTATTTTCGTGGGGCTGATTTGGTGGGAAGATTCCATCATAAGTGGGTCAACAAATCCTATTTTTATTTCCAAAATTGTAACCCCCAAGAAGGGTTTGGATTTCCAAGAGGTGGTTCTAGTTGATGGTTTTAGTAAAACCATGGGAAATTTTAATGAAACCATGTGGGCCACAAGCTTTGCATGTTGTTGCATGTATGGGTCGTAATTATGAAACCCAGTCTCGGTAAAATGGGCATACCTTTCTCATTTATGATTAAAATAGAGAAATTCAAAATGTTCTAGAAAGATGGGAAAAAGGTGCACAAAACCTAGAAACTGTTTTAGAAAATTCAAAAAAATGAGGGAGTGGTGATAAGAAGAAGTGATAGGTTTAGTGGAGGTTGTTTTGAGAAACCAATAGTGGTTTCTTTTCACTCAATTTCTATATATTGATGCTTGCTCATTTAGTGAAGGGGAGCTTTGGAGAAGAAAAAATTTGTATACCCAGATGCTGCCAGAATGAGTCCAGAATGTGGAGAAACTTATTTTTTACAGGTGTTGCATGTATGATTCCAGGAAGCTCATAAGCTTCATGTTGATGTAATGAAATTTCAGATTGAAATAAAATAAGTGTTGCAAATTTCTCTTCCATTTTCTGTTGTTTCACTTCATTTGCAACCTTCTTGCATGGGCTTTTGTGTGTGTTTGTGTTGTAGATTTGGAAGGGAGAGTATCCCTTTTCATCAATGGTATCAGAGTGTGTGTTTGTAAGTATGGATAAGTTTCTACTTCATCGCACTTGATGATTGTTTTGAAAGTGAGACATGATAATTTGACGTTCTCTAGAGAGAGAGAGAGTCTAGCCATCAAGAAGTGAATGACTATGATGAAAATATCCCACACACTCACTTAGAAATTATTTAATTCTCATTCTATGATTAAATGTGTGATGTCTTTTGTGTTTGTTTAATAAATTTTCTTGATAAAATGTTATTTTATCTTATAAATTAGGAAAAAGAACAATTTGTTCTATTTCTCAAAATAAATAAATTATATTTGGCACACACACACTGTGATGATGGTAATAACTAAAAGGAATATTTATTTATCGAAATAAATTTATTTCTCTACAGTCAAGGGAGGTGGAGGTTAAAATTAGAAAAAAGGTGGGATGAGTGGGGAAAGCAGTGGTGGCAAATTTATTGCTTTTACTATTTTAGTTTTGAAAGTGGGGAAAAAGATGCTCGGTATTATCTTTTAAATAGGAAAGTAAAATAGAAAGTAGGGGGGAATGCAAGGAAAAAGATAGAGGAGAATTAGGAGGTCCAAAAAGCAGAAATAGTGGAAATAATAATTTTGGTCAAAAGGCAGATTTGGGAAAAATCACAGGAGTTTAGGTATGCAATTTCTGGATAATTTCTTATTTATAATGGATTATTTTATTGGTAGGAGTTTCATCAGAAGCTTGTTCAGTGTTCAAAAACTGTGTTTTTCTTCATTGTTTGAGAATCTTTTGTAATAGGTCAGTGTTTTCAAATCATGATCAAATGAAATCTCATTTTCCTGTAGATCATCTCCTTAATGGATTTTGTTTCAATCCTTTCATCAATAAGGGCATAGATAGGGAAGACACTGTTGAAAAGTTTATCTTATCTTGTCGATGTTGGTCAAACCTGTATGCTTTCATTTAAGCCTGAGTTTATATTCTCCTTGTCTGAGTTATTTCGACCTGTTTCCTCTTAATTGACCAATGTTTTCTTTTGCATTTTTGGCCAAATCATTTTATATCCTTTTCAACTTGTTTATGCTTGAATAGGATTGCTTAAATCAGCTTGTAAACTTTCTTGTTCAGCCTGGGTAATAAACAATTAGTGCTATATTCTTAATGGCCTGTAATCATTTGATTAATTAGCCTGTATGTATTATTGTTTTCCTATCTCTTTCCATATGATGTTTTCCTCCTAATCAACCTACATGAGATCTATTATTTTCCTATACTTTGACTCAGACGACCTATGCATTTCATATGGCCTAAGAAAACTTATCCATCAACCTGTAATTAGATTTCATCTTGTGCTATGTTTTTATCAACCATGTGTACTTCTTATCGGCCTATATTTTGACTCTTATGGTCTATGATTTTCATACGACCATTTAGTGTAACAAATCAACCTTATACATATTCATATTCAACTTGCATTTGATATATGATGTTTTGAAACCATTTGGCTTGCATTTTCATCATGGAATGACCTATGAGCAACCCTTCTTCTTTTTAACTGGCCAAGCATATTTACCTATTCAAGTATCAATAATGATATCCTTTCAGCCATGTTCTTATGTGACTTGAGTAAACCCCCTAGCGGCCTGTGAAGACTTACCAATCAGCCAACAAACAAATTTTCATCCATGTAATGAATCTTTTCGACATGACTTATATTGAAATTCTTTTCTCTGTTTGGTATATTGCTATAAATATAAATTAGCCTTTTAAGATTACATCATCACTGGTTATGTTTTAAATAAATCCTTATCTATCACGAAAAGCTCTAGCCAATTGGCAAAAGGTATACGATGATATTGTTATCTTATTGAATCACGTTATTTAGAAATATATCTTTAATGAATCTTTTCCTGGTCAATGCAAAATACTATGTCTTTTCAAGGCGTTAAACATACAACATATTCTTCATTAGCAATCTATTCTGGACAGTGTTTTTACAACTGATACCTTGTTTATTTATGGCGACCTCTCGCTTGAATACCATTCATATCATATAAACATAGTTTATTTGTTTTAATATAGAAGGAAGAAAATAGAAAGAAGAGTTAATATTAAAATCTTTAGAAACATTTAAATTAAATCACCGTCAAAATGTAACTAATGCTTGATGAACATATATTGTCTTTAAACAAGTATTAATTTGTCTAGTTTTCTATTCCTGCAAATATCACTGTAATCCATTTAAGTTGATATGTAATCTAGATTAATATTTAAACTCTTTGATATTTGTTTTATCATGAGCTTAATGCTATTATGTATATCTTTAAATACGTACACTTTAATATATTCTTATCTAAATTGGAATAAAAAATGTTTCATGCATATTTATACTTGAATTAGTATAGAAAAAGAATATTATTATTTAGATAGATTGTTTTTTATGTTCTTGAAAAGTGAATTAGTTTGGACTTCATGTGAATATTCATATAACTTATTATATTGTAGATTTATCCATAAAACTAATAATAGTTTCATGTGAATATTCATATAACTTATTAAATTATAGAATGAGTATTTATATTTTCTTAATGATCGTGAAATAAACTTATTTACTTTAGATATTGAAACTATTATTAGTTTTATGGATAAATGTAAACTTTTGATGCAGAGGGAAAATAATAAAAAGAATAATGTAATGTCTATGATTCAACTGACCCTTCTATAGTACCTCAAGCTATACCCTGCAAACTCTTCCTATAAACCTTCCTTTCTAGGCCTAAAACCACTTCAAAAGACCTATTTGGTTTCTTTGTGTAACAAGACTCTCTCTTTATACCTTCTTGAGTTTCTTCTACCTTCAACACAACCTATAAGGTCTCATCAAACCCTTACATTCCTATGACAAACTTTGCAAAACCAATTTCTAGTAAACCCTCAATGCACCTAGGGTTTTAAACAATCCTATTTGACATTGAGCGTACACAATCATGAATATCTCGCACATGTGGGGGTTTGAAGAGCTAAGACTTGGTGGAGACTTGACCAACATCCTAAAGAAAGTAATCACCAAGTTTCATGACTTTTCACCAGTGCAAACTAAGGTTATGGATTTTTTTCTCTTGCTGAAAACCCTAGGTCTACAATAGGGCAGTGAGGATTTTTAACCTATTTTCCTACACCAAACACCATGAAACCACAAAATAACAAATGCACTAGTACTGCAACATGATACCCTCACTTTCTCATGCACTTCCAGACCAGTACATGTCTGTACATGACTGTTTTCTATCTAAAAATCAGTAAAAAACTGTCAAAATTGCTAAAAGAAATAGGTATAATGAGTAAAACTATCAAAAATCACTTATTGGAGTGTTCTCTTCCTGTCTTCGATGTGTATGATTCTCCAAAAATAGTTACAATTGAACACATATGTCTCCTCTTACAAAACCTAACTAATATTGTCTTAAAACTTTAAATTGTTGCCCTATATCCTACCTAATATTGAAAGACATTGAAAAAAAAGACTTTACATGGTCTTCCAAGACCTTATTTGACTAATTAAACTTGATCCTATGGTTGAGGACCAACCCCCAACTCTCCAACAAGCTAAAAATCTCTAGAAAATTTAAATTTGGTTTTGGCGGGAAAATCAAAATTTGAATTTCTAGGCCTATTTACATAACCTAGACTATTGGAAATGATCCCAATGGACCCTTTAAGACCTTCACAGACTCAACTAGGACTCTTAACATCAAAATGAGCCATAAAAAAATCACCAAAGTGATGCTCCTGCATCATACTCCCAAGGGAAAAGAATGAAACTCAAGTTCCACCTGAGAGGAGGTCTGCAACAGTCTTTCCATGCTTGATGATGTCTAATTCTCTCATCCATGTGGAATCCTCATATGGGAGCCCCTTCCATTTTACCAAATACTGAAAGTATTGCTTGCCTCTAGTCTTCTTGCTCTCCTTGGTGTCAAGAATGCACTCTAACTCTGTTGGTTTAGTATGTGGTAGGTTCTCTATCCAACCAACACGTGATATATTCTGTATATCTGCTCCTTCATTAGCAATGGCATCCCCTTTGTAAGGGTATAAGTTAGCAACATTGAAAACTGGTGATATGCCTACTTCACTAGGCAATTCTATCTCATAGGCATTGTTGGCAAACTTCTTAACAACCCTACAAGGACCTATTTTCTTCATCTTCAAATTGGTATATTCACCTTTGGGAAACCTTTTCTTCCTAAGATGTGCTAAGACAAGATCTCCAACCTTAAAACTGACCTCTCTTCTCTTCAAATCTGCCTTTTGTTTGTACTTTTCCACACTAGCTTGGAGCTATTGTTTCACTTGTTGATGTATCTCTTGCATAACAATTGCAAATTGTTCACCCTCTACACTTTGCTTCTCCATACCACTAATATCTATTGGGAATTAAGGTGTCTCAACCTTGGTAATTCCTTGTATTTTTACATTGTATTTATTTATTAATTAACTATTGTATTAATTGGATGCAAATCCTATGTTGTCATATTGTGGGAGTTGGCACAGTGATGTGTCATCCTACATGGCATATGACCACATGTATTTTTGTCCTCACATGAGGAGATAGGCGTCCCACTTAGTGGTAGGAATATTTTCCCATGTGTCGGCATCTTGGATGTTGTGTAAGGGAATATTGACAATAACGGTCATGACAGATTCCTATGACGAAGTTATGACATGTAAGAGTCAAAAATAGGAGATTCTATGACAGGTGAAGACATGTGTCAAAGAGCATCTTTGAAAAAGGCATCTTTGAGTGCCCCAAGGTCGACTATGACATGTTGTAAGAGAATATGCTATTTATAGCCTGTGTATGATAGATTCTCTTACAGCTGTAAGTTATGACAACTATGATAGATTCTATGATGGTTGTAAGAGTTGTAAGAGCATATGTCATAACCCATTTTGGAAATAGGCGACTTCCTTGGGATGGGGTGACTTGCCAAGTTTTAGGAGCATCCTATAGAGTTGGACAAGTGTCCATAGGCATGGGTTTTGGGCCATGAGGTCATGTTGGACGCCCATCCCTATGTGGAGCCATATTTGTGTTGTATTTGTTATATAAATAGGTGCTTTTGAGAGGAGATGTATTTACAGGTTTGACAGGTACTGTTATGCTTCCGGTTTGTCTCCAGATACGAGTGTCGAATACTCCTGAGAGCTTGCATTGCAAGTGTATTATAAACCATTTCAGTTTTGATAATACATTGTGCATGTTTTGGAGTGGGGTTTTTCACCCGATAAGGGTTTTCCCCATGTATATCTTGTGTCTCTCTTCTTCTGTCTCACTTTCTTGTTTATGTGTTTGCTGTAATATCTTTGTTAGTGGTTTAACATTGTTGTAATAGTAAGCATAAAATTGAATTTACACTCTCCTCCCCTCATTAGATTAGTGTAGGAAGTGATTTCCACACACCTAGCTTCCTTTCAATATCTCTTAGTTTAAACACTCCTCTTGGCTGCATGCCATAGACCACTTGAAATGGACTCTTGCTAATGTTCCTATTCAGTGAGTCATTATAAGTAAACTCTGCTTGGGGTAACACAAGATCGCATTGTTTAGGATGATCCTTTGAAAGGCATCTTAGTAGGTTACCTAAGCTCCTATTGATCACCTCAGTTTGGCCATTTGTCTAAGGGTGGTAGGTTGAGCTAAAAATAAGATTTGTACCAAGCTTTCTACACAATGTCCTACAAAAGTGTCCTAGAAATTTGCCATCTCTATCAGAGACTATGCTCAATGGCAATCCATGAAGTCTAACAACCTCTTTGAAGAACAAACCTACAACATATGAAGCATCACTTGTACTTTTGCAAGGAATAAAGTGAGCCATCTTGGAAAACCTGTCAACAACTACATAAACTGAATCAAAACTCCTTTGAGTCTTTGGCAATCCCATAACAAAGTCCATACTAATGGATTCCCAAGGCCTATTGGGAACGGGTAAAGGCTGGTACAGTTCTGCATTAGTGCTACTCCCTTTTGCTACTTGACATATAGTACACTTCTCCACAAATTTTTTGACATCTGTTTGTATCCTAGGCCAAAAGTAGTTCCTTAGCTATTCTAGTGTCTTATCAAGTCCAAAATGACCTGCCATACTCCCACAATGCTTCTCCTTGATGAGATTTTCCCTCATGGAACATTTTGGCACACAAAGTTGTGCTCCCTTAAACAACAAATCATCTTGTATAAGGTAATCCAACCACTTCTCTTTGTTAGTATTAATAGGTTGCTTGCAGACCTCATAGACTTCCTTGAAATCTTCATCAGCCTCATACATCTCCTTGAGTGCTTCAATCCCAACACTCTTTAACTAAATTTCTTAAACCATTAATGCTCTTCTACTCAAGGCATCAACCACCTTGTTATTCTGCCCCTTCTTGTGTTTGATTGTGAAAGTAAGTTTTGTAGGTATTCAACCCACTTAATGTGCCTTTGACTGAGTTTTTCTTGGCTATTAATGAATTGAAGTGCATGACTATCTGTATAGACCACAAACTCTTTGGGTAGAAGGTAGTGTCTCCATTTTTTAGTGATTGAACCATTGCATATATTTCCAAGTCATATGAAGAGTACTTCTTCTTTGCATGATTCAATTTTTCACTAAAATATGCTATTGGCTTATTGTCTTGGCTCAAAAGTGCCCCTATTGCATGTCCACTAGCATCACATTCTATTTGGAAGACTTTATTGAAGTTAGGTAAGGCCAAGATAGGCTGCTTAGTCACTCTTTTTTTAGGTATTGGAAACTCTTATCAACTTGTTCAGTCCACATAAACTTCTTTTTCTTATCCCCTTTAATAGTGTCTATGATAGGTGCACATATATGACTGAAACTTTTGATAAATTTCCTATAAAAACTTGCAAGACTATGGAAGCTTCTTACCTCTGTGACTGATCTAGGTGTAGGCCACTCCAAGATTGCCTTCACTTTGCTTGGATCCATCTTCAACATCCCCTTTGAGACCACAAAACCAAGGTACAATAGTTTTGTCTTCATGAACTCACACTTTTTAAGGTTGATCAACAATTTTTCCTCTTGTAGCCTTCTCAACACCAAATTCAAATGATACAAGTGTTCTTCTTTGTTAGAACTGAAAACTAATATATCATCAGATAAACAATAACAAACTTACCAATGTATGGCTTGAGGACCTCATTCATGAGCCTCATGAATGTACTAGGTGCATTTGAAAGACCAAATGGCATAACAAGCCACTCATATAGGCCCTCATTTGTTTTGAACATTTTTTCCATTCATCTCATTGTCTGATCCTTATTTGATGGTATCCACTTTTGAGGTCTATCTTTGAGAAATAGCTTGCCCCACTTAAACAATCCATTAAGTCCTCTATTCTAGGAAGTGGAAACCTAGATATCTGATTGTTATCTTGTTTATTGGCCTGGAGTCAGTGCACATTCTCCACTCCCCTCCTTTCTTAGGTGCCAAAATAGTTGCAACTACACAAGGACTAAGGCTTTTCATGATTAACCCTTTATCAAGCAACCCTTGTACTTGTTTTCTGATTTCTTCATTTTGTTGGGGTGTCATCTCGTAGGCTGCCTTGTTTGGTAGACTAGCCCCTGGTATGAAGTCTATATGATGACTGATATCTCTTATTGGAGACAAGGAGTTAGGAAGTTCATCCACAACTATATCTGCATAACCCTTCAACATGTCTTGGATCTCCCATGGCAACTCATCAATTTTTACTATTGTTGTGACAGTCCTAGGTCTGACCAGCACTACAAAACCTATCTCTTCCTCCTCCATCGTCTTTATAAACTCTTTTTCATCCACTAACATTACACTTGATCCAACCTTTTGGTCTTTATCTTCCTCCTTCAAAGGTGCTAAGGTATAGGTAACTCCATCCTTCTCCAAAATATAGATATTCTTCCTACCATCATGCATTGTTTTTCTATCATATTGCCAAGGCCTACTAAATAATACATGGCACACATCCATAGGGATGATATCACATAACACCTTGTCTTTGTATCTTCCTATTTGAAACTCTACCCAACAATGTTCATTGACTAGTACTTGTTGTCCCTTATTCAATCATGAGACTTTATATGGTGTAGGATGAGGTAATTTCTTCAAATTTAGTTTCTCTACCATCTCACCAGCAACTAAATTATCAGTACTACCAGAATCTATAACAACTTGACAACACTTACCTTGGCACTTGCAAACAGTCGTGAATAATGACTTTCTTTGAGGTGGCTCCTTCTCCATGGGAACCTTGATCAACGTCCTTCTCATCAGCAAGGATTCTCCTTTCTCTCGTTCTTCTAGTTGTAGTGAGGAGTTAACACTTTCTTCATCTCCTCCTTGAGCAACTTGAGTTCTTCTTTCACTCCTAAAGGTGGTAGTTGATTGCTCTTCTGGACACTCCCAAGCTTGATGACATGCAAATTTGTTGCACTTGTAGCATATACCTGTAAAACCATTGAATCCTACTCTTTGTCCAAATCTGCCCCTGAAGTTAGGCCTTCTTCCTCTAAAACCTCCTCTTGAACTTGATGTTTGTTCTTGGGAGGTACTTGACTCACCTTGATTTCTTTGTGACTATCCTCTACCTGCATAGGGACCTCTACCTCTGAAAGTCCTTCCTCTACCTCTATTCTACTTTTCTTTCTTCCTATTCAGCTTCTCCTCAGCCTTTAAGGCTAGTTGATAACACTCTTCAAGTGTCCTAGGGCTTGTAAGGCTCAACTCATCTTGCAAGTTGTACTTTAATCCATTATGGCATCTTGCAACCTTGTTAGTGCCATCCTCCATGTGTCTTGATCTGATACTCAACTTGTAAAACTCTTCAGTGTACTCTTTCACTCCCATATCCTTTTGTTTCAAGTTCTGCAACTTCCTATACATCTGAGTCATGTAGTCACTAGGCATGAATTTGCCCTTCAACTTGGTAATCATCCTATCCCAAGAAGTAATCTTGGATTTGCCTTTCTTTCTCCTTTCTTCCTGAACATAATCCCACCATAGGGATACATGACCTTTCAACTTGGTCTTGGCCAACTTTACTTGCTACTCTTTAGGTACCTCCTCAAACTCAAAGTACTTGTCCAACTCTGCTATCCAATCAAGGAGTTCTTCACCATTCAAACTACCTGCATATATTGGAAGTTCTATCTTCACCTTTGACTACCCTCAGCAATCTTTCCATCCTCTCTTCATCAGCATCTCTCTCTTCTTGAGGTGCTTCATCCACTACTTCATCTTGGTCACTCATATCCCCTGTAACCACTCTTCTTTGGTTAGCTTCCACTGCAGTGAGTCTTGCATCCAAACTGACTCTCATTTCCCTCATTTCTTTGGCAAGGGCTTCTCCCAATTGTGTTGCTATTCTCTCTTCCACCCTTTCAGCAGCATTGATTCTTGGAGGCATCTTTCTCCTTTTGGATTGTTAACCCTTTTATTGGCTTTCTTGGCTAACCAGGCTCTGATACCAATAATGATGTAGAGAGAAAACAATAACAAGAATAATGTTTATGATTCTACTGACCCTTCTATGGTACCTCAAACTATACCCTGCAAACTCTTCCTACAAACCTTCCTTTCTAGGCCTAAACCCACTTCAAAATACCTATTCGGTTGCTTTGTGTAACAAGACTCTCTCTTTATACATTCTTGAGTCTCTTCTACCTTCAACACAGCCTATAAGGTCTTATCAAACCCTTACATTTTATGACAAACTATGCAAAACCAATTTCCAATAAACCCTCAATGCACCTAGGGTTTTAAACAGTCCTATTTGATAGTGAGCATACACAATCATGAATATCTCGTACCTATGGGGGTTTCAAGAGCTAAGACTTGGTGGAGACTTGACCAACACCCTAAAGAAAGTAATCACCAAGTTTCATGAATTTTCACCAATGCAAACTAAATTTATGGATTTTTTTCTCTTGCTGGAAACCCTAGGTCTACAACAGGGCAGTGAAGACTTTTAACATATTTTCTTGCACCAAACACCATGAAACCACAAAATAATAAATGCACTAGTATTGCAACATGATACCCTAACTTTCTCATGCACTTCCAGACCAGTACATGTCTGTACATGACTATTTTCTATCTAAAAATCAACAAAAACTATCAAAATTGCTAAAAGAAACAAGGTACAATGAGTAAAACTATCAAAAATCACTTTTTGGAGTGTTCTCCTTCCTGTCTTCGATGTGTATGATTCTCCAAAAATAGTTACAATTGAATACATATGTCTCCTCTTACAAAACCTAACTAATATTATCTTAAAACTTTAAATTGTTGCCCTATATCCTACCTAATATTGAAAGACGTTAAAAAAAAGACTTTACATGGTCTTCCAAGACCTTATTTGACTCATTAAACCTAATCATATGGTTGAGGACCAACCCCCAACTCTCCAACAAGCTAAAAACCTCTAGAAAATTCAAATTTGGTTTTGGCAGGGAAATCAAAATTTGAATTTCTAGGCCTATTTACATAACCTAGACCATTGGAAATGATCCTAATGGACCCCCTAAGACCTTCAAAAACTTAACTAGGACTCTTACCATCAAAATGAGCCATAAAAAATCACCAGAGTGATGCTCCTGCATCAACTTTGAAGTAACTTTTGTTAAATATAAATTGAACTAGGATAAAGATTTGTGTATTCTTTTGTCGACATTGGTAATTGCATTATTTCATATCAGTTAGAAATGTTTGTTGTCAACTTATGTCAAGTATTTATGCTAAGAAAATGTTTTCTCTTTGCTTATTGTATTAGGCTCTTATTTGCTTAATTTTCATTTATGTGTTTAGGTCTTGGATGGGTGCTGAATATGGGGTCACAGAGAAGGGTAGGTTATGTTCTCTAACCTATCTAGTTGTCATCAACTTAAAAATATTCTTTGACCAAAGCTTTGAAATCAAATTAACTATTTGCATTTATTTGATTTATTTTCATTCTCTACCATATCATGATATATGTTCATTTTCAATAGTTTTCTATTTATTAAATATTAGAGATATCATGTTGCACCAAATTCCATCATGTTTGTTGGTTCTAATTACTAGAGCTCTCGTGAAGGGTTGGGCTTCTCTTGTTTGGAGTAAGGTTGAGGAATCGTAAGCTTCGTCGATGGGTGATGAATTGCCCCAATGATGCTCTCTCTCCATCCTCACATTCACTAAAAATGATCTCCAGAGGATAACAATTTATGTTATATCAATTTGTTGTAATATTGCATTATTAGCTTTGATGATGTAAAGGAATTTATTCTTATTTTTTATTAAGCTATGTTCTCTAGCTTATTGTATATTCATATATTCATATTGTTTTTTATCAATAAGCACTACCATAGGGGTAGCTCCCATTCCATTATAGCATAGAAGGAAAATAGTTACAACATTGGCTCATCTGAGCAAGCACCTTACAATTCATTCATTGGGCATCCTTATGTGCCACAAAGTACACATGCCTTCTAAGAGCTCAAAGGCACGCTCAATCTAGTGGGTTAAAAGTAAGTCATCGTGATGGTTGAGATGGAAGTTAAAAACTTCCATATTGTTTCAATGGATACCATCCCAAAACAAGCTCAAGGCATGTGTTGAAATTTTGTTTTTCCTTACTTTTGTAGCATCAAATACCCCACCCACGAGGCCTATTTTTGGTCACTTATCAAATTGCTGAAATGGCAACATATGCAGTGTCCCTTATCTCCTTCTTCATGAATGCATGCGCCATCATCTTACCACTTTTATTTCTGCCCAATTTCAAGACCACATTCATGAGGAACTCTTCATAAAGCGTCTTGTCATGAATGTGTTCTCCTGTAAACAAGTGAGCTCCAATAACATGCTTAATGACCGTCACTGCTCCATCTTTCTTAGCATCGAAGATCCACTTTATCTTGTCATCAATCATTTCTTTCTCCTCATCGTCCCTCTATTCCTCCTCTTCATCCCCTTCTTCCTCCTCCTTCTCCATGTTTCAAGCGCACTCATAGTTAAAGACCATCTGCTCTGCCATCTTTGATGATTTTTTTGCTTCTAGCTTAATTTTAAATGGAGATGTGGTAGGCCAATCCCAAATCCCGTGAACTATGAGTCATTCCTTCGGTTGATTTTTTGTACTTTGAATCTGCTTACAGGATTTGAGGGACATTCCATCCCTTAATTCTACCTAAACAACACTGAAATATACTATCATTCTATAATTGTGCTATATTCCTTACAAATGTATCCCATTTTGTAGTTTCCAAGGGATATGTGGCATGTTCAAATCTATGTACATATCTAGCTTGAGTTGTTCGTCAGTATTAGTGAATATGCCTTTGATACCCTTCTAAATTTAGATTTAAATGTTTCCCCATCTATTTATATCATTAGATATTATTGTTGGCTCCTCTTGCTCATAGGCACAATTTTCCAATTGATCGGTTAAGGAGTTGGATTCTCTGTAACAATAACGAAGGGAAATGTCTTGGAGGCTATCTATGGTGGCCCATATGGCATTAGCAATGCTTAATTTCTAGTTGGAAACCTTTCGAGTACCAATTGCATTTATACAGATTTGTGAATCCCCTTCAATATCAATGTTATTTAGTTTCTTTTCTTTGCAGAGGTTCAATCCCATAAGTAATGATTGAAATTTTGCCTCATTGTTAGTGCAATATGGTAATTTTTTGGAGCTAGCCCACAAGATCATGCCTTATCATCTTTGATTACAATCCCATGGTAGAAGTCCTAGGTTTACAATGCGTTGCTCCATCAAAGTTGAGTTTTAAGCCGCCTATGGGAGGGGGATTCCATTTCAAGTTTCCTCTCTTTCTTTCCTTAGAAATATGTGGGCCAAACAAGAAATAGGTAGGGGAGGCCTTGAGGAGACTCCATTTTTTCATTATCTTATCATCCTAGATATTGAATGGTTTAGAGCAACCATTGTTTAATTTTTGTTTTTCCATGAGAACTTCACATATGCCAATTTCTATTTTTCTCATGACCTCTTCTGCAAACGATTCTCTGTCCTTGAAGATCATGACATTTCTCTCTCCATAAGTCCTATAGTATCATTGAAGGACCAGTTATCCATACTCCTTCCCATAATGAGTTCCTTTTTGTGGCCATGCTTTGAAATGTGCCAGAATGTCGTTGGGAAAATACTAGACCATTCACAACAGTTGGAGAACCATTTCCAAATTTTTGAGCATATGAATAATTTAGGAGCAAGAGGTTGGCATCCTCCCCTGCTTCTTTACATAGAATGCATCTGGAGGGACTATTGATCCCAATTATCATAAGTCTATCCCCTGTCAAACGCTTATGAATTGCGGTCCATGTGAACGTGCCTGCTTTGGGAAGGCACCATGGACTCCAACATAGTTCAATCGGCTAATCAAGACTTTGTTCCATTCTTTTTTATAATTTATATCCCAATTTGATTGAATACTTACCAGATTTAGCTCCTATCCATACGATTTTGTCTTTCCTTTCATTTATGGAAAAAAATCTTTTATCAAGCTCTTGTTTTAGAACTACCTTCTGCTCACTAGTAATCAACATATCCTCTAGTGACGTCCACTTCTAATGTAATTTTCCCTCCTCTTCGTTACAACAGAGGTAATCCCTCACATAAGGGCCCCATTTCTCATTTAATATTTCCATGTAGGATTGCAGTCGGTCTTCAATATTCATGGCCAAGAATCCATTCCAAGACTCCTGCCAGAATAGGGCTTTTCTACCATCACTGATGCTCCATGAGAGATGATCCATTATGATATGGTGAAACTGTAACATTAAATTCAAGATATGTGAACCTATTGGGGGATTTGGGTTTGTTAGAATCCATGAGGGGTCATTGGAATCTAGATACTTATGCTACAAAATTTGGCACCACCTTGCATTAGGGCATTCATACATTCGCCATATAAGTTTTGCCCCCAATGCGAAATTCTTCTTTTTGATTTTCCCCAAACCTGCGCCACCATCTTTTTTTGTCTTTATATGGCGTGTCTCATCCAATAAGGGGAATCCATCTAGTCTCATTTTAACCTTCCCAGAGGAACTTCTTCATTATTACTTTGAGCTTTTTATTTGTTTTATTTGTTATTTGTGTACTGGATAGGAGATAAATCAAGATAGCCAAGAGCACTGCATTTACCATCATAATTTTCCCAGCCAGAGTGAGCCATTTTCCTTTCCATGAATAACTTTTAGTTGGCATTTTTTGATTGTGTCCTCCCAGAGATTAGTCCTCATGACTCCCTTGAATAGGGGAATGCCAAGATACCATCCTAGGATATCTGCAGGAAGGAATTCAAGCATAGCTAATATTCTATGTTTGATACTCTTTTTTGTATTAAAGAAATAGATACATAATTTATTTTTGTTTATTTCTTGCCCATATGCAGTTACATACCTGTCTAGTATATCTTTGATCGTCGTGGCTTCTTGCAGATTTGAAGTTCCATACAGAATGGTGTCATTTGCAAAATGCTGGTGTGTGAGAGGAGGAATATTTTTTGCAATGTGTATACCATTCCAAACTCCCATATCCACCTATCTTTTTATTGATCTTCCTAGTGCCTTTGCCATATGATAAATATAAATGGTGATAGGGGGTCTCCCTGACGTACTCCTCTTATAGGCATGAAGAAACCGTCGGACAACCATTGATCAATATTGAATATCGAACAAATGATATGCAACTGAATATCCATTCAATCTAGTTCAAATTGAAACTAAAGTCTTTCAAAATGCATGTCAAAAACCACTAATCCATGCAGTCATATGCTTTACTAATATCCAACTTGTAACAAGCCTTCTCATATTACTCGGAATTACACATACAATTTACTAAGAAAGTAAAGGAACATGATAAATATGAGTGAATTATATATATATAATTTGCATAATCTCAAAGAAATAAAAGCATATCTTTTCTGAATATTTTCAACCTTGAAATTACAACATATTCAAAGATAGAATCATAGTGAATTCATTTCACTTTACATTTACAAATATTTTGCACTTGGAAGTATGAATAAGTTTACATAATTTTGACCATCATAAGTCATAACATGAAGTGTACTTCATCTAGAATCTTGACATCTATCTCACAAGTCTCAGTGAGTCTTCTGTTACAAAGGGAGAGCATCATCTGAGTGTTTTACCTCCAACCGCAGACTGACGGTCCCCGCACACCTTCCTTCCTGGAAGTGGCCCTACCCTTCACGAAGACTATTGACATAAAGAACTAACAGGTTGCCATCTAAGTCCTAGTGTTGTGTCCTACGTAACTTAATCGACCATACAACTCTAGACAATCTTCTAGCTAAGTATGATCATTCTAACTGGTCACACCATCTAGACACTGTGAACTGACTAATGCATGCAGAGATAAATGCATCACTTTGGCCAAAGTTTCTATATAAATAGACATTTACAATAAACATAGTCATGTGTTCACACACCTCTAACTCGACTTGGAAACTATCTCATCCTACAGTTTGACTTTCTTCACTTAGTAACTCAAGACACAAAATTGTCTTTACTATATTCAAATTCTAGTCAATCTGACTTGGAACTAATCCTTAATCTAGGATATACATGTAATATATAGGTTTAGGTAATTTTAACCTTTTAGAGAGTCCCCCTTTGCATACTTGCAATTTTCTAGGGTCTATGACCTCCTATCACTCTACTCACCGACTCTAATATTAAACACTTTTGTGTTATAAGTCAAGTTTTGACTCTATCAAGAAATCACTTAAATTTAACAAAGTACTTCTTAGACTCTTTCTAAATTGAACTATCTAGCTCTATGGTTTCTCAACCATTCACTGTCGACCATAAAATATAAATCAATATCATATCCAACTTAAGAGTTTTAAGTTTTCTAAACCCTTCTGGGTTGATGCTTAGGTTTTTACATGGAAATGCCAAATAGCCTTACTTTCCAAAGACAAGAACATATATATATATATCATGTTATACAAACAATGCCAAGTATAACATGGAAACAAATACCTCTAGTCTTCCCTAGACCACTTGGCATTGTTTGTATAACATGAATATATATATATATATATATATATATATATATATATATATATATATATACACGAGGTATATCCTCCTTCATATAATATCTTAATGTATATATATATATATCATGTTATACAAACAATGCCAAGTATAACATGGAAACAAATACCTCTAGTCTTCCCTAGACCACTTGGCATTGTTTGTATAACATGAATATATATATATATACACGAGGTATATCCTCCTTCATATAATATCTTAATGAATACTATCATTTTCATATCTGATCTTTTGAACTAAGTCAATCTTTCAACCTAAATAGGTTTGAGTCTTAAAAGATAATAAAATACTTTTGACCTCTTGGTCTAATTAAGTCCACTGACTTTCAATTTAAGATAGGTTATGAACTCACATATATAACATCCTTTGTATATATGCCACATAAACCTTTATCAACAATTATAAGTACAATCATCATAAATGATTTGAGTTTCGAATCTCCCAACTTACCCTACTCATAGTTGGTTTTACCAATGATGTTGAGCATTGAGTTAACTTTGTCTTCTATGTACTTCACAATAAAATAAGTTTAATTACACATATGTTATGAGTACTATAATTTTCCAATCTCCTAGTATGCATATACTCTTGAACTGGTTAAATAGTTTCAATCTTGAAACATAAGAGAAGTCAACTATATCTCCTAATATACTATTTCCTTAGATGGTTCAACATAAGTAATAGTTGCTAATCAAAAGGATAACTAGGTTTCCATTTTCTTGGTTTACAGAATTTGTTTATTGGCCCTGCTGCCCTGCCACAGCTATGACAATACTAGCCTAGTCCTGGCCATTAATTGATAAGCATTTTAATATTTTTAAGAGAGGAATATTCAAAGAATAAGTCAACCTTACATTAATATTCACCACTCTATTTTAAGGTGTTTCACATGACATCAATTCTACGTACTCTAGAGTAAGTGAAATCCTTTCACAAAATCTTTAGATTGATACAATAAATCTAAACAAAACATTTAGAGGAGTATATCTAACTTTGTCTAAACGTCTCTGCAATCTTGGGCCTCTTAATCTCCAAGTTTAAAACAAGGTTCTCACCAAGTCCAATCCAAGCTTTTGAATACGTTTAACTTTATAACTAGAGAAGAGTAAATTCCTTACACTTTATTTTTCAAAGGAGAAAACTTTAATTTAGTCTCCTCTCTATTTTCATATGGTAGATGTATACTCGATTCTTGTTTGACAGCTACAAGAACTCTATAAAAGTTTGAAAAATAAAGTTAGAAAACAAATTTCTAACAGAGTGAGTCTCTTAAAAAAGACAAAGGTAGTCCAATCAATTATATACCTCAAAGCCAGTGAGTTTCTATCACAAATTCAAATGAGTATAAACAATATATATCTACTCATATAAATTATCTTGAGATATAAGTCTATCTCAGTCAAAACTTGCTCATCTTGATTTCTACAGTAGATCTATACAATCGGCTTTCAAAGAAAATAGTTTACTAACTCTCTTAGCTGAGATATAGCACAGTGGTTAATATAAGATCCTCTAATATCATGTATACTCCATTGATAAACTCTTTATATTTACTCAGTTAGTCTATTCCTTCAACTGATGCTTACAAACATATTGACAGAAAAAGCTTATAGGTACATTCTTAGTCTGCAATCTATGTAGTTCTCCAACAATGGTTTCTAACAGAACACTCTAAGGTCAAACTCTTTGTACTTTTACTTGAATTTATGACTTCTTTATAAAACAAAGAAATAAACTACGTGGAAATATAGCTTTAAAAAATCTCTTATACTTCCCAGATCAAGCAAACTATATACTTCTCTTAAGTTTAAACAAGAATACCTACACAAAACTTAGGAAATACTCTCGTAAACATGCATGTATAGTTTGGTACACAGAGTACCTTGATCATGGCTGAGGTTTGTATAGATTCATGGCCTCTACACCATAGGGATAATCTAAAACTATCGACTAGAGATATACATATATACTCTAATTTTTATCTGTCATATAAATACATATAAACACTCTTTACTATTGGCCATATAAATACACATAGACACTCTTTACTATTGGCCATATAAATACACAGAGACACTGTTTACTATCGGCCATATAATACACAAAGGTTTATATATATATATATATTGGCCTCATAAAACACAAAGGTTTATACATTTTTGTCGGCCTCATAAAACAGAGCCTCACTATGTATATAGACCTCAAATCAAACACAGCCAAATGAATAAATAAAATGATTCTATTGTCTAACCAAGCTAGTCTCTTTCTATACAGGTACCCCTGTTCGAAACTAAAAACAACAGTGGCTTCTCGTAAACAAACAAGAGATATCAAAACATATAAAGAATTTTATTCAACGAATAGGATTTAAAACCTCTATTCATATCCAAATGGTTTTATGTATATATATACACACAATGTCTCATACATCCTTTTCATATAAACATTCTTAAAAAAGCTAATATGATACAAGCTAGGAACCAAAATATACTTACCTGTAAACTCTTCTACATCTAATAGAGTTGCTCGCTCTCCAATTCTCTTCCTGAGTGATAAGTCCTTCCCAGATCTATGCATTCCTTGGAATAGGACAATGCATAACTTTCTATGCAAAGCATTCATAAGAACATCAATTCTTGCTCTGCTATCCACCACTCGTGTTATGTTTTATAGAGAATATGCCACAGTGATTAATAGATTCTATTCTCTATAACCGTCGGATTCCCTCCTAAAGCATTGCTAATAAAACTCCCACGAAGGCATGCAACATTGGTAGAGGTAATGGTCATAATAAAGACTTGACCATTCCACTTTCTTGTGGAGCCTATGGCAGATTTCGTGCCTACTAACATGTTTTACTCGCATGCAAACAAAATAGAGTAGTTGGTCTTAATGACCACTCTCATACTCTTCCTTTCATGAGTGCATTCTTCATTGCCCACGTAAATCATGCAGTGGATCACAAAAAATGTCACTTTACCACGATACTATGTGGCTCTTTGACAACATTACATACATTTAACCTTATAAATAATACTTAAATAGATATAAACAACATAATGTAGGTATATTCAATGTATACTTACATTGTTCCTATCACTTGAGAAGATTACGAGAATGGGGTTGAGGTATTCTCCCCCTCTTGATCTTACGTAAACACAAACAAAGATGGGTCATCAATCAGAAAAGTTATTGGAAAACACCGATAATGAAGTAGTTTAACTACTAATAATATTATCTATTGAATATAAACTATATTCATATCAAACAAGGACTAATGAATATTGACCATTTCATGTCGATGGTCAAACTTCCTGACTTGGTTTACAACAAAACATAACTTAGTGGATCTTGTCGACAAATCAACAACTGTTGAATCAACACCAAACTTAAACTAGTTGGGTCGAACACAACTTACCCTACTCGATGAGGGTTCACTAAACTATATAAGCACAAGACTAAGATGGCAACAACCCATTCCTTTCCATATTCACTTCTCTTCGATGATGCTCTCCTTCTCTTTCATCAGAGGGTGGAAAACATGTTTCTTGAATACAACTTGTAATCACCAAATTGGGATTAGTGTATCATTAGTTAATCTATAAACCTTATGAATAAATAATCACATATCAATTCTAATCATATAAACATAAACTCATGATATCATTGATTTTTCCTGACATTTTCACTAAACATCAAATCATTAAATCATGCATAATCATCTACTAATTATGTGCAAGTAAAAAGTAAAACTTAGTCAAAATTTGGGATGTGACATATCTCCCCCCATAAGACTCATTGTCCTTGATGATCCAATGTATCCAAAATAATAATAAGATAAAAAAAATTGTTCAACTTTGAAAAGTATAATCAATGAGGAAATCTCTGATAAAAATCATGGTAATCTTCCCATGTGGCATTAACCTCTGCATGATGGTCCTACTGGACCTTGCACTTAGTAACCTCTCTGTTACGCAGGCGTAGCTAGCGAACTTCGAGCACTTTGAGAGGCTCGATCATGACCACTCATGGGTCATGTACCTGTAAAGCATTCCAACCAAGAATATGAATATCATCTGTTATATACTTTTTCAAATATAAAACATGAAAAACATTACGCCTCTTGGAAAAAGCGTGTGGTGGAGTGATTTTGTAGAAAACTGGATTCATAGCTTCAAGAACTTCGAAGGGTCCTACTTATCTAGGAGCTAGTTTGGAAGACTTTCCAAACTTTATAGAACTTTTCTAAGGGTTGACCCTCAAAAGATCTTTTTCTCTAACTGAGAATTGCCTTGGTGTGTGCTTGGCATCAGTGTAACTTTTATGTCTATCATTTAGTTTCGCTAATATTTTCTTGATCGACTTAATCTATTCTTCCCTTTCTCATAACATCTCTTGACCAATGCTAATCCTATCTTCTAGCTTATCCTAGCTTATACAAATTCAACATCTTCTTTCATACAATGCTTCAAATGGAGCCATCTTGCTAGCAGACTTGTGGGAGTTGTTATACGCAAACTCCACAAGCAGTAGATACTCTTCCCACTTGTATTGTTGATCCATGCAATAAATTCTTGACAAATCTTCTAGAACTTTATTTACCCTCTTAGTCTGACCATCTGTCTCAGGGTGATAAGTCGAGCTTATATTGAGTTGAGTTCCTAATGCTAAAAATAAAGTATGCCAAAATCTTGATGTCATGTGTGTATCTCTATATGAGATAATCTTCTCAGGAACTCCATGCAATCTAAACACTTCTCACACAAAATCGATACTAATAACTTACCACTTCCACTTTGGAATATCGTAAGGATACAGAAGTCCTGCTGGATGTTGATGCTCAGCCTTGACTCTCTGGCACTCTAGGCAACTTGCTACAAATCTTGTAGTATCATTCTTCATTCCTTTCTAGAAATAAAGAGGTTTCACATTGGCTAGGAGTTTAGTTACTCCTAGATGACCTGAATATGGTGCGGAATGAAATTCCTTTCACACAAGGTTTCTTAATTCTGTCAAATCTAGAACATACATCCTTCCTCTATATCTTAAAAGCCTACTCGGTTCAAATATAACCCATCATACCTCGAATCTTAAGGATTTACTGAGAGAGCTTTCTTAAATTGCTCATTCTGCATAAGTACTCCCCTTAAACTTTCACTTGAGGCATCAATAATTACAACAAATTAATTTTCTGAATTAGGAACTTTCAATATTGGTGCATTTGTCAACCTCTCTTTCAACTGGTCAAATGCCTCCTGACACTTTTTGGCCCAGTTGAAACACTTTCATTTTCTCTAAAGCGAAGTGATTGCACTTGCAATCTTAGTAGGGTCTATGGAAATCCCTTCAGCAGATATTATATGTCCCAGATAATCTATTTTTACTGAAAGAAAGTGCACTTAGAAAGCTTCCCATACAATTTATGCTCTCTCAGCCATTGTAGAACTAACCGTAGATGCTACAAGTGCTCTTCCTCATTCTTAGAATAAATAAGAATGTCATCTAGAAATGCTAGAACAAATTTATCCAAGTAATCTTGAAAAACATTGTTTATCAAATTCATGAATGCAATAGGGGCATTCATAAGTCCAAAAAGGTAAAACCATGAACTCATAATGTCCATACCTTGTTTTGAAAGCTATTTTATGAATGTCTTCATCTTTTATTCTCATCTGATGGTATCTAGATCGCAAATCGATCTTAGAAAACATCGTTGCTTTATCATTGCTTTATTGAGCATATGATAAAAAAGATCATCAATATGCGGTAAAGGATACTTATTCTTTATTGTTGCTTTATTGAGCATATGATAGTTTAAAGACAGACACAAGGTTCCATCCTTCTTTCAACAAAAAACACAAGTGCTCCCCAAGGAGAAACATTGGGTCTAATCAACCCTTTAGCCAATAGCTCATGAAGTTAGGCTTTCAATTTCATTAACTCCGTAGTAGTCATACAATATGGCAACTTTGAAGTCAGCTTCGATCCAGGTATTATATCAATTGAGAAATCAAAAGCCCTCTTCGGAGGTAATCTTGGAAGTTCATTTGGGAAAACATCCTGAAAATCTTGAAGGAAAGGATAGTTCTCCAAAGGTACATTTTATTTACTAGGATCCTCTTCTATTTGCGCCATTTTGACTGCAAAAATTTGACAACCTTTTTGCCTAGCCCTCTTCAGTTGCATTGCAGAGATTAGTCTAATCTTGACTTCTCTTCCGAGCCTTGCAAAAAGACTTTGTCTCCTACATCTTCTAGACACTCAACTATTTTGCAAAGTAGTCGACATTGGCCCTATGTCTCCATAGCCAATTTATTCCTAAGATAACATCATAGGAACCTAGGGGGTCTACAAGCAAATTTACCTTAGTTGAGGGAAAAGTAGGAAGATCAATCTTGGCTTCTAACAGACATTGCTCTACCTGAGCTTTAGTTTGGTTAGCATATTCAACTAACCAAGGTTTAGCCAATTTGGTATCATTGTTTCCTTTCTAGCCAAATATGCTTAAGAGCGTTAGCAAAAGTCTCAAAATCTTCCAGCCATGCACCCTCAACATAGTTAAGATGCTTTTGGAGTTTTACCTCCTCAGTTGGTTCTTTCTTAACCACTAACTTGGGTAAGTGCCAAGAAATAGACTTCCTAGCAATTTTCTTGGTTGCTCTCTATGCCATTCTAACATAAAACCAATTTTAAACATTAGCCAAGCTGCTGAATGTTAACGAGTTTTCTCGTAATAATCTCATAGGTCCATGTGTTGAATCCGATAGCTCTAGTACCATATGTAACATGCCTTCTCATATTACTTGGAATTACACATACAATTTACTAAGAAAGTAAAGGAACATGATAAACATGAGTGAATTATATATATATATATATATATATATATATATATATATCATTTGCATAATCACAAAGAAATAAAAGCATATCTTTTCTGAATATTTTCAACCTTAAAATTACAACATATTCAAAGATAAAATCATAGTGAATTCATTTCACTTTACATTTACAAATATTTTGCACTTGGAAATATGAATAAGTTTACATAATCTTGAACATCACAAGTCATAACATGAAGTGTATTGCATCTGGAATCTTGATATCTGTCTCACAAGTCTCGGTGAGTCTTTCGCTATAGAGGGAGAGCATCATCCGAGTGCTTTATCTCCAACCACAGACCGACGGTTCTCCACACACCTTCCTTCCTGTAAGTGGCCCTACCTTTCATGAAGAGTATAGACATAAAGAACCAACAGGTTACCATCTGAGTCCTAGTGTTGTGTCCTATGTAACTCAATCAACCATACAACTCTAGACAATCTTCTATCTAAGTATGATCATTCTGACTGGTCACACCATCTAGACATTGTGAACTGACTAATGTGTGTAGAGACAAATGCATCACTTTGGCCAAAATTTCTATATAAATAGACATTTGCAATAAAGATAGTCGTGTGTTCACATACCTCTAACTCGACTTGGAAACTATCTCATCCTACAGTTTGACTTACTTCACTTATTAACTCTAGACACAAAATTGTCTTTACTATATTCAAATCCTAGTCAATCTAACTTAGAACTAATCCTTAATCTAGGATATACATCTACTATATAGGTTTAGGTAATTCTAACCTTTTAGAGCATCCCCCTTTGCATACTTGCAATTTTCTAGGGTCTATGACCTCCTATGACTCTACTCACTGACTCTAATATTAAACACTTTTGTGCTATAAGTCAAGTTTTGACTCTATCAAGAAATCACTTAAATTTAACAAAGTACTTCTTAGACTCTTTCTAAATTGAACTGTCTAGCTCTATGGTTTCTCAACCATTCACTGTCGACCATAAAATATAAAATCAATATAATATCCAACTTAAGAGTTTTAAGTTTTCTAAACCCTTCTGGGTTGATGCTCAGGTTTTAACTTCTCTAACCCAATACATGGAAATACCAAATACCCTTGCTTTTTAAAGATAAGAACATATATTTAACATGGAAACAAATACCTCTAGTCTTCCCTAGATCACTTGGCATTGTTCGTATAACATGAATAACTATAGTATACGAGGTCTATCATCCTTCATATAATATCTTAATGAATACTATCATTTTCGTATCTAATCTTTTGAACTAAGTCAATCTTTCAACTTAAATAGGTTTGAGTCTTAAAAGATATAAAATACTTTTGACCCTTGCTCTTCTTAAGTCCACTGACTTTCAATCTAAGATAGGTTATGAACTCATATATATATAACATCCTTTGTATATATTCCACATAAACCTTTATCAACAATTATAAGTACAATCATCATAAATGCTTTGAGTTTTGAATCTCCCAACTTGCCCTACTCGGAGTTGGTTTTAACAATGATGCCGAGCATTGAGTTAACTTTGTCTTCTATGCACTTGGTACTAAAATAAGTTCTATTACACATATGTTATGAGTACTATAACTTTCCAATCTCCTAGTGTACATATACTCTTGAGATGGTTAAATAGTTTCAATCTTGAAACATAGGAGAAGTCAACTATAACTCCTAATATACTCTTTCTCGAGATGGTTCAACATAAGTAATAGTTACTAATCAAAAGGACAACTAGGTTTCCATTTTCTTGGTTTACAAAATTTGTTTATTGGCCATGCGGCCCTGCCACAGCTATGACAATACTAGCCTAGTCATGGCCATAGATTGATAAGCACTTTAATATTTTTAAGAGAGGAATATTTGAAGGATAAGTCAGCCTTATGTTGATATTCATCACTCTATTTTAAGATGTTTTACATGACATCAATTCTATGTACTCTAGAATAAGTGAAATCCTTTCACAAAATATTTAGATTGATACAATAAAACTAAACAAAACATTTAGAGGAGTATATCTAACTTTGTCTAAAATTCTCTGCAATCTCGCTCCTCTTAATCTCCAAGTTTAAAACAAGGTTCTCACTAAGTCCAATCCAAGCTTTTGAATACATTTAACTCTATAACTAGAGAAGAGTAAATTCCTTACACTTTATTTTTCAAAGGAGAAAATTTTAATTTAGTCTCCTCTTTGATTTCATATGGCAGATGTATACTCTGTAACGATCCAGACATATAATAATGGAAATAATATAATGTAGAATATAGATCTCACACAACACAAGAGATGTTTGTGGGCCAATATGCTCTAATATCCAATATATGTGGAAATAGAATAAACCCTTGAGGTAGGGTAACACCATACAACACTCCTTATGGAAGAAGCCACTCCACGCTATATCTCCAAGAGATCTCCAATACAATATCATACTCTACACATATCTTATAATGATATTCTCCTCCTATATAAATACCACCTCCTAATAACATAATGGAAGGGTAATCCTAATAAGGGCCTACTCAACTCCTGATACAATTCATTATACCAGTTATCCATAAGACCTAATATAAATAACTTAAGGGATGTGTGCCACATGTCAACATCTCCATCCACCTAAATACATTATAATATCATATCCCTAGGTACATAACATGCCATCCCTCCTTGACATGTTTCATCCCTGAAACATGAGAAGAAGCCAAATAGTAAGACTGTCGCAAGTTGTTATGAATGTTCCACCATGACCAATCATCCAACCATCCAAAATTGATCTTCACAGTGGTTTTATCTTGATAGTACCTAGATCCCATCCTTGATTCATATTTTTTTGCACCCCTTTGATTCCATTCCTTATCACAATAAGTCCTCCTTTGTTGTCATGGATAGATATGACTTCTATGATACCACCGATTCTTGTAGTTGTTCCTTTGATTCCATGTAGGTCCATAGTGATTTGATTGTTGTTTCCGTGCAGTGTCATGCCTCCATGATCGTTTCCTCCATGTCTCTTGTCTGTCTACATGATTTGGATGCCTATATATTGCACCCTTTGCTACCACTGGAACCTTCTCCAAATCTTCATCATTTTTTCCACTTGTTTTGTTGGCTCATGAAGAAAATTACTTGTCTCCTCTTTTTTATCTACATCTTGCTCCTCTTGCATGTCCTCTGATTCATTGATGCAATCTTTAGTAGATTCTTAAACTTTCTCTTTCTTGACATTATTTTGCACTTCATTATGTGTAATATCCTGTAGTGTAACTTTTTTCCTCTTATACCAAAGCTTCATGAACTTCTTTTGCACATTGATGTTTATTGTTCCCAACGATTCTAACCAAGGATAACCAAGAATAATATTCATCCCATCCATATCCAACACATGAAAATTTGAATACATGACATATTTACCCATAAAGAGGTTTCAAATCTTCAAAAAATTGAATATCCTTACCCAATGTTTGATTGTTCTTGATGTTCTTTTCTTGTACCTTTAGCTTCTTGGCTAATTCCATGTTGATGAAGTTGTACTTGCTACTAGGGTTTATAGAAATAATAACCTTTTCCTTTTGAATACATCCTTGAAATTGAAGGATTGAATCTTCCTTCCTTCGAGCTAAGGTGCATGTACTTGTATCCTTCATCTTCTCTTCATCATCCTCTTTTACTTCTCCTCCTTCTACTTCTTCTTCTTCTCCTTCTTTCTCTCTTTTTTCTCCTTCATCTTCCTGTTCATAATCTTCTTGTTCTTTCCCTTCATCTTCTTGAGCCCATCTATCAAAGAAAGCTTGTTCTAGTTCATCTAAAGAAGAAATATTGTTATGCAATGGTAAATACCATTTGTAAGCTTCACCCATTAAATGTATACTAAAAACTGTTTTCCATAGTATTCCTTGACCATGAACTCTTTTATATTGACTCCACCATTGTAATACATCTCCACTTCCATCAAAATAAGGAAACCCCATTGAAAGTAGGGTTTCTAAAATTTTCCATCCTACTCGACTTTGATTGTATTGTTTCATAATGTTGTGTGCCTCAAAATTAAAAACACAATTAATAGACCCTTGATAAAATTGGGCGAGCTTTCCAGAAATATAAAAATCTTAGAAAAATTCCTTGATTTGCGGCCTAGAAAGTGAATTTATGAAGAACAATAAAATTGCCATAACTTACTGAAAAAAACTCTAAATTCCTCCAAATTAGGACTGTAGGTGTATCACTATGTCACTGATCAACCCTCCAGAAAGTAGAAAAAATCACTTAATTTCAACCCTAGGAGTGAAAATAGTGAAAACCCTAATTCTACAATAAATCCCTTGATTCTACTCCAATTGTGCTCAAATCAGAATTGTAGTAGCTTCAATATGATCTTGAAAAACCCACAAAAACTATTGCATAGATTCACCAAAATAAGAGAGATATGTGCTACTAAAAAAATAATGGTAGAAACCCTAATTCTACTATAACTCGCTTAATTTTGCTCTAAATGCTCTGAATTCTAGATTGTAGTAGCTTCAATATGTTCTTCAAAAACCCTTTAAAAATTAGAAACAATTTGCCAAAATCTAAGAGTTATGCGATTTCCAAAATGACCTCCAAATCAGAAAAAAATTTGCCTAGTTTTTGCCATCACGGTGCCAAGATCATGCTCTGTTACCACTTATAATGATCCAAACATATAATAATGGAAATAATATAATTTAGAAGATATATCTCACACAACACAAGAGATGTTTGTTGGCCAATATGCCCTAATATCCAATATATGTGGAAATAGAATAAACCCTTGAGGTAGGGTAACACCATACAACACTCCTTATGGAAGAAGCCACTCCACGCTATATCTCCAAGAGATCTCCAATACAATATCATACTCTACACATATATTACAATGATATTCACCTCCTATATATATACCACCTCCTAATAACATAATGGAAGGGTAATCCCAATAAGGGCCTACTCAACTCCTGATACAATTAATTATACAAGTTATCCATAAGACCTAATATAACTAACTTAAGGGATGTGTGCCACATGTCAACATCTCCATACACCTAAATACATTATAATATTATATCCGTAGGTACATAACATACTTGAAACTTGTTTGATAGCTATAAGATTTCTATAAAAGCCTTACAAACAAAGTTAGAAAACAAATTTCTAAGAGACCAATTCTCTTAAAAAAGACAAAGGTAGTCCAATCAATTATATACCTCAAAGCCAATGATTTTCTATCACAAATTCAAATGAGTATAAAAATATATATCTACTCATAAATTATCTTGAGATATAAGTCTATCTCTTTCAAAACTTGCTCATCTTGATTTCTAAAGTAGATCTATACAATCGACTTTCAAAGAAAACACTTTACTAACTCTCTCAGTTGAGATATAGCACAATGGTTAATATAAGATCCTATAATATCATGTATACTCCATTGATAAACTCTTTAGAGTTACTCAGTCGATCTATTCCTTTAATCGATGCTTACAAACATATTGATAGAAAAAGCTTTTAGTTACATTCTTAGTATGCAATCTATGTAGTTCTCCAGCAATGGTTTCTAATAGAACACTCTAAGGCCGATCTCTTTGCTATTTTACTTGACTTTACGACTTCTTTATAAAACAAAGAAATAAACTACATGGAAATATAGCTTTAAAAAAGCTCTTATACTTCCCAGATCAAGCAAACTATATACTTCTCTTAAGTTTAAATAATAATACCTACACAAACCTTAGAAAATGCTCTCGTAAACATGCATGTATAGTTTGGTGCACATAGTACCTTGATCATGGCTGAGGTTTATATAGATTTGTGGCCTTTACACTACAAGGATAATCTAAAACTATCGACCAAAGATATACATATATACTCTAAGTTTTATCTACCATATAGATACACAGAAACACTCTTTACTACTGGCCATATAAATACATAGAGACACTCTTTACTATCGGCCATATAAATACACAGAGACACTCTTTACTATCTTCCATATAATACACAAAGGTTTATATATATATTGGCCTCATAAAACACAAAGGTTTATATATTTTGTCGGCCTTATAAAACACAAAGGTTTATATATATTTTTTGGCCTCATAAAAGAGGGCCTCACTATGTATATCGGCCTCAAATCAAACACATAGCCAATTGAATAAATAAAATGAATCTATTGTCTAACCAAGATAGTCTCTCTTTATATAGGTACCCCTGTTGGAAACTAAAAACAATAATGGCTTCTCATAAAAAAATGAGAGATATCAAAACATATAAACAATTTTATTCAACAAAGAGGATTTAAAACCTCTAATAATATCCAATTGGTTTTATGTATACACACACACACACTACGACTCATACATCCTTTTCATATAAACATTGTAAAAAGATCTAATATGATACGAGCTAGGAACCAAAATATACTTACCTATAAACTCTTCTACATCTAAAAGAGTTTCTCACTCTCTAATTCTCTTCCTGAGAAATAAGTCCTTCCCAGATCTATGCATTCCTTGGAATAGGGCAATGCATAACTTTCGATGTAGAGCATTCATAAGAACATCAACTCCCATTCTGCTATCGACCACTCATGTTATGTTTTATAGAGAATATGCCATGGTGATTAATAGAGTCTAATCTTTATAACCATCAAATTCCCTCCTAAAGCATTGCCTAATAAAACTTCCATGAAGGCATGCAACATTGGTGGAGGTAATGGTCATATTAAAGATGTGACCGCTCCACCTTCCCACGGAGCCTATGGTAGATTCCATGCTTAATAACGTGCTTTAATTGTATGCAAACAAAATAGAGTAGTTGGTCTTAATGACCACTCTTGTACTCTTCCTTTCATGAGTGCAATCTTCATTGCCTATGTAAAGCATGCAGTGGATCACAAAAAAAAATCACTTTACCATGATACTATGTGGCTCTTTGAAAACATTACATACATTTAAACTTATAAATAATACTTAAATAGATATAAACATAATGTAGGTATATTCAACGTATACTTATGTTGTTCCTATCACTTGACAAGATTATGAGAATGGGGTCGAGGTATTCTCCCCCTCTCGATCTTGCATAAACACAAACAAATATGGGTTATCAACTAGAAAACGTATCGAAAAACACCGATAATGAATTAGTTTAACCACTAATAATATTATCTCTTGAATATATACTATATTCATATCAAACAAGGACTAATGACTATCAACCATTTTCATGTCAACGGTCAAACTTCCCGACTTGGTTTATGACAAAACATAACTTAGTGGATCTTGTCGACAAATTGATGACTGTCGAATCAACACCAAACTTAAACTAGTTAGGTCGAACACAACTTACCCAACTCAATGAGGGTTCACTAAACTGTACAAGCACAAGACTAAGATGGAAACAACCTATTCATTTCCATACATCTATTCACTTCTCTCCGATGATGCTCTCCCTCTCTTTTCTGAGAGGGTAGAAAACATGTTTCCTGAATACAACTTGCAATCACCAAATTGGGATTAGTGTATCATTAGTTAATCCATAAACCTTATGAATAAATAATCACATGTCAATTCTAATCATATAAACATAAACTCATCATATCATTGATTTGCCTTGACATTTTTGCTAAACATCAAATCATTAAATCATGCATAATCATCTACTAGTTACGTGCAAGTAAAAAGTAAAACTTAGTCAAAATTTTAGATGTGACACAACTTTAGTAGCATATTGCTCTAGTTGGTAGTTGTAATGGAGTGTAATGCTTCATACGCCACAATGATGACATCAATAATGATTCTGCCAGGGGTGAACCGGCTCTAATACTCTAAAATGATGATATGCAATAACATTTTGAGATGGTTTTCTATTACCTTCGATATTCTCTTGTAAATTGTATTGCATAGTGATATCAAGCAGAAATCAAAGAAAGAGATCAAGTCTTGTTTCTTTGGGATTAAATCTACAAGCGTAGTATTTATGTCCTTTACTACACATTTGGATTTCTCAGAGTCTTTGACCATATTCCAAACCTTATCACCCACAATTTCCCAAAATTTTTGGAAGAAGAGCATCAGAAAGCCATCTGGACTAGGTGCCTTATTTGGGTGAATTTGGAACACTGCTAATCTAACCTCTTCCTTAGATATTGGTTCCATACGTATCTTATTATCTTTTTCATTATCAGTCTAGGAATATGATTGAGAAAAAATTTCTGCTGTTCCAGATTAGAAGTATCTATACTTGCCAAAAGGTCTTGGAAATACCTTTCAACTTCCCTTTGTATTATGGTTGGTTCATCAATGGTTTTGAACCATCCTCATTTTTAAAGCTGTGATCTCGTTCTACATCCTTCTACTCTTTGTGGAGTTATGAAATAATTTCATATTGAGATCGGTCTCCTATAGCCATAGCTCCCTGGATTTTGACTTCGAGTAAACTTCTTCTCTAGTGAGAATCGCATCATATTCCTTTGTTAATTCTTTCTCTAGTATGAACTGTGTTAGAAATAAAATAGAAATCAATGTGGAATAATTTCTCATAATTGCAACAACAAGAATTGTGAAGAGAGATAAATAGAGAACAGAAATAAAAATTACACAATATGAAGATATGATTTAACGTGGTTCATCCAATGTTGGCTACGTCCACCAAGAAACACTTGCTCAGATTAGTCTTCTCACAATTACAATACACAAGTATTGTTTGGAGCCATTCTCAACAAACTCTCCTGAATTCACACTTGAATTCACACACTCTATTCACCTTCTCAATTCTTCCTATATTTTACCAGCGAGGTTATGTTAAGAGTGTAGAATATTTGAAATACATTGTAATATGGAAATAGGCTCCATAACATAACAATCCTCCTATGACATCCCATGCTCTAAAATATGGTGGTGAAGGGTAGCCTAATCCCCCTCTAGTCTTTCTTTCTCCTTGAAAATATTTTTGAAAGTATTTATGTTCCACTCCTTTAGATGATTTTTTATTATAATGAGTTTCTTTGCTAACATGAACATTTTTGTGCCTCTTTGTACTTGCACTTTGTCCCACCATTCCTTCATAAGATCTGGTAAGGAGTCACACCTGAGCCACATCTCCTCAAATTTGAATGGACATCTTTCAAGGGTTTTATCATTTTCAATTGTAATTGTCACTAGATAGTGATCCAAGCCTGAGCACGGATCAATGAGGAAGCTCAAGATGTATTCTGTATCAACCAGTGTGGGCTAGAAAAGAATTTGTCTAGCCTCTCGACAATATTAGTGAATCCCTAACACCTATTGGTCCAAGTATAGCTCCCATTTTTTGGAACAAAATCGATTACGCCAAGCCTATTTACAAATTCCTAGAAATCCCTTTGTTGTTTGGTAGTTTGGGAAGAACCCCCTCTTTTTTCAGATAAAATTGTGTTGAAGTTGCCACCCATAATGAAAAGTCCTTATTAGCAGAAGTTATGAAATTTACAATTTTAGACCATACCTTGGATTTTCCTTCTGTGTTGATCGAGCCATAAATATTTAGTAGGGTGAAAGTTGAATTTGAGAAATTGCTACGAACCTCCATCTCCATCCAATTGCTTGATTCATGGAAGATATTGATCCCAACATGAGTAGGTCACCATATAATCCCTATTCCTCCACTACTCCATTTGATTGAATAAAGGAACCTTGCCAATCTCTGCACTTCAATATAAAGTTTTTCGTTTCATCAGTATTTAGTTTAGTTTCTTGAAAAATTGTGACATCCAAGTTTAAAACCTACCATTTGTTAAGGGCGTTCAAGCCCTTAATGTTCCATGTGATCACCTTCATTATTCCCTAAGGGAGGGGCTTCCTTAGTGTTGAAAAATCTGTTGATCGAAGCTTGGCCTTTGTGAGAAGCTTCCTCCTCCCTTTTCTGTCTATTCGACTTTTCCCTTTCTGTTTTCCTAATTTCAGATTAGATTTGGATATTTTTGAGGTCATCTGATTTATGAATCTATTCTTAATGAATCCAAAATCCTCATCCTCCATGGATTACTCATCTGTCCAATCTGAGTCATCGTGGTCGCTTTCCCTAGAGTCTGATTGAGGGTGATTTGGCAGGGATCCTGGCTTTCTTGTACCAGGGATCATTGCCATATTATCCTTGTTTTTAACCAGCTCTTCCTCTTACTTTTTGTCTATGGAAGTTGTTGGATTTGTAGGGATTTCCTCAGAGTTGTTTCCTTCCGTTGCTTCTGAATTTTTTTGAATGGGAGCCCAAACTTTTTTCTAGCCCCATGCATTCAATGGACAACTTATTGAGCCATGGTCTCATTTTTTGCAATTGAGACATAAGTGTTTCTTTTCTTCAATTTCTATTTACTGAGTTCAAAATCCCAAGTCTGTGGCCAGGATGATCTCTTTTGGAATGTTCTTTATTGCTATGATTTTGATCCTAGCATACAAATAGGAATTGTCATCCACGATTTCTTCATCAATTTCAATTAGCAAACCCATTGAATTACTTATAGATCTTTTTGAGACATTTTTCAGACCAAAACTCTAGCGGTAGATTGTATAACTTGATCCATATCGGTGACTCAATTAGATTACAGTCTAATAGATTGGAATTAGAGAACCAACATTAGATGTACAGAAAGTGATTTTCATCCTTCCATCCACCAATCTTGAGGATACATAAGCAATCTTCTTTGTTTAAAAAAATTGTAATAAAGAAGCCTTTCGGTAGGAATTTTAGATCATAGGTCATCTGCCAGTGGTATTTTCCCATTCTATGATTTCATTTTTGGTTTTCCTCTTTCCAATGAATTATCCTATGATCACATTTTCCTTCAACATTTGTAAATCCAATTCCATTTCAGAAGAAACATTGATCTTCAATTGTGCTTTGCAACATGCCATCTCTCATTACCCAAAATTAACCAGCTTAATTACCATTAAGTACAAGGTCATGATTAACATAAACATAGTTAAGCAAAGCAATAATCTATATCATAAGCAAATTCAATATGCATATCTTTTCTAGATATTTCAAAACTAAAATTTACAACAATTCCAAAGATAACATACTAGTGAATTCCTTTCAGTATACAATTACAATGTTTTCTTCATAGCATCAATATTAAGGTTACACATAATGTTTGACTATCAAGTCATATAAAAGACTGTACTATATCTAGAACTTTGACATCTGTCTTCATAAGTCTTGGTTTGTCTTCTGCTTGGGAAGGAGAGCATCACTCGAGTGCTTTTCCTCCAACCACATACCGGCGGTACCCCGCACAACTTCCTTCCTGGAAGTGGCCCTACCCTTCACAAAGGGTATAGATATAAGGAACCAATTGGTTTTCCATCTGAGTATCTGGTGTTGTGTCCTTCATAATACTTCATTGTCATACAACTATAGATCCACTCCAACTATGTATGACACTACTGGAAGCATTATGCCATATGGAGCACAGTGAACCAACTAATGCATGCAGAGACAGATGCATTACTTTGGCCAAAGGTTTATATACATATACGTTTCGCAATGAATGTAGTTGATTGTTCACACACCTCGACTTGACTTAGAAGTTATCTCATCCTACAGTGATCATAATTTGATCTCTCTAGATCATAGAAAATATGGGTTCAATTTACCCTTAGTCCATCTAGCTTGGACTTTTGACTCCGATTCTAGGAGTGCGTTCATTATTTGTTTTGTGGTATTATGCAATAGGGAATTATGTGACTCCACGTCACCCTATTCCCATACTTTCCTTTGCAAGATCATGGTTTCAATTTTTAAGGCCAACCCCGGTCTAAGTTACTATGGTTACCTTATTTCAAGGTTGACATCAATTCACATTGATTATATCACATATCTTTATGGTCTAATAAGTAGACAATAGAAAATAGTCTTTTAGTCAAAACAGTTCAAAGGGTTCTTGATACCCTATACTTCATTCGTGAAGCATTGCCATTCAAAAAGAAATGAGACCATAATATGTTTCCAGTAATGAGTCATCATACTCAATTTCATGTTCTTTCCTACATGGAAATAAAATGACAATCGAGGGTTATTCCCTTGACATGCAAGAATTGACATGCACTTAATGTAGTCTCTACATTGTTACCAATAACATCTATTTTTTCCTTCATGGATACTAAGAGTCTTACTCTTATCCTATTTCAAGATTACACTCGAAGGTTTAAAAATGTTGTCTTATATAAGCAAACAAGTGTTTCACTTCTTATTTCATGTGCCTTGAAAGCCACCTTGGCATGGCACTGTCGATGGCATTGAATTTGAAGAGTGCCTCTTCTTTGTATTAAGTGTGGTCATCAGCCTTAATACTATCTTATCTTTCAAAAGAAATAAAAATAGTGGATCGCGGCCTACTCACATTGCTTAACCTTATAGTATACATGGCTCTCAGCCAACTTGATAATCTTTATCATTATACAACATGGTTCTCAGCCAACTTGATAATCTTTATCATTATATAGCATGGTTCTTGGCCAACTTGATAATCTTTATCATTATACATCGTGGCTCTCGGCTAGCTTCATAGTTTTTATCAGACATACATATGATATGATATAAAAACACAGTATTACTAATACTTTGGCCATATAGGCTGTAACTGGTTATCATCACAACCATTGTAAATGATAGCAAGGTATTACTCATGTAGTCAGCCACAAAGGCCTTAAACATATAGAGGTTATTATTTATGATAGCATTGCATTGTATGCACACTCGACCATGAAGACCTGTAATGATATGCTTGCAACCAAATACAACTTGCTAAGGAATATGCTTGTTGAGGTGAGCTCGACTCCTTCCTGTGAGCTCCCAAGCCTTAAGTCTCTTATCTGTGACTTCTATAGGAAGAAAAATATTGCTAATCCTAAACACATCCCATGACAAAAGATTGCTAAAACTCTTTTCTTTGCATGCATTTATTTTCTCCCACTCATAACTGCCACCCTTCGCATTAAAGGTGGTAAGTCAGTCGGCATAGGTCATGCCAACTCGTAGGCATCTCAGCTCCTTAAGGGCCATATCTCCCATTTTAGGAGTATTTGTAGAGTTAATCTTTGGTTAAGTTCACAACACCCTCCACTCACTCCACATTTCGTGGGTAGTGATATGGTGGACAACAATGAATATACAAGCTTAACATATATATAATGCTCGACCACTACAAATGGGTCAATAAGTAATTATGCTTAACATAATATCAATTACATCTAAATGATGTTATAGGATTATCAAAATAACATAAGGTATCACTTAAATTATATTACCATCATTAAGGTGGTATCATTAATATGCAAATATGGGATTGAGTCCTCTCCCCCTCTTCGCCATATTAAACTATAATCAAAATAATTAAACAATAATCATAAAATTAAATAAAGAAATAGATTCGTGAATAAAGGAAAACCTTGATATCCAACCAGGTTTACTATTGACTGCATAAATGTCCTGAGAACTTTATCTAGTCGATTCAACATTGATGACATCGAGAGACCATAAATTGTCTTGCCGATGTTGGTCGAATTCAAAATTGACTAAACAAAGAAAAGACTTATACTCACCCTATCTTGTATGTGTTTGACTTAGTGGTGAATGCAATTTTCAACCTATCTATTTTGTCAACCATGACCTAATTGTACCTGGAGAATCCATCCAGGAAGGACATCATCTGCACTTCGTTAACCATCTAAAGCACCTCATACAATTCTGTTGAGGTCAGATGTCAAGCCATTTAGACAAAAGCATACGCCAGCAAATGCCCTGCTAGAGCCAATCACATTTGAAGAAGTTAAGAAACTCTTAGCAGCTTGGATTATTTTTCCAGTGAGACACTCCACGTGGGTAGCTAACTTAGTACCTGTGAAGAACATAGATATCCATCTATGTGTAGACTTTAGAAATCTGAACAAAGCCTCAGAAAAGGATAATTATCCTCTTCCTTCATTGGATGAGGTGCTTCAGATGGTTAATGGAGTGCAGATGATGTCCTTCCTGGATGGATTCTCCGTGTACAACCAGGTCATGGTTGACAAAATAGATAGGCTAAAAACTACTTTCACTACTAAGTGGGGGATATTTGCCTATAGGCACATGCCTTTTAGCCTAATTAATGCTGGAGTAACATTCTATCATGCCATGGACATTGCCTTCAAAGGACTGGTGGGTTAGTGCATAGTTATCTACATGGATGACTTGACAATGTTTTCAAACCAGAGAGGTAATCATGTTGAGGATCTAAGGAAATTGCTCTAGAGATGTGATCTCTCATATGGCATCTTCTTGAATCCCAAGAAGTGTGTCTTCAACGTCACCACTGGTAAGTTATTAGGACATCTAGTATCAGAGGATGGGATCACCATAGATCCAGATCAGGTAAGTTCCATCATGAAACTTCAACTACCATCCATTAAGAAAGAACTAAAGGCTTACTTCGGTAAAATAAACTTTGTTAGAAAATTCATAACTAGATTTATAGAAATAGTGAGTCCCTTGAATGCCATGCTGAAGAAAGATGCAAAGATTGAGTGGACTCCTAAAGCCAAGACAACCTTTGAGGACATTAAGAAAGAAATAGTTGATGCTCCAGTGCTCAGTAGCCCTAACTATTCAAAACATTTCTACATATATCCTTTTGCTTTTGTTCATACTTGTGCAATTGTGCTAACCCAAAAGAATGAGAACAAAGAAGATAAACTAATAGTTTTTATGAGTGTGCCATTCAGAGATGTTGAATCGAGATATCTAGATGTGGAAAGGCAAACTCTTGCCCTGGTAAGAGCCACTAAGAAGTTTAGACACTACATATTAAGGAGTAGGGTAATTGTTGTGGTACATGATGCAACAGTGAAGATGTTACTAATGCAAAGTGAGCCTGGCGAGAAAAGGGCCAAATGGATCACTATCCTACAAAAGTATGACATGGAGATCACCCCCATGAAGCTAGTTAGAGGACAAGCTTTAACTCAGATGATTGCAGAAACCAATCTAGATTTGATCAGTCAACAATACACATTAGATTCCAATGAACAAGATAACTAGTACTCAAGTATCAAACATATCTTGATCTCAGGAAAGTCTCCAAGAAACATGAAGTCTTCACAGATAAGAACATTGAGAGTAAAATCCTAGAAATACATGATGAAGGGAGGGATCTTATTTAGAAGAAATCACGAGGGGATATACCTCATATGCCTTGATAGGCAGGAAGCTGACAAAGTTTTACAAGAACTGCATGATAGTTTTGGAACAACACATGGATCCTACATAGCCACTGCACACAAAATCCTCAGGGCAGGATATTACTAGCCTCTAATTTTTAAAGATACTATTGAACACAGCAAGCATTGCCACACTTGTCAAATAGCCACAAATAAGGAAATGTATGCTACATAGCCTTTATAGCCAGTGATGGAGATGCATCCCTTTGCACAATGGGGAATGGACTTCATAGGAGCAATAAATCCACCATCTTCAGTTGGCCACATGTATGTTTTAACAATGACTGATTATTGCACCAGGTGGACTGAAGCCATTGGAAGCAAGACATGCACCACTAAGAATGTCATCAAGTTCCTAGAGAATAACATCATCACAAGGTTTGGAGTTCCATTTGCTTTGGTATGTGATAATGCACCTGCCTTTAGTTCTTTGAAATTTTCTAATTGGGCCTTTGAGTATGGTATAACCTTAAAGTTCTCTTCTAACTACTATCCTCAAGGAAATGGATTAGTAGACAAAAACCCCAGAGAGTGGCATACCCTGTTGAAATATGCACTGTGGGGAGATAGGATGAGAGTGAAAGTAGCCTTAGGAAACTCCCCTTACTAGCTAGTGTACGAAGTGGATCCAATCTTACCAGTGAACTTAAAGATCCCCACTCTCCAATTTGTGCAGGAATACCTTGATCTAGAAGACAAAGTAGAAGTCAGACTATTACAACTCATGCATCTAGAAGAAAAAAAGAGATAGAGACATAGATCATTTCTCAAAACATCAGGCTATTGTCAAAAGATGGTTTGATAGAAGAAGCAAAATTAAAACCTTCAAAATATCAGACCTTGTCTTATCTTGGGACAAAGCCCATGAAAAGAAAGGAGACCATGGTAAATTTGACAAACTATGGAATGGTCCCTTTCAGATATCAGAGATATTAGGTGACAATACCTATAGGCTTAAAACTCTATTTGGAGAGGACATCCTGTTGCCTGTCAATGGACAATTCCTCAAGCATTACTTTTAGGCCTAAGTAGGGAAAGTCATAACCATGTAATATATGTAAATGCTTGCTTGTACAACTTTTGCTTGTTTTGTTTGGTTTGTTTGGTTTGTTTTGGTTAGGCAATATGAAACACCTTTTTACTTTAGAGAACTATAAAATTGTTGGAATTCAAGAAAGAGCTACAAATTCTCACATAGGTTGTAATTCCTATCAACTTAACTACTTTGATCCTATCTATGAAATCATATTCATCAATGTTAACTCTTTGTTTTTCAAGGAAATCATCACATGAATACATCTAATAGCCTTGGATTAGTTGAAAGTACTAGTGTCTGTGTTAAGTGAAAAATCTAAAGGTTTGCCCTTGTTACCATTGTAATTCTCGGCCTAACAAGCAAGTGCCCACACCTTGCAAATGAGCTTACAAGATCATATCATTTGAAAATTGAAAACAAAAAAATATATTAAAAATTTAATGAAAAGAAATTCTTTAGGTCATCCAAGTAACTCTACCGGGGCTATCGATGACTGACTGGCAGTGGGGCTCTACTTGAGGGAATTGCAAAGATAAACTTGCCGGGGCTATGCATGCCTGACTGGCAGCAAGGTTCTATCCACGATTGGATTAGAGGGTTAAATCCAATCATGTAGCTTAACATTAACTACTGTTATTTTTAACCTTTCTCAAAAAGGAAATGAATCAAATGCACACACCTAAATTCCTTATCATCATATTGTTGTGTTAATGAATATGATATCATTGGAAAGATTAGGATGCTTATGTCTGATAAGAATTGGAACTTCATGTCCTAATTTATCCTCCTCTCTTGAATTATTTGGAATTTGGTGGTTTTCTTTGGTGGCAAGTTGTTGTGTGGTTACACAACACACCCCATTTTGCCCTAGCAAAATAGGGACCCAAATTTTCTTGCTTTGTTTGACTTGTTTTGCTTTCTTTTTCTTTGGAAAGTAAGGTAAAAGCAATATCAGTTAGTATGTCTAGGTCCTGTCTTAGGCATATCTGGATCTTGAATTATGGATCAAAATTTCAAAGTATGGATTTTCCCCCATAAGGCCTGCCAAATGATAGAGGATGAAATTCTAGGCAGGTTTACCTTTTGGATCATGTGGAAATTCCTTAAAACCAAGAAGTTATCCAAGGTCAAAGTTTTGAACAACGGTCATATGGATATTCACATTTACGCTTAAATGTTCTCACATTCACTAATATCTGGACAAATTATCCTGACCAAGAAGCTTAGAAAATTGATAAGTATAAGTCTTAGTATCTTGACATTCAGATGTGCACCTGTCAAATTTACTCTACCGGTATAACAAAAGCGTCATATGCATGGATATTCATAGTCTGGATATTCAAATCTTAATATCTCGACATTCATCTAATGTCTAGACTTTCCTTAATATCCTGACATTCATCCAATGTCTTGACCTTCCTTAATATCCATATCCTTATGCCCTCGACATATCCAGATCCTGATGACATCATTTGAACTTCACTTGTATAAACAACTAACGTCATGCAGCTATTAATTCACATGGATATTAACCTTGTCGAATATCCTTACCTTTATCAAGCATCTTGATTCTGATGACGTCGTGTCATCTCAATCTATAAAGAGTTTTAACTTCACTAATGTCATATAGATATTTCACATTTTCTTGATATCCATACCTCACATCAACCACATGGTGCCATTTCATGGCCTCACGGGAAGTCTTTCATACCTTCCGCAATCTGGCAGAATTCCTTTCATCTTCCACGTGGCATCTTTTCATGTTCTTGCGAAAAGCTTTGAGCACCCTCTGCAAAGCGACAAAATGCATAGGATCGTGCCACGTCAGCTTCATGCCCCCACCATAGTCCAACTTGGAGACATAGTCCCATGTGGCTCCATTTTACAGCCTCATGGGGAACCTTTTATACCTCCAGTGACCCAATGAAATTCATTTCACGCTTGCCACGTAAGCATGGTGGGGCCCAACACAAGTACCTTTAAGTCATTTTGCCACGTAATGCCATTTCGTGTCTTCGCGGGAAGATCTTGATGCTCTTTGCGGGATGACAAAATCCTTCAAGCCACACACATAAGCAAGAGGATGCCACGTGGTGTGATTCCACAATTCTATGGGTATCACTGTGCAGATGGATATCTCCTCCGTGGAATGGCAGAATACGGTCGTTTGACCATCAACTTTTAGTGATAGGTCACCTGAGTATTTTTGCACCTTCTAGCATGGATATTTCACACCACTAATATCCTGACCTTCAAAATATCCATGCTCCTATCCAACCAATGATATTGAGACATGTGTCCACATGGATATCCTGACATGTTCTAAATTGTTTTATATGGAAAAGAGGAGGAGGGTTGTTGTATGGATAGTTGTGTGGGGGTTTTAGTTTGAATGCTCCTTTCCACTAAACATTCCAAGGGCTTTTCAACTGAGTGCTTCTCCTATCGAGAGGAGAGTCATCTATTAGGTTGGGTTGCCACTTGGTTTTGCTGGGAAATTCAGAAGTTATCACATAATGCCTCTAATTAATGCTCTTATGCTCTTGAAACCCCAATTTAAGCCAAACACTAAGTAAATCTGTGAATTACGACTGATGTTATTAAAATAAGGAAAAGGGCAAAGAACCTTAACTCATTATTTTTCGCAGTTTGGAGAACAGAAATGTTAGGGACAATGGTGATGGCACCCAAGTCTAATGTGCTGCTTTTTCTGTAGAATCCCGATCTCCTTCTAACACTGATTTCTGTTGTAGCTTCAGTTTCTAGCAATGCAGATGTAGAGGACAATGTTGATGGTGCCTTAGTCCACTGAGGGATCTTCTGCTGAATGTCGGAAGCTCTGCAAACCCTGATTATCAGTGTCTTATCTATTTTTGTAGCTTCAGATGCGAAGGACAATGTTGATGGCCCCTTAGTCCAAGCAGGCTCCTCCTTCACGATCTGAAATCTCCACAGTGCCCTCCTGCTCCCTGCAACTCCACTTCTTTAGCTTTAGCAGCCTATAACTTGTAATCACAAGAAGTGTGGGAGGAGGTTGTGGTGTTTAGAGGCTTGCCTTGATCAAGCCTCGGAGAAGCATTCAAGTCTTCCGAACACTTTTGTCAAAGAGAGATTGTGTATCCTTGTGGGATAGAGGCAAAAATTTAAATGATAATGATGATAAAACACAATAGATGTCACCTTGATGATGAAGCTCTCATGAAAGGAAGATGCTCTTCAATGCCATGAGGAGAAGATGTAAATCTAACCTGCAAAAACAAACACAATAACAATGCTATGCTCTACAACACAATGAAAATTACTAGTATGCCTATAGCTTTCAATCATAAACATCTTCTAGATATCTTCTAGTTTGCAAATGATAGCCTAAACATACTTATATATGCAACTACTAAGATTCCCAACAAGAATTTCGTAATTAAAACTTATGATGTCGGCTTGGAACCCAAAAAATAGTTAGAAACCTGACATTTGAATTTAGGGTAGACCCAAAATAGGGTTGGACTAGGGCACTAGCACGCCCTTGTCCACCCCCTGTCTTTGTTCTAGAATCATTAAATTAGCACCCCCTAGGTCCCATTTGTCACAAGACCCAAGGGTTTTCTCATCGGGAGTCCGAATTATCATGCAAGATGCTCTAAATGCAATCTAAAGACCCGGGAGCTAAACCTTAAAGGAAAAAACCCTCAAGGGTGCATTTTTTTGACATAACATTTAGTCCCCACTTTAATGTATGTATAAACACAAGGCCAATACGTGCATTAAAGTAAGGTCAACAAACACAACAAACACGCCAAGCATGGAGAAGACACGCCGAACACATTGAAGACAATAACAAGCACACAAAACACGGAGAAGACAGTTATAGTCAGGCAACACACGGAGAATACAACATTGAAAACACATAGAGCATAGAGAATACAGTTAATGCAATGATTATTTCCTTTTTGATTTTTCCATATGAAATGCAAAATGCAAGTACGAGGAATGTAAACAAACAAATCCCAAAAGAGTGTAGATGAGCTCATCACCACCGATCTTGCACCTTTTGAGAATAAACACACCAAACAAAATCCCAAGGTGTAGAGGAGCTCATCGCCACTGGTCTTGCACCTTGAGAACAAACACGCCAAACAAAATCCCAAAGTGTAGAGGAGCTCATTGCCACTGGTCTTGCACTTTGAGAACAAACATGCCATACACCCACACATGGAAGACACGAAGAAAACATGGCAAACAAGCGATGGAGTGAAACTATTGCTAGGTTCATCACCATCTCAGGCACATTATAGGCACACACTGACGATTGGGCTTTGCCACAACAACTGCTGAAAACACACTTAAGGGTTGAGTTAGTCACATAACCACTCCCTGCCTCGTGATGAGGACTTTTTGAAAATGACAGGATAGTGCAATCTCCTCGAGAAATACACCATCCCCACCTTCCGCAAAAGGGCTTAAGATAAAAGGATATGCTTGATATCCTACCTCCACAGAGGGCTTAGATGATTGTGATTGATTTTTAGATTGTTTAAACATGCTTTACTATCATCTGAAGCAGACATCTTACCTTATATATGGCCCCACCTTAAGGTGGTTGATATCACGTATCGATATCAAGCACGTTAAAGTAGGAAGAAAACACACAAGGGAACATGAGCTCTCACAAAGCCCATGCCCCCCAGAGGTGACATGTACTTTACGATTGCCAAATGTTCCCACAAACACAATTTCTTGCAAGAAAGGTGTTAGTGTCCAAATAATCATGATAAACAATAATGCATATGATCATCTATATGAAAGAGCCATGCAAGGCGAAAGACAAAGTGCGCGGAGAAGCAGTATTGTTAAAGTGTTGTTAGTAAGATAAGATAACATCGACATCAACATCAAGATAAAGAAATCACACGGAGTGATTCCACTAGCCAAGTGTCAGATAATATGTAACAACCCCATCGTCATGTATGGACTAGGTCCATTTTTTGATTACTCGCTAAAGGGACACTAGGTCCGCATCATTATAATATGTTTTTCGTCACCCACCAGCTAGGTGGAAACACTAGAGGAAGGTAAACAATAAATTAGAGAGGAGAACAAGTGCCTTAGGGATAGTCACATAGGAGGGTGCCCCCAAGTCACTAACCGTAATGCTATGTCCGTAAGACACAACACACAACAATGAAAATAGAGGAGAGGAAATATCATTCGGCTTAGCAGTAGGTGGGACAATCACCTTTTGTAAAGCTTCTTGGAGCATTCCATGGTATGTAGACAATGTTTGAATTAAATCCCAAAGAGAGATATTAGTTGGAGTAGCACGAAGCTACTCGACAATATCATATTCTTGGCCACTTTTATGAGTAAGATGAGGTGGTGGAGGGAGCATAGGTTGAGAACATGGAAGAGAGACATACACATGTGGTGGTTTCTTACTTTGCTTGTTATTACGGGTGTTGTATGTGTGAGCAATTATGGGATGTTGCAGCACATTTTGAAAACCTTGATATCTTTGAGAGATTTGTGTTACATAGTTGTAGATGTAATCGGGGTGTCTAGGTGATAGTTGAGCACCTTGAATTGTAATCATCGGTTTGAAGCAAGAAGGTGCACTAGGTGCCCCCCGCACAACCATCTTAGGGATATTGCTACAAAGTCTATTAATGAATATTGAATTAACATTGTTTTCTTTTTGATCACACCCCACATTAATAGGGCTATCCATAGTCTTCTCATCTAAGGTTATTGAGTTTTCAATCAAAGGTGGAAGATCTAATGGATTATCCATAGAGGCCTCATGCACCAAATGATTGTTAGGTGAATAGTCTTTTTGCACCCATGAAGAATCCTTATTGAGAGGGAGCCCTTTATCCACAGGTGTTTCATTTTCCAAAGAGGGTAGGGTAATGTTTAAGAATGTGTCAATGATATCATCCTCTTGTGTTAGTATATCCTCATAGGAGGAATCATTTTCTATGTCATCATCACATATTTTAGCTATGAATTCCAACATGTTAAGAGGAGTTTCACACTTATTATTCTCAATGTGTCTTGTTAAATATTCTACTAACCAAGGGTATGTACTCATGAGAGATATGAAGTTGTCATAATCAGATACATAGTCAAGGGTTTCAAATGAAGAGCATTTAAATATATCCTTGTGATACATAGTTTGTATATAAGTGAGAACATGAGGATTCATATAAGAAATTTGTAGAAACTCTCAAAGTTTTTGACATATGCATGTAAAGATACCAAAGAACAATGAGATTAAGGTGCCATAATGAAATGTATTGTAAAATCAATGTCCAATAAAATCTAGTAAGACAAGACATGTAAAATGCAAAACTATGTGAGAATGCTCTAAAATGCTTGATTTTTCAACTTTTTTCAATGCAAATGAATGCAAGAAGAAGTGTTGTAAAGATTGTAAAGAGGGAAAGCACATGATATTCTTGAAAACAGTCAACTAATGCAAAAATACCTTTCACAACACGCTTTTGAAACAACTCTAGAGAGTTGATAAGTCAAAACCTAGTGAAAATAGGCCAAAATATGCGATTTTTCACCAAATCTCAATACAAAAGAGTAGGGCAACGGGTGTTGTAAGGAAAATGATGATGGAAAACAACTTATAATAGTAATAACAGCCACATAATGACAAAAGATCTGTTACAACATGCTTATAATGCCAATCCAAGTCAAACCCTAGTGAAAATATAGTTAAAATATGCAAATTTTCACAAAATTTCAATGCCAAGTCTCAAAAGAAAGGGTGTTGTACGGAAATTGAGAAGGGGAAGAAGATAATAACCCTAATAACATCCAATTAGTGTAGAAAAATCCCTTACAACATGCTTGAAGTGCAAATCTAACAAGATGATAAGGCCAAATCTAGTGAAAAATGCAAGTTTTCAAGCCCTGGACATGAAATTTCGCAAGGAGGCCACTATGATGCAACACTAACATTAGAAATCAGACCTAATGAGTGTTTTGACAAGGTAGTAAAATATGAAACAAGATTTTGACTACAACCCTAGCTCATGCAAAACTAGGTTTTTATGAAAAATTCATAATTTTCAAGCAATTTTTAACAAATCAAGTATGCAAATGCAATGTAAATGAATTGTGAATGATGAATTTATGTAATTTAAATTATATCTAATGAAAATAACAGAAATTTAATTTAATTTAATGCCAATTACTTCAAATTTTACAAAAATGCAAACCTAATATGCCAATTTTTCAAAATTTTCAAAATTTTTTAATTTTTAATTTTTTGTAATTTTTCAAATGCAATATTGAAAATAATGATTTGAATGATAATGAATTTCAGATATGATGTAAAAATTAGAGAATTAATTGATGAATGCAAACTATGTCAAAAATCAAACCCTAGAATGCATTTTTTTTCAAATTTTCCCAAATATATCAATTTTTTTTGTAAATTTTCAAATGCAATAAGATGAATGAATGTAAATCTATGAAACAACACTCAACAAGGTGCCAAAAAGTTCAAAAAAATAAGTTCACCAAAATGTTTTATATGGAAAAGAGGAGGAGGGTTGTTGTATGGATAGTTGTGTGGGGGTTTTAGTTTGAATCCTCCTTTCCACTAAACATTCCAAGGGATTTTCAACCGAGTGCTTGTCCTATCAAGAGGAGAGTCATCTATCAGGTTGGGTTGCCACTTGGTTTTGCTAAGAAATTCATAAGTTATAACACAATGTCTCTAATTAATGCTCTTATGCTCTTGAAACCCTAATTTAAGCCAAACAGTAAGTAAATCTACAAATTATGACTGATGCTATTGAAATAAGGCAAAGGGTAAAGAACCTTAACTCACTATTTTTCGTAGTCTGGAGAACGGAAATGTCGGGGACAATGGTGATGGCACCTGTTGGTCCCCAAATCAGTAGACAGTAAACCTTAAAGGTTTGCCAATTCTTATGATCAGGTTTACTGTAGGACTTGTCCAACAAAGACGGAAGATTGTTTGTGCTTGTCTCCCCTACACTTCAGGTTTTGCCACACCTAGGGGGTATCCCTTATTCACAACAAAAAGATTTATCCAAAATTGTTGAAGATTTTAGAATTTTTGAGGAGTAAATAAGATACAAGCTTTCCTCGATTGTTTCATTTCTTGTTCTGTAAGTTTATGAATTGTGTGTTGAATGTATTTTTTGCATAAATTTTATTAGTTTCATGTTGATATAAATGAAAAATGCTATATGCATGTGTTCTGCTAATTGTCTGCATGGTTGTATGCGTTCTTCTTCTGAATCTAATAACTAAGGGTTATCTAAGATTCTAGAATATAAGTTCACTGTATTGCATGCTTAATCTTCTACTTCTATTCAAGGAATGGATTAAATGTTTAGGGTTAAGTATGGGGAAGAATGTATTGCAATATGGATGTCTATAAGTAGAGTTAACAAAATACTCTATTTTGTGTGGTGTCTGTAAGGCAGATGCTGATTAAACCCCTTGAAACTTGATTGTTAGTTTAGTTTATAGAAATCATTCACACATATATGTCAATGTGACTCCGTGCCCTGAGATAAGCACTGGTTAGAGTTTGTGTTGAGTTTATGAGTCAGGACCTTAATCTTATAGCCAAGCATAAAACAAAATCAGAATATCATTTATAAACTTTTAGGATTTTAGGAGTAGTTTTTAGGTTTTCAAATCCTCTGGTCCACACCTGAAATAAATGCCAAAGCTAGCCCCTTTGTATTTATCTTACAGTCTTGGTTTGCAAAATAGAGGATTTATCTGCTAAAGTGTCAATACCTAGTTACGGTCAAGATTCATTATATGGGTATTGAGTAGGGACACCCCCTAGGTCTTACAGAGCCTAAAGTGCAGAGGAGCCATTAGGGTTTGTCTCCTGTTCGTTGGCCACTGACCTGAGGTCCTTATTGATAAAAGATGGCTACTTTTTAGGGGAGCTCAGACAATTAGCTAGAAAATAATCCAACACCAACATCACCCAAGTCCAATGTGCTACTTTTTCTGTAGAATCCTGATCTCCTTCCAACATCAATTTCTATTGTATCTTCAATTTCTGGCAATGCAGATGTGGAAGATAATGTTGATGGCACCCTAGTCCACTAAGGGATCTTCTGCTGGATGTTGGAAGCTTTGCAAACCCTGATTATCACTGTCCAGTCTATTTCTGTAGCTTCAGATGTGGAGGACAATGTTGATGGCACCCTAGTCCAAGCAGGCTCCTCCTTCAGCATCTGAAATCTCCACAGTGTCCTCCTGCTCGCTGCAACTCCACTTCTTCCACTTTCGCAACTTGTAACTTGCAATCACAAGAAGTGTGGGAGGGGGTTGTGGTGTTTAGAGGCTTGCCTCGATCAAGCCCCAGAGAGACATTCAAGTCTTTCGAACACTATTGTCAAAGAGAGAGTGCGTATCCTTGTGGGATAGAGGCAAACATCTAAATGATAATGATGATAAAACACAATAGATGTCACCTTGATGATGAAGCTCTCATGGAAGGAAGATGCTCTTTAATGCCATGATGAGAAGAAATAAATCCAACCTACAAAAATAAACACAATAACAATGCTATGCTCTGCAACACAATGAAAATCACCAGTGTGCCAATAGTTTTTAATCATAAACATCTTCTAGATATCTTCCAGTTTGCAAATGATAACCTAAACATGCTTATATATGCAACTACTAAGATTCTTGCCAAGAATTTGGTAATTAAAACTTATGATGTCAGCCTGGAACCCAAATAACAGTCATAAACCGAACATTTGAATTTAGGGCAGACCCAAAATAGGGCTAGACTAGGGTTCTAGCGCCCTTGTCCACTCCCCTGTCTTTGTTCCAGAATCATTAAATTAGTACCCCCTAAGTCCCATTTGTCACAAGACCCAAGGGTTTTCTCATCAGGAGTCCAAATTATCATGCAAGATACTCTAAATGCAATCTAAAGACCCAGGAGCCAAACCTTAAAGGAAAAATCCCCAAGGGTGCATTTTTCTGACATAACATAAATTGAATTGAATTTTGATAGTATATTTTCAGTCAACAAGGGTTGACTCGACCTTCATGTTGACGTCATATGGACATATCCACATGGATATCCATATGGACATATTTTGAACCCGATATTCACATCCTGGATATCCATATCCGGACCTCCTCTGACACTTAATGATATGCATAATTTCCTATAGGATTATCAAATGCAAATAATTAAAATTTGTATGTTTGTTGCAGGATATTGGAGATAATTAAAGCTTGGAAAAGATGTTATGCAAAGAGAAGGAAGGCTAACCAGATGAAGTTGTAGACAAAGACAACTTGACCCAGAACTAGAAGATGCCACCAAGTATGTTGTCTTCCAGCTAGAGGGTTGACTGATTCAAAGATGTTGGAATATTCTTTGCCAACTGTTTCCATAAAATGATTACCAACTGGTGATCATGTGCCACTAATCCTTATCATTGATTATCTTGGTGGGATCCCAACCATTGGATCAATGTAACCACATCCTATCCTTGTTCTATTAAAGGGAGATGGATTGCCATTTGTAAACAATTAGAAGCTCAATTGAGACTAAATTGATGAACTTATGAACACTAAGTGTACATTTTGTAACTTTGTGATTCCCCATGGTTATGGTTATTTCTCAAGATCATATGTAAATATGCATTCTTTTGGCATACTTAATGAGAATGGAGACTTAGATTACTTCCTATTCGTATATCTTGAGTAACCTGGTGGATGATTTATGGATATGTTACTGTGAATTGCTGCACTCAACAGAGGTGCATTCAACTAGTACATGTTGTCATCATTCCCTATTCCATTGAAGATTTGCACCTGTCATGCCTAATTGTGGACTATCCTGGTGAAAACATGGTTTGCTTTTCCATCTCCTTTTCATGAAAGTGTCAAAGCTGCATGTGGATCATTAATCTAACTTCATTAATTTCAGTAAATTTAGAATTTAGTATGCATTACATATTATTTTACCTCATTTTCATAAATAATCACATTAGAACTACAAATAATGACAACTAACAAGCAGATACACATGAATATGTTGAACTCACATAGATAATTGAATATCTTTAGCATATTTGAGCAAATAGCATATCATATTGAAACTATCATGCAAATAATGGTAAATAATGGTAAAGGACAATGAGATATATGCTTACAGGCACAATATTTGAAAGAATTTTAAAGTGTAGAAGTAAAATTGAGTGAATTTTAGAAGAACTAATCAAACTTATTATAAATATGCATAAATATCAGTACATCCTGGCTAGAGATTATAAGATTTGATGCAATTTGTTGAGATACATGGAGATCAGGTATACAGGATAAATATCTGGATGAGATTTCTTTGAAACTAGATGTAAGGTCCCTATTGGAAAATAATAGATCACATCAACCTTTGAGTAACATCAGATTGTTATGAACTAACACACGAAGACTTGGAATCATGAATTCTTTGAATTCATTGTATTCTTCAAGATAAATAGAGGTTTGATTGAGAATTTTATTTCTTGTTGTTGTGACTAATAACTACATCAACAGGGTTCACGAAAGTTTAACTTCGATACTCAAATGACATTCTGATCTTTTCCCAACATTTATTTCCTTCTCCCCTGGTGATACTCTCCTTCCATCTTTGAGGAAAGATTCTTTTCCTAGTTACACTCACAATCATATAACCATGATCAATGTATCATCATTTAATTCATAAAACATTATGATAAATAATCTTATCAACATACAATCTCATGTCTAATGTAAACATCATTCAATATCCATATAATCAATGATTCTACTTGATATTTTCCACAAACATCAAATCATTAATCTATGGTTAATTATCCTATTTACCACATAAAATTAGGATTAAGCTAAATCAAAAGTTGGGGATGTAACATATCTCCCCCCAAAAGAATCATCGTCCTTGATGATTTAATGTCTCCAAAGATCAATTAACATAAAGAAAAAGTGTTTACTCATGTCAGTAAAAAAATTTAAAAGAGATGGGGAAATCTTTGATAAATATCCTCATAGTTCTCCCAGGTGGCATTCTCTTCTACATATTGGTCCCACTGGACCTTGCATTGAGTTATCTCTTTATTATGTAAGCATAGCTTACGTGTTTCGAGCACCTTGATGGGATTGATCACTACCACCCTTGGGTCCTTCACCTATATGGCATTCCAATCAAAAATATAAATATGATTATCTCCTAAAATGAACTTTTTCAAATAGGAAACATGGAAAACATTATGCATCATGGCAAGAGCTGGCGGTAGAGCAATCATGTATGCAACTAGGTTGACCTCTTTGAGAACTTTGAAGGGACCCACATATCTAGGAGCTAATTATTAGGCTTCAAGCAGATTGGAGCAATAAACACTAACAATTATATGCAGATTAAATAACCTAAATATAACAATGAAAAATAACACAAAAGGGATCAACACAGAATTTTAACGTGGTTCACCCAAAATGGGCTACGTCCATAGAAACTTAGCCATCCAATGATTTTATTATCCAGTGTAAAACAAATTACAATCTCGCAAATCCCATACCGCAACATACATCCTAGGTTCTTATAACAAGCTTTTTGGAAGCTTCTAGAATTAGGGTTTTATAATGTCATTTTTCATTTGTCAGTTAAAAAAATTAACTACTGACCTCGAATGAGCAAAAAAAGGGGAAAAGCAAGGATACGTTATGAGTGTATAGTATTTGCATGATTAGTCACCACATACCAAAAATCTCCCACTTGGAGACTGATCAAGCTCCATACCAAACAATCTCCCACTTGGAGACTAATCCTGGATGACAAACCTGGTTGGTTTCTTATGTCCACCATTATCAGTCATCAAGGCCAACAAAAACTGATGAGGAAATCAGTTTCTCTAGTGTAACCGCCTTTGTGAACATATCTGTAGGATTCTGACTTGTGTGAATTTTCTCTAGCTTCAATTATCCATCCTCCAAAACTATCTGGATGAAGTGGTATATGAGCTGTATGTGCTTAGTTTTTGAATGTAGAGCTAAATTCTTAGAAAGCTGAATGACACTCTGTCCATCCATGTACAAAGGGCTATCTTCTTGTCATTGTCCCAATTCCTCCAGAAAATGTTGTAACCAAATCATCTCCTTGCTAGCTTCTGTAGCAACAAAAAACTCAACTTTAATGGTTGAAAGTGCAACAACCTTTTGCAGCCTTGAAATCCAATTGACGGCAGTACCTCCTACACTAAAAACATAGTACTCCTCCTGCTATCAATATCACCCGCCAGATCAGAGTCAACATATCCTTTTAGAGCAGAATTTGTTCCTCCAAAACATAGTTTCTTTGAAGTAGTACCTCTCAAATAGAGGACAATCCATCTTATCGCATTCCAATGTTCCATTCCTAGATTGATCATATACCTGCTCACAACTCCCACTGCATGTGCAAATATCTGGCCTTGTGCATACCATTGCATACATCAAGCTGCCAACTACTGATGCATATAGTATCTTAGACATTTTGTCTTCCTCCTCTTTTGTCTTTGGACATATCTCCTTAGTCAACTTAAAATGACTAGGCAAAGGTGTACTAACTGCTTTTGCATTCTACATGTTAAACCTTTTCAACACCTTCTCTACATACTCACTTTGAGACAAAAATAATTTTCTATTTGTCCTATCTCATGTGATCCTCATACCAAGGATTTGTTTTGCTGCACCCAAATCCTTCATAGCAAATGAATTTGCTAATTTCTGCTTAAGTTCATTAATATGCTACATGTTAGACCCGACAACAAGTATGTCATCAACATAAAGCAACATGATAATATAGCTGCCATTACCCAATTTCTTGAAATAAACACAATAATCAGAATGACATCTTTTGTAACCTTGTTCAACCATAAAACTATCAAATTTTAAATACCATTGCTGAGGTGCTTGCTTCAGGCCATACAAACTCTTCTTTAACTTGCACACAAATTCCTCCTTACCCTTGATCTCATATCCCTGTGGTTGCTGCATGTGTATTTCCTCTTCCAAATCCCCATGGAGAAATATTGTTTTCACATCTAGTTGTTCAAGATGCAAGTCTTCCGTAGCCACATGACTTAGAATAGTTCTAATAGAAGTCATCTTTACAATTGGAGAAAATATTTCATCAAAATCTATACGTTTTTTCTGTGCAAAACCTTTTTCCACAAGTCTGGCCTTATATCTTTTCTTGCCTCCATCTTCTTCCTTCAACCCGTAAACCCATTTATTTGGCAATGCTCTTTTACCTGCAGGCAATTGGACTAAGTCCCAATTCTGATTCTACAACAAGGAATCCATTTCCTCTTTCATGCCTAGCTCCCACTACTTTTTGGTATCTACTTGCATTTCTTCTTCATAACCTTCAGGTTCACCAGAATCAGTTAATCATATAGAATATAATGATGGAGAAAATCTTTCTAGAGGTCTAGTTATCCTTGTAGAATGTCTAACACTTGCAGGAGTTAGTGGGATAACTTGTTGTTGCTGAGCATCAGGTACCACTGGCATTTTATTTTCTGGAATCTCATCTAGCACCACATATTCCTTTTTGGCCTGTTCATGCTTCTTTTGCTACAACTGATCCTTATACATGACCTTCTCATTGAATATAACATCTCCGCTCCTAATGATTTTATGATTTTCATAATCCCATAACTGATAACCAAATTCATCTACTCGATATCCAATGAAGACACATTTTTTAGACTTAGCCTCAAGCTTGGTTCTATTTTCAATATCAACATGGACAAAAGCTTCACAACCAAAGGTTTTTAGAAATGAATAGTTTACCTTTTTACCCATCCATACCTCCTCTGGAATGCCACCATCCAAAGGATTTGAAGGTCCCCTGTTTACTAAATAAACAACGGTATGTACAACATCTACCCAAAAGTGTAAGGGTAGTCCAACATGCAATCTCATGCTCCTTGCACGCTCCATAATGGTCCTATTCATCCTCTCAGACACACCATTTTCTTGTGGAGTTATGGGAACCATTTTATGCCTATGGATTCTATTATATGAATAGTAATTCTCAAATTCTTTGCTGCAATACTTGCCTCCATTATTAGATCTGAGACACTTCAACTTTTTTCCTGTCTCATTCTCAACCAAAGCTTTCCACTTTTTAAAAGTTTCAAGTACTTCTGATTTTTGTTTTAGGAAATACACCCATGTTTTCCTAGTTGCATTATCAATAAAAGTAACATAATAGCAAGAGCCACCAAGAGAAGATACCTAAGCTGGTCCCCATACATCTAAATGCATAACCTCTAATTTCTCACTCTTCTTCTCTTTCCTAACTTTGAGAAATTAGACTCTTTTCTGTTTTCCATGTACATAACTTTCGTAGAACTCCAAGTCAATCTGCTTCAAACTTGGTAGTAACTTTCTAGAGTGAAGGATCTTCATCCCTTTCTCACTCATGTGCCTAAGTCTATGGTGCCATAATTCTATTTCTGTCGCTGTAGCAAGTGCTATAACTATCTCAGTAGAAACAGTTTCTATCGCAACTAAGGTAGAATAAGTATTACCAGTACACAAATACAATGTGCCTACCTTTTTACCTTTAGCTACTACTAATGCACCTTTAGTGACCTTCCAGACTTTGTTTGAAAAGGTAACTATGCTACCTTCACTACCTAGTTGTCCTGCAGAGATTAAATTCCTTCTCAAATTTGGATCATGCCTTACCTCCTATAGCAACCATTCATTTCCATTTTGCAACTTGATTTTTATCTTTCCTTTTCCAACAATCTGACAAGGTTCATCATCACCCAAATATACCTGTCCAAAATCACCTTGAACATAATCTACAAAATATTTCCTATGGGGTGTGGCATGAAATGAAGCCCCTAAATCTATTACCCAGGAATCATTAGCATTATCTAAACACAGAATTAAAGCATCTTGTAATTTATTACTTGCAACATTAGCCTCCTTACTGTCATCATGTTGTCCATCTCCTTGTTTGCCCTTTCGAGACTAACAATCCTTCTTCAAGTGTCTTGGCTTTCCATAGTGCCAACAATTTATTCTTCCTCTAGATTTAGATTTGCCTTTCTTCGACTTCCCTTGTGACTTCCCATGATTTGTTGGGCTTTTTCCTCTCTCCTTTGTTCTTCCCCTATTCTCTACAGTCAAAGCATTACCCCATGTTGAACTCTCACCTGTGCTTTTCTGTCACATTTCCTCACTAAGGATAACACCAACAACGTCATCAAATTTTAAAGTATTTGAACTAGAGACAGAGTTATATACAACCATTACCAAGCTATTCTAGCTTTTTGGCAAATAACATAAAACCAAGAGAGCCCTCACTTCTTCATCAAATTTCACTTTTACAGAAGTTAACTGATTGGTAATCATATTAAACTCATTTAAATGATTTGACATAGATCCACCTTCAATCATTTTCAGATTAAACAAACACTTCATGAGAAATACCTTATTAGAGGCTGAGGGTTTTTCATATAATTTAGCTAAAGCTTTCATCAGTTCATATATTATCTTCACTTCTGTTATATTGAACACCATAGATGGTGCCAGGCACAACTGAATGGTTCCCACTGCCTTTCTGTCCAAAAGTTCCCAATCCTCATTAGTCATTGCTGCTGGTTTCTTGGATTTTCCTTCCAACGGCCTCCATAAATTCTTCTGATAGAGATAATCCTCCATCTGCATCTTCCATAATTGATAGTTTTGTCTATTGAATTTATCTACGTTCAATTTACCCTCATCCTCCATTGCTCCCACTTAACCGTGAGACTCCCACTCAATCGTGAGACCTTCCTACAGATGATAATCAAACACAACCCACTCTAATACTAGTTGTTAGGGTTCAAGTAGATCAAAGAAATAAACACTAACAATTATATGCAGATTAAATAACCCAAATATAACAATGAAGAATAACACAAAAGAGATCAACACAAAATTTTAACATGGTTCACCCAAAATGGGCTACATCCACAGAAACTCATCCATCCAATGATTTTATTATCCAGTGCAAAACATATTACAATCTCTTGAATCCCATACCGCAACATACATTCCAGCCGCTTATAACAAGCTTTTTGGAAGCTTCTAGAATTAGGGTTTTATAATGTTGTTTTTAATTTGTCGATTAATAAAAATTAACTACCGACCTCGAATGAGCAAAAAAAGGAGAAAAAAGGAACCCCGACAATGATACATTATGAGTGTATAGTATTTGCATGATCGATTGCCACATACCAACACTAATTTGGACGTCTTTCCAAACTTAATGGAGCTCTTTTGGGGTTTGACCCTTAGAAGGACTTTTTCTCCCATTAGGAAATACCTTGCGATACGTTTAGCATCCGCATAACTTTTTTGCCTATCATTGGCTTTTGCTAGCCTTTTCTTAATTAGATGGACTTGCTCTTCCATTTTTGACAACATTTTTGGACCAAGGCTAACCCTATCTTCTAGCTTATCCCAGCTTATAGGGGTTCAATACTTTCTTCCATATAATGCTTCAAATGGAGCCATCTTAATTGCAGAATGATATGAATTATTATAGGCAAATTCCACAAGAGGAAGGTAATCTTCCCATTTGTAATATTGATCCATGCAATACATCCTCAAAAAATCTTCCAACACTTGGTTTACCCTTTCTGTTTGGCCATCTGTCTCAGGATGATAAGCAAAGCTTATATTCAATTGGGTTCCTAGTGAGGAAAACAAGGTTTGCCAAAACCTTAATGTCATACGGCATCCCTATCTGAGATAATCTTCTCAAGAATACCGTGTAATCTAAAGATTTCTTGCACAAATTTTTTGGCTATGACTGGTGCCCCATCAGTCAAATTCCCAGGTATAAAATGTGTCGCTCTGGTGAGTCTATCCACCACAACCAGAATAGCATTGTTCCTGTTCCTTGACATAGGAAGTCCTTGCACAAAATCCATGCTAATGATTTGCCATTTCCATTCTAGAATTTCATGAGGGTATAATAGTTCTGCTGGGTGATAGTGTTCTGCCTTCACCCTCTGGCATTCCAAGCATTCAGCTACAAACTTTGCAGCATCCCTCTTCATTCCTTTCTAGAAATACAAGGGATTCACATTAGCCAGTAACTTTGTTACTCCAGGATGTCCTGAATAAGGTGCAAAATGAACCTCTTTCCACACAATATTCCTTAACGCCATTGAGTTCGAAACATACATCCTTCCTTTATACCTCAATAACCCATCTGGTTCAAGGTAAAATCCATCATATTTCAGATTCTAGGGATTCTCTTAAAAGGCTTGTTTTACCTACTCGTAAAACTTATCTCCTTTAGACTTTTGTAATACCTGATTCTTAAAATCAGAATGCATGGAGATCATTGAGGAATATGTCTTCTCCTAATTAAGGAATCTGCCACTTGGTTTTCCTTGGCTTGAATGTATTTAATCTCAAAATCATAATCTGAGATTAACTCCAACCACCTTCTTTGGAAAGCATTTAGATGCGGTTGGGTGATCAAATGTTTAAGCCCTTGATGGTTTGTTTTTAGTTCAAAGGGTTTCCCAAGCAAGTAGTGTCTCCACATTTGCAGTGCATGAATTACTGCTACCAATTCCAAATCATGGGGGGCATAGTTTTGTTCATAAGTTTTCAGTTTCTTGGATTCATATGCAATAACTTGTCCATCTTAGACTAGTACACCACCTAAGCCTTCTCTTGAGGCATCGGTAATGACTACAAAATGACCTTCTGGGTCAGGTACCTTCAAGATAGGTGTTGTAGTTAAAATTTCCTTCAGTTGGTCAAATGTCTCCTGGCACTTGTCTGACCAATCAAATCTTTTGCCTTTTCTCTACAAAGAAGTAATAGGATAAGCAATTTTAGAATTTTTTTTCACAAATTTTCTGTAATAACCAGCTAGGCCCATGAAACTTCAGACCTCATGTACATTTCTTGGTACTGGCCATTCCGATATGGCTTTAATCTTGGCCAGGTCCACAGCTATTCCCTTAGCTGAAATTATATGACCCAAATACTGCACTTCCTTTTGAAAGTAAGTACATTTAGAGAGCTTTCCATACAATTTATGCTCTCTTAAGCTCTGAAGAACAATCCTTAAATGCTGAAGGTGTTCTTCCTTGTTCTTAGAGTAAATTGGAATATGATTGATAAAAACTAGGACAAACTTGTCCAAATAGTCTCTAAACGCACTATTCATTAAGTTCATAAAAGTGGTAGGGGCGTTTGTTAATCCAAAGGGCAAGACAATGAATTCATAATGCCCATACCTTGTTCTGAAGGTTGTTTTGTGAATATTCTCATCTTTTAACCACAATTGATGGTACCCATATCAAAGATCGATCTTAGAAAACATAGTTGCTCCTCTCATTTGATCAAATAGATCATCAATGCGGGGCAATGGGTACTTGTTCTTTATTGTTGCTTTATTAAGCATGTAGTAGTCTATACATAACCACAATGTGCCATCTTTCTTTATCACAAAAATTATTGGTGCTCCCTAGGGTGACACAGTGGGTCTTATCTGTTGGAGTACAAAAGACACTAAGAGAGGGGGGGTGAATCAGTGTCTTATAAAACAGACTTGTTTTTGGCAACCATTAATGAACTTTTACCAGCTATGAACTTCAACCTTTTTATGATGAAAACAAGACATTCATTTATGAACTGTAATGGACTATTAGATCAACTTGTGAACATGAAGGAACAAGACAATTGTTGGTGAACTGTGATGAACCATCAAAATAATTTATGAACATCATATTAATATTTGCTGAATCATGACTATAAGACCGACAAACAATAGAGGCAGTTTTATAACTTTCGTTGGACTGAGATAAGTGTCAAAAATATTATGCATTTGTATTGACACAAAATGAGCATCATGTGAACAATAATATGCAACAGTTAAATCATGAAACAATGAATATAAACTCATGGAAAGAGTATTATGAGCAACATAATCACAAGCGATAATAACACAAAGATTTGACAAGTGGAAAACCCTCTAGGGATGAAAAACCACTCCAAAAAATGCCTCATTGGATTAATCATCAAAAACACCAATTACAGAGCCTCACTGGCCTTTATGTCTCACTAACTACAAAATGCCTCACTGGCAATACAAGCCTCACTGTCAACACAAGCCTCACTGGCAACATAAGCCTCACTGGCAACACAAGCCTCACTAGCAACATAAGCCTCACTGACAATGATCATATTGTGTCACTGACATTATCACTTACAACTTCTCAAAGATTAGATGAAAATATACAATACATAGGGTTTCTCTGTTTCACTACAATCCAGATCTTGACAATCTCATTTATTTGAGACTCAAGAATACATAATCAAAATTGTGCACAACTTAGAAATGTTTTTGCATTTCAACGCACTGCTATTGTCTCAATGATAGTGTAAAATACAGTATCATCAATACGACACCAGGTGTTTACATCTTATGCTTTTTTATACTTTCTCACTGCCTTTTGGTATTTCATTGAACAATTTGTATGAATAACTGAAGTAGTTAAACTGTTGAAGTAGTTTTCTTTTGAACTCATAACTGTCAAGGATATGTGGTTGAATAGACCCATTTGCGTTATGAAAAACCTTTTACAAATAACCAAAGTTTATTCAAAATATTCCATATAGTTTTCAAATTGTTTAATGTAACCAAAAACATAAAATATGTCTTTTCAAACTGCAGTGAATAGCACTTAGCCACATCTGAAGCAGGGTTAGACAAATGCCATCAAAACTATTTTCAAACATATTTCATGAAACCCTAGCATCGTATACATGTGGGTAAAAAAGAAATAACCTTCAAAAAACTGTTTACCAGATTTCAAAACTGTTTGCCATTCTCATAATTATTATTTTTTCAACAAGAGATAAGTGAAGTGTATGTGACAACAAACCCTAATCACAACCTTCGTGGTTCACAATAGAGATTAAAGAAAGTTTCATGAGCCAACAACCATAATAAAAAGTCAAAGACTTCACCATACTAAAACCAAAGCTCAAAGTCAAAAACAAAACTCTGCAGATTTAAACTGTCACAACCTCAGTGAATAAACCCTTTAAGATAAGTCAACAAAATGATCTTTCAATTGAAACCACACAGGAATAATATCACTTGAATATGCTAACAACTAGAAGTTTTGCTATGACTGAGAGACCAAAAAGAAATAACTGTCAAGCTCATTGAAGCTCACTATAGCTCAAGCTTTGTCAAGTCCGAAGGTCCTCTTTCATCATGACTGAATCTTGCAAGTTTTTGCAAAATATTGAAACCCTAGGTCGAGAGGCATTATGTCTCTAAGTTTAACTTTGCCAAATGAATCAACAAACAAACTTTTTGTGCAGTGTATACATCCTTGACAGGCAGTCCTGATGTGCCCTAAAACACCTAGTGACAATGAATACAAATCATCAACTTTACCTGCTCATTATACCCGATACCTGCTGGCCAGGTTAATGACTTAAGTGGCCCGAAAAACATCTTTGTCCATTATGATTTTTGTTTAAAACAAATTTATAACCTTTGATAATATGATGCCCAATGATATCAAGGAGTGATCAAAATGAAATAATATCAAACACAAGTATAGTCTTTTTGAAGAACCATGTGAACTATTCTTGATGAAGACAACATGAACCTTGTGTTGATGATCAACTGCTTGCATCCTATTTTGACATAAACCTTGTATCATCTCTCATCCTATACCTGATCTTACAAACACAACAAATTCAAGGCATCCTAATGAATTAAAAATCAATATATATATATATATATATATATATATATATATATATAGTATGCAAACCTCTTTGAGCCATGAGCCATAAACATCAAGATGATCCAACACTTCATCATATGTAGACAAGATGAACAAGTTATCACATAAAATCCATCACCTATATATCATCACTTGTTGGATATCATTGCCACACATTATCACATGTTTGATGTCTCTTCAAGACAGAACCCCAACAACACCCAAGTGAACAACATTATGAGAATTATCTGTTGATAACTGAGAGGGGGGGGGGGCGAATCAGTTATCCTAATTATTTCTTCTTTTGAACTTTCTTATTAATCAAAGCAGCATTGAATCAAACAAACAAACATTACCATGAAATGAGAAACACATGACACAGTATTTTTGACGTGGAAACCCGGTTAAGGGAGAAAACCACGGGGTGATTAACCCAAAGATTATTCTCTGTTAGAAGAATAAGGAATTACAAAATGGCACTTGCCAATTAGGGCTCACTGCCCGAGCACACTGCTCACAAAGAGGCACACTGCCTACAAGGAGATACACTGTCTACAAAAGAATGTAATACAATACTTGAACTGATTGGAAGCATCTTCATATGCTGGAGTTCAGTTCCGGTTAGGCTCAGTATACTGATCTGCTGCACTTCATCTTTCCTCTGTTCTTTATTCTGCTATCTTTTCACATACCGGATCTTTCTTACTGCTTCTGCTCTGTTCTGTATTTATTCGCATACACCTTCACACCATTACACTTTTCACAACTAAATCCATCCTCTATATATATCCGCACTAGTGATTTCATTATCTTTCTAGTCGGCACCCGGAATAATCTATCTTCTCACAAACTCTGTTCTGTCGGCTGAATCCTTGCATATCAAGTAATGCAGATCAAGCATATACTTGTAGATATCATTAATCATGTCGGCCAAACATGATTCATGCCTTCACAACCTTTACCATCAACAGTAACACATCCGAAAAATAGTTTGATACTCTGTCAGTCAGTTCTTCCTCTGTTCTCACTGTCTCTCAGGAATCCGGTACTCAACTATTCATATCTTTTTCTTTGTTCATCACCGGAGGCTAAATCCTTGGAATATACTACTCAAGGTAGTCCTCTTGACTTCCCCAAATCCGCACTGCACCAAGACACTTCCTCTGAGAGATCCGGACCAATCTGTCGGACCTTGCCACATGCTCTGTTCTTGTTCACCGGACCACAACAATCTTCATTCTGACTTCCAGTAGAGACACACCATGACTTGCGGATATGTGGGATGACCTTTGTTGCCATCAATGACAACAACCATGAATCCATATAGTGTCTCTTGCCAACATTATCAACATATCAAGAGCATCAATATAGCAAGAACATGAGCACTTGCATGTGAGCATTATCAACATATCAAGAGCATCAACATATAAAAAACATGAGCACTTGCATAGCACTTTGACATCAAATGACAACTGATTGCATCACAACATTCTCATCAATATATCAAGAGCATAAGCACTTGCATGAGAACTTTGACATTAATGACAACTGACTACATCACAACATTCTCCCCCTTTGTCATTGATGGCAAAACCAACATGCTCTCTCCCCCTTTGACATAAATGACAAAGGGCCCTAGAGGCATCACTCCCCCTAAAGATAAGAATCTGGGATCTGATTGCATTTCTATGTTAAAATGTAGAAATTGCTTGAGATTTTGTACTATTTGAAGATAAGTGTTCTCCAATGTACTGCGTATACCATTATACTGAACTTTTAAGTGAATACTAAGCTGTCCTTATAAACCACACTATCATTTGATCTAAACAAATCTATCATTTGTGCAATTAATATACATTCATCGTTGAAGCAGACAACATCACATCCCTTCAAGCACATCAACAACTCAAAATGTAACATGTAAAGCTCCAACTTTGAAGACAAAGAGCAATAGACTCAGAAGCAACACACTGTAAATCACAATGTCCTCATAAACAACTGCTCACCACAAGGATATCATACAATATCCCATTTTCCATTTGACAACAATACTAAAAGAAGCAAAACACTAATTGTCCCAAAGAACATAGAAGAGCATTGATAAAAACAATCTTTTCACAGATGGCATACTACACTTGAAGAAGAACATACGTTGTCTCACTCATTTTCCTCCAATGTTATGCAAAGTTTAGTTTTGACAGTCTTTACAAGGATTTCATGGTTTTAGGACTATCTTTTAACTCACTGTCTCATCTTACAAGACTCAGAGAATATACCAACTTGCAAGATTCCTTATCTTCTACCAATGAATCCCTTGCTGTCTCTTAAGACTGTATTCCTCAATTTTTGGGCAAGGTAATCTTCAAGGTCATTGCAACTCCTTGCAATGTGAACAATGAATGGTCTGCCACTGTCCAAGCACCTCTGTCTAAGACATGTGTCATATGATCATTATATACTTTCATGAGCTAAAAACCATTGTCATATCCATTCCAAAAATATTGTAAATGACTGATCTTTAAGACAGTATGTGAGAAACAAACAAAAAATATCAATAATAAGGATGAAACATTCAAAGATATATACACACTTTACTGTCCTGTTCAAGTCATTTAACTATCTTGACACAATTATTTGAGACCACCGTATACATCAGGATATTACCACACACAACTTTCTTTAAGAGAATCAAAAACATAAAAAATATTGTCATCAATAACATCTCTATGCAACACTAAGTAAATCAGCTCTTGAAATAAATGATAGTACATTGTGTCAAATCTTGTGCTCAAACAGTCTATTGTCTTGTGGTTGCCTTGTATCCATATCCAACCACAAAACAAGTATTCAAGCACCAAACAAAGTGGCCTCTGTATAAGATAAAAAACAACACTACTGTACCACTCCACTGTACCACTGCAAGAAATGAAGGCATTAAACTTAATCAACTGAAAGTATCAAATTAGAATTACTGTATCACATCACTAAGCACTGTATCACAAAGCACTATATCACTTGTTGAAGACATCAAGACCATTGCACCATCATGTCCTTACATGAGTACCATCCTATCCTTGCAAATCCTATATCACTATTAAGAGAAGAGCAAGCATGAAAATCTGATCAAATAACAACAAATCCTTTCAATATGAAGTAAAGATAACTTTGAGAAGGAAGTAAGAATGACTTTGACTGCAACTCAACACTTGTCAATATATGAGCTCAAAGATATGCTGCTCATGACTAATCATATCACACTGATATACCTTTGCTGACTCAACAAACATATCAACCATGAAGATACTATGAAAATACTATGTCATCCACGAAAGCACCTTGTTTAAAAAAAAATCCAAATGACAAATGAAGCACCTGACTCAAGAATATCTATCATGGCATGATGGTAAAGATTGCATGGAGCATGGTAAAGAATGGAATCAACTAATTAGAAGATGAAACCTTTGAAGTAACTTGAGTATTGAAGAAATAAGACACCACCATTGTTTCACATAATGATATCACTCCTCAATAACATGCTGATTGATATTTTGTGATAAACATGAAAGCAATACATATCCTCTTACAAAGAATCAACTCCATATCAAGGACTGCACTGAGATCAAGCAAATTCCACTGTTTACTATTGCCATAGTATTGTCCTCACTACTCAAGATACCATACCATAGCATCAATGGACTGTGAGTAAAATACCAAACATAGTCACTATCATTTCAACTAGATATTGTATATTGTTCAATAAGAACATACTGAAGTCATACAGCTTTGCCAAGTGCTTTAACTGCCATCGACCAACTCTAGATGCAAAACCAAACACATCAGACTCATGACAACCTCTAAGGGGTTTGAAAGATACATTAAAAATTCAACCCCCCTTGATTCATGTTGTTCTGTATGCACTCATGGATATCTCTTGTGCAGTATGCACAAGCTTTGTTTTGTCTTTCTCTTCCACATGTTTTCTTCTCCAAACTTGCATAGGACCTTTATTCACCTTGCTCAAGATATTTTTTTGATTTTGCTTGAACATGTAGCCTTTAGATGGTTTCATAAAACTTCTTCTACACCACTGTGCTTTGTGTCCAAACATATTGCATCTATAACATAAAATGTTGCAATCTAGACCAAAGGAAAGATAGTTTCTTCTATTATAAGAACTCCTATTTACATTCTTGACAATATCATCTCTCTCATGCATTCTATAATTTCTTGTACAATCTCTTGCTCTATGGCCATAAACATGACATGCATAGCAATAACCATGGAATTGAGTGTAATTATACTTGATAGATGGAGGTCTTAAAGACTCATTAGCAACATTAACTTTAGCTTTCTTCTTAGCTTCAACCTCAGGTGTAGCAGAGTGAAATTTCAAGTCTATCTTCTTCCTAGGAGCATTTCTTGTCTTAGAACATTCTCCTTTTTCATAACCTAAACCTGTGGTGTCTTTATAGTGTTTTTTTTTTTCCCTAACATTTCATGCAACTTACTTGTGCTCTCTTCAAACTCCTGATATCTCTTAGACAGAACCTTGAGATCTTCATAATCCTTTCTTAAATCAACTATTTCTGCCTCTAACTTCAGACATTCTATTCTTTTTACTTCAAGATCAAATTTAGTCATATTTATTATTCTTTTGGCTTCTACAACTTCAGTTTTTAGACTGATAATCTATTTTTTAGATTCATCAACTTGACTTCTTAAATCTACAATTAAATTTCTTGCCTCTTCAAGTTCAACAGAAACTTTTGCAAGATCAGAGAGTACCTTAGTCTTGGAATCCTTCTCTTGTTGAAGTTGAACCTTTAATCCTTGGTTCTCTTTTTCAAGATACTTGTTCATTTCTAGAGCGCATAAAAGTTCTCCTTCAATATCCACTTCACAGTCATCTTCATCAAATTCATGTCCATCTTCATCCACAAAGAGGTCTCCTTCTGCATCATCAATCTCAACAACAAAGTCATTTTCTTTATCACACTTTGTGTCAACTTTCAAATGTGACTTAGGCAACAACTCATCATTGGGCTTGACAAGAGTTTGTTGTACAACCTTTTGCTTAACAACTTTCCTTCCTTTATTTCTTCTACACTTTCCCATAGTACTCCACTATCAGGACCTACCCAAGCCTGTTATACTTCTATAGGGAACCTATGCTTTGATACCACTTGTTGGAGTATGAAAGACACTGAGGGGGGGGGGGGTGAATCAGTGTCTTATAAAACAAACTTGTTTTTGGAAACCATTAATGAACTTTTACCAACTATGAACTTCAACCTTTTTATGATGAAAATAAGACATTCATTTATGAACTATAATGGACTATTAGATCAACTTGTGAACATGAAAGAACAAGACAACTGTTGGTGAACTGTGATGAACCATCAAAATAATTTATGAACATCATATTAATATTTGCTGAATCATGACTATAAGACCGACAAACAATAGAGGCAGTTTTATAACTTTCGTTGGACTGAGGTAAGTGTCAAAAATATTATGCATTTGTACTGACCCAAAATGAGCATCATGTCAACAATAATATGCAACAGTTAAATCATGAAACAATGAATATAAACTCATGAATAGAGTATTATGAGCAACATAATCACAAGCAATCATAACACAAATATTTGACGAGTGGAAAACCCTCTAGGGATGAAAAACCACTCCAGAAAATGCCTCACTAGCTTAATCATCAAAAACACCAATCACAGAGCCTCACTAGCCTTTATGTCTCATTGACTACAAAATGCCTTAGTGGCAACATAATCCTCACTGGCAACATAAGCCTCATTGGCAACACAAGCCTCATTGGCCTCACCGACAATGATCATATTGTCTCACTGACATGATCACTTACAACTTCTCAAAGATCAAATGAAAATATACAATACAGAGGGTTTCTCTGTTTCACTACAATCCAGATCTTGACAGTCTCATTTATTTGAGACTCAAGAATACATAATCAAAACTATGCACATCAACTCAAAAATGTTTTTACATTACAACACATTGCTATTGTCTCAATGATAGTGTAAAATATAGTATCGTCAACACCACACCAGGTGTTTACATCTTATGCCTTTTTATACTTTCTCATTGCCTTTTATATCTTTCATTGAACACTTTGTATGAATAACTGAAGCAGTTAAACTGTTTGAAGTAGTTTTCTTTTGAACTCATAAATGTCAAGGATATGTGGTCGAACAAACCCATTTGGGTTATGAAAAACCTTTTACAAATAACCAAAGTTTATTCAAAATATTCCATATAATTTTCAAACTATTTAATGTAACCACAAAGATAAAATATCTTTTCAAACTGCAGTGAATAACACTTAACCACATCTGAAGTAGGGTTAGACAAATGCCATCAAAACTATTTTCAAACATATTTCATGAAACCCTAGCATCGTATACATGTGGGTAAAAAAGAAATAACCTTCAAAAAACTGTTTACCAGATTTCAAAATTGTTTACCGTTCTCATAACTATTTTTTTTTCAACAAGAGATAAGTGAAGTGTATGTGACAACAAACCCTAACCTTCGTGGTTCACAATAGAGACTAAAGAAAGTTTCATGATCCAACAACCACAATAAAAAGTTGAAGACTTCACCATACGGAAACCAAAGCTCAAAGTCAAAAACAAAACTCTACAGATTTAAACTGTCACAACCTCAGTGAATAAACCCTTTAAGATAAGTCAACAAAATGATATTTCAATTGAAACCACATAGGAAGAATATCACCTAAATATGTCGACAGCTGGAAGTTTTGCTATGACTAAGAGACCAAAAATAAATAACTATCAAACTCACTGAAGCTCACTATAGCTCGAGCTTTGTCAAGTCCGAAGATCCTCTTTCATCATGACTGAATCTTGCAAGTTTTTGCAAAATATTGAAACCCTAGGTCAAGAGGCATTATGTCTCTAAGTTTAACTGCCAAATGAATCAACAAACAAACTTTTTGTGCATTGTATACATCCTTGACTGGCAGTCCTGATGTGCCCTAAAACACCTGGTGACAATGAATACAAATCATCAACTTTACCTGCTCATTATACACGATACCTACTGGCTAGGTTAATGACTTAAGTGGCCCGAAAAACATCTTTGTCCATTATGATTTTTGTTTAAAACAAATTTATAACTTTTGATAATATGATGCCTAATGATATCAAGGAGTGATCAAAATGAAATAATATCAAACACAAGTATAGTCTTTTTGAAGAACCATGTGAACTATTCTTGATGAAGACAACATGAACCCTGTGTTGATGATCAACTGCTTGCATCCTATTTTGACATAAACCTTGTATCATCTCTCATCCTATACCTAATCTTACAAACACAACAAATTCAAGGCATCCTGATGAAGTAAAAATCAATATATATAGTATGCAAACCTCTTTGAGCCATGAGCCATAAATATCAAGATGATCCAACACTTCATCATATGTAGACAAGATGAACAAGTTATCACATAAACTCCATCACCTATATATCATCACCTGTTGGATATCATTGCCACACATTATCACATGTTTGATGTCTCTTCAAGACAGAACCCCAACCAACACCCAAGTGAACAACATTATGAGAATTATCAACATATCAAGAGCATCAACATAGCAAGAACATGAGCACTTGCATGTGAGCATTATCAACATATCAAGATCATCAACATATCAAGAACATGAGCACTTGCATGAACACTTTGACATCAAATGACAACTGACCGAATCACAACATTCTCATCAATATATCAAGAGCATAAGCACTTGCATGAGCACTTTGACATCAATGACAACTGACTGCATCACAACATTATCAGTCCTTTATCAAGCAATTCCTGTAATTGAGCCTTTAGCTCCATTAACTTGGTTGTGGTCATTCTGTATGGAGCTTTAGATATAGGTTTCGATCCTAGAATTATGTCTATAGAGAAATCAAAATCTCTTTTATGAGGCAAACTTGGTAGCTCATTTGAAAACACATCCTCAAAATCTTTGAGGAAAGGGAATCTATCTATATCTAATCTTTCCTGATCTATGGACTCCTCCATCTTAACAAAAAGCTGACATCCCTTCCTTTGGGCTCTTTTCATATGTAGGGCAGAAATTTTTCTTAGTTTAACCTCTCCAAGGTTACCTTGTAGAAAAACTTTATTCCCGAGGTCATCTAGACATTCTATAGTTTTGGCATAAACAATCCACCTTAGCCTGATGTCTCTATAGCCAATTTATCCCAAGGATAACATCATATGAGCCTAATGGGGCTACATAAAGGTTCACTTTAGTGGAGAAACTTGGAAGTTCAACCTTAGCCTAAAAAAAACATTGCTCTGCCTGAGCTTTGGTCTTATTTGAATATTCAACTGACCAAGTATTTTCAATGTATCCATCTTTTCTAGGAATTTTACTTTAGACTTTTGGGGAAATAAAACATTTCGTTGCACTAGTATCTATCAAAACTAAAACTGGAAAACCAGATAAAATACTTGTAGTTTCAATGGGAGTGATTTGATATTCAGATTGCCTATTATCCAGGGCTACATGTATGTGTTGCTGGAATGCTGCCTACTATGAGAGTAAAGGATTTCCTCATGGTTGAGTTCCATGCATCTTGTTAGGACACTAGTTGGCATAATGATCACCACCACATGTATAACACCCTTCCACAAGTCCTCGCCTTTCATGAGGCTTTCTGGAATTATCTCTATTTTTCTTAGTGTTATTATTGTTTTTCTTTTCCCCCTTGGATTCATTTTTCTTATTCTTGGACCCTTTATCATATTTCTTTGAAAAGTCCTACTTTTTACCCTTTTTCTTAAAAGGTTGGGAGGATTGGGACCAATTATACCTTTTTCGATTCCTTTCCCTGTAAGTAGATAGATTTCAATTTTTGTTCTTGTTTAATAGTTTTTTCATAAACCTGGTCCATTGAAGTGGGACCGTGCACATCAGCTTCACCCCCAATCTGGGTGTTCAATCCCATAATAAACTTTCGGATGCGAAACCTTTCATCCTATTGATATTGCGGAACATGCTTGAGTAGGCGAGTGAACTTTTCCCACTACTCGTTCACAGTTAAATCATCTTGTCTTAGATTCTAAAAATATATAAGCTTTTGGTCATAATACAGCTAAGGCAACCATCTTTGCCTAAAGAGTTCCATCAACCTTTCCTAGGTTAGACTCGTGGATCTCAAGCCTAACTCCATTTTATTATTCATCCACCAAGTGGATGCTTCACCTGTCAACTGGTATGCTCCTCATACCGCTTTAGTGATTTCAGAATAGTTTCTTATTTCAAAGTATTTCTCCATTTCGGTAAGCCATGCCTCCACGGCATCTTCGCTTACTGTCCCATCAAACTTGGGAGGGGTAATCTACTTCTCCTAAAGTTTACAGATTAATCATTCAATTAGTTTTTCATACCACTGAATCCATTCATAAATGTAAATCCATTCTCATTCATGTAATCTTTAACTAGAAAGGAAAGATTTGCCAAAATTTCAAAATGCATTATAGTTTCCATGGATTATATATAATCCATCCGTAGTTACAAATTTTTTTCCTTACATCCTACTACTGCAAGTCATTATCAGATTGGGATATCTTCTTAAGCTTATCCTCATCCTTGAGGTTCATCAAATCAGTTTTAGGAGGTGGATGTACTCGTAGGTACTCATCCACAACCTCTCGAGTAACATTACGATCCTTAAGATCACTTTCCAAGATTGGTTCCTTAGGTGGAGAGGGTTTCACTGATTCATTTCTAGAGATAGAAGCAGTAACCCTAACCACTTTCTCCATCTCCTACTTGATGCATTTAATAGCATCAACAAAAGTTTCATCATCAGCCAACCATGTGCCTATCAAACAATCAGTTTGTTTAAGGCGTTTCATTCTTTAGGCTCGCTCCCTCATAGCCTTAAGATAATGTCCATTTCCTGTTACCTTCTTTTTGGGTGTCATTCTTTTTCTTACCATTATGGCATAAGAACATCCAAACATTAGCAACCGTTAATGTTGGAGAAAAATGTTATGTAGTGAGCTCATAGGTCCATGTATTGAACCTGGTAGCTCTGATACTATATGTAACATGCCATCTCTCATTAGACAAAATTAACCAACTTAATTACCATTAAGTACAAGGTCATGATTAACATAAACATAGTTAAGCAAAGCAATAATCTATATCATAAGCAAATTCAATATGCATATCTTTTCTAGATATTTCAAAACTAAAATTTACAACAATTCTAAAGATAACATACTAGTGAATTCCTTTCACTATACAATTACAATGTTTTACTCATAGCATCAATATTAAGGTTACACATAATGTTTAACTATCAAGTCATATAAAAGAATGTACTATATCTGAAACTTTGACATCTATCTTCATAAGTCTCAGCTTGTCTTCTGCTTGGGAAGGAGAGCATCACCCAAGTTCTTTTCCTCCAACCACAGACCGGAGGTCCCTCACACAACTTCCTTCCTGGAAGCGACCCTACCCTTCACGAAGGGTATAGATATAAGGAACCAATTGGTTTGCCATCTGAGTATTTGGTGTTGTGTCCATAATATATCACAGTCATACAACTATAGATCCACTCTAACTATGTATGACACTACTGGAAGCATTATGCCATCTGGAGCACAGTGAACCGACTAATGCATACAGAGACATATGCATTACTTTGCCCAAAGGTTTATATACATATACGTTTCGCAATGAACGTAGTCAATTGTTCACACACCTCGACTTGACTTAGAAGTTGTCTCATCGTATAATGATCATAATTTGATCTCTCTAGATCATAGAAAAGATGGGTTCAATTCACCCTTAGTCTACCTATCTTGGACTTTTGACTTTGATTCCAAGAGTGCGTTCATTATTTGTTTTGTGGTATTATGCAATAGGGAATTTTGTGACTCCACATCACCCTATTCCTGTACTTTCATTTGCAAGATCATGGTTTCAGTTTTTAAGACCAACCTCGGTCTAAGTTACTATGGTTACCTTGTTTCAAGGTTAACATCAATTCATATTGATTATATCACATATCTTTATGGTCTAATAAGTCTAGACAATATAAATTAGTCTTTTAATCAAAAGAGTTCAAAGGTTTCTTGATACCCTATACTTCATTCACGAAGCATTCCCATTCAAAAAGAAATGAGACCATAACATGTTTCCAATAATGAGTCATCATACTCAATTTCATGTTCTTTCCTACATGGAAATAAAATGACAGTCGAGGGTTATTCCCTTGACATGCACTTAATGCAGTCTCTACATTGTTACCAACAACATCTGGTTTTTCCTTCATTGATACTAAGAGTCTTATTACTCTTATCCTATTTCAAGATTACACTCGAAGGTTTAAAAATGTTGTCTTATATAAGCAAACAAGTGTTTCACTTCTTATTTCACGTGCCTCGAAAGCTACCTTGGCATGGTACTATCAATAACATTAACTTTCAAGAGTGTCTCTTCTTTGTATTAAGTGTGGCCATTGACCTTAATACTATCTTATCTTTCAAAAGAAATAAAAATAGTGGCTCGCAACTTACTCACATGGCTTAACCTTACAATATACATGGCTCTCGGTTGACTTGTATGGTTTATCAATATACAACATGGCTCTAGGCAAACTTGATAATTTTTATCATTATACAACATGGTTCTTGACTAGCTTGATAATCTTTATCGTTATACAACATGGTTCTTAGCCAACTTGATAATCTTTATCATTATACAGCATGGCTCTCGACCAGCTTGATAGTTTTTATCAGACATACAAATGATATGATATAAAAACATAGTATTACTTATACTTTGGCCATATAGGCCATAATTGGTTATCAACACATCCATCGTATATGATAGCAAGATATTACTCATGTAGTTAGCCGTGAAGGCCTTAGACATATAAAGGTTATTGTTTATGATAGCATTGCATTGTACGTGCGTGCACTCAGCCATGAAGACCTATAATGATATGCTCGCAACCAAATATGGCTTTCTAAGGAATATGCCTGTCGAGGTGAGCTTGGCTCCTTCCCATGAGCTCCCAAGCCTTAAGTCTCTTATCTGTGACTTCTACAAAAAGAAAAATAGTGCTAATCCTAAACACATCCCATGACAAAAGACTACCAAAACTCTTTTCTTTGCATGCATTTCTTTTCTCCCACTCATAATTGCCACCCTTCACATTGAAGGCGGTAAGTCAGTTGGCACAGGTCGTGCCAACTCATGGGCATCTCGGCTCCTCAAGGGCCATATCTCCCATTTAGAGAGTATTTATAGAGTTAAGCTTTTTTTTAAGTTCATAGCACCCTCCACTCACTCCACATTTCGTGGGTAGTGATATGGTGGACATCAACGAATATACAAGATTAACATATATATAATGCTCGACCACTATAAGTGGGTCAATAAGTAATTATGCTTAAAATAATATCAATTACATCTAAATGATGTTATAGGATTATCAAAATAACATAGGGTATCACCTAAATTATATTACCATCATTAAGGTGGTATTATTAATATGCGAATATGGGGTTGAGTCCTCTCCCCTTCTTTGCCATATTAAACTATAATCAAAATAATTAAACAATAATCACAAAATTAAATAAAGAAATAGATGCGTGAATAAAGGAAAACCTCAACATCTAACCAGATTTACTATCGACTGCATAAATGTTTTGAGAACTAAAGTATCTAGTTGATTCAACTTTGATGACATTGAGAGACCATAAATCATCTTGTCGACGTTGGTCGAATTCAAAATCGACTAAATAAGGAAAAGACTTATGCTCACCCTATCTTGCATGGGTTCACGAAAGTTTTTAACTTCGATACTCAGATGACATTATGATCTTTTCCCAACATCTATTTCCTTCTCCCCTGGTGATACTCTCCTTCCATCTTTGAGGAAAACTTCTTTTCTTGGTTACACTCACAATCATATAACCATGATCAATGTATAATCATTTAGTTCATAAAACATTATGATAAATAATCTTATCAACATGCAATCTCATGTCTAATCTAAACATCAATCAATATCCATATAATCAATGATTCTACTTGATGTTTTCCACAAACATCAAATCATTAATCTATGTTTAATTATCTTGTTTACCACATAAAATTAGGATTAAGCTAAATCAAAAGTTGGGGATGTAACAGACTTCTTCAACATAACTTTTTGCTCCATTCTTTTCTTTTTCTTTGAAATTGGTTTTCTACTCCTGCTTTTTTCAGGGGTGATTGCGAACAATTTTTTATCAAAAAAAAATCCATATTGGAATATTGTTGTGGAATAAATTATATTGAGAAAAAAAATAATTTTACTCTTTTGTGAAATATTTTATTGTAATAATTTAAGTGGTCTTTACACTTTATTGGAATTCTTGAGACATTGTAGAAGTGCATAGGAAACTCACTGATAAGCATAAGCCTGGGGTTCAACTCCCATTTGATCTTGGATTTTATACATGCACAAACCTCATTTTTGCCAAGTCATCAAAGGAGAAATTGGTTGCTATGAACTTTAAAGTTTACCAACCCAAACCTAATTATGATCTAGGTGGTAGAATCAAGAAGTTATTGGGGTCAGTGAATGATTATGAACTAATTGAAAGATTTCCAGGCCAATTGTCAAGATGAATTTGATTTGTGGAAAAGGAGTTATTGTAGATTAACTACTTTTCAAATGAAGGCATTCAAAATCAAAGATGATATCCCTTCTTCACTTTTCTAGATGATGGACAAGTTCTCAATCCTGTATATGATCTCCAGAGAGTGGATAATCAACCACTCCCAAATCTTAATTGGTCATTGAAAGAAGATTTATCCATTGATACAATAAGAAAAGGGTGTGCTTGAGTTTAGTTTCTCTTGGGTGAAATCTAATATTGCACACTTGGATAAAGCGAAGGAAAAGAAAGAAAAGAAGAGGAGATAAGAAGAAGAGTCATCCTTTGAACCCAAGGTCTATAAGAAAAGTAAGAAAGATACAGTGAAAGAAAAGGATAAGGGAACAAAGGGTGATGTGACCCAAGAATAGTTGCAAGAAGCCTTGTTGAAGGCTAAAATCTTATATGATGCAACCAATGTTGGAGTGGTAGCAGGGTTAGGAGTCACTCCACTGATGCAATTTTTTCCTACTAAGGTTTCATTAGAGCAACTCCCTGCCACTGCATTAGTACAAGAGATAGACCCTCAAGGAGCTCTATAGGAAGGAAGAAAATTTATCTCATCTCGAGAAAGGACACCCTTTCCTTCTCAACCAGTGTATGTTGCTTCACCTCCTCCACAACCACAACAAGAAATTGACAACAAAACCCAACAAGAGGTTGTAAAGATAGCAGATGAAGTGTCTAAAAATTTGAAAAGAGGAGATCAAGTTTTGCAAAATCTATTTCCATCTCATGTTATAGAAATTTCAGAGTACTTACCCCAATCCTTTTTTACTCCCTCTAAGAAAGATGAAGTTGAAGAGATACTTTTACATGAGAATGTAAATGTAACAATTGGAGAGAATGAACCATCTCAACAAGAACAATTGCACATGGGAGAAATTAAAGGTATATCTATTAATGAGGAAGAGGGATCTCCATTGGGTGTTAATGAAGAAGTATTGATGGGTCAAGGAGGTCCATAAGAGGATATCATAGAGGAAGTTCATGAAAAAGAATCTTAAGTAGAAAAGGATAAGGATGAATTCCAAATGGACAATCTAGAAAATGTTCCAAAGAAAAGAATCAACAACAAGGAGATTTGCAATAGGAGGTTCTCCAACAAGATATCCCATAGGGAGAACAAACATTTGCAAAGGATAAGATTGAAGAGATCCCAAACAAATAAGCAAAGGACAACCTTAAGGAAGTTTCTGATAAAGAGGCTAAGTATCAAGAAAAATCCCAATAGGATATTGGCCGTAAAGATGAGTTTCTTGAAGAAGAAGTTCTAAACAAAGAGGTGCATCAGGATTATCAACAAGAGGGGAAAATATCAAAGAAAATTAACTAGACTCCCAAGATGGATACTATTCTTCCTACATGGCTTAATCTACATTTGGAGAAGAGGCAAAAGGTAGTGGTTAAACCACTAGATATCCACCCCATTATAGTTCAAGTGGAAAGAAGTAGAACCCTAAAGAAACCTAGGACACTCTCTACTATCAGGATAAATGAATTGGGGCAAAGAATTACAAATATAGTTGTCCCTACAATAGAGAAAGATGATACAGATCTCACTCTTGAAGATTATCAGATATCTAGAGTTGATCTAGGAAAACAAACTCGAGATGATGAAATTGCTTCTCTAGGTTCTATAGTAGACACAGTTGTTACCAGGATGCAGAAAGATAAAAAAACCAAGGAACATATGAAAGATAAATTGGAATAGATGAAAATTTTATCCAAGAACTTGTTACTCCCTCGCCCTAATAAGACACTCTCCTTACCAATGCTCCAATTTTGATAACTAAGCAGGAAGTTGACTCCTTACAAAATATGAAGAAAAGATCAAATGCCATTGACAATTAGATTTTAGATTTTTTTAAGGGAGCTAATAAGGTCTTAGACCAAGTATTTCAACTATATCAACATGATTTTCAAGTAGAAAAAGGGAGAGATTCATTTATGCATGTTTTGAGAATTGCAGAAGATGTGTGTAAACAAAACCTCCTAGAGTTATAGGCCTTGGATGAAATGAGTTTTTCAAAATTGAAGACTGAAGGCATTTTGCAAAATGAGGAGCCATACTTTGTGAAAAAATGTATCAACATAATAGCTTTTAAAACAAATCTAATAATTGAACATAAATTAAAAATCTCGTAGGCTCAGAAGGAGGTATATTAGGCCATGGGTAATTTTGAGGATTTTGTAGCTCATGTCATAATTCCTGAATTGGTGCAATAAAAATGATAGAGGCTTAGTACAATAGAAGTCAATAAAGAAAGTATTAGAATGAATATGGAAGAGGAATTAAATAAGGCCATGAGTAATTTTGAGGATTTTTGTAGCTCATGTCATAAGTCTTGAATTGGTGCAATCAAAAGGATAGAGGCTTAGTATAGTAGAAGTCAATAAAGAAAGTCTTAGAAAGAAGATGGAAGAGGAATTAAATCAAGTTGTGGATTTTGATAATGCCACTTTAGATCAATTTTTAGAGACCAAAACCAATTTCAAGGTTATAGAAATGGATATCATGATGATGAGAACACAAATTGAGTATGCACCCAAGGATTTTGAAGATTCAAAGTTTAGACTAAATTGGCTAGATGGACCTGATGAGGATCAGTTGAACAAGTGCCTAGCAACTTTTGAAGAGTACAAGAAAAAATAGAGTGCCTAGGACACTTGTGATATAGAACATTTGAACTAGAAACTTCACTTCTATTCTTCGAAAGACAAAGACTATTATTTAATTCATTATTTTGAGACATTGTAAAGTGGGTCCCATTGAAATTATAAAGTGGTTCCTAATTTTGAGAGAGAAAATACTCTACATGTAATTGACTTGGTTATTTGCATGAGCTTCATCCCAGATTAGGAGTTATCTTTTAGTTTTTCCCAAATGCATGAAAAGGTGTAAATAAAGAACGTTGCATAGAATTTTTGGGATAGTTAACTCCCACTTAGAACTAAGGCATTTAGGTTTTCCTTGCCCTATAAAGGCATCCATAGACATGTAATGGGGATCCTTTTTTGTTAGAACTTTATTAGTTCTAGACTGAAATTTTCTTTTTAAAAAAAGTTCAGTAGTTATTGGGAAGATTTTTTGACGAAGGGAGCCAAATTTTGGTGTAGAAATCTTGTTGGAATTGTAGCAGTTTTCTTATTAAATCAATAAATGGTTCCAACATCTTCAAATTTCTGCTCTTAAATGGTAGAGTGCCTAAAGTTCTCTTTGCATAATTGAATACTTGATGAAATATTAATGGATGATTAATGATAAAATCTTATATGAATGAGTTGTGGATGTAATATGTCAAACTTGCATGTGAAATACAATGGTTATATGCATTTATTTTTGTTTCCCATCAAATTCTCCTTAGAATCTTGCACTTGTGATGCAATTGATAGAGCTTAAAACTGGTCATAGCATTATTGGTTAGTTATATTTCTTATGTTTTCATTATAAAGATTGAAGTTGAAAGTTCTCATCATATCTCTTGCAAAACCTAAAACCTCTTTTGTTTTTTTATAAATCATTAGAGTAGGATTATATTAGGAAGAAACCCAACATCTAAGATTCATCTAGCTTGATTTACACAGGCCCCTTGAATAATAGACCACATTGACCATTGAGCTTGCATCAACATAGCTACGACCCAATTCCCAAGACCTTGGAGATAGCTGATTAGTTATCTTTTTAGGAGAGATAAATTGTTTTCACTCTATGTTGCATATGTTAATTTGGCCATCGATATCTACTTGTAGAGGACTTATAGGGGACCTACAACCAACCTATAGATGACTTGTAGATGAAGTGTAGTTAACCCAGAGGGTGTGTACATGACTTGCAACACTTGGTGGATATTTAGGGATATGTGAAGTTAGATTGGACAAGAGATGTTGATAGAAAAAGGTATACCAATTGCTATGTGTTTAGCCTATTTTGTGGAGTAGTGAGTTGGGTGAGAAAAAGGTAGATTGCAGTCAATTTATCCATGATAGAGTCAAAAAGTATATGGTAGCTACTCATGCCTATAAGGAGGCCATTTGGTTTCTGATATTATGTTCAAATGTGGGGTTGAGTTAGAGAGTAGTTAGAGTTCATTGTGATCGTCAGAGTGCCATTAGTATAGCAAAGAACCCGACCTTACATGCACAAGTAAAGCATATTGATGTTTAGTACCATTTTGTTTGAGATATGATAGAGGATGGGAGGGTGATGTTGGAAAAGGTTGACACTTTGAAGAATATTATAGATGCATTAATGAATCTAGTGAGCACATAGCAGTTTAGGTTGTGCTGTGAGACTATGTGCCTCTTAGCCCCTATTAGCTAGATGATAGAGTTGGAGTTCCCATTTTGCTCTTGAAAGGTGTTCAAAAAGTGGGATAATGCTAGGAAAGGTGTATCAACCTTGCATTCCCAATGTTACATATTTATTATTTGTTGTATTTAATTTTTATTTTTGTCCTCACATGAGAAGTGGGACATTCCACTTTGAAGTGGCATTCTTTGCCACATGTTAGCTATTTTGGGATGCGTTTAAGGAGTTGTAAAAGCATCTTATGACATTGTAAGATGTGGGAGTTATGACAGATTCTATGATGCACAAGAGCATGATTATGGGGGTTACATTGGAATCTTTACTAGCATTATGATAGTCTTGTGACACATGTCACAAAGCATATTTGAGTAGACGAACATGACAAATCAGGGCACCTAAGTTGGAATGTTGACTATGATAGGTTATGACAAGTTATGACAATTGTAAGGAATATTCAAAATATAGCCTAGAATTCAAAATTGGTATGGGGCGTTGGAATTTGGACCATGGGGTTTGGGTGCCATACCTCTTGTGTGTTGGCTTATGGTTTTCCAAAACCATTGGATGGTTTCATGTTTGTGTCTATTCTATTTATTATGGTGCCTAGATGGAGTTTTTCACAATATGTTGTAGGGATGTCATTATGTTATCAAAATTACTCTAGGATTTAATGTTGGTGATACTCTTGTAAGGACATGTGCTTGAAGTTGTATATAAGTATATTATTGTTATAATACAATTGGTTTTGTGCTTTGGAGCATGGAGTTTTTCTACCAGAAGTTTCCCCCCACATACACCTTTATGTAATAGTTTTGTGAGTTTCATGTCTATTGCATGTTACTTATATGTCAATGCATGTTATTGTATATTTGATTTTGTCATTAGAAATCATTAGATATGAGCTTCTGTGCATTTTCTCTGCATATATTAGCATAGGAAGTATTTCTACACCTTAGATTTCTTTCATCATGAAGTGAAATACCTAGGTGGATCATGAAAAAGGTAGGGCTAAATCCCCATCCTCATATGTCAAACAAAGTGTATGGTCATCATGAATGATGTTAATAAATGAATAAGTCCTCTAAAATAGATGGGAAAGTGCTAACGAGCTATATGAAAGATAAAAATGAGATACACTATGAATCAATTCATGCATAGAGCATGGATCCTTTTCCATGTGGTAAAATGAGATTGTTCTTAAGTATCCATGGGTAATATGCAACAAATAATGAAAACAAATATATGAACATACATAGGACAAGGATAAGGGTTGATTATAAGCCATAATAAATATCTAACAATGAAGCACAATACAAGTGTATGAGGGTAGGGATCAAAGAGACAATAGACAATGAAAGTCCAAATCTTAAAAAATATAATAATAAAGTACAAGTGAGGGTGGATCCAAACCTTAATCAAATATGACATGAAAATGAACAAGTAAAAATATTAGATCTAAAACCCTAATATAGAAGGATAAAACCCTAAGGACAAACCTTAGGGGGTGTAAGATAAAATGGGTTCATCAAAATAAATGGAAATCAAACACATCCTTTCATAAAATATCCTTGATCAATAAATGCAATAAGGAAATAATGAATAATTCAACCTAGACAAAGGAGTTGGGACAAATTATGGATACCTAATTGAATCTAAAAAATAGAATGAAATATGAAATAATAACAGTGTACCTTAGAGTTAGAGATGGAAAATGTTTTGACAAATGACTAAAAATTGGTTTCCAAAATTTGATCTAAGATAAGCTGACTAAGACAATTGAGATCTGAGTATTTGAAAACTATGTAAAGACTTGGGTTTATTCTATGCCTATGAAATCAATCTTTATTCTTGTGTATTTGAACCTAATCCACATAAATGAACTTTGACTATGGAAATGAACTTGTGATTTGTAGACTTGTTATACCTACCAACAATGATTCACCTTGGTGTCTAGACTCACATTAAAAGATTTGTGGTGTTGATGAACACCTTTGAGTTCTTGTTGAACAAGGATATTCTATTTATAACAAGTCCCTAGATCTAAACCAATGAATTTGATAAAAGTAAATACAACAAATGTATCTCACACTATCATAATAAGGGTAACTTAGAACTTGAAAAAAAGCAAAAGGGTGATTCAAAGACCTAGTATGCAACCAAGGTTTCAAAACTTGTTTGATAAAGAGGTGATGTAATGAGAAAATGTTAATGTAGCACTATGCTATGACAGGGGTAAGTTTGATTTTAAGAGTGACTCAATTGGATAAGGATCCCTTCGTGAGCTTGGTTGATAGGTGGAGGATGAAATCTAGATGATGAAATGAGCTATGTCCTTCTATACTTGACTTAAACATGTAATTTAAAAGTTTTAGCATGGGAGTTAGTGATAATGACTAATTGGAAAGAGGTTAGCCTGGGCCAATTTTAAATTTTAAATTTGAAACTTTGAGGGTTGAATCCCGACATATGGAAATGGACCAGATCAAATATGTGGACATAAATTTGGATTTGGGAAAGGAATTGAGAGTCTCAGAGCTGATAAATTTCTAAGGAGTGGTTAGTTATGTTTTTGATGGTCAAATGGAAATTTGGATCAAAGAGAGTGCTAGTCAAAATCATGCACTATGATCAAGTATTTAGGAAATCCATGCAAAGTGGTATAAAATGAATGGTAAAAGTATAGGGTATGCACTTTTCACCATTATAAACCTACAAAGCCCATACCCACATATATATGTTAATCTTACCAAAATTTTAAAATTTGTTTTTTGATTTAAGATTAACATTCCTTTATGTAATCTCAATTTCAACAAGCTTACCTCTAGGTGTGGGAGCGCTAATATGTCCAGCGCAGAGAAGGATGGAGAGGGTGATGCCGATGAGGATGCCGATACCTAATTGAATCTAAAAAATAGAATGAAATAACAAATAATAAAAGTGTACCTTAGAGTTAGAGATGGAAAATGTTGTGACAAATGACTAAAAATTGGTTTCCAAAATTTGATCTAAGATAAGCCGACTAAGACAATTGAGATCTGAAAATTAGAAAACTATGTAAACACTTGGGTTTATTCTATGCCTATGAAATCAATCTTTATGCTTGTGGATTTGAACCTAATCCACATAAATGAACTTTGACTATGGAAATGAACTTGTGATTTGTAGACTTGTTATACCTACTAACAATGATTCACCTTGGTGTCTAGACACACATTAAAAGATTGGTGGTGTTGATGAACACCTTTGAGTGCTTGTTGAACAAGGATATTCTATTTATGACAAATCCCTAGATCTAAATCAATGAATTTGATAAAAGTAAATACAATGAATGTATCTCACACTATCATAATAAAGGTAACTTAGAAATTGAAAAAAAGCAAAAGGGTGATTCAAAGACCTAGTATGCAACCAAGGTTTCAAAACTCATTTGATAAAGAGGTGATGTAATGAGAAAATGTTAATGTAGCACTATGCTATGACAGGGGTAAGTTTGATTCTAAGAGTGAATCAATTGGATAAGGATCCCTTCGTGAGCTTGGTTGATAGGTGGAGGATGAATTCTAGATGATGAAATGAGCTATGTCCTTTTATACTTGACTTAAACATGTAATTTAAAAGTTTTAGCATGGGAGTTAGTGATAATGACTAATTGGAAAGAGGTTAGCCTGGGCCAATTTTAAATTTTAAATTTAAAACTTTGAGGGTTGAATCCTGACATACGGAAATGGACCAGATCAAATATGTGGACATAAATTTGGATTTGGGAAAGGAATTGAGAGTCTCAAAGCTGATAAATTTCTAAGGAGTGGTTAGTTATGTTTTTGATGGTCAAATGGAAATTTGGATCAAAAAGAGTGCTAGTCAAAATCATGCACTATGACCAAGTATTTAGGACATCCATGCAAAGTGGTATAAAATGAATGGTAAAAGTATAGGGTATACACTTTTCACCATTATAAACCTATAAAGCACACACCCACATATATATGTTAATCTTGCCAAAATTTTAAAATTTGTTTTTTGATTTAAGATTAACATTCCTTTATGTAATCTCAATTTCAACAAGCTTACCTCTAGGTGCGGGAGCACTGGTATTTCCAACGCAGAGGAGGATGGAGAGGGCGATGCCAATGAGGATGGGGAAGCGAGTGTCTGGAGGTTCAGGGTAGAGGTCGTGAGCTCTGTGCATTTGAGTCCTTCCTCCATTCGAGGCCATTGTGGTTGCAGAGGCATCCTTTGCAAAACTACAGCGACATGTTTCAAGATGTCTACCAAGGCGAGTACGTGCTTAGTGTCAGATGTGACTCATAAGGTGTCTGTTGCGAATGCATGTGCTAGAGGATAGACATGTGATGATGGTGGGGTTTTAGGGTTGGGGTTTCTAGTTGTTTCCTAATGCCATAATATTCAGGATTTGGACATGGCTAGGTCTGTCTTTGCTCTCCCTTTGGGTGAGACTCTGAAGGTTGTCTTCAAGAGGGGAGGGAGAGGGATTATTGGTAATTCAAGCACTGAAAAGGATGGAGAGGGAGACATGGACGAGAACAGGGATGTGGTTAGTTGGTGGGGCATTCAAGCTTGCTCCCCATATGGTGCTGACAACAAGCGGTTCTTAGTTTGGGCGGAGGTCTTCAGAGTGGAGACCTGTCAGTTTGGTTGTGGGTGCTTTGGGTTTTCCCCTTGTGCCTTAGTGGTTACAAAGGCTTCCTCTGTTCAAAAAATTACTAAGACTTGGTTTAAGATTCCAACCAAGGATAGAGATTGTGGGCCAGAAGAAAATGGAAGCCCTATTATTATACTTCGCGTGAGGAGCATGGTTTCTTCTAATGGCGGGTATGAAGGTTATTTGTCCAACCCTGCTAAGGGTTTGATGAACATGTTTATTCATGTCCCAGTGGTTACGTTAAAGCTATCTGGGTTTCTTGTGGAGGAGCCGCCATTCTGCTGGATTAGTTTCTTTGTTCTAGATTTGGTTTTTCTCAGATCCTTGGAAAAGGGTTTCCTTGAGCCTAAGGGTTTCAAACCCTAGAGAATGTGTTGACCTGTGGTCTCTTATTCTGATTATAAGAGTGTTTTGATGTAGCTGGGGTCATTTTTGTGGTTGGTGTTAGTGAGTTTTCTCATTAACTGTTGTTTCTGGTTGCAGCGTTGCTGCTATTTCTTTGTGGGTTAGCATCTGGGATGCTGATGTTTGGCGGTTTGTCTTTGGTTCTAGGGCCCTCTCAAAACCTGGTGTTGTGGTTTCACTGTTGGTGTTCCTTTTGCTGTTGTCTGTTTGATTGCATTTGGTTGTAATGGGTTTCGGGTCCCTTCAAAACTTGTTTTACCCCTAATAAAAAACATTCCTTTATGTAATGGTAAAAGTCAGATACCTCTCGCATTTCTTATTCATTTTAGGCTCACTTTGACCTAGTTTGTTCTTTATATAATAACTAGCATACAAGTGTATTTTTGTGTAAAAGCTGACAAGTTACCTAAACCTTAACTCGTCTTGATTTCTTGCATCCCAAGAGTTTCCACTAGATCCATAATTTAAATTTTCCCACTTGGTTTGATTTTGCAATGCAAATTTGAGCCCAATTCGATTCTACAAAGAAAAATTGAACTTGGTTTAAATTCAAAATTTTAAAATTGGCCCATGTTGTCCTCTTTCAACTAGCCATTGTTTGCTGACTTGAGCACAAAATATTTCAAATTGTATCCTAGGATGTTGTATAAAAGGACATCCCCTAATTCATTATTATTGTCTAGCACATATCCAAGGCATATTAAGGATCTAGGAGACATCTAAGACTCCATAAGAAATCATCTAGCGAAAGATTAGAGCATTGCATCAACACTTAGCATCAACATCTATTTACAAAGGGACAAACAAGCATATTGCATGGTCACTTCTTGTCTTCAATTATTGTTAACAAGTTGTTGAATCGATCCACCTAAGGGTTTGACCAAGGATAATATAGCCTTCACTTAGCAAGCTCCCCAAAGGTATTTATCAACACTGCAAATCACTTGTATAGATTAAAATATTAGGAAGGCAAGGCAAACCGATTTTTAGATCACAGAACCCAAAGAATCGATTTCACATATAGAAGGACGATTTCATGGAACTTAGGTCAAATTTGTAGTACACTTTTAATTGGGTTGATGTCCAACATGAAATAGATCCAACATTTTAAACAATCAATTTCTCAACTCAATTGATAGATTTCAAATTCTTGATATAATAACAAATTATTTCATATTATCTATCCTAATCATATCAACATCAAACCTAAAACTAAATATTATCATTTTACTTATTTAAATTCAATCTCAACTCTCTATCCTAATCATATTTATTTATGATTCTCATTTAATTAATGTCTACATAAAATGTTTGTAAGGGCTGTTTATTTTTCCCTCAAACTTTCAAAATTTGATACTTCATCTATAAATCCAATTTTCTTGGGAATTTTTTTTTGAATCTAACTACTAATGAAGTTTAAAATACGAATTACAGTGTAGCCCTAAATTTTATGAGGCATTAGGTAGGGACGCCTACAAAGCTTGAGATTTTAATGAAGGATTCCAATGGGAATTGAAAGAAAGTACAAAATTTCATATGGGTCCCAGTGGGCCATCTAACAAGCACAAAATAACTTTGATAAAAATTATGCATGTGAAACTCTTATCCCACTTTATGTAGACGTGTGAACATTATGTTGGACTTAAACTTAATTTCTAAGCTACGTGCGTTGGTGCTACTTTATGCTGGGCATAAACTTAGTTTTTAAGCTACCTTGCTTTGCTATTTCTTTAAAGTTATCTTTGTAAAGGTTCTATTATTATTATTTTTAGTTATCTTTGTAAAGGTGCTATTATTATTTTTAGTTATCTTTGTAAAGGAATAATTCTAGGTTAAGTAAATAAATGTGTATAAATAAATACTAATAGATCTGATTAATAAAGTTTGGGTTGATTATTTTTATAAGTATAAATAAATATAGAAATTAAATTAGGATGTATTAGTTTTGAAATATTTATATTGAAATTGTTATTATTTATAATAGATAAGTGTCTTGAGATTTTTTAGATATGCTAGTGGTATACATAGTTGTAGCATGTAAAATGTTAATTTAGTGCCTAATATTATTTTAACAAATCAATCATTTTCTTTTGACAAATAACAAAGCAATAACTTTCAATTTCGTTTCTAATTTTTTTTGTCTATATTAAATAAACATTTTTCTTTGTCAACAACCAAAGTTTATTTTATTTCTCCAAATACATCATATGCATGACATTAATTGAGAATATATGGGAGATCAAGGAAAAGGTAAGAAGATGATTACTGAATGTGGTGTTGAAGGCTAACAAAATGACATTGTGGTGGTGAATGCCAACTTCTCACAAATCTAAGAGATGCAAATCCAACTATTGATGACTAACACATAGCATTGCAACAAAAGTCGTATTCATTGAAAAACTTGTTGCACATAGCATTGCAACAAAAGTAGGCTATGCCAATGCACCAAAAGGAGGTCAAAATGATGAACTTAGCATTGATTTATTAATTTCTAAGGATGCAATGGTCATGTTAACTTCCAATCTCTGGATAGAAGTAGGTCTTATAAATGGAGCTCTAGGATATGTTTGAAATATAATATACAAACATGGAAGTGCACCTCTAGAACCACTAACATATGTTATGGTTGAGTCTGACAGTTACTCAAGGATACCTTTTGAAGATGAAACTCTACGTACAATTTCAATTACACCAATACAAAGGGGCCGTGCAATCCAAATACCCACACACTTGGGTATTGATAGTACACAAATCATAACATTTAACTCTTTCAAAAGAGACTATTGACATAGGACAAAAATAAAGAACATGATTGGCATTTGTAGCTATATCACATGTAAAATTGTTGCAAGCTCTATGAATGATTCCACCATTTACATATGACCTTTATGAAAAGATGAATAAGGGAAAATAAGTGGCCAACCGAAAAGATGAAGAACAAAGACTAAAATTATTACTAGCATACCTATCTTAGATAAATCTATGTAAAAAAATACTGAGAGATATCCTTCTCAAGGCACCAAGTTTTAAATAAATTCATGCTATATAAATAGAATAGGCACCTCAAGAAGGATACCTCTTAATGTCTTCTACATAGATTTATCTAAGATAGGTATGCTAGTTGAGAATATATGAGAGATCAAGGAAAATGTAAGAAAATGATTATTGAATGTGGTGTTGAAGGCTAACAAAATGACATTGTGGTGGTGAACGTGACTACAATTTCAATGAATTTTACAAAATAAATGTATGAGGAGATTACAAACCATACAATGAGAATATAGATGCTACAAATGTGGTTGATTGCAAATAAAATGGATGAGAAATCTTTAGTGAATATTAGGGCTACCATAGAGGACATCTTGGTAGACCTAAAGCACTCAATCTCTGGGATGTCACAATGTGTTTGTTGTGGCACAAAGTTTGAGTTGTACTAGAATGCTCTCTATGGTGATATCAAAATTCTTATTGAAGGGAGACATATAGGAAGCTTTGGATTAGGAAGGTTTCAATTTCTAGATGATTCTTTAGTACATGTAAAAGATATTGGAGAACCAAGGTAAACTATTATCTAAGGGACTACAAGAAATTGTTACATGTATCAATTTGAAGCTCTCTCCTTCTGCTACAACTAAAGAAAGTGCATATTGTGTCACTGGTGATGATGAAAATTATGTAGAAGAAATACCAAGTTGGAATTGTATAAATGTGAAGGGGTTACGGCTAGGGGAAGCCTATGCGATTCACTCCCCCTTCTTATTTTGTGAAGAAAAAATACTCTAGATGATAGACTTGAGAATGACTAATTCTTATTTATAAGTGAAGGTTCTTTTGGTTTAGGACAACTTTTTGATTAGTGATAATTTATCTCGTGGGGGATCTAGTGAAAACTAAATGAAAAGTTACTTTAGAGCTATTTTATTTATTACATACACTCTTGGACATCTACATTTTTACTTTTATTTAAGATATGTTTTTCTTTATTTATAATTTTGGTTTAATTTTTACTTGAAGAGCTTATTTGATAGCAATTCAATGGCATTAGTTTGGCTTGAGATATAGAAACTTGAGCTATCTCACTTCTCTCGAAGGGTTTCTTTCTCATTAGATTTATTTTGGCTTTAGATTGTGATTTTGTTTGGAATAATGGACCCTAGTTTCATGGTAGATCTGGATTAATATTAAGTCCTTGGGAACCATATTTTGGTCTTGATCAATTCTAGTTTACTAAGGTCCCCTTTTAGATTCATTTTCACAACCTTACCCTCATATGTTGTTCAGACAAAATGGTTGAATTTTTTTATGATAAGATGGGGAATTTTGTGTATTTTTATTGATGATAAATTAGTTCATGGTGAATTTGAAGCTATTTTATTAACTACATAATATTAGAATGTCATAAACACAAAAAAACTACCTAAGACATAATGCCTATGAGATAATAACAAAACTAAGAAAATGGATAAAGATGTTCTATTCAATATAATGGAGCAAAGTACAAAGAGTAACCTACAAATATATAGGCTTCTTGGATGCATGATTTCTGGAAATGACATGCCCAAGAGGTCATGAATTGACTCTATCATTTCCAATTAGGGGGTGAGTTAACTCAGTCTAAATAAGATAGAGGTGACTTTGATTGAACAAAGGTGATACCTAACTATCATCAATCAAGGATTTATGAGGCATTGGTGGCACTTGTGTACCTCAAATCAAGGTGAACACATGTTATTATTAGATACCTAGGTGAGAATAATTAAATATTTATAATATTTTAAATAAGCTTATTAATAAGGTGTAATATTATACTATCACTACCCCCCATAAGTGCAACTTAGGAGAAAGTAATAAATGAAAAATGGGTCTTGACAAATGAGCCATGTTAGGTACCAAGTATAATGATAAACCCCCAAAAGAGAGAAAATGAAGAAAGATACTAGATAGCCCTTCTAAATGTGATGTGTCTTATGTTGATGGTGGATGCTTGAATTTGAATGCTAAAGATGATCCATGATTGCTGGACAATATTTCTCCCCTTAAAAAGAAATAAATCCAAAGGTAAATGTAAAATATCTTCCCATTCTAGAAAGGAAAATGAGGGGAGAAGATAGAAGATGTAATTGTTCAAATGACACCAAGTTAGTGCTAAAAGGTGTCAAGATTGGATAAGGTGTCCTAGTTCTAATTGAAGATGATGATAACTCAAAGAACTATAGAGGTTTCTAAAGAACAAGAGCTAAAGGAGATGTATCTATTGTGGAACTATCATCAAGGAGGAAGATCAAATCCTCAATGGTATCCTTTAGATCTACAAGTTAGTATTCACAAAATATATACTCAACATGTTTGAAGTACTCATCCCAATGAATTACCTTTGTAAGATAATGATGGTCTTACTACACTAAATCACTGGAAGCCCCATGTGAAGCTACAATGAACTCAATAAAAACAAGAGATGAAGGTGATGAAATCTTACTACATCAGTTATTAGACTCCATTTCTCATCCACCAATGTATCAATCAAAATTGCTAATGCTAGTGTAGAGGAATTTGTAGCCTTAGAATCAACTAAAGTCTCTAGAGTATCAGGAGAAGTCTTTATGTTATGTTGACATTTAAGATCTTCCCATTCATCAAGAACCACATATGTATCATGATTATATAGTTATAATTCATCGAGGGGTATAAGGTTGTCCATAACTAGATCATCTAGGAATGGAGATTTATCAGTCTCCATACATCTCCTAGATTCTGGTCCAAAGGTCATGAGAGCACTCAATATGAGTGGTGGCCATCATGGTATTAATATCAACATTACACTCAATTAGTCCTAAGACAGGATTAGTCTGATCCCTACATACAATTTTTTTCTAAAAAGAAGTGGGTCCAGGAGTCAGTCCATAAAGAATAGGCAAGAGTTTGACCCATCTAAAATGTTTTAGGAGTTTGTCTTGCCAAGACTTAAATTCCATCTATCTAATTTGACAGTAAATGAATGTTTTTAATAAACATTGACAATTCCTCAAATTAGTCACACAATAGACCAAACTAGAAAAATCAAAGTAAAAATAAGAGAAATCCATGCATCAAAATGGAATTTTATATCAATTCATGATTACAAAAATGCCCATGTGCACAACCTCCTGACAATTACAACATATTGACACTTTATCGTTAGTGTGATTGCAATTCATAGGTGAAGGAGGTTCAAACTTAAACTATCATTACCCTAAAAGGAATCAAATAAAACAAATATTATCAAAATGTAGAGCTTAGTTAGAGCTTTTTGACAACTATATGGAGTTGAAAATCTAACAATCTAGGAAACATTATGCCTATTTATGTGAATGATGCTTGAAGGGAAAATAGAACAATACAACTAAACTTCATAGCTCAACTAAAATCTCTACTAGAATAGAAAATTTTTCCAACATTAGAATTTCTACCAAAATCTCTACCAAATGTAGAAGTTTGCTTGATAAAGTTATAAGATCTCCAAATCTAGAGGAACGACCAACTTTAGAGGAACTACTGCGCAATGTAGAAACCTTTGCTAGAAATAGTTAGTTGCTGCCAAAATACTAAAACCTCTAAATTTTTTGCCAAATTGGGGGGGGGGGCACTAAAAATGGCAAGGCCACCAAATGTAGCAGTTGCCAAATTTCATATATAACTAGTGGTAGGTAAAAATTTTAAGAGTGTTTGAAGATTTGAACATTTTTTGTTAAAAAATAGAGGCCAAACCTTTAGAAATTGTGGCTTAGTGGTGGAGGTTGCACCTACCACCAAAGGGGTGTGACCCTTATAATAGGTTGCAGCTTATGTGCAGGCCATAAGCCAATGGAGGCCCACAACCTATGCCCATGAACCTTGCATAGGCCATGGGCCTCAAATATTTTTTGACCTTTGGGTGATCCCACAATAGTGTGTCCCACTTTTTGGCCTAAGTGGGACATGAAAATCAATATTTTAAACCAAATGTTCACTTTTTGTTACTTATAGAAAGCAAACTATTAAGAATGTGAAGATGACGTGAACAAATGGTTTTTGAGATTTTATGTAGATTCTAAACTTATTTTAATTAAAAAAAATAACTTGTCTCATTTTTTTAGCATTTCTTAATAACTTATTTTTTTATAGTTTATAGTATTTTTAACGAGTCACATTTATTCCATAACACATAACTTTTATTAGAAATAAAATAAATTCATAATTTCTTAAACATAGATCAATAACATTGATATCTAGTGCATGCATATTTTTTAATAATTTTTTGTTGTAGGTTTTATTTATTATTAATTTTTAATTCACATTGCGGGGAATGTCAGTTATGGTGAGCGCAATGCAGAAGCAGAGCAAGGAGCAACCATTTTCACAAAATGGAGTCAGGGTGGAGGCACAACCACATGCTCCCACCATCGAAAGACGAGACTGTTTCCCCTGAATTAGCATTGAACTTACTCAAGAAAGTAAGAAAGAGAAGGATGTGTTGCTCAAGACAGCCCTTATCTGCAGATTTATCGGGCCTAAACTTAGCAAAGGAGAAATCAAAGCATGGGCAGAGGAAATTTGGCAGGTCCCATGTATAATCAAATTTCTCCCAAAGGGGTTTTTTGTCACTGCTTTCGTTTCTTCGGTAGACAGAGATATGATTCTTAAAGGGAAAATCTAGTTTTGCAAGTGTTTCCCTCTATACATGAGGAAGTGGGTTCCAAACTTTGATCCACCCAAATTCAACCCATACAACAATCCTAAATGGATCCGCCTATACAACCTACCACTAGAATGTTGGACATAAGATTGCCTTCTTAAGATCGATCGCTCCATTGGAACGGTAGTAGCCCTTGATGAAGAGTTGTTTAATGGATACTCTTTCCTTTACGCTAGGTTAAAGGTGGCATCTATTAAAAAAATCCCCTCAGAGATCATTCTCCAAAATTAGGACTACCAAAGAATTTAGAATGTAGAAGTGGAGGAAAATAAATATTTTCTATCTTAATTGTCATAGCTGAAGGCATCTTGAAAATGAATGTCCTAAGAAAAATGATTTGAATAAATTAGAAGGCTTCGAAGGTTCCTAGGGCAAGGCTAGAGTTTCACAAGCCTCTCCCCTTCAGGTCACCTCCTTGACGGTAGTAAAGGCTCTTGACTCTCGAGTGACACCTCCTACATCCCCTTCTCTTCCGGATCTTCCACCACCATCTCTTAAAGATAACAATAGCCTAAACAAGTCACACGTGAATCCTTGAAGCACATCTTCCCTAGAGTAGTCAGATAAATCCACAGAGTGGCCTAAAGATCAATCTTTTGAGCCACGATGGGAAGGTCCAAGGAAAAATTATTTGTCTTCCACCATAGTCAAGACAGTAGAGAATGGACACCATATAATAAATATGAAAATCTTGGATTTCATAAAGGGCGCCCAAGGAGGGGCGCTAAAAGAGCCTCCAAAAACAAATGCCTAGGGGGCTTAACAACCCTGTATTTGGCGTCTCTTGACATCAAAGACCATGGAGAGTCTCAGATAGTGTCAGGGCGAGCTCGGTAATGCTAATCATTCCTCAGGATAAATACTTTCTGCAAATCACTTGTATCGAGAGTTAAGTATTTTATGACCTCTGTCTCCCAAGTCATTTTTGGACTCTAAGTAAGATAAGGAAAGATTACATTCAACCAACTTGTGAACTACCATAGATTTGAATCCTTTTTTTTGATTCGATTTCAATGTTCCCTGATCTGTATCGAGCCAGAAAAGACCAACCTACTATTTCAGACAAAAGTTACTTTGGATTTCACTGATTATGAATCGTCCAGCTTTGGCATCCTTCTCCCAAGAAATGTCTGGTTATGTCATCGCTGGAAGTTTCAAGGCTATCACTTTCCCTTATATATGAGAGTTGAGATCTTGGTCAATCTAAGCTATGGCAAACCACATGAGTATTGAATGCGAGTGCAAGTATCAAGAGGAGCAGGATGAGGAGGATCCTGACACAAAAGAAGCAGAAGAGTAAGAGGAGGAATCACCTATGGAACAAATAAAATGACTGTTTAAGGCAAAATCTAATGAAGTAGCCAACACCATCTTAAAAGTTATAAGCTCCAAGATTTTTAAGGATGGCCATGTGTACGATGGAGTACTCTATGAGGAGTTCCTCATGAACTCGGTTCTAATTTTGAGAAGGAAAGGAAGCACGAAGATGATGGCATCTAGTTACATCAGGGATGATATGTATCAAGATGCCTCTACTACTATTTCTAATTTCAACAAAAAGCCAAAGTCTAGTTACATAGTTGGAATTTTTGATGCCGCCGTTGTCAATCGGGAAAACAATGTTATGTGGCAAGCCTTGACAGTGTTTAACGAAGGTATCCAAAAACACAACATGACCACCTTTGCGTACATCATAGGCCAGCATGGGGATCTTTTGTCCGCCCCTCAACTAGAACATGCCATGGAGCTATCGAAGGGAATGCTTGTCCTTTGGACAATTTAAGTGTTTAAGTGTTGTTTTTCTTTTCTTTTTTTGTAACCACTGTGTGGTCCATTACTACATGTTTGTACTGTTTATTGCAATATAATATATATTAGTTGTCATACTGACAACTACTTATTCACCAAAAAAAATTAATTCACATTAATTATAATTTAGAGTAATTTTATTCCATAACGAATGGATCTTTTATTGAAACAAGGACATCAGTATAGAGTGCACACATTTTCCAAAAAAGATCTTGTTGTTTTTATTTTTCCACATGCATCAAACATAGATCCTTATGTTTGGTAAAAACCTATGTTCACTAAAAATAGAAAATTAACATAACAATTAAATAAAATATATTACAAATTCTACTTTTTGGAAAGCTTACTTTGAGGCCTCCATTCTTGCAAAATTTTATGTCATGGTGATTCTATTTGATTGTCCAACCTTGGCATCAAAACATAAATTTATTTTGAAAACTTTGTATGCAAGAGGGGGATGTCATCAAAAGGACCTTTGTCCTTCCATAAATAATTTCAAACATGAAACATTTAAAAATGAAAAAAAATGCCTTCATTCGAAGGTACCTACCTTCATTTAAAGGTCGTGATAACATCACCTTCATTTGAAGGTGTTTTGCAAATTTTGACTTCGTGGGTTCATTTTTGCCCCATCCCGCAACTAGGACACACTATTGTGGGATCACCCCTTTTTTAATTTTTAGTTTTAGTTTTATTTTTTTTGCCTCTAGAGATAGAGCTTGGCCTAGGCAAGTTTATAATCGATCCTTATATATTTATTCCTTATATATGCAATGGAACAATCTATTTTTGAGAAACTCACTTCCTATAATAATTCCTACAAAAAATGAAAGCAAACCCTCTTTCTAGTTGGGAAACTCTAGGTTGTCCAAGTCAGAAAATAATAGTATATCCTAGCTAAATTAGCTATGGTAGACATAATGGTGAGCTCAAAATAACTCCACCATTCACCAAACATAACAAAAACTTAGATGTAAGTGTTCTCAAAACCTAGAAATGGACTAACCTTAGGACATCATGGCTTTAATACCATCACACAACTAGAAAAATGAATAAATATGTTCTATTCAATATAATGGAGAAAATCACAAGAGTAACATATAAATATATAGGCCTCTTGGATAAATGATTCATGGAAGTAACATGTCCAAGAGGTCATGAGTTGAGTCTTAGCCACTCCCAATAAGGGGGTGAGTTAACTCAGTCTAACTAGGATAGGGGTGGCTCCTAATTACCATCTATCAAAGATTGATGAGGCTATGGTGGCACTTGTTTACCTCAAGTCAAGGTGAACACATGTCATTATTAGCTATCTAGGTGAGAATAATTAAATATTTCTAATATCCTAAAAAGTTATTAAGGTGTACTATTACACCAATAAATACACTCTTGGACATATAAATTTTCTTTTATTTAAGATCTATTTTAGTTTATCTACAATTTTACTTGAAGAGTTATTTAGGATAGTAGTTGAATGACATTAGTCTGGCCTAAGATAGAGAAAGCATCTATCTCCCTTCTCCAAAGGGTTTCTTTCTCATTAGTTTTATTTCAGCTTTAGATGGAAATTTTGTTTAGAATAATGAACCCTAATTTTATGGTACTAGATCTAGATTATTATTAAGTCCTTGCCAAACTATTTTTTGATCATGACCGTTCTAGTTCTCTAAGTTCCCCTTTGGATTCATTTTCACAGCCTTCTCATCACATGTCAACTAGATAAAATGGTTAAAGTTTTGGTAGATAGGGTGGGAATTTTTATGTATTTAGATTTAGTTTTTGGACTTCTACAAGTTTGTTAGGGCCTGTGTGTACGTGGATCTCTTTGATTTGGTACCATGTGCTTTGAGCATGCAATATTCCATGGGATCTTGGTTATAATATGTGGATTTTGAAGGTCTACCTATGATATGATTTTGCTAAAATTGGAATGGTCACAAAAGAGTGGCCTACTCCCCTCAAGGGTCTTTGCAATGTGAAAAGATATTGATATAGAAATGGGTTCCAAAATAGGGGTCACCTTTTATGAAGTGAAAATGGAGAAATCATAGCTACTTCTTATCGAATTGGTTTGAGGTTTGACCTAGGAATTGTCAAAGGATTGTAAGTAGTAGTTAAAGGAATCTGAGCACTGTATGGATCTTGATTCTCTTGTAGTTTTGGTTGGGAAGCTTAGTTTTTCTAAGCTTCATGAGATGCCAATTATTGATGAGGTTTTGGCACAATGGGAAGAAGAAGGTTTGCTTCAAGATCTTCCTTCCAATTAGGATGAGATGAATAGTCTAGGAGCTATCTCCTCTCCTAGAAGTCTAGTGTCTATTATCTCTTTAAATAAAATATGGGGTTACAAGATAGAAGTAGAGAAACTTTAGTTGGAGGTGCATGAGATGATTGTTTATTGGCCCCAATAGATGTTGGAAAGTCTTCTCTTATTAGAGTAGGAGGGAGACAATGGTCTCTTGATCTATTCTTGGGGTTTGGCCTTAGGGATGGCTCATGTCTTCTTGTTTGGTTGTGATGTGACAGAGCAGATCCTCAGATTCACCATCTAATATCACTTGATAGAGAGTCTTGCTGATCATAGGAGCTTCTACTTACAGAGGTTCAATAGATTCAGACTCAACCGAGATTCATCACCAACACAATCCCACAATAATGATAGGAAGTTTAGATTTATCAAATTATGAACAAACTTAATTATGGACTCTCATATAGGTGATTTCTAATACTAAAAGTGTTTATTTAAAATAGACAAAAACTAGTGAATTTGACAGGAATTGCAGGGTGTATACGTTAGCAATAACAAATTAATGTAATGGAACAACATTCAATACACATATATGCACAGTATAGTCATTGATAACATATGAGAACAAACACACCAAAACAAAGAATTTATTATCATAATTCCTCTCTTACAATACTTCACAACATCTTCTCCTGCGGCCTTGTATTAGTCTCATCCTGTGGTCTCATTCTTCTCTGCGTCTCTTCCCAACTATCGGCCTCCTTCACATATTTCATTTCCCTCCAACTTCTCTCTATTCTTCCAACTTTTCCTTATTCTATATCAGATTCTTTCTAAACTTCTCACTTAGCCTCCTCTGTTTTCTCTCCCCTGCCGGTATTTTTCCACTGTCCTCTTCAACATTCAACTTTTCTCTTCTTGTAACCATCGAACTCCTCTCAAATAAGACAATTCTCTGTTTTTGGTCTTCTGCCCAATGCCTTACCTTCTCCTCCTTCCTTCTATGGATTCCTTCCTCTATTCCGCTCTCTCCGGTCGGCTCCCTTCATCTCTACCAAGTCGTTTCATTTTCCCTCCTCTTTAACCGTTGACCCCAAACCTTTCAACTTCCCTTGAACTGTCCAACTACCGATTCAAACTGACCAACAAGTATTCTTGTTATGTTTGGGAAAAATAACTATCAAAAGATAAAAGAAAAACCCTTTTTAAAATTAGTTTCTGTCACTCAGGCGACATGAGCCTTCCAAGAAAGACTTTGATTCATATTGACAGGAAGATAAAATGTATTACGACATGAAGCTACATCATAACACATCCAAACACCCAAACCACCAAAATACTATAGAAATCCCAAAACTGACCAAACTAAAACAAAATTCAAACCAAAATTTGGATGGAGAGCAATGCCCTTGCATCAGACTCCCTAGGAAACAAAGAAGACATGTGCTCTTGCACATGGACCTTATCAATAAAAAATTATCCACCTTCATTCTTTCTTTCTCTTTCTCCACAATCATGTTGGTATAATAAAGATGTTTTCCCAATACTACAGCTCCCTCCTCAGCTTGAACATTCTCAGATAGCTTTGCTAGAGTTTACTTATACACATAATCTCACTCTAATCAACAGGTCCAAAGGCCTCCACATTTACTTTCTCAAATAGTTTGAATTTGCCCAATTGTCTATCTACTTCACCAACCTCATACACAACCTTATGCCAATCTGCATCTGCCATTTTATATCATTCTTTTGGAATAACCAAACTGCTTAGCAACAGATCATTAATGATTCCTTCATTCTCATCACAACCCTTAATGTCTTTACTGGAACCTGCACACACTACCATAGGATCCTCTGTTTCAATCATGGCTTGATCATTTTTGTTGATAGTTGCAACCTTCTCTTCTATTTCCTTTGTTGTTCTACTTATACTTCTACCTTCATTGACAATCTTCATTCTCCACTCTTGCTCTATCTCAGGAAATTTTACCCACAATTTATCGACACTATGAATCTCCTTGCCTTCACCGTCTATAATCCCAACTGCAACATTATCTGCTTCTAAAATTTCTAACTTTACTTTCCCTTCTTCAGTTCTCATGCCTTTATCATGCCATTCTTCTGCTATCCATTCCTTCTTTCTATTATTCCTATTTAATTCATTCTTTGCATCTGTTCCAGACTCATCTTTATTTATTCTATGTCTTCCAACCTGCCTCTTTTTACTTTCACTTTTCTTCTTATATCTTACCCTTCTCATGGACTTTTCATCCACAAGTCTCCACAACTCCAGTTCATAATCTAAGATCTCCTTGTCACTATTCCATTCCCCATCCTTATCATTTTCTACTTCAACAATATCATTCCAAGATTCAAAAGCAAAATCAACATGTTTACCTTTTTCATTGTATCTATTCTCTTCTAACTTCTTCCAATTTGCTGCCTCTTCCTTCAAATCTGCATTTTACTTTCCTCTTCTTTTCTAGACCCCTTGTCAATCACAAGATTTCCACCTTTCCAAATACTTCCATTCTGCACTTTCTTAACCTTTGTGATGGCTACAATCTCATTCATTTCTACATTCTTCTCATTTTCTTCAATCAAACTCTTATCTTCAACCACTTCATCTATAAATTTAAAATATTCATTATTTGATTCACCAAAAGTAATTTGCTTACCTTTTATCTTGCATGTATCCTCATCTAGCTTCCTCCAAGCTACTCCATGCTCTTTCTTCTTTGGTATGACACTAGTCAATGCTTCTGTGTCTTCATCATCTCTTTTCTGTTGTTCTGATTTCCTTGCACCATCATTTTCCTTTCTAGCTTCACGTCGTAACAATATTCCTTTACTTTGTTTGAACCCATCTTTACAAGTTTCGGCTTGTTGCCTTTGACCATCTTATTGCAACCTCAACTCTTCCATTTTAATCTCATTCTTGTCTTCATATATTCTATTCTCTTGAAATGTTTCCTTCTCACCATATTCGGTTGCACCAACTCCATTGATTTCTGTCCTGGCTTTTACCATCCACACTTTATTTCCTGTAGCTCTAGGCTACTGGCCTTTTATTACTGCACTCATCCTCCATGGTCTATGGTCTCATTGATGCCTTAAGACCTCTGTAGTACACTTCATTTCTTGCCAACTTGTCCCCTCCTCTTGTCTCCTCTTACATTCAATCATGCCCTTCATGCTTGGCATTTGTTTTCTGTTACAAACCACATCATAACCATTTTCTAATTTACACTTTCCATGCTGTCCCTTAAGCCAATGTGGTACTATATAACCATGTTCTTCTTTCTTTTCTCTATCAACTTGCATAATCACATTGTTAATTTCACTTTTGTGACCAAAATCAACTTTTGTACTCACATGTACCTCTTCTTTGTCCTGTTGTCCAGATTTGGTATCATCCTTGTCTTCATTGCTTGACAACTCGTCTTCCTTATAGGCTTCCTCCCTTTCATCTGCAACATCTTCTATGACATCTTGAAACTCTAGATCATCTTCCAAATCTTCAGCATTCTGCTGGAAAATTTCCACATCAACCTTATCTCCATTTTCGGTTACTTTGCAATATACCTCTACTACAAATTGTTTCCTTGTGCCTTCTTGGCATACTACTGCAACTTGTCTCCCTTCTCTTTCAGCCTCAACACTAGCTACATGTGCTTTTCTTATCCCATCTTTCATCACCTTCAAGGTCCATCCTTGACCTTCCCTCTAGTATTACTCATACTTGTCCACACACACTTAAACATAACATTAGCAAATAAAACAAAGGACCAAAATGTCCTCATAATTGCCTCCTTCATGGACACCTTCCACTCTTCATTACATCTTCCTTTAAGTGCTTCTTTCTGCACTTTCTCTTTTCTCATGTTCTCCACAATGAGAACTTCTTTCACCTCTTCAGGTGTATGTTGCTCACCCAGCAACCTCTTGCTGTACCAACCTCTGCGAGTACTCTTTCCACTCTCATCCATTCTGCTCAAGGCATTCACACTTTGCCTTTTTCTTCTCTCCATAATCATCTTCACAGGCCACTTTACTTTCTTTTCCATGGGCCAACACCAAAAATACTCTTGGCTTTCTTCTTCATATCTTTGCTGCCTTGCAATCATATACTATTCTAAATCTTTTCTCAATTTTGCCAACTCTCTTTTAAAATCTACATTTTTCTTCTTTTCCTTTTCTTTTCTCTTGTCTCTCTTCATGAGACTCTATTTCCCAATTTTCTTCTGCATTTTTTTCAATCCTTCTTTCACCTTCCTTTGCTACCCGCAGGTCCTGGCTAAGTTGCCTCACTTTGGTGATCTACTTAGCGCTCAGAACCTTCTGAACTCTGATACCACTTGACAGAGAAGATCCTCAGATTCACCATCTAATATCACTTGATAGAGAGTCTTGCTAATCATAGGAGCTTCTACTTATAGAGGTTCAATAGATTCAAACTCAATAGAGATTCATCACCAACACAATCCCACAATAATGATAGGAAGTTTAGATTTATCAGATTATGAACAAACTTAATTATGGACTCTCATATAGGTGATTTCTAATACTAAAAGTGTTTATTTAAAACAGACAAAAACTAGTGAATTCAACAGGAATTGTAGGTTGTATACATTAGCAATAACAAATCAATGTAATGGAACAACATTCAATACACATATATGCACAATATAGTCATTGATAACATATGAGAACAAACACACCAAAATAGAGACTCTATTATCATAATTCCTCTCTTATAATACTTTGCAACATCTTCTGCTATGGCCTTGTATTAGTCTCATCCTGCGGTCTCATTCTTGTCTGCGTCTCTTCTCAACTATCGGCCTCCTTCACATATTTCGTTTCCGTCCAACTTCTCTCTATTCTTTCCAGCTTTTCCTTATTCTATATCAGACTCTTTCTAAACTTTTCACTCAACCTCCTCTGTTTTCTCTCCCCTGCCGGTATTTTCCACTGTCCTCTTCAACATTCAACTTTTCTCTTCTTGTAACCGTCAGCCTCCTCTCAAATAAGACAATTCTCCCTTTTTGGTCTTCTACCCGATGCCTCACCTTCTCCTCCTTCATTTTGCGGATTCCTTCCTCTATTCTGCTCTCTCCAGTCGGCTCCCTTCACCTCTACCAAGTCGTTTCATTTTCCCTCCTCTTTAACCATCGACCTCAAACCTTTCAACTTCCCTCGAACTATCCAATTGCCAATTCGAACCCACCAACAAGTATTCCTATTCGGTTTGGGAAAAATAACTGTCAACAGATAAAAGAAAAATCCCTTTTTAAAATTAGTTTCTGTCGCTTGGGAACAGGAGACTTCCAAGCAAGACTTTGATTCATACTAACAGGAAGATAAAATGTATTGCAACAGGAAGCTACATCATAACACATCCAAACACACAAACCACCAAAATACTATAGAAATCCCAAAACTGACCAAACTGAAACGAAATTCAAACCAAAATTTGGATGGAGAGAGATGCCCCTGCATCATGATGGGTGAAATGTTTTGAGTTTCTCTCCTATAGTATAATCTATACATTTTTCTAGTATCTACTTGTAGATAGAAAATTGATCCAAAGGTAAATGGAAGTTAAATGAACACAACCCAATACCTTCACCTTCAAACCAAGTCTTCCACACTCGATAGAACAGAGTAGAAGCACCCAAATCTACTAGCTTTGTTCTCTATGATCTTTGATCGATAGGATGAGATGTTGATTGCTCAAATATGCAACATAAAAATTAGTTTAAATAATTATATACTTGCATATAATTAAAGAACCTTATGACACGTTTTGTCCTAGGACCTTACATAACCATTTCATCACTTAATTAGTTAAATAAAACATATTTATTTAACTAATCCCTTTTAATCCCAATCAATCCCATTTATCTTCTCATTAGCTAATTAATTAAATAAATTATATTTATTTAATTAATTTCCACTTTCCCCTTATATTAGCCTGATAATAAATAAAGTTAAACGAATTGCAACTATTTCTCAAGCGAATGGTGTTGAAGGGGTTTGATATGGTGAACCAGTTAGGGCATGCTTGAGTGTGGCTCTGGCTGCGAATCTTCTCTATGGTTTTGCTGCATAGGAGGGTGGTTCGGTGGATTGGCTGTCTTGTTCAAAGTTTTGTAAGATTTCTGAGATCTTTTCAATGCCTTTAGGGGTGTTTCAGGGGGTGTGTGTATTGGTTCAGGGTTAGTTTTCTGTGGAGTGGGGTTGTAGATTTGTTTTACCGGGCTCTCTTTTGGGGTTTTTTGCTCTTTCTTTGCAGGATAACCTCTAGGCTCTCGTTTCATTGGTTAGGGTTTTGGCTTTTACCCTAGAGCTATGGGGTTGGCTTCAAGTCCACATGATGGACTTAAGGTGACTTTCAGGGAGGATCTTAATAGGGTGGAATCCTCATCGTCAAAGTGGTCTCAAGATTTGATGGGAGAATGCACAACTTTGTTTGGTGGGCCTCAAGTCTCCAAGGTGAACGGATGCCTCAAGAGGAGCAAGGAAAGGTTGATTTTGGTGATCTAGTAAAAGAATCTCAAAAAACCTACTCAGGAGGTTCCCCCTAAGATGGGTCAGAAGAAGGATCAAGAGAAATTCAAATTGATAGGTGAGAATTTGGTGGAATTAGGATTAGTTAAAACCATTGATTCACACTTTGTTGCTTCTCACAAATGATAGTTCTTTCATGGAATGTAAGGGGGTTGAACAACATCCCTAGACAAAAGGTTGTTCGTGAGTTGATTCGTGTTCATTCTCCTAATTTGGTTTTCATTTAGGAATCAAAGTTGTCTATGGAAGGTATGTCCAATATAGCGGATAGTCTATGGGGTAGAAGTCAGTGGCAGTGTATTGGGGCCCAAGGAAATTCTGGTGGAATTGTTTGCTTATGGGACCTATGCAAGGTTACTCCTCTCTAGTGGATCTCTAGTAGATTCTCTTTATTGGTGGCTACAATTAGTTTTGAATCAGGAGAGACTATTCTTTTCACCAATGTGTATGCTCCGATTGAAGCTCAAGGAAAGCTCTCTTTGGTCTCATATTTGGTATGTTATGTCCTTATCTCCTTTGTTTCCATGGATTATGGATGGGGATTTTAATGTGATTGTTAGTTTGGATGAGAAGAAGGGGGGATTGGATAGATTAGATCCTTCTTTCATGGTGTTTACAGATAATATTTTTGGCCTGAACCTTGTGGATGTAAAGCCATCCAACGATTATTTACTTGGAGAAATAGAAGATGTGGTGCAGATTGTATCTTAGAAAGGCTGGATAGGCTTTTGGTATCTAGTTTCTAGATTGGTAGTACTTGGGCTACAATAGATAATCAAAACTTTGCTCTTGGGATAAGTAAATACATTTTTGATTTTTTCTTTATAGGCTAAGTAGGTTTGCATTGTTAAATTAGTTTTCCTTTCCAAAGTTTATAGATTAAAATCAATTTCCTTTCTTAGATTAGATTGATCCACATATTTAGAAAACTTGAATAAAAACATAGTTTACCTTGCATTAGGTAACTTCATCATAGCTTGCATACATTTTCTAATTCCTAGATTAAGAAAAACCACTTTGATTTCCAAAAATATAAAAAAGCACAAAAATAAATTTTGCATTCATCTAGACTTGCATGCATATAAAACCCAAAAAGAAAAAAAACATTAGAAACATAGAAGATTTGCAAACCCTTGGTCACAACACAAGGTCAAATATAGTCAAACATTGGTCAAAACCCTTGGTTCCATCACAAGGTCCAGCAAAGTCAAACCTTAGGTCAAACAAACCCTAAGTCTAATCCTAAGTCAAGTCAAGGTTAGCTCAACTCGCCTATCTCTTGTCTCAGCTCACAAATGTGCCCTGGACTTAGAGGTGAGTGGGTGAGGGCAATCCTTGATGAGATAGAGATCCACCCAAGACAACAATAGGACCCACTAGTCCTACAAAAACAAGAAGAATTTAGACAACTCCTAATACAACAAGCAGTCATACAATAGCACAAACAACAAGACATCAATGAGAACAATAGTCATCTCATGCAATGGTGGAATATTAGGAATCCAAATAGGAGAATGATTACTAGTGACCCTTCGGGTCATATAGTTATCTTTACAACCATAGTCACAGAACACTGTATCCACACAAGCGCACAACACATGCCCCATGACTAGCCAACCCCTCTTCATGAAGTCCAGCTCTCCAACGAGCTTGACCACTCCTGTGTCTTGCCTCCTTTTGATTGGCTACTCCCACGAGAGTGAGAGTGACGTGGCAGTTTTCTCTATGGCAAGGAGGGAAGGGTCCGTGTGTGCGCCAAAACTAACTCGACTGCCCTGGGCCATCGACGTCATGATTTTGAGTGTACATATTATGGTGAATCTAATGTGAACTACAAAGCCTTCTGGTTATGTTGTTTGCATTCCAAAAGTTTAGATCCCATCAAAACATTAAACATTTGGCACTTCAAGAAATCTCTAAAAAATTTTCACTTTATTCTTCATAGTCACTTCCACCACTTCCACCTTCATCACCTCTGCCTTTGCTCGCTCCATTTATTTTTTGCTGTCTACAACACCCCAGAATATGATGGAACCAGATCTAAACTTAGGGAATGTTCCCTCTAGGGAACCAAAAACTCCCTCTTTTGACAAATATGTGCCACCTCACTCAGATTCACAAGTCATAAATTGCTACGATTACGAAGACTTTGACTACGAACAAGACCAAAGAGAGCCCAGGCATTCCTATCTTTTAACAATCTAGCTTGGGAATATAACCCTGCCATACCAAATGTGCCTCACAAAGCTAGGAGAATTGTTGGGAAATAGGTGTTGTATACCTTGCATAATATTGTATTATTTTATTCAGTTACCACTTGTATAAGTTGTATGTAACATTGGATTAATTATTTTATGGGCGTGAGACACATAGAGTGATTAATTATTTATTTGTATTATTTGATTAATTGGGAAAACTTAGTACCAATAATCAAATGTGGGGGTCAATGGTTTTATAGGCTAATGGCTTTATGTTACCCATGGTTTTGGGGCACATGGTTTATCTAATACCACAAGTTGTATTTGTGTGAGCTTGGTCTATAAAAGCAAGCACATGATCATTAGTTGGTGGATTGAATATTTCATTGTTGGTGAACAGAGGTTTGTGAAAGGTTGTGATTGTATTGAGCTCTCTCCTGTAAGTGCATATTGTGAAGCATGGTAGGTGATGTGTGGATTCATGCTTGGACACATGGAGGATACATTGGAGGTGCTTGATGTTTCAGAGGTATTCATGGAGACTCATGGCATGTATTGTAATATATTTATTGCTGAATAATACATATGAGTGTGGATGCTTTTGGAGGCTGGGTTTTTCCCTCTTGAGGGTTTTCCCAGGGTATATCTTGTGTTTGTTCATTTGATCTTTGCATTATGGTTATTTGTTACATCTTATTCTCCTAATGGGTTATGTGGAATTAGTTTTAGTTGACTTACAAATTCCTAACATGTGGTATCAGAGCCATGTTTATGGTTAAGGGAGGTGTGAGCTCCAGATTTGTATAACCCTTGTGTGTGTAGATCAGCGCAAAATGGAAGCCATGGCAATGCATGGAAGGATTGAGGACATTACAAGGTTTTATGCAGGTTGTATTACATAATGGGGTTTTGGGAATTGGAGATTTGTTGTGTATTTTATAGATTTGGTGATTGAAAAATCGTGGCTGAACAGGGTTTTCTGGTTGTGCTTCAATGAGGTTTTTGAGGAAGAATTCCTATAGATGACCTCCTGGGAAAAAACGGACCTCGCCATTGAGTCCAGGAGGCCCGATAGGTGAAGAAAAACATATCACTTTGCATATTTTGATCATTGGGGCTTCAGGAAAAAATTTCCCCCTCCCAGGTTTGGTCGTACGACCGTACAGACTGCAGAGGTATACTTGGTTAAATTAAAAAAAAATTCCTACACATTGAAATTCATTTCTATCGTTGTGAAAAAAAATTAAAAATATAAACTATAGAATGCGTTCTTAAAAAATTTAGGATATACAAATTTAAAAAAAAAAAAATCATTTGGGGCTGGGGTCTGTAGACCCCCGTACCCCTGGCCTACCGTGGTAGGGCTTGCCAACACAACTGTCGAGGCCTGTTGACTCCCGACCGGCATGGTCGGGCCGGAGGGCCGTTGGCCCCTGGTCCCGGGTGCCAGACCAATGAGGCTGACCGGTCTCCCAGCGCCAGTGAAGCCTTACGCAACCCGCAAGGGCATACAAAATTTTCTTAAACAACAGGCAGAAAATTAAAAAATATACAGTGATAGAAAAATTTAATGACAACAATTTTTAATTCAGACTTAAATAAATTAAATCCCCTTTATGGTCTGTGAAACAACAAATTTAAAACCTCTTTGAGTTCCACTATGCAGTAAAAGACAAATGATGTCAACGCTAGCTCAGCACCTAGTTAGTACCATTATGTCCAGTCAACGCCACGTCATCTGCTGATACAGTGATGATGTCAGCAATGGTACAATAGGTATGGAGGGTGCCACCAGGGGTCCCCCTTTAGCCCTCAGAGGGTATTTTCTTTTGGGAAGCATAACTTTCCCCCACGTTATCAGTTTTCTAACTTCTTATAGGCATCGAAAAGGACTCTCCAAGGACTATAAAGTGGTATAGGTTTCATGATAAGATTTTTCTTTTTGTGTCAGAATTTGGTGCCTGAAGCTAGAATTCAATTTTTCAATTTTGGATAGGTGTTGGAGAGCTATTGCTATGCACTATAGTTTGGATCATGTAGATTTTCAGTTTGATGTGCAGAGAGAGATTGGTACCAATGATAACTTTAAGAAATCCCCCCTAAAAAAAGATATAAAAACCTGGTGAAATCTTTCATTTTTTTGGAAAAAATATTAATTTCTATTGGCGAATCTTTCCTTTTTTTTGAAAAACTTATTAATTTTATTGGAAAATTTATTTAAATCACTAGAAATTTGTAGAAAATCTTGGCAAATCTTGACAAAAAATAGGCAAATGCATTGATTACCATGGTGAATCCTTCCTTTAAAAAAAAAAAATTCCTATGGAAAAGTAAGTGCCTGAGGGTGGTAGTGATTGACTAGTTTAAGGTGTAGTGCTTGTGTCTATAATTCCCTAATTCCTTAATATTTTAAATCAAATATTGAATATTTTAAATCGGTCCTAAATTTTTTTTGACCACCTTTGATTTTATTTATAATCTAATGGTTTGGGTTCTATTCCATGGGACAAAATGTACTCGTGAAGCTCCAATGCCCATGGGGCCTGAAATTGCATTTAGGTTGTTGATCTCAATGGAGATCAATGGCCTAAAAGCAATTTCAAGCCCCATGGGCATTGGAGCTCCTCGAGTACAATTTGGCCATGGAGTTTAACCCCATCCATTAGATTATAAATTGAGATCAACATTCAAAATACAATTTTGGGCTCAATGGGCATTGGAGCTCTGTGGGGTACATTTTAACCCATGGAATACAACCCCAATCATTATATTATAAATAAAATCAATGGTGGTGATTAAAAAATGGTGATATGGCCGTAAACTAACCAATAATTATATAATATTATTGGCTAATTAATTTTATTTTCTACTGTAACTTATAAAATTTAGGCGAATCTAATCTAATCAGGTATCGAATATTGTAGCAAATCTTTGAGTTTAAAATTTTAATAAAATAAATGTTCTGGCGATTTAGCTAGGACTAAAATAAAATTTTGTAAAAACATGTCAATTCACAAAGCATTACAGCTTGTACTATTAGCCAAATTTGGAATTCACAATTTCAACTATTAGCCAATTGGCGAATATTAGCCACTAAAACAATTATTGATTGGTACTTGTTTGATCACTTGTAGGAGCCTGAGATTCAGAGTGCATTTATGAGTGCATTTGGATGGATTTTTTGGCACAAACTTGTGGGAGTGCATGTTGTTGCATGAGACCATCAACATAGTATACCAGGATTTCAGATTTGGTACTTCTAGATATAGGTTTTTAGGTGTTTTCAGAGTTTGGACTTTAATGGAGATAGGTACATAGGTTGTCTTTTGGTTTGAGGACATGGTTGATACACATGTGAGACTTGGAGTCTTATTTTAGTGGGAGTTGAGTATAGGTAAAATGATGACGATGTTTATGGTGTCATGGATATGTAGGTACACTTTTGCATTGGCACAACATGATCATGTATGCGATTGACATGTATTGTCTATGATGCTTGATTCATGATTATAGGTGTTGTGGTGTTATTTTAGGAGATTGTTCTTATCTCCTGGATGCTTGATTAGTTCCTTGACTATGGTTACTCATTTGTGGACTTGTTGGCAAATCGAATCTAGCGTTGATTTGGTGTTTGAGTCTTGGAGTCTATAGGTTGTCTTCTTTGATATCTCAGTTTGCAGGTTACTAGTGTGATGATGAGTTTGCATGTTACATTTGTTTGGGATCTATGATCAGTTATGTAGTTTTGTGGGATGGTCACCTATTTAGCAACAATGGGATGATTCAGATGTGGACTATCTTTATCCATGAGATTGATTCAGTGTTTATGCAGACTCTGTTAGTTGGCCTTATCTGTGGTCATTTGTACATTGGTATGTTGCATTGGGATGATAAGATAGATGATTAGAGTGCTTGGATAATCAGTTGTTGGGACTTGTAGCATGTTTATCACGATGTCATGGAGAGCTTGGATACATGGTTTTATGTGAACTTTTGAAAGTGATGGTTTTATCTTCTTGGTTTGGAGATTATGGTTTACTCTACCTTTTGGGAGTTGTTGATGTTACAACGAGATTCCTTCATTGGTTTGGGGCCATGGATAATCTTCATTTAGGAGATGGTTACTTTGTTGTCATGAATAGCTTGGTATCATGATTCAGTGGGAGCTTTGGCAATGATGCAGATTCATAATTTTTGATGGATGTTCTTCTACAGTGGTTGTGGGTGTCTTGGAGAGACTCTTGGATTATGATTCTTGTTTTAGTGAGAGTGCTTTCACATCCTGATTTCCATTGTTAGTAGATGTTATCTTCATTTGATTGGAGATGTTGACACCATGGTTTACCATGGAGGACTTCTTTGAGTCTTTGATTGAGGTGTCATTTTATGACTTGTTAGTTTTACATGATTGATCCTTTGTTTTGAGATGTTGATATTATGTCATGGTTTACTCTTGATGCTAGCTTAGAGTTTTGGCATGATATGGGTTCTCTTGAGATCAAGATGTATGCACTGTTGCATGTGATCTCCTTGGAGGAGATTGTTAGATCATGATGTCATGATGGGCTTCTTGATTATGCATATGTGTAGTTGGAGCATTGACAATAATCTTGTTGGTTCTCTTGGTATTGAGTACTTTGCTCATTTGCTTGAGAGATTCATGATAGTGCGATGTTGAATTTAGAGTTCGACATTTATTGATCATGGAGGTGCTCATGGATACTTGGAGAGTTAGGTGAGGTTGGAGTTCTCTTGGGATTAGAGACACTTGTTGAGACAATTACTCATTGGAGGTTTTAGTAGATAGACCAAGGAGCCTTGCACCTGGCTATGGATGTAAGTTCATTATGGACCTAGAGGGGACTGTTCTTGGAGAGAGTCATTGTGGCTTGGTGTATCCTGGAGGAGCATTATCATTCCCCACTCTTGGTCTACTCAGCGGTTTATCATCTATGAGGTATTGCGCATCCTTTTAGATGCATTTTGCTTTATGCTTTGTCTTCTCATAGATATGGATCTTGAGCTATGGTTATTGGTTCTAGAGGGTTCATTTGAGGGATGTTAGCATGGTTATATCCTTTTTCATATGGTTTGATTTATGATGTTCATTATGAGGAGTTTAGGAGATGTGATTGGACTTATTCCTAGTTATGGAATGGTTATGAGTTTGATCTACCTTGATTAGAGAGGCTTACATCCATGTTGGTTACATGTTACATATGTTCATTTGATCTTATGAGATTGAATGGTTGGGTGTTGTTGAGGCTTTTCATTTGGGGTTGTGGAGGAGATCATACTTGACACAACTTAGCACTTTGAGGTGTTTGTAGGATATTCTGATTTACAAGTTTTCTCTCTTTGTCTTATGGATACTTCTTGGAGGATCATGTTGATATGGTTGGACTTGGGAGAGTTATGGTGACACGTTGTGAGAGAGTATGCAGAGATTTATCATGCATGTGTGGATCATTATGATCGTTTTTGATACCACATTGGCTTGTTGATTAGTCACACCTTGGTTTGAGTGTTGATTGATATACTTGGTATGCCTTGGATCTATTTTTAGATTTGACATTACCCATGCAATGGGAGTTCCTGGATGTATGTGTTCTTCATTGATAGGTTTTATACATGGAGCTTGTGATTGTGGTATATAGGTTGGATATGTTGTTGGCATGAGTTTATTGATGTTGTTGATACCTATGAGGTATGGATTGTTGGATGTATTAGCATATGTTGTGGGTGCTATTTCCAGTCATGTGGGTTTTTACCTTTGACAGGAGCTTGGAGCCTTTTGTTATCACTTGGATTTGATGCTTATGTTCTTTAGATTGGTGCATCTTCACCTTGGCATTTTCCTTTTCTTCCATAGGTGGTACATTGGAGGATGAGAGGAGTTATTGCTTGAGATGGTGGTCACTTTGTTTTTATTGTAGGTATTTTGATGGAGCATGAGAGCATGCTGGAGATTAATATGATTTCATGTTTGCCTATGATGATGTATTTCATTGATTGACCCTTATGCAATGTATACAACAAGTGGGAGAATTTTGGGAAATAGGTGTTGTACACCTTGCATAATATTGTATTATTTTATTTAGTTACCACTTGTATATGTTGTATGTAACATTGTGTTAATTATTTTATGTGTGAGACACATAAAGTGATTAATTATTTATTTGTATTATTTGATTAATTGGGAAAACTTAGTACCAATAATCAAATGTGGGGGTCAATGGTTTTATAGGCTAATGGTTTTATGTTACCCATGGTTTTGGGGCACATGGTTTTATCTAATACCACAAGTTGTATTTGTGTGAGCTTGGTCTATAAAAGCAAGCACATGATCATTAGTTGGTGGGTTGTCTATTTCATTGTTGGTGAATGGAGGTTTGTGAGAGGCTGTCATTATATTGAGCTCTCTCCTATAAGTGCATATTGTGAAGCATGGCAAGTGATGTGTGGATTGATGCTTGGACACATGGAGGATGCATTAGAGGTGCTTTATATTTCAGAGGTATTCATGGAGACTCATGGCATGTATTGTAATATATTTATTGTTGAATAATACATATGAGTGTGGATGCTTTTGGAGGTTGGGATTTTCCCTCTTGAGGCTTTTCCCAGGATATATCTTGTGTTATCTTGTGTTTGTTCATTTGATCTTTTCATTATGGTTATTTGCTACATCTTATTCTCCTATTGGGTTATGTGGAATTGGTTTTATTTGACTTGCAAATTCCTAACAAGAATACTGCTTGGATCAGAAATCCATCGACCAGATCAACTATCCACAAGTACCTCAAGTACTCATCTTGATGAGGAAGTAAGAAGGTTGGAAATACATTTGCAAGAGATAAGAGACGCTCAAGAAGCATTGAAAGTTACCCTATGCGAAGAACAATGACAATGCTGTGCGAGAAGAAGCATAGAATAATGACAACACTCGAAGGGAAAACCCTAGAAATGAGGAAGTGCCTAGAGGTCCCACTCTTACAGACCTAATTGTAAATCTAGTGCAAAGAATTAGAACACTGGAAGTAGAGCAACCTACTCTAGAAAGAAGACAGAAGTCATATGACAACATCCAAATAGAACAAGACTAGGTGGCATCTTAGAATCCCCCTACCTCAACTGCTACTCGAGAAATGCAAGTAACAACACATTTTTGAATGGGAACCCTCATGTTCAAAATAATCAAGCAATGCTAGGAAGCCAAGAAAATCAAACAATAGGTTTCCAAAACCCTCCCATGGGATTAATGCTATCAAATCCTCAATCACAAAGTGCCTTTCTAGGGACATACTTGGAGTACTTGAAAGAACCACTTGACTAAAACATAAGAAAAATTTAGTTGCCTCAACCATTACCTGATCTCCTAAAGTTCAAAGGAGAGGGTGATCCAAATTTGCACATCAAAGCTTATACTACCGCAATAAGAGAACTCCAATGGGATGGGGTTGTCGCTAAGATCTTTCCAAAGACCCTAGAAGGAATAGCTCTAGATTGGTACTATCACCTACCAAAAGCTTCAATACACTCATTCAGAGAGTTGATCAGAGAGTTCATCATGGATTTTGACATGAAAAAACTCATCAAGATAGGGATCAGAGAGTTCCTAACCATGAAACAAGAGCCAAACAAATCAGTAGCCCACTTTGTTACCTGATGGAGACAAGTTCTCTATTCCTCAACTAGCGCTCCGAACATGGACCATCACGAGTTATGCGATGTTTTATTACATGCCTTAAATAAGGATATGACAAAAGAGGTTCATAAGTTACCCTACAAATCCTATGAAGAAGCCTTGGAAAGTACTTTAAGGATCGATCAAGTGGCCATTGACAGTGGCAGAAGGATCTACAGGTCAAATGGAAAGTTGATGAGGGAGGACACATGAAATAATGCCCCTGTCGTTAAGATTCTAAAAAATAATTGAAATGCAACAACAGATGGGGTGACAGATCAACCCCTAGCTAGGAAGGTAAGAGACAATTATAACATAAGAGACTATTACCCTCCCAATGTCAATGCAATTGATCAGCCCATAAACAATGCATACTACCCAAGGGACAACTATCAGAATTGGAATCACAATGGAAATGGTAATGATAGAAGGTATGAGAGACCTCCTTATGAGTACAATCAATTTTGTTCTTTTCATAGAACAAGGGGGCATAGCACGGAATCGTGTAGGGAGAATAACAGATTCATAGTGAGATTGTCGGAAGACCAACAATAGTTGTTCATAGAAATGTTCTTGAATCTGCAAGAGGTCATGCCAGATAACAAGGGAACAAGACAAATCCAAGCCCCAATAGCTCCAAAGAATGCTAACATGAGAATCTATCAGGACCCATTTCTTGCGCATAAGGATACAAAAGCAACAAATCAAAATGAAATAGCCCAAGGTAGCAATGCCAATATCCCACCACAATTAGGATAGAAAGGAGAAGCTAGGATGATGGGGAAATACTACATAATGAAGAAGAGGAAGATTATATTGAGAATGAACAAGAGGAAATATATGAAGGTACTGTCTCCATAGTGGAACCAATACCAGCTCTGTTTGGACCTTACAAACTCATCAAAGATCCAAAGAAAACCTATGCACACATATCATTCATTGACTTGCTTAGGAATTCCCCCTCGCATCGCTCAACACTATTGAAAGAAATAGGGTTAAAGTATCTCAATCAAATCACTCCTCCACCTAGTGAGTAGATCAACCATGTAGACTACAACAAAATCCCACCAAATTCAGAGCTCAAAGACCCAGGTTTCTTCTTTGAATTAAAACAAATGCCTTATGAGGTAGAGTTAATCAAGAAAGGAGACCCTGCACTGTACTTGCAAGTGTGGATCTACGATACTTGTATCAAAAGAACACTAATTGATGATGGGGCGATAGTAAACATAGTTCCATTCTCTCTTTTGGAAAGAATGGGGTATGGGCACACTAATATCACCACTTCAAGAGACACTCTGAGTGGGTACGATAATTTAAAGGCCGCTACTATAGGAAAGATCATGATGCCTGTAACTCTAGGACCTAAAATTGTCCCAACCTCATTTTATGTCATCGATAAGAACACATGATATAATTTGCTTCTTGGGAGACCATGGATACATAGGATGAAACATGTGCCATCTACATTATTCTAAGAGGCTTGATTTTTACATATGGGGAAGGTGTATGTTGTGAAAGAGGATCTAGAACCTTTTAGCATGCTAAAATCAAACATGTCAAACAAACGTATAAGCATCCCTATAGATTATGAACTTCCTACAAACAAGATTTCTATTCCTAGTCCTACGCCACAATCTATATGTATCAAGAGGACATAAATCCTAGAGAAGATTGTAAACAATGTAGAGATGAAAGCCTTAGAAAGTGAGGCATTACCAAAGTAAAAAGAGGTTATTCCCAAAGAAAAGATAGTGAAAATCATGGAATGGATAGAGAAGTATGGATCTCTCCAATTCCTTATGGAAGTACTCATGATCGATATACAACCAGCTTACAAACTCTTCCCTTGCATAGGGGAAAAAGCCTCACAAAATTGAAGGACCAGTATTTGAAACAATGATGTTAGACTTAAGATATGAAGACCCTAATGCTTTCTCAGATCTTGAAGAGGACATGACAGAAAGTTACACTCCTTTATCACCCTTAAGTGAGTCACGTATCCTTGAAACACCAGAAGAAAGTGAGTCATATGAACCTCTCACTCCAACAGAAGAGTCAATAGACCATTAACACCAATAGAGGATGTACATTTTGTTGCTAATGAATCAATCAACGCAATAGGAGTTCTCCCAAGAATGTTCATGGTATCTCAACCTCAAGCACAACCTACTACTTCTACCTCAGTGTAGTCAAATGAACTTAGTGAATGGGAAGCATCCCTTGTACAAATTGGAATGGTTGAGAGATTCCCAAATGAAGATGAGGAAAGTGAGGAAACATTTCATAAAGAATGGAAAAGGTGAGTGTCCGTCAGAACTGATGACCCTATCATCTTTGAGTTTCTAGGAAGCTACATTGGATACTCTATGGATTTGAGGCCCGAGCCTGATGGGAGGACGAGTATAAGCTTTGTCCCTTCTGATGAGCAAAGGGAACCTCAATCCTTCTGAATTACTCCAATTTTTACAAAACATTCAAGATAGACAAGACGTAAAGATTTACATGCAAGAGCAATTTGACATGCTAATGGAACTACTAAGATGCAATAGAGTCTTGTATTAGACCCCTTCCCATCAATAATATTTCTAAGACTTACTTCATCTCACATTGCCAAGAAAAACTATTGAGCTAGAAATGATAGAATCAAATGATAAACCCTAAATGATAGGAGAGCTTTTCCTAAAAAGAGGTAGCACAAAAAACAAAAAGAGAAGATGAAAAAGAACATTCACAGAGGATTGGAAAGGTCCTTACATGGTTAAAGAAGATGTTGAAAATGGTGCCTATCTCTTGTGCACAATGGAGGGAGAGGAATTTGGCAAAATAGTTAATGCCTTTCACCTCAAGAAATACTATGTCTGAAAACCATAAAAAGCATAAAATATAAAAATACCAAAAAAATCAAATATTCCAAAAATATAAAAAATTTTATTAAAATAAAAAAATGTCAAAAATAATATGTTTCTTGCATTTTGGTATCATTCTATTCATATTTCATTCTAGTGAATGACTCGCTCTTATATTATTTTCATTTCAGTAAGGAGTCTAAGGTTGCTTAGGTATATGTGATCCTTTTAGGTCCTTAGATCCCTCATTTTTCACAATCACCATTTTCCCTTTCACTCTTAGTGATTCTAATCAAAGCCTAGCTCTTAGCTTTACACTAATCCTAATCCTAATGAGCCAAGATGTTAGGTCTAAGCAAAGTCAGTATTCAAACCTACAATGTTCAAAGGAAGCTTGCAAGTAGACCTTCCCAATTCTTCCCTAGTAGAAAAGAAGTCCAACTGGATTATCAAAGCTTTTGGTGGCACTCAACCTCTTATCTTTCCTAGCCAAAAACATCAAGTGGATCAAAACTCTAAAGGAAGCAATCTAAAATACGAGTGAATAAAAAAAATGAGTGATCAAAATAAGAGTGTTGAGAAAAGTGAGAATTGAAAGATCAAGCTATTGCATATGCAAAGTTCCAAAAGCATTCATTTTCATAAAAGTCAAAAAAACAAAAAAAAAAGAGAAAATCAAGTGAGGCATTCTAGAAAATACAAAAAAAAGAGAAAAAGCATAAAAAATGAGTTACAAAAAAGAGAGTGAAAGAGAGAAGATTGCTGAATGCTTGTACTCTTGGGTGGAGATCAGTCTAAGCTCAAAGCTTCAAGGGTGACATTCCACTAGAGAAAATAAAAAAGAAAGGTACAAAGCACACACATGCACTAGCTGAGCAAAGCCAAGAGTCTAGTAGTCTTTAGGATCATTCTCTATCTAAGGACCCTTGTTCTTTCCCATTTATCCTTTACCCTGGGTCTATCTTGCTTGCCATCTGTGATCTAAGTCTAGCGAACATCAATAAAATTTGTTACTTGTCTAAGTTGAAAGCTTGCCAAATTGTCTTATGTAGATAAGGATTAGTGTTTAGCCTTTAGCAAAGCCCAAAATTAGAAGCATTCCATTTTCATTCCCGCTCCCCACTTGAGTTCTAAAATCCCTATCTCATAGACGTGAATAGATCTCCTATACCAGAATAACCTTCAATCCCTTGGATTAAAAATCATATTAAAGAGCAGTCATATTGTTTGTTCCATAATGCATTCATACCAAAATCAGAAAAAGAGTTCCAAAGCAATAAAGTCAATGTCATAACTCATGACACTTCGTAGAAGTAAAAATTTCATTTTTAGCATCCCTTGTGTTCTTGCATTGTTAGAGTTGAAAGGTCAAAATATAATCAAAGAGTTCTTAAACTTCCAAAAGTGCACAAGAGATGAGTACCCATATGATAGAAAAAACCATAAAAGACAAACTTTCATCGATATATTAGAAGTTTACATTTAAAAGAGTACAAGAGCTAGGGCAAAATGCTCTTGAGAAAAATTAAGGCTCCCCATGCTAGGGGGCATGGTTTCAAGAAAAGTAAAATAAACTCAAGAGTGGTCCCCTCCAATGGAACCCTTAGGACTCCTAGTCCTCTGTCTATCTATACCACTAGTCGCTCCACAAAACCTATGTGAGTGAGGAGCCCTACTATGAGTATGAGAATGTGAAGCTCCTGTAGTGCTAAGCTCACACTGCTGAATCTCAAGGTAAGCCATCTCACGAAGCACCTGATTCTCACCCTTAAGGATGATATTCTTGACCTTCAAAGTAGCACTCTCCTGACACCCATGATAGGTAGGAGAAAAAATGTTAGTGTATCACCCAGCCATAGGGGGGACACCAGGGTCAGACAAAAGCATCTCTTACGTTAGTCTAGTGAAGGGGGTAGCCAAACCAATGTTGATCTCACGAATGAAACCCCTCCACTCCTCAATGCTACTTGTAAAGCAAAGAAAATATGAAAGGTGTGATGATAATTGATGAAAAGGAAATGTTGTCTCTTAAATTTGCACCCTGGCTAAGTTGCAGAACTTAGCATTCTGGAGAAACATGGGATCTTTCTAGGCTTGTGGGTCAGCTATGATGGAAAGAACCTCCAGAGAAGGCTGACTTCCTCTTGATACTCCACCTATAACTGCTTGTACTAATGCCTTTGTAGAGAAAAGGGTAAGAAGGATTACATGAAAATGAAACCTACTATCTGAAGTAATGTACCAAATGATTATCAGAGACTACACAAATAACTAACACATGATAGAACCAACAATATTAAGGCTATCATACACAACCCAGTAAATCACAATCTTTGCATCATCAATTTATAAGAAGGCTAAATAACCACAATCCTTTAAGGGAGAAATATGTTTTCTCACCACTTAAGACTGGTTCTTATTACTAGCACATCTCACAACCTGCAAAAAATGTATGTATTCTTGCATAAAGACACCAACATGAAATACAGTTCCAAGGACAAAGAACATCACAAGAATCTACGCTAACACTAAGGACACACAATATCAAAAGTATGGGAAGGTATAAACTTGTTATTACTGCTAAAAGGTGTTACAATGTTCTGTTACTCTGAAAATGAGTTACAAAAATGTCCACTTCTACAAAAGAACTCAAAAATTACAATATGCAATGTAGTGAACAACCAAAACTGCTGAATAATGAATAAAAGAGAAGACTATATACTTCTCCAAGCAGCTGTGAAAGGATAGGGACCAGAAACTTCCTTGGTCGTGGATAACATAAAAGCCCTCAAAATATCTATCCAAAACCCTCCAAAATGAGTTTCCAATGAAGAAAAGTCAGGGCCTGCCATCACCCATCATAAAGGCCCCAAGAACTGCCTCTTAGTGCCCTTAAATGCTATTAAAAACAAGTCAAATCTCCTCAATAACTCCTCCATCTGTTTGCCAACCTCTCTTGCAGCATCATAAATGTTTGGCATTTACACATAAATACCCAACCACATCCCTTTGACCACATCTTGAAAGCATCCTCAACTTGTCCTTGCACAATAAATGACACAAATACATTTATTTTGCATTTAAATAATATTAACTAAGTGGTTTATAGTCACACCACTTAGCTTAATGTTTTACATTTCAAAAATTTGTTTCAAACATATGCAGAAAAGAAGGTACTTGGAAATTAATACTCAATCTCCTGGTTTTGCATGGTTTGGAGATGAATAAAACAGTGTGAAAAATAGTAAAGTAATCGATGTGACTTACTTTACTACTTGTTATGGATTTTCCTATCTTTGCTTTCACATTTTTATGACAAGTAATAAAGTAATTTATAATCCATTACTTTATCAATTGTTTACAATGTGTATCCATTTCTAGATCATGCAAAAAGAAAATAAAACCTCTTATATCTCTCATGCACTTGCAAACCCTCTCCATGCAACATCCATACCATACATACCATCATACCCCACCTTGTGACTTCAAACCTCAACTCATACCTTAGCAAAATAAATATAAGGCACTCAGCCTTAACTTTTCATCATGTGTTTTGACTTTAGGAAAATCAAAAAAGGCAAAATAAGGCAAAATAAGGCATGCCCTCACAGGCCTTGTGGTATCATAAAATGATCATTAGGTTCGAAAGACTTTGAAGTCTTTCCCACGGAGCAGAATGGATAGCAATGATTTTTTCAAAAACAATAGTCAAAAAGCAAAAAGTTTGAACTAGGTTGTTTGACCAAAAGGAAGAAAACAACCCTAAAATATCATTTACATTTGTCTTTGACTGCTGCTATGTTCGACTCGCCGCCATACCTGTAGGGTTTGAAGCAAAACTTCATCATTCTCTGCAATTTTGAAGGGTTTTCATGCATTTTATATAGTAAAATGAAGGTTAGTTTGCCCTCAGTCACATATTCAACCATATATTTTGCATTTTAAAGGCAAAACTTGGCTCTAAGCCATGACCTTGTAGCTCATTTGATGAATTTCTTTTGTTTCTCTTGGTCAACACATTGTCTCTAGCTGCCATGGAGGTCGACTGAAGGAAAACCTTGTGATTTTGACACAAGCACTCGGCAGGAAAAGAAGGTAAGTCTTTTATTTGTCAATCTCCCTTTATTTCCTAAGTCTTTTACTGTGTATTCCTTTCTCCAGAGGCTGCGACTTTGAGTCAAGTTTTTTGAGCATTATGAATTTGAAAGTCTTCATTTTCTTTTGTATCTGCAACCTTCTACTTGAAACCCTAGATGGGTTTGAATTTTTACTGGGCCGTGAGCTCTATCAGGCATTGCTGAGTATTTTGTGTTTGTATGAGCTCAAATTCATGATATAAGAATGAAAAACTTGTAAATAAAACATTTCTGCACTCCGGTCACTATTGTCTGAGCATTGACACCTTTCATTGCCGCGATGGTTCATTCTTGAAAATGCATAAATATAAGTCTTATATTGGCCATGGCTTGGTGTAGCTGATGTATCACACACTTAAAAAAAAACCTGTATAATCTCACAAACTTTTCACTCCTCTGCATTTGACCTCTGTGTAATACTATGTGGGTTTCAACTTTGCATGAAGAAAATACATTTTTCTGACTGTTCTTTCATAGACTTGAACTGGGCTTTTCATCATTTTCAATATGCAGAAAATAATGGTATTAGACTGTTCCTCTTTCTAAGAATGCAAAACACATAAAGAAATTGTTCATCTTTTACCTATAGCTACTTTTATTCTGCAACATGATTAGGCTTCTATTATTCTGTGTGAAGATTACATTCTTTTGAGCATACTATTTTACAAGGTGACCACTGCGTGTCCATTGCTTGGGCCGAGTTTTCTATATGCTGTCCCAAATGTACCCTGTCATATGATGCTTTATTCCTCAAAGGCAACAAAATGTGCTTTCAAATCCTCACCACTGTAGCATATATACATCTATGAAGTTCACTGTAAATAGAGATAAACATAACCTCACTTCCTGTATCTAGCTTTTGAAAATTATGAGATGGACATACAAAATCTCCTCATTTGATTCCCTCTGTAGCTTTTATGACATGACTGCCTCCATGTTGATCTTTTGATAGTTAATGATATGAACATACATCATGTATAAATAAAAGCATATACACCTTGTTGCACCTGTTGCATCCTCTTGTCTTGCTGACCCAAAATAACACCTTTCATAGTCCATTTGTATTTCAATGACACATGTGAAATGTTGGATAAGCTACCTCCTGTAGTTGTGGCATAACATTGATATGGTTGTCTTCATGTTGATGACTATCCTTTACTAGACGGAACGTTTCTGATACACATTTGTTTTCTCCCGAATATGATGAATTGAATGCATTTGTTATACCTTCTGATACATAATTGCAAGCTTTTACATGTTGACATTGTACTTTGTATATGCTTTTACATTCATGGAATATGAATGCATTGCAATATGTATAAGGTATTTAAAGAAGAATATGAGGTACTTTCTGTCCCTATATAATACATCTACATTTAATATCTTTTATCCCCTATACATAGTTGTACCCTTCATTGCATGTATGATCTTGATGCTTTGCTCTCTCTTTTGGATAAAGGATATATTGTGATGACTTGATCATTTGAAAGTTGTTTCAATCCTTCTCCAAAACATTAGTTATACTTGATCATGACTTGCACTTGTATCTAGATTATATCAATGTTGTAGCAAATTTCTCTGTGTGACGTACTTCATGTATAGAGGGCACTCTATAGAAAGCATACTTATTTCATAATAAGGTCATACTGTCTTTCTATCCCATAGCAAGCCGTTCCCCCTTGATGCTATTCTTTACTTATTATCTCCTTATGCTGCTTCATTTTGAAGTAATTTCTATATATCTCAGCATGAGGCATCTTTCTATATTGTTATTTCATATGCATATGGGCTTATGATGACAACAATTTATGATATCAGATACTTGCTACTGCATACATATTATCTCTGTAACTTGCTCTTTATGTGATCACTTTATTGATAGGACTGTTCCTTACTCTTGCTATCATGATGGAAGTCTTGAGGCATACTGTATGTCCTCAATGGTAACTTTACTATGATCCACTATATAGCTATTATATGTATGAGGTACATATGGATAGCAAATTGATACTTCAATCACAACAGAAAGATGGAAACAGTACCTTCTATGGCTGTACTTCTGTCCTAGAATGATGTGTTAGACCAAAACTGCCATGTTGGCACTTGATAATGCACTTTTCACCAGTACAAAGGTACTGTCATGTACTCATAAACACTTTCAATTAATGAATTGTAAAATGATCTTTAATTGGATATATTTCTTCATCTGAAAGGCTATCACAAGATCCAACTTTTATCTCTAAATTTCCTAAATGTATGAAAATGAGAAAACATCGGCATTACATTTGAAATTCACTCACTTAGATAATTGAGCAGCCTACTTGCTGATGTGTGGTTGCTCTTATTGTTCCTTATGACTGTTTATAACATGAAACTATACTTTTATATGCTGTCCTACTATGACTGAAACCTCTGTTTCTTTGATGGTATCATGGGCTCTTAATGATAGTAACACATGGGATTTGACTTGGCTGTCCCACATGACATTTGTTCCAACTTGACTGTACCTTCTCTCTTGTACTTGATACATCTGATATAGTAGCAACATGCATATGATGAAAATATCATGATGCTTGGTCTATCGAATATCTCTGCATTAATGTCATTACTCTGAGCATGTTGGTCTCAACCCTTATGGGAGCCCATTTTCTCCACATACTGCAACATTAAATGAAGTAATCAACAATGAAACTTTACCCATATCTGCACATTGGACAAACCTGTTAGATAAAAATGTACCTTTGTTTATGATGTGAGGTGACTTGTATGATCTCTCTTTCTGATATGACACTTGTATCTGCTCATTCTGACCTCTCTTATGCTGATATGATTACTGATATACTACTGCTACATAAAAGTGAATGGTACTTTTGAAGTTCTGATTGTGTATGAAAAGACTTGGTACCCTGAGCTAACAAAATTTGTTTTCCAGGTACGTTGGAGCTCAAATGGATGGAGGAAGATAGCAACCAGCTCAACCACAAGATTTGTCATTTATAGGCAATGACGGGTCCCTCTTCTTTTCCTATGCATTTCTTTTCTTTCAAAAGTAAAATTTACTTTTATGTTACCTATTTCAGTTACTCCCACGGCTTGTGTGGGACACTTTGATACATTCTTTTGAATTTGGTCAGCTATTTCATCCTATGCAATGACTTATGTATATTTCACTTTCTAAATAAAATTTATAGCATAAAACAACTGATCTTTCTTTGAAACTCATGTATAAATCATGATGTATAACTTGACAGTCTATACATACCTCTTTTACTTGCACTAAAACATAATGAATAGTCAGCAACTGAAACATGAACTCCATCAATTCTCTTCATTCTTTGAATGACTATTTTCTTGTTCGTAGATGATTTTACTTACCAGGATGATGTAACAGCTTAGCTTGAGCTGTTAGATGATTTTGATAAGTGATTTTGCACTTGTCTTCAGTCAAGACATCAGACATTAACTGGATGATCCTGCATAAGCAAAATAATTTTGTACTTCCTCTAAAACAACTGATATTTAGGCCTTGCTAAATTAGGTGTGAACATAATTTAGTAACATTTTTGGTGACCTCTCAGGTGTGTTTGCCTGCTAAAAAAAACTAGACCAGTAGCCTTCTGAAATCCATTGGGCATATGAGTCTTTTTCTACCTAAGACCTTGGAAAAGCCTCTCAAATACTTACTGTAACTCTTTAGAACAATGCAAAACACCTTCCAACCTTATTCCACCTACCAAAAATTAGAACTGCCTAACTAACTGTGCAAAAACTACACTTAGAGGAAATGAAAACTGAACCTACCCTACATCCAACTAGCAGAGGTGGTGCTCAGAAATGACCATTTACTGTTTCTTTGAAATAGCTTCCCATCCTCAACAATTTACAATATCTCACATGCTTATGAGCAACCTCAAGGAGGTGGATAATTGACAAAAGTATAACCAACTGTTGTAATGAGATTTGGAGAAAGAAAACAATTCCACCTACCTCATGATTTTGATCATGCTTGGTGTTGTTTTGAGGCATGTAGGTAGACTGGACATGTTGCTCCTCAATTTCAATCTTCTCCTCATGTGCGAGAATGACTGGAAACACCTTGTTAGGCTTGATTTGATCTAGATGTCTAATAGGACATCTGTTTGAACTGATGAACCTTAATCTCTCTTTGCTGGCGTCTTGCTCATGTATTACCGATTCCTCATCTTGCTGATTGGAATGCCCCACTTCTAGTGATTCCTTTTGAACTATAACCTCCTCTACAGGTTGTTCCTGCGGCTCAAGACTTTCCTCCTCCAAAGATGTTGTTTCACCTTTTGATTGTGGAAAATATAACTCAAAGTTATATTCAAACTGGTCCTCTTTGTAGCAACCCTCTTGAGGAAACACAACATGAATGTGTTCCTCATGTTTGTAGCATTCTTTATTTTTTGGAGCTGGCTTGACATCAAGGTTAGCACAAAACTCCTCCAGATCATCCCAAAAACAAACTTCATCATGATCCTCTTGAGGAATGTTAGCCTCTTGAATATGCTTGATATCTTTGGGCTTCCCTTCAAGGTCTAAAAGCTTTCTGGTTGGGGCACCTTCTTTAACCTCAAGAACAAGGTCATCCTTTTCAAAGTACTTCTCAAAAGTGTTGTATTCTTGCTGATTCAATGAAATATCTCCGATGTCTTGAAGAAGCTCCTCTTCACAAAGGTGAGTTGAGACATCAGCTTGTTCCTCTTCTAGGTCATGAAAACATGGTAGCTACTCAAACAACCTATTTGTCACCCCTTCATCACTTTCAAGAACCGATTGTTTCTGTGGCATAGCACAAATACTTTCCTCTTCCTTTTGCTTTCTGACTTCCCATGAAGAAGACCACACAAGAGGCCCTCCTTTGTAGAGACAAATAGTATTTGGACAAGATGGTATAGGTTGTTTTATCTCCTCTTCTTCTGCTTGCTGGATGCTAGAGCATGGTTCCATTTGTATGTTTGGTGGAGGGACTTCACAGGGTGAAAAAGATGGCCCTTTCCAACTTGGAATCTTAAAAGGTAGAAGGCTGCCTGAAACTTGGAATTTCAAACATTGGAGAAGGCTCATTACTATGCTCAACTTGACTTATAGTGTGGATTTGCATGAAATGAAGAAGAGGAGAAGGGTTTTGGACCTTAGGCTCTTGAACCTACACTATTAATTGCCTTATTTGCTCTTCCTTGGCAGCAATCTACCTACTCAAGAATTCCTCTTCACACATTCTTTCCCTTTCCACCTCCCATTGATGACAAAAAGCTTGGTAGGATTGCTCCTCTTCCTGCATATTATACTCCTACTCCTTTGTGACAGCCTCAAATTTCCTTTGCAAGTCTAATACTACCTCCCTGATACTCATATTGTTAACATCTTGAGGCTGATTCAGAGAGTAGTTATGTTGGTCATGAGCAAAATGATCTTCTTGCAAATGATTATAGGCATGGATAGGTTGCCAGGAAAGCTGAGCAGGGGTGGGAGAGTGATAAGCATGATGATTATTCTGATAATTTGCTATTGGTGGGTTACTTGGGACAAAACCAACAGCATATTCTACTTGGTATGGTTGATAGGAAGTGATAAAAGCAGGATTTTCATGGAATGGAGGGTTATAAAACCTATCTTCACCAAAAGAAGACAATATGCAACATCAAACCAGCTGAAAATTCATGAAATGCTCACAATAATAAAAATTAGGTCTAATTTTTAGTAAAATAAGTACATATCAGCACTTGTCTTCTTGAAACCAGTAGTTACTTCTTTCTAGAGTCACCAGGTGTGTAAAGAAAATGCCTCCAAAAGGCTGAAACTATTGCTATACACACCAAACAACAGTAACAAAATGTATAAAATGGACTGAGAATTAGTTCACAGTCCCATCGAGCGTGCCAAAAATTGTTGTCTCTCAAAATTGCACCCTGGCTAAGTTGCAAAACTTAGCATTTTGGAGAAACATGGGATCTTTCTAGGCTTGTGGGTCAGCTATGATGGAAAGAACCTCTAGAGAAGGTCAGCTTCCTCTTGATACTCCACCTATAACTGCTTGTACTAATGCCTTTGCAGAGAAAAGGGTAAGAAGGATTGCCTGAAAATGAAACCTACTATCCGAGGTGATGCACCAAATGATTATCAGAGACTACATAAATAACTAACACACGATAGAACCAACAATGTTAAGGCTCTCATACACAACCCAGAAAATCATAATCTTTGCATCATCAATTTATAAGAAGGCTAAATAACCACAGTCCTTTAAGGGAGAAAGATGTTTTCTCACCACTTAAGATTGGTTCTTATTACTAAAACATCTCACAACCTGCAAAAAATATATGTATTCTTGCATAAAGACACCAACATGAAATATAGTTCCAAGGACAAAGAACATCACAAGAATCTGCACTAACACTAAGGACACACAATATCAGAAGTATGGGAAGGTATAAACTGGTTATTACTGCTAAAAGGTGTTACAATGCTGTGTTACTCTGAAAATGAGTTACAAAAATGTCCACTTCTACAAAAGAACTCAAAAATTATAATATGCAGTGCAGTGAACAACTAGAACTACTGAATAATGAACAAAAGAGAAGACTATATAGTTCTCCAAGCAACCGTGAAAGGATAAGGACCAGAAACTTCCTTGGTCATGCATAACATAAAAGCCATCAAAATATCTATCCAGAACCCTCCAAAATGAGTTTCCAATGAAGAAAAGTCAAGGCCTGTCATCACCCATCATAAAGGCCCCAACAACTGCCTCTTAATGCCCTTAAATGCTATTAAAAACAAGTCAAATCTCCTCAATAACTCCTCCATCTGTTTGCCAACCTCTCCTACAGCATCATAAATGTTTGGCATTTGCACATAAATACCCAACCACATCCCTTTGACCACATCTTAAAAGCATCCTCAACTTGTCCTTGCACATTAAATGACACAAATACATTTATTCTGCATTTAAATAACATTAACTAAGTGGTTTATAGTCACACCACTTAGCTTAATGTTTTACATTTCAAAAATTTGTTTCAAACATATGCAGAAAAGAAGGTACTTGGAAATTAATACTCAATCTCCTCATTTTGCATGGTTTGGAGATAAATAAAACAGTGTGAAAAAATAGTAAAGTAATCAATGTGACTTACTTTACTACTTGTTATGCATTTTCCTATCTTTGCTTTCACATTTTTATGACAAGTAATAAAGTAATTTATAATCCATTACTTTATCATTTGTTTACAATGTGTATCCATTTCTAGATCATGTAAAAAGAAAATAAAACCTCTTATATCTCCCTTGCACTTGCAAACCCTCTCCATGCAACATCCATACCATACATACCATCATACCCCACCTTGTGACTTCAAACCTCAACTCATACCTTAGCAAAATAAATATAAGGCACTCGGCCTTAACTTTTCATCATGTGTTTTGACTTTAGGAAAATCAAAAAGGAAAAATAAGGCATGCCCTCACGGGCCCTATGGTATCATAAAATGATCATTAGGTTCGAAAGACTTTGAAGTCTTTCCCATGGAGCAGAATGGATAGTAATGATTTTTTCAAAAACAATAGTCGAAAAGCAAAAAGTTTGAACTAGGTTGTTCGACCAAAAGGAAGAAAACAACCCTAAAATATCATTTGCATTTGCCTTTCACTACTGCTATGTTCGACTTGGCACCATACCTGTAGGGTTTGAAGCAAAACTTCATCATTCTCTACAATTTTGAAGGGTTTTCATGCATTTTATACAGCAAAATGAAGGTTAGTTTGCCCTCAGTCACATATTCAACCATATATTTTGCATTTTGAAGGCAAAACTTGCCTCTAAGCCACGACCTTGTAGCTCATCTGATGCATTTCTTTTGTTTCTCTTGGTCAATACATTGTCTCTAGCCGCCATGGAGGTCGACTAAAGGAAAACCTTGTGATTTCGACACAAGCACTCAGCAGGAAAAGAAGGTAAGTCTTTTAGCTGTCAATCTCCCTTTATTTCTTAAAGGAAGCAAGGTATGCAGAACACACTTCCTTCACCAATCTAATAAGGGTAATGGAGTTCAAATTCATTTTAATCCTTACAATTGCAGCAACATTAAACTAATAACATAAAGATTTCAGAAGCAACACAACACAGAAAGAAGGTGACACAAGATATACCGTGGGGAAAACCTTTTCAAGTAAAAAAGTCCACACTCTAAAACCTGCACAATGTATTATCAAAACAACAACAGTTTACAATACGCTTGTAATGCAAGTCTTCCAAGAGATCACGAATGTCAATTCTGGAGTTATTCCGGCAGCATAACAGTACCTGTAAAAACACTATGCAACTACAACTCCAAACTTTTCATTTTATAGAGATTACAAGGCATATCTTGAGAGCATCTTGGGATAGGCGTCCACCTTGGTCAAATGACCATTTCCAGCATCAAAGGACACTTGTCCTTTCTGTCCTTACATCCCTTACATATGTCATATATGGAAGATTTGACTTTCCCAAAGTAGAGAGCTCCAGGCTAAAAATAGACTATGACAGATTCTCTTACGCGACTTACAACCGTCATAAAATCTGCCCACAATAGCAATCTTGAAAGTTGTAAGAGAATCCGTCATACAATGCTAAATATAACATATTCTACTTACATGTCATAGCCCAACTTGGGCGCCCAAAGATGCCTTTCTCTCATGCAAAGATGCCAACCAACACTTGTCATTACTTGTCATAGGAATCTCCAAACTTGGCCCTTACGCGTCATAGATTCTGTCATATGGAATATTGCCTTCCACATACCAAAGATGCTGACACATGGAAAATTAATGCCACCTCAATATGGGACACCCAAATCAATGTAGGATTGACTTGACCATCCAAGTCACATTCCAAGTAAGCTGACATGTCACCATGCCATCTCAACTATGTGACCAAACTAAATGTGCAATCAAATACAACATTAGGGAATAATTAAATTACCAATACCAGGAAATTGCAAAGGTTGAAACACCTTAATTCCCAACATTCTCCCACTTGTTGAACACCTTACAAGAACCAAAAGAACTGACAAGATTTAACTGCTATATGCCGAGAGGCCCATAGACTCTAAACACCATTTGAACTTCTTTGTGCCCACAGGTTTAGTTAATGCATCTGCAACATTCTTCAAAGTATCTAGCTTCTCCAAATTTACCTTCCCATCCTCTACCATGTCTCGCACGAAGTGAAACTGTACATCAATATGCTTTGTTCTGGCATGGAAAGTTGGATTCTTTGCAAGGCAAATCACACTCTGACTGTCACAACTGATCGTAATCTGACCTGCATCAACACCAATATCTAAACACAATCTCTTAATCCAAATGGATTCCTTACAAGAATGAGTTGTTGCCATATACTCAGCTTCTGTTATGGACAAAGCAACCACAGGTTGTCGCTTACTCATCCAACTAATAGCACCACCAAACATTGTAAACACATAAGCACTGGTGGATCTCCTACTGTCAATGTCACCTGCCCAATCTAAATCCACAAATCCATGAATATCAACAGAATGCGGAGGTCCTATAACATTTCCATGATAGCATATGGAATACTCAGATGTACCCCTCAATATCTGAACACTTGCTTAACTGCATCCTAATGTACCCGTCTAGGATTAGCCATAAATCGACTAATGACTCCCACTGCTTGGGCAATGTCTGGTCTTGTACAGACCATGGCATACATCAAACTGCCAATAACACTAGCATAAGGTACTCTGCTCATGTCCTTCACCTCACTAGGAGATTTGAGACAATCCTCAATAGACAACTTTGTCTCCAAAGAAACAGGAACACACAATGGTCTACAATTAGCCATGCTGAACCTATCCAACACGGTCTTCACATACTTACTCTGGCTTAACCAAAGTTTTCTGTTAGTTCTGTCTCTTCTGATTTCCATCCAAGAATGTACCTGGCTACCCCTAAATCTTTCATTTCAAACTATGCTGCCAACTGAGACTTAAATCCATAAATCATATTCTTACCCTTCCCAATGAGCAACATATCATCAACATATAATGCAACAATGAGAATATGATCACCATCATACTTATAATACACACAGTGATCCAATTTTGATCTCACAAATCCAATTGACAACACAAAGGCATCAAACTTCAAGTACCATATCATAGGAGACTACTTCAATCCATACAAAGACTTCTTTAACTTGCAAACCAAATTCTCTTTACCTTTCACCATTTAATGCTCTGGCTGTGACATGTAAATCTCTTCCTCCAAATCACCATGAAGGAAAGCCATCTTCACATCCATCTGTTCTACCTCTAAGTCATAAGCAGTTGCAAGAGATAATAGAAAATGAATGGATGTCAGCTTTACAATGAGAGAGAAAATTTCACCATAATCAATTTCCTCCACTTGTGAATACCCCTTCACAACCAATCTGGCTTTATACTTCTCAACACTGCCATCTGCACCAAATTTATTCTTGAAGACCCATTTGCATCCAACGTGTTTTCATCTAGGAGGCAAAGGCACCAGGTCCCAAGTTTGATTCTTTTCCAAAAAAGCCATCTCATTCTCCATGGCCTCCTTCCAGGAACCTACATCTTTCATATCCATAACCTCTGATACAGTTCTAGGTTCATCACTGTTAGTAAGAAAAGCAAAAGCACAACTAGGATCAAGCAATGTATAACCAAACCTCTCAAGTTGCTTCTCGATTCATGTGGACCTCCTCAAGGGCTGAGGTGGAGGTTCTACATCTTCTGAACTTTTAGAGCTGCTAGAGTTCTCCTCATTTTTAGGTCCAACATTATCTTTCTGTCCATTCTTCTCAGGGGTAGAAGGAAACTGAACAACATCCTCTTTCTTTTCTTTTTCTCCTGGCTGTAAAATAGTGGTAGAAGGTGTTAGCTCTCTGAAGATGACACTTCTGCTATACAATACTTTTTCAGCCACAGGGTCCCAAAGCTTGTATCCTTTCACACTAACACCATAGCCAATGAAGATAGACTTAACAAACTTGTTCTCCAATTTTGACCTCTTCTCCCTAGGCACATATGCATATACCTCACAACCAAAATCATGAAGATGCCTTATTGAAGGCTTTCTACCAGACCATACCTCCATGGGTGTCTTTCCAACAAGAGCTGATGTAGGAGATCTATTTACCAAATAGCAAGTAGTGGCAACAGCTTCAGCCCAAAACTTTTGTTCTAGGCCAGCTCCACTAAGCATACTCCTAGCCTTCTCCATCAGTGTCTTGTTCATCCTCTCTACAATTCTATTTTGCTGCAAGGTGTATGGAGTTGTCTTATGTCTTTCAATCCCAAGTTCCTTGCAATATTTATCGAATTCTGTAGAACATAACTCACCACCGTTGTTAGTTCTCAAACATTTAATCTTTTTACCAGTCTAATTTTCAGCAAAGGCTTTAAACTCCTTAAACCTACTATAGACTTAAGATTTGCTTCCGAGAAAATAAATCCATGTCCTTCTACTATAGTCATCTATGAAAGATACGAAATATACAGATTTTGATAACGAAGGAACATTAACAGGACCAAATACATCAGAATGAACGAGGTCCAACACACCAGAAGAATTATGAGAACTTGAATAAAACTAAACATGGTTTTGTTTTCCATATATGCAATGTTCACAAAAGTCAAACTCAAGATTACAATCATTTAACCCCTCAACGATGTTTTTATTTTTGAGGGTATGCAGACCCTTCTCACCAATGTGGCCAAATCTCTTATGCCATAACATTGTCTTTTCAGTAGGAAGCTTAACTTCCAAGGCATGAATACAACCATCAGGACTAGATACAATAGATTTCTTCACTGCTGGTTCAGATGGTGGGATGAAGTGACTGCTGCCCTCTTCCTTGAGTTAGAAGAACTATTGCATTGTGAAATGCATGCCTCTAGCTAAAATAGAGTACCTCTCCTAGTACCCTTAGCAAGCACCATAGCTCCTCTAGTCATCTTGCATCCTTCTTTTGAAAAGACAACCTACACACCTGCATCATTCAACATGCTTACAAAAAATAGGTTCCTTGCTAAGCTTGGGATGTGCATAACCCCAGAGATCCCCTTCACTCGTCCATCAGGGAATCGAATAGAGACTTTTCCACTACCAACAATCTTCAGATGAGAGTCATCACCCAGGTACACTTTTCCACCATCAAACTCCTCATACTTAGTAAACCAGTCTTGATGTGAGGTCATGTGGAATGATGCACTAGAATCAATCAGCCACACATCATTAGATGCATGGGTTGCCAGGGCTACGATGAAAGCATCACCATCATCTTGTGACTTGTCAGAATCTGAATCTAGGTTCTTCTTCTTCTTTTTCTTTTCCTCTTTGCATTCCTTTCAGAAATGTCCAGATTTACCACAGTTCCAATAGAGAGCCTTGGACTTTCCAGGAGATTTGGATCTCCCACGGGATTTGGATCTACCCTTCTCAGCTTTCTTGTCCTTCTTTTTCCCTTTCTCCTTGGGTCTTCCACGAACTGCAAGAGCCTCTTTTGCTGCCTCAAAAGACTTTCTCTGCATCTCTTTGGACAACAACGAAGAAACCACTTCATCCATTTTGGATGTGGATGCTTCCAATAGCCATGACAAGATGATCCCACAAGTCTAGCAAAGAACAAAGCAAGGTCATACAACGATCCTCCTCCTCCATCTTCACACCAACGGATGTCAATTGTGCAACCAACATGTTGAAGGCATTCATATGTTCTGCAACAGATCCTCCATCCTCCATTCGAAGAGAATACAACTTCTTTCTCAGAAAAAAGTTTGTTAACTAGGGATTTGGCTTGATACACATCTCCCAACTTCTTCCAAAGCAAGTTTGAAGTAGTCTTCTCATGGACATTTAATAGGATAGAATCAACAAGACTAAGTCTTATGAGACCCTTAGCCTTCCGGTCTTTGAGATCCCAATCAACTTGTGTCATTACAACTAGTTTTGTGCCAGAAATGGTTTCCCATAAATCTCTGTCAACAAGCATGTCTTCCATCTTGAGCTTCCACAAATCAAAATTAGTGCCATTGAATTTCTCCACCTCTATTCTTCTGGATGTGTTTGCCATCTTCTCGCTACAACAAGATCACATAATACTCTACACAGACTCCCACTCAATTGAAGATTAGTTCAAAAAACCCCTACCCAACAACTAGGATCACAGGTGATCAGGCTCTGATACCAACTGAAAGGAAGCAAGGTATGTAGAACACACTTCCTTCACCAATCTAATAAGGGGAATGGAGTGCAAATTCATTTTAATCCTTACAATTGTAGCAACATTAAACTAATAACATAAAGATTTCAGCAGCAACACAACACAGAAATAAGGTGACACAAGATATACCGTGGGGAAAACCTTTTCAGGTAAAAAACTCCACACTCTAAAACTTGCACAGTGTATTATCAAAACAACAACAGTTTACAATACACTTGCAATGCAAGTCTTCCAAGAGTTGATGAATGTCAATTCTAGATTTATTCCGGCAGCATAACAGTACCTATAAAAACACTATGCAACTACAACTCTAAACTATGCATTTTATAGAGATTACAAGGCATATCTTAAGAGCATCTTGGGATAGGCGTCCACCTTGGTCAAATGATCATTTCCAGCATCAAAGGACACTTGTCCTTGCTATCCTTACATCCCTTACATCTATCATATATGGAAGATTTGACTTTCCCAAAGTAGAGAGCTTTGGGCTAAAAATAGACTATGACAGATTCTCTTACGTGACTTACAACCGTCATAAAATCTGCCCACAATAGCAATCTTGAAAGTTGTAAGAGAATCCGTCATACAATGCTAAATATATCATATTCTACTTACAACATGTCATAGCCCAACATGGGTGCCCAAAGATGCCTTTCTCTCATGCAAAGATGCCAACTGACACTTGTCATTACTTATCATAGGAATCTCCAAACTTAGCCCTTACGCATCATAGATTCTGTCATATGGAATATTGCCTTCCACATACCAAAGATGCTAACATATGGAAAATTAATGCCACCTCAATATGGGATGCCCAAATCCATGTAGGATTGACTTGACCATCCAAGTCACATTCTAAGTAAGTTGACATGTCACCATGTCATCTCAACTATGTGACCAAACTGAATGTGCAATCAAATACAACATTAGGTAATAATTAAATATACAATTAAATTACCAATGCCAGGAAATTACAAAGGTTGAGACACCTTAATTCCCAATAATTTCTTGAGTCTTTCACTGTGTATTTCTTTCTCCAGAGGCCACGACTTTGAGCCAAGTTTTATGAGCATTATGAATTCGAAAGTCTTCATTTTCTTTTATATCTGCAACCTTCTACTTGAAACCCCATATGGGTTTGAACTTTTACTAGGCCATAAGCTCTATCCAGCATCTCTGAGTATTTTGTGTTTGTATGAGCTCAAATTCATGATATAAGAATGAAAATCTTGTAAAGAAAATATTTCTGCACTTTGGTCACTATTGTTAGTGTAGGTTTTTATTTCCTAGTGGGTTATTTATTTTTCCCTATATTCCTAGGTTTTTCCTACACTTCTATTAATCTCGCTTAGGTTAATAAAGCATGTCTTATTAGGTGAGAGGATTATGAGGTGTCACCTTCCTACATGTGAGCATCTATTAGCTATCTTGGGAAGATAATTTGCTATCTTTAGTCCGATAGATAGTTGCTCTTGATTGGTCGGTGTTGTCACCTCCTCCTTCTTCCTAGTCTATATAAGCATGCTACTTGGCTTGTATTTTGTATCTCTTGCTTTTGCATCCTCTTAATGCTATTTTGCTTCTAGCATTTACATTACTCTCTTGGAGACTAACTCTGTGTTGCTATTTTGATTTCATATAATTTGCATTCATAGTTTAGATATCTATTCTTTGCACTAGTTTTCTAGGTTAATAATCTTTTCAAATTCTAACATGGTATCAGAGCTATTCTATGTGCAAGAGTAGATCTTAGTTTCCATATTTGAGAGATTCGGGGGGGGGGGGGGCTAATAAATCTTATTACATTTTTTTGAAAAACCCAATATACTCTTCTCTTGCATCTTCGGATGATCTTGAGAATCAGAAAAGTTTGACGAAAACTTTTTTAATCTCTGGGGTTTGCACACGTGTTTTATGAAATCTAGGTGATTGCAATATTTATGGTTATATTGGAAGTATTTTCAGTTGTTCCAACGCGTCTAGGAGGCTTGAGAAAGTTAGATTTGGCTTTCGTTTCACCGAAATCAGAGATCGTCATACACAGTTGCAGAACTGGGGTTTAGAGCTCAAATCTGACAACCAGCTTGCATATTTGGTGTTTTCAATCAATATTACAGGTTCCAGTATGGTATTGCTTGTCTTAGGTATTTGATTCAGTCTTTGCATGCCATTTTTTGGTTGCTGGGGTCATTTTTTGTAGCTAAAGGCATTCTGTTTACATTGGATCAACATCTTTTGTACATCAGTAGAAAAAACACCTTTTGGGTTTTGTTCGCAGCACAGAAAAACTATTTGGGTATCTTTCCATTTTTGCATGCAATCTATATAGTTTGTAGAAACGCACTTAGAAACCTACAACAGGACCCCTCTCAGTTGGCAGTTGCAGTTTTAAAGACAGTTTTCAAATGCTCCGTTCTTGCTCATACGAACTCCTTTTCCCAGGATTTTTTTTTTGATTTTGGATTTTTTTTTGTGCTCTATGCATGAGTGTAGACATTTCTTGATTTTGATGCCAAAAGTTTTCAGAAATTGTAGATTCTCAGTTGTGACATTACACAGTTCTTATTTTGGGAACTTCAGAGGATCATAACTTTCACATACGACCTCATATTGAGGCAATTCATTTTTTGAAAGTGTATGATTTTTTGAGTAGATCGCAGTGGTACTGTTTATTTCTCTGGGTATTGTGCCAAAGTTTTATTTTCAGCATATGCTCTTCATGAGGGTTTTGTAATGCATTGAATTCAAGACCGCTTAGTATTTCTTGCTAGTGGTAGTTATAAATGCACTAATATAAAGTGGCAAATCATATTTTCTTGGGGGTTTCTTTGATTGAGTGAAAAGGGGGGGGGTTGTCTTGGTTGGGTTCTCTTCTTTTCGACATTTCTTCTCTGCATTTCTTCATCATGGATCAAACAAATGTGCCCATCCTAACTCCATACAATTACTTTGAGTGGAAATCATGCATGACAATTCACTTAAGGAAAGATGGATTAAATAGGATAACTATGGGACTTGAAACTGAACCTGCTAAAGATGAAGATAAGCCTAAGTGGTTTAACAAATGTGATGAGGCATATGGAACATTGTGTTTGTCTGTTTCTCCTAATTTAATCTTTCACATTGAGTCTTTGAATACACCAAATGAAATATGGACAAAGCTAGAAACACTATTTGGCACACAAGATTCAATGAGGGGTCATATGTTAGAAAATGAACTAATTAGTTTAAGTCTAGACAATTTCAACACAATCCAGGATTTCTTCACTAAATTGAAATCACTAAGGCTGCAGTTAAAACAATGTGGAATTGAAAAGAAAGATGAACAACTGATTCTTAGTATTCTCTCTAAGCTAAGTTCAGAATATTCTGTGTTTGTTTCTACCTTCTATGCTACTAAGGGTGCAGTTGGTACTCAATTCACCATGCCATCTTTAGATGATTTTGCTGTCAATCTCACTCAGGAACAGGACAATCTAATCCAGATGGGCACTCTTAAGTCCTCTAAGTCACATGCCTTGGCTACCAACTAAGGCACAAAAGAACAAAAAGGACAAAGTAGTAACAACAATAGTAAGGATAAGAAACAGAAGAATAGCAAGGAGAAGGATCAAATACCGGTTGCTTCAAAAACAATTAATGAGACCCAATCTTCTGAGGGCGACAAGCCTAAGAAAGAGAGGGTCCAATGTGCCTATTGTAAAAGACCCGGTCATGATGAACATAAATGTATGAAGAAACAAATTGATCACTTGACACACATTCTTGAGAAGAATAATATCAGTGTTCCTGAGTCTATCAAATAGAGTTCTAATGAGGGGTCTAACAAGGCAAAAGAAAACAACAAGGGGAAAGGAAAGGGCAAGGCCCTTGTTGTAGTTGCTTCTTCACCATCCACTTGGGTTCTTGATTTAGGTGCTTCACACCACATGGCTTCATCTAAGGAAGAACTTGCATCTTTGGAGCCATGTACTATGCCTTCTATTTTGATGGGTGATGACACTCCTGTTGAGGTGTGTGGGAGAGGGTCTATTGATGTGGGGGATGGGACATTCCATGATGTTCTTTGTGTGCCCTCATTATCAACTAATCTCCTATTGGTATACCAGATCACTCACACAGGTTCAGGCAAGCGGGTTGAGTTCACTCCTGATTCAGTGGAGATTCATGAGTTGCACAGTGGTTCTATAGTTGCAGTTGGGAGAGCAGATCATCAGTTATGGCTCTATCTATTTTCTCACTTTGTTCCTGATCCTCCTTCGACTATTTTGCTCACTCATTCTGATGATGTGAGTAGATTACGGCATGAGTGGTTTGGCCATCTTAACTTTCGCTACTTGCAGCAGCTCAACCAACAGAGCATGGTCACAGGGTTGCCTTCAGTTTAGTTTTCAGGTGGTGTTTGCCAAGGTTGCATTCTTGGTAAGCATGCTAAGGAAAAGTTTGACAAAGGTAAGACATGGAGAGCTTCACAGATACTAGAGTTAGTTCACAGTGATTTGGCTGGTCCATTTCAGCATCCTTCTTTCAGCAGGGCTAGATATGTCCTCACATTCATTGATGACTTTTCTTGATATACTTGGGTGTACTTTCTCAAACAAAAGTCTGAGGTATTTGATCACTTTCAGGACTTCAAAACTTTTGTAGAGAAGCAATCTAGGAAAGCCATCAAAGTTTTGCGTACTGACAATGGTGGTGAGTATGTCAACCATCGGTTTGAGAGGTTTTGCACTTTAGAGGGGATTGATTTGTAGCATTCAGTTCCATACAATCCTCAGCAGAACGGTGTTGCAAAATGAAAGAATAGGTCCTTGAAGGAAATGGTGAACTGCATGATTCACTCCAGATTTCTTGCACCACAGTATTGGGCATAGGACATTAACTATGCTTGTTATATCCAGAACCGTGCTCCTCACCAAGCCTTAAAGGGAGTCACTCCTTTTAAATCTTGGAGCGGTCGAAAACCATCAGTTAAGCACTTTCAAGTTTTTAGTTCTCTTGCATGGGCCCACATTCTTGCAGAGAAATGCAAGGCCTTGGATCCGCAGAGCAGACCTTGCATATTTGTAGGTTATCCTGATGGTCTGAAGGGTTATCAGTTGCTCCACCCTACTACACATGAGTTGTTCATTGAGAGGAGTGTTTAGTTTAAGGAGGGCTCTTCGAGCTCACTTTCTATCACTTCTCCAACTCCTACCTTGACATTGGAGTCACTTGGGATACATGACAGATCTTCTGATGAGTTAGATTCACCTGGGCAGTCTTCTACCTCTATTTCTGATGTAGAGAGCGATTCAGAGGACTCACCTCCTTCCTCTCCTAGTCATCATTCAGAGGTTGATGATTCTCCTCCAGATTCTCCATCTTCCAGTCCACTTTGGGCTAGACAGACCTTGCAGTCTGTAGGTGATTGGGTTGGGGATCCATCAGAGACCAGGCGGACTCATTCACAGTTCTAGGATGCTCCACATGTCTTCATTGCTACTGCCTCAGATCCACAGTCTTTTCATGAGGCTTCTGGTCTTCCTGAGTGGGATACAACTATGTAGGAGGAGTATAGTTCCTTGATGAGGAACCACACTTGGGATCTTGTCCCTCTTCGTAAGGGAAGAAAACTTGTTCGATGTAAGTGGATCTATCAGACAAAATTTACAACAGATGGGTTGGTTGACAAGCATAAGGCTCACTTGGTCGCCAAAGGATTCTCCTAGGTTCCTGGGATTGACTACTCTGAGACTTTTGTGCCAGATGCCTGAATGAATTCCATCCGACTTGTTCTTGCCATTGCTACAACTAATCGTTGGGAAGTACACCAGATGGATGTGAAGAGTGCTTTTCTTCACGGTGAGCTTTAGGAGGAGATCTACATGGAGCATCCACAGGGGTTCCTTTAGGACTCTTCACTTGTGTGCCATCTTCAGAAGTCTCTCTATGGCCTCAAACAGGCTCCTCGGGCCTGGTATGCCAAGATGGACTCCTTCCTTCTATCAGTTGGGTTCACTCAGTGCCATTTTGATCCCAATGTCTACATTCTGTAGCAGGATGATTCACTCCTATTTTTGGTTTTGTATGTTGATGACTTGCTGATCACATGGAGTTCTTCATCCACCATTGGGGCTGTCAAAACTACCCTTCATGACATGATTTTGATGACTGACTTGGGCTTGTTGCATTACTTTCTCAGGATTGAGATCTACCATTCTGCTTCTGGGATCACCATCAACCAGTCCAAGTATGCTCTAGATTTGCTCTCGAGGTTTCATATGGCTGACTGCAAGCCTGCTCTGACTCCCTTTCTTTCTGGAGTCAAACTTGAGGCTCAGTGTTCTTCTCCACTTGTTGATGGCACTTTGTACTGATAGCTTGTTGGGAGTCTCATTTATCTAACTCATACGAGACCTGACATTTCATATGTTGTAGGCATGGTCTCTTGATTCATGCAGGAACCTCATGAGCTGTACTTGAAAGCAGCCAAGCGGATCCTTCACTACATTCAGGATACTCACAGTTTTGGGATTCACTATGCAGCGGGCATTGAGCTTGACTTGGTGGGCTACATAGATTTAGATTGGGCGGGTGATTCTTAGGATCGCAAGTCTACTTCAGGTTACAGCTTCTCACTTGGTTCAGGTCCTATTTGTTGGTCGAGCAAGAAGCAGTTTGCTATTGCTCTATCTTCTACTTAGGCCAAGTATCAGGGGGCTGTGAATGCTGCGACTGAGGCCATTTGGCTTCAAAATCTTCTCACTGAGTTTGGTATCTAGATCAGATGGCCATCAGTCATATTTTGTGACAACCAGAGGGCCATTCAAATCTCACGGAATCTGGTCCATCATCAATGGACCAAACACATAGAGGTCCACATGCACTGCATCTGGGAGCTCATCCATGGCCACGTCATCGACCTTCACTACTATCTGACATCCGAGCAGGTTGCTGATATCTTCACCAAACCCTTCATTGAGAGCAAGTTCCTTGATTTATGAGCTTTATTGGGGGTGCGGGATGCTTCATCTTCTGGGGGGCTTCTTCCTCTCACTCAGAGTCTTGACTCTCTCTACTTTGGAGGGGGTCTCTTCTCTCTCTATCTTGGGGGGGATTTTCTCTCTCTTTGGGGGGGAATTTTATGTACATGGGTACCTCATCAGGCTTGATTTGTTGGGACCCATTTCTACATCCACCTAAGCTTCACTTATGTAGGTTTTTATTTCCTAGTGGGTTATTTATTTTTCCCTATATTCCTAGGTTTTTCCTACACTTCTATTAATCTCGCTTAGGTTAATAAAGCATGTCTTATTAGGTGAGAGGATTATGAGGTGTCACCTTCCTACATGTGAGCATCCATTAGCTATCTTGGGAAGATACTTTGCTATCTTTAGTCTGATAGATGGTTTCTCTTGATTGGTCGGTGTTTCCACCTCCTCCCTCTTCATAGTCTATATAAGCATGCTACCTGGCTTGTATTTTGTATCTCATGCTTTTGCATCCTCTTAATGCTATTTTGCTTCTAGCATTTGCATTACTCTCTTGGAGACTAACTTTGTGTTGCTATTTTGATTTCGTATCATTTGCATTCATAGTTTAGATATCTATTCTTTGCACTAGTTTTCTGGGTTAATAATCCTTTTAGATTCTAACAACTATTGTCTAAGCATTGACAACTTTCATAGCCGCCATGGTTCATTCTTGATAATGTAGAAATATAAGCCTTATATTAGCTGTGGCTTGATGTAGTTGATGTATCACACACTTCTTAAAAAAACCTATATAATCTTGAAAACTTCTCAATCCTCTGCATTTGACCTTTGTGTAATACTATGTGGGTTTTAACTTTTCATGAAGAAAATACATTTTTCTGACTGTTCTTTCATAGACTGGAACTGAGCTTTTCATCATTTTCAATATGCAGAAAATAATGGTATCAGACTGTTCCTCTTTCTAAGAATGCAAAACACAAAGAAACTATTCATCTTTTACTTGTAGCTGCTTTTATTCTACAACATCATTAGGCTTCTATTATTCTGTGTGAAGATTACATTCTTTTGAGCATACTATTTTACAAGGTGACCACTGCTTGTCCATTGCTTGGGCCGAGTGCTCTATATGCTATCCCAAATGTACCCTGTCATATGATGCTTTATTTCTCAAAGGCAACAAAATGTGCTTTCAAATCCTCACCGCTGTAGCATATATACACCTATGAAGTTCACTGTAAACAAAGATAAATATAACCTCACTTCCTATATCTAGCTTTTGAAAATTATGAGATGGACATACAAAAGCTCCTCATTTGATTCCCTGTATAGATTTTATGACATGACTGCCTCCATGTTGATCTTTTGACAATTAATGATATGAACATACATCATGTATAAATAAAAGCATATACACCTTGCTACACCTATTGCATCCTCTTGTCTTGCTGATCCAAAATAACACCTTTCATAGTCCATTTGTATTTCAATGACACATGTCAAATGTTGGATAAGCTACCTCCTGTAGCTGTAGCATAACATTGATATGGTTGTCTTCATGTTGATGACTGTCCTTTACCAGACGGAACATTTCTAATACACATTTGTTTTCTCCTAAATATGATGAATTGAATGCATTTGTTATACCTTCTGATACATAATTGCAAGCTTTTACATGTTGACACTGTACTCTGTATATGCTTTTACATTCATGGAATATGAATGCATTACAATATGTATAAGGTATTTAAAGAAGAATATGAGGTACTTGCTGTCCCTATATAATACATCTGCATTTAATATCTTTTATCCCCTATACATAGCTGTACCCTTCATTGCATGATTGATCTTGATGCTCTGCTCTCTCTTTTGGATAAAGGATATATTGTGATGACTTGATCATTTGAAAGTTTTTTCAATCCTTCTCCAAAACATTAGTTATACTTGATCATGACTTGCACTTGTATCTAGATTATATCAATGCTATAGCAAATTTCTCTATGTGACTTACTTCATGTATAGAGGGCACTCTATAGAAAGCATACTTATCTCATGATAAGGTCACACTAGCTTTCTATCCTGTAGCAAGCCATTCCCTCTTGATGCTGTTCTTTACTTATTATCTCCTTATGTTGCTTCAGTTTGAAGTAATTTCTGTATATCTCAGCATGAGGCATCTTTCTATATTGTTCTTTCATATGCATATGGGCTTATGATGACAACAATTTATGATAGCAAATACTTGCTATTGCATACATATTATCTCTGTAACTTGCTCTTTATGTGATCACTTTATTGATAGGACTATTCCTTACTCTTGCTATCATGATGGTAGTCTTGAGGCATACTGTATGTCCTCAATGGTAACTTTGCTATGATCCACTATATATCTGTTATATCTATGAGGTACATATGGATAGAAAATTGATACTTCAATCACAATAGAAAGTTGGAACCAGTACCTTCTATGGCTGTACTTCTGTCCTAGAATGATGTGTTAGACCAAAACTGCCATGTTGGCACTAGATAATGCACTTTTCACCAGCACAAAGGTGCTGTCATGTACTCATAAACACTTTCAGTTAATGAATTGCAAAATGATCTTTAATTGGATATATTTCTTCATCTGAAAGTCTATCACAAGATCCAAGTTTTGTCTCTGAACTTCCTGAATGTATGAAAATGAGAAAACATCGGCATTACATTTGAAATTCACTCAGATAATTGAGCAGCTTGCTTGCTGATGTGTGGTTTCTCTTATTGTTCCTTATGATTGTTTATAACTTGAAACTGCACTTGTATATGCTGTTCTACTATGACTGAAACCTCTATTTCTTTGATTGTATCATGGGCTTTTAATGACAGTAACACATGGCATTTGACTTGGTTGTCCCACATGGCATTTGTTCCAACTTGACTACACCTTCTCTCTTGTACTCGATATATCTGATATAGTAGCAACATGCATGTGATGAAAACACCATGATGCTTGGTCTATCGAATATCTCTGCATTAATGTCATTACTCCGAACATGTTGGGCTCAACCCTTATGGGAGCCCATTTTCTCCACATACTACAATATTAAATGAAGTAATCAACAATGAAACTTTACCTATATTTAGACATTGGACAAACCTGTTAGATAAAAATGTACCTTTGTTTATGGTGTGAGGTGACTTGTATGATCTCTCTTTCTGATATGGCACTTGTATCTGCTCATTGTAACCTCTCTTATGCTGATATGATTACTGATATACTGCTGCTACATAAAAGTGAATGGTACTTTTGAAGTTCTGATTGTGTATGAAAAGACTTGGTACCTTGAGTTAACAAAATTTGTTTTCCAGGTACGTTGGAGCTCAAATGGATGGAGGAAGATAACAACCAACTCAACCACAGGATTCGTCATTCGTAGGCAATGACGGGTCCCTCTTCTTTTCCTATGCATTTCTTTTCTTTCAAAAGTAAAATTTACTTTTATGTTGCCTATTTCAGTTACTCCCACGGCTTGTGTGGGACACTTTGATACATTCTTTTGAATCTGGTCAGCTATTTCATCCTATGCAATGACTTATGTATATTTCACTTTCTAAATAAAATTTATAGCATAAAACAACTGATCTTTCTTTGAAACTCATGTATAAATCATGATGTATAACTTGACAGTCTATACATACCTCTTTTACTTGCACTGAAGCATAATGAATAATCAACAACTGAAACATGAACTCCATCAATTCTCTTCATTATTTGAATGCCTATTTTCTTGTCCATAGATGATTTCACTTACTAGGATGATGTAACAGCTCAACTTGAGCTGTTACATGATTTTGATAAGTGATTTGGTACTTGTCTTTAGTCAAGACATCAGACATTGGTTGGATGATCCTGCAAAAGTTAAAAAAATTGTACTGCCTCTAAAATAACTGATGTTTAGGCCTTGCTAAATTAGGTGTGAACATAATTTAGTAACAGGAAAGACATTGAAAAATTTGTAAAACAAGTGTAGAATTACGTGGCTCGCCAGGTTTCCAGGTAGGGTCAAGCTGCTACATCACCTCATCAAAGTGAGGAGGTCTAGGAACTATGAATGGACCCTCAATAACATCATCCTCATCAGAACTTATCTCTTGTGCATCCTCTGTCGGTCCCTCATCTGACAAGTCATCCCCATCAAGAAAGTAGTCCTCATCAGTGGAATCAGAGTCATCCACCACAATGAGTCCATGGGAAGGAACTCCTCTTCCTCCCCTTTGTCCTCCTCTTGGGGTCCTAGAAACTTTGGTAATCAAAACTCTAAAAGTCAAAGGGGTCCAAGCAACGATCCTCTATCCAATCTCACCCATCTCCTCGATGGATCTGTAACAAGTAGACACTTAGGGAAAATACTTAGGAAAGTACTCACCAAACTATTGTGAGACACATTCAACACGATGAGCCTTGACTAAACCATTACGATCTAAAAGCTTCGATATGCTAGGATAGTTCTCCATATCTATATAAGGGTCAGAGATCATATCTTCACCTGTAAGAGTAGCCACATCACATAGAGAAATATCAAAGTGGCTCACATGAGCCCACCTAGCTGCTCTTGGTAGTCATTTGTCAGGAAGAGGAATCTCCTTCTGATAAGGATTGATATGCTTAAAGATCCAAGTCATGGTCAAAGAAGAGAGGCTAAAAGAAATAGCTCCCCATCGTGTAATATGATAAAAATTCCTATAGACCATGGCTAAGATATCTGGTCTCTAAGCATAGACTCTACCCTGCTTAATGCCCTATATAATTGGTGCCCAACACCATCTCAAGCGAGTCGAGGCGTTGTCTCCAAATAGCCTCGATGCAATCAAACCAATCAAAAACTTCCTTAATCGAGGAATGCAAAGTCATGGTACGGAGGTAAGATGAACTCCAGTCTGATCCGTGGGGTGACTCACCCCCATAATCTATGCCCAAGAATTCTTGTCCTTGAAGGACTTGCTAGAAGGTAGAACAAGTGGGTGTCCTCTCACAGGAACCCCTAGAATGTGGTATACATCATACAGAGTGATAGTCCACTCTCCACCTAAAAGTGTTCCTTTCTACATCCCAATGAGTCACAATGCCACAAAAAATATGTTCCATAGGATGTACAACTGGCACATGGCAAAATGTAGCCAAGCCTGCTCTCCTCAAGACAACAAGCTCATCAGAAGGCAATGAAGCATACATCTGCGAAATCCATAACTACTCCTAGAAAGCATTCCAGTGAATGTGCATATCCTACCAATCACAAAAGAACTTTAGATTAGATCTTGTCAACTCAGAAAACCCCTAAAAATTGTAAAACTTGCAAAAAATCTCACAAAAAAAGCATATAAACCATCAAAATTGTAATAAATAGATGAATTTAGTAATAAGATTAGATCAAAATAGAGTGAAACAAATGCCAGAAAATATTAAATTTCAGTCAGAATTGATCTGTCAGGGTTGCCTCTTTCATTAGACCGGATCTCCCTTGGGCAACCCTATTGCACAGGTAGATCTCCATTGGGTGACCCTATTGCTCAGCCAGATCTCCCCCAGGTGACCTGCCTGGCAAAAGGGGCAACCCTATGTGACTATTCTTTAAACTAAAAATGCTCTAAAAACCTTTTTTCTCAATTGATTTCAACAAACAAAAAACTAATCTTACTCTAAACGACAAAACAAAGACAATGTAATAAAGAAAAAACATCAAAAATAGACAATTTCAAGAGATTTTTCACAAGATTCAACCTAGGGTTTAGAGAACGTTTTGTCATTGTATGCATACCTAATTCTTAGTGTCAAAAGAAGAGGTGACCATCTTCGCAATCTCCTCGATGATATCTACCTAATGACTACTCACATGATCGATTCCGTAGTCGATTCACTTGAATTTCACTAATTTGCTTGCTTTTTCCTCTCCCTTAGCTTAATTTCCTTTATGCATTCTTAGATTAGTTTTTTCTTTTATGTATCTCTCTTGCATTCATTTTGTGTGCATTCATTCCTACAAGTCTCATTGACAAAGGCAAACAACTAGTTGAGCTCAAACAATCTATGGTATGTTCATCATTTCAAGTTTTTATTATTCATTTTAATACATTTAGATGCCAGACTAATACTAGTTATTGCAGGTACAATTACAGAAAAGTCAACAATAGGTAAGGCCTAGTTCGGGAATAGTACCTACCTTTAATGTAGACTACCATCCCTGAGGGGGCACATATGTAAGCACCAAAATCACGCACAACCTCCATGAGGACCCCTATGATGAGTCATAATCCTTGTCATGTACATGTTAGCATGAAATAACATCCTCTCAGCAACAATTCTCTTGGTGATGTGTCTTTTCTTTTGCCTTGTGTTGTTTCCCCTTTGTCATTTTCTCTCTCTCTCTCTCTCTCTCTCTTCACTTTCGACACTTTTCGACACCTTTTCAACACTTGTCGATTTGTGTTTCTTATGCTTGCGACCCTATTCTTAAGCCTTGTATGCATCTTGTAGGTGAATTGTCACCTTTCTTCAGTGTTTTTCATCCATTCCCACCCCTAAAGGCCTTTTAGAGGTCCTCCCTAGCCATCTCCCACTTTTAGTTTTTAGTTTCACTAAACCAATCCAAATCTCCCCCTATTATTTCCAAATCTCCCCCAGGAGATCCTACTTACACAAGTGGAGATTTGGATTTTCATACATGACTAACCTGTTTCTGGAGGTAGATCCCTTTCTTTTCATCTCCTCTTTCATCTCCCTTCATGCACTTTCACCCAAGTGCCCTCCTCTAAGGGTTGCCCATGGGTTGTCCCCGGGCAATCCTGACTGGTGAAAGGGATGACCTATGGGCAACCTTGTCGTGTTTTCATCTGCGGAAAGACTGAAGTTTCTAACTCAAATTAGCTCCATTTTCACCCATTTTTCTTCCTTTTTGCATGGATTTTCATGCCTAATATAGAGTTAACTATTTCATGCACCCACACATGTATGATTAGGTCTATTTTATCTTTAATTAACAACTCATGCATTCTCATGGACTCCCATGCACTCCTCTTTCTTCACTTCTTCTTGAGTGATAAGCTTTTACTGAGTAGATCACTCCAATTTTAGCCCAGATCACTCTTGAGTCTTCTAAGTTAACTCTCCAATCAAATTGAGTTAACTATCCTTCTTCTTCACCTCTCATCCCTTCTTCTAACCTATAAATGCCCCCTCCCTCAAGCACAAAGGGAGATAATTTTATTTGTGCACATAGTTCTTGCAAGTTATTGGTCTCTAAATCAAGCATTCTCATGCGCATACAAGACATAAGAGCCTTTTGCTTTCATTCGTTATAGATTTCATATAGAGATCATTACGCATCCATACGTTGCTCACATCACAAGCCACAGTGCTCATCAAAACTCTCATTGAGCTCTTTTCAAAAGCTTCAAAGCTTCTTTTACTTCATTTTCTCCTTGTTGCCAAGAGGATCACCCTGCTGCTACAAGAGGACTCGAGGTTGCCATTACAAGGATTTTTGAGGGCAGTGGAGGCTCACGTGTCTCTAGGTTCCTTCAACATTTTTTTCATTTCATAGTAATTAGATAATCAAAACTTTACTCTTGGGATAAGTAAATACATGTTTGCTTTTTCCTTGATAGGCTAAGTAGGTTTGCATTGTTAAATTAGTTTCCCTTTCCAAAGTTCATAGATTAAAAACAATTTCCTTTCTTAGATTAGATTGATTCACATATTTAGAAAACAAACAAAAACATAGTTTACCTTACATTAGGTAACTTCATCATAGCTTACATACATTTTCTAATTCATAGATTAAGAAAAAACACTTTGATTTCCAAAAACGTAAAAAAACACAAAAATAGGTTTTGCATTCATCTAGGCTTGCATGCATATAAAACCTAAAAAGAACAAAAATATTAGAAACATAGAAGGTTTGGAAACCCTTGGTCCTAACACAAGGTCAACCACAGTCAAACATTGGTCAAAACTCTTGGTTCCATCACAAGGTCTAGCAAAGTCAAACACTAAGTCAAGTCAAGGTTAGCTCAACTCGCCTATCACTTGTCTCGGCTCACGAATGTGCCCTGGACTTAGATGTGAGTGGGTGAGGGAAATCCTCAATGAGATAGAGGATATCCACCCAAGATAAAAATAGGACCCACTATTCCTACAACAACAAGAAGAATTTAGACGACAACTAATACAACAAGCAGCCATACAACAACATGAACAAAAACAAGACATCAACGAGAACAATAGTTGTCCCACGCAATGGTAGAATATCAGGAATCCAAATAGGAGAATGGTGACTAGTGACCCTTTGGGTCATATAGTTATCTTTACAACCATGGTCATAGAACACCGTATCCACACAAGGTGCACAACAACATTGGCCCTAGGACTGGCTGATCCCTCATTACAAAGTTCAGCTCTCCAACGAGCCAGACCACCCCTGTGTCTTGCCTCCTCTCGACTGGCTATTCCCACAAGAGCAAGAGTAACGTGGCAGTTCACTTCATGGAAAGGAGGGAAGGATCCATGTGCACGCCAAAACTAACTTGATCGCCCTAGGCCACTGATGTCATGATTTTGAGCGTACAGGTCTAAAGAGGTTGTTGGAATTAAGCGAATGGAAGTTTTAATCAAGAATAACATTTAAACACATAGGATAATAAAATTTAATAATGAGATCATCTACACCAAATTGCATGTCCTGGTGAAGTGTTCGACTTGCATGGATTTGGGTGTAGGGTCAGTGCAGGATCATGAGGGTCCAAACTAGGCCCCTAAGTGGCAATGAAAATTTAGAAAAATAGAGTTAGGCAACTTGACATACAAATCTGAATAGGTTATTTAAATAATTTGAAAAATATGTAAGAACAAAATTTGTAGCAAATTGAATTTAGTTTCTAGGCTACTAGTCCTTTTTTGGAAAAAAAGTAAATCTATTTTGCGAAAATTTGAAATTTCAATGCAGTAGTACTAAATTTTTCAGGGAAAAGATAAAAAGCAGGTGTATGTCTAACCAACCTAAGTACAAGAAAAAAATAATATTTTTTCTGAAACTTTCAATATAAGTAGAGGATACATGCCTGTATGTGGCACATTTTTTTTTGTAATTTTTTTGCAAGTAAATAATTAGTTATGATTTTTTTATTATAACATTTCAAAATTATTAAAATGTGTTTGTCTAACCACCATAACTTGGTCAAAAAGTTTATGAAATTCATTTTTTTTTATCCTATAGTATGTGAAGCATAGAATGTGATGCATCTTTTAGATTAAAAAAATGTGAAATAGTTTGAATATTATAGAAGTTTTTCAATCAGCCTATCAATTAGGACTTTAGTCATAATGTATGTAGACAATCAATAATAGTTATCTATTAAATTCAAAATAAGGCATATCTTATATTGGTGGAAAGCTGACAATTTTTTCAATATACCCTTTTTGTTTCATCAAATTCGGATAAAAAAAAGTCGTTAGCCACAAGGGCGAACTTTGGAAAACTAAGGAAATTTTGTAAACACATTTTTTTAGTTGACTTTCCAGGTATGGCAATCCCAAACCAAATCCCAAGCCAAATCCCGAGCCTATTGATTTTGTCAGAAAAATTGGATATCCATTTGCAACGGACATCTGTTACCTCTATTATTTATAATACATAATATATATAATATATTAATATATACTAATATACCAATATATTATATATTATATATATATATATATTTGATTCATAATCTGTGGGGATAGGGGCCCACTCCCTTTATTAAAAATAATAATAAAAAATTACAGAAAACTACTGCACAACAGAGAAGGAACAAAGAAAGGCTAATGCTATAAGGAAGGAAAGAGAAGAACTAGAGAAACCTATAGAGGAACAAAGGCTAAAGCCAAAAGGAAGGAAAGAGAAGAACAAAAGAAGCCCAAAAACTGAGAGAAAATCCTTTGTCAAAACAATGGCTCTCAAAAAGAGAGAGACAAGGACAAATGCCATACTAAAATTACACCCTACGAGTGTTACGAAGGAGAAGCGCATCAAAAGTCTGCTGAGATCTAGCTTCCACCACTTCAGAACCTTCGATGCGAAGCTTTTCAGCATTAGACCTCCTCCCAACCTTTCGTTTTGGACCACAATCAAGTTTTAATTTACCATTAGAATGCTGATGAATCCCAAGTTTCTAAGGCAGAGCCAAAGTAAAATCATCAAAAAAATCCTGATCCTGCTCTTCCAAGTCATCCATGAAAGGGAAGGCACCGTCAAAATCAAAGCCATCCTCCTCTGACTTAGAAGGAGAGCCAGGTGGATAGTAGGAGAGGTCAGAAGTTTTCATGGTTTGGCCACATTTTATAGAAAATTTATTAGGAACTACAGTGATATTTGTGCACCTATGTTAGAAACCATCAAGGGTGGAGGTAAGGTGAAGTTTGTGTGGACAAAAGATGCAGATCAGAGTTTTAAAAGTTTGAAGCAGAAAGTTGTCGAGTATCCTATCTTAGTACTTCCTGATTTCAATAAGGTCTTCACCATTGAATGTGATGCAAGTGGGCTGGCCATAGGGGGAGTGTTGAGCCAAGAAGGCAGACCAGTAGCCTTTTTCAGTGAAAAATTGAATGAAGCTAAGAGGAAGTGCTCCTCTTATGATTTAGAGTTGTATGCCATGGTACAAGCTCTGAAAAAATGGAGGCACTACTTGCTTCCTAAAGAATTTATTGTATACACTGACAATCATGCTCTCAGTTTTTTGAATGGACAGGAAATGCTCAGTCATAGACACATGAAGTGGGTGGAAAGTCTTCAAGCATACACCTTCATCATTAAACATAAGAAGGGGATAACCAATAAGGTTGCTGATGCTTTAAGTAGAAGGGTGTTGACAGTACAAGAAGTGCAGTTACAAAGCATGGGTGTTGAGGCACTCAAAGGATTGTATGAAGAGGACCAAGATTTCAAGGAGATTTATAAGGTATGCAGTGAGTTTGCCAATGCTTTCCATAGTGAATTTTTAGATTATACATTGCAGGATGGAATTTTGTTTAAAGGGAGTCAACTATGTATCCCTAAGTGTGTAATGAGGGATAATATAGTGAAGGAGAAACATAGTGGTGGTTTAGAAGGACATTTTGGGCTTAATAAGACCTTAGATCTAGTAAGAAGATTTTACTTTTGGCCAAGGATGCAATATGATATCAGAAGGTTTGTTGAGAGTTGTATGATTTGCTAGAGAGCAAAGGGGGTCTCAACCAATGCAGGACTGTACCAACCTCTGCCCATACCAAACAGACCTTGGGAAAGTTTGAGTATGGATTTTGTGATGGGGTTACCAAAGACAAGGACAGGTTATGACAGTGTGTTTGTTGTGGTAGATAGGTTCAACAAGATGGCTCACTTTATTCCTTGTAAAACCATCAATGATGCTAGTTATATTGTAGGCTTGTTCTTTAAAGAAATTGTCAGGATTCATGGATTACCTTTGAGTATTGTATTTGACAGAGACAACAAATTTGTGGGACATTTTTGGAGAACCTTGTGGAAAAGATTGGGTACAAATTTGTCCTTTAGTTCAGCCTATCATCCTCAGATTGATGGCCAAACCGAGGTTGTGAATAGGTCATTAGGCAATCTGCTGAGATGTTTGACAAGAGAACATGGAGGTAGTTGGGATGTGGTACTCCCATAAGCAGAATATGCCTATAATGATTCTACAAACAGAAGTATAGGTCTAAGTCCTTTTGAAGTTGTCTATGGTAGTCATCCTAGAGGAATTTTTGAATTGAGAGATGTTCAGGGTTTGGACAAGAGGAGTGGACATGCTGATACATTTGCAGAGGCTATGAAAGAGATCCATCAACAAGTCAGAGATACTCTACACAAGAATAGTCAGAAGATCAAGGCTAGAGTGGATCAAAGGAGAAGGGATGTGCAGTACCACATAGGAGATATGGTCATGGTTCATCTCAACAAGAACAGACTACGCAAGGGAAGCCACAACAAGTTGATGATGAGAAAAATTGGACCCTATAAGATTTTAGAGAAATATGGTCCTAATGCTTACAAAATTGAACTCCCTGATGATATTGCTATTTCACCTATATTCGATGTTGCTGATCTAACATTATATAAGAGTCCTGATACAGGAGAAGGTGCAAAAGATTCTATACAAGACAATGAAGAGTGGGTGCAGCACTTACCACCAAAGGAACCACCTAAAATGGAGTGCATCTTGGATAGAAGGATAGCGAAGAAGACAAGAAATCAGACCTATTTTGAGCACTTGGTTAAATGGCAAGGACTTCCTGATTCAGAAGCCACATGGATGCTGGAAGAAGACATCAGAAAGCAGGGTGGTGATTTGTAGCAGTTAGTGTCTAAGAGGAATTGAGACAACTTTCACCCAGGGAGTATGGTGCAGGAGCACCTAACAAATCATGCTTTGTGTTTGTAATAAGGTCAATTTGACCAATGTTGGTTTTTTTGCAGTTGTTACTATTCAGTTTGTAACCGACCAAGTGAGAATTGGTCAAAACAGGACAGTTGGGGAACACAGGCGGTTGGTCTTCCTCAATTGATCTGAATCGGTTGGCCTCCCACAATAGTGGGTTAAAAACATAGCAGAACGAACATTTGGGGGTTCTGTTTGGGTCCTGTATTCTTTGTTGATGTTCTTGCTAGTATTGTGTATGAAATGTATTGAAGAACAATAAAGCTCTGTTCCGTCCATTTTGTGTTTTTTTTTTCTGTTTTTAAGTGCGAGAATTTCTTACTGTGCATAGTAGATTCTCCTTTCAGTAGTTTGTTGCAGAATGGTTCATTGAAGCATTCCACTGGTACAATTCTTGTCGAGATCGGTGGAATGGCTTCGTTGTACAAGTATGTGTTTTTGTTTCCTATTTTGTTTTCCTATTCGATGGCGTAGAGAATCCAAATAGAGTGTCTTGCACAGTAGATCACCTAACATCTCCATGTGCTAGGGTTCGGTTGAAGAGTAGACGAATCGTAGGGTTGCAGAGCTACTGAAGTCATTATTGGTGAGACCAAGGCCGTCAGAAAAGTATTTCACTCTCGGATCGATAAGAATAGTCTGGCCAAGCATGGGAAGTCTATTAGTGTATCGTCCTAGCGAAACTAGAGTTCGCCGATAGAGTTGAGTCTCACTGAACTTGAAGTTGGAATGCATCGGCACATCAGAAATAACAAAAGGAGATTTGCAGATAGTATCGAGTCTTACTGAAGACAAATGCCATCGGCGCATCGGGAGACAAGTTCAAAGTTCCACCAATAGAAGTAAGTCTCGGCAAAGGAAGTTTCATGGTCACATCAGCGTAAGTTTGATCATGGAGAGACTTAAGAAAGTCACTCTGACCGACGGTTATCTGACCAATCGAGGTGTATCGATGGCCAGTAAGTGGAGGCTTGCCAACAGAAAACAAATTTGATTTTGTCTACGTTACCACTGCGCGCTCCCCATCAGAATCCCCAAGAGAAAAGTGAGTGCCACCATGTTGCGAGCTACAATCCATATTCGAAGGAGGGGGAGATCAGCAGAGGTTGAAGGGATGGACGAAATAGGGTTAACTGGATTAACATGCACACAAAAATAATCTGAGCAAATATGAAAAGGGTTAGCCCTATTTTTGCACCCATCAACTGGAGTGAAAGGCACTACACTAGGAGAAGCCCCCGCACCATCCCCAACATTCTCCATTGAAGATTTCCCTATAGGGGCTGCATCTAGGGTTTTTGAGGGAGGACTGGATTGCTCCTTAGAGGTGCCAGAATGGAGAGCATACTGATGCCTCCCTGCCGAACCACAAGCAAGGCAATTTTTGCCCCTTCCTCGAGTACTGGGCCCAGATCTGCGTAGTTGCCTGCCAACACCATCATCTTGCTCGCCCTCGCCACATCCGCCTGTGCTAGTTTCACACATCTTCGCTTTTGATTACTTCATGTCCATATTATATTATATATTATATACTATATACTACATATATTTTATATAGTATGTTATATACTATATATATTATATTTTATATATTATATACTATATATAGTATATATTAAATATTAAATATTATATTAATATTATGTAATAATTTCAAATTTCAAATATAGTGAGATAGACTATGATGGACTATGATTTATGCCTCATTTGGCATGGATTGAAGGTGTGATTATTTCCCTTATGCTTGAATGTTGTGATGTCATTCTATTATGCTTTGGCAAGTGTGCCATATGTTACTTGAATGCAATTGGATGGTAGTTGTACCATGTGTTGTTTATATGCATTGTATTGGTAGTTGTGCCATGCATTGTGTACGTTGATTAGCATGTATGCCATATGTTTCTATGTATACCATGGATTGAGTGAGATGATGCTAGTGGGTTTGCCATGATCACCTCCTCCGTAGCTCGGGGGTTGCCTAGAGTTGCATAGATAACTATTGCGCTCAACGATGGAAATATGGTTGGGAGGTGAGCAACATTTCCCCATTGGTCCTTCATGATGATCTTCAGGTGTTGGATGGTTGGACCTTATCTTCTTACAGGTTGATTATGTCATGCTTTGTGTCTTGTTGCACCTTGGAGAGTGTGTTGGTTTTTGGGTGGTTTATGCACTTGTATATTATCATTATTGATTATTATAACCTTTGTAATGTAGGTCTTTTGAGACCCTTGTAATAAGATGTAATTAATTCTATGAGTTGATTTATGATGTTGGCTATGATTCATCTATGTTTAGGATGAAGCCCTTCGAATATTATAATTATCAGATATCATCTTGTATTTTTCCATGCCTCAGTTTGTGAGGATGTTGGCATTTTTTGATAGATTTTACATGTTATAATCTAGCTATGTTAGCATGTTTAGACTTAGTTATTTGATGTTTATGGATATGTTTATGCTGGATCATATTCATCCCAGATAGGTGTTGAGGATCCAATCTTTGCTTTTGGAATGTGTTGACATTGGTGTCGAAATTGTGTAGCCTTTTGTATCGCTTTTGTCATTTTTGGCATGTGGACATTTTTGGTTGAACACCTTAATGTTTTTGGTTAAAATGAATCCTCTTTCATGTTGATTAATGTTTTTAGGCACCATAGGTGTTTTGGTTGAATTCTAGGCCTTTCTTGGTGCAGGGGCACCTAGTTCATACTTTGTAAATATGTGTCAAACGTGAATTTTTTAATGTTGAGTCATGTTTTGATGTAATAAGGTCTATTTAGACCAAATATGATGTTTTAGCCATGTAGGGGTCAGTTTTGAGTCATATTGTCAAGTTTGGCAATGTTACATTTTTGGTGAATATGGAAGTTGAACAGTCATGTGTTTAAAAAAATAGTTTTGAACATTGGTTTTGGTTGAGAAAGGGTTCATATATGCTTGGGGATGTCGAGGTAGGTTGGGTTGGAGACATTTGAAGACATTTTAGAGATCAAACAATAAAAATACACCATTTTTCCTACGTTTTCTTGTGTTTTTGCTGTTGTAGACATTGGTACAGCCTTGTACGACCTAGAGTAAAGGTAAAATTGACTTGGATCAATGGTATATTGAGTCTTCTCTTATTTACATTTGGTTTCATTTGTTTTTATTAAATTTGAAGAAAGTTAAAGGGATTTTATTGAAAACAGTTAAGAAAACTTAGGTAAACAGAGGGTTTTGCAATTTGGTGATTTGGTGAAGTTTCAATGGGAAAAATTGGCATATTCAGACCTTATGTAATGTGAAGAAGACATTGAAGTGAAGTTTTGTGATCTGGGCTTGGAATTTTGCATACTTGCTTTGGAAAATAGGGCTAATTGGGCCTATTAGGACTATAACAGTCAAATTTTGAGGACTTTGTTTCAAAGTAACCCTATCTACAAACTTGATATGTTGAAGAGGGCCATAATGGGTATCTGAAATGGTGATTTTTTTATGGTTTGAAGCATTATTTACAATTTATGCTTGAAAAATAGTTTTGTTGTCCTGATTGGACCTTGTGAGCAGCGTAGCAGCAAGTTTTTGAGGCTTGTGTTCCAAAGTAACCCACCTTGAAAATTTGATATGTTGTAGAACTCCCAAATGGGTGTCTGAAACAACATTTAGATTTTGGGTTGAAGGTTTGACATGGAAGTTATGAGGGAAAAAAAGAGTTTGCTGTCTTACTAGGGGAAGATGAAGAGTTGGTGATAGAATCCACCAAATTAGGTTTCAAAATTTGAAAGGTTGGTTCATTAGTGATTGTGTTTGATATACTCCATTGGCTTTGCATCATTTCTAGTAAATTTTGCACTTTTTGTACTTGGGTTTTGGAGGACCCAAGTGCTGGGCACTAGTGTCCCAAGACCTAGGTGTTGGGCATTGGTGTCCCAAGACCCATGTGCTTGGCACTAGTGTCTTGGGAACTAGTGTTTTGGTTAAATTATGAGCCTTTCTGGTAAATTCTACACTTTTTGTACCTGGGTTCTGGAGGACCCAAGTGTTGGGCACTAGTGTCCCAAGACCTAGGTGCTTGGTGCTAGTGTCCCAATATGACAATGCTACGTGCTAGTGTCCTGGGCAGAGGCTTCCTCCTTGGGGCTCTGTACTCTGCTAGGATGTCATGTTTTGCCTGTTCAACCCTTTTGTGAAGTTTGTTGTTGTAAGGTGCTCGTTGACCACATTAGTGTATCCATGGTGTCATTTCCATGATGTGATACACACTCTTGGATTATTCCCTCTTTTGCTTTGGGAAGCATGTCTTTGCACGAGTTCGACTAGTGACCATTCTAGTTGGTTAAGGAATTGTACCTCCTAGTTGGACCATCCCGTGGGTGAGCGTTACCCTTTTGTTTGGGATGTCTTGTGTAGTCATGGAATGGACTAAAGTGGATGTCACCCTCACCCTACTCCATGTGTTCGTGAGGGAGAAAGGTCATGGACATGTATCCGATCCTTGTCATGGAGTGAGCTCCACCTCTTGCTTGGTCATCGTGGTGAGTTGTCACATGATGGTTGAAGTCTTCCACTTTTTCCACCTTGCTTAGTGTAATGGTGATGTTGTTTTAGGTGTTTTTGTGCTTGTTGTAACACCTTGTGTGTGTATGAGTGCAATACAACATGTAAATGTTGCACTTGCAAATGCAAAAAATTTGTTTTGTTCAGCTAATGCTTTGAGTGGAAACCTAGGGCATGGACCAAGTATGTTGTCTCACATGATTGAAATGACTAACTTGTAATAGAGAAACAAGGAGGCTCAATATCCCATAGCAATACTAGAGCACTAGAGAATAAAAGCATTCTTAACAACTCTATGAGATTCGTAAGAGGTGAAGTTGAACCAAGGGTGATAAGATAGAGCATGGGTGGTGAGAAAGGATCTAATAAATGATAATGGAAAGAATAGGGAAGACAAAAATAGAATGAATAGCACACCCACTCTAGCCAACTATACTTGGTCCCTAATTTGCCCTGGGAAGAGTTGGGAGTAAACATATCTTACTCAATCTCAAACTACAAGTGCCCCTCTTGACCAACATCATATAAATATCTTCACAAAGCTTACTAACTGGGGATGGCATGGGAAAAATACCTCTACCTAGTACCACCTTATCATGTGTATTAGGGATAGTTGTGAAGGTGAACTATAAAGGCATCTTTATGGTATCCCTAAACCATACATACAAATCAAGCTATACTTGAATAAGCATTAAGAGATTATTCATGAAGCGATCTAATAAGTGGCATAAAGTAGAGTCATGATACGTTTTAGTATCACCATTTATTTCCACTTCTTCCCGCCCAAGAAAATGACATAATAGAGAGTTATCGACTTGAACTTTCTTTCAAACTTTCAAACGTTCAAGAATGTCCCGAAAGAGTGATCCACATTGATCAAATTATTCAACACATCTAGAGGGAAGAGCTTATAGTACCAACATGTTGTGGTCAATGTGCTGACATTTTATGGTGAGCACATCCAGACAATGTGTTTCATAATGGGTTTCATTTAGAACTTTTGAACAAGTAATTTTGAATGATAAAGTCCTTTCTTGATCCAACAGGAGGTGGAGAGATTTGGCCAATAGATACTGCAAACTAGATTCTCTTATCTAGTGATGTGATCTATTTAAATATCATCCATTTCATTGGTCAAATAGAAATATAAATTTTACACCTCATCCATAATAAAAAGTGGTAAATATTTGTCCTCCTTTCATTCACTAAAATTGATCTTTTACTATTGAAGTGGATGATGTTTAAGAATAGTCTGTTGCAAAGACTAGGCCAACAAATTTTAGTATTTAATTAGTCATAATTTTTTAAGGGAAGGGATGCAATATCTCTATCAATTTGTAGGTCTCCCAATGCCAAAAATAGATGTTGGTTACTCCCATCCTATTAACATTGATCTTCTGATCATGCATGTCAGTTACTATCAGTTAAGACCAATGAACTAAGTATACTGATAAATAAGCTATGTACTCATGTACTAGGCACCTGGATTATTTTATTGGATCTACATGTCAATCTATTATCTATGGATATCAACAAGGGGACAAGGTAGTTACCATAGATGGAGATCAACCCAACAAAGTGGGGTCATGATTCTTCACCAAGTGCAGATAGAGTTGTTGTCCCATTTTTGGAAAAATGTGCTAAAGTGTTCATATCTTAGCCCTTTCGTCTGCCTTATATATACTACTTGTTGCTTTTTCATCTCCAGTCCAATTTTACATAGTCATATTTTGGGTCGTCGACGACTCCTTGTATTCTTGAATCAAGTCGGCGAGTTCACAAGTTCTTGAACCACCTGAATTGCTGACTTGTACGAATAGTCCATGTCTTGAGTCTTTCTTTATGTCTCGGTGTTGTGAAATCACTTTGTTGTCAAGAGCTTAGGAATTCCTTGAACTTCTGAACCTCTGACTTGCAGTTCAAAACTTCAATTCCTGCCCGACTTACCAACTTTGAAGGACTTGCTGCGGTGTTTTTGTTGTGCTGGCACATGATGTGAAGGAATGACACTTGTCACTTCACATTTAATTGGAAGAACATGAAAACATAGTGGCATAATCTTCGGAGGGAAACTCGAGGCATGTATTAATGAATTTGAAAGTTTAATTCACCACTAGAATTTAATGTTCTCCAAAGTGAATTTATGTGAAGTGACATTGATGAATTCTTCCTCTACCTAAAGTTGTGTCATTTCACAAAGGGAATGCATTGCAGAGTGTTAAACGACTAGCTTGCTACGTGTGAGATATCAACACAACTCCATTCTCACAGGTCAGCACGATTAGCAATTACATCTCTTTCTTGTTCTACTCTATTATAAAAGCACAACACTTTCTTTGGGGAGTTAGAAAATTTCCATTTCCATTTGCATAAAGAACTTCCTGTCAGTGCTTTGCATTACCCTGTATTGCTTGCATATGTTTCAGAGTCTCTGGTGTTTTGGTTCCTCGAGTATATGAAGATGAAGTTCAAATTCCAAGGAGTCCCCATGGCTTCTATAGTGGAGAATGGTTTGTCTGGGGTGAAAGATGCCAACTTGGGCCATGTTGATTTGGAGGATTTCTGGGGAAGAATGCAGTCTGAGAACCAAACTCCATTGGCAGGAAAAATTGTTTGTAGTGGTTTGGATAAAACTAGAGATTTTCCGCTCGTTGTGCATTGCCCTGAATTGATAGTGGTGTGTACAAATGGCTATTTCCCAGAGTTCCAGGAGATAAGAACCTCTACTGGTGTCATTGTGGCAAAAGTTGATTCAAAATCTATCACCCTAGCTTTGAATTTGGAGGAACATGAAGATAATGCTGATGTTTCTGTGTCTTCTACCTAGAATTACTATAATGAAAGGAAAGATTGGTGCCGTACTTGCATTGCTAAGAACTGGTTGGAAATTGAAAAGACTGGGAAATCTCGGGTTCCTGTTAACCTTAAAAGGAGCTATTTTAAGGAAGAAATTTCAGACATGATAACTTTGCTGAATAGAGTAGTCAGAAACCCAGAATCAGATATTTTTGAATTTTGGATGCGCAAATTCATTTTGTTGATTTGTGGGGATCCATCACATTGAGTAGGTGAATATTATTAGCAAATGTCTGCATGAACAATTGATGAATTTTACAAGAAGCGTGAGTTTCCACATGTGTTCCCAACTGGTGTATGTGTTGGCTCGAAGAGAGGCTGCTTGGCCTAGTTTGAGGGTTCAAGGAAACCCTACAGCAAGTACACCTATGTATCATGTTTTCCCTCAATTGCAGAAAACATAAGGTATGAAGGATTTTAGGAGAGTAAATGATGCTTTTTCTATGATGTTAGCCAAAAAGATTGATGGCTCAATAGAGAGAAGGTTCTCAGTTGAAGCATCTGCTCTGGTCATGAAATTTGGTAGCTATTATATACAGTTTGATCATTTCTCTTATTTAAGAATTGGGGGTTATGAAAATGCCCCGTTGAAATTGCCACCGTACCCATCTGATTATTTGGTGTTGTTGGAATTGTGTCATTAGATGGTGGCCATGAATGTAAAATACCAAGCCATGAAGAAGAAGGGATACTCTTTCCCTATGACCTTGTCTTTCTATTCTTGCAAAAATAATGATGGGGACAAAAATGTTGATAAGTTATTATCAGAATTTAGTCTCCATAATTTATCACCCCGTGCAACTTTTGACAATAAAAACTTCACAAAGGAAAACATGCACAGGAGTGGTTCTTACCTACATCTGCCTCAACTCAAGGATTTTTAGGAAGATTGTGTAGATGAAAGGGAGGTACAAAGGAGAAAGTGGATGAGATTAACTGTGGACTAGGTTTGAGCTTTTAAGCTAGATCTTCAAGTTCCCTACATAGTCGATGATAACTCAAGCATAATGGATGAGGGCTATCATGCCATGTCAACAGAACCCTTGCCTCCTATGAAATGGTTTGAGAAAGAGGTTATAGATATTAAGTTGCTTTCCCTTCATGTGTTAAGGAGAATAGAGAAATGGTTAAAAGGGAAGATAAAAGGGTGTGTTGGTTCTACTACGCCAAAGGATTTGGCTTCTCAAAACCAAAGCAGGTCTCAAATTGCCCATTCGTACAAAAGATCTTCTAGTTTGGACCTGACTCTTCATAGAGTCAGCTCACAATCAAATGGTGGTGATGACAGGCCTCCTGAGGAGTCTGTAAAGGTGAAGATGGTGTGTGAACAAGACACTCAACCAGTGAAAGGAAATACCAGATTGGCTTCTTCTTCATCCAAAGCAAACCATGTGCCACCTGTGAATAACCCTGTAAGTGATAGTGATTCTTTTATTTTCTCTTAGATTGGAGAAGATAGCCTGTTGCGCTCTTTGCTAATCCTGCCAAGTTCTCCCCATCGAAATGAGCCCCCGGAGCAGAATTCTCACCTTGTTCCTCTTGTTGCTAATCTTAATACTGCTAATGTTCTGGCCCCATCTCCCAATTGGTTGAAAAAAGTAGTCCAAAAGAAAAAAGGTATACCCCACCTGCAAATGAAGGCATTGATACTATAGCAAATTTGCTACAAAACACTCCTAGGCCTAAACGTGCTAAACAGATGTTAAGAATGGTGACTGCCCCTACCTCGGGAAACCAATTTCTAGAAATTGTAGACCCAGTAGTGGATACGAACGAAGATGAGGTAACTGAAGCTGACTTTAGAATGAGCAGGGTGGATTTGGGGCCCTCTACTGTGGAAGGTGATCTTTACCATGTCAAATATTTAGTCAATAATACATCTAAAAGGGTAAAGGGGCTACATGAGGAAAATTCAAAGCTACTGGGTCATGTAAGTTCTTTGTCATCCTTTGTCAATTCGGTTGCTAGAATAATAACACCCACAACTGAAGCTCCCTCAAATGCTGACCTCCATATCCTTGATCCTAATTTTCTTTAACAAGTCAAAACATCTTTGTCTTTAAGAAATGCTATGGATTAGTGGGTCGAGAAAATTATTTTTGATGGTCTTGTGTTTATTGAGGAGGCAGTAAAATTATTTAATTCTCTATATGCAAAGAGGGAAGTTTTGATAGTAGAGTTTGAAAAGGCTAGGAGTGATCATCATAGTCTATCTTTAGCCTCTAAATAGATACAAGAGATGGCTGACATGGACCCTGGCATCTTAGTGGCTGAGGAAGTAGTAACTGATCCTAGAGAGCTAGACACACTTGTGTGGGCTGATGCAGTTGAATGGAAAATCTGTCTCATAATTGCAGCAGAGGATGAAATAAGGAAAGCAATTGTAGTCTATTACATATAAATAATGGACATTAAAAGGGACTTTGCTGCTCTAGAGGTAGAGGCTAATGGGTCTGATGATAAGAAGCTCTTGGATGTGAAGGTAATAAAACAAAATTTCAAAAGGGTGGTAACTGAAGAAGTATTGAACTATAATGTAAGTACAGGAGAATCTCTGGGGAGGCTTGCGAAGATAGTGGCCCATATCAACACTTCCAAAAATAAGTTTGATGAGGTGCATCAAAAGGTGGTGGACTCTAATAGAACAGTGATGAAGAAGAAGCATCGGATCAGCATGATAGGAACTCCACTCGGGATGTCGTTGACACATGTTATCAACAAATATAGGGCATACAAGGCAAGGTTGTGGGCACCGGTACCTCAAGCGGCATAAATTGGCACAGGAGGAGATGAGGAGACAAAGGAAGAGGAAGCGATGGATGAAGTGGACAACAGTGAAGAGGATTTGCAAATACTCAATTAGTTTCAATTTCATGCTTTAGTTATTTTATGATATTTGCTCTAAAACTATTGGCTATGGAAGGCCCTTTATTATTATTATTATTGTTTAAGCATCTTTTAAATTGACTATTTCAAGAAGCCATTATAGTTTTAAAGACAATTACTTTTCAATTTAGCTATATATTCTGGATGGCTAGTCGAGTTATGGATCTTTGGTGAACTTTGTGTTGCAAGGGTGATAGTAAATTTTGGTTTTCAGCTACTTTGATATATGCAATGAGAATTAATATAGTGGAGTTTTGAATGATCATGGACTTTGTGTTGTGATTATTTGAATTCATGTTCTGCTTATGTTGAATGTGTTGCTACTGGTGTTGATGATATTTGTGTATCTTGGTGGTTGGATATCTCTGATTTTTGCTCACTGCTGCGAATCATTTATCTTTTAATATATTATTTGAGGTGGTGGATATATGGTGTATGATATCAATTTATATTAATCTGTGGATGTTATTTTTGTGAAGCCTTTGAGCTTCTCGTGGTTTGGATATAAATCTACCTTTACTGCTTTCTGGTTAAAAGCTCTGCCTTTGTTATTTTCTTTCTAGTTAAAAGCAATTTGGGTTTTCATTCATTGGAATATCTTTCGAAGGTAGTTGCGCCTTGTTAAAGAAGTAGTCTTTATAAAATATCAATATATTAGGCTCAATAGTTGATTGCATTTGTCACTTGTCCGGGTGTGAGTATATAGAGTTAGGTGACAAATCTATTAACCAACAAGAGCAAGATGAGGTTCCCATTGATGTTTCCTCTCTCTAGGTGTTGTGTGATTTCATCTTTGAATATTCTATGTTTCATTGCTCATTTATTCCTACCTAGATAAGTAGAAGGTCCAATACAGAAAGAAATTCATTTTTTTGGGTCAGATTGCTGGACGTGTCCACCAAATATTAGCGATGATTTATTCTCATGGTTGGTAGGATAATGAAATGAATAACCTTTGGTTGCAACTAAAAGAGGTTTTATTACATGGAATAATAGGGTGAGTGAATTCTACTTTTGACTACTAAAATAATTGGTGGTTATATCGAGATCCAAGCTACTAGACGAGGGGACTGAGAATGTGGGTATTGATAGAAGAGGAAAGATCTTGGGGGATTGATTGATGAGAATATAGACCCAAATTGGATTTCTATAGGGTGAGTGAATTCTACTTTGACTACTAAAATGATTGGTGATCATATGGAGATCCATGCTATCGAGCGATGGGATTGAGAATGTGGGGGATTGATAGAAGAGGAAAGATATTGGGGGATTGATTGATGAGAATATAGACCCAAATTGGATTTCTACCATGGTAGGAGTAAATTTATCTAATTTAAGAAACAAGATACCTACAAATTGACTTAAGTGAGATGCTTTGGATTCTACATCTCCTAGATGGTGCTTTCTACATCTCCTGAGGTGACCATTTTAAAATTCACTACCTTTATCAACTTGATAAGTCTATCACCTTAAGCCCACTAGGACTTGTGCACCTATAATGGAAGTTTCTCCTCCTTTTCCATTTGTTACTACTCTTGATTTTTCTTGTCTGATCATCATGAACAATCAACAGAGAATGTGGGCTAGTAATAACAACCCAAACAACATGCACCAAGCACATAACCCACAAGCTTACTGTGCACCTATTCATAATACATATCTAGGCTGCCATAATCTACACATAAATAATCTGCAACTAAGGCCACCAATAAAGTCAACTAGATGGAAACCTCTTGATCTCTCCCTTGGTCATGGATCCCAACATCCTATGCCACAAGAGATTATTAGCAAATTGCTCAGGTTCTAAAGAAACAATGCTATAATAAAGGAGGACCACTTGATGGATTTCATCAAGATCACTGATGATTATGGCATCAAGCATGAAGATGTCATGATGAGACTCATTGTGAGGACACTTGAGTAAGCCTCTAGGGATTGGTATGCTAGCTCTCCTAATAGTTCTATTGATTCTTAGGATAATTTCATAAAATTGAAACTACAATATGGAGACAAGATCAACCCCTCATTCCTGTTAACAAACTTCATAACTGCAAGAAAGGGGATAAATGAGACTATGCTTGAGTTCAATAGTAAGTTCATCAAATCTATGATGAGAATACCCAAAGGGCTTAGACCTAATGAAGATATTTCTCTAGTTGTATATAAAAATACATTTAATGCAAAGATAGGTTTCTACCTTAGAGATAAGAATCTTATTGTCCTTAGGCAAGCCTATGAAATTTCTACAAAATTGAAGATAATATTAGAATGAGTGACCCAAGCCAAGTGAACTAGAGCTTGTTAAACCTGACAAGGAAGTCAAGAAACAACCAACCATGGAAGAAAAAGTGGACAGACTTGTAGGGTTTGTTGAAATGATGTTGGAGGCTAGATAGAATCCCCCACATGCTTCTTCCTCTATTACCTAAAGGCCTTATCATGAGGATAAAGGGGAAGATACCATTCCAAAGAGAAAGAAGGCCTAAGGAAAGAAAACTTGATGATAGAGGGTCTGAGAACAAACTTATGACTAAGGAAATACCAACTTCTCTCTCTGCTAATATCAATGTAGTGCATGAGCTAGAGCAATTTGATTAGTGTGATGCATGTTCTATGCCTTACCCTCCCCCTCAATTCCTTAATATAAGATAGGGGACCCTTGTTGCTGCTCTGGAAGAGGAAATTAGAGAGGAGTAATTGTATGATGATAATAGATCTATTTATATGTTAGATTGTGCTGAGTGTTACTATCCATATAGGCTGGAGTTTGAAGAAGAGGTTAATGTGACTAATGCTTATGAAATCCTAGCCTATGACTTTGCCCATCCGTGGGAGAAGATGATTAAGGTAACCAAAGAAAATAGACCCTCAAATGAGGACATTAGAATCCTGACAAAAGCTATTGTTGCTCAAGTTGAAAGTGATTACGTCTTGAGTGAGATCAAACCCAAAAGGTAATCGTAATTGTGAAATTCCTTGTTTACTTGTTCCTTGTCATCATGGGAGAGAGATTTCCCCTCCTTCCCATACTGATGCAAGAGCACTTGGGTGCATATACAATATTGTATTGCCAAAAAGAATGGACATCTCATTTTTTTTGATTTTAATCAAGTTTGTTGTTTTTGTTTGTGTTTTCCAGGATGTTGGCTACACGATGTCGTGGTTGCTGGTGATCGTTTGTCGCATTTTTACTTGGCATACATTGTTTCAGTTTGGGTTTGATGGTATGCCGTGGCTTAGTTGAATTACTCATGTTACTGATCCATTACAAAGACTTATTCCTCTACTTTCTTTGGAGGGTGATAGTTTCAGTATGGCAATAGGAATCAATCTCTTGTTTGGATGTTAAGTTGCTTGAAGTCATTCGTTGTTGTGATGATATCTCTTTGTTTAAAATTTCCCATATGCAACCACCAATGTGTATTTGCTTGGGCATATATTTGTTGTTTAAGGAGGTAGCTTGATGTTATTTTAGATGGCCCATAAGGTAGATGGAGGGTGGAAATGCCATCGTGGCATTTGGTCTTTGACCACATTTCAATCTCCATTAATACAAAACAGAGGCGACACCTCATATGATAATATCTCCCTTTGCAATCAAACATCACACATATAATGAAAGGAGGGAGGACTAGAGGGGTTGGTGGCCAGTTGAAGGATCCAACATAGGAAATAAAACTAAAAAGAAAAGAAATGGAGTTGAAAGGGGGATCGAGTAGGTAGAGGCGATGACTTTGGAGAGAAAGTGTCATCTAATAATAAGGGATCCGACTGCACAACAAGAGGGTCAATTAGAGGAGGAGTGGAGAGAAACCGTAGTGTGCCAACAGATTTAATGTGTACTACAGAGAAAAAAAGATAACGTTGAAGGGGGATTTTTCACCACTAGAAAGAAGAAAGATGTGAGTAGATAATTTAACAGGGTAGATTGGGGAGGATCAGTTAATGTTGCAAACAAGAACCTTCAATGGAGCTACCAAATAGAGAAAGTGAAAGTAATTGAAATCGCTGCCAGAGAACACTATAAATTTGATAGGAGTGATTTATGTGAACTGTATGTTTGTTTGAAAGGTGAATGTGAGAAATTGTTATTTATGTAGCTGTTGATCGTGAATTGCAAATTGTCCAGATTATGTAAATAAATTTGATTTTTTTATGAATGAATTTAAATTCATGTTGGAGGCTGCAAGAATTATTAGTCCCATAGGACCCCTAATTCTTGTCTACACCAATTGGTATCAGAGCAGGTTGTGGTTGTGTTGAATGAAGGAACCCTAGAAGAGATTGTTGTGGGTGAGTGTGAGGGCGAGGAGACATGCAACTCCAGGGAGCCCATCGACATGGTGCAAAGAGGACGTGGTGGGTGAAGAGGACCATGAAATAATGATAATATGGCAATCATGGAGATGTTGGGAACTATCACAACGAGATTGGATGCGATGGAAGTAACACAACGTAGAAGAATACCTGTGGTAGATGTCAATGATGATGAAGGTGAGATTGAAGCACCATAAATTGATTTTAAAGAGGAAGATGAAGTGGAAGGTAGATTTTTCATAGAAATGGTGAAGATTAACATAAAGACAAGATTGGAAACCTCTACTTACAATGGAAGCCTAAATCTAAAAGATTTAATAGATTGGATATCAGAAATGGATAAGTATTTCGACTATGATTCAATAGAGGAAATGAAAAGAGTGAAATTTGCTTGCACGAAATTGAAGGGACATGCGTCATTATGGTGGGATCACATGTAGATTGATACATAGTGAAGATGCAAGGATAAAATAAGAACTTGGGACCAAATGGTAGTGAAGATGAAATCTCAAGTTTTGCCAAAAGATTACCAAGTAAGTTTATTTTGAAAATTACAAAATTTGAAGCAAAATGAGCTAAGTGTGAAAGATTATACTGAGAAATTTTACAATTTGAATATCCAGGTTGGACGTGTGGAAGATGATGCAGAAAAAGTTTCAAGGTATGTAAATGGATTCACATATAATATTCAAGATGAATTAGCTATGTTGCAAGTTCATATGGTGGAAGAGGCATATCGATTTGCCTTGAAGGCTGAAGAAAAATTGTCATGAAGATACCGAGGTAATACAAGAGGAAGAGGAAGGTCTGTTATGTGAAGTGAACCAGCAAGTAATGGTAAATAAAAACAAGTTTTTGAGGAGGAAAATGACACTTCATGCAAGGAGAAATCAAGTCAAAATAGCAAGGGAAGAGGTTATTCTGGAAGAGGTAGAGGAAGGGGATTTGGAGGCACATGTTTCCAATGTGGATAGATTGGACACAGGGCCTTTGAATTCCTTCAAATACATCAAGACATTAGTAGGAAGAATGCAATAAAGAATTATGCAACACAAGCTGATGAAGAGAGTGTGGATTCCCCAAAGCAAGTAGATGAGCCTGAACATGGAGAGGCATTGATGCTGAAAAGAGTTCTTTTGAAACTAGAAAAGGAACAAGCAGAGCTAACACAAAAGTGGAGTTTATTCTAAATGGTGTGTAAATTAGGGGGCAAGTGCTTTAAGGTAGTTGTGGACAACGAAAGTACCAATAATTTGGTCTCACAAGAGATGGTACAAAATCTACAATTGAAAAAGACAAGACATCCAAATCCTTATCGAGTCACTTGGTTGCAAAAGGATCATAAAATTCTGGTAAGTGAACAATGCTTGGTTCATTTTTAGATTGGTAATTGTGTTGATGAGGTGTTGTGTGATGTAATGCCCATGGACATTTGTCATGTCCTTTTAGGTAGACCATGGAAATATGATAGACATGTTGTGTATGATGGTTGGGAAATTATGTATACCATCACAAAGGATGGAAGGGAGTATCATTTGAGTCCATTGAAGGACAAGGAGAAACCAGTGGGAGATAGTTCATTGGTTTGTTTTCATGCTAGTGAACATGTTGTGACAATGGAAAGTAAGGTTGGGAGAAGCCCAATGGTAGTTCATGAGAAGAGAACTTTGAGTGAGGTCAAGAGGAGTGGTGAAGAGTTGGTGCAATAGTTTCTCATGGAAGAGAAGAAGAATAAGGGGCAACCAAATAATCATAAAATAAGTGGAGATATTTCGAAAGGAAAACATAATTTGGAATTGGAGTTCAAGTTACATGCTTGTATGAGAGGTCTGAAATAGATCTTCATCATTGGGAAGAATCAAGTGGAGGAGACCTTTGAGGTGAGTGCAGGTTGTAGCATAAGCAACAAAGGAATGTGAAAGAAGGAAGAGGTAAAGAGGTTTTGTTCAACGGACAGAAGAAGGAACTGATTGATGAAGAAGAAATCTGAATAAAAAATGAGCATGGGATCACCATGCCAAGCTCCCAAAAATATTCATGAGTTGCAGCCTCATGGAACATTTCTCCTACCTGGCGTGTCTAATGCAGGAGCACCTGGGCGTATATGCAATCCTGCATTGCCAAAAAGAATGGATATCTTAGTTTTGTTTGAATTTAATCAAGTTTGTTGTTTATGTTTATGTTTTCTAGGATGTTGGTTGTGATGTCATGATTGTTGGTGATCATTTGTCACATTTTCACTTGGCATACATTATTTTAGTTTGGGTTTGATGGTATGTTGTGACTTAGTTGAATTACTCATGTTACTAATCCATATCAAAGACTTATTCCTCTACTTTCTTTGGAGGGTAATAGTTTCAATATGGCAACATGAATCAATCTTTTGTTTGGATGTTAAGTTGCTTAAAGTCATTCACTGATGTGATGATATCTCTTTGTTTAAAATTTCCCATATGCAACTGCCAATGTGTATCTGCTTGGGCATATATTTTTTATTTGAGGAGGCATCTTGATGTTATTTTAGATGACCCATAAGGTAGATGGAAGGTGGAAATGCCATTGTGGCATTTGGTCTTTGACCACATTTCAATCTGCATCAAGACAAAATAGAGGTGACACCTCATATGATAATATCTCCCTTTGAAATGAAACGTCACACATATATCATGAAAGGAGGGAGGATTAGAGGGGTCATCAGCCAGTTGAAGGATCCAACATAGGAAAGTAAACAAAAAAGAAAAGAAATGGAGTTGAAAGAGGGATTGAGCAGGTAGAGGTGATGGATTTGGAGAGAAAGAGTTGTCCAATAATAAGAGATCTGACTGTATAACAAGAGGGTCAGTCAGAAGAGGAGTGGAGAGAAACATAGTGTGCCAACAGATTTGACATGCACTATAGAGAAAAAAAGATAATGTTGAAGGGGGGTTTTCACCACTAGAAAGAAGAAAGCTGTGAGTAGAGAATTGAACAAGGAAGATTGGGAAGGATTGGTCAATTTTGCAAACAAGAACCTTCAATAGAGCTACCAAATAAAGAAAGTGGAAGCAGTTGAAATCGCTACCAGAGAACACTACAAATTTGGAATTGTGATCAATTTGACATGAGTGATTTATGTGAATTGTATGTTTGTTTGAAACGTGAATGTGAGAAATTGTTATTCATATAGCCATTGATTGTGAATTGCAATTGTCCAAATTGCATAAATAAATTTTATTTGTTTATGAATGAATTTAAATTCGTGTTGAAGGCTGCAAGAATTAGCAGTCCCATAGGACCCCTAATTCCTGTCTGCACCACATACCTAGAAAATTATCTATCTATATGTAATGTGGGTGGGATATGCCCATCTTGATATGAGAGTATCCTATCTATATGTAATATAGGCCCTCAACCCTATACTATATCTAATATCTATAAGGGTATAGGATGATGTCCATTGGGGGGTAATACATTTTTGATTACTATCTCTCTACCCCTCAAAGTAGCTAGAAAGCTCCCCATCCCTTCTCTTTGGGTGCACCTCCGAACTAGAGTTTAGTTTATTCAAGTTGAGTGTCCTCCCTCCCCCTAGGAGGTGGGGGGTCACTTTTGGATAGTTGTTTGTTGATTCTAGTGGTGGGGGTACAAGGACATGAATGTGATCCCCTCATTCTATATGTGATACCTTGATGTTGGCCCTACCTTTATATTGTAGCCCGAGGTGGGGGGAAATGGTAGGGCGGCCTCATATAAATATATGAATAGGTAGGTGGGATATCTTTACGTATAAATAAAATCCCCATGGCATGATTATTGGTGACCTAGTATGGGGTGCCATAGTACCATACAAGTATTGATGTCTTGTCAGTAGGAAGTAGATGTCTTATCATTAGGGAGTATGTGTATTGGTGGTTATCAGTAGCATGGGCACTAACAATTATGGGATTCAATATAGGTAGGTGGATCATATGGTATGTTCATGGAATTCAATCCAGTGATAGGTCCTCTCATCTTCTCACTATTTTTTCCCTTCCCACAAATTATTAAGAGAAGGGGCATCCCTAACCCAAAATGGAGTGGAATGATTCAACTAGATGGAAGAGCTACTTGGTGGACTTCTGGGTGGTCAATAGTTCCCCTAGAGATAGTAGGGCACTCAAAAAATTATTAAGAGAGGGGGGCCTCCCCATTGTTTCATTTTTGGAGTTATGATTAGATATACTTCATAGTCAACATAGCTCTTTCAGGGTAGTCAAGTGCAAGTTTGTTCCAAAATACAAAAGCAACTTCATCTTATTCCTAATGGCTAAACACTTGATACATCTAGTTCTTCACCAAAAACACCTTATATGTTTCCCATCCTACACAAGCACATAAGAGAAATGTAGATGTAGATGAGAGTTATAAAAATGAACTACTTTCTTATTAGTAACTATTTTTCCACTACTGCTAACAATAAATCTTTTCCACGGTCTAGCTTTCAATACCTCTACTGATCTAGCCCCATTTCTTTCCCACCTCTACTGCCAATATAGTGGTAGGGGCCTCTACTCTACCAAATTCTTATCTATTCTGTGCATAGGCCTAGATGAAGCCCTTATAATTTGAAGTGACTATAATACCTGGAATAAGGAAGGGTTATTTTCTATGCCTAATGCCCTACTATAGAAACGGGGTCTGATTAAATCCCAACTCATCCACTAGGCCACTAATACAAGAGTGGGAATGGGTTTATGGGGTTTTCATCCTCTAGACAAAAATAGGTTCATGGTCTAATCAAACAACTAAAAAGTCATCTGCATATCAAGCTTATTGAATAATGGGATAGTTAGACATTAATTCTTGCATCTTGAGACTAAATAAATGTGTGTTGTAAATATATATGATATGGAACATCCTTGGGCAATGCCTTGATGTTGCCTTCATCATCAATTATAGGTGCTTTCAAGAAATAGGTTGAGGAATAGCTCTTTAATTCCCCCCACTTGGGCTCACTGATAAATTACTTTAGGCCTGTAAGCACCAAAATCATGCACAGCCTCCATGAGGACCCCTATGGTGAGTCACAATCCTTTTCATGTACAAGTAAGCATGAAATAACATTCTCTCAGTAGCAATTCTCTTGGTGACATGTGTTTTCTTCCTCCTAGTGTTGTTTCCCATTTGTCATTTTCTCTATCTCTTTGCTCTTGATGCTTTTCGACACTTGTTGATTCTTGTTTCCTATGCTTGCAACTTAGTCCCTAAGCCTTGTATTCATCTATTTGTTGTAAATGACCTTTCCCATCCATTCTTTCTTCCTCACCCATCCAACTCACCTTCTAATTGGCTACCAAACTTTTTAGGGCTTGAGAGACCGACAAGATACCCTAAGAAAAATGGTCTGAAAGTATTATTTCATGACATTTTCAAGAAAAACTAATGGCACCATTGTGTTGCTCTTGAAAAATCACGCACTTTAAAAAAAATGGCACCCAAAAAGGAGTCTATATGTGCCCGAACGAGCTCCCAGAAGTTCTATGACCAATTTAGAAAAACTATTTTAGGATCATCCCTTGTTAGTTTAGGGTCACCCCTAGGTGACTTGGACCGATGAAAGGGGTGAACCACATCATTTCCATCATTTTGACTTGTTTCTGGAGCCTGATGGCTTCCTTATCCCTCCAAAATCATTCTCCAACTGTCAATTTTCACCTAGAGCCCTAAGCAACAAGTTCTCCCCTTGTGCAATAGGATCTCCCCCGGGTGACCCTGATTGGTGGAAGGGGTGATCCATGGGTGACCCTATCACATTTTTAGCCATGGAAAAACTCAAGTTTCTAACTTGAAAAAGCTCTGTTTTCACCCGTTTTTCTTCTTGTTTGCATGGATTTTCGTGCTGAGTATAGAGTTAACTATTTCATGCACCCACACATGCATAATTAGCTCTATTTTATCTTAAATTAATAACTCATGCATTCTCATGCATTCCCATGCATTCTTCTAACTCCATTTCTTCTTTAATGATAAGTTATCATTGCTTCATCATTCCCTAATCAAGCCTGTTCACTCCTCAATCAAGCCTGATAACTCTTCAATCAAATTGAGTTAACTCTCCTTCTTCTTCTTCACCTCTCATCCCTTCTTCTAACCTATAAATACCTCTCACCTCTTTATTATTTTCCAAGTTGATCAAGTTGGAGAATAATCCTCTCCTCTTCACAAGCTTTTTCAAGCTTCCTCACGGGCCTTTGAGCCTCTTTCTTTATTTCTTTCTTTAGTTCTCCAAAGCTTAAAAGATTTCATTGTTACATAGCTTCAAAGATCTTCTAGAGGAGGCAATTTCATTTGTGCACACAACTCTTGCAAGTTATTTCTCTCCACATTTAGCATTCTCATGCTCATACAGGACATAGGAGCCTTTTGTTTTGTTTGTTGCTTCATCTAGCTTTTATATTAAGCTCATCATGCATCTATAAAATGCTCATATCAAGCCATAGTGCTCAACAAAGCTCTCATCGAGCTCTTTTTGCAAAGCTGCAAAAGCTTCTTATTGCTTCCGTTGTCACCTTGTCGCCAAGAGGATCCCCCGCTGGTACAAGAGGATACGAGGTTGCAATCACAAGGATTTTTGAGGGTAGTGGAGGCTAACACATCTCCAAGTTCCTTTATGCTTTCTTTCAATTAATAGTAATTAGATAACTACAATTGCTCTTGGGATCAATAATCTTGTTGCTTTTTCCTTGATATGATAGATAGATCTTGCATTCTTAGAGTAATTTGCTTTCAAGTTCATAGATTAATTCATTTAAAAGTAATTTCCATTTTCTTAGATTAATTATTCCAAATATTCAAAAAACCACAAAAACATAGAATACATTGCATTAGGTAAATTCATTGTAGCTTGCATACATTCTTTCATTCCTAGATTAAAAAGCATCTTCAATTCCAAAAATATTAAAAAAGCACAAAAAGAAGTTTTGCATTCATAAAAACCCACAAAAGAACAAAAACATTAGAAACTTAGAATATTTGCAAATCCTTGATCGCATCACAAGGTCAAGAAAGGTCAACACTCAGTCAAACCTTAGGTCAAACAAATCCTAAGTCAAACCCTAAGTCTAGTCAAGGTTAGCTCGCAATCGTGTATCTCTTATCTTGGCTCACGAATGTGCCCTAGATTAAGAGGTGAGTGGGTGAGGGAAATCCTTGACGAGATAGAGGAAATCTACCCCAAGACCGTAATAGGACCCGCTAGTCATCCAACAACAAGAAGTGTTTAGACAAGTCTTATTGTAACAAGCATTCATCCAATGATTTGAAAGACAACGTCAAACGTGATCAAGACATCAATGAGAAAAAATAGCTTACCCACATAAAGGTGGACTATCAGAAACCCCAATAGGGGAAGAGTGACTAGTGACCCTTTAGGTCATATGGTTATCTTTACAACCACGATCTTGAACAACACATCTACACAAGTGCACAATAACATACGCCCCAGGATGTGCCGACCCCTCTTTGCAAAGTCCAGCTCTCCAACGAGCCAGACCACCCCCGTGTCTTGCCTCCTCTTGACTGGCTACTTCCACAAGAGGGAGAGTGACATGGCAATTCACCCCATGGAAAGGAGGGAAGGGTCAGTGTGCACACCAATATCTGACTCGACAACCCCAGGTAACTAACGTCATGATTTTGAGCATACAAGGCCTACGATCCACTATATAGGTAAGGCTCATGATTGATTCTATCAAAGTAATCAATGATGTTAGCTACTAGAAACTTATTCATTAGATAGCATTTATTGATAGCACGAAATAATGATTGGTTCCCTTCTATCTATTATAGAGAGGTTGGGGGCCCCTACCTATATAATTGGAAGGCTACCTATGAGCATTTCAAAAGTTCAAGAAAGGTTGCCATCCAAATTTAAGTGTTTGAATGTTGTGCATGTTACATATATAATAGAGGGAGTATTTCACTTTCATAATTTGAAACTCTTGAACTTGAACTTTTGAAACATAGGGTTCTTTTGTAAGAATTGAAAATCTATAGTTTTAGAAAACCAGATTCTATATGTAACATGTTCTTTCAAAAATTTAGAATTTCTTCAAACACAAGATCAAAATCTATGTTTTAGTTTCTTTGGGATGTTCCCCAAATATTGAAATCTTTCTTGAACTTTATAATTCTAGTAGTAACATGCTACTATGGCACTAACAATCTGTCTTGAACTTTAAGATTCTAGTAGTAACATGGGAGCATCAATCTTGAAATCTTTATTAAACTTTTTTATTGGTGAGTTTCAATCTTTATTTTTTGGTTTGAAACAATGGGAGCTAGCTAATCACTGGGTGAGGTAGAATTGTGGTTGAGGTGAAGTATAAATATTGTTTGAAATGTGTAGTATATATGCATTTTCTTCTTTAGGCATGTTACATATAGAATCTGGATTCAAGTTCAAGAAATCATAAGCATCTATACATAACATGTTGGTTAAAGAAAGATTGGGAAGAACCTTATATCGATCCTTTTTCATAGTATTTTTTGAGTTCATGAAATCATTTATAATATGGAAGATCTTGGACTTAAAATGTCCCCTCTTAGCAATATGTGTTAATAATTTATTGTGATGCAATTTTTTGCTTGCTAATGGTTAATTTTTTGATCAAGTTTTATGGTTTTTGTTAAGACTAAGGAGTGCAAATAATAGTAGTGCATAGGTTGAATGAGATGTTCATCACTCACAAATGTGGTCAACCAACAACTCCCCAAGGAATAAAATTACTCCTCCCTCACTACACAAGGACCCCAAGAAACACATGGAAAATTTTGTGAAAACCTACATTATAGAGCTATGAATAGACAACGCATGTGATATATGTTTATGCTAAACTTATTTCAAATGGTCCAACAAGTTTCTGTTTATTTCTATGGGTATATTATATAATGTTTCATAGTAAAAAAATAGAGATTATTAATTATATGTATTATATTATTTTTATGTGTATGGTACCACTATACAATTCTTTTATTTTTATATTATGTTTTGTGAGAAAGGATTTTGTAACAGACCTACTTTGGACTTTGATCACATGTAAATGGGTAGGTAGACATTCCTTGAGACAAAGAATGTTTAGGAAGTCAAGCAAATGGGCGAGTGTGTCCATGGTTTTACTTAGAGATCGGTTTAACTATAACCATTGGTTATATATCACAATTCGTCTCTTATGAGGGTGCATTGTTGAATTAAATATTTTATCTTTTAAGTTGATGATGATAGAACTACATACCTGAAATAATATCTTCTCTCTTTTATGTTTATGATATGTTTTGGAATGATTTTCATTATGTGATTCCAAATACATATTTGTCATTGTCATGTGATTACCATAATTTCCATACACACAAGTCATTGTCATGTGATTGCAATGATTTCAATGCACACATGTGAATGTCATGTCAATGTAATGATTTTAAAATGTGATTGTTATGATTTTAATGAACGCATGATTTAAATTAGCCTTATTTTATTCATATTCCACTATAATCTTGTTCACTTCACCTTTTTTTTGAAAGCAAGTTGTTGCCTATTCATTCTCGTGTATAGAGAAGTATGATCTACCTTCTTACAAATTTATAATTATATATTGATTACATCTTATAATGTCTTAAATTTAGATGTGTTTTTTTCCTAGGTGTTATGCCCTCTCTTCCTAGGGCGTATTGCAAGTTCTCCCCACATCTTCCATAGCTAGCATAAAGGCCATGTGTGTTTGTTCTACCTTATATCATTTCACGAGTTATAGAAAGGTAATGCGAGCTTTGTATGAATTTTTTCACTAGACTAATTGCGTATTTTATATGGTTTATCTTTTAAGGGAATTTTAACAAACTACCCATGTTCAGTCTTTTTAGGACTTGCTAGATGTTTTCAAATCTCTAGTTTCACTATGGACTATATTCAATGAGTGTTACATCCCATGTCAAGGATTGATGCCCCTAATTTGAAGGTCTAAAATCATTCTAACATCATTCTTATTTTGGAGAGTTAGAAATTGGTTGTGTTACTCCTAGTTTCTAGTGTATTATATTATGTTTTCTATGTGTTTGATATTCTATCTTATAGGGTGTTTTAACAAACCACATTTTGATTCTATGTGATTCTTATAGAATGCTCTAATCCAACCTCATTTACAAAGTTATCTATTTTTGTGCTAATAATTCTACCTATGCTCCTCCACATATGAGGTAGGATGCTTTATCTTATTAGAAGTCTATATTACTTACATCTTAGTGTTAGATGTCTTGTTTTCCCAAGTCTTTAAATGTGTTGTCTTCTTGGGGTGTATTACAAGTTCTCTCCACATCTTTCATGGTTGGAATGGAGGTCATGTGAGCTTGTTCTACCTTATATCATTTCAGGAGTTATAGTGAGGTAATGAGAACTTTGTCTGGGTTTTATCACTAGAATAATTAAATATTTTATATGTTTTTTTTATTTTAACGGTATTTTAAGAAACATGTGTTTTGGCTTTTTAGAACTTGCTAGATGTTGTAAAATATCTAGTCTCACTATGGTAGTCCATCTTCAATGACTGTACTTTGAGGGTTCCTAATTGACTCTTGTTATTTAGATCAATAGGTGAGAATCAACCCTCTACTTTGTTCTACCTGTTAAACTTCTAAAATTTTTGTGCCTCATTCTAAATTACACCATATTCCCTTTTGGTTTATTTTTGTCTCAATTTCAATGTATTTATCAATTTTGGGGGTCAGTTTCATATAGATCAAGTAAATGATACATGGTTGAAGAGTTAAATTATTTTATAACTATCTTCCCACAAAATCTTTGATTGATGTCCCTTAGTTTTCTAATTTTATTTCTATTACTTGGTATAATAAGTTGCATTAGCATTGTAACTTCTTGTCTACACATAACTGAAATGGTGTAAACCTAGTGATTGCTTTAAATGATGGATTATAATCTCATGATGCAGATGATGATTCCTTAGACTGATCCTATTATAGCACATGTTCTTGATCCATTTGAGTCTCACTCTTTCTCATTTTACCTTGAATAATACATTGTTGACTTAATAATAACTATACTTTGTAGATTTCTAGATTTTCTCTAGTCTAATTTATTTAACTCTAATAATTTCAATATGGTCTTTATCTATCCATGCAAACACTTATTTGTGTCTGGTAAAAATATGAATAATTACTCTTGTTAATTCTATATCTAACTTTGCTCATTTCTATATGGTCTTTTTAAAGTGGAAAAGATCTTTTTTATATGCTTAGTATGGTGTTCACATAACATATGTGGAACTCTTTTCAAGTCCTTGTCTATCCATGCAAACACTTATTTGTGCTTGGGAAAAATATGAATAACTATGTTAGTTTTGTATCTAACTCTATTCCTATAGTAACTCTTTTTCGTTCTACTTCTCTATCCAAATTTACCTCTTCTATTCATGCTCCTACATATTAAATATTTTATTCATGTAGAAGTTCATATTAGGTTGTATAACTAGTTTAGCATCAATAATTTTATAGTCCCTAAAATATGCAAGGTGGCTTATTATAATCTTGATGAATCATACCATAAACCATCTACAATATGGAAGTGCATTGGGGTATTTGTGTTTAAATGTCTCCAATTATTACATTTTTTCATTATATAATGTACATCTTCCACTATACAAAGTAAGGTGCTTATAAGTAAGTATTTTCTAGAATTATATTATATTGACATTTCTTCCTTTGTATGTAAGAAAAGGCACTGAAATCATGCCATCTAATTGTGTAGATTCTTGAACCTTTGTTGACATGGCAAGATCAAAATCTCCAAAGGGAAAGATGAAGAGTATCCAAATTTACAACCTAGATGTGAATGCTGAAACATTTGATAGTGAAACCTTTAATCTCAATACAAAATTTGAGGTAAGGTAGCCAAAGAGGGGGCTTGAAACATAGAAGGGATGGCCTTCTAAATAGTAAAATCATTCTACATTTAGCTAGCAATTGAGGCCATGCATGTTCAAATATTATCGAGAAGGTTGAGCTCTATGAAGGAGAAAATGAAAGGTTAATCTTCCATAAAACTCAATTGGAGAAGAAAATTTTAGATATGATTGAGAAGATTGAACTATTGAGAAGAATATGGAATTGGAGCTTGAAATTCATCAACTCAAGTTGATGAATAAGAACCACTTGAAAATGTGTGAGGCCAATAAGAATATGGCTGAAAATCTATTAGCTAACTTCAATGACATGCTAGATATTCCCAAGAGTCAGTTAGAATAGTGGAAAGCATTGTATAAAGAGTTATTGGGTTTCCCTTAAGATAGTATTGATGCAACTTCCACTAAAAAACAATGATGCAAATGTAAAGTAAACAACTTTGAATTTGTAATTTAAATTTGTAATATAGTGGAGGAATACTGGAACTTGAATGTCTAAACACAAAACTAGTTTGACATTGTAATTGATACAAATTTTGAGTCAAAGGTCTATAAGGCACTCTACAATATAATAGAAATACATTTTTTTTAATAATGTTGTGATGTTCAAATTTATTTTGGTTTATTTTCTATTTATGATGTTGCCTAATCTTATTTTGGTACTTTGCCCATCTTTATACTCAAAGGTAAAAGTGTTGGTAATTAATGTGTCTCAACCTTGAAAAATTCTTGGTTTGATTTATTAATTATTTAGCATTTTCCTTGCATATTATTATATTTTATAATATTTAATATTATGCTCCAACCAAAGTGGGGCGTGGGATTTTAAGTTGGCATCATATGCCGGATGTCAATACTTTGTAATGTGAGTTGTAAGTTGTCATGAGGATATTTAATATTTGTGGTAAATATTTAATTTTGGGGTCAATGGTTTTGTGCTCTCATGGTTTTGAGACACATGGTTTATCCAAAAAGATAGTTGTATTTGTGTGATCTTGATTCTATAAAAGAAAGGACATATTTAGCGATTGAGGTTGGTTGTCATTTGTATTGAGCTCTCATGAAGAGTGCATATGTGAAGCATCACATGGGATGTGTGTTGCATGGTTATCCATTATACTTGGACACATGGAGGATACATTAGAGGAGCTTGATGTTTCAAAAGTATTCATTGAGACTCTATAAGTGTATTGTAATGTTTTCGTTACTGAATAATACATTGAGTATGGATACTTTTGGAGGCTAGGTTTTTCCCTCTTGAGGGTTTTCCCAATGTCTATCTTGTGTCATCTTGATGGCCAAAGTGGGACATTGAAATTAGTATTTTTAACCAAAATTTCACTTTCTAACACCTAGAGCAACTAATTTGTTAAGAATTTGAAGATGATGTGAACTAATGATTTTTGAGATTTTGTGTGTAAATTATAAATGTATTTTTTAAAATTTTAAGAAATAATTTGTGAATGTCTTTACGTTAACTTTCAATAACTTATTTTTTATATTTAACAATATTTTTAAAAAGTGGCATTTATACCATATAGCATAACTTTTTTATAGAAAGGATTAAATTATAAATTTTTAAACATAGATTTGTAACACCAATATCTAGTGCGTAGATATTTTTTCATAATTTTTTGTTGCATAATTTTTTAAAGTGAGATTAATTATAATTCAAATATAGGTTTATACTATACAACATAACTTTTTCTATATGTATCCAAATTAACTCTTATTTTCTTTTTGAAACAAGGACATCAATACCTAGTGTGCAAATATTTTTCATAATTTTTTTCTCTATTTTTAATATTTCTGCATGTGTGGAATAGAGACCTTGATGTTTGGTGAAAACCCTATGTTCACTAGAAAATAGAAAATAAATATAAAAATCAAATGAAATATATTCAATATCATACTTTTTGGAAAGCTTATATTAAGGGATACATACTTACAAAATAGAATTTCTAAATGACTTCATTTGATCCCCCAAAAGGTGAAGCAAAATTGGTTTTTTGTCAGCATTTTGATAGGTGTGGAGGAGACTCCATTGAGGGCTTGATTTAAGACTAGGGGTTATTTCCAAGGGGTTTTATTTAAGAGGGTTTTATCTAACTCCCTTGGATTAAATCCCTTTAGATGGAACCCCTCAAGGCTTAAATAATTATTTTTTCTAAAAAATATGTGATTTCAGATAAAATTAGGATGTCCCATATGTGGGACACACTATTGTGGCAGTATTGCTGCAAGTTTTCTTTTTAAGCGGTATTAAAGCTTGGTTGTCAGGTTGTGGGAGTAGATCACTTAGGTATTTGTAACCCTCAGTATGAAAAGATTCTTGGGCATGGTTGAATCCATGATCTTGTAGGAATAGAATAAAGACATTTTTCAAGGTCACAAGTGTGTTTGCAAACTTGAATTGTTGTGGATCTAGGGTTTGATGGAGATTTGGAAAATGAGTTTTTTTGTTAGGGCTCTTTCTATGAGGATTTTGAAGTTGATTTTTTTGGAGGTCTCTTGTGTAAAAACACACCTCACCATTGAGTTTAGAAGGCCCAAAAACCTACAGATCCATATAAAACTCGACATATTTTAGATAAAAAATTTAGCCATTTCTAATGCCCTACCTGAGGAATTCATAGTGGAATATTCTATATGGTTCATATGGTGTAGTCACTATTGAGAGGTCAGAAAAGAATCACAAAATATTCTTTAGGCATCAGTGCTTGCATTTTCATTGTACAAAGTCTACAAAATTAATATTAAAAAACTTTTTGACAACATCAGTGCGACATCAATGGTACAAATTTGCACAGAGTTTGAATTTTCAAGGGGCTAGCCCCTAGTCCCATGGTAGACTAGCCCTTGGGGCCAACCCTTGGATGTCGAGCCATCCAATGGGTAGTCATGGCTAGCCCGTGGGGGCTAAACACCCCTGGGTTTGTATAGTGCTCATGCTACTAGAGGAGCACCATCGCCACCTAGTTGCCACTAGCCAGAACTATCCATTCACTGCTACCTCTAGCCAACCACTGGTGGCATCGTTAGACTACCACCTACTAGTCACCAGTTGTGATTTTTGAGGCCTAATAGAGCTAATTTTTCCAAAGGGCATAACTTTCAGCCACAATATCAAATTTTTGACTTCTTATAGGTGTTAGAAAGATCTCTTTGAGATCTATGTAGTGTTGTATGTTTGGTCATCAATTTTTGTTGTTTGTGTTAGAATTTGGTACCTGAAGCCATCGTCACTTTGGAATGGTTAATAGGTCATATCTTGAGCATACAGAATTAGATTTTGGATTTTGAATAGGCTATGGAGAGAATTTGTGGTGCAGGAGCACCTACCTGACAGCTGGTCTTGATAAGGCAGTTAGTAGTTTAGGTCATGTTTGTGTTTCCAAGAAGGTCTGTTAGACCAATTGCATGTAATAAGGTCATGCTGATCATGATAAGATCATGCTGACCAGGCTTTTGCTATTTTTAGCTAGTTAGTTATAACAGCTGTCATGATGTATGTTCGGTGGGATCTCCCAGCCGCTTGGAGAGTTCCCAGCCGCTTGGAGTCAGGTCAGTAGTACTCGTAGGCAAATCTTTATAAGCATGAGATCGGTTGATTGGAGATCATCGATCGGCAGTGTAGTGTTGCATCCAGCAGTGGAGTTGAGTGTTCTGTGTGAGGAACATCATATTGTATTGCATCTTTGAATCAATAAAGATCCTGTTTCGTTTTCTGTTTGATCTCCTTCCTGTAAATCGATTTGCTGGGTTGAGTGGCTTCATGGATTTCCTGATCCATTCCACCGGTTGATCTGTCTGATCAGTGGAATGGTAATGTACATTAGGGTAGGTAGTAGTTTGTTTGTTTGCATGCAGGTGTGCAGGATCGCGGTCAAGAGATGTTGAAGACCCTAGCATCCTCATGTGCTAGGTCGAGTGATAAGCTGACTGAGTTGGAAGATCACCCTGAGTTGGATCGGGTCATCCCTGGTGGATCGGCGAAGAGAGATTTCGCTAAGTGCAGAAGTTCGTGAAGACGGCATCATCAGGATATTTCTGCAAATATCCTGCAGTCGGGTTAGACATCATCATCCGGATAAGTGGAGGAGGTCGGCATGATGTTGTCGATTGCATGAAGTGTGAGGTCGTCGGGGTGATCATCAGCAGGAGGAGCCGAGGAGTGTATCGGCATCAGGATCATCATATCGGGAGTGCCAAACATCCGCATATCGCGAGTAGATGCGGAAGAGAAAGTTCATGTTTTTGGCTAAGTGTTGAAGAGGTCATCAGGATATTGGGTGATGTCATCGTCATCAGGATATGACGTCATCGTCATCAGGATATTGAGATATCCCCCCTATGCGAGTTCATCCTGCTGTCGTTAAGTATCGGCATCGGCAGAAAGTGTATTAGCGTCATCAGGAGGTTTCGAAGAGAACCGGATAAAGTAGATCATGATGCTGTTGCTTGTATCGTCGGGTAGCGGAGCGTCGAAGGTAAGCTGCTGAAGGTGATCGTCATCAGGATATTTGGAGCAACCGGATGTTGAATATCCTGCTGACGAAGGTAGTGTCGAAGGTCATGATGATGACGATAGTGTCTCGAGCCCGATGAACAGTGGAACAGGAGGATGTGTGCGCCCGCTGAACATCATGATGATGATGTTAGAAGGAAAGCGGAGATGAACAGTAGTCGGCAGGCGGATGTTTGCGATCGTCCGAAATATGATGATGCTGACTGTGTGACGCAGAACATGATGATGCTGTTGGTAGTTCTAGGGAATATGATGATGATGGCGAAGATGATGATGATGAGGTTGGTCTGCAGACATTCATGCTACATGCGAAGGTTATAGTGTGGATGCCTCTGCATCAATTTGTAGCATACTAGATAGTGGATTATGTGGTTTTTCACTTGAATAAGAAGAGAGATGCTCGTACTTGTTTGAGAACTTGTAGGAGCCTAAAATTTAGGATATGAGATCAATATGAGTGCATGTGGGAGTGCATGTTTTTATGAGATCAATATGATGGTATAGTAGGTTATCAAATTTGGTGCTTTTTGATATAGGTTTATAGGTATTATTAGAGTGTTGACTTTGATGGAGACAGGTACATAGGTTATCTTCTAGTTTTAGGACATGGTTGATATGCATTTGAGACTAGGAGTCTTATTTTAGTAAGAGTTGGGTATAGGTATAGTGATGGTGGTTCAATCATGGTGTCATGGAGGTTTCTTATATGCTTGGAGCTTTGGCATGACATGGTTTTCTATGCAGGTACATTGGGTGGTGATCATGGTGTCATGGAGGTTACTTGTATGCTTGGAGTTTTGGCATGCTATGATGGTTTATGTGAGTACATGGTATTAGTGTGGATCTAGCATGTTTGATGGCCTAGATCTACTAGACAACCTCTTGATCCTATTGTATCGTAGTGATTGCATGTTTCAAAATCATGTTAACTTGATCTATGGTTATGTTTATCTGTGATATTCCATTGTCCTGGTTTAATCACTTTGATGTTTTTAGACTTGTTGGTCTTCTAGATGATAAGTGGATTTAGATTAGCATGCATGTCCCTAATATGGATGGTTTTGTACATTTTGCATGATTAACCCAAACTTTTGGTTTATATATCTATAGATAGATTATTTTCAGATTGTGAATCCCATGGGAGTGTTTCTGAATGCAAGATAGTTGTAGGTTTGCATGTATGCTTCCTGCATGGTTCAAGGAGGTTGTCTAAGACTTTCTTAGTGTGGAGATGTTGGTATGTGATTAGTCACTCATCATTTCTATAGTGTTTTTTTGATAGGTTCCTAATTGGTTACTCTATTGTGGATTTATGGCAAATCAAGTCTAGGGTTGATCTAGTGTTTGACTCATGGAGAATCTACATGATTATCTATCATTGTTTTTGATTTTCTTCTTACTGATATGGAGTTGAATTCTCTTTCTTTTGAGTCTACATTATGGTGGAATTCATGGTGTGTTGCTTTTTGATCTACAAGTTGTGTAGTTTTGTGGACTGTCTATACCCACAAGTTGCATAGATAACTCAGAGTTGGGCTATCTATACCCACAAATCATTGTAGTATTTGGTGTTGGTGGTCCTTTAGCCATCATTGTGCATTGGTGTTGTAGTAGAGAGAGAATGAGTTAGATTATTAGAGTACAATTTGTGATTCATGGTTGAGTGTTTTGGGATAATCATGACATTCATGTAGGAGTACTTTGAGTCACTTGTAGTTGTTTCTTGGAACCTATAGTAGTTATATTCTTTTGGATATCATGGTTTTAATTTAACATTTGGGAGATCCTAATGTTGTAGTTGAGTTCTTTGATTGTTTTGGGGCCACATATGATCTTCAGTTAGGAGGTGTTTATCATGATGCCATGGGTAGCTCAGTATCACCGTTTAGTGGGAGTGTTGGTAGTGATGTGATATTGTGCGATGGATGACTCTAGTTCTTTCTATTTTGTAGTCTTGGCATGATATTGGTGCTCTTAGGAGCATATATGTTCATTTGGGACATATGATCTTATTTTGAGAAGATGTTACACTATGACATGTCATGGAGAGTTCCTAGTTTCCGTATTGATCATGCAGTTAGAGATTTGGTGGTGATTTGTGTTAATCTTATGGTATTGAGTACATTGATCATTTTCTTGGGAGATTCATGTTAGTGCAATGTTGTATTTGGATCCTAGAATCGATTGATTGGTTTTTGGTGCTCATGGATTCTAGATATACTTGGGTGAGGCTGGAGTTCTTTTAGGTTTAGACATTTGTTGAGATAGTTACTATTTGAGGAGGTTTTAGTAGGAAGACTGACGAGCCTTCACCTGGATATGGACATGAGTCCATGATGGACTTGAAAGGAGATTGTTCTTGAAGAGAATAATTGTGGCTAAATGTGTATCCTGGAGGACTAATCTCATTCCCCACTTGCGATCTACTCAGTGGAGAATCATTTGATAGGAATTGCCCACCTTGTTTTCAAATGCATAATGTTTTATGCATTGTCTTCTCATAGATATATATCTTGATCTATGTTTTTTAGATATTGAGGGTTCATTTTAGGAGTGTTTGGCATGTTTATCTACTTGTGTGTATGAGTTCATTTGTGATGACATTTATGAGGATTTTAGGAGATATTATTGGTCTTATTCCTAATTATGAAATGGTTAAGGGTTTCATCTTCCTTCAATTATAGAGGCTTACATACATGTTGGTTATATGATATACATATGTTCTATTTAATCTATGAGATTAAATGGTTTGGTGTTGTTAAGGATTTTCACTTGGATTTTTTTTGAAGAAGATCTTACTTGACACAACTTAGCACTTTGAGGTGTTGATAGGACATCTTATGTGATATGATTTATAAGTTTTCTCTCTTTGTTCTATGGCTACTTCCTAGAGGTTCATGTTCACATGGTTTGATGTGGTGGACTTGGGAGAGTTTACATGGGAGTGGACTTATGATGACATTCATGAGGATTTTAGGAGATGTTATTGGGCTTATTCCTAATTATGGAATGGTTAAGGGTTTGATCTTCCTTCAATTAGAGAGGCTTATGTCCAAGTTAGTTATATGAGATACATATGTTCTATTTGATCTATGAGATTGAATGGTTGGGTGTTGTTAAGGCTTTTCACTTGGATTTTTTGAAGGAGATCTTAAATGACACAACTTAGCACTTTGAGGTGTTGATAGAAGGACATGTTATGTGATAAAATTTATAGGTTTTCTCTCTTTGTTCTATGGCTACTTCCTAGAGGTTCATGTTCACATGGTTTGATGTGGTGGACTTGGGAGATGTTATTGGGCTTCATCCTAATTATGGAATGGTTAAGGGTTTGATCTTCCTTCAATTAGAGAGGCTTACATCCATGTTGGTTATATGAGATACATATGTTCTATTTGATCTATGAGATTGGATGGTTGGGGTTGTTAAGGATTTTCACTTGGGTTTTTTTAAGGAGATCTTACTTGACATAACTTATCACTTTAAGGTTTTAATAGAAGGACATGTTATATGATATGATTTGTAGGTTTTCTCTCTTTGTTCTATGGCTACTTCGTAGAGGTTCATGTTCACATGGTTTGATGTGGTCACTTGTTGTGAGTGAGAACACAAGGGTTTGAGTTGCATGTGTGGACCATTGTGATCTCTCTTTATACTACATCATTTTGATTATTATCCACACCTTGGTTTGAGTGTTGATTGGTAGACTTGGTATGCCTTGATCTATTTTTAGATTTGACACCACCTATGTAGTGGGAGTTCTTGGATGTTTTATATAGTGAGCTTGTGATTACAATTTATGGGTTGGATATAATGTTGGCATGAGTTGTACTCATGTTTTTTGAAACCTTTGGAGGTATGGATGGTTGGTTGTATTAGAATTTGATGTGGATGCTATTTCAAGTCATGTGGTTTTTTTCCTTGGTAGTATCTTGGAGCCTTTGTTATCACTTTGGATTTAATTTTTGTGTTCTTTGGATCTGCGAATCTTCACCTTGGCTTGTTCCTTTTCTTCCATAGGTGGCATGTTGGAGGATGAGAGGAGTTATTTCTTGAGATGATGGTCACCTTGGATGCTATTGCAGGTATCTTGAAGGACAATGAGAGCATGTTGGAGATTCATGTGGTTTCATAGTTGGATATGATGATGTGTTTCATCAATTGAACCTTATTCAATCTATACAAGTGGGAGAATGCTAGGAAAATGTGTTGTGTGTTGTATATCTTACACAAGAAAGACATATTTTAATTATGTAAAATACATATTTATTTATGGTGCATCTTTAGAGATGTGTTTAGCCACATTAAATATTTATTTGGGACCACTTGTAAAGTTGTATGTAACATTGGTTAGATATTTCATGTGTGGGAGACATAGAACAAATATTTAATTTTGGGATCAATGGTTTTGAGCTCTTATAGTTTTGAGACACACAGTTTAGGTAAAAAACATAATTGTATTTGTGTGATCCTTGTTACCAATTTTTTCACTTACGACTCAAATTGGCAGAGCTGATACATTCTTCTATCTTAAGATGAAAGATTTTTAACATTTTCTGCTAAAATGTTTTTGCATAGTTTAAGGTGTTGAAGAGTTCAGTTTTATCAATGTTGTAATAGAGGAAAGAGATTCAATTCATCATTCATTGAATTACAGAGTATTCATCAGTTAAAGGAGTTGTTTCATTTCATTACATTGATCATTCAATTTTACAAATGAGATACAAATGGAATAAACATTGCGGTGAATGAAAGCAAGACATATCAAATGTCCCACACAAGCCATGGGAATAGCTGAGTTAATACATAACAGAGAGTATACTATGCATCTGCAAAAACTAAAGTAATGAAGTAAATAAGATAGAGCATATCTATCATTGCCTATAAAGGTCTTGAGTTGATCCTTGTTGCAGCTTGCCCTTTGCTCTCGACCTTTGATGAACCTGCAGGAGATGGAGAGAATCTTGTTAGAGCTCAAGATATGGTGTATCCCATGAACTTCATCAAGCAGAGACATAATACACTGTCTGTGATGTATTGAATTAGATACAAATCATCCATAGATAAGAGAAACTGGAAATGAAATGATCATTGAGCTTCACTATTTTAAACTAACATGTTTGTTTCCTGTGCAGGTATAGAAGAAGTTATGTTGCTGTTTGAAGATATTTCAGCATGTGGTGCAAAGTGGGCTCCCACAAGGGTTGAGCCCAGCATGTTGCCCCTGATTCTTAAGAGGGGATGGAAAAGAAGTACATATTCTTGTTGCTCAAATCAAGATATATTCAGCTAAGGAATACCATATTGAGCTGAGTACATAAACTATAAGTTCATTGCTCATCTATAACTATCAGATCAAATGAGATGAAATGAAAGCCATCAAAGAGTAGTGAGCCCATTCAATGCTACCCAAAGAGGTATGAAACTGAGTATAGGTATGACCAAAATTAGAATATCTATTGCTTGTGTTTGCTGTCACAATGTCGTTATGTTGTCATTTGCATGCATTTAAATCATGATATTAGAATAACAAGAGCCATAGGTATCAAGTTATTGTTCAAATGCAATGGAACAGTTAAAAGGAGTAATAGATGCAACTACAGTGATCTCTACCAAGTTATGTTATGAGAAAGGAGGTTCTTATGAGTATCTGCAATATGTCTTTATGCCAAAATGGACAGTCATGATCAATTACATGACAGTCAGGAAGAGATCTTAAAAGTGCATGCATCATGAAACTACAGGAGGTAGCATGTGAAGAAATTCTATACACAGAAGCATATTGCCTCAACCAAGTGAAATGAAAAGAGTTATTATCATTGAACATGATATGTTTTACAGTGAACTGGACTTCAAGTATACATGCCATATGACAAATTGAGTGTGATCATCGATTGTATATAGAACAAGTAAATCAGTCATCAAGTGGAGCACAAGTGTATAACTATATGAGTTAAAACATTAATATGTACACTTTATCATTGCAAAGACGAATGAATTCTCAGTGATCATGTTCATCTATAGAAGGTGTAGAAATAATTAGCATGGATATTGTCACTACAGGATGTAGCTGGAATAGCAGAAAAAAATAATAACCTTTTCTCATATTGATTTCATCAAGTTTTATGTTTTGCAAACCAAAAAAGAATAGTGATGTTAATAATGTCTTATGGTTACAAGTGAAAAAGAAAATGAAAGTTATTATCCATTATATGTTCTTATAATCATCATGCTGCTACTGTTGCAAGTATGTGCCTAATCGGTGTTGTCATTGATGTCAACATATCTTTGTTGTCATTGGTGTCAACTGTGTCCTATTCTATTACTTGTTTAGAAGCTTTGTGTGTTAAGGATATTGAGAAAATTGGCCTCTTCAGAAGAATCAAGTGAGTTACAGTGAAGTGTAGTATAGATAGTGAGTTGTATACTAAAGAATAGCCTGATAGATTGCTCCGCATTTCCTTCTGCCTACAGATTTGGGTCCACGGATTGGAAGTTGTTTGAAGGGATGTCTGAAGATGCTAAATCCTGAGTTCAAGCCTCTGGTGTGAAGCAATGATAAAGTTGCATTCACCAGAGTAAAGCTTGCTCCTTCTAATTATTCTCTGGTGACAGGGAGAAAGTGTTATGCTCCACATTCCTCCGTAATAAAATATTTTTCTTTGTGGTTCTAGAGGGAAGTCTGGGATGATGATAAATGCCTACAATTGCAGTGGTTCATGTTTTGGTGGTCCGCAAGCTATCTTTCTTTTATGACAGTCAAAGACAGTGAAGTTTATGTGTTCCAGTTAGAAGATTCCTATGGCTAAAGTGGTTAAGGTTCATGCAGTTGCTCCTAATGATTATAATGTGCTTGTGGATGTCTCCTGATCATGTTCCTATCTTGACATTGGTTTGAATTAAGGAATTGAGATTGTATTTGAAGATTGTTCTCAAATAATGTAGCGTGTAACTAGTCTTAGCTAACTTGGTTAATTCCAGTAATTGCGGAGATCCCTTGAAGATCATGGAAGTGTGTTGAAGCATGGAAGATCATGTTTGAGTCCCAGCTAAGGAGTGGCATGATCTGCATACATCTTTACTTCATTTCCTTTGCATAATGTTGTAATAGGTTAGAAACCATTTTGTAAATGTTTGTAATGCTGATCTTGGAGATTATTCCAATGGTTAATGATTGTAATGTCGACCTTGATGATCATTCCAAGGTTGATGAAGTGTATAAATACTTGTAGTTGAGATGTGAAAAAGGAGTCCTTGAGCGAAGATGGGAAGATAAGGAAAGAGGTGCAAAAGGTAGAGAAGAGAAGAGGTAGAGCAGAGAAGAGGCAGAGCAGAGCAGAGGAACTATTGTAATTCAATGTATTAATATCCAAAATGAAGAAGATGTTGATCATGGCAGTGAGCCGCTAGTAGGGTTTAACAGTCCTTATTGTAATCTTTTTAGTTTTAGGGTTGACGTAGTGAGCATGTTAGACCTAGCTATATTTCATGGAAGTGAGCCAGTATGTCTTGGGCCCGTGGAGTGACCAAGCTTGAACATCATTTTTCAAAGATTACAATATATTTTGAGAGCTAATCCTCTCTATGGTTTTTCCCCACCTTGGGGTTTTCCACATAAAATCTGGTGTCTCTTGTGCTTAATGTTGTATATGTGGTTAAGTTTCTGATTTGATGCATTCATTGATAAACCATAATAATTGTGGATGAGTGATTAATGTTTAAGTGATTGAGTTGTTGGGACAACTGATTCACCCCCCCTCTTAGTTGTCTGGCGCATATCGACAGCTACAGGAATAGAAATTTCAACATTAAAAGCTAGTATACAGTATAATGAGGAGCAATATGAATTTTATCTTTTGCATTTTCAATAAAAGGAATCAAATTCTCTTTGTATAGGAAAGACAGAATGCAAATTGAACTGTATTATGAGTTCTCATAGACACAATTAGGAATGTATTTTCTTCATAAAATGTCAAAACCCTTATCATTTTGCATAGATAAGTTTCAGATACAACCAGAGGAGACAATGAGTTTCGAGCCCACAAAGGTTCAAGTGCAAAAATGATACAGGATTAGATACATCAAGCCACGACCCAGTTTAGTATATGTCTTGCAGTATTTTAAGAGTAAATGAACAGAATAGTTTCATTATTTTCTATACACAGAAGAGATATGAGACATTCGAGTTCACATGAAAGAAAAATGCTTAGAAATGCCATAGAGGTTACGACCTATGATAGAGAAAGTCTCTACTTTCACAAGAGCTTAAACCCATTTGGGGTGTTGAAGTGAAAATTACAGATACAGAACAATGGATGTTCGAACACTCAGTCACAAGGATGCCCAAAAATAATGAAATATAACTACAGCCATGACCTTTGGCACCTCATGCTATAGAGAAATCAAAGAAATGTATGTAGATTTTAAGTCGATCAACTTACATTGGTTCTATGCACAGAGTCGTGGGTTTTACCCATCTATTTTGATTTCATTTTGCCTTCTGAAGAGCTCAATTAATTCATCCATGGTGCCTCATACAGAGACAAAAGAATGTGGTGACACAGAGAACCAAACAGAGAGTAAAAAGGATACATTAGATAAGCTATAGTTGGCTTAAAGGTCAAGTTTTTGCCTCAGACAAAGAAGAAAAATGAATCGAATAGATGCAGATTAGTCTTACCTTATCATTTCCTATCAAAATCTGTGAAGAGTATCAGGAAATCTATCATAAATGCTAGAGAAATCAAGGTTTTTTCATCCAAACCCTAGCATGGCAGCACCATAGAAGCAACAATCACAAAGAGAAATACATAATGAGCCCGATTGGGCAAAACTTTTACTTTTTGATGTGCATGCATAGGTCCAAAGAGATGGTTGACCCTTTGTGGGATATTTACCACTTTTAAATCATTGTCATTCAAAAAAAAAATCCGTGGTTAAAACCTTGCACTCATTATCACCTAGTGCGCGAGTGAAAGAGTCCCGTGAGGAGTTTACTTCTTTTTTGATTTCCTTAAAGTCAAATAAAGATGATAATAATGGTAAGGTATGGTGATTGGGAGTCATAAGGTGTATTGACTTTGAGTTTTGATTATGAGTTGATTTATGATGCATGATGATATGGGAGCCATAAGGTATTTTGACAATGTGAAGATAGAAAAAGAATCTGAGATATGTAATGATAATGCTATCATGGGGAGACATAAGGGTGAGTTTAATATTTTTTCATATCTATTATAATTAGCAAATGTGACTTGACAAGTCAAAGAGAGGAGAAAGATATGCATAATGCATGAAGGTTATTTATTTTTTGCATCATCATAGGATGCCCAATGTAATTGTGCAAATCAAAGGGGGAGATATAAGGAGTTTATTATTCTTTTGCATGATTTAGAAATGGATAAACAATTGTAAATAAATAATAAAGTAATGAGCTATAAATTACTTTATTATTTATCATAGAAATGCAAATATGGTGAAAATAGACAAGTCTATAATAAATAATAAAGTAAATAATCTTGAATACTTTATTATTTATTTTTACTTTGTTTACACATGCCCAAATCATGCAAAATCAGGAGATGAAGTTAACTGAGGTTATTTGGAGTTCTTTGTATGGTTTTTGGTCAAAATTGGAGAGTTTGGTCCACCACTTGGTCAAACTAATAGAGAGGGGTAGTTTGGAGCTATTTTAGCCCAAATTGGATCAGTTATAGCCCTTATTTTTAGGGATTTTCATGCTTGCTCGTGGATCAGTCTTGTGGAGATATTTTTGATGCTGAGTTGAACTACGATTCCTTTTCCATGCACTTGAGGGTTCATTTTTATATATTGTGAGAAAAACTTATGTTTTTCTAGTTCTAGATTTCTTTCTTCCCTAAGAAATTACAGAGAGAAAAAAATTGTTTTGTAACTCAGATTTTATACTTGTAGCAGCAATTCCTTTCATTTTTAATGAAGAAGCAACAATTCCTTCTTAAATTTCTCTTGTGTCAGTATTGTGGATGAATGATTGGATGTATTTACTGTGTTTTATCTATCAAATCCTTTGAATATGTCTCATTCACATAGTATTAATGCAAGGGAAATCATTTCAAATATAGGTTGCGAGTCATGCTAGATTGTTTACGGTTGATTGGAGTTGTGAAACTTATTTTCTTTCATACAAACACTAAAACTAAAGCCTTCTTACGAAACATTTATGCATTTCATGATCTGATTTAAGTTGTGAGTAGTCAAAAGCTTCTTGTTTGAACTGATTGTGAGTATAGGGTAGCAAGTATTATAGGAACATTTGGTGCATCACCTCCTAGAATAGCTTTTCTTTTCAAGTTTCCTTCTATCCTTTTCCCTATCAAAAAGATAGTTTACAGGAGGTATCACAAGGAACAAGCCCTTAATCTAGAGGTTCAAACTCACCATAGGTCACCCATAGCCTGAGTTTGATCCCATGTTACACAGGATTGCTGAGCTTCATAGCTTTGCATGATAGGTCACATCCTACACGTTAACAATTTTTGGCACGCCCGGTGGGACATTGAACTGATTTTCAGTTCAATAAAGAACTTATGCTTTCTGTTGTTTTGGTATGAGTAGCAGTTAATATAGACTTTTTGGAGGTTTCAATTCAAGTACCTGGTGACTCTAAGTTTCTAGTTTGGATAGATCAGATTTTGTAGCCTATGAGAAAGATTCAAACAAGATCAGATGCTATTTTATTTCAAGTAATTTTGGTTTTAGTTTATTTTTCAACTTTTGAATGAGTAGACATGTCTATCTTTCATGGAAACATGTCATATCATCCATCATATCATGAAAATACTACTAATCCACCATCTTGTCAGCCATATCAAATCAACCATACTACTAGTTTGAGCTCAAATCTCATGACTTTTCAAGAAAACCAACATGCTCAATATGTATACCTCCCACCCACCCTTGCTCAACCTTCATATCAGAATTCATATGTCCAAAATCAGCCTCAAGAAACATCTTTGATGTCAAATCAGTTCAAACACTCTCTTGATCACCTCTGAGTTTTGGAGGTTAAGGATATAAAGAATAGCATGAATGATATGAAAGACATATTGTTAGACTTTACAAAGCAGATAGAAGAGATCAAGAGGCAGCAAGAGTTTGATTAGCAACATGAATGTTGACAAGAGACACTGTGTGGCTTCATAAGTGTTGTCATTGATGGGAACAAAGTCAATCCCACACATCCGCAGTACATAATATGCCTTCACCGGAAGTCAGATTGAAGAATGTTTTGGTCCGGTGAACAAGAACAGAGTATGTAACTAGGTCTGATAATCAGGTCTGGATCTCTCAGATGGTGTAACTCAGTAAGTTGCAAACTTCCACAAGTCAAGTGGGGTATCATGACTACTGTACTCCAGATATTTAGCCTCTGATGCTAAATCAAGAAAAAGATATGAGCATCTGAGTGTTGGGTTCCAGTCAGGTAGAGCAGATAGAGGAAGAATTGACCGACAGAGTATTAGACTTCAATCTGGATGAGTAAAATGTGTTGATTAAGCAATTTGTGGGATTATACATTGTTGGCCGACATGATTAATGACTTCTATGCTTAAGCTTTTGATACGCATCACAAATCAAGCATGGATTTAGTTGACAGATCAATAACTTCCAAATATCTTGAGTGTTCCTGTTGCCGACTAGAAAGTTGATGAAATCCTTGATGTGGATATATATACCAGATCGATTCTAGCATGCAAGTGTGTGTTGAAGATAAAAAAGTAAGAAGGTGTGAAGAAAAGTAGGGATAAGTGTGAGAACAACAATTCAAGTCTGGTATATGACTGAATAACAACATAGAACAAGGAAAGGATGAAGTGAGTCAGATCAGTATATTGTGCCTAACCAGAACTGAACTCTAGCATTTGTAGATGCTTCTCATCAATTCAAACACTTGATTATCTTTTGTAGGTTCTTGTAGGCAGTGTGCCTCTTGTGAGCAGTGTGCTCAGGTAGTAAGCCCTAATTGGCAAGTGCCATTTTGTACTCCTTTATTCTTTTAACAGAGAATACAATCTTGGGTTAGTCACCCTGTGGTTTTTCCCCTAACAGGGTTTCCACGTAAAAATCCTTGTGTTATGTGTGTTGATTTTATTTTTGTTCTTATGACTATATATGCTTTCATGATTTGATATAACACTAAATATTGAGATAACAAAATTAAGGAAATTTTGAGATAACTGATTCACCCCCCTCTCAGTTATCTGCCTTGCTTTCAACAATTGGTATCAGAGCCAAGGTTCCTCTAAGAAAAGCCTAACAGCTTGAGGAAGATCTAGGAATATCAATGGATGCATATGGTATGAAGGAACAACTTTAGTCTACCCTAGATGATCTTGAACAATCCCACTCTGAAGTCAACAATTTGAGAGAAAGACTCAAACAAGCTGATGATTTCATAAATGAGCTAAAAGAAAAAATTAGTATCTCTGTGAAAAAAAGAAAGGAACTACTTCAAAAATTAGCCAATTAGAATGAAGTCAATGATACTAGTGAAGATCTGAATGAGAAAAATAAGCTATGTGAGAAGTTATCAAAATAAGTCCTTATGGTAAGGCATGAAATGGAATCAGGGGTTATGAGATTCACCCAAGAAATTGTAGAAAAATGAAAGATTGAATATAATCTAAAACAATCCCTCAAGGATAAAACAGAGGACTGCCACAAAATGGACAGAATAATCAGGCATCTTGAATCTGATCTTGAAGAAGCTAGAGACAATGAAGAACAACTTGAGAATAAGATAGACACTCTTAAACAAGATCTTCAAACTGCAAATGAATACAAAGAAAAATTCAAGATAAGCTCAACCCAACTTGAAGTTCTTCTTGAAAGCCAAAAGAAGGTAGATGATAAGTGTGACTTGGGATATGAGAAAGGTGAAAGCAATGGATCCAGTCAAAAGAACTTTGTATTAGGAAATCAAAGAAACAGGCCTAGAAGACCTCTGGTAAGACAACCAAATGCTCAACGATATCCATCCTTCAATGGATACTGCTTCAATTGCAACAATTTTAGTCATAAAGGAACTCAGTGCAAGAGGAGAATGAATCAGAATAATCCATCCTTATCCAGACAATGTTTTAATTGCAAAAGGTATGGTCACAAATCTCATGAATGCAAAAATATACAAATAAACAATTCATTCAATGGTAGATGCTTTGCATGCAATAGAATGGGACATATGGCTAATCAATGCAGATCAAGAGGATATCAATCAAATAAGCAAATAAATGTTGTATGTTACAATTGCAATAGATCTGGTCATATTGTCAAATTCTGTAGAAGCAGAAATTAGGGTAGAAAAGGTCCGGTGGAACACAATCAGAAACAAGATAAGGGCAAAGGTAAAGTGAATGTGAATGAAGTTCAAGGGGAGATGAGCAAGATTTGGGTAAAAAGGAGTACAATGAATAGTGGGGATGGATCCGCATCATAATCTAATGCTGATATTCCTTTCAGAAACTAAAAGGTAAGATCTGGCTTAGGGGGAGCAATAGAGAAGATCCTTTTCCCCCAGCTAGCTAGTAAGTGCCTGAATTCAGCACATTGAGTCAGAATAAGAGGCTACGGTTTAAAGGGTTTAAGGAGATTCACTTGAAAGTCATCCAATCAAAATTTGGCAAATCCACATGCAGATTTGAGCAAGTTATGAGGAGATCCTATATTAGTAGCTATCTGGTAAAGTAGAATTTGACAAATAGATCTGGTATGATCCAAAATTGAAATAATTTAATCTGCGGACCTATGAGATATTTGAAGAAAAGAAGATATGTTGTCAATCCTCACAGACAATGATTCTAAGTTCTACATAGTGATTCAAGAAGATCTCTCTCAAAATAGGGCAACTAGATAACTTAAGTTGTGTATTTATTACAAAAGGAAATTAGGGTTTGCGCAAGAATAAAAGGGTTCCTTCACTCATTATTTACACACTTACACTCACAAAGAAGAAGAGAAGAGCTCTGTAAAGAAGATTCTAAAATTCACTCAAGATCAACTAAAAATTGAATTCAACCAATGATTCATTCCGACTCCTGCTTCAAACCCTAAAAGCGTGAAAAGGTACTTCCATTCTAAAAATCTCTCTCTAAATCTTTTGCAAAATGGCTACTCCAATGGTTGTCAAGATTTCTGATAGGCCGAGACCTAAATTCAAGAAACACCCTTACAAATCTCTAGAAGTTGATCCCTTAGGGGCATTTTCTAGCATTCCACACAGAGTGTTGCATGTAGAAGATGTTAGGGTTTATATCCATGCCAACATTGAAGAATTTGGAGACTCAAAATTGATGGACATTTATCACAAACAACTAATAGATGAAAATTTTGAACTCAAATATGAATTCAAGGCCCTCCAGGAGAAACACTTCAGACATTACATACATTTTCCATGTTTTGTAGAAGATGATTGGGTCTGGTATGTTCTAAGCAGGATGCATGATAATTTTATGTGGCTAATGAGGCCATTCAAGATAACTAAAGATGCCATCAGGGTAGTGACCAGACTGCATTCATCTGGTGGGTTACCTGCACTTAAATCTATGAAGAACCAAATAGTAATTGAAGCCACCAGATCTAAATTTTACAAAAGAGCAATGACCATAGATGACATCATAGATCCGGATGTCAAGTTTGCCTCAATGATAATTGGCTACAAGATCTATCATTCGAGCAGGGAGAATTCTGTGTCTGGCATAGAAATCTATGCAGCATATCAAATGTTGAGGGAAGATGTAGATTATGATCTATGTGAGCTTTTCTAAATCAACTATTGGAGAACTTGCAAAAGATCAAAAAGGATAAGAAAAATTCCTTTAAATATGGTAGTCTAATAGTATGTTTGTTCTTCTATTATATGAATGAACTGCCTGGATCAATTGGTTGGGTCTGGCAAAATGATAACTATTTGCAATTCAGATCAGAGACTACATGTATGGACTTGGTGATGCTCAAGCCCAAAACACAACCCTCTGGGATTACTTTAAGAACTTCCAAAGCATGATGCAAGCTAGAGAGAGAATACCATAGTCCATAGTTGAGAAATACAAGGACACAGTTTGCTTCATGGTTGACACTGATCAATGCCTAATGGAGGCAGTTGAGCCAAGAAATGTGTGGATAATGCCTATGGGATATGAGGTCGATAAAAAAATATTGGAGCTACATATTCAACACCTGTTGAGCCAGCCTAAGGACACTGAAGTAGAAAGGTTTGGCACCTTTGAAGAGCTAAGTGTAAAAATACATGTTGAGTTAAGACAGCCGGAGATGAAGAAGAAAGTAAGAAGGGAAGTAGAGGAATTTGCCAAAAGATTTGGCATATCAAAGGAGGCTCTAGATTCTAACAGAGAGAAAATGGAGAAGGCAGAGAAAGAAAGAGAAGAAGCAAAGAAAGAAAGTGCCCCTGCACAAACCTCCTCTAGGACTAGATCCTCCAAGAGCTCTACTCCTGTAACTTCCAAAAGCTCAAAGTCTACCAAACCGGAAGTCAAGACATCTGGAAAAGGAGAAAAGAGGATGAAGACCAAAGCCTCAAGGACGTATACAAGCCATAAAGATGATGAGGCAACAAAATCAGATGAAGAAATCAGGGAAATAAAGAAAAAGAGAACATCTAGGAAGTTCTCTGCTAGCAAAAATGAGGAAGAGAAGGCAGAGGAATTTGTAGAAAAGCCCACTCTTTCCATTGATGACATCATCAAGGCAATTACTATAGATGGGAACTTGCAGCCGGTGACTGAGTTCTATGATGAATACAGTGATGTTGACAAGAGAATTTTGGAAGAAGCTACTGTCAGATACTTGAACATTTACAATAAATCTTTCATTGAAATTATATCATTAATTCCTAAGAGTTTAGAAAAAGTAATTGAGCTGAGAAAAGAGAATGCAAAGGCAAAAGACTTAGAGATTCAGGAGCAGATAGCAATTCAGCTTTATCCTTCTATCACTCCAAAACAAATGAACATGATTTTCAAAGATTGTAAGGATGAGTTTCAGAGTAAGGCAAGAATGAACAAACTCATGCTTGGAGAAACATACCAAATAGCAAGTGAAACTAAAGATATCCTCCGGAATGCTTTGAAGAGATTCAATCTTCCTATTGTAGAGGAAACAGATGAAGACCCTTCTACCATGGATGTTGAAGGATTAAATGTAATCAATGAAGAATCTTCTGACAAGGATGTAGAAGGATCAAAGAAAATAGATGAAGAGAAGTCTGAGGACTTAGATTCCTCTATTCCGGAAGAGGAAGTTCATGAAGTAGTAAACACAGGTGACATCTCTCCTTTGGATCCCACTGCAGCTATGACAAACATTCCAGACTCTGAAGCTGAAGGAGAAGGTAGAAGAGAGGAGAAGAAGATTCAAGAAGAAGAGGTTAAGGGAAAAGAAGAAGAACAAGTAGAAAAGACTAATGATGACTCTTTTGATATTTCAAAGAAGACTCAATCACCAACAAGAGACACTGCAGAGATAGTGAAGAACTTCTTAGACAAAGAGGTGGTGGAGTTAGATGAACCAGAGCTGTTTCAAGGGCCCCTAAATCTGGACACTCTCTCTCCAGTACAGATGATGAAGATAGCATCTTTTGCCCAAGTCAAGGCTAAAGAAAAAATCTTGAAATCTCACATGGAGAACTATGAACTATTGGAGATTGCATCCAGGATGCTGGAGAAGATCATGCCATCCTATCAAAAGGATCCTTTAGCCTCACCATCTGGTAACTTGAAAAACTTAGTAAACTCTGTTGACACTCATTTTGAATCTTTAGAGAAATCAGCAGAAGCAAAGGTCCCGAAGGAGTTTCTGGGAAAAAGATTTACTGAAGTTCAAGGACTTATTGCTAATGATAGGAGGAACCTAGACATTGGAATAAGGAGCCTTGAAAACACTCTTAAAGATGGTGGGGACATATACAAATTCTATTTATCTTGGCCCAAAGTGACAAAAGATATTGAAGAGAAGGTAAAAGAACAGGAAGAAAAACTGTCAAGCCTAGTTTAGAATTTTGACTGTCTTTCCTCCTCTCTAATGAATCAAGAATGCTAGGCTATTGTTATCATAAATGAAATAAAGAGGCTGGACAAAGAAAAGAAGAACATAATGAACAAAATGGGTGAACTCAGAGGGATAATTATCCCTAAGCTAGAGGCAATGCATGAGGCCTTGATAGATGCTCAGACCACAGCCTGGACTAGTGATCCAACAGATTTAAGAAGGGCAGAAACATATGCATTTTTGTTGAGTGGTCACATCTCCATTTTGGATAGGATGAAGTAGAGTTGGGCCACAGAGTTTGTACAGTTGAAGACAACTTTTGCGGATATACTTAAGTATATGTAAGTATAACATATGATTTATATATACTTATACGGCCATGTATATGACAATTTTTGCAAAATTTTGGTATGCAAATTCCTCCCATTGCCATTTATGTCAAAGGGGAAGTGAGGAGTAGTGAAAAATGTGGAATCTAGCTAAGGGGGAGCTCCAATAAAATAGTGCAAAAGAAAGAGCATCAGCCAAGGAGGAGTTACTACGACACTTAGCCATTTTTCACTAAGTGTTGCCATCAATGCCAAAGGGGGAGATTGTTGGCAAGAGACACTATGTGGCTTCATAAGTGTTGTCATTGATGGTAACAAAGTCTATCCCACACATTCGCAGTACATAATATGCCTTCACCGGAAGTTAGATTGAAGAATGTTTTGGTCTGGTGAATAAGAACAGAGTATGTAACTAGGTCTGACAATCAGGTCTGGATCTCTCAAATGGTGTAACTCAGTAAGTTGCAGACTTGGACAAGTCAAGAGGGGTATCATGACTACTATACTCCAGAGATTTAGCCTCTGGTGCTAAATCAAGAAAAAGATATGAGCATCCGAGTGTTGGGTTCTAGTCAGGCAGAGCAGACAAAGGAAGAACTGACCGGCAAAGTATCAGACTTCAATCCAGATGAGTAAAAGGTGTTGATCAAGCAATTTGTGGGATTATACATTGTTGGCCGACATGATTAATGACTTCTATACTTAAGCTTTTGATACGCATCACAAATCAAGCATGGATTTAGCCGACAGATCAATAACTTCCAAATATCTTGAGTGTTCCTGTTGCCAACTAGAAAGTTGATGAAATCCTTGATGCGGATATATATACCAGATGGATTCCAGCATGTAAGTGTGTTGAAGATGAAAAAGTAAGAAGGTGTGAAGGAAAGTAGGGATAAGTGTGAGAACAACAATTCAAGTCTGGTATATGACTGAATAACAACATAGAACAGGGAAAGGATGAAGTACGTCAGATCAGTATATTGTGCCTAACTGGAACTGAACTCTAGCATTTGTAGATGCTTCTCATCAGTTCAAACACTTGATTATCTTCTGTAAGTTCTTGTAGGTAGTGTACCTCTTGTGAGCAGTGTGCTTGGGTAGTGAGCCTAATTAGCAAGTGCCATTTTGTACTCCTTTATTCTTTTAATAGACAATACAATCTTGGGTTAGTCACCCCGTGGTTTTTCTCTTAACAGGGTTTCCACGTAAAAATCCTTGTGTTATGTGTGTTGATTTTATTTCTATTCTTATGATTATATATGCTTTCATGTTTTGATATAACACTAAATATTGAGATAACAAAATTAAGGAAATTTTGAGATAACTAATTCACCCCCCCTCTCAGTTATCTACCTTGCTTTCAACAAGGAAGAGATGGCTTATCAGGCCTATCTCTATGAGCAAGACTTGCTGATGCAGAAAATACAATATGAAGAAAAGATTGCAAGGGAGGTTGCAGCCAAAGAAGAACAAATAAAACACTTGCTTGTGCAAGCACAAAGGTATGAGGTCTAGACAAATGCATTCATTCCAGATCAACTTGTTCAAAATGAGGTTAGTAGGTATCAAATTCCAAGTTTCAGAAGTTCTAATTTTGCTCAGGAGCCTATTTGCATTCAAAATCTATCCATTAATCCTCAGTATCAGTCATATCAAGAACCTGAACTAAGTCCTTAGAGTCTTGAACAACTATGGTAGCCTTCTTGGAATAAGTATCTTGATTATAAAATTTCAAACCTTGTTAAGGCTATGCCTCCTATACCAATCCAAAATAAAAAAGAGGAGAAAACGGTTGCAGAGCCCAAGCCAATCAAAATCCCAAGTTTCAGTCCAGCAGTTGAAGGTTCTTGTAATCCTTTATATGCCATTGAATTAGACAAACCGGATGTGAAGCGAGAGGTTGCTGTTGTTTGTGCTGCATCCCCAGCTGAATATGAGCATAATGCATGTGTAGAGGAAGTTGATTTAGGCTTGACACTGAATCCTCTACATTTTGATTCATTTAAAAAGTTTTCTAATACTGTTTATAAGATGAATGAAAGCAAAGTATAGAGGTCACAAGATGAAAGTCTTTAGTCAAAGGAGACAACAAAAGAACAACATGGTGGAGAAGTAAAAGAGGCTGATCAAGAAGATCATATTTCAACTTGGATTGATGAGTTGCCTTCTTTTGTTGAAAATGATGAAGAAGGTGTGATTATGTTTTCACCAATAGCAGTTTTAGAACAACAAGAAGATCCTCAACAACCTAATGAATTGTTGATTGAAGCTAAGCAGTCAGACAATAAGGTCTTAGATCAAGTAGAAGAGTGTGAAAGTAAGCCTATCATGGAACTTACACAGCTAGCTGAGAATGGTTATAAGGTAATAAGCAGTCTCCCTTAAAAAAATGAAAATGAGGATGAAGAAGACATGTTTTGGGATGACCGTGAGATTTTTGTTTCAAATTTAGATGTCAAACAATCATCTTTTGAAAGAGCATTTGTGGAACAATAGGTTGAAGAGGTAAAAGAGGGTGTTGGAACTCAGGTTTTGACTAATTTATTTGCTGAACTTCCTTTGTTTATGAGTAAAGATGAAGAGAATGTATGTGAACTAACAAAGTTGGCAAGTTGTAATTAGATAGAGCATGAAAGTGAAATTGTTGGAATACTGATCCATGAGCAAATAAATGAGGACAACTTGGTTGTGGAGGAGCACGAGGTTGAAGGCATGTTTCAACCAAAGCAAGAAGTAGTTGTGGTTGAGAAGGTAGCTGACAAGAGAAACCAACAAGGGCAGTTCCAATTTTGTTTTGTCAATAGGATGTCCAATTAGATATATTGCTAAAGTGGAGGCCAACAAGAAGATTCCTATCATGATTGAGCCCAAGCATGAAGGTGCATTCGAAGAAGAATAGATTCAAGTCACTTTGCCACCTTAGGGTAGTAGTGTTTATATTCCATATGAAGAGGTTAGTAAGCTTGTATATGTTCTTCAAGATGTGGTGCAACTATTTCATGGCCTTTCGACCATTGTTCTTTTCCATGTAGCTGTCCAAAATCATGTAAAACATCATATATTCTGTAGAAAAGGCAGCTACTTCACCCAACTAGTGAAAAGAGGGTGTTGGAACTTAGGTTTTGACTGATTTATTTTCTAAACTCCCTTTTTTTATTAGTAAAGATGAAGAGAATGTATGTGAACTGACAAAGTTGATAAGTTGTGATCAACTAGAGCATGAAAGTGACATTGTTGGAATACTGATCCATGAGCAAATAAATGAGGACAACTTGGTTGTGGAGGAGCACGAGGTTGAAGGCATGTTTCAACCAAAGCAAGAAGTAGTTGTGGTTGAGAAGGTAGCTGACAAGAGAAACCAACAAGGGCAGTTCCAATTTTGTTTTGTCAATAGGATGTCCAATTAGATATATTGCTAAAGTGGAGGCCAACAAGAAGATTCCTATCATGATTGAGCCCAAGCATGAAGGTGCATTCGAAGAAGAATAGATTCAAGTCACTTTGCCACCTTAGGGTAGTAGTGTTTATATTCCATATGAAGAGGTTAGTAAGCTTGTATATGTTCTTCAAGATGTGGTGCAACTATTTCATGGCCTTTCGACCATTGTTCTTTTCCATGTAGCTGTCCAAAATCATGTAAAACATCATATATTCTGTAGAAAAGGTAGCTACTTCACCCAACTAGTGAAAAGAGGGTGTTGGAACTTAGGTTTTGACTGATTTATTTTCTAAACTCCCTTTTTTTATTAGTAAAGATGAAGAGAATGTATGTGAACTGACAAAGTTGATAAGTTGTGATCAACTAGAGCATGAAAGTGACATTGTTGGAATACTGATCCATGAGCAAATAAATGAGGACAACTTGGTTGTGGAGGAGCACAAGGTTGAAGGCATGTTTCAACCAAAGTAAGAAGAAGTTGTGGTTGAGGAGGCAGTTGACAAGAGTGAAACCAGCAAGAGTAGTTTCAATTTTGTCTTCTCAACAGGATGTGCAATTAGATATATTGCTAAAGTGGAGGCCAACAAGAAGATTCCTATCATGATTGAGCCCAAGCATGAAGGTGCATTCAAAGAAGATTAGATTCAAGTCACTTTGCCACCTCAGGGTAGTAGTGTTTATATTCCATATGAAGAGGTTAGTAAGCTTGTATATGTTCTTCAAGATGTGGTGTAGCTATTTCATGGCCTTTTCAACCATTGTTATTTTTCATGTAGCTGTCCAAAATCATGTAAAACATCGTATATTCTGTAGCAAAGGCAGCTACTTCACCCAACCAGTGAATGGGTTTGTTTGACCAACTTCTTTGGTTGGTTAGAGTAGGTTAGTAGATGTAGTGTTGCTATTAATAAGTGCTTTATGCACATTTCCTTTAAGTTAGTTTTCTTTCCCTAAGTGCTGCTGCACTTGTTTTCTGGCAACCAGGGCCTTTTAGTTTGCTTTCAGTTTGGTTTGGTTTAGTTTTCTACTACTATTTGGAGTAGTTTGAAGTGTTGAGTTTAGTTTCCTAAGTTTGAGATGAGCAGAGTATGACTCAATGCCCAATGGATAGTTAAGGCAACTAGTCTTGATGCTTAGCAGGCAAGCATGTAACAGAGGTCGCCAGAAATGTTACCATTTTTTTCACTTACAAATCAAATTGGCATAGCTGATACATTTTTCTATCTTAAGATGAAAGATTTTTAATATTTTCTACTAAAATGTTTTTGCATAGTTTAAGGTGCTTGAAGAGTTCAGTTTGATCAATGTTGTAAAAGAGGAAAGAGATTCAGTTCATCATTCATTGCATTGTAGATTATTCATCAGTTAAAGGAGTTGTTTCATTTCATTACAATGATCATTCAATTTTACAAATGAGATACAAATGGAATAAACATTGCAGTGAATGAAAGCAAGACAGATCAAATGTCCCACACAAGCCGTGGGAATATATGAGTCAATACATAACAGAGAGTATACTATGCATCTACAAAAACTAAAGTAATAAAGTAAATAAGATAGAGCATATCTATCATTGCCTGTAAAGGTCTTGAGTTGATCCTTGTTGTAGCTTGCACTTTGCTCTTGACCTCTGATGAACCTACAAGAGATGGAGAGAATTTTGTTAGAGCCAAAGATATGGTGTATCCCATGAACTTCATCAAGCAGAGACATACTACACTGTCTGTGATGTATTGAATCAGATACAAATCATCCATAGACAAGAGAAATTGGAAATAAAATAATCATTGAGCTTCACTATTTTAAACTAACATGTTTGTTTCCTATGCAGATATAGAAGACGTTATGTTGCTGTTTTGAAGATATTTCAGCATGTGGTGCAAAGTGAGCTCCCACAAGGGTTGAGCCCAGCATGCTGCCCCTGATTCTGAAGAGGGGATGGAAAAGAAGTATATATTCTTGTTGCTCAAATCAAGACATATTCAGATAAGGAATACCATATTGAGCTGAGTACATAAACTATAAGCTCATTGCCCATCTATAACTGATAGATCAAATGAGATGAAATGAAAGCCATCAAAGAGAAGTGAGCCCATTAAATGCTGCCCAATGAGGTATGAAACTGACTACAAGTATGACCAAAATTAGAATATCTATTGCTACTATTTGCTGTTACAATGTCATTATGTTGTCATTTGCATGCATTCAAATCATGATATTGGAACATCAAGAGCCATAGAGTATCAAGTTGTTGTTCAAATGCAATGGAATAGTCAAAAGGAGTAATAGATGCAACTACAGTGATCTCTGCCAAGTTATGTTATGAGAAAGGAGGTTCTTATGAGTATCTGAAATATGTCTTTATGCCAAAATGGACAACTATGATCAATTACAGGATAGTCACGAAGAGATCTTAAAAGTGCATGCATCATGAAACTACAGGGAGTAGCATGTGAAGAAATTCTATATACAAAAGCATATTGCCTCAACCAAGTGAAATGAAAAGAGTTATTATCATTGAACATGATATGTTTTACAGTGAATTAGACATCAAGTATATATGCCATATGGCAGATTGAGTGTGATCATCGAGTGTATACAGAATAGGTAAATCAATCATCAAGTGGAGCACAAGTGTATAACTATATGAGTTAAAACATTAATATGTACACTTTATCATTGGAAAGAGGAATGAATTCTTAGTGATCATGTTCATCTATAGAAGGTGTAGAAATAATTGGTATGGATATTGTCACTACAAGATGCAGCTGGATAGTAGAAATAAATCATAACCTTTTCTCATATTGATTTCATCAAGTTTTATGTTTTGCAAACCAAAAAAGAACAGTGATGTCAATAATGTCTTAGGGTTACAAGTGAAAAAGAAAATGAAATTCATTATCCATTATATGTTCTTATAATCATCATGTTGCTACAGGGACATAAATTTCAACATTAAAAGCCAGTATACAGTATAATGAGGAGCAATATGAATTTTATCTTTTACATTTTTAATAAATGGATCAAATTCTCTTTGTACAGGAAAGACAAAATACAAATTAAATTATATTATGAGTTCTCATAGACATAGTTTGGAATGTATTTTCTTCATAAAATGTCAAAACTCTTGTCATTTTGCATAGATAAGTTTCAGATACAGTCAGAGGAGGCAATGAGTTTCGAACCCACAAAGGTTCAAGTGCAGAAATGATACAGGATTAGATACATCAAGCCACAGCCTGGTTCAATATATGTCTTGCTATATTTTCAGAGTAAATGAACAGAATAGTTTCATATTTTCTGCACATAGAAGAGATATGAGACAGTCAAGTTCACATGAAATAAAAATGCTCAAAAATGCCATTGAGGCCACGGCCTATGATAGAGAAAGTATTTACTTTCACAAGAGCTTAAACCCATTTGGGGTTTTGAAGTGAAAATTACAGCTATAAAATAATGGAGGTTCGAACACTCAGTCATGAGGATGCCCAAAAATAATGAAATACAACTACAGCTACGACCTTTGGCACCTCATGCTATAGAGAAATCAAAGAAACATATGCAGATTTTCAGTCGACCAACTTACCTTGGTTCTATGCACAGTCTACTTTACTTTCATTTTGCCTTCAAAAGATCTCGGTTAAATCATCCATGGAGGCCTCATACAGAGATAAAAGAATGTGGTGACATAGAGAGCCAAACAGAGAGTAAAAAGGATGCATTAGATAAGCTACAGTCAGCTTAAAGGTCAAGTTTTTGCCTTGGAGAAAGAAGAAAAATGAATCGAATAGATGCAGATTAGTCTTACCTTATCATTTCCTATTAAAATATGTGAAGAGTATCAGGAAATCCATTAGAAATGCTAGATAAATCAAGGTTTCTTCATCCAAACCCTAGCATGGCGGAACCATAGAAGCAACAGTCACAAAGAGAAATACATAATGAGCCCAATTAGGGCAAAACTTTTACTTTTTGATGTGCATGCACAAGTCTCAAGAGGTGGTCGACCCTTTGTGGGATATTTACCACTTTTAAATCATTGTCATCCAAAAAAAAAGTCGTGGTCAAAACCTTGCACTCATTATCACCTAGTGCTTAAGTGAAAGAGGCCCATGAGGAGTTTACTTCTTTTCTAATTTCCTTAAAGTCAAATAAAGATGATAATAATGGTAAGGTATGGTGATTGGGAGTCATAAAGTGTATTGACTTTGAGTTTTGATTATGAGTTGATGTGAGGCCTATTTATTTCACTCCCCTATTTTGATCATTTCATATTACAGTTGGAGACATTTTAGACATTTAGAGACTATTGATTTCCATTATGCAGATTTAGACTATATCTCCTTATTTTGGATTAGCTTTGATTAGTATGTGGTGATTTGACTATATCCTATTTTGATGCTCTTATGATGTTAGACATGTGAGATACACTTGATGATATTAGTGATGTTGATTATGAGCTCATTATACGGATTTGCTATGTGATTTTGATTATGAGATAATATATAGAAAATGCAATCATGAATCTTAATTATGATGTGAGTTGTTGAATGTTTTATATGAATTATGTGATGACATGAGTGTTACATTCCGTTGCTTCGGCTATGATATATATATATATATATATATATGTTGGATTGACCGTTTGTTCAAGTGTGCAGGTGATTTTCCAGGCCATAGAAAATCAAAGGTTGATATCACACTTATGTGTTCCCTTGTTAAGCCGATCCATTCCCAAGAGGGATAAGGATCATGTGTGATTGAATGATGTTTTTGTGAATGCCTGTATTTTATTATTGGCCTAGTTCACCCCTTTTCTTTAATTTAATTGATGCATTGTAAAATATGTGTCTTAATTCACACCATTTGGTGTTCTTTTTGTTTTTGGGCCATTTAATGTGAATTTATACCTCCTTAAGTGTTTATTAGGGGTCTAAATTAACCCTAGGTGGTACCCCTAGGGTCTAGGGTCCATTTGGGCTTACTAAACCCTAGGGTTACCCCTGTCTAGTCACCTTAAACTTGGGTTAAGTAAAAGTGACGAAAATTCAAAATGGCTAAGGGTGGGAGATGAGTCATGCCTTGAAAGAAGGCCCATCTCCCTTCCCAAGGCTTGGTGATTCCTCCACCTTGAAGACTTGGGGAGTCTTCAAGACCCCCAAGTGTGTGGGACCTTCCTCCAAGACTCTCACACATGTGTGAGAGCATCTTGGAGTGAAGGGGCTCTATTTGAGAATAAGGTGATGATGATATGGGAGTCATAAGGTATTTTGACAATGTGAAGATAGAAAAAGAATCTAAGATATGTAATGATAATGCTATCATGGGAAGACATAAGGGTGAGTTTAATATTTTTTCATATCTATTATAATTAGCAAATGTGACTTGACAAGTCAAAGAGAGGAGAAAGATATGCATAATGCATGGAGGTTATTTATTTTTTGCATCATCATAGGATGCCCAATGTAATTGTGCAAATCAAAGGGGGAGATAAAAGGAGTTTATTATTCTTTTGCATGATTTAGAAATGGATAAACAATTGTAAATAAATAATAAAGTAATGAGCTATAAATTACTTTATTATTTATCATAGAAATGCAAAGATGGTGAAAATAGACAAGTCTATAATAAATAATAAAGTAAATTATCTTGAATACTTTATTATTTATTTTTACTTTGTTTACACATGCCCAAATCATGCAAAATCAGGAGATGAAGTTAACCGAGGTTCTTTGGAGTTCTTTGCATGGTTTTTTGGTCAAAATTGGAGACTTTGGTCACCACTTGGTCAAACTAATAGAGAGGGGTAGTTTGGAGCTATTTAAGCCCAAATTGGATCAATTATAGCCCTTATTTTTAGGGATTTTCATGCTTGCTCGTGGATCAGTCTTGTGGAGATATTTTTGATGCTGAGTTGAACTGTAGTGCCTTTTCCATGCACTTGAGGGTTCATTTTTATATATTGTGAGAAAAACTTATGTTTTTCTAGTTCTAGCTGTCTTTCTTCTCTGACACATTGCAGAGAGAAAAAGAATGTTTTGTAACTCAGATTTTATACTTGTAGCAACAATTCCTTTCATTTTTAATGAAGAAGCAACAATTCCTTCTTAAATTTCTCTTGTGTCAATATTGTGGATGAATGGTTGGATGTTTTTACCGTGTTTTATCTATCAAATCCTTTGAATATGTCTCATTCACATAGTATTAATGCAAAGGAAATCAAGTCAAATATAGGTTGTGAGTCGTGCTAGATTGTTTACAGTTGATTGGAGTTGTGAAACTTATTTTCTTTCATACAAACGCTGAAACTAAAGCCTTCTTATGAAACATTTATGTATTTCATGATCTGATTTAAGTTGTGAGTAATCAAAAGCTTCTTGTTTGAAGCTGATTGTGAGTATAAGGGTAGCAAGTATTACAAGGACGTTTGGTGCATCACCTCCTAGAATAGTTTTTCTTTTCAAGTTTCCTTCTATCCTTTTCACTATTAAAGAGATAGTTTGCAGGAGGTATCACAAGGAACCAGCCCTTAATCTGGAGGTTCAAACTCACCATAGGTCACCCACAACTTGAGTTTGATCCCATGTTACATAGGATTGCTGAATTTCATAGCTTTGCGTAACGGGTCACATCCTGCACGTTAACAATCTTAATTCTATTAAAGTAAGCACATGTTTAGTGGTTGAGGTTCGCTATCATTTGTATTGAGCTCTCTTAAAGAGTGCATAATTGAATCATGGCATGGGATGTGTGGTTGCATGGTTACCCATTATGCTTGGATGCATGGAGGATGCATTGGAGGAGCTTGATGTTACAAAGTATTCATGGAGAATCTATAAGTGTATTGTAATGTTTTCATTGCTGAATAATAAATTGAGTATGGATGCTTTTGGAGACTAGGTTTTTTCTTCTTGAGGTTTTTCCTAGGGTATATCTTGTGTCATTTTGATGGTATGTTTGTCTATTCTTTTGAATGGTGGATTTTGAGTACTTGATTCCATATTTTCTCTTTGGGGATAATGTGGAAATGTTTATATTGCTAAAATATTTTCTTTCATGAATAATTTTTAAAAAGAAAAGTCTAACATTTCAATATCAACTAGTAATTAAATTAATTTGAATGTAAAAAATCTTGAGAGATGAAAAATTAAGCATATTCATAAAAACCAAAAAAGATGATCTAACTAAACAAATTATCTCTACTACTAGTAATATTGTTTATGCTATTGGAAAGAAGATACAATGCAAAGATAGTAATGAAACACAATAGGTACTAATAATTGTTTTAGTTAATAAATCAATTTTAAAAAGAATGATAATTAAAACAAGTCAAATTTTAAATGTAAATGCTAAAACTTTGAGAAGAGCAGTAAAGAGAAGAGTAAGTATTGAAGATGGTCTAGTTAAACAATATTGGCTTTTAGTGGTAGAATCCTAAAGTTTGACATGAAATTAAATAATGAAACCAAGAGTTTGATTGAAGAATATTGTCATGATAATACAAGGGTGTCATCTAATACTATAAATGTTTTGAAATTATAAGTGGGGTCAAAATCATGATCCTCATATAAAACATTTATTAGACACATGCCTCAAATATAATTAAATAAATTTGTTATAGATGATTCAGTTAACAATTAATATAAGTCAAAGGTTGTTTGAGAAATATAAACCTTGGTGTGTGAAAATTAATAAATAAAAAATCACATGTTGTTGCAAAACTCATGCAATTCTATTATTATTCTGAGGTTTTTCAATATATATGTTCTATTTTGCATACTAACCAAATTGTGTAGGAATGTGATATTAATCTTCCACCTACAACAATTAGAGAATTTATAATAGGCTTATTTTTTGAAAAACCTGATGGACAATTGTTTTAGTCAAAAGATTGTATTTCTATAGAATACAATAGATGTGGTGACCTTTCATTCTTCAATTAATCCATGCATAAAGATAGTTCACATTATTGTGGACAACAATTAGTGGATGTGAAGAGTGTTCAATATCTATTATAGGATGAAAATTTTAGAAAGTGTTGTGAGTTAGTGATAAAGCATAGTAGTGTGCAAGCAAATATCATAGAATTTAAAAATAAGTTTGTCTACAAACATGTGAAACACTCTCAGTATGCTTGATGGATTGATGAAGAATTTTACATATGTAGAGATACATTTCTAGTGGGAACCATATTTTCACTAGTTGACTTTACAAGAAACTACACTCTTGCACCACAAGGGAAAGTTTAATCTCAGTATTATAATTCAAAACAGGTATCCATTTTTTCCCATATTGTATATAGACATGTAGTTGATAGTAAATAAGACAACAAGAAAATTTTGAGGGAGTGTAATTAGTATTTGAGTGATAATTGGTCACATACGTTAGAGTTCATGTAGTATTATTTGTGTAGTTATGATAGTTTAAAGGAAAGAGAAATCTAGATGACACAACATCTCATATGGTTAGACAATTGTATAGGATGGTTCAATTTTTTTGAATGTTTTACTAGCTATGCATGTATGATAAAGAAAATAATGACTGACACATGTGGAGTTTCTTTGAAGATGGGCATGATGGAGCCAGAGCATGTGTGAAAAGAGATCTTGCCAAAAAAATAACTAAAATTTATGGATGTGACAAGATTTAGAGATGCATGTGTAGTTTTGGGTTTGTGTAATGCAAAATTATCTACAAGATCTTGTAAAAACTCAAAGTAGTTCTTTTGGTTAGTTGAAGAAGAAAACATCCCACCATGATAGGATTGTGAGACAGAGAGTGGATCAACAAAATGACATTCATTTAAGAGTTCAAATGCAAGCACATAGACTATGTGGAGTAGGGAGATTGCATGTTTTTGTTTTTTTTAAATTGAAGTGAGTGGGAAGCATGTGAAAATATAGAATGGCTTAAAGAATGACAACATAGATGGCTAAAACCTATACAAACACATCAATATGACATAGATTTTGAAGAGGATAACCAATTATTTGAATCAAATGACTATGATCATGTTTTAGACCTTATACAATAAGGTACATTGATAAGATCTCTAGCTCCATTAAATTATTAGTGATCTATTTTATGCATGTAAATTACTTCTAATTATATCACCTCCTACTTCATTGATTAGTAACTTTTTCTTTTTTTATAGGACATGTGTATGTTATTGTTACACCCAATGGAAATGTAGAGGAAACTAAGTATTGGTTGGCTTGATGTGTTAAAGAAAAAACATATATTGTTAGAGACCAAAGTATATGATGATAAATTTAAGTATTCAACATGTCATGTGGTTGTTGTTGGTACTTGTGTTGGAAGTTTGTCATTGATACTGTTATTGGCAACATGAGCATGTAGGATAAGCACAAGGTATGTTATTGTGTGTGTTGCAGTGTTGTCATTGATGTTAACATTATATCTTGGTAGGAAGACAATTTTGCAAGAAGGTTTGATCCTAACATGCTTTAGGATGTCTATGAAAGACAATTTTGCAAGAAGGTTTGACCCTATGAAATACAATTTTTCAAGAAGATTTGATCCAGTAAAAAGACTTATGATGAAATTGACTAAGTGTCAATTCTGGTAATTCTGTGTTACAGATCATGCAGTTTTTTGGTCTGCATTGGTCTACAAATGAACACTTTATTCTGCAGTTCTAGCATATTATTTTTGGTGGATAGAAGCATATAATTCAAGAATTATATTATTTTTGACTTATGGTTTGGAAGTTGTGGGTGACAGAAGTTCAACTTGGCAAAATACAATTATTTCCTATTTAGTGCTTGTGTGTAAGAGAGTTCCCATTTCTCCATGGATTGGTTTTTGGCTTTGCAGCTTTAAGGGGATGTTGATAGATGTAAATAGAATGTGACTTCTAGTTTTTATAATGTTTGGAGGTATATGTGTCAGTATATAGGTCTACAGTTGAAGGTTTTTGTATTAAGTCTTTAGTAGAGCCAACCTAATAAGTGTGAAGTTATGTGGAAGATGAATAAGCATTGTGGAGTTAAATGGGAGCTACTTTAGGTCCATACTGACCTATTTCAAATTGTTCTAAGGTTTGGATCTTGGTGCGAAGCTTGTGTGGAAGGACAATTGACAAGCTTTATATTATATATTTTCTATGTTACACTTAATTAGGCTGACCTAATTGATATTGTGCTTGAAGCAGATATATATGATAGATATTTTTGATGTTTTGAGTGAATGGAGGTATATATGTGTGCAAATATTATCAGAGAACATGAATTTATGTTGTGAATGTTGAGTAGGTGATTAGAAGCATAGGAAAGAAGATTGTAAGATCAGGATCAGAGAAAGTATGCAAAGTCTGTTTGTTGTACTTCATTGGAACTGTATCTCATGCATATGTTAGATGCAATTGTAATAGTTCATTCTAGGCTGTGAGCCACAATCTCTCTTCTATCTTTTTCTCAGTGGGTAGTGTGTCCACTTAGATAGTGAGTCCATTTGTAGTGAGCACTTTTGTAATATCTTGTAACCAATTATAATATATTGTGAGCTAACCCTCACCGTGGTTTTTCCCTTTTGGGTTTTCCACGTAAAAATCCTAGTGTTCATGTGTTGTGTTGCTATTGCATGCTTTATGTTTTTTTCGTTCACTATAATTGAATATGTTAAATGGATTGGATATCTAATGTTTGAATGGTTTAAAATAATATTGATTCACCCCCCCTCTTAGTATTCAGTGTGTTCAATAATTGGTATCAGAGCCAAGTCCTTTGGAAGAAGCCTAACTGCTCAAGGAAGTGTTGAAATTAAGGAACATTGAGAGGGGGGTGAATAAGTGTTATGTAAAACTTATTAATATGTTCCTTTATAAATTTACCACATACAATCAAATGAAATAAGCATGAACTTAAGAACAACAATAATAAGATCATCACACATGAACACCAGGATTTTTACATGGAAACCCGGTTAAGGGAAAAACCATGCTCTGTTAAAAGTATTAAAAAATGGGAAGGCACATGCCTTCGGGCGCACTGCCTAGAGCTCATTGCTCAAAGGAGGCTGACTTGCTACAATATTAATTACAAGAGTTCACTGAAGTACTTGAACTGAAGAATAGCATCTAACAATGCAAGATTACAGTTTCGGTTAGGCTCAATATACTGACTTCACACACTTCATCTCTCATTGCCCTGTTTCACTGTTCTGCCATAATCTAAAGATCAGATCTCTGCTTCGCACATGATACTTTCACCCTTCACACTTCTCATTTCATATTCACACACTCACACCTCAAAATGCTCACACCCATTGATCATATATATCCGCAACATGAAATTACCCCAACTACAGTCGGCCTTAACAAAACGTGGAAACTATTTCAAGAACATTGTTCTGTTGGTTGAATCCATGCACAAATATTAATGCAGACCAAAAATTATGTATCTAGGTCACCTCACATGTTGGCCAACGCCACTGGATCTCATAGATTACTTGACCAATCACTTCTCTTCATTCGCACAAGGATAAAACACCTAGTCGGCCTGTTCTTCACGAGACTGAACTGTCTAACCAAAACCTAATACTCAAATGCTTGTAACTTACAATCCCTTCATCACCGAAGGCTAAAATATTGGATTTAGGTAGCCTTGACATCTGTTAACATTCCCTCAAATCCACAGCACAATATGATTACCTATGGAGAAATGCGGACTAAGATGCTGAACGCTATCAAATGCTTTGTTCCTATTTATCCAGACTTAGATAAATCTGCACTCTGACTTCTGGTGTGATCAAATGATGTAATGCGGATGTGTTGGATAGATTTAGTTTCCATCAATGAAAACACCTGACATGCCTAACAGTGTCTCTTGCCAACAATCTCCCCCTTTGGCATTAATGGCAACACTTAGTGAAAAATGACTAAGTGTTAGAAAAGCTCCCCCTTACTATGTACACTTGTGATTTCCAATGCTCCCCCTTAGCTGAATTCCTCATTTTTCACTACTTTTCACTCCCCCTTTGACATCAATGGCAAAGGTTGAGGTCCGGATCCAAAAATTCACACAAAACTCTATACATACTTCTGCATATGTACAAATAATCCTTATCTTTTATTTACATAAACTTAAACACATCACCAAAAATGTTCTTCAACTGTGCTAACTCACTGTCCCAACTTTTCTTCATGCCATCCAAAACTGAAATATGACCACTGAATAAGAATGCCTGTGACTCTACCTTTTGCAGATCAGTGTGATCACTTGTCAGAGTAGCAGCTTGAGCTTCTGTCAATGCATTGAACATTATTTCTAACTTAGGGAGAATCACTCCCCGAAGTTCACACATCCTTGCCACAATGTTTTCTTTTTCCTTCACAAATTTCTTTATTTCATCAATCAAGTTAAGTACTTGATATTCTTGACTTGCTGCAGATACTGTCAAAGAATTAAAGGATTGAGATACATTTGACAATTTTTGCTCAGACTCCTTTATTTTCTTCTCAATGTCTTCTACAAATTTTGACCAAGATAGATAGAATGTGTACACATCTCCTCCCTTAGTGAGGGCATTTTGAATATTCTTTACACTAGTATCCAACATAATTCTATCATTGGAAATTATTCTTTTTAGTTCACTGAATCTTTATCATTAAATTCATTTCAGACTTTGACTTCTGCTAACTTTTCAAAAGACTCAAAGTGAGTACTTACAGAGTTTATCAGACTCTTCAACTGACCGGAGGGGGATGCTGATGAATCCTTCTAAAATGTAGGCATGATTTTCTACAAAATGTCAGATGCAAGATCAAACAAATCACTATCTTCTATATGAAACTTCAAAATTTCTTCTATGGCCTTGGCTTGTACAAAAGAGGCCAACTTCATCTTCTGTACCGATGACAGAGCATAAAAAATGATTAGACCTTGTATTATATCTAGATCTTCTGCAACTTGTTTATCTTTCTTCAAGATTTCTTTCACTGCTTCTACAGTGTCTCTTGCTGAATAAGATGTTTCAGTTTTGTGCTCATTAGGGCCTATATCTTCTCCCTTTTCGGAGTCAACCACATTGTCTTGCTTATCATTTTCATTCTTTTTCTCTGCTTTTGCTCTCTTTGCATCATCGGCAATGTCTTCTGCATTCTTTTCTGAAGGATTTTGTGTATCCCCAGTAGCAATACCATCATCATTTTTATCAAACTCCTCAATGTCCAGAATGGAGGAATCAATTCCATCATTAGTTTCTTCTTCTTGACCTTCCTTGTCCTCAACCTCTTTTGCTTTCTATTCCATATTCTTCACAAAATCACCTTCAGTAGGATCATTGATTTCCATATTCATTTCTACATTTGCCTCATAGGATTGGTCCAGAGAAATTTGAGTATCTTTTGTACTATCAACATCAACTTCCTTTACCATCTCTTCATCTTCTTTATTTGATATTTCCTTTTCTGGAACATAGAAGTCATCTACCTCAACTTTTTGCTCATTTTACTTCAACTCTTCTTCATTTGGAAGGGATGTATCATCAGCATCAGGTTCCTCAGTGACCACATAAAACTTATCCTTGTCTAGGGCTTTCCTTAGAATTTGCTCTGTTTCTTTGACTACCTCATCAATGTCTCCAAGCATTAGTTTATTCATCCTGATTTTGCTTCTAAACTCATCTTTAACTTCTTTGAAGATTTTATTGGCTTCCTTCTTGTTATAAATGAAAACAACATTACTTCAATAGAAATTTGATTCAATATAAATTTTTGCAATCTTTAACTGTGTGTTATTAATGGAGATTGTAACACAGAAACAAAACTATGCTTCACAGAAATGCAAAATCAGAAATATGAACACATAACAAAATGTTTAACGTGGAGAAAAAAATTTTGGGTAAAAAAATCCACACAGGAAAGAGGCCCAATGTTTGTATTAATATGAAAATGATTTACAATACAACAACACTTCAACTCTCTCCGCCAGTCTTCAATCTGACAGCATTCCGACAGCACCTGAGTACCTAAAATCTGTATTGCAGTAACTAATACATGGTAAATACTTATAGAAACATTTTCTAACTCATCTTAGGCATTCACCTTCTCTCTCTTAAGATTCTCCAACATGTAAACATTAATTACCATCTTACAAGCATCTTACACTTGTCCAAAAACAACCATGTAAAGGTTGGGCTCCCAAGACTAAATCTGGCCTCTTACAACATCTTATGATGCATCATAACCATCATAGATTCTAGCAAAAGAGTATCTTTTCAAGATAGGAAGCTTGGGCTAAATATAGCAAATATACAACTAACATATCCGTCATATGTGTCATAGAATCTCAGAATCTTATGACAACTTGCAGCTATCATAGATTCACTCACCAAACATTATGATAGTTGTCATACATGCCAAAAATAGTATATTCCTCAAGGGAGCATGCCTATCCTCATTTACCATGAGTTTTTACAATTACCATTAGTAAATGTCACTCTGTAACTGTCACCGGTAACTCTGAAATTACAACTATCAATGAGACTACCTCATTCCCTTATGGGTAATTAAAAATAACAAATAATAAATGGAATAAAATACAATATTGGAATTTACAAGGTTAATGGCACCTTATTCCAACATTCTCCCACTTGACATTATACATTGTAAATCAACCCATAGGAAAACAAATGAAAAAATAATTAGGCACTAGAAACAAGGCCCATGGCCTCTCTGCACCATACAAACTTCTCTGTGCTCACAGGCTTGGTCAATGAATCTGCAACATTCTCCTGAATGTCTATCTTCTTTAGCTCAATCTCTCCATTTGCTACCAATTCTTGAAAAAAGTGATATTGAACATCAACATGCTTAGTCCAAGCATTATACATGGGAATCTTGGCCAAACATATAACACTCTGGCTATCACAACCAATCTGAATGATCCTGCAATCAAAACCAATACCTATACATAGTCTCCTCAACCAAACTGACTCATTAGAGACATGAGTAGCAGCCATATACTTTGCTTCTGTAGTGGACAAAGCAACTATGGGCTACCTCTTACTCATCCAACTCACTGCACCTCCGAACAGAGTAAACACAGCCACTAGTGGACCTTCGACTATCCAAGTCACCTGCCCAATCTGCATCAACAAAACCTTATATGTCCAAAGATTTATCAGCACTATCAGTACTAGAATAAACCAAACAATGGTCAGGAGTACTTGCAAGATATTTAAACACCATCTTCACATAGTTCCAATGCTGTCTACCAGGGTTAGACATAAATCTGCTCAAAACTCCCACTGCTTGGGCAATATTTGGTCTAGTGCAAACCATTGCATACATCAAACTCCCTACAGCACTAGCATATGGCACATTAGACATATCCTCAAGATCATCCTCAATATTTGGACACATATCTAATGAAAGCTTAGTACCAATGGGTAAAGGAACTCTAACTGGGTTACAGTCCTGCAAACTAAACCTTTGCACAATAGTATTCACATACTTACTTTGTGAAAACCAAAGCTTTTTGTTAACTCTATCCCTCCTGATCTCCATTCCTAGAATATACCTTACAGCACCAAGATCCTTCATCTCAAATGCACCTAAAAGTTGGGCTTTAAGCTCACTGACCATACCCTTAGTATTGCTGAAAAATAACATGTCATCAACATACAAAGCAATAACCAGTATAGAATCATCAACACAATGAATGTAAACACAATGATCCTCCTCGCTTCTAACAAAACCCAATTTCAAAACAAATGAATCAAAATTTTAATACCAAATTCTGGGGGATTGTTTTAGACCATAAAGAGACCTCTTTAACCTACAAACCCAATGTTCTTTTCCTTTTACCTCAAAACCTGTAGGTTGTTGCATATAAATTTCTTCTTCAAGATCTCCATGTAAGAATGCAGTCTTAACATCCATTTTCTCAATCTCCCAATCATAAGCTACAGTAATGGATAAGAGAAATCTAATAGAAGTCAATTTAGCAACAAGAGAGAATATCTCACCAAATCAACTCCTTGTCTTTGGGAGTAGCCCTTGGCTACCAGTCTAGCCTTGTACTTCTCCAATAACCCGTCTGCTCCAAACTTCTTCTTAAAGACCCACTTACAACCTATGGCCTTTCTTCCTTTGGGCAAATGAACAAGATCCCAGGTGTTACAAGAGTCTAAATCCATCATCTCCTCCTGCATGGCTAATTGCCAAGATTCACTATTATCTGTAGAAATAGCTTCCTTGTAGGATCTAGGTTCATCGTTAGTACTCAATAAAGCATATACACAATAGAAATCTGGTGGGCTATACCTATCAACTGGATTCTATTGTCTTGTGGATCTCCTCAAGGGTGGAGTAAGAGACTCTACTCATTCTTCTACATGATCATCTACATCAACTTCTTCTATAACAACAGACTCATCTTCATCAGAACTACTTGAATCTTCTTCTTCTTCTTCACCCCCCAATCCATCATTCTATTCTTCCCGAGGTGCATCTTGCTGCTCTAAATCAAAGTGCACCTTCTTTACCTTTTCATCTTTTTCTTTTGGCTGCTCAGGTTTAGAAATAGCTCTAAGTTCCCTGAAAATAACATCTCTAGAAAAGATAATCCTGCAGGTTAGTGGATTTCAAAGCTTATAACCTTTCACATTATCACCATATCTAATGAATGTACACTTTTTAGTCTTTGGATCTAACTTAGATCGCTTTTCCTTAGGCACATGAACAAAAGCCTCACAACTAAAGACCCTTAAATGTGAAACAGAAGGTTTCTTACCTGTCCACACTTCATAAGGTGTTGAATCAAGAGCCTTACAAGGAGATCTATTTATCAAGTAGCAAGTAGTACACACAGCCTCTATCCAAAAGCATTTATCCAAGTGTGCATCACTAAGCATACTTCTGGCCCTTTCCATAATTGTTTGGTTCATCCTTTCTGCAACACCATTCTGCTGTGGTGTATATGGAGTTGTCTTTTGTCTAATTATACCTAAATGCTTGAAAAACTCATCAAATTCCTTAGAACAATATTCCCCTCCATTGTTAGATCTTAATATTTTTATCTTTAAACCTGATTGGTTCTCTACTAAGACTTTGAATTCCTTAAACTTAGTGAAAACTTCAGATTTATGCTTCATAAAATAAATCCATGTAAATCTAGATACATAATCAATGAAGGTTACAAAATAATGAGATTTTTTGATAGATTCATTATCCCAGGTCCAAACACATCCGTATGAATAATTTCTAACTTCTCTTTTTCTCTATTGCTTCCTGAAGGAAATGATTTTTTGTTTTGTTTACCAAACACACAATGCTCACAGAAATCAAATTGCTCATTAGAATAGGAGAAACCATCCAAAATTTTTTTATTCTTAATAGTTTTTAATACATTATTGCTTGTGTGGCCCAATCTACAGTGCCACAACATACATACATTTTTAGTATTAGCCTGAGATACATAGGAGGCATTATAAATTGTAGTGGCTTCAAGCTTGAATAGGCTTCTGAATCTCTTCCCCTTCGCTATCACCAAGTTCTCTCTCACTAATCTATAGCCATGCTTGTCAAATATCACATGCATTCCCAAATCATTCAACTTCAAAACTGAAATCAGATTTCTAACTAATCCAGGAACATGCAAAACACTAGGGAGGGTTTTAATTCTCCCATCATTGAAACACAACAATACCTTTCCTTTCTCGACAATTGGATATGTAGAGTTGTGTTGATGATGATTATTAGTCATAACAACATGCATAAACATTTTCACAACAAACCTTTATTATCTTGTAAAGTACGATCAGCTTAGGATAAATTGATGACTCCAAGTCTTTGTTGATCAGGTCATGATCGTCGGACGTTACTCAGAGGTTGATGTGACATGTTGTTTTCCATTTCAATGGTCTTACATTTGTCTAGATGATCAGTATTGCATTGTATCCTGTAAATTCACTCCACAGAGATGTTAATTCTACTCTATTTTCAAAGATTGCTGAGAGATTTGTAAGTTTGATCAATTCTTCTGATCATTGATCATTATGAACTTGCTCTTTCTTCTACACTATAAATCTATTCAAAGGATGTGTCTATAAGTGGATATTTACATGTATTTCATGGATATTTGTTTGAATTTGCATGATATTTGTCAATTTGACATGCTTTTACTCTAAATATGCTCTGTATTTTCAATTATCTATGGGATATCTGCATATTTCATTTTTATTTGCTTTTGATTCTCTGTTATTTGCAACTATGGAGATGATCTATTACGAAATTGAAAGAAATTTAAAAGAATACTTCTACTTTTGGTGAATCTTTAGTCATTGAATCACATACATACAAGATACTTTCATGGAGAGAAGAAATCAAACCATAGGTCACCAGGATGTTCCACAGCTATATATGGTTGATGCTCACTTCAAAGGAACTAGGAATGAAAACAATACATGCAGACTGAGAAGCACTCCAAGGGATGCAACTAATCAATGCATATATCAAAATTTCAAACATAGATTGCTCAAGATTTATGATGATTTGTAATCAAAATGGCTTCTCTTTCATTAAGTATGCATAACATGTACATTTACAACAACTTTGAACTGAGTCCTGAAATTTTCACCAATCAAATTTCAATTAAGTTTTGAATGTTTAAAATATTGCATCCCTGCACCTTTTATAGAATAAGGTGAGGAGGTAACTACAATTGACCAATGATTAAGATTTGTCAATTAAGATCAACGGTTGACAATTACCCTATGACTTAGTCAACTTTTCCTTGTGGCATAGGTTGCCAACTGACAACCATCTGTTTGACTCATTATTGATGAGTACCTTATGCATATGTTCACTTTGTGATGCATCTTCATTCATTCTTCAGGTTCCTCTTCTTCATTTTCTTCTTCTTCATTATTCTCCTCATCTTCATCACTTTTAGCATCACTGTCACTTTGATATATATCTTCTTGTATGTGGACCTTCATCGCTGTCCTGATGTGCTCATATGCCTGTACTATTTTATCCACCTCTCCCCCATCTTGGATTCTAGCTTTTGTTATGGCATGTTTATGAGACTGGAACTTAGCCTTGAGAGCTTCTAGCTTACCTTTCCTACTATTCAAAGTCTCATTATATGTTTCTACTTTGACTTTTATCCTCATGATTTTATTCATTACTTCTTCTGTCAGGTGGGTTAGGGGGTCATCTGCTACCAACTTGAAATTATCAGGCAGAGCTTTAATAGCAAAGTCAGCATCCTAATTCTCAATTTTTCCCTCTACTTTTCCTTCCAAGGCCTTAAGGATTTCTGCTTCATACGCCATCATGCTGTGTAGCTTTACACTAATATCCCTGAGCTTGCCGTTGCACTTCTTTAAGATATCACATTCAAACCTGATATCTTCATACCATATGCTTGTCAGTAGGGCAGTGTTATTATCCAATACTTGATTATTTATCAAGACTTGTGGATCAATTATATTTATTTCACTTAAAGCAGTCATGTCCTTTTCCAATTGGAATGACCTTTTTCCTATATCATTTTGCATTTTATCTACCTTTCTCTTTAGACCGCTCAAAGAATTCCATCTTTGTAATGACGTTCTCAATACATCCTCAGCTCCAGTGAGAATTGACAGCATCCATTTCTCCATGACCATTGCCTCATGTTTCATTAGGTCCAACTTGGTGACCTCTTCTTGTGATATGACAGTCAATGGGACTGCTGGATCAACTGATGTATTATCAGGGTTAATCAACCCTTTTATGAAAGAATGTAGCTGAGCAATGTGCTTCTTATGCATTTTATTTTTCTCTCTCCTTTTTCACCCTTTGGGTCAAAGAATCAATAATGTCCTTCCCTTCTTGACCTTCCTGGTCCTCATTGGCAAAACCCAAATCAATAGTTGTGATTTGGAATTTCTCTAGGGTGATCTTGCCTTTCTCCTTTTCTACTGTGGGAAGTGCTACCTGTGCAATCCTTCTACCTGTAGCAGGATCTCTTTTTATGGCCGATGTTAATCTGGCCTTCCTCCTTGGCTTCATCATAGTTTCAGCGAACAAGGTAGAAACATCAAATTCTTGGATCTCTGACCCTTGTTCCATACTTATCTCCTTTTCCAGCCACTAAGGAACATCACCTCCCGATTCTTGGTGGCCTTGGTCAATATCATGTCTACCTTGTTCTCTAGTATCTGCTTCTATTCTTGGTGGAGAAGGCACTTTCTTAATTTCTTCCTCATGTATTTCTTCATGAGGGGGATCTTGTTGCCTTTCTTCTTGCTGAGGGGTTGCCTTCTGCAAAGGAGGATCCAGTGGAATGTCCACATTCTGATCCTGTGCTTGATCTTGTACTCCCTCCTAATTTTCATTCTCTTTATTGCTTTCCTCATTCTGAGACATATTGACATCTGCGGATGTCTGTGTATTTGTCCCTTGTGCATCACCCTGATCGAGGGTCATTTCCTATTCTCCACCTGATGCACCGATATCCTGTGGCTTGGGGTCTTCCTGACCTGATTTATCTTTTGTTCTTGAGGCATCTCCCTGATCTCCCTAGGTTTAAGCTGTAGTAGCACCTGATATATCTTTATCACCCCCACTCTTTTATTGAACTTCTACTATTTTTGGTTATGTGGGTATCTTGTGCTATTGCTGACCCATATCAGGAGCAGTGCTATCTTTTTCTATATGTTCTGCCACTTCAATCTTCTCTGATTCTTTAGGTGCACTTACTTTATTGTTAGGGCTTACATCATCCCTGTATGTTAAATCTACTATGGCAGGGCTAGTCACCTAATTGACCAAATTATCAAGCCCTATCTGTTGGGCTTCCCTCTCTGGGCTACCTTGTTTTACTTCCTCCTCTGTTTGCTTTATTTCCTCCAACACCGCCATCTGTGCTAATGGGGTCCCATGAGGAGTCATGCGGGTGTTGGAAGCGAGAGTCTCCATTCATTGAGAAGCCACACTCTAAGTGACCTCATCATCAGATAAGTCCACGGTATCCTCTAAAGAGAAAGGACCACCCTGACTTGCTTTGAAAACTTCTCTTGTTTGTTCTTCTACCTTCTCAGTTTTGAATTTTATTATGGTGGGAAGAGGAACATCATGTTGCAGTTCCTTTCTGAATGCTTCACTACCGGCTCCTCTCAATATAATGGGGTCAGCCCTGATATCCCCCCTCATTGCTATTCTTTGTTTCTTGGGTGGTGATGCCAGTGGCATCGCCCTCCTCTTCTCACTGACCACCATTAGGTCATCACCTATAGGTTCCTTATTTACCTGCTCTTCTTCCAAAGGGATACCCTCTCCCACTTCCTACTGCAAGGTTTGGCCTTCCAGCTGCACCTCTGTAGATTCAATAGTGGGCCTCAAAATCCTCTTAGTCTTTGGCTTTTCAACAGGAGGCTGTACAGATGATGCGGATGCCTGAGCTGATGTAGTTGCACCTGCAGCTGAGGTGGAAATCCTTTCTATTATCACCCCCTTCGGTTCATCTTCACTTTTCTTACCCCTAGGGGGACCTTTCCTTTGTTTTTGTGTGGGCAATCTCTCCCCATTGGATTTTCTCTTCTCATTGAGGAAATCATCATATTCCTCATCAGATATTTCTTGCCTCTTCTTCTTTGCATCAACTGTAAGGGCAACACCCCTTTTCTTCAATCTATTTATCTCCTCATCCACCTAGGCCTGGGTTACCCCACTTGTCAGTTGATCCAGGGATATATCCTCTGGCTATGTAAGATCTGGGGCTTATATGGTGTCATTATACACTTTCTTGTCCTCATACTCATTGGACATGATCTTTCCATCATCCTTCCTCAGCTGCACTGGCACCGGGATGCAGTCAAAGGTCTTTATTTGATTCAAGGTGAGCCTCTAGTACTTCCTTCTTCTCACCTCAGTTTCATCATCACAGTCGGTCTAGAAGTCTTCCAGATGCTTTTGATGTATCAGTTTTACTAAGAGTTTTTGCATCCTGCCATAAGGATCAGAAGATTTGGCTAAGGGAAATGGCTGTAGATACATCAATTTTAGCCCTCCCATGACATGTTTTATGCTCTCTGAGTCTGAGCACATATACCAGCCCATAAACACTGGAAATAACATTGGAGGTATCTTCTTTTGTGCCTTGTAGGCTTCAACTATTGTAGATACTTGCCTGACAAATTCCATCAAGACAACCCCATCAGTAGGGTATCTTGGCAGCATAAGAGGTTGTCCCTCAAATCCCTCTATCCTGATGTACAAAAAGGTGGCAAATTGGATGAACCAGGCCCCATGCTGATAAACAACTTCCCGAGCTTCCATGCTTAGCCTTTTAGTCCCGTCTTCCTCCATGGTTCTGACTAGATGCATAGAGAATGCATCATTTACCAGTTTATAGTCCAGGAGGTAATCTTTTCTTTGTAACTGGGGATAGTGATCCCATATGTGGGCATCATCTGCATCACTACTAGCCTTACCCACTATCTTCAAAGAATCAAAAGTTCCCTTATAAGCATATGAGTATACCACATATGAGGTCATATAAAATAAACATGTTTGGCCTCCCAGGGTCCTCATTCCTTCATCTAATGCATCACTGATGATCTAGCCCATAGTGGCCTGTTGTCTGCATATAGTACCATCTAGATGATTCCAAACATCTAGTTCTCAAAATTTCTAGCATGAGTCTTACCTGTCATCCTGCTTAGCAGGGAAATCATATACTGGCACTCATCATTGAAATCAAACTTATATAAATGTATGGGCAATTTGGCTGATCCAGTGTATGTGCTGCTCATTGACCTCCACTGATACATCCTCTTCCTTGCATTCTTCTTATTATTGTTGTACTCTGTTTCTAACTTGTGTAGGTCCACGCTCACTACCTTCTTCCCAACTGGCAGATTAAAAGTGGCGGTGATGCCCTTGATTGAGAAGTCAGCATATATTCTTCCATGTTTCTCCACCTGTCTGGTTTCAGTGTTATAATTCCTTGCACATTCCACTACCAGCTTCGGGGTATCCATAGCATACAGAAAACTAGCTGCATGCCACATACCTAAGACATATACCCCATCCAAAATGGGATTGTCCTTATCATGATCCACTCTTGTTGACCATGCTGCCAGGTCCGTATCTCCTTGGTGTGTATCACCAATACCTTCGTATTTAAACTGCACCCCCTCAGGCTGGACAAACATAGGCTTGAGGAACTCTACATCAGACCTATTCCTTCTGAGATTTGCCATGGCTTCTTACAATAAACATGATATTCTTTACCCTATAGTATCCACATGCATTTCTACAACATCATGCATACTCTATCTATTATTCTTTACTTCATCGTGATATGTATATTCACAAAACCAAACCACAAGAAAGAACATACACCCTACCTGAACATACAAAAAATGACAACAAGAGGGTTTATAGTTACTTACCTGACAATGCTTTCCTCCTGGGTTAGATGACTGATTACGGAAAAGGGCCATGAATACTGAAGATCACCCATTCCGTTACGCTAAAGGATCCAATCCATTAATAGGTAGCTGTATGAGGGTTTGACTTCCAAGCTCTATAAATTCTCATTTTTCGCAAGGTAAATGAAAATAACCTTCAAAATTTACCTTTAAAGAAGATCAATAAGACAAATTAGGGTAAAACCACGTTGTCTTGATCAAATTTGTTGATCTTCTGCAGGGAATTCATTGATGTTGCCAAGTGTTTAATCTACATTCATAATCAGCAGGAATTCATCTACCACATTTAAGTGCATTTAATGTCAGGAAATAGGGGGTGATCTTCGAAAGATCGGGGGATATTCAAAATATGACCCTCCTCTAGATAAAATGACCCCCCTGCCTTTGAGCGGCAAAACTAAATGCCAAAGGATTGGGTGATGTGGTCAACATTGACCACGTGTATATCGGGTCACGAAATTAAGATCAGGGGCTATTCAAAATATGATCCTGTAGATAAAATGACCCCCTTTAGAAAAGATCAGGGTGACGTCACCGTGCCAGTGACATTGTTTTATCATTATGTTTTAATGACGTCACCATCATTTTAATGAATATGATGGACATTGGATATATACCTCCGTGGGGTGGAATGGAACAATGACATCATCATCAGAGTAATTTCTTCATTCATTGGACTTGGATGACATCACCGTCATATTAGCATAGGGTGATATTTGTGAAGAGGGTGATATTCGTAAGATGACTGATATTAAAAATATGACCCCCCGTAAGATAAATGAAGTCGTTTGACGGGTAGATATCAACTCTTACTTAAAGTTGACGTCTGCACATCGTGGAACAAGTGATTATCAGCTGATAATACAATATTAGGGTGATCTCATCTAATATGACTGATGTTTGAAATATGACCCCCCTTTCTAGATATCAGGTTTGACCAAACTTTGACTCAACATAACTTTCTTCCCTTAGACAATTTTGGGGTGATCTAAAAGGCAAACTTGCTTGGAATTTTGTGCACTTTCCAACCATGAGGTTAATAATGTGAACTACTAACCTTGATAAATGGCCTCATCATGGTGACATATCCACCCTCTTATAAGAATACATGCATGACTGATTTTACCAAACCTCCCAAAGCAGAAAATAAACAAGCCAAAGCAGCTAGAAAAGTTGGGTCTATGCTTTGTCAAGGCAAAATGGGGTGTGTTGTGTAACCACACAACAAGTTGTCACCAAGGTAGATATTACCTCCATCATATTCTTCATATGAGGAGAACCATTCCTTATGTGGGGTCATATGAAATGAGCATCCTGAGTTAATCAACCAGTGATCATTAGAAACAAGATTACATACAGAAAGTAAAACTTCTTCACCTGCATTCAAGGACTTATCCGAAGCACTCTCCCACTGTTTCTTGGGATTTCTGCACTCCTTCTTCACATGTCCCCTTTTACCATAGTTCCAACACTTAACTCTGTTCTTTTTACCAAGAGTCTTAGACCGGCCCTTGGACTTGTCCTTAGCCCCTTTCTGATCTCCTTTAGGTCCTCTTTCCTTAGACCTTCCCCTGACACTGAGAGCATCCCCTGAACTATCTAAACTCTTCTTCCTCAATTCCTATGACAGTAGCACTGAAACAAGAGCATCCAACTTTGGATTTGCGAGGTTAGCAGTGATAGCAAGGATAACATTCTCCCAAGACTTAGGTAAAGAACAAAGAAGTAAGATACATTTATCTTCCTCACTAACCTCAACATCTACTGAATCAAGCTGACTCACTAACAAATTAAAAGAATTTAAATGCTCTGCAACTGATTCACCTTCTCTCATTTTCATGGAAAACAATTTTCTTTTTAAATAAAGTTTATTTACCATACTCTTGGCTTGATAGATCTCACCCAACTATTTCCACAACTTGTATGCAGTCTCTTCCTTTGCGACATTCAACAGGACAGAGTCTGAAAGACATAACCGGATGGTTCCCCGTGCCTTCTTATCTAGTCTATCCCACTCATCTTGAGAGACATCATCAAGTTTCTTCTCTTTTTGGATAGCCAACCATTGGTTTCTTTCTTCTAACAAATCTTCCATTTTTAGCTTCCACAACTCATACCCCGTTCCGTTGAACTTCTCAATGTCCAATCAAGAGGTTGATGCAACAGTGGATGCAACCCTAATAACAACACAAGATCTAGAAAACAAACACAACCAAATCTCCCACTACAGCTACAGCTTCCACACTACTACCCAAGAGTCAAAGCTGGCCAGGCTCTGATACCAAATGTTAGAAATGAAAGCAACACTACTTCAATGGAAATCTGATTCAATATAAATTTCTGCAATCTTTAACTATGTGTTATTAATAGATATTGTAACACAGAAACAAAACTATGCTTCATAGAAATGCAAAATCAGATATATGAACACATAACACAATGTTTAATGTGGAGAAAACCCTTTCGAGTAAAAAATCCACACAGGAAAGAGGTCCAATGTTTGTATTAATCCAAAAATGATTTACAATACAACACTTCAACTCTCTCCACTAGTCTTCAATCTGACAGCATTTCGACAACACCTGAGTACCTAAAATTTGTATTGCAGCAACAAATACATGGAAAATACTTATAGAAACATTTTATAACTCATCTTAGGTGTTCACCTTCTCTCTCCTAAGATTCTCCAACCTGTAAACATTAATTACCATCTTACAAGCATCTTACACTTGTCCAAAAAATCCATGCAAAGGTTGGGCTCCCAAGACTAAATCTAGCCTCTTACAACATCTTATGACATGTCATAATCATCATAGATTCCAGCAAAAGAGTATCTTTCCAAGATAGGAAGATTGGGCTAAATATAGCAAATATACAACTTACATATCCGTCATATGAGTCATAGAATCTCATAATCTTATGACAACTTGCAACTGTCATAGATTCACTCACCAAACATTATGATAGTTGTCATACATGCCAAAAATAGTATACTCCTCAAGGGAGCATGCCTATCCTCATTTACCATGAGTTTTTATGTTTGCCAACAGTAAATGTCACTCTGTAACTACCGCTGATAACTCTGAAATTACAACTGTCAATGAGACTACCTCATTCCCTTATGGGTAATTAAAAATAACAAATAATAAATGGAATAAAATACAATATTGGAATTTAGAAGGTTAATGGCACCTTATTCCAACACTTCTTAGATATTCCTGAACATAAACTGGACAACACATGCTCTCTTAGCTCTAAATCCTTTGCTTTGGTAGCTTCTTTTCTCATCTCCAGAATGTCACTTAGACTCTTAGGGATTTCAGATAAAATTTCCACAAGTGCTCTATTGAATGTTTCCAAGTACTTAATAGTAGCATCCTCCAAAATTCTTGTATTCGCTTTATCAAATTTGTCATAATATTTTGTTATGGGCTTCAAATTCCCATGAACAATTATTGCATTCACAATATCTTCAACTGACAGGGTAGATTTTTTAGTCTTTAGTCTTTTGCTTACCCTCACACTTCTGGAGGGTTTGTCTTGGTGATGCTTCTATTTTCTTTGGCTTTGTGCTTCCAGAGGCCTTCTCCTTAGATACTTTAACAACCTTAATGCCTGAGGCCTTAAATTCTTTGACCCCATCATCTAAATCAGTCTTTTCTTCATCCTCCTTCTCCACACTGACATATGACCTTTTGGCCATTACTTTAGTTCTTTTTCCTTCCTTATCGGTAGGTTTTTCTTTAAATTTATCTATAATAGGAGAAGGTGATGCACCAGAGGTTGCACCAGAACTCCTAGTAGTCCTTGCTTTAGAATTGGATTCCATCGGAACACTTCCCTATTAACTATCCTGCTTCTCCTTCTTAGCTTTCTCTATCCTTTCCCTATTTTGTCTAGCAGCTTCTCTTGTTATGCCAATGCTCTCTGCATACATTTCAACTTGTCTTTGAATCTTTCTCTTAGATTCAGGTTTCCAGAGATCAACATGTAGTTTCACACTAAGTTTAGCATATGTACCAAATCTTTCAACAGAGGTATATTTTGGCATGCTTAAAAGGTGTTGAGCATACATTTCTAGTATTTGTTTATCAACTTCATACCCCATGGGCATGATCCATACAATCCTTGGTTCACCTACTTCCATCAAGCATTGATCTATTTCCACCATGAAGCAAATTGTATCCTTGTATTTTTCCACCACAGATGTAGGGATTCTTTTCGTTGATTGCATCATATTTTGAATTTTTTTGAAATATCCCCAAAGAGCAAGCCTTTGGGCATTGGAGTCACCAATATTGTGCAAGTGCTCTTTGATTTGTATGGCAATAGGCTTGTCACTGGTCCAACACAAGCTTTGCTTCCCGGGTAACTCATTCATGAAATAGAAGAATAAACACAGGACCAACATACCATACTTGAATGTATTTTTCTTGTCCTTCTTGATCTTGTTTAGATTCTCCATTAACTAGTTTTGTAGCAGCTCACACAAGTCATAGTCAATATTTTCTCTTAACATTTGATAGGAAGCATAAATGGCTATACCAAATATAGAATTTTCCCTACTAGAGTGGTATATCTTATACCCAATTACCATGGATACAAATTTGACATCTGGATCAGTTATATCATTTATTGTCATTGCCCTCTTATCAAACTTTGATCTGGTAGCTGCAATCACAGTCTGATTCTTCACTGATTTTAACATTGGCAGTCCACCAGATGAGTTCAATCTTGTTACGGCCTGTATAACATCCTTGGTGATCTTAAAGGGTTTCATCAACCACATGAATTCAGCATGCATCCTACTCAGTACATACTGGACCCACTCATCTTCACTGAAGGATGGGAACCCAATAACCTAAATGAGATGTTTGACTTGTAGCACCTTATACTTAGGTTTAAAACCAAGAATCTCATCCCTCAGATGATTCTTGAACAAATATACTAAGTTTGAATCACCAAACTTATTTATACTAGCATAAATGTAAGCCCTAATATATATCTTCAACGTGCAACACTCAATGCAGAACATTGGAAAATGCACCTAACGGATCGACCTTTATAGGTTTGTGTGGATGCCTTTTGAATTTAGGTCAGGGCCTTTTAGTGATGTTAACAACCAACAGATTGGCCATATCAAAGATTACAAATTCATAGAGCTTTACAGAGAATACCTTGTTTCGTCGGTTAGGGTTAGCTGTTGAATTTGTTTTTCGCAATCCAAATCCTTGAAGACTCAGCTCAGACGCTCTTTTCCTTGTTCTCTTTGAATGCAAAGTGATTCAAATGTTGAGTAAATGACCTTTTATGCTCTACAAAACCTAATTCACCATTGTAATAAATGCTTTTCCCTAATACATCTGGTCACATTGTTTTTGCATACAGTCAATCTTCAATTGCTCTGCAATCAATCGCAGTAGATTCTTTTCTTCCAGAATTTGCTTCAACAGATCTAAAATAGGCTTCTTTATCTTCATTCATCATGCCAGATTCAAGCACCCACTTACTGGGAGGCGCAATTAGATTTTCAAAGCAACTCCCCTTGAACTAGAGCTCTTGATTCAATTCCTAGAGGAATTATCAGCACCGGATTCCGGTGCGGACCCATCACTATCATTCATTACACTTTTCTTCACCCATTTTTTGTTCATATCATTTTGGATCTCATTCACATCTACTTTGTTCTTGCCTTTGTCCCACTTCTGCTCTATTTTTCCTTTACCTGCTTGTGAGTTCTCCTTTTTTCTTCTACAAAATTTAGCAATATGTCTAGATTTGTTGGAGTTGAAACACACAATCTTATTCTTCTAACAATTACATGTTGGAGTAGGTTTAGATCTGCATTGTATTACAATATGCCCAAACCTATTGCAAGTAAAACATCTTCCATTGAACACTTGTTTGTTCATAGGAGGATTCCTTGATCCACTTCTGCATTCCTCAACCTTATGACCTGTCTTTTTGCAATTAAAGCATTGATCAGAGAAAGATGATGCATTTTGATTCACTTTACTTCTGCATTGATTAGCACTATGGCCATACTTATTGCATTTGAAACAATTTCCATTGAAAGATGGATACCTTTGAGTGTTAGGTTGTCTTACCAGAGGTCTTCTAGGATTCCTTGTTTGATTTCTTGCTTTAGGATTTCTTTGACCAGATCCAGAGCTTTCACCTTTCTCAAATCCTAGACCATGCTTATCATCTGCCTTCTTCTGACTATCAAGCAACACCTCAAGTTTAGTTGAGCTTATCTTGAATTTTTCTTTATTCATTTGCAACTTCTAGATCATGTTTGAGAATGACAATTTGTCTTTCAAGTTGATCCTCATTATCCCTGGTTTCTTGTAGATTAGATTCTAGATGACCAATTATTCTGTCCAATCTGTAACACTCTTCTATTCTTTCTTTCAGAGATTGATTAAGTTTTTCCTTGCTCTTCTTCCTTTCTTCAATTTCCTTGGTTAGTCTCATCACCCTGAATTCCATCTCATGTTTTAGGACAACAACTTCTTTTGCTAGCTTCTCACATTCCTTTGTCTTCTCCTTCAGGGCCTCATCCATGTCATTGTCTTCATTCTAATTTGTGAGCTGATGAAGTAGCCCCTTCCTCTTTTCATTGGATTTGCTTAGTTGTCCTTTTAAGGTCTCAATGAAGTCTTCAACATCTTTAAGGTTCTCTTGCAGATCTCTGATTTCTGCTCTGGATAGATCAAGATCATCTAAGGCTACTTGAAGTTGTTGATTGATACAAACATAATGTTTGAATGAACCCATTGAAAACACCTTCCTAGATCTTCCTCAAGCTGTTAAACTTCTTCTAAGGAACTAGGCTTTGATACCAATTGTTGAAATTAAGGAACACTGAGAGGTAGGGGGGTGAATAAGTGTTCTACAAAACTTATTAATATGTTGCTTTATAAATTTACCACATACAATCAAATGAAATAAGCATGAACTTAAGAACAATAACAATAATATCATCACACATGAACACCAAGATTTTTACACGGAAACCTGGTTAAGGGAAAAACCACGGTGGGGGTTAACCCACAAGATTTTATACTCTGTTACAAGTATTACAAAATGGGAAGGCACACTACCTAGAGCTTACTACTCAAAGGAGGCTCAATGCCTACAAGATTAATTACAAGAGTTCACTAAAGTACTTGAACTAAAGAATAGCATCTAACAATGTAAGATTATAGTTTCGGTTAGCCTCAATGTACTGACTTCACACACTTCATCTCTCATTGCCCTGTTTCACTGTTCTGCCATAATCTAAGGATCAGATCTCTGCTTCACACTTGATACTGTCACCCTTCACACTTCTCATTTCATATTCACACTCACACTTCAAAATTCTTGCACCCATCGATCATATATATCCGCAACATGAAATTATCCCAACTGCAGTCGGCATTAACAAAACGTGGAAACTATTTCAAGAACATTGTTCTGTCGATTGAATCCATGCACAAACATCAATGCAGTCCAAAAATTATGTATCTAGGTCACCTCACATGTTAGTCAACACCACTAGATCTCATAAATTACTTGACCAATCACTTCTCTTCATCCGCACAAGGATCAAACACCTAGTCGGCCTATTCTTCACGGGACTAAACTATCTAACCAAAACCTGATACTCAGATGCTTGTAACTTACAATCCCTTCATCACTGGAGGCTAAAATATTGGATTTAGGTAGCCCTGACATCCCTTAACATTCCCTTAGATCTGCAGCACAATATGATTACCTATGGAGAAATGTAGACTAAGATGCTAAACCCTTTCAAATGCTATGTTTCTGTTTATCCAAACTTAGATAAATCTGCACTCTAACTTTCGGTATGATCAAATGATGTAATGCGGATGTGTTGGATAGATTCAGTTGCCATCAATGACAACACCTAACATGCCTAGCAATGTCTCTTTCCAACAATCTCCCCCTTTGGCATTGATGGCAACACTTAGTGAAAAATGACTAAGTGTTAGAACAGTTCCCCCTTACTATGTACACTTGTGATTTCCAATGCTTCCCCTTAGCCGAATTTCTCATTTTTCACTACTTTTGACTCCCCCTTTGACATCAATGGCAAAGGTCGAGGTCCAGATCCAAAAATTCACACAAAACTCTATACATACTTCTGCATATGTACAAATAATCCTTATCTTTTATTTACATAAACACATCACCAAAAGTGTTCTTCAACTGTGCTAACTCACTATCCCAACTTTTTTTCATGCCATCCAAAACTGAAATATGACCATTGAATAAGAATGCATGTGACTCTACCTTTTTTTAAATCAGTGGGATCACTTGTTAGAGCAGAAGCTTGACCTTCTGTTAATGCATTGAACATTGTTTCTCACTTAGGGAGAATCAGTCCCTGGAGTTCACACATCCTTGCCACAATGTTTTCTTTTTACTTCACAAATTTCTTTATTTCATCAATCAAGTTAACTACTTGACATTCTTGACTTGCTGCAGATACTGTCAAAGGATTAAAGGATTGAGATACATTTGACAAATTTTGCTCAGACTCCTTTATTTTCTTCTTAATGTCTTCTACAACTTTTGACCAAGATAGATCAAATGTGTACACATCTCCTCCTTTAGTGAGGGCATTTTGAATATTCTTTACACTAGTATCCAACATAATTCTATCATTGGCAATTATTCTTTTTAGTTCATTGAATCTTTTATCATTAAATTCATTTCGGACTTTAACTTCTGCTGACTTTTCAAAAGACTCAAAATGAATACTTACAGAGTTTATCAGACTCTTCAACTGACCGGAGGGGGATACTGATGAATCCTTCTAAAATGTAGGCATGATTTTCCCCAAAATGCCAGATGTAAAATCAAGTAACTCACTATCTTCTATATGAAACTTCAAAATTTCTTCTCTAGCCTTGGCTTTTGTAAAAGAGGCCAACTTCATCTTTTGTACCAGTGACAGAGCATCAAAAATGATTGGACCTTGTATTATATCTGGATCTTCTGCAACTTGTTTATGTTTCTCCAAGATTTCTTTCACTACTTCTACATTGTCTCTTGCCCAATAAGATGTTTTAGTTTTGTGCTCATTAGGGCCTGTATCTTCTCCCTTTCTAGAGTCAACCACATTGTCTTGCTTATCATTTTCATTCTTTTTCTTTGCTTTTGCTCTCTCTACATCATCAAGAATGTCTTCTACATTCTTTTTTGGAGGATTTTGTGTATCCCCAGTAGCAATACCATCATCATTTTTATCAAACTCCTCAACGTTTGGAATGGAGGAATCAATTCCATCATTAGTTTCTTCTTCTTGACCTTCCTTGTCCTCAACCTCTTCTATTTTCTGTTCCTTATTCTTCACAGAATCACCTTCAGTAGGATCATGTATTTCCATATTCATTTCTACATTTGGCTCATAGGATTGGTCCAGAGAAATTTGAGTATCTTTTGTACCATCAACATCAACTTCCTTTACCATCTCTTCATCTTTTTTATTTGATATTTCCTTTTCTGGAATAGAGAAGTCATCTACCTGAACTTGCTGCTCATTTTCCTTCAACTCTTCTTCATTTGGAAGGGATGTATCATTAGCATCAGGTTCCTCAGTGACCACATAAAAATTATTCTTGTCTAGTGCTTTCCTTAGAATTTTCTTTGTTTCTTTGACTACTTCATCAATGTCTCCAAGCATTAGTTTATTCATCGTGATTTTGCTTATGAAGTCATCTGTAACTTCTTTGAAGATTTTATTGGATTCCTTCTTAGATATTACTAGACATAAACTAGACAACACATGTTCTCTTAGCTCCAAATCCTTTGCTTTGGCAGCTTCTTTTCTCATCTCCAGAATGTCACTTAGACTCTTAGGGATTTCATATAAAATTTCCACAAGTGCTTTGTTGAATGTGTCCAAGTACTTAATAGTAGCATCCTCCAAAATTCTTGTATTGGCTTTATCAAAGTTGTCATAATATTTTTTTATGGGCTTCAAATTCCCATGAATAATTATTGCATTCACAATACCTTCAACTGATAGGGTAGATTTTTCAGTCTTTAGTCTTTTGCTTACCCTTACACTTTTGGAGGGTTTGTCTTGGGCAAATCTTGATGCTTTTGCTTTCTTTGACTTTGTGCTTTCAGAGGGCTTCTCCTTAGATATTTTAACAGCCTCAGTGCCTGAGGCCTTCAATTCTTTCCTTCATCCTCCTCCACAATGACATATGACCTTTTGACCATTACTTTAGTTCTTTTTCCTTTCTTATCGATAGGTTTTTCTTTAAATTTCTCTGCAATAGGAGAAGGTGATGCACCAAAGGTTGTACCTGAACTCCTAGTAGTCCTTGCTTTAGAAGTGGATTCCACCAGCACACTTCCCTATTCTCTGTCCTGCTTCTCCTTCTTAGCTTTCTCTATCGTTTCCCTATTTTGTCTCGCAACTTCTCTTGTTATGCCAATGCTCTCTACATACATTTCAACTTGTCTTTGAATCTTTCTCTTAGATTCAGGTTTCCAGAGATCAACATGTAGTTTCACACTAAGTTCAGCATATGTACCAAATCTCTCAACAGAGGTATATTTTGGCTTTCTTAAAAGGTGTTGAGCATACATTTATGTTAGGAACCCGTGTTCAACCCTTCTCTTTACTTTGTTAGTATATTACATTTGGATGCATAAGCTTTGTAAGTCATCCTATGAGTATATTGTATTATCCCACATTCATGGGAAGTAATAGTTGTTTAAATTAGACTTAATATATAAGTACGTGTTGAGGCCAATGAAGGCATCCACAAGTTTATTGTATTGAGCTTGCTCAAAGGAGGTTGCCCTCTCGAAGTGGTCTGCGATTAATAAACTCCTTCTGTGTTCTGCTATTTCTATTATTTCGTGCATTTTTCATTATATTGTTGTAGGAGGTTCCTCTCATCTGGTATTAGAGCACTTTCTTGGGCTCACTGGGTGGAATTTTTGCCAATTTTTTTTTTTGCAGTGGCCTCCAAGTGCTGTGATTATTATAGTAGTTCTTTTTTCTTTCCATCTATATTGTTCATTTCAATTGCAGGTTCAGATTAGGGAATAATCCCTATCTGCTTAATTGTGGGAAGTGCCTAGGCATAGCCCTAAAACTCATTGTGAGGAGTACCACAAGAACCTCGAAGTAGCTGGCCCATTGAGAGGACCTCCCAGGGAAAAGGGCAACGGCCCCTACTTGATTGACTAGTTCCCATCCATAAGGTAAACCAAGAACTATCATTTGTGGCAAAGCAGTTATCAGTTTTACCTGAACCATGGAGTGAGGGGTACTGCCCCAATATGCAATACGTTAGACAACATTGGTAGCCGAGTGAATCCCCTGAACCTTTAGGAAGCTAAACATACCTGGGGTCCATATCTATTGCCAGTTGACAAATCATAGATTGAATCTATCCAGAGCCATTCCATATCATTTCCAGTTAAAAATTTCTAGTTTTTCGCCATATCTTCCTTGTTTTAGCTCTGTTTCCTTTGAAAATTCACTGGAACCCTTGAAATTCCATTCTGCATATTTCATTCCTTGAGGACCCTATCCCAAATTCCACTTATCAAAGACAAAAATTCCACATTTGTCTATTTTTAGGGTTTTCCATAACTTCTTCGATTCTCACCCAATCGCCTTCAAATTTTGCCACAATGTTCATTTCCTATTTCTTCTCCTTTGTCCCTCTTGGACAAATTTTCCCATTCTTTCACCTTGCTTCTAAAATCCCCATTTTCTGCTTCCCTGTCCCTCAAAAAGTGTCCAAAACCTAGTCAAACCCCAATTACCTATCAAAGTTTTTCCCAAATCCAAAATTTCCTTCACTAAAAAAGTTTCTATTTTTATTTTTCTACCCATTCCAAAAAAAAATCCTAGTTATGGTTGTCACCCGTGCAGGAGAAAAAAACATGGAGGAGGAACTTGCAGCCATCAAGACCAAACTCCAACATCTAGATGAAAAAATTCTCAGGCTCAATCTTCACCATTCAACCATGAACAGTAGACGGCAGCCAGAGTCTTCTACAGATATTGGGTTTTCTTCTTCTGGCAATTTTCGTGGATCGAAGCTTGATTTTCCTCACTTCAATGGTGATGATCTGACTGGATGGATATACCGGGCAAAACAATATTTTAGTCTGCATAATACTTTTGATGTCAACAAAGTCCCACTTGCCTCCTTTCATTTGGAACATGAAGCCCTTCAATGGTTCCATTGGTACATCAAAGCTCATGAAGAGCCAAAATGGGCAGATTTTTGCAAACTCATTTTGCAATGATTTGGCCCTAGTGCTTTTGATGACTTCACAAGAGCACTCACAAAACTGTGCCAAACAGGCTTTGTGAGAGAATATCAGACAGAATTTGAAAAACTAGCCAATCACACAGAGGGATTGTCTGATGACTTCTTCAGGAGTTATTTTGTCAGTAGTTTGAAGGATGCAATTTGCTCCGAGGTTAAAATGTTCTGTCCCAACACAATGATGGAAGCCTTAGGGTTGGTTAAGTTGGTAGAGGACAAGATCACAACTCAACAACGCTCCAAATCCAATTTTGTTCCATTCAGAAATATGGATCCCCAAAGCCCTCAAATAAGGCCAGCTCTTAGAACAACTCCTATCAAGCATTTGAATGAAGCAGAGATGCGGGCACGTAGAGAAAAAGGGCTTTGTTATAATTGTGATGACAAATTCACTCAGGGACATAGATGTGTTGAGCAAAAGCTCTATCTCTTGGATGTGGATTCTCTACCTGAAACTAAAGTTTATGTAGATGCTCAGGATACAGTAGCTGATCAAGTTGAAACTTAGCAGTCGCCTATTGACCCTACTTCTTAGGAAGACCACCCAGAGATCTCTCTCCATGTCATAGCAGAAGTCACCACCCCACAAACCATGCGGGTCAAGGGTTACTTCAAGAAGCTCCCTCTTACAATACTCATGATTCTGGTAGTACTCATAACTTCATTGACCCTCGAGTAGCCAAACAGGTTGATTATTTTGTTCATCCTTACTCAAACTTTGAAGTCATGATTGCCAATGGGGACACATTACCTTGCAAAGGGAAGTGTTGCAATGTGTGTATCTCTATTGGAGATTATAACCTGCGCTCTGACATGTTTGCCTTGCTCTTAGGTCGATGTGATGTGGTTTTGGGTGCCCAATGGTTACGCACACTTGGACCCATCTTATGGGATTTTACTGAACTTTGGATGTAGTTTTTAGACAATGGGCACAAACACACATTGACGGGCTTACAACCAGGGTCTCTCAGCATCATAAGTTCACATCACCTAGAAAAGCTTCTTAATAAGAATTTACATTGTGTCATCGCTCAACTTCACTCCATTTAGATGCAACCATCTGTGGTCTCCACTACTCCTTCGTCTCTACAACGAATGATGGCTATTTTGCATGTAATACAGAAGTGGCGGCCATACCTATTAGGGAATCATTTTTATATTAGGGCGGCTCACCAGAGCCTGAAATATTTCCTGGAACAATGGGTCTCCTCCCCAGCAGAAAAGAAATGGATCAACAAACTCATGGGTTATGACTATGAGATCACTTACAAGAAGGGTAAGGATAATATGGTGGTGGATTCTCTTTCTCGCACATGTGATGACCAAGCTTCTCTTTTAGCTATTTCTATGTCTGTTCCAAATTGGTTGGAATCTATCCTGTAGGTTGTCTTCTATGAACTCTATGTTTCTCCATCTGGAGGGCACTCTGGGTTCCTCAAAACTTATGAGTGGGCATGGCTTCACTTCTTTTGGCAGGGAATGAATAGAGCAATTCAATAGATTGTGGCTGTATGTGATACCTCAGAACAACAGCATTAGTGGGCAAAGTGGCTCCCTCTCACTGAATGGTGGTACAATACCTCCTACCACACTACATCTAACATGACTCCATATGAAGTAGTCTATGGTCAGGCACCGCTAGTGCTCCTTCCATACTCCCCCAACAATTCATGAGTTCAGGTAGTCGACACGGTTCTCTACACCTAGGATCAGATTGGGGATCATAAGCTAGTTCCTTCTTCCCGTGTTCATCCAATATTTCATGTCTCTTGTCTAAAAAAATTTCTTGGCACCAACGACAGAGCACAAACTATTTTACCACAACTGGACAATGAAGGATCCATCCTTTTGGAGCTAGAGGTAATCCTCGACAGACGTACTCATCCTCTTCGCTCCCGATCCATCACAGAGGTATTAATTCAGTGGCATGGAATGCACCCAGAGATTGCTACAGGGGAACCACTCCTTCAGATTCAGCAATAATTTCCAAGTCTTATGCTTTGAGGACAAAGCTTTTCTAAGAGGGAGGGGATGTTAGGAACCCGTGTTCAACCCTTCTCTTTACTTTGTTAGTATATTACATTTAAACGCATATACTTTGTAAGTCATCTCATGAGTATATTGTATTATACCACATTCATGGGAAGTAATAGTTGTTTAGATTAGACTTAGTATATAAGTACGTGTTAAGGCCAATGAAGGCATCCACGAGTTTATTGTATTGAGCTTGCTCAAAGGAGGTTGCCCCCTGGAAGTGGCCTGCGATCAATAAATTCCTTCTGTGTTCTACTATTTCTGTTATTTCGTGCATTTTTCATTATATTGTTGCAGGAGGTTCCTCTCAATTTCTAGTATCTGTTTATCAACTTCATACCCCATAGGCATGATCCATACAGTCCTTAGTTCAACTGCTTCCATCAAGCATTGATTTGTTTCCACCATGAAGTAAATTGTATCCTTGTATTTTTCCACCACAGATGTAGGGATTCTTTACCTTGATTGCATCATATTCTGAAATTTTTTGAAATATCCCCAAAGAGCAGTCCTTTGGGCATTGGAGTCACCAATATTGTGCAAGTGCTCTCTGATTAGTATGGAAACAGGCTTGTCACTGGTCCAACACAAGCTTTTCTTCCTAGGTAACTCATTCATGGAATAGAAGAATAAACACAGGACCAACGTACCATACTTGAATGTATTTTTCTTGTCCTTCTTGATCTTGTTTAGATTCTCCATTAACTGGTTTTGTAGCAGCTCACACAAGTCATAGTCAACATTTTCTCTTAACATCTAATAGGCAGCATAAATGGCTATACCAGATATAGAGTTTTCCTTGCTGGAGTGGTATATCTTATACCCCATTACCATGGATGCAAATTTGACATCCGGATCAGTTATATCATTTATTGTCATTGTCCTCTTATCAAACTTTGATCTGGTAGCTTCAATCACAGTTTGTTCTTCACTGATTTTAACATTGGCAGTCCACTGGATGAGTTCAATCTTGCTATGTCCTATATAGCATCCTTGGTGATCTTAAAGGGTTTCATCAACCACATGAATTCAGCATGCATCCTACTCAGTACATACCAGACCCACTCATCTTCACCAAAGGACAAGAACCCAATAACCTGAATGAGATGTTTGACTTGCAGTACCTTATACTTAGGTTTAAGACCAAGAATCTCATCCCTTAGATGATTCTTGAACAAATCTACTAAGTTTGAATCACCAAACTCATTTATGCTAGCATGAATGTAAGCCCTAATATATATCTTCAATGTGTAACACTCCATGTAGAACATTGGAAAATGCACCTAACAGATCAACCTCTACAGATTTGTGTCAATGCTTTTTGAATTTAGGTCGAGGCCTTTCAGTGATGTCAACAACAAATAGAGTGGCCATATCAAAGATTACAAATTCAAAGAGCTTTATAGAGAATACCTTGCTTTGCTGGTTAGGGTTAGCTGTTGAATTTGCTTTTTGCACTTCAAATCCTTGAAGACTCAGCTCAGACGCTCTTTTCCTTGTTCTCTTCGAATGCAAAGTGATTCAAATGTTGAGTAAATGACCTTTTATGCTCTGCAAAACTTAATTTTCTACTGTAATAAATGCTTTTCCCTAATACATCCGTTCACATTATTTCTACATATAGTCAATCTTCAATTGCTCCGCAATCAATCACATTAGATTCTTTTCTTCCAGAATTTGCTTCAACAGATCTGTAATATGCTTCTTTATCTTCATTCATCATTCTAGAGTTAGGCACCCACTTATTGGCAGGGGGAATTAGATTTTCAATGCAACTCCCCCTAATCCAGAGCTCCTGATTCAATTCCTGGAGGAATTATCAGTACCGGATTCTAGTGCGGACCCATCACTATCATTGATTACACTTTTCTTTACCCATGTTTTGTTCATATCATTTTGGATCTCATTCACATCTACTTTGTTCTTGCCTTTGTCCAACTTTTTCTATGTTTTTCCTTTACCTACCTATGAGTTCTCCTTTTTGCTTCTACAAAATTTAGCAATATGTTTGGATTTGTTGCAGTTGAAACACACAATCTTATTCTTCTGACAATTACATGTTGGAGTAGGTTTAGATTTGCATTGTTTTGCAATATGCCCAAACTTATTGCAAGTAAAACATCTTCCATTGAACACTTGTTTGTTCATAGGAGGATTCCTTGATCCACTTCTGCATTCCTCAGCCTTATGAGCTATCTTTTTGCAATTAAAGCATTAATCATAGAAAGATGATGCATTTTGATTCACTTTACTTCTGCATTGATTAGCACTATGGCCATACTTATTGCATTTGAAACAATTTCCATTGAAAGATGGATACCTTTGAGCATTAGGTTGTCTTACCGGAGATCTTCTAGGATTCATTCTTTGATTTCTTTCTTCAAGATTTCTTTGAACAGATCGAGAGATTTCACCTTTCTCAAATCCTAGACCATGCTTATCATCTGCCTTCTTCTGACTATCAAGCAACACCTCAAGTTTAGTTGAGCTTATCTTGAATTTTTCTTTATATTCATTTGCAACTTCTAAATCATGTTTGAGAATGACAATTTGTCTTTCAAGTTGATCTTCATTATCCCTGGTTTCTTGTAGATCAGATTCTAGATGACCAATTATTCTCTCCAATCTGTAGCACTCTTCTATTCTTTCTTTTAGAGATTGATTCAGTTTTTCCTCAGTCTTCTGCCTTTCTTCAATTTCCTTGGTTAGTCTCATCACCTCGGATTCCATCTCATGTTTTAGGATAACAACTTCTTTTGCTAGCTTCTCACATTCCTTTGTCTTCTCCTTCAAGGCCTCATCCATGTCATTGTCTTCATTCTGATTTTCTAGCTGATGAAGTAGCTCCTTCCACTTTTCATCAGATTTGCTTAGTTGTCCTTTTAAGGTCTCAATGAAATCTTCAACATCTTTAAGGTTCTCTTGTAGATCTTTAATTTCTACTCTGGACAGATCAAGATCATCTAAGGCTACTTGAAGTTGTTGATTGATACCAACAGAATGCTTGAATGAACCCATTGAAAACACCTTCCCAGATCTTCATCAAGATATTAAACTTCTTCTAAGGAACTAGGCACTGATACCAATTGTTGAAATTAAGGAACATTGAGAGGGGGTGGTGAATTAGTGTTCTGCAAAATTTATTAATTGCAAAATTTATTAATATGTTCCTTTATAAATTTATCGCATACAATCAAATGAAATAAGCATTAACTTAAGAACAAGAACAATAAGATCATCACACATGAACACTGGGATTTTTACGTGGAAACCCGGTTAAGGGAAAAACCACAGTGGGGGTTAACCCACAAGATTTTATACTCTGTTAAAAGTATTACAAAATGAGAAGGCACATGCCTTTGGGTGCACTGCCCAGAGCTCACTGCTCAAAGGAGGCTCACTGTCTACAAGATTAATTACAAGAGTTCACTAAAGTACTTGAACTGAAGAATAGAATCTAACAATGCAAGATTACAGTTTCAGTTAGGCTTAATACACTAACTTCACACACTTCATATCTCAGTACCCTATTTCACTGTTCTACCATAATCTAAGGATCAGATCTCTGCTTCGCACTTGATACTGTCACCCTTCACACTTCTCATTTCATATTCACACACTCACACCTCAAAATGCTCGTACTCATTGATCATTTATATCCGCAACATGAAATTACCCCAACTGCAGTCGGCCTTAAGAAAACTTGGAAACTATTTCAAGAACATTGTTCTGTTAGCTAAATCCAAACATCAATGCAGACCAAAAATTATGTATCTAGGTCACCTCACATGTCGGCCAACACCACTGGATCTCATAATTTACTTGACCAATCACTTCTCTTCATCCACATGAAGATCAAACACCTAGTCAGCCTATTCTTCATCGGACTAAACTGTCTAACCAAAACCCGATACTCAAATGCTTGTAACTTACAATCCCTTCATTGCTTGAGGCTAAAATCTTGGATTTAGGTAGCCTTGACATCCCTTAACATTCCCTCAGATCCAAAACACAATTTGATTACCTATGGAGAAATGCGGACTAAGATGCTGAACCCTGTCAAATGCTCTATTCCTATCTATCTGGACTTAGATAAATCTGCACTCTGACTTCTGGTATGATCAAATGATGTAATGCAGATGTGTAGGATAGATTCAGTTGCCATCAATAAAAACACCTGACATCCCTAGCAGTATCTCTTGCCAACAGGAAGATCTTGGAAATTGAACACATGGCTGCTAGAAGATTACCTATTCCTCCAGAAGAGATTCCTGTTGTTAAATTCACTGGTGAAGATTGTATGCTCAATAAAGCTAGAGAAATCAATGTTGCTCTTAAAGATCTTGAAAGAACTGAAGGTGAAATTAGAGATTTGAATGAAGATGTCAAGGAAGAAAATGAATGCATCAAAAAATTGAAAGAGCAAATCAAGAAGTTCAGAGAAAGGCATAAGGAAGTTAGTGAATAATTGAAGCGAGTAAATGAAACTATCACTAGTTTGAAGGTGCAAGTTGAAGAAAAGAAAAGAATTGAGGAATGTCTTAATGCAGTCGTGAAAAGAAAATATGAAGAAAGTATAAGGCTTGAACAAGAAGTTGTGAATCTAAAATCAGATCCAGAGAAAGCAAAAATTCATGAAGACGAATTCAAGATGAGTACTACAAAGATTGATGAAATGATTGCAAATCAGAAAGGTCCTAAAGATAAGGAAGGTTTAGGATTTGAAAAGGGTGAAAGTTCAAAAGTAGATCTGACATCAAATGTTGAAAATCAAAGGAACAATGACAAGAAGATCCAAAATGAAAGGAATGAAGCTAGAAGACCACCGATCAGATAACCAAATTCTGAAAGGTACCCATCCTTTAATGTTTTTTGTCATTCTTGCAATAAATTTGGACACAAGGCAATAGAATTTAGAAGTAGAATGAATTAGAATGTTCCACCTTTTTCTGGTCAATGCTTTACATGTAAAAAGTTTGGTCATAGCGCTAGTGAATGCAGAAGTCAAATGATGAATGGATATAATAATGGTAGAATAATTCAATCTTTCAAAGGCTACTGTTATACATGCAATGGATTTGGGCACAAAGCTAATCAATGCAGATCTAGAATGAATAGAAGGAATACTAGTTAGAAGAATGTTACATGCTACATTTGTAATAGGCCTGGACATATTTCCAAGTTTTGTAGAAGTAGAAATTTGAGGAAGGATAATTTGGCAGAAAGGAATAAACCAGTACAACAGATTGATCCTGTAAAAACAAAGAAGGAAATAGAAAATATTTGGAGAAAGAAGGAAGACATAGAGGTTAAGGATGAATCTGCACTTGCATCTGATGCAAAAGTTTCCTCTGAAAACTAAGATGTGAGCTTTATCTTAGGGGGAGCTTTAATGAAAAATTTCCCCCTACCAAAGAAAGTGGTGCCAATGCCTCAGCACAAAGATATGAGATGAAATCGACATGTTTGATTCTTTGGTGAAAATTGTAGAAGAAAATATGACAATGCTATAATTTATGGAGCATCTGAAGCTGACTATGCATACAGAGAAAGGATTGACAAATTTATTGTTTGAAGGATTTAATGCGAATTAGGTTAGATTCAAAATGTTATAAAAAGGATTTCACTTAGCAAATTTATTCAGAAAAGCATTCGAAGAGAGCAAAGTAGAAGAAGAGTGATCAAGGCAATTCAAAGTTCAGTGCACTCAAACCCTAGTTCAACAAAGTGAAAGTAAAGGTATTTTTCAACCTCTCGTTAGCCCTAATTTCACAAAGAACTTTGCATTTGAAGTGTTTGATTGCATTTACAAATGGCTACACCAAGGGTTATAGAGATTATAGAGAATCCACATCCTAACTTCAAGAAATTCCCTACCAAATTGATTGAGGATGACCCGTTAGGTGCATTTTCATCTATTCCTCATGGGGTTTTTCCAATTAAGGACATTAAGATTTACATTCATGGCAAGATTGAAGAATTTGATCATAGAAAGTTAGGGGATATTTGGGTAAAAGAGCTTATTGGTGCCTAAAGATTGAATATCAAAATCTAGTTGCAAAGAAGCTTGATGTATGGTAGTGGTTTAAAAAACTTTTTCTTTGATGACAAGTGGGTTAGGATTGCTTTGAGAAACTAAGGAAGTGATCAGAGAAGTTACAGGTCTTTGTTCCACCAGACTTGTTCCTGTGCTAAAATCTATCAAAAATGAAGTGGTAATGGAATTGATAGGTGCAAATTTTAACAAGAGAGCTGTTACTGTTAATCCCATCTGGAATCCAGCCATGAGATATGCTGCAATGATGATAGGTTATAAAATCTATTTTACTAATAGGGAAAACTCAGTTTCTACCACCACAATCAATGTGGCATATGAGATAATTAAGAAAGGAGCATACTATGATCTCACTGTTAGAGAATCTGAAGCAAACACAAGAGAAGAAGTATCCATTCAAATTTGGAACCCTTGTTATTCATTTACTCTTCTATTTCCTACAAGAGCTTCCTGTAACACAAAATGTAAGATGGATACAAGGGAGACTTGCAACACATCTGATTGTAGACTTCATGATAAATCTTGGTGATGCTAAGGCACAAGATGATGCCCTTACTTTATTCTTTGCAGTATTTTAGAAGAAGATGCAAAAAAGAGAGAGGATATCTAGGAAGATAGTGGAGAAATATCAAAGTGACATTACTTTTTTGGTTTCTACACATGAATGTATGATGGAAGCTATTGAACCAAGGATAGTGTGGATCCCTGCATAGGGATATGAGGTAAATGAACAAGAAATTGATGGTTTGGCTGATGTTTTTATGGAAATCCCTAAGGACACTTCCAAAGCAAGGTTTGACACTTTCGAAGAGAAATCCATGGAGGTGCACTTGGAGCACAAAAAGCATATTATAAGGAAGAAGGTTGAGAAAATGGTTAATGATTATGTGGAGATAATTGGATTCTCTAAGGAGAAAGTGCAATAGGCTAGAGCAAAAGCCAAGGAAGAATCTAGTGCTATAGAAAGCTTAGGGAGCACTAGAATATCAGGTAGAACTACTACCACCCCTCCTATAATCTAGAATTCCTCTAGGACTATGCCTACTATTGGTGAGAAGAGGAAATCTACTCTTGATCCTAAGGTAAAGGAGAAAAATACTTTGGTTGTATAGGTTGCTAGGGCTGAAAAGAAGAAAACCACCACAACAACTCCTCCTACAGCCTTCAGAAAGAGAAGATTGAAGCAAAAGGCATTAAGGAAAAAGGGTACAAGTGCAACTGTATAGGAAGAGGAAGAAGAAGAGGAAGAAAAGGAGAAAGAAGAGCCAAAATTGGTTCAGAAAAGGAGAATTGATGCTTCACAAGATGAAGCAAGTGCCAAAAGAAGAAAAACTCAGATGGTTGAAACTAATAGTGAAGAAGACTTGGAGAAAGAAAAAGAAAAAAAATTATTCATATGAGAGAGAAGAAGAAAGAGGCCACCAAGAAAGTGGCACCAAAGAAGAAGAAAATAGAAGCAAGCAAAGAGAGGTCACTGGATGAAAGCAAAGAGCAAAGCTAATATGAACCGGTAAGACCTAGTTCTCCTATGAAACTAGAATCTTTGTTCAATAGTATTGTGCAACTTGAAGCATTATGAGAGACTGCTACCCTCTATAGTGAGGAAAATGAGGTAGATAATGCCACCATTGTTGAAGATCAAATCTCTGCAGAGCTCTGGAATGTTCTAATGGATAGGAGACAAGAAGCCATTCAAGAAGAGGGAAAGATAAAAGAGTATGCTCTGGAAAAAGTTGGTACTTCTTTGTCTGCAGGGAACATAGCTATATTGGTTCAACTTTACTCTACCAAATTTAGGGCAAAGAAAAGGGTAACCACCCTTATGAGTAAAGATAATGATTTTTAAAAATTACAAAAGGAGATAGTTGAGAATATTTCTGACATTTCTCAGAAATATGGAATGTTCTCAGATAACACTATTCTAGAAGTTGTCACTGGAGAAGAGGCCTAGAAAATTGATGCTCAACATGAGCATGAAATGGACAATGTACATAATCAGGACAATGTTCTTCCAATTTTAGAAGAAATTGCTCAGTCATACAAAGAAGCAGAAGATAATATTGAAGAAGAGACCACCATCGGTAAGGATTCTGAAAAGGAAAATACATCCACTCCTCCTCTGGCACCAAATGCTACTCCTCCAAGCAACACTGAAAACTCTACAGAGGTAGTGAATACTAATAAGAAAGATGATGGTGCAAAAGCTGAAGTAGAGAAGAATAAAGAACAAGAAAACTATGAAGAGAAAGATAAAGATAAAGATGCATCCAGAGATGCAAAGGCTAAAGAAGAAAATCAAGAAAACTGTAGTGAAGATGAAGAGGACTTGAAAGAAAAAGTTGTGGAGTTATCAAAGCCTTTCAGTGAATCCTCTGGCTCCTTCGGAGATTCTTTGAAGAATCTATTGAGTATACAACTTGACTTCCAACCTATTGTATCATCACAAGTGTTCCAATTACCAATGCAACAAGGAAGCATAGATATGGATAAGATCTCTCCTCTCAAGAAGCTACAGTTGGAGATGTATTTCATGCATCTACCCAGAAGGAAAGTTATAAAGACCCATGAAAAGAGTGGAGAGTTGATGGATGAGGTAGTGAAGACACTACAAGAGGTCATACCAGGAGCAAGCATTAACACATTTCTCTCTGGTATGGAAAATTTAAAGATTTTAATTGATTCTTTTAAAGAATATGCCTCCAGTCTTAAAGGACAAATTAAAGATGAGGTTGAAAATAAAATAAATGAGAAGAGGATGAGGGAGATTACTGAGAAATGTGTCATTACACACAAAAAATTTCAAGAAAACTTGAAAGATGCACATGATTGTGTGGATGAGGCAAAGGCCCTTTTTTAGTTTGGTATGAAGTGGCCCAGAGCCACATAGAGCATCAAAAAGGAGATGGACTCCATTGAGTCCTAGATTAATAATGCCTCCGGTGCCTATGATTCGACACTAGATCTTAATGGAAATACAAGGAATGCTATTGAAGACTTACATGAGAAATACCTTCAACTATAGGCTCAAAAAGAGAATACTATTTTGCAGTTTAGAGAAATAAGGGACTTGGTGAATCCCAAATTCATGATTATTTCAAGAGCCCTTTTGAGTGCAACCAAGGTTTCACAAATAAATCCTGTACCCAGCACTCCGAACAAAGAAGAAGAGTTTCTGATGGAGTTTGAAACTCGCAAAATATTTGAAGAAGCCAAGAAAGTTTGGGATGAGGGAAAATAGGAATGGTAGACTCGGGTACAGAAGTTACAGGCACCTACTTCATCTGGGTGACAATACTTTTTTTTCTTTATGCATTTTCAGTTTTCAATTTTAGATTCCTTGTATATATGTGGAATATATAGAGTAGTTCCTAGTACAATTATATTTGGTTCTAGCTCTGGTACATGGCTTAGGGGGAGACAAATCAATTTTTTAGATTGTACACATAAATAGACTTCTTAGGGGGAGATCCTATAAATGTTAGAATGGTTGTTTGAAGGCACCCTTTGGCCTTGATGTCAAAGTGGGAGAATGTTTTGGAGATATTTTGGCATGTTTCCATCAATGACAAAGGGGGAGATTGTTGGAAGTTTGTCATTGATGCTGTTATTGACAACATGAGCATGTAGGATAAGCACAAGGTATGTTATTGTGTGTGTTGCAGTGTTGTCATTGATGTCAACATTGTATCTTGGGATGAAGACAATTTTGCAAGAAGGTTTGATCCTATGAAAGACAAATTTTCAAGAAGATTTGATCCGGTAAAAAGACTTATGATGAAATTGACTAAGTGTTAGTTCTGGTAATTCTGTGTTACAGAGCATGTAGTTTTCTGGTCCGCATTGGTCCACAAATGAACACTTTACTCTACGGTTCTAGCATATTGTTTTTGGTGGATAAAAGCATATAATTCTAGAATTTTATCTATTTTTGACTTATGGTTTAGAAGTTATGGGTGACAGAATTTTGGCTTGGCAGAATACAATTATTTCCTATTCAATGCTCATGTGTAATAGAGTCCGCATTTCTCTGTAGATTGGTTTTTGACTTTGTGGCTTTAAGGGGATGTTGAAAGATGTAGATAGAATGTGACTTCCAGTTTTCATAATGTTTAGAGGTATATGTGTCAGTATATGGGTCTACAGTTGAAGGTTTTTGTATTAGGTCTTCAGTGGAGCTGACCTAATAAGTGTGAAGTTATGTGGAAGATGACTAAGCATTGTGGAGTTATATGGGAGCTACTTTAGGTCCATACCAACCTATTTCAAATTGTTCTAAGGTTTGGATCTTGGCATGAAGTGTGTGTGGAAGGATTTGAACCGACAAGCTTTATATTATATATTTTGTATGTTACACTCAATTAGGTTGACCTAATTGATATTGTGCTTGAAACAGATATATATGATAGATGTTTTTGATGTTTCAAATGAATGGAGGTATGTATGTGTGTGAATATTATTAGAGAGTGCAAATTTATGTTGTGAATGTTGAATAGGAGACTAGAAGCAAAGGAAAGTAGATTGTAAGATCAAGATTAGAGAAAGTGTATAAAGTTTGTTTGTTGTACTTCATTGGAACTATATCTCATGCATATGTTAGATGCAATTGTAACAATTCATTCTAGGCTATGAGCCACAATCTCTCTTCTATATTTTTCTCAGTGGGTAGTGAGTCCACTTGGACAGTGAGTCCATCTGTATTGAGCACTTCTGTAATATCTTGTAACCAATTATAATATATTGTGAGCTAACCCTCACCGTGGTTTTTTCCTTTTGGGTTTTCTACATAAAAATCTTGGTGTCATGTGTTATGTGTTGCTGTTGCATGCTTTATGTTTTGTTTCATTCACTGCAATTGAATATGTTAAATGGATTGGATATCTAATGTTTGAATGGTTTACAAGAATACTGATTCACCCCCCTCTCAATATTCAGTGTGTTCAACAACTTGGATACAAAAATATTTAAGTAAATAGTTAATTAATTTAGTATCATCCCCTTATCAAATTAGCAACTAATTGCATGTCCCCTTAAGCAACCCCCTAACTACATTCTATAAATTAGGTAACTGATTTAGCTTAATTTGTAGGTTAGGTATTTCTAGATTAGTAAATTGTAGGTTCACTTAGAACTTGAAACTATTAGTTAAATTTGTAGGTTAGAGCATTGTAGGTTAGGTATTTACAAGTTATCTATTTATAGGTAAATATGAGTCAAACTTCAATTTTTATAATAAATTTACTAAAATTGAAATTATTTATGAGTTAAAAAGTCCAAATATATGCAAACTAGATACATTAAATAGTTAATCAAAATTTACTAAATTGAAACATATAAGTACTAGATACATGAAATAGTCCCAAAGTCCAAAATTAAATGAAATAAACATATGAAATATTCCATGAAATAAATGTATCAAATACATCTTAAAATTTTTCACAAGTCATAAAAGTAAATAGTGGGGTCTATCATCATCAAAATCAATCTGCCTCTTAAATCCATGTGAACTAAAGGCCTATCCTCATATAGTGCTACCACCTCCTCTTGGTATGAAGTCCTTGTTGCAAATAGGTGCCTAAGAGGTGTTGTCATTGAAGTCAACATATCTTTGTTTCCATTGATGTCAACTATATCCTATTTTATTACCTGGTTAGAAGACTGAAATGTTGAGGATATTGAGAAAATTAATGAAGATCTAAGTATGTGGACCCCATGGCTATGTAGAGGATTATCTAAAGTATCTCCAAATAAGATTTGAGAGGTCTGCATAAAGATTTGAAGAAGTTATGGCCATCTAAGTAGAACTAGGTTTTGCAGTGTTCAGAAGAGACAGAGTGATATGAAATTGGTCTGGATTGCTCCACAAATGAAACACTATGATCTGGGGATCTAGAGACATGTTTGGGAAGTCAGTGTGTGTCATCAATTCAAGTGGTTTGTGGTTTGGAGGTCCGTAAGCGATCTTTCTAGTGTGACAATCATGACAGATAGTGTTCTTAAGATACCAGATGAAGATGCAAGTGATTCTATTGATTTGGAGTAGTGTGGATGTTATTTCTGAATTCAATGTGCTTGTGGAGGTCTCTAGATCGTGTGCCTGCTATGTTGGAGGTCCACATTGAAGATTGAGCTCGTTGTTGGAGATTTCTTCCTTGGTGTTGTTGTTTTTCCCAGTCTTGGCCGACCAGATGATTCAAGCATGTTGTAGATGATCTTAGAGCAATTCTCTAGAGCGTGGCATATTGTTTGAGGAATATTTAAGCCCCAACCATGTTTGGTCAATGATATAGTGATCTGCATTAAGTCAAGCTGACCTTGATGTTCATTCCAAGATTGATGAAGTGTATAAATACTTATTGATGAGTTGCGGAAATCAATCCTTGTGTGAAAATGATAAAATCATAAGAAAGGTATAGAGGCAGAGAAGAAGAGAGGAGAAGTAGAAAAACAAGGGTAGTAAAGGATGAAGAGATAGTGAAGAAGTGTTTGGGGGTAGAGAAAAAGTTTTTGTGAGCTTTCAATGAGACTGAACTAGGCATGATGAAGATGCTATTTCTCAGTTAAATCTTTCTGTATTAAACATAAATTCCTATAGGTAGTGAGCCTCTTTGAGTAGTGAGCTCTGGGCAGTGCGCCCAAAGGAAAGTGCCTTCCCATTACTTTCAAGTACTTTTAATAGGGTACGAATCTTGTGGGTTAATCCCCACCGTGGTTTTCCCTTAACCAGGTTTCTACATTAAAAATCTTGGTGTCAAGTGTGTTCATTTTGTTTCTGCTCATGTCTTGTTGATTTATGCTTTAATATTTACATCATTAATCTATTTGTAAGTTGTGAAAGAATATTAAAGTCTAAAAAGATTAAATTTGTGGGACAACTGATTCACCTCCCCCTCTCAGTTGTCTGGCCTAATTCCAACAATTGGTATCAGAGCCAGTTCCTCTAAAAGAAGCTTGATCGCTTGAGGAGATCCAAGATGTCGACTTACAAGAAGGAAAGTCTGAGATTTGATGGAACAAACTACTCCTTTTGGAAGGTACGCATGCAGTGTCATTTGCAATGTATGGGTGATGCATTTTGGTTGATAACTAAGGATGAGTATACGATTATAGAGAAAGGCACTACAACTCTAGATGAACTTAAGGATGCTGAATACAATATTCGAGCTAAAGAAGCATTGTTGAGTGCCCTGACTGATATAGAGATGACAAATGTCCTGGAATTCAAAACTACTCATGAAATCTAGAAAAAGTTGGAAACTTTGTATGAAGGTGATAAACATGTCAAATGTGCCAAGCTACAGAGCCTGAAGGGTAAATATGAAAGGTTGATGATGAGTGAAGATGAACACATTACTTCCTACATGCATAAAGTAAATGAATTTGTGACCAGTATCAGGAGTGCTGGTAGGGTATTGGATGAATCAGAGATTGTTGCCAAAGTGTTCAGATCCTTACCTCTGACATATAAGCATAAAGATGTTGCCATTAAAGAGATCAGGATTGTGACAATTGTTACAAGGGATCAGTTGGTTTGTAAGCTTTCAACATTTGAAATGAGTGAGTTTAGTGATTCTCTTCCTAAGTCTGAATCTGCATTTAAAGCCAATATTCATGGAAAACAAAGATATGATTAGGGTGAAAGATCTTCAAGAAGATCAAATAGATTAGACAAGACAAGGAAGGATCTTGAAGATGATGAAACTGAGTTCGATGAACTTGAAGCCCTTTCTGCCAAAAGATTGCCAAGAGGATCCGGTAAGTATGAAGGAAAGTTGCCATTCAAATGTTTTTCTTGTAATAAGATTGGCCATTTTGCCTCAAGGTGTCCAGAGAGGGGTTCAAAGCTAAACCCTAATAGACCTAGAGTTTAAAAGAAATGCTACTATGTCCAAAAAGCTGGTGAAGAAGGAGTCACAGATGATGAATTTGATCATGGAGGTTCCACTGAAAATGATTGGGTGTTCATGCTATCAAAGAAGAAGATCCGGTGCCTACTAAATCTGCTAGTTGTGCAAATGTGGAAAGTGCCTTGGCTGCTCAGGTTGTAGAAAAGGATGAATGGGTAATTGATAGTGGATGTTCTCATCATATGACTGGTGATAAAAGTAAGTTTGTAAGCTTTGAAAAATATGAAGGTGGAATTGTGAAATTTGGAGACAACTCAGTTGGTAAGAATCTGTGGTAGAGGATCCATCTCTTTTGATGGTAAGAATAACACTAATGATGTTCTATATGTGGAAGGATTGAAGCATAATCTTCTTAGTGTTGGACAGTTGGTTGACAAGGGTTATGATCTCCAATTCAAGGATGGAAAATGCAGAATCTTGGAAAGATCCAGAACTGAAATTGCATCTGGTACTCAGACTAGAGATAACATCTTTCATTTAAGTAGTTCTAGCAAAAGTTGTTTGATTGCTTAGATTGATCAGAGTTGGTTATGGCATAGGAGAATGTGTCATGTGAATTTTGATAACATTATCAAGATAAGTTCTACTCAGGTTGTGAGAGATCTTCCCAAACTTGTGAAACCTGCTGATAGCATGTGTAGAGAATGTCAATTGGGTAAATATAACAAAAATTCATTCAAGAGTAAAGAAAATTTTTCAAGTTGATGGCTGGAACTTTTGCATACTGATCTATGTGGTCCTGCTAGAATTAGGAGTATGCAAGGAGACAGATATTTTATGTTGCTGATTGATGATTACTCCGAAATGATGTGGGTAACCTTCTTGAAAGAAAAATCAGAAGCTCTTGACAAGTTCAAGGTGTTCAAGGTTATGGTAGAAAATGAGATTGGTGAGAAAATAAAGTGTCTGAGATCTGATGGAGGTGGAGAATTTACCTCTGGTGAGTTTGATACATTCTGTGAAAAGCATGGAATAAAAGACAGTTATCTGCTCCTAGGACTCCTCAGCAAAATGGAGTTGTGGAAAGAAAGAATCAAACCATTCAAGAAGCTACTAGGACCATGATGATAGAAGCAAATGTTCCACAAGTCTATTGGAGAGAAGTTGTGAGTACTACTTTCTATACTCTTAACTGGGTACAGATCAAAGAGAATTCTCGTAAGACACCTTATGAATTATGGTTTGGTCATCCTTCTACTGTGAAATATTTCAGAGCTTTTGGTAGTAAATGCTATATTAAAAGAGATGAGGATCTATAGAAGTTTGATGCAAGAAGTGATGAAGGAATATTTTTGGGTTACTCTACTCAAAGCAAGGCATACCGGTTCTTTAACAAGAGATTGAAAAAGATTGTTGAAAGTGCTAATGTCAAAGTTGATGAGAGCAAAGAGAGATCTTTTAAGTCTTGCGGATATGATTCAGATGATCAAGATGAAAGTCAAAATCAAGGAAGGCAAGTTCAAATTCAGACTTAGATCCAGATTGATCTAGAATATCTAGTAATTCAAGAAGTTAGTGCATATGTTGAGGAACAAGCTCAAGAATCAGAAGTTTAAACAAATCCCAAAACTCCCAAGTATGTAAGGTTGAATCATTCTAAAGATCAGATCATAGGAGATAGAAACAAATGTGTTCAAACTAGAAGAAGAATTGCTAAAGATCAAGAGGAGATTTGTCTAATTTCAAAGATTGAACTAAAATCAGTAAGTGAAGCTTGCGATGATGAATATTGGGTAAAAGCAATGGAAGAAGAAATAATGCAAATTGAAAAGAATCACACTTGGGCTCTTGTTCCTAGACCTGAAGAAAACAATGTGATTGGAACTAAATGGGTCTTCCGGAATAAACTAAATGAGGATGGTGAAGTTGTGAGAAACAAAGCAAGGTTGGTGTGTAAAGGATACTCTCAAGTGGAAGGAATTGCTTTTGAAGAAACTTTTGCTTCAGTAGAAAGAATAGAAGAAGTTAGATTATTTCTTGCATTTTCTTCTTATAAAGATTTCAAGGTTTATCAGATGGATGTCAAGTCAGAATTCCTGAATGGAGAATTGAATGAAGAAGTCTACATTGAGAAACCAGAAGGATTTCAGTTGTTTGATCAAGGAGACATGGTTTGTAGATTGAGAAAAGCATTGTATGGACTTAAACAAGCCCCAAGATCCTGGTATGCAAGACTAGATAAGTATCTACTAAAATTATGTTTTAGCAAATGTACAACAGACAGTAATGTTTATATCAAAATTGATCATGAACACATCTTGATTGTTGAAGTATTTGTTGATGATATCATTTTTGGTGGAAATGAAAGTATGTCCAAAACATTTGCTGATCAGATGCAAAGTAAATTTGAGATGTCAAAGTTTGGAGAAATGAATTTCTTCTTAGGTCTGCAAATCATTCAGTCAGATAAGGTATCTTCATATCTCAGTCTAAGTATGTGAGAGAATTGTTGAAAAAGTTTGGAATGGAAGATTTAAACTAGTGAGTACACCTATGGTAACCGAATGCAAGTTGAGTAAAGATGATGACTCCCCTAAGGCAAATCAGAAAAGGTATAGATTAATGATTGGAGGATTGCTCTATCTGACTCAGACCAGACCTGATATCATGAATTTAGTTGGACTTGTTGCTAGATTTCAAGCTGATCCTAGAGAATCCCATGTTGTAGCAGTCAAAAGAATTTTTAGATATCTCAAAGGGACACTTGATTATGGCTTATGGTATCCAAAGGATAATAACTTCACTCTTCATGCATACATAGATGCTGATTGGGTAGGAGGTGTCAATGATAGGAAAAGTACTAGTGGTGGTGCATTCTTTTTGGGAAGGAGATTGGTTTCTTGGATGAGAAAAAAGCAAGAGGCAATATCTCTGTCTACTGTAGAGGTAGAGTATATAGTAGTAGCAAACAATTGTACTCAAGTTATGTGGATAAAGCAAATGTTGAAATACATTAGAATTGTGTTTGAGGAGCATGTTACAATCTTCTGTGATAATTCAAGTGCAATAAGCATCTCAAAGAATCTGGTGTTGCATTCAAAGACAAAGCATATATCAATCAAGTTTCACTTCTTGAGAGAGAAGGTTAATGACAATGAAGTCAGATTAGAGTTTGTTTTTTCAAAGGTTCAGATTACAGATATTTTCACTAAGCCTCTACCCAAGGATGCTTTTGAGTATCTCAGAGAGAAGTTAGGGGTTATTACCCCTCCTAATCAGAACTAAGATTCACTAGGGTGCATCAGTTTGGTGGAATTCATAGTCATATCTTGTGATCTGGGTTGATGTTAAGGAGATACTACTCAAGGGGAGTAGTAAGTATGCAAATTTTGGAGATTAGTCTGAAACAAAAGGGGGAGAAAAGATTGCAAATATGTGCCCTTTGCCATTGATGTCAAAGGGGGAGAGAAGGCATGTGAAAAACTAGTTGCTAGTAAAAGAGGGAGTTGTAAAGAAAAATGGTTGCAAGTGTGATAAGAGAAAGGGGGAGAAGTTCTTGTCTTGATGGTTAAATCAGTTTTTCACATCGTTTGTTGTCATCATTGACAAAGGGAGAGATTGTTACAAATAGATGGCTAGGCGCTGTTGTCATTTATGTCAACATATCTTTGTTGCCATTGATGTCAACTATATCCTATTTTATTGCTTGGTTAGAAGACTGAAATGTTGAGGATATTGAGAAAATTAATGAAGATCTCAATATACAAACCACATGGCTATGTAGAGGATTGTTTGAAGTATCTCCAATTAAGATTTGAGAGGTCCGCATAAAGATTTGAAGAAGTTATGGCCATCTGAGTAGAACCAGGTTTTATAGTGTTCATAAGAGATAGAGTGACAGGAAATTGGTTTGGATTGCTCTGCAAATGAAACACTATGATGTACAGATCTAGAGACATGTTTGGGAAGTTAGTGTGTGTCATCAACTCAAGTGGTTCATGGTTTGGAGGTCTGCAAGCAATCTTTCTAGTGTGACAGTTATGACAGACAGTGTTCTTAAGATATCAGATGAAGATGTAAGTGATTCTGTTGATTTGGAGTAGTGCAGATGTTATTTCTGAATTTAATGTGCTTGTGGAGGTCTCTAGATCGTGTGCTTGTTGTTTTGGAGGTTCGCATTGAAGATTGAGCTTGTTGTTGGAGATTTCTTATTTGGTGTTGCTATTTTTCCTAGTCTTGGCCAACCCGATGATTCAAGCATGTTGTGGATGATCTTAGAGCAATTCTCTGGAGAGTGGCATATTGTTCGAGGAAGACTTAAGCCCCAGCCATGTTTGGTTGATGGTATAGTGATCCGCATTAAGTCAAGCCAGCCTTGATGTTCATTTTAAGATTGATGAAGCATATAAATACTTGTTGATGAGTTGTAGAAATCAGTCCTTGTGCAAAAATGATAAAATCATAAGAAAGGTATAGAGGCAGAGCAGAAGAGAGGAGAAGAAGAAGAACAAGAGTAGTAAAGGATGAAGAGATAGCGAAGAAGTGTTTGGGGGCAAAGTAGAAGTTTTTGTGAGCTTTCAATGAGACTAAACCAGACATGATGAAGATGCTATTTCCAAGTTAAATCTTTATGTATTAAACATAAATTCTTGTAGGTAGTGAGCCTCTTGAGCAGTGAGCTCTGGGAAGTGCACCCGAAGCCATGTGCCTTCCCATTTCTTTCAAGTACTTTCAATAGGGTACGAATCTTGTGGGTTAACCCCCACCGTGGTTTTCCCTTAACTGGGTTTCCACGTTAAAAATCTTGCTGTCAAGTGTGTTCATTTTGTTTTTGCTCATGTGTTACTGATTCATGCTTTAATGTTTAAATCATTAATCTGTTTGTAAGTTGTGAAAGAAGATTAAAGTCTGAAAAGGTTAAATTTGTGGGACAACTAATTCACCCCCCTCCTAGTTGTCTGACCTAATTCCAACAGTCCTATGTTCTCCTAGACTTGGGAGACTACAAGAAAAAGAAGCTTGGAATAAATATTCAAAATTACTCAAGTGCATGTATTGCAATCAAATATTTTAAACAAAATCATGAAACACATAATTTTAATATAGTTCTAGGTGTACATACCATTGGATGATCATCATTTGCCTCACCTTGTATAGGTGCATGGGAAACGGTGGTGTGTGCAACATCTTACATTTAAATAAAAGGAATTAGACCCATGTATTAAAATGCAAGCATCAAAATATCTAAATTACATAAATAAAGTTTGTGTAAAATACTAGTAGAAGTAGATTTCTCACGATGAACCACACCTTTTGTGGTCCCTAATATATTGTCCTACATATATTTTAAAGATCATTAAAAATTACAAAATTATACAAATTTTCAACAAACATATGTAATGTGTATGAACTTTATTTAACATGTAAAATTTTAAATTAGACATAGTGCTAACTTGCATAAACAATTTACACACTAGTAATGATGAAAGAGTGTCTAAAAAGGGAGGATAAATGGCATTGTGTAGTTAATCTAACACATAATGGTGATGACCTCTCAACTACTGTAAACATGATTAGTCTAATAACTATTTCAATTAAATATTATACTTTAAGGTTCTTCTCAAAGATCATAGCTCATGTTGAGCACTAAAATTTTGGACTACGTACACCATCTTGTACTAGCTTTGGAAATACAATCTCAAAGGAATTAAAATCATATCATAACTATAACAAAAGCTTGATTGGAAATATAAATTATTTTATTCTTTATTGATTCCTCACTTGAGATAATTGTAAATATTGTATAGTTTAAAACTTAAAACGTTCATTTTAAAACTCTATGTTCTTCTATCAAGGACACATATGCTATCAAAAATATTGGAGAATATATAGTTTGATTTGATATAGTTTCAAATCAAAGATGAAACCATGGTCATAGGATAACATATGTTGTATTTCAAGGGGGCAATGTTCAAAGAAAGTTAAGTCCACCAAAGTTTTCACAAAAAAACCTAGTCCACATTTTATATGCATTGAATATGATAATTGAGCTCATGTTTGACCAAAATGATACCATTTCAATGCAATCACCCAAGTGGAGAGACTAGGTGATTTGTCTCGTAACATGGATGTACATATCTTCTTTCTAGGATATTTCAAGGATGGAAAAATTAATTGGATAATGATGTAAATAGAGAGACTTAACTTGTTCTATTTGGAGTTCATCATTCAAATGGGAAGATCATAATAGTATGGTATACTTATGGATGACTCACAACTATGTTTCAATAAAGAAACTAAACATGGTGGGCTCCACAAGCTAATTTAAGGTAATCAGTTTATCAGCCAAACTTGAATAGCAAATATAGTAAAAAACATGTCCATGAATATTGGAGAATGGAATGACCACATAGAGATAATGAATCAGGATTAAAATGCATTACTTTGAGTTATTTTTTGCCACTTGGGTTTATGAGACTTGCAAAGGTGGACATTTTTCCTCACAATTTTATTGGATCTAAAGTAGAATTTCTTTGTGAAGATAGTTTAGACAAAATGAAATCAAGAAAGGAACAAATTATATTTGTCATGAACATGTGGAAGGATGGGGAAGGAATAGATTTCATTTATTCTAGAGTTCAACTATTTCTAGTGGTTGATTGTGTTCTATCTATTGCTGTAAATTTTGAAGTTATATAGACTAATTTCTTGTAGTTCTAAAAATTTACACTAATTTAAATGTACAAACTTCAACCAAAATATAAAACCTAGTTACATTTAATTACTAATTACAAATTCTCTAGGTTAAGGGTAATTTTTTGGTGTGTCGTATAAGGTCTATTTAGACAAATAGTTGTCAACACAAGATGATCCAATCTCAAAGAAATGCCCCTTATTTCCATGATAAAACAATATAATTTATAATCAAATCTCAAATACATGTACATATAGAACAATGTTTACCATTAGTTAATCTAACTTTTGAGAAAAAAATTATAAATAAATATATAATATACATAAAATGTGGCATACTTATGTATAAGTAGCAGGTCTACTACTCTCTAAAAAATTGGAGAATGTCTCCTCCTATGTTGAAGCACTTAAAGTGAATGTGCAAGGACCACAACACAACTAATTAAGTTTTAACACAAATGGAGAGAACTCTGTACTGATGTCAACATGCCTAAAGTGTTGTATGGACCAACATAATCTCCATACTCTCTATTAACTTGAGCAAACTGGTTCATTTATTCAATCAAATTTGTGTGAGTCTACTTAATGCTCACAAAGTTACAATAATCCTCTCTTGGTGAATGGAGGTAGGAATGGTGGGTGTAGGAGGAGTGACCAAAGGTGGATTAGGAAACTATAAATTTCGCTCAACATGTGCACCAAGTCTAGACTGTGGCATGCCACTACTAACACCCTAGAATGATCTCATATAAGTAATTGAGTTTTAAATCCATCTCAAACTCAACCCATAATTTTTAAAAATATAATGACACCTCAATATTACCATGTGGTTTATGGTCAAAGACCATTCACCAATGGTCCCCAAAATTAGCTAAAATCACATCGTGCTTGGACCATTTGATTAGTTTTTTCTTTCTATCAGAAGGATGAGGAGGTTGGTCAAAGGGTCAATGAAATACAATGCTAATGTTTGTTTTGTAATATGCAAATAATTTATTTTCTATATGACAAACCACTTGAATAAAACTACCTCCTCTCCTCCCTCTAATCATGAAATCTATCCAAATCAAAATCTATGGCATTAATTGAATCTATCATTTCTTGCATAGAAGTGGAAAAACCTAAGTAACTAGGGAAATATGAGGATTTCTATGAAATAAAACTTTTCTTAATTCCAATGTTGTTATGTTTTTAGTTATCTCCACTCTTGACATTTGTTCATCAGTTTGAGGTGGTTTTGAGGGTAGATTTTAAGGCATGTTTTGAGGTAGGTGTTGAGATTTTGAGGTAGGTTTTGATGTATGTTTTGAGGTAGATCTTGAGGTAGGCTTTGATGTATATTTTGAGGTATATTTTTAGGCAAGTTTTCAAGTTGATTAACTACAAGTTCATCCAATATAAAATAATACACATTTAAATGATCCATCTTAACTATAATTAAAAAAGTAAATAAATACATTTTTCTTCAAAAAACCTAATTTACATACTAAATTTACCCTAATTTAAATTTATTTAAATAATGCATAAATAATTTACCCTAATCCATAAAACTCTAAACCCTAAACCATAATCCCTAAAACCTAATTGTTAACCTTTAAACACTCAAAAAACTCTAAAATCCCCCAAAAGACACTAAAATAGAACTACCTCAAAAATTTGTGGTTTACAGTCATGGAGGGAGGAGGAAAATACCAAGTGGTGTAGTGGTCTCCAAAGTTAGATATGTGTTCGTGCCAATGCGACTCTTATCATAGCACTATGAAAAGATAGTGGAAAAATACCTATGGGAGCAAACCAAAAGAAAAGTAAATACTTTTTGAGAATAGATACATGTTCATGAATGAATATTAATTTGGTTCATATATCTGCTCATAATGGATATCCATTATTTGTGGGGATCCATTTGTAATGGACAACCACTTAGGCTCTATCTTCAAACCTAAATTAGTAAGTGCACAAAGTTGGTGGGCCAAAAAGTGGCCAAACAAGTTTTAAATCAAACGTTGACATAACACTAGCATGTTATAAAAAGATAGCATTATGGCTTAAAAATACAAAGCCATAATGTGCAAGCACATTATAACATGCTCATATTATAAATGCCTCAAAAAAAAAGAAACTGATAGTATGTGCTATTTTTTTTTAATTTATAATGCATGTGCATTATAACACACACATGCTTCATTTTAAGTTTCTTTGGAATCCCACTCTTAGGCTTGGATTTGGATTGGATATCCAAGACAAAGGTGGACCTACATGTAAGGAGCTCAAAGATGTGTTTTTAATAAAACAAAAAAAAAAGCAAATATTGAGCGTTCTCTTCATCAGGTTTGCACATTATAAAATATTATTCCCAAAAAATTCTATGACAATGTCAAGCTCTCTCTTACCTTTCAAACGATGTAATTTTTTGTACAATTCAGATACATTAAGGTTTTGATCTTCAATTAATTTTTCTAGTGTCTTCATCTTTTGCTAAAAACCTATGTATAACTTTTTGGTGTTAGTTTTTGTTCGCTCATCAAAATTTGAAACAAATTTCATTTTTATATTCTAGGCTTCGTTCTATACACATTAATTTTATTATTAATTTTGATTACTTTTCTCAAAATTAAAGGGAGAGAACCTTCATCATTGGAATTTCTCCTCATTTCTTAACTAAGAAACATAGCAATAAGGGAGACCATCTTTGGCTCTACAACACTATCACCAATAGCAACAACTAAATCCTCCCAAGATTTGGGCAAAGAACAAAGGAACAAGAGACATTTATCATATTCATTAAGTTCAAAATTTATTAAAACTAGTTGACTCAAAATCAAATTAAAGGCATTCAAATGTTCTATAATAGAATCATCTTCCTTGAATTTTTGAATAGTATAAACATCGTTTAAGATATAACTTACTAGTCAAACTTTTAGTTTGATAGATATCACTTATCCTCTTCCATAGTACAAATGTGGTAGTCTCCTCTGAAACATTCAAGAGGACATAATTTAGAAGACAAAATTGAATGGCTCCCCATGTCTTCTTGTCCAACATTTTCTACTCTTCATTAGACATTCCATCGATTTTTTCTTTGCTAAAAATTTCCATTGATATCTTTCTTCCAATAGATCATCCATCTTTAGCTTCCAAAACTACTCGTATCAATAATCATCTTCCTTGAATTTTTGAATAGTAGAGATCATGGTTTCAATCACTTAGAAATCTACAAAACCACCAAGTCAAAATCTCCCACTATAGCCAAAAAAATTACAATAGTTCTAGGAAAGGTGTCCCCTTCTAAACAAAACTAAAACTCTAATATCAAATTTTGAGAAATAGGGTAAACTACTACAATAAAAACTTGTTCACTCAGTACATGCAGATCTAAAAATATTGATTAAAATACTATGTGATTCACTATTATATTAATATGAGTAAATTTAAATTAGAAAAGACATGATAAACACAACACCAAAATTTATGTGGAGAAACCTTTTTGAAAAAACTCCACCACCAAAGAGAGCAAAAATCTGTATTAATCCAATAACAATGTGTTACAATAATACATCCTTCTCCAACTAGTCATTACCTTAATGGATTCTACCTATAATAAAAAGGGTTAACATTAGGATTTTCTAAATTAGGAACATATTTGTAATTAATCAATGATGTTTTGGCAATTACATATTGATGAAGAAAATGAGGATATTGTTGTTGTTAGTGTTAAGGAGCATGAGTTAAATTAGGATTAATGTTGCACTTGGGTAAAAATAATAATAATTATTACTATAAAACTTGGCTCTAATTCAATTCTTTAGTATGCAAATACTGATGAATAGCAGACTGAAGCCGCATATGCTTACCTTGATAAGTATCTGTTCAATGGCCTCACGCAATGCTCTTGATAATTTCTCTTTTTGGTGGTGGTTGTGGGTAATAATAATCATAAACATCCCTAGTTATACTATAAAAATATGGACAAGACAAATTATTTAAATCTTGATGAATATTTCTATTTTTATTAATGGTTCTATGTAATCTAGTAGCAATGTGGGTGTGGAGGCCTTGATAATGAGGTTTATATTGATGATAAATATGATTATGATACTAACATTATGTTCATGAAATCCTAATTCTATTACATTTGATTGAGATAGAGAACCCTAATGAAATTTTTTGTATAGTTCCTTGTGATGAGGCCCATCAAGTTGCTGAGAACAATAAAATTGACATATACATAATGGTAAATTTGATCTGGTTGTTGAAAATGATGAGATGTCAATGTTAGGGCCTAATGATGTATGTCAACAAGAAAGCTTACATATACAATACTCTAGTTCAATTGACAACTATGTGAGTGATATTGATAAAAATGTTTTCACCGATATGAGTTAATGGAACATCTTATTGGTTGATGGAAATATGCATAAAGATTATCCTAGACAAGTGTCTTTCAAAGGTAATATTGTATATTCTAATATCTAATGGCTTGATGCACAAAAAAATTTCATCTCAAAAGTCAAGGATAAGCCTGCCAGACTTAGGACTTTGATAGAGACATTATTACTGCTAAATATCCTAAGAAGGTAAAGTAGAGGTAGCTTTGGAATATGTTGTCATGAGTCTTCAAGCTTGCCCTGAGCAAGTAATTTTAGAACTTTTTACATAATTTAGTTTCCAATTTTATTTTGTTTAGTTGGTTGTTTTAATTTTGGTTTTCAATTTGGTGTTGCTTTGATTTTATGTTCTTTGTTCCTATTCCTATAGATATGTTTAGTTTAGGATGATTGTCTTCAATTTTGGTGTGGTTAGAAGTATCTTTTGGTTTTTCTATCCATTAATGGAATCATGTTTGATCAATTATACTATTCATCTATATCTAATTTTTTTCCTTTTGCTAAATTAACTCAAATTAGATATGACCTTTTTGTCCAAACTATAGTGTTCCTTTATCTTTGCCTATGGATAGTCATGTTTTAGCTACATTTGAAATAAGTAGATTATTTTGAATGAAGTTTCATTAATTGGTATAATCATTGCATAGTGGGTACATTCATGATTAAGATGGCATAGTCTAATTTTAAAACATATGATGTATTATCTCCATGCCTCTCAATAAATTTACATCAATGATTTCTATTCTTTTGGGTGAGGTGATCATAGTTAAGGTATTAAGTGAAAGATATTAAAATTTTACGTTGATTGTTATAGTGGTCCCCACCCAAAAATGGGATTCAATTCTAATAAATTAATCTAAAATGGGTTTATCTCTCTCCTATTTTGTATTCAACTAATTTTTATGTGTTTTCTCCAGATTCTTCTTCTCAGGTTAGACATCTTTGGTCCTCTTCTACTCATTCAATGTGCCGTGTTGCAGTGGTAGAGGATGGATCCTCTCCTCTACCCGCAGCATTGAAGATGATGGTGACTATGTGTCATGGAATGTTATTTAAGGGAGGAAGAAAAGTCTTCCTAAGTTTATTTTGGACTCCCATACTTGAGCCAAGGGTGTGATAGTTACCAAATTAGGGTTTGGGATTATGTAGTCACTAATGACTTTCAGTGTAGCTTAAGTCCTTAGTCTTGTTGGGTTGTTGTCTTTTAGCTTTATGTTAGTTTTGTTCCAACCTTGTGATTGTGTTTGTTGCATGTAGGGCATTATATTTGTATAAGGGTGGGGCCCCTTTCAAAACCCCCTTTTTACCCTTTGTCAAAAAATAAAAATAAGAATAGAGAATGGAAATAATAGAAGATAAAATGACTCGATTAAATTAGGTGTTTTAGGTAATCCCTATTAGGGCTATAGATGCCCAACTAGAAGTAGATCTATGCATAGAGTGTGGGATGAAATATAGCTCTATCAAGGTGATGGATGCCTAGCTAGTAGTGGAGCAAGGTCCAAGTAATTAAAGACATGTTTGATAATTTATATTCTTATAATTTAAAAATGGCATTTGTCTATTTCAAGGAAAACTTTAAAAGCATAATTGGATACCTATACTATGGTGATCAATCCTTACAAATTTAGGAAGGGAAAGAATATTCATGCAAACACTATGACTAAAATAATGTTGAAATCTTATTTTATATTTGATCTATACTATCCTCATGATGAATCTATTATTGTGTTTTGCTTGTGCTAATTAAGGAGCTCTAAGTTCTCAAGTAGTTCCTCTTTTTTCAGAGTGATCACAGCTACTTTCTTATAAATTCCTCATTAGATCCTTTAATGACTCATTGTTTTAAGGTATTATGGTTCATGTTTGTTTACTAAGAAAAACTTGAATGATTGGTAATATTTCCATGTAAAATTGTCTAGAATGATCTTGATCCATGATTGTTTGATACTCATGTTATCAATGTATACACCTCTAGAGTGCATTTTATTTGTTCTAAGGGGGAATTTGTTGTGGCATCCACAACACACCCTTATTCTTCCAAAATTTGGGACCCTTTATTTTCAATTCTAGTGGTTTATGGTCTTAATTTTGGTCTTGTCTATGTGATTGTGTTTGTTCATGGTCTTCTATTTGGAAATGATAATTTTTCAAATTATTTTGGAATTTCATTTTCTACACACTTTTTCTATTTGAGTTCTTGAAAACTTTGTCATTAATATTCTTGATCTCACATGGACATCCTATTTAAGGTAATTGATTATTCATGTGTAATTATATATTCCCATAAGTGTTTGACTAACTTTTCATGGATTTAGATCAATTTTAGTATATCTAGTGTAATACCATGTTTTGTAGTCCTTATATATGGATTTGAATATTTTTTATCCCTATTAAACTTATTTGAAAATGTTTGGGTGTTCTTAGATGATTGAGACTCAATAAAAATACAAGTTAGAGCTCATTAGTTGCAATATTTAAGCTTTCTAGAATCTTGCATATGCATGTGATTATTAAGATGGGTTGATTATAAGACTTTGGATTAAGTGAGGTTTTTCCCTTATTCTAAAGATTTGGTTGATTTGGTTGAGGCAAAAAAAGCAACACAATTTTTCCAGAAACAATTCAATTATCATATATGCCCCTGCTTGATTAAGTGTTAGGAACCTAGACTTGAATTAAGTTTTTCCAAGAGATCTTATTAGTATATCCCATGCCTTTGCTAAAGATTTCATTATTTTCCTTGCTTGCATGTTTCATGTCTCTTTGGGATTTATCACATTCCTGCCAAAAGCTTCAAGTTTTCTCACACTCATGGTGCCCTATATTTTTCTTAGAGTAGGTATTGTGTCATTTCTTAGTTAGCTACCAAAGTCCACACACCTTTGATTCTTAGAGAACATATCATCAAAGCTTTATTAACCCACTTTATGCCTTTTTCTTATCCATTAGTGATGAATCACGTTAAAAAACCTAGTACTTTTGAGGTTTAGTGGGAGGTGGATGGCCACTCTCACATTCTTAATTTGGATAGTAGGTGAAATAGTTTCATAAAAAATCAAGTGAACTTTATGTAGACACTTAAAAATATCTCGATCCTGCAAGCATCATTTTCACATTGATTTATCCCTAATTCTACATTCTTCTATTAATTAAATAATCTTTAATTATTTAATTAATTCATTTTTCTATTTTCTAACCTATAATTAAATAAATTTTATTTATTTAATTATTCATATATTTTTCCTCTATTTTCCTCTATAATTAAATAATTATTTTAATTATTTAATTATTCATTATCTACTTCTCTAATTTAAATAAATAAAATATTTATTTAAATATTAGCCCTTAGTCTTTAATTAAATAAGTCCTATTTGTTTAATTAAAGATCCCACTCATTCCTCTTTCAGATTAATTAAATAAATTGCAAATTTTATTTAAATTAATACATCCCCACCTCATCATTTATTCAAATAAAAAATTCTCTTTTATCCTCTTGTGAGAGGGAAACCCTACTCAATCTCAACCATTCATATCACTCAAAGTCAACACTCAATCTTCACCCTTCATTTGAATCAAGCCTTCTATAAAAGAAGCCCTCCAACCTCATTTTCTCACTTCCTAGCTACTTGACCACAAGAAGAGTCTTCAAGATTTTGCTAATCATTCCATATTGAGCTTCTCATGAGTATTGCAGGTCTGCAAATCCAAGAGAAATCCAAGCAATGTCAAGAAGAACAATGGAGGAGAGCCATGTTTAGCTTAGGAATTTAGATTAGTTTGCTTTGCCTTTTGATTTCTATGCTATTTTGTGCTCCATTGATGAGTTAGGCTTTTGTGATTGATATTAGGATGTCTAACCTAATTTTCCCTGGCTTACATTGGTGAACCTGACGTGAACAGTCCATATTTTCCACAAATTGATGAAAATAGGATTTTTCAGGATAATACAATGCATATGCTGAATATGGAACCACAATCAATATTTGGTACGACACACATGCTGGTTCTTGTGCCGCACCTGTTGTTTCCCATGACACAGTCACCATGCAGACAACCACACTTGTGACCTCCGGTGATGCATCTACCTGCTGTTTGATGAATCATTGTTGCCTGACTTGGTTTTGTAGGGTTTTTAGTTGTTTGTTTGTCTGATCTATTTGTAGTATCTGTGTGTTCCCTGATACCCTAATAGTGTTTATGCAGTATTAGGTTTTCCTGTTTATCATTAGGGTTTTTCTATTGACTAGTTTTTATCAATTTGCATGTATTTTAAAAGTCTAGAGAACAATACGACACACTTGCTTAACTCTGCACTGCAGTCATCCAATTATGTGATGCACTTGTGGGCATCAGCAATGCACTTGCTTCATCTTGTACCGCAGTCATCCAATTCTATGACACACTTGCATCTAGTAACAATGCACTTGACTGTTGATAAGGGTTTTTAAATCCTTAAGGGATATCTGTTGTTAACTTTGTACTACAGGGAGTTTTTAATGTTTTTCTAACCATTTGTAATACTTTATCAGTTTGTCTAACCCTTTGATTTTTTAGTTTACATCATTAGAGTTTCTTGATATAGCATTAGGGTTTCATGTTCACATGGTATTTTTGATAGGATCAAGCATCTTTAGGATCATAGTTGTTTATTTAAAGAAATATGATCAATTTACATCTTTTTGGCATACTAACAGTGATTTTGCATTATTAGAGTTTCACATCTATCATTAGGGTTTCACTTTCAGTTTGTTGTTTGGCAAGTTTTATGTGTTTCTGACTTGTAGGGTTCAATGTGACACATCTGAGCCATCCTGCACCATAGTTGTTTCCTGCACTGCAGTTGCAGAATCCTATGATGGATCTACCTAACAGAGAACCACACTTGAGACATTCTGTTCCATACTTGACTGATCCTGCGATGCAGCCGCTTGCCCCTGCAATGCATTTGTCTGATAGATAGAAAGGGGAGTTGTTTACTTGCTATTTTTCACTCTTTTCTATTATATACAGTAGAACAAAGGCTTTTTGTTACTAATTTTGGGTCTACAATTGTTTGGCATTCACTGGGAAAAGACTTTGAGTTAAAAATACTAACACATTTATTGTAGGGATCCTTGTGTGTTTGCATTTTTAACATAGGAACACTTTGTTTAGTGCTTTAAAATGAACTTGTGTGTTTAAAAGAGAAACATTTCAATTTGGTGTTTTAAAAGGAACAAGTATTTGCTGTATTTGGTACACTTCTACATTTGTGAGTCAGTCCCACTGAAGGTGTGCTTGTCTATGGTTCATCATCCCTTGCATACAAGTTTTGGGTTAAGAAATAGCACATTATGTTTTCCTTGAGTATCCTCTTCCTGCACTATAGGTGGTCTTGGGGGTTGAAAAATAGGTAACACCATGATGTATTGAGTACTTGCCTCTACTACGATCTTGGGTACAAGAGAAAATAACAACATGGTATTGTTTGAGTATCCTCTCCCCTCATGCTTCGTGCAATCTTGGGTGTAAGAGAAAGGATAATACACAAACCTTCCCTTTTTCTTTTAGTAGTTGGCCTGCCTGGGAGTTCACCCCAGGGTTCAACCACAAGCACGTATCTCCAGCGGGCTATACAAAGGGGCAAAAACTAAAAGGTGAGTTCAATCTAGTTGTGCCATAGGGGGTGGACCTTGTTGTTTAGGGTGATTCCAAACACAAGTTTGAGATTTCGGTCTCCTACTGCTAATATGCCATGGTGTTCTTAGGAGTATCCTCACTATGAACCAATTGTTGTAGAAGCCTAATACCTTTTGGCTGTTTATCATAGTGGTGCAAGGAATGCAGATCGTATCTTGAAGTGACTTACCACGTAGGGTCTTTGGTTGAGGTGACACGATTCCTTGATTGGGCCTTGTCCTTTCAAGTCAAGAGGTGTCAAGATGGTCTAGGATCTTGGCATACTCTAGTTACCCATTCCAAATGCTCTATTTAAAATCACCCAAAAGGTGAGGTAAGCCTACTTTGGTAAACATCCTTTACTACTAATTAGGTTGTACTTGCTTTATTGTTTGTGAGCCATGGCTAAGTGAGATTTATGGTAGAAATCTTGCAAAATACCAATCTCCAAAAGTCAAGAGTAAAAAACAACCAAATTTTTATGCCAAGTGTTTTCTATGTGTGATGTGTTTTCTTATCATCAAAACATACTACCCAAAACAAGACAAAACACTTAGAAAACTTGAATCTAGGTCACTAAGAACAAAATACCGCATCTGCCAAACCCTAAGTTGCAACTGTTGACTTCTACAATGCAATTGCCAGTTTCTGGAACACATTTTAGACACTCTGAAATGCACCTGCTATAATAGTACCCTGCAATTGAGTCATCCTAAGTTGCATTTGATCAATCCTGCAATGCATCTATGACTTTTAGCACTACAACTAAGACTTGCAATAATACATTTGCCTGAGATCAAAACTTTAGGGAAAATTCTGAGTTTACACACTCCTTATCTGATTCAGACAGTGACCATATGTTGATACCTAAGACTTGTCAATTTCATTTCACCTATCCATTGCAAATTCCTTAGGGTAGTTTGCATTGCCTAGTTTAAGTTAACCTTTCTCAAAACCATTTCTTTCACCTAGATTACCTTGCATTGTCTCAATTTGCCATTTGCATTCTAAGATCAACCTTAAAATTCAATCACCTTTGAGAACTTGAAAATAGGAGACTTGTCATACTTTGATCATACCTTGGTTACAAACTTGAAGTGTCTAAAGACCTTGCCCTTTTCCATCGTCAATCAACTAACAAGTTGGACCTAAAACTTACAAGTCTAGTTTGGGTTCACCTTTTTCAATTAGCAAGTTGAGTCTCTAACTCATGTGTCTACTTTGAGGCTCACTTCAAACAATCATTCATTTAACATTGACACTTGCAAGGTCTTGGCATTTCAACTAGTCACTTTGGTATATCTTAGTGTGCCTTAGTGTCCTCTTTTTCAAAATCTTCAAAGTTGCCTATCTAATTAGCTTTAGACATTGTCTTATCTTCATCACCCATACCTTTGATCATAGTTGCATTGTCCAAAAATCCCTACAACATAGCATTAGTTGCATTTGACATCCTCATTGTCCAAAAATCCCTACAACATAGCATTAGTTTTATTTGACATCCTCATTGTCCAAAATCCTTACAACATAGCATTAGTTGCATTTGTCATCCTCATTGTCCAAAATCCTTACAACATAGCATTAGTTGCATTTGTCATCCTTATTGCCAAAAAATCCCAAAACATAGCATTAGTTGCATTTATTTTCCCTATTGTCAAAAGGAATCCCAAAGACATACCTTAGTTTCATAAGCCACCTTTCCTTGTCATCTTTAGCATCCGAAAATTCACAAGTCTTATATGGTTGAAACAAGGTCCCAAAGGAAAAGAAAGGGAGTGGATTCCTTAGATCATCCCCACATTAATGCCAATAGTACAATGAGATTTGGAGATTCTTCCCATGAACAACACAATTCACATTCCATGGAAAATCCTTTTGAAAACTTCACTTTACATGAGGTAGAACAAGGGGTACCACAATAAGAGATAGATGAAGCCTCCCAAGACCCTAGGTTATTACGTATCCTAGATGAGATGATAGCCGTGAATCCCCAAACATACCTTATGAGACTTTTGCAAAATGGAACCAAACTTCTCCCTAATGTTGACATAAACATGATTGTAGGATCATCTCCAAATAATGCCACACAAGGACAAGGTCAAGAAGCATATTCAAATAGTCACACAAATCCAACACAAGAGCATGCCAACATACCACTTGGAGAAACTTTACATAGCACCACAAACGTCAACATACCTCTACCATTTGAGGAAAACAATACAAGTGTCATGACTCAACCAATGAATTTTCCAAATCCATTTGCTTTAATGTCAACCCACACAAATCCCATAGGTCAAAACAAAAGGACATGAAGAATACACGTATGATGTAGCCAACAACATACACTCAATAAAATTGTGCCATTAATCATGTGAGAGCCAAAGATTTGGAACACTGAAAACAAAAACTTCTATTCACCAACTCTGCTGCTACAATGAGAGAAAACTCTCTTATATCCAAGAAAACCAAAAAAAAAAATTACCTTTTTTGGTAGATTTTGACAATTCTCAGATTTTGCCATTTTAGGTAATTTTACAATCATATCTTGAGAATCCATTTTTTTCTCAAAAACTTCCTAAAGCTAAGGTAGGACGAAAAGCCAACTAACATCCTAAATTTGAAACATGAGTTTCGAGTTATTAAAAAAAACAACTTTTAAAAAAACTAGAAAAAAACACTAAATTGCCATTTTGAGGGCCAAGATGAAAGTTTCAAGCCTTGAAAAAGTGCCAAGACGAGGTCCAACTGACTAGGGTGGGTTGGGAAGCCACCATCCACCTCATAATGCATCCACCTGTAAAATTTCATAGAAAACCCACATCCGAGTCAAAATTATGACCTCCGGAAGTCCCTGCATCAACGTAGTGACTCCACACACACAAACACAAGGGACAAATACCATACCTAGTGCAAACATGAACCTTGGGTCTCAACCAAACAACAACTTAAGTCATCAAAACATAGACCCTCTTTATCAAAATAATAACACCATACCAAGTGCAAACACAAACTTTGGTGCTACTCAAAGTAACAACTTGAAAACTAAGGCATAGACCCCCTCCATCAAAACAATAATGTGTCCCACCTAAGCATTAACCAAGGTACTAGAACATCTCATCAAAATACCCATACAAATCCCATACAACAAAAAATTGACCCAAACATTCAATTTCAAACAAGTACCAACCCCCTTCACTACCCAAATAATATGAACACCCCATCCCAACACACAAACTTGAATCCAAATACCACTTACATACCTTACATCCCCAACATTCCAAATATTCCAAATAAAAATTCATCTTCACCACATATCCCCCTAAATACCAATACCAACCCTCTTGTTTCCAACATGGGATTCCAAAATACATCTACACCAATCATGGGTAATCCTTACCACAATGCACCTACGAATGCCCTAGACACATCACTTTCCACCATGGAGGTTCTAGCACACAAGATGCCCTCATTAGAACAATGATTCTCACACATGTAAGCATCCACCAAAAAGAAGGCATACTCCATGGAAGATTTATGTCATTATCCTTTAGATAAGAGCATCTATATGCCTCCTTTTCCCCAAACTACAATGTACCTAACTTCAACAAGTATAGAGGAAAAGGGAGTCCCAAAGAGCATGTGCAAGAATTCCACACCGCATGCCTAGAAATTGCATTTGAGCACACATACCTAATGAGAGTATTCCCATGGAGCCTTGCAAGTCAAGTACTTGAGTGGTTTGCACATCTTCCCATAGGGATAAAAACATGGACCAAACTCGCAGATAAATTTATATCCCACTTCTCCTACAACATTGAGATGGATGTAAATGTTGCCACACTGTGTCATAAAAAACAAGAAGATGGAGAAACATTCCTCTGTTTCTTCCAAAGATGGAGAAGGTTAGCAAGCAAATGTCCATGCCACATACTTGATAATCAACTAGTGCCAATATTTGTGGAGAACCTAAACACAGAACTCATGCATCAATTACAAATCCATTGTTGCAAATCCTTTAGAGATGTTGAAAAGGGAATAGTAATTGAGAAAGTCCTCCTTGCCAAGGGTACAATCAAAATTTTCAACAAAAATCAAAGCAATCCAAACACCTCCTATGACAAAAACAATTTTTGGTCTAGGAATAAGAATGTTACCAATGATGGTGTAGTTGACGCAAAGGAAATCAACAAGGCTAGCCCCGTTCTCACTCTCAAAGCACCAACAATGCCAAATAATCTTCCATTCATTTAACAACAACAACAACAACAAACAACCAATTTAGTTTAAAACAACCAAAGAAGAGCTCCTCCAAGGAACAATCCCCCAAGATGAAACTACACACCATTGCTAGAACCCATTGAGTCGGTCCTAAAGAAGTTGTTACAATCCAACCTTATTCAACTTTTGGAGGTGAAACAATTTGATCCAACATTCAAACCTCCATCATGGAATGACAATGACTATTACGAATATCACCGGATTAAAGGACATAAGACCTCTAATTGTTACAAATTGAAGAACACCATCCAAGACCTCATAGAATGAGGAGACATAGTCTTGGATAATCTCCAAGGGTCCTCCAATACCAGTCATACCATTTCTACAAATCCCCTACAAGACCATGGATCGGGAAAAGCCTCTAGTTCGGGAACTAAGCCAAACAACCAAGTCAATTATAGAAATGTCACCTATGAATACACCGTCAATAGCATATGAGTCTATGATGATACTATAGATCCATGATCCCCATAAAATCTCATCCTGAGGTGCAATCATGACTCATAGAGCTAAGTTAACTTTGCAAGTTCTTCATCCAATTTACACCCAAAGACCCAATATAACCTCTTGGACCACTTGAATAAAACCCCTATAGAAATATTCATCTTTGAGTTGCTTTGCCTATCCCTTGAGCATAAGGCCATCCTAGACAAAACTTTGCTTGAATCCTCCTTTCCTACGAACCTAAATGTTAATCAATTCCAGGCCATGGTGGGACACTTAGCTACCACTAATCATGTTACATTCACTGAGCATGACTTGCCTTCACATAGACCTAACCACAATGATCCCTTGCACCTCAAAGTATTCATCAATAAACATAAGATCTAATGAGTCTTGGTAGACAGTGGAGATGGATTGAATATATGTCCTTTGAAATTTGTCGTGATACTCCAATATTTAAAAGCATGTGTGGATCCAACTAAGAAAATTGTTATCAAAGCCTATGACGATGTAGAACGCTCCTCTAAGGGTGTAATCACACTTCCCATGTGAGTTGGGCTTACTATTTTAGATACCGTGTTTCAAGTGTTAGATCTGGACCTCCCCTACAATCGCATCCTTGGCCACCCATGGATTCATGCCATAAAGGCCATCTCATCCACCTATCACCAATGCATCAAGTTTCCCTACAACAAAATAGAAATCACCATAGTCGGTGATCCTAATGCTTTCCAATATTGTATCCATTTGAGGTAAACACCTCTACATCAAGTGCCCATTAATAGGGGAATTCCACCTTCCACCTCACCTTAGTATATCGATCCTTCCACACTATGAAAATCTAAGACTAGATTCATTCTACCTCTCAACCGTAAGGTCCAGATTCATGACAAATAATGAGGAGTGTATAAAATGGAGAGCTCATATTACATTGGTAAGATGCCAGTATCCCCAAAGTCTCACAGAAAGCCTAGCCCAATCAAACCTAAGGATATCCTTTGTGCTGCCCCCACCACCTTCACTAAGTGGGGAGAATTAAGCAAAGAAAATGTAAGTGAGGATATCTCTAATTGGCTCTACAAAGATGAGGAAGAAGTCAAGAATGTGCAATTACCAGTAGAACAATATGGGAAAGGATATGAATTCGTAAAACAACAAGGATATGACAGACATAGTGGACTTGGTCCAAACAAAAATGGAAGGACATAACCCATACAACCAAGCATGCTATCTTGCAACAAAGGGTTAGGGTACACATCACAAAGAGGGAATGATCCTAGTACTAAGTTTCTATTGGGTAAGGATGCAAGTGCTTCTAAAGACATTGAGACATCAAGGAACCCTCCCGAACCTGAACCTTCTCAACCTAACTTAGCCAAGGGCTTTACCTGGTTTAGCATCTTCTAGGATCCTGATAATACCTCTATATGCACCATAGCCACATTATCCCTGAGATATACCAATGCCAATGATGACTTACCTTTAGTCCACCCCAACTCATTGATTGGGACTAATAGGCACCACCAAGCCTGGATCTATTCAAAAATGACAAAGCTATTGTTGAGTTTATGGGACTCCGAGAAGGAATATCAAGAGGGGATCATAAAGTTGGGTACATCATGGATCTTGACAACTTAGCATACTTTAGAGAGTCTACTCCACCCTCCAGTCACAAAAGTGAACAAAGTAATACAAACAAGTCTCTAGGTGAAAACTGCAAGGCGCCTCTAGAACACAAAAAAAGTAAAAATAAAGGATGCATTCGAGGGTGAAAACCTCTTTGAGGCACCCAAGGATGGAGCTTTGGAAGTGCTCCCCATGACCCAAGAAAAATCACCACTGTTGCTGGAGAAATCGATAGAGACCAACATTGGTACTGATGATAATCCCAAGATTGTCCACCTTGCAGAGTCATTGATAGAAAAAGAAAAACCTGAGTTTTTAGCTTTCTTCTTAGCAAGGCAAATCAGCTTCACTTGGTCATACGCTGACATGCCTGGGCTTGATCCTCAGCTAGTTCTACACCATTTGCCACTGCTTCCAAATGCCAAACCGGTAAAGCAAAAGTTAAGGAAGATGCATCCACAAATTACAATCTTGGTCAAGGAAGAACTAAAGAAACCACTAGATGTCAGTTTCATTCGACCTATATACTATCTAGAATGGGTCTCTAATCTAGTACCAGTCACCAAACCAAATGGGCAAATCAAAATTTGTGAAGATTTCAGAGATTTGAGAAAGGCTTGTCCAAAAGATGATTTCCAATTACCAAACATTGATATTATAGTCGACCTCATGACAAGCTATGAGATGATTTCACTCATGGATGGATTTTCAAGTTACAATCAAATTAGGCTAGCCCCCAAAGACTAGTACAAAATAGCTTTCACTTGTCCATGGGGCACTTATTGTTGGAATGTCATGCCCTTCGACCTTAAAAATGCTGGAGCCACATATCAACGAGCCATGACAACAATATTTCATGACTACATGCATACGTTATGGAAGATTATATGGATGACCTACTAACCAAATCAGTTACAAGGTATAGTCATTTGTGTTAGAAACAAGGTAGATAACTGAGAGGGGGGTGAATCAGTTATCTTTAATATTTTAACTTTCTTTCTTTCTTTAACAAATAGTGCATCTTTAAAACTTATAAGCATACATAACCATGAAAGCAGAAATAAAATCAACACACATAACACAATGATTTTTACGTGGAAAACCCTATTAAGGGAAAACCCATGGGGTGACTAACCCAAGATTGTATTCCCTGTTAAAAGAATAAAAAGTAAAAAAATGGCACTTGCCAATTAGGGCTCACTGCCCGAGCACACTACTCACAAGAGGCACACTGCATACAAGAGACTTACTGTCTACAATGTTTATGGAAGGTAACCAAGTGCTTGAACTAATGAGAGGCATCCACATATGCTGAGGTTCAGTTTCGGTTAGGCTCTATATACTGATCTACTGCACTTCATTCTTCCTCTGCTTTAGTGCTATTGTTCTGTCACATATCAGACTTGTATTGCTGCTTCCACTCTGCTCTCTGCCTTATCTCGCACACTATTTCCACACACACTACTTCATACCAAAATCCATCTGGTATATATATCCGCACCAAGGATTTCAACATCTTTCTAGTCAATAACCGGAATACTTAAGATATTTCCAAGACACTGATATGTCGACTGAATCCATGCTTAATATGTGATGCATGTCAAAGACATAGACCTAGAAGTCATCAATCATGTCGGACAACCATGAATGATTCCTCAAAAAGCTTGATCACCATCAGTTTCTCATCTGGATTAAAGTCTGTTGCTCTGTCAGTCAGTTCTTCCTTAGTCTACTCTGCCTATCAGGAACCCAACACTTAGATGCTCATATCTTTTCACTCATTCATTATTGGAGGATCAATCTCTAGAATATAGTAGACATGATACTCCTATTAACTTTCCCAAGTCCACACTTTGCTAAGTTACACCCTCTAAGAGATCTGGACCTGATTATCAGACCTTGTTGCATGCTCTATCCTTGTTCATTGGACCAAAACATTCTTCAATCTGTCTTTTGGTAGAGACATACTATGTGCTGCGGATGTGTGAGATAAACTTTGTTGCCATCAATGACAACATTCATGAAGCCACACAGTGTCTCTTGCCAACAATCTCCCCCTTTGGTATTGATGGCAACACTTAGTGAAAAATGACTAAGTGTCGTAGCAAACTCCCCCTTGGCTGATGCTCTGTCTTATGTACACTTTTACCAGAGCTCCCCTTTAGCTGGATTCCACATTTTTCACTACTTCTCACTCCCCCTTTGACATCAATGACAAAGGGTGGAATCCGTACATCAAAATTTACAAAAATCAACCTATATATAGCCGCATAAGTATATATACATGTTATACTTACATATACTTAAGTATATCTGCAAAAGTGGTCTTCAACTGGACAAATTTTGTTGCCCAACTCTGTTTCATGCTATCCAAAATTGAGATGTGACCACTCAACAAAAATGCAAAAGCTTCTGCCCTTCTCAAGTCTGTCGGATCACTAGTCCGGGATGTGGTCAGAGCATCAGTTAAGGCCTCATGCATGGCCTCTAACTTGGGCATAATTATCCCTCTTAGGTCATTCATCCTACTTATTATATTCTTCCTCTCCTTTTCAAGCTTCTTTATTTCATTTATAATGGCGATGGCCTGGCACTCTTGATTCATTATAGATGTGGTGAGGGGATCAAAGTTTTGAGATAAACTTGACAATTTATCTTCTTGTTCTTTTACCTTCTTTTCAATATCCTCTGTCACTTTAGACCAGGATAGACAAAATTTATATATTTCTCCACCATCTTTAAGAGCATTTTCTAGGCTCTTTATGACAATATCTAGGGTCCTCCTATCATTAGTTATGAGTCCCTGCACTTCAGTGAATCTCTTTCCCAAAAATTCTTTCTGGACTTTCTCTTTTGCCTGTGTATGAGGAAAAATTGATTAAATCAAAACTAATAAAACCAAAAACCCAATAACATAAAGAGAATCGATCTAAATAAAAGCCATTAATAATGATTAATGAAACGTGAAAGCTTTTACCAAGATTTGTATTGTTCCCTTTGGATTGAATGTGGATTGCTCAATATTGCTGTGAAACCATAGATGCAACAAGCAAGTGTAGTGCTCAAAAGATCAATGTTAAGAGATTCTAAAGTTGCTCAATCGATGCGATGTATGCTCAAAGCGCTGTTAAGTATGCCTGAGAATAAGTGATCGAAGAGAGGTAATGAAGGAGATGAGGGGGGTTTATATAGATTTCAACAGAGATCGATCAATGGTCCAGATAATTCAAAAGAATCGACGGAGGAGAACAGTTGAGGAATGTGCAATGAATAAGAAGAAGACAAGTGTCACACAAACGCTATTTTATTTGAGTTAAACACTTTCTTTTCTAAAGATAAGACATGCTTTTCATAAATTAGAAAGCTTTTTTCTAATTTAAGAGAAATTGATAAAAACAAGGTTGAGTGAATAGATAACTCCACTTAAGATTTGCTTTTACATGATTTGAGAGAAATTAAATAATAAATTATTTAATTGTGTGTGCATGGAGAAGAAGACTTATTTTTAGAAGATTTGAAAGATATTTGTAGATAAGAAAGCAAATTAAATAAATAAATTTATTTAATTGTTGTGCATGATTTTGGAAGAATAAATAAGACATTTGATTTATTTTATTTTTGGAGATTGAGAGGATTTAAATAAATTTGATTTGATTTATTCAAATTTGGAAGAATGAATTTGATTTAATTAAATAATTAGGAATTATTTAATTGTTTGGATAAGATAGAATTTGTGATGAATTAATTAAATAATGGGATTTATTTAATTAATGGAGACTTGAGATTTGGAAATAAGATAATGATTTAATTAAATAATTAAAATTATTTAATTGTGGAAGAATAATAGAGGAATTTGATTTAATTAATTAAATAATGAGGATTTATTTAATTAATGTTGAATTTTTGAGTTTTGGAAGAATTTGGTGAAATTAATTAAATAATTAGATTATTTAATTAATGTTGAAATGTAGGTGACTGGAAGAAATGACGAAATGCGAGTAGTGCGATGACTTGGTCATTTTAGGTTGTCTACATTTTGCCCCTCTTTGATGCAATGTAGTTTGTAGCGTTGTGTCAAAGGAAATAATTGTTGAAGATGTGATACAATTTATTGATGCCCTAGTGTAGGTAGCTGCCCCAGCGTAGCTAGTGTAAGGTGCCCCCTCGAGAGGAAAGACATGGAAGTGACAGAAGAACTATGTTGACACTCAACTAGAAGATTTTGTTGGAGATAGGCGAGGTTGAATAGAAGAAAGTGGAGATAGAAAAGAACATAAGAGAAAGACTGTTCATTGATCTTTGCTAGAAAACTATATAAGGCCATGGGTAAATGGATGGGTAAATGATGAGCTTGTTGCATTGGTTTCACAAATGTTTATAAAGAGCAATCCTTATTTTTGATATAGCACATGGATAGTCCACCACCAAGGTATAAAAGACTAAGGTGCAGTGATATCCGAGTGTGTGGACGTTGACTCTGCAAGCAAGTGGTTTGAACTTAGATCCCTTAGACATAATATAACCTTGTTGGAACATGTGAATGAGCCATAGTCTTGAACATAAAATAAACTTTAATACATATAAATGTAAGAAGAATATTAATATGTAAGATGCTAGGTCGTAACACACAAGATAAATATAATGCTAAGAAAGATGCTAAAGATCATTCCTCAAACACGGCACACAAAAAGCAATGACTATGCCCCCAATCTATACTGCATCACAACATACCAAGATTATAGATAAATCAAGGTAGTCTTGAATAGGTATTGGAAAAGGAACAAAAAGATAAACCAAAAAGTAAATTGACTGACTTACAAAGTAAACATACAGCCAACATATTCTCTTGCCAAAGAGGTTTCTCAGGATAGATTGGGTAGGAAAGATAACAACCTTATCGTAGGAACTCTGTGTCCGTTGAAGGGTGCTATCTACCTAAAAAGACAATGTCTTGCTGTGGGAAATGCCACATGTCGTAGGAGATGCATGTGTTGGTCTCGACAATGGAACACTCTACAGAAGACAAGCTTGTTGATCTAAGGCTTTGGTTAAGCGGGACTTAGCTGATGTTGGAAATCGGTATGCTGGATAGTAGATGACTCTAGAAGTAGGCCTCTTTGCTTTAGGTTTGTTAAGGACTTTTGCTTTGAAAGGATGTGGGTGCTTGCTACTTGAGTTAGTCAAGTCGAGGCGAAATGGATTTTTGACAGATGGAAGACCAGAAAGGTGACACTCTAATGGATTGGGGTGGGTGGAGAATGATGGATCGTGTGTGCCTGAGTACTAGATACATCCTTCGTATTCCAGACTGCCTACATACCCTGTATCCACGGAATCAAGGCACATTACGATGAAAGATGAAAAATGATAAATATGTAGTTCTGGATAGAGTGATGAAATGGGTCAAGGTGGAAGGGGGAGATCTTATGTACCTGAGTATTGGAAACTTCCTTCATATTCCAGACTGCCTACATACCCATATCCATGGGATCAAGGTACTTTAAGATTGAGAAGATGATAATATGTAGTTCTGGTGATTATGATGATGTAGGAAAAGTGTTGGAGAAAAGATAACAGCCTTATCATAGGAGCGATGTGTCCGTTAAAGGGTGTTATCTGCGGAAAGGAGAAAGATTAAAGAGCGTGTTGTGAACCACGAACAAGGAACCAATCCTAGACCTAAGTTAAGGAAAGATTTGCCCCCATTTCGGTAGAGGAATTTGTATGGATGATTGATGAAGAAGACCTAGAAAGTTGTGACCTAGGACTAGACAGTGTAAACTGTTGACGCAGATCAAGATGCGGGATGACGACGAGGGACATTGACAAATTTCCAAGCTATACTAGATAAGGAGATGGAAATGCAAATAGGGTCAATGGTTTTATTATGGATGGATGGAAAGGCGTGCTTTGTGCACTAGACATGGAGTGGACAGGACTCGATAGACGATGGATGCTGACTCTACACATAGCGCCTATTTGCCAAGTTTTCACTATGGTACTTATCCAAGGCGCTTGTTTGCCAGGTTTTCACCAGAGGATGGAATTTTTTTGGATTTTGTTTTGTTTTGTTTTGTTTTTTTTTTGTTTTTTTTGTTTTTTTTGGAATACTCTGAGGATCAGGCGTAGAACTTCTTGAGATGGACACTGTTAAGTGGCTCATCTAGAGGAATGCCGTTAGGTGTAGCTAAAGTATAAGCTCCTGATCCATATGCTGCTGTCACAATAAAGGGACCTAACCAATTAGGCTCAAACTTGTCCTTCTTTTCTCGATCTGCTTGATTTCTTTGATTCTCTTTGAGTACAAGATCACCAACTTGAAACTGTCTTTCCTTGATCTTTTTGTTGTAATTATGCTTGAGGCAGTTTTGATAGACATGGAGATGGTTAAGTACGGCACGGCGCCTTTCATCTAGTAGTTCCAGGTCAGCTAATCTGGAAGTGCGATACTCCTCTCCACCGATCAGGTCCTACATGGATACTCTGAGGGATGGGATCTCGACCTCTATAGGTAGGATGGCTTCAGAGCCATAGACCAAGGCATAGGGTGTGGCACCAGTTGGTGTTCTGATACTAGTGCGGTAGGCCCATAGGGCGGGATTGAGTTGCAAGTGCCAATCACGACCAGCTTCATTGACTATTTTCTTGAGGATTTTGAGGATGGTTTTATTAGAAGCCTCAGCTTGGCCGTTACTTTGCAGATAGTAGGGAGTTGAAAAGTGATGTTGGATATTGTATTGTGTGCACAAGGCACGAACATCTTGATTCTTGAATGGTCTCCCATTATCAGTGACAATGGCTTGGGGAATACCATACCGACATATGAGGTAGTTTAGGATAAACTTGGCTATTTGCTTACTAGTGATATAGGTCATAAGAATGGCTTCCACCCACTTTGTGAAATACTCAGTGGTGATAATGATAAACTTGTGGCAATTGGAGGAGGAAGGGTGGATTTGTCCTACGAGGTCAAGACCCCATTGAGAAAAAGGCCATGGAGTTGTCATAGGTTGTAATTCATGAGCTGGTGCGTGAATCAAATCTCCATGCTACTGGCATTGTAGACACTTCTTAGCAAACTGTGTAGCATCTTGCTCTATTGTAGGCCAATAATAACCTATTCTGAGTATCTTCTTAGCAAGATTAGGACCGGTAGAATGTGTGCCACAGACACCTTCGTGTATGTCTCATAAGGTAGCTTCGGCTTCTTCCGCATTAAGACATCGTAAGAGGATACCATCGAGACTCCGGTGATATAGTGTATCACCCAGAATGATGTAATGGGAGGATCGACGGATAAAGGTTTTGTGTTGGATGGATGATAGGTCAGGGGGAAAGGTTTTGTTCTTAAGGTATTCATAGATATCTTCGTACCATGGGGAATTGGGACCAACAAGTTTGCAGATGATTTCAGTAACAGGAACATCGACAGCTGGTATCAACAATTGCTTGATCAAGAATTCACATTTCTGTGTATTAGCAGGCATGTCAATCAGTGACCCGACAGAAGCCATAGAATCTGTAGCCTTGTTATGCTCTCTTGGAATTTGCTCAAATGTAATGCTAGAAAAGTGTGGTTTGTAGGCATCCACTAGTTGCTTGTAGGGGACGAACTTTTCATCCTTTGTTTGGTACTCATCCCTGACTTGGCGAATGACTAGCTGTGAGTCTCCATATACTTGTAATTCTTTGATGTCCCATTGAACTGCTATATTGAGACCTATGAGGAGTGCTTCATACTCGGCTATGTTGTTGGTGCAAGGGAATGCAAGCTGATATGACTTTGGAATGTAGTCATTTTGAGGTGTGATGAACAAGATGTCAGCCCCTGATCCATGCTGTGTGTAGGAACCATCAAAGTACAACTTCCACATTATTAAGTTGGAAAGAGTGAATAGATTCTCATCTGGAAAGTCTGCTACCATAGGGTGTGTATCTTGCATGGGTGCTTCTGCTAATTGATCTACTAGAGCTTATCCTTTGATTGCTTTACGATCCACATATTCAATGTCGAACTCACTAAGGATCATGACCCATTTAGCTAGTTTGCCTGTAAGAGCTGCTTTTGCTAGTAGATACTTCAAGGGATCGATTTTGGCTATAAGATTTGTGTGTTGGTTCAACATGTAATGCCGCAACTTTTGGGAGCGAACACTACTACTAAACAAGCTCTTTCCACTGGTGAATAATTGAGTTCATATCCCACCAAGGTTCTACTGATATAGTAAATTGCATGCTCTTTTCCTATTTCATCATGTTATGCTAGCAAGGCCCCTAGAGTTGAAGTTGTAGTTGAGATGTATAATATCCAAGGTTTATCAGCAACTGGTGGAACCAATACAGGAGGTGTAGCTAGATACTCTTTGAGCTGATCAAATGCTGCTTGACACTTATAATTCCATTAATGACATTTATCCGCTAGCTGTGAGATGAAACGCCTAATGGATTGCAACCTTCCTTGGAGGCTCCTTAATGCTTTTAGGTTCTTTGGTGGAGGCATCTCTATTATAGCCTTTACTTTTGCTAGATCTACTTCAATACCTTGACGAGAAATAATGTAACCCAATAGCTTCCCTGATGTTACACCGAAGACACACTTCTTTGGATTGAGGCGCACTTGATATTTCTCAAGCCTGTCAAAGATTTGTCCGAGAACCTGTATGTGATCTGCCCTAGAAGATTTAGCTAGTATGTCATCCACATAGTCCTCCATGATGTGATGAAAGAGGTCATGGAATATCACTGTCATTGCTCCCTGATAGCTTGCTCCTACGTTCTTTAGACCAAATGGCATGACACACCAACAATAGTTACCCCACGGACAAGTAAAGGTTGTTTTATGCTGATCTTCCTTTGCTATCCTTATCTGATTGTGGCCAGAGAATCCGTCCATGAGAGAAAGCATTTCATGACCTGCTGTCAAGTCTACTATAATATCAATGTTTGGTAATGGAAAATCATCTTTGGGACATGCTTTATTTAGATCTCTAAAATCATTACACATGCGGATGTGCCCATTGGGTTTAGACATAGGTACAATGTTTGATACCCAGTCTAAATAATCAATAGGTCGTATGAACTTTGCATCTAACAGCTTTTGTATTTCCACTTTTACCAAGAGAGCTATCTGTGGGTGCATCTTTCTCAACTTTTGCTTGACTGGTTTCACTTTTGGATCAACTATGAGATAATGAACTACTAGCTTAGGGTCTAGCCCTGGCATATCAGCATAGGTCCACACAAAGTTGATGGTTCTCTGTAAGAAGAATGTGTTAGGATTCTTGTGCTCTGTTTCTGATAATGATGCTGCTAGGAATGTGGTCTTTGGATTTTGCTCTGTGCCAAGGTTTATCTCTATAGAATCTTCCACTAGGAGAGCTGACTTCTCTTGATACTTAGATGGTAGGGGAAGGTCAAATCCTCCATCCTCAGGTGCCATAGTTAGGTTTTCACCTTTGGATACGTCCTTTGTTTTTACTATTTTGTGATCAGGAGTTGCCATAGTGTGGTTTTCACCTAGAGATCTTTCTTTATTTTTACTTTTGCGACTGGAGGATTTGGCATTCTCACCAAAATAAGTTGTTGGCTCTAGTTCCATTACAAAACCTACCTTATGATCACCAAGAGGGATACCTTCCCGAAGTCCCATGAACTTAGCTAAAGCTTCATCATTCTGAAATACATCTATTACAGGGGACCCTTGTTGGTCCCAATCGATAAGTCCAGGGTAGACAAGTATTACATTCTGGGTGTTTGTGGTGGAGGTTAAGGATACGGAGGATAGCGTAAAAATGGAGGATTCTGCGAATAGGTTGGTCATGTGGAGGGAAGAGTCATTGATGATATCCTTTGTAGACGTCGAATCGATGGGAAAAGTGTTAGCTACCTCATCGAGGATATACTTGATGTCTAAGGTGTGTGGTACCTTCTTACCAAATCCTAATCCCTTCCTGTCTAGCTTCTTTGTCACAACAATGGGTTCCATAGTTCCTTGATTCTATTTCCCAAGGCCACCTTTGCCTTTATAGCCCACATTTTTTACTATTCTGAAGCCATTTCCATATTGCTTGACTGGTATTGTGACTGGTTCTTTCTCCTTATAGAGCTAAGAAGAAATATCCTCAATAGTTTCCTCTTCCAATAACCGTCCATGTTGGAATTGGGTTAGGAATGTTGGGGGAGGAATAGCTGCTTTTTTAGTTACTTTGGCAATGGGTGGTTAGTCGTAAGATTTTGGAGATAAAGGCATCCACCCTACACAACAAGATTTTGAGATATCATAAGATCCAAAGCCTATATCACAGATGTGGGCCTTGATCTCAGGTAGAGGATTTGGGTTACTTGTAGAGGTTGGCGTTAGAGTTTCAGGATCAACATATAGTGGGGATTCAAGGGATTTTTCATTGTTAGGCACCTAGTTGCAATTCTTATAACTGCCTTGCAAGACACGACAGAATTCAAAAGGATTGGGGTCTCTTGGGATAGTGATCTTCGTACCATTGTATGGGAACTTTAGAGATTGATGATACATGGAGGGAACAACTTTCATTGCATGGATCCATGGGCAGCCTAGGATAATGTTGTAAGGTAGTTCAATATCAAGGACTTGACACCTGGTTTCAAGCATGACAGGGCCCAGTTGTCTAGGCAAGTGGATAACACCTTCTGAACGGCGTTTAACATCATCATATCCCTTGATTGTAATATTTTGATCATTGTTGACATGATCCTCAGAGTATCCCAATTGCTTAAGTAACTTTAAAGAACAAATGTTGAGACCAGCACCACCATCTATGAGGATGCATTTGATTTTGTGCTTATGGATGAGAACTTCAATATGGAGGGCATCATTGTGACAAGGATCATGGGATGGGAGATCTTTCTTTGAGAAGACCACATTGTAGGGTGAAGCAATGTTACCTACTATAGCTTGGAAATCTATGACTGCTATGTTGTTGGGAACCGAAGACTCTTGGAGGGCTTTTTCTAGCACTACTCTATGTGCAGGTGAGGACCGTAGAAGGTCCAAAATAGAGATCTGTGCTGGTGTTTTCCCTAAATGTTCGACAAGATTATAATCAGATTGAGCCGAAAGACTGGGTGTGGGGTCACGAATGGTGATACGACCACGGTGAGTTGTAACAGCGCAATCTGTAGATTTGCCTTTGATTGTGAGGGTAGACACTTGACTCTCTTCAAAACAACCTACAATGGAATCAAAGGAAGTGGAAGCATGATTGATACCTTTACCTCTATCCTACAGAGGAGGTGGACCATGATGAGGGAATGGTTCCTTGTACATATCGAGATCCTTGTTCGTGTGTTGAACTGGTGATTCATTCTCAAAAGTGATTTGATTACCTTCGATGAGGTTTTGGATTAGGTGCTTGAGCTTCATGCAAGATGCGGTTTGATGTCCTTTGCTCCTATGGAATTCACAGTATTCATTTTCTCTATACCGCGTAGTTTTGTAAACAGGTTCACCATATGGGGGAGCATCTGGTAAGGTGATGAGTCCTTTCTGTAAGATCTGTTGTAGGACTGACTCTATAGGCACTCCCAAGGGAGTGAATTGATGTTGCGGTAGGTAATCTTGTTGAGGTCGCTCTTGCTATCGTTGTTGTTGATTTTGATATGGTTGCCACTGTTGTTGCTGTTGTTGAGGTGGAGCTTGACTTGGTTTGGAGAGTTGCAATGGTGTTTGCAACGTTTGGACATGTTTGGAATCGACCACCCCATCGTTGACCACATTTTTGTTCTTGTTCCAAAACTTGGGTTTATCATTCGATTGTTGATGAGGAGCGTTGTCTTTCATTTCTTTGAAGATTTTGACCACACCCTTAGCAATGAGGGCCTTTTCAATGTTGATTCCCTTGTATGTGATTTCGTCAAAGGTTGTAGCACTAAGAATTTGCAAATGGAAACCTATCTCTTGGTTGAGGTTTTGCACAAATATGCTAACAAGTTGTTTCTCAGGAATCTTGAAAGGGAATTTGCTAGCCATTTGTCTCTATCATTGGAGGAAAGAAATGAAAGTTACACCATTTTTCTATTTATTGTTGCATAGATCGGTCATGGAAATCTCATGCTCTGTGTTGTAAGAAAAATGGGTGGCAAATTTCTCTGCTAGCTCGTTGAAAGACTTGATACCCATAGGTAAGTGTGAGAACCATTCTATAGCTTGACCTCCAAGACTACGAGGACAGAGACGCATAAGATATGTGTCGTTATGTGAGACCTTGAAGCAAGCAAGATATAATTCCCTGAGATGGTCTTTTGGGTCACCTTTTCCTTTGTATTTATCGAACTTGGGAATAGTGAAATTTTGAGGAAAAGGGATCATTGGTAATGACCGATTAAAAGGATAAGGACACACTTCCTCTAAAGAGAAGGTCTTCTTGGTGTGGCCAAACATAAGATCAGAAAGCTGTTGTTACACTTCCGCAATTTTTAGCTCCATCGCTGTGGGAGGAGTTGGAAGCATCTCCTATTGTCCAAGAAGTGGTTGTTGATGCCCATATGGAAGATTGTAGTGTAAGCCATGAACATTGGTGTTATAAGGGTCATAATATTGGTTGGGGTCGTATGCGTTGTACGTTGGGTTGAGATTGGGTTGGAATTGGATGCTTTGATGAGGAGGAGGTGGGGGTGGCGCTAGGTAAGAATGTTGGCTTTGCGATGGTTGGAGAAAAGAATTGGGTGGAGGAAAGCTAAAGTGTGTTTGATTAGGTTGCGATGGCGGCACATAGCTTTGGGAAAATTGATGTTGGGAATGCTGAGGGTGGCTAGGCAATGTGTGAAAGAAATTTAGCGAGGATGAACGTAATGGAGGAGGGACATAGGTAGAAGTGATTTGCGATGGTTGAGGTTGATTGAGGATGAGAGTAGAAGAATTTTTTTTGGGGGGGGGCTGCATGACTCTAATTGGTTGAGAGACATGGGGGTTTGATGATATGGGAGGTGGCATGTGTTGAGACCCTTGTTGCATGGCTACATAGTTGTTCCCTGGATTGTAATTTGGTGGAAAACCTATTCGTGATGGGGTAACCAAGATTCCACTTGTGATTGGTGTGGACACTTTAGGAGGTGGTTGCATATTCGATCGAGCTAAGGTGGCTTGCTTAGCTAACTCCACTTGTCGTTGGATAGTTTCTTGTTGATTTTTGTAGATCTCCATAGGAGTCAGAAGTGGTGATATGGCCCTCTCTCCTATTGGGTTTTGAAAAAGGGGATTCCTATACTACGAGCTTTGCTCAGGTAAGGGCGTGGTCACAGTTGACATGGTTTGGACCACCTGTATGGTGTCTTGGGTGTTGCTAGGCTTGCTAAGATTGGATAGATCAAAATCTTTGGGTAATTTAGCTCCTTGCTCTACTAGCAAGCGAAAGAAATGATCTTGGTTCTCGGTAAGGATTTTGTCAATGGCAGCTATGACCCTAGGATCTTGCATGAATTCATCAAGATCTTGCTCATCTTCTTGAGAGGATTGACCTATTTTAAAGTGTCACTCTTCTTGAGATGGGGCTAGATCTACAGTATAACCTTGTGGGACAAAATTGGGAGGCAAGCCGGTGGTGTATTGGGGTGTACTTACCAAAAGGACCGTACCTTCTTGGGAATTGCTTGGTTGGTCGGCGTGCAGCATGCTGGGAGAATTGGTAGATCTTTCCGCGGGTGTTCTAGGAGTGACCTTGGGAGTAATGTTGAGATGACCCGATTGTGGTGTGTGAGGCAACTTGCGCTTCCTAGGGACAACTTGCTTGGACTTCATAGTTTGCTGGAGCCTAGTGGTTACCATGGAATACACTAGGACAAGAAAGGCAATGCTGGGTTTCTGCTTGTGCTTTGAAAAAGACAAACTTTAATGCACAATGTATTGCACCAAAGGCACTATACTGTTTGACCAGAGGCGCAGGACTGTGCAACCAAAAGCGTGCTACTGTGATGCCAAAGGCGATGGACTGAGCTACCAGAGGTGAGTTACTGCTATGCCAAAGGTGAGCTAAGGTTACCAAAAGTGAGCTACTGATATATCAAAGGCGCTGAAGTAGAGTTTGCCAGAGGCGAGGTACTGCTATACCAAAGGTGATCTACTATACTACCAAAGGTGAGCTGCTGTAATACCAGGGGCACTGAAGTAGTGTCTGATGCCTCTAAAAGGCAAAATTTTGATAGATTGGTTTTGTTTCTGATTGGATTTGTTTGGCAAGAGAAAACACAGCAAACAAGTGGTCAGAAACAAGGACTGACACAATAGATAGTGTATGTTCAAGGCTCACAAAAAACCCAATGTTTCCACAGGTATGAGACAGTTGCAAAAAAAAATTAAGCACTTTTTTATCCCTAGAGACAAGGCTTCATTGCAGTAGATCAGCTCACAGCTTAATACTCCGTCGATAAAAATATCATTCCATAAAGGTGTTAGATATTTAATATCTTTGTGAGAGATGATAGGTAGGGATATCTCACCCTCCCCTTGGAAAGCTCAAGTAGGTCACAAGAGCTTTATGGCCAAGGGAATACTATCTCTTCTCAAGGGAGCCAATGGTGAGTGTCTTAAGGGCTTAAATCGATTCCCCTTGCACTGATGATTACCGCAATGTTTGGAGGTAGGTCAGGTAGTCTCTATCTAGAATGGTTCTTAGTAACTTTGAGGGACCAACACCTTACGAGTAATGCAATAAGCTACTAAAAGCTTTAACCAATCCTACTAAGAGTATCAAACACTTCACTCAATGTGAAAATCACTTTCACAAAGAGCTAGTACACCTCTTTTCAGTTTGGCACCACAAGGTAAGGCTGACGTCGGTTAGGACTTGGCTTTCGCCTTATCCCTCTTATATAGCGGTTCAAAGGAAAACTCCACTTAGGGTCATCCCTTTTGGATGAAGCGCAATCCAAAAGCAGGCCCTTCTAAAGGAAGTACTGAAATGTAAGAGCAAGCACGTCAAACAAAGGTTTAATTGTCTCGTTATAAGAAAAATAAGGTGCAACTAAATTAGGCACACACACGTTTGTAGTTGTCAATTGTCCCTTATGAAATTGAAGTGTTTGGCATTCATGTCCATTGTCCCTTAGAAAATTGAGGTGTTTTCACATACATGTCCATTGTCCCTTAAGAAAGCAATATTCCTAAGACTTAGATTGCCAAAATGATTTGTTCAATTATCCCTTAAGAAGGCAATATGTGTCTAAGACTTAGTGCAATAGTTTGAGATTTTTTCAATGCTCGTCCTGCATGAACGTGTTAGAGAAACCCATTTGCTCTGTGTGAGTGATACGAAGCTGCAACAGTTTGATTAGCTCCACCAAAACTCAAATAGTTAGCCAAAAATAAATTAATTGACCAAAAGCGCTGAACTTGTTAGGTGAAAAAATGAGGAATATGAAAAAATCTAATAATAATAATTAGGTATAGAAGATTGAATATTATGATCAGATTTTATATGAAATTCTATGCAATTTCAAAAAAAAGTTTGTGAAACTTGAGTAAATTTTGCACAAGTTATGACCATTTGAAGTTTGTAAAGAAGGGTTGACTTTGACTGAATGTACCTGATAAATCTGATAAAATTACCTCAAAATTTTTTCACCATAGAAAATTTGGGAGAACTGGCTTTCCAACGCCACTAGTCTCGTGAAAATCTGACTCTATATGCAAAAGATATGCCCGATTTTGTGAAATTGCTAAAAATAGGCAAAAAAAAAAGCAAGGATGGGTTAAAAATAGGGATGCGGATTGAGATCTGTTTTTATTGAAATTTGTGCACTTCTTGCAAAAACTAAGAGATATCTAGATAGAATTTTGATGTTTTTGACAAAACCCAGAAATCTTTTAAGCTCAAGTTACACAGTTATGCCTGATTTCATGAAATCGCTAAAAATAGGCCAAAAAAAAGTAAAAAAAAAAGCATAGGCTAAAAATAAGAACACGGATTGAGATCTATTTTTCTCAAAATCTGTGCACTTCCTGCAAAAAATAAGAGATACCCAGAGAGGATTTTGATGTTTTTGACAAAACCTAGAAATCTTTTGAGCTAAAGTTATTCCATTTGAATGCTCAACACCTATTCTCTCAAAGTAGTGAATAAGAATCTTTAGATTTTCTGTATTGTGATTGCGCTTTTCCGTACCTAGCTTCCAAAAAAATCAAATTTTTCTAGAAAAAAACAAGGTTAGTGGGTCCCACTGGGCGTGCCAGAATGTGTATGAGAAAAAATCGATTAAACTAAACCAATCAAAAACCCAATAACATAAAGAGAACCGATCTAAATAAAAGCTATTAATAATGATTAATGAAACGTGAAAGCTTTTACCGAGATTTGTATTATTCCCTTTAGATTGAATGTGAATTGCTCAATATTGCTGTGAAACCATAGTTGCAACAAGCAAGTGTAGTGCTCAAAAGATCAATGTTAAGAGATCGTAAAGTTGCTCAATCGATGCGATGTATGCTCAAAGCGCTGTTAAGTATGCCTGAGAATAAGTGATCGAAGAGAGGTAATGAAGGAGATGAGGGAGGTTTATATAGATTTCAACAGAGATCGATCAATGGTCCAGATAATTCAGAAGAATCAACGGAAGAGAATAGTTGAGGAATGTGCAATGAATAAGAAGAAGACAAGTGTCACACAAACGCTGTTTTATTTGAGTTAAACACTTTCTTTTCTAAAGATAAGACATACTTTTCATAAATTAGAAAGCTTTTTTCTAATTTAAGAGAAATTGATAAAAATAAGGTTGAGTGAATAGATAACTCCACTTAAGATTTGCTTTTACATGATTTGAGGGAAATTAAATAATAAATTATTTAATTGTGTGTGCATGGAGAAGAAGACTTATTTTTAGAAGATTTGAGAGATATTTGTAGATAAGAAAGCAAATTAAATAAATAAATTTATTTAATTGTTGTGCATGATTTTGGAAGAATAAATAAGACATTTGATTTATTTTATTTTTAGAGATTGAGAGGATTTAAATAAATTTGATTTGATTTATTCAAATTTGGAAGAATGAATTTGATTTAATTAAATAATTAGGAATTATTTAATTGTTTGGATAAGATAGAATTTGTGATGAATTAATTAAATAATGGGATTTATTTAATTAATAGAGACTTGAGATTTGGAAAGAAGATAATGATTTAATTAAATAATTAAAATTATTTAATTAAGTGGAAGAATAATAGAGGAATTTGATTTAATTAATTAAATAATGAGGATTTATTTAATTAATGTTAAATTTTAGAATTTTGGAAGAATTTGGTAAAATTAATTAAATAATTAGATTATTTAATTAATGTTGAAATGTAGGTGATTGGAAGAAATGATGAAATGCGAGTAGTGCGATGACTTGGTCATTTTAGGGTGTCTACACTGCCGATTCCTCCAAAGAATCAAAATGGGTGCTAACAGAGTTAACTAGAGATTTCAAGTTACTAGATGAAGAGGCCGAAAGATCCTTTTGGAAGGATGGCATGATCTTCTCTAGCACACCGGATGCAATGTCTATTAGCTCATATTCTTCCATGTGAGACTTTAGAAGCTTTTCTTTTGCTTTAGCTTGAGAAAAAGATGCTACCTTCATTGTCTGGACTGAAGAGAGAGAGTCAAAATTGAGTGGTCCTTGAAATAGTTCCGGTTCATCTATTTTCATCATCTCTTTGGTTAAGAAGTTTTTCACTGCTTTTGTAGTGTCTCTTGCTGGAGACAGAGTCTTCTTTCCTTTTGCATCCTCAGAACTATCATCCGGGATCTTCTTTGTGTGTTCTTCTTCTCTTCCCTTTTCCTCCTCTACTTGACTCAATTTCTCCTCTTTTCTTCCTTCTCCTTCAGTTCCGGAGTCTGCAGGGGGATCCAAATGAGAGATATTTACATCTTCATGGACTTCCTCTTCTGGAACAGAGGAATCCAAGTCCTTAGTCTTTTCCTCACCTATCTTCTTTGACTCTTTCTCAGTAGATTCTTCTTTTGATGTACTTAATCCTTTGAAATCCATGATAGAAGGTTCTTCATCTAATTCCTCTATGATAGGAAGGTTGAATCTTTTGAAGGCATTCTAGAGGATGTCTTTTATTTCTTTTACCACCTGATCAGTCTCTCCAAGCATAAGTTTGTTCATTCTGGCTTTGCTCCAGAACTCATCCTTGCAGTCCTTAAAGATCATGGTCATTTGTTTTGGAGTAATGGAAGGATAGAGTTGAATTGCAATCTATTCCTGGATCTCTAAATCCTTTTCCTTGCCATTATCCTTTCTCAGTTCAAGTACCTTCTCTAGACTTTTGGGAATTAGAGAGATGATTTCAATGAATGCTTTATTATAAATGTTCAGGTACTTAACTACAACTTCTTCCAAGATCCTTTTGTCTGTGTCACTATACTCATCATAGAATTCTGTCATTGGTTACAGATTCCCATCCATAATGACTACCTTGATGACATCATCAATAGAGAGAGTAGGCCTTTCAATAAATTCTTCTGCCTCTTCTTCTTTATTTTTACCGGCAGAGGATTCCCTGGATGTTTTCTTCTTCTTCTTCATTTTCTTTACTTCCTCATCTGACTCTGTTTCTTCATCATCCTTTTGGCTTATGTATGACCCTGTGGCCTTTGTTTTCATTCTCTTCTCTCCCTTTTCAGATGTCTTGGCTTCCGATTTTGAGGCTTTTGGGCTCTTAGAGGTGGTAGGTTCAGAGCTCTTGGAGGATCTAGTCTGAGAGGAGGCTTGTACTGAAACACTTTCCTTTTCTACTTCTTGTTTCTCTTTCTCAGCTCTTTCTATTTTTTCTCTGTTTGCATCAACTGCCTCTTTTGAAATGCCATATCTTTTGGCAACTTCCTCTACTTCCCTTCTCACTTTTCTTTTCATCTCTGGTTGTCTCAGTTCAACATGTATTTTAATACTTAATTCTTGAAAGGTTCCAAACCTTTCTACCTCAGGGTCCTTAGGCTGACTTAGCAAGTGTTGGACATGCAACTCCAAGATTTTCTCATCTACCTCATAGCCCATTGGCATAATCTAGATGGTTCTAGGCTCAACTGCCTCCATTAGGCATTGATCAGTGTCTACTGTGAAACATACTGTATCTTTGTATTTTTCAACTATTGTTTGTGGAATTCTTTCTCTGGCCTGCATCAAACTTTGGAAGTTTTTGAAGTATCCCTAGAGTGTTGTACTTTGAGCCTTGGCATCACCAAGCCCATACATATAATCTCTGATTTGTATGGCAACCGGTCTATCATTTTGCCATACCCAACTACTTGATCCAGGCAGCTCATTCATATAGTAAAAGAATAAACACAGTATTAAACCACCATACTTGAATGAGTTCTTGTCCTTCTTGATCTTTTGCCAGTTTTATAACAGTTGGCTCAGAAGAAGCTCGCATAGATCATAGTCTACATTTTCCCTTAGCATCTGATATGCAGTGTATATTGGAGTTCTGGACACAGAATTCTCTGTGTTAGAGTGATATATTTTATAGCCAATTATCATAGAGGCAAATTTGGTATTCGAATCTATGATATCTTTTATTGTCATTGCTCTCTTGTCAACCTTTGATCCGGTAGCCTCACTTACTGTTTGATTCTTGACTGATTTGAGAGCAGGCAACCCATCGGATGAGTGCAAACCAGTTACTGCCCTAATTGCATCCTTTGTTATGATGAAGGGCTTCAACAACCACATGAAGTTGTCATGTATTCTACTAAGAACATACCAGACCCATTCATCTTTTGCAAAATAGGGAAAGTGGATGCAATGTCCAAAATGCTTATCCCAGATGGCCTTGTATTGAGGTTTGAGTTCAAAGGTTTCATCTATTAGTTGTTTATGGTAGATATCCATCAGCTTTGATTCTCCAAATTCCTCAATATTTGCATGGATGTATACCCTCACATCTTCTATGTGCAGAACCCCATGCAGAATGTTAGAAGAGGCACCTAAGGGATCAACTTCTAGGGATTTGTAGGGGTGTTTCTTGAACTTTGGGCGTGGCCTATTAGTGATCTTAACAACCATAGGAGTAGCTATCGTTGCAAAAGATTTAAATAGAGATATTCAGAAATTGAAATACCTTTTCACGCTTCTAGGGTTCACATTATGTGCCAGAGAAGATTGTTGGTTGAATCAGATTCTGCAATTGATATTTGAGAGGGTTGTAACAATCTTACTGTAGAGCTCTTCCTTTCTTCTTTTCAAATGCAAATGTGCAAGTGATGAATAAAAGAAGCCTTTTATTTCTGTGCAAACCCTAAATTCCTATTGCAATAAATGCACAACTTAAGTCATCTGGTTACCTTGTTCTGAGAGAGATCTTTCCAAACCACTAAGATGCACTTAGAATCATTTTCAATGATAATTGACAATGTATCTCCTCTCCTCCAATCAAGCCATTTATCCGCAAATCAAGATATTTCAATTTTGAATCATACTGGATCTAACTGTGAGAATCCTACTTTTACCGGATGGCTGTCAAACCAGATCAACCTTGGATGATTAAACTCTTCAAAACTCCTTGCGGATCTTTCATATTTTTACCGAGGGTTGTTTAGATATTTCTCTAAGAACCCTTTAATCTGCAACATTCCATGTGCCAAATTTAGGCACCAATTGACTAGCTGGGGGAATTTACTTTCCTTTCTGACTCCCCTTGAGCCAGAGCTCATCTATTTTAATTTCTGGAAGAATTATCAGCACCAGATTCTGGTGCAGATCCATCTCCAACATTTTTTGTATTCCTCTTCACCTAAATCTTGTTCATCTCCCTTTGAACTTCATCCGCATTCACTTTGCCTTTTCCTTTATCTTGATTTTGATTATGATGCACTGGACCCTTTTTATCCTGATTCTTACTTCTGCAGAATTTATCAATATGACTGGATTATTGCAATTGTAGAAAACAACATTTCTTTGCATATTTGTCTGATATCTTCTTGATCTGCATTGATTAGCCATATGTCCCATTCTATTGCATGCAAAGCATCTACCATTGAATGAATTGTTTATTTGCATATTTCTGCATTCATGAGATTTGTGACCATACCTTTTGCAGTTGAAACACTGTCCGGAGAAGGATGAATTAGTTTGATTCATTCTTCTTATGTACTAAGTTGCTTTATGACCGAAGTTGTTGCAATTGTAGCAGTATCCATTGAAGGATGGATATCTTTGAGCATTTAGTTGCCTTACCGAAGGTCTTCTAGGCCTGTTTCTTTGATTTTCTGATCCTAAGTTCTTCTGACCAGATCTAGAGCTTTCACCTTTCTCATAACCCAAACCACGCTTGTCATCTACCCTCTTTTGGCTTTCAAGAAGAACTTCAAGTTGAACTAAACTTATCTTGAATTTTTCTTTGTATTCATTTGCTGTTTGAAGATCTTGTTTAAGAGTGTTTATCTGATTCTCAAATTGTTCTTCATTATCTCTAGCTTCTTCAAGATCAGATTCCAGATGCTTGATTATTCTATCTATTTTGTGGTAGTCCTCTGACTTCTCCTTGAGAGATTGTTTTAGATTATCTTCAATCTTTCTTTTCTCTTCAATTTCATGGGTGAATCTCATAACCCCTGATTCCATTTCATGCCTTACCATAATGACTTCTTTTGATAGTTTCTCACATAGCTTGTTTTTCTCATTCAGATCTTTATTAGTAACATTGGCTTCACTTTGACTTGCTAATTGTTGAAGTAGTTCCTTTCTCTTTTTCACAGAGATACTCAGTTTTTCTTTTAGCTCATTTATGAAATCATCAACTTGTTTGAGTCTTTCTCTCAGGTTATTGACTTCGGAGTGAGATTGCTCAAGATCATCTAGGGCAGACTGAAGTTGTTCCTTCATACCATACATATCCATTGAGATTCCTAGATCTTCCTCAAGATGTTAGGCTCTGTTTAGAGGAACTTATCTCTGATACCAATTGTTGGAAACAAGGTAGATAATTGAGAGGGGGGGTGAATCAGTTATCTTTAATATTTCAACTTTCTTTCTTTCTTTAACAAATAGTGCAACTTTAAAACTTATAAGCATACATAATCATGAAAGCAAAAATAAAATCAACACACATAACACAATGATTTTTACGTGGAAAACCCTGTCAAGGGAAAAACCACGGGATGACTAACCCAAGATTGTATTCCCTCTTAAAAGAATAAGAAGTACAAAAATGGCACTTGCCAATTAGGGCTCACTACCCGAGAACACTGCTCACAAGAGGCACACTGCCTACAAGAGACTTACTATCTACAATGTTTATGGAAGGTAACCAAGTGTTTGAACTGATGAAAGGCATCCACATATGCTGAGGTTCAATTCTAGTCAGGCTCAATATACTGATCTATTGCACTTCATTCTTCCTCTGCTTTAGTGCTGCTATTCTGTCACATACCGGACTTGTATTGCTGCTTCTACTCTACTCTCTGCCTTATCTCACACACTATTTCCATACACACACTACTTCATACCAAAATCCATCTGGTATATATATCTGCACCAAGGACTTCAACATCTTTCTAGTCGGCAACCGGAATACTCAAGATATTTACAAGACACTGATCTGTCAGCTGAATCCATGCTTAATATGTCATGCGTGTCAAAGACATAGACCTGGAATTCATCAATCATGTCAGCCAACCATGAATGATCCCTCAAAAAACTTGATCACCATCAGTTTCTCATCTGGATGAAAGTCGAATGCTCTGTTAGTCAGTTCTTCTTAGTCTACTCTGCCTGTCAGGAACCCAACACTTAGATGCTCATATCTTTTCACTCATTCATTATCGGAGGCTCAATCTTTGGAATATAGTAGACATGATACTCCTATTAACTTTCTCAAGTCTGCACTTTGCTAAGTTACACCCTCTGAGAGATCCGGACCTGATTGTCAGACCTTGCTCCATGCTTTGTTCTTGTTCACTGGACCAAAACACTCTTTAATCTGTCTTCCAGTAGAGACATACTATGTGCTACGGATGTGTGGGATAAACTTTGTTGCCATCAATGACAACACTCATGAAGTCACATAGTGTCTCTTGCCAACAATTTGGATGTATTGGACAAGGTTTTTACATGACTAGAAGAGTACAAGGTCAGGCTGAATTTGAAGAAATAAGTTTTCGATGTCACATCGGGCAAACTGTTGGGTTACATTGTCTCTCACTGCGGAATTGAAGTGAATTCTGCTAAGGTAAAAGCCATCATGGACATGCCTCCACCAATGAGCCTTAAACAACTATGTAGTTTATAGGGAAAACTACAGTCGATCTAAAGATTCATTGCACAACTAGCTGACAAGTGTCATCCGTTTCAACATCTGCTTTATAAGGGAGTACCCTTCATATGGACTGACCAGTCTCAAGAGGCCTTCCAACAAATCAAGGCTTATTTGCTGTCTCCTCTAGTTCTTATGCCTCCCATAAGTGGAAAACTACTTATATTGTACATCTCAACCACCTCTTCAACATTGGGGGCACTCCTAGCACAAAATTATGAAGAAGGGAAGAAAGGGCTATCTACTACATCAACAGAACACTTGTAGGAAATGAGCTTAATTACAGTCCTATTGAACGTGCATGCCTTGCAGTGGTTTTTTCCACTCAAAAGCTCTACCATTACATGATGAATCATCAAACAAAGATCATAGAAAAGATTGATCCTTTGAAATACTTGCTCAATAAGGCAACCTTGACAGGCCGACTAGCAAAATGGGTCATGATCCTTAGTGAGTTCAGCATAGAATACGTTGACTGTAAAGAAATAAAAGGACAAATGATCATAGATCAACTTCTTGAAGCATCAACAATAGCTGACCACCCTTTGGTTACAGAGTTTCCAAATGAATCAATCTTCTCAGTAGAAGTTTCAAATACATGGACACTGTACTTTGATGGCTCTTGAAAAAATCATAGTTTAGGGGCCATAGTCCTTTTCATCACACCACAAGGAGATGTCATACCCAAATCATTTAGGATAGTCTTCTCTTGCATGAACAATATATCTGAATATGAGGCACTACTTACAAGATTATGCATGGCCATCAACTAGAAAATTAAGCATCTACAAGTCTTCGACGACTCACAACTAGTCATCAAATAGGTCAATGATGAATTTGACATGAAGGGTGAAAAGCTTATGCCCTACAAGAGAATGGTGGACAATTTCAAGTTATACTTTGATACCATCATCTTTAATCAGATTCCTAGAGTTCATAATAGAGTGGCCGATGCAATGTCCACCAGAGGATCTCTCTTGGACATTCCAAACAATGCACATCAGTTTGAGTTCTTGGTGGAACAACTACTGATCCCTACTTTTGATGTCCCTAAATCAGAGCTGGTGTATGAAATTGTTGGTCTTAAGTCTCCCTGGTATAATGATATCTCCAATTACTTGCATGACCAAACCATTCCCTCTAATCTATCTTCTAATCAACACAAAGCCTTCATCCGCCAAGCCACTAAATATGTCATCATTGGCGACACCCTTTATCGTCGTGGCTTTGATAACACCCTCCTAAGATGTCTCTGTTGCAAGTATGTGCCTAATCGGTGTTGTCATTGATGTCAACATATCTTTGTTGTCATTGGTGTCAACTATGTCCTATTCTATTACTTGTTTAGAAGCTTTTCATGTGGAGGATATTGAGAAAATTGGCCCCTCTGGAAGAAACAAGTGAGTTACAGTGAAGTGTAGTATAGACAGTGAGTTGTATGCTGAAGAACAGTCTGGTAGATTGCTTTGCATTTCTCACTGGTTGAATATCTTGATCAGTAGATTGGAATTTATTTAAGGGGATGTCTGAAGATGTTAAATCCTGAGTTTGAGCCTTCGGTGTGAAGAATTAAGAGAGTTTCTTTCACTAGAGTAAAACCTACTTTCTCTGATTATTCTTTGGTGACAGGGAGAAGTATTTTGTCCCACATTCCTCCACAATAAAGTATTTTTCTCTGAGGTTCTAGAGGGAAGTTTGGGATGATGATAAGTGCCTACAATTGTAGTGGTTCATGTTTTGGTGGTCCGCAAGCTATCTTTCTTTTATGTCAGTCGAAGACAGTGAAGTTCATGTGTTGCGGTGAGAAGATTCCTATGGCTAAAGTGGTTAAGATTCATGTGGTTGCTCCTGATGATTATAATGTGCTTGTGGATGTCTCTTAATCATGCTCCTATCTTGATATTGTTCCACGTTAAGGAATTGAGATAGTGGTTGAAGATTGTTCCTATATAATGTAGCGTGTAACTAGTCTTAGCCGACTTGGTTAATTCCAGTAATTACAGAGTTTCCTTGAAGATTGTGGAAGCATGTTGTGGCATAGAAGATCATGTTTGAGTCCTAGCTAAGGCATGACATGATCCGCATACATCTTTACTTCATTTACTTTACATAATGTTGTAATAGTTCAAGACCTATTTTGTAAATGTTTGTAATGCCGACCTTGGAGATTATTCCAATGGTTGATGATTGTAATGCTGACCTTGATGATCATTCCAAGGTTGATGAAGTGCATAAATACTTGTAATTGAATCGTGGAAAAGGTGTCCTTGTGCGGAAATGGGAAGGTGAGGAAAAGGGCAAGGAGATAAGGTAGAGCAGAGCAGGGGAAGTGTTGTATTTAAATGTACTAATCTCATACATGAAGAAGATGGTGATTTTGGTAGTGAGCCTGGTAGTGAGCCACCAGTAGGGTTTACCAACCCTTATTGTAATCTGTCTAGGTTTAGGGTTGAGGCAGTGAGCCTGCCAGACCTAGTTGTACTTCATGGCAGTGAGCCAATATGTTCTGGGCCTGTAGAGTGACCAAGCCTGAACATCATTTTTCAAATATTACAATATATTTTGAGAGCTAATCCTCTCCATGGTTTTTCCCCACCTTGGAGTTTTCCATGTAAAAAATCTGGTGTTTCTTGTGTATAATGCTGCATCTGTGTTTAATTTTCTGATTTCATGCATTCATTGTTAAATCATAATAATTGTGGATAAGTGATTAATGTGTAAGTGAAGAAGTGTTTAAGTTTTTGGGACAACTGATTCACCCCCCTCTTAGTTATTTGGTGCATTTCAACAATTGGTATCAGAGTGAGGTTCCTTTGAATAAAGTCTAACAGCTTGAGGAAGATCCAAAATGTCTTACAAGAAGGAAGCGTCGCATTTTGATGGGACAAACTATGCTCTTTGGAAGGCATGAATGAAAAGTCATCTTCTTTCTCTTGGTTACAAAGTTTAGAGAGTTGTAGAAATAAAATACACCTTGCCTCAAAATGGTTTGACATTTGAAGATGAAACAAGGAATACGAAGTGGATGTTAAAGAAAAAGATGTTCTGTTAAGTTTATTGAATGACTCGGTACTGACAAAAGTGGTTGATCTTGAAACTGGAAATGAGGTATGGGAAAAGATGAAAAATCCATATGAGGGAGAAGATTCTATGAAGGAGGCCAAGCTACAAAGTCTAAAAGTGAAATATGAAAGTTTGAAGATGAAAACATAACAACCTTTATGCAAAGAGTTGATGAAGTTGTCACTGGAATAAAAGGTATGGGGGGAACTCTCGGTGATAAGGAAGTTGTAATGAAAATTCTCAGATCACTGCGAAAGTCCTATAGTCACAAGGTATCTGTAATTGAAGAATTTATGCAAGTAAAAGATATTGACAGAGATCAGTTGCTTGGCAAGCTTACTTCCTTTGAAATGAGAGAGTTTGGTGATGCCATACCAAAAGTAGAGACTGCCTTCAAAGATAGTACTTCTGGGAAAACATCCAGATTAGAAACATACAAGGTAGAATCAGATGATGAGCTTGATGAAATTGAAGCCAACTTTGTGAATAGATTGCAAAGAGGATCTGATAAGTTTAAGGGTAAATTACCTTTCAAAAGTTTTTCCTGTGGTAAAGTAGGCCACTTTGCTTCCAGATGTCCTGAAAGAATTGAAAGAAATAGGAAAAGATATGAGAACAGGCCTAGGATCCAAAAAAAATGTTATTATGTTGAAGATCTTGATGATGATGAAGAAGTATCAGATAATGGTGAACCAAATAATGTTAGTACTTCTGGTAATGAATGCTTGTTTATTGCTATTAAAGAAGAACCTGTGTCTACTAATCCTGCTAGCTGTATGAAGGAAGAAAAACCAGTGGAAAGTGATTTGGCTACTCAGGTTGTTGAAGACAAAGATGAATGGGTTATTGATAGTGGCTACTCTCACCACATGACTGGTGACAAAAATAAGTTTGTGAGTTTGGAAAGATATGATGGTGGACTGGTTAGGTTTGGAGATGATATAGCTAGTAAGATTTGTGGAAAATGATCTATTTCTTTTGATGGCAAGCATAATACTGAAGATGTCTCGTATGTGAAAGGATTAAAACACAATCTTTTAAGTGTGGGTTAGATGTGTGATAAAGGTTATGAGCTAAGCTTCAAGGACAATGGATGCAAAATTAGGGAAAGCTCCAGAGCAATCATTGCAACTGGTAAGAAGACCATAGGTAATATCTATCGCTTGAAAAGGAACTGATAATTATTGTTTGTTAGCTCAGACTGATGAAAGTTGGCTATGACATAGAAGGTTACGTCACATCAATTTTGATAACATTATTAAGATAAGTATTGCACAGGCTATTAGAGATTTACCCAAGCTTGTGAAGCCTGCTAATCCTATTTGCAAAGAGTGTCAATTTGGGAAACAAACAAGAACAAGTTTCAAAACTAAGGACCAATCAGTTGATGGATTACTGGAACTAGTGCATACAAACTTGTGTGGACCCACCAGAGTAAGAAGTTTGCAAGGAGACAGGTATTTCATGTTTCTTATTGATGATTATTAAAGAATGACTTGGGTTACCTTTTTGAAATAAAAATTAGAAGCTCTAGACAAGTTCAAGGCATTTAAGGCAATAGTTGAAAATGAGATAGATTTGAAGATCAAATGTTTAAGGTTTGATAGAGGAGGAGATTTTGTATCAAATGAATTCAATTTCTTTTGTGAAGAACATGGGATAAAGAGACAATTATCTGCACCTAGAACTCCACAACAAAATGGAGTCATTGAAAGAAAAAATAGAATAGTTCAAGAAGCTGCTAGAACCATGATGAAGGAAGCTGATCTTTCAGAAGTATATTAGAGAGAGGCAATTCACACTACTGTATATATCCTAAACAAAGTCCAAGTCAAAGGAATCTTCCTTGGTTACTCAACCAAGAGCAAGGCCTACTGGTGTTATAATAAGAGGCTAAATAAGATCATAAGAGTGTAAATGTCAAAGTCGATGAAAGCAAGGAAAGGTCTCCAGAATTAAGTGGATATGAATCAGATAAACTAGATGTTTTAGAAGTAGTGCAACATGAAGACAACTCAGATGAAGAGGATCAAGCTCTAGAAATTGCTGCCAAGATACCAAGGTATGTAAAACTTAATCATTCTAAAGATCAAATCATAGGAGATAAAAGTAAAGGAATCCTGACTAGAAGAAGAGCTACAGAAGAACAAGTAAATTTATATCTAATTTCCAAGATTGAACCTAAGATTGTGAATGAGGCTTGCAATGATGAGAATTGGGTAAAGGCTATGAAAGAAGAATTGATGCAGATAGAGAAGAATCAGACCTAGGATCTTGTTCCCAAACCAGTAGACAAAAATGTAATTGGTACCAAGTGGGTTTTCAAAAACAAGATGAATGAGAATGGTGAAGTAGTAAGAAACAAAGCAAGGTTAGTATGCAAAGGATACTCTCAAGTTGAAGGCATAGATTTTGAGGATACAGTTGCACCACTGGTAAGGATTGAAGCTATAAGAATGTTATTGGAATTTGTAGCCTATAAGATTTTAAGGTATATCAGATGGATGTAAAGTCTGCATTCTTGAATGGAGAGTTGGAAGAAGTCTATATTGAACAATCAGAAGGATTCCAGTCATCAAATAAGGGTGACATGGTATGTAGATTGAAGAAGGCTTTGTATGAGTTAAAACAAGCCCCCAAGGAATGGTATGCACGGTTGGATAGGTATCTGATATAGATAAGGTTCAGTAAAGGTACTACAGACAACAATCTCTACTTCAAGATTAATGATGAACAAATCCTAATTGTAGCAGTCTTTGTTGATGACATTATCTTTGGAGGAAATGACGGTATGTGCACAGTTTTTGCCAAAGAAATGCAAAGTAAATTTGAAATGTCCATGTTTGGTGAGATGAATTTCTTTTTGGGTCTGCAAATAAATCAATCAAATAAAGGTATCTTCATTTCTCAGTCTAAGTATGTGAAAGAGTTGCTAAAGAAGTTTGGGATGGAAGAATCCAAACCAATAAATACTCCCATGATAACTAGTTGTAAGTTGAGAAAAAATGATGATTCACCTATGGCAGATCAAAAAAGGTACAGATCTATGATTGGAGAATTACTTTATCTGACTCAAACCAGACCTGACATAATGCATGTAGTTTGTCTTGTGGTACGATTTCAAGCAGAGCCTAAGGTGTCACATGTGATGGCAGTCAAGAGAATTTTGAGATATTTGAAAGGTACAATGGATTATGGTTTATGGTATCCAAAGGACAATGATTTCACTCTTAGTGCATACACTTGCAGATTGGGCTAGAGATGTAGAAGACAGAAAAAGTACAAGTGGAGGTGCATTCTCTTTGGGAAAAAGGCTGGTATCTTGGATAAGCAAGAAACAAGACTCAATATCTCTATCCGCTGCAGAAGCAAAATATATTGCAGCAGCATGTAGCTGTACTCAAGTGTTGTGGATGAAGCAGACATTGAAGGACATCAGAATTATGTATGAAGATCTAATTGCAATCTTTTGTGACCTTACAAGTGTCATAAACATATCAAAGAATCTAGTGATGGATTCAAGGACAAAGCACATATCCATCAGGTATCACTTTCTGAGAGAAAATGAGATAGAAAATGAAGTCAAGTTAGAGTATGTTTCTACAAAAGATCAGATTGCAGACATTTTCACCAAGTCTTTGCCAAAGGATACTTTTGAGTATCTAAGAGAAATATTAGGGGTTATTATCCCTCCTACTCTATACTAAGATGCAAAAGAGTGCATCAGTCCAGTGGTGCTTCTTCAGATCCAGATTGATGCTTTTAGGGATACTTCTCAGGGGGAGTAGTCAGAGAGTTCAGAAGAGAAATTGAATCAGAGCAGAAGAGTGCAAGTATGTACCCTTTGCCATTGATGTCAAAGGGGGAGAGAAGTCATGTGAAAAACTCAGAAGGAAAGAGTGTAGATGTGTAAAGAGATAGGGGGAGAATCCTTCCTTGGTTGCTGTTGTAATTTTTCACATCATATGTTGCCATCAATGACAAAGGGGGAGATTGTTGCAAGTATGTGCCTAATTGGTGTTGTCATTGATGTCAACATATCTTTGTTGTCATTGGTGTCAACTATGTCCTATTCTATTATTTTTTTAGAAGCTTTGCATGTTGAGGATATTGAGAAAATTGACCCCTCCAGAAGAAACAAGTGAGTTACAGTGAAGTGCAGTATAGACAGTGAGTTATATGCTGAAGAACAGTCCGGTAGATTGCTCTGCATTTCTTGCTGGTTGGATATCTTGGATTGTAGATTGGAAGTTATTTAAAGGGATGTATGAAGATGCTAAATCTTGAGTTTGAGCCTTTGGTGTGAAGAATTAAGAGAGTTGCTTTCACCAGAGTAAAACATGCTTTCTCTGATTATTCTCTGGTGACAAGGAGAAAGTATTTTGCTCCACATTCCTCCACAATAAAGTATTTTTCTCTATGGTTCTAGTGGGAAGTTTGGGATGATGATAAGTGTCTACAATTGCAGTGGTTCATGTTTTGGTGGTCCGCAAGCTATCTTTCTTTTATGTCAGTCGAAGACAGTGAATTTCATGTGTCCCGGTGAGAAGATTCCTATGGCTAAAGTGGTTAAGGTTTGTGTGGTTTCTCCTGATGATTATAACATGCTTGTGGATGTCTCCTAATCATGCTCCTATCTTGACATTGGTCCATGTTAAGGAATTGAGCTCGTAGTTGAAGATTTTTCCTAGATAATGTAGTGTGTAACTAGTCTTAGCTGACTTGGTTAATTCTAGTAATTATGGAGTTTCCTTGAAGATTGTGGAAGCATGTTGTGGTGTACAAGATCATATTTGAGTGCTAGCTAAGGCACGATGTGATCCACATACATCTTTACTTCATTTCCTTTGCATAATGTTGTAGTAGGTTAGGATTTATTCTGTAAATGTTTGTAATGTCAACCTTGGAGATTGTTCCAATGGTTGATGACTGTAATGCCGACCTTGATGATCATTCCAAGGTTGATGAAGTGTATAAATACTTGTAATTGAGTCATGGAAAAGGTGTCCTTGTGTAGAAATGGGAAGATGAGGAAAAGGGCGAGGAGATAAGGTAGAGCAGGGCAAAGCAGAGCAGAGGAACTGTTGTATTTCAATGTACTAATCTCATACATGAAGAAGATGGTGATTTTGGGAGTGAGCCTAGTAGTGATCTTCCAATAGGGTTTAACAACCCTTATTGTAATCTTTCTAGGTTTAGGGTTGAGGTAGTGAGCCTACTAGACCTAGCTATACTTCATGGCAGTGAGCTAGTATGTTCTGGGCTCGTGGAGTGACGAACCCTGAACATCATTTTTCAAAGTTTGCAATATATTTTGAGAGCTAATCCTCTCTGTGCTTTTTCCCCACCTTGGGGTTTTCCACGTAAAAAATCTAGTCTCTTGTGTATAATGTTGCATCTATGTTTAATTTTCTAACTTCATGCATTCATTGTTAAATCATAATAATTGTGGATAAGTGATTAATGTGTAAGTGAAGAATTGTTTAAGTTTTTGGGAGAATTGATTCACCCCCCCCTCTCAGTTGTTTGGCACATTTCAACAGTCTCAATACTGAAGAAGCACAAATGAACTTACACAAAGTGCACAAGGATATATGTGGAGCTCACTCCAATGGTCCTACTCTAGCCAAGAAGATCATAAGAACTAGATACTACTGGCCCACGATGGAACGAGATGCATACTACTTTGTCAAGAAATGCAAATAGTGTCAAATACATGGAGATCTTGTGCATGCACCTACCTAGGATCTTCAACCACTTACATCACCATGGTCCTTCTCTCAATGGGGACTCGACCTTGTGGTAGAATCCATCCTACCTCTGCCAATGGTCATAAATTCATCATCACAACCGTTGAGTATTTCACAAAATGGATCAAGGTTATTCCTATGACATACATTACTGGAAAATAGATAGCTAAGTTCATTCTCAACTACATCATATGCTAGTATGGAGTTCCTCAATCTATCATTAATGATAATGGTCATCCTTTCAAGAACTAGGGTGCCTGTGAGCTGTGTGAAAATTCCACATCCAACACCACTTTGCCACCCTGTACTACCCCCAAGGAAATGGTCAAGTTTAGGCGTCTCATAAGACCATTATCAAAATCATCAAAAAAACTATTAATGATGTTGGCCATGACTGGCATATCCAACTCAACCCAGCCTTATGGGCTTAATGCACTAGCATCTGTACACCCTCTAGAGCCACTCCATACTCCCTTGCCTATGGTTCCAAATCCATCCTTCCCATTGAGGTTGAGTTACCCTCTTTGAGAGTGTCGAAGCAACAATTTACTAATGATGAAGCATATAGAGTGTCTAGAATACATGAGTTAGAGTTACTAGATGAAAGAAGGCAGAATGCATTGGTTCACTTACAAGCTTATCAGAATCGCCTCTATCGTAGCTACAAAAAGAGAGTCAAGGTTCAACACTTCAACATTAGAGACTTGGTCTTAAAGGAGAACCCTAAGAATCAAATAGATTAGGAAAAACTAGGAAAATTTGAGCCAAACTAGCTAGGTCCTTATGTTATCAGTGCAGCATACAGATCCAGTGCATATAAACTTGCCACTCCTGAAGGTGAACCACTACAAGAGCCGATCAATAGCATGCACCTTTGCAAGTTTTATACCTAAAAATAAAAAAAATAAAAAAGATTAGAAAAAAGAAAAAAAAATTTGTCCAATAGTGAAAACTACTTCGGTGGCATTTTGGATAACAAAAAAAATAGTAAAGAGAAATAATCCATCCAATAGTGAAAACCACTTCGATGGCGCTTTGGATAACTACCACGGTGAAAACCTGGCAAACAGGTGTTAAGAGAAATTTGGTTTAACAATGAATATGCAATAAACAACATCAAATACCCATAACTCAATAGAATAGTGAAACTAAGAAGATTAAATGAAATGAAGCAATGAATAAAACAATGCAAACCTTCCTTAGATTGAAACTTCTATTGTTTGCCTATTAAAATCGTCCTTGCTCGTATGAAGTAGGGCCCTCAGAGAGTGCACTCCTTTGCTATATTCAAGGATGTCGATAGTAAATGGCTGTGGTAATAAACGTGCAATGAAGATGAGCTCCAAAGCAAATGGTGATCTCAAGCTAATGAATAGAAATGGGGGTGCCAAAGGCGCGCTGGTAAATTTCTGCAGAGTAACAATACAAATAGCCTGGATGAATAGAATGGAAGAATAAGGTTCCATTTATAGACTTGGGAGAATGAAGATCAATGGTTGAGAAGATATATGAAGATCAATGGTTGAGAACGGTTGAGGAATGTGCAATGAATAGGAAGAAGACAAGTGTCTCACTTCCATCATGTAACAGGGGAGTTAAAAAAATTGATTGAAGAGTTAATAGAATGGATTGAGGAACTGACTGAATTGATTGATCAGTTACTCGAATAGATTGAGGAGCATACAGAATTGATTGATTAGTTAACAGTTTTGATTGATGAGTTAACTAATTTTGATTAGAGAAGAAATAGGACATGTGGGTGAGGGAATATTAGCTAATTAAATATTTGAAATATTTAATTACATGTGCAACATGGTGAGGTGGAAAGGTGAGGTGGATTTTAGGATAGAGGAATTTATGATTAATTAAATAATGTATGATTATTTAATTATGTGAGACATTTAGAAGAATTTAGGGAATTTAATTAAATAAATTGATTTTATTTAATTTAGACTTTAGAAGAAATAATTAAATATTTTGATATTTAATTAATTAAGAGGAATGTGAATCAAATAAATCAATATGTTTATTTATTTATTGATAGAAGAATTAGAAGGGAATAAATATTAAGAATATTTATTTAGACTGAATTGTGCCATTTTTAGGTGTATACATTTTGCCCCTCTTTGATGCAATGTAGTTTACTGCGTTGCTTCAAAGAATAAAAAGTCTGATGGTGATACATGCCCCAGTTTGCCCCTGGTACAGGTTATAATGATAGGATGCCCCCTCAGGAGATTAGATGGGAAAAAGATAGAAGTCGTGAGACGGACAATCTTACGAAGACAAAGGGTTTAGGTTAGGTTGGAAGAAAGCAAGACGCGTTTTAGAGACACAAGAAGAAAACTGAAAGAAAAATAGGTGCAGGAAGTAGTCGTAGTCACCACCTAGCTAGGTTAGGGATTTGCATGCTATAAATAGGAGCTGGGTCCACAAGATAATTCATTTGCACACTTGTCTTGGTTTGATTCATATTGGAGAGCTGAGAGTAGTCAGAGCATAGAGCAGTCAGCACAAGGATGGACATTCCACGCGAGGAGCATCGATTCGAGTGCGTTCATCGATTCGATTGGCTAGCAGAGGTAGGACCCCCGATATGTAGCTCGAAAAACTTTCCCTAGGGTCGCGTTTGAGGGTCATAAATGCTAGGAGAAAATTAGGGAAAACAGATGCGCTAAAATCCAGTGCGGCGCATATGCTGCGTGAAATGGTGCATTTGTTGTTTTGCGGCACATACATGCAATAAAGTGGCGCATTTGTAGAATCGGCGCATAGGTAAAAATAGTCGGTGCATACATAATCTTGCTGCGCATGCATGAGATGTAACGGTGCATACACCAGAGTGGTGCATGTGTAGCATAGGGCGGTGCATACATGTGTTTCTACTATGCATATACCAGAAGTGGCGCATAGGTCAAGAAATGATGCATTTATTGTGAAACATTTACCACCTGTTGTGGCGCATATGATATAGATAAGCGAAAGACTTAGCAAATTGACCCGATTGGTGTCCTGCTTGTCATGTCAATCGATAAGCTATCTCTGAGATTGCAGGAATCTAGTCAAGAGATGTAGTGTGTTGTTTTGATCAATTTGAAACACTAAGTTAGTTGATATGTTTCTATAGATATGTTGAGTATGGGACTTGCAGTTTTGGATTGACACCTTGCTTTGTGTGCTTGTAGGAGGATATACGAGATACACTTCATTCTAGGGAGCAGTTCCCTATGCCTATGCTGCAGAGATACATGCTGACGGAGATAGATAGAGAGGCACTTGGCGCTATGGGACTCGACTATGTTTGCTTCATGCTCGAGGTTTAGGCGAACCGTGGATTGCTGACTACTGCAATGGAGAGATTCCACTGTGAGGATGGGACCTTCCACCTCCCTACTGGTGAGATGACCATCACCTTGGAGGATGTTTACAGGATTCTACACTTGCCTATTCAGGGTGACTTGGTGGAGTACGATCCACAGAGAGGCACAAGACTCACTAAGTGCAGGTGAGTGTTTGACGACCTTGAGCTGGTCGGACAGGTGATCCCATGGTAGGATATCTTCGAGTGTTATGACTACTTCCTAGGCATTGTAGTGAGATTGATCGGAGGTGTGGTATGCCCCGACAGGAGGTCGCACGGGTTCCCCATTGGATGGAGTAGGATCATGGAGAGGATGATTACAGAGGGGACTCGATATGCATGGGGAGTTTGCATACTTACTCATTTATACCACGATATGCACCAGGTGGTATATCACAGGAGTACGAGCCTATTTGCAGGTGTGTCACTTCTACAGTTTTGGCTATGGGAGCACATAGCAATCACTAGACTGATCTGTGTGCTTGAGAGACAAAGAGGAGAGCCATAAAGCTATGGCTATGCAGGAGTGATTTCCCAGCACAGGCTGGGGAAGCTGGAGTACTGGTGACATGCATTGGATGGAGTAGATGTGGTCAAGTGGTGACCATATCTAGACTGTGAGCCATGGGACGATGAGGTAGACGAGCTTCCTTACTGCTACCAAACACAGTGGCTGATAGGACAGACACGCTCTATCCTGGAGAGGCAGATAGTCAGTCGGGTACAGAGGTAGTTTGGGAGGAGACAGGGCATGCCACAGGGGTAGGCGTGGTTTGCTAGGACACACGCGGAGAGGTATAGATGGGGGCCGATGGCATCCTATGAGGAGGCACTAGCTGAGTTTCAACAGATGCCATACGTTGCTTGGGATATGAGGAGGACAATCACAGATGCAAGGATGACATAGGATTATGAGGACTGGTTTACTGCACACCCATTTCTGAGATACTCAGGACCTGGGGTGTTGATGCCTCACATAGATGAGGCAGATTTAGACGACGAGGGCCAGGTGGGCCGGAGGAGGAGGAGGGGGAGGAGAGGAGGGTGAGGGGGTCAAGGGGGTGACAGAGATGGAGGAGATGACGGAGGAGGTGGAGGAGGGGGTGATGATGGAGGTCAACCCAGACAGAGGCGGAGGGTTGAGGAGGGACCAGAGGTCGCACAACAGGTACCATAGGAGGTACTGCAGGTACATCAAGGATAGATGCCACCACCTTAGCAGGTGGCACAGTAGTAGGGACCTCAGCCACAGGGTCAGAGACAGGCGGAGGTAGCTCAGGGTCCTACACAGCCAGATGTGCAGGAGAGTACAATAGTTATCCTAAGGGAAGAGATTAAGCAGATGCAGGCACAGCTTAGGAGAGCCAACACCCTGTGAGAGACAGACGCAGAGGTGATTGCAGGGTTGACTAGAGAGAGAGACATGGCAGACGCACGGATATGCATTATCCATGTAGAGCGGGACACTACATTGGCAACCTTGGGGAATGCAGTGACTAGTTTCTTGGTTGGGTAGGTGCAGCAGGCACAGGTATAGTTAGCATAGACATAGACACAGCTAGCACAGGTGCAGGGTGAGCTTGCCAGAGTGCAGGCTCAGGCATAGTACTATTGGGGGTTGTATCATGGTGCCGTGCCAGTGAGTCAAAGGGCTTCTAGCTATAGGAGTCAGTCTGTGGCGTCCCAGAGAGCAGGCCCATCGAGGTCGTGGGCCTCTGTGGTGGGCCCACACTAGTCTGAGGCCAGTAGAGGAGGAGACACTGTCAATAGTGGTGGTCCACAGTAGTAGTGGTAGACTTGTACCACACTTGTATTTTTGAGACATGTAACACCATCCATTGGGATGTATTTTTGTACATGACTTTGATTTAGAGACAGATACTATGATATTGTACATTTGGACTCATTTTATGATATGTATATGATGATGCAGCTATGTGACTTGCTCTATATGTTATGAGTTTATGATTCTTTTCTATTGTACGATGTGATGCACACGCAGACTTAGATGTTTTATCTGATGCTATATGAGATGTTATCTGGTGCAACTTTTTGATATGATGCTATGTGATGTTTATATGATCTAATGCAATTTTAAATGATTTATCTGATGTGTTTGTAATGTATGTGAATGCAAAATGATATCTATATGACTATGCAATTGTATGTGATGCTCTTAGCTATGTTTTTGGTTGTTTTCTGTTTTGACACTATATGATGATTGTATATGGATGACCTAATGCATTGTATTATGTATGCAACTGATTTAATCATGTAAATGACTATCTCATATGATATGATATGCAACTATATGCTCTATTTTTGTGATGTCCAAATGTACGCTATCGACACAGAAATGATAGGATGCTAGATAGGAGATTGATTGAGAAAATAATGACACGATAGAAAGATTCACAAGCTTCACTTTGTATTGTTACTTTGCCTTGTTTGGATCTTTTATTGCATGGGATATGGATGTATGGATGTGTAAATGGATGCATTGATTTTGATATCTTGACGGTGCAAATTTTTTCGAGTGTTTTATTTCATCATTGGGCAATTTTTTTTGGCATTTTTTTGCAATGTTATAAGTTAACACAAGCATCTAGGTATAATTGAACCGAGATGAGCTGAGTATTTCTTACATGGATTTTGATTTAGCAAGCTAATACAAGCATCAAGGTATAATGGAACCGAGATGACCTGAGTATTTCTTGCATATCAACAAACAAGGATTGCCCCCGTTCATGTGAGACCTTTGATGTCCTCGATGATCTTTTGTCGATCATGTCCTTAGACAAGGCTTCATATTACTAAAGTTTAATCCACTAGCAGCAAACAAAGAAAATAATCATGCCCCCATCATAGCATCTCTAGCTTTTGGCATCCTCGAGTAGCATAGGAAGACATAATGGCAAAAATTGAGACTCAGTGCTGTAACCATGTTTCCAATTTATAAAATATTTTTGCATTTAGATGTGTTTATTTCTTGCCATAATTTGAGTAAAATCATTTAGAGGGCCTTGGGTATTTGCTTTGCTTTGGATAGGTTAAAATGCCTTGTGTCAAAAATTTTGTTTGAGGCATGGGTTATGCTTGCACTTGCTTGTTTGGTGAGAAGATTTTACAATCCTTATTGGGGAGACAGACCCTAAGGGATTGACCTAGTGCCTCGGGGGCTCATTGCTAAATGGCCTTGCCTATGTGATGACGTAGAGGCAACGTAGTTCGGGGTGAACCCTAATGGACCTAAGACCTAGGTGAGAGAAAGTGGAGATGGACTCAGATGGACAGAAGGACTAAATATGGGATGGATGGGACAGTGGAAGCCTCGGGGGTGCATTAAAAATGGCCTTGCCTATGTGACAGCGCAGAGGCAACGTAGTTCACGGACCTGGACCATGGATGAACTGACGAGAGACACTATGCTAGGCTCACACTTAAGGATACGGTATGGGACAAAACCTTGGTTGACAAGGCCAACAAAGAGATAGAGTATCAAGCCATGATAGGTAATTGTCAGGATTTTATTGTGGGACAGATATGGGTCAAATGGGACATGAGTGAAAGAAGAATGGATACAAGGTGATTGGTTTCCCAAAGATGGAGAAGGTGATTCATCACAAGTAACACCTGTTTACCAGGTTTTCACCACTTGCTTTTATTTGCACGAAGAAGCTAGAAAGTATACATGATGCCTATTTGCTAGGTTTTCACCATGATACCTATCCAAGGCACCTGTTTGCCAGGTTTTCACCAAAGGATGATTTTTTTGTATATTTCTAATTTTTTTATTTTTTTGTATTTTATGCCCCCCTTACATTGGGGTTCTCCTAGGTATAGAACTTGCGAAGGTGCACGTTGTTGATCGGGTCATCGAATAGCTCACCCTCTGATGTCGCCAACTGATATGCCCCCAATCCATAAGCAGCTACAATTACATAAGGCCCAAGCCAGTTGGGTTCAAACTTGCCTTTCTTTTCTCTATCTTGTTGGTTGCGAGGATTCTCCTTAAGAACGAGATCTCCAACTTTAAAGATTCTTGGCTGAACTTTGTGGTTATAGCTTCTTGACATCATTTGTTGATATGCTTTGATATGATCAAAGGCTTTTTGTCGCCTCTCTTCCAGCAACTCTAGTTCTTGCAACTTGGAGACTCTGTATTCTTCATCTGATATGAGACCTTTTAACGACACCTTGAGAGATGGTAGTTCAACCTCAATGGAGAGGATAGCTTCTGAGCCATAGACAAGGGCGTAGGGTGTAGCACTTATGGGAGTGTGTATATTGGTTCTGTAGGCCCACAGAGTGGGATTGAGTTGTATATGCCAATCACGACCAGCCTCGTTGACTGTCTTCTTGAGGAGTTTCAAGATGGTCTTGTTAGATGCTTCAGCTTGACTGTTACCTTGGGGGTAATAGGGTGTGGAGAAAGGGTGTCAGATTTGAATTGTTCACAGAGTTCTTGGACATCCTAGTTTTTGAATGGTCTTCCATTATCCATGATAATGGATGAAGGAATTTCGTATCTATAGATGAGGTAATTCAGGATGAATGAGGAGATTTGCTTACCTGTGACGGTGGTGAGGGGAACGGCTTCAATCCACTTTGTAAAATACTCAGTGGTAGTTATGATGAATTTGTGGCCGTTAGATGAGGGTGGATGGATCTTTCACACAAGATCAAGTCCCCATTGGCAAAAGGGCCAAGGTGTCGTTAAAGGTCTCAACTCTTGAGCTAGTGCATGTATTAGGTTCCCATGTATTTGGCACTGCTTCCACTTCTTGACAAAATGATATGAATCCATTTCCATGTTTGGCCAGTAATAACCCAAGCGCATGAGTTTCTTGGCTAAGGAAGGACCACTAGAGTGTGTTCCGCAGATCCCTTCGTGTACGTCTTGCAAAGTGGTTATGGATTCTTCTCGTTCTAAACAACAGAGTAAAGTACCATCTAGGCCACGTCAGTATAGGGTATTGGCAATGACGGTGTAGCGAGAGGTTTGGCGTATAAAAGTTTGTCATTGGTTAGAAGATATATTAGGTGGGAGGATGTTGTCCTTGAGGTAAGTGTAAATCTTACCGTACCAAGGTGAATCAGATCCAACTAGAAGGCATATGAAATGGGTCTCAGGAAGATCATAAGCTGGTTGCCGGATAGTTTCTACTAAGAACTCGTACTGTGACTCATTTTCAAGTACCTCAAGGAGAGAGGTAATGGTTGCCATGGCATTTGCTACTTTGTTCTCGATCCTAGGTATCTGTTCGAAAGAGATGATTACAAAGTGTTCTTTGAAGTCGTCGACCATCCGCTTCTATGGGACAAGCTTTTCATCTTTGGTTTGGTAATCATCATTGGCTTGATTGATTATAAGTTGAGAATCATCGTAGACATGTAGCTCTTGGATTTTCCACTTAGTTGCCATCTTGAGACCAATTACCAAGTGTTCATATTCTATTATGTTATTGGTGCATGGGAATAACAAATGGTAAGACTTTGGAATTGTGTCACCACGAGGAGTCACAAACAAGATTCTTGCCCCCGATCCATGATTTGTGTAGGACCCATTGAAGTAGAGTTTCCAGGAATATGTTGATATGTTGAATAGGGATTCATCTGGAAACTCAAATTGCATTGGTGTGGTGTCCTGTAATGGTGCATCCGCTAGTTGATCAACAATGATCTATCCCTTGATGGCTTTTCTGTCTACATATTCAATGTCGTATTCACTTAAGAGCATTACCCATTTAGCTAGGCGACCTATGAGAGCTGCTTTGCTTAGTAGGTACTTCAGTGGATCTATTTTTGCAATGAGTTTAATTAGATGTGCAAGCATATAATGTCAGAGTTTTTGTGAAGCAAAAACTACCGCAAGACATGATCTTTCTATCTGTGAGTATTGTAATTCATAGCCCACTAATGTTTGGCTGATGTAGTAGATGACTCTTTCTTTATTCTCATAATCTTGTTGTGCTAGAAGAGCCCCAAGAGCTGTAGGTGTAGCAGATATGTAGAGTATCAGTGGTTTCCCTTGGATAGGAGGCATGAGAATGGATGGATTCATAAGATATTCTTTCAGCTTATTGAATGCCTCTTCGCACCTTTCGTCCCATCTGAATGGAATGTTCTTGTGCAGGAGATGACTGAATGGTTGGCACTTGTCTGCCAGCTGGGATATGAATCTGCTAATTGCTTGTAGCTTGCCTTGTAGCGATCTTAATTGAGTAAGAGTCTTAGGTGGTGGCATGTCCATCATAGCCTTGACTTTGGTGGTGTCCACCTCTATTCCATTTGCTGACACGATGAAACCTAGTAGCTTGCCTGAATTGACTCCGAACACACATTTCTTTGGGTTCAACTTGACTTTGAATTGGTCTAATCTCTGAAAGACTTTCTTTAACACATCTAGGTGTGATTCTCTTGTGAGCAACTTTGCTAGGATATCATTGACATAGTCCTCCATTGTCACATGCATCATATCATGGAATATAGTTGTCATAGCACGTTGATATGTGGCTCCTACATTTTTTAGCCCAAATGGCATGACATTCTAGCAAAAAGTGCCCCATGGATAAGTAAAAGTTGTCTTGTGTTGGTCTTCTGGTGCTATTCAGATCTGATTATATCCTAAGAATCCATCCATGAGAGATAACATGGTATGCCTTGCTGTTAAGTCGACTATGATATCTATATTTGGCAACAGAAAATCATCCTTGCGGTAGGCTTTGTTTAGATCTCTAAAATCATTGCATAGTCTGACTCGGCCATCAGGTTTGGACACTGGTACAATGTTAGATATCCACTCTGGGTAGTCTATAGCTCTAATGAACCCTACATCCAGTAACTTCTTGAGTTCTTCTTTGACCAATAGCGCTATGTGTGGATGCATCTTTTCAGTTTCTACTTCACTAGTTTTACTCCTAGATCTAATGGAAGATGATGTAGAATCAAGTTTGGGTCTAGACCTAGCATGTCTACATATGACCAAGCGAAGCTGCCTCTCTTTTTCTTGAAGAATGGTACAAACTTGGTCTTTTTTGGTGGAGTGAGAGACTTAGCGAAGTGAATGATCTTAGGTTGTTCCTCTGTACCAATATTACCAGGCTCTGTCAGTTCCACAACAATTTGGGACTTCTCCTGGTGCATGTTTGTGGGGAGAGTGTCAAGCCTTCCATCATCAGGTGCCATAGTTGGGTTTTCACCTTCAGATGCGTCCTTTCTTTTTACTATTTTGGGATCTGACACTGCCGCAAAATAGTTTTCATCGTTAGATCCAATTTTTACTTTGATATTTTTGTGACTAGAAGGCTTGGCACCCTCTCCCAAGTAAGCCACGGTATTAAGTTCAATAGAGAAACCAAATTTATGATCTCCTTTGGGTAGGTGGTCCCTAAGTTCCATATAGTCAACGTAAGCATCATCGTTTCAGAACATATCTAGTTGGGGAGTTCCTCGCAGATCCCAGTCAATAAGCTCAGGATGCACAAGGGGGAGGGAGTCGAAGGATAGACCTGATTCATTGATAGTGTGAATGGATACACTAGGAGTATAGGTAGGGGTGGTGTTCAGGATGGTACTTTCCTCCAAGTTGTTTATTGAGATGGAATTTGAACCTTCCTCGAAAGCCATAATCTTAGAGATGGGCAAATCAGACTCTAGTGGTTTGTTCGGTAGCATTTGCCCCTCACGGTAGGGGCTAAAGGTTTGGATGGTATTGACCTCTTTGTCATCATAGGAATGCTCTATTAGCTCATCCCACTCATATTCATTGGAATCTGTGTCGCTGTCCTCTTGAAGTGTATGGGTCATTTCCACAAGACAAGCATTTTCTTTAGCTTTGCCCTTGCCTTTGTATCCTAGACCATTTGTATTTATAGCCAATGAGGATGAAGAAGGTTGAATAGGTTCTATGATTCCTTCTTCTCTAAGGCCGATGGGGCCTTATCCTTCGTAGCCCATTTTGTGTAGGATAGTTTCACCTCGCTCGTAGAGTTCTGTTGGGAGCCTAGGCGGTTCTTGTGATGTGCTCTCTTCTTCAGTATAAAGCCACTGTAGGATATCTCTTTCCTCTGTTTCATCAGATAAGGTCCCCCATTTTACAAAGGGAGTTGCAGGTGTTATAGGAGGAGAAGATGGCTTTGGCAAATGTTTGGGTTAGCCAAAAGATCGAGGAGACAAAGGCATCTTGGCTAGATTGAGGCTGTGCTCTATGGAGTATTCTCCCACTCCGCTTTCTTTTATGGTAATTTTCTGCTCTTTGAGCCTTGATGAGGAGGCTTCGGTAGTATGATCATGGTATGGGATAGGGGATATAGATGCTCTATTGTTTGGTATGATGTAATCGGGTTTGGCAAGGAAGGAGTTGCAATGCTGAAAGGGGTCAGGGTCACCTTGGATGGTGACTTGCTTGCCGTTGTGCAGGAATTTTATGCATTGGTGATAGGTCGAGGGTACAACTTTCATGGCATGAATCCATGGTCTCCCTAGAAGGATATTATAAGCGAGCTCCCTATCAAGGACTTGGCACACAACATCTTTTATTACTGGTCCCACTTGTATGGGTAGGACTACTGTTCCCTTTGTAGTTCGCGCTTCCTCATCATATGCTTTGATAGTAATCTTCTTCCTTGGATCAACTACCTTTTCAGAGAACCCCAATGCAAGGACTAGCTTTAACGTGCAAATATTTAAACCGCCCCCCCATCAATGAGAACCTTCTTGATGTGGTGCTTGTGGATGAAGGCAACAATATGTAGAGGGGTGTTATGAGGTTGAGACACAGAGAGGTCATATTGCTCGGTAAATGATATGGAGCTTGAGGTGGTCAGATTACCTACCATGGTCTGAAACTTCTCTTGGGCCAAGTTAGTGGGGACAGTGGTTTCCACTAAGGCTTTCTTGAGGATCTCCTTATGGGAAGGAGATAGATGTAACAACTCCAAGATGGAAATGTGGGTTGGAGTTTTTTTGTAATTGGTCTATGACATTATACTGACAGAAATTGGATTGAGAAGGTGACGACCTTAGAGGGGCGGTATTGAGTGTGACTTTACCACTGCGGGTAATGATACTACAACCAGTTCTGTTAGGTCCTGATTGTTGGTTGGGCATGATGACATTGATTTTTGGGACATGCTCAGAAATGTAATTTATGGTATAGTCAAATGGCACACTTGCATAGTTTGGCATTACTATTCCCACTATTCTGATTTGGCTTGTTGCGATTGTTGTTGTTTTTGTTGTGGTTATTTCCATTATTGTTATTGTTGTTGTATGACCTGTTGTGATTTAGAAACAGATCCCTGTAAGCCACATGTGTCTCATTGGAGGTATGCTATTGGGTTCCTCCTTGATTTTGATCAAGCACATCTTGGATAACATTTTTGAGATGGATACAATTGTTGGTTGTATACCCCCTTCCTCTATGATATTCAAAATAGTCCGTATCCTTCCAATAGGGAGGTTTGACTATAGGCTCATAATGACTTGTTGGCGGTAGAGAAATTTCATTGTTAGCCAACAACTTCCTTAATGCAGATTCTTGAGACTCACCCAACGGTGTGAACTTTCACCTTGGATTTGAATTGAACCATGGTCTTGGTTCCTAAGAGAATGGTTTGTTGGGTGCAACATTGTTTGCTTCTCCTTTGAGAGTGAATATGGGTTGTTTCTTGGGAGTTGCCACCTTGGCATCCACTACCCCATCGTTGACAACATTCTTATTCTTGGTCCAAAACTTTGATTTGTCTGTTGTGTAGTTGGAGGTAGGTGTGTCCTTGTATAACTTGATTGCCCCCTTGGCGATCATAGCTTTTTTGATGAACAATCCCATTTCAATGACTTTTGAGAATGAGGTAGGGCATTGTATTTGTATTTGATAGCTAAGATCGGTATTGAGGTTATGGACAAACATCTCCAATAGCTGCTTCTCAGGTATATCGTAAGAACACTTACTTGCTAGTTGTCTCCATCGTTGTAGGAAGGTGATGAATGACTCACCACTCTTTTGTTTGGTGTTGCATAGATCTAGCATAGATACTTCGTGTTTGATATTGTAAGAGAAGTGCGTGATAAATTTGTTGACTAGTTCATCAAAAGTTTTGATGTCGGGTGGAAGCCATGAGAACCACTCCATAGCTTGGTTGCCTAGAGACCTAGGGAATAATCTCATTAAGTAAGTCTCATTGTGAGCTACTTCCAAACATGCTGTGTTGAATTCCCTTATATGGTCTCTAGGGTCCCCTTTCCCTTTGTACTTCTCAAACTTAGGAACTTCGAATCGATAGGGAAATGGCTTCATGATCAAACTTTTATCAAAGGGGTACGGTGCAATATCTTCCAAGGAGTAGTTTTTAGTGTTTGTACCCGTCTTGAGATCCAACATTTGTTGCGTTAGGCTCTCGAGTTGTTTCCTCATTTCTTCCATAGGAGTATTTTAGTCCATGGTTCGCTTTCCTTTATCATTTACGTTTGGGACTATGGTATTCTTTCCCTTTTCGTGATCATTTTCCATGTTTTCCAGGATTGAGCTTATATCAAAATCCACATGGAGTTTAATTCCAAGACTAGCAAGATGATAGAAATACTTATGAGGGTCTACATGGAGCACCTTCTCTACTAAGCATTGGAATTTTTGATCTTGGATGCTTCCTTGATAATCTTCGCGAGAGATTTCTTCATCACTATCATGAGGTGTGACGATGTGGTTGGATGAGCCAGCCATTTCAAGTTGCTTTTTGTATTGAGACCTAGTAAGAACCATGCAAGGTGATGTGGGATGAAGTGGACTGGGACTAGAAATTTTTGCAAGGTGCCGACTGAGATTACTGTGAATAGGATACCTAGGACAAGACTTGGATAAAGAACTTTCTCGCTCAATGATTTCAAATAAGACGGCTGATACCAGATGGTAGCCACTAGTAAGGGTACTTGATACCTGTCTTACTGTTTAGGGACTAGTCATGTAACAAACCACTAGAAAAGTTCTATGACCTACTAGGTTTACTTGAATTCACAATGATATGAAAAAGGGGCCTACGCTGAGCTGATATGGGATATTCTGACTTTGGGACTAGAAAGACCTGATAGAAGGTGGATGGGACAATTGACGAAAGAGAGACTTTTTGGATGAAATGGATGAAAACTAACTGCAAGGTAGAACCTGATCTTTGATCTTGGAGCTAAGCTGAAATGGGTACTCAGAACTGGTAAAAATCTTCCCTCAAAAATTGTGCAAGTGCTCATTGTCGTGTATGCACTGAAATAGATGCGCAGCATAAATTGAAAAATGCGCAGCAAGTCAGAATATATGCGCCTTACTGGTAAAAGATGTATGCGCAACAACATACAACAAAAGCGCAGGAAGTCTAAACAAATGCGCTGCAGGTTAGGACAGATGCGCAGGAATAGAGGACGGATGCGCCGCTCTAGCTTTCTTCAGTGTTTTTGCAATTTTTGGAAATTTTTTGATGTTTTTGGTACTTTGGTTGCAAAAAAAGGTCTTCTTGATTTGATTTTTTAAATTAATTTCAAGAAAACACAGCAAACACAAACAATTTTTATGATTTTTTTTAACCTTTTTTAGTGATTTTTCTGACTCTTTTGGACTAAAAGAAAAGAACAAGTACAAAATCTTAGGCTCGAAATGGATTACAAGGGTTTTTGGCCACTAGAACAAAAGGTATTTAATGAGGGCAACCATTCAAGTGGTTACACATGCGGTGGCACTACTCTCCGTTATGGAGTCTCCCAGCCTCAAAGGGTTGTGCCTTAGAGGGTTTTGGGGGAGGTTGGCCGTCGGTGTAACACAACAACACTTGTTGTAGGAGGTTTTCACCTCAAGCACATTTATTTTAAGTGGATTGAAGGGGTTGGCATCTATCTTGTTTCCACTCAGGGTCATTCCCACTTGGACAGGCGTGCATCCAAGGGTAGGCCCCTCTAAAGGTTAAACAAATGGAATAACAAGTCTGGCATTCTGGTCACCCAGTAAAGGGGAGAGCATAAGCCTGTTGTCATTCGATAAGCATGGAAGACACTGATTAATCCAACCTAGTTAAAAGTAGAAAAACTAAATGGGCTAATCTACTTGGGCAAGCACAGAACTTTGAAGTGATTTAGCAAGATAGCAATGGTTTAGTTTTTAACCTAGAAAGCAATGATGAGTTTAGTTTTAATCCACGTAGCATGAATAGTTAACTTTGAGATGTTGGTCAATCGAGATAGCAGTGGTTCAATTTTAACCCAGATATCAGTGATGAGTTTAGTTTTATACCACGTAGAATGAATAGTTAACTTTGAAATGATGGTCAATCGAGATAGTAGTGGTTCAGTTTTAACCCAAAAAGCAATGATGAGTTCAGTTTTATACCAGATAGCAATAACTTAGAAAAGATAGCAATGATCTAGTTACCTCTTTCCTAATTAAAAGCTATGTGAGATTTTGCATGAGTATTTGTTTTACTATCCCTTTAGAAAGTGAAGTGTAAGCTATCAAAAATGCAACTATATGAAACTAAACCTGAACCTATCCTGCAAAACAACTCCAGAGAATACCTGCAAAGATGTCAGCGTTAGCAAAATCTTCTTAGAAAAACCCTAAAATCCCTGTCTACTACAGAAGCGCCATTTCAATGACAAAATGGGTAGAAATAGTCAATAGAAGCGCTGTAACACATGCGTCGTAACATAGGTTAAAAGCGCAGTAAGAAAGAGCATATGTGCAGAGAGAATATATACGCCGTAACAGAGTTTAAAAGCACAGTAAGAAAGAACATATGCGCAGAAAGAACACATGCGCTAGAACAGAGGATAGAAGCGCCACGAAATTGTTCAAATGCACCGGATTAGCCTGTGCAATGCCTGTACGGAACCTGTCTTAAAAAAAGCTCAGATTTTGATTAGATAAAGGGGCAAGGCCCCACAGTGGGCACCAAAAATGTTAAGGGAAATTTGGTTAAATAATGAATATGCAATAAACAACATCAAATACCCATAACTCAATAGAATAGTGAAACTAATAAGATTAAATGAAATGAAGCAATGAATAAAACAATGCAAACCTTCCTTAAATCAAAACTTCTATTGTTTGCCTATTAAAACCGTCCTTGCTCATATGAAGTAGGGCCCTTAGAGAGTGCATTCCTTTGCTGTATTCAAGGATGTCGATAGTAAATGGTTGTGGTGATAAACATGCAATGAAGATGAGCTCCAAAGCAAATGGTGATCTCAAACTAATGAATAGAAATGGGGGTGCCAAAGGCGCGCTGGTAAATTTCTACAGAGTAACAATACAAATAGCCTGGATGAATAGAATGGAAGAATAAGGTTCCATTTATAGACTTGGGAGAATGAAGATCAATGGTTGAGAAGATATATGAAGATCAATGGTTGAGAACGGTTGAGGAATGTGCAACGAATAGGAAGAAGACAAGTGTCTCACTTCCATCATGTAATAGGGGAGTTAAAAAAATTGATTGAAGAGTTAATAGAATGGATTGAGGAATTGACTGAATTGATTGATCAGTTACCCGAATAGATTGAGGAGCAGATAGAATTGATTGATTAGTTAACAGTTTTGATTGATGAGTTAACTAATTTTGATTAGAGAAGAAATAGGACATGTGGGTGAGGGAATATTAGCTAATTAAATATTTGAAATATTTAATTACATGTGCAACATGGTGAGGTGGAAAGGTGAGGTGGATTTTAGGATAGAGGAATTTATGATTAATTAAATAATATAGGATTATTTAATTATGTGAGACATTTAGAAGAATTTAGGGAATTTAATTAAATAAATTGGTTTATTTAATTTAGACTTTAGAAGAAATAATTAAATATTTTGATATTTAATTAATTAAGAGGAATGTGAATCAAATAAATCAATTTGTTTATTTATTTATTGATAGAAGAATTAGAAGCGAATAACTATTAAGAATATTTATTTAGACTGAATTGTGCCATTTTTAGGCATATACAATAGGCACCATGTGTAAGCAATTTTTGCTCCATCGTCTACCATCATTCTATCAGATCTTCCACTATCTTTTCATACATAATCCTGTTGCAAGTATGTGCTAACTGGTGTTGTCATTGATGTCACCATTTTTGTGTTGTCATTAGTGCCAACTGTATCTTCTGATATTGATGTTTGTTGATTGATTGAAGAACACTGTCTAAGTATTTTTCTCCACATTTTCTCTATAGTGAAGATCAGAGTATGAGGTTTGGATATGTTTTATAAGAATGTTTAAAGATGCTAAATCTAGAATTTGGTGGTCTGAATCACTGTACAGTAAAAGTTCCATTCACCAGTTTGAAGATAGTGTCTGGCAGTGTCTGCAGTGTGACAGGGAGAATGTATTTTACTCCGTATTCCTTTGCAGGTTGGAGTTTGGTCTTACACTTTTGGACTTAAGCTTATAAGGTTCTTAGCTATCTTTGTTCCAAAGGATTTGTGATTTGGTGCTCCGGAAGGCAAGTTATTGATCAACATAGTTTGACAGTGTCAATTGAGAAGCAGTCTGTGATGTATCTTCAAGTGATAAATGTTGTCTTCAAGCGAGATCTGTTGCAGTTGGATTTGTCAACTCCCAAGTGATTCTATGTTGTTTAGAGATGTCTCTAGAATGTATTGAAGGCATGTTCTTGATCCACAAGATATAGTGAAGATCTTAGAAGCATGTATCTAAGTGTTCTTGATGTTGTGCACTTGTTCTGGCCAACTTGGTTAGTCACACTTGTTGCAGAAGGGATTCATGGATTTTAGAAGCATGTCCAAGCATGTAAAGATGTAATTGGGTCTAAGATAAGCTACGATGTGTTCATCTTTCATTCATTTTCTATACAAGTTTATTTAGGTCTAGTCCTAACCTTATGTATGTATGTATGCCAACCTTGGAGATAGTTCCAATGGTTATAGAATGTAATGCCAACCTTGATGTACATTCCAAGGTTGATGATAGGTATAAATGTATGTAATGAATTCATGATTGAGGTATGAGAGTGTGAAGATGAGAAGATAAAGTGTGAGTTGCAAAAGTAGAGTAGAGGAGATATTGCGCTTTAATAGAACTGAACTCAAGAATGGTGTAGATGCTACTATATCAGTTCATCCTGGCAGTGAGCCACCCTTGGCAGTGAGCCAACCCTCGGTAGTGAGCCAACCTCGACAGTGAGCCTTTCATTTGGACAGTGAGCCTCTTTTGATATTTGGTATTGTTAATAAATTATATTATGAGCTAACACTCACTGTGGTTTTTCCCTATTTAGGGTTTTCCACGTAAAAAATCTGGTGTTCATGTGTGTATGGTGTTGATGTGTTTATGTTTTGATTCTGATATTTATGTTTAATGCTCATAATAGAATAAGGAGTTAAATTAAGTAAATGCGAAAGTGATATTGTGTAGAGAAGTTAAAGTTTTGATACAACTGATTCACCCCCCCTCTCAGTTGTCTTATGCCTTTTAACACTTGGTATCAGAGCAAGGTTCATTGGAAGAAAGCCTAACAACTTAAGGTAGATCTGGGATGGCACACAAGAAAGACATTCCTCAATTTGATGGATCTGATTATGCATATTGGAAGGTATGAATGCAAATTTATCTTATTTCTATTAGTTATAATGTTTGGGCAATGGTTAAAGATAAATACACAGAACCTGAGCATGGTCCAAAAATTAATGAAGGGATTAAGGATTATGAGACTAACCACAAAGTTAAAAATGCTCTATTAAGTGCTTTGTCTAACACTGGAATGATGAAAGTTGTGGGTCTAAAGACTACTCATGAGATCTGGGACAAATTGAAAAACATCTATGAAGGTGATGCATTTGTTAGGAAGGCTAAGTTGCAGAATTTAAAGACCACATATGAAACCATGCGAATGTCTGAAGATGATAACATAACAAATTACATACAGAAGATTGATGAAGTTGTCAGAAGCATCAAGGGTCTTCATGTAAAGTTAGAAGATGAAGATGTTGTAGATAAAATCCTTAGAACTCTTCCAAAGTCTTATAGTCACAAGATATCTACCATTGAAGATTTGATTGATCCAGGTAAACTTTCAAAAGATCAATTGCTTGGTAAACTAACTACCTTTGAGATAAGAGAATTTGGTACCATTGAAGGTCCTATGAAAATTGAGATTACTTTCAAGACCAAGGAAGAAAAGACTACTAGATCAGAGAAGTATGCTGTGGAATCAGATGAATAAGATTTTGTAGAACTTGAGGCAAAATTTGCAAGCAGAATAAAAAGAGGTAGCAGAGGAAAGTTCAAAGGTAAGTTACCCTTCAAATATTTCAATTGTGGAAAAATTGGTCACTATGCTTCAAGATGTCCTGATAGAGCTTTGAAAATAAATGAAAGTAAAGGAAAGATGGTAAGAAAGAGTTACTATGTTAGAGATGATGATGGTGTAACTGATGATGAATCTAATTCTGATGATGTACTAGTATAGAAACAAAAATATATGACTAAAAAAACTACTAAAAATTGCTTATAAATGACCAACCATGGTCACGTGGCCATTAGTAGTTTATTGCCAGTCATTTATAATGCGACTAAATTGATGACTAAACCATTTTTAGTCATTTATTGGTTGTTTTGATTGATCGATTTCGTAGTATATTTAGTCATTGATTTCTGTAATTTGGTCACTTATTTAGTCATTTTTTATTCACTGATATATTTAATCATTGATTGTTGTTAACTAGTCACTTATTTAGTCATTTTTATTCATTGATTTCTGTCCATTGGTAGTGTATTTAGTCATTAATTTTAATCATCATTTTGATCAATTTGGTAGTATATTTAGTCATTTTTATTCACTAATTTCACTGGTCATATATTTAGTCATATTTATTCATTATTCACTGATTTTTCCCAATTGGTAGTATAGTTAGTCAATTTAATTATTAATTGACGTTAATTAGTAGTATATTTAGTCATTTTAATCAAGGGGAAGAAGCATCACCACAAAATCACATCAACCATTTTGAAGCTTGCACAATGAAACAACTTTGAGAAGGTAAAAACAACTTGTTTTATTGATAACAAATGCTTACAAACAACATACAGATCTGAAAATAAGTTACAATACTTTCTCTTTTCTAAAACAACCTTCATGGTTACAATACATAGCTCAAAGAATGAGCAAGAAACTGATTTTCTAAATATCATTGACCATAGAAACACAAAGACATTCATAGATGTCTTCTTCACAAATCCACGACTGTCCCATGAAGCTCACTATCCTAGTTCAAGATCACATTGTCATCTCTGTAGAGATCCTGTCTCATGCACCCAACTTACTCTAATTCATAAGCTGCCACTGTGAATTGTTACCTGTAGCAATAATCTATCCTTATCTCTGATGATTATGCCTCTGATGACTGTCATCTTTGGTAGGATGCCTCAATTGTCATGGACTTTATTCAACAATATTGCCTTATGACTAGGCTATGCATTGTCCTAATCAAACTTCTAGCTTCTTGAAATGCCTTGTCCAATCACTTGTCAACCTACTGTCATGCATTTTCCCTTTATAAAATAACAATGCCTCATGACTACCACTACCTAGCTCATTATTCTGGCATGCTTTCACTTGTACTATGCCTCCCATCAATGTAGAACAATGCCGCTCTATTAAATGCCTTGACTACCTTTAACATCAATGTATCTTTTCCAAATTCCTTGAAAATAGTTCATCACTACTACTGTTACCTAGGTATGCACTCTATGTCATCTGCTAGACTGTTACATGTTCACATAGTCCATCATTGGTCCACCCACTTATCACATCACTATCATGAACAACTATCATATCATATCATCACCTCTAATATAGAAATCAACATCCCATTATGATACTACTATTGCAAAATATTTGTGTTTTGGCAGATAGCTCATGATAACACTCAACCTTGTTGTTGCTCACTTGTACCAACTCTATGGTACTGTTCTAGGTGTTCATGCATCTAACATGAAGACTTTTGACTATCATGAGATTTGGCAGTGTCAAATGCATACTAGAAGGTTACAATGACAGGATTGTAACCTTTGCATAGTTCTTCTCATTGACTCTAAGATTATCTTTTAATGTTTGCATGATGACTATCTTTTGCATGAATCTCTGCCCCTTGACAATCACTTGTAGGTTTTCTTCATGCATAGCTGGAAGCTCTTTCACATACTATCTTTTCAATCCACACTATCATACATCCTCATTTGCAAACATATTCACTCAAGTTTGAGGAGTACTTCTACCATGGTCATAATTGTTTTGGAAACACTGTCATTGCTATGATGCCATTTGATCAGGACCTTCACTTTGTGTTTCCAGGTTAGATTGAAACTATCCAATCTCTTCACACTCTTCTTACTATATTGTTTCAAACATCCCTGTGTCTTCTACTTATGGCTCTCCATGTAACCCTATCATCCATGGGACTTTAAGTGTTGCTCAACCTCGAATGACTATCACTGCCTTTTGAGAAGGTCCTCTTATTCTTTTACAATCATATCACTGTCATAATCGTTCCTTGTGGGTGAAACCATGATACAAAAGGATTATTACAAACAACAAAGAGAGGACCTGCAAAGCAAAAATATAGTTTTTAGTACTCGATCAATGATTTTTTTAAGTTTTCCCATTTTGACCATAATGAAAAATCTATAGAATATTATCAATAAAAAACTAACAATTGTTGGACTTGATAAACAAGATCATAAAAAAAGATATGCATTCAATAAAATTTCCTTTGAAGTATATGGAAGCCTTGATTCCTTGATTCCTTGAAGTATATGGAAGCCTTGATTCCTTCAGATGTTGTAGTTGCAACTACCCTGGTAGACATGTATACAAAATGTGGAACCATGGACAAGGAACATGAACTATTTGTTAGAATGCCTCAAAAAAATGTGGTCTCATGGACTGCATAGTTGTAGAACCGAGCTTGAACTTTCCAAGTTGTGGGCCTCCTTCATGGTCTACCAAGTCCAAGTGGCATAGTAAGGCCAACCCAAAAGAGACTCAATAACACTCATGATGTTTTTCCTCACTTGTTCCAGGAATTCATTTCACAGGGGAGAGAGGGTTTTAACTAACAAAAACTGTAACAAATAGCAAATTGGAAAATGGTTTAAACGTTAAACTTTAATACAAAAACATATTTTTCATCTTTTTTTGTAAATTTTTATCAAGAAACTACTGTTAAACTATCTATTTCAAACACATTTAATTGTGACTTGCACAGACCTGTTCGAGCTCCTCCTTCAGATTTGATGTTTGTGCCAAAGTAGGAGTGTTGCTTTCCTTATGATACATAAGTATATCTTTATTGATGAATTGAGTAGATTGGATAAACTTTATCATCTAGATGCTATTAAAAAATAGAAGAAAGTTAAAGCCATAAATGCAGTTAAGAAAACTAAAGTGGTTTCCATGTTAAGCATATTTGAATATCAAATAGAATTTCAAACTTCATTAAACAATAATTCTTACCTCAATTGACACATACAGTAAAATAAGAATAATGCTTGAATATAATGTCACAAGGGTAAATAGTGTAAGAGTAACAACTTGTGTAATGAGGAAAGATGAGAGAAATGAGAAATTTACATAGAAAGAAATTGCCCATTAGCTAAAAGAAGAAAACTCAGTAGCCTTTAAAATTTCTAAATATCTAAATTGTCTTTGTGGCTTCAGTTTTAGTTGACATTGTGCCAATATAATAAAATCTAGAGTATTGCTTTGGAATAGGGTATAGACATCCATCAAAGCATGAAGAATAGAGGAATTTTGTCAGATGTTGTAGTTGCAACTGCCCTGGTAGACATCTATGCAAAATGTGGAACCATGGACATGGCACATGAACTGTTTGATAGAATGCCTCAAAAAAATGTGGTTTTTGTTAGGACCATTCAAAATTCTCATAGTCCTACTTGGTTTCATGCAAATTTCCTTCCATAAATCCATCTTAGGGATCCATATTTCTTTTAAAATTATTCTAGGAGTCATTCATAAGCACCCCATACCAAGTCCATGTGAAAGATATTTGTATTTTTTACCATTAATGTGTTTTTGTCTCTCGCCATAGTCTCGCAGGTCACTCAAAAGGTCTTGGCGGGTGTGCGGGAACCAATGATAAATAGGGAGTAGTTATCACTATCTTGTAGCATGAAGAGATTGCACTTGCGGTATCACAATATGCAAAGATTGATTACGGCAGCCTCGTAGCAGTCTCAAAATGAAGTGGTAGACTGGCAGTATAAATTTAAGTGGCATATGATACTTTACCACGGTCCCATGGTAGTCAAGAGAATAATCGACGGTAATGCGGTAAGGAGTAGAGGAAAACAGTACACTGTGCCCCCACAACGGCCTCAAGTGAGGCTTGTGGTATGGCGGTATAAGGAGTTCAAGTTATGTAAGTGTTGAATATCGTGGCCTTGCGACAATTTCAATGGAGTGCGGTAGTGCGGTGAAAGGCTTCAAGTGATGTTTAGTATACTGCGGTCCCATGATGGTCAAAGAAACAATTTGCGGTATTGCGGAAGGTAACAAGTTAATAAAAATAATAGTACCGCGACCCCACAATATCCACTCCCTCAGTGTGTGGTAACATGGTAAAGGACAAAATGATGTAGGTTACCCCACTGCCCCGCAACAATGACCTCACTAGGTCTGTGGGGTAGTGGTAAATGGTAAACGGTAAAAGATGACTGCCAAGTGTTCTCCTATTGTCCCGCAGAGCAAACAAATTGACTTTGTGGTAGTGCACTGAGCATTGATGGAGTAATAGCACCACCTCCCCATAGAGGCCATTATTTATGGTGGTGGGTGTGCGGTAATCATTGAAATGACTGCAAAAATGGTGAAATATTTTGTCCGTTTGATCTATGATGATCAATGGACTATGTTTGAAGTGATTTAAACACATAGATTTGCTCAATCTTGGCATGAATTGTTTGGTGTGGAGCCTGATCAGTCTCTAAGTGGGAGATTGTTGGTTTGTGGTGACTGATCATGCAAGTACTGTACACTAGTAATGTATCCTCACTGGGGTTCAAGAGTGCAGCCCCCAAAAAATTTTTTCCCTCTTTTTTGCACGATCAGAGTCAGTTGTTAATTTTTTGTTAATTGACAAAAGAAAAATGACATTGTAAAACCATAATTCTAGAAGCTTCCAAAAAGATTGTTATAAGCGGCTGGGATGTATGTTACGGTGATGTATTCGCAAGATTGTAATTTGTTTTACACTGGATAATAAAATCATTAGATGGATGAGTTCTGTGGATGTAGCCCATATTGGGTGAACCACACTAAATTTTTTTGTTGATCTCTTTTGTGTTATTCCTCATTGTTATATTTGGGTTATTTAATTTGCATATAATTGTTAGTGTTTATTGCTTTGATTTGCCTAAACCCTAACACCTGGTATTAGAGCGGGTTGTGTTTGATTATCATCTGTAAGAAGGTCTCATAGTTGAGTGGGAGTCTCACGGTTAAGTGGGAGTAATGTCGGATGAGGGTAAACTGAAGGTAGATAAATTCAATGGGCAAAACTATCAATTATGGAAGATGCAGATGGAGGATTATCTCTATCAGAAGGATTTATGGAGGCCATTGGAAGGAATAGCCAAGAAATCAGGAACAATGACTGATGAGGATTGGGAATTTCTAGACAGAAAGGCACTGGGAACCATTCGGTTGTGCTTGGTACCATCTGTGGCATTCAATATAACAGAAGCGAAGACAACAAATCAACTGATGAAAGCTTTGGCCAAATTGTATGAAAAACCCTCAGCCTTTAATAAGGTATTTCTCATGAAGCATTTGTTTAATCTAAAAATGATTGAAGGTGGATCTGTGTCAGATCATTTAAATGAGTTTAATACAATTACCAGTCAGTTAACTTCTGTAAAGTGAAATTTGATGAAGAGGTGAGGGATCTCTTGGTTTTATGTTCTTTTCCAGAAAGTTGGAATAACTTGGTAATGGATGTAAGTAACTCTGTCTCTGGTTCAAATATTGAAATTTGATGATGTTGTTGGTGTTATCCTTAGCGAGGAAATGTGATGGAAAAGCACGGTGAGAGTTCAACATTGGGTGATGCTTTGACTGTAGAGAACAGGGGAAGAACAAAGGAGAGAGGAAAAAGCCCAACAAATCGTGGGAAGTCACAAGGGAAGTTGAAGAAAGGCATATCTAAATCTAGAGGAAGAATGGATTGCTGGTACTGCGGAAATCTGGGACACTTGCAAAAGGATTTCTAGTCTCGAAAGGGCAAACAAGGAGATAGATAGTATGATGACAGTAAGAAGCTAATGTTGCAAGTAATAAATTATAGGATGCTTTAATTTTGTGTTTAGATAATGCTAATGATTCTTGGGTGATAGATTCAGGGGCTTCATTTCATGCCACACCCCATAAGAAATGTTTTGTAGACTATGTTCAAGGTGATTTTGGACAAGTATATTTGGGTGGTGATGAACCTTGTCAGATTGTTGGAAACTGAAAGATAAAAATCAAGTTGCAGAATGGAAATGAATGGTTTCTACAGGAGGTAAGGCATGTTCCAAATTTGAGAAGGAATTTAATCTCTACAGGACAACTGGGTAGTGAAGGTTGCATAGTTACCTTTTCAACCAAAGTCTGGAAGGTCACTAAAGGTGTAGTAGTAGTAGCTAAAGGTGAATAGGTAGGTACATTGTATTTGTGTACTGGTAATACTTATTCTACCTTAGCTGCTACAGAAACAATTGCTACTAAGACAGTTATAACACTTGCTACAGAGATAGAAACAAAATTGTGGCACCATAGACTTGGGCACATGAGTGAGAAAGGGATGAAGATCTTGCACTCCAAAAAGTTGCTACCAGGTCTGAAGAAGATTGACTTGGAGTTCTATGAAAATTGTGTTTATGGAAAACAGAAAAGAGTCTGATTTCTCAAAGTTGGGAAAGAGAAGAAGAGTGAGAAATTAGAGCTTGTGCATTCAGATGTATGGGGACTAGCTCATGTATCTTCTCTTGGTGGCTTTTGTTATTATGTTACTTTTATTGATGATGCATATAGGAAAACATGGGTGTATTTCCTAAAACAAAAATCAGAAGTATTTGAAACTTTTAAAAAGTGGAAAGCTTTGGTTAAGAATGAGATAGGAAAAACATTGAAGTGTCTCAGATCTGATAATGGATGTGAGTATTGCAGCATAGAATTTGAGAATTATTGTTCATATAATGGAATCCATAGGAAGAAAATGGTTCCTAGAACCCCACAAGAAAATGGTGTGTCTGAGAGGATGAATAGAACCATTATGGAGCATTCAAGGAGAATGAGATTGCATGTTGGACTACCCTTACACTTTTGGGCAGATGTTGTACATACCACTATTTATTTAATAAACAGGGGACCTTCAAATCCTTTGGATGGTGGCATTCCAGAGGAGGCATGGATGGGTAAAAAGGTAAACTATTCATTTCTAAAAACCTTTGGTTGTGAAGATTTTGTCCATGTTGATATTGAAAATATAACCAAGCTTGAGGCTAAGTCTAAAAAATGTACCTTCATTGGATATGGAGTAGATGAGTTTGGTTATCGGTTATGGGATTATGAAAATCATAAAATTATTAGGAGCAGAGATGTTATATTCAATGAGAAGGTCATGTATAAGGATCAACTGTAGGAAAAGAAGCATGAATAGGCCAAAACAGAATATGTGGTGTTGGATGAGATTCCAAAAAATAAAATACCAATGGAACTTGATGCTTAACAACAAGTTATCCCACTGACTCCTGCAAGTGTTAGACATTCTACAAGGATAACTAGACCTCTAGAAAGATTTTCTCCATCATTATATTCTATATTATTAACTAATTCTGGTGAACCTAAAAGTTATGAAGAAGTAATGCAGGTAGATACCAAAAAGTAGTGGGAGCTAGGCATGAAAGAGGAAATGGATTCCTTGTTGCAGAATTAGACTTGGGACTTAGTCCAATTGCCTGCATGTAAAAGAGCATTGCCAAATAAATGGGTTTATAGGTTGAAGGGAGAAGATGGAGGCAAGAAAAGATATAAGGCCAGACTCATGGTAAAAGGTTTTGCACAGAAAAAAGGTATAGATTTTGATGAAATATTTTCTCCTGTTCTAAAGATGACTTCTATTTGAACTATTCTAAGTCTTGGGGCTGCAGAGGACTTGCATCTTGAACAACTTGATGGGAAAACAACATTTCTCCATGGGGATTTTGAAGATGAAATATGCATACAGCAACCATAGGGATATGAGGTCAAGGGTAAGGAGGAATTTGTGTGTAGGTTAAAGAAGAGTTTGTATGGCCTGAAGCAAGCACCTCAACAATGGTATTTGAAATTTGATAGTTTTATGGCTGAACAAGGTTACAAAAGATGTCATTCGGATTATTGTGTTTATTTTAAGAAATTGGGTAATGGCAGCTATATTATTCTGTTGCTTTATGTTGATGATATGCTTGTTGCTGGGTCTAACATGTAGCATGTTAATGAACTTAAGCAGAAATTAGCAAATTCATTTGCTATGAAGGATTTGGGTACAACAAAACAAATCCTTGGTATGAGGATCACATGGGACAGGACAAACAAAAACTTATTTGTCTCAAAGTGAGTATGTAGAGAAGGTGTTGAAAAGGTTTAACATGCAGAATGAAAAAATAGTTAGTACACCTTTACCTAGTCATTTTAAGTTGACTAAGGAGATGTGTCCAAAGACACAAGACGAGGAAGACAAAATGTCTAAGATACCATATGCATTAGCAGTTGGTAGCTTGATGTATACAATGATATGTACAAGGCTAGATATTGCACATGTAGTGGGAGTTGTGAGCAGGTATATGAGCAATCCAGGTATGGAACATTGGAATGTTGTAAAATGGATTCTCTGATATTTGAGAGGTATTACTTCAAAGAAACTATGTTTTGGAGGAACAAATTCTACTCTAAAAGGATATGTTGACTCTGATCTAGGGGGTGATATTGATAGCAGGAGGAGTACTACAGGGTATGTTTTTACTATAGGAGGTATTGGAGTTAGTTGGATTTCAAGACTGCAAAAGGTTGTTGCATTTTTAACCACTGAAGCTGAGTATGTTGCTGCTACAGAAGCTAGCAAGGAGATGATTTTGTTACAACATTTTCTGGAGGAATTGGGGCAATGGTAAGAAGATAGCCCTTTGTACACTGATATCTAGAGTGCCATTCATCTTACTAAGAATTCAACTTTGTATTAAAAAACTAAGCACATACAACTCAAATACCAATTCATCTAGTTAGTTTTGGAGGATGGGCAGTTGAAGCTAGACACAATTCAGACAAGTCAGAATTCTACAGATATGTTCACAAAGGTAGTTACACGGGAGAAACTGATTTCCTCATCAGTTTTTACTGGCCTTCACGACTGATAATGGTGGATATAAGAAATCAACTAGGCCTGCAATCTAGTGGGAGCTGCAAGCGCAACGGTGTCGTCCAGGATCAGTGTCAAAGTGGGAGATTGTTGGTATGTGGCAATTGATCATGCAAGTACTATACACTAGCAATGTATCCTCGTCAGGGTTTGAGGGCACAACCCTCAATTTTTTTTCCCTCTTTTTTGCATGATCAGAGTCGGTTGTTAATTTTTTGTTAACCGACAAAAGAAAAATGACATTGCAAAACCCTAATTCTAAAAGCTTCCAAAAAACTTGTTATAAGCGACTGGGATGTATGTTACGATGATGTATTCACAATATTTTAATAAATTTTGCACTAGATAATAAAATCATTGGATGGCTGAGTTTCTATGGATGTAGCCCATATTGGGTGAACCACGTTAAATTTATGTGTTGATCTCTTTGTGTTATTCCTCATTGTTATATTTGGGTTATTTAATCTGCATATAATTGTTAGTGTTTATTGCTTTGATCTGCCTAAACCCTAACATGAATCAGAGTAAATAGAGAAATGACCAGCTTCATAGCAAAATAAAGCCTGAAATTCCCTTGTATTTTGTCATTCAAGCAAGTGTAGTGGTGATTCTAGACAATGATGTCAAGATTTGAAGTGTATTCTGTGAACTTCATTCAACCGAGTAAGTCAATTCCATCATCCTCTTCATAAAAGTTGATATTCATTTGGTACTTTGCTTAAATTGGTTTAGTAGATTAAAAAACTGTCAAAACCCTAGTTCATAAAAGTATCAACACAATGACACCCAAAAAATCTGAATCCACAAGTAAGAAAGTTGAGTGCTTTGCCCCAAAAGAAAAGAAGTAGTCCCTTCAATAGTCACTGTTAGACATTTTGCCAAATTTAGTTGACAAGGCGTATAAGAAAATATTTAAGGATATAGTAGAGGGTTGTCGAGATGGCAGAGTTCCTGTTTCTGGTTGGAGTCTATTTTGGTATTTCTGTGAGAAAAAAGATTGTCTAGGTCCTAATGCCAACTCCTAGAACCTGAATCTAGCCAAACTTGTAATTCCAAATGTGTTTGTTGATGTTGAGCTGATCAGTGTATTGGCACAGTGCTACCATCTAGCCACTAGGACAGTTAGATTGCCTAATGGGTCACCATTGGTAGCATTGGACATAAATGTAATTATTGATTGTTTCATGCCCAGTAAGCAAGCCCTCACATAGGTTGACTTGAAGAGCGAACAAGAATATAATACCCTCAGAAAACTGCATAGGAATGATGAATTGCCCATGTACATGAGAAAAGGGGCTAATAACAAAAGAATTGAAATTCCATCCACTATTGTTGAGCCTTTTGTTGTTGATGATTTTGCTGTTTATTTCAAAAGGACATACTTTGCTCTATGTCAGGTGTTGGGTATTGATGACCAAGACTAAATTCCTATGGATTTGATGATGATGGCCATGAGGATTCAAAATCTAGAGGTGACTATTGAGTATGGTTTTGCATCATATATTGAAACGAAGCTGCATGATGGTCTATTGCAAATTAGAGAAAACAAGAAGCCCCTTGATTACAAATACTATTCCTTGTTGTGTCACTTGATACTGTATCAGAATAGGGGAAAATCACCCAGCAAAATGGATTTGAGTATGATTGACTAGAAGAGGTAGAGGTTGCCCACACAATGCTGGTGCTACAAATGGGTATTCATTGCAAGAATTATAATTATGTAATATTCCATGATGAGTTTGCAATCAGAATAATGAATTCACTTGGTTGTGTTAGTGTAGATTTTTTATTCCTTATTATAAGGTTTTTCCTACACATTTATTTAAGCTTGCTTAGGTTAATAAAGCATGTCTTATTATGTGAGTGGTTGCGAGGTGTCACCTTCCTACATGTGAGCATCCATTAGCTATCTTGGGAAGATACTTTGCTATCTTTAGTCTGATAGATGGTTGCTCCTCATTGGTCGGTGTTGCCACCTCCTCCCTCTCTCTAGTCTATATAAGCATGCTACCTAACTTGTATTTTCATTCGATATTGGAGATAGTTATCTGATGCTATTTTTCCATTTGAGCATTTCACATCAATCTCTTGGTATCGTTGTTATTATTTTTTGCATTTACAGTTTATGTTTCTAACTCTTTCAATTGATTCTGGGTTATAATCTATTTTACAGATTTTAACATGGTATCAGAGAAAGTTTTGTAAGGTTAGATTCTTTGTAGAGATCTTACAAAATCCCGTATGCTCTTCTCTTACATTTTTTGAATGATCTGGAGAATCAAAAAGGATTTATGAAGATCCAGTGATCTTGTTTTTGTCAATCATCTTGCATATTTTGTGTTTTAATCAAAATTGTAGGTTGTAACATGCCTTTGCAATCTCTTGGTAGATGATTCTACCTTTGGATGCCATTTTTTGGTTGCTGGGGTCATTGTTTGTGGCTAAAGGCATCTGTTTTACACTAGATCGATATCTTCTATCCATTAGCAAGAAAAATGCCTTCTAGGTTTTGTTCGCATCATAGAAAAACTATCTGGGTATCTTTTAGTTTCTGCATGCAGACTGTATATTTTGCAGAAACAAACTCAAAAAGCTACAACAGACCCCCTCTCCGTTGGCAGTTGCAGATTTGAATGCAGTTTTCAAATGCTCTGTTCTTGCTCATACGGACTCCATTTCTCACAAATTATTTTTGATCTTGGCTATTTTTTCATGTTCTATGCACTAGTGTAGTTGTTTTTTGATTTTAGTGCAGAGATGTTTTAGAAATTGCAGATTCTTAGTTGGGACACTGCGTAGTCCTCATTTTGGGAACTCCAAAGAGGCATAACTTTTGCATAAAACCTCAGATCGAGGTGATTCCTTTTTTTAAAGTGGATGTTTTTTTGTGTAGTTTACAGTGGTGATGTTTATTTTACTAGGTATTAGCCCTAAGTTGTATTTTTAGCATATGCTCTTTTTGAGGATTTGTAATAGCATTGAGATCAAGTCCACTCAGTATTTCTTGCTAGTGGAAATTGTAAACGCACTAAATATAAAGTGCCAAATCAAATTTTCTTGGGGGGTTCTTTGATTGAGTGGAAAAGGGGGGGTGTCTTGTGTATTCTTGCATCTTTTATTTCCTCACAACAACAACAACAACATTCTAATTCTGCATTAAGATGGATCAATTAACAGTGCTTGTTCTAACACCCTACAACTACTATGAGTGGAATTCCAAGATGACTATCCAACTTAAGAAGTTAGGACTATATAGAGTAACAATGGGTCTAGAAACTGAACCAACCTTAATTACAGAAAGGCCTAAATTTCATAATAGGCTAGATGAAGCTTTTGGAACTATATGCATGTCTATATCTCCTAATCTTCTTTTTCATGTTGAATCTGCTACAACACCAAATGATGTATGGACTACTTTAGAAAACCTCTTTGGTAAACAAGATGAATTAAGGGGACATCAATTGGAGAATGAGCTAATAGGGTTAAATCCATGTAATTTTGATACAATACAAGACTTCTTCACAAAGCTAAAGGCCATTAGATTACAGTTGAAGCAATGTGGGATTGAAAAGAAAGACCCACAAGTGATCTTAAGTATTCTTTCTAAGCTTGGTCCTAACTACTCAGTGTTTGTTTCTACATTTTATGCCACCAAAAGTACTCTTGGGACTACCTACAAAATGCCTTCTTTAGATGAATTTGCTGTTGAACTCACTAAAGAACAAGATAAATTATTTCACATGGGCACTATTAAGCCTTCTAAGTCTCATGCCTTGGCTGCAAATCAAGGCACTAAAGATCAGAAAGGCAATGGGAAGCAAAATAAGAAACAAAAGGATCAAGGAGAGAAGAAACAAGGTCCAAAACAAGCTGCAAACAATGCAGCTCTCGAGTCTTCCTCTAAAGACATGTCTAAAATGAGAAGACAAAGTGTGCCATTTGTAAGAAATCTGGTCACGATGAGCATAAGTGTTTGAAAAAGCAAATAGCTCATCTCACTTATCTTCTTGAGAAGAATAATATCAAAGTGCTAGATTCATCTAAGGAAGATTCTTCACAATCTTCAAAGGACACAAAAAATAGTAAGGGGAAGGGCAAGGCCTTTGTTGCAGTTGCTACACTACAAGATAGTTGGGTAATTGACTCAGGTGCTTCTCACCACATGGCCAATACAAAGGAAAGTTTCTCATCCTTGGAGTCATGTTCTGTGCCTGATATTCTTATGGGTAATGATACACTAGAGGAAGTTCTTGGGAGAGGGTCTATTGACATTGGCGATGGGACATTCCATGATGTTCTTTGTGTGCCTTCTTTGTCAACTAATCTCCTATCTGTATACTAGATCACCCATACAGGTTCCGGCAAGAGAGTTGAATTTACACCTGACTCAATGGTTATCAGTGATCTGCACAGTGGGTCTACAGTTACTGTAGGAAAAGTTGATAACCATTCTCGGCTCTTATCACTTTTTTCATTTTGTTCCTGATTCTCCTTCACTTGCATTGCTCACTCACTCAAATGAGGTGAGCTATTTGTGGCATCAGCGGTTTGGCCACTTGAACTATCGCTATTTGCAGTAGCTTAGTTAGCATGACATGGTTACAGGGTTGCCTTCTATTCGATTCTCTGATGGAGTTTGTCAAGGTTACATTCTTGGAAAGCATCCTGAAGAAAAATTTGACAAAGGCAAGGCACGGAGAGCCACACAGCTCTTGGAGTTAGTACACAGTGATTTGGCTGGTCCATTTCAGCATCCTTCATTTAGCAAAGCTAGATATGTATTGACCTTCATTGATGATCTTTCCCGATACACCTTTGTATACTTTCTCAAACAAAAGTCTGAAGTCTTTGAGTCTTTTCAGGACTTTAAAGCTTTTACAGAGAAATAATCTGGGAAGGTTGTCAAGATTCTACGCACCGATAATGGCAAGGAATATGTCAACCAAAGGTTTGAACAGTTTTGTGTCTCAGAGGGCAATGATCTTCAGCACACAATTCCCTACAGTCGATAGCAAAACAGAGTTGCAGAACAAAAGAATTAGTCATTGAAGGAAATGGCCAATTGCATGATTCACTCCAAATCATTGGCACCTCAGTATTGGGCAGAGGCCATCAACTATGCGTGTTACATCCAGAATCGGGTTCCTCACTGAGCTGTGAAGGGGGTAACTCCTTTTCAAGCTTGGACCGGTCGGAAACCCATAGCCAAGCACTTCTGAGTGTTTGGATCTCCTGCATGGGCCCACATTCTAGCAAAGAAATGCAAGGCTATGGATCCGTAGAGTAGGCCTTGCATATTTGTTGGTTATCCAGATGGTGTCAAAGGCTATAGGCTACTCCACCCTACCACACATGAGCTCTTTATTGAGAGGAGTGTTCGGTTTGAGGAGGATACTTCTTCTACCACTTCTCCATCTTTCATTCCCATGGAGACACTGTGACTTCATGATGATAGTTCTTCTGAGGACCTTAATCCTCCCGAGGAGTCTTCTTCCTCCACTTCAGATGGCAATGATGAGGGTTCATCTTCCTCCTCTCTTAGTCATCATTCAGAGGATGTTGATTCTCCTCCAAATTCTCTTGCCATTGGGCCTCTTTGGGCTCATCAGACTTTAGAGTTAGTAGGTGATTGGGTTGGTGATCCTTCAGATGCGAGAAGAACAAGGTCACAGTTCGAGCAGGCGCCTCATCTCTTCTTTGCTTCAGCTTCTGATCCACAGTCCTTTAGGGAAGCTTCTAGTGTCCCCGAGTGGGATGCTGCTATGCAAGAAGAGTTCAGTTCCTTGGAAAGGAACCATACTTGGGATTTAGTCCCACTTCCTAAGGGAAGAAAACTTGTTTGATGCAAGTGGGTCTATCGAACAAAATTTGCTGCAGATGGGTTGGTCGATAAACATAAGGCTCGCTTGGTCACAAAAGGATTCTCCAAAGTTCCTGGGATTGACTACTCTAAGACTTTTGCACCGGTTGCCAAGATGAATTCAATCCAACTTGTCCTTGCCATTGTTGCAGCCCATCGCTGGGAAGTTCATCAGATGGATGTGAAGAGTGCTTTTCTTCACGGTGACCTTTAGGAGGAGATATATATGGAGCAGCCATAGGGGTTTGTCCAGGATCCTTCACTTGTCTACCAACTTCAGAAGTCTCTCTATGGCCTTAAACAGGCCCCTTGAGCCTGGTATGCCAAGATGGACTCCTTTCTTCTATCAGTTGGGTTCACTCGGTGCCATTCTGATCCAAACGTCTACATTTTGCAGCAGGATGATACTCTCACTTTCCTTGTTCTCTATGTTGATGACTTGTTGATTACAGGGAGTTCCTCATCCACCATCAAGGCAGTGAAAACTACCCTTCATGATCGGTTTCTGATGTCTGACTTGGGTCTTCTTCATTACTTCTTGGGCATTGAGATTACATAGTCTTCGGTTGGTATCTTTTTTTCTTAGCCCTAGTATGCTCTTGATATGCTCTCCAGATTTCGCATGGCTGACTGTAATCCTGCGCCGACTCCCTTTCTGTCAGGAGTCAAACTTGAGGCTTCTTGTTCTTCACCTTTGGTAGATGCTACCTTGTATTGCCGATTGGTTGGGAGTCTCATATACTTGACTCACACAAGGCCTGATATTTCATATGTCATGGGCCTGGTCTCTAGGTTCATGCAGGAGCCACATGAGCTGCATTGGAAAACAACTAAGCAAATTCTTCACTATGTACAGGGCACTCATAGTTATGGGATTCATTATGCAACAGGCATGGATATTGACTTGGTGGGATACACAGATTCAGATTGGGCAGGCGATTCTCAGGATTGCAAGTCTACTTCATGGTATTGCTTCTCTCTTTGTTCTGGTCTGATTTCTTGGTTGAGCAAGAGGCAATCTACTATTGCTCTTTCATCTACAGAGGCTAAGTATCGAGGAGCAGTTAATGCTACTACTGAGGCTATTTGGCTTCAACACATTCTCACTGAGTTTGGCATTTCCTTCAGGAAGCCTACCGTCATCTTTTGTGACAACCAGAGTGCTATTCAAATCTCTCGTAATCCGGTCCATCATCAGTGGACCAAACACATTGAGATTCACATGCACTACATTTGAGAGTTGATTCATGAGCAGGTTCTTGATCTTCAGTACTGTTTGACATCAGATCAAACAGCTGACATCTTCACCAAACCCTTCACTGAGAGCAAGTTCATTCATTTGCAAGCTTTGCTTGGGGTGCGGCAGGTGTCCTCCTTTTAGGGGGCTTCTTAGTTCCTTCTTTCTCTCTCTATTTTGGGGGGTGTACTCTCTTTTGTAGGGGGGCTACTTCTTTTTTTGGGGGGCATTCATTGTACATGGGTACCTCATCAGGCTTGATTTTCCAGGACCCATCTCTTTACCCACCTAAGCTATGCTTAAGGGGGGGTGTTAGTGTAGGTTTTTTATTCCTTATTATAAGGTTTTTCCTACACATTTATTTAAGCTTGCTTAGGTTAATAAAGCATGTCTTATTATTTGAGTGGTTGCGAGGTGTCACCTTCCTACATGTGAGCATCCATTAGCTATCTTGGGAAGATACTTTGCTATCTTTAGTCCAATAGATGGTTGCTCCTCATTGGTCGGTGTTGCCAACTCCTCTCTCTCTGGTCTATATAAGCATACTACCTAGCTTGTATTTTTATTCAATATTGGAGATAGTTATTTGATGCTATTTTTTCCATTTGAGCCTTTCACATCAATCTCTTGGTATCATTGTTATTGTTTTTTGCATTTACAGTTTATGTTTCTAACTCTTTCAATTGATTCTGGGTTATAATCTGTTTTACAGATTTTAACAGGTTGCCCTTCTCCCAGATTGACCAAAGAGGTCAAAGAGATGTCGAGGCCTCTTGCTTATAGGCCAACACAAGGTCATAAGCATAACTTTTCTGATTTGTTTTTCTTGCTAGACCATACAATAATTAGAGTTTATGGGTGTACTCAGCCACCCCATGTGTTGCCAAAGTTTGTGCCAAATAGAATTGCATTCCTTGAGTTCATGTGGCAGATGCTTTGGATGGGTAACGATGTGATGAAAAAGGAAAAGAAGGGCACTTTCCTTCCTTATTCTCAGTGTTTGGTGATTGGTCAGTTGGTTCAAACACTTTGGAAGAGCTGCAGGCCTATTTGAAGGCTAAGTATTCTTCGAAATCAGGGACTAAAAGAGTTTTTGATCTAGAGGGTCACATGAATTTTTTTAGGCAAGTCATTCTTACCAGAATTGGGGTATCCCATCAAATCAATTTTGATGAGGATGTGATAAAAAATTGTGTCACTTTTGATGAAGTGTATAATAGAAAGAGGAAATGGGAAATTGTAAAAAGGATTGAGGATGACAGGAGAAATAAAAACCCCAATTTTAGAGGATTCTTTGTTGATGAGAAGGACCCCTTGAAGAGAATAGATATGGTCATTGATAATTTTCAAAGAATCTATGACAAGTCTTAAAAGGAGCCTACAAATTTGACCAATCTCCCAGTCAAGAGGCCACCAGGAGTTGTAATTCAAGAGCCTGTCCCTGATGCAATGTCAGTTCAAGATCCTACAGTTTCTAACTCACCTCCTCCCAAAAGGCAAAAGACTGATGATGTTTCTCCATTGGTTCCATATGAAATGACTAAAGGAGTTGGAGATACTGAGGAGGTGGCTAGTATTTTGAGGCATATGGGAGATGAAGAGGAAGTAGATCAGCCACTGGCTGGTGAAGAAATAGAGGCCCACAAACCCGAAGCAAGAATGGAGGAACAAGGACAAGGTGAGCCTGAGTTACAAGAAGATGAAAGGGTCATGGCCTCAATGAGGTTCATGGAGGACGATGATTTCATAAACATGCTAGAATTCAAAGACTTCTGGTTGAAAATAAAGATGAGGGAGTTTGAGGAGAAAGTTGAGATAAATAAGATGGGTGCTGATGAATCACAACATGACCAAATTGTGACCCAAAGTTTCAAAGAAATGAAGATTGATGAAATAAACATTACCCCTGAGGAGGCTAGATAGTTGGTCTCAAAGAGTAATATGCTGATCATCCCTGGCCTTGATTTGAAGAAAATGTTTCTATTGTACCAAGTAAAGAATCAAGATGACCCCATGATGGTCTCAGAATTTGATTATGAGGATGGTGTCAGTGGTTGTGGGTTCAACCCAAAAATAAAAACTCTAGCAATATGGGCCACACAGAAAAACACCAACAAGTTGAGATTACTTGATGTCGTCCAAGAGAAGAAGGGGACAACAATTGTAAAAACTGTAGACACCTAAAAATGTCTTCTACCATCAAACCGAATCCTGACATCCCTAATCATGTCAATTTCCCTCCTAACCAATTAATTAAATTTTTATTTAATTAATTATCCCTTCATTACCCTATTTTCCATCATTTTATCCCAACAACTAAATTAATTTCATTAATTCAATAGTCTAAACCTTAGCCAATTGATTTAATAAATATACAATATTTATTAAATCAATTTCCCCCTTTTCACTAAATTCAATTTATTAGTTAAAACCATGTTAACTAATTAATTCAGCCTATTAATTGACCTATCCCTACCCTAGACAACCAAATAGCTATTATTTAATTGCCTACCCTAGCCTACCTCATCCTAGCCCTAGGATTTAATTAAATAAAACCTATGTTTAATTAATCCTAACCTCTCATTTGGGTGGTCAAATCTTGTTTAACACTCTTCCCCACCTCCTCCAAATAAAAAATTGAAACAAATCCACATAAGTCAATTTTTTATTTAAAAATCATCCCACATCACATTTAATTTTCCTTACAACTGCTTACCTCACCCATACTCATTTATTTCCACTTATCCCCAAATGAATTTTTAATTCATTTACATTCCCCCATATGAATATTTAATTCAAAAATAATCCTTCACCACCCATGCTCATTTAATAACCCCTTTTCCCAAAATGAATAAAAGATTCACTTTTATTCCTAGCCCTCCATTCATTCAAGATTGAATCTAGGCCCTCCACATCACCTTCATCCTCCACCCTTGGATCAAAATCCCTCTAAAAAGTCTATAAATACAACATCTCTCAACGCATTCAAGGATCCAAGTTTTATGCAAAGTTATTATGCCAAAATATCAATTGAGCTAGTCTTTAGTGAGTTGCAAATTTAGTTAGCATTTCACATTTGAATCACTTGTCTAGGGATAATCATGTATTAGGAGCTTGTTTTGGGTGCAAGGTTCCTCACCCTTGATGAGATTGGGTCTTCATGTGAGGTATATCTTTTTGTGTTTTATTGCATTTAGTTTTGTGTTTTCAACCTCAGTTGTTTACCTAATCTACATTGGCACGCCCGGTGGGACTCACAAGGTCCAAATCTAATCCATTTTGTGTGAGTTTTGTGCAAGGGACGTGTGTTTACAGGTGCAGCGCTATCTTACCTATGCAGTGATGCCATCTCTGACTCCTTTTAGCGCCATTATCTATTTTAGCACTATTCTGTGCAGCACATTTCCATTTATCAACTCACTCACATGTCTTTTTTTTTATGATCTCCTTGCTATTTTTGGTGTTTAATTGCTCTCTGTTTTCACAGAGATCTTGAAAATACAAGGGGAAGTTATGTCAAAATTTTCATAAAGTCAAAACATGCATTTTGGCTTTGCTTTCGTCTTGTTTTTCATTTATCCAGACTAACAATGCTAATGGGACATCTTGTGTGTACAGCATAACACTTTGTTTTCATAAGGAGGTCTCCATTTTGTAGGTCGGATGCACTCAGACTCGTATCAACGCTATCCTCCCAGATTGGCGCTATCAGCAATTGTGAATGAACCTCTTGGCAACTTGAGCAGTGGTGCTTTACTAGACCTCGTTTAGCACTATTATCTTAGTTAGCGCTTATTGTATATGCTATTAGCGCTTTCTGTGTAATTCTATAGCGCCATCTTCTGTTCTGGCACCTTATGGGTCTGATATTGGCGCTATCTATTGAATTAGTGCCATCAGTATAGGGTGTTAGGTTCTCAGTATGTTTTCTGTCAGTGTCACCATTTATTGTCCACAGTGGCACCATTTGACCTCTGTTTTAGCGCTATTTCTGGAATTGACTTTACTGTCTGTGTAGGTACTGACAAGTGTTTTTGCAGGTCTTTACTATCATTTTGCAGACACTAACAAACTTTTGCAGGATGTTTTTATCTCTAGTTTAGCGAAAACACTTCAATTGGAAATCTAAAAATGAACCCTTTGCACATTAGTTACACAAACATTTTGATTTGGTGCAATAAAATTGAACAAACAACAACAAACAAATCTTTGTGTGTGTGTGTGTGTGTGTCAAACATTTGAATTTGGGGTTCTAAAATTGAAAATTGTGTGCCAACAACTATCAAACACTTCGATTTTGAGCTTTTAAAAAGAACCACAAATTGCATCAATTGAAAGAATTGGATTAAAAAGAACAACAATCTGCATTCTTCATGCATATAATCAAGAAAATCAATCTAATGTTTGTGTGAAGTGTTTTTGTGGTTTATGTTTGTGGAGTGAAAAGTGTATGCTCTTCCCTCGCACCATTTGGTGACCTTGGGAATCAAAAATTTCTCACAAAAACTTGCATTAATCATCCCCAACTTAATCCAAAGAACTAAAATGAAATATGTTTAGTGTGATGCAAACACAAGGAATACGTATGCTCTCCCCTCACATCTTTGTATGAACTTGGGGATCAAAAGTATTTTTGTGTTTGTGTTGCTTTTGTTAATCCTTAGAGGGCCTGCCACCCTGCTTCGAAAGGTGGGAACAACCCAAGTGGCATCAAGCTAAAGCCAAGCTCTTCCAAGCCGCTATATAAAATAAGGTGTTTGAGACGAAAGTCACAAGCAACAGGTGTTGTGTTATACCGACAGCCAACCTCCCCTAAAACCCTCCAAGGCATAACCCTTGGAGGCTGGGAGATTCCATAATGGAGAGTAGTGTTGCCGCACGTATAACCACCTGAACGGATGCCCTTACTACAAACCATTGTTTAGCAAGCCAAAATCCTTCTATTTGTTGATGCAGAAGGGAAACCTTTGAAGCGGCCTCGATTCATGCAGTTCTTAGCTGAGGTAGCAGGGATAATCTAAAGGTTTGGTGAGGGACAAGCCTTATAAGAAACCTGGATCTTGGTATGCATGAGAAGTGTGTGCAATTGTAAGGAGGAGCTGATGCTACCAAGATCCTAGAGCTACCTACTTTGAATAGGCGTAGCTAGGGGATTCAACAAATACTGTCATATCTTCGCCTTAGGTTGTGCAAAGTGCTTGTTTAAACAAAATCACACGTCATTTCACAAAACAAAAATCTTGGTTATTATGTGTTCATGTGCTTAAATTGTGTGTTAATATGCTTAAATTGATTTCAAACACTTGCCAAGAGACATTGAAAATCATTTGATCAAATTCCAAACAAAAAAATCCAAAATTGCCATAAAAAATTTGTCTTTTTAGGACCTTGACCAACACTGCCCTGTATCAGTGCCATATCTGTCTAATTTTGGTGCCATTTCACCTATAGATTGGTGCTATTTTTAGATTGACTTGCCTAAAATAGAGACCCATTCAGTTGTGATCTTCACCGTTTGCTCTGCCATAATCCATACTTACATTCCAAAAAACTGTCTGTACCCCATCCATTTTCTCCTGAAAATTTTCCAAAACATACCACCATTTCAACCTTAGAGAATCCACCATCATCATTATTGGACCCTTTTCTACATCATAATCCACCCAAATCCATATCTATCTATCCCCCTTAAATCCTTTTGCATATCTCCTTGGACCAAAACAAATCATTTCAAAAAAAAAAAATTCAAATCCAAATCCAAAACACCCATCAACAAATCATCAACCAAAGCTTGTCATCCTTTTGAGCCAAAGTTAGATCTAGATCTTATCATTAACATCATATTTTCCTTGAAAAGTCATTAGTCTACCTTTAAAGAAAAACAATCACCCCTCTTTGCATAAGGTCATTAGTCTACCCTAAACAAAGAGAAACATCCCTTTGTGCCAAAATCTAGATCTTACCTAGAGCTCAACTTGTTGACCATCAAGTCATTCCCAAAAACATTGTCCTAATCATCCTAATCAGTCAAAATCAACATCAAAATCAAAACCCCTTCCACCAAAATCATCCTCAAAACACACATCATCATCATCATCATCCATCTTTGGTCCAAAATTTATGCAAAAAAAATCAATATCACCCTTAGGTTAAAACCCTTAGAAAGACATATTGATCTTCCACCACATCCTCTCTTCTACTCGATCTCACTACCACATCCATCTTTGGGTCCAACATAATCAATCAGATTCTCTAAGGTCTCCATCCTCATATCACTCTACTTCTAGAAATCAAATTCATATGCGTGCATGCCCATCACAAGATCACAACACAAAAAGAATCAAAAACTAGTAAAATATTGGCAATATGGCGGCATAGGAATGCCTAACACCAACAGCAACAACATACCCATCAATCAAAACCCACCCACGTACTCTTACATCCCCCCATATGGTCCCAATGAAAATCCCTTCCATTACTTACAATAACAACCACCACCACCACTGCCACCAACACAAAATGTCCCCACCATATCCCAAGATGATCTAGATGTCTTGACCTTCACACAAGACGCTGATAACATGGACATGCTTGACAAAGTCCTAAGGTCGGATCCAAATAGATTTCTAGATTATCTCCTCAAAATTGGTGCCCAACCACCCCATAACATGACCTCATCACAACCATCCACCTCTACAATCAATCCTACCACATCAAATACCCAAGCATCTACATCAAATACTCAACATATCATCTCACAAACATCAACACCTACCATATCTACCACCTCCACAAGCTCTACCGCTACCACATCTACAATCCCCACAAGTGCCGCCATCCCTACCACTTCCCAACCCGTCATCACATCCACTACCACAACTACCATAAACCCTTCCATTCCACAAATCACCTTGGGCATACAAGGAAACATAACACATGCGAGTACCTCCATGAGTGTGCCTCCACCCAACCCCCAAACCATAGCATACCTATGACAATTATTCTCACAACCACCTCACAATACGTCCAACGTCCACCTATCCAATGTCAATCCTTCCAATATCACGTATCCACATAACCCCATAACTTCATCAACACAACATCAAACCAATCCCCCAATACCACCACACATTCTCCAACAACTCCACACACATCAACAACAACAAGCACAAATCAAACCAAACACCAACCCGCAATACCAAAACCTCAACCAAACAAATCCCCAACATCAAATCCCATCCCACCTCCAACATCTCACCAACCAACAGGCCTACACATTCCAACCACAGCAACCACAGGATCTCACAACCATTGTACAGTCCTTGATCCAAAAGCTAGATGACATGCAAACTGGGGGCAAGTGCAAACACTACTCCTTTGAGAATATTTGCCCCTATCCATTTGATCACACATTGTACATGCCCCCTTTCCCCAAGAAATTTGAGACACCTAAATTTGACAAATACAAGGGAAAGGGAGACCCTAGGGACCATCTCAGGGAGTTCTACATTGCTTGCTTAGAAGTCTCAAATAATGATACATATCTTATGAGACTCTTTCCAAGAAGCCTCGGTGGTCAAGCCGCTGAATGGTTCGTACATCTTCCCCCAGGCATTAGGACTTTCCCTGAGCTTGCGAAAAAATTTGTAAACCACTTCTCCTACAACTTCGAGCACAAAATGTCTATGATAGACCTTTGCAACACCAAACAAAAGAACGGAGAAGCCTTCGCTTCCTTCTTGCAAAGATGGAGAGGCTTAGCAAGAAAACTCCCATGGCCAATTCCTGAAAAACAACTCGTCACCATGTTCGTGACCAACCTCAATCAGGAATTAGGATTCCATTTTCAAATTCTTTGTGTGTCTACCTTTGAAGAGGTCATCGACAAAGGTACCACTATCGAACAGGCCCTCATTGCCAAGGGCTCCATCAAACTTTATGACTACAAATCCAACAACAACAACTACAAATCCAATAACAACACCCCCAATACAAACAACAATGCCAACATGCAATCAAATGACAAATCATGCTATTGGGGGAAGAACAAGAACACTTTGAACGACGGTGTCATGGATGTGAAAGCCATCCAACATGTATAGAACCAAACACCTACGCATACCTATGCCACCAATGTAAATAATCAAAGGGGGCAAACTAAACCATGCAAACCTCACAGACAATTTACACCCTTAGGGGAACCCATCGAAGACATCCTTGATAGATGTCTCAAGCAAAGTTTGATCATGCTCCCACCCATTAGACCCTGTCAAGAGAATGAACTCAAAGCCTCGTGGTACAATGAAAATGACTATTGTGAATACTACCACATTGCAGGTCATAAAACAGCTGACTACATGCAACTAAAGCATTGCATCCAAGACCTTATAGATCAAAATCTAGTCAGCCTTGATCAAAGCACCCAACCATCACCAAACGCCAACCACGGAGCTTACAAAGATCCCTTGCCTAACCATAATAAAGCCTCATCGTCCAACCAAGCATACAACATCACCCCACCACCCGCATCCTATGACTCTATTGTAGGACGGATAGAACCATCATCCCACCATGTCAACACAATGACCATTCGAGCACAAGCACCCGATTGCGCTGTCACCACCTGTCATGGCCGTGTATCCATCCGCACAACCCCTACCATTGAACAAATGCCTACATCCACATCCAATCCCCTACCACCTCATCCAACCACACGTCCATCACCTACCCATCAGTATAACCTCCTTGAACATCTAGGAAAGACACCCGCACAAATCTCCATCCTCGAGTTGCTCCGCACATCACCTGTTCACAAAGACATCCTCGACAAGGCACTCTTGGAAACACAAGTCCCCGCCAACTTGAATGTAACTCAATTGCAAGCCATGGTAGGACATATCGCCGCACCTCACCATCTCACATTTCTAGAAAATGACCTTCCCGCCTCTGAACACCTACACAACGACGCCTTACACATCAAAGTCCATATCCACAAACACATAATTAAAAGAGTCTTAATAGATGGTGGCTCCGGCCGAAACATATGCACTCTAAAACTGCTAAAACACTTAGGGTACTCCAATGTGGTTATAGACACCAGCGAGTGCATCACAATCAAAGGCTATGATGACACCGAATGGCTCTCTGAAGGCACCATCAAGCTTCCTATTCAAGTGGGATAGAAAATACTAGAAATAAAATGTCAGGTCCTTGATCTTGACCTCCCCTACAATATTCTTCTCAGCTGACCATGGATCCATGCCATGCAAGCCGTCCCATCCACATTCCATCAATGTCTCAAGTTCCCTCACAATGGCACATAAGTAATTGTCTATGCCGATCCTCGCCCCTTTCAATACTGCAGTTTCTTGGAAGGCCACAACCAAACCTTCTGCCCATACAACAAAGCCACCACCAAAGCCAATCCAACAGCATCTACCTCATACATCGACCCCGCCAACATTGCCACCACTTCATCCCAAGCACCTCCACCACCAGAGGTCAAGATCAAGCTCAACAACATGGGATGTGGAGAATATGACCTACACGGTACCTTTTGTGTGGGCACATTACCCAATCCTAAGACATTTGGCATCCCAAAGACAGAAGCAGCCAACACGGTCATCATCAAGTGCAAACCATCACCCATCTTTGAGAAGAAACATCTCCTGGACCAGGATGTGCTCAAAGATATCTCATCCTGGCTATATAAGGATGAAGAAACAGAACAAGAAGCTCCCACCATACCAACATAAATCTATGGAAAAGGGTTTGAAATTGTCAAAAGCATGGGTTACAAAGGACAAGGCAATATAGGCCTTCATGAACAGGGAATCGTGGAACCGCTGCAAGCAACAAGAAACTCCTACACCCAAGGGTTAGGATATGGTCAAAAATAATGTATCCTCACTACCGATGAATGTATCTTAGCCGAGGTTACTACAGTCTTCTCTAAAGTCGACAACGTCAATGAAATAGACCATCAAGACCCCTTTAGTGACTTTGCTGACTTCTTTGACTCATCCATATGCACCATCCACACAATCACCACCCTAGCATCGTCCTCTAATGACTTACCATTGGTATACCCAGAACTTATAGAGTGGGACCAACGGGGACCTCCTGTCTTTGACATCGCACCTAACGATGAGGCCATTGCTGAAATGATGGGCATTAGAGACCACTTCCCCTTGGGAGATCACAGAGCAGGATACATCATGGAACTTGATTTGCATGTCTATTTTAGGGAGACAACCCCTGCTTCCAGTCATAAAAACATAAAAATAAAAAATGGATCTGATGGTGAAAATCATTCTGCGGCAGTGTCAGATCCCAAAAAAGTAAAAATAAAAGACGTATCTCCTGGTGAAAACCTCCACGAGGTTCTAGGAGATGGAAGCATGGGCCTTCCCGAGATAGACAAGGTTTATCCAGATAGATCACCTGTCCTAGTCAAGCCAGCCCAAGAAATGAATCTTGGGACAAAAGAAGAGCCGAAAATCACTTTCAGGGCAGAATCTCTCAGCATACAAGAACAGGAAAACTTCTTGGCATTCTTCACACGACAGAATCACAATTTTGCATGGACCTACATAGACATGCCAGGGCTAGATCCTGCCTTGGTTGTTCATCATCTTGCAGTATGCCCTGATGCGAAACTAGTAAAGCAGAAACTCAGAAAAATGAATCCTCAAGTGGCCCTCCTTGTCAAAGCAGAGCTAAAGAAACTACTGGATGTTGGGTTTATTCACCCAATTGATTATCCTGAATGGGTTTCAAACCTAGTACTAGTAGCCAAACCAGATGGCTGAATCCGTTACTGCACCGACTTCAGAGACCTCAACAAAGCCTGCCCAAAGGATGACTTCCCACTACCAAACATTGACATGATAGTGGATCTTACGACAGGACATAAGATGCTATCTCTTATGAACGGTTTTTCAGGATATAACCAAATCAAAATTGCCGAAGAGGACTAGCATAAGACAGCTTTCATATGCCCATGGGGAACATACTGCTAGGTCATTATGCCATTTGGCCTGAAAAATGCTGGAGCTACATATCAAAGAGCTATGACTGTCATCTTCCATGACCTGTTTCACCACATCATGGAAGACTATGTGGACAACTTACTAGGGAAGTCAAAGACCAGAGAAGAACACCTGGATGTCTTGGCCAAGATCTTCGACCGATTTGAGCAATACAATGTTCGCTTAAATCCAAAGAAGTGTGTCTTTGGAGTCACCTCCGGAAAACTCCTGGGATACATAGTCTCCAAAAGAGGAATCAAAGTTGATCCCGCAAAGGTCAAGGCCATCACTGAAATGCCACCTCCAAAAACATTAAAACATCTGAGAAGTCTGCAAGGAAAACTCCAGTCTATCCATCAGTTCATTGCCCAGCTTGCCGATAAGTGCCAACCATTCCATCATCTACTCTGAAAAGATATAGCCTTTCTTTGGAACACTCAGTGTTAGGATACCTTTGATCAACTAAAAGAATACCTGGCTAATCCCCCTGTTCTAACTCCACCAAGGCAAGGAGAACCCCTCCTACTATACATCTCCGCCACAAAGACAACTATTGGAGCCCTGTTAGCATAGCATGATGAGAATGGAAAAGAAAGAGCCATCTATTACATCAGCCAAACTCTAATATCTTATGAGCTCAACTACACACAAATTAAACGAGCATGTCTAGCCCTTGTCTTTACTTCACAAAAGTTAAGACACTATATGCTCAATCACAAGACCAAGCTCATCACCAAGATCGACCCATTGAGGTATCTGCTAAACAAAGCTACTCTTACTAGCAGAATGGCTAAATGGGTCATGATTCTCACTGAATTTGACATTGAATACATTGAGAGAAAGGCCATCAAAGGACAGGTTATTACCAAGCAGTTGGCCGAAGCACCTATTCTGGCAGAACATCCTACACTAGTAGAGTTTCCTAATGAAGCTATCCTAACAATCACACCAGCCACAGACACATGGAAGATGTACTTCGATGGATCATACACACAGAGAGGCTTGAGGGCAGGTGTCCTGTTTGTTACCCCTCAGGGTGACACCATCCCTAAGTCCTTCAAAATCACATTCCCATGTACCAACAATGTGGCAGAATATGAGGCTCTCATCATAGGTCTCTGCATGGCAATAAAATGGAAAATTGAGAAGTTGACTGTGTATGGAGATTCTCAACTAGTCATCCGGTAGGTAAATAATGAGTACAAGACTAAAGATGATAAGCTCATGCCCTACAAAAAGATGGTCAATGATTTTAAAGACTACTTCGACGACATCCATTTCGAGCAAATCCCAAGGCTCAACAATAAAGCTGTAGATACCATGGCTACCATTGGATCCTTGGTCAACACGAAGAAAGACAGCAAGAAATGTGAGTTCCTGATAGAAGAACTCCCCATCCCAGCATATGATGTTCCTTAATCAGAACTAGTGTGCGAAGTTATTGGTCCTTTATCCTCGTGGTATCAGGAAACCTACCTATACCTCCACAATAATATCCTCCCCCCAACCTATCCACATCACAGAGAAAATCGTTCATCCGTCGAGCCTCCCATTTCATCCTTGTAGGTGACACCCTCTACAAAAGGAGTCTTGATGGCACACTTCTACAATGTTTAGACTCTAGGGAAGCTGAGGTAGCCTTGGAAGAGGTACACGCAGGTATCTGTGGAGTGCATTCAAGTGGACCCACTCTCTCTAAAAAGATCCTGAGGACTGGCTATTATTGGCCAACCATGGACCGAGATGCCTATCGGTTCATCAAAAAATGCCTCCCATGTCAACAACATGGCGATCTCATCCACACACCAGCATAGGAGTTGCAACCCATCACAACACCATGGCCTTTCTCATAGTGGGGACTCAACCTCGTAGGGAAAATACATCCCCCATCCTCAAATGGCCATAAGTTCACAATCACTGCTGCCGAGTACTTCACCAAGTGGGTGGAAGCAATACCACTCACCTTTACCACTGGCACCTAGATCTCCAAATTCATCCTCCACCATATCATATGCCGCTATGGTATCTGGTGCAGGAGCACCTACCTGACAGCTGGCCTTCATGAGGCAGTTAGTTGTTTTAGGTCTTGTTTATGTTTTCAAGAAGGTCTGTTAAGACCAATGCATGTAATAAGGTCATGCTGATCATGATAAGATCATGCTGACCAGGCTTTTACTATTTTTAGTTAAGTTTGTTAGAACAGCTGTCATGCTGTAGGGTCCGGTTGGATCTCCCAGCCGCTTGGAGAGTTCCCAGCCGCTTGGAGTCGAGTCAGTAGTACTCGTAGGGAAATCTATTTAAGAATGAGGATCGGTTGATATTGCATATACAGACAGATATCATCGATCAGACTTTGCGAGAGTGAGGCAGAGCGAGAGAAACTGATCATTGTATTGCATCTTTTGAAATCAAATAAAGTGATCCTGTTTGTGTTCTTTCTCTGGTTGGATTCCATTGTTAAATCGATTTGCTGGTTTGGTGGCTGTATGGATTCACTGATCCATTCCACTGGTTGATCCGTCTGATCGGTGGAATGGTCATGTACAGTAGGTTAGGTTGTAGTTTGTTTTCTGTTTGCATGCAGGTGTGCAGGATCGCCGTCGAGAGATGTTGAAGACCCTAGCATGGGTATGTGCTAGGTCAAGCTGATAAGATAGAGTGTGGAAGATCACCCTGAGAGTGGATCGGGTCATCCCTGGAGGATCGGCGAAGTGAAATTTCGCTAAGGCTGAAAGTTCGTTAAAACGGCATCATCAGGATATTTCTGCAAATATCCTGCAGTCAGTTCGGATATCGTCATCCGGATAAGTGGAGGAGAGCATGATGTTTTCGAGTGCATGAAGTGCAAGTGCGTCGGGGTGATCATCATCAGGAGGGCCAAGGAGGAGCGTATCGGCATCAGGTTGAAGATTGGGTTGATCAAGTTGATCGCGGGCCGAAAAAGCTAAGTTTGGCCAACAGCAGGATATGACATCATCATCATCATGATATACGTCATCAGGACATTTCGGAGCGGCAGGATATTGAGCAGTTGCGGGTGACGTCATCGTCATCAGGATCTACGTCATCAGGATATCAGGTGACGCAAGCATCGAGGAAAGGTGCGAGGAGTTAAGGTTTTGTCATCATCAGGATAAATGGAAGGAACCGGATGTTCTTTATCCTGTTGAATATCATGATGCTGAAGGAAGAGAAGACGGAAGTTGTCGCTGAAATGAACAGTGGACGTCAGGAGGATGTTCGCGCTGGTCGAACATGATGATGCTGCCGAACATGATGATGCTGTCGATAATCGAGTAAGGTGATGCTGTTGACAGGCGAAAGTGCGAATGCTTGTCTGCAGGAGGATATCGGTCGGCAGGTGAAATATGATGATGATGCTGACAGTGAAGTCAAATATGATGATGATGAGGATGAATATGATGATGATGATGGGCTGCAGACATCCATGCTGTATGCGAAGGTTATAGTGTGGATGCCTCTGCATCATAGTGGTATCAGAGCTCAGCAAAAGGTCTGGGCTGTTGTGTTGATTCTGTCACCGAAAGGGCAGAGGTAGAGTTGATTGTGTGTTGTGTGTTGATTGAGAGGTTGACAAAATGCCTCCTAAAGGTAGTGGTACTGCAAGGGAATTGCAGGAAATGAAGGAGAAACATGCTAGAGAGATGAGGAAGATGAAGGAGCTTGCTGAAGCACTTCAAGCCAGGCTTACAGCCCTAGAAAAGAACAAAAAGAGGGAAGTGGCAGACAGTGAGTCTGAATAAGATGAAGATACTGTTGAAGAGTATGAAGAGGTAGCTGAAGATCTGGATGCTGAAGACCAGAAATTTGTAAAACTGTTAAAGGCAGTGCAGAATGATAAACCTAAGGTAAAGGTTGATGTTTCCAAGTATACTGGAAGCTTGAATGAAGATGAGTTGTTGGATTGGATTGCTGCACTTGATAATCACTTTGAATGTGAAGATGTTGCTGAGGATCAGAAGGTAAAGATTGCAAAGACCAAGTTAGGAGGTCATGCTTTGGTATGGTGGGATTATGTACAATCTGAGAGAAGGAAACAAGGGAAGTCCAAGATCACTTCATGGGACAAGATGGTAGCAAGGATAAAAGGTAAATTCTTGCCAAGGGATTATGAAATCCAGATGTTTAAGAAGCTGCAATTTTTAAAGCAGAAAGAAAGGGATGTGAAGACATATACTGAGGAATTTTATAAGTTAAGTATGAGATCTGGTCATCATGAGAATGAGGTAGAAAAGGTGGCTAGGTACTTGGTTGGTTTGAGGTTTAACATACAGGATGAGTTAGTTTTAGCTAACCCTAAGAATGTGGAGGATTGTTATCAAATGGCAATCAGGATTGAAGAAAAGATGAATAGAGGACATGATAAGTCCATGAGAGGAAGAGGAAACAATAGGGGGAGAGGAGCAGCTCCTACACAAAAGCAAACCAATGAGGGTCAAGAAGACACTGGTAAAGGACAGGGACAGTCTGATTTCAGGGGTGGATGGAAAGGTAATAGAGGAAGATTTGGAGGTGGTAGAGGTTCTACTACATTTTCAGGAAAGTGTTACACCTGTGGTGAGTTTGGTCATCCATCTTTCAAATGTCCAGAAAACAAAGGTTCATCATCCAGAAATGATAGAACTAATGACAAGAGAGTACAACTTGTGCAAGAAGAGAAAGTAGAAGAAAGTGCGCAGAGTTCAAACAGAGATCCTGATAATTATGGATACCCAGAGAGTGGAGAATCATTGATGCTAAGGAGAATTAGTTTGCAGGCATCAAAGGATATGATGCAAAGAAGAGCTCTTTTCAAGACCACATGCAAGAGCAAAGGTAAAGTATGTAAGGTTGTCATTGATACTGGTTCAACAGACAACATGGTATCCCAGGAAATGGTGGATAAACTGAATTTGGAAAGGATTCCACATCCACACCCTTACAAGGCATCTTGGGTGAGTGATAGTCAATCACTTTTTGTCTCTGAACAGGCATATGTGGATTTTCAGATTGGAGCATATCAGGATAGAATTTTGTGTGACATTTTGCCCATGGAATGTTGTCACCTACTGTTGGGTAGACCATGACAATTTGACAGAAGGGTACTGTATGATGGGTATGCTAATACCTACACCATCAAGAAGGATGGGAAGATTATTAAGTTGATGCCATTGCAGGCAAAAGCTGCAGTACAGAAGGCAGCCCAAATCATTTTGATGGGAAAGAAGGAATTTGTGCAGATGCCTAGAGGAGCAGGCATAAAGGCAGTTAAGGACACTGCAGGGAAAGGAGTTGTTAAAGACAACAAGCTGAAGAAAGTTTCAGTTGTGACTGACAGAGGTCAGCAGCAGGTTCAGAAACAGGATGGTAAATAGCAACCAGTTCAGAAGAATGACAAGGATGTTGTCATAGTTGGGACTATAGCTTGTCCTATAAAGGTTGAAAGAAAGACAGAGTTGAACATTTCAGAAGTTCAAGAGGCAGTTCAGAAAGAGGTTCTGGTCAGACAACCTGGCAAACATAGGGTATGTGCGAAAAAGGCCTACATCAATAGGCATGAGGATTTACTTGCCAGAAAGCAAGTTACAGTTCAAAAGACTTGGAGCAGCCAAGAGCCAGCAGAGGATAAAGCTAGAACAGGTCAGAAGACTGACAAGGCAAAGTGTAAAGGTGGAGGACTTCCACATACTAAACTCATGGGACATGAGTTCTTTTCTGTTGGGGAGTATGGTGCAGGAGCACCTACCTGACAGCTGGCCTTCATGAGGTAGTTAGTTGTTTTAGGTCTTGTTTATGTTTTCAAGAAGGTCTGTTAAGACCAATGCATGTAATAAGGTCATGCTGATCATGATAAGATCATGCTAACCAGGCTTTTACTATTTTTAGTTAAGTTTGTTAGAACAACTGTCATGCTATAGGGTCCGGTTGGATCTCCCAGCCGCTTGGAGAGTTCCCAGCTGCTTGGAGTCGGGTCAGTAGTACTCGTAGGGAAATCTATTTAAGAATGAGGATCGGTTGATATTGCATATACAGACAGATATCATCGATCAGACTTTGCGAGAGTGAGGCAGAGCGAGAGAAACTGATCATTGTATTGCATCTTTTGAAATCAAATAAAGTGATCCTGTTTGTGTTCTTTCTCTGGTTGGATTCCATTGTTAAATCGATTTGCTGGTTTGGTGGTTGTATGGATTCACTGATCCATTCCACCGGTTGATCCGTCTGATCGGTGGAATGGTCATGTACAGTAGGTTAGGTTGTAGTTTGTTTTCTGTTTGCATGCAGGTGTGCAGGATCGCCGTCGAGAGATGTTGAAGACCCTAGCATGGGTATGTGCTAGGTCAAGCTGATAAGATAGAGTGTGGAAGATCACCCTGAGAGTGGATCGGGTCATCCCTGGAGGATCGGCGAAGTGAAATTTCACTAAGGCTGAAAGTTCGTTAAAACGGCATCATCAGGATATTTCTGCAAATATCCTGCAGTCAGTTCGGATATCGTCATCCAGATAAGTGGAGGAGAGCATGATGTTTTTGAGTGCATGAAGTGCAAGTGCGTCGGGGTGATCATCATTAGGAGGGCCGAGGAGGAGCGTATCGGCATCAGGTTGAAGATCGGGTTGATCAAGTTGATCGCGGGCCGAAAAAGCTAAGTTTGGCCAACAGCAGGATATGACGTCATCATCATCATGATATACGTCATCAGGACATTTCAGAGTGGCAGGATATTGAGCAGTTGCGGGTGACGTCATCGTCATTAGGATCTACGTCATCAGGATATCGGGTGACGCAAGCATCGAGGAAAGGTGCGAGGAGTTAAGGTTTTGTCATCATCAGGATAAATGGAAGGAACCAGATGTTCTTTATCCTGTTGAATATCATGATGTTGAATATCATGATGCTGAAGGAAGAGAAGACGGAAGTTGTCGCTGAAATGAACAGTGGACGTCAGGAGGATGTTCGCGCTGGTCGAACATGATGATGCTGCCGAACATGATGATGCTGTCGATAATCGAGTAAGGTCATGCTGTTGACAGGCGAAAGTGCGAATGCTTGTCTGCAGGAGGATATCGGTCGGCAGGTGAAATATGATGATGATGCTGACAGTGAAGTCAAATATGATGATGATGAGGATGAATATGATGATGATGATGGGCTGCAGACATCCATGCTGTATGCGAAGGTTATAGTGTGGATGCCTCTGCATCAGTATCCCTCATTCCATCATCACCAATAATGGAAAGCCCTTCAAGAACCAAGAAATTTGCACCTTGTGCAAAAAATTCGATAACAAACACCATTTCTCCATGCTGTATTACCCTCAAGGAAATGGTCAAGCAGAGGCTTCTAATAAAACCATCCTCTACATCCTAAAGAAGACAGTCAATGAAGCTAGCCATGAATGGCACCTCCAACTCAACCCTTCCCTATGGGCATACCGCACAAGCATCCACACTCCCACATGAGCCACTCCATTTTCACTAGTATTTGGATCTGAAGCCATCTTACCTATCGAGGTCGAGCTCACATCCTTATGAGTATCCTTGCAAAACATAATCTCTGATGAGGAATACAGAGTTGCAAGGTTGCATCAACTAGAACTACTGGATGAGAAACGCTTGAATGTGTTGAACCACCTACAGGCATATCAAAACCGTCTCTGAAGAAGCTACAACAAGAGGATCATAACCCAAAAATTTGAAGTAGGTGACCTTGTCCTTATGGAAAATTAGAAGAACTTGCAAGAGCATCCTAAGCAAGGAAAGTTTGAACCCAATTGGCTAGGACCTTATGTCATCACAGCTGATTATGGGTCAGAAGCCTATCATCTTGCAACACCTGAGGGGCAGCCTCTAGATGAGCCGCTGAACATCGCACATCTAAAGAAATTTTATGCATAACCCATCAGGTACCCCAAGTCAAAAAAATCAAAAAAATAGAAAAATAAAAAAAAATCAAGAAAAACCCGAGTGCAATAAAAAACTTCCAATGGTGAAAATCACTTTGGTGACGCCTTGGATAGATACCATGGTGAAAGCCTATTTCAGGCGCCATGCATAGTGGCTGGTTTCACCATCTAATAAGTCTTCTTTTCGTTACACCACTCCATATCGCACCTATCCCATGGCTTGGAATTGAGAAGCATCAAGTCCTATCACCCAATCCATACTTTCCCATCCCAAGGCTAACTCATGGAACGAGGACCCTTGTAAGCTCCCCTTTGTACATACAAAATCAAAAAAATCCAAAAACAACACAAAATCAGAAAATTCGAAAAATAATACAAAATCAAAAAATCCAAAAACAGTCAAAAATACAGAAAAAACCAAATAAAAAAAAACAACACAATTCACTATAGATCACCGCATATCAATCTCGCTGCAAAATCATAATCATCAAAACATACATCAATCCCCAACCATCAAAACCATCCCAAACTATTCCCACATCATCAAGTCATACTAGAACTACATATTCATTTCGCCCGCATCTTGAAAGTATCTTGATCCCATGGATACAGGGTATGTAGGCAGTCTGGAATACAAAGGACGTTTCCAGTACTCAGGTACATAAGATGCACCCATCCATCCTGTTTGGATGGTCCCCATTCACTAAGCTTTCTGGATCTAATAAATGATGCACACACCACGTATACACTCGAAACATGTCCCCTAATGCAAAAATCATCAATCAACATACCAACCATAATCCTACACCTGGCTAGACTGTTCTTTTGCCCACCTTTCAAAAATCCCCCAATCAAATCCAACTGATCTGCGTCCTAGGATATATCTTTCCCACAATGGACAAAAATCTGTCATTCTATCATCACGTCTCTTGGCAAGAGTACACAAAGGCTATTTGTATCTTTTCGTTGGTCTTTTTGATTCATGATTTTTATCTTTTTGTCTCACTCTAGGTTACCTCCAAAGCTACCTTGATCTCATTATATCATGGTAAGTAGTGGATAGCACCTAGAGTAGACATGGTCAATTATTTCTGTATGCTATGCTTGTGGGTTGATTCCATCACTCTAGGAATCGTATTCATATTTTGAAGCCTAGGTCGGTTCTAGCATGACGTGTCCCATTTGCATATATAGGCATCAAAACCTTATATGTACTATTCACACTCATCGCTATGAGTCCCCTTCCTAGGCTAGGCAAGATTATACTACCTTGGGCACGCATGAAATCAACCTATTGTTTGTGGGTCTAGTCCATGCAATCATGGGATATACATCATCACCTAGGTCATTTCATACCTTTGTGAATTGTATCCTACGTTGCTATAGTAAACTAAGAAATACTTTCAATTAATCTTATGCAACTACTATTACTAGCTCAAAATCATCATCCTAATCACTCATTTAACTATCCTATCTTGGCCTAGATTTGATAAATCACTCTCCTCCCAACCTATCCAATCCCCTTGCTAATCCCATTCCCCCACCATATCTCCACTCAACACATCTTGAACCAAACCAACTCCCTCCTCAATGACATGGTGTCTTATGACCTAACAATCCTCTAGTCCCCCCAATCCCATCCTGTAGACGCTCCCAATCCTATCCATACCCTATCCATGCACCCCTATCATCTCGCCATTTGATCCCCTCTCCCACAGCCTCACCACTTAGGGTTGAACAAAGAGCATCATGTGTATCAGGACTTGATCATCTCACCTATCACCTAGTTTGCATCCCACCTATCAACTCACTTGCATATCATATCATTCAGTTCATTTTAGAGTTAGTTTAAATTGCATCGCATATCATTAGGTTCATTTTAGAATCAGTTAACATTGTATATCATTAGGTACATTTTAGAATCAGTTAAAATTGCATATCATTTAGGTACATTTTTAAACATTTAAATTGCATATCATATCATTAGGTTCATTTTAATCAGTTTAAATTGTATATCATATCATTAGGTACATTTTTAAACATTTAAATTGCATATCATATCATTAGGTTCATTTTAGAATCAGTTTAAATTGCATATCATATCATCAGGTTCATTTTAGAATCATTTAGTTACACATTACACATCATTGCAAATCATATCATACTCGTTTATGTTGTCATCACATAGGTGCATGTTAAAATTAAAATTAGTATCATCCCATTGCAATAAACATTTAGTTACATTACATCATCACAATCATAATCATTGAAACTGCATTTAAACAAATCATCTAGTGGCATATACATATTTCCATACATAACATGTGTTTATTTAGATAAACATACATTACATCACATTGTTGCATCCATAATAAATGTTTATTAGTTTGAACATTCATTTGCATTATATAGTCCATAAAATCACAAACACCATGCATATATCACAATCAATCCATCACAAATACATCCATAAAATCAAAAACATAATTGCATAAACATAACACATTCATAGCATATAAATCCATAAAGAATACTACATTCATCACATAGGCATCATCATAATAGGGCATCATAAACCATCAAAAAACATCGTATCATATATATAATCATCACAAAAAAAAAATGTACACCGCTCATATCATCAAAAAATACCAAGTCCTGATACAATGCCTCTGAGGGCTAACATGATAAAGCTATCACATGGAGGATTCTCTCTCTGAAGGAGTGGGAGACTCTAATCCTGGTCGTGACTGTGCTCCTGTCTATGGCTGTGGCTACACCTGAACCTGTGGAACCTGTTGGGGCACGTACGAGGGAGGAGGCATCGTCTGCTAAACTGACTGCACTGATCTCAATCTATGAGACCTGGAAGCCCTCGATCTACTAACCTGACTGTAGCTCAGGGCACGCTGCGCTGCTAGCACGACTGCGTAATACAAGCCCTGATAGTACTCCACCCATGCTCTAGCCTCTGTCAAATCCCCCTGTACCTGAGTCAGCTGCCCTTGTACCTGGCTCAACTGTCCCTGTAACTGATACGACTATGTCTGTGCCTGGGACAACTGAGCCTGCATCCCTGTCAAAATTGGGGCAAGTCCACCACCTAAAGCTTGTAGACTACCCAATGCAGTCTCTGCCTGCTGTGCCCTGATGAGCGCCACATCCCGCTCTCTAGTCAACACCTCTATATTACCTTGACCCTGGGCTAACTGTGCCTGCAACGCATGTACCTGTCCATCTGACCCATCTAATAAGGCCTAGGCCCCCTACAACTGCACCAACTCTGCATCACGGCTCTCTAGTGCCTTCTCCAGGCTGGCCACCTGTGCCCGTAGGGTCTCCATCTCCTCCTCCTCAACCTGAGACTGTCGACGAGGTGTGAACCTCCCTACCTCTGCCTCTCCAGCTATCCTTGAGGGGCCTACCTCTCCTTGCTGCTGTTGCACTACCTGTGGTGGGGGTAGATCACCCCTATCCACCCTCGGCTATCCCCCACGATGTCGAGGCCCTCTAGGCTGTCGCTCCACTCCAATCTACACCTGCTCAACAGGAACCTACTGAACAGGTGCATGCTACCCTGCAACCTGCTGCTGGGGCACCTATCCAACTGCTGCTGCCGCCAGCACATCCATCAGCTATCCCTCCCCTCCAACCACCCTCTCCTCTCCATCTACTCCCACCTCCACTAGATAGTCCTCTAGGATCTCCTCCCCCTCCTCCAGGATGTCATCCCCATCTGGGCCATCTCCATCATCAGAATCATCATCACCACCTGACCCCGCTGCCTCCTCTACCGGGACTACCTCCTCCGGGTCCGTCAACCGAGTGGGCCGATGCATCTACCACCATATATCATATGCAGGCGTAGTACCTACATCTCTAACAATGCTCCCCCAATCCCACCGCACTGGCTGTAGAGCTCCAAAGTCAGCTAAGGCAACCTGTGGTTGTATGGCTGCAGGCCAGAAGGACGCATCTTGAGGAGTCCGCGCAAATATGGCCATCTGCTGCGGAGTGTCCTGTCTCAAACCAAACTGCCCCATGACCCAAGAGGGTAGATATATCTCTATAGTATGGTCTCCTCGACCCATCAGGTACCGCTGCTGAAACGTAAACGGTAGATGAATATCATCATCTGGCCACGGCTCTACGCTGATATACGATCGCTAGGTCACACTAATAACATCATCTAGCATCCTCCTCCAGTACCGCACCTATCCAGTATACGTGTACTCTGCATCCCGATATAAAAACATAAAGGCCTGAAAAGTCCGCCGATAATACTCACATGTCAACCGGGTAACAGTGATGTGCTCCCAAATCCATACATGAAGCAGAGTAACCCCAACTGACAATGCTGAATCATGTAGATAGGTGACTATATGCATCTCATAGTATAACTGCCCTAGCATCACCAGTCCCCAGGCATAGACGGTCTCATGCCTCAACCTTCCCTCTATCATCCCCCCATCCAACCGAAAACCCCTGCCTCGCCTGTCAGGCATCACAACACCTCCAATCAATGCACACAGAAATAAGGCAAAAGGATTTGCACCTGCAGCCAGTGTCCCCTCATAGCTCATCTCTCTCCCTTTTGCTGAGAGAACAATGTGGTCCTCTCCAAACACTCTGATCAGGGCACTTCGCCCCCTCCTCATGTCATATCTAACACGTCGTCCTCAAATAGGTAGCTTGAGGATGTGATAAACATCCTCAAGTGTGATCATAATCTCACTAGTCGGCAGCAAGAATGAACAGGTCTCCGAGCGGTACTGCTCCACTACCACTGTCATCAAAGCTTGATGAGCTTGTAGAACGAGCATCGATGTGACTGTCAGAAGCCCCAACCTAGCCAGTCTGGCCCACATAGCATCATCAAAATGGTTAAACAATGCCATCACAGATGGCACACATCGTTCCCTTGAGTACACTATAAATCGGTGTGTACCCTGCATCCACAACTTTTTAGTTAGATATCAACCTATCTTCTTCCAAATCACCCCCTTTTCTTCTAATGTTGAAAGCCCAAATCATTTGGTGCTAAAACAAATCATCTTTCGTGCCATTTCATAAATAGTGCTAATAATTCTTCTAAATGGCACCATTCTAGAAAATCGCGCCACTGCACAATATACCTTGCGCCAATCTAAAATATTACGCTACTGCACAACATACATAGCTCCATTTTAACTAATGGCGTCGCCCTACCTTTTGTTGCTAATCTATAGAATAGCACCAATTCTACCAAAAGCATGATATTTCCATATCATGCTAATACATCCCATTGTGCTAAAACATAACATAGCGCTACTCTAACCTATAGCGCTAGTTTAGAACATAGAGCTACCATAAAGCCAGTATGGCGCTAAAACACCAAACCCTAATCTTTTTTGACATTGCGCTAATCTGGATGATAGCACTAAAAGAGAAAGCAAATGGCGGCAAACTGCCCTAACCCTACCCTGGCAGATAGCGCCAATCCAGAGGATGGCACCAATCTGCCTTACTGTTGGCGCTACGCGCTTCAATCCCAAATCCTGAACCCCAAAAAAGTGACAAAAACAAAAAAAATGAAAAGTCAGGGTTAGACCCTACCTAGGGTCCAGCCTCTGGTGCCCGGCCAAACGATTGGAACCGCTCTGAGATGTGTCAAAGTTGTGGGAGCTGGGGGTTGCAGTTAGCCATCTCTCCTTCGCTCCTTCTTCTCTAAAGTCAAAGTGTGCAAATGTGGCACTCTTAGGGCCCACTTTTCCTAATATAGTGGGCCATGTCATCTTCCCCCCCCTCTTTTTTCCTCCATGGTGCAGATCTTAGCCTCTTTCCTCTATTTTTCTTCCTACCATCTTCTTTTTCCGTCGCCTATCCAACTTTCACTTCTGTCACATCCTTTCGAGAACTCACCTGGAAATTTTTTTATTTTCCCGCCGACCTCTCAAGGGGGCATCCCTTATCCATCTTATTCCTTCTTGGCAGCTGGGGCATATTTTTCTTCGACCTGACGCCACTTCCCTCCTAGGTCCTGATGCCATGTCAAAGAGGAGCAAATGTAGACACCTAAAAATGTCTTCTACCATCAAACTGACTCTCGACATCCCTAATCATGTCAATTTCCCTCCTAACCAATTAATTAAATTTTTATTTAATTAATTATCCCTTCATTACCCTATTTTCCATCATTTTATCCCAACAATTGAATTAATTTCATTAATTCAATAGTCTAAACCTTAGCCAATTGATTTAATAAATATACAATATTTATTAAATCAATTTCCCCCTTTTCACTAAATCCAATTTATTAGTTAAAACCATGTTAACTAATTAATTCAGCCTATTAATTGACCTATCCCTACCCTAGACAATTAAATAGCTATTATTTAATTGCCTACCCTAGCCTACCTCATCCTAGCCCTAGGATTAATTAAATAAAACCTATGTTTAATTAATCCTAACCTCTCATTTGGGTGGTTAAATATTGTTTAACACCCTTCCCCACATCCTCCAAATAAAAAATTGAAACAAATCCACATAAGTTAATTTTTTATTTAAAAAACATTCCACATCACATTTAATTTTCCTTACAACCCCTTACCTCACCCAAACTCATTTATTTCCACTTATCCCCAAATGAATTTTTAATTCATTTACATTCCCCCATATGAATCTTTAATTCAAAAATAATCCTTCACCACTCATGCTCATTTAATAACCCATTTTCCCAAAATGAATAAAAGATTCACTTTTATTCCTAGCCCTCCATTCATTCAAGATTGAATCTAGGCCCTCCACATCACCTTCATCTTCCACCATTGATCTTCCAAATCAATCTCCACCCTTGGATCAAAATCCCTCCAAAAAGTCTATAAATACAACATCTCTCAACCCATTCAAGGATCCAAGTTTTATGCAAAGTTATTATGCCAAAATATCAATTGAGCTAGTCTTTAGTGAGTTGCAAATTTAGTTAGCATTTTACATTTGAATCACTTGTCTAGGGATAATCATGTCTTAGGAGCTTGTTTTGGGTGCAAGGTTCCTCTCCCTTGATGAGATTGGGTCTTCATGTGAGGTATAGCTTTTTGTGTTTTATTGCATTTAGTTTTGTGTTTTCAACCTCATTTGTTTACCTAATCTACAAAAACATTCTAGGATACATCATTGCTTGAAGCAATTACTCTTACCATGCACTCTGCAATGTTCACTCAAACTATTGTAAAAAAGTTGGAGCAAAGATTGCTTGATTATGAGAAAACATAGATTGAGTTGAATGATAAAGTGAACAAGTTGTATCTGGAAAATATCAAACTCAAGCAACAAATGAGGGGTGCTAGTTCTTCTTAGAGCTAGGCTATTGTTCCATACCAAGCCCCTATGCCACAAGAAACTAGTGATGCTACAGTGCTAATTGAGCAGTTGAATGCATTAAAATTAAAGTTGGAAAAGGAAATTGAAGAATTGAAAGAGAAGAATGAGAAGACAAAGGATGAAGCTAGATTGAAAAATCTTGAAGTATTTGAAAAAAATTTGGAATACAGAGTAAAATTGGCTATTGATAAGTTGAAAGATGTGCATGAATGCTATTCCTCCTTATCTCAGACCATTGGTCAGTTGAAGACCAATCTTTCTGTTTTGGACCCAATATACAAGAAATGGCAACCTACACACCATACATTGCTAACTTTGTGCAAGGTTCTACAAAGAGACCCAGGTGCTCTGACTTCACTCAAACCAACTAAGAAGATGGTGAAAATTATCCCAGATGAATTCCACTATGTCAATGGTGAGAGCCAAAAAATGCAGGCAAAGATTGATTCTTTTGCCACCTTCAAGCACCAATTTATTCCTTCCATTTTGATAGAAGATGAAAAGATCAAAGATTTTGATGCATGGAAGAATGAGTTTAGCCAGATAGTTTCTCAAATCATTGATTTCTTGAAAAAGGATGACAACATAAATACTCTTAGTTTCAATGTTATTCTGGATAGGGTGATTGCCCTAGATGCTTAATATGTCAAGTCCATCATGGATGTCAAAATGCTATTGGAAAAAAGATGGAAAGATCACCAGGACAACCTGCTCTAGATTCAAGAATATAAATGGCCTAGTGATTATGTTGTTTTCCAATGGGAGCAAAAATATCTTGTAGCTGAAGAGTGATCAGGCAGGGGAATAATGAGCATCATGCTGGCATCAATATGCACCATCAAATCTTGGATGTCCTTTTTGTCTCTTTCTATTTTTATGCTTTCCAATTTGTAATCAAAATATAATTGGTGATCTTTTTAAGACTTGTTAAAAAAAGTATATATTGAAATAGGTCTGTTAGGGTTAGCCAGCAGAAGATATCAATTAAATACAAATAAAGATTAAAACAGGGGAATGAAAAATACACAGAAATAATAACAATGAGACAATTTTAACATGGTTCACCCAAACTCGGGCTACATCCACTATCAAAGAGTCCAATATTATTATCCAGTAAATCAAACCAATTACAACCAACAATCCTTGCAACTCAATACCACTGCAAAATGCTACAATACATCAACGGAAACCCTAACCCTTAGCCACTTTTATCAATCTTTTTTACGGTTACAAAAATAGGGTTTTTTATGTTGGCCAATAGAAAAATAACTCCTGACGCCTTTATAAAATAATAAAAAATTGTTGGAGGTTTCACTGATGCTACCCTCGAGCCCCCGCGAGGGTGCTACCCCTCGACCCTGCCCTATATCATGATAGGGAGTGCACCTGGGGCATTGCCCCTGGACCTCGTCTTGGGGGTGCTGCCCCCAAACCCCCACAAGGGGCGCTACCCCTTGACCTTGTTAAATAATTTGGGGGGAAATTGTGTCAATAAAAGTGGGGTAAATTTAACCTCCGATTCTGATTAGGCTCCATATAACAACAATCTCCCACTTGGAGACCAATCAGACTCCACACCATATCATCTCCCACTTGGAGACTAATCATAACACCACTGACCCTATAGCTCCTACTGGCAATAAGCACCCTGGACTCTGTTGTTCTGATTTTTATGTTTTCAGTCTTGAAGATGAACTAAAGCTGAAGAGGAGCTCAGCTTCTCCCTTGTTACTGGCTTTGTAAACATATCTGCTAGATTTTCATCTGTATGGATCTTTTCCAGCCATAACTGTCCATCATCCAACACTGATCAGATGAAGTGATACCTTAGCTGTATGTGTTTGGTCTTTGAATGCAAGCATAATTCTTTGCAAGATGTATGGCACTCTAGCTATCTGTAAACAAATAACAATTAGCCTGTTGTTTGCCCAATTCTTCCATGAAAGATTGCATCCATATCATCTCCTTTCTTGCCTTTGTTGTAGCTACATACTCTACCTCCGTGGTGGATAAAGCAACCACCTTTTGCAACCATGAGATCCAACTCACTATTGTCCCACCTACAATAAAGATATAACTGTAGTACTCCACCTAGTATCAATATCTCCTACCAAATCTGAGTCTACATAACCTGCTAAATTAGTATTAGAGCCCGCAAAACATAAGTGTTTATTAGATGTACCTCTCAAATATCTGAGAATCCATTTTACCGTGTTCCAATGCTCCAATCCAAGATGATTCATATACTTGCTTACGACTCCTTGAACATGTGCAATATCAGGTCTCGTGCATACCATGGCGTACATTAAACTTCCTACAACTGAAGCATATGGTACCTTGGACATTTTTTCTTCCTCCTCTTGTGTCTTTGGACACATCTCTTTAGTCAATTTCAAATGACTAGGCAAATGTGTGCTGACAGCTTTTGCATTCTCCATATGGAATCTCTACAACACCTTTTCAACATAATCAGCCTGAGATAGAGTCAATTTTCTATTCTTCCTATCTTTGCAAATTTTCATACCAAGGATTTATTTTACTGCCCCCAAATCCTTCATAGCAAATGATTGTGCTAACTGTTGTTTTAACTCTCTTATGTGATCCATGTTAGACCCGGCTACAAGCATGTCATCAACATATAAACATAAAATAATGTAGCTATCATTATCCAACCTCTTAAAATAAACACAATGGTCAGAATTACACTGGCTGTAGCCTTGTTCAACTATAAAACTATCAAATTTCAAATACCATTGTCGAGGTGCTTGTTTCAAGCCATACAAACTCTTGTTCAATCTACACATTAGTTTCTCCTTACCGTTGACCTCAAATCCCTGTGGTTGTTCCATATATATCTCCTCTTCCAAACCACCATGGAGAAAGAGAGTTTTCACATATAGCTGTTCCAAATGCAAATCTTCAACAGCCACAATACTTAAAACAGTATGAATAGAAGTCATCTTAACAACCGGAGAAAAAATCTCATCAAAATCAATGCCCCTTTTCTATGCAAATCCTTTTACAACTAACCTGGCTTTAAATCTTTTCTTACCTCCATCTTCCTCTTTTAGCCTATAAACCCATTTGTTTGGTAAAGACTTTTTACCTGCAGGCAACTTACATAATTCCCAAGTCTGATTTTTCAGCAAAGAGTCCATTTCTTCTTTCATTGCAAGCTCCCATTGAACCTTTGTATCCACTTTCATAGCTTCATTATACCCTTCTAGTTCACCAGCATCTGTTAACAAAATAGAATACAAAGAGGGAGAAAACCTTTCAGGAGGTGTACTTAGCCTTGTTGACCGTCTAACATTCACTAGAGTTTGTGGTATTTCTTGTTGCTGTTGCGGAGCATGAGGAACCACTGAAACATCACTATTTGGAGTATCATCTAGCACCACATAATCCTTTTCTTTCTTCTCATGTTGCTGCAATAGATCTTTGTACAACACCTTCTCATTTAATACAATATCCCTTGTTCTCACATTTTTTAGATTTTCAACATCCCAAAGCCTATAACCAAATTCATCAATGCCATATCCAACGAAGATACATTTTTTTGATTTTGCATCTAGCTTGGTTCTTTTTTCAAAATCTACATGTGTAAATGCTTCACATCCAAAAGTTTTGAGAAAAGAATAACTCACCTTCTTACCTGTCCATGCTTCCTGTGGAATATCACAACCCAAAGGAACTGAAGGACCTCTATTAATTAAATATACATCAGTGTTGACAGCCTCTACCCACATGTTTAAAGGCAGCCCATCATGTAATTTCATGGTCCTTGCATGCTCCATTATTGTCCTATTCATGTGTTTAACCACTCCATTCTCCTGTGGAGTCCCTAGAACCATTTTTTGCCTATGGATTCCATTAAAGGAACAATAATCCTCAAATTCTTTGTTGTAATACTCACCACCATTATCAGATCTGAGACATTTTAATCTTTTACCCATCTCATTCTCAACCAAGCTTCTCCATTTCTTAAATGTTTCAAATACATCAAATTTCTGCGTAAGGAAATAAATGCAAACCTTCCTAGTTGCATCATCTATGAATGTAACATAATACCGAGATCCACCAAGAGAAGATACCTGAGCTGGTCCCCATACATCTATATGCACAAGCTCTAACTTTTCATCTTTCTTTTGCTTCCCATCCTTGAGAAATCTAACTCTCTTTTGTTTGCCAATATACACAACTTTCATAGAAATCCATATTAATACATTTTAGACCTGGTAAAACTTTCTTAGAATGAAGTAACTTCATACCTTTTTGACTCATATGCCCAAGTCTGTTATGCCACAGTGTTGTCTCAGAACCTGCAACAACTATTCCTGAACCTGTTTAGTTTTTCTCTGCAACAACTAAAGTAGAAGGAATAGTATGACCTTTACAAAGATATAAGGTGCCTACTTTCACACCTTTTTCCACTATTAAGGCACCTCTTGAAACCTTCCAATTTTTATCAATAAATGTAACAATGTAACCTTCATCAACTAGCTGCCCTGCTGAAATTAAATTCCTACTTAGCCTTGGAATGTGCCTTACCTCTTGTAGCAGCTAGTGATTCCCATTCTGCAACTTAATCTTGATTCTTCCCTTTCCAACAATCTGACAGGGTTTGTTATCTCCCAAATAAACCAGCCCAAAATCCCCTTGGACATAATCAAGAAAATAACTTCTATGGGGTGTAGCATGAAATGAAGCCCCTGAATCTAAAACCCATGAATCATCAGCATTATCTAGGGAAAGAATCAAAGCATCATCTTCAGATTTATTACTTACCACATTTTCCTCCTTATTGCCTTCTTTTTTGTCTCCTTCTTTATTCTTCTGAGACCAACAATCTTTCTTCAGATGACCTGGTTTCCCATAGTACCAGTAATCCTTCTGTCCTCATGACTTCCCATGATCTCCAGAATCTTTTCCTCTCTACTTTGATTTACCCCTACTTTCTGCATTCAAAACACTACCTGATGTGGACCCTCCTGAGCTTTTCTGTTGCATTTCCTCGCTAAGGATAACACCAACAACATCATCAAATTTCAAAGTGTTTGAACCAGAGACAGAGTTACTTACATCCATTACCAAGCTATTCCAACTTTTTGGCAAATAACATAATATCAAGAGAGCCCTTACCTCTTCATCAAATTTCACTTTTACAGAAGTTAACTGACTGGTAATCATATTAAACTCATTTAAATGATCTATCACAGATCCACCTTCAATCATTTTCATATTAAACAAATGCTTCATGAGAAATACCTTATTTGAGGTTGAGGGTTTTTCATACAATTTAGCCAAAGCTTTCATCAGTTCACTTGTTGTCATCACTTCTATTATATTAAACACCACAGATGGTGCCAAACACAACTGAATGGTTCCCAGTGCCTTTCTTTCCAGAAGATTCCAATCCTCATCAATCATTGCTGCTAATTTCTTAGCTATTCCTTCCAATGGCCTCCATAAATCCTTCTGATAGAAATAATCTTCCATAACTTATAGTTCTGCCCATTGAATTTATCTACCTTCAATTTACCCTCATCCACCATTGCTCCCACTCAACCATGAGACCTTTCTGTAGATGATAATTAAACACAACCTGCTCTGATACCACTTGTTAGGGTTAGCCGATAGAAGATATCAATTAAATGCAAATAAAGATTTAAACAGAGGAATGAAAAATACAAAGAAATAATAATAGAGACAATTTTAATGTGGTTCACCTAAACTCAAGCTACATCCACCAATAGAGAGTCCAATATTATTATCCAGTAAATCAAACCGATTACAACCAACAATCTTTGCAACTCAATACCACTGCAAAATGCTACAATACATCAATGGAAACCCTAATCCTTAGCTTCTTTTATCAATCTTTTTGACGGTTACAAAAATAGGGTTTTTTTATGTTGGCCAATAGAAAAATAACTCCCAGTGCCTTTATAAAATAATAAAAAATTGTTGGAGGTTTCACTGACACTGCCCCTGAGCCCCCACGAGGGCACTGCCCCTCAACCCTACCTTGTATCGTGAAAGGGAGTGCACCAGGGGTGCTGCCCTAGACCCCGTAAGGGGCGCTGCCCCTAAACCCCCGCAAGAAGCACTACCCCTTGACCCCGTTAAATAATTTGGGGGGAAACCGTGCTGATAAAAGTGGGGTAAATTTAATCTCTAAGTTTGATTAGGCTCCATATAACAACAAGGTCATATCAAGGGGTGGGTATTTGAAAAGATATTTTTGGAATGTGAAAGGTCTAAAGCTTGTAGCTTCCTTCACCCCTATAAGAAGGAAACCAAGACCTTGGGAAAGCTCTCTAGAATTTTGATTTTTGAAAAGAGACATTGTAAGTCTTGGTCTTTGAAGCATATCAATAGAAAGTTGCATTTCTCTAGTGCCATTACTTCTAGTTCTCAATTACTTGTTGATTATCTTTGATACTTTATCTGGTTGTCTCCATATTGCATTTTCCTAGTTAATTGAATTAACATATCAAGGGTATGCTTAGTTCTTCAAAAAATATATGTTTTGTGTGATTTATTTGATTTATTTGATAGGGTTTTGACTTTGTAATGAAGCCTTGAGTTTAAGGTAGTGAGATCTCAGGTTAAGGAGAAAATATTTCCATGGCCAGTCAAAAAGAACATAATGCAATACAGGTAAAAGCAGATCAACATTTCCCTTTTTATTTACAATAAAGAATCAGTTTAATGAGACATGTATATGTTCTTTCAAGTTGGTAGATTGAGGATTCTATGTGATTGTTACAAAGGTTGATTGTCATAGCAAATAATGGTGTAAAGAGTTTAAAAGGTGGAAATCACCAATCACTCAGAGAGAAAAACAATCACCAGTCTGAGGCAACCTTCTTCTCACAAGGCAGTCATCATTCACAAGGAGAGAGGACAATGGGCTAGGCAGGAGGTATTTATTTATTTAAGAGGGCAGTTAGCAAAAACAATGAATGTGCAAGAACATCAAACCCTAGACAAGTTTATGCAATGCAAATAGGATTACAGTTCCTATAGTTCATCTACAATATCAAAAGTGAGCTTATTTTATAGAAAAACAAGCAACTCTGCAAACTTTAAGCCAGTTCAAATTGTAAATCAAGAAGTAATAGAATACCATACCTAGCTATGCACCCAACTCAATCACGTGTAACTTTGAAGTGAACTACCCTCCAGTGATAGTTTTTGAAGCAAAGTAAATAAGGATGGAAGGATTTTCATTTCTTGCAACCTACAAAAAAACAAAATCAACATTAGGAAACAATCCACAGATTTTAGAGACAAGATGAAAATGGAAGCACAACAAGAAAGAGCCATTTGATATGGTAGAGAAAATAATCTTAAAGAGTGGAAGTGATTTTTACCTTAAATGATGTAAATGTGGCTGCATGGGCTTCTAGAGCTTGACTTCATTGCTGCTCTATAGAAAACAACTACATGTTCCCCTTGACAAGTTGTCTCCTTTATCCATAGAATTTTGTTTCTGTCAATAACAATTGTAAACCCCATCAATTAGGGAATATAACAATATCACAGGCATTAGATAGTACACACCTCAGGTGCTCCTGGAGCAATTCTGATCAAAACAAGCCACTTTTCAGTGGGATCACATTGATAATTTATTATCTGGTTGCCTGTTAAGTTGGTCGTTCGCTCAAACATTTGGATAGGTTTAGAATCCCCTATATGCTCCAATAATTTGACATGTTAAAAATAAAGAAAAAATAGAAGAAAGCACATCGGAAACATAAAACAAGCTTTACATGTGTACACAAATTTTTTTTTTAGTCAAATTCAATATTACACGTTGCTTTTCTTTAGGAATATTATAACATAAAGAGCACGTAAAAAGTAGAAGTTTTAAAAAAATTTCTAGAGCTTTTCATTACCTTCCAATGACCAATGATACATTGAACTCTGTGTAACATGTCCCAACATCTTTGGTGTGATCCACTTCTAAAACACAACCTATGAATTACAAGTTTGTAATATATGAGATATCATGAACTATCTTTGTGTGTTAATAAAACAACACTAGTAGATACTAACTGAGTCAAGAAATAATCCAAGTACCTAAAATTACCATAGCATATGGAAAGAATCATTCACACTGGGATCAATGAAGGCCTACTTGGAAATACATTTCACAGAGAATAAAACTAAACCAATTTATGTCATCAAAACAAAAAAAATTATCAGAGCTAGTAGAATGGTGTTGTGCAGAAGACCACCATAACACCACACGGTGGTTGTTGGGCCTTCGCAATGATGCGGGGAGCTTTCCCTACATCACCACGAAGGCCCAACAACCACCATACGGTGTTGTGGCAGTCTTCTAAACAACACCATTTTCTAGATTGGCACATGTTTGCACAATCCATGGTGAAACCCTGTCACCCTTTACACCATTGTCATGAATTCCTTGAAAACATTGTTCAATTATGACACTTATATAATGCCTTCAAGAAACTGTTTGTACTCTATTGATTTATAGCTCTTCATACAACACTATGATATCTCCTTTGATGCCACTATCATATGACTATTTGATACCACTATCATTGGTCTTCTCTCAAATTTAAACCTTACTCTTTTCACACTTTCACTCATAGGTTTTGAGTCAAGGGAGTCAAGTCTAGAATGTACGTTGTTGTTCCTATGTCATTTGAAAATAATATCTCTATCACACCTCATTATTGATCTATTCTCTTTTTCAATAGTCATATGGCTGTGATATGTTTCTTCGCTATGATGACTAATCATTGCATAATAATGTAGACTATCACTGTGTTTGTGTCACAGGGCATTTGACTGTATTATTAGATCATGTGTATTCTTATGGTCTCACAAACTCTAGGAAATAACCTAAGACCCTTGGATTGCCTTAATACTCTCCTCTAACCTGCCATGCTCTAATGGTCTCTTATGTTGTCCTTTATCGCCAACCATATATACTTGTAGACTACTTTTAGAAGTTTTTTTTATTGTCCTCTTTTATATTTTCCATATGTTGTAACTCATCCAATAGCATCTTGAAATTTTAAAACAAGATGCTTAACACTTCTATCATGATTGTAAGTGTGATTGTGTAGGCTATCTTGTGACCTACACAGGTGACCTATGGATTATTTGTAATCTATCCTTCATGCACACTTGTCATACAGTCCCTAACTTATAACTATCATTTGCAACATTTCCATGACACAAAACCTTAACGCCTAATTCAAGATAGTGTCTCAAAAAAATACTTATATACTACCTTCTACTCACACTCACAATGTGGAGATAGAAATCACTTACATACTCCTATGCCAAAGAATATGCTCTTGTTCACAATAATCTTTGGATTCACATATATTTACAAAAATCTCATTAAATCTCCTAGAGACACCACTCTTTAAACAACATTTCCATGAAAGGCTTGTAATACTGCTCTTTGTCATTTGGTTTGACATTTCATTATACATTGCCTTCATATTCTCCATTCATTATTTTTCATGAGAGAAATCTTTTGTGAGTCCTCAATGAAACATCACATACCTATGACTGCCCTTGTGACTGTCATGAAACTCGCTCATATTATCTTCACAAACCATTTACTTGGGTTATTATCTTTTGACTTGATAACAATTACTTCTTTTTTACCTTGTTTAACAACCTTTAACATGGAAAACCTCCATAGATTTTGATGAAGGTGCTAGGGTTTAACAAACCTAAGATCTTATCACTATTCATAGCTTTTAATATTCATAGAGACAAAATTTACCATGGAAAACAATGAAAAATAACTCATATTTCATAAGTAGTAATTTGTGTTTTTCACATATTCATTTGAGAAATTAATATTCAAATGTCAATTTTAATTGGGTGTTCCTAGTGCATAGATTTTTAACATTTGCATCTAGTATCCCTACATTAGGAAGCTTATGCAAATATTAAATTCATGAAGAGACAGTGAATGGAAAAACATAGTCATAGTGTTATCTTTAATAGGTACAAGCCTATGTTAAGGAAGGTAGTAAGCAATTTTTATCAAAGGACAATGGGATAGCACTTGGAGATTCTTGGTCAAGAGGCAAAACATGACAATCATTAAGGGATAGATTAAGTAGTAGCAACCTCAAAATTACAAACTTATCCTTCAATCCCTACAATCATGTTCTAAAATTACATGGAAAATAGGTACATTTCTTCATTTAAATGACAAAAACACAAATCTTATCTAATATATTTAGTAGATCAAATACAGAGCACCAAGAAAAACTAATCGAGGGTAAACTTTAATTGTACTACCTGAATAAAATCAGAAATAGATAAAGGTTGTTTCAAACCCAATTAGTTTATATTTGAATGTATTGGAAGATGCGGAAATATGGGAGCATGAAAAGAAAAATGTCTAGAATTTTATGTAAATCTGTAAATAGAATAAGTATATTGGAGGCAATGTAAAATCCTAAATCCCTGACAATCTAAGCAAGAAATGTTTTTGCAATGTTATTAAGTTGGTTGCTTGGTCACCTAGCGTATTGATTGTCCAGGGATATACACACCATTATATGAAGGATGTCTTATGTGGTAGAGATAGACTTTGCATATTGATAGCTGATATGTTTCAATATGTATTCATTACAGACATTTTCATGCATATTCATATCCACTTATATACATGTATATATACACTCTATTAGTTATCTTTTCTTTAGGATTAACCACCTGTAATATTTAATTCTCAAGTGATTATTTCAATGAGCTATCATTGTTACACTCATCTCTTTATATATATAGAAATCTACATATTTATACATGCATATATGTGTCTATGTGTATATACATACAAACACACAAGTACATGTATATATGTATACACATAAACACAAATATACAAATTGTAGAGGAAAACTAATGTGTTGTAGACTTAACATAATTCAGGGGTAAACCTATCTGAACAGTCCACTCTATCATTGTACTCCTACATTAAATTATCAACTAAGGAGTGTAAGCTTATGATGGCACTGCACTGTATGTGCCTCCAGGGCTCATATTCTTCCTAAACTATCTTATCCAAACCTACTTAGGCTATTCTACTTGGCTGGAATTCACAGAAATGCAAGAACAGTAAAAATAGCTACGAAACATAGTGGTTACGGGTACCTTCAACATAAGCTGTAGATAACTGTTATCAATAGGAAATTACAGAATTAATTCAAAACATCCAAAATGATAAGAGAACTAATGACCTCCGAAGGACTCAAAGTAGACAAAGCTTACACTTGTTCATGAACCATACTACTGTAATTTAACAATAAAAGTATTCTAATTGACTCGTAATGTATTTATATGCAAATGAAGAACATATTTAACAAGAATGCATAAAGAAATGGGGAAATAAATGAAGTGATGATCAGTACCTTGAGTGGCCAGCTCAAGGGACTGACTCACTTAATTGGAAATCAAATCTAATTTAGATATTCACGCATCTTCATATCACATAGTTTCATTCATTTCAAATCATAAATAGAATCTCTTCAGATTGTATTCAATAATGACATTCCTCAATAAAACATGTCTGGATCTTCCAATATTGAAAAATAGACTAACATTAAGTAACTAGAAAATAAAAGTAACTAACTTGACATCTAACTCATCCCTCATAACTTATACCAAAATGGGAGAGTTTTATGCAACTACCAACTAACTGCAACCATCAATCCATCCCTATATACTAGGATACAGGTTTGAGATTGACTTATTAATCTAACTGAACATAGGAAACAAAGTCCTATTCAAACAAGAATTTGTATGCAACAATTCGCATGAAGAACACACATAAGCTACTTTTGAAACAAGTCTACTTCTTCTGCATTTATTTTTGTCCATGATGGTTCACATTCATCCTCTAATGCCTGCACTTTTGGCATCCTAACTTCACTTCCTTTAATTCTCCTGTTTGCAACTTCACTTCAAATGCTCATTTCCTTGATTACACGTTCTTGCTGCACAGGGGTTAATTCACAAAACATATGCACACAAATAACCTTCATGACTAAACCATAGGACTCCATCTATATTACATGCATACTCATATTTAAATCATTCAATTGATAATATCATCACCATATTCCATATTAATAACATAGATTCAGAGTCTTGCAAAGTATATAACAAGACAACATATAATGATGGTGATGTTGGTAAAGTGTCTGGAGGATCATATAGAAAAGTTCTAAAAACATATAAAAACAACATAAAAAGAGGTCAATATTTCAACCCATCACTCCCCCAACTAGCCTTTTGCTTTCCCTCAAGCAAAATCATTGAATTGAACATCTAGGGGAGAAGATTGTAGTGTAAAGTAATCTGCCTAAGGTCCATTATTTCTCTAAATCTTGCACCCTTCTTAAGATAAAAACCATTGTAACAAGCAAGCCTATCCAATCTGTCTAATTCTGCACCCCTATATTCGTCACCCTTTTCTCTTGTCTAGTGTGGTACTGGATAGAGGAGAATAGGAGGATGAAAAGTAAGTGGTAGCCATCCCATTCCTGTTTGTTCTAGAATCTAGATGTACTTGCGCAATCTCTCAAACATATTCATAAAATTATGGAAAGAGTGAGGCTCTTTCCTTTGCAGTGTTGGAGTCAGACTATTCCATCTATCTTGCACATACCTTAGACAATTTTGAAGCATAGGCCCTACTAATTGTTGTATCCTTTTGTGATCTCGCAGTCTCAAATCCATAATTATTTTCCCTGGACCTTTGTGTGAGAGGAGTGTTAACCATTGAGTAAGGATTACATTAGGATTTAGTGCTTCCCTTCTGACTTGTAGTTCCACTATTTTGTCCTGTTCCTCATATTTATCCATCATTTCCCCTATGAGCTTCTCATTCTTGAGATATGATAACAGTGCCCTAACCTACAAATCCCCAACATAAATTAAAGGGTTCCATTTTGTATCCTCTATCATTAAGTAGTTATGCAAACAATATTCACATAATTGGTCTTGCTCCTCTAAACTGACTTCTTTAAAATAGTTGTATAAAAGATGCCTTGAATGTAAAGTAGGTTGATTATTAATGAACCTATTAAACTAGAAACTAAGAAACTTTTCTTTCAGAAATAATGCATATACCCTTGGTGGAGGTCTACATCCAATGATCTGTATGGCCCTGTCAATTACCTCTATCAACTTATCCTCCAACCTTTTTATCACCAAATTCTTGTCCTCTATTGATGCATTGAGGCTCTATTTTTCCTTTTCCCAATTTTCCTTTTCTTGTTTAGATTTATGAGTAAGTTTCATTAATTCAAAACCTAAAGACAAAGTGGTATGGTACACTAGAGTTCTAGCTACAGGAAGTTGTGGAGTGAGTACTTCATTTTATTTAGCATTTGTTTTACTTACAACCATCTGTGCTAATAGATCTAAATTAGTTCCATGTCCATAGATCTAAATTCTCTCCTCCAACTCTTGTATTCTTTTCTCCTTTTCCTTGTCCTTCTCTTCATATCCTCTCACCTACTCTTCCAATTGTTTTATTCCATCAAGATCTTCTTGAAGTTCTTTTATTATGTTTCTATCTTCCAAAAATTCATTTTCTTTTTCAAAATTTAGATCTTCATCACTACCTTTCCTAGGTATATCAAAAATCTCCTTAGCAAAACTACTAGGAATTGACTTTCCCATTTTCTTTGCAATAAACATATCCTCTGAATCAGAATCAGAAGATGAGAAAACATACCTTTTGTTTTTAGCAGACACATTAACATTTTCATAAGCATTAGCAGAAACATCCTTAGGAGCATCATTAGGGACATCTTTAGGGGCAATTCCTCCTTTATCTAAATCTAAATTCATTAGTGTTGGATCATGGTACTGGTATCCTTCACCTTTTTCCTACCCCTGTTATTTAACAACTCTCTCTTTCACACTCTGCCTCTTCAACCTTCCTGAGCGCCTGGGAGTAACAGTCACTTGTTTGACTTCAATTTTCCTTTTCTTTTTACTCCTCTTCTTCTTCTTTTCCCCTGTATATTCTCCCTTCACAGTACTTTTATGCTTATCAACACTTTTCTTGTTTCTCTTTTTCTTAGCAGGTGTTGACTCAATGCCTCTCATAGGTTTAGGGTTAGAAGGTGAGGGCTCCTCTGCTGCCTCTGGCCTATCCTCTGGAGTGTTTTCCTCCTACTCTTGCTTAGGCTCAATCTCAGGTTCAGGCTCATGTTGGGGTTCATCTTCTTCTTTCAGTTGTTCTAACAATGTTGTGATATCTACATAGTGTTTAAAAGCCTCCCAGTCAACCTATGGGTGCTGAATTCTCAAGCTCCTCTTAATCAATGAAGCTATTAAACAATGATGTGACAACATGGTGTCCAATTTTTTCTTTTGGTTTTCAAACTCCATCCTTTTCAAAATATTATACAGGAAATTGGAAACGTTGACTAGCTTGTCATGGTGTAGATGATTGAGCAACTTAAAATGTACAGTATACAACAAATTATGTTGTCCATCATAGGTAATGTATTTAATGATGTATTAAACACATTTTCCCTAGAAAAATGAAAGAGATAATCTCTTTGTACCTTGTGTTGTTGAGTCTAGGTGCTCTTCTCACTCCTACAATTCTTCCCTTGTTGCAGCTGCATCAGCACAAGCTGGATACTCGAGCCCTGTGCACAGTAATCATGTGACTTGGGTAATGGCCATATCAGAAGCATCTACAACTAATCCCCTGACCATTGCCTTGTCATACTACAGTGTAGCTACAAATTCCTTTTCCATTTCATTATCATATTCTATCAACTTTAAAAAGTAGTCCAGCCATCCTACTCTGGTAAAGAGTGGTAGCACCAACACATCCTCTAATATTTATTTATGTGCAGATGGCTCTCATCGTATCACATCACCCCCCATTATCTCTATGTTATGTAACCTCTTGAAGTATCAATTTCTGCTAAACTCTAATTCTACCACCTTGAAGAGAACTAGCCTACAATTTACTGCCCTTTTCTATTCTTCTCACTGCAACTTTCTCAGGGTAACAAGTTCATATTTTGGTGAAACAGGGTAGGTTTACTATTTTTTAGAAAATGGCATAGGATGTTCTATCTCGTATCTCTAAAAACAAAGATGGCAAAAATGGTGAAAATCAAAAAATTAAACCCCTCCCCCCAACTAATCTGTGAAGTGACCTAACTTCACGTGGCAATTGATATGAAAGGAAGATGATTTATTAAATGGAATGGTGATAAACATTTTTGCATGCATGAAATAAATAAAAAGTAATAATGAATATAAAAAGAAAGCTAAGTTTAATCATTGAAAGTTACCTTATGTACACACATTGTGGAATAAATGATCAGCGCACCTTAGAATTTGAGAACACGCACTCGAAACTTTATTTGATACAAGCAAGATGACATGCATTTGGATGAATGGTAAGGTGGCGAGTATTGTAGAGTTGATGTGATGTGATAGCTCACAATGTGGGAATGAACAACTCATGAGCTTGAGTTGTCACCTTTGCAGCAGCACTAGAGTTATTTCATAACGAATGAAGCAATGTGTAGATGATATGAAATGAGCAGGAAAAATGGTGTACTATTTTCCAAAGTAGTGAAGACATCTACAAACTGGAGTTGCTACGGGTGTCTCTAGCATAGGTCCTGACTAAATAGTTACATATGCCATATGTTAGGTCCCAACTGAAAGTGAAAAATAGGTCCCTCTGGAGTTAACTGTGGTCATCTTGGATAGTGTGTTGTGTGTGCATGTGTATTATAAATCATGAAAAATTAAGTCTCAACGTAGGGGTTGAGTATTGCAACTCAACCTCTTCATCACTAGACATGATTGGTGGAAAATCTTCAGATGGTGTATCAGTTGGTGTCATGAAACCTTCATCAAGAGCTCCATGAGTACCATACTGAGTGGCTAGAGAAACGAGAAAATCATCCTTATGCAGTAATTTCTTATACAGTTTCAGCCTGTGTCCATTTACTAGTAATAAAAATTAGATCTCATCAATGGTCTGTAATTGGACTGTACCATTAGGGAATACTTGTTTAATCTCATATGGTCCCAACCATCAAGATTCAAGCTTGCCCTTGAAATCTTTGTATCTGGAATCATAAAGAAGGGCCCAATCACCATCAATGAATTCTTTAGTCTTGATATACTTGTCATGCTATTTAATTCTTTGTTTCTGTATAACCTCTGTGTGGTGGATGGCTTCCAATCTGATTTCATCAAGAGCATTCAAATGTTGTAGTCTATCCTTTTGAGCTTCTGTCAAATCCATCCCTAATTCTATTGTTGTCCTTAGTGTTTTGTAGTCAAATTCTATAAGCAGGACTGTTGTCTTGCCATAGACCAGTTCATAAGGGGTGAACCTTGTAGTTGTCTTCCAGGTAGTTCTATATGGCCAAACAACTTCTGGTAACCTAGAAACCCAATCTCTTCTGTGAACCTGTACTATTTTTGTCAATATATTCTCAAGTTCCATGTTTGTGACCTCAACCTAACCATTAGCCTGAGGATGGTAGGGAGTAGACTTCTTGTGTCTAATCTGATATTCCTCCACTAGTCTGGTGATTAAATCTGATGTAAATTGTGGGCCTTGATCAGTCACTATCTCCCTTGGTACACCATATCTAGTGAAGATTTCCTCATACAAAATTTTTGCCACATTGCCCTCTCTAGAAAACTACAGGGCTTTAACTTCCACCCATTTGGTTAAGTAATCAGTACATACCAGTATATATTCCTTGTTGTTTGAAGTAGGAGAGATTGGTCCAACAAAATCTAGTCCCCACTTATCAAAAGGGGCTAATGAGATTTGCAGCTATAAAGGCATTTCATCACTTCTTGTAGGTCTCCCCATCCTTTGACACCGATCATAACTTCTAGTATACTTGACAACATCTTTATGAAGTGTTGGCCAGTAATATCCTGTTGTCAATATTTTGAAGGTTGTCCTTTTGGCTGTAAAATGTCCCCCATAGGGTTCATCATGTTAGGCTTTCTATATATCAAACACCTCATCTTCTCTGATACATCTTCTCATAATGTTATTTGGACTAGTGTAGAATAGGAATCCAGAAATCCAAGAATAAGGGAAACATTTGTGAACTAGCTGTCTCTTCTCCCTTCCAGAAAAGTACCCTCGAATCTACCTTGAAACTAGATAATTAGCAATGTCTACATACCATGGAGTGTGTATAGTTAGAACAAATAAATGCTCATTAGGAAAAAGAGTCATCAACCACTCCTTTTGATGATTGTTTAGGCAGTCTAGACAGAAAATCAGCAACTACATTAGCCTTTCCTAGTTTGTCAACAATTGTTATGTCAAATTCTTGCAATAATGACAACCATCTTACAAGTCTACCACCCACTATTGTCTTATTCATCAAATATCTGATTGTTGTATGATTTGTATGTATGAACACTTTATAACTAGTAATGTAGTGTCTGAATTTGTTAATGGCATAAACAATTGCCAACATTTCCTTTTATGTCACAATGTAGTTCAACTCAGCTCCCTGTAGGTTTTTACTTACATAGTATATTGCATACTCTTTATTTCCTTCTTACTAGCCTAGGACTGCTCCAATGGCAAAGTCTAATGCATCTGTGTGGATGTGAAAAGGCAGTGTCCAATTTGGACCTCTAAGAACTGGAGCTTGTGTCAAGGATTCTTTGAGCTTCTCAAATGAATTCTAATAGTCTAGAGTCCATTCAAATTCAATGTCTTTTGTCAACAGAGTAAATAGAGGTGTAGTAATTTTGCTAAAATCTTGAATAAAGCTCATGTAATAACCTACATGTCCAAGGAAGCTCCTTACATCCTTTTGTCTTTATGGAATAGGCAGGGTAGATATAATTTCAATCTTCTTTGGGTCAACTTGTATTCCTGCACTTGAGATAAAATGCCCCAAGACTATCCCCTGTGTCATCATCATAAAACATTTTTCATTGCTCAAAGATAGATTGTGCTCTGTGCATCTCTTCAAAACTTTCTCCAAGTTGTGTAAAGCTTCCTCATATGTTTCACCATATGTGGTGAAGTCATCCATATAAATTTCCATGCTGTCATGGGCAAAATCAGAGAAAATATCGAGGATTGTTCTTTGAAATGTGGCTGGAGTATTGCACAGACCAAAAGGTAAGACATAATATGCATAGGTCCCCCAAGGGCATGTAAATGTTGTCTTATCTTGATCCTCTGGTGCAATCTTGATTTGGTTATAACCACTAAAACCATCAAGAAATGAGAAATATTTCTTACCTGCTAAAGAGTCAAGAACTTGATCAATGAAAGACAATGGGAAGTGATCCTTCCTAGTGGCGGCATTTAGTTCTCTGTAATCAACACAAACTCTCCATTTGCCACCTTTCTTGGGTACTATTACCAATGGTGAAACCCATTCACTATCTGAAATGGGGTATATAAACCCTACATCTAAAATCTTTTGAAGTTCTGCTTTCACTATCTCTCTAAGAGCAGCATTCATGCATCTTTGCTTCTGTCTTATAGGTCTGTAGTCATCATCAATGTAAATTTTATGCAAACACAAAGCAAGATTTATGCCTTTCATATCACTATAATCCCATGCAAATGCTGCTGAGTGGGTTTGTAATAATGCATATAGGGATTGCTACTGCTCATCAATCAATTCATTATTAACAGTCAACATCTTTACTGGCTTGATTTCCAATAGCTTAGACATTTCTTGCACAGAATACAAATCAAGGCTAGGTATGATTGGTAAGCATTGTTGGGGTAACAAAGTATGAAATATTTGAGATACCTCCTTGAGGAACTAGTAGGTATTATGCTTCCTAAGGGATATTGTAAGAAAGATAAATAGTCTCATTGTTGTGGATGTCTTCCACAATTATTTTGTACAATGTGAGCAATCAACTCATCTTCATCTTGAATATCCAGTAAGGGGCTAAGCTCAATAGTCGTCAAGGTTTGCAGGAATAGCTGTCCTCATCTTCTAGGGTAGGCCAAATGGTCTTCTCAAGCTCATGGTATGGTTGGGCTAGTGGATATAAAACTAGTTTCTTTGTCATAGTCCCATTGGAAATGATCATGTTACCAAACCTGCAACCTATAAATGCATCTATTGTGGCAAGCCATGGTCTGCCTAGTATAAGGGGATAACCAACAAGATTAACCTTGGGTTGTAGGACTATGAAATCAGCAGGCTATTCCCAGGAATCTAATGCAATGACCAAATCCTCAATGACTCCTTTAGGTTTGACTGTAGACCTATCAGCTAATTGCAAGACTGTCTAAGTAGGCCTATGGTTGTTCAACTAGAGTGTTTGCATTGTCTCCTTAGTCATTACATTAATTACAACACCTAAATCTATCAGAGTATTCTTAATTAGAGTCCCATTGATTTTGACATCCACTACTAGACTACCTGGATCTGTATATTTGGGAACAGTTATATTTCCCAACATTATGTCAACAAGGTTACCCAAAACATGAATTGTATTTGGGTCTATCCTTTTCCTTCCTAGTTTCTCTATGCAAAGATCTCTAATAGTCTTAGTATAGATGGGGATATATTTGATGGCTTGGATTAAAGAAATCTTTATGCTTATATCTTGCAACTGGCCTATGAGGTCATTTTTAGACTGTGCTGGTTGTTTCTGGATAGCTAAGCATTCAGGGAAAGGAGGCTTAGGATGTGAAATGGTCTGAGGTCCCTAAGTTGATTTAGGTTCCAAAGGTGGTGTATTTGAGGCTTCCTCTATGGGTTCTTCATCTTCAAGTTCTGTAATTTGGGGAAATGAAGGCCCTAGAAGTTGCTTGCCTGATCTGAGATGAACATTACTCACTTCTACCCCATAGATGGGGTATTGCATCACCTTGTTAGTATAAGTATGTTGAATGGGCTTGTTGTTAGGATTAGGTGCTGGTTGGGTAGGGATTTGGGTGGGTCTAGGAGGTGGATTTTGAGGTGCTGATGGAGATATTATGGCTGGCTGTTGTGGTTGAGATGGAAGCATGGGTTGCTGGTAATTTGCATTTTGCTGCCATTGTTGTTTCTTGTTCCATTGGGGTTGCCATTGAGGTTGTTGTGTAGGCCATTGAGGGATATAGTTGGCACCTTCAAAACCTTGTTGGGGCCATGAATTTGGCTGATGTTGGTTCCAACTTGGTTGTGGACTAGGCCATTGTGGGTTTTGCCAGAGATTTTGATTACTAGGCCATGGCTGAGTGTTCCAATTAGAGAAATTTTGGTTTGTAGCAGGAAAGGGTGAACTAAAATTTAGTGGATCAGAGGGCATACCTTGTCTTTGTTTCCAAGGTCTCCTTTAAGATATGAAGAACAATTGTCCATCCTCTCCTTCAAATGGCTAAAATTATAGACTCTTAACCTTCTCTTGTTGGATGCTTGCCACCCATTTGCATTTACAATTGGCCTTCCTTTGCCTACAACTAGGACAATACTTAGTAATCATTGCATCAACTTCTTCTTGTTTCTTCTTGATGTGAAGAGTGTCTAGCTGTGTATCTATATGGTCGATTATGTCCTCCTTCATGTTGGATAGCAAGTTACTGATTTCTACTCTTGAAACTCCATTAGTTGCCTTGTTTGTAATTGATGTCCTTTCTCCCCTTGGTCGTCTAGTGAAAGTCCTTGAATAATTTTGACAAACTTTACAAATTGACTCAAAAGGTAACTGAGAAATATCACCTTGCCCAATGAGATTCAAGGCATCCATGCAATCATCCTTAACCCCTCTCAAGAAAACCAATTTTAATGATTCTTTAGATAGTATGTTTTGGGGGTTTTTCTTTAGGGCAAACTGGAACCTTTCAACATAATCTTCAAGTGGCTCCTCCTCCTTTTGTGACATCCTGAAGATGTCATCTCTCCTCTTGTCATGTCCTCAATAGTAATCTTGGTATTTCTCCAAGAATTTCTCCTTCATTGTATCATAGTTTGGAATGATATCTTTTCCCAGTCCCATAAACCATCTCAAGGCTACATCCTTGAGAGTGGTAGGAAATAGTTTCAGCCTATGAGCATCTGAGGTGTAGTCATAGCTCCTACACAAGATATCAAACTCAAACAAAAATGTATCTGGGTCCTCTGTCACCATACCATAGAAGACTGGTAATGCTAATGGTGGAATATTTTTCAGCACTATAGTGATAGTAAACTTGAACGTTTCTTGCTCTGGTGGTTCTTCCACAGCAACATTTTCCATGGTTCTAAATGTCCCTTATGTAGTTGTGGAAGAAATTGATGAAGATGTAGAAGGCATGGATGAAGATGTAAAAGGAAATTCTTCTTCTTCAACACTTTCTATTGTATAGTTGATAAAGTTATCTATGTCCTTGTTATCCTGATAATTTGAAGGGAGGAATCTACCTCGGTTGTCTCTTTGCCTCCGCATATAGTAAATTTGGCTTCTAGTGGTCCTGCAAAATGTTAATATAATGTCTGGTGTTTCCTAAATAGTGAATTTATTAACTCTAATGCTGGAATCAAAATTTAAACTATAAAAGCATGTAAAATGAGCCTATGAAGGTAGCACCATCCTTGGCAACAGTGCCAAAAATGTAGAGGAAAACTAATGTGTTATAGACTTAACATAATTTAGGGGTAAACCTATCTGAATAGTCCACTCTATCATTGTACTCCTACATTGAATTATCAACCAAGGGGCATAAGATTATGATGGTACTACATTATATGTGCCTTCAGGGCTCATATTCTTCCTAAACTATCTTATCCAAACCTACTTAGGCTATTCTACTCAGCTAGAATTCACAGAAATGCAAGAACAGTAAAAATAGCTACGGAACCTAGTGGCTACGAGTACCTTCAGCATAAGCTGTAGATAACTGTTAGCAATAGGAAATTACATAATTAATTCAAAACATCTAAAATGATAAGAGAACTAATGCTAATCTCCAGAGGATTCAAAGTAGACAAAGCATACACTTGCTCATGAACCATACTACTGTAATTTAACAATCACAGTATTCTAATTGACTCATAAAGTATTTATATGCAAATGAAGAACATATTTAACAAGAATGCATAAAGAAATGAGGAAATAAATGAAGTGAGGATCAGTACCTTGAGTGGCCAACTCAGGGGACTGACTCACTTAACTAGAAATCAAATTTAATTCAGATATTCACACATCTGCATATCACATAGTTTCATTCATTTCAAATCATAAACAAAATCTCTTCAGATTGTATTCAATAATGACATTCCTCAATAAAACATGTTTGGATCTTCCAATATTGAAAAATAGAGTGACGCTGAGTAACCAGAAAATAAAAGTAACTAACTTGACATCTAACTCATCCCTCCTAACTTACACAGAAACGAGAGAGTTTTATGCAACTACCAACTAATTGCAACCATCAATCTATCAATCCAACTAAATTGTATCCATCCCTAGATACAATTTATTAATCTAATTGAACAGAGGAAATAGAGTCCTATTCAAACAAGAATTTTATGCAACAGTTCGCATGAAGAACACACATAAGCTACGTTTGAAACAAGTCTACTTCTTCTGCATTTATTTTTGTCCATGATGGTTCACATTCATCCTCTAGCTGCCTGCACTTTTGGTGTCCTAACTTCACTTCCTTTAATTCTCCTGTCTGCAACTTCACTGTAAATGCTCATTTCCTTGACGACACATTCTTGTTGTAGGGGTTAATTCACAAAACATATGCACACAAATAACCTTCATGACTAAACCATAGGATTCCATCTATATTGCATGCATACTCATATTTAAATCATTCAATTGATAATATCATCACCATATTTCATATTAATAACATAGATTTAGAGTCTTGCAAAGTATGTAAAAAGACAACATATAATGATGGTGATGTTGGTAAAGTGTCTAGAGGATCATATAGAAAAGTTCTAAAAACACATAAAAACAACATAAAAAGAGGTCAATATTTCAACCCATCACAAATGTATGTATATATGTATAGAGTAAATTATATATGCAGATCTCTCTCAATCACCATTATATGGGCATTTGCACCAGGTCAAAAATTGCTTAATTACATATTTACTTATATGTACCCCATATGTTGCTGGTGCAGGGTTGGGACATGCCTTGATTATAGAGCATACTCCCTAGATTTGGGGAGATTTAAAATATAATTTTTCCTAAACATAAAGAAAAGCAAAAATCACTAAGCAAACATGGATATGAACAATTTATAGCCATTGAAGAGACATTTTGCATTATTTTCTCTTTATATTTTCAAGTACCAATACATTGACTTGGGAAGTAGCTACACATTTAGACACATTTATGCATCTCTCTATGGTTCAATGTTTCGTTGAGACCTCCAATTCTATTTTTTGGGGATGTAGAGGAGAGGGATTATGTGGAAATCTGAAAAGTGAATGCTTGGAAGCTCCCCTAAAATACAAGGAATATAATTTGAATAGGAAATTACCATGGGAATGGGGAGTACGTGATTGGGCCAGGAGGATGAGAAAAAGGGAAATGCAAAACAAAGTGATGACTAACAAGTTTTGCACAAGGAATAGCTATATTAGTATATATGAACAATAAAATGCTCTTATATAGCTATATAAAAATTAAACTTCTAATTAACAAGTAGTGCAACAATTTTTCTTTCATGAATTCACTATGAATTCTAGTTGACCAATAAGCACACCAGAAGATTCTAGCTTAGTATGGTGATCCTCAAATCATAAAACCATAAATATGTCAAACAAGACCTAATTTATATCACCAGCATTGAAAATGACGATGTGAGAGGAAGACTCATCTTGAAGGAAGATAAAACTAATGGAAACCATGGTTGGAGGCAAAGAAAATTTGATAATTCCCATAGAAATTAAGCTTAGATTGGAGGGTCTGGTGCGACAATCTTGTGGGAGTGCAATTAACTTTTCTTGGGAGATTTTATCACAACTACCAAAAATTAGAGAGGAAGTCGGCAATGAGCATCTATTTCGATCTCTTGGAGTATGGATGAGGAGTGAGGAGAAGTTGTATGTTTGTGAAGAAGAACATCATATGTATCACTTTAAACAAAAAAACATGACATTTTAAACAAAAACCCTTACATTTGGAAGCTTCATAGGGCTTCTCAATATAAGCTCAAAAAACACCAAAATACGAGAAGAAGTCTGCATTAATTCATACTACATTACCGATATCCTTGTGTCCTAAAGTTATACTTGTCGAAGAAGTCTTCTATTCTCCATCAAACGTCTTAAAAAAGGCTCGATCTTCAAATGCTAATCCTCTTCATACATGGAAAACTCATTCTTTAATGAGCATCTAGCGAGAACAAGATGAAGGATTTTTTTTACTAAAGATATTAGTTTGAGCTTACATTCCTTTGTGAGGCTCTCGGCTCTCAAACTAATGAAAGGATAGCGGAGGAAATATTTGCATCCTACCAATAATTTCTCAATTGTACCAATGGAGAGGAAATGATTAGCATCCCACCAATAATTTTTTAATTCAAAGTATTTTTTTAATTACCCACTTTTATTTGTGTGACTAACTATTTAGTCATTTTTATTTGTATGACTAAATAATTTTTTAATCGATGACCAAGTTAGTCATTTATTTACTCATTTATAGCTAAGTTGCAAAAAATTAGTAGAATTTAGTCATTTTTAGTTGTTGTGACTAAATTTTTTAGTCACGTAGTCATTTATTTGCCAAATTCTACTAGTGATGGAAATAGTAGTGAATCCTTGTTTATTGCACTTAGAGAAGAACCCATTTCTGCTAATCTTGCAAGCTCTGTGAAGGAAGGAAGTCCAAGAGAGTTATCTACATTTCATGCTAAAAAGCAAGATGAATGGATCATTGGCAGGGCATGTTCAAACCACATGACAAGAGATGAGAGTACGTTTGTCAAGTTTGAAAAATATGATGGAGGACTTGTTAGGTTTGGTGATGATGCAGCTGGTAAGATTTGTGGAAAGGGATCTATTACTTTTGATGGAAAGCATAATACAAATGATGTTCTTTATGTCAAGGGCCTAAAGCACAATCTTCTAAGTGTTGGACAAATGTGTGACAAAGGGTATAACCTTATGTTTAAGGACAATGGGTGTAAGATAAAGAATAGCTTTGGAACCTTAATTATAGTTGGTAAGAAGACTCATGGTATGTTTATGATTTGAAAGGTACTGAAAATTGTTGTTTATTGGCTAAGATAGATGAAAGTTGGCAATGGCATAGGAGAATGTGTCACATTAACTTTAACAATCTGGTGAGAATAAGCACTATTCAAGCAGTAAAAGACCTGCCTAAGATTGTGAAGCCTGCAAATGTTACATTCAAAGAATGTCAGTTTGGAAAGATAACAAAGACTACTTTCAAAAGCAAAGAACAATCCTCTACTGGTTTTCTGGAGTTGGTGCATAAAAACCTGTGTGGTCCTACAAGAATAAGAAGTCTGCAAGGTAAAAGGTATTTCATGCTTCTTATTGATGATTTTTCAAGAATAAATTGGGTTACTTTCCTTAGAGAAAAGACATAATCTCTAGATAAGTTCAAGACATTCATAGCTATGGTTGAAAATGAATTAGATTTGAGAATGAAATGCTTAAGATTTGATAGAGGTGGTGAGTTTACTTCAACTGAGTTCAATGCTTTTTGTGAAGAACATGGAATAAAGAGACATTTGTCTACTCCCTAGACTCCTCAACAAAATGGAGTGGTTGAAAGGAAGAATAGAATAATTCAAGAAGCTACCAGAGCAATGATCAAGGAAGCAGACCTACCAGAAGTGTACTGGAAATAGGAAATACATAGTATTGTCTACATTTAGAATAGAGTACAAATCGAAGCAAAAGAAACAAAGACACCTTATGAGCCGTGGTATGGAAAAAATCCTAATGTCAAATACTTCAAAGTTTTTGGAAGCAAATGCTACATCAGAAGAGATGAAGAATTAGGAAACTTTGATGCTAGATGTGATGAAGACATATTCCTTGGATACTCTACTAAGAGCAAAGCTTACCGGTGCTATAATAAAAGATTGAAAAAGATCATTGAAAGTGCAAATGTGAAGGTAGATGAAGATATTCAACTAGATGGATATGAGTCAGATGGACCTAATGATACAGAAAAGGGTGAAAAAGGCAAAGAAAAGGAAGTTTAGACTAAAGTACAAACTGCTCTAAAAGAAGAAGATGTTCAAGCTGAAGATCTAGTAAGAATTCCTAAAACTCCAAGGTATGTGTAAAGAGATCATTTGGAAGATCAGATTATTGGTGACAAAAGGAAAGGTGTGATGACAAGAAGTAGGATTGCAAAAGAACAAGTGAATCTCTATCTACTTTCAAAGGTGGAACCTAAAACAGTAAATGAAGCATGCAATGATGAACATTGGGTCAAGGCAATGGACGAAGAATTGCTACAGATTGAGAAGAACAAGACTTGGAAACTTGTCCCCAGACCTACAAACAAGAATGTGATTGGAACAAAGTGGGTTTTTCGAAACAAGTTGAATGAATTTGGAGAAGTTGTGAGAAACAAGGCAAGACTTGTATGTAAAGGCTACTCCCAAGTTGAAGGAATTGATTATGAAGAGATCTATGCTCCAGTGGCAAGAATGGAAGCTACCAGACTATTTTTGGCATTTGTAGCACACAAACATTTCAAGGTATATCAGATGGATGTGAAATCTGCCTTCTTGAATGGTGAGCTAGAAGAAGAGGTCTACATAGAGCAACCAGATGGGTTCCAATTATAAGACAAACCAGACATGGTATGCAAGTTGAAGAAGGCTTTGTATGGATTGAAACAAGCTCCCAGAGCTTGGTATACAAGACTAGAGAAGTATTTGTTGCAGTAGGGTTTTAGTAAAGCGTCAGCATATAGTAATTTGTATATCAAGGTAAGCAAAGATCAAATCTTGATTATTGAAGTCTATGTAGATGATATCATATTTGGTGGAAATGAAGAAATGTGCATAAATTTTGCAAATGAAATGCAAAAGGAATTTGAGATGCCTATGTGTGGTGAGATGAACTTCTTTCTTGGACTGCAAATCAATTGACAAACAAAGGCATATTTATTTCTCAATCAAAGTATGTCAAGGAATTGTTGAAGAAGTTTGGAATGGAGGACTCTAAACCAATATGTAGTCATATGGTTTCTGGTTGTAAACTAAGCAAGAATGATGAATCTCCTAAGGTTGATCAAAGCAAGTACAGATCAATGATTGGAGGACTACTTTACCTAATTGCTACCAGACCAGATATCATGCATACAGTCTGTCTTGTGGCTAGATTTCAATCAGACCCTAGAGAATCACATGTGATGGCAGTAAAGAGGATATTCAGGTATTTGAAGGGCACTCTTGATCATGGCTTATGGTATCCTACAAATAATGACTTTTCTTTAAGTGCCTATACATATGCAGATTGGGCTAGATGTGCTGATGATAGGAAAAGAACAAGTGGAGGTGCATTCTTCCTTGGAGATAGGGCAATGTCCTAACATTGCAAGAAATAAGAATCAGTCTCCTTGTCTACTGTAGAGGCAAAATATATTATGGTAGTATCATGTTGTACTCAAGTGTTATAGATGAAATAGATCTTGAGGATATCAAAGTTGAATATGATGGGCCAATTCCTATTTTTTGTGATAACACAAGTGTAATAAATATTTCAAAGAATCCAGTGATGAATTCAAAGACAAAGTATATTTCAATCAAATATCACTTTTTGAGGGAGAAAGTTGCAGAGAATGAGGTGAAGCTTGAGTATGTGCCTACAAAAGATCAAGTTGCTAATATATTCACTAAGGCTCTTCCAAAAGACACATTTGAGTATCTTCGGGAGAAATTAGGGGTTATTTCCCCTCCTTCTTTGAGATAGATGCATAAGAAGATGCATTAGTCTAGTGTACTTCAAAGTGCATTTCTCCTTTTTAGACTGATGATTGGAGGCTACCTATCAGGGGGAGTAGGTAGTGGTTTGAAATAATTGTTGCATTCAGGGGGAGTAATGAATGATTTCAAACTAATCAAAGTAGTAGTGTGCAAGTATGTGAAGTAGAAGACATGTGATTCCCTTTGCCATTGATGTCAAAGGGGGAGAAAGATCATGTGAAAAAACTTAGGGGGAGTAAGAGTGTAGAGGTGTAAAAATAAAGGGGGAGTTCTGATGCAAAATTACATCTTGATGATGGAACAAGTTTTTCACATCACATGTTGCCATCAATGACAAATGGGTTGCAAGTATGTACTAACTGGTGTTATCATTAATGTCAACATGTTTGTGTTGTCATCAGTGCCAACTATATCTTCTGATATTGATGTTTGTTGATTGATTGAAGAACACTGTATGAGTATTTTGCTCTGCATTTTCTCTATAGTGAATACCAGAGTATGAGGTTTGGATATGTTTTAGAAGAATGTTTGAAGATGCTAAATTTAGAATTTGGTAGTTTGGATCATTGTACAATAAAAGTTCCATTCACCAGTTTGAAGATAGTGTTTGGTAGTGTCTGCAGTGTGACAGGGAGAAAGTATTTTGCTCCGCATTCCTTCACAGGTTGGAGTTTGGTCTTGTGGTTCTGGACTTAAGCTTATAAGGTTAATAGCTATCTTCATTCCAAAGGATTTGTAATTTGGTGCTTTGGAAGGCAAGTTATTGATCAACAGAGTTTGATAGTGTTTGTTGAGAAGCAGTTTGTGATGTATCTTCAAGTGATATTTGTTGTCTTCAAGTGAGATCTGTTGCAGTTGGATTTGTCAACTCCCAAGTGATTCTATGTTTATAGATGTCTCCAAAATGTATTGAAGGCATGTGCTTGATCTGCAAGCTATGGTGAAGATCTTAGAAGCATGTATATAAGTGTTCTTGATGTTGTGCACTTGTTCTCACTGACTTGGTTAGTCACACTTGTTGCAGAAGTGATTTGTGGATTGTAGAAGCATGTCCAAGCATGTGAAGATGTATTTGGGTCTAAGATAAGCCATGATGTGTTCATCCTTCATTCATTTGCTCCGCAAGTTTGTTTAGGTCTAGTCCTAACTTGATGTATGTATGTATGTCGATCTTGGAGATAGTTCCAATGGTTGTAGAATGTAATGCCGACCTTGATGTATAGTCCAAGGTTGATGATAGGTATAAATGTATGTAATGAATTCATGATCGAGGTGTGAGAGTGTGAAGATGAGAAGATAAAGTGTGAGTTGCAAAAGCAGAGTAGAACAGAGGAGATATTGCACTTCAATGGAATTAAACTCAGGCATGGTGTAGATGCTACTATATTAGTTCATCCTGGCAATGAACCACTCCCGGCAGTGAGCCAACCCTAGCAGCGAGCCTTTCATTTGGGTAGTGAGCCTCTTTTGATATTCAGTATTGTTACTACATTATATTGTGAGCTAACACTCACCATGGTTTTTCCCTGTTTAGGGGTTTCCATGTAAAAAAATGGTGTTCATGTGTGTATGGTGTTGATGTGTTTATGTTTTGATTTTTCTATTTATGTTTAATGCTTATAACATAATAAGGAATTAAATTAAGTAAATGTGAAAGCGATATTGTGTAGAGAAGTTAAAGTTTTGATACAACTGATTCACCCCCCCTCTTAGTTGTCTTGTGTCTTTCAACAAATCTACATCACAATTTGCAATAAGACTTTTTCATCCTTCTCATGGCCTGAGGATACTTGACATTTGACATCCTTCACTATTCATATCCATCCATCTTATTCCTAATAACTTTGTCCCAAACTTGATTGGGGGTAAATCCTCGACTTTGGTCTCTAGACGGGATCCAAGACTTGGTATTGGAGGATACCTTTCAAAACATATCAAAAATCCAAAAAATCAAAACATATCAAAAATCCAAAAAATCAAAACATATCAAAAACCTAAAACATCAAATACCCTACCAAAACACAAAAACATCAAATAACCAACCAAAAACCCAAGAAATAAATAGTGTTAGTTGACCATGTTGAACTACATTGCCTTTGTGACTTCAAGTAGACAACACCATCTCCAATGAGCCCCTAAGGCACCCCCTAGGTCTTAGGTCACACAGAGTCCACATGGTCAAACTACGTTGTCTCTGTGCTTTACGTAGGCAAGGCCATCTTCAATGAGCCCCTGAGACATTAGGTCAGTCCCTTGGGCCCTTTGAGTCAAGTGTTCATGATTCACACTTGATAATAAGTCATCCCTTGCCAAGATTGACACTTTCATCAGACACAAATAACTTATCTTCTACACAAGAGCTAATCTTAAACAATCTCGCAACAATAAGACAAATTATCCATCAGTCTTCAATCACAACTGATTGATTGCCTAATCATGATCATTTACCACCTGTATTATACAAGATGGAGACCAAACTTTACATCTTATATGACATGCTTCATTTCCTGGAACTAGACATTATCATCAATCATAAAATCATAAAATCAATCAATCAATCATTTCACATGACCAATCATATCATCAGTCTTATACAGATTGTTGCACTCTCGAAACCAGACTAGACATCTTATACGATGTGTCTCATTTCTGAAACCAGACTCAATCCTATCATTGGCCTTGTACAGGTGGTTGCATCATCGAAACCAGACTTGATGTCTTATACACCATGTTTCTTTTCTTGAAACCAGGTGCTATCATCCAATCTTATCATATCAAAACATTCAACACTTGGCAAAAAGATCAAAATGGTTGTTGACTTTGTTGGTTTAGTCTATCTTATCTACCCATTTGATTGATCTATGGTCTTATTCTTATGCCCCTCGAGGAAGTCCCCAAGTGATGAGAGCGATGATGGATTAGGACTTTTTTCTCTTTGATTTCTATTTGTGGTTTGTCTTGGTAATATGATTGGGGCAACTAAGTTCCTTGTGTTTGATTGGGATTTCATTGGGCATAATCAAAATATCCTATACAGGTGAAGGATCATATAACACTTCCCCGTATTAGGATTCACATGCCTCATGGGTATTTCCTCACATCCTCTGACAAGGTTCTATGGTGACTAGTCTATGTCATGACATTCCTTGTTTGTCATGTACCTATTTCACAAAGGATCACATTTTGCGCCTTGGCCTAGGTCATGCCATGGTATTCATTATCCATTGTCATAATAAGCTCTATGATGATAATCATGCAATGCTAGTAAAATCTCAAAAATCTATCAAAGCAAAATCTTGTTCCATCCATCCAATCATTCTTCATCTCTTATTGACCATCTTCTCTTCCGCATGTCCATTTCTTCTATCTATCCCTACAGCCATCTCGATGGCATACTGTGACACATGAAAAATCAATGCATTAGATGCCTCATCCTGCATACATACACATATCAGAACAACATCATCATAATCATGTTAGAGCATCATATAAGCATCATGTAAACATACATGATAGATCATCCATATTACATCAGAAAATACAAAAACATAGATTGCATTGCATCACATCACATGTAAAACCATCATTTGTATACATCACATAGAATTTACATACATATAGAATCATCATAAGCATCACATAAGCATAATATAGTAGTATTTCATAAACATAATATGTATCCATAACCCATACAACCATTCATAAACCATATGCATTCATAACATCATAAACCATACACCGTACATCTCATATTCATAATGCATATCCAATAGAAAATATTGCATGGATCCTTTGTAACAACATAATCCATAGCTTACATCTATAATGCATAAACATCATAACATAATCCATCCCATCATAATGACATGCATATAGAAGGATGACATCATATAGTCATCGCAAAATAGTATGTCTCATATATAAAAAAATGTGTCATAAGTACAATATCAAAATAGCTATAAAAAATGGAGCTCGCAGGCTCAACCAAAAATAAGAGCTCACAAGCTCGATAAAAAATGTATGCCTTGTCTACAAAATAGAAAAACAACTATCTCCCAGGCTATGTATGCCCTATGTTATCTCCACCTCTGGATGGTGCCTACCCCATAGAAGGACCCCTGTGCTTTGAACCAACCCTAGACCCCGATGGTCTATCATAAGGAGAGGCTCTCCTCTGCAACACTCCAATGCTACTGTGAGTCCATCTAGAGTGAGTACGACTCTGGCTCCCACTCTGATAGCTCGGTGCTCTCTGATCGACTAGCACCACACCCTCATATAGGACCCTATAGTACTGCACCTCCCAAGATACCCTGTATAAGGCCTGTGCAAACTCTGCAGTAGGTCTGCCAATAGTAGCCATCAAATCAATACTACGTTGCTTTACTCTCTGTGCCCTAATAATGGCCATGTCATGCTTGGCTATGCACTGTGCTAGTTGACTCTACAAGCCTTGTACCTAAACATTTAGTCCTTGCATCTGGGCCTGTAAGGCCTCAATCTGTGCCTACAGGTCATCTCATGCATCCTCAGCCTCGTCCTCTCTCATAATCCCTTATGCAATGGGGATATCCTGTAGTGCCTCCTCCCGCACTCTCCCCTGCTCTGCATCCATCTCATCCTCTCCCTCCTCCCCTCCAACATCCTCCATCGCCATGTCCTCTTCTACCTCCTCAACTCTGACCTCGCCCATGGTGATGGCCACATGTCCAACTACTCCCTCTCCCTCCTCACGAATAGGAGAGAGTCTGGGGCCCCTACCTCAGCCATCCTTGCCTCTAGATCTGTCTCCTCTCCCTCTGTCTCCCTTGCCTCCATGACCACCATCATCCCCACCATTATCCCCGTCATCACCATCTCCTCTGCCTCTTCCTCTCACTTTGCCTCAGCCTCACCCTCAAAACCTGCCTCTAGGTTCTCTGCCTAGCCTCTCTACTGGTGTTGGCTCATGATCAGGATGAAGAAACAGAGTAGACCTATGCTAGGCCCACCATGTGTCATACTTGAGCATAGTGCCCACATCTATCACATCTACTACCACCCCCACTAAATAGGCTAGAGCTCAGCTATCTCCTAGATTGCCACATCCATGCTAATCATAGGCCCCTAGTCATGCACCTCTTGGGTAGACCGTGCAAACTCGACAATCCTAGCAAGAACACCCTGTCTCTCACCAAACTATCTCAGTACTCACTTTGGAAGATGTCGCTCAATGATATACTAACATTGCACCGTGTGACTAATCAGATATCAAATCTGTCAATAGTATGACAGATGGTCTCCATCCTCACCCTAGTCGTGACAGTCTTTGTAAGGTCTCCATATGAACTCATCTAAATGGTCCAACCCATGCCGCCAAAAGCCCACATCTCCAATCCTAGTCTATGTGACTACCCCTCCATAAATGTAAATGTAGGGCAGCTCCTCAAGTATCTCCCTAACAATAGGAGGCCTAAACACTAGTATCCACTCCCCTGCCTAGATCATTAGTAAAGTGACCCCGCAACTAATGGACTTCTCGCCTCGATATGTAACACCATGCAACTGAAAATATAACATGGCTAATAAACAGGGACCCCAAGCATACACTGTGGCTTGCTCCATTATCCCCTCTAGCATCTCTCCCCATCCAATAGGGAAGCCATGACCGTGACGATCTGGAACTACAAGGCCACCAATGCAAGTGCATAGAACCATAGTCAGTCTATCATAACAGTCTTCTAAAGTGTCCCAACAGATCTTGTAATCCTCCACCCTAATCTCAACATCATTATCAGTCTCAAATAGTTAATAGAGGGCATGCAATCCTTGCTCTGGATTATAGACCACATGCTCCCCATGAATAGGAAGCTACAGAATCCACCAGACATCCTCTAGGGTCACTATAGCCTCTCTAGTAGGCAGGTGGAATGAACTCGTCTCAGAGTGCCACCGCTTGGCCAATGCAGTTAAGAGCCCTTGTTTAGCCCTCACTATGGGCATGAAAGCAACATGGTATAACCCTAGAGCATGTAGTGTATCCCTATCCTCCATACTCAGATGGTCTTGCAACATGTAGGCGAACGATCGACTCTCTCGTGTGTAAATCAGTGGCAATCTGACTTGTATTCACAAAACATCATATTTAGATAGTCAAAACCCCTGAGTAGACCTATCGAATGCCGATCCAATCAAATCAGGTCAAAACCCTAGCTAAATCTTGCCAAAAAGTTTAGTGCGTCACATTGTCAGGCAATGCATCACACTATCAGACAGGTACATCGCATTTTGATAAGTGCATCACATAGAGCATCAATTGTGGTACATTTTCACAGATGCATTGCATTACTTCATGCATGCATTGCAGAACCCTAGCTAAATCTTGCCAAAAAGTCAAGTGCGTCACATTGTCAGGCAATGCATCACACTATCAAAACCCTAGCTAAACCTTAGCTAAATCTTGCCAAAAATTTGAATGTGTCACATTGTCAACCAATGCGTCACACTATCAGACAAGTATGTTGCATTTCGGTGAGTGCGTCACATAGAGCATCAATTGCGGTGCATTTTCATAGATGCATTTCATTACTTCTCACATGCATCACAGAATGACGCATACGTCACTCTGTCAGGCGACTACGTCGCCTATCACGAATATGCACCGTCTAAAGCAAATGTACACTGCCTAAAGTGAGTGTGTCGCAACACAGTGCATATGCATCGCAAAAATGTAAATGCATCACAAAATTTCAATGGTAGCACAGGATTGAGCACCTGCATCACTCACAATAGCGGTTGCGGTGCAGAAATTTGCACCGCATCCGTTGCTCTTCTTGGAGCCCTAAAATCTACTAAAAACAAGGTTTGAGTACTTACTGCCATGCTTGAGCTAGGTAGCCATATGTATGTCCTAACTCGAGATCCTCTGTGGTGGGTGGCTAGAATAGGTGACATCTCTGTGACTACTCTGCAACAACTAAAAATCAAAGCTTTGGGCTATCTAAAATTTCTAAAGGCTATGTGCACAAATGAACTATTTAGACCCTCTAGGGGCTATTTATAAGGCTTTTGACCTAAGTGGGCCCCCTTTCTTCAAATTTGGTCATCCTTGCTCCTATTTTCACGTGTTAGCTACCTTATGGGCCTAATTTTTCACCACCGGTACACTTTCGACGCTTTGCGCAACTTTTCAAGAAATTTCCCAATTTTTTTGGATTTTTTTTTGAAAATTTGTAAAATTTCCTGAGGGAGCACCATGCTATCCCGCCTAGTTTAGGGCAAGCTGGGGCAAGTCCAGAGCTAGTTTTTTGAATTATTCTTTGACACAATGTCAAAACTGACATTGTATCAAAGAGGGGCAAAATGTAGACACTTAAAAATGTCTTGAGCCTACAAACATCATTTTCACATCAATTTCTCCCTAATTCTACTTTCTTCTATTAATGAAATAATCTTTAATTATTTAATTAATTCATTTTCCTATTTTCTAACTAATAATTAAATAAATTTTATTTATTTAATTATTCATCTTTTTTTCCTCTATTTTCCTCTATAATTAAATAATTATTTTAATTATTTAATTATTCATTATCTACTTCTCTAATTTAAATAAATAAAATATTTATTTAAATATTAGCCCTCACTCTTTAATTAAATAAGTCCTATTTATTTAACTAAAGATCCCACTCATTCCTCTTTTAGATTAGTTAAATAAATTACAAAATTTATTTAAATTAATACATCCCCACCTCATCATTTATTCAAATAAAAAATTCTCGTTTGTCCTCTTGTGAGAGGGAAACTGTTGTACCTTGCACACACACTCCATTTTGCCAAATGGAGACCGGGCCCTTTTTTTTGCTTTGGCTTGGAGTCCCAACCTTTCCTCTTTATGACAATGAGAAGGTGAACTTGTGATTATAATGAAGGATTTGCTTCAAATTTGAATATTTTGCATGTTTTGAGTCATTTGATGCCTTTCATGATTGATTTAGAGGAGTCTTGATTAGGTTTGTGCTTAAGAAATAGCCATTTGTTGGTTTTTGTGCTAAAACTGTGTGTTACCGCATTTTGCTCTAAAATCCTATGTCACTAGATAATATCTTTGAAATTGCTTATGCAGGATGTGCCATGTTGAAATTCCTAGTTTCTAGGCCTTAGAGTTGCAAAATCACATCAAATTCCACAAGGTTTCACTAAGGGGTTCATATGCCTTCACCCTAATGCATGTTCTTGGCACCTTGATTTGGCTAAGTCTGAAACCCTGAAAACCTTGAAAAATGGCTAAGTCTGAAATTTGGTGGATCCTCAAAAATCTAGAATCTGCATATCAAATCCTATGGATCTGGAACCTATCTCAAACATTCTGACAGTATATTTCAAAATATTTAAAGTAAACATTTACTTTAATATATTTTGAAATATACTGTCACCTAGGACACTTTCAAATATGGCAAAAAAAACACCCCCTACTACATTTTGCATTAATATCCAGTGTCATTGGATATCAACATTGGACCCCATTCACATACCTTAGTGCTAAAATGCACTTGCACTGGATATTAGCGCTAAGACCTTTCGCATCATTCAATGCTAAAAACAACTTACATAGGATCAACACTAAAATTGTACTTCACATCCATCTATCACATCATGATAAACATTTTTGTAGGTTTGTTTGGATTTTGGACACGTTTTGCATCAATGAATGTTATTGCAGCTGAATATGCAGTACCCCCCCCAAAAAAATCTCACTTTTTGCAAAAAAGCTATAAAAACATGAAATAAAAACCTCCAAAGGGATCCTAATGGACAAAAAAACATCCCAGATCATTATATTGGCCAAATGGGTACTTTAAAATGATGAAAAACTCATAAAATCATGTGAAAATCATTGGATTTGTGAAGTTGTTCATAAGAAAGTAACATTGACATTGAGTTGTTCCTGAATGATCCATGGCTGCAAATGCATATGTTTTGACAAATATTGATAGAAAATGATTGTTTATGATGAAATTGATGCTTGGAATTGTGGATTGTAGGTCTAAGAGTACAAAGGAGCTTGTTAGAGCTATTTTGGAAGGATGAACACACAGAAGTACACTACTGATCTGAATATGCAAAATCACCATTTTATCAACCAAATTGATGCTATACCTACAAGAGTAAGTTAGTATGATGTCCAAGATGATGGAGATGAGCCACAGGAGGTAGAAGACACATGAAATCATGCCTACATCACTTTTGTTCTTGCAGATCCAGTTCAATGTTTAGGACTTGTTCACAGTTGTCTACACTTGTTCTAGTAGTCTAGTCATAAAAAATCAGTCCAACAAGCATCCAGTTGGGCATTCTTATATAAAAAATGTGCCACATACTTTTCTTGACTAGTCAACATGTTGGAGAATTCATTTGTCCTACTAGACAACTCAAAAGTGACAAGCAACAGAATGATCCAGTCATCACATGAAATCATGTTATTCCACATTAGCTCATATTTTCAAGGGTCATGTGACCTCATTTTGACTTTATTTTGCCTTGAAAATTGGCTCTTTGTTATATATATCCAAATGGGTACTCATTTTGTCCAGATTCAATATATTTGCAAGCTATATTTTGTCTTTTTCCTACAAGAAAAAAGCAAATCCAGGATTATAACTACCCACTGACCAAATTAAATGTTGTGTAATCTAGACCATTGGTGTTGAGTTAATCTCCACCATCCATTGAAAAACTTGGTATGCTTGCCTCTCTATATAAAGGCAACATCTCTCATTGTAAAGGATATGATAAAGCACTGAAGAAAGGATTGTTGAAACTCTACCATTTTTCTGAATCAATACAAACATAATTTCATTTGCCTCTGCCATTTGAGTTCATTTTATTGGTTGGATATGGTTCTCATGGTTCTTCTTCACCTTTCCAATTAGTTATTCAGTTGAATTTGTGGTTAATTATTTAGATATTTGATGGATTTATTGTCCATACCATTAATGGCTTGCTAATTATATGTCATTGTGCATGGTTAGTCTGGGCATATTTTATGAATTGAGTTTGATTGTGTAAGTTCATTGAGCTGCACCAGGAGTTGGGTGTTTGATGAACTCTCCACAATTTGAAGATCCTTATGTTTCCTTAGAAGATTGCACAATCTCTGTGGCATTGTGGACTTCCTGGTTAAGCAGAGATTCATTTATTGTTGAGAATCTGTCTATCTAGTTATTGATCATTTCTGCAATTGTCTATAGGATTTCTTATCCCCTCTCTCTCCCCTTTACCTTTTACATTTTATTTAATCAGCTTTGTTAGAATTAGGTTTCAAGCAGCATCCCATTGATGATCTATTGAAATTTTAGACTTCACAGTTTGTACCACTTAGGGTTTCTGCATACATATTGCCTTCATATCTTACAAACCCTATTCATGACATGTAAGTCTCCTTGATAGGTACATCTAATACATTCCACTAAAGTTATTCCTACAAGCTAAGACCTAGCTTTATAAACCTTGGAGTAATCTTATCTAGGATAGGATATCTTTTCAAGAGAGGTGAAATACCCTTGTGTTTCACCTACATTGTTGCGTGCTAAAACCACCATCAACAGAAACCCTACTCAATATCAATCGTTCATATCACTCAAAGTCAATACTCAATCCTCACCCTTCATTTGAATCAATCCTTCTATAAAAGAAGCTCTCTAGCCTCATTTTATCACTTCCTACTACTTGATCACAAGAAGAGTCTTCAAGATTTTGCTAATCATTCCATATTGAGCTTCTCATGAGTATTGCAGGTCTGCAAAGTTGAGAGCAATTCAAGAAAGGTCAAGAAGAACAATGGAGGATAGCCATGTTTAGCTTAGGAATTTAGATTAGTTTGCTTTGTCTTTTGATTTCTATTCTATTTTGTGCTCCATTGATGAGTTAGGGCTTTTGTGATTGATATTATGATGTGTAACCTAATTTTCCCTTTCTTCCACTTAGGTTATCCTATCATGTGATGGTGTATTTATCTCTAAGACCCTATCCATGATCCACTAGATCTCAAGTCTCTTAGTGAGTGGCTTTTATCATTTCAATGTGATTTTGTTATATTTGAGCATTGACTACTTGTATCCAATAACCTCAAACTCTAAGTCATTTCTTCAATAAAAATAATGACTGACTACCAATCCATAAGATCATGATCACTAACCTTATCAATGGTTATGAAAATTTTGTAATGGGAAGATAAGTGGCGTATCCTTATTGGTTAGCTTGTGAGATAATCTCATCAAATATGTTGAACTATATGCACTTTTCTTTTCCCATCATGTGATCTTGATTTTTGATCTTGAGACCATGCTTGTGGCCTATTGTATTGAGCCCTTTGTGAGTGATGTATCAAAATCCCATCATGTGAGATGGATCTGTTGGTTGTCATTGATGAGATTGTTGGATTTGGTTTGTCATTGATGTGATTGCTTTGAGATTAGGATATTGTTGGATTGGAGTGGCTATCTTGTTTGGATAGGAGGACTAAGGACATCATCTTGTTAAAAACCCAATTGGGTATTCCCAGTTTCATTTTGGTGAAGATTGGGCAAAAATTGGCTAAGTTATAGCCAGTCAGCAATTCCTTGGTAGTGATTTCTTTAGTTCAAGAACTGCTCAGTTCGCTAACCCAACAATTACCCAATCTGATAGTTTTTCCGACAAGCCATAAATGACAATTCACATTTTCAAGTTAGTCGAAGGAAGATTTGGGGGGAAAATTCTTAGTTTACAAACTAACTAGTTTGCTGACAACTTAGTTCACCAATGGCAGATTTATCTGACTCACTTAAGGACAAGTTTGCAAGTGCTTAAGTTCATTGAAAACAAGCCTTCAGTAATATAAAGTTTGAAGTTGCAAACTTAGTCGGCAAAGTCACTAGTTTGTGAACCTTTAGGTTCATCGGTAAGTAACTTCACTGACAAAGACATAAAGAAGAAAGGGTGAAGTGCAAGGTTTATGTTATCGATAATGTTTTTGTTTCACAAACTAGTTCATGAGTTTGTCATTTCACTGATTCACTGACTAGGAAATAAAGGGTTGTGTTATCGGAAAAGTTTTTGTTTCATGAACTAGTTCACGAGTTTATCATTTTGTTGATTCGCCGACTAGGTGACAAAGGGCACAAGGAAAGTTAGTTCAAGATTTGGTATTTTTTCCAATAAAAGGGAAGTTGGCTTGTGGCTCAAGGAAAAGGTGTTGAAGTGTAAGTGGAAGGTTAAGTTTGATAAAAGCGATCAAGTCATGGTTCGTGATAATGATAAATTTTTTATAGTAAAGGCAATGTGCTCAAGGTTCTTAAAAGGGAAATTTTTCTAATAAAGGTGATTGACGGGTTGTCGCTGTACCTCATCATTTAATCTATTTTCAGATGTCAAAGAACCAGGGCTGTGTCCATGGCTGTTTGCAACTAGGGAGTCTAAGTGACCAGTTTATAGCTAATCCTAAAGCTTAAAAGAATGACTAATCTATTTGCTTGTTGAATAAATGTAATGAATGCTGTAAAACAGAATAAAACAGGAAATGTACTCAAAGCAAAGAATGATCACATGCATCTATCTACTAAAATAGGAAATACTTTTATAAAAGAAAACTTGAAACAATAAAACAGAGATACTAGCCTCCTGCCTAATTGGTGAGAGTGAGCCCTTGCTCCACACCTTTGAGGCTGAAGGCTATTGCAGGAAATTAGCACTAAAGATGATCTAACCAAATTCAATCCAATTCATTCATTTTTATGTTCATGAGAAATGTATGGCTATAACAGAACTGAAATCTCTAAAAATCAGAATAATCTTATCATTGTTGTTTCATTACTATTACTGAAAGTATATATAAAGAGAGTGATGATATATCACTGAATTTATCTATCAGTCTTTCTAGGAGATGACACTATCTCTTATTTGTACGTAACTGTCTAACTTATGAAAGATCATCATGCAAAAGGGGTAGATTTGAGTGGAACAGAAGTCCACTTAGAGGTCTAAGTTTAGATCTTAATACATTTGGGCATCAAAGCCCTGAAAATAAGAATATTGGATTTAGTTCAATTTGTAACTTATGCAAAATCTTTGGAAAGATAAAACTTCAGTAGTTTAACTGATAGTTGACCCTTCATCACTCAGGTGATGATTTGAGTGAAGTAAGGGGGGTGTTAGGATTGCTGCTAAAGTGTCTGATTGGTGGCTCTGACTAGAACATGCCCTGTTCTCAGGAGGTTCCGAGGATAGCTGTTCCTGTCTGCAGCTCTGGAGATATTGCAGAGCTCTGGAAATATTCCAGACACTCGCATAGCTCCAGAGATATTCTAGACACTCGCAGAGCTCTGGAGATATTCTAGACACTCGCAGAGCTCTAGAGATATTCCCCAAATCTTCAAAACCCAGGTGTCACTGTTCTTTGTTATGGTCTCCAGAGATCATTGAAGGCGATCTCCGGAGATGCACAAAACCATTGTTTCTGATATGTACACCTGCTGATTCAAAAAGAAAGAGAAATTCTGTATTTTTTCCATTAATCCCACGCACATTAGCCACTTAATTAGAAATTCTAATCTCAAGTAATCTATCTTAATTAATCACTAATTAGAACAATCTTGCTTAACTAATTTGAGTGCAGACACAAGGAAGATGAACTGAATAGAGGAAAAGAGAGGCAAAAAGAGTGTATTTTATGAGTGCAATTTGACACTCATCATCCCCCCATACCTAAGGCTTGGCAGGTCCTTCTGCTTTTCACATTCTGGATTTGTTTTGACGAAGCAATCTCTCAGTCAGACTATACTCCTGGAGATAGGTTGTCCAAGTAGTTTTATTGGTGTTACCATTCCCCTGGTACTTGTCAACTTGCTTCATCCAATCTTGCAATTTCTCATCTTCCAGCTGCTCTATCCATATAGGGAGTGGTTCAATTATCAGAGGAGGTCTGAACTTCCCTCCTATCCATTCCTGTTTATGTTTATCCATCAATTTGGATATCATCTTTGCCTTCCTCATGAATAGTCTCAGGTTTGCAGGGGTGACCACCTCCCTAAGTTTTTGCTCTGGTGTTAAAATACTCCATCTCTTCTTTGCTACAGCAAGGACAGGATTTGCTGAATTAATCATAAAGAGACCAAAGTCAATGGAACACTCCTGTAAATTTTTCAAATATAATGGCAAGATGCTAGTTGCACTTGCAGGATGATAGATGATAGACCTGAATTGGGTCTGAAAGGCAAAAGGATTGGGACATTCTTTTTTGAGGAGGAGATCTGTTTTTGAATCCTTTTGAAGATGATCTTCCATCCTCTCGTCCCAAATCTGGTGGTTTCTCATGAGGGACATGAATGCCTTAAGCTGGCATTCTCCCACAAAGTGATTAATCATGAAAGCTATATCATTAATGCAGAACCCATGTAAGTACAATTCACAGAGGAAGTTTTTGTCTTCATCATTGCTTTTGGTGTAAGCTGTCATGAAACCTTCTACTGTTTCTGTATCCTCATTCATGTCAGATAAGACTAAGGAAAACTTCCTTTGCAGTATCCTTTCTTGTAGGAACATTGAATAGCTGGCACTGGGAGGTCTGCAAGATAGAATTTCTGAGGAGAGGGAGGCCATTTGAATGATTTTGCTCTCCAAAGTTGCTATTCTTTCTGCTCTGGCAGTGACTGCCCTTTGTAGTTGCAACATTGGCTTGGAGGCTTCAAATGCTCTACACCTTTCCTCCCAATGAAACAAGGCTTTAGGAATGTCAATGGGGATTGGTCCCACATAAGCATCTGTTTGAATCTCATGTTCATTGGTTGCCCTTGGGCCAGATAGTTCTTGAATGTATTCTTCTTCGTCATCCAGTCTATTGTTGGCCCAAGTTAATTGTTTATCTTGACTCTGCACTTTCTCAATCAGTGCTGCCATTACTGTGAGGCCATTGTCTCTGGCCATAGTGAGCTCAGAAACCTTTTGTGCTGCTTCCTTTTCTTTTTCTTCCACTACTTTTGCTGCCTCACTCTTCTATGTTTCTAACTTTGCCTCCTTCTCTTGGATGATTCTGTCCTTGTTTTGGAGGTCTGTTTTGATTTCTACAATAGTTTGCTTCAGTTCCATCTCCATTTCTACCCTGACCTTCTTGAGGTCAGTAATAATTAAATTCTTGCCCCAGAGCATCCTTTTTAAATTCTCAATTTCTTCCATTAATTGTTGCTCTGTTGAGATCTCTATATCTTCTTGGTCAGAGGGATGTGATAGAGTTTCTACCTCTGTTTCTGTGGCTGGTGGCTGATTGTTAAGATTATCCATGGCCACTTGCTCTGCTTCTCCCAATGTATCTGTGTGCCCTGTTTCTTCTTCTGCTATGCCCTTGTTCGGAGGATCCTCTGCTGCTGCTGGCACAACTGAAGGTCTTGCCTTGTCCTCATATGTGCTCAATTCTAGGAGTGCCTTAGCAAGAAGGGCAGTATCCTTCTCAGCCTGTGAGAGGTGCCTCTTCCTTTTCCTTCTTCGGAGCATAGGTGGAACTAGTGCTTCCGGAGCAGGATTTCCTTCCTCAGAATCTAAGGAGATAGTAACACTTGGTAAGCTTCCTGTCTCCAGTGTTGAGACTGGACTTGACTCCAACTGAACAGAGGGTGCTGGAGAGTTTTCACTTTGTTTCCTCTTTCGGACCAGAGGTACCTCATCGGAGTCATGGGATGGTTCTTCAACCCACCATCTCCCTTCAATTCCCTGCCCTGCTTTTTCCTCTGTTAATTCCCTAGGCCTAGATCCCTCAGGTGAAGTCATTTGTCACCTGACTGACCGAGTCATATATAGAGGCCGTGTAGGAGTAGGCTCTACAATTTGTTTGCCTTTTCTTTTCTTGTTAGGAACAGGGGCTGCAGATGATGTAGCCTCCTGTGAGGGTGATGTTCTTTTGTGAGAAGCTATGGAGGAGGCTGTAGACTCGATTTCTTCACCATGGTGAGAGGGAGAACTCTCATCCTCTGTTTGTGTTATCTCCGGTGCTCTGACCTGAGGGTTATGCTCAAGAAAATTCTGTAATAGTTCATCCCTATTGGCCTGAGATAAGAAATGGTGCTTGACTATCAGGAAGATGAGGCCATGATGCTTCATGGGTCCCTTACCCTGCTGGTATTTTTCTGCAGTTGCCCTGATGGCAGAATAGAGGAAATTGGGGATATTTATGTTATATTCAGGGTGCCTATTTCCATGTCTGAGAAAAATGAGCATTTTCATTATGGGCCCTAAGACTATGGAGAATTGGCCATCACATGTAAAATATTTCATTAACCAAGTGGCAACAGTTGCCCAAGAGTTTGGGAGAGTGGATCTCAAAATTCCTTTGACCTCATTTTTATTCATATGCAATTGAATGGCAGGCTCACCACGAACAAATTTTTTTTTAATTAACTCTATATACAAGGTTTTCAGGTGGTGGAACCTCTCACCTTGTTCGAGGAGTCTAGAGATGTGGCTGATAATTGTGGAGGAGAGACTGATTTGGTTCCCTCTCACAGTGGTCTGGTCATCTCTTAAATTCCTAAGGAATTCGTCCACAATGTCCTCCTGAAACCCCTCAAACTTGTCTAGGAAATCAAGCCATCCAGTAGTCCTTAAAATATTTGCTGCAGCTGCATCCTTTAGAAGACCCGCAGTACTTTCTGGCTTGGACTTTTTCTTGACCCCCATACCTGAATTGATGGCAGTTTCTGTGTTTTATTCTTTTCCTCTGCAATTTGCAGTCTATCTGTCCCTCTATTCTCTATGGGCTCTAGAGTGCTGTTCAAATTACTCTATAGGCTCCGGAGAGTTGTTTATCTTATTCTTCAGTCTATTCCAGAGGTTTGAATGAGGGATGTTGTTGTTTTCAGGCTGGGTTGATGTAGATGGGTTAAGGGATCAAAGTAGTCATAATTGTAATGGACTGATAGGGCGCTCCGGAGGTAAGGTGGTATTAAGGCACAGATGGTGGCATGCTTGGATGTGAAAAAGGAAATGATGGCAGAGGGACGTGTCATCACAGCAGCACTCAAAATAGAAAGATAGGACAGTTTACTAATTAATGATTAATGAAAAATAGATTTACCTGGATCAGTTTTAATGATGAGGCAACGTACGCGGGAGAAATACTGCGCCGTTTTGGAAACTGCACACATCATGGCATTTTAAACGGCGACCAAAATGACATCCGCTTCCTACTTGCACGTGACCTGCAATCATTGCATTGAGTGGCACTAAGATCCACGCCCATAGTGATGTCAGCGCCGGCTTGTGGTCACTCCTGCAATTATTAGTATCTTAATTTATTTATGCTGTGCGATAAAGTAGAGGATGAGTCTTGATGACTTCAGCATGTGGGTTGTCTACTTTACCACCTGGCGAGGTAGGTCCTGCCTTTATTATGGACACTGCCGGCATTATTAACAGAGAGCCAGAGGTGCTCCTAATTGGAAAGCGCTGGAGATGCTCCTTATTGGAAAGCGCTGGAGATGCTCCTTATTGGAAAGCGCCGGAGATGCATTGGGCCAATTTTTGGCAACATATCCGGAGCTCAATTATTACAACTGTCCTAGATAAGGGAACCGCCATTTTACTAGTTTTCAACTCCCTTGGTCGAGAAGACAGCCATTTGCTGGTTTTCCATCTTTCTCTAAATTTTTTTCTTTTTTTTTTCTTTTTTTTTTTTCAGAAGGCAACCATTGCTGGTTTTCAACCTTCTTTCTTTTTTTTTTATTCCAACACTGTGACAGAGGTGGTATCCCCTGTATCAAAACTCAGGTTATCAAGAAACTCCTCTTTAGTAGATGGTCTTTTGTAGAGCTTGATCCGGTGACCATTTACTAAAAATGTGTTTGTGCTCCCATCAATTGGTTGCAATAATACAGTTCCATTTTCAAACACTTCCTTTATTTGATAAGGACCCAGCCAGTGAGTCTGTAATTTCTCTTTGAATTCTTTGAATTTAGAATCATAGAGAAGAACCCAATCTCCTTGTTGAAATGTCCTCCTCTTGATATGTTGGTCATGCCATTGTTTCCTTTGGTACTGAACCAGTTTTGTTTGCTGAATGGCTTCTGTCCGAATCTCATCCAACTCATTGAGCTGAAGAATCCTGTTCTGTTGAATTGTAGACAGCAGCAGCCCAACATCCAATATAGTTTTAAGTGTCTGGAGTTCAAATTCTATAGATAATATAGGCTTTTTCCCATAAACTAGTTCATATGGTGAAAACTTTGTTGTGGACTTCCAAGTTGTGTTGTAAGCCCAAACTGCTTCAGGTAGTCTATTAGCCCAATCCTTCCTATTCATCGCCACTGTCCTTGTTAGGATATTCTCAAGTTCTCTGTTGGTTACTTCTACCTGCCCATTTGCTTGAGGATGGTAAGGTGAAGCTTTTATGTGCTTGACTTGGTACAAATCTGTGAATGCCTTGATTACCTGTGAAGTAAATTGAGGTCCTCTATCTGAAACTATTGATTTTGGGGCTCCAAACCTCAAGAAAATTCTATTGTAAAGGAAATCAGCAACTTTTCCTTCTCTTGCAAACTGTAATGCTTAAACCTTAGCCCACTTAGTAACATAGTCTGTGCATACTAGAATATACTCCTTGCCTGATGATGGCAGTGATATTGGTCCTACAAAGTCTAGACCCCATTGCTCAAAGGGTTCCATCATGACTTGAGGATGTAGCAGCATTTCCTGGGTAAAGGTGGGCTGCCCCATCCTTTGGCACTGGTCACAGTGCTGCACATACTTCTTTGTGTCTTTATGAAGAGAAGGCCAGTAGTAACCAGCTCCAAGGATCTTGTGGACTGTCCTGTGAAAATAGTAGTGGCCACTAGATGGCTCATCATGACATGCCCTCAACACATCAAAAGTCTCATCAGCCTTCAAGCACCTGTGTAGAATGAAATCAGGACCACATTTAAATAGTAAACCATTCAACCATTTGTAGGATGAGCTTTCTTTAAGCAAACGTTTTCTCTGTTTTGAAGTAAAATGGGATGGATACAAGCCTGTAGCTAACAAATTAGCTATGTCAGCAAACCAAGGTGTAGTAGTGGATATGGCAAAAAGATGTTCATCTGGAAATTTGTCCTCCACTGGTTGATCTTCTCCTCCTGTATGCAATCTTGACATAAAATCAGCAACCAAATTAAACTTTCCTGGATTATCAACTATGGTAATATTAAATTCTTGCAAGAGCAATAACCACCTGATGATCCTTGCACCTACTACTGGTTTATTCATTAGGTACTTGATGGCTGCATGATCAGTGTGCACAAATATTTTATATCTGGTAATATAATGTCTGAATTTGTTTATAGCATAGATAACTACCAAGAATTCCTTCTCAGTTGTTGTATAATTTTTTTCTACAGAGGTAAGGTTCTTGCCGATGTAATAAATGGCATGCATACTCTCTCCTTCCTCTTTTTGTCCTAAAACAGCCCCAATGGATTCATTTGAAGCATCAGTTTGTATGTGGAATGGTAAAGTCCAATTAGGTCCCCTTAAAACTGGTGTCACAGTAAGTTTCTCCTTCAAAGTTTCAAATGCTGATTGACAGTCTGCTGTCCAAAGAAATTCTGTTTCCTTGTTAAGCAGGGTAAATAGGGGGGCAGCTATTTTGCTAAAGTTTTCTATGAACCTCCTATAGTAGCCTGCATGACCTAGAAAACTTCTGACATCAGTCTAATTTTTGGGTGAAGGCAACTATGATGCAGAGTGGAACGCAACGGAGGCAACCTAACAGGAAGGAGCTGCCAACAAAACAAACAGCATGATAAACTTCTCTATCGGCTGAACCTCATCATCATATTTCCTAACAACACCAACTGCATCATCATATTTCAACAGCATCATCATATTTCTGATGATCGCAAATATCCTCCTGTCGACTACTATTTACCTCCTTCGACTGTCGCCTGTCATCATCATCATGATAATCAACGGGCGCAAACATCCTCCGGTTGCACTGTTCATCGGGTGCCAAATACAAGCGGCATCATCATGATATTCAATATCACCTTCGTCAGCAGGATATCCAAATATCTGGTTGTCCAAATATCCTGATGACGTTCCACTTCAACAACTTGCCTTCGATGCTTCACTGCCTGACGATACAAGCAACAGCATCATGATATTGTTCATCCGGTTCTTCGAAACCTCCTGATGATGCTAATACAACTTCCTGCCTACGCCGATACCTAAACCCTTAGCGACAACAGGATAAACTCGCATAGAGGGATTTCTGAATATCCTGATGACGATGACGTCACACATCATCCTGATGAACTCTTCAACACTTAGCCAAAAAAACTCAACTTTCACACCCGCATCCGTTAGCGATATGCGGATGATGACCTTCCCCGAGAGATGATCCTGACTGTGATATATACACTGAGTATATATCCAACTCAAAACATCATGATGCACCTGCAACATGCAAATTTCACCAACTTCATGACCCGATCCTGATGGCGATGGATTCGCAGATGATGTTGCGGCTCGTTCCGACTGGAAACGCACATGCAGACTCCTGTGTATCCTTCCACTGCATGAAACACTCACAACCGCATAATTTCACAAAGATCATGTGACGACCGGGCCGGATCACCTTCAAACCAAAATCTAACAGTTTATCTTCTAGACCTAGCACATGAGGATGCTAGGCTGATTTACAGCATGCTTCTAACAGATCTCCTGAACAATGCAATGCACAAACAGAAAACACAAATGCAATCTAAGCTATGATACAGGACCATTCCACCGATTTGCAGGATCAACCGGTGTAAGGGTTGAAAGTGGTCATTAGCTTGCAAAACGGAAAGGAAATCAACACAGATGCAAACAGATAATGCAAAAGACGAGATCCTATTCAATTGAAATTCAGTGTCCTGAATACAGCTTCACAATGTCTGAACTGCTCTCCTGAATCTCAACTCAACACAACACCAGTACATCTAGCAACATCAATATCAAAACTATATCAAACTATATCAAAACTATATCAAAACTATATCTAAACCCTACAGATCGAAGGTATATATAACAAATCCTTCGAGTACTACTAACATCACTTCCCAGCGGCTGGGAGCTTCCAAGCGGCTGGGAGAGAGGACAGCTCAGATAACCTTATCCCGATCTCTAACTGCCTCTAACTGCCTACACATACTCCTATGTTGAACTATTACATAGCATCGGTCACAGTGGACCTTATTACATGATAAAGTCAAACATACTAAAAATAGATTATCCTGTCAGCATGATGATAACTATCCTACATCCTGATCATGTATGTCATCATGCGGACCTATATCCTGATCATGTGCGGGTGCTCTTGCACCAAACTATGTGATTACTTCTATCTTGTTCTGATCCACTCTAATCCCTTTTTCTGAAATATGGTGTCCCAAAACAATTCCTTCCTCCACCATCATAAAACATTTCTCATGGCTAAGGGACAGTCGATTTTTATTACAACATTTTAGTACTTTTCCAAGGTTTGTGAGAGCTTCCTCAAAGTTATTCCCATACACAGTAAAGTCATCCATGTAGACTTCCATGCATTCATTAGCCAGTTCAGCAAAAATAGCTAGAACCAGTCTCTAAAATGTAGCTGGGGCATTGCACAGCCCAAAAGGAAGAACTTTGTAAGCAAAGGTTCCCCAAGAGCATGTGAAGGTTGTTTTGTCTTGGTCCTCAGGTGCTACTTGAATTTGATTATACCCACTGAATCCATCTAAAAAAGAAAAATACTTTCTCCTAGCAAGGTTGTCCAGAACTTGGTCAATAAATGGTAAGGGAAAGTAGTCCTTTTTTGTGGCCTTGTTGAGTTCTCTAGAATCAATACACACCCTCCATTTCCCATTCTTTTTAGGCACAATGACAAGGGGTGAGACCCATTGACTGTCTGAGATTGGATATATGTGTAGGAATACACTCAACACTGAGAGGGGGGGTGAATCAGTGTTAACAATTTTAACACTTTTTACTCCTTTTCTTAATTTAAATTCATAAATGTAGAATTCTTCAGATAGAACAAAGAAAATATGCAGAGTATCAAAACAAAACTTGACACAAGAAATTTCCCGAGTGGAAAACCCTCCTGGGGTATAAAAACCACTCAACTGCCTCACTGGCTTAACTCAAATTTCTGATTACAATTGTCTCACTGACATTACAATTCTGCCTCACTGGCATATTGTACTTCTCTGCATGTCTCACTGACATTACAACATCACATTCAATGAAAAATTATAACTCAGGGGATTTCCCTGTTTCAATAAAAACAAAACCTTATTTCTCCCTTTTAAGACAAACAAAATAAATTCTTTGCAATCAACCTTTAACTGTCTTCAACACCTACAGTCATTCAATTTTGATCTTCAAAATATTTCATACCTCTGCAAAACAATCTCAAACTAATTCACCATTTCTTGAGCTTTCTCTCTGTGCAAAACTGAACAATTTATCCTCTCTGAGAAATTATAGTCTTTAATCACCTTCACTTTCTCTAAACAAACATTAATCCATCATGATCATTGAAGAACTCCATTCATTTTTGAATCAACATTCTTTCAAAATCTCAACATAAATCCCTGAAAAAAAATGATTCTCCATTCCTGCAAAAATACATTTCAAAACAACAATTCCATTCTCCAAAAACTTCTTCCAATAACACAAATGTCATCTCTCATCTGCAACTTTATATATCTGCCATACAAAATCTCTATATGTAAAAAGAATTTCAATCAAACAATAATATCAAAAAATTGTTCAACTTCCACCATCATTTTTCATTCATCTCACATTCTCAAAAAATAAAAACTAAAAACACCAAAATGAAGACTACATTCTTTTTATCTAATCTGTCGTGGGAAACCTTCCAGATCTAACAAAAAACTTAACTAACTTTCTAACTTCATCTTTCAATACTCCACATCTCTTGGGCTTCGTTGTCTTCCTAGAATAGAAACAAAAAAACATGATTTTCTTGCCTTTCCTTAACACTGAACCCGTCAAATTTAGAAACTGTTATATGAGGCTCCATTTAAATTTACACCCTCCGATGAGGACACCCCCGCTAATCATTATTCAAAATATAGCCGTTGATCAGCTTTTTCGCGCCCATATTAGAAGCTTACACCGGCACTCACCAAACACCTAACGCACGGGGCCGGTAAAACAACGAGGCTCATACCCTCAAGTTGTTACTTAAAGCCCGATGACCTCCTCGACCAGTCAACTGCCAATTAAATTAAAAGTGCTATGACAGTTTAATTTTGGTTTTTCATTCTAGGTTTAGATTTTGTAAAGTTTTATATCATGTAATTTGATCTTTATACCATATGATCTAACTTTTCTCCAAGTTCTTAACCTGACCACATCTGCTAACTATAGATGACTATAGATCAGATATCATATATGTCACACATACCATTTATTCAATTGATAATTAAATAACATGACATAGAACATGTCACATATCCACACCATTTAACTGAACCAAAACTATTCACTGAAGACCACATCACTGAAATCATTACCATGAAGACCATATCACTGAAGAAGACTATGTCACTGATACCATAAATACCATATCACTGAAGAAGACCATGTCACTGATACCATACCATGAAGACCATGTCACTGATGAATACCATTTACTGATGAAGACCATTCCTGATGATACTACCATTTTTGGCATCAATGAAAAGACAATATACTCAACTGTGAAATGTGCTACAAAACTCCCCCTTTGTCTTTGACATTGATGGCAAAACCATAACTCATTTCTCCCCCTTTTTGACATAAAATTGTCAAAGGCAAAAAATACCACAACTAATAGATTCCTGTTCTTGTAAATGCAATCCTCAAAATTTTTTTTTCCAAAAACCAACACTTTACTTTACACTGATCAAATGCACAATACTGTAACACTCCCAACCAAAAAAATGTGTAGAAAAAAACTATATACAGACTATGTACAAATGAGATTCAGGACATTAAAATAATCTAGAAAACAACTCCCCCTGAATCTAATATCTCTGTAACTTACTGAAGAGAGACAAGAGACAGAACTCCCAGTCTCTGTCTCAGAGTTTCAAATGTCTCCTTTGTCAAAGGCTTTGTGAAGATATCAGCCAATTGATCACTAGTATGCACATATTCCAAAGCAACTTCATTTTCAATCACCTTTTCCATTAGAAAATGATATATGATAGCAATGTGCTTAGTTCTTGAATGCATTATAGGATTCTTTGACATATTGATAGAACTTGTGTTATCACAAAGAATAGACACAGGCTTTTTAACCTCAACCTTAATATCAAGAAGTGATTGTACCATCCAAAGTACCTGTGTACAACATGATGAAGCAGCAATGTACTCAGCTTCAGCTGTAGATAGAGAAACACAATCTTGTTTCTTACTATGCCATGCAACCAATCTGCCACCCAGAAAGAAAGCTGCCCCACTTGTGCTTTTTCTGTCATCAGGACACCCTGCCCAATCTGCATCTGTATAGGCAAGAAGTGTAAAATCATTGTGTCTAGGATACCATAAACCAAAATCAAGTGTACCCTTAATATATCTAAAGATTCTCTTAACAGCATTCAAATGTGATTGTTTAGGACAAGCTTGAAATCTAGCAACCAAACAAACAGCCTGCATAATATCAGGCCTAGAAGCAGTGAGATATAAAAGACTCCCAATCATAGATCTATACAGAGACTGTTCTACTTCAGGTGATTCATCATTTTTACTTAGCTTATGCCCTGTCTCCATAGGAGTACCCAAAGATTTGCAATCATCCATTTGAAATCTCTTTAACATCTCTCTGGCATATTTATTTTGTGAGATAAATATTCCCTTTTCAAGCTAAGATACCTGAAGACCAAGAAAGAAAGACAATTCTCCCAACATAGACATTTCAAATTCTGACTTCATAATGTTAGGAAATGAATGACTCATATCATCATTGTTACTACCAAAAATGATATCATCAACATAAATTTCAACAACTAGAATATCCTCACCTTTGATTAAATAGTACAAATTACTGTCCACACCTCCTTTTGTGAACCCCTGTTCCTGCAGAAACTTATCCAGTCTATAATACCAAGCTCTTGGAGCTTGCTTTAAACCATATAAAGCCTTTTTCAACCTATAAACATGATCTGAATTATCTTTATTCACAAAACCTTCTGGTTGTTCCATATAGACTTCTTCTTCAAGATCTCCATTTAGAAATGCTGATTTTACATCCATTTGGTAAACTTTGAAATTTTTATTAACTGAAAAAGCTAAAAACATTCTTATAGCTTCTAATCTAGCAACAGGAGCAAATGTTTCTTCAAAGTCAATACCTTCAATTTGTGAATACCCTTTGCAAACCAATCTGGCTTTGTTTCTAACAACTTTACCTTTATCATCAAGCTTATTCCTAAACACCCATTTTGATCCAATGACATTCTTACCTTCTGGTCTTGGAACAAGTTCCCATGTTTTGTTCTTTTCTATTTGACTTAACTCCTCTTCCATGGCTTTAATCCAGGCTTCATCTTTGTTGGCCTCAACATAATTCTTTGGTTCCATTTTAGATATCAAACACACATGTGCTTGATTATGTGCAGCATCAAGCTTTCCTCTTCTTGTTAACACACCACTGTCCTTATCCCCAATGATCAACTCATGAGGATGATCTCTTTGAAAAGTCTTTGAAAGAGTCTTTGTCTTAACATCAAGAGATTTTTCAGGATCTTCTTCCTCTTCTTGAATTTCTTCTTCCTTTTGTGAATGATGATCAACTTCATTGTCATGAATCAACTGCATACAGGGCTGCAAATCCTCATCCACCTTAACATTAGTACTTTCAATTATTCTTTTGAGCCTATTATTAAAACACTTATATGCCTTGCTATGTGTAGAATAACCAAGAAATATGCCTTCATCACATCTAGACTCAAAACCACATAAGCTATCATTATCTTTCTTGATGTAACACTTACTTCCAAAATTTTTAAAATACCCAACATTAGCTGACTTACCATACCAAAGTTCATAAGGAGTATAATTTGACTTTACCCTTAATTGAACTCTGTTCAAAGTATATACAACTGTATGAACAGCTTCTCTCCAATAGACATTAGGTAGATTTGCATCATGTAGTAAGGTTCTTTCCATCTCTTTTACAGTCCTATTTTTTCTTTCAGCTACTCCATTTTGCTGTGGAGTTCTAGGAGTTGAGAATTGCCTTCTTATTCCATGTTTTTCACAATACTCTTCAAATTCCTTTGAAGTGTACTCTCCTCCATTGTCTGACCTTAAACATTTTAGCTTGAAATCAGATTCATTTTCAACCATCTTCTTGAAGATTTTGAATCTATCAAATGCCTCTGATTTATGCCTTAAGAATGTTACCCATGTCATTCTTGAAAAATCATCAATGAAATGCATAAAATATTTTTCTCCTCCCAGAGCTTTAGTCCTTGTAGGACCACACAAATCTGAATGTACCAGCTATAGAGGTTTTGAAGTAAAATACTCCTTAGGCTTGAAACTAACTTTGGTTTGCTTACCCAGCTAACACTCTTTGCATATAGTATTACTTGGTTTTGAAATATGAGGCATATTTCTGACATTGTGATTCCTGCTGATTCTCACAAGATTGTCAAAATTCACATGACCAAGTCTTCTATGCCACAACCAACTTTCCTCAATTTGACCCATGAAACAGATATGGCTATCAACACTTTTAATTTCTGAGTTATGAAGATTGTAGATGTTACCACTAGTCCTTAGACCTGCTGCAATAACTTTACCTGATTTCTTTTTGATCTCACATCCATGTGCATCAAAAACCACATTAAAACCATTGTCACATATTTGACTAACACTTAACAGGTTGTGCTTCAGTCCTTCTACAAAATATACATCATGTAGTGGTGTTTCATCATCAAGAAGAATTGTACCTTTGCCTCTGATCATAATGCAATCATTATTTCCAAACATAACAGAACCTTCATTAATGTCTTCAAATTTAACAAACTTATCTTTGTCCCCTGTCATGTGGTTGGAGCAACCACTGTCAATCACCCACTGTTCCTTCCTTTTGGCATGAAAAGTAGCTTGTGCAATCATAACATCAAAGCTCTTATTAATTACCTTAGGTTTCCAAACAAACAATTTCTTTTCAGAACTCAAAGAAGACAAACCTGAAACAGTATTTCTTGTTGTTTGCTGCATTTGCAATGAAGGTCTACAGAATTTGGCAATATGCCCAAAATTTTTACAATTGTGACACTTCAAACTTCTTAAGAACATGAATGGATTCCTTGGAAATAAATGCATTTCTCTTCTGACTCCAAATCTGCATTCACTGGCTTTGTGTCCAAACCTGTTGCAACAAAAACAATATCCAGTAAAGTGAGCATTATACCTGAAAGTATCACTTCTGTTGTAGTTTGTTGTCCTTATGATTGATTTGCCTTTTGTACTAGCCTTTTGAGAACATTGTCCCTCTTCAAATCCAAGACCTGATTTATCTTTGAATCCTTTTTGTCTATCAAGAAGATCATCAAGTTTATCACTACTTCTGCACATATCAAGTCTTCTTCTTAGATCAACAATTTCAACTTCAAGTGTATGACATTCCTTGTCCTTGTTATTCAACTCTTTGTATTTATCATCAATAATTTTCTTACTTTCTTCAAGAGAAAGAATTAGATCAGTAATCTGTTTCTCATAACAAGTTAACTTGTTATTCATGATATCATTTTCTTTTTGAAACTGACTTCTTTGTGCAATGATTTCCTTCTTAAGTTTCTTGACTTGACTTAATGCACACATTAATTCTCCTTCAAAATCAATAACAGCTTCACAACTGTTTGATTGTTCCTCACATTTTTCATTTTGAACTTCATTTAGAATAGCCATAAATAAAGTCTATGCATTTTCATCAAGAAAGTCATCTGAATCACTTTCAGACATATCAACATTTTTTATGAACAAACTTCTTTTCTTTCTGAAATTATTTTTCCTTCTAGAAACAAACTGTTTCTTTTTAAATTGCTTCTTGTTTTCATCTTCATCACTGTCTAGGTCTTTGTAAGGACACTGAGCTGCATAGTGTCCAATCTTTCCACATTCAAAACATTTGAATGGAAGCTTACCTTTGTACTTACCAACAGATCCCTTCTTCAACTTGCTTGCAAGAGATATTTCTTGATCATCATCCAAATCATCTGAATCAGAAATCTCCTTTTCTTTTCTGATTGATTTGAAAGCAGCTTCTTTGCTTGAAGGTATGTCATTGCTAATTCTCATCTCATAAGCTGTGAAAGTGCCATGAAGTTCATCAAAGGTAACTTTGCTTAAGTCTCTTTCTTCTACTGCAGACATTTTGGATTCATATTTAGGATTTAAAGTCCTTAAGACTTTTGTAACAACTATCTTCTCTTCCAGTGTATCACCAAGTCCTCTGATAGCATTTACAATTTCTTGGACCCTTAGAAGATATTCTGCCACTTTCTCATCATCACTCATTCTGAGACTTTCAAATTTGGCTCTGTAGGATTGCAATTTTGCTTCTTTGATTTTATCATCTCCTTGATAAATATTAGACAGTTTGTCCCATATTTCCTTGGCTGTTTTGCACTCCATGATTTTGACAAGTATGTCATTGGTAAGACCACAACATAATGCATTTTTAGCTTTAGCATTATTTTCATATGCTCTTTTCTCATTAGCTGTGCTAGGAGGATTTGTAGCAGTATATGCAGTAACAATGGCAGCATACACATCATACCCCAGAGATGACAAATATGACTCCATCCTAAATTTCCAAAAAGCATAGTTAGAACCATCAAACACAGGTGCTTTATAATTAGAGTAACCTTCTTGACTTGCCATGATAAGTATTCTAGAAATATGATCTACCCAAGCTGATTAAGCTTTGACAGGGTACCAGGCTCTGATACCAATTGTAGGAATACACTCAACACTGAGAGGGGGGGTGAATCAGTGTTGTTAACAATTTTAACACTTTTTACTCCTTTTCTTAATTTAAATTCATAAATGTAGAATTCTTCAGATAGAACAAAGAAAATATGCAGAGTATCAAAACAAAACTTGACACAAGAAATTTCCCGAGTGGAAAACCCTCCTGGGGTATAAAAACCACTCAACTGCTTCATTGGCTTAACTCAAATTTCTGATTACAATTGTCTCACTGACATTACAATTCTGCCTCACTGGCATATTGTACTTCTTTGCATGTCTCACTGACATTACAACATCACATTCAATGAAAAATTATAACTCAGGGGATTTCCCTATTTCAATAAAAATAAAACCTTATTTCTCCCTTTTAAGACAAACAAAATAAATTCTTTGCAATCAACCTTTAACTGTCTTCAACACCTACAGTCATTCAATTTTGATCTTCAAAATATTTCATACCTTTGTAAAACAATCTCAAACTAATTCACCATTTCTTGAGCTTTCTCTCTGTGCAAAACTGAACAATTTATCCTCTCTGAGAAATTATAGTCTTTAATCACCTTCACTTTCTCTGAACAAACATTAATCCATCATGATCATTGAAGAACTCCATTCATTCTTGAATCAACATTCTTTCAAAATCTCAACATAAATCCCTGAAAAAAAATGATTCTCCATTCCTGCAAAAATACATTTCAAAACAACAATTCCATTCTCCAAAAACTTCTTCCAATAACACAAATGTCATCTCTCATCTGCAACTTTATATATCTGCCATACAAAATCTCTATATGCAAAAAGAATTTCAATCAAACAATAATATCAACAAATTGTTCAACTTCCACCATCATTTTTCATTCATCTCACATTCTCAAAAAATAAAAACTAAAAACACCAAAATGAAGACTACATTCTTTTTATCTTCTCTGTCATGGGAAACCTTCCAGATCTAACAAAAAACTTAACTAACTTTCTAACTTCATCTTTCAATACTCCACATCTCTTGGGCTTCACTGTCTTCCTAGAATAGAAACAAAAAAACATGATTTTCTTGCCTTTCCTTAACACTGAACCCGTCAAATTTAGAAACTGTTATATGAGGCTCCGTTTAAATTTACACCCTCTGATGAGGACACCCGCGCCAATCATTATTCAAAATATAGCCGTTGATTGGCTTTTTCGCGCCCATATTAGAAGCTTACACCGGCGCTCACCAAACACCTAACGCACGGGGTCGGTAAAACAACGAGGCTCATACCCTCAAGTTGTTACTTAAAGCCCGATGACCTCCTCGACCGGTCAACTGCCAATTAAATTAAAAGTGCTATGACAGTTTAATTTTGGTTTTTCATTCTAGGTTTAGATTTTGTAAAGTTTTATATCATGTAATTTGATCTTTATACCATATGATCTAACTTTTCTCCAAGTTCTTAACCTGACCACATCTGCTAACTATAGATGACTATAGATCAGATATCATATATGTCACACATACCATTTATTCAATTGATAATTAAATAACATGACATAGAACATTTCACATATCCACACCATTTAACTGAACGAAAACTATTCACTGAAGACCACATCACTGAAATCATTACCATGAAGACCATATCACTGAAGAAGACTATGTCACTGATACCATAAATACCATATCACTGAAGAAGACCATGTCACTGATACCATACCATGAAGACCATGTCACTGATGAATACCATTTACTGATGAAGACCATTCCTGATGATACTACCATTTTTGGCATCAATGAAAAGACAGTATACTCAACTGTGAAATGTGCTACAATATGAACCCTGCCTGGAGTAATTTTTCTATTTCAATTTTGACAATGTCCTTTAAGGCAGGATTCAATCTTCTTTGTGGTTGTCTAACAGGTTTAGTATCCTCAGTGTAGATATGATGGGTACAGATTTTAGGAGGTATGCCTTTCATATCTTGGTATTCCCAGGCAAAAGATGCTGAGTGGGAAACTAAAAGCTGAATAAGTTTTTCTTCCTGACTTGCTGTTAACTGAGTATTTATATTAAGTGTCTTCCCCGGCAACGGCGCCAAAAATGACAGGTTGTCGCTGTACCTCATCACTTAATCTATTTTCAGATGTCAAAGAACCAGGGCTGTGTCCATGGCTGTCTGCAACTAGGGATTCTAAGTGACCAGTTTATAGCTAATCCTAAAGGTTAAAAGAATGACTAATCTATTTGCTTGTTGAATAAATGTAATGAATGCTGTAAAACAGAATAAAACAGGAAATGTACTCAAAGCAAAGAATGATCACATGCATCTATCTACTAAAATAGGAAATACTTTTATAAAAGAAAACTTGAAACAATAAAATAGAGATACTAGCCTCCTACCTAATTGGTGAGAGTGGGCCATTGCTCCGCACCTTTGAGGCTGAAGGCTATTGCAAGAAATCAGCACTAAACCAAATTCAATCTAATTCATTCATTTTTATGTTCATGAGAAATGTATGGCTATAACAGAACTGAAATCTCTGAAAATCAGAATAATCTTATCATTGTTGTTTCATTACTATTTCTGAAAGTATATATAAAGAGAGTGATGATATATCACTGAACTTATCTATCAGTCTTTCTAGGAGATGACACCATCTCTTATTTGTACTTAACTATCTAACTTATGAAAGATCATCATGCAAAAGGGGTAGACTTGAGTGGAACAGAAGTCCACTCAGAGGTCTAAGTTTAGATCTTAATACATTTGTGCATCAAAGCCCTGAAAATAAGAATATTGGATTTAGTTCAATTCGTAACTTATGCAAAATCTTTGGAAAGATAAAACTTCAGCAGTTTAACTAATAGTTGACCCTTCATCACTCAGGTGATGATTTGAGTGAAGTAAGGGGGGTGTTAGGATTGCTGTTGAAGTGTCTGATTGGCAGCTCTGACTAGAACATGCCCTGTTCTCAGGAGGTTCTGAGGATAGCTGTTCTTGTCTGCAGCTCCAGAGATATTCCAGACACTCGTAGAGCTCCAGAGATATTCCAGACACTCGCAAAGCTTTGGAGATATTCCAGACACTCGTAGAGCTCCGGAGATATTCCCCAAATCTTTAAAACCTAGGTGTCACTGTTCTTTGTTATGGTCTCCGGAGATCATTGAAGGCGATCTCTAGAGATGCACAAAACCGTTGTTTCTGATATGTACACCTGCTGATTCAAAAAGAAAGAGAAATTCTACATTTTTTCCATTAATCCCACACACATTAGCCACTTAATCAGAAATTCTAATCTCAAGTAATCTATCTTAATTAATCACTAATTAGAACAATCTTGCTTAACTAATTTGAGTGCAGACACAATGAAGATGAACTGAATAGAGGAAAAGAGAGGCAAAAAGAGTGTATTTTATAAGTGCAATTTGACACTTATCAGTGATTATACTTGCAACTATTATACATAATAATGAATATTTGAGATGATGATTTAGATCTATAATTTTTCTATTGTTGGGCGACTGTTTAACTGATTGGTGGTTGTTATGTAACAGTTTTGAAACTGTCAACTTTCAATTTTCTTAGCAGTTGGTGGTGGTTCAACTGTTGAGACATGTGTAGGGGTGACATATATTTGGTTTTGAAGAACAAAAAATGTGGTTGATAGTATATATACCCTTCTTCTCATTGAAAAATATAAATAGATTTAGAAAAATAGGAGTTGGTGCCTCTTGAGGTTGGTGCCTCATTGCATTGAGGTTGTACTCAATTAGGTGTATAGTGTACCTGCAGGTTGGTGCCTCCAAACACTATCTTGGGTGTTAATCTACCCATAAGTGGATGCTTACAAAGCATATGTAAAAACTCTTTGTGAAAATTGATCATCTTCACCATGGTTTTTCCCTTTTAGGGTTTTCCACATACATCTAGTGTTATGTGGATTGTGTTTGATTTTAGTTTATGAATGATCTTAGTTCTTGTATTGTTTGAATTATAAAAATTAATATACACTAATTCACCCCCCTTCTTAGTGTATTGGTTTTCTTTCATCAATTGGTATTAGAGCCTATGGGTCTTTGAAGAAAGTTTAATCACTTAAGGAAGATCTAGTCACAAGAACACTATGGTAGGACAAGAGGGCTTTTCTTCAAATAAAGCACCATTATTTGATGGATCCAATTATGCTTTTTGCAGCATTATAATGGAGACTTACCTAACCTCTCTTGGATTTGATGTATGGTAGTCTATTGTAGATGGATACAAAGCACCAACAACTCCTCCCATTGATCAAGCCAAAAAGAAAGATTATGAAAATAATTCCAAAGCAAAGAATGCTATACTGTGTGGTCTAACCAATAAAAAATTTGTCAAAGTCATGCATTGTAAATCTACTAAAGACATATGGGAGAAGCTACACAACATCTATGAGGGTGATGATAAAGTGAAACAAGCAAAACTGAAAACTCATAGAGGTAAATTTGAGTCTCTAAAGATGAAAGATGATGAGAATATTGTAGCCTACATGCTCAGGGTAGATGAGGTAGTGAATGCAATCAGAGGTCTCAGAGAAGACATAGAAGACAAAGTGTTTGTAAAGAAAGTTCTGAGGTCTTTACCACAGAGATATGATTCCAAAGTCTCTGCAATAGAAGAAGTTAAAAAATTGGATAAGTTCTCTATGGATGAATTGTTTGGATCTCTAACAACATATGAAATGAGAATTGAAAGTACAGGCTCAACAAACAAAGAAGCAACATTCAAGACTTCCAAAGCCAAGAAGATTGAAGAAGATTCTAAATCAAGTACTAGTTCAAGTGAAGAAGAAGCAAATTTCATTAGAAAATAGAAGGCTCTAGAAAATACAAAGGTAAATTACCGTTCAAATGTTTCAATTGTGGAAAAATTGGTCATTTTGCATCTAAATGTCCTTTAAGTGATAATGAAAAGGGAATAGTTATAGGCAACAAGTTTCCAAGTATAAAAAAAGGAACTTTAGCAAAAAGAAGAGGAGTCTTTATGTAGATAAAGAAATCAGTTCTTTTGATGACTTCTCATCAGTGAGTGAAAGGGATGAAACTATATTTATGGTTGTTGAAGTCAAAGAGAACCAAAATGTTTCTATAGAAGAATGCGAAGACTTTAATGAGGAAGAAGAAGGTGAAGTTGATTTGGAAGGTGAACTAGTCTTTGTACTAACCGATCTAAAATATGAAAGAAGACAAAATGAAGAATACAAGTTAAGGATTGAAGAAGATGAAAAACTTGTAGTAGACTTGAAGTTGCAGCTAGCAAAATCTAAGAGAATAGAGGAAGTTACTAGTTTGAGTTTGAAAACTAGACTAGAAGAATGTCAAAAACTAGAGGCTGAAGTTGTATCTCTAAGGAAAGAATTAGAGTTCAGGTAAATACACAATTAAATAGAAGTCTCAAGCTTGGAAAAATTTCTAAAATTCTTGATGAGATACTTGGTAGTCAAAGATCCATATTCAACAAGTTTATTGGTCTAGGACATGTTGAAAAGGTTTTTGTCTCTAAGAAGAACTTTAAGGAGAAATAGGAGTCAAGTTCTATGTCCAAGGAAACTAGAGAAACTAAGAAGACAACAAATGTTGCTGCATCAATGAAGTTTGAATATCCCGTGAAGAACAAGAGATTTGAAGGCATAAGAAGGAAGGATGATGGATTCATCAAAGTTCACAATCCAAAGAGAAGATTCAAGAATCAACTTGCAAGACAAACTAGGGTTAATTATGCTTTTTATGGTTACTATTTTTCCTATAATCAGTTTGGACATAAAATGATAAATTACAAAATTAGACCTAGGAGAATTGATAGACATTATTTTGTAAGCAAGAATCCTTTTGCCCCTTTAGCTGATATGAATATTATATGTTATAATTGCAACAACCATGGGCATATAGCCAAGTTTTATAGAACTGTATTTATGTAGTCCTCTAGAAAGGAGAAGGATATATTTACTAGAAAGAAGGACAAACCAACACATATTGTTGCAAGGAAACAATAAGGATCTACATCTCCTGCTCAGAAGAAAGAACTTGCAAGATGCTATATAGAGAAGAAGACTGAGAAGAAGAGTGAAAAGTCTATGATTGTTCAAGAAGCTTTCCATGCCGAAGGACAAGATAATCTATGGGTTATAGATAATGGCTTCCCTAGTCATATGGATGGAGACAAAAGAAAGTTCATCACGTTTGAGAAGTAGAATGGTGGTTCTGTAAAGTTTGGGGATAATACCACTGCCAAGATAGTAGAAAAATGCACATTGTGTGTGGTTGGACAGACTAATGCTCAAGATGTCCTGTATGTAGAGGGACTACAACATAACTTTCTCAGTGTTAGCCAGATGTGTGATAAGGGATACAACTTGTTATTTCATGCTAGTGGATGTGAGATAAGAATAGCTAGCTTTTGTAGACTTGTTGCTAAGGCATTTACATAACAAACAACAATCTATATCATTTGAAAGAGGTGAAAATTGGAAGATGTTTGTTAGGACAAACTAATGAGAGTTGGTTATGGCACAAAAGGTTGGGCCACATCAACTTTGATCATCTAGTGAAGGTCAATAAAAAGAATGCAGTCAAACATATGCCTAGTATTAGCAAGCCAACAAGTACCTTTTGTAAAGAATGCCAAGAAGGGAAACAAACAAGGGTTAGATTCAAGACAAAGGAACATTCAACTTCAAAACCCTTGGAGTTGATTCAGACAGATCTATGTGGACCAACCAAAACCAAAAGCATAAATGGAGAAAGGTATTTCATGTTGCTAATAGAAATGATTATTCAAGAATGACATGGGTAACTTTTCTTAAAGATAAATCTCAAGCCTTAGAGAGATTCAAAATCTTTAGATCTATGGCTGAGAATGAGATTGGTGCAAGGATAAAATGCTTAAGGTCTGATAGAGGTGGAGAACTTACTTCTAATGAGTTCAATGAGTATTGTGAAAAACATGGTATTAGAAGACAACTCTTTATAGCCAGGACACCTCAACAAAATGGAGTTATTGAGAGGAAAAATAGAACAATATAGGATATGGTCAAAACCATGTTGAATGAGGCCAAGTTACCTGATAGATTTTGGAAGGAGGCAATTCATACTACAGTTTACATTATTAACAGGAGGTTCTTATGAGTGAATCATGATAAAACTCCATATGAACTATGGAAGGGTAGACCTGCTTCAATGAAGTATTTCATGATATTTGGTAGTAGATGTTCAATAAAGAGAGATGAAGATAACTTAAGAAAGTTTGATACAAAAGAAGATGAAGGTATTTTTCCTAGAAATTCAACTACAAGCAAGGCCTATAAATGTTATAATAAAATATTATAGAAGATAGTTGAAAGTATGCATGTAAAAATAGATGAAGATCTCTCTCGGCTATCACAAAAAGGAAATATGTATTCAAAGGATATTGATGTTGCTGATGAAGAAGATGAAGTTACCAAAGAAGAGTTACAACATGATAATACTACCAGGAAGAAGAACAATCAAAAGTTGAAATTTCCAAATAAGAGTCACAAGAGAACAATGCTACCGAAGAAGAACAATCAAGAACAAATTCAAAAGCTCTACACAAGTATGTGAAAAGAAACCATTCTAAAAATTAGATTCTTGGAAGAAAAAATGATGGTGTCATGACAAGATGAATGCTAGCAAACCAAGAATAGGTAAACTATTCTTTATTGTCTAAACTAGAACCCAAATCTTATGAAGAAGCTAGTAAAGATGAAAGTTGGGTTAAGGCCATGAAAGAAGAACTCAGTCAAATAGAAAAAAAATAAACTCAGGAACTTGTTCAAAGACCTGCTAATAAGAATGTCATAGGCACAAAATGGGTGTTTAGAAACAAAATGAATGAAGATGGGCAGATAACTAGAAACAAGGCTAAATTAGTTTGCAAAGGTTATGCTCAGGTTGAGGGCATAGATTTTGAGGAAACATTTTCACTTGCGGCTAGGCTTGAAGCCTTTAGAATGTTTCTTGCATATTTAGTTTATCCAAAATTCAAGGTATACAAGATGGATGTAAAGTTTGTATTTCTCAATGGCTATCTAGACAAGGAACTCTATATAGAACAACCTAAAGGATTCATGGTGACTGAAGACAAAGACTATGTATGCATATTGAAAAAGGCTTTGTATGGTCTAATACAAGCCCCTAGGGCTTGGTACTCTAGGTTGGACTAATAACTCCAACAACAAGGCTACAAGAAGGGTATAGTTGATAGCAATTTGCATTTCAAATGTGAAGGTAAGCATATGTTGATTGTTATTGTTTATGTTGATGACATAAAATTTGGTGGTAAGAAGGATAAGATGTACAAAGACTTTGCTAAATCAAAGCAAAATGAGTTCGAGATGTCAATGCTAGGTGAATTAAAAAAAATTCTTAGTTTACAATTGCATTAATTAGATACAGGGATTTTCATTTCTCAGACCAATTATGTGAAGGAGATTTTGAAGAAATTCAGGATGGAGGACTACAAGCCAGTCAATACACCTATGGTCATAGGGTGTAAACTCACCAAAGATGATGATTCTGTAGTAGTAGATTAAACCTTGTATAGATCCATGATTGGAAGTCATTTATACCTTACAGCAACAAGGCCTGACATCATGCAAGTTGTTTGCATAGTTGCTAGATTTCAAGTTGCTCCTAAGGAGACACATGTCAAAGCTGTGAAAATGATATTCAGATATTTGAAGGGTACTTTAGACTATGGTCTATGGTATTCTGTTGGTAATGACTTCACTTTGACTGCATATATATATGCAGATTGGGTTGGTTGTGTAGATGATAGAAAGAGCACTAGTGATGGTGCATTCTTTCTAGGTGATAACTTGGTTGCATGGTTGAGTAAGAAACAAGAGTTAGTTTCATTGTCAATAACTGAGGCAGAATACATTGTTGTTGTATCATGTTGCACTCAAGTCCTATGGATGAAACAAACTCTATAAGATATCAAGGTTGAGTTTGAGGGGCCAATAAATATTTTTTGTGACAATACAAGTGCTATAAACATTTCCAGGAATCCTATAATGCATTCAAGAACAAAGCATATATCTATCAAATATCATTTTCTATAGGAGAAAGTTGTTGTTAAGGAAGTAAAGTTGGAATATATTGCCTCCAAAGAACAATTGGCAGACATCTTTATAAAGCCCCTTCCCAAGGAGACTTTTGAACATCTCATATAGAAGTTAGGAGTTGTCCCTTCTCCTATCTCTTCTTGAATATAGAAAGTATTCATCCAGGGGGAGCATGTCAGCATATTCCTCTATCAGAGTAATCCTCAAGGGGAGCTATCTCAGATTAGGCATTTTCTATGACTCCCTTTGTAATTGATGTCAAAGGGGGAGATTCAAGTGTGTGAAAAGAGGATGGAGGATTTAGTTGTCATCAATGACAAATGGGGAGATTTGATGAGATTGTTGGATTTGGTTTGTCATTGATGTGATTGCTTTGAGATTAAGAGATTGTTGGATTAGAGTGGTTGTCTTGTTTGGATTAGAGGATTGAGGACATGTTAAAGATAGAATTGGGTATTCCCAATTTCATTTTGGTGAAGATTGGGCAAAAATTGGATAAGTTATGGCCAGTCGGTGATTTCTTTGGTTCACAAACTGTTCAGTTCGCCAACCCAACAGTTACCTGATTTGACAGTTTTGCTGACAAGCCATAAAGGATAGTTTGCATTTTCAAATTGGTTGAAGGAAGCTTTATCAGGAAAATTCTTAGTTCACAAACTGACTAGTTCACTGATGCATGATTTCTCTAACTCACTTAAGGACAAGTTTGCAAGTGCTTAAGTTCATTGAAAAGGAGCCTTCAGTCAGAAAAAGTTTGAAGTTGCAAACTTAGTTAGCAAAGTCACTGGTTCGATAACCTTTAGGTTCACCAGTAAGTAATTTCACTGACAAAGGCGTAAAAAGAAAGGGTGAAGTGCAAGGTTTGTGTTATCGGCAAATTTTTTGTTTCACAAACTAGTTCGTGAGTCCCTTTCTAAATTTGGGTAATTTTTACTATAATTGTAAATTAAATTCAAATTGAAGGAAAACCTCTTGGGTTTTCCCCCTTGGAAAACCTATAAAGCTCCTAAAATTTGGCAATATAGAGAATTGAAAACCATTTATTTTCTTACATAGTAACATTTTCATTACTTTCTATTATTTTGGCTTATTCTTCTATGGTTTTCAATCATGGGCTATGCTATCCTAAATTTTTATCTTAAAGTCACTAAGTATTTGATGGATTTAAAGAGTGTTTCATATCACTAATGGTTTGGTGATTGTAAGTCCCTTTACATGGTCAACCTAAGGATTCTAATATAGTTTTGTATGAAATATCTTTCATGCATAAAAGGGTGTAAGAGTTGTGCTTTCAATTTGTGCTTGAAATAGGGTTGTTGTCTATTCTTTCCTTTAAAGTTTTTTGGTCCCTAGGAGATGCACTATCTTGTGTTACTATGTGAAGACTAGTCAAGGAAGAGTGGTTTCAAATTGGATTTCATCCACTCATAAAATTAGATTTGAAGATGGGATAAAAATAGACTCGCGCTCATCCTTCTTTTGCATATTTTTATAAAACTTGTTAGATTACGATTAGATTAGCATTAGTTTAGCACTTATTTTAGGATTTTATATTTGTTCCTTATTTGAAATTGTAATTTCCTTTAGCTATAAGCCTATACATACATTGATGTAATTAATAATTTTAAAATTCAATATATATACATTCATTTAATCTCTTCTGCTAAGTAAAGACCATAATTGCAAGCAACACCTTGTGTTATATTCCTTTAATTATGTTGAAGCCCCTTGTATGGGAAAACTAACATAGGTCTACCATCAAGTTATTCAAACAAACCAAATTTGCAATTAAGAACCTTGGGGAAGGAATTCCCTTTCAAGTGGGGAACAACCTATTCCACATGTTGTGTTAAAAAAAGACATCAACATGTATGATGTCTATGTGATATGAGAATGATTATGTGCAAAAAATAGTTCTTAAATCCATTTAATAGTTTTTATGAGTTCTTTGTCATGATTTCTAAGATATCAAGTTCACTTACTAATAGAAAAAACACATGTAGGTTCCCTTGAATGGTAGTTAAGCACATGTTTATAGCTATATTATCCAAGTAGTGCACAAAGTGCTTGATTCCTTAAAATAATAATTCTATAGATAACTATGCCTACTAGCCTATATAGATATTTATTCTTGTCAATCATTCAATGACATTGTTATAGGCATTGTTTTTAACTTCTATTAGTTTCTATTTTAAATAAAATGTAAATTTTTTTTTGTAAATATCAAATTATTTCAATCATATATTAAGGATTTCTTGATCAAAGTAGACCTTGTTTAACTATAGGCTAAATATGACTAAAATTACTCCATAAACACATGAAATTAAAGCATAAGAAAATCTTAGAGATAATCATGTATTATAATTTAAAGTCATAACCCTTCTACTTTTCATTGTCAACATCAAACAAAGAGTAGAAATAATGGTAATACATTAAGCATTCAAGAATTCATCTTGGAAGTTCATAGTCAACATTGTATGTTATAATGTTATGTTGGTTTTAGTCATTTAACTATATATTATAATTTGTCTTACCTAAAGTTATGTATAAAAAAAAATTTAATATTATTTTTTGATTACAAGGTAAAATGGGTTTTGAAAGGACTTGAAACCTTTTATACCAAAAGGGCTTTAGCCATGATATTAACTCAACTAAAACCAATCTACCTCAAACAACAACACTAGATCCACTAGACAACAAAAAATAAGTAGACCAGTGACCTACACTATGCCTAACCTAGACCTCACAATTTGCACACCCTTGACCCGATTATGGGATTCAAAGATATATTTAGAAAGACATCTCTTCCTTCTGTGAACAATCATATAGCACACATCATTATCCAAATCTTTAGATCAAGAAGAGAGAAGAGGGAAATCCTCCTTTGTCACCCCAACTTGAGCAACCACATGAGGAGAGAGAATATGCCTAATCAATGAAGTTGGATGTAGAAATGATATCTGAGGGCAAAGTACGAGCAAGGTCCTCGACAAGATCTACCACAAGGGAGATGGAATCCACTAAAGGATCATCCAGACTTGGAGTTGGGGAAGAAACTTTGATAGGAATAGTAGAAAGAACTACACTATCCCTAGGAGGATCTAAACCAATATTAGGAGCAGTCAGAGGTACCATAGGATCAATACCCTTTGAAGTAGAATCCGCATCTTCATAATCAATAGTGAAGTGGTGGGGAAGAGTGTTTTTCCACCATAAGGAAGAGCCTTAAACCCTATGGTGAGGGAAATCTAAAGCCAAACAACCTATAGTGAAGCATCGTTGACACTAGAAGGAGAGACCCTCATAGTTAAGAGGTTGAACCAAAGATAGATCTACCACCTGTAAGACAAATTTGCTAGAAGGGGCTTGGACATATTGATGTCCACTAGGATGTGAGAAAGGGTAGTGTGGGAGAGTAGTGTAGTGGTTGAATCCACTTTTAGAAACTATCTAAAATAATTTCCAATAGCCTTGTAACTAGACTCACACCAAAAAAGGAGAGGAAGGTTAGGCAATAGATCCATACAAGCATGATGTCGAGAGATTTGGTGAGAGGATTGAAAGTAGGAAACCATGGTAAGCATGAGGGAACATTGGCCTCATAATGATAGCTAGCCATCTAACACCACATTCTGATCAAAAGTAGAGTCAAAAACCACCATGAAGAAGCCCCTAGCACAAGGGTAAATCTCTATTTTCTCCTCAGTAAAAGGGTGCCAATTTTTAGCAATCCATGAATGTAAATGAGGAATGAAGGCCATAGCTTGTTAAATCTACAAATCACTCCCTTCTTAGAAAAAAAATTCTTGTTATCGATCACATCCTCACCCAAAACCACAATCAAGGAGCTTTGGGCATGCATGAGAGGTACAACCTTACCATGCTTAGGAAGGTGAAAATCATGTGAAGGCTCAACACTATTATGCATAGCCACTACGAAGGAATAGGGGACAACAGGTCTTAAATTTGATGGTCAAACTTCCCTATCAAGCAATTTTTTTATGATGGTTATTCATTCAAAGGCGCTCTAAAAATACTATGACATACCTTAGTATAAGTAAAATTATATATAAACCAAATATACGTATCACCATAATCCTATATAAAATTTGACAGTCTCTTCAAAATGTCTCCTTTCATGTGATACAATCTCTTTAAAATTTTAATTGTATTTTACGGTAAAAATGCCTAAATACAACTATATGACCATCAAATTTAGGCAATGGGTTGAAGTTACAAATATAATATAATGTTTACAGAGTAGTGTTGCAAATACACCATCACTACCACTAACAACAACACCATCACCACCAACAAAAGTCGCATCGTCACCACCAACAAAAGCCATAGGGAGAGGCAATCCAAAATACGGGTGGGTGAAATTATTACAAAAAAATTAAATATTATTATTAGCTCAATGTAAAACTAATATTTTTAAAAATTTAAACTTTACAAGGAAAATTTGTAAAGAGAGCAATGTATAAATTTTATATAATTTCTTTTTGATATTTAGATCTCACTTCTTTTTTATTTAACACCATTAAGGACAATTCTAGCTTTATTAAATTCATAATATTCTTTAAAATAAAAGAAAAAATTGATCTTTTCACAAGTGTGAATATTATAATTTTGAAGGAAGATTAAAAAATGAATAGATCAAATTTTTGAACTAAAAGTCTAAAAATTATTAATTGCAATATAATAATGAGAAAAACCTAAAAAAAATTACTGAATATTAAAAAAAATATTATTCATCCAACTTCGTTGATTAGGCATATTCCTTCTCCTCATGTGGTTTCTCAAGTTGGGGTGACAAAGGAGGATTTCCCTCTTCTCTATCCTTGGCTAAAGATTTGGATAATGATGTGTGCTATATGATTGTTCAAAGAAGGAAGAGATGTCTTTCTAAATCTATCTTTGAATCCCATACTCGGGTCAAGGGTGTGCAAATTGTGAGGTCTAGGTTAGTCATAGTGTAGGTCATTGGCCTACTTGTTTGTGTTAGGCCTTGGGGGGCAATGTTCAAATGGGTTGAAGTTGCAAATATAATATAATGTATAAAGAGTAGTGCTGCAAATACACCATCACTACCACTAACAACACCATCACCACCAACAGAAGTTGCATCGTCGCCACCAATAAAAGCCATGGGGAGAGGCAATCCAAAATAATGGTGGGTAGAATTATTACAAAAAATTTAAATATTATTATTAGCTCAATGTAAAACTAATGTTTTTAAAAATTTAAACTTTACAAGGAAAATTTGTACAGAGAGCAATGTATAATTTTTTATAATTTATTTAATACTTTTAAGGAAAATTCTAGCTTTATTAAATTCATAATATTCTTTAAAAGAAAAGAAAAATTTGATCTTTTCTTAAGTGTGAATATTATAATTTTGAAGGAAGATTAAAAAATAAATAAGATCAGTGGGAGGAGGGGTGACCACCACCTCAAAACTAGGTGAGGTGGCTGACTTGGCAGGGCATAGTGAGGTGGAAGCCCGGTCATGAGAAGGCAAAGACTCCAAATGCCAACAGAGGGTGTATGGAGCATTTCATTCTATCATTTATGTGTAAGGATTGTCAGTCTCCCGCGGCAGGTTAAAATGAGACTTCGTACGCTTGAAAGGTCTTAGCTATCAGGGAGAAGGATGGAGGAGAGGACAACATAAATCATTTTTTGACGGGCAAGCTTATCTCCACAGTACTCAGCTCAGGCCAGAAGTAATTGCCTTAGCTGGTCACGGGAGGTGATGAACTTAGCACACGTATACTACTAATTTCTATAGTCGAGACAACTGGGTTTTCTATAAATATGCAATGATATAGGAATTTTTTTGCAACAAGATTAGGTTTTCAAGTTAATGGAAGATGCCCCTCCTCCTTATATTGTCTTCCATCTCTCGACAGACAAATTACCCTATGGAGGAATGGAGTCACCTATATGCCCAACTAGTAGGGTTAGGTAGATGGCATTTTTAGGAAGAATTACTAATCAACATCTACATAGGATGTTGCTTCAAAATGATGCATTTATGATTGGGGCTACAAAGCTATTTTTGGGGAAGGCCTTTGTGAACAATGGAGAATGATACATAGTAGACTTTGATAGCGCCTCGAGGGTCATGGAATCCCTGCTTGATTTGATGGCGCCTAAGGAGGAGGTTCACATCCTAGTACAAAATATGTTTAAGCCTGATCTGCTTGAAGGGTTGGACGGTATTCTGGAAGTAGCTGAGTAAGGTGTTGGGATTCTAAGACCACGAGACCTCTACAAAATTAATCAACATGGCGAGGTGGTGAGATATTTTCCCTTTATTTTAGACATAAGCGGCGATGAGTTGAACTCCCATAGAATCAGAGCTCGTAGAGGATGGGATTTCTTGAAGAAAATGTTTCATATGACTTTGGTTGAAGGCTTTGAATGGATTGTTGAGTTCAGGGATTATCTATATGAGCAGGGGGAGGCTTGATGGTAAAATGGTTCTATTTTCAGTTTTTGTTGATTATGTAGTCTAGTTGTTAAGGTTGGGGGTTAGGTTGTAAAGGTGGTAAGGGTTAGGGGTGTAGTTGTATATCTCAATGGTGTTTGCCTTGCATGACAATTTTGATATAGACCTTGCATGGTCATTTTGAGTCTTTTAGGGTGAATGAAAATAGATAGGAAGCTCCCTGTGAGGCTTTATCTATGTAAGCAACTTTTTTTGATATTTCAATATATAATACATCTTACCTACCAAAAAAAAGGAATAAGATCAAATTTTTGAACTGAAATTCTAAAAATTATTAATTGCAATATAATAATGAGAAAAATCTAAAAATAATTACTGAATATTAAAAAAAAATTATTCATCAAAAATAAATATTATATTTAAAAAAAAATATTGAACTTATGATTTTTTATAAAAAAATCATTAGTTATATAATAATAATGAGTATAATCTAAAAAAAAATATTGAAGTTCCTAAAAATTATTACGTGCATTATTTATGTTTATCCATGGTAATATTTTTATGGTACCCAAAATTGTCAAATGAAAAATTTAAAATAGTTATTCATTAAATAAACTTCTAATTTATATTTTAAATAAAATTAAACATTTTCAAAAATTAATATTATTTTATAACTTATTGAGATCCTTAAATGTTCAAATTTTAAATAATATATTTTATTTTATAATAAATATATTATATTGTTATAATAAGATATTATAAATATCAAATATATATTTTCTTAAGCCTTATTTATCATTAATATTAATTATACATGAATTTAAATCTTACAAATAACTATAAATATTAAAATTTATTAAATACATTTTAAAAATCATTAATTAGATTACAATATTTAAAATAATCTAAATATTAAATTTCAAGGTGGAGATAAGAACACTTATTTTTTTCGTATAAATAAATAAATTAAAATTAAATTAAAATTAAAAAACTAAAGTAGAAACCTTGTAGAGAAATTTGAGGTCCCTAAAATTAATACATCTTTATTTCAAATAGAAACTCGTCAAACTTTTCAATTGAGTGTTATGATGGAGAAAGTAGATATTTAAAGTATTTTTATGTGTAACAATCTCCAATGTTCACTCTTAATTTTGGTTTAGTGTTTGGAAGAATTCTTCATACTTGAGTGTTTACAGCTACACGCTAGGTATTGAGAAGCTTACTTTTTTTACGTTTAGAAGTTTGAATTGGGTTTTATGGATTAAATTTGAGGACATCACCTTACTAGGAAAAATTCTTAGACTTTTGAGTGCGACAAATACAATCAAGTATATATTTTTAATTTATGTTTTGTTTTGAATTTAGATGAGAGCACTCATTTTCGGTGTAAAAAAGATAAAAAATAAAAAGCAAAAAGAAATTGAAAAAAATAAAAAATAAAAACAAAAAAAAAAAAGGTGGAAGCAAAAAAAGTGTGTTGGTATGTGGCGACTGATCATGCAAGTACTGTACACAGGTTATGTATCCTCGCCGGGGTTTGGGGCCAGGCCAGGCCCCAAGCGGTGGTTCGGGGGTGGCAGCCCCCAAGAAGCAGAGGTTTAGGGGCACAACCCCCCAAAAAAAATTTCCCTCTTTTTTGCACAATTGGAGTTGGTTGTTAATTTTTGTTAACTGATAAAAGAAAAATGACATTGCAAAACCCTAATTCTAGAAGCTTCCAAAAATCTTGTTATAAGCAGCTGGGATGTATGGTATAGCGAGCGAGATTGTAATTTGTTTTGTACTGGATAATAAAATCATTGGATGACTACGTTTCTGAGGATGTAGCCCATAATGGGTGAACCACGTTAAATTTTTGTGTTGATCTCTTTTGTGTTATTCATCATTGTTATATTTGGGTTATTTAATCTGCATATAATTGTTAGTGTTTATTGCTTTGATCTGCCCTAATCCTAACAACTGGTATCAGAGCGAGTTGTGTTTGATTATCATCTGCATGAAGGTCTCACGGTTGAGTGGGAGTCTCACGGTTAAGTGGGAGAAATGGCGAACAAGGGTAAATTGAAGGTAGATAGATTCAATGGGTAGAACTATCAATTATGGAAGATGCAGATAGAGGATTATCTCTTTTAGAAAGATTTATGGAGGTCATTGGAAGGAGTAGCCAAGAAACTGATAGCAATGACTGATAAGGATTGGGAACTTCTAGATAGAAAGGCACTAGGAACCATTCGGCTACGCCTGGCACCATCTATGGCATTCAATATAATAGAAGCGAAGATAACAAGTGAACTGATGAAAGCTTTGGCCAAATTGTATGAAAAACCCTCAGCCTCTAATAAGGTATTTCTCATGAAGCATTTGTTTAATCTGAAAATGATAGAAGATGGATCTGTGTCAGATCATTTAAATGAGTTTAATACGATTACCAGTCAGTTAACTTCTATAAAAGTGAAATTTTATGAAGAGGTAAGGGCTCTCTGGGTTTTATGTTCTTTGCCAGAAAGTTGGAATAGCTTGGTAATGGCTGTAAGTAACTCTGTCTCTGGTTCAAATACTTTGAAATTTGATGATGTTGTTGGTGTTATCCTTAGCAAGGAAATGTGATGGAAAAGCATAGGTGAGACTTCAACATCTGGTAATGCTTTGACTGTAGAGAACAGGGGAAGAACAAAGGAAAGAGGAAAAAGCCCTACAAATCGTGGGAAGTCACAAGGAAAGTCAAGGAAAGGCAGATCTAAATCCAGAGGAAGAATGGATTGCTGGCACTATGGAAAGCCAAGACATTTGAAGAAGGATTGCTGGTCTTGAAAGGGCAAACAAGGAGACAGACAACATGATGAAAATAAGGAAGCTAATGTTGCAAGTAATAAATTACAGGATGCTTTAATTATGTGTTTAGATAATGCTAATGATTCCTGTGTAATAGATTCAGGGGCTTCATTTCATGCTACACCCCATAGGAAATATTTTGTAGATTATGTTCAAGGTGATTTTGGACATGTATATCTGGGTGATGATGAACCTGTTGGCAAGAGACACTATATGGATTCATGGTTGTTGTCATTGATGGCAACAAAGGTCATCCCACATATCCGCAAGTCATGGTGTGTCTCTACCAGAAGTCAGAATGAAGATTGTTGTGGTCCGGTGAACAAGAACAGAGCATGTGGCAAGGTCCGACAGATTGGTCCGGATCTCTTAGAGGAAGTGTCTTGGTGCAGTGCGGATTTGGGGAAGTCAAGAGGACTACCTTGAGTAGTATATTCCAAGGATTTAACCTCCGGTGATGAACAAAGAAAAAGATATGAATAGTTGAGTACCGGATTCCTGAGAGACAGTGAGAACAGAGGAAGAACTGACTGACAGAGTATCAGACTATTTTCCGGATGTGTTACTGTTGATGGTAAAGGTTGTGAAGGCATGAATCATGTTTGGCCGACATGATTAATGATATCTACAAGTATATGCTTGATCCGCATTACTTGATATGCAAGGATTCAGCCGACAGAACAGAGTTTGTGAGAAGATAGATTATTCCGGGTGCCGACTAGAAAGATAATGAAATCACTAGTGCGGATATATATAGAGGATGGATTTAGTTGTGAAAAGAGTAATGGTGTGAAGGTGTATGTGAATAAATACAGAGCAGAGCAAAAGCAGTAAGAAAGATCCGGTATGTGAAAAGATAGCAGAATAAAGAACAGAGGAAAGATGAAGTGCAGCAGATCAGTATACTGAGCCTAACCGGAACTGAACTCCAGCATATGAAGATGCTTCCAATCAGTTCAAGTATTGTATAACATTCTTTTGTAGACAGTGTGTCTCCTTGTAGGCAGTGTGCCTCTTTGTGAGCAGTGTGCTCGGGCAGTGAGCCCTAATTGGCAAGTGCCATTTTGTAATTCCTTATTCTTCTAACAGAGAATAATCTTTGGGTTAATCACCCCGTGGTTTTCTCCCTTAACCGGGTTTCCACGTCAAAAATACTGTGTCATGTGTTTCTCATTTCTGGTAATGTTTGTTTGTTTGATTCAATGCTGCTTTGATTAATAAGAAAGTACAAAAGAAGAAATAATTAGGATAACTGATTCACCCCCCCCTCTCAGTTATCAACAATTGGTATCAGAGCAAGGTTCCTCCTAATAGAGCCTAACAGCTTGAGGAAGATCTGGGAGTTCAAATGGATGCATATGGTTTAAGGGAGCAACTCAAGACTGCCCTTGAGGATCTTGAACAGTCAAATTCTGAAGTCAATGAATTAAAGGAAAGAATCAAACAGGCTGATGAATTCATGAGAGAATTAAAGGACAAATTAAGTCTGTCTATGAAAAAGAGAAAGGAGCTGCTCCAACAATTGGCAAGACAAAGTGAAGAAAGCAATACAGATGAAGAATTGACTGAGAAAACCAAGTTATGTGAAAAATTATCAAAAGAAGTCATTATGTTAACCAAGTTATGTGAAAAATTATCAAAAGAAGTCATTATGTTAAGACATGAAATGGAATCAGGAACTATAAAGTTTACTCAAGAGATTGAAGAAAAAAGAAAAGCTGAAGACAATCTAAGACAATCTCTTAAAGAGAAATCAGAAGAATGCCACCAGATGGACAGGATTATCAGACATCTTGAATCTGATCTTGAAGATGCCAAAGATAATGAAGAAAAACTTGAGGATCAAATTGTCTCTCTCAAAAGAGATCTTCAAACAGCAAATGAATATAAAGAAAAATTCAAGATAAGTTCTGCCCAACTTGAAGTACTTCTTGGAAGTCAAAAGAGGACAGATGACAAGTATGGTTTGGGATATGAGAAAGGAGAAAGCTCCGGATCCGGTCAAAAGAATTTTGGATCAAAAAATCCAAGGAATAGGCCTAGAAGACCTCCGGTAAGACAGCCCAATGCTCAAAGATATCCATCTTTCAATGGATACTGCCACAGCTGCAATCACTTTGGTCACAAAGCTAATCAGTGCAGAAAAAGGATGAATCAAACTAATCCATCCTTCTCCGGACAGTGCTTTAACTGCAAAAGGTATGGACACAAGTCTCATGAATGCAGAAATATGCAAGTAAACAAATCATTCAATGGTAGATGTTTTACATGCAATAGAGTAGGTCATATGGCTAATCAATGCAGATCAAGAGGTTATCAGTCAAATATGCAAAGAAATGTTATTTGCCAAATCTGTAATAGGTCCGGTCATAATGCTAAAGTCTGCAGAAGCAAGAATCAGGACAAAAGAGGTCCGGTGTATAATCAGAATCAAGACAAGGGTAAACAAAAGATGAATGCGGATGAAGTTAGGAATCAGATAAACAAGATTTGGGTGAAGAAAAGTTCAGAGAATGTAGAGGTTGGATCCGCACCAGACTCTAGTGCTGATATTTCTTCCGGAAATTAAAAAGTGAGCTCTGGCTCAGGGGGAGACTCAAAGAAAATCCTGTTCCCCCAGCCAATCAAGTGGTGCTGGATGTGATACAAGATGCGGAGTAAAGGGTTTGAAGATATAAGTCCTGAGATGATCCAGACAAGATTTCAGAGGTCCGCATGAAGATGCAAAGAAGTTGTGATCGATCAAGTAAGACCTATTCCGGGAGATGCTCCGGAATGACAGAGGACTACAAAAGGGTCCGGAGAGATCCGAAAGTACATTATTTTGCTCTGCGGACTGGACAGAATGTTTGGGATGTTCTTGTAATGTGTCATCTTGATTTATTCATGATTGAAAGATCCGCATGATGTTCATAGATCAGAACTGATCTGGGATACTCCAAGCTATCCGGATAAGGCAAACCAGAACAATATAGGTGGAGCATTTATTGCAAACAGATATTAGGGTTTGCAAAACGATATAAGGGATTTCTCAATAATCATTTGATCATTCCACACCCAAGAAGAAGCGAAAAGCGGAGCTCTGCAACAAAATTCATCAAGTTCACCAAAGATCTCCTACCGAAGTCATTACATACAGAAATCAATCCGGCCACTCCGTGCAACCGAAGACGCAAAAGGTATTTTCCACTTTCGATATCTTGCTACAAATCTTTTGAAGAAATGGCTACTCCAAATATAATAAAAATCTCAGATAGGCCCCGACCTGAATTTAAGAAACATCCATACAAGTCATTGGAGGTAGATCCCTTAGGAGCATTTTCCAGTGTTCCTCATGGAGTTTTACACACAGAAGACATTAGGGTTTACATACATGCAAGCATTGAGGAATTCGGGGAATTCAAATTGAGAGATCTCTATCACAAACAATTGATAGACAATGCTTTTGAGCTTAAACCAGAGTACAAGGGTATCCAGAAGAAACAGTTTGATCAATTCTTTCATTTCCCCTGCTTTGAAGAAGAAGAATGGGTCCGATATGTATTGAGCAGAATGCATGACAACTTCCTATGGCTGGATAGACCCTACAAAATCACAAAAGAGGCAATTAGGGCAGTAACTGGTCTATACTCTTCCAGAGGGATACCTATTCTCAAATCTGTCAAGAACAACATTGTAACTGAGGCCACCGGATCAAAATTTGATAAGAGGGCAATGACCATTGAAGATATTTCGGATCCGGATATCAAGTATGCATCCATGATAATAGGATACAAGATCTATCATGCCAGCAGGGAGAATTCTGTATCTGGAACTGCAGTGTATACTGCTTATGAAATGCTAAGGAAGAATACAGAATATGATCTCTGCGAACTGCTCTTAAGCCAATTAATGGAAAATATACAGAAAATCAAGAAGGACAAGAAGAATTCCTTTAAGTATGGTACTCTTATATTATGTCTATTCTTCTACTTCATGAATGAGCTGCCCAGATCAAGTGGATGGGCATGGCAGAATGACAAACCTGTTGCAGTCCAAATAAGAGACTATCTACATGGGCTTGGGGATGCCAAAGCAAGAAATACAGCCCTATGGGGATACTTCAAAAACCTCCAAAGCATGATGCAAGCAAGAGAAAGAATTCCCCAGTCTCTTGTTGAAAAATACAAAGACTCAGTGTGCTTTATGGTGGACACTAATCAGTGCCTAATGGAGGCAGTGGAGCCAAGGACTGTGTGGATCATGCCCATGGGGTATGAAGTAGATGAACAGATAGTGGAGCTGCATGTTCAACACATGCTAAGTCAGCCTAAAGATCCAAAGGCAGAAAGGTTCGGAACATTTGAGGAACTGAGTGTGAAAATTCATGTGGAACTCAGAGAACCTGAGATAAAGAGGAAGGTGAGAAAAGAAGTAGAGCATATTGCTCAAGGCCTAGGCATTCCAAAGGAGGCACTTGATGCCAACCGGGAAAAGAGGAGAAAGGCTGAGGAAGAAAAGAAAGAGGCAGAAAAGAAAAGTAAGAAAAGTGCTCCGGTTGAAACTTCCACCTGGACCAGATCATCAAAAAGGTCTGCACCTCCCACAACCAAAAGTTCAAAACCAGAAGTCCAGGCATCCGGTAAAAGATCTAAGACAAAAGCCACAAGGGCTTATCAAAGCCAAAAGGATGAAGAAGAAACTGAGTCAGATGAGGGAGTGAAAGAAATAAAGAAACAGAAAAGGAAAGGATCCGGTAAACCCTCTACTGGTCGAGACAAGGAAGAAATGACAGAAGAATTTTCTGAAAAGCCCACCCTGTCTCTAGACAGTGTAGTCAAATCAGTCACTGTGGATGGGAACCTTCAACCAGTGGCTGAATTCTATGATGACTACAATGAGGCAGATCAAAAGATCCTGCAAGAAGCTATAATAAGGTACTTGAACATCTACAATAAAGCTTTTATTGAGATTATCTCTGAAATCCCAAAGAGCCTAGAGATGGAATTAGAGATAAGAAAGAACAATGCCATGGCAAAAGACCTTGAGATCAGGGAACAGATAGCTATTCAGCTATATCCTTCAATTGATCACAAAACAATGAACATGGTATTCAAAGACTGCAAGGATGAATTCAGGAGCAAAGCAAGGATGAATCAGCTTATGCTTGGTGAGACCGACAAGGTAGCCAAGGACACTGAAGAGATTCTCCAGAAAACCTTCAAAAGGTTTAATCTTCCTGTTGTAGAGGACTTAGGTGCAGAAACAGCTGTGGACTTGGAATCATCTGCTCCGGAAGAAGTGGCCCTTGAACAGACTAACATCTCTCCTCCGGTTTCCCCTATAGTCTCCGGATCTCAAGAAGAAGAGAAACTACAGGAGAAAGAAGCAGCAGTTAAAGAAAAAGAGGTTGACAGCACCAAGGATGCAGAGAAAGAGAAGACCCCAACAGAGAAAACCACAACTGAAAGTGGTAAGAGTAAGGAAGGAGAAAAGATTCCAAAGGACAAAACTGTAGAAGAGAAGAAGCATCTGTCTCCGGCAAGAGACACTGCACAAATTGTTCAAGAATTCTTGACAAAAGCCACTATAGAAATTGATGAACCGGACCTGCTAAAAGGACCATTAGATTTTGACTCTTTGTCACCGGTACAAACAATGAAAATAGCCTCATTTGCAAATGAGAAAGTCAAAGAGAAACTACTGAAATCTCACATGGAAGACTGTGAGCTTATGGAGGTAGCATCTGGAGTTCTGGAAAAGATCATGCCATCTTTTCAGAAGGATCCCATAGCCTCCTCTTCCGGTAATCTCAAAACCTTAGTCAGCAGTGTTAGTACCCATTTTGAATCTCTAGAAAAATCAGCTGAAGAAAAGGTCCGGAAGGAGTTTTTGGATAAAAGGTTCTCCGAGGTTTAGGGTTTGATCATTAATGATAGGAGAAACATGAACATTGGGATAAAGAGCTTAGAAAATGCTCTTAAGGATGGCAGTGAAATATACAAATTTTGTGTCTCCTGGTCCAAGGTAACAGTGGACATTGAGAAGAAAATAAAAGCGCAAGAGGACACACTACTAAGCTTGTCTCAAAGTTTTGATCCTCTTTCTTCCTCTATAACAAATCAAGAATGTCAGACTATTGCAGTCTTGAGTGAAATCAAGAAATTGGAGAAGGAAAGGAAAAATAGAATAAGCAGGTTGAGTGAGCTCAGGGGGTTAATTGTCCCTAAGCTAGAGGCCATGCATGAGGCCATAGCAGAAGCTCAAATCACAGCCCAGACAAGTGATCCGAAAGATCTAAAAAGGGCAGATGCATTTGCATTTTTGTTGAGTGGTCACATTTCAATTTTGGATAGAATGCAGCAAAGTTGGGCTACAGAACTGATCCAACTGAAGACATCTTTTGCAGACATTCTTCAGTTTATGTGAGTATGTAAATATGCGGCTATGTATAGAAATTTTTTGAAAATTTTGGTGTGCGGACCCTACCCTTTGCCATTGATGTCAAAGGGGGAGTGAGGAGCAGTGAAAAATGAGGAATCCAACCAAGGGGGAGTTCCGAAAATTGTATATAAAGATAGAGCATCAACCAAGGGGGAGCATAGTGTAAACACTTAGTCATTTTTCACTAAGTGTTGCCATCAATGCCAAAGGGGGAGATTGTTGGCAAGAGACACTATATGGATTCATGGTTGTTGTCATTGATGGCAACAAAGGTCATCCCACATATCCGCAAGTCATGGTGTGTCTCTACCGGAAGTCAGAATGAAGATTGTTGTGGTCCGGTGAACAAGAACAGAGCATGTGGCAAGGTCCGACAGATTGGTCCGGATCTCTTAGAGGAAGTGTCTTGGTGCAGTGCAGATTTGGGGAAGTCAAGAGGACTACCTTGAGTAGTATATTCCAAGGATTTAGCCTCCGGTGATAGACAAAGAAAAAGATATGAATAGTTGAGTACCGGATTCTTGAGAGACAATGAGAACAGAGGAAGAACTGACTGACAGAGTATCAGACTATTTTTCGGATGTGTTACTATTGATGGTAAAGGTTGTGAAGGCATGAATCATGTTTGGCCGACATGATTAATGATATCTACAAGTATATGCTTGATCCGCATTACTTGATATGCAAGGATTCAGCCGACAGAACAGAGTTTGTGAGAAGATAGATTATTCCAGGTGCCGACTAGAAAGATAATGAAATCACTAGTGTGGATATATATAGAGGATGGATTTAGTTGTGAAAAGAGTAATGGTGTGAAGGTGTATGCAAATAAATACAGAGCAGAGCAGAAGCAGTAAGAAAGATCTAGTATGTGAAAAGATAGTAGAATAAAGAACAGAGGAAAGATGAAGTGCAGCAGATCAGTATACTGAGCCTAACCGGAACTGAACTCCAGCATATGAAGATGCTTCCAATCAGTTCAAGTATTGTATAACATTCTTTTGTAGACAGTGTGTCTCCTTGTAGGCAGTGTGCCTCTTTGTGAGCAGTGTGCTCGGGTAGTGAGCCCTAATTGGCAAGTGCCATTTTGTAATTCCTTATTCTTCTAATAGAGAATAATCTTTGGGTTAATCACCCCGTGGTTTTCTCCCTTAACCGGGTTTCCACGTCAAAAATACTGTGTCATGTGTTTCTCATTTCATGGTAATGTTTGTTTGTTTGATTCAATGCTGCTTTGATTAATAAGAAAGTACAAAAGAAGAAATAATTAGGATAACTGATTCACCCCCCCTCTTAGTTATCAACAGAACCCTATCAGATTGTTGGAAAAGGAAAAATAAAGATCAAGTTGCAGAATGGAAATGAATGGTTGCTACAGGAGGTAAGACATGTTCCAAATTTGAGAAGGAATTTAATCTCTGTAGGACAACTGGGTAGTGAAGGATGTATAGTTATATTTTCAGACAAAATTTGGAAGGTCACTAAAGGTGCATTAGTAGTAGCTAAAGGTGAAAAGGTAGGCACATTGTATTTGTGTACTGGTCATACTTATTCTACCTTAGCCTCTATAGAAACAGTTGCTACTGAAACAGTTATAACACTTGTTGTAGGGACAAAAATAGAATTGTGACACCATAGACTTGGGCACATGAGTGAGAAAGGGATGAAGATTCTTCACTCTAGAAAGTTGCTACCAGGTCTGAAGAAGATTGACTTAGAGTTTTGCAAAAATTGTGTTTATGGAAAACAGAAAAGAGTCTGATTTCTCAAAGTTGGGAAAGAGAAGAAGAGTGAGAAATTAGAGCTTGTGCATTCAGATGTATGGGGACCAACTCATGTATCTTCTCTTGGAGGCTCTTGCTATTATGTTACTTTTATTGATGATGCAACTAGGAAAACATGGGTGTATTTCCTAAAACAAAAATCATAATTATGTGAAACTTTTAAAAAGTGGAAAGCTTTGGTTAAGAATGAGACAGAAAAAAAGTTGAAGTGTCTCAGATCTGATAATGGAAGCGAGTATTGCAGTAGAGAATTTGAGAATTACTGTTCATATAATAGAATCCGCAAGTAGAAAATAGTTCCTGGAACCCCACAAGAAAATGGTGTGTCTGAGAGGATGAATAGGACCATTATGGAGTGTGCAAGGAGCATGAGATTGCATGCTGGACTACCCTTACACTTTTGGGCAGATGCTGTACATACTGTTGTTTATTTAATAAATAGGGGACCTTCAAATCCTTTGGATGGCGGCATTCCAGAGGAGGCATGGATGGGCAAAAAGGTAAACTATTCATTTCTAAAAACCTTTGGTTGTGAAGCTTTTGTCCATGTTGATATTGAAAATAGAACCCAGCTTGAGGCTAAGTCTAAAAAATGTACCTTCATTGGATATGGAGTAGATGAATTTGTTTATCGGTTATGGGATTTTGAAAATCATAAAATCATTAGGAGCAGAGATGTTATATTCAATGAGAAGGTCATGTATAAGGATCAGCTGCAGGAAAAGAAGCATGAACATGCCAAAAAGGAATATGTGGTGCTAGATGAGATTCCACAAAATAAAATGCCAGTGGTACCTGATGCTCAGCAACAGCAAGTTATCCCACAAACTCGTGCAAGTGCTAGACATTCTACAAGGATAACTAGATCTCTTGAAATATTTTCTCCATCATTATATTCTATATTATTAATTGATACTGGTGAACCTGAAGGCTATGAAGAAGCAATACAGGTAGATACCAAAAAGTAGTGGGAGCTAGGCATGAAAGAGGAAATGGATTCCTTGTTGTAGAATCAGACTTGGGACTTTGTTCAATTGCATGTAGGTAAAAGAGCATTGCCAAATAAATGGATTTATAGGTTGAAGGAAGAAGATGGAGGCAAGAAAAGATATAAGGCCAGACTTGTGGTAAAAGGTTTTACATAGAAAAAAGGTATAGATTTTGATGAAATATTTTCTCCGATTGTAAAGATGACTTCTATTAGAACAATTCTAAGTCTTGTGGCTATGGAAGACTTGCATCTTGAACAACTAGATGTGAAAACAACATTTCTCCATGGGGATTTGGAAGAGGAAATATACATGCAACAACCACAGGGATATGAGGTCAAGGGTAAGAAGGATTTTGTATGCAAGTTAAAGCAGAGTTTCTATGGCCTGAAACAAGCACCTCGGCAATGGTATTTGAAATTTGATAGTTTTATGGCTGAACAAGGTTACAAAAGATGTCATTCTGATTATTGTGTTTATTTCAAGAAATTGGGTAATGGTAGCTATATTATCCTATTGCTTTATGTTGATGACATGCTTGTTGTCGGGTCTCACATGCAGCATATTAAAGAACTTAAGCAGAAATTAGCAAATTCATTTGCTATGAAGGATTTGGGTGCAACAAAACAAATCCTTGGTATGAGGATCACACGAGATAGGACAAACAGTAAATTTTTTTTGTCCCAAAGTGAGTATGTACAGAAGGTGTTGAAAAGGTTTAACATGCAGAATGCAAAAGTAATTAGTACACCTTTGCCTAGTCATTTTAAATTGACTAAGGAGATATGTCCAAAGACACAAGAGGAGGAAGACAAAATGTCTAAGATACCATATGCATTAGCAATTGGTAGCTTGATGTATGCAATGGTATGCATAAGGCTAGATATTGCACATGCAGTGGGAGTTGCGATCAGGTATATGAGCAATCCAGAAATAGAACATTGGAATATTGTAAAATGGGTTCTTCGATATTTGAGAGGTACTACTTCAAAGAAACTATGTTTTGGAGGAACAAATTATGCTCTAAAAGGATATGTTGACTCTGATCTGGCAAGTGATATTGATAGCAGGAGGAGTACTATAGGGTATGTTTTTAGTATAGGAGGTATTGCAGTTAGTTGGATTTCAAGATTGCAAAAGGTTGTTGCGCTTTCAACCATTGAAGCTGAGTATGTTGCTACTACAGAAGCTAGCAAGGAGATGATTTGGTTACAACATTTTCTAGAGGAATTGGGGCAACAACAATATGATAGCCCTTTGTACACTGATAGCCAGAGTGCCATTCATCTTACTAAGAATTTAGATTTGCATTAAAAAATTAAGCACATACAGCTTTGATACCACTTCATCTGGTCAATTTTGGAGGATGGGCAATTGAAGCTAGAGAAAATTCACACAAGTGAGAATCCTGCAGATATGTTCACAAAGGAAGTTACACAGGAGAAATTGATTTCCTCATCAGTTTCTGTTGGCCTTCATGACTGATAATGGTGGACTTAAGAAACCAGTCAGGCCTTTAGTCTAGTGGGAGTTGCAAGCAGAGCGGTGTCATCTAGGATCAGTCTCCAAGTGGGAGATTGTTTGGTGTGGAGCCTGATCAGTCTCCAAGTGGGAGATTGTTGGTATGTGGCGACTGATCATGCAAGTACTATACAGAGGTTATGTTAATTTTTGTTAACCGACAAAAGAAAAATGACATTGCAAAACCCTAATTCTAGAAGCTTCCAAAAAGCTTGTTATAAGTGGTTGGGATGTATGGTACAATGATGTATTCGCAAGATTGTAATCTATTTTGCACTGGATAATAAAATCATTGGATGGTTGAGTTTCTATGGATGTAGCCCATATTGGGTGAACCATGTTAAATTTCTGTGTTGATCTCTTTTGTGTTTTTCCTCATTGTTATATTTGGGTTATTTAATCTGCATATAATTGTTAGTGTTTATTGCTTTGATCTACCCTAATCCTAACAAAGTGGAGAAAATCACAAAAACTATGGAAAAAAAGAGAAATTGGAAAAAATAAAAAATAAGGAAAAAAATAAAAATAAAAACAAAAAAGCATTTAAATTGTCTCAATTAATTAAAAAAATCATTCTTCTTAATAAACAAAATACTTTTGGCGCAACAGAAAATGGAGCAGAGTGAAGAATGCGAAAAAGAACAGAATGAAGGGCACAAAATCAATAAGAAAAATGCAGACACCAGAGGCAACAAAAGGGATATTACTGTAGTTGGATCTTCAAAGGTAGAGCAAAATTTAGAAGAATGGGTAGAAGAAGTGGACAAAGAAATTCCCCTAAAGAAGATTCAAGATAGAATGATTGGAGAACCATGGAGATCTTTTGCGGGAATTCAAAGGAGAAATTTCCAAAATGAAGGGTTCAAGGGTAAAAAAAAAATTCGAAGGCAAAAAGGGCATAATAATCAGGCTTGGCGGAGGGAGAAAAATCAACCCCAATGGCACAGAAGCAACTTTGGAGAGGGAGGTATTGGTAAGAAATTTCAGAGAGGAAGAGGAGCCACGATTCCCTCAGGAAATAAGAAAACCATGGTTCTTGGAGCTAAGGCATTGGGACCCTTGATAGAGCAGCTAAAAAATCTAGGGCTCATTCACAAATGGTTTGGATTCAATTTGGATTGGGAAGAATTAAAGAACTGGTGGCAGGAGAGATGGGGCAAGGATATGATATTAAAACCTCTTTCAAATGAATACTTCATTGTCATTTGCCCTTCGAGTAAGATAAGATCAGAGATTTTGAAAGGATACGAGTTCTATTTTTGTGATTGGCAAATTGGCTTTGACCCCAAAAAGCATAAGCTTAATTATGTTTAGGATTGGTATAGGATGCCTAATCTTCCTTTTGAATTTTGGGATCAAAACATCTTGGAAATTATACGCAATCATTTGGGAAAATTTGTATGCGCGGAAGAATGGGAGGATCAGAAAGAAGGTTCTTTTGTAAGACTCTATGTATAAAATCACCCTAAAGATTACCGATGGAGGGAGATAGAAATATACACGGACTGGGGTATTCTAAAGCAACCTTTAATCTTTGATCCGAAGCCTCAAGGAAGGTGGGTACGAACGCTTGGCTGGAGGTCCTGGGATCATTAGCAAGCTAAAGAAATAGAAGAAGCAGAGGAAAATGTTGAGAAGCAGGAAGAGGTACGCACTAGGGAAAATCTCAAGCACGTCCAAGTGGAAGAAGTAGAAGTGAGTAAGGGTAATGATCATCAACTTTCTCAATCGGATCACTTTGGAATGTAGAAATACGGAGAACTTCCCCTAGTCTCAGAGGCTTCAGATGATGCAGAGAAAGGAGAGTGTAATTGCCCAGAGTCAGAAAAGGAGGCAAACCTCGTACATGATTTAAACATCAAAATTTTAGAGACTATAGTGGCAATTAAACCAAATATGCTTAAGGAGGATTTTGACTCCCTAATAGAAATAGAAAGTGAGCTGGTAGAGATAGCAAAAGCAACTAAGGAAGGTTTTTTATTGTTGGAGGAAGAAGTGGGGGTCGAGGATTGGATGATCGAAGCAGGGAAGGAAATAAAAGTCTCTCGTTGTGCGGATGAATTTAATTCTCCTTCAGTCAACCCAGGTAAAGCTGGGGAAATGCAACTAATTTTAGATCAGTTGGGTTTAGGGCAAAAAGAGGCCTTAAGATCCTCCCCAGATTGTGGGGAGCACAGGTCCAGGGGTGTATCTCAAATAAGGAGAAACTCAAATGGGATGGCGAAGCCAGTGGGCAGCTTAAGCTATATGATTTATTGAAAGTAGGGAAGGGAGATACCCTTCCCAAAGGATAATGAAAATCCTATCTTGGAATGTTAGGGGCATGAATGCCCCTAACAAAAAATGCTTGATAAGGTATAGACTAAGCACAATCCAACCGGATATATGCCTTCTTCAGGAAACCAAGTTAGAAGAAAAGGAAAATCAGAGTTTTGCTAGAAGTATGAAGCAGTGGAAATTGTTGTGAGTTAATGCAATTGGCCCCTCCAGGGGTTTAATGACTCTCTGGCAGCCTCAAGCTATCTTGGTTGAGGACTACACGTCGAGCAAGGGGTGGATTATGAACAAGGTACGAAGCTTAGCCTCAAATTTAAGTTTATTATTAATAAATGTGTATGGCCTAAATTCCTACATCCAGAAAAGGGAGCTTTGGGCTGAACTGGACCCTATTTACAACAACAATCCTTTGGATTTTATCATTTTGGGAGGAGACTTTAATGCCATCATTAGATTTGAGGATAAAATGGGAGGGGTAGTAAGAAAGTTGAAATCACAACTAGATTTTGAGAACTTTGTAGACCAAAATGAGTTGATAGACATACATTTGAGCAATGGGAGCTTTACTTGGACAAATAGAAGGGATGGTTTTTGTAACATTGCAGAAAAATTGGATAGGTTCCTATTTAAAGGTGATCTAAGTAAGTTTCCTTTCAGTCTTGAAAGCAAGATCATGGCTCTTTCTAGTTCTGATCATTACCCAATATCTTTAGAAATTTTGGGAGAAAGGAGACCAATCAGATGTCTTTTTAACTTTGAAAACTTTTGGTTTAAGGACCCCTCTTTCTTGGATATGATCAGAGATTGGTGGAGCAGTTGCAATCCAGGAGGTGTGGGTTTATTCAATATCTCAACAAAGCTAAAATTGATAAAAGCTAATTTGAAACAATGGAATAAAGATCTTTTCAAAAATATTTTTGAATCAAAGAGGTAGATAGAGGAGGAAACTCAATCTTTAAATGAAAAAATCATAAAAGAAGGTATGGATAACACCTCTTATTTACAGGAGAAAGTTCTGATGGGAAAATTGGAGGATATCCTTGCCAAAGAAGAAATTTTTTGGAGGTAGAAATTGCAGGAATTGTGGCTCAAGGAAGGTGACAGAAACACAAAATTCTTCCATAACTCTACAAGAGTTCAAAGAAAAATTAACAAAATATCAGCAATAAAGTCTAGAGATGATAGGCTAACAGAAGATCTAGAAGAAATTAACAAAATAGCGGTGGAATACTTTTAAAATATTTTAAATGAGGAAGAAGGTTCAAATCTGTTGGCTCAAAAAAAATTCATTGAGAATATCCCTCAGTTGGTAATGGATGAGTAGAATCAAATGTTAAATAGTAACTTCACAGAGGAAGAAATCAGGGAAGCCTTGGCTCAGCTCGCCCCTGACAAAGCTCCAAGACCTGACAGGTTTCCAATTGCTTTCTTCCAAAGATGTTGGGATATAGTGGGAAAGGAAATGACTGATGCTTTCGAAGACTCTAGAAAGTCAGGAAAGATCCTCAAGGAGATGAACAACACCTTTATAGATTTGATTCCCAAGAAAGAAAAACTAGAATCTTTCGATGAATACAGGCAAATTTCCCTTTACAACATGGTCTACAAACTTTTGGCCAAAGTTGTGGCCAATAGAATCAAAAAGATTCTTCCAGATATCATAGTAGAAGAGCAAACTAGTTTTGTGCCTAAAAGACAGATTTTGGATGGAGTAATAATAGCTCAGGAGTCTATACATTCAATTCAAAGAAACAGACATCCCTCGATGTTCATCAAATTGGATATTCGAAAGGCGTATGATAAAGTGAATTGGAGATTCCTCTTTAAAGTCTTGGCAGCATTCGGTTTCAATCAGATTTGGTTGATTGGATCTTTGAATGGGTTTCAAGTCCAAAATACTTAATTCTTATTAATAGCTCGCCAAAAGGTTTTTTCAAGGCCTCTAGGGGTCTCAGGCAAGGAGACCCTCTATTCCCCTTCCTGTTCATAATAATGGTGGAACCTCTGGGGAGATATTTCACCAAGGCTTGTCTAGAAGGGCATGTCACATGGAATCAAATCATAGGAACAATGCCAAGATTCACTCACCAGCAATTTGCAGACGACACCCTCTTATTTGGTTTAGATTTTGAGGGAGAGGCAAAACATTTTAGAGATATTCTGGATCTTTATTCCAAAGCTTCAGGTTAAGAGGTAAGTAAAGAGAAAATAGAGCTTGTTTTCTTTAACTCCTTTCCAGGTAAAGAAGAAATGATATTGAGAATCTTGAATTTTAAGAAGTGCTATCTTCCTTGCAAATATCTTAGGTTGCCTTTGATTAAGGGTATTCACCCTAGAAACACTTGGGATGCTTTGTTGGATAGGGTGAAAAATAAATTGGAGTCTTGGAAAAGAAAATGGTTGTCATGGGCGGGTAGACTAACTTTAATAAAATTAGTCCTCTCAGCTATCCCAATATATATGATGTCTTGTTTACCTTTAGCAAGTAAGACCAGCAAAGAGCTGACATAGAAGATGAGAAAGTTTTTTTGGCAAGCATCTTCAGAACCTGGTTTAAGAACCCTCTTATCAGTTGGAATCAAGTTTGTGAGTAGAAAGAGAGGGATGGAGCTGGTATCAAGGATCTTCTTTTACAAAATAGAGCTTTAGGTGCTAAGTTGGATTGGTTGATTTATGTAAAACCAAATCTGAAGTGGGTCAGATTAATTAAAGCCAAGTACTTGGATGAAGAGGAGAGTATCATTTTTTCTTCAAGAGAGCTTCCAAATGGTTCAAGGATATGGAACTTCATCAAATCTGTCATGGTCTTATTTGTAATAACCTCTCTTGGGAAATTCAGGATGGCAGGGAAGCAAGGTTTTGGGAAGACTCTTGGGAAGGTTTTCCAGCACTAGCAAGTAGAGAAGAATTAGTCCCAGTTATGAGAAGAACCAATATGTTGTGGGGTGATAGAGTTAGATATTTTCTCTGCTTTCTGCAAGATGAGGTGAATGCCTTCCCTAAATGGAAGAGTGTGAGGAACTTGGGTTTCAGCGATAGGGAAGTAGAAGCTTTTGAAGAAGCTATATGGCAAACTGTCTGATTTGTAGTAGGGTGGGAAGAGATGTTCTCATATGGTGCACCTCTCCTACTGGGTAGTATACAGTCAAAGATGGATATAAGGCTCTTAAGGATGCTAGTGTAGTAGATGGTAAGATTCCTATAAAGTTATGCTGGAATAAACAATGCTTACCCAAAGCGGGGGTCTTCACTTGGCTGGCAATTCAGGGCAGAGCTCTTATAGCAGACAGGTTCAAAAGACTAGGTTTTGAGGGACCCTCTAGGTGTATTCTCTGCAAAGAAGCAGAGGAATATGGTAATCACTTATTCCTTCACTGTTCTTATGTGGTTAGAGGATGGTATTGGCTCATGAGCAATTTGGGGTGGTATTTTGCACCCCCTTATAACCTATTGGATTGGCTTTTAGCTTGGCCCATTTTTCATTAGAAGGCTATGTTTGGTGGCCTCTGGATTGCGGGTCCATCTATTCTTATCTGGGAAATGTGGAAGGAACATAATAGGAGGACCTTTTAGGAGAAGGAATGCCAATACTCTCTTTTCTTAGTAAAATTGAGTCAAGCATTATGGAAACAGTGAACTCTAGGTTGGTAGAGGGGGGGACAATTCAACACTATTTCACTGGTTGGGACGCAGAAATGATCAGAAGATGGTCAGGGCTCAAACCAATTCCTATATCAAGGTCAAGTGGTCAAACAACTCTAATGGAAAGGAAAAACACTCAATGGTCCTCGCTAGAAGAAGGATGGTGCAAATTAAATTTTGACGGGGCTTCCAAAAGTAATCCGGGTCCCTCAGGAGCAGGTTGCATTGTTTGAACCTCCAATGGTGACTTGTGGTGGGTAAACTAGTAGCTCCTTTAATGCCCGGGACCAATAATGATGCAGAGATTTAGGCACTTATCCTTGGGCTTAGCCTGTGCAAAGAAATTCAAATTAGTAATTTAGCTATAGAGGGAGACTCTCTGTTGGTGATCAATGGATTGAGAACCAGAAAAATCATAAATTGGAGGCTTCAGGCTAAATTAGTGTTGGCACTAAAAATGTTGGAGGATTTTGAAAAGGTCTCATTTAATCATATCCTTAGGGAAGGGAATCAAGAAGTGGATAGTTTGTCTAACTTTGGTGCAAATGGGGTGTTAATCAAAGAAATTTATGATCCTGATGGTAGGGGGATAACTTAAAGATGTAAGACCATTGTGTGGGAGGTTGGGAGGGAGCCTTACCACCTCATCTTCTTAGGTGGCAAGGCCAAGGCAGCGTGCGAGTATAGGGCCGATATCATTCTTTTTAATGATCACAGGGGAAATGAATAATCTGGAAGGTTGTTTCATCGAGAAGCTTCTGAGTGAGTGAAAATCATAAAAGGATACGGGTTTGAAGTTTTAGCATCCATTTGTTTTAGTCTCAATGCCTATCAGATTTACAGTTGTCTTCTCCGCTGAAGCAATTAGCTGTGGCGGTATGGAAACCACAATCAGGTTGGTTAGTAGCAAGCGTTAGATGTCTTTTCTTGGCTAGGTTTCTAACCTTCGGTTGCAAAGGATGCTTCGTCGTTCAGACGAGTTGATGGTGGGAGCTATCAGAATGATCATGGGAAAGAATTTCTTGTAGAATGATGAACATTACAGGGTGGATACTGATATCTCTTCGAGGGTTCTGGCCATGCTTCTGGAACTCAAAATGCCCAAGGCAGAAGTGGAAATCATCATGAAAGGCATCTTCTACACAGAGCACTTGGGGGACCTAGATTTAATCCTGCAAGAAGCTAATATGGGAGTCAGAGTCCCACGACCCAAGGATATGGCTCTCCTTGAGGATCCAGAGGCAGTAGTAAAATTATATCCCTTCATTCTGGATATCAAAGGTTTCGAATTGCTGGTGACAAAGGACAATGCTCAGACTGATGTTGACTTTATCAAGAAGGTGCTAGGTATCAAGCCACTGGAAGGTTTCGACTGGGTGGTAGAATTCAATCTGTAACTGCTAAATTTTGATAAGGTGGAAGTTGACTCATCTCAGTAATGTAATCCTTTAGTTTTCTGTCTATAGTTTTATGGCTTCTTTTTGGTTGATGGAAACCCGAAGAATATGTTAATAGGTTTCAATCATGGTTTGACCCTGCGAGGTCTCTAGTTTTTATTTGACCTTGCGAGGTCTTTTTGGAGCAGTATAGGGTGTTAGACAATCTGAAGATAGTAGTAGAATAGTAGTAGAAAAGTTCAGAGAGCCATGTCTTGGCACAAAATAATGTAATTTACTATTTTTAATATAATATAATATTAATATTACGAATTAAAAAAATGAAATTCGATAAGGAAAAAAGGTGGATAAAATCACAAAAATTGTGGAAAGTGCAAAAAAGAAAGGACCTTAGGATTAAAAAAATAAAAACCAAAATCACAAAAACTTTGGAAAAAAATATATCTTTGGGTGCTCTAGATATATTTTTTTAAATATAAATATACTAGTTTACAAATTTTAATATTTATAGTTATTCATATTTTCTCTTTCTTGTTTTATTTGTTACTATATTTATATTTCAAAAAAATGTATCTACTATTTTTTGAGGTGCCTATTTTTAATGGATTTACCACATTTAAATGAAATAGGCACATCGAGAAGGTATCTCTCCTATACATATATATTTTTAAAAAGGTAAACTAGCATACCTATATTTAAAATATATGTCTAAAGTAGGCCGACAAGCCTAATTCTAACTATATTATATAATTATTAGAATTATTATACTTAAATAATATAATATTATAATATTTTAGATATATTATTATAATATGTTATATAATATAATATAACATAATATTTATAATAATTATAATTATATTATATATTATATTTAGGATTAGAGTTAGGGGTTAAAATTAGGGTCAGGGTTAGTGTTTAGGTTAGAATTATGGTTACAATTAGTATTAGAGTTAGGGAGAAAATTAAGGTTAGAATTACAATTAGAAATAGGATTAGGGTTAGGGTTCAAATTAGGATTGGGGTTATGGTTAGCATTAGGATTAGTGTTAGTATTAGAGTTACGGCCAAAATTATAGTTAGAATTATGTTAAATAAGGTTAGATTTAGAATTACGGTTAGATTGAGGGTTTTGAGGCTTATAAAACAATGATAAGTGTAATCTTACAGCTATGGTAAGAATTAGGGTTAGATTCAAAATTAACCCGTTTGGGTTGGGGTGAGAACCAAGGTTAGATTAGAATTAGGGTACCTATTTTTAAGGAATATTTTAATCTCAATGTTGAACCCTAACCCTAATTCTAACAATAACCCTAACCCTAATACTAACCCTGACCCTTATAATAACCCTTTCCCTAGTTTTGACCCTAATTCTCATTCTAATTGTCACCCTTTTTCAAACTATAACCCTAATTTTAATTGTAATTCTAACCCTAATTCTAACTACAATTCCAACCCTAACCCTAATTATAACCCTAACCTAATTCTTACATTAACCCTAATTCTAACCCTAACCACGATGCTAATTGTAATCCTAACCCTAATTCTCATTCTATTTTTCATGTTATTTCTAACTGTAACCCTAATTCTTATTGTAGTTCTAACCCTTATCCTAACCCTAATTCTAATTGCAATTCTAACCCCAAACTTAATTATAACCCTAACCCTAATTCTAACATTAACCCTAATTATAGGCGTAACCCTAATTCTAACCCTAACCCTAACCCGAGCCCTAATTGTAATCCTAACCCTAACTCCAATTCTAACCCTAACCCTAATCCTAATTCTAACCCTAACCCTTATTCTAACCCTAAACATAGCTCTAATTTTAACCCTAAGCCTGATCCTAATTGAAACCCTAAACCTAACCTTAATAAACTTAACCCTAATTGTAACCCTAACCTTAACTCTAATCTTAACCCTAATTGTAGGCCTAACTTCTAATTTGAACCCAAATTGTAACTATAACCCTAACCCTAATGTTAATCCTATCAGTAATTCTAATCCTAACCTTGATTCTATCTTGAACATGAACCCTAACTCTAACCCTAATTTAAAACTTATAATTTTCTTGACTCAAGCATTTCTTTCCCACCATGAGATGACTTGGTACACATTTTGTATGATTTATCACCTTTAGGGTCTTAGATATGTCATTTCTAATGGCATTATCATTTTTTAGATCTTTTGAGGGATTGTATTCTTACTTATCATTATTCTATTATTATATCAAGAATTCTTTTAGACTTTTGTGCTTTGTTGAGATCTATCATGTACCCACCCTAGCCACCCTTTCCAATCCCATTAGGTTTCCATTTTCATATCTAATATACCACTAATTCTAGTCCTAACCCTAATTTGAACACTGGAGTTAGTGTTAGGGTTAGAATTACGGTTAGGGTTAGGGTTGGGCCATTTTAAATGTTTTCATTGGTGCAATATTAATTCCCAAATTTATATTAATAGATAAAACCATTTGGTATGGAGTAACTTTTTAAAGAAATCATTTGGCATCATAAGACAAACATATAATATGAAGTATTCCAATGCATGTACATTGCCACCTAGTACTTGTACACATAAGAAAAGTATTTTTCCACATAATATTCCTATCTATTTCTTTGCAAATACTCTTATCCTTCAAAATTACACAAATCATATAAAAAATAAGGAAAAAATAAAAAATAAAAACAAAAAAGAAATTGGATAGGGAAAAAAGGTGGATAAAATCACAAAAATTGTGGAAAATGCCGAAAAAGAAAGGACATTAGGATTAAAAAAAAAAAACCAAAATCACAAAAACTTTGGAAAAAAAGATATCTCTGGGTGCTCTAGATATATATTTTTTAAAAATAAATATACTAGTTTACAAATTTTAATATTTATAATTATTAGAAATTGGAAAAAATAAAGGAAAAAATAAAAAACAAAAACAAAAAATAAATTGGATAGGGAAAAAAGGTGGATAAAATCACAAAAAATGTGGAAAATGCAAAAAAGAAAGGACATTAGGATTAAAAAAATAAAAACCAAAATCACAAAACTTTGGAAAAAAAGATATCTCTGGGTGCTCTAGATATTTAAAAAAAATATAAATATACTAGTTTACAAATTTTAATATTTATAGTTATTCATATTTTCTCTTTCTTGTTTTATTTGTTACTATATTTATATTTCAAAAAATCTATCTACTATTTTTTGAGGTGCCTATTTTTAATGGATTTACCACATTTAAATGAAATAGGCACATCGAGATTAAAAAGGTAAACTAGCATACCTATATTTAAAATATATATCTAAAGTACGCCCACAAGCCTAATTCTAACTATATTATATAATTATTAGAATTATTATACTTATATAATATAATATTATAATATTTTAGATATATTATTATAATATGTTATATAATATAATATAACATAATATTTATAATTATATTATATATTATATTTAGGATTAGAGTTAGGGGTTAAAATTAGGGTCAGGGTTAGTGTTTAGGTTAGAATTAAGGTTACAATTAGTATTAGAGTTAGGGAGAGAATTAGGGTTAGAATTACAATTAGAAATAGGGTTAGGGTTAGGGTTAGTATTGTGGTGAGGGTTAGGGTTAGGGTTAGGAATACAATTAGGGTTAGGGTTAGAAATATAATTAGGGTTCAAATTAGGATTGGGATTATGGTTAGCATTAGGATTAGTGTTAGTATTAGAGATACGACCAAAATTATGGTTAGAATTATGTTAAATAAGGTTAGATTTAGAATTACGGTTAGATTGAGGGGTTTGAGGCTTATAATTAACAATGCTAAGTGTATTATTACGGTTATGGTAAGAATTAGGGTTAGATTCAGAATTAGTCTGTTTGGGTTGGGGTGATAACCAAGGTTAGATTAGAATTAGGGTTAGATTTAGAATTAGGGTACCTATTTTTAAGGAATATTTTAATCTCAATGTTGAACCCTAACCCTAATTCTAACAATAACCCTAACCCTAATACTAACCCTGACCCTTATAATAACCCTTTCCCTAGTTTTGACCCTAATTCTCATTCTAATTGTCACCCTTTTTCAAACTATAACCCTAATTATAATTATAATTCTAACCCTGATTCTAACTATAATTCCAACCCTAACCCTAATTATAACCCTAACTATGATGCTAATTTTAATCCTAACTCTAATTCTAAACCTAACCCTAATTCTCATTCTAATTTTCATGTTATTTCTAATTGTAACCCTAATTCTAATTGTAATTCTAATCCTTATCCTAACCCTAATTCTAACTACAATTCTAACCCCAAACTTAATTATATAACCCTAACCCTAATTCTAACATTAACCCTAATTATAGTCGTAACTCTAATTCTAACCCTTACCCTAACCCCAACCCTAATTGTAATCCTAACCCTAACTCCAATTCTAAGCCTAACCCTAATCCGAATTCTAACCCTAACCCTTATTCTAACCCTAACCATAGCTCTAATTTTAACCCTAAGCCTGATCCTAATTGAAACCCTAAGACTAACCTTAATACTAAACTTAACCCTAATTGTAACCCTAACCTTAACTCTAACCCTAACCCTAATTATAGGCCTAACTTCTAATTTGAATCCAAATTGTAACTATAACCCTAACCCTAACGTTAATACTAACAATAATTCTAATCCTAACCTTGATTCTATCTTGAACCTGAACCCTAACTCTAACCCTAATTTAAAACTTATAGTTTTCTTGACTCTTAACCATATCTTTCCCACCATGAGGTGACTTGGTACACATTTTATATGATTTATCACTTTTAGGGTCTTAGATATGTCATTTCTGATGGCCTTATTATTTTTTAGATCTTTTAAGGGATTGTATTCTTACTTATCATTATTCTATTATTATATCAAGATTTCTTTTAGACTTTTGTGCTTTGCTAAGATCTATCCTGTACCCACCCTAGCCACCCTTTCCAATCCCATTAGGTTTCCATTTTTATATCTAATATATCACTAATTCTAATCCTAACCCTAATTCTAACACTAGAGTTAGTGTTAGGGTTAGAATTATGGTTAGGGTTAGGTTTGGGCCATTTTAAATGCTTTCATTGGTGCAATATTAATTCCTAAATTTATATTAATATATAAAACCATTTGGTATGGAGTAACTGTTTAAAGAAATCATTTGACATCATAAGACAAACATATAATATGAAGTATTCCAATGCATGTACATTGCCACCTAGTACTTGTACACATAAGAAAAGTACTTTTCCACATAATGTTCTTATCTATTTCTTTGCAAATACTCTTATCCTTCAAAATTACACAAATCATTCATATCATGGTTGTTTGATTTGAGATCCACAAATCACCCCAATAGTGTTAACACTAATCATAACCATATTTTAAACCATAATTATAACTTGAACTTGAACCCTAACCCTAACCCTAATTGTAGTCCTAACTTCTAATTTGAACCTAAATTGTAACTATAACCCTAACCTAACCTAATTCTACCCTAATTCAAGACCTAACTGTAATATTAACTATAATCCTAATTCTAGTTAGAACCCTAACACTAATCCTAATTGTAACCCTAACTATAATTCTAAACATTGCCATAACCCTAATTATATCCCTAACCTTAACCATATTTCTAACCCTAATTCTAACTTTAATTTGAACCCTAACCCTAACCCTAATTGTAACTTGAATCTAAACCCTAAGCCTAACCCTAATTATATCCCTAACCTTCAATCTAAACAAAACCCAAATTTTATCCGTAACCCTAACCCTCGCCTCAATAGTAATTCTAATCCTAACCTTATTTTTAACCCTAATTCTAACTGTAACCTACACCCTAACCCTAATTGTAGCCCTAACTTATAATTCAAACCCAAATTGTAACTATAACACTATCCCTAACCTTAATCCTAACAATAATGCTAACCCTAATTCTAGCCCTAACCCTAATTCTAACCATAAACCTACTGTAATTCTTATCATAATTCTAACCCTAGGTCTTGCCCTAACTCTAATACTAACCCTAACCCTAGTCCAAACCCTAATTGTATTTGTAACCATAACCCTAAGGTCTTAATCCTAATATTTATATGAGCATTTTAGCCCTAATCCTAACCATAAACCTATCCTAATTCTTAACATAATGTCCCCAAATTAAGCTAGTTTATTAGGGTTAGGGTTACAATGCAACCCATAACTTATAATTCGAACCCAAATTGTAACTATAACACTAACCCTAACTTTAATCCTAACCCTAATGCTAACCCTAATTCTAGCCCTAACCCTAACTCTAACCATAAACCTACCCTAGTTCTTATCATAATTCTTACCCTAGGTCTTGTCCTAACTCTAATACTAACCCTAACCCTAATCCAAACCCTAATTCAAACCCTAATTGTATTTGTAACCATAACCCTACCATTAATCCTAACACTAACACTAACCCTAACTCTACCTCTAACCCTAATGAAAACCCTATTTTGTAATTGTAACCCTAACAATAACCCTATTTATAGCTATAATTCTAACCCTAATTATGGCCCTAACTCTAATACTAACCCTAACCCTAATTTTATCCCTAACCCTAACCCTACCTTGATTATTGTAAACATAGTTGGAACATCTAAACAACATTATTTTAACCCTAAGCTTAACCTTTGTCTTATAATGGAGCGTTATAGATTTGGTCTTTTTTATGTATGATGATTGGTATGGATATAAGAATTTAGGGTTGTTTCATGTTTCTCTTACAGAGAGTTTGTATCCTTCTCAAACATAACCTTTTTCTCTTGTTATTCCCTGTAACTACTACATGGTTGCAAAGTTTGTCCAAAATCTCTCCTTTCATATGTAGGGGTCTAATGCAATGATTGAATGAATTCTAAGTTATTTTCTTTGGTTATTAGTTAGGTAAAAAATAATAGGAAAGTCTTGCATTGAAAGAAGTAACATGGAAGGTATGAACTAGAGATACTTTATACCTACCAAGAGTTTTGGTACAATTAGAATCTTTGTGGTACCTCTAGATGGTCATAAATAAGTCCTACAAGTTGAATGTTCTAAATAAGTCCTTTGTTATCACCACCTAACTCTTGATCTCCACTACTTGTTCGTAGTGTATGTAACAATTTCTTCTGATGGGTGAAAATGTCCAATAAAACAAATATATACTTATCCTTTCATCCATCTCTCCTATGTTATCCCCTATTTGCTCACATTAATTAAGGTGTATTTGTGGGTTAGTAGTTCTATCATACTCTACAATAGTGTCTATATTCCCTTATGCACCACTATCTCACCTTCTATGTTAGGTTCTTAATTCAAATCAACTTTGGGGATTTTTTATTGTATGTAGTCATTTTACTCTCTCATCCTTCTGCACATCATCCTATGTGGTATGTCTTCATCCACACACATTCTCTTCATTCCTATATTTAAAGGTACATGAACTACCCTACTATCACCTTGTAGAAATAGCTCTTCTTGTTCCGCATTAAAGATTCCATTTTAGTCTACAAACCACTCAAGGTCTAACAAGATCGAAAAGGGATTAAGTTTTCATGCATTTCAATTACCTCAAAGTCTACCTTTCTCTTGATACCCATGAATTTGACTTCCATGTTTCTCCAAGTTCCAAAGGGACATCTATGATTCCCATCTACTAGTGTTATGTTGTAAGGTGTAGTCTATAATGTAGGTTCCCCCACTATTTGATAAATTATCTTTGGAATAATATTAATACCCACACCTAGGTCAAGTAGTGCTTCTTGTGTAGTTATGTGGGTGAAGATTTAAAAAAAATTCAAAAAAATCACAAAAACAAAAAAAATCAATTTTTCTTTCTTGTAGTTTACTTGTGTACATGTTTGTGTGACTAAGTTGTATATGCTCTTCTCTTGCATCGTAATGTGATCTTAAGAATCATAAACAATTTTATTCACTTGTGCCTCCTAAAAGGCTAGCTCTTAATAATTCTCTTTCATCACACCACAAAGTGATCTTGAAAATTAGAAATGGCTAGTCCTTTCTTTATTTCTTTTTTATAGGCGGACCTAGCTTGGATTTCACCACCAAGTGTCAACCCAAACCTATGTATTCCAATGAGGTATATAAATTAGGGAGAGAATCAAAATACTGTCTCTTCAGGATGCACTTATCATTTGGCTAAGCTAGCAAAAAGATTTATAGTTTGCTAAGTGAAGGACAAGAGTGGGTTACCCTCTCAAGCCAAATCTTTAGATATACACTCTGATTTTACAAACTTGGGCCTCATGTACCTTCAAGTATAAAGAGGACAAGTCCTTAGTTTAACTCGTACTATCCTAGCTTATGAACCTTTCACCTATTTGGTCTTTTGGATGTACTAGTAAGCAATTGGCCCTAGGAAGTTACTCACATCATATATTTGAAAATGGGATTGTAGACCATGTATGCTCTCCTCTCACATCTTAAGACGATCTTGAGGATAAAAAATGGTTAGTTCCCTAAGAAAATGGGCCATTTTATCTACAACCAATTCCAAGTATAATTGTGGGCTCATGAAACTAAACACTCCACTTGAATAGTTAGGTTGTTGGTGTGCTTACTTTGTCTTCCCCTTTGTGTGAAACTAGTGCAAAAACTACATCAAACAAAAAACTAAACCACAAAAAAAGGCATACATCCATTAGATAAGCTCCTTTATCCAAACCAAGCTAGAAATATTTTTGAGACCAATGATGATGATGGTCTTGCACAATCGAGTGAATATAATGATAACAACTATGATTTGTTTAGAGTTGAACATGGTTGTACCCAAATTGATCCATTCCAATACCAAAATCTAGATGACCTCATTACACAAATCATAGAATGAGGAGACAAACTTTTCCTAAGATCCAATCTAAAATCGATGAACAATTTTACAAGCATAGATTCTTTAGACAACGAGCATGCTAGTACTAGCTATCCTTAGTCCAAGATCAAACTTCTATATGTCATCCTCATGCCAACCTTGACAAGGGAAACACCATTCTAGCTCCAAATCCTCAAAGACAATTTATGTTTGAATTCTAAATCCTAAAAGAACAAATAAAGTCCTTATCCTCTCATGTGAGTCCTTCATCACCCAAACCTTCACAGCCTAAGCAATGAACCAATCAACCCAATCAATCCAATCAATCCAATCAATCCCATCAATCTAATCAATCTAATCAACCCAACTTAGCTTTGAAGGATGTTATCCAAGGACTACAAGTGAGGAACCATAATCAAAAGGACAATTTTGAGGAGTTGCACCATTCCCTTTATTAAGAACCATAATTCACTACCAAGTACTAACATGTTGGAAATAATGGATTTACTAATTCAAAGCACATTCAGGTTGTCCAAAATCCACCTATTATTTTTATTCCCACAATTCAACCCATACAAGAAGCTACATGAAGGCAATCCATCTCATATCCAAACCTTTGCAATCCAATCAACAAGCCTACAAACCATCCAATTCTACATTTATTTTTTTAATGCGCCTAGTAAACTTTTTAATGTGACCGACGACGTTGGTGCGACACGCCCTCCGGCTCCACGCGAATGCTTTTGCCTGGAGCAATGAACTAGTGAGGCCACAACATGGGGGACCTCATCCCCTAGCAAGAACACTTCAAACCTGTGAACTCGTTGGCCCAGCGAAGGCGTAAAGCCTGCAAGCTCCTTGGCCTAGCAGGGGTTTGAACTCTGGTGGCCGCCACTACAACCGAGTGACTTAACCACCGAACCATGCCCTTATAGGCAACCATCCAATTCTACCTTATCCAAATAATGTCTGAAGGATTTTCTCCAAGGACTGTTAGCAAGGTACAAACATAAAAAAGCTAGAGTTGAGGAGTTGTGTCACATCCCTTATCAATCACCACCATCCTTTAGCTAGTATAAGCATATTATTAGCAATGGAGCTACCAATTCAAGCCATATTCACATTGTTCAAGTCCCTCCTAATACTACCATCTCCATATAAGTCAACCCATGTGGAAAGCCAAATGAGAACAATCTCCCTCCTTCACAAGATCCATAAAATCCAAGATTTGTAAATATCATAAAGCCCACAAACATCCCACTAATTAATGCATGTGGATATACAAATATATCAAGGATCTAATCCATAGAGGATATCTTGAAGTGTAATGAAGTACATCCATCTTATCAAAGAAGCAATTGGGGCTATGTTAAGAGATCATTCAAAAGAATGATCAATGTTGCTCACAACCAAGCCAAGGTCAAAACAAATTATATCTACTAGATGTGGAGTCACCTCTTATCTCTAACAACTTTGATCCTCCAAATGTCTCCTCATAGGAAGAAGACCAAGTACCTAACTTTAATCATGATCTTACTCTAATCTATATTTCAATGCATGATTTGGCTAGAATAACCACATCCCCAAACAATAAAGGTTAAAGTGTAAAATAATTAACCTTTGACTTCCATCATTGATTCTTGAGCAACACCCATTATTTCATGAATCCTCTTGTCACTAAACAACCTAAATATTATATGTACACATGCTCCAGTTTTGAGGTAATGATCTAGATAATGGGGCACATTAGCATGCAAAGGAAAATGCAAGAATGTCTAAATTTATGTTGGTGACTATAATTTGTAATATAATGCATTCATCCTTATACTTGAAGCATGTGATATTGTTCTAGGTACACAATAGTTATGCACACTTGGACTTTAGAAATGTGGATGCAATTTATGGCTAAATACCTTAAATACACTCTCACAAGGCTCAAGCAAGGTCCACACACCTTATTAGCTACCATCATATGGAGAATCTATTAAAAGGAATCTAATGGGGTAATAGCCCAACTTCATTCTATACATATCATAGAATCTAATACTTAGACTCAATCATCAGAATTACATGCAATCCTCACCAAACATGCCTTAATCTTTGTAGAGCCCCATGGAATTCATATGTTCATGTTATTCAATTGTTTCTTGGTAGTACACCACATATTATTTGATTGTACTAATACCCTTTTGTGCAAAAGACTAGAATTAAACTAATCGTGCATGAATTGCTATAGGTCATGGTCATTTGATCTAGTGGCGTCACATACTCTTCTCCACTCCTAGTTCAAAAAAGGATTATTTTTTCTATTATCTATATATTTCCATGAATTAAACAAAACCACAACCAAAGATATTTTCACATTTCTTATGGTTGATAAGCTACTCAATGAATTGCATTGGGCTCACTTCTTTTCCAAAATAGATTTATGATCTTGCTATCACAATATTTGTCTTTGTGAAGAAGATATGCATAAGACCTCCATTTGCACTCATGAGGTCCATTATGAAGTTCTAGTTATGTTTTTTGGTCCTACTAATTTCCCATCTACATTCCAAAGCTTGATTCAAACAAGATTTTGGTATTCTTTAATGACATTCTTGTCTATAATAAAACTTGAAAAGAGAATCTCCTTCACCTTGATCAAACCCTCCAGCTTATTTTTCAAAAACCATTTGTGTGTAAAGTGTTCTGAGTGTTCTTTTGACAAACAAAGTTGAATATCTAGGACATATTATCTCCATCAAAGGAGTTAAGGTCAAACCTAAAAAAATGAAGATATGAGCCAAAACCCAAAACCTACAAAACTCTTTAGGGATTCTTGGGTTTTACTAGCTATTATAGGAAATTTATCAAGGGCTACAGTCAAATTAATGTTCCATCAATTATCATATTAAAGCAAACTGCATTTGTGTGGTTGAAGGCAATCAACAATAATTTTGATTTCCTTAGGCATGTTATGAGCACTATGCTGGTAGTTGTGCCACCCAACTTTTACCAAACCTTTTCCATTGAAAGTGATGCTTCAAGTACTGGCATTGGAGCCATCTTAATGCACAAAGGTCACCCGCTAGCTTTTAATAGTAAGACACTAGTCAGGGGAAATGTTGCCAAATCATCCTATGAGAAGGCAATGTTCATCATTCTTCGTATTCTCAATTAATGGAGGTGATATCTGGTGGGATACCATTTTTATATCAAAATATATCATCATACCCTCAATTACCTCTTAAAGAATGTGTATCCTCTATAAAACAACAAAAGTGAATTGCCAAATTTTTAGGCTACAATTATGAGATTATCTGAAAAAAGGGAAGGAGAATGTGGTGGCCAATACTCTTTTACAAAATTTTGAGGATCACATAACATTATGTACTATCCTTCCCTTGTGTAAGCAATCAATTTAGTTGATTAATCAACTAACGGAATTAAGAGTGGACTAATCAATTAATTGAGTTAACTAGTCAATCAAACTAGTTAAATCTAGATCAAGTCTCTAGTCCTCAAGATTGATCAAATCAATCTTGATCATTCATATATTCATCCTAAAAATCTATGAATTTATCATTCCTTTCACAAATTCATTCCTCTCTAGTCTAGCAACATAATTAATGATAATCCTTTGTCCATCTCTGAATCTTCAAATCATCATAATGATGTGGGAAAGTTTGCACACCTTGTTAAGCATCCACAATGTGTAGGCAAATCTATTCCAAGCTCTATTTGTTTAAATTTCATTGCATTGTTGTTTGTTTAAATTTCTTTTGTCACTCTAAAAATAAAATGTGAATACATTTGGCATGTTCAATGGGGCCTACCCTGCATTAAAAAAAAATGGTCGGCATGCTTATTTATGTTGATTATTGATTATTAATCTGAGTTCTGATGATTTGAGTTTGAGATCTATGACTATTAAAGGTCATAACTGGTGGCCCAAAAGAGAGGCTCTGAATTCCCATGTTGATGATCACCCTACAAAATCAAAGGTGTAATTGTCCAAGGGATATGCCCATACAAAATCAGCATACAAGCTCAAATGATAGAAACTTGTTTATACGTGACCTCAGATGCCTGCAAAATTGTGAGCCATACCTCACTGAGTCACTACCATCTAGCAATCTGTTGACAAATGGCTGAGCCCATGTAATCCAACAAGCTTGTGGGCATTCAAGATTTTTTAACTAATTCACTCTCATCACAGCAGCACACCAGACCACAAGTCTTGTCAAGTTCTTGTAAGCTTTTCATAGGAACCTGAGGAATTTTATTGTAGATGCTGCCTAATTGGGAAGACCAGAAAAAGCCTGAGCCTGCTGCAATAAAATATACTGCTAATTCATTCTGCTACATTTTTCATCTGTAATTCCATGCCATGTCAAGTGCATTGAATTTACCTATTGTGGTGAAGAAAAAGGAGACCAATGGTGTTCCAAGTATGATTTAATTTGAGAATCGGCATAATATTGTGGTTGCAAACGCATTTCAGAAGACCAAAATTATGTACTAGAATCATTCGAAACTATTTTTTTCCCTGCCCTCCATCCCTTCGAAGCACTGCGATGGAAGCCATTATTAAAGGCTTCAATGTCCCATCGGCCTCTCTGCCAGAAATTCCAGTGATGTGCCAGATTTTTACACAAAATATCGACTCATGAGATTAACCGACGTAAATCATGGCAAAAGCTAGATTAAATCTCTAGCGCTTCTACATATTCAAATTATTTCTATCATTTGTTTGGTTTCAGCCAATGAAAAATTGACTCAAACGTTGCTAAAAATAATTTGGAAAAAGATTTGAAATTATTTCTATCATTTGTTTGGTTTCCCGCCAATGAAAAATTGACTCAAACGTTGCTAAAAATAATTTGGAAAAAGATTTGGCATGCAAACAGGACCCACTTCAAAGCTGAACTTTTAACACAAACACACAAATGATAGATTTCTTAAATAGAACAACATGTAATGAGAAAAGACTATAGAGACTGAGAAACAGTAATGAAATTAACTCAGAAGAGTATTCAACATCAGTGTATGTATCACTCAATGCAAAAACAACTACACGTTATGATACTTTAGATATGCCGAAAACACAAATATATTCAATGCAAAAACAACTACACGTTATGATATTTTAGATATGCCGAAAACACAGATCTAAATTAAAGAAGTAGCAAGTTTGAGCCAGGGCACGACACACATTCTCCACAACTAAAACACAGATCCAAAAAATTTAAAACACCAAACCAATGCACAATGCAGGTTCCTCAAAAGTACAACACACAAAATGCAATACAGAGTGTATATGCTTAAACAGCTCATAGATAGATTTGTTGTGGAGGGAACAAATCAAAACACATTGATTTTTTTTTTTTTACAAAATTTCCCATAAAAAAAGTTTACCCATAAGTCAAAAGCGGAGACAAAATTTACAAGCGTAAAGAAAAGACATTGTTTTTACTGGTAGAAAATGTCAAAAAACAAATACAGCAATCAAAACAAAGCATAGCTTAAAAAATATACTTCTCAAAAGTTAGGGATTTTTCTTAGTAAAGTGATGTCCTCAAATTTCTACTGCATTGTAGCTTGACCCTTAATCCATAAAACACAATTCAAACTTCTAAACCTTAAAAAAAATGAGCTTCCATTTAACTGACAAACAGTGAACAGTGAACAGTGACCCTTAATCCATAAAACGCAATTCAAACTTCTAAACCTTAAAAAAATGAGCTTCCATTTAACTGACAAACTGTGAACTGTGAACAGTGAACAGTGAACCAAAATTAAGAGTGAACAGTGAACCAAAATTAAGAGTGAACAGTGGAGATTGTTCCCCATAAAAATACCTTGAATATCTACTTTCTCCATCATAACACAAAAAAATGAGTGTTCTTGTTTCCATCTAACTGACAAACTGTAAAACACTTCTTGAAGTAATTAAAAAAGATATTATAAACTCATTAAACTAAGCACAATTTTATCTCATTACACAAAATAAAATAAATTAAATGAGATGTAAACACAGCATAAAATAAATTAATCTTTAAATGAGATGTTGCAATAATTAAATGGTTGTGATTGAGAAATTCAAGTGTGTAAATCTTACAAATTATTCTAATTCTAATCAAAAGTCACAAAACTAAAAATTGTTGTGGCAGTCCAAACAACATAGTATGGATTAACAAAGTTTCATAATCAAACTAAAAAAATACTACAACAATATGACTTCACAACTTGATAATCAAATAGTTTGGAATGAAAAATTCCATGTCTTTGAAATTTTAAAAGTATTTTTGATTTCACTAAGAAATCATAAAACCAATCACAAAACTTGTAAATGATAAATCTAACTAAATACCTGTAACTAAATAGTTTCTTGCTATAAATTCTATAAATAAATTATAAAATTAAGAGCAAGACTTATTTTGGCAATGAGATAACTACTGATTATTTCCTCTTCTTTGAAAGCAGGTAAAGATATCAGAGAGCCTTTCTTGAAATCAGATGTAGCTGATAATCCACTATTCTCTATAAAATCTAAATAATCCACTCGTCTCTGCAACCTGACTTGTAATCGCATTGTACTGTTGTTTGTCTGTCAGCTTGACTTGTAAATTTTGAGTAATCAAGTATTCTTGATGTATCAATCTGACTTGTGAAGTCTGGATAATACTCCACTCTCTGTCTATCAAAAGCACTTGCACCATGTGAAACGCCACCTCGATCCAACCAAGGTTGAGTAGACATTGATAACGCTGAAGAAAACATGGGTAAAATTGGAGAAGATGTAGGGAAAGCTAGTTGGGATCGTAGAGGGTTAACATTAATATTCTCTGAAGGAGGAACATATGATCCAACAATTGTAGACTGATGAGAATAAGGAGCAAGATATTGTTGTTCCCATTGTTGAGGGGCAGGAATTATGTTGGGATTAATATTGTGTTCAAAAAAATTTAACTGTTGTTGCTGTTGTCCATACTGGCTCTGGTTCAATTCTTCAGTATGTCGTTGTTGCTCTGGATAATTTAACTCTCTTGTCCACGACAACTGTGGATGATAATAATCATCCCTAGTTCTTCTATATAAATATGGATTAGACAAATAATTAAAATCTTCATGATGTAATCCAGTAGGATGCCCATACCCAAGCTCAGAATCTAGCCATCTCCTACGTTTTGTCTCAGCATCTTCTAACTCAGGCTCCTCTATTACTCGTTTTGACCTTGTGGATTGTTCATCAGTGCTCTTATCTTTGGCATATTGTTTACCACCTAAAGTAAAATGACCATTGCAAATAAGACATTTGTACCTTGCCTGTAAAACATTTGAAGAGTTGTTGTCGAAGTATCTGAATTTGGTATTGGGTTGAAGGCATGTAGGACAGGTCGGCTTAGCTCTTGAGTTCTTTAAAGCTTTTCTCAACTCTTCATATCTCGCCATCTTATTCACAGGTTCCGGAAGACGAATCTTGTAATTCCAAGGAATCTGAGAGGATTGATCAATAACGGCTTCAGGAAAGTGATCTCTTATAATCTGTAATACATTCTCATCCATCATGATAAGCCACAAATTTTTGCTTGTTATACTTTTCACTGTAGCAGAAAACAATCTATTGAAATAACTCTAACTTCACTACCATAAAGTAGTCATGGCTTGATGCTTGATTTTATTAATAGAATATTTTCAAAATGAAAGAAAATCCAAGAATTTTAAAACAGTAAAGAAGAAAAGAAGAAAAGACCACTTTATGCTTGCTTTATGATTTATTAATTGAATGTTTTAAAAATGAAAGAAAATATAATTGTTTTAAAATAGTAAAATAGAAGATAAAAATGTTTTAAAAATGAAAGAAAATCCAATTGTTTAAAGCAATTAAAAAGAAGAGAAGAAAGTTTTTTTGACTTTGACAACTAAGAGAAGAAAGTTTTTTTGACTTTGACAACTAAGAGGTTGTTTCCTAAGAAAGTTTTTTTGACTTTGATAACTAAGAGGTTGTTTCCTATCAAGAAAATAAAAAAGGCAGAGAAGAAAGCTTTTTTGACTTTGACAACTAAGAGGTTGTTTCCTACCAAGAAAATAAAAAAGGAAGAGATATGATATGAGACTGGGAGTCTGGGTCCATATTTTATTTAAAAATGATATTAATAGACGTGACTTTTAAAAAATCTTATTTTTTAATTTTTAAAAAATGTCTTAAAATGTTATATTTAAAAAAGGAAAGAAAAAAGGACCACTTTACTGTTGCTTTATGACTTATTAATTTTGAATGTTTTAAAAATGAAAGAAAATCTACTTGTTTTAAAAAAGTAAAATAGAAGAGAAGAAAGGATCACTTCAGACTTTCTTTTGAATGTTTTAAAAATGAAAGAGAATACAATTGTTTAAAAGCAATAAAATAGAAGCTAACTACCTTTTTGACAACTAAGAGGTTGTTTCCTATTAAGAAAATAAAAAAAACAAGAGATATGATATAAGATTAAGTCCATATTTTATTTAAAAATGATATTAATAGATGTGAATTTTAAAAAATCTGATTTTTTAATTTCTAAAAAATGTCTTAAAATGTTATAAATTCATATATTCATTTATAAACAATTTTAAAAAATAGAATATTTAATTTAATATTCAAAACACATAAATCAAGAAAGTGAAAATATGAAAAGTAAATAAAAAAATGAATTGGTAGATTTTAAAGTTTGTACACAAATCGAATCTATTAAAATTTATTACTAAATTATAAGCCCAAAATAATAAATAATGATTCAAATAATCTTAGATTTTAATTTTTTAAACATTCTAAATTAATATATTCATTTATATGAGAAAAATTAAAGTAAAAAATAAAATACATAACAAGTTAAAGTGATAGTAAAAAAAAATCTAACTAAAAAATAGTATATTCTTGTATATAAAAAATATTTAGAAATAAATGAAAATTCAAAGCATGATATATAATTATGGAAAACATAAAAAGTTATTTTATCAACTTCAAATGTAAAATTATGAAAAAGATGTTTTGCATTAAAACAAATATTATATTTATTATTGTAATCTTGACAAGGAAAAAATCATTAAAAAAATTTTATATTTTAATTTTCTAAAAAAATCATACAAAATTTTCCAAAAAAATCACTCAAAACAAATATTATATTTATTATTATTGTCAAGAAAAACTTATTAGACATGAATCAAATAAGGAAAAAATAATTTATTTTTTTTAAAAGAGGGTAAAATTTATTAATTTAGAGAAATCTTAAGTACAATGCTAGAAGGGCAACTGCCCCCAGAAACTATAGATTGTTTGTCATTGATTGAAAGGAAGCTAGGTCTGTGGAAATCGCTTCCTACACTAATCTAATGAGAAAAGAAGAGTACAAATTCATTTTAACCTTTATAATTACAGAATGTTTAATACAACAACAGAGATATTGCAACAACAAACAACATAAGAATGTAAGACAGAAGAAGAGAGATACAAGATATACGTGGGGAAAACCCTTATTGGGTGAAAAACCCCACACTCCAAAACCTGCACAATGTATTATCAAAACTGTAATGGTTTACAATACACTTGCAATGCAAGCTCCTAAGAGTTTTCGACACTCATATCTAGAGACAAACTGGCAGCATAACAACACCTATTAATCACCTTTTGTTTCTCCTCACCAAGCACCTTCCTATATTGAAGTTTTCAAGGCAAAACTGAACATATCTTGGAATGGACATCCAACTTGGCCTCATGGCCCAAAACCCATGCTTAGGGACACTTGTCCAACACTACAGCATGGTCATGACACTTGTTATATCACCCCACCCCAAAATGGTCACCTATTTCCAATTTGGGCAATGACAGCTGTCATAGAATCTGTCATAGTTGTCATAACTTACAGTTGTAAGAGAATCTATCATACATAGGCTATAAATAGCCTATTCTCTTACAACATGACATAACCCTCCTTGGGGCACCCAAAGATGCCTTCTTCCAAGATGCCTTGTGACACATGTCTTCACCTATCATAGAACCTTCTATTTCTGACTCTTACATGTCATAAAACTGTCATAGGAATCTGTCATGACCGTTTCAGTCAATATTCCCTTACATAACATCCAAGATGCCGACACATGATAAAATATTCCTACCACTAAGTGGGACACCTATCTCCTCATGTGAGGACAAAATTACATGTGGTCATATGCCATGTAGGATGACACATCACCGTGTCGACTCCCACAATATGACAACATAGGATTTGCATCCAATTAATACAATAGGCAATAAATAAATAAATATAATGTAAAAATACAAGGAATTATCAAGGTTGAGACACCTTAATTCCAACATTGATGTCAAAGTGTCTTGATGGTGATCATTAGGTTATCAGGAGTTGATGAGTTGACGAGCTCATTGTTGTTTGGTATAGTTCACAGAGGTGGATCTTTGATGTACTATTATGGTGTTCAGGATGTCATTAGGATGCCCTTATTCATGATATTGCACAAGGAGTTGGATGCCAAATACTATGTTGATCTTTGACCTCAGGATGTTTTCACTTCATGATAAGATATGCATGATGAATGGTGTTTAGGATGTCTTCATGGTGATGTTAAATTGTTGCCTTGTCTCAAATACTATATGCTCTTTGTTTTCCCTCAAGTGTAATTGGTGTCCTGAATCTCTGTTGAAAATAGGGTTGAATCTATGTTGAAGATAGGGTTGAAATCCTTGTTGATTTAAGTCCTTAAACCCTAGAGAATCCATTAAACCCTAGTCTTTCTAATTTAGCTGTATCATTGAATGGGTTCATTCACTGCTTTAGTGTTGTCTATGTCTGAGTTTTTTGATTCACTAATTTTTTAGTGTCCTAATTCCTAAAACCATGTTCCTAAATCTTTTTATCCTAAGCCTACTTGGTTTTATCCCTAATGCAACGTCGCATTCTCTTTTTAAACCCTTCTTGGAGCCCATCATATAAGTGTTACTTTTGTTTTATTTTTATGTTGAGCTGCAGTCATAGGTCACTATTCAACTTAAGTGACCAACAAATGGGTTGTTTATCATGACCTAACCGGCCCCTCCATGTAGTGCCACCGAACCCTTCGGTCATCCTCTGTGTGATCGGGCGCCAAATGCAAATCGAGGGCTCAGTTTTAATTATTCGATGGGCGTGACTATTATAATCAATGGTTGTTGTTTAAACTTAGACTCCTCTCCCTCGAGCATGCACATTGATGTGCATTAGAACGTCATATGTTGGTGACTGCAAGATAAGGTGTTTCATAAGGCTATTTTTAGCCACTTAAAAGGAAGAATCTCTTGGAGATTTAAAAGCATTATTTTAAGGAGATTTTTTTCTATTTTAAAACTCCTTTGTGGCATTGAAGGCAAAAAGATGGTGTTTACTTGTTTTTTTCTAAAATGGGCACCTTTTTAGTGGATACTTAAATTCTTTATGGAGATAAGGTGTTTTTAATGTTTTCTTTTCTTGTCTTCATGAATAGGAGTTTTGGAGAGTGGGTCTGAAGATAAAAGAGAATTATTATTTTCTCTGACAGGGCTGAAGGAATTAAAATTATTGAAGATTTTTAATGCAATGTGGTGGATACCTTTTATGGTTTTATTTTTAAAAATGGGAGATGGAATATGTAGACAAGAGGAAAATGAAAAGACTTTTATTTTTAATGAAATTACAGGTTCATTATGGATTTGATTTGAGGACTGATATATGTAGCATTGAAAAAAAAATTTGGTGAGGTATTTGAAGAGAAAATCAGGTGAATCAAGTGATTAAAAAGGTAAATATTTTGTCTGAGAATTGAGAGATGTATGAGATGTAAATGCAGGGGTGAATCAAGCATAGGATGAAGACATTATGCAGCAAATTTACAAAGTGAATCATGTCTAGTATGAAGACAATATCTAGCTGATTGTGCATCGATACTAAGAAGGAAGTGCAGATTGAGCTGAGTGTGATTGCAAGGGGATATGCAAGTTCAGTGATTTATATTGAAATAGAGAAACCCTCTGTACTCTTTGTGTTATTCTGAGATTGCATGTTTTGCTAGTGAGGTACATTGTAGCCAGTGAGGCTTGCATGGTCAGTGAGGCATGTTTGTTGCCAATGAGGCATGGTTGTTTGTCAGTGAGACAATTGTTGTAATCAGTGAGATTTTCTTCGCTAGTGAGGTACAATAAAGTGAACTTTTAAGAGTGATTTTTTATCCCTTTGAGGGTTTTCCACTCATCAATTATGTGTCTTGTTTTGTCTTGATGGTTTGTCAATTTGCATATAATACATTTTTGTGGTTTAAGTCTCTTGTACAATTTGGTATCTTTATGATTCTTTCAAAATCAAATATCCATGATGTTTGAAGTGATTTTAACAAGTTTATATGGTTGAATTGAAGAGAGTTTAAAATCAAATTTGGATTGAAATTAGACCACTAATTCATCCCCCCCTCTCAGTGGTCCTATACTCCAACAAGTGGCATCAGAGCCTTGGGTTGCTTGTTGAAAGTTTAATCAACTTAGGAGATCCTAATAGTGGAGTACTATGGGAAAGTGTAGAAGAAATAAGGGTAGGAGAAATGCCAAGTCACATATTGGTCAAAAGGCACCATTTATACCAAACTCAAATGTTGATCTACAATCCATTGATAGAAATGTCTCACAAGTTGAGTCAGGTATTAAATTAGAGGAAGATTTTTCTAAAGTTCCTTTCTTTGATGGTTCAGATTTCTCTATTTGATATATTAGAATGCAAGCCTATCTATCTTCTTTAGGAAATGGTGTGTGGATGTTAGTTGAGAATGGGTATTTTATTTCCTCTCAATCACCTAATACTACAAGTAATAAAGAGGCTTATGAATGTAATCATATAGCAAAGAAGGCTATTCCATCCGTATTATCTAATGAAGTTTCTTCTGAAGTTATCCATTGTGAAACTGCTCAGGATGTGTGGAAAGAGTTAATTAGAATATATCAAGGTGATGCACTTGAAGAAGAGGACAACTTGGTGTCTGGGGAAAGTGACAATAAAAGGAGACATTCACATGAAGGAGATGGGGTCCAATCTGATCTAGAAGAAGGAGACCTCTTTGTGGGTGAAGATGACTATGAACAGGAGTATGATTAACAGGAGTGTGAGGTTGATATAGAAGGTGAACTCTTGTGTGCTCTAGATACAATCAAGCAACTCAGAAAAGAGAACCAGAAATTAAAAGACAAACCTCAACAAGAAAAAGACTCCAAGGACAAGGTATGTTTAGATATTGCAAAAGTTTCTTTAGAGCTTGAAGAGACAAATAAACTTATTATTAGCCTAAAGGCAGAGATAGAAGAAGCAAAAAGGATAGTTGATTTTACAAAATCTAATCTTGAAGTCCAAACTAATGAATGTTTAAAACTAGAGATAGAAATAGTCTCTTTGAGAAAGGAATTGGAAAAGGCATCTTCTAAGTTGCAAAAGAATTTACAATTTGAAAAGAGTACTGAATGCTTAAATGACATGTTAAGCAAACAAAAATGTCATAAGGATACTACACCTACCTAAGATATGAAGAAGGGAAGACTTCTAAAGTTAGAAATACACCAAGGAAGAAGATAGACCTGAATTATCACTCTGCTACTCATGAGGACAAGAAGAAGAGAGAAGATAAAATTGTTGATAAAGGAAGAAGGACAAATAGGTTCTCAAGACCTTCATCTATCAAGCAATACCATTCAATAAGGTACAACTACTCTCAGTTCCATGGTTATTGCTGTTCATGTCATGTTTATGGTCATAGAGGTAGAGACTATAGAACTCATTCAAGAAATGGCTTTGGATGGAATAAGGATAAGAATTCTTATAGTTTGTCAAATCAGGACTATAACAATGTTTGTTATAACTGTAATAAAATTGGTCATATAGCAATAAATTGTTGGGTGCATGGAAGTACTCTTGGAATATCAAGAAATTATCATCTCTCTAGTCTAGATAGTAATATCATATGATATAGAGGTAAAAATCTTAGACATAGAGAACATTATTGCAAAAGAAACCTTGTGAAGCCACCTAATCATAATAAGAGAGCAAACATGTCTAAAAAATCTTGGAAAAGGAAAGAACCTGAGAAAGTTTGGAGGAGGGAACATGAACAAAAATAGAAAGAAGAACCTAATCTTGTGCATGCTACACAAGAAACATTAGTGAATGCATAATCAGTAGTATGAGGTAAGAGGGAGTTGAGTTTTGATGCTATGTTCAAACCCCATAGATAACAATCAAAAGTTTGTGTTTCTATAGTGTTTTTATTAGCAAAATGTCAAAGTTTTGTTCATAGTTTATGCATGATAGAGTGAGTACAGTGCATTAATGGTAGTTAATAGTGTTTTGGGATTGAAGAATAGTTTGTGTTTGCACATCTGAGTGGTATATTGGAAATCCTTCAACATGTTGTTGTAGTGTGAAGTCTCTCATGATAGATAAAGGCAGATAAAAGAGTGCAATGTTGTCTTTCCTCACATAATCAACCTAATGATCCTAGTCAGTGATAGTAAGGGGTGTGATTCTTCACTTAGTTCATGGTGTAGTTCTTGATGTTGATGCTTCATGATATTGGTGGCAAGGTGACAAAATTGTGTTCATGGTTTTTTCTTTACAGATTTCTTCAATGCAAATCTTTATTGTTGTTTACCTTAAGAAATTAAAGATCATATTATTGATGGTTGAAGTACATATGGAGTTTCTTGGTTTACTTTGCTAAGGTTTCTGTGTTGGTCACAGTTGATAACATTGTATTTGCATTTCACAATTGGCACTTTCTTTTGAGGGTTTTGGTGCATATTGGTAATATTGTTGTTTGTAATCTGTCAGTTGGTCATTTGACAATGCCTTGGAATGCCTTGACAGTTGGTTGATATCTCAACTCTTGCTTGAGACATTGGTTCTTTGACAATGATTTGTTGCTGCATGGATTGCACTAAAGATAATTCATGGTTTGGAATCTTTGTGACAGTGTCTTGGAAGCTTCTAGCTTGTGCACAGTTGTAGACAATTGCACTTTGATGCTTAACTTGATAATTGTTTATTGGATTTGACAGTTCTTATATGTTTCAATATTTTCAGTGTTATTCTCCTAATGGTGATTGAAGATCAAATTGTGAAAGAGTATCATTCTATTTTCATTAGTGCTAACATGTGGATAGTGAGTTTAGGTTCAGGACAGAGTTTGGAATAGTGTACCATGTCTGGATCATAAGTGGTTATGTGTGAAATGTATAGTTTGGGAAAGTACTACTCATTTTTCATGATACTATCCAGTTATATGTGGAATCTCATCCCATATCCTACACCATGATGTCTCTGTCAGAGGGTTCATTATGACAAATGGGGGAGAAATGTCCTTACTAATAGATGACTGCAATCTTGTGTGTTTCAAATCTCTGCTTGATAGTGACAAATCATAGTGCAAGACAATGAAGACCACAAATTAGAGTCTTGCTCCAAGATAATCATATACTTATATAGTTATTTATGTTTTTACAAACAATGCCTTTGCTTGGGGATAATTAGTGTTGACAGGGAATGAAGCTTGAAAGTGGATATCACATGCTAACATATTTTACAATTTTCATTTGTTTGATGATAGGTTGGTTTCAGTATAGTGTACTGTGTAGCTTATGTTTGGTGACTGTTACTTTTCAAAATGGGTATCATTGTTTCATTGATCAAAGACAGTCTAACAGTATGGTAAAGTCATGTGTATTTGCTCTCATTCATTTATGGATCTTTACCTTGTTCATTGTTTCTTCTATGTTTTTGGGATAGTCAATGTTTTTCATCTCAATGGTCTGTATGGGTACTGTGACTTTACCAAAATATTAAGTCCTCAGTCACAACCACAAGTGTTGTTACAGGGATTTGATGACAATAAATCAGTAGTGATAAGTGTTGGGTACTACATATTTTATCCATTTCTCACAAGTGCAGTGATAAGATATCTTTTTGAAGTGATGCATCCATCTTTCATAGTGTAGTGCTGGCTTTAATGATATTATCTCTGACAATAACAATTCTTTTCTTCTTTCCTATCTAGACAGTGGAACATGTGTTTCATGCAACCATTAGTGTGATGATTTTGTCAAGAACATGTTATATGATCTCTGACAATAGATTACAATGCTATAATGCTTGTGTTTCAAGTATCCTTTCTCAGTATTTCAAAAAGTGCTACATCATAGGGGGAGTTGTGCAAACTTTGTCAATTGATATCAAAAGGGGAGAGAGAAATTGGAGTGGTTTTTGCCATCAATGACAAAGGGGGAGATTGTAGATTGTTTGTCATTGATGTCAAAGTGTCTTGATGGTGATCATTAGGTTATCAAGAGTTGATGAGTTGATGAGCTCATTGTTGTTTGGTATAGTTCACAGAGGTGGATCTTTGATGTACTACCATGGTGTTTAGGATCTCAATAGGATGCCCTTATTCATGATATTGCACAAGGAGTTGGAATCCAAATACTATGTTGATCTTTGACCTCAGGATGTTTTCACTTCATGATAAGATATGCATGATGAATGGTGTTTAGGATGTCTTCATGGTGATGTAAAATTGTTGCCTTGTCTTAAATACTATATGCTCTTTGTTTTCCCTCAAGTGTAATTGGTGTCCTGAATCTCTGTTGAAAATAGGGTTGAATCTGTGTTGATGATAGAGTTGAAATCCTTGTTGATTTAAGTCCTTAAACCCTAGAGAATCCATTAAACCCCAATCTTTCTAATTCATTTGTATCATTGAATGGGTTCATTCACTGCCTCAGTGTTGTCTGTGTTTGAGTTTTTAATTCACTAATTTTTAGTGTCCTAATTCCTAAAACCATGTTCCTAAATCTTTTTATCCTAAGCCTACATGGTTTTATCCCTAATACAAATTCTCATTCTCTTTTTAAACCCTTCTTGGAGCCCGTCATATAAGTGCTACTTTTGTTTTATTTTTGTATTGACCTACAGTCACAGGTCACTATTCAATGAATGGGTTGTTTACCATGACCTAACCGGCCCCTCCACCTAGTGTCACCGAACCCTTCTGTCATCCTCTATGTGATTGGGCGCCAAATGCAAATTGAGGGCTCAGTTTTAATTATTCGATGGGCGCGATTACTAAAATCAATAGTTGTTGTTTAAACTTAGACTCCTCTCCCTCGAGCATGCACATTAATGTGCATTATAACATCATTTGTTGGTGAGTGCAAGATAAGGTGTTTCAAAGGCTATTTTTAGCCACTTAAAAGGTAGAATCTCTTGGAGATTTAAAATCATTATTTTAAGGATATTTGTTTTCTATTTTAAAACTCCTTCATGGCATTGAAGGCAAAAAGATGGTGTTTACTTGTTTTTTTCTAAAATGGGCACCTTTTTAGTGGAGACTTAAATTCTTTATGGAGATAAGGTGTTTTTAATGTTTTCTTTTCTTGTCTTCATGAATAGGAGTTTTGGAGAGTGGGTCTGAAGATAAAAGAGAATTATTATTTTCTTTGACAGGGCTGAAGGAATTAAAATTATTAAAGATTTTTAATGCAATGTGGTGGATACCTTTTATGGTTTTATTTTTGAAAATGGGAGATGGAATATGTAGACAAGAGGAAAATGAAAAGACTTTTATTTTTAATGACATTTTAGGTTCATTATGGATTTGATTTGAGGAATGATATATGTAGCATTGAAGACATTTTTTGGTGAGGTTTTTAAAGAGAAAATACAGGTGAATTAGGTGATTAAAAAGGTAAATATTTTGTCTGAGAATTGAGAGATGTATGAGATGTTTTTGCAGGGGTGAATCAAGCACAGGATGAAGACATTATGCAGCAAATTTACAGAGTGAATCATGTCCAGTATGAAGACAATATGTGGCTGATTGTGCAGAGATACTGAGAAGGAAATGTAGATTGAGTTGAGTGTGATTGTAAGGTGATATGTAAGTTTAGTTATTTGTATTGAAACAAAGAAACCCTCTGTACTCTTTGTGTTATTATGAGATTGTATGTTTTTCTAGTGAGACACATTATAGCCAGTGAGGCTTGCATGGTTAGTGAGGCTTGTTTGTTGCCAGTGAGGCATGGTTGTTTATTAGTGAGACAATTGTTGTAATCAAGGAGATTTTCTTAGCTAGTGAGGCACAATAAAGTGAAATTTTAAGAGTGGTTTTTAATCCCTTTGATGGTTTTCCACTCATCAATTCTATGTCTTGTTTTGTCTTGATGGTTTGTCAATTTGCATATAATACATTTTTGTGGTTTAAGTCTCTTGTACAGTTTGGTATCTTTATGATTCTTTCAACATCAAATATCCATGATGTTTGAAGTGATTTTAACAAGTTTATATGGTTGAATTGAAGAGAGTTTAAAATCAGATTTGGATTGAAATTAGACCACTAATTCACCCCCCTCTTAGTGGTCCTGTACTCCAATAGAAACCACAAAAAGACAGAAAAAAACACAATCATCACAACCAAACAAACTAGAACCAGGAAAATATGCCCCACCCACAAGCCCCGAATAGGGACTTCAGCTAAACTTACATATCTTCTGAAATCAACCTTTCCAAATTTTGAACCCTATCTTGGGACAATGCATCCCAACCACTAACATTCCAATCATTCCCTTGTTCTGAAGCCCACTTATCCAAGCAATCAGCCACAAGGTTCCATTCCTGAGGGACATGGACAAAAGAAACAAAGTCCATCGAATGACTCAACCAGACAATCTATTGAACCACTAATGCTAGTTGCCATTGCACCCCATCCACCATTTGCTCATTCAGCAGGTTAATCACAATCTAGGAATCAAATTCACAAATAACCTTGTGCCATCCCAAAGCACACCCTCTTTCTAAAACATTAAGAATGGCAAAGCCTCCATAAAATTATTAGTTTGTTGCCCCTTATAGATAGAAAAGAAGAAAAGGATAGCTCTAGAGCTATCCCTTCCTAATCCCCCAATCCCAACATGACTAGGGTTCTCCCTGGAAGATCCATCTGTATTAATCTTAAAAATACCTAGAGGTGGAGGGGACCATCTTCTATCTCTCTAAATATTACTCTTAGAATGGCTCCTTTTCTTGGACCAGGAAGAACATGAGCCTCAAACAACTAAACCCAAATTTTGAGCCACTTGCAAATCATCAATGTCCAACTCTGCAAAAAGATCACACTTAGCTGCTAAAGTCTCCTGAAGCATACTAAGAATCCTCTGCCACACCTGCTAGACATCTAACTTCCTCCCCTGAAAAATCCTTCGATTCCTTTCCAGCCAAAGCTGCCACAAAATGAAAGACAGACCAATATTCCAAGCCACCTGCATATAAGAAGCCTTAGCTGGGAGCCTACTCATACCTCTCCAAAAATCAATCAAAGAATAAGTGTGGACACATGCCTACTTCCAAGCACCCCACCAAAGATGCCAAATCTCACGAGCCAAGGGGCATTGGAAAAACAAATGTGCCTGACACTCCTCACCACTATTGTAAAGGAAGCACAAAGAAGGGCCCTGAAAACCCCTCTTCTTCAGGTTATCCCAAGTGAGACAACAATTTTGAGCAACCAACCAAAGGAAGTAATTACATTTAGGCCATCCAAACTTATTCCACACTAGCTTCCACCAAGGAGAATCCATCTTCCCAAACTTTTGCCTATCCAACTCTCGATAGCCAGAGGCAACTGAATATAGACCTTTCAGATTAGGACTCTAGGCAAGGGAATCTCTCTCCCCTAGAGAACTACAAACACGACCAACAAGAATCTTAGACAACTCCTCCCATTCCACCAATAACCCCCCTAGTGGCCATTCAGACAAAGCTTTCCATTTGTAAACCTCCACTTGACCCAAGCATTGAACTAATTTGAAATGCTCTACACAACACCACCCTGCATCTAGAAAGAAGTTGCACAAGGGTTATAGGTGTGGGTACATAGACATTATAGGTAGGTCTCCATCCTAGGAATCATGCCAAAATAGGGCCTCAGATCCCCTATTACAAATCCAAAACAACCCCTACTTAATTAAATTAGATCCCCTTTTAAGAGTGCTCTAAATCATAGACCCCTTACTAGAGAGGTAGATCCTTGGAACATCAACAAACTCGACACCCCCATATATTTATGGTTAAGAATCTTGGCCCAATCCTAATCTTGACAAGTACACCATCTCCAATGCAACTTAGTTGCCAAGACCTGTCCAGTAAGATTAGCCTCTCGAAGGCCAAGACCCTCCTCATGTTTCAGCCTACAAATAGATTCCCACTTGACAAGACTCCACTTTGAAGACTCCAAATTACTAGCCCATAAGAATTGTCTAGAGAGAGCTTCAAATTCATTAATGAAGCTAGGAGAAGCCCCTAGGACAAAGCACCAATAAATAGGGAGAGCTTGAATCACAGACTTTAATAAAGTCATTCTCCCAGCTGAGGAAAGCCATCTATAAGTCCAATGAGTAACTTGCTTCTGAAACTTGTCTAAAATATACTACCAAAATCCCCTAGACAAGGAGCTAATATTGATGGGGATACCGAGATAAACAAGAGGGAGGGCCCCAATCTGGAATATAAGAATCTTGCAATCCTAGTCTGAATAAGATGGGTATTAAAGAAGAAGATGGAGGACTTGTCTTCATTAATCTTCTGACCTAAAATAGCCAAATAAATATCCATAGCCTTTCTGAAGTTAGCCACCTCATTGACCTTGGCTAAACCCATCAAAGCCATGTCATCAACAAACTGTAAATGAGAGTGAGGAGGCAAACTATTGCCCCATGTCCATCCATGAATCAAGCCCTGACCCACATGAGATTTTATGAGTCTTCCTAATCCTTCAACCAAAAGGATAAACAAGTATGGTAATAGAGGGTCTCCCTACCAAAGGCTTTTAGTAGCTCCAATCAGTGCGTTGGGCTCACTATTAATAAGAATAGAAAAATAAGTTGATGTAACACAACTCATAACCCAATCAACCCACTCATTCCCAAAACCAAATGCCATTAGGACCTTACAGAGAAAAGTCCATTTGACTCTATCATAAGCTTTGGCCATATCCAACTTAATGAACATAGCTTTCTCCTTGGAAATTGCCATGGAATGAATAGCCTCTGATGCCACAATAACCCCATCAAGAATTTTCCTACCATCCACAAATCCACCCTGCTCATCTGAAATCAGCCTATTGAGCCAAGGTTTAATTTTTTATGCAATTATTTTCCTGATGATCTTATAGACAACATTACATAAATCTATTAGCCTAAAGAGATTCAACAAGTTAGCTCCAATAGTCTTCTAGGAATAAGAACCAGGAAAGTAGCATTCAAAGCTTTCAATATTTTCTTTCTCCTTTGTGACTCTCTAACCACCTTAAGAAGATCAAATTTGATAATCTCCCAAAATTCCTAAAAGAACTCAACCAGAAAGCCATCCGGCCCAGGGGCCTTCCCTTTTTTCATTTGAAACACTACCCTCTCCAACTCAATCACAGATATGGGACTAAATATAGCCTCATTCATCTCATTAGTCACCATAGAAGGGATACACTCCAGAACCTTATTTTCCTTAATAAATGTAGAGGGAGAGTCCTCTGTAAATAGAGCTGAGAAGAATTGAGATGCCTCTGCATAAATTTCCCGACCAGAGGACAGTAGAACTGCTTGGGAGGACACCAAGGAAGAAATCTTGTTCCCATATCTCCTGTCTTTGATGGTACTATGATTGAAAGAGGTATTTATATCTCCTTCCTAGAGCTAGCCAATCCTCACCTTTTGCTTCCAAAAAATTTCCTCCCGCAATTCCCATTCCACCAACACCTTCAAGGCTTTTGTTTCCTCTTGGAGTCTCTCCATAGTGAGGCCTAAGTCCCTAATCTGGCAAGAAATCAAATCCACCTGAGATTGAGCAGCTGCCTTAGCATGAAAGATGTTACCAAAATATTGTCTATTCCATTTCTTAAGCTGAAACTTCACATAATGTAACCTTTTAACAAAAGAGTACATAACAGTACCATGAGCTAGCTTTCCTACATTCCACCAACCAACCATCAAGTCCCAAAGAGAAGGATCTCTGAGCCACATCAGTTGAAACTTAAAGGAAGGATACTTAGTTGATCCATACAAAGAGGTTGGAAGTTTAATAGGCTAATTTGGTCTGATCCCTGCCAATCTAGAATCTCTAAACTCGTAGCCCAATTGCTACCTATCCAAAAACTAGAAACCAAAAGCCTATCTAGCCTTTCAGAGATACAATCTGCCCCACATCTTTTGTTACTCTATGTAAATAAACCATTGGAGGGCTTTACATCAACAATAAGGCCCAAAATATTATAACTAAACATTTTAGAAGAAGAATCCAATCTATCTAAACCCCCCTTCTTCTCATCTAAACTAATAATTGCATTAAAATCCCTAGCCATTATCTAGGGAAAGAATGGGGCTAAGGACCTAATATACCATATGTGAGACCAAAGAGAAGACTTTCCCTGAGCATCAACTAGGGCATAACATTGGTGAAAAGAATAGCTTCACCAGAATCATAACTAGTCACCACTAGTGACATAGAGAATCTACTAGAGATCCACCAGAGAGGAGAAATCTTGCATAGGTCCCATAAGAAAACAACTCCACCAGCACTGTCCTAGGCCCCAATCACTACCACTAACCTCTAACCCATAAATTAGTAGTTATGTTGGACATACCTTCTACCAACAATTCTTGAATGAAAACCAAATTAGGAGAATGAGCATGAAGCAAATCACGAACAACCTTTTGTCTAGGTATGTTGTTCAACCCCCTTACATTCCATGAAAGCACAATCATTTGTGAGAATTAGTAAAGTGGGAATCAATGGTTTTAACCAACCCTGAATCCACCAAATTCTCACCTATCAACTTAACTTTCTCCTAATCCTTCTTGTTGTGATGTTCACAACACGCCCCATTATGCTCCTTAGCAAAATGGGGACCCCTGCTGATGTTTTGCTTTTTGCTTCTGCTTGTGTTTGTCTGCTTTCTGGCGGTTTAGTAAAAATGAGTCAGGTGCATCATCATCATGATATTCGATGAGGTAGGTCATCATCATGAGGTTAGTTTGTCAAAGTTCATATTTTGTTTCTGTGACCTCATATTTAGAAAGAGCTTGAAATTCCATGCAGGTTTGCCTTTTACTTCACTTAAAAATTCGTCCATATGTGGAAGTTATGCACAGTCAAAGTTTTGGTCAAACCTGATAATTGCAAGTGATCATCATTTTTTTTCATGTTGTCAAGGTCATCATGATCTTGGTCTATCACTCGATAAAAATCATGCAGTTGCAATATCTGGACGTCAATCTTAGGTGGTAGTGCCCTTTACCCGTCAAATGGCCTTATGCGCATCGTGAGCATCATGATTTTAGGAGGGTCATATTTTATAAACTCGGTTTTGCTGTAAGAAGACATCATCATCATATTTGAAACCCCCCCCCCCCCCCCCCGATAATATCCTGAGGTTCAAATATCCGGACGTCAACTTTAAGTCATAGTAAGTTTTCCCCTTCAAGCGGTCTTTTGTATCGCGAGCATCATGATATTTATACATCGCCTAATATTATAATATCATGCTGATATTATAAGATCACCCTGACTTAGAAAATCCACCATCGGCATATTTGCATGCGCATGTTATAATCCTATCGGAGGGTCATCATCATGATATTTGCTGAAATTCGCTAAGATGATGATGATGTCTTCATATCCTCTTGATCTCCTTTTTGCAATATCATGATGATCACCCTATCTTTTAAGAAGAAGGTGATATTCCATTCCTCAACAGCATGATCATATTTTGAATATCACCCTAGCGCTAACCTGATGATGACCTCAACTCATCCTTATGCTCCGAAGATGAAATATGATGGTTACGTCATCATGATAATTTGATGAGGAGGATCATCATATTTTTTATCCTGTCATATTGTCGAGATCATCATGATCTTGTTTGTTCACCCGACATTTCGTAAAGTCCTCCTGCCGAGAAATACAACCTTTTGCAAATATCCTGATGATCATCATCATCACATTTCCCTTCGGCAGGATATTTTCCAAAACATGATCCGGTTAGCGAAACCTCCTGATGACGTCATGTTCTAAGTTTAACAAAGGCTCCGGATATCATGATGACGTCATCCCGATCTGATAAACGAAGAAGCTAATATCCTGATGATCATCATCATCACATTTCCCTTCGGCAGGATATTTTCCAAAGCACGATTCGGTTCGCGAATATGATGATGACGTCTTATTCTAAGTTCGACAAAAGCTGCAAATATCCTGATGATCATCATCATCCTGATCTTTCGAGAGGGTTGCCTTGGCCGCAAAGGGGTCGTATTACATTCATCATCCTGATCATGCTCCTTAGGTGACCCGATATCACAATTATCCCCTGATCTTAACTGAACATGATGATGACGTCATCTTTTGCATTTTAATGAAGCCCGAATATGACGATGACGTCACCATCATTTTCCTTTCCTCAACAGCAGGATCATATTCCATATCCTCCTTTTCTCCTTCAACATGATGATGATGATGATGATGTTGTTCTTTTCCCCATTACACAGAAGCGAAACATCCTGATGATGTCATCTGGACCTTCAGAAGGGAAAGCATCATATTTCCAAAATATCATGCAGATGAAGAGAATATCGGCCAACAGGTTTTTTGACACGCCGATAGCGATAGTCATGCCGATGGGCGGGAAATGAAGCGGTGGAGTTTTAAACCATTTTTTTTGGCGCCCGTGGCATTTTTTCGGTCAGCGATGGTTGACCCGATGGGTTTTGAGCGGTCTGAATGCGTTTTGAACGCGTTTTGAGAGTATTCTGGATCCGATTTCCACAATTTTGTGCAGTCACCTGGGTTTAAACAATTATTTTAATTTCCTACTGTTTATGTGATAGATGAAATACTTATTGCTTGTCTTGTCTTGCAGGCTTGCAGTTGAGGAAGCAGCTGGAAAGTCAACACAGTGACCTCATGGAGGAAGGAAATCCGATCTCAGGAGCAGGAAGATAAGGATGAAGTGCGAAAAAAGTCAAGGCCATTCAAGTGAAGAACAAGGTTGCAGCTGAAGGTATTACTGCAACAGACAAACAAGAGTTATTGCTGAGCTGCCAAAACTTCTCAGAAGGGGCAATATTTCGCCCAGATTTGACACTGCTCAGAGATATTTTGAAGAGCTGGTTCACCTGTATTTATTGCTGTAACCAGGGGTTTGAACCAGGGGTTCAGTTAGGTTTTTACTGTAGTGAGGACAATCAGAATGTCTTTATATTGTGCCTCTCTACACTGTAATACTTTACAATAGGGATTTTAGGAGAACAACAAGGGTTACAACAGGATTTTTTTTCTTTTAGAAGCATACAACAAGTTAGCATAGTTTAGAAGTAGAAGAAGGAGGTCGCCTGTTTGTCTGCAATAAGGTGCGCGTGGAATGTCTGGCTGCCTTACTGTATCTGTAAAGCTTGTAAGTTCTCTGTAGTATGATCAATGAAACTAAGAGTCATTACTACATTGTAAATCGTGTATGACTATTCGTTTCTAATACAATAGAATCTGGAGTTCTGCATCTATCTTCTGAGTGTTCTCCTGCTCTTCTTTGTGTTTTGAAATATTTTCTTTGAGAGCTTGCAATTTTAAATGTATGTTTGTGAAAATGCTCAGAACTTACATTTAAGGTTTTTACTGTGGATTTGATCAAATTACTGTGGTATTTACCTAGTGCATAACAGAAACAATTAGATCCTTCGGTAGATTAAATGAGGTATAGATTAGATCTTTCTAACTTTTCCCAACCCATCTGAAATATTTAGATGAAAACGTAGAAATCTAAAGGAAATTGTCTCAAATCTGAAGAAGCATGCATAACAGAGCTATAAGTAGATAGTTTTTATAAACAAATAAAGAAGAAAGCTGCAAAAAATTCAAGAAAACCATCTAAAACTTGCAGCACAGTAACACTTTTATGCAAAGGAATGAAAAGTATTGACATATCTCATGACCTTTTTGCATATTCTTAGTCCAGTAAACCACCAAACAAACCTAAACTACGTAAGGCCCCTTGAACATTACAGCTTCACATTGACCAACTGAACTTGACCAACTGAACCATTGTAGACTTGGGATTAGTTGAATCTCAAATGATTCCTTCTTATCTTTCAAGTATAGTTTCAGTTCATTAATTGTGAATTTTAACTTATTGTTATGATTGCATCAAAACGATCATCAATAGTTTTCTGGCGCTAGAAGGAGGGCCTTCCTGAGTTAGGTTTCATTTCAAATTGGCTAACGACAGTAATAGAGTGACTAGGTCTAGGTCCAGTTTAGGAGATATCTTTATGCAACTACCTGATACAAGGCGAAGTAAAAGCCCTTTAATTTGGAATCCAAAGATATCACAAGCAGGAAGTTCATCTGGAACACCTCCTGGGTCACCTTTTAACATCTGTAGTATTGTAAGTCCTGATAGATCACTGTTCAGATCTTTAAATCTTGGTTCAGGCACTCCTGGGGGTCTCAATCCTCCTCTAAATCCTAATCCACCAATCAATCCAGGTATTCCTGCAGGTTCAAGTCAAGCTCAAACACCTGCAATGGCTTATTTCGATGTCAATTCTCCCATACTCTTCAATGATTATCATGAGATGCCAAAAAATCCGGAAAAGATATGTCCCAAATACTAGTTGCATCAGGACCCAGAAGATCATATTAGAATATTTAAGGAAGCATGTTTTAGGGCTATGTTAGAGCACGAGGATGTTGTGTGTAGATTGTTTCCTTACACCTTTAATGGGCAGGCCTCTAGCTGGTACGTAAACTTACCCAATGGTTACATTTCTTCCTGGGCACTTATGGAAGAAGCATTTCTGTCAAGATTTAGAGGACCCATTGATCCTTACACTTTGTATCATAAATTGGCTGCTATAAAACGAGGTGAGGGAGAGCTAATTGATAATTTCAATGACAGATTTCAAAAGGCCTATTCTAGGCTAGTACCCCCTTATACCATAGATGATGCTCCCTTGTTGGCTATGTACTATGCTGCCTTGGATCCTTTAACTGCCATGTTTGTCAAAAGAAAACCTGACATAGATTCAATATCCAAAGCCTATAAAGAGGCAGCCTCAGTGAACCAAGAAATGAGACATACAACTTATAGTCCATTTGTCAATGGAGGAAATTTTGGAGTGCAGAATCAGGCACACCCATGGAATGGAGTCCCTGTGCAGCATGCTCCACTAGTAAATCCGGTTCCTTCTTACACAACTGTGTATAATCCTACTCCAATCCAAGCTATAACTCCTTACACGGCTAGTACTTCCAATAACAGTCAAAATAATGGTCAGCCTTTCTTTCAACTTCCTAGGGATGTAACTATGGCAAAAGCACAAGAGGATAGGGAAGAAATCAAAGAAATTACTGCATATTTGAAAAGATTAACAACCGAAGTGACACAGCTAAGAAATGAGAACCTCTATGGAAGAAGCAACCAAAACTACAATCCACATCAAAATCACAACCAAGGCCAAAATCAGAATTATAGTCTCAACCAAAATCAGCAGTACAATCAGAACCAAAGTTACAATCAGCATCAAGGCCCCAGTCAGGGGCAACCAATGCAAAATAGGGAGCCAGTGATAGATAATAGGACCTGGGGCAATAATAACAAAAATCAGAATCAACCTAGGCCACCCAAGACATGGAACACTGGGCCCAACAACGGTACTCTGGCTTCTCCTTTTGAGAATATAGATAATCATGGTGCAAAACAAACAACTAGCATACAAATGGCCAGTACAGCACCCAAAAATTGGTGCAGATTTCACAATACCAATGCCCATGCTGAGCACGACTGTCCACAGTTCCACTTGGCAGCTAGTATTTTCAACATAGATGTACAGCCTCCTACCTTTGAATTTCTCATTCCTAAGGGTAATGAGGTAGTACCCTCAGAATATGACACAGCATTAGTCTTAGAAACGTTTACCTTTGCAACTGTAGAAGAGAAAGAGGATGAATTGTTAGAGGATGAACCATACTGTTGTGAAAGTCTTTATCCTGAATCAGCCTTTGTGTTAAATGCTTTTCAGTTTCCTTTTGAATCTGAAAACGAGATATTAAATGAAACAGAAGAGGTGCAGGCCTTTCAGCAAACAAATAAAAGCCACACCTACAATTTGAGGAACAACCCTAGGCCGGGAGGACCTTTCACCACTTCCACTCCTCCGAATAACATCAACACACCCCCAGATCAGAATGCTAGCAACAATCCTGCCATACTTAAAGCTAGTCAGCACACAAATAATGGAACAACAGTGCAAAAGGATCAAACAAGTAAGACAGAAGCAATAGAGACAACAAGATTAATGAATTACTTATCAGAGGAAATAAAGAAAATTAAGGTCAGCATACCTCTAAATGAATTATTGAAGACCCCAGGGATCAGAAATGCTTTTTTAAAATCCCTGGATACATCCATAACAAACAAGGTGTCTGCTGATATAACTGTTCCTAATAGTGATTCACCACCTAAGGAGAAAGGTAAGAAAGTTGAGCAGCCTTCCAATACAAATGTGGTAATACATGCGGATAAGAGGGATACTCAACCTTTCTTGTTAACTGTTAGGTTGTGTGGGAAGAATATACACAATTGCATGGTAGATTCTGGTGCTTCAGCCAACGTAATGCCCTTAGGAATATGTAAAACTCTCGGGCTGACTCCCACCAAATCTGCCAAGGTTGTCACGCAATTAGATAAGACCGAGGTTAGCATGATAGGAGAACTCATGAACATACAAGTGCAATTAGCTTTAGACCCTAGGGTAAGCCAAATCATTGACATTCAAGTAGTGGATATACCCGTAAATTATGGAATGTTGCTAAGTAGGGATTGGTCCAAGACATTAAACGGATATATGGCTACTGACTTTTCACACATGTGGTTACCTTGGAGAGGCATCCCAAACCAGATCAGAATAGAGGCAGAGCCCAGAATGAAACATATGATAACAGAGTATAATCGAACTAATGAAATATTATATGCTGCTGTTGAACCAGGTGTCTATAGAATTACCAACAATGGGATGCAGATTGAAGAAATTATGATGTTAAACATTAGAAAGAAGTGTGTCAGCAATAGAACGGCACTATTCATTGAGTCTGACGGAAATTCTTCAGATGAAGAAAACAATGCAATAGACAAATTTGGTCGTGCCATTAGACGAGAGGTGGAAGAGTGCATTACACACAATCTCCCAGTCCAATGTAAGTTATATAAAAATAGGTGTAGAGTCCATGATAGGCAACATTCTGAGGAGAATTGTGAAATATGCAAAGATATCATTGAATATGAATACAAAAAGTGCATAGGGAGGGTAGAGTCACAAGAGAAAAATGAGAATCCTGATCCGACACAGAGATATGTTCAGGATAATATAGATGCCTTGATTCCAGATTTAGGAAAAGAAATAGAGGATGAGGGTAGTTATCTTTCTGAGTTGCAAACTACAAACACACATATGCAAGATAACCAAACGGAAAAACCCATGAATAAACAAGACAACACCCCACAGGCAATAAAAGGGACAAAGTATGCCAAGGTAAAAGATCAGAAAAGTAAAGATGGCATGTGGACGTTAAAATGTGATGGGTCCAAATCAAAACAGGGCGCAGGCGTGGGTATTGAACTCATAAATCCTCAAGGTAAATCACATTTGGCAGCATATAGATTACAATTTTCCTGCACTAACAATATTGCTGAATATGAGGCCCTAATTTTAGGACTTGTCATGGCCATCAAGAAAGGGGTAAAAACCATCAGAGTATTTTCAGACTCTGAATTAGTAGTCAGACAAGTGAGGAAACTATATGCCTGCAATTATAAGAAAATGATTAGTTACAGACATAGAGTATGGGGTTTAATGGATTCATTTGATGTTTTTAACATAGAGCACATTCCTAGAGAGCTGAACCATAGGCCAGATGCGTTAGCAGTTGCTGCTAGTACATTAGAACCATTGACACTGTCAGGATTAAGATGATTTGCTGTTGAGCTAGTTAGCGTGCCCAGTATACTAGACAACGTTACACACTTTTAGGTATTTGGAGAGGATCAGCAAATTATTAATTTTCTGACTTGTAATGAGGCATTTGAGGCCCAAATCATTGATGAACAAGAAAGGCCTGAAGTAACATGGGACGAAGAAGATATGATCAATTTAAAGAGCAACTTCTTACCAAAAGGAGTAATTGAATTAGAACACATCTTTGACTTCGACGGAATAATAAGACAGAAAGACTTACCCAAAACAGAAGGGGGTAAGTGTGATTTACATAACTTAGGGACTGAGCTAAATCCGCAAAATGTACTAATTGGGAAAGCTTGCTCTGAGAAAATCAGAAAAGAGGTTCTGGACGTTCTGAAAAAATATAAACATGTCATAGCATGGACTTATGAAGACTTGAAAACATTTGATGAGTCCATCATAACTCACGTAATACCTTTAAGAAAAGAAGTCAAACCATTTAGGCAGAAACAGAGGCCTGTAAATGCCATTCTAGAGCCTTTAATCTTTGAGGAAGTTAAAAAATTACTGTCCGCTCGAATAATTTTCCCAGTCAGACATTCTGTCTGGGTAGCTAACTTAGTACCAGTGAGGAAGAAAAACGGAGACATCAGGTTGTGCGTAGACTTTAGAAATTTAAACAAGGCATCTGAAAAAGATAATTATCCTTTGCCCCCAATAGACGAAGTACTGCAAGCAGTAAATGGCGCAAAGATGATGTCTTTTTTAGATGGTTTTTCAGGTTATAACCAGGTCTTAATTGACAGAGAAGATAGACTAAAAACCACCTTCACTTGCAAATGGGGAAATTATGCGTATAGAAGAATGCCTTTTGGTCTAATTAATGCAGGTGCCACTTTTCAGAGGGCCATGGACGTTGCATTCCGTGGATTATCAGGTAAATGCATTGTTGTGTATATGGATGATTTAACTGTGTATTCCAAGGATGCATCCACCCACGCTGAGGACCTCAGAAAAGTACTCCAACGATGTGAAAGGTATGGGATTTCCCTTAATCCTAAGAAATGTATATTTGGCGTAACTGAAGGTAAATTATTAGGCCATGTCATTTCTGAAAATGGAATTTCAATTGATCCGGATAGAATAGAATCCATAAAAAATTTGCAAATACCAAACAGTAGGAAAGAATTGAAATCATTTTTTGGTAAAATTAACTTTGTTCGGAAGTTTATAACAGGTTTTGCAGAGATCGTGCAGCCGTTGAATGCCATGTTAAAGAAAGATGCACAGATGGAATGGACGCCAGTGGCCAAAGCCGCATTTGAAGATATCAAGGAGGCAATTTCTAATGCTCCTGTATTGGCAAGTCCAGACTACACAAACCCGTTTTACATCTACTCCTTTGCATCTTCTCATTCTGTCGCGGCTGCCTTGACACAGAAAGGTGAAAATAATGAAGAGAGGCCCATAGCATTTATGAGTGCGCCTCTGAAGGATGCACAGCTGAGATATCTAGATATCGAAAGACATGCATTCGCATTAGTAAAGGCTGTGAAAAAATTTAGACACTATATTCTGCGCAGCCAGATTAAAGCCATAGTACCAGACGCAGCAGTAAAAATGTTGTTGATGCAAAATGAGCCTGGAGAAAAAAGAGCCAAATGGATCACCACATTGCAAGAATTCGACATGGAGATCATTCCCGCAAAGCTGGTCAGAGGGTAGGCGTTGGTGCAGACAATAGCAAACATGGATCCAAATCTGATAAAACAACAATATGTATTGAATTCCCAAGACGCATCAGGCTAGTACGATGATTTAAGCACCTTCCTGATAGCTGGAAAGTACCCAAGCAAGATGAAGGCTTCTCAGAGGAGAGCTTTGAAGATTAAGGCACAGAATTATATGGTGCAAGGAGGTCTTCTATTCAGGAAGAACCATGATGGAATTTATCTGAGATGCATAAACAGAACTGAAGCCGATAGAGTGTTGACAGAACTACATGACAAGTACGGAACCGGTCATGGTTCCCATTTAGCTACAACACACAAAATACTGAGAGCGGGCTATTACTGGCCCACTATGTTCAAAGATACTAAGAGTCACATCAGAAGTTGTCACACCTGTCAGACTGCAGCAGACAAAGGGAGAAATCTGGCCAATCCATTGCAACCTGTGATCGAATCCAGACCGTTTGCACAGTGGGGCTTGGATTTTATCGGAGTCATCAATCCCCCATCTTCTGCAGGACACAAATTTATATTGACGGTAACGGACTATTGTACAAGGTGGACTGAGGCCACCTGCTGCAAATTTTCCACGGCTGAGGTAGTTATCAAGTTCCTTGAAGAAAACATTATCACCAGGTTTGGAACGCCCTATTCATTGGTATGTGATAACGGCCCTGCTTTCTCTTCTTTAAAATTTTCTAAATGGGCATTTGAATATGGGATTATTCTAAGGTTTTCTTCGAATTATTACCCTCAAGGTAATGGACTGGCTGAATCAACAAACAAAATTTTATTAGACATAATCAAGAGGTTAATTGCCAAAAGTCCTAGAGAGTGGAATACTTTGTTAAGATATGCATTATGGGTAGACAGGACCAAGTTTAAAATAGCTTTAGGTAGCACACCTTATCACTTAGTTTATGGGACTGATCCCATACTTCCGGTTAATCTGAGAATACCAACCTGGAAGTTTGCCAATGAATATCTAGGCTTTGATAACCATAGGGAAGCCAGAATAGTGCAAATGTTACAACTAGAGGAGAAAAGAGGTCAAGCCCTCGAGAAGTTTGCCAAACACCAAGCGGTTGTTAAGAGGTGGTTTGACAAAAGGGCAAGAGTCAAGACATTTAGGATATCAGACTTAGTGTTGTGCTGGGACAAAGCACATGAAAAGAAAGGAAGCCATGGAAAATTCGATAAATTATGGCTGGGTCCATTACAAGTCTCAAAAATAATAGGAGATAACACCTTTAGACTTAAGACCTTGACTGGAGAAGATGTGCCATTACCCGTTAATGGCCAGCATTTGAAACACTACTTCCAGGCTTGAGGTAAAAGGGGGGGCAGTCCCTTTTTCTTAATGTAAAGTGCTGTGGATAATGTACAGTTCTTCTTTTGTGTTTTCTTTTGGGTTGGCTGTTTGTATAGCTTGTCCTCTGTTTGTTTTTGCTTTTTTTTTTGTTTCTTTCTGTTTGTACAGTTTTTTCTTTTGTTGTGTTGTTTGTACAGCCTGTTTGTTTGGTTTGTTTGTTGTCTCCTCAGCAGGGATCTTTATTTTACTTTAGAGTATTAAGGAGCAAAACTAGCAACCATTCAAAACAGTATAAAATTTAGGATATTCAAGTTAATCATTTACAATTTACACATAACTTGTCACTGTCATGAATGTAGAGAGTTGTTCATCTTCTGAAGTTTTGTATTCAATAAATGTGATTGAGAATTCGAAGTAGGTTTCTCACGATGACACACCTAAAATCCTTGGGTTTGTTGAACTTACCAGTGTAGATATTAGGTGAAAAATCAGAGGTCACCCTTGCTACCATTACAATTCTCAGCTTAATTTCAGCAAGTGTCCACTCCTTGCATCATGAGGTTACAAATTGCTATATCTTATGAAATCTTTCAAAATTAAAAAATAAATAAATAAATAAATAAATAAAGCGGATTATACTGAAAATCTAGATTAAGCCATCTAAGTAACTCTACCGGGGCTATAGACGCTCACTGGCAGTGGGGCTCTACTTAGGAGAATCGTAACGATAACCTTGCCGGGGCTATAGACGCTCGCTGGCAGCAAGGCTCTATCCGGTCAGCTATGAGGGAATATCCTCACCTACGTAGGCTAATGTCAGTCACTGGTTTGTTCAACCGATCTTCAAGATGAGGATAATTAATCACGTGCACACAACTAAACTGAAAATGGAAGTTCATGCATCTTTATTGAATACTTTGAGTCTCAAGCTGAATAGTAATTTGCAGGAAAGATAGTTGGAAGTTATGAGTTCATTTCATCTAGTTTCCTTGAACACTCTAAATTTAATTGTTTTGTTTTGGTTGCTAGTTGTTGTGATGTTCACAACACGCCCCATTATGCTCCTTAGCAAAATGGGGACCCCTGCTGATGTTTTACTTTTTGCTTCTGCTTGTGTTTGTCTACTTTCTGGCGGTTTGGTAAAAATGAGTCAGGTGCATCATCATCATGATATTCGATGAGGTAGGTCATCATCATGAGGTCAGTTTGTCAAAGTTCATATTTTGTTTCTGTGACCTCATATTTAGAAAGAGCTTAAAATTCCATGCAGGTTTGCCTTTTACTTCACTTAAAAATTCGTCCATATGTGGAAGTTATGCACAGTCAAAGTTTTGGTCAAACCTGATAATTGTAAGTGATCATCATTTTTTTTCATGTTGTCAAGGTCATCATGATCTTGGTCTATCACCCGATAAAAATCATGCAGTCGCAATATCCGGACGTCAATCTTAGGTGGTAGTGCCCTTTACCCGTCAAATGGCCTTATGCGCATCGTGAGCATCATGATTTTAGGAGGGTCATATTTTATAAACTCGGTTTTGCTGTAAGAAGACATCATCATCATATTTGAAACACCCCCCCGATAATATCCTGAGGTTCAAATATCCGGACGTCAACTTTAAGTCATAGTAAGTTTTCCCCTTCGAGCGGTCTTTTGTGTCGCGAGCATCATGATATTTTTACATCGCCTAATATTATAATATCATGCTGATATTATAAGATCACCCTGACTTAGAAAATCCACCATCGGCATATTTGCATGCGCATGTTATAATCCTATCGGAGGGTCATCATCATGATATTTGCTGAAATTCGCTAAGATGATGATGATGTCTTCATATCCTCCTGATCTCCTTTTTGCAATATTATGATGATCACCCTATCTTTTAAGAAGAAGGTGATATTCCATTCCTCAACAGCATGATCATATTTTGAATATCACCCTAGCGCTAACCTGATGATGACCTCAACTCATCCTTATGCTCCGAAGATGAAATATGATGGTTACGTCATCATGATAATTTGATGAGGAGGATCATCATATTTTTTATCCTGTCATATTGTCGAGATCATCATGATCTTGTTTGTTCACCCGACATTTCGTAAAGTCCTCCTGCCGAGAAATACAACCTTTTGCAAATATCCTGATGATCATCATCATCACATTTCCCTTCGGCAGGATATTTTCCAAAACATGATTCGGTTAGCGAAACCTCCTGATGACGTCATGTTCTAAGTTTAACAAAGGCTCTGGATATCATGATGACGTCATCCTGATCTGATAAACGAAGAAACTAATATCCTGATGATCATCATCATCACATTTCCCTTCGGCAGGATATTTTCCAAAGCACGATCCGGTTCGCGAATATGATGATGACGTCTTATTCTAAGTTCGACAAAAGCTGCAAATATCCTGATGATCATCATCATCCTGATCTTTCGAGAGGGTTGCCTTGGCCGCAAATGGGTCGTATTACATTCATCATCCTGATCATGCTCCTTAGGTGACCCGATATCACAATTATCCCCTGATCTTAACTGAACATGATGATGACGTCATCTTTTGCATTTTAATGAAGCCCGAATATGACGATGACGTCACCATCATTTTCCTTTCCTCAACAGCAGGATCATATTCCATATCCTCCTTTTCTCCTTCAACATGATGATGATGATGATGATGTTGTTCTTTTCCCCATTACACAGAAGCAAAACATCCTGATGACGTCATCTGGACCTTCAGAAGGGAAAGCATCATATTTCCAAAATATCATGCAGATGAAGAGAATATCGGCCAACAGGTTTTTTGACACGCCGATAGCGATAGTCATGCCGATGGGCGGGAAATGAAGCGGTGGAGTTTTAAACCATTTTTTTTGGCGCCCGTGGCATTTTTTCGGTCAGCGATGGTTGACCCGATGGGTTTTGAGCGGTCTGAATGCGTTTTGAACGCGTTTTGAGAGTATTCTGGATCCGATTTCCACAATTTTGCGCAGTCACCTGGGTTTAAACGATTATTTTAATTTCCTACTGTTTATGTGATAGATGAAATACTTATTGCTTGTCTTGTCTTGCAGGCTTGCAGTTGAGGAAGCAGCTGGAAAGTCAACACAGTGACCTCATGGAGGAAGGAAATCTGATCTCAAGAGCAGGAAGATAAGGATGAAGTGCGAAAAAAGTCAAGGCCATTCAAGTGAAGAACAAGGTTGCAGCTGAAGGTATTACTGCAACAGACAAATAAGAGTTATTGCTGAGCTGCCGGAACTTCTCAGAAGGGGCAATATTTTGCCCAGATTTGACACTGCTCAGAGATATTTTGAAGAGCTGGTTCACCTGTATTTATTGCTGTAACCAGGGGTTTGAACCAGGGGTTCAGTTAGGTTTTTGCTGTAGTGAGGACAATCAAAATGTCTTTATATTGTGCCTCTCTACACTGTAATACTTTACAACAGGGATTTTAGGAGAACAACAAGGGTTACAACAGGATTTTTTTCTTTTAGAAGCATATAGCAAGTTAGCATAGTTTAGAAGTAGAAGAAGGAGGTCGCCTGTTTGTCTGCAATAAGGTGCACGTGGAATGTCTGGCTGCCTTACTGTATCTGTAAAGCTTGTAAGTTCTCTGTAGTATGATCAATGAAACTAAGAGTCATTACTACATTGTAAATCGTGTATGACTATTCGTTTCTAATACAATAGAATCTGGAGTTCTGCATCTATCTTCTGAGTGTTCTCCTGCTCTTCTTTGTGTTTTGAAATATTTTCTTTGAGAGCTTTCAATTTTAAATGTATGTTTGTGAAAATGCTCAGAACTTACATTTAAGGTTTTTACTGTGGATTTGATCAAATTACTGTGGTATTTACCTAGTGCATAACAGAAACAATTAGATCCTTTAGTAGATTAAATGAGGTATAGATTAGATCTTTCTAACTTTTCCCAACCCATCTGAAATATTTAGCTGAAAACGTAGAAATCTAAAGGAAATTGTCTCAAATCTGAAGAAGCATGCATAACAGAGCTATAAGTAGACAGTTTTTATAAACAGATAAAGAAGAAAGCTGCAAAAAATTCAAGAAAACCATCTAAAACTTGCAGCACAGTAACACTTTTATGCAAAGGAATGAAAAGTATTGACATATCTCATGACTTTTTTGCATATTCTTAGTCCAGTAAACCACCAAACAAACCTAAACTACGTAAGGCCCCTTGAACATTACAGCTTCACATTGACCAACTGAACTTGACCAACCGAACCATTGTAGACTTGGGATTAGTTGAATCTCAAATGATTCCTTCTTATCTTTCAAGTATAGTTTCAGTTCATTAATTGTGAATTTTAACTTATTGTTATGATTGCATCAAAACGATCATCAACACTTCTTTCGACCCAACTTAGGGGGCATCTCCTGAGTAACCTTTTTGAGATTCTTTTGATGAATCCCAAGGTAGGGATAGGTACTACTACCCATCTGAGGAGACAAAGTTAGCTTTACCAAAGGTAGGCTTGAGGGAACTTTACTCAAACTAGCTTCCGCCTCGACTACCTCCACTAGCACCACCGAACCCTGATCAGTTTCCATCTCTGAACCTACAACCACATCTTGGGTGCTATCACAATAGTCAACCTCTTTTAAGCCTTCCTGAACCATCTCCATGGGTCCTAGCCCATCTTGCAACTCCTCAGTGATCATCCCCTACCAATCATTTGTACCTAAGGTTTCAAAATGGTTGAACAATCCATCTAGCTGCCTATCCTTGAGAGTCCTTTTTTGGCCTCTACCTTTATTCTATGGTTTTACTAAAATAAACTGCTCCTTATCTATCTCACCTATTGAAGCAATGGATTTCCCCTTATCCATCTTAGGATCAAGCCTAGATGGCCTATCAGACTAGGTCCCTACACGGTTAATTCTAGGACACTTCTTTTGCAAATGCCCATACTCATGACATATACGGAGCCAAAAAGGGAGAGCCTCATAATCTAACTGTTGAGTCCAGAGGAAGATCCTAGCCAAATTTCTAGAGAATCTAGAAAAGGCTTGTTTAAATCAATTTCAACACAAATGCGGGCAAAATAATTACCTTTTTATCCTATGTCTGTTGCAAAGGGCCCACTGGCTTGCCCAACAATAGTGCAACCATATGTAAAATATCATTCCTTCATAATTCAAGTGGGAACCAAGGAAGTCGAACCCACACTGGGATCTTGGAAGGGAGCTCCTATGTCAAATTAAATCCAACATGCCATGGCTTAATAAAAAGCCCAAACTAATTATAAAAGTAGGGTACCCCCTCAAAGGCCTTATTATGATCCAACAAGTTGGAGAACACTACAAGAAAGTAATTATTCACCGCTAATGTAACCTCCATGTCACATTCTAGATTCCATGTACTTCTTGACTAGGATTTGATGAAGGGCAAAGAAGCATTGATTCCCATAAATTTTCAAATTAAGGCATGACTTGTCGGATATGTCACATCCTCCTCCACAGATTGCAACTGAATCACCAAAATGGGCCTCTCATGGCTCCTCTCCAGACAACCATAATTCACTTTGGAAACTTAGGGACCACTGAATAGAGCTACACTTTCTCCATGCAAATCAAAAGACTTCCCTGATAAAGAGGGATCCTCCCTATTGAGAGCCTCTTGGAATGACACCCTAGGTCCTTCAGGCATATCTGCATCAAACCTTATGGATATGAGGCAAAAAAGCACTGAACCCTGGCCAAAGAGAAAAAAACCCTAAGCCTATTCCACAACCCAAGGAACAAAAACCACCACAAAAAATCTCCAAACTGAAGCTATTGCACCACACTCCAAAATCTTGTCTTCCTGAACCCTCTAACAACACACACAACAAAAACAAAGAAAAAAATATAGGCTGGGATGCACTTAGGCAAGCCCAAGCCTGCACTCCCCAATGCCCCTCAATGCCATTCACCCTGAACCTCAAATTAGCTAGCTTCTTTCAAATAATAGGAAGAAACAAATAATTATAAAAATCTTATATTTTAATTTTTTTAAAATCTTAAAATATATATTTCTCTAAAATAAATTCATAAATTCTTACTTAAATTTTTTAATTTATTTTTATTATATTCTCTTGCAATATTTAAATATAAATAAAAGTAAATTGTTAAAATATATAAAAATTCTAAAAAACATTGGGAGACCCTTTGGTGAAATGGTGGGGCTTCTTGCCTATAGTGCCACAACCAAAGTTTAAACCTCGCGGGGTTGCCCTCTATCACGTCAACAATTGAGGGACCTTAAAAGAGGGGAGATTTTATGGTAAAATGGTGGGGCTTCTTTCCTGTAGTGCCAACTGTTATCAGAAAATGTGAACAATAGCATAAATAGCTTAATTATTTGATAATCTCAATGAAATTGAAACAAATAAGATCAAACACACAAAGAACACAATACCTTGCAAACCTTTCTATTCCATGAATTCCATTGGTCACCTATCTCAAATTGATCTCGTGTATGAATAGAGCCCTCAGAAGGTGTACTTCCTTGTTTTTTTCTAAGATGACAGTGGAGAATGGTTGTTTATAGGTTTGCAAATGAAGAGGATCTTCACAATGCAATGATAATGGTGTGATAATTGATCTCAAGCTATGGAGTGATTTTTGCCAAAGGCACATTGTGATTCCTGTAGAGTAAGTTTACTAAAAAGCTTGGATGGATCAAATGGAGGAATAAGGGTTGTATTTATAGATTTGTGAGAAAGAAGATCAATGGTGTAGAATGAATAAGAAGATCAACGATTGAGGAAATTTGAGAGGATGTGCGCGAATAGGGAGAGGACAAGTGTCTTGCTCTTTCATGCATCAAGGGAGTTAATAGAATAGATTGAGGAGTTAACTAAGATAACTGATCAGTTAACAGAATTGATTGAAGAGATAAGTGGGCGGATTAGGGAGTTGACTAAGATGATTAAACAGTGAACTCAGATAACCAATTAATTAACAGATTTGATTGATGAGTTAACTAATCTAACTGGAGGATAAATAGGACATGTGGGTGAGGGAATATTAGCTAATTAAATATTTAAAATATTTAACTACATGTGCACGTGGATTAATTGAATTATTTTTGGTATTAATTCAATTTTGGAGGAAATAGACAATTTAAATAAATGTTTGGATTTATTTAAATATAGAGAGTGAGAAGAATTAATTAAATAATTTGGTATTATTTAATTTAGAATGATTTTTAGAAGAATTGGGATAATCTAATTAAATAAAAGATTTTATTTAATTTTTTGGAGAAATATGAATCAAGTAAATAAATTGATAGATTTATTTATTGATAGAGGAATTTAAAATGAAATAAATATTTAAAATATTTATTTAGCTAGAGTCATGTCATTTTTAGGTGTATACACCAATAACCAAGGGTCAAACCTCATAGGGTCGCCCTCTACTGCATCAATAATTGAAGTCATTACCTCCAAATTTTACCTTGTTAATGGGGCCACGAGGGATGATTCTCATCTAAGGAGAAAGGAGGTAAAATGGAATCCACCTAAGAAGGAATGGGTTAAATTGATTTTTGACGGGGCATCTAAAGGCAATCCAAGGTTGTTTGGGGTAGGGTATATCATTAGAAATTGGAAAGAATAAGTTTTATGGTCAGCCTCAAAAAGGCTCAAGATAGGTAATAATAATGAGGCCAAACTCTAGGCCATGATCTTGAGTCTCCATCTTGGCATCAAGCACAAGTTTAAGAAAGTTGAATTAGAAGATGATTATGCCATCTGTTAGTGTGAATAGGGATATTTCCTATCTATTTTCCCTTGTTGTGAGAATAATTCATATTATTTAACTATTTATTAGTTAAATAATACTCTCACACATAATTCACATGTTAAGTTGACTGAGTGAGTGTACTAGATGTTTCTAGTTGTGTCTAGTTGTTGCTAGGTGTTAATATTTGTCTTATAGTTGTCTTATCCTACACATGTGCTCTAGTTGTCTCATGTCATAGGATTAAGACACTTGCCACATGACTACAACATCTTAGCTCTCATCCCTGCCTTTATAAGCAAGGCCCTTCATGTACATTGCAAGATGAACAATTTTGCATTCATTGATAGAATAGAATTATTCTCGCATTGTCTCTCTTGTGCTTTCATGAAGTCCTAGATCTTGGGTGGTTACAATTATAGCTAACTCTTACATGGTATCAGAGCTCTCTAGGTGGAATATCTTCTTGTTAGCGAATTTCTTAAGAGATGTGAATACAAATTTATGGTAAATCTTGATAGTTGAGTATGCTCTTCTCTTGCATCGAATGATGCCCTAGAGAATCAAAAAGACTTGATGGAAATACCAGATTTGTGAGGGTTTCCTCTTTGTGCCTTATATTGCAAGTTCATTTTGAATTGTGTTGTTACAAATCTAAGCACACCATTGCATTCAAGAGGTCTAAGATAGTCAAGATCACCTTTTGTTTCATCCAGATAAGACATCGGCAACTAAATCTATGAGGTTTTCAATCTGGGGAGTGGTTACTTGATCTGAGATGTAGCTGCAATTTTGGAGTAGTTTGGGCAAAATCAAACTCTGTCATTGTGTCCAGAACACCCAAAAACCTATAGAGTGACTGTCAACTCAACCAAATCCAAGCAGTTGCACTAAAAGGAAAAAAAATTGCCTCCAACCCCGTCGTACAGACATATTCCACAGAAAATTTTGCGTCAGTATTGTAGTGTTGAATTGCACAAGACAACTGAGAGGGGGGGGTGAATCAGTTGTAGAAAAAACTTAACTTCTTTCAAACATCAACACATTAACCACTTAATTATGATTTAACCATTAAAGCATATAATCATAAACTTAAACATATTCACACATGAGACACCAGATTTTTACGTGGAAAACCCAATAAGGGAAAAACCATGATGAGGTATGTTGATGGTTTTGCCTCTGTGTCCCTTACCTCTTTTCCAAAAAAAAGTGAAAGGCATATAATTTAGTTAACCCACACCATCAAACCAAATCAATAGTTTGCGGGGCTACAGGGAGAAAATAAAGATGCAAAGATAAGGAGGCACTGCCATTGGTCGGAAAAACTTATGTGTGCATTGTCACTTGGGGGCATGCAGTCATTTTATTTTAAATGTCTGTAGACTTCAATGCACTATTGGGTCCACATGTATAAATTTATTAAAATCTTGGAGTACTAAACCCACATGTTTTATTTATCTCAGGCCATCCAATCAAATTGCATCAATAGTTTTTGGGGCTCAAAGGCAGAAATGTAGGTTATCCAAGCATGAAACAATGTTATTGGCTAGAAAAGGTGATGTGTCAGTCCTCGATCTCATAGTATTTGGTGTATAGGTCATAACTACATGTGTATAGGTCATAGCTATAGGTGTATAGGTTGTAGCTACATGTGTATGGGTCTTAGTTGTTGGGGCCTTGTATAAATTTATTAACTTCTTGTAGTACTAAACATACATCTTTTTCTTGTTTGGCACTGCTGGATCAAACTACATCAATGCCTCATGGGGCTCAAATGAGGAAACAAAGATTATACAAGCCATAGACAATGCCATTGGCTATAAAAGGTGGTGTTTCAGTCATCGGGCCCATAGTATTATGGGTATTGATCGTCACTAGAGGTGTGTACTATATAGGTCATACCTACAAGTGTATTCGTAGAAGCTACAAGTGTATAGGTATTGGCAAGTCCAACCTATATAAATTTATTAAGATACTGTATATCTAAATGAACATCTTTTATTTATTTTGGGTCATCAGATCAAGCTGCATCAATGCCTAGTGGGGCTCAAAGGCTGAAATGAAGATTATGCAAGCGGTAAATAGTGTCACTGGATAGAAAAGGTGATGTCTGTGTTGGTGGGGCTACAATATTTGGTGCATTTGTCATAGTTGCTAGACTCCACTTGTAATGATTTATTTATGCTCGCGGGTCATAATCAACTCGTATTAATCAATTGAAACCATATGTTTTATTTACTCAGAATTATTGGATCAAACTGTATCAACAACTCATGGGGCTTCAAAAAGAAAATAAAGATGATCAGAGTTGGGGGCAACATCATTCGCTAGAAAAAAGTGATGTGTCAAATGTCATGTCCAACAGTAATTTCATATTAAATTAAATTATTAAGTGTAAAAAGAGGGATTTTCAATTTCAATGGATGTGTGGGTTTAATCCTCCTTTCACACCTTACATTCAAGGACATAAATAGAGTTAAGCCACAACTCTTGCAAGAGGGCTCTGCTACAGATTTAGTGTCACTTGGAATGAAGAGGAAACTTGGAATTTGTTGTCTAATTGATTAATTAAAGCCTAATTATGCTTAAAACCCTAATTTCACAAAATTGTAAACAAATAGACAAATCACGACAAATGCTCATAGACAGGGATGTAATATTTCAGAGTAAATACATACTAGACTTTAGAATTCCAGATGCAAAAAAGTCAGGGGCTAAAGAGCAGGCACCCAAGCCCAAGGTGGCGGTTTTCTTCAGAGACTTCTGGAACTTGTCTACAACTAATCACCATTGTCATGGAGGTTTTCTACTTCAGCTATTCGGAGGGCTTCGGAGTGGGCGCCCAAGTCCAAGTCCTAGTTTTCTTCTCAAATCTATAATTCTGACACTTTGTTATGCCTCCTTGCAACTCCACTTCTTCCACTTCTGCACCTGTAACCTACAATAACAAAAAAGGGGGTTGGGGGTTGTGGTGCATAGGAGCTTGCCTCAATCAAGCCCTAAAAGGACATTCAAGTCTTCCAAACACTGTTGTTAGATAGAGAGTGCATATCCCTATGGGATAGATGCAAAAACCAATTGATAAATGACTGAAAAACACAAATAAATGTCAACTAAGAGGTGTAGCTCACATATAGATGAAAATCCTTCACATCATGAGAAGATGAAGCCAAATCTACATAACAAACACAATAATAAGACAAGTCTACTCTGCAACAATGAATGTTTTGAATTCTCTAAAATCATAAGTGCACCAAAAGTTCATAATCATCTTCTAGTTTACAAATGAATCCCTAAACATGCTTATATATGCAACTAAACACATTCCCTCTTTAATTTTATAATTCAAACTTGAGATGTTGGCAACGGACACTTCTAAAGGTCACATAACCGACATTTAAAATTTGGGACCCCACTAAAAAGTGTAGGACTAGGGTGCGGGTACCCAATCCCTCAGCCCCATTTTCAAGGAATCGTCAAGCTCATCACTATCCCCTAGGTCCATTTTGACATGGGTTTTCAGGGATTTCCATCAGGAGTTAAAATAACATGCATGATTACACTAAAAGGACCCAGGAGATAAACTTAGGAGGGAAAAAGTCCTAGGGAGACATTTTCTGACGTAACATTTAGCCCCCACTTTAATGTATGTATGAATGCAAGTCCCATACATGCATTAAAGTACAGTCAACAAACACAACAAACACGCTAGGCACTTAGAGATAATGCATACACAAAGATTGAGAGACTATTCCTAGCCCCCAGACTCAGGTAGACATTAGAGAAGACACATCACAGATATGCCAAGCACAATGAAGACACTAACAGGCACACAAAACACAGAGAAGATAGTAATAGTCACGTAAAAAATGATGAATACAATGATTATTTCTTTTTCATTTTCATATATAAATGCAAATGCAAGTACATGGAAAATAAACACACAACCCAAAATGTAGGAGGGGCATTTTTCCACATGTCTTGAAACTACATATGTGGCAATAGACACACAATACAAATCTCAAAGTGTAGGAGGGGAATTTTGCCATGCTCTTGAAGACTATACTTGAGAAAAAACACACCATACAAATCCCAAAGCATAGGAGGGACTCATCGCCACACGTCTTGAAACTATGCTTGGGAGCAAACATGTCATACAAAACCTAAGTGTAGGAGGGCATTTCGCCACGCGTCTTGAGACTACACAAAGGGAAAACACACGGAAGACATGAGCGTCATATAGTATGCCAAAGACATACTATATGTCTAAAACATAGAAAACAAGGCAATGGAAGGAACATATTGCTAAGCACCCACCATCTCAGGTACATTAAGGGCACACCTGATGGTTGGGCTTATGCCACAACAACTGCCAAAGACACGCTTAAGGGAGGATACCCCAACCCCACCTACTCATAGGACTTTTGAAATAAAAAGGAAGTGCCCTAGCTCAAGAGATACATCATCCCTGCCTCCATAGAGGGATTTGAATAAAAAGACTATACATGATATCCCACCTCCACATAGGGCTTTATGATTGTAAGATAGAATAAATATGTGCACTCACGTGGAGATACAATATCCTGCCTCCGTAGAGGGATTACAAACACGCTTCATTAGTACCAAAATCATCAGACAACTTACCTTATATGCCCCCACCTTAAGGTGGTTGATATCATGTACCAATATCAAGAATGTTAAGGTAAAGAGAAAACACACAAGGGAACAAGAGCTTTCACAAAGCCCATGCCCCCCAAAGGTGACATGTGCTTCACGATCACCAAATGTTCCCACAAACACATAATTTCCTGCAATGAAAGGGGTCAGAAACCACATAATCATGATAAACACAATGCATGTAATCATTCACATAAAGAGTTGAGGCTATACTATGAGTTCAAGATCCAAGTATAATCGTGGGGCTATACTATAGAGATCTCTAAAACGAGTGTAACCAAGGCAAGATTCAAAGATAAACAAAGTGTATGTAGAAGATGTATTGTTATGGTTTGTTAGTATGATAAGACTATTACGTTAGAAATTGTCCTCCTATATTTAATGGTACAATTTCCCTCAGTATAGATCCTTACCTTTAGTGATCTCTCAACCTCTTTGTTTTTGGCCTCTTCGAAACCTTGATTGGCTAGTGTCTAGTTGTAAAATGTTCATTTTCTGAGATAACTACTGATGGAACCCAGAAAGAGAATTTGGATTATGGGTCCCTAAGACCCTCTAGATGTAGATCTGGTTAGAAAATAGGGTACTGGACTCGAGTGCTCGCGCCCTAGTCCTGCCCCATTTTTATGGATTTTGAATCTTGGTAGGGTGTCGGCTCCTGCCGTGCACCTCGGGATTTCGTTTTCAAATTTTTGTTTTTCCGTGATATCGAGACATTATTTCAAAATTTGAATTTCCCTAAAGTTAGATATAAAAATACATTTGAAAATCATTTCATCACACACAATTTTTATGCAAGCTTGATGCCAAAACTCTGCTGAAATTGCCATTGAAGATCAGTGACTTGTTGAAGCTTTTGAAAGTGACTTGAATTTTCTATCATGGAGATAATGGATGGAGATTAGGAATCAAGAGCTTGAGACTATCTTTCTCTTCCTAGGGTTTGTACACCTTTTGCATGATTGGGAGAAGGGTAGAAGCCTCCAACATTGAGCTTGGAGATCCTCCATGGACATTGCTGATTCACCTTCTTGTTCATGCAAGTCTTGATTTGTTTTCATATCCTTGAGGTGAAGTTGTATGTGTTTATTATTATGATGAAAGTTATTGATCTTCAATTGATTGAGACATCTAGGGTTTGATATTTTTGCATACACTTTGTTAGGTTTGCACACACTTCTGTAAATCTTTATCTCTGGCTATTATTGAGGTAAAAATACCAAAAATGGTGCTTGACTAAAGCAAGCTCCTATATAGCCACAACATCTTTCTCCTCCTTTTGTAGGTGCAGATCATGTTTTATAGGATATGGTAAATGACAAAAAGATAGATATTGCGAATACAGTCATCACTGACTTTTGAAATTTTGAATCCTGACACTTTCAGGACTAATGAGCTGGTGCCCTAGTCCAACTGGGGAGATTCTTTAAGATCTGGGAGCTATTGGAAGTAATCAAACAACTGATATGGAAGATTTTCATAGATAGAAAGTTGCAAGACTAATGAGCAGGTGCCCTAGTTTAGTTGGCCCTCAATTTCCAGGTGCATGATCTCTGAACCTCATTCTCTGCATTTCTGTGATCTATTTTGTCTACTTCATCTCTGAATTCAGTCAATTTTTGTTACAAGGTGTAATTAGGGTTTACTTGATTAGTTAATAAGGACACTTGATAAACCTTAGACACCTAAATTAGGTCTACTTAGCATTAGGGAATAGACAAGTGATCAGTAGCTTGATCCCAAGCTCGGTCCTTGTCTTCCCAATGTTTAGTTATATGAAAGAATAGGACTTAACCTTGTTTAAGAGAAACCTACATTTTCACCCTAAACATTTTGGTGAACCAGCGCTCTAAATAATTTGCATCCTTTTAAACATCAGATCTGAATTAGTGTTACATCCCTAATTTTTGTCTTGCTATACTTTTACTTTTTACTTGGACATAAGTAAATTTATTATGATGTTTAGATTAATGATAAGGAAAAATATGGATTTTATTGAATGTCATTTGTTGATATTATAGGAATGATTATGTTATTATCAATTTAATATTTGTATTATGAGATTTGAATTAATTGAATAATGATGCATTGATCACATATTATTTGGTAACAAGTTCAAACAGGATTACAGGTTATCAGATGACCCTCAGAGAAAAGAGAGAGAGAGTATCTTTCCAGGAGAGAGAGATATAGACCTCAGGTTACGAGTGGTTTATTTGCCAAACCGAGTTATAAGTGTTTAACGAAAATGTGAACCAATGTGTCATATGAGGTAAGCCTTGTCTTGTCAGTTTACTTTTAAACCTAATCGACAGGAAGTTGATATTATTTACAACCTTTCTAAGTCGTATTAAGTCATCTTAGTCGTTAATAACATTAACAATGTCGTTTGAGTTTGATTTATGACTATTTACGTTTAATGTAAATATTATGATGTTATAGTCGTAAAATGGGTATCATATTATTACTAAGTCACTTGAGGTGTTTTAACCAATTCTTAACGTAAAGACTTTATTGTCTAGTTAAGATGACGTGTTTTGTCGATGGATCGTGATGAGGAGACTAGCAAAACCCAATCACGTTATTCATAATTCTTGTTTTAGTATTATCATCTTATTGATTAAATCATAAAATCAAATAGAGATAATGATATGAAAATAATATTTGATTTAATCAAATATATATATGTGAGTCAAATGAGGTAATACCTCATGATATATTATTATGGTTTTTAGTTGAGTAGCCTTAGGCATCTATTGAGGAGTGCCTTAAATGTTAAAAGCATGATGGATTGATTAGACGTATTTAAAACCAAATGAAGGTTTATGTCATTTAGACTTATTTAAGTATAAGAAAACTATTATTATGACAAGATGATTAAACCATTTATGCAAATATAGTTAGGGTGTATAATTGTAAGAATATGACAGTATCCAAGTCGAGTAGGGGTGAGTGAACATAATGACTACGTTCATGTTATGAATGATATTGATATTAAAAACTTTGGCCAAAGTAATGCATTGGTTTTCTGCATGCATTGTCAGTTCACTGTATTTGGATTGCTCATCCTATCATAAATCATACTTAGCTAGAGGGTATCTAGGGTTGTATGGTTGATAGAGTTAAGTAGAATACAACACTATGTACTTAGAAAGGGCAAATTACTACTGGTCACCTAAGGTCTATATTCCTTGTGAAGGGTAGGGCCACTTCCTATGTGGAAGATGTGTGGGAGACTATCAGTCTGTGGATGGAGGTAAATCACTGGAAAGATGCTCTCTCTCTCCAAGCAGGAAACATGCCAGGACTTGCGATAAAGATGTCAGATATTCAAAAGTAGTATTTAAATCCAAAATGTATATGTAATGGATTTACAGTTGTAAACATTGTAAATGAGAAAGACAATATGGATTATTGTATTTTGTAAAAAGAAATCTTGTAATTGTAGTTATTTGATTATTTGTTGAATAAAAGAAAAATTTTCTCTATCTCATTTTTACCTTGTTGAGTTACTCTATGGTAAATTTCTAGAAATGATAAGTATCCATGGCTTTGACAATGTTGGACGACAATCCATGGACAGTATAACTCTACCTGTACAAGTAGGACCTGTGATTGTGCCTACCATGATTCATGTCATTCCTTGTTCTCTATCTTACAACATGATTCTTGGTAGACCTTGGATCCATGCATTGGGGGTAGTTCCTTCTACTTTACATCGTTCAATTAAATTCATATTCAAAGATAAGCTGCACACTATTCATGTTGATCCTGAACCTGACAATTGTTTGCAAATTGACTCACAAAAACAAGTCATTTGTCCTAAGATTTTAAACAATTTGAAAGTTGATTTGTCAACTTCTCTTGCCTCATACAATGTTGTACAAGAGTCCAAACAATCAAATGCATTTCCTGGTGACGATTGGGGTTCATTAGATTTTACATCTTCTTCAATGGGAGAATATAAAGTTAAAAACCCCTGTCCCCGAAACATCAAATTTTGCATCGATATCATCTCATGCTTTAAATGATAAAAAAAAAGCTTCTTTAATAATAAATTTAGGTAATACTTTTACTTACACTACCAATTATGAAAGTTACAAAGCTCCACCTTCTTCCAAAGAAATGGCTTCTCTTTATGGTCGAGGATTTTAGATCCTTTATAAAAATTGTGATTATGTAGGTAATGGCTATGGTATTAATCAACAAGGAATCAAAGTCCCTATAGAATCTCCTTCGTGACATTACTCAAGTGGCATTGGATATAATCCTTTCAAGGAATCTAAAGCCCGTAGATGTCCTACTCTTAATGTGAATACAATATCAACACTTAACTTGATATTTCTTAAGATGATAGACACTAGTTGTCCTCTAGGAGCAATTCCTTTGGATATATTTTCAATGAATGAAGTGATAATGGAATTCTTAGGTGCTTATGAAAATATTCCTCATTACCATCATAAACATGGTTTACCTTATTGTTTGAACAATAGTGCATATTTTGGAAAAACTACTAGCATGATAAATGCTACTCTAATGTTTAATGAAGAATCTGAAGACCTACCATAATCGCCTAATCTCCTAGACCATAGTACTCTACTTAATGGAAAGACTGTTGATGTTTTCATGGAGAAAGATAATACTAAAAAAGTTATCCCTATTAGTGATTGTTTACATGTAGAAGAAAAGGAAGAAACGACTAAGTTACTACATGAATTTTCTAAACTGTTTGCTTGGAACTATTCAGACATGTCTGGTATTGATCCTCAGATTGTAACACATAATATCATCTTGAAACTAGATGCTAAGTTGTTTAAACAAAAGATTTGTAAGATGAATCCTAAGGTTGCATTACTTGTCAAAGATCAGATAGAAAAGATTCTACAAGCTGTCTTTATCCGCCCTATTAACTATTCACCTTGGATCTTGAACATCATCACCATCGCTAAACCCGATGGTCGTATAAGAATGTGTACAGATTTCTGAGATTTGAATCTTGCATCTTTGAAAGATGATTTTCTACTTCCTAACATTTATATGATTGTCAATTCTATATCTGGCCATGAATTACTCTCTTTCATGGATGGTGTTTTAGGATATAATCAAATTTTAATAAACCCTCAAGATCAATATAAAACAGCTTTTATAACACCTTGGGGTACACTTTGTTGGGTAGTCATGTCATTTGGACTTAAGAATGTAGGAGCTACTTACCAACTTGCAATGACCCTTATATTTCATGATTACATGCACAATATTTTAGAAGATTATGTCAATGACATCTTGGTGAAGTCCATTCATCTCCAAGATCATGATACGAATCTTTGACAAATATTTGAGCGCATAAGGAAATATAACATACAATTAAATCCTCGCAAGTGTGTTTTTGATGTAGATAGTGGAAAGTTGTTAGGATTTATCATTTCAAATCATGGTATCGAAGTGGATACAAAAAAGATAGATGCAATTGTTAATATGCCAACACCTAAGAACATATCCCAACTTCATAGTTTGCAAGGGAAGATATAGGCCATCCACAAAATTTGTTTCACAACTCATGGACAGGACTCACCCTTTTATGCAATTACTGAAGAAGGACTCAAATTCTCAATGGAATTCTGAATGTCAAAAAGATTTTGAAGATTTAAAGACTTATTTAGCTAATCCTCTTGTTCTACAGCTTGCTGTCCCTGATAAACCCTTTCTATTGTATATCTCAACATCTAATAATGCCATGGCAGCCTTGTTAGCACAACATAATGCTGAAGGCAAAGAATGTGTTGTCTATTATATCAGCCAAACTTTGCTCAATTATGAAGTGCGATACACTGTTATCGAGAAGCATTGCTTAGCTTTATTGTTTGCAACACAAAAGCTTAGACATTATCTCTTAAATGCTGAAATACATGTGATGGTAAAACTTGACCCTTTGAAACACCTTTTTACAAAAATAGATTTGTTAGGTCATCTTGCTAATGGGTTATGTTGTTAACAAAATTTGATCTTAATTTCATTTCTTAGAAAGCAATTAAAGGGAAAGTGTTAGCTGATCAGTTAGTTGAAGCTCCTTCACCTTTTACTACACAACATTAGGACATATTTCCCTATGGCCAAATTTTAGCAATTAGTAAGGATGATAAATGGGAATTGTATTTCAATTGGTCAAGATGTCGAACCAGCTCTGGTGCTGGTGTTATATTAATACCCCCTACAGGCAAGTAGATTCCTATGTCTTATTGCCTAGACTTCTCATGCACAAACAACATTGCTGGATACAAAGCTCACATTGTAGGACTTCATGCCGCCTTGACTCTTAATATCAAAAATATTACAATATGTGGCGATTCACAGCTAATTGTACGACAAATAATTGGATCATATGAAACTAAGCATGACAAACTATCTCAGTATCATGAGTTTGCACTATCTCTCTTAAAACAATTCACATCATTTTCAATAAATACTATTCCTAGGAAAGACAATCGACATGTGGATGCAATGGCAAGCGCAGCTTCCCTTATATCCCTTAATGATTCTCTTGAGGAATTTACTTTCGTTATCCATAATCTTAAAACACTGACAATTGAAGATCCTATAGTTGTGAATTCAGAACTCTGTGGTAATACATATACTAATGAGTGGTTCTCCCATATATTCAATTATTTGCATGATGGAACCATTCCTAATTCAACATCTTTGAATGCCCAAATCTATCTATGCAAAATAGCGGCATGATACATTATCCTGTCAAATGTCTTATATAGATGAAGCTTCAATAGAGTTTTACTCCAATGTTTAAGTAATTTAGAAATTCTGATAGCTTTAGAAGAAGCTCACTTTGGTGCCTGTGGAGGGCATTTTGGGGGAAAATCCTTGGTACAAAAATTGTTACGAATGGGTTACTATTGGCCGCACATGGAACAAAATTCCTTTTCTTATGTCAAGAAATGCCTACAATGTCAACAACATAATCACCTAATCCAAGCTCCCGCTCAAGAGCTTCATGCCCAAGTTTCACCTTGGCCATTCTCCATTTCGGGCTTGGATCTAATTGGTAAAATCTCTCCATCCTCCTCTCAAGGGCATACATTTATTATTATTGCCACTAATTACTTCACAAAGTGGGTCAAAGTTGTCCCTTTACGATCCATGACCGCTAACGTAATTTGTTGATTTATACAAGATAACATTATTTATTGATTTGGAATACCTTCCTCCCTCATTTCTGACAATGGTACACCATTTAAGAACAAGGATGTGAAGAAATTTCTCAAAAAATATCATATTCAATATTGCTTCTCTATGCCTTATTATCCTCAATCAAACGACCAAGCAGAAGCTTCAAACAAAATTATTGGATATATTCTACAAAAAAATGTTAACAAACATCAAAAGGATTGGCACACTCAGTTGTCCTACACATTATGGGCCTACAGAATAAGCATTCATATGGCTACTGGAAATACATCATATAACCTTGTCTATGGCACAGACGTGATAATGCCCTTGGAGTTAGAGATTCCTTCATTAAGAATTTCCCTAAGAAACATTATTGACGATGATACAGAACATGAGAAAAGACTGCAAGAACTTGAGATGCTTGATGAAAGATGAATAAACACTCTTGAGCACCTCAAGGCTCATCAGAAAAGAATACAATGATCGTACAATGAACATGTTATACAATGTTCATTCGACATTGGAGACTTGGTACTTTATGAAAATCAATGCAATATAAATGCACCTCCTAGAGAATAAGGTAAGTTCAACCCTAATTAGCTCGGACCGTATATAGTCATTAAGGCCTTTGGATCGGGAGCGTATAGACTAGACGATGAATAAGGTATGCTACTTAAGGAACCTATTAACGTAGCGCACCTCAAAAAATTTCATGCTTAAGATTTGATGTTAAATTTTATAAAGCAAATTTATTGGATAGATTAGCTTCAATTTTGACAAGATATTATTATTTTGTCTTAATTCATTTACCATTACATCTTTGCTCGGTTAATCATTGTTGTATCTTGCTTATGTATTCTTTGCTTAGATCACTTTTGTATTAACTAAACATAACATAGAAATTTGGGTTATATGTGAAATTTTAATCATTGTGTTTATTACTATATGTTCTCTAGAGAATTGTTAGTATGTCACAGTAGCATTAATTAGATTTCCATAATAGCCTTTAATAATTATCACTAGTTGCATTTTACAAAAATCACATGTGATAGATTAAAACCATTGCACATAGATAGAAAAATAAACATCATATATATATCATCAGTTTCAAATATACATTTGAGTCAACTATCCCTCATAATAAAATGGGATGTTGTAGTACATAATATAGTTGAACCTCGGTCACCTATACCCTCAAGCCCTCATGGTGTGTGCGTGATAGAGGCTTGACCATGTGTGGCTACAGATCACGAATGAATCTTAGAGACGCTCTGCAATCATAACCCCTTGATCTTACCTCTCAGCCCTATCACCTCCTTGTGTGCCTCCTAGTACATTTGATGGTACTGGTCTCTCTCAACTTGAACCCTGTCTCTGTCAACTCTTGCCTAATGGACCTCAAGTAGTAAGAACTCGCTGATGAATGGATCTCTCTCTGATGTAGGCATTGCTACCATCTGCTCCCACTATGCCTAAAGCTTAGCTTCAGTATGCTCCACTCTCTAAAGTAACTCCTCTCTCTCCCATGTAGACTACTCTAGAATAGCCTCTATAGCCATCATGTACCTGACAAAAGGCATAAACTGACAAAAGGCATAAATATCTCTGCATGTTACCCAATAGATGGTCGTGGCGAATACCCCACCTACACATGCTGCTTAGATACATCTGAAGGTACTATGTCCGCTATGACATGACTCACAAAGTCTCACCAAGCGTTAGTCCCAACTCCAAAATAGAAACTAAGATAGATATTAGACTCTCGCATAACTAGCATAAACAATAAACATAAAGAACATCAAACTAATGAAACAAAGCTAACCTGGATCTCCATCTCACCAGGATGGATCTCAGATCACTAAAGGTGTTACAAGCTCTGTAGTCTGATCTATAGTTGGGGGAACAAACCTACTACACTCTGGTGCAGGAGCACATTCTCTGTAGTGCAGGGTCATCTTTTCTTTTGTTTTCTCATAAGGCTCTTAAGCCATTTCATTTTGTAATAAGGGTCAATTTGGTCCCATGAATGTAATTGTGCAAGGCACACATGTAGTTTTGCTTGTATGAAGGGTAAACCAACGGCTAACTGATTTGAAAATTAGTTTGCATGGTTGGAGGGGATAACTGCTGTCTCTACATCTTCTTTAGAGGCAGGTTGTATGTCACACGGAGCAGAGAGAGAAGTGTGTATTACAACAATTCTTTTTGATAACTGAATAAAGAGAGTTCTGGGTATGATCTGTGTTGATTTTCTTGGTTGTTCTTAGTGATTTGATATCTTTATCCTGATTTTGTAAATGGAACCCTAACCGGATGCTATCTGTCAATCCATAGTGACTCTGTAGTGTGCAGACGGTGTAAAACCCACGGTTCCACAGTGGCTGGTTCGTAACCTAGGAGTAGGGTTTTGATTCATACATGGAGGCCCTTTCCTCTGTCCACTGAAGCCCTGTATAGTATCAGTGTGATGGGGGAAAGAATTTTCACGTTTGTTGTTGTTGAATTCTTACCCAGGAAGCCAGCGAACTCAGTCAAGTTCGACTAGACATCGTCATGTGGCTAGTCAGGAAATCGGAGTGAAATTGGATAGTTTTGATGTGGGATCAGATTGCTACAAGTGATCGAGGGTTTGATATATGAAACGGCCAAATTCCATTGTTCGGTCGAAAGGAATTCTAGTTCGGCACCTCAGAACAGTTGGAGGTCCATCAGTGTGAAAGGCTCTCTGTCTTGTCGAAGATTGGTATAGTGTCAGAGACACATACCATTGTTATTCGCATCGGTGAGAGAAACGATATCGAGCTAAGAAAAAGACACTTAATTGACGGTATACAGTTTCGCCGATCGGTGAGACATCCTCGGAGTATCGCCGATAAAGAGTATCGGTGTGAGGAACCTTGTCGGGGGAAGCCGAAGAAGTCACGGCGACCGTTAGAGTCCCGCCGATAGAATCTCATCGGGAGGAGTTCAAGAAGTCTCGCCGATAGAGACTCATCGGAATGAGATGAACCATCGGGGCCACGAACCGGAGTCTCACCGAAGCGGAGGATCTGGCTGATGTGCCTGACGATATCAGCGAGAGACAAGGTGTCGGCGTAGGTGAAAGGAGCTTCGCCGAAGGAGGAAGTCTGGCCGACGAAGATTGGTCATCGGAGTGACGGAGTATATCGGCCTAAGAAATTTCTCGTGGTCTGATAGTATGAGGTGTTGCCGATAGGCAACTAACCGCTACGGGGATATCGGTGAGAACTTGGCAGACCTCTTGCCGATAATGAAGATATAGTCAAATCTTCATTCGCTTCTGCTGGCACTCTGCATCAAATTGGTATGAGAGCCAATATTCTGAATCACAACCGTGTATGTCAGACGAAGAATTGGAGATAGAAATAGAGGCTAGCACAATGCCTCCCAAGACGATGAGTAAAGCAGCCATCCAGAAGATGGTGGAAGAAATGCTCGAAGAGAGACTGAAGGAAGAAAGATCCAAAGAGAAGGATGGAAGCACTTCTGAGTCAGAGGAGGATGAAGAAGGAGAAACTGGGGAGAATCCTCAAGGAGAAGGTATGACTGCTGATCAAAAGGCATTTCTGAATGCACTCAAGGGTCATGGAGATAGTGGTGATCCGAAAATGGATGTTCCCACGTTCAATGGGAAATTGGATGGAGATACTCTTGTGGACTGGATTGAAGCCATAAGTAATTACTTTGACTTCAAAGAGTATAGTGACAGTAAGAAAGTAAAGTTTGCAAAGACCAGACTGAGAGGTTCTGCATTGGTTTGGTGGAACTACACTCAATGTGAAAGGGAGAAGGTTGGAAAGAGTCCAATCACCAAGTGGAGCAGAATGGTGGCCATGCTAAGAGCCAAATTTCTACCATGTGATTATGATCTGTAGACTATCAGAAAGTTTAATCATCTTAGGCAGAAAGATATGGACGTGGCTACATACACTGAAGAATTCCACAGATTGAGCATGAGAGTCAATCACAGAGAAGAAGAAAAAGAGATGGTGGCCAGATACCTGGATGGACTGAGGTACAATATACAAGATGAGTTCAGTATGGTGGTTCCCAAGACTGTGGATGAATGTTTTCAGTTAGCCTCTAGGGCAGAGGATAAACTGAAAAGGAGAGGTGATCAAAATAACAGAGGAAGAGGTGGCAGGAACAATAGAGAAGAGGTAATTTTGGCAGAGGACAGCCAAACAAAGGTGAAAGTTCAAGTCAACAAGAATCACGTTCTGATACAGAACAAAAAGGTGGTGGTTTTGGAGGTTGGAGAAGACCTAATGGCAGAGGAAGAGGTGGTGGTGTAGGCAGAGGACGTGGAGTCTTCACTGGAAGATGTTACAACTGCAATCAAGTAGGCCACACTGCAAGTAAGTGCCCTGAGAAGGCATCTAGCTCTCATGATGGTGGGAGAAGGAACCAACTATTGCAGGAGGATGATTGTCAAAGTGTAAACTCACCAATTGGTAGTGCTGCACCAGTACTTGAAGGAGAGAACATGATGATTAAGAGGACCCTCGTGAAGATGCCATTGAAGCAGGAGCCCCCACAAAGGAAGAATCTCTTCAGAACCCAAGGAAAAGCATATGGTAAGCTCTGTAAAATCATTGTTGATTCAGGTTCTACTAAAAATGTAGTGTCTACTGAAATGGTAGAAAAGTGTAGACTGAAAAGATTACCCCATCTTAATCCCCACAAAATATCTTGGTTGAATAAGAATCAGAACTATTTGGTGGAAGAACAAACTTGGGTAGAGTTTGAACTAGGTGATTATAGGGATAAGGTGCTATGTGAAATTATTCCTATGGATGCTTGTCACCTTCTTCTTGGATGACCTTGGCAGTATGATGTGAAGGCACAGCATGATGGTGAAAAGAATACATATATGATCACCAAGAATGGTAAGAAGTTTCAGATGGATCCCTTACCAGAGCAGGTTGGAGAGAAGAGCAATGACAACAGTGTCATGTTAGTGAGTGGCAAAGAGTTCCTACAACTCATGAAGGAGGAGGATACCCAAGGGTATGCACTGATGATGAAGCCTATATCCAATCAGCAAAGCAAACAGCAGAAGGAGATTCCATTGGAAGTGCAACAATTACTGGATAAGTACCAAGATCTTGTGGTAGAGGATACTCCTAACTCCTTACCACCTATGAGGGACATAAGTCATCAGATTGACTTGATTCCTGGAGCCACATTACCCAACAAAGCTGCCTACAAGTTGACACCACAGCAGAATGAAGAAGTAGGTAGACAGATTCAAGAACTTTTGGAGAAAGGTTTGATTAGGAAAAGTCTTAGTCCATGTGCAGTCCCTAGTGTACTTGCTCCTAAGAAAGATGGCAAATGGAGATTATGCACAGATTCAAGGGCTATCAATAAGATCACCATAAGGTATAGGTTTCCTATGCCAAGAATTGAGGATCTGTTGGACTATCTTGGTGGTTCATGTTACTATTCCAAGATTGATTTGAAATCTAGTTATCACCAGATCAGAATAAGGCAGGGAGATGAATGGAAGACTGCTTTCAAAACAAATGAAGGTCTCTATGAGTGGCTTGTCATGCCATTTGGACTCAGTAATGCTCCAAGCACCTTCATGCGGTTGATGAATGAGGTACTTGTAGAATTTATTGGAAAATTTGTTATTGTTTATCTTGATGACATATTGATTTTCAGCAGGACCAAAGAAGAGCATGTGAAGCATCTTGGACAGGTGTTAAAGAAATTGCATGAGAGTAAGTTGATGATCAACTTGGATAAATGTGATTTTATGAAAACTGAACTAGTGTATCTTGGATTTGTGATTTCCAATGGTTGTTTGAAAATGGATCCTACAAAAGTTGAGGCTATTCTCAATTGGCCTACTCCTAAGACAGTAGGAGATGTAAGAAGTTTTCATGGTTTGGCAACTTTTTACAGGAAGTTCATTAAAGGGTTCAGTCACATAAGTGCTCCTATTCTCAATACCATCAAGGGTGGAGTGAAGTGTAAATTTCAATGGACAAAACAAGCAGATGATAGTTTTGAACTGTTGAAACAGAAAGTGGCCGAGTTACCTACGTTGGTACTCCCTGATTTTGACAAAGTATTTGTTGTGGAATGTGATGCAAGCCAACAGGCTATAGGTGTTGTTCTTAGTCAGGAAGGACATCCAGTAGCATTCTTTTCAGAGAAGTTGAATGAGGCCAAACAGAGGTATTCTACCTATGACCTAGAGTTGTATGCAATGGTGCAAGCTCTGAAAAAATGGAGGCATTATTTACTGCCAAAAGATTTCATTGTTTTTACTGACAACCATGCTCTTAGCTTCCTAAATAGTCAAGAAAAGTTGAATCATAGGCACGTCAAGTGGATGGAACAATTGCAGGCCTATACCTTCACTATTAAGCATAAGAAAGGTGTTGCCAACAAAGTGGCAGATGCTTTGAGTAGAAGGATACTGGTCATACAGGAAGTGCAAATGGAACATATGGGTCTAGAATGTCTGAAGGAGTTGTACAAGGATGATGCAGATTTCAAGGCTGCCTATGAAGTGTGTGCAAGTTTGGCTAACACTTTTCATGGTGAGTATTCTGATTTTGTGCTGCAAGAAGGGCTCCTATTTAAAGGTAGTTTGTTGTGTGTTCCTAAATGTTCAATGAGGGACAATATCATCAAGGAGAAGCACAATGGAGCCTTAGGAGGACATTTTGGGTTGGACAAGACTTTGGAACAAGTCACCAGGTTCTATTATTGGCCCAAGGTATAGACAGATGTAAGGAGATATGTTGCAAGCTGTACCATATGTCAAAAGGCCAAGGGTATGTCTTCTAATGCTGGTTTGTACCAACCACTGCCCATTCCCACCAGACCTTGGGAAAGCATTAGTATGGACTTTGTGCTTGGTCTTCCTAGGACAGCAAGGGGTGTAGACAGTGTTTTTGTCATTGTGGATAGATTCAGTAAGATGGCTCATTTTGTGCCATGCAAATGCACAAATGATGTATCTCATATTGCTAGTCTCTTTTTCAGAGAGGTGGTCAGAATTCATGGTTTACCCCTATCAATTGTTACTAATAGAGACTCCAAATTTGTTGGTCATTTTTGGAGGACCCTATGGAGAAAATTGGGCACTCAGTTGTCTTTTTCATCAGCCTACCATCCCCAGACTGATGCTCAGACTGAGGTTGTTAATAGGTCCTTGGGAAACCTTTTGAGATGCCTTACCAAACAGCATGGATTGGCATGGGATTTAGTGATCAGTCAAGCTGAATATGCTTATAATGATTCAAGAAACAGAAGTACTGGGAAAAGCCCTTTTGAAATAGTTTATGGTTTCCACCCAAGAGGACCACTTGAACTCAAAGACCTCCAAGGATGGGATAAAAGGAGTGCTCTAGGAGAAGACTTTGTTGCTACCATGAAAACAGTACATGATCAGGTCAAGCTTCAGTTGGAGAAAACTGTCTCCAAGTACAAGGATAGGGCAGATCTGAAGTGAAGGGAGGTACAGTTCAAGGTAGGAGATTTGGTGATGGCCTACCTCAGAAAGGAAAGATTACCTAAGGGGCAACCAACCAAATTGTTGATGAAGAAGATAGGACCTTGTAAGGTAGTGCATAAATTTGGTCCAAATGCATATGAGATAGAATTACCATCTGGCCTTGGTATCTCTCCCATTTTCAATGTTGCAGACCTGTTCCCTTTTAGACCTCCATTACATGCTGAAGATGGCTCAGATGCTGTGATTGAAGATGAAGACTGGATCAGAGATTTACCTCCAAGTAAGCCTTTGCAATTGGAATGCATTTTGGATTCCAAAATTGTCAAGAAGACAAGAAAAGGGGTATACAAAGACTACTTGGTCAAGTGGCAGGATCTTCCTGATTCAAAGGCAACCTGGATGAGTGAAGCAGATATTCTAAAGCATGGGAAGACACTTCAGCAGTTAGCAACTCAAGGGACTTGAGTTTTTCCTGCAGGGGGAGTATGGTGCAGGAGCACATTCTCTGTAGTGCAGGGTCATCTTTTCTTTTGTTTTCTCATAAGGCTCTTAAGCCATTTCATTTTGTAATAAGGGTCAATTTGGTCCCATGAATGTAATTGTGCAAGGCACACATGTAGTTTTGCTTGTATGAAGGGTAAACCAACGGCTAACTGATTTGAAAATCAGTTTGCACGGTTGGAGGGGATAACTGCTGTCTCTACATCTTCTTTAGAGGCAGGTTGTATGTCACACGGAGCAGAGAGAGAAGTGTGTATTACAACAAGTTCTTTTTGATAACTGAATAAAGAGAGTTCTGGGTATGATCTGTGTTGATTTTCTTGGTTGTTCTTAGTGATTTGATATCTTTATCCTGATTTTGTAAATGGAACCCTAACCGGATGCTATCTGTCAATCCATAGTGACTCTGTAGTGTGCAGACGGTGTAAAACCCACGGTTCCACAGTGGCTGGTTCGTAACCTAGGAGTAGGGTTTTGATTCATACATGGAGGCCCTTTCCTCTGTCCACTGAAGCCCTGTATAGTATCAGTGTGATGGGGGAAAGAATTTTCACGTTTGTTGTTGTTGAATTCTTACCTAGGAAGCCAGCGAACTCAGTCAAGTTCGACTAGACATCGTCATGTGGCTAGTTGGGAAATCAGAGTGAAATTGGATAGTTTTGATGTGGGATCAGATTGCTACAAGTGATCAAGGGTTTGATATATGAAACGGCCAAATTCCATTGTTCGGTCGAAAGGAATTCTAGTTCGGCACCTCAGAACAGTTGGAGGTCCATCGGCGTGAAAGGCTCTCCGTCTTGTCGAAGATTGGTATAGTGTCGGAGACACATACCATTGTTATTCGCATCGGTGAGAGAAACGATATCGGGCTAAGAAAAAGACACTTAACCGACGGTATACAGTTTCGCCGATCGGTGAGACATCCTCGGAGTATCGCCGATAAAGAGTATCAGTGTGAGGAACCTTGTTGGGGGAAGCTGAAGAAGTCACGGCAACCGTTAGAGTCCCACCGATAGAAGCTCATTGGGAGGAGTTCAAGAAGTCTCGCCGATAGAGACTCATCGGAATGAGATGAACCATCGGGGCCGCGAACCGGAGTCTCACCGAAGCAGAGGATCTGGCCGATGTGCCTGACGATATCGGCGAGAGACAAGGTGTTGGCGTAGGTGAAAGGAGCTTCGCCGAAGGAGGAAGTCTGGCCGACGAAGATTGGTCATCGGAGTGATGGAGTATATCGGCCTAAGAAATTTCTCATGGTCCGATAGTATGAGGTGTTGCCAATAGGCAACTAACCGCTACGGGGATATCAGTGAGAACTTGGGAGACCTCTTGCCGATAATGAAGATATAGTCAAATCTTCATTCGCTTCTGCTGGCACTCTGCATCACACTCCCCCCTTCTCTCTGACTCAGTCTATCAATACCTACAAGAATCAGACCACGAGCTCTAGACTGCGGTCTCGACTCGGTCTCCTCATTAGTGTCCACCTCCTACTAGTCTTGTCATGGTCTCGCCCTAAAGACGTACTACGATGGAAACTCCTCTGACTCATCATCATCCTCCACATCCTCCTCGAGATCATAGTATCATGCGAAGTCACTCATGTCATCCTTTACCCCTGTGTCACTAGCATGACTGGCCCAAGGTCGAGCATCACCTGTAGGGTGACCAGGAGGAAAGATAGGCTCAGGCCATGCTATATACCACTAGGTCTTATATGCTTAGGTACAACTGACATCATCTACATCTAATATTGGTGCTACATCCTCGAGACCATCATCATCACTAAGAGGCACATCTACTACTGTCAGTCGTCGGGCACTGTTCACCCTAACTGCTTTGCGCATAGTGCGCGCATAGCTCAGACGCACTGTAGAAACATCTTGTACCTATTCAAACTATCATGCCACCCTGTCAAAGTAGAACCAAACCATGACATGATTGAGGTGACTGGCCATCAACCGATCCTTCTATATCCTCGCTAACTATCTCCGCTGGCCAGGCCATAAGATATAGCCATGATACGGTCTCTAGATAATATTGCTAGGATGCAATCTATCAAAGACAACTCTCCAATATAATAGATCACCATATCTCCAGCATCTTACTAGTGGATAGGCATGAACGCACAAATGGGTGAATGTTGACTCTATAGGAAATCCTATTAGTCGTGTGCACTTGATGTGCTTGAAAGCCCAAAAATGTAACAAAGTGTAGATCATCAGACTGTGCATCTCATAATGGACAGACCATCCCAAGTCATGGTAAAGGTGCACAAGCATAGTGTGTCCCCATGTGTATATAGTCTGGTGCTCCTCCATCGCTCTAATGGTGTGAATGAGACCCCCATGTAGGTGAATGCCTCATCCATATAGTGCGATGACAAGTGCAACAATGGCTATCATGATTCTCCGAACCAAGGGGATATCACCGCATCCTTGTTCTAGAAGTCAGAGCTGAATATGTCCTCGCTCTACTCGTGAAACTATGCGACCTAGACAATACAACTGACTCTCGCGAGTATACTCTGTTGTGCAATGTCCCACAACCCTCACTGTCTCTCCTCGGATAGGTAGTCATAGGATCTTGTATACATCCTCCAGTGTGATAGTCATCTCACTAGTAGGTAAGTGGAATGTGGATATATCTGCATTCCACCTCTCCATCAAAGCCATCAACATGTTACAATGAAATCTAATTGTGCACATATCAAACACCCACCACAAGCCCACTGCCTGTAAGTGCTCTCTCTATGCGTTAGACATGGAACTAGCACACTCTCGAAGTAGCACCATCAGGCGACCGCCTGTATGGTCTTGTGTCTTTGGGACGTCCTGCAGGTCAAAAAGCAAGCAGTAGTATCATTTTTTGTCATGAAACCAAAAACTACTATCTGAAATAGTACTAAGTGTTTGTGCGTAGGGCCCGTGTCCTTTGTGGACCTGGGCGTCCCAGAGGGATACTAGCACCCTTGAGGGACTAGGATGCCCCAGTGAGACTCTAGTGCTCTAGGAGGACTTGGGTGCCCCTACCAGGGACCCCTATCCATTAGGACCCCCTTGACACGGTAAACAATAAAAATAGATGAAAGAAAAATAGAAAGATGATAGAAGCATAAGATTAGGACCCTACCTTGGCCTCAAAACACCTCTCTACCACTCAAGCTTAGAGCATCTCTAGTCATGGGGGATGATACGGGCATCAGCTCAGCATGGTTGTCCTCCTCTTCTCCTTCTCTCTCTCCTCTACACAATGACAAGAAACAAGAATGAGTAGTGATAAGTGAAAACTCCCTTTACATAAAGTAAGTGGATGGGAATTCCTATCCCTAAGTAGGTGCAAAATTGAGCCATTTCACTCTTGAGCCTTTATCTTGAGCTGTCGAACTTAGATCTGCACGCCATTTGTCGCATTGGAATCCTAGTTCTGCTCTTTATCTTACCCAATGTGTTGCACTTGGGCGTTGTTTTTTCAAACACGCTCACAACACATTTCTCATCAAGTTTCCCTCAAAATCAATGTATGTAGATATCTCCTTGTTTCTCCTTTTTGGACTAAGCAAGTAGAAACAAGGGGGGCATATATCTCCCTCGATTTCCTCCCTCATCTTGTCTCATCACTCAACCCCTTAGTGTTTTTGTACTGATTCATTGGTGGTGGTTGCAGGTTCATTTGATTTTGATGTTCTAACAAGTGTTCCTTTGTAGGTTGTGATTCCTAACTTTGTGGTCTTGCAGGACCACGGACTTGGGGGCTCCTTTCTCAGTGACAACACTTCGGTTTCCTCTACAGTATCCTTTTGGGTATCCTTTTCATGATTGATGCATTTACTTTCCTTTAGTTGCATATGCACGTAGTGTCATATGGCCACTAAAATGGGGGCTAAATGTTACATCAGAAATTGTCCTCCTATATGGAATGGTACAACTTTGCTCAATTTAGCTCCTTGCCTTTAGTGATCTCTCAACCTCTTTGTTTTTGGCCTTCCCAAAACCCTGATTGGCTAGTGTCAAGTTGCAAAATGTTCATTTTTTGAGATAACTATTGATGGAACCCGAAAAAAAAATTTGGATTATGGGTCCTTGGGACCCCCTAGATGCAGATTTGGTCAGAAAATGGGGGATTGGACTCAGGCGCCTGCACCCTAGTCCTGCCCCATTTTTTGGGATTTTGAATCTTGGTGGGGTGTTGGCTCCCATCGTGCACCTCAGGATTCCATTTTTAAATTTTTGTTTTTCGTGTGATATCAAGATGTTATTTCAAAATTTGAATTTCCCTAAAGTTAGATATAAAAAGACATTTGAAAATCATTTCATCACACACAATTTTTATACAAACTTGATGCCAAAACTCTGCTAAAACTGCCATTGAAGATCAGTGACTTGTTGAAGTTATTAAAAGTGACTTGAATTTGCTATCATGGAGACAATGGATGGAGATTAGGAATCAAGGTCTTGATACTATCTTTCTCTTCCTAGGGTTTGTACACCTTTTGCATGATCGGGAGAAGGGTTGAAGCCTCCAACATCGAGCTTGGAGATCCTCTACAACAATTGTTTATTTGCCTTCTTGTTCATGCAAATCTCCATTTGTTTTTATCTCCTTGAGGTGAAGTTGTATGTGTTTACTGATTCAAGATCCTATATAGCCACAACATATTTCTCCTCCTTTTGTAGGTGCAGATCGTGTTTTATAGAATATGGCAAAAAGGAGCAAAAGAAAGACATATATTACGAATACAATTGTCACTAACTTTCAAAATTTCAGATCCTGACACTTTTGGGACTAATGAGCGAGCACCCTAGTCCAACTGGGGAGATTCTCTGAGATCTAGGAGCTATTAGAAGTCATCAGACAGTTGATATGGAAGATTTTCATAGACGAAAAGTTGTAAGAATAATGAGCGGGCTCCCTAGTCCAGTTGGCCCTCAATTTCTGGGTGCCTGATCTCTAAACCTCATTCTCTTCATTTTTGTGATCTATTTTGTCTGCTTCATCTCTGAATTCAGTTGATTTTTGTTACAAGGTGTAATTAGGGTTTACTTGATTAGTGAATAAAGACACTTGATAAACCTTAGTTAGACACATGAATCAGGCCTAATTAGCATTAGGGAATAGACAAGTGATCAGTAGCTTGATCCCAAGCTCGGTCCTTATCTTCCCAATGTTTAGTTAGGTGAAAGAATAGGAGTTAACCTTGTTTAAGAGAAACCTATTTTTTCACCCTAAACAAAGACAACATTAAATATCACACAGAGTGATTCTACTAGCCAAGCATCGGATAATATATATCAACCCTGTCATCATGTATGGACTAGGTCCATTTTTGCTTACTCGAAGGGACACGTGGTCTGTATCAGTATTATTTGTTTTTTATCATCCGCCAGCTAGATAGAACCACTAGAAGAATGTAAAAAATAAGGTGAAAGTTTAGAGCTGTGTCCCACTTTCAACCAATTAAATAGTTCTAAGCGGATAGTTTCCGGGTGGTAAAATTTTGCCTGGTTTGGTTCCACCTACAACCACATGGTGCCTATGTGGTATTGCGTGGCATGAATAGTTTTAGGCAGAACAGTTCTAGGCAAAACCCTTCCAGGCAGAAAATTCAATGTAAATAAACACATTTTTTAAAATTTAAATCAAATTTACATTGAAGGTTCTACCCAAAAGGGTTTCGCCCATGTTTCACCTGAAACTATCTATGTGGCATCCCATGTGGTAACCAACCCCCCTTTTACAATAAATTGAACAAAAAATCAAGTTCAACTATAAATTTCTCCAACCAAAGGGCATTTTCATGAAAATCTAAAAATACCCTTTGGTAGATATCGAAGTCTAGATCTTATAAATATATTTTTTAGATATTTTGATAAGTTTTATTAGGATTATTTTTCAATTTATTGCAAGTAGGTTATTATAATAAAACATGCAGTTGATTAGAAATTAAAAATAAATAGGAAAAACATATTCAAAAAATCTGAAAAATATATGGTTCACTAGAGGAGAGAATCCTCTCCAAAAGGGTATTTTTGTTTTTTTTAAAATTATATATTGTAAAAAAGTTGACGTCCCATGGAAACTACTATGTTCTAATTAAAATTGACTTTAAAAAATTATAAAAAAATATTTATCAAAAATAAAAATAAAATTTCCATGCACTAGATATTTGAGTTGGCTAATTAGGAAAAACAAATTAAACAAAAAAATTTAATTTTTCTACATTTTTCTTGATGTCCCATCAATGTCACTTTTTTTGAAAAATATCAACATTTAAAATTCATCAATTAAATTTATAAAAAAAAAATATCCACCTACTTTAATTTTTTTTAAATTATAAGCATAAACTACAATAAAAATTCTACATTTCATTAGTTTATGTCATTTTAAAATTCAAAACATACATATGACCTTTTTTACGTTTAAGTTGGAAAAATATGTTTGTGTTGGTCGTTCCCTTATAAAAGTGTGACATGGTTCTAAACTTTCACCCAATAAATCAAGAGAGGAGAACAAGTGCCATAAGTTCATCACGTAGGAGGGTTCCCCTAGGTCACCAACCACAACACTATGCCCCTAAGGCACGAGACACAACAATAAAAAAAGAGGAGAAGCAATATAGAAGAATGATGATACAAATAGAAGAAGGGTCACAACAGAGGCAGTCTCCCGGTATCCTTGACCTTACAAGAGTAACAAGGGTCATCCTAGGAGGCCTAAACAACACAAAACATCGTAGGGAGAACACAACACAAGAGGGGAGGTCACATAAATGAGAAAATGATGCTACAACATAGGTGACCACCAGGGTTAGAAATACTTACCTGTTACAACATAATGCTAACAACATATATATCTAGGAGGAGGCCACCCTTGAGAGCAACTATCATAACTGCTACAAAGAGTGTGGCTTAAGGAAGGAGAAACACTTACTTGATTCAATGGAATACTTCCTAGTGGATAATCTACTTCTCTCATCTCAGGATGTATCATGTTTGGTCTTGAACTTGTTGATATTGTGGTAGCACTAGTACATGTATTCACTATCCTCTTAGGAGGTGGAAGAAGTGATTTGTTTTGAGTGATCTCGACATCCATCCATAAGGGATTTAATGTGAGAGACCTATCCTCATTCATAAGTGTTGCATCTTTTGAAGAGAGAGCATAGGAATGAAGGGAAGGTAAGGTGTTGTGAGGATAATTATTGGTGATTGTATTTTTAGTGATGTTGAAGGAATAAGCAACTAAAGGAGAGGTAGCCAAGGTTTTCACATCCTTAGTGATATCCAAAGGACTTGAACATGCAACCAAAGGAGGGAGATCAAGGATCTTCACTTCCTTAGTGATGTCTGAAGTACTTGAATATTCAACTAAAGGAGAAAGATAGATAGGATTATCCATAGAGGCTCCATGCACTATAGTAGGGATAGAATTTTTAATATTGTTAGATGAATGCTCATTATCTATCCATGGGATGTTCTTTGTTAGAGGGGGTTCTTCATTCACTAATGCTTCATCTTGGCCAGAGAGAGCATTGGAATGAAGATATGGTGGTATGATGTTAAGGGATGTGTCAATGAATTCATCCTCTTTCACCAAAGTGTCCTCATAAGTGGGAACAACTTTTGGAGAGAGATCATAAGGTAGAACTAAATTACCACCACGTGTTTTAGCAATAGGAGTCGTAGTGGAATGTTCAATAGAGATAAAGTCATCTAAGGGTTCATCTAATATATTGAATTCATCACTACTAAATGTACTATTGGCTATGAATTTAGTGAGATCATCTAATATCGGAGGATATGTTCCCATGAGGCTTGTGAAGTTATCAAAATTAGATATATAGAAAAGGATTTCATGTGTGGAACACATAGAAATATCAACATCATATATGCATGCTATTTGTTTCAAGACTTGAGGATATTCATGATTAAATTTAGAAAAATTATCAATGTCTGTGATGTATGCAAACAAAGCTTCCAAATATGAATAATAAGAATTATCCATGATGCTAATTTGAAAGAACTCCAATACACACGAATTTCACAACGATCAACAAGGCAAAATAAGTGAGACTATTTCGTACCAAAGCATTTGTTTGAGGGAAATAGGTAATAAAGACACATGGAGTCCACAACAAACATATTGGGTAGGAGGAAAGAGTATAACACAATAAAGCCCAACTGATGATTTTAGAGGTTTTTATCAAAAGATGTGAATGAAGTGTGTGGACAACTAGTGTTGAAATACACACAGTGTAATTAAAAAGATACCAAATTTCACACAATTTAATGAAATAATGCTAAATTTTCAAATGATAACTGAATGAATTCTTTAATATGGATGCAAGATCTAAAATGAAAGAGATTTAGGGTGAATGTAATGAAACAACACCAATTTATGTTTGCTTATGTGCCTAAAAATGCTCAAATTTTCCACTTTTTTCAAAAATTTTAATGCAAATGACTAAAAGATGAATGTTGTAAGGAAATTGATAAGGGGAAGTGAATAATATCCTTAATATCAGTCCAATAATTCAGAAATATCCTTCACAACACACCTACAATGCGAATCTAGATATATGACAAGGCAAAATTTAGGGAAAATGCAAGGTTTTCAAACCCTAATTGTGAAATTAAGACATGAACATGTGAAAAATGATATGTAAATAAATTAGAATCAGATTTATGATGCAAGACAACCTAGGTAAGATTTGAAAATGATTTTAAAGTCCTATAATGCTCAATACAAGTGCAATTTTTAATGATGATGAATGAAAAATGCTAGTTTTTTGTTGAAATTATCTAAGTGTGAATGTAAATTCTTGAAGTGTGAATGCAAAAACACACAAGAATGAAAAACTACATACAAAATCATATTTGAATGAGTGCCTAAGATGAGTAGTAAAATATGAAACAAAATTTTAACTACAAACCCTAGTTTTTGAAATCACTAGGTTATAAGAAAAATTCAAAATTTCAAGCAAACCCTAGCAATTTTAATATGAAAAATGCAATGCAAGAGATTGTAATATGATGAATTTATGTATTTTTTATATCAGATCTAAGTCAAAATTCTGAAATTAAATGAAATGCAATTTAAATTAATTCAAACTATGTCAAAATGCAAGCTAAAATGCCAATTTTTTCAAAATTTTCATTTTTTTTTTGTAAATTTTCAAATGTAATATGAAAATGATGAATGAAATTAATGAAAATCTGAAGTACAAAACTCATCAAGGTGAAAAATTCAAATAAAACATGGGTTCACCAAAATGTTTTAAAGTGTAAAAAGAGGGTTTTTGATTTCAATGGATGTGTGGGCTTAATCCTCCTTTCACACCTTACATTCAAGGACATAAATTGAGTTAAGCCACAACTCTTGTAAGAGGGATCTACTACAGATTTAGTGTCACTTGGAATGAAGAGGAAAATTGGAATTTGTTGATTAATTGATTAATTAAATCTCAATTATGCTTAAAACCCTAATTTCACAAAATCGTAAACAAACAAACAAATCACGACAAATGCTCGCAGACAAGGACGTAATATTCAAAGTAAATACATACCAAACTTCAAAATTCTGGATGTGAAAAAGTTAGAGGCTAAAGAGCAAGCATCCAAGCCCAAGACGACAGTTTCTTCAGAGACTTCCAGAACTTGTCTGCAACTAATCATCACTGTCACGAAGGTTTTCTGCTTTGGGGATCTGAAGGGCTTTGGAGCGGGCACCTAAGTCTAGGTCTTGGTTTTCTTCTTAGATTTGTAATTCTAACACTCTGTTGTGCCTCCCTACAACTCCACTTCTTCCTCTTCTGCACCTATAACCTGCAATAACAAAAAAGGGGGTTGGGGGTTGTGGTGCCTAGGAGCTTGCCTCAGTCAAGCCCCGAAAGGACATTCAAGTCTTCCAAACACTGTTGTCAGATAGAGAGTGTGTATCCCTAAGGAATAGAGGCAAAAACTAATTGATAAATGATTGAAAACACAAATAAATGTCACCTTGGAGGTGTATCTCACATATAGATGAAAATCCTTCACATCATGAGAATATGAAACCAAATTTGCATAACAAACATAATAACAAGACAAGTTTGCTCCGCAACAATAAATACTTTGAATGCTCTAAAATCATAAGTGCGCCAAAAGTTCATAATCTTCTTCTAGTTTACAAATGAATCCCTAAACATGTTTATATATGCAACTAAACACATTCCCACTTTAATTTCATAATTCAAACTTGAGATGTTAGAAATGGACACTTCTAATAGTCACATAACTAACATTTAAAATTTGGGACCCCACTAAATAGGTAGGACGATGGTGTGGGAACCCAAGCCCTCAGCCCCATTTTCAAGGCAGGGTTAAGCTCATCACTATCCCCTAGGTCCATTTTGACATGGGTTTTCAGGGATTTCCATCATGAATTAAAATAAACATGCATGATTACACTAAAAGGACCTGGGAGCTAAACTTAGGAGGGAAAAAGTCCTAGGGAGACATTTTCCAATGTAACATAAATTTTCTTTATTATATATTTTAATTATATTTTATAAACATATATTTATTATATTGTTCATTATTATTTTATATTATTCATTATTTGATTATTTTTAGGAGCCCATAGTATTTTTTATATAATAACTTGGTTTTAAAGGACCAAGAACCTATCCAAAATTTGAGATTTCACTCCTAGTTTAAAAACTTCCAGTTTTAAAAAACCACCCATTAAATAGTCTGAAATATACTATCCTAAAGTCTAGAGGAGATATGAGCAAATTACACAGGCTCATCATCTCCATAAAAAATAAAACAAACAAATTTAACCTCCAACATACCCTACATATTCTCCTCCCTGTCGAGGTCCACCACATCGATCTTATAATCGCATTAATAGGAGTAAGAGGCACACGAATGTTTCTACAATGAAACCTCCAGCTTAGATGCAATCTTCTCCAACATTGTCTGGAAATCTATCATATGTTCCTGTAAGTCATGAATGTGTCCCATAAAAATCTTCATATTTTTCTCCACCATCTTGGTGACCTCAATTAAATCCTCATGAACCAGAAATAAAGATGCCACAATCGATAGCATCGCAACAACTATTAACGATTGCATAGCTCCAAAGACATTTCATCAACCACAGGAGTTGCCTGAGTCAAGAAACAAATTTTCCATGGCCGAACAAACCTGTAACCCATCATCCCCATCCATCTCCTTCACCAGCTTCAAGATTCTTCCCAACCACTCCCTAATCTCTTGGTTTTTGATTTCCTGCTCCATATCATCTATGAACCCCACTAAATCCTCTTCTCCTGACATCTTCCTCATCATTTTCTAGCCCCAATCCTCCTTACATTCTTTTTCTCTACAATTTCACCATGCCAACTGTGTGCCCCCTCCTTTCCTATGTAATTGCCTTCTAGGACCACCCAAGGCTACCCCCTTCCCCTTAGCATTTTCTCATTCTTTCATCCCACACTTCACACCACCACCCACACTCCTAGATGCTATTACACTCAGGCCTTCAAGAAACTACTAGCTTCAAGGATGAGAGAGAAATGAATTGCCTCTATCCCATCGTATACAAACCCATCCAACCACCTGCGCTCCACCCCAAAACATAAATGCCAACCTCTTCACACATACCAAACCATCAATTAGTCCTTCTCCTCTTAACCATTACTCATTACTTACTTCTAACATTCACTCAACATTCAATCTCATTATCAGGGGTAGAGCCTATAGTATTAAAAAAATGTTGAAAGTTTTATTTAGTCTACATCGTGCAATCAAATAGCATCGATGGCTCATGGTGCTCCAAGCATAAAACAAAGATAGTTAGAGCAGGAGGTCATGTCATTGATAAGAAACGGTGATGTGGCAATTAGCTATGTGTGAAGTATTCTTAATTAAATGTAAATAATTAAATTAATATTTCAATTCAATGTAATAGTGATTAAATATTAAAATACATGTGTCATCTTCTTCTTCTTATCTTTCTCTAGAAGAAGTTCAATTTTCTTCATTTCATTTAGTAGTGATTGAATTTGCATCTTTGAGAACAATGCTTTAAGACTTTTTTAAAAATGTTAGAGAAAGATGGCATCCTGAAATTTGGAAAATTGAAGAGTGAGAGGAGCCCCATCACACAGAAAGAAGGCAACCATAAATTCCTATTTTAATCAACAATATTGATATTTTACAATGAGTGAGGGTCCATCAAGATTAAATAATGAGGAAAATTTCCCTGAGATCAAGGAATTCTATTGGAATGACTTAAGGAGGAAGAAGCATCAAATGAAAATCCTAGAGGTAGCAATGATGTGGTTCAATCTGGTAGTGAAAGCATGAATAATATGGTGATGATCACACATGGGGAAAATGTCCAGGGTACTAGTGGTGGTGAACCTAAGTTTGAAATCCTTTTGAATAAACATAAAGCATGTCAGTGGGACATGTCAATAAATTTTTAGCTGAAATGGGTTTCTAAGTATCTGTTCATTGAACCTGTGAACAATGAAGATGGAGAGGGTGTGCCAAAACTATGTTGCTGTAAGATTTGCACTTGGAAATTAAAGAAAGATAAGACATTGCAACTAAAACTAGACACTATGGAGAAGCATGTAGGTAAAGTTTACAAAAAGATAAATAGAAATGGAGATTTGAAGTCGGTGATGCACTAAAAAATGAAAGATAAATGTGCTCATTCTTAGAATGTAGCTGAGTATGAAGAATATATGTAATCATAAGCACGGCTTGCTACTGTTGGAGGTTCCATATCTGCTCTATTTTGAAAGGTCATGAAAGCTATCCAAAACTATCCCATTGGTCCAAAACTATATAGATCGCAATTATATTTCATATTTTAAATAGAGGTTGGTCGTTGATAGACTTTCTGAAATATAGAAATTTCATTCAATTTATTGGAGTTCCCAAATTTCCACTCTCCCATTGGTCTGTCAATAGTTGTTGGGAATGGGTTCAGTGTCTAGCTGTGGTGGAGAGGCAGAATATAGTAGAGAAATTGAGTCAGGTGACTTTCTTTTCCTTGTCTTTGGATGAGGTGACATCCATTAACAATACTTCTTAGGTGTGTATGCATGTTTATATTGTAGAAAATCATATTCGCCAGCCTCATCTAGTTACAATTTGTAAAATGAAAGAAAATTCTGCCTCTGCTAACCATATAGAAATAGTCAAAAATAGCTTGATAGATATTGGAGGCCTAGATGATTTGGTAACCACAAGGAAGTTGGTCTATGTTGGTGCTGATGGGGCATCAGTCATGCAGGGTCACATAAATGGGCTTATTGTTAATTTGTAGACATCATGTTCACAGTACATGATTGACATACACTGCATGGCCCACAAAATGAATTTGGCTTTTAAAATTGTAAGTCAGTTTCAATTTGTTTCCAAAGTTGAAGATCTTGTACGTGAGGTGTATACATATATTTGAAGTCAAAAAATATTTTTAGAGTATCAAAGATTTGTTGAAGGACTTACTCCAAGTAACAAGCTACTTAAGGATGTGGATACTAGGTGGATATCATTACATGGATTGGCAAATAGATTGTTCGAAGATTATCGATCATTGTTGGGCCTATTCTATGAAAATCACATAGATAATATGCTGGTACTATTCATTGATGTTGAGATACTATTGACTCTATCTGGGATTCTTTCCTTGTTGGAAGAAATGAATGTTCTGTCAAAAAAGGCACAAGACAGAACAATGCACATTGCAAAATACTCAAAGCTATGGAAAATGGTATGTCTTACTTTGGACAATCTATATATCAATCAATCTGAAGCAATTACGGGTCCAAAGTTTGCAAGATGGAAAATAACGACGAATATTGAACACTCGGATAAATTTTTGGAGTACAATGATGTAGGTGATTTATGTGCATCAGTGTGTGGGTATATGATAGAATTACACTACTTAAATAAAGTTGGATGGAGCTCTTGGGTGAGACAAAAACTGTTACAAGCAAGGATTTTAAAGATCTTGTGTCTTTTATAAAGGATACATTACAGGAAATTGTGAGAAGTCTATCTTTTGAGATAAGAAAGCACTTTCCTCATGATGAAATTTTGCAAGCAATGGCTATAGTTTATCCTCAATATTGGAATGCAAGTCATGTGTCCTGTATTAGTTCACCACGGGATTTTTAGGGCAAGGTGAGGTACTTGGCCGATCATTTTAGTAGAATGGAAGAAATAAATGGAGTATAGATAGAATGAATAATAGATAAGACAAAGCTGACAAAACAATCTACTCAGTTCACATCAACAATGATTGAAATGTTACCTAATTTCACTGCTAGCTCAATTAGGTAGAGCTTTTGAAGTTTCAAAGAAGAGAGAGGTACATTTTATTGCTGTTGTATTATATCCATGTGCACAAATAAAACAAATTAAGATTACAGTGCTAATTTGCATTTTAGATGCATAATTTATTTGAAAGATTGTATAAATCTTTTAGAAGAGAAGTAATCTTTATTGGAAAAATAAATGTATAAGGTCTCACACAAGCCATGAGACTAACTAATTCATTGCAAATGAAAATAAAGACTATACATTTATAGAAAATTAAAGAAATAAATGTGCAAATGGTATAGGGTGACTCGTCATTTCCTGAATGATGAGTCTTGGTCCTATTTGTTTTGTCTTGTGTCATCCCATGTTGTCTGCGTGTCCTGTACCTAGCTATTATCTCCTTGTTGCATCTAGTTATCTACATTGAAGGGTGAAAACTGATGTTAGAGCAATGACGAGGCATCATATAACATATGACATATATCTACAAACATACAATCTGATTTTCAGATGTAATAAACTAGTCAGTATCACATGGACCTTCAAGTAAGCAACAGGATAATCAAGAACATCAATCACATGCCCATGTTTTTCCTAACATGTTTTTTTTCATGTGCAGGTATAGAGAAAGTTATGTTACTGATTTGTTTGTCTCATTTTAGCATGTGGGTTAAAATGGGCTCCCACAAGGGTTAAGCCCAGTATGCTGCCCTCTTTTCATCTTGAGGGAATTTTTGATTCTTTTATACATTCTGATGAATTTCTAGTTACAATGATGTCATATTGGCATATCAAAGCTATAGAGTTTAGTTACAATGAGAGTATTCCATACAAATAATGTCATATCAGGAGCTATAGTGAGAAGAGTAAGTCTCAACAATAAGCATGGAGATTCAGGAGGTCTCATGAAGAGTTACTGCTATAAATGGTGCATTAACAATGCAAATCAAATGAAGAGCCACAGTTATGAACATATGTCTATGCTGCTATGGAACAGAAATACAAGATCCAAATCTATAGAAGCAGTAATGTAGATGCCAGAATGTATTCCATAATAGATAAACAAGTTCAGAAAAAAAATAAGTATCATCTATAACCAATGCTTATATATATGTTGTCACAGGTATGTATATAGTGTATCCATAGTGTCATCCACAGGAGTGCTCAAAATTCACAGTATAGGGTTTGCTTGACAAAAACCTAGTAGATTCAAAGCATGGCTGCTACAAACAATGAAGAAGAGTTTTTCATCAAAAGCTATAGCTATACGAGTCTCATGAGAAAAGCATGGTGGATATACTCAAGCTTTACAAGGAGAATATATATACAGTGAAAGCATTTTTGCTATAGAATGCCATGAAAAATTCATTGATACAAGATACCATGAAAAGTTTATACACAGAGGAGATTCCAAGCATAGTGAAGGGTTTGATGCATAATATCCTAGTTCATTCGACATATATAACTACTATATAGCATTTCATAGCTGAGTTTTGAATAGGAAGCTAGGGTTTGTTTCTACAAAACCCTTATGAAGATATGCGCATGACTGATATAACAAGCATACAGAGATGAGTCAAGGAAGTGTTTTGTCAAGAAGTTATAGCTATGGGAGAGTGCTCTTAGAACCCATTTTGAATATACAGTGAGGGTTTGTTTCTTTAAAACACTAAGACAAATCAAGAGAGACAACATTATTTCTTCACTACTAGGAAAAGAGTAAGGTTTTTGAGTGCTTTCAACATTCTTCAGACTGACAAAAATATGCTTTCATGATTGTTTTCGAAAAAGAGTGAGGCTATTTACAAAAACCCTAGTAACAGGTAAAGACTCGGCTTCAAACTTTCTCAGCATAGTAAAAGGAAACCAAGATTTTCTTTTATTTATGTAGCTTTTCAAGACAAAATGCAGTTTGTGAAACACATATATGGCTACGACCATGATACAAAACAAAGCATTTATCAGTTTCCTCAGAATACAGGAGCGGAAATGATATAAAACTATAGTGTTAAGCTTCAAAGAAAGGATTTATTCTACTCACCTAAGCAGTTTGAGACATTCATCAAGATCTGTAGCTGAAATGCCTTCGAAACCTAGCAAGAAACCTCTACAGAAGTCAAGACAGAGCTCGACCATGGCGGCGCACGCAAGAGACCAAAACTTGTAAAATGAAAGTTCCAATTTTTCTCAACTTTTGTCTTTTAGGGTTTGTTGCCCTAGGAGCCCGATGGGCTTTTTTGCATTCCTTTTTAACTTTTGCATCTTTTTCATAATAAAGCCCGTGGTCCAAGACTTCAGTCTTAGGCTTTGGCAACATGCTATGCCTTATGATATGCCACAATGTGGTAGATAAGTCTTTTAAGACTTTTGTATTAATTTTGTTCCCTCTTGCTAGGGTCAGCACTTTGGTGCTTTTATTTCCTTTGCTTTTCTTTTTCTTTGCATAAGATACAAAATGTAAAACAATTAAGCTTGAATGATGTCATTACAAATCATTTAAGTTTATTGTTATCATTAAATGCAAAGAGAATGGTAAAGCATATTTATGGCATGAAGTAATCTTGTTATGCCTTATGCCAAGCATATAGGAGGAAGTTGTGAGAGTTGTCCAACATGACTGATTGGGTTTTTATGACTTTGGAGAGCAGATAGGAGCTTTTGGTGGATAGTTTTATGTGTCAACATGTTAGACCAAGTCATGATTAACTTTTTCTCTCATTGTGAGCTCTTTTGGAGGAGATTTAGGTGCTATATTCTAGGCTTTTTGAGGGCATCCGACCCAAACCAGTTAGAGACCCTATTTTAATGCAACTACCTTGGAGATGGATATAGTCACTTTGTTGACTCATTTGTAACTAGTTCTGATTATGGTCTAGCTGGTACTTTGTGAATTTGGGAGTCCTTTTTGCAGTTTCTACATTTTCTATAACTCTTTTGAACATGTATACCAGTGGTGACCTTGGACATCAATGATTATGTGTATTTTGCCTTCTCACTTTGTGCTTTATTGTGTGTATCTAATTGATTGATTGAGTTATTTGTAAAGTTTTGTTTATTTCCTTGTAATTTTGTCTCATGCCAAGCACCTTTTTGCATAAAGGTATGTTGTTGCAGGTTATAAGCTGTGTCAAGAATGCAAACACTTTTAGTTGTGAAACTTCTTTCCTTCTAAAGATTTAAACATTTTAACCTCCTTATAAAGTACTTATGCAAAGACATATGAAAGTGAGTTGTGTAAGCCTAATTCAGTCATTGTTGAAATTGTGTATGCAAGTTGCATTTGCAGGTTCTAGTTAGTTTTGGTGCATCACCTTAGTTGTGTTGATAACTGAGAGGGGGGCATGAATCAATTATCTTAATTATTTCAGCTTTCTGAGCTTTCTTAATAATTAGTGCAGCATCAATTCAAACAAGTAAACATAATCATGAAATGGAAATACACATGACACAATATTTTTGATGTGGAAACCCTGTTAAGGGAGAAAACCACAGGGTGATTAACCCAAGATTGTATTCTCTGTTAGAAGAATAGGATTACAAAATGGCACTTGCCAATTAGGGCTCATTGCCCGAGCACACTACTCACAAGAGGTACACTGCCTACAAGAGACACACTGTCTACAATTTATAAAGATTGTGATACAATACTTGAACTGATAAGGAGCATCAACATATGCTAGAGTTCAGTTCCAGTTAGGCTCTGTATACTGATCTACTGCACTTCATCTTTCCTCTTCTTTTGTGCTGCTCTCCTTTTACATATTGGACCTTCCTTTATGCTTTTATTTGGCTCTACTGCTTTTATTCGCACATCACCAAAAACCACGACACCTCTTACAACTAAATACATCTTGTATATATATGCACACAAGTGATTTCATCACCTTTCTAGTTGGCACCCGGAATAGTCAATATTTTCCACAAACTCTGATTTGTCAACTAAATCCTTGCTTACCGTGATGTGGATCAAGGATATACTTGTAGAAGTAATCAATCATGTCGGCCAATCATAACTTATTCCTTAATAACCTTTACCATCATCAGTAACACATCCAGAATAATGTATGATGTTCTGCCAGTCAATTCTTTTTCTGTCCACACTGCCAATCAGGAACTCGATACTCAAGTATTCATATCTTTTTCTTCATCTATCACTGGAGGTTGAATCCTTGGAATCTATCACTCAAGGTAGTCCTCTTGACTTTCCCAAATCTGCACTTCACCAAGATACTTCCTCTGAGAGATCCGGACCTGTCTGTCAGACCTTACTGACTGCTCTGTTCTTGCTTACCGGACCTCAACACTTCTTCAAGCTGACTTTTGGTGAGGACCTGTCATGTCTTGCAGATGTGTGGGATAACTTTTGTTGCCATTAATAACAACAATCATGAATCCATATAGTGTCTCTTGCCAACAATCTCCCCCTTTGGCATTGATGGCAACACTTAGTGAAAAATGACTAAGTGTTTACACTATGCTCCCCCTTGGCTGATGCTCTATTTTTATATACATTTTTTGGAGCTCCCCCTTAGTTGGATTCCTCATTTTTCACTGCTCATCACTCCCCCTTTGACATCAATGGCAAAGGGTTGGGTCCGCACACCAAAATTTTCAAAATTGCAACTATACTTGGCCACATAAGTATATACATATGGCATACTTACATATACTGAAGAATGTCTGCAAAAGTTGTCTTCAATTGGACAAATTATGTTGCCCAACTTTGCTTCATTCTGTCCAAAATTAATATATGACCGCTTAATAGGAATGCAAACGCATCTGCCCTTTTTAGATCTGTCGGATCACTAGTCTGGGCTGTGATCTGGGCTTCTTTTATGGCCTCATGCATGGCCTCTAACTTAGGGATAATTATCCCTTGGAGCTCACTCAACCTACTGATTATGTTTTTCTTCTCTTTTTCAAGCTTCTTAATTTCATTCAAAACTATAATCATTTGACATTCTTGATTTATTATGGATGTAGTAAGTGGATCAAAATTTTGAGAAAGTTTTATTAGTTTATCCTCCTGTTCTTTCATTTTCTTCTCAATCTCCACTGTTGTTTTAGACTAGGATATACAAAATTTGTATACATCACCTCCATCCTTAAGGGCATTTTCCAAACTTTTTATCCCAATACTCATAACTCTTTTGTCATTTGATATTAACCCTTGCAGCTCTGAGAATCTCTTATCCAAAAACTCTTTCTTGACCATCTCCTCAGCTGATTTCTCTAGAGAATTGAAATGTGTAGTAATACTATTGATTAGAGATTTGAGATTACCAGATAAGGAGGCTAAGGGATCCTTTTGAAACGATGGCATAATCTTTTCTAGCACTCCGGAAGCAGCTTCTATCAACTCACAGTCTTCCATGTGAGACTTCAGGAGTTTTTCTTTAACCTTTGCATTAGCAAATGAAGCTATCTTCATTGTCTATACTGGAGAAAGAGAATCAAAATTAAATGGTCCTTGTAGAAGCTCTGGTTCATCAATCTCCATTGTTTCTTTGTTCAAGAATTCTTGGACAGTTTTTGCAGTGTCTCTTGCTGGAGACAGATTTTTCTTCTCTTCTGCATTCTTAGAGCTGTCTCTTGGAGCTTTCTCTCCTTCTACATTCTTACCACTAGCAGTTGTGGTCTTCTCTGTTGAAGTCTTCTCTCCTTCTACAACCTTGGTACTGTCATCTTCTTTTTCCTTCACCTCTGCTTCTTTCTCCTATATTCTTTCTTCTCCTTTAGATCTGGAGACTGTAGGGAAAACTGGAGGAGAGATATTTGTTTGTTCATGAGCCACCTCTTCCAGAGTAGGAGATTCCAAGTCCTTATCCTTTTCTGCACCGGTGTCCATGACTTGCTCAGTGTATTTTTTTCAACACTTGTGGTCGAGGGGTTAGTACCCAAGTCCTCTATAATTGGAATGTAGAATTTTTTAAAAGCATTTCGAAGGATCTCTTTAGTCTCTCTTGCCACTTTGTCGGTTTCACCAAGCATGAGCTGATTCATCTTGGCTTTGCTCCGGAACTCATCCTTGCAGTCTTTGAAGATCATGTTCATTTGATGTGGAGTGATTGAAGGGTATAGCTGAATTGCTATCTGTTCCCAGATTTCTAGATCTTTTGCTCGAGCATTGTTCTTCCTCATTTCAAGCCTTTTCTCTAAGATTTTGGGAATTAGAGAGATAATTTCAATAAAAGCTTTATTGTAAGTGTTCAAAAACTTAACTGTGGCTTCCTCCAGAATCTTTTTATCTGCTTCATTATATGCATCATAGAATTCTGTTAAGGGTTGCAAGTTCCCATCCATAGTGACTGCTTTCACTACAACATCTAAGGATAGAGTGGGTTTTTCAACAAATTCCTCTTCCTTCTCTTCTTCTCCTTGACCAGTAGAGTGTTCATCGGATGATTTTTTCTTCTTCTTCAGTTTATTTATCTCCTCATCTGATTCAGTTTCCTCATCATCCTTTAGGCTAACATAGGACCTTGTTGCCTTTTTCTTTGTTCTCTTTTCTCCTTTTCCAGATGCCTGGACTTCCAGTTTTGAGATTTTAGCAGTGACATGTGCTGATCTCTTTGATGATCTAGTCCGGGTGGAAGATTTTTCTGGAACACTTTCCTCACTTTTCTTTTCTGCCTTTTTCTTCTCTTCCTCAGCCCTTTCCATCTTTTCCCTGTTGGCATCAAGTGCCTCCTTTGATATGCCAAAGCCTTTTGCAACATCTTCAACTTCTTTTCTTACCTTCCTCTTGATCTCTGGTTGTCTGAGTTCCACATGAATCTTTACACTCAGTGCCTCAAAGGTTCCAAACCTTTCTACCTTTGGATCCTTTGGCTGACTTAGCATGTGTTGAACATGCAGCTCCATAATTTGTTCATCAACTTCATACCCCATAGGCATGATCCACATAGTTCTTGGTTCTACTGCCTCCGTTAGGCACTGATCAGTCTCTACCATAAAGCATACTGTGTCTTTGTATTTCTCAACAAGAGACTGGGGAATTCTCTCTCTTGCTTGCACCATGTTCTAAAAATTCTTGAAATATCCCCACAGGGTTGTATTTCTTGCTTCGGCATCCCCAAGCCCATGCAAATAGTCTCTGATTTGGATGGCAATCGGTCTGTCATTCTGCCATACCCATCCATTGGATCTGGGAAGCTCATTCATGTAATAAAAGAATAGGCAGAGTATCAAGCCACCATACTTGAAGGAGTTCTTCTTATCCTTTTTAATCTTTTGCAGATTTTCCAAAAGTTGGCTTAGAAGAAGTTCACACAAATCATAGTCAGCATTTTCTTTTAGCATTTGATAGGCTATGTAAACTGCAGTTCCCGGTACTGAATTTTCCCTACTGGAGTGACAAATCTTCTAACCAATTATCATGGATGCAAATTTGACATTCGGTTCAGTGATGTCTTCAATTGTCATAGCTCTCTTGTCAAATTTTGATCCGGTTGCATCACTTACTATTTGATTCTTGACAGATTTGAGAACAGGAATTCCATCGAATGAGTGCAGACTAATTACTGCCCTAATTGCATCTTTGGTGATCTTAAATGGTTTATTCAACCACAAGAAATTGTCATGCACTCTAGTCAACACATACCGAACCCATTCATCTTCTTCAAAATAGGGGAAATGAATGCACTATGCAAAATGCTTATCCCAGATGGCTTTATACTGAGGTTTAATCTCAAAAGAATCATCTATCAACTATTTGTGATAGATATCCACTAACTTTGATTCCCCAAATTCTTCAATATTCGCATGTATGTAAACCCTAATGTCTTTTGTATGCAACACACCATGCAGAACACTAGAAAATGCTCCTAGGGGATCTACTTCCAAAGATTTGTATGGATGTTTCTTGAATTTGGGGCGAGGCCTATCAGAGATTTTTACAATATTTGGAGTACCCATCATTCAAGGATTTATAGAGAGATATTTGATAAAGGAGAATACCTTTTGCGCCATTCGGTTTCACAGAGTTAGCCAGATCAATTTCTGGATGAATTGACTTCTGTAAATGATCTTTGATGAGCTTGAGGAATTTTGTTGCAGAGCTTCACTTTTTGTTTCTTCTTGAATGCAGAATAAACAAATGCTTGATGAGAAAACCCTTATATTGCTCCGCAAACCCTAATGTCAGGTTGCAATAAATGCTCAACCTAAGTTATTTCGGTTTGCCTCATTCGAATGACTTGAAGAACTAGATCAATCCTGATCTTTAAACATCTTGCGGATCTTCCAAATATTAACCATAGTTTATTAGGATGTTTCCCTTATGAACCCTTTAATCCGCAACTCTTCTTGTGCCAGTTCTGGCACCAATTGACTGGCTGGGGGAACAAGGTTTTCTTTGTGTCTCCCCCTAAGCCAGAGCTCACTTTTTAATTTCTAGAAGGAATATCAGCACCAGAGTCTGGTGTGGATCCATCCTCTACATTCTCTATACTTTTCTTCACCCAAATCTTGTTCATCTCACTTTGAACTTCATCCGCATTCACTTTTTGTTTTCCCTTATCTTGATTCTGATTATGATATACTAGACCTCTTTTGTCCTGATTCTTGCTTCTACAGAATTTTGCAATATGACCAGATCTATTGCAAATTTGGCAAACAACATTTCTTTGCATATTTGATTGATATCCTCTTGATTTGCATTGATTAGCCATATGACCTATTCTATTGCATGCAAAGCATCTACCATTGAATGATTTGTTCATATGCTTATTTCTACATTCATGAGATTTGTGACCATACCTTTTGCAGTTAAAACACTGTTCGGAGAAGGATGAATTAGACTGATTCATTCTCTTTCTGCACTGATTAGCTTTATGACCAAAGTTATTGCAGTTGTGGCAGTATCCATTGAAGGATGGATATCTTTGAGCATTAGGCTATCTTACTGGAGGTCTTCTAGGCATGTTCCTTAGATTTTTTGATCCAAAATTCTTCTGACTGGATCTAGAGCTTTCTCCTTTCTCATATCCCAAACCACACTTGTCATCTACCCTCTTTTGACTTCCAAGAAGAACTTCAAGTTGAGCAAAACTTATCTTGAATTTTTCTTTATATTCATTTGTTGTTTGAAGATCCCTTTTGAGAGAGGCAATTTGATCCTCAAGTTTTTCTTCATTATCTTTAGCATCTTCAAGATCAAATTCAAGATGTCTGATAATTCTATCCATCTTGTGGCAATCTTCTAATTTCTCTTTGAGAGATTGTCTTAGATTATCTTCAATTTTTCTTTTCTCTTCAACTTCTTGGGTAAACTTCATAACTCCTGATTCCATTTCATGTCTTACCATAATGATTTCTTTTGATAACTTTTCACATAACTTGGTTTTCTCCTCCAGCTCTTCATTTGCATCATTTGCTTCACCTTGACTTGCCAATTGCTGAAGTAGCTCCTTTCTCTTTTTCATAGAGAGACTTAATTTATCTTTTAGTTCTCTCATGAAATCATCAGCATATTTGAGTCTTTCCTTTAACTCATTGACTTTAGAGTTTGATTGTTCAAGATCATCAAGGGCAGTCTTGAGTTGCTCCCTTAAACCATATGCATCCATTTGAATTCCCAGATCTTCCTCAAGCTGTTAGACTCTGTTAGGAGGAACTTGGCTCTGATACCAATTGTTAATAACTGAGAGGGGGGTTGAATCAATTATCTTAATTATTTCAGCTTTCTGAGCTTTCTTAATAATTAGTGCAGCATCAATTCAACCAAGCAAACATAATCATGAAATGGAAATACACATGACACAATATTTTTGACGTGGAAACCCTGTTAAGGGAGAAAACCACGGGGTGATTAACCCAAGATTGTATTCTCTGTTAGAAGAATAGGATTACAAAATGGCACTTGCCAATTAGGGCTCACTGCCTGAGCACACTACTCACAAGAGGCACACTGCCTACAAGAGACACGCTGTCTACAATTTATAAAGATTGTGATACAATACTTGAACTAATAAGGAGCATCAACATATGTTGGAGTTCAGTTCCGATTAGGCTCTGTATACTGATCTGCTGCACTTCATCTTTCCTCTTCTTTTGTACTGCTCTCCTTTTACATACTGGACCTTCCTTTCTGCTTTTATTCAGCTCTACTGCTTTTATTTGCACATCACCAAAAACCACGACACCTCTTACAACTAAATACATCTTGCATATATATGCACATAAGTAATTTCATCACCTTTCTAGTCGGCACCCGGAATAGTCAATATTTTCCACAAACTCTGATCTGTCGGCTGAATCCTTGCTTACCGTGATGCGGATCAAGGATATACTTGTAGAAGTAATTAATCATGTCGTCCAATCATAACTTATGCCTTAATAACCTTTACCATCATTAGTAACACATCTGGAATAATGTTTGATGTTCTACTAGTCAGTTCTTCTTCTAACCACATTGCCAATCAGGAACCCGATACTGAAGTATTCATATCTTTTTCTTCATCTCTCACCGGAGGCTGAATCCTTGGAATCTATCACTCAAGGTAGTCCTCTTGACTTTCCCAAATTTGCACTTCACCAAGATACTTCCTCTGAGAGATTCGGACCTGTCTGTCGGACCTTATTGACTGCTCTATTCTTGCTTACCAGACCTCAACACTTCTTCAATTTGACTTCTGGTGAGGACCTATCATGTCTTGCGGATGTGTGGGTTAACCTTTGTTTCCATGAATGACAACAATCATGAATCCATATAGTGTCTCTTGCCAACAAGTTGTAGTTTCATTGTCATGCAATCTTTTCTTCTCCCTTTCCTCAATGAAGCATTAGAGTAGTTTAGGTGAACACCATACGAAGTCAGCCTTCTCTAGAGGTTGACCTCTGTTTACAAGTTACCAACAACTTTAGAGGTTTTCCCATGTTTCAATAGATTGTTGAACCTCACATTCAATAGGGAGAAAATCTCATTGACAATAGTTTTTGGCACACCTGGTGGGACTGTGAAATGATTCTCAGTCCATTTTATACTTTTGTTACTGTTGTTTGGTGTGTACAACAATTGAGTTATGCCTTTTGATATATTTTAAATACATACCTGGTGACTTCAAAGGTTTGGTTTAGTGAAAACTAGTGTAGAACAGTTCATGCATTGCTGATATTGTTGTGTATGTCAGTAAAACCTACCTTGGGAGGCAAGGAAAACACACACCTAGCGACTCTGGAAAGAAATATCTACTAGTTTCAAGAAGACAAGTGATGGTATGTACTTATTTTACTAAAAATAAGACTTAATTTTTATTGTGAAGTTTTCAATGAGTTTTCAGCTCATATAAATGCTACAATATGTCTTCATTTCAAAGAAATATGTCTTACTTTCCACCATTTCATGAAAATCATGTTCATACACCATCTTATGAGTCATATCACAGTGGTCAAATAGCTGGTTTTAGTCCAAACCAACAAGTCTATCATGCTTATCACTCTCCCACCCATGCATAAACTCCATAGCAGCCAGTGTATGCCCATGACCAGCCTCAAGAATCCCATTTTATGCCAAACTAGCAATACTACTTTCCCAATCAGCTTCAAAATGATGAGAGATTGGAGATTGCAAATATCAAGAACATATTGCTTGACTGGACCAAGCAGCTGAATGACACAAAGAGGCAACAAGAATATGCTTTACAATAGGAGCCCATGAATGAACAAAATTAATCAAACCAGTCCATTAATCCTTAGTTTCAGTCATATCAAGAACCTGAACCAAGCCATCAAAGTACTGAAAAACCATGGCAGCCTTTTTGGACTAGGTATCCTGATTATAAAATGCCAAATCTTGTTAAGGCTACCCCTTCCATACCAGTCCAAGATCAGGAAGATGAGAAATCAAATTTCATACCAGTAGGTAAGTATGAACATGAAACTCTATGGCAAGAGAAGCAGTCAGTTGATGTTGTTTGGCCATGTCCCCATCTAAATATGAATATAACGCATGTGAAGAGGATGTAGGATTAGGCCTGCCACTAAATCCCTTACATTTTCATTCATTTGAAGATTTTTCTAATGTTGTTTATAAAATGAATGAAAGCAGTGTACAAAGGTTGCAAGGTAAAGGTCTCTAGTTGCAACGACAGAATACCCAAGTTTCATTAGATAAGGCACCACATGAAGAGGAAGAATTAGTCTTTTTGTTTGATCAACTAGCTATTTTTGTTGAACAAGATGAGGAAAGCATTCAGGTATCCAACTTACCAGCAATTTTAGACTAGCAAGAAGATGCTCAACAATATGAGAAGTTGTTGATTAAAGCTAAGCAGTCTGACAATGGGGTCTCAAATCAAGTAAAAGAGTGTGAAAGTAAACCTTTCTTGGAACCTACATAGCTGGATGAGAGTTGTTATGAAGTAGAAAATAGTCCTCCTCCATCAAAATCTCATGAAGAGTGTGAGGAAGATTCATTTTGGGATGACCTTGAAGTTTTTGTCTCTAAACTAGATGACAAAGGATTAAACTTGCTGGAAGAAGTTGTAAATCATGCTAAATCAGGACAGCAAGTTCACAAGTTTAAACAAGAGCAGGAACAACTTGTAGAGGAGATAAATGAACATGAGAAACTTGGGGAAAATGAGGCTGTTATGTTTTGGTATGATGAGCTACCTTCATTTGTTGAACAAAATGAAGAGGATATGACTGTGATAACACAAGACTTGGGACAACTACAAGATGTTAAACAATGTAATGAGTTAGTGGTTCGTGAAAGTCACTATGAGAATGAAGCTTTGGCTCATGAGACATGTAGTTTCATTTTGGGATGATCTAAAATCTGTTTTGACTCATGAGGAAGCCCCTTTTTGCCCAAATTTGGATATTGAGCCAGCACCATTTGAAGCAGAAGATAAAAAACAAGAGGAACAACAACATGATTTGGAACAACAAGGAACCAACATGGAGAGTTCTGAATTTACTCTTTCTAGAGGATGCCCAATTAGGCATCTAGTCAGAATGGAGACTAATAAAAATATTGATATCTTTCTTGCACCCAAGCATGAAGGTACAGCTAGGGGAGAGAAGTTTCAAATCACTTTTCTACCTTAGGATAGGAATGTTTATATTCTATATGAAAAGGTTAGTGAACTTATGTATGTTCTTCAAGAGGTATTGCAGCTCTTTGTTGAATTTCTATTCATATTTCATCTCTTTCTAGCTATCCTCAAGCATGGCAAACATTGTAGATTATGTAGAAATGACAGCTACTTCACCCAACCAGTGAATGGTTTCATTTGAGTTGATGTCTTTCTTGGTTAATGTAGAGTAGGGTTTGTAACTAAGTAGTCTTTTCCTCCAAGTATTGTTTTGCACAATTAGTCAGTTTGATTTGAGTTCTGGTGGGTAGAGTAGGTATTCAAGGTATCTTGTTTTGTTCTACTAAGTTGCAGAAGTTAGAAATTTGTTTGTATAGATGTTTTTAAAAAAGTCTCTAAGTGACCCCATGCCCAATGGATAAGGTCTAGGAAAATGGTCTAATGTTTAGCAGGCAAACATATAGTAGATGTCACCAAAAATGCTACCTAATTTCACTGCTAGCTCAATTAGGTAGAGCTTTTGAAGTTTTAAAGAAGAGAGGTACATTTTATTGCTGATGTATTATATCCATGTGCACAAATTAAAAAAATTAAGATTATAGTGCCAATTTACATTTTAGATGCATAACTTATTTGAAAGATTGTACAAATCTTTTAGAAGAGAAGTAATCTTTATTGGAAAAATAAATGTATAAGGTCTCACACAAGCCGTCAGACTAACTGATTCATTGCAAATGAAAATAAAGACTATACATTTATAGAAAATTAAAGAAATAAATGTGCAAATGGTATGGGGTGACTCTTCATTTCCTAAATGATGAGTCTTAGTCCTGTTTGTTTTGTCTTGCGTCATCCCATGTTGTTCACGTGTCCTACGCCCAGCTGTTATCTCCTTGTTGCCTCTAGTTATCTGCATTGAAGGGTGAAAACTGATATTAGAGCAATGACGAGGCATCATATAACATATGACATATATCTACAAACATACAATCTAATTTCTAGATGCAATAAACCAATCAGTATCACATGGACCTTCAAGTAAGCAACAAGATAATCAAGAACATCAATCACATGCCTATGTTTTTCCTAACATGTTTGTTTCAAGTGCAGGTATAGAGAAAGTTATGTTATTGATTTGTTTATCTCATTTTAGCATGTGGGTTAAAATGGGCTCCCACAAGGGTTGAGCCCAGCATGCTACCTTCTTTTCATCTTGAGGGAATTTTTTATTCTTTTATATATTCTGATGAATTTCTAGTTACAATGATGTCATATTGGTATATCAAAGCTATAAAGTTCAGTTACAGTGAGAGTATTCCATACAAATAATGCCATATCAGCAGCTACAGTGAGAAGAGTAAGCCTCAACAATAAGCATGGAGATTCAGGAGGCCTCATGAAGAGTTACTGCTATAAATGGTACACTAACAATGCAAATCAAATGAAGAACCACAGTTATAAACATATGTCTATGTTGCTATAGAACAAAAATACAAGATGTAAAGCTATAGAAGTAGCAATGTAGATGCCAGAATGCATTCCATAATAGATAAACAAGTTTAGAAACAAAATAAGTATCATCTATAACCAATGCTTATATATGCTGTCACAGGTATGTATACAGTGTATCCACAGTGTCATCCACAGGAGTGCTCAAACTTCACAGTATAGGGTTTTCTTGACAAAAACCTAGTAGATTCAAATCATGGCTGCTACAGACAACGAAGAAGAGTTTTTCATCAAAATCTACAGCTATAGGAGTCTCATGAGAAAAGCATAGTGGATATACTCAAGATTTACAAGGAGAATATATATATAGTGAAAGCATTGCTGCTACAGAATGCCATGAAAAATTCATTGATACAAGATACCATGAAAAGTTTATACACATAGGATATTCCAAGAATAGTGAAGGGTTTGATGCATAATATCCTGCAGTGCATTCGATGTATATATAACTGTTGTATAGCATTTCATAGCTGAGTTTTGAAAAGGGAGCTAGGGTTTGTTTCTACAAAACCGTTATGAAGATATGCACATGACTGATATAATGAGCATACAAAGATGAGTCAAGGAAGTGTTTTGTCAAGAAGTTACAGCTATGGGAGAGTGCTCTTAGAACCCATTTTGAATATACAGTGAGGGTTTGTTTCTTTAAAACCCTAAGACAAATCAAGAGAGACAACATTATTTCTTCATTGCCAGGAAAAGAGTAAGGTTTCTGAATGCTTTCAACATTCTTCAGACTGACAAAAATATGCTTTCATGACTATTTTTGAAAAAGAGTGAGGGTATTTACAAAAACCCTAGTGACAGGTAAAGCCTCGACTTCAAACTTGCTCAGCATATTAGTAAAAGGAAACCAAGCTTTTCTTTTATTTCTGTAGCTTTTCAAGACAAAATGTAGTTTATGAAACACATTTATGGTCGCGGCCATGATACAAAACAAAGCATTTATCAGTTTCCTCAAGATACAGGAGCAGAAATGATATAAAACTACAGTGTTAAGCTTCAAAGAAAGGATTTATTCTACTCACCTGAGCAGTTTGAGACATTCATCAAGATCTGTAGCTAAAATGCCTTCGAAACCCAACAAGAAGCCTCTACAAAAGTCAAGATAGAGCTTGACCATGGTGGTGCACACAGGAGACCAAAACTCACAAAATGAAAAGTTGCAATTTTTCTCAACTTTTGTCTTTTAGGGTTTGTTGCCCTAGGAGCCCGATGGGCTTTTTTGCATTCTTTTTTAACTTTTGCATCTTTTTCATAATAAAGCCCGTGGTCCAAGACTTTGGTCTTAGGCTTTGGCAACATGCTATGCCTTATGATATGCCACGATGTGGTAGATAAGTCTTTTAAGACTTTTGTATTAATTTTGTTCCCTCTTGCTAGGGTCAGCACTTCGGTGCTTTTATTTCCTTTTCTTTTCTTTTTCTTTGCATAAGATACAAATTATAAAATAACTAATCTTGAAAGATGTCATTATAAATCATTTAAGTTTATTGTTATCATTAGATGCAAAGAGAATGGTAAAGCATATTTATGGCATGAAGTGATCTTGTTATGCCTTATGCCAAGCATATAGGAGGAAGTTGTGAGAGTTGTCCAACATGATTGATTGGGTTTTTATGACTTTGGAGAGCAAATAGGAGCTTTTGGTGGACAGTTTTATTTGTCATCATGTTAGACCAAGTCACGATTGACTTTTTCTCTCATTGTGAGCTCTTTTGGAGGAGATTTAGGTGCTATATTCTAGGCTTTTTGGGGGCATCCGACCCAAAATAGTTAGAGACCCTATTTTAATGCAACTACCTTGGAGATGGATATAGTCACTTTGTTGACTCATTTGTTACTAGTTTTGATTATGCTCTAGCTGGTACTTTGTGACTTTTGGGAGTCCTTTTACAATTTCTACATTTTATGTAACTCTTTTGAACATGTATACCAGTGGTGACCTTGGACATCAATGATTATGAGTATTTTTCCTTCTCACTTTGTGCTTTATTGTGTGTATCTAATTGATTGATCGAGTTACTTGTGAATTTTTGTTTATTTCCTTGTAATTTTGTCTCATGCCAAGCACCTTTTTGTAGAAAGGTATGTTGTTGTAGGTTATAATCTGTGTCAAGAATGCAAACACTTTTAGTTGTGAAACTTCTTTCCTTCTAAAGGTTTAAACATTTTAACCTCCTTATAAAGTACTTATGCAAAGACATATGAAAGTGAGTTGTGTAAGCCTAATTCAGGCATTATTGAAATTGTGTATGCAATCTATGTTTGTAGGGTCTAGTTAGTTTTGGTGCATCACCTTAGTTGTAGTTTCATTGTCATGCAATCTTTTCTTCTCCCTTTCCTCAATGAAGCATTAGAGTAGTTTAGGTGAACACCATAGGAAGCCAGCCTTCTCTAGAGGTTGACCTCTATTTACAAGTTACCAACAGCTTTAGAGGTTTTCCCATGTTTCAATAGATTGCTGAACCTCACATTCAACAAGGTACAAATCTCATTGACCACATGAACAATATAAATTGCTTGACCGTCCTTTGGAACATGGATCAATAACCAAGTTATGGAAACAATTAGGTTTGAGCAAAATTATGTGATATTCTACTTTAGAATATTTCAAACTTGCAGATCTATTCCAAACAATGATTCTAGGTTCAGTGGAGGATGAAAGAGTTTTTAGTGCCTTATCATTTTTGATGTCAAAGTTGCAAAAAAACTTGAAAAAAATTAGAGAATTGTTTGAGGCTCTATATGACTAGGTACAATGTTCAAACATTTCCATTTGACAGAGCTATTACAAATTGGAATTTGAGTTGTGAAAGAAGAGGTGTGACAAATATTTTATCTTAGTTAGAAGGGGACCAGCCAGAGAATTCAAATAGGGTTTTAGAGGAGTCAGTTGAACCATAGGATGAAGAATAGGAAGATGGTTCCCAACCAATGTCAAACATAAGAAACCTAGATATTTGGAAAATTCATGAACTTGATTAATAAACTCTGTTATGGACAATTTCTCCAAAATTTAGAATTTGTATTTGTTTTTATAATTGCCAACTTAGTCTTCCTTTGAAAATATAGTCAATATAATCAATTCGCATGAACATTATTATAATTTATATTTGTGGATGTCTTCATTTCTTCTTATCTTTTTGATAACATGTGTAAACAGTGATAATTATATTAAAAAGTCCTTGAAGTAACAAACATAAATAGTATCATTAGATTCTGATGAAATATCTCCCAGTTGGAGTATAACCAAAGTATCAAAAACACAAAGATATTACAATGAATAGCCCTAATATATGAAAACCCAAAAAAATATGATATTCAATATTTTAACTCATAGTGAAATGTTGAAGGTCCATTTAGGAGGCTCTAAAACCTTTAGATGCACACAATGAATGAACCTTGCACTACAAATGTCAGTCATGATGATGGATTGTCCTAACTCTCAAAAATTGGGAAGAAGGTGGCAGAGAATTATGAAGAGAAATTAATCTTCAACAATCAACATGTGTATGATGCAAATTTGGAAATTACAAGAAAAATTAATCTTCAATAAGCAACACGTGTATGCTACACAATTGAAAGTTACAAGAAAAAATCTTAAAAGCTTGTGTGACTCTTTAACTTTTGGGGAAAGTACCATGCACTTATGACCTATCCTATCAAGTTATCAAGTTAGTATGATAGTCGTGAGTTGTCCAATCCCAATGTAAACACCTTACATGTGCCGCTTTTTCTTATTTTTATTTATGACTTGTCTGATAACAAATAATAACAAAAAAAGGAAATTTGAAATGGCTATGAGCACAATCGTGAGCCTGACCATTGTTGTGAATGAGGATCTGCTAAACAATTCTAAGATCGCAAACCAGAGTGATGCAATTGTGAACCACGGTGATGTAATCATGAACATAGGCATTTAGATGGGTGCGTTTGGTTCTGAGCATGGTGATCCCTCTAAATAGGAAGATAATACTAGGGTTCCCATGGAGAATGACATGAACAGTGGTGTGAATAAAGTTTCTATAGTTCAGGCTGAGGCTGGGAATGGTACATTTATTTCGAGGCAGCGTGCTCCTAGATGCCCTTGGTAGTCATTCACGGCTATGACTAGTTTGGGTGCTTAGGCCTACTCATCCCAGGATGGGTTTCGACCAATCCCTTGTGATTGTTCTTCCCCAGTTGTGATGTGTGGCCCTGAGGTCATAGAAAATGAGGAGTTTTACTGCAATAGAGGTGTGATATGCAGATTCAATGGATTTTGGCCCTCTCTGCCCAATATTTAGAAATGGGTCAAGGAATCATGGAAGCCATTTGTTGTAGGTAAGATTGAGCTTTTTCCCAGTGCACGAGGATTCTTCATTGTGACTTTTACTTCTTCTAAGAAGCGAGACTTAGTGCTTGATGGTAGGGTTTGGATGTGGGGTGAGCATTCCCTTTCCATCAAACCTTGGGCTCTTTCCTTCAACCCCCTCACTGATCCACTTAATATTAGACCAATTTGAGTTTGTCTCTTGAATCTCCCTCTCCAGTTTTGGGAAGATTCTTGCTATGAGGGTATTGGAAATACCATCGGTCATTTCTTGAAGGTGGATTCTAAAACCTCTTTTATTGGGCACTCCACAGTTGCCCTAATCTTAGTGGATATTGACATCTCCAAACCCCTTCATGGAGATTTTATTTTGGTGGTAGGGATAGGCCTTGGAAATAAATGTTAGACTATGAGGGTATCCCCTTTAGATGCAGGCGGTGTTTCTCTATTGAGCATTTGGCCTCCAGTTGTCCTCTCTCGCACCTCAAAAGGTGTTGCAACTTGGTGGAAGGATGCTCTTTTGGATCACTTAACTATCAATGCATCCCAAGAGGATGGTTCATCTCAAGGGGTGATTCCTCTTAGGAGGATGAGCTCCTTCTTGAGACTATTCCTAAGGGGGTGGTAGCATTTGTAGTGAACCCCATGACTTCTTTGGATTCTTATGATCATCTTTCGACTCCCATGTTAGCTCCTTTTGCTCTAGACCAGATCACTACTACTTTAGTTACTATTCATTCTTTAGATTTACCTTCTTTAGACTTGCCAGCTCTGTGTACAGGGGCTACGACGTCTTTCATGGCTCATCATGAGGCTTCTTTAGTTGCCACTTTGGGGGAGGATCCCCTCTCTCCTTGTTCTGTAGATTTTGACTATGAGCTTTCCTAGATGGTGGTTCAATGAAAGAAGAAAGGACTTCCCAACTTGTTGGCTATTTTGTACTCTAGAGTCAATGGAGTTAGGTTTTTTAGGTTGAGATCTGGTGTTGTGTAGATCCTTTGTTTGGTTTTTAAGCTAGGCTGTTGTGCTTGTGATGTTGCTCTACTATTTTTGGCCTATTTAGGCCTGCTCATTCTACCCTAGGGGCTTTCTTTAAAAGGGATTAGGACCCTTGTTTCCTACTTATCTTAATCGAAAACAAATAATAATAATAGGCATGGTGTGGAACCACATTGAATAGGTAGAGTTACAAACGACATGGTGCCAGGGGCTAGATATTTGAACACAATGGGTGTTGCACATAATCGAAGAGATCCATGAGGTGTTGACCAATTAAAGGAAAAGATATACATTTATCACATTTTTAAGGAAGCAAGTTGGATTAAATTTTTCAAACGATTGTAGGGATTTGATGACCAAGTTACCCTTGATTTCAGCATGGGATGTCAAGTGGATAAAATCTTAATGAGGGGCATTGATTTTCCTTTTGATATGGAGTTGGTCACAACTACTACAGGGTTACCTAATATTGGGGAGTAGTATTTTCCTATTGGTAGGCCAGCTTTAGAAAGTATTTGCAAGGAGTTTTTGAAACTAGGACAGCTAACTCAAATGGTGCCTGGTTAAGGCATCTAGTGGACCTCACTACCAGAACTATGGTTAGAGGTGGCATATGATCTCAATCAGTATGTGACTTGTGAGGGAAGGTACTCAATTATCTATACATCTCATTTTCATTTAATGGTGCATTTGAGACATCAAAGAATCATGAATGTTCCTTATTTTTCATTCAAATCCTTGAGAAAGATGTTTCTAGAAGTGTAAAATGGGAAAGTCAAATACCTAGCGCATCATGGGTTAATTAAGTTGGTGGTAATAAAGGCCTTGACACAAAGGTAGCTCCAATTCACTTGGGAAGTGTTTGTTGCAACACATGTCGTATAACGAGAGGATGTTGTAGAGGAAGATGACCACACCCCTATCCATGATGAACATATCAAAACAAGTAATATACCTCCTACAGACATGGCTCTAGGAGATAAACTAGGACCCTCTACAGCTATAGCAAGTGATGTAGGAACATCCATGACGAATTGGAAATCAACATCACCAAAAATATTGTTATTTTAATTTGGTTTGTTTTCAATAAGGTTTATGGGCTTGGGAAATAATATTTTAATTTGCAACAAATATAATTTTCCTCGGGATATTAGTAAATGTTTTTTTTTTTTTTGAAAAATACCCTGGTAATTTATAAATGCCTCAAATAGTGGAGAATATCTTTCCTAGGCAAAGGCATTAAATTCTATTTTTTTGTGGGGGCTGATTTTTATCATAAATGGGGTTGATTCTGTCATAAGTTGAGCTACCAAGAATCATGGAATTAATGGCACTTATTACTATAACCATCATAGAATAAGGAATATTGTAAGTGGTCTTTATGGCCCAGGTTGGTGGACTTAACTCCCAAATTTTATTTTAGTAATTCCAAAATTTGTAACTCCAAAAATGGGGGGTCGTAATTATGAGACCTAGTCTTGGTAAAATAAGCATAACTTTCTCATATATTATCAAAATTAAGAAATTTAAACTATTATAGAAATATGGAAAGGAGAGGCACGAAACCCAGAAACAGTTTTAGAAAATTCTAGAAAATACATGTGCAGTGAGAGGAATAAGGGACAAGTTTTTATTGGAGCTATTAGAAAAAAATGAGGAGAGACCCAGATGTTGGAAAATGACTCCAGGATGCTGAAAATTTATTTGTTGCAGGTGTTGCATGTATGATTCTAGGAAGCTCATAAGCTTCATGTTGATGTAATGAAATTTCTTGTTGAAATAAAATAAGTGTTGCAGATTTCTCTTCATATCTTTATTGTAATATTTTATTTCCAGCTTCTTGCATAGGCTTGTTAAAGTGTTGTGTTGTAGATTTGAATGGATTAGTATCTCATTGTTGCATCAATTGGTAAATTGGTATCCCTTTCTGCATCAATTAGTATTAATGCACCATCAAAAGCAAGGTGAAAGAGACTTTCTTGAATAAAGAGAAGGATGGATGTGTTGAGGAGATACTTGTAGGCTGGGGGTTCACAAAAGAAGAAGCAAGAAGAAAAAGAGAGGAAATGGAAAGAGGAAAAGATGAGACAAATAGAGGTTGAGAAAGAGATAAGAGAACTGAGGCAAGTTGTGGAAGAGATGGAAAAAGATATGGAAAGAATAGTTCAGTAGTTACAAAATTGGCACTTATCAGTGAAGAGGAAGGTTGCATGGCCCATTAGAAAGATTATTCAAAGAAGAATGAGACAAGCAAGGACAACAACAATAGAAGAGGCAAAAAACAAAATGGTGAGTATACCTATGATTGTTTTGACATCAAGCAATGAAGAAGACAAAGTAGACATGGTTGAGGATGAGAAGAAGGTTGTAGTTATTTTAATCATGAGGTTGGCAGATAGATGTTGTAGCAGCAACAATAAAGGAATAGGTGAAAGAGATAAAATTGTATTCTTTTGAATTTGTGCAGGATGATTTGCATGTGAGTGTAGAAGAATAGTTAGTGAATGTAGAAGAGATAGTACAGTTGGATGTTATATTACAGGGATCACTAAAGGAGTGTGAGAAGCAAAGTAAAGAATGCATTGTTGGTAATGGTACTGACCAAGTTGTTTTGATGAATGAAGTTGTCATATTCAGGTGCAGGTATCCAAAGCAGCAGATAAGAGAGAGACTTCCGAGTTTGTGGAAGTGGCCTAAATGGGACTTAGGACACAGATACAGTAGGTTTTTGAAGCACATATCCCAAAACAATCCACCTTGCATGTTTAATATGTTGTAGTACTCCCTAAGGGATGTCTAAAAATTCAATTTAATCGTGGTTTTGTCAAGAGTCTTCCAAGTTATGCTCAAATTCTCATTGATAGGCTATAAGGAGCTAAGGCTAATTGGGAAGGAATGACAGAAAGATTGAGTTGCCTTGATTTTTATTGAGTTTCATGAGTGTATTTTGGTCATGTTAAGTCTATCTCAGGTATAGTAGAGGATTAGTCAGTTAGTCAATCCATCTACCCTTCATTTACCCATATTTTCATCTTTTGATAACCATAAAACTTGGAGAGACAAAACTGTCATACTAGGACAGTCAACTAGGGATCTTGTGAATCATTATTGTCTACCTTGGAAGTTGTAATTAGTCATTTTCAGAGAGATTTTAGTTGCCTTGAAGGTTTTGATAAGCATCTCTTTCATTATCTCATGTGGAGTTACCCTTCCAAGCCATCAAATGGGTGTGAGAGTAAGAAGATAACCTAGATCATGCTGCTCTAGTATAGACAACAGTCAAAACCATATTGAGTTCAACCTCTTCTTTGCATCAATTGGTATCAGAGCCTAGGATAGATTTCTAAGTCAAGACAATCCTTTCTGTGTCAATTGGTATCAAAGCTCCTGTTCACTTCAAAGTTAGAATCATTTTAAAGTTAGGATTTATTGGTAATGGTACTAACCAAATCAAGATTTATTAGTAATTAATAAATTAGGATAACATCCAATGAGATACTAATTCACCAATTGATGCAACAATGAGATACTAATCCATTCAAATATGCAAAACAACACTTAAACAACCCTCTAAAAGAAGGCTGAAAATAAAATGGAACAACAAATAGAAGAAGAGAAATATGCACAATAATATTTATTCAATCTGAAATTTCATTAGAAAATATGGAAGCATATGAGCTTCTAAGAGATACAATCCACACTTGCAACAAATTTTTGTCTTCATCAATCTAGACTCATACTAGAAGCATCTGGCTATCCAAATATCTTCATCCAAAAGCCCTCTCTCCCAGATGAGAAATCCTCAATATGTAGAAATTGTGTGAGAAGAAAACCATTATTGATTTCTCAAAACAACCTCTCCAAATTCACAAGAAAAACCCGTCACTTCCAACCTGTCATTGGTCCCTCAATTTTTTGGGATTTTCTAAAACGGTTTCTAAGTTTTGTGTGCCTTCTTTCTAGATTTCTAGAACATTTTAAATTTTGCAATTTCAATAAGAAATGAGAAAGTTATGCCCATTTTACCGAGACTGGGTTTCATAATAACGACCCAGACATGCAACAACATGCAAAGCTTCTGAACTCACCTCTTGGAAATCAATTCCAAGATTCTTGGCAGCCCTACTTATGACAAAATTAGTCAAATCCCACCAAAATTACATTTACAATTGCACCCAAGGGAAATTACATTTGTTGCAAATTAAAATATTATTTCCCAAGCCCATAAACCTTATTGAAAACAAATCAAATTAAAATAACAATATTTTTGGTGATGCAAGATTGCCATTGACCATGGATGCTCCTGCATCAGACTCCCAGAGAAAAGAGAATTCAAGTCCCATTGAATGTTGGTTGCTCCTTCTGCCTGGTCTTCCAATTCTTCTACAATTTATCCTTCATCTTTGCAACTATCCCTGAGTCATTCCTCTTCTTTTTCTTATACCATCTCCTATTCAGCATCTTCTCAGCTTTCAGGTTCCAAAATTCCATTTCTTGTTCATATACCTCAATAGCACCATCATTTATGTCTTCATCATACAATATAGTAGCAAATTCACCATTACCACAAGATGCATAATACCCTTGCAAATCTGCATATACCTCATTAACAAACAAATCTGCAACATCTTCATTAGCAGCCTTATTATCAACAACAACTTGATCATCAACATGCCTTTCCACTTGCTCATCTTGAACATCAGACTCAAATAACTGAAAATGACATGGAGACTCATCCACAACTATGTTTACCATGTCTTCTTCAATGCTTGATGTCAAAATAGTCATAGATGTACTCACCATTTCATTGCTTACTTCTTCCTATGTCTGAGATTGTTTCTATTCTTCCTCTATTGTTGTTGTCCTTGCTTGTCTTCTTCTTCTTTGGAAAATTTTCTTGATGGGCCATGTAACCTTCCTCTTCACTGATAAGTGCCAGCTTTGCAACTGCTGAACTATTCTTTCCATATTTTTTTCATCTCTTCTGTAGCTTGCCTTAGTTCTCTTATTTCTTTCTCAACCTCTATTTGCCTCATCTTTTCCTCTTTCCTCTTCCTCTCTTTTTCTTCTTGCTTCTTCTTTTGTGAACTCCCAGCCTCCAAGTACCTTCTAAACAAATCCATCTCCTCTTCAAGCAAGTCCCTTTAACCTTCCTTCCTCTTGTCTTTGCCTCACCTAGGTCTCTTTTTTTTTTCTCTACCTAGTCTTTTGGCAACCAGGTTCTCTCTTCAACCTGCACAAACAAAAACCCACAAACACCAAACTCTCTTTTGCCCAGACCTTCTGAGCTCTAATACCAATTGATGCAGAGGGGATTGTCTTCACTTAGAAATCTACAACAAAACACTTAAATAAGTCTATGCAAGAAGGCTACAAATGAAGTGAAACAACAGAAAATGGAAGAGAAATTTGCAACATAATATTTTATTTAAATCTCAAAATTCATTACATCAATATGAAGCTTATGAGCTTCCTAGAATCATACATGCAACAAATAAATTTCTCAACATCCTGGACTCATTCCAGTAGCATCTGGTTATACAAATATCTTCATCCAAAATCCCTCTCTCCCAAATGAGCAATCCTTAATATGTAGCAATTGCATGAGAAGGAAACCATTATTGGTTTCTCAAAACAACCTCCACAAATCCACAAAAAAATCCGTCACTTTCAACCTGTCATATCTCCCTCCATTTTCAATATTTTCTAAACAGTTTCTGGGTTTCGTGTCTCTCCTTCCCATCTTTCTAGAACATTTTAAATTTCTTAATTTCGATATGATATGGGAAAGTTATACCCATTTTACTAAGACTGGGTTTCATAATAACAACCCAGACATGCAACAACATGCAAAGCTTCTGGCCCCACCTCTTGGAAATCAATTCCAAGATTCTTGGCAGCCCCACTTATGACAAAATTAGTCAAATCCCACCAAAATTACATTTACAATTGCACCCATGGGAAATTACATTTGTTGCAAATTAAAATATTATTTCCCAAGCCCATAAACCTTATTGAAAACAAACCAAATTAAAATAACAATATTTTTGGTGATGCAAGATTGTCATTGACCATGGATGCTCCTGCATTAGACTCATACTGAAACTAATTCACCAAAAAAATTTAGTCTTTTTTTCTAAAACTGCTCATCTAGCTAGGGTTTTAGAGGGTTTTAAGGGGGTTTTGAAGAACCGATGGGTTTTTAACCCATTCCACATGCACCATAGCTCCAAGATGGGTGGAATGGGGTTAAATAAATAGTTTTTGTCTTTTGTTTTTATTGCAGGTGCAGAGGATCAGTCTGGTGTGAGTTTTGAAGCCATTAGGGCTTAATATCTCCATGTATTAAGCCTGCAAAGTAGTCATTTGAGGTGAAGTTGATGTGAGATGGTCATAGAACCATAGGAGAAACATATTTAATCCATTCTCAACCTATTACATGCCCTGGAGTTGGTTAGTAATGTCTTGAGAAAGTGTATCAACTATTAGCCTTTGTGGAAGTGACCTAAATGGGACTTAGGACAGCATATACAGTAGGTTTTTGAAGCACATATCCCAAAACAATCCACCTTGCATGTTTAATATGTTGTAGTACTCCCTAAGGGATGTCTAAAAATCCAATTTGATCATGGTTTTGTTAGGAGTCTTCCAAGTTATGCTCAAATTCTCATTGATAGGCTACAAGGAGCTAAGGCTGATTGGGAAGGAACGACAGAAAGATTGAGTTGCCTTGATTTTTGTTAAGTTTTATGAGTGTCTTTTGGTCATGTTTAAGTCTGTCTCAGGTACAGTAGAGGATCAGCCAGTTAGTCAATCCATCTACCCTTTATTTACCGACATTTTCATCTTTTTGTAAGCATAAAACTTGGAGAGACAAGATTGTCATACTAGGATAGTCAACTAGGGATCTTGTGAATCCTTATTGTCTACCTTTGGCAGTTGTAATTAGACATTTTTAGAGAGATTTTAGTTACCTTGAAGGTTTTGATAAGCATCTCTTTCATTATCTCATGTGGAGTTACCCTTCTAAGCCGTCAAATGGGTGTGAGAGTAAGAAGACAACCTAGATCATGCTGCTCTAGTATAGACAATAGTCAAAACCATATTGAGTTCAACCTCTACTTGAATTTGAATTTGAGTTCAACCTCTATTTGTCTCATCTTTTCCTCTTTCATCTTCCTCTCTTTTTCTTCTTGCTTCTTCTTTTGTGAACCCCCATCCTGCAAGTATCTCCTCAACACATCCATCCTTCTCTTTATTCAAGCAAGTCTCTTTCACCTTGCTTCCGATAGTGCAAGAGCATACTAATAAATCCTCTTGAAAATTTAAGCAAAGGTTGAACTCAATTTAAGATGAGACAATAGTTAGTATCAGATTTTCAAGTCAAGACAATCCTTTCTGCATCAATTGGTATCAAATCTCCTGTTCACTTCAAAGTTAGGATCATTTTAAAGTTATGATTTATTGGTAATGGTACTGACCAAATCAGGATTTAGTAGTAAAACCTGTCACTTCAAGAGGATTTATAAGTATGCTCCTGCACATAGAACACCTGCACCAAATCTTCAAATATGATCACAAAGTTGTTTTGATGAATGAAGTTGTCATTATTCTAGTGCATGTATACTAATAAGGCTTTGGAGTGTATGAAGATGAAAAGATTGCAGTAGATAGTGAGCAGATAGATGTTGTAGTAGCATCAATAGAGGAACAGGTGAAAGAGGTAAAATTGTATTCTTTTGAATTTGTGAAGGATGATTTACATGTGAGTGTAGAAGAACAGTTAGTGAATGCAGAAGAGATAGTACATTTGGATGTTATATTGCAGGGATCATCAAAGGAGTGTGAGAAGCAAAGTAAAGAATGCATTGTTGGTAATGGTACTGACCAAGTTGTTTTGATGAATGAAGTTGTCATTATTCAATTGCTCTTCTAGACTCTCATGTCATCCACCTCTTCACAATGATTGGCCCTATCTCTGACCGTTGATCCTCTACCTCAATCAGCCTTCTTCAACTTCATAGCTCCCGATTTGTCTTTCTCAATCTATGAATGGCTATATAAATCTTCCTCCGGTTTGAGATTTGCAAAAGATAATAGCTGTCGATGCCCACTAAGCTTAATTGCCCATGATTCCTTATGATGGTCTGCAGAAAACCAAGTAAAACATAATGCTTCCTAGTTGTAACCATTGCTCCCATGACCTGCTGAAGATGGAAGAAGAAAGACAACCATGCACGCCAAGAAAATATTAATGCCAAAAAAAACATGATCAAGGAGATAAATATTTTAATTTTCAGTTGTTTGATTTTTTCTAATAATGTTGGAGCTTTAAGAAAATCATATTTTAATTTGCAACAAATGTAATTTCCCTTAGGTGCAATTGTAAATGTAATTTTAGTGGGATTTGACTGATTTTGTCATAAGTGGGGCTGCCAAGAATCTTGGAATTGATTTCCAAGAGGTGGGGCCAGAAGCTTTGCATGTTGTTGCATGTCTGGGTCATTATTATGAAACCCAGTCTTGGTAAAATGAGCATAACTTTCCCATATCTTATTGAAATTAAGAAATTTAAAATATTATAAAAAGTTGGGAAGGAGAGGCACGAAACCTAGAAACTATTTTAGAAAATCCTGAAAATTGGGGGAGTGATGACAGGTTGGAAGTGACAGGTTTTTTTTTTATGGATTTGTGGAGGTTGTTTTGATAAACAAATAATGGTTTCCTTCTCATGCAATTGCTACATATTGAGGCTTGTTCATTTGGTGAAAGGGGGCTTTTGGAGAAGATGTGTTTGCATATCCAGATGCTGCTGGTTGAGTTGCAGATTTTTGTATGTTTGAAGCCCATGTTGTATTAGAGCATATGAGCTCAATTTTTATGTATCTCATTTTCAGATTTTTAATATAATACATATTGCAGATTTCTCTTCCATTTTATGTGTTTCAAATTAATTTGCTGCCCTCTTGCATAGTGTTCTATGTGTGTTTGTGATCAGATTTGAACAGGAGAGTATCCCTTTGCATCAATTGATATCAGAGCTCAGAAGGTCTGGGCAAAAGAGAGTTTGGTGTTTGTGGGTTTTTGTTTGTGTAGGTTGAAGAGAGAACATGGTTTCCAAAAGACTAGGTAGAGAAAAAAAGAAGAGACCTAGGTGAGGCAAAGATAAAGAGAAGTAAGGAGAAAATTGCTTGAAGAGGAGATGGGTTTGTTTAGAAGGTACTTGCAGGCTAGGGGTTCACAAAATAAGAAGCAAGAAGAAAAAGAGAGGAAGAGGAAAGAGGAAAAGATGAGGCAAATAGAGGTTGAGAAAGAGATAAGAGAACTAAGGCAAGCTGTGGAAGAGATGGAAAAAGATATGGAAAGAATAGTTCAACAATTGCAAAGTTGGCACTTATCAGTGAAGAGGAAGGTTACATGGCCCATTAGAAAGATTATTCAAAGAAGAATGAGACAAGCAAGGACAACAACAATAGAAGAGGTAAAAAATGAAATGGTGAGTATACCTATGATTGTTTTGACATCAAGCAATGAAGAAGACAAAGTAGACACGGTTGAGGATGAGAAGAAGGTTGTAGTTGTTGCAGATTATGAGGTTGCAGTAATAGAGAATGAGCATGAAGAAGATGGGGCAGTAGACAATGGTGATGAAAAGGTTGCAGAGAAAGAGGTAATACATAATATGTTTTATTTTTATGATGAGGATGAGAGTAGAGTGTATGAAGATGAAAAGATTGCAGCAGATAGTGAGCAGATAGATGTTGTAGTAGTAGCAATAGAGGAACAGGTGAATGAGATAAAATTGTTTTCTTTTGAATTTGTGAAGGATGATTTGCATGTGAGTGTAGAAGAATAGTTAGTGAATGCAGAAGAGATAGTATAGTTGGATGTTATATTGTGGGGATCACCAAAGGAGTGTGAGAAGCAAAGTAAAGAATACATTATTGGTAATGGTACTAACCAAGTCATTTTGATGAATGAAGTTGTAATTATTCAGGTGTAGGTATCCAAAGCAGCAGATAAGAAGAAGTTATTTCCATTTGACAGGCCTAAGCACATGAGCAAGAAGGTAGGAAAGCCAAGAATGAAAATGAAGTGGACATTACTTTGTTTCAAGAAAGTTGGAATGCAAGAAATGCAAGACATTAGTCAAAGACTATCAAACATATTTTTCATGATGATATTCCTTATTCAAGTGGACTTGAATTTTGTTTTCTTCGAGAGTATGGTGTAGGAGCATTCATGGTCAATGGCAATCTTGCATCACCAAAAATATTTTAATTTTCAGTTGTTTAGTTTTTTTCAATAATGTTGGAGCTTTGAGAAAATCATATTTTAATTTGCAACAAATGTAATTTACCTTAGGTGCAATTGTATATGTAATTTTAGTGGGATTTGACTGATTTTGTCATAAGTGGGGCTGCCAAGAATCTTGGAATTGATTTCCAAGAGGTGGGGCCAGAAGCTTTGCATGTTGTTGCATGTCTAGGTCGTTATTATGAAACCTAGTCTTGGTAAAATGAGCATAACTTTCCTATATCTTATCAAAATTAATAAATTTAAAATGTTCTGGAAAGTTGAGAAGGAGAGACACGAAACCCAGAAAGTATTTTAGAAAATCTTAAAAATTGAGGGAGCAATGATAGGTTGGAAGTGATAGGTTTTTTTGTGGATTTGTGGAGGTTGTTTTGAGAAACCAATAATGATTTCCTTCTCATGCAATTGCTATATATTGAGGCTTGTTCATTTGGTGAAAGGGGGATTTTGGAGAAGATGTGTTTGCATATCCAAATGCTACTGGAATGAAGCTAGAATCTTGAGTTGCAGATTTTTGTATGTTTGAAGCCCATGTTGTATGAGAGTATATGAGCTCAATGTTTATGTATCTCATTTTCAAATTTTTAATATAATACATATTGTAGATTTCTCTTCCATTTTATGTGTTTCAAATTACTTTGCTACCCTCTTGCATAGTGTTCTATGTGTGTTACCTCAAATCAATGGGCTTCACCTTGTTCATTTTAAAGTTAGGATTTATTGCAAGTATCTATACAATATGATGCAGGAGCATCCATGACAAATTGGCAATCAACATCACCAAAAATATTGTTATTTTAATTTGGTTTGTTTTCAATAAGATTTATGGGCTTTGGAAATAATATTTTAATTTGCAACAAATATAATTTTCCTTGGGATATTAGTAAATGTAATTTTTGTGGAAAAATACCTCGGTAATTTATAAATGCCTCAAAGAGTGGAGAATATCTTTCCTAGGCAAAGGCATTAAATTCTATTTTTTTTGTGGGGGCTAATTTTTATCATAAGTGGGGTTGATTTTGTCATAAGTGGAGCTGCCAAGAATCATGGAATTAATGGCAATTATTATTGTAACCATCATAGAGTAAGGAATATTGTAAGTGGTCTTTATGGCCCAGGTTGGTGGACTTAACTCCCAAATTTTATTTTAGTAATTCCAAAATTTGTAACTCCAAAAATGGGGGGCCGTAATTATGAGACCTAGTCTTGGTAAAATGGGCATAACTTTCTTATATCTTATCAAAATTAAGAAATGTAAAATGTTCTAGAAATCTGGAAAGGAGAGACATGAAACCCAGAAACTATTTTAGAAAATTTGAGAAAATGCATGTGCGGTGAGAGGAATAAGGGACAGGTTTTTATTGGAGTTGGTAGAAACAAATTGAGGAGAGACCCAGATGTTGGGAAATGAGTCCAGGATGCTGAAAATTTATTTGTTGCAATTGTTACATGTATGATTCCAGGAATCTCATAAGCTTCATGTTGATGTAATGAAATTTCTTATTCAAATAAAATAAGTGTTGCAGATTTCTCTTCATATCTTTGTTGTAATATTTTATTTTCAGCTTCTTGCATAGGCTTGTTGAAGTGTTGTATTGTAGATTTGAATGGATTAGTATCTCATTGATGCATCAATTGGTAAATTAGTATCCCTCTCTGTATCAGAAAGATATACTAGAAAGCGAATGAGACAAAATGTTTGGACAAAAGAATTTGAACATGGGGATGAACAACATGCAAAACCCCCTAGTCCAAACTAAATATAAGGTCATCTATGAGATTTAAAAATTTAGTAGCCATAGCTAATAAAAATGCTACAGGATTGGAGAAATAAGATCAATCTGATTCAAAGGTGGAGATTTTAGAGGAAATAGTGTCATGGAGCACTAAATGAAAGAGATGAACAACTTTATCTAAAAGTTCTATGATGGAGAATCATGTAGAGGAGATTTTTGTAGCAAAAGGCTCTGTTCTAGGAGAACCTGAATCAATGATACATATAGGAAAGACAGTTATTGTAGAACAAGTAGAAGAACTTGTTGATCTTTTCTCTAAATATATTGAATAGGATAGACCTATAGCAGGGCTCAATGAGTCTGCTACAAGTTTCATGGAGTTAGCATAGGCCCATGAGTTGATCAGGAAATAAGAAGACGAGATAAGGGCACTTAACAAAAAAGTTACAGAATTAGAAGTTATTGTAATGCAGGTAAAGGATAAAGAAAAAATAGAAAATAAAAAGTTCAATAAGGAAAATAGGGTTTTGAGAGACATAATTCAGTTAATTTCAATGCTTGTGAGTAAAATGCTATAGTGTAGGCCCCCTATGAGAGTTCATGCATTATGGCTACAAGAATAGTTTCACAAGCTACAAATAAAAATGGTGATTGAATTATCATCAAAAAACTTGGATACACCTGTAGCATTTTGTGAATCTTATTTAGGAAGTGAATCTAAAATAGAAGCTATGCAAGTTGTATTTGCACGTAACTTTATTTTATCTAATGATAAAGACTAGAATCCCAATTCGTACGTGCAAGATGTTCATTTGAGAGCATTTTGTTCTTTTGTCCAAGGAAAAAATAGAAATAGGATTCCAGAAGAAGGGTAAGTGTAAAAAGATGGGGGACCAAAAAGTGGCCAAACCACCTTTTGGTCCTAGAGAATTATAAGGTGATTGAGTTTTGGACCGCTAAATATAAAAATGAAAACAAGCACAACTAAGAGTCATATTTTTTACCTCATTTTTTGTTTGAGAGCCAAAACATGCCTAAAGTTATTGTATGATAATGTTTCAAGCTATTTAAAGAAGAAAGCACACTGAAACACAATGCCGCCTTTCTGTTCCCATTCTACATGAGCTCAATAGAGTCAACAAACTCAAGAAGGTAGGATTTGAATTTGTTTGTAAATTTGAAAATGAATTGAATTTTTTTTCATTTTTTGATTAAATTTATATTTTAAAATTTCCAGGCAATGAATCACCCCAAAGTCTTAATCCAATAGATGAGAATCCAATTGAAGAGGAGGCTCAAAACCCTCCTTAAACTCCACCTTCATTTCTTCACCACTCTCGTGACACACAACAAAATTATTTAGGGGAAATTGAAAACAATAAAAAATAACTTGAAAACTTAGTTCAACAATTAAAATAGCCAAATGGAAGCAATGATCATCAAACATCCCTTGCCACTTCCTTAGAGTCCATTATTTCCCATGTTGATACAGTCACAAACCAAATCAATCTATGGGAAGACTATAGGGAGAATTGCTAACAATTCTATGCTGACAAACTATCATACAAACAAGTTAAAGACCTTAAAATTTTGAAATCTGATATATGTGCACATTTTGTCAATCCTAAAATAAATCAACCATTACATGATAGTTGTAAAAGATTCCCCATTCACTGGTGTGTGTACAAAGGAATATCCAAAAACTTCTAGGATAGGTAGTGGATGGTGCTTGATGAGCTACCATGTAACAACCTTAAGGTCCCACAATATTTTTTTAGGAAACTCTATTGTGAGATTGTCCTCAACAAGATTCCAAACTACTTTGACATATAGGATTTACAGGGTAGAGGCAATGGCTCTGCATAGGATAGAATGGGGGCACAACGTGATCAAAACCATCCTGCTAGAGCCCTAGGGAGGCCACAACATATGTCACTCCCTTTGTCTTTCAAGGAGAGTGTTGAGGTAGAGATGCTGCAATCTATGAGCTCCCTCACTCATTCTTTAGCACATCATGGTAGAACTCTTTCCAATGCTGGTGGGGGTGAGAGTAGTAGGCATCGTTGATCCCCACATCTTTGCCAATCATGTGGAGCATTATGTTGTGATTGATAATTTGAAACAACTGTAAGAACCTAATAAGATACCACAATTACTTTAAATTCCTACTCAAATTCAATTCACCAATGAAACTAAGAAAAATATAGAAAACATGAACTATATATTGCAAACTGATTTATCCTTTTCATCCCAATGTCTCCTATCTTCTCAATGATCTTGTTGATAATGAGATTGCTCTTAGAATTGTACTTCTTTGCTTTTCAAGATGACAATGAGATGAATGGAATTGTGGATTCAAATGCAATGTAAACAATCCTACAATGCAACTAAGATAATGATGAGCATTTTTCTATTGCGATGATATTGATAATGATGAGATATGAGGATAATGATATGCAGCTAAATGAGATTATGATATTGATATGCAAATGGGGGGACAAAGGCATGCTTGGATACTTGATGGAATTTCTGTAGCATGTAAGTACTATAGCTCTTGTGATTGCTAAAAATGAAGGTGAGGAGCTTGCTTTTATAGGCCAAGGAGAGGTCCAATCCAAGTGTCAAAAGATCCATGGTGGAGAATAAGTCTTGTCACATGTACGGTCAAGATCAAATTGGTTGGGATGAGGGAGATAAAGGTGGAAGATGTTGCTACTATGATGACAAGGTAGAGGAATATGTGGAACCATAAGCCACATGCCATGAGGCTCACAAGGACCAATGAGATAAAGGTGGGAGACCATGAGAAGAACATAAAGGAAGGAGTCTTTGGTTGTTGGAATGTGAGAGGGAATATAGGAATTAGGAGACAAGTGTCTTTGACCATGTTTGATGGTTAAAAAGAAATAGGGCACATGTTTGAGGGGATAAATGACTAATTAAGTATTAAGAATATTTAATTATTGGAGAAACATGATGAGGTGTCTGGAATGATGTGGAAGATGACATTGATGAGTGATGTGGATTTTAGACATAGGACTTTGTTTTAGAGGAAATATTAAATAATTTAGGATTATTTAATTAGAGATGATATTAGAGGAATTTAAGATATTTAATTGTTAGAAGAATATGATGAACATGAACCAAATAAATAAATTAGTGTATTTATTTATTGATAGAGGAATAAGAATAAAATAAATATAAAATATTTATTTAATTTGACTCGAGCCATTTTTAGGTGTGTACATTTTGCCCCTCTTTGATACAATGTGTTTTATCGTGTTGTTTCAATGAATAAAAAAATTATGAGTATGATACATGCCCCAGTTTTGCCCTTGGTATAGGTTTGATGATGGTAGGATGCCCCCTCGAGAGATTGGTTGGGATGAATTTTTCAAAAGGATGACGAACGATCTCACAACGAACCTGAATGAACAACAATGATACACAGGTGAGAAACATAGGTGATGGAGAATTAAAAATGATGAAAAGCATATCATGCACATGCTAGGTTAAACACCTCCAATTAGGTTTTGCTTTAGCTATAAATAAGGATGTGGGGTCTCTTTTCTATTTATTTGCACACTTGTCATTTGAAGAGAGTTTATAGGGAGCCCTAGAGCATAGCATAGCAGAGCAGCCAATGAAGATGCAATAGATTCTGATAGAGAACCACAGGTTCGAGAGGATCTGGTGATTCAAGTACCTAGAGGGCTATGAACCCCAAATATGTATGTATTTAATTTTTCTCAAAGTGCATTTATGATGGTCATAATTTAGAGTCAAATTCCACGGTTTTGAATGCGCAACAGGATTGTTTCTATGCATATGATAGTTTTTGTTGTTCATGCACTCCGAAATTGCACATCTAAGCTTTGAATCAGCGCATATGAACACTTTTTGCATTTAAAAGATAGTCTTGCACATGCATTATAAAGGCACACATATAATTAGGGGTTCCACACATATGTTATGGTTTTACACATCTGGTTTAAAATTGCACATTTAATTTCAGATTCCACACATGCAAATGAAATCATGCATTTGATTATGGCTTCTGTGCATGTATTATAATTTTTTACATTCATTGGGAAGTTGCGCATATAACACTGAATTATGCATCCAACTAAAATTGTTAAAATGATAGGGACTTCTACGCATATGACACAAAGTTGCACTTTTGATAAACAGAGTTGTGCATCTGAGTTAATGGTCAAATTACTTAGCTAATAGAGTGAGTTGGCATAGTGATTGATGTTGGCCAATTGATAGGTCATCTTCGAGATTGATAGAATCCTAGAAGAGATGATAGGATATGTTTAATAATAAGATGGCTAAGTAACTAGTTTGATAGATTTGATAGATAGGTAGCTTAGTTAAGTGTTTGATTAATGTGCTTGTGTTATTGATTGCAAGATGAGCTCGATGTGATGATGTCGTGGGAGAGGTTTCCCATGACATATATGCTACGACCGTATTTGACAGAGACGGATTAGTTGGTTCTTGGATCAAATGGACTATGGTATGTTTGATTTATGCCTAAGATTTGGGCAAACCTTGGGATGCTGACTTCTTTATCTGAGAGATTTCATAGTGAGCATGGCACATTTCACTTGCCGACTGGAGAGATTACAGTGACATTGGAGGATGTGCACCAGATTCTGTGGATTTTGATACAGGGAGAGCTGGTGGAGTATGAGCCATAGTCAAGAACTAGACTGGAGGAGTGCTGATGAGTGTTTAATGATGCAAAATTTGAGGGGATAGAGATCAGCTGGGTAGATATGGTTGATTATTATGAGCCCCTACCGTCCATACTAGTAGGGTTGATTGGAGGTGTGGTTTGCTTAGACATGAGATCACATGGATTTCTTGTTGGATGGGGAGGACCTTGGATAGGATGGTGACTAAGGGTACATGGTTTTCCTAGGATGTTTGCCTTCTTGCACATTTATACGATGATCTTCACCAGTTCATATATGATGGAGCTGCTAGTCTATCTACTAGAGTTTCCTTGTTACAGATTTGGGCCTGGTACCACATAGCTATTATACAACCTATAGGGATGGGAGTCAAAGGCAGAGATAGACCTTACTCCTATATGTTTCAGGAGAGCCTTTCCCATCCTAAGCTAGGAAATCTTGAGTATTGGAGACATGCATTTGATAACATAGATGAAGTTGAGTGGCAGCCTTACCTAGACTGTGAGGCATGGGATGAGGATGTTTCTGAGCTACCAAATTTCTTTCAGACACAGTGGTTGATAGGGAGGACCCCTTACATACTAGAGTGACATATTATTTCTCATGTGTACCAACAATTTGCCAGGGTCCAGGGGATGCCCCAGGGTATTGTTGTGTTTGCTCAGACGCAGAAGGAGCATCCATGGTGGGGTCCTGTTGCATCGTATGAGCAGGATAGAGCAGACTTCTTATAGATTTCCTATCAGGCTTGGGATTTGAGGTGGGACATTTTATATATAGGGATGATTGCAGATTACTCAGCCCATTTCATAGCCCATCCATTCTCGAGGTACTCAAGACCTGGAGAGTTAGTTCCTCGACTAGAGAATGGAGATGAGGATGGCGATGCCCCATGGCGGAGGAGAAGATGACGGAAAGGTGGGAGGGGTGGTAGAGTTGGCCAAGGTGGAGGGGATGATGGTGGCAGAGGTGGTGGGGATGATGGTGGAGATGATGGTGGAGATGATGGAGGCTAGAGGAGAGTCAAACAAAGAGTTGAGGGGGCAGCACAGGTATAGTTTCAACCACAGGTGCAGGAACATGATCAGGCTCTAGTGCAAGGATAGGCATAGGGTTAGGATGATGGGGTGATGGTAGCATTGTGAGCCTAGGTAGCTTAGCTTCAGGGCTAGGTTAGACAAATACATAGGCAGATTACCTAGCTGTAGGGAGATGTGAGGACTGTGATACTAGAGCGGGATACCGCTATACAAAGATACACTAGGGAAAAAGCCCTACTTCAGTAGGTATAGCAGACTGCAGCATAGGGTCCCATTGGATAGACTATTTCAAAGATGGTTCAAGTAGGTTAGTAGATTTTCTATTGGAGATCTCTTAATGAGTAGGCAGTGCCCCCGGAGAAGAGAGCGGGTAGCTTTCATCTGAGTTCACGTAGTAGATCCAGGAGGACACTGTATGAGAGTGGAGGAGTTATGGGACCACCACCTCCTTAAGGGCCACCAGGGATAGGGCCTTTAGGTCCTTAGCCTCAATAGCCAATACCTTCTAGAGGTAGTACTGCATAGACATTTTTGATACATGTATCACTTTGTATCATTTGTATACACATTATTTTTGACAACTCGAGATACACTTTCATGATATCATTGTATACTTGGAAATTTATTTTTGATGATGATATATATGAGTTTGATAGACTATATGCATATGCACTGATGGATGGATATTATCTATATGATGGATGTTATGATTATGTTTCTATTTTGATGATTATAACATGTTGATTTTATGATGTTCATGATATTGCTGATATGATGTTCCTATGGTTCACATGATGACTTATATCTATGTGTAATATTATGTGTAATGATTCTATATGATTATAATTTATGATGACCTAATGCATATGTTGATGATTCTTAAATGCAATATATGATGTTTAATTTTCTATGTATATTGATCTAATATGCAAATGCTATGACAATGATATCTATGTTTTTTTAATTTTTTGATGATAACTGTTATGTATACAATCTATGTGGATATGTGACATTACTATATGAATGATCTAGATGTTTTTAGATAATGCACTTAAATGATATGAACTTATGATTGACATGCCTATGATATACACAATGATTATGACCTATTGTTTTGTTATCCCAAGTATACTCAACCTTGAATAAAAGAACACTTAGACGAATCAGAAGAATGACTTGGAAAAATAGATAACTTAGAAGAATAGTTTGGATGAATGAAAGAAAAGGTTTGGATAAATGGATAATGTGGATGAAATGAAAGAAAGGACTTGGATCTTAAGCCACTTGGTAAATGATATTTATGGAATGCTTATAAATGAAATGAAATGCAAACCTAACATGCACAAATGAGATTTAGTCATGTATACAAATATTTGAAGTACTTTTTTCATCATTGAGCTTTTAAAATGTTGTAAGGAAATACAAGCATCTAGGTATAATTAAACCAAGATGACCTGAGTATCTCTTCAATGGATTTTGATTTAGCAAGTTAATACAAGCATCTAGGGAAAATTGACCTAAGATGACCTCAGTATTGCTTGCATGTATCAATAGACAAGGATTGCACTCTTTCATGCTAAGACACATAACATCCTCAATGATCTTTTGCTGATCATGTCATTAGACAAGTCATCACATTACCAAAGATTAATCCACAAACATAAAATAAATGAAAATAATCATGCCCCATCATAGCTCTTCTAGTCTTGGACATCCTTGAGTAGCATAGGAAATATATAATGAAAATCAAGACCTAAGACACAAACTTATAACAACCATCAAATCTTCTTGCCATAGATTATGTTTTCTTACCATGATAACAAATATAATCTTGGTTTAATAAAAATCCTGAAAACAGAGGAGAGAGGGGTCGGTAACAAAATAGAGAAGGTGGTCAAGGAATAGAGAGTTTTTTTTACCTTCTGAAATTCTGGAATGAAGAAATAGAATTTCTGCCATTTGTGTTTAACAAATTCTGAATTCTGTGTGAATCCTCTGTATATCGAATTGTTCTATAGATTATCTGTATAGAATTGTTTTGAATTCAACTTAGTTTTTCTACTGCTATAATGCATGATTAAATCCATTCCACTGGTGGATTTCTGTGAAATCAGTGGAATGGATTGTGTATATTAGTTTTCTATTTGTTTTTCTTTTGTTCGATGAACATGGTAGAATAGAAATTGCAAAATCTATTACAAAGGAAGTTATCAGCGGAGAATTCAAATACACATTTGATGTGTATACATCAATTGTATGTGGAGACAGTTTGTGAATATATCACTTTTGTATGTGAGCTTCATTCTAGGTATATCCTATGAAGAATGGTCTATTGTCTGTGTATATCACTAAAGTATATTGGGCAGACAAGTCCTATGTTTGTCAAAATGGTCTGAGGAGATACATTTCATGTGTATATCCTATGATGCAGAGTGAAGGCAATAGAATGGTGGAAATAGTTGGTATTCGTAGAACTCTCACTATGGTTGAACCTTTGAACCACGCAAACCATTGAACCACAACTATAGGTTCTATCTATTCTTATCACTTTGATTAAAGGCTGCCGGCAACTATATGTTCAACTGTCAAACTCTTCAAATCCATCTCTGATTTTTTGAACTAGCACACCCTAAATGAGCCTTCGCTGAACTGTTGAACTCACTAAACCTACGGTTACTGAACCATTGAACTGATCCAACCATCGGTTCAACTATCGGCACCTCTTACTCCGTTGAACCAATGAACTCGTTGAACTGTTGAACCATTGAACCGGTTCAACCGTCAGTTCAACTATTAGAAATATTTACTACGATGAACTGGCGAACCAAATGAACTTGCTGTATCATTGAACCATTGAACCTTTGAATTGGTTCAACCACCCACAAACATCTATTATCAGTTTCCTCAATATGCTTCAACCCGACACACAGATGCATGATACACACGAAATGTATATTCGCATTCAAGTGCGATATACACATGAAATGTATCTCCTCAAACCATTTCAATAGACACAGGACTTGTCTGCCTAATATACTTTGGCGATATACATAGATAATGGACTATTCTTTACAGGATATACCCAGAATGAAGCTCGCATACAAAAGCGATATATTCACAGACTGTCTCTACATACAATTGATGTATACACATCAAATGTGCATTTGAATTCTCCACTAATAACTTCCTCTGTAATGGATTCCGTAATTTCTATTCTTCCATGTTCATCGAACAAAAGAAAAACAAATAGAAAACTAATATACACAATCCATTCCACTGATTTCACAGAAATCCACCAGTGGAATGGATTTAATCGTGCATTATAGCAGTAGAAAAACTAAGTTGAATTCAAAACAATTCTATATAGATAATTTACAGAACAATTTGATATAAAGAGGGTTCACATAGAATTTAGAATTTGTTAAACACAAATGGCAGAAATTCTATTTCTTCATTCCAGAATTTCAAAAGGTAAAAAAAACTCTCTATTCCTCGACCACCTTCTTTGTTTTGTTATTGACCCCTCTCTCCTCTATTTTCAAGATTTTTATTAAACCAAGATTATGGTCATAAACCCTAACTAATCCCACGACACATGTTTTGCATAAGACAGCAAAACACCTAATGATAAGACACATTGGTTTAATCCTCCACATAACCCAACATGTCTAAAATGTCAAATTTGATGTTTACAAAAATGAAATGCCAACACAAAATGCTACATTTGATAATGATATACAAATGCTACATGATAACATGAAATGTCTAAAACATATTAAAGTCTTATTCTTCTCCCTCTTGTGCATATTTATCTTGTTGAAGGGGTGCTCCTGCACCATACTCCCTAGGAGAAGAGATCTCAAGCCCCTTTGAGATCAGAGTTTGATGAGATCAGAGTTTGAAAGTTTGCACCATTGTTTGTGATCTATTCTCTAGTCATCCAAATTGCCTCTAAATCAAGTTTGCCTTGCCAAGCCACCAAGTACTCCATGTACTCTTTGTTCCTTGTCTTCTTTGTCATTCTTGAGTCTAAGATCTGCTTCAATTTTGGTGGATCATGTTTAGGAATATCATCATCTGCTGCATCCTGTAATGGTTCCTGTTCTACATCTGTATTCTTCTTGTATGGATTTAAATCACATACATTGAAAATGGGTGACAATCCAAGATCAGAAGGAAGTTGGATCTCATAAGCATTCTGCCCACACTTCAAAATCTGACATGGTCCAATCTTCCTCTGCATTATCTTGGTATATTTACCTTTTGGGAGTCTCTCCTTCTTTAGATTAACCCACACCAAATCTCCAACATCAAATTGTACATCTCTCTTTTTCATGTCAACATATGCTTTGTATTTCCATGTAGTCTATTGAAGCTGGTTCTTGACTTGATCATGCACCTCTTTGATGGCTAATGCAAAAGCTTCTCCATCTACACTAATAGACTCTCCTGTAGGTAGATCTCTCAACTCCAAAATACCTCTAGGATGAATACCATATACCACCTGAAAAGGTGACTTCCCTGTACTCCTATTGATAGTGTCATTATAGGAAAATTCTGCTTGTGAGAGAATGTTATCCCACTTCTCTCCATGCTGCCTTGTCAAACACCTTAACAAATTTCCCAATGAACGGTTAACTACTTCAGTCTAACCATTTGTCTGAGGATGGTAGGCTGATGAGAAGGATAAATTTGTTCCAAGCTTCTTCCAAAGAGTCCTCCAAAAGTGACCAATAAATTTTACATCTCTAGCTAACACTATGCTCAATGGCAATCCATGTATCCTCACTATCTCGTTGAAAAATAGATCAGCAACATATGAAGTATCACAAGTGGTTTTGCATGGTAAGAAGTGTGCCATTTTACTAAATCTGTTGACTACAACAAAAACACTATCACATCCCTTGCTTGTCCTAGGCAAACCTAATACAAAGTCCATGCTTATGCTCTCCCATGGCCTAGAAGGAATGGGCAGTGGCTGATACAAACCTGCATTAGTTGATCTCCCTTTTTCTTTCTGACATATCACACATGCCTCCACAAATATCCTCACATTTGACTGCAACTAGGGCTAATAGTAATTTCTCTTCACAAGATCAAGAGTCTTATCCAGACCAAAATGTCCTGCCATGGCCCCACAATGCTTCTCCCTAATAATATTCAGTCTCATAGAATACCGTGGAATGCACAACTATCCACCCTTGAAAAGTAATCCATCTTAGATGAGAAATTCAGAGAACTCAACATGATATTTGTCTCCAAAGGAAATACATACCTTATAGATTTCTCCAAAGTCTTCATCAACATCATACATTGCTTCAAGGAATCAATGCCAACACTCTCCAATTGGATCTGATTTATGGTTAAGACCCTCCTACTCAAAGCATCTGCTACCTTATTCTTGACCCCTTTCTTGTGTTTGAGTGTGAAGGTGAAAGCTTGCAAAGTTTCCACCCACTTCATGTGCCTATGGTTCAGCTTCTCTTGACTGTTTATGAAACTAAGGGCCTGATTATCTGTGAACACTATGAATTCTTTTGGCATCAAGTAATGCCTCCATTTTTTAAGTGACTGTACTAGAGCGTACATCTCCAAATCATATGATGAGTATCTCTTCTTTGCATCATTTAGTTTCTCACTAAAAAATGTAATAGGCCTACCTTCTTGATTGAGTACTACTCCAATTGCCATGTGGCTTGCATCAAATTCTACTTGAAAAATCTTGTTGAAGTCAGGAAGTGCAAGGACTGGCTGCTCTGCCACCTTCTTCTTCAATGTTTCAAATGAATCATCTACCTCCTTTGTCCAAGTGAACCTGCACTTCTGTCCTCCTTTTATGGTGTCAAGCATGGGTACACAAACATGAGTAAACCCTTTTATAAACTTCCTATAAAAGGTTGCTAACCCATGGAAACTTCTAACATTACTCAAGGTTTTAGGAGTTGGCCAAGACAATATGGCACTTACCTTCTCTTGGTCCATTTGCATTTTGTAATGTGAGATAACAAATCCCAAGTAGATGATCTCTCCCTGCATGAACAAACACTTTGCTAAGTTGATCATTAGTTGTTCTTCATGTAACCTTTTGAGAACCAAGTCTATCTGGTTGAGGTGCTCTTCCCTTGTATTACTAAAAATTAGGATATCATCTAGATATACTATGACAAATTTCCCTATGAATTCCCTCAATACCTCATTCATTAACCTCATAAAGGTACTAGGGGTGTTGGAAAAACCAAAAGGCATGATCTTCCACTCATATAACCCCTCATTGGTCTTAAATGCAGTTTTCCACTCATCTCCTGGCCTAATCCTAATCTGATGATAGCCACTCTTTAAATCTATTTTTGTGAAATACTTAGCACCCCCCCAAACAATCAAGTAAATCTTCTATCCTAGGGATTGGGAACCTATACTTGATTGTTATCTTGTTGATAGCCCTTGAATTAGTACAAAGTCTCCAAGTGCCTTCCTTCTTTGGTGCTAGTACAACCGGTACCACACATGGGCTTAAACTCTTGCCAATTAGGCCTATCTCCAACAATTCCTCAATCTACCTTGCTACCTCTGTATTCTGCTCTGGGGTAAGCTTGTATGCTACTTTGTTTGGGTGTGTAGATCCTGGGATCAGATCTATGCAATGGTTGATGTCTCTCATAGGTGGTAGGGACCTTGGCATTCCATCAGAGATGATGCCTTGGTACTTGTCCAATTTCTCTTGGACAGCAGGATCTATGAACCTTTGCCTCTTTTCTCCCTTGACTTCTTACTACTTCTCCTTATTCATCTTTAGGCATGGAATTAGAGCATATGTAACTGCTCCTTCTTCTACTATCTCTTTCATTAATTGTTTGCCTTCTACTATCATCGCCTTGACTTCTTTCCCTTTTGATTCCACGTTATTCTCCATCAATGGTAGCAACTCTATCACCTTACCATTCTTGGTGATTGAATAGGTGTTTCTAACTCCATCATGGTATGCTTTCAAGTCATACTACCATGGTCTTCCAAATAGGAGATGGCAAGCATCCATCTTGGCTATGTCAAACAACAATCTATCCTTGTATGGTCCAATTTGAAGTTCTACCCAAGCCTGTTCTTCCACAACTATTTGCTGACCTTGGGTGAACCATGAAATTTTATATGAGCAAGGATGTGGTAGTCTCCTAGGCTTAAGCTTTTCTACCATCTCAATGGACACAAAATTCTCAGTAGACCCAGAGTCAATTAGAACTTTACATACCTTTCCTCCTGCCTTGCAAGTAGTTCTGAAGAGAGACTTCCTTTGTGGGGGTTCTTTGTCAGGCACCTTCATGGTGGTCATTGCTCTCCTAATCATCAAAGATTCTTCATTCTCAGGATGTCCATAACTATCAGGAGCATTCACACTTTGAAAAGTACTGGAACTTGTCACACTTTGACAATCAGATTCTTGGATCAGATTGATTCTCTTTTCTCCCATTGAGCTTGTTGCCTTTGTTGGACACCTACTGGCTATGTGGCCTTCTTGATTGCAATTGTAGCATTTGATGGCTCCTCTACCCTAAGATCTCCCTCCAAATGGTGGTCTTCCGCCCCTAAAGTTTCCTCTTTGATTGTAACTTCCCCCTTGGGTTTGACTGTTGTCTCCTTTGTTGTTCTCTTGATTGAATTCACCCTGGTATCCAAATCCATTTCCTCTGCCTTTGAAAGGGCTTCTTCCTCCTCTTTGTTGTCTCCATTTTCCTCTATTGTTCTGCTCATGCCTTCTCTTTAGTTTCTCTTCCACCTTGAGTGCTAATTGATAGCACTTCTGGACTGTCTCTGGGTTATGCATATTTATGTCTTCTTGGATAGCAAACCTTAATCCATTAAGGTACCTTGCTACCTTCTCTTCCTCACCCTCCTTTACCTTTGTCTTGACATAGTTTCATGAACTCTTCTGTTTTATGAACTAACATCTAGCTCCTTCTGCTTCAAATTTTGTTTCCTCTTATGTAATTGGATGTTGTAATCCAATGGAATGTAGGCTTCCTTCACTAAAGCCATCATTTTCTTCCAAGTAGCAACTTTGTTCTTTCCTTCTTTCACCCTGTCATCTTGGATGAAATTCCACCAAGTCAGTGCAGCTCCTTTCATTTTGGATTGAGCCATCTTCACTCTCTAGTGGTCTAGTATTTCCTCGGTCTCAAAGAAATTATTCAAGGAGTCTATCCACTCCATCACTGAATCAGGTTCCATTTTGCCTACAAATACTGGCAGGTCTATTTTCATATCCATGGTCCTTCTCTCCATGGATTTGAGGGCATTGAGTAAGGGTCTCTAGTCTATAGGAACCTCTATCTCTTCCTTCTTTGGGATCTCCTCTTCATCCCAATCTTTTCATTTACCAGAATCTTCTTCCCCTTTTTATACTTTGTCCCTCAACTTCTCTATCTCTTCTTTCAATGCCTGATTCTGAGCTCGATCTGCTCTGCTATTTGCTTTCTTACTAAGGCTACCAACTCAGCGTTGGTCATCTTTGTTGCGTACTCTTCTGACCCCTCTCCTTTTGACATCTTGTCTTCTCCTTCTACCCAAAGAACACAACTTGGGCTCTGATACCACTATGATGCAGAACGAAGGTAGTGGAATGGTGGAAACAGTTTGTATTCGCAGAACTATCGCTGTGGTTGAACCTATGAACCACATGAACCATTGAACCACAACTATAGGTTCAATCTATTCTTATCACTTTGATTAAAGGCTACTGGCAACTATATGTTGAACCGTCAAACTCTTCAAATCCATCTCTAATTTGTTGAACTGGTGCACCCTAAACGAGCCTTCACTGAACTGTTGAACTCACTGAACCTGCCGTTACTGAACCATTGAACTAATCCAACCATCAGTTCAACTATCGGCACCTCTTACTCCATTGAACCAATGAACCCGTTGAACCGTTGAACTGGTTCAACCGTCGGTTCAATTGTTGGCAATATTTACTACGATGAACTGACAAACGAAATGAACTTGCTGTATCGTTGAACCGTTGAACCTTTGAATTGGTTCAACCACCCACAAACATCTACTATCGGTTTCCTCGATATGCTTCAACCCAACACACAGATGCAGGATACACACGAAATGTATATTCACATTCAAGTGCAATATACACATGAAATGTATCTCCTCAGACCATTTCGACAGACACAAGACTTGTCTGCCCGATATACTTTGGCAATATACATAGACAATGGACCATTCTTCATAGGATATACCTAGAATGAAGCTCGCATACAAAAGCGATATATTCACAGACTGTCTTCGCATACAATTGATGTATACACATCAAATGTGCATTTAAATTCTCCGCCGATAACTTCCTCTGTAATGAATTCCGTAATTTCTATTCTGCCATGTTCATTGAACAAAAGAAAAACAAACAGAAAACTAATATACACAATCCATTCCACTGATTTCACAAAAATCCACCAGTGGAATGGATTTAATCGTGCATTATAGCAGCAGAAAAACTAAGTTGAATTCAAAACAATTCTATACAGATAATTTGCAGAACAATTTGATATACAGAGGGTTCACACAGAATTTAGAATTTGCTAGACACAAATGGCAAAAATTCTATTTCTTCATTTCAGAATTTCAAAAGGTAAAAAAAAACTCTCTATTCCTCGACCACCTTCTCTGTTTTGTTACCGACCCCTCTCTCCTCTATTTTTAGGATTTTTATTAAACCAAGATTATAGTCATAAACCCTAACTAATCCCACGACACCTATTTTGCATAAGACAACAAAACACCTAATGATAAGACACCTTGGTTTAATCCTCCACATAACCCAACATGTCTAAAATGTCAAATTTGATGTTTACAAACATGAAATGCCAACACAAAATGGTACATTTGACAATGATATACAAATGCTACATGATAACATGAAATGTCTAAAACATATTAAAGTCTTATTTTTCTCCCTCTTGTGCATATTTATCTTGTTGAAGGGGTGCTCCTGCACCAATCACATTACTAAAGATTAATCCACAAACATAAAATAAATGAAAATAATCATGCCCCATCATAGCTCTTCTAGTCTTGGACATCCTTGAGTAGCATAGGAAATATGATAATGAAAATCAAGACCTAAGACATAAACTTATAACAACCATCAAATCTTCTTGCCATAGATTATGTTTTCTTGCCATGATAACAAATATAATTAGCCTGATAGTTTAGGCACATTGTTGTCTAATATAGGTTAATGTCTTGCGTGAAGTTTTTGTTGAAAAGGTTTGTTTGTAGTGTTGCATGTTGTTTGGAGATAGTATCGTGATCCGGATTGTTATCCTATGAGATTCTGACATTCAAAAATCCAATTCCGTAACTAGGTTAAGGATTTTTCCCCCAGTCAAGTAAAGGATCTACTTATTATGGATGAAACATATGAATGAAACGATGGGAGAATCAATATGACGGGCCCTAAGGGATTGACCTAGTGTTTTGGGGGCTCATCGATGATGGCCTTGCCTACATGACAACATAGAGGCTACATAGTTCAACTATATGGACCATGTGGACCTAAGACCTAGGTGGGTGGGAAGCCTCTGGGGCTCATCAATGATGACTTTGTCTATGTGATAGCTCAGAGGCGACGTAGTTTGACCTTGGAAATTGACATTGGTGATGGATGAACAGATGGAGTGCAATCACTATGATAAGATGAGAGGTATGGATGGCTGGGAATCCTCGGGGGACTCATTGATGATGGCCTTGCCTACATGAAAGCTTAGAGGTGACGTAGTTTGACAATGATACTAACGATGGAGTTACGATAGATGACAAGATGGATGAAGGATAGGATGGACAACCTGATTTGACAAGGCGATAAGGGTGAACAAACAACAAGTTATGATAAGTATTGTTATGCATTTTGATGGATGTAGAAGAATAGATGGATAAAAAATAAAAATCCTACAAGATGGAGGAATAGGTTTATCACAAATAGTGCCTGTTTCTAGGTTTTGCACCACTTGCTTTTATTGCACGATTTTTTTTTTAATGTTTTTTATTCTCTTGTATTGGGATTTTTAGGTATAAAACTTGTGAAGATGCATACTATTGATGAGATCATCAAATATCTCTCCTTCTAATGTTGCTAACTAATAGGCTTCTAATCCATAGGCAATAATGATTACATAAGGACCAAGCCAATTTGGTTTAAACTTGCCTTTCTTTTCCCTGTCCTGCGGATTTCTAGGGTTTTCCTTGAGAACTAGGTCACCAACTTGAAAGAATCTAGGTTTTACTCTATGGTTGTAGCTTCTGGACATCCTTTGTTGATAGTCATTGAGATGAGTAAAGGCATTTTTTCATCTTTCCTCCAACAACTCTAACTCTTAAGTCTGGAAACCCGATACTCTTCATTACTTATTAAGCATTTTGATGAGACTCGTAAGGATTATAACTCGACCTCGATGGGCAAGATTGCTTCTGAGCCATAGACTAGAGTGTAGGGTGTTGCACCTATGGGTGTGCGGATATTGGTACGGTAGGCCCACAGAGAAGGATTTAGTTGGATATGCCAATCATGGCCAGCATCATTGATAGTCTTCTTCAAGATTTTCAAGATTGTTTTATTAGACGTCTCTGCCTAACCATTTCCTTGGGGATAGTACGGGGTGTAGAAATAGTGTTGGATATGGAATTTGTCACATAGTTCTTTGACATCCTAGTTTTTGAAGGTTCTTCCATTAAATCAGTGATAATGGATAGTGGAATGTCGTAATGACAAATGATATAATTTAGGATGAATGAGGCACTTTGCTTGCCTGTGACATTAGTTAAGGGTATGGCTTCGATCCACTTAGTCAAATACTCTGTGGTGGTTATTATGAATTTATGGTCATTGGATTAAGAGGGATGGATCTTGCCCACAAGGTCAAGTCCCTACTGACAAAAAGGCCATGGAGTGGTTAAGGGTTGTAGCTCTTGTGCCAGTGCATGTATTAGATTTCAATGAATTTGACATTTCTTGTACTTCTTGACAAAATGATAAGAGTCCGTTTCCATACTTGGCCAATAGTATCCCATACACATAAGTTTCCTAGCCAAGATAGGACCACTAGAGTGCATTCTGCAAATACCTTCATGAACTTCCCTTAAGGCGGTTTGATATTCCTGACTTTCTAGACACCTAAGGAGAGTACCATCCAGACCTCATCGATAAAGGGTATCAAAAATCATGGTATAGCAAGAGGCTTGACGAATGAAGGTTCTTCATTGATTATTGGATAGATCAGACAGTAAGGTATTCTCTTTCAAATAGGTATAGATATTTCCGTACAAAGGGGAATCAGATCCTACTATGTGACATATGATTCTTGTTTCAGGGATATCGTATGCAGGATTAGACACTGGCTCCACTAAGAACTCATAATGTGACTGATTTTCTGGTATATCCAAGAGTGATGCAATGGTTGCCATGGCATCTGTAGCTTTATAGTCTTGGTATTTGTTCAAAAGAAATCACAACAAAATATTCTTTGAAGTCATCTACAATACGCTTGTAAGGTACTAACTTCTCGTCCTTGGTTTGATAGTCATCATTTACCTAATTGATGACTAGTTGTGAATCTTTGTACACATGAAGCTCTCAGACTTTCCATTCTATAGCCATTTTGAGACCAATGACTAATGCCTCATATTCTACCACATAAATTGTTGGTACAAGGGAAGAGTAGTCTATATGATTTCAAGATTGTATCTCCTTTAGGTGAGACCAACAAATTACCAGCTCCTGACCCATGCTGAGTATAAGATCCATCAAAATAGAGTTTCCATGCTTGGGTTGTTATGTTGAAGATGGTTTCATCTAGAAATTCAAAGATTAATGGATTGTCATCATTCAATGGTGCATCCACTAACTGATCCATAATCACTTGGCCTTTTATTGCTCTTCTATCCACATATTCAATGTCGAACTCACTGAGAATCATTACCCACTTTGATAATCTACTTATAAGGGTAGCCTTACTGAGCAAATACTTTAGTGGATTTATCTTTGCTACCAACTTGATTGAATGTGTGAGCATATAATGTCTTAATTTTTGGGATGCAAAGACTATGGAAAGGCATGCTCACTCAATAGGCGTGTATTGTAGCTCATAGCCTACCAATGTCTGACTGATGTAGTAAATAGCATGTTCCTTTCCTTCATAGTCTTGTTGTGCCAGTAGAGCTCCTAAAGCAATTGGTGTAGCTAAAATATAAAGCAACAGTGGTTTTCCTTGGATTGTTGGCATCAAGATCGGTGGACTCATTAGATACTCTTAGGAGTTGAGAGGAATGTTCACACATCTCATCCCATTTGAAAGGAATGTTCTTGTGTAGGAGATGAGTGAAAGGGTGACATTTGTCAGCTAATTGTGAGATAAACCAATGAATAGAATGCAACTTTCCTTGAAATGACCTTAGTTGACTGATATTTTTGGGTGGTGGCATGTCAATTATTGCTTTCACTTTTGCCAGATCCATCTCAATGCCATTGGCTGAAACTATGTATACTAAAAGTTTGCCAGATGTGACTCCAAACACACATTTCTTTAGATTCAGACAAATATTGAATTGCTTCAGTCTCTGAAAGATCTTATCTAATACTTGTAGGTGTTCCTCTCATGTGAATGACTTTCCTAGAATATCATCCACATAATCTTGTTGGGATAAGGTACCATTAACCTTGTAAATCCCATTATTGTATTATTCCATTTATTATTTGTAATTACCCATAAGGGATGTATAAGTTTCACCGGTAGAAGTAAAAATTATTTACTATCCACGGTAATTATGGAGTTACTGCATGGTAAGTCCCAAAGTTATCGACGGTAGTTATGGGATGTCATTTACTATGGTAAATGGTAATTGGTCAAAGTGGGGTACACATGTGGAGGAATAATCTATTTTTAGTGTTATGACGCACGTCATAGATGTTGTAAGAAGTTGTAAGAGATTCTATGACAACTATAAGTTGTCATAAGAATCTATGACACTTATAATAGCATATGACACGTCATAAGATGCTGTAAGTGGCTATTTTTGGCCCCAAGGCGTTCAAGCTTGCATGGGCACATTTTTCCAAGTGTAGGATGCATGTATGACAGCATTTATAACCCTATAAGAGCCTATTCTTGGCCATGGACGCCCAAGGTTCTATTGTTGACTCTTGACAAGTGTTATGGGCTTGTAAGAAGTCATTTAATGTCTTGAGGTTGTGTAAATTCTATATAAACCATAGCATAGTAGATGAGATGCGTAGTAACAATTTACAGGTACTCAGGTTTTGCTGGAGTGAAGGTTGGAGGACAGAGGAAGTGAATGTATTTGTAATCTCCTTTTGTGAAGATAATACAACTTAACCTCTTTTCTTGGTGGATTTTTTTACCCAAAAGGGTTTTCTCCATGTTAAACACTTGTGTCATGTGCTTCATTCTACTTCTAGTATATTTCTATATTGTGGGTTTATGTTTTATTACAATCTCCATTGTTAATAGCACATAGTTAAAGATTGCTGAAATTTATCTCGAATCAAATTTCCATTGAAGTAGTGTTGCTTTCATTTCTAACATTTGGTATCAAATCCTAGCCATCTTTGACTCTTGGGTGGTAGTGTGGAAGCTGTAGCTGCAGTGGGAGATTTGGTTGTGTTTGTTTTGTAGATCTTGTGTTGTTATTATGGCTGCATCCACTATTGCATCAACCTCTCAATTAGACATTGAGAAGTTCAATAGAATGGGGTATGAGTTGTGGAAGCTGAAAATGGAAGATTTGTTGGAAGAAAGAAACCAATGGTTGGCTATTCAAAAAGAGAAGAAACTCGATGATGTCTCTCAAGATGAGTGGGATAGACTGGATAAGAAGGCACAGGGAACCATCTAGTTGTGTCTCTTGACTTTATCCTGTTGAATGTCGCAAAGGAAGAGACTACATACAAGTTGTGGAAATGGTTGGGTGAGATCTATTAAGCCAAGAGTATGGTAAATACACTTTATTTAAAAAGAAAATTATTTTCCATGAAAATGCGAGAAGGTGAATCAGTTGCAGAGCATTTAAATTCTTTTAATTTGTTAGTGAGTCAACTTGATTTAGTAGATGTTGAGGTTAGTGAGGAAGATAAATGTATCTTACTTCTTTGTTCTTTACCTGAGTCTTGGGAGAATGTTATCCTTGCTATCACTGCTAACCTTATGGATCTGAAGTTGGATACTCTTGTTTCAGTGCTACTATCACATGAATTGAGGAAGAAGAGTTCAGATAGTTCAGGGGATGCTCTCAGTGCCAAGGGAAGGTCTAAGGAAAGAGGACCTAAAGGAGATCAGAAAGGGGCTAAGGACAAGTCCAAGGGCTGGTCGAAGACTCCTGGTAAAAAGAACAGAGTTAAGTGTTGGAACTGCAGTAAAAGGGGACATGTGAAGGAGTGTAGAAACCTCAAGAAATAGTGGGAGAGTGCTTCGGATAAGTCCTCGAATGCAGGTGAAGAAGTTTTACGTTCTACATGTAATCTTGTTTCTAATGATCACTGGTTGGATGACTCAGGATGCTCATTTCATATGACTCTACATAAGGAATGGTTCTCCTCATATGAAGAATATGATCGAGGTAATATCTACCTTGGTGACAACTCTACATATCTGATTGTTGGGAAAGGAAAGGTATTGTTGTGTTTCAGATATTAGGGGATTAAAACCCTCCCTAGTGTTTTGCATGTTCCTGGATTAGCTAGAAATCTGATTTCAATTTCAAAGTTGAATGATTTTGGAATGCATGTGACATTTGACAAGCATGGCTATAGATTGGTGAGAGGGAACTTGGTAGTAGCAAAAGAGAAGAGATTTGGGAACTTGTTTAAGCTTGAAGCCACTACATTTTGTAGTGTCTCTTATGTATCTGAGGCTAATACTGAAAATGCATGTTATGGCACCATAGATTGGGCCACACAAGCAATAATGTATTAAAAACCATTAAGAATAAAAATTTGTTGGATGGTTTCTCCTATTATGATGAGCACTTTGACTTATGTGAGCATTGTGTGTTTGGTAAACAAAATAGAAAATCATTTCCTTCAAGAAGCAATAGAGCAAAAGAGAAGTTAGAAATTATTCATACGGATGTGTTTGGACCCGTGGATAATGAATCTATCAGAAAATCTTGCTATTTTGTAACCTTCGATGATGTATCCAGATTTACATGGATTTATTTTATGAAGCATAAATCTGAAGTTTTCACTAAGTTTAAGGAATTCAAATTTTTAGTAGAGAACCAATTAGGTTTAAACATAAAAATATTAAGATCTGACAAAGGAGGGGAATATTTCTCTAAGGAATTTGATGAGTTTTGCAAGCATGCAGGTATAATTAGACAAAAGACAACTCCATATACACCACAACAAAATGGTGTTGCAGAAAGGATGAACCGAATAATCATGGAAAGGGACAAAAGTATGCTGAGTGATGCACAGTTGGATAAATGTTTTTGGGCAGAGGCTGTGTGTACTGCTTGCTACTTGATAAATAAATCTCCTTGTAAGGCTCTTGATTCAACACCTTATGAAGTGTGGACAGGTAAGAAACATTCCATTTCACATTTAAGGGTTTTTGGCTATGAGGCTTTTGTTCATGTGCCTAAGGAAAAGTGATCTAAGTTGGATACAAAAGTTGAAAAGTGTACATTCATTAGATATGGTGATAATGTGAAAGGTTATAAGCTTTGGAATCCACTAACCCGCAAGATTATCTTTTCTAGAGATGTTATTTTTAGGGAACTTAGAGCTATTTCTGAACCTGAGCAGCCAAAAGAAAAAGAAGAAAATGTAAAGAAGGTGCACTTTGATTTAGAGCAGCAAGATGCACCTCAAGAAGAATAGAATGATTGATTGGGGGGTGAAGAAGAAGAAGAAGATTCAAATAGTTCTGATGAAGATGAGTCTATTGTTACAGAAGAAGTTGGTGTAGATGATCATGCAAAAGAATGAGTAGAGTCTCTTACTCCATCCTTGAGGAGATCCACAAGACAATAGAATCTAGTTGATAGGTATAGCCCACCAGATTTCCATTGTGTATATGCTTTATTGAGTAATAACAATGAACCTAGATCCTACAAGGTAGCTATTTCTGCACATGATAGTGAGTCTTGGTAGTTAGCCATGCAGGAAGAGATGATGGCTTTAGACTCTTGTAAGACTTGGGATCTTGTTCATTTTCCCAAAGGAAGAAAGGCCATAGGATGTAAGTGGGTCTTCAAGAAGAAGTTTGAAGCAGACAGGTCATTAGAGAAGTACAAGGCTAGACTGGTAGCCAAGGGCTACTCCTAGAGAGAGGGAGTTGATTTTGGTGAGATATTCTCTCCTGTTGCTAAATTGACTTCTATTAGATTTCTCTTATCCATTGCTGCAACTTATAATTGGGAGATTGAGCAAATGGATGTTAAGACTGCAGACAATAGAGAGGGGGGTGAATCAGTTGTCACAAAAACTTTCTTTTCTTTAAACACTTAAATCCTTCTTATATTTCAACAACATAATAATGATTCAATCATGGAAGCACAATGCAATAACTTAAGAGTAGAAACACATTAACACATATGACACCAAGATTTTAACGTGGAAAACCTGGTTAAGGGAAAAACCACATGGTGACTAAGCCAAGATTGTATTCTCTGTTAAAAGAATAAGAAGAACAAAATGGCACATGCCAATTAGGTCTCATTGCCTAAGCACACTACTCACAAGAGGCCCCACTACCTACAGGAGACACACTGTCTATAGAATAATATAAATATTACATACTTGAACTAGAGTTTATCATCTTCACCATGCTTGAAACAGTTCCATTTAAGCTCAACACTTCTGCTCTACTTTTCACTCTTCTCCTCTCTACCACTCTCTCATCCTTATCTCCATACTTTGAAATGACTTCACAAATCTTATTTATACAAGACATTGACTTCGGGATAATCATCCAAGTTAGCACAATACATACTTTATTTTATTATAGAGCAACTACACAAATACAACCTGACTTATTACAAAACTTCATGCATATCACCACACTGTTGGCCACACATATCTGGGACTTCAATCTTCTTTGAGGAACATGCCATACTTTGCAGAACATCTTCAAGATCATCCACAAGATGTGTAAAACATCTGGTCAGCCAAGATTAGGAAGAACTCCATCACCTGAGAGTAAATCTTCAATTACGAGGTCAATCTTCAATGTGGACCACCAACACGAACCGAACACAATCTAGAGACCCCCACAAGCTTGCCTGAATCATCAAGAACATCAACACCACTTTTGCTTACTAAAATCATTTGCATCTTCATCCGGAACCTCAAGAACACAGTCTGTCATCACTGTCACATTAGAATAAATGCTTGCGGACCTCTAGACCACAAACCAATTGAGTTGTCAATTCACATTGGCTTCCTAAACATTCCACCAAATCCGTAGAACAAGATATTGCATTTTCAGATCTTATCAGACCTATTTGTGTCACTCTGTCACCTCTGAACAGCTGCCAGAACTGGTTTTACTCATATGGCCATAACTTCTCCAAATCTTCATGCGAACCTCTCAAATCTTGACTGGATCATCTTTAGACACATATATACAAACCCTTTGATGCACATTCTCTGATCTTCATCTAGCTGGGATTTTCACTTCATAGAGCTTCATTGTCTTCACTATTCTTCTCTATTTCTGATAGGACTCATTTTCTCAATATCCTCAGCACACAGTTCATCCAATCCTTGACATCAATGCAACAGGAGTATGTTGACATCAATGACAACACCAGTTAGGCCCATACTTGCAACAATCTCCCCCTTTGTCATTGATGGAAACATATGATGTGAAAAACTGTTTTAACTATCAAGACAAGAACTTCTCACTAACTGACATAGCTCCCCCTATCAACATCATTCATATGTCTTCTCTTTCTTTACTGCTCCCCCTTTGATCAACAAGCACTTTTGTTTTTCACATGTCTTCTCTCCCCCTTTGACATCAATGGCAAAGGGCACATACTTGCATCAATCAAAATCATACAAACTACTCCCCCTGAGTAGCATCTTCCTATCATCAATTCAGACCATAAGATATGACTATGAGATCCACTGGACTGATGCACATCAGTGCACCTTAATTCAGAACTGGAGGGGTAATAACCCCTAACTTCTCCCTAAGATACTAAAAAGAGCCCTTAGGTAGAGGTTTAGTAAAAATGTCTGCAATTTGATCCTTAGAGGGCACAAACTCCAATCTCACTTCAATCTTGTTCAACTGTTCTCTCAAAAAGTGAAACTTGATGGATATACGTTTTGTCTTTGAATGCAACACCAGATTTTTTGATATATTTATTGCACTTGAGTTATCACAGAAGATTGTGATAGGTTCCTCATACTCCACTCTAATATCTCTTAGCATTTGGTTCATCCACAATACTTGAGTGGAACTACCTGCTGCTACAATATATTCTGCTTCTACAGTGGATAGAGATATTGCCTCTTGTTTCTTGCTTAGTCAAGAAACCAATCTTTTCCCCAAAAAGAATGCACCACCACTGGTACTCTTCTGGTCATCCACATCTCCTACCGAATCTACATCTGTATATGCATGAAGAGAGAAATCATGATCCCTAGGATACCATAAACCATACTGAACTGTTCCCTTTAGATATCTGAGAATTCTCTTGATTGCCATGACATGAGATTCTCTAGGATCAGCTTGGAATCTGGTAACAAGACCAACAACATTCATAATGTCAGGTCTAGTTTGAGTAAGATACAGTAGTCCTCCAATCATTAACTTATACTTTTTATGATCAGCCTTAGGAGATTCATCATCTTTGCTCAGTTTACATCTGGTTGCCATGGGAGTATTCATTGGTTTTGAATCTTCCATCCCAAATTTCTTCAACAATTCTTTCACATATTTGGTCTGTGATATGAAGATTCCTTTCTTTGTTTGAGTGATTTGCAGACCCAAGAAGAAATTTATTTCCCCAAACATAGACATCTCAAATTCACTTTTCATTTTATTTGCAAAAGTCTTGCGCATACTATCTCTTCCTCCAAAAATGATATCATCAACAAATACTTCAACAATCAAGATATTTTCATGATCAATCTTGAAGTATAAGTTACCGTCAGTAGTACCTTTATTGAAACCAATCTTCAAAAGATGTTTATCTAGTCTTTCATACCAGGCCCTTGGGGCTTGTTTGAATCCATATAGTGTTTTTTTCAACTTGCAGACCATATCACCATGACCAGACAACTGAAATCCATCTGGTTGCTCAATGTATACTTCTTCCAAGTCACCATTCAGGAAGGCAGACTTGACATCCATCTGATATACTTTGTGTAGACACCCAAAATTAACTCATTATCATTAGCATTCAAACATCACATTACATATCATTTGCATTTGTCTTACACACTTGTTTAATATCCCTAACACATCTATTTCTTCTATTAATTAAATAAATTTATATTTATTTAATTAATTCATTAGCTATTTCTTCTAAGATATAATTAAACAATCTTCAATTATTTAATTATCTTCATTCTATCTATTTTTAATTAAATAAATTTTATTTATTTAATTAAAAAAAAATTTCATAAACCCACTTTCCAATTAATTAAATAAATTTTATTTATTTAGTTAATTTATGTTATCATTTATCTCATGAGCTGACATGTGTGCCTCTTTCATTTAAAAAGATAAGTGGTACTACATCCTTTTACTTAATATCTTTCATATGTAGTACTTTTTATGTACACTAGCACACATGAGCCCTATCTTCTCTCCACTTGTCATCTTCACACTCACCTATTTCTATCCTTCAATCTTAGCCATTCACATAGCCACTGAATCTCCACCGTTGATTGATTTTGGTTGAGTTCTATATAAACACCCTCTCATTCCATACTACATATCCAGCATTCATATAGCATCTACATTATCATCCTGAGCATATTGAGCACTTGAGTATTCATAGTGTCCATTGAGCTTATCATCATTATCATCCATCCATCATGGCAGCTTTTATCTTCATAATTGTTCATTGTTGAAGAAGCAATCCACATCATAAACAAGGAATCACACAATCTAGGTGATATTGTGCTTGAATTGCATACTTTTGGTTTCATTTGGATTAGATTCTTTGATGATGGTAGGGTTAGGTTTTCATGGCTATGTTTGATCTTATTAACCTGATTTTTTACCTATCACATTTTGGCACGCCCGGTGGGACTCACGTCCTTGATTAACTTTGCTATTTGAAGTTATTTTTATGAAGATCAGATTTTTTGAGCGCTTATGACAAGTTTCAGTCACTTGTGAGCAAAAAACCATCGTTGTCTGATACCTGTGTCGCTTCTAAGCTGAAATCTACTACCTATAGCATTCTCTGGATCTCTTATAAGTGAACAGTGGTCACTTTTTGTTTATTCTGCATCACTTTTATACAAACAGTGGTCACTTTTGCATTTAATTGAATCACTTTTGATCCGACAGTGATCACTTTTAGTTAATCGCATCGCTTATTGCAAAACTAAGGTTTTTGTTGCATATTATTTCTTTTGCAGATCTAGGTTGCTTATGAGCCATAACCAACTGCTTCATGCTTTTTTCGCATCGCTTCTGAGCTTCAACAGTTTGCATCTGGTACTCTCAGCATTGCTTATGATCTGTAACATTTCACCTGTGATAGAATATAGATCACTTTTGACTGACAATGGATCGCCTCTCATAAACTGTGTCACTTTCAGTCTATCATTTGCAATTTATTTTTCTTGGCTTCTAATTGGGTATTTGTGCAGCATCTTATTGATTATCCAAGAAAAGGAGGTTATCAAACTACTAACATATCTGTTGCAGCTTCGATCGGTCCAAGACTAATGGTTTTTCACTAAATTAGGAACATTTGGGCTTGGTGCTTAAAATGAATCATTGCTTGCTCTATGCTTGATTTATCCTTTTTTTTATTGCTTGCATATGATTGATTGTAACCCAAATTTAATAACAAAAGTATCCTCTCCCCCCACCTATCAAATGGATCTTGGGTGTATGAGAACTTGTTATTATCTTTAGAGGGCCTGCCTTCCCGGTGTGAGAAGGGATACGACCCATGTGGTAACGCGATAAAGCCAAGTCCTTCCAAACTGCTATATAAGAAAAGTGTTTGTGTTAAAAGCCACAAACAATGGGTGTTGTTGTGTTATACCGACAACCAACCTCCCCCAAAACCCTCCAAGGCATAACCCTTGAAGGCTGGGAGACTCCACAACGGAGAGTAGCACTGTCGCATGTATAGCCACTCGAACAGATGCCCTTATTAGCAACTTTGTATAGTAGCCAAAAACCCTCTATTTGTTGACATAAAAGGTGGGACCTTTGAAGCTGCCCCGATTCACGTGGTTCTTAGAACAGATAGCAGGGGCAATCCTAAGGTTTGGTGAGGGACAAGCCTTACAGGAAACCTGGATCTTGGTATGTGTGAGAAGTGTGTGCCGTGGAGGGGAGCTGGTGCTATGAAGATTCTGAAGCTATCTGCTTTGAATAAGCACGACCAGGGGATTCAACAAATACAGTCCTTTCCTAGCCTAGGTTGTACAAGTTTGTGATTGTTGTGAGTGTGATTGACTATAATTACTATTTTCTTGTCAAAAATCACAAATCAGACATCTTTCCTAAGAGACACAGTCACTTTTAAGCCTAAACTGCTTGCATACAGACAACATAATCACTTTTAAACTGCAGTTAGCTACTTTTTGCCTCAATTGAATCACTTTTAAACACCTGTTAGCTGCTTTTTGCTTGAACAGAGTCACTTTTAAACAACAGTCAACCGCTTTATGTTTAAATTGGTTCACCTTTAAACAATAGTCTATCACCTTTGGCCTAACCTACGTCACTTCCAATTAGTAGTAAATTACTTTTGAACCAACAATAATTGACTGTGAACAATTGGATCGCCTCTGGTTAACATTGTGACCTAATGACAAAACCTAAACCAATCCACATCTAAGCTATTACCAGTCGCCTTTGGTCTTTTCTGAGTCGCATATGAGCTATCACTTGTCACCTGTGGTCTAATACTAGCAAATCTTAGTGACTCAGTCAAATTAGCCACAAATCTAGCTTGCTTAGCTTCAGTATTAGCTTTCAGACCTGTCTCTAATCATTTGCAGATACCTGAACTTTGTCCCTATTTTGAACTTACCAATCAATTGCATTTCATGAGCTTTTCATCTTTTTGAGATCCCAAAACCAACAAACCAAACATCAAACCAATCATTTTGATCCATCAGCAAAAAATTAGCTTTAGCTTTAGCAAACAACTTTTCCCTTGAGTGTATGAGCTATTCTCTAGAGAAAACTAGCCAACAAAAAATCAACCAACCAGCCAAACAAATCAGCAACCAAGCAAAACAACAAAGCAAGCAAGCAACCAACCAGCAAACTATCACCTTTCTTTTGGGTCTCAAAACTTTGACAAGCTAAACTTCAGTTTTCAACATCAACATCATGCCTCAAACTAGGAGTCAATATAGAGCTGAAATGGAAGCCAAATTACGAGCTAAAATGGAAGCTAAATTGTAACCTAAAATGGAAGCTAAATTGTAGCAGAGATGGGAACTAAGATGCAACAATCTAGATCAACACCTCTTAAAGACATAACTCAATTTACGACTAGTATGCCTCCTCATATGTTTACGCCTCATGGGTATACAATTAGAGAGTCATCTTCACAACAAGTGCAACCTCAAACATTTTTGGACACTTTTGAAGAATAATCTCAAGAAGACTTATCAAAATTTTAGGACACCCATGTGTGGGATCAAGTTGAGAGACTTGTTTTATCTGAGCCTAATCACTACTTCTTGCAACTTGCTCGTATGGGTACTAAATTACCAAGAGATTTTGACATATCCACTATTAGAGAACATGATCCAGACACTCCTGCTATTGTTGTAAAGGGACCATCCACTATAGTCACACCATCCCCTACCATATCACAATCTCTATCTTCCACTACATCTCTTTCATTGCCTATTGTTACTTCATTTGATCCACCACGTTCAGAGTACACTTTAGAACCTTTGATAATACCAACCAATGTGCTCCCTCTCATGTCACAAAATTTGAACATTCCACCTTTCCATGTTCCTCAACATACTCCTCCTCCTACCATGACCATTTCCATGCCTCAAGTAACACAAGCTGTCCATGTGGCCCAAGCGCAAATGCTCCAAACATCACAAGCTATCCCCATATCCCATAGTGTGCAAGCCTCCTAAACTATCCTAACAACACCAATAGTCCAAGCTTCACGACCATCACAACCTGCCATATCCCATATGAATACCGTATCTCATATACCAACTGCTAATACGCTTTCCACCATCTCTACTAATCCTTCCATTACACCATATAATCCCAATGTTAGTCTTATTAACATGAGTGACCCTCCCATCATTTCTCAAGCCAATCCTAGCTCTACAGTCACTTATGTTGAGAAACTTACATCCATTCTGTCATATTCTTCCAATCCTTCACATAGCATTAATCCATCTTATGCTACTCAAGGCTTGCCTATTATCACCCAACACATGACACATATCAATCCCCTTGTTGTCCAAAATACAAACCCAAGTGTCCATCCTTCTTTCACATCTACTAATCCTTCCATCACTTACCATGTCACAAATCCCACTACAACTTCCCAACCATTAACTAGTGTCAATCCATCTTCCACTTCACATGTGATGCAAAATCTTGGTGCCCATTCGTCACAATATACCCAACCACCGCTTGTGCCTCAAGGACAACAATCCTCAACCACATATGTTGTTGCAAGTATGGGCCTAACTGGTGTTTTCATTGATGTCAACATACTCCTATAGCATTAATGATAAGGATTGGATGAGCTGTGAGCTGAGGATATTGAGAAAATTGGTCTCAATCAGGAACAGTGAAGAACAGTGATGACAGTAAGGCAAAAGTCCAAGATAGGATGAGGATCAGAGGATGTGGATTAAAGGGTTTGTAGATATGTGTCTTAAGGTGATCTAGTAGAGATTTCAGAGGTCTACATGAAGATCTGAAGAAGGTGTGGCCGCTAAAGTAAAGCTGGTTCCGGTAGGTGTTTAGAGATGACAGAGTGATACAGACAGGTCCGGTGAGATTTGGAATTACATTGTCCTATTCTGCGGATTTGAGGGAGTGTTGAGGAAGTCTTTGTGGAGTCTCAACTAGATTGGTTTGTGGTTTGAAGGTCCGTAAGCATCTATTCCTTTGTGACAGTAATGACAAACTGTGTTCTTGAGGTTCCAGATGAAGAGGAGATGGATTTCAGTAAGCAGATGAAGTATGGATGTTCTTGGTTATTCAGGCAAGCTTGTGGAGATCTTTAGATCGTGTCTAGTTTGTGTTGGTGGTCCGCATTGAAGTTGGAGATCACATTGAAGAATAACTTCTAGATGATGGTGTTCTTTCTGAGACTGGCTGACCGGATGAGTTACACATCCTGTGGATGTTCTTGTTGATGTTTTCTGACTTAGATGATCATTCCTAAGTTGATGTCTTGTATAAATAAGGGATTGTGAAGTCATTTCAAAGGTGTCCTTGTTGAGATGAGAGTGTGGTAGCAAGGAGGAGAGTGAAAGGCCGAGTAGAAGTATTGGGGTGAAATGAAACTAATTCAAGCATGGTGAAGATGCTATTCTCCAGTTCATGTATGTGATGCTTATTTCTCTATAGACAGTGAGTCTCTTGTAGGCAGTGAGCCTCTTGTGAGTAGTGTGCTTGGGTAGTGATCCCTAATTGGCATGTGCCATTTTGTTCTTTCTATTCTTCTAACAAAGAATACAATCTTGGGTTAATCGCCCCATGGTTTTTCCCTTAACTGGGTTTTCCACATCAAAATCTTGGTGTCTCATGTGTTGATGTGTTTCTGCTCTTAATTTGTTGCATTGTGTTTCCTTGATTGATTTATTATTATACTGCTAAATTACAAAGTGGAGTTAAGTGTTTAACTGGAAGAAAGTTTTGCACAACTGATTCACCCCCCCTCTTAGTTGTGTGCCCTAAGTCTAACAATTGGTATCAGAGCCAAGTTCCTCTAAAAGGAGCTTAACCGCTTGAGGAGATCCAGGATGTCGTCTTACAAGAAGGATAGTCTAAAGTTTGATGGAACCAATTTTAATCTCTAGAAAGGTCACATGAAATGTCACTTGCAATGTATGGGAATGGCGTACTGGACCATGGCTACAACACAGTATGTACCTCCACAGGGTGGTCCGAAAACCCAAAATGAAATCACAAATGCTGAAAACAATCTGCAGACTATAGAGGCTCTTCTAAGTGCATTATCTAATTCAGAGCTCTCGAATGTTATTGACCTACCAACGGCTTTTGAGATTTGGCAAAAATTGGAACTTTTTCATGAAGGAGACAAGTATGTTAAATGTGCAAGCTTACAGAGTCTGAAAGGGAAATTTGAAAATCTAAAGATGAGAGATGATGAAAATATTACTACTTTTATGCCAAGAGTAAATGAGATTGTTTGTGGAATTAGAAATGTTGGTTGAGTCTTGGATGAAAATGAGATTGTTGGCAAAATTCTCAGATCCCTACCTGCTTTGTACAAAATCAAGGCTACTGCCATTGAAGAATTCAGAGCCCATACAACTGTCACAAGAGATCAATTGGCTGGAAAATTGGCTGCATTTGAAATGACAGAGTTTGGAGATGACCCCCCTAAGACTGAATCTACATTCAAAGCCAGTGCCTCTGTTAAAGGTAAACAAAGGTTTGATCTGGGAGAGAATTCATCAAGGAAGCTGTCATGGTATGAAAAAGCAAGAAAAGATCTAGAAGAAGAAGTAGAAACTGCTCAACTTGAAGCCCTTATTGCAAAGAGGCTGCCAAGAGGATCTGGTAAGTATGAAGGAAAATTACCTTTTAAGTGTTTTAACTGCAATAAGATTGGTCATTTTTCCTCAAGGTGTCTAGAAAGGTTTTTAAGGCAAAATCCTAACAAGCCAAGGTTCCAAAAGAACTATTACTATGTACATGAAAATGATGACAATGAAGGAGTAACATATGATGAATCAGAGATAGGAAACAAATCCGGAAATGAATGGGTGTTCATTGCCATCAAGGAAGAAGATCCAATGTCCTCTGTATCTATCAATCATAAGACTATGGAAAGAGCTCTGGCTGCTCAAGTTGAAGAGAAGGATGATTGGGTCATTGACAGTGGTTTCTCTCACCATATGATAGGTGACAAAAATAAGTTCATAGATTTGGAAAGGTATGGAGAAGTGGTAAAGTTTGGTGATAATTCTATTGGTAGAATCAGAGGTAGAGGAACTATTTCTCTTGATGGAAGGAACAAAACTGGTAATGTATTATATGTTGAAGGTTTGAAGCACAATCTTCTCAGTGTTGGATAGTTGGTGGACAAAGGCTATGATCTCTAGTTCAAGAATGGAAAATACAAGATCTTTGAAAGTTCCAGAACAAAGATTGCATCTGGTACTCAAACTAAAGGTAATATCTTTCACTTAGTTGGTACTGGTAAACGTTTCTTATTTGTTCAAGTTGATCAGAGTTGGTTGTGGCATAGGAGGATGTGTCATGTGAATTTTGATAATATCATCAAGATAAGAAATACTCAGGCTGTAAGAGATCTTCCAAAATTGGTGAAACCTACTAACAGCTTGTGCAAAGAATGTCAGTTGGGTAAGATGAGCAAAGTCACATTCAAAAGTAAGGAACTATCTTCTACCAGATTATTGGACTTAGTTCATACTGATCTTTGTGGTCCGACAAGAATAAGGAGTATTCAAGGTGATAGATACTTCATGCTACTAATTGATGACTATTCCCGGATGATGTGGGTAACCTTTCTAAAAGAGAAATTAGAAGCTCTTGAGAAATTCAAAATATTCAAGGCTATGGTAGAGAATGAAACTAGATTAAAATTGAAGTGTCTGAGGTCTAATAGAGGTGGAGAATTCACATTTGGTGAGTTCATAGAGTTCTATGAGAAACATGGAATACAGAGACAGTTGTCTGCTCTTAGGACTCCATAGCAGAATGGAGTAGTGGAGAGAAAGAACCAGACCATCCAAGAAGCATCTAGGACCATGATGATGGAAGCAAATGTTCCTCAGATCTATTGGAGAGAAGCCGTCAGCACTACAGTCTATACTCTCAATCAAGTTCAAATCAGAAGCAATACCGGTAAGACTCCTTATGAACTTTGGTTTGGTATCACTCCTACTGTAAGGTATTTTAGAGTTTTTGGTAGCAAATGTTACATTAAAAGAGATGAATATCTAGGAAAGTTTGATGCTAGAAGTGATGAAGGAATATTCTTGGGTTACTCTACTCAAAGCAAAGCATACCGATGTTATAACAAGAGATAGAGAAAGATAATAGAAAGCACAAATGTGAAGGTTGATGAGGGAATTGAGAAACCCTCAAGGTTTTATGAATATGATGAAGATGATCAGAATGGTGTTCTAATTCAAGGAGCCCAAGCCTCCTTTGTAAGTCAGATTCAAACTAATCTGGTAAATCAGGAAGAAGGGTTGAGTTCCAATGAGCCTGATCAAGAATCAGAAGTACAAGAAATTCCCAAAGTTCCTAGGTATGTAAGACTAAACCAGTATGAAGATTAGATCATAGGTGATAAAAGAAAAGGAGTACAACCAAGAAGGAGAATTGCTCAAGATTTAGAAAAGTATTGTCTGATTTCAAAGATTGAACCTAAGGCAGTGAATGAAGCTTGGAATGATGAAAACTAGACTAAAGCGATGGAGGAAGAGCTGATGGAAATTGAGAAAAATCACACTTGGGATCTTGTTCCTAGACCTAGAAACAAGAATGTGATTGGAACCAAATGGGTCTTCCGGAACAAACTAAATGAAGTTGGTGAAGTAATCAGAAATAAAGCCAGATTGGTCTGCAAGGGTTACTCTCAAATAGAAGGAGTTGATTTTGAAGAAACTTTTGATCCGGTGGCAAGAATTGAAGTAGTCAGATTATTTCTTGCATTTGCTGCCTTTAAGGATTTCAAGGTGTATTAGATGGATGTCAATTCTGCCTTCTTGAATGGTGACTTGGAAGAAGAAGTGTACATAGAGCAACCAGATGGATTTCAATTGTCTAATCATGGTGATACGGTCTGCAAGTTGAAGAAGGCACTGTATGGACTGAAGCAAGCTCCATGAGCCTGGTATGAAAGACTGGACAAATGTCTTTTGAAGATCAGTTTCAACAAAGGTACTGCTGATAGTAATTTGTATTTCAAAATTGATCATGAAAACATCTTAATTGTTGAAGTGTTTGTTGATGATATCATTTTTGGAGGAAGAGATAGCATGTGTAAAACTTTTGCAAATCAAATGAAAAGTGAGTTTGAGATGTCCATGCTTGGTGAAATGAATTTCTTCTTGGGTCTACAAATTACTCAAACAAAGAAAGCAATCTTCATTTCTCAGACCAAATATGTGAAAGAATTGTTGAAGAAATTTGGGATGGAAGATTCAAAACCAATGAATACTCCCATGGCAACCGGATGTAATTTGAGCAAAGATGATGACTCTCCTAAGGCTGATCAGACAAAGTATAGGTCAATGATTGGAAGACTGTTGTATCTCACTCAAACTAGACCAGACATTATGCAGGTTGTTGGTCTTGTTGCTAGATTCCAGGCTGATCCTAGAGAATCTCATGTCATGGCAATCAAGAGGATTTTCAGATATCTAAAAGGGACAGTTGAGTATGGTCAGTGGTATCCTAGAGATCATGATTTCTCTCTTCATGCATATACAGATGCGGATTGGGCAGGAGATGTGGATGACCAGAAGAGTACCAGTGGTGGAGCATTCTTTTTGGGGAAGAGATTGGTTTCTTGGCTAAGCAAGAAAGAAGAGGCCATATCTCTGTCTACTACTGAAGTAGAATATATTGTAGCAGTAGGTAATTGCACTGAAGTTTTGTGGATGAAGCAGATGCTAAGAGATATCAAAGTGGAGTATGAGGAACCTATCACAATCTTCTGTGACAACTCAAGTGTAATAAATATATCTAAGAATCTGATGTTGCGTTCAAAGACTAAACACATATCCATCAAGTTTCACTTTTTGAGAGAGCAAGTGAACAAGAATGAAGTCAGATTGGAGTTTGTACATTCCAAGGATTAGATTGTAGACATCTTTACTAAACCTCTACCTAAGGATTCTTTTGAGTATCTCAGGGAGAAGTTAGGGGTTATTGCCCCTCTGGTGATGAACTAAGGTGCACTAAGGTGCATCAGTTGGGTGGATATCACAGTCATATCTTGTGATCTGGATTGATGATGGGGAGCTGCTACTCAGGGGGAGCAACAGGTATGATTCTGAAGTGTTGGAATTGCAAGTATGTGCCCTTTGCCATTGATGTCAAAGGGTGAGAGAAGACATGTGAAAAACAAGTGGTTTCTAATCAAAGGGGGAGCACTAAAGGGAGAGAAGACATGTGAATGGTTGTTACTGATAGGGGGAGTTGTGATAGTGAGAAGAAGTTCTTGTCTTAATGGTTAAAATAGTTTTTTCACATCATATGTTGCCATCGATGATAAAGGGGGAGATTGTTGCAAGTATGGGCCTAACTGGTGTTGTCATTGATGTCAACATACTCCTATAGCATTAATGATAAGGATTGGATGAGCTGTGAGCTGAGGATATTGAGAAAATTGGTCTCAATCAGGAACAATGAAGAATAGTGATGACAGTAAGGCAAAAGTCCAAGATAGGATGAGGATCAGAGGATACAGATTAAAGGGTTTGTAGATATGTGTCTTAAGGTGATCCAGTAGAGATTTCAAAGGCCTGCATGAAGATCTGAAGAAGGTGTGGCTGCTCAAGTAAAACTGGTTCTGGTAGGTGTTCAGAGATGACAGAGTGATACAGACAGGTCCGGTGAGATCCGGAATTACATTGTCCTATTCTACGGATTTGAGGGAGTGTTGAGGAAGTCTTTATGGAGTGTCAACTAGATTGGTTCATGGTTTGAAGCTTCACAAGCATTTATTCCTTTGTGACAGTAATGACAGACTATGTTCTTGAGGTTCTGGATGAAGGGGAGATGGATTTCAGTAAGCAGATGAAGTATGGATGTTCTTGGTGATTCAAGAAAGCTTGTGGAGATCTTTGGATCATGTCCAGTTTGTGTTGGTGGTCTACATTGAAGTTGGAGCTCGCATTGAAGAATAACTTCTAGATGATGGTGTTCTTTCTGAGACTGGCCGACCGAATGAGTTACACATCCTGCAGATGTTCTTGTTGATGTTTGCAAACTTAGATGATCATTCCTAAGTTGATGTCTTGTATAAATAAGGGATTGCAAATTCATTTCAAAGGTGTCCTTGTTGAGATGAGAGTGTGGTAGCAAGGAGGAGAGCAAAAGGCAGAGTAGAAGTATTGGACTGAAATGGAACTAATTCAAGCATGGTGAAGATGCTATTCTCCAGTTCATGTATGTGATACTTATTTCTCTATAGACAGTGAGTCTCTTGTAGGCAGTGAGCCTCTTGTGAGCAGTGTGCTCAGGAAGTGAGCCCTAATTGGCATGTGTCATTTTGTTCTTTCTATTCTTCTAACATAGAATACAATCTTGGGTTAATCACCCCATGGTTTTTCCCTTAACCGAGTTTTCCACGTCAAAATATTGGTGTCTCATGTGTTGATGTGTTTCTGCTCTTAATTTGTTGCATTGTGTTTCTGATTCACCCCCCCTCTTAGTTGTGTGCCCTAATTCTAACATATGTGTCACATCCTAATCCTTTGACATACATTGTGAGAACCCAACCTCAACAAATGGTCATGGCTTCATATATCCCACAACAACAACCTCAATATACATCATACCATGTTTCACCCCCTTTGCAACAACAACAATTATCTTCAGTGGATGTTCAACAAATGATCAACCAAGCGGTAGGACAAGGCAAGAAGACATTTTCTCTAGAAAACATATGTGCTTACCCATTTGACAAGTCTCTTCATATGACACCTTTTTCGTCACAGTTTGAAATTCCACAATTTGACAAGTACAAAGGAAAAGGAAATCTGGAAGACCATCTTAGAGCATTCTTTGTGGCATGTCTTGATGTTGCTTATGATGATACATATCTTTTGAGACTATTTCCTCGAAGCTTGGCATGACAAGCTCTTGAATGGTTCTCTCATTTACCTTCAGGAATTAAGTCTTTTTCAGAGTTAGCCAATAAGTTTTGATCACACTTTGCTTTTAACATTGAACATGAGGTAAACATGAATGATCTTGTCAACAATAAACATCGCAATGGTGAAGCCTTTTCTTCATTCACTCAATGATGGCATGATATGGCTAGCAAACTATCATGGGAAATACCTAAGAAACAACAGCTTGATATCTTTGTTCAAAATCTTCATCCCGAGCTGTCATTCCAATTTCAATCGCAAAGTGCTAGCACCTTTGATGAACGTGTTTCCAAAGGAACCATCATTGAAAAAGCTTTAATTGCTAAAGGAACTATCAAGATCTTTTGTGATAACAAAGACTATCCTCAAAACTCCAACAATAAGTCTCGCTTTTGGAACAAAAATAAGAATTTTGTCAACGATGGTGTTGTGGATGCAAAGAACATACAAACTATGAAATATCCCATCAACATTCAAGTTGCTTCTACAACAACACAACCTTTTCAACGAATGTGACAACAACAAACTTCCAATCCGCATCGATAATTTACACCATTAGCGGAACCTATGGAAGTTATCTTTCGAAAGCTTCTCCAAGCGGGCGATATTATCTTACCAGATGCACCACCCAATAGTGAACCACTCTTCAAAGCTCCTTGGTACAAAGAAAATGAGTATTATGACTTCCATAAAGTTAAAGACACAAAACAAATGGTTGTATGCATTTAAAACATGTCATCCAAGATTGCATCGATCAAGGTTTAATCAAAATTACACCTTCAACAACTCAACCTGCACAAAAATCAACATCAAACTATGATCTAGAGGCTTTCAAGAATCCACTTCCATCTCATGACAAAACAAGTAACCCTCATGCTAGCAATGCCATTCAATACAACTATGAATCATCTACTATTGGCCGCATTGACCATGCTCGCATTTCTACCATTACTATCCAAGGTAAAGCACATGATTGCGCTGTAACCACTTGCAGAGGTCAATTCACCATTCAAGGAGCACCTATTCATCCTCCTCGACCATTCTCTAACTATAATATCTTGGATCACCTTGGAAAAACACCCGCACACATATCCATTTTTGAGTTGCTTTGTATATCCCCTGCTCACAAAGCTATCCTTGACAAAGCCTTACAAGAATCTTCGGTGCCCAATGATATTGATATCACACAATTCTAATCTATGGTCGCTAGCATTGCAGCCCCTTGTCATTTAACCTTTTCTAACAAAGATCTTTAGCCCTCTATTCATCCTTCCCACAACGAAGCCCTCCACATTGAAGTGTTTGTTAAACAACACCGTATCAAATGAATCTTGGTAGATGGTGGAGCTAGTCTTAATATATGTTCTTTAAAATTAATCAAACAACTGGGATATTCTGAGAAAGATGTTGACACCTCCAAGTGATGCAGAGGCATCCACACTATAACCTTCGCATATAGCATGAATGTCTGCAGACCAACCTCATCATCATCATCTTCGCCATCATCATCATATTTCCTAAAACTACCAACAGCATCATCATATTTCTCTTTACACAGTCAGCATCATCATCTTTCAGACGATCGCAATTGTCCTCCTGCCGACCACTGTTCACCTCCTCCGCCTTCCTTCTAACATCATCATCATGATGTTCAGCGGGCGCACACATCCTCCGGTTGCACTGTTCATCGGGCTCCAAACACTATCGTCATCATCATGATCTCCGACACTACCTTCGTCAGCAGGATATCCAAATATCTGGTTGCTCAAATATCCTGATGACGATCACCTTCAGCAGCTTACCTTCGATGCTCCGCTACCCAACGACACAAGCAACAGCATCATGATATAACTTTATCCGGCTGTCTCGAAACCTCCGGATGATGCTTCACACTTTTTGCCGATGCCGATACTTAACCCCTTAACAACGGCAGGATAAACTCGCACAGGGGGGATATCTCAATATCCTGATGACGATGACGTCATATCCTGATGACGATGACGTCACCCAATATCCTGATGACTTCTTCAACACTTAGTCAAAAAACACGAACTTTCTCCCCCGCATCTACTCGCGATATGCGGATGTTTGGCACTCCGATATGATGATCCTGATGCTGATACATGCACTTAGTCTATGTCCGACCTAAAACATCCTGATGCACTCGCAACATGAAAACTCCAACAGTTTCATGACCCGATCTTCTACCTGATGCCGATGCACTCCTTCTCGGCTTCTCCTGCTGATGATCACCCCGACGAACTCGCACTTCATGCGCTTAACTGCATCATGCTCATCTTCACTTATCCGGATGATGATGCCTAACCTGACTGCAGGATATTTGCAGAAATATCCTGATGATGCCGTCTTGACCGAACTTCTTCACTTAGCGAAATCTCACTTCGCCGATCCTCCAGGGATGACCCGATCCAATCTCAGGGTGATCTTCGACACTCTATGTTATCAGCTTGACCTAGCACATGAGGATGCTAGGCTTCTCAACATCTGTCGACCGCGATCCTGCACACCTGCATGCAAACAGAAAACAACCTACAACCTACCCTACTGTACATTACCATTCCACCGATCAGACGGATCAACCAGTGGAATGGATCAGTACATCCATGAAACCACCCAAACCAGCAATCGATTACAGGAAGGAGATCAAACAGAAAACGAAACAGGATCTTTATTGATTCAAAGATGCAATACAATATGATGTTCCTCACACAGAACAAATGAACTCCTCTGCTTAATGCAACACTCAACTGCCGATCGATGATATCTGTCTGTCTCTTCAACATCAACCGATCTCATGCTTATAAAGATTTGCCTACGAGTACTACTGACCCGACTCCAAGCGGCTGGGAACTCTCCAGGCGGCTGGGAGATCCCACCGATCAAACATCATGACAGCTGTTATAACTAACTAGCTAAAAATAGCAAAAGCCTGGTCAGCATGATCTTATCATGATCAGCATGACCTTATTACATGCAATTGGTCTAACAGACCTTCTTGGAAACACAAACAAGACCTAAACTACTAACTGCCTTATCAAGACCAGCTGTCAGGTAGGTGCCACTGCACCATACTCCCCAAAAGAAAAGAACTCATGTCCCATGAGTTTAGTATGCGGAAGTCCTCCACCTCTACACTTTGCGTGGTCAATAGTCTGACCTGCTCCAGCTTTATCTGCTGCTGGCTCTTGGCTGCTCCAAGACTTCTGAACTGTAACTTGCTTTCTGGCAAGGAAATCTACATGCCTGTTGATGTAGGCCTTTGTCTCACATACCCTATGTTTGTCAGGTTGCCTGACCAGAACCTCTTTCTGAACTGCCTCTGTGGTGTTCAACTGTATCTTCCTGTCAATCTTCATAGGACAAGCAATAGTCCCAACTATGACAACATCCTTGTCATTCCTTTCAACTGATGGTTGGTTGCACCCCTGTTTCTGAACCTGCTGCTGACCTCTGTCAGTCACAACTGAAACGTTCTTCAGCTTGTTGTCTGTAACAACTTCTTTTCCTGCAGTATCCTGAACTGCCTTTATGCCTGCTCCTCTAGGCATCTGCACATACTCCTTCTTTCCCATTAGAATGATTTGGGCTGCCTTCTGTACTGCAGCTTTTGCCTGCAAGGGCATCAACTTAATAATCTTCCCATCCTTATTGATGGTGTAGGTATTAGCATACCCATCATACAGTACCCTTCTGTCAAATTGCCATGGTCTACCTAGCAGTAGGTGACAACATTCCATAGGCAAAATATCACACAAGATTCTATCCTGATATGGTCCAATCTGGAAATCCACATATGCCTGTTCTGAGACAAAAAGTGATTGACTATCACTCACCCAAGATGCCTTATAAGGGTGTGGATGTGGAATCCTTTCCAGCTTCAGTTTATCCACCATTTCCTGGGATACCATGTTGTCTGTTGAACCAGTATCAATGACAACCTTACATACTTTACCTTTGCTCTTACATGTGGTCTTGAAAAGAGCTCTTCTTTGCATCATATCCTTTGATGCCTGCAAACTAATTCTCCTTAGCATCAATGATTCTCCACTCTCTGGATATCCATAATTCTCAGGACCTTTGTTTGAACTCTGTGCACTTTCTTCTTCTTTCTCTTCTTGTACCAGTTGTACTCTCTTGTCACTAGTTCTATCATTTCTGGATGATGAACCTTTGTTTTCTGGACATTTGAAAGATGGATGGCCAAACTCACCACAGGTGTAACATTTTCCTGAAAATGTAGTAGAACCTCTACCACCTCCAAATCTTCCTCTATTACCTTTCCATCCACCTCTGAAATCAGACTGTCCTTGTCCTTTACCAGTGTCTTCTTGACCCTCATTGGTTTGCTTTTGTGCAGGGGCTGCTCCTCTTCCCCTATTGTTTCCTCTTCCTCTCATGGACTTATCATGTCCTCTATTCATCTTTTCTTCAATCCTGATTGCCATTTGATAACAATCCTCCACATTCTTAGGGTTAGCTAAAACTAACTCATCCTGTATGTTAAACCTTAAACCAGCCAAGTACCTAGCCACCTTTTCTACCTCATTCTCATGATGACCAGATCTCATACTTAACAGATAAAATTCCTCAGTATATGCTTTCACATCCCTGTCTTTCTGCTTTAAAAATTGCAGCTTCTTAAACATCTGGATTTCATAATCCCTTGGCAAGAATTTACCCTTTATCCTTGCTACCATCTTATCCCATGAAGTGATCTTTGACTTCCCTTGTTTCCTTCTCTCAGATTGTACATAATCCCACCAAACCAAAGCATGACCTCCTAACTTGGTCTTTGCAATCTTTACTTTCTGATCCTCAGCAACATCTTCACATTCAAAGTGATTATCAAGTGCAGCAATCCAATCCAACAACTCATCTTCATTCAAGCTTCCAGTATACTTGGAAACATCAACCTTTACCTTAGGTTTTTCACTCTGCACTGCCTTTAACAGTTTTGCCAATCTCTGGTCTTCAGCATCCAGATCTTCAGCTACCTCTTCATACTCTTCAACAGTATCTGCTTCTTCTTCAGACTCACTGTCTTCCACTTCTCTCTTTTTGTTCTTTTCCAGGGCTGTCAGCCTAGCTTGAAGTGCTTCAGCAAGCTCCTTCATCTTCCTCATCTCTCTAGCATGTTTCTCCTTCATCTCCTGCAGTTCCCTTGCAGTACCACTACCTTTAGGAGGCATTTTGTCAATCTCTCAATCAACACATAATACACAATCAACTCTACCTCTACCTCTGCCCTTTCGGTGACAGAATCAACACACAACAGCCCAGACCTTTTGCTGAGCTCTGATACCACTATGATGCAGAGGCATCCACACTATAACCTTTGCATATAGCATGAATGTCTGCAGACCAACCTCATCATCATCATCTTCGCCATCATCATCATATTTCCTAAAACTACCAACAGCATCATCATATTTCTCTTTACACAGTCAGCATCATCATCTTTCAGACGATCGCAATTGTCCTCCTGCCGACCACTGTTCACCTCCTCTGCCTTCCTTCTAACATCATCATCATGATGTTCAGCGGGCGCACACATCCTCCGGTTGCACTGTTCATCGGGCTCCAAACACTATCGTCATCATCATGATCTCTGACACTACCTTCGTCAGCAGGATATCCAAATATCCGGTTGCTCAAATATCCTGATGACGATCACCTTCAGTAGCTTACCTTCGATGCTCCGCTACCCGACGACACAAGCAACAGCATCATGATATAACTTTATCCGGCTGTCTCGAAACCTCCGGATGATGCTTCACACTTTCTGCCAATGCCGATACTTAACCCCTTAACAACGGCAGGATAAACTCGCACAGGGGGGATATCTCAATATCCTGATGACGATGACGTCATATCCTGATGACGATGACGTCACCCAATATCCTGATGACTTCTTCAACACTTAGTCAAAAAACACGAACTTTCTCCCCCGCATCTACTCGCGATATGCGGATGTTTGGCACTCCGATATGATGATCCTGATGCCGATACATGCACTTAGTCTATGTCCGACCTAAAACATCCTGATGCACTCGCAACATGAAAACTCCAACAGTTTCATGACCCGATCTTCTACCTGATGCCGATGCACTCCTTCTCGGCTTCTCCTGCTGATGATCACCCCGACGAACTCACACTTCATGCGCTCAACTGCATCATGCTCATCTTCACTTATCCGGATGATGATGCCTAACCTGACTGCAAGATATTTGTAGAAATATCCTGATGATGCCGTCTTGACCGAACTTCTTCACTTAGCGAAATCTCACTTCGCCGATCCTCCAGGGATGACCTGATCCAATCTCAGGGTGATCTTCGACACTCTATGTTATCAGCTTGACCTAGCACATGAGGATGCTAGGCTTCTCAACATTTGTCGACCGCGATCCTGCACACCTGCATGCAAACAGAAAACAACCTACAACCTACCCTACTGTACATTACCATTCCACCGATCAGACGGATCAACCGGTGGAATGGATCAGTACATCCATGAAACCACCCAAACCAGCAATCGATTACAGGAAGGAGATCAAACAGAAAATGAAACAGGATCTTTATTGATTCAAAGATGTAATACAATATGATGTTCCTCACACAGAACAAATGAACTCCTCTGCTTAATGCAACACTCAACTGCCGATCGATGATATCTGTCTGTCTCTTCAACATCAACCGATCTCATGCTTATAAAGATTTGCCTACGAGTACTACTGACCCGACTCCAAGCGGCTGGGAACTCTCCAGGCGGCTGGGAGATCCCACCGATCAAACATCATGACAGCTGTTATAACTAACTAGCTAAAAATAGCAAAAGCCTGGTCAGCATGATCTTATCATGATCAGCATGACCTTATTACATGCAATTGGTCTAACAGACCTTCTTGGAAACACAAATAAGACCTAAACTACTAACTACCTTATCAAGACCAGCTGTCAGGTAGGTGCCACTGCACCACCAAGGTTATTACTATCAGAGCATACGATCATGCTGAACGAGATACTGAAGGAATTATTTTCTTGCCTATCCAAGTTGGGCTGGTCACCATTGAAACTCGTTGTTAGGTTCTTAATATTGACCTTCCTTATAACATCATCCTTGGTCGTCCATGGATACATGCCCTCAAGGCAATTCCTTCCACTTACCATCAATGTCTTAAATTTCCACATAACGGTGTTGAGATTACTATCCAAGATGACCCCAATCCATTTGAATTTTGTCGTGCCTTTCAAGGTAAATATCAGAGTCTGAACCATATTCCTATCAACACTGAGGCATATCCATCTTCATCCTATGTAGATCCATCCGACCTACTCAAGCCATCATCTAGCAAAACCACTTCCAATCTCCGTATCAAGTACGCTGAACATGGCCCTGGTGAATACACATTGCTAGAATCTTCATCCACATCCATTTTTGTTGCAGAAGATGGATCTTCTTTGGTAAGAGAAACTTCTAACTCTAATACCATTGACGACTCCTCTTTTCATATCACTGACCTTTTTCTGGGATCCTCCCTCTTCATGCTTTATGTAACCCCTTCATCTCCATCTAATGAGGAACTCAAGTCTAGTTCTCCAAACACTCCTAGTCCCAGTGTCAAATGTCAGTCTCCCTAAGCTAAAGATGTTGGTAATTCCTCCATCCATCCTAAATCCACCATTTCCAGTCAAAAACCCCATCCTAAACCCCATAAGCATGTGACTGTACATCTTCCTCCATCCAATTTACCTCTGCTTCTTCCAACTCCTAAACTCCCGCCATTAACTTTACTTCCATATCCTCCACCCCCATCATCTTATAACTTGCAAAAGCATGTGACCGTACATCTTCTGCCATCCAATTTACCTCCACTACTTTCAACCCCTAATATCCCTCCATTTTCCTCACCTCCATTACTACCAACACCTAATTATCCATTTATCCATCATCACCATTATATTCCTAATCATGACCAACAAATGCACATACCATCTAAGCATAAAGCTTCCATTCATTTTGCCAACCCTGCTTCCACCACATTCATTGGATTCAAAAATAAAAATTTGGATGCCTTTACCTCTAAAGCTAAAAATCCTACCAAGAATCCTAAAGATTCTCATTCCTTAGGGCATCAAAGCAAAGAATCACAGCCTAATACATCTAATAAGCTAGCTGAGCCTATAAATCCACAAGAAGATCTTACACCCCAAATGGTTTGGGTTCCTAAGCAAACAAACAAGCAGGCCGAATAAGGCATCCTTATCCATATCTCAAACAAAAGAATCCTGATTGTCTTCTTCCATCTCACATTCCAATTCCTTCCAAACATCCCATTCCATCTAAAAATCCCACAAGCAAAGCAAAATCATAAAAATACTAAGTATCTGTGGGTTCCTACATCACTCCATCACCCATCCTCTAAGCAAGCATCTCTTTCACTCCCTACACTGACCTTTCCATCTAAATCTTTAATGTTTAGCGGTGTGTGCAACTGTTGGTCATGGTTCCCTTCCATCCCATATTTTAACATACCTCCATACCTCCATCCTTCATCCATTATCCTACATATCCCCCCTATCACCTTCTTATGGTCCATGCTTTTGCATAAGCCTTCCATAATCCACTATCCCATTCATCTATCCTTGCATGAGCCTTTCATCTATCCTTGTGTGAACCTTCAATCATCCTTATCCTAATCCATTATCCACCTAATCCATCTCCCATCCACACAATCCCTTATCAACATCGATGAGCATAATGACATGGTCCGTACAATGACATCCATCTCTAACGGGACTACCAACACCCATTGAACTAGACACTTGAGTCCCTCCTATCCATTACCATGGTGAAAACCTGGCAAACAGGCACCATGTGTAATTGTCGGCTATCCCAAAAAAATAAAAAAATAAAAAAACCCATTCAACAGTGAAAATCACTTTGTGGTGCTTTGGATAACAAAAAAAAAAATAGTCTAAGATAAATAATCCGTCCTTTGGTGAAAACCTGGTGAATAGAAACCTTGGATAAGTACCATAGTGAAAACCTGGCAAATATGCGCTATGTGTAGTGACCAGCTTCCATCGTCTGCTTGGTTTGTTTGATCATCACTCTTCTTATCATATTTTTCCATCCTATTCCGTATAGTCCATATCATAATCCACATGTCATCACAATAAACAGCCTTTCCATCTTCGCCTCTGTCAATGCTAGCTATCATACTTAAGACATTGTTGTGATAACCATCTCTTTTGGCACCTTAGCATCTTGACCACACGCCATCCTTATCGTCACTTCTTCATAATAAACCTCATCTCGCACTGGGGGCATTTGTTGAGTCTTATTTGGAAGTGGATACCGCTATCTTTAGCTCATAACACATCAAACACCTTAGCTCACAACACATCAAACTTTTAACATCAACCATAGCATTCATCCAACAACAAACATGGCAAAGCAATTTACAACCAGGATTCATATCTTTGCAGTCAAATCGCACTCATCAGACATCCAAAAATTGCAAGACATCACCAACGCAAACATTCAAGCAATCACGTCAATCTTTCAATATCACCCATCCAACGTAATAAGCAAGAACTACATCACAGCTCTATCATTAAAGCCTTGATCCTGTGGATACAAGGTATGTAGGCAATCTGAGATGCAAAGGAAGCACTCTAATTCAGGCCAAGACGATAGCCCCTTCTTTTCATCATTCATCTTTCATCTTTCTGCTAATCATCCTCCAATCTTGCATCTCACATTCTTCTATTTTTCATCACACACATCATCAATCAAACCCAGAACTACATATTCATCATGTCTCATCTTCATCATAAATGTGCTTTGATCCTGTGGATACAGGGTATGTAGGCAGTCTGGAATATGAAGTTTCCAGTACTCAAGCACAAATGATCCACCCCATCTTCTTCATCTTCTGCTCTTTGATTAGCTCAAGCAGGAAGAAAACTATGCGTATACTGAAAGCTCAAGCACTTCAACCAATCAAGAATAAGCCAGAAGCTATTTGTCTACATGCCTTAAGCCAACATTTGCTATAGCAGTTTATCAACATCTTTAGCCTTTAACAAGATGCAACTTTCCTCTCAACAAGGCGCCAGCTTAAATCCATCTAAGAGCACCTAAATTTGGCAAGAGAACATGATGACAATATCTTTTGTTTTATATTTTGATTTATCTTTTGTCCCTTTTCTATGCCTAATCAAGACTACCTTGATCTATCTATATCTTGGTATGTTGCGATGAAGTAAGGAATGGGGCATGGTCAGATTGCTTTCATATGCTGTGTTTATGGGATGATCTTATTCTCTTCCTATGCGTATCAGTATCTTGTACGTGTTGGGATTAGCATCTTACATATCAATATCTCTAGCATCTGAGAAGCTAAATAGTCTCTTGTGCACTTGAGACTATTCTATGTCAAGACTAGCTCCATACATATAACCAGCAAGCTATCACTATGTGTAGTGGAGATAAGCTCAAACCATTTCTTGTAGCGTCAAAGTCCATCTCAAAACACTAGCTGTTATTCATATCTTGTGCATGTTGGCTCAACATCTTGACCTCATGTGTTCAGATAAGATTGTAACATGCTAGTTGCGCATTGGATATCTCGACACCTTGGTCTTCTATACCCTGGTGCATAACATCCACATGCTATATCAAACATAAGGATTAAATTTCTTTTCATTTTGAGCATACTTAAAAACCTACCTATCATCCCATCTATTCATCCTATTATTTCGCCTACATAGTCCTCAACCAAGATCAATCATTTCCATCATCCTTCGTCCACATCTCGTATCCTACAAAACAAGTGTGTCAGCCATACATAAGTCCATCTATATGCATACATCCATATCATATCATTACCATTTATATATTTGCATTATCATACCATTTCCATTCATATCATTTGCATAAACATCCATACATAATCTATGAACAATACAAATACAACATGCATAACCATCATAATACTAACAGTGCATCCATTATAACATCATATAGATCACCAATACTCCATCGTATATATATATATACATGTGTCAATATACAAGTGTCTACATATACAAGCTGAGCCATAAAGAATGTATGTACAATCGGCTCTAGGCCTCATCATGATACAACATAAATAAGGTAGCCCTAGTGACTACTGGCAACTCCCTCACCCTGACCACCATCACTAGGTCCTGTACCTAGCCCCCTATCTCTCGGTGGCCACATCACTGAGGCTACTGATCGAGATCCACCTAACCTCCATGAACCTGAAGCCCCTAACCTGCTCTTGAAGATAGGCTACCTCTGCTCTGCCGGCACAACCCCATAGTATAAGCCCCTTTAGTACTCAGCCTCACCCTGTACTCTCCATAGCTCTGCCTGTACCTGTGTCAACTATGTGGCCAAATACATCGTAGCGCCATCTGTACCCAATGCAGTCACTGCTCTATCCCTCTCACTAGTCATCCCCTATAACTACTGCATAGCCGTATCTCTCTCTGCCTGCAGACCATCTCTCTCGGCTCTCATCACCTGCACCTACTGTATAGCCATATCTTGCTCTAATCTCATCATCTGCTCACTCTGTCTCACTGCATCTCTCTCTCCTATCACCCTAACAAGTGCACCATCATCCTGTCCATCCCCAGCCTGCACTCTCAACTATAACTGAGCCTGGTATGTCTAAGCCTGAGCTCTAGTATGCCACAAGCCAATCACTTCTTGGTGTCTATCTATCTCCACCCTCCTCAACCTCATCTGTGCCTGCTGCCTCCATCTCCTCTCCTCTCTAATCCTCCGTCGCAGCTGCTGAATCCCAACATCATCACCCATCAATATCTACCCCTGAGGCTGTGCCAGTATATGTATCCCTGGCATTGCTAGTACAACAGCCTGTGCTGGTGGAGCCCGTCGTCGCCTCCTCCTACCTAGTCTCTCCATCCCTATCTCTCCAATCTCACCAACCCGCATCAGCCATGTCGGTCTAGCTGTCACCCAGTATGCATCATAGTCTGGTAGCATCCTTGGATCTGCAGGACCCTGTCCCCACTACCATACAACTAGATGTAGTCCATCTCTCTCCTCCAAAGTCGTGTCAATGACAACCTCTGACCCCCAATCAAAAATCTCCTATCTAGTCCTCCCAAAAATGGCATCACCAACTGGTATTGCCTGTGTCAATCCGAACTGTCTCAAAACCCTCTCTAGAAAATAGCACTCTATAATGTATATGCCACGTCCAAAAATATACCTCACCTACCTAGCATAGACAAGCTCCGTATCCTCCTCATCCCATCTCTCACATCCTAGCCATGGCCTCCATACAAAGCTATCTACCTCATCCAATCTCCTTCGCGAGTACACTACTCCTCTATGTTGTCGGTATTTCAAAGCTCCTCTATACATCATTGCATAAGGCTCTCCTACTACTCTAGCCACCCATCCCTCTGGTCTCGTCACTAGAATATGCTCATAAACCCATACATGCAAAACTATAACTTCTGCAGACATACTCGCCCTAAACATATATGCACAATCATGCAGGAAATGATAGAGCTATCCAAGCACACACTCTGCCCATGCATATCTCATACCATAGGAGAACATCCCCTCCATCACTGTCCCCCATCCTACTGGAAAGCCTCACTTGTCTATCTCCCACTAGCCATCTAATAATCGCCATTACCACTCGCTGTAGTCTGTCACATAGCTCCTCCATCCTCGCCATCAGAAGCTCTGAGCCCTCTACTCCAATGTATGGTGTCTTGAACAATCTCCTGAACGCAGCTGGACCCATATCAAGATCATAATCTACTCGGTCCCCATCTATAGGAATCTGTAGAATCTGAAACACATCCTCTAGTGTGATCGTCGCCTCTCCTGTCGGCAACAAGAAAGAACTATGCTCACTCATCCATCACTCCACCATCGCCATCATCAGTCCTCGATGTGCTTGCACTGGCTCCAATCTTGACACATGGTCTAACCCAAGGATCTCTAACACTAGCGGCTCCTCTGCATCCAGTAATCTCACCAACCGCAAATCCCTAGGATGTGGCTCCCATGATAACAAAGGTGGTAGTATATCCTACATCATTTCATTCATCATGTCAGTCCCTTGTGCTACTTAAATGCTATAAAAATTTGATCACTTATTGCTATCTTAGCACCTATCTACCATAAGCGGTTCATTTTTCCATATGCGCCTATCTGCTAATCAAAAGCGACCTCCTTTACCATCTGTGCTTATCTCTCAATCATATGTGACTTCTTTTACCTATGCGATCACTGCTGGACCATATGCGAGCTAAACTTTTACATGTGTTTATCTTTTTCCTATAAGTGAGCTCTATTCCCTAAGCGAGCATTTTTTCTTTCTAAGCGAGCTATATTTTCCTATGCGACTTGTTTATATCTATATGCGCATTTTGCCTCTATATTGCCTAGCTAACTAAAAGTGACCTAGTTTTTCTATATGTGACCAACCCACACCTAAAAGTGACTCTAACTACTGTAAGCGACCAATTTTCCTACACAAGCGACCTGAACTACCTATCCTAAGACCTAGTTGCTTATGGTGACGTGTGTGCATTTATGACACTTCTAGCCTATCAAAATCACACTTTTAGCAAAATTTTTGATACATACCGGTATATCTGATCCCTCTGGTCGCCCATGTGTCCTCACTCACTCGGCACAATGATCTCTCCATGGAATCACCATCATGATAGCTCTCCAACTCTCGTTGCACACCAGCTCTAAGGAGCTCTAGATTTCTATAGATTTCTGAGCACAAATGAGCTTAGTTGCCCTTGCTGAACCTACTTATAGCCCTATCCAAACCCTAATTCTTCTATGCCAAAGCCTTTTTTCTTCTGTACCATCCCATTTGTTCCCTCCCAACCCCTATTTTCTTCGTGTCAACCTTGCATCCTAGCTTTTCTTCTATCGCAAGCCAACCCAGGACTTCCTGGTTAGCCTGGCTTACCTCTCGAGGGGGCATCATCCTGCCAGTTACATTGGGGCATAACCTTGTTTATTAAAGGCATATCGTATCTTCTTTGACACAACGCTCTAACGAACATTGTATCAAAGAGGGGCAAAATGTAGACACCCAAAATTGACTCATTATCATTAGCATTCAAACATCACATTACATATCATTTGCATTTGTCTAACACACTTGTTCAATATCCCTAACACATCTATTTCTTCTATTAATTAAATAAATTTATATTTAGTTAATTAATTCATTAGCTATTTCTTCTAAGCTATAATTAAACAATCTTCAATTATTTAATTATCTTCATTCTATCTATTTTTAATTAAATAAATTTTATTTATTTAATTAAAAATTCCTTTCATAAACCCACTTTCCAATTAATTAAATAAATTTTATTTATTTAATTAATTTATTTTATCATTTATCTCATGAGCCGACATGTGTGCCTCTTTAATTTAAAAAAATAAGTGGTACTATATCCTTTTATTTAATATCTTTCATATGTAGTACTTTTTATGTACACTAGTACACATGAGCCCTATCTTCTCTCCACTTGTCATCTTCACACTCACCTATTTCTATCCTTCAATCTTAGCCATTCACATAGCCATCGAATCTCCACCGTTGATTGATTTTGGTTGAGTTCTATATAAACACCCTTTAATTCCATACTACATATCCAACATTCATATAGCATCTACATTATCATCCTGAGCATATTGAGCACTTGAGTATTCATAGACTCTATTGAGCTTATCATCATTATCATCCATCCATCATGGCAGCTTTTATCTTCATAATTGTTCATTGTTGAAGAAGCAATCCACATCATAAACAAGGAATCACACAATCTAGGTGATATTGTGCTTGAATTGCATACTTTTGGTTTCATTTGGATTAGATTCTTTGATGATGGTAGGGTTAGGTTTTCATGGCTATGCTTGATCTTATTAACCTGATTTTTTACCTATCACACTTTGAAATCCTTAAAGGCAACAAAAGCAAGAAATAATCTGACTGATTCAATTCTTGCCACCGGAGCAAAAGTTTCTTCAAAATCAACTCCTTTTACTTGAGAATAACCCTTGTAGACCAATCTGGCTTTGTTTCTAACTACTTCACCATCTTCATTCAATTTATTTCAGAAGACCCATTTGGTCCCATTCACATTTTTATTTCTAGGTCTGGGAACAAGATCCCAAGTGTGATTTTTCTCAATCTGCATCAACTCTTCCTCCATTGCTTTGGCCCAACTTTCATCATTGCATTCTTCACTTACTGTTTTTGGTTCAATCTTTGAGATCAAACAATACTCCTCTGAATCTTGAGCAAACTTTCTTCTTGTTTGAACACCTTTGCTTCTATCACCTATGATTTGGTCTTCAGAATGATTCAGTCTTACATACCTGAGAGTTTTGGGAACTTCTTGCACTTCTATTTCTTGGATAGGTTCATTCAAACTTATCTCTTCTTCCTATATTTCAGAATTCTCCAGATCAATCTGGATCTGAATTTTAGAAGGGACTTGAACTTCTTGGACCAAAACATCATTCTGATCATCTTCTTCATATTCATAAAACCTTGAGGGTTTTTCAATGCCTTCATCAACTTTCACATTTGTACTTTCTATAATATTTCTCAATCTCTTATTATAACATCGGTATGCTTTGATTTGAGTAGAATAACCTAAGAATATTCCTTCATCACTTCTAGCATCAAATTTGCCAAGGTCTTCATCTCTTTTAATGTAACATTTGCTACCAAAGACTCTGAAATACTTCATAGTAGGAGTGATGCCAAACCAGAGTTCATAAGGGGTCTTACCAGTATTTCTTCTGATTTGTACTTAATTAAGAGTATAGATAGCAGTGCTTATAGCTTCTCTCCAGTAGATCTGAGGGACATTTGCTTCCATCATCATGGTTCTAGATGCTTCCTGGATGGTCCGATTCTTTCTCTCCACTACTCCATTCTACTGCGGGGTCGTTAGAGCAGATAACTATCTTTTTATCCCATGTTTCTCACAGAATTCTATGAAATCTCTAGATGTGAACTCTCCACCTCTATCAGACCTAAGACATTTTATGTTTAACCCAGTTTCATTCTCTACCATAGCCTTGAATATTTTGAATTTCTCAAGAGCCTCAAATTTCTCTTTCAGGAAAGTCACCCACATCATCCAGGAATGGTCATCAATTAGTAACATGAAATATCTATCACCTTGCAAACTCCTGATTCTTTCTGGTCCACATAGATCTATATGTACTAAGTCCAACAATCAGGTAGAAGATTGTTCCTTACTTTTAAATGTGACTCTGCTCTGCTTACCCAATTAACATTCTTTGCACAAACTGTTAGTAGGTTTCACCAGTCTTGGAAGATCTCTTACAACCTAAGTGTTGCTTATCTTGATGATATTATCAAAATTTACATGACACATTCTCCTATGCCACAACCAACTCTAGTCAATTTGAACAAATAAACAACTTTTGCCAGTACCAACCAAGTGGAAGATGTTACCTTTTGTTTGAGTAGATGCAACCTCTATTCCAAAACTTTCAAAGAACTTACATTTTCCATTTTTGAATTAGAGATCATAGCCTTTGTCCACCAACTGCCCAACACTGAGAAGATTGTGCTTCAGACCTTCAACATATAGTACATCACTAGTTTTGTTCTTTCTATCAAAAGAAATAGTTCCTCTGCCTCTGATTCTGCCAGTAGAATTATCACCAAATTTTACAACTCCTCCTTCATATTTTTCCAGATCTATGAACTTATTTTTGTTGCTAGTCATATGGTGGGAGCATCTGCTGTTAATGACCCATTCATCCTTTTCTTCAACTTGGGTAGACAGAGCTCTTTCTATCATTTTATGATTGACAGATTCAATGGGCATTGGATCTTCTTCCTTGATGGCAATAAACACCCAATCACTTCTAGATTTGTTTCCTATCTCTGATTCATCAGATGTTACTCCATCATCATCATCTTCATGAACATAGTAACATTTCTTTTGAAATTTTGATCTATTTGGATTAGGCCTTAAAAATCTTTCCGGACACCTTGAAGCAAAATGACCAATCTTGTTGCAGTTGAAACATTTGAAGGGCAATTTTCCTTCATACTTACCGGATCCTCTTGGCAGTCTTTTTGCAATAAGGGCTTCAAGTTGAACAGCTTCTGCCTCATCTTCTTCCAGATCTTTTCTTTCTTTTTCATACCATGATAATTTCTTTGAGGAGTTCTCTCCTGGATCATACCTTTGTTTTTTTTTTATAGAGGCACTAGCTTTGAATGTAGATTCAATCTTGGGGGTGCATCTCCAAACTTGGCCAATTCAAATGTAGCTAATTTTCCAACCAATTGATCTCTTGTGATATTTGATAAAGATTTGAATTCTTCAATAGCAGCAACCTTGTGTTTGTAAGTAGGAGGTAGGGATCTGAGAACTTTGGCAACAATTTCATCTTCATCCAAGGTTCCACCAGCACACCTAATGCCACAAACAAGCTCATTTACTTTTGGCATAAATGTAGTGATATTCTCATCTTCATTCATCTTCAAGTTTTCAAATTTTCCTTTCAGACTCTATAGCTTGGCACATCTAACATATTTGTCTCCTTCATGTAGAAGTTCCATCTTTGACCAAATCTCATATGCATTTTTTAAATCCATAACATTTGTTAGCTCTGAATCAAATAAGGCACTTAGTAAGGATTCTATAGCTCGAAGATTATCTTCAACATCTCTGATTTCATCTACAGTAGTCAGACCATTCTTTGGAGGAACATACTTCTTTGAAGTTATTGTCTAATATTGCATTCCCATACATTGCAAGTGACATTCCATGCAGTTTTTCCAAAGAGTGTAATTAGTTCCATCAAACCTCAGACTATCTTTTTTGTCAGAAGACATCCTGGATCTCCTCAAGTGATTAAGCTCTTTTAGAGGAACTTAGCTCTGATACCAATTGTTGGTTTTAGGACAGACAACTGAGAGGGGGGGGTGAATCAGTTGTCACAAAAACTTTCTTTTCTTTAAACACTTAAATCTTTCTTATATTTCAACAACATAATAATGATTCAATCATGGAAGCACAATGCAATTACTTAAGAGCAGAAACACATTAACACATATGACACCAAGATTTTAATGTGGAAAAACCAATTAAGGGAAAAACCACGGGGTGACTAACCCAAGATTGTATTCTCTGTTAAAAGAATAAGAAGAACAAAATGGCACATGCCAATTAGGGCTCACTTCCCAAGTACACTGCTCACAAGAGGCCCACTGCCTATAGGAGACACACTGTCTACAAAATAATATAAATATTACATACTTGAACTAGAGTTTAGCATCTTCACCATGCTTGAGACAATTCCATTTACGCTCAACACTTCTGCTCTGCTTTTTGCTCTTCTCCTCTCTACCACTCTCTCATCCTCATCTCCATACTTTGAAATGACTTCACAAATCTTATTTATACAAGACATCAACTTCGGGATAATCATCCAAGTCGGCACAATACATACTTTATTTTATTACAGAGCAATTACACAAATACAACCTGACTTATTACAAAACTTCATGCATATCACCACACTATCAGCCACACACATCTGGGACTTCAATCTTCTTTGAGGAACACGCCATGCTTCGTAGAACATCTTCAAGATCATCCGCAAGATGTGTAAAACATCCGGTCGGCCAAGATTAGGAAGAACTCCATCACCCGAGAGTAAATCTTCAATTACGAGATCAATCTTCAATGCGGACTACCAACATGAATTGGACACAATCTAGAGACCCCCACAAGCTTGCCTGAATCATCAAGAACATACACACCACTTTTGCTTACTAAAATCATTTGCGTCTTCATCTGGAACCTCAAGAACACAGTTTGTCATCACTATCACATTAGAATAAATGCTTGGGGACCTCCAGACCATGAACCAATCGAGTTGTCAATTCACATTGGCTTTCTAAACATTCCACCAAGTCTACAAAACAAGATATTGCATTTTTGGATCTCACCAAACCTATTTTTGTCACTTTGTCACCTCTAAACAGCTACCAGAACTAGTTTTACTCATGGCCATAACTTCTCTAAATCTTCATGCGGACCTCTCAAATCTTGACTGGGTTATCTTTAGACACATATCTACAAACCCTTTGATGTACATTCTCTGATCTTCATCTAGCTAGGATTTTCACTTCATAGAGCTTCACTATCTTCACTGTTCTTCTCTGTTTATGATAGGACTAATTTTCTCAATATCCTCAGCACATAGTTCATCCAATCCTTGACATTAATGCAAAAGGAGTATGTTGACATCAATGACAACACCAGTTAGGCCCATACTTGCAACAAAGACTATGTTCTTGCATGGATATCTTGAAGAAGAAATTTATATGCAACAACGTATAGGTTTTGAGGTGAAAGGAAAAGAACATTAGGTTTACAGGTTAAAGAGGTCTCTTTATGGTCTGAAACAATCCACCAGAATGTGGTATCAAAAGTTTGACTCATTTGTTTTGAAATTGGGTTTTGTTAGAAGCGAGGAGGATCACTGTGTTTATATTTATTGTGTTGATGATTCCATATTGTTATTGCTTTGTATGTTGATGACATGTTTTTCAGCAATACTAAGGATATGATCAGTGACCTTAAAGCCCAACTTTTAAGTGCATTTGAGATGAAGGATCTTGGTACTGCAAGGTATATTTTGGGAATGGAGATCAGGAGGGATAGAGTTAATAGAAATCTTTGGTTGTCACAAGTAAGTATGTGAATACTATTTTGCAGCGATTTAGTATGCAGGATTGTAACCTAGTTAGAGTTCCTTTACACATTGGTACTAAGATTTCATTAGATATGTGTCCAAAGACTAAGGATGATCTTGAGGATATGTATAATGTGCCATATGCTAGTGCTATAGGGAGTTTGATGTATGCAATGCTTTGCACTAGACCAGATATTGCCCAAGCAATGGGAGTTTTGAGTAGATTTATGTCTAACCCTGGTAGACAACATTGGAACTATGTGAAGAGGGTGTTTAAATATCTTGCAGGTACTCCCGACCATTGTTTGGTTTATTCTGGTACTGATAGTGCTGATAAATCTTTGGACATACAGGGTTTTGTTGATGCAGATTGGGCAAGTGACTTGGATAGTCGAAGGTCCACTATTAGCTATCTGTTTACTTTGTTTGGAGGTGCAGTGAGTTGGATTATTAAGAGGCAGCCCACAGTTGCCTTGTCCACCACAGAAGTGGAGTATATGGTTGCTACTCATGTCTCTAAGGAGCAAGTTTGGTTGAGAAGACTATGTACAGGTATTGGTTTTGATTATAGGATCATTCAGATTGGTTGTGAGAGCCAGAGTGCTATCTGTTTGGCCAAAAATCTTGTGTATCATGCTCGGACTAAGCATGTTGATGTTCAGTATCACTTTGTTTGAGAGTTGGTTGCAAATGGAGAAATTGAGCTGAAGAAGATAGACAATCAGGAGAATGTTGTAGATTCATTGACTAAGCCTATGAGCACAGAGAAGTTCGTATGGTGCAGAGAGGCCATGGGCCTTGTTTCTAGTGCCTTATTATTTTTCATTTGATTTCCTATGGCTTGATTTACAATGTATAATGTCAAGTGGGAGAATGTTGGGATAAGGTGCCATTAAACTTGTAAATCCCATTATTGTATTATTTGATTTATTATTTGTAATTACCCATAAGGGATGTACAAGTTTCACCAATAGAAGTAAAAATTATTTACTATCCACGGTAATTATAGAGTTACTGCACAGTAAGTCCTAGAGTTACCAGCAGTAGTTACAGGATGTCATTTACTATGGTAAATGGTAATTGGTCAAAGTGGGGTGCACATGTGGAGGAATAATCTATTTTTAGTGTTATGACGCATGTCATAGATGTTGTAAGAAGGTGTAAGAGATTCTATGATAACTGTAAGCTGTCATAAGAATCTATGACACTTATAATAGCATATGACACGTCATAAGATGTTGTAAGTGACTATTTTTGGCCCCAAGGCATTCAAGCTTGCATGGGCACATTTTTCTAAGTGTGGGATGCATGTATGATAACATTTATGACACCGTAAGAGCCTATTATTGGCCATGGACGCCCAAGGTTGTATTGTTGACTCTTGACAAGTGTTATGGGCTTGTAAGAAGTCATTTAATGTCTTGAGGTTTTCTAAATTCTATATAAACTATAGCATAGTAGATGAGATGCATAATAATAGTTTACAAGTACCCAGGTTTTGCCAGAGTGAAGGCTGGAGGATAGAGGAAGTGAATGTATTTGTAATCTCCTTTTGTGAAGATAATACAACTTGACCTCTTTTCTTGGTGGAGTTTTTTACCCAAAAGGGTTTTCTCCATGTTACACACTTGTGTAATGTGCTTCATTCTGCTTCTAGTATATTTCTGTATTGTGGGTTTATGTTTTGTTACAATCTCCATTGTTAATAGCACATAGTTAAAGATTGCTGAAATTTATCTCAAATTAGATTTCCATTGAGGTAGTGTTGCTTTCATTTCTAACAAATCTTCCATAATGGTATGCATCATATCATGGAAAATTGTGGTCATTGCCCTCTAGTATGTTGCTCCTGCATTTTTTAGTTCAAATGGCATCACGTTCTAGTAGTATGTTCCCCATGGACATGTAAAAGTGGTCTTGTGTTGGTCTTCTAGTGCTATTTTGATTTGATTGTAGCCAGAAAATCCATCCATGAGAGATAGCATAGTATGCCCCACTATCAAATCCATAATGATGTCGATATTAGGAAAAGGAAAGTCATATTTAGGGCAAGCTTTATTCAAATCTCTAAAATCATTGCAAAGTCTGATCCTTTTATCTAGTTTTGAGACAGGAACAATGTTGGAAATGCATTCCGGATAGTCAATTGATCTGATAAACCCAACATCTAACAACTTCTTCAATTCTTTTTTTACTAACAGTGCTCTATGCGAATGCATTTTCCTTAGCTTTTGTTTTATTGGTTTATCTCCTGGTGCTAGTGATAAGTGATGCATTATGAGATCTAGATCAAGTCTAAGCATATCCACACAGGACCAAGAAAAATTAATATGTCTTAGTTTGAAGAATTTGATGAATTCTATCTTTGCTTGCTCAGATAAAGATTCTACTAGATGGATTATCTTTGGATTGTCTTCTATGCCAATGTTGACAGGTTAAGTTGGTTCTATCAAAACTTAGGACCTCTCTTGATGTGTAGGGTTGGGGAAAGTGTCAAACCTTTCATCCTTTGGCACTTCAGAGGGGTTTTCAGCATTAGATTTGTCCTTTATTTTATCTTTTTCATGATCTAGTACTGCCGCAGAGTGGTTTTCACCATTAGATCTATTTTTTATTTTTACATTTTTGCAACTAAAAGGCTTGGCACTCTCTCCAAAATAAGCCCCGTCATTAAGTTCTATAGTGAAGCCAACTTTATGGTCTCCTGAAGGTAAATGATCCCTCAATTCTAGATAGTCAATAATAACATCATCATTTTGAAAGGTATCTAGTTTGGGGGTCTCTTGTAGTTCCCAATCTATGAGTTTGGGATGTACTAATCGTAGAGGATCAATAGGTTGGTCTGACTCAAGGGTAATGATGGTTAGGACAGAGGAGCTGTCTAGGTATGTGTGTGTATGTACAAGTTCTAAGATTGTACTTTCCTCAATATTATCTATCAAGTGTGACATCCGACCTTCCTCTTGGTACTCACTCTTGGTATTTTGCGAATCAAACTCTAGTGGTCTAGACCTTGAGCTTTGAACCTTGTGGTATGTATTTGTTGAGCTATATGCTTGAACCACATCAATACCTTTATCTTCACAAGATATCTCAAAAAGACTTTCCCATTCCCATTCATTAGAGTCTGTTTCACTTCCTTCTTGCAATTTGTGAATTTGCTCAACTAGATTGGTGGTAACCTTTTCCTTTTCTTTTCCTTTGTACCCTAGCCCTGTAGTGTCTTGGGTCAATAAGGAAGAAGGTTGTATGGGTACCACGATACCTTATTTTCTCAAGCCTATGGGACTATGACCATCATATTCCATTCTCTGCAAGATAGTTAAACATGGGCCATATTGATCAGTTTGTAATTGGGGTTGTTGATCTTGTGGCTTGGATTCCATATCTTCTTCTTTGTATAGCCATTGAAGGACATCTTTCTCATCACTTTCATCTGATACAATACCCCATTTGATAAAAGGACCTTTAGGAATCTTTAATGACTATGGTTTGTTTATAGATGGTTTTCCATAAGACTTGGGTGATAGGGGTAGTTGTGCAAGACAAAAGGTTTGCTCAATGGAATACTCTCCTATCCCTTTATCTTTGAGCTTGACTTTTAGTTTGGTAGTTTTAGATGTAGAAGGTCTTGAACTTGGGTCAACAAGGGATATAGAGGATGAGCTTGCATGGTTGGTAGGTATGAAAACTTTAGGCTTTGGTTTGATGGTGTTGCAGTATTGAAATGGATTGGGATCACCTTGGTTAGTAATCTCTCGACTATTGTAGGGAAACTTTATGCATTGATGATAGGTGGATAGTACGGATTTCATCACATGTATCCAAGGTTGGCCAAGAAGAATATTGTAGGCTAGTTCCATGTCAAGGCCTTGGCAAACCACGTCTTTCTCTATCGGTCCAACTCATATGGGCAAAACAACAGTGCCTTTAGAGGCTCTTTCTTCCTCATCATACGCCTTGATTGTGATCTTCTTCTTTGGATCAACAACATTCTCAGAGAACCCCAATGCAAGGATTAATTTTAGTGTGCATATATTTAAACCTGCCCCTCCATCTATAAGGACCCATTTTATTCTGTGTTTATGAATGAGGGATTTGATGTGAAGAGATGCATTGTGAGATTGAGTAATGGACATGTCATCTTTTTCAATAAAAGATAAGAAATGAGGGGTAGTAAGATGTCCTACCATGGCTTGGAATTTCTCTTGGGCTAGATTTGTTGGCACGGTGGTTTCCAATAGAGCTTTTTCTAGGATAGCCTTATGGGATGGTGGGAGATGCAAAAGTTCCAATATAGATATATGTGTAGGTGTCTTTTGGAGTTGGTCTAGGACATTATACTGATTGGATATAGAAGATGGTTTAGGTGGAGCCCCTTGCAGAGTAATCTTTCCATGATGAGTGGTTACATTACAATCGGGCTTGTTATTTATAGTAATCACATTTATATGTGAGTCACTTTCAAAGATATGGTTAACGGTATATTCATATGAGACATTCGTGTAGTTGGCATTGTTACCATTGTTATTGTTTTGTTTAGAGGGACCTCCATTCTCATAGTTAGGGAGAGGATTCTTGAATGCCACATGTTCATCATTGGATGTTTGTCCATCAATTGATATATCTCTTCGATCTATTAAGTCTTGGATGGTGTTTTTCAGTCATTGGCAATCATTGGTTTTATGACCTTTATTTCTATGGAATTCACAAAAGTCAAAATCTTTCCACCAAGAGTGGTTGAACTTGGGTTCATATTCTTTTATCGTAGGAAGCGTTATAAGGTTGTTTTCTATGAGCTTCCTTAGGGAAGATTCAATTGATTCCCCCAATGGTGTTAATTTTCTGTGAGGAGGAAAGTTGGTTGGTCTTGGTTCATTGTTTATGGGTTTGTTTGAAGGTGCATTGTTGTGTGGAATTGATAGCTTTAGAATGGGCTGTTTTGGTGTCACACATTTTGCATCTACAACTCCATCATTGACAATTTTTGTGTTCTTAGTCCAAAACCTTGATTTATCTGTGTTGTTGCTTGAACTAGGGACATCCTTATAGATTTTTATGTGTCATTTTCCTATCAAAGCTTTCTCAATAAGTAATCCCATCTCAATGACCTTACTAAAAGAAGTAGGACATTGGATTTGTATTTGATAGCTTAAGACTGTGTTCAAGTTATGGACAAACATTTCAATCATTTGGTTTTTGGGAATGTGATAAGGACATTTACTAGCAAGTTGTTTCCATCTTTGTAAGAAAGTGGCGAAAGTTTCTCCTCTTTTGTTTGTTATTGCATAGATCTAACATTGAAATCTCATGTTCAATGTTCTAGGAAAAGTGAGTGATAAACTTGTCCACTAGTTCATTGAATGTTTGGATTTCGGGAGGTAGACATGAGAACCACTCCTAGGCTGCGTGGAAAGAGTCACAAAAGATATGTCTCATTATGGGTGACTTCTAAGCGTGTAGCGCTGAATTCTCTAATGTGGTCACATGGATCACCTTTCCCCCTATATTTGTCAAATTTAGGGACTTCAAATCTTGAAGGGAAAGGTACCATGACCAAGCTTTTGTCAAAAGGCTATGGAGATATATCCTCTAATAGTAATATTTTGTGGAAGTTCCCATTTGTAGGTCCACAAATTGTTATTGTAAGGCTTGGATTTGTTGCGTGAGTGTATCTAAAGGATTTAATCCTTTTCATTCTTGGGAGCTTCTATTACGCTTGATGAGGTTGTTTCTCTTAATTTTGAAATGTCAAAATTAGCGGGTAGCTTGGCTCCTTGTTGTGAAAGTAAGAGGAAGTATTTGTGAGGATCTGTTGTTATGACTTTATCCATCAATTTTTGAAATTTTGGATCTTGTAAGCATTTATCAAGTTCTTCTTGGTGTATTTCTTCCTCTCCATCACTAGAAGAGTGTACACTACTATTTGTGTAATCCATTTCTTTTCTTCTTTTGGCTTGAGACCTAGTTTCAACCATACAAAAGTGTGATATGAATGAAGTTGGATGAGAGACTTGTAGATATGAGTGATGTTTTTGATAGTGGTGCAGGAGCACCTAGATGTCTAAGTTTTGGTTAATGTTCAAGGTGTTTTGTTTGGTCTAGTAAGGTCTTTGAGACCATCTTAATGTTGTTATGAGGCTTGAAAGCCATATTTGTAATGGACTATGTCCAAATAACTAGAATCTACTTTGGTTATGTTATTAGTCCTAGGTAGGACAGTCTTGTAGTCATAGGTAGTTTGCATTAGTCATATAGGACAGTCATTTAAGTCATTTTTAATCTTCATATTTGTAAGCCTTTAGAGGCATGTCCAAGGTTGGAAAGATGTCAACACCTTGTCTTAGGTTCTCCACATGTTAAAATGCTTCTAAACATAAAGTAGTCAGTGAAAGGACAGTTTCTAAAAATAGTTTCAAGACAGTTGCTATATGCTGCAGTTACAAATCAAGGAAAAGCACAATGGTGGGGCAGTTTTCTTAGACCCCCAAATGATTTCATGCAAGTTTTGAGGCTTATTTGAAGCCAAGAAGGTTCCCACTAGAGAAGACATTCATTTGATTGGAAAGAAATAACAAAAAAGACAACTGTTTTCTATTTTTTCTATTTTTTCTAATTTTTCCTTGCTGTTACCAGGTCGTACCCGTGACTGTACATATTTATCATTGCCCAAGTTTGTAATGGATGGAAAGGGGTGTGAAGTAGCTTTGATTTGAGTTTTTTTTGGAGTCTTGACATTGATCTAGATGAAAGATATCACTGGTTTTCCCAAAAACTACTTTTTTAAATTGTTGTCCCCATAAGTTATTTGCTATTTTTTTGAGAAATCCGTACTTGTACGACCTAAAGGTGATTGGTGTCTAATTTGGTTGGTTAGTGTGGAGAGTTACTTTTCATTTGAAATTGGTTTGGGCCCTTGACACCCTTGTATATCTCTGCACTCCTTTGTTTGAAAGTGGGTCTAAAAACCTAGGTTAGGGCTTCTTTTGAATAAACCAATGGAGATCTCCCCATTCCATTGATTTTTTTGTTTCTACTCAATGGAATGGGTTGTAAGATAGTTGGTCCTTAGGCTTGTGAAGGTTGCAGGGGTAGGAGGAGGTGTAGGATGGAGTTTACCATGAAAGAGACCCTGTAGAACCATGTGTAAGAAGTTCATGAAGGACAACAGCAACTAGGTATGTTTGATAAGCCATTGTTCTACCTATGGAGGCATTAGGGTAAATGCATGTTATAGGTTTGGCAAGTGGCATTGGGATTGTGTTTGTGTAGAGGGAGATCATCGCAAGGTAGATGTTGTGACTATCTTAGAAAGGCAAAATGAATACTGCTGTCCTGCAGGTCTGGGTAGAGGAGTTGAAGGAATGTTGATTGGAGTTAGGCACCTTGAGATAGGTGTTTGGAAGTTTACTCCCTTCATATTATGAACATGCAAAGTGTTGTGAAAGCCCTGCATCATGAGAAGTTGTGAAACAAATGAACCTTGAGAGACTGTCTTTGAAGTCTTGAAGACTGTTGTCCTGCTGTCCTAGTGCTCTGCATCATTTGTGGTATCAGAGCCACTAGTAGATCCTTGAGAGTGTAGTGGATCTTGTGAAGAGGATAAGGGTTGAGAGAGTTGTGAAGATGCCTCCAAAGAACCAGATGGCAAGAGAGAATTCTGAGTTGAGAGAAGCCTTAGAGGCTAGAGAAAAAGAGTTGAGGGACAGAAGAGAATAGGATGCTATAAGGGACAGAGAGTTGAGGCAAGTGAGAAGAGAGAATGCAACAATCTTGGCTAGATTAGAAGCATTGGAGAAGAATCCTAGAAAGGATGAACAAGAAGGTTCAAAAGGAGATGAGGATGCTGATGAGAATCCTCCTGAGGATGAGTTAGATGCTAAAGAGAAGAAGTTTGTGAGATTGCTAAAGGCAGTCCAAGGAAGTGGCACAAAGGCAAACATAGAGTTACCTATCTATCAGGAGAAGATGGATAGTGAAGAGGTATTAGGGTGGATAGATGCCCTGGAAATTTTTTTTGAGTATGAGGAGATGAGTGATAAGAAGAAGATCAAGTTTGCAAAAACAAAACTGAGAGGAATAGCACTTACCTGGTGGAGTAGTGTGCAGACAAAAAGAATGGCTAGAGGTGCATCAAGAATCACTTCTTGGAGTAGGATGAAGGATATGATGAAGGACCAATTCCTTCCATCTGATTACTCCATTCAGACAAAGAGGATGAGGCAAAATCTAAAGTAGAAGGACATGGATGTTATGTACTATACTGAGCAATTTCATAAGCTTAGTATTAGAGGTGGATTGGAAGATGAAGAAGAGAAAGTGGAAAGATACCTTAATGGGCTTAGGTGTAACTTGCAGGATGATATTGGGTTGGCAGTACCAAAAACACTTGGAGAGTGTTTTCAGTTAGCCATCAGGGCTGAAGAGAGAGTGAAGAGGAAGTAAGAAAGGCAAGGAGGTAATAGAAGAGGAAACAGAGGTAGGGGCAGACCTACTAATGAAGTTTAGAACAGCAATGAGAAGGGTAAGGAGTTGTCTACAGAACAGAGAGGTGGATATAGAGGTGGAGGTAGATTTGGATTAGGTAGAGGAGTGTTCATAGGCAGATGTTATCACTGCAATGAGGTGGGACACACATCTTTCAACTGTCCTAAGAAGGATGGTGTTGACAAGACCAAGGATAGAAGAGTTCACTTGGCACAAGAGGAGGAGAAGCCAGAAGAACCAGAAATGTCGTTAGCCTCTCCAATGATGGTTGGAGAAATGCTCATGGTGGAGAAAGGTAAAATGTAGCAACCACCACAGGTATCTATTTTAAGAACTAATTGTTTAAGCCGTGGAAAGATATGCAAGTTGATTGTAGATTTAGGTTCTCATGATAATCTAGTTTCTTGGGAAATGGTGCACAAGTTGGGATTGAAAACTTTTGATCATCCTAGTCCTTACAATGTCACTTGGGTGAGTCAAGAATAGCAGGTAATGGTTACTAAGAAGGCATATGTTGATTTTACAATTGGTCCATATCAGGACTATGTTTTGTGTGATGTTATTCCTATGACATGTGGGCATATAATCTTGGGTAGGCCATGGCAGCATTTGAGAAGGACAATTCATGATGGGTATACTAATACCTATGTGGTGCACAAAGATGGTAAGAAGTTCAAACTGATACCTTTACCTTGTGAAGAGAAGAAGGAACATGTTGTTATTTGTTTTGGAGAGAAACTATAGTTGAGTATGCAGGTTAAGGATGATGGGAAGCAACAGGAACAATTGCAACAACAGAAGGTGGATGACAGTCCTAGAGAGCAACAGGCTTGGGACTTGAGTTATGTCAAGATTGGGGACATTGATTGCCCTATAAGGAGTCAGAAGAAGGAAGGAAAATAGTAGATGGCATAGGGAGGAATGAATCAGAACCTCCAGATGGGAAGAGCAGCAGCAAGGTCCTAGACAAGGACATCAAAACAAGTTTTATGGTTCTAACAATATTTACAGGAGCCATGCAGGTTGGAGAAGGAGAAAGATAACTCTAGGAGAGTTCATGTTTCCTACTCAGAGGAACATTCCTACAAGATGGAAGAATGGTTGGAGTAGATCCCCTAACTCTTGGGACAAGAGTTTTCATCATGCCGGGGAGTATGGTGCAGGAGCACCTAGATGTCTAAGTTTTGGTTAATGTTCAAGGTGTTTTGTTTGGTCTAGTAAGGTCTTTGAGACCCTCTTAATGTTGTTATGAGGCTTGAAAGCCATATTTGTAATGGACTATGTCCAAATAACTAGAATCTACTTTGGGTATGTTATTAGTCCTAGGTAGGACAGTCTTGTAGTCATAGGTAGTTTGCATTAGTCATATAGGACAGTCATTTAAGTCATTTTTAATCTTCATATTTGTAAGCCTTTAGAGGCATGTCCAAGGTTGGAAAGATGTAAACACCTTGTCTTAGGTTCTCCACATGCTAAAAAGCTTCTAAACATAAAGCAGTCAGTGAAAGGACAATTTCTAAAAACAGTTTCAAGATAGTTACTATATGTTGTAGTTACAAATCAAGGAAAAGCACGATGGTGGGGCATTTTTCTTAGACCCCCAAATGATTTCATGCAATTTTTGAGGCTTATTTGAAGCCAAGAAGGTTCCCACTAGAGAAGACTTTCATTTGCTTGGAAAGAAATAACAAAAAGACAATTGTTTTCTATTTTTTCTGCTTTTTCTGACTTTTCCTTACTGTTACCAGGCCGTACCCACGACTGTACAGATTTATCATTGCCCAAGTTTGTAATGGATGGAAAGGGGTGTGAAGTAGCTTTGATTTGAGTTTTGTTTGGAGTCTTGACATTGATCTAGATGAAAGATATCACTGGTTTTCCCAAAACTATTTTTTAAAAATTGTTGTCCCCATAAGTTATTCGCTATTTTTCTGAGAAATCCGTACTTGTACGGCCTGAAGGTGATTGGTGTCTAGAATGGTTGGTTAATGTGGAGAGTTACTTGTCATTTGCAATTGGTTTGGGCCCTTGACACCCTTGTATATCTCTACACTCCTCCTTTGCTTGAAAGTGGGTCTGAAAACCTAGGTTAGGGCTTCTTTTGAATAAACCGATGGAGATCTCCCCAGTCCATTGATTTTTCTATTTCTACTCAATGGAATGGGTTGTAAGATAGTTGGTCCTTAGGCTTGTGAAGGTTGTAGGGGCAGGAGGAGGTGTAGGATGGAGTTTACCATGAAAGAGACCCTGTAGAACCATGTGTAAGAAGTTCATGAAGGACAACAACAACTAGGTATGTTTGATAAGCCATTGTTCTGCCTATGGAGGCATTAGGGTAAATGCATGTTATAGGTTTGGCAAGTGGCATTGGGATTGTATTTGTGTAGAGGGAGATCATCCCAAGGTGGATGTTGTGACTATCTTAGAAAGGCAAAATGAATACTACTATCTTGCAGGTCTAGGTAGAGGATTTGAAGGAATGTTGATTGGAGTTAGGCACCCTGAGATAGGTGTTTGGAAGTTTACTCCCTTCATATTATGAACATGCAAAGTGTTGTGAAAGCCCTACATCATGAGAAGTTGTGAAACAACTGAACCTTGAGAGACTGTCTTTGAAGTCTTGAAGACTGCTATCCTACTGTCCTAGATGCTCTGCATCAGATAGGATGTAGTTTGGGGTGATAGATTGGATTGAAAGTGTTGGTGATAAGATGTTCTAAAGGTGGTGTTTTTTATCTTTGTTTCAAACCATAGTCTTGAGCTAGGGTGTATATCTATCAAAGTGTTGATCCAAAGTAAGTCAAATAGGGATGATAGAAATCACTATTGATGTAGACTAACCTTGTCAAGATGTTTAGTGTAGTTTCTAGATAGAGGATGATTGATCCTGATAGGGAAACTAACCAAATTGTTTGTTTGAATAAGAAGATCTCAATGGCACCTTTGGGAAAATTTGTTTTTGTTTGATTTTGGAAAGGCTAGATATGGGATGTAAGTGAAATGTTTTGAAAATGGATATGGGACATGTTTTTATGGTTAAAATGATTTCTCAAGTGAATTCTAAGTAGAAATGGGTATCCAAAACTATTTTTTTTTCTTATCAAAACCTTAGGAATAGCTTACTGTTATGGATGTGTAGTTTTAGATGCGCAGGAACAGGTGTAAATGCACAGTTCTGTTGATTATATGCATAGTTTTGAATGCGTGGTTCTGTTGTTTGAATGCGCAGTAATGTTGGATGTGCAACATGATTTTTTAAATACATAGCAGGATGGTTTACATGCATGATAGAAGTATATGTGCAACAAGATTTATCAGATGCGCAATAGGAAGTTGCAAATGCGCAGGTCTGCTTAGATAAGTCTATTTATTTATCAAGTTTTGCTTGTTTTTGGCACATTTTTCAAGATAACCTATTATTTTTCTTGTGATGATTTTCTTTGTTTTTAGGAAAGAAAACACAACGGACAGTACAATTTGATGTTTGTTTGTGACATTTTAGTGTTTAACACAAATTTGAAGACATGTACAATCCTAGGTTAGAAAGGATACTACTTGTTGAATCCCAACTTGGATTTCTCTAGCCATGTAAACAAAGCAGACATCTAGAAACTTGGTGGCACTGGCTCCCCCTTACATGGCACACACTTCTCTGGCACACCAATTTTTATTCCCCCAAAGAGGAATTTATGTCTCTACACATGAATAGTGAATATGTTGGGCGGCTTTGGAGGTCCGACCTCTTGCATCAATAAGTAAAGGGATTTTGGCCTCTAAAAATAAATGGTTCTTAGTAACTTTAAGGGATTAATGCCTTGTGAGCATGCGGCAAGCTACTAAAAGCTTTGACCAATCCTACTAAGAGTATCAAATACTTCACACAATGTGAAAATTATTTTCACAATGTTAGTACACCTCTTTTCTATTTGACACCGTAAGGCAAGGCTGATGTTGGTTAGGACTTGGCTTTCACCTTATCCCATTTATATAGCGAGTCAAAGGAAAGTTCTGCTTAAGGTTGTCCCTTTTGGATGAAGCACAATCCAAAAGTAGGCCTTGCTAAAGGGTAAACAAGAAATGATAGATGAGTCTATCATTTTGATCACCCAAGATGTTGCAAAGGGAGAACATATGCCTATCACCTTTTCAAGCACAACAAACACTTGTTTATTTACCGCCTAGATTAAGCTAAGTGTGACTAATCTAACAACACAAGATGCCATATTTGCATGATAGCATAAAAGGAAAGATAGTCAAATTTAGCCTCTTAATTAAACTACGTGATGATTTGTATGCAATATTGGATGAAATTACTTGCCCCTATTTATGCTACGTTTAGATTGTATGTAGGATTGTATGCAAGATTGTCTAATTAACCACCTAATTTAGACTATGTGATGATTTGTATGCAAGATTGTATGAAAAATTTGTCCAATTAACCTCCTAATTTAGACTATGTGATGATTTGTATGCAAGATTGTATGATTACTCCTATTTTAAACTAGGTGCCACTATATTAACAATGCAAGAGTAAATGATGTCTAAACCAAAGCCCTAAACCTTCCAAAACCAATTGCCAATAGTTTGAATACACTTCTTCAATGATCAATGATAGATGCAATAAAGTTAGTATCAAACATTATCCAAAAACCTATGCTAAACTTGACAGAAATTTGGATGTGTAAGAATAGACAACAGATGCACATCAGAATTAATCAAATGCGCAACATAATTTATACACACAGTAAGAAGTGTCAGATGTGTAGCAGAATGTGGCATATGCGCAGAGCTAGTAATTTTCTTCATAGATGTGTAAGACTGGAACTCGAATGCATAGAAATGACTTGTTATGATTGTAGGTACACCAAAAACTCAAATTTGGAACTTAAATTCAGGGCAAGGCCCCATGGTGGGTGCCAAAATGTGATTGATAATTTGAAACAACTATAAGTACCTAATAAGATACAACAATTAATTTAAATTCCTACTCAAATTCAATTCACTAATGAAACTAAGAAAAATATAGAAAACATGAATTATACCTTGCAAACTGATTTATCCTTTTCGTTCCATTGTCTCCTATCTTCTCAATGATCTTTTTGATAATGATATTGCTCTCAGAATTATACTTCTTTACTTTTCAAGATGACAATGAGGTGAATGGAATTGTGGATTCAAATGCAATGTAAATAATCCTTCAATGCAACTAAGATAATGATGAGGATTTTTCTATTGCCATGATATTGATAATGATGAGATATGAGGATAATGATATGCAGCTAAATGAGATTATGATATTGATATGCAAATGGGGGGCCAAAGGCACGCTTGTATACTTGATGGAATTTATGTAGCATGTAAGTACTATAGATCTTGTGATTGATAAAAATGAAGGCGAAGAGCTTGCTTTTATAGGCCAAGGAGAGGTCCAATCCAAGTGTCAAAAGATCCATGATGGAGAATAAGTCTTGTCGCATGTATGGTCAAGATCAAATTGGTTGGGATGAGGGAGATAAAGGTGGAAGATGTTCCTACTATGATGACAAGGTAGAGTAATACATGGAACCATAAGCCACATGCCATGATGCTCAGAAGGACCAATAAGATAAAGGTGGGAGACCATGAGAAGAACATGGAGGAAGGAGTCTTTGGCTGTTGGAATGTGAGAGGGAATATAGGAGTTAGGAGACAAGTGTCTTTGACCATGTTTGATGGTTGGGAAGAAATAGGGCACATGAATGAGGGGATAAATGACTAATTAAATATTAAGAATATTTAATTATTGGAGCAACATGATGAGATGTCCAATGATGTGGAAGATGACATGGATGAGTGATGTAGATTTTAGACATAGGACTTTGTCTTAGAGGAAATAATTAAATAATTTAGGATTATTTAATTAGAGATGATATTAGAGGAATTTAAGATATTTAATTGTTAGAAGAATATGATGAATGTGAAACAAATAAATAAATTAGTGTATTTATTTATTGATAGAGGAATAAGAATAAAATAAATATAAAATATTTATTTAATTCAACTCGATCCATTTTTAGGTGTATACATATGTGATTATGGATCAGAGGATGCTTGTGATACAGGCATTATAGAGGATGATCCACACTTTCAGGACTATGCCATACATGGGAAGGAGGCCACACAAGGGTAGAAGCATGCACATGACACATCCATATTGGATGATATTGTATTGACATATGACTTGTTGGATAGTACATTTGGTATTGATTCACAGATAAATTTTTAAAAGGTTTTTGCAATTTATTATTTTTGTATTTGAAATCTCTAATTAAATATATTAATAGCTATTATAAGTCAAAATTAATGTAAGTAATTGTATGCATTATGAAATTCTAGGGTCAAAGTACTCATCCTACATCTGTCAGTCGTCCACTACAAGGTTACGAGAGGAGGTCAAGTCAACAGGTATACAATTTACATAACAAGATAGTAAATATAGTACATGTAAACTTCTTCTCATTGTTTAGGGGAAAATTGGATTTGTTAATGTTCTAATGTTTAGATGCTTAAATCCTCCTTTTCACCTTACATTCAAGGATCCAGGGTTGAGTGATGAGCACTGTCATACCCTAGGCCACTTGCAGATGTAGGGAAACTTGGATTAGGGAATTTAATTATTAATTTTCCTTCTCTTATGTCCAATTAACCATTAAAACCCTAATTATGCAAATATGGCAACAAATTGATGAAAGACAGAAAAAGCTCTTGTAGACAAGAATAAAATATCAAATCACAGAACACCTTTTTTCGCGGTTCCAAAGTGAAACAGTCGGGGACACTGGAGCAGGGACCCAAGTCCAAGGTACCTACTTTTTGCAGAATCCAAACCTCCTTCTGACACTAATTAGCCATGTAACTTTTGTTTTCAGAGATCTATCTGCAGAGGACACTAGAGCAAGCGCCCAAGTCCTGGAAGTGCTCCTTTGTCCAACCTTTCTTTAGAGCCTGAATCCTTGATACTTGCCAACCCTTCCTACAACTCCACTTTTCCCAAATGCGACACCTGTAACCTGCAATCACAAGACTTGGTTTGGGGGTTGTGGTGTTTAGAGGCTTGCCTCAGTCAAGCCCCAGAGGACACTTAAGTCTCTGAACACCGTTGTCAGATGAAAGAGTGTGTGCCCTTGTGAGGCAGAGACAAAAACCAAAGGAATCAATGATGAAAACACAATATTATGTCACCTTGTAGTGAAGTTCTCATGGAGGAAGATGCTCTTCATGCCATGAGGAAATTGATGCTCAAATCTGCAAATATCAACACAAAAAACATACAAGTTTGCTCTTGTAACACAATAGAAGTCTTGAATCACTTTGAGAACACTTGAACATCACAATTGCTATCTAATTGAGATCTAGTTTACAAATTAATGCCTAAGCATGCTTATATATGCAACTGCATGCACTCCTACCAAGATTTTAAAAATCAAAACTTACCGTGTCAGCAAAAGGACCTAATAACAGTCATAAACTAACACCTGGAAATTAGGGCTGCCCCAAAATAGGGAAGGACTAGGGCGTGGGCACCGAAGTCCTCCCTCCTATTTTGGGTAGGGTACAGCTCAAGGGGTCCACCTAGGTCCAATTTTCCATGGAACCTAGGTCTCATCCCATTGGGATGCCAAAATATGAAAATAAATGTCCTAAATGCATACTAAAGACCCGGGAGCTAAACCGTATGAGGGAAAAGCCCCCAAGGGGACATTTTCTGATGTTACATTTAGCCCCCACTTTAATGTATGTATAAACATGAGGCCAATACATGCATTAAAGTAAGGTCACAAACACAGCAAACACATCAAGCATAGAGAAGACACACCAATCACATAGGAGATAGTAACAGGCACGCAAAACACGGAGAAGACAATCAATGTATAGAAAACACATTAATGCATGGAAGACATAAATGATATCTTTCCTTTTCTTTTTCTCATATATATGAAATGCAAATGTAAGTACTAGAAAGTAAACAAACCTCCCATAATATAGGATGCACTACCTTAAGGTGTAGGTCTCTGTATAAATGGGGCAACACACATGCAATACACGCAAAACCTCCCAAAATGTAGGAAGCACTACTCGAAGGTGCTGGTCTTTGCATATGGGGCGACAAACACACCATACAAAACAAGCACACCAAAACACACACACTTGAATACACAGAGAAAACTTGACAGACAAACGATGGAGTGTACCTATTTCTAGGCTCAACACCATCTCAGGCACATTACAGGCACACACCGACAATTGGGTTTCACCACAACAATCACTAAAAACATGCTTAAGGGTTGAGTCAGTCACAGAACTGCTCCCCACCTTCACAGAGGACTTTTGAAAATGATAGGATGATGTAATTTGCTCCAAGAAATACACCATCCCCACCTCCGCAGAGGGCTTAAGAAAAAGGATATGCGCGATATCCCGCCTTCGCAAAGGGCTTACATGATTGATTGATTGATTGCAAGCAAGCTCAGGATGCATGATGCACTACTCTAGGGTGCAAGTCTCTACATCTGAGGTCAAACACATTGCTAACGTCTATAACAGATAGCTTACCTTATATATTCCCCCACCTTAAGGTGGTTGATATTAGTTATCGATATCAAGCACATTAAGGTAGGAAGAAAACGCACAAGGGAACACTGACTTTTGCAAAGCCCATGCCCCCCAGAGGTGACATGTACTTTATGATCACCAAATGTTCCCATAAACACATCCCTGCAAGAAACATGTTAGTGTCTAGAACATCATGATAAACAACAAAATCAATGCATATGATTAACCACACACAAAGCCAAGGTTATACAATGAATTCAGAGTTTGAGGATAACCATGGACTATATCACGAAGCTCTCTGAATCGAGTACCGCCAAGGCCAAATTCAAAGGCAAACAAAGGTGCATGGAGCAACAGTATTGTTAAGGTTTGTAAATGTGATAGAAACATCATTAAATTATGAGTGCTTCCACTAGACAAGTGTCGGATAAGATATACAACCCTATCATCATATTAGGAACTAAGTCCATTTTTTTATTGCTCTCGAAAGGGACACTAGGTCCGCATCAGTATAAATGTTTGTCGTCATCCGCCTGCTAGATGGAAACACTAGAGGAAGGGAAACAATTAATAAGAGAAGAGAAATAAGTGTCTTAGGGACAGTCACGTAGGAGGCTACCCATAGGTCACCAACCATGATGCTATGTCCATAAGACACAACACACAACAATGAAATCAGAGCGAGAAATATAGAAGAATGATGATACAAATAGAAGAAGGTCACAACAGAGGTGGTCTCCTGGTATCCCAAACCCTACGAAAGAATCCTAGGTCATTCCAGGAGGCCTAAAGAACACCTAACACATCACGGGGGAAGCACATCATGAGAGAGATAAAGGGTTAAAGATACTTACCTGTAGGGCCCCTGTCGGGCTAGAGATTGTCTATAAGCAAATCATCATCGTCATCTTCCCACTCCCTAATGTTGGAGGATAGTGGGACATATGGTACCATAGCCAAATTCATATCTTGTTCATCATTTTGTTCATCATTAGGATCATCTTTGTTAGGTTGAATGTTGGGATTGATGTTTTCTTGTTGAGAGGCAAGGTAAGCTCGTCGTCTTCTCTTTCTCCCTTTTGCAAGTTTACGTTGTTGTATTTTACGACTCAGTTTTTGTAACATAGGGCTTTGCTTTGTTATGGATTTTTGTGTTGTAGAGGAGGAAGCACCAAGATCAAAGGTCCTTTGTCTAGGTGGAATGTCTTGTTGAAGCTTACTAGCATTCCTTATTCTCTATCCTCTTAGTGATGTCCAAATTACTTGAATATTCAAACAAAGGAAGAACATTAAAGGTCCTCTCTTCCTTATTGAAATTCAAGGTGTACGAACAATCAACTAAAGGAAGAAGTTTGGTAGGAGGATCCACAGAGGTATGAATTTGATTATTGTTAAATGAATGCTTATTTTCTACCCATGGAATGTTCTTTGTTAAAGGGAGCTCTTCATTCACAAATGCTTCATCTTGGCTAGGGAGAGCAGTGGAATTACTAAAGCTATCCCTAGTCTTCTCATTTGAGTGTTCAGTTATAGGGGAAGTAGGATAACTTATGTGATCATCATCATCCTTTTCCTTGCTACTCATTGAGAAGAGCTCAATTAAGCTTTCTAATATCGTAGGGTGTTCACTCATGAGGGTTAAAAATTGGTCAAAATCAAGGTTTTTGATAAATGCATGCAAAGATACCATTGAAAAATGACATGAAGGTTCCATTTTAATGTAATATCAGATTTTGAGAAGCTTTTCAAATTGATGCAAAAGATAAGTGCAAAACTATATGTAAAAATAGCCTTAAATGCTTGATTTTTTGATACTTTTTCAATGCAAATGAATGAAACAAAGGATGTTGTAAGAATTTCAGTCAAGGGAAGTAAGTTATATGTCTGATATCAGTTCAAAACAGAAATATAATCACCCTCAACACACTCTTGATGCAAATCTAAAACAATGCCAAGTCAAAATATAGTGAAAATATGTCAAAATAGGCACTTTTTTCACCAAAATTCAATGCAAAAGAGCATAACAAAGGGTGTTGTGAGGAAAATGATGTTGGAAAAAAAATAATATCAGTAATAACAGCCACTTTGTGCCAAAATACCCAACACAACATGCTTTTAGTGCCACCTAAGGTAAAACCCTAGTGAAAATATAGCAAAATATGCAATTTTTCATGGTTTTTCAACTCCAAGGCCTAGCAAAAGGGGTGTTGTAATGAATTTCAGGAGGTGTAAAAAATAAAATCAATGATATTAGTCACCTCAATCCATAAAATTTTTCACAACACGCTTGGAGTGCAAACTAGGTCAAACCCTAGGGCAAAAATAGCTAAAATATGTAGTTTTTCACCGAATTTTCAATACAAGAGCCCGTTAAAATGGTGTTGTGAAGATTTTTATGAGGGGAAGAAAATGATTACCATGATAATAGAAAAATAATACCAAAATACCTTTCACAACACGCCTACGGTGCAAGTTTGGAGAGTCGATAAGGCCAAATTTAGTGAAAATTATTGTTTTTGAAGCCCTAGGTTTGAGATCTTGTGATAAAGCTTTGAAGTCTAATTTATGATTAAATTGACTTAATCTCAGATCTGAAAATGATTTTCAATCCTTAACATGCAAAATGCCCATGCAAATTTAATGAAAATGCGTCAAAATTACTAGTTTTTGTTAAAATTTTCTATGTAAAAATGCAAATATTTTAAATCTAAATGCAAATTCACACTAAAATGCAAGACTAAAGCCAAATTCAAATTTTAATGAGCCTCTAGAATCAGTAGAAAAATCTGATAAAAGATTTTGCCTACTAACCCTAGATTTTGGAATTACTAGGTTATATAAAATTGTCAAAATTTCCACAAAACCCTAGCAATTAAATGATGAAAATGTAATGCAAATTTTTGAATTTTTGGATTTTTCTGTATTTTATATCAGATCTGATGCAAAAATCATGAATTAGGAAAATTTAGGAAGAAAATATGCAATTTACTAAGCCAAACAATGCAATTTTTTGTATTTTTAAAAATTTTCAAAATTTTCTCAATGCAATGAAATGAATGAATGAAATCAATCTAAATCTGAAGACAAACACTTAGAAAGTTGCAATTTAAGTCCAAAAACATGGGTTCACCAAAATGTTTAGGGGAAAATTGGATTTGTTAATGTTCTAATGTTTAGATGCTTAAATCCTCCTTTCAACCTTACATTCAAGGATCTAGGGTCGAGTGACGAGCACTATCATATCCTAGGCCACTTGCAGATGTTGGGAAACTTGGATTAGGGAATTTAATTTTTAATTTTCCTTCTCTTATGTTTGATTAACCTTTAAAACCCTAATTATGTAAATACGGCAACAAATTGACGAAAGATAGAAAAAGCTTTTGCAGACAGGAATAAAATATCAAATCATAGAACACCTTTTTTTAGGGTTCCAAAGTGGAATAGTTAGGGACACTGGAGCGGGTGCCCAAGTCCAAGGTACCTACTTTTTCACGGAATCCAGACCTCCTTCCAACACTGATCAACCCTATAACTTCTATTTTTAGAGATCTGTTTGCAGAGGACACTAGAGTGAGTGTCCAAGTCCTAGAAGGACTCCTTTGTCCAACCTTTCTTCATATCCCAAATCCTTGATGCTACCAACCCTTCCTACAACTCCACTTTTCCAAAATGTGACACCTATAACCTACAATCACAAGACTTGGTTTAGGGGTTGTGGTGTTTAGAGGCTTGCGTCAGTTAAGCCCTAGAGGACACTTAAGTCTTTGAACACCATTTTCAGATGAAAGAGTGCGTACCCTTGTGAGGCAGAGGCAAAAACTAAAGGAATCAATGATGAAAACACAATATTATGTCACTTTGTAGTGAAGTTCTCATGGAGGAAGATGCTCTTCATGCCATGAGGAAATTGATGCTCAAATTTGCAAATATCAATACACAAAACATACAAGTCTGCTCTTGCAACACAATGGAAGCCTTAAATCACTTTGAGAACACTTGAACATCACAATTGCTATCTAATTGAGATCTAGTTTACAAATGAATGCCTAAGCATGCTTATATATGCAACTACAAGCACTCCCACCAAGATTTTAAAAATCAAAACTTACCATGTCGGCAAAAGGACCTAATAATGGTCATGAACTGACACCTAGAAATTAGGGCTACCCCAAAATAGGGTAGGACTAGGGCGCAGGCATCTAATTCCTCCCCCCTATTTTGGGAAGGGTACAACTTAAGGGGTTCACCTAGGTCCAATTTCCCATGGAACCCAGGTCTCATTCCATCTGGATGCCAAAATATGAACTAAAATGTGCTAAATGCATACTAAAGACCCGGGAGCTAAACCTTATGAGGGAAAAGCCCCCAAGGGGACGTTTTCTAACGTTACAGTCATATATGAATGTCAATATTATTTAGTGATGATTTGATGATGAATAGGTGGATGTCAGAGCTTCACCCTCAGCAGGAGTAAGTTGGGCCAGATATAGAGGCAATTTCACTAAGGTAGATTTTACCATTTCTAATCATTATGCATTTAAATGATGTTTTGTAGATTTTGGTCAAATAACCTTTAACTCTATTTTCAGTTGATGACAGGGCTTGAGACACCTCCTCATATTCATCAATCAATGGAGATGGGCATTATTGTAGCTATTTTATCTGCAAATCCTTTGACTGAGGTAAGAGCCAGTAACATGTAGATGCCATTATGTGTTTCTTGTTTTATCTCACGTCATTTAATGTACATAAATAATATTCAAGTTTACTCAATTTTATTTCTTCATGCTTCTCATAGGAGGTTAGAACTCCAACCAATGTAGCTACCAATGATGAGAGATAACAAATGATCGAGAGGGATCACCAGCTTGTGGTAAGTGATTGATTACTTATGTGATGTTGTATATAATTTCATGTTTCTATATTAATGTAGGTATTGTTTGATTGTATTAATAGGTAGAGCTTTAAAAATCTCTATCGAAGAGGTCTAGTTGGTAGACAAGAGAGGATGAGTCATTGATTGATTCTCTTTTTTCATGGCTAAGAAAGGGTCACTAATTATTTCGTAGCACTCCATAGCATATTGTATTTTGGTACATTTTAAAGTATGCCTATATGCCGATTTGTAAACACACTTTTCTATTTTTTTATGTATATTGTTGTATAAATGCCTATATGGCTTTATATATACACTATATGTTATTTTCATGACATTATGTATATGAGATTTTACATTATATATGATGATCAATTATGGTTACAAGATAGATAATGTATCATGCTTAAAATTTTTGATATTGTGTACGTGTTCTTCTATGTTCCTTGAAATGATATTATGTTCACTTAGTTTCAATATATGTTTTAGAGTATTTGATTAATTTAATTTTTTGAGAGCATGCTTGCAAAATACATTTTATGCATATCCTACAATCATGGCATTCCATGAGACTACATTTTGTTGATGCATCATGTCAAACAACTCACATACCTTGTCTATGCTTCCACATTTTGCATACATGTCTCCTTGGGCATTTGAAACCACAACATCTAACAAAATTCCCATATCCATTATGCTTTGATGGATGTCCATACCCTATTCCAAAGATCCCATTTTGGAATTTACACCCACTAATTGCTTTTCTTTTCTAAAGCCTTATCAACAAATCCATTTTATGCATATTTTACAATTATGACATTCCATGAGACCACATTTCTTTGAGGTATCATGTCAAATAGTTCACTTGCCTTGTCTATGCTTCCACATTTTGCATACATGTCTTCTAGGGCAATTTCAACTACAACATCTGTCAAAATTCCCTTATCCTTTATGCTTTGATGGATGTCCATGTACTGTGTTCCAAAGATCTCAGTTTGGCATAGGAAGAGAGGATGCAATCAAAGGTTGTGGAATTTGGCTTTACACCTGCCAATTGCTTTTTCTTGAAAGTTTCTAAAGCCTTATCAACAAATCCATTTTGTCCATATTCTATAATCATGGCATTCCATGAGACTACATTTCTTTGAGGCATCATTTTGTGCAACTAAAAACATTTGATAAAATTCCTATATGCTTCCATAATTTGCATACATATTTGTTGTACTAGACTCTTTTTGTATACATCTCATAACAATCATGATATTGAAACTACTAGATTTGATATAAGAATTACTAGATTTGATATGATAATTTTAGATAATTTCTCATCTTACATATTAAACATGCAAGATACATGTTCAAAATGATAAAAGTTATGATGTTTTTCATTAAATCAAATATAGTTATTTATGTATTAATGATCAAAGACATGTTTGTGTTTTTACCTATTTTGTTATCTAGTTTATGCAAAAAAAATTGTCATCCACAACCCAAATTCACCTAACGTTGCATTTGGAAATGTAAATAGGTGTACAACGTAAATGCAAGTATGTTTCAATATCATATACTCCATGTTTCAATATCATATCCTCATTACACCATCTCTAGGTCTAGCATACCCTCATTTCACCTAGTTTCTAAAGCCTTATCAATGTTCCCATTTTGTGCATATCTTGCAATCATTACATTCCATGATATGTCATGTCAAATAGTTCACTTACCTTGTCTATGCTTCCACATTTTTCATATATGTCTTCTAGGGAAGTTGCAACTACAACATCCATAGAAATTTCCATATCCTTTATGCTTTGATGGATGTCTATGTACTATGTTCCAAAGATTTTAGTTTGGCATTGGCAGAGAGGATGTAGTCAAAGATTGTGGATTTTAGATTTACACCCGCCAATTGCTTTGGTTGAAATTTTCTAAAGCCTTATCAACAAATCCATTTTGTGCATATCTTACAATCATTGCATTCCATGAGACCACATTTCTTTGAGGCATCATGTCAAACAATTCACTCACCTTTTCTATGCTTCCACATTTTGCATACATGTCTCCTATGGTAGTTACAACTACAACATCTGACAAAATTCCCATATCCTTTATGCTTTGATGGATGTCCATGCACTTTGTTCCAAAGATATCAGTTTAGCATTGGCAAAGAGGATGCAGTCAAAGGTTGTGGATTTTAGCTTTACACCCACCAATCACTTTTTCTTGAAAGTTTCTAAATCCTTTTCAACAAATCCATTTTGTGCATTTCCTACAATCATGGCATTCCATGAGACTACATTTCTTTGAGGCATCATGTCAAATAGTTCACTCACCTTTTCTATGCTTCCACATTTTTCATACATGTCTCCTACGGTAGTTACAACTACAACATCTAACAAAATTCCTATATCCTTTATGCTTTGATGGATGTACTTTTACCATGTTCTAAAGATCTCAGTTTAGCATTGACAGAGAGGATGCAGTCAAAGGTTGTGGATTTTAGATTTACACCCACCAATTTATTTTTCTTGAAAGTTTATAAATCCTTATCGACAAATCTATTTTGTTCATATCTTGCAATCATGGCATTCCATGAGACTGTATTTCTTTGAGGCATCATGTCAAACAATTCACTCACCTTGTCTATGCTTCCACATTTTGCATACATGTCTCCTATGGTAGTTGCAACTACAACATCTGATAAAATTCCCATATCCTTTATTCTTTGATGGATGTCCAATTATCCTGTTCCAAAGATCTCAATTTGACACTGACAGAGAGGATGCAATCAAAGGTTGTGGATTTTATCTTTAACCCACCAATTGCTTTTTCTTGAAAGTTTCTAAAGCCTTATCGACAAATCAATTTTGTGCATATCAAACAGTGTTCAATATTTGTTTATGCTAAATGATGACATCGATACTTAGTGTTGGGTTATGGAAAGAGCAGAATGAGGTATAGAGGAAGACAAAGAGATAATTAGTTCTAAAGCCTTATATCTTTGAGGTATTATGTCAAACAGTTCACTTGCCTTGTTTATGCTTCCACATTTTGCATACATGTGTTCTAGGGTAGTTACACCTACAACATCTATTGAAATTCCCATATCCTTTATGCTTTTATGGATGCCCATGTATCATGTTCCAAAGATCCCATTTTGGCACAAGCAGAGAGGATGCAGACAATCATTGTAGAATTTGGCTTTGCACCCTCATTTAACCTTCTATATGTTTGACCAATAGTGATATTTTACATTCTTCACCTCATGAGTCCAAACTGTTATCATCAACATGTCAAAGTGGGTGATTGAATGCTAGGGTAGATGTCCTTTTGGTGTCCACGTCTCTTGATCATTCTTCACTACATTAGACAGAGATAGTCTCTTAAGAGCCTGAAGACAAAAAAGGTGCCATACTTTAGACCAATTGTTCTCTCAAACTATGGCATGCAATAATTTTTCATTTGGAATGATAGATACATGTTGGGTTCATCCATAATAACCTCTCTCAGTTTCTACTAATTCAGCATCGTTTGACCGTGAGGAGAGTGGATGTATTCTTACAAAATGCTTCAGTTTCGTGAAGTGGAAAGCTGCAAGGAGTGAAATTTTGCATCCTGCACCTCGTGGGAACAAATAGGCTACACCAACCTATCAGGGTGATCAGGTGAATGCTAGGAGGGGTCTTGTTTCAATCCCTGGAAGTGGTCAAATCATTTTGGGCTACACGCTACCAACAATGTCTCTTAAGAGCCCTGAGAGGCAAAAATTATCAATCTTTGATGGGTCATTTCTAGGATTTGGTGACACCTGGGAATTTTTCATTTAGACCTACATATGCACATGGGTTCCATACACAATAACCTCTCTCAGGTTCTATGAACTCGACATCATTTGACCATGAGGAGAGTGGACACATTCTTGCAAAATGCTTCAATTTGATGTAGTGGAAAGGTGCAAGGAGTAAAATTTTGCATCTTGCACCTTGTGGGGCCTAATGAATTGCACCAAAATGTCAAGTTGGTGGGATAATTCTAGGATGGGTCTTGTTTTGTGCCCCAAGTAGCTGAATCATTGCGGGCTACACGCTACCAACAATGTCTCTTAAGAGCCCTTAGAGGCAAAAAATGCCAATCTTTGATGAGGTAGGTATAGAATTTTGTGACACTTGGGAATGTTTCTTTTGGAGCTACATATACAATTGGGGTCCATCCATAATAAGATCTCTTAGTTTCTGCAAACTCAACATCATTTGATCGTGAGGAGAGTGGATGCATTCTTACAAAATGCTTTAGTTTCATGCAGTGGAAAGGTGTAAGGAGTGAAATGTTGCAATCCACACCTCATGGGGCCGAATGGACAATGCCAATGCACTGGGGTGGTGGGTGAATGCTAGGAGAGGTCTTATTTCATGCCCCAAGTGGTCGAATCATTTCAGGCTACACACTACCAATAATGTCTCTTAAGAGCCCCGAGAGGCAAAAACTATCAATCTTTGACGGGGTAGTTCTAAGATTTTGTGACACCTAGGAATGTTTTCTTTGGACCTACATATGTACATGGGGTCCATCCACAATAACCTATCTTATTTTTTGTGAACTCAACATCGTTTGACTGTGAGGACAATGGATGCATTCTTGCAAAAAGCTTCAGTTTCATGCAGTGGAAAGGTGCAAGGAGTGAAATTTGGCATCATGCACCTCGTGGGGCTAATGGACTATGCCAACGCATCAAGATGGGTGATTTAATTCTAGGAGGGGTCTTGTTTCATGCCCCAAGTGGTCGAATCATTCCAAGCTACACGCTACATGTAATGTCTCTTAAGAGCCCTGAGAGGCAAAAATTGCCAATCTTTGACGGGGTAGTTCTGGGACACCTAAAAAAAATTTGTTTGGACCTACATATGCACATGGAGTCCATACACAATAACATCTCTTAGTTTCTACAAACTCGACATCATTTGACTGTGAGGAGAGTGGATGCATTCTTACAAAATGATTCAATTTTGTGTAGTGGAAAGGTGCAAGGAGTGAAATTTTGCATCCTGCACCTTGTGGGGCTAAACAGACTATGCCAACACATTGGGGTGGGTAGTTGAATGCTATTAGGGGTTTTGTTTCATGTCCCAAGTGGTCAAATAGTTTTGGGCTACACAATACCGACAATGTCTCTTAAGAGCTCTGGGAGGCAAAAACTACCAGTTTTTGATGGGGTGATTCTAGGATTTTGTGATAGTTGGGAATGTTTCATTTGAACCTACATATGCATGTGGGGTCCATCCATAATAACCTCTCTTAGTTTCAGTGAAATCAACATCATTTGACCATGAGGACAGTGGATGCATTCTTGTAAAAAGCATCAGTTTCATGCATTGGAAAGGTGCAAGGATCCATATTTTCAATTCTGCACCTTATGGGGCCAAATGAAATGCTACAACACATTGATGTGGGAAGATGAATTCTAGGAGAGGTCTTGTTTTGTGCCCCAATTTGTTGAATCATTCCAGATTACACATTACTGACAAAGCAACTTTGTCAGTAGTGTGTAGTCTAGGATGATTCAGTGACTTGGGGCACAAAATGATACCTCTCCTAGTTTTTTACCTGCCCACACTAACGTGTTGGCACTGTCCATTTAGCTCCATGAGGTGTAGAATGAAAAATATGGCTCCTTGCAACATTTAGCATAACCACGCAAGGAGTGAATTTTTGCATTCTGCACCTCATGGGGCTGAATGAACAATGCCAATCAATTAGCGTGGGTGGGAAAATACTAAGAGAGGTCTCATTTTATATCCCAAATGGGTGAATCATGCCAAACTACATGCTATCAACAAAGCTACTTTGCTAGTAATGTGTAGCCCAAAATGATTTGGCCACTTAGGGCACAAAAAGAGACCCCTCCTAGCATTCACCCATCCACCTTGATGCATTAGTGTAGTCCATTTGGCCCCATGAGGTGTAGGATGCAAAACTTCACTCCTTGCACCTTTCCATTGCTTGAAACTAAAGAATTTTGCAAGAATGCATCCACTGTCCTCACAGTCAAATGATGTTGAGTTCACAAAAACTAAGAGAGGTTATTGTGGATAGACCCCACATGCATATGTAGGTCCAAATGAAACATTCCTAGGTATCACGAAATACCAGAACTATCCCATCAAAGATTGGTAGTTTTTGCCTCTCAGGGCTCTTAAGAGACATTGTCGGTAGTGTGTAGCTCGGAATGATTTGGTCACTTGGGGCATAAAATGAGACCCCTCCTAGAATTCACCTACCCACCCTGATGCATTGGCGTAGTTCGTTCAGCCCCATGAGGTGCAGGATGCAAAATTTTACTCCTTGCATGGTTATGTTAAATGTTGCAAGGAGCCATATGTTTTCATTCTGCACCACATGGGGCTGAATGGACAACACCAACATGCTATTTTACTTGCCCACACTAATGTGTTGGTGTTGTCCATTCAGCCCCACAAGGTGTAGAATGAAAAATATGGCTCCTTGCACCTTTCCATTGCATGAAACTGATGTTTTTTGCAAGAATGAATCCATTGTCCTCATGATCAAATGATATTGAGTTTGTAGAAATCAAGAGAGGTTATTGTGGATGGACCCCACATTCATATGTAGGTCCAAATGAAACATTCCTAGGTGTCACAAAATCCCATAACTACCCTGTCAATGATTGGTAGTTTTTGTCTCTTAGGGCTCTTAAGAGACATTGCTGGTAGTGTGTAGTCTAGAATGGTTTGGCCACTTGGGGCATGAAATGAGACCCCTCCTAGTATTCACACACCCACCCTGAACAAGGTGAGAGGTTCTAGCATCTAAAAACCCTATACACTTATTTGATTAAAAATTTATCTCAAGAAGGTGAACCTGAAATACAATTGCATTTAAGAAAAAATGAAGTCAAAGGAATTGTTTGGACCTCACTCCCACAACCATGGCAATCTTTAGCTATGTGGTTAATGAAATATTTTACATGTGATGGGCAATTCTCTATAGTTTTAGGACCAATCATGAAAATGTTAATTTTTTTGAGGCATGGGCATGTCCGTCCTGAATATAGCATAAATATCCCAAACTTTCTATATTCTACTATCATAGCCTTGGCAGACAAGTATCAATAGGAGAAGGGTCCCATTAAAAACTATGGCCTCATTTTCTTGATTGTAAAACATCACTTCTTGTCCCAAGATGATGGAGAGGATTTATGGCAAACATTTTTAGAAAACAAACCACAGGATAAGACACCAGGCAGGGCACAGGGTATAGATGAGACTTCCTCTACTTAACAAGATGAGGAGGCAATGCCTTCTATCTCCTCCCCAACTACTGAAAAGGGCAAGAGAAAGAAACAAAAAATGGAGGAAACACCAACTTCTGCCCCTGTTCCTAACAAAAGGAAAGGGAAAGAAGTTTTGGGAGAAGCCTCAGCTACCACAGAATAGCTAAAAGAACCTATTACAGAGCAACTCTTCCATATGACCCACTCAGAAAAATGAAGGATAACCTTGGCTGAGGAGTCCATTCCACCCAAGCAAACAGGGGAAGTTGTCATTATGGAAGAGGAAATTACACTAGCCCCTACCTAGACTTCTGGCCACAAAAAGCAAAAGAAAGGAATAGGGAAGAGTGAGAAAGCAAAAGGAAGTCCAAAGACACTTGGGTCTAATAGACATTACTGGGTTGAGGAAGAATTTGATGATTTAGATGAACTCCCTCTGATTAGGAAAAGAAAACAAAGAAAAGAAGTTAAGGGAACTCCCCTAGAGTCACCTATTCATCCGAGCTCTTAGACTCCAGAGCCACAACATTCCCAAGCTCCGGAGATAGTAGACAAAGAAACCCTCACCATTTCTTCAGACTCTGAGGATAATACACCTACTTTTGAGACACAAGCTCTACTAGTGCTATGGAGAAGCCAGAGAAAGAGATAGCCTACTCAGGCTGAAAAGGATACTGTTCTCTTAGCTAATGTCCTCATGGGCTTCCAAACTTGCATGGGTGAGGCTAGACCTTCATTAGCCCCAACATTTGCAGATGTAAGCCAAGAGGAAGTTCAAGAGAAAGAGACTTTAGGGGAAGATGAGAAGGAGACTCCAGGGGAAGATGAGAAGGAACAAGAAGATACAGCTGACAATGTGGAGAAAAACATTGAAACCCTTATTGAGGAAAGAGTAGAGGAAGGAGAAACAGGGAGTTACTCTCACCCCTCTGATCAGGAGGATATAGAGGTTCCAAGAGAACATCAGTTGTTAGAGGAAATTGATAATCTAAAGAGACTGTTGTGAGGGAAAAACTTAATCATCACTGACCTCAAAAAGGTCATGAAGGAGAAAGAAATGGAATAGAAGCAGATAATTGAAGGGCTGCAAGTAGAACTCAAGGACAAACAAAAGATAATTCAAAACAAAGAGGTCGAAATTAGAGAAAAAGAAGAGGAAGCAGCACAACATGTCAGAGAAAAAGAAGAGGAAGCAACACAAAATATTTCTGATATTATGAGAGCTAGAGACAATAGCCTCACATTAATTGCAGCACTCATTGAAAAGACACAAGGTCAAGCCAAACAGTTGACATGGGCCAATACCAAGATAGATGATCAGGAAGAATACATTCATGAGGTGACTAACCCAACTACAACCATGGAACAGGGGATTCAAATAGACCCATATCTAGGGGCAATTCCAATAGGCATTCCTAATGTCTTGTTTCATTGGGCAAGGAGATGTCATGAATATGAGGAATCCAAGCCAATTCTACAACTACAAAGACCAGTGATTGCCATGACACAGAAGGTACAAACCTTAGAGGAAAAGGTCATCCAGGTAGCCACCATTTTAGATAAGATCATATCTTGCAGACCTCCCAGTGGTAGTTATACTTTATTTTTGCAAGAACTAATCCTCCAGAGGAAGATATATTTGATTTTGTCTGATTTAACTGAGGACATAGAAACTAAGGCAGGCTTCATGGAGGCATACATGAGAGGTCCTAATGAGGATAAGGATTTCTTGTGTGAGTTGTATTTGCATGGTTTTTGCATTAATGATCATACCTTCCTTATCAATTACTTTGTAGGGGAATTCCAACTCAGGGCATTCATGTCACTAATGAGAAATCATTAGATTTGGAACGAAAGGATGGAAGCTTACACAAAGAAGGATGCAGAAACAAGCCTCTTCCTTAGGAGGAAATGTTCAAATCCCAAAGCTTTTGAGATTCATTTTAGGGTAAACATTTACTCCCCAGAAGGTAAGACAAAGATTTTGCCTCTATATCTGAAACATCTGTAGGAATGTGCTATTGATTTTGGTTTCCTCATGAATAATTTATCCAATCAAGTGCTTATAGTGGCAAAGAGAAGATGGAATACTTTAACTACAGAACAAAAGATGAGAGAAGTAGTGTCCCTGCTAACCTAAGGTTATTTATGAGAAAAGCCAAAGCAGTATCTAAATTAATGGATAAATACAAACAAGAGTGGATAGGTGGTTGTTTCAAACCTCCTCTCATTATTGAGCCACATCCTATATGGGTGGAACAGATGGAAGATACCAAATTTTAAGAATGGCTAAAGTAGGTTGAGCAGTTTAGGGGGAATGGTAATACAAATAGCACTACTTGGTCCACATATGCAAATGATTTCAATTTGACTAATAGAATATCCCACCTAAATAAGTCCAAGTTATGAAGAGCAGGAGGACTTGCTAACCTTCAAGTTCAGGGGGGATGATGAGTGCCAGGTAGAACCCATAATAATATACCCTTTTTACCTCTCTTTTCCATCCTTCTTATTATATTGTCCTGATAATTGCACCATAGTAGACTAATAAGGTTTGTTCTAATTACATTAATGAGAGATGAATTACCAAAAGTCTTTATTTTTGAAGGACTAATGTGCAGCAAATTAATGGAAATATGTAGAAAATTCTATCTTTTTGTGTCTACAGGTGCAGTTTTATAGGCAAATGCAATTTTGAGCATCTCCGGAGATGGTCCTAGTAGTCTCCAGAGTTGACTTGAGGGATATTACACTAGACTCCAATATTTTTCTAATATGATTGGAGATATTTTGAAATAGGAGGACCAAGGGTGGATCATCTCCAGAGCTGGATAGAAGTCATATGCACATCTCTAGAGCTTCAGAAAAAAGCACATGTCTTTGGAGTCCTCCTTAAGATAGTGCAAAGTCTTCAGTGCCGCTATTAGTCAACACTTTTGGGGGCAATTGGAGTGCTCTAGGGATTACAAAGCCAACACCTGAAAGAACAAGTGAAGACTCCAATTGACTGCTAGAGGTCTAATTCCTCTTTTATTAATTTTTCATGAGTTCTCAAAAGATTTATTAAATACCTATATTTTTAGGGCCTTGCTGCCCAGTTGTATTTAAACTAAGACTTCAGATTTAGTGGGACTACTATACCACTAAAGACTATTTGGATAGGTTCAACTTTTCTTTGAGAAGGTCCAAACAAAACATTCCCAAGTGTCACAGAATCCCAGAACTGCCTCGTCAAAGATTGGTAGTTTTTACCTCATAGGGCTCTTAAGAGACATTGTTGGTAGCATGTAGTCTGGAACGATTCAGCCATTTGTGGCACAAAACAAGACCTCTCCTAGAATTCACCCACCCACCCCAATGCATTGGTGCAGTCCGTTTGGCCCCACGAGATGTAGGATGTAAAATTTCAATCCTTACACTTTTCCATTGCACAAAACTGAAGCATTTTGCAAGAATTCATCCGCTCTCCTAACGGTCAAATGATGTTGAGTTCATAGAAATTGAGAGGTTATTGTGGATGGATCCCATGTGCATATGTAGGTCCATATGAAACATTCTCAAGTGTCACAAAATCCTAGAACTATCCCATCAAAGATTGGTAGTTTTTGTCTGTCAAGGCTCTTAAAAGACATTACCAGTAGTGTGTAGCCCAAAATGATTCAACCACTTGCGGCATGAAAAAATACGCCTCCTAGAATTATGAGGATTTGGAAACAAAAGGAGCTCAAAACTATTTTATTAAGAGGATAAGAGATTAAATAAAGCATTGAGTTGTTCGATAATAATTTGAATGTAAAGCGTGGATACTCAAATGGATACTTGAAACTAAAGTAGGATTAATTGAAAGGTAAAATGAAAGCATTCAAAGAATGACACAAGAAACCAATAATTAGTTTTATCAAACCAACTCACCAATCAAGACTGTTGGTGTTCCCAACTAATTGTCTGAGTTTCCCTAAAAAGTAGCCATCTTTTATGCTTAGGATCCTCAAGTTAGTGGCCAACGAACAGAAGATAATTGCTTGTTCTCCTCTGCACTTCAGGCTTTGCTAGACCTAGGGGGTATTCCCTTTCTCAATATCAATATGATAAACCCTAACTTCAACTAGATATTGATAACTAAAGAAGATATGTTCTCGTATATGCAGACCAAAATTGTAAAATTGATTCAAAGTGGCTAGCTTTTGAAATTTGTTCACTAGATGGCTCAAAGAACATGAAACTAAAACCCTACTCCTACAAACTAACAAGTTTTTTTTTATTTTTCTGATTTAATAGATGTATCATTGTCTGATTGTGGGTATTTTGTGAAAATAAGCCCAACTCTATTCGATGCCAATCTTAGGGCCTGGTGTCAATCTCCTACAAACGCAAAGTAGTTACCACAAGCATCTCAAACATACAGCTTTAGAGGATTTCCTATGTTTCCTTCCTTACAGAAAATAATCCAAGAATGCGGTATTTCTTATTAACCCTTCTTACAAATATCCTTGTTACCACACACACCTCCCCATATCTTATTTAAAGCATTTAACCTATTCCTTGAATAGAAGTAGAAAACCAAAAAAGCAATACAACAAATGTGTACCCAAGAACTTAGAAACCCTTAGTATCTTTGTTCAAAAGAGAAATGTAGATAACATAGGAGACAATTAATAGAAACACATGCTCATAGCATTACTCATATAAGCTCAACCTGAAACTCACAAAAATGCTCATGAAAACATACATTCAACATTGCAAGAAAATGAACTCACAACTCAAAAATATGGCCAACCTCCAGAATTGCTCTGTATTTTCATTACCAAGAGTTTCTCAAATCTCCAATCACTTACAAAGTCATACTACTAGTTCTTTTATAGACATAAGAATGTAGTACTCAAAATCATTACATTATGTCAGTTACATGAATCTTCCTTTACAAGCCACCGCACATTGGAATTGGGAAACAATTACATATGCATGGAAGAGAAAAAGACAAAATACAATTTTTCTTGGAGACTACAAGATCAAATGGAAAGTGTATTATCCTTTCATATGATTGGATCTTCATTTGTCCAGGACATACTTCTCCATCCAAGTTGTATATAACGCTCTATGGTCCACTGAAATGGAATTAATTTAGTTATTTGGTCATTATGCCCTATATACCTTGCATCCAATAGGATTTTTTATTCTTTGCAAAATGTATCTAGACTAAGTTCCAAGGTGTACAACTTGTCCAATGTAGAGTTAAAAATGCTCAAATTGGGATCTCCCTTTACATAGCTTGAGGATACCAACTAGCCAGCTAGATCTTCATAGTCATTCTTCCACCTATCCATGCCTCTTATTTGTCCATTATTTTCTGAAATACTTGGCATTCTCCTCTTGTACATCTCCTCAATAAGTTGTCTTTTTTCTTTCAAAACTTTGTCCAATTTCAATTGGAAGGCTACCACTTCCTCCAATATCTATATCATGTCAAGGGTCAATTTTATTTCTGGCAGGGTATCTCATGCAAGCCTTGAACACTTATGCAAATTCCTTACATCCCCTATTCTTGGTAGCCATACCTTGATTATTTTGTTTAAGTTCTCCTTATCTATCTCATGTTAATCCTGGGTTGTTCTTATGCTTGAGTATGATTTCCATGTGTCATCAGCTTTGGCTATGATCTTAAACAATGTATGACACTCTCTTTATTATAACATCACCAATCAACTCACCCTATCCAACCTTTGGCTTATTGTCACTAGGAGTTAATGCCCAAATTGCTAAGGTTTCAAACCTAGGATTGAATCCAGTGCCAGAAAGTGCCTTCTCTACTTGATCATCAGTCACATCTATGTCACTCCTTGTCACAGTGTAAAATGCAATGGCATCTACTAAGGTCTAGTTTGGGAGAAGTAGCATATTACTCTTGGCAACCAGAGCTCTCACTTCCTCATGAGTCATCTGATTTACATCTCGACTGACTTCATTCAACACCTTATGAGTTATTTCCACATATTGTGTTGGGTCAACTCCACTCTTGACTTCCTCTATTCTCTTTTGGAATTATTTATTTCTAGCTTTTAATAGGAATCCCTTGAATTCATGGGATTTCATAAAATCATCATCTTGTAAAAGTTGTGAGTAGGCCAATACTCTAATATCCTCTATATCAATTTGTTTCCCAATAGTTGACCTTGCCAAGCTATTATCAATAGAGGTATAGGGCCTTATTCTTATAGGGGAATTCACATGTTTGGAGGTTTCTTGTTCTTGTTCATTTATCTCCCCCTCCAAATCAATCATCTCAATCTCTTCTTCCTACTCTAGATCAATGATTTTCACCTTTTTAGTTCAGGGTGCATCAAGTGATTTACCTTTTATTTTGTATGCTTTTGTTAAACTGCTTGGCTCATATGCAGGACTTTCATCTCCTGTTGGAGCACTCACAATTAGGGCATCTACATTATCAAAAATCTTCTGAATCCTAGCTATTGGATCTGCCTCCTCTGTAAATGCTCTTGGATATGAAGAATTTAAATTCTTTCTTATTCTTTCCCCTTCCATGATCATTTCCCACTTCTTTCTCAAAAATTGGACTTCTTCCATGGTAGCACAATTTCTCACTGTATCTTCATCATACAAGACCTGGTGAATGTAATGTGGCCTTTTTACACTTAATCTCACCATGTCAATAAATCCCTAGGGGTCAAATACCCTAGGATTCTCCATGTCCCTCATGTAAAATCTCAACACTAAAACAATTTGATCTAGTCCATCCTTATTGGCAGTCAAACAATCATAGAATCTGATTGAAGTGGGAAAGAAAGAGGCTTTTTATGCACTTTGAGATGCTCTCTGTTAGATTCATTCAGTTTTTTTATTATCTCCAAAAATGCTATTCTTTTAGGCACATATTTTGGTAAAATATATGGGGCAGCCTTGCTCCCATAAACCCTGATACAAGTGGTGTCAGTATGCAAAAACCAATCACCCCAGTTGTGATCTATCCCCAATTTAGGGGTTCTATCCAGGGGCCTCAAAAAATAAGTACATCAGGATGTATCCTTTCTCCTCCTAGCTCCATGAAACCAAGTAGCTTTCTAACAAAATGCTCTTTAAAGATAATATAATCTGCATCTGTACAGTGCATATCCAGTATGTAAGTCCACATTTATACAAGGAGCATATTACCATTCTTATCAACCTACTTGACATGCAAATCCTGATCTAGTGAACAAAAAAAACATATGGCACATGATTGAGTACCATTTGAAATCCACTTTTGCATCTATAGTGTACAATTTATTCTTGATTTCAACCAGGTGCTTATCCATTTTCTCTGCAATATATGTGGCATAATCATATGGCTCCTTGGTTAAAATATCCTGGATGGTTATAGCTAACATCATCAGGGAAATTGACATTTTGTCCAAGGCATCTCTTCCAAGCACATGGCATAGGTTGTGATACGTCTTCACAAAATAGTGCATGAACTGTGAACAATCAAATGGCTCCTCTTCCCTATTTGATATTTTTACTAATTTCTCATCTACTACTTGGGCAAGTCAAAGGCTTTGTATCCACGCTTGACAGTCTTATATCCTTCCTTCAAGGCATGAAGATCAATTTCCTTACTGGAAGCCAGGTTCAAATTGAACACACTTGAAATATAATCCTTTGTGGTTTTTATCATAACTACACCATTTCCTACCAAGACTGCTCTAGACCCAAGGTCATACCTCTGTGCGACTACCCTAAGAAAATATGGATTTATCAATACATTAGGTGTTGAAATTAGGGCAAACAACTGAGAGGGTGGGTGAATCAGTTGTCACAAAACTTTATCTTTTGCTACATTTTAATCTTCTTTACCACTTATTAATATATTAATGATATAACCATGAAAGCATGAATCAACAACACATGAGCAGAAACACAATCAACACACATAACACTAGGATTTTTACATGGAAACCTGATTAAGGGAAAAACTATGGTGGGGATTAACCCACAAGATTTATTCTATGTTAAAAGAATAGAAAAATGGGAAGGCACCTACCTTTGGGCACACTGCTCCAAGAGACTCACTGTCTACAAAAACATTCACATGGTTAACACTGAAAGGTTGAACTGAGAAACAACATCTTCTCCATGCCAGGGTTCAATTCCATTGAAGCTCACAACACCTCTACTTTGCCCCCAAACACTTCTTTTCTACCTTCGCATCTTCACACACATGGGCACATTTACACAACTTCATTACATTTATTTATACATGACATCAAGTTTGGAATGAACATCAAGTTAGCCTTACAATCATCTATCTGGAACATTCTCCAAGATAGGCATTACAAGAAATTACAATCACAAGACTTGACATAATACAAAATGATACATGCAGACGACTACACTGTCAACCAAACATAGCTGGGACTCAAATCTTTCTCAAACAACACACCACGCTCCATAGAACTTCTCTTAGATCATCCACAACATGCACGAAGCATCCGGTGGGCCAAGACTGGAAAGAACAACAACACCCAAGGAGAAATCTTCAACTACAAGCTCAATCCTTAATGCAAACCACCAAAAAAATAAGCACAAGATCCAGAGACCTCCACAAGCACAATGAAATCAACAAGAACAACCGCACCATCTCAAATCACTAGAATCACTTGCATCTTCATACGGGAACTTAAGAACACTAACTGTCATGACTGTCACACTAGAAAGATTGCTTGCATATCTCCAAACCACAAACCACTTGAGTTGAGGATACACACCAACATCCAAAACATACCTCTAGAACTGCAGACCATAATTTTCTAATGCAGAGCAATCCAGACCAAATTCTTGTCACTCTGTTACCTCTGAACAACTACAAAACCTGGTTTTACTTAGATGACCATAACTTCCCCAATCCTCCATGTTGACCTCTCAAATCTTAACTGGAGCAACTTCAGACAATCCTCTACAAAATCCTTTAATCCATAGACTTTGATCTTCATCTCACTGGGAACGCGGAGCAATCTACTTTACTAAACTGCACTGTCTTCACTGTCTCTAACAAAGAGATATGTTGACATCAATGACAACACATCATAGGTACATATTTGCAACAATCTCCCCCTTTGTCATTGATGGCAACATATGATGTGAAAAAATGATTCAACCATCAAGACAAGGACTTCTCCCCCTTTCTTCACTTCTCCCCCTTTCACCAGCAACTACTTACTTTCAAGTGTTTCACATGACTTCTCTCCCCCTTTGACATCAATGGAAAAGGGCACATATTTGCAATCATCTCTCTCCCTTTTTGTTTCTTAGATAAAACCAAATTGAACTCTAGAATTAACATATTGACTACTCTCCCTGAGTAGAATCCCCTTAGCACCAATCCGGATCACAAGATATGACTATGAGTTCTACCAGATTGATGCACACTAGTGAACCTTAGTTATGAATAAGAGGGGTAATAACCCCTAGCTTCACTCTGAGATACTCAAAAGTGTCCTTAGGTAGAGGCTTAGTGAAGATATCCACAATCTAATCCTTTGAAGAAACAAATTCCAATCTAACTTCATTCTCATTTACCATCTCTCTCAAAAAATGAAACTTGATGGATATGTGCTTTGTCTTTGAATGCAACACTAGATTCTTTGAGATGTTTATTGCACTTGATGTTGCAAGTATGGGTCCAATTGGTGTTGTCATTGACGTCAGCATACTCCTATTGCATTAATGATAATGATTGGATGAACTGTTTGCTAAGGATATTGAGAAAATTGGTCATATTAGGAACAGTGAAGACAGTAGGATAAAAGTCCAAGATAAGATGAGGATCAGAGGATGCGGTTCAAAGGGTTTGTAGATATGTGTCTTAAGGTGATCTAGTAAGGATTTTAGAGGTCTGCATGAAGATCTGAAGAAGTTGTGGCCGCTCAAGTAAAACTGGTTCTGGCAGGTGTTTAGAGGGATAGAGTGACACAGACAGGTCCGGTGAGATCCAGAAATGCATTATCCTATTCTACAAATCTGAGGGAGTGTTGAGGAAATCTTTGTGAAGTGTCAACTCAATTGGTTCATGGTATGGAGGTCCGCAAGCATCTATTCCTTTGTGACAGTGATGACAGACTGTGTTCTTAAGGTTCTGGATGAAGGAGAGAAGGATTTTAGTAAGCAGATGAAGTGTGGATGTTCTTGGTGATTCAGGCAAGCTTGTGGAGGTCTTTGGATCATGTCCAATTTGTGTTGGTGGTCCAAATTGGAGTTGGAGTTTGTACTTGAAGAATAACTTCCGGATGATGGTGTTCTTCCTAAGACTGGCCGACCGGATGAGTTACACATCCTGTGGATGTTCTTATAGATGTTTACCGACTCAGATGATTATTCCTATGTCGATGCCTTGTATAAATAAGGGATTGTAAAGTCATTTCAAAGTGTGTCTTGTGGAGATGTGAGTGTGGTAGCGAGGAGGAGACCAAAAGGCAGAGTAGAAGTGTTGGACTTAAATGGAACTAATTCAAGCATGGTGAAGATGCTATTCTCCTGTTCATGTATGTGATACTTATTATTTTGTAGATAGTGTGTCTCTTGTAGGCAGTGAGCCTCTTGTGAGCAGTGTGCTCGGGCAGTGAGCCCTAATTGGCATGTGCCATTTTGTTCTTTCTATTCTTCTAACAGAAAATACAATCTTGGGTTAATCACCCCGTGGTTTTTCTCTTAACCAGGTTTTCCATGTCAAAATCTTGGTGTCATGTGTGTTAATGTGTTTCTACTCTTGATTTGATGCATTATGTTTCCATGAATGATTTATCTTTATGTTGCTGAATTACAAAGTGGATTTAAGTGTTTTGTACAACTGATTCACCCCCCCTCTCAGCTGTCTACTCTAAATCTAACAATTGGTATTAGAGCTAAGTTCCTCTAAAAAGAGCTTAACCGCTTGAGGAGATCCAGGATGTCATCCTACAAAAAGGATAGTATGAAGTTTGATGGAACCAATTTTAATCTTTGGAAAAGTTGCATGAAATGTCACTTGCAATGTATGGGAATGCAGAACTAAACCATGGCTTCAACGAAGTATACTCCTCCACAGGGTGGCCCGAAAGCCCCAAATAAAATCACAGATGCTGAAAACAATCTGGGGACTATAGAAGCTCTTCTAAGCACATTATCTAATTCAGAGCTTTCAAATGTTGTTGACCTACCAATTGCTTTTGAGATTTGGGGAAAATTGGAACTTCTACATGAAGGAGACAAGTATGTTAAATTTGCAAGGCTACAGAGTCTGAAATGGAAATTTGAAAATCTGAAGATGAGAGAAGATGAAAATATCACTACTTTTATGCCAAGAGTAAATGAGCTTGTTTGTGGAATTAGATGTGCTGGTGGAGTCTTGGATGAAGATGAGATTGTTGGCAAAATTCTCAGATCCCTTCTTGCATCTTATAAAATCAAGGTTGCTGCCATTGAAGAATTCAAAGCCCATACAACTGTCACAAGAGATCAATTGGCTGGTAAATTGGCTACATTTGAAATGACCAAGTTTGGAGATGACCCTCCCAAGACTAAATATGCATTCAAAGCCAGTGCCTCTGTAAAAGGTAAACAAAAGTTTGACCAGAGAGAGAACTCTTCAAGGAAACTATCATGGTATGAAAAAGAAAGAAAAGACCTAGAAGAAGAAGAAGCAGAAACTACTCATCTTGAAGCCCTTATTGCAAAAAGGTTGCCAAGAGGATCCGGTAAGTATGAAGGAAAATTGCCTTTTAAGTGTTTTAACTGCAATAAGATTGGTCACTTTGCCTCAAGATGTCCAGAAAGATTTTCAAGGCCAAATCCTAACAGATCAAGGTTCCAAAAGAATTGTTACTATGTTCATGAAGAAGATGATAATGAAGGAGTAACAGATGATGAATCAGAGATAGGAAACAAATCTGGAAGTGATTGGGTGTTTATTGCCATCAAGGAAGAAGATCCAATTCCCTCTGAATCTGTCAATCATAAAGTTGTAGAAAGAGCTCTGGCTACCCAAGTTGAAGAAAAGGATGATTGGGTCATTGATAGTGGATGCTCTCACCATATGATAGGAGACAAAAATAAGTTCATAGATTTGGAAAGATATGAAGGAGGATTGGTAAAGTTTGGTGATAATTCTACTAGCAAAATTAGAGGTAGAGGAACTATTTCTTTTGATGGAAGGAACAAAACTGATAATGTACTATATGTTGAAGGATTGAAGCACAATCTTCTTAGTGTTGGATAGTTGGTGGACAAAGGCTATGATCTCCAATTCAAGAATGGTAAATGCAAGATCTTTGAAAGTTCCAGAATAGAGATTGCATCCGGTACTCAAACAAAAGGTAATATCTTCCATTTAGTTGGTACTGGTAAAAGTTATCTATTTGTGTGAATTGATCAGAGTTGGTTATGGCATAGGAGAATGTGTCATGTGAATTTTGATAATATCATCAAGATAAGCAACACTCAAGCAGTAAGAGATCTTCCAAAACTGGTAAAACCTACAAATAGTTTGTGCAAAGAATGTCAGTTGGGAAAACAAAGCAAAGTCTCATTTAAAAGCAAGGAACAATCTTCTACCGGATTATTAGACTTAGTTCATACTGATCTATGTGGTCCGACAAGAATTAGGAGTGTGCAAGGTGATAGATACTTCATGTTACTAATTGATGACTACTCCCTGATGATGTAGGCAACTTTTCTGAAAGAGAAATCAGAAGCTCTTGAAAAATTCAAAATATTCAAGGCTATGGTAGAGAATGAAACCGGATTAAAATTAAAGTGTCTGAGGTCTGATAGAGATGCAGAATTCACATCCGGTGAGTTCATAGAATTCTATGAGAAACATGGAATAAAGAGACAATTGTCTGCTCCTATGACTCCATAGCAGAATGGAGTAGTGGAGAGAAAGAACCAGACCATCCAGGAAGCATCTAGGACAATGATGATGGAAGCAAATGTTCCTTAGATCTACTAGAGAGAAGCTGTCAGCACTGCAGTCTATACTCTCAATCGAGTTCAAATCAGAAGCAATACTGGTAAGAATCCTTATGAACTTTGGTTTGGCATCACTCCTACTATAAGGTATTTTAGAGTCTTTGGTAGCAAATGTTACATCAAAAGAGATGAAGATCTAGGCAAGTTTGATGCAAGAAGTGATGAAGGAATATTCTTGGGTTACTCTACTCAAAGCAAAGCATACCGGTGTTATAACAAGAGACTAAGAAAGATTATAGAAAGTACATATGTGAAGGTTGATGAAGGAATTGAAAAACCCTCAAGGTTTTATTAATATGATGAAGATGATCATAATGGTGTTCTGATTCAAGGAGCCCAAGCCCCTTCTATAATTCAAATTCAAACTGATCTGGTAAATCAGGAAGAAGAGATGAGTTTCAATGAGGTTGATCAAGAATTAGAAGTGCAAGAAACTCCCAAAGTTCTAAGGTATGTAAGATTGAACCACTCTGAAGATCAGATCATAGGTGATAAAAGCAAAGGTGTACAAACAAGAAGGAAAATTGCTCAAGATTTAGATGAGTATTGTCTGATCTCAAAGATTGAACCTAAGTCAGTAAATGAAGCTTGCAATGATGAAAACTGGACTAAAGCAATGGAGGAAGAGCTAATGTAAATTGAGAAAAATCACACTTGGGATCTTGTTCCCAGACCTAGAAACAAGAATGTGATTGGAACAAAATGGGTCTTCCGGAACAAACTGAATGAAGTTGGTGAAGTAATCAGAAATAAAGCTAGATTGGTCTGCAATGGTTACTCTCAAATAGAAGGAATTGATTTTGAAGAAAGTTTTGCTTTGGTGGCAAGAATTGAAGTAGTCAGACTATTTCTTGCTTTTGCTGCTTTCAAAGATTTCAAAGTATATCAGATGGATGTCAAGTTTGCCTTCCTGAATTGAGCAACCGGATGGATTTCAATTATTTGATCATGGTGATATGGTCTACAAGTTGAAGAAAGCATTGTATGGACTGAAGCAAGCCCCAAGAGCCTGGTATGAAAGATTGGATAAACATCTTTTGAAGATTGGTTTCAACAAAGGTACCGCTGACAGTAATTTTGGTGCAGGAGCACCCCTACAAGACAGGATATAGGTTAATTGTCCGCATGACAGGACATTAGTCTATTTTTAGCATGTTTGACTTCATAATGTAATAAGGTCCATTGGACCAATGCATATGTATTAGATCAGCCTAGGAGAGTGTGCAGGCAGTTAGAGTTCGTGATCAGGTTGTCTGAGCTGTCCTCTCCCAGCCGCTTGGAAGCTCCCAACCGCTAGGAATCGAGTTGGTAGTACTCATAGGATATTGCTATAAATAACTCAGATCAGTTAGGGTTTGATATCATATTAGAGATCATATCAAATCAGAGGTAGTAGTTATGTTATGTTGTACTAGTGATTGAGTGAGATCCAGAGATCAGTCCAGACATTGTGAAATATTGTTCAGGACATTTGTGTTTCATCTGAATAAGATCTCATTAATTGCATTATCTGGTTTATCAGCTGTTTATGTTTTGATTTCTGTTCTGATTACAAGTTGATGGATTCCTTCAACCCTTCCACCGGTTGATTCTGTGAATCGGTGGAATGGTCATGTATGATAGTTTAGTTTGCATTTTAGTTTTCTGTTTATGCATTTCATTGTGCGGGAGATCGATTGGTAGCATGCTATGAATCAACCTAGCATCCTCATGTGCTAGGGTTAGGAAGATAAATCTTTAAGTTTTGATCAAAAGGTGATCCAGCCTGATCATCATATTTTCTTTGTGAAATTGTGCGGTTCTGTGAGTTTGCATGCAGCTGATGGATATACAGGGGTCTGCATGTGCTTTTCCAGACGGAGTGAATCGCATCGTCATCTGTGAGTATATCGCTATCCGGATCAGGTTATGAAGCTGATGAAGATTGTATGTTTCAAGTGCATCAAGATGATATAGGTTGGATATATACTCAGTGTGTATATCGTCGTCAGGATCATCTTTCGTGTGTATCCATCATCCGCATATCGCTATCGTATGCGGAAGTGAAAGTTCATTTTTTGGCTAAGGACCGGAAAGATCATCATTAGGATATTGAAAAGGTCATCAGGATATTCATTATCATGCTGCGGAAGATATAAGGATCTTATATCCAGATGACATCATCATTAGGTGCATTGACATCATCATCAGGTGCATGTGACGTCATCATCATCAGGATATTGCGAATATCACCCTATGCAAGTTTATCCTGCTGTCGCTAAGTGTTTTGGCATCGGCGTTAGTCATCGGCATAAAGTTTGGTTAACATCATCAGGATGTTTCAATATGACCGGATAAGTCATATCATGATGCTGTTGTTTGAGTAGTCGGATATCGGGGTGACGTAAGCATCAAAGGAAAGGTGCTTGAAGCTGTCGTCATCAGGATATTTGGAGGGAACCGGATATTTTATATCCTGCTGATGAAGGTGATGCTGAACATCATGATGATGAAGATAGAATTTGGTGGTAGGATGAACAGTGAACATCAGGAGGATGTTTGCGCTTGCCGAACATGATGATGCTGCTGACAGGCGAAAGGCGAAAGGCGGAGGAAGTGAACAGTAGTCAGCAGGAGGATATTTCATTGCTCGTCTGAAATATGATGATGCTGTCTGTGATAGCAAGAAATATGATGATGATGATAAGTCGATAGGATCTTAACATGTTGGTTGTGTTAATGACTCCTCCTTCCCATTTGTAAGCTTCCGTTGCGTTTACCTCTGCATCATAGTGGTATCAGAGCAAAGGAAGGATCTTCTGGAAAAGATAAGGATATAGCAGGATGTCAGGTGACGAAGGAACATCGGAGGTTCCGGCAAGGATGACCAACGTTGAGTTGGCAGTTCTAGTGAAGAAACAGATTGCAGAGAGCAAGGCCGTGAAGGCTCAGAATCAAGAATTGAAGGATGAGTTAGTGAAGTTGAGGAGCAGAGTAGGTTCTGGTAGAGAAGAAGATAGGGAAGAAGAAGAGATCCCTAGTTGGAGCGAGGAGGTCGTTCCTGCAGACCAGAGACCACTGTTGAACGCCCTCAAGGCCATGGAGAGGAGAACCATGGATGTGAAACTAGATTTGCCAGTGTTTACAGGAAAGATGGAACCTGATTCAGTGATGGAGTGGATAGACTGCTTGAACAATTTCTTTGAAACAGAGGAGATACCAGAACAACAGAGGGTGAAAATAGCCCAGTCAAAAATGAAAGAAGCTGCCTTGACATGGTGGAATTTCGTCCAAGATGATAGGGTACAAGAAGGAAAGCGTAGAGTCGCTACATGGAAGAAAATGATGGCATTAGTAAAGGAAGCTTATGTCCCATTGGATTACAGTATCCAATTACACAAGAGGAAGCAAAACCTAAAGCAGAAGGAGCTAGATGTCAGCTCATATACATAAGAATTCATGAAACTTTGTATGAAAACAAAGGTAAAGGAAAGTGAAGAAGAGAAGGTAGCCAGATACCTTAATGGATTGAGGTTCAATATTCAGGAAGATTTAAGTCTACATAATCCAGATACAGTTCAGAAATGCTTTTAGTTGGCATTGAAGGTGGAAGAGAAGTTAAAGAGAAAACAAGAACAACACAATAGAGGAAGAGGAAGACAACAAAGGGGTGGAAGAGGTCCTTTTAGAGGTAGAGGACATGGACATGGATATCAAGGAGAATTCAGTCATGACAATAGTCAGGGAAACAATAGTCAGAACTAGAGGGAAAATAATAGTCAGCAAGGAAACTTCAGAGGTAGAAGACCTTTCAGAGGAAGATCCCAGGGCAGAGGATCCATCAGATGTTATAACTGTAACAAAGAAGGACATATAGCCAGCAGATGTCCAGAAAAGGCCACAAGCTCAACAGGAGAAAGGAGAACAAATCTGATCCAAGAACCTGATAATCAAAGTATGACAGGCTCTACTTCTTTTCAGAGTGTGAATGCTCCTGATAATTGTGGATACCCAGAAAGTGGAGAGTCCCTAATGATGAGAAGAACAATGACTACCAGGAAGATACCTGATAAAGAATCCCCTCAAAGAAAGTCTCTTTTCAGGACTATTTGCAAAGCAGGAGGTAAGGCATGTAAAGTTTTGATTGATTCTGGTTCTACTGAAAATTTTGTGTCTGAAGAAATGGTGACAAAGCTTAAGCTTAGGAGATTGCCTCACCCATCCCCATATAAAGTCTCATGGCTTACCCAAGGTCAGCAGACAACTGTAGAAGAGCAGGCTTGGGTAGAATTTCAGATTGGAGCATATAAGGATAAGTTGTTGTTTGACATTACCAAGATGGATGCTTGCAATCTTTTATTTGGTAGACCATGGCAGTATGATTTGAAGGCACAACCTGATGGTGTTAGAAATACCTATACAATCACTAAAGATGGTAAGGTGACAGAGTTACTACCCTTAACAGAGAAGGAGGAGAAATCCAAAGGAAAAGAGGTGAAGGTAATGTTGATGGAAGGTAAACAGTTCATGAAAGAAGTAGCAGCAGAAGGTGTAGTTGCATATGCCCTAATCCCATGTATGAGGGTGAATAAAGAACAGCAGCAAGAAGTCAAGGAAGAGAAGAAGCAAAGGTTTATAGACCCAGCTATCCAAGAGCTATTGGATAAGTACAAAGGTATCATCTCAGAGGGAATGCCAAGATCCCTACCACCTGTCCGGGATATCAGTCACTGCATAGACTTAATTCCAGGGTTAACACTTCCAAACAAAGCAGCCTATAAGCTAACTCCAGAACAGAATGCAGAAGTAGCCAGACAGATTGAAGAATTATTGGATTCAGGTCTGACATGTGTGATATGTCAGAAAGCTAAAGGCAGGTCAACTAATGCAGGTTTATATCAGCCCTTACCCATTCCTTCCAGACCATGGGAAAGCATAAGTATGGATTTTGTCTTGGGTTTACCAAGGACAAGGAAAGGGTTTGACAGTGTTTCTGTTGTAGTGGATAGATTCAGCAAAATGGCACATTTCTTGCCATGCAAAACCACTGCTGATGCTTCATACATTGCAGATTTGTTTTTCAGAGAGATTGTCAGAATCCATGCATTGCCATTGAGTATAGTGTCAGATAGGGATGTGAAGTTTATTGGTCACTTCTGGAGAACTCTTTGGAAGAAACTTGGAACAAATTTGTCTTTTTCCTCTGCATATCATCCTCAAATGGATGGACAGACTGAAGTAGTGAACCGTTCCTTAGGAAATTTGCTTAGATGTTTGACAAAACAACATGGAGAAAAGTGGGATAATATTCTATCTCAAGCTGAATTTTCATATAATGATACTGTCAATAGGAGCACAGGGAAATCACCTTTCCAGATAGTTTATGGTATGCATCCAAGAGGAATTTTGGAATTGAGAGATCTACCTACAGTAGACCCTGTTAGTGTAGAAGGTGAAGCTTTTGCAGAAGCCATAAAAGAGGTTCATCATCAAGTCAAGACCCAACTGCAGCAAAGCACCTTGAAGTATAAGGAATATGCTGATAAAAAGAAGGATGTACAGTTTGATGTTGGAGATTTGGTATGGGTTCATTTGAAGAAGGACAGACTTCCTAAGGGAAAATATACTAAACTTATGCAAAGAAAAGTTGGACCATGTCAGATTTTGCACAAGCATGGACAGAATGCTTATGAGATACAACTCCCACCTGATCTTGGTTTGTCCCCTATATTCAATGTATGTGATTTAACTCCATACAAGTCTTATCCAGATGCAGATCAGGATCTCCTACAGGATACAGTCCATGATAACATTCCCAAGCATGATCCTCCACAGTTGCAGAAGGTTTTGGACACCAGAGTGGTCAAACAGACTTGGAACAAACAGTACTTGGAGTATCTAGTCTCTTGGAAGGGAAAACCTAATTCTGAAGCAGTCTGGATGACTGAAGAGCAGATCCAGAAACATGGTGCAGATTTTCATACTCTCATCTCAAGTGGACTTGAGATTTCTTCTTCTGGGGAGTATGGTGTAGGAGCACCCCTACAAGACAGGATATAGGTTAATTGTCCGCATGACAGGACATTAGTCTATTTTTAGCATGTTTGACTTCATAATGTAATAAGGTCCATTGGACCAATGCATATGTATTAGATCAGCCTAGGAGAGTGTGCAGGCAGTTAGAGTTCGTGATCAGGTTGTCTGAGCTGTCCTCTCCCAGCCGCTTGGAAGCTCCCAGCCGCTAGGAATCGAGTTGGTAGTACTCATAGGATATTGCTATAAATAACTCAGATTAGTTAGGGTTTGATATCATATTAGAGATCATATCAAATCAGAGGTAGTAGTTATGTTATGTTGTACTGGTGATTGAGTGAGATCCAGAGATCAGTCCAGACATTGTGAAATATTGTTCAGGACATTTGTGTTTCATCTGAATAAGATCTTATTAATTGCATTATCTGGTTTATCAGCTGTTTATGTTTTGATTTCTGTTCTGATTACAAGTTGATGGATTCCTTCAACCCTTCCACCGGTTGATTCTATGAATCGGTGGAATGGTCATGTATGATAGTTTAGTTTGCATTTTAGTTTTCTGTTTATGCATTTCATTGTGCGGGAGATCGATTGGTAGCATGCTATGAATCAACCTAGCATCCTCATGTGCTAGGGTTAGGAAGATAAATCTTTAAGTTTTGATCAGAAGGTGATCCAGCCCGATCATCATATTTTCTTTGTGAAATTGTGCGGTTCTGTGAGTTTGCATGCAGCTGACGGATATACAGGGGTCTGCATGTGCTTTTCCAGACGGAGTGAATCGCATCGTCATCTGTGAGTATATCGCTATCCGGATCGGGTTATGAAGCTGATGAAGATTGTATGTTTCAAGTGCATCAGGATGATATAGGTTGGATATATACTCAGTGTGTATATCATCGTCAGGATCATCTTTCGTGTGTATCCATCATCCGCATATCGCTATCGTATGCGGAAGTGAAAGTTCATTTTTTGGCTAAGGACCGGAAAGATCATCATCAGGATATTGAAAAGGTCATCAAGATATTCATTATCATGCTACGGAAGATATAAGGATCTTATATCTGGATGACATCATCATCAGGTGCATTGACATCATCATCAGGTGCATGTGACGTCATCGTCATCAGGATATTGCGAATATCACCCTATGCAAGTTTATCCTGCTGTCGCTAAGTGTTTTGGCATCGGCGTAAGTCATCGGCATAAAGTTTGGTTAACATCATCAAGATGTTTCAATATGACCGGATAAGTCATATCATGATGCTGTTGTTTGAGTAGTCGGATATCGGGGTGACGTAAGCATCAAAGGAAAGGTGCTTGAAGCTGTCGTCATCAGGATATTTGGAGGGAACCGGATATTTTATATCCTGCTGATGAAGGTGATGCTGAACATCATGATGATGAAGATAGAATTTGGCGGTAGGATGAACAGTGAACATCAAGAGGATGTTTGCGCTTGCCGAACATGATGATGCTGCTGACAGGCGAAAGGCGAAAGGCGGAGGAAGTGAACAGTAGTCAACAGGAGGATATTTCATTGCTCGTCTAAAATATGATGATGCTGTCTGTGATAGCAAGAAATATGATGATGATGATAAGTCGATAGGATCTTAACATGCTGGTTGTGTTAATGACTCCTCCTTCCCATTTGTAAGCTCCCGTTGCGTTTACCTCTGCATCAAATTTATATTTCAAAATTGATCATGAAAACATCTTGATTGTTGAAGTATTTGTTGATGATATCATTTTTTGAGGAAGAGATAGTATGTGTAAAACTTTTGCAAATCAAATGAGAAGTGAATTTGAGATGTCCATGCTTGGGGAAATGAATTTCTTCTTGGGTCTACAAATCACTCAAAGAAAGAAAGGAATCTTCATTTCTCAAACCAAAGATGTGAAAGAATTGTTGAATAAATTTGGGATGGAAGACTCAAAACCAATGAATACTCCCATGGCAACTGGATGTAAGTTGGGCAAAGATAATGACTCTCCTAAGGCTAATCAGAAAAAGTACAAGTCAATGATTGGTGGATTGTTGTATCTCACTCAAACTAAACCAGCCATTATGAATGTTGTGGGTCTTGTTGCTAGATTTCAAGTTGATCCTAGAGAATCTCATGTCATGGCAATCAAGAGGATTTTTAGATATCTAAAAGGAACAGTTGAGTATGGATTGTGGTATCCCAGAGATCATGATTTCTCTCTTCATGCATATACAGATGCGGATTGGGTAGGAGATGTGGATGACCAGAAGAGTACCAGTGGTGGAGCATTCTTTTTGGGGAAGAGATTGGTTTCTTGGCTGAGTAAGAAATAAGAGGCAATATCTCTGTCCACTACAGAAGTAGAATACATTGCAGCAGCAGGTAGTTGCACTCAAGTTCTATGGATGAAGCAAATGCTAAGAGACATAAGAGTAGAGTATGAGGAGCCTATCACAATCTTCTGTGATAATTCAAGTGCAATAAATATATCTAAGAATCTAGTGTTGCATTCAAAGACTAAACATATATCCATCAAGTTTCACTTTTTGAGAGAACAAGTGAACAAGAATGAAGTCAGATTGGAGTTTGTGTCATCCAAGGATCAGATTGCAGACATCTTTACTAAACCTCTACCTAAGGACTCTTTCGAGTATCTTAGGGAGAAGTTAGGGGTTATTGCCCCTCCGGTGATGAACTAAGATGCACTAATGTGCATCAGTCTAGTGGATATCACAGTCATATCTTATGATCCAGATTGATGATGGAGAGTTGCTACTCAGGGGGAGCAGTTGATATGATTCTGAAGTGGTGCAATTGCAAGTATGTGCCCTTTGCCATTGATATCAAAGAGGGAGAGAAGACATGTGAAAAACAAGTGATTTCTGATCAAAGGGGGACTAGGAAAGGAAGAGAAGACATGTGAATGGTTGTTGCTGATAGGGGGAGTTGTGACTGTAAGGAGAAGTTCTTGTCTTGATGATCATAATAGTTTTTCACATCATATGTTGCCATCAATGACAAAGGGGGAGATTGTTGCAAGTATGGGCCCAACTGGTGTTGTCATTGATGCCAACATACTCCTATTACATTAATGATAAGGATTGGATGAACTATTTGCTAAGGATATTGAGAAAATTGGTCATATCAGGAACAGTGAAGATAGTAAGATAAAAGTCCAAGATAAGATGAGGATTAGAGGATGCAGTTTAAAGGGTTTGTAGATATGTGTCTTAAGGTGATCCAGTAAATATTTCAGAGGTCCACATGAAGATCTGAAGAAGTTGTGGCCGCTCAAGTAAAATCGGTTCCGATAGGTGTTCAGAGGTGACAGAGTGACACAGACATGTCTGGTGAGATCCGGAAATGCATTATCCTATTCTGTGGATATGTGGGAGTGTTGAGGAAGCCTTTGTGAAGTTTCAACTTGATTGGTTCATGATATATAGGTCCATAAGCATCTATTCCTTTGTGACAGTGATGACAGACTATGTTCTTAAGGTTTCAGATGAAGGAGAGAAGGATTTTATTAAACAGATGAAGTATGGATGTTCTTGGTGATTCAGGCAAGCTTGTGGAGGTCTTTGGATCGTGTCCTATTTGTGTTGGTGGTTCGCATTGGATTTGGAGTTTGTAATTGAAGAATAACTTCCGGATGATGGTGTTCTTCTTGAGACTGGCTGATTGGATGAGTTACACATCCTGCAGATGTTCTTACAGATGTTTTCCAACTTAGATGATTATTCCTAAGTTGATGCCTTGTATAAATAAGGGATTGTAAAGTCATTTCAAAGTGTGTCTTGTGTAGATGTGAGTGTGGTAGCGAGGAGGAGACCGAAAGGCAGAGCAGAAGTATTGGACTTAAATGGAACTGATTCAAGCATGGTGAAGATGCTATTCTCCAGTTCATGTATCTGATACTTACTACTTTGTAGACAATGTGTCTCTTGTAGGCAATGAGCCTCTTGTGAGCAGTGTGCTCAAGCAGTGAGCCCTAATTGGCATGTGCCATTTTGTTCTTTCTATTCTTCTAATAGAGAATACAATCTTGGGTTAATCACCCCATGGTTTTTCCCTTAACTGGGTTTTCCACGTCAAAATCTTAGTGTCGTGTGTGTTAATATGTTTCTACTCTTGATTTGATGCATTATGTTTCCATGAATGATTTATCTTTATGCTACTGAATTACAAAGTGGATTTAAGTGTTTTGTAGAACTGATTCACCCCCCCTCTTAGTTGTCTACTCTAAATCTAACACTTGAATTATCACAGAAGATTGTAACAGGCTCTTCAAACACAATTCTGATATCCTTCAACATTTTCTTCATCTACAAAACTTGAGTATAATTTTACCTGTTGCTACTATTTACTCTACCTCTGCAATAGACAGAGATATTGCCTCCTACTTTTTGCTCAATCAAGAAACCAATCTCTTTCCCAAGAAAAATGCATCACCACTAGTACTCTTCCTGTCATCCACATCTCCTACCCAATCAGCATCTGTATATGCATGAAAAGTGAATTCATCATCCTTAGGATACCATAAGCCATAATCAGATGTTCCCTTCAAATATCTAAAAATTCTTTTGACTTCTACAACATGAGATTATCTAGGATCAGCTTGAAATCTAGCAACAAGGCCAAATGCATTCATAATATTAGGTATGGTTTGAGTCAGATAAAGCAATCCTCCAATCATTGATCTATACCTTTTCTAATCTACCTTAGGGGAATCATCATCTTTACTCAACTTGCATCTAGTTATCATAGGAGTACTCATTGGTTTTGAATCCTCCATTCCAAACTTTTTCAACAACTCTTTCACATACTTAGAATGAGATATGAAGATGCCCTTATCTGACTGAATGATTTACAAACCTAAGAAGAAATTTATTTTACCAAACATGGACATCTCAAATTTACTTTGCATCTGAGCAACAAGTTTTTTACACATGCTCTCATTTCCACCAAAGATGATATCACCAACAAATACCTCAACAATCAAGATGTGTTCATGATCAATTTTGAAATATAGATTACTGTCAACTGTGCCTTTGCTAAAATCTAACTTTAGCAGATACTTATCTAATCTTGCATACCAGACTTTTGGGGCTTGTTTAAGTCCATACAATGCTTTCTTCAATCTGCAGACCATACCTCCTTGATCAGACAACTGGAATCCTTCTAGTTGCTCAGTGTAGACTTCTTCTTCCAACTCTCCATTCAGGAATGCTAACTTGACATCTATCTAGTAAACTTTGAAATCTTTGTAAGAAGCAAAGGCAAGAAATAATCTGACTGCTTCAATTCTTGCCACTGAAGCAAAAGTTTCTTCAAAATCAATTACCTCTACCTGACAATATCCTTTGCACACCAATCTTGCTTTGTTTCTCACAACTTCACCATCTTCATTCAATTTATTCTGGAAGACCCATTTAGTTTCAATTACATTTTTGTTTTTAGGTCTTGGAACAAGATCCTAAGTCTGATTCTTCTCTATCTACATCAATTCTTCTTCCATGCCCTTTATCCAATTCTCATCTTTGCATGCCTCATCCACAGTTTTAGGTTCAATCTTAGAGATCAGATAGAAATTTACTTGTTCTTCTATAGCTTTTCTTCTGGTTAAGATCCCTTTGCTCCTATCTCCTATGATCTGATCTTCATAGTGATTCAACCTTACATACCTGGGAGTTTTGGGATTTTCTTGAACTTCTGATTCTTGAACTTGTTCCTCAACATTTGCACTGGCTTCTTGAGTCACTGGATACTCTGGAGCAATCTGAATCTATGTTTGAGTTTGAATTTGCTTTCCTTTATTTGAACTTTCATTTTGATCATCTGATTCATATCCACAAGACTTGGAAGGTCTCTCCTTACTTTCATCAACCTTGACATTAGCACTTTCAACAATCCTTTTCAATCTCTTGTTAAAGCACCGGTATGCCTTAGGTTAGAATAACCCAGAAATATTCCTTCATCACATCTTGCATCAAACTTGCCTAGATCTTCATCTCTCTTGATATAGCATTTACTACCAAAAACTCTAAAGTATTTCACAGTAGGAGCATTACCAAACCACAGTTCATAAGGTGTTTTACCAGTATTACCTTTGATCTACACCTGGTTAAGAGTGTAGACATCAATACTCACATCCTCTCTCCAATAGACATGTGAAACATTTGCCTCCATCATCATGGTTCTAGTAGCCTCTTGAATAATTTGGTTCTTCCATTCCACAACTCCATTCTACTGAGGAGTCCTAGGAGTAGATAATTGTCTTCTTATTCCATGCTTTTCACAAAATGCATTAAACTCACTAGAGGTAAACTCACCACCTCTTTTAGATCTCAGACACTTTATCTTCACACCAATCTCATTCTCCACCATAGCCTTGAACACCTTGAATCTGTCAAGAGCCTCTGATTTTCTCTCTCAAGAAAGTGGCCCACATCATCCTGGAGTAATCATCAATCATCAACATAAAGTATATGTCTCCTTGCAAACTCCTAACTCTGGCAAGACCACACAAATAAGTGTGCACAAGTTCCAACAATCCACTTGAAAATTGTTCTTTACTTTTGAATGTAGCTCTATTTTATTTTCCCAACTGATATTCCTTACACATGCTATTAGTAGGTTTCACAAGCTTTGGAAGATCTCTCACAGCCTAAGTAGTACTTATCTTGACAATGTTATCAAAGTTTACATGACACATTCTCCTATGCCATAACCAACTCTGATCAATCTAAGAAATCAAAGAACTTTTACCAGTAACACTTAAATGAAAGATATTACCTCTAGTATGTGTACCAGATGCAATCTTAGTTCTGGAACTTCCCAAAATTTTGCATTTTCCATCCTTGAATCGAGATCATACCCTTTGTCAACCAACTGCCCAACATTGAGAAGATTATGCTTCAACCCTTCTACATACAAAACATCATTAGTGTTATTCTTACCATCAAGAGAGATGGGTCCTCTACCATGGATTCTACCAGTTGAATTGTCTCCAAACTTCACAATTCCACCTTCATATCTTTCCAAACTTACAAACTTACAAACTTACTTTTATCACCAGTCATATGATGATAACATCCACTGTCAATCACCCATTCATCCTTTTCTTCAACCTGAACAGCCAAGGCACTTTCCACATTCACATAGCTAGTAGATTCAATAGGCACCGAATCTTCTTCTTTGATAGTAATGAACACCCATTCATTTCCAGAGGTACTTCCCATATCAAATTCATCATTTGTGACTCCTTCATCAGTAGCTTCTTGGACATAGTAGCATTTCTTTTGAACCCTAGGTCTATTAGGGTTTAGCTTTGAAACCCTCTCCAAACATCTTGAAGAAAAATGACCAATCTTATTGCAAGCAAAACATTTGAAAGGCAACTTTCCTTCATACTTATTGGATCCTCTTGGTAATCTTTTGGCAACAAGGGCTTTAAGTTCTTCAATATCAGATTCATCTTCTTCAAGTTCATTCCTTGCCTTCTCATATCCGGTTAGTCTTCTTGAAGAGATTTCACTTGGATCAAATGTTTACTTTCTGAAAACATTGGCCTTAAATGCAGATTTTGATTTAGGAAGAGAATCACCAAACTCACTCATTTGAAATGTTGAAAGCTTGCCAACCAACTGATCCCTTGTAATATCTATCACAGTCTTGATCTCCTCAATAGAAGCAACTCTATGCTTGTATGAAGTAGGTAAGGATCTGAGCACCTTTGCAACAATCTCTAATTCTTCCAGTTTTCCACCATCACACTTGATACTACACACAAGTTCATTCACCTTCTACATGTAGTAAGTGATTTTTTCATCTTCACTCATCCAAAAAATTTGTATCTATGCTTTAGGATTTGTAACTTAGCACATTTGACATATGCATCACCTTCATACAAAGTTTCCAACTTCTGCTAGATTTCATGAGCAGTTTGCAATTCCAAGACATTTGTCATTTTTGTATCAGTCATGGTACTCAACAATGCTTCTTTAGCCTGAATATTGTATTTAGATTCTTTAATTTCATCTAGAGTTGTAGGACCATTCTTCGGAGGAGTATACTTATTCTTAGTTATCAACCAATAAGGATCACCCATGCATTGCAAATGACACTTCATGCGATTCTTCCAAAGAGAGTAATTTATTCCATCAAATCTCAGACTATCCTTCTTGTATGTCGACATCTTGGATCTCCTCAAGTGGTCAAGCTTCTTTTAGAGGAACCGGCTCTGATACCAATTGTTGAAATTAGGGCAGACAACTAAGAGGGGGGGTGAATCAATTGTCACAAAACTTTATCTTTTGCTGCATTTTAATCTTCTTTACCACTTATTAACAGATTAATAATATAACCATGAAAGCATGAATCAAGAAACACATGAGTAGAAACACATTCAACACACATAGCACCAGGTTTTTATGTGGAAACCTAGTTAAGGGAAAAACCATGGTGGGGGTTAACCCACAAGATTTATTCTCTGTTAAAAGAATAAAAAAATGGGAAGGCACATTGCCCAGAGATCACTACTCCAAGAGACTCACTGTTCACAGAAAAATTCACATGGTTAATACTGAAAGGTTGAACTGAGAAACAACATCTTCTCCATGCCAAGGTTCAGTTCCATTGAAGCTCACAACATCTCTACTCTACCTCTGCATCTTCACACACATGGGCACATTTACACGACTTCATTACACTTATTTATACATGACATCAACTCTGGAATTGATGAAGGGGGTAAATCATAAAACACACAACAAAAATTGCACATAGAAAATAAAACTTTCTATATTGATTTGGACAACTTATTACATTACAGAAGCTCAAATACAATCAAAGGAATCAACCCTCCACAGGCTGCAACACATTACAGCTTCCTCTCACAAGACCCTGGAATCATATGCCATCTGTAACCCCAAATCTGCTAGGGTTTCTATTTTCTGACCTATTCTTGACTCTACACTTTCCCCCTTAACTTTACTATTTCCCATGGTTCCCAAAAATGGTAACTAATAGCCTTTTTGGTGGCCAACAACCTAATTTCAAAATTTGCATCTCCCTCCAAAAAATACGTCAACTTCTGGGAGCCATAACTTTTGATCCGGGTGTCCGATTGACGAACCGTTTTATGCGTCGAAAAGCTCGTGGAGTGCTCTACATGTTAAGAACCTACTCTAAATGTTCTAGCCATTTTTAGGCCCATATGGGGCCATTTAGTGCCTCAAACCTGAGTTTGAATAATTTTCAGGCATTTTTCAAGAAACATAAACTTTAATATCTTTCAACTCGCAAATGATCTTTTCGTGATTCCTTTGTCAAAGGTCTTATTTTCAGTTACGAAGCTTCTTGTAAATTTTCACTTCAATCTATGCCCAAATGCAAACTTTCCTAAAATAGCAGGTTGCTATTTTTAGCAGTTTGGAAAAACTGAAAGTTCTACATCATTATTCAAGCGATTATGGAACCAAAACCACAAATTTTTAAATAAATGGAAAGAACATCAATGATCTTGAAACACAACTTTTTTTGGGTGATGCAAGATTTCCCTTACACCACTGGATGCTCCTGCATCAGGAATGAACATCAAAGTCAGCCTTACAATCATCTATCTGGAACATTCTCCAAGATAGGCATTACAAGCAATTGCAATCACAAGACTTGACATAATACAAAATGCTACATGTGGACCACTATACTATTGACCAAACATAGATGGGACTCAAATCTTCCTTGAACAACACACCACACTCCATAGAACTTCCCTTAGATCATCTGCAACACACACGAAGCATCCGATCGGCCAAGACTGGAAAGAACAATAAAACGCAAGGAGAAATCTTCAACTACAAGCTCAATCCTTAATGTTGACCACCAAAAAAATAGGCACACAATCCAAAGACCTCCACAAGCACAATGAAATCAACAAGAATAACCACACCATCTCAAATCACCAGAATCACTTGCATCTTCATATAGGAAGTTAAGAACACTAATTGTCATGACTGTCACACTAGAAAGATTGCTTGTGGACCTCCAAACCATGAACCACTTGAGTTGAGGATACACACCAACATCCCAAACATACCTCTAGAACCGCAGACCATAATATTCCAATGCGGAGTAATCCGGACCATTTTCCTGTCACTATGTTACCTCTAAACAATTGCAAAACCCACTTTTACTCAAATGACCATAACTTCACCAATCCTCCATGCAAACCTCTCAAATCTTAACTGGAGCAACTTTAGACAATCCTCTACAAAACCCTTTAATCTGTAGACTCTAATCTTCATCTCACTGGGAAAGTGGAGCAATGTACTTTACTGAATTGCACTGTCTTCACTGTCTCTAACAAAGAAGTATGTTGACATCAATGACAACACATCATAGGCACATATTTGCAACATTAGGGCATATCAAATTTTCTAGGTCTAAATTCCAAGCATTATAGACTATAGCCTTGTACTCTCTTCTATCATACCAGTGTTTGAACAAAATCTATGCAGGTACTTGCAGCTGAGCATCCTGACAATCATAGCAGCTGTCTAAGAGTTTATCATTTGGCCCGCCAGGACCATAGACATTCATATGCCGTCTTGAAGACCCAGGAAGTTGGACCATATGGTCTTCATCCAAGATTTGTTTTGATGTGGAAGGCTGATTTTCTTGACTCATTGTTTCAGACAATTGTTTACTAAACTAGGGATTTTTCTTTCAACAATATTCTATCTTTTCCAACAAACAACAATTCTGAATTTAAATGGATGCAGTTGGCATAGAATTAACTTACTAGTTTATCTATAGAAACTTGAAATCTTTTGTTTTTCTCACCTAGATGCTTGCTACGCACAAGAGCTCTCTTCGTGTTTGTAAAAATGGTATGAAAAAACCCTTTCTCCCTTAAGAGGCTTGTAATTTAGGCCCTACAGCATTAATGCTAGTCACCTTAGCCTTTACTGCAATTTGTGTTATAGAGTGCCTCCCAACATTCATGCAAGAAGTTTAAATTCTAGCCATAGATTCAAGCTCCTTTTTTGTGAAATCAACGGTTACAAATTGCCTACCAGATTTGAAAATCTAGGCCCTTTCATTGAAAAGTCATCGACCAATAAAATCATTCCATATCAGACACAATTCCCTTGCTGACTCCTTTGCTATTTTGTCTGATATGGACACATGATGCCATATCATAGTGGAAAAGTGAGAAATGTTCCACTACCTCTTTGCTCTATGCGAGTGCACTAGAGCCTCCACATAGACCTTCCTATGCATACTTTTTCTTTTCCCATGAAAGCGGGCCACGTGTCATAATCTCATAGCCGCACGGTGAATCTTACTGCCTGACAAGATTCTTGTGTGCCTCTACGCTACTATTAGATCCTTCATTGTCTACAACTCACTCTTCAACCTGACACTTGGCAGCACCTCTTCTGTTGATTCTAAATCTTCAATAGGATGGCTATAAGCCCCAACACCTTTGACAATTGTCTCCATTTTGTATCCCCATAGAAGAAGTATGACATCACCTTTAATGTTGTGCGGGCACATGATATTTGGCAATGTGGCATTTCTGACCCTACAAGACTTAAGACTTAGATCTTTTAACATGACAGGCTAGAAGCGGTAATGTTTGTTAGAAGGGGTCGGTTACTCCATGACTTACGGACTCAAAGTTGTGACTTAAGTAACCGATGACTTAGGCTAGGCGGTCAAAGATAGATTATAACATAAAGTGAAAATAGACCGTGGGACTTAGAGTTTAAGAGAAATAAAGATAAATAGTTTTAGACTTGACTTAAAACTCTAGACCTAGGAAGGTACCACCATTGGCTCTAACTGGGGATGTGCAATTCATTGGATTGTAACAAGGACTAGAAAGACTCTAGGAGTAGACTAGAACCAACATAGACACAAAAAAACAATAGAGGATTGTACAAATATTTACACTATATACACCTATATACAACCTATTTACAATGTGCATGAAGAATAACCTACTTATGAAAAGTAGGGTTTCAAGAACTGTCCATGCACAAGCAGTTCTTGAAATCCACCATCAAGACTCTGAAGAAAGTATGAGTCTTCTCCATGAGTGTTACTTATCAGATAAAGGCCAATCCATAGGGGTTCAAACTTGCCATGCTTTCCCTTATCCTAACTTCTGGCATTCCACATGAGAACCATGTCACTTATTTAAAAATTCCTCTCTAAGGCTCTTTTATCAAACAAATACTTCACCTTTTGCTAGCTCTTCACATTGGTCCTCTGTGCTTCTCTCCTAGCCTCATCCAATGCAACCAATTGGTTCATTCTTTCTACCATTGTATCTTCTATATTGTCATCATTCTCTTGTATGAACTTATAGACTGGTAGGAGATTATTCATTGGCAACTTTGCATCCAAGCCATACACTAGTTCAAAGGGTGACTTACCAGTGTCTTTTTTAACTATCACCTTATCGGCCCATAGTGCCAATTTTAGTTTAGAGTCCCATGCCTTATTATTTTTATTAATGATCCTTTTGTATATCTTCATCAGGCTTTTGTTGCTGGACTTAGTTTGGCCATTACCTTGTGGGTAATATGGTGTTGCACATGATAGACTAATGCCATAATCATTGCAGAAATCTAAAAATTCCCCTGACTTGAAACACATTACATTATCTGTCACTAGTTTTACTAGTACCCCAAATCTGATGATTATATGCTCCAGAATAAAGTCCATTACCACTCTACTTATAGCCTTCTTTGTTGGGATGGCCTCAATCCATTTGGTAAAATAGTCAGTGGCAACGAGTATCCAGTTGTGTCCACCACTTGATTTCTCTGCAATCTCTCCAATGAAATCTATCCCCCACTGTTGGAATGGAGCATCCACTATCACAATCTTGAGGGGTAATGCACCAGCATACCTCAACTTTCCTGAAAATCTCTAACATGAATCACAAGTTCTCACCATTTTATGAACATCAAAGAAGAGTGTTGGCCACCAATATCCTGACCTTAGAATCTTATGTGTAGTAGTTTTGGCCATGTAGTGTCCCCCACATACCCCTTTATGTATATCATTCAATATTTATCTAGCCTAATCCTGATCTACACATCTCAACAATACACCATCAGGATTTGTCCAATACAACTCACCCTAAACAATGACATACTTTATAGCTTGAAGCTTCAAAGTTCTTTTTTGATTGTCATTGAGGTGAGTTGGGGAATTCATCATTTGCGAGTATTGAACAATGTCTTTGTAAAAATCTAATTGTTGCACACTGCACACTTGATCTTCAGCTACATTTACTTGACATGCTTCTAAATTTGCTTTTGCCATCAACTTAGCCAAATCCTGTCCCTTTACTAGTTTGGTGATTTGGATGTCAATGTTAAACTCTTGAATCTTATTGATACACCTACATCTTCTTCCAGTTACCTCTTGTTGTGTGAATATATCTTTGATGGTAGAATGGGGAACATAAGCCACAATCTGAGCTCCAACTAAATAAGGCCTAAAATTCTTTACTGACCTAACCAAAGCATAAGCCTACTCCTCCATTATATCATATTTCAACTCTATAGCCTATAAGGATTTGCTAAAGAAAGCAATTGGCTGTTCAAATCCATCATCATTTTTTGTAGCAAACATGCAGCAATTGTACGGAAGGAAGCAAAAGAAAACAACTAAAAAGGCTTACTAAAGTCAGGAGACTTCATAATAGGGGTAGTTTTAATAGCTTCCTTTATGTCTTGAAATGACCTAATTACTTCATCTCCCCATGTCATAGTCTCACCTTTCTTCATCATCTTTGTTATTACCTTAGTGATTTCTGCAAAATTGGGAATAAACCTTCTGACAAAATTGATTTGCCCAAAGAATGATTGAATACCTTTTACTATCTTGGGCATCTAGATTTTGTCAATCACAACCACCCTCTCTGGGTCAATCCTAACTCCTTTGGATACTATGTGCCCTAAAAGCTTTCCTTCAGTCACTCTAAAAGCACACTTCTTAGGATTAAGTGAGATGCCATACTCCAATGCTTTGATGAAAATCTATTCCAAATGCATGCAATGATGTTCTTCCTTCTTTGAATAGGCAGTCAGATCATCCTAGTATATAGCCAATATAGAATCAATTAATCCTGCAAAGGCAACATCCATTGCTCTCTAAAAAGTTACTCCTGCATTTGTTAATCCAAATGGCATTCTCACATATACATAATTTCCCCATGGAGTGGTAAAAGTGGTCTTGTACTGTTTCGATTCTTTCACTTTCACCTGATTGTATCCAGAAAATCCATCCATCATAGATAAAATCTCACACCCTGTCACCTTTTGTAGCATAGCTTCCATGTTAGGTAATGGATAATTATCTTTCAAAGATGATATATTTAGATTTTTGAAATCAACACACAACCTGATATCTCCATTCTTTTTTTCTAATTGGGACCAGGTTTGATACCCAAGTGGAGTGCCTTATGGGCTTTATGATTCTAGCATCCCTAAGCTTCATGAGTTCTTCCTGCATTTTTGGAGCCAAGGTAGGATTAATGGGCCTCTACCTTTGTCTGAATGGCTTAGCTCCAAGCTTCAAAGGGATCTCATGCTGAAATAAGTTCTCTCTATAGGCCTTCAAGTCTTCATAAGACCAAGCAAAGACATGTTTATACTTCCTCAACAATGATATCAACATTGCCCTGATATGTGGTTTCAGCTTCTTTCTAATATATACTTTCTTTGGGGCATTATGAGTTCCCAAATTTATTTCTTCCAAATCCTCCTTATTTTTGGAAGATGTCTTAGGTACAAATTGGTCCCTATTATCAAATGATCTTTCTAGAGCTACCAATCCTCTTAGAATCTTGTTAGTTTTGAGCTATATCACTTCTTTTCCAAAAAGAGTTTCTTTTCCATCAACAACCTCCACAAAATTCTGAAAGTCTATTTCTCAATTTTTATACTCATCTATGCAATGCAAAAATCTTAACAAATCCTTGTCATCCTCAAAAATTTGCCAGCTACAAATGTTGTCAGGGACTGTAGGTCTAACCTTGAATTCAACATGTGCACTATCTGCCAATGTGATATTATCTGGCTTGATCGCAACATTAGCCAAGAAGTCTGCCAAAACATTCCTAGACCTCTCTACCTAGTTTATTGAGAATGCATCAAACAACTCTATACAATCCCACACTGCATGCTTATATTTCTTCAACCTTTTATTCTTTGAAGTATATTTACCTCTCACCTTAGAAACAATTAGTTCTAAATCCCCTAACACTTTGAGAAGCTTAATCCCATGTTTGATTGTAACATTCAGTCCTAGCAGAAGAGCCTCATACTCTGCAATGTTATTCATACATCCAAACTTCAGAAGGAAAGAGAACTTAAATATTTTACCAGTTGGGGAAACAAAAACTACTCCAGCACCAGAGTCTTCCTTGCAACATGCACCATAAAAATACATGGACCATAGCCCTTCTTGATCTTTCAATATTTTCAATTCAGCATTAATGGGTTCTTTCTTGCTTGTATTCTGATCACAAGATAGCACTTGAAAATTATCAAGATCAGTATCAACAAAACAAACCTATTCATCTTATTCAGACTCTTCAACTGTCTTAGATGCTCTGTCTTCTCTATCTAGTTTGACATCTCTGCCATTCATAGGAATCAGAGCACATGATACGTCCAACTACATGTTTCCTCCAATTAGTGCTTCCCATCTCCTTAACAATAGCATCCCATATTGTGGCTTGATGTAAACCATAGTCAAATTCATAGTTTAGTTCTTCTCAGGATAAGCAGAAATCATGAAGTCTACATTTTTCATGATTCCAATCATTGGTACTTCCCTGGCATCCATGGCGAAGCACTTACCACATGCCTTATCTAGTTTCAATCCAGCTTGTTCCATGATAGCTAAAGGCATGATATTTGTGGATGCACCTGAATCAAGCATACAACTTCTTATTACTTTCCCATTGATTATAAGAGATACATAGAATGGTTCTACTTGTGAGGGACATTTTGTCAAGGTTGTCCTTAAATACACTTTAGGGATCTCCTCTTCATCAACTTCCTTTTCCTAACCTTTGCCATGATCTTTGGCAACTTGATCTACATGGTTAGGTATCCTTGAGATTAAAGACAGTGCTTTGTTCTTGTATTCTTCAATCTTCATTATTTCAAGAAATAGAACAAAATCCTTCATCTAGGATAGTGCCTAAGTAATGTCAAATGGGACATAATTTTGTATAACAGTTGCACTCTGACCCACTTTTTTGTTTTTCTCAAGAATTTGTGCAGCTTTAGTACTTATAGGATTTTGATTACTACCCACCCCACTAGAATTTTTACCTTTATCTACACTATGAGTCACTTTACTATCTGAATTTCTCATGTTATGACCTGACATTTCCTTTGAATCCTTCTTAATGTCATTATTCTATTTTTTCTGTGACTCAAATCCTTTTGAGTTATTTTGAGGTTGTTTGACAAATATACTTCCTGGTTGACCAGAGTCACTAACTTGATCCCTGCTTCTAAGATTATAATTACTCTTGACTTGTGCAACTATAGCAACTATTAAGGCTTTGATTTCCTCATTAGAAGGTCTCCTCAGACTCATATTTGAAATGTGTGAATCCTAAGCATAAACATGTTGATCTTCCTCTTCCTCATCTGAGAAAATATGCTAACAAATTTGTTCCTTTTGATACCCCTTTTCAGCTGCACCTGTATCTACATCAACCTCATTAGAAGAAGAATAGTCTCCATGAGTAAAAAGCATATTAACATTGTCATCTGCAACATAGTGGGGCTCATTACATTCATTGTAATCATTTTGAAAGACTAAGCAATCATGCACTATGATGATGAATGAGGCATTTGACACACCATGCACCAAGGAGTATCCTCAACCATATTGATATTTTCTTCAATAGGTCAAGAGTTTGCTTGTCATACTGAGAGTTTTGATTATTATTATTATTTAGGATAGGCTTACCATTATGCCAATTTGTATTATAAGGCATGTCATGCAACTATGGATTTTTTTTCCTGCCTCTGATAATTCTGCTTTTCAGGGCCTAGTCCCTTATCTATTCTTGTAAGCTTATAACTCAGGTCCCTAAAAGCATTTGTTAACTTATCTAGCTTATCCTCAGATGTGGAATCACTACTTTGAGTATTCTGAGCCCTATTATTTGGATTCTAAAAAATTCTCATATCATCCCTCCTGTTACCTTTTCTAGATGCTTTCCTATTATTCTCAATATTAGTTGCAATTCTGAAAGCATCTCTCAGAGTAGCTGGACTTTTATCTCTCAATTCATAAGTTGTTTTAGCATCAAAGGAATTAGTGTACAGTACCATGCACATAGGCTCATTCGGTCTCATATGTGGTGGAAGCTTGTTTAGTACCCTGGTAAACCTTACATTAAAATCAGTGACAAGCTCATTTGATCCTTTAGTTATGCTAGTGAATTCATTTATAATGAACTGGGGTGAGTCTTATCCCCGTACTGTTCTCTAAAAACCCTCCTAAAATCATCCCAAGATGAAATACTCTGATCAAGCAAGTTCCTATACCATTCCCTAGCCTCTTCTGTCAAAGATTGCATGAATAACTTCATGAAAACATCTTCATGTTCAACGTCAAAATTATCCATCCAATTTAGAAAAGCTTTCAAATGATCCTTGTTATCATAAAATGTGAACAATAGCATAGACAACTATATATACTATAATCTCAATGAAATTGAAACAAATAAGATCAAACACAAAGAGCACAATACCTTGCAAACCTTTCTCTTCCATGACTTCCATTGGTCGCCTATCTCGAATTGATCTCGTGTATGAATAGAGCCCTCAGAAGGTGCACTTGCTTTTTTCCAAGATGACAATGGAGAATGGTTGTTGATAGGTTTTGCAATGAAGAGGATCTTCACAATACAATGATAATGGTGATAAATGGTGTGACAATTGATCTCAAGATATGGAGTGATTTGTGTCAAAGGCATGCTATGATTCTTACAGAGTAAGTTTATAAAAAGCTTGGATAATTCAAACAGAGGAAAAGGGGTTGTATTTATAGATTTATGAGAAAGAAGATCAATGGTGTAGAAAGAATAAGAAGATCAACGGTTGAGGAAATTTGAGAGGATGTGCGCAAATAGGGAGAGGACAAGTGTCTTGCCCCTTCATGCATCAGGGGAGTTAACAGAATAGATTGAGTTAACTGAGATGATTGATTAGTTAACAGGGTTGATTGAGGAGATAAGTGGGCTGATTGGGGAGTTGACTGAGATGATTGAACAGTGAACTCAGATGACTAATTAGTTAACTATTTTTATTGATGAGTTAACTAATCTGACTAGAGAAGAAATATGACATGTGGGTGAGGGAATATTAGCTAATTAAATATTAAAAATATTTAATTACATGTGCATGTGGATTAATTGAATTATTTTTGGTATTAATTCAATTTTAGAGGAAATAGACAATTTAAATAAATATTTAGGTTTATTTAAATATAGAGAATGAGAAGAATTAATTAAATAATTTGGTATTATTTAATTTAGAATGATTTTAGAAGAATTTGGATGATTTAATTAAATAAATGATTTTATTTAATTTTTTGGAGAAAAGTGAATCAAATAAATAAATTGATTTATTTATTTATTGATAGAGGAATTTGAAATAAAATAAATATTTAAAATATTTATTTAGCTAGAGTCATGTCACTTTTAGGTGTATATAATCCTCACCTGACACTACATTGTTACCTAAAAAATTGGGTAAGTCAGTCCTGATATCTAGGTATACCAGTAAAGTCTATCTGCCTATATCTTTCCAATTGCATGGGCCTCCTACCAAATGCATTCTGATTTTGATTTGCATTTAGGTTTTGGTTTACATTAACATTCTGATTGGTATTACCATGTCCATGTGCATTTGGATTCCTTACATTGTTCTGAGGTGGTCCATTATTATTGGCATTTTAACCCTAATTATTTTGCAGGTTATGGTTTACAGGCTGATTAAAATGTTGATTATTACCTGGTACATTCTGATTATTCTATTGATTTGGAACAATATTGCCATGATGATTACCCACTATATGTGCATTATTGATAGTTGGAATTGCATTCTAGTGGGCAGCTCTAAGAGTGATGCAAGAGGTAAATCACAAAACACACAATAACAGATATTGAACACAATAAATAGAACTTTCTTTTATTGAACTGGGCAACTCATTACATCACAGAAGCTCAATTACAATCAGAGGATGAATCCTCTACTGGCTGCAACACATTACAGCTTTCCCAACCTCAAGACTCTAGAATCTTCAGCCTTATGTAACCCCAAATTAGCTAGGGTTTCTGTTTTCCCACCTATTCTTGACTCTACACTGGCGCCCTTAACTCTACTACTGCCCAGGGTTCCTAAAATAGTCATAAATAGCACTTTTTGGCGGCCTCCAGCCAAATTTCAAAATTTGCAACTCCCTCCAAAAGTAGGTCAACTTTCGGGAAGCATAACTTTTGATCCGGGTGTCTAATTGATGAACCGTTTTAAGCGCCGGAAAGCTCGCGATGTGAACTATCATGCCAAAAATTTGTAAATGGATTTTCATCAACTTTTTGGGATGTTATGGGAAGTTTTAGTGCCTCATATCTCGATCCAGAAATTTTCAGGGGCTTTTCAGAAAACAAAAACTTTAATATCTTTCAACTCACAAATGATCTTTGCCTGATTCCTTCGCCAAAGGTCTTATATTTCTATTATGTAACTTTCTGGAAGTTTTTTCTTTATTACGTGCCGAAATGTAAACTTTCTAAAAATAGCAGGTACACTTTCCTAAATAGGCAGGTTGCTATTTTTAGCAGTTTTGGAAAAACTGAAAGTCCTACATTATTATTCTAGATATTATGGAACCAAAAACACTAATTATGGGAAGAAATGAGAACAACTACAATGGTTTTGAATTAACTTCTTTTTGGGTGATGTAAGATTGCCCTTACACCTCTGGATGCTCCTGCATCAGACACCCAGGGTAATTTGAGAAGTGACCCTATCACGTCTCATGTGTTTGTGTGAGGAAAACCCAAACGGTCAACCTCTGCCTTAGACAACCAAGAAGAATCTTCAACAGGCCTTCCTTTCCATTTTACCAGCTATTCTTCATATTGCTTGTTCTAAGTACTTCTTCCCACATGGCTATCCAAGATCTCTTCTATCTCCTCTGTTGAAGTAGATGCCGGAATACTCCATTGTTCTTCTGTTGGTCCATCCTCTGTTCCACCATCATGATATTCTGATAAATTAGCAATGCTAAAAATAGGGGAAATACTGATCCCACTCGGCAGCTCTACCTCATATGCATTTCCTGAATCATGTTTCTTCAAAAATTTTCATGGTCCAAATTTCTTCATTTTCAACTTATTGTATGTTCCAATTGGGAACCTTTCTTTTCTCAAGTGAACCATGACTTCATCTCCTACCTAGAATTCCTTATATCTCCTCTTCTGATCTGCCTTAGCCTTATACTAAATATTCATTTTATTAATGTGCTTTCTCACCTCTTCATGCAAATTCTTCAGATGTTCTGTAAAGTCTTCAGCTTTAGCACTTGTCTTTTCTCTGTTGTCCAGCTTCCTTAACTTAGAAGCATTTCTTGGGCTATTGCCATATATAATCTGGAATGGTGATTTACCAGTACTCCTATTGACAGAATTGTTGTAAGCAAATTCTACCTGTGGTAAAATCAAATCCCATCCCTTGGGCTTATCTCCTACTAAGCATCGTAGCAGGTTACCCAAACTCCTATTCACCACTTCAATTTGTCCATCAGTCTGTGGATGGTGTGCAGAACTAAACTTTAAATCTATCTTCAACTTCTTCCACAATGTCCTCCAGAAATAACCAACAAACTTGGTATCTCAATCTGAAAATATGCTCTTTGGTAGACCATGTAGTCTCACCACTTCCTTGAAAAATAACTTTGCAATATGAACATCATCATTAGTCTTCTTACAAGGAATAAAATGTGCCATCTTTGAGAATTTGTCCACCACCACAAAAATAGAATCATGCCCTCTCTATGTCCTTGGTAAACCAAGAACAAAATCTATACTAATATCATCCCATGGCTTCTCTGGTATAGGTAATGGTTGATACAATCCTGTATTTTGACTTGTTCCTTTTGCCATCTGACATACTCTGCAACTCTGCACATACTTCCTCACATCCTGTTGCAGCTGTGGCCAATAATAATTTTCACCAACAATAGAAATGGTCTTATCTCGACCAAAGTGTCCAGCCAGTCCTCCACTATGCTTCTCTTTCATCAGGTTCTCTCTCATGGAACTCCTCGGAATGCACAATTGGCTTCCTCTAAACAACATGCCGTCTTGGATTATGAAATCCAACCATTTTGTCCTATCCAAAGTAATAGGCTCCAGACAAGCTTTCCAAGCCTCTGCAAAATCTGGATCTTTAGGGTACAAACTTTTGAGCTCATCGAACCCAACAACCTCTATCTTCATTTCTGTCAATAAATTTTGCCTTCTGCTCAAGGCATCTGCAACTCTGTTGGACTTCCCACTCCTATGCTTCATGACAAAGGTATAACTCTGCAAAAACTCAACCCATTTTAAGTGCCTTTGGTTCAACTTCCCTTGACTATTAATATACTGCAAAGCCTGATGATCAGTATATAAAACAAACTCTTTTGGCAACAAATAATGTCTCCATTTCTTCAAAGCCTGAACTATTGCATAAAATTCCTGATCATAAAAAGAATACTTTTTCTTGGCATCATTAAGCTTCTCACTAAAATAGGCAATGGGCTTACCTTCTTGGCTCAAAACAGTTCCTATACCACTACCACTAGCATCACAATCTACCTAAAATACCTTATTGAAATCTGCAAGTGCCAAAACAGGTTGTTCTACAACTTTCTGCTTCAATGTATCAAAGCTCTTATCGGCTCCTTTAGTCCATCTAAACTCTTTTCTATCCCCTCTCATTGTTTCAGTTAGGGGTGCACAAATGCTACTGAAATTCCTAATAAACTTTATGTAAAAACTTGCCAAACCATGAAAAGATCTTACCTCCATTGCACTCCTTGGTGTAGGCCACTCAATGATAGCCCTTACTTTTTTTGGGTCCATCTTAAGACCTTCCTCTGAGACAACAAATCCCAGGTATACCAACTCCTTCTTTGCAAAACTGCATTTCTTCAGATTAATCAGCAACTTCTCCTCCCTCAGCTTCTCTAGAACTCTTCTGATATGCATCAAATACTCATCCCAAGTCTTACTAAAAATCAAAATATTATCCAAATAAACAATAACAAAACTTCCCAAAAATTCTTTCAGTACCTCATTCATGAGCCGCATGAATGTGCTCGGTGCATTGGTTAGCCCAAATGGCATGACTAACCACTCATACAAACCTTCCTTTGTCTTGAAGGCTGTCTTCCATTCATCCCCTTCTCTAATATGGATTTGGTGATACCCACTCTTCAGGTCAATTTTTGTGAAGTACTTGGCTCCACTCAAACAATCCATGATGTCATCCATTCTTGGCAATGGAAATCTATACTTGATCGTTATCTTATTGATGGCTTGAGAGTCTGTACACATCCTCCATTCTCCATCCTTCTTTGGTGCTAATACTGCAGGTACCGCACATGGACTTAGGCTCTCCCTTATCAGTCCCTTCCTCAACAACTCCTGAATTTGTCTATTTAGCTCTTCATTCTCTACAGGGGTCATTCTATGGGTTGCCTTGTTTGGCAAACTAGCTCCTGGTATCAAATCCATTTGATGACTTATCTTCCTTACTGGTGGTAAACCTTCTGGTACATTATCAGAGATAATGTCTTGGAACTCTTCCAACATATCTGAAACTTCTACAGGTACATCTTCATATTTCTCTTGACTAATCTTAGGAATCAATGCAAAGCAATGATGCTCATGCTTCATACCCTCCAAAAATTTCCTACCATCTACCAAACAAATTCTGGTAGTACTACATACCTTTTCTTCCACCTCCTTCAAGGGCTTCAACTTATGACGAACTCCATCCCTTGTTAGGGAATATGTGTTTGTACAGCCATCATGGACAGCGCTCCTATCATACTGCCATGGCCTCCCCAATAGCATATGACATGCATCCATTGGTATGATATCACACAGCACCTCATCGTGGTAGTCACCAATCTTGAACTTCACTAAACACTGTTCATTGACCAAAGCTCTATGGTCCTTCTGCAACCATGCAATCTGATATGGATGCAGTTGATTTCTTCTTGTCAACTTCAACTTGTCAACCATCTCCTCTGAAACAAGATTATCAGTGCTTCCACTGTCAATAATAATATCACAACACTTACTCTCACATTTGCACCTTGTGTGGAATAAACTCTTCCTCTTATTGGGTTCTTTCTCCTCATTCAGCAAGGTTCTTCTGACAACTAAGGTTTCTCCCCTTTCAGCATCTTTAGAATGCTCAGAATGTGCATCTTCATCTACATGTGCAACTCGTGCATTACCTTTAGGTCTTCTATTTGTCCTTCCTTGATGTTGTGGACACTCATATGCTCAATGCCCTTCTTCTCCACATTGGAAACAAGTTCCTCTGAAACCTCCTCTTCTAGGTCCTTACTCAGGTCTGCCTCTTCCTCTTCCTCTTTGCTCACCATTGTTCTGGTCACAAGGGCGGTAGGTATTATCCCCTCTTTGATTTTGACTGGTGCCTACTTCTTCACTTTTCTTTTGATCTTCATTACGGCCTCCATAGGGTCTTCCACCAGTCCTTCCACCTTGACCTCTTCCCCTTTGCTTGCTATCAAATATTTTGTTCAGCTTCTCTTCCACCTTCAGGGAAAACTGGTACGCATCTTCTATGGTGGTCATTCTGACTAGGCTCAACTCCTTTTGAATACTCGGCCTCAACCCATTAATGTAATGGGCTACCTTCTCCTTGTTGGGCTCTGCATGGCCTGTCCTGATAGTAATTTTATAAAACTCTTCTATATACTCCTTAACAGATTTGTTACCTTGCTTTAGTCCTTGCAGCTTCTTCAGCAACTCCATCTCATAGTCCATAGGAATGAACTGCTTCTTTAGTTTCTCCACCATCTGATCCCATCTGGTAATCTTTTCTTTTCCTCTTCTATTCCTCTCTAATTGGACCTCCTTCCACCAAATATTGGCGTGGCCCTTCAACTTTATTTTTGCCAACTTAACCTGATCTGGGTCCTCCACATCTTCATACTCAAAATACTCCTCCATGTCATTGATCCAATCAATAAGCTGTTCTGGATTCAAATCTCCAGAATATGTAGAATCTTCGATCCTGGGCCTCTTTCTGATCTTTGAAATGACCCTCAACAACCTTACTTCTGCAGCATCTTCGGCAACTTCTTGTTCTTCCTCAGATAGCTCTTCTTCAACTTCATCTTCACTTTCTACTCTTGTCCTCGGCTCAAACCCTCTTCGTAGCTCCTCTTGCAATGCATCGATTTGCCTTTGTAGGGCTCTAAATCCCTCTTCCGTCAAAGCATTCCTCCCAACATGATTTCTTCATGGAGGCATCTTGGTCTCCGCAGCAAACCCACAACCTCAGATCCTAGCGATCTGTCTACACACTCAGGAACCCTCGCTCTGATACCACTTGATGTAGGGGTAAATCACAAAACACACAATAATAGATATTAAACACAGCAAATAGAACTTTCTTTTATTGAACTAGGCAACTCATTACATCATAGAAGCTCAATTACAATTAGAGGATGAATCCTCTACTGGCTGCAACACATTACAGCTTTCCCAACCTCAAGACTCTAGAATCTTCAGCCTTCTGTAACCCCAAATCAGCTAGGGTTTCTATTTTTCCACCTATTCTTGACTCTACACTGGCCCCCTTAACTCTACTACCGCCCAGGGTTCCTAAAATGGTCATAAATAGCACTTTTTGGTGGCCTCCAGCCAAATTTTGAAATTTGCAACTCCCTCCAAAAGTAGGTCAACTTCTGGGAAGCATAACTTTTGATCCGGGTGTCCAATTGATGAACTGTTTTAAGCGCCGGAAAGCTCGCGATGTGAACTATCACACCAAAAATTTGTAAATGGATTTCTATCAACTTTTTGGGATGTTATGGGAAGTTTTAGTGCCTCATATCTTGTTCCAGAAATTTTTAGGGGCTTTTCAGAAAACAAAAACTTTAATATCTTTCAGCTCACAAATGATCTTTGCCTGATTCCTTCGCCAAAGGTCTTATATTTCCATTATGTAACTTTCTAGAATTTTTTGCTTCATTACGTGCCCAAATGCAAACTTTCTAAAAATAGCAGGTACACTTTCCTAAATAGGCAGGTCGCTATTTTTAGCAGTTTTGGAAAAACTGAAAGTCCTACATTATTATTCTAGATATTATGGAACCAAAAACACTAATTATAGGAAGAAATGAGAACAACTATAATGGTTTTGAATTAACTTCTTTTTGGGTGATGCAAGATTGCCCTTACACCTCTGGATGCTCCTGCATCACAGAGCTTCAACCTTAAGTCTCATCTCATCCCTTATTTTCAAAGCTGCCAAGTAATCAAGCTCATCCCTAAGATTCTTGATTTCTTCTGATAATTCCTCATCTCTTGGCATTGAAGAGGATGGTCTAGGGTTATATGTATCCCTTGGGGATTCTACATCTTCAAACCTATCAGGTGGATCCAAAAAAGGTAGATCTTGAAAGGTATTAGATCCTAACCTGAGCCTATCTCTTTGCTGCTTCTCATAGATCTCTTGGATGCTAGCTTCTATAATTTAAAAGTGTCATTGTTCAGAGGATCTAAACTCATTTTGGATATTATCATTGTTTAGAGGGTTTGGGGAACCTTCTTGGCTAGACTAGGTATTACCCTTTTTTTATACACCATTTTTGGTTGTTCTTGGAACAAAGGGTTTTGTTGGGATCTTCTTCCCTGCATTAAAATGTTATAACACTACCGACTGGGAGATAAATTCAGAGTCGCCACCCACAAATGGGATTTCAGGTTATATCTTGGGTTCTTTATAATCAACTCCCCAGCGGAGTCACTAATCTGTTAGTGTTCCCAACTAATTGTCTAAGTTTCCCTAAAAAGTAGCTAGCTTTTATGCATATGATACTCAGGTCAGTGGCCAATGAATAGGAGACAATTGCTTGTTCTCCTCTGCACTTCTGGCTTTGCTGGACCTAGGGGGTATTCCCTTTCTCAATATCAATATGATAAATGCTAACTTCAACTGGATATTGATAACTAAAGCAGATATGTTCTCCTATATGCAGGCCAAAACCGTAAAATTGATTCATAGTGGCTAGCTTTTGAAAAAAATTCACTAGATGGCTCAGAGAACATGAAACTAAAACCCTACTCCTACAAACTAACAAGTTGTTTTTTATTTTTCTAATATAATATATGTATGATTGTCTGATTGTGGGTATTTTTTGAAAGTAGACCCAACTTTGATCAGTGCCAATCTTAGGGCCTGGAGTAAATCTCCTACAAATGGAGAGTAGTTATTACAAGCATCTCAAACATACAGATTTAGAGGATTTCCTATATTTCCTGCCTTACAAAAAATAATCCAAGAATGGGTATTCCTATTAACTCTTCTTACAAATATCCTTGTTACCACACACACCTCCCCATATCTGATTCAAAGCACTTAACCTATTCCTTGAATAGAAGCAGAAAATCGAACATGCAATACAACAAATGTGTACCCAAGAACTTAGAAACCCTTAGTATCTTTGTTCAAAAGAGAAATGTAGATAACATAGGAGACAATTAATAGAAACACATGCTCATAGCATTACTCATATAAGCTCAACCTAAAACTCACAAAAATGCTCATGAAAACATACATTCAACATTGCGAGAAAATGAACTCACAACTTAGAAATATGGCCAACCTCTAGAATTGCTCTGTATTTTCATTATCAAAAGTTTCCCAAATCTCCAACCACTTACAAAGTCGTACTACTAACTAGTTCTTTTATAGACATAAGAATGTAGTACTCAAAATCATTACATTATGTCAGTTACATGAATCTTCCTTTACAAGCCACCCCCCATAGGCATTGGGAAACAATTACATATGCATGAAAGAGAAAAAGACAAAATACAATTTTTCTTGGCGACTACAAGATCAACTGGAAAGTGTATTATCCTTTCATACAATTGGATCTTCATTTGTCCAGGACATACTTCTCCATCCAAGCTATATATAACTGCTCTGTGGGCCACTGAAATGGAATTAATTTAGTTATTTTGTCATTATACCCTATATACCTTGCATCCAATAGGATTTTTTATTCTTTGCAAAATGTATCTAGACTGAGTTCCAAGGTGTACAACTTGTCCAATGTAGAGTTCAAAATGCCCAAATTGGGATCTCCCTCTATATAGCTCGAGGATACCAACTAGCCAGTTAGATCTTCAAAGTCATTCTTCCACCTGTCCATACCTCTTATATGTCCATCATTTTCCAAAATGCTTGGCATTATCCTCTTGTCCATCTCCTCAATAAGTTGTCTTTTTTCTTCTAAAACTTTGTCCAATTTCAATTGGAAGGCTACCACTTCCTCCAATATCAATAGCATGTCAAGGGTCAATTTTATTTCTAGTGGGGCATTTGGGGCAAACCTTGAACACTTCTACAAATTCCTTACTTCCCATGTTCTTGGTAGCCATACCTTGATCATTTTGTCTAAGTTCTCCTTATCTTTCTCATGCTAATCCTGGGTTGTCCTTATGCTTGAGTATGGTTTCCATGTGTCATCATCTTTGGCTATGATCTTAGACAACCTATGGTAAATCAAAATTGTAATTAACTCCTTGACAACAACCTTCTTCTCATCTTTCAAATTTATCACCTTCTCTTTCAGCTTTTTTATTTCTAAGAGCAATGGCTCTTTGTCTACGAGAAATGACTCTGCAGTCTGAATTAGAGCTAGAATATTCTGAGCTGAAGTGCTTGGTCCTAGAAATCTTTGCTCCTTTAACCTATTCAATTCTGAAGTAGCTTGGCCATACTTCAACAAAAGCTCATCATAATCCCTCTGCAATTTATTAGTTAGAACTTCTGCAAATTGAGTTGTCTGTACATTTAGGCTGGTAGCTTGGGGAGTTGGAGTGTCTGACACTCTCTTTATTATAACATCCCCAATCAACTCACCCAATCCAACCTTTGGCTTATTGTCACTAGGAGCTAATGCCCAAATTGCCAAGGTTTCAAACCTGGGATTGAATCCAGTGCCAGAAAGTTCCTTCTCTACTTGATCATCAGTCACATTCATGTCACTCTTTGTCACAGTGTCGAATGCAATGGCATCTACTAAGGTCTAGTGTGGGAGAAGAAGCATATTACTCTTGGCAACCAGAGCTCTCCCTTCCTCAGGGGTCATCCCACTTATATCTCGACTGACATCATTCAGCACCTTTTGAGTTATTTCCTCATATTGTGCTGGGTCAAATCCACTCTTGGCTTCCTCTATTCTCTTTTGGAATTCTTCATTTCTAGCTTTTAATACTAATCCCTTGAACTCAGGGGATTTCACAAAATCATCATCCTATAAAAATTGTGAGTAGTCCAATACTCTAATATCCTTGTAGACACCTAAAAATGTCTAGCACCTTATCACTAGCATGTTTTTCCCTAGGTACCAATATCATTCAGCTAATTTTATTCCCCTTTCAATCTGATAATCATATCTTCTATAATTAAATAAATTTTAATTATTTATTTAATTAGTCATGGCCATTAATCCTCTCTAGTTAAATAATTATTTTTAATTATTTAATTAGTCACTTATCTATTTCTCCTCTAATTAAATAAATTTTATTTATTTAATTATCTTTCCACATCATCTCCCATCACAATCCAAATTAGTTAAATAAATTAAATATTTATTTAATTAATAAAATCCTAATAACATCATCTTGCTTTATTTCTAAAAATACAACTTATGCATATCTAATTTTAATTTATTTATTTAGATAATTTATCAATTCATCCTCTCATCTTTTTAGGATATATTTCCTTTAAAGCAAAAAATCAAATCGGTTTCTATCTTTCTAAATCCTATTTTATCTTGTTTTATTTCCTCTTTTTGTCTAATAAAGCAAAAATCAAATCCAATCCATATTGAATCTTATCAAATCTTTTTCCCTCCACAAACTCTAGTCAGCCTTGCCTATAAATATGGCCTCTCACAAGCCATTTGAGGCATTATTGAGTTTTAAGTATCCTTACTCTATCGAGTTATCTCCGCAACTCTTCTCCATCATATCCTATCAACTTTATGATGTGATTTGTGTGCAATCAATATCCGATCATTCACATCGATCAATCATGCATTTATAACTTTGAGGTATTCGACAAAGTTTAGGTAAAAATGTGTAACGTTAGAAAATGTCCCTTTGGGGGCTTTTCCCTCATAAGGTTTAGCTCCCGGGTCTTTAGAGTACATTTAGGACATTTTAGTTTATATTTTAGCATCCTAATGGAATGAGACCTAAGTCCCATGACAAATAGGACCTAGGAGGACCCCTTGAGCTGTACCCTACCTAAAATAGGGGGGAGGACTTAGGTACCTACACCCTAGTCCTGCCCTATTTTAGGGCAGCCTCAATTTCTGGGTGTCGGTTAGTGACCGTTACTAGGTCCCTTTGCCGACATGGTAAGTTTGAATTTCAAATATCTTGGTGGGAGTGCCTATAGATGCATATATAAACATATGTAGGCATTCATTTGTAAACTAGATTGTTATTGTGAACTCTAGGCATTCTCAAGGTGATTCAAGGCTTTCTATTGTGTTGCAAGAGCAGACTTGTGTGTTTTGTGCATTGATATTTGTAGATTTGAGCATCAATTCCTTCATGGCATTGGTGCAAGAGCACCTACCTGACAGCTGGCCTCCATAAGGTAGTTAGTTAGTTTAAGTCTTATTAATGTTTCCAAGAAGGTCTGATAAGACCAATGCATGTAATAAGGTCATGTTGACCATACTTTGCTATTTTTAGATAGGTTGTTAGAACAGCTATTATGCTGTATGTCCGGTTGGATCTCCCAGCCGCTTGGAGAGGTCTCCCAGCCGCTTGGAGTTGAGTCGGTAGTACTCGCAGGAGATCCTATTTATGCATGAGGATCGGTTGGTTTTAGATCATCGAGCTAGGTTGCACAGAATGAGACAGGGAGAGAGAGAGACTGAACATTGTATTGCATCTTTTGAAATCAATAAAGATCCTGTTTGTGTTCATTTTTTGTTTGATCTCCATTGTGAAATTGAGTTGCTGTTCTGGTGGTTGCATGGATTCGCTGATCCATTCCACCGGTTGATTCGTCGAATTGGTGGAATGGCTATGTACAGTAGTTTAGGATTTAGTCTGCATTTTGTGTTTGTTTGCATGCAGGTGTGCAGGATCGCAATCGAGAGGTGTTGAGGACCCTAGCATGGGTATGTGCTAGGTCGTACTGGTAGTTCGAGTCTGGAAAGTTGTCCACGAAGCGGATCGGGTCACCCCAGGAGGTTCGGCGGATTGAGAATTCGCTAAGGTTGGAAAATCTGTCACAACAGCATCATCAGGATATTTCTGTGTATATCCTGCAGTTACATTGGGCGTCATCCGAGTAGATGGAGGTGAGCATGATGCAATCGTTTGCATAAGGTGAATGTGCATTGGGGTGATCATCATCAGGTGTTGCCGAGGAGGAGCGTATCGGCATAAGGTAGAAGATTGGGTTGATAAAACCATCGCAGGCTGATAATGTTAAGTTTGGCCGACAGCAGGATATTGGAGGAGCTGCATGTGACGTCATCGTCATCAGGATAATCATCATCAGGATATCGGGGTGACATAAGCATCGAAGGAAGGGTGCATGAAGTTGTCGTCATCAGGATATATGGAGGGAACCAGATATTTTATATCCTGCTGATGAACATGATGTTGAACATCATGATGCTGCAGAAAGCGTTTGGCGGTAAGATGAACAGTGAACATCAGGAGGATGTTTGCGCCTGCCGAATGTGATGATGCTGCCGATAGCCGGATATGATGATGCTGCTGACAGGCGAAGGGTCGAAGGTTTGTCTACAGGAGGATATCGGTCAGCAGAGAAAATATGATGATGCTGACAGTGTTAAGGGAAATATGATGATGATGATGAAGGGTTGCGGACATACATGCTGTATGTCAAAGTTTTAGTGTGGATGCCTCTGCATCATAGTGGTATCAAAGCTCAGCAAAAGGTCTGGGCTGTTGTGTGTTGATTTTGTCACCGAAAGGACAGAGGTAGAGGAGTGAGAGGTTGACAAAATGCCTCCGAAAGGTAGTGGTACTGCAAGGGAGTTGCAGGAGATGAAGGAAAAACATGCCAGAGAGATGAGGAAGATGAAGGAGCTTGCTGAAGCACTTCAAGCCAGGCTTGTAGCCCTGGAAAAGAACAAAAAGAGGGAAGTGGAAGACAGTGAGTCTGAAGAAGATGAAGATACTGTTGAAGAGTATGAAGAGGTAGCTGAAGATCTGGATGCTGAAGACCAGAAATTTGCAAAATTGTTAAAGGCAGTGCAGAGTGATAAACCTAAGGTAAAGGTTGATGTTTCCAAGTATAATGGAAGTTTGAATGAAGATGAGTTACTGGATTGGATTGCTGCACTTGATAATCACTTTGAATGTGAAGATGTTGCTGAGGATCAAAAGGTAAAGATTGCAAAGACCAAGTTAGGAGGTCATGCTTTGGTATGGTGGGATTATGTACAATCCGAGAGAAGGAAACAAGGGAAGTCAAAAATCACTTCATGGGATAAAATGGTAGCAAGGATCAAAGGTAAATTCTTGCCTAGGGATTATGAGATTCAGATGTTTAAGAAGCTACAATTTTTAAGGCAGAAGGAAATGGATGTGAAGGCATATACTGAGGAGTTTTATAAGTTGAGTATGAGATCTGGTCATCATGAGAATGAGGTAGAAAAGGTGGCTACGTACTTGGCTGGTTTGAGATTAAACATACAGGATGAGTTAGTTTTAGCTAACCCTAAGAATGTGGAAGATTGTTATCAAATGGCAATTAGGATTGAAGAAAAGATGAATAGGAGACAAGATAAGTCCATGAGAGGAAGAGGCAGCAATATGAGGGGAAGAGGATCAGCCCCTACAACAAGTCAAACCAATGAGGGTCAAGAAGACACTGGTAAAGGACAGGGACAGTCTGATTTCAGAGGTGGATGGAAAGGTAATAGAGGCAGATTTGGAGGTGGTAGAGGTTCTACTACATTTTTAGGAAAGTGTTACACCTGTGGTGAGTTTGGTCATCCATTTTTCAAATGTCCAGAAAGCAAAGGTTCATCATCCAGAAATGATAGAACGAATGACAAGAGAGTACAACTTGTGCAAGAAGAGAAAGTAGAGCAAAGTGTGCAGAGTTCAAACACTTATCAAGATAGAGTTCCTGACGGTTATGGATATCCTGAGGAGGGAGAAGCATTGATGCTAAGGAGAACTAGTTTGCAGGCATCAAAGGATATGATGCAAAGAAGAGCTCTTTTCAAGACCACATGCAAGAGCAAAGGTAAAGTATGTAAGGTTGTCATTGATAGTGGTTCAACAGATAACATGGTATCTCAGGAAATGGTGGATAAACTGAATTTGGAAAGGATTCCACATCAACACCCTTACAAGGCATCTTGGGTGAGTGATAGTCAATCACTTTTTGTCTATGAACAGGCATATGTTGATTTTCATATTGGAGCATATCATGATAGAGTTTTGTGTGACATTTTGCCCATGGAATGTTGTCACCTACTGTTGGGTAGACCATGGCAATTTGATAGAAGGGTACTGTATGATGGGTATGCTAATACCTACACCATCAAGAAAGATGGGAAGACTATTATATTGATGCCATTATAGGAAGCAGCTGCAGCACAGGGGGCAGCCAAAATCATTTTAGTGGGAAAGAAGGAGTTTGTGCAGATGCCTATAGGAGCAGGCATAAAGGCAGTTGAGGACACTACAGGGAAAGAAGTTGTTAAGGACAACAGTTTGAAGAAAGTTTCAGTTGTGACTGACAGAGGTCAGCAACAGGTGCAGAAACAGGTTTGCAAACAGCAACCAGTTGAGAAGAATGACAAGGATGTTGTCATAGTTGGGACTATTGTTTGTCCTATAAAGGTTGAAAGAAAGATAGAGTTGAACCTTGTAGAAGTTCAAGAGGCAGTTCAGACAGAGGTTCTGGTCAGACAACCTGACAAACACAAGGTATGTGAGAGAAGGGCCTACATTGACAGGCATGAGGATTTACTTGCAAGACAGCAAGTTACAGTTCAGAAGTCTTGGAGCAGCCAAGAGACAGCAGAGGATAAAGCTGGAACAAGTTAGAACACTGACAAGACAAAGTGTAAAGGTGGAGGACTTCCACATCCTAACTCATGGGACATGAGTTCTTTTCTGTTGGGGAGTATGGTGCAGGAGCACCTACCTGACAGCTGGCCTCCATAAGGCAGTTAGTTAGTTTAAGTCTTATTAATGTTTCCAAGAAGGTCTGATAAGACCAATGCATGTAATAAGGTCATGTTGACCATACTTTGCTATTTTTAGATAGGTTGTTAGAACAGTTGTTATGTTGTATGTCCGGTTGGATCTCCCAGCCGCCTGGAGAGGTCTCCCAGCCGCTTGGAGTCGAGTCGGTAGTACTCGCAGGAGATCCTATTTATGCATGAGGATCGGTTGGTTTTAGATCATCGAGCTAGGTTGCACAGAGTGAGACAGGGAGAGAGAGAGACTGAACATTGTATTGCATCTTTTGAAATCAATAAAGATCCTGTTTGTGTTCATTTTCTGTTTGATCTCCATTATGAAATCGAGTTGCTGTTCTGGTGGTTGCATGGATTCATTGATCCATTCCACCGGTTGATTCGTCGAATTGGTGGAATGGCTATGTACAGTAGTTTAGGATTTAGTCTGCATTTTGTGTTTGTTTGCATGCAGGTGTGCAGGATCGCAGTCGAGAGGTGTTGAGGACCCTAGCATGGGTATGTGCTAGGTCCTGCTGGTAGTTTGAGTCTGGAAAGTTGTCCATGAAGCGGATCGGGTCACCCCAGGAGGTTCGGCAGATTGAGAATTCGCTAAGGTTGGAAAATCTGTCACAACGGCATCATCAGGATATTTCTGTGTATATCCTGCAGTTACATCAGGCGTCATCCGAGTAGATGGAGGTGAGCATGATGCAATCGTTTGCATAAGGTGAATGTGCATTGGGGTGATCATCATCAGGTGTTGCCGAGGAGGAGCGTATCGGCATAAGGTAGAAGATCGAGTTGACAAAACCATCGCGGGCCGATAATGTTAAGTTTGGCCGATAGCAGGATATTGGAGGAGCTGCATGTGACGTCATCGTCATCAGGATAATCGTCATCAGGATATCGGGGTGACGTAAGCATCGAAGGAAGGGTGCATGAAGTTGTTGTCATCAGGATATATGGAGGGAACCAGATATTTTATATCCTGCTGATGAACATGATGTTGAACATCATGATGCTGCAGAAAGCGTTTGGCGGTAAGATGAACAGTGAACATCAGGAGGATGTTTGCGCCTGCCGAATGTGATGATGCTGCCGATAGCCGAATATGATGATGCTGCTGACAGGCGAAGGGTCGAAGGTTTGTCTGCAGGAGGATATCGGTCGGCAGAGAAAATATGATGATGCTGACAGTGTTAAGGGAAATATGATGATGATGATGAAGGGTTGCGGACATACATGCTGTATGTCAAGGTTTTAGTGTGGATGCCTCTGCATCAGGCATAAAGAGCATCTTCCTCCATGAAAGATTCACTACAAGGTGAATTATCATTGTGTTTTTATCATTGATTCCTTTGGTTTTTGGCCTCTACCTCACAAGGGCATGCCCTCTTTATCTAACAACGGTGTTTGGAGACTTAAATGTCCTCCAGGGTTTGACTGAGGCAAACCTATAAACACCACAACCCCCAAACCAAGTCTTGTGATTGTAGGTTACAGGTGTCGCATTTGGAAAAAGTCGAGTTGCAGGAACAAGTGATAGACATGAAGGATTCAGGATCTAAAGAAAAGTTGGACAAAGGAGCACTTCCAGGACTAGGGCACCCACAAAAGTGTCCTTTGTAGATAGATTTCGAGAAACAAAAGTTACGAGGCTGATCAATGTCAGAATGAGGTCCAGGTTCCCTAAAAAAGTAGGTACCTTAGACTTGGGTGATCACACTAGTGTCCCCAACTATTCTATTTTGGAACCCCGAAAATAGGTATTCTGTAATTTGGTATTTTACTCCTGTCTGTAAGAGCTTTTTCTGTTATTCATCAATTTTCTATCGTATTTGCATAATTAGTGTTTTAATGGTTAATTGCGCATAGTAGAAGGAAAAATTGATAATTAATTCCCTAATCCAATATTCCCCTCATTTTCAAGTGACCTAGGGTATGATAGTGCTCGCCACTTGACCCTAGATCCTTCAATGTTAGGGTGAAAGGAGGATTTTAACATCTAAACCATAAAAGATCAATAAATCTAATTTTACCCTAAACATTTTGGTGAACCCGTGTCTTTGAAATTAAATTACAACTTTCTAAGTGTTTGTCTTTAGATTTGGTGTGATTTCATTCATTCATTTGGTCATTTAATTTATTACATTGAGAAAATTTCAAAAAAATTGAAAATTTTGGAAAAATACAAAAAAATTGCATTGTTGGACTTACTAAATTATGTCAATTCTTTCTAATTCTTCCTAATTCATGATTTTTTTCATCAGATCTGATATAAAATATAGAAAAATACAAAAATTCAAGATCTTGCATTGCATTTTCATCATTTAATTGCTAGGGTTTTGTGGAGATTTTGACAATTTTTAGATAACCTAGTAATTCCAAAATCTAGGGTTCGTAGGCAAAATATTTTATCAGATTTTTATACTAATTTTAGAGGCTCATTCAAAATTTAATTTGTCTTTAGTCTTGCATTTTAGTGTGAATTTGCATTTAAATTTAAATTATTTGCATTTTTGCATTGAAAATTTCAACAAAAACTAGCAATTTTGGTGCATTTAAATTAAATTTGCATGGGAATTTTGCATGTTTAAGATTGAAAATCATTTTTAGATCTAAGAGTATGTAATTTCCATTCAAATTCAGACTTCAAACAATTTGCATAGTATTTTGTTCCAAAATCTCAAACCTAGGGCTTCGAAAACGATAATTTTCACTAATTTTGGCCTTATCAACTCTCTAAATTTGCACTATAGGTGTGTTGTGAAAGATATTTTTGCATTAATTTACTGTTATTTGGGTAATAATTTTCTTCCCCTCATAAAAATCATCACAATACCCTTTTAACGGGCTCTTGTAGTAAAAATTTGGCAAAAAACTACACATTTTGACTATTTTTGCCCTAGGGTTTGGCCTAGTTTACACTCCAAGAGTGTTGTAATCACTTTTATGGATTGAGGTGACTGATATTATTGATATTATTCACTATCCCTCCTAAATTTCCTTACAGCACCCCTTTTTCTAGGTCTTGGAGTTAAAAAACCGTGAAAATAGCCTATTTTTGCTATATTTTCACTAGGGTTTAACCTTAAGTGGCGCTACAATTGTGCTGTGTTGGGTATTTTTTGTATCAAGTGGCTGTGATTTCTGATATTATTTGTTTTCCATCAACATTTTCCTCACAACACCCTTTGTTATGCTCTTTTGCATTGAATTTTGGTGAAAAAAGTGCCTATTTTGACATAATTTCACTATATTTTGACTTGGCATTATCTTGGATTTGCATCAAGAGTGTGTTGAGAGTTACTATATTGCTGTCCTCAATCAGAATCCTTACAACACTTGTTGTTTCATTCATTTGCATTTGAAAAGCATCTAAAAACCAAGCGTTTTTTGCATATATATTGCATTCATGAATTCTCCTAAGGATACATCTTTAGAAGATTTATATGAGTACATTGTCAACTATGATAATTTTTGCAAGTTCACTAACAAATATCCTCAAGTCTTGCATCAAATCACATACATCTATGGCATTGACATAACTAATAGTGCTACTTGTGATATTCTTCGATCAATAGCCTACTTTGATGACTTTCGCGATACTGTCGATGTTTTTCCTTCAATCATAGAGAATCTCAAAAGTTTTATAGCTGAAAAAAATCATGGGGAAAGTAGTGGTGATAACTTTACTCCCGCTTTCCCTTTGTTTCATAATGATATAATGCAAATCCTTTCTGAGACCTATGAAAATGAAATAGCAATGGGTGATTCATCAAACAAAGAGACTTGTCCCAACATAACCCCACTTGGTGAGGCTATATTAGCACAAGAAAGAGACATCATTGATACATTTCTCCACACTACTCTACCATCTCTTCCTGCTCTCTCTAATTAGGATGAAGCTTTGGATGATCTAGACTCTCTTTATGACCATTTGCTTGGATTGCCACCAAATATTCAAGAACTTCTCAAATACATGCTAAACCAACAACTGGATCATGAACTGTCACATACTTTGGAAAGAAATGAAATCCTACATGTTGTGGAAGAACAAGCTATCCCTTTGTCACAAGTCATTCCAACACCCTATATAAGGACTGAAATGGGTATCTTTCGGATGCCTCCACAAGCTCATTTAAATGACATTTCAAATGCTCCTATAGTTGACATAGACAATGGCAACATCCCCTCTCAACCATCATTTAGAGAAACCTTTCCTATACAATTACCCTCACACATTCCTGAACATATGGAAGAGAGAAGAAGTGGTAACACCTTAACCATTAAGATAAAGATCAAGATTCGCGACAACTAGCCCAAAAGGGTCCCTATAGGTATGTATCTATAAACTTTTATTTCTATTGTAATGTGCTTCCCCCGTGATGTGTTATGTCTTGTTTAGGCCTCCTGGAATGACCTCAGATTCTCCCGTAAGGTTCAGGATACTAGGAGACAGCCTTTGTTGTGATCTTCTTCTATTTGTGTCATTATTCTTCTAAATTGCTCTCTGATTTCATTGTTGTGTGTTGTGTCTTACAGACATAGCATCGTGGTTGGTGACTTGGGGGCACCCTCCTATGTGACTGTCCCTAAGACACTTGTTTCTCCTCTCTTATTTATTGTTTCCCTTCCTCTAGTGTTTCCACCTAGCGGGTGGATGATGACAAAAATTTATACTAATGCGGACCTAGTGTCCCTTTCGAGAGCAATCAAAAAAATGGACTATAGTTCCTAATATGATGATGGGGTTGTATATCTTATCTGACGCTTGGCTAGTGGAAGCACTTGTGCTTTCCACGTAGTGAATTTCATGATGTTTCTATCGCATTTACAAACCTTAACAATATTGTTGCTCCATGCACCTTTATTTTCCTTTGAATCTAGCCTTGGCGGTACTCGATTCGGAGAGCTTCGTGATATAGCCTTTGGTTATCCTCAAACTCTAAATTCATTGTATAACCTTGGCTCTTTGTGTGGTTAATCATATGCATTGATGTTGTTGTTTATCATGATGTTGTAGACACTAACATGTTTCTTGCAGGGATGTGTTTGTGGGAACATTTGGCGATCGTAAAGTACATGTCACCTCTGGGGGGCATGGGCTTTGCGAAAGTCAGTGTTCCCTCATGTGTTTTCTTCCTACCTTAACGTGCTTGATATTGATAACTAATATCAACCACATTAAGGTGGGGGTATATAAGGTAAGCTATCTATTATAGATGTTAGCAATGTGTTTGACCTCAGATGTAGTGACCTATGCCAGAGTAGTGCATCGTGCATCCTGAGCTTGTTTGCAATCAATCAATCATGTAAGCCCTCTGCAGAGGTGGGATATCAAGCATATCCTTTTTCTTAAGCCCTTTGCGGAGGCGGGGATGGTGTATTTCTTGAAGCAGATTACATCATCCTGTCATTTTCAAAAGTCCTATGTGGAGGCGGGGAGTGGCTTTGTGACTAACTCAACCCTTAAGTGTGTCTTCGGTGATTGTTGTAGTGAAGCACAATCGTCAATGTGTGCCTATAATGTGCCTGAGATAGTGATGAGCCTAGAAATAGGGAACACACCATCGCTTGCCTACCATTTTTTCTCCGTGTCTTCAAGTGTGTGTGTTTTGGTGTGCTTGTTTTGTATGGTGTGTTTGTTGCCCCATATGCAGTGACCAGCACCTTGAGTAGTGCTTCGTGCATTTTGGGAGGTTTTGCATGTCTTACGTGTGTGTTACCCCATATACAGAGACTTGCGCGATGAGTGCATCATGTATTATGGGAGGTTTGTTTACTTTCCAGTACTTGCATTTGCATTTCATATATATGAGAAAAAGAAAAGAAAAGATATCATTTCTATCTTCCATGCATTAATGTGTCTTCTATGCATTGACTGTCTACTTCATGTTCTGCGTGATTGTTACTATCTTCTCTGTGTTTTGTGTGCTTGTTACTATCTTTTATGCGGTTGGCGTGTCTTCTCCATGTTTGGTGTGTTTGTGACCTTACTTTAATGCATGTATGGGCCTCATGTTCATACATACATTAAAGTGTGGGCTAAATGTAATGTCGAAAAATGTCCCCTTGGGGGCTTTTCCCTCATAAGGTTTAGCTCCCAGGTCTTTAAAGTGCATTTAGAACATTTTAGTTCATATTTTAGCATCCCGATGGAATGAGACCTAAGTCCCATGACATATAGGACCTAGGAGGACCCCTTGAGCTATACCCTGCCTAAAATAGGGGGAGGACTTGGGTGCCCGCGCCCTAGTCCTGCCCTATTTTAGGGCAGCCTCAATTTTTGGGTGTCGGTTAGTGACCGTTACTAGGTCCCTTTGCCGACATGGTAAGTTTGAATTTCAAATATCTTGGCGAGAGTGCTTATAGATGAATATATAAACATATGTAGGCATTCATTTGTAAACTAGATTGTTATTGTGAACTCTAGGCATTCTCAAGGTGATTCAAGGCTTTCTATTGTGTTGCAAGAGCAAACTTGTGTGTTTTGTGCATTGATATTTGCAGATTTGAGCATCAATTCCTTCATTGCATGAAGAACATCTTCCTCCATGAAAGATTCACTACAAGGTGACTTACCATTGTGTTTTTGTCATTGATTCCTTTGGTTTTTGGCCTCTGCCTCACAAGGGCATGCCCTCTTTATCTGACAACGGTGTTTGGAGACTTAAGTGTCCTCCAAGGTTTGACTGAGGAAAACCTATAAACACCTAAACTGCCAAACCAAGTCTTGTGATTGTAGGTTACAGGTGTCGCATTTGAAAAAAGTGGAGTTGCAAGAAGGAGTGGCAGACATCAAGGATTCAGGATCTGAAGAAAAGTCAAACAAAGGAGCACTTCTAGGACTAGGACGTCCACAAAAGTGTCCTCTATAGACATATTTCAGGAAACAGAAGTTATAGGGTTGATCAGTGTCGGAATGAGGTCCAAATTCCCTGAAAAAGTAGGTACCTTGGACTTGGGCACCCGCACTAGTGTCCTCGACTATTCCACTTCGGAACCCCGAAAACAGGTATTCTGTGATTTGGTAATTTACTCCCATCTGCAAGATCTTTTTTTGTTATTTGTTAATTTGTTGTCATATTTGCATAATTATGGTTTTAATGGTTAATTGAGCATAGTAGAAGGAAAAATTGATAATTAGTTCCCTAATCCAAGCTTCCCCTCATTTGCAAGTGACCTAGGGTATGATAGTGCTTGCCACTTGACCCTAGATCCTTCAATGTTAGGGTGAAAGGAGGATTTTAACATCTAAACCATAAAAGATCAATAAATCCAATTTTACCCAAACAAAAGGTAATTTGCATTGTATTGTTTTATCTTGCATTTATCCAAAATTTCTCATTTACAATCCTCTGTATCAATTTGCTACCCAATAGTTGACCTTGCCAACTTGTTATCAGGAGAGGCATATGGCCTTATTCTTATAGGTGAATTCACTTGTTGGGAGGTTTCTTATTCTTGTTCATTTATTCCCCCTCCAAATCAATCGTCTCAACCTCTTCATCCTGCTCTAGATTAATGATTTTCACCTTTTTTTGTTGAGGGTGCATCAAGTGATTTACCTTTTATTCTGTATACTTCTCTTGAACTTCTTGGCTCATATGCAGACCTTTCCTCTCTTGCTGGAGCACTCTCAATCAGGGCATTTGCATTATCAAAAATATTCTAAATCCTGGCTATTGGATCCACCTCCTCTGCAAATTCTCCTAGATATGAAGAATCTAAATTCTTTCTCATTCTTTCCCCTTCCATGATCATTTCCCACTTCTTTCTCAAAAATTGGACTTCTTGCATGGTAGCACAATTTCTCATTGTATCTTCATCATACAAGTGTTGATAACTGAGAGGGGGGGGTGAATCAGTTATCCTAATTATTTCCCTTATTGAACTTTCCTCTTAATTGAAGCAGCATAAAATCAAACACAAAACATTAACCATGAAGTAAGAAACACATGACACAGTATTTTTGACGTGGAAACCCTGTTAAGGGAGAAAACCACGGGGTGATTAACCCAAGAATTATTCTCTGTTAGAAGAATAGGAAATTACAAAAATGGCACTTGCCAATTAGGGCTCACTGCCCGAGCACACTGCTCACAAGAGGCCCACTGCCTACAAGAAGACACACTGTCTACAAAGTGATGATAATCACAGTCTTGAACTGATTGGAAGCATCTGCATATGCTGGAGTTCAGTTCCGGTTAGGCTCAGTACACTGATCTGCTGCACTTCATCTTTCCTCTGTTCTTTGTTCTGCTATCTTTCACATACCGGATCCTTTTTGCTACCTCTGCTCTTTTTCTGGACTTATTCGCATATCTCTCCACATCCACACCCCTTTCACAACTAAATCCATCCTCTATATATATCCGCACAAGTAGTTTCATCACCTTTCTAGTCGGCATCCGGAACAGTCTTAGTTTCTTACAAACTCTCATTCTGTCGGCTGAATCCTTCCTCACCAAGCAATGCGGATCAAGCATATACTTGTAGATATCATTAATCATGTCGGCCAAACATGATTCATGCCTTCACAACCTCTGTCATCAACAGTAACCCATCCGGAAAGCAGTCAGATACTCTGTCAGTCAGTTCTTCCTCTGTTTTCACTGTCTCTCAGGAATCCGGTACTTAACCATTCATATCTTTTTCCTTGTCCATCACCGGAGGCTAAATCCTTGGAATATACTACTAAAGGTAGTCCTCTTGACTTCCCCAAATCCGCACTGCACCAAGACACTTCCTCTGAGAGGTCCGGACCAATCTGTCGGACCTTGCCACATGCTCTGTTCTTCTTCACCGGACCACAACTTTCTTTATTCTGACTTCCGGTAGAGACACATCATGACTTGCGGATATGTGGGATGACCTTTGTTGCCATCAATGACAACAACCATGAATCCATATAGTGTCTCTTGCCAACAATCTCCCCCTTTGGCATTGATGGCAACACTTAGTGAAAAATGACTAAGTGTTTACACTATGCTCCCCCTTTGCTGATGCTCTATCTTTATATACAATTTCCGGAACTCCCCCTTAGTTGGATTCCTCATTTTTCACTGCTCCTCACTCCCCCTTTGACATCAATGGCAAAGGGTAGGGTCCGCATATCAAAATTTTCAAAAATTTCTTATACTTAGCCGCATATTTACATACTCACATATATTGAAGAATGTCTGCAAAGGATGTCTGTAATTGAATCATTTCGGTAGCCCAACTTTGCTTCATTCTGTCCAAAATTGAAATGTGACCACTTAACAAGAATGCAAACGCTTCTGCCCGCTTGAGATCTGTCGGATCTTTTGTTTGGGCGGTGGTCCTAGCATCACTGATGGCCTCATGCATGGTTTCCAACTTAGGGATTATAATCCTTCTAAGTTCTCCCATCCGGTTGGTGATGTTCTTCCTTTCCTTCTCAAGATTTTTTATTTCGTTCAAGACTGCAATAGTCTGACATTCTTGATTTATTATAGAGGAAGAGAGAGGATCAAAACTTTGAGATAAGCTTTGTAGCTTATCCTGTTCCTCTTTTATTTTCTTGTCAAGTGCTGCTGTTGCCTTTGACCAGGATATACAAAATTTATAGATATCACCGCCATCCTTAAGAGCATTCTCTAAGCTCCTTATTCCAATGCTTACAATCTTCCTATCCTTAGAGATTAATTCTAATATTTCTGAAAATCTCTTATCCAAAAATTCCTTCCGGACCTTTTCTTCAGCTGATTTTTCTAAAGAATCAAAATGTGTATCAACACTGCTGACTAAGGTTTTTAGATTACCGGAAGTGGAGGTTGTCGGATCTATCTGGATTGATGGCATGATCTTTACAAGTATTCCAGAAGCAGCCTCTATCAACTCACAGTCTTCCATATGAGACTTCAAGAGCTTTTCATTTGCCTTGGCATTTGCAAATGAAGCTATCTTCATTGTTTGTACCGGAGAGAGAGAGTCAAAATCAAATGGACCTTTGAGAAGCTCCGGTTCATCAATCTCTAGAGTTTCTTTACTCAAAAATTGTTGAACAGTTTGTGCAGTGTCTCTTGCCGGAGACAGATGTTTCTTTTCTTCTGCAGTCTTAGAACTGTCAACCTCTTTGTCTTTCACCACTGCTTCCTTCTCCTATAGTTGCTCTTCTTCTTTGGATCCGGAGACTGTAGGGGAAACCGGAGGAGAGATGCTAACTTGTTCATGGGCCACTTCTTCTTGAGCAGAGGGTCCCAAGTCCTCACTTGTCTGTTCAGGGCTTACTTCTTCCGGAACAGAAGATTCCAAATCAGCAGCTGTTTCTGCACCTAAGTCCTCTACAACAGGAAGATTGAACCTTTTGAAGGCCTTCCGGAGGATCTCTTCTGTTTCTTGAGCCACTTTGTCAGTCTCACCAAGCATGAGTTGATTCATCCTGGCTTTGCTTCTGAACTCATCTTTACAGTCCTTGAAGATAATGTTCATTGTCTTGGGATCAATTTGAGGATATAGCTGAATAGCTATCTGCTCCCGGATCTCAAGATCTTTAGCATGAGCATTATTTTTCCTCACTTCCATTTCCTTTTCTAGGCTTTTAGGAATAAGAGATATTATTTCAATGAAAGCCTTATTATATATGTTAAGATATTTCACTGTGGCCTCCTGCAGAGTCTTTTGGTCTGCCTCACTGAAGTCATCATAGGATTCAGTCATTGGTTGAAGGTTTCCATCCACCGTGACCGACTTGATTATGCTCTCTAGTGACAGAGTGGGCTTTTCAACAGTTACCTCTGCCATTTCCTCCTTATCTTGGCCTGTGGAGGGCTTACCGGATCCTTTCTTTTTCTGTTTCTTTACTTCTCTTACTCCTTCATCTGATTCTGTCTCCTCTTCATCCTTTTGGCTTCCATAAGCCCTTGTGGCTTTTGCCTTTGATCTCTTACCGGATGCCTGGACTTCCGGTTTTGAACTTTTGGTTGAAGGAGGAGCAGATCTCTTTGTTGATCTGGTCCGGGTGGGAGCTCCAACCGGAGCACTTTCTTTGCTTTTCTCTTCTTCCTCGGCCTTCCTTCTCTTTTCCCGGCTGGCATCAAGTGCCTCCTTTGAGATTCCAAGACCTTGAGCAATGTGCTCTACTTCTTTTCTCACTTTTCTTTTGATCTCAGGTTCCCTGAGTTCTACATGTAACTTTATACTCAGCTCCTCAAAGGTTCCAAACCTTTCTACCTTAGGATCTTTGGGTTGACTTAGCATGTGTTGAACATGCAGCTCCACTATCTGTTCATCAACTTCGTACCCCATGGGCATGATCCAGACAGTCCTTGGCTCCACTGCCTCCATCAGGCACTGATCAGTGTCAACCATAAAGCACACTGAGTCCTTGTATTTCTCAATGAGAGACTGGGGAATTCTCTCTCTTGCTTGCATCATGCTCTGAAAGTTTTTGAAGTATCCCCATAGAGCTGAATTTCTCGCTTTTGCATCCCCAAGTCCATGCAAGTAGTCTCTTATCTGGACTGCAACAGGTTTGTTATTCTGCCATACCCATCCACTTGTTCCGGGTAGCTCATTCATGAAGTAGAAGAATAAACATATAATAAGAGTACCATACTTGAAGGAATTCTTCTTATCCTTCTTGATTTTCTGTATATTTTCCATTAATTGGCTTAGCAGTAGTTCGCAGAGGTCATATTCTGCATTTTTCCTTAGCATTTCAAAAGCAGTGTATACTGCAGTTCCGGATACAGAATTCTCCCTGCTGGAGTGATAGATCTTGTATCCTATTATCATTGATGCATATTTGATATCCGGATCCGAAATATCTTCAATGGTCATTGCCCTCTTGTCAAATTTTGATCCGGTGGCCTCAGTTACAATGTTGTTCTTGACAGATTTGAGGATAGGTACTCCTCCGGAAGAGTATAGGCTAGTTACTGCTCTAATTGCCTCTTTTGTGATCTTGCAGGGTCTATCTAGCCATAAAAAGTTGTCATGCATCCTGCTCAGTACATACCGGACCCATTCATCCTCTTCAAAATAGGGGAAATGAATAAATTGCTCAAATTGTTTCTTCTGAATATCCTTATACTCTGGTTTAAGCTCAAAGGCATTGTCAATCAGCTGCTTGTGATAGAGGTCTCTTAATTTGAAATCCCCAAATTCCTCAATGTTTGCATGTATGTAAACCCTAATGTCTTCGGTGTGTAAAACTCCGTGAGGAACACTAGAGAAGGCTCCTAGTGGGTCAACCTCCAATGATTTGTAGGGATGTTTCTTGAATGAGGGGCGAGGTCTATCAGAGATCTTAACTATGTTTGGAGTAGCCATTTTTCAAAGATTTGCAGTGAGGTAATGAAAAACGGAGAATACCTTATGCGCCTTCGGTTTGCACGGAGTGGTTGGATTGATTTCTTTATCCAATAGCTTCGGCAGGAGATCCTTGGTGTGCTTGAAGAACCTTGTTGCAGAGCTCCACTTTTCGCTTCTTCTCGAGTGCAGAATGAGCAAATGACCTTTGAGAAATCCCTTAAATTGCTCCGCGAACCCTAATACTTGTCTGCAATAAATGCTTCACCTACATCATTCCGGTTTTCCTTGTCTGGATAGCTTGGAGTATCCCGGATTAGTCCTGATCTGTGGATATCATCTGGATCTTTCAATCATGAGTAAATCGAGGTGGCATATTACAAGATCATCTCAAACACTCTGTCCAATCCGCAGAACAAGATAGTGCATTTCCGGATCTTTCCGGACCTTTTTGTAATCCTTTATCATACCGGAGCATTTCCCTGAACAGGTCTTATTTGATCGATCATAGCTTCTTCATAACTCCATGCGGACCTCTGAAAACTTGACTGAAGTATCTCAAGACTCATATTTACAAACCCTTTGATCCGCATCTTGTGCAACATCCGGCACCACTTGTTTGGCTGGGGGAACAAGATTTTCTTTGAGTCTCCCCCTGAGCCAGGGCTCACTTTTAATTTCTGGAAGAAATATCAGCACCAGAGTCTGGTGCGGATCCAACCTCTACATTCTCTAAACTTTTCTTCACCCAAATCTTGCTCATCTGATTCCTAACCTCATCCGCATTCATCTTTTGTTTACCCTTGTCTTGATTCTGATTATACACCGGACCTCTTTTGTCCTGATTCTTGTTTCTGCAGACTTTAGCATTATGATCGGACCTATTGCAGATTTGGCAAATAACATTCCTTTGCATATTTGACTGATATCCTCTTGATCTGCATTGATTAGCCCTATGACCTATTCTATTGCATGTGAAGCATCTACCTTTGAATGATTTGTTTACTTGCATAATTCTACATTCATGGGATTTGTGTCCATACCTTTTGCAGTTGAAGCACTGTCCGGAGAAGGATGAATTATTCTGATTCATTCTCATTCTGCACTGATTAGCTTTGTGACCAAAGTGGTTGCAGCTGTGGCAGTATCCATTGAAGGATGGATATCTTTGAGCATTTGGCTGTCTTACCGGAGGTCTTCTAGGCCTGCTCCTTGGATTTTCTGATCCAAGATTCTTCTGACCGGATCCGGAGCTTTCTCCTTTCTCATATCCCAAGCCATACTTGTCATCTGTCCTCTTTTGACTTCCAAGAAGAACTTCAAGTTGAGCAGAACTTATCTTGAATTTCTCTTTATATTCATTTGCTGTTTGAAGGTCTCTTTTGAGAGAGGCAATTTGATCCTCAAGTTTTCCTTCATTATCTTTGGCATCTTCAAGATCAGATTCAAGGTGTCTGATAATCCTGTCCATCTGGTGGCATTCTTCTGATTTTTCTTTAAGAGATTGTCTTAGATTGTCTTCAGCCTTTCTTTTTTCTTCAATCTCTTGAGTAAACTTTATAGTTCCTGATTCCATTTCATGTCTTAACATAATGACTTCTTTTGATAACTTTTCACATAACTTGGTTTGCTCAGTCAATTCCTCATCTGTATTGCTTTCTTCACTTTGTCTTACCAACTGTTGAAGCAGCTCCTTTCTCTTTTTCATAGAGAGACTTAATTTGTCTTTTAATTCTCTCATGAATTCATCAGCCTGTTTGAGTCTTTCCTTTAATTCACTGACTTCAGAATTTGACTGTTCAAGATCCTCAAGGGCAGTCTTGAGTTGCTCCCTTAAACCATATGCATCCATTTGAAATCCCAGATCTCCCTCAAGCTGTTAGGCTCTATTAGGAGGAACTTGGCTCTGATACCAATTGTTGATAACTGAGAGGGGGGGGTGAATCAGTTATCCTAATTATTTCCCTTATTGAACTTTCCTCTTAATTGAAGCAGCATAAAATCAAACACAAAACATTAACCATGAAGTAAGAAACACATGACACAGTATTTTTGACGTGGAAACCCTGTTAAGGGAGAAAACCACGGGGTGATTAACCCAAGAATTATTCTCTGTTAGAAGAATAGGAAATTACAAAAATGGCACTTGCCAATTAGGGCTCACTGCCCGAGCACACTGCTCACAAGAGGCCCACTGCCTACAAGAAGACACATTGTCTACAAAGTGATGATAATCACAGTCTTGAACTGATTGGAAGCATCTGCATATGCTGGAGTTCAGTTCCGGTTAGGCTCAGTACACTGATCTGCTGCACTTCATCTTTCCTCTGTTCTTTGTTCTGCTATCTTTCACATACCGGATCCTTTTTGCTACCTCTGCTCTTTTTCTGGACTTATTCGCATATCTCTCCACATCCACACCCCTTTCACAACTAAATCCATCCTCTATATATATCCGCACAAGTAGTTTCATCACCTTTCTAGTCGGCATCCGGAACAGTCTTAGTTTCTTACAAACTCTCATTCTGTCGGCTGAATCCTTCCTCACCAAGCAATGCGGATCAAGCATATACTTGTAGATATCATTAATCATGTCGGCCAAACATGATTCATGCCTTCACAACCTCTGTCATCAACAGTAACCCATCCGGAAAGCAGTCAGATACTCTGTCAGTCAGTTCTTCCTCTGTTTTCACTGTCTCTCAGGAATCCGGTACTTAACCATTCATATCTTTTTCCTTGTCCATCACCGGAGGCTAAATCCTTGGAATATACTACTAAAGGTAGTCCTCTTGACTTCCCCAAATCTGCACTGCACCAAGACACTTCCTCTGAGAGGTCCGGACCAATCTGTCGGACCTTGCCACATGCTCTGTTCTTCTTCACCGGACCACAACTTTCTTTATTCTGACTTCCGGTAGAGACACATCATGACTTGCGGATATGTGGGATGACCTTTGTTTCCATCAATGACAACAACCATGAATCCATATAGTGTCTCTTGCCAACAACAAGACCTGGTGAATGTAATGTGGCCTTTTTACACTTAATCTCACCCTATCAATGAATCCATCAGGGTCAAATACCCTGGGATTCTCCATGTCCATCCTATAAAATGTCAACACTGAATCAATTTGATCCAGTCCATCCTTAATGGCAATTTAAAAATCACAGAATCTAATTGAAGTGGGAAAGAAAGAGACTTTTTTATGCACTTTGAGATTCTCTTTGTCAGATTCATTCAATTGTCTGATTATCTCCAAAAATGCTATTCTTTTAGGCACATATTTTGGTAAAATATATGGGGCAACCTTACTCCCATAGACCTTGATAAAAGTGGTATCGGTATGCAAAAACCAATCACCCCAATTGTGATCTATCCCCAATTCAGGGGTTCTATCCAATGACCTCAAAAAATCAAGTACATCAGGATGTATCCTTTCTCCTCCTGGCTCCATGAAAGCAAGCAACTTTCTAACAAAATGCTCTTGAAAGACAATATAATCTACATCTATACAGTGTATATCTAGCATGCAAGTCCACATTTGTACAGGGATCATATTAAAATCCTTATCAACCTACTTGACATGCAAATCCTTATGCCATAATCCTAATCCAACAAACAAAAACATATGGCACATGATTGAGTACCATTTGAAATTGACTTTTTGTATCTATAGTGTATAATTTATTCTTGATTTCAACCAGCTGCTTATGTAATTTCTTTGTGATATATGTGGCATAATCGTATGGCTCCTTGGTTAAAATATCCTAGATGTTTACATCTAATATCATCAAGGAAACTGTCATTTTTTCCAAGGCATCTCTTCCAAGAACATGGCATAGGCTGTGATACGTCTTTACAAAATAGTGCATGAACTATGAACAGTCAAATGGCTCCTCTTCCCTATATGATATTTTTAATAATTTCTCATTTATGCCTGTTTGTCTGTGCTTGGCCAAGTTAAAGGCTCTATATCCACGCTTAACTGTCTTATATCCTTCCTTCAAGGCATTAAGATCAATTTCCTTTCTGGCAGTAGGGTTCAAATTGAACACACTTGAAATATAATCCTTTGTGGTTTTTATCACAACTATGCCATTTCTTACCAAGACTGCTCTAGACCCAAGGTCATACCTCTATGTGACTACCCTCAAAAAATCTGTATTTATAAATACATTAAGGTATATCAATTTTGTCAGGTCTAAATTTCAAGCATTATAGACTGGAGCCTTGTACTCTCTTCTATCGTACTAGTGTTTGAACAAAATCCATGTGGGTACTGGCAGCTGAGCATCCCAAAAATCATAGTAGCAGTCTAAGAGTTTATCATTTGTCCTGTCAAGACCATATACATTCATATGCCATCTTGAAGACCTAGGAATTTGGACCATAAGGTCCTCATCCAAGCTTCATTTTAACATGGAAGGCTAATTTGGTTGACTCATTGTTTCAGACACTTGTTTACTAAACTAGGGCTTTCTCTTTCAACAATGTTCTATCTTTTCTAACAAACAACAATTCTAAATTCAAATGGATGTAACCGACATAGAATTAACTTACTGGTTTATTTGCAAAAAATTGAAATCTTTTGATTTTCTCACCTAGATGCTTGCTGCACATAGGATCTTGTTTTGTGTTTGTGAAAATGGTATAAAAAACCTTTTCTTTTCTCCCTTAAGAGGCTTGCAATTTAGGGCCTGCAGCATTAATACTAGTCACCTCAGCCTTTATTGCAATTCGTGTTACAAAGCGCCTCCCAACATTCATGCAAGAAGTTTAAATTATCGCCATAGATTCAAGCTCCTTTTTGTGAAATTGACGGTTACAAATTGCTTGCCAGATTTGAAAATCTAGGCCCTTGTTGACTCCTTTGTTGTTTTGTCCAATATGGACACATGGCATCATTTTGCAATGGCGCAGTGAGAAATGGGACACCTTTTTGCTCTACGCGAGTGTGCTAGAGCCTCCACGTAGACCTTCCTATGCATACTTTTGCTTTTCCCATAAAAGCGGGCCATGTGTCACAATCTCACGGCCGCACGACAAATCTTACTACCTAACAAGATTCTTGTGTGCCTCTACGCTACCATTAGATCTATTGGGACCTGAAATTTCCTACCATTTTTTGCAAAATTTGAGGTCCCCATGTTGAAAAAATCAATTTTAGAACTTAGAAATGCATCTAGAAAAAATTGTCCAATATCCTTATGAGATAATCATTCAGCTGGGTTTGTGGACTAATCAATTACAAATATTGGTTTCCATAACTTCAAAGCATGAGGACTTTGATGAGAAGGGTGGTGAACATAATATTATTCCTAAAAAGCCTTACTTATTAGTTATCAGCTATTGTTTACCCTGGGATGAATGAGTGTCGGGGACACGAATGAAATCATCAGTATTTGCAGGGAAAATATTCAATAGTGGAAACTGCAGAGAGGAAATGCAGTGCAGAAAGTGCCATGTCTTTTGGTACCCACAGATATAGAAATAGATAAATATATACAATGGATAAGGAATTTTGACCAAGGCATTTTAAGGAAACTTGATCATTGAAGAAGGCTTACCTTGAGCTGATACCTAGGATTGGAAGTGATATTTTGGTAATGGTAAAAGAGTGGCTTATGGAATTTGCTCTTTAGCAGCCAAGAACCTCTCAATTTGAGACAAATTTATTAAAGAAATGTTCAACATGCATGCTTCTGCCAGATCACATTGTGAGCGAGCAAGAGGAAATAAAAGCCATTGAAATTAATTCCAAATATACCTACTACCGGAGAGGTGTTGCATATCTTGCAATGGTAAAATTCAAGGAAGCTCTGAAAGACATCCAATAGATTAAAAGAATTTGTCCAAATGACCCTGATACTACCGAGAAGATTAAAGAATGTGAAAAAGCTATCCAAAACTCAGATTTGAAGAGGTCGTCTCAGTGAATGATTTTGACAAGCATTTGGTCTCCGATTCTATTGATTTCCATTAAATAGAAGTTAAGCGCCAATACAATGGTGCTAGAATAAAAGGGGAAGTCATCTTTCATGCACTAATAATACCAGGCTGAATACCAGTAATAATAAATTAGAAGGAAGTATACCAGAATTATCAAATTTGATAAGCTTAACATCATTTGTGGGAATAACTTCACAGGAAATACTCCTATATCTATAAATCAATTTCCAAAATTGACTACCTTATTAATTGGATGCAATCCACAATTAAATACAAGCATTCCAGAAGGTTTCCTAAAATATAATCATAGTCACAAAGTGTGTGAAGACAATCCATCTGACTCTAATCAACAAGGAAATGAACAAATTGTCATAGGAGGATTTGTTGGTGGTTCAATTTTTCTCGCAATTACGGTGGGAATTATGTCCAGTTGCTTCTACAAAAGGCAAAAAATAGGTGATGGAAGCACAAAATGAACACCTAATTCAAATTATATACCAAATGTAAAGAATGTAACCATAAAATCATTCAACATAGAAACATTCACTCTCAAGGGACTAGCATCTATAATAAACAACTATGAGATCAAGATAAGTGAAGGTGGATTTGGTGTTGTTTATCGTGGGACATTAGCTAATGGGCAAGAAGTGGTTGTTAAGGTCCACTCAGCCACTTCTATTCAAAAAATGTGTGAATTTAGGACTAAGTTAACTCTTCTCTCTAAAATTCGACATGAGAATTTGGTCCCTCTTCTAGGGTATTACCCTGAAAAGGATCAACAAATCCTTGTCTATCCATTCATGTCTAATAATTCTTTACAAGATTTCCTCTATGGTGAAGCAGCAAAATGAAAACCTCTGGTTTGGCAAATACAAATTTCTATTGCCCATAGGGCTACCCGGTGATTAAATTTCCTTCATACTGGTGGAGAGAGATGCATCATCCATAGAGATATCAAGTCTAGCAACATTCTCTTGGACTAAAGCATGGTTGGAAAAGTTGCAAGTTTTGGCTTTTCAAAGTATGTTCCCCAGGATGAAGACAACAATGTCTCATTAGAAGTGTGAGGAACTACTGGTTATTTAGACCCTAAATATTATTCAAGTCAGCAACTCATAGTGAAGAGTGACGTCTTCAACTTTGGTGTTGTATCATTTGAAATAATATGTAGTCACAAGCCTCTCAATATACACAGGTCCCAATCTGAATGGAGCCTAGTGGAATGGGCAAAACCTTCATTCAAGAACCAATTATTGATGCAATAATCCATCCTGTGAAAAAGAGTCAAGTTTGGTAAATCTACATGAAGCAAGCATGTGCTACGGCCTGCAAATGCAAATGATGAATGAAAAGCCAGATTTCATAGACCTTTGCTAGCACACTCATACACGTGCCAAACAGTTAGGGCAAAGTTGAAAACACATAGGAAACCCTAATATCAAGGAGACTTACTATATCAAAGTGGGTTTTCTAGATCTCTCCAACTATTTGGGTTACTCCGATAAGGGAGACAATCCTTTCTATGATGTCCCTGGATTTGAAAATGCACACATGAAGCTTTTAAGACACATTTCATTTGTTGATTACCCATGTCATTGTATTCTTATGGCTACTATGCTAAATGGTGCTGCTATTATGGATGGTGCATTACTTCTAATTGCAAGTAATGAGAGTCGTTCTCAGCCTCAAAATTCTAAGCATCTTGATGTTGTAGAGATGATGCGCCTTCAGCATATTATTATTCTACAGAACAAAAATGACCTGATCTAGGAGAGTGTAGCCAACAACTAGCATGGGGCAATTTAGAGAATTATTTAAGGTACCAGTGTTGATGGAGCTCCAGTGGTACCAATATCTGCATAGCTAAAGTACAACATCGATGTTGTACGTGAATACATGACAAACAAGATTCCTATTCCTGAGCGTAATTTTGTTGCCCCACCCAACATGATTGTAATCAGATCATTTGATGTGAATATACCTATTGCTAAAGTTGATAGAATAAAAGGTGGTGTTGCTAGTGGAAGTATACATAGGGGTGTTCTCAAGGTGAATCAAAAAATTGAAGTCCGTCCTAGCATTGTAGTCAAAGATGAGAGTGGTAATATAAAGTTGACACCTATCTTTTGAGGATAATTTCACTTTATGCTAAACGAAATGAGTTGCAGTTCACTATTCCATGAGGCCTTATTAGTGTGAGGACAACAATAGATCCCACACTCACACATGCTGACAAGCTTGTTGGGAAAATTCTTATGAAAGAAGTTTAAGATCTTCAGCTGAAGTTGCATGATACATCTGAAGAGAATGAACAACTAGATATAAAGCCCAATAATGTTCTGATGGAAGGGATGAGAGTAAAACTATGTGACTTTGGTCACTCAAGGCAAAAAGTAGATCAAATGATGAGATACATATGCACTCCATACTATAGCTCACCTAAATATTTCTTGAATCCAGAAAAACACTATACAGAGAGAGTACAGATATATGGGCACTTGGCTACGTTCTTTCAGATATATTGCACCCTAATCAAGGCTTTCTTCTTGATATGCAAAATTTTTCCTATGATGACCTTGATAGCCTACACAAGATTACTGAGTATATATGAGTCCCTAAACATATTAAGAAGCTCTACTATTTCATAGATGATGTGGATATGTTGTTATTTGCCAGGGAAAAGTTGCCTTATACTCCTAAAGAACCCTTGCAAGAGAAATTCAGTGATGTGGAGGATAAGTGTGTTATTGATTTGTTGAAGAAGATGTTGGAGTTTAACCCTAATAAGAGAATCACCATTGAAGAAGGCATTTTTCCATGAATGACATGACAAAACCTAGCACGTAATTTGCAAATTGCAATCTATAGGCTTTACCATTCTGATAGTACAGAAGATACTGTGGTAGATCGCGATGCTGATGAAGTGAGAGATGGAAGTCAATATTCTCATGGACCATCTAAGCACACATGGACAACAAAGCACATGCCTACATCCAAACACTAGACGAGTTGGAGGACAAATAGGTAAATTTATTCCTAATCATGGATTAATGGGTGAGTTTGTCCTTGTGCTGAAACAAGAGCCTTGGAGCAGTTAAGGCAAAGATGACACATATGAATCCCTAAAATTGGCAAGACATAGCTTATCAGTAAGACTAAAATTTAGTCTCTCTGATTCGCCGATTAATGTGGGCTCCATGACTATTAAATTTTATCAAGATACCAGAATGACCAAAAAGTAAGTCTCATCGATATCCTGAGAAAAAAGAAATAAGTATACAATTGGCATGAGGGTTATATCGGGTAGACATTGACATATCGATGGGAGTAATTTAGAGTCTCTCTGATAGAGCGAAGTGAATGAAAAGTTAAAAGGGATTAAATAAAACTTCATTGTAATTATAATGTGGAATATACAACACTTTCACGAAGGAATTAAAGGTTGGACAATTATTTGGTAAAATATAAATGAGAAATGTGTCAACAAAGGAGTAAAGATTAAAATATTGTGAAATACTTTATTTGTAGAGGAAGAATAAAAATTTGGTCCCTCCGGAAAATGGAAAAGCCTAAGAAGTGAAAATTTATTAAAATAATCATGGCCTGAGTGAAATATTATTTTGTGGAATGGATTTTTTCATGTGGAGTGAAATTATAAATTATTTCACTTAGATGTAACACATTTTCACCGAAGTGATTAAATAAGTGTCAATGCCTTGGAGAAGAGTTTATTTTGGGTGAAAATATAAATTTGAAGTTGCCAACAAAAGGGAGATTACTATTATAGTTATTTTAATAGAGTACGAAGATCAAAGAGATTAAAATTAAAATATTTTAATCTATTAAAGATAATTGAAGAGTTGCATCATACAGATACGAAGGGTCATAACCCTAAAGATACATAGCAGATATATGAAGGGAAAAATCGAAGGAATCGATCATCATCATCAGTAGGATTAGAGAGGCTCACCTATTCAGACATAATAACCATGTATCACCTTTCACTCATCCTCTCTCATTTCAAAAACTTCTGCTATTAATGTATAAATTCTAAAGTATAATTAATGGAGAAGATTGTTCAAAATCGGTGATTTATTTCTAGTGTTCAACTGTTGTGTTAATATTTAATCTTATATGTTGTATTGTCTCCAAAGTGGTTTTCCTCTATTATTCAAGTTTATACAATTTGTCATGACACATTTGTTGTTGCTGTGTGATTTCCTTGATTGGCTTCTAGCTAAAGCGAATTAAATTCCTTTCAAGTAATTCATCTTAATTGGTTCCTGCCTGGGATTAAAACCCTTTTAAATTAATTATCTTGGTTGGTTTCCCTCAAGTCAAGAATTAAAAATCCTTTCATGATATCACAGTAATTTGGTTAAATAGCACTAGGATTATTAAAGAAGAGTATAGTAACTGACAAACTTGCACATTTGTACAAGTTGCAAACATCCAAAGTGCCCAACAAGTTAGAGTTAAGCTGAGAAATAGATCCACCTACCTTAAACATCTATCTCCATAATCATCATCTATCCATTGACTCCATCCACCCAATAGACTAGGCACTGATCAACTTTAGAACATTTTATACAAATCTAATCCACACTCTTGATAATTCAAGCACTCACATTAGGAACTAGTAAATAATCTCTGCATCTACCTCACACCTATGTGCCATAGTGAGTAGATTGCCCAAATTAGAATCCATTTAGACTTTCAAATCTACCTTATCATTTAGGTACACCCACCTAGGCCTAGAAGAGCCTAAAGAGTAGGGGGTTTCCAATTGTGTAAACCTTGTTTTGTGGTCCAAAATGTATCAAGAGACTAGTACCCTCTTGTGGTCTAAAAACCTACGTTTTTGAGACCCAACAGATTGGCAACTCTACTAGAGATCAAACCCAAAATCTTGGTTAAAGACCATTTCATTATAGAGTCAATAAACTTTTGAATTCCAACATGAATTGGTCACTCTACTGGAAAGAAGGACCTAGAAAAATAATATTTATTCCTCTTTTTGACAAGAGGTGGCAACTCTAAATAAAAATCCCAGACAAGATGACTATTCACATATTCAAAGGGGACAAGGTCCCATAATTAAAAATATCACATACCCCCCTTAGATGCATTCTTTAGCCTGAGGAGACATGAAGGAGAATCAAGATGCCCTCTATTTAGTAGAATGGTGGATATTTATATGCAGATACCTTTTAATCTCAGACCGGATGAATCCATATGCATTAAGACATTCATGTTAGCATATGAGCCTACGTCAATTTATTGGCCTAAGTCATTGAAGCCAGTTACTCTAAACCAAGTGGGTGAATTGATTACTATCATAGATAAGAAAAGGCATGAGGATGTTGTCAATCAAGAATCTGATGATGACATTAATGATGAATCTGAAGAGACTAATCAAACAATACAGCCAGTAGACAAGACATGTGCAATTGAAATTTTCAATGATGATATTTTAGATTTACATGAGGAAGAAGTTTTAAAAGACCAATCCTCCACCTGGGATCAAGATTGCAATTATGAGGATTTTGCACAAGACTTGGAGCCCCAACATATTCCAAAAGATGAGAGTAGTCTTCAAAATGTGGATGTTCCTTTTGTCCCAGCCCACATACCTCAATACCTGAATCAACAGTTTGAGGAAGAAGAGGTGTGTACATCTAAAAATGATTATTCAAACCCCTTGTATGATGAAATAACAGAAGGAGAACAAATGACATTCCAAAGGTGTTCCAAAACATGAATTTCATGTGTGCCCAAATATATGCTATCTTGAAAATAAAACATTTTTAGATAGTCAGAGTGCTGCACCAATTCATGAAGAAAATGAATATGATGATATACATAATAATGAGCCCATAAATAAGAGAAAATCAGATGATGGAATGAACATGGATAACTATGACTATCTTTTTCCCAGTTTACATTAGAGTCCCTATGATGGTTATAGATTTTTATACAAACTTTTGATGATCTTGGCTACATAATGGACAATGAATGTTTTCAGTTTTCAGCCCAGCTAAGAGATGATTCCATGATATATGACAATGACAGGAATGATGATTACATGAAAATTTTCAAGCACAGTTCAATGGAAGCATATCAAAACAAGGTATATGATAGAGGAAAACATAAACCTTTCTTTTCTAGTGGCCCTGTGCCGTCAACCATGATATGGTTTTCAAATTATATCAGTTTAAAGCAGAAATAACATTTGGACTGTAATACCCAATGGAGTAGGCACTGGTCTGCTCCCCAGAGATCTGGGATCTTGCTATGCCTGTAAGGGACATACATCCCTAGATAGAGCCACTATTGGGACTTGAAATTTCCTACCATTTTTTGCAAAATTTTAGGTCCCCATGTTGGAAAAATTGATTTTAGAACTCAGAAATGCATCTAGAAAAAATTGCCCAATATCCTTATGAGATAATCATTCAGCTGGGTTTGTGGACTAATCAATTACAAATATTGGTTTCCATAACTTCAAAGCATGAGGACTTTGATGAGAAGGGTGGTGAATAGAATATCATTCCTAAAAAGCCTTACTTATTAGTTATCAGCTATTGTTTACCCTAGGATGAATGAGTGACGGGGACATGAATGAAATCGTTAGTGTTTGCAGGGAAAATATTCAACAGTGGAGAGTATAGAAAGGAAGTGCAGTGCAGAAAGTGCCATGTCTTTTGGTACCCACAGATATAGAAATAGATAAATATATACAATGGACAAGGAATTTTGACCAAGGCACTTTAAGGAAACTTGTTCATTGAAGAAGGCTTACCTTGAGCTGATACCTAGGATTGGAAGTGATATTTTGGTAATGGTAAAAGAGTGGCTTATGGAATTTTCTCTTTAGTAGCCAGGAACCTCTCAATTTGAGACAAATTTCTTAAAGAAATGTTCAACATGCATGCTTCTGCTAGATCAGATCATGAGCGAGCAAGAGGAAATAAAAGCCATTAAAATTGATTCCAAATATACCTACTATCGGAGAGGTGTTGCATATCTTGCAGTGGAAAAATTCAAGGAAGCTGTGAAAGACTTCCAACAGATTAAATGAATTTGTCCAAATGACCCTAATGCTACCGAGAAGCTTAAATAATGTGAGAAAGTTGTCCAAAACTTAGGTTTCAAGAGGTCATCTCAGTGGATGATTTTGACAAGCATTTGGTCTTCGATTCTATTGATTTCCATTCAATAGAAGTTGAGCCCCAATACAATGGTGATAGAATAAAAGGGGAAGTCATCTTTAATGCACTAATAATACCAGGATGAATACCAGTAATGACGAGGTTGAATACAAATAATAATAAATTGGAAGGAAGTATACCAAAATTATCAAATTTGATAAGCTTAACATCATTTGTGGGAATAACTTCATAGGGAATACTCCTATATCTATAAATTGATTTCCAAAATTGACTACCTTATTAATTGGATACAATCCACAATTAAATACAAGCATTCTAGAAGGTTTCCTAAAATATAATCATAGTCACAAAGTGTGCGAAGACAATCCATCTAACTCAAATCAACAAGAAAATAAACAAATTGTCATAGGAGGATTTGTTGGTGGTTCAACTTTTCTCGACAGTGGGAGTTATGTCAAGTTTCTTCTATAGAAGGAAAAAAATGGGTGATGGAAGCGTCGAACGAACCCCTAATTCAAATTATATACCAAATGTAAAGAATGTAGCCATAAAATCATTTAACATAGAAACATTCACTCTCAAGGGACTAGCATTTGTAATAAACAATTATGAGATCAAGATAAGTGAAGGTGGATTTGGTGCCGTTTACCGTGGGACATTAGTTGATGGGCAAGAAGTGGTTGTTAAGGTCCGCTCAGCCACTTCTATTCAAGAAATGCATGAATTTAGGACTAAGTTAACTCTTCTCTCTAAAATTTGGCATGAGAATTTGGTCCCTCTTCTAGGTTATTACCCTGAAAAGGATCAACAAATCCTTATCTATCCATTCATGTCTAATAGTTCTCTACAAGATTGCCTCTATGGTGAAGTAGCAAAATGAAAACCTCTGGATTGGCAAACATGAATTTCTATTGCCCATGGGGTTGCCCGGGGATTAAATTTCCTTCATACTAGTGGAGAGAGATGCATCATCCATAGAGATATCAAGTCTAGCAAAATTCTCTTAGACCAAAGCATGGTTGCAAAAGTTATAGGTTTTGGCTTTTCAAAGTATGTTCCCCAGGACGAAGACAACAATGTCTCATTAGAAGTGCAAGGAACTGCTGGTTATTTAGACCTCAAATATTATTCAAGTCAGCAACTTGCAGTGAAGAGTGACGTCTTCAACTTTGGTGTTGTATTGTTTGAAATAATATGTAGTCACGAGCCTCTCAATATATACAGGCCCCAATTTGAATGGAGCCTAGTAGAATGGGCAAAACCTTCATTCAAGAACCAAATATTGATGCAATAATTGATCTTGTGAAAAAGAGCCAAGTTTGGTAAATCTACACGAAGAAAGCATGTGCTACGTCCTGCAAAAGCAAACGATGAATAAAAAGCCAAATTTCATAAACCTTTGCCAGCACACTCATACACGTGTTGAACAATTAGGGCAAAGTTGAAAACACATAGGAAACCCTAATATCAGGGAGACTTACTATATCAGAGTGGGTTTTTTAGATATCTTTGACTATTTGGGTTACTCCGATAAGGGAGACAGTCCTTTCTGTGATGTCCCTAGATTTGAAAATGCACGCATGAAGCTTTTAAGACACGTTTCATTTGTTGATTACCCATGTCATTGTATTCTTATGTCTACTATACTAAATGGTGCTGCTATTATGGATGGTGCATTACTTCTAATTGCAAGTAATGAGAGCTATCCTCAGCCTCAAAATTCTGAGCATCCTGATGCTGTAGAGATGATGCACCTTCAGTATATTATTATTCTATAGAACAAAATTGACCTGATCCAGGAGAGTGTAGCCAACAACCAGCATGGGGCAATTTAGAGACTTATTTAAGGTACCAGTGTTGATGGAGCTCCAGCGGTACCAATATCTGCACAACTAAAGTACAACATCGATGTTGTATGTGAATACATGATAAACAAGATTTCTATTCCTGAGCATAATTTTGTTGCCCCACCCAACATGATTGTAATTAGATATTTTGATGTGAATATACCTGGTGTTGAAGTTGATGGAATAAAAGGTGGTGTTGCTAGTGGAGGTATACATAGGGGTGTTCCCAAGGTGAATCAAAAAATTGAAGTCCGTCTTAGCATTGTAGTCAAAGATGAGAGTGGCAATATCAAGTGTACACATATCTTTTCGAGGATAATTTTACTTTATGCCGAGTGAAATGAGTTGCAGTTCACTATTCCAAGAGGCCTTATTGGTGTGAGGATGACAATAGATCCCACACTCACACGTGCTGACAAGTTTTTTAGGAAAATTCTTAAGAAAGAAGTTGAAGATCTTTAGCTGAAGTTGCATGATACATCTGAAGAGAATGAACAACTAGATATAAAGCCTGACAATGTTCTGATGGATGGGATGAGAGTAAAACTATGTGACTTCAGTCACTCAAGGACAAAAGCAGATCAAATGACGTGATACATAGGAACTCCATACTATAGCTCACCTAAATATTTCTTGAATCCAGAAAAACACTATATGGAGAGAGTGCAGATATATGGGCACTTGGCTACGTTCTTTCAGATATATTGCACTGTGATCAAGGCTTTCTTCTAGATATACAAAATTCTTCCTGTGACGACCTTGATAGCCTACACAAGATTGCTGAGTATATATGAGTTCCTAAACATATTAAGAAGCTCTACTATTTCATAGATGATGTGGATATGCTATTATTTGCCAGGGAAAAGTTGCCTCATACTCCCAAAGAACCCTTGCGAGATAAATTCAGTGATGTGGAGGATAAGCATGTTATTGATTTGTTGAAGGAGATGCTGGAGTTTAACCCTAATAAGAGAATCACCATTGAAGAAGGCATTTTTACATGAATGACATGAAAAAACTTGGTACGTAATTTGCAAATTGCAATTGGTAGGCTTCACCATTCTGATAGTGCAGAAGGTACTGTGGTAGATCGCGATGCTGATGAAGTGAGTGATGGAAGTCAATATTGATGTAGAGCTCACTAAACAAAGACCAAAAAGGGATCAAAATAACAACATAGGAGGAAGAGGATATAGGGGATGGTAGGCAACATAACACATCTAGGCCTCAATGGACCAAACAACAACACTTGACACCAAACAGGACAAGACTGTCCTTTCACACTTCATGGTTTCAACACAACACAATATCACAATTTATAGGTTCATATACATGGGAACCTTTCCAAAATTTATAGGGACCCTAGAACTTCTAGGTTTGACTGTCCCAAACTTACAAAACCATCAAAATGCTCAGGGGATACCTCCTTGTACCACCTCCTTCACAGACTGACCTATCTCCTTGTAACCCTGTTAGAGAGGTTTTTGAAGCATAAATTTCACAAGACATGACAAACCCACTAAAAAATCACCTTTTTGAGTACCCATTATGGATTTATACAACATAATTAACATGCAAGGTAGGTTGTTTTGTAACATACACCTCAAATTTGGACTGTCCCTATTGTCCAAGAGGCCTAATTAGCCCACTTTTACAAAGGAAGTACACTAAATCTCAAGCCCACAACCAAAATTTAACTTTGGTGAGTTTGGAAACATCCCAAATAGACCACTTTCAGGGGTTTTAGGGTTTGCAAGTATGGGTTTCTCATCAAACCACTCACTACCTATGTCATTCAACTAACACATGAAGAAATAAGGCCTTCTTGGCTTCAAACATCAACTTTTTCCACTCCCCTGCTCCTGTAGACAAAACCCAACTGAAAACATGCCAAACCAATCTTATTGCATCCATTTCATGTTCATGGTGTTTTGGGATTAACATGCCAAACCAACGATTTCACAAAAACCCTTATAAACCCTCTAAAACCCTACTAAATGAGCAATTTTAGAAAAAAAGCTATAAAATCCTTCAATTACAATGAAATTACTTCCAACTTGTTTTAAATGCAAGGTATCTCATCCTATTTTCATGATTCAATCATTTGGATTCTTGACCATCAGGTACAGGGCCATACCAATCAAGGGAACAATAGAAAAATAGTGAAAAAAATTGTAAAATAGAACAGCGGAAAGAAAACATTTGGTAAACCCCTCAAATGACAATGGAAATCCTCCAAACTTGGTGCAAATGAGAGGTAGAAACATCCATCACACCACTCTATGCATGAGACATAAAAAACAACACTGTATGGTCAAGGAAAATGCATAGGAATAACATAAATTCAGAAAACTGTGTGTTGGGACAGCAAACAGTCATTTTTTCTCCTTTTCTTTCATTCAAACTTTATCTCTATTACCATATTCGACCACCACTCTCTACAATGCCTTTTACAATGCCTTTTCAATTGTTTATAGTCTTCTCTCCAAGATTCCCATCATGGGAAAGGCTTTATTTAGCCACTGACTATTTTTTTCTCTAAAAAATTATTTTTTCTATAAATAGACTGTCATACTTTTTATGACTGTAGACTACTAACTCATTCTTAATCTCCACTACATGAAATGACTAAAATCACCCTCCACTAACTGACTATGCCTATCAAAGGCTCTATTACATTATTTTGAAACTCATTTTGCCTTTTACAAACAAATTTATAAAAATTTGACTTAAAGATTTCTCTAGGTGCACTGCACCAAATATTCTCATGGACCATCTAAGTGCACATGGACAACAGAGCACATGCCTATAGCTAGACACTAGATGAGTTGGAGGAAAAATAGGTGAATTTGTTCCTAATTGTGGATTAATGGGTGAGTTTGTGCCTGTGCCGAAACAAGAGCCTTGGAGCAGTTAAGGCAAAGATGACACATATGAATCCCTAAAATCGGCAAGACATAGCTTATCGGTAAGACTAAAATTTAGTCTCTCCAATTTGCTGATTAATGTGGGCTCCTTGAATATTAAATTTTATCAAGATACCAGAATGACCAAAAAGTAAGTCTCATTGATATCTTGAGAAAAAACAAATAAGCATATGATTGGCATGAGGGTTATATTGGGCAGACATTGACATATCGATGGGAGTAATTTAGAGTCTCTCCGATAGAGCGAAGTGAATGAAAAGGTAAAAGGGGATTAAATAAAACTTCATTGTAATTATAATGTGGAATATACAACACTTTCATGAAGGAATTAAAGTTTTGACAATTATTCGGTAAAATATAAATGAGAAATGTGCCAACAAAGGAGTAGAGATTAAAATATTGTGAAATACTTTATTTACAGAGGAAGAATAAAAATTTGGTCCCTCCGGAAAATGGAAAAACCTAAGAAGTGAAAATTTATTAAAATAATCATGGCCCGAGTGAAATATTATTTTATGGAATGGAGTTTTTCATGTGGAGTGAAATTATAAATTATTTCACTTAGATGTAACACATTTTCACCGAAGTGATTAAATAAGTGTCAATGCCTTGGAAAAGAGTTTATTTTGGGTGAAAGTACAAATGTGAAGTTGCCAGCAAAAGGGAGATTACTATTATAGTTATTTTAACGGAGTACGAAGATCAAAGAGATTAAAATTAAAATATTTTAATCTATTAAAGGTAATTGAAGAGTTGCACCGTACAGATACGAAGGGTCATAACCCTAAAGATACATAGCGTATATATGAAGGGAAAAATCAAAGGAATCGATCATCATCATCAGTAGGATTAGAGAGGCTCACCTGTTCAGACATAATAACCATGTATCACCTTTCACTCATCCACTCTTATTTCAAAAACTTATGCTATTAATGTATAAATTCTAAAGTATAATTAATGGAGAAGATTGTTCAAAATCGGTGATTTATTTCCAGTGTTCAACTATTGTGTTAATATTTAATCTTATATGTTGCTGTACTATATCCAAAGTGGTTTTCCTCTATTATTCAAATTTATACAATTTGTCATGACACATTTGCTATTGCTGTGTGATTTCCTTGATTGGCTTCTGGCTAGAGCGAATTAATTTCCTTTCAAGTAGTTCATCTTAATTGGTTCCTACCTAGGATTAAAACCCTTTTAAATTAATTATCTTGATTGGTTTCCCTCAAGTCAAGAATTAAAAATCATTTCATGATATCACAGTAATTTGGGAAAATAGCACTGGGATTATTAAAGAAGAGTATACTAACTGACAAACTTGCACATTTGTACGAGCTGCAAACATCCAAAGTGCCCAAGAAGTTAGAGTTAAGATGAGAAATAGATCCACCTACCTTACACATCTATCTCCATAATCATCATCTATCCATTGACTCCATCCACCCAATAGACTAGGCACTGATCAACTTTAGAACATTTTATACAAATCTAATCCACACTCTTGATAATTCAAGCACTCACATTAGGAACTAGTAAATAATCTCTGCATCTACCTCACACCTGTGTGCCATAGTGAGTAGATTGCCCAAATTAGAATCTATTTAGACTTTCAAATCTACCTTATCATTTAGGTACACCCACCTAGGCCTGGAAGAGCCTAAAGAGTAGGGTGTTTCCAATTACATAAACCCTATTTTGTGGGCCAAAAATGTATCAAGAGACTGGCACCTCTTGTGGTCTAAAAACCTACATTTTTGAGACCCAACAAGATCCTTCACTGTCTGCAACTCACTCTTTAGACTAACACTTAGAAGCGCCTCTTCCATTGATTTTGAATCTTCTATAGGATGGCTTTAAGCCCCAACACCTTCGACAGTTGTCTCCATTTCGCAGCCCTACAGAAGAAGTATGACATCACATTTAATGTTGTGTGGTCCTGCAATATTTCACCATGTGGCATTTCTAGCCCTACAACAATTAAGACTTATACCTTTTGACATGACAGGCTAGAAGTGGTAATGTTAGGTAGAAGGGGTTGGTTACTCCAAGACTTACAAGACTCAAAGTTGTGACTTAAGTAACCGATGACTTAGGCTAGGTGATCAAAGACAAATTATAACATAAAGTGAAAATAGACCGTGGGACTTAGGGTTTAAGATAAATAAAAATAAATAGTTTCAGACTCAACTTAAAACCCTAGACCTAGGCAGGTACCACCAAAGACCATGGGGAATGTTCAAATACATTAGTAACCATGTCATTCAGTCATGAGATCTATAATGAAACCAAGAGATAGGAGCACATATAAGAAGGTAAGAAAAATGTAAAAAATGTAGAAGATGAAATGAGCATAGAATAGAAAAATGTAATCAAATCACAAAACTTAATGATTGTATGCAACAAACCTATTGAAATGCACAAGACAATTGAGGGGGGGGTGAATAAGTTGTCACCAAAAGCTTAACTTCTTATAAACATCAATCACTTAATCACTATTATTATGATTTAACCATGAAAGCATGAAATCAGAAACTTAGCACAATCACACATTCAACACATGAGACACCAGATTTTTTACGTGGAAAACCCTAAACAGGGAAAAACCACAGTGAGTGTTAGCTCACAATATAATATGTAATAACAATACCAAAAATCAGACGCTCACTGCCCAGAGTTCACTGCTCAAATGAAAAGGCTCATTACCAAAAGAAGAGGCTCACTGCCAAAGGTTGGTGAACTGAGATAGTAGCATCTACATCATGGTAAGGTTTAGTTCCATTGAAGCACAATATATCTCCTCTACTCTACTCTACCTTTTCAATTTACACTTTATCTTCGCATCTTTGCAACTCACACATTCTTCACAACATTATTACATGTATTTATATAATTCATCAACTTTGGAATGTACATCAAGGTCGGCATTACAATCATCAACCATTGGAACAATCTCCAAGGTCAATATGCATACATACATTAGAATAGGTCTAGACCTAAATAAAATTGTAGAGGAAAAGAATGAATGTGGACCATACCACTCCTTAGCTGGGACTCAAATGCAATCTCTCACACAACAACACACTTCCACAATCTCCAAAGCATAACCGCAAGTAGTGAAAACAACCAGGTCGTCCAAGACTGGTGTTAACACTAAGACCTTCAGGAACACACTTCAACCACATTCAAATTACACTTTGCAAACCAATCAAAATGTAGTAACATGATCTAGAGACATCCACAAACACGTTACAATCACCAAGAACTTCTGCACAACACCCAAACACTCTATCCAGAAGATTCTTCAAACTAGACCACTTAAACATTACTGTTAACCTTTGTCATAAAGGAAAGATCGCTTGTGGAGCACCAAATCATGAACCATTTCAACTAAAGGCACATATCAACATCCCAAACTTAATCTCAGACCCGCAGACTATAAAACTTAATGCAGAGAAATGTAGAGTAGAATACGTTCTCCTTGTCACCATTAAATACTCAGAAAAACAATTTTTACTCAGATGAATAAAACTCACTTGAATCTTCATACCGGAGGCTCAAACTTGAAACATAGCAACTACAGACATCCCTTATCATAACTTCCCAACCGTAGAAAAGATATTCAATCTATAGGATATGTGGAGAAAAACATTGTACTGTTCTTCTTAGACATTTGCTCAAACTCTTCCAAATGACATCATTAGATGTTGACATCAATGACAACACTTACTGCTCATACTTGCAACAATCTCACCCTTTGTCATTGATGGCAACACATGATGTGAAAAAACATTAAGTCAAACCAACTTGCTTTGCTTCTTTGCTCCCCCTTTCTTTATGCTTTCTCTAGTTGCAACTTTCTCCTTAAGTTTTTCACATGCACTTTTCTCCCCCTTTGACATCAATGGAAAAGGGTGCCAGACCTTTTTAAATTATCAATGCCCAACTCAGATTATACTATCACTGCACTAGTCCCCCTGTCAGCAACACTGCAACACTTACTTCTCTTTTTCATAAACTCATATCAGCAACATCTTCCTACTTCCCCTAAGGGGTAGTCGTCAAAACATCAATCCAGATCAAAAAATGAGGCCTTGAGCACCACTAGATTGATGCATTTCCTATGATTCTTAGTTTAGAGTAGGAGGGGCAATGCCTCCTAACTTTTCCATGAGATACTCAAAAGTAATCTTAGGTAGAGGCTTTGTGAAAATATTTGCAATCTGATTCTTTGTAGACACATATTCCATCTTTACTTCATTCTCTGTTACCTTTTCTCTTAGAAAGTGATACCTTATTAATATATGATTTGTTCTTGAGTACATCACTGAATTCTTTGAAATCTTTATAGCACTTGTATTGTCACAAAAGATTTAAATTGGTTCTTCATACACAACTCTTATATCTTTCAATATTTACTTCATCCAAAGTACTTGAGTACAACATGCTGCAGCAATATATTTTACTTTTGCAGTAGATAAAGAAATTGAATCTTGCTTCTTTCTCAACCATGATACCAATCTATTACCCAAGAAGAAAGCACCTCCACTTGTACTTTTTTCTATCATCAACATCTCCAGCCCAATCTGCATCTGTATAAGCACTAAGAGTGAAATCAGTATCTTTAGGATACCACAATCCATAGTCTGAAGTGCCTTTTAAATACATCATGATCCTCTTAACTACCATCACATGTGACTCTCTAGGATCTTCTTGAAATCTTTCCACAAGATAAACTGCATGCATTATATCTGGTCTGGTATAGGTTAGATAAAGCAGTCCTCCAATCAGAGACCTATACTTTTTCTGATCAGTCTTAGGTGATTCATCATTCTTGTTCAACTTGTAACCAGTTACCATAGGGTTACATACTAGCTTAGAATCCATTATTCCAAACTTCTTCGACAACTCTTATACATACTTGGATTGAGAAATGAAAATTCCTTTTTCTGATCGAGTAATCTGCAGTCCTAGAAAGAAATTCATTTTACCAAACATAGACATCTCAAACTCCTTTTGCATTTCCTGTGAAAATCTCTTACACATACTTTCATTGCCTCCAAAGATAATGTCATCAACAAAGACTACAATAATCAGAATTTGATCATCATTGATTTTGACATAGAGATTATTGTTTATGGTACCTTTACTTAACCCTAATTGCAACAGATACTTGTCCAGCCTTGCATACCATGCTCTAGGAGCTTGCTTGAGTCCATACAAGGCTTTCTTCAATCTACATACCATGCCACCTTGGTCTGATGACTGAAATCCTTCCAGTTGTTTGATGTAAACCTCTTCTTCCAATTCTCCATTCAAGAATGCAAACTTTACATCCATCTGGTACACTTTGAAATCTTTGTGTGCTACAAATGCCAAAAACATTCTTATTGCTTCAATCCTTTCCATAGAAGCATAAGTCTCCTCAAAATCTATACCTTTAACCTGAGAATATCCTTTGCATACCAGTCTTTCTTTGTTTCTTACCACTTCAACACTTTCATTCATCTTGTTTCTGAAGACCCATTTAGTTCCAATCACATTCTTATCAATAGGTCTAGGGACCAATTCCCAAGTTTGATTCTTTTCTATCTACATCAGCTCTTCTTCCATAGCTTTTACCCAACTTTCATCTTTGCAGGATTCACTAAAAGTTTTAGGTTCAATCTGCGAAAGTAAACAGTAGTTCACTTGTTCTTCTGTAGCTCTTTTCCTTGTCAATGCCCCTTTGCTTTTATCACCAATAATCTGATCTTCAGACTGATTAATCCTTACATACCTGGGATTCTTAACAGCACTTTTTTCAGAGCCTTTTCTTCTTCAACTTGACTTCCTTCTTTTTCAACTTTTTCTTCATTCAGTCTAACAGTAGGTTCATCTGATTCATAGCCACTAAGATCTGATATTCTTTCCACGTCTTCATCAACTTTCACATTAGTACTTTCAATGATCTTTCTCAATCTCTTATTGTAGAACTGGTAGGCCTTACTCTTAGTAGAGTATCCAAGGAAAATTCCTTCATCACACCTAGCATCAAACTTTCTTAACTCTTCTTCTCTTTTGATATAACATTTGCTTCCAAAAACTTTGAAATATTTTACTGTAGGAACTCTTTCATACCACAATTCATGAGGTTTAGTCCCATGAATTATGTTCTGAATGTAGACAACAATATGTATAGCTTCTCTCCAATACACTTCCAATAGGTTTGCCTATACCATCATTGACCTATCATGTTCTTTCTTTCAACAACTCCATTCCGTTGAGGAGTCCTAGGAGCAAACAACTGTCTCTTTATACCATGTTCTTCATAGAAAGTATTAAAATCATTTGATGTAAACTCACCTCCTCTACCATACCTTAAACATTTGATCCTCACCTCTAATTCATTCTCAACATTCTCCTTGAAAGCATTGAACTTGTCTAGAGCTTCTGATTTATCTTTTAAAAAGGTGACCTAAGTCATTCAAGAATAATCATCAATAAGTAACATAAAGTACCTGTCTCCTTGAAAACTTCTTGTTCTTGTAGGACCACACAAATTTGTATACACCAGCTCAAGCAATCTAGTAGAAAATTGTTCTTTACTCTTGAAACTTGTCCTTTTCTATTTCCCCAATTGACATTCCTTGCACATGGTGTTAGCAGGCTTCAGAAGCTTAGGTAAATCTCTCACATCTTGTACTAAGATTATCTTCACCAAGTTGTCAAAATTGATATGAAACATCATTCTATGCCACAACCAACTCTCATCTATCTTAGCCAACAAACAACAATCATTAGTTCCTCTCAAATGATAAAAATTATTATGAGTGTTCTTACCAGTAGCAATCACTATTCTGGAGCTTTCCATGATCTTGTATCTATTATCCTTGAATCTCACATCATATCCTTTGTCACACATCTAACCAACACTTAAGAGATTATGATTTAATCCCTTTACATATAGAACATCATCTGTGTTATGCTTACCATCAAAAGAAATAGATCATCTTCCACAAATCTTACCAGCTGCATTATCTCCAAACCTAACCAATCCTCCATCATACTTTTCCAGACTTACAAACTTACTTTTATCACTGGTCATGTGATGTGAACATCCACAATCAATAATCCACTCATCCTTAACTTTCTCAACCTGACAGACAAATAGGGCACTCTCTTCCACTAGTTTTTCTTCTTTCACACAGCTAGCAGGATTAGTAGACATAGGTTCTTCCTTAATAGCAATAAACAAGCATTCATTTGCACTAGTATCATCAAAATCATCATTCGTCATGCCATCATCATCAAAATCTCTAACATAATAGCATTTCTTTATAGTTCTAGGTCTACTTTCAAATTTCTTCTTACCTCTCTCAATTCTCTTCGGACACCTGGAGGCATAGTGACCAATCTTTCCACAAGAAAAGCATTTGAATGGTAATTTGCCTTTGAACTTACCAGTACCTCTTTGAATTTTGTCCACAAACTTGGCTTCAATATTGATGCATTAGCATCCTTAGTTCAAGAGCAATCTTGCATCAACCAAAAACATTTGCATTTCAATTTGTTTGCAGTTTAGTTTGTTTCTTTCATTTTCCAGTTTAGTTCAGGTAGTTCAATCAGTAGCAGTTTCTGTATTTTGGTCTGCATCTACCACAGTTGCATTTCACATCTTGAAGAGCTAGAATTAGCATCTAGATTCATTAATCTACATCATATCCAGAATTTAGAGAATTTGGATCAGTTACCAGAAAGTTATCGCTATCAGAAGATTGACTGTTTTCTCAGAGCAGAGCATCTTGGCAGTCTCAAATAATCAACTAAAGGAGAAGACTTGCAAAGCATTCTTTGACTTATGGAGCCTAATGACACATCATTCAATGTTCTTTAGTTCATGGCTGACCTTCCCTAAGATCCGCACATCATTCCATTCATTTACAGAGGTGTTCTATGCATTTAGGTCTGACCTATCTGTGTACACACGTTACAACTCTTCATTGGAGTTTGTGATCTTCCTTGGCTGATGCGGAGGAATCTTTTGTACCAGGAATGATATATATTGATGTAATAGATCCCTAGGAAAATAATGATTGACATAGTGATAGTCAAAAGTTTAGATTTTGCGCAAAGGACCTTCAAAGCTATATCTTGTGCGTATTCTGATATTATGTAATCAGGCCTTTGAGCCCTAATTATAAGCCTACATGATGCTAACTAGATTGTATTTGAATTCTATGATATACTGAATGACTAAATCTATGTTTGTCTCATATCTTTGAGTTGTTTCCATTGTGTTTACTCTTGTTGCACGGTCTAGACAGTTCATTCTGTGAACCCTCCTACCGTGACTGTACCAAGTGGTATTAGAGCGAAAGTTCAAATCTTTGGAGTGAATTGAGTGAAGTTGGAAAAGGGATTTTGTAAGATCTTGTTGTGGACAGATCACTAAATTAAGGCAAGTTACTTGTTTCGTAATCGATCGTTGATTTTGAGGCAGTTGTCACCTTGTAGCTTGATCGCTGAACTTGAGGCAGTTTGCACTTGATCCTAGGAAGATGCTGCCGAGGAGAGTTGTTGTTGTTGGAACAATGGCTGGTAGAATGGATGAGATGATGAAAATGATGAAAACAATGAGAATTTGATTAGATGTTGAAGAAGATAGGTGAAGAGGATTGAAACTGAGACCTAATGTTGAGAGTGATGATGAAGAAGAATTTCAATCTGTTGAACAAATTAGCAAAACCCCAGGAGGTGATGAAGAAGAAAAATCAGACCAAGTCAAGATGTTGCAAGCTATTTCAAAGATCAAAAAAAGACCTAAAGTTGATGTACTGAATTATACTAGTAATTTGAACCCTGAAGAATTGATTGATTGGATAAATGACATGGACGAGTACTTTGAATATGAAGAAGTTGAAGATCCAGAGAAGGTGAAATTTGCAAAGACAAAGTTAAAAGGACATGTTACTATATGGTGGACAAAAGTTCAGTTGGATTGAAATAGAAGAGGAAAAGAAAAGATTACAAAGTGGGATAGGATAGTGACCAAATTGAAGAATCAGTTCATACCTCTTGACTATGAGTTGGAGTTGTTGAGATTGCAGAACCTGACACAAAAGGAGAAATCTGTGGAGTATACTGAAGAATTTCATAAGATGATCATAAGGATAGGACACAGTGAAGCAAGCAAGGAGAAAGTAGCTAGATACATCAATGGATTGAGGTTAAACATTCAAGAAGAACTAAGTTTAGTAAGGATGACATCTTTGGAGGAAGCATATTAGTTTGCCTTGAAGGTTGAAGAGAATTTGAACAAGAGACGTGATCAGAGACATAGAGAAAGAGGAAGTAAATTTCAGAGAGATAGAACATTTTCTAGAGGAGACAGATCACACTCAGAGTAGAACAAGCTAGAAAACACATTTAAAAAGGATGACAGTGATAGCAGTAGATATTGGAGTAATGACATAAATTTTCATCATAGAGGTAATTACAATTCATACTGGAATGAAGGATACAGAAGAGAAGGAAGAGGATTTGATAAGAAGACATTCAAGGGCACTTGTTTAAAGTGTGGAGGTGAAGGACATAGAGCATTTGAATGTAACCAAGGGAGTACAAGAAAGAGAATAGAGAACAGTGGAAGAGCAACTTATGTGGAAGAATAACCTATTGGATCACCTAATTTAGTTGATAAACTAGAGAAAGGAGAATCACTTGTGATGAGAAGAGCACTATTTCAAGCAGAGACAAATGAGGAACCACCACAGAGGAAAAATTTGTTCAGAACAAGATGTAAATCAGGAGGTAAATGTTGCAAAGTTGTTATTGATAGTGGTAGTTCAGATAATCTAGTTTCAGAGGAGATGGTGACTAAGCTGAAGTTGGAAAGGTTGAAACACCCTAAGCCCTATCAGATAGCATGGGTTCAGAATGATCATAAGGTACTGGTGAGTGAACAATGTATGGTGAAATTTCATATTGGATCTTATCATGATGAAGTCTTGTGTGATATTATGCCTATGGATGTATGTCATATTTTGTTGGGTAGACCTTGGCAATATGATAGAAAAGATATACATGATGGGAGAAAGAATACATACATTATAACATCAAATGGGAAGAGGATTACTTTGATTCCTTTGGAAGATGATCCTAAGGGCGAAGTATGTGGGAATGCTAGAATATGTTTGGTAGATGGGAGGAAGTTTTTGGATGGTTTGAGACATGAAAATATGTGTTATGCTTTGATTCCTAAGAAGCCTAAAACATTGAAGAAGAAGACTAAAAAACCACAACTAGAGGAGATAAAAGAGTTGCTGATAGAGTATGAAGACATCATATCAGATAATGTACCTAAAGGATTTCCATCTATAAGGAGTATCAGTCATCATATGGATCTTATACCGGGAGCTAGTTTGCTTAATAACGCAACGCATAGAATAACAATGGCAGAGAATGAAGAATTGAATAGGCAGATATAGGAATTGTTGAGGAAAGGTTTGATTAGAGAAAGTTTGAGTCCTTGTGCAGTACCTGCAGTGTTAGCACCTAAGAAATATGGACAATGGAGAATGTGTACTAACTCTAGAGAAATAAACAAGATCACAGGTAAGTATATATTTCCTTTACCTAGGATGAATGATATCATGGATTGTTTGAGTGGAGCAAGATATCTCACAAAAATAGATTTGAAGAGTGGATATCATCAAATCAGAATCAAAGAAGGTGATTAATGGAAGACTACTTTTAAGACAAATGAAGGATTGTATGAGTGGTTAGTGATGCCTTTTGGATTGACAAATGCACCAAGTACTTTTATGAGGTTGATGAATGAAGTCTTGAAGAGATTTTTGGGTAAGTTTGTTATTGTATATTTGGATGATATTTTGATTTTCAATAAGAAAAAAGAAGAATATTTGTGGCATATTAGACAAGTTTTACAGAGACTGAGAGAAGAGGAAATGCTAATCAACATCAAGAAGTGTAGTTTCATGAAGGAAGAATTGGTATACTTGGGATTTGTGATTTCTACAGAAGGATTGAAGATGGACCCTAAGAAGGTAAGAGCAATTGTTGAATTGCCCACACCAGAAAGCATTGGAGAGGTTAGATCATTTCATGGATTGGCTAGTTTCTACTGGAAGTTCATTAGAAATTTTAGTTCAATTTGTAACCCTATGATAGAGACAATGAGAGGTGACTGGAAGGATTTTAAGTGGACATCAGGAGTAGATAAAAGTTTTGAATTGTTGAAGCAGAAAGTGACAGAGTAATCTGTGTTGGTATTATTGGATTTCAATAAGGTATTTCAAGTGGATTGTGATGCAAGTGGAAATGCAATTGGAGTAGTGTTAAGTCAAGAAGGTAGACCTATAGAATATTTTAGTGAGAAGTTGAATGATGCAAGAAGATATTTAGTTTATGATCAAGAGTTCTACACCATAATTCAAGCCTTGAAGAAGTGGAGACATTATTTGTTGCCTATGGAATATATGTTGTATACAGATCATCAAGTTTTGCAATATTTGAATAGTCAAGGTAAGTTGAATCAGAGACATATGAGATGGGTAGAGTTCTTGTAGAGTTATATATTTGTGTTGAAGCATAGGAGTGGTAAATCAAACAAAGTTGTTGATGCATTGAGTATAAGAAGAAACTTGTTGACAGAGATGAGAGTTGAATTGTTGGGATTTGATGAATTGCAGAACATGTATGAGGGAGACACTAATTTTGTAGAACCTTGGAAAGCATGTAAGGAACCTGTTGTGACAGATAAGAGTAAGTGGTTGGATTATTTCATTCAAGAAGATATGTTGTTCATAGAAAATCAGTTATGCATACCTAGAAGTTCAATGAGAGACAATTTGATCAAGGAGAAGCATAGTGGCGGATTGGCAGGACATTTTGGCATTAACAAGACAGTGGTTTTGATGAGTGAAAATTATTTTTTGCCTCAATTACATAAGGATGTTAGGCAGTTTGTACAAATTTGTAGAGTTTGTCAAGTTGCAAAAGGGAGTAGTCAGAATACTAGATTGTATAAACCTTTGACAGTACCAGAGAGACCTTAGGAAGACATAAGCATGGATGTTATGATGGGATTTCCTAAAACACAGAGAGGACATGATTCAATATTTGTAGTAGTGGACAAATTTTTTAAGATGACTCATTTCATACCTTGCAAGAAGAAATCTGATGCAATACATGTAGCTGACCTATTTTTCAAGGCGATTGTGAGATTGCATGGATTACCTAAGAGTATAATTTCTGACAGAGATGCTAGATTTCTTGGATATTTTTGGAAGACACTTTGGAAGAAGATGAAGACAAATTCAAAGTTTAGTTCAGCATTTCATCCACAGACTAATGGACAGATAGAAGTAGTGAATAGGAGTTTGGGAAACTTGTTGAGATGTTTGGTTGGAGAAAAGGTAGGAAGTTGGGATTTGATTCTTTCACAAACAGAGTTTGCATACAATAATTCAGTAAATAGGAGTAACGGAAGAACACCTTTTGAGATTGTTACCAGAGTGAATCCTAGAGGAGTGACAGAATTGAGACATGGGAATGACATAAAAGAGAAGTGCAGAAGCAAAAGAATTTGTAGATCACATGAAGATAGTGCATAATCAGGTGAAGAAGCATTTGGAAGATATGAATAGAAAATATAAGGATAAAGAAGATGAGAAAAGAAGACATAAGGGATTTGCATTCAGAGATGCAGTGATGGTGTACTTAAGAAAAGAAAGATTTCCAATTGGGACATATAATAAGTTGAAGATGAAGAAGTTTGGACCTTGTAGGATACTCAGAAAATTTGATTCAAGAAATACATATGAAGTGGAGCTACCGGAGACATTGGGCATATCACCTATTTTCAATATTGCAAACCTATACCAGTATCATGAAGCGGAGTTCAGTGACAGCATGGCAGAAGACTTGAAGAAGCAGTTACCAAAACAAGCACTAGAGTAGATTGAAGACATTTTGGACAGCAGAGTTGGATGTGGCACCGGAGGAAGACAATACAAAGAATATATTGTGAAGTGGAAAGGCAGACCAGAAGAAGATTCATCATGGATTTCTCAGGCTGAGGTGGACTGTCTTGGTTTTCCTCTAGCCCCAACAAAGTGAGGGACTCACTTTTTTTAATAACCCTAGATGTCTAATCCAGGAGCATCCCTGATTCAATCTTGCATCAACCAAAAACATTTGCATTTCAGTTTATTTGCAGTTTAATTTGTTTCTTTCATTTTCCAGTTCAGTTTAGGCAGTTAATCAGTAGCAGTTTCTATATTTTGGTTTGCATTCTACCGTAATTACATTTCACATCTCGCGGAGCTAGACTTAGCATATAGATTCATTCATCTACAACATATCTAGAATTTAGAGCATTTGGATCAGTTACCAGAAAGTTATCGCTATCAGAATATCGATTGTTTTCTCATAGCAGAGCATCCTGGTAGTCTCAGATAATCAACTAAAGGAGAAGACTTGCAGAGCATTCCTCAACTTGTGGAGCCTAATGACACATCATTCAATGTTCTTTGGTTCATGGTTGACCTTCCCTGAGATCCGCACATCATTCCATTCATTTGCGGAGGTGTTCTATGCATTTAGGTCTGACCTATCCATGTACACACGTTACAACTCTTCATTGGAGTTTTTGATCTTCCTTGGCTGACGCAGAGGAATCTTCTATACCAGGGATGATATATATTGATGTAATAGATCCCTAGGAAAATAGTGATTCACATAGTGATAGTCAATAGTTTAGATTTTTCACAAAGGAGATTCAAAGCTATATCTTGTGCATATTCTGATATTCTATAATCAGGCCTTTAACCCTAATTATAAGCCCACATGATGTCGACCAGATTGTATTTGAATTCTATGATATATTGAATGAATGAATCTGTGTTTGTCTCATATCTTTGAGTTGTTTCTACTGTGTTTACTCTTGTTGCATGGCCTGGACAGTTCATTCTATGAACCCTCCTACCATGACTACACCAAATCTCATCAAGGTCATCATCAGATTCCATAGCATACTTCTGAGCTCTTGAAGTCTTTTCTAAAGTGATGGATTTGAAAGCAGTCTTAGTCTTTAGTAGAGCATCGCCGAACTCTCTCATCTCAAAAGCAGTAAGCTTCCCAAGCAACTGATCCTTTGTAATCTTGTTCACACTCATAACTTCTTCAATTGTTGACAGCTTGTGACTATAGGATTAGGCAAAGATCTAAGAATCTTTAGCACAACCTCATCTTCATCAATAGTTGTTCCAAGACCTTTGATTCCATTGAGAATTTAATCAACCTTTTGCATGTAGATTGTTATGTTCTCATCATCACTCATCTTCAAGGCTTCATACTTCGCCTTCAAATTTTGTAGTTTTGCACTCTTTATAGAATCATCTCTCTCATACAAATTTTTCAACTTATCCCAGATCTCATGAGTAGTTTCCAGATCCATAACTTTCACCAACTCAATATTAGATAAGGCATTTAATAGAGCATCTCTAGCTTTTCCATTTAGCTCATACTATTTGACTTCATCTTCAGATGATGGACCATTTTGAGGAATAGTATACTTTGTATCTACCATCTTCCAAATACTATAACCAAGAGAAATGAGATGATTTTTCATTCATACCTTCCAAAGAGCATAATCCATTCCATCAAACTTCGGAGACTCCATCTTGTGCGCCATCCTAGATCTACCTCAAGGCATTAGGCTTTCTTCTGAGGAACCCTTGCTCTAATACCAATTGTTGAAATGCACAAGACAACTGAGAGGGGCGGTGAATCAGTTGTCACCAAAAACTTAAATTCTTATAAACATCTATAATTTCCCCTTCTAGCAAGCCAAAAATTTTCACAACCTTGCACAATTTCAACTTACTAAAAGAGAACATTAGAATTTGATTCATCTTTTATTTCAACATAAATTCATTAAGACTCTTGCTCAATTATCCATATTCACATTAGTTGTCATACATTTTCATTTCATAATCATACATTATAACAATTCCATTTCATAGACACATTTCACATACACATTATTTCCTTCATCACTTGTTTATGATATAGCTCAGGAGAGACATTAGGTAGACTCAGACGTTAACCAGCTCTAGGTCACCATCCTATGCAAGTATGACTTTGCTAAGGAGATAGTCCAACCATCCCTTACGAAGGCCCAAAGGTTTCACTCACACCCGGAGCACCTCACCATTTGGCTCGTGGGACTTCACCCACACCTGGGGTTCCTCATCTAGACGAGGGCCACCTACCATAGGGCACATAACCTGGCAAGTATACCTTAGGCCCAAGGATTTCACCCACGCCTAGGGTACCTCATCTCTTGGCTCGAGGGACTTCATTCACACCTAGAGTTCCTCGTCTAGTCGAGGGTCACCTAGGTCCATTACACTACCCCTAACTATGTCCTACTCGAATGGTGATAGAGGGGATAGAGTCCTAGTCAGTTCCGAGCATATCATAAACTAATTCTTATTGGATCATTTGTCATGTTATTTACTTATTGGCATCATGTTTGCCATCATCATTATAATATCTTTTATCTCTATTTCATTTCATTGTATTCAATTTAACAATGTTCATAAACAAATCCATTATACTTACTCAATAATGATCCTACTTATGGTTTGAGACTATAACATTAAACCTTCATATGTTATTGGCAACACACTATTACTTTATAGGTGCATCTATGTAAGACACTCGAAACAGAAATACTTTCCAATTCATTTATAAATTTATCATGCGTATTCATAAGCTTTCTATGCTTCTAACTATTAGACATATAAATGCAACATTTCATTACCTTTATTTCTAAATAAGACATATGTATGCAAGGGGACTGTTAACAATTTAACAAATATATATATATGCTCATATTTGATCCATTCATTAGTGTAGTAGATAGCATTTTCAATGTTATGCAAATTGAATATGCAATCTTAACATACAGTCCATAATGAAAACATTATGCAGTGATAAATTATTTTCATCCCTATGCATTCTGCTACAAGATATTTATTAATCCAATTCTAACATTGATGTTATATAAGTTCTACGTACACATCATATATTAAACAAAAATAGTCATACCTTCGAATGGTTTGGAGTGTTGGATAATATCTGATGGAATGTGGACAAGAAGATGATGTAAACTTGATTATCTCTAGTATACATATTGATCTTCTCCTATTCATGGATGAATAAGAAGAAATTGTTGATGTTTTGTGATCAGATCTAAGTTATGTTTGAATAAGAATTTGACTTGATCTACTTTATTGATTATTTATCCAATGAGGAATAAATCACTGATTCGATGATCCTTGATCTCACCGTGGGCTGCCTTTTTAAAGCCCTGAATGGGGTGTTATGCCAACAGTCACATTGTTTTGAAGATCTCATGCCCTTTCATAATCGTGGGTTTATCCTTTAATTATTCTCCTTATGAGGATCAATGCCTTCATGGATCGGGGGTCTCTATAATGATTTGTCTTTTTTTTGCTCTTGTCTTATCTTGTTTGTCTTATATGTATTTGTCTTTAGTGTCATGTCATCTCTCTCTTTGGCCTTATTTTGTTTTAATCTTATTTTGTCTTCTTTCTCTTAGCACAAAATTTGACTAAGTAATAAAAAGGTAGGGAGAGTCTTCCAATATTTAATTGGAAACATCAACTTATCATAGGCCTCCCCTCTTGAAATTGCTTGTTCTCAAGCAATGTTTAAGTCTGGATATTGGAGGATCTCTTTCCCTTCCCAAGTGGCATCATCCTCATGTAAGTTCTTCCATTTGATAAGATATTCCATGATGGTTCTGCTTCTCAATTTCCTTTCTCTGTTACTCAATATTCTCTTAGGCTCTAGGGTTAATTGCCCTTCATCATCGAGAGGAGGAAGATCTTCACACGGAGTAACATTTTGACTAAGTACCTTCTTGAGTCTAGAGACATGGAATACATTGTGGATTTTGCTATTCTCGAGAAAATCTATTTCATATGCAACTTCTCCTATCCTTCTTATCACCTTGTAGGGTCCATAAAACGAGGGTTTAAGCTTCTCTGCACCTCTAGATTTTAAGGAGAATTGTTTATAAGGTTGTAATCTCAAGAATACAATGGCTCCTGCCTTAAAAGTTCTCTCCACATGCTTCTGGTCAGCATACATCTTTTGTTGATTATGGGCATGATATAGATTGTCCTTAATGACCCTTATAATGTCATCATGTTGCTGGATGAAATCTTTATCTTTTGGACATTGAATTTCTTTTTGGATCAGGCTCCCAAATGAAGTTGGATCATATCCATATGGAGCCTTAAAGGGGCTCATTCCAATTGACATGTGATGTGTCGTATTATAGCAATATTCTCCAAGATGTAACCATTTAATCCATGCCTTTTGGTGCCCAGTGACATAATTCCATAAATATCCCTCGATCCATTTATTTACAATTTTTGTTTGACCATCCATTTGTGGATGATAACTGGTGCTGGGAGTTAACTCTGTTCTGATTAATCTGAACAATTCTTGCCAAAATGAGCTCATGAAACGTCTATCCCAATCCCTGATTATAGATTCCAGTAGTCCATGTAGTCTAAAGATCTCCTTAAAGAATATGTCAGCTACTTGGGGGCTTTATATTCGAAAGTTATGGTTGTGAAGTGGGCATACTTAGTGAGTCTATCCATGACCACATATATACAATCCTTCCCTTGTACTTTTGGGAGGCTAGTTATAAAATCCATGGATATGCTAGTCCACCTCTGCTCTGAAATAGGTAAGGGTTATAGTAGCTCGGCTAGATGGATTTGTTCTACTTTATTTCTTTGGCAAGTGTCACATTCTTGCACATGTTTTAGCACATCCCTTTTTAATCCCTTCTATGTAAACTTTTCTCTAACTTGCTTGTACGTTTTGTAATAACCTTGGTGCCTGGCTAGAGAATTTTCATGGAACTCTTTCATGATTTTCTCTTTATTCAGAACTCTTCATTTGGTGCATTCCCCTCAAGTATACTGATGGTGAGAGGATCCTTAAGATAACTAGATATGAGAGGGCTTTTCCAGTCTGGTGAAATGCTTGTCATGGTGCATAGTGAAGGCCTCCTGGATAGTGCATCTACTACCACATTGTTCTTTCCCTTCATATAGGTGATATCAAAGTTATAAGATTGAAGTTTACTCACCCATTTTTGTCATCTATCATTTAGATCACGTTGCCTTAGAAAGTGTTGTAAGCTATTATGATCTGTCCGGACTGCAAACTTCCCACATACCAGGTACTGTTGGAACTTGGCTAATGCATGCATAATAGCTAACATCTATTTGTCATAGGTAGAATAGAGTCCTTCTGCGGCTGTCAGTTTATAGCTTTCAAATGCTATGGGGTGTTTGTTTTGCATTAAAACCACACCAATTCCCTCACCGGAAGCATCACATTCCAACTCAAAGGGTAGAGAGAAGTCTGGTATGGCCAACACTAGACACGTACTTATGATGTGTTTTAATTCCTCAAATTCTCTTTCAAAAACATCATTCCTCTAGAATAATCCTTTCTTAGTTAGGTCAGACAAGGGGGCAGTAATCTTGGAAAAATTTCTCACAAATCTCCGTTAATAACTACAAAGACCTAGGAATCCTCGCAAGTGAGTCAGGGTTCTTAGTCAGGGTCATTATTTTATGGATTTGATTTTCTCTTTGTCGACCTTTACTCCTTCAGCACTAATCTTGTGCCCTAAGTACATGATCTCCTCCATTCTGAATTCACATTTGGATGCCTTGGCATATAGAGATTCTTGTTCTAGAATAGATAGGACCTTGTCTATATGCTTGAGGTATTCTTCCCACGTCTTACTATAGATCAAAATATCATCTAAGAAGATGAGTAAGAACTTCCTTAGTTGTTTCCTAAATGTGTGGTTCATGTAGGACTGGAAGGTAGCCGAAGCATTCGTCAATCCGAAAGGAAGTACTAGGAACTCAAAATGTCCATAGTGGCATCTAAATGTCGTTTTCATAATATCTTCTTCCCTCATTCAGATTTGGTGACATCCTGATCTTAGGTCAATTTTGGAAAAATATCTTGCCCCATGCAGTTCATCTATCAACTCATCTACTCTTGGTATAGGGTATCAATTTTTGATGGTTTGTTTGTTAAGGGCTCTATAATCTACATGCATCCTCATGGTCCCATCTTTCTTCTTGACTAACATCACTGAAGATGCAAATGGACTAGAAGTTGGATGAATGTGCCCCATTTCTAATAGTTCATTTATTGTCTTTTCTATCTCCTCCTTGAATTTTTGAGGGTGTCTATATGGGGTGGTGATGACCGGTTTCGCATCTTTCTCCATATCGATCATGTGTTCGAATCATCACTTAGAGGGCAAACCTAGAGGTATATCATGAACACCTTTTTGTGTTTCTTTAGGATGGGTTGAATGTCAATATGGACAGCCTTTCCCACGGGGGTGGATTTGTCTAGAACCAAGCATTGGGCAGCCCATTCCACTTGGTTGTGTCTAAGTGTTCTTTCCATTCATTTTGATGAGATAACCTTGGGTGACCCATTAGATAGACCATGTAGAGTAACCCTTTTCCTTAGTTTTCAAAAGAGAGTTCAAATTTGGGAAAATCTAGTGTGACTTTACCTAGTGAGTGCAACCATGACATGCCTAGGATCATGTTCATGTTCCCCATGTTCACAACATGAAATAATATTTAATAGGGTGCCTTCCTAAGGTCATTTCCAATTGGGGTAGAATTTTTGAACATTCACATGTGGAATCATTGGCTGCGGAGACCATGAATCCCTCAAAATCTTGTGTGTTTAATTTTATTCGTTGGGCTAGGGATTCATCTATAAAGTTGTGTGTGGCCCCGCTTTCCACTAAGGTGGTTATTTTATTTCCCTTTAGGTTACATCTAAGTCTAAAGGGGTGATGTTTTGAAAATTTTGATATGGCTACTAGGGTGACCTTCTCCTTGGGTTCATATCTCCTTCTCTTTGGTGGATTTTCCTCTTCTTGGTTGGTTAAGACTTCTAGATTACTAACTTGCCCACACTTATGACCCGTACCCCATTTTTCTTTACATTTAAAACATAGGCCTTTCTCTCTTAGGTCATCCCTTAGACATATATGCCCTCATTCCGATGGTTTCCCACATTTCTAGCATGGGTATTTGTCTTTTCCATCATTCTTTTGGTGGAAGGGTTTTTAGAATTTACCCTTGTTATGGAAGGGTTTAGTGTATGTCTTAGGTTTCTTGTCCTTTTCTAACCTAAGGGCAGTGTCTATGGCATCTTCTAAGGTGGTAGGTTTAAAGGCACTTACAAAAGTCCTTAGAGATTCGTCTAATCCTTCCACAAACATGTATGTGAGTCGATCTTATTTGACCCTGGATACCCTTACAGAGAGCTTCTCAAATTCATAGATGTAGTCTTCCACCATTGTACACTATTTGAGATGTGTAAGCTCCTTAAAATCCTCTTGTGGGTGCCTCCTATCAAATCTCTTGATGAACTTTCGTGAGAACTCTTCATAGGATGTGATCTTTTCATGGCCTAGGGTGTGCTTCTTATGGTGCCACCATTTGTATGCTAGCCCTTCCAAATGCAGGATGGTGAATTGTAGTATGTCTTTCTCAGTCATAGGACATAGATGGAAGTATTCATTAAGTTTCTCTAACCATGCATGGGCTGACATCTTGTTTGATCCATCAAAATTGGGTAGATATACCTTGTTTTCCTTATGTTTAAGGTCCTTATTCACAGGTCTTCTCTCTTTCCAAATTACTTCATTACTCTTTGTATTGCTGAAGTCATTGAAAGATACCACTCTTCTCTCTTCCAGTTTCAAATTTGCATAAGCCCATGCTATGTCTTCCGCACTCATTGCGATGGGTGTCGACTCTTCTACGCTTGATGTTTCTTCATTCAAAAGGAAGGATGGTATAGGTACTCTTGGAATAGATGATGTATTATTATTCTTGGAGTGGTTCAACCCCACTTCCTTTCCATTGGTGGATTGGGCTTTTAAATTTTCCATGTCATTTCTCAAAGTTTGCACAATTTGTAATAGGGCTTGAGTAGCTTGATTTTGGTCATTCATGCTCTTGGTGGTTTCTTCAATGAAGGCTCTCAATTCATTGTTCATTTTTGTTTGGTTGTTTCTTTTCCTTCTATATGTTTGCATGCAATGGTCTCACAAGATGGCAAGATGATAGCTCTGATACCACTTGTAATGTCCTCTTCTAGTAAGCCGAAAGTTTTTTCAACCTTGCACAATTTCAACTTAGTAAAATAGAACATTAGAATTTGATTCATTTTTTATTTCAATATAAATTCATTAAGACTCTTGCTTAATTATCCATATTCACATTAGTTGTGATACATTTTCATTTCATAATCATACATTATAACAATTCCATTTCATAGACACATTTCGCATACACATTATTTCCTTCATCACTTGTTTATGATATAGCTCAGGAGGGATGTTACGTAGACTCGGACGTTAACCAGCTCTAGGTCACCATCCTATGTGAGTATGACTTTGCTAAGGAGATAATCCAACCATCCCTTACAGAGGCCCAAAGGTTTCACTCACACCTAGAGTACCTCACCATTTGGCTTGTGGGACTTCACCCACACCCGAGGTTCATCATCTAGATGATGGTCACCTACTATAGGGCACATAACCTTGCAAGTATACCTTAGGCCCAAGGATTTCACCCACACCTAGGGTACCTCATCTCTTGGCTCGAGGGACTGCACTCATACTTGGAGTTCCTTGTTCAGTTGAGGGTTTCCTAGGTCCATTACACTACCCCTAACTATGTCCTACTTGAATGGTGATAGAGGGGTTAATGATAGAGTCCTAGTCAGCTCCGAGCATATCATAAACTCATTCTTATTGGATCATTTCTCATGTTATTTACTTATTGGCAGCATGTTTGCCATCATTATTATAATATCTTTTATCTCTATTTCATTTCATTGTATTCAATTTAACAATGTTCATAAACAAATCCATTATACTTACTCAATAATGATCCTACTTGTGGTATGAGACTATAACATTAAACCTTCATATGTTATTGGCAACACACTATTACTTTATAGGTGCATCTATATAAGACACTCAAAATAGAAATACTTTCCAATTCATTTATAAATTTATCATTCATAAGCTTTCTATGCTTCTAACTATTAGACATATAAATGCAACATTCCATTACCTCTGTTTCTAAATAAGACATATGTATGCAAGGGGACTCTTAACAATTTAACAAGTATATATAGATGCTCATATTTGATCCATTCATTAGTGTAGTAGATAGCATTTTTAATGTTTTGCAAATTTGATATGCAAGCTTAGCATACAGTCCGTAATGAAAACATTATGCAGTGATAAATTATTTTCATCCCTATGCATTTTTCTACAAGATATATATTGATCCAATTCTAAAATTGATGTTATATAAGTTCTACGTACACAGCATATATTAAACAACAATAGTCATACCTTCGAATGGTCTAGAGTGTTGGATAATATCTGATGGAATGTGGACAAGAATATGATGTAAACTTGATTATCTCTGGTATACAGATTGATATGCTCCTATTCATGGATGAATAAGAAGAAATTGTTGATGTTCTATGATCGGATTTGAGTTATGTTTGAATAAAAATTTGACTTGATCTTCTTTATTGATTGTTTATCCAATGAGGAATAAATCGTTGATTCGATGATCCTTGATCTCACTATGGGCTACCTTTTTAAAGCCCCAAATGGGGTGTTATGCCAATAGTCACATTGTTTTGAAGATCTCATGCCCTTTCATAATCATGGGTTTATCCTTTAATTATTATCCTTGTGAGGATCGGCGCCTTCATGGATCGGGGGTCTCTATAATGATTTATCTTTTTTTTTGCTCTTGTCTTATCTTGTTTGTCTTATATGTATTTGTCTTTAATATCATGTCATCTTTGTCTTTGGCCTTATTTTATTCTTATTTTGTCTTCTTCCTCTTAGCATAAAATTTGACTAAGTAATAAAAAGGTAAGGAGAGTCTTCCAATCTTGAATTGGAAACATCAAGTTATCACAACATCAACACATCAATCACTTAATCACTGTTATTATGATTTAACCATGAAAGCATGAAATCAGAAACTTAAGCATAATCACGCATTCAACACATGAGACACCAGATTTTTAATGTGGAAAACCCTAAACAGGGAAAAATGACGGTGAGTGTTAGCTCACAATATAATATGTAATAACAATACCAAAAATCAGAGGCTCACTGCCTAGTGCTCATTGCTCAAATGAAAAGGCTCACTACCAAAAGAAGAGGCTTATTGCCAAAGGTTGGTGAACTGAGATAGTAGCATCTACATCATGCCAAGGTTCAATTGCATTGAAGCGCAATATATCTCCTTTGCTTTGCTCTGCCTTTTCAATTTACACTTTATCTTCACATCTTCACAACTCACACATTCTTCATGACATTGTTACATGTATTTATACAATTCATCAACCTTGGAATGTACATCAAGGTTAGCATTACAATCATCAACCATTGGAACAATCTCCAAGGTCAGCATACATACATACATTAGAATAGGTCTGGACCTAAACAAAATTATGGAGGAAAAGAATAAATGCAGACCACACCACTCCTTAGCTGGGACTCAAATGCAATCTCTCATGCAAAAACATGATTCCACAATCTCCAAAGCATAACCACAAGTAGTGAAAACAACCAGGTCAGCCAAGACTGGTGTTAACACTAAGAGCTTTAGGAACACGCTTCATCCACGATCCAAATTACACTTTGCAGACCAATCAAAATGTAGGAACATGATTTAGAGACATCCACAAGCATGTTACAATCACCAAGAGCTTCCGTACAACACCCAAACACTCTATCTAGAAGATTTTTCAAATTAGACCACTTAAACATTACTATTAACCTCTATCATAAAGGAAAGATCTCTAGCGGAGCACCAAATCATGAACCATTTCAACTGAACACACATATCAACATCCCAAACTTAATCTCAAAACCACAGACTATAAAACTTAAATGAGGAGAAATGCGAAGTAGAATACATTCTCCCTGTCACCATTAAATACTTAGAAAAATAGTTTACTCTGGTGAACAAAACTCACTCAAATCTTCATACCAGAGGCTCAAACTTGGAACATAGAAACTATAGACATCCCTTATCATAACTTCCATACCGCAAACAAAGATATTCAATCTATAGGATATGCAGAGAAAAACAATGTACTGTTCTTCTCAAACATTTGCTCAAACTCTTCCAAATGACTTCCTTAGATGTTGACCTTAGGTGTTTACATCAATGATAACACTTACTGCTCATTTTGGAACAATACCTTTCTATCATTCCATTGATTCAATCTAATGAACCATTTGGATCTACTCTACTCTTTATGGTGTCAAGTATTGCTTCATGGTCAGACTCGTGAACTTTCCACAAATTTTTATTCATAGTTCTACCCCCATATTTTATCAAATGAATAATTGATGCCACAAGGTTAGAATAATGAAGAATCTTCCTATGTGTTTCAAAGTCCTCAAACAACCACATATCAGACTTCTTCACTAGATGCCAGTGATTTTTTTAGTGGCTATTATTCGTCAATTGGCTAATAGTTGAAATTGGGGATTCAAAATTTGGCTAATAGTAAAAGCTATAAGGTGACCTAAATCGCCACATTTTTACAAATTTTTATTTTTGTCCTAGTTAAATCGCCAAAATATTTATTTTATTAAAATTTTAAACTCAAAAATTTACCACAATAGTCGATACCTAATTAGATCAGATTCGCCTAAATTTTATAAGTTTCAGTAGGAAATGAAATTAATTCGCCAATAATATTATATAATTATTGGTTACTTTAGGACCATATCACCAATTTTTAATTACCATCATTAATTTTATTTATAATCTAACAACTGCGGTTGTATTCCATGGGTTAAAATGTACCCATGGAGCTCCAATGCCCATCGAGCTTGAAATTATATTTGGGCACTGATGTCAATTTATAATCTAACGACTAGGGTTAAATTCCATGGGGCCCAAAATTGCATTTGGGTCGTTGATCTCCATTAAGATCAACGTCCCAAATATAATTTCAGGCCCCATGGGCATTGGAACTCTACAGGTACATTCTAGTCCGTGGAATAGAAACCAAACCATTAGATTATAAATAAAATCAATGGTGGTGAAAAATAATTTAGGGCCGATTTAAAATATTCAATGTTTGATTTAATATATTAAGGAATTAAAGGCATGAGCACTACACCTTAAACTAGTCAATCACTGCCACCTTCAGGCCTTTACTTTTCCATAGGAATTTAATTTTTTTTAGGAAGGATTCGCCATGGTAATTAATGCATTTTCCTATTTTTTGTCAAGATTTGCCAAGATTTTCTACAAATTTCTAGTGATTTAAGAAATTTGCAAATAAAATTAAATATTTTTTTTAAAAAAGGAAATATTCATCAATAGAAATTAATATTCTTTTCCAAAAAAATGGAACATTCACTAGGATTTTATATCTTTTATCAGGAGGGGTTTCTTAAAGTTATCACTGCTGGATGCCTTCCAAGCCATATTCTAGTAACAACCACTGATCCTGTAGGATACTCAATGTTTTCTCCATCTATGATAGGGGTTGTCAATTTCTTTTTTGCCTCAGCACAATGAAATAAATAATAATCTATTCCCTCATCATTATCTTCATCCACAATAATTGCATTTACATGCCCTACAATAAATTGCACAAAAAAGATTAAAATTCAATAAATGATAAAAAAATACTACATCATGATCTAAAATAAATATTAATTTTCATTAAGTAACATATTACCTAGTTCAATTGGATCTAAAATATGGTCAAATTCAAGTGATGATTCCATTTCCACAAGTTGTACTTCTCCTGGAAGTTGATACGTCTGAATTGGGCTTAAAGATCTAGCACACCATTCATTGACCCATTCTTTTGACTCACAATAATTCCAAGAAAAATCCATACATGATGAACAAAAACACACCACCTGCCTCAAATAAATAGTCCATTAAGCTGCATTTGAGATTCTAAAAGAGTGGAACTCACTTGATCCTATCATTGTACAACAATCTTCATATTTTGTAATGTTAGTTTCTTCTACCAACCAAAAGAATCTATGAACTCTAGACTTACCTTCATTACCTAGACCCATTATAGAGTTGCACCATTTGACGATGGATAATACATCTATCAACTTTGCACTATCCTTCTACTTCAACTCTTCTCGTGCTAAGGCTCTTTTAATACATGCTCCAACACCATCATGCTCCCCTTTTCCATGCCCAACCTTAAGGAAATTCCATATATGTTGAACACCACTGAATATATGCATCCTACTCAACAAATAGGACATTCATGAATTCTTAAATTGTGATGCACAATTATCTGACCATATGATATTTTTATCAAACATGATGTCCTTGCTACTCAAATGACCATAGAACATCTAAAACCAACCTTACAAAAACTCTATAGAATGTGTGCAATCATCACTAATATAAAAAATGATACTCTCTCAATATATTTCTATCTTCCTCTGTACTATTGAGTGCATGAATGAATTCTATATGTAAAAATATAGCAACCAGAGTGGAGTAGTAGTACTGTGATTGAACCTTATTCTATGGTTGTAGTGTATAACTCCTTGCAAAGTCTACAATTGACACAATCATACAAAGAGGAAATGTTTCCTTACATAACTTGAATTGCAAGTCCAACCAGCAAGCTCTATGTGTATACCTTGCATACTCATAAACTATCTTTTCTTGAAAAATAGGCATAAATATAGATAATGGTATTTCTTCACTAACCAATTCACATATTTTTGCTTCTTTACCATCTTTTAGATTGTATGCCATTGTCTTATATTTTCCAAAAGGTACTAATTCATTTCCAATTGCATGTGTATTCTCCATGTGTGCACAAGTTTTTAAACATTGCAAACCACCACAACTATCACATGTTTCATCAAAATATGATGTCTTATAAAAGATTTGTCAATCTACTATTTCACAAAAATGCTTGAAATGAAATATATTGCTGATTTAGGTGGAGCCTCTATCATACACTCTTGCAAAACATCGCTAGTATGCAAAGATACACATATTTGTCAATAAACATCATAATGCATAGAAAATTACATGTGGACTATACAACAAAAATTTGTGCATGTGTGATTTAGTTTGACATAAAAAGATTTTTCCATTTCAAAATACTAACTAATTTGAATTTGAGGATAACTAGTTACAATTTGGAGAAAATTTGTGTTTGAGTCATATCTAAAAAATGCTTTGGATGTGGCTCACAGTTTTGACAACCAACTCTCCTTCTTACAACATCCCTTTGATTAGGAGATACTCTTATGTTATTTCTCCAAAACTCCTCAAGTAGGGTTTTTAAGGCTTCAACTATGGATTTATCTTTCCATGGGAGTCTACTAGAAAATTCCCATAGTTCATTGTTATTCGGGTCCTCAATTCTTTCATGCCTCCCAACAGATTTCATCAATGTTTTTCTACTTATCTTCAGTACTTGACTTGTTTATCTTATCAAGAGAGATTTATTTGTTTTATTTCTCACAATAGTTGATGTAATGACACATCGTGTAGCATTACTATCTTTCATGCATGAGGTGAAACCAATGCTTTGATATGCATTAACTAGATTTCTTACAATAGATTTTTCACTATTAGCACTTGATGTTCTTAGGCCAAGAATCTTCATGATTGTACAAAACTTAAGATTTTTCATCATCTCAACAAACAATTGACATCTTTTAGTTTCACTTATGCTTTTAAAAAACAAGTTCCATATCTTATTCACATTTCTTCTACAAGTACACTCAAGAATCTTGTCAACCATCAGTTTTAGAATATTCTCATCAATCTCAATCAAAAACTTCAACTTTTTATGAAAAATTATAGGAGGTGTTCTTATTGGAAAACTTGAATCACAAGATAAATTTTGGTCCCTCAACACTTGATCAATTGGTGTATCATCTACTACAACATTTGCAAATTCATCATCATTTTCAATTGGAGATTGAACATTTTCTACAATATCAATTTGAGATGGCAAAGTTGACATACCTTCAACTCCCACATTCGTTCTCTTACTTGCACGATGTTTTTTCATCCATTCCCTTTGTTTCTCCAATTCCTTCTCTCTCTTTGATGCTTCATCATCCAATTCAATCCACAAATATAGTTGACCTTCATTTGTGGAGTTCAATTTCTTATTGTCATGAAGTTGTTTCATTCGTTCTCTTTTCTTTGCATTCTTAGCTTCATGCTCCTTCAGTGTTAGAGTTTTTCTCATTTCCTTAGCATTGTATTGAATTGTATATCACTCCAAAATAATGGTCAAAAGGACATAAAACATATTTGATAATTTATCAAGTTATAATACAAAACATGCACAATTACAATGTTTTTTTGTCAATGTAAAACAAAAAACTAGTTAATTTGTTCAATCTAGTGTTGCAATCCCTCAAAACATGAAAAAAATGGTTTCCAATATCAAATTTGAATTTAAAACATGCAATTGGAATCATGTGTATCAAAACAAGAACAAAAAGTGCATCAATTTTGTCAAACAATGATGAGAGAACCTCAAAAGCATGACAAGTCTATTTCAGTGTCAGAAAAACTGTAGAGCAAGGAATAAAACAAAGCATGTTCACCAAAATTCATGTGACATGTCTTTTTTGAGGCCATTAGTCATCATTTTAACTAGTTCAAAATGTGCTCACATTATAATGTGAGCAATTTTAAACTAGCTAAAATGATAACTCCCTCTCTCTCTCATTCCTCTATCTAGCTATCTCTTGATGCAGGAGCATCCTTGGTTCAAGAACAATATTGCATCAACCAAAAATATTTGCATTTCAGTTTGTTTCTTTCATCTAGTTCAGTTTAGTCAGAAGCAAATTTTTTTTGTATTCTGGTCCACATCCTGCTGCAGTTACATTTCAAATCTTGTGGAGCTGGTCTTAGCACCTAGACACATTCATGCACAACATATCCAAATCTTAGATCATTTGGACTAGGTATCGGTAAGATATCACTATCAGAAGATTGATTATTTTCTCAAAATAGAGCATCCTGACAGTCTTAGACAATCAGCTAAAGGAGAATACTTGCAGAATGTTTCATGACTTGTGGAGCTAAATGACACATCATTCAATGTTGTTTGGTTTGTGGCCAACCTTCCATAATATCTGCACATCATTCCATTCATTTGCGGAGGAGTTCAATTCAATTAGGTCTGACCTATCCATGTACACATGTTACACCTCTTCATTGGAGTTTTCAATGACCTTTGGCTGACGTGGAGGAATCTTATGATCTGGAGATGATACATATATTGATGTAATAGATGCCTAGGAAAATAGTCATTGATAAGTGAATTACATAGAGATAGTTGATAGTTTAAATTTCTCATGAAGGAACTTCAAAGATATATCTTGTGCATATTCTGTAACTGTGAGATTAGGCCTGTGAGGCCTAATTGTAAGCCCGCATGTTGCTGGCCAATTTGTATTTGAATCCAATAATATACTGAATGACTGAATCTGCATTTGCTTTATATCTTTGAGTTGTTTTTGTTGTGTTTACTCTAGATGCATGATTTGGACAGTTCATTTTGTGGACCCTCCTAACCATGACTGTACCAAGTGGTATCAGAGAAAAAGTTTGAATCTTTGGGAGAGAATTGAGCAAGGTTAATGAAGGAATTCTGTAAGATCTTGCTGTGAACAGATCATCGAATCTGAAGTAGGTTACTTGTGTTGCAACCGATCACCGATTGTGAGGTAGTTGTCACCTTGTAGCCAGATCACTAAATTTGGGGTAGTTACACTTGATCCGAGGAAGAGATGCCACCGAGGAGAATCCCTACTATTGGTACAATGGCTGGAAGAATGGATGAGATGATGGAAATGATGAAAACCATGTGAGTTCACTTGGATATTGTTGAACAAGATTGGAGAAGAGGACTAACACCTTGACCTAATGTTGAAAGTGATGATGATGAAGAATTCCAATCTGCTGATCAAAATGAGATAACCCTAGAAGAAGAAGAATTAGATCAAGTGAAGATGTTGTGAACTATTTTAAAGATTGGGAAAAGATTGAGAATTGATGTACCATGTTACACTTGCAATTTGAATCTGGAGGAGCTGATTGATTGGATTAATGACCTAGAAGATTACTTTGAATATGAAGAAATTAAAGATCCAGAGAGGGTGAAATTTGCAAAGACAAAGTTGAAAGGACATCTTTCTATATGGTGGAAAGAAGTTTAGTTGGATAGAAATAGAAGAGGAAAGGAAAAGATTACTAAGTGGGATAGAATGGTGACAAAGTTGAATAATCAGTTTATACTTGCAAACTATGAGTTAGACTGTTGAAGAGATTACAAAATCTAAGACAAAAGGAGAAATCTATGGAGTATACTGAAGAATTTCATAAGATGATCAAAAGGATAGGACATAGTGAAGCAAGAAAGGAGAAAGTGGCTAGATACATCAATGGACTAAGATTGAACATTCAAGAAGAATAGAGTTTGGTAAGGATGGAATCTTTGGAAGAAGCATATCAGTTTTCCCTTAAAGTTGAAGAAAAGTTGAACAAGAAGCATGATCAGAGACAGGGAGGTAGAGGAGGTAAATTTCAGATAGGTAGAACATTTTCTGGAGGAGAAAGGTCATATGCAGAGTAGGACAAACAAGAAAACATATTCAAGAAGGAGGATAGAGATAACAATGCATACCAGAGAAATAATAGAACTTTCTACAGCAGAGGAAACCCTAGTCCATACCAGAGTGAAGAATACAAAAGAGAAGGAAGAGGACTTGATAGGAGAACATTTAGATGAACCTGTTTTAAGTGTGGAGGTGAAGGATAGAGCATTTGAATGTAATCAAGGGAGTACAAGCAAGAAGATAGAGAACAGTGGAAGAGCAGTCTGTGTGGAAGAAGAACCTGTTGGATCACCTAGTTCAGTTGGTAAACTTGAGAAAGGAGAATCACTTGTGATGAGGAGAGCACTATTTCAAGCAGAGACAAATGAGGAACCATCGCAGAGGAAAAGTTTGTTTTAGACCATATCCAAATCAAGAGGTAAATGTTGTAAAGTTGTAATTGATAATGGTAATTCAAATAACCTAGTTTCAGAGGAGATGGTGACTAAGATAAAGTTGGAAAGGTTGAAACATCCCAAGCCATATCAGATAGCATGGAATCAGGGTGATCATAAGGTACTGGTGAGTGAACAATGTTTGGTGAAATTTCATATTGGATCTTAATGTGATATTATGCCTATGGATGTATGTCATATTTTGTTGGGTAGACCATGGAAGTATGATAGGAAAGCTATACATGATGGGAGAAAAAATACATACACTATAACATCAAATGGAAAGAGAGTTACTTTGATTCCTTTGGAAGATGATCCTAAGAGTGAAGTATGTGGGAATGCTAGAATCTATTTGGTAGATGGAAGAAAATTTTTGGATGATTTGAGACATGAGAATATGTGTTATGCTTTGATTCCTAAGAAGCCTAAAACCCTAAAGACAGAGATGGAAGAATCACAACCAAAGGAGATAACTGAGTTGCTAATAGAGTGTGAAGATGTCATATTAGATAATGTACATGAGGGATTGCCACCAATTAGGAGTATCAATCATCACATGGATCTTATACCTAGAGCTAGTTTGCCTAACAAAGTAGCACATAGAATGACACTCGCAGAGAATGAAGAATTGAATAGATAGATACATGAATTGTTGAGGAAAGGTTTGATCAAAGAAAGTTTGAGTCCTTGTGAAGTACCTATAGTGTTAGCACCAAAGAAAGATGGAGAATGGAGAATGTGTACAGACTCTAGAGCAATAAACAAGATCATAGTTAAGTATAGATTCCCTTTACCTAGGATGGATGACATTATAGATTGTTTGAGTGGAGTAAAATATTTCACAAAGATAGACTTGAAGAGTGGATACCATCATATCAGAATCAGAGAAGGAGATGAATGGAAGACTACTTTTAAGACAAATGAAGGATTGTATGAGTGGTTAGTGATGCCTTTTGGATTGATAAATGCACCAAGTACTTTCATGAGATTGATGAATGAAGTCTTGAAGAAATTCTTGGGTAAGTTTGTTATTGTATATTTAGATGATATTGTGATTTTCAATAAGACAAAAGAAGAACATTCGTGGCACCTAGAACAAGTATTGTATAGATTGAGAGGAGAAATTGCTAATAAACATCAAGAAATGTAGTTTCATGAAGGAAGAATTGGTATACTTGGGATTTGTGATTTCTATGGAAGGATTGAAGATGGACCCTGAGAAAGTTAGAGCAATTAATGAATGGCCTACACCAGAGAGCATTGGAGAAGTCAGATCATTTCATGGATTAGTTAGTTTCTACCAGAAGTTCATCAGAAATATCAGTTCAGTTTGTAACCCTATGACAAAAGCAATGAGAGGTGACAGAAAATATTTCAAATGGACATCAGGAGAAGATAAACGTTTTGAGTTGTTGAAGTAGAAAGTGACAAAGCAACCTATTTTGGCATTACTGGATTTCAATAAGGTATTTCAAGTTGATTGTGATGCAAGTGGAAGTGCAATAGGAGCAGTGTTAAGTTAAGAAGGTAGACCTATAGTATATTTCAGTGAGAAGTTGAATGATGCAAGGAGAAGATATTCAGTTTATGATCAAGAGTTCTATGCCATAATTCAAGCCTTGAAGAAGTGGAGACATTACTTGTTGCCTAAGGAGTTTGTGTTGTATATAGATCATCAAGCTTTGCAATATTTGAACAGTCAAGGAAAGTTGAATCAGAGACATATGAGATGGGTAGAGTTCATGCAGAGTTATACTTTTGTGTTGAAACATAGGAGTGGAAAATCAAACAAAGTTACAGATGCATTGAGTAGGAGAAGAAATTTGCTGACAAAGATGAGAGTTGAAGTGCTAGGATTTGAAGAATTGAAGAACATGTATGAAGAGGATATTGAATTTGTAGAACCTTGGAAAGCATGTAAGGACCTATTTTGATAGATAGGAGTAAGTCATTGGATTATTTCATTTAGGAAGATATGTTATTCAGAGGAAATCAGTTATGCATACCTAGGAGTTCAATGAGAGACAATTTGATCAAAGAGAAACATAATGGTGGATTAGTATGACCTTTTGGCATTGATAAGATAGTAGCTTTGGTGAGTGAGAATTACTTTTGGCCACAGATACATAAGGATGTTAGGAAATTTGTGCAAAGTTGTAGAGTTTGTCAAATTACAAAAGGGAGTAGCTAGAATACTAGATTGTATAAACCTTTGATAGTACCGGAGAGACCTTGGGAAGACATTAGTATGGATTTCATAATGGGATTTCCTTTAAGACACAAAGAGGAAATGATTCAATATTTGTAGTGGTGGACAGATTTTCAAAGATGGTACATTTCATACCTTGTAAGAAGACAACTAATGCAGTTCATGTAGCTGATCTATTTTTCAAGGAAATTGTGAGATTGCATGGATTACCTAAGAGCATAATTTCAGACAAAGATACTAGATTCCTTAGATACTTTTGGAAGACACTTTGGAAGAAAATGAAGATAGATTCAAAGTTTAGTTTAAAATTTCATCCACAGACTGATGGACAGACAGAGGTAGTAAATAGGAATTTGGGAAACTTGTTGAGATGCTTGGTTGGAGAGAAGGTAGGAAATTAGGACTTGATTCTATCACAAGTAGAGTCTGCATACAATAATTTAGTGAATAGGAGTACTGGAAGAAAACCATTTGAGATTGTGATAGGAACTAACCCTAAAGGAGTTGCAGAGTTAAGAGACATTGATTTGGAAGAAAAGAGAAGTGCAAAAGTAGAGGAATTTACAGATCACATGAAGACAGTGTATAATCAAGTAAAGAAGCATTTGGAGGAGATGTACAGTAAGTATAAGGAACAAGCAGATGAGAAGAGAAGACACAAAGAATTTGAAGTTGGGGATGAAGTAATGGTCTATTTGAGAAAAGAAATATTTCCAATTGGGACTTATAACAAGTTGAAGATGAAGAAGTTTGGACCTTGTAGGATACTTAGGAAGTTTGATTCGGGAAATGCATATGAAGTAGAGTTACCGGAGCCATTGGGCATATCACCTATTTTCAACATTGCAGACCTATATCAATATCATGAAGCAAAGTTCAATGATAGAATTGAAGAGGAAGAATTGAAGAAGCAGCTACAACAACAAGCACCAGAGCATATTGAAGACATTTTGGACAACAGAGTTGGACGCAGCACCAAAGGAAGACAATACAAAGACTACTTTGTGAAGTGGAAAGGCAGACCAAAAGAAGATTCATCTTGGATTTCTCAGGCTAAGGTGGACTACCTTGGTTTCTGTCTACCCCAACAAAGTGAGGGACTCACTTTTTCAATAACCCCAGATGTCTGATGCAAGAGCATCCCTGGTTCAAGAGCAATCTTGCATCAACCAAAAACATTTTCATTTTAGTTTGTTTCTTTCATTTTCCAGTTCAGTTTAGTCATAATCATTTTTTTTGTATTTTGGTCCGCATTCTACCACAGTTACATTTCAGACCTTGTGGAGATGGGTTTAGCACCTAGACACATTCATGCACAACATATCCAAATCTCAGATCATTTAGATCAAGTATTGATAAGATATCGCTATCAGAAGATTGACTGTTTTCTTAGAATAGAGCATCCTGGCAGTCTTAGATAATCAGCAAAAGGAGATGACTTACAGAGTGTTTCATGACTCGTGGAGCTAAATGACACATCATTCAATAGTATTTGGTTCATGGCTGACCTTCCCTAAGATTTGCACATCATTCCATTCATTTGCGGAGGAGTACAATTCAATTAGGTCTGACCTATCCGTGTACACACGTTACACCTCTTCATTAGAGTTTGTAATGACCTTTGGCTGACGCGGAGGAATCTTATGATCCAGAGGTGATATATATATTGATGTAATAGATGTCTAGAAAATTAGTCATTGATAAATGAATTACATAGAGATAGTCGACAGTTTGAATTTCTCATGAAGGAGATTCAAAGCTATATCTTGTGCATATTCTATAACTGTGAGATCAAGCATGTGATCCCTAATTGTAAGCCCACATGTTGCCAGCCAATTTGCATTTAAATCCAATAATATACTGAATGACTAAATCTACATTTGCTTTATATCTTTGAGTTGTTTCCATTGTGTTTACTCTAGCTACATGGTCTGGACAATTCACTTTGTGGACCCTCCTAACCATGACTACACCATCTCTCTATCTCTTTCTATCTCTCTCTAAACCCTAAACCCTAACCCCTAACCCCTAAACCTGAGCAAACCTAAACCTATATCTCCCTATCTCTCCCCTCTCTAGCTATCTCTCTCTATCTCTTTCTCTCTCTTACTATTTCTCCCTATCTCTCCCTAAACCTTAAACCCTAACCGCTAACCCCTAAACCCAAGAAACCCTAAACCTCTATCTCCCTATCTCTCCCCTATCTCCCTATCTCTATCATCCCTCTACCTCTCAATCTCTCTTCCTATGTCTCTAGACATCTCTCTCACTCTCCCTCTCTATCTCTCCCTAAACTCTAAATGCTAAACCCTAACCCCTAAACCATAACCCCAAACCCCTAACCCCTAAACCCTAAACCCTAAAGCATAAACATATGTTCCTCTTGTATACACCTAAAAATAGCTCAAGATAAATTAAATAAATATTTTATATTTATTTTATTCTTATTTCCTCTATCAATAAATAAATATAGTAATTTATTTATTTGATTCACATTTATCCTATTCTTCCAATAATTAAATAAAATTTAATTTATTTAATTAAATATCATAATTCTTCTAAAGTCATCTCTAATTAAATAATCCTAATTATTTAATTATTCTTCTAAGACAAAGGCATATTCCTAAAATCCACATCTTCTGTCCACATCACCTTACACATCATTTGACACCTCACCTCCATGTTGCACCATAAATTAAATATTAATAATATTTAATTAAACATTTATCCTCAACACATGTCCTATTTCCTCTCAATCATCCCTACTTTGTAGAAGTTGGTTTCTCCACATCATCATGGTCAAAGTTGACTATGAGACACTTGCCTCATGAGCCCTATATTCCCTCCAACATCCCAACAAACATAGACTCCTTCTTCCATTTTTCCCTCATGGTCTTTGTGAGCATCTCGCCATGTGGCTCTTTGTCCCACATATCTCTCCATCTTATCAATGTAGTTAGAACATCCTCCTTCTATATCTCCCTACATCCAACCAATTCAATATTGACCCTCCATGTCAGAAGACCAATTCCTCAACCATTCATCTTGTACCACTTGGATCTAATCCATCCTTTGCCTATAAAAGGAAGCCTCCCATCCTCATTTTAAAAGAACTCAAGAGAGATCATACTTTCATGCTGTTGAAATCATATCAAATATCAAAAGTGTGCATTTAGATTTTGTTTGCATAGCATTATCAATTATCAATCTACATTAGCATATCATTATCATTAGCCATCTCCATTGTTGCATTGTATTAGATTCATACAAATCATTATCATAGTTTAGCATTGTAGAATCATTTACTTTGCATAAAACCCACCACAAGTCCATTCATCTTAGAGTCATCTTGAAACAAAGAAGTACATTCTGAGAGCATACTTACAAATAGCATAATCAAGATCTCAAGAAGATAGAACATAATGGGACATGAAGCAAAAATCTAAGTTTTGAACATATAAATCATGTTTGTTTCAAATTCTATATTTTTCTATTAGTTTCCTTGGTAATTTTGGTTTGAGTAGAAATTTAGAGTTTTGTGATAGCTTAATAGGTTTTTACTGTTGTTTTCCAAATTATCATCACATTTTTGGTGCCCATTGTGGGGCCTTGGCCCAAATTTAACATAAAAGTTTGAGTTTTTGTGTGTTTACAGTCGTAATAGAGAGTTCCTATGCATTTGTGTTCCAGTCTTGCACATCCATACCAAAGACAATTCCTACATGAGAAAATACTATATTTATGTGCATTTAACATTTGTTTCTATGTATATGAGCCATCTTTCTGCGCATCTAATCTTTCTGTGCATTCAACCACTATTTTTACACATATGATCAATCTTTCTGCTCATCTAATCTTTCTATGCATTTAATCCATCTTTTTGTGTATTTGCTCTCTATTTCTACAAATTTACATCTGGCACTTTGGGTTTATGTTTTTGGACTAATTTGGTTACTAATCCATGGTGTGGCTATCTTCAAATGCCTAAGACTGTATGCTAAGACTACTAACAGTTTTTTTAAAGGTTTCTTGCCTTTGTTAGGATATCATTTTTGCATTCATTCTTGCATTTAGTAGCATTTAGATTAAGTAGGGGAAAGTAATCTTACACATCTATTTTGTATATGTTCAATACAATCAAAACATGTTGCAAGTATGAGCAGTAAGTGTTTTCATTGATGTCAACACCTAAGGTCAGCATCTAAGGAAGTTATTTGGATGAGTTTGAGCAAGTGTTTGAGAAGTTAGTGTGATTGTAGAATTGTTCTATCTCATAGAACAGTACAGTGTTTTACTCCGCATATCCTGTAGATTGAATATCTTTGTCTGCAAATTGGAAGTAATGTTAATGGATGTTTATGTAGACACCCAAAATTGACTTAATTATCATTAGTATCAAAATATCATATTATCTATCATCTACATTTGTCTAACACACTTGAGTAATTTCTCTATTTTCTCTAAATCACCTATTTCTTCTATTAATTAAATAAATTCAAATTTATTTAATTAATTCATTATCTATTTTCTTCTATTTTCTCTAATCTATAATTAAATAATCTTTAATTATTTAATTGTCTTTCTATTCTATCTATTTTAATTAAATAAATCCTATTTATTTAATTAAAATTCCATCTAAATCCTATTTCTATCCCACTTTCCAATTAATTAAATAAATTTTATTTATTTAATTAATTTCCCTTATCTATTTTATCATTTATCTTCATCTTTCATCATATGCCAACATGTGTGCATCTTTTATTTGAAACATGTGTGGTAGTACTTTTTATGTACACTATCACACTTAAATTTATTAAATAAGGGTTTTTGTGTACACAATCGCACATGTGCCTTATTCTTTTCTTTCCACTTGTCATCTACACATTCAACTATGATTATCAATTCATCTCAACCATTCACATAGCCACCAGATCTCTACTATTGATTGATTTTGGTTGAGTGTTATATATACACCCACTCATTCTTATTTTTCATATCTTATCATATAGCATCTACATTATCAGCCTAAGCATATTGAGCATTTGAGCTTTCATTGCATCCATTGAGCATATTATCACTATCATCCATCCATCATGGCAGCTTTGACCTTCATGATTATTCATTATTGAGAAGCAATCCACATCACAAACAAGGAATCATACAATCTAGGTGATATTGTTCTTGAATTGCGTGCATTGATTTCACTTGGATTCAATTCTTTGATGGTGGTACGATTAGGTTTTGATTTACATGCTTGATCTTATTCACTTAATTTTTACCTATCCACATTCTGGCATGCCCGGTGGGACTCACGTCCTTGATTAACTTTGCATTTTGAAGTTGTTTTTGTGAAGTTCAAGTTCTTCAGAGTGCTCATGGCAACTTACAGTCGCATCTAAGCAACAACCCATCGCTTGCAGCATTTCTACATCGCTTTTGAGAAAAAAACCAGTCACTTTCAGCATTTTGGCATCACTTTTGAGCACACAATAGTCGCTTCTAGTTGATAGTGAATCATGTTTGATCAAAAATTGCTCGCATCTGGTTATTCCAGTCACTTTTGGCAATCTAGGGTTTTCTGTTGACATTTGATTTTGCAGGTTGTGCTAGATTTTTATTGCTCAATCAAGGCTTCTAATCTATGTTTTGCATGATCCTAATCATCATATTATCATCTGCCAATCAATTTGATTAGGGTTTTTTATTTTATTGAGCTAACATCCTTTGATTTTGTAAGATCTCATCAATTTATCATTCTAGGGTTTCCAATTGATTAATCTATGGTTGCAAAGCATTTATCTGAGCTAATTTTATGGACTAGATTTCATATTTAAGGTTTACAATTTTTGATAATCATTTTGTGATAGGTAAAAAATCAGGTTAATAAGATCAAGCATAGCCATGAAAACCTAACCCTACCATCATCAAAGAATCTAATCTAAATGAAACAAAAAGTAATGCAAATATCACCTAGATTGTATGATTCCTTGTTTATGATGTGGATTGCTTCTTCAACAATGAACAATAATGAAGATAAAAGTTTCCATGATGGATGGATGATAATGATAAAAGCTCAATGGATGCTATGGATACTCAAGTGCTCAATATGCTCAGGACGATAGTGTAGACACTATGAATGCTGGATATGTAGTATGGAATGAGAGGGTGTTTATATAGAACTCAACCAAAATCAATCAATGGTGGAGATTCGGTGGCTATGTAAATGGCTAAGATTGAAGGATAGACATAGGTGAATGTGAAGATGACAAGTGGAAAGAAGATAGCGCTCATGTGTGCTTGTGTACATAAAAAAGTACTACATGTGAAAGATATTAAATAAAAGGATGTAGTATCACTTATCTTTTTAAATGAAAAAGACACACATGTCGGCTCATGAGATAAATGATAAGATAAATTAATTAAATAAATAAAATTTATTTAATTAATTGGAAAGTGGGCTTGTGAAAGGAGTTTTTAATTAAATAAATAAGATTTATTTAATTAAAAATAGATAGAATGAAGATAATTAAATAATTAAAGATTGTTTAATTATAGCTTAGAGGAAATGGCTAATGAATTAATTAAATAAATATAAATTTATTTAATTAATAGAAGAAATAGATGTGTTAGAGATATTGATCAACTATGTTAGACAAGATGCAGATGATGGATAATGTGATGTTTAAATGCTAATGATAATGAGTCAATTTTGGGTGTCTACATTTTGCCCCTCTTTGATACAATGTTCAATAGAGCATTGTGTCAAACAAGATATGATATTTCACTTGATAAACAAGGTTATGCCCTAGTTTAACTAGCAGGTGATGCCCCCTCGAGAGGTAAGCCAAGCTAATCAGGAAGGGCTGGGTTGACTCGCGATAGAAGAAAAGCTAGGACGCAAAGTTGACATGAAGAAAACGGGAGTTGGGAGGGAGAAAATGGGATGATGCAGACGAAAATAGGCTTTGGCATAGAAGAATTAGGGTTTGGATAGGGTTATAAGTAGGTTCTGCAAGGGCAAATAGGCTCATTTGTGCTCAAAAAACTATAGAGATCTAGAGCTCCATAGAGTTGGTGTGCGACGAGAGTTGGAGAGCTATCAAGATGGTGATTCCATGCAGAGATCATCGTGCCAAGCAAGTGAGGACACATGGGTGACTAGAGGGATCAGATGTACTGGTATGTATCAAAAATTTTGCTAAAAGTGTGATTTTGATAGGCTAGAAGTGTCATAAATGCACACACATCACCATAAGCGACTAGGTCTTAGGATAGGCAGTTCAGGTCACTTGTGTAGGAAAATAGGTCGCTTACAGTAGTTAAGGTTGCTTTTAGGCACAACTTGGTCACGTATAGAAAAACTAGGTCACTTTTAGTTGGCTAGACAAGATAGAGGAAAAATGTGCATATAGATAGGAACAAGTCACTTATGGGCAAACAATATGCGCATAGGGAAAGGTAGTTTGCATAGAAAAAAAAAATGCTCGCTTAGGGGATATAGCTCGCTTATGGGCGAAAGATAGGCACAGGTAGAAGTTCAACTTGCATGTAGTCCAATAGTGATTGTATAGGGAAAATAGATCGCATATGATCGAGAGATAAGCGTATATGGTAAAAGAGGTCACTTTTGATTAGCAGATAGGTGCATATAGAAATATGAATAGCTAATGGGAGATAGAAGCTAGGATAGCTATAAACGATCAAAGTTTTATAGCATTGAAGTAGTGCAAGGGAATGACATGATGAATGAAATGATGCAGGATATACTACAGCCTTTGTTATCACAGGAGCCACATCCTAGGGATTTGCGGTTGGTGAGATTGTTGGATGCAGAGGAGCGGCTAGTGTTAGAGATCCTCAGGTTAGAGCATGTGTCAAGATTAGAGCCGGTACATGCACATCAAGGACTAATGACAGCGATGGTAGAGTGATGGATGAGTGAGCATAATTCTTTCTTGTTGCTGCCAGGAGAGGCTATGATCACACTAGAGGATGTGTTTCAGATTTTGTAGATTCCTATAGATGGTGACTGAGTAGATTATGATCCTGATATGGGTCCAGCTACATTCAGGAGATTGTTCAGGACACCAGACATTGGAGTAGAGGACTCAGTGTTGATAACTGAGAGGGGGGGTGAATTAGTTATCCAAATAATTTTAACTTTCTATGTTTTCTTAACAGTTACTATAATATTAGATCAAATAAGCAAGCATAATCATGAAATGGAAATAACACCAATACACATGACACAATGATTTTGACATGGAAACCCTATTAAGGGGAAAAACCATGGGGTGATTAACCTGAGATATTATTCTCTGTTAGAAGAATAGAAGTTACAAAATGGCACTTCCCAATTAGGGCTCACTGCCCGAGCACACTACTCACAAGAGGCTCACTTCCTACAAAAGACTTACTGTATACACGAAGAAAACTTGAACTAATGAGAAGCATCCACACATGCTAAAGTTCAGTTCCGGTTAAGCTCAATAGACTGATCTGCTGCACTTCATTCTTACTCTCCTTAAGTGCTGCTATCCTTTTACATTCCAAACCTGCTTTTCTGCCTTTTGTTCTATTTTGCTTTTATTTGCACTTCAATTTTTACACAACACACACCTTCACATCTAAATCCATCTTGTATATATATCTGCACAAGTGATTTCAACACTTTTCTAGTCAACATTCGGAACAGTCAATATTATCTCAAACTCTGGTCTGTCGGCTGAGTCCTTGCATACTAAGTAATGTGGATCAAGAATATGCTTGTAGAAGTCTTCAATCATGTCAGCCAATCATGAATGATACCTCAAGAAACTTAGTCATTAGCAATCTCTCTTCCGGATTCAAGTCTGATGCTTTGTCAATACAGTTCTTCCTTTATCTGCTCTATCAGATAGGAACCCAACACTCAAGTGTTCATATCTCTTCACTCTTCCATCAGCGGAGGCTAAATCCTTGGAATCTATTAGTCAAGGTACTCCTCTTGACTTCATCAAATCTGCACTTCATTGAAATACTTCCTCTGAGAGATTCAGACCTGACTGTCGAACCTTTCCACATACTCTGTTCTTGCTTACTGGACCACAACATTCTTCACTTTGACTTCCGGTATAGACACACCATGTCCTGCGGATGTGTGGGATGAACTTTGTTGCCATCAATGACAACATTCATGAATCCATATAGTGTCTCTTGCCAACAATCTCCCCCTTTGGCATTGATGGCAACACTTAGTGAAAAATGACTAAGTGTCACACTATACTCCCCCTTGGCTGATGCTCAGTCTCTATGTACATTTTCTAGAGCTCCCCCTTAGTTGAACTCCTCATTTTTCACTATTCTTCACTCCCCCTTTGACATCAATGGCAAAGGGTAGGATCCGTAAACCAAAATTTTCAAAATTTCAACTATACTTGGCCACATAAGTATATACATATGGCATACTTACATATACTGAAGAATATCTGCAAAAGTTGTCTTCAATTGGACAAATTCTGTTGCCCAACTTTGCTTCATTCTGTCTAAAATTGATATATGACTTCTTAACAGGAATGCAAATGCATCTACCCTTTTTAGATCTGTCGGATCACTGGTCTAGGCTGTGATCTGGGCTTCTTTTATGGCCTCATGCATGGCCTCTAACTTAGGGATAATTATCCCTCTGAGTGCACCTAACCTGCTTATTCTATTTTTCTTTTCCTTCTTCAGCTTCTTGATTTCATTCAAGACTGCAATAGTCTGACATTCTTGATTTATTATGGAGGATGAGAGAGGATCAAAATTCTTTGATAGATTTGTCAGTTTGTCCTCTTGTTCTTTTACTTTCTTCTCAATATCCGTTGTTATTGTGGTCCAGGATATATAGAATTTATATATATCTCCTCCATCCTTAAGAGCATTTTCCAAGCTCTTTATCCCAATATTCATATTTCTCCTATCATTAGCTATTAACCCTTGTACCTCTGATAATCTTTTTGCCAAGAATTCCTTCTGGACCTTATCTTCTGCTGACTTCTCTAGGGAATCAAAATGTGTGCTAACACTATTGACTAGAGATTTGAGATTACCGGATGAGGAGGCTGAGGAATCCTTATGAAAAGATGGCATGGTCTTTTCTAAAACACCAGATGCAGCTTCTATTAGCTCACAGTCTTCCATGTGAGACTTGAGGAGTTTTTCTTTTGCCTTTGCATTGGCAAATGAAGCTATCTTCATTGTTTGAACCGGGGAGAGAGAGTCAAAGTTAAATGGACCTTGAAGTAACTCCAGTTCATCAATCTCCAATATTTCTTTTGTCAAGAAGTCCTTGATAGTTTTTGCAGTGTCTCTTGCCGGAGATAGAGATTTCTTCTCTTCTGCACTGTCACTTATGTTCTTTTCAGCTTGACTTTCTTCTCTTCCTTTCACTTCTTCTTCTTTCTCCTCTATTCTTTCTTCTCCTTTAGATCTAGAGACTGTAGGGGAAACTAGAGGAGAGATATTTGTTTGTTCATGGGCCACCTCTTCCGAAGTAGAGGATTCCAAGTCCTTATCTTTATCTTCCCTTGTCTCCTTAACCTCTTTTGCTACTATCTCAGTAGCTTCTTCTTCAAGTCTGTAGCCGAGGGATCATCATCTAAGTCCTCTATAATAGGAATGTTGAATCTTTTGTATGCATTCCAAAGGATCTCTTCTGTTTCTTTTGCTACTTCGTCAATTTTTCCGAGCATAAGCTGATTCATTCTAGCTTTGCTCCGGAATTCATCCTTACAATCTTTGAAGATCATACTCTTCTGCTTAGGAGTGATTGAGGGATAAAGCTGAATAGCTATCTGTTCCTAGATCTCCATATCCTTTTCTTTGGCATTATTCTTTCTCAATTCAAGTTCATTCTCAAGGCTTTTAGGAACTAAAGATACAATCTCAATGAAAGCCTTGTTGTAAATGTTCAGATACTTAACCGTGGCATCCTGTAGACTCTTCTTATCAGCTTCACTATATTTATCATAAAATTATATTAATGGCTTCATATTTCCATCCACAGTGGTTGCCTTGACTATATCATCTGAGGATAGGGTGACTCTTTCAACAAACTCTTCTACTTTTGCCTCCTTGGTTTCACTGGATATCTTCGTCTTTTTCCTCATTTTCTTCACCTCCTCGTCCGATTCAGTTTCTTCATCATCCTTCAGGCTAACATAGGATCTTGTTGCATTTTTCTTTGTTCTCTTCTCTCATTTTCTAGATGTCTGGACTTTCGGTTTAGATGTCTTTCAACTTTTATCTGAGATAGGTGCAACCCTTTTAGAGGATCTGGTCCGGGAGGGGGCTTTCACCGTATCACTTTCCTTTTCTGCTTCTTCCTTCTCTTTCTCTGCCCTTTCCACCTTTTCTTTGTTGGCATCAAGAGCTTCTTTTGATATGCCATATCTTTTGGCAATATTCTCTACTTCTTTTCTCACTTTTCTCTTTACCTCTAGTTGTCTAAGTTCCACATGAATTTTTATACTCAATTCTTCAAAGGTTCCAAACCTTTCTATTTTGGGATCATTGGGTTGACTAAGCATCTATTGGACATGTAGCTCCACAAGTTTCTCATCCACCACATACCCCATTGGCATGATCCAAACTGTCCTTGGTTCCACAACTTCCATTTGGCACTGATTAGTTTCAACCATAAAATAAACTATATCCTTAGACTTTTCAACTAGAGATTTGGTAATTCTCTCCCTTGCTTGCATCAAATTTTGGAAGTTCTTGAAGTAACCCCACAGAGCTGTATTTCTTGTCTTGGCATCTCCAAGCCCATGAAAATAGTCTCTGATTTGGATTGCAACTGATCTGTCATTCTGCCAAACCCAACCACTTGATCCGGGTAGCTCACTCATGAAGTAGAAAAATAGACACAATATCAGCCCACCATACTTGAAGGAATTTTTCTTATCCTTCTTGATCTTCTGTAGATTCTCCAATAGTTGGTTTAGAAGAAGTTCACATAGATCATGGTTAGTATTTTCTTTTAGCATCTGATAAGCTGTATAAACTGCAGTTCTCAGTACTGAATTTTCCCTACTGGAGTGATAAATTTTGTAACCAATTATCATAGATGCAAATTTTATATCTGGATCAGTGATATCTTCAATTGTCATAACTCTCTTGTCAAATTTTGATCCGGTTGCATCACTCACTGTCTGATTTTTGATAGATTTGAGAACAGTTATCCCACCGGAATACAGACCGGTTACTGCCCTAATTGCATCTTTGGTGATCTTAAATGGTCTATTCAACCATAGGAAGTTATCATGTACTCTGCTCAACACGTACCAGACCCATTCATCTTCTTCAAAATAGGGGAAATGAATGTACTATGCAAAATGCTTATCCCGGATGGCCTTGAATTGAGGTTTGAGCTCAAAAGAATCATCTATTAACTGATTGTGATAGACATCAGCCAGCTTAGATTCCCCAAATTCTTCAATATTCGCATGAATATATGCCCTAACATCTTCTACATGCAGAACCCCATGCGAAATGCTTGAAAAAGTGTCGAGGGGATCAACTTCTAAGGATTTATAAGGATGCTTCTTATATTTAGGTCATGGCCTATAAGAAATCTTCACTATATTTGGAGTAGTCATTTTTCAAGGATTTTGCAGAGGGATATTGAGAACGGAAAATACCTTTTGCGCTTCTAGGTTACACGAAGTGAGCCGGCTCAATTGCTGGATGAATCAGATTTTACAGATGATCTTTGATGGGCTTGAGGAATTTCTATTACAGAGCTTCTTTTCATTTCTTCTTGAATGCAGAATGAACAAATGCTTAATGAGAAAACCCTTATATTGCTCCACAAACCCTACTATAAAGTTGCAATAAATGCTCGACCTAAGTCATTCTGGTTTGCCTTATTTGGATGACTTGAAGAACTGGATCAATCTTGATCTTAAACATCTTGTGGATCATCCAAATCTTAACCATAGTTTACTTAGATGTTTCTCTTATGAGCCCTTTAATCCGCAACTCTCCTTGTTCCAGTTCCGGCACCAATTGACTGGCTGGGGGAACAAGGTTTTCTTTGTGTCTCCCCCTGAGCCAGAGCTCACTTTTTAATTTCTAGAAGGAATATCAGCACCAAAGTCTGGTGTGGATTCATACCCTACGTTCTCTATACTTTTCTTCACCCAAATCTTGTTCATCTCACTTTGAACTTCATCCACATTCACTTTTTGTTTTCCTTTATCTTGATTCTGATTATGATATACCGGACCTCTTTTGTCTTGATTCTTGCTTCTATAGAATTTTGCAATATGACTGGATCTATTGCAAATTTGGCAAACAACATTTCTTTGCATATTTGATTGATATCCTCTTGATCTGCATTGATTAGCCATACGACCCATTCTATTGCATGCAAAGCATCTACCATTGAATGAATTGTTCATTTGCATATTTCTACATTCATGAGATTTGTGACCATACCTTTTGCAGTTGAAGCACTATCCGGAGAAGGATGTGTTGACATTTCTTCTGAATCAGCATTAGGGTTTGCCACTTCTAATGCACAGGCAGATTCAGGCCAACTGAATACAGGAGGTTGCGTGAGCTCCTCCCCTTCACTTCTGGTTCTGCCGCACCAAGGGGGGTATCCCTATAACTCAAGATGTAACCTTGACTAGCTCAAAGATAGAAAGATCTGACTTGACAATAGCAGGCAGAATGCTCTCATGTATGGACCAAGATCTGTATGATAGATCACAAGGCTGGCAACATTCTTGGACATGATGTCTGGTTGGGTATGAGAGCATGCAGGGGGTTCCTAATCCTACTCCTACAACTAACAGGTGGAGGTATGAAGTGTTTTGATATGAATTTGGATGCAAAGCTGGACATGGTGTATAACACAAGAACACAGCATGACTGATGCCTATCCAGGGCTTGGAGTCGGTAGACATACACCTGTGAATGATCAGCATAAATAGCTAAAACTGGATTTCAGGGGGATACACATGATATCTGCCTTACAGATATCTCCCAATATAGAGTGTTGAGCTATCTCTACTTATGGCATCCCTACTGCAGTATACCCTTCCCAATGTTCAACCTGAACACAGTTTAATCTGCCCCTTGAGCAGAGGTCAAAAGATCAGACATTCAACACAGGAATTCTATGCTCTAGAATCTAAACATAAGCAAACATCCAGATCCAGAAGAAGGATACATGCAATACTGGAGACAGAATTAACACAACACATGCTAAGGTAGCATTACTCATATAAGATCAACCATGAAACCAGTGGATTCATGCCAAGTCCTACAACAGGAGATACATAAACTCACAAGAAAAAACTGTACAGAGCAACCAGATCAGCTGGTTAAGGATTACAGAGCCAAAATCATCAACTTTCAACAACCTCAAATGAACAACACAACCTGCTTATATCAGCCAGGTAGGTGCTCAGCAATTAATTACATGGTTGACCAAAATTTCGCCAGATACACAGTATCATGAAAATGGCGCTCAGACACAACCGGATTGGCGCCCAAACTTGAATGCAGCAGGTAGGGGAGGAGACAGGAAGATTTCTCGAGCCCTGCGCCATTATCCGCTGATTGACACCTCCAGTCAGGTACAAGATCGACCCACGCCATCGCCCATACCTCTGCAACAATCGCCATTAATGGCGCACCAACCCGCGGCCTAGGGAAAATCATCATACAGACCATCGCAAGCTTTTCCCGCCGAGACTCATCATCATGATATTTGAAAATGCAGGATAACAATATCCCACATGCACCCCGCGATGACCTCATTAACACCTTATATACTAGGTCATGAGCATATATCATGTCGGTACTTTTGCTCCTGACGACACTAGTATATACTTCATCATCATCATCTTTCAGCAGCATGATATCCTGTTGTTCGAAATATCACCCTGACGTCATCATGATATTTGAAATATAACCTTCATGATAATCGGCACAACCTGATCCTCCGGAGGAACATCCTCCTGCTGAGCTTATAACAAAAGTCTGGCCGATGAACATCCTGATGACGTCATCATCATATCCTGCTGACGTCACCATCATATCTGCCTACTGTACACCTCCTCATATCCGGATGACGTCATCATCATGTTTGCAAATATCCGGAGGTCTCTTCAAGATGATCAGTGTTAGAAATATGACCCCCGCGGGACCTTGATGACGTCATCATCATATATTCATCATCATGATATTCGGAAGACAACCGGATATTTGGAAATATCCTCCTGATGTTCAAATATCAGGTTGCACTGTAGCTCCTCTATAAAATCAGGGCGATAACTGAATATGATGATGCTGCTTGAAAAGATCACCCTCAATAGATAACACGCGAAACCAGCAGGCGGATATCTCCTTGATATTAGCATCAGCATGATGTTCGAACAAACCTATATCCGGGTGATATGAAAATATCACCCCCTCCTTCGCGAATATCATGATGCAGATAGGCAGAAAGAAAAATATCACCCTGATATACGGATGACGCCAGCATCATCAGGATGAGAAACAAAGAATAGGAAGTGATACAACATCATCAGGATGATATTGACTAAGATCATCCTGACGTTCCAAAATATGATGACCCTAGTGAATATCGGGTCGCAATTACAACTCTTCAACAACATCATCAGGATGATGTTAACCAAGATCTCCCGATGATAAAAATACCACCCCGGCGAAATATCATGAAGGCAGAAAATATGATGACCTCCACAAGCAGCAGGATGATAACTGGAAATATGATGATGATGAACACGACCCTTAGGAAAAAACAAGTTAGGTCGAGCAATTCAAAAAATAAGCAACATCATCATCATGCTCGCGCAAAGTGATAAATGGAAGATCACCGGAGACTTTGAAACATCACCCTCGCAAACAGATGAGGGCTCACTGTAGCTCGGCAGCATCATCATGATAAAAACCAAAGATCACCCGACAGTTGAAAAATGATGATGACGTTGAAAAACAAGTCGACGAGGAACATGATGATGCAGATCACCATCGAAGACAAGATGATGATGATGACCTCCTCCTCAGGAAAACATGATGCTGCAGTTGAAAAATGCTGAGGAGGTCCAGCACTTAGAAAAAATGGGCAAGAAGATAAAGGCTTCAAATGAAGAAACCTCCTGATCATGACAAATCAACCCCTGGTCAAAATGAGTGTCAACAGTGGCTCCGAATGGGGACGTGCAGGTGAAAACCTGCAGCGAGAACCAGATCTCCGGACAGACCTAACAAAAAAAGCCAAAAAACGCGAGCTGTACAAGGCATTTACACTACATACATATTTTACAAATGTGCACAGCAACCAGATATTCATGTAAAATAGAACTTAAGGAATTGGCCATGCACAGGCAATTCCAGAATTTCACCATCTAGGGCCTGGAGGAAATAAGAATCCTCCCCATGAGTATTGCAAACCTGATATGGGCCCATCCATAAGGGCTGAAATTTGCCATGTTTACCCTTTTCCTGATCTTTAGCATTCCAAATAAGCACCAGATCATTAACTTGAAACTTCCTTTTTGTAGTTCTCCTGTCAAACTGATATTTCACATCCTGTTGTCTTTTGAGATTGATCTGGTGGGCTCTCCTCCTGTCTTCATCCAATGCAACCAGCTGATTCACCCTTTCTGTCATGGGACCTTCAATGTCCTCATCATTTTCCTGGATGAACCTGTAAACTGGTAGGAGATTGTTTATGGGCAGTCTAGCTGATGCACCATATACTAGCTCAAAAGGTGACTTCCCAATAGCCCTTTTCACAGTCACTCTGTCAGCCCATACTGCTAAATTCAACTTTGAGTCCCAAGCTCTCTTGTTCTTGTCCAGTATCCTCTTGACAATTTTCATGATGCTCCTATTGCTTGATTCTGCTTGACCATTTCCTTGTGGGTGATATGGTGATGTATATGACAAGCTTATCCCATACCTGTTGCAAAAATCAATAAACTCACCTGATCTGAAGCACATAGCATTATCAGTGATTATTTTAGATGGTACTCCAAACCTGATGATGATGTTCTCTAGTATGAAGTCTGTCACCACCTTACTTGTAGCTCTTTTAGTTGGAATGGCCTCAATCCATTTGGTAAAGTAGTCAGTTGCCACCAAAATCCAACTGTGTCCCCCACTTGATTTGTCTGCAATTTCCCCTATAAAATCAATTCCCCATTGCTGGAATGGAGCATCCACGGGTGCAGTTCTGAGGGGTAAAGCACCATGATATTTCAGCTTTCCTGAGAATCTCTGGCAAGGGTCACATTTTCTTACTAACCTCTGTGCATCTGAAAAGAGAGTGGGCCACCAATATCCTGCCCTGAGAATTTTATGAGCTGTTGTTTGGGCAGTATAATGGCCACCACACAATCCTTTATGCATGTCAATCAAAATATTGTTAGCCATGTTCTTATCCACACATCTCAGCAGCACACCATCAGGATTTTTCCAGTACAGCTCACCTTGAACAACAACATACCTGATTGCATGTAGCTTCAGAGTCCTCTTTTGATTGTCACTGAAATGGGAGGGACAATTCAGATTTTGCAAATAATAGACAATATCCTTGTACCATTCAGATCCTGATGCACTTACATTCTCATCTTGGACTGCATTAACTTGGCATGCTTCCAAGTTTGACTGTGCCATCATCTTGGCTAGTCCTTGTCCTCTTATCAATTTAGTAACTTGTATATCTATGTTGAATTCCTGCAGTTTGTTTATCCATCTGCACCTTCTTCCAGTTACCTCCTGCTGAGTGAATATGTCTTTGACTGCAGCATGAGGTACATATGCAATTATATGTGATCCTACCAAGTATGGTCTGAAACTTTTAATGGCTCTAACAAGTGCATATGCCTGCTTCTCCATAATGTCATATTTCAACTCAGAGGCCTGCAGGGACACACTGAAGAAAGCAATGGGCTGTTCAAAACCCTCTTCATTTTTCTGTAACAAACATGCAGCTACAGTATGAAAGGAAGCAAATGAGAACACCTGGAATAGCCTAGAAAAATCAGGAGATTTAAGAACAGGGGCCATCTTTATTGCCTCTTTGATATTCTGAAATGACTCTGTTGCTTCCCTTTCCCAGTTGACAGTTGTATCCTTCTTCATCATCTTGGAAATGTTCCTTGTGATCTCTGCAAAGTTGGGAACAAATCTTCTGACAAAGTTTACCTGTCCAAAGAAGGACTGAACTCCTTTCACAGTTTTTGGCATTTGGATCCTGTCAATGGCTGCCACTCTGTCTGGATCTATCCTGACTCCATCCTTGGAAACAATATGTCCCAGAAGCTTTCCTTCAACTACTCCAAAGGCACACTTCTTTGGGTTTAGAGAAATACCATATTCTAGTGCTCTTATAAAAATCTGCTCCAGATGCAAACAGTGCTGCTCTTCCTTCTTTGAGTAGGCAGTCAGGTCATCCTGATATACTGCCAGGATTGAATCAATCAGCCCTGCAAAAGCAACATCCATTGCTCTCTGAAATGTAGCACCTGCATTTGTTAGTCCAAATGGCATTCTAACATACACATATGTTCCCCATGGAGTGGTAAAGGCAGTCTTATACTGTTCTGATTCTTTTACCTTTACCTGATTATATCCTGAAAATCCATCCATCATGGATAGGAGTTCACAACCAGTTACTCTCTGCAACATAGTTTCCATATTAGGCAATGGATAGTTATCCTTCAAAGAGGATACATTCAAGTTCCTGAAATCCACACAAAGCCTAATATCACCATTCTTTTTCCTGACTGGGACAAGGTTAGACACCCAAGTTGAGTGTCTGATGGGCACAATTATTCCAGCATCCCTGAGCCTTTTGAGTTCTTCCTGCATCTTGGGAGCTAAGGTAGGATTTATAGGCCTTTGCCTCTGTCTAAATGGCTTAGCTTCAGGCTTCAGTGGGATCTCATGCTGGAATAAGTCTTCTCTATAAGCTTTTAGGTCCTCATATGACCAAGCAAAAACATGTTTATACCTTTTTAGCAATGCAATCAGCATACTTCTTATGTGTGGTTTGAGCTGTTTGCCAATATATACCTTCTGAGGAGCTTGAGATGTCCCCAAATTTATTTCTTCTAAATCCTCCTTATTTGCGGGGGATGTCTTTGTGACCATTTTGTCTCTACTGTCAAAGGCTCTTTCCAAAGCCACTAACCCTCTAGGGATCTTGTTAGTCTTCAACTGGATGATCTCCTTCCCTACAAGAGTCTCTTTTCCATCTACAGTTTCTACAAAAGCTTGGAAATCAATCTGTTGGTTCTCATACTCATCTATGCAGTGCAAAAATTTCAGCAAATCCCTATCATCATTAAAAACTTGCCAACTGCATATGTTTTCTGGTATGGCAGGCCTAATTTTAACTTCTACATCTGTGACACCTGACAGAGTGATGTCATCCGGCCTTATTGCAACATTGGCTAAGAAATCAGCCATAACATTTTTTGACCTTTCTACCCAGCCAATTGAAAATGCATCAAATAACTCAATAGTATCCCAAACAGCATGCTTGTATTGTTTCAATCTTTTATTCTTTGCAGCATACTTATTTCTGATTTGGGATACAATCAGCTCAGAGTCTCCAAATACTCTTAACATTTTAATTCCATGTTTGAGAGCAATATTCAGGCCTAAAAGTAAAGCCTCATATTCTGCAATATTATTTGTGCAATCAAACCTCAGCAAGAAAGAGGATTTGAGGAGCTTACCAGTTGGAGACAGGAAGACAACTCCAGCTCCAGAACCTTCTTTTGCACAAGCTCCATCAAAAAACATGGTCCACAATCCTTGCTGATCCAGCTCTTCAGTGCAAACATTTTTCTTTTCATCTTCTGTATCATCTGAGACAACCCTGAAGTTATCACAGTCAGTGTCCACAAAGCATACCTGTTCATTTGCTTCTTGGTCTTCCACTGTCTCTGATGATCTTTGCTCTCTAATTAGCTTGACATCCCTGCCATTCATTGGAATCATGGCATATGACAGGTCCAGCTGCATACTTCCACCAATTAGTGCTGCCCATCTTCTTGACAACAGCATACCATACTGTGGCTTGATGTCAACCACTGTTATATTCATCTTATATTTCTTTTCAGGAAATGCTGCCAGTTTGAAATCCACATCCTTCATGATTCCAATAACTGGTACCTCTCTGGCATCCATTGCATAGCATTTTCCACATGCCTTGTCAATTTTTAATCCTGTTTGTTGCATGATAGCCAAAGGCATGACATTTGTGGATGCTCCAGAGTCAAGCATACAATTTCTAATTATTTTACCATTTATAACTAGGGAAACATAAAATGGTTCCACCTGTGAAGGACACTTTGTCATGGTCATTCCTAAATAGACTTCAGGAGTCTCATCTTCTTCATTGCACATGACCTGTTTCTCACCCTGGGTCTGGTCATTTTGCTTATCTTGAAAAGGTACCCCTGAGATTAGGGATATTGTTCTATTCTTGATCTCTTCCACTTTCATGAGTTCCATAAGTGGAACAGAGACCTTTACCTGAGAGAGGATCTGGGCTATATCAAATGGAGCACAGTTTTGTACAGCAGTTGTAGCTTGCTCCACAATCTTGCTTTTATCCTGAGCTGACTTAGCTTTCATTCTCATAGTTCCCTGATCATCATTCCTGTCTTGGGAACCTCTACTTTGATCTTCAGCCTGAGGGGTTTTGTTTTCTGGTCCTTGGAAATCATGACCTGTTCTGTATCTAAAGTTCTGCTTGTTATTTACCCACTGCCTTTTTTGTGGTTCAGTTCCTTTATGACCATGCATCTGCTGACCTGCAGAAATATCTTCCGGCTGATGTGAGCTGCCAACCTGATTTTTACCTCTGAGATTGTAGTTGCTCTTGACCTGAGCAACTGCTGCAGCTGTGAAGGCTCTGATTTCCTCATCAGAAGGTCGGTGTAAGCTACTCAGAAAATTGTGTGAGTTCTGAGCATACACATAATTATCCTCATGATCTTCATCATATGGGGACCGTTGGCAGGCCTGAACCTGATCATCTGTCTTCTCATCAGCACCATATAGAGTATATCCATTGCCTATAGACATCATGTTAACATCATCATCCTGCACATGATGTGGCTCATTGCACTCATTACAAGATGTAGCATTTTCATACAAAGATTGGGCAATCATGCACTGTGATTGTGAATGTGGCATCTGACAGATTATACACCACGGAGCATCATCAGCAATATTTATAGTTTTCTTTAGGGGATCAGGAGTTTCCTTGGCATGTTGAGCCCTCTGATTTGTGTTGTTACGTGGATATACAGGCTTACCATCATGCCAATTGGTGTTATAAGGCATATCATGTAATGATGGCCTCTTTTCCTGTCTTTGATAGACTTGCCTATCAGGACCCATCCCTTTTTCACTTCTAGCTAATCTATAGCTCAGGTCCTTAACAACATTTGCCAGTTTGTCTATCTTATCTTCAGGAGCAGATGTACTACCTTGAGTGTTCTGAGGCTTATTTGGATTCTGCAGAATTTTTACATCATCCCTTCTATTTGTCTTGCCTGATGCTTTCCTATTGTTTTCAATATTTACTGCAATCCTGAAAGCATCCCTGAGAGTAGCAGGACCTTTATCTCTCAGTCCATATGCAGTCTTTGCATCAAAGGCATTGATGTACAAAATTATGCACATTGGTTCATTTGGCCTCATATGATGTGGCAGTTTGTTCAACACTTTAGTAAATCTTGCATTAAAGTCTGCAACCTGTTCATTTGACCCTTTGGTGATACTGGTGAACTCATTTACAAAGAAGCTAGGGTCAGTTTTATCACCATATTGCTCCTTGAATATCCTCTTAAAATCATCCCATGATGATATGCTCCGGTCAGGCAGATTCCTGTACCATTCTCTTGCCTCATCTATTAAGGATTGCATGAATGACTTCATGAAAACATCCTCATGCTCAACCTCAAAATTGTCCATGACATTTTGGAAGGCCTTTAGATGATCTTCTCCTGACACTGTATTGTTTCCTGGAAACTTAGGCACTTGCAGCCTCAGATGCTTGTCAATGGGGTTAGGATACCCAGGAATACCATCAAACACCAGCTGCCTGAATCTATCTAGCTGCATAGGCTGTCTGTTTGGCTGATTAACATTAACATTTCTATTTGCATTTTGGTTTCCTGCATTGTTCAGTGGTATCCTAGCATCATTCACATTTTGTCTGTCATCATGATGCTGATGATGCACTTCATATCTCTGCTGATGTCTTTGCATATTTGCATTTTCTAAGGTAGGAACTGAATTATTTTGGGCAGTTCTCAAGGCTTGCACTTTCTGCTGTATATCATCTCTGATTTTCATGGCTTGTAAGTATTCTAGTTCTGCTCTTAGGCTTTTGATTTCTTCAGCTAGTTGTTCATCCTTAGGTCTGGAGGTAGATGGTCTCATACCATTTGGGTCATCATCTTCATCATCCCTTAGGGACTCTGCCTCTTCAAACCTCTCACTTGGGTCTAGAAAAGGGCGTTCTTGGAACACCTCTGACCTCATTCTCATACTACCACCCTGTTGCCTCTCATATGCGCCTTGGATATCAGCTTCTGCACTTGAAAAATAAGGAGCATGCTGTCCTGATGGCCTAGGGTTATCTTGTATCTCATCACTTTTTCTGGGGGAGCTCTCATGACTAGCTGAGACAGTTCCCTTTCTTCTATACATCGTTCTTTTTGTTAATGGTAACTCTTCAAATAAAGGAGTTTGTTGGGATCTTCTCCCCTGCATATAAATTTACTTTGACCGGTTGGGAGGTTACTTCGGAGTCGCCACCTATTGCTAGGAACTGTTTTCTTCTGAAAACCAGGGTTCTTTCACAAGGTTCCCCAGCGGAGTAGATTACTATTGCTGACTCAGATGGGTCACATATATATCACTGGAGATGATTAGATAGTCTTTTACTTCTCGTCCCCAGCAGAGTCGCCATTTTGTTGACATTTCTTCTGAATCAGCATTAGGGTTTGCCACTTCTAATGCACAGGCAGATTCAGGCCAACTGAATACAGGAGGTTGCGTGAGCTCCTCCCCTTCACTTCTGGTTCTGCCGCACCAAGGGGGGTATCCCTATAACTCAAGATGTAACCTTGACTAGCTCAAAGATAGAAAGATCTGACTTGACAATAGCAGGCAGAATGCTCTCATGTATGGACCAAGATCTGTATGATAGATCACAAGGCTGGCAACATTCTTGGACATGATGTCTGGTTGGGTATGAGAGCATGCAGGGGGTTCCTAATCCTACTCCTACAACTAACAGGTGGAGGTATGAAGTGTTTTGATATGAATTTGGATGCAAAGCTGGACATGGTGTATAACACAAGAACACAGCATGACTGATGCCTATCCAGGGCTTGGAGTCGGTAGACATACACCTGTGAATGATCAGCATAAATAGCTAAAACTGGATTTCAGGGGGATACACATGATATCTGCCTTACAGATATCTCCCAATATAGAGTGTTGAGCTATCTCTACTTATGGCATCCCTACTGCAGTATACCCTTCCCAATGTTCAACCTGAACACAGTTTAATCTGCCCCTTGAGCAGAGGTCAAAAGATCAGACATTCAACACAGGAATTCTATGCTCTAGAATCTAAACATAAGCAAACATCCAGATCCAGAAGAAGGATACATGCAATACTGGAGACAGAATTAACACAACACATGCTAAGGTAGCATTACTCATATAAGATCAACCATGAAACCAGTGGATTCATGCCAAGTCCTACAACAGGAGATACATAAACTCACAAGAAAAAACTGTACAGAGCAACCAGATCAGCTGGTTAAGGATTACAGAGCCAAAATCATCAACTTTCAACAACCTCAAATGAACAACACAACCTGCTTATATCAGCCAGGTAGGTGCTCAGCAATTAATTACATGGTTGACCAAAATTTCGCCAGATACACAGTATCATGAAAATGGCGCTCAGACACAACCGGATTGGCGCCCAAACTTGAATGCAGCAGGTAGGGGAGGAGACAGGAAGATTTCTCGAGCCCTGCGCCATTATCCGCTGATTGACACCTCCAGTCAGATACAAGATCGACCCACGCCATCGCCCATACCTCTGCAACAATCGCCATTAATGGCGCACCAACCCGCGGCCTAGGGAAAATCATCATACAGACCATCGCAAGCTTTTCCCGCCGAGACTCATCATCATGATATTTGAAAATGCAGGATAACAATATCCCACATGCACCCCGCGATGACCTCATTAACACCTTATATACTAGGTCATGAGCATATATCATGTCGGTACTTTTGCTCCTGACGACACTAGTATATACTTCATCATCATCATCTTTCAGCAGCATGATATCCTGTTGTTCGAAATATCACCCTGACGTCATCATGATATTTGAAATATAACCTTCATGATAATCGGCACAACCTGATCCTCCGGAGGAACATCCTCCTGCTGAGCTTATAACAAAAGTCTGGCCGATGAACATCCTGATGACGTCATCATCATATCCTGCTGACGTCACCATCATATCTGCCTACTGCGCACCTCCTCATATCCGGATGACGTCATCATCATGTTTGCAAATATCCGGAGGTCTCTTCAAGATGATCAGTGTTAGAAATATGACCCCCGCGGGACCTTGATGACGTCATCATCATATATTCATCATCATGATATTCGGAAGACAACCGGATATTTGGAAATATCCTCCTGATGTTCAAATATCAGGTTGCACTGTAGCTCCTCTATAAAATCAGGGCGATAACTGAATATGATGATGCTGCTTGAAAAGATCACCCTCAATAGATAACACGCGAAACCAGCAGGCGGATATCTCCTTGATATTAGCATCAGCATGATGTTCGAACAAACCTATATCCGGGTGATATGAAAATATCACCCCCTCCTTCGCGAATATCATGATGCAGATAGGCAGAAAGAAAAATATCACCCTGATATACGGATGACGCCAGCATCATCAGGATGAGAAACAAAGAATAGGAAGTGATACAACATCATCAGGATGATATTGACTAAGATCATCCTGACGTTCCAAAATATGATGACCCTAGTGAATATCGGGTCGCAATTACAACTCTTCAACAACATCATCAGGATGATGTTAACCAAGATCTCCCGATGATAAAAATACCACCCCGGCGAAATATCATGAAGGCAGAAAATATGATGACCTCCACAAGCAGCAGGATGATAACTGGAAATATGATGATGATGAACACGACCCTTAGGAAAAAACAAGTTAGGTCGAGCAATTCAAAAAATAAGCAACATCATCATCATGCTCGCGCAAAGTGATAAATGGAAGATCACCGGAGACTTTGAAACATCACCCTCGCAAACAGATGAGGGCTCACTGTAGCTCGGCAGCATCATCATGATAAAAACCAAAGATCACCCGACAGTTGAAAAATGATGATGACGTTGAAAAACAAGTCGACGAGGAACATGATGATGCAGATCACCATCGAAGACAAGATGATGATGATGACCTCCTCCTCAGGAAAACATGATGCTGCAGTTGAAAAATGCTGAGGAGGTCCAGCACTTAGAAAAAATGGGCAAGAAGATAAAGGCTTCAAATGAAGAAACCTCCTGATCATGACAAATCAACCCCTGGTCAAAATGAGTGTCAACAGGATGTATTAGTCTGATTGATTCTCTTTCTACACTGATTAGTTTTATGACCAAAGTTATTGCAGTTGTGGCAGTATCCATTGAAGGATGGATATCTTTGAGCATTAGGCTGTCTTACCGGAGGTCTTCTAGGCCTGTTCCTTAGATTTTCTGATCCAAATTCTTCTGACCGAATCTGGAGCTTTCACCTTTTTCATACCCTAGGCCACACTTGTCATCTACCCTCTTTTGGCTTTCAAGAACTTCAAGTTGAGCAGAGCTTATCTTGAATTTCTCTTTGTATTCATTTGTTGTTTGAAGATCCCTTTTAAGAGAGACAATTTGATCCTCAAGTTTTTCTTCATTATCTTTAGCATCTTCAAGATCAAATTCAAGATGTCTGATTATTCTATCCATCTTGTGGCAGTCTTCTGATTTTTCCTTGAGTGATTGTCTCAAATCATCTTCAGATTTTTTTCTTTCTTCAGTTTCTTTGGTGAACTTCATAACTCTTGATTCCATTTCATATCTTACCATGATGATTTCTTTTGATAACTTTTCACATAACTTGGTTTTCTCTTTCAGATCTTTGTTTGTATCATTGGCTTCACCTTGACTTGCCAATTGCTGAAGTAGCTCCTTTCTCTTTTTCATAGAGAGACTCAATTTGTCTTTTAGTTCTTTTATGAAATCATCAACCTATTTGAGTCTTTCCTTTAATTCATTGACTTTAGAGTTTGACTGCTCAAGATCATCAAGGGCAGTCTTGAGTTGCTCCCTTATACCATATACATCCATTTGAATTTCCAGATCTTCCTCAAGCTGTTAGGCTCTTGTTAGGAGGAACTTGGCTCTGATACCAATTGTTGATAACTAAGAGGGGGGGTGAATCAGTTATCCTAATATTTTAACTTTTTGTGCTTTCTTAATAGTTACTGTAATATCAGATCAAATAAGCAAGCATAATCATGAAATGGAAATAACACCAATACACATGACACAATGATTTTGATGTGGAAACCTTGTTAAGGGGAAAAACCACGGGGTGATTAACCCAAGATATTATTCTTTGTTAGAAGAATAGAAGTTACAAAATGGCACTTGCCAATTAGGGCTCACTGCCCGAGCACATTGCTCACAAGAGGCTCACTGCCTACAAAAGACTTACTATATACATGAAGAAAACTTGAACTGATGAGAAGCATCCACACATGCTGAAGTTTAGTTCTGGTTAAGCTCAATAGATTGATCTGCTACACTTCATTCTTACTCTCCTTAAGTGCTACTATCCTTTTACATTCTAAACCTGCTTTTCTGCCTTTTGTTCTATTCTGCTTTTATTCGCACTTCAATTTTTACACGACACACACCTTCACATCTAAATCCATCTTGTATATATATCCAGACAAGTGATTTCAACACTTTTCTAGTCAGCATCCGGAATAGTCAATATTATCTCAAACTCTGGTCTGTCGGCTGAATCCTTGCATACTAAGTAATGCGGATCAAGAATATGCTTGTAGAAGTCTTCAATCATGTTGGCCAATCGTGAATGATACCTCAAGAAACATAGTCATTAGCAATCTCTCTTCTGAATTTAAGTCTGATACTCTGCCGATACAGTTCTTCCTCTGTCTGCTCTATCAAACAGGAACCCAACACTCAAGTGTTCATATCTCTTCAGTCTTCCATCACCAGAGGCTAAAGCCTTGGAATCTATTAGTCAAGGTACTCCTCTTGACTTCACCAAATTCACATTTCACTAAAATACTTCCTCTAAGAGATCCGGACCTAACTGTCGAACCTTGGCACATACTCTATTCTTGCTTATCGGACCACAACATTCTTCACTCTGACTTCCGGTATAGACACACCATGTCCTGCGGATGTGTGGGATGAACTTTGTTTCCATCAATGACAACATTCATGAATCCATATAGTGTCTCTTACCAACACTCAGAGATTCTGATGGTGAGGATGGAGGAGCTATGTGACAGACTGCAGTGAGTAGTAGTTGTGATTATTAGATGGCTAGTAGGAGATAGACGAGCGAGAGGATTTCCATTAGGATGGGGGACAGTGATGGAGGGGTTGTTTTCCTATGGTATGAGATATACATGGGCGGAGTGTGTGCTTGGACAACTCTATCATTTCTTGCATGATTGTGCATATATGTTTGGAGCTAGTATGTTGGTAGGAGTTATAGTTTTGCATGTGTGGGCTTATGAGCATATTCCAGTGACGAGACTAGAAGGATAGATGGCTAGAGCAGTAGGAGAGCCTTATTCTAGGATGTACAAAGGAGCTTTGATATACCGGCAGCATAGAGGAGTGGTGTACTGGCAGAGGAGATTGCATGAGGTGGATAGCTTTGTATGGAGGCCATGGCTAGGATTTGAGAAATGGGATGAGGAGGATACGTAGCTTGTCTATGCTAGGCATTAGAGATATATTTTTGGACGTGGCATATACATTATAGAGAGTTGTTTGCCAGAGAGGGTTTTGAGATGGTTTAGGTTGCCACAGGCAGTACCAGTTGGTGATGCCATTTTTGGGAGGACGAGATAGGAGGTGTTTGATTGGGGGCCAAAGGTTATGGTTGACATGGCTTTAGCGGAGAGAGATGAGCTACAGCCAATTGTATGGTAGTGGGGACAGGGTCCTGTAGATCTAGGGACACTACTAGACTATGATGCACACTGGGTGACAGCTAGACCGACACGGCTGACATAGGTTAGTAAGATAGGGGAGATAGGGATGGAGAGACTAGTCAAGAGGAGGCGACGACAAGCTCCACCAGCGCAGGTTGTTGTACCAACAGCGCCAGGGATATAGGTATAGGGACAGATGCCAGGATAGCCTCAGGGGAAAATATTGGTGGGTGATGATGTGGGGATTTAGCAGCTATGGCAGAGGATCAGAGAGGAGAGGAGATGGAGGTAGAGAGCACATATGAGATTGAGGAGGGTGGAGATAGATAGACACTAGGCAGTGATTGGCTTGCGGCATGCTAGAGCTCAGGCACAGACATAGTAGGCTCAGTTACAGTTGAGAGTGTAGGCTAGGGATGGATAGGATGATGGTGCACTTGCTAGGGTGATAGGGGAGAGAGATGTAGCTAGACAGAGTGAGAAGATGATGAGGTTAGAGCGAGATACGGCTGTATAGCAGGTGCAGGCGATGAGAGCTAAGAGAGATGGTCTGCGGGTAGAGAGGGATATGGCTATCCAGCAGCTACAGGGGATGACTAGTTAGCAGGATAGAGAAGTGACTGCATTAGTTTCAGATGGGGCTACAATGTATTTGGCCACACAGTTGACATAGGTACAGGCAAAGCTATGGAGAGTACAGGGTGAGGTGGAGTACTATAGAGGCTTATACTATGGGGCTGTGCCAGCAGAGCAAAGGCAGCCTAGCTTCAGGAGCAGGTCAAGGGCTTCAAGTTCACGGAGGTTAGGTGGATCTTGATCAGTAGCCTCAGTGATGGGGCCACCGAGAGATAGGGGCCCAGGTGTAGGACCCAGTGGTGGTGGTCAGGGTGAGGGAGCTGCTAGTAGTCACTAGGGCTACCTTGTGTTTATGTTATATTATGATGAGGCCTAGAGCTGATTGTACATACATTCTTTATAGCTCAGCTTGTAGACACTTGTATATTGACACACATGTATGTATATATGATGGAGTATTGGTGATCTATATGATGTTGTAGTGGATGCACTGTTGGTATTATGATGGTTATGCATGTTGTATTTGTATTTATTTTCATGGATTATGTATGGATGTTTATGCATATAATATGGATGGAAATGGTATGATATTGCAAATATATAAATGGTAATGAGATGAATGGACTTATGCATATAGATAGATAGTAATGAAATGATATATGACAGACTTATGTATGTCTAACACACTTGTTTTGTAGGATAGGAGATGTGGATGAAGGACGATGGAAATGATTGATCTTGGTTGAGGACTATGTAGGCGAATAATAGGATGAATAGATGGGATGATGGGCATCTTTTTAAGTAACTGGTCAAAATGAAAAGAAATGCAATCCTTATGTTTGATATAGCATGTGGATGTTATGCACCAGGGTATAGAAGACCAAGGTGTCGAGATATCCAATGCACAACTAGCATGCTACAATCTTGTCTAAACGCATGAGGTCAAAATGTTGAGCCAACATACACCAGATATGAATAATAGCTAATGTTTCGAGATGGACTTTGACACTACAAGCAATGGTTTGAGCTTATCTCCACTACACATAGTGATAGCTTGCTGGTTATATGTATGGAGCTAGTCTTGACATAGAATAATCTCAAGTGCATAAGAGACTATTTAGCTTCTCAGATGCTAGAGATATTGATATGTAAGATGCTAATCCCAACACGTATACGATACCAATATGCATAGGAAGAGAATAAGATCATCCCGTAAACATGGCATACAAAAGGAATATGACCATGCCCCATTCTGTACTTCATCGCAACATACCAAGATATAGATAGATCAAGGCAGTGTTGATTAGGCATAGAAAAGGGAAAAAAGATAAAACAAAAGATACTGTCATCATGTTCTCTTGCCAAATTTAGGTGCTCTTAGATGGGTTTAAGCTGGCACCTTATTGAGAGGAAAGTTGCATCCTATTGAAGGCTAAAGATGTTGATAAACTCCTATAGCAAATGTTGGCTTAAGGCATGCAGACAAAATAGCTTCTAGCTTATACTTGATTGGTTAAAGTACTCAAGCTTTCAGTATACACATAGTTTGTTTCCTGCTTGAGTGGATCAAAGAGTAGAAGATGAAGGATGAAAGAAGATGAAGAAGATGGGGGTGGATCATCTATGCTTGAGTACTGGAAACTTCCTTCGTATTCCAGACTGCCTACATACCCTATATCCACAGGATCAAAGCACATTTATGATGAAGATCAGACATGATGAATATGTAGTTATGGGTTTTATTGATGATATGTGTAATGAAAGATAGAAGAATGTGAGATGAAAGATTAGAGGATGCCTAGTAGAAAGATGGCAGATGAATGATGAAAAGAAGGGGCTATCGTCTTAGCCTGAATTAGAGTGCTTCCTTCGCATCTTAGATTGCCTACATACCCTATATCCACAGGATCATGGCTTTAATGATAGAGCTATGATGTAGTTCTTGCTTATTGCGTTGGACGGATGATGCTAAAAGACTGACATGACTACTTGAATGTTTGCATTGGTGATGCCTTGTGATTTTTGGATGTCAGATGAGCACGAATTGATTGCAAAGATATGAATCTTGGTTGCAAAATGTTTTGCCACGTTTGTTGTTGGATGAATGCTATGGTTGAAGTTGAAAGTTTGTTGTGCTGTGAGCTAAAGTGTTTGATGTGTTATGAGCTAGAGATAGCGGTATCCACTTCCAAATACGACTCAAAAAATGCCCCCAGTGTGGAATGGGGTTTATTATGAAGAAGCGATGATAGGGATGGCATGCGGTCAAGATGCTAAGGTGCCAAAAGAGATAGTTATCACAACAATGTCTCAAGTATGATAGCTAGCATTGACAGAGGTGAAGATGGAAAGGATGTTTATTGGGATGAAATGTGGATTATGATATGGACTATATGGGATAGGATGGCAAAATATGATAGGAAAAGTGATGATCAAACAAACCAAGCAGATGATGGAAGTTGGTCACTACACATAGCACCTGTTTGCCAGGTTTTCACTATGGTACTTATCCAAGGCGCCTGTTTACCAGGTTTTCACCAGAGGACAGATTATTTATCTTAGACTATTATTATTTTTTTGCTATCCAAAGTGCCACAAAGTGGTTTTCACTATTGGATGATTTTTTATTTTTTTTGGGATAGTTGAGGTTCAAGGATAAAACTTCTTGAGATGAATGTTGTTGACTGGTTCATCCAAGGGAATGCCTTCAGGTGTTGAGAGAGTGTATGTACCTAATCCATAAACTATTGTGATGATGAAAGAACCAAGCCAATTTGGTTCAAACTTGCCCTGTTTCTCACGGTGTTGCTGATTCTTTTGAATTTCTTTAAGGATAAGATCTCCAACTTGAAATCGGCGTTCTTTGATTTTTTTATTGTAGCTGCGACATAGATGGTTTTTATAGACTTGGAGATGGTTGAGTGATGTAAGACGCCATTCATCTAGAAGCTCAAGATCATGGAGTCTGGATACTCGATATTCTTCCTCTGAGATGGTATGTTGTAAGGATACTCGCAGTGAGGGGATCTCAACCTCAATAGGTAAAATAGCTTCAGTGCCATACACAAGAGCATAAGGTGTGGCTCCAGTGGGAGTTCTGATACTTGTTCTATATGTCCATAATGCAGGATGGAGTTGTAGATGCCAATCCTGACCAGCTTCATTGACCGTCTTTTTGAGGATTTTGATGATTATTTTATTAGAAGCTTCAGCTTGGCCATTGCTCTGAGGATAATAAGGGGTAGAGAATCGATGTTGGATATGGAACTTGTTGCAAAGATCTCTAACCTCTTGATTCTTGAAGGGACGACCATTATCTGTGACAATAGCTTGAGGAACTCCATAACGGCAAATGATATAGTGTAGAATAAACTTAGATATTTACTTGCCTATGATATAAGTCATTGGTATGGCTTCCACCCACTTTGTGAAATATTCAGTGGCGGTGATAACGAACTTATGACCATTTGATGAAGTAGGATGGATTTTACCTATGAGATCAAGTCCCCACCGTGAAAAAGGCCATGGAGTAATGATAGGCTGAAGTTCATGTGCTGGTGCATGTATTAAATCTCCATGTTTCTGACATTGTAGACATCTCTTTGCAAATTGTTGTACATCTTTTTCCATGGTTGGCCAATAGTATCCTGCTCGTAGAAGTTTCTTAACAAGGCCAGGGCCAGCAGAATGCAAGCCGTAGACACCTTCATGTACATCATGTAAGGCCACTTTTGCTTCCTCAGAATCAAGACATCTAAGAAGGATACCATCAAGACTCCGGTGATAAAGGGTGTCTCCCAAAATAGTGTAATGAGAGGCTCGGTGGATAAAGGTTTTGCGTTGGTTGTTATATAGTTGAAGTGGAAAGGTTTGGCTGTGGAGATACTTGTATAAATCCTCGTACCACGGTGAATTGGTACCAACAATGTCACATATAAGCTCAGACTGTTGAACTTCAAATGCTGGAATCAAAAGTTGTTCAACCAAAAACTCACATTTATGTATATTAGATGGCATGCCTAGAAGAGACCCAATCATATCCATAGCATTTGCTACTCTGTTCTATAGTCTTGGGATTTGTTCAAAAGTGATATTGTCAAAATAATACTTTTTAAAATCATCAACCATTAGATTATATGGAAGAAGCTTCTCATATTTTGTTTGATATTCATCTAAGACCTATTTGATAACCAGTTGAGAATCACCAAAGACTTGTAACTGTTTGATAGCCCATTGTACTACCATGCACAGTCCTGTGATTAAAGTTTCATACTTTGCTATGTTATTGGTACATGGAAATGCAATTCTATATGATTTGGGTATACAATCTCCTTGAGGGGTAACAAACAAGATGCCTGCTCCTGATCCATGTTGTGTATATGATCCATCAAAATATAGTTGCCATCGTGTTGGAGAAGTTAAATTGAACAATCATTCATCAAGAAATTTTGGATATATTGGTTCAATATCTGTGATGGGTGCTGCAGCTAATTGATCAACAATGACTTGTCCTTTGATGGCTTTTCGATCCACATATTGTATGTCAAATTCACTTAAGATCATGACCCATTTTGCTAATCTTCCCGTGAGGATTGCTTTAGAAAGAAGATATTTGAGTGAATCAACATTAGATATGAGCTTGGTTGTTTGGTTCAACATATAGTGTCACAAGTTTTGGGAAGCAAACACTAATGCTAAACATGCTTTTTCCATAGATGAATAATTGAGTTCATATCCCACAAGAGTTCTGCTGATGTAATAGATGGCTTGTTCTTTTCCTGAATCATCATGTCGAGCTAGAAGGGCACCCAATGCTGTTGTTGTTGATGATATGTAGAGCAATAATGGGCGGTCAAGCACAGGAGGTACTAACACAGGAAGTGTTGCTAGATATTCCTTTATTTTATCAAAAGCTTGTTGACACTTTTCATCCCACTTAAATGGTTCACCCTTGCAAAGAAGATGCTGAAAAGGATGACATTTATCTGCTAATTGTGAGATAAATCTATGGATGGACTGTAACCTTCCTTGTAGACTACGGAGCTACTTGAGATTTGTTGGTAGAGAAATTTCCATGATAGATTTTACCTTAGCTGGGTCCACTTCTATCCCTCATCAAGACACAATATATCCCAATAGTTTTCCAGATGTTACACCAAATACACATTTCTTTGGGTTCAGTCTGACTTGATACTTTTCTAATTGATCAAAGATTTGTGCTAATACTTGTAGATGTCCTTCTCTTCTCTTAGATTTTCCCAGGATGTCATCAACATAGTCCTCCATGATAGTATGAAAAAGGTCATGAAAAATAACTGTCATAGCTCACCGATAAGTAGCTCCAGCGTTCTTGAGACCAAAAGGCATTACAACCCAACAGTATGTGCCCCATGGTCAAATTAAGGATGTTTTATCTTGATCTTCCTCTGCTATTCTAATTTGATTATACCCTAAAAATCCATCCATTAAAGATAGCATTTCATGTCTGGCTGTAAGATCTACAATGTTGTCTATGCTTGGTAGTGGAAAGTCATCCTTAGGACATGCTTTATTAAGATCTCTAAAGTCTGTGCAACAACGAACTCGTCCATTAGGTTTTGCAACAGGTACTAAATTTAAAACCCATTCTGGATAATCAATAGGCTTTATGAACTTTGCTTCTAATAGTTTCTAAATCTCTGCCTTGACTAATAAAGCTACCTGTGGATGCATTTTGTGCAATTTTTGTTTGACAAGTTTTGCATTAGGAGATACTGCTAGATGATGTACCATAAGTGATGGATCTAAACCTGGCATGCCAGCATAAGTCCATGCAAAATTTATAGCTCTTTTCATAAAAAATGTTGTGAAGTTTCTTCTTTCTTTCTCTGATAGTGATGTTGCCAAAAAAGTGATCTTTGGATTCTGCTCTATACCTAAGTTCATGTCTTGTGATTGTTCAACTAACACTATTGATTTATCATGATAATCAGTGACAACAAGAAGATCAAATTCCCCATCCTCGGGTGCCTCGGAGATGTTTTCACCTTCGGATACATACTTTATTTTTACTTTTTCATGGTCAAAAGGCGCCTTTCAATTTTCACCTAGTGACCTATTTTGTTTGATTTTGTTTATTTCACTTTTGCGACTGAAGGATTTGATACTTCCGCCAAAATATGCTAGTTTAGGTAGATCCATCATGAAACCTACTTTGTGATCACCCAATGGAATACCTTGTCATAAGCCCATGAATTCTACAATAGCTTCATCATTTTCAAATGTATCTAACATCGGTGCCCCCTGTTGGTCCCAATCGACGAGGTCAGGATATACGAGTGAAAGGGTAACAGAGGAATGGTTGTGGCTAGAGGAAGTTGTGAAAATCATGGAGATGGAGTGTTCTTGGAAAAGGTTGGTAATATGAAGGGGTGAGTCTTCGATAGTATCCAAATTAGAAGTCTCTCCTGCCGAGGAAGGTCCGGTGTCAATATCAGAAATACACTTAATGTCTTTGGGTCACAGTACCTCTGGCTGATAACCAAGGCCTTGCTTATTAAACTTCTTAGACACAATGATGGGTTTAATAGGTCCTTGTTCCTATGATCCCAATCTGCCATGTCCTTTATAGCCCATGTTCTTTATGATGTAGAACCCATTGTTGTATCTCTCTACTTCCAGTTGGACTTGGTCGTTTTGATCAAAGAATATCTAAGAGTTTATATCATCAATGTCTTCATCATCCAGGAATCCACCTTTAAGGAATACTGTAGGTGGAGCTTTGATGATAGCGAGGGCTGAAGTTGGTTTGGCTGTAGAAGGTTTACCATAGGATTTAGGAGATAATGGAAGGGTGCCTACACAACAAGAGTCTTGCAGTGTGTATTCACCAAGGCCATGTTCGGTGTACTTGATACAGAGATTGGAAGCAATTTTGCTAGATGATGGCTTGAGTAGGTCAGATGGATCTACATAGGATGAAGATAGATATGCTTTAGTGTTGATAGGAATATGGTTTGGACTCTGATATTTAGCTTCAAAGGCACGACAAAATTCAAATGGATTGGGATCAGCTTGGATAGTAATCTCAACACCGTTGTGTGGAAATTTAAGACATTGATGGTATGTGGAAGGAACTGCCTTGAGGGCATGTATCCATAGACGACCAAGGATGATGTTATAGGGAAGGTCAATATCAGAACTTGACAATGGGTTTCTATGGTAACCGGCCCAAATTGGATGGGCAAGAAAACAATCCCTTCAGTATCTCACTCGGCATCATCATATGCTCTGATAGTAATAACCTTGGAGGTGTCAACATCTTTCTCAAAATATCCCAGTTGCTTGATCAATTTCAAAGAACATATATTAAGACTAGCTCTACCATCTACCAAGATTCGTTTGATATGGTGTTGTTTAACAAATACTTCAATGTGGAGGGCTTCATTGTGTAGAGGATGAATGGAAGGCTAAAGATCTTTGTCAAAAAAGGTTAAATGACAAGGGGTTGCAATCCTAGTGACCATAGATTGGAATTCTGTGGTATCAATATCATTGGGCACTGAAGATTCTTGTAAGACTTTGTCAAGGATAGCTTTGTGAACAGGGGATATGCGAAGCAACTCAAGAATGGATATGTGCACGGGTGTTTTCTAAGGTGATCCAAGATATTATAGTTAGAGAATGGTTGAGGAGGATGAAAAGGTGCTCCTTGAATGGTGACTCAACCTCTTCAAGTGGTTACAATGCAATCACGTGCTTTGCCTTGGATAGTAATGGTAGAAACGCAAGCATGGTCAATGCGGCCAATAGTAGATGATTCATAGTTGTACTGAATGGCATTTCAACATGAGGGTTACTTGTTTTGTCATGAGATGGAAGTGGATTCTTGAAAGCCTCTAGATCATAGTTCGATGTTGATTGTTGTGCAAGTTGAGTTGTTGAAGGAGTAATTTTGATTAAACCTTGATCGATGCAATCTTGAATGACATGTTTTAAGTGCATACAACCATTTGTTTTGTGTCCTTTAACTCTATGGAAATTGCAATACTCATTTTCTTTGTACCAAGGAGCTTTGAAGAGTGGTTCACCATTGGGTGGTGCATCTGGTAAGATAATATTGCCCGCTTGGAGAAGCTTTTGAAAGACAACCTCCATATGTTCCGCTAATGGTGTAAATTGTTGATACGGATTGGAATTTTGTCATTGTCGCATTCATTGAAAAGGTTGTGTTGTTGTAGAAGCAGCTTGGATGTTGATGGGAGCTTTCATAGTTTGTATGTTCTTTGCGTCCACAACACCATCATTGACAACATTCTTATTTTTGTTCCAAAAGTGAGACTTATCGTTGGAGTTTTGAGGATAGTCTTTGTTATCGCGAAAGATCTTGATAGATCCTTTAGTAATTAAAGCTTGTTCAATGATGGTTCCTTTGGAAACAAGTTCATCAAAGGTGCTAGCACTTTACAATTGTAATTGGAATGAAAGCTCGGGATGAAGATTTTGAACAAAGATATCAAGTTGTTGTTCTTAGGTATTTCCCATGATAGTTTGCTAGCCATATTACGCCATCATTGAGTGAATGAAGAAAAGGCTTCACCATTACACTGTTTATTGTTGACAAGATCATTCATGTTTACCTCATGTTCAATGTTAAAAGCGAAGTGTGATCGAAACTTATTGGCTAACTCTGAAAAAGACTTAATTCCTCGAGGTAAATGGGAGAACCATTCAAGAGCTTGTCCTGCTAAGCTTCAAGGAAATGTCTCAAAAGATATGTATCATCATAAGCAACATTGAGACATGCCACAAAGAATGCTCTAAGATGATCTTCCAGATTTCCTTTTCCTTTGTACTTGTCAAATTGTGGAATTTCAAAGTGTGGTGGAAAAGGTGTCATATGAAGATACTTGTCAAATGGATAAGTGCATATGTTTTCTAAAGAAAATGTCTTCTTGCCTTGTCTGACCACTTGGTTAATCATTTTTTGAACATCCACTGAAGATAATTGTTGTTGTTGCAAAGGGGGTGAAACATGGTATGATGTATATTGAGGTTGATGTTGTCGGATATATGAAGCCATGACCATTTGTTGAGGTTGCGTGCTCACAATGTATGTCAAAGGATTGAGATGTGACACATATGTGGTTGAGGATTGCTATCCTTGAGGCACAAGCAGTGGTTGGGTATATTGTGACGAATGGGCACCAAGATTTTGCATCACATGCGAAGTGGAAGATGGATTGACATTAGTTGATGGTTGGGAAGTTGGAGTGGGATTCGTGACATGGTAAGTGATGGAAGGATTAGTAGATGCGAAAGAAGGATGGACACTTGGGTTTGTATTTTGGACAACATGGGCATTAAGATGTGTCATGTGTTGGGTGATAATAGGCAAACCTTGGGTAGCATAAGATGGATTGATGGTGTGTGAAGGATTGAAAGAATATGACGGAATGGATGTGAGTTGCTCAACATAAGTGATCATAGAGCTAGGATTGGTTTGAGAAACAATAGGAGGGTCAGTCATATCAATAAGACTAACATTGGGATTATATGGTGTAATGGAAGGATTAGTGGAGATGGTGGAAAGCATATTAGTAGTTGGTATATGAGATATGGCAGGTTGTGATGGTTGTGAAGCTTGGACTATTGGTGTTGTTGGGATAGTTTGGGAGGCTTGCACACTATGGGATATGGGGATAGCTTGTGATGTTTGGAATGTTTGTGCTTGGGCCACATGGATAGCTTGTGTTACTTGAGGCATGGAAATAGTCATGGTAGGAGGAGGTCTATGTTGAGGAACATGGAAAGGTGGAATCATTAGATTTTGTAAAATGAGAGGGAGCACATTGGTTGGCATTATCAAAGGTTCTAGAGTGTGCTCCGAGTGTGGTAGATCAAATGAAGTAACAATAGGAAATGAAAGAGATGTGGTGGAAGAAAGAGCTTGTGATATGGTAGGGGATGGTGTAACTATAGTGGATGGTCCCTTTGCAACAACAGTGGGAGTGTTTGGATCGTGCTCTCTAATAGTGGATATGTCAAAATCTCTTGGTAATTTAGCGCTCATGCAAGCAAGTTGCAAGAAGTAGTGATTAGGCTCAGATAAAACAAGTCTCTCAACTTGATCCCACACATGGGTGTCCTGAAATTCTGATAAGTCTTCTTGGGATTGTTCTTCAAAAGTCTCCAAAAATGTTTGAGGTTGCACTTGTTGTGAAGATGACTCTCCAATGGTATACCCATGAGGCATAAACATATGAGGAGGCATACCAGTCGTGAATTGAGTTGTGTCTTTAAGGGGTGTTGATCTAGATTGTTGCATCTTAGTTCCTATATTAGCTTGTAATTTAGCTTCCATTTCAGCTCACAATTTTGCTTCCATTTTAGCTCTATATTGACTCCTAGTTTGAGGCATGATGTTGATGTTGAAAAATAAAGTTTAGCTTATCAATGTTTTGAGACCCAAAAGAAAGGTGATAGTTTGTTGGTTGGTTGCTGGTTGCTTTGTTGTTTTGCTTGGTTGCTGGTTTGTTTGGTTGGTTGATTTGCTTGGTTGATTAGTTGTTGGCTGGTTTTCCCTAGAGAATAGCTCACACACTCAAGGGAAAAGTTGTTTGCTAAAGGTTGCTATGTTGTTGATGTTTGCTAAAGTTGAAGCTAATGTTTTGCTAATGAATCAAAACGATTGGTTTGATGTTTGGTTTGCTAGTTTGGGATCTCAAAAAGATGAAAAGCTCATGAATTGTGATTGATTGGTAAGCTCAAAACAAGAGACAAAGTCTAGGTATCTGCTAATGATTAGAGACAGGTCTGAAAGCTAATACTGAAGCTAAGAAAGCCAGATTTGTGGCTAATTTGACTGAGTCACTAAGATTTGCTAGTATTAGACCACAGGTGACAAGTGATAGCTCATATGCAACTCAGAAAAGGCCAAAGGGGACTGGTAATAGCTCAAATGCGAACTAGTTTAGGTTCTGATAGCAGGTTACAATGTTAACCAGAGGTGATCTGATTGTTCACAAGCGATTAATGTTGGTTCAAAAGTGATTTACTGCTGATCAGAAGCGACGTAGGTTAGGCCAAAGGCGATGGAATATTGTTTAAAGGTGAACCGATTTAAACAGAAAGTGGCTGACTGTTGTTTAAAAGCAACTTTGTTCAGGAAAAAAGTAGCTAACTGGTATTTAAAAGTGATTCAATTTAGGGGAAATGCGGCTAACTACGGTCTAAAAGTGATTCTATTTTCTGTATGTGGGTATTTTAGGCTTAAAAGCAACTGTGTTTGTCAAGAAAGATGTCTAATTTATGATTTTTGACAAGAAAATAGTAATTATAGTCAATCACACTCACAACAATCACAAACTTGTACAACCTAGACTAGGAAAGGACTATATTTGTTGAATCCCTTGGCCGTACTTATTCAAAGCAGATAGCTTCAGGATCTTGCTAGCATCGGCTCCCCTACATGGCACACACTTCTCACGTATACCAAGATCTAGGTTTCCTGTAAGGCCTGTCCCTCACCAAACCTCAGGATTGTCCCTGTTATCTCTTCAAAGAACCACGTGAATCGGGGTGGCTTCAAAGGTCCCACCTTTTGCATCAACAAATAGAGGGTTTTTGGCTACTACACAGAGTAGCTAATAAGGGCATCCGTTCGGGTGGCTATATGTGTGGCATCTCTACTCTCCATTATGGAATCTCCCAGCCTTCAAGGGTTATGCCTTGGAGGGTTTTGGGGGAGGTTGGCTATTGGTATAACACAACAACACACATTGTTTGTGGCTTTCAACACAAACACTTTTCTTATATAGCGGTTCGAAAGGACTTGGCTTTAGCCTATTACTGCTTGGGTTGTATCCTTCCTCACACTAGGAATGCAGGCCCTCTAAAGATAATAACAAGTTCTCATACACCCAAGATCCATTTGATATGCAAGGGGAGAGGATACTTTTGTTATTAAATTTGGGTTACAATCAATCACATGCAAGCAATAAAAAAAAGATAAATCAAGCACGGAGCAAGCAATGATTCATTTTAAGCACCAAGCCCAAATATTCCTAATTTAGTGAAAAACCACAAGTCTTGGACCAATCGGAGTTGCAACAGATATGTTAGTAGTTTAATAACCTCCTTTTCTTAGACAATCGATAAGATGCTGCACAAATACCCAATTAGTAGCCAAGAAAAACAAACTGCAAATGCTACAGACTGAAAGTGACACAGTTTACCAGAGGCAATCCACTGTTGGTCAAAAGTGATCCATATTCTATCACCGGTGAAATCTTACAGATCATAAGCGATGCCGAGAGTACCATATGCGAATTGTTAAATCTTATAAGCGATGCAAAAAAGTGGGAAGCGGCTGGTTATGACTCATAAGTGACCTGTATCTGCAAAAGAAACAATATGCAACAAAAACCCTAATTTTGCAATAAGTGACGCGATTAGCTAAAAGCAATCATTGTCGGATCAAAAGTGATTCAATTAAATGCAAAAGCGACCACTGTTAGTATAAAAGTGATGCAGAATGAACAAAAAGTGACCACTCTTAGTATAAAAATGATCCAAAAAATGCTACAGGCGGTAGATTTTAGCCTAGAAGCAACGCAGGTATTTAGACAACGATGATTTTTTTCTCAAAAGTGATTGGAACTTGCCATAAGCGCTCAAAAAATCTGATCTTCATTAAAAAAACAACTTCAAATAGCAAAGTTAATCAAGGATGTGAGTCCCACCGGGCGTGCCAAAATGTGATAGGTAAAAAATTAGGTTAATAAGATCAAGCATAGCCATGAAAACCTAACCCTACCATCATCAAAGAATCTAATCTAAATGAAACCAAAAGTAATGCAATTCAAGCACAATATCACCTAGATTGTATGATTCCTTGTTTATGATGTGGATTGCTTCTTCAGCAATGAACAATTATGAAGATAAAAGCTGCCATGATGGATGGATGATAATGATAAAAGCTCAATGGATGCTGTGGATACTCAAGTGCTCAATATGCTCAGGATGATAGTGTTGACGCTATGAATGTTGGATATGTAGTATGGAATGAGAGGGTGTTTATATAGAACTCAACCAAAATCAATCAATGGTGGAGATTCAGTGGCTATGTGAATGGCTAAGATTGAAGGATAGACATAGCTGAATGTGAAGATGACAAGTGGAGAGAAGATAGGGCTCATGTGTGCTTGTGTATATAAAAAAGTACTACATGTGAAAGATATTAAATAAAAGGATGTAGTACCACTTATCTTTTTAAATGAAAAAGACACACATGTCGGCTCATGAGATAAATGATAAGATAAATTAATTAAATAAATAAAAATTATTTAATTAATTGGAAAGTGGGCTTGTGAAAGGAATTTTTAATTAAATAAATAAGATTTATTTAATTAAAAATAGATAGAATGAAGATAATTAAATAATTAAAGATTGTTTAATTATAGCTTAGAGGAAATGGCTAATGAATTAATTAAATAAATATAAATTTATTTAATTAATAGAAGAAATAGATGTGTTAGAGATATTGATCAAGTGTGTTAGACAAGATGCAAATGATGGATAATCTGATGTTTAAATGCTAATGATAATGAGTCAATTTTGGGTGTCTACACATTTCTTTCATGATCCTAACCCTAGCTTTGCAGAAACAGGGATTTTTCACACATCTGGTAGCTTCGCATCACTTTTGACCAATAACCAATTGCATCTGGTATTTATGCGTCGCTTTTGATTGACATCTGGTCACTTCTAGTAGAATTCGCATCACTTATGATCAATAGTTGATCACCTCTGGTAACTGTGTCACTTTTGGTTCTATTATTTATAGTTTGATTCTTCTTGGCTACTAATCATCTATTTGTACAGCATCTTATTGTTTGTCTAAGAAAAAGAGGTTGTGAAACTACCAACATATATGTTGCAGCTTCGATCAGTCCAAGACATTTCATTTTATCACTAATCTAGGAACATTCAGACTTGGTGCTTAAAAGGAACCATTGTTTGCTCCATGCTTACTTTATCTTTTTTGCTTACTTATTTTGTATGTATGTAACCCAAATTTAATAACAAAAGTATTCTCTCCCCTTGCCTATCAAATGGATCTTGGGTGCATGAGAACTTGTTATTATCTTTAGAAGGCTTGGCTTCCTGGTGTGAGAAGGGGTATGACCCAAGTGGTAACAAGCTAAAGCCAAGCTCTTCCAAGCTACTATATAAGAAAAGTGTTTGTCAAAAGCCACAAATAATGGGTGTTGTTGTGTTACACCGATGAATGTTTCCCCCAAAACCCCATTGAACATAACCTCTTTGGGCTAGGAAGCCTCCATTAATGGAGTGAATCACCGCACGTGTAGCCACTCAAACAAATGCCCATACTAGCAACCTTTGTGTAGTGGCCCAAATTCCTCTATTTGTTGACGTAGAAGGCCAAACCTTTGAAGCCACCTTGATTCTCGTGGTTCTTAGTAGAGATAGAAGAGACAATCCTAAGGTTTGTGAGCCTTGGGAAACTCAGAACTTGGTATGTGTGAGAAGTGAGTGCTGTGGAGGGGAGCCAGTGCTACCAAGATCCTAAAGCTATTCACTTTGAATAAGCACGACAAGGGGATTCAACAAATATAGTCCTTGCCAGCATAGGATTGTACATGTTTGTGAATGTTGTGAGTGTGAGTGATTAAAATCATTGTTTTTCTTGTCAAAATTCCCCAAAACATACCTCCTTTTAGACTTAAACTGCTTTTGAACTGAAACTGCTTGTTTCTAGATAAACTACATTGCTTTTAAACAATAGAAAATTGCTTTTACACTGAAACTGCTCACATCTGGTAAACCTAGTCGCTTCTGGTTAACACTGCATTCTGTCACCTAAAATTGCCCAAATCACTTTTGAGCTATTAGTCCTCACGTTTGGATTTTCTTGAGTCACATTTGAGCTATCATAGATCACATCTGGTCATTTTCAGTCTACTCATCTTATTTTCTATCTTTTCTTCAAACTGAGCATCAAACATGGGTATCTGTCACTTATCTATCAGCCTAGTCAACTGTTCTTCAGCAATCTTAACCATCCAATCTCATCATCTCAAAATAATCATCTAAAATCCATGAGCTTTGGGTGTCATCTCTAGGGTTTTCAAATTCTATTTCATCCTATCAATTTGATTAATTCCATCTAAGAAATCATATCCCAATCATTTACAACCTTCATCAAACATTCTACCAAAAACTAGATCATGTCAACCTTAGAGGACCTCCAAAATCTCCTTCATATGCTTTGCCACATGCATGCAAGCCAATCACCTTTAGAGCAGTGAACCTTTCAAAGCATCCAAGACATGATTCAAATGTTTCGAACAAGCCAATCCTCACGCATACAATACCTCTTGGCAGAAATCCAACACCTCTTGGCCACTTGCAAAGTCTAACAAACATATTCTCGATCATCTTATTTGGCACCTATCCCATGATATCTATCCACTCATCAACTCAATTCTATATCAACTTATCCCATTTCTTCTAATGTTAGCCCTTATCCATGTCAACCTCCATACCAACAACAATTATCCTATGACATCCCTTCATCAACACATCATCAACCTGTTGATGAGTGTTTTAGCACACAGCAACACAGGTGTGATTGTTGGTTTCACACCTCTCTTGAAAAGTATCCTACCCTAGGTAAGACTACTCCAAGGTTTCTACAACTAGGTCTTAGCTTTCTTGGAATCTCTCAATTAGAATGTTCTAGCTATGACTACGAGGGGTCTTACATGCAATCTATAGATTTTTGGAGTTGGGACAGCAAATACATATAAACCCTTTATGATTTCAGCTGATAAAACAATGCAAAATGCTGTTGAAATTCCTAATCTAACAATGGTTTTCAAAGAAAATGCAAAAGGATTAGGGTTTTAGAGAAATCCTAAGTGACATTCACAATGTATGGGCTACTTTAAATAGACAAACACTCTGAAATTTAACCAGTTTTCTAAGTTACCAAACTGAAAATTGATGTTACAGCACTGCAGAAAATGATGCTATCTTCAATGGAAATTGAAAGATTTTCAGATTACATTCATTAAATACCCAATAGACAGTGCAATTTAACTCTTGAAATGCAATTGAACTTAAGCACATCTGATCAGCCTAGACTAACTTTTCACTATTATCTACCATCAGCAAATAACTAAAAGTATGGACATAGAGTATTCATTAGATACTTTCAATAAACCATGAACATTCTAAAAGCACAACTAACTAACTATGGGAGAGCAAGAAGCGAACCATGAAGACCAAGTAAGGAACACAATACACAAATTCTCAGAATAACTACAGAAACATACTTTGTATTACTTCAAATGGCAGAATGTCAACAATTCGACATCAAGAATTCTCTCTTACAAACAATGGCAATGGCAACCCTTTATATAGGAAAGAAGCATACCGACTTTTTCAATGAACGGTGGAGATTAACTCAACACTAATGGTCCAAATTACATCAATAAATGTATTTCTTACATCTCACAGCAAATCCTGAATTACATTTTGTCTCTTGTGAAAAAGACAAAAAACAACCCCTGGATACATTGAATCTAGACATTTTGACTACCCAACTCAATATATATATGGAAAAGCTCAATTTTAATGCATAATAAAGACAAAATAGCATCACATGTTGCTTTAAATATAGCAATTTACATCAATGATGGGATTACATCTCAAAATAATCAAAATTCATGAAGGTTCTTCATCCAAATTAATTTTGTCTTCTTCCGCCAGCTTGTTGCAGAAGTGGAGCCATGCTTCGAGTGCCAGATTGATTTCCAAAGGATCTGGATTCCTGAGATGGCTGACTTGATACTCAAACATCTCCGACTCTTGGCTAAACTTGTTGTATATCCTTTCTATTTCTGCCCTTGCTTTGTGGAATGCATTGAATTCAGCCTTGAGCTCGCTAACCTTATCCAATCTATCCTCCATATCCAGCTCAGTATTCTCAAAATGACCTTATGCAATTTGTTCTTGCATTTCTCAACATCATAGGGTGCAAAATCATTGTAGGCTTCTTCCAGACAATCCTTTAAAGTATCATTAATAACATAGATTAATGCCTGAAGTTCTTCCCCTGTAGGTTTACAAGCTTCCTTTATGTTCTCAAAGGTTTCCTTTCTCAATTTTAGCTGTTGGTACCATTCAATATCCTTTGATAACTTCTCACCAATAAGAATATTCTAAACCAATAGAGTCTATGTAGGCAGATCTCTAATGCTCTTGACCTTGGGAAACATATGAGAATAATACTTCTCAAAAGTGTCACACTCCTCCTGCATATCTTTCCACTTCTCATAAAGCTCAACTAATTTCTTATGTGCTTGGGCTGCAGCGTCAATGGTTTCACATCCCTTTTCACATACTCTGATTAACAACTTTTGAGTACCTTGCAACCTAGTCCTTACCTCACCGAGCTTTGCCATTTCATCTGTGGATAGGAAGGTAGGCATTGTCCTTATATCTCCACCAGCATCAACTAGTTTTATTAGAACCTAGAGGCAAGTCCAGAGTTCCTCATTCTGCTATTTCAATTTTTTCTTTGACAGCTCATCTCTATCCAACTGCTCCAGAATTGAAGTGATAGACCCTTTAAATTCATCAACTCTTTGAGCACGTGTTGTCAGTCCTAGATTAACCATTGAGATGACATAATCCTCGGCTCTGACTTGTTCTCTATTTGTGTCAGCCGGTGGGATAGCTATTTTAGCAACCCTGGTTCCAATCTCATCTTTATAAATCCTTGATTGTATCTTCACTTTCTTTTGTTTCTTTGGCTTCTGAGTCTATGACAGGATTGTGCTCAAATCCAATTGCATTATTTCCACCTGTGGATGAGGATATGCCACTCTGTTCTGTAACCACTCAGGTGCTGAACAAGAAGGCTTACTTAGTTCATTGATATGCTCACTCTCAGTTTTGGGAGGTCCTTCAAGTAACCCTTGTTCTTGCTCCGACTGCTTATCTTTATCCAATTCTTTATCTCCTTCATCAGTGAAATTTCTCCAATTTACCATTATGTTCTCCTGAGATGATTTGAAGATTGCCTCTGTTTGACCTTTCTCTCGAGGACTGTCAGATATATCAATAATTTCAACACTAACTGCTTTAGCCAAAGTTTCAATTGGGATTTCATTACTTGCCTCAGCAAATACATCTTTATCTAATTCAGGCAATGTTTCTACTTCTGGCTCTTGCAAACCCAATTTTGTGCATACCTTGTCAATCCCTGGTAGTAGTGGCACAGCCAAGGAGGTTGAATTTTGATCCATGGGCATCTGAGAGATAGGAATGATAGAGGATATTAGTATTGGAACTAAAGATAAGTGTATTTGTGTCAAATTGGCAAGCAAGGCTGACCCCAAAGTTGGTGAGATAGAAGAGGTGGGCAAGATAGAGGAAATGACGATAGGTGAAGAAATGGATAGTGAGGGTAAGGGAAGAGAAGATGAAAGAATTGTAGAAATGGGAGGTAATGTTATGGAGGTAGATAATGGAGTGGAAGAGATAGAAGGTAAAGGTGTGGTAGTGGTAGAGGAACATGAGGTGGCAACAATACAGGAAATGGGACTGCTAGTGGTGCTAGAAGATACTGCCAATGAATAAGAAATAGTTGACACAGTAGTAGAAGGTGAAGTAGTAGCAGAGACAGTCTCCTGAACAATGGTAGCCAAGGTCATTCGTGCAGCAGTGGAGGTAATAGAAGTGGGTGAGCAGCAGCAGTTGTTGAGGAGAGTACAGTTTTATTCACATCTGGAGTAGAGGAAGTTGGCAAATTGGTCTCATTATGAGTTACATCAGCAACTTCTGTAGTATGACTAACAGTTTTTAACTTGATTTTCTTTGCCTCGGAGCCTTCTCCAGAGCCATTGGGTGCATCCTTTCTCTTTGAAGCTCTCGTCCTCGTAGAAGGAGGCTGATCTTTCTTAGATGGTTTTGTAGAAGTTTTCTTGCTCTTTTGTGCTTTAGCCTTTTCTAGTAATGGTACATACTCTTCACTGTCAGATTTCTGCTTTTGAACTGGCTCTGCCTCATTATATCTATTGGTTCATCCTCTTCTCCTCCAGATTCTTTATCTAACTCAAGTGTAGTATATGTGAGTTGTACCCCTTGTCTCTCCAAGATAGCCATCTGACCTCTCACCCATGCTTTGCTTAGTCTAATAGGCTCTTTCATTATGATGTCGAGAGAATTTTCCTCAGCATTGGCCCAATTAGGTACAGGGATTGGTTGGTGGTATTGATCCTCCCAAGTTCCTCTAACCATAACATTCTCATCATCTTCCAACTGGTTTGGTACTGTAATGATGTGAAATTTCCTTATGAAGGCTAAAGATAACCTTGAATGAGCTTTCTTCATGACTTCATAATCATCCATACAGTTGGCCCAAAGTCTTCTATATGCATCTTGTGGAACAATTTTTTGCTTACAGACCTCTGCATCACCTTATTTAGATCAAAGTGATCCCTTGCATTGTAATAGTGGAGATTGAGAAGTTGAAGTTCTTTATCTAAATGCTCAGTTGATGCTAATGAGGGACATGCATAATTCCATTTGCCTAACAAGATGAGAAATTGTACATTGGTTCTATGCAAGTGCTTGAGTTTTTCAGCACAAGGGATCAATTGGCTAGATAATTCCAAGAGCACTGTCTTATCATCAAGATATCTAGGGAGTCTGTAAGCTATCCTGATGAAACCTTGTATCCTTATATATGTGAACTTTTCAAACTAGATGTACCACCTTCCATATTTGGTTATTTCATTCATAGCCTCTATAGAAATCCTCAAGGCTGTGTTACCTTGTAAAAATCTTGTTATATATATGGTGAAGGCATCATTCACCCTTTTAAAGTGCATCAGAGATTGAGACGATGTGAGCTGTAGATAGCACTCATATACTTTGACTTGGATCTGTTCATCATTCCCAACTTCTCCTACTTTGGACAACCCAACATAATGGTTTCTTCTTGCCAAAGCATAAACAACATAGGATGTCCACCTAAAGAATCTTTTCTCTTTGAAGTTGTTGAATGCCTCATGAATGTTATCACTGAGAATTTGTGACTAGTGGAACTTAGCTCCTTTCAATATCTCTTCAACTACCACAAACATCCACCCTTCAAAAGTTGATGCTATAGGCAATCCATATATTCTACTCAGGAAAGTTACCAAATCCCCTATTTCATCATGGAAGCCACTTCTGTACAGTACTTGAGGGAATTTACTCATGGCAGACCTTTTTCTATTTGCCTAATTTTCATTCATATGCTTCCTACATGCACTTTCATCCTTCTTGTATGTGGCCTCTGATTCAGCCTTATCTGGCATGGTCATTATTGTGTGCCATGGGATATCAAAAGTTTTAGCCAAGGAGGGTGGACTTAAGTTAGCTAAGATGTCTCCATTGGTAGTTTGGATTGTCCTGGTCATGATGTCATATCTATCTGCACAGGTGACTATAAGTTCAGCACATTGAACAGATGTAGGGAAGGCAGTAACTTGTGCAATCCCACTATCTTTCACTTTCTTTGCCCTAGGTGTTGGATTTTGACCAAAGATTCTAAGTGTGAAATCATCTAGGTCTATGTGACCCAGATCTATGTCTCCTATATCACTCCATCCAGTATGAATCTTTCTCTCTAGAGGGATGCCTTTGAATCCATACCTCATGATTTGAGCTCACGCACTCCTCTAACCTATAGGACTAGACCATATAAGCTTGATACCTTGAGAGATTTTCACTAACTCCTAAGTTTAAGTTTTATGATTATCAAGTGGACCACTAGACTCTTGACCATGTCATAACCAATGAACCTATAATGGATCTACTACGTTATTAACATGCCTTAAAAGAATAGAAATCTGACATTTACTATCATTGTGTCCATTACATAATCCTATAATAAGCAATTCAATACCAATATATGCAATAAACACTTCAAATGCTACAAGAATTTCATTTAAAACATGTAAAACACCATAATTCATCATTTGCAGTCATTATTATATCATTTCAGACACTTTTCCTTTTGAAAATTCCTCAAAAATAGTTATTTTACTCCATTTGTGCTAATTTCAAGGTCAACTGACCTACAGATAGGAAAGCGCTACTTTTGAGGTCTACCGACCTTAGCGGGGAAATCGGGTCCATCCAACCAAATGCTCTTTCATTGTTCATGAGTTTTCAAAGTTTTACGTGATTTTCATGGTCAACTGATCTGTGCAGATTTTGGAAGGTACCAACTTAAGCTAGTCGTTTGGGTCGGTCAGTTGGAAGCTTAGCGCAGGATGATCAAGGTAGTTTTACTACTTTTGCGTGAGATTAGTTCTTGTCAGACCTTGCACGAGTTTTAATTCAACTGACTAAGTCGGTGATAGCGCATTTTAGTGCAAGGTCAGATGAAATCATTCTTAACACAAAGTCATTATTTTATCACCAATGGAGGTTTCGGTTGCTACCGACCGGCGAAGATTTCTTAGGCTTCCGACCAAAGTCAGAGAGGAGGTCATTTAACGCAAAGTCAGCGCAAGGTACTTTTAGTGCAAACTAGTCTCTAGGTCTTTGTGGGGCTTTTGGATCCCACCGACCAAATTAGTTAAAGTGACAAACATCGTGGAGGTCAGAAGGTCAAGTTTTTAGTGCTAAACTTGTTTAAATCTTTGGCACAAATTTTCGTGGCCGCCGACCGACTAGATGGATCAAGATTTTGAAGATCAGTCGGACACTCCATCAATGCAAACCTAATTCATTTAACCAGTTTGAAGATAGACTCAAAGTGTTCAAAATTTTCTAAGTTTAACAAGTTCTTTTATTTTGCCTATGGTGATCAAAACTACGTTTTCCTGAGAGAATTCAAACTAGGGTTTGAGAAAAATGAACAATTTTAGGTATGAAACCCTAGCTACATGCCCAAATTCATTTGTTGGAAAGAAAACACACTTGATTAAAACATGAAACTCTAACCATACTAAGAAACCCTAAATGCAAGTTGGGCTCCTACCTGGTTTGCTGAGGGGAGTTGAGTTTGAGGTGCATAGGCAGGGGAGAGGTAGCTGGTTCGTATACATGGGCTGAGCAGGGGAATCACTTGACAAATCGTTGAAAGCTCCAAAATATTTGTTCGAATGAAAAATGAGCTGTGAAATGATGAGAAATCCCTTTTATTCCCTATATAGTCACCATAAATTCCAAAACGTACGTAGTGTCAATCGGGAGGTTCGGTAGATTTAGGGTTTTGCGCAACTTTTAATCACCTCTGACTTGGCATGAGTTTAGGGCATGACTAACTTGGTTGGCAGATAATGTTTTCAGCACTGTGGTAACAGGGTCAATCATATGCATTTTGTAGGGTTTTGAAGTTCTTCAAACTAGTGGGGATTTCGCCACCGTCTGACTTAATTGGCAGACAGGCAATGTAGCACAAGTTGGAGACACTTAAAATTAGCATAGAAGTTCATGTAAGCAGTGCAAAAGTTAGTTGGTGACTAAAACAGCACCGATGTCAGACACAACAAATTATAGCGTAGAGGTCGATTGAAGGGCAATTCAGTGCAAAGGTCAGTTAGGACCAAATTTAGCGCAAAAAGACTATCAAACCAACTGGGAGAAATGTAAAGACCTTGACTTAGCAGATTATGGAGTGATTTCTCCACTTCAAACTTTCAACATGACAAAAAGTACACTTTGACCATTTGACCCCCTAGGAGATAGAAAAGACTCACTTGACAATCTAAACCAAATTTGAAAAAAGGGGGTCACTATTTTTTGAAATGGGGCGTGTGTGTGAGGCACAACAAATGGCGACTCTGTTGGAAAATACTCTTGAGCATTTCAATGATAAACTTTCAGTTCAAACCCAGAATCTCTACATTTCCCACACATTTAAACGAAAAAGCATGATATCCTATCAAAGAATCAAAGACCACTAACTAGTGCAACCATCCACATCCTGAAAACCTGAGTGTGTGCAATTGCATTCATTCCCATCCTTTAGCAACTAAGTTCGTCCAAGATCCTTCATGGCAAGCTATGAAGTTGTGACCATTCTACAACCGAGTGAATGCTTGAGTGTTGAGATATGATGAGCCTTGAGGGAAGCAAATAATGATTCTTCCAGTAGCATTTTTGATGCACTGATAATTGATGATAATAATTTATGGACAATACTTTTTATGAGAATTTTCAACTGATAATCTCTTTTGATGCACAGTAATGGGTCTGGTGTTGAAAAACACTTTTTATTTTTACCCAATATAGGCTAGCGACACTTAGTGTCACCTACCCTCTCTTTTGGATTAATAGTGCATGTGGTAGAATGGGAATCCAACCCTTTCACTTGACACAAGATCACTCAGACTTGCTTAGCTACTTCAAGATCATTTAAAGTGTGAAAGATATATGGTTAGAAAATACTTCAAGTGCACCAATTAATGACTTATTTTCCATGAACAAAAATCATACCCCTTAGTATAACAACAAAACCCACAGTGAGACTTAAGCAGAACCTTGGTTTCTCAAAGAAAGACTTTAGATCATCTACCCAACCAAGAAGCATTGGTAGGTCTGCATAACTACCACCACATTCTAGAAACAAAGACCCTACACAAAAAGCAAGCACAGCAGACACAAGCAAGGTCAAAAGGACAACTAATCTAAGGAAAGTAGAAACACTAACAACTATGGAAAGTGAAAGCAGGAAAGCAAACCTAATCTAACAGTAACCTACTCTAACCAAAGCAAACAAGAAACCTAACTATGTACACTAAAATGAGGCATGACTGCCTCTCAAGCCTGGAAGTAGTGCTTTAGGAACTGACCATTGATGGGTAATGGGAGCTCCTCACCAATAAGGCTCTTGAGTCGATACATGTTATTACCAAGGATCTCATAGATTTGATACAGACCCAACCAAAGTTTATCAAACTTACCATGTTCTCCTTTCTTCTCATGGGCTTTATCCCAATATAGGACCAAATTTGAAATGCGGAAGGCTTTTACTTTGGCTCTCTTATCAAACCATCATTTCACTACACCCTGGTGTTTAGCAAAGTTTTCTATAGCAGCGTTACATTTCTCCTCAAGGTGTGGCAACTGGGCTAATCAGGAAGACAATTGGTCATCAGTTTCAAGATAGTTTTGCATGAATTGCAATACGGGAATCCTCAAGTGAATAGGAAAGATAGGCTCAATCCTATAGACTAGATGATAAGGCGATGTGCTCAAGGCAGCTTTGTGTCGAATTCTATTAGCCCATAGGGCAAATTTGAGTTGAGTGTGCTAGTCCCTAGGGTTTGTCTAACAATTTCTTAATGCAATCAAGCAGATTTTTGTTCGTTGATTCAGCTACCCCATTCCCTTGTGGATAGTAATTAGATGAGAACTTCACAATGATTCCATAATCAAATGCCCAGTTAGAAAAATGAAGTGATGAAAAGGTGGGACCATTATCACAAACTAAAGAAAATGGACATCCAAACCTGGTGATAATTTGCTTTTCAACAAATTCAATAACTACCTTTGTGGTGCATTGTTTATAAGCTATTGCCTCATACCATTGAGTGTAGTAGTTAGTAGTAGTCAGAATATACCTATGTCCTATAGAGGAGGGCAGATTGATCATACTGATAAAGTCAAGGCCCCACTGAGCAAATGGTCATACCTCCACCACTGGTTGCAAGGGCATGGCAGCGTGCCACTCTCTGTGTGCAGTAGTCTGACAGATATGACAGGTCCTTACATGTGAGTACACATCTTTGAACTAGGTAGGCCAATAATATCCAGCATGGAGAATCTAATTAGCAGTTGAGTGAGCTGATCTCTGACCTGTCCCAAATTTCTCATGAAAGCTAGTCAACACATGATCCACTTCTGTTTTGTCCAGACATCTCAGATAGATCCCCTCATGATTCTTCTTGTAAAGGACTAATCCCTTTATCATACAGCTGTTGATTTTTAGCCTAAGTGCTCTTCTTTGAATCAAATTTAACTGTGATGGACAGCATTGATTAAGTAGATAAAATATGATGTCTCCATACCATTCATCTTTTGAGATATCTTCTAACATATATTGCTGGGAGACTAAACCTGGCTCTACTTCCACCATAGATTTGGTCAATGCTTTCCCTCTTACCAGCTTCATAGGTTGAATGTCTATATCAAATTATTGTAGGATGGTGACCCATTTTCCTCTCCTTTCTCCCAATTCACTTTGCATCAATAATGCATTAACTGCGGCATCTGGTACTATAGTGATCACCTGACTCCTTAGAATGTGGTGACGGAATTTTTTGACTGCCTTTACCAAAGCATAGGCTTGTTTTTCCACATTAGGATGCCTCAACTCTGTGTCTTTCAATGGAGTACTCATGAAGGCAATGGGCCTTTCATCATTGATTGATCTCTTCTGCATCAACATTGCTGCACAAGTATGCTCAGATGCAAATGAGTAAATCTAAAATGGTAATGCATAATCTGGACTTACCAATATGGGTGCATTGGCTATGGCTTGTTTAATTTTTGCAAAGGTAGTTTTGGCTTCTAGAGTCCAATCCATTTTAGCGTCATTCTTCAACATGGCATTAAGGGGTTGAACTATCTCAACAAAACCCATAATGAATTTGCGTACAAAGTTGATCTTATCAAAATATGACTTGAGTTCCTTTTTACTGGATGGGGGTGTTATTGTGAGTATTTCTTGTATTCGATCTGGATCAATAGATATACCCTACTCAGATATCACATGCCCCAGTAACTTCCCTTCCTGCACTCCAAAGACACATTTCTTAGGATTGAGTGATATATCGTAATCTTTATAGTGCTGTAATACTTTCCTTAAGTCTGCCACATGGTCTTCTCGCCTCTTCAAAAACACCGTGAGATCATCCATATAGATAATAATACATTTTCCAACTAGCCCCTTGAAGGCAACTTCCATTGCTCATTGAAAGGTGGCACAAGCATTTATTAAAGCAAATGGCATTCAACGATATGCATAGATACCCCATTTGCATGTGAAAGATGTCTTCAATCTATCCTCGTAGTCAACCATTACCTGGTTGTAACCTGAATACCCATCTAGAAAAGACATCATTTGTGATCCATTAACAATCTTCAATACTTCATCCAATGATGGCAGCGAGTAATTATCCTTTTCAAATGCCCAATTTAAGTTCCAAAAGTTGACATAGAGTCTAATTTCACTATTTTTCTTTCTGACTGGAATCGGATTTGCTACCCAAGCGGAATGTCTAACAAGAAATATGATTCTTGCTGATAGCAGTTTCTGTACTTCTTTGAAAATCAAAGGTTCCAATAGGGCTTTCACTGGCCGTTGTCTCTGTCTAAATGGCTTCACTCTAGGCTTTAGCAGAATCATGTGAGTAATAATCGATGTGTCATACATCTTGAGGTCTTCATAGCTCCATGCTATAACTTCATGATAATCTCTTAATGCATGAATAATGTTGGCCTTCTCTTCTTCAGTCCTATCCTTACTAATCAATACATTTTTAATCTCTTCATCTATCCCCAAATTAAAAGGCTCTCTTTTCCCTCCAGGAGATTCTCCTTCTTTTCTCTAGGTTCCTAGGTTGTCTGAATCGAACAATCTTTCCAATTCTACCATTCCCCTTGGAATTGTGTTTGTTTTCAGATTTAATTCTCCTTCTAAATCCATTTCAGCAGGTTCCATCTCTTCTTCAACTATTATTTAAGCTGTGAAAACATCTGATGAAGTAAGAAAGTCAATTATGTGCTTATCATCCTCAAAGACCTGGAAATTCATGACATTATCTGGTACTAACGGGGTAGTAACGAATTCAATAGAAAACCTCTTTAATCTTGCCATGGCTATTGGTTCTAATGTACTTGCTGTCTGAGCCAAAGCATCTACGACGTGATTCTATCTTCTAGGTATCAGCTGGATATTGAAACCATCAAAACATTCCATCAAATCCCATACTCAGTTTCTGTACTTGTTTAACCTCTTGTCATTACATGAGTATTGCTTTCTTACTTGTTTCACAACTAATTCTGAATCACCGAATACTTGGATAATTCTGACTTTCTTTTGTAGTGCCATCAACAATCCTTGCACTAAAGCCTCATACTCAATAACATTATTTGTGCATGGAAATTGTAGTCTGTGTGATGCTAGATATGAACTCCCAGTGGGGCTAATTAATTCAACACCTACCCCAGACCCTTGTCTACATTTTGATCTATTGAACCTTAAAGTCCAGAGGTGGAAATCTTTGCTACTATCATCTTGTTTTGCTGACCTTTTCTCATTAGTCAAAGGCTTTGGTTCTTTCTTCATGATAGCCAAATCTTTCTTTGGGATGATAGGTACTTTCAACCATTGCTACACTTGCTCCACTGCCTCCTGACAGAGTTGACATGTAAACTCAGAGTGCGATGCATCATGTATATGGCACCAATTTGGCAGCAATAACTCCTCTATCTGAATTTATTTTCCTACAACAACTTAATCTTTTAAAAAATTTGGCTATAAATTGTCAGAACCCTTCGAATATCCCAAGTTCTTCTTCCTCTGACAAGTTTCCTGAATCTAATTGCACATATGCTTCTATACTTTCTAGTTTTTCTATAAGCGGAGGATCAGGAAACTGATTGCAGCTTACAATGAGGATCTCCTCTATTTGATTAACATGGGGAAGGTAGACTCCCAAATCAACTTCTGCAAACAAAATTTTGTTGGTTTGGTTATATTTCGTAATCATATGTTTCATTTTTGGTTCTCTTTCAATGCGTATCTGGTTTGCCAATCCCTTCCATGGAAGCCACATATGAGAGAAATCAGTCACCATATAACAATTCAAGGTTCTAGATAGATCCATACTTAGGAGCCTACCATACTGATCTGGGATATCTACCACTTGAATGTCTATATACTGTTGTACTCTTGGATCAAAAGCTAATTGCATATGTATCCTATTCAATTCACCTACTACATTTACCTCAATTTTATCCAGTTGTGTTACTTTCCTTGAAGACTTGGCCGGGGTGAGTTCCAATGCCTTACAAACTAATAATGGCATTACATTAGTGGAGGCACCAGAATCTACCAAACAGTTGTGGAGATTTCTGTTGAATATCCTAAGTGTTAAGAGGAAAGGAGGACTCTCCCTCTTATCCTTATACAATGTCATATTTTGCTCAACATTAGTCACATGCACTCTTTCCTTCCCTTTATCAGCATTATCTTTCACAGGTACATCCTTTTGAGGGATGTCTCTTTTACTACCTACACCCACATCTTGGAAGAAGGCTGTCCTAACTTCAAGTATCTTTAATAACTCATAAACAGACAAGCTGACATTCATCTTCTTAAACTCTTCAGCAACATACTACCCCATTTTGGTTATGTCAGACTGTTGAGACTTCTCGATAGCACCCCCTTGATATACTAGCTGAGTTATGGCTTTGGGAGGTTCAGGATTATTAGATGTGTTTGGATCTAGTGGAATTTGGTAGCTATTCAGGGGAATGGAAGTGGTAAAAGGACCCTTGGGTTTACTACTTCTCAGATTGTATGGAGTTTTATTATATTGCTGATAAGCATTGACCTCTTCAGACTCTTCGTCCTCAGGCTGATTATCATCTTGAAATAGAAATGTATAACTATCGAGTACTAGAGCAGTATCATACATTTGTGAAGGAACAAGTTCATATCCCATTGGTAGATTCTCCCGAGTTTCAGCATTCTGAATCTCCATCTAGAAGATACTGGATGCTATCTGAAATTCTAGGTAGTCTAGTTCAGAATGAGCATTTGTATTATGCAGTCTGCACCAAGTAGACAAAGCTGCCTCAGCTAACATCACGTGGCCAGGAGGTCTGGTATCATTGTTCTGATTCTCCAAGGGCGATGGCACTCCTCCATTATTGGGCCTTGTGTTCCAAGATCAATTTGATCGTTGCTAAAATTTTTGATTTTGGTACTGATTTTGGCCTTGACTTTGAAACTAATTCTAATTTTGAAATTAGTTCTGATTTTGACCTCGCTACTGAAGATAAGCATTTTAATTTCTGAGGTGGACAACTTCCGCAGTGAGCTTCTTCATCTGCTCAACTAACTCTATGATATCATCTCTATCTTCCTTTACCTTAGTTGCCCCTGAAGACTGTAGGAAAGGCGCTTGTGCAGGAGGCATTTCAACTACTGGGTTTCCTAGATGGACTACCAAAGCTTGTTGTACAACTAGATTAGGAATTGGATTCATTACCGGGGTATGGTTGGCCAAGGCTTGATTAATCATAGGTATTTGATTAGGCATGGCTATAGGTCCCATGTGATTTAGTGGACCAGTGGCTATCTATCCCAATTGAGTACTTATAGTGACGGCTACGGAGTATGCTTGAGATAAAGTAGCAGGAATGGGGGTAGCTCTCCTTACGAACATAGATGTAAGTTTGTCCAGGATGGCATAATAAATTAACAAATCTGCATCTTGCACTATGGCATAAGGAGCTTTCAAACAACTAAAATCTTTTTGGAATCTATTGTTAAAAGAACTTATCATCTTACCTTCACTTTGACGAATCTCCACAAAAGACCGGTAGAGATCAGCTAGGGTGGTGGGCATTCGAAACCTATCCAAAAATGCATCCTTTAAACCCTACCATGAGTTTATGGATGTTGCAGGGAGGTTAGCAAACCAATAATAAGCTTCATCCTACAAAGAATAAGGAAACAACTAGCATATCACATCTTCATATTGTACTTGCTGCATAAACATGTTACTTTCAAAGATTCTGATATGCTCGTCTGCGGTTCTGTCTAGATCATTCACCCTGAATTTGGAATAGAACTTGTCAAGACTTTTAGGCATGTCATGATAATCATTAAACCAAAATGGGGATTGGTTATTTCCTACAAAAAAGGCCATGACTGGTGGTGCAGCGACATTCCTTGGGGCCGACTGAGCTCTTGGTGCCCTTGGTATCCCTTGATCCCTTCTTGTTTGTCTGAACTCTATCAGAGACAACAGCTCTTCTCCAGTTGAGCTAGATCTGTTATGTCTTTGTCTAGTCCCCAAACTTGCTAATTTTGTAGAGGAAAATAGTTCTTGGTTTGCCCTCCTTCTAGCGCCAATTCTGTTGATGAGTGTTTTAGCACACAGCAACACAAGTGTGATTGTTGGTTTCACACCTCTCTTGAAAAGTATCCTACCCTAGGTAAGACTACTCCAAGGTTTCTACAGCTAGGTCTTAGATTGCTTGGAATCTCTCAATTGGAATCTTCTAGCTGTGCCTACAAGGGGTCTTACATGTAATCTACAAATTTTTGGAGTTGGGACAGCAAATACATATAAACCCTTTATGATTTCAGCTGATAAAATAATGCAAAATGCTGCTGAAATTCCTAATCTAACAATGGTTTTCAAAGAAAATGTAAAAGGAATAGGGTTTTAGAGAAATCCTAAGTGACATTCACAATGTATGGGCTGCTTTAAATAGATAAACACTCTGAAATTTAACCAGTTTTCTATGTTACCAAACTAAAAATTGATGTTACAATACTACAGAAAATGATGATATCTTCAGTGGAAATCAAAAGATTTTTAGATTACATTCATTCATTAAATACCCAATAGACAGCGCAATTTAACTCTTGAAATAAAATTGAACTTAAGCACATTTGATCAGCCCAGACTAACTTTGCACAGTTATCTACCATCAACAAATAACTAAAAGTATGGACATAGAGTATTCATCAGATATTTTCAGCAAACCATGAACATTATAAAAGCACAACTAACTAACTATGGGAGAGCAAGAAGCGAACCATGAAGACCAAGTAAGGAACACAATACACAAATTCTCATAACAACTATAGAAACTTGCTTTGTATTACATCAAATGGTAGAATGTCAATAATTCAGCATCAAGAATTCTCTCTTACAAACAATAGCAATGACAACCCTTTATATAGGAAAGCAGCATACCGAGTTTTTCAATGCATGGTGGAGATTAACTCAACACCGACGGTCCAGATTACATCAATAAATGCATTTCTTACAGCTCATAGAAAATCCTAAATTATATTTTGTCTCTTATGAAAAAGATGAAAAACAGCCCCCAGATACATTGAATCTAGACATTTTGACTACCCAACTCAATATATATATGGAAAAGCTCAATTTTAATTCATAATAAAGACAAAATAGCATCACATGTTGCTTGAAATATAGAAATTTACATCAATGACGGGATTACATCTCAAAATAATCAAAATTCATGAAGGTTCTTCATCCAAATTGATTTTGTCTTCTTCCACCAGCTTGTTGCGGTAGTGGAGCCATGCTTTGAGTGTCGGATTGATTTCCAAAGGATCTGGATTCCTGAGATGGCTGACTTGATACTCAAACATCTCTAGTTCTTGGCTGAACTTGTTGTATATCCTTTCTATTTTTGCCCCTACTTTATGGAATGCATTGAATTTAGCCTTGAGGTCGTTGATTTTATCTAACCTATCCTCCATATCCAGCTCAGTATTCTCAAAAATGACCTTATGTAATTTGTTCTTGCATTTCTCAACATCATAGGATCCAAAATCATTGTAGGCTTCTTCCAGGCAATCCTTTAAAGTATCATTAATATCATAGATTAATGCCCAAAGTTCTTCATCTGTAGGTTTACAAGCTTCCTTTATGTTCTCAAAGGTTTCCTTTCTTAATTTCAGTTGTTGGTACCATTCAATAGCCTTTGACAACTTGTCACTCGTAAGAATATTCTAAACCAATAGAGTCTATGCAGGTAGATCTCTAATGCTCTTGACCCTAGGAAACATATGAGAATAATACTCCTCAAAAGTGTCACACTCCTCCCGCAGATCTTTCCACTTCTCATAAAGCTCAACTAATTTCTTATGTGCTTGGGCTGCAGCGTCAATGGTTTCACATCCCTTTTCACATACTCAGATTAACCACTTTTTAGTACCTTGCAACCTGGTCCTTACCTCACCGAGCTTTTCCATTTTATCTGTGGATAGGAAGGTAGGCGTTGTCCTTATATCTCCACCAGCATCAACTAGTTTTATTAGAAACTAGAGGCAAGTCCAGAGTTCCTCATTCTAATATTTCAATTCTTTCTTTGACAGCTCATCTCTATCCAACTGCTGCAGAATTGAAGTGATAGACCCTTTAAATTCATCGACTCTTTGAGCACGTGTGGTCGGTCCCAAATTAACCATTGAGATGACATAATCCTCAGCTCTGACTTGTTCTCTATTTTTGTCAGCCGGTGGGACAACTATTTCAGCAACCCTGGTTCCAGTCTCATCTTTATAAATCCTTCATTGTATCTTCGCTTTCTTTTGTTTCTTTGGCTTCTGAGCCTACGACAAGATTGTGCTCAAATCCAACTACATTATTTCCATCTATGGCTCAAGATATGCCACTTTGTTCTGTAACCAATTAGGTGATGAAGAAGAGGGCTTACTTGGTTCATTGATATTCTCACTATCAATTTTGGGAGGTCCTTCAAGTAACCCTTGTTCTTGCTCCAACTCCTTATCTTTATCCAATTCTTTATCTCCTTCATCGGTGAGATTTCTCCAATTTACCATTATGTTCTCTTGAGTTGATTTGAAGATTGCCTCTGTTTGACCTTTCTCTAGAGGACTGTTAGATATATCAATAACTTCAACACTAATTGCTTCAGCCAAAGGTTCATTTGGGATTTCATTACTTGCCTCAGCAAATACATCTTTATCTGATTCAGGCAATGTTTCTACTTTTGGCTCTTGCAAACTCAATTCTACACATACCTTGTCAATCCCTGGTAGCAATAGCACAGCCAAGGAGGTTGAATTTTGATCCATCGATATCTGAGAGATAGGAATGGCAGAGGATATTGGCATTGCAACTGAAGATAAGTTTATTTGTGTTAAATTGGCAAGCAAGGCCGACCCCAAAGTTGGTGAGCTAGAAGAGGTGGGCAAGATAGAGGAAATGACGATAGGTGAAGAAATGGATAGTGAGGGTAAGGGAAGAGAAGGTGAAAGAATTGTAGAAATGGGAGGTAATGTTGTGGAGGTAGATAATGGAGTGGAAGAGATAGAAGGTAAAGGTGTGGTAGTGGTAGAGGAACATGAGGTGGCAACAATAGAGGAAATGGGACTGCTAGGGGTGCTAGAAGATACTACCAATGAACAAGAAATAGTTGACACAATAGTAGAAGGTGAAGTAGTAGTAGAGACAGTCTCCTGAAAAATGGTAGCCAAGGTCATTGGTGTAGCAGTGGAGGCAATAGAAGTGGGTGCAGGAGCAACAGTTGTTGAGGAGAGTACAGTTGTATTCACATCTAGAGTAGAGGGAGTTGGAAAATTGGTCTCATTATGAGTTGCATTAGCAACTTCTGTAGTATGACTAACAGTTTTTACCTTGATTTTCTTTGCCTTGGAGCCTTCTCTAGAGCCACTGGGTGCATCCTTTTTCTTCGAAGCTCTTGTCCTGGTAGAAGGAGGTTGATCTTTCTTAGATGGTTTTGTAGAAGTTTTCTTGCTCTTTTTTGTTTTAGCCCTTTCTGCTAATGATACATGTTCTTCACTGTCAGATTTCTACTTTTGAACTGGCTCTGCCTCATCTGTTATATCTATTGGTTCATCCTCTTCTCCTCCAGATTCTTTATCTGACTCAAGTGCAGTATATGTGAGCTACACCCCTTGTCTCTCCAAGATAGACATCAAACCTCTCACCCATGCTTTTCTTTGTCTAATAGGCTCTTTCATTATGATGTCGAGAGAACTTTCCTTAGCATTGGCCCAATTAGGTAGAGGGATTGGTTTGCAGTATTGATCCTCCCAAGTTCTTTTGACCATAACATTCTCTTCATCTTCCAACTGGTCTGGTACTACAATGATGTAAAATTTCTGTATGAAGGCTAAATATAACCTTGAATGAGCTTTCTTCATGACTTCGTAATCATCCATACAATTGGCCCAAAAGTCTTCTATATGCATCTTGTGGAACAGTTTTTTGCTTACAGACCTCTCCATCACCTTTTTTGGATCAAAGTGATCCCTTACATTATAGTAGTGGAGATTGAGAAGTTGAAGTTCTTTATCTAAATGCTCAGCTGATGCTAATGAGGGACATGCATAATTCCCTTTGCCTAATAGGATGGGAAATTGTACATTGGTTCTATGCAAGTGCTTGAGTTTTTCAGCACAAGGGATCAATTGCCTAGATAATTCCAAGAGCACTGTCTTATCATCAGGACATCTAGGGAGTTTTTAAACTATCTCAGTGAAACCTTGTATCCTTAGATATGTGAACTTTTCAAACTGGATGTACCACCTTCCATATTTGGTTATTTCATTCATAGCCTCTGTAGAAATCCTCAAGGCTATGTTACCTTGTAACAATCTTGTTATATACATGGTGAAGGCATCGTTCACCCTTTTAAAGTGTATCATAGATTGACATGATGTGGGTTGTGGATAGCACTCATATACTTTGACTTGGGTCTATTCATCATTCCCAACTTCTCCTACTTTGGACAACCCAACATAATGGTTTCTTCTTGCCAAAGCATAAACAACATAGGATGTCCACCTAAAGAATCTTTTCTCTTTGAAGTTGTTGAATGCCTCATGAATGTTATCACTGAGAATTTGTGACCAATGGAACTTAGTTCCTTTCAATATCTCTTCAACTACCACAAACATCCACCCTTCAAAAGTTGATGCTACAGGCAAGCCATATATTCTACTCAGGAAAGTTACCAAATCCCCTATTTCATCATGGAAGTCACTTTTGTACAGTACTTGAGGGAATTTGCTCATGGAAGACCTTTTGCTCTTTGCCCAATTTTCATTCGTATGCTTCCTACATCCACTTTCATCCTTCTTATATGTGGCCTCTAATTCTGCCTTATCTGGCACGGTCATTACTGTGTGCCATGGGATATCAAAAGTTTCAGCCAAGGAGGGTGGACTTAAGTCAACCAAGATGTCTCCATTGGCAGTTTGGATTGTCCTAGTCATGATGTCATATCTATATGCAGAGGTGACTATAAGTTTAGCACACTGAATGGATGTAGGTAAGGTAGCAGCTTGGGCAATCCCACTTTATTTGCCCTGGGTGTTGGATTTGGACCAAATATTCTAAGTGTGAAATCATCTAGGTCTATGTGACCCAGATATGTGTCTCCTATATCACTCCATCCAGTATGAATCTTTGTCTCTAGAGGGATGCCTTTGAATTCGTACCTCATGATTTGATCTTGTGCAGTCATCTAACCTGCAGTACTAGACCTTATAAGCTTGATACCTTTAGAGATTTTCACTAACTCCTAAGTTTAAGTTCTATGATTATCAAGTGGACCACTAGACTCTCGACCATGTCATAACCAATGAACCTATAATGGATCTGCTAAGATATTAACATGCCTTAAAAGAATAGAAATATGACATTTACTATCATTGCATCCATTACATAATCCTATAATAAGCAATTCAATACCAATATATGCAATAAACACTTCAAATGCTACAAGAATTTCATTTAAAACATGTAAAACACCATAATTCATCATTTGCAGTCATTATTATATCATTTCAGACACTTCTCCTTTTGAAAGTTCCTCAAAAATAGTTATTTTACTCTATTTGCACTAATTTTAGGGTCAACCAACCTACAGACAGGAAAGTGCTACTTTTGAGGTCTACTGACCTCAGCAGCGAAATCAGGTCCATCTGACCAAATTCTCTTTCATTGTTCATGAGTTTTCAAAGTTTTATGTGATTTTCATGAACAACCAATATGTGCGGATTTTGGAAGGTACTGACTTAAGCTAGTCGTTTGGGTCGGTTGGTTGGAAGCTTAGCTCAGGATTATCAAGGTAGTTTTACTACTTTTGCATGAGATTAGGTCTTGTCAGACCTTGCACGAGTTTTAAAGTCAACCGAATAAGTTGGTGATAGTGCATTTTAGTGCAAGGTCGGATGAAATCATTCTCAATGCAAAGTCATTCTTTTATCACCAATGCAGGTTTTGGTTTCTACCGACCGACAGAGATTTCTTAGGCTTCTGACTAAAGTCGAAGAGGAGGTCTTTTAACGCGAAGTCAACACAAGGTAGTTTTAGCACAAAATAGTTCTCAGGACTTTGCGGGACTTTTGGATCCCACCAACCAAATCAGTTAAGGTGACAAACATCGTGGAGGTCAGAAGGTCAAGTTTTTAGTGCTAAACTCATTTAAAGCTTTGGTGCGTATTTTTGTGGCTGCCGACCGACTAGATGGATCAGGATTTTAAAGATCGGTCAGACACTCCATCAACACAAACCTAATTCGTTTAACCAATTTGAAGATAGACTCAAAGTGTTTGAAATTTGCTAAGTTTAACAAGTTCTTTTATTTTGCCTATGGTGATCAAAACTACATTTTCTCGAGAGAATTCAAACTAGGGTTTGAGAAAAATAAAAAAAATTTAGGTATGAAATCCTAGCTGCATGCCCAAATTCGTTTCTTGGAAAGAAAATGTGCTTGATTAAAACATGAAACCCTAATCGTACTTAGAAACCCTAAATGCAAGTTGGGCTCCTACCTAGTTTGCTAAGGTGAGTTGAGTTTGAGGTGCGCAGGCAGGGGAGAGGTCGCTGGTTTGAATCCATCGGCTGAGCAAGGGAATCACTTGACAAATTGTTGAAAGCTCCAAAATATTATTTTGAATGAAAAATGAGCTATGAAACAATGAGAAATCCCTTTTATTCCCCATCTAGTCACCATAAATGCCAAAATGTACACAGTGTCAGTCGAGAGCTTTGACAGATTTAGGGTTTTGCATGACTTTTAATCGCCTCTGACTTGGCGAGAGTTCAGGGCACAACGGACTTGGTCGGCAGACAATGTTTTCAGTGCTGTGGTAGTAGGTTCAATCATATGCATTTTGTAGGGTTTTGAAGTTCTTCAGACTAGTGGGGATTTCGCCACCATCTGACTTAATTGATAGACAACCAATGTAGCACAAGTCAGAGACACTTAAAATTAGCGCAGAAGTTCATACAAGTCGTGCAAAAGTTAGTTGGTGAGTAAAACAGCGCCAAGGTTGGAGACAATGGATTATAGCGCAGAGATCGATTGAAGGGAAATTCAGTACAAAGGTCGCTTAGGACCAAATTTAGCACAAAAAGACTATCAGACCAACTGGGAGAAATGTAAAGACCTTGACTTAGCAGATTATGGAGTGATTTCTCCACTTCAAACTTTCAACATGGCAAAAAGTAAACTTTGACCATTTGACCCCCTAGGAGATGGAAAAGACTCACTTGACATTCTAAACCAAATTTGAAAAAAGGGGGTCCCTATTTTTTGAAATGGGGCGTGTGTGCGAGGCACAACACAACCCTTTCAATAACAACAAATCATATCACAAGAAGCCCAAACTCCCCGTATTTTACCTCAATCTCATGTATCACCTTCACCTTCATGTCATTTCAATGCCATATCGACCCAACAATATCCACCTCAAATTCATCAAGACCATTTTCAAAGCCAAAAGGTATTTTCACAAGAGGTTCATACAAATCCAAACAATCCCTTATACATAAATCAAGCAAGTCCAAGTACACCTTTCCAACAAGACACCCAAGTATCATTGATAGATCTAGATCCACTTTTGCAACAAGAAGCACGTCCGAGTTCAAGTAGCGCCTTGTACATAAATCAAGCATCCTTAGGCTCACCCATGCTACAAAATTTAATATCCTTTGACGAGGGAAATACCAATCTAGTCAATGCATCCTATGAGTATGCTCCATCATCATCCACCCCAATGCCAACACATGAGCCTATTATTCCTATCCTAACACCACCATGTGATCCCAATCCTAGTCCATTGGTCCCTCCACCTTCTAATCCAATAAGCTCTTCATTACCTTCATTACCATGTAACTTCACTCCTTTACCAAATGAAAATGTGGAGTATATTTTATGATAGATGCTTGAAGCAAAACTCATTGAACTTCCTGAAGTCAAACCATGGGAAGGAAAGTACATACAATAAACATGGCTACTGCACATATCTTAGGATTAAAGGTCATAACACAAATGTATGTCTCGTATTTAGACCACTCCTCTATAAATTGTCACCCCCATCCAATCCAAGTCCTAGCCCATCAAACTCCATTATCCTTCCATCCCATCAAACTCCTAATCCTAAGCCTACAACACCATACACTATTATTGTTCATCCATTATATTTCCCATCTACCCATACACTTGCAAAGGATGTGATCCAATGGCTACTAGCTAGGAATCAACTATGCCAAGCACCCACTCATGATCTTATCAAAGAACCCTCAAACACTTGGCTTTTTCCTACAACCCCATCATGTGGTTCACAACCCCTTGAGTCTATCGAAGAGTCTCCTTCTATATGTCCATGTCAAGACCCATTGTCCTTCCATGCCATTGACCAAGAGTCCTCCACTTCCATCCAAATTTAAGAGGTATGCCAATAGTCTAATCTAAAGCATGTGGAAACCTCAAGCCCTCATCCTAATCAAGATTGAAGCATCTCCATCCAACCTATCCATAACATTTATCTTTTCCATGATCAAGATGATACCTACGAAGAAGCTATCTATGAGAAACTTGATCCTATACCAATCCATGAGCAAGCCATCCAAATCCAACCCATCCATAACATTTACCTTCTTGATGATCAAGATGATACCTATGAAGAAGCTATCCATGAGCACCTTGATCCTATCCATAATCTTATAACTACTCCCATCTATGAGCAAGATATCCAAATTGCTCCTATCCATCCCCAATCTAGTCCTAGCCATGATCCACCAACATCCACTTGTCATGATGAGACACATGCCTCCAAGGCAAACATAGAAGATCAAACCAATATCTTGGATCTAAATGGACATAATGATAATCAAGATCCTAATGATCCTTCTTCCACATCCACTATTGACTCCATTTTTAATCCACCACCATGTCCTAGTGGTCTTATCACCTTCATATATGAATGTTCTTCCCTAGGGGATCAACAATCATTGTCTACCACCCCACCTTCTCCATCCAATAATGAACTCATGTCTAGTATTCAACCTGCACTTAGTCCCCTAGTCAATCGCATGATTCAACAAGCTAAAAATGTTGATCCTTCCTCCATGCATCCTAAGTCCACTTTCCATCGTGAACCCCATCATATTCCTAAAGCATATGTTACCTTTTCACCTCCATTATCCTATAAATCACAAAAGCATGTGACAATACACCTTCCTCCATCTACTTTGTCACCATTACTGCCAACTCTTAACATCCCTCTATCCACCTTGCCTCCACTACTCCCAACACTAATTATCCATTTATCCATAAACCCCTCATATTCCTTATCATGACCAATAAATGAACATATCATCTAAACATGAAGGTTTCACTTATTCTGCCAAATCCATTCCCATGGGATTCAAAAACAAAAAATTAGATTCCTCTAGCTCTAAAGCCAAAAATCCTACCACGAATCATACAACTCATCATGCCTTAGGGCACAATTGCAAAAAATCAAAGCAAAATACATCCAAAAACCTTCCTAAGTCCAAACCTCCACAAGAAAAGTCCAAAACCAAAATGGTTTGGGTCCCTAAGCAAAAATCAAGTAAATCAAACGAGGCATCCTCTTTTACATCTCAAACATCCCAACCATCCCATTCCATTCAAAAATCCCACAAGTCAAGCAAAAATCATACAAATACTAAGTCTATGTGGGTACCTAAGTCACTCCATCACCCATCCACTAAGAAAACATCACCATTGCTTCCTACACCACCTTCCCATCAAAAGCTTCAATATTTATCATGGTGTGTGCAACCGTTGGTCATGATTCCCTTCCATCCCACATTCCTACATACCTCCATCTCCCCATCCTTCATCCATTATCCTACATATCTCCTCAATCACCTTCCCATGGTCCATGCTTTTGCATAAACCTATCATCCATCCTTTTGCATAAGTCCGCATAATCCACATCATGATCCACTATCATTCCTCCATAATCCATATCATAATCCACTATCCCCCAACTTTCCATAATCCATATCATAATCCACCATCTACCTAATCCATTTCCCTCTCACATCTCCCTACCAACATCTATGAGCACACTTGACATGGGCAATGCAGTTGACATCCATCTCTAGTGGGACTATCACCTTTCATAGAACTAGACACTTGAGTCCCTCCTATTCATTACCATGGTGAAAACCTGGCAAATAGGTACCATGTGTAATTGTCATCCCATAAAAAAAAATCAAAATAGTAAAGAGAAATCCATTCGTCCAATGGTGAAAACATGGTATATAGGCACCTTGGATAAGTACCATGATGAAAACCTGGAAAATAGGCGTCATGTGTAGGTTGATCTTCTATGTCACTTACACTTGGGGGCACATTGTCTCATCCATCTTATCATTTCCATACCACACTATCATTTTCCATCTTATCATTTCCATTCTACCACACTATCCTATCCTACCATCCTTATAAATTACACATACACATACCTATTGTTTAGGGTAAAATTGGATTTCGTTAATCTTTGTTGTTTAGATGTTTGAATCCTCCTTTCACCCTAACATTGAAGGATCTAGGGTCAAGTGGCGAGCACTATCATACCCTAGGTCACTTGCAAATGAGGGGAAGCTTGGATTAGGGAATTTAATTATTAATTTTCCTTCTCTTGTGTCTAATTAACCATTAAAACCTTAATTATGCAAATACGGTAACAAATTGATGAAAGACGGAAAAAGCTCTTATAGACTGGAGTAAAATAACAAATTATAGAATACCTATCTTTGGGGTTTCGAGGTGAAATAGTTGGGGACATTGGTGAGGGCGCCCAAGTCCAAGGTACCTACTTTTTCAGGGAATCTGGACCTCCTTCCGACACTGATCAGCCCTATAGCTTCTATTTCCTAAAATCTATTTGTGGAGGACACTTTTACGAGCACCCTAGTTCTTGAAGTGCTCCTTTGTCTGACTTTCCTTCAGATCCTGAATCCTTGATGTCTGCCACTCCTTCCTACAACTCCACTTCTTCCAGATGTGACACATGTAACTTGTAATCACAAGACTTGGTTTGGGGGTTGTGGTGTTTATAGGTTTGCCTCAGTCAAACCCTAAAGGACACTTAAGTCTCTAAACACCGTTGTCAGATAAAGAGGGCGTGCCCTTGTGAGGCAGAGGCCAAAAACCAAAGGAATCAATATAAAAACATAATGATATGTCACATTGTAGTGAAGCTCTCATGGAGGAAGATGTTCTTCATGCCATGAGGAGATTGAAGCTCAAATCTGTAGATATCAACACACAAAACATACAAGTCTACTCTTGCAACAAATAGAAATCCTTGAATCACCTTGAGAACATAATAGCTTGCTAGTAATCATCTAATTGAAATCTAGTTTACAAATGAATGCTTACACATGATTATATATGCACATACGAGCATTCCCAACAAGATATTAAAAATCAAACTTTACCATGTCGGCAAAATAACCTCCTAACGGTCATAAACCGACACCCAAAAATTGGGGCTGCCCCAAAATAGGGCAGGACTAGGGCATGGGTGCCTAAGTCCTCCCCCCTATTTTAGGTAGGGTACAACTCAAGGGGTCCTCCTAGGTCCTATTTGCCATGGGACTTAGGCCTCATTCTATGAGGATGCTACAATATGAACTAAAATGTCCTAAATGCACTCTAAAGACCCGGGAGCTAAACCTTATGAGAGAAAAGCCCCCAATGGGACATTTTCTAACATTACACCTATTATAATCCTGCATCCATCCTCCCTTCTTCCTTTTGATCTTGATAAATACTAGGGGCAAAATGTTGAAATATGCTTTGGATATCTCTTGATATACCTCCGTCCTTTCCAAACAATCCTATCATTATCCACTTATCATAAACCTTGTCATGTAAAATCCAATCCATCATGTCATCCTTTCGTCATAAGCTTTGGCATGCAAAATCCTAAGTCTACCACCAAGAATGGGGGCATGTTATTCCTATGCGACTTAGTCTTTGGAGATCACATCCTAGCTCCATTATGATGCATACATCTATCCACTATAGTCTATCCTTATATCTATCTATTTATCATGAGCTTTCTATTCCACCTAACCTTATTATCCATCCCATCCATCTATCATGAGTCTGCTATCCCATTTACTATGGCTTGTCCTTTTGTTCAATCACTCCCACCTCCATCCTTGCACCTAGACTTGGTTTTTCCCTTGTCATTGGTATCTATCATAAAGGCTACCCAAATTGTAAATCCATTGACATTCCAAAAAAAATACAAAAAAGTTAAAACATTTCAAAAAAATCCAAAAAATTAAATATCCCAAAAATAAATAAAAAATCAAAAATCCATCAAAAATCTAAGCAATAAAAATAATCCATCACATCAAATCCATCAAATCAATCAAATCACATCAAATTCATCAAAATCACATCAATAAAATAAATCCATCAATCCAATTCCTTCAATCAAATCATCCCTTCACCAACCCAATCACATCAATCAAACTTAAATCCAATCAATCCATTCACAACAATCCATCATCATCAAAATCAAATCCCATCAATCCATCAAATCAATTAAATCAATTCTTCAATCACTTCATCCAATCATGCCAATCAAAATAATCCCAGCAATGATCCAAAGGCAAGTCATCCTAAATCTGTACCCATCAATTTAATCAATTTTGTCAAATTATCAAAGCACAATCAATGGTCTTGATCCTAATCTTGATATAAGCCAAATCAATCAAATCATCATTATCAAACATCCTTGTGTTGTTCTAGGGATATATCATTCCCCACAATGACAACACTATCAATTACTATCATCATCAATCAATCAATTAATCACTGGTTTACAACTTGACAAAGGATAATACCTTGTTTGTTTTTGAATCATTTGTACATGCTTGCTTGCTTGTGTATGTTATCATTTTATCTTGCATTTGAATCACATCTCTCTCATCTCATCAAACATCTCACCTGTCAATCAATAACACCATCCAACATCATTCAATCAATCTCATCAAATTTGATCAATTCAACAATAAACCAATCATCAACCACCAACATAATAAACAAGAACTACATCTCATCTCTATCGTTCAAAGCCTTGATCCCGTGGATACAGGGTATGTAGGCAATCTGGGATGTGAAGGAAGCACTCTGATTCAAGCATAGGCGATAGACCTTTCTCATCATCCATCTTTCATCTTTCTTCTAATCATCCTCTTCTAATTATTCCCCAATCATTCATCTCATTTTCTTCTATCTTTCATCACTTATATCATCAATAAGCCTAGAACTACATATAATCATGTCTCATTACCATCGTAGTGTGCTTTGATCCTGTGGATACAGGGTATGCAGGCAGTCCGGAGTACGAACGAAGTATCTAGTATGCAAGCACAAACAATCCACCTCATTTCATCTTCCATCTTCTTCTCTTTGACTAGCTCAAGCAAGAAGTAGACTATGCATATCAAAGAAAGCTCAAGCACTCAACAAATCAGGGATAAGATGAAATCTATTTGTCTACATGCCTTAAGCCAACATTTGCTATAGCACTTTATCAACATTTTTAGCCTTTAACAGGATATATCTTTCCTCTCAACAAGGCACCATCTTAATCCATCCAAGAGCACTTAAATTTGGAAAGAGAACATGATGATAGTATCTTTTATTTTATCTTTTGATTTATCTTTTGTCCCTTTCCTATGCCTAATCAAGACTACCTTGATCTCTCATATCTTGGTATGTTGAGATGAAGTACAGAATGGGCATGGTCATATTGCTTTCATATGCTATGTCTGTGGCATGATCATACTCTCTTCCTATGCGTATTGGTATCTTGTACACGTTGGGATTAGCATCTTGCATATCAATATATTTTGCATCTGAGAAGCTAAACAGTCTCTTATGCATCAACACTATTCTATGCTATGACTAGTTCCATACATATAACTAGCAAGGTGTCATTATGTGTAGTGGAGATAAGCTCAAACCTTTTCTTGAAGAGTCAAAGTCCATCTCGGGAACACTAGTTGCTATTCATATTTTGTGTATGTTGGTTTAACATTTTGACCTCATACATTTAGACAAGATTATACTATGCTAGTTATGCATTGGATACCTTGAGACCTTGGTCTTTTATACCCTGGTACATAATATCCATATGCCATATCAAACATAAGGATTGCATTTCTCTACTTTTTGAGCAATTATTTCAAAGTTGTCATATCATCTATCTATTCCGTCATAATCCTATGTAGTACTCAACTGGATCAATCATTTCTTTCATCTTCATTTTTTCATCTTCTAAATTATCTTGATTTCTCTCATCCAACCACCATTTTCTTCATGTCCACCTTGTTTCTATCCTTTCATCTTATTGCAAACCAACCCAACCCTTCCTAGTTAGCCTGGCTTACCTCTCAAGGGGGCATCACCTGCCAGTTACACTGGGGCATAACCTTGCTTACCGAGCGAATCATCGTATCTTCTTTGACACAATATTCTAACGAACATTGTATCAAAGAGGGGCAAAATGTAGACACCCAAAATTGACTTAATTATCATTAGTATCAAAATATCGTATTATCTATCATCTACATTTGTCTAACACACTTGAGTAATTTCTCTATTATCTCTAAATCGCCTATTTCTTCTATTAATTAAATAAATTCAAATTTATTTAATTAATTCATTATCTATTTTCTTCTATTTTCTCTAATCTATAAATAAATAATCTTTAATTATTTAATTATCTTTCTATTCTATCTATTTTAATTAAATAAATCCTATTTATTTAATTAAAATTCCATCTAAATCCTATTTCTATCCCACTTTCCAATTAATTAAATAAATTTTATTTATTTAATTAATTTCCACATCATATCCCAATCCTATCCTAATCATCTTTCCAATTAATTAAATAAATTTTATTTATTTATTTAATTTCCCTTATTTATTTTATCATTTATCTTCATCTTTCATTATATGCCGACATGTGTGCGTCTTTCATTTCAAACATGTGTGGTAGTACTTTTTATGTACACTATCACACTTAAATTTATTAAATAAGGGTTTTTGTGTACACAATCACGCATGTGCCTTATTCTTTTCTTTCCACTTGTCATCTACACATTCACCTAGGATTATCAATTCATCTCAATCGTTCACATAGCCACCAAATCTCTACCATTAATTGATTTTGGTTGAGTGTTATATATACACCCACTCATTCTTATTTTTCTTATCTTAACATATAGCGTCTACATTATCATCCTGAGCATATTGAGCATTTGAACTTCCATTGCATCCATTGAGCATATTATCACTATCATCCATCCATCATAGCAGATTTAACCTTCATGATTGTTCATTGTTGAGAAGCAATCTACTTCACAAACAAGGAATCATACAATCTAGGTGATCTTGTTCTTGAATTGCATGCATTGATTTCACTTGGATTAGATTCTTTGATGGTGGTAGGATTAGGTTTTTATTTACATGCTTGATCTTATTAACCTAATTTTTACCTATCCACAGTTTGTAGTTGCTATGTTTAAAGTTTGAGCCTTCGGTGTGAAGATTTGAGTGAGTTTTGTTCGCCAGAGTAAAAATTATTTTTCTAAATATTCAATGGTGACATGTAGAATGTATTATGCTTTGCATTTCTTCGTATTTAAGTTTTATAGTATGTGGTTCTAAGATTAAGTTTAGAATGATGTTATGTGCCTTTAGTTGAAGTGGTTCGTGATTTGATGCTCTGCAAGCTATATTTCCTTTATGACAGTGGCTGACCGTAATGTTTAAGTGCTCCAAGTTGAAGAATATTCTGGATAGAGTGTTTGGGGGTTATGCAGAAGTTCTTGGTGATTGTAACATGATTGTGGATGTCTCTAGATCATGTTCCTACTTTCTAATTGGTCCACAAAGTATAATTCAGATCGTGGATGAAGTGTGTTCCTAAAGGTCTTAGTGTTAACACCAATTTTGGTTGACCTGGTTATTTTCACTACTTGTAATTATGCTTTGGAGTTTGTGATAGCATGGGAGATTTCATTTGAGGCCTAGCTAAGGCATGGTGTGGTCTGAATCTATTCTTTTCCTTCACAAATCTATTCAGGTCCAGACCTATTCTAGTGTATGTATGTATGCCGACCTTGGAGATTGTTCCAATTGTTGGTGATTGTAATGTTGACCTTGATGTACATTCCAAGGTTGATGAATTCTATAAATACATGTAACAAAGTCATGATTAAGGTATGATGTTGTGATAATACAAAGATAAGTGTAAAAAGGTAGAAAAGAAGAAGAATCAGTGTGCTTCAATGGAACTGAACCCTGGCATTGCGTAGATGCTACTATATCAGTTCACCAACTCGACAGTGAGCCAAAACCTTGGCAGTGAGCCTTGTTATAAATTTTGATATATCATTTATACTGTGAGTTAATCCTCACCGTGGTTTTTCCCTCATTGGGTTTTTCACGTAAAAATCTAATGTCTCATATGTTGAATGTGCTTAATTTTATGATTTCATGCTTTCATGGTTAAATCATAATAACAATGATGAAGTGGTTGATGTATTGATGCTTTAAAGAAGTTAAGTTTTGGTGACAACTAATTCATCCCCCCTCTTAGTTATCTTATGCATTTAAACAATTGGTATTAGTGAGAGGATGCCTTGGAAGAAATCCTAACAGCTTAAGGTAGATCCGAGATGGCGTACAAGGAGTCTCCGTAGTTTGATGGAACAAACTATGCTCTTTGGAAGGTATGGATGAAAAATCATCTCATTTCTCTTGGTTATAGTTTTTGGAAGATGGCAGATGCAAAGTATACTATTCCTCAAAATGGTCCATCATCTGAAGATGAAGTCAAATAGTATCAGTTAAATGGAAAGGCTAGAGATGCTCTGTTAAATGCTTTATCCAACACTAAGTTAGTGAAAGTTATGGATCTGGAAACTGCTCATGAGATTTGGGTTAAGTTGAAAAATTTATATGAAGGAGATGATTCTATAAAGAGTGTCAAATTAAGAAACCTAAAGACGGGGTATGAAGCTCTGAAGATGAGTGAAGATGAGAACATAACAATCTACATGCAAAAAGTTGATGAAATTGTCAATAGAATCAAAGGTCTTGGAGGAACTATTAATGAGGATGAGGTTGTGCTGAAGATTCTTAGGTCATTTCCTAAATCCTATAGTCACAAGGTGTCTGCAATTGAAGAACTTATGAGTGTGAACAAGATTACAAAGGATCAGTTGCTTGGAAAGTTCATTGCATTTGAGATGAGAGAGTTTGGTGATGCTCTACCGAAGACTAAGACTACTTTCAAAGCTAGTACTTCAAAGAAGACCTCAAGATCTAAGAAGTATTTTGTGGAACTAGACGATGGCCTTGATGAGATTGAAGCCAACGTTGTGGATAGAATGCAAAGAGGTACTGGTAATTTCAAAGGTAAATTACCATTCAAGTGCTTTACTTGTGGTAAGATTGGTCACTATGCCTCCAGGTGTTCGAAGAGAAATAAGAGAGGCAAGAAGAAATTTGAAAGTAGACCTAGGATCATAAAGAAATGCTATTATGTTAGAGATGATGATGATGGTGGTGTAACAGATGATGAGTCTAATGATACTAGTGCAAATGAATACTTGTTTATTTCTATCAAGGAAGAACCTGTATCTACTAATCCTGCTAGTTGTGTGAAGGAATAAAAACTAGTGGAATAGAGTGCTTTGTCTATATGCTAGGTTGAGAAAGATAAAGATGAATGGATTATTGATAGTGGATGTTCACATCACATGATCGGTGCTAAAAGTAAGTTTGTAAGTTTGGAAAAGTATGATGGAGGACTAGTTAGGTTTGGAGATAATACAACTGGTAAGATTTGTGGAAGAGGATCTATCTCTTTTGATGGGAAACACAATATAGATGATCTTTATATGTGATGGGTTTAAAGCATAATCTTTTAAGTGTTGGTCAGATGTGTGATAAAGGGTATGATCTAAGTTTCAAGGATAATTGATACAAGATCATGGAAATCTCCAGAACAGTGATTGCAACTATTAAGAAGACTAAAGGGAATGTTTATCATGAGGAACTAATGATTATTGTTTGTTGGCTTAGATAGATGAGAGTTGGTTGTGGCACAAAAGGATGTGTCATATCAATTTTGACAACCTGGTGAAGATAAGTTCAGTACAAGATGTGAGAGATCTGCCTAGACTTGTGAAGCCTACTAATATTATTTGCAATGAATGTCAATTGGGTAAATAGACAAGGACAAGTTTCAAGAGTAAAGAAAAATTTTCTACTAGATTGCTTGAGCTAGTGCATACAGATTTGTGTGGTCCTACAAGATTAAGAAGTTTGCAAGGAGACAGGTACTTTATGTTTCTTATTGATGATTATTCTAGAATGACTTGGGTCACTTTTTTAAAGGATGAATTAGAGGCCCTAGAAAAGTTCAAAGCTTTCAAGGCGATGGTTGAGAATGAGTTAGAATTGAGGATCAAATGCTTAAGGACTAATAGAGGAGGTGAGTTTACATCAAATGAATTGAATATTTTGTATGAAGAACATGGGATAAAGAGATAGTTATCTACTCCTAGGACTCCTCAACATAATGGAGTTGTTGAAATAAAGAACAAAATAGTTCAAGAGGTAGCTTGGTCTATGATGAAGGAGGCAAACCTACCAGAAGTATATTGGAGAGAAGCTATACATACTATTGTCTACATTCAAAATAGAGTTCATGTCAAAGGTAATGGTACTAAAACTCCTTATGAATTGTGGTATGGAAGAGTTCCTACAGTGAAATATTTCAAAGTTTCTAGAAGCAAATGTTATATCAGAAGAGAAGAAGAGTTAGGAAAGTTTGATGCTAGGTGTGATGAAGGTTTGCTTGGATACTCTACTAAGAGTAAGGCCTACTAGTGCTACAATAAGAGATTGAACAAAATCATTAAGAGTACTAATGTGAAAGTTGATGAAGACAGGGAAAGAATATTAGATTTGAGTGGCTATGAATCAGATGAACCTGTTGTTACAGTAAATGAAGAAAAAGTTGAACAAAAAGACAGTTAAGTTGAAGAAGAAAAGGCTTCAAAAAGTGTTGCTAAGACTCCCAGGTATGTAAGGATTAATCATTCTGAGGATCAGATTATTGGTGACAAAAGAAAAGGGGTATTGACAAGGAAAAGAGCTGCAAAGGAACAGGTCAATTACTATTTACTTTCAAAGATTGAACCTAAAACTGTAAGTGAAGCCTGCAAAGATGAAAATTGGGTAAAGGCTATGAAATAAGAACTAATGTAGATAGAGAAGAATCAAACTTAGGAATTGGTTCCTAGACCTGCTCATAAGAACGCGATTGGAACTAAATGGGTTTTTAGAAACAAAGCAAGACTGGTATGCAAAGGATATTCTCAGGTTGAAGGCATAGATTTTGAGGAGACTTATGCTCCTGTGGCAAGGATTGAAGCAATAAGAATGTTCTTGGCATTTGCAACACACAAAGATTTCAAAGTGTACCAAATGGATGTCAAGTCTGCATTCTTGAATGGAGAGCTAGAAGAAGAGGTCTACATTGAACAACCAGAAGGATTTCAATCATCAGACCAAGGTGACGTGGTGTACAAATTAAAGAAAGCCTCTTATGGACTAAAGCAAGCTCCTAGAGCCTGGTATTCAAGGTTGGACAAGTATTTGTTGCAATTAGGGTTCAGTAAAGGTACTGCAGACAGTAATCTCTATTTCAAAATCAATGAGGATCAAATTATGATTGTTGTAGTCTTTATTGATGATATTATCTTTGGATGAAATGAAGGTATGTGTAAGAAATTTGTAGAGGAAATGCAAAAGGAGTTTGAGATGTCTATGTTTGGTGAAATGAATTTCTTTCTAGGACTGCAGATTACTCAATCAGAAAAAGAAATTTTCATTTCTCAGTCCAAGTATGTGAAAGAGTTATTGAAGAAGTTTAGAATGGAGGATTCTAAGACAATATGTACCCCTATGGTAACTGGTTGCAAGATGAGAAAGAATGATGAATCACCTAAGGCTGATTAGAAAAAGTATAGGTCTATGATTGGAGGACTACTTTATCTAACCTATACCAGACCAGATGTAATGCATACAGTTTGTCTTGTTGCAAGATTTCAAGAAGATCCTAGAGAGTCTCATGTGATGGCAGTTAAGAGGATAATGAGATATTTAAAAGGCACTTCAGACTATGGATTCTAGTATCCTAAAGATATTGACTTCACTTTTAGTGCTTATATAGATGCAGATTGGGCTGGATATTTTGATGACAGAAAAAGTAAAAGTGGAGGTGCTTTCTTCTTGGTTAATAGATTGGTTTCATGGTTGAGAAAGAAGCAAGATTCAATTTATTTGTCTACTATAGAAGAAGAATATATTGTTGCAACATGTTGTTGTACTCAAGTACTATGGATGAAGCAAACATTGAAGGATATAAGAGTTGTGTATGGAGAACTAATTTCAATCTTTTGTGACAATACAAGTGCTATAAACATTTCAAAGAATCCAATGATGCACTCAAGAACAAAGCATATATCAATAAGGTATCACTTTCTGAGAAAAAAGGTAATAGAGAAAGAAGTAAAGATGGAATATGTGTCTACAAAGGATCAGATTGTAGATATTTTCACAAAGCCTCTGCCTAAGGACACTTTTGAGTATCTCAAGGAGAAGTTAGGGGTTATTACCCCTCCTGCTCTAATCTAAGATGCATAGAAAGTGCATTAGTCTAGTGGTGTTGATAGTCTCACCTTTTGATTTGGATTGATGTTTTGAAGGCTACCTCTCAAGGGGAGTAGGTAGATGTTGTTGATATGAGTTCTTGATAAAGAGCAGTAAGTGTTGTAGTGTTGCTGACAGGGGAGTAGTACAGTGTTAGTAAGATCTGAATTGAACCTTGATGAGTAAAGAGGAAGGTCTGGCACCCTTTTCCATTGATGTCAAAGGGGGAGAGAAGTTCATGTGAAAAAATTAAGGAGAGAGATTCTGAGAAAGTTGATGCCAGAGAAAGCATAAAGTAAGGGGGAGCAAAGAAGCAAAGCAAGTTTGTGTTGATGGTTTTTCACATCATGTGTTGCCATCAATGGCAAAGGTGGAGATTGTTGCACATATGAGTAGTAAGTGTTGTCATTGATGTCAACACCTAAGGTTAGCATCTAAGGAAGTTATTTGGATGAGTTTGAGCAAGTGTTTGAGAAGTCAGTGTGATTGCAGAACTGTTATATCTCACAAAATAGTGCAGTGTTTTGCTCCACATATCATGTAGATTGAATATATTTGTTTGTGGATTAGAGGTTATGTTAAGGGATGTTTGTAGTTGCTATTTTTCAAGTTTGAGCCTCTGGTGTGAAGATTTGAGTGAGTTCTGTTCACCAGAGTAAAAACTATTTTCTGAGTATTCAATGGTGACATGGAGAATGTACTATGCTCTGCATTTATTTGCATTTAAGTTTTATAGTCTATGGTTTTGAGATTAATTTTGGAATGATGTTATATGCATTTAGTTGAAGTGGTTCATGATTTGGTGCTCTGCAAGCTATCTTTCCTTTATGACAGTGATTGACAGTAATGTTTAAGTGCTCCAGTTTGAAGAATCTTTTGGATAAAGTGTTTGGGGGTTATGCAGAAGTTCTTGGTGATTGTAATGCTCTTGTGGATGTCTCTAGATCATGTTTCTACTTTCTGATTCGTCCACAAAGTATAATTTGGATTGTGGATGAAGCATGTTCCTAAAGGTCTTAGTGTTAACATCAGTTTTGACTGACCTGGTTGTTTCACTACTTGCAATTATGCTTTGGAGTTTGTGATAGCATATTGTTGTGTGGGAGATTGCATTTGAGTCCTAGATAAGGTATGGTGTGGTCTACATCCATTCTTTTCCTTCACAAATTTGTTTAGGTCCAGACCTATTCTAATGTATATATGTATGTTGACCTTGGAGATTATTCCAATGGTTGATGACTGTAATGTTGACCTTGATGTACATTCCAAGGTTGATGAATTGTATAAATACATGTAACAAAGTCACAATTAAGGTATGACATTGCGATAATGTGAAGATAAGTGTAAAAAGGAAGAAAAGAAGAAGAATCAGTGTGCTTCAATGGAACTGAACCCTGGCATTGTATAGATGCTACTATCTAAGTTCACCAACTCAATGGTGAGCCAAAACCTTAGCAGTGAGCCTCTTCTCTTGGTAATGCGCCTCTTCCTTTTGCAGTGAGCGAGCCCTAAAGCAGTGAGCATTGTTATAAATTTTGATATATCATTTATACTATGAGTTAATCCTCACCATGGTTTTTCCCTCATTGGGTTTTCCACATAAAAATCTGGTGTGTCATATGTTGAATGTGTGAATGTGTGAATGTGCTTAAGTTTATGATTTTATGCTTTCATGGTTAAATCATAATAATAGTGATGAAGTGGTTGATATATTGATGCTTTAAAGAAGTTAAGTTTTGGTGACAAGTGATTCACCCCCCCTCTCAGTTGTCTTGTGCATTTCAACAAAACATAGTTTAATCTAGGGGTTAATTTGAGATTCCTTTTTCTTTTCTTTGATCATAATAGTATTGCATCTTGTGTGATTAGTGTAGTTGCACTTAGTTTAAGCTAGGGGCTTAAATGAACAAGTGTTTTACATGTTTTTGAGGTGATAGGTGTATGCTCTCCCCTTGTACAAAACTTGGGTGACCAAAAACTAGACCCATCTCTTTTTACTTTTTATTTATCCCCAACAAAATCCCTAGAAAGTATCCTTTCTTCACTTTGTGGATTATGGATATGATCTTTTGGTTTTGTCCCTAGAAGGGCCTACCTTTTAGAGTGCATTTTCTCCAAGAGGGGATGACCCTAAGTAGATTTTCCCTTTGGACCGCTATACAAATTGGTCAAGGTGAAAGCCAAGTCCTAACCAACATTAGCCTTTGCCATACAATTCCAATTTGAAAGGAGGCGTACTAATACTTTTGTGAAAGAAATTTTGCATTTGTGTAGGGTATATTACACTCCTAGTAAAGTTGGTTAAAGATTTTAGTGGCTTGTCGGATGCTCACAAGGCATTGGTCCCCCAAAAGGCAACTAGAAGCCTCATAGTTAGAGACTACCTGATCTACCTCTGAACATTATGATAATTTTTAGTGCAAGGGTATTTCACCCCAAGATACTCACCATAAGGCTCCCTTGAGATGAGATAGAAATCTCTGGTTTAGCATAAGCTACTTGTAGCTTTCTGGGGAAAGAGTGATTGGGTCATCCTTCCAGTCCTGGAGGTCCCTATCTATCCTCTCTCACAAAGACAAAAAGTGTACACATCCATAGTAGATGTGATGACATTTGAGTCAATGAAGATTCCAACTGAGGGCTAATGTATTGCAATGAAGTCGTGTCCTTAGGTATAAAAAGTTCTTGACTTGTCTTCAAATTGTGTTATACCCATGAAAATTTGAGATTTTTGTGAGCCTTGAACATACACTCATTATTACAAATTGCCATTGTGTTTACTGTATATTATGTCTTCTTGTCAAAAACAAAGAAAAATCATCCCAAAAATAGTACTTTACTTAGGAAAATGAACCAAAAACAAACTGAAATTGATCAAACACAGTCACTAACATAGAGTTGCACATACAATCACTATTTTTGCACATACAATCATTGTTCATGTGCATCTGATCTTTCTGTGCATATACCCTTTGTTTCTATGCATGTAATCATTATTTATGTGCACTTGATCCTATGCATATGCCCTCTATTTCTGTGCATATAAACATTGTTCCTACACATTTGATCCTACGCATACACAATAGAGGACACTTCTTGAGGTCTTGAGCAATAAACAAAATAGATTTGGATACCCTTTTCATCATAGCTTTCATTTTAGGAATCATACAAACCATACAAAGATATATTGCATCCATTTTAAAACATTCACACTTACCTCTCACACTTTACTTCCCAAAAACAAAAAAACAAGATTTTCACAAAGTGTTTTTGAGATCTTATCAACAACAATTTAGTTAGTTCCCCTCTATCAGGATTTATCATCCTTTATCTAGGAGCTATACTAAAAATCTTGACAAAGTTAGTCTCCATAATAGTGGTATACATCATCTCTATTGACTTACTTTGGATCACCCTTTGATAGCGATTTATCATATCTCAAGATTACTATTTAAACAAGATCAAAAAACACTTTAGAAATCTTACCATCAACACTTCAAATCTGGTCATATCATCTTTCACCCAAACTACACTGCATCAAAGTCATCACTTATATCTACACATCTTACATTCAACATCATTCATATAAACTTTGTATGGTTGAGACTAGGGCTCAAAAGAAAAAATGAAAAAGAAATGGATTCATTAAATGGTAGCCAATATCCTTCTAGTGACGAAGAAGAAGAAATCTCCCAAGAACAAGTTGAGGAGGCTCAACAAGACCCAAGGTTTCAAAAACTAATGGACAAAGTAGGAGCTATACTAAAATTATTGACAAAGTTAGTCTCCATCATAGTGATATCCATCATCTCTATTGACTTACTTTGGATCACCCTTTGATAGCTATTTTTGTAGCTCAAGATTACTAATTAAACAAGATCAAAAAAATACTTTAGAAATCTTACCATCAACACTTCAAATCTGGTCATATCATCTTTCACCCAAACTACACTTCATCAAATTCATCACTTATATCTACACATCTTACATTCAACATCATTCATATAAATTGTGTATGGTTGAGACTAGGGATCAAAAGAAAAGATGAAAAAAAATAGATTCATTAAATGGTAGCCAATATCCTAATAGTGACAAAGAAGAAGAAATCTCCCAAGAACAAGTTGAGGAGGCTCAACAAGACCCAATGTTTCAAAAACTAATGGACAAAGTCATAACAATAGATCCACACAAATATTTCCTTATGCTTGCACAACAAGGAGCAAAATTACCTCCCAATTTTGACATTGCCAAATTGAGAGAAACAATTCAAACAAATGAAATTGAAACTCCTAAGAACAAGGAAACTAAGAATGTGACAAATCCATTATATGTACTCACTTAACAAATCCAAGCTTTGCAACAGCAATTTATAGATTTACAAATTGGATCCTCAACAAAATGTTATTTATTAGAGGACATATCTCCCTATCCTTTTGATAAAGGCTTGGTTATGAAACCTTTTCCTTCCAATTTCAAAGTACCCAAATTTGACAAATATAGGGGAAAAGGTGATCCTCGTGACCATATTAGGGAATTTAGTGTTGCATGTTTATAAGTTGCTCATAATGATGCATATCTAATGCAACTCCTTCCACGTAGCTTAGGAGGTCAAGCCATGGAATGGTTCTCATGTCTACCTCCTGGAATTTGTACATTTAATGAACTAGTAGACAAATTTTTGGCTCACTTCTCTTATAACATTGAATAAACAAAACAGTGGAGAATCCTTCGCTACTTTCTTACAAAGATGGAGACAACTTGCAAGCAAATGTCCAAATCACATCCCTAAAAAATAAATGATAGAAATGTTTGTCCACAATTTAAACACGGAATTAAGCTATCAACTTCAAATCCAATGTCCCACTTCTTTTAGTAAGGTTATTGAGATGGAATTACTCATAGAAAAAGCAATAATTAGCCAAATGAAAAATTAAGATCTATAAGGATGTTACTAGTTTAAACAACAACAGTGACAAATCCAGGTTTTGGACCAAAAATAAGAACATTGTGAATGATGGGGTTGTAGATGCCAAACATGTTAAACCAACACAACCCATCTTAAATTTATCAAGTCCACAAAATAATGCTTATTCAAACAAACCAACCGCTAATGAACCTAGACCAACAAACTTCAATCCTCCCCGCAGAAGATTTATACCATTGGGAGAATCCATTGAATCTTCCTTAAGGAAACTTATTACAAATAATCTCATAACACTTCCTATAGAAAGAGAATACGAACCCAAATTTAAACCCTCATAGTGGAAAGACTCTGATTATTGTGAGTTTCATAGAAGCAAAGGTCACAAAACAAATGATTGTCAAAGATTGAAAAACACAATTCAAGACTTAATAGACAAAGGAGATATATCGATTAATGGTCATACATCCAATGAAGAACATGTGGCATTTAAGAATCGACTTCCTAACTACTAGAAGGGAAGTCCCTCAAAAACAAGCAATAACGGTGGTAATAATGCTAATTACATGAAAGTATATTATGAGTACACCATTAATCACATATCTGAATTTCACTCACATGTAAATGTGATTAACATTAACAAGCCTGATTGTAATGTTACTACCCATCAAGGAAAGATTACTCTTCAAGGGGTTCCACCCAAGCCATCTTCCATATCAAATCAATACAATGTCTTAGACCAACTCAAAAAGACACCCGCACACATATCCATATTAGAGATTTTGCATCTTTTGGCATGTCACAAAGCTATCTTAGAAAAGGCTCTATTAGAAACTACCATACTCACAAATCTAGACCAAGAGTAGTTTCAAGCCATGGTAGGACATCTCACCATGCCTCATTTCCTATCTTTCACTAAAAAGGATAATATGGCCATTAACAAACCACATAATGCATCTCTTCACATTGAAGTACTTATTCACAAGCATAGAATCAAACGAGTCCTTATACATGGAGGAGCTAGTTTAAATATATGTAGCTTAAAATTAATCCTTGCATTGGGGTTTTCTAAAAATGTTGTAGATTCAAAGAAGAAAATCACTATTAAAGCATATGATGAAGAGGAAAGAGCCTCTAAAGGATCTATTGTCTTACCCATAAGAGTTCGACCAATTGAAAAAGATGTGATTTGTCAAGTCCTTGACATGGATTTAGCCTATAATATTCTCCTTGGATGCCCTTGGATTCATGCAATGAAAGTCGTACCATCTACTTATCATCAATGCATAAAATTTCCATACAATGGTCAAGAGATTACAATCCAAGGTGATCCCAATCCCTTTCAATATTGCAATACCATAAAACCTAAACCTGAAGTCATTATACCCACTAACCATGTAGCCTCATCATCTATATCTCATATTTATATAAGCTCATTAGCCTCTACATCCAAATATGTTGAAATTAAAGTCAAGATCAAGAACAAAGGTGTTGGAGAGTATTCCATTGAACAATCCTTTTGTATCGCACAATTACCCCTTTCACCCAAATCCTATGGCAAACCATCCATGTACAAACAACAGGCATTGAAGCATCTTGTGTTGCAAGTATGTGCCTAATCAGTGTTGTCATTGATGTTAACATATTCTTGTTGTCATTGGTGTCAACTATATCTTATTCTATTACTTATTTAGAAGACTTATATGTTGAGTATATTGAGAAAATTAGCTTCTCTAGAAGAAACTAGTGACCTACAAAGAAGTGTAGTCTAGACAGTGAGTTGTATGCTAAAGAATAGTTTGTTAAACTGCTCCACATTTACTTTTGTTTGAAGTTCATGGTCTGTGGATTGGAAGTAAGTTAGAGGTATGACTAAGGATTCTATATTCTAGGTTTGAAGCCTCTGCATGAAGATCTGAGTGAGTTGTGTTCACCAGAGTGAAACCTGCTTTTTCTATAAGTTTGGTTGGGACAGGAAGAAAGTATTCTTCTCCACATTCCTCTGCAATAAAGTATTTTTCTCTACAGTTCTAGAGGGAAGTCTGGGATGATGATAAGTGCCTATAGTTGCAATGGTTTGTGGTTTGGTGGTCCGCAAGCTATCTTTCTTTTATGATAGTTGAAGACAGTGAAGCTCATGTGTTCCGGTGAGAAGATTCCTATGGATTAAGTAGTTAAGGTTTGTGTGGTTGCTCCTAATGATTATAGTGTGCTTGTGGATATCTCCTAATCACGTTCCTATCTGGACTTTGGTCTGCATTAAGAAATTGAGATTGTGTTTGAAGATTGTTCTCAAATAATGTAATGTGTAACCAGTCTTGGCCGACTTGGTTAATCCCATTGATTGCGAAGATCTCTAGAAGTTTGTGGAAGTGTGTTGTGGTGTGGAAGATCAAGTTTGAGTCCCAGCTAAGGCATGGCATGATCTACATTTCATTCCCTTTGCATAATGTTGCAATAGGTTAGAACCTATTTTATAAATGTTTGTAATACTAACCTTGGAGATTGTTCCAATGGTTGATGATTGTGATGCCGACCTTGATTATCATTCCAAGGTTGATGTAGTGTATAAGTACTTGTAGTTGAGTCGTGGAAAAAGTGTCCTTGAGCAGAAATGAAAAGATATTAAGAAAGGTCCAAAAGGCATAGTAGAGAAGAGGCAGAGGAAAGAAGAGGAAGAGAAGAGCAGAGGAAGAGTAGAGTAGGGGAATTATTATACTTCAGTCACAAATATAGAAAGGTGTTGATCATGGCAGTGAGTCTGGCAGTAAGTCGCCAGTAGCGTTTAACAGCCCTTATTGTAATCTTGCTAGGTTTAGGGTTGAGGCAGTGAGCTTGCTAGACCTAGTTGTTCTTCATGGCAATAAGCCAGTATGTTTAGGCCCATGGAGTGACCAAGCCTGAACATCATTATTTCAAGATTGCAATATATATTGAGAGTTAATCCTCTCTATGGTTTTTCCCCACCTTGGGGTTTTTCACGTAAATCTAGTGTCTCTTGTGTTTGATGTTGTATCTGTGGTTAAGTTTCTGATTTCATGCACTCATTGTTAAATCATAATAATTGTGGATAAGTGATGAATGTTTAATTGTAGAAAGTGTTAAAGTTTTTGTGACAACTGATTCACCCCCCCTCTCAGTTGTCTGGTGCATATCAACAATTGGTATCAGAGCCACGTCCCTTTGGAAAGAGTCTAACAACTTGAGGGAGATCCTAATGGAAAGAAAATAGACACTCTTTGATGCACCTGAATGCTCATCAAGAATAGATTGTCGAAGGAAATGATTCACGAAGTATAGAATGTCAATCATCAAAGATGCTCTGAAGCTTGTACCAGTGATGAAGACTATTGGGTTATTGATAGTAGCTACTCAAACCACATGACTGGTGACAGATGTAAGTTTGTTAGTCTGGAAGAATACAATGAAGGGCTAGTCAAGTTCGGAGATGACTGCACTACTGAAGTTTGCAGAATAGGATCGACAAATTTTGGCAATAGACAAATTTCTAAAGATGTTCTTTATATAAAATGTTTGAAACAAAATCTCTTAAGTGTCGGACAATTATGCAGGAAGGGATTCAAGTTTGTGTTTGAAAATGATTCTCTTGAAATCAAATAAAAATCTAGAGCTACAATAGCAATTGCAAAAAGAACAGAAAAGAATCTCTATCATCTCAGAAAAATGACTTTCTTGGATACACATCTCAGACCAATAAAAGTTGGGTTTGGCATAGAAGACTTTTCCATACAACCCTTAATGATTTAACAAACTTGGTTTACATTGTGAAAGACCTACCAGAGATTGATTATTCAAGCAACAGTAGTTGCAGGAAATGCCAAAGATTGTCAAGAAAAGCATGGCAAGATAAAGAAATATCCTCCACTAAACAATTGGAATTGATTCATGCAAACTTTTGTGGTCCTACAAGAATACCAAGCCTCCATGATCATAGGTACTTTATGTTTTTTATTGATTATTTTTCTAGAATGACTTGGGTCAGTTTCTTAACGGATAAAATAGAGATTCTAGAGGCACTCAAATTTTTTAAAGAAACCCTTGAAAATGAGCTAAGCATGGACATCAAAGGCCTGAGAATTGGAAAAGAAGAAATTATCTCCAATGATTTCAATATATTTTGTGAAACCTATGGGATAGAAAAATAGCTCTCTACAAAAATTAAGATAATGGAAGAAGCAAGTAGAACTATTTAGGAGAATGCAAAATTAATGATGGAAGAAGAAAATTTACCAAATGTATTTTGGAAGGAGGCAATTCAAACCACTGTCTATACATTAAACAGAGTTTAGGTAACAACCAAAGAAGGAAAGACCCTTGTTGAGTTATGGTGTGGATCAATACCCACTGTGAAATATTTTAAAATCTTTGGAAGCAAATGCCTCATCAGAATGGAAACGAAAATGCTAGGTATGAGGAAAGCATTTTTCTTAGATACTCATCCTGGACCAGAGCCTACTAGTGTTACAACAATAGATTGGGAAGGATTGTGGAAAGTACAAATGTTAAGGTTATTGAGAACATCTAGGAGAATTTAGTCTCAACCAACAAGGATTTGCAAATTGAAGAACAAGAAGGTTCCCAGGCCACCAAATGTGATCACAAAGCTGTTGTGAATCAAATGAATATGTGCTTAATTGCCAGTGGTGATAGAGATAACTCAAGAACTGTAGATGAAGACATGGATTTGAAAGAAGATTTAAGAAGGCAAATCAGGTAGTTACAACAAACTCTAAAAGAGAACAATGAAGAAAAGAAAAAAATTGAGAACTATCTAAAAGACAAAATTAAAGACTGCATGAAGCTTGAAGAAGAAGTTGAAGACTTGAAAGATGATCTGAAACATGTACGAGCTCAAAGAGATCAATTCAGTGTGAGTGCTGCCAGATATGATAGCTAGTAGCAAAACAGAAAGATGACAATGATAAAGAAGGCATAAAATTTGGAAAAGACAAAGGATTCAGAATAAGTCAAGAAGAGGACAAGATTAGATGGACTCAGAATCAAAGAAGCAGAAGACTATCAATTAGACAGCCAAACACTCAAAGGTACTCTTCTTTCAATGGTTACTGCAATTTATGTAACAAATTTGGTCACAAGGCTAATTGGTGTAGAAATAGGGTGAATCAAAATACCCCATCATTCTCTAGTTAGAATTCTATTAGATGCTATGCTTGCCATAGAATGGGACATAGAGCTAATGAGTGTAGAAGCCAAGTGATAAAAAGGCTATGGGACAAATAGGACAATGGAATCCTTCAGTGGCTATTGTTATGCATACAATAATTTTAGGCATAAGGCTAACCTAGGCACGTCAAGGATAAATGGAAGAAACATTGATTAGAAAAATACTATGTGCTTCAATTGCAACAAGCCTGGACATATTGCAAAATACTGCAGAAACAATAAGAAGGATAACCAATCAGAATCAAGGGAACTGGTTGAAAAAGTTGATCTAGAAAAAATCAAGGAAGAGAAGAACAAGGTTTGGGTTAGGAATGAAACAAATGAAGGAAGAGATGAGTCTGCTCCAGGCTCCAGAGTAGCTACTTCCTCTGAGAAGTATATTTTGAGTCATGGCTCAAGGGGAGCCATATTGAAGATTGTAAATCCCTCAGCCAGATAGTTAGTGCTAGGATCCGCAACAAAGGTACACGTTGTGGTAGTCTACTTGGAAGGGTTCTGATTCAGAAAACTAAAATGACTAAGTATGAGCAGTATACAAAGTAAGTGACAGAAATTGGATTAGTATGCCTCTATAGTTGAAGATCATTATATAAATATCTAGTGAATGTATTTTCTAGTGTTCAAATTCTAAAGTCACATGGTGAATTGTCTAAGTCCAAATGAATAAAGTTAAGCCTGAGACAGTGTAAAGCATATGAGTATTTTGGTCCGCATTCTTTAGCTATTGATAATTTTGAATTGTAATTTTGAAGGTATGTTAAGAAGTCAATGATAATTGTTGGATATAAATTATAGAGTCTCATTTGGTCCACACTGGGAGTTATGATGTGATAGATGAATTGGTCAAGTATGTACTTAAGGGACAAGCCGACAGGTCATGAATTTTGGCTAAGTATCTAACTAATAAAATCTAGTGACAAGGCTCTGGTATTTTGGTCCTCTTGGGTCTGCTATTGAAGATAATGCTCTGCAGTTCTGGCATATGGTTTTTGATTAGTGATTATTCGCTTGAGATTAATGAGCAACAGAAGTTCAGGATTATTTTCAGTATAGAGCAGTTTTCTTTGGAAATAGATGAGGTATGCAAGGATAAGTTTTCAAGCAATGCTCCAGTGGCACAAATGGAGACTATTAAGTTGGCTCTAGATTTTGTAACACATAAGGACTTCAAATCAGATGTGAAGTACCCCTGCTTGAATGTTGGATTGAAGAAGACATTGTTTCAACTAGACTGATGATAAGGGAAGCTTGCAGAAGAAAACTTATAGACAGAATCAAGTCTGAAGCTTTGAGAAGACAAGATATGTTATTCCAGAAGTGATAGCATGTGAAGGTTCTAATATGAACTAGATACGGTCTGATGGGTACTCCTAAGGGGGAGTAGTTAGAGCAATAAAAGGAAAAGGTGTAGCAGTGCAGGTAGTAATTAGAGATGGTTGTTTAAGTCAAGAGGATTATGAAGTTACCTCTCAGGGGAAGCAAGTAGATGATGCTGATATGAGTTTCTGATAAAGAACAGTAAGTATTGCAGTACTGCTAATAAAGGAAACAGTGCAGTAGCAGCAAGATCCTAAGTTAAGAATTGACAACCAAAAGGGAGAGAACTTCACATGAAAATCCAAAGTTGTAGTCAGGAAAAGCATCAAGTAAAGGGGAGCACTCAGTTGAAGAAAGTTCAGAATAGAGATTGGATCAGAGTAGAAGAGTGCAAGTATGTGTCGTTTGCCATTGATGTCAAAGTGGGAGAGAAGTCATGTGAAAAACTTAGAGTGTAGATGTGTAAGAGAAAGGGGGAGAATTTTGGAGAAAGAAAGAGTGCATGTGTGTAAAGAGAAAGGGGGAGAATCTTGTCATGATGGCGGTTGCAGTTTTTCACATCATATGTTGCCATCAATGACAAAGGGGGAGATTGTTGCAAGTATGTGCCTAATCAGTGTTGTCATTGATGTCAACATATTCTTGTTGTCATTGGTGTCAAATGTATCTTATTCTATTACTTGTTTAGAAGACTTGTATGTTGAGGATATTGAGAAAATTAGCCTCTTCGGAAGAAACTAGTGAGCTACAGAGAAGTGCAGTATAGATAGTGAGTTGTATGCTAAAGAACAATCCGGTAAACTGCTCCACATTTACTTCTGTTTGAAGTTTGTGGTTTATGGATTGGAAGTAAGTTAGAGGTATGACTAAGGATGTTGCATTTGGGTTTGAAGCCTCCGCATGAAGATCTAAGTGAGTTGTGTTCACCAAAGTGAAACCTACTTTTTCTATAAGTTCAGTTGGGACAAGAAGAAAGTATTATGCTCCACATTCCTCCACAATAAAGTATTTTGCTCTACAGTTCTAAAGGAAAGTCTGGGATGATGATAAGTGCCTACAGTTGCAATGGTTCATGGTTTGGTGGTCTTCAAGCTCTCTTTCTTTTATGACAGTTGAAGATAGTGAAGTTCATGTGTTCTAGTGAGAAGATTCCTATGGATTAAGTGGTTAAGGTTCGTACAGTTTCTCCTGATGATTATAGCGTGCTTGTCGATATCTCCTAATCACATTCCTATCTAGACTTTGGTCTACATTAAGAAATTGAGATTGTGTTTGAAGATTGTTCTCAGATAATGTAGTGTATAACTAGTCTTGGCCAACCTGGTTAATCCCAGTGATTGCGGAGATCTCTGGAAGTTTGTGGAAGCATGTTGTGGCATGGAAGATCATGTTTGAGTCCCAGCTAAGGCATAGCATGATCCATATTTCATTCCCTTTGCATAATGTTGCAATAGGTTAGGACCTATTTTATAAATGTTTGTAATACTGACCTTGGAGATTGTTCTAATGGTTGATGATTGTGATGCCAACCTTGATTATCATTCCAAGGTTGATGTAGTGTATAAATACTTGTAGTTGAGTCATAGAAAAAGTGTCCTTGAGAGGAAATGAAAAGATATTAAGAAAGGTCCAAAAGGCAGAGCAGAGAAGAGGTAGAGGAAAGAAGAGGAAGAGCAGAGCAGAGGAAGAGCAGAGCAGGGGAATTATTATACTTTAGTCACAAATATAGAAAGGTGTTGATCATGGTAGTGAGTTTGGCAGTAAGCCGCCAGTAGGGTTTAATAGCCCTTAGGGTTTAACATCCCTTATTGTAATCTTGCTAGGTTTAGGGTTGAGGCAGTGATCTTGCTAGACCTAGTTGTTCTTCATGGTAGTAAGCCAATATGTTTAGGCCCGTGGAGTGACCAAGCCTAAACATCATTATTTCAAGATTGCAATATATATTGAGAGTTAATCCTCTCCGTGGTTTTTCCCCACCTTGGGGTTTTCCACGTAAATCTGGTGTCTCTTGTGTTTGATGTTATATCTGTGGTTAAGTTTCTTATTTTATGCATTCATTGTTAAATCATAATAATTGTGGATAAGTGATGAATATTTAATTGCAAAAAGTGTTCAAGTTTTTGTGACAACTGATTCACCCCCCCTCTCAGTTGTCCGGTGCATATCAACATCTTAAAGGTCCTTTTATCAAATGGGGCAACTTATCAGAAGAAAGTGAGGAGAAAGACATCCTCCAATGGTTATACAAGGAAGAAGAAAGTGAATACAAGTCACAAGAACAAAAACCACAATTACCAATAAAACAGTATGGCACAGGTTTCACTATTTTGGAGAAAATGGGATATGATGGTCATAGTCCCATAGGCTTAAGAAAAGAAGGAATTATTGAACCCATACAACCTTCTTCATTATCAGCCTAAGACACTAAAGGACTAGGTTATAAAAGATATGTAATAGAAAAGGCTACTATAAATCAAGTGGAGCAAATCCATAAATTCCAAGAGGGAAGTGAAATAGATTCTAATGAATGAGAATGGGAAAGTTTTTCTGAGCTATCTTGTGAAGATAAGCATATTGATATAGTTCAATCATATAGCTCCACCAATACATACCATGAGGGACAAAGTTTGAGGTCTAGACCAATGGAGTTAGATTCAAAGAATATCAAGAGCAATTCCCATAAGGTTGGATATCCCATGTGATAGATAATCCTAAGGAGAGTAAGCGCTTCTATGTCAACTTCCTGCACTTTTATCACCTATTACTGCACATCTACTTTTTACCAGTACTGCGCATTTGTGTCAACTTTCTACGCTTATATCCTCTGTTGTTGCATATATGTTTCTGCGCATCCGTGATAGTGAGTATTTCCACACATTTGGAGAAAAATTTGTTCACCTTTCTGGATACCCATTTCAATCTTGTGTTAGTTTCTGTAGAGATGACAAACCAATTAGAAGCAATTGCTCAAGAACTCCAATACCTACAAGAATAATTAAACTTTGATATCTTGCGTCAAGATCGTATAGTAATTGCTTAAGAACTCCAAGTGATACAACAAGAAATGGCAATCTTACAAGTTGAATAGGCCAGTACTAGCTACGCCTCGCCCCAAAATCATTCATTATCTTCCCATCTTAATGATACTCGTGACAAGGCAAGCACCAACTCAGGTTGGAAATCGTATACCACTCTGTCTACTAGTCTTCCCTCACCATCTCCTATAACACATGGCCCAAAGCATACTAATCCTACCATGAAGAGCTCCAAGTCCACCTATCCATTACCTCACTCCTCTACCTATACACCTACCAATGATGTGATCCAAGGGCTACTAGCAGAGAGTCAACCATGTCCCCAAATTTTGGTCCTTGACCTTATCAAAGATTCTTCCAATGCTATGTCAAATCCTACAACCCCATCATGTAGTCTGCAACTCCTTGAGCTTATTAAAAAACCTCCTACCATGAACCAAAGTCAAGGTCCATCATACCTTCATGTTGTTGACCAAAGTTCTATCCAAGAGGCCTCTACCTCCACTTCAATTCAAGAACACCAAGCATTATGTCAAGAGCACACTTTAGAGCATGTGGAAACATCAACCCCTTGTCTAAATCAAGATCAAAGCACTCCCATCTGACCCATACATAACCTCTATCTTTTTGATGATCCTATACCTTAACATGAGCCAAAAATCTAACCTCAAACCATTCATAACCTATATCTTTTCCATGATCAAGATACGATCTTTGATGAAGAAGCTATCCATGAGCAACTTGATCCTATACAAGAGCTAGAGATCCAATTCCAACCTCTCCATAACCTATATCTTTTCTATGATCAAGATATTATCATTGATGAAGAACCTATACACGAACACATTGATACCATCACGCTAAATCCTATCTATGATCAAAATCCCATTTATGATGAAGAGCCTATCTATGATCAAGCAGACCATGATGATCCTCTTAGTCCACTTTATGCATTCCATGGTCTTGAGTATATCCATGACCCAACAACTTCCACTTCCCTTGATGAGACACTTACCTCCCAAGCAAGCATAGAAAATCAAACCAATAATAATCCTCAACCATCCATTATCGACCATGCTCCAAATCCCCCACCATATATCCTTGGTGTTACTACTTTCATTCATGAGTGTTCCTCCTTAAAACACCAGCAACCGTTATCCTCTATCTCACCTTCTTCATCCAATAAGGAACTCGTGTCTAGTGTTCCACCTACACATAATCCTATTGTCCACTGCATACTCCAACATATGAACTATCAAGGTAAAGGCTTAGGCCTTCATGAACAAGGAATTTTGGAGCCCATCCATGTCAATGTTCATCCTCATTCATACGGCCTTGGATACATACCCCAAGGTGAACAAACTCAAGATGCTGGTACTTCTTCCATGCCTTCTAAATCCATCACTTTCCATCGTACATCCTATCCTATCCCCAAAATGTATATCACCATTCCACCTCCATCATTATCAAATCTATCAAATCAGTTACTTAGCTATCCTATCAAACCTATCCTATCATCTCTTCTAAGATTCTATCAATCTCAAAGAGCACCTATCAATTGGCCAACATCGACCACGATGCTGACTCAATCAAATCACTAAGTAATTAACCTATCTCAATCATATGCAGAGCTTTAGTAATCACATGTGCCACTTTATCACATATGCACAGAAAGAATAGTCATATGTGTAATTCTAATCATATGTGTAGCTTCAAGAGTCAAATGCACAACTTTACAACATATGTGCCATTTCAAGGCATATCCACTGAAATAGAGGACATATGAGCAGTTTGAGCATATGCACAATTGTGGAGTTCATATGAGCAAATTTGGGACATATGCGCACTTATATTGCACATATGTGCAGGAACATTCAACCTACACATATGAAACCGACCACTTTACACCTAGATTTTGACCCTAATAAATGCAATTGATGTCAAAATGACTATATACTTACAGGGGGACCATACTCCTCTAGGTGGCCAAATCAACAGATCTGCTTGAACCTGTGACTAGCAACTAGAATCTGCATTTTTGATAAGATTGCTCTGCTCTACTATGCTTTGAGGCTCTCTATAATCACTCTTCTAATGCCAAGCGTACAAATGACTTAGAATGGGTCCCCTCACCACTATTTAGAGCCTAATCAACCCTAATTGGAGATGTTTTGACCTTATCTATTGCTGACATGTGCATGCTTTGTTGTTCATCCATTTCTCATTTTCCATCACGTGCATTTTTCACACGATCATCCTGCCATTCATTATTCTTCATCGTGAGATCATCCGTTATTTTTCCACAATTTTTATCCCAATCGATCTCTAGAGGGGGCACACTACCAACACCAAACCTGTATCAAGAGAAACTAGGGCATGTATCATACTCCTAAAAAAATTATTCTTTGAAACAATGCGGTAAAACGCATTGTCTCAAAGAGGGGAAAAATGTATACACCTAAAAATGGCTCGAGATAAATTAAATAAATATTTTATATTTATTTTATCCTTATTTCCTCTATCAATAAATAAATATAGTAATTTATTTATTTTATTCACATTTATCCTATTCTTCCAATAATTAAATAAAATTTATTTTATTTTATTAAATATCTTAATTCTTCTAAAGTCATCTCTAATTAAATAATCCTAATTATTTAATTATTATTCTAAGACAAAGTCATATTCCTAAAATCTACATTGTTTGTCCACATCACCTTACACATCATTTGACACCTCACCTCCATGTTGCACCGTAGATTAAATATTAATAATATTTAATTAAACATTTATCCTCCAAACATGTCCTATTTCCTCTCAACTGAAAGGAAGCAAGGTATGTGGAAACGCTTCCTACACTGATCTACTGAGGAAAGATTTATACAAATTTCAACTTTTACAGTTGCCCATTAACAGAAAGATAATAACAACTTCCAAATGCAAACACAAAACTCACAACACAAGATATACGTGGGGAAAACCCTTTCAGGTAAAAAACCCCACACTCCAAAGTTGCCCAATATATTATTCAAAAATCGTGATGATTACAATATACTTGCAGAGCAAGCTTTTACAGGAGTATATCCAACTAGAGATCCAGGAGGTAATTCGACATCTATAAGATTCTTCCATACAACCTCCATCTCAAGTTCATGATATATAGGAGATACAATACAGTACACCGCCAATGGTAATTACAAAACCATGAGCTAAAACCACCCAAAAGTGGCACCGAAATTATCTCCAATCAAAGATACCTTGTGATGTGCCAAACCACACACCAACATGTGTAACTCTCTCCTTTATAGCTCTTTTTTTTACATTTCCCAAAAATAGAAGGTCCAACTTCTAGAGGCCATAACTTTTGATTTGGGTGTCTAATTGACAAACCATTTAATGCGTCAAAAAGCTCGTGAAGAGATATATCACCCTATAACCCACTACGCTAGTTATGACAATTTTCAGGACGTTTAGAGAAGTTTCAATTCCGGTAATTGAGTTCAAAGACTTTTTCTAGCAGTTTCAAAAAATAGAAACTTTAATATCTCAAGATCTAGCTATGATCTTGAGACGAAACTCACCCAAGATGTTCACTTAGTTGTTCTACACCTTCTGGGAAAAATTTTAGGTCAATCCGAGCTCAATCGAAGAACTTACTAAAAATAGTAAGTCTAGCTATTTTTAGCTTGTTTGGAAACTTTTGGAAACTTTGAAAGTTCCAGACCATTATCCAAGATAAAGGGTATTCAAAAAGACCAAAACTAGGAAAATAGTAACCTTTCAAAGTTGCAAGGTTGAGACACTTTTCTTAACATCAACCATCCCTATTTTGGAGAAGTTGGTTTCTCCACATCATCATGGTCAAAGTTGACTATGAGGTCCACTTATCTCATGAGCCCTATATTCCCTCCAACATCCCAACAAACATAGACTCCTTCCATCTTTCTCTCATGGTCGTTGTGAGCATCTCGCCATGTGGCTCCTTGTCCCACATATCTCTCCATCTTGTCAATGTAGTAGGAACATCCTCCTTCTATATCTCTCCTCATCCAACCAATTCAATCTTGACCCTCCATGTCATAAGACCAATTCATAAACCATTTATCTTTGGCCACTCGGATCTAAGCCATTCTTTGCCTATAAAAGGAAGCCTCTCATCCTCATTGTAAAAGAACACAAAAGAGATCATACTTTCATGTTGTTGAAATCATTTCAGATATCAAAAGTGTGCCTTTGGATTTTATTTGCATAGCATTATCAATTATCAATCTCCATTACCATTAGCCATCTCCATTATTGCATTGTATTAGCTTCATACAAATCATTATCATAGTTTAGCATTATAGAATCATTTAGTTTGCATAAAACCCAGCACAAGTCCATTCATCTTAGAGTCATCTTGAAACAAAAAAGTGTGTTCTGAGAGCATAATTACAATCAAAAAAATCAAGATCTCAAGAAGATAGGACACAATGGGATGTGAAGTAAAAATATGAGTTTTGAACGTATAAATCATGTTTGTTTCAAATTCTATATTTTTTTATTAGTTTCATTGGTGATTTTGGTTTGAGTAGAAATTTAGAGTTTTGTGGTAGCTTAATAGGTTTTTACTATTGTTCTCCAAATTATCATCACACCTCTTTCTATCTCCCTTTCTATCTCTCCCTAAACCCTAAACCCTAACCCCTAGCCCCTAACCCCTAACACCTAAACCCTAAACACTAAACATTATGTTCCTCTCTCTCTCTCCCTTTCAATCACTGCCTATCTCTCCCTAAACCCTAAATCCTAAATCCTAAACCCTAAACCCCTAAACCCTAAACCTGAGAAACCCTAAACCTCTAAACCATAAACCCTAAATAATGCCCCAACCCTAAACATGATGTTCCCCTCTCTCTCTCCCTTTCTATCTCTCCCTATCTCTCTCTAAACCCTAAACCCTAAACCTGAGAAACCCTAAACCCTAAACTCTAAACTTGAGCAACCCTAAACCTCTATCTCCCTATCTCTCCCCTTTGTCTCCCTCCTCTCTCCCTCTCCCTCTCCCTTATCGACAAAGGAAATGGAAGAAAGAAAACTAGGACATGCAAAGAGGGATGAGGATATAAATTGGGAGGATGAAATGGAAACAAGAAAAATGAAAGTTAATTGGATGGGAAGAATGATGAAAAGAGAGGTGGAAAATAGTAAAATAGGGAAAAATTGGTGGGATCTAAAGGAAAATTTCAAAGGAAAAGGATAACTAGGAAAGCTAAGGTTAGGAGGTGGAAAAAGAAGTCAAATGGACACAAAGAGATGAAGATGAATGATAGGGGAGGAAGAAAATTAAAAATTAGGGGAAATTTTGTCTAAATCTTAATGGGATTTGAAAGAAGGAAAGGATAACACAGTGGAAGAACTATAGATAATAGCTACCTAGAGATAAAGAATTACCTATCCATGAACTTCAAAAAAACTACTGTAGAGATTTAAAGGGATGAAACAATAATGATTTGATGTAGTATGGACTTATACATACTCCTTTAGATAAAATAACTATAGTATAATGATCAAGTGAGAAATTTGCAATTCATGTGTTCAAAATGAGGGAATATGAGTCTTATTTATGGATTTTTGAAGGGAGGTCAATTTGTTCTACTATATTTGGGCTATTTTTGAAGATAATCCTCTTGTATGAAAACTATCCCTTCAAACAAGGTTCTAACACACATAAATAGCACAAGGAGAAGATTCTAGAGGTATGGGGGAGAGAGAGGGGGGGGGAGATAGTGATATATAAAGTGAGGGATATTTATAGAGACATAGGGAGAGAGATTGAGAGATAGAGGGATGGGGGGAGAGAGAGAGAGAGGAGGGGTCCATAAAGAAAACAAGATAGAGAGAGGGAGAGAGATATGCATAAAATTAATTTTAACTGCTTTAAAACATGATCGCATTATAATGCGATCGTGTTTTTCAATGCTTTGGGAAATTCCATCCCTAAGGGTTTGATTTGCCTTGGGCATCCAATCCAAAGGGTTGGAGGTATTTTTTGGACACCAAGGACATGTTTTTAACAAAAGTTAGAAAATTTGACCAAATACCATGCGTGCTCCCCCTATGATTTACACATTTTTCAATGTTAATATGAACAATGCCAGGACAACTTCAAGTATTTTATTAGCTTTCTAACCATACATTTTTTCAAAAATCTAACATTAAGGTTTCCATCTTCAAGTTCTTTTGCTAATGTGTTGTTTTTTCATAAAACCTATGTCAAGTATTTTTGGTGTCATTTTTTACACATTTATCAAAATTTGAAACAAATTACATTTTTTAGATTCTAGACTCAATTCTATACACATTGAAAAAATTAATTTTTGATTAGTTTTCAAAAACATTAGGAGGGAGTACACTCAAATTTTCATTTTTTTAGGATGTGTGTACTTTGAAAATTCATAAAAAATTCATATATTCATAAAAAAAAATTAATAGAAAAAATAGGCATAAACTACATGGTGTTAACTAATTTTCCACTGAAGCGATTTGTCTAATACTTAAGAAAAGTCAACATTTTAGGGGGGAGCACACCAGACACTATGTTATATTTTTTTGACAAAAATAGGAGCACTTTGTGTGCTCCCCCTAATGGAACCTCTTAATCTCCACCATTTTTAGAAAAAAATATTAGTTTTGAAACTAGACTCAAAGCACTACAAAACTTGTTCTTATCACATCTTCTAATTTTGAGCATGGCTATCTTCAATTTCTCATGCAAGATCAATTTTTTCTGATTTGAGAAAAAAGTGGCCACTTTTTGAAAGGAAGCAAGGTACATGGAATAGCTTCCTACACTAAACTAATGAGGGGAATGTTATGTAAATTTTTAGATCCTTTACAGTTATAGATATGTGATACACATAACATTGAAATTAAGCAACCTACAAGAACAAGTAGAATGCAATTGACACAAGATATACATGGGGAAAACCCTTTCAGATAGAAAACCCCACACTCCAAAACTTGCACAATGTATTATCAAATCTAATGGTGATTTTTTTTTTTCAAATGCACCTGGTAAACTTTTTAACATGACCGGCGACGCTGGTATGACATGTCATCCAGCTCCACGTGAATGCTTTTGCCCAGAGCAATGAACCGGTGAGGTCACAACATGGGGGACCTCATCCCCTAGCAAGAACACTTCAAACCCGCAAGCTCATTAGCCCAGTGAAGGCGTAAAGCCTGCAAGCTTGTTGGCCCAGTGAGGCTTTGAACTCTAGTGGCTGCCACTACAACCGAGCGACTTAACCACCGAACCACGCCCTTATCGACAAATCTAATGGTGATTACAATACACTTGCAATGCAAGTTCTTTTAGGAGTTTCAAGATGTCAATTCTGGAGCAATTCTGGTAGCATAACAATACCTGCAAATTAACTATCTAACTCCAACTCCAAGCACCTGCATTTATAGAGTTTATAGGGCCAACATGGGAAGCTTCTAGAGGTGGGCATCCAATTTGGGCTCATGGTCAAAATCCAATGCTTTAGGACACTTTTTCAACATGCAAGTAACCTCCATTCAACTATCATAACATGCAAGTTTGACTTTCCCAAGATGGAGCACTCCAACCAAGAATAGGCTATGACAGATGCTCTTACACATCTTACAGCTGTCATAGAATTTGTCATACATTATAGCATGTACTGTTGTAAGAGAATCCATCATACATGACTAATAATAATATTAAAAATGTCCTGAGCCTGCAAACATCATTTTCACATCGATTTCTCCCTAATTCCACATTCTTCTATTAATTAAATAATCTTTAATTATTTAATTAATTCATTTTCCTATGTTCTAATCTATAATTTAATAAATTTTATTTATTTATTCATTTAAACCTATATTTTATCTACTTTCCTCTATAATTAAATAATTGTTTTTAATTATTCATTATCCTATGTCTCCATCACCCAATTAATTTAAATAAATAAAAAATATATTTATTTAAATTTAGCTCCCACCTTTAATTAAATAAATTATATTTATTTAAATAAAATCTCCCACTCATTTCCCATTTCAAATTAATTAAATAAATTAAAAAAATTATTTAATTAAAGCATTCCCACCTCATCATTTATTCAAATAAAAAATTCACTCTTGTCCTCTTGTGAGAGGGAAACCCTACTCAATCTCAACTGTTCATATCACTCAAAGTCAACAACTCAATCCTTACCCTTCATTTGAATGAGGCCTTCTATAAAATAAGCCCGTCACCCTCATTTTAGGAACAACCACAGTCATTATCTTCATGATTTTACTATACTTATCATTGAGCTTCTCATGAATATTGCATGTCTACAAATCTGAGAGAAAAATTAGAGAAAGTTCAAGAAGAGCAATGGAGGAGAGCCAAGTTTAGCATAGGAATTTAGTCATAGTTTGTTGTTTTGTTTGATTTCTATGTCTATTTGTACTCCATTGTTGGATTAGGGCATCTTAGCTTGCTTTTGATAGTTTGTGGTTGTTAATTGATGATGCAGGTCTATTATCCTATTTTCCCTAGTCTACATTGGTGAACCTGACATGAACTAACTTGTTTTTTGCATAGATTTGTTAGATTTGGGATTTGTAGAACAGAATGATGCACTTGCTGGTTTCTATGATGCACCTGTTAAACCCTACGATGCATGTGTTGTATGATGCACCTGCTAAACCCTGCAATGCATTCACAGGTTACAGTGATGCAGTCAGTTGTTATTTGGTAGATTGCATAGTTTTTCATCATTGATTTGCCTAATCTTGTTTTGCATGGGGTGTTAATGCTCTGTTGATTAATTCTAATGCTTTATCTATTTACCTAACACTCTAATAATCAACTTTCATCACTAGGGTTTTAGGGTACAACATTAGGATTTGATGTTTAATGATCTTTTGGTGGATTTCCAAGATTCCTTAGGCCATTTTACCTTTGTTAAAGGAAATTTGATTAACCCTTAGTGATTATTGATCTCTCTAACATCCTAACAACTCTACAACATTGGTGTCTCTCATTTATCATCAGGGTTTCTATTTTGGACTATTTTTATCAGATTTGTTGTGATTTTGACCTACAGGAATAGTGGGATGCACTTGCTTAATCCTACACCACAGTCATCTAATGTTGTGATGCACTTGTGGGAAGCAACAATGCACATGACTATTGACTAAGGTTTTATAAGTCTTTTGGGGCATCTGTTGTTTGAATCTTGTTTACAGGAAGGATTTAAAGGTTTTTCTAATTAATTATCATGTTCTTTTAACAACATGATAATTAATCTGCAACATTAGGGTTTAAGGATTCATCATTAGAGCTTACATTGGGGTTATCTTTTACAAGCATTCTTGAATAATTATTGAATCTGAGTGCTTTATAGTGATCATTTGCCTTTATGGTGTTCTACAGTCACTCTGCAGCACTAGGGTTTCACATCTATCCTTGGGGTTTTTGTTTTGAACTATTTTTATCAGGTTAACTGTGCTTTTGATTCCTAGAGATAGTATGACACAACTACTTAATCCTACGATGCAATCACTGGATCATGCAATGCAGTCACCTATTGTTGTACCATAACCGCTTAATAGTACTTTGCATTTGTTGTGTTCTTCAACGTATTTTCTAGTCTCTATGGCGCATTTGAGGATTTCTATGCCGCACTTGACTATTATACAAATAGGGGGTTTTCAGTTTGTTGTTGTTTTTCTATTTCATACAGTAGGGCAAAGGCTTTATACTATTACTAATGAACTTGATTTTAGCTTTGTGGCATTCACTGGGAAAAGACTTTGATCTAAAACTACTAACAATTTGTTGCAGGGATCCCTTTGTGTGTTTGCATTTTTAACATAGGAACACTTGGTTTAGTACTTTAAAATGAACTTGTGTGTTTAAAAGAGAAACATTTCAATTTGGTGCTCTAAAAAGAACAAGTGTTTGTTGTGTTTGGTGCACTTGCACATTCGTTAGTCAGTCCTACCAAAGGTGTGCTTGTCTATGGTTCATCTTCCCTTGCATATGAGTCTTGGGTTAAGAAATAGCACATTGTGTTTTCCTTGAATATCCTCTCCCCACACTATATGTGGTCTTGGGTGATGAGAAAAAGGTAATACCATGATGTCTTGAGTACTTCCCTTTACTACAATCTTGGGTACTGTGATAGGTAAAAGTCAGGTTACTAAGATCAAGCATAGCCATGAAAACCTAACCCTACCATCATCAAAGAATCTAATCCAAATTAAATCAAAAGCATGCAATTCAAGAACAATATCACCTATATTGTATGATTCCTTGTTTATGATGTGGATTGCTTCTTAACAATGAACAATTATGAAGATAAAAGCTACCATGATAGATGGATGATAATGATACTAAACTAGATGGATGCTAAAATGGATGCTAAATGCTCAATATGCTCAAGACGATAATGTAGACGTTATATGAATGATGGATCCATGTAGTATGAAATGAAAGGGTGTTTATATAGACCTCAACCAAAATCAATCAACGGTGGAGATTTGGTGGCTATGTGAATGGCTAAGATTAAAAGATAGTCATAGATGAATCTGTAGATGACAAGTGGAGGGAAGATAAGGCTTATGTGTGACCGTGTACATAAAAAGTACTACATGTGAAAGATATTAAATAAAAGATGTAGTGCCATTTATCTTTTTAAATGAAAGAGGCACACATGTCGGCTCATTGAGATAAATGATGAGAGGAAATTAATTAAATAAATAAAATTTATTTAATTAATTGGAAAGTGGGTTTGTGAATGGATTTTCAATTAAATAAATAAAATTTATTTAATTAAAATAGATAGAAAGAAGATAATTAAATAATTAAATATTATTTAATTATAGCTTAGAAGAAAATAGAGGAAATAGCTAATGAATTAATTAAATAAATAGGAATTTATTTAATTAATAGAAGAAATAAGTGTGTTAGGGATATTGTTCAAGTGTGTTAGACAAATGCAGATGGTAAATAATGTGACATTTGAATGCTAATGATAAATAGGTCAATTTTGGGTGTCTACATTTTGCCCCTCTTTGATATAATGTTCGTTAGAGCATTGTGTCAAAGAAGATACGATAATTTGCTTGATAAACAATGTTATGCCCCAATGTAACTGGTAGGTGATGCCCCCTCGAGAGGTAAGCCAAACTAACTAGGAAGGGCTAAGTTGGCACACGATAGGATGAAAGGCTAGAAACAAGGTTGACACAAAGAAAACGGGGGTTGGGTGGGATAAATTGGGATGGTTTAGAAGAAAATAGGCTTTGGTTAATCGATCTTGGTTAAGGACTATATAAGAATATGATGAAATGGATAGATGGTATGATGGGTAGCTTTAAAAGTAATTGCTCAAGAATGAAAAGAAATGCAATCCTTATGTTTGATATAGCATATGGATGTTATGCACCGGGGTATAGAAGACTAAGGTGTCGAGATATCCAATGCAAAGCTAGCATACTACAATCTTGTCTAAACATATGAGGTCAAGATGTTGAACCAACATACACAAGATATGAATAGTAGCTAGTGTTCTGAGATGGACTTTGACGCTACAAGCAATGGTTTGAGCTTATCTCCACTACACATAGTGACACCTTGCTAGTTATATGTATGGAGTTAGTCTTAACATAGAATAGTCTCAAGTGCATAAGAGACTGTTTAGCTTCTCAGATGCTAGAGATATTGATATGTAAGATGCTAATCCCAACACGTACAAGATACCACTACGCATAAGAAGAGAATAAGATCATCCTACAGACACGGCATACGAAACCAATATGACCATGCCCCATTCCTTACTACATCGCAATGTACCAAGATATGATAGATCAAGGCAGTCTTGATTAGGCATAGAAAAGGGACAAAAGATAAATCAAAAGATATTGTCATCATGTTCTCTTGCCAAATTTAGGTGCTCTTAGATGGATTTAAGCTGGCACCTTGTTGAGAGGAAAGCTGCATCCTGTTGAAGGCTAAAGATGTTGATAAAATGCTATAGCAAATGTTGGCTTAAGGCATGTGGACAAATAGATTATGGCTTACTCTGATTGGTTGAAGTGCTTGAGCTTTCGCTAATGTACATGGTCTGCTTCCTGCTTGAGCTAGTCAAAAAGAAGAAGATGGAGATGAAAGAAGATGAAAAAATGAAAGAAGATGAAGATGGGGTTGATCATCTATGCTTGAGTACTGGATACTTCCTTCGTATTCTAGACTGCCTACATACCCTGTATCCATGGGATCAAAGGACATGTACGATGATGATGAGACATGGTGAATATGTAGTTCTAGGTTTATTGATGATGTAAGTGATGAAAGATAGAAGAAAGTGAGATGAAAGATTGGAAGATGATCAGAAGAATTTTGAAAGATGGATGATGAAGGAAGGGCTATTGTCTTTACCTAAATCAGAGTGCTTCCTTCACATCTCAGATTGCCTACATACCCTGTATCCATGGGATCAAGGCTTTAACGATAGAGTTGGTGATGTAGTTCTTGCTTATTGTGTTGATGGTTGATGTCAAAGGATCAACTTTATTACTTAGATTTTTGCGATGTTTTCAATGTTTAAGTTTGAACTGGTTGTGAAGATGGTGAATCCTGGTTGCAAATGTTTGCCATGTTTGAAATTAGATGATGCGCTATGTTTTGAAGTTGCAATTTTGCTGTGTTATGAGCTTGGGTGATAGCTATGTTATGAGATAGAGCTATAGATATCCACTTCCAAAAAAAGCTTAACAAGTGCCCCTAGTATGGGACAAGGTTTTATTATGGAGAAACGGCAAGGGATGGCGCATGCGGACAAGATACTAAGGTACCAAATGATATACTTAGCACAACAATGTCCAAAATATGATAGTTTGCATTGATAGAGGTGAAGATGGAAAAGGGGTTTTATTATGGAGAAACGGATTGTGATGGTACGTACAAGGTGAAATGTGGATTATGATATGGAATATCTAGGATAAGATGGCAAAATATGCTATGAAAAATTGTGATCAAATGAACTAAATAGATGATGGGAGCTAGTCATTACACATAGCGCTTGTTTGCCAGGTTTTCACTATGGTACTTATCCAAGGCACATATTTACCAGGTTTTCACTAGAGAACAGATTTTTTATCTTGTACTATTATTTTTTGTATCCAAAGCACCACAAAGTGGTTTTCACTATTGGACAGATTTTTTTTTTGGGGATAGCTGAGATTCATGGATAAAACTTCTTGAGATGGATGTTGTTGACTGGTTCGTCCAAGGGAATGCTTTTAGGTGTTGAGAGAGTGTATGCATCTAATCCGTAAACTACTATGATGATAAAAGGACTAAGCCAATTTGGTTCAAACTTGCCCTGTTTCTCACGATGTTGTTGATTCCTTTGGTTTTCTTTAAGAACAAGATCTCCAACTTGAAATCTACGCTCCCTAATTTCTTTGTTATAGCTACGGTGTAGATGGTTTTAATAGACTTGGAGATGGTTGAGTGTTGGAAGGCGCCATTCATCTAGTAGCTCAAGATCATAGAGTCTAGATACTTGATATTCTTCATCTAATATAGTATGTTGTAAAGATACTCGCAGTGAGGGGATCTCGACCTTAATAGGTAGGATAGCTTCAGTGCCATACACTAGGGCATAAGGTGTAGCTCCAGTGGGAGTTCTGATACTTGTTCTATATGCCCACAATGCAGGATGGAGTTGTAAATGCCAATCACGATCAGCTTCATTGACTATCTTTTTGAGGATCTTGATAATTATTTTGTTAGAAGCTTCAACTTGGCCATTGTTTTGAGGATAGTAAGGTGTAGAGAATCTATGTTGGATATGAAACTTGTTACAAAGATCTCTAACCTCTTGGTTTTTGAAGGGATGACCATTATCAATAACAATAGCTTGAGGAACTCCATAGCGGCAAATGATATAGTGTAGGATGAACTTGGATATTTGCTTGCCGGTAATATAAGTCATTGGTATAGCTTCCACCCACTTTGTGAAATATTCAGTGGCCGTGATAATGAATTTATGACCATTAGATGAAGTAGGATGGATTTTACCTATGAGATCAAGTCCACACTGCGAGAAGGGCCATGGAGTAGTGATAGGATCAAGCTCATGTGCTAGTGCATGTATTAAATCCCCATGTTTCTGACATTATAGACATCTCTTTGCAAATTGTGCATCTTTCTCCAGAGTTGGCCAATAATATCTAGCTCGTAGAAGTTTCTTAACAAGGCTAGGGCCAGTGGAATGCGAGCTGCAAACACCTTCATGTACATCATGTAAGGCTACTTTCGCTTGCTTAGAATCTAGACATCTAAGAAGGATACCATCAAGACTCCAACGATAAAGGGTGTCTCCTAGGATAGTGTAACGAGAGGCTCGATGAATAAAGGTTTTGCGTTGGATATTAGATAGTTGAAATGGAAAGGTTTGATTGCAGAGATACTCATATAAGTCCTCGTACCACAAAAAATTGGGACCAACAATTTCACCTATAAGCTCAGACTGTGGTACTTCAAATGCTGGAATCAGAAGTTGTTCAACCATAAACTCACATTTATGTGTATTAGATGGCATGTCTAGAAGGGATCCAATCATAGCCATGACATCTGCTACTCTGTTCTGTAGCCTTGGAATTTGTTCAAAGGTGATATAGTCAAAGTACTTTTAATCATCAACCATTACCTTGTATGGAAGAAGCTTCTCATCTTTGGTTTGATATTCATCTAAGACTTGTTTGATAACTAGTTGAGAGTCACCAAAGACTTGTAGCTATTTGATAGCCCATTGTACTACCATGCATAATCATGTGATTAAAGCTTCATACTCTGCTATGTTATTGGTACATGGAAATGCAATTCTATATGATTTGGGAATACAATCTTCTTGAGGGGTAACACACAATATCCATGCTCTTGATCCATGCTATGTATAAGATCCATCAAAATATAGTTACCACAATGTTGGAGAAGTTAGATTAAACAATTCTTCATCAGAGAATTATGGATGTATTGGATGAATATCTGTGATAGGTGCTGCAGCTAATTGATCAGCAATTACTTGTCCTTTTATGGCTTTTTGATCCACATATTGTATGTCAAATTCACTTAAAATCATAACCCATTTTGCTAATCTTCCTGTGAGAATTGCTTTGGAGAGAAGATATTTGAGTGCATCAACATTAGATATGAGCTTTATTGTTTGGTTCAACATATAATGTTGCAAATTTTGGGAAGAAAACACTAATGCTAAACATGCTTTTTCCATAGATGAATAATTAAGTTCATATCCCACAAGAGTTCTGCTAATGTAGTAGATAGCTTGTTCTTTCCCTGAATCATCATGTTGAGCTAGAAGGGCACCCAATGCTGTTGTTGATGATATGTAGAGAAATAATGGGCGATCAAGTATAGAAGGTACTAATATAGGAGGTGTTGCAAGATATTCCTTTATTTTATCAAAGGCATGTTGACACTTTTCCTCCCACTTAAAAGGTTCACCCTTGTGAAGAAGATGTTGAAAAGGATGACATTTGTTTGCTAGTTGTAAGATAAATCTGCAGATGGACTGTAACCTTCCTTGTAGACTATGAAGCTGCTTAAGATTTTCTGGTGGAGGCATTTCCATGATAGCTTTTACTTTGGCTGGGTCCACTTCTATCCCTCATCGGGACATTATGTATCCCAGCAACTTTCCAAATGTTACGCCAAATACACATTTATTTGGGTTCAGTCTAACTTGATATTTCTCTAGTCGATCAAAGATTTGTGCTAATACCTATAGATGTCCTTCTCTTGTCTTGGATTTCCCTAGAATATCATCAACATAGTCTTCCATGATAGTGTGAAAAATGTCATGGAAAATAGCTGTCATGGCTCGTTGTTAAGTAGCTCCAGCGTTCTTGAGACCAAAAGGCATTACAACCCAACAGTATGTGCCCCATGGACAAATGAATGATGTTTTATCTTGATCTTCCTCTGGTATTCTGATTTGGTTATATCCTGGAAATCCATCCATCAAAGATAGCATTTCATGTCCAGCTGTGAGATCTACTATATTGTCTATGCTTGGTAGTGGAAAGTCATCTTTAGGGCATGCTTTATTAAGATCTATGAAATCTGTGCAACAGCGAACTCATCCATCGGGTTTTGCTACAGGTACCAAGTTTGAAACCCATTATGGATAATCAATAGGCTTTATGAACTTTGCTTGTAACAGCTTCTGAATCTCTTCCTTAACCAATAGAGCTACTTGCGGATGCATTTTACACAATTTTTGTTTGATAGGTTTTGCATTAGGAGATACTACTAAATGACGTACCACAAGTGATGGATCTAGACCTGGCATGTCAGCATAAGTCCATGCAAAGTTTATAGCTCTTTTTATGAAAAATGCTGTGAAGTCTCTTCTTTCTTGCTTTAATAGTGATGCTGCCAAAAAAGTGATCTTTGGATTCTGCTCTGTACCCAAGTTCATGTCTTGTGATTGTTCAACTAGCACTGTTGATTTCTCATGATAGTCAGTAGCGATAGGAAGATCAAATCCCTCATCCTTAGGCACCTCAGAGAGGTTTTCACCTTCAGATACGTCCTTTATTTTTACTTTTTCACAGTCAAGAGGCACCTTTCAGTTTTCACCGAGTGACCTATTTTGTTTGATTTTGTTTATTTCACTTTTGCGACTAAAGGATTTGATACTTCCACCAAAATATGCTAGTTTAGGTAGATCCATCATGAAACCTGCTTTGTGATCACCCACAAAAATGCCTTGTCTTATGCCCATGAATTCTACAATAGCTTCATCATTCTCAAATGTATCTAATATCGATGCCCCCTATTGGTCCCAATCGATGAGGTCAGGATATAAGAGTGAAAGGGTAACAAACGAATGGTTATGGCTAGAGGAAGTTGTGGAAATCATAAAGATGGAGGTTTCTTGAAAAAGGTTGGTAATATGAAGGGAGGAGTCATCGATGGTATCCGAACCAAAAGTCTCTCCTACCGAAGGTCCAGTGTCCATATCAGAAATACACTTAATGTCTTTGGAATGCGGTACTTCCGGCTGATAATCAAGGCCTTGCTTATTAAACTTCCTAGACAAAACAATGGGCTCAATAGGCCCTTGTTCCTATGATCCCAATCCACCATGTCCTTTGTAGCCCATGTTCTTAATGATGCGGAACCCATTGTTATATTTCTCTACTTCAAGTTGGAATTGGTCGTTCTCATCAAAGAATATCCAGGAGTTGATATCATCAATATCTTTATCATCTAGGAATCCACCTTTTATGAATACTATGGCCACGGCTTTTATGACAGTTGCGGATGAAGATGGCTTGGATGTAGAAGGTTTTCCATGAGATTTGGGAGACAAGGGAAGAATTCCCACACAACAAGGATCTAATCAGGCGATTGTGGGTTCGAGTCCCCACCGAGTCTCCCAAAATGTGATAGGTAAAAATTAGGTTAATAAGATAAAGCATAGCCATGAAAACCTAACCCTACCATCATCAAAGAATCTAATCCAAATGAAATCAAAAGCATGCAATTCAAGAACAATATCACCTAGATTGTATGATTCTGTGTTCATGATGTGGATTGCTTCTTAACAATGAACAATTATGAAGATAAAAGTTGCCATGATAGATGGATGATAATGATACTAAACTAGATGGATGCTAAAATGGATGCTAAATGCTCAATATGCTCAAGACGATAATGTAGACGCTATATGAATGATGGATCCATGTAGTATGAAATGAAAGGGTGTTTATATAGACCTCAACCAAAATCAATCAATGGTGGAGATTTGGTGGTTATGTGAATGGCTAAAATTAAAAGATAGTCATAGATGAATGTGTAGATGACAAGTGGAGGGAAGATAAGGCTTATGTGTGACCATGTACATAAAAAGTACTACATGTGAAGGATATTAAATAAAAGATGTAGTACCATTTATCTTTTTAAATGAAAGAGGCACACATGTTGGCTCATTGAGATAAATAATGAGAGGAAATTAATTAAATAAATAAAATTTATTTAATTAAAATAGATAGAAAGAAGATAATTAAATAATTAAATATTATTTAATTATAGCTTAGAAGAAAATAGAGGAAATAACTAATGAATTAATTAAATAAATTGGAATTTATTTAATTAATAGAAGAAATAAGTGTGTTAGGGATATTTCTCAAGTGTGTTAGACAAATGTAGATGGTAAATAATGTAACATTTGAATGCTAATGATAAATAGGTCAATTTTGGGTGTCTACAGGTACAAGAGAATATAGTGGTGCAGGAGCACCTAACACAAGGTGGCCTCCATGAGGCACTCAACTTTATGTTTTGTTTTGATGTCATATTTTGATGTAATAAGGTCCAATGGACCACTTCCTAAGTGTGTATAATAAGTTTGGATACATTTTGTAGGCATTTGTCCAAAATGCCATGTTTTTGTCAATGTTGTCATATTGTTGTCACATGGTGAAAATGTAACCAAGGATGGATCCAATGAATGTAATAAGGTTGTGTGAGTCCCCTTAGGTGTGTCTAGGGTTTTTTTTTCCCTTTGAAGGTAATTGGGCTCTTGTAGCCTTCAATATTGTCAAAATGTGCAAAGTTGTTCGGTAACTTTTACAAATTGTAAAGCAAACAAAGGGCAAAACTATAAAAAAAACAATGGTCACCCTCTTGAAAAGTAGTTGGGGATAGTTGGAACTGTAATTACATGCTTAAAATTCCTCCCAAGGGTTAAGGCAAGGTAGGAGTTGGAGTTTTGGTCGAAGAAAAGAAGAATAATACAAAGTTTAAAGCCTTGTTTCCAAAATTTTCTGCATTTTTTGCTTCTATAACATTCATAACTTTCACTGACGGATGAATTAGAAGGTGAGGCTAGACTTTTTTGAGATCCTTGTGTCTTACCTTTCATTCAAGACCAATTTTGTGACATTTGGTTAAGATTTGTGCATTCGGTGAACATTTTTCTAAAATCTGTCCTGAAACCCTGCTTCCAAGGGTTTGATCAAAGAAATGTAAATCTCTCCATTCCACTAAGGCATATTCATAAAAAATTGGTGGAATGGTAGGGATAGTTCTTGTAAAGATGAGTTTTTTTTTCATTTTTTTAGGGACCAAGGTTGGATGCATCTTTGGAGCAATGAATGCCTAATATCTCTATGTGTTAGGCCAAGGAAGTGTGGGTTAGAGTGAACCTGTGTTAAATTTGATTGTTTGGGTGCCCAAGACCTATTGAAATGATATTTTGGGGTTGTATTACACCTATCCATATCATTCTTTGAGTTGTGGAGTGTGAAGATAGGGTGGTTGCTTTGCAAAACAAGCCTAATTGGCCATAGGCTACAAGGGGAGCAGTTATAGGTTGGACCATACCATCCAAAACAACCTATACCCAATTTGGGATATGTGATAGGGAGTCCAAATAGGTACCTCCAGATTGTCTAAGATCTGATGTTGCAGGTCTGCATCAAAAGATATTGCTGACTGTGTGTTTTCCAAGGGCTACAAGGATCACTTTAGGTTTGTGAAGGAAGTACTAGTTCTAAGTTTGATCTACCTTTGCCAATGGTTGGAATGAGTCCCATAGCATGTCTAATCAACCTTTTCATGATGGTTTTAGAACTACTAACTATTGTTCCCACTTTTGTATAATGATCATTGAATTTGGGTTTTAGAGCATAAGAAAACCTTGTGATCTTGTCAAATCCTTCTACCTATCCTAGTGCCTCTACATCATAGTGGTATCAGGGCCATAAAAGGTTTTGTTTTTGGTTGTGTATCAGACCTGGTATATGTCAACAGAGGAGAGTGAAGGAGAGGCTAGCAACATGCCTCCAAAAGGAATGACCACTGAAGTGGTTAAGAAGTTCAAGGAGATGGAAGAAAAGATCAAAAGTGGAGTCAAGGAAGCACTCCAAGCAGAGTTGAAGGTATTGAGGATAGGGAAGAGGATAGATGAAGGTTTTGATGAAGAGAAAGAAAACGAGGAGGAAGAAGAAGATCAAGAAGAGGTAGAGGTGTAGGAGTTCAGGACAACACTAAGAGGGGGGTGAATTAGTGTTGTGTAAATTTTCAAATCTTTTTGCAAACTTTAACTTTCAAAACACAAAGAGAAAGATATCATTGATTTATCAAACATATGCACATGATTGAGAATGAATAAAGAGAACAAAACCTCATGAGCAAAGTATTAACATAAACCCATACAGATGAAAACAATATGAGACATAACACAAATTTGCACGAGTGGAAAACCCTCCTGGGGTAGAAAAACCACTCCAAAACTACCTCACTGGCTTAACTGATAAAACATGCCTCACTGGCTACAAAGAAGCTTCACTGGCTACAATATGTGTCTCACTGACAAATGGTCTTACTGACCTACAAGCCTCACTAGCATACTGTTGTGCCTCACTGGCATTTCTCAATCAATCAGAACTAAAAATCTCATGTGTAAGAAGTGATTGCTGCTCAATCTGATTTGCACCATTCAAATCAACTCATCTGCAACATATATTCCATCATTCCAATCCTCTGATATTTTATCCTTGAATCATGTAATTCACCTGATCAGGGAAATATATCTCATACATTACAAATTAGTTTTTCACATTTTATACATTCATCTGTATTTTCTTTTTAACAGAATTTTCATAAAATTGTCTTCATCATTGATCTGCAACCCTTCTCTCATCAATCCACCTGCAAAACCATTAAATATGAAATGACCTTTCATATTTATCTACTTTACATAATAATTTTCATCTATGAAGAATTTTTCTGTATAAATCTTTTCTTCAATTTTTAATCTTCCATCTTCCCTTCAATCTCTTCAATGATGCTTCATATTTCTGCAAAAACACAATCTCTGATTGCAAACAAAAACAATAAATAAATCTTCAATATGTCATTTATTTTCTTCTTCTCCCTAATCCATATTTTCTTTCTCATAAAGTAAAATCCTTTATTTTCTCACAAGACAAATCTTCTCCATAAACATCATTCAATATTGTCAATCTTCCTCACAAAATTCTCCTCATGAAAACCTTTCATCTTCTCACACTCAATCTGCAAAAAAACATCTTAAGAAAAATAAGATAATAATGAAATCAATCAATGTCCTGTAAATAAAATCTCTTAGATCTTCTTCATATTCTCTTCTCTCTGCAAAAGATTAGTCTTCAAAAACTTTATCCAATCTACCTTTCAAAAGAAAATCACCTTATTTGTTTCCAAATCACAAGAATAGAAATAAATCTTCCATCTCAAAATAACTCCTCAAAAAAATCTTAAAAATCACTTTACTTGATGATATCTCATGGGGTCAACAATTTAGGAGGTAAAAGAATAAAGTTTCTAATTTAAAAGAAAACTTATCATCTCCAAAAATATTCGGTGGCCTTTGAATATAAAACTCAATTTTTAATGTCATAAACATATGACATAAAGGGGCAATTAAATACAAAATTTTCTATCTTTAACAAATCTATTAATATAGCTTGTTCGAACACCCATATCTTTTTCCCCCCTTCAAATAAAACAAAAATCATTTAAAAAAAACTTATTGAACGGCTCCATATCATATGCATTGAGGAGCTCTCCATATTTCATAAAGCATTTTAATGCTTTTTAAACTCAAAATAAATGATGCTTTTTAAAGCATAAAATACCTTCAAAGAAATCAGGCTCCAAAACAACTTTCTTATAAATAATGTTCTTTTTAATAAAAGCATTCGATGCTCTTTTAAGACAATAACCTTACCACTGGTTTGCTTTTTGCCACCATCACACGCAATATGAAACTTATGCCATTGGTGAGGCCGGTTTCCACATGAATATTAGGCACTCTAGCTGGTAAATTTAAGTGAGTGACTTATGATAAGAAGTCACTTGATAAATAAAGCAAAAGTAAACTTAGCTTATGATGGGTGCATAAGATTCCATCTAGGTTTTAGGACTTTAAGAATGCACTTAGGCTTTTAGATTAAAAAGATATGCAAATTTCAATCATCACAACTTGAACAAGAGTTGTATACGCTTAAAAATGACACGAATCATCCTAAATAAATATTCTAAATATTTATTCCATTCTTCTATTAATTAAATAAATATTCTAAATTTATTTAATCGATTCACTGTTCCATAATTAAATAAATTCAATTTATTTAATTAAAATTCTTCTAAATGTCTTACATGATTAAATAATCATAAATTATTTAATTAATCCAAATTCCTCTATCCTAAGTTCTAAATTCAAAAATTCACATCACCTTTACACCTCACCTTTTCCACCTCACCTTGTCCACCTCATCAGGTTACACATGTAATTAAATATATTTAATATTTAATTACCTATTTTTCTCTCACCCACATGGCCTATTTCTTCTCAAATTAAAAGTTAGTTAACTAATCAATCAAATCTGTTAACTAATTAGTCATTTGAGTTCACTGGTCAATCTATTCTGTTGACTCCTCAATCAACCCAGTTCACTGGTCAATCAATTCAGTCAATCCCATAATCCACTCTTCTAACTGATCAATCAAGTCTGTTAACTGTTCAGTCAATGGAGTTAACTCTCCAATCAATCTTGTCACATCCCCTCTTTCATGATGGAGCTGGGACACTTGTCACATTTCTACTGGTTGCACATTCCTTAACCATTCTCAGCCATTGATCTTCATATCTTCTCTCAACCGTTGATTCTCATTCTTCCAAGTCTATAAATGAAACCTCATTCTTCCATTCTAATCATCCAGGCTTTTGACATCGTTACTCTGCAGAAATACCACCAGCGCGCCTTTGGCACCCTTTTGTCATCTACAAGCTTGAGATCACATACTTGCATTGGAGCTCATCTTCATTGCATATCACCATAGCCATTCACCATCGACTTCCTAAAAACAACTAAAAAGATTGCACTCTCTGATGGCTCATCTCATCTGTAAAAGGACGATTTGTGATAGGCGAACAACAAAAGTTTCGAAACGGGAGAGGTTTGCACTGTATTTGTTCATTGCTTCGTTTATTGAATCCTTCTTGTTTCACTATTCTGTTGATGTTTGGGTCATGTTTAATTCATTTGATTGATCACCATTTTACCCTTACATTTTTGGCGCCCACCGTGGGGCCGTTTGCCCCTTTATTTTACCATTTCTGAGCTTTTTTTAAGGCCGGTTCCGTACAGGTCACGTAGAGTCACGCACAGATTACTTCGGCGCATCTGTTCATTTCCACGGCGCATATAAACACTGTTATGGCACTTTTGTTGTTTTTGTGCATCTATGTATTTTTGCTGTGCTTCTATGCATTGTTACGGTGCTTTTACTATTTCTGCGCATATGTGCTTTTCTGCTGTGCTTTTACAAACTGTTACTGCGCATACGTTAATACTGCGCATTCATTCCTTTTAACTACGCATATATTCAATATTGCGGCGCATTCAATATTGTGGCGCTTCTGTTGATCATTTCTACGCATCTGATCACTGAAGCTGCGCATTTGTAACAGGCTGAGGTTTTAGTACTTTTCTAGGGGAAGTTGCTAACGCTAACCCTTTCGCAGGTGTTTGCTAGAGCAGTTTTGTAGGATAGGTGCAGGTTTAGTTCCATGTAGTTGCATCTAATTAGTTCACATTTCATTTTCAAAGGGAAAGTAAAAATTAATGTTCATTCAAATCTTCATTTAGTTCTAATTAGGGAGGAAGTAACTGGATTTATTTCTTGCTTGCATTGCAAACACCTTCCCAGTTATTGCTATCTAAAGGTTAAAATTGAACTCATCAATGATCTTGAAGTTAAAATGAACCATTGCTATATCGTGAGACCTGAATTTCAAAGTTAACAAACTCGTGCTACGCGGTTTAAGAATTGAACTCACTATTGCTTTTTGAAGTTAAAATGAACCATTGCTATATCGTGAGACCTGAATTTCAAAGTTAACAAACTCGTGCTATGCGGTTTAAGAATTGAACTCACTATTGCTTTCTGGGATTTAAAACTGAACCACTGCTATATTGCTGAATCACTTCAAAGTTCTGTTTGAGTAGATTAGCCCATTTAGTTTTTCACTTTTAACTAGGGTGGATTAATCAGTGTATTCTGTGCTTGCGAATGACAATAGGCTTATGCTTTCCCCTCTTCTGGGTGATCAGAGTTCCAGACTTGTCATTCTATTTGTTTAACCTTTAGGAGGGGCCTGCCCTTGGATGCACGCTTGTCCAAGTGGGAACGACCCTGAGTGGTAACAAGCTAACGCCAAGCCCTACCAAGCCACTTAAAATAAATTGTGCTTGAGGTGAAAACTTCCTGCAACAAGTGCTGTTATGTTACACCGACGGCCAACCTCCCCCAAAACCCTCTCAGGCGCAACCCTGTGAGGCTGGGAGACTCCATAACAGAGAGTAGCACCGCCGCACGTGTAACCACTTGAATGGTTGTCCGAATTAAATACCTCTTGTTTTAGTGGCCCAAATCCCTTATAATCCATTTCTCGCCTAGGATTTTGTGCTTGCTTTTGTCTGAAATAGAGTCGAAAAAATTACAAAAACAGTGAAAAACTACAAAATATTCTTTGTGCTTGCTGTGTTTTCTTGCTATTGAATTCATAATATCAGATCAGGAAGACCTTTTCTAGCCAAAAAATACCAAAAATAGAAGAAAAAAAACTAAAAATTTTGCAAAAACTTCAGAGCTGTGCATTTACATATTTCTGCTGCGCATTTACAGAGACTTGCTGCGCTTTTGTAGTGACTTGCTGCGCATATACCTTTTTGTTGCGCATATATGCACTATTGCTGTGCATATATAGTTCACCAGACCGGCGCATTTACTGCGACTTGCGGCGCATTTGCCCATTTCTGCTGCACATATGCGACAGTGATCACTTGCCCTATTTTTGAGGAGAAATTTTCACCTGATCAGAGCATCCATTTCAGCCTAGTTTCACTTTCCGAGATCAAAGTCAACCTTGCAGTCAATCTCCATCCGTTTCACCCAACTCTTTCTCTTTCATCCATTGTCTCTCCCGCTTTTTGTTCAAATCACTCTAGTCCCAAAGTTAGCCTATCCCATATCGATTCGGCATAAGTCCTTTTTCGTTTCATTAGTGAATTCACATAAGCCTAGTAGGTCACAGTACCTTTGCAAGTAGTCTTGTTGAACGACTAAGCCCTACACAGTAAGACTGGTATCAACTACCCTTGCTAGTGGCTAGAGTCTTGTGTCAACCGTCTTACTTGAAGTCATTGAGCGAGAGAATCCTTTGTCCAAGTCTTATCCTAGGTATCCCATTCATAATAGTCTCGGTTGGCACCTTGCCAAAATTTCTAATCCTGGTCCACTTCATCCCACCCCACCTTGCATGGTTCTTACTCGATCCCAGTACAACAAACAAATCGAAATGGCCGACTCATCTGATCACCTTCTCCCACCACGTGATGGTGAAGAAGAGATTTCTCATGAAGAATTAGTGGCGCACATGCAAGATAGAAAATTCCAACGTGTCGTAGAGAAGATGATCCTTGAAGACCCCCATAAGTATTTCCATCATCTTCCTAGTCTCGGAATCAAACTCCCCGTAGACTTTGACATTAGCTCCATCATGGAAAATGCAAACAATGATCATGAGAGGGGCACAAATGACACAGTCCCACATGTGCATGAGAGAAGTACAAATGACACGGTCCCCCATACAAATGAGAGAGGAAAGCAACCCGTAGATCCAATTGCTCCTATGGCGGACGTGAGACAACAAATCGAAAGTCTAAAGCTCGAGATATCCAATCTTAAGACCAGTACAAGTTCTAAGAACTACTCTTTGGAAGATATAGCACCGTACCCCTTTGACAGAAATTTGATCATGAAACCGTTCCCCTATCAGTTCGGAGTTCTGAAATTTGACAAATATAAAGGGAAGGGGGACCCTAGAGATCATATCAGGGAATTCACTGCAGCATGTTTAGAAGTAGCTCACAACGAGACCTACTTAATGAGACTATTCCCGCGATCTTTAGGAGGTCAAGCTATGGAGTGGTTCTCGCGTCTCCCACCAGGAATCAAAACTTTTGATGAACTTGTCAATAAATTTATAACACACTTCTCTTACAACATAGAACACGAGGTATCTATGCTAGATCTATGCAACACCAAGCAGAAGAGTGGTGAGTCATTCGCCGCCTTCCTACAACGATGGAGACAGCTAGCTAGTAAGTGTTTTTACTATATGCCTGAGAAGCAGCTATTGGAAATGTTTGTCCACAATCTAAACACTGATCTTAGCTATCAGATTCAGATACAAAGCCCTACCTCGTTCGCCAAAGTCATTGAAATGGGCCTCTTCATTGAAAAAGCTATGATCACTAAAGGAACTCTCAAGCTCTACAAGGACACACCTCCTTCCAATTACACAACAGATAAATCAAAGTTTTGGACCAAGAACAAGAATGTGGTCAACGATGGAGTAGTGGACGCCAAGGCGGTAGCGCCTAAGCAACAACCCATATTCACTCTTAAGGGAGAAGCAAATACCGGTGCACTCAACAAACCACCCCCTCGGGAACCTAGACCTTGGTTCAATTCAAATCCCAGGAGAAAATTCACGCCGTTGGGGGAATCTCAAGAATCCGCCCTCAGGAAGTTGTTGGCTAGCAATGAAATTTCTCTACCGCCAACAAGTGACTATGAGCCTATCGTCAAACCTCCCTATTGGAAGGACACAGATTATTGTGAGTATCATCAAGGAAGGGGGCACACGACTAACAATTGCATCTGCCTCAAGAATGTCATACAGGATATACAGGATCAGAATCAGGGAGGGACACAACAGCATACCTCCAATGAATCTCATGTGGCCTACCGGGATCCTCTTCTGAACCACAATCGGCCATATAACAACAATCGCCACAATGGCCACAACAGCAACAATGGTCACAATGGCAACAACTCCAATGGCAATCCCAATAACGACAACAGTCACAACCGGCCAAATCAGAACAGTGGGTCGAGTAATGCTAACTATGCAAGCATTCCATTTGAGTACACCATTAACTGCATTTCTGAGCATATTCCGCAGATCAATGTCATATCCCCCAACCAACAACCAAGACCTAATAGAACTGGTTGTAGTATAATTACCCGCAGTGGTAAGGTCACGATCAATACCACCCCTCCACGGTCATCACCATCTCCATCCAACTCCCGCCCATACAATGTCATCGACCAGTTGCAAAACACTCCAGCTCACATTTCTATATTGGAGCTCTTGCGTCTATCTCCTTCTCATAAGGAGATTCTTGAGAAAGCCTTAGTGGAAACTACTGTCCCCACTAACCTAGCCCAAGAAAAGTTTCAAACCATGGTGGGTAATTTGACATCCTCCACTTCCATCTCATTTACGGAGCAAGATGACCTTTCCATATCTCAACCCCACAACACTCCTCTACACATTGTCGCATTCGTGCACAAGCACCGCATCAAGAGGGTTCTCATTGATGGGGGTGCCGGTTTAAATATTTGTACCTTGAAGCTAGTCCTTGCACTGGGGTTCTCTGAACAGGCAGTTGATCCAAGACGAAAAATTACTATCAAAGCCTATGACGAGGAGGAAAGAACCACAAAGGGCACGGTTGTCCTACCCATTCAAGTGGGACCGGTAATCAAAGATGTGGTGTGCCAAGTCCTTGATCGGGAGCTTGCTTACAATATTCTACTAGGGAGACCATGAATCCACGCAATGAAGGCTGTCCCCTCCACCTACCATCAATGTATTAAGTTCCCACATGATGGCAAGCAGGTCACCATACAAGGCGACCCCGACCCCTACCAACACTGCAATTCTTTCCAAGCAAAATCTGAATGTGTCATTCCCAACAATAGGGCCTACATTTCCCCTACTCCACCTCAAGGCCCAAACCGCTGAAACTTACCATAAAAGAAAATGGCGTGGGGGAGTACTCCATTGAGCACAGCCTCAACCTTGCCACCATGCCTTTGTCTCCTCGCTCCTTTGGCAAACCCAAGCATCAACCTAGGCATTTTCCAAAGCCATCTGCTCCTCCTACAACTCCTGCAAATCCCTTTGTAAAATGGGGGACCTTATCTGATGAGACAGAGGAGCAAGATCTCCTGCAATGGCTTTATGCTGAAGAGGAAAACACACCCCAAGAGCCGCCTAGACTCCCTACAAAACTCTATGGACGGGGTGAAACTATCTTGCACATGATGGGATATGAAGGACAAGGCCCCATAGGCCTCAGAAAAAAAGGAATCGTTGAACCCATACAACCTTCTTCATCCTCTTCGGCTAGAAACACAACTGGCCTGGGGTACAAAGGCAAAGGTAAAGCCAAGGAAAATGCATGCCTTGTGGAGACAATTCAAACACCCCAATTGGATAGTGACACAGATTCAGATGAGTCAAATGAGTATGAGTGGGACAAGCTAACAGAGTACTCCTACGAGGACAAAGAGATTGACACCATCCAAACTCTTAACCCCTACCATGAGGGACAGATGCAACGGGATAGACCACTGGAGTCTAATTTGCCCCTCCCTGAGATTATGGCTTTCGAGGAAAGTTTCAATTCCATTGCGATAAACAACTTGGAGGAAGGTACCACCCAGAACACTACCCCCACCAATGCTCATAACATTTCTATTCACAACATTAATGAATCAGATCTCTCATCCGACTCCCTTCCCCTCTTGCACCCTGAGCTTATTGACTGGGATCTGCAAGGAACCCCCCAATTAGATATGTTCTAGAATGACGATGCCTACATTGACTATATGGAATTTAGGGATCACTTACCAAAAGGAGATCATAAAGCTAGTTTTGCTATCGAACTCAATACCGTGGCTTACTTCGGGGAGGGTGCCAAGCCTTCTAGTCGCAAAAATATTAAAATCAAAAAGGGATCTGACGGTGAAAACCGCCGTGCGGCAGTTTCAGATCATAAAATAGTAAAAAGAAAGGACGTATCCAAAGGTGAAAACCCAACTGTGGCACCTGACGATGGAATGATTGACACCCTCCCTAGTGATATGTACCAAGAAAGGTCACAAATTGTGGTGGAGCCAATAGAGCCAGTGAATATTGGAACCGAAGAGCAACCCAAGATTATCCACTTCGCAAAATCTCTCACACCACCTGAGAAAACCAGGTTTGTACCATTCTTTAAGAAGAAGAGAGGCAGCTTTGCTTGGTCATATGCTGACATGCCAGGTCTAGACCTGCACCTGATTCTGCATCATTTGCCATTGGATCCAGGGGTGAAGCCCGTAAAGCAGAAACTGAGAAAGATGCACCCTCATATAGCCCTTTTGGTCAAGGAAGAACTCAAGAAATTGCTAGATGTAGGGTTCATCAGAGCCATAGATTACCCTGAATGGATATCTAATATTGTGCCAGTGTCTAAACCAGATGGCAGGGCTCGACTATGCAATGATTTTAGAGACTTAAACAAAGCATGCCGCAAGGATGACTTTCTGTTACCAAACATTGACATCATAGTCGACCTTACTGCAGGGCATACAATGCTATCGCTCATGGACGGGTTCTCCGGGTATAACCAAATCAAAATAGCACCGGAGGACCAACACAAAACAGCTTTCACTTGTCCATGGGGTACCTTTTGCTGGAATGTCATGCCTTTTGGGCTGAAAAACGTAGGTGCTACATATCAGCGGGCCATGACAACCATATTCCATGACATGATGCATGTGACCATGGAGGATTATGTTGATGATATCTTAGCAAAATCTCTCACGAGGGACTCACACCTGGATATCCTAGAGAAAGTCTTCCAACGGCTGGACCAATTCCAAGTTAAATTGAACCCAAAGAAATGTGTGTTTGGGGTAACATCGGGCAAGCTGCTAGGCTTCATTGTGTCAGCAAACGGCATAGAGGTTGACCCGGCCAAAGTCAAAGCAATAATGGACATGCCACCGCCCAAAACTCTAACACAGTTGAGATCCTTACAGGGCAAGCTGCAGGCCATCCACAGGTTCATCTCACAATTGGCAGACAAGTGCCAACCTTTTAGTCACCTCCTACATAAGAATATTCCATTTAAATGGGATGAGCGGTGTGAAGAGGCATTCAACAAGCTAAAGGAGTACCTTATGAACCCTCCTATACTCATGCCTCCGATCTAAGGAAAACCTTTGATTCTCTACATTTCTGCTACACCTACTGCTCTTGGGGCTCTCCTAGCGCAGCAAGACTATGAGAACAAGGAAAGAGCTGTATACTACATCAGTCGAACCTTAGTGGGCTACGAGTTACAATACTCATAGGTAGAACGATCATGCCTTGCGGTGGTTTTTGCTTCACAAAAACTCTGACACTACATGTTGGCACATCCTGTCAAACTCATTACCAAAATCGACCCACTAAAATATCTTCCCAGCAAAGCAACTCTCACAGGTCGACTGGCAAAGTGGGTTATGCTTCTTAGTGAATATGATATAGAATATGTGGACAGAAAAGCCATCAAAGGGCAAATCATAGCTGACCAACTGGCTAAAGCACCATTACAGGACACTTCACCAATGCAGTTTGAGTTTCTCGATGAGTCTTTATTCACTCTGTCAACATCTCCTTGGAAACTCTACTTCGACGGGTCTTACACCAACCACAGATCAGGGGCAGGTATCCTGTTTATTACTGCTCAAGGTGACATAATTCCAAAGTCCTACAGGTTGTTATTTCCATGCACTAACAATATAGCGGAATATGAAGCCTTGGTAATTGGTCTCAAGATGGCCACTGAGTGGAAAATCCAAGCACTGTGTGTCTACGGTGATTCTCAGCTTATCATAAATCAAGTCAACGATGAATATCAAACCAAAGATGAGAAGCTCGTCCCATACAAACGGATGGTCGACGACCTCAAAGAACACTTTGGGAACATCTCCTTTGAACAAATACCCAGGATCGAGAACAAAGCAGCAAATGCAATGGCTACCATAGCCTCTCTTCTTGAAATACCTGAATATGAGTCACGGTACGAGTTCTTAGTAGAAACCATTTGGCAACCGGCTTATGATCTCCTCGAAACCCATTCCATTTGCCTCCTAGTAGGATTTGATTCACCTTGGTACGGTAAGACCTACACTTACCTCAAGGACAATATTCTTCCACCCGACCTCTCTTCCAACCAAAAATGAACTTTCATCTGATAAGCCTCCCGTTACACCATCATAGCTAATACCCTTTACCGACGTGGTCTGGATGGTACTTTACTTCGTTGTCTAGAACAAGAAGAATCCATAACGGCCTTGCAAGACATACACGAAGGGATCTGTGGAACACACTCCAGCGGTCCCTCCTTAGCTAAGAAACTCATGCGTTTGGGTTATTACTGGCCCAATATGGAAATGGATTCATATCAGTTTGTCAAAAAGTGCAAACAGTGCCAGATACACGGGAACCTGATTCATGCACCTGCTCAGGAGTTGAGACCTCTAACGACACCCTGGCTCTTTTGCCAGTGGGGACTTGACCTTGTGGGAAAGATTCATCCACCTTCTTCCAACGGCCATAAATTTATCATAACCGCCACTGAGTACTTCACCAAGTGGATTGAAGCCGTTCCCCTAACCACCGTCACAGGAAAGCAAATTTCCTCGTTCATTCTGAATTACATCATCTGCCGATACGGCATCCCTTCATCCATCATAACGGATAATGGGAGACCATTCAAAAATTAGGATGTCCAGGAGCTTTGTGAGTGTTTCAAAATCCAACATCGTTTCTCCACTCCATACTACCCCCAAGGTAACGGCCAAGCTGAGGCATCAAATAAAACCATTCTGAAAATCCTAAAGAAGACTGTCAATGAAGCTGGTCGCGATTGGCACGTCCAACTCAATCCCGCTCTGTGGGCCTACAGAACCAGTATATGCACTCCCACAGGTGCTACACCCTACGCCCTTGTCTATGGCTCCGAATCCATCCTCCCCATTGAGGTCAAACTCTCATCCCTCAGGGTGTCGTTGAAAGGTCTCATATCAGATGAAGAATACAGAGTCTCCAGGCTACAAGAACTAGAGCTGCTAGAGGAAAGGCGCCAGAAAGCTTTTGACCATCTCAAAGCCTATCAACAAATGATGTCAAGAAGCTACAACCACAAGGTTCGACCAAGATGCTTCAAGGTTGGGGACCTAGTTCTAAAAGAAAACCCTCGCAATCAATAGGACAGAGAAAAGAAAGGTAAGTTCGAGCCTAACTGGCTTGGGCCCTATGTGATTGTAGCTGCTTACGGATCGGGGGCATATCAGTTGGCCACATCAGAGGGTGAGTTGTTTGATGATCCAATCAATAGCATGCACCTTCACTGGTTCTATACCTAGGAGAACCCCAATGCAAGGGGGAACAATAAAATCAAGAATCAAAAAAAAAAAAATTGAAAAGAGAAAATACAAAAAAATCAGAAAAAATAGAAAGCATACCAAAAAAAAATTGTCCTTTGGTGAAAACCTGGAAAACAGGCGCCTTGGATAGGTATCGTGATGAAAACCTGGCAAACAGGCGTCATGTTACTTTCTAGCTTCTCGTGCAAATAAAAGCAAGTGATGAAAACCTGGTAAATAGGTGTTACTTGTGATAAACTGCCTTCTCCATCTTTGGGAATCCAATCCCCCTGAGTCCATTCTTTTTCCATTTGCCCCATTCGATCCATATCTACCCCACAATAAACACCTGACAGTTACCTATCATGGCTTGATACTCTCCTTGTGGCCTTGTCAACCAAGGTTTTGTCCCATACCGTCTCCTCAATGTGAGCCTACATGGTGTCTCTCGTCGGTGTCCATGGTCCAAGTCCATGAACTACGTTGCCTCTGTGCCGTCACATAGGCAAGGCCATTATTCTAATGTGCCCCCGAGGCTCCCATTTCTTCTGTGGTCCCATTCATCCCCTTTTCTTTTCTTCATTCTTGTCGTCTTTCTTCTAGTCCATCCATGGTCCATTAGGGTTTACCACAAACTACGTTGCCTCTGTGCCGTCACGTAGGCAAGGCCATTTAGCAATGAGCCCTTGAAGCACTAGGTCAGTCCATTAGGGTCCTTCTCCCCAATAAGGATTGTGCACTCCTCTCACCAAGCAAACAAAATGCAAGCAGAACCCGCACCTCAAGCAGAAATCTTGACAATGAGCATCTTAACCTATTCAAAGCAAAGCAAATACCCAAGGTCTTCTAACTGATTTTATCAAAATTATGGCAAGAAACTCACATCTAAATGCACGAATGTTTTGTGGATTGGAACCATGGTTAAGTTACAGAGTCTGGATTTTTTGTTATCATGTCTTTCTACGCTACTCAAGGATGCCAAAAGCTAGAGATGCTATGATGGAGGCATGATTATTTTTCTTTGTTTGCTATTTGTGGATTAAACTTTAGTACTGTGAAGCCTTGTCTAAGGACATGATCGGCAAAAGATCATCGAGGACATCAAAGGTCTAACATGAATGGGGGCAAATCCTTGCTTGTTGAAATGTAGGAAGTACTCAGGTCATCTAGATTCAATTTTGACTAGATGCTTGTATTAACTTGCTAAATCCAAATCCATGTAAGCGATACTCAGGTCATCTCAGTTCAATTATACCTAGATTCTTGTATTCACGTACAACATTTCAAAAAATGTACCACAAAAATATGCCCAATGATGAAATAAAGCACTCTAAAAGCAAAGCATCCATCCTATATCCACATATACATCCATGCAATCCTCATTATCCAAACTATGCAGAGTAACGATATCAAGTAGAGTTTCTAAGTCCTCTTATCACAACCATTCTTCTATTGGTCTATCATGTCATTCTTGTGTCGATCAGGTACATTTGGACTTCAGAAAAACAAAGCATATAGGAGCATATCATATCATTCGTAGGACTAGTCATACACATGCTTAGGTTCATAGAATACACCATCCAATGCATTAGGTCATCAATACATTTGCATCACATCACATCTTAAAGCACAGATAATAACATCAAACTCATAACACATATACATACATTTGCATTAGATCATATAGACATCCCATAACACAGTGGCATCATCACATAGAAATCATAACACATATGCATACATTTGCATTAGATTTTATACACCACACATAACAAAGTTGCCTCTCACATAGAAATCATATTACATTTTGCATTCATTTGAAAACATTAAATCACATAGACATCATATAGTAGCATATCATAAAGCATCTCATATAACATCAGATAGACCATCTAACTATGCACATACATCGCATCATATAATAGAAGTACATCTTCATCACATGGCACATGAAATAGATACACAACTGCATCATCATATATACTATCATATAAAAGAGGTCCAAATGTACAAAATCGTCATCCATCTCTAGAATAAAAGTGTCATATACAATATACATCCAAATGGATGGTGATACATGTCCCAAAATGTACAAAATCTGGTCTATGTCTATCCCTGCTGCTGTGGGCCACCACTGCTAGCTCCTGACTGCTGAGGACCCATCACGGAGGCCCCTGACTATGATGGACCTGCTCTATGAGTCACCCCAGACTGACTCCTGAAACTCCCTGCCCTCTGGCTCGATGCCACGGCACCATGGTATAACCCTCGGTAATACTGTGCCTGAGACTGTGCTCTGGCTAGATCTGTCTGTGCCTGTGCCAACTGTGTCTGCAACTGGCCAACCTGTGCCTGAGCCTGCTGCACCTACCCAACCAAAAATGAACTCGCTGCATCTGTCCCCATAGCGGCCACGGTAGTATCCCGCTCTACACGGATAATCCGTACCCGTGCGTCAGCCATGTCTCTCTCGCGAGTCAACCCAGTGATCACCGCTGCGTCTGTCTCTCACCTCCGCTCTACCCTCCTCAGCTATGCCTACAGCTCTCGCACCTGTCCCCTCAGGCCGGCTATAGTCCTCTCATGAGCCTCTCCCTGTACTGGCCCCTGTGCTGCCTCTGCCTGTCCTGGCCCCTGTGGCTGGGGCACCTGCTACTGTGGTACCTGCTGGGGTGGTGGCATCTGTACCTGCTGAGGCACCTGCTGCTGTGCCTCTGCCTGCCCTGGCACTGCCTGCTCAGCCTGAGCTATCCTCCTCCGCTGTCTCAGCCTCTCTCCGGCCCTACCACCCCATCGTCCTCATCCTCCTCTAACTCCCCTCCGCCCTGGGCCAGCCTCTCCCTCCTCCTCTGAGTCTGCCTCATCAATACGAGGCACCAGCATGCCAGGTCCTGAATATCTCAGGAAAGGATGTGCAATGATCCAATCCTCATACTCCTGTGTCACCCCCGCATCTACTATCTCTCTCCTCATGTCCCATGCCACATACGGCGTCTACTGGAACTCTGCCAGAGCCTCCTCATACGACGCCATCGGCCCCCATCGGACCCTCTCTGCATGCGTCCGTGCAAACATAGCCTGCCCCTATGGCATACCCTATCTCTGCCCAAACTGTCTCAGCACCCTGCCCACCATCTGTCTCTCCAAGATGTGCCATGTCCGGCTTATCAGCCACTTGGTCTGAAAGCAGTATGGCAGCTCGTCTCCCTCGTCGTCCCACGGCTCATAATCCAGGTATGGTCGCCAAATGACCACATCCACTCCATCCAGGGTGTGTCTCCAGTAATCTAGCTTCACCAGCCTGTGCTGGGAAATCGCTCCTGCATAGCCATAACTGTATGGCTCTCCTCGCTGCCTCGCGAAGACACATATCGGCCTAGTCACCGCTATGTGCTCCCACAGCCAGAACTGTAACAGCAGCACCCCAGCCGATAGACTCGTACTGCAGTGGTACACCACCTGATGCATGTCGTGGTATAAGTGGGCCAGTACGCAGACTCCCCACGCATATCAGGTGCTGTCAGTCAGCATCCGCTCCATGATCCTACCCCATCCAATAGGGAACCTGTGCGATCTCCTGTCCGGACATACAACGCCCCCGATCAGTCCAGCCACAATCCTAGGGAAGTAGTCATAGTAGTCATATATATCCTACCACGGGATAACCTGACCAGCTAGCTCGGGATCATCAAACACCCGCTAGCACTCGGCGAGTCCCACGTCCCGCTGTGCATCGTACTCTACTAACTCGCCTACCACAGGCAAGTGCAGTATCCGGTAGACATCCTCCAGGGTCACCGTCATCTCTCCCGTCGGAAAGTGGAAGGTCCCGTCCTCACTGTGGAATCTCTCCACGGCAGCTGTCAGCAGTCCACGGTTCTCCCGCACCTCAGGCATGAAACATACATAATCCAATCCCATGGCACCAAGCGCCACTCTGTCAGTCTCCGTCAGCATATATCTCTACAATAAGGGCATAGGAAACGTCTCCCTCGACTGCAGTGTGTCCCAAATCTCCTCCTGCAAGCAAGCAAGGCAAAGCATTAGTCTCAAGCGACATATACCATACTCAACATACCTACTGAACTATATCAACTAAACTCAGCATTTCAAATTGATCAAAACAGCACACTACATCTCTTGACTAGATTTCTGCAATCTCAGAGATAGCTCATCGATTACCGCGTCAAACAGGACACTAATCGAGTCAATTTGGCTAAGTCCTTTGCTATCCACAGCAAATGCGCCACTACAGGTGGTAAAAGTGCCATTTTTTGGTATATGCGCTGTTAAAATCAGCATATGCGCCGCCTCACACAAATGCACCACCACAGTGCACGTAAGCGCAGATCCAATAGATGCGCCGCAACATTCAGCATATGCGCCGGCATATTATGAAAGTGCCGCAACATTCGGCATATGCGCATCATCAACAGATGTGCCGCTACTTTCAACATATGCGCGGCTTAACTACACACGCGCCGCCAAATTACCTAAGCGCTGCTACATTGCACAGATGCGCAGCTTTCATGTATGCGCCGCCGAAACCGGCATATGCGCCGCGCAACGACAAATGCGCCGCTTCACGAGGCATATGCACCGTTCTGAGTTTCAGCGCATGCATTTAACCTATTTTCTACGTGCATTTATGACATCCTAAATCGACCCTAGGAGAAATTTTTTGAAACACATACCGGGGGTCCTGCCTCTGCTGGCCGCCCGAATCGATGGACTCGCTCGAATCGGTGCTCCTCGCATGGAATGTCTGCTGCTCTGGCTGCCATGCTGCTCCAAGTTTACTCTAAGCTCTCTCAATCCAATCCAGAGTAAACAAGTGTACAAATGACTATTCTTATGGACCCAGCTCCTATTTATAGCCTCCAAACCCTAATTTTGGCTAGGTGATGACTGTGACTACTTCCCGTGCCCGTTTTTCTTCCCATTTTCTTCCCGCATCCCTGATCGCGTCCCTTTCCCTCCAACCTATCCTAATCCCTTCGTCTTCGTGAGATTGTCTGTCTTTGTTTCTTTCACCCTTTTCCCATCCAATCTCCCGAGGGGGCATCCTATCGTCATTAAACCTATACCAGGGGCAAACTGGGGCATGTATCATCATTCGGACCATCAAATTCTTTGAAGCAACGCTATAAACTGCATTGCATCAAAGAGGGGCAAAATGTATACGCCTAAAAATGACACGAATCATCCTAAATAAATATTCTAAATATTTATTCCATTCTTCTATTAATTAAATAAATATTCTAAATTTATTTAATCGATTCACTGTTCCATAATTAAATAAATTCAATTTATTTAATTAAAATTCTTCTAAATGTCTTACATGATTAAATAATCATAAATTATTTAATTAATCCAAATTCCTCTATCCTAAGTTCTAAATTCAAAAATCCACATCACCTTTACACCTCACCTTTTCCATCTCACCTTTTCCACCTCACCTTGTCCACCTCATCAGGTTGCACATGTAATTAAATATATTTAATATTTAATTACCTATTTTTCTCTCACCCACATGGCCTATTTCTTCTCAAATCAAAAGTTAGTTAACTAATCAATCAAATCTGTTAACTAATTAGTCATTTGAGTTCACTGGTCAATCTATTCTGTTGACTCCTCAATCAACCCAGTTCACTGGTCAATCAATTCAGTCAATCCCATAATCCACTCTTCTAACTGATCAATCAAGTCTGTTAACTGTTCAGTCAATGGAGTTAACTCTCCAATCAATTTTGTCACATCCCCTCTTTCATGATGGAGCTGGGACACTTGTCACATTTCTACTAGTTGCACATTCCTCAACCATTCTCAGCCATTGATCTTCATATCTTCTCTCAACCGTTGATTCTCATTCTTCCAAGTCTATAAATGAAACCTCATTCTTCCATTCTAATCATCCAGGCTTTTGACATCATTACTCTGCAGAAATACCACCAGCGCGCCTTTGGCACCCTTTTGTCATCTACAAGCTTGAGATCACATACTTGCATTGGAGCTCATCTTCATTGCATATCACCATAGCCATTCACCATCGACTTCCTAAAAACAGCTAAAAAGATTGCACTCTCTGAGGGCTCATCTCATCTGCAAAAGGACGATTTGTGATAGGTGAACAACAGAAGTTTCAAAACGGGAGAGGTTTGCACTATATTTGTTCATTGCTTCGTTTATTGAATCCTTCTTGTTTCACTATTCTGTTGATGTTTGGGTCATGTTTAATTCATTTGATTGATCACCATTTTACCCTTACAAGAGTTACCACCATAATTCTCTGAGATCCTTGAAATTTTCTACGTACTAACCTTGAATCACAAACATACTTTGTCATGAACCATTCCTTTTCAACACCAATAGCAAAACTTCACTTCAAACCATTATTGCTATGAATCCTGATGAAGGTGAAGTTAGCATGAAGTCAGCATTATGTTCCTTCCAAGGAAGCCCACCAAACTATAAGAAAGGCTCCTAATCTCTCACTTGCATGAAGCATAGTAACAACCCACATGAACCCTCCTCAACTTGAACCATGATGAAGAATGAAGACCATGAAGACCATAAGATCATATCAACATTATGACCATCTGACATCTGCAAACTTTCTATGTATGTTCCTTTGCTCACTCCATTTACATCTTACACAAACTTTACTGACATTGTATGCCATATTTCCATCAGGGTCTTCTCTGACCTCCTTGTGACTTAACATGAAGTGGCCTTGTTGCAGATTTTGAACTCTTTAACATGCATACCACACATGATGCCACTTCCACTGAAAGCATGCATACCACACATGATGCCAACCTTTTGACATTAATGACAATCAGTCACCATCAAGAGGTACCTGCAGATCAAAAACATTTCCTTGAAGCCATCAAGGCAATTGGCAAGGATTCTTCAGAGGCTCGGATGGAGATTACCATGTTTAGTGGCAAGATGAATGCTGATGAAGTCATGGAGTGGATTGAGGCCCTAAACAACTACTTTGAATACAAAGAAGTTCCTAAGAACAAGAGAGTGAAGTTTGCAAAAACTAAACTCAAAGGTGTTGCCCTTACATGGTGGAATTACACCCAAGGTGAGAGGGTAAAGAATGGGAAGAGCATGATCTCTTCATGGAACAGAATGTTGGAGAGGATCAAGTCCCAATTCCTTCCATCAAACTATGAGGTGTAGATCTACAAGAAGATGCAAAATCTCAAACAAAGAGATTTGGATGTGGCCACCTACACCGAGGAGTTTCACAAGTTCTCTATTCGTTGTGGATACATGGAGGATGAAAAAGGTAAAGTGGCAAGGTATCTAAATGGTTTGAGGTTTAATATCCAAGATGAAATCAGTATATTAACCCCTAAAACTGTGGATAAATGCTTTCATGTGGCATTAAGGGCTGAAGAGAAGTTGAAGAGGAAAGGTGAGCAGCAAAATAGAGGAAGAGGTGGCAAAAATTTCAAAGGTAGGGGTAGTTTTGAAGGTAGAAATCAGTCCCAAAGAAGTCAAGGGGAATCTAGTTCCCAAGAACAAAGTGGAGAATCAGGTTCAAGAGGAAGATTTGGAGGGGGAATAGGTTCAACTACATTCAAAGGAAGGTGCTACAATTGCAATGAAATTGGTCACACAACATTCAAATGTCCAGAAAGGCAAGGTTCATCATCAGGAGGTGATAGGAAGAATGAAAGAAGGATTCAATTTGTGCAAGAAGAGGATGAAGGAAGTTTCCATTCTCCAAGTCAAGGATGTGAACCAGAAGTTGGAGAAGCATTGATGCTAAGGAGAACACTCTTGAAGACATCCAAGGGCAAGGAGATGACACAAAGGAAAGCACTTTTCAGGACCAATTGCAAAAGCAAAGGTAAAGTATGCAAGGTAGTAATAGATTATGGTTCAACAGATAATATGGTGTCTAGGGAAATGGTGGATAAATAGAACCTAGAAAGGATTCCTCATCAAACTCCTTACAAAGCATCTTGGGTAAGTGATAGTCAATCACTTTTGGTAGATGAACAAGCATATGTTGATTTTCAGATTGGAGAATATAAGGATAGGGTTTTATGTGACATTTTGCCCATGAATTGTTGTCACCTACTTTTCAGTAGGCCATGGCAATTTGATAGGCAATCATTATATGATGGATATGCTAACACATACACCATCAAGAAGGATGGGAGGACTTTTGTGTTGACACCATTGCAGGAGGATGCTAAAGCAAAGAAGGTAGCCAAGGTCATCTTGGTGGGTAAGAAAGAGTTTGTGAAGATCAATGAAGAAGCGACAAGGAAAGTTGAGGATACCTCAAGGAGTGTGGTTTCCAAAGATCAAAGTTTGAAGGTGGTTTTAGTTTTGAATGATGGAGATCAAATGGTGATGTTTGAGATGGATCAAAAGAAGGTCAAAGAGCGGGTCTACAAGCAGCCACAAGGTGGTTGGAAAGAAGGAGATGCTATCATGGTAGGGACCATTGTCTATCCTCTAGAGCCAACAAGGGTTGAAAGACAATCATATTATACCATAGCACCAGTACAAGAAGCATCAACCAAGGTTTTGAATGCAGGTGTTCAAGCAGAGATGACAATAAGGAAGAATGGCAAGCAAAGTATAGGTCTGGTTGCAAGCACTCACTCATGGCAAGGTGTGAGTAGAGCCTACAATGCTAGGCATGAGTTTTTGATTCCATGGAAGTAGGTTGCAGTCTAGAGATCATGGGGAAGACATGAGGTAGCAGAGGATAAAGGTGGAGCAAGACAAAGAATCAACTCATGTGGCATGAGTTCTTTTCTAGGCGGGGTGCATGGTGCAGGAGCACCTAACACAAGGTGGCCTCCATGAGGCACTCAACTTCATGTTTTGTTTTGATGTCATATTTTGATGTAATAAGGTCCAATGTACCACTTCCTAAGTGTTTGTAATAAGTTTGGATCCATTTTGTAGGCATTTGTAAAAAATGCCATGTTTTTGTCAATGTTGTCATATTATTGTCACATGGTGGAAATGTAACCAAGGATGGATCCAATGAATATAATAAGGTTGTTTGAATCTCCTTAGGTGTGTCTAGGGTGTTTGTTTCCCTTTGAAGGTAATTGGGCTCTTGTAGCCTTCAATATTGTCAAAATGTGCAAAGTTGTTTGGTAACTTTTACAAATTGTAAAGCAAACAAAGGGCAAAACTATAAAAAAACCAATCGTCACCCTCTTGAAAAGTAGTTGGGGATAGTTGGAACTGTAATTACATAATTAAAATTCCTCCCAAGGGTCAAGGTAAGGCAGGAGTTGGAGTTTTGGTCGAAGAAAAGAAGAATAATACAAAGTTTATAGCCTTGTTTCTAGAATTTTCTGCATTTTTTGCTTCTATAACATTCATAACTTTCACTTACAGATGAATTAGAAGGTGAGGCAAGACTTTTTGGAAATCCCTATGTATTACCTTTCATTCAAGACTGATTTTGTGACATTTGGTTGCGATTTGTGCATTCGGTGAACATTTTTCTAAAATCTGTCCTGAAACCCTACTTCCAAGGGTTTGATCAAAGAAATGTAAATCTCTCCATTCCACTAAGGCATATTCATAAAAAATTGGTGGAATGGTAGGTATAGTTCTTGTACAAATGATTTTTTTTTCATTTTTTTAGGGACCAAGGTTGGATGCATCTTTGGAGCAATGAATGCATAACATCTATGTGTTAGGCCAAGGAAGTGTGGGTTTGAGTGAACCTGTGTTAAATATGATTGTTTGGGTACCCAAAACCTATTGAAATGATGGTTTGGAGTTGTATTACACCTATCCATATCATTTTTTGATTTGTGGAGTGTGAAGATAGGGTGGTTGCTTTGCAAAACAAGCCTAATTGGCCATAGGCTACAAGGGGAGCAGTTATAGGTTGGACCATACCGTCCAAAACAACCTATACCCAATTTGGGATATGTGATAGGGAGTCCAAATGGGTACCTCCAAATTTTATAAGATCTGATTTTGCAGGTCTTCATCAAAAGATATTGCTGACTGTGTGTTTTCCAAGGGCTACAAGGATCACTTTAGGTTTGTGAAGGAAGTACTAGTTCTAAGTTTGATTTGCCTTTGCCAATGGTTGGAATGGGTCCCATACATGTCTAATCAACCTTTTCATGATGGTTTCAGAACTACTAACTGTTGTTCCCACTTTTGTATAATGATCATTGAATTTGGGCTTTAGAGCATAAGAAAACCTTGTGATCTTGTCAAATCCTTCTATCTATCCTAGTGGCTCTACATCACATAGCAACATAGTATTGTTTTAGTATCATGTCCCCTTGCACTATGTGAGATCTTAGGTGTAAGAGAAAGAACAATACATAAACCTTCCCTTTTTCTTTTTTAGTAGGTGGCATGCCTGGGAGTTCACCCTAGGGTTCGACCACAAGCACATATCTCCAACGGGATATACAAAGTGGCAAAAATTGAAAGGTGGGTTCAATTCACTTGTGTCATAGGGGGTGGGCCTTGTTGTCTAGGGTGATTCTAGACACAAGTATGAGATTTTGGTCTCCATCGCTACTATGACATGGTGTTCTTAGGAGTACCCTCACTACAAACCAATTGTTGTAGAAGCCTAAGACCTTTTGGCAATTTATCATAGTGGTGCAAGGAATGTGGATCATACCCTAAAGTGACTTACCACGTAGGGTCTTTGGTTGACGTGACACAATTCCTTGATTGGGTCTTATCCTTTCAAGTTGAGAGGTGTCAACATGGTCTAGGATCTTGGCATACTCTAGTTACCCATTCCAAATTATCCTATTTAAAATCACCCAAATGGTGAGGTAAGCCTACTTTGGTAAACACCATTTACTACTAATTAGGTTGTACTTGCTTTATTGTTTGTGAGCCATGGAGCTAAGTCAGATTTATGGTAGAAAGCTTGCAAAATACCATACCTCCAAAAGTGAAGAGTCAAAAATAGCCAAATCTATATGCCAAGTGTTTTCTATGTGTGTTATGTTTTTTGACATCAAAACAAACTACTCAAGAACAAGAAAAACACTTAGAAAACTTGAATCTAGGTCGCTAAGAATAGAACACCGCATCTGCCAAACTTTAAGTTGCAACTGCCAATTTTCGCAATGCATTTGAGACACTCTGCAATGCACCTACTAGAATAGTAAATCACAATATAATCATCCTAAGTCACAATTGATAAGTCCTGCAACACATCTGTGACTTTTAGCACTACACTTGAGCCCTGTAGCAATGCATTTTCCTGAGATAAAACTTGAGGGAAAATTATGAGTTTACACACTCCTTATCTAATCTGGACAATGACCATATGTTAACACCTAAGACTTGTCAGTATTATTTCATCTATCCATTGCATTTTCTTAGGTTAGTTTGCATTTGTCTAGTTAAGGTTAACCTTACTCAAACCATTGCATCCACTTAGTATACCCTTGCATTGTCCAAATCAGCGTTTTGTATTCTAGATCATCTTTTAGGTTTCAACCACCTTTGAGACTTGAAAATAGGAGACTTGAAAATAGGAGACTTGTCATACTTAGATCATACCTTTGCTACAAACTTGAAGTGTCTAAAGACCTTGTCATTTTACATCACCAATCAATCAACCAAGTTGGACCTATAACTCACAAGTCTAGTTTAGGTTCACCTTTTCAATTAGCAAGTTGAGTCTCTAACTTGTGTGTCTAGTTTGAGCTCACCTCAATCAATCATCATTCCTTTTAGTATTCACACTTGCAAGGTCTTAACATTTCAACTAGTCACTTGGGTGTATCTTAGTTTGCCTTAGTATCCTCTTTTCCAAATCTTCAAAGTTGCCTATCCCAAATAGCTTCAAGTATTGGCATATCTTCATTAGCACTTACCATCTCCCACACCTTTAATCATAATTATATGTGTCATCCTTAGTGTTCAAAAATTCCAAAAGCATATCATAGTTGCATTTACCATCCTTATTGTCCAAAATCCCAAAAAACGCCTTAGTTTCATATCTTGCATTGTCACCCTTAGTATCCCAAAAAAAGATAGCAAGTCTTATATGGTTGAAACAAGGTCCCAAAGGAAAAGAAAGGGAGTGGATTCATTAGATCATCCCCACAACAATCCCAATAGAACAATGAGATTTGGAGCTTCCTCCCATGAACAACACAAGTCACACTCCATGGCAAATCCTTTTGAAAACTTCACTTTACATGAGGTAGAACAAGGAGTAACACAACAAGAGATAGATGAAGCCTCCCAAGATCCTCGGCTATTATGTATCTTAGATGAGATGATATCTACAAATCCCCAAACATTTATGAGACTTTTTCAAAATGGAATCAAACTTACCCCCGGTGTTGACATAAACATGATTGTAGGATCATCTCCAAACAATGCCACACAAGGACAAGGTCAAGCAATATCTTCAAATAGTCACACAAATCCAACACAAGAGCATACTAACATACCACTTGGAGAGACCTTACATAACACCACAAATGTCAACATACCTCCACCATTTGATGCAAACAATACAAGTGTCATGTCTCAACCAATGAATTTTCCAAATCCCTTTTCTTCAATGTCAACCAACACAAACCCCATGGGTCAAAATAGAAGGACATGAAGAATAAACATAGTGATTTCACATACAAAAATGTAAGGGACAAATACCACACATAGTGCAAACATGAACCTTGGGTCTCAACCAAACAGCAACTTGAGCCATCAAAACATAGACCCACTTTATCAAAACAATAACACCATACCAAATGCAAACATGAACTTTGGTGCTACTCAAAATAACAAATTGAATAACCAAGGCATAGACACTTCATCAAACCAACAATGTGTCTCATCTAAATATTAACCAAGGTGCTAGTACATCCCATCAAAACACCCATTCAAATCCCATAAAACAACAAGTTGACCCAAACATTCAATTTCAAACAAGTTCCAACCCCCTTCAATACCAAAACAACATGAATATCCCATCCCAACACACAAACATAAACTCAAATGCCACTTACATACCAAACATTCCAAACATTCCAAATCAAAATTCATCTTAATCACCTATCCCCCTCAACACGAACACCAACCCTCTTGTTGTAAATATGGGATTTCAAAATACATCAACACCAAACATTGGTAATCCTTACCACAACACATCTACAAATGCCTTAGACACATCATTATCCCATAGAGGTTCTAGCACACAAGATGTTATCATTAGAACAATGATTCTCAAACATGCAAGTGTCCACCATAAAGAAGGCATACTCCATGGAAGATCTATGTCCTTATCCTTTTGACAAGAGCATCTATATGCCTCCTTTTCCACCAAACTACAATGTACCTAACTTCAACAAGTATAGGGGAAAAGGGAGTCTCGTAGAGCATGTGCGAGAATTCCACACCACATGCCTAGAAATTGCATTTGAACACACGTACCTAATGAGATTATTCCCACGGAGCCTCACAGGTCAAGCATTTGAGTGGTTCACACATCTTCCCATAGGGATAAGAACATGGACCAAACTCACAGATAAATTCATATCCCACTTCTCCTACAACATTGAGATGGATGTAAATGTCACAACATTATGTCATACAAACAAGAAGATGGAGAAACATTCCTCTCTTTCTTCCAAAGATGGAGAAGCTTAGCTACCAAATGTCCATGCCATATACCTGAAAACCAATTAGTTCCAATGTTTGTGGAGAACCTAAACACAGAACTCATGCACCAATTACAAATCCATTGTTGCACCTCCTTTGGAGACATTAAAAAGGGAATAGCAATCAAAAAATCCCTCATTGCCAAGGATACAATCAAAATTTTCAATAAAAATCAAAGCAATCCAAACACCTCTTATGACAAAAATAAGTTTTCGTCTAGGAATAAGAATGTTACCAATGATGGGGTAGTTGATGCAAAGGCAATCAACAAGGTTGGCCCTATTCTCACACTCAAAGCACCACCCATACCAAACAATCCACCACCCATTCAACAACAACAACAACAAATAGCCAGCATAGTTCAAAACAACCAAAGAAGAGCTCCTCTGAGAAATAATCCCATAAGACAGAATTATACACCATTGTCAGAGCCCATTGAGTCAGTCCTAAATAAGTTGTTGCAATTCAACCTTATTCAACTTCCAGAGGTTAAACAATACGATCTAGCATTCAAACCTCCCTCATGGAATGATAATGACTATTGTGAATATCACCAGATTAAAGGACATAAGACCTCTAATTGTTACAAGTTGAAGAACACCATCCAAGACCTCATTGAACAAGGTTACATAGTCTTGGATAATCCACAAGGGTCCTCCAATACTGATCATACCATTTTCACAAATCCCCTACAAGACCATGGATCAAGAAAAGCCTCCAATTCGGGAACTAAGCCAAATGACCAAGTCAGTTATAGCAATGTTGCCTATGAATACATTGTCAATAACATTTGAGCATATGATAATAACATCTCCATGATCACCATCAAATCTTGTCTTGAGTGTGTTGTTACTACCCACAAAGATAAGCTAATATTGCAAAGTGCTCCATCTAATCTACATCCAAAGACCCAATATAACCTCTTAGACCACTTGAAGAAAATACCTGCACAAATATCCATCTTTGAGTTGATCCACTTGTCTCCTGAGCATAAAACCATCTTAGAAAAAGCCCTGCTTGAATCTTCTATCCCTACGGACCTAAATGTTAACCAATTCAAGGCCATGGTAGGACACTTGGCTACCACTAATCATGCTATGTTCACTAAGCATGACTTGCCCTCACATAGACCCAACCATAATGATCCCTTGCACCTCAAAGTTTCCATCAATAAGCATAAGATCTGGCAAGTCTTGGTAGACGATGGAGCATGATTGAACATATGTCCTTTGAAATTGGTCATGATACTAGGATACTCTGAAGCATGTGTGGATCCATCCAAAGGAATTGTTATAAAGGCCTATGACAATTCAAAATGTTCCTCCAAGGGTGTAATCACACTTCTTGTGAGAGTTGGGTTTGCTATTTTAGATATTGTGTTTCAATTCTTGGATCTGGACCTCCCTTACAACCTCATCCTCGCTCACCAATGGATTTATGCCATGAAGGCCATGCCATCCACCTACTACCAATGCTTCAAATTTCCCTATAACAATATAGCAATCACCATACCCGGTGATCTTAATGCTTTCCAATACTATAGCCACTTGAGAGAAACACCTCTACATCAAGTGCCCGTTAATAGGGGAATTCCACATTCCACTTCATCTCATTATATTGATCTATCCACACTATCAAAATCTACCACTGCATTAATTCCACCTCTCAACCGTAATGTCTAGATTCATGACAAAGGATGTGGAGAGTATAAAATGGAGAGCTCATACTACATTGGCAAGCTGCCAATATCACCAAAGTCTCATGGAAAACCCAACCCAATCAAACCGAGGGATATTATTTGTGTTGCCCCCACCACTTTCACCAAATGGGGCAAATTAAGAAAAGAAGATATAGACGAAGATATCTCCAAATGGTTATACAAGGATGAAGAAGAAGTCAAACATGTGCAACTACCAATAGAACAGTATGGGAAAGGATATGAATTTGTGAAACAACAAGGATATGACGGGCATAGTGGACTTGGTTGGAACAAAAATGGAACGATGGAACCCATCCAACCAAGCATGCTACCTCAGAAAAAAGGGTTAGGGTACACATCACTAAGAGAGAATGCTCCTAGTACTAAGTTTCTATTGGGTAAGGATGCAAGTGCTTCTAAATAAATTGAGACATCAAGGGACCCTCCAAAACCCGAACCTTCTCACCCTAACCTACTCGATGGGTCTACCTGGATTAGCTTCTTCTGGGACCCTGATGATACTTCCATATGCACCATAACTCCCCTTTCCTTGAGCTACATGAACACTGATGATTACTTTCCTTTAGTCCACCCCCAACTTATCAATTGGGACCAACCAGCACCACCAAGATTGGATTTATTTGAAAATGATGAAGCTATTGCAGAGTTTATGGGACTCTAAGAAGGCATACCTGTTGGCAACATAGTCAAGAGATACTATTGATATGTTGAAGATTTGATGTTGTCATTGATGGCAACAACCTGACATGATTGAAGACAACTCCTGAGACAAAGATGGGTACATTATTTTGGTCCAGTAAGATTAACTTAGCCAAATTGACTAAGTATTGGCAGCACATTGAGCTAGGGACAAAATTCTAGTTGGTACTCCTCCGCAGATGAAGATCTTGTTATGCACTTTTGGTATGTTATACTTAGATGTTATGCAATGTTATATCCTAAGTTTCATATCCTGGACATCTCCGGAAGTTATGTTGTAAATTGCCTATGTTCGGTAAGTAGGGTGGAGTGAGGAACAGTGCAGAACAATTGAGTAATTTACTCCACATTCCTCCGCTATTGAGTATCTCAATTTGTGGTTTGGAGGTATTGTAAACACATATGAGGAGTAACTAATTCTATATTTGTAGAGTTTGAAGTTCATCGGAAGATCATCTACAAGTTACTGAGTATCGACATTCAGATTGACAGTGTTCTTCAGTGATAGAGTCAGTAGTTCAGAGGTCTACAATTCGCCACATAAGAATATTATGACATGTGGTCCTGCAAGTATGATTAGTGATGTCTAATTAATGTTTGATGTGAATTTTAAAGTTTCATATGGTCTGCACTAGAAGTTATGATATGACAGACAAGAAGGTTTAAGTATGTATTTTAGGATAAGGCCGACAGACAGTTGGATAGATGTGCAGTAAAGGTATATTGTTTGAATTATCAATTTAAGTGGTTCTATAATGGGTCCAAACCTATATGAATATTCTTGAATGATTGTATGGGTTTGCATTGTTGTTTGTGAAAAGAACCAAACCGACAAGGTACAACTTTGGTATACAAGTTTCATATTTTACATGCCGACCTAGTATTGGGATAATTCATGTTGTGGATATATATACTTAATAAATTTCAGTGTTGGAGGTATGTTAGATTGTGAATGTAGTGTGAATTTGATGTGTATGTGATCTAAGGCAATTTTGTGAACAGAAAAGAACAGTAAGAGTAGAAAAATAGAGTATATGTAGCAGAACAGAAAAGCAAGGCAAATATAATGAAGACTTTTGAATCTATATATGAGCTATCAATGAAAATGCATTCCAACATTCTGTAGATACATTTGTAGCAGTCCTCTCTTGGCAGTGAGCCACCCTTTCTCTATCTTCTCTTCTCTTTCTTATGGTAGTGAGCCTATTGCAGTGAGCACTTTTTTGGACAGTGAGTCCTTGGGCAATGAGCCTTCATGTAACTCAGTTTTGATAGCATAATATATTGTGAGCTAACACTCACTGTGGTTTTTCCCTTTTTAGGTTTTCCATGTAAAAATCCTGGTGTCTATGACTTTGTGGCTACTCTTCTTATGTTTATTTTTCTTTCATGCTATTGAATTTGGTAAATGGATTAATGAATATGTGAAAGAAAGGTTTTATAGAATACTGATTCAACCCCCCTCTTAGTATTATTTGTGTTCAACAATTGGTATCAGAGCAAGGTTCCTTGGAAGAAGCCTAACAACTTAAGGAAGATCTGGGAAAGTGTACTCATAGCATCTAGAAGGTATCCTACTCCAGGCAGTGTCACAATTGGTGATTGTGCATATGTCAGTAATCAAGAACTAAAAACTGCTCTTGAAGATCTTGATAAGTATGAAGTAGATATCTGAGATTTGAAGGAAAATGTCAAAGAAGCTGATGAATGCATCCTAAAGCTAAGAGAGAAAGTCAAGAGATCAAAGGATAGAAGTAGAGAGTTAAGTGAATAGTTGAAAGCAGCAAATGAAACTCTAAGTGATTTATCAATGCTGATTAAAGAGAAAGAAGAGATTGAGAAGCACTTAAATCAAGCTTTGAAAGGCAATAGATGTTTTACTTTTGAAATATGATCTAGAAGTAGCCAATAGTTATAAAGAAAAGTTTAGGATAAGCTCTGCAAAGCTAGATGAGTTGATTAACAGCTAAAAAGTCCAGATGACAAGCAAGGTTTGGGATTTGAAAAAGGAGAAAGATGTAAATCAGGACAAGTTAACACTGAGATGAAGAGAGTCAAAGGCAAATAGGTCTAGAATTAGAGAAACAGGCCTAGAAGACCTCCGATCAGGCAACCAAATGCTCAAAGGTATCCATCTTTCAATAGCTATTGTTTGAATTGCAATAAGTTTGGTCATAAGGCTACTCAGTGTAGGAATAGAATGAATCAAAATATTGCATCATTCCCCAGTCAATGTTTCAATTGCAAGAGAATTGGTAATAGAGAAAATGAATGTAGAAGTCGGATTAGGAAAGGGTTCAACAATGTAAGGAATACTCAATCTTTCAATGGAAAGTGCTTTGCATGCAATAGATTTGGACATATGGCTAACCAATGCAGATCAAGAATGAATCCAGTAAATGGAAGAAATCAAGGACAGAGGAATGTTGTTTGTTACAATTACAATAGGCCTAGACATATTGTAAAATTCTACAGAAGCAAGAATGTAGAAAGAAATAATCCTCCAGAAAAGAGGAATACAGAATAGAGGGAAGATAAAGGTAAGAACAAGATTGATTTGGTAGAAATCAAGAAGGAAATGAGCAAGGTCTAGATTAAGAAGGATGTTCATGAGGTCAAGGATGAATCTGCACCATCCTCTGGTGCAAATACTTCCTTCAAGAAGTAAATTGGGAGCTTTGGCTCAAGGGGAGCTGTATTGAAAATCTTAATCCCCTAGCCAGATAGTTGGTGCTGAAAACCAGCACAAAGATATGAGTTGAGAATCTATGTGATGAATCTCTTGAAGAAGAAATCAGCAGAAAAAGATCAAATGGAGCACATTGTGGAGTAGTCTTGATCAACTGTGCCTAATAGTGAAGTGTTTGATAGCTTTTTTAGAACAACATTTATGATGACTAGGTTTTTGCATGTAACAAGGGTTTAAAAGGGTCACATTAGAAAGACTAATCATTTTTGCATTCAATCTATCAAGTGTCCAAGGAGAACTAAAGTATGATTCCAAGCAACTTCAACAATTTCCAAAGATTCAAAGAAAATTAGAGCAAATCCTAATTCAGAAAAAGAGGTATTTACAGTTTGAAACCCTACTGTAAACTTGTTTGAATTCTTGTGAAAATGATGACACCACAAGTTATTAATATCACTGAGAGACCACGACTAAAATTTAAGAAACATCCATACAAATCTATGGAAATCAATCCTAATGGTACATTTTCAAAAGTACCTTATGGAGTGATGCATGCAGAGGAGATTAGGGCATATATTCATGTTGCACTAGAAGAATTTGGTGATAGTAGGTTTTCAAATCTTTATCTGAAGTATTTGAGCAGTGATGATCTTAATCTGAAAGAAGAATACAATGTGCTTGAGGAAAAGAAATTCCTACAATACATATATTTCCCAATGTTTTCTGAAGATGAATGGGTCTGGTATGTATTGAGCAGGATCCATGATGAATTCATGTGGCTTGAGAAACCCTTCATGATCACTAACAATGCTATAAGGGTTGTTATAGGACTAAACTCTACCAGAAAGGTGCTTGTGCTAAAGGCCATGAAGAATGACATTGTGATGGAGGCCACTAGAGCTAAATTTGATAAAAAGGCATTGACAGTTAATGATATTGAAGACCATGTAGTAAGGTTTGCATCAATGGTGACTGGGTATAATATTTACTTTACCAACTGTGAAAACTCTATCTCTGATATAGCCATTTATACTACCTATGAAATGATTAAGAAGAATGCAGATTATGATTTATGTGAGTTGCTCTAGAAATAGCTATTGGAAAATCAGACGAAGACAAGGGAGCAAAAGTATCCTTTCAAGTTTGGTACATTAATCATTTGCCTATTTTTCTATTTCATGCAAGAGTTACTAGGAATGAAAAACTTATTTTGGTCTAGCAACAAACTAGTTGTAGTGCAAATAAGGAATCATCTAAGCAGTATAGGAAGCTATGATGCACAGAATACAGCCCTATGGGGCTACTTCAAGAATTTCTAAAAGATCATGCAGTCTAGGGAAAGGATCCCTAAATCAATTGTTGAGAAATATAAAAATGATATATGTTTTATTGTAAACAAAGATCAATGTATGATGGAGGCTGCTAAGACTAGGACAGTCTGGGTCCTTCCAATGGGTTATGAAGTAGCTAAAAATATACTGGATGGATATGCTGAGCTCATGTTGAGCAAACCCAAGGACACCAATGAGGAAAGGTTTGGTACCTATGAGGAGTTATCTGTAAAAGCACATGTAGAGTTGAGAAAACTTGAATCTCAAAAGAAAGTCAAGAAAATGGTGGAGGAATATGCCAAAAGCCATGAGTTCACAAAAGAACAAATTACAAAAACAAGGACAAGGGTTGAAGCAAAGAGGGCAGCAAAAGAGAAAGAACAAGATAAACTAGTCATGGCTCCGAAAGAACCTGAAAAGAGAACAAAGGAGTCTGCAACAACAAAGAAGAGAACAAGAGCCTCAACTTCATAAACTACATCTACATCCTCTAGTCCCACACCCTCTGTCACAACACCTGCAAGGAAACCTACTGATGAAAAGCACAAAAGAATAGAGACAAAATCCAAAAGGATGCATGTGAGTATAGGGGTTGATGATGATGAAACTGAGACAAATGAAGAGGTGAAGAAAATGAAAATGAAGACTACTGAAGCCTCTGGGAGAAAAAAGGAGAAGCCCTCCAGTAAGGGCAGAATCAAGAAAAAGCCAAGGCTAGAAAAGCCTGAGAAATGATAAGCAACAATAAATTTAGAAGATGTCTTGAAGGCTATAATAGTTGATGGAAATATAAAGCCTATAGCTCAACTGTATGATGAGTATGATGATGCAGACAAAGGCATCATTGAGACTGTTGTAATCAAATATTTGGAGATATATAATAAAGCCCTCATTGAGATAGTCATTGATCTTCCTAACACCCTTTCCAACATTATGTTTGCTAGAAAGGAAGCAACTATGGGAAAGGGCATTGAGCTTAGAGAATATGCACTAATAAAGCTATGTCCTGAGATCTCTCCAGAAGAAAAAGAAAAGGTCTCCCAGGTACTTGGTAAGAGGTTTAGAACAAAGAAAAGGATAAACACTCTCATGTCAGGTGACATTGAGAAGTTGGCTAAGGAAACTAAAGAAATCACTCTAGAAGTACTGAAGGAACTCCATCTCCCAACTATATTTGACAAAGAAGAACAAAATGTTGGTGATGACAGTTCTTTATTAGAAGTCAGTCCTGATCAAGGTTCAAATCAAACAAAGACTCCTCTGGTAAGCCCAAGAAAAGGTGAAGAAATAAAAGAGAAAGAAGAGGATAAATCTTCTGAGAATATTGAAACCCTAAGGAGCAAAATGAAGCTGATGATCAAGAGGATGAAAAAGCTAAGAAGAGGCCTCCTCCAGAACAAAACATTGATGAACAAAGGCTATGGACCTAGAACCTCTAGAGCAAAATCAAGAAGAAGAAGTGTCTGATGATATGGAAAGAGACACTACTTCCACATAGGATTCAGTGAATATAGTAAAGGAATTCTTGGAGAAGCAACAAGAAACACAAGTCTTGGATGCACCTCAGTTTCTGCAAGGTCCAATCAACTTGGACTCAATGTCTCCCTTGCAGAAGTTGAAATTAGTATCAATTGTATAGGCCAAAGCTCAAGAAGAAATTTTGAAATCTTATGTTCAAGATAGTGAGCTGATTGATAAGGCATCTGATGTTTTGGAGAAGTTGATGTCTGAACTACAGAAAGATACAACACTTGCACCATTTGAGCAAATCAAAAGGCTCATAAACTTTGTAAGTACTCATTTTGAATCCTTTGAAATAGTGTCAAATACTAAGGTTAAAGCATAAATCAGTGATAAGAGGCTAGCTGAACTAAAGGATAAGTTAGCTAAAGATGCAATTTTGTTAGATAATGGTATCAAGAATATAGTGACAACCATAAAGGATGCTAGTGATATATTCAAGTTTTGTCTATCTTGGCCTAAGTCACCAAAAGAGTTGAAGGAGAAAAGAGATGAATTGGAGATAAAATTATTAAAGATCTCTAAAACCTTGGACCTAGCAACTGACTCCATCTCAAACAAAAAGTTAGAAATAGAAGGCATTCATGCACAAATAAACAATCTGTAGAGTAAGAAAAAGGCCACCAAGAGCAGAATGTGCCAAGTAAGAGAAACAATAGAATCCAAGATTGATTCTATGATTGGTCTACAAGCAAAGGCAGTAAGGATAAAGGGAATAACTGATGTGCCTACAATTGTTGATAAGGTAGAAGAGTTGGTGTTTCAAGTAAACAGAAACATTCAAATTTTGAATATTACCAAGACCAGATGGGATGGAGAGATAGCCCAATTGAAATTCATATACTCATACATCCTCTCCACTTTTTAGTTAGTAAGATTTTTATTACATCTGTACATATGCGGCTAAGTATAATGGTTTTGCAATACAATTTTATTTCTTGTATATACACCTTTGCCATTGATGTCAAACGGGGAGAAGAAGATCCAGAAAAAAATGGCCAAACATCTTAACAAAAGAGTAAAAATAGAGTGTACATAGTAAGGGGGAGCAGATAAGCATTTTTCACTAAGTGTTGCCATCAATGCCAAAGGGGGAGATTGTTGGCAACATAGTCAAGAGACAATGTTGATATGTTGAAGATTTGATGTTGTCATTAATGGCAACAACATGTTTGAAGACAACTCCTGAGACAAAGATGTGTATAGTATTTTGGTCTAGTAAGATTGACTTAGCCAAATTGACTAAGTATTGGCAGCACATTGAGCTAGGGACAGAAATCTAGTTGGTACTCCTCCACAAATGAAGATCTTGTTATGCAATTCTGGTATGTTATACTTAGATGTTATGTAATGTTAATTCCTAAGTTTCATATCTTGAACATCTTCAGAAGTTATGTTGTAAATTGCCTAAGTCTGGTAAGCAGAGTGGAGTGAGGAACAGTGCAAAACACTCAAGTAATTTACTCCACATTCCTCCGCTATTGAGTATCTTGATATGCAGTTTGGAAGTGTTGTAAACACATATGAGGATTAACTAATTCCAGATTTATAGAGTTTAAAGTTCACCGGAAGATCATCTACAAGTTACTAAGTATCGACATTCAGGTTGATAGTGTTCTACAGTGATAGAGTCAATAGTTCAGAGGTCCGCAATTCACCACATAAGAATATTATTACCTACAGTCTTGAAGGTATGATTGGTGATGTCTAATGAATGTTTGATGTGAATTTTAAAGTTTCATATGGTCCACACTAGAAGTTATGATATGACAAACAAGAAGGTTTAAGTATGTATTTTGGGATAAGGTCGACACATAGTTGGATCGATGTGCGGTAAAAGTATATTGTTTGAATCATCAATTTAAGTGGTTCTATAATGGGTCTAGACCTATGTGAATATTCTTGAATGATTGTATGGGTTTGCATTGTTGTTTGTACAAAGGACCAAGCCGACAAGGTACAACTTTGGTATACAAGTTTCATATTTTGCATGCCAACCTAGTATTGGGATAATGCATGTTGTGGATATATATACTTGATAAATTTAAGTATTAGAGCTATGTTAGAGTGTGAATATAGTACAAATTTGATGTGTATGTGATCTAAGGCAATTTGGTGAGAAGAAAAGAACAGTAAGGGCAAAAAAATAGAGTATATGTAGCAGAGCAGAAAAGTAGGGTAGATATAATGAAGACTTTTGAATATGTATATGAGCTATCAATGAAACTGCATTCTAGCATTCTGTAGATGCATTTGTAGTTGTCCTCTCTTGGCAGTGAGCCACCCTTTCTCTATCTTCTCTTCTCTTTCTTATGGTAGTGAGCCTATTGCAGTGAGCACTTCTTTGGATAGTAAGTCCTTGCGCAGTGAGCCTTAAGGCAATGAGCCTTCATGCAATTCAGTTTTGATATCATAATATATTGTGAGCTAACACTCACCATGGTTTTTCTCTTTTTGGGTTTTCCACGTAAAAATCCTGGTGTCTATGTGTTATGACTTTGTGGCTGCTCTTCTTATGTTTATTTTGCTTTCATGTTATTAAATTTGGTAAATAGATTAATGAATATGTGAAAGAAAGGTTTTACAGAATACTAATTCACCCCCCTCTCAATATTCTTTTTTTTTCAACAATACCAAGTGGAGATCATAAGGTTGGATACATCATGGATCTTCATGACATAGCATATTTCAGAGAGTCCACTCCACCCTTTAGTCGCAAAAGTGAATATGAAAAAGAAAATAGGTCTCTAGATGAAAACTGAAAGGCACCTCTTGACCACAAAAAAGTAAAAATAAAGGATGTATTCAAGCGTGAAAACCTCTTTGAGGTACCCAAGGATGGAGGGTTGGAAGTGCTCCCCATTACACAAGAGAGATCACCATAGCTGATGGATAAATTGATAGAGACGAACATTGGTATTGATGATAATCCCAGGATTGTCCACCTTGCAGTCATTGACAGAAAAAGAAAAACCTGAGTTCGCAACCTTCTTCTCAGTTAAGCAAATTAATTTTGCTTGGTCATGTTGGCACCTTCAAATTTGGCAAATCTGAAGTGCCTATTTACCTTCAAATTGGCGGCAGGGGCTAAGTTTGGTTCCCATCGCATCTACCTAAGAGCCCAATTTTGACAATTAAAATTTTGAATCCTAGTCATCATCATGCAAATTTATTTGGTAGAAATTTTTTTGAGACATATGTTGGTAAGGTCATCCAGTTTCATGGTCCTTGAGTGAGTTTTGACATGTTTTTTTAATGTGGTTGTGACTTCTAGCGGGCTAGAAAGGTGTCCCAAAAAAGTATTGAATTTCATGGTTCTGGCGACAAACCCGTTTTAAATAATTGATTATGGTCTCCCATAAATTTTTGTGGTCTTCGGACATCTATTGTGCCAGTGGTGTCATAGCAGTGTTTTGCTTGGCAGAGAAATTAAATATTTTCCAAAGGGCTAATGTTTTAACTTTTTCATCTTTTGAAACATTTTAATGTTTAAACTTTGGAAAAAGTTAAAAATTAAGGTGAAAGCTTTAATATAAATTTTATTAATCTTTTTTAAATATTTTCCAAAGGGCTAATGTTTTAACTTTTCCATCTTTTGAAACATTTTAATGTTTAGACTTTGGAAAAAGTTAAAAATTAAGGTGAAAGCTTTAATATAAATTTTATTAAGCTTTTACTTTCCTTTTCCACCATTCCGTAGATGGTGAATATTGAGCATTCATTTTCAAGTGTGGAAGTGCAGAAAGTAGGAAACAAAACATTTTAAATGTTTTAAATATTTACCAAAGGTTAAAGTTTGAAGGAATGACTTTATTAATTTTTTTCCACCATTTCGCAGAGGTGAAAAAGTGAGCTAGCGCGGTGAGTACGGAAGTGCAGAAAGCATTTTTTAAAAAGCATTTTAAATATTTTAATGTTTGGAAAAGCTAAAAATTAAAGGGTAAAGCTTTATGATAAGCTTTATTAAATTTTAATATATCTTCCATCATTCCGCACACAGCACAGTAAGTGCTCAAATTTGAATGCAAAATTGCAAAACTTTTGTAGAACAATGGAGAAAGTGTTCTGTATCATGTTTTTTAGTTTGCGGAATTAATTTGAGGCCTTTTATAGGCTATAGATGAGCATTTTCATTCCCAGAACAATGCCCAGGACATTTTTCACATCCAAAAGACATTTTCAGCGATGTTCTAAACATTTTAAAATGCCCAATAGTGAGAAAAATGGGATAGCAGAAGGAAAAACATGGCTCCATTATTTCTATTTGCCTTCAGCAAGTTTGTAAGTGCCTTAGCATATGTAGAAATGATCTGGCAAAAGGAAAAATGCACTTGTATATGCAAAAATTCCTTGCATATTTCAATTGAAATTTTTTGGGTTAAATGGTATGGTAAATGCATATTCTACTTGCCAGTAGAATATGAAAACTACCTAGGGGTAAAAATTTTACTTGCCAAGTGAAATTGTAGTTGAGAGGTTAATTTTACCAGTAGGGTAAAATTGTGCACGGGATTTGCAAAGAAGGGAAAATGAGGAAGGAATTCAAAGGATGCTATGGCATATCCTCTCATGCCAAATTAGTTGCAGATTAGAGGTTCTATTTGTGACAGATGTCACCTTCTTGTTCCATCTAATTTATCCTTCTTCTCTATAAGACTGTAATTTCTAGGTCTTTGAAAGGGGTTGGTTCTAGAGCATACTTTCAGGCAAGGTCTAAAGTATGGAATCTAATCTAGGTGATCTCAAAGCTATAATGTATTGATTGTCTGATTTATGTAATACATAGGTCTATTTGTGACAAGTATTTTGTAGTGATTCAGTTAAAGCTTGTTCAATAAATCAATATAAGACCATTGCTTCTGTTATCATTTTGCATTTTGTCTCCATTAAATGTCTGAATGTTTTAGGGATTCCAAGGGTTTCCTGGGTATACATTTGCTTTTCTCTTTGTCATGTGTTTGTTAGTATGTATTCAAGGGATGCAATAACAGTGTTATGCTTAAGACAATTAAGTATGCACACTTTCATCACTGGTATGTCGAGCATTTCAGATTTGTATTGGATAACTAAGAATGGTGAGAGTAGGAGGGCAGTTGAGGGTTTAATGTTTTTGTAAGGTAGAAAATTGACAAATCATGCCTAATTGAATGTTATGGTTTCTTTTTCATTATTGGTCTTGTTCTAATATGACTCTGTAGCCTAGGATTAGGGACTCGTCTTATGGCTAAAGATTGTCCTACCCTTTTTAAAATTGAAGATCATTTTGCTTATGTCCATAATTTTATTTCTAAGTTATCTCTGCCCTATCCTTATGCATAAATTCTAGTAGTTTAAATCTTTTTAAAATCTCATGTGAAAAGGACAGTTGATGCAAATATTTAGAGGACTTATGTATATTGTATTTTCTAGGTTAGTGGTGTTGTATGAGACTACAAATGAGTGCATTTATAAGGATTATAAATCAGTTTATCATAAGTTGGCACCACTTTAGCCTAATTGCCTTAAGTAGAGATCTCCCTTGTTGTTTATATGTTTTCCAAAAAAAATTAGAGATCTTATATGGGAACACCCTCCCGAGCTTGGCAATGCTCAAAGAGTAGAAGGCTATGTTTAGCCTTGTTTGTTGGCCTTTCTTGTCCTCAGTCTGATGTTAGTTTTTCTTAGGATTGAGGGTTGCATAAAAAACACCAACAGGTCATACGTTGACATGTCTAGACTTGATCCACAATTGGTTCTACACCATTTGTCACTACTTATGAATGCAAAACTAGTCAAATAGAAGTTAAGAAAGATGCACCCGCAAATTGCACTCTTGGTCAAAGTAAAACTAAAAAGTTACTGGACGTTGGTTTCATTTAGTCTATAGAATATCTAGAATGGGTCTCTAATCTAGTACCAGTCACCAAACCAAATGGCCAAATTAGACTTTGTGAGAACTTCAAAGATATAAATAAAGCTTGTCCAAAAGATAATTTTCCATTGCCCAACATTGATATAATAGTTGACCCCATAGTAGGCTATGAGATGCTCTCCCTCATGGATGATTTTTTAAGTTACAATCAAATTAGAATAGCCCCCAAAGATCAGCATAAGACAAGTTTTACCTATCCTTGGGGAACTTACTTTTGGAATGTCATGCCCTTCGAACCCACATACCAATGAGCAATGACTACATGCATACGTTTATGGAAGATTATGTGGATGACCTGCTAACCAAATTAGTTACAAGGGACAATCATTTGGACATATTGGACAAGGTTTTCACATGACTCGAAGAGTACAAGGTCAAGCTAAATTCGAAGAAATGTGTTTTTAGTGTCACATCAGGGAAATTGTTGGGTTACATCATCTCTCACTGAGGAATTGAAGTGGATCCTACTAAAGTAAAAGCCATCATGGACATGCCTCCACCAATGAGCCTTAAACAACTATGTAGTTTACAAGAAAATTATAATCAATCTAAAGATCATTGCACAACTGGCTGACAAGTGTCATCCATTTCAACACCTTCTTCGTAAGGGAGTACCATTCATATTGACCAACTGATGTCAAGAGGATTTTTAACAAATCAAGGATTATTTGTTGTCCCCACCAGTTCTCATGCCTCCCATCAGTGGAAAACCACTTATATTGTACATCACAACTACCTCTTCAGCATTGGGGGCACTTCTAGCATAGAATGATGAAGAAGGAAAAGAAAGGGCTATTTATTACATCAGCAGAACACTTGTAGGATATGAGATTAATTACAGTCCTATTTATTACATCATCAAATAAAGCTCATAGAAAAGATTGATCCTTTGAAATACCTACTCAATAAGGCAGATTTGATAGGACGATTGGCAAAATGGGACATGATCCTAAGTGAGTTTGATATAGAATACGTTGACTGAAAGGCCATAAAAGGACAAGTAATCGTAGTGCAACTTGCAGAGGCACCCACAATAACTAATCACCCTTTGGTTATAGAATTTCTAGACAAATCAATCTTCTCAGCAGAAGTTTAAAATACATGAACACTGTACTTTGATGGATCTTGCACAAATCATGGTTCAGGGGTTGGTGTCCTCTTCATCACACCTCAAGGAGATGCCATACCCAAATCATTTAGGATAGCATTATCTTGTACAAACAATATATCTGAATATGAGGCACTACTTATAGGATTATGCATAGCCATCAACTAGAAAATCAAGAATTTACAAGTCTTTGGCAACTCAAAGCTAGTAATCAAATAGGTCAATGATGAATATGACACAAAAGTTGAAAAGCTTATGCCCTACAAGAGAATGGTGGATAGTTTCAAGTTATACTTTGATACTGTTGCTTTCACTCAGATTCCTAGAATTTAGAATAGAGGGGTCAGTGCAATGGCCACCATAGGATCTCTCTTGGACATTCCAAACAATGCACTTCAGTTTGAGTTCTTGGTGGAACAATTGTTGATCCCTACTTTGGATGTCCCCAAATCAGAATAGGTGTGTGAGATTGTTGGTCTTGAGTCCCCCTGGTACAATGACATTTACAATTACATACATGACCAAACCATTCTCGCTGACCTATCCTCTAATCAATGCAAATCCTTTATTTGTCAAGCTTCCAAATATGTCATCATCGGTGATACCCTTTACTACCATGGCTTTGATAACACCCTCCTAATATGTCTCGATACTGAAGAAGCACAAATGGCCTTACACAAAGTACATGAGGGTATATATGGAGCTCACTCCAATGGTCCTACTCTAGCCAAGAAAACCATAAGAACTAGATACTACTGGCCCACGATGGAATGAGATGCATATTATTTTTTTAAGAAATGTGAACAGTGTCAAATACATGGAGATCTTGTGCATGCACCCACCCAGGACCTTTAGCCACTTACATCACCATGGCCCTTCTCTCAATAGGGACTTGACCTTGTGGGAAAAATCCATCCCACCTCTGCCAATGGTCATAAATTCATCATTACAACAACCGATTACTTCACCAAGTGGATTGGGGCTATTCCCGTTACCTACATCATTGGAAAATAGATAGCTAAGTTCATTCTCAACTATATATGTCAATATGGTGTTCCTTAGTCCATTATCACTAATAATGGTCATCCCTTCAAGAACCAAGATGTTTGTGAGCTATGTGAAAAATTCCACATCCAACACCATTTTGCCACCCCATACTACCCCCAAAGCAATGGTCAAGCTGAGGCGTCAAATAAGACCATCATCAAAATCATCGAAAAGACTATCAATGATGTTGGCCATGACTGGCATATTCAACTCAACCCTGCCTTATGGGCTTACCAAACCAACATCCATACACCCACAGGAGCCACTCCATACTCCCTTGCTTACGGTTCCAAAGCCATCCTACCCATTGAGGTCGAGTTATCCTCTTTGAGAGTGTTGATGGAACAACTCACTAATGATGAAGAATACAAATTACCAAACTACATGAGTTAGAGTTATTGGATGAAAGAAGATAGAATGCCTTGGTCCACTTGCAAGCCTACCAGAATCATCTTCGTCGTAGCTATAACAAGAAAGTCAAGGTTTGACACTTCAACATTGGGGACTTGGTCTTGAAGGAGAATCCTCAGAACCAGATAGATCAGGAAAAGCTCAGAAAATTTGAGCCAAACTGGTTGGGTCCTTATGTTATCACTACAGCATACGGATCTGGTGCATATCAACTTGCCACTCCTGAAGGTGAACCACTACAGGAGCCAATCAACAGCATGCACCTTCTCAAGTTCTATACCTAAAAAATCAAAAAATAGTCCAATAGTGAAAACCACTTCGGTGGCACTTTGGACAAAAAAATAATAATAATAGTAAAGAGAAATAATTTGTCCAATAGTGAAAACCACTCCGGTGGTGCTTTGGATAAGTACCATGGTGAAAACTTGGAAAACAGGTGCCATGTGTAATCGGTCTTTGATCCATCTTCTACCATCATTCTATCAGATCTCCCACTATCCTTCATACATAATCCACATCATAATCCATGTCATAGTCCACAATAAAGCTTTGGTCATTCTTCTCATGGCCTAAGAATAGTTGACATTTAGCGTCTCTCACTTTGTCTGTACCCACTCACCCTCTAGCATTATTGTTATCCATCCATCCTTTTCCTAATTTTGTCCTACACTCGACTAGGGGCAAGTCCTTATTTAGGTCTCTGAATGGGATCCTAGACTTGGTATTGGATCATACCTTTCACAACATGCCAAAAATCCAAAAAAATCACAACATGCCAAAAATAAAAAAAAATTTACAACATGCCAAAAATCTAAAAAAATCACAACATGCCAAAAATATAAAAAATCAAATACCCTCAAAAAGCACAAACAAATCAAATAACCAACCAAAAAAACAAAGCAATAAATAGTGTCAATCGACCCTATCGAACTATGTTGCCTCTGTGACATCACATAGGCAGGCCATCTTCGATGAGCCCCTGAGTCACCCCCTAGGTCTTAGGTCACACAATGTATGCATGGTCGAACTACACTGTCTTTGCGCTTTACATAGGCAAGGCCATCTTTGATGAGCCCCCAAGACATTAGGTCAGTCCCTTAGGGCCCGTTGAATCAAGTCTGCCTTGTTCACATTTCATCAATAAGTGGTCCTTTACTATAGGTGACACTTTGATTAGACACAAACAACTTATCCCCTACATGAAACATTGAACCTAAACAATCCTAAACTAACAAAACAAACTATCCAATCAGTCACTCAATCATATCAAATCAATGGCCTAGTCATGACTTTCATCACTATCAGTTATCCTTATCAACTACCATTTGTCTTATGCAAAATGGGGCATTGGTGAAACCAGGCTCTACGTCTCATATGGCATACTTCATTTCCTGAAACCAGACACTATTAATCATATCACTCATTTCACTCATCTTGTATAGATTGTTGCACTCTTGAAACTAGACTAGGTGTCTTATATGAGGTGTCACAATCCTATCACTTGCTTTATATAGGTGGTTGCATCATTGAAACCAAACTTGACATTTTATACGACATGTTCCTTCCCTAAAACTAGGCGTTATTCAGCAATCAAACAAATAAGCACTCATCACTTGGCAAAAAGATTGAAATGTTTGTTGACCCTAATAGTCTAGTATGTCTTATCTTTTCATTTGATTGATCATTGGTCTTGTTCTTATGCCCCTCAAGGAAGTCCACAAGCGATGAAGAGGAGAGATGATGGATCATGACCTTTTTCTTTTATTTCTATTTGTAGTTTGTCTTAGCAATATGACTGGGGCAACTAAGTTCCTTATGTGTGATTGGGATTTCATTTGGTATGATCTAAATCCTATGCAAGAGAAGGCACATCTAACACTTCCTTGTACTAGGACTAACATGCCTTATTGTTATTTCCTCACATATCCTGACAAGGTTCAATAGTTATTGGTCTGAGTCATGGCACTCCTTATCTATCATGTGCTTATTTTGCAAGGGATCACATTATTACACCTTGGCCTATGCCAGGCTGGTCGTCATCCCTTTCCATAATAAGCTCTATGATGATAATCATGCAATGGAAGTATAAGCTCAAATTCTATCAAGCAAAATCTTGTTCCATTCATCCGATCATTCTTCATCTCTTGTTGACCATCTTCTCTTCCACATTTCTATTTCTTCTATCCATCCCTATAGTCATCACAATAGTGTATTATGACACAACAAAAATAAATGAATTAGATATCTCATCCTACATACACAATCATGTTAGAACATATAGATATCATCTTAATCATGATTATAACAACACTTAGATATCATCATAATCATGCTAGAACATCATTTATGTGAGGCCTACATTTTTCATTTCCGTTCATGTGACTATTTACCTTACTGTTGCTGATACTTTTATATTTGTGGGACTGTTGATCCTGGATTCCTGAACTTTTAGACTTTATTATGTTAAAGGAAAACTAATTGGGTGATGTTAGATAGATGTTTATATTATAGGAAAACTAATTGGGTGATTTTAAATAGATGCTCTAAATTAAAGGGAAACTAATTGGTTGATGTTAGTTGGAAAATTGTAATGTGATTTCCTTTATTCTTAAGAGAATTTGTAATATCTTATGCGAGTGCTACCTTTAATTTGCTTCGGCTATGTTATTGATATGTGGAATTAACTTTGCAATTGAGTGCACAGGTGTTTCTAACAAACCACAGATATTGGAGATCATCCCACACTTGATGTTGTAATCCATTGTGAAGTCGATCTGGTTCCAAGAGGAACCGAGATCAACTCTGTGTATGATGTAATATTGTAATGTTAAATTGCATGACGTTAATTGGGTTGAGTCTACCCTCTTTTAATTTGAATTATGATATGTGTTGTAAGAATTGTCTTTGAATTTTATTTTTAAATTTTAAATTTTTGGAGACCCTTTTCTTATGTTTTAACTTGACCCTGGCTGTCCTAACTAGGCTAAACTTGACCCTGGGTTATACCCCATGGGTCTAGGGTCCCTTTTGACTTGGGTAAACCTTGGTAAACCTCCGTATGGTCACCTTAACTTCACACTAAAGTTAAGTGACGAATTTGGAGGCATGGGAGGGATAAGATGAGTGGTACCAACACTCAAGCCCATCCCTTTTCAATTCCCAAGGCTAGAGATGACTCCAAGATCCACCAATTGTGGAGGACTTGACTTCAAGTCTCTCACAATTGGTTAGAGTACCCATGGAGTTGTGTGGTCCTTCATGAGAGGAAAGGAAGGGGAGACATGTGTCACCCTTTCCCTCTTTAACTCCCCTTTTCTCTTCCATGTGTTGGAGAGAGGACATGTGGTAAGGGGTGAGGGAGACTTTGGGGATGGGTGAGTGACATGTGTCAACACCCATCCCTTGGGACACACTTGTAGTGGGAGGAAGAGTGAGGAGGTGACAAGTGTCACCTCCCCATTCCTCTATGCTCATGGATTGGGCTTATTTTAATCCCACTTGGGATAAGGTGAGGGGTTGTTGAATTTTGGAGATTTCTATTATTGGAAATTATTTTGGGGAAAAAGGATAGAGGGAGTTTGGTGGCTTATGTTCGAGAAGATTTTAGAGGAGCTCTACATCAACTTCTTATTAGGGCTTTTAAAGGTTGGTTTTTCAAGGCTAAGGCCTTCCCTTTGTATTTCAATTTGATTGCACGATGAATGTGTGAGATGTATTTTTCTTGTGTTGTATTTTGTTATTATGGGGAATATTTAGTAGGGTGTTGAAAGAGCCTCTCCCACTTAGGAGAAAATGATCATCAAGTGTGGGGTAGGGGAGGAGTGATCCTCCTTGAGTTCATTACCTTGTTTTGGGATGTTGAAAGCCTTGAGGGCATTGTATGTGATTTTGAGTAATTTGTTATATGGCTTGAGAGCCAAAATATGAACTCCTTTGGAAATTTTGTTAACATGTTGGCTTGACGCCATGAGAAAAATTGTGTTGACATATTTTGAAGGAGTGGCACTCTAGAGTTGAGTGTGTCCACTCTCCTACCCCTTTGAACTCACCTTGGTTGAGTTCATGTGATGTGTTTTCCTATGGGTGTAATATTGAGTGTTTTGGGATGTTTGTTGACTTGTTGTGAAGTGGATTTGAGTTCCCTAGGTGTGTGGATGACCTCCCTAGCTCGGGGCTAACCCTCTTGCGGGTCTATGGTAGGGAGGAGAGCAAGATGTGTGGTGTTTCTTTCCCTTGTGTGATATGCAGGTTTCATGGAGCTTAGTGTGAAGTTGAATAATTTACTTTTCTTGGAAAATATTTTATTTTCCTTTACTCTTAAGGCTCTTTAGGAGAGCTTTTTTTTACTAAGAATTTTATCTTTGTTGATTTTCAAAGAGGAGAATTTCTCCCTCTCTCTTGTTGTAAAATTTTGTCTTCTATAGTTGTGAGAAAACCTCCTTCATTGTATTGATAGTTTTAGTTTGTTAAATTAAATTTTACCATTTATGAAATGATGAAGGAAGGAAATTTGTTTTTAAAAGGATATTGATTTTGTATATTCCCTAATACTTCTATTAGCAAAGTTGTGATTAGTTGTTATGGTAAATAAAGAAAGTTTGTTATAATCCATTGCATTGTATGTCATATTGAATTGTAAATATTTTAAAGTTATGAAGTTGTAATTGTAACAAACAAGAAAGTTATAAAATTGTTATTTTGATAAGAGGGCTAATTAGATATTGTCAAATTTTGGAGTATCAAATTAATTGGAATTGTTTCTCCCTTATATGTGTAAATTTTAATTAAACAATGAATAAACTTGATAGGAAAATGAGTGTTTGCCTTGTAGTTGAAATGATGGAAGAAAAAAATATAGTTACTCATCTTATAAATTGGTTGTATTTTTTTTTTTTTTTAAAGAAAAATATAAAAATAAAATTGTAATTCTATTACTATGTGTGTGTGAAAGATTGCAATATTTCTTTAGATGTGGCTAAGTTTAATATTCTACCTAAGAAAAGAAAATATATAAGAAAATACACTTTATATATATATATATATATATATATATATATATATATATATATATATATATATATATATATATATATATATATATATATATATATAGTTTATATTAATTTTAATTAAACTGTGATTTGTAATAAAATTGTGCTTCTACTGTGTAAACATATATATATATTAATATATATATATATATATATATATATATTCATTTATATTTTGGTTATATATTAATTTTATTAAAACTATGTTTTGTAATGAAATTGAGCTTCTGATGTGTGTATATATATATATATATATAAATATTCATTTATATTTGATAAATAAAAATTACATTGAGGAAATAAGTAATGACTGTGCGGATCCTACACAGTAAATAAATTGTGTTTATTTTATAATAAAAATAAATGTAATGGTGGGGGGCTTCGAACCCCCCCACCGGGACTGTCATTACAATGGGTGTGGGGAGGGGGCGGAGCCCCCACCCACACCCCACATTGTGGGATGTGGGTGGGGGCTTTGCCCCCTCCCCACACTCCCCACCATTCGTAGCCCCGCAGCTGCTACACTCCAACCCACACGCCGCCGCTCGATCCTTCCTCCGTTGCGACCTCTGCTCAGAGCCTCCGCCCATCTCTGCGCCCATTTCCCCTCGACGCTCCCTATGGATACCACCAGACCCTCACCATGGCTCCCCTTCTCTATGACCCTCCAACGCGCAACCTCCACTCAGAACCCTCGCCGCCCTAACAGCGCCGCCTATCCTCCTTCGACCCTGCCACAAGCCAACAAAAATATGTTAGGGTTTTTCCATGTGATTCAAAATAAAATATGGGAATAAAATAATATTCATATGTATATAAAGAAAACTTAATTCTGTAACACAATATAAAACAAATATATATATATATATATATATATAATATTATTTATTAATAATATTGACTCATTTGAAACAATATGTATATATTTATTTATGTATGTATGTATATATATATATATATATATTCATCAAAGATAACTTAGAGATATAAATGCAATAAGCATATATGTGTGTGTGTGTGTGTATTTATATCTTCATAAATAGATTAAGCCATCGTATGCATTTCATATGTGGCCATTCTAAACTCAACTTGTAGATTGAGTAAACGCTAAATTGAGAAAAATGAGAGAAAAAGAGAAAGAAAGATAAAAGTGAAAACATAGAGGAGAAAATGCATGACCATTCCAAAATAGGGTTAAGAGTACTAATTAAGGATTAACATTCCATTAATCCTGATTTGGGGGTGATTTAACAAAATTAATTCAAACGTTGAATTAAACCTAGAGCGGAAACCTAGTGGACTTCATCAAACAAAGTTAGTAAGTCCTGGTTAGGTGATCTGATCTACCAAGAAATTAGGAATAATGAAAAGGATGTAGAGATAACTCTGATTGATAGAGAACTAATCTACCAAGAAATTAGGAATAATGAAAAAGATGCAGAGATAATTCTGATTGATAGAGAACTGATCTACCAAGAAATTAGGAATAATGTAAAGGATGCAGTGATAACTCTGATTGATAGAGAACGTGAAAGAGAGCAAAATTAAATTAAATTTTAGAGAAACAAGCAGGAGAACAAATGTACAAGCTTTGTTGAAAATACTAAAATTAGAAGGAGAACAAATTAATATTAAATTTTAGAAAACGTGAAGAAGAACAGATGATCAGACTTTTTTGAAAAATGTGCCATTAACTTAATCAACTGTATCCCAATGTAATTAGTGAGTTGTAAGATATTTATTAACCCTATCAGGAAACCTCATGATCAAGATTAGTGTTAGTACAATAAACCCCACTCACGCCCATGAGGCGTTATGATGCCGGATTTTTCTAGAATTTAGGGTTTAGTAGTTTAGTAAGTTTAACCCTTGTAGCGATGTTAACCATGTCGTGATGACCCCCTTGTTGGCCTTCTTGCATTTAGGTATGCACACGTGTGCGTATTACCCCGTTGATAACTGTATTGTTTATGCCTTAAGCGTATGCCACCGAGCACACTTACGCGTGCGAGGGGGTTTCTAGGGAAGCATGGGAAAAATTTTGATATTTCGTGTCATGACCACATGACAAATGTGGACATGACACATGTGATGCATGTTGTGACCGCATTGGAAATGTGGGCATGATAATATAAGCATCATCACATACATGAATGATTATCCATAATGCATCAGAAGAAACAAAAACATAGATAGTATTGCATCGCATGTAGAATAATCATTTGCATACATCATATAGAATCTACATAAGCATCACATAAGCATAATGTAGTATCCTCTCATAAACAAGTTGCATCTCATAATGTACATCCATAAATCATATAACCATTCATAAACCATGTGCATCCACAATGTTATAAGACATAAACTATACATCACATATCCATAATGCATATCATTCATAAAGCATGGCCTAATCATAAAACCCATATAAGAGAATAATCCCATATACGAGAAAGCATGGCGCAACTTTTGAGGAAATTTCCCAAATTTTTTGAAATTTTTTCAAAAATTTGTAAAATTTCCCGAGGGCGCATCAGGCTATCTCGCCTAGTCCGGGGCATGCTATGGCAAGTCTAGAGAATTTTTTTTTGAATTTTCTTTGACACAACGTCCGAATTGACATTGTATCAAAGAGGGGCAAAATGTAGACACTTAAAAATGTCCTAAGCCTGCAAGCATCATTTTCACATCGATTTCTCCCTAATTCCACATTCTTCTATTAATTAAATAATCTTTAATTATTTAATTAATTCATTTTCCTATGTTCTAATCTATAATTAAATAAATTTTATTTATTTAATTATTCACCTATATTTCCTCTACTTTCCTCTATAATTAAATAATTATTTTTAATTATTTAATTATTTATTATTCTATGTCTCCATCACCCAATTAATTTAAATAAATAAAATATTTATTTAAATTTAGCTCCCACCTTTAATTAAATAAATTGTATTTATTCAATTACAATCTCCCACTCATTTCTCATTTCAAATTAATTAAATAAATTACAAAATTTATTTAATTAAAGCATTCTCACCTCATCATTTATTCAAATAAAAAATTCACTCTTGTCCTCTTGTGAGAGGGAAACCCTACTCAATCTCAACCATTCATATCATTAAAAGTCAACAACTCAATCCTCACCCTTCATTTAAATCAAGTCTTCTATAAAAGAAGCCCTTCACCCTTCATTTAAGGAACAACCACAGTCATTATCTTCAAGATTTTGTTGCACTTATCATTGAGCTTCTCATGAATATTGCATGTTTGCAAATCTAAGAGCAAAATTAGAGCAAGTTCAAGAAGAGTAATGGAGGAGAGCCAAGTTTAGCATAGGAATTTAGTTGTAGTTTTTTGTTTTGTTCGATTTCTATGTCTATTTGTGCTCCATTGTTGGATGAGGGCATCTTAGCTTGCATTTGATAGTTTGTGGTTGCTAATTGATGATGCATGTTTGTTATCCCATTTTCCCTAGTCTACACCTCTTATAACTATAACATAGTCAAACTTGGGTACCTAAAGATGCCTTCCTCACATGCAAAGATGCTTTCTGACACTTGTCTTCACTTGTCATAGGAATCTCTAATTCTGGCTCTTACATGTCATAGATTCTATCATATGCCATAACTCCTTACACACACCACAAGATACCGACACATGGCATATTAGTGCCACCTCAAATGGGATGCCTACATTCTCATGTGTTGACTTGACCATCCAAGTCATATTACAAGTAGGATGACATCTCACCATGCCACCTCACACTAAATAACAAAATAGGATGTGCAAGCATAAATACAATATAGACCAATAAATAAATATACAAGCAAATATTAAATGCTAGGAATTTGCAAAGGTTGAGACACCTTAATTCGCAACATTCTCCCACTTGTTGAACACCTTGTAAGAGCCAATAGTTGACAAGATTTAACTGCTAGGGGCCAAGAGGCCCATATACTCTGAACACCATATGAACTTATTTGCACCCATAGGTTTCGTCAGTGCATCTGCAACATTCTTCAAAGTGTCAACCTTTTCCAATATCACCTTCCCATCTTCTACCATATCATGAACAAAATGAAACTGAACATCAATGTGCTGTGTTCTAGCATGGAAAGTAGGATTCTTTGCTAAGAAAATGGCACTCTGACTGTCGCAATAGATAGTAATATGTCCTGCATCAAAACAATATCTGAACACAACCTCTTAAGCCAAATGGCTTCCTTACAAGCATGAGTAGCTTCCATATACTCTACTTCTATCATGGACAAAGCAACCATAGGTTGCTACTTAATCAACCAGCTGATAGCCCCACCAAACATATTGAACATGTAAGCATTGGTGGATCTCTTATTGTCAATGTCACCCCCCAATCAGAATCCACATATCCACGAATGCTCATAGAATGGTGAGGTCCTGTAGGATAACCATGATAACATAGGGAATACTTAGAAGTACCCTATAAATATCTGAACACTCTCTTCACTACATCCTAATGTACCCGTCCAAGACTAACCATAAATTGACTAAGGACTCCCACTGCTTGGGAAATGTATGCTCTTATAGAGACCATAGCATACATCAAACTGCCAACCGCACTAGCATAATGAGCTCTACTCATATCCTCCATCTCAGAAAGAGACTTTGGACAATTTACAACAAATAACTTTTTCCCCATCATAACAGGAACAATCAAAGGTCTACAATCTACCATGTTGAATCTCTCCAACATAGTAAAACATAGTTACTCTGGCCTAACCAAAGTTTTATGTTTGCTCTCTCTTTTCATCTCTATCCCCAGAATGTACTTGGTTGCCCTTAGATTTTTTATTTCAAACTGTGTTGACAACTAAGACTTCAAATCATAAATCACACTCTTACCATTCCCAATTAGCAAGATATCATCAACATACAGTGCAATAATGAGAATGTGATCATTATCAACCTTGAAATAAACACAATGATATGATTTCAATCTTAGAAATCTAATACTCAACACAAAGGCATCAATTTTTTGGTACCACATCCTAGGAGACTATTTGAAACCATACAAAGACATTTTTAACTTGTGAACTAGATTTTCTTTACCATTCACCATGTAGTGTTGTAGCTATGACATATAGATTTCCTCCTCCAAGTCACCATGAAGGAATGTTGTCTTCATGTCCATCTGTTCCACTTCTAAATCATACGTTGCTACAAGAGATAATAGGAATTGAATCGATGTCAACTTTGTAATGGCAGAGAAAATCTCACCATAATCAATTCCCTCCACCTAAGAATACCCCTTTGCAACTAATCTGACCTTATATTTCTCAACACTGCCATCTGTTCCAAATTTCTTTTTGAACACCCATTTACAGCCAACAGGTTTTTGTCCTTCAGGCAAAGGCACCAAGTTCCAAGTTTTATTCTTTTCCAAAGAATCCATCTCCTCTTCCACATCCTCCTTCCAAGAACCTGCATCTTTCATACCCATAGCCTCTTTCACAGTTCTAGACTCATCAATGTTAGAAATCAAGGCAAAAACACAACTAGAATCAAGCAATGAATAACCAAACCTCTCAGGTTGCTTCCTGATCCATGTAGACCTCCTCAAAAGCTGAGGTTGAGGTTCTTCTTCTTCTAAACTTTTAGAGCTGCTAGACCTCTCCTCGTCTTCAGGTCCAATAGGATCTTTTGGTTCAATCTTCTTAGGGGTAGTAGGAAACTGAACCACATCCTCTTTATTTTCTTTTTCTTCTGGTTGTAGAACAATAGGAGAAGGAGTTACCTCTCTGAAAATAACATTTCTTCTATACAATACTTTCTCAGCCATAGGATCCCAAAGCTTGTACCCTTTCACACTGACACCATAGCCAATGAAGATACACTTAATTGCCTTGTTCTCCAGTTTTGACCTCTTCTCCTTAGGCACATTTGCATATGCCTCAACCAAAAACATGAAGATGTCTCAAAGAAGGCTTCTTACCAAACCACACCTCCATGGGTGTATTTTCAACAATTGTTGAAGTAGGAGACCTGTTAATCAAGTATCAGGCAGTGGCTATAGCTTCAACCCAAAACCTATGTTCGAGACTAGCTCCACTAAGCATACTCTAGCCCTCTCCATCAACATCTTGTTCATCCTCTTTGAAACTCCATTTTGCTGAGGGGTGTATGGAGTTGTCTTATGTCTTTCAATCCCATGTTCTTTACAGAACTTCTCAAAATCTGCTAAACAAAACTCACCACCATTGTCATTTCTCAAACACTTAATCTTTTTACCAGTTTGCTTCTCTACAAAAGCTTTAAACTCTTTGAACCAACTAAAGACTTCAGATTTTCTTTTGAGAAAATAAATCCATGTTCTTCTACTATAATCATCAATGAATGATACAAAATATAAAGATTTATAAATCAAAGGAACATTCACAAGACCAAACACATCAGAATGAATTAGATCAAACACTCCAGAAAACTTGTGAGAACTAGAGTAAAATTAAACATGGTTTTGCTTTCCATATACACAATGTTCATAGAAATTAAACTCAAGATTACAATCATTTAACTGTTCAATGAGGTTTTTTGTTTTTCGGGGCTCTAAGACCCTTCTCACCAATGTGACCAAGTCTCTCATACCACAACATTATCTTCTCAGCAGGAAGTTTCATTTCCAAAATATTAGCACCCTTAGGTACCCAAAAAGAACAACCATCGGAAGTTGATGCAACACACTTCTTCATTTCTGGTTCCAATGGTGAGGATGAAGAATCTAAAGCTCTTTTCTTTGACATGGAAGAAATCTTACACTGAATAGTGCATGCATCTAGCTGAAATAGAGTTCCTCTCTAAGTAACCTAAGAAAGCACCATAGCCCCTCTCGTCATCTTGCATCCTCCATTTGAGAAGACAACCTACACACCCACATCATTCAACTTACTTATAGAAAGAAGGTTCCATGCTAAACCAAGGATACGTAGAATACCACTGATCCACTTTACTCATCCATCAGGGAATTAGATCAAGACTCTTCCATAGCCAACGATCTTCAGGTGAGAGTCATCACCTAGGTACACCTTCCCACCATCAAATTCTTCATACTTTGTAAACCAACCTCAATGTGAGGTCATGTGGAAACAAGCACCAAAGTCTATCAACCACACATCTTCCAATGCATGGATGGCCAAGGCAACAAAAGCATCACTATCATATTGAGATTTGTCAGAATCTGAATTGGAGAAGTTCTTCTTTTTCTTCTCCTCCTTACACTCCTTTCGGAAGTGCCTAGGTTTGCCGTAGTTCCAACATAATGCCTTGGAATTTATAGGAGACTTAGATCTCCCACGGGATTTGGATATACCCTTTTCTACTTTCTTGTCCTTCTTCTTCCCTTTATCTTTGGATCTACCATGAACTACAAGAGCCTCCTTAGGTGACTCAGAAGACTTTCTCCTCATCTCTTCAGACAACAACAAACAAACCACTTCATCCATTATGAAGGTGGTAGTAGTGCTTCCAATGGTCATGACAAGGTGGTCCCATGAGTCTGACAAAGAACAAATCAAGGTCATGCAATGATCCTCCTCCTCCATTTTCACACCAACAGAGTTCAACTGAGCAACTAGCATGTTAAAGGAATTCAAATTATGTGTAATAGATTCTCCATCTTCCATCCTTATAGAATATAGCTTCTTCTATAGGAATAACTTATTCACCAAGGATTTAGCTTGATAAACATCTCTAAGCTTCTTCCAAAGTTCTTTTGCAATCTTCTCTTCATAAACATTTAACAAGATAGAGTCAACTAGAGAGAATCTCACAAGACTCTTAGCTTTTTGATCTTTGAGATCCCAGTCTACTTGAGACATTGTCATTGGTTTTGAACCAGCTATAGCTTCCCATAGATCTCTATCCACAAGCACATCCTCCATTTTGAGTTTCCACAACTTGAAATTATTGCCATTAAACTTCTCCAAGTCTATCCTTTCGGATGTACCTACCATATCCTTCCTGCAACAAGATCACAAAATACTCTGCACAAGCTCCCACTTAATTGAAGATCGATACAAAAAACTCCTACCCAACAACTAGGACCAAAGGTGATCGAGCTCTGATACCAACTGAAAGGAAGCAAGGTACGTGGAATAGCTTCCTACATTGAACTAATGAGGGGAATGTTATGCAAATTTTTAAATCATTTATAGTTACAGATATGTGACACACATAACAGAGAGATTAAACAACATAGAAGAACAAGTAGAATGAAAGTGACACAAGATATATGTGGGGAAAACCCTTTTGGGTGGAAAACCCCACACTCCAAAACCTACACAATGTATTATCAAATCTAATGGTGATTACAATACACTTGCAATGCAAGTTCTTTCAAAAGTCTTCAAGATGTCAATTTTGGAGCAATTATGGCAGCATAACAATACCTACAAATCAACTATCTAACTCCAACTCCAAGCACCTACATTTATAGAGTTTATAGGGCCAACATGAGAAGCTTCTAGAGGTGGGCATCCAACTTGGCCTCATGGTCAAAATCCAATGCCTTAGGACACTTGTTCAACATGCAAGAAACCTCCATTCAACCATCATAGCATGCAATTTTGACTTCCCAAGATGGAGCACCCCAACCAAGAATAGGCTATGATAGATGCTCTTACACATCTTATAGTTGTCATAGAATTTGTCATACATGATAGCATTTACTATTGTAAGAGAATCCATCATACATGACTAATAATAGCATATTCCTCTTACAACATGTCATAGTCAAACTTGGGTGTCTAAAGATGCCTTCCTCACATTCAAAGATGCTTTCCAACACTTGTCTTCACTTGTCATAGAAATCTCTAATTTTGTCTCTTACATGTCATAGATTCCGTCATATGTCATAACTCCTTGCACACACCACAAGATATTGACACATGGCATATTAGTGCCACCTCAAATGGGATGCCTACATTCTCATGTGTTGACTTGACAATCCAATTCATATTACAAGTAGGATGACATCTCACCATGCCACCTCACACTAAATGACAAAACAAGATGTGCAAGCATAAATACAATATAGGCCAATAAATAAATATACAAACAAATATTAAATGCTAGGAATTTGGGAAGGTTGAGACACCTTAATTCCCAACACTTTTGACCCCCTTTTGGTCCCCCATTTCCATGCACTTACCCAGAAGAGGTATGATAGCATGGAGAGAGATGAAAAAATTATGATAAGAGGGGAACATATTCTGATAAGGGAAGTGTTCCATAATCTATATAGATTTACAAATAATAAGGAAACCATGGACATGATGCAAGGCATCAAGGATAAAGTGATTAAGGTAGCCAAAGGAATGTTACTACATACCACAAATAGTAGAGACCATTGTAAGGATCGATGGGATGAGCTCACACCCAGATTGAAAAGAAAAGAGCCCTTAGGTGATCCAAATTTTTAGCTAGATATTACTAGGGAAAGACAATATATAAGAGGTATGCAGGAGAAGGGTATCTGGTGGATTGGCTTGAAGTGGTACCCTTCAATCATTTGGACACCTGTGCTAGGCTAGCAAGAAACCCTTGACCAAATGAAGATATAGGGAAGATTATCCATAGCATGGAAGGATACATAGAAGACAAGGGTTATCACTACCCTGAAGGAAAGTCTCATCCATTACCTCACCAACTAACTGAATTTGTCATCAGGCCCAATGTTTTAAGCTGAGTTTTTGTTGTAGACAAGGAATTTTGAGAAGGCTAGAAAGACTAAAGTCAAATTTGTAGTAGTTATCTTTGTATTGTAGTTTGTACATTTCACAAATATATATTGCTTGTATATATTTAAGATGATCTTGAAATATATTTAGTATTTATAAAGCTTGAAATGTATTTGTGATTTTAAACAAAACAATAACTAAAAACAAAATGGGCATTTGCATTTGTCTCACTTTCTCAAAATTGTTGAATAATTTGAAGCCACAAAACCATATTGCGTTGGAGGATAAACACTAGCAAACCCTAAACTCATTATTTACATTTATCACAAAAAAATATTAACAAGTTATAAGCTACACTGCTATACTTATAGGTAACTTTGAAACCTAGAATAGTTTGTCTTTGGCCTTCAAAACAAGCTAGAGGAAATTTTTGAAAACATCCTTCAAGAATAGTTCATCCTTGCCCTTATCATCCAAAATCTTTCTTGTCTATGAATTATATTATGTCTTACAAATTCTTCAGTGTAATCCAAAATGAGTTGATTGATGGGGAACCTTTCCATGACATATTCAAGAACATTGTCACTCGCAATGTCAGTGATTAAGATCCTATTGAATTTTGAAGTATATTTACAAAACAATACCAAATGAGTGTAACAATGAGGCCATAAAAGAAGGATTAAATTTATCAACTCTTTCTGAATGTCATTGCCACTCATGTTACACCACCACAGCCACACATCAATTTCAATTCTAAGTTTGTCATGTCTGGGGTCTAATCGGTCAAACTCAACTAACCAGCTATAGTAGTATGACTCATTGGCCAAAGCGAAAACTTTTAACTCTCAAGATACTATATCACTGTGCAGAAAGGATTGTAATTCTTCATTCCCATCACTGGAAATAGATAACATTTTGTGTAGCCCAGAAAGATAGTGCAATTAAACTATTATAATTAAAAAGATATTTTGGACTATTGTTAAAAATAACTATTGAACTTGACTATTTAATGAAAATTCAAAGACAACTACAAGTTGAATTACCTTAACCGCATAGCTTATGTGATAAACACTATTACTCCTTACAACTATTTCTTGTCTTGACTACTCCAAGAATACCTCAGCTTTCAATCTTGTTTTTAAAGTCTCTTCTTATAGGAATGCTACACACTATAAACTATAATGGTAAAACTTAACATGTTTTGAGGGCTGCTATGAGATAAACATAAAATTAAATGGGCTTATGCATTTATCTGTGTTGAGTATTAATGGAGGCTCACTCAAGTGTCAAATGAGGCAAGTTGAAGTAGATATGGGCTCATTAAAAATTATCACTTGTCTACATGTAACAGTATTCAATTAAAGTCTCACGAGTAATTTTTAATTAGAATGCAAATTGAAAGTAAATTTGTAGTTCTGATATGGTGTATGCATTTATTACTCACATGTGATTACTTTTCAAGAATATATTAGATGTCATTTAATTCACATATTTTACCCCATCAGATGAAACTATTTAACGTCATCAATGCTTAGTTGGAGTGACCTCCAGCCCCACCATCATTTTCTTTCAATTAAATAGTTTCATCCAATAATATCTTATATGTCAATTAATTCCCATATTATATTTGTCTTGCCCCATTGGCTCAAAGTATTTAAACTTATCAATGGCACGTGTTTCTGGTAGTAAAAACATAAGTTGGTGAGAGGTAGGTAGCCGCATGATTGGCCAATAGCTCAGTTCTTTAGGCCTGTGGCAATGTCGTCATTTTGTGCAATCCTATGCATTAAAGTATATGTACATAATTATATTCTTTTTGGGTAATTATGCATCATAGATTGTTGCATGAAGATCTTGCATGTCATTTAATTCCCATCCTTTCAAACTGTTTAACCTCATTAGGGCATGCCATGGCCTATAGTGTCATTGGCTAATTTTCTGAGTGTGCATGCATTTATTTTAGGTGTTTACATTTTTTTTAGTAATGATTTTAACCAGATCATATTCAAAGAAGATCTTCCATGTCATCTCATTCAAACATTTTATTGATCCTACCCTATCAAATCAAACCATTTAACCACATCAACGACATATAGGCATTGAAGTAAAATGGACATTGGTCAAGGCAAGCTACAACACCATTGGCCAACAGGTCAAAAAGATGGCATGTTCTTGATCTGGGTTGTATAGTTGGCACATCATCCATCAAATTTGCAGGAATGGAAGTCAATAGTGAAATTGTACTTTAAGTTTTAACCACGTTAAAATATAATAAATTCCCCTTAAACCATACATCTATCTAAAGTAAATCCAATGCTAAGTTGGCATAGTTGTGCAACACCATTGGCTAGTGAAGGTGACATGTCAGTTGGTGGGACTATATTAAATAACTAATATTCAAAATCAAATGCAATCATTGTTTCAAAGAGGCAAACATAAATAACTATATTAAAATAACTTGTATAGTTGTATTATATTCGAGCTTCAAAAAACTATTACATGTGTTCAAGACTTGAACTTGAAGTTCCTTGTCTTCTAAAGTAAAGATCTTAAAACCACTAAAACGTTTACAAAAAATATAGTATTTATTGTAATATTTATAAAATTCTACACTAATTACTAAAAACTAACTTAGTAACCTTCCTCTAGGCTCTATTACAGTTGGCATTATGGGATAAACCTAGAAGAAATAGTGTCACCCAACAGGTGCACACAAAATGAACTTTGTTTGCAAAGGGATGAGAACTTCATCCAGAATACCCATAACACTTGTAATGGCAACCCAAATTATTGGTGAGTATGACTTCCCAGAGTGTTTGAAGATTCTCCACAAGCCTCATCATTCTATTCTCCAACTCCCAAAGTGCTCCAATAGAAGCGATGCCTCTGAACTCATCTCCAACAACTGGTAAAGTATCTTGCGGGAAGTGTCATTCCATTGTTGCCACTATAGGCAACCCTAATCTAAATTATGATCGGACAAACATTTCTGCCGCCAATACCATTGATGTCATGGATTGTGTAACCCACAGGAAATTTGACAGGAAATAAGATGTTACCTCAGAATTGACATGAGTCTTGATATCAAGTTCCAAGTAGTTGATACCAATGACTTCCTTAAGGGTCACTTTTACCTCATCTGATGGAAAATTGAAGATAATGTTTAACTTTCTTAACAACATTGGTCCATGGAAAGCCATCTCTCTATGATTAGAACACAAGAAGAAGAGAGGATCCATGATCTCATAGGCTAGGATTTGAAAATCTCAATAAGATTTCTACAAAACGAACAAAGAAAATGAAATGATGATCTCAATGCTTCTGGATTTGACTATGTTGGTTATTTTTTCATCAACGTTTCTAACCACCCATAGTGATCCATCATCAAGAGAAAAAAAAGCAAGAGAAGAAAGCAAATGAAGATTATAACGGTTGGTCAAGCGTGTGATTAGATACATCTTCATTCATGTAATTCAAAGATAAATTAAATGAATGTTTTATTTAAATTGAAGAAAGCAAATAAGAATACAGTATTCACATCTGTGTAATAATTTGAGTGAAATGATGGCCTTCCATCTTTGACATAATATTACAAATGTCCATATATTATTTGTGCGCACTTCAAAAACTATTCAGATAGATAGTTCACATGTGCAGAATTAATTGCAAATGTTATAGATGGTGATCTCATGGATGGTAGTACAATATAGCTTTTCTTTAAAGTTCTCTTAAATTAATTGGAAATCTTGATTATCTGATGCAAGATAACACCATCTTTGCTCGCAATTATTTTGGGAGTAAATTCACATTTATTTTTGCAATCTTTAATATCTTATTTCCTGTCATATGTCATACATGAGATCTAGTACTACATGTGTGTATTAATGGCAACATTCTCTTCAAATATCGCAAGTTGTTAGGTTTTCAGTTGCAACTTCCACCTGTTACTTTATTCCCCACCCTCATATTTTCCCTACTCTCTCTGCATAACCATGAATAATGTTATAAAGAACTATCATATTTTTATCCAGCATCAGAAATGGGAACCCATGGAATTGGGGGCCAATGACTCCACCAAATTGTAGAAGGTTTTCGATTATGATTCTGTTATGGTTGAATTTGCAATATGATATGTGTTTGGTAATGATTTGTTTTAGGGATTATTGCAAGTTCTTCTCTACTCATAGCTATTGTGATGTTCACAACACGCCCCATTTTATCCTTTAGCAAAATGAGGACCCTTTTTGTTGCTTTTGCTTTTGTGTTGGTTTGGTTCTACTTGTTTGGCGGTATGGGTAAAATGTCTTTGGTGCTTAAAATTCAAGTTACACAATGCTTGGTGAAAAATAGTCGTTATCAATGAAGTCTGCGTTAAAATTCACCTAGGGTTTTTTATGAACGATTCAAAAATTCTGTGTATTTCGAGAGTTATACCAAAATTTGTGAAAAGTCAATGCTGGGCTATTTTGGTCAAAGTGTGTCTCGTATACATTTCCTTTTGCATGTATCTCATACACTTTATGTTTTTCAGTCTATCGGGTTATAATATACATAGTGTTTAAATCCCATTTTTACGTTTATATCTTAAGCGGTCAAAACATGCATATGCAAATCCGGGGCCCAATAGCTTTTCATGATGTGCTTTATAATGGTAGAAGTCTGCATTGATATTTGTATATCATAACGCATGTATCTTTTATACAATCCCAAGTATGCATCGACGGATGTCAAAGGAGGTTCAAAATTAGCATATAAAGTCACAGTCATTTCATTTGTATGGTTAATACATTGCTAGTATTATATTTTCCTATACAAATGCATAGGCAGACTCGAAAGAAAATTCAATTGAGGTCACAAAGCAGAAGTGAATGGATGTAATTTGTATGTATCTTTATCTATATAAGCGCATGTATCTAATATGCAGATACAAATCTAGACGCATTTCGAAAGTTTAAAGCTTGTAAACTTTAGGTTGGGTCTGCATTTGTATATTGCGGTGCATGTATCCAGTATACAAAAGAGAAAGATGCAATCACGGATGTGAACTTGTGATTAAATTGATAAATAAAGTGCATTTACATATAAACGAAAGGTGAAAGTCAACTTCATGTCCACGTGTTAGAAAGTGCATGTGTACGATATACCAAAGGTGATACAAACAAGTATATACAAGATTGGATTCGAAGGTAATTTCAATTTGTTTCATAAACCCAATGGAGTTTGCATTTGTATGTTTTGCAATTGTATAAGATATACATAAACATTTGGAAGAAAATATGCAAAATGAATGAGAGAGAAAATTACAAATGCATAAGGATATCTGGTGCATGCTTTGAGATACAAAAATGAACTTAACATCGAAAAGGTCATTAAGTCAAAATGTTTGTAATGATGTCATCACCTCTTTTCTACATATTAGTCAAAGTGCATGCTTAAGATGTACAAATGCAAGAAGTGCAAAGAACCAACATATACAAAATTCTAAATATGCACTGAACAGTAAAGTAAAGCGAAAATCAAATTGCATATACTGTTTGCAGCATTTAATGCATATCTACCGTAGGAAATACCTAATTTCAAAAGGAGTAAAAGGAATTTCAATTACATTAATTTCACAATTACGTCTAGAATTCAATTTGAGAGTACTCCAAAGAGCTAAAGTGAACAAAGGTGAATTGTGATTCCAAGGTGGTTGCGGTGAGCTTGAATGGTAAAGTCTCTTGTCAATAGTGTAAAAGTCAACTGTTGCAATCCAGGTATGTACCTAAAATCCCCGCTTGGGATTCATGAAATACAATTATGGTAAAATCTACAGTAATTACAACAAAATGATGGAAATAGTTTAAAATTAGTTAATTTATGGGATTAATCATAAAACTTAAACACAGTAGGGTAGCCATACAGGATTCAAAAAAAAAGTGAAAAGAAAATACCTTAGGGTAAAAGTCAATGGTAAATCTATATGGTAAAACCCTAGAAAACATGAATGTGGTTGTAAAAGGAATGCATTTCTTGACAGGATGCCGCCCAAAGGAAAGAAAACTGAGAAGGGACCTGGGAAAGGAGCAAATAAAGATATGAAGAAAGAGGTGGTTAAAGAAGAATTTCTACATAAGGGTTTTAATCCATAGATCTACTCTGTGGGAGGAAGCACAATTGATATGGAAATCGGTGATTTTGATTCTGCCATACTATTATAGAAGATTAGAGCGCCTAGAGCATCTCTAGCATTGAAGAATCTAATGGATGTGGGATTGTTCAATGCTGCTAGATTCCCACTCGCGATGGAGGCTATGGATTTAGTCATTGAGTGCATTCATAAATATGACATGAACTCTAGAAAAGTGAAGCACAATGGTGTTGTTTATGCAGATCTATCAATAGAAGGAATAGCTGAAACATTTGGCCTAAAAATCACTGATAAAATGAAGGAAATAGAAGTGGAAAAGTACGCAGCTAACTTTAAAGAAAATGAAGCATCCTGCAAGAGTACAATATTTTATGGATGGTATTCTTAGGATAAGAAACCAAAGACAGCAGCTAGAGTTCCAAAACATTTGTACAGGATTGACTTCAAGGAGGACATTTACATAATGATCACACTGTTAAGTAGACTAAGGGGCCTTGCAAATGCAAGTCAATTTGATCCATGGATGTTTTCCATAATTTAGTTTATCAGAGAAGAAACAGGAGTAGTTCACTGGGCTCAAGCCATTAGTAATGCCATTTTTGCACAGATTATGAGGTGGAATAAGCATAGGATTTTCTTTATGTCATCATATGTAGTATAATCATGTGCAGCAAAAATGCAATTGGGAGGAATACCAAGGGTTGGTACATTAGGAAATGGCCCAGGACAAATGTTGGTATATGATCATACCTAGACTTGCAAGAAAAGAATGTGATGCAAAACTACATAAGGGTAAATGATGTGTTCTATATGTATATGGTAAGAACATTGATAGGGGATAGGGATAAGAGGTTGTCAGAAGAAGCATGGAATGCTATCAATTGGCATAGTGCATGGTACATTCAACTACCTACATTTACTTACATTAGAACAAAAGGATTTATGGGTAGGCCTTTCAAATTACCAAGGTACCCAACAGACAAAATGGTGTTGTTGGAATTCACTAGATAGGTATTGAACATTTATGGTATATACAAGGCAAAATTCAATAGATGTAACATCAAGTTTCCCTTTGGCATTGGTAGATACCAATGTTTCAGTGGGGATGTTGCTAAAGTACCAGTGGTAGAATTACAGTATTATGGTTTTCAAACTTTTGATTTGGCTCGGCCATTTGACCCATTTAAAAGAATAGAAAATTATGTTGATAAGAAATTTAGACATCAGCCACACATTGAAGATTTTTGGGCAGATTGTGATAATGAAGCGGAGATCAGAAAAAGGGCCCACCAAAGGCTAACTCTTGATCAGATAAAGACATTGGGAGTACTTGAAGTACCCCAAGAAATTAAGTATGATGACAAGAAAGTGTTACAAAGTAGTTATGAAGCCAAAAAGGTGGCTGATGAAGTTATCACAGAGCTAGACTAGAGTCAATCTGAAGAGGATTCAATGGATAATGTCTCAAGGCCACTGATAAAATATTTAGATTTATGGATAAAAGAGAAAATAGAAGAGCTAAAGGCCAAAAGGAATAACAGTTACCTATCAAGGAAAAATGGGTGAAAAGAGAAGTTTGGAAAATGAGGATAATTTTGATGATTTCCTAAGGAGAAATAGGCAGATAGTAGAGGCTAAGATAGCCAAAGAAAATACGGGAGCCACATTGTTAGATCCTTACGCATTGGGGGTAACAGTGGTTGTCCCCTTAGGAACATTCATATCTGCAAAGGGAGGAGAATCAAGTGCATCTACCACAGTAGAGCAGAGTCCAGTGCAACCACCTGTAATGCCTCCACAAACACCAAGTGTTCAAGTCCTACCAACAACTCAGCAAACACCCTTGGTAACACAAACACAATGGGAGTAATTACAAGGATTTATCAAAGTCAAACAAGAAATGACTGAGGAGATGTTACAAGGTGCATCCAAGGCTCAAGTATCCACAAAAGAGGATGTAGAAGTAGTGGATGTGGATAATTTTGTGGATGTCATGGATGTTGATGATGTTGATGATGAAAGTGGCGATGATAGCCTAGATGAGAGCAGAAAGGAGGAAGATAGACAAATACCTAAAATCCATCTCATGCTAGGAGCATTCAATGCAGGAGTAGCACAAAAGGTAGAAGCAACCTCAAAGGTTCTAGAGGTTACCACACAATCAACCGAAGATACAGAAATGGTTGATGTATTTGATAATTTAGTGACTGAAAATATCATGGAGGAAGTAAAAGAAGCTGCCAAAGAAATTCTGAAAGATCAGGCAATGGAGGAAGAAAGTGAGAATGTTGGTAATGTACCATCTTTTCAAAGAGATGTACCAGTTCAGGAAAATGTTCCTGTAGACAGCATGGAGGAATAAGAAAATAAGAAGGATGAGGGAAAGGATACATCAGATGAGGATCCTAATCCTGAATTGCCTCATGGGGAGGAACAGAAAAATGTGGAAGTACATAATGTTCAATAGGAACATCAGCAAGAAGTTCACAATGTTATTCAAGAGCCTCCTCAACAATAGCATGATCAACCACAACAACATCATCAAGAACATGAAGAGCAAGAACAAGAGGAGGTGATAATAGAAGAGCCTTAAGGTGAGGTGATGAATGATAAAGTTGTACATACAAGCACAAGTAAGATAATACCATTTTGAATGGGGCCTGAGGTACGCCAAGAGTCTGTAGTACAGCTAGTACCAATTGATATCAAAAGCTTCCTAGCAAATGAGGTTGCTAAGGGAGGTAGAAAGAAAGCAAGGATCATGTCAGCAATAAAGAGAGATCCTTCTGGTGCAAGAATGATGCAAATGGAAGTTCCTCAATCTAATAAGGAAAAAGGTGAAATAAGTCTTGAAGAATATAATGTTATCAGTATGAATCTTGGACATGTAAACAGGGAACAACATATTCAAGAGTTACAAGAAATGACAGAGGTGACTGTCACTAAGATGAGGAAGGACAAGTGGAAAATAGTATATTTGAAGGGGCACATTGCTCAATTGCAACAATTTATCCAAAGGATGATAGACCCCAAACAAGGCTTGCTTGAATTACACTCAGAGTTAACAATTTTGTCTAAAGATCAAATAAGTGACATGGAAAACAAAAGACATGAGGCCAACATTTTTGAAGAATGGGTGAAGACCTTTATTCAAAAAGGAGAAGAAGTCATGAAGATTGCAATTAGCAATTGGGACACCACTCTCACAGAGAAGAACAATTGTAGCAATCTTCTACAAAAATGCCAATCAAGAATAAAATAGAATAAGGATGAATTGAATAAATTAGTTGCCATGGAAGAGCATATGAATTCAATGGTTAATGAAGGGATCTTGACTCTAAAAGTTGTCTTTCAAGTGTCTAGATTGAGAATGGAATTGAAATTTGAGGAAGGGATACTTAGACCTTGCATTCTTAGTGTACAAGAATTGGACAAAACTGCTCAAGACACGTTGGATAAACATGTAAAGATAGTATAGCATTTGGTGGGGCATCCTTTCTCTAAAGCCCAAGTATATGATGTATCAGCAACAGTTAAGGAATTTAAATATATCTTTCAGTCTTGCCTTGATGACCTTGTTAATAAATTGAGTGAGGATGTAATGGAGTTGATAATGGAGTTAAGTGCTAAAATCAAGAAATATCAAAAAAGAAAAGAAAACATGGAAGGCAGGACACAAGTGTTAAAGAAAAGTGTAGAAATACAGCAATACATATGGGAGACCTCTCAAAGGACAAGTCATGCTCCCATAACAGCCCCCGCCGAGAGGTATACAAATTATATGATAAAGAAGGAAGAAGAACAACAAGTGGATGATACTAGAGATAGTGATTAATATGCTTATTCATCGTATGTTTCATTCTTTATTTTGTTACTTCTTTATACCTTCAGAAAGTCAAAGATAGAAATTCAACCATAGAAAATATTATAATACTTCAAGAAGATTCTAAAGGCATCCTTGTGTTCAAGAGAATATTCTTTCAAGATATTTTGGACTGACAACTAGCAAGGAATATTCCAAGGATATTCCCATGTGCCAGTTGGTGCATAGTTGGCAAGTCTTTCTCTACCGTTGATATTGTATTTTGAATCTGAACCCTTGATGGGATTTTGTAGCCGTAGCAAAGGATCTGGATCTATATAAGGATCTTTGCTACATTGTTTTGATACACACGGATTACACAAAAAACACAGCAAAGCATCTACAAGACAAGTGACTAGGAAGAGTGCTTTGAGCATAGTTAGTTTGAGAAGGAATTTTCCTGTGTCTTTAGGAAGGATTTTGTGGAACATCCTGGTTCCTTCCTACATTTGTGAAAACATCTGTAAGTTTTGATAATATTGTTGATACATTCAAAAGATTTGAAGTGATGCAGCACAACTCAAACCCTCAAATGTCAAATATGTAACAAACATAAATACTCCTTTTATTGAATTCAAACTTGTAAAAAGATTACATAAATCTGCAACATTACAAAAAAAAAAAACTTATTACATTTGGCCTTCCATGGCTTCTCATACAAGAATCTCTCTTTCCTTATACTCTCATCTTTTCATTGCCTTTTCTATTACCTCTCATCCACATATTTCTTCCTCTCAAAACTCCTTTCTTTCTAGCTGAAAACTTATTTTTAAACCCTCTAAAATCTGCCTTTAAAACCTCTAAAATCTGCCTTTTAAAACTTGCAATAGCATTCCAAAATCGGACAAGACTTTCAACTTTGGAAACTTTTTTTCTTCCAACATAGTCATTTAATATAGAAAGTGAGGAGTTTATTTTAATGACTCTTGTTATAATTAGAATCCACCTCTTTCATTCTAAATATTTCTCTTAATGCAAGGCAATTACTATTTTATATTTGATTTTTCCATATTCTTGCCTCATTCGAAGCGGTTACATATAAAATCAAATATTAAAACTAAAGATTATCTGCCTCCACCCAAATTGATATTTGAATACCTTAAATAATATATATAGAATCTTTTCAAATAAAATTGGAGAAGAAATTTTCACTTCATGACTTCAACACCACCCACCGGGATGTCTGAAAATTGACTTTTTCCATAACTTTTTAACGTAAGCTCCTATTTATGTGAAAACTTCCCAAAATGTGTAGAATAACATTCCTAAGCTTCCCACTAAGCCATTTTTCTCTAGCTTTCATAAAACTTGAGATTTTAATTTTCTCGTAAAACTGTTAGCACAAACTTCTGGCATTAAAATCTCCTAAACAGTGAAAGATATGACTTTGATTCTTTTTGCATATTTAGTAAAATGTCTTCAATAATATTCTCATCAAAGTATTTTAGTCCATCCTTAAAAAATCTTCAAAAACAATTGTTTTCATGAAAACTGCCTAACAGAGCCTTAAAACTATGACAAAGCGAAAACATGAAATTTACAAATATAATTAAATATTTAGATTCCTGATATAGAGAGATGCTTGAGACAACAAAAACACACACCAAAACTAAAAATTAAAGTAAAATATTTTTTGGTTGATGCAAGATCGCTTGTGGACCCAGATGCTCCTACATCATGAAGTCATGAAACATTGTAAATTTGAAATGGCTAGTATATATCAACAAATGCAAACATCAAACTTCTACGTCCATTTCATAGTGTTATTTGATTCAGGTGTTTCTGCTATATTTCCTTGAATATTTCAATTATGTATGTGAATTTGTGAAAATAATTTGGATTAGCATATGAGAATTTACTTACTTTTGAATTGTTCAGAGTAATCAAACTTATCCACGTGAGTAACAGAGCATTATATTTTGTCTTGATCATGTTTCTAACCCTAGATTTTATATTTCTTTTACCAGTAGTTTAAATAAATAGCTAACACGTAGTAATCTAAAGGAAATTGTTAAAGATTTTTATAAATACATGTGAATGATAAAGATCTTTGATAGTTTTCATAAATTTTGAGGTAGAAAGCATGTTTCCTTAAAATTCATACAAGGATTGATAGTAAAGTTACAAATATATGCAAAGGATTAACGCTTTGAGAGTAAGTTGGAATTATTTACAAAGATTGAGTAATCATAGCCAGCAAAGAATAATTAGATCACGTAAGGCCCCTTGTTAAATAGCTTCACATTGAACCATGAGTAATCTGACACAATTGTGACCTGACTAACAAAGCCTTGGGATTGTGAATTATTATTTGATAATTCTCCATATATTTCAAGATAGATAAAGTTCATAGTGAATTTTATCTCATGTTGTGCATGTATAACATCCACATCAACAGTTTTTGGCACTAGAAGGAGGGCCTGATATGATTTAAAGCAAGCTTTTGCAAACTGGCTAACAGGACTAGTCCTACGACAGGTCCAGGTCAAATCCAAGGGATATTTTTGTGTAATTACCTAACAAACAAGGTAAAGGTATAAATAATCCCTCAATCTTAAGTCCTAGAATTTTTCAGTCAGGGAGTTCATCACATACTCCTCCAAGTCCATTTTCACCTTTGGTTCAACCTAACTTGATAAGTCTGAATGTTTCCACGTTTAGACTACAAAATTTTGGTTTAAATCCTCAAAATCAACCGAACTTTGGCTTAGTTCCACCTAGAGTTCCTGTCATGGCCTTCTTCAATGTAGAATCACCTATACACTTTGTTGCATATCATGACATGCCAAAAAATCTAGACAAGATATGTTCAAAGTATCAATTACATCAGGATGTTGAAGATCACATAAGAATCTTCAAAGAGACTTGCTTCAAGGCAAGGTTAGTGCACAAAGATGTGATATGCAGATTATTTCCTTTCACTTTATCTGAGCAAGCTTATAGATGGTATGTTAATTTGCCTAATAATCACATTACAAGTTGGCAAATTATGGAAGAAACATTCTTGTCTAGGTTTAGAGTTCCAATAGAGCTAGCATCCCTATATCATAGATTAGCAGAGATTAAAAGGAGTGAAGGAGAGTTTATAACTGCATTTAATGATCATTTTCAAAAGGCTTATTCCAGATTAGTAGCCCCTTATACTATAACTGATGTTACAATGTTACAAATGTATTATGCTTCTCTAGATCTATTAACTGTGATGTTTGTTAAGAGATAGGTACCTGAAGTGACAAATTTGTCTGAAGCATATAAAGAAGCAATGAAAATAAATCAGGAGATGTAGAAAACAAGCCATGGACCTTTAGTGAGCCTTGGAAATGCTACAATTCCTAATCAAATGTAGCAGTTGAACGGTGCACTGATGCATCATACTCCAGTATATAATCTAGTTCCTACCCGTGCTATGGTCCAATATACAGGCAATGTTGCTAATGAAGAAATGTTCAATGAACAATCATTCTTTCAAGCTCCACAATATACTTATGTAGCTAAAGCACAGGAAGATAGAGATGAGTTAAAGGAGATCACTGCTCACTTTAGAAGATTGACTACAAAAGTGACTCAGATGAGGAATCATAGTTTCTATGGCTAGAATCATCAAAACAATAATCAGAACCATGGACAAGGGCTACAAAATAGAAGTCACAATGGAGACAACAAAGCTTATGGGAATGATAACAAAAATTCAAATCAACCTAGGCCTTCTAGAGCTTGGAATACAAGGCCAAATAATGGTACTATGGCCTCTCCTTTTGAGAATCCAGATAATCAGGAATCTAAACAGCCTACCAGAGTGCAAGTAGCAGAGGTGGCTCTTAACAATTGGTGTAGGATCCACAACACAAGTGCTCATGCTAAGTTAGATTGTCCACAATTCCACTTAGAAGCAAGTATTTTCAAAGTAGAAGTGCATATCCCTACATCAAAATTCCTTTTTCCTAAAGGGAAAAAAATAGTACCATCAGGATATGAGTCAGTAATGGTTTTGGAAAGTTTCACATTCTCATCAAAATAAGAAGAGAATCAAATTGAAGAAAATGAATCATATTATCAGGAAAAACTATATCCTAAGTTAGCTTTGGTATTGGAAACTTTTCAATTCCCCTTTGAAACTAAGAATGAGGTGCAAGTCAAAGCAGATGAAGTCCAGGCATTTCAATAGTCTCGAAGGAATCACACATATAACTTAAGAAGTAACAACAAGCCTGGAGGTCCTTTCACTAAACCCACACCTCCAAACAATTTCAATACACCACTAGATGTACATTCAAGTAACAATCCTCTACCTCCTAAGGCAAATCATTAGGTTGATGGTACTTTAGCTTCACAGAAGGTCCAAGTAATTAAATCAGAACCTAATGATGCTACTAAATTGATGAGTTATTTATTTGAGGAAATTAGGAAAATAAAAGTAAATGTTCCTTTGTATGAATTATTGAGAAGTCCAGGAGTTAGAACTACTTTTATGAAGTCGTTAGATGAATCAAGTTCTAAGGAAAACTCAATAGGTCCAAATGTTCACATTAAAGACATGTAAATTAAGGATAAGAACAAAAATCTTGAGCAACCTGCCAATACTAATGTAGTGGTATATACAGAAAAGAAGAAGTCTCCTCCTTTCCTGTTAACCTTAAGAATCTTTGGGAAAAACCTGCATAATTGCATGGTAGACTCTGGAGCCTCTACTAATGTCATACCATTATGAGTTTGTAAAACTTTAGGACTCACCCCTACTAAGTCAGCCAAAGTTGTAACTCAATTGGACAAATATGAAGTAAACATTGTAGGAGAATTGATGCATATTCAGATGCAATTAGCCACTGATCATAGAGTCCAACACTATATTGACATTCAAGTAGTTCATATTCTTATGAATTATGGGATGTTGTTGAGTAGAGATTGGTCCAAGACTCTGAATGGATATATGTAAATAGATTTTTCACACATGTGGTTACCTTGGAGAGGCATCCCTAATCAGATTAGGATTGATGCAGAACCAAAAATGAAACACATGATAATAGAGTACAATAAAATGAATGAAGTGTCGTATGCTGTAGTAAAGCCTAGTGTGTATAGACTTTCTAGTAGGGGGTCCAAATAGAGGAAATTCTAGCCTTTGATTTTGAAAAGAAACCTATAGACAAAGGAACTAGTGTTCTCATTGAATTTGATCCTGATTCTTCTGATGAAGAAGAAGACACCATGAGTAGTTTTAACCAAATCATGAATAAAGAAATTTGGAAATGTATTTAGCAAGGAACTTCTATTCAAGATGTTCTATGTAAAGGATGGTGCAGAGTTCATAAGACCGCCCATTCTGAAGAAGATTGTGGAACGTGTAGGGAAATAATCAAACATCAACATAGAAAATGTATAGCACAAATTAAAAACTAGAAAAGTAAGCATACTGTTGATAATCCTAAGTTGCTACTACACAAGGATGCTTGTGTTATACTAAAGGATCCAAGTGATTCCATAAAATCAAAAGATAACAAGCATTCTAACCCTCATAAGCTTATAGAAAATATCACAATACCTATAGGTCGGACAAAAGTGCATAAGGATAAACACGACCCTACAAAACTTGAATTGGATAAAGTGCTTCTTGTAAAAATAAGATATCCAATTTGCAAAAGGAACAACATGTGGATTTTTAAGTGTGATGGATCAAAATCTAAACAAGGAGTAGGGGCAGGAATGGAACTGATTGACCTTGATGGGAAGTCATTTTTAGCTGCTTATAGATTGCAGTTTCCATGTACAAATAATGTAGAAGAATATGAGGCACTAGTACATGGGTTATTAATGGCCATCACAAAGAAGGTAAGAGTCCTTTAAGTGTTATCTAAATTTGAATTGGTGATCAAACAAGTTAGGAAGTTGTATGCTTGTAATTTTTAGAAAATGGTGAGCTATAGGCATAGAGTCTAGGATTTAATAGAATCCTTTGATGCTTTCAATATTATACATATTTCCAAAGAATTAAATCAATGCCTAGATGCCCTAGTAGTTGCAGCTAGTTCACTTGAACCATTAACCTTGTCTGGAATAAAGAAATTTGTGGTGGAATTGGTGTTTGTTCCTAGTATACCTAACAATGTAACAAACTTTCAGGTATTTGAGAATGACCGGCATATCCTTGATTTTATAACCAATAATGATGTCTTTGAAGCCCAAATAATTGATGAACAAGACAGACTAAAAATATCTTGGGATGAGGAAGATATCGTTGACTTGAAAAGTAACTTCTTATCAAAGGGGGTAATTGAACTAGAAAAGATTTTTGATTTTCATGGGGTTGTTAAACAAAGGGACCTTCCTAAAATAGGAGGTAAGTGTGATCCTTTCAACCTAGGTACTGATAAAGACCCTCAAAACATGCTAACTAGGAAGACTTGTTCTATTGAGTTAAGGAATGATATGATTGTTGTACTAAAAGCTTATAAACATGTCATTGCATGGACATATGAAGATCTTAAAACTTATGATACATCTATCATAACTCAGGTGATTCCCCTAAAACTATAAGTAAAGCAATTTAGACAAAAATAGAGACCAATGAATGCCATATTAGAACCCTTGATTTTTGAAGAGGTCAAGAAATTGTTATCTGCAAGGATAATCTTTCTTGTGAGGAATTCCACTTGGGTAGCCAACTTAGTTCCTGTAAGGAAAAAGAATGGGGATATTAGACTTTGTGTAGATTTTAGAAACCTCAATAAAGCATCAGAAAAGGATAATTATTCTTTACCACCCTTGGATGAGGTCCTGCAGATAGTTAATGGTGCCAAAATGATGTCCTTCTTGGATGGATTCTCTGGTTACAATCATGTCTTAGTAGATAAAGAGGATAGGTTGAAAACCACTTTTACTTGCAAGTGGGGTAATTATGCTTATAGAAGGATGCCATTTGGTTTAATAAATGCAGGGGCTACATTTCAGAGAGTGATGGATATTTCTTTTCGTGGACTCATAGGAAAATGCATTGTAATCTATATGGATGATTTGACAGTTTTCTCTAAAGATAGGTCTACTCATGCAAAGGATTTGAGGAGAGTATTGCAGAGATGTGAAAAATATGGTATATCCTTGAACCCAAAGAAATGCGTCTTCGAGGTAACAAAAGGTAAGTTACTGGGGCATATCATTTCTGAGAATGGGATTTCCATAGATCTGGATAGAGTGGATGGGATCAGTAAGTTGCAGTTGCCTTCTAATAAAAAGGAATTGAAATCATTTTTTGGCGAGATAAATTTCGTGAGGAAATTCATCATTGGCTTTGCTAAGATAGTACAACCTCTAAATGCTATGTTGAAGAAGGATACTAAGATAGAATGGACACCAGTGGCCAAAGAAACTTTCAAATATATAAAAGAAGCTATCACCAATACTCCAGTATTGACTAGCCTAGATTATACTAAACCATTCTTTATTTACTCTTTTGCATCTGAACACTCCTGCGTAGTAGCCTTGACACAAAAGGGTGATTAAAATGAAGAGAATACAATAGCATTTATGAGTTCTCCCCTTAAGGATGTACAATTGAAGTACTCGAATACTGAAAAGCAAGCTTTCACCTTGGTAAAGGTGGTAAAAATGTTCAAGCATTGCATTCTGAGAAGTCAAATCAAAGCTATTGTGCCTGATGTTGTAGTGAAGATGCTGCTAATGCAAAACAAACTAGGAGATAAAAGAGCAAAATGGATAACAGTGCTACAGGAATTTGATTTAGAAATCATTCTAATGAAATTGGTTAGGGGTCAAGCTTTAGTGCATACTATAGCTAACACAGATCCCATAATTGTTAGCCAACAGTATGTGGTGAATACAAATACTACAAGCAGATGGTATGATGACCTTACTTCATTTTTTATATCAGGGAAGTATCCAAGTCATATGAAATCTTCCCAGAGAAGGGAATTAAGATTGGAATCCTAAAAGTATATGATTCAAGGAGGCTTACTATTCAAAAAGAATCATGAAGGGGTATATTTGAGATGTCTGAATAGAGATCAAGTCGATAAAGTGTTGTTAGAACTACATGATAAGTACAAGATGGCTCATGGGTCTCACTTAACCACAACACATAAGATCTTAAGGGCAAGATACTACTAGCCTGCCATGTTTAATGACACAGAGGATCATATCATGTGTTTCCATACCTATCAAACTATAGCTGATAAGGGAAGATATATGACTCATCCTTTGTAGCCTATAATAGAAACAAGACCTTTTACACAATGGGGGTTGGATTTCATTGGAGTTATTAATCCTCCATCTTATGTTGGACACAATTTCATCCTTACAATGACTGATTATTACAACAAATGGATAGAGGCTACCTACTATAAGTTGTCTACTACTGAAGTTGTCATCATGTCCGTAGAAGAGAATATCATAACCAGATTCAAAGTACCTTATGCACTAGTATGTGACAATGGCCCTGCATTTTCCTCTTTAAAATTTTCAAATGGGCTTTTGAATATGGTATTGTATTAAAGTTTTCATCGAATTATTATCCACAAGGTAATGGGTTAATAGAGTCTACTAATAAAATTGTATTAGACATCATTAAGAAATTAATTGCCAAAAATCCTAAGGAGTGGAATACTTTATTGAAGTATGCTTTGTGGGTGGATAGAACAAAAGTTAAAGTTTAGCATTGGGTAATGCCCCATATTATTTAGTATACAGTACAGATCCTATTCTTCCTATTAACCTGAGAATTCTAACTTGGAAATTCGCTAACAAATACTTTGTTGGTATATGGCGACTGATCATGCAAGTACTGTAATTTTTTTCCCTCTTTTTTGCATGATCGAAGTCGGTTGTTAATTTTTGTTAACCGACAAAAGAAAAATAACATTGCAAAACCCTAATTCTAGAAGCTTCCAAAAAGCTTGAAAATTATAAGTGGCTGGGATGTATGTTACGGCAATGTATTCACGAGATTGTAATCTATTTTGCACTGGATAATAAAATCATTGGATGGTTGAGTTTCTGTGGATGTAGCCCATATTGGGTGAACCACGTTAAATTTTTGTGTTGATCTCTTTTGTGTTATTCCTCACTGTTATATTTGGGTTATTTAATCTGCATATAATTGTTAGTGTTTATTGCTTTGATCTGCCTGAACCCTAACAACTAGTATCAGAGAGGGTTGTGTTTGATTATCGTCTGCAGGAAGGTCTCACGATTGAGTGGGAGTCTCATGGTTGAGTGGGAGTCTCACGGTTAAGTGGGAGCAATGGCGGGCGAGGGTAAATTGAAGGTAGATAAATTCAATGGGTAGAACTATCAATTATGGAAGATGCAAATGGAGGATTATCTCTATCAGAAGGATTTATGGAAGTGGTTGGAAGGAATAGCCAAGAAACTGGTAGCAATTTCTGATGAGGATTGGGATCTTCTGGACAGAAAGGCATTGCGAACCATTCGGTTGTGCCTGGCACCATCTGTGGCAATCAATATAACAGAAGCAAAGACAAAAAATGAACTGATGAAAGCTTTGACTAAATTGTATGAAAAACCCTCAGCCTCAAATAAGGTATTTCTCATGAAGCGTTTGTTTAATCTAAAAATGATTGAAGGTGGATCTGTGTCAAATCATTTAAATGAGTTTAATATGATTACCAGTCAGTTAACTTCTATAAAAGTGAAATTTGATGAAGAGGTAAGGACTCTCTTGGTTTTATGTTCTTTGCTTGAAAGCTGGAATAGCTTGGTAATAGCTGTAAGTAACTCTGTCTCTGGTTAAAATACTTTGAAATTTGATGATGTTGTTGGTGTTCTCCTTAGTGAGGAAATGTGACGAAAAAGCACAGGTGAGACTTCAACATCTAGTAATGCTTTAACTATAGACAACAGGGGAAGAACAAAGGAAAGAAGAAAAAGCCCCACAAATCGTGGGAAGTCACAAGGTAAGTCAAAGAAAGGCAGATCTATATCCAAAGGAAGAATGGATTGCTGGCACTATGGAAAGCCAAGACACTTGAAGAAGGATTGTTGGTTTCAAAAGGGAAAACAAGGAGATGGACAACATGATGACAGTAAAGAAGCTAATGTTGCAAGTAATAAATTACAGGATGCTTTAATTTTGTGTTTAGATAATGCTGATGATTCCTGGGTAATAGATTCAGGGGCTTCATTCCATGCCACGCCCTATAGGAAATATCCTGTAGATTATGTTCAAGATGATTTTGGACATGTATATTTGGGTGATGATGAACCATGTTAAATTGTTGGAAAAGGAAAGATAAAAATCAAGTTGTAGAATGGAAATGAATGGTTGCTACAAGAGGTAAGGCATGTTCCAAATTTGAGAAGGAATTTAATTTCTGAGGACAACTGGGTAGTGAAGGCTACATAGTTACCTTTTCAAACAAAATCTGGAAGGTCGCTAAAGGTGCATTAGTAGTAGCTAAAGGTGAAAAGGTAGGAACATTGTATTTACGTACTGGTAATACTTATTCTACCTTAGCTACTACAGAAACATTTGCTACTGAGACAGTTATAACACTCGCTGCAAGCACAGAAATGGAATTGTGGCACCATAGACTTGGGCACATGAGTGAGAAAGGGATGAAGATCCTTCAATCTAGAAAGTTGCTACCAGGTTTGAAGCAGATTGACTTAGAGTTCTGCAAAAATTTTGTTTATGGAAAACAAAAAAGAGTATGATTTCTCAAAGCTGGAAAAGAGAAGAAGAGTCAGAAATTAGAGCTTGTGCATTCAGTTGTTTGGGGACCAGCTCAGGTATCTTCTCTTGGTGGCTCTTGTTATTATGTTACTTTTATTGATGATGCAACTAGGAAAACATGGGTGTATTTCCTAAAACAAAAATCAGAAGTATTTGGAACTTTTAAAAATTGGAAAGCTTTGATTGAGAATGAGATAGGAAAAAAGTTGAAGTGTCTCAGATCTGATAACACAGGTGAGTATTGCAATAGAGAATTTGAGAATTATTGTTCATATAATGGAATCTCTAGGCAGAAAATAGTTCCTGGAACCCAAGAAAATGATGTATCTGAGAGGATGAATAGGACCATTATGGAGTGTGCAAGGAGCATGAGATTGCATGCTAGACTACCCTTACACTTTTGGGTAGATGTTGTACATACCATTGTTTATTTAATAAATAAGGGACCTTCAAATCCTTTGGATGGTGGCATCCCAGAGGAGGCATGGATGGGTAAAAAGATAAACTATTCATTTCTAAAAACCTTTGGTTGTGAAGCTTTTGTCCATGTTGATATTGAAAATAGAACCAAGCTTGAGGCTAAGTCTAAAAAATGTACCTTCATTGGATATGGAGTAGATGAATTTGGTTATCGGTTATGGGATTATGAAAGTCATAAAATCATTAGGAGCATAGATGTTATATTCAATGAGAAGGTCATGTATAAGGATCAGCTGCAGTAAAAGAAGCATGAACAGGCCAAAAAGGAATATGTGGTGCTGGATGAGATTCCAAAAAATAAAATACCAGTGGTACCTGATGCTTAGCAACAATAAGTTATCACATAGACTCCTGCAAGTGTTAGACATTCTACAAGGATAAATAGACCTCCAAAAAGATTTTCTCCATCATTATATTCTATATTATTAACTAATTCTGGTGAACCTGAAAGTTATGAAGAAGTAGTGCAGGTAGATACCAAAAAGCAGTGGGAGCTAGGCATGAAAGAGGAAATTGATTCCTTACTGCAGAATCAGACTTGGGACTTAGTCCAATTGCCTGCAGGTAAAAGAGCATTTCCAAATAAATGGGTTTACAGGTTAAAGGAAGAAGATGGAGGCAAGAAAAGATATAAGGCCAGACTCATGGTAAAAGGTTTTGCATAGAAAAAGGGTATAGATTTTGATGAAATATTTTCTTCGGTTGTAAAGATGACTTCTATTAGAACTATTCTAAGTCTTGTGGCTATACAAGACTTGCATCTTGAACAGCTAGATGTGAAAACAACATTTCTCCATGGGGATTTGGAAGAGGAAATATACATGCAGCAACAACAGGGATATGAGGTCAAGGGTAAGGAGGAATTTGTGTGTAGGTTAAAGAAGAGTTTGTATGGGCTGAAGCAAGAACCTCGGCAATGGTATTTGAAATTTGATAGTTTTATAGCTGAACAAGGTTACAAAAGATGTCATTCTAATTATTGTGTTTATTTCAAGAAATTGGGTAATGGCAGTTATATTATCTTGTTGCTTTATGTTGATGACATGCTTGTTGCCGGGTCTAACATGCAGCATATTAATGAACTTAAGTAGAAATTAGCAAATTCATTTGCTATGAAGGATTTAGGTGCAGCAAAACAAATCCTTGGTATGAGGATCACATGGGACAGGACAAATAGAAAATTATTTTTGTCTCAAAGTGATTATGTAGAGAAGGTGTTGAAAAGGTTTAACATGCAGAATGCAAAAGTAGTTAGTACACCTTTGCCTAGTCATTTTAAGTTGACTAAGGAGATGTGTCCAAAGACACAAGAGGAGGAAGACAAAATATCTAAGATACCATATGCATCAGTAGTTGGCAGCTTGATGTATGCAATGGTATGCACAAGGCCAGATATTGCACATGCAGTGGGAGTTGTGAGCAGGTATATGATCAATCTAGGAATGGAACATTGGAATGTTGTAAAATGGATTCTCTGATATTTGAGGGGTACTACTTCAAAGAAACTATGTTTTGGAGGAACAAATTTTGCTCTAAAAGGATATATTAACTCTGATCTGGTGGGTGATATTGATAGCAGGAGGAGTACTATAGGGTATGTTTTTACTGTAGGAGGTACTGCAGTCAGTTGGATTTCAAGACTACAAAAGGTTGTTGCACTTTCAACCACTGAAGCTAAGTATGTTGCTGTTACGGAAGCTAGCAAGGAGATGATTTGGTTACAACATTTTCTAGAGGAATTGGGGCAAATACAAGAAGATAGCCCTTTGTACAATGATAGACAGAGTGTCATTCATATTGCTAAGAATTTAGTTTGCATTCAAAAACTAAGCACATATAGCTCAGAGACCACTTCATCCAATCAGTTTTGGAGGATGGGTAGTTGAAGCTAGAGAAAATTCACACAAGTCAAAATCCTACAAATATGTTCACAAAGGCAGTTACACAGGAGAAACTAATTTCCTCATTAGTTTTCGTTGGCCTTCACAACTGATAATGGTGGATATAAGAAACCAGCCTGGCCTATAATCTAGTGGGAGCTGCAAGCGCAACAGTGTCGTCTAGGATCACTCTCCAAGTGGGAGATTGTTTGGTGTGGAGCCTGATCAGTCTCCAAGTGGGAGATTGTTGGTATGTGGTGATTGATCATGCAAGTACTGTAAATTTTTTCCCTCTTTTTTGCATGATCAGAGTCGGTTGTTAATTTTTGTTAACCAACAAAAGAAAAACGACAATGCAAAACCCTAATTCTAGAAGCTTCCAAAAAGCTTGTTATAAGTGGCTAAGATGTATGTTACGGTGATATATTCACGAGATTGTAATCTATTTTGTACTAGATAATAGAAGCATTGGATGGTTGAGTTTCTGTGGATGTAGCCCATATTAGGTGAACCATGTTAAATTTTTGTGTTGATCTCTTTTGCGTTATTCCTCATTGTTATATTTGGGTTATTTAATCTACATATAATTGTTAGTGTTTATTGCTTTGATCTACCTGAACCCTAACATACTTAGGCTTCGATGACCAAAGAGAGGCTAGGTTATTTCAATTGCTACACTTAGATGAAAAAATAAATCAAGCCATAGATAGATTTGCTAAACATCAAGCAGTGGTCAAAAGATGTTTGATAAAAGGGCTAGGGTTAAAAATTTTAAAATCTCAGATTTGGTCTTATGTTGGGAGAAAGACCATAAGAAAAAGAGAAATCATGGAAAATTTGATAAGCTGTGGGTAGGTTCATTCCAGATCGTTGAAATTATAGGGGACAACACATTTAGGTTGAAAACCTTAAGTAGTGAGGGTATTCCATTATCTGTTAATGGTCAATACCTTAAACATTACTTCCAAGCCTAAAGTGTTGAGTTGAGTCTTACTGTGTACCATATTGTAAGTATTGTACATTCTTGTATAGTTGTCTATTTTGTTTTGGTTTGTTTTGGTGTTGTTGGTGTGTTTCTGTTTGTTGTTGGTCAATTTTTTTGTTTTTTCTATTGGGGATCTTCATTTTGATTTTTGATATATAGGAGCAGGCCGTAACTTAAGAAAATAGTAGAATTTCCAGAACTAAGGGAACCATTTGAAATTTATGCATAGGTTGTAACTTTTATAAATGTAGTTTGCTTGTTTGGTTTTTGAAAGATTCTATTCACCAACAACAAATTGAAACATTCAAGGAATAATGTGAATACACATCTTTAAGATTCTAGGAGTAGGTTCAAGGGATAGTGGACACTTGCATTAAGTGAAAAATCTAAGGTTTGCCTTTGCTACCACTATAATCTCCACCCTACATATAAAAAAAATAGGATCCCATTGCTTGTTGAACATGAGCTTCATTGCAAATATCAAAAGTATCAAAATAAAGAAAGATAAAGAAAATGATCAAAGAAATTATTTAAAGCATATGAGGACTAACAAATAACTCCACCAGGGCTACGGATGCCTAACTGGCAATGGGGCTCTATTTGGGGAGATTATAGTGATAACCTTGCCAGGACTATGGATGCTTGACTGGCAGCAAGGCTCTATCTAGGTTGGCTTAAGAGGTTGAATCCACTTATCTAGGTTAATGCAAACAATTGTTGTTTTCAGAGTCTGTTCCAAAGAATGGGAATGAATCAATTGCACAAATTTAAATTCCTTTGGAAAATTCTTTTTGGGTTAGTGAATACATTCTTTTTGTGGTTGGATAGCATTCTTGCATATAAGAAATTTGGAAATTTATTATTTATTTCATTTTTGTTTCCTGAGTTCTTTAAATTTGGTTGTTTTATTTGGTTGCTAGTTGTTGTGATGTTCACAACACGCCTCATTTTACCCTTTAGCAAAATGAGGACCCTTTTTGTTGCTTTTTCTTTTGTGTTGGTTTGGTTCTTCTTGTTTGGCAGTATGGGTAAAATGTCTTTGGTGCTTAAAATTCAAGTTACATAGTGCTTGGTGAAAAATAGTTGTTAGCAGTGAAGTCTACATTAAAATTCAGCTAGGGTTACTTTTTTGAACGATTCAAAAATTCTGCGTATTTTAATAGTTATGCCAAAATTTGTGAAAAGTCAATGCTGGGTTATTTTGGTCAAAGTATATCTCGTATACATTGCCTTTTGCATGTATCCGGTCTGTCGGGTTATAATATACATCTTGTTTAAATCTCTTTTTTACGTTTATATCTTAAGCGGTCAAAACATGCATATGCAAATCTGGACCCGATAGCTTTTCATGATGTGCTTTATAATGGTAGAAGTCCGCATTGGTATTTTTATACCATAACGCATGTATCTTTTATACAAATCCCAAGTATGCATCGGCAGATGTCAAAGGAGGTTCAAAATTAGCATATAAAGTCACGGTCATTTCATTTGTATGGTTAATACATTGCCAGTATCATACTTTCCTATACAAATGCATAGGCAAACCCGAAAGAAAATTCAATTGAGTTTAGAAAGCGGAAGTGAATGGTTGTAATTTGTATGTATCTTTATCTGTATAAGTGCATGTATATAATATGCAGATACAAATCTGTACACGATTGGAGAGTTTAAACTTTGTAAACTTTAGGTGGGGTCTGCATTTGTATATTAAGGTGCATGTATTCAGTATACAAAAGAGCAGAATGCAATCACAAATGTGAACTTGTGATTAAATTGTGAAATAAAGTGCATTTACACATAACAAAAGGTGAAAGTCAACATCGCGTCCACGTGTTAGAAAGTGCATGTGTGCGATATACAAAAGGTGATACAAAAAAGTATATACAAGATCGGTTCCGAAGGTAATTTCAATTTGTTTCATAAACCTAATGGAGTCCGTGTTTGTATTTTTTGCAATTGTATAAGATATACATAAACATATGGAAGAAAATATGTAAAATGAATGAGAGAGAAAATTGCAAATGCATAAGGATATCTTGTGCATGCTTTGAGATACAAAAATGAACTTAACATCGAAAAGGTCACTAAGTCGAAATGTTTGTAATAATGTCATCACCTCTTTTCTGCGTATTAGTGAAAGTGCATGCATAAGATGTACAAATGCAAGAAATACAAAGAACCAATGTATACAAAATTCTAAATATGCATTGAACGGTAAAATAAAGCAAAAATTAAATTGCATATACTGTTTGCAGCATTTAATGCATATCTACCGTAGGAAATACCTAATTTCAAAAGGAGTAAAAGGAATTTAAATTATGTTAATTTCACAATTAGTCTAGAATTTAGTTGTAGAGTACTCCACAGAGCTAAAGTGAACAAAGGTGAATTACGATTCCAAGGCAATTGCAGTGAGCTTGAACAGTAAAGTCTCTTGTCAATAGTGTAAAAGTCAACGGTTGCAATCTAGGTATGTACCTAAAATCCCTGCTTGGGATTCACAAAATGCAATTATGGTAAAATCTACAATAATTACAGCAAAATGATGGAAATGGTTTAAAATTAGTTAATTTCTGGGATTAATCGTAAAACTTAAACACAGCAGGGTAGTCATACAGGATTCAAAAAAAGTGAAAAGAAAAAACCTTAGGGTAAAAGTCAATGGTAAATCTGTATGGTAAAACCCTAGAAAACATGTATGTGGTTGTAAAAGGAATGTGTTTCTTAATAGGGTGCCAGCCAAAGGAAACAAAATCTAGAAGGCAGCTGGGAAAGGAGCAAAGAAAGATACGAAGAAAAACGTTTGAAAATATAGAAAACATAGAGTTTTATTTTGATCTCCAAAACTTCAATCTCTCCTCTTGCTTGACCACACAAGGTCTAATAAACATTTATCAACATATTCCAACTATTGCATGACCAATTTTTAGTTACATTGGTTCCTATTCTTGATATTCTCATATTCCTTCTTTGTGCAATATTGAGACTTTTCATATTACTCAAGACTCCAACTTACACCTAATGACCAAATTTGACTCCAACACACAAGAATAGTCTTAGAAAACCTTATTACATGAAAACATAATAAAACAAAAGAAAAATGCTAACTTTAACCCCTCTTGGGCATGAGAACCTGTGGGTGCCCCTGCACCATTAAAGAAGAATTTCTGCATAAGCGTTTTAATTCACAGATCTACTCTGCGGGAGGAAGGGCAATTGATACAGAAATTAGTGATTTTGATTCTACCATACTATTACAGAAGATTAGAGTGTCTGGAGTATCTCTAACATTGAAGAATCTGATGGATGTGGGATTGTTCAATGTTGTTGAATTCCCACTCGCAATGGAGGCTAGGGATTTAGTCATTGAGTGCATTCATAAATACGACATGAACTCCAAAAAAGTGAATCACAATGGTGTTGTTTATGCAGATCTATCAATAGAAGGAATAGCTGAAACATTTGGCCTGAAAATTGTAGATAAAATGAAGGAAATAGATGTGGAAAAGTACGCAACTGACTTTAAAGAAAATGAAGCATCCTGCAAGAGTACAATATTTTATGGATGGTATTCTCAGGATAAGAAACCAAAGGTATCAACCAAAGCTCCAAAACATTTGTACAGGATTGACTTCAAGGAGGACATTTACATAATGATCACACTGTTAAGTAGACTAAGGGGCCTTGTAGATGCAAGTCAATTTGAGCCGTGGATGTTTTCCATAATTTAGTTTATCAGAGAAGAAACAGGAACATATCACTGGGCTCAAGCCATCAGTAATGCCATTTTTGCACAGATTATGAGGTGGAACAAGCAAAGGATTTTCTTTATGTCATCATATGTAGTATACTCATGTGCAGCAAAAATGCAATTGGGAGGAATACCAAGGGTTGGTACATTAGGAAATGGCCCAGAACAAATGTCGGTATATGATCATTACCCAGACTTGCAAAAAATGAATGTGATTCAAAACTACATAAGGGTAAATGATGTGCTCTATATGTATTTGGCAAGAACATTGATAGGGGATAGGGATAAGAGGTTGTCAAAAGAAGCATGGAATGCTATCAATTGGCATAGTGCATGGTACATTCAATTCCCTACATTTACTTACATTAGAACAGAAGGATTTATGGGTAGGCATTTCAAATTACCAAGGTACACAACAGACAAAATGGTGCTGTTGGAATTCACTAGACAGATATTGAACATTTATGGTATGTACAAGGCAAAATTCAACAGAGGTAACATCAAGTTTCCCTTTGGCATTGGTAGATACCAATGTTTCAATGAGGAGGTTGCTAAAGTATCAGAGGAAGAATTACAGTATTATGGTTTTCAAACTTTTGATTTGGCTTGGCCATTTGACCCATTTAAAAGAATACAAAATTATGTTAATAAGAAATTCAGACATCAGCCAAACATTGAAGATTTTTGGGAGATTGTGATAATGAAGCAGAGGTTAGGAAAAGGGCCCACCAAATGCTAACTCTTGATCAAATAAAGACATTGGGAGTACTTGAAGTACCCCAAGAAATTAAAGATGATGACAAGTGTAAAGGGTGGAATTTGGATAGTTGGTTTTTGGTAGTTTTGTATGTGTATCCTCCTTTCACCCTTTCATTCAAGGACCTAGGGTCGAGTTGCAATGTACTATCATACCCTAGGTCACTATGAGATGTAGGGAAACTTGGATTTGTATGATTTAATTGTCAATTATGTTCACTTATGCTCAATTATACATCAAAACCCTAATTATGCAAATACGACAGCAAACAGATGAATATCAAAAAATGCTGCTACAGAAAGATGTAAAATAACAAATAACTGTGCACCTATTTTTGGGGTTCAGAAGTGGAATAGTTAGGGACTAATGAGTGGGCGCCCAAGTCCAAGGCCCAAGTTTTTTTTAGGATCTAGAAACAAAACATGCAACCTGTTCCTACTGTCATAGAGATTTTCTCATCACAGAACTTTGAGGACTAATGAGCAGGCACCCAAGTCCAAGGTGCTATTTTCAACTCTGATCTGTGAATCTGACACTCTGTAATGCCCTCCTGCAACTTCACTTTTCCTGTATCTCCAACCTTTAACCTGCAATAATCAAAACTTTGGGAGGGGGGTTGTGGTGTGTTTAGAGGCTTGCCTCAGTCAAGCCCTAGAGAGACATTCAAGTCTTCCAAACATCGTTGTCAGATAAAGAGTGCATGCCCTTGAAGGCTGAGGCAAAAACCAAATGATAAATGCTCAAAAACATAAATTTTGTCACCTTGTAGTGAAGATATCATGGGAGGAGGAAGCTCTTCATTCCATAAGGAGATGGATGCTCAAATATGTAAATACAAACACATAAACAACACAAATCTTCTCTTGCCACATAATGAAAGCCTTGAATCACCTTTAGAATGTTTGAGAATCAAAATATCCATCTAGTTTACAAATGAATTCCTAAACATGCTTTTATATGCAACTACAAATACTCCTGCCAATAATTTTGTAATTCAAACTTACCGTGTCAGTATAGGACCTAAATAACGGTCACAAGCTGACACTCAAAATTTGGGACTGACCCAAAATAGGGTAGGACTAGGGCGCGGGCGCCCAAGTCCTCCCCCTATTTTGGTCAGGGTTAGGTTCAAGGGATCCCCTATGTCCCATTTGTCATGAAACCCAAGGTTCATTTCATCAGGATGTCAAATTATGATGCAAGATGTCCTAAATGCAGATAAAAGACCCAAGAGCTAAACCTTAGGAGGGAAAAGCCCCCAAGGGGACATTTTCCAACGTTACATTTAGCCCCCACTTTAATGTATGTATAAACGCAAGGCCAATATATGCATTAAAGTATGGTCAACAAACACAACAAACACACCAAGCACAGAGAAGACATGCCAAACACATTGAAGACAATGACATGCATGCAAAACACGGAGAAGACAGTTACAGTCACGCAAAACATGGAGAAGACAGCAGATGCATAGAAGACAGTTAATGCATGGAACATAGTAATGATTTCTTTTCTTTTCTTTTTCTCATATATATGAAATACAAATGCAAGTACAGGAAAGTAAACAAACCTCCCATAATGCAGGAAGTACTCATCGCACTAGTCTTTAAACTACATATATGGGGCAACACACATGCAAGACACACCAAACCTCCCAAAATGTAGGAAGCAATCATCGCGCTAGTCTTTAGACTGCATATAGGGCAACAGACATGCCAAACAAAGTAAGCATGCCAAACACACACACTTTGAAGACACGGAGAAAACACAGCAGACAAGTAATGGAGTGTTCCTATTTCTAGGCTCATCACCATCTCATGCACATTACAGGCACACACCGACAATTGGGCTTCACCACAAAAATCACCAAAGACACGCTTAAGGGTTGAGTTAGTCACAGAACCACTCCCCACCTCTATAGAGGACTTTTGAAAATGACAGTATGGGCACTCTCCGCAAGAGATACACCACCCCCGCCTCCACAAAGGGCTAAAGATGATTGATTTATTGATTGATTGATTGCAAACGAACTCAAAGTGCAGGAAGTACTCATCGCACTAGTCTTTAAACTACACCTAAGGACAAGCACATTGCTAACATCTATAACAGATAGCTTACCTTATATATGCCCCCACCTTAAGGTGGTTGATATTAGGTGTCGATATCAAGCACATTAAGGTAGGAAGAAAACACACAAGGGAACATGAGATCTTGCAAAACCCATGCCCCCTGGAGGTGACATGTACTTTACGATCGCCAAATGTTCCCACAAACACATCCCTGCAAGAAAAGTGTTAGTGTCTATATAATCATGATAAACAACAACATCAATGCATATGATTAATCACACAAAGAGCCAAGGTTATACTATGAATTCAGAGATCAAGGATAACCATGGGGCTATATCACAAAAATCTCTGAATCAAGTGTCACCAAGGCAAGATTCAAAGACAAACAAAGTGTACAGAGCAGTAGTATTGTTAAGGTTTGTAAGTGAGATAAAGATCATCAAAATCACTACATAGAAAGCATGAGTGCTTCTACTAGCCAAGCGTCGGATAAGATATACAACCCCATCGTCATATTAGGAACTAAGTCTAATTTTTGATTTCTCACTAAAGGGACGCTAGGTCTGCATCAGTATAAATATTTTTCGTCATCCACCTGCTAGATAGAAACTCTAGAGGAAGGGAAACAATAAATAAGAGAGGAGAAACAAGTGTCTTAGGGATAGTCACGTAGGATGGTGCCCCCAAGTCACCAACCGCAATGCTATGTCCGTAAGACACAACACACAACGATGAAATCATATAGAGAGGCAATATATTAGAATGATGATACAAATAGAAGAAGGTCACAACAGAGGCAGTCTCTTCGTATCCTGGACCTTACAAGAGAATCAAGGGTCATCCCAAGAGGCCTAAACAACACATAACACATCACAAGGAAAGCACATCACGAGAGAGATAAAGGGTTAGAGATACTTACCTGTTTCATCCCAATGTTAGGAGCATACATATCTAAGATTTTCATGTTGTTTTGGTCTTGTTGAAATTTCATTAACATTGAGTTTAGGACGATGAGAGGCTTTATTTTCTTTAAAAGGTTTATATCCAATGCCGCTTGAGTAATGTATTGAAGAAGATTCTATAGGTACTCGAATTCCTTGTTGATTTGCACCACATCCTTTACCTAGATAGACACAATTTTTATAAAGGATTTTAAATCCTCGACCATAGAGGGATGTTATTTCTTTAGAAGATGGTGAAGCCTCATAGGTCTCGTAATTTATGGTATAAGTGAGAGTGTTTTTTTTTATTTTCTACCGAGGGGACTTTAGGTTTCTTAGGTGCTTCAAAAGATTGCTTAGGTGAGATTGATGCTACTTTTGATGTGTCAAGGCTATTAATTTTATATTCTCCTATACTGCAAGGATTAAACTCTAATGAACCCCAATCATCACCAACAAGTGCATTCGATGGTTGAGAGTCTTGCACAATATTATTCGTGGCTAGAGGCATTGATGAACCATCTCGTAAATTGTTTATGCTCATATGATTGTAAACTAGTTTTTGCTTTTCAATGTGTAAGCAGTTATCCGGTTCAGGATTGGCATGAATAGTATGAAGTTTACCTTTGAATATAAATTTGATTGAACGATGCAAGGTGGAAGGGACTGCCCCCAATGCATGAATCTGAGGTCTACCAAGAATCATGTTGTAAGATAAAGAACAAGGCATGACATGAATCAGGGTAGGCACAAGCATAGATCCTACTTGTATAGGTAGAGTTATAGTGCCCACGGATTATCGTCCAACATTATCAAAGCCATGAATGCTAATGCCATTTGGTTTGATTTGTGATGTGTCAACCTTGATTTTGTGTAGTAGGTCAATGCTACAAACATTAAGAGTCGATCCATTGTCAATCATAACTCGTTTTGCCAATGTTTTATTTATTATGACTGAGAGTTCACAAGTGGATCATATTGGTTTTGAACTTCAATTGATGGTAATTCATGTGGTTGAAAGATGATATCCATTTTTGTCACATGCATACTATCCAATACGGCTACTACATCATTAGGCTTAGCAGTAGGTGTGACAATCACCTTTTGCAAAGCTTCTTGGAGCATTCCATGGTATGTAGGTGATGTTTGTATTAAATCCCAAAGAGAGGTCTTAGCCGGAGTAGCATGAAGTTGTTCGACAAGATCATACTCTTGACCACTTTTATGAGTAAGATGAGGTGGTGGAGGGAGCATAGGTTGAGAACATGGAAGAGAGATAGGCACATGAAGTGCTTGCTTACTTTGCTTGTTATTATGGGTGTTGTATGTATGAGTAATTACATTTTGAACACTATGATTTCTTTGAGTAATTTGCTTTGCATAGTTGAAGAGCTCATAGGTAGGTTTACCTTGAACCGTAATCACCATCTTTAAGCAAGAGGGTGCACTAAGTGCCCCTTCGACAGTCATTTTAGGAATATTGCTACCAAGTCTATTAATGATGATTGAATTAACATTGTTTCCCTCTTGATTGCACCCAACATCCATCCCTAAAGGATTTAATGTGAGAGACCTTTTCTCATCCACTAATGCTACATCTTGGCCAAGGAGAGTAGTGGGATGAGAGGAAGGTATAGTGTTGTTAGGCAAACTAGAGCTATCCATAATCCTCTCATTGAAGGTTCTTGAGTTTTTAATCAAAGGTGGAAGGTCTAATGGATTATCCATAGAGGTCTCATGTACCAAATGACCGTTAGGTGAATAGTCTTTTTCTGCCCATGAAGAATCCTTCTTGAGAGGGAGCCCTTTATCCACTGGTGTTTCATTTGCCAAAGAGGGTAGGGTAATGTTTAAGAATGTGTCAATGAGTTCATCCTCTTGTGTTAGTATATCTTCATAGGAGGAATCATTTTCTATGTCATCATCACATGTTTTAGCCATTAAATCAAAAGCATTAAGAGAACTTTTACTCTCATCATTCTCAATGTGTTTTGTCAAATCTTCTACTACCCAAGGGTATGTATTCATGAGAGATGTGAAATTTTCATAATCAGATACATATTCAAGGATTTCAAATGAAGTGCATTTAAATATATCCTTATGATAGATAGCTTGTAAGTACGTGAGAACATGAGGATTCATATTAAGAAATTTGTAGAAACTCTTGAAGTTTTTGATATATGCATGTAAAGATACCAAAGAGTAATGAGATGAAGATGCCATGGTTAAATGTCTTGTAACATAAATTTAAAATCAGATTTTAAAATCTTTTCAAAAATTATGTAAAAGACAAGTGCAAAACTATGTATGGAAATGACCTAAAATGCTTGATTTTTTGTACTTTTTCAATGCAAATATATGAAAGAAAAGGTGTTGTAAGGAATTTTATCAAGGGAATAAAATAATATTTCTGATATAAATCCAATACAGAAATAAGATCCTTTACAAGTCACTTTTGATGCAAATCTAAGATGATGATAAGCCAAAACCTAGTGAAAATACACTAGAATATGCAACTTTTTCACCAAATCTTAATGCAACAGAGCATGACAAAGGGTGTTGTGAGGAAAATGATGATGGAAAGAAAATTATATCAGTAATAAAAGCCACCTAATGCAAAAAATCTGTCACAACACGCTTATAGTGCCACTCAAGATCAAACGCTAGTGAAAATATAACAAAAATATGCAATTTTTCATGATTTTTCAACTCCAAGACCTAGAAAAAGGGGTGTTGTAAAGAATTTTAGGAGGTGAATAAAATAATATCAATTATATCAGTCACCTCAATCCATTAAAATTGTCACAACATGCTTGGAGTGCAATTTAGGTCAAACCCTAGGGCAAATATAGCAAAGATATGCAATTTTTCACCAAATTTTCAATACAAGAGCCCGATAAAAGGTGGTGTGAAGATTTTTAGGAGGGGAAGAAGATAATTACCCTGATAATAGACAATTAGTTTAAAAATGCTCTTCACAACATGGCTATGGTGCAAATTTTGAAAGTCGATAAAGCTGAATCTAGTGAAAATCAACGTTTTTCAAGCCCTAGGTTTGATATCTTGATACAAAATGCTATATGAATGTATTTTAATCTATTTTATGATGAAAGCTAAATGTACTCAGATCTAAAAATTATTTCCACACCTTACCATGCAAAATGCAAGTGCAAATCTAAGGAAAAATCAATGAAAATGCTAGTTTTTGTTGAAATTTTCTATGTAAAAATGCAAATTTTTGAAATCTAAATGCAAATTTACACGAAAATGCAACACTAAAGCCAAATTAAAATTTGAATGAGTGTCTAAAATCAGTATAAAAAATTGAAACAAGATTTTGCCTACAAACCCTAGCTTTTGGAATTACTAGGTTATATGAAAAAATTTACAATTTTCAACAAAACCCTAGCAATTTTATGATGAAAATGCAATGCAAGATATTGAATTTTTATAATTTTCTATAATTTAGCTTAGATTTAATGTAAAAATCAAAAATTTTATGAAATTCAAATTAATTGATGCATCATAGAAACCCTAGAATGCAATGTTTTTTCCAATTTTTTAAATTTTTCAATTTTTTTTAAGTTTTCCAATACAATAAAATGAATGATTATATGAATGAATGAAATTACTACAAATCTGAAGCAAAACACTCAGAAAGGTGCAAACAAGTCCAAAAACATGGGTTCACCAAACTGTAAAGGGTGTAATTTGGATAGTTGATTTTTGGTAGTTTTGTATGTGTATTCTCCTTTCACCCTTTCATTCAAAGACCTAGGGTCGAGTTGCAATGTACTATCATACCCTAGGTCACTATGAGATGTAGGGAAACTTAGATTTGTATGATTTAATTGTCAATTATGTTCACTTATACTCAATTATACATCAAAACCCTAATTATGTAAATACAACAGCAAGCAGACGAATATTAGAAAATACTGCTACAGAAAGATGTAAAATAACAAATAACTGTGCACCTATTTTTAGGGTTTGGAAGTGGAATAGTCAGGGACTAATGAGTGGGGGCCCAAGTCCAAGGCCCAGGTTTTTGTCAAGATCTGGAAACAAAACATGCAACCTATTCCTGTTGCCACAGAGATTTTCCCATCACAGAACTTTGAGGACTAATGAGAAGGTGCCCAAGTCCAGGGTGTTATTTTCAACTCTGATTTGTGAATCTGACACTCTGTAATGCCTTCCTGCAACTTCACTTTTCTTGTATCTCCAACCTGTAACCTGCAATCATGAAAACTTTGGGAAGGGGTTGTGGTGTTTAGAGGCTTGCCTCAGTCAAGCCTCGGAGAGACATTCAAGTCTTTCGAACACCGTTGTCAGATAGAGAGTGTGTGCCCTTGGAGACAGAGGCAAAAACCAAATGATAAATTCTCAAAAACACAAATGATGTCACCTTGTAGTGAAGATCTCATGGGAGGAAGAAGCTCTTCATGCCATGAGAAGATGGATGCTCAAATCTGCAAATACAAACACATAAACAACACAAATATGCTCTTGCCACACAATGAAAGCCTTGAATCACCTTTAGAATGCTTGAGAATAAAAATGTCCATCTAATTTACAAATGAATGCCTAAACATGCTTTATAATGCAACTACAAACATTCCCGCCAAGAATTTCATAATTCAAACTTATTGTACCAGTATAGGACCTAAATAACGATCACAAGCCGACACTCAAAATTTGGGACTGACCCAAAATAGGGCAGGACTAGGGTGCAGGCGCCCAAGTCCTCCCCCATATTTTGGTCAAAGTTAGTGTTGATGACTATTTTAGCACACAACAACATAGGTATGATTGCTAGTATCACACCTCTCTTGAAAAGTATCCTACCCTAGGTAAGACTACTCCAAGGTTTCTACAGCTAGGTCTTAGCTTGCTTGGAATCTCTCAATTGGAATGTTCTAGCTGTGCCTACAAGGGCTCTTACATGCAATCTACAAATATTAAGGTTGGAACAGCGAATACATATAAACCCTTTATGATTTCAGCTGATAAAACAATGTAAAATGCTGCTAAAATTCCTAACCTAACAATGGTTTTTGAAAGAAAATGCAGAAGGAGTTTGGGTTTTAGAGATATCTTAAGTGACATTCACAATGTACAGATTACTGCAGGTAGACAAACACTCTAAAATTTAACCAGTTTTCTGAGTTACCAAACTAAAAATTGATGTTAGAGTACTATAGAAAATGATGTTATCTTCAATGAAATTGAAAGGTTTTTAGATTACATTCATTCATTAAATACCCAATAGACAGCGCAATTTAAGTCATGAAATGCAATTAAACTTAAGCACAACTGATCAGCCCAAACTAACTTTGCATAGTTATCTACCATCAGCAAATAACTAAAAGTGTGGACTTAGAGTAGTCATCAGATACTTTCAACAAACCATGAACATTATAAAAGCAGAACTAACTATGGGAGAGCAAGAAGTGAACCATGAAAACCAAGTAAGGAACACAATACAAAAATTCTCAGAACAACTGCAAAAACTTGCTCTATATTACTTCAAATAGCAAATGTCAACAACTCGGCATCAGGAATTCTCTCTTGAAAATAATGGAACAGGCAGCCCTTTATATAGAAAAGTGGCATACCGAGTTTTTCAATAGACGGTGGAGATTAACTCAACACTGACGGTCTAGATTACATCAATAAATGCATTCCTTTACAACTCATAGCAAATCCTGGATTACATTTTGTCTCCTATGAAAAAGACAAAAAATAGCCCTTGGATACATTGAATCTAGACATTTTGACTACCCAACTTAATATATATATATATATAGAAAAGCTCTTTTTTGAGGCATAATAAAGACAAAATAGCATCACATGTCACTCTAAATATAGCAATTTACATCAATGACAGGATTACTTCAAAATAATCAAAAACACATTAAGGTTCTTCGTCCAAATTGACTTTGTCTTCTTCTAACAGCTTGTTGTGGTAGTTGAGACATGCTTCAAGTGCTGGATTGATTTCCAAAGGATCTAGATTCTTGAGATGGTTGACTCAGTATTCAAACATTTCTAGTTCCCAGCTATACCGATTGTATATCCTTTCTATTTCTGCCCCTGCTTTATGGAATGCATTGAATTTAGCTTTGAGGTCGATGGCCTTATCTAACCTGGCCTCCACATCCAGCTCAGTGTTCTCAAAAATTACCCTATACAAGCTATTCTTGCATTTTTCAACATCATAAGATGTAAAATCATTGTAAGCTTCTTCTAGGCAATCCTTTAAAGTATCATTAATATCATAGATCAAGGCCTGAACTTCTTCATCTGTTGCCTTATAAGCTTCTTTTATGTTCTCAAAAGTTTCCTTTCTCAATTTCAGCTGTTGGTACTACTCAATAGCCTTTGATAACTTGTCACCAGTTAGAATATTCTCAACCAATAAATTATGTACAAGCAAATCTCTGATACTCTTGACTCTGGGAAACATGTGAATAATATTCCTCGAAAGAGTCACACTTCTCCCACAGATCTTTCCACTTCTCATGAAGCTCAACTAACCTCTTATGTGACTGGTCGTGACATCAATCATTTCACATCTCTTTTCACATACTTTAATCAGCCACTTCTGGGTGCCCTGTGACATGGTCCTTACTTCATCGAGATTTGCCATTTCATTTGTTGATAGGAAGGTTGGCACTGTCCTTATATTTCCACCAACATCAACTAGTTTAATTAGAAACTGGAGGCAAGTCTGGAGTTCCTCATTCTACTGTTTCAATTCCTTCTTTGACAGCTCATCTCTATTTAATTGTTCCAGAATTGAAGTGACAGACCCTTTAAATTCATCAACTCTTTGAGCACATGTGGTCGGTCCCAAATTAACCATTGAGATGACATAATCCTCGGCTCTAACTTGTTCTCTATGTGTGTCGACAGGTGGGATAGCTATTTCAGTAATCCTAGACCCTGTCTCATCTGTGTAGATCATTGATTGTACCTTTGCTTTCTTTTGTTTATTTGGCTTCTGAGCATGTGACAAGATTGTGCTCAAATCCAATTGCATTATTTCAACTTGTGGCTTTGGGTATGCAACTCTATTTTGGAGCCATTCAGGTGCTGAGGAAAGAGGTTTACTTAATTCATCAGGGATTCCACTATTAGTTTTGGGAGGGCCTTCAAGTAATCCCTGTTCATGCTCTGACCTCTCAATTCTATCTCCCTCATCTACGAGATTCCTCCAATTTACCATCACATTCTTCTGAGCTACTTTGAAGATTTCTTTTGTTTGACCTTTCTCTGGAGGACTGTCAAATATATCAATAACTTCAACACTGACTATTTCAGCCAAGGGTTCATTTGGGATTTCATTATCTTCCTCTATAAATGTATCTTTTCCTAGCTCAGATTCCTGAAGACCCAATTCTATGCATACCTTATAAATTCTAGGTAGCAGTGGTACATCTAGAGGAGTTGAGTCTTAACGTATGGGTGCCTGTGAGATAGATGCAATAGAGGATAAAGGCACCGTAGCTAAGGATAAGTCTACTCGCGTTAAATTGGCTAATACTGCTGACAGAGTGGAATGATGACCATAGGTGAAGGGATGGAAAAAGAAGGTAAAGAAGGTGAGAGAACAGTAGAAATGGGTGGTAATGGGATAGAAGTGGAAAATGAGATAGAGGATATGGTAGGTAGGGATGTAGAAATAGTAGGGGAGTATGGTAGTGCAACAATAGAAGAGGTGGAACTGTCAGAAGTAGTAGAGTCTATTACTAGTGGAGGGGAGATAGTTGAGGTAGCATTCTCAAGTGGAGGATCAGTGGAAACATTCTCTTGAACAATAGGGACAGCAGTACCAACACTTGGAGTAGCAAGAGGTGGAGAGGCTATCAAACCAGTGTCATCATCAGTTGTAGCAGCAGTCTCTATAGCCTTACTAACCTTCTTCACCTTGACCTTCTTTGTCTTGGAACCTTCTCCAGAACCACTAGGCATATCCCTTTTTCTTAGAGGCTCTTGTCCTGGTAGGAGGCAAGTCTTTCTTAGGGGGCTTTGCATAAGTTTTCTTACCCTTTTGTGCCTTAGCCCTTTTTGCTAATGGCATATGTTCTGACTATCATATTTTTGTCCCTGGGCAGGTTCTGCATCATCAGTGATGTCTATTGGTTCTTCTTCTTCTCCTCTGGACTCCTTTTCTGACTCAGGTGCAGTGTATGTGAGTTGTACTCCTTATCTCTCTAAGACAGCCATCTGACCTCTCGCCCATGCTTTGCTTAATCTAATCGGCTCTTTCATTATACCCTCAAGAGAACTTCCTTCAATATTAGCCCAATTAGGCAATGGAATTGGTTGGTGACATTGAGCTTCCCAAGATCCTCTGCTCATTACATTTTCATCATCCTCTAGTTGGTTAGGAACTACAATAATGTGGAACTTCCTTATGAATGCCAAAAATAATCTGGAATGGGCTTTCTTCATGACTTCATAGTCATCCATACAATTGGCCCAAAAGTCCTCTATATGCATTTTGTGAAACAATTTCTTACTTACATACTTCTCCATTACCTTATTAGGATCAAAATGATCTCTTCTATTGTAGTAATGAAGATTGAGCAGTTGGAATTCTTTGTCAAAGTGTCCAGCAGACCCCAAAGGACATGCATAGTTTCCCTTGCTTAACCAAATGGGAAATTGAACATTTGTTCTATACAGATGTTTAAGTTTCTCAGCACAAGTTATCAACTGTCTAGACATCTCCAAAAGCAATACTTTATCCATTGGATACCTTGGGAGTCTGTAAGACATTCCAGTGAAGCCCCGTATTCTCAAATATGTGAACTTTTCAAATTGGATATACCACCTACCATACTTGGTGATTTCATTCATAGCTTCTGTGGATATTCTCAAAGCTGTATTACCTTGCAATAACCTAGTTATGTACATGGTAAAGGCATCATTTACCCTCTTGTAATGCATAAGGGATTGTGATAATGTGAGTTGTGTATAATATTCATAAACCTTGATTTGAGTTTATTCATCATTTCCAACTTCTCCCACCTTAGACAAGCCAACATAATGATTCTTCCTTGCCAGAGCATAAACAACATAGGATGTCCATCTGAAGAACCATTTCTCTTTAAAGTTATTGAATGCCTCATGAATGTTATCACTAAGAATTTGTGACCAATGGAGCTTAGTTCCTTTCAATATCTCTTCAGATATAACAAACATCCACCCCTCAAAAGTCGATGCCATATATTCTACTCAGGAAAGTTACCAAATCCCCTATTTCATCATGAAAGTCACTCCTGTACAGTATTTGAGGGAATTTTCTCATGGAAGACCTTTTACTTTTTGCCCAATATTCATTCATATGCTTCCTACATCCACTTTCATCTTTCTTGTATGTGGCCTCTGATTCTGCCTTATCTGGCATGGTCATTACCAGGTGCCATGGGTTATCAAAAGTTTCAGCCAAGGAGGGTGGACTTAAGTTAGCTAAAACATCTCCACTAGCAGTTTGTATTGTCCTGGTCATGATGTCATATCTATCTACACAGGCAACTATAAGTTTAGCACACTAAACAGATGTAGGGAAGGTAGCAGCTTATACAATCCCACTATATTTCACTTTCTTTGCCCTAGGTGTTGGATTCAAACTGAATACTCTAAGTCTGAAATCATCAAGGTCAATATGACCTAAGTCTATATCTCTTATGTCACTCCATCCGATATGAATCTTTGTCTCTAGAGGGATTCCTTTGAATTCGTACCTCATGATCTAAGCTCGTGCAGTCATCTAACCTGCAGGACTGGACCTTATAAGTTTGATACCTTGGGAGATTTTCACAAACTCCTAAGTTTAAGCTTTATGATTATCAAGTGGACTACTAGACTCTTAACCATGTCATAACTAATGAACTTATGATGGATCTTCTTATTTACTAATATACTTTTTTAAAAAGAATAAAAATCTAAATTTTACCATCCACTGTATCCATTACATAATCAAACGATAAGCAATTCAAATACCAATGCATGTTATAAAATATCCAAATGCTACAAAAGCTTCATTGAAAACATGTAGAACATTATCATTCACCATTTGCAGTCATCATTGCATCCTATCAGACACATCTCCTTTTGAAAATTCCTTAAAATCAGTCATCTTACTCAATTTGCACTAATTTTAGGGTCAACTGACTTACAGACAGGAAAGCACTATTTTTGAAGTCAACCGACCTCAGCGAGGAAATTAGGTCCAACCGACCACCAAATGTTCATGTGTTCACAAGGTTTTGTGATGTTTTCATGGTCAACTGACCTTGCGTGGGTTTGAGGATGGACCGACTTAAGTTGGTCGTTCAGGTCGGTCGGTTAAAATTTCAGTGCCAGATGGTCAGGGCAATTTTCACTACCTTTGCGTGGGATTGTCTACTTCCCAACCTTGCAGAATTTCAAGAGTCAACCGCTTAAGTTGGTGATGGCACGTTTTAGCACAAGATTAGTTTTAGTGCAAAGTCATTCTTTTGTTTCCAATGGGAGTTTTGAACATTACCGACTTGTGTGACTTTTACAGGCATCCAACCAAGTCGGAGAGATGGTCTTTTAGCGCAAAGTCAGAGCAAGCAGAAACTAGCACAAAGAAAAACTAAGGCTCACACGGGACTTTTGGCTCATTTGGCAAAGTTAAAAATAGTACGAAAGTTGGTGAATTGAGTTTTTAGCGCTAAGTGAGTTTTAAGTGTTAGCGCGGGTAATTGTGGATGCCGACCGACTAGATGGATCAAAAATTTTGGGAAGTCGATCAGACACGCCATCAGCGCAAAACTCATTTTGTTCATTCTATTTTGAAAATTAATTCAAAGGGCTTCCAGTTTCTTCTTTTTACCCTCACAGATCGTTCAAAAGCCAATTATTCCATTCTGCCTGTGGTATTCAAAAATTACATTTTTTTTCTTAAAGAAACTAAACTAGGGTTTGTAAACTGAGAAAATAGTTTAATCACCAAACCCTACTAACATGCTAAAGTTCATCCTACTAAAAACATGTTTGATTCACACATGAAATCCTAGCCATATGAAAGAAGCCCTAAAGGCAAGTTGAAATCTTACCTGGTTCATTAGGATGAATCGAGCTGAAGTGTGTAGGTGGGGGAGAGGTCGCTGGTTTGAGTCCTCGGGCAATGCAGAGGAAGCACTTGATAAATCATTGAGAACTCTCCAAAATACTTTATCAAAATGAGGAATGAGTTTTTAAAATAATGCAAAATCCCTTTTATTGCTCTTACCCGATTGCTATAAATGCAGGATGTACGCAGTGTCAGTCAGGAGATTCAGCAAATTTAGGGTTTGCGTGACCTTCGGTTGCCTCTAACTTGGCAGGGATTCTAGGTGTGACAAACTTGGTCGGTAGACATCCTTTTCCGCGCTGCATCAATAGGTTCAACTATATGCCTTTTGTAGGGTTTCAGGTCACAAGGACTTGCAGGAATTTCACTACCCCCCGACTTAGTTGGCAAACAAACATTATAGCACAAAGTCGATGCATATGAGAAGTGACGCTGAGATTGGTCGGACAACAATGTAGCACAAAGGTCAGATGAAAGGCAATTGAGCACTAAGGTCAGTTGCAAGTAGTTTTAGTGCAAAGGTCAGCTAGGGTCAATTTTAGCGCAAAAGGACTATTAGACTCACTGAGTGAAATGCAAAGACCCTGACTTAGCATATTTTGGAATAACTTCTTAACTTCAAACTTTCAACATGGTGAAAAGTGCATTTTGACCACTTGACTACTTAGGAGATGGAATAAACTCACTTAATATTCTAGACCAAATTTGGAAGAGGGGGTCCCTATTTTTTGAAATGGGGCGTGTGTGCGAGGCACAACAGTTAGGTTCAAGGGATCCCCCTAGGTCCCATTTGTCATGAAACCCAAGGTTCATTTCATCAGGATGCCAAATTATGATGCAAGATATCCTAAATGTAGATAAAAGACCCAAGAGCAAAACCTTAGGAGGGAAAAGCCCCCAAGGGGACATTTTCTGATGTTACAACAAGAAAGTGTTACACAGTACTTATGAATCCAAATGGGTGGCTGATTAAGTTATCACAGAGCTAGACTAGAGTCAACTTGAAGAGGATTCACTAGATAATGTCTCAAGGCCAGTGATAACACATTCAGATTTATGGATAAAAGAGAAAATAGAAGAGCTAAAGGCCAAAGGAATAACAGTTACCTATCAAGGGAAAAAGGGTAAAAAGAGAAGTTTGGAAAATGAGAATAAATTTGATGATTTCCTAAGGAGAAAGAGGCAAATAGTAGAGGATAAGATAGCCAAGGTAAATATAGGAGCCACATTGTTAGATCCTTAGGCATTGGGGGTAACAGTGTTTGTCCCCCTAGGAACATTCACATCTACAGAGGGAGGAGCATCAATGCATCTACCACAGTAGAGCAGAGTCCAGTGCAACCACCTGTAATGCCTCTGCAAACACCAAGTGTTCAAGTCCTACCAACAACTCAGAAAACACCCTTGGTAACACAAACATAATAGGAGAAATTACAATGATTTATCAAAGTCAAACAAGAAATGACCAAGGAGATGTTACAAGGTGCATCCAAGGCTTAAGTATCCACAAAAGAGGATGTAGAAGTAGTGGATATGGATAATGTTGTGGATGTCGTGGATGTTGATGATGTTGTTGATGATAAGGTTGAAAGTGATGATGAAAGTGGTGATGATAGACTAGATGAGAGCAACAAGGAGGAAGATAGACAAATACCCAAAAGTCATCTCATGCTAGGAGCATTCGATGCAAGAGTAGTACAAAAGGTAGCAGCAACCTCAGAGGTTCCAGAGATTACCACACAATCAACCGAAGATATAGAAACAGTTGATGTATTTAATAATTTAGTGCCTGAAAATATCATGGAGGAAGTAAAAGAAGCTGTGAAACAAATTCTGAAAGATCAGGCAGTGGAGGAAGAAAGTGAGAATGTTGGTAATGTACCATTTTTTAGAGAGAAGATGTACCAATTCAGGAAAATGTTCCTATAGACAGCATGGAGGAACAACAAAATAAGAAGGATGAGGGAAAAGATACATCAAATGAGGATCCTAATCCTAAATTGCCTCATGGGGAGGAACAGTAAAATGTGGAAGTACATAATGTTCAACAGGAACATCAACAAGAAGGTCAAAATATTAATCAAGAGCCTCCTCAACAACAGCATGATCAACAACAGCAACATCATCAAGAACATGAAGAGCAAGAATAGGAGGAAGTGATAATAGAAGAGCCTCAAGGTGAGGTGATGAATGATAAAGTTGTAGATACAAGCACAAGTAAGATAGTACCATCTTGGATTTGGTCTAAGGTACGACAAGAGTTGGTAGTATAGCTGGTACCAATTGATATCAAAAGCTTTCTAGCTAATGAGGCTGCCAAGAGAGGTAGAAAGAAAGAAAGGATCATGTTAGCAATAAAGAGAGATCCTTCTGGTGCAAGAATGATGCAAATGGCAGTTCATTAAGCCACTAAGGAAAAAGGTGAAATAAGTCTTGAAGAATATAATGTTATCAGTATGAATCTTGGACATGTAAATAGGGAACAACATATTTAAGAGTTACAAGAGATGACAAAGGTGATTGTCACTAAGATGAGGAAGGACAAGCAAAAAATAGTAGATTTGAAGGGGCACATTGCTCAATTGCAACAATTTATCCAAGGGATGATAGACCTCGGACAAGGCTTGCCCGAATTACCCTCAGAGTTAACAATTTTGTCTAAAGATCAAATAAGTGACATGGAAAACAAAAGACATGAGGCCAACACGTTTGAAGAATGGTTCAAGACATTTATTCATAAAGGAGAATAAGTCATGAAGATTGGAATTAGCAATTGGGACACCACTCTCACTAAAAAGAACAATTGTACCAATCTTCTACAAAAATGTCAATCAAGAATAAAACAGAATAAGGATGAATTGAATAAATTAGTTGCCATGGAAGAGTATATGAATTCAATGGTTAATGAAGGGATCTTGACTCTAAAAGTTGCCTTTCAAGTGCCTAGATTGAGAATGGAATTGAAATTTGAGGAAGGAATACTTAGACCTTGCATTCTTAGTGTGCAAGAATTGGAGAGAACTGCTCAAGACATGTTGGAAAAACATGTAAAGATAGTATAACATTTGGTGGGGCATCCTTTCTCTAAATCTCAAGTATATTATGTATCAGCAGCAATTAAAGAATTTAAAGATATCTTTCATTCTTGCCTTGATGACCCTATTAATAAATTGAGTGAGGATGTAATGGAGTTGATAATAGAATGGAGTGCTAAAATCAAGAAATATCATAAAACAAAAGAAGACATGGAAGGCAGGGCACAAGTGTTAAAGAAAAGTATAGAAATATAGAAATACACATGGGAGGCCTCTCAAAGGACAAGAAATGCTCCCATAATAGCCTTGGCCAAGAGGTATACAAATTATATGATAAAGAAGGAAGGAGAACAACAAGTGGATGATACCAGAGATAGTGATTGATATGCTTATTCATTGTATGTTTCATTCTTTATTTTGTTACTTCTTTATACCTTTAGAAAGTCAAATATAGAAAGACAGCCATAGAAAATATTATGATACTTCAAGAAGATTCTAAAGGCATCTTTGCGTTCAAGAGAATATTATTTCAAGATATTTTGGAGTGACAACTAGAAAGGAATATTCCAAGGATATTCCCATGTGCCAGCTGGTGCATAGTTGGCAAGTCTTTCTCTACCATTGATATTGTAGTTTGAATTTGAACCCTTGATGGGATTCTGTAGTCGTAGCAAAGGATCTAGATCTATATAAGGATCTTTGCTACATTATTTTGATACACACGGCTTACACAGAAAACACACCAAAGCATCTACAAGATAAGTGACTAGGAAGAGTGCTTTGAGCATAGTTAGTTTGAGAAGGAATTCACCTGTGTTGGTAGGAAGGATTATGTGGATCATCCTATTTCCTTTCTACATTTGTGAAAACGTCTGTAAGTTTTGATAATACTATTGATACACTCAAAAGATTTGAAGTCATGAAACATTGTAAATTTGAAATGGCTAGTATATATCAGTAAATGCAAACATCAAATTTCTATGTCCATTCCGGAGTGTTATTTGATTCAGGTGTTTCTGCTATATTTCCTTGAAGATTACAATTCTATATGTGAATTTATGAAAATAATCTAGATTAGCATATGAGAATTTACTTTTGAATCATTCAGAGTAATCAAACTTATCCACGTGAGTAACAGAGCATTATATTTTGTCTTGATCATGTTTCTAACTCTGGCTTTTATCTTTCTTTTACCAATGGTTTAAATAAATAGCTAACACGCAGTAATCTAAAGGAAATTGTTAAAGATTTTGATAAATACATGTGAATGATAAATATCTTTGATAGTTTTCATTAATTTTGAGATACAGAGCAAGTTTCCTTAAAAATCATACAAGGATTGATAGTAAAGTTACAAATATATGCAAAGGATTAACGCTTTGAGAGTAAGTTGGAATTATTTACAAAGATTGAGTAATCATAGCTAGCAAAGAACAATTAAATCACGTAAGGCCCCTTGTTAAACAACTTCACATTGAATCATGAGTAATCTGACATAGTCATGACCTGACTAACGAAGCCTTGTGATTGTGAATTATTATTTGATAATTCTCCATATCTTTCAAGATAGACAAAGTTCATATTGAATTTTATCTCATGTTGTGCGTGTATAACATCTGCATCAACAGAAGCTTGCTTCCATCATTCTCTCCAACATGATAGATATAGTGCAAGACTCTGAGTTCATGGAAACTCTGGCCTTCTCTTACATTCATCAATATCTTATCACTACAGAAAAACTCCAGTTGGTGATGGAAAACTACATGTATGAAGGAAAGGCTCCTCTGGGTGGTTTATTTTCTATCCAAATCCTTCAAAGTTCTCCTACTCTAGCATGCATTTTAAAACTCTCCAAAAGGGGCTTCATTTTGGTTGCGAGAATGCTTTGAATTTGGTGTTGGAAATGCACAATTTTTAGTTATGACTGGGATTCAATGTTTGCATAAAAGAGATATTTAATGTCATTCACATCATATGAATGCATGCACCAAATGCTTCTCCTCAACCCATGAATGATAATATGTTGGTTTCTCCTATTTGTTTAGCTTCTATTGATGACACTGCGAATTCTCAAGACCCTGAGTAAGGGTGTGAGTGTCTCATGGTGGTATGGTTTTTTGGATGTGTTCTCTTGACTTCAGTATTACCTTTGGTTGGCATTAAGCACATGTTATTGTTATGTCAGAAAATGTACCCTTGGGGGCTTTTCCCTCTTAAGGTTTAGCTCCTGGGTCCTTTAGAGTGCATTTAGAGCATCTTGCATGATTTTGATGACTCTCGATGAGAAAACCCTAAATTTTCATGACAAATAGGACTCAAGGGTTGCACTTAACATAAATATTGCAAAAAATAGGAGGGCACTTGGGCGCCCATGCCCTAGTCTTGCCCTATTTTAGGTCAAGACCAATTTCAAACTGTCGATTTGTGACTATTATTTAGGTCCTATGCTGACACGGTAAGCTTGAATTACGAAATTCTTAGCAGGAACGTTTGCAGTTACATATATAAGCATGTTTAGGCATTCATTTTTAAACTAGAGATGGATATTACGTACTTGTGGCTTATGGTAAGGTGATTCAAGGAATTCATTGTGTTGCAGAGTAGAATTTGTGTTGTTCTTGTGTTATTATTTGCAGATTTGGCATCCATATCCTCATGGCATGAACAACATCTTCCTTCCATGAGATCTTCACTACAAGGTGATATCAATTATGTTTTCTATCATTTATCATTTGGATTTTGCCTTTATCCCACATGGATATGCACTCTTTATCTGACAATGGTGTTCAAAAGACTTGAATGTCTCTCTAAGGCTTGACTAAGGCAAGCCTCTAAATACCACAACCCCCAACCCATTTTTCCATGATTGCAGGTTACAAGTTGCGAAAGAAGAAAAAGTGGAGTTGCAGGAAAGTAGTGCAGACTGTTAGAATTCCAGATTAGAGAAGAAAATAGGGACCTGGACTCAAGTGCCCGCTCATTAGTCCTCTAGATCAAGCAATAGGAAAATCTCCAAAACAGAAGGAATAGGTTGCATACAAGATTCCCAGATCTTTACAGAAACTATGGCACTGAACTAGGGTGCCTACTCATTAGTCCTTGACTTTTCTATTTTCTAAACTATGAAATCTAGTACACATTTTATTGTTATTTGATATCTCTGTGTGTGATCATTTTCTGTAATTTGTCTGTTTGTTCACGAATTTGTATAATTAAGGTTTTGAGCATAATTGGGCTTAATTGAACAACAAAATCACACAATTCCAATCTTCCCCTATGTTCCAAGTGACAAAAAGGCTGCAGTAGACTTCCTACTAAGCTGAATGTCCTTAAATGTTTAGTGGTGAAAGGAGGATCAAGACAAACCATCAAAATCAACCCTAAACACCTTACCTTCTTTTTCATCCTAAATAGTTATTATTTGTTTTGATTATCTAATTGTAAAAGCTTATCCCTGTATGATTTCATGGTGTTTGTAGTGCCCTTTATGTCTTTTTAGAGCCCTTCAATCTATTTTTTGATGAATTTTGATATTAATATAATATAGGTTCTCTGTACCTTTTTCTTAAAAGAAAAAGCTTTCGAATCGGTATTAATTGGAAACCAAAAGTACAAAACCAAAATTAAAAATTTATATTACATTAGGTTTAATTTGCCACCATGATTAAATTATGTGTTAATTCACCACCTCAATTAAAAATTTGTTGGTAATTTAAGATTAATTTGCCACCTCAATTACAAAAATTATCAAAAATTTGGCCTATTTTCGCTACCTCAATTAAAAAATTAGGAAAAATTTAGCCTCTTTTCACCAACTAAATTAATATTTTATGGAAAAATTAGGTCCTCATTCGTTAATATGATTAAAAACAAGAATAAATTTTATCTTTCAAATCACCCACAATTTATTTTTAAAATGATATTCTAACATAAAATAGTCACCCTCTCTATGACTTCAGTTCAATTTTTGGAACAAATTGCCAAGTCAATTATATTGCAACATAGGAGATTCGCCAAGATTTCTATATAATTTGGGGCAGTTCTTAAAGTTTACCCTGAACTGGTCTGGGTTAATCGAGGGGTGGAACTTCCCATAAAGATATCCTGATGCAATCCCATTTGTGTTGCATATACCTACAGTTGTTTAGCCTACAGTTGTCTACCTCCACCCATGTAAATGTAAAGCATAGCAATAACATTATCTACAACTATTGCTTCATTTTTCTCTCAATGGAATTTTGAATTATGTCATCAAATGTCTCACATTATTCTTACCCCATTCTATTTTATGACAAGACACTTGAAATGTTTCACAAAATGCCTCAAAGAAATTTGGCTTCATGGAATGTCATGATTGCAGGATATGCACAAAAAACTTTCAAGAAAATGCAATTGACAGGTGTAAAGCTAAACTTCATAAATTTTGCCAGCATCTTGCCTACCTATGCCAGAATGGTGGACTTCCATTAAAGTGGTAGAATAGTTAGTTCAGATTGGAATCAAAACACATAAACCTTACTATTAATATTATTGTATCTTGTCCATGCCCTATTCCAAAGCTCTTATTTTGCCACAGATTGGAAGGGTTCTAACAAAGGTTGTGGATGTACACCTACCAATTGCATTTGCTTGAAAGTTTTCAAAGCCTTGATAGTAAAACACCATTTGAAACAAGCAATCTAACCTCACCAAGGAATTCTTTGATATATTGTCATGAGTATTATTAGTTCTTGCCAATAGTGAAGGTGAAAAGCAACAGTCAGAAATTAGAATGTTATAAAAGCAAAGCTCATGTTTGTCAATCCATATTATTATTCCTTATTCTCATTTTTAGATTAAAATGGAAATTGTGAGTGATTGTAAGGAAGTGGAGGAAATGACATTTGCTAGCGTCCAAAAGGTATTCCTTAACAGTTAAATTTGCTTCAATTATGCACTTTGTATGAATGAACCTTAGGGATTTTAAAACCTTGTTTTTCAAATCATAGTTGAAGCAATTTTCATGCCAAGAAAGATTATATGCTTCTTTCTATTATCTCTTCCCCCATATACAATTGCATACTATATTTTGAATTTAAATTTCAAGGGAAGAATTGGTATGCATTTCAAATGTGATATGTTTAGATTACTAGTTTTTTATGATTGGCCCTTGTATCTTTCACTTTTATCTAAAATATAGCCCAATTGTCATTCTGGTCAATAAAAGTTAAGTTAGTTAAGCTCTTTTAAGTTGAGTATTTATTAACATTTGGAAGAATTAAATACCTAGCATTGCATGTCTATTTTTTATTCAACTACCCCATTTTCCTAGTCTATGAGAAACATGCAATGCATCTCAAAGGTGTCGATTCAACCTACCCCAGGTTAATTATTCCTCTCTTTTATCAAGTGGAACCAGCTCATGCTAGATACCATGAAAATGACTCCAATCTGTATAAGAAATTATTTCTAAAACATTATGCCCATTCAAATTGATACCAAAGAGGAGAAATTGATAAGTGGAAGCATGTTCTTCATTAGATCTATTTTCTCTCATGTTGATCCATGGATATAACTAAAGGGTTAGTAATTTATCTTAGTTTCTCCTTGTTTTACTATAACTTTGATTAATGGTTTGATGACCTCAAAATAAAATCCACTCAGTACAAACAATTTTTTAAATGTGACTATTGAATTTCTTGATTTGTCTCCATGAGTCGTCTTTCCAATTCTCAAGCCAATTAAAATTAGACTTTGTATGGAATCTTTCAGATTGAAAATGAACACTTTAATTTTCATCAATTTATCCTTCAAAATTTCCATAGAGTTGGTCTTCTATGTTTATCCTGCATGGTGATTGCATTTTTTTAAAATTAATTTGTTAAGTCCATTACACATTTGCCAAGTTTGTTTGGCCATCTTTCATTTTGATGATACATAGTTTCTTTTTTGTCAATAAATGCTTCCATTTTAGATGTTAAATTTCTATATAATGGCTACAAGTTACAACTAATTCTTTTTGGTCAATCAATGCTTCGAGTTCAAATGTAAAAACTTTTTAGTCTTTGATTTCAGATGTTGAGTTTTCTTGGCTACATTGTTTGAGGAATAGATCTAGGTCATGATCTATATAACTCTCTTTATCTGAATAATTTTATATTATACTAGGTTTTCTAATATTATGCTTTCCAGGTGGCTTTCATTGTCTTAATTATATCAATTGTTGGAGAGATGTGCAAATTTCTCATAATTTCTTATATATGTTGTATACACCTAAAAATGACACGACTCAGTCTGAATAAATATTCTTAATATTTATTCCATTCTAATTCTTCTATCGATAAATAAATTAAAAAAATTATTTATTTGATTCATATTCTTCTAAGTTAATTAAATATCAAAATATTTAATTACCTCTTCTAAAGTCAAAATTAAATACAAACCTTTATTTAATTAAATTCTTCCAAACAATTAAATAATTCTTAATTATTTAATTAAGTCAAAATCATTCTTCCAAATTTGAATAAATCAAATCAAATTTATTTAAATCCTCTCAATCCCCAAAAATAAAATATAATCAAATATTTCATTTATTCTTCCAAATCATGCATAACAATTAAATAAATCTATTTATTTAATTTACTTTCTTATCTTCTAAAATCTTCAAATATCTTCCAAATCTTCTAAAAATAAGTCTTATTCTTCATGCACACAAAATTAAATAATTTATTTTTTAATTTCTCTCAAATCATGCAAAAGCAAATCGCAAGTTATCTATTCAATCAACCTTGATTTTATCAATATCTCCTAAATTAGAAAAAAGCTTTCTAATTTATGAAAAGCATATCTTATCTTTAGAAAAGAAAGTAGTTAACTCAAATAAAATAGCTTTTGTGTGACACTTGTCTTCTTCTTATTTGTGCACGTTCCTCAATCGTTCTCAACCATTGATCTTCTCATTCTTTCTATACCATTGATCTCTTCTTTCTCAAGTCTATAAATTGAACCCTATTCTTCCATTTCATTCATCCAAGCTTTAAGTATTGTTACTCTACAGGAATTACAGCGTGCCTTTGGCATCAATTCCTTCATTGCTTGTGATCACACTCATTACCATACTACTATCATTGTTGTGAAGCTTCTCTTCATTACAAAAGCACTATCATAGCCGTTCTCCATTGACAATCTTGGAATCATAGCAAGGAAGTGCACTCTCTGAGGGCCTTATTCATACATGCAAGATCGGTTGAGATAGGCAACCAACGGAAGTTATGAAGCTTTGAGGTTTGCAAAGGTTTTTTAAGTTCTTTTGTTTGGTTAATCTCTTTGTTTCTGTATTTCGTTGAGTTTTGGGTATTTTGATATTGATTATATTGATTATTCATTTGAATCCAATTTTCCCTTAACATTTTTAGCGCCCACCATGGTGCCTAGCCCAAAATTTAACCCAAAAATTGAGTTTTTGTGTTTTAGAAAGCCGTACACAGGAGGAAACTGTCCATCTAACACATCCTAACATGCATCTGCTATCTGTTACGGTGCATATGTTCCTTCGGTGCATACAGACTCTGTTCTGGCACATCTATCCTCCGACATGGTGCATCTGTCAGTTCGGCGCATATATACTATTTTCTTGTGCTTTTGACCTTTGTCTTAGCGCATATGTACTACGGCGCTTTCGAGCTGTGTTTCTACGTATTCAGTCTCTGAAGCTACGCATCTGATCTAGGCAGTGATTTTTAGGGTTTTCTTAAATTTTTTGCTAACGCTGACATCTTTTTGCATGAAACCTCTTGATCTGTTTTGCAAGCTAGGTATTGGTTTAGAATCATATAGTTGCACTTGTTAACTCACACTTCAATTTCTAACAGGAAAGTAAATGGATGCTCATACAAATCTCACATAGTTTTAACTAGGAAGGCGGTAATTGAATCATTGCTATCTTGCATATCATTGAATCATTGCTATATTGTTATCCTTCAAAGTTAACAACTCATTGCTCTCTGGATAAAATTGAACACATCATTTCTATCTGGGTAAAACCGAACCATTGCTATCTCGATTATCACTTCAAAGTTAACAAATCCATGATATATGGGTAAAAATTGAACACATCATTGCTATCTGGATAAAACTGAACCATTTCTATCTCGATTGCCACTTCAAAGTTAACAAATCCATGCTATCTAGGTAAAATTGAACACATCATTGCTATCTTGGTAAAATTGGACCATTGCTATCTTGTTATCACTTCAAAGTTTAAAAAAAATTGTGCTTGCCCAAGTAGATAGCTCATTTAGTTTTTCTCATTTTAACTAGGGGAAAAGAACCACTATATTCCATGTTTTGGGAATGATACCAGGCCTATGCTCTCCCCTATCTTGGGTGACCAAAATGCCAGACATATCATTTTCGCATGTGTTTTTCCTTTAGAGGGGCATGCTCTTGGCTACCGTTCATCCAAGTAGGAACGACCCTAAGTGGTAATAGGATAGATGCCAAGCCACTATAAATAAATTGTGTTTGGAGTGAAAGCTTCAAATGAGTGCAGTTGTGTTATCCTGACAACCAACCTCCCCCAAAACCCTCCAAGGCACAACCCTTGCAGGCTGCGAGACTCCATAACAGAGAGTAGTGTTGCCGCATGTATAACCACTCAAACGGTTGACTTTATTACTCATCCTTTGTTTTAGTAGGCAAAAAACCCCTATAATCTGGTGTAGGGAAGGGAAATTATCACCTCTCAAAGATGCTTCACTAGAGATAGTGAGAATTCAGTTTTATACTGTCCTTTGAAACCTAGGATTGTACTTGCTTTCTTTTAGTCCAAAAAGAGTCAAAAAATCACAAAAAAATAAAAAACCATAAAAAACATTCTTTGTTTTCGCTGTGTCTTCTTGCCATAATTTTAGAAAATCAAATCAAAAAGACCTTATTGCAAACAAAGATACCAAAAACATCAAAAAATTTCCAAAACAAATTTGCAAAAATCATTGAAAAACTAGAGCGGCACATTCATCCTCTATTGCTACGCATTTGCACCAACTTGTGGCGCATATACACTAACTTATAGTGCTTTTACAACCTATTATGGTGCATCTACATTTTACTAGTGTGGCGCTTATGTGCTGACTTTCTACGCATTTACCAGTTTTTGCGGTGCATGTGTGATAGTGAGCACTTCCACAGTCTTTGAGAGAAAAATTTTATCATTTCTGGGTACCCACTTCAGTCTAGTTCCAAGTTTCAAGATCAGGTCTTACCTTGCAGTCACATTTCCATCCATTTTGCTTCAAAATCTCTCTTTCGTTGGTCTTCTCATTCACCTTCTATCAAGTCTTCCTAGTCCAAAGTCAAAGTATCCCATATCAGATTAGCATAGGCTCCTTTGATTATTTTGGATTCCAATAACCCTAGTAACTCACCAAACTTCGCTAGTGGTCTTGGTGCACGACTAGTCCCTACACAATAAGACAAGTATCAAGTACCCTTACTAGTGGCTATCATCTCATATCGGCTGTCTTACTTGGAATCATTGATCGAAAGAGTCCCTTGTCTAAATCTTGTCATAAGTAGCCTATTCTCAGTAGTCTCTATCGACATCTCGCCAAAATCTCTAGTTTCATCCCACCACCTCCCACGTCACCTTGCGTGGTTCTTACTAGATCTCAATACCAAAAGAAACTTGAAATGGCTAGATCATCTGACCATATTGTCACCCCTCATGATAGTGATGAGGAAATCTCTCACAAAGATTATCAAGGACACCTCCAGGATCTGAAATTCCAACGCTTACTTGAAAAAGTGCTCCATGAGGACCCTCACAAGTATTTTTATCATCTTGCAAGTCTTGGAATTAATCTCCCCGTAGACTTTGATCTAAGCAAACTCAAAGAGACCGTAGAGGATAATCATGAACACCACAACGGTGAAAGCAAAGGAAATAAAGTCATAGACACAAACATACCTATGGAAGAAATGAGGAAACAAATCAAAGGTCTAACACAACAAATGACAGATATTAAGACGGGTACAAACACTAAAACTCACTCCTTGGAAGATATTGCACCATACCCCTTTGATAAAAGTTTGAACATGATACCATTTCCCTTTCGATTCGAAGTTCCTAAGTTTGAAAAGTACAAAGGGAAAGGGGACCCTAAAGATCACATTAAGGAATTCAACACCGCATGCATGGAAGTAGCTCACAATGAGACTTTCTTAATGAGACTATTCCCTAGATCCCTAGGTAGTCAAGCCATGGAGTGGTTCTCACGGCTTCCACCGGGTATCAAAACTTTTGATGAGTTAGTCAAAAAATTCATCACGCACTTCTCATACAATATTGAACATGAGGTCTCCATGCTTGACCTATGCAACACCAAGCAAAAGAGTGGCGAATCATTCACCTCCTTCCTACAAAGGTGGAGACAACTAGCAAGTAAATGCTCATATGATGTACCTGAGAAGCAATTAATGGAGATGTTTGTCTACAACCTCAACTCCAATCTTAGCTACCAAATACAAATTCAATTCCCTACTTCATTTTCAAAGGTCATTGAAATGGGATTGTTCATCAAGAAAGCTATGATCGCCAAGGGGCAAATCAAGTTATACAAAAACACACCTACCTCCAACTACATGACTAACAAATCAAAGTTTTGGACTAAGAATAAAAATGTCGTCAACGATGGAGTAGTTGATGCCAAGGTGGCAGCTCCCAAACAACAACCTATATTCACTCTCAAAGGAGAGGCAAGCAATTTTACACCCAACAAAACATTCTCTCAGGAGCCAAGACCGTGGTTCAACTCAAATCCAAGGCAAAAGTCCACACTGCTGGGTGAGTCCCAAGAGTCCTCATTAAGGAAGTTGTTGGCCAACAATGAAATCTCTCTACCGCCAATAAGTGATTACGAACCTCAAATAAAACCTCACTATTGGAAAGACACCGACTATTCTGAGTATCATAGAGGAAGGGGACATACAACCAACAATTGTATCCATCTCAAACATGTTATTCAAGACGTGCTTGATCAAAATCAAGGAGGAACTCAACAACATACTTCTAAAGAGACACATGTGGCTTACAAAGATCTGCTTCTCAATCATGACAGGCCATACAACAACAACAACAACGACAACAATTGCAATAGGCAAAATCAGAATAATGGGAATAGTAATGTCAATTACGCAAGTGTGCCATTCGATTATACCATCAATTGCATATCAGAGCATGTCCCACAAATCAATGTGGTTACACCTAACCAACAATCAGAGCCCAATAGACCTGATTGCAGTATCATCACTTGCAGTGGTAAGGTCACGTTCAATACCATTCCTCCAAGGTTATCACCTTCTCAGTCCAACTTCCATCAGTATAGTGTCATAGACCAACTATGGAAGACCCCTGCCTACATTTCTATCTTAGAGTTATTGCGTCTATCTCCTTCCCACAAGGAGATTCTTGATAAAGCCTTAGTGGAAACCACTGTACCCACTAACTTGGCCCAAGAGAAGTTTCAAGCCATGGTAGGTAATCTGACCTCCTCAAGTACCATATCATTTACCGAACAAAATGACCTCTTAGTATCTCAACCTCATAACACCCCTTTACATATTGTCGCCTTCATCCATAAGCACCGCATCAAGAGGGTTCTCATTGATGGGGGAGCCGATTTAAATACGATGAAGAGGAGAGAACAACCAAGGGAACAGTGGTATTACCCATACAAGTGGGACCGGTGATAAAAGATTTGGTGTGCCAAGTCCTAGATAGGGAGCTAGCCTATAATATTCTTCTAGGTAGACCATGGATTCATGCCATGAAAGTCGTGCCTTCTACCTATCACCAATACATAAAATTCCCTCATAATGGCAAGCAAGTCACCATCCAAGGTGACCCTGACCCCTTTCAGCATTACAACTCTGTCCTTTCAAAACCTGATTGCATCATACCAAACAATAGAGCATCTACATCCCCTACCCCACAGCATGATTCTACCTCTAAAGCTTCCTCATCCAAGCCCAAAGAGCTGAAAATTACTATCAAAGAAAAGGGAGTTGGAGAATACTCCATCGAGCACAGCCTCAATCTAGCCAAAACGCCTTTATCTCCTAGATCCTTTGGGTGACCCAAACATTTTCCAAAGCCATCTACTCCTCCTAAACCTCCCATAGCTCCTTTTGTAAAATGAGGGACCCTATCAGATGAAACAGAGGAAAGAGATATCCTACAATGCCTCTACATTGAAGAAGAAGAAGAGAGCACACAACAAGAACCACCTAAGCTCCCAACAAAAATCTATGGGTGAGGTGAATCTATCCTACACATAATGGGTTACGAAGGACAAGGCCCCATTGGCCTAAGAAAAGAAGGAATTATAGAACCCATTCAACCTTCTGCATCCTCATTGGCTAGAACTACAAAAGGTCTAGGATATAAAGATAAGGGCAAAGCTAAGTAAATGCTTGTCTCGTGGAAATGATCCATACACTTCAAAAGGACAGTGACACAAATTCCAATGAATATGAGTGGGATGAGCTGACAGAGCATTCCTATGATGATAAAGAGGTTGATACCATTCAAACTTATAGCCCCTACTATGAGGGACAAACACTACCGCATAGGCCATTAGAGTGTGATTTGCCTATCCCTGAGAATACGACTTTCGAGGAAGGTTTGAGTTATATCGCAATAAACAATTTGGAGGAAAGTACCATCCCAAACACTCTCCCTACCAATACTCTTAGCATATCCATTCAAACTATCAACGAATCAGATCTATCCTCTGACTCCCTCCCCCTTGTGCATCCTGAGCTTATTAACTGGGATCTACAAGGAACCCTACAACTAGATATGTTCCAAAACAATGATGCCTATATTGAATACATGGAACTTAGGGACAACCTACCTAAAGGTTCGCCATTTAACTTAATATCGTGGCTTATTTCAGAGAAGATACCAAGCCTTCCAGTCATAAAAATATAAAAATAAAAACTGGATCTGATCGTGAAAACCGTTCCGCGGCAGTGTTAGATCCCAAAATAGTAAAAAGAAAGGATGCATCCGATGGTGAAAACCCAATTGTGGCACCTAACGATGGAAGGCTTGACACTCTCCCTGACGACATGCACCAAGAGAAGTCTCAGATTGTTGTGGAACCCACAGAGCCTGTTAACATTAGAACAGAGGAACAGCCTAAGATTATTCAATTTGCTAAGTCTCTAACCCCACCAGAAAAGACTAAGTTTGTACCATTCTTCAAGACAAAGCAAGTCAATTTTGCTTGGTCATACACAAATATGCAGGGTTTAGATCCAGATTTGATTCTACATCATCTTCCATTAGATCCAAGAGTGGAACTAGTGAAACAGAAGCTTAGAAAGATGCATCCACACATAGCACTGCTTGTAAAAGAAGAACTCAAGAAACTACTGGATGTAGGGTTCATTAGGGCTATAGACTATCCGGAATGGGTCTCCAACATAGTACTAGTGTCCAAACCTGATGGTTGAGTCAGACTATGTAATGATTTTAGAGATCTAAACAAAGCTTGCCACAAGGATGATTTTCTATTGCCAAATATAGATATCATAGTTGACTTAATAGTAGGGCATACCATGTTATCTCTCATGGATGGCTTCTCGAGATATAATCAGATCAGGATAGCACCAGAAGACTAGCATAAGACAGCTTTTACTTGTCCATGGGGCACTTTCTACTGGAATGTCATGCCATTTGGGCTAAAGAACGCAGGAGCCACATATCAACGTGCTATGACCACTATATTCCATGATATGATGCACGTCACCATGGAAGACTATGTAGATGATATCCTTGCAAAGTCACTCACAAGAGAATCACACCTGGATGTGTTAGAGAAAGTCTTTCAGAGACTAGAACAATTCAAAGTCAGGTTGAACCCAAAGAAATGTGTGTTTGGAGTCACCTCAGGCAAGCTCTTAGGCTTTATTGTATCGGCAAATGGAATAGAGGTAGACCCTGCTAAAGTCAAGGCTATTATGGACATGCCACCACCCAAGAATCTTACTCAACTAAGATCTCTATAGGGCAAGCTACAAGCAATCCGTAGGTTCATATCACAACTGGCAGACAAGTGTCAACCCTTCAGTCATCTCCTACGTAAGAACATTCCATTCAGATGGGATGAGAAATGCAAACAAGCATTCGACAAACTAAAAGAGTATCTTATGAATCCACCTATTCTCATGCCTCCTATCCAAGGGAATCTATTGTTACTATACATATCTACTACACTAATAGCTCTTGGGGCCCTTCTAGCACAGCAAGATTATGAAAATAAAGAAAGAGCTATTTACTACATCAGTCGCACATTGGTGGGCTATGAGTTACAATACTCTCAGATAGAAAGATCATGTCTTGTGGTAGTTTTTACTTCCCAAAAACTCTGGCATTATATGCTAGCACATCCAGTCAAACTTATTGCAAAAATAGATCCACTGAAGTACCTACTAAGCAAAGCAGCTCTAACAGGTTGCCTAGCCAAATGGGTAATGCTCCTAAGTGAATATGACATTGAGTATGTAGATAGAAAGGCTATCAAGGGACAAGTCATTACTAATCAGTAAGCAGATGCACCACTACAGGACACCACACCAATGCAATTTGAATTTCCAGATGAATCCTTATTTAATATATCAACATATTCCTGAAAACTTTACTTTGATGGGTCCTACAAAAACCATGGATCGGGGGCAGGAATCGTGTTTGTAACTCCTCATGGCGACACCATACCAAAGTCTTACCGCCTGTTATTCCCATGCACCAACAACATAGCAGAATATGAAGCCTTAGTCATTGGTCTCAAAATAGCAACAGAATGGAAAATCAAAGAGCTACATGTCTATGGTGATTCTCAACTAGTGCTCAATCAGGTCAATGATGATTACCAAACCAAAGATGAGAAGCTTGTCCCATACAAACGGATCATTGAGGACTTTAAGGAATACTTTGTGATCATCTCTTTTGAGCCGATACCTCGCATTGAAAACAAATCAGCAAATGCCATGGAAACCATTGCCTCTCTTCTCGAAATCCCAGAGAATGAGTCATGGTACAAGTTCTTAGTGGAATCAATTCAGCAACCAGCTTATGATCTTCCTTAAACCCATTTCATATGCCTATTAGTCGGATCTGATTCACCTTGGTATGGTAAGGTTTACACTTACCTCAAGGACAACAACCTCCCAAATTATTTATCTTCAAACCAGCGATGAACCTTCATTCACCAAACCTCTCGTTATACCATTATTGTCAACACCCTATACCGACGTGGTCTAGATGGTACTTTACTCCGTTGTTTAGAATGAGAAGAATCCCAAACCACTTTACAAGATGTACATGAAGGGATTTGCAGAACACACTCTAGCTATCCTTCCTTAGCTAAGAAGCTCATGAGTTTGGGTTATTACTGGCCAAACATGGAAACAGATTCATATCAATTTGTGAAGAAGTGCAAGCAGTGTCAGATACACGGGAACCTGATACATGCACCAACTCAAGAGCTGAGACCTTTAACGACACCTTGGCCCTTTTCTCAATGGGGACTCAACCTTGTAGGCAAGATCCATCATCCCTCATCTAATGGCCACAAATTCATAATAACCACCACTGAGTACTTTACCAAGTGGATTGAAGTCGTCCCCCTCACACCCATCACAAGTAAACAAATCTCCTCATTCATCATTAATTACCTCATCTGTAGATGCGAAATTCCCTCATCCATTATCATGGATAATAGAAGACCATTCAAAAATTAGGATGTCCAAGAACTCTGTGATCGATTCAAAATCCAACACCGTTTCTCCACACCCTACTACCCCTAAGGCAATGGCCAAGCTGAAGCATCCAACAAGACCATCTTGAAACTCCTCAAGAAGACAGTCAACGATGCTAGCCGTGATTGGCACATCCAACTCAATCCCACTCTGTGGGCCTACAGAACTAGTATACACACTCCCACATGTGCTACCCCTTACACCCTTGTCTATGGCTCAGAAGCTATCCTCCCCATTGAGGTGGAGTTACCATCTCTCAAGGTATCATTAGAAGGTCTCATAACAGATGAAGAATACAGAGTTTCCAGATTGCAAGAACTAGAGTTGCTAGAGGAAAGGAGACAAAAAGCCTTTGATCATCTCAAAGCATATCAACAAATGATGTCACAAAGTTACAACCACAGAGTCCACCCAAGAGTCTTTAAAGTTGGAGATTTAGTACTTAGAGAAAATCCTCACAATCAACAGGATCAGGAAAAGAAAGGCAAATTTGAGCCCAACTAGCTTGGGCCTTATGTAATTGTAGTTGCTTATGGATTGGGGGCATATCAGTTAGCAACATCAGAGGGTGAGTTGTTCGATGACCCAATCAACAACATGCATCTTCGCCAGTTCTATACTTAAGAGACCCCTAGTGTAAGGGGGGTGTATACACCTAAAATTGGCATGACTCTACTTAAATAAATATTTTAAATATTTATTTCATCATTCACATTCTTCTATCTGATTCATTTCCTCTCATTTAATTAAATAAACACATTTATTTAATTAATTAAATTCATATACATCACCTTCATTTTGTTAAATAATTAAATAATTTTAATTATTTAATTAAAACCTTTTATTCTTCCAAATTTAAATAAAATACAAATTTTATTTAAATAAAATCTAAATCCTCCACTAAACAAAATATATTTTTATATTTTATTTTATTCTTCAAATATCTTCACAAAAATAAAATATATTCTTATATTTTATTCCTCTCATTTATCTACAAGATAATTAAATAAATCTTTTATTTAATTATGCATCCTTATCTTCAAAAATCATTCTTATCTTCCAAAAATACTTTCCTCTTGTCACACAAAAGCAAAAGCTGAGTTACAAAAGCAAAATCAGTTTTAAAGCACCTTTAAAGCAAATCTTCTCTCAAATTAGAAAAATAAATTCTAATTTAATAAAATCAAATCTCATCCTCATCAAGAGAAGAGTTAACTCAACTAAGCTGCTTTTGGAATGACATGTGTCTTTCTTCTATTGGATGCACGTTCCTCAACAATCCTCCTCCGTTGATTCCTTCTTTTCTTCTCAACCATTAATCTTCCCTCACTCTCTTCTATAAATACAACCTTCTTCTCTTCATTTCAGAATCTAGATTTTGTGTAAACTTATACTGCAGAGATATCGGCACACCTTTGGTACCCCTACTCCCATTTGAGCATCCTCATTCATAATCCATTTCTGTATTTGAAGCTCATCTTCAAATACACAAGTATCATAGCCATTCACTCTTTGTCATCTTCAAACAAGCAAGCAAGCAAAATCTTTTGAGGGCTTTTATTATCAAGATCAAAGAGAGATAGGCGAGCTACAGAAGGTGAAAGGTAAAAGGTGAAGGTATCATTTTTTTTCATTGTTTTTAATCTTCCTTTATCTTCATATTTTTTAGATGTTTGGGTTCTTATTTTCATTTATTTGAATAACATGTTTTCCCCCTCACATTTTGGTGCCCACCATGGGGCCCTTGCCCCCTTTACTAATAAAAAATTGAGTATTTTTAAGTGACAGGTCCGTACAGGTGACGAACAGGTCTCTGACTGAGATTTTTTGCACATTCGACTTCAGAAACGGTGTATATACCTACCGAATCTGCGCATTGGCTTCTCCGATGCATCTGACTTCCCAGACTGCGCATATACCTTCTGCTTCGACACCTGCATCCTAGTTGTTCATTTACCTCACTAATCAGCGCATCTATCCTTTTTGTACATTTGAACCCTGAAGTTGCGCATCTAACCCCCGAAATGGTGCATACATCCTCCGCAACGACGCATATACACTGAAACAGCACATTCATCATCCACAACGACGCATATACACTAAAACGGTGCATATGACCTCTGAAATTGTGCATATGACCTCTGAAATTGCGCATATGACCTTTGAAATTGTGCATATGACCTCTGAAATTATGCATATGACCTCTTAAATTGCACATATGTTTTTGCAGGGAATTTTAAGAAAGTTGTTTTCTTCGCCAAACATTCTATTTTTCTTGAAATCTAGGCAAATTTGTACTCAAAATCTATGGAAATGCCCCCCTAGATGCAATGGTGAGGTTAGATTTGAGCTAAGAGATCATATACATACATTTTTATCCAAATCTTAACAAACTAGGGTTAGAAAATGCAAATTTATGCAGACCGATTTGCTTCTTTCTGCGCATGTCCTCTAATTTGATGTATTTGTTAAAATAGCACATATATCTCTTGTTACAATGCTTTTGACACCTATCTTAGCACTTTTGTACAACGACGCATGCAAGTTTTGTTTCTGCGCATTCAGACTACATTGCGGCGCTTCTGTTCTGCTCTCTGTTTTTAGGGTTTGTCTGATTTTGTGTGTTTGAGATAACATTCATTCTTGTAGGATTAGTGGCTACTTTGCCTAGTTCACCTAGACTAAGTAATGGAAAATTAACAAGTACCTTTCATACAAACTTCACATAGCTCATAACTAGGAAGGAAGTAACTGAAGCCAATTGCTATCTCTGCATTGTTGATCTACTTTCCTAGATTAGGCCACTGCTATCTTTACAGATGAAAAATGAACAATGCTATGTCTTAATCACTTTCAAAGTTAACAAATGGGGAATGAACAATGCTATGCTCTAAACACTTCCAAGTTAACAATCGTGTGAGTGCACAAGTAGATTAACTCATTTAGTTTTTTTTTCTATTTTTAACTAGGTTGGATAAACAAGTGTTCTTTGTGCTTGCGAATGACAATAGGCTTACGCTCTCCCCTAAATTAGGTGATCAAAGTGCCAGACTTGTCATTCTTTTTGTCAAACCTTTAGGGGGGCCTGCCCTTGGATGCACGCTTGTCCAAGTGGGAACGACCCTGAGTCGTAACAGGCTAAAGCCAAGCCCTACCAAGCCACTTAAAATAAATTGTGCTTGAGGTGAAAATCTCAAGCAATGAGTGTTGTTGTGTTACATCAACGGCTAACCTCCCCCAAAACCCTCATAGGCATAACCCTTTGAGGCTGGGAGACTCCATAATGGAGAGTAGCACCACCACACATGTAACCACTTGAACGGTTGCCCTCATTAAACACCTTTTGTTCTAGTGGCCAAAAACCCTTGTAAACCATTTTGACGCCTAGGATTCGTACTTGTTCTTTCTTTCTAGTCCAAAAAGAGTCAAAAAATTATAAAAAGATAACAATCATGGAAAACTTCTATGTGTTTGCTGTGTTTTTGCCATAATTGAACATCAGAATTATCACAAGCACCCAAGTTTTTCAAACTAAAAAACAACAAAAATCTTGAAACGATCCAAAATTTTGAGAAAACCAAGCAAAAAAAAAATAGAATTGCACATTTGATCTGACTTATAACGCTTTTTGTACTTTGTTCTGGTGCATTTACTTCTGCTCATCCAAACTAGTAGGCTTTTCCGGTCTTGTGTTAATGGCAAACCAATTAGAATATATTGGTCAAAAACTCCAATACCTGAAATTACAAATAAACTCAGGTCCCTCGCCCCAAGAGTGTATGGCAATTACCCAACAAATCCAAGTCTTACAACAAGAAATGGCAATCTGGCAAGCTGAACGTGCCAGTACTAGCTATGCCTCATCCCAAAATCATACATCCTTTTCCCATACTCATGACAAGGCAAGCACCACCTCAAGTCAGAAATCGTATACCACCCCATATACTAGTCTTCCTTCCCTATCTTCTAAGACACATATCCCAAAGCATACCGGTTCTACACCAACACCACCATCTAGTTCCTCAAACTCTAAATAGATGACCAAAAAAGAATCAGATGATTGGTGGGAAAGAGTTTTGCCAAATTTATACTACCAGAGAAAAGCTAGGGAGAAAGCTAAATCCCCTCATTCACCTATCCATACACCTACCAATGATGTGATCTAAGGGCTACTAGTAGAGAGTCAACCATGTCCCCAAATTCTGGTCCTTGACCTTACCAAAGATTCTTCCAATCCCATGTCAAATCCTACAACACCTTCATGTCATCTGCAAACCCTTGAGCTTATCGAAGAACCTCCTACCATGAACCAAAGTCAAAGTCTATTGAACATCCATGTTGTCAACCAAGAATCTATCCAAGAGCTATCCACTTCCATTCAAGAAAACCAAGAGGTATTTCAAGAGCACACCTTAGAGCATGAGGAAACATCCACCCCTAGTCTAAGTCAAGATCAAATCACTTTCATGCAACCTATCCATAATATGTGTCTTTTCTATGATCAAGATGATATCCATAATAATAAACCTCTCCATGAGCAACTTGATCCTATACATGAACAAAGGGTCCAATTCCAGCCTCTCCATAACCTCTATCCTTTCTGTGATCAAGATATTATCGTTGATGACGAACCTATACAAGAGCACCTTAATTCCATAACACTAAATCCTATCTATGATCAAGATCCCATCTACGATCACAAGTCTATCTATGATCAAGTAGACCATGATGATCCTCTTAGCCCACTTTATGCATTCCATGGTCCTAAGCTCATAACCCCATCTAGTCTTATCCAAGATCCAACAACTTCCACTTCCCTTGATGAGACACTTGCCTCCCAAGCAAGCGTAGAAGATCAAACTAGTAATCCTCCTTCACCATCCATTATCAACCATGCTGCAAATCTCCCACCATATATCCTTAGTCTTACTACCTTCATTCATGAGTGTTCCTCCTTAAAACACCAGCCACCATTATCCTCTATCCCACCTTCTTCATCCAATAAAGAACTTGTGTCTAGTGTTCCACCTACACATAATCCTGTTGTCCACCGCATACTCCAACATATGAACTATCAAGGTAAAGGCTTAGGCCTTCATGAACAAGGTATTTTGGAGCCTATCCATGTCAATGTTCCTCCACCTTCATATGGCCTTGAATACTTACCCCAAGGTGAACAATCTCAAGATGTTGGTACTTCCTCCACTCCTCCTAAGTCTACTACTTTCCATTGCAAACCCTATCATATCCCCAAAACATATGTTGCCATTCCACCTTCATCATCATACAATTTTCAAAAGCATGTGACCATACACCTTCCACCATCCAATCTACCTCCGCTACTTCCAACTCCTAATATCCCTCCATACATTCTACCTCCACACATTCTACTTCTAACTCCCAATCATGGCCAACAAATGCACATGTTGTCTAAAAAATGAGCCACCAACAACCTCACTTCCGCCATCCCCAGGGGATTCAAAAGCACAAATCTGGATGCCTCTACCTCTAAAGTAAAAATTCCTAAGAGTCCTCATGACCTAGGATACCAAAACCAAGAATCAAAGAAATATCCTTCTCAAGAGATGTATACACCCACACACCTATGTGCCAAACTGAAAAAGGTGTGGGTCCGCATCCAACAAATGATTAGTCCAAAAGCTATACAAACGCCGCATATACCCAAGCCCATACCTTCACAGGTAAAATCTAAAAGCAAAATGGTTTGGGTACCCAAGCAAAAAGCCCTCAAGGTGCATGAGGCATCTACCTCTCAAGAATCTCAACCATCCACTTTCTCCCATTCCATCCAAAAGTCTCAAATTCTTTCATCCCCTATGGAAAACAAAAATCAAAAAAATACTTAGCCCATGTGGATCCCTACATGCCTATGTCATTCATCCACAAGCAAAAGCCTCCGTTGCTTCCTAAACTACTTTCCCATCACCAGCTTCAATGTTTATCACGGTATGTGCAACCGTTGGTCATGATTCCCTTCCATCCCACAAAATTTTTTTCACATACCTCCATCTCCCCTCCCTTCCACTACTATCCTACATATTTCCTCATCCTATTCCTATGGTCCATGCTTTTGCATAAACCATCCTGCCGTATTCTGCATCATCATCCACTATCGCACCTTCCATAATCCACTAACTACCTACTTCGTCTCACTTTCATGCAATCCCCTACCAACATCTATGAGTACACTTGACATGGTCCATGCGATGACATCTTTCTAGCGGGACTATCACCTTTCAAGGAACTAGATACTAGAGTCTCTCTCTTCTGTATTCCACCTTCTCCAAATATTCAAAAATAGAAAAAAGAAAAGAAAAAAAAGTAAAGAAAAATCCCTTCATCCAATGGTGAAAATCTGGCAAACATGTGCCTTGGATAAGTACCATGATGAAAACCTGGCAAACAAGCATCATGTGTAAGTTGATCTTCTATGTCACCTACACTTGGGGGCACCTTGTCTCATCGGCATATCACTTTTCTCCTACCAGTTTCCTTTCATACCATTTCCTATCCTATCCTCTATCCATTACATACCTATCATGTCCCATCCATCCATCCAATCTTCCTTTCCTCTATTCTTTGGTCTTGATAAAGATTGGGGGCACAATGTTGACAAATGTTCTAGATGTCTCTTGACATACCTTACCCCTCCAAAACCACACAAATCCTTCATTATCCTGTCATCCTCCTGTCATCATAAACATTGTCATGAAAACTCCTACGTAATCTACCTACAATGGGGCATGTTTTTCTTATGCAACATGGTCCTTGGAGATCACATCCTTGTTTCCTTCTACCTACCCTACCATTGATCCCCTATCACACATCCATCTACCTATCCGTGGTGTTTCCCTTGTCATCAGTATCTAGCATTAAGGCTATCCAAAATCCTTGTCCAGTATCCTGTCCACAGTGTCAGCCTAGCATAGCCTCTGTCATCAGTGTTATCTGTTCCATATCTGATCCGTAGTTGTTCCCTATTTGATCCATGTCCGTTCCGTATCTAATCCATAGCTTTTCCATATATGATCCATATCGTGTCTCATCCGATCCATATCTTAGGTCCATCAGGGTTCTTCCTGAACTACGTTACCTCTGCGTCGTCATGTAGGCAAGGCCATTATCAATGCACCCCTGAGGCTCCACTTCACCTCCCATCTGTTCCATATTTTGTCGTCTGTCCATCTCTCTATCCGCATCCGCACCCTTTCACCAGACAAAGCACACGCAGCAAAGCCCACTTCCAAATAAAAGTCTTAATGCAGAACATCAACCTATCCTAAACAAAGCAAAGTACTATACCAAAACACTTAGAACAGTTCTATATCAATTATGGAAAAAAGACACATCTAATGCAAAGAATGTTTTGTCAACAGGTTAATTTACAAGGTCTTGAATTTTTGTCATTATGTCTTCCTATGCTACTCAAGGATGCCAAAAGCTAGAGATGCTATGATGGGGGCATAATTATTTTCTTTGTCTGCTACTTGTGGATTAAACTTTAGTAATGTGACGACTTTTTGTCTAACGACATGATCAGCAAAATATCATCAAGGACTCCGAGGTCTAAACATGAAACGGGGCAATCCTTGTCTGTTAAAATGCAAGAAATACTCAGGTCATCTAGATTCAAGTTTGACTAGATGCTTGTATTAACTTGCTAAATCAAAATCCATGTAAGTGATACTCAGGTCATCTTGGTTTAATTATACCTAGATGCTTGTATTTTCTTACAACATAATAAAGTGCCCAATGATGAAAGCAAAATACTTGCTATATCAAGATGACAAATATCCATATCCATATCCATATCATATCCAATTGCAGTTCATATCCATATCCATATCCATAATGCATCCAATTGCACTCCATATCCCATGCAATAAAGATTCCATGCAAAATATCAATGTTTACAAAAGCTTGTGATTTCTTCTATCGAGTCATTCTTCTATCGATCAAATTTCCATTTGTCTTCATATCTCTCATCAACAGTTCTAGCTGTCAATCTGAGCAGTGATCAAAATGTAAGTTTATCCTTAATCCATACCAATTGAGTCAAGCCAATCTTATCGAATTATCCAATCACAATCAGCGGTCTTGATCCTAATCTTGTCGTAAACCATATCAATTAGCCACAACTATCCTTCGTGTTGCTCTAGGGATATATCGTTCCCCGCCATGACAACACTATCGTATATTGTTATCATATCAAATGTCTTAGACAGGATGTTGCATTGTTGAAACCAGACCTAAAGTCTTATACGACATGTTTCATCCCTGACACCAGACATCATCGATCTATATCGTTGGTTTACCGCTTGATCGGGGCAATACCTTGCCTATTCTTGTATCATTTGTGCATTCTTGCTTGCTTGCTTCTGTATGTCATCATTTTATCTTGCATCACATATCATTCATCATCTTTCTTCTGCATCCAACCATTTCTTCTCCTGTTTCTCCTCTTCTTCATCGTGAGATTGTCCGTCTCACGCCTTTCTACCATCTCCCCGTCCAATCTCCCAAGGGGGCATCCTGTCGTTAAACTTGTACCAGGGACAAACTGGGGCATGTATCATTTTCAGACAATTCTTAATTCTTTGAAACAATGTGATAAAGCACATTGCATCAAAGAGGGGCAAAATGTATACACCTAAAATTGGCATGACTCTACTTAAATAAATATTTTAAATATTTATTTCATCATTCACATTCTTCTATCAATAAATAAATAAATTCATTTATTTATCTGATTCATTTCCTCTCATTTAATTAAATAAACACATTTATTTAATTAATTAAATTCATATACATCACCTTCATTCTATTAAATAATTAAATAATTTTAATTATTTAATTAAAACCTTTTATTCTTCCAAATTTAAATAAAATACAAATTTTATTTAAATAAAATCTAAATCCTCCACTAAATAAAATATATTTTTATATTTTATTTTATTCTTCAAATATCTTCACAAAAATAAAATATATTCTTATATTTTATTCCTCTCATTTATCTACAAGATAATTAAATAAATCTTTTATTTAATTATGCATCCTTATCTTCAAAAATCATTCTTATCTTCCAAAAATACTTTCCTCTTATCACACAAAAGAAAAAGTTGAGTTACAAAAGCAAAATCAGTTTTAAAGCACCTTTAAAGCAAATCTTCTCTCAAATTAGAAAAATAAATTCTAATTTAATAAAATCAAATCTCATCCTCATCAAGAGAAGAGTTAACTCAACTAAGCTGCTTTTGGAATGACATGTGTCTTTCTTCTATTGGATGCACGTTCCTCAACAATCCTCCTCCATTGATTCCTTCTTTTCTTCTCAACCATTAATCTTCCCTCACTCTCTTCTATAAATACAACATTCTTCTCTTCATTTTAGAATCTAGATTTTGTGTAAACTTATACTGCAGAGATATCGGCGTGCCTTTGGCACCCCTACTCCCATTTGAGCATCCTCATTCATAATCCATTTCTGTATTTGAAGCTCATCTTCAAATACACAAGTATCATAGCCATTCACTCTTTGTCATCTTCAAACAAGCAAGCAAGCAAAAGCTTCTAAGGGCTTTATTATCAAGATCAAAGAGAGATAGGTGAGCTACAGAAGGCAAAAGGTAAAAGGTGAAGGTATCATTGTTTTTCATTGTTTTTAATCTTCCTTTATCTTCATATTTTTTAGATGTTTGGGTTCTTATTTTCATTTATTTGAATAACCTGTTTTCCCCCTCACAGGGGGCATAAAATACAAAAAAATCAAAAAATCAGAAAAATACAAAAAAAATCGTCCTTTGGTGAAAACCTGGAAAACAGGTGCCTTGGATAGGTATCATGATGAAAACCTGGCAAACAGGCGTCATGTGTACTTTCTCTCTTTCGTGCAAATAAAATCAAGTGGTGAAAACCTAGTAAACAGGCATTACTTGTGATAAACCGCTTCCTCCATCTTTGGGAAACCAATCACCTTGTGTCCATTCTTACTTCACTTGTGTCCCATTCGATCCATATCTATTCCATAATAAAATCCTAATGATAACCTATCATGGCTTGATACTCTATCTCTTTGTTGCCTTGTCAACCAAGGTTTTATCCCATATCCTATCCACAGTGTCAGCCTAGCATAGTATCTATCGTCAGTATCCACATGGTCCAGGCCCATGAACTACGTTGCCTCTGCATCGTCACATAGGCAAGGCCATTTTTAATGCACCCCCGAGGCTTCCCTGTCCATCCCATATCTTGTCATCTTTCCTCTAGTCCATCCATGGTCCAAGCCCATGAACTACGTTGCCTCTACATTGTCACGTAGGCAAGGCCATTATTCAAATACGCCCCCGAGGCTCCACTGTCCCATCCGTCGCATGTCTAGTCCTTCTGTCTATCTGCTTCCATGCCACTTTCTATCACCTAGGTCTTAGGTCCGTTAGGGTTTACCCCGAACTACGTTGCCTCTACGTCGTCACATAGGCAAGGCCATTTAGCAATGAGTCCCTGAGGCACTAGGTCAATCCCTTAGGGTCCGTCTCACCAATAAAGATTGTGGAACCTTTCACAAGGCAAAACCCGCTTTCAAGCAAAATTTTGACTCAAGACCTTAACCTATCCAAGGCAAAGCAAGCAAATACCTAAAAATGATTTTACCTAAATTATGGCAAGAAAAACACATCTAAATGCAAAAATGTTTTGTGTTTGTGATCAGGTTAACTTACAGAGTCGGGATTTTTGTTATCATGTCTTTTTATGCTACTCAAGGATGCCAAAAGCTAGAGATTCTATGATGGGGGCATGATTATTTTCTTTGTTTGTTGTTGTGGATTAAACTTTAGTAATGTGATGCCTTGTCTAATGACATGATCGGCAAAAGATCATCGAGGACATCAAAGGTCTAACATGAACGGGGGCAATCCTTGTCTATTGATATGCAAGAAATACTCAAGTCATCTCAGTTCAATTATACCTAGATGCTTGTATTAACTTGCTAAGTCAAAATCCATGTAAGGAATGCTCAGGTCATCTCAGTTCAATTATACCTAGATGCTTGTATTTACTTTCAACATTCAAAAAAAAGTACCAAAAAAAATTGCCCAATGATGAAATAAGCACTTCAAAATACTTGCACCATCAAGATGTCAAAAGCAAAGCATCCATCATACATCCATTATCCATCCATACATCTGTATCCCATGCAATAAAAGATCCAAACAATGCAGAGTATCAATACAAATTGAAGCTTGTGAGTCTTTTCTATCGAGTCATTCTTTCAATCAATCTTCTACCTATATCATCTCTGTGTCGATAGAGTACATTTGGACATCACAAAAACATAGCATATAGTTGCATATCATATCACATAGTAATGTGCATTAGGTCATCCATATACATTTTTGCAATCATCACATAGTGTCAACAGAAAAAATCAAAAACATAGATAAAGTGCATCACATAAACTACATAATCATATAGATACCATTTGCAGTCACACATTTGAGGCATATCAAGTAAGACATCTAAGTCTGCATTAGGTCATATAGCATCATAAACATCTAAGTCTGCAATAGCATCATATAAAAATCTGCATTAGATAACATCACATAAGCATCATATAGACATAGTCAAAATATGCATCACATGAGTAACATCATACAAATAGAAATGCATCCATAATGCATAAGTGTAGAGAGCATAAAATAGCTACATCATCATATAAATATCATAAACATGTCCAAATGTACAAATATTAAAAGCTCTGTCTCTAAGTCAATGTCATATACAATGAATACATCTCAAAGATAGTGATACATGTCTCAAAGTACAAAAGTGGTACATATGCATATCTAGCTATCTGAGCCATCAAAAAGTGTACGTAGGAGCCAAAATCTGTGCAAGTGTCTGCTAACCCTGCTACTGTGAACCACTGCTCCCAGCAGTGTTTCCTGAGTCTCCTCCTCCACTGGCCCTAGACTATTGTGGGCCCATCACAGAGGCTCCCAACCTCGATCCACCTACTGTCTGAGAGGCCATAGACTGGCTCCTGTAGCTCGAAGCCTTCTGACTAACTAGCACAGCACCATGGTATAAACCCTGATAGTACTGTGTCTAAGCCTCCGCTCTAGCAAGCTCACCCTGCACCTACGTTACTGCCCCTACACCTGTGCCAACTGTGTCTATGCCTGTGCTAGCTGTGTCTATGCCTGTGCTAGCTGTACCTATGCCTGGTGCACCTATCCAACCAAAAAGATACTAGTGGCATCTGTCCCAAGGGTTGCCACTGTTGTGTCCCTCTCTACCCAGATAACTAGTATCCGCGCCTCTGCCATATCTCGCTCTCTAGTGAACCCCAAGATAACCTCTGCGTTTGTCTCCCGCTGAGCCTCGGCCATCCTAAGTTGTGCCCGTAGCTACCGAACCTGCCCTCTCAGCATAGCTATGGCTCTCTCCTAGACATCCGACTGAGCTGGATCCTGAGGTGCATGTGCCTGTCCCTGCCCCTGTGGCTGGGGTACCTGTTGTTGTGCCACCTGCTGAGGTGGTGACATTTGTGCCTATTATGCAACCTACGGCTGCACTGCCTAGGGAGCGTGGGAAGGTCCCTCCCCACCTCTCCTCCTCTACCTAGGTCTTCCACCATTTCCACCACCTCCCCCTCCTCCATCACCTCCACCACCTCCCCCTCCTCCACCATCTCCACCACCTCCTCGTCCTCCTCTCCTCCTCCTCCTCCTACCAACCTGGCCCTCGTCGTCTAAATCTGCCTCGTCTATACAAGGAACCAGCTCTCTAGGCCCTCAGTACCTTAGAAATGGGTGCTCTGCGAACCACTCCTCATAGTCCTGAGTCATCCCAACATCTGCAATCTATCTCCTCATCTAGGAAACATAAGGAGTATGTCGAAACTCTGCCACTGCCTCCTCATAGGACTCCATTAGCCCCCATCTAAATCTCTCTGCATGAGTCCATGCAAATAGAGCCTGCCCCTGTGGCATGCCCTATCTCCTCCCAAACTGCCTCTGAACCTAGCTGACAATCTGTCTCTCTAGGATGAACCGCATCCGACCTATCAGCCACTGAGTCTGATAATAGTATGGCAGCTCATCCGCCTTGTCCTCCCAAGGCTCACAGTCTAGATATGGTCACTAGACACCACATCTACTCCATCTAATGCATGCCTCCAATACTCGAGCTTCCCCAGCCTATGCTAGGAAATCACTCCTGCATAGCCATAACTGTAAGGCTCTACTCTCTGTCTCTGAAAAACACAAGTCGGTCTAGTAATGGCAATGTACTCCCATAGCCAAAACTGCAATAGCGAGACAACTGCTGATAAACTTGCACCCCTGTGGTATACCACCTAATGCATGTCATGGTATAGGTGTGCCAACATGCAGACCCCCCAAGCATAACGGGTGCCCTCTGTGATCATCTTCTCCATGATCCGTCCCCATCCAATCGAGAACCCATGCGATCTCCTATTGGGGCATACAACGCCTCCGATCAGTCCTACAACTATCTTAGGGAAATAGTCATAGTAATCATGAATGTCCTGCCAGGAGATGACATATCCTACCAACTCAGGGTCATCAAACACCCGCCTGCACTCTACAAGTCTTGCGTCCTGCTGTGGATCGTACTCCACGAGTTCTCCCTGAATAGGCAAGTGGAGTATCCTGTATACATCCTCCAAAGTAACTGTCATCTCGCCAGTCGGGAAGTGAAAGGTCCCATCCTTGCTGTGAAACCTCTCTACTGCTACAGTCAGTAAGCCGCGGTTTGCTTGAACCTCGGGCATAAAGAAAACATAGTCTAAACCCATCACGTCAAGCGCCTCTCGGTCCATCTTGGTCAACATATGTCGCTGCAACATCAATGTATCTCGTATGTCCTCCTGCAAGCACGCAAAGCAAGGCATCAACCTAAAGCTGCAAGTACCATGCTCAACATATCTATAGAAACATATCAACTAACTTAACATATCAAATTGATCAAAACAACACACTACATCTCTTGACTAGATTCCTACAATATCGAAGATAGCTTATCGATTGACGCGTCAAATAGGATGCCAATTGAGTCAATTTTGTTAAGTAAACTGCCTATCTATATCATATGTACCATAACAGAAGGTACATGTGCCATTTCTTATCAAATGCGCCAATTCTGACAAATGTGCCGCAACATTTCATGCATGTGCCGACTTTACTCATGCATGCATAGCTTTCATGCATGCATCGTTTTATATCCTAAATGCACCAAAATTTGACAAATGCGCAGTTTCGCATGTCATATGCGCCAAACTGCAATCTGGCACATTTGTCTAGCCTAATGTTTCCTAGCATTTATTACAATAAAAATTGTCTCTAGGGGAAATCTTTTGTGATACATACTGGGGGTCCTACCTCTGCTGGCCGGTTGAATCGTCGGACTCGCTCAAAGCGATGCTCCTCGCGTGGAATATCCATCCTAGTTCTGACTGCTCTATGCTCTATGGTCTCCTAAGTTCTCCAAAGCAAATCAAACAAAGCCAAGTGTGCAAATGATTTGTCTTATGGACTCAGCTCCTATATATAGCATGCAAACCCTAAACTAGCTATGTGGTGACTATGACTACTTCCCGCACCTGTTTCTTCCTGATTTCTTCCCATTTCTCATAAACGCATCCTATTTTCTTCAATCCTAACCAAGTTTTCCCTTCGTTTTCGTGAGATTGTCCGTCTCACGCCTTCTGGCTTCTTCCCATCCAATCTCTCAAGGGGGCATCCTATCGTCATAACCTATACCAGGGGCAAACTGGGGCATGTATCATTATCAGACTATTTATTCTTTGAAGCAATGTTGTAAACTGCATTGCATCAAAGAAGGGCAAAATGTATATGCCTAAAAATGACACAACTCAGTCTAAATAAATATTCTTAATATTTATTCCATTCTAATTCCTCTATCAATAAATAAATAAACAAATTTATTTATTTGATTCATATTCTTCTAAGTTAATTAAATATCAAAATATTTAATTACCTCTTCTAAAGTCAAAATTAAATAAAAACCTTTATTTAATTAAATTCTTCCAAACAATTAAATAATTCTTAATTATTTAATTAAGTCAAAATCATTCTTCTAAATTTGAATAAATCAAATCAAATTTATTTAAATCCTCTCAATCCCCAAAAATAAAATATAATCAAATATTTCATTTATTCTTCCAAATCATGCATAACAATTAAATAAATCTATTTATTTAATTTACTTTCTTATCTTCTAAAATCTTCAAATATCTTCCAAATCTTCTAAAAATAAGTCTTATTCTTCATGCACACAAAATTAAATAATTTATTATTTAATTTCTCTCAAATCATGCAAATGCAAATCGCAAGTTAAGTTATCTATTCAATCAACCTTGTTTTTATCAATATCTCTTAAATTAGAAAAAAACTTCCTAATTTATGAAAAGCATATCTTATCTTTAGAAAAGAAAGTAGTTAACTCAAATAAAATAGCTTTTGTGTAACACTTGTCTTCTTCTTATTCGTGCACATTTCTTAACCGTTCTCAACCGTTGATCTTCTCATTCTTTCTATACCGTTGATCTCTTCTTTCTCAATTCTATAAATTGAACCCTATTCTTCCATTTCATTCATCCAAGCTTTAAGTATTGTTACTCTGCAGGAATTACAGCACGCCTTTGGCACCAATTCCTTCATTGCTTATGATCACACTTGTTACCATACTACTATCATTGTTGTGAAGCTTCTCTTCATTACAAAAGCATTATCATAGTCGTTCTCCATTGACAATCTTGGAATCGTAGCAAGGAAGTGCACTCTCTGAGGGCCTTATTCATACATGCAAGATCGATTGAGATAGGCAACCAACGGAAGTTATGAAGCTTTGAGGTTTGCAAAGGTTTTTTAAGTTCTTTTGTTTGGTTAATCTCTTTGTTTCTGTATTTCGTTGAGTTTTGGGTATTTTGATATTGATTATATAGATTATTCATTTGAATCCAATTTTCCCTTAACATATGTAAGCAGTTGTAATTCTTTAGTGCATTAGAACAAATAATATCACCATCTAGTTGCATTGTCTTTTGGTTCTTATTAATTTTTACTATCTAGGAGAATTGTGGAGGTCATCATTATCATCTTTACTATCCATCTTGCAAAGAACTATAATCAATTTTATGTTTATTTCGTGCATCTAAATTTAATTTTGCTCCAATCCTCCAAACTTGGTTGTTACATGATGATCCATCCACCCACCATATTCACGGTGCAAGTAAATCCCTTTGTATCCCATGTTGATTCAATTAATGACTCCCATTATAATTATTGTTCTATATAGTCTATATTAGAAAGTATTTTGAAGCTTTAAATTTAGCCTTATTTATTCTTTATTTAAAAATTTAGAACTATGAAAGCATTGATGTCATTCAAGATGATACTTTGGATAACCTATTATTGGTTGTTATTCATTTTTTGGGGGGCACAAATAGACCATCCCAACATGTTTACTTTCTCAAAGATAAGTTTCTAAGTGAAAAGAATATATGCATTTCAAGCAAAGCATTTTCTAGGGTAGAGTGGTGCATAATATTATCAACTTGTTATATATGAAATGGGAAAAGGGTGAAATGATGTTAAAGGTGTGTCAAATCAAACCCTCCTTTCACAATAACATTTAAGGACAAAAACTGAGCCAAGTCACTACAAATGAATGAGGACTCAGCTGTAGGTTTGTGTACTTAGGAATGATATGGAAAGATAGATTAGATTGAGAGATTTGTTAAAACCCTAGTTTGAACAAGCCTCAAACCCTAATTATAATGCAATCAGGTACAGATAGACAAAATGCTATAGGAAACCGTACATGAAGATGCTCAGAGATGATCAGAAACATACCAAGAATTGAGTTTCTAGAAATGGAAACTTTGCGGGCTACAGAGTGGGCACCCAAGTCCAGTAGGGTAATTTTTCTGTAGATTCAGAGCAGAGAGATGTGTCAGATTGTGTTTAGATCTTGAGTTCAGGGCCAAGCTTGTCGGGAGGACTACAGGGAGGAATATCAGTAAATTTCTTCAAGACCCTGAATCCTTATCCTTTAAGTTATTTCTCTGCATTTGCACTTTCCCAACTCCCGCACCTGTAACCTACAATCACAAAGAGAGGGGTTTGGGGGTTGTGGTGTTTAGAAGCTTGCCTCAGACAAGATCCTAAAGGACATTCAAGTCTTTGAACACTGTTGTTAGATAGAGTGTGTGGCCAAGGAGGGTAGAGGCCAAATCAAATGATGAATTGAAATGATTGAAACATAAATTGATGTCACATTAGAGGTGAAACCCTCATGGAGATGAAGAGCCTTCAAATCATGAGGAGATGGATTGATGAAGCCAAATCTGCAACAAATAAACACGATAACAACACAATTCTACTCTAAAACACAATGGAGTCCTTTGAATGCTCTTTGCTTAATCCCACAAGTTCACATTATCCATCTAAGTGTAAAATGAAGTCTTAAACTTACTTATATATGCTTTTCCAGTAACATTCATAATTTAAATTGAAGAGGTCGACAGAGGGAAACCTTTTGAGAGGGCCCAAGCTGACATACAATTAATTTTATCCCAATAAATTAGGCTAGACTTAGGCATGGGTGCCCAAGTCCCAAGGCCCTAATTTGGTCTTGATTAAGGTTTAGGATGAGCCCCTAAGTCCCATTTGACATGGGTTTTGAGGGAAATTGCTCTAGGATAAGTATTTATCTTGCTCTGGGAAATTGGGGGACCTAGGAGCTAAACTAGGAGGTAAAAAGGCATGAGGTCACTTTTTACTCCATAACACAACTACAACTTGGACCTACATTCAATTTTGTAGTCCTTTGTCACTCAAGTATTTTGAATATCTGAAACTCAATATACCTTAGTTTTGAAATATTTAAGTATTTCCATTATTTGTGCCTCATACCATGTTTATCTAGTAGTGAGTGTTGTATGTGATTATGTATTGATGTTTACAATATCTTAAATCAAATGTTAATTGATATTTCTCTTCTTTTTTGTGATGATACCTTGCATTTTTTGCTAATAAGATGGCAGCAACAGCTCTAGTCATTCCTAGTCTCTATTATGGCTAAAGAAACTTGCCAGATCTACAGTCTAATAAGCCCTAATGTATCTGGCACAAGGATGCCACGTGTTATAAGGCTCAATTTGTGGAGGGGGTCTGGTAGGAGAAGAAAGAAGTATGTTGTTAGGAAAGGCAGATTTGATGTGGCAACCTTGTTGAAAGGGTAGAGTGTTGTTGGCGGTGGTGATTTTGACGTAAAGCAGTTTAAGAGGGATTTTGAGGAGAGATTTAAGCTTCATCTTACTGATCTATTTGATCATAAGACAATGCATATCATATTTTGCATCAAGAGCAGGTATATTTTTTGGTTGAAAATTTGATATATTTTAGGTTCCCTTTTACATATTTATTCTTGTCCCAATTTCATTATGAATTATTTTAGCCACCCAATTACAAAATAATTACTTTTACCTTTCACGAGGTTACATGCCTCCTCTAAAATGGTGCAGGTCAAACTTGGATCGCTTTCTTAAGATATGTAAGTATGGGTTATAGGGAAATATACTCTATAATCATTACATCACAACCTCACCATATGTCTACTAGAGTAATGGGTTGCCTTATTCTTGTCTATATTACAGTTACACCAAAATCCCACGACATCGCCATTTAGGCATTCTAGAAATGGCATAATCCCTCCTTCATAACATATACTCCACATCATGGAGTCAACCTTAAACTCTACACAAGAGGAAGGCTCAGTTCGGACCTTGTCGCCACCCATAGTCATAAACCTCACAATCTAGCAGGGGAAATCACACAGCATAAACTTAGGCTCCCAGAAAAAATGTAGGTCCTCTTTGAATTGTCTAGAAACAATGATATGTCGATCATCATTAATCCTACTCTCAAGGTTGCTCAAACCCCCATACTTGTCCTTCAAATCACCTTCATATTTTGAATCATAATTGCTATCAATATGGAACTTGTGTTGGCTTACAATAGACAGACGAGCCACTGGGATATGATGTGACCCCTTCCTTGAGCTAAGCAACTGCCCGAGGTACTCGCTGAGCTATCTTTTGCTTATGTGGAAGTCCCTAATCCTTATGGGATGAACATACGTCATATCAGCCAAGATGGCAATAGCCTTCTCATGTCTTCTCTCATGGATAAGGTTGCTCATGAGAACATAGATTAGAATATAAAAATATTCATAACAAAGATGCTTCGGGGTAGCCATTAGTTAATATAAGGTTGGGCTTCCTTTTAGAGATAATTCCTAATTATGGGTGGCAGATTTAGGGTATTCCTCCAACATCTTATAGGAAAGAGATTGCTCCCAATATTGGCCATGGCATCCACAACTTGGTTTCCTTCCCTATAAACATGTTTAACCTCAAATCCCTCAAAGCTAAGAATAACTTTTTTAATATCCTGAATGATATCTTCAATCTGTCAGCCCACCTTGGCTCTTTCCTTGACAACATCCATAATAAGTTTGGAGTCCCCTTCAACAAGAAGGTTTTTGATACCAATAGCAAGGGAAACCTTAAGGCCCTAGAGAAGGGTCATTGCCTCAGAAACATTGTTTGTATTTTCACCCAAACCCCCTGCATAAGCCACAACAAGCTCTCCCTTAACTGATCTAAGGACTCCTCCACTAGCCAAGCATAGATTCCCTTTAACAGCACCATCAAAATTGAGCTTCGTCTAACTAGCAGCAGGGGGGCCACTTGGTATTGGAACGTCCTATCCTTTTAGAATCATCCATCTTGTATTTGTTAGCTAGGACACTCCATTGGCTTATAATACTAGCTTCAAGCTTACTGGGGGGATGTTTGGCAGCTTTCAGAGTGTTGTTAGAGAGATTTTCCTGCAAAAGTTTAGCAAACATGCAAAAGACCTCCTTAGGAGATTTATTCTTTTCCTTGAACAACCTATTATTCCTTCCTTTCCAGACACTCCAGGCTACAATGGGGGGAACCTGAGCCCATATTTCTTTGCAAATAGGATGGGTGAATGGGGGCCTTCAGCACCTTATGAAAGCAGATAAATCAAAATTCATGCTCCAAGAGATTCCCAGATTTTGTATAGCTAAATTCTAGACTTCCCAGAAGAAATCACAATGCAGCAGCAGGTGGGGAATAGTTTCTTCATCTTTTATACAGAGAGCACAGTGCTTAGGGATTTGAAATCCTCTGAACTAAATATTGTCAATAGTTAAAATCTTGTTTTGCATAGCGAGCCACCAAAAGTGGTTAATTTTAGGAATAATGTTATGGTTCCAGACTCTTCTCCAAAGGTAGGGTCCTCATTTGGCTCCATAAACAGGTTATAATTAGCAGATCTGATTGTAAAAATCCATGTCTTATCCTTAGCCCATAATAGCTTATCCTTCTAGGGGAATATGGGGATCCTGCAATCTCGAAGGGAGAGTTGCACCTCTTCAACAATCTATTTAAGGTCATTCTGATCTTGGCAGCAGTCTGACAGTTGTTTCCAACCACTTTTGCTAGGAAGAAGATAATCGACAACCAATTTCCCAAAGAAAGTAACAACCCTGTCAGCCAATCCTTGAACATTCTGATTCCTACAAAGAGGGGGCCCTTTAAGCCAACTATCTTCTCAAAACTTGATAGTTCTACCATCTCCCAGTTTCCACTTTATACCTTGTAGCAGTAAGGTCTTTTTTTTAACACATTGTTCCAAATCACAGAACCCCGAGGTAAACCAATGGTGTGTAGGAAGTCATTAGAGTTTAGGTTGGACAAGTACTTGGCCCTCATAATATTGCTCCAATCCTTGCTCCCACATAGGAAATTCTACCCAATCTTAGCTAGGAGAGATTTGTTGATCAGGTTGATTTTTCTGATTCTGAGGCCTCCTTGTAATTTGGGTCAACAAATACATAATTGTTATGGTAATATGATAAAACTTGTTTTTCTAATAAAAAGGAAATTAGGTACCCTACCAAAGACTCATATTTGATATTTTTTTGAAGGAGCAATATCCACAAGTGCAAAGTTATGAGTTTCATTCCTACTCATTTGGACTTTAAGTTTAGTTCTGTGAAACTTATAGTTATAATATTCTTTCTCACTAGCCAAGTTCTCTAAAGGAAAGCTAGCAGAGTCAAACTAAGTTATTGTCAAGTTGTATACTAATAATTAAATTGACATAAAAACTGATTATGAAATTTATAGGTAAATTCAAATGGATGGTTTGAGTTGGCATTAAATCAAATCTTGATAGGTACAATGTATAGTACCAAGCAACTGCAGAAAAGAGTGATGGTACTTAAGGTGGGCTATCATCATTTACAAAGAATTTTCACCTTGATCAATGTGTGGATACCCTATTTGTAGAGCTCCTAGGTGTTTTTGGGTGGTTACTGCACTGAAGATCCTAGAACAGATAGAGTAGTAAGTCATGTTTGTTCCCAACAACTTTGTGTAGTTATTGCCAATTGTTTCTCTGATTTTTGGTCCAAGTCAACTCTTGACAGTCCTCTTTCTTGAGTCATTTCCAATCCCAATTCATGTGACTATGCTAGAATCCTTTCTAAAACTCAAATCTAGTTAGAACCATGCTAGGAAAATTTGTTCTTTAGCCTACAATTTCCAAGAATCATATAAATATGTATTTATGTTTTAGACTGCAACATGAAGAGAACACACTCTCTTGCACTGGGGGATTCACAGTGTTTTTATGTTGTCAAAAGACCCTTTTACTACTATATGCCTCAAAACAAATGTAAAATAGTCAATGTATTGGCCACAACAAATAGTGACTTCCCATATTGTGATAGACATGTAAGTTAAATCCAGTCAACCATTCCCCAAATTGTGTTAAAAGTGGGCCAATAGTTTTTTTACTTTGAGTTTAGGGTTTAAACACTCCATTTTACTAAATAGGTTCACATATTCAAGTCAATTAGGAATAGTAGAGATTGTATTTAAAAATTGTAAAGAAAAATAAAAGAATAAGGAATGTACTAATTAAGGAGCATTGTTTGAAGTAAATAAGTTACCATCCAATAAGAATAACAAACCAGAAGCATGCACCATCAACAATGGAGACCAAGAATTTGAAAGGGGGAAAAAGCAAAGAAATTCCCCTATTATTATGAAAGAAGCATAAGCCTAAGAATACATTGTAGAGAGAGAGAGAGAGAGAGAGAGAGAGAGAGAGAGAGAGAGAGAGAGAGATCCAAACTTACTCACCTTGAAAGAAGAAGAGAAGAACCTCAAATAAATAAAGGTGAGAGAGAGGAGTTGCATGTAACTCCCATAGTCTACACATGCCACATTTCATAATGTGTGTGTGCAAAGTGTCATAATCCTCACAATGAGGATACTAAAGTTTAAATATTCCTCCAAGAGGAATATGAACGTGAGTCATCCTCACACATGTGTGAGGATACTCAAATAAAATAAAATACTTTGTATTATAAATACAAGTATTTAAAATATGAAATTAATAAATAACCTTTACTAAAGTAAAGATTAAATAACCTTTACCAAGTAAAGTTTAACATTCTAACATCCTCCCTTAAGCTTTACTTGGGGAGATTACATCAAATCCATCAATGGGATGATTACAACATATACATCAATGGGATGAAAGCCTTGAGTTTTACAATGATGAACATCATATATCTTGACAAAGAGGCTTGAAGAGAAGCCTACGATCCTTTGAGATAGAGCCAAGTCTTTAAGTAATCTTCTTAACCATAGTGCTTGTATAGATGTATTTGGACAACCTTTATATTGAGCTCCTGTAGAGCCAAAAGAAGTGGATTGTTGGTTCTTGTTATTCCCCGATATTGAACTTGATTCAACAATGAAATAATAACCACAAATGGATCTCCCATAATTGGAATCATCTCCTAAGTCTGAATTAGTATAACCAAAAAATTGATAAATTTGTGAGAGAAATGAGCAATTTAATTATTGAAAGAAGAAAATATATATACATATGAAAGTGGTTTGAATAACCACTTAGTCGATCATACCCAACCAACTACCCAACTATAACTATGAAATAGTTATTAGTTGGGATATACAAATGATGTAATAGTGAAAAATATAAATGTTTTAACACCCCCTTATTACATCATATGCCCAAGAGAAGAAAGCATGAAAGTCCAGAAAGCTTCAAACTTCACTGCTACAAGTGATTTTGTAAATATGTCAGCATCTTTCTCTTGAGTTGAACAAAACTGGAGTTGAATATTGTGTTGTTGAACATGCTCACAAGTATAATGGCACTGAACCTCAATGTTCTTGGTACGCTCATGAAAGACTAGATTGTGAACAAGCTTCAACACACTCTAATTGTCACAGAACAAAATGGTAGGACCTGTATTAGGAACACCTATACCTGTCAAAATGCGACATAACCATATCACCTCATAGACAACCCCCCTGCAATGTGATATTCTACCTCTATGGAAGAGCGAGCAATAGTGGTTTACTTTTTTCTCCCCCAAGAAATCAGACTAGATCCCAAAAAGAAAATGAATCCTGAAGTAGACTTCCTGTCATCTACTAAACTTTCATAGTCTGCATATGTGTATCCACATAATGAAAAATCTACATTCTACTTGTATTCTAGGCCATATGCCATTGTACCATAGATGTATCTCAAAACCCTCTTTGCTACCTTCCAATGAACAACCTTAGGTTCTTGTATGAACCTAGAAAGATAGCTGACAACATAGTTGATATCTAGCCTGGTATATGTCAAGTAGATGAGACTCCCAATCAATTGTCGATAAAGAGTAGAATTCACCTGATCAGATGGATTGAGGTAGGAAAGTTGCAAACTTGTCTCCATGGGAATCAACATCGGTTTGTAATCTTCCATGTGGAACCTCTCAAGCAATGTCTTGGCATACTTCATCTAAGAAACATAGATCCAATTATTTTGTTGTCATACTTCAAACCCAAGACAATAATGCAAGAGCCCGAGATCTGTCATGTCAAATGATCATTTGAGATCATTCTTTGTTGCATCAATCATCTGTGGAGAACTCCCCATGATGACCATATTGTCTACATAAACAATCAAAATGACAATCTCCCCCCTTGTTCCTTGAGGTGGAGATTGGGATCATATGGATTCCTAGTGAATCCATGATTAAGGAGATGCTCATCAATCTTTATGTACCAAGCTCAAGGTGCCTATTTAAGACCATAGAGGAATTTGATGAGTCTGCATACATTGTGTTGCTGGCCAGGTGTAGTGTATCCCTCTGGTTGAGTTATGTAGACTTATTCCATGAGATCCCCATTAAGAAAGGTGCTCTTGACATCCATCTAGTGAATTTTCCACCCAAACTGCACTACCATAGCCAATACCATATGAATAGTCTGTTGGTTTTAGGACAAACAACTGAGAGGGGGGATGAATCAATTATCACAAAAACTTTATTTTCTTTAAACACTTAAATCTTTCTTATATTTCAACAGCATAATAATGATTCAATCATGGAAGCACAATGCAATAACTTAAGAGCAGAAACACATTAACACATATGACACCAAGGTTTTAACGTGGAAAACCCGGTTAAGGGAAAAACCACGGGGTGACTAACCTAAGATTGTATTCTCTATTAAAAGAATAAGAAGAACAAAATAGCACATGCCAATTAGGGCTCACTGCTTGAGCACACTGCTCACAAGAGGCCCACTGCCTACAAGAGACACACTATCTATAGAATAATATAAATATTACATACTTGAACTGGAGTTTAGCATCTTCACCATGCTTGAAACAGTTCCATTTAAGCTCAACACTTATGCTCTATTTTTTGCTCTTCTCCTCTCTACCACTCTCTCATCCTCATCTCCATACTTTGAAATGACTTCACAAATCTCATTTATACAAGACATCAACTTCAGGATAATCATCCAAGTTGGCACAATACATACTTTATTTTATTACAGAGCAATTACACAAATACAACTTGACTTATTACAAAACTTCATGTGTATCACCACACTATCGGCCGCACATATCTGGGACTTCAATCTTCTTTGATGAACACGCCAAGCTTCGCAGAACATCTTCAAGATCATCTGCAAGATGTATAAAACATCCAATCAGCCAAGATTAGGAAGAACACCATCACCTGAGAGTAAATCTTCAATTATGAGCTCAATCTTCAATGCGAACCGTCAACAAGAACTAGACACAATCTAGAGACCCCCACAAGCTTGCCTGAATCACCAAGAACATCCATACCACTTTTGCTTACTGAAATCATTTGCATCTTCATCTAGAACCTCAAGAACACAGTTTGTCATCACTGTCACATTAGAATAAATGCTTAGGGACCTCCAGACCACGAACCAATTGAGTTGTCAATTCATATTGGCTTCCTAAACATTCCACCAAATCTGTAGAACAAGATATTGTATTTCTGGATCTCACCGGACCTATTTGTGTCACTCTGTCACCTCTGAACAGCTGCCAGAACTGGTTTTACTCATATGGCCATAACTTCTCCAAATCTTCATGTGGACCTCTTAAATCTTGACTGGATCATCTTTAGACATATATCTACAAACCCTTTGATGTGCATTCTCTGATCCTCATCTAGCTGGGATTTTCACTTCATAGAGCTTCACTGTCTTCACTATTCTTCTCTATTTCTGATAGGACTAATTTTCTCAATATCCTCAGCACACAGTTCATCCAATCCTTGACATCAATGCAACAGGAGTATGTTGATATTAATGACAACACCGGTTAGGCCCCTACTTGCAACAATCTCCCCCTTTGTCATTGATGGCAACATATGATGTGAAAAATTATTTTAACCATCAAGACAAGAAATTCTCCTCACTGACTGATATAGCTCCCCCTATCAACAACAACCATTCACATGTCTTCTCTTCCTTTACTACTCCCCCTTTGATCAACAACCACTTTTTGTTTTTCACATGTCTTCTCTCCCCCTTTGACATCAATGGCAAAGGGCACATACTTGCATCAATCTTCTGAATCATATAGACTACTCCCCCTGAGTAGCAGCTTCCTATCATTAATCCAGACCACAAGATATGACTGTGAGATCCACCGAACTAATGCACATCAGTGCATCTTAATTTAGAATCGGAGGGGTAATAACCCCTAGCTTCTCCCTGAGATACTCAAAAGAGTCCTTAGGTAGAGGTTTAGTAAAAATGTTTGCAATCTAATCCTTTGAGGGTACAAACTCCAATCTGACTTCATTCTTGTTCACCTGCTCTCTCAAAAAATGAAACTTGATAGATATATGTTTTGTCTTTGAATGCAACACCGGATTTTTTGATATATTTATTGCACTTGAGTTATCACAGAAGATTGTGATAGGTTCCTCATATTCCACTCTAATGTCTCTTAACATTTGCTTCATCCACAATACTTGAGTGCAACTACCTGCTACTACAATATATTCTGCTTCTGCAGTGGACAGAGATATTGCCTCTTATTTCTTGCTCAGCCAAGAAGCCAATCTTTTCCCCAAAAAGAATGCACCACCACTGGTACTCTTCTAGTCATCCACATCTCCTACCCAATCAGCATCTGTATATGCATGAAGAGAGAAATCATGATCCCTAGGATACCATAAACCATACTCAACTATTCCCTTTAGATATCTAAGAATTCTCTTGATTGCCATGACATGATATTCTCTAGGATCAGCTTGGAATCTGGCAACAAGACCAACAGCATTCATAATGTCAGGTCTAGTTTGAGAAAGATACAGTAGTCCTCCAATCATTGACCTGTACTTTTTCTGATCAGCCTTAGGAGATTCATCATCTTTGCTTAGTTTATATCCAGTTGCCATGGGAGTATTCATTGGTTTTGAATCTTCCATCCCAAATTTCTTCAACAATTCTTTCACATATTTGGTCTGTGATATGAAGATTCCTTTCTTTGTTTGAGTGATTTGTAGACCCAAGAAGAAATTCATTTCCCCAAACATAGACATCTCAAATTCACTTTTCATTTGATTTGCAAAAGTCTTCCACATACTATTTCTTCCTCCAAAAATGATATCATCAACAAATACTTCAACAATCAAGATATTTTCATGATCAATCTTGAAGTACAAGTTACTGTCAGCAGTACCTTTGTTGAAACCAATCTTCAAAAGATGTTTATCCAGTCTTTCATACCAGGCCCTTGGAGCTTGTTTGAATCCATACAGTGCTTTCTTCAACTTGCAGACCATATCACCATGATCAGACAATTGAAATCCATCTGATTGCTCAATGTATACTTCTTCTTCCAAGTCACCATTCAGGAAGGCAGACTTGACATCCATCTGATATACTTTGAAATCCTTGAGGGCAGAAAAAGCAAGAAATAATCTAACTGCTTCAATTCTTGCCACCAAAGCAAAAGTTTCTTCAAAATCAACTCCTTCTACTTGAGAATAACCCTTGCAGACCAATCTGGCTTTGTTTCTGACTACTTCACCGTCTTCATTCAGTTTATTCCGGAAGACCCATTTGGTTCCAATCACATTTTTGTTTCTAGGTCTGGGAACAAGATCCCAAGTGTGATTTTTCTTAATCTGCATCAACTCTTCCTCCATTGCTTTGGCCCATCTTTCATCATTGCATGCTTCACTTACTATTTTTGGTTCAATCTTTGAAATCAGATAATACTTCTCTGAATCTTGAGCAATCTTTCATCTTGTTTGAACACCTTTGCTTCTATCACCTATGATCTAGTGTTCAGAATGATTCAGTCTTACATACCTGGGAGTTTTGGGAATTTCTTGCATTTCTATTTCTTAGACAGGTTCATTTAAGCTTATCTCTTCTTCCTGTATTTCAGGATTCTCCGGATCAGTCTAGATCTGAATTTTAGAAGGGGCTTGAACTTCTTGGACCAAAACATCATTCTGATCATCTTCTTCATATTCACAAAACCTTGAGGGTTTTTCAATGCCTTCATCAACCTTCACATTTGTACTTTCTATATTCTTTCTTAATCTCTTGTTATAACACCGATATGCTTTGCTTTGAGTAGAATTGTTGTCATATTTTTGCCTAGCCCCAAAATATTCATGTCCCCCTCTTTCTATCAAAGAGATCTAATCAGAGAAAGCCTAAATAGAAAGAGGAAAGTCTTAAATCCTACATTTCCCCATACTGTGCCTTGCAAAATTTCCCAAAATCTCACCTTGAAAATCCTTTCCAAAAACCCAGAAAAACCCAGAAACCCTTTGTCTTCAAGTGCCTTCCATTGTAGGGATTTTTTAGTTTCATGCTTAGTCTCTTTGTATGTATCTTTGTATGCATTTTTTTATGTATATTCGCATATACATTTGCTGATGTATGTGCATATACAAAGGCAGATACAAGAGAGAGATACAAGGGATTTTTAGCGAGATAGGCCTTATCGGCAGCTTAGTTTGGGGTCTCCCCAACGGTCTGATGTATTTGCATATACAAAGGTGGGATACAAAAGTGAATGTGCATCAGGTTATCTTTGTATATGCAATTGCATATACAAATGCATATACAAGGCACTATACAAGGGGGAGATACAAAAGGTGTGTCTGTTTTTTGTATGTATATGCAATTGTATCTTTGCATATACAAATCCTATATACAATGGCATATACAATCCTAAGATACAATCCCAGACCCAAAAGAATATGTAATTTGGTTTAGAAAGAAAGATGCGGTTATATGCATCTTTGTATGTATAAGCAAAAGTCAGATGCAATGTTTGTATGTACAAGCGATTGTATGTAGTTTTGTTTGTATTTTCGCATTGTATATGCGACATACAAAGGGCAGATACAAGGTCATATACAAAGTCACATGCAAAGGTCAGATGCAATGTTTGTATGTACAAGCAATTGTATACAGTTTTGTTTGTATATTCACATTGTATATGCGATATGCAAAAGGTGATGCAAAAAGAAATACATACAATCTAGACGCGAATGAAGAATCAAATGTGGTAGATAATCCATTGGGGTCCGCAGTTGTATATCGCATGTACAAGGTCAAAAAGGTGCAACATACAAGAAGATAAGATATAAGGCCGGACCCGATGTTAATTTCAATTTGCTTCATAAAAATGTTGGGGTCCACCTATTGTATGTATATGCGATTGTATCATCCCATATACAATCCTATATACAATTGCATATACAAAGGTTAGATACAACGTGGATATACAATGCGGACCCAACTAGGAAATTAAATTTGGCAAACTCAGTGGTGGGATCCATAGTTGTATGTTGAAATGCATGTATATGCCAATATGCAAAAAGGCAAAGATACAAGGCCGGACCTATTCTAAAGTTCCATTCTGGTTGATAATCCATTAAGGTCCACCTATTGTATGTACATCCGATTGTATCTCCTATATACAATTGCGATGTACAAAGACACATACAAAGGATTTTCAGTGAGACAGGCCTTATAGGCAGCTCAGTTTGAGGTCTCTTCAATGGCCGATAAAGATGCAAATGTTTAGCGATGGGTCCCAGGTTCAGCTCAGCGGCCAATTAGATTGTACCACGTGTCAGGTTGATTTAGATGGCGATTCAGGTCGCATATACAATGGCCGTTACAAGATGAAATACACATCGATGAGGCGCTTTCTGAGGTCTCCCCGACAGCCCGATATATACAAAAGTTATATATGCACAAAAGTGAAGGAGATTTTTTATGTTGCACAAAGTAAACCTAAAAGTGCATGTGCAATTGTATATACAATTGCAAGATACAATAGTAGACAACATGCAGATGCAAAGCGATATACAGATGCAAGATGCAGTTGACTGTAACTTTGACCACCCATATCTCCTTCATCCTGAGGAATTTCTACATGCTCCAAAAGGCAAATGTGCTTGTTTTTGCCTCCTCTTTCATCTATTAGGCTTTGAGGAGGATATCTTCACTTTCAGAATTTGATGCAAATCTGCAGGCTCGATCGACTAGACGTTTCAGCGACTGATTTGGCTTATGCAGGGGCTGTTATTGTTGCATTTATTTCAGTTGGTAGGCTTTGCAGGTGGATTCATGGCAGATGGCTTCACTCTTCAATGCGTATGGGCTCTATGTCTTGCTAGCAGATCTTCATGTGTTTGGCGATGACTTTGGGGTTCTTCTCTTTAATGTCCTGTCCTATCTTGCATTCGGTGAGATAGACCTTATCAGCAGCTTAGTTTGAGGTCTCTCCGATGGCCGATAAAGATGCAAATATTCAGCGATGGGTCCCAAGTTCATCTCAACGGCCAATCAGATTGTGCCATGTGTCAGGCTGATTCAGATGGCAATTCAGGTCGCATATACAATGGCCGTTACAAGATGAAATACACATCGGTGAGGTGCTTTATGAGGTCTCCCCGACAACCTGATATATATAAAAGTTGTATATGCAGAAAAGCGAAGGAGATTTTGTATGTTGCACTAAGTAAACCTAAAAGTGCATGTGCAATTGTATATACAATTGCAAGATACAACAGTATACAACATGCAGATGCAAAGCGATATATAGATGCAAGATGCAGTTGACCATAACTTTGACCGCCCATATCTCCTTCATCCTAAGGAATTTCTGCACACTCCAAAAGGCAAATGTGCTTATTTTTGCCTCCTCTTTCATCTGGCAAGCTTTGAGGAGGATATCTTTGTTGGGAATTAAGGTGTCTCAACCTTGGCAATTCTCTACATTTGTAATGTTTCTATTTATTACTCAATTGCCTATGTTGTAAATAATTGAAAATTCCACTTTGTCATATTGTGGGATGTGGCACGGTGATGTGTCAATCCTACATGGATTATGACAACTTGTTATTTTGTCCTCACATAAGGAGATAGGCATCTCACTTACTGGTAAGAATATTCTGCCATGTGTCGGCATCTTCTATGTTGTGTAAGGAATGTTTGACTGAAACAGTTATGACGGATTCCTATAACAAATCTATGACATGTAAGAGTCGAGAATAGAAGGTTGTAAGACAGGTAATGACATGTGTCATGTAGCATCTTTGAATGAGGCATATTTGGGCACCCCAAGGTGGAATATGATGTGTTGTAAGAGAATATGCTATTTATAGCATGTGTATGACAGATTCTCTTACAACTGTAAGTTGTAACCGCTATGACAGATTCTATGACGGTCGTAAGTGTCGTAAGAGCATCTGTCATAGCCCATTTTGGAAATAGGCAACCTCTTTGGGATGGGAGCTATGGACAAGTATCAGACACATTCTACAATGTTGACCAAGTGTCCCTAGGTGTGGGTTTTGGTCCAAGATGCCATATTGGACACCCATTCCAAGATAGGTCCAATATTGCCTTGTATTTTCTTTATATATAGGTGCTTGGAGATGGAGTTTGTATCACAGGTTTACAGGTACTGTTATGCTGCCGAATTGACTCCAGACATGAGTGCCGAAGACCATTGAAGCTTGCATTACAAGTGTATTGTAAACATTCTTTCAGATTTGTTAATACATTGTGCAGGTTTTTGAGTGGGGTTTTTCACCTGATAAGGGTTTTCCCCACCGTAAATCTTTGTCTCTCTTCTTCAGTCTACTTTCTAGTTCTTGTGTTTTGTTGCAATATCTCATGTTAATGGTTTAACATTGCTGTAATAGTTAGGATAAAGTTAAATTTGCATAGCCCTCTCCTTAATAGATTAGTGTAGGAAGCATTTTCTGCACACCTAGCTTCCTTTCAATCTTCACTTTCAGAATTTGATGCAAATCTGCAGGCTTGATCGACTGGACATTTTAGCAACTAATTTGGCTTATAAAGGGGCTATTATTGTTGCATTTATTTCAGTTGGTAGGCTTTGCAGGTGGATTCATGGAAGATGGCTTCACTCTTTAAAGCGTATGGGCTCTGTGTCTTGCTAGCAGATCTTCATGTGTTTGGCGATGACTTTGGGGCTCTTCTCTTTAATGCCCTATCCTATCTTGCATTTGGGAAACCATTTTCTAATGGTTATAGACCTGCCAGTGACATGGTTCCTGTCCTTTCACCATGCCCCTACCTTTGCATCCTTGTTCCTGCATTGATGAATACATTCTGCATTTCTGGGATCCTATGCAACTATTTTTCACATCCCCAGCATAGGAATTTGATATAAATGACATTGTAGCTTCAGTTTAGTAGAGGATGTTTTTATTTTGGGCTGTTATGCTACCAATTTTTTGGTAGTCAGACCTCTTAGTGTAATTGCAGGGTATGGGAATGTGACTCACTATGCCTGAATCTGGCCTTTGTTGTCTTCCTTTTATCCACCAAATGAATGTGATTAGCTATACTGTGTCTACTTCTACTATTGAATATTATGTAATGTAATGGTTTCTGGCCTTCATGATTAATATATGCATGACTTCTTGCCTCTCTTGTGTCCCTAATTTCTATGTTTTAATTAGGGTTATAGTCTGTTCTGTGAGTAAAATGGCTCCTCTGTAGGTTTCACCTTCATACCGAAGCCTCAATCAATCTCATAAGTCTATGTGAACCCCCTTCATCATTGAAATCATTGTTGTGTCTACACCAAGATCACCATCACTCAATGAATCTGGTGCATCACCCTTATTTTAAAGTTTTCCAGTTTTATCTTTCATTTTAAAAGCATTCCTTCTCCTTTTTCCTCTGCCAATCCAGTAGATTTTAGGTGATAACCAACTAGGAAGCCAGCCTTCTTCAGAGGTTCTTTCCAACTCAGGTGACCCATAGACCTAGAAAGATCCCATGTTTCTCCAGATTACCAAGTTTTACAACTCCGCAAGGGTGCAAATCTGAGAGATAACAAGAGTAACCCAAGAATATTCCTTCATCACTTCTAGCATCAAATTTTCCAAGGTCTTCATCTCTTTTAATGTAACATTTTTTACCAAAGACTCTGAAATACTTCATGGTAGGAGTGATGCCAAACTAGAGTTCACAAGGGGTCTTACCAGTATTGCTTCTGATTTGTACTCGATTAAGAGTATAGACAGCAATGCTTACAGCTTCTCTCCAGTAGATCTAAGGGACATTTGCTTCCATCATCATGGTTCTAGATGCTTCCTGGATGGTCTGGTTCTTTCTCTCCACTACTCCATTTTGTTGTGGGGTCCTTGGAGCAGATAACTATCTTTTTATCCCATGTTTCTCACAGAATTCTATGAACTCTCTGGATGTAAATTCTCCACCTCTATCAGACATAAGACATTTTATGTTTAACCTAGTTTCATTCTCTACCATAGCCTTGAATATTTTGAATTTCTCAAGAGCCTCAGATTTCTCTTTTAGGAAAGTCACCCACATCATCTGGGAATGATCATCAATTAGTAACATGAAATATCTATCACCTTGCAAACTCCTGATTCTTGCCAGTCCACATAGATCAGTATGTACTAAGTCCAATAATCTGATAGAAGATTGTTCCTTACTTTTGAATGTGACTCTACTCTACTTACCCAACTGACATTCTTTGTACAAACTGTTAGTAGGTTTCACTAGTCTTGGAAGATCTCTTACAGCCTGAGTGTTGCTTATCTTGATGATATTATCAAAATTTACATGACACATTCTCCTATGCCACAACCAACTCTGATCAATTTGAACAAATTAATAAATTTTTCCAGTACCAACCAAGTGGAAGATGTTACCTTTTGTTTGAGTACCGGATGCAACCTCAGTTCCAGAACTTTCAAAAATCTTACATTTTCCATTTTTGAATCAGAGATCATAGCCTTTGTCCACCAACTACCCAACACTGAGAAGATTGTGCTTTACACCTTCAACATACAGTACATCATTGGTTTTGTTCTTTCCATCAAAAGAAATAGTTCCTCAACCTCTGATTCTGCCAACAGAATTATCACCAAATTTTACAACTCCTTCATATCTTTCCAGATCTATGAACTTGTTTTTGTCACCAGTCATATGGTGGGAGCATCCACTGTCAATGACCCATTCATCCTTTTCTTCAACTTGAGCAGCCAGAGCTCTTTCTACCTGTTTATGATTGACAGATTCAGTGGGCATTGGATCTTCTTCCTTGATGGCAATAAACACCCAATCACTTCCAGATTTTATTCCTGCCTCTGATTCATCATCTGTTACTCCTTCATCATCATCATCTTCATGAACATAGTAACATTTCTTTTGGAATCTTGATCTATTTGGAATTGTCCTTGAAAATCTTTTCAGACACCTTGAGGCAAAGTGACCAATCTTGTTGCAGTTGAAACATTTGAAGTGCAGTTTTCCTTCATACTTACCAGATCCTCTTGGTAGTATTTTTGCAATAAGGGCTTCAAGTTGAGTAGCTTCTGCCTCATCTTCTTCCAGATCTTTTCTTGCTTTTTCATACCATGATAGTTTCTTTGAGGAGTTCTCGCCTGGATCATACCTTTGTTTGCCTTTTACAAAGGCACTAGCTTTGAATGCAGATTCAGTCTTGGGGGGTGCATCTCCAAACTTAGCCAATTCAACTGCAGCTAATTTTCCAACCAATTGGTCTCTTGTGATATTTGATAAAGATTTGAATTCTTCAATAGCAGCAACCTTGTGTTTGTAAGCAGGAGGTAGGGATCTAAGAACTTTGGCAATAATCTCATCTTCTTCCAAGGTTCCACCAGCACACCTAATGCCACAAACAAGATCATTTACTTTTGGCATAAATGTAGTGATATTTTCATCTTCATTCATCTTCAAGTTTTCAAATTTTCCTTTCAGACTCTGTAGCTTGGCACATTTAACATATTTGTCCCCTTCATGCAAAAGTTCCAGCTTTGACCAAATCTCATATGCAGTTTTTAAATCCATAACATTTGTTAGTTCTAAACCAGATAAGGCACTTAGTAAGGCTTCTTTAGCTTGAAGATTATCTTCAGCATCTCTGATTTCATCTACAGTTGTCAGACCATTCTTTGGAGGAACATACTTCTTTGAAGTTATGGTCCAATATTGCATTCCCATACATTGCAAGTGACATTCCATGCGGCTTTTCCAAAGAGTGTAATTAGTTCCATCAAACCTCAGACTATCCTTCTTATAGGAAGACATCCTGGATCTCCTCAAGCAATTAAGCTCTTTTAGAGGAACTTAGCTCTGATACCAATTGTTGGTTTTAGGACAGACAACTGAGAGGTGGGGTGAATCAGTTGTCACAAAAACTTTCTTTTCTTTAAACACTTAAATCCTTCTTATATTTCAACAGCATAATAATGATTCAATCATGGAAGCACAATGCAATAACTTAAGAGCATAAACATATTAACACATATGACACCAAGGTTTTAACGTGGAAAACCCGGTTTAGGGAAAAACCATGGGGTGACTAACCCAAGATTGTATTCTCTGTTAAAAGAATAAGAAGAACAAAATGGCACATGCCAATTAGGGTTCACTGCCCGAGCACACTACTCACGAGAGGCCCACTGCCTACATGAGATACACTGTCTACAGAATAATATAAATATTACATACTTGAACTGGAGTTTAGCATCTTCACCATGCTTGAAACGGTTCCATTTAATCTCAACACTTCTGCTCTGCTTTTTTCTCTTCTCCTCTCTACCACTCTCTCATCCTCATCTCCATACTATGAAATGACTTCACAAATTTTATTTATACAAGGCATCAACTTTGGGATAATCATCCAAGTCGGCACAATACATACTTTATTTTATTACAGAGCAATTACATAACTGCAACTTGACTTATTACAAAATTGCATACGTATCACCATATTGTTGGCCACACATATCTGGGACTTCAATCTTCTTTGAGGAACAAGCCAAGCTTCGCAGAACATCTTCAAGATCATCCGCAAGATGTGTAAAACATCCGGTCAGCCAAGATTAGGAAGAACACCATCACCTGAGAGTAAATCTTCAATTACAAGCTCAATCTTCAATGCGGACCATCAACAAGAACTGGACACAATCTAGAGACCCCACAAGCTTGCCTGAATCACCAAGAACATCCATACCACTTTTGCTTATTGAAATCATTTGCATCTTCATCCAAAACCTCAAGAACACAATCTGTCATCACTGTCACATTAGAATAAATGCTTGTGGACCTCCAGACCACAAACCAATTGAGTTGTCAATTCATATTGGCTTCCTAAACATTCCACCAAATCCACAGAACAAGATATTGCATTTCTAGATCTCACCGGACCTATTTGTGTCACTCTGTCACCTCTAAATAGCTGCCAGAATCAATTTTACTCATATGGCCATAACTTCTCCAAATCTTCATGCGAACCTCTCAAATCTTGACTGGATCTTTAGACAATATCTACAAACCCTTTGATGTGCATTCTCTGATCTTCATCTAGCTGAGATTTTCACTTCATAGAGCGTCACTGTCTTCACTATTCTTCTCTGTTTCTGATAGGACTAATTTTCTCAATATCCTCAGCACACAGTTCGTCCAAACCTTGACATCAATGCAATAGGAGTATGTTGACATCAATGACAACACCGGTTAGGCCCCTACTTGCAACATAGTCTTGATCTTTGTTGTAAGGGCAAAAGTCTCTTCATAATCAATGTCTTCCTCTTGTGCATAGCTCTTAGCCACAAGTCAGGCCTTATACTTGTCAGTGCTACCATCTACCTTTTATTTGATCCGAAAAACCCATTTGCAACCAATAACCTTCTTCCCTAGTGGAAGATCAACAAGTTCCCATGTATTATTCCTTAGAAGTGCCTGATATTCAAAATCCAAAGAATCTTTCCAAGGTGGTGACTCAAGAGCTTGATGCACTATTTTAGGTTCAAAACTTTGCATGACTGTACACATAAGGGTCGTGTTCACTTATTCACATGACTTGCTACAAGTCTTAGGCCCTATGAAAGATGTGTCAATAATTGCATCATCTTTAGCATCCTTTATGGTGGCTTGATACCACTTAGGAAGCTTCTTGTGTACATGAGATGAAGATTGATGTGATGATAGAGGGGGAAACCATCCAATGGAAACAAAACCTTATTGGGAGTGTCTTCATCAACTTCCTCATCTTCATCAACTTTCTTATGGGTTTGTTTGCAAAAGTTTATATATGTGTATTTTCTATTGTAATAGCTATTTTTCTATGGTAACTAGTCATTTGCAATAAAAAATTAGATTTGGGGTTTATGTGCAAAGTTCTATAATTTTGCTTTGAAATCTTTCAATAAATTTGGCGTAGTTTATGATAATTTTTTGTGATATTATGGATTCTTGGAAAAATTAGATTTATTGTGGTAAATAATATATTTGGGAAATTTCAAGTGGTATCAAAGCATGATCTTTCCACCCTATAGGGTACTAAGTTGTTGATCATGGGAGAGTTCTTCAAATCCCTTTTGAGAAGTTTGGAAAATGATGTTTTAGTTTCCAAAATATTAGTATGGTTTGATGAATATTTTATGAAATGTATAATTTCAAAGGAATCCCTCACTTTCTATGAATATGTAGAACTCACGAAGAAAGATTTGCCTAAAGGAGTGGTTTTCAAAACTTTTGAAGAGTACCTTTCAAAGGGAAAATTTGAAGTATCATTTGAAGATTATTAAATGAGAAGAAGAAAAGGAGTTAAGATGGAAAAGGTTGCAAATACCGCAAAACAAGAGGAACAAACAAAAGTTGATATTCAAGATAGATTTGAGTCAAATAAGGAGGAAGAACAAAAATATTGCATTCATCCAAATGAAGGTGAGAATCTCTTGGTTGAAAATTTCAATCCAATTTTTTAAAATCATTTATTTTAGTTTAACAATGGTGAAGATAAAGTTGAGGAAAATAATTTGAAAGAAAAGATGGAACATGGAGATGAATAGATTGTCCTTTAAAAAAATTCAGTAGAAGAGCTTTATGATTCCAAAAATGAAGAAAGAATTATTGCTTTGAACAACCTTAAGTTAGAAGCTTGGAGTCAAACAAATGAATAGGTTGAGATTGTCTCAACAATATCTCTCATGGAAAAGAGGGATATGCACATTGATTTTAGCACCAGAGTAGCACAATGGAAGCATGGTAATGATGAAGAGGATGTTTTCTCAATTGATAACTTAAGGTATGTTGAAGATTCACAAATTTTAGATTTATTACCTCTTCCTATTCCTTTGTAAAAAAATTGTTATCAAGGAGAGCATACAAAAATAGGTGACAGAATAAGGGACACATGCAAAAGTCATTCTTTGTTTCAATTTTCAAAGTATTCTTATACATGGGATCCAGGCATTATTATTGAAGACAAAATTATAGGAGATAGCCAGAAGGAGGTGACCAACTTGAGTTGCCTTAAGCAAGGTCTTAGTAAGCAAAGTTGGAATCTTTTTTATTTTCAAAATTTTGTGACTAAATATACTTTGTTATTTTGGATTTCAAGTTACTCTCAAAATGGAGGATTCATGAATAGAGAGTTACTTCAAAATTATAGCATCCTGAAGGGAAGGATATTGTTTATCCTTTAGAATGAACAAGAGTTTGGTAAAGAATTCTATATCATGGGTCTAGGAGCTGCAATTTTTTTGAGGTTAAAAGATCTTTGGGTGATAGATCTTTCATACTTAATAAGGATCCATATTCTTGGCATGCATTGGAATACAATACTTGTTGCATTTGACAGTCCTGTGGAGGTAATCAACTCATGTTTTGTTGTTTACATTTATAATTTCACACATCCATGTGTAGAAGAGTATGGTAATATAGGAAAAGTTAAGTGGGCAGAAAATTATTTGTTGAGTAAGAGTATGCAAGTTCTGATTTTCCTTGATGAACATCATAGATCTTTATTTACTAATTCACTACTTCCAAAGAAGCAAAGAGGAGTTTCCAAATATATGCTTCTAGGTTCATATTTGGAGTGGAAAATCCAAGATTCCATTGGTTGCAAAAACTCTAAATTTGTCATATATTTTGATTTGGTAATATGCCACTCTCAGTCATCCATTTGTAGGAGGCACTTGAAGTACAAGTTCTTACCCAATAGTTTGATTTTTCGATTCAAGGAGAATTGGGTGAGAAATTTTGGTTTCTATGGTGTTAGTAATATTTTGATTTCCAAAAGGGTTTGGAAAGATGTCTTGGAGAATTTGGAAAGAGCTATTGTTGTGTTTCAATAGCAAGAGTCCTTTAGTAAGACACATTTTTGGGATTTGGGCATCACACTCTTCACTCAAGCTTTGGGAACTCAAGGCATGCTCAAAGAAATTTCAAAAGAAGAGTTGGAAGAAGTTGAAGAGGTAACTAATTCTCTACATGAAGCTAATATTTAATATTTTTCACATGGATCTACTATAGATTGTGGTGCTACAAGAAAGACAATTATTTGGTTTTCGTTACAAAGATTGGAAATCAAGAAACTTGATAACATGAAGTTCAAAGTTTCAGAGGAAATCCTTGCAAGGTGTGATAAGATGTTTAAAATTAGTCTTTCTTTGAAAATATTAAATTTTAAGTGTTCTCATGATATCCATGTGATGGATTACATTGAATGGAGAATCTATTGGGTTTGGTACTATGGGAGTTTGGGGCCACAAAGAGGGGTATTTCAAGTGATGTGAGTAGATAATATTTTCAGGATGTTTTCTTCTTGGTATCTCCTTACCATCTATGAAGGTAAATTTTTTTCCCTCATGTTATATTTTTTTGATGATGCATTTGTCTCTAACATTTTAAATGGGTTTGTGAAGAAATTCAAGTATATTCCAATGCATGATTCTAGGGAATACAACATCTTCAAACAGAATAAGTTGCTGATTTTCTTTGGTGAGCTCAAAGTGCCATGGAATGAATGTTGCTGTTGTATGATCACTCCATTACTATATTTTTTATGCTATAGACCAATCCAAGGGGCTGAAAATGACTACTCACAGGATGAGGTAATGAATGGGTCTAATGTTATGCATTTTCATGATATGTATCTCAACATTGAAGGGGCGAATGGAAGATGCTTTTGCAAAATATGTAAGTCTGTGGTAGAGGAAGTAATGGATGTTATAACAGTCCTAATAGCAGAAAAAATCAAACCCATAACATCACCAAATGTATCAGAAGTCTCACGTACAAGTTGCCCAATGACAGTGCTTTCCTAACTAGAGATCCAAGACACTATTTGATTTGTTGTGGGAGATTGCCTTGTAAGTTTTTTAAGGTGGAAAATATCAAACACATCAGTAAGTCACCTAATATAGTAGAGGATGCAATAAAATTATTTTCTACTTTCATTTTAAAATTACCTTTGGGTGATCAATTTGTTCTAGTTGAACTCGGGAAGCGCATAGATTACCACCAGAAGGGCTTGTGGTTTGCAAAATCAATATCCAAAGTTTGGTGCAATTTGGTATGCTGGTATATAATAACATTTTCTATTCTTCATATGTTCCATTACTGTTCCAAATCAGATCCTAAATTTTCATCAAACATCTTTCAAACAGAGGAAAAATTTGTAGCAGTTTGTGATATATCCTGCAGGGAGTGTCTCCACAAATTCAAGGTAAAGAAGGTACTGGTTTCCAAGATTTGTACCCACTATTATGAAGGATGCATTTTATGTCGTACCCATTCTTTAGGCTGCATAAATCATATTTATATTTTTTATAAGTGTTGCAATAGATTTTGGTTTAGTTTTCTTGGTGACAGTGCATATATACAACTAGAAAGGCAAGTTGTGAAAGTAAGGCTATTGATGCAAAATAAATGGAGACATACTACATATCAATTGATATCATGGATAAGTTATTTATACCTTGGTTATTTTTGCATTAATGTCACTCAGCTCAAGCTCACTACTCTCAGATTTTACAGGACGGATGGAAGATGGACAAAACTGCATTTGGCAAGTTTACCAAATCTTTGTGTGAAGTGGAATAATCTGTTGAAAGTAAGAGCCTAACCGGTGTTGTCATTGATGTCAACATACTCCTATTGCATTAATGATAAGGATTGGATGAACTGTTTACTGAGGATATTGATAAAATTGGTCATATCAGGAACAGTGAAGAACAGTGAAGACAGTAAGGTAAAAGTCCAAGATAAGATGAGGATCAGAGGATGCGGTTTAAAGGGTTTGTAGATATGTGTCTTAAGGTGATCCAATAAATATTTTAGAGGTCCACATGAAGATCTGAAGAAGTTGTGTCCGCTCAAGTAAAAATGGTTCCGACAGGTGTTTAGAGGTGACAGAATGACACAAACATGTCCGGTGAGATCTGGAAATGCATTATCCTATTCTGTGGATTTGAGGGAGTGTTGAGGAAGTCTTTGTGAAGTGTCAAATTGATTAGTTCATGGTTTGAAGGTCCGCAAGCATCTATTCCTTTGTGACAGTGATGACAGACTGTGTTCTTGAGGTTCTGGATGAAGGAGAGAAGGATTTCAGTAAGCAGATGAAGGGTGGATGTTTTTGGTGATTCAAGCAATCTTGTGGAGGTCTTTGGATCGTGTCCAGTTCATGTTGGTGGTCCACATTAGAGTTAGAGCTTGCACTTGAAGAATAACTTCTGGATGATGGTGTTCTTCCTAAAATAGCCAACTGGATGAGTTACACATCTTGCAGATGTTCTTGTAGATGTTTGCCGACTTAGATGATTATTCCTAAGTCGATGTCTTATATAAATAAGGGATTGTAAATTCATTTCAAAGTGAGCCTTATGGAGATGTGAGTGTGGTAGCGAGGAGGAGAGCGAAAGGCAGAGTAGAAGTATTAGACTTAAATGGAACTGATCCAAGCATGGTGAAGATGCTATTCTCCAGTTCATGTATGTGATACTTATTATTTGTAGACAGTGTGTCTCTTGTAGGTAATGAGCCTCTTGTGAGCAGTGTGCTCAGGCAGCGAGCCCTAATTGGCATGTGCCATTTTGTTCTTTCTATTCTTTTAATAGAGAATACAATCTTGGGTTAATCACCCCGTGGTTTTTCCCTTAACCGAGTTTTCCACATCAAAATCTTGGTGTCGTGTGTTAATGTGTTTCTGCTCTTGATTTAATGCATTATGTTTTCATGATTGATTTATCATTATGCTGCTAAATTACAAAGAGGATTTAAGTGTTTAATTAGAAAAGAGTTTTGGACAACTGATTCACCCCCCCTCTTAGTTGTCTGCCCTAAATCTAACAATTGGTATCAGAGCTAAGTTCCTCTAAAAGAGCTTAACCGCTTGAGGAGATCCAGGATGTTGTCCTATAAGAAGGATAGTTCAAAGTTTGATGGAACCAATTTTAATCTTTGAAAAATTTGCATGAAATGTCACTTGCAATGTATGGGAATGCAGTACTAGACCATGGCTTCAACAAAGTATACTCCTCCACAGGGTGGCCCGAAAGCCCCAAATGAAATCACAGATGCTGAAAATAATCTGCAGACTATAGAAGCTCTTCTAAGCGCATTATCTAATTCAAAGCTTTCAAATTTTATTGACCTACCAACTGCTTTTGAGATTTGGGAAAAAATGGAACTTCTTCATGAAGGAGACAAGTATGTTAAATGTGCAAGGCTACAGAGTCTGAAAGGGAAATTTGAAAATCTAAAGATGAGAGAAGATGAAAATATCACTACTTTTATGCCAAGAGTAAATGAGCTTGTTTCTGGAATTAGATGTGCTGGTGGAGTCTTGGATGAAGATGAAATTGTTGGCAAAATTCTCAGATCCCTTCCTGCTTCTTATAAAATCAAGGTTGTTGCCATTGAAGAATTCAGAGCCCATATAGCTGTCACAAGAGATCAATTGGCTGGTAAATTGGCTGCATTTGAAATGACTAAGTTTGGAGATGCCCCTCCCAAGATTAAATCTACATTCAAAGCTAGTGCCTCTATAAAAGGTAAACAAAGGCTTGATCCAGGAGAGAACTCTTCAAGGAAACTATCATGGTATGAAAAAGTAAGAAAAGACCTCAAAGAAGAAGAAGCAGAAACTACTCAACTTGAAGCCCTTATTGCAAAAAGACTGCCAAGAGGATCCGATAAGTATGAAGGAAAATTACCTTTTAAGTGTTTTAACTACAATAAGATTGGTCATTTTGCCTCAAGATGTTTGGAAAGATTTTCAAGGCCAAATCCTAATAGATCAAGGTTCCAAAAGAATTGTTACTATGTGCATGAAGAAGATGATAATGAAGGAGCAACAGATGATGAATCAGAGATAGGAAACAAATCCAGAAGTGATTACGTGTTTATTGCCATCAAGGAAGAAGATCTAATGCCCTCTGAATCTATCAATCATAAAGTTGTAGAAAGAGATTTGGCTGCCCAAATTGAAGAAAAGGATGATTGGGTCATTGACAGTGGATGCTCTCACCATATGACAGGTGACAAAAATAAGTTCATAGATTTGGAAAGGTATGAAGGAGGAGTGGTAAAATTTGGTGATAATTCTGCTGGTAGAATCAGAGGTAGAGGAACTATTTCTTTTGATGGAAGGAACAAAACCGGTAATGTACTGTATGTTGAAGGATTGAAGCACAATCTTCTCAGTGTTGGACAGTTGGTAGACAAAGGCTATGATCTCTGATTCAAGAATGGAAAATGCAAGATCTTTGAAAGTTTCAGAACAAAGATTGCATCCGGTACTCAAACAAAAGGTAATATCTTCCATTTAGTTGGTACTGGTAAAAGTTGTCTGTTTGTGCAAATTGATCAGAGTTGGTTATGACATAGGAGAATGTGTTATGTGAATTTTGATAATATCATCAAGATAAGAAATACTCAGGCAGTAAGAGATCTTCCAAAACTAGTAAAACCTACAAATAGTTTGTGCAAAGAATATCAGTTGGGAAAACAAAACAGAGTCTCATTTAAAAGAAAGGAACAATCTTCTACCGGATTATTAGACTTAATTCGTACTGATCTATGTGGATCAGCAAGAATCAGGAGTGTGTAAGGTGATAGATACTTCATGTTACTAATTGATGACTACTCCCGGATGATGTGGGTAACTTTTCTAAAAGAGAAATCAGAAGCTCTTGAGAAATTCAAAATATTCAAGGCTATGGTAGAGAATGAAACTAGATTAAAATTAAAGTGTCTGAGGTCTGATAGAGGTGGAGAATTCACATCTTGTGAATTCATAGAATTCTGTGAGAAACGTGGAATAAAGAGACAATTGTCTGCTCCTAGGACTCCACAACAGAATGGAGTAGTGGAGAGAAAGAACCAGACCATCCAGGAAGCATCTAGGACAATGATGATGGAAGCAAATGTTCCTCATATCTATTGGAGAGAAGTTGTCAGCACTGCAGTCTATACTCTCAATCGAGTTCAAATCAGAAGCAATACTGGTAAGACTCCTTATGAACTTTGGTTTGGCATCACTCCTACTATGAGGTATTTCAAAGTCTTTGGTAGCAAATGTTACATCAAAAGAGATGAAGATCTAGGCAAGTTTGATGCTAGAAGTGATGAAGGAATATTCTTGGGTTACTCTACTCAAAGCAAAGCATACCGATGTTATAACAAGAGACTGACAAAGATTATAGAAAGTACAAATGTGAAGGTTGATGAAGGAATTGAAAAACCCTCAAGGTTTTATGAATATGATGAAGATGATCAGAATGGTGTTCTGATTCAAGGAGCCCAAGCCCCTTCTATAATTCAGAGTCAAACTGATCTGGTAAACCAGGAAGAAGAGATGAGTTTCAATGAGCCTGATCAAGAATCAGAAGTGCAAAAAACTCCCAAAGTTCCCAGGTATGTAAGACTGAACCACTCTGAAGATCAGATCATAGGTGATAAAAGCAAAGGTGTACAAACAAAAAGGAGAATTGCTCAAGATTCAGATGAGTATTGTCTGATTTCAAATATTGAACCTAAGACAGTAAATGAAGCTTGCAATGATGAAAACTAGACTAAAGCAATGGAGGAAGAGTTGATGCAAATTGAGAAAAATCACACTTGGGATCTTGTTCCCAGACCTAGAAACAAGAATGTGATTGGAAATGGGTCTTTCGGAACAAACTGAATGAAGTTGGTGAAGTAATCAGAAATAAAGCTAGATTGGTCTGCAAGGGTTACTCTCAAATAGGAGTTGATTTAGAAAAAACTTTTGTTCTGGTGGCAAGAATTGAAGCAGTTAGATTATTTCTTGCTTTTTCTACCTTCAAGGACTTCAAAGTATATCAGATGGATGTCAAGTCTACCTTCCTGAATGGTGACTTGGAAGAAGAAGTATACATTGAGCAATCGGATGGATTTTGATTGTCTGATCATGGTTATATGGTCTACAAGTTGAAGAAAGCACTATATGGACTAAAGCAAGCCCCAAGAGCCTAGTATGAAAGATTGGATAAGCATCTTTTGAAAATTGGTTTCAACAAAGGTACTACTGATAGTAATTTGTATTTCAAAATTGATCATGAAAACATCTTGATTGTTGAAGTGTTTGTTGATGATATCATTTTTGGAGGAAGAGATAGTATGTGTAAAACTTTTGCAAATCAAATGAAAAGCGAATTTGAGATGTCCATGCTTGGGGAAATTAATTTCTTCTTAGGTCTACAAATCACTCAAACAAAGAAAGGAATCTTCATTTCTCAGACAAAATATGTGAAAGAATTGTTGAAGAAATTTGGGATGGAAGACTCAAAACCAATGAATACTCCCATGGAAACCGGATGTAAATTGGGCAAAGATGATGACTCTCCTAAGGCTGATCAGAAAAAGTATAGGTCAATGATTGGAGGATTGTTGTATCTCACTCAAACTAGACCTGAGATTATGAATGTTGTGGGTCTTGTTGCTAGATTTTAAGCTGATCCTAGAGAATCTCATGTCATGGCAATCAAGAGGATTTTAGATATCTAAAAGGAACAGTTGAGTATGGATTGTAGTATTCCAGAGATCATGATTTCTCTCTTCATGCATATACAGATGCGGATTGGACAGGAGATGTGGATGACCAGAAGAGTACCAGTGGTGGAGCATTCTTTTTGGGGAAGAGATTGGTTTCTTGGTTGAGCAAGAAATAAGAAGCAATATCTCTGTCCACTGCAGAAGTAGAATATATTGTAGTAGTAGGTAGTTGCACTCAAGTTTTGTGGATGAAGCAAATGCTCAGAGACATAAGAGTGGAGTATGAGGAGCTTATCACAATATTCTATGATAATTCAAGTGCAATAAATATATCTAAGAATCCGATGTTGCATTCAAAGACTAAACATATATCCATCAAGTTTCACTTTTTGAGAGAACAAGTGAAAAAGAATGAAGTCAGATTGGAGTTTGTACCATCCAAGGATCAGATTGAAGACATCTTTACTAAACCTCTACCTAAGGACTCTTTTGAGTATCTCAGGGAGAAGTTAGGGGTTATTGCCCCTCTGGTGATGAACTTGTTAGCTGTCGTTGCACCAAAAGATTGACCTATTAATGCCCGATACAACCACTTGACTTAACAAGCATGGGAGGCGGTTAAGCCCTTGTCGCAAACCACTGCAGCGCTGTGCTGAACAAGGAGACCAAGGGCCACACCTTGCAACAATCCCCCTCCCAGCACAAGCACGGGGTTTGAACCCGTGACCTCAGCTCTAATACCAATTGTTAGATGTCGTTGCACCAAAAGATCGACATGTTAATGCCTGATACAACCACTTGACTTAACAAGCACGGGAGGCGGTTAAGCCGTTGTTGCAAACCACCACAGCACTATGCTAAACAAGGAGACCAAGGGCCACACCTTGCAATAGAACTAAGATGCACTAATGTGCATCAGTCCGGTGGATATCACAGTCATATCTTATGATTAGGATTGATGATGGAGAGCTGCTACTCAGGGGGACCAGCTGATATGATTCTGAAGTGGTCGAAGTGCAAGTATGTGCCCTTTGCCATTGATGTCAAAGGGGGAGAGAAGACATGTGAAAAACAAGTGGTTGTTGATCAAAGGGGGAGCAGGAAAGAAAGAGAAGACATGTGAATGGTTGTTGCTGAAAGGGGGAGTTGTGACTGTAAGGAGAAGTTCTTGTCTTGATGGTCATAACAGTTTTTAATATCATATTTTGCCATCAATGACAAAGGGGGAAATTGTTGCAAGTATGGGCCTAATCGGTGTTGTCATTGATGTCAACATACTCCTGTTGCATTAATGATAAGGATTGGATGAATTATTTTCTGAGGATATTGATAAAATTGGTCATATCAGGAACAGTGAAGACAGTAAGGTAAAAGTCCAAGATAAGTTGACGATCAGAGGATGCGGTTTAAAGGGTTTGTAGATATGTGTCTTAAGGTGATCCAATAAATATTTCAGAGGTCCGCATGAAGATCTGAAGAAGTTGTGGCTGCGCAAGTAAAATTGGTTCCAGCAGGTGTTCAAAGGTGATAGAATGACATAGACAAGTCTGGTAAGATCAGGAAATGCATTATCCTATTTTGTGGATTTGAGAGAGTGTTGAGGAAGTCTTTGTGAAGTGTCAACTTGATTGGTTCATGGTTTGAAGGTCCGCAAGCATCTATTTCTTTGTGACAGTGATAACAGACTGTGTTCTTGAGGTTTCAGATGGAGAGAAGGATTTCAGTAAGCAGATGAAGTGTGGATGTTTTTGGTGATTCAGGCAATCTTGTGGAGGTCTTTGGATAATGTTCAGTTCATGTTGGTGGTCTGTATTGGAGTTGGAGCTCACACTTGAAGAATAACTTCCGGATGATGGTGCTCTTCCTAAGACTGGCCGACCGGATGAGTTACACATCCTGTGGATGTTCTTTTAGATGTTTGCCGACTTAGATCATTATTCCTAAGTTGATGTCTTGTATAAATAAGGGATTGTAAAGTCATTTCAAAGTGAGTCTTGTGGAGATGTGAGTGTGGTAGCGAGGAGGAGAGAGAAAGGCAGAGCAAAAGTATTAGACTTAAATGGAACTAATTCAAGCATGGTGAAGATGCTATTCTCCAGTTCATGTATGTGATACTTATTATTTGTAGATAGTGTGTCTCTTGTAGGCAGTGAGCCTCTTGTGAGCAGTGTGCTCAGGTAGTGAGCCCTAATTGGCATGTGCCATTTTGTTCTTTCTATTCTTCTAATAGAGAATACAATCTTGGGTTAATCACCCCATGGTTTTTCCCTTAACCGGGTTTTCCACGTCAAAATCTTGGTGTCCTGTGTGTTAATGTGTTTCTGCTCTTGATTTAATGCATTATGTTTTCATGATTGATTTATCATTATGCTGTTGAATTACAAATTGGATTTAAGTGTTTAATTAGAAGAGAGTTTTGGACAACTGATTCACCCCCCCCCCTCAGTTGTCTGCCCTAAATCTAACACAATTGGAGTATGAGAAAGAATGCACCAAAGGATTGCACATCCAAGAGCTCAGATTATATGGATATTCTTATTGGGTACGTGGTATTGGTACAAATGAATCTAAATCTTTAGGTTTGCACAATATTCTATGGCAAGAATTGCAACATCTCACAGGTACAAGATCAAGACTTTATGTGTAGTATAATATAATTCTGAAGCATCATAGTTTGTTTTTCTTGACGACAAGAAAATTTTGGGAGGGAGGACTTGTCATGTCCCCTTTTCTCCAAAAATAACACTTACTAAAAATAGTAAGTTCACAATGGCCAAAAATAGTAAGTTGGGTTAACAGGACAGCATTGGAAAAAATAATTAATTTAATATTTGAATTTACCCTACCATTATTTATAATTTCTTGGGAAATTAAATATTAAATTAAATAATTATTTTCTCATATGGGGTGTGAGATTTGAAAATATTCTCTTGCAACATCCATGGCTTAAATTTAGGAGATTTTATGTCAATGGTTGTTTTATTTAAGAAAATATCTTAATACAGGAGTTACAAGCCTATTTTTAGTTGACGGTAATGGAAGTCAAAGAGGAGATAATTAATATTAATTGATTTTTATCTTTTTCCAAGAGGGGGTTGTTAAGGGAAAATTGGATCAACAATGAATATATAATATAATCAATATCAAATACCCAAAACTTCAATGAAATAGTGAACTAAGGAAATCCAATAACAATGAATCAACTAACAAAGCAAACCTTTCCTTAGATCAAAACTTCCATTGATTACCTATCAAAATCGTCCTTGCGTGTATGAAATAGGGCCCTCAGAGAGTGCACTTCTTTGCTTTGTTCAAGAATGTCGATTGAGAATGGCGGTGATAATGTCGTAATGAAGAGGAGCTTTAGAACGATGGTAGTAGTGCGTAGTGTGCAGTAAAAAGTGTGATCACAAGCAATGAAGGAATTGGTGCCAAAGGCGCGCTGTAATTCTTGCAGAGTAACAATACTTAAAGCTTGGATGAATAGAATGGAAGAATGAGGTTGCTTTTATAGACTCAGGAGAATGAAGATCAACGGTATAGAGAGAATGAAGATCAACGGTATAGAGAGAATGAAAAGATTAATGGTTGAGAACAGTTGAGGAACATGCATTGAATAAGAAGAAGATAAGTGTCTTGCTTTCTTTTGCATGAGAATAAGAAGATATTTTGCTTTATTAAATATTAGGAATATTTAATTGCATGTGCAAGAAAACTTGAATTATATTTAGAGATAACTCAATTTAGAAGAAAAGATAACTTCAATAAATAATTGATTTATTTAAATTTAGAGAAGATATTATTGGAAGAAACAATTAAATAATTGTTATTATTTAATTTAGAAGATTAGAGAGCAAATTAAATAAATAAATTTATTTAATTGTTGTGCATGATTTTGGAAGAATAAATAAAATATTTGATTATATTTTATTTTTGAAGATTAAAAAGATTTAAATAAATTTGATTTGATTTATTCAAATTTGGAAGAATGATTTGATTTAATTAAATAATTAAGAATTATTTAATTGTTTTTAATAATTTAATTAAATAAAGGATTTTATTTAATTGTTGGAAGAATATGAATCAAATAAATAAATTTGTTTATTTATTTATTGATAGAGGAATTAGAAGGGAATAAATATTAAGAATATTTATTCAGACCGAATCGTGTCATTTTTAGGCGTATACATTTTGCCCCTCTTTGATGCAATGCAGTTTACGGCGTTGCTTCAAAGAAATCGATTGTTGAATGATAATACATGCCCCAGTTTGCCCCTAGTATACGTTATGACGATAGGATGCCCCCTCGGGAGATTGGACGGGAAGAAGGGTGGAAGGCATGAGACGGACAATCTCACGAAGACGAATGAAGAACTTGGTTAGGTTTGAAGAAAATAGGATGCATTCAAGAGAAACAGGTAGAAAACTGGAAGAAACAGGTGTGGGAAGTAGTCGCGGTCACCACATAGCCAGATTAGGGTTTGCATGCTATATATAGGAGCTGGGTCCACAAGACAATTCATTTTCACACTTGTCTTAGTTTGATTTGCTTCAGAGAGCTTAGAGCAGCATGGCAGCTACAGAGGCAGATATTCCACGCAATGATGTAGATTTTTGATATGATGTTATGTGATGCTATATGACCTAATGCAAACTTAGATGCTTTATTTGATATGCTTCTAATATGTGTAAATGTAAAGTGATATCTATACAATTATGCAACTTTATGTGATGCACTTAGCTATGTTTTTTATTTTTTCTGTTTTGACACTATATGATGATTGTAACAAACTATATATGAATGACTTAATGCAGTTGTTATGTATGCAACTAATTTAATCATGTAAATGACTATCTCATATGATATGATATGCAACTATATGCTCTATTTTTATGATGTCCAAATGTACTCTATCGACACAGAAATGATAGAATGATAGATATAACATTGATTGACGGAAGAATGATTTGATAGAAAGAAAGACTCACAAGATTCACTTTGTATTATTACTTTGCATTGATTGGATCTTTATTGCATGGGATACGGTATGGATGCTTTTATGGATGCATAATGGATGCTTTGATTTTGACATCTTGATGATGCAAGTATTTTGAAGTGCTTATTTCATCATTGGGCAATTTTTTTTTTTGGGGTAATTTTTTGAAATGTAAGTTAATGCAAGCATTTAGGTATAATTGAACCGAGATGACCTAAGCATTGCTTACATGGATTTTTGATTTAGCGAGTTAATACAAGCATCGAGGTATAATTGAACCGAGATGACTTGAGTATTTCTTGCATATCAACAAACAAAGATTGCCCCCTTTCATGTTAGACCCTTGATGTCCTCGATGATCTTTTGTCGATCATGTCCTTAGACAAGGTTTCACATTACTAAAGTTTAATCCACAATCAGCAAACAAAGAAAATAAGCATGCCCCCATCATAGCATCTCTAGCTTTTGGCATCCTCGAGTAGCATAGAAAGGCATGATAGCGTAGATCAAGACTTTGTAAGTTAACCTAACCAACACAAAACATTCTTGCATTTAGATGTGTTTGTTTCTTGCCATAATTTGAGTAAAATCATTTTAGAAGGCCTTAGGTGTTTTTCTCCTTTGCCTTGGATAGGTTAAGTGCCTCGTGTCAAAATTTTTGCTTTGGGATCGCGTTCTGCTTGCGCTTGCTTGCTTGGTGAGAAGATTTCACAATCCTTATTGGTGAGACGGACCCTAAGGGATTGACCTAGTGCCTCGGAGGCTCATTGCTAAATGGCCTTGCCTACGTGATGACGTAGAAGCAACGTAGTTCGGGGTAAATCCTAATGGACCATGGATGGACTAGAAGAAAGATGACAATAAAATGGGATGGATGGGACAATGGAGCCTCGGGGGCACATTTAGAATAATGGCCTTGCCTATGTGACGACGCAGAGGCAACATAGTTCATGGACTTGGACCATGGATACCGACGAGAGACACTATACTAGGCTGACACTATGGATAGGATATGGGATAAAACCTTGGTTGACAAGGCAACAAAGAGATACAGTATCAAGCCATGATAGGTTATCGTTAGGTTTTTATTATGGAACAGATATGGGTCGAATGGGACACAAGGAAGAATGGACACAAGGTGATTGGTTTCCCAAAGATGGAGGAAGTAGTTTATCACAAGTAACGCATGTTTACCAGGTTTTCACCACTTGCTTTTTTTTGCACGAAAAGCTAGAAAGTACACATGATGCCTATTTGCTAGGTTTTCATCATGATACCTATCCAAGGTGCCTATTTGCCAGGTTTTCACCAAAGCATGATTTTTATTTTTATTTTGTACTTTTCTAATTTTTTTATTTTTATTTTATTTTTCTAATTTTTGATTTTTTTGTATTTTATGCCCCCCTTACATTCGGGTTCTCCTAGGTATAGAACTGGCAAAGATGCATGTTGTTGATTGGGTCATCTAACAGTTCACCCTCTGATGTTGCTAACTAATATGCCCCCGATCCATAAGCAACTACAATCACATAAGGCCCAAGCCAGTTGGGTTCGAACTTGCCTTTCTTTTCCCTATCCTGTTGATTGCAGGGATTCTCTTTGAGGACTAGTTCTCCAACCTTAAAGACTCTTGGGTGAACTCTGTGCTTATAGCTTCGTGACATCATCTCTTGATATGCTTTGAGATGGTCAAAGGCTGTCTATCTCCTTTCCTCTAACAACTCTAGTTCTTGCAATCTGGAGACTCTGTATTCTTCATCTGATATTAGACCTTTCAATGACACCCTGAGAGATGGTAATTTGACCTCAATGGGGAGGATAGCTTCTGAGCCATAGACAAAGGCATAAGGGGTAGCACCTGTGGGAGTGCGTATACTGGTTTTGTAGGCCCACAAAGCAGGATTGAGTTGGATGTGCCAATCACGGCCAGCATCATTGACTGTCTTCTTAAGAAGTTTCAAGATGGTTTTGTTGGATGCTTCAGCTTGACCGTTACCTTGGGGGTAATAGGGTGTAGAGAAATGGTGTTGGATTTTGAATCGGTCACAAAGTTCTTGGACGTCCTGATTCTTGAAGGGCCTTCCATTATCCATGATAATGGATGAGGGAATCCCGTATCTGCAGATGAGGTAATTCAGGATGATTGAGGAGATTTGCTTACCTGTGACAGCGGTGAGGGGAACGGCTTCAATCCACTTGGTAAAGTACTCAGTGGCGGTTATAATGAATTTATGGCCGTTGGAGGAGGGTGGATGGATCTTTCCCACAATGTCAAGTCCCTATTGGCAAAAAATCCAAGGTGTCGTAAGGTCTCAACTCTTGACATGGTGCATGTATCAGGTTCCCATGTATTTGGCACTGCTTGCACTTCTTCACAAACTAGTATGAATCTGTCTCCATGTTTGGCCAGTAATAACCAAAACGCATGAGTTTCTTGGCTAAGGAAGGACTGCTAGAGTGTGTCCCACAAATCCCTTCGTGTATATCTTGTAAGGCGGTTATGGATTCTTCTCATTCTAAACAACAGACTAAAGTACCATCTAGACCACGTCGGTATAGGGTGTCGGCAATGATGGTATAGCGAGAGGTTTGGAGTACAAAGGTTTGTCATTGGTTTGAAGATAGGTCCAGTGGAAAGGTGTTGTCCTTGAGGTAAGTATAAATCTTACCGTACCAAGGTGAATCAAATCCAACTAAAAGGCACATGGAATGGTTTTCTGGAGATCATAAGCTGGTTGTTGAATAGTTTCCACTAAGAACTCATATCGTGACTCATTCTCTGGTATCTCAAGGAGAGAGGCAATGGTCGCCATGGCATCTGCTGCTTTGTTCTCAATCTGAGGCATCTACTCAAAAGAGATGATCACAAAGTATTCCTTAAATTTGTCGACCATCTACTTGTATGGGACGAGCTTCTCATCTTTGGTTTGGTAATCATCATTGACCTGATTTATCACTAGGTGAGAATCACCATAGACATGTAGCTCTTTGATTTTCCACTCTTTTGCCATCTTAAGACTAATGACTAAGGCTTCATACTCTACTATTTTGTTGGTGCATGGGAATAACAAATGGTAAGACTTTGGTATAATGTCGCCATGAGGAGTTACAAACAAGATTCCTACCCCCGATCCATGGTTTGTGTAGGACCCATCAAAGTAGAGCTTCTAGGAATGTGTTGAGATGTTGAATAGGGATTCGTCTAGAAATTCAAATTGCATTGGTGTGGTGTCCTGTAATAGTGCATCCGCCAACTGATTAGCAATGACTTGCCCTTTGATAGCTTTTTTGTCTACATACTCAATGTCGTATTCACTTAAGAGCGTTACCCATTTGGCTAGGCAACCTGTGAGAGCTGCTTTGCTTAGTAGGTACTGTTGTGATGTTCACAACACGCCCCATTATGCTCCTTAGCAAAATGGGGACCCCTGCTGTTGCTTTGCTTTTTGCTTCTGCTTGTGTTTGTTCTGTCTGGTGGTAAAGGGAAAAGAGAGTCAAATTTGCAAACCTTGTTAAAAATATGGAAAAATGTATTTTTAGTACCATTGCATAATATGGTTGGATTCCTTGCGAAAAATGAGCCAAGGTTGCTTTTTGAACCATCGTAAAATTCATCATATCTTGCAAGTTATGATCATTTAGGTAAAATGAACTATCAGGTTTTGCATAATATACAGTCAGTTGTTTGCCCTTTTTGTTGGCATTCATTTTAAATTTTAAAAAAATTCATACTTAGTGGTTCCGGGTCGTGGGCAATTTTGTCTGGGTTCCACTCTGTATGTTACATTTGATTATTTTGCAGAAAGAACATCGGCCTAACAATAGTGATCGGTGGAGTTTTGAAGTGTTCCACCGAAGTAGGGTTTCTTGTCGATGAAATTGTCATCGGCATAACCTTTAGGTATCGGCCGAGTTTCAAATGGTTACCCCGAAGCATGTGGTCTCGCCGATGGTATGCCATCGGCATAACTTACACTGTCGGCGGTGCTTTGTTATGTCTTAGCGATAGGCGGGAGTCATGCCGACGAAGTGGCATCGGTATAACGAAGGCCATCGGCGGAGGAGATTTGTGAGTTGCCAATGGGCCATCTCACGCCGATGGCAAACAACGAAGGGGGTTATCGGCGAAACTCTCGCCGATAAAGGTATCGGCCAAGGTAAAGGCATCAGCGGAGGGAAATTATGAGGCGCCGATGGGCGATCTCTCGCCGATGAACATCAACGAAGGAATCGTCGGTAAGAGTCTCACCGACGGGGAGACATCGATGTAACCATAGTCATCAGCGGAGGGAATTTTGAGCTCGCCGATAGTGTAGTCTCTCGCCGACAGAGAAAAAATGAAGAGTAAAGAGCGTCGGCCAAACAAAGGTCATCGGCGGAGGAAATAAAAAACCCGCCGACAGTATAAGTCAGCCCGATGAGGAAGAAATACAGGCCAAAGGGCTATATCGGCATAACTCACGCCGATAGGAAGGAAACAAAGGGTAAAACAAAGGAAAAGGCCATCGGCCAAACAGCGAATATCGGCCAACATGTTTTTTGGTCCGCCAATGGCGATCGTCATGCCGATGGGCGGGAAATGGAAAGCGATAGGAATTTTAAACTATATTTTTGGTGCCAGTAGCATTTTTGGTCAGCGATAGTTGACCCAATGGGTTTTGAGCAGTCTGTATGCGTTTTTGAACAAGTTTTGGAGGTTTTTTGGACCCGATTTCCACATTTTGCACGGTCACCCTGATTTAAATAGATATTTTTGGTTTCTTGCTGTTCGTTTGATAAATATGGTACTTATTGCTTGTCTTGTCTTGCAGGCTTGCAGTTGAGGAAGCAGCTGGAACTTCAACACAGTGACATCATGAAGGAAATCCAATCTCAGGAGCAGGAGGCTAAGGATGAAGTGCGAGGAAGTCAAAGCCATTCAAGTGAAGGACAAAGTTACAGCTGAGAGTATTACTACAACAGACAAACAAGAGTTATTGCTGAGCTGCCAGAACTTCTTGGAAGGGGCAATATTTCGCCCAGATTTGACACTACTCAGAGATATTTTGGAAGATCTGGTTCATCTGTATTTATTGCTGTAACCAGGGGTTTGAACCAGGGGTTCAGTTAGGTTTTTTGCTGTAGTAAGGACAATCAGAGAATCTTTATATTGTGCCTCTCTACACTGTAATACTTTACAACAGGGGCTACACAGGGATTTTTAGGAAAACACAGCAAGTTAGCTTAGTTTAGATTAGAAGTAGAAGAAGGAGGTCGCCTGTTTGTCTACAGTAAGGTGTGCGTGGAATGTCTGGCTGCCTTACTGTATCTGTAAAGCTTTAAGGTGCGCGTGGAATGTCTGGCTGCCTTACTGTATCTGTAAAGCTTGTAAGTTCTCTGTAGTATGATCAATGAAACTAAGAGTCATTCCTACATTGTAAATCATGTATGACTATTCGTTTCTAATACAATAGAATCTGGAGTTCTGCATCTATCTTCTGAGTGTTCTCCTGCTCTTCTTTGTGTTTTGAAATATTTTCTTTGAGAGCTTGCAATTTTAAATGTATGTTTGTGAAAATGCTCAGAACTTGCATTTAAGGTTTTTCACTATGGATTTGATCAAATTACTGTAGTATTTACATAGTGCATAACAGAAACAATTAGATCCTTTGGTAGATTAAATGAGGTATAGATTAGATCTTTCTAACTTTTCCCAACCCATCTGAAATATTTAGCTGAAAACGTAGAAATCTAAAGGAAATTGTCTCAAATTTGAAGAAGCATGCATAACAGAGTTAAGAGTAGACAGTTTTCATAAATGTATAAAAGAGAAGGCTGCAATAATTCAAGAAAACCATCTGAATTTGCAACACAGTAACACTTGTATGCAAATGAACAAAATACTTGTTGAAATCTATGATTCTTTTGCATATTCTTAGTCCATTAAACCACCAAACAAACCTAAACTATGTAAGGCCCCTTGAACATTACAGCTTCACATTGACCAACTGAACTTGACCAACCGTACCATTGTAGACTTGGGATTAATTGAGTCTTAAGTGATTCCTTCTTATCTTTCAAGTATAGTTTCAGTTCATTATATGTGAATTTTAACTTACTGTTATGATTGCATCAAAACAATCACCAACAGGTACTTCAGTGGATCTATTTTTGCAATGACTTTGACTAGATGTGCAAGCATATAATGTCAGAGTTTTTGGGAAGCAAAAACTACCGCAAGACATGATCTTTCTATCTGAGAGTATTGCAATTCATAGCCCACTAATGTTCTGCTGATGTAGTAGATGGCTCTTTCCTTGTTCTCATAATATTGTTGTGCTAGGAGAGCCCCAAGAGCTGTAGGTGTAGCATATATGTAAAGTATCAATGGTTTCCCTTGGCTAGGAAGCATGAGAATAGGTGGATTCATAAGATATTATTTCAATTTGTTGAATGCCTCTTCACACTTCTCATCCCATCTAAATGGAATGTTCTTGTGCAGGAGATGACTGAATGGTTGACACTTGTCTGCCAGTTGTGATATGAATCTACGAATTGCTTGTAGCTTGCCCTGTAGAGATCTTAGTTGAGTAAGAGTCTTGGGTGGTGGCATGTCCATAATAGCCTTGACTTTGGCAAGATCTACCTCTATTCCATTTGCTGACACAATAAAGCCTAGAAGCTTGCCTAAGGTGACTCCAAATACACATTTCTTTGGGTTCACCGTGACCTTGAATTGCTCTAATCTTTGAAAGACTTTCTCTAACACATCCAGGTGTGATTCTCTTGTGAGTGACTTTGCTAGGATATCATCGACATAATCTGCCATTGTTACATGCATCATATCATGAAATATAGTAGTCATAGCACGTTGATATGTGGCTCCTGCGTTCTTTAGCCCAAATGCCATGACATTCCAACAGAAAGTGCCCCATGGACAAGTAAAAGTTGTCTTATGATGGTCTTCTAGTGCTATCCTGATCTGGTTGTATCTTGAGAAGCCATCCATGAGAGATAACATGTTATGCCCTACTGTTAGGTCGACTATGATATCTATATTTGGCAACAGAAAATCATCCTTGCGGCAAGCTTTGTTTAGATCTCTGAAGTCATTGCATAGTCTGACCTGGCCATCTGGTTTGGACACTGGTACAATGTTGGATATCCACTCTGGGTAGTCTATTGCTCTGATAAATCCCACATCTAACAACTTCGTCAGTTCTTCTTTGACCAATAGTGCTATGTGCGGATGCATCTTTCTAAGCTTTTGTTTGACTAGTTTCACGCCTAGATCTAGTGGAAGATGATGCAGGATCAAGTTTGGGTCTAGACCTGGCATGTCTACATATGACCAAGCGAAGTTGCCTCTCTTTTTCTTGAAGAATGGTATAAACTTCGTCTTTTCTGGTGGAGTAAGAGATTTTACAAAGTGAATGATCTTAGGTTGTTCCTCCATTCTAATGTTAACTAGCTCTGTAGGTTCCACAACAATCTGAGACTTCTCCTGGTGCATGTCATTGGGGAGAGTGTCAAGCCTTCCATCGTCATGTGCCACAATTGGGTTTTCACCTTCGGATGCATCCTTTCTTTTGACTGTTTTGGGATTTGACACTGCCGCAGAACAGTTTTCACCGTTAGATCCAATTTTTATTTTGATATTTTTGCAACTAGAAGGCTTGGCACCCTCTCTGAAATAAGCGACAGTATTAAGTTCAATAGCAAAACTAGCTTTATGATCTCCTTTGGGTAGGTGGTCCCTAAGTTCCATGTAGTCAATATAGGTGTCGTCATTTTGGAACATATCTAGTTGAGGGGTTCTTCGTAGATCCCAGTCAATAAGTTCAGGATGTACAAGGGGGAGGGAGTCAGAGGATAGCTCTGATTCATTGATAGTTTGAATGGATATACAAGGAGTATTGGGAGGGGGAGTGTTCGGGATGGTACTTTCCTCCAAATTATTTATTGCGATAGAACTCAAACCTTCCTCGAAAGTCATATTCTCAGAGATAGGCAAATCAAACTCTAGTAGTCTATTCGGTAGCGTTTGTCGCTCACGGTAGGGGCTATAAGTTTGAATGGTATCACACTCTTTGTCATCGTAGGAATGCTCTGTTAGCTCATACCACTCATATTCATTGGAATCTGTGTCACTGTCCACTTGGAGTGTATGGATCATTTCTACAAGACAAGCATTTTCTTTAGCCTTGCCCTTGCCTTTATATCCTAGGCCATTTGTATTTCTAGCTAATGAGGATCAAGAAGGTTGAATGGGTTCTATGATTCCTTCTTTTCTTAGGCTGATAGGGCCTTGTCCTTTGTAACCCATTCTGTGTAGGATAGCTTCTCCTCGTCTATAGAGTTCTGTTGGGAGCCTAGGTGGTTCATGTTGTATGTTCTCTTCTTCTTCGATATAAAGCCATTGTAGGACATCTCTGTCCTTTGTTTCATCAGATAAGATCCCCCATTTTACAAAGGGAGCTATGGGAGCTATAGGAGGAGCAGATGGCTTTGGAAAATGTTTGGGTCGACCAAAGGATCTAGGAGATAATGGCATCTTGGCTAGATTGAGGCTGTGCTCTATGGAGTATTCCCCAACTCCAGATTCTTTGATGGTAATCTTCTGCTCTTTGGGCCTTGATGAGGAAGCTTCAGAGGTATGATCATGCTATGGGGTAGGGGATGTAGATGCTCTATTGTTTGGTATGATGCAATCAGGTTTTGAAAGGATAGAGTTGCAATGCTGGAAGGGATTGGGGTCTCCTTGGATGGTAACTTGCTTGCCATTATGCGAGAATTTTATGCATTGGTGATAGGTCGAAGGGACAACTTTCATGGCATGAATCCATGGTCTTCCTAGGAGAATATTATAGGCGAGCTCCCTATCTAGGACTTGGCACACAACATCTTTTATCACTGGTCCCACTTGTATGGGTAAGACTACTGTCCCCTTTGTAGTTCTCTCCTCTTCATCATAAGCTTTGATAGTAATCTTCTTCCTTGGATCAACTGCATTTTCGGAGAACCCCAATGTAAGGACTAGCTTTAATGTGCAAATATTTAAACCAGCTCCCCCATCAATGAGAACCCTCTTGATGCAGTGCTTGTGGATGAAGGCGACAATATGTAGAGGGGTGTTATGAGGTTGAGACACTGAGAGGTCATCTTGCTCGGTAAATGATATGGTACTTGAGGAGGTCAGATTACCTACCATGGCCTAAAACTTCTCTTGGGCCAAGTTAGTGGGGACAGTGGTTTCCACTAAGGCTTTATTGAGAATTTCCTTATGAGAAGGAGATAGACACAACAACTCCAAGATAGAAATGTGGGTCGGAGTCTTCTGTAGTTGGTCTATAACATTATACTGACGGAAGTTGGACTGAGAAGGTGACGACCTTGGAGGGACGGTATTCAATGTGACTTTACCACTGTGGGTAATGATACTACAACTAGTTTTGTTAGGTTCTGATTGTTGATTGGGCATGACCATATTGATTTGTGGGACATGCTCGGATAGGCAATTGATGGTATAGTCGAATGGTACACTTGCATAGTTGGCATTACTATTCCCACTATTCTAATTTTGCCTATTGCGGTTGTTGTTGTTATTGCCATTGTTGTTGCCATTGTTGTTGCCATGGTTGTTATTGTTGTTATATGGCCTGTCATGATTAAGAAGTGGATCCATGTAAGCCACATGTGTCTCATTGGAGGTATGTTGTTGGGTTCCTCCTTGATTTTGATCAAGCACATCTTGGATAACATGTTTGAGACGGATACAATTGTTGGTTGTATGTCCCCTTCCTCTATGATACTCACAATAGTCAGTGTCTTTCCAATTGGGAGGTTTGACTATAGGCTCATAATCACTTGTTGGCGGTAGAGAGATTTCATTGTTAGCCAATAACTTCCGTAATGCGGATTCTTGGGACTCACCCAGTGGTGTAAACTTTCACCTTAGATTCGTGCTAAACCATGGTCTTGGCTCTCGAGAGAATGTTTTGTTGGGCATAATATTATTTGCTTCTCCTTTGAGAGTGAGTATGGGTTGTTGCTTGGGAGCCGCCACCTTGGCGTCAACCACTCCATCGTTGACAACATTCTTATTCTTGGTCCAAAACTTTGATTTGTCAGTTGTGTAGTTGGAGGTAGGTGTGTCCTTGTATAACTTGATTTGCCCCTTGGTGATCATAGCTTTTTCGATAAACAATCCCATTTCGATAACTTTCGAGAATGATGTAGGGCATTGTATTTGTATTTGATAGCCAAGATCAGTTTTGATGTTATGGACATATATCTCCATTAGTTGCTTCTGAGGTACATCGTATGAGCATTTGCTTGCTAGTTGTCTCCATCTTTGTAGGAAGGTGGTGAATGATTCACCACTCTTTTGCTTGGTGTTGCATAGGTCAAGCATAGAGACCTCATGTTCAATATTGTAAGAGAAGTGCGTGATAAATTTATTGACTAGCTCATCAAAAGTTTTGATGCCTGGTGGAAGCTGTGAGAACCACTCCATAGCTTGACTGCCTAGAGATCTAGGGAATAGTCTCATTAAGTAAGTCTCATTGTGAGCTACTTCCAAGCATGCTGCGTTGAATTCCCTAATGTGATCTCTAGGGTCCCCTTTCCCTTTGTACTTGTCAAACTTAGGAACTTCAAATCGATAGGGAAACGGTTTCATGATCAAACTTTTATCAAAGGGGTACGGTGCAATATCTTCCAAGGAGTAGTTTTTAGTGTTTGTACCCGTCTTGAGATCTGACATTTGTTGCTTTAGACCCTCGAGTTCTTTCCTCATCTCTTCCATAGGAGCATTTGGGTCTATGGCTTTCTTTCCTTTATCATCTGTGTTTGGGTCTATGGAATTCTTTCCCTTTTCATGATCATCTTCTATGTTTTCCAGGATTGTGCTTATATCAAAATCCACGGGGAGTTTAATTCCAAGACTAGCAGGATGATAGAAATACTTATGAGGGTCTAAATGGAGCACTTTGTCGAGTAAGTGTCAGAATTTTTGATCTTGGATGCTTCCTTGATAGTCTTCGTTAGAGATTTCCTCATCACTATCGTGAGGTGTGAAGATGTGGTTGGATGATCCGGCCATTTCAAGTTGTTTTTTGTATTGAGATCTAGTAAGAACCATGCAAGGTGACATGGGACGAGGTGGGATGGGACAAGAGATTTTGGCAAGGTGCCGACGGAGACTACTAAGAATAGGATACTTATGACAAGATTTGGAAAAAGGACTTTCTCGATCAATGACTCCAAGCAAGATGGCTGATACAAGATGATAGCCACTAGTAAGGGTACTCGATACCTGTCTTACTGTGTAGGGACTAGTCATGCACCAAGACCTACTAGCAAAGTTCTATGACCTACTAGGTTTGCTTGAATCCAAAGTGATACAAAAAAGGGGCATGTGCTGACCTGATATGTGATAGTTTTTTTACTTTTCGACTAGAAAGACCTGATAGAAGGTGAATGGGATAACTAACAAATGAGAGATTTTGACATGAAATGGACGAAAAACTGACTGCAAGGTGGAACCTGAAACTAGACTAAAATGGGTACTCATAACTAGTAAAAAATTTCCCTTGAAAACTGTGCAAGTGCTCACTGTCGTGTATGTGTTGAAGCAGATGCCCTGCAAGAATAGATAAATGCGCTGGAAGTCTAGATATATGTGCCACACTGCTAAAATGTATATGCATTGGAACAGTCAATACAAGCGCTAAAAGTCACTACAAATGCGCCGCAGGTCGGCACAGATGCGCAGAAACAGAGGACGGATGCGCCGCTCTGGCTTTTCTCAATATTTTTGCAATTTTTTTAGAATTTTTTTGGTGTTTTTGGTACTTTGGTTGCAAGAATGTTTTTCTGGTCTGATTTTCTAGAATTTATGGCAAGAAAATACAGCAAACACAGAATATTTTTCTAATTTTTATTTTTTTGTATTTTTTTAACTCTTTTTGGATTAAAAAGAAAACAAGTACAGCCTATGGTTTCAAAGGCTAGTATAAAACCAAATTCTCCCTATCTCCAAGTGAGGCATCTTTGGGAGGTGATAATTGCCCTTCCCTACACCAGATTATAGAGGTTTTTGGTCTCACTAAAACGAGGATGAGTAATAAAGGCAACCGTTCGAGTGGTTATACATGCGGCAGCACTACTCTCCGTTATAGAGTCTCCCAGCCTGCAAGGCACCTTGGAGGGTTTTGGGGGAGGTTGGCTGTCGGTATAACACAACTGCACTCATCGTTTGAAGCTTTCACTCCAAACACAATTTATTTATAGTGGCTCGGAAGGGCTTAGCGTCTAGCCTGTTACCACTTAGGGTCGTTCCTACTTGGATGAACAATATCCAAGAGTAGGCCCCTCTAAAGGAAAAACACATGCGAAAATGATATGTCTGGCATTTTGATCACCCAAGATAGGGGAGAGCATAGGCCTGGTATCATTCCTAAAACACAGTATACAGTGGTTCTTTTCCCCTAGTTAAAATGAGAAAAACTAGATGAGCTATTTACTTGGGCAAGCACAGAACTTTGAAGTGATTTAGCAAGATAGCAATGGTCCAGTTTTAACCAAGATAGCAATGATGAGTTCAATTTTAATCCATGTAGCACGAGTTGTTAACTTTGAAATCTCAGTCAATCGAGATAGCAATGGTTTAGTTTTACCCAAATAGCAATGATGAGTTTAATTTTTATCCACGATAGCACGAGTTGTTAACTTTGAAGTGATGGTTAATCGAGATAGCAATGGTTCAGTTTTAACCAAGATAGCAATGATGAGTTTAATTTTATCTAGATAGCAATAACTTTGAAAAGATAGCAATGTTGCAATGCAAGATAGCAATAATTCAATTACCACTTTCCTAGTTAAACTATGTGAGATTTTTCATGAGCATCCATTTTACTTTCCCGTTAGAAATCGAAGTGTGAGCTAACAAGTGCAACTATATGAATCTAAACCAGTTCCTAGCCTGCAAAGCAGATCAAGAGAATTCCTGCAAAGATGTCAGCGTTAACAAAAATCTCCTTAAAAAACCCTAAAATCACTGCCTACAACAGAAGCGTCACTTCAGAGACTGAATGCGCAGAGACAGTCAACAGAAGCACCGTAATACACATGCACTGCAAAATAGGATAAACATGCTGGAAAATAGTTTATATGCGCCGCAATAACAGATGCACTATCTCAGATGATAAAAGCATCGTAACAGTGTCTGTATGCGCCGCAGAGATGAAAGAGTTGTAACAGTTAATAGATGTGCCTAAATAGAGGGTATACGCGCTGCGGAAATGTATGCACCGTAACAGGTAATAGATGCATGTTAGGAATTGACGTATGCGCTATTTCCTCCTGTGTGCGGATTTCTAAAACATAAAAACTTAGTTTTTTGGGTTAGATTTGGGGCTAGGCCCACGATGGGCACCAAAAATGTTAAGGGAAAATTGGATCAACAATGAATATGTAATATAATCAATATCAAATACCCAAAACTTCAATGAAATAGTGAACTAAGAAAATCCAATAACAATGAATCAACTAACAAAGCAAACCTTTCCTTAGATCGAAACTTCCATTGATTGCCTATCAAAATCGTCCTTGCGTGTATGAAATAGGGCCCTCAGAGAGTGCACTTCTTTGCTTTGTTCAAGAATGTCGATTGAGAATGGCGGTGATAATGTCGTAATGAAGAGGAGATTCACAACGATGGTAGTAGTGCGTAGTGTGTAGTAAAAAGTGTGATCACAAGCAATGAAGAAATTGGTGCCAAAGGCGCGCTGTAATTCCTGCAGAGTAACAATACTTAAAGCTTGGATGAATAGAATGGAAAAATGAGGTTGCTTTTATAGACTTAGGAGAATGAAGATCAACGGTATAGAGAGAATGAAAAGATCAATGGTTGAGAACAGTTGAGGAACGTGCAACGAATAAGAAGAAGACAAGTGTCTTGCTTTCTTTTGCATGAGAGGATTTAACAAGAATAGAAGAATGAGTTAAAGCAATTAAAAGAATATAATAATCAGTTAAGTGATTTAAAAGAAGAAGAAGGGATTTGCATGAGAATAAGAAGATATTTTGCTTTATTAAATATTAGGAATATTTAATTGCATGTGCAAGAAAGCTTGAATTATATTTAGAGATAACTCAATTTAGAAGAAAAGATAACTTCAATAAATAATTGATTTATTTAAATTTAGAGAAGATATTATTGGAAGAAACAATTAAATAATTGGTATTATTTAATTTAGAAGATTAGAGAGCAAATTAAATAAATAAATTTATTTAATTGTTGTGCATGATTTTGGAAGAATAAATAAAATATTTGATTATATTTTATTTTTGAAGATTAAAAAGATTTAAATAAATTTGATTTGATTTATTCAAATTTGGAAGAATGATTTGATTTAATTAAATAATTAAGAATTATTTAATTGTTTGGAAGAATTTAATTAAATAAAGGATTTTATTTAATTGTTGGAAGAATATGAATCAAATAAATAAATTTGTTTATTTATTTATTGATAGAGGAATTAGAAGGGAATAAATATTAAGAATATTTATTCAGACCGAATTGTGTAATTTTTAGGCGTATACATTTTGCCCCTCTTTGATGCAATGCAGTTTACGGTGTTGCTTCAAAGAAATTGATTGTTGAATGATAATACATGCCCCAGTTTGCCCCTGGTACAGGTTATGACGATAGGATGCCCGCTCGGAAGATTGGACGAGAAGAAGGGCGGAAGGCGTGAGACGGACAATCTCATGAAGACGAAGGGAGAACTTGGTTAGGTTTGAAGAAAATAGGATGCGTTTCAGAGAAACAGGTAGAAAATTGGAAGAAACGGGTGTGGGAAGTAGTCGCTCTCACCACATAGCCAGATTAGGGTTTGCATGCTATATATAGGAGCTAGGTCCACAAGACAATTCATTTGCACACTTGTCTTAGTTTGATTTGCTTCAGAGAGCTTAGAGTAGCATGGCAACTAGAGAGGCGGATATTCCACGCGAGGAGCATCGATTCGAGCGCATTCGTCGATTCAACCGGCCAGTAGAGGCAGGACCCTCGATATGTATCTCGAAAAATTTTCCCTAGGGTTGAGTTTGAATGCCATAAATGCTAGGAAAAAAATAGGTAGATAGATGCGCTAAAAGACAGTGCGGCACATATGTTGCACGAAACGGCGCATGCATATTTTTGTAGTGCATGCATAGGATAGAACAACGCATATGTTAAAGTCACGCATGCATAGCAAGCTGCGGCGCATGCATATTCCTGCAGCGCATATACATTATGTTGCAGCACATGTATCGGAACAACGCATACATAGATTTTTGCAGCATTTTTTCCAGAAATGGCGCATAGGTTAAGAAACGGTGCTTTTGTGAAAAAGTGGCGCATTTACCACCTATTGTGGCACATATGTTATAGACAGGCAATTTTCTTAGCGAAATTGACTCGATTGGTGTCTTGTTTGGCACGTCAATCGATAAGCTATCTCTGAGATTGCAGGAATCTAGTCCAGAGATGTAGTTTGCTATTTTGATCAATTTTAAATGCTAAGTTAGTTGATATGGTTCTATAGATATGTCGAGTATGGTACTTGCAACTTTAGGTTGATGCCTTGCTTTGCGTGCTTGCAGGAGGATATACAGGATATGCTGCAGTCTAAGGATCAGTTCCCTATACCTTTGTTGCAGAGATACATGCTAACTAACATAGATAGAGAGGCACTTGGCGCGATGGGACTAGATTACATTTGCTTCATGCCCAAGGTTCAGGGGAACTGTGGCTTGCTAACTGCCGTCGTGGAGAGGTTCCACAGCGAGGATGGCACCTTCCACTTTCTTATCGGCGAGATGACTGTGACATTGGAGGACGTCTACCAGATTTTGCATTTGCTGATTGAGGGTGAGCTTGTGGAGTATGATCCACAAAGAGGTGCTAAACTCGCTAAGTGCAGGCGAGTGTTTGATGACCCGGAGCTAGTTGGACAGGTCATCCCTTGGCAGGATATTCACGATTACTACGACTACTTCCCAGGGATTGTAGGAGGACTGATCGGAGGCATCGTATGCCCCGACAGGAGATTGCATGGGTTCCCCATTGGATGGGGTAGGATCATGGAGAGGATGGTGACAGAGGGCACCCGATATGCCTGGGGTGTTTGTGTACTTGCTCACTTATACCACGATATGCATCAGGTAGTATATCACAGGAGTACGAGCCTATCTGTAGGCGTATCACAACTACAATTTTGGCTATGGGAGCACATAGAGTTTATGAGACCAATATGTGTGTTTGACCGGTAGAGGGGAGAGCCATAAAGCTATGGCTATGCAGGGGTGATTTCTCAGCATAGGCTGGGGAAGCTAGAGTACTGGAGACATGCTTTGGATGGGGTAGATGTGGTCATCTGGTGACCATATCTAGACTGTGAGTCGTGGGAGGACGAGGCAGACGAGATACCCTACTGCTTTCAGACAAGATGGCTGATAGGAGAGACATGCTCCATACTAGAGACAGATTATAGGCAGAGTATAGAGACAGTTCGGCAGGAGGCAGGGCATGCCACAGGGGCAAGCTCAGTTTGCACTGACACATGTTGAGAGGGTCAGATGGGGGCCGATGGTGTCTTATGAGGAGGCCCTAGCAGAGTTTTGGCAGACACCCTACGTCACCTGGGACATGAGGAGGGAGATAGCGGATGCGAGGATGATGCAGGACTACGAGGATTGGCTCACTACTCACCTGTTCCTGAGATACTCAGGACCTGGGGTGTTGGTACCTCGCATAGATGAGGTAGACTCAGATGACAAGGGCCAGGTTGGCTAGAGGAGGAGGAGGGGGAGAGGGAGAGGGAGAGGAGGATGGAGAGGTGGCAGAGATGGAGGAGATGATGGATGGAGGAGAGGGAGGAGGTGGAGATGATGGAGGTTGACCTAGACAGAGGCAGAGAGTCAGGGAGGGACCACAAGTCACATAGTAGGTACCACAGGTACAGCAGGCATAGATGCCGCCACCTCAGTAGGTGGCACAACAGCAGGTGCCCCAGCCACAGGGGCAGGGACAAGCACAGGCAGCCTAGGGTCTAGCACAGGAAGACTTTCATTAGAGGACTATAGCCACTTTGAGAGAACAGGTCAGACAGCTGCAGGCACAGCTCAGGAGGGTTGAGGCTCAACGAGAGACAGATGCAGAGTACATTGCCGGGCTTACTAGAGAGAGACATGGCAGACGCTCAGATACGAGTTATCCGAGCGGAGAGGGATACTGCAATGGTAGCCCTGGGGATAGATGCGACAAGCAGTTTCCTGGTTGGGCAGGTGCAGCAGGCACAGGCACAGCTAGTGTAGGCACAAGGGTAGCTAGCGCAGGCACAGACAGAGCTGGCATAGGTGCGAGGGTAACTAGCACAGGTGTAGGGTGAGCTTGCTAGAGTGTAGGCTCAGACACAGTACTACCGAGGACTATACCATGGCACGGTGCCAGCTAGTCAGAGGGCTCTGAGCTATAGGAGCCAATCTATGGCCTCACAGAGAGCAGGTCCATCGAGGTCAGGGGCCTCTGTGATGGGCCCACAACAGTCTAAGGTTAGCAGAGGAGGGGACACAGGAGATACTGCCGGTAACAACAATCCACAGCAACAGGGATAACAGAGACTCATAGACCTTGGGTCCTATGTACCTTTTTGATGGCTTAGGCAGTCGGATAGACTTATACCGTTCTTGTATTTTGAGACATGTATCACCATCCATTGGGATGTATTTTTGTATATGACATCGATTCAGAGACAGACATTTTGTTATTGTAGATTTGGACACGCTTTTATGATATTTATATGATGATGCAACTATTTTGATTCTCTCTATATGTATGAGTTTATGATGCGTTTCTATTGCATGATACGATGTATGTGCTTATCTAATGCAGAAATAGATGTTTTACTTGATGTTATGAGATGTTATTTGATGCAAATTTTTGATATGATGCTATGTGATGCTATATGACCTAATGCAAACTTAGATGCTTTATCTGATATGCTTCTAATATGTGTGAATGTAAAGTGATATCTATATGATTATGTAACTTTATGTGATGCACTTAGCTATGTTTTTTATTTTTTCTGTTTTGACACTATATGATGATTGCAACAAACTGTATATGAATGACTTAATGCACTTGTTATGTATGCAACTGATTTAATCATGTAAATGACTATCTCATGTGATATGATATGCAACTATATGCTCTATTTTTATGATGTCCAAATGTACTCTATCGACACAAAAATGATAGAATGATAGATATAACATTGATTGACGGAAGAATGATTCGATAGAAAGAAAGACTCACAAGCTTCACTTTGTATTGTTACTTTGTATTGATTGGATCTTTATTGCACGGGATACGGTATGTTTGCTTTTATGGATGCATAATGGATGCTTTGATTTTGACATCTTGACGGTGCAAGTATTTTGAAGTGCTTATTTCATCATTGGGCAATTTTTTTGGGGGGTGCTTTTTTGAAATGTTGTAAGTTAATGCAAGCATCTAGGTATAATTGAACCGAGATGACCTGAGCATTGCTTACATGGATTTTTGATTTAGTAAGTTAATACAAACATCGAGGTATAATTGAACCGAGATGACCTGAGTATTTCTTGCATATCAACAAACAAGGATTGCCCCCTTTCATGTTAGACCCTTGATGTCCTCGATGATCTTTTGTCGATCATGTCCTTAGACAAGGCTTCACATTACTAAAGTTTAATCCACAATCAGCAAACAAAGAAAATAATCATGCCCCCATCATAGCATCTCTAGCTTTTGGCATCTTCGAGTAGCATAGAAAGGCATGATAGCGTAGATCAAGACTTTGTAAGTTAACCTAACCAACACAAAACATTCTTGCATTTAGATGTGTTTATTTCTTGCCATAATTTGAGTAAAATTATTTTAGAAGGCCTTAGGTGTTTTTCTGCTTTGCCTTGGATAGGTTAAGTGCCTCGTGTCAAAATTTCTGCTTTGGGATCGGGTTCTGCTTGTGCTTGCTTGCTTGGTGAGAAGATTTCACAATCCTTATTGGTGAGACGGACCCTAAGGGACTGATCTAGTGCCTCGGAGGCTCATTGCTAAATGGCCTTCCCTACGTGACGACACAGAAGCAACATAGTTCGGGGCAAACCCTAATGGACCATGGATGGACTAGAAGAAAGATGACAATAAAATGGGATGGATGGAACAATGGAGCCTCAGGGGCGCATTTAGAATAATGGCCTTGCCTATGTGACGACGCAGAGGCAACGTAGTTCATGGACTTGGACCATGGATACCGATGAGAGACACTATACTAGGCTGACACTATGGATAGGATATGGGATAAAACCTTAGTTGACAAGGCAACAAAGAGATACAGTATCAAGCCATGATAGGTTATCGTTAGGTTTTTATTATGGAATAGATATGGGTCGAATGGGACACGAGGAAGAATGGACACAAGGTGATTGGTTTCCCAAAGATGGAGGAAGCGGTTTATCACAAGTAACGCATGTTTACCAGGTTTTCACCACTTGCTTTTTTTTGCACGAAAAGCTAGAAAGTACACATGACGCCTATTTGCCAGGTTTTCATCATAATACCTATCCAAGGTGCCTGTTTGCCAAGTTTTCACCAAAGCACGATTTTTATTTTTTTTTGTACTTTTCTGATTTTTTAATTTTTTTTGTATTTTTCTGATTTTTTTATTTTTTTGTATTTTATGCCCCCCTTAAATTGGGGTTCTCCTAGGTATAGAACCGACGAAGATGCATGTTGTTGATTGGGTCATCTAACAGCTCACCCTCTAATGTTGCTAACTGATATGCCCCTAATCCATAAGCAGCTACAATCACATAAGGCCCAAGCCAGTTGGGTTCGAACTTGCCTTTCTTTTCCCTATCCTATTGATTGCGGGGATTCTCTTTGAGGACTAGATCTCCAACCTTAAAGACTCTTGGGAGAACTCTATGCTTATAGCTTCGTGACATCATCTGTTGATATGCTTTGAGATGGTCAAAGACTTTTTGTCTCCTTTCCTCTAGCAACTCTAGTTCTTGCAATCTGGAGACTCTGTATTCTTCATCTGATATTAGACCTTTCAATGACACCCTGAGAGATGGTAATTCGACCTCAATGGGGAGGATATCTTCTGAGCCATAGACAAGGGCGTAAAGGGTAGCACCTGTGGGAGTGCGTATACTGGTTCTATAGGCCCACAGAGCAGGATTGAGTTGGATGTGCCAATCACGGCTAGCATCATTGACTGTCTTCTTGAGAAGTTTCAAGATGGTTTTGTTGGATGCTTCAGCTTGACCATTACCTTGGGGGTAATAGGGTGTAGAGAAACGGTGTTAGATTTTGAATCGATCACAGAGTTCTTGGACGTCTTGATTCTTGAAGGGCCTTCCATTATCCGTGATAATGGATGAGGGAATCCCGTATCTGTAGATGAGGTAATTCAGGATGATTGAGGAGATTTACTTACCTGTGACGGTGGTGAGGGGAACGACTTCAATCCACTTGGTAAAGTACTTAGTGGCAGTTATAATGAATTTATGGCCGTTGGAGGAGGGTGGATGGATCTTTCCCACAATGTCAAGTCCCCATTGGTAAAAAGGCCAAGGTGTCATTAAAGGTCTCAACTCTTGAGCTGGTGCATGTATCAGGTTCCCATGTATTTGGCACTGCTTGCACTTCTTCACAAACTAGTATGAATCTGTCTCCATGTTTGGCCTATAATAACCAAAACGAATGAGTTTCCCGGCTAAGGAAGGACCGCTAGAGTGTGTCCCGCAAATCCCTTCGTGTATGTCTTGTAAGGTGGTTATGGATTCTTCTCGTTCTAAACAACGGACTAAAGTACCATCCAGACCACGACGATATAGGGTGTCGGCAATGATGGAATAGCGAGAGGTTTGGAGTATAAAGGTTTGGAGTTGGTTTGAAGATAGGTCCAATGGGAGGGTGTTGTCCTTGAGGTAAGTATAAATCTTACCATACCAAGGTGAATCAAATCCAACTAAAAGGCATATGGAATGGTTTTCTAGAAGATCATAAGTTGGTTGTTGAATAGTTTCCACTAAGAACTCATACTGTGACTCATTCTCTGGTATCTCAAGGAGAGAGGCAATGGTCGCCATGGCATCTGCTGCTTTGTTCTCAATCTGAGGCATCTGCTTAAAAGAGATGTTCACAAATTATTCCTTAAGGTCGTCAACCATCCGCTTGTATGGGATGAGCTTCTCATCTTTGGTTTGGTAATCATCATTGACCTGATTTATCACTAGTTGAGAATCACCATAGACATGTAGCTCTTTGATTTTCCACTCTTTTGCCATCTTAAGACCAATAACTAAGGCTTCATACTCTGCTATGTTGTTGGTGCATGGGAATAACAAATGGTAAGACTTCGGTATAGTGTCACCATGAGGAGTTACAAACAAGATTCTTGCCCCCAATCCATGGTTTGTGTAGGACCCATCAAAGTAGAGCTTCCAGGAATGTGTTGAGATGTTGAAGAGGGATTCATCTAGAAATTCAAATTGCATTGGTGTGGTGTCCTGTAATGGTGCATCCGCCAACTAATCAGCAATGACTTGCTCTTTGATAGCTTTTTTGTCTACATACTCAATGTCGTAATCACTTAAGAGCGTTACCCATTTGGCTAGGCAACCTATGAGAGCTGCTTTGCTTAGTAGGTACTTCAGTGGATCTATTTTTGCAATGACTTTGACTGGATGTGCAAGCATATAATGTCAGAGTTTTTGGGAAGCAAAAACTACCGCAAGACATGATCTTTTTATCTGAGAGTATTGCAATTCATAGCCCACTAATGTTTGGCTGATGTAGTAGACGGCTCTTTCCTTGTTCTCGTAATATTGTTGTGCTAGGAGAGCCCCAAGAGCTGTAGGTGTAGCATATATGTAAAGTATCAATGGTTTTCCTTGGATAGGAGGCATGAGAATAGGTGGATTCATAAGATATTATTTCAGTTTGTTGAATGCCTCTTCACACTTCTCATCCCATCTAAATGGAATGTTCTTGTGTAGAAGATGACTGAATGGTTGACACTTATCTGCGAGTTGTGATATGAATCTATGAATTGCTTGTAGTTTGCCCTGTAGAGATCTTAGTTGAGTAAGAGTCTTGGGTGGTAGCATGTCCATAATAGCCTTGACTTTGGTTGGATCTACCTCTATTCCATTTGCTGACACAATAAAGCCTAGAAGCTTGCCTGAGGTGACTCCAAATACACATTTCTTTGGGTTCAACCTGGCCTTGAATTGCTCTAATCTCTGAAAGACTTTCTCTAACACATCCAGGTGTGATTCTCTTGTGAGTGACTTTGCTAGGATATCATCGACATAATCTGCCATTGTTACATGCATCATATCATGAAGTATAGTAGTCATAGCACGTTGATATGTGGCTCCTACATTCTTTAGCCTAAATGGCATGACATTCCAATAGAAAGTGCCCCATGGACAAGTAAAAGCTATCTTATGTTGGTCTGCTGGTGCTATCCTGATCTGGTTGTATCCTGAGAAGCCATCCATGATAGATAACATGGTATGCCCTGCTGTTAGGTCGACTATGATTCTACACTCATATCTTATCCTATTTTCAGCATAGTTGGAGATTACATTATGGGTTTGTTTGCAAAAGTTTATATGTGTATTTTCTGTTGTAACAGCCATTTTTCTGATTTAACTAGTCATTTGCAATAAAAAAATTAGATTTGGGGTTTATGTGCAAAGTTCTATAATTTTTCTCTGAAATCTTTCAATAAATTTGGCGTAGTTTATGATAATTTTTTGTGATATTACAGATTCTTGGAAAAATCAGATTTATTGTGGTAAATTATATATTTGGGACATTTTAGAAGAGGTGTTGCAACCATAATCCTCATCAAAGACAACATCCCTACTAATGTACACCTTCTTTTTTACTACATCCATGAGCCTATATCCCTTAGACTCTATACTATATCCAAGAAAAATACACTTCATAGACTTATCATCCACTTTTGCTCTCTAAACCTTGGGGACATGTATAAAGGCAGTACATCCAAACACTCTTCTTGTGTGATGTTATCAAGCATTTTGGTGGGTGCTCTATTCAACAAACACACCGTTGTATGAACTACTTCAGCCTAGAATGCAGAATCAAGACCTGGATCCTTCAGTATGCATTGTACCATTTCCACTATAGTACGATTTTGCCTCTTTGCCACACCATTTTGATGAGGCGTATATGCAGTGGTCAACGGTTTTTGAATTCCATGTTTTTGCAAGTAGGCTATAAAATCCTTACTTGTGAATTCCCCCTTGATTTGAGCAAAGGGCTCTGAGAGTTTGACCTAAGGACTGTTCTGCAAGGTCTCTAAACTCCTTGAAACATTAAAGCAAGAAAGCAAAAATTGATTTAGCTAACATTAGATTGAACCAATCTAGAAGTGCTAATAAAAGATAGGTAGCACAAAACAAGGCATGAGCCAAAAAAACTATAAGGCAAACATAAAGTCATATCAACAATAGTTCTAGGTTTCATGTCACTACATCATTTGTTGAGTTGTAAAGAGAAATTAGACCATGTTTAATTCCAAAGGACATTAAATAACCATTAAAGGCATTATTCACATATGCTTGACCAATATTAGTCCTACGGATGTTTTGAAAAACTAGATTGCCTTCAACAAAAGAATGAAACTTAATAAAAGTTTCAAGAAATCGATCCTTCTTTCTAAGAAAATAGATCTAAGTTCTTGAATCATCAAGAAATAAATAAATAAGTGCATACCAAAACCATTGGATGGAATTATTTTCCATGGGTCCCAAAAGGTAGCTACGAGGTACAAATGTGATGTTCCCTCCATGCTTAACCTTATAGAAAGGGCTCCCTATACAACATACTACACATGCATCTTGTGCATACAAATTTAAATGGAAAAATACAAGGCAATCCTATAGTTTTGTCATAATGAAATTTTTGAATCCCTTTAACAAGACAACATAGAAGATTCGAGAAGGAAGCCCTAGAATTTTTTTGAATATTAGAATAATATGAGGAATTAAGTTAAATCAAGTCCTAGCTAGAGAGAGAATGATAATGTCTCACAATCTGTAAACAAATTGCTTAGAGTCACGATAGTATAACAGAATTTGAATGGGTACTAAAAGAAATCAAGCCACTTGGATACTCAATGTCAAATCAAATTTCTTATCTTCTAAGACTAATTGAAAGAAAATACTTTGAATTTTAAAAAATATTAAGAAAATTACATCAAAATCAAAAATTTACACCCTTAATAAAAAATTTAATCCCTACTAAACCAACTTGTTAGGAATTGCATGCAGAAGATATCAATTAAATGCAAATAAAGATTAAACAGAGGAATGAAAATACATAGAAATAATAATAGCGAGAGACAAGTTTTAACGTGGTTCACCCAAACTTGGGCTACATCCACCAACAAAGAGTCCAATATTATTATCCAATAAATCAAACTGATTACAACCAACAATCCCTTGCAACTCAATACCGCTTCAAATGCTACAATACAATATCAATGGAAACCCTAACCCTTAGCCATTTTTATCATGACTTATGTCAGTTACAAAATAGGGTTTTTTTATGTCGGCCAATAGAAAAATAACTCCGGCCCTTGACCCCCTCTTGGGGGCACTGCCCCCAAACCCCCGTTAAATAATTTGGGGGGAAACTGCACTGATAAAAGTGGGGAAAATTTAACCTCCGAGTCTGATTAGGCTCCATATAACAACACAACTAAAATAGGATTAGTTGCAACCAAATGCAAATTTAAACAAAAAATTGCCTAATTTAGATAAATAAAAGGCATTTTTTAAAAAATGTCTTATTACATATACTAGAGGAATTCCAGAGCTGAAGAGGGACGAGTGGAGCTGAGCGCGATGGTGAGGAGGGCAGAAGATAGCGGAAGGCAGTGGAGGATGTCGTGCTAGATGGGGAGTAGAATAGAAAAGTGGCAAAGCCACTAAGGGAGGCCACCTAGTCGGTAGCGGGGTGCTTAATCCCTCCCCGTAGGCCCTCACAAAAAAAAAATTATTTAATTTTTTAAATTTTTTTTATTAAATTTTTTTAAACAGAGAAATTAATTTTAAAAAACCCTAGATTAACTAAAATAAACAAATTGTTAAACTGGGCTAAAAAAAATTTACACATATCTATAAAAAAAAATGGTAGATTTAAAAAACTAGATGGATTTTTAAAAAATGAAAACCAAGGCTTGGGGCCCAAAACTTTTAAAAGAAAGATATTTTTTTAAAAACTTAAATAGAAATTAGATCTGTGAGGAACATAGTAGAAAAGAAATTTCAAATAGAAATAAATTAATTTACATAGATCTACACATAGTAAAAAAACTTGTTCCTACACAAAAAATAAATTATCTTCTCTCCTCTCAAATCTCCACGGAAAAAAATTGTCTACAAAGGTGAAATGTTGAGGATGGTTGCCTTCAACAATTCAACTCACAACTTAGATTAGTAAAATGTGGCTCTGATACCATGTAAAGAAAAATAAAAGAATAAGGAACGTACTAACTAAGGAGCATTGTTTGAATTAAATAAGTTACCATCCAATAAGAACAACAAACCAGAAGCATGCACATCAACAATGGAGACCAAGAATTTGTAAGGGGGAAAAAGCAAAAAAAAATCATTATTATGAAAGAGGCATAAGCCTAAGAATTACGTTGCAGAGAGAGAGAGAGAGCTCAAAACTTATTCACCTTGAAAGAAGAAGAGAAGCACCTCAAATAAATAGAGGTGAGAGAGAGGAGTTGCATGTAACTCCCATAGTTTATGCATGCCCCATTTCATAATGTGCTTGTGCAAAGTGTCACAATCCTCATAAGGAGGATACTAAAGTTTAGATATTCCTCCAAGAGGAATATAAACGTGAGTCATCCTCACACATGTGTGAGGATACTCAAATAAAACAAAATACTTTGTATTATAAATACAAGTATTTAAAAGATGAAATTAATAAATAACCTTTACCAAAGTAAAGATTAAATAACCTTTACCAAGTAAAGATTAACTTTCTAACAAAAATCTTATTCTTATCACAACTAGAAACATGCTTAATTCATATATGTGTCAACTAACAATTTCATGTTAATGTACATGATATGTGAATGTATACAACTACCCTCTACTTGAAGATGACAGAGTTCATCCAGCAGGGGACTTGGGAAAATGATCGTTCATAATGATGATCACATAGTACTTAAGGTATTTTTTTGGGTTTCACAGCTTCTGTCCATTTGATGAATGGAATGGTTTAGTTAAGTCCTTTGAAGTTAACAAGTGATTGCATCAACATCATTCTCTATGTTTCTAAACTACAAGACAAAAAATTAAATGCTTATATGACATATTTCAGGTCATCAATTGTACAACACCATCATTTGTCGGTGCAGAGTGTGTTGACCTTGATTACAAATTTGTACACCAATGGTACTCTCATCTTTCATATTTAATCTTCACATTATAAGAAGTCAATTGAGTCCATTTGCAGATACAGAGAAAGATGCTTGACACATGCTTTTATTTAATCTATAAATAAATTTTTGAGTATATTATTATTTTAAGTTTTTAAGACAAAACATGATACCTATGTAGCATACTAAGCATAGTGGCACAAGCATATGACATTACCAAATATATAGTGGTTTTATATGGTTGTTATTTTAGATGTTGGAGTCATATTTTAGATGCTTCTTGATTGGGTTATGCCTCTCCTTTTTTTGATGTGCAAAATCAATATTCAAGCTTTATCCCTCACCCATCACAAGAAATGCCCTTTCCAAATGGGAGCCTAATGTCCATCTCAATTCCTAATATTGAGAGACACTATTCTTCTAAAACCATTTGCAATGTGGTAGACACATATGAAAATAGACCAACTATAGGGCCACATAAATCCACTTTATGTTGTATATTATAGTCTAGTATTTGAAATTATTAAAAAACTTAAACTTCTATCACTTTCTACATGCTACTTATATGTGTCACTTGGTCTTCCTCTTAAATGCCAAGAATTTATTTCTCATTAAATACTAAATAGGTAAGTATTTGGAAAGATAGTAGATACAAGTCACATTACATTTGAATGTTTAATGGTGTTGTTCAAGTGTTGAGGCTCATAAAATTAACATTGATGTTAGATTTATTTATTTATTTTTATTTCTGATCTTTCTCATATCAGGCTCTTCACAGTCATAAGCACTTAGCAATAGTACATGACAACTTTCAAATAAAGACTATAGAGCACTTGACAGTTGCAAGTAATATCTAATATCTTACTTTCATCATCTTTCTCCCAAAATGTTTTTTTGTAAAATTAGGTAGGGCCTACATTTCCATCACAACATTTGTTATCATAATTATCACTTATTTTTTCTTTTTTTTCAAAGGCTAAGCATGGATAATATTGAGTTACACAAACACTACAATGTTGTCAATTTTCTTTATGAGGATGTTGAGATTTTGTTGTCAATACATGTTTTTGAACTATTTGATCGTTTTACTTTCTTTTCCTAGCTTGTGTGAGATCTTGAATACTCATATTTTGTTATTATCTTATATTTCTATAGGAAAGCATAATAAAACTTATTTTGGTTTGATCATAGGGATTTTTGGATGATCAATCATACAAATCTTCTACCATGGATTTCATTGAAAAATTTAAGTGTGGCTTAATGGCACTTTGAAACTAGAAGAATTATGGATAGAGGCCTTGTTTTATTGTTCCTTTTTAAAACTCTACATCTAATTATGTTTTCTATTTGATTGAAATGAAATTTGGTTGTAGGCTCCTTTTAAGTTAGGTGTTATGTTTTCTAGTTGACAGATTATTTTAACATAAAGATGATTTTAATGGTAAGTTATGTGTAATGGAGGGAGAGGACCTACCTACATGTTTAATTTGTAAGTTAATGGTTTTCAAAATTGTATTGCATTTTATTTGGTAAGTTAAAAGTTAAAATTTATTGTTTGGGATTCAATTTATCAAAAATGTGGTCATAATAGTTATATTTTTGTTGAGTTGTCCCAAAGTACTAAGAAAATGTTAGCTCCAAACATGTATCTTAAAGTACTTATTGTCTATTTATTAGTGTTATATAAGAAAAATGGGAAAGGGATAAAATAGTGTTAAGTGTATCCAATCAAACCCTCCTTTCACAATAACATTCGAGGATAAAAACCAAGCCAAGTCACTACAGATGAATGAGGACTCAGCTACAAGTTTGTGTACTTAGTAATGATATGGAAAGTTAGATTAGTTTGAGAGATTTGCCAAATGATAGATTCAATAGGCCTCAAACCCTAATTATAATGAAATCAGGTACAGACGGAAAGAATGCTATAGACAATCGGACAAGAAGGCACTCAAGAAGGATCAGAAACTTACCAGAAGTTGGATTTCTAGAATTGAAGACTTTGCAGACTATGGGGCAGGCATCCAAGTCTAATAGGGCAATATTTCTACAAATCTGGGGTAGTGAGTAGTGTCAGACTGTAACATGTTCTTGAGTTCAGGGAAAATCCTATCGGGAGGACTACGGGGCTGGTGCCCTAGTCCAATAGGGTAAAATATCAATAAACTTTTATAAGATCCTGAATCCTTATGCTTAAAATTGCTTCTTTGCATCTGCACTTCACCAAATGCTTCACCTATAACCTACAATCACAAAGAGAGGGGTTTGGGGGTTGTGGTGTTTAGGAGCTTGCCTCGATCAAGCCCCGGAAGGATATTCAAGTCTTCCAACACCGTTGTTAGATAGAGTGCATGCCCAAGAAGGAAGAGGCTAAATCAAATGATGAAATAGATTGATTGAAACATAAATTGATGTCATCTTTGAGGTGAAACCCTCACAGAGATGAAGAGCCTTCAAATCATGAGGAGATGGAATGATGAAGCCAAACCTGCGACAAACAAACACAATAACAATACAGTTTTGTTCTACAACACAATGAATGCCTTGAAATCCCTTAGCTCAATTCCACAAGTTTAAATTATCCATCTAGGTGTAAAATGAAGTCCTAAACATGTTTATATATGCTTTCCTGCTAACATTCATAATTCAAATTGAATAGGCTGACAAAGGGAAACCTTTTGAGAGGGCCCAAACCAACACATTAAAATTTGGATCCTGACAAAATAGGTTGGACTTGGGCGCAGGCACCCAAGTCCCAAGGTGATATTTTGGTCTTAATTAAGGTTTAGAGTGGACCCCTAGGTCCCATTTGAAATGGGTTTCAAGGGAAATTGCTCTGGGATAAGTATTAAGCTTACATAATGTAAACACGGGGACCTAGGATCTAAACTAGGAGGTAAAAAGGCATGAGATTACTTTTTACTCCATAACATTTAGCCCCCACTTTAATGTATATATGATCTTACGATTTGATACATGCATTAAAGTATGGTCAAAGCACAAAAACACATCAAACACGCCAAGCACATAGAGCTAAGGCATACCCAAAGGCTGGAGGACTTTCTAGCCCCCAATCTCAAGTAAGCACTAGAAAACACATGGAAGACACACAAGACACAATGAAGACAATAAGAAGCACGTAAAACACAGAGAATATAGTGAAGCACACAATACACGAAGAATACATAAGAGTAGTCATGAAATACACAAAGTATACAATGATTTAACAATTAAAATAAATCCTAAACTAAGGAACGAAGAGAGCTCATCACTATGCGCCTTTAGACCACCAAAAACATACAAAACAAAACCTAAAATGTGGAGGGAGCTCATTTCTATGCACCTTAAGACCACACCAGGGGGAAGACATGCAAAACAAAACCTGAATGTGGAGGGAGTTCATCACTATGCGCCTTTAGACCACCCTCGAGGGAAGACACAACAAACACACAAAGAAGACACACGGAATACACGAGTGCCACATAGAATGTCATAGACACACTATACTTCTTATACACGGCAAAAAAAAGTGATGGGAGGAGCTTATTGCTAATTCCTACCATCTAAAACATGCCAAACACACCTGACGGTTGAGCTACGCTACCACAACAACCAAAGACACGCTTTAGGGTGAATGACTTAAGATCCAACCCCGCCTCCACAGAGGACTTTGTATAAAAGGATGTGCACTAGATCAAGAGATACAACATCTCGCCTTCCATAGAAGGGCTTTGTATAAAAGGATACGCACTAGCTTAAGAGATACATCATTGTCACATCTCATTTTATAAACTATATCATTAATTTAGATTATTGGACATTTACTATGATTGTTTTACTATGAGTGATTCCACCTGTATGAAAGTAATTATTGTAATGTTATAAATGCGTGATTTTAAAGTCGATTTAATAATTGAATATTATTGGTACGATCATGGATGATTCATTATGTTTTGCTTCGGCTATGTTTTGGGGAACTAACCTATTGATATGGAGTTGAGTGTGACTGAATGAAGGAACTCATCAAAGATGAGAACATGGTTGAGGTAGAGATGTTCTAGCCGCTCGGCAAGAACTGATAGGATGGATAAACCTAATGCATGCACACACTCACATAGTCTCATGTCATATTGTATTTTTGAATGGCTCTAGTATGCATTATTATATAAGTAAATGAATGTGATTGATGTGTTATGATTAGATAAATATGTGTTTAAATTACTTCAGTAAGTCTTTCGAATGCATAAATTAGTCATGAAATATTAAGTCCCTTCGAATTCTATTCAATAGAGTTGTGTATATGATATCATTTAATTATAAATAATAAATAATATAAGTGTTTTCCTATTTATATAATATACATTATTGTTTGAAAAACAACATCTTGGTTAGTCTAAAAATAAAAATAGTTTTTTAGATAAATAAATGATATTAATAATATTATATTATAAATAGAAATATAAAATAATAAACTAAGCCTTTGTCATGCAAATTGGAAATGATGGTAATGAGGTAGTTTAATTTTGTCTATTGAAAAAAATATCTATTATTTTGAGACACCAAGCGCCATGCAAATGGAAGGTAACGGGAGTTGAAGAAAAAGTAGAATCTAAACATAATGGATGAAAATATAGGAAAAGGGAGATTCATTAAAAATAGGCAGAGAAGAAGGACAATTATCTTCTTTCTTAGCGACACCAAGGAAGAGGTGATAAATAATAGCGACTAGCAACAGGAGGAAGGGGTAGTACAGAGAAGAAGGAAAGACTGGCATTCAAAGGCAAAGATAGCCCGTTTTGAAGCCAGCAAGGGAAATCAAGTATCTTTTTGTGTATTATATTGCTAAAGTTGACTGTTATACTATTTAAATTTGGCTTGTGGCTTGTTTATTCTCTGGTGTCCGTGATAATTTGATCACCTTGTCTGTTGGACACCTATTATGCCTTGTTTTACCTTCCTGACACCTCAAAATTATTCCTAATATCTGTTAGTTGATACCTCATGTCTGACCATTCTTTTTTTTTGTCATCTTAAGACCATAGCCTCCAACTATGGAACGACCTACAGAACGATTATATCTTTTGGGTCACTATTTTGAGTGCCTAAATTAAACCTATCTATTCTAAATATTGGTTAATTTGTATTTCTTTCCTCTATGGTTGTTTGGCCTTTCTATTCGTTAGGTGTTAGCCTCTTAAAATCACCTTTTTCGACTAGTATCTGATCAGCCTGCTTGACTGTCGCTACTCTTGTCTCTTTGTTCCATCCTCTGTGTTGGATAATGATTGACCACCTCCATGTTTTGTTCAATCTGATCTAAATTCACCTTCTTTATGCCTTCAGCCTAGACTACCTTCTAAATGACCTAAAATGGCCTCATCAAAGGTTTAAAATTGTAGTTGTGATCAACCAGCACATAAACTCCCTATAATTTCCTTTCTTTGTGTTTACTAAATAGCTACGGATCTTTTATCTAGATTGCAACAGTATCTTGATTTACTTTGTTGGCTAAAATCTTCTTTGTCAACCTCCATTCTGGTCTTGCTCGACCAACTTATGTATATTAGCCTCATTGTTAATGGCCTTTTTAAAACTTAAGTTGACGGCATTCAATCCCTCTTCATAGTTATCTATTGATGTTGTTTACTTTATCTTTATCTCAGCTTATTTGTGATCTTGTCAATCTGTTAATTTCTGTAACAGACTTCTAGTCAACTCCTGTAGCTTGTTTTATCTATTCCTGTAGCTTAATTTGATACTTCCTGTAGCTTGATTTAATACCTCCTGTAGCTTGATTTAATACTTCTTGTAGCACTTATTTTATTACTTGGAACAGAGATAGTACATTTTCTCATTATTACCTATGCCTTGATTTTTAAATAATTGTGTTGCTGGCAATATTTATACACTCTTATTAAATCCTTATTACAATTAATTGCTTTGAAATATAAACTAGCTTGCGGGTAGAATGTAGTTAACATTAGTTTTCTTCAAAATATTGAAAAGAATGAAATATGGATTAGGGAATTTGACCAATGTATATTTATTTTAATTATATAGTTTAGGCAATGAATATATTTTTTCCTGTGCAAAACCAGAGAATAGTTCTTTTTGCAAACATGTTATTTTAATTATCTAGGAATCACATAGAGCTTAATGGAATTTGATGTTTCAAGAAGTTTTTTGGTCTAAGAAGAGTTTATTGTTATAGCATTGGATTTTGTGATGTTCATCTCAATCTTTGGGGCTGATGTTTGTTAGATTACTGTTGATAACCCTTGCTAAGCCGTACAAGTGTCTACACCATTTGGGAACATAGTTATCATTAAAGATTATTGTTGATTTTTGCAAAGATTTAACATGGGTTTTTATATGCATCTCTAGGAGACTTGATTAGACTGTGTGTTAATCATTTATTGTTGGGTTTGGAGGGTCTAATCATGCCATATAGTTTATGTACTAGGATGTACATACATGAGGGATTCAAGCTTCTTTACCAATGGATGGATTTCTATGCCAATCTTCATCATAAATTTATAGGGCAGACTTGGCAACCAGATTGCAATCATCTGAGTCATCTTTATTGGTGTTATGACATGATACTTGGTTGTATGTTATGTTGCAGGCCGTACCTGAGTGTGATCCTCTGTAGTGACTGTGTTTGAAGAACATTGTGTTGGGGTTTTGAAGATTTAATTGCATGGTAACAATGTCTTTTAATAGAGTATAATGATTAGATGCTGGAGGAGTTTTGATTTTCTAGCCAAATCCTTGTTGGTCTTTTGTTTTTCCATGCTGGATGTGTGATCTGCTATTCATTTGTTGCAGACTGAGCATTATTTTAACTTCCCTTGTTAGTGCCAATGATGGGATGTGGATGGACTGGAGTTTAGAGGAGAATCGAGCTGAGTAGGGAATGCCTTGAGCATATAACTCAAGATGTCATAGATAATTAGCAGACCTGTATCAACACATTAAAGTCTATAGGCCAGGTAACAACACCTTCTTCCCTGCTTCCTATGTTGGTAAAACATAAGCACTTTATGCTCTATTTATGTAGCTCAATCTTCTCTTGATATAGTGATGTCTAAACTATAACTGCCACAGCATTAACATAATGATATCAGAGACAATGCTCATATAGTGCAGGTTGATAACAAGGGAGTCATATCATTTGAGTATGGGGTTTTATCTAAGGTTTTATGGAATCCTGAGTTACCAGCCAACAAAACAAGAACTCTCCCATTTTGAGGAAGAAAGATGACATCAAGAATGAACTTAGGAGAAGAAATCTTTATTTCCTATGCAAGGATTCTTGGGAGACTAAGCACCAATGCAAGAACAAAGAAGAAGATGAAGACCTAATAGCTGAAATAAATGAGTCTAAGCCTCTATATGATAAAGACAAGGTCACAAAACAAGAGGCACGCATACAGCAGCTACCTGATTTGGGAAAGACTACAACAGAAGTTAGTAAAGTTGAGCATTACTTTGATGAAGTTAATGAGCCAGAAGTGTTAGACTTTACAAGTCCTTCATTTGATGAAGACCCTGAAGATGCCACTACATTTGAGAATGATTTGAAGATGATTGATAGATTGTTAAAAGGAGACTTTGCAAGCAAACTTGAGAGCATTGTAGCAGAGTATCCTGATGAGGATATGGAAAAAGGTTATTTTACAGAGGCTGCAAAAGTTGATGCTGCTGAAATTTTTAGAACATCACCTGATGAAGAGCATCTTCACCCTTCTTGTGGATGTAGTTTTAATTATGAGTGGTAATTTTCCATGCAAAGAGAAGAGCAGTTTGACTCCTCAAAGATCCTTATGAAGAATATGTTGATGAAGACTTTAAATCAGCCATTGGTGATGATTCAATGTTTGAATTTGAGGTTGTCATATCATCTGATCTAAGTGACGAAGAAGAAGATTTTTTTCCTATGCAAATTGAAGAACCAAGTGTCTTCTCAAAGGATTCAGTTGATGATCATGATGATGGGGTGTTTGTTGGAAGATTTGAATCAGCCTCTATTGTTGGTTCAACATTGGAATTTCTGAATCAATTGTTAGTCACCGAAGATAAAGTTGTACAATCTTTAACACACTTGGATAGCATACATAAGTTTGTTGAAGATCACATTTGGAGGGCACAAGTTGAAAGGAGACAAATGGGCATGGAAAGAGGATCTTCACTTGAAGATTGGTGTGTAGTCAGAGAGGCTTTAGAAATGATGAAATCAGATTATTTGAACCTACTTTCTGATAGAGATCATGTTCTTGAGTTTGCTGGTCAAATCTATGATGCTTTGAAAAGAAGAGAAGTTGAATTTGATAAGCTTACATCTAAGATCGAATCAACTACAAATTATTTAGAGAGTACCCAAATGGCTCTCTTAGAAGTGGAAAATCAACTTGATGATGTCCATCAATTAAGGAAGCAAGATGGAGTTGCTAGAGTTGATGAAATAAAGATTGTGACTGAAGAGCTTGATTTGTTCCAAGAAGTTTTTGACTTAGGACAACCTCCTAAGTATGCAGATGCAGAGTTGGAGAAATATGAAGATTTATTTGAACATGGGGGAGAAACCAACTTCCAATCATTTGATAATTCTCTTTTTACGATGGAAGTTGAGTTAACTAAGGATAATCTACTCCTCATGTTGAATGATGAGGACCAATTTGATGTGAGTAACATAGTGGAGGACAGTAATAGAATATGAGATCTAGGTGAAGTGCACTCATGGAATGTTACTTTGCACAAAAACTTCACCAACTAGAAGTTAACATCAATTGTTGAAGTTTGGCATAAGGTTCATGTACGCAATCAGTTAAGTTCAATGATGGCTTACTTTCATAATAGAATTTATCCTCTGGGTTTTGTGAAGGATAGTGATGTTGGTAAGAATGTTTCATGTATGATTGTGGAGTCAAATTTATGTCATGAAGCTGTTGTCCTTATTCCTATCAGCCATCATAAGTTGTAAATTGCATACAATTTTATGGATTGGAGAGAAATTTTGGTCATAACTTTAGAATATTTTGGTTGTAGAAGGCCCAAATCACTAGTTATTCTTGGGAGATTTCAGATTTGTTATTGCTGTCCCATTCTCAGATTAGTGAAATCTAGTTTTTAGAGATTAATTTCAGTTTTTTATAGCCATGTGATTGTTCTTTTTTGCTATCTTTGGCCCTTTGTGGGAGGTTGATAGAAGGGCTCAGCTGAAAAGGACAAGTGTTTCAGCTAATATTGCTCTTTGGGATGGTGAAAACCAGGTGATTTATGGTTGTTCAGAGTTACTTTCGGCTTGTGTTCAAGTTGATTTATGTTCTTCCTTGGAGGAACATTTCATATTTTGGTTCCCAGCAGTAGTTTTAGGTTGGATAAACTATATTGATGACTTGTTGGAGGATGCTAACTCCTTCACTTTCAGGTTTAATGATGTTACAGATGTTTGGGATCCAAAGGGATCTGTGTTTAGAAGAATGTTTTAGAGTATCAAACAGAATGTTAGTTGTGCAGTTCCCAGATATATCAAAGTAGCGCAACAAAAGTGGTGTGGAGCATTCTTGTGATTGATTTGGGATCCCAGTATATTGTTTCTAATCATATATTACTGTTGGATCATATGTATTGCTTGAGGACAAGTAATCTTGAGTGGGGAGGACTTGTAATGTCTCCATTTGGTGTTTAGCCAAGTTTGTGACCAATAGCCTATTCCCTTGAGCTTTTGTTGGCTATCTGGGTTAGTTAGGGAGCTATGTTTGTTGTGAAGAGCATAGGTTCAGTTATTTATGTTGTTTTGTCTTAGCTTTGAGCTCATTGATGTCTCAAGATGGCTATGCATCTTTTAGAAATTTGTTCGAGCTTCTGGATAGCTCTCCAAGATTCTTGGAGAAGCCATCTATTTATAGTAAGTCACCCAAATGACATCATTCTTCATCCCAAACATCATAGAAGGTAGTGGTATGACTTATTTTGTAGTTCACCTAAGTTTGGGATTGTCCGCAAAGTCACGTGATTTAATGAGCTATTCAATTATTATTTTCACTAAAGTATCCTAAGGGTGAAAATAAATAAAAAGTACCTAAGTGTTATAGCTCATTGGAAGGGTAATTAAGTGTTTTAAATGATAGACACTTAAAAAGGGGACCTCACACATGATATATTATTATTATTCCCAATAAAGGTGTTTTGAGAGAAGAAATATGAAGAGTTCAAAGGAAAATAATAATATATTCCTCTCAAAAAGTTATAAAAGGGGAATGAGAGCTCATTTGAAGGGTTATGATTTTGATTTGTATTGTTACTCTGTTGGATTGAACCTACGAGTTCTTCCATTTTTCCTTCTCAAGGACGAAGACCCTCTTGGAGATGATCAGTTTCAATGGTGAGAGATCCACCCTAGTTGGTGTGAGGTGATTCCATCCAGGAATCACATAGAGCTGAATGGAATTTAATGTTTTGAGAAGTTTTTTGGTGTAAGAAGAGTTTATTGTTATTGCATTGGATTTTGTGATGTTTATCTCAGTCTTTGGGGCTGATGTTTGTTAGATTACTATTGAAAACCCTTGCTAAGCCATACAAGTATCTGTACCACTTGGGAATACAGTTATCATTGAAGATTATTGTTGGTTTTTGCAAAGATTTAACATGGGTTTTTATATGCATCTCTAGGTGACTTGATTAGACTCTGTGTTGATCATTTAGTGCTGGGTTTGGAGGGTCTAATCCCGCTGTACAATTTCTATACCAGGCCCTACATACATGAGGGATGCAAGCTTCTTTATCAATGGATGGATTTCTATGCAAATCTTCATCATAAATTTATAGGGTAAACTTGGTGACCAAATTGCAGTCATCTGAGTCATCTTTATTGGTGTTATGACATGATACTTGGTTGTATGTTATGTTGCAAGTCATACCTGAGTGTGATCCTCTATAGTGATTGTGTTTGAATAACATTGCATTAGGGTTTGAAGATTTAATTGCATGGTAATGGTGTCTTTGAATGAAGTATAATAATTAGATGCTAGAGGAGTTGTGATTTCCTAGTTGAATCCTTGTTGGGCTTTTGTTGTTCCATGTTGGATGTGTGTTCTATTGTTCATTTGTTGCAGACTAAACATAGTTTTAACTTCCCTTGTTAGTGCCAATGATGGGATGTGGATGGACTGGAGTTTAGAGGAGAATCGAGCTGAGGAGGGAATGCCTTGAGCATATAACTTAGGCTGTCATAGATAATTAGCAGACCTGTATTAGCACATTAAAGTCTACATGCCAGGCAACAACACCTTCCCTGCTTCCTATGTTGGTAAAACATAAGCACTTTATGCTCTATTTATGTAGCTCAATCTTCTCTTGTTATAGTGATGTCTAAACTATAATTTCCATAGCATTAACATAATAATATCAGAGATATTGCTCATATAGCAGGTTGATAACAAGGGAATCATATCATTTGAGTATGGGGTTTTATCTAAGTTAAATCTGTGTGTGGTAGCATACTGATTTGTACTTTGTAATTGTTTATTTATGTTGCAAACATATTTGTAACCCCTGGATGGTTCAACCACTAGTGAGGACAAATTTGTAATGTTTAATCTTTCTCTATCCACCCACTGAATAAGTGGAGTATTCCCACTGAACAAGTGGATGAACATTGTATATCTATCTTTACTCACCCACTGAATAAGTGGAGTATTCCCACTGCATAAGTAGATATCTATTGGCAAGCGGATTCCTGCTATTTAGTGGATGATTGTATTCAGTTTCATTTGCATAGCATTGTCTTCTAAACCAAAGCACTGTATTCTCGTGCCTCACCCATTATGGGAACTTGGTGATCAGAAAGTGTGGAGGTATTCCAGTTGGTTGCATTAATGTGCTAACCCTTTTGGAATCATTGTTTAAATTTAAAAAATATTGGGGTAGCATCTTACACTTAGCCTTAAGGAGTTGCCATTGAGAGGCAATGTACATGTTTATGACACATCCTAGTGGCTAAACTCTAGAATTTAAGACCTAACAAGCATAATAATACATCTAGGCATTTTATATAAGACCTATGAGCATATTGTAATTCTTCTCTATAATTCCTCCACTTGTAAAAGCCTTTTTTATATAAGACCTATGGGCATTATGTAATGAACTTGGGGAGGCTAGTTTGAGGAATCTTGAGCTCTAATAAAAACTTTATAAGACCTTATTAAAAGCATATTTTTTTAAAACACTGGGATTATAAATTATGACAAGATGACTTTCATGTAGTTTGAATTGCATGATCTTCATTTTGGCTTGTATTTGTGTCCTTGTTTATTCATCTAGTTCATTTGATTATTTATTTAATTATCAAGTGGTAGATGTACTATTGAAGTCAGGGAAAAACACTCTAAAACCCCTGCAAATAGTATTTTCCAAACCCTAACTACCCAATGGATCCCTAATAACCTAGAATCAATGCAAATAAAGCATGAAATGTGATACCCTAGGCTAATATTGCAAATCCTCCATTGTTGTTGTCAAGCATTGCTTCACTAATGCACTCAAATTTACAGACCTACAAGTGCTATGAGGAGCTCAAGGCTTGACAATGGCAAAGTCAAATTATGCAAGTGGTAAGATGTGAAAATGAGAGGGTGAGGGTGGTTTTATAGAAGAGGGAATTTGAATGAATGGCTATGATCAAGAGTTGACTTGGAGCCAAAATCAAGGGCTGAGATTAATTAGGGTTCCCAACCACTAGAAGACAAGATATTTTTTATTAGAAGAAATGGTGAGGTGGGAAATGATTTTTAAATTAAAGAAATGGTATGCATTTATTTAATTTATTGATGAATGGGTAATGTAATGGGATTTTAATTAAAGTAAGGTTCATAATTTAAATAAATAGGTATTTATTTAAATTAAAGAGGGAATGTGGATGTTGGAATAATGAATAATTAAATAATAATTAAATTATTTAATTATAGAGGAATTTAGAAGAAAGTCGTTTAAGTAATTAAATAAATAAAATTAATTTAATTAAAAGCATAAGAGGGGAAATGAATTAATTAAATAATTAAAATTATTTAATTAATAGCAGGATACGAAATTGAGATGAATTATGTGCAAAAATGATGTTCGCAAGCCCAGGACATTTCTAAGTGTCTACATTTTGCCCCTCTTTGATACAATGTCGATTACAGCGTTGTATCAAAGAAAATTTGAGAAATGTGCTCTAAACATGCCCCAGCATGTTCTGGGTGAAACGTGATGTCCTTGTGCCCCCTCAGGAAATTTTTCAAATTTTCTAAAAAAAATTCAAAAATTTTGGAAAAATTTTGGAAAAGTTGTGCGAGGTGCCCTAAAGTGGTCTGGGAGTGAGAAATTGACCATAAAAGGTGCTCGGCGTGTGAAAAGAAGCCATCGGTTGGTCAATTTTGTGAAAAGGGAGCCCACCTAGGTCAAAATGTCCTATAAATCACCCTTAGGCGGCCCATAATCCTCATTTGTGCACTTTGAGTCTAGGAATTTCAGAGAGAGCAAAGCAGTGATTTTCAAATTTTTTACAGAGCTCCTATCGAGATGTCGCATGTTCCACTTCACTTGCATCACGGCACGAGGGTCAAGTCCTATGGTTGGCTCCCTGGGACAGGCACGCCAGTATGTATCTAACCCTAGCTTTTCAATTTTAGCATTTTTAGGTAGATTTAGGGGCTTGAAAATAGGGCACGTGTGCGGTGCACTTTTGTGCACCGCATGCGTTGTTGCATTTGATGCTTGTGCGTGGTTGTGTGACATTTGCGTGTTGGTGTGATGCACGCAGTTTGTGAAATTGCATGCGCGAGGGGGTGTGATGCCTCTATCGTAGGTAGTGCACATCCACGAAGTGCGACGCTTAGGTTGAGCGAAGTGACGCATACACAAAAGTGCGACGCCTGTGATAGCTGGTGTGACCCACCTGCTGAGGTGCGACGCATGCATAGGGTAGTATGATGCCTGTGCTTAGCCGCGATGCATGGGAATAACAATGCGATGCATGTGTGGATTTAGTAGTTTAAAAATGAATTTTGCCCTAATTTTTGCCCCTATTTTGTTGTGAATGTTGTATTTAGGTTTTTAGATTGACATGGTGTCTGGTTGTGTGAATATAGGCAAGGTTACCGTTGATTTACACTCGAGAGAGTCATCCCACCAGGTACCAGTTGTGAGACTCTTTGTCGATGGCAGAGCGGGATACTCTCGATGCCCTAGGGTTATATGGTGTTGCATTTATGCCCATGATTTGGGGTAACCGGGGCCTATTGACTGCAGTGGCCGAGAGGTGGCATTCAGAGATGAGTTCGTTTCATTTTCCTATAGGGGAGGCCACCATGACTTTGCTCGATATCTGGCGGATTTTTTGATTACCTATTCATGGAGATCGGGTTGTCTACAATGTAGAGAGAGGATTGCCTGCACTCCAGCTATTTGAGACAAATAATGATGCAACCCTAGGAGTTGAGGAGCATGAGATTCATTGGGACACCCTGACAGATTGGTATGATCAGTTGATTGTGGTCCTATGCACGTGCATTGGCGGTCTCGTATGTCCAAATCAGCGTGGTCATGGATTTCTTGTTGGCTGGGGGGAGATGTTAGAGGGTATGATGGTAGACGTGACAGTTTACACATGGGGACCCTACCTCCTGGCACAATTGTATCACCAGTTGCACAGAGTTGCCTATCATGGTGAGTAGTCTATTAGTTGCGATGTGACTTTATTGATGATATGGGCTTGGGACCACATTCCCGTATGTCATCCACCAGTGGAGCGCGAGGTTTTGGATGAGCTACCTTATGTTTTCTATTACACTGGGACAGTTTTGCAAATATGTATGGGCGATGTCGGATACTGGAGGCATGCTATTGACCATATGGACACATCTGTTTGGAGGCCTTATAGGGGTTGCCCTAGGTGGACAAATGATGTAGAGCATCTCCCATTTGGCAGACATACACGGTACTTGATTGGGAGGACCGTGCAGACACAAGACATTATAGAGCACCATCTGCTAGAGCAGGTGCTTAGACAGTTTGGAGAGCGGTAGGATACCCCTGCTGGCATTGCAAAATTTGCCTGAGTCACTCGGGAGATTCTAGTTTGGGGTCTGATGATTGCAATTCAGACAGCCATTGATGAGATCACTTGGTTACAACCAGTGCAGTGGGGAGCCGATGACGTTGCCAATGTAGGTACCACTCCTGCATATGATACTTGGTGGGCCACCCATAGGCCAATTATTTATCTTCATCCTGATGAGCTGACACCAATGGAGAGATTGGGGCGAGGACTGAGGGGCTGATTTAGAGGATGAGGCAGAGGTAGAGGCAAGGGTCGAGGGGATGGTGGTGATGGAGGCAATGACGATGAATTAGGTGGTGGCAGTGGTGACACAAAGCGAGGAGGCCAAGGCAGAGGTGATAGGTAGAGAGGGAGAGATGGAGAGGATAGGGGTGTTCCACTTTCTCCGATTCAGGAGGAGGGAGAGGGGGCAGTAGGATAGGCGGTTGCTGCCGTGGGAGAGATGCAGATGGGGGGTGGAGAGGAGGATGTGGTGATGGAGGATGTCGGTGGGGGAGACATTGGTGGAGAGAAGATGGAGGGGAGTGATGATGACGACAATGAGGAGGCTGATGAGGAGGAGTGGATTAGGGAGCAGGCACTACCGGTGTGCCTATTGAGGAGATTGGAGACAACGAGGAGGAGAAGGATGTCAGAGATCAAGGAGGGGATTTGGTTGCACAGGTAGTGGCTATGCAAACCTAGATAGAGACTATGTAGACCCAGATGCAGGGGATGCAACAGCGGATCTAAGAGGTGGAGGGCCAGCTCACACAGAGGACTAGCAAGAGATATGGCGGTCATCAGGGCCCAGAGAGTAGAGCAGAGGAGTATTGATTTTGTGGCGACAGTGGGTAGGCCAGCAACAAAGTTTGCTCATGCTTTGTACAGGGTGGAACATGAGGCATATTACTACAGAGGCCTTTATGAGAGTCGGGTGCCAGTCGATCAAAGAGCACCTAGTTATCAGAGTAGGAGTGCCAGTTGATCACATTCACACATATCACACAGTAGCGTGGGGCATTCCTAGAGGCAGGCCTCGCCATATGATAGACCATCCAGATCAAGGGCATGATCAAAGCATAGGGGTCCTCCCATGGGGCCAGCATGATCAAGGGGCCATGATAGTGCTAGCTAGGCCATGTTGATGGTTCTGATGTATATTTTTTATCGAGCCTACATTCTCTTGTTTTATGATTGAGCCTACGAGCTCTATTTTTGACACATATATTCAGATTGTAGTGTGACACATTTTTGGATATATATATATATGAGATGGACCATTATGATCAATCTTGTTATTCCTATATGCACATGATGTGATGGATATTTTATGATTATGATGCTATGTGTTATGATTTCTGATTTCTGATGATGCAGTTCTAGATATTATGATGTTTATATGATGTTTATGATGCGATGCATGATGTTATTCCTAGATGCATATGTTGATATGATAAATGTTATGCAATGGTATTTTATTTCTATGTGATGCTCATATATGGATGTGTATGTGATAAATGCCTATATGCTAGATGTAGGGTTTATGCAGATGATGATGATTTTATATGGTTTAATGCAATGCTCATTGTGGTGATTATGATAGTGATGATTTATTATGAGGATGATGATTATGACAATGATGTTACATGATGGACTAACATGTGTGTGCAAGCTATATGATCTAATGCAGTTTTTTGGTGTGTCACAGTAGGATGGAAGAAGATCAGAAGAAATGGAGATGAAGAATGTACGAAGGATGAAGATTGGCTTAGAAGAATGGATTGAGACTTTGTTGTGGTAGATTTTGAGCTTCTTTTATGTAGTTACTGCTTATCATCATAGTGCTTATTGTATCAAAGGATGACAAATGTCATGGCATATCATGGCCAAGGTACAAAGTGTGGTCCCTTGTGAAACAGGCACAAGGCAGGTCCAAGGAATGTCAGGCTTAGACTAAGTTACTAAGGCACCTTGTCGGAACATGTGATGAGAACAACCTAAGGGGTGTAAGTCCTAATGCATGGAAGTATCTAGCCATTCCACTGCATAGGAAGTTTTTGATTCACACCTAGTAGTATCTCAGTCATACACAAGGAACTTAGTTGCCCCAGTCATCTTGCCAAGACAAACTGCAAACAATAATCAAAGAAAAGAGATCTCGCTCTATCCGCACTTCTCTTCATCACTTGGGGACTGCCTTGAGAAGCATAAGAACAAGATTGAAGAAAATAGTCCAATTGAAAGATAAGATAGAGCCAATAGCCATTAGGTCATTTGCTGAGTGTGTATGTGTGTTTGACTGATTGATGATGATTGGTTGTATAATGTTTGGTTTCAGGATAGGAAGCATGACGTATAAGACATCAAGTCTAGTTTCGATGATGCGACCACCTATATAAGGTAGATGATTGGGTTTGGACATCTCAAATAAGACATGTGGTCTGGTTTCGATAATGACACAAGTTGGGAAATGGTTGGTTTGTGATGATTGATAATGTCCATAAGATGAGACGTGTTGTCTAAGGCATAAATCCTAGTTTCGACTATGTCCCGTGCTTGTTGTTAGACATGTGATTGGGATTGTTGGTTGGCCATAGTGATGTTTGATTATCACCATGTGAGTGATGAGTGACAATGTTTTGGCTATATTGTTAAACTATCTTGTTTGATTATTTGGAGGTTGTTGTCTTGTGAAAGATTGATTGTTTTAGTCTGCTCAAAGTGTCCATCTCATTAAGGGACAACTTATTATGATCTCTTGACTCAATAGGCCCTAAGGGGCTGACCTAGTGCCTCGGGGGCTCATCAAAGATGGCCTTGCCTATGTGAAAGCTTAGAGGAAACATAGTTTGACCATGTGGGTGGATGACATGACCTAAAACCGAGGGGGTGCCTCGAGGGTGCATCAAAGATGGCCTTGCCTACGTGAAAACTTAGAGGTGTCGTAGTTCAGTTTACTAGTTTGACACTATTTATTGCTTGGAATTTTTGGTTGAATATTTTTTTTTTTTGTGGTTTCTGAGGATATGCAATGTTTTTGGGATTTTTGAGAATATTTGGATGTTTTTGGATTTTTGAGAATATTTGGATGTTTTTGTGTTTTTAAGAAATATTTGGATGTTTTTGTGTTTTTGAGAATATTTGGATGTTTTTGTGTTTTTGAGAAATATTTGGATGTTTTTGTGTGTTTGAGAATATTTGAATGTTTTTGGATTTTTGAGAAGTAGGTGTCCTCCAATATTGATTTCAGAATCAGGAATTGCCCCCAGCCAGGTACATGATTGAAAGGAAGCTAAGTGTGCAGAAATTGCTTCCTACACTAATCTAATGAGGGGAGGGGAGTGCAAATTCAAATTTATCCTAACTACTACAGCAACATTAAACCATTAACATGAGATATTGTAGCAAACACATAACAGAGAAGGTGAGACAGAAGAAGAGAGACACAAGATATATGTGGGGAAAACTCTTATCAGGTGAAAAACCCCACACTCCAAAACCTGCACAATGTATTATCAAAACAAAGAATGTTTACAACACACTTGCAATACAAGCTCTTAGGAGTCTTCGACACTCATATCTAGAGACAAACTGGCAGCATAACAGTACCTATCAAACCTTTAAAGCATCTCCCTCTCCAAGCACTTGTTTATATAGAATATACAAGGCAATATTGGTCCTATCTTGGAATGGGCATCCAACTTGGCCTCATGGCCCAAAACCCATGCCTAAGGACACTTGGTCAACATTATAGAATGTGTCTGACACTTGTCCACAGCTCCCATCCCAAAGAGGTCACCTATTTCCAAAATGGGCTATGACAGATGCTATTACGACACTTACGACTGTCATAGAATCTATCATAGCGGTTACAACTTACAGTTGTAAGAGAATCTATCATACACAGGCTATAAATAGCATATTCTCTTACAACATGTCATAGTCCACCTTGGGGCACCTAAATATGCCTTTTCAAAGATGCTTCATGACACATGTCTTCACCTGTTTTACAAGCTTCTATTTCTGACTCTTACATGTCTTAACTTCGTCATAGGAATCCGTCATAACCGTTTCAGTCAAACATTCCCTTACACAACATCTAAGATGTCGACACATGGCAAAATACTCCTACCACAAAGTGGGACGCCTATCTCCTCATGTGAGGACAAAATTACAAGTTGTCATCTTCCATGTAGGATGACACATCACCGTGCCACATCCCACAAAATGACAATATGGAATTTACAATTAATTTACAACATAGGCAATGAATTAATAAATACAATCATAAATAATGCAAGGAATTACCAAGGTTGAGACACCTTAATTTCCAACAATGATAACGTTATGACCAAGGCGGGCTAGGGTGTGAAGACACTAAATGTTAATTTATTCGTAGGGCATGGGAGGAACAATGTGATTTATTATGGATTTGGAATGTGGATTATGATATGGATCATGTAGAGTTTATTTCGAAAGGTGGAAGGCGAAATAGAGTGATGGTAGATAGTGGAGCAAAGATCAACTACACATGGTGCCTGTTTGCCAGGTTTTCAACATGGTACTTATCCAAAGCACCATCGAAGTGGTTTTCACTTTTGGACGGATTATTTCTCTTTACTATTTTTTTATTGTTCTCCAATAGCACCACCGAAGTGGTTTTCACTATTGGACTTTTTTGACTTTTTTTTTATTTTTTTGATTTTTTTAATTTTTTAATTTTTTAATTTTTTTGTACTTTTTTAAGTATAATACCACCGAAGGTGTATGCTATTGATTGCTTCTAGTAATGGTTCACCTTCAGGAGTGGCTAGCTGATATGCCCCGAATCCATAGGCTGTAGTGATGACATAAGGCCCTAGCTAATTCAGCTCAAATTTTCCTGGCTTCTTCCATTCCATTTGATTTTTAGGGTTTTCTTTTAGGACCCAGTCTCCAATGTTGAAGTGTTGGATTCAAACCCTTTTGTTGTAGCTGTGACAGAGATGATTCTGATATGCCTATAAATGGGTTAATGTGTTTTGTCTCCTTTCATCTAGTAATTCTAGTTCATGTAGACAAGATATTATGTATTATTCATCATCAACCAACTACTGCAGTGACACTCTTAGGGAGAGCAACTCAACCTCGATGGGCAGGATAGCTTCTGAGCCGTAAATAAGGGAATATGGGGTGGCTCCATTAGGTGTGCGGATGCTAGTGTGGTAAGCCCATAGGGTGGGGTTAAGTTGGATATGCCAGTCACAGCTAGTGTCATTGATAGTCTTTTTGAGGATTTTTATGATGGTTTTGTTCGATGCCTCAGCTTGACTGTTGCCTTGTGTGTAGTATGGAGTGGCAAAGTGGTGTTGAATAGGGAATTTTTCACAAAGTTCTCAAACATCTTGATTTTTGAATGGGTGGCCATTGTCCGTTACAATGGATTGTAGGACACCATACCAGCATATGATATAATTGAGGATAAACTTAGTGATTTGTTTACGAGTAATGTATGTCATGGGAATGGCTTCAATCCACTTTGTGAAATACTCAGTGGTAGTGATGATGAATTTATGGCTATTAGTGGAAGTAGGATGGATTTTTCCCATGAGGTCAAGTTCCCATTGAGAGAAAGGCCACAGAGAGGTGAGTGGTTGCAGGTCCTAAGCTGGTGCATGTAAAAGATCTCTGTGTATCTGGCATTGTCTACATTTCTTTGCAAAATGGTAGGCATCCTTTTCCATGGTAGGCCAGTAATAACCAGCTCTAATGATCTTCTTGGCAAGGGTAGGACCATTTGAGTGAGCTCTGCATGTACCCTCGTGTACTTCGCATAGGGTTGTTTGTGCTTCCTCAGTGTCGAGACATCTTAGGAGGGTATTATCAAATCCACAGTGATAGAGGGTGTCACCGATGATGATGTACTTGGCAACTTGGCAAATGAAGGATTTTCATTAGTTGGATTAGAGGTCAGCAAGTAAGGTTAGGTTATGCAAATAGGTGTAAATGTCATTGTACCAAGGTGACATAGGACCAACAATTTCACAAACTAACTCAGATTCTAGGATATCGAAGGTGGGGACCAAGAGTTGTTCCATGAAGAACTTGAACTGAGTTACATTACTTGGAATGTCTAGGAGAGATCCAATTATTTCCATTGCATCAGTTGCTCAGTTCTGAACCTTGGGAATCTGATCAAAGAGAACTATGTCAAAATAAAGCCTAAAACTGTCCACCATTCTTTTGTATGGCATAAGTTTTTTGTCCTTGGTGTCGTATTGATTGTTGACCTATTTGATGATCAATTGTGAATCATCGAAGACTTGTAGTTTCTTTATTTTCCAATTGACAGCCATATGTAATCCGTAAGTAGAGCCTGATATTCAATAATATTGTTTGTGCACAAGAAGGCTATACAGAATGCCTTAGGAATAGCACCACCTTGAGGTGTAATGAACAAGATCCCTGGTCCTAAGATATGATTGGTGCAAGAACTGTTGAAGAATAGTGTCCATGTATTAGGCACCTCTAGGGCAAAAACTAACTCATCAGGGAAATCTACAATTAGAGGATGGTCAGCTGTTGTAGGTGCTTTTGCTAACTGATATGTGATAACCTGTCCCTTTATTACTTTTTGATCCACATATTCTATCAAATTCACTCAATATCATGACCCATTTAGCTAAGCATCATGTGAGGGCTACCTTATTGAGAAAGTACTTCAAAGGGTCAATTTTGTGACTAGCTTTATTTTACGATTCAACATGTAGTGATGCAATTTATGAGTGGTGAATACCACCGCAAGACATGAGCATTCAATAGAGGTGTAGTTAAGTTTGTAACCCACTAGTGTTCTATTGATATAATAAATGGCTCTTTCCTTTCCTTGTTCATCATTTTATGCTAATAATGCCCTCAAAGCTGAAGATGTGGTTGATATGTACAATAGAAAAGTTTGTCCCTGAATCAGGGGCACGAGAACTAGTGGTGACATTAGATAACCCTTGATCTTTTGAAAATCATCTTGACATCTTTTCATCCATACAAAAGGGACTCCTTTGTGGAGAAAGTGTTGGAATGGCTGACATTTATCAGCAAGTTGAGCGATGAATCTCCTTATTGACTGTAATTGTCCCTATAGGCTACACAATTTCTTTAGAGTTGTTGGCAGAGGCATGTCCATAATGGATTTGACTTTAGCAGGGTCAACCTCAATGCCCCAACGAGAGACTATATATCCAAGCAGTTCTCTTGAAGTGACTCCAAATACATGTTTCTTGGGATTCAGTCTGACCTTATATTCCTCGAGTTACCTGAAGACCTTTTCCAAAACTTCTAAGTGAGTATTCCTTGTCACTGATTTAGCCAATAGGTCATCTACACAATCTTCCATGAAGGTGTGCATATAATCATGAAATATTGTGGTCATAACCTTTTGATATGTTGCTCCAATGTTTTTAAGGCCGAAGGGTATGACGTTCCAATAGTACGTGCCCCAGGGGCAGGTGAAAGCCATCTTGTGTTGATCTTCAATGGCTATTCTTATTTGATTATACCCTAAGAAATCATCCATTAATGAAAGCATTTCAAAGCCAGTAGTGAGGTCAACTATGATATCAATATTTGGCAATGGAAAATCATCCTTTGGACATGCCTTGTTTAAATCTCTGAAGTCTTTGCAAATTGGGATTTGTCCACTGGGTTTCATAACTGGCACAAGGTTGGATATCCACTCTAGGTAGTCAATGGGGTGAATGAATCCAACATCAAGTAATTTCTTCAACTCTACTTGCATCAAGAGGGCTATCTATGGATGCATCTTTCTCAATTTTTGCTTTACTAGTTTTGCGTTTAGCAACAATGGTGAATGATGTAGAAAACGCTATGGATCAAGGCCTGGCATGTCAGCATATGACCAAGCAAAGTTAATCTAATGCACAGAAAAGAAGTTTGTAAACTCTGGCTTTTCTTGTTCAGTGAGTGACGCGGCAAAGTGAATAATCCTGGGAGAATCTTTTGTTCCAACATTGGCTTCAACAGTTTGTTCCACTAGTAGTGGCGATCTCTTATGTACAATGGGAAGCACATCCAACCCTCCATCCTTGGGCACCTCAGAGAGATTTTCACCCTCAGATATGTCCTTTATTTTTACTTTTGTATGAGCTAAGGGCGTCTTTCAGTTTTCACCCATAGACCTATTTTCTTTTTCTTTTTTATTTTCACTTTTGTGACTGGAGGGCGGAGTAGACTCTCCAAAGTATGTTGAGTTATCTAAGTCCATGATGTATCCAACCTTATGGTCCCCCAGTAGTATGCCCTCACAAAGTCCCATGAACTCGGTGATAGCTTCATCGTTCTCAAATAAATCTAAGTTAGGTGTTGTTTGCTGGTCCCAGCTTATAAGTTCAAGGTGGACGAGAGGTAAGCCATCATCGGTGTTAAGGAAGCTTAGAGAGACAGGGGGTAAGAGTGCAAATGGAGGTGTTATTTGGATCCCAAAAGATGTTGATCTAGGTGGTACCATTGGGTAATTTGGGGTGGGATGATTGTGGTTCAGTTTTAGGAGGATCCCTCAATGTCTCGACATCTTTGGAGGTACTTGTGTCCCTACCTAGAAGTAACTTAGTATGTGGAGCATTGTCTCTTTGTGAGGTATATCCTAACCCTTTATTGTGAGGTTGCATAGTTGGTTGAAGAGGTTGAGTTCATCCATTTCTGTTGGGCCCAAGCGCACCATGTTCATCGTATCCTTGTTGTTTCACAAATTCGTACCCTTTATCATATTGTTCCAAGGGCAATTTGACATGTTCGACTTCATCTTCCTCCTTATAGAGCCATGTAGAGATGTCTTCACTGACATCCTCTTTACTTAGTTCACCCCATTTTATGAATGTGGTGGGGGTAGCAGAAATAGTTTGCTTTGGCTGAATGGGGCTAGGCTTTCCTCGAGATTTGGGTGATGTAGGCAACTTTCTGATGCAGTATGAACCTTCCATATTGTATTCTCTGCATCCTTTGTCTTGGATCTAAATTTTAGGGTTGATTGGCGAAGTGAAAATGGTGGTGGATTTGGATAACATGGATGGGTCAACATAATGAGATGAAGTGGATTGTAGGATTCCCCTATTTATAGGTACCTGATGTTGGGGTACCTCTCTTAGGTGGCTACAGTATTGAAAGGCGTCGGGATCACCTGAGATAGTGATTTCCACGCTGTTATAAAGGAATTTGATACATTGGTGGTAGGTGAAGGGTACAGCCTTCATGGCATGGATCCATGGTCAGCCAAGGATGAGATTGTAGGGAAGTTTAGTATCCAAGACATGAAATACGGTATCTTGTATGGTGGGTCCAACCCTTAGAGGTAAGGTGATTATTCCCTTTGAAGAGCGCTTGGCATCATTGTAGGCTTTGATGATAATTCTCTTAGTTGGATCGATGCAAGCCTCAAGGTACCCCAGCATTATTACCAACTTTAAAGGACATATGTGTAATCCTTCTCTGAAAGGAAGCTAGGTGTGCAGAAATCGCTTCCTACACTAATCTAATGAGGAGAGGGCTATGCAAATTCAAATTAATCCTTACAACTACAGAAACATAGAACATCTAAAAGAGATATTGTAGCAATACACATGAACCAGAAAGAAGACAGAAGAAGAGAGACAAAGATTTACGGTGGGGAAAACCCTTATCGGGTGAAAAACCCCACACTCAGAAACCTGCACAATGTATTAACAAATTTGAAAGTTGTTTACAATACACCTGCAATGCAAGCTTCAATGGTCTTCAACACTTGTATCTGGAGTCAATACAATAGCATAACAGTACCTGTAAACCTATGATACAACTCCCTCTCCAAGCACCTATTTATATATAAAATACAAGGCAATATTGGACCTATCTTGGGATGGGCGTCCAACTTGGCCTCATGGCCCAAACCCCATGCCTAAGGACACTTGGTCAATATTGTAGAATGTGCCTGACACTTGTCCATGGCTCCCATCTGATGGGGAGCACACAACGGAAACCGCAGACTAGATCCCAACTTAGTCACAGTTGGCAAAAACTAACAAATGAACCAGAGGAACATTTTCATCGGCCGAACAGCCACCGTCGGAAAGACTTTGTTAAGTCTTACCATTGTCCAAACTTACACCGATAACTCCACTTCACCTTATCTTTGGTGAGACCCACCTCGTCGATGAGCGCTTATAGGCCTTGGCCGATGCACCGATGAAACAACATCCTTGGCGAGACTTTCACTATCAATCGGGCTTTCTCCAGAGTTGCCGACAAACTGATCACCTCGATGTCACTTCCGACCTCTGCTCGTCGATGTGACAACTGCTATCAGCCACCTTAGGTTTTGCTATGTTGATACCCCATCACACAGTCTACCTTCTCTAAACCCTAGCACATGGAGATGCTAGGTCAACCTACTGTGCGAAACGCATTGTCTGGAACCTCTGCACCGCCGAACAATGGAACAAAACATAAAATGAAAGCAAATATTTATACAACGAAGCCATTCCACTGATTTCGATAGAAATCTCACCAATGGAATGCTTCATGATGACATACGGCAACAAAATGGAAAGCACAGAGAGAACATAAATCTACAGCTATACAAATTGCAATTATAGGAAACAGAAATTGAATTGACGGAACAGGATGATTCTATTTCTCCTTAGCACAATCACAATTACATTCGATCACACTCTTTCTTTGATTTGATTACAATGAAAATGATATCCACATTTGGTTCCATCCTCTGGGTTTATAAACTCGACCTGAGGAAAACCAAACCCAATTCCAAGCGGTTGGGAGACAACCGTCTAAACAGCCTCCAACTGCCCTACTGCCCTATTTTTTGGCATTATGCGGTTACAATTTGACAAAAGTGTCCGAAGTCACTTGGGACTTACAAAATGAACCTAGATACAAACTGAAATGAAAATGCATTGGTCAAATAGACCTCATTACAAAAGAAAACATGATTTTCTAGGTGCTCCTGCACCATACTCCCTGGGTGAAAGTTGTCTCAAGTCCTCTTAGAGACTAACTGTTGTAAATCACCACCCCACTTTTTTATGTCTTCTTCCAGCATCCATGTGGCTTCTGAGTCTGGAAGTCCTTGCCATTTGATGAAGTGCTCAAAATAGGTCTGATTCCTGGTCTTCTTGGTTGTCCTGCTATCCAAGATGCACTCCATCTTCGGCGGTTCTTAGGTGGTAAATGCTGCACCCACTTTGTATTGTCTTGGACAGAATCTGTTGTACCTTCTCCTATATCAGGACTCTTATATAATGTCAGATCAGTAACATTGAATATAGGTGAAATAGCAATATCATCAGGGAGTTCAATTTTGTAAGCATTAGAACCATATTTCTCTAGAATCTGACAAGGTCCAATTTTTCTCATCATCAACTTGCTATGTTTTCCTGTGGGCAGTCTGTTCTTGTTGAGATGAACCATGACCATATCTCCTATTTGGTACTGCACATCCCTTCTTCTTTGATCTACTCTAGCCTTGATCTTCTGACTATTCTGGTGTAGAGTATCTCTGACTTGTTGATGGATCTCTTTCATAGCCTCTGCAAATGTATCAGCATGTCCACTCCTTTTGTCCAACCCTTGAACATCTCTTAATTCAAAAATTCCTCTAGGATGACTACCATAGACAACTTCAAAAGGACTTAGACCTATACTTCTGTTTGTAGAATCATTATAGGCATACTCTACTTGTGGGAGTACCATATCCCAACTACTGCCATGTTCTCTTGTCAAACATCTCAGCAGATTGCCTAATGACCTATTCATAACCTCAGTTTGGCCATCAGTCTAAGGATGATAAGCTAAACTAAAAGACAAATTTGTACCCAATCTTTTCCACAAGGTTCTCCAGAAATGTCCCACAAATTTGCTATCTCTATCAGATACAATACTCAAAGGTAACCCATGAATCCTAACAATTTATTTAAAGAACAAACCTGCAATGTAACTAGCATCATTGGTGGTCTTACAAGGAATAAAGTGAGCCATCTTGATGAACCTATCTACCACAACAAACACACTTTCATAACCTATCCTTGTCTTGGGCAATCCCATCACAAAATCCATACTCAAACTTTCCCAAGGTCTGTTTGATATGGGCAAAGGTTGGTACAGTCCTACATTGGTTGAGACTCCCTTTGCTCTCTAGCAAATCATACAACTCTCAACAAACCTGTGGATATCAGATTGCATCCTTGGCCAAAAGTAAAACCTTCTTACAAGATCTAAGGTCTTATTGAGCCCAAAATGTCCTCCTAAACCACCACTATGTTTTTCCTTCACAATATTATCCCTCATTGAACACTTAGGGATACATAGTTGACTACCTTTAAACAAAAGTCCATCCTTTAATGTATAATCTGAAAATTCACTGTGGAAATCATTGGCAAACACACTGCATACCCTGTAAATCTCCTTAAAATCTTTGTCCTCTTCATATAATCCGTTGAGTGACTCAACACCCATACTTTGTAGCTGCACTTCTTGCACTGTCAACACCCTTCTTCTTAGAGCATCAGCAACCTTATTGGTTATCCCCTTCTTATGTTTGATGATGAAGGTGTATGCTTGAAGACTTTCCACCCATTTCATGTGTCTATGACTGAGCTTTTCCTATCCATTCAAAAAATTGAGAGCATGATTGTCAGTGTATACAATAAATTATTTAGGAAACAAATAGTGCCTCCATTTTTTTAGAAATTGTACCATAGCATACAACTCTAAATCATAAGAGGAGTATTTCCTCTTGGCTTCATTTAACTTTTCACTGAAGAAGGCTACTAGTCTGCCTTCTTGGCTCAACACAGCTCCTATAGCCAACCCACTTGCATCATATTCAATGGTAAAAACCATATTGAAATCAGGAAGTACTAAAATAGGATACTTGTCAACTTTCTATTTCAGACTTTCAAAACTCTGATCTGCCTCTTTTGTCCACACAAACTTCATCTTTCCTCCACCCTTGATGGTTTCGAACATAGGTGCACAAATATCACTGTAATTCTTAATAAATTTTCTATAAAATGTGACCAAGCCATGAAAGCTTCTAACCTCTCCTGTTGTCCTGGGTGTAGGCCAATTCAAAATAGCCTCTACCTTGGAAGAATCCATTTTCAAATCACCCTTAGAGATGACAAAACCTAGGTACACCAATTCTTGTTTCATGAAGTCACACTTTTCCAAGTTTATCAGTAACTTCTGATCTTGCAGCCTCTTCAAGACTATCTCCAAATGTTCCAAGTGCTCTTCCTTACTCTTACTAAACACCAAGATATCATCAAGGTAGAGTACCACAAATTTCCCTATGAATTCCTGCAACACCTCATTCATTAGTCTCATAAAGGTGCTAGGGGCTTTTGAAAGACCAAACGGCATCACAAGCCACTCATACAACCCTTCATTGGTTTTGAAAGCTATCTTCCACTCATCCCCCTCTCGTATCCTTATCTGATGGTACCCACTCTTCAAGTCTATCTTAGAGAAATAGGTAGCACCTCCCAAACAATCCATTAGATCTTCTATTCTAGGAATAGGAAACCTGTATCTGATGGTTATCCTATTTATTGCCCTGGAATCAGTACACAGTCTCCATTTCCCATCCTTCTTTGGGGCTAAAATAGTAGGTACTACACATGGGCTAAGGCTCTTCCTTATCAGCCCTTTGTTTAGGAGTTCTTGAATCTGGTTTGCTATCTCTTCATTTTGTTGAGGTGTCATCTTATATGTTGCCTTATTAGGAAGTACTGCTCCTGGTATGAGATCTATCTGATGGCTAATGTCTCTGATTGGTGGTAGGGAATCAGGTATATCTTTGGCAATCACTCCTTTGTAACTTTCAAGCAAATCTCTGACCTCTTTAGGCCCTACTTCTCTCACACTTTCCTTCCTTTCCCCCTTAGGCTTCACAATCAAAGCAAAACCTACTCCATCACCTTCCTTTAATGTGTCCATGAATTCTTTTTCTCGTACCAGCATTACACTAGACCCTACATGTTGTGGATCCTCTTCTACCAATGATTGTATCCCATAAGTCACACCACCTTTTGGAATGAGTAAGCATTCTTTTCTCCATCATGATGGGCCTTCCTGTCAAACTGCCATGGTCTATCTAACAAAAGATGGCAAGCATCCATTGGAAGGATGTCACACAAGATTTTGTCTCTATACCCCCCAATACTGAATTCTACCCATGCCTGTTCATTGATGAGTATGTGTTGCCCCTTATTCAACCAACTGACTTTCTATGGACTGCTATGGGGTATCTTTTCTAGATTCAACTTATTCACTACTTCCAATGATATGATATTATCAGTTGAACCAGAATCAATAATAACTTTACAAACCTTACCTTGGATCTTACAGTTGATTCTAAACAAAGCCCTTCTTTGAGATGGTTCAATCTGCACTGGTTCCTTGAGCAGCATCCTCTTGATCATCAGATTCTCTCCCATCTCTGATGCTAGATTCACTTCAAGAGATGTCACACTCCTTGCATCTTCTTGAATCAAAGTGGTTCTCCTCTCACCACCATGAGAAGTTGAGGCCTTCTCTAGACACTTGTGTATTGGGTACCCTATCTGATTACAGTTATAACACCTCATATTGGAGAATTTGGATCCTCTACCTGATCCACTTGTCCGACCTCTTCTATTAGGCCTTCTTCCTCGGTAGCCTCCTCTACTATTTGAGTCCCCAACTTGCTCTTCTTGGCTAGACTCACCACTAGGCCTCTGGTTAGGACTTCTTCTCCCAAAACTGCCTCTGCCTCTTAAATTCCTTCCACCTCTACCTCTATTATTCTGCTCACTCTTTCTCTTTATCTTCTCTTCAGCCCTTAAGGCCATTTGGAAACACTTGTTCACTATTTCTGGTGCTAAGATGCTGATCTCATCTTGGATGTTCATCCTTAGGCCATTCAAGTACCTTGCCACCTTCTCTGACTCTTCTTCTTGTCTCTTTGATCTGAGACTAAGTTTATGAAACTCTTGTGTATGCATTCACATCAAGGTCTCTCTGTCTGAGGTTCTGCAATTTCTTATACATCTGCACATCATAGTCTAGAGGTAAGAATTGTGCCTTGATTTTGGTCTTCATCCTTTCCCAGGAGGTTATCATATTCTTCCCCTCCTTGACTCTCTCTCCTTGTTCATAATTCCACCATGCAAGAGCAGATCCCTTCAATCTTGCCTTTGCCAACTTAACCCTCTTATCATCAGGGACTTCTTTGTATTCGAAATGATTGTTCAATGCGTCAATCCAGTCAATCACCTTTTCAACTTCCATACTTCCACTATACATAGTTAACCCATCTATGGTGTCCCTATTGACTGACTTTAAAGCATTTACAAATGCCCTCTGGTTTGTTGGTATCTCCTCTGTCTTTTTATTGGTCTCCACAATTTCTGTATTGCCTTCATCGCTGTCACTTTCATCTTCCCTATCTTTGCTTTTGGACTACTTGAACTCTCCCAACTTGGATTCAAGCATCTCCTTGATCAACTTCTTAACAGCGTCCTACGACATACTTTTGGGAGGCATCCTCTCCGCCTCTGTCTTGCTTTCATTGTCTAACATAAACATTCACAGACAGCACCCAAACGCCAATACTCCTGCAAGTCCTCAATTCAACTTGCCGCCCAAATCTTTTCCCTGCTCTGATACCAATATGCTGGGGAGCGCATAGCAGAAACCGCAGACCAGATCCCAACTTAGTCACAGTTGGCAAAAACTAACAAATGAACTGCCAAAACATTTTCATCAGTTAGACAGCCACCGTTGAAAAGACTTTCTTAAGTCTTACCGTTGTCCAAACTTACACTGATAACTCCACTTCACCTTATCTTTGATGAGACCCACCTCGTCGGTGAGCGCTTATAGGCACTGTTTGATGCACCAATGAAACTACATCCTTGGCAAGACTTTCACTATCGGTCGGGCTTTTTCCAGAGTTGCCGAACAATCGATCACCTCGATGTCACTTCCGACCTCCGCTCGTCGGCGTGACAACTGCTATCGGCCACCTTAGGGTTTGCTACACTGATACACTGATACGCCGTCGCACAGTCTACCTTCTCTAAACCCTAGCACATGGAGATGCTAGGTCAACCTACTGTACGAAACGCACTATCTAGATCCTCTGCACTGCCGAACAATGGAACAAAACATAAAACGAAAGCAAATATTTATACAATGAAGCCATTCCACTGATTTTGATAGAAATATCACCAGTGGAATGCTTCACGATGACATACAGCAACAAAATGGAAAGCACAGAGAGAACAGAAATCTACAACTATACAAATTGCAATTACAGGAAATGAAAATCGAATTGACGAAACAGAATGATTCTATTTCTCCTTAGTACAATCACAATTACATTCGATCACACTCTTTCTTCGATCTGATTACAATGAAAATGATATCCACATTTGGTTCCATCCTTTGGGTTTATAAACTCGCCCTGAGGAAAACTAAACCCAATTCCAAGTGGCTGGGAGACAACCGTCTAAATAGCCTCCAACTGCCCTACTACCCTATTTTTTGGCATTATGCAGTTACAATTTGACAAACGTGTCCTAAGTCACTTGGGACTTACAAAATGAACCTAGATACAAACTGAAATGAAAATGCATTGGTCAAATAGACCTTATTACAAAAGAAAACATGATTTTCTAGGTGCTCCTGCACCACCATCCCAAAGAAGTGGCCTATTTCCAAAATGAGCTATGACAGATGCTCTTACGACACTTACGACCGTCATAGAATTTGTCATAGCGGTTACAACTTATAGCTGTAAGAGAATCTATCATACACAGGCTATAAATAGCATATTCTCTTACAACATGTCATAGTCCACCTTGGGGCACCCAAATATGCCTTTTTCAAAGATGCTTCATGACACATGTCTTCACCTGTCTTACATGTTTCTATTTCTGACTCTTACATGTCATAACTTCGTCATAGGAATCTATCATAACCGTTTTGGTCAAACATTCTCATACACAACATGGAAGATGCCAACACATGGCAAAATGCTCCTACCACAAAGTGGGATGCTTATCTCCTCATGTGAGGACAAAATTACAAGTTGTCATCTTCCATGTAGGATGACACATCACCGTGCCACATCCCACAAAATGACAATATGGAATTTACAGTTATTTACAACATAGGCAATGAATTAATATATACAAACATAAATAATGCAAGGAATTACCAAGGTTGAGACACCTTAATTCCTGACATTCTCCCACTTGTCGAACACCTTGTAAGAGCCAATAGAATAATAGGATTTAATTGCTATAGGCTGAGAGGCCCATAGACTCCGAACACCATCTGAACTTCTCTATGCCCACTAGTTTTGTCAAAGCATCTGCAACATTCTTCAAAGTATCTACCTTCTCCAAATTTGCCTTTCCATCCTCAACCATGTCTCGCACGAAGTGAAACTAAACATCAATGTGCTTTGTTCTAGCATGGAAAGTTGGATTCTTCGCAAGGCAAATTGCACTCTGACTATCATAACTGATCGTGATCTAACCTGCATCAACACCAATATCTGAACACAATCTCTTAAGCCAAATGGATTCCTTACAAGCATGAGTTGCTTCCACATACTCACCTTCTGTCATGGACAAAGAAACAATAGGTTGTCGCTTACTCATCCAACTAATAGCACCACCAAACAGTGTAAACACATAAGCATTGGTGGATCTCCTGCTGTCAATGTCACCTGCCAAATCTGAATCCACAAATCCACGAATATCAACAGAATGCAGAGGTCCTAAAACATTACCATGATAGCATATGGAATACTCGGAAGTACCCCTCAAACATCTAAACACTCGCTTAACTGCATCCCAATGAACCCATCCAAGATTAGCCATAAATTGACTAAGGACTCCCACTTCTTGGGCAATGTCTAGTCTTGTACAGACCATAGCATACATCAAACTACCAACAGCACTAGCATAAGGTACTCTTCTCATGTCCTCCACCTCACTAGGAGATTTTGGACAATCCTCAATAGACAACTTTGTCCCTAAAGAAATAGGAACACACAATGGTCTACAATCTTCCATGTTGAACCTATCCAACACGGTCTTCACATACTCTGGCTTAACCAAAGTTTTATGTTGGTTCTGTCTCTTCTGATTACCATTCCTAGAATGTACCTAGTTGCCCCTAAATCTTTCATTTCAAATTGTGCTGACAATTGAGATTTGAAATCAGAAATCATATTTTACCCTTCCCAATGAGCAACATATCATCAACATACAGTGCAACAATGAGAATACGATCACCATCAAACTTATAATACACACAGTGATCCGATTTCGATCTCACAAATCCAATAGACAACACAAAGGCATCAAACTTCAAGTACTATCTCCTAGGGGACTATTTCAAACTATACAAAGACTTCTTAAGCTTGCAAACCAAATTTTCTTTACCTTTCACCATGTAATGCTCTGGCTGTGACATGTAGATTTCTTCCTCCAAATCACCATGAAGAAAAGTTGTCTTCACATCCATCTATTCTACCTCTAAGTCATAAGTTGTTTCAAGAGACAACAGGAATCAAATGGATGTTAGCTTTGCAACAAGAGAGAAGATCTCACCATAATCTATACCCTTTACTTGTGAATACCCCTTTGCAACCAATCTGGCCTTATACTTCTCAACACTGCCATCTGCACCAAATTTCTTCTTGAACACCCATTTGCATCCAACGGGTTTGATTCTTTTCCAAAGAAGTCATTTCATTCTCCATGGCCTCCTTCCAGGAACCTACATCTTTCACGTCCATAGCCTCTGATACAGTTCTAGGTTCATCACTGTTAGTAAGCAAAGCAAAAGCACAACTAGAATCAAGCAATGTAAAACCAAACCTTTCAGGTTGCTTTCTTATCCATGTAGACCTCCTCAAGAGCTGAGGTTGAGGTTCAACTTCTTCATCTAAGCTTTCAAAGCTCTTAGAGCTCTCCTCATCATCAGGTCCAACATTGTCTTTATGTTTAGTCTTCTCAAGGGTAGGAGGAAACTGAACAACATCCTCTTTCTTTTCTTTTTCTTCTGGCTGTAAAATAGTGGAAGGTGTAAGCTCTCTGAAGATGACACTTCTGCTATACAACACTTTTTCAGCCACAAGGTCCCAAAGCTTGTATCCTTTCACACCGACACCATAGCCAATGAAGATACACTTAACAGCCTTGTTCTCCAATTTTGACCGCTTCTCCCTAAGCACATGTACATATGCCTCACAACCAAAAACATGAAGATGCCTTATTGAAGGCTTTCTACCAGACCACACCTCCATGGGTGTCTTTCCAACAAGAGCTGATGTAGGAGATCTATTTACAAGATAGCAAGCAGTGGCAATAGCTTCAGCCCAAAACTTTTGTTCTAAGCCAGCTCCACTAAGCATACTCCTAGCCTTCTCCATCAGTGTCTTGTTCATCCTCTTTGCAACTCCATTTTGTTGTAGGGAGTATGGAATTGTCTTATATCTTTCAATCCCAAGTTCCTTGCAATATTTATTGAATTCTGTAGAACAGAACTCGCCACCGTAGTCAGTTCTCAAACACTTAATCTTCTTACCAGTTTTATTTTCAGCAAAGGCCTTAAACTCCTTAAACTTACTGTAGACTTCAGATTTGCTTCTGAGAAAGTAAATCCATGTGCTTCTACTGTAGTCATCTATGAAAGATACAAAATATATAGATTTTGATAACGAAGGAACATTAACAGGACTAAATACATCAGAATGAACAAGGTACAACACACTAGAAGACTTGTTAGAACTCAAATAAAACTGAACACGGTTTTGTTTCCCATATATGCAATGTTCGCAAAAATCAAACTCAAGATTACAATCATCTAACCCCTCAATGAGGTTTTTATTTTTTAGGGTATGCAGACCCTTCTCACCAATGTAGCCAAATCTCTTATGCCATAACATTGTATTTTCAGCAGGAAGCTTAACTTCCAAGGCATGATTACAAACATCAAAACTAGAAACAATAGATTTATTAACTGCTCATTCAGATGGTGGGGATGAAGTGACTGCTACCCTCTTTCTTGAGTCAGAAGAACTATTGCATTGTGTAATGCATGCCTCTAGCTGAAATAGAGTACCTCTTCTAGTACCCTTAGCAAGCACCATAGCTCCTCTAGTCATCTTGCATCCCTCTTTCGAAAAACAACCTGCACACCTCCATCATTCAACATACTTACAGAAAGCAAGTTCCGTGCTAAGCCTGGGATGTGCATAATCCCAGAGATCCCCTTCACTTGACCATCAGGGAATTGGATAGAGACTGTTCTACAACCAACAATCTTCAGATGATAGTCATCACCCAAGTACACCTTTCCACCATCAAACTCCTCATACTTAGTGAACCAATCCTGATGTGAGGTCATGTTTAACGATGCACCAGAGTCAATCAACCACACATCATCAGATGCATGGGATGCCAGGGCTGTGATGAAAGCATCACCATCATCTTGTGATTTGTCAAAATCTGAATCTAGGGTCTTCTTCTTCTTTTTCTTTTCTTCTTTTTATTCCTTTCAAAAATGCCTAGATTTACCATAGTTCCAACAGATAGCCTTGGACTTTCTAGGAGATTTGGATCTCCCATGGGATTTGGATCTACGCTTCTCAGCTTTCTTGTCCTTCTTTTTCCCTTTCTCCTTGGGTCTTCCACAAATTGCAAGAGCCTCTTTGGCTGCATCAAAAGACTTTCTTCACATCTCCTCAGATAACAACGAATAAACAATTCATCCATTTTGAATGTGGATGTGGTGCTTCTAATAGCCATGACAAGGTGATCCCACAAGTCTGGCAAAAAACAAAGCAAGGCCATACATCAATCCTCCTCCTCCATCTTCACACCAATAGATGTTAATTGTGCAACCAACATGTTAAAAGCATTCATATGTTTAGCAACGGATCCTCCATCCTCCATTCAAAGAGAATACAACTTCTTTCTCAGAAAAAGTTTATTAACCAAGGATTTGGCTTGATACACATCCCCCAACTTCTTCCAAAACAAGGTTGCAGTTTTCTTCTCATGGACATTTAACAACACAGAATCAGCAAGACTAAGTCTTATGAGACCCTTATCCTTCCAATCCTTGAGATCCCACTCATCTTGTGACATTGTAGATGGTTTAGTTCCATTAACACTTTGCCAAAGGTCTTGGTCAACAAGCATGTCTTCCATCTTGAGCTTCCACAGCTCGAAATTAGTGCCATTGAATTTATCCACTTCAAATCTTCTGGATGTGCTTGCCATCTCCTTGTTGTAATAGAATTCAGAATACTCTATACAAACTCCCACTCAACTTAAGATCAGCTCAAAAAACCCCTACCCAACAACTAAGACCAAAACTGGCCAGGTTCTGATACCAACTGAAAGGAAGCTAGGTGTGCGGAAATTGCTTCCTACACTAATCTAATGAGGAGAGGGCTATGCAAAGTCAAATTAATCCTTACAACTACAGCAACATAGAACATCTAAAAGAGATATTGTAGAAATACACATGAACCAGAAAGAAGACAGAAGAAGAGAGACAAAGATTTATGGTGGGGAAAACCCTTATCGAGTGAAAAACCACACACTCAGAAACCTGCACAATGTATTAACAAATCTAAAAGTTATTTACAATACACTTGCAATGCAAGCTTCAATGGTCTTCAACACTCATATCTGGAGTTAATCCAATAGCATAACAGTACATGTAAACCTGTGATACAACTCCCTCTCCAAGCACCTATTTATATAGAAAATACAAGGCAATATTGGACCTATCTTGGGATGGGCGTCCAACTTGACCTCATGGCCCAAAACCCGTGCCTAAGGACACTTGGTCAACATTTTAGAATGTGCTTGACACTTGTCCACAGCTCCCATCCCAAAGAGGTCACCTATTTCCAAAATGGGCTATGACAAATGCTCTTACGACACTTACGACCATCATAGAATCTGTCATAGCGGTTACAACTTACAGTTGTAAGAGAATCTGTCATACATAGGCTATAAATAGCATATTCTCTTAAAACATGTCATAGTCCACCTTGGGGAGCCCAAATATGCCTTTTTCAAAGATGCTTCATGACACATGTCTTCACCTGTCTTACATGTTTCTATTTCTGACTCTTACATTTCTTAACTTCGTCATAGGAATCCGTCATAACCATTTCGGTTAAACATTCCCTTACACAACCTGGAAGATGCCGACACATGGCAAAATGCTCCTACCACAAAGTGGGATGCTTATCTCCTCATGTGAGGACAAAATTACAAGTTGTCATCTTCCATGTAGGATGACACATCACCGTGCCACATCCCACAAAATGACAATATGGAATTTACAATTATTTACAACATAGGCAATGAATTAATATATACAAACATAAATAATGCAAGGAATTACCAAGGTTGAGACACTTTAAATCTCGACATTCTCCACCGTCTACTAGGACTCATCAGATTTTATGCTTATTGATGAAAACTTCCAGGTGTAGGGGATTGGTGTGATTAGGTTGGTGTGGAGGAAAGTTGCATTCCGTGAATGTCACATTGTTAACGGTGGCTAGGTGTCCCACCATGACCTAGAATTGGTTTACATTTAGGTCTATTGGGATGGAGGATTCTACAAGTGCTTTGTCTAGAATAGCCTTGTGTTCTAGTGAAAGGCAAAGTAATATGAAGATCGATATTTGGATCAGAGTCTTTTTTAAATGATCCAAAAGGTTATAGTGGCCTTTTGCTTGCAGAACGGACGTATTGGAAGGATTGGAGGGAGTGCTTTGCAATGTTATCTTGGCTTTGCAGGTGGTGATGACACATTTTGGGTGAGACTTGATGGTAATCATAGAAACATTATTATAGCATGCACATATGTTATTGATGGTGTATTCATAGTCAATGTTGTTGTAGTTAACACTATCATGCAATTTGGTTCCTGAGGAGGAAGCTTTTCTTGATCCGTGATTTTGCAATTTGGGTCTGTGAAGATGGTATTATCGGTGTTGGAGGAACTTGATGGTTGATCCATAACTATGTCACCCCTGTCAATGAAGTCTTGAATGATATTTTTCAATTTATAGCAATTTGATGTCTTGTGACCTTTGATTCGATGGTAATCACAGAAGTCATTGTCATTCCACGAGGGAGGTTTAAAGGCTAGGTCGTATTGTCTAAATTTTGGTAGTTGAATGAGGTTGTTTTGTAATAACTTCTTCAAGATTGATTCGATTGGCTCTATCAAAGGTGTGTAATTACATCAAGGGGTGTTATTCTTTAGAGGTGGTCTCCTTTGATTATTTTGAATCGCATTGGCTGCTTGTTGTTGTGGTTGTGGTTGTGGTTGTGGTTGTTGTTGTTGTACATGTGGCTAATTAGTTGTCACGGGAGATGCTTTGAGTGTGATAACGGGGCCAGCCCTAAATGCCTTAGCATCCACCGCCCCCATCATTGGTAACATTTTTGTTTCGGGCCTAAGTTTTGTTCTTGTCATAGGGTGTGTTTTGGGTGTTTTGATTTTATTTGAAAATTTTGGTCATGCCCTTGGCTATGAGGGCTTTTTCAATGAATTTCCATTTGGTGCATAAGTTCTTTGTTCAAGTTCTCTACGAAAATTGGTACCAATTGGTCTTCAGGAATTTGGCATAAGCACTTGCTAGTGAGGCTCCTCCACCTTTGGAAGAAGGAGATGAAGGTTTCCCCATCTTCTTGTCGAGTATGGCATAAGATGGAAATGTTCACATCCGTCTCAATGTTATAAGAGAAGTGGGATATGAATTTATCCGCAAGTTTAGTCCATGTCCTAATCCTTGTGGGAAGGTGTGCAAACCACTCAAGCACTTGGCCTGTGAGGCTCCTTGGGAATAATCTCATCAAATAGGTATGTTCATATGCAATCTCAAGAAACACTGTTTGGAATTCTTGCACATGCTCTATGGGACTTCCTTTCCCCCTATATTTGTTAAAGTTGGGAACATTGTAGTTTTGTGGGAAAGGTGGCATGTAAATGCTTTTGTTGAAGGGGTATGGGCATAAGTCTTACATGGAATATCCCCTCTTAGTGGTAGAGATTTACACGTTCAAGAAGTTTTGTTCTAGTGCTTGTATCTTGCGTGCCATGGCATCAAAGGGATTTAGCAGTGTGTTCAAGGCACTCACAGTTGTGTGTTGATGTAAGTTACCTATGCTTAGTGCCGATGTGTTTTGCGGTCCCAAGTTTGTGACAATTGGGTTGGTGTTTGTGTTGAAAGGGATGTGTGATGAAGATGTGTTGAGGTTTTGGTTGGTAGGTACATATGTGGTATTGGGATTGATGTTTTGATAATGGGACGAAGCATTTGTGGTATGTTGATTTTGGATGTTAGGAGGTTTTGCTTGAAAGAGGTGGTTTTGGTTTTGGACATGATGAGTGTTTTGATGCAAGGCACTAACATTTTGATTAATGTGTTGATGATTTTGGGGGATGGTGTAAGTGATACGAATGTTTGTATGAGTGTTAGGCATAACATTCTTGTTTTAACCATTTGGATCCACATATTGTTGATTCAAGGTATTGTTGTGAGTGGTATTGATGTTTGTGTGGGCATGGGATACGACATTATTGTTTTGATTTTGCAGATCTATGTATTGATGGTTCAAGATGTTACTGTGTGTAGACCCAAAGTTCATGTTTTTGCCATTATGATCAACATATTATTGATTCAAGGCATTGTTATGAGTGGTATTGGTGTTCGTGAAAGCATTGGGTGTGATGTTATTGTTTTGATTTTGTGGGTCTATGTATTGATGGTTCAAGACATTGTCATGTGTAGACCCAAAGGTTGCATTCAAATTCGACATGGTGTTGGTGTTTTGACCATTAGGATCAACATATTGTTGATTCAAGGCATTCTTGTTGTTTTGACCAAGGGGATCTATACTTGAATTGCCTAGATTGTTTCAAGGTCTGAGATTCAAGTTCACGTTTGATGTGGTGTTTTGTCCCCTAGAAGTCACTATGTGCATCTTTCATGTCCTTTTGTTTTGGTTCATGTTCATTAAGGCAAAAGTATTTGTGAAGTTCAATGGTTGGGACACAACATTCATATTGGTTTTGAATGTCGCATGGGATATCGTGGAATCTTGTGATGTTTATCACACAAGAATAGTGATAAGCTCTTGTGTTGAATTTGTATGGCCAGAAGAAGGTGTCATTTGTCCTTGGCTTTGAGTGACATTGTTGGATAGTGACCCAACAATCATGTTGATATCTACCCCAGGGGGAAGCCTGGTACCATTTTGCAAGAGTTTTATGAGGTAGCTTTGTGCAAATTTGCGTTATTCATCTCATCTAAGATTCGCAACATCCTAGGGTCCTGGAAAGCTTCTTCGATTTCTTGTTGCGTTATTCCTTGGCCTTCTTCTTGTAAAAGGATGTTTTCAAAGGGATTATCCATGTTGGAGGATGTTCCAAATCTCATGGTGTTTGCAAGGTGTTCTAAGGATTCTCCCTTTCTTTTCTTTTGCAACCTTGTTTCGGCCATATAAGACCTACTAGTTTGTGGGAAAATGAGTTTATCCTAAGAATGAAAATGCAATGTTTCTATGCTATGTTTTTGGTATTTTTGGATAAGATGACAATGCAAGGTGAGGTGATACTAGGGATAAAAATGCAAGGATATTTTTGGTATTTTCTAAGGTTTTATGCTAATGGATGCGGTCTAAATGGGAACTGAGATATGCTTTTGGTATTTTCTTGGAATGTTTGGGAATGCAACTAATGTGGGGAATGAGTCTATGCCTTTGAGATGCAACTAAGGTAGTATACCCAAGACTATAGTAGAGGCTAATGAATTTAATCTTCGAAACGTTTAGCTCCAATAGGATACTATTGTCTACTAATGACCTTCAAAGTACTAATTGGGTTTGTCAAGACCTTGGAATTTTGTTGTGAGAGTAATGGTTTGATTAAGTGAGCTTGTGAGTTTGAGACTTCACTTTGAGAGGTGGACCTAAACTAGTCAAGTGAGAATTAGGCCCACGTTGTGATCAATTGGATGGAAATGATACCAAGGTCTTGTTGAAAATGAAGGTAGAACTACTGCTATGAACTTTAAAATTTTGTGTAGCAAACCTGAAATAAAGATTAACTTGTAACAATTTACTCAACAATTTATTTGCACATTCAATTCAATATAGAAGAGAAGAGAAGAGAAGAACTTGCACATTATTTATGTGGAGAAACCCTTTCGGGAAAAAACTCCACACCCAAAGATATTTCCTGCTTGTATTAAATCTTCTTTTGAAAGGATTACATTTAATACTTGAAATTTCTCTAAGTCCTTGATGCACTTCAAAAACTTCTTTCTTTTTTTCTCTAAGTCTTTTTTCTTCAAATCAACTCTCTAGAAAATGTATGGGGTTCTCAATTAAATAAAAGCACTTCCTTTTAATTCAAGAACTTTTTAATTCAAGAACCCTCTTTTAATTCAAGCACTTCTTAACAAGAACTTGAAACTCAAAATATAATCAATTACATTTGATAACATAGCTTCCAAAGCTCATGCAAAAATCAAGCTCACTTAAATTGAGAAGACTGAACTCGAACGTAGTCCAAACATTGAGTTAACTGATCCTCCAAGATGTGGGAGCCCAAGTTAGCTAAAAATAGCTTTCCCATCATAAAGCTTCTCACCAAGTAAAAGCAACATTGGAAACTCCTCTATTTGGGCATCCATACTTGCCCAATGAGTTTCTGTTAATTGAAGTGATCAAATACACATCAAAATCATGCAAACAACATGCACAATTGATGCCCTCAAGGTTATTCTGAAATATCTTGTTCTATACATGCAAGTGACATGCAAACACCGGATCCAACATGCAACTGATACACATTACCTGAAATTCTGAGAAGTACCATCTTGCAACTTTCAAGAATTCGAGTGTCCTGCAAGTAATATCTTAAAACTGACATGCAAGCATTTTCAACAATATGCAACTAATACCCATTTCCTGAATCACTGAGATGTATCATCCTGCAAGTTTTTGGAGTTGGAGTGTTCTGCAAGTAATCTCACAAAAATGACATGCAACTACATGCAAGGTCATATAACTAACATGCAAGAACATGCAAGGTCATACAAGTCCATAGGAATGACATGCAACAACATGCAGGCACATGCAAGTGACATGCAACAACATGCAAGCACATGCAAGGTCATTCAAGTCCATAGGAGTGACGTGCAACAACATGCAAGCACATGCAAGTGACATGCAACAACATGCAAGTCCATGCAACTATTCTGACCACATGCAAGCAATATCCACTTCATACATTTCTAATACTGTAGTTAACTCCAACATTATGTCCATGCAAGGTGTCTCAACAATATCCACTCATGTACATAAAATAGCACAACTCCAAGTCTAAAAATAGGACCCAAGTCAAACTCCCACTGACTATGAGTTATCAAACTCTATCTTAAGACTTAGGAGAAGTCAACAAGGTCTTCATGGCTCCCATCTCAAAGTGGGTGCCCAAGTTTGATATTATCCATTTAGAACATATATGCAAAAGTCAAAGTGTTGTAATTAATAAATAATTAATCTCTCAAAGTCTTAATGTGTTGGGGAACACATTCCAAGAACTTTGGAGACACATGAATTGGTTAGGATTGCAAGTTAATGGCAACTTATCCCAATAGGTCTTTTGGTCTAATTTTGTACTTGTGAAGTAGTCACACTTCGATGATTTCTCCTTATGTTTCAACTTTAGGAAGATTAATTTTGGAATCCTCTATAGATGTCTAGGGCTGAAATCCTAATGTTCTTTAAGTGATATGGGCAATATGGTAGTGAAATCTAATTCTAAAGGAATGGGGTTTGAGTGTGCAACCTAATCCTAAGAAGGTGAAATAATTTTTCAAATGGATCCTAAAGGGATGAATTTGAAATGGATGAACAAAACTAGCAGGCCTAAAATGTTTTTGATACGGTTGCAATCTGATTTGATAGGGAGAACAATGTTTCAAAGGATTCTCTAAAGTTTTCTATTTGCAAGCATATGTGTTGTAGGGCCTGTAGAGGCATTGCAAAAATTGGCAAAGGTGTTTCATTATTTCTTATGCATTGTAGGAAGCTTCCTATGTGTTTCACTAAGTTGCAGATGCGTTTCACAGTTTATGGGAAGCCTAGAATCAATTTTCTAAGTTTGTTTGGCAGTTTGTTTGAAAAAATAGAAAGCACATCATACATAAAAACACAAAGCATTCAGTTTTAGTTGTGACTCTTGATGTTTTACATTTTTGATAAGTTTTGGAAAGCTCTTGTAAACATGCATAAACCTAGGCTAGTCAATGATACTACCTGTTGAGTCCCCACTCAGATTTCTTTGAATACTCAGACAAGGCAGACAGCTAGAGAATTTGTTGACACTGGCTCCCCATTACATAGCACGGGCACACCAACTTCTCTTACCCTTCGATCCTAGGGACTGAGGGAATTCCTATCTCCATAATGAATAGTACACGTGGGGCAGCTTCAGAGGTCTGACCTCCTACACCAACAAGTAAAGGGATTTTGGCCTCTAAAACAAATGGTCCTTAGTGAATATTCGGGGGGAACAACATGTTACAAGCATCCAATAAGCTACTTAAAGATTTAACTAGTCCTACTAGGAGTGTCATATATACAAGGTACACCTCCTTTTGAACTAGCACTGTACAGTAAGCGCTAATATTGGTTTAGACTTGGCTTTCGCCTTATCCTATTTTGTATAGCGGACCGAATGAAAGTACCGCTTGAGGTCATTCGCTTGGGGTGAGTACCTCTTTTCCCACCAAGGCATGCCTCTCTAAAAGGGTAAAAAAGATTCCTAAGTACAAAAATACATTTGATCCCCAAGTTCATACGATGATGAGAGGGGAGAGCATATGTATTTTTGACTTTAGCCACACTAGACAATGTTCGTTTTAACCCTTAGTCTTGTTTAGGTGTGGTGTGATTTATGCAAGTGTGGTGGAGAGATTTTGATTCCCAAGATCACCAAGGGTGCGAGGGAAGAGCATACACTTCTCCACTTCACAAACAGAAATTACTAAGAACGGCAAACAATAATGCAATTTGTTTTTATCTTTTTAAATGAGTGAAAAATGCAAGTTCTTTTTTAAGCCAAATGAGTGTGATATGCAAATTTGTTGTTCATTTTAACTGAATGCATGAAAGATGCAAGATTGTTGTTCTTTTTAACCAATGAAATGTGAATATGCAAGGTTGTGGTTCTTTTTAGCCCAATGAGTGTGGTTCGTTTTAATCCAAATGAATGTGTGAGAGCAAATAGATTTGTGTTCTTTTTAACCTAATGTAAAATGTTCCTAATTTAACCACACACGCATATGAAATGAAATAGAACCCTGCAAAAAAAGATTAATGATTTAACCAAGGCTTCCCTCCAATGCCACAAGCTACAAACTAGAGATTAGTAACAAAGAATAAACCCTAACCTTGTTGTGTAAACAGAAAAAGGCAAAATGAAAGCAACTTAATTTTTTTTTGTTATTTACCAGTCACATGTGGTGTAGCAAGGTGCAGAGGTGTCACACATAATGGTGACTGCATCTCATGAAAAGGCAACTACGTCACATAGAAAGGCAACCGCGTCGCACAGAGTCACGCAGGTGATGCAACAGAGGCATCACACGAACTTGCGCAGGTGTCACACTACTTCTGTAAACAAAATGTGATAGAAAAACCCTAAAAATGAGTAAAAAATGTATTTCAGTGATAAATATCAAACCCTAGGGCTGTAAGGTCGCTTCCTGGATGCTAAAAAGATGATAAGCTTTCAGACATTCACATGATATACCCAAATGTTCAAACAAATTAGCAAGAAAACCCTAGATAAAAACCCTTGAAATATCAAACCCTAATGCTCTTAAAAAACCCTAATGAGATAACCCACATGAACCAGAGAGTTAACAAAACAAACAGAGCATCAGAAATAGGTTAGACTCTTGCAAAATCAACTGGGTTAGGTTCATAAAAATAAAATAACAAAATTCTATCCTAAACACAGTCATATGTGTTGCAGACTCTAGAGGAAGTGTCACGTTGTACGGCTCATGCATCACATGAACCAGCTTATGCGTCACACTCTTCCTGCAAATTCAAAAACACAAAATTTGTAGAATGTACGGTCATTCACGTTAGGTTCACCAAATGAAGTCGGGGAAAAACACTCTAAAAACCCTACAAACAATATTTTCCAAACCCTAACTACCCAATGGAGCTCTAATAACCTAGAATCAATGCAAATAAAGCATGAAATGTGAAACCCTAGGCTAATAGTACAAATCCTCCATTATTGTTGTCAAGCATTGCTTCACGAATGCACTCAGATTTGTAGACCTGCAAGTGCTATGAGGAGCTCAAGGGTTGACAATGGCAAATTCAAATTATGCAAGTGGTAAGATGTGAAGATGAGAGGGTGAGGGTGGTTTTATAGAAGAGGGAATTTAAATGAATGGTTGTGATCAAGAGTTGACTTGGAGCCAAAATCAAGGGCTAAGATTAATTAGGGTTCCCAGCCACTAGAAGACAAAAGATAATTTTTTATTAGAAGAAATGGTGAGGTGGGAAATGATTTTTAAATTAAATAAATGGTATGCATTTATTTAATTTATTGAGGAATGGGTAATGTAATGGGATTTTAATTAAATAAGTGGGGACTTATTTATTTAAAGTAAGGTTCACAATTTAAATAAATAGGTATTAATTTAAATTAAAGAGGGAATGTGGACATTGGAATAATGAATAATTAAATTATTTAATTATAAAGGAATTTAGAAGAAAGTTGCTTAAGTAATTAAATAAATAAAACTCATTTAATTAAAAGTGTAAGAGGGGAAATGAATTAATTAAATAATTAAAATTATTTAATTAATAGCAAAATACAAAATTGAGATGAATTATGTCCAAAAATGACTTTCGCAAGCCTAGGACATTTTTAAGTGTCTACAACTATGATCAAGAATAACTAGGATAGAATCCTAACAATCACATATCAAACATGATTATTCATCTAATTATCAAGTGACAGATATACTATGATCAAGAAGAACTAGGCTGCAATCCCAGAAATCACATATCAAACCTTTGTGCAATACCAAATTCTTCAAATTTACATCAATACTTGGCCTTAAGGAGTTTCTATTGAGGGGCAATGTGCATGTCAATGACACCTCCTAGTGGCTAAACTCTAGATGTTAAGACCTAATAGGCATAAATAAGATCTCTAGGAATTTTATGTAAGACCTATGGGCATATTGTAATTCTTTTCTTTGTAATTCTTCCACTTCTAAAAGCATTGTGTTATATAAGACCTATGGGCACAATGTAATGAAATTGGGGGAGGCTTGTTTGAGGAGTCTCGGGCTCTAATAAAAACTTTATAAGACCTTATAAAAGTATCATTTTTAAAACTGTAATGTAGGAAAAGTGAGAATAGCGTTGATTTGATGATATGCCTAGATCCTCCTTTCACTATACACATTCAAGGACAGTTAACTGAGTTGAATCACAAATTTTGCAAGAGGATTCACCTATAGGTTAGTTGTCACTTGTAATGATAGGGAAATTTGGAAATTGATGTTTAATGTGTTAATTTAATGCCCAATTATGCTTAAAACCCTAATTATACTAAATTGTAAGTAAACATACGAATTCTGACAAATGCTTGCACACAGAGATGTTATATTTGGAGTAGATACATACCAAATTTCAAGATTCAAGATGCGGAAAAGTTGAGGGCTAAAGAGAAGGCACCCAAGCCCAAGGTAGGAATTTCTTCAGGGCTTTCTAGAAGTTGTCTGCTACTATTCACCACTGTCCCAGAGGTTTTTCACTCTGAAGATCCAGAGGGCTTTGGGGCAGGCGCCCAAGCCCTTGCAGTATTTTTCTTCTCAAATCTGGAATTTACACACTATGTCACAGCCTTCTGCAACTCCATTCTGCAAGATACGACACATGTCACCTGTAATCACAAGGAATGGGATTGGGGGTTGTGGTGTTTAGGAGCTTGCCTCAATCAAGCCTCAGAATGGAATTCAAGCCTTCTAACACTGTTGTTTGATAAAGATTGTGTATCCTTGCAGGATAGAGGCAAAAACAAATTGATAAATGATTGATTCAACATAAATAGATATCACCTCAGAGGTGTAGCTCTCATATAGATGAATATCCTTCAACACATGAGAAAATGAAGCCAAATTTGCAATCACAAACACAACAACAATAGTCTGCTTTGCAACACAACAAATATCTTGAATGCTCTAAAATCATAAGTTCGTCTAAAAGTTCATAATCATCTCCTAGTTTACAAATCAAACCCTAAACATGCTTATATATGCATTCCTGCTACAAATTTCATAATTCAAACTCAAGATGTCAGCAAGGAAACCTTTTAACAGTCACATAACCGACATTCAAATTTGGGACATGTTGGTGTAATTAAATATTTAACTACACTTTAATAAGTTTACTTAGGGCTTATTTTTAGTCTTAGGTTTTTATTAAGTCATATTAGGGTTGACACATGTAATTTATTGTGCAAATTTCTCTCTTGTGCTTTTTTTCTCTTTAGAAGGTTAATCTTTGGCTTGTAGAAGATTCTGGTGTTTCAGGTTTATCATAAACATCAACATGGTATCAGAGCAAATCTACAACCTCGTTCTCAAATCTGGAAAAATTTTAGCATAGAGTCTTTTGTTGGGTGCTTTTTTGAGTAAAATTATCATTCTCATTGGATCTAAAGCAGTTGGAAAAGGTGGATGGATTTGTCTTTTGTTTGGCTGAATTTGGTCTAAGGAAGCCAGATCTATGAAGGTTTTGTTGATGCTCAGAATTGCGTTGTTTCCAACACCAACATGGGAAACTCTGAAACGTGGGAATGCTTTTCAGAGTGACCTCTAGATTTTAAAGAAGCTGGCTCTTCTTTATCTCAAAATGTGTTTGGGAAAAAGGATAAAATGAAACAGAATCACAAATGCAACTAACAAGGAAGCTAAAACTATGGCGATGCGCCTGAATGTGATTTTGTATCTCAACACTTAAGTACAGTGAAACTATTTTAAGATTCAATCACATTAAAGAGCAAAATTGCATGATCAATGTAACAGATTAAACAAATAGAATCCAAGACTCACAAACCATAATGCTTTATAATAACATAGAAAATATCAGCAAGGGCACAGAACTCTATCTTTATTAATGTTCAAGTTACATAAAAGGCACAAAATCATGCACAGTTATACCAACTTTCTGAATCAAGAAACAGAACAAAGGCAAATGATATTACTGGCCACTACAAAAGATCCTCAAACTTCTCCAACAATCTGTGTTGCAGAAAATCTCTATCTCCAATATTGTATATATATCCCTGGCACAGTGATCTGAACCTATACTTATAGCATGCAACTGGCCCAAAGATCGCCCGCATGATCAAAAATCTCAACGGCCTAACCGAACTGGCAGTTAACTGAAGGTATCTGACAGAGGATCTCCTTCGAATCAGAAACGGTTAGCCACTCTGCAAATTCATTGGCTACAACAGATACATGTAACCCCACATACTTGAATCAGAGAGAGACGCGTGGCAGCTTTCTGATAGTCTTTGTGACTATAAACCCTTGAAACGGCTGGCACTCATATGTGCCTCTTTCCTGAAACTCCTTCATCTTTCCAGATCAATTAGAAACAAACACCTGGCATCCTCCGCGTGACTTACTTAAGAAACTGCTTCTTCCTTAGGAAATACTAGAATCTGACACTTGGCAGCGTCCGCGGCCCTTCCAAAAACACATGGCATTTTTCGCTTTATTTTGAGTCTTTACTGTGGCTTATGCTAAGAGTGCTCAGGCTCCACCACCTGTCACGGTCCGCCGAACTTTGAAACTCAAGAAATATTAAAATTGGGACCCACCATACTTCTGCGCCTGAGCAGCTTCAAAAAGAAAAGGGATAGATGGCGCCTTCTGCTTACACAAGAGACTGTGGACGTGGCGTCTTCCGCCGCTCTTGAGAAACTTTAGAAACTTTAACAAAACCTCTGCGGACGTTGCCACTTGGCGCTCTCCGCGCAACTCCAAGAAACTTAATAGAAACATTACGGACTTATAAGGATCACGCGGATGGTGACAGATGGCACAGTCCGCTGAAGTTACAGGAATACTAGTGGGGCCCTCCATATAGTCTTTTACTTAGCGCTGAAAACAAAAGGATCCTGCGGAAGACGACACTTGGAGCTTTCCGCTGTAACTTTATGGGACACATGGCACCTTCCGTGAAACTTCAGGAAACTTTAGTAACACCCTCCGCTTCTGCCACTTGGCGCCTTCCGCGCTCACCAAAACTCTAAAAAGGGGCCCGCTTCATTATAAGAAACACTCAACAGGAACGTTTGTAACTTTGATGAAACTTGAAAAGGGTGCCGACACCTAGCAGCTTCCGCCTTACTGCAAAAAGATACGTGGCATTTTCCGCTGCTACTCTGAGAAACTTTATAAAGTATCACGGCTGCTGACACGTGGTGGTTTCCGCTGCACCGGGAGAAACGTAAAAGGGGGCCCGCCAGACTTACTTTACAAAAGGGCTTTGAAACTTATAAAATAGATCCTCAGATGCGGACACTTGGCGACTTCCGCAGGTTTCAAAAGGAACGCATGGCTTCATCCGCGGAACCTTCAGCAACTGTATAATATATCTCGGGTACTGACACTTGGCAACTTCCGCTGAACTCTGGGACTTAGCAAAATTTTCAAAAATGAAAAACCCTCGCGCCCGCACTTTGTGCCCGCACTGTGTGTCAAAACCGTTGCTGCAAAACTGAAGCACTCCGAAACAAAACTAGACCCGCACTGCCGAAACTCAAAATAAAAAATGTAGAGTATTTTACTCTACAGGTTTCAAGAGTGTTTTTTTAAGATCTGGAGTGGAGCAGCTGTTTCAAAGCATTTTTGGCCAAAATAGTCATCACCAAAGCACTCAGAAGGGTCAAAAACTCTATGAATGCTTGTCAATTTGTCAAATTTCGCCTCAGAAGCAAAAAAAGGCATTTTTTTTGGCTACAAAGTTGTACGGCCTCTGTACAAAATTTAAAAAATAAAAAATAAAAAAACAATTTTTGGCCCACAAACCACTTCTCTGTCCACAGACAAGGCAGAGTAGGCCTTGGCCTCCAGCGCCAATGGCACTACCCAGATCCATTGCCAAGAGCGGCCCTCCACCACTGCCGTTGCCGCCCAAAGCGGCCCACCACCGACGCTGCCACACCAGAGCGACCATTCAACTGCACCACCAGGGGACTCCACCCCTTAGCCACCACCACTAGTGGTACCCCCTTTCTCTGCCACCGCCACCGGCGGTGCCACCCAGCTGCCACTGCTACAGTGCTCATTGGGGTTTTTTTTGCCCTTCAAACCCTACCAGAGCAGTTTTGTGAAATCGGCTATAACTTGGGAATACAGTGTCCAAATCTTGCAAACAAATAGGCATCGAAAATAAAATTTCATGTTCTATGCTGTGATCTACTTATTTTTTCTAGAAAAATTCATCAGGTACCTTTTTTTTCTTGAAGTCAGATCTTTTTTTATTATTTTTTTGGAAAAAGTGCATGCAAGTGGCCAATTTATTTTGCACAAGGAGAAATATTCTTGAATTGTGAGGGGTATATTATTTTTCTCTATATTTTTTTGTTCACACATCATGGATCAACCCAAAATTGCTCCTCTTACCCCATACAATTATCATGGATGGAAGAAAGCAATCGACATCCATATGAAGAAATTAGGGTTATACAGAGTGACTATGGGCTCAAAAACTGAACCTACAGGGGCTGCTGAAAAGAGGAAATGGTTTAACACGTGTGATGAGGCCTTTGGTACATTATGTCATTTGATTTCACCTGATCTACTCTTTCATTTTGATTCTTGCACAACACCAAATGAAGTATGGGCCCAATTAGAGCTTTTGTTTGGCAAGCAGGATACTTTGAGGAGTTTTCAGTTGGAGAATGAGATTATTGGTCTAAATCCTATAGATTTTGATAGAATCCAAGACTTCTTCACCAAACTCAAATCCCTTAGGTTGGAACTCACACAGTGTGGTATTAAGAAAGAGGACATCTAGTTGATTCTCTCCATACTTGCTAAGCTTGGTTCAAATTATTATGTTTTTGTCTCCACATTCTATGCTACCATGGATGCTCTTGGAACTAAATTCAAAATGCCTTCACTTGATGACTTTGCTACATCACTCACCAAGGAGCAGGCAAAATTGGTTCAGATGGGTACATTGAAGGACCTACAAAGCCTCGGGCACTTCTTACAAGTCAAGGCACCAAAGATGAAAAGGCTTCAAGTGGTAAGGAAAAGAAACAGAAACCTAAACATCAAGAGCAAGGCAAGGAGTTAACTTCACATGCACCTCCTGTTTCATCTTCATCCAGCAAAAAGGAGCAATCTAAGGAGATACCCACATGCAACCATTGCAAGAAACGTGGGCATTATGATATTGTTTGCTCCGCAAGCAAATAGATGAGCTAAAGAATCTTGTTAAGAAACTCAGTGTTGGTTCTCCTTCAACTTTGATTTCTAGTTCATCCTCTTCTACTCCTTCATCACATCAGTTAAGATCTACTGAGACAGGACATATAGGTATTGCTAATGGAGCTGACAAATACAAAGGTAAGGCATTTTGTGCCACTACATCTCATAGATTAGGTAAATGATTTATTGATTAAGGAGCCTCTCACCACATGGCTTCCTCTTTGTCTATGTTTTCTACTTTCAAACCTTGTGATATACCACCAATCTTGATGCGTAATAATAATTACATGAAGGCGATAGGAAAGGGATCTATTGATATTGAGGGGGTACTTTTCATGATGTATTGTGTGTGCCTTCCTTATCACATAATCTACTTTCTGTCTATCAGATTACTCATAGTGGTGCAAGGAAAATTGTAGAATTCACACCTGATCTAGTTATCTAGTTTGGGTATTTGAATCTTGGTATTCTTGCTACTAATTCATTTTTACATCATAGTGCCCTTCATTCTTCTCCTCCACATCCTGTTTATGTTGAGATTGATGCTTCCTTGTGTTTAGGGTAAAATTGGATTTTGTTAATCTTTGTTGTTTAGATGTTTGAATCCTCCTTTCACCCTAACATTGAAGGATCTAGGATCGAGTGGCAAGCACTATCATACCCTTGGTCACTTGCAAATGAGGAGAAGCTTGGATTAGGGAATTTAATTATTAATTTTCCTTCTCTTGTGTCTAATTAACCATTAAAACCCTAATTATGCAAATATGGCAACAAATTGATGAAAGACAGAAAAAGCTCTTACAGACGAGAGTAAAATAACAAGTTACAGAATACCTATTTTTGGGGTTCCAAGGCGGAACAATCAGGGACACTGGTGCAGGCGCCCAAGTCCAAGGTACCATTTTTTTAGGGAATATGGACCTCCTTCCGACACTAATCAGCCTTGTAACTTCTGTTTTCTGAAATCTGTCTGCGAATGACACTTTTGCAAGCGCCCTAGTCCTGGAAGTGCTCCTTTGTCTGACTTTTCTTCAGATCCTGAATCCTTGATGTTTGCCACTGCTTCTTGCAACTCCACTTTTCCCAAATGTGACACCTATAACCTACAATCACAAGACTTGGTTTGGGGGTTGTGGTGTTTAGAGGTTTGCCTCAGTCAAACCCCGGAGGACACTTAAGTCTCCGAACACCATTGTCAGATAAAGAGGGCGTGCCCTTGTGAGGCAGAGGCCAAAAACCAAAGTAATCAATGATCAATGATAAAAACACAATGATATGTCACCTTGTAGTGAAGCTCTCATGGAAGAAGATGCTCTTCATGCCATGAGGATATTGAAGCTCAAATCTACAAATATCAATGCACAAAACATACCAGTCTTCTCTTGCAATACAATAGAAGCCTTGAATCACCTTTAGAACACTTGAACATCACACTTGCTATCTAATTGAAATCTAGTTTTCAAATCAATTCCTACACATGCTTATATATGCACCTACAAGCATTCCCACCAAGATATTAAAAATTAAACTTTACTGTGTCGGCAAAAGAACCTCCTAACGGTCATAAACCAACACCCAGAAATTGGGGCTGCCCTAAAATAGGGCAAGACTAGGGCACGGGTGCCCAAGTCCTCCCCCCTATTTTAGGCAAGGTATAGCTCAAGGGTTCCACTTAGGTCCTATTTATCAAGGAACCTAGGTCTCATTCCATCGGGATGCTAAAATATGAACTAAAATGTCTTAAATGCATAATAAAGACCCGGGAGCTAAACCTTATGAGGGAAAAGCCCCCAAGGGGACATTTTCTGATGTTACACCTTGGATGAGCAGGATGATGATACTCTTGAGTGCTTGTAGTCCCTCTTTGCTGACAGTCATGGAACTACTGTTGTTAGTCATATTCTATCTTTGGAGACACTTGAATTAGAGGTTCCATTTTGTCTTTAGTTGTCACCTTCATGGATTCAGCAGGTTGTTCTTGACTTTGTTGTGGCATCTTCAGTTTTTGGCATGTGGAGACTCATCCAATCTTCAGAGGCATTCATCTTGAGGCCACCTACTTCACAGGTTCTTCAGTATTCACAAGTTGTTCTATTTCTTTCTAAGGGAAGAAATGTGATTTGCCATAAGTGGATTGGCTTTTGCATTCACGTTAGAGCATCCTCTTCTACTTCTGGAGATTCTACAGTGTTGGAGGATTTTATTGCCTCTATCTTTCCCTCTTATGGGAGGCTCATGATTGTATTCTTGTGATGGATTCAGTTCTAGGGGGGTCTTAGTTGGAGCCCTTCTTCCATCACTTGTACATATTTATTTGCATGTTTTTGCATGTTTTTTCTCTCTTTTGGAAAGGCTTTTTTCCCCATAGGGTTTTTCTCCACCTTTTGAGAGATTCTTGTTGTTCATGGGTACCTAACATTGCCTTGTAGCCGGGAGCCATTCTTGCATTAGTTGCATGGTTTTTTATTTCTCCCTAAGTTGCACTTATGGGGGGTGTTGGTGTAATTAAATATTTAATTGCACTTTAATAAGTTTACTTAGGGCTTATTTTTAGTCTTAGGTTATTATTAAGTCATATTAGGGTGTTATTTAACTTGCAAATATAAAATCAAGTTATCACATGTAATTTGTCAATCTTTTTCATTAATTGCATCCATTTATTGTACAAATTGCTCTCTTGTGCTTTTTTTCTCTGTAGAAGGTTAATCTTTGGCTTGTAGAAGATTCTGGTGTTTCAGGTTTATCGTAAACTTCAACAAGACCCACCTAAAATAGGGCACAACTAGGGCATGAGTGCCCAAGCCCCTGGTACCTATTTAAGGCAGGGTCAAACTCAACAATGTCCCTCAAGCCCCATTTGACATGGATTTTAGGCCATTTTGTCTTAGGAGTCGGATTTAACATGCATGATGAAAAATAAGGGACCCGAGAGCTCAACTTAGGAGGTAAAAGTCCTAGGGGAACATTTTATGACAACAAAAACATTAGGATTATAAATTATGACAAGATGAATTTCATGTAGTCCAAAATGCATGATCTTCATTTTGGCATGTATTTGTGTCCTTGTTTATCTTTGTCAAAGAAGACCTATGTTACGGGTACTTCATTTTTTCTTTTATAGAAATTGGTAAGTTATACCCCCTATTAACATCAAGGAGGAGTATTAGAACATAATATTATTAGGGGTTATACCTTATAACATTTATATATTATTCTAATATAAGATTATAAAACCTTATTCTTATTATATGTTTTATTAAGCATATACCATTTAATAATTAATAATCTTATAAACTATAAGATTATTAATTATTAAATGGTATATGCTTTATAAAACATTAGATTATTAATTATTTATAAATGGTTGTTTTTAATAGGTGTGACTAATAGCCCTTCAAGTATTTTGCCACACCTTCTCCTATATTTAAGGAGCATTTCGCTTATTGAGAAGGAATTCAATTTGGAGATTTATAGTGAATTCTATCACTATTCACAAGAGGTATTAATGGCCATGTGAAAGTTAAAAGAAGTTGGCGTAGTCATAGTCGAAGGGTCCAATGAAGGACAATCTAGTCATGTAGCCACAAGAAGACAAAAATAATATGCACAACAGAAACTCACAAATATCGTAACAAAAAATTTACTGATGACACATTCCATGAAGTACTCATAAAAAACAAACCATCAAGATGACACAAAGCATACCCTATGAAAACCCTCCATGAGGGAAAAACCTAACCTCCAAAAGTATCCACATCACTATTGATTTCACAATCAGGATTACAACATGTTGCATGGGATTCATACATGCTAAGTTGCAGTCGTCTAATTACTAAACATGAAAATACACTACTCAAATGATCATTAATCATGAAATTATAACTTTCATATGATACTTAGTACATCCCAATACGTCGTGCTATCACATGATGCTCCCCTTCAGACTCTCCTCCTCATGCTCACACATCTCGCCTCATCCTCCCTACTCATGAACTCAAAATATTATCCTCAAACAATCATAAGTAATGTATATATAGTAATCCTAGACCTCCAATATGTCCCACGTCAGCTACAAGATGGTGCAAATCTCTAGGCCACATGAAACATATAATTATAAGTGTAAATGTTGCAAGTACGTGCCTAATCAGTGTTGTCATTGATGTCAACATATCTGTGCTCCTATCTTGTTGCTTGCTTGTAATGAGTAAGAATCTTTGTATCTACCTATGTAAGTAATCTTGATGTTGAGGATATTGAGAAAATTAGCTCCTCCGATAGGAACAGTGAGTTGCAGTGGAAATAGTGTATTGTATACAGAAGAACAATCCAAGAGATGGCTCCGCATTTCGTGTAGGATGAATATCTTTGCTTGTGGATTGGAAGTTATTTAGAAGTCTATTTGAGGATGTTATATTCCAAGGTTGAGCCTCTGGTATGAAGATTTGAGTGAGTTATGTTCACCAAAGCGAAAACTACTTTTCCTATATGTTTGATGGTGACAGGGAGAAAGTATTATGCTCTGCATTCCTCCACATTGAAGTATTTTGGTCTGCAGTTCTAGAGTTAAGTCTGGAATGATGATAAGTGATTTCAACTACAATGATTCATGATTTGGTGGTCCGCAAGCTATCCTTTCCTTAAGACAGTGGCTCACAGTATTGTTCTTGTGCTCCTGTTTGAAGAATCTTCTTGATAGAGTGGTTAGAGATCATGCAGTTGTTCTTGGTGATTACAATATGCTTGTGGATGTCTGCCAATCATGCTCCTACCTTTGGATTGGTCCACAAAGAGTAATTTGGATCATGGATGAAGTCTGTTCCTTGAAGACCTAGTGTTCTCACCAGTCTTGGCTGACTTGGTTATTTCACCAATTGTGGAGATGCCTTAAAGATAAGCATGTCATGGCATGAAGAATTACATTTGAGTCCCAGCTAAGGTGTAACATGATCCGCATACATCTTTACCTTAGCAAATCTTGTTTAGGTCCAGACCTATTTCTTTGTATTATTGTAATGCCAACCTTGGGGAATGTTCCAATGGTTGATGAATGTAATGTTGACCTTGATGTACATTCCAAGGTTGATGAATTGTATAAAAGCATGTAATAGAGTTGCAAAAATGTGTGTATGAAGAGATAAGTACAAAGGTGTGAAAGAGCAGAGCAAAGAAGTTATATTGTGCTTCACTGGAACTGAACCCAGGCATGGAGTAGATGCTACTTAATCAGTTCACCACTTTTGGCAGTGAGCCACCCCTTGGTAGTGAGCCACCCCTTGGCAGTGAGCCACCCTTTTGGCAGTGAGTCGTTCTTTGCAATGAGCAATTTGGGCAGTGAGCCTCTATTTTTCAGTATTGTTATAGCTCATATATTTTCTATGGGCTAACACCCACCGTAGTTTTTCCCTTTTAGGGTTTTCCATGTAAAAATATGGTGTCTACTGTGTTGAATGTGTGATTGTGATTAAGTCTATGGTTTCATGCTTTCATGGTTAAATATAATTATCAGTAATTAAGTAGTTGATGGTTTATGAAGTTAAGTTTTTGTGACAACTGATTCACCCCCCTCTCAGTTGCCCTATGTATTTTAACAATTGGTATCAGAGCAGGTTCCTTGGAAGAAAGCCTAACAGTTTGAGGAAGATCCAGGATGTCTTTTAAAAAGGAAGCACTACAGTTTGATGGAACAAAATATGCTCTATGGAAGGTACGAATGAAAAGACATCTCCTTTATCTTGGTTATAGAGCGTGGAAAGCTACAGAATCAAAATATACCATGCCTCCAAATGGTTTGACATCTGAAGATAAAATCAAAGAATATGATTTAAATATAAAAGCTAGAGATGCCGTGTTGAGTGCTTTGTTTGACACTGAGCTAATAAAAGTCATGGATCTAGAAACTACACATGAGGTTTGGGAAAAGTTGAATAAACTGTATGAAGGAGGTGATTCTGTAAAAGAAGCCAAGCTACAAGGCCTGAAAGCAAAGTATGAGAGTTTAAAGATGAATGAAGATGAAACCATTACATCCTTCATGTAAAGAGTTGATGAACTTGTCAATGGAATAAAAGGTATATGAGGTACTATTGGTGATAAGGAAGTTGTGATGAAAATTCTTAGATCACTACCAAAGTCATACAGTCACAGAGTAGCTGCAATTGAAGAAGCAATGACTGTGAAAACTATTGATAGAGATCAATTACTTGGAAAGCTTACAGCCTTTGAGATGAGAGAGTTTGGAGATGCTCTGCCAAAAGTTAAAACTGCTTTCAAAGCCAGTACTTCAGAAAAGATCTCCAGAGCTGAGAAATATAAGGTGGAACCTGATGATGACTTTGATGAAATTGAAGCTAACTTTTTTGACAGATTGCAAAGAGGTTCCAGTAAGTTCAAAGACAAACTACCTTTCAAATGTTTTTCATGTGGTAAAGTAGGTCATTATGCTTCTAGATGTCCTAAAATAATTGAAACGAATAGAAAAAGATTTGAGAACAGGCCTAGAGCTCCAAAGAAATGCTACTATGTTAGAGATTTTGATGATGAAGGTGTGACTGATGATGAATCTGATGATGCTAGTACTAGTGCAAATGAATGCTTGTTTATTGCTATTAAAGAAGAACCTGTGCCTACTAATCCTACTAGCTGTGTGAAGGAAGAAAAAATAGTGGAAGAAAGTGCTTTGGCTATTTAGGTTGAGAAAGATAAGGATGAATGAATTATTGATAGTGGATGCTCACATCACCTGACTGATGACAAAAGTAATTTTGTAAGTTTGGAAAAATATGATGGAGGACTAGTTAGGTTTGGAGACAATGCAGCTAGTAAGATTTGTGAAAAAAGATCTATTTCATTTGATGGAAAGCATAATACTAACAATGTCCTATATGTGAAGGGTTTGAAGCACAATCTTTTGAGTTGTCAGATGTGTAACAAAGGTTATGATCTGATATTCAAAGACAATGGATGCAAGATCATGGAAAGCTCTGGAACTCTGATTGCTACCGATAAGAAGACCAGAGGTAACATCTATCAATTAAGAGGAACTAATTATTATTGTTTATTAGCCTAAGCAGATGAGAGTTGGTTGTGGCATAGAAGGTTGTGTCATATAAATTTTGATAATCTGGTAAAGATAAGTTCAGGTCATACTATAAGACATTTACCAAAACTTGTGAAACCCACCAATACTATTTGCAAGGAATGTCAATTGGGGAAGTAGACAAGAACAAGTTTCAAGAGTAAAGAGTAATTTTCTGCCGGTTTGCTGGATCTAGTTCATATAGATCTATGTGGACCTACAAGTGTAAAAAGTCTCCAAGATGACAAGTACTTTATGTTCTTTTTTGATGATTATTCTAGAATGACTTGGGTTAGTTTTCTCAAAGAAAGATCAAAAGCTCCAGATGCATATAAAGCCTTCAAAACAATGGTTGAAGATGAGTTAAATGTGAAAATCATATGTCTAAAGTCTGACAGAGGAGAAGATTTTACCTTTGATAAATTCAATATGTTCTGTGAGACTCATGGAATAAAAAGACAGTTGTCCAGAGAGAATAGAGTGATGGAAATAACGAGCAGGCCTATTCAAGAAGCTGCAAAGACAATGATAGAGGAAGCTGACCTACTAGAAGCATATTGGAAAGGAGCTATACATACTACTGTCTATATTCAAAACAGAGTTCAAGTCAAAGGTAATGATACTAAAACCCCTTACGAATTGTGGTATGGAAGAATACCTTCGGTAAAATATTTCAAAGTTTTTGGAAGCAAGTGTTATATCAAAAGAGAAGAAGATCTAGGCAAGTTTGATGCTAAGTATGATGAAGGAACTTTCCTTGGATACTCTACTAAGAGTAATGCCTACCGGTGTTACAATAAAAGATTGAAAAAGATCATTGAGAGTGCTAATGTTAGGGTTGATCATGAAGACATATAGAATTATTCAGAAATCAATAATCATGCATCAGATTCAAATAGGCTTCCTTACAATTCAAGAAAGGAAAAAGTATACACCAAAGAAGAAGATGATACTGAAGAAAAGAAAATGAAGAAAGATTGCAAGTATGAAGTAAAAGGACAAATGAATTGGTGTTTGATTGTCAATGCTGAATCTAAATCCATGTCTGAAGTCTGCAACAATATAAATTCCTCTCAAGATGAATATTTGTCCACTGACAGTGAAGAATCCAAAATTTCTCTTGAAAATCTTGAGAAATCTGAAGAAGAACACATAAACTTAAAAATAAATACAATAGAAGAAAATGAATGCATCAAAGAGTTAAAAAGGCAAATCGAGGAACTTAAGCAAAGACTTGAGGAAGGTAGTAAAGATTTGAAGTTAGCAAATGAAGAAAAAGCAAAAATTGAAGAATACTTGAAAAACAAAACAAACGATTGCTTAAAGCTTGAAGAAGAAGTTGTGGATCTAAAAGCTGATCTGAAATATGCATGGGTTCAACAAGACAAATTCAGTGTAAGGGTAGCCAAATTTGATAGACTAATAGCTGAAGCAAGACAGAAAAATTCTAATGACATAAACAATATAAGATCTAAGAAAGATGAAAGTTCTAGAACAAATCAAGAAAAGAATTCTAAGGTCAAGGAGGACAAAGGCAAACCAACTCAGGACCAAAGGAATAGACCAAGAAGATCTCCAGTCAAGCAATCAAATGCACAAAGGTATCCATCTTTCAATGGTTATTATTATTCATGTAGTAAATTTGGTCACGGGGTTACTCAATGTAGATGTAGAATGAATCAAGATGTTCCATCTTTCTCTAGTCAATGTTTCAACTGCAAAAGAACTGGTAACATAGCAAGTGAATGTAGGAGTTTGACAAGAAATGGCTTCAACAATATAAGGAGAACTCAATCTCTCAATGAAAAGTGCTTTGTATGCAAAAGGTTTGGTCATAGAATAAATGAGTACATGAACAGAATGGTAAATTTCTTCAATGGGTATTGTCATACATGTAATGGATTTGGACACAGAGCCAACCGATGCATATCGAGAATGAATGAAAGGAATAATGGACAAAGGAATATTGTGTGCTTCAATTGCAACAGACCTCGACATGTTGCTAAATCTTGCAGAAGCAAGAACATAAAGAAGGAGATTCAAGATGAGTTAAAGAAGCCAGTGGAAAAGATTGATCTAGCAGACATCACAAAGGAGATGGATAAGACTTAGGTAAAGAAGAATGTGATAGAGATCAAGGATGTATTTGCACAGGTATCTGGTGCAGATGTTCACTCCGAAAACTGAGACTAAAGCTTTGGCTCAAGGGGCTCGTATTATTGGAATTTTTTTTCTTTTTTTCTCCCCTGCCAAAGGATTGATGTTGATACCTCAGCATGAAAAGACAAGATCAAGGATTTGCAACAAAGGCCTAAGTCAAGAAAAGAGCTTGTGCAAATGTAAGAAGCCTGCTATGTATAAAGAACTGAAAATCAAATCACTGGTGATTGTCAAGAAGAAAAGTTATAGAAAAATAGAAAACTAGACTTGGGAATATGTTCCTATATCTGCAGATAAGAATGTACAGACCAAGAATAGATATCTCTCAGAAGCTGGTAGTAGTAGCCATTGATAGAAAGAGCCACAAATGAATACTGATCCAAGGAAAATACCAGATCTATATACATGACATGAAGATTGATAAAATATGTGATTGGATGTCATACCTTGATTTGTGCCAAATCCAGTCTGAAGCCTTGAAAAAACTAGATATGCTACACTGGAAGTATTAGTGTCCTAAGGTCCTCTGAAATAAGAGTAGATACATCTTGAAGTACACTCCTAAGAGGAATTATTCAGAATAGTTAAGAACAGTGCAAGTATGTGCCCTTTGCCATTGATGTCAAAGGGGGAGAGAAATCATGTGAAAAACTCAGGGGGAGAAAGAATGTAGATGTGTAAAGAGAAAGGGGGAGAATCTTGTCTTCATGGTATTTTCAATTTTTCACATCATATGTTTCCATCAATGACAAAGGGGGAGATTGTTGCAAGTATGTGCCTAATTAGTGTTGTCATTGATGTCAACACATCTGTGCTCCTATCTTGTTTCTTGCTTGTAATGAGTAAGATGCTTTGTATCCACCTATGTAAGTAATCTTGATGTTCAGGATATTCAGAAAATTAGTTCCTCCAGTAGAAATAGTGAGTTGCAGTGGAAATAATGTATTGTATACAGAAGAATAGTCCAAGAGATGGCTAGCATTTTTTGTAGGATGAATATCTTTGCCTGTAGATTGGAAATTATTTAGAAGTCTATCTGAAGATATTATATTCCAAGGTTGAGCCTCCGATATGAAGATTTGAGTGAGTTATGTTCACTAGAGTGAAAACTATTTTCCCTGTATGTTTGATGGTGACAGGGAGAAAGTATTATGCTTTGCATTCCTTCACATTGAAGTATTTTGGTCTGTGCTTCCAAAGTTAAGTCTGGAATGATGATAAGTGCTTTCAACTACAATGGTTCATGATTTGGTGGTCCACAAGCTATCCTTTCCTTAAGACAGTGGCTGACAGTATTGTTCTTGTGCTCCTGTTTGAAGAATCTTCTTGATAGAGTGGTTAGAGATCGTGCGGTTGTTCTTGGTGATTACAATGTGCTTGTGGATGTCGCATGATCATGCTCCTACCTTTGGATTGGTCCGCAAAGAGTAATTTGGATCGTGGATGAAGTTTGTTCCTTGAAGACCTAGTGTTCTCACCAGTCTTGGTCGACTTGGTTGATTTCACCAATTGCAGAGATGCCTTAAAGATTGTGGAAGCGTATCGCGGTGTGAAGAATTGTGTTTGAGTCCTAGCTAAGGTGTAACGTGATCCACACACATCTTTACCTTAGAAAATCTTGTTTAGGTCTAGACCTATTTCTTTGTATTATTGTAATACTGACCTTGGAGAATGTTCCAATTGTTGATGAATGTAATGTCGACCTTGATGTACATTCCAAGGTTGATGAATTGTATAAAAGCATGTAATAGAGTTGTGAAAATGTGTGTATGGAACAATGAAGAGATAAGTGGGAAGGTGTGAAAGAGCAGAGCATAGAGGTTATATTGTGCTTTAATAGAACTGAACCTAGGCATGGAGTAGATGCTACTTAATCAGTTCACCACTTTTGGCAGTGAGCCATCCCTTGGTAGTGAGCTACCATTTGGCAGTGAGCAATTTGGGTAGTGAGTCCTGTAGGCAGTGAGCCTCTATTTTTTGGTATTGTTATAACTCATATATTTTATGTGGGCTAACACCCACAGTGGTTTTTCCCTTTTATGGTTTTCCACATAAAAATATCGTGTCTACTGTGTTGAATGTGTGATTGTGATTAAGTCTATGGTTTCATGCTTGTATGGTTAAATCTAATTATCAGTAATTAAGTAGTTGATGGTTTATGAAGTTAAGTTTTTGTGACAATTGATTCACCCCCCCTCTCAGTTGTCTTATGTATTTCAATAGTAAACAACCCCCAAATCAAACATGATGTTAATGCAATGAAATATCCTCATGCAGTGCTCCTCGTAAGCTTCCTTGGACCTAATATACCTTCATATGAACTCCTTCATTGGCACAAACTCCTAGAAACTAGCGCAAATGAAAACCATGTAAGCCTACTGGCCTAACCAAGTTTTAAAGACCACGTTATGCCTTGCAGTAACCTAAATCTTCTAAAATGTGAACATGACATTGCCCCTGTTTAGGAGAAAATTAGATTTGTTAATGTTCTAATGTTTAGATGTTTAAATTTGCCTCTCCAATATACATTCAAGGATCTAGGGTCGAGTGATGAGTACTATCATACCCTAGGTCACTTGCAGATGTAGGGAAACTTGGATTAGGGAATTTAATTATTAATTTTCCTTCTCTTATGTCCCATTAACCATTAAAACCCTAATTATACAAATACAACAACAATTTGATGAATAATGGAAAAAACTCTTGCAGACAGGAGTAAAATACTAAATTACAAAATACATGTTTTTGGGGTTCCGAAGCGGAACAATCGGGGACACTGGAGCAGGTGCCCAAGTCCAAGGTACCTGCTTCTTCGTAGAATTCAGACCTCCTTCCAACACTGATCAACCCTGTAACTTCTATTTCCTGAAACTCAGATGTGGAGGACACTAGAGCGAGCTCCCAAGTCCTGGAAGTGCTCCTATGTCCTTTTCTTCAGATCCTGAATCCTTGATGCCTGCCAATCCTTCCTACAACTCCACTTTTCCCAAATGCGACACCTGTAACCTGCAATCACAAGACTTGGTTTGGGGGTTGTGGTGTTTAGAGGCTTGCCTCAGTCAAGCCCCGGAGGACACTTAAGTCTTCGAACACCATTGTCAAACAAAGAGTGCATGCCCTTGTGAGGTAGAGGCAAAAACCAAAGGAATCAATGATGAAAACATAATATTATGTCACCTTGTAGTGAAGCTTTCATGGGAGGAAGATGCTCTTCATGCCATGAGAAAATTGATGCTCAAATCTGTAAATATCAACACACAAAACATACAAGTCTACTCTTGCAACACAATAGAAGCCTTGAATCACCTTGAGAACACAATAGCTTGCCAGTAATCATCTAATTGAAATCTAGTTTACAAATGAATGCCTAAGCATGCTTATATATGCAACTACAAGCACTCCCGCCAAGATTTTAAAAATCAAAACTTACCGTGTTGGCAAAAGGACCTAATAACGATCATAAATTGACACCCAGAAATTAGGACTGCCCCAAAATAGGGCAGGACTAGGGCGCAGGCGCCCAAGTCCTCCCCCCTATTTTGGGCAGGGTACAACTCAAGGGGTCCTCCTAGGTCCTATTTGTCATGTTACCTAGGGCGCATTCCATCGGGATGCCAAAATATGAACTAAGATTTCCTAAATGCATACTAAAGACCTGAGAGCTAAACCTTATGAGGGAAAAGCCCCCAAGGGGACATTTTTTGACGTTACATTTAGCCCCACTTTAATGTATGTATAAACGCGGGGCCAATACATGCATTAAAGTAAGGTCACAAACACAGCAAACATACCAAGCACAAAGAAGACACGCCAATCGCATAAGAGGTAGTAACAGGGGCAAAACATGGAGAAGATAGTTATAGTCACGTAGAACATAGAGAAGATAGTCAATGCATGGAAGACACATTAATGCATGGAAAATAGAAATGATATCTTTTCTTTTCTTTTTCTCGTATATATGAAATGTAGATGCAAGTACTGGAAAGTAAACAAACCTCCCATAATGTAGGAAGCACTCATCGAGCTAGTCTTTAGACTGCATATATGGGGCAACACACACGCAAGACACGCAAAACCTCCCAAAATGCAAGAAGCACTCATCAAGCTAGTCTTTAGACTGCATATGGGGCAACAAACATGCCAAACAAAACAAGCACGCCAAAACACACACACTTGAAGACACAGAGAAAACACGACAGATAAGCGATGGAGTGTACCTATTTCTAGGTCCAACACCATCTCAGGCACATTACAGGCACACACCGATGATTGGGCTTTGCCACAACAATCGTCGAAAACACGCTTAAGGGTTGAGTTAGTCATAGAACCACTCCCTACCTCTGTAGAGGACTTTTGAAAATGCAACCCCACCCGCATCACAGAGATGCCTTATAGTGAAAAGGAAGCATGGCATACCACCCCACCCGTGTCACGGAAACACCTTACAGTGAAAAGGAGGTATGAGCTCAAAAGTATACAACCCCACCCACATCACAGAGATGCCTTATGGTGAAAAGGAGGTATACGCAATAGATTGATTGATTGGTTGCAAACAAAATCAAGATGCAAGAAGTACTCATCATACTAGCCTACACCTGAGGAAAAGCACATTGCTAACATCTACAATAGACAGCTTACCTTATATGCCCCCACCTTAACATGGTTGATATCATGCATTGATATCAAGAACGTTAAGATAGGAAGAAAACACACAAGGGAACACCAACTTTTGCTAAGCCCATGCCCCCCGGAGGTGACATGTACTTACGATCGCCAAAGGTTCCCACAAACACATCCCTGCAAGAAACATGTTAGTGTCTACAAGATCATGATAAATAACAATATCAATGCATATGATTAACCACACAAAGAGCCAAGGTTATACGACGAATTCAGAATTCGAGGATAACCATGGGGCTATATCACGAAGCTCTCCGAATCGAGTATCGCCAAGGCTAGATTCGAAGGCAAACAACGGTGCAAAAAGCAACAGTATTGTTAAGGTTTGTAAATGCAATAGAAACATCATGAAATTCACTACGTGGAAAGCAGGAGTGCTTCCACTAGCCAAGCGTCGGATAAGATATACAACCCCATCATCATATTAGGAACTAAGTCCATTTTTTTATTACTCTAGAAAGGGACACTAGGTCCACATCAGTATAAATGTTTGTCGTCATCTGCCCACTAGATGGAAACACTAGAGGAAGGGAAACAATAAATAAGAGAGGAGAAACAAGTGTCTTAGGGACAGTCACGTAGGAGGGTGTCACCAACCACAACATTATGTCCGTAAGACACAACACTCAACAATGAAATCAGAGAGAGCAATTTAGAAGAATGATGATACAAATAGAAGAAGGTCACAACAGAGGCAGTCTCCTGGTATCCTGAACCTTACGGGAGAATCTGAGGTCATCCCAGGAGGCCTAAACAACACGTAACACATCATGAGGGATGCACATCATGAGAGAGATAAAGGGTTAGAGATACTTACCTGTAGGGTCTTCATGCTAGAAGTCATCAACAATCAAATCATCTTCTTTCCAAGCACAAATGTTAGAGAGAAAAGGTGTGTAAGGTATCATTGCCAAGTTTTTGTCATTATTTTTTTGTTCATTCTTAAATGCTTCTTGGTTTGACTCAATGTTAGGTGGAATGTTTTCTTGTTGAAGTTCATTATTACACATACTCACTATCCTCTTAGGTGGTGGGAGAAGCAAATTATTTTGAGTGATCTCAACATCCGTCCTTGAAGGAGTTAATGTGAGAGACTTTTCCTCATCCACTAGTGCTACATCCTTAATGATGCCCAAATGACTTGAATAATCAAACAAAGGAGGGACATTAAAGGTCTTCTCTTCCTTAGTGAAATTCAAGGTATGTGGACAATCAACTAAACGAAGAAGGTTGGTGGAATGATCCACAGAGGTAGGAATTTGATTATTTTTAAATAAATGCTCATATTGTTGCAAGTATGAGGTTAGCCAATGTTGTCATTGATGTCAACATACTCATATTGCATTGACAAGAAGGATTGGATGAGTTGTGTGCTGAGGATATTGAGAAAATTAGTCTCAATAAGGAACAGTGAAGAACAGTGATGAAAAGAAGACAAAAGTACTCAATAGGTTGAGAGTCAGAGGATGCGGATTAAAGGGTTTGTAGATATGAGTCTTGAGATGATCCAGTTAAGTTTTCAGAGGTCCGCATGAAGATTTGAAGAAGTTGTAATTGATCAAGTAGAACCGGTCCTGGCTGGTGCTCCGGAGTGACAGAGCACTACAAAGAGGTCCGGTGAGATCCGGAAGTGCATTATCCTTTCTTGCGGATTGGATGGAGTGTTTGGGATGTCCTTATGATGTGTCATCTCAATTTGTTCATGATTTGGAGGTTCAGAAGCACATGTTTCAGTATGACAGTGGCGGTAGACTGTGTTCCTAAAGTTCCGGACGAGGAAGAGAAGAGATTCCGGTGAGCAGAGGAAGTGCGGATGTTCCTGGTCATTTAGGCAAGATTGTGAAGGTTCTTGGATCATGTTGAGGTTGTGTTGTTGATCCACATTGGTGGTAGAGCCTGGAATTGAAGATATTCTTCCGGATGAAGTTCTTGATTCAGACTAGCTGACCGGATGAGTTGTTCATCTTGCAAACGTTCTTGTGGTGGCCGACCGGATGTGTTATTCATCTTGCGAATGTTCTTATGGTTGAGTGCCAACTTAGATGATCATTCCTAAGTCGATGTCTTGTATAAATAAAGGTTTGAGAATTCATTTCAAAGTGTGGTGTGAAGCAGATGAGTGTGGCATAGCGAAAGAGCGAAAGGCAGAGCAGGTGTGACTCGGGCTTAAATGGAACTGATCTAGACATGGTAAAGATGTCATTCTCTAATTCAAGGTTGTGATCCTTATGATCTTGTAGACAGTGTGTCTCTTTGTAGGCAGTGTGCCTCCTTGTGAGCAGTGTGCTTAGGCAGTGAGCCCTAATTGGCATGTGCCATTCATTTTTCTTATTCTTCTAACAGAGAATAATTCTTGGGTTAATCACCCCGTGGTTTTTCCCTTAACCGAGTTTTCCACGTCAAAAATCTTGGTGTCAAATGTGTTGATGTTTATTTGCTCTGGTGTTTATGCTTTGTGCTTTCATGAATGATTAATTGATATGTTGATAACTAACAAGAAGAATCAAATATTTGAAGTAGAAGCAAAGTTTTTGTACAGCTGATTCACCCCCCCTCTCAGTTGTGTGCCCTAGATCTAACACATTTTCTACCCATAGAATGCTCTTTGTTAGAGGGAGCTCTTCATTCACTAATGCTTCATATTGGCTAGGGAGAGCAGTGGAATTGCTAAAGCTATCCCTAGTCTTCTCATCTAAGGTTCTTGAATGCTCTATGGAATCATTATCAGCATTTTCATGAGTATTCCTAGAGATGAATTTAGTTAAATCTTCTAAGATCAAATGATATGCTCCTACTAATAAAGCAAAGCTACTAATATCATGTAGATAACAAAGTAATTGCAATTCATATGTAGAACATATAGAAGCATCAATACCACTTACAGAAGCTATGTGCTCTAGAACATGAGGATTCTCATTAGTGAAATTAGAGAAATTTTCAAGATCTAGGATATACTCATGCAAATATTTAATAGATTAATAACATGAAGATGCCATAATGAGATGCAAAATCAGATTTTGAAAGCTTTTCAAAATTGGTGCAAAAGATAAGTGCGAAACTATATGCAAAAATAGCCTAAAATGTTTGATTTTTTGTACTTTTTCAATGCAAATGAATGAAACAAAGGGTGTTGTAAGGATTTCAGTCAAGGGAAGCAAGTATGTCTGATATCATTCCAAAATAGAAATAGTATCCTTCCCAACACACTCTTGATGCAAATCCAAGATAATGCCAAGTCAAACTATAGTGAAAATATGTTGAAATAGGCACTTTTTTCACCAAAATTCAATGCAACAGAGCGTAACAAAAGGTGTTGTGAGGAAAATGATGATGGAAAGAAAATAATATCAATAATAACAGCCACTTTATGTTAAAATATCCAACACAACACGCTTTTAGTGCCACTTAAGGTAAAATCCTAGTGAAAATATAGCAAAAATAGACTATTTTTCACGGTTTTTCAATTCCAAGACCTAGAAAAAGGGGTGTTGTAATGAATTTAAGGAGGTACAACAAATAATATCAATAATATAAGTCACCTCAATCCATAAAATTGATCACAACATACTTGGAGTGCAAACTAGGTCAAACCCTAGGGCAAAAATAGTCAAATTATGTAGTTTTTCACCAAATTTTCACAAGAGCCCGTTAAAAGGGTGTTGTGAAGATTTTTATGAGGGGAAGCAAATTATTACCCTAAAAATAGAAAATTAATGCAAAAATACTCTTCACAACATGCCTATAGTGCAAGTTTATAAAGTCGATAAAGCAAAATTTAGTGAAAATCGTTGTTTTCGAAGCCCTAGGTTTGAGATTTTGGGAAAAAATGCTATGTGAGTGTTTTTGAAGTATGATTTTTTATGGAAATTAAATACTCTCAAATTTAAAAATGATTTTCAAGCTTGAACATGCAAAATACCCATGCAAATTTAATGAAAATGCATCAAAATTACTAGTTTTTGTTCAAATTTTCTATGCAAAATTGCAAATATTTTAAATCTAAATACAAATTCACACTAAAATGCAAGAATACAGCCAAATGCAAATTTGAATGAGCCTCTAAAATCATTAGAAAATTTTGATAAAAGATTTTGCCTACTAACCCTAGATTTTAGAATTACTAGGTTATATGAAAATTGTCAAAATTTCTACAAAAACTTAGCAATTAAATGATAAAAATGCAATGCAAATTTCTGAATTTTTAGATTTTTGTATAGTTTATATCAGATCTGATGCAAAAATCATAAATTAGAAAAATTTAGAAAGAATTGATGAATTAGTAAGCCAAATAATGCATTTTTTTGTATTTTACAAAATTTTCAATTTTTTTGAATTTTTCTCAATGCAATAAAATGAATGACTATATGAATGAATGAAATCAATCCAAATTTGAAGACACACACTCAGCAAGTTGCAATTTAAGTCCAAAAACACAAGTTCACCAAAATTTTAGGGGTGTGAGGCCTACCTTTTCATTCCCTTATATTTGACTACTTTATTTTACTGTTGGTGATACTTACTAGACTTGTGGGACTGTTGATTCCGAATTTCAGAACTATTAGACCTTATGCTTTATGTGGATTTATTATGATTAGCATGTTTATGATGTGATTAAACCTTGATATTGATTCATTGATGATGTTGGACATATGATATATATTATGATGTTATTAGGATATCATTCATATGAATTTAGTTAGAAATTTATTATGTGATTCTATCTTGGGATGAATTTTTGAAATGCAAATTTAGATTTTGATTATGATGTGATTCGTTGATGTTTATATGATCATGTGAAGTTGTGAGTGTATGTTTCACTTTGCTTTGGCTATTATATACATGTGGGATTAACATTTCATTTGAGTGTGAAGGTGTTTCTAACGAAGCCACGGATACTCGGAGATCATCCCACACACTATGTTGTTTTCCCATGTGAAGCCGATCTAGTTCCAAGAGGAACCAAAATCAACTATGTTTGCATGATAAATTTTTGTAATGTTGTTGCATGGTGTTAGTTGGGTTAGGTCTACCCTTCTTTTCTTTGATTCTAATTGGTGTTGTAAGTTGTAATGTCATTTGAATTTCATTTTTGAGTTTTAATTTTTGAGACCCTTTTTTATGTGTTTTTACTCAACCTATGGTGTTCAAAATGGGTTAAAATTGACCCTGGGTTGTACCCCTAGGGTCTAGGGGTCATTTGGGCTTGTGTAACCTTAGGTAAACTCTCATTTGGTCACTTTAACTTCACCCTGAAGTAAAGTGACGAAAATAGAAGTTTAGGAGGGAGAGGAAGAGTGGGTCAAACACTTAACCTCTTCCTTTCCTCTTCCCTAGGTTGGGGGAGTCTTCAAGACCCCTTAATTGTGGGGGACTCAACTCCAAGCCTTTCCCACAATTGGTGAGGGTACCTTGGGGTTGAGTGGTCCTTCTTAGGAGGAGATGATTGGGGCACATGTGGCACCCACTCCTTTGGCTCCACCTTTCTCTCCCACATAATTAAGAGAGGACAAGTGGATGGGAGAAAGACTTGGTGGTTTGGGTGAATGACATGTGTCACCACTCCATTTCAAGAGTCTTGCTAGTAGTTGGGTGGAGGAGTGAGGAGGTGACATGTGTCACCTCCCCATTCCTCAAGGCTCATGAGAAGAGCCTATTTTAATCCCTCTTGAAGGGAGGGAGGGGGTTGTTGAATCTTTTGGCAATTTTTGAATTTTAATTATTTTGGGAAAAGATAGAGGTGAAATTAGTGGCTAAACTTGGAGAAGGAGTTAGAGGAGCTTTTCTCAACTATCTTCCATTTAGGCTTTATAAGGTAGGATTCAAGGCAAATGCCTTTCCTTATGCATTTTCTTTACTTGCATGTTGTGTGTGTGGGAGTTCTTTTTTTGTTTTTACTTTGTTGTTGTGGAAAATTGGGTATGGGAGTTGTGAGAGCCTCTCCTACTTGGGAGAAAATACTCAACATGTGTGGGGTGGGAGAGAAGTGAACCTCCTCGTGGTCACATCCTTGGTTTCATGGAGTTTTAGCCTTGAGGGCAGAATTGTGAATTTGAGCAATATGTGTATAAGAGAAAATTGTGATATGGCTTGAGAGCCAAGAGAAAGTTGTGAAATCATGTTTATATGTGTGGGATTGAGGCCTTGAGGGATTTATGTTTTGGGAAGTTTTTGGAGTGGCACTCTTGAGTTGAGTGATGTCCAGTCCCCTACCCCATTAAACTCATCTTGAGTGAGTTTTTATTAAGTGGAAGCCATGGGAGTACTCTTGTTTTGTGTTGAGTGAATTTGTTGTAAAGTGGTGTGTGCTTACCTTGTGTGAGGATGACCTCCTAGCTCGGGGGTGACTCATGAGTGAGTCAATGGTAGGGAGGAGAGCAGTTTGTTGTGGCTTCTTCTCATCCCTTGTGTTATTGCAGGTTTTTAGAGCTTTGAGTTATGGAAGAAAACATTATTTTCTTTTTTGTGTTGTTAGTAAAGCTCTTGAGAGGGTATGGCCAAGGTTGGCCTATTTGTAAATGTGTTATTGGATAGAGAGTGTTGTGCTCTCTTGAATTATAAAACACTAAATTTTACTCTTGAGTTGTATTTTTAAACTTCTATGCCTTTAGAAATGAAAATGTATTAATGCTGATTTTATATGAAATGTGTTGAAGAGAAAAGTTGAAAATATAGTAGATGGATATTCTATTTCATTGATATGCATAAGTTTATAAAAAAAAAAATTAATATTAGTTGTTGAGGAAAAAGAAATTTGTTCATAGTAAGGAGAAATTAGTTACTGCTGTTTTTTTTTTTTTTTAAAAAGGGAAAGAAAAGTTTTATTGCATTGTTGTTGATTTCCTTTTTCAAAAAAAAAAAAACCTATGTAGTATTTTTTTGTGTTGGCTGTATTAACTAAATATCATGAACATTTAGTGAGAGAACTTTCCATTTTCCTAACTACTCATATATATGTTTTTACAAAATAAAATTGTAATCTTTTGTTCAATGTATATACATCTTGGATAAATATTTCCTTTGCCCATATACATTCCAAAAAAAAAATCTGTGGGATTTAAATGGCCTATACTTGAATATATATATGTGTGTGTGTGTGTGTGTGTGTGTGTGTATACATATATATTTGGATATATATATTATAGATATGTTAAATAGCAATCTTTTTTCTGTTAACTGTAAAATATACATATATATTTGGATATATATATTATAGATATGTTAAATAACAATCTTTTTTCTGTTAACTATAAAATATATATATATATATTTGTACATATGTATATTTATTACCATTGTTGTATATATATAAATACAACAGTGGTAATAAATATATATATGTACAAATATATATTTATTACCACTGTTGTATATATATATGTACAAATATATATATATATACTCTATTTTTTTATTATTATTTATTTGCTGTCATATATTTAAATTGTGTTAATGAAATATATTAAAACTGAGTTTTGTATTTCAAACTAAGTGTATACACACACAAATATATAAATATATATATATCTTATTAAAAATGCAAAAAAAAAAAGAATAGCAAAAAACCTGTTGAGCGGACTGTATTTGTTTAGAATTACATATTTTAGCAGAGAAAAAAAAAGTGGTTTGGGGGGGGGGGGGGGTTCGAACCCCCCCACCATCGGCGTTTTCCTTTGGAGTGTGGGGAGGGGCCAAGCCCCACCCACACTCCACTGTAGTGGAGTGTGGGTGGGGCTCGACCCCTCCCCACACTCCCCAAACCCCCGCACAGAAGGCCTTCATCGTCACTGTCGCCGCTGCCTCAACCACGCTGCTACCTCCCACGTTGTTCGCCAATCTCCCCTCGACCCCCCTCTCTGGCAGCAATCCCCCACACCTCAGTCACCGTAACCCCTGCGAGTAGCACCGAGTTCGGCCTCACGACCTAGACCTGCAAGTTATTCTTTTAGATCTTTGCCATTTAAATATATATATATAAGTAAATAAGCGTGGATACCTAATGTGTATCTTTCCTGGTGTGGTGGCCATGAATGCATTCTCCATCAAACCTGCAACACCCAACAAAACATGAGAGAAGAAAATGGAGAGATTAGAGAAAAGAGAATGAGAGAGAGATGGAGGGAGGCTAGGGATTCTCCTTCCCTCTCATAAGAAAATTAGTTTTCTATTATGAGGACTTTTTAGGGCTTAGTAATTAAAAATTGCCCTTATTTTAGTTCCCACTCTTTATTTATTTTCTTTCATTTGTTTTAAGTTCTTATTTTTTGGGGGGTTTAGAGATAAATAATAGATTGGGGTAATTTTTATTTCTTTTGGAAATGTTCTTTTTATTGTTTAGAGGTATGGTAAAATTTAAATAGAATATTTTATGGCTAGAGGGGATTTATAGGTTAATGATTTTAATTTGATTATTGCAAAGGGATTTTATTGTTTATTTTATTTCTACTCCAATCTAACTATTGAGATGTTTTTAATTTAAAACAACAGGATTAATCAATGGCTTGTAAACCTTTATCAAACAAGGTTAGTGGCAATTTAGTTGTTATTAGTTTAGTAATTAATTTAATTAATCTAGAGCGATTTTATTAGTTTAATAAAGACATCATTTTAATCCAACTTGGAAACCTAGTAAACTATCTAAATGAAATTAGTATAACTTGCTTCCATGATCTGGTCTACCAAGACATTAGGAATTGTTAGTGTTAGAAATAAGCCACACCTGGACCGACGATGGACTGGTCCAAGAGGGGCCAGTAGCTCAGTGGTAGAGCACTCCAGCAGCGTATGGAAGGTCCTAGGTTTGAGTCCTAGCTGGTCCATATCTCAAAATGGTATCAGAGCTGGGTCAAGGGTAGGAGCCCCAAGCACACGAGAGGTGTGGCTTAAGGGGGGCTGTTGGTGTTAGAAATAATCCACACCTGGACCGATGATGGACTGGTCCAAGAGGGGCTAGTAGCTCAGTGGTAGAGCACTTCAGCAGCATATGGAAGGTCCTAGGTTCAAGTCCTAGCTGGTCCATGTCTCAAAAGGAATAACGTAAAGGATGCAGTGATAGCTCTGATTGATAGAAAACGTGAAGGAGAACAAATTGATCAAGTTTTGTTGAAAAATGTTCTAGGCATCTTTGTAGAGATTTCATTAATGAGTTTTGGGTTTTTTTAATTAATCTAATTAACTTTTCTACCAATTTAACTAGTGTAACATAGGTAATTTAAAACCAACCCAGTGACTTTTGATCAAAATTAGTTTTATTAAAATAAACCCTACTCACACCCGTGAGGCGTTATGTTGCCAGATTTTTCTGGAATTTAGGGTTTAGCTAGGTTAGTGAAATTTAACCTTGCTTAGGATTAAATTATTGTTTTTGTCAGTTATCGACATGAGGTTTTGGTATTAAATTATATTTTCTCATGCACTAGAATTTGGCTTTTAATTTTGACTTATGTCAAAATCCCATCATTCACTTAGGTTAACCTAGATTTTTGATCGTTGATCCTAACCCTATTAGCGACGTTAATTGCGTCGCATCAACCCCCTAGTTGGCCTTCATCGCGTAGGTGAAAGCACAAGTGAGCGCATTACCCCGCCTTCGTTCGACTTGATTACGCCTTATGTGTATTGCCAACAAGCACATTTACACATGCGAGGTGGTTTCTTGGGTAGCGTAATTTTTTTTTTGATATTTCGTGTCATGACCACATGACAAATGTGGACATGACATGTGGGATGCATGTCATGACCGCATGAGAAATGTGGGCATGACATTTGGTATCAGAGCCAAGTTAAACACTGGGCTTGTTTGGGCACATTACTTATTCTGTAAATTCGATTAATTAGTGATTACCTTGTTTTGTAGGATGCCTCCCTGATGAATTTGGCGAGCGCGTTCACGCCACACTGCGTCCGTCGAGATGCATAGTGATTCTTCAGCTGAGGGTCAGGCACCATCGGTACCACAAGTCCTACCTATACCAGACATTGGACCACAGATACTTCAGGCACTACAGGCAATGTTGGATAGGCTACCACCGGCTATAGATGCACCGCACATAGAGCCACGTGCCGAGCCCCGCATTGATCCACGAGAGGAGCCACACGTGGAGCCACAAGCAGAGTCACGTATGGAGCCACGTGTGGAGCCCCGCGTCGATCCACGAGAGGCACCACGTGTGGAGCCATTTGTGGAGATACCAGATATGATGGCAGAGGAGGTTGGATCAACCTACAGGGTCCGTAGCAGGAGCCCTCCACATCATGATAGGTATGAGGAGACAGTGCGAGTAGAGTAGATCATTCACAGGCCGTATGATTATTATGCAGAGGAGCCCATTAGAGGGCACAGAGACTGAGGAGAAGCTATCTGGGATTTGTTGAGGTTGAATCCTCCTACTTTCACCGGGACTACAGAGGGAGTCGAAGTTGAGGCTTAGCTCATCAGTCTAGACAGATGCTTTCCGTTGCGTCCTTACGAGGGCAACACGAAGGCACGTGTGGTAGTCAACTTGTTGCGAGATGTAACAACTACTTGATGGTGCACTGAGGAATGCAAGCGCCATCTATCATTGGACACACTTACTTGGGAGACTTTCATTGAGTGCTTCAATGCGCGGTATTTATCTGACCACTACAGATAGGGTCACATAGACGAGTTTCACGACCTTCAGCGGAGAGGGCTTACTATTGCTCAGTATGAGTGTATTCACTAAGTTGTCTCGATATGTGGAGTATCTCCACGATGAGAAACTCCTAGTTCATAAGTTTATTAGAGGATTGAACCATAACATAGAAGGGCCTGTACGCATGGCAGACCCCCAGACATTAAGTGATGCTGCCGAGAAGGCATACATAGCTAAGGAGATACAGGGACGAGGGTAGGGATCACGCCCCTAGTTTCAGGATCGTGGGCAGCAGCAGCACCAACAGAGTTATCGCAAACCACCACTACCACCACAGAGAGGAGGATTTAGTTCTCCATCACTACCTCCTAGACCTCCATAGTAACAGCAGCAGAATCAACAGAGGTCTAGACCCCAGCAGAGGGCACAGGGAGGACAGAATTGAGGATGGCAGCAACAAGGGCTGCGTAGAGACCAGAGGCAGCAGAGACCACCTGCAGGGCCCGTGAGGTCTCAGCAGTCATACAGGGGTTCACAGGGTTCCATAGGTAGATCTGGACAACAGCAGTCAGGTAGGACTTAGACGAGATAGATACAAGCTTGGGGCCCATGCTATGTGTGTGGTGGAGCAGGACATCTAGCCAGAGAGTGCCCATAGGGCTTTACGGTAGGGGGACAACCCTGTTCAGGAGGGTCAGAGTAGACAGTAGGAGATGTGGGCAAGTCCCACCGTATGTTCGTAGTGGTTGATAACTGTCAGGTTGACTTTCAAGCGTCAGTGATTGAGACATCAAGTACGATTGGGGGTGCCCCCATCTCTATTCTTTTTTACTCTGGAGCTACTGATTCTTTTCTATCTACATTGTTAGTGGAATGTTACAAGCTGGTGGCTTCTAGGCAGGACATTAGGTGGGAGGTTGAGTTGGCCATTAGGGCCAAGATGATAGTAGATGCCTCAGTTTAGGATTGTGAGATCTCCTTGGGGTCCTTCACTAGATCTTGTGACCTCAGAGTTATGTCATTAGGTTCCTATGATGTGGTTTTGGGTATGGATTGGCTTGTGGCTCATAGAGATAAGCTAGATTGTCACCGAAAGGTGATTAGCTGCTTAGATGATCATGGTGCACCGGTTGAGATAGTGGGCATTCAGAAGCCCACGGCAGTTCGTATGATATCCGCTCAGCAGCTTACGCGTTGCATGCGAAAGGGATGTCAGATGTTCGCTAGCACAGTTAGTGATAGATCAGAGGACGAGCCTGAGGCATCTTTGGATGATCACCCCATCTTGAGAGAGTTTATCGACGTGTTTCCATCAAATTTACCAGGGATGCCACCCCGTCGCGAGATAGACTTTCATATTGATTTAGTGCCAGGTGTTGAGCCAGTGTCTCGTGCACCCTACAGGATGACCACTCATGAGCTGACAAAGCTCAAGTTGCAGCTTGAGGACTTGCTCGAGAAGGGGCACATCTGACTGAGCATTTCACCTTGGGGCACTCCGGTTATCTTTGTGAAGAAGAAGGATGGGTCTCTTCACTTGTACATGGATTATAGACAGTTGAATAAGGTGACGGTGAAGAACCGATACCCTCTGCCTAGGATTGATGATCTCTTCGACCAGATACAGGAAGCCAGGGTGTTCTCTAAGATTGACCTGAAGTCCAGTTACCATCAGTTGCATATCATAGAGGTGGATATTCATAAGACCACTTTTTGGACTATATACGACCACTATGAGTTCACTGTGGTCCCCTTCAATTTGACGAATGCCCCTGCAGTGTTCATGAGTCTTATGAACGGGGTGTTCTGTACCTACTTGGATCAATTCATGATTATTTTTCTTGATGACATATTGATCTATTTGCGGACTGAGGAGGAACATGAGGAGCACCTATGTTAGGTTTTGCAGTGCTTGAGAGAGTAGCAGCTCTATGGCAACTTGGTGAAGTGTGCCTTTTTCAGGATAGAGGTACAGTACTTGGGGCACATCCTATTAGGTGATGGCATCTCCGTAGATCCATCAAAGATCAGAGCTATCAAAGATTGGCCAGCACCCACTAGTGTGACAGAGGTCAGGAGTTTCATGGGATTAGCCAATTACTACCGTAGATTTGTAGAGGGCTTTTCCAGGATAGTGCACCCCATTACTTCCCTTCAGCGGAAAGGGAAGAGTTTCACTTGGACCGAGTAGTGCGAGAGGGCCTTTGGGGTCCTCAAGGAGGATCTTATCAGTGCTCCCATCTTAGCGGTTCTTGATCCTACAGAGGATTTTGTAGTTTGTACAGATGCATCACTTGAGGGTTTGGGAGCCATGCTTATGCAGGGTGGTAGGGTGATTATATATGAGTTGCGTAAGCTCAAGACACATGAGTTGAACTACCCTACTCACGATTTAGAGCTCGCAGTAGTGGTACATGCTCTTGTTCATTGGAGACACTTTCTTTCTGGTCATCACTTTGAGCTTCATTCAGATCACCATAGTTTGCAGCACATATTCACATAGCCGAATTTGAACGCCTGCCAGTGGTGTTGGATGGAGTTTCTATGCGAGTACGAATTTGATGTCCACTACATCAAAGGGAAGGAGAACATGGTCGTTAAAACTTTGAGTCGAAGGTACCATGAGATCCTGACCTTGACCTTGAGTGTGGACTTGAGAGAGCGCATCATTCAGCATCTGCCTGAGGATGAGTGGTTTCTTGAGGTGCAACAGGAGATCCAAACATAGAGGGCCCTTAAGGGCAAATTTGTAGGATATTCCCTTGAGTCAAATGGATTACTTAGACATCGACAGTGCATCTATGTACCCCATGCAGATGACCTTCATGCAGTGGTTCTTTCAGAGGCTCATAGAGCACCTTATACAGCACATCTAGGGGTGAAGAAGATGCATGCTGACTTGCGACAGTTATACCATTGGGCATGTATGAGATGGGATATTGCAGAGTATGTTGCTCATTGCCTTGAGTGCCAGAGGGTCGAGGCCGAGCATGAGCATCCAACGAGTCTTTTATACCCTCACGAGATACCTGAGTGGAAATGGGACACCATTCCCATGGACTTCATTGTTGGTCTCCCTATGTCATCGTGCTGCCATGATGCCATCATAGTGACGGTTGACAAGTTGACCAAGGTGACGCATTTCTCACCTGTACGTACGACGTACAATGCACCATCTGTGGCAAGAGTATTCTTGGATCAGATTGTTAGACTACATGGGGTACCTCGCCATATCATTTCTGACAGGGATTCAGTGTTCACTTCAGCCTTTTGGAGAGCCTTGCAGCAGGCGTTGGGCACACAGCTCAACTTCATTTTCGCTTATCATCTTGAGACCGATGGATAGATAGAGAGATTTAATCAGATTCTTGAGGATATGCTTCGTATGTATGTCATGGATCACCAGAGTAGATGGGAGGAGTATCTATATCTAGTTGAGTTTACCTACAACAATGGGCATCACAGCTCGTTGGGTATGCCTCCTTTGTAGGCCTTGTACGGCAAACCTTGCAGGACACCTTTGAGTTGGGACCGTATTGAGGACAGGGTTGCGATAGGGCCAGAGTTGGTTCAGGATATGGAGCAGCAGGTGACTTTGATTAGGCAGAGACTTCAGGAGACTCAGGATCGACAGAAGAAATATTTCGATGCTAAGAGGGTAGATTAGAGCTTCTCAGTTGGGGACAAAGTGTTCTTGAGAGTGCGACCACACAAGAGTCCAATCCATTACAGAAAGGGCTCTAAGCTCGCACCTCTTTTTGTTGGGTCTTTTGAGATCTTAGAGCAGATAGGACCTATAGCCTATTGTCTAGCCTTACCACCTAGCCTATCACGTATCCACGATATTTTTCATGTTTCTATTTTACGGCATTACATATCGGATTTAACTCATGTATTGGATTGGAGTGCTCTTCAGGTAGAGGCAAGCGGATAATTGGCCATGTAGCCAATTTAGATATTAGCTCATCGAACGCTGAGCCTTCAAGGTTGAGAGTTGGACCAGGTCAGGGTCCAGTGGGACATGTACGATGAGGTCACGACAACATGGGAGGATGCAGCGAGATTGAGGGCCCTTTATCCTCACCTCTGCGATGACTTCTAGGAGGAAGTACAGTCTTAGGGGGGGATGTGAGGCCTACGTTTTCATTCTCTTATATTTGACTACTTTATTTTACTGTTGGTGATACTTACTAGACTTGTGGGACTGTTGATCCTGAATTTCAGGACTATTAGACCTTATGCTTTATGTGGATTTATTATGATTAGCATGTTTATGATGTGATTAGACCTTGATATTGATTCACTGATGATGTTGGACATATAATATATATTATGATGTCATTAGGATATCATTCATGTGAATTTAGTTAGAAATTTATTATGTGATTCTATCTTGGGATGAATTTTTGAAATGCAAATTTAGAGTTTGATTATGATGTGATTCGTTGATGTTTATATGATCATGTGATAATGTGAGTGTATGTTTCACTTTGCTTTGGCTATTATATACATGTGGGATTAACATTTCATTTGAGTGTGCAGATGTTTCTAACGAAGCCACAGATACTTGGAGATCATCTCACACACTGTGTTATTTTCCCATGTGAAGTCGATCTAGTTCCAAGAGGAACCAAGATCAACTATGTTTGCATGATGAATTTTTGTAATGTTGTTGCATGGTGTTAGTTGGGTTAGGTCTACCCTTCTTTTCTTTGATTCTAATTGGTGTTGTAAGTTGTAATGTCATTTCAATTTTATTTTTGAGTTTTAATTTTTGAGACCCCTTTTTATGTGTTTTTATTCAACCTATGGTGCTCAAAATGGGTTAAAATTGACCTTGGGTTGTACCCTTAGCGTCTAGGGGTCATTTGAGCTTGTGTAACCTTAGGTAAACTCTCATCTGGTCACTTTAACTTCACCCTGAAGTAAAGTAACGAAAATAGAAGTTTAGGAGGGAGAGGAAGAGTGGGTTAAACACTCAACCTCTTCCTTTCCTCTTCCCTAGGTTGGGAGAGTCTTCAAGACCCCTTAATTATGGGGGACTCAACTCCAAGCCTCTCCCACAATTGGTGAGGGTACCTTGGGGTTGAGTGGTCCTTCTTAGGAGGAGATGATTGGGGCACATGTGGCACCCACTCCTTTGGCTCCACCTTTCTCTCCCACATAATTAAGAGAGGACAAGTGGATGGGAGAAAGACTTGGTGGTTTGGGTGAATGACATGTGTCACCACCCCATTCCAAGAGTCTTGCTAGTAGTTGGGTGGAGGAGTGAGGAGGTGACATGTGTCACCTCCCCATTCCTCAAGGCTCATGAGAAGAGCCTATTTTAATCCCTCTTAAAGGGAGGGAGGGGGTTGTTGAATCTTTTGGCAATTTTTGAATTTTAATTATTTTGAGAAAAAGTTAGAGGTGAAATTGGTGGTTGAACTTGGAGGGGTTAGAGGAGCTCTTCTCAACTATCTTCCATGTAGGCTTTATAAGGTAGGATTCAAGGCAAATGCCTTTCCTTATGCATTTTCTTTACTTGTATGTTGTGTGTGTGGGAGTTCTTTTTTTGTTTTTACTTTGTTGTTGTGGAAAATTGGGTATGGGAGTTGTGAGAGCCTCTCCTACTTCGGAGAAAATACTCAACATGTGTGGGGTGGGGGAGGAGTGAACATCCTCGAGGTCACATCCTTGGTTTCATGGAGTTTTAGCCTTGAGGGTAGAATTGTGAATTTGAGCAATATGTGTATAAGAGAAAATTGTGATATGGCTTGAGAGCCAAGAGAAAGTTGTGAAATCATGTTTATATGTGTGGGCTTGAGGCCTTGAGAGATTTATGTTTTGGGAAGTTTTTGGAGTGGCACTCTTGAGTTGAGTATTAAACTCATCTTGAGTGAGTTTTTATTAAGTGGAAGCCATGGGAGTACTCTTGTTTTGTGTTGAGTGAATTTGTTGTAAAGTGATGTGTGCTTACCTTGTGTGAGGATGACCTCCTAGCTTGGGAGTGACTCATGAGTGAGTCAATGGTAGGGAGGAGAGCAGTTTGTTTTGGCTTCTTCCCATCCCTTGTGTTATTGCAGGTTTTTGGAGCTTTGAGTTATGGAAGAAAACATTATTTTCTTTTTTGTGTTGTTAGTAAAGCTCTTGATAGGGTATGGCCAAGGTTGGCCTATTTGTAAATGTGTTATTGGATAGAGAGTGTTGTGCTCTCTTGAATTGTAAAACACTAAATTTTACTCTTGAGTTGTATTTTTAAACTTCTATGCCTTTGGAAATGAAAAAGTATTAATGCTGATTTTATATGAAATGTGTTGAAGAGAAAAGTTGAAAATATAGTAGATGGATATTCTATTTCATTGATATGCATAAGTTTATCAAAAAAAAAAAATATATTAGTTGTTGAGGAAAAAGAAATTTGTTCATAGTAAGGAGAAATTAGTTACTACTGTTATTTTTTTTTTTAAAAAAAGGGAAAGAAAAGTTTTATTGCATTGTTGTTGATTTCCTTTTTCAAAAAAAATAATAACCTATGTAGTGTTTTTTTTTTGTGTTGACTATATTAATTGAATATCAGCAACATTTAGTGAGAGAACTTTCCATTTTTCTAACTACTCATATATATGTTTTTACAAAAAAAAATTGTAATCTTTTGTTCAATGTATATACATCTTGGATAAATATTTCCTTTGCCCATATACATTCAAAAAAAAAAATCTGTGGGATTTAAATGGCCTATACTTGAATGAATATATATATATATTATAGATATGTTAAATAGCAATCTTTTTCTGTTAACTGTAAAAATATATATATATATATATGTACAACAGTGGTAATAAATATATATATGTATATATATATTCTAAGTTTTTTTTAATTATTTATTTGCTGTCATATTTAAACTGTGTTAATGAAATATATTAAAACTGAGTTTTGTATTTCAAACTGAGTACACACACACACATACACAGAGATATATATATATATTATTAAAAATGCCAAAAAAAAGAATAGCAAATAACTGTTGAGTGGCCTATATTTGTTTAGAGTTACAGATTTTAGCAGAGAAAAAAAAGTGGTTTGGGAGGGGGGGTTCGAACCCCCTCCACCGTCGGTGTTTTCCTTTGGAGTGTGGGGAGGGGCCGAGCCCCACCCACACTCCACCGTAACCCCCCCACCTTCGGCGTTTTCCTTTGGAGTGTGGGTGGGGCTCGGCCCCTCTCCACACTCCCTAAACCCCCGCGCAAACCGCCTTCCTCATCGCCGTCACCGCTGCCTCAACCACGCCGCTACCTCCCACGCCGTTCGCCAATCTCCCCTCGGCCCCCCTCTATGGCAGCAATCCCCCACACCTCGGTCACCGTAACCCTTGCGAGCAGCGCCAAGTTCGGCCTCACGGCCCTGGACCTGTAAGTTATTCTTTTAGATTTTTGCCATATATATGTATGTATATATAAGTAAATAAGCGTGTATACCTAATGTGTATCATTCCTGGTGTGGCGGCCATGAATGGCTTCTCCATCAAACCTGCAACACCCAACAAAACATGAGAGAAGAAAATGGAGAGATTAGAGAAAAGAGAATGAGAGAGAGATGGAGGGAGGCTAGGGTTTCTCCTTCCCTCTCATAAGGAAATTAGTTTTCTATTGTGAGGACTTTTTAGGGCTCTGTAATTTAAAATTGCCCTTATTTTAGTTCCCACTCTTTATTTATTTTCTTTCATTTGTTTTAAGTTCTTTTTTTTTTGGGGGGGGGGGGGGGGGGTTTAGAGATAAATAATAGATTGGGGTAATTTTTATTTCTTTTAGAAATGTTCTTTTTATTGTTTAGAGGTATGGTAAAATTTAAATAGAATATTTTATGGCTAGATGGGATTTATAGGTTAATGATTTTAATTTGATTATTGCAAAGGGATTTTATTATTTATTTTATTTCTACCCCAATCTTACTATTGAGATGTTTTTAATTTAAAACAACTGGATTAATCAATAGCTTGTAAACCTTTATCAAACAAAGTTAGTGGCAATTTAGTTGTTATTAGTTTAGTAATTAATTTAATTAATCTAGAGTGATTTTATTAGCTTAATAAAGACATCATTTTAATCCAACTTGGAAACCTAGTAAACTATCTAAATGAAATTAGTATAACTTGCTTCCATGATCTAGTCTACCAAGACATTAGGAATAACGTAAAGGATGCAGTGAAAGCTCTGATTGATAGAAAATGTGAAGGAGAACAAATTGATCAAGCTTTGTTGAAAAATGTTCTGGGCATCTTTGTAGAGATTTCATTAATGAGTTTTGGGGTTTTTTTAATTAATCTAATTAACTTTTCTACCAATTTAACTAGTGTAACGTAGGTAATTTAAAACTAACCCAATAACTTTCGATCAAATTTAGTTTTATTAAAATAAACCCTACTCACACCCGTGAGGCGTTATGTTCCAGATTTTTCTAGAATTTAGGGTTTAGCTAGGTTAGTGAAATTTAACCTTGCTTAGGATTAAATTATTGTTTTTACCGGTTATCGACATTAGGTTTTGGTATTAAATTATATTTTCTCATGCATTAGAATTTGGCTTTTGATTCTGACTTATGTCAAAATCCCATCATTCACTTAGGTTAACATAGGGTTTTGATCATTGATCCTAACCCTATTATCGACGTTAATCGTGTCGCATCGACCCCCTAGTTGGCCTTCTTCACGTAGGGGAAAGCGCAAGTGAGCGCATTACCCTGCCTTCGTCAGACTTGATTACGCCTTATGCGTATTGCCACCGAGCACGCTTACGCGTGCGAGGTGGTTTCTTGGGTAGCGTAATTTTTTTTTTGATATTTTGTGTCATGACCACATGACAGATGTGGACATGACACGTGGGATGCATGTCGTGACCACATGGGAAATGTGGGCATGACAAGGGGAAAATTGGATTTGTTAATGTTCTAATGTTTAGTTGTTTAAATCCACCTCCACTATACATTCAAGGATCTAGGATCAAGTGACGAGTACTATTATACCCTAGGTCACTTGTAGATGTAGGGAGACTTGGATTAGGGAATTTAATTATTAATTTTCCTTCTCTTATATCCCATTAACCATTAAAACCCTAATTATACAAATACGACAACAATTTGACAAATAATGGAAAAATCTCTTACAGACAAGAGTAAAATACCAAATTACAAAATACTTATTTTCGGGGTTCCGAAGAGGAACAATTGGGGACACTGGAGCGGGCACCCAAGTCTAAGGTACTTGCTTCTTCGCGAAATCTGGACCTCCTTTTGATATTGATCAGCCCTATAACTTCTGTTTCTCAAAACTCGGATGCAGAGCACACTAGAGTGAGCGCCCAAGTCCTGGAAGTGCTCCTATGTCCTTTTCTTCAGATCCTGAATCCTTCATGCCTGCCAATCCTTCCTGCAACTCCACTTGTCCCAAATGCGACTCCTGTAACCTGCAATCACAAGACTTGGTTTGGGGGTTGTGGTGTTTAGAGGCTTGCCTCAGTCAAGCCCCGGAGGACACTTAAGTCTCCGAACACTGTTGTCAGAAAAAGAGTGTGTGCCCTTGTGAGGCAGAGGCAAAATCCAAAGGAATCAATGATGAAAACATAATATTATGTCACCTTGTAGTGAAGCTCTCATGGGAGGAAGATGCTCTTCATGCCATGAGGAAATTGATGCTCAAATCTACAAATATAAACACACAAAACATACAAGTCTACTCTTGCAACACAATAGAAGCCTTGAATCATCTTGAGAATACAATAGCTTGCCAGTAATCATCTAATTGAAATCTAGTTTACAAATGAATGTCTAAACATGCTTATATATGCAACTACAAGCACTCCCACCAAGATTTTAAAAATCAAAACTTACCGTGTCGACAAAAGGACCTAATAACGGTCATAAACTGACACCTAGAAATTAGGACTGCCCCAAAATAGGGCAGGACTAGGGAGCGGGCGCCCAAGTCCTCGCCCCCTATTTTGGGTAGGGTACAGCTCAAGGGGTCCTCCTAGGTCCCATTTGTCATGTTACCTAGGGCTCATTCCATCGGGATGCCAAAATATGAACTAAGATGTCCTAAATGCATACTAAAGACCCGGGAGCTAAACCTTATGAGGGAAAAGCCCCCAAGGGGACATTTTCTGACATTACAGCCCCATTATTACACAACATACTCTCCAAACCACAAAACCTAGTAAGCATTTGTGGCAAAATGTGGTGGCTTCTTCTACAACCCACACATGACCTGGAAGCAAACAATATGTAGTGAAAACCAATAATTTAGATTGATGCAAGTTTTCCCTCATACCTCTGGATCCTCTTGCATCAAACTCCTGGGTTTTTTTGAAAAGTAACTCCCTCACTTGCCACCACTAGCCATCCTTAATCCTTGTAATCACCTTGAAACACACTTCACCTACTCTACACTTACTGCAAACTTCATTTGTACTCCCTACCTACATTATTTCTTTCATGATGTCCTCATCTTCAATGCTAGATTCCTCATACCTTACCGCAACTTCATAGTCCTCCTCTATGTGACCACATTCACTTTCAATCTTACCTTCTACATCATTTCATTTACCTATTTATTCTTCTATCTTGCCATGCAACTTTTTTTTATTTCACTTAGCAGTAAATCTAACAATTGAAATGTCTTTTCTAGCAACCTCAATTCTGAGGTGAACCTCTTGCAACAATATAATGAAAATGCACGAAATAATAGAAATATATAAATAGTAGAAACATAGAAGGAATTTATTAAGCCACTTTGAGGGGGCAACCTCCTTTGAGCAAGCTCAGTACAATAAATTTGTGGATGCCTTCATTGTCCTCAACACGTACTTATATACTAAGTCTAGTCTAAACAACTATTACTTCCCATGAATGTGGGATAATACAATATACTCACAGGATGACTCACAAAGCATATGCGTCCAAAAGTAATATACTAACAAAGTAAAGAGAAGGGTTAAACATGGGTTCCTAACATCCTCTCCCTCTTAGAAAAGCTTTGTCCTCAAAGCTTAAGATGTGGAATTTGTTGTTGAATCTGAAGGAGTGGTTCCCATGTAGCTTCCTCTGGTTGCATTCCGTGCCACTGAATTAATACCTTTGTGATGGATCGAGAGCGAAGCTGATGAGTGCGCCTATCGAGGATTACCTCCGGCTCCAAAATGATGGATCCTTCGTTATCCAGTTCTGGTAAATCAATTTTTGCTCTAATGTTGGTGCCAAGAACTTTCTTTAGACAAGAGACATGAAATACTGGATGAACGCAGGAAGAAGGAGGAAGCTCCAATTTATAAGCAACTGACCCAATCTTCTAAAGAACCTTATATGGCCCATAGAACTTTGGAGCCAGCTTATGATGCCCTTTGAGTGTCAGGGATGATTGCTTGTACGGTTGTAGATGAAGAAAAACCATATCACCTACTTGAAAAGTGCGCTCAAAACGGTGTTGATCAGCTTGTTGTTTCATTCGATTTCTTGCCGTGTGAAGATTGTCCTGCAAGATGCGAAGAATACGATCCTGGGTTTGGAGAACCATGTCAACTGCCTGAATTGGTGAACTGTTGGGGGTGTATGGAAGGAGCACTGGCGGTGCCTGACCATAGACTGCTTCATATGGGGTCATTTTAGATGCAGTGTGGTAGGAGGTATTGTACCACCATTCAGCGAGAGGGAGCCACTTTGCCCATTGATGTTCTTGTTCTGAGGTGAAGCAACGAAGAGAAGTTTCCAAACATTTGTTGATAATTTTAGTCTGGCCATCTATTTGTGGGTGATACCCTTAACTCATCTTCAATTTGGTGCCAAAGTGTCAAAATAGTTCTGTCCAAAAATGACTGGTGAAAGTTGCATCATGATCTAAGATAATAGAAGAAGGGATGCCATGAAGACAGAAGATCTGGTCCATGAAAATTTGTGCGACTGAGGAGGTGATATAGGGATGGCTGAGGGCACAAAAATGACAATATTTGGAGAGGTGATCAACCACAACCAAGATCGTTGTCTTCCCTCCAGATTTAGGGAGCCCCTTAATGAAATCCATAGAAATATATGTCCAAATCCGTGTAGGGATGGGCAAGGGTTCAATCAATCCAGGAAGGAGTGTTGTTTCACCCTTGTTGCATTGGCAGGTATCACATTCAGCCACCATCTATTGAATTGCCCTTTTCATTCCCTTCCAAAAGAAGTTACGTCGTGCCCACTCATAAGTTTTGAGGAACCTAGAGTGCCCTGCTGATGGAGAAGCATGGAGTTCATAGAAGACAGCCTGCTGAAGATCTGTGCTCTAGAGAAGCACCAGATGACCCTTGTATCTCAGAGAAGCACCATACCAAGAGTAATACGATACAACAGAAGGGTTATTGGCCAACTGTTGAATGATTTGAGATAATGAAGAGTCATTGACATAGCCCTACTGGACAGATTCCAACCAATTTGGAACAGGCATAGAAATAGCTGAAAGAGGAGCTTGGTCATCAAATGTGCAAGAAAGAGCATCCATCACAATATTGTCCTTACCCTTCTTGTAAGTGATGTCATAGTCATAACCCATGAGTTTGCTAATCCATTTCTATTGTGCTGGGGAGGAGACTCGTTGTTCTAGGAAATATTTCAGACTCTGGTGATCAGTCTTGAAGCAGAAATAATTCCCCAGTAGGTATGACCACCACTTCTATACTACATGCAAAATATTCATCATTTCCTTCTCATATGTAGAGAGTACTAAATTCTTGCCAGAAAGGGCTTTGTTGGTGAACGCAATGGGATGTTCATCTTGAAGGAGAACAACACCAAGTTCATTACCACAAGCATCACTCTCAATAGTGAAGGTCTTGGAAAAATATGGCATAGCTAGAACAGGTGTAGTACACATAGCTTGTTTCAGTTTTTCAAATGCACACTCAGCAACATGTGTCCATGTAAAAGCATCCTTTTTCAACATAGTTGTTAATGGAGCTGCAACCTTCCCGTAATCCTTGACAAACTTGCAATAGTAGCTAGTCAGTCCCAAAAAACCACAGAGGCTCTTGAGTGTCTGAGGATGAGGCCAATTTTTCATGGCATCTATTTTTGCAAGATCCACTCAAACCCCTTGGGCTGAAACAATATGCCCGAGATACTCCACTTCTTCCTGGCCAAAAACACATTTAGATTGTTTTGCATAGAGATGATGATTAGAGAGAAGTTGCAATATGAGATCCAGATGTTGGAGATGCTCAGCCCATGTTTTACTATAGATGAGGATATCATCGAAGAAGACCAGAATGAATTTTTGTAGGTAGGGCCGAAATATTTTATTCATTAATACCTGGAATGTTGAAGGAGCATTAATGAGACCAAAGGGCATGACCAAAAACTCATAGTGGTCATCATGCATGCGGAAAGCTGTTTTAGGGATATCATCCTCATGAACTCAAATTTGGTGATACCTAGAACGAAGATCCAACTTAGAGAAAAAATGAGCGCCATGAAGCTCATCAACAACAGGAATTAGAAACTTATCCTTGATTGTGATGTGATTAAGTGCTTGGAAGTCAACGCAGAGGCACTATGATCCATCTTTTTTCTAGACAAGAACTAGTGAAGAAAAGGAACTGGTACTAGGGCGAATAATACCTTGCTTTAGTAAGTCTCGAACAAGCATCTCAATCTCTGTCTTTTGGTGAATTGGGTAGCGGTAGGGCCTGATGTTGGGAGGAACGCTTCCAGGAAGGAGCTGAATACGGTGGTCCTCTGGTCATGAAGGTGATAATCCCACTGGTTCGGCAAAGACACATGTATACGTATCTAAAATTCATTGTAGATCTGAAGGAGTAGTGGAGATCGATGATGGTTGCATCTGAATGAAATGGAGCTGAGCGATGACACCATGTGAATTCTTCTTAAGAAGCTTTTCCATGTGATGTAAACTTATGATGTTGAGAGACCCTGGTTGTAAGCCCTTCAATGTGTGTTTTTTCCCATTGTTTGAAAACTACATCCAAAGTTCAGCAAAATCCCATAAGATGGGTCCAAGTGTGTGTAACCATTGGGTGCCCAAAACCACATCACATCTGCCTAAGAGCAAGGCAAACATGTCAGAGCACAGGTTATAATCTCCAATAGAGATACACACATTGCAACACTTCCCTTTGCAAGGTAATGTGCCTCCATTGGCAATCATGACTTCAAAGCTGGAGCAAGGATGGATAAAACAATCAGCCTGTTTGGCGATCCAAGGGTCAATGAAGTTATGAGTGCTACCAGAATCAATGAGTATTGTAAGAGGGAGCTTCTTGAAGTAACCCTTGACCTGCATGGTTTGTGGGGTGGTGATTCCTGCTAAAGCATGGAGAGAAATCTCTGGTTGGTCTTCCTAAGAAGTAGGGTCAACAGGCGGCTGTTGAGTTTCGACTTGATCATCTACTATATCCTGAGCATCTTCATAAACTTCAATTGTAGGTAGAGAATCCACATCCAAGAGATAGAGATTTTGCTCAACACATCTATGTCCACGACTGAATTTCTCATCACAATTATAACAAAGCCCTTTTTCTCTACGTGCTTGCATCTCTGCTTCAGTCAAATGCTTGATATGAGTTGTTCTAGGAGCTGGCATGATTGGAAGTCTTTGGGAAACCATATTTCTGAATGGAACAAAATTGGATTTGGATCACTGTTGAGTTGTGATCTTGTCCTTCACCAACTTAGCCAACCCTAGGGCTTCCATCATTGTGCTGGGATGGAACATTTTAACCTCAGATCGGATTGCATCCTTCAGACCACTGATAAAACAACTCCTGAAGAATTCATCAGACAATCTGTCTGTGTGATTGGCCAGTTTTTCAAATTCTGTTTGATATTCTCTCACAGTGCCTGTTTGGTGAAGTTTAGTGAGTGCTCCTGTGATGTCATCAAAAGCACTAGGGCCATATCGTTGCAAAATGAGTTTGCAAAAACTGTCCATTTTGGCTCTTCATGAGCCTTGATGTACCAACAGAACCATTGAAGTGCTTCATGTTCCAAATGAAAGGATGCAAGTGGGACTTTGTTGACATCAAAAATATTATGTAGACTAAAATATTGTTCTGCCCGGTATATCCATCCGGTTGGATCATCACCATTGAAACGAGGAAAATCAAGCTTCGGCCCACGAAAATTGCCGGAAGAAGAGAACCTAGTGTCTGCCGAGGACTCTGGTTGCCATCTATTGTTCATGGCTGAATACTGAAGATTGAGGCCAAGAATTTTTTCATCCAGATCTTGGAGTTTGGTCTTGAGAGTTGCAAGTTCATCCTCCATGTTTTTTGCTCCTATGTGGGTGACAACCATAACCAGGAGTTTTTTTTGTGGAATGGGTAGAAAAACAAAAATAGAAACTTTTTTAGTAAAGGAAAATTTGGATTTGGGAAAAAATCTGATGGGTAATTGGGGTTTGATTAGGTTTTGGACACTTTATGAGGGAAAGGGAAGCAGAAAATGGGGATTTTAGAAGCGAGGTGAAAGAATGGGAAAAATTGTACAAGAGAGACAAAGGAGCAGAAATATGAAATGAACATTGTGGTAAAATGTGAAGGCTATTGGGTGAGAATCAAAGAAGTTATGGCAAACCCTAAAAATAGACAAATGTGGGATTTATGGCTTCGATAAGTGGAATTTGGGATAGGGTCCTCAAGGAAGGAAATATGCAGAATGAAATTTCAGGGGTTCCAGTGAATTTTGAGAGGAAACAGAGCTAAAGCAAGGAAGATATGGTGAAAAAATGAAAAAAAAATTACTATTTTTTTCCTTCTGGAAATGATCTGCCAACTGCTCTGGACAGATTCAATATGCGATTTGCCGAATATCAATAGATATGGACCCCAAGTATGTTCGGCTTCCTAAAGGTTCAGGGGAGTCACTCGGCCACCAATGTTGTCTAACAGCTTGCGTATTGGGACAGTACCCCTCACTCCACGACTCAGGTAAAACTGATAACCACTTTGCCACAAACGATAGCTCTTAGTTTACCTCACAGATGGGAACTAGTCAATCAGGTAGGGGTCGTTGCCATTTTCGCTGGCAGGTCCTCTCAAATGGGTTAGCTACTTCGAGGTTCTTGTGGTACTCCTCACAATGAGTTTTAGGGCTATATACCCAGGCACTTCCCACAGTTAAGCGGATAGGGATATTCCCTGATCTGAACTTGCAATTGAAATGAACAATACAAATGCAAAAAAGAAAGAAGTACTGCAATAATCACAGCGCCTGGAGGCCACTGTGGAAAAAAAAAATTGACAGAAATTCCACCTAGCGAGCCCAAGAAAGCACTATGATACCAGATGAGATGAACCTCCTGCAACAATATAATAAAAATGCACGAAATAATAGAAATATATAAATAATAGAAACATAGAAGGAATTTATTGATCGCAGGCCACTTCGAGGGGGCAACCTCCTTTGAGCAAGTTCAATACAATAAATTTGTGGATGCCTTCATGGGCCTCAACACGTACTTATATACTAAGTCTAATCTAAACAACTATTACTTCCCATGAATGTGGGATAATACAATATACTCACGGGACAACTTACAAAGCATGTGCATCTAAAAGTAATATACTAACAAAGTAAAGAGAAGGGTTAAACACGGGTTCCTAACAAATTTTAGGGCTCACATTTATTCATCAAATCATACAATACTTCCTTGCAGATTGCCTCAAATTTTGGCACTATATCCACTCACCTTGTACATCTACTAAAATGCTTTGGTAGATTGCCTCACTAGCCAATGATCTATCCACCCTTCTCACCTCTCTTTATGTATACCACTATCAGAATACCTCACCATTGATGCTTTATCTAAAAGATAATCTCCTTTTCTCTAACTTGATTACCTTACACAAACTGCCTCATAATTGGCAATCTATTTGCACCCACTTTTGAACCTCTCAACTTTGCAATTCATTATTGATTGCCTCAATTTTGGTGATCTACTTGAAAATCCTTGTGAATACCTCAAACTGAGTGGTCTATCCAAAATCACCTTTGCAAGCTATCTCCATTTAATGATTTGTCAACCAACGCAAACTTCCTTTGACTGCCTCAAGTTCGGCAGTCTACTTGCAAACCCTTGCAACTACCTCACATTCAACAATCTACCCATAAGATTCCTTGTAAGTTTCCTTGAAATTTGATGATTTGTTAGAAAAAATAACTTTCACCTTCTTTGGAATTCAATTTTTTCTCCTTTCCACTTCCAAGATTCCAACATTTTGCTCTAATACCATCTAGTGCAGTCATAGTTGGAGGGTCCAATGAAGGACAATCTAGTTGTGCAACCACAAGTAGACAAAAATAACATGCACATTAGAAACTCATAGATATTGCAACAAAAACCTTTTTGATTCCACATTCCATGAATTACTCAGCAAAAACATACCATTAATATGACACAATATATACCATAGGAAAACCCTTTATGAGTGGAAAAAACCTAGCCTCCAAAAGTATCCACCTCATTATTTTTTTCACAGACAAGATTACAACCTATCACAATGGGCTTCATACATGCTAGGTCACAACCCTCTAATTACTGAACATGAAAATATACTACTCAAATGATCACTAATCATGAAATCATAACCTTTAAATATGATATTTAGCACATCCTCACATGCCATGTTATCACATCATGTTCCCTTCAAAATCTCCTCCTCATGCTCACACCTCCTTCTCTCCTAGTCCCCCTACTCATAAACTTGGATTATTATCCTCGAACAATCATAAACAATGTATATATAGCAAACCCAAACCTCCACAATGTCTTGCATCAGCTACAAGGTGACACAGAGATATAGGGCACATGAAATGTATAGTCAACCAAGTGTAAACAACCCCCAAATCAAATGTGGTACTAATAGAATGGAAGATCCTCATGTGGTGCTCCTTGTAAGATTCCCTAGACCCAATATACCTCCATATGAACTCCTTCATTGGTGCAAACTTCCAGAAAGTTGGTGTAAATAAAAACCATGTAAGAATTATAGCTTGATTGAGGTTCAAAGACCACGTTATGCCCTTGCGATCACTCAAATATTTAGAAATGTGAACATGACATTGCCCCATTATTGCAAAACATACTCTCTAAACTGTGAAACCTAGTAAGCATTTGTTACAAAATGCAATGGCTTCTTTTGCAACCTACTTGTGACCTACAAGTAAACAACATAGTGAAAACCAATAATTTAGATTGATGCAAGATTACCCTCATACCTTTGGATGCTCCTGCATTAGAAGTGATATTTCCAAGTTTTGTCTAAAATTTTATAGATAATTCTATAAGTGTTTTATAATAAAATGATGTTTTATGGGTTTTTTTACCTAAAAGGGTTTTCCTCGTGTATATATTATGTAATGTGTTGATTATGTGCATCTTGTAATTCTCATTTCATTTATCTTATATTTTATTTGTGATGGTTAGTAACCTAAGATCCCAATTCTAATAGATTCTCTAGCTCAAATTTCTAAAGATGATTCTAAGAAGAAAGATCCTCCTCTTTTAGGCCTCCAACAAGAGAATCTCAAAAAATAATTCTTAGATAAGATCTCCAAAGGTGGGAGAATAAGATATCAGTAGAAGATAAAGATAATTGGGGAATCCTTGGTGGAATCTGGTGTCATTTAGACATTAGATGCTCACTTCTTCACTTCCCAAAAATGATTGTGATATCATGGAATACTAAGGGTTTGGGCAGTTTTCCTCATCAAAAAGTTTTTCAGAACCTTATTTGTGAGCACAAACCTAATATTATTTTTCTCTACAAAATTAAAATTTATGTGGAATAAATGTCTTCTTTCTCTTTTAATATTTGGAAAGATAGTCAATGTTAGTGCATTGGTGCTCATGAAACTATGAGTGGTATATCTTATTTATGGGATCCTCGTCGGCTTGTTCCTTCCCTTTGGATAGCTAGTAGACATTCTATCTCATTGGTTGACTCCTATTTTGATTTAGGTAGCTCCATTTTTCTATCCAATATTTATGCTTCTATGAATTTCCAAGCTAAAAAATTCCTTTGGTCTCATATTAGATTTGTCTATTCCTTGTTTCCCTCTCTTACTTAGATCATGGCAAGAGAATTCAATCGTATTCTTAGTCTCAATGAAAAGATTTATGGTTCTAAATGGTTAGATCATTCTTCTTTACTTAGAGAAATTATGTATTTTTTAATCTTGTAGGTGTTAAACCCAAATTTGACCTTTTTATTTGGAATAATAGAAGATGTGGGTTGGACTCCATCTCTGAGTGTCTTGATAGGTTTTTAGTATTAAGTGTTGGTTTAGTGATTCTTTGGTCTTCTCCTTTAATATTATACATTGGAAAGATTTAGATCACTAGCCTATCAAGTTTTCTTCCTCCCTCTTCTCTTAGTTGAAAAGCCCTCATTCAAGCTTAAATTAATGTGGCTTAGAGATTAGGTGATTCATGAAAACATGGTTACATGGTGGTTGGAGGGAAATCCTATTTTTGGCACTACTACATATTCCTTCTTCAAAAGACTTCAATTTGTGAAGTTTAAGCTTAGATAGTAGAATAAATCTTATTTTGGAAACATTTTTGAGAAAAAGAAATAGGTGTAAGAGAAACTAGATGATATCACCTTTCAAATCAAGGAGTTGGATATGATGAGGGATCTCCTTCTTAAAGAATCCCTTCTATCCAAAGAGCTTAATGAATGGCTCTTACAAGAGGAGATATTTTGGAAACAAACATCAAGAATTGATCAGTTGTAAGAGGGAGATAGAAATACCTAATTTTTCCATAATTTAGTTCAAGACAAGAGAAGTGGGAATTTTTTATCTACTCTCATTTCTATGTACAAGGTAATCAATTGTCCTCCTTTTAGAACATAAGTAGGGAAGAAGTCTAACATTTTTCTTCTCTTTTAGGAAAGTAGCCCATAGGCCTTGGCAAAGGAACAAATTATTTTGGATTGCATACCCCCTCTGGTCTCTAAGGATATGAACAATTTGAGTATGGGTCCCATCTCTCTTAAGGAGCTTGAACTTGTTGTCTTCTAGATGAAGGGGAAAACTCTTATTTTGAATGGTTTTGCCATTGAATTCTTCAAGAATTTTGGGACATCTTGAAGTTTGATCTTTTGAAGGTGGTTCATGTGTCGTAGTCCAATAAGAAGATTCTCAAAACAATTAATACCACCTTTTTTACCTTAATTCATAAGGAGGAGACTAGCTCTTTTGGTTTGTTCCACCTTATTGCTCTCTAGAATGTCACCTATAAGATCGTCATCAAACTCATTACAGAGTGCTTCAAGCATTTTGGCCTCTCTCATTTCATCTAAGTAGGGAAGGTTTATAGAGAGGTGCTAGATCCTTGATGGTATAGTTATAGCCACTAAGGCCATTCACTCTGTGTCTCACTCCAAGGACAATTCTATGTTTATCAAAATGGATTTGTCTAAGGCCTATGATAAGGTCTGATAGTCTTTCCTCAAGAATATTCTTATGACCTTTGGTTTTTTCTCATAATGGATTGTTTAGGTTATGAGTTATGTGGGTTCTTCTTCCTTTTTTTTTAATCATAGATATAAAACTCGCCTAGACTTGTCATTGAGTTGACCAAATCGAGCCCTGTGGACGCATGACCCAGGAACCAATGAATCCCAATAGGTAGACTAAGCCGTGGCAACAAAGACAAAAATAGGGAAAGTAAAGGAAAAAAAGTTAAAACCTATTCACTTAAAATGACCTCTAAGACTCTAAAAGCACACTCGTTTCATTTGCAAGAACAAGGAGGAGAAAAAAAGAGTATTGGAGTGAAAAATCACATGCCATAAAAGAAAAACTAACACACAAGTTGAGCAACAAACATTGATTGAATATCATTTTGGTAGATTTGTAGTAGCCCTGGGTGCATCTAAAGGAGCTTACAATACATTTGGAAGAGTCCACCATTAATTTAGAGCAACCTACCATCAATTTGAAATAAATTTGTATTTTGAATTATTTATATTTATATTTTTAATTTCATTTGTCTTCTTCATTTTTTTATTTTAGGTTCATGGAACAAAGTACAAACCCTAGCTATTTTTAATCTCTTTTTATGAACAAACCTCGTACAAATACCATGTCGGGATGTTAAAGCATCCATAGATGTGCCCCCTAAAGTTCTACACAAGGTACAAAGCCAATTAGAGACCTTTGAGCAATAGGAGGAACTAAAAAAGAGACAAAGAGAACAAATGAAAACCATTAATAGATACTCTTCTTCTTTGATTCCTCCACTTCTTGAATATTTGAGTAGTGGAAGTGGCAGTGCTAGTGTTGGGCCTAGAGCTTGTGGATCTAAATTAGATTCATATATTCTACCACACACTACTCTAGGTTGCCAAAAATCACTTGAGAGAATGGGTTGGAACAAAGACAAGCATGATGCAACAAGGAGTGCAATCAAAGACATTTAGCTTTATTGTACCATTCCATTTCATGTAGCTAGGTAATTAATTATTATGGTTTTAAAATATAGTAATTTATTGCCCATTAGGGTGTGGTTGGGTGGTCAAGTCACTCGGTTGTAGTGACGGCCACCCAGTTTCAAACCCCCATTGGGCCAAAGAGCTCGTAGGCCTTGTGCCTTCGCTGGGCCAATGAGCTCACGGGTTTGAACCACCGGTTCATAGCTACAGTTAAAAAAAAGGTTACTGATAAAAAAATATAGTTATTTATTTTTGTCTCTTGAATTTTTGAATTTAGGGGTTTGTAGAATTTAAACTAAATTTTATAATACCCTTATTAACAAAATATGGTAGATGTCATTATTGTTTGACTCAAAAGGTGGCCAATGTGAAGGCCACAATTAATGAGTAATGTGAGATATGGAGGAGGAAAGGTTGCACCACCATGATCATTGGTTAGACAAATAGGAGGAATATATTTTTGATAAATTTTCTTGTTTCTTCCTCAAGTGATTGTACTTCTTGAAATTCATTGATTTAGTGATTAAGATTTCTAATTTCTACTTTATTGATTAACATTAGTATTTCAAATTTCATTGTTTCTTTCTTAGGTACATAGTTTTCCTGAAATCCATTAATATTTTAGGAATTACAAAAAATGCTAAATTCCTTTGTGAGGTTTTGGACAAAGTCTTGGCCAAAGTGGGTGAAGAGAATGTTGTGCAAATAGTTATAGATAATACAACAAATTATGTTGTTGCCATAGACTTCTCATGGATATGCATCCATTCTTATTTTGGACTCTTTGTGCTGCTCATTGCCTTGACAGGTCATATTGGAGGATCTTGATATAAACCTATCGATCAAAGCATGTATGGAGCATGGTAAGAACATTTTAAAATACATATACAACTATGCTTGGGTCCTCAACCTGATGGGAAAATACATGGAGAAGGAGTTGGCTCGTCCTAAAATAACTTTCTTTGTAACAAACTTTATCGTGTTGCAATATTTGCTTTAATCAAAGGCTACTTTGAGGCACATGTTTGTTAGCAAGGAGTGGTCTACAACTTCATATGTCATGACCAATGTAGGGGTTGACATGGGTGATTGAGTTTTCAATGAGCACTATTTCTAGCTTCTGGGTGAAGGAGATCGTAGAAATAAGTTCATATTTCTATTCTACTTTTGTTCATATTTCCATTCTATTTTTTTTTCACACTTATTTTTTTAATGTTTAATAATAATTACAGTTCATAAATCCTTTAGTTGTTCTCCTTTGAGTTTCTAATGGGGAGAAGTCTATAATGGACTATATATATAAAAGCATGGATAGGGTCAAGGAGGCCACTAGACCCATTTATGCTAGGGTTGAGGATAAATATCTAGACCCATTTATGCTAGGGTTGAGGATAAATATCATCTCATATGGGACATTATTGATCGATGATGACACCTTTAGCTTCATAAGCCCTTACATGCAATTGTTTATTTCTTGAATATGGCGTGTTTCAATTTGACTTGAATTTCAAGGTTGATGAGGAGGTCTGGGCTCTACACAGTCATAGAGTAGATGGTCTCTAATCCTCAACTTGGAGCAAAGATAATCTCCAAGATTGGGATTTACAGAGCATAAGGGGAGCTCTTTATGCAAGACATATGCAAGGCAACTCAGATGACATTGTAACCAAGTAAAAGTCTATTAAGGGTGTAATTTTAGTTTAAAAATTAATTTTTTTTATATGAATGTTGAAACTCAGAGTTGAACAATGAGATTGATTTGTTTTTCCACTCATTTCAGATGCATGGTGGGAAAGGTTTGGTGCTAAGGTGCCAAATCTTTAGAGGACTGTAGTTTGTGTCTTGAGCCAACCATGCAATGCTTCAAAATGTGAACATAAATGAAGTATGTTTGAGTATATACACTCTAAGAAGCACAGTAGATTATTAGTGTAAAGGTTGAATGATTTTGTTTATGTTAGGATTGAGGTGCCATCAACCTTGTAAATCCTATGTAATTAATTACTCCTAATATTGTTTGTAAATCATCCATAAGGGAAGATGTATTCACTAAGCAACGATCTTGTTGCAACCATATTTTGGATCCTTGTACCTAATGATGGGGGGCGGGGGGTTGTGTGAGGAGATTGCGCCCCCACTTCTATCACCCGGGGGGTCCAGGGGGCAACAATGAAGAGAATTTTTTAGAAAATTTCCTTGTAAAATATTATAATTTCGTAGTCAATCTAGATTGCTCATCATTAGGTTGCATAATAGTAGAAGTCATGTTAGGGTTTTTGCCCTAGAAGGAAACACTCTTTTAATGAGGACATTGTATTATGACTGTGATGTTGTAGAGAGTTGAGACTAGAAAAATAGGTGTTGTTAGATTGAAGATTGAGGAGGAGATTGATAGTGTTGTATTGTAAACTCTATTGAAGTTAATACAAACTAGTACATCTCTTCTTGTGTGGAGTTTTTTTTTCCAGAAAGGGTTTCTCCATGTAAACACAATGTTATGTGTTTGATCTTCTATTTCATTATTTCTCTATGTTGATTTCATACTATCTCCATTTTGGTTCTGCACATTTAAATATATATATTATAGTTGTAATTAGATTTTCATTGACAGTTGTTTACCTTCATTTCTAACATTTGGTATCAGAGCTTGGCTAGTTCTGTGTCTTGGGTGGAAGTGTGAGGGTTTTTTGAGCTGTAGTGGGAGTTCTGGTTGAACTTATTTTTTAGATTTTGTGTAGAAGCCATGGATGCAACCTCATCTTGTTTGGACATCAAAAAGTTTAATGGAATAGGGTAAGAATTGTGGAAGCTAAAAATAGAGGACCTTTTGGAAGAGAGAAATTAGTGGCATGTTTTTTCTAATAAAACTTGCCCACAAGGAGCTAGTTAGGACATGTTGTGACCAAATCACACATCACCCCATTGCAAATGGGGACCCCCTTTTTTTTTGTTGAGCTCTGATGCTTTGCATTAGTTTTGGACGATGCCTTGGGTTCATTTCCTCTGTCCAGGATCATCTTCCAGGAAGCATCATTCTAAGAGATCTACATCACTTCAAGAGGTAGCTGCTCCAAGACGTCACAGCAAGATATATCTCAAGTCCTCTTCATCAATGACATCATGAAAGATCATACTTCAAGTTTCAAGACTCATCAAGCTTCAAGTCTCCTTGGGAAGTCAGCTGCTCCATCATAAGGAAGGTATCATCATCAAATGTTAGAAGCATTTCATCTATCCAAGCTTCAAGTAATTTTCCAAATCTTCAAGTATCCTTGAGAGGTCATCTACTCCACATGAAGGATCATTTAGAGAAGATCATCATCTCCTACCGCACTCATCAAGAAGTATTGAAGAAGATCATCATATCAACTTACCTACAAGAAGAAGAAACATTGCAAAGTTAGTTAAGTGAAGCAACAAGTATTATACATTCAGTCTACAAGAAGAATAAATAAGGCAAGATCTACAAGATGTATTCCCAAACATACAAGTTAAAGCAATCACATTGAATACGTCATTACAAGTTGATACAATTTTCAAAGTATGCTGAAGTGGCATCTAGGTGGCGAGTACACATCATTCAATTTTGATCAGCCGCATTATTTAAATGCATTCAATGTATCATTTAATGAAAAAAGCCAAAGGGATTCCTATGTGGAAGATATTTTAAATACTTTCACCTTACCTTATCACATTGGAAAACGTGCCTTCATTGCCTCTCTCTTTTTTGCTAAAAATAACAAGTTGTTGTAACTACCTCTGAGGTGGCATGATCTGAGCCCTTGGCTATCAAATTGATCTTAGCCATTCAATGTATTCTGGGCACTATATAAAGGCTTTGTTGCCTCATTTGTAATTCATTAGAGAATAGATTGTAGACAAGTAGGAGTAGAATAAGAGAGACTCTCAAAATTCTCTGAGAGGGCTTGAAATTGTTGTAAATATTTTCAAGATTAATGCAAAAGACATTGGAGCTACTTGTTTGGTGTTAAGTATTATCTTGTGGAGTAACATGGTTTCCTGAATCTTGATGGAATTAAGAGATGTTTCAAGTAGATTAGAAATAGATTAGAAGTTCTTTGTTGTAATGTTTGTTATATTGGATATTTGATCAACTCCTAGCTCATGCTTTTAACATTCATCGCTGGTGAATTGTTGTGTAAAGCTAGTCTGAGCCATATTTGTATAAGTTTGATTGTGAATGCCTGTTTGAGTTGCGCCATCTAATGGGTGCTCATATGAGTCTTCATGATTTGAAAACCATTCGCAAACCTTAGGAGATTGCATCAACTTCATGTAGTTGTAGGCATCCTTGGCGAAGTGAAGTTAGGTTTACTTAGGGGTTTGTCTATTCAATACCTCATCATTGCTTCATTGACCTTAGATTAGCTTTCTGAACCCTTAACCCTTTTTCATTTTCTTTATCATTGAAACCTTGTATATACATCATCCACATCAAAGGAGGAATAAGTCGAATGAAAGGAGAAGAGTCTATGTAAGTCCCTTTGTGTTTAAACAGCAAAATCATACTTAGTCACTGAGCTATCTCTTACAAACTCATAAGAAAGGAACCTTGGAGTCATCTTGTTTGATCACATAGTTCAGCATTCGAGAGGCTTTGCTCAAGAGGGAGTCAGATACTTTGTATTTCACTCTAATTGTTGACTTGTCGAAAAATAATCATCAACAGGACACTTGGGATAAACTTGACAAGAAAGCTCAGGGGACCATCTAGTTTTGTCTTTTAGACTCTATTTTATTGAATGTAGCTGAAGAACCTATGGCATATTCATTATGGAAGCAGTTAGTTGAGATCTACCAAGCAAAAAGTCTGGTAAATAAGCTTTATTTGGAAAGAAAAATATTTTCTCTTAAAATGAAGGAGGGTGATTCGATAGCTGAGCATTTGAACACTTTTAATTTGATTTTGAGTTAATTAGATTATGTTGAAGTTAAGATAGATGAAGAAGATAAATGTATAATGCTTATATGTTCTTTGCTTGAGTCATGGGAGAACATGATTCTTACTTTTAGTGCTAACCTTTCAGATGCTTTGAAGATAGACAATGTTGTTGCTAGTTTGTTATCGGAGGAGATGAGGAAGAAAGCCACAATAGGAAGTTCAAAGGATGCTCTTCATGTCAGGGGAAGGTCCAAGGAAAGAGGATTTAAGGGAGATCATAAGGGACCCAAGGACAATTCTAAGGGTAGATTTAAGACTCCTAGTAAAAAGAATAGAGTGAAGTGTTGGAACTATGGAAATAGGGGACATGTGAAGAAGGAATGCCAGAATAAAAAGAAGCAATTTGATTCCTCCACAGAGAAGTCCTCAGATTCATGTGATGATGTTTTGATTTATTTTTGTAGTGTTATGTCTAACAAACAGTGGCTGATTGACTCAGGTTGCTCCTATCATATGACTCCTCATAGAGAATGGTTTTCCACATATGATAAGTATGATGGATGACGTATACCTTGGTGACAATAATTCATAGCCTATCATTGGTTGGGGTAAGGTATAGTTTTGTTTTGGTGATGGGAGGATGAAAATCCTCCTTGGTGTTTTGCATATTCCAAGTTTAGCTAAGAATTTGATTTTGGTTTCCTAGTTGAATGATGATGGAATGCATGTAACATTTGATAAGCATGGTTGCATATTGGTAAGAGGGAGTTTGGTGATAGTGAGAGGGAAAAGGAAGGGGACTCTATTTAATCTAGAAGCCACTACTATTTATAACTCTACCAATGTAACTGAAATATTTGAAAATACTTGTATGTTGTGGCACTGTAGATTGAGCCACATAAGTGAAATTGGTTTAAAAATTATTTTGATTAAAAAATTGTTAGACGATTTATCTTATTCCGATGAGAGTTTTGATTTATATGAACATTGTGTGTTTGGAAAACACAATAGAAATCCATTTCCTTCAGACAATTATAAATCTAAGAATAAATTAGAACTTATTCATTTGGATGTATTTGGTTCTGTAGATGTCGAATCAATTGGAAAATCTAGATATTTTGTTTCCTTCATTGATGATGTCTCAAGATTTACCTAGATTTATTTTATGTGACATAAATATGAAGCATTCACTAAGTTTAAGGAATTTAAAGTTTTAGTTGAAAAACAATCACATTGAAAAATAAAGGTTTTGAGATCTAATAATGGAGGGGAATACTATTCTGGGGACTTTGATGAATTTTGAAAGCATACAGGAATTGTTAGACATAAGACTACTCCATATACTCCACAGGAGAATGGAGTGGCAGAAAGGATGAATCCAACAATCATGGAAAGAGCTAGAAGTATGCTAAGTGGTTCACAATTAGATAGATGCTTTTGGATAGAAGTTGTGAGTACTACTTGTTACTTATTGAACATATCTTGCAAGCCTCTTGAAACAACTCCTTATGAAGTGTAGTCAGGTAAGAAACCTTTTGTTTCACATTTAAGGTTATTTTACACAGGTAAGTATGTGAATACTACTGTGCATAGATTTGGCATATAGGATTGCAATCTAGTTAGAATTCTTTTACCGAATAGTACTAATATTTCATTAGATATGTGTCCTAAGAATGAAGATGATTTAGAGGATATGTCTAATGTGCCATATGATAGTGTTGTAGGAAGTTTCATGTATGCAATGGTTTGCACTAGACCGAATATTGCCCAAGCAGTGGAAGTTTTGAGTAGGTTTATGTCTAACCCTGGTAGACAACATTGAAATTATGCAAAGAGGGTGTTAAGATATTTGCATAGTACTTCTGATTACTATTTGGTTTATTTTGGTACTAACAATGTGGATAAGACATTAGATATATGAGGTTTTTTTTTTTATGTAGATTGGGCAAGTGACTTGGATAGTTGAAGGTCCACTACTGGCTATGTGTTTACTTTGTTTAGAGGAGCTGTGAGTTGGATGAGTAAAAGCCATCCCACTATTGCTTATCCACCACCGAAGTAGAGTATATGGTTGCTACTCATGTTTCTAAGGAGGTAGTCTGGTTACAAAGATTGTGTACATGAATTAGTTTTGATTGCAAGATTATTCAAATCAAGGTTGTGATAGCCAGAGTGCAATGTGTTTGGCCAAAAACCCCATGTATCATGCATAGACTAAGAATGTGGATGTTTAATATATTTTGTTCGTGAAATGATTTCCAATGGTTAGATTTAGTTGAAGAAGGTTGACACTCAGAAGAATGTTGTTGATTCACTTACTAAACTTGTGAGCACATAAAAGTTTACATGGTGCAGGGAGGCCATGGGCCTTGTTCCTAGTGCTTAGTTATTTTATGTTTTCCTATGGATGTATTTACGATGTATGATGTCAAGTGGGAGAATGTTAGAATTAAGGTGCCATTAACATTGCAAATCTTATGTAATTAATCTCCTAATATTGTTTGTAAATCATTTGTAAGGGAAGATGTATTCACCAAACAACGGTCTTGTTTCAACAACATTCTAGATCCTTGTACCCAACATAGGGGTGTGGGGGGGCTTGCCCCCCCACTACTATCGTCGGGGGGTCCAAGGGGGGCGACGACAACTTCCTAGCCCCCTTGGCGGGGGTTCGTAGGTAGTGCCCCTGAAGAGAATTTTTTAGAAAATTACCTTGTAAAATATTATAATTTCATAGTCAATCTAGACCGTTCATCATTAGGTCGCAGATCTGACGATAAAAGTTATGTTAGGGTTTTTTTCCCCTATAAGGCAACACTCTTTTAATAAGGGTAGTATATTATGACTGTGATGTTGTAGAGAGTTGAGATTGGAAAAACAAGTGCCGTTGGATTGAAGATAAAGGAGGAGATTAATAGTGTTGTATTATAAACTCTATTAAAGTTAATACAAACTAGTGCATCTCTTCTTGTGTGGAGTTTTTTTCTCGAAAAGGTTTCTCCATGTAAACACCATGTTATGCGTTTGATTTTTTGTTTCGTTATTTCTTTGTGTTGATTTCATACTATCTCCATTTTGGTTCTGCATGGTTAAATATCTATATTACAATTGTAATCAGATTTTCATTGATAATTGTTTACTTTCATTTCTAACAACTTATATGTTCACTACGACCTTATATATTCACTACGACCTTTGCCTCCATCACAAACAGATCTTGGCCATTGACTTATTTCCCATCACTTTAGAGAAAGTTGATCCACAGTCATATCAGATCACGAGGTTAAGGATCCTCCTTTAATGAGGACCTTACATGGGTTGACTAGGTGGATCTAGAGGCAGAGGTAGTAGCCATGACATAGGAGGATGATAGAGCACAAGTAGACCCCTTGGATGTTGGTGTCACTGATGTGTATGTAGATATCATGGTTGCATCATCATCATCATCATCATCAAGGACCTATCTTAAATGTCCATGCAAGACTTGTTGTACAAATATGGATGTTGAAACAAGTGATGTAGGCTCCTCTAAGCCATGGACTTATACTTTTAGCTTTGATATTTGTTTTGATGTCATGGATTTCATAATCCTTGAGTTTTGTATATATTTGACAATATTTATATTTAAAAATGTTGTTTCCTTGAGCTAAAATCTATTTTTTTACTCATGTGATTGATGTATACTTGTGTATGTGATCAAAGTAGCTTCTATTTGATTAGTTTATTGTGTCTTTAAAGTTTATTTATTTAAGGATGCATGATACAAGTTTAAAATCCTTAAAATCTTTTTATTTCATGTTTTTCAATTTGGCAAGTCTTTGCCGAGTCTTGGCCCAGTTTGATCATCGAGTCCAAGTTTGGGTCAAAAATCAACTTGTCAAGTCTGAGTATTGGAACACTGGTTTTAGTTAATGGTATTCCTTTGCCCCTCTTCTCTACTTTTAGAGGGATTCGACAAGGCGATCCTCTTTTTCCCTACCTCTTCATCCTCATGGTGGAAGGTTTGGGTAGATTGCTAAAGCACTAGAAAACTAATGGCTCTGTCCATGGTTGGATTATTTCTAAGGAACTTGACTCACAAACTCATCTTCAATTTGTTGATGACACAACTTTATTGGGTGTTGCTAAGATTCAAGAAATCCTTGAATATCTATTTAACTGCTTCTAATCAATTTAAGACAAATCCAACATCTTTTTTAAAACTCCTTTAATGCTCTTAAAGGAAATAACTCTTAATCTTCATTTTAAAATTAATAGATTAATGAACACAAGTCCAACATCTTTTTTTAAGACTTCTTTGACCATCTTAGAGAAAATAACTCTTAATCTTCAATTTAAAATTAGTTTGAATATCTTAGTATCCCATTAAGGATAGGTAACCCCAAAAGAGATTACTCGAAGAAAATTATTGACAAATTTAAAATAAAGGAAAGTTTATTTTCCTTACCTATATAAACTAATATTTTTGTAAGATGGTCAAAGAAGTCTTAAAAAAGATGTTATAGAGTTGTGTTCATTAATATATTAATTTTAAAATGAAGACTAAGAGTTATTTTCTTTAAGATGATTAAGACTTTGTTAAAAAGAAACATAAAATGAACTCAATGGTCTATTCTTTACATTTAATTGCACAAAATGAAAGCCATAGTTGGATTATTTCTAAGGAACTTGACTCACAAACTCATCTTCAATTTGTTGATGACACAAATCTATTGGGTGTTGCTAAGATTCAAGAAATCCTTTAACTGCTTCTAATCAACAATTAATGCAAAAGACAAATTAGTTTGATTATTCTTGGTATCCCTAAAATTATTGACAGATTTAGAATACGGGAAAGTTTATTTTCGTTATTGACTATAATTATTGACAGATTTAGAATAAAGAAACATAAAATAAATGAACTGAATGGTCTAATCTCTAGATTTAATTACACAAAATGAAAGCCATGATTGCCCTAGAGTGGGAGAAAATTACTTGGAAAAATATCGTACGGACGGTGCACGTGCACTCCAAGTTCTTTGGAATGAAACTACACCTTCCACGTTTGAAGATTTCCGCCACTTTATTACAATAATAATAACCACCGACCGACAAGAAAGAAAAAACAAAAAAGTGGTCCACGAAGCTTGACAGTCTACACGCGTTGTCATTCCATCCATAACTTTTAATATCTTAAGCCAGAAGACAGTGCACTCACGTGTGCTCGGAATTCCACATATTCTTCCCACGTGTGAATCAGACGGGTAAAACAGGTTTTTCGTGACCAGGACAGCCGGTGACCGCCTAGCACCAGGATATTTTCTCTCCATAATAGTAACAATGCCAGCCAGAGAAAAAAAGGCCGTTAAGCACAAAGCATATTTTGAAAGCAAAGGAGGAGGGTATATTCGCGGTGAAACTCACTCAAAGGGATTCGACCTCGGCACCTTTGGGAAGCATATTCGCCGGATCTGTGAAGCACACCCATACCCATACATATATATTCTCATTTTTATCATATACAGTCATGGTGTGCACGGTGCAAAATGGTTCTGCCACAGAAGATGTAAACCCTAAGGTGGAGCCTCTTCCTCAGGAACTCGATCCCGTGGAGATTTGTGCGCCTTTGTCGCCCATTATCGACGAGGAGTGTAATGGCTTTGATAAGAAGCCCTGTAATGGCAATGCCGATGGGAATGGGAGGGTTTCTGGGCAGAAAGAAATTGTGTTGGGGAAAAATGTGCGGTCGAGTTGCCTTTCGATCACCGAGCCGGAGGCCGACGATGAGGTTACGGGGGAGAGAGAGGCGTATATGGCCAGCGTTTTGGCAAAGTACAGGCGCAGCCTCATCGAAAGAACCAAGCATCATTTAGGTACACTCATTTCTTTCTTTCACTCTCAAAATAACGCCTATCAAGTTAGATGCGTCAATTTTGTAGGTTTTTTGGCGCCGGATCTTCTTTTTCATTTGGTAAATTTGCCTCTTTCAGGATTATTTGTTGAGTATTTTTGGAGTAAGCTGCATATTTGGTAAATTAGCCCTTTTGTGGCTTATTCGTTGAGTTTTTTGGAGTAAGCTGCATGTTTGGTAAATTTGACCTTTTGTGGCCTATTTGTAGAGTTTTCTGGAGTAATCTGCATATGGTTTGTTTGTTTGTAACCTAGCGGTCTGCTGCCTATTTGCAGCTTACATGCCTTACTCACCTGGTAGGTACAAACTTTTCAAAAAGTGAGTTCATTACGGCAGTCCCCGGTTGGCGGATTAAAATTCACAAGCGTATAGTTCTGAGATTTGCGTAACCTTTGGCTTATTTTAACAGTTGAGAGTTTAGATATAAGTGCTTTTGGATTAAACTGTGTATATTTGATACAAAGAAGTATACACAGTTCAATCCAAAAGCACTTATATCTATATTCTATGGACTGTGGAAAACTCATGCCTACTTTAGTTGAGAGTTTCCTCTGTTTTAACGTTTTTTCAACCCTGGGCCTATTTTTAGAGTTTTGAGTTTCCTTGGGGTTATCACATTGTTTTTGAGTTTCATTGGGCTTATTCATAGAGTTTCGAGTTTTCTGGACCAAGCCGTCGAACTTGCTCACAGAAAACACAATGATGCTAACACTGCAAACGGAATCTCGAGATCTGAAATGTTCAGGGCTGGTTGATGTCTTGTAGTTGTTACAACTGTGGGGATCCATGCAGCTACTTGCTATGTCTTGAAAGATCTGAACCTGGGACTACAATAAGAAAGATCTGACTCACACATGTCTTCGTTCATGACATGCTGTCACAAAAGACCTCACTTGCACCTTTGCTCATCCATGCGATGCTGTTACGAAAGACCTCGCTTGCACCTGGGCTCATCCACGCCTCGCCCAGCAAAATGGCTATGAAATTTAATAACGTCTCATCCATACTAAAATAGTTGCCATCCAATTCATCACTTGCACCTGGGCTCATCCAGTTCAACACTTTAATATGTTTCATCCAGTATAACCGTGGGCATCCATGCTGCTCACACAGTGAGCTGGATCGAGCATTTTACCTGATTCAACTTACTATGTCTTGAAGGATTTGATTCTGGGCTCCATTATGAAAGAATGGACTTGCACCTGCCCTTATCCATGGCCTGCCCAGCAAGTAGGATGCACCATTTTATCTAATTTAACACTTTAATGTCTTGTAGTTGCCACACTCAACTAGTTGGATGCGATATTCTGCCAATTCTAGACTTTAATATGTTTTGTAGTTGCTATGACTGTGGACATCCGTGTCACACCCAGAAAGTTGGATGCAATATTTTATTCAGTTCATCTTAATATGAATTGTAGAATTTGAACCTGTGGCGCCATTATTAAAGACCTGATACTTTCACAGTTCATCAATTAACCTCATCCCATTAGAATAAGCACTGTAGATCTTTGTCCATACACAAATAGAGGATTTCATAGCTTTTCAGACTGTACATTGTTTGCTTATGTTGTGTATCACCTACTGTGTCTTTTTTCCTTATATATTGCAAAATGGGCATTAAAGGCTCTTATTTGTTGTCGTAAATCTTGGGGAGATTTTGGGTCCCTATAAATTATTAACCCAATGTAGAGCATGAGTTTGAAACATTTTTAGATTTAAAGGTCATTCCTTCTCGATTGTAGCCTACCGAACATGTCTCCGGGGATAATGACACCTCCCTTGCAGGAACAGGAGGGACTTTTTCCCTTTTATGCTGTATATATTGTTTAAATTGTATTCACTTCTCTCATTGGGCCTTTCCAATGCGTCTAAACTTAGGTCACTCTTAAATGTTCTCCATAGCTGTTGATGCATGCCCATTGCTTAAATGATGTGATACATTTTGAACCCCAGAGATTTGAAATGGATCATTGTCTTCAGAGTTCTTCTTATCACCCTCACGTTACAGCTCATTTGATGAACTCATCAAAAGTCTCCTCTTGTCTACCTTTATCAGAGATTTGTCTTTCTTGAAATTTTGGAAATTTTGTCTGAAGGAGAATTAAATGTGTATATCTAGTTTTTTGTTTAAAGGCAAGATAAGCAGCTGAAATGTGGAGTAATTTTTTTTTCAGGGTATCATTTGTTTCTGTTGCTTATTCTGATGTCTTGTTTTCTTAAATTTGTAAAATAGGAATTAAAAGCCCCTTTCATTGGCCTTCATCGGGTTGTTGTTTTCTCTTGAAATTGATATTTTAGTGTGAAATTCATGTCATATTCACATGTTCCTTGAGAAGGTCTCATGTGTTCTGCACAGCTGAGGCCATTCTCTATCTTAATTATAAGAAGTCTATTATTTACAATGTGCATCATTCTCTCTATTTAATGGCAAAACAATCAGCTCATGTGCAAGTATTTATGTTACAGTTCCACTTATTTTTGTTTCTAAATGATGTAAAATCAGCATCAGAGGTTCTTTTATTCAATGCTATTATATGGAGTTTTGCAATTTTGTAGGGAACTTGCATTATTTTGGTCTTCCTTGAGAATTCTCCTATGGTTTACAGTTGCACAGTCAAATCTTGTTCTCAAACTTGCAGAGTCCACCATTGTGATAGCTGACCAAATCAGGACCAGATATTTCTTAGCCTTGACTGTAGAATCTCAAACTTGCAAAGTATGAAAAACAATGATGCTAGAATTTTTGTAGAACTATGCAAGGAAGAACTTACTTTAAGCTTCTTGGTAGCCTTCTGTTTCAGACTCTAGAAATATCCAATTGATTACATCTTTAATCTTCATTATTCAAGAAATGCCCTACTTTTTGCCCCTGGGATGAGGTGTCGTCAGGGAGAAATTTGGGACTTACCTTGGCAGGGTCCTCGGTACCTGGGGCTAATCAGGGGTATTTTTAGATTGGCCACAAGGCACTTTCTCTATAGGTTGCAAGTTCCTCTTTGGCTGAGTGGAACCTGAGTGCATACTTATTTTTCCAATCAATTAATGTGCAATTGATTGGGCAGAAAGACAGCTGGAAAGACACTTGGAAGAGCTGGTCTAAGTGCATTCCAACTTGTGCCTTCTATTATACAAACAGGTCAACTACAAGGATGGGGCAATGATGCATTGGGATATAGAGCCAGAATATTCCAACTTGGATGCTTCAATCGACTACCTTTCGTTAGTTGGCATTCATGAGGAAGGGCAACAGACTTATATGTACGAGCTGCATAACACAGCTAGTAGGAAAGGCGTGCTACTATTGCTTGTGGTTCTAATGAACCAAAATATGATCTTGACGCTCTTGATGAACAGCAATATGACAATTTAAATTGATTTTGTTTGTGTACTATTCAGTTTGATTATTTATTATGTAGTATTATTCTATTTTGAATAGATACTATAAAACTTTTTGATTTTTCGTTTGACATTTGGCGTTGAATTATCAATTGTCAGCAGCTTTTCTTTTTGGTTTATTTTGTTTATTTTATGGATATTACGGTTGATGGTTATTTTTTTTCATTTGGCTATCATTTTTTTAATTTTTTGTGTGGTCGTACTCAAGCTATATGGAACCTAGCCATCTCACACCCGCCTTCACCTTCCTTGTTCCCCCCTTAAAAAAAAGTAGTTTTTAAATTTTTTAATGGTGATTTCTATACATGGTTTGTGTTTTTTTAGGGAAAACTGCAGTACCCCTCCTTCCTATAAGTGTAATGTGGAACATGTTCTAGATGGATTCCAAGATGAGTTGGATTCTGCAATATTAATGATGGTGAAAGAGCTGGAAAGTGAATTGAAGTTTTGATTCAGCCTTGGAAATTCTTACTTCTGAATGTGCACATTTAGTCATCCTTGAGGTTTGTGGAATGTGATTTTTATGGTGACTTTCTATACATGGGTTGTGTTTGGTGAAGGATTCCTTGTATTTTTTGGGATATGTTACATATTTGTTATATAAACTTATTTTCATTTCCTATTCTTGTTGTAGTTGAGTGAGGTGTCAACGAAGGATTCAGATCTGTGTAGGCAAACGTCAATTGGTGTTATTGACCATAATTTGAGGTGTGTTTCAAATGAGTAATGGTTCAAGGTGTTGTGAGATGCTTGGTTCTAATGGTTCTAATTGAAAGCTCAAGAGAGACCCAAAATGAGAAAAAAATTATTCTATCTAAGGATGCAAATATACAAATGAGATCACAAGAGATTGCTTACAAGAGTACTGTTGATGATGTTTTCTTGACAACAACAACATTAGAATAAAACACCAAGTGCTCTATCCTCTCTTGAACAAAGCGTCTTGAATGCTAAGCTACGTGATCAAACAAGAACGCTCCAAGGTTCCTTGTACGTGATTTGCAACAGATAGCCTCGGTGGTATGATGTGATAATGCTATTTACACAAAGGGACTTACGCAGAATTTATTCATTACTCCATTCAAATATGTACTCTTTCCTTGTGAAATGAAACTTCTTCTAATCAACTACAAAAAGAAAATGAAAAAAGGAGAAGGGGTTAAGAAAGCTATTCTAATGACGATGCTATGGTAGACAAATTCCCTTAGAAACCAAATTTCACTTCGCCATGACAAGCAACAACTACATGAAATAGGTGCAATCTCCAAAGGATAAACCAAGGATTTTCATATTGTTGACACTCCAAAGTACCCACAGCTGGCGCAACTCGAAGGAGCATCAACAATCGAACTATTTGCAAGATGTGGTTCAGGCTAACTTTACATGATGACTTACCATCGACAAGCCATCCAAAGTATGAACCAACGGGAATTTATCAAATATCATTGCATATATCCATTACATCAATGAACTCTTATCTACTTTATCATCTAAGCTACTTGGAACCACATCTCAACTATCTTGGAGAATAAGAAACCATGCGAACGTTCCTTGATCGTACAAGATCACCATGCGAACAACAACAATGAGCTTGTATTGATTTAGGAAGTGTTTTGTTTACAACAATCTCATATATCTCTTCAATGACTTCGAAGAGCTCTTTCTACTCTACTCCTATTGCCATAGTGTCTACTCCTACTCTATCTTCCTCTAATGATTCCTTCTATGTATTAATGATCTCCCTTTACAAATGAGAGTAGTGAGCCTTATATAGAGCTCAAGAATGACAATGAATGGCTCAGATTGATTCGTGAATCAACGGCCGAGATTGAGACAACAAGGCAGTTTGTTACAAAATTTGCTATTTTTAGAACATGAAAGAGGCAATGAAGGCACATTTCCCAATGTGATAACCATCTTTGGAGCATCTTTATGGTGGGCCCTCTTGAAGGAATGACATGGCAGAATGTGATTAGCTTGATGATGTGTACGTGCCACCTCAGCATCTTCAAACGAACTAGTCTGGTTCACCTCATGTTCACTTTACTTAGAATATTTTCTTCATGTTGTCTTGATGTAACTCATGGATCGCTTTGATGATCATGCTCATCTCTCATCTTGTGATGTTGTTCTTGCAGCACTCTGACTCTTGGAGTGTTGATGTGGAAGATGTCTTGTGCGTGACTTCTTGTAGTAGACTGGCATATGATGGATGCACATGAAATAGACAACTTTGGATGATGAACTCCTTCAAGATGTGCATGGTGAAGTGACAACCTTCCACTGATCCTCGCCTCGTACGGATAATGCTCTTGTTGATGAACTACACTTGTAACCTTGATCATCTTAGACTAGCTCCCCTCCGCATGGCGTTGATGTCTGCCTCATCCAGACATACTAAGCCTTGATGTAGGAGCTCTCCTCCATGTGGTGACGATGACAAACTTGAGCAACTTTCCTCCACCTTCAAAACTTCTTATGTATGAGCTCTCACCATTCACCTTCTTGGATCCTCCATCACCTACAAAAAGAAACACATCAAATTAAGACTTGATATAAAGGATTTTCAATAACAAATTACATTTATCTTATGCATGTGGGATAAAAAAATGACACTTCAAAACATATCCTTTCGCGTGAAATCCATGCCTAAGTCTCTGGAGTGCCTATGTTGGGCGAGTTTGGAGGGTGTGTGTGGAGTGTGTAATGTGGAGGACATGGAATCCATGCAAGGTGGTCAAGGCCGCCTAGGAAGGGCGGGTTTGAAGGTGAGGTAAGGAATTTTAGACTTAGACAATTTTTGGCTTCATTTGAATGACTTTTTTCCCTTCCTCCTTAGCAGGACTTAATGTTCTCTTCATGTTCTCATGTAAATTACCTTCATTTGAGTGAAGTCAAGAAGTGATCTGAAGGGCATTTGAGGTATTCTCCATGTGCAATGATGGAGATCGCCTATGATGAGCAACCTTGAAGGTGATGTGTGGATTTGACTCCAATACTTATGATTTTCACCTCCTTATTGGACTTGCATGTGTGTGGAAGCAGATGGGTGGAGTTGATAGGCAAATGATGAGTGGCATAAGTGCTCAAACACTTGATTCCATGCTCACCTCCCTAGGCCGCCCAGGTAGGGCGGTTTGGAGGATGCCATGTGGATTTTACTAAAAAATGCTCTTGCTTTGCTTCAACTTGCAATTCAACCTTGAAAATTTTCATTGTAATCACCTCTCTTCACATTTACTTGCAAGTTTTTATAACACTCATCTCCTTTGGCGGTTTGGAATGCTCTGTGTGGAGAGTTTCACGTGGATATGGATTGAATCTAAGACCTCCTCTCTAGGCCGCCCATGCTGGGCGGGTTTGGAGGTGTTGTCTGGAGGATGTCATGTGAATGACATGATGTTGTCCAGATGAAGGGCTCAAGGCCGCCTAGCATGGGCGGGATTGGAAGATGTGTAAGGATTTTCATAACTTAGAGATTTTTAGCTTGGTTTTGACAACATAAGACATCTTCACTTGCTTCCTTGATAATTTAACCTCCTTGTATGAGATGGACAACCTTGGGAAGAAGGGCGGACTTGAAGAGAGTGCATGGAGAGTGTGTTGTGGAGGAGGTGATGTTGTCCAAGTGAAATGCTCAAGACCGCCTAGCATGGGCAGCTTGGTAGGTAGGGTGTGGACTTTAACCTTATTTGATATTCATTCCTTCCATTTGATAACTCCTTTCTATCAACTTCAAGACTTAGTAAAAGTTTGAGATGTTTGTGAAGTTGAAAGAAACATCATGGATGTTAGGTGATGATGTCCATTTGTCTTGGTGAAATCCGCCTAGGAAGGGCAGCTTTGGAGTGCTAGTAAGGATTTTGCCATGTGCACACTCTCTATCTTAACCTTAGCACTCTTCCTCCTCCTTCATGACTCAGTGATTTTTCAAACTTACTTCTCCTAAAATGACCCTGCATGGATGTGAAGCACCATGGTGAGTTGGAAGAATCAGGATGGAATAGTTGCAATGCTTAGACATCAAACTCCGGACTCACCTCTCTAGGCCGCCCAGGTAGGGCGGGTTTGAGAGTAGGCCTTGGACTTTTTACACTTAGAAACTTTTCACTTGATTATCTCATCCTCCTGGTGTCATCTTGATCATTCTCATCAAACAAACTTGCAACTTATGTTGTTCTTCACCGTGGGCGGCTTTGAGGATAGTGTATGGAGAATTTCATGTGGGACATGACATAGTCCATGAGCACCTCTTGAGGCCGCCCAGGCCGGGCGGGGTTGAAGGTGACCCATGGAATTTGACTTAAAATGCATTTAACTCCTTCAAACTTACAAACTTTCATTGGAATTTCATCATCTTCTTGTGCTTTATACTAGAAAACCTTATAAACTTAGCCACTTTTCTCCTTGGGCGGGTTTGAAAATGTTGTCTGGAGAGTGTCACCTAGTGGAGACATCATCCATAAACACCCTGTGAAGCCGCCCAAGCTGGGCAGGTTGGGATGCCACCCTTGGATTTTGTCTTGAACTCACTCAAAATCTCTTCTAAACTTTGAAAATTCTCTCCCTAAGGCGGATTTGGAGGCAGTGTATGGAGAAAGTGCGTGATCACAACCTTGAATCCAAGACCCCAAGCCAAGGCCGCCCAGGTAGGGCGGGTTTAGAAGGTGTGCTTGGAATGCAAGTCTTGTCGCCATATCGTAAATGTCCTGAATGGAAGTATATTGAAAATATGTTTTTGAATATTTATCAATATACTTCTAGGATGTTTGAGATGGGTCTCGGATCCATGGGATTTAACATGCAAATTCTAGATTTTGGAGGATCCACCAGATTTCAAACTCAGCCAATTTTCAGGATTTCAGGACATCAGGCTTAGTGATCTTTTATCATTCTTTCCAATTAATTCATCCTTGTTGGGAGGAGTTTAAGTAATGCTTGGTTTGGAGATGATGCATGGAATGTTGCTTGTAATCTACTTAACTTCCCTCCAACTTGCAAACCTTGCTTGAAATTCATTTCTCAGTGCCTTGTGCTTGAAAACCTTCTAAACTTAACCATTTTCTCCTAGAGCGGATTTGAGGGTTCTGTTTGGACAAATGCATGTGCAGGAGGCTGAGTCCATGACCTCATGCCAAGGCCACCTAGTCTGGGTGGGTTTGCAGGGGAGGCATGGAAGTTTCAGCAAAATCTTAGTTTTAGACTCCATCATCACTCCCTAACTTCCTTCAATCGGCAAAAGCTCGTGAAATATCCTAACTTTCCTTGGGCGGGTTTGAGGGTGTTGTCTGGCTGATGGTGAAGACACTGTCCAAGAGGACCTTGTGAGGCCACCCAGTCTGGGCGGGTTTGGACATGGAATTTTGGATTTCTTGAAACATATTTTCGTATTTCTTATACTTTAAATATTTATCAATATACTTCCAGGATGTTTGAGATAGGTCCTGGATTCATAGGATTTAGCATGCAGATTCTAGATTTCTGAGGATCCACCAGATCTCAGACTTAGTCATTTTTTCAGGATTTTTAGGATATCAGACTTATTCATTTTCAGGGTCTCAGTGACATGCATTAGGATGAAGGCATATAGACCTCTTGGCAAGAAACTGTCGAGACATGGGCAAAACAACACTACCAAAACCCTACAAGCTCAGAGCAAAACTAAACCTAAAGCAAAACAAAGCGAGAAAGCAGAAAAAAGAGGGGGTCCCCATTTGCAATGGGGCGATGTGTGATTACATCACAACAAGTACATGAGGTGGATATATATAGGATATACCACCAAGAGATGTGAATGTACAATCAATGTGGGACAAAGAAGATGTACTCACATGTGTGTAGTACAACTCCACCAAACGAGGAAAGTGCAAGTCACATGTGCAAATGCAACCTACCTAAGTAGATACCTACTTAAAGCAAGCTTATCCTATCTTAGGTGCAAATATGCAATAAAGTAATTAACTAAATTCAAGAAAATAAATATGCACCAACACCCCACCTTAAGCATAGCTTAGGTGGGAAAAATAGATGGATGGGTCTTGGCAAACATGTAGCTATGTTAGGTATCTGTGTACAAAATGGTGCCCCTCAAAAGATGAGGAGAAAACCTGTAGAACAAAACTCTTCCCCCCAAAGAGAGGAAAAAGAAGAAAGACCAAGAAAATAAATATGCACCAACACCCCCCCTTAAGTATAGCTTAGGTGGGAAAAATAGATGGATGGGTCTTGGCAAACATGTAGCTATGTTAGGTATCTGTGTACAAAATGGTGCCCCTCAAAAGATAAGGAGAAAACCCGTAGAACAAAACTCCCCTCCAAAGAGAGGAAAAAGAAGAAAGACCATGCAGCACCCCCCCCACCCGAAAAAAAAAAAAACACAACTGTAGTCTGCAGTTTGTAGTGCTAGTGGTAGACGCTTGACATTGAATGTTGAAGATGATCCAAGAATGTTGAATAATGTTCCTCCCCTTAGGAAAAACAAACACAAAGGTGTATGCAAGGTATCTTCCCATTCTGAAAAGGAATACGAGGGAAGAAAGATAAGAATGTATGATGTCTCTGGAAGTTGTCAAATGTTGCCATGTCAGTGCCAAGAGGTGCCACAATCAAATCAGGAGTCCTAGGCCTAACTGAAGAATGTGACAATCCAGAACCTAGTGGAAACAACTTTAGAAGAAGATCCAAAGACGATGAGACAAAAAATATGCCTATCTATTAAATCATCATTAGGACCTGCAGCCCTCTAGTGTAGCTCTCTTCGTAGCAGCAAGAGTCATCGGCTATGTCTGATTTTTTTGGAACTTTGTACTTAGTTTGTAGGTTTGACTTTGTGCAAAATAGATTGTGAAAATTTGAAAACTATTAGTATCTAGTTATCATTTATGCACTATGTAGTATGCATTGTGCAATTCAATGTAATCGGCAATATGCACATAAATGAAAAAATCTATATTCCACAATTCATGGGTTAAACTCTCATTTTTATTTGTTCTTTATATCTCTATGCTATTAAAATGCCTTCAAATTTGAAAAACACAAGGTTTTTCTCTTTTCTTTTGTGTGTTGTTCTACATTTTTTGGTAATTCAATTTTTCCTTATTTTTTGAAAAAATCTTGTACTTTTGGTTTGCTGATTTTTTCCCCAAAAGATTTTTGCTGCTATGCCAAGTACCACATGATTAAGAATGTAAAGTTTGGTAGGACTAGTCCCACACAACTATATTGTAGGTATGATATAAACATGGAAAGTAAGCAACTATAAACTATCTTATCATCCCAACTTTGGTTCATGGATCTCTTCATTGTGGAGTATCCAATCACAGAGAAATCAGAGGAAAGGTCATATCCCCATAGAATATACTGATACTAAAATTTGGACAAATTGCAAACAGACATTTTGAGATTATACGAATACCTATTTAACTATGTGCTAATGAATATTTTGTTTATTTTGAGGATGCATAGCATTTGATATTGAACTTCAGAAGTAGTGATTACTTATTTTTTGTGCATTGTCTTGTGGTTAAACAAAGCATTTGAAAATTTAAATTGTATGTGTTCAAATAGATGATAGATATGTCTTCTTTGGAAGGTGGTCTGAATATTATTATTATACAGTAAAATTTACTATTTTGTACTGGGGCCTTAGCTAGGAAAAGTTAGTACCATGCCTCTTTTGTTTTGTGCTAAATTTTTTGCAGAAGCTTTTGCCTCTGCTACATGTAGGCAGGTATTGAACCTGTATGTTATTGCAGGATACCCTTACAATTTGGATTTTGATTATGGTGCACTGGCACAACTGCAAATGTTCTCCATCAACAATCTTGGTGACCCATTTATTGAGAGCAACTATGGAGTGCATTCTAGGCAGTTTGAGGTTGGAGTTTTGGATTGGTTTGCCCGTCTTTGGGAATTGGAGAAACATGAATATTGGGGATACATTACAAATTGTGGCACCGAAGGAAATCTACACGGTGTTCTTGTCGGGTTTGTACCCTTTTGAATACACCTGGAGGTTCAAGTTTCTTATTTTGCTCTATTTATTTAGAGCCCATATAAACTGACTTATACTGTGATGTTATCTTTTTTTTTCAGGAGGGAGGTTCTTCCAGATGGTGTTTTGTACACATCTCGAGAGACACATTACTCAATTTTCAAAGCAGCACGGATGTATAGAATGGAATTGGTAAAAGTGGACACACTGATGTCTGGTGAGATTGACTGTGAAGATTTCAAACGGAAGCTCCTCCAAAACAAGGGCAAGCCTGCAATAGTCAATGTTAATATTGGTAAGTTACATTATGTTTTATATCAAGAGAAGGTCTATGTATACAATTATAACTGTTGAAGGCAGGTTTGCAAAAAAGTGATCTGCAACTTAATGTTGTGTTTCATCATGTTCAAATCTTTCTGTGATTGTTTCAATGTGTCTTAATTTTTTGCTTTCTTAGTTGTCAGAAAGCATATTTCAAATGTTGAGTATGTTTGACATTCTGAATGGAATTTTGCTGTGATGCCAGGGACCACGGTTAAGGGTGCTGTTGATGATTTGGATATGGTAATACAGACACTCGAAGAAACAGGACTTACCCAGGATAGATTCTATATTCATTGTGATGGAGCTCTATTTGGGCTAATGATGCCTTTTGTCAAGCGGGTAAAACCCCAAATTATGGTTGTATTTCAATAAAGTTCTGGTGTAGGCTTTATGTCTGCACATTTTGTTTCATGTTCTAGGCCCCTTCTTTACAGATAACGTTATTATTTTTGATGTTGTTTTCTGGTTGCCTTGCAGGCACCAAAGGTGACTTTTAAGAAACCAATTGGAAGTGTCAGTGTCTCTGGACATAAGTTTGTTGGATGTCCTATGCCATGTGGTGTTCAAATAACAAGGATTGAGCACATAAATGCACTCTCAAGAAATGTTGAATATCTTGCATCTATAGATGCAACAATAATGGGAAGTCGCAATGGGCATGCTCCTATATTTCTGTGGTACACCTTGAATCGCAAAGGTTATAAGGGCTTCCAGAAAGAAGTGCAGAAATGCCTCAGGAATGCACATTACCTGAAGGGTCGCTTACGGTCTGCTGGGATTAGTGCAATGCTGAATGAGCTAAGCAGCACTGTTGTTTTTGAAAGACCACAAGACGAAGCCTTTGTGCGCAAGTGGCAACTTGCCTGCCAGGGAAATATTGCCCATGTTGTTGTGATGCCCAATGTAACCATTGAGAAATTAGATCACTTTGTGAATGAGCTGATTGAGAACCGGCCAAGATGGTTTAGTGATGGGAATGTTGTGACACCCTGCATTTCAAGTGATGTTGGCGAGGAGAATTGTGCTTGCCCTGAGCATAATTGTGCTTGAAAGTTGTGTATGGCTGGCTGTCAAGTGGTGGTTATCTTTGTGTGATAATTTGGTTCCCAATCACACGTGTTTGGTTCATTTTAGATTTATCAAAGCTCATGATGTTTTCTTTCACCAGGATGAAGGTCCACCATAATGTAACTGTGATTTAAGATCAGCACTCATTTGAAGTACTTTAGCAGACCGAATTCATCTTTTGAAGTAAAAATAATTTGAATTAGCACACAGCTTGCTAAGTCTAAGAAACAGGTCTCTAAAACCACTAGAAAATGTTGATGACAACTTCTGCACTAGTCAAATGTACCAAGTCTTAGATTGTTTTACTGCCATAATGAAGTGACTCGAGGGTAAAAAGTCAAAGCTTTGTTTCACTGCCATAATTAAGTGACTCAAGGCTAGAAACATGTGTAGTATAGGCCTAATTTTGTAGTGAAGTAATATATAGGTATATCTAAGATATTTTGTTGCTGTTTGCCCCTCAATCTAGGAAATTCTCTAGCATGGCATCGACACAAAAATATGATTCAATCAGTCTCAAACTCACTTTACAATCGAAGAGAGGCTTCCATGATACGAATGTTAAATCCAGAAAAGTGAATATTTTTAATATAATCTTTCATCCAATCAAAACTGGATACCATTTATGAGTTACCATTCATCCAATCAGAACCAGCCACCATTTGTTAGATGATCATTTTATCTGCACATTAACATGTCATCATGGAGTAGTTATGTAACATAATCGTGGAGAAAGGCATGACACCACACATCTAATTATTGCAAAATTACTGTTTTTAGTCAATACAATGTGATATTCTAATACTAAAGATAAAAATCACTTGACTTTGATGCAATTGGAAGGCACGTTATGCCCTATATGTGGGCATTCATTAATTTTTTCTTCATAGCACCACAACGTTGTGAGTTGGAGGTATCCTGGACTGATATAAACATTGCTTTCTTTTCCCTTGTGTACTGTATTTTTTCTTGGCTCCTCTTCTCCCTTAAAGGCATGCGATCTCTTCCAAGTCCATCTTCTCTAGAATATCAGCCAAGCAAATCAATGGGAGAACTGATACTTGTCCGTCTTCTCTAGTATCCCAGCCAAGCAAATCCTTGGAAGAGCTGATAAACTTGCTATGGGGATTACATTTAAAACAACTATTGGACATGGTTGTCATGGCTCCCGTTGTGGTTTGAACCCACGGCATTGCATTCTGGCAGCGCTTTTTGTGATGATTTGGCAGACCCAAGGGCAATACAATTTAGCACATCTCAAAAAAAAAGTTAAAAGGGATAATTAGTCTGTGGGTTTAAGTGAAGCAATGGTTATACCTCGACTGAATTCAAGCAAAGGTAATGTTAATTTTGTGGTTTGTTATGAAGATCCAGTACAGAGCTGCCAGTCCTTAAAAGACCTAAGGGATAAGATTTGTTGAAAATTGAGCAAGCAAAGCCTCAAGGAGCCCCTTACTTTAGTAGTTCCACTAGATTTGGAATGTTTCAACAGGCTTGTAACTAGGGCTCGAGTGTAATTTATTGCTAAATTCAATTTAAGCATGAAGAATGAATTTGTAGTTTTTATGTTGCAGCATGCTATGGTGGGAAGCACTTAGAAATTTTTTTTGGTTCTACTTTTATGGATGACCTTAATTGAAAGTTCTAACTGATTCCTTTTGGGAAGGGGATGATAATGGGATAATGCATGGTTTAACATTTTCCATTGGATGTTTGTTGAGGTGGAAAGAAGCAATTGAATGCAGTTTTTTTTTTTGGTTTGCAGTGCTGCGAGTCTTGGCCAAGCAATTTTTATATGAACTTTGTGTGGACAGATGAAAGAAAACAACAAACATGTGGCCGAGAGGTATTTATTTGTTACAAGTGAGAAAATGGTTAACAATAAAATGGTATGCCTGTTTTTTAAAATTAAAGATGCATTTGCAAGGTTACAAGACCAGGTAGCTATGTGATGTAATCTGGCAAGATGTGTCATTTTTTTAATATGAAAAGATCAAAATTAAAACAAATGTGCTAAAATATACAGTCAAATCTTCAAAAAAGAGGGCGGCAATATAGTATCACACCCCAAAGACAAACCGGTAAAGCTGCGATCAAAACAAGCAGACATGTGACTCCAAAACAGAAGAAAGTCACAACACAAAGCAGTCTATGGCTCCAAAATGGAAACAGCCGCTAAGTTGCTAGATTAAATACTTATAGAAAAGAACATTAAGCCGCAAGGGCAATCCCAGAAGTATGAGGGGGTCCTGATCATCAAGATTATACCACCCATCACTTTGCAAGTCTTACAAAATCATCACCAAAGCTTTTGCCTTACGTATTAGACATCTTCCATTGTTTGGCCTGAACAAACTGGTTTTATTCAAAACAATTATATCCATTTTATTGTTGTCTCATGTATCATTTTTTTTGGGGAAGATAAAACATTGGAATACTTTTTGCAGCCTTCAAACTTGCTTCATTCCTTATGGTGCATAGTCTTTGCACACTACAAGATTAATATTGATATGTTTCGGAGGGGCTTCTAGTGTATACCATATACGCTGTGCTTGCAGATAAACATTGCACGGAATCCTTACTATTATTTTGTTACAATAAGTCTGGGACTTCTGTACGGTATAGGGCATGCAAAGAATAATCTATTGATTTTTGTGAATTTTTTAATTAAAGGTTAATAATATGTCATTTGTTTTCATCATTTTATATGTTTTCAATGAAATCTTTAGTGATTAGTGGTGTTGTATTTCAAGGCAATTTGCTAGAGACACAATTTTTAGTACAGAAAAAGAGCAGTAATATAGTACACTATTTGTAAAACTAGTTTAGGAAGATGTAGAACTTAGTAGTTCCTGCCATGAAACTATAGCGCCTATGGAATTTTTAAACATTGATTAATCTATATGCTTTTTCAGTCAATCATAATTGAAGATTTTTTAATTTGGTTTCTGCTTGTTAGTTCACTAGACTAAGTCGCACATATTTTAGGTGGAATATTGACAAAACAGTTATTTCTGCTTTGTGATTAGAGCTCCATTACTGTCTGCAGATTGTTAGAAGCAACCGGAGTGTTTAGGAGGCACAATAAGACTAAATTTGATACACCTGCCATCTTTGACAACTATAATGGGCTTACATTCTATTGCATGGTGTGTTGTGTGGTGAATCCAATCCTAGGCATGTAATAACAATTTCTTAATGCACAGTTGGAATGTAGTAATAAAAATTCCCTTTCTAAGGCCCACGCGCCCTCCTTTCTCCTATTTAACCGATCTCTGTTTTCCTGCTCGTCCGCTTTGAAGTTGGTTTCAACATCCCTCATAGTCCAAGAATGAACTGAATGAAATATATTAGGGTGGAAGAATTTTCATTTCAGCAACAGAAATATGAGAGTTTAATATCGTTGTTTCTTCTATGAGTGATGGTGTCCTATTATTACTGATGAAGATGCACAAGCTTCTATGTCCAATTGGGCAGGAGTTGATTTGTCTGTTCACTCAGACTCTTCATCTATTTTACCTCTTTCTTTCGATTTTTCTTGGGATGTTTTCATTGCTTCCTTACTTTTATTGTTAGTGACCACCATTTTTTTGTACCTCACTCATATTTGGGTCATCCTTTGGCTTGTTTCCTTCCTCTACGGTTGCCTTCCTTTTCCCAGCAAGTGCTTCCTTTGTGTTTAGAACACTCGGTATCACTACAGTGCCTGTGGCAATGACAATAATCTTTTAAGGAAATGGAAAATAGTTAGGAAGGATGCATATAAATTTGAATAAAAAGAGCATTCTTTGTCATTAATACCACTTCTCCAATGCGAACAAATGATCTCAAGCTAAATCGCTTAGTGCCTAGTGGTATTCTACTTATGAAATTTTACATGTGTTTAACTACTATAGTTGATGTAGAGACCTTTGTTATTGCAAGAAGCACTTAACCCTGACTTGTGCCATGGTGTGAAAAGTTATTTATTGCTCATGATTCTAATTTGTGAAGGGAGTTGGGTTCAGTTAGATTGACAGATCTCATTGTGGTTAGTCCTAAAGCTCCATGTGTTCTACGTATGAAATTCTACATGTGTCTAGCTATTGTTGTTTTTGCCGAGATTTTTGATATTGCAAGAAGCACTTAACCCTGACCTGTGCCATGGGGGCAAAAAAGTATTTATTTCACATGATTCCAATTCATGAAGGGAGTTGGGTTCAGGTTAGCTTCACTAATCTTTTTTCATAGAAGGTCATAAGTCGTTCTATGAGGACAGAGAGAAAGTAAACAAGATTTCTTAGGATTTTCCGTTGTAACACCATTTTAGTTGTTTTGAACATATTCATTTTGAACTTTCAAATGATCTGTGAGTGCTGCTTTTTTTTTTCTCCTTTTTGTATATATTTGTTTATATTAGAATAAGCTTGCTATGAAATTAATGCAATGCCCACTTTGTAAGGCTGAGATTTAGGATTGCTACGTATAATCGCTTTTGAAAAAAGGCTTTGAAAGTTTATCTGAATTTTCTTTTCTGGTTTGTTTCTTCTTGAATATAAAAACATAGCTTGTTGAGTCATTTTGTTAAACAGTTCAGTAGTCTTCTGTATGCTTGCAACTTTGGCATATATATGAATATTCAACAAAAGCCCTTTTCAACAAGCATACTTATCAGGGAAGCCACAACCATGCCAGGAAAAAGCCTCTTTCAGCTACTTTGATATAATTAGGTTTCAACATGTAGCCTATTGGAAATTATATGTTGTCAAAGCTTATATATCTCTTGACACTGGAAATATGATGAATGTTTAATGTAGCATATTTATCAGGGAAGCCACAACCATGCCAAGAAAAGGCCTCTTTCAGCTACTTTGATATAATTATGTTTCAACATGTAGCCTATTGGAAATTATATGCTGTCAAAGTTTACATACCTCTTGACACCGGAAATATGATGAATGTTTAATTTAGCATTATTTTCTAAGATGTGTTCTTTTTTGGGCTTACTTGGACCTTATTTTCAATGTGTTAAACTTCTTAATGGGTTTCAAATGGGTCAAGTTTTGGCCAGTTAGCACTAATCTGAAATTAACGATTCTCTTCTCACGGCCATTTGACATTGAAGAACAAAAAATACAAATATTGAGAATTAGAGATTAGTTTGGCCTATGAGGATGACAAGGACTTTGAGGCAAATAATTATCTATATTCTTCAGATGCTGTTGGAAAAGCTGAACAACAAAATATCAAATGGGTGACGAAATGTACGAATAATGATGAAAACAAAGTGCACCATATAAGATAAAACTATGGCAAGAATATGTATGTATACTGTTATGTGTGTTTGGCTACATGACAAATATTTTCTTGGATATTCTTATGTGCCAAAATGAGAGCTTTGAAACAAGGAATGGACATTTTTCAAAGCATAATGAATAATTTTTTTTGTTTAGATGGAACTTGCTTGCACTTAGTTTTTTTACATTTGTCTGTATCACACTTTGACAGCGTTGTACTATGTGAGTTGTCTTGCATGTTCATCTTAGTTGAGGTTAAGTAATACCACTTTGCTCACTACCCATATTATCAGCTATCAGCTATTATTATCTATTCCATCGGACCATCCAGACCATTGTTAGGACTATGGTTTGGGGAATGAAGTGAAGTGATTGAAGTTGGTAACCTGCTCATTGCTTGAAAGAAAGCTTAGTGGCTTTGGCTTTTTCTAGTGCTACCGTATATATTATATTACTAGTTTTTATGAGCAAAATAGCTCTCTAGCTTTCTAAATAGGATTTCTATATTTTCCTCCTAGAATTCCTAAAATGGATAAATGTTTCTATTCTTAAGAAACCTCAAAAGCACATCCTTATTAAATTTATTTCACAAGATGAAATCCTAGCCACGACACTAATCTTACATTAAACAAGTTCCATTTAACCACGGGGCCCTGCATCACCTTTGGTTGTGCCGTTGATGCCTTTGAAATCTGAAGACTGGCAAGTTCCATAATCTTAAGTTTTTTTTCCCCCTAAATTTCTTGTAAGTATAAAAAAATTATGCTACTTGGATAAGCTTTTGTAAAGGAGGAAAAACTACACTTTGGCCAAGAGGTATTAACCAAAGGAATTTTTCTCTACAACCACATGCATGATTGTTTCTGTTTGTTGTCTATTAGTTTTCAATAGACTAATGTTACTAGTCCCTTTTTGTGCTAAGATGTAAATGGAAACTATACTAAATGCTTGAATGATAAAGAAACATTGATAAAATATTGGAAATAAGATATTATAGACAAAATTTATAAATTTCAAAAACATAATAGAAAAGAAAGAGATATAGAGAAACTTGGTATCAGAAGATGGAGCCCTCTATCAGGGATGCCAGCGTGTCGCAGGGACATTCGAGCCATACAAAAAAAAAAAGATCTGGAACCTGCTTCACTTCGAGTCACTTGTTCAACACAACACCAGGCAGAATACAATTCCAGTAGTCTCCAAGTGACAGAAATGAACTTATATCAAAAAGAAATGAACAATATAACTTGGAGTACACAAAAGGAATGATATAAATGAGAGGGGTTCAAGGAAAGGGCTCACAAAACTTGCAAAAAGAAATGAAGCCTTTCACTCAAATCTGTGATATGCAAAGGAAAGAAATTTGTTGGGTCTGCTTGGGTATTTTAGTTTTTTGACCTCCACGGGTAGCCAAGATGGAAAATATTGAAAATAAATGTGTGTGTTGTTACTTTCTATGTGTGATGAATAGAATGGAATAACAACAATGACAAGATATTTGTAAAAATAAAACTAATCTACTCAATCTAAAGAGCAAACTAGTGTGATAACGTGGAAGAAAGAAAGGAAGGTGAGGTAACCCATATAATGCAATCAAGCAAACAATGGATTACATTGCATTAGAGAAACAAAAAGAGGGTAAATGAAACTCAATCACTTGGTTAATGAAGGTGCAAACTCTCCAACTGAAGTAGAACAATCCAACAAGCAATGGTCTCAATAAAACCCCATGAAGAAGTCACAAAACTCTTAAGAAACCTCACATTAGCATGTATACAATAACACAACCACGAAGAATCCTTAAAATGCCAAATGTACGATGTAGATGAGCACAATAGGAGCAATAGTTCACCAAAAATCTTACAAAGTTGTAGAAGGGAGCCAAAGAATTCAACAGATTGTTTGAGAATGAGAAGATAGATTCAAAAATGCAAGAATGGAGGGAGAAAATGGGAGAATAGGTCAAAGAAGGTTGTTTTGGGAGGCGTAGAGGCGTTACAAAGAATCTCCAACGTTGTTGAAGGTGGCCAATAACGTTTAGAAATGGTTACTTGGCGCCACAAACGTGGGATGCTAGTGCGACACGTGGACGTCTATGCTAAGTGCTAGTGTCCAAGTGACTAGCTCCCGGTCACATGGAACACCTTAGGATGGAGAGAAGAACAAGACACTAAAACAAATTTTTACAAAAACAAACACAAAGACCAACACAACACAAACACACGTGTGGGAGAGAAAAAGGCTAAGACAAGACCAACATTATCTTGAGAACTTACTAGGGGAGCATACACCGAAATGAGCGCAAAATGTAGTGTGAAAATGCTAAGGTATGCAATTTTTGATGTTACATTTAGCCCCCACTTTAGCGGGCTTATGACCCTAGGTGGTATGCTACACTAAAGTACAAAAAGAAATAACATCATAAATATTACCTCAAAAAGGATACTGTAGAAGCCACAGAGAGTTCTTCAAGCGGAGGAGTGAACTCCTTAGGTTGAGAACCTACAAAACCATAGTATTAGACAATAAAAACTTGCACAAGAGGCAATGTCAGAACCATATATATAAAATCCATGCTAAAAAGGATTAAATTAGATATGATTTGCCCAAACATCAATGTTGGCAAATCATATAATCTAATGCACATTCTACCAAAATCTATAATTATCTAACATAAATCACACAAGAAAGCAAAATAAAGCAATACAAAAGGGGCATTTCTAGCATTGTGCTGCTACAAGGATGCCAAGTATGGTTATAGGGCTAGCACTCTACGAGAGCTAGAAACCATACCAAACTCTTGTGGGTCACAAGGACTAACAAATTGCATTGTTAGGTGACTCACAAAGAGTGCCAAAAAGTAGCAAAATGGAGCATTATTTGCTAGGTGGCTCACATGTGAAGCAATATCAGGAATTACATGGACTAGCATGGTTAGGTAACCCCGATAAAGGTGGTCTATCTAAGCAAGTGCGTTTGCTTAGGACCACAAGCTATTGACATTGCAAAGAGTGAATGCTTTGGGGAGCGTAACATCAACGTGGTGTGTGTGAAAGTGAAAAGCGTAAAAGTATGCCTCCACCTTAAAATAATTGCATAAAACAACAATATGCAATTGGTTTTCAGGTAGAATAAGAGGAAGAGAGCTTTAGGAAACATATATATAGGAAGATCTGCTTCAAGAAAAAGAATGCCCCCAAAGAGGCAACAAAAGCGATGCTGCATGCATGGTACACAAAAGCTTGTGTAAGCATGGTATGAGACTAAGCAATGCAACACATGTCACATAAATACAATCAACATCAATAAAAACACAAAGGGATCTACATGTTTTGGGGTCAGTATGCATTTATAGGAGGGGAATCATCAAGGGAAAATTGAGAGAATCATCATCATTCCCTAAGCACATAGAACTATGAGTAGAAAGGAAGAATGCCATAGGAAATCAAAAGAAAATATTTTTTTTGGGTCAACATGGAAGGAAGCTAAATCTTCCAAAATTTTGCATCGTCTCCAAAATGTTGAAGTAATTAATGAGACAACACATAGAAGAAGGTAGAAACATATAGAAGAATAGAACAACATTTTGTTCCTCCTATATCCACGCATCTACAAGGGTATCATGGGTCCTCCATGTAGAACTAACAAACATTTTCACTATAGAAAACATAACAAGCAAGCATGCAAACACATGTATACATGAAACGAAGGTATAATTCTCATGGGTCAGGCATCATCAAGTCATTAATGTCCCAATCTTGACTATCATAAGGGGACAGAGGAAGAGATGACAAGGGGACCACATTGAGAGCAGTACAAGGAGACACCCTTGGAATCGAATGCAAAGGATCAAGAGTAGGAGTAGAATCCTCTTGAGTATCTGTAGAGGCAATTGTCAATGATTGTGTGAAAATAGTGGACAATGATGGAATATCCTTAACAGACTCAAAGATACACTCTATAGGGGAGGAATCGTTAGTCATTGTCAAATACTGTACCAATGGTAGCTCATCGGTGTTGGCATAAATACGAGCACTGAGAGTCATAGGTGGAGGAACGTCCTCAACAACTGGAAGAAGTGATGCAGAAGGGCTAAGAGGTGGTGGGGATGACGACATGAGCTTTGGCTTGCAGAACGATGGTGTAGGGTAATGCTCAAGCTTGCATTTGGGTGGCAGATAGGCTATGCCAATGTCTATGGTGGCAGGGTGGAAGATATTTGGGAAGATTTGATGGCGGATGTGCTGAAATGGAACAAGAGCAATGAGAGGGGCATTAGAAAGTACGCTAACATTGGGGAGGTCTAAGGGCTCCGAGAAAGGTGGCATGTCAGGAATGGAAGGAAGAATGGGGTCCTTAGTAGAAGGAGCCAAGACTACTTGTACCCTTTTGGGGTGATGTTCGTCCATGTCCAACTGAGGAGAGGAGGGGGTCGGTGATGGGAGAGAATCAGGCTAGGAAGGAGGAGGCTGAGGCTCAGAGGGAGGGGTAAGATCAAGCGGCAACTCATGGAAGGTGGATGCTTAGGGAGAGATTGCATATTGACGATGCTTGCGATCTCTCGCAAGTTGATCGTGCTGAGTGCGAACTAGGGCCTCTACTAAAGGAGCCAAAGGGTCTTCCAACATGGGTTCCTTTGCATCTCCTGTCTCAGGGACACGAGGAGGAATAGAAGGAACCACCAAGGATTGGGAAACCATAAGGAGAAGGGAAGGATCCCGCAACATAGGCTGCTTTCCTCGCACTATTGAAGAAGTGAGAGGAACATGAGCAACCATCGAAGGCTAAGGAACCATGGGAACACGAGGTAGATGAGGCGGTACTTGTTGTTGACCTAAGGGCCTCGAGTATGAGGTTGGAGGTGACACTTCCGAGTACAGGCCAGCCACACGGGGATGAGGAGGTGCGCTTTGCACGGGTTGCTTTCCTTTAACTGCCAATGCGGCAATAGAAGGAATAGGAGCAACCTTTGAAGGTGGAGAGACCAAGGAGAAGCAGTCACAGAAGACAAAGAAGAAGGGCTGACAGACAACTACACAATCTGACTAGCTTTAAACTTTTGGTACGACAAGAACAAAGTCATTGCATGGTTACAGGCTTTGTCGGGGTTAACCAAAAGTAGTCTAAAGAGAAGTTACCACGCATGGCAAGAGGCTGAAATTTGCTGTGGTAGATTGTGTGCACTACTCTGTCGTGTGGGAACTTTAAACACTTGTGAACTATAGAAGGGACCACTCTCATAGAAGTGAGCCATGGATGGCCCAACTTCAAATAGAAGTGGTCTGAGGTAGGAATGATCGAAAAAGGAATGTCTAGGGTCTTTGGTCCAATCTGGACAGAAAGGGTGAGCAAACCCATGGTAGGACGAGACATCCCATTAGGGGATCGTATGTAGACCTTCAATTTCTCATACACATCTTTATACAATTCATATATGTATAGGTATTCCTCCGTGATAACATTTACCATGCATACGGGGTCAATTAAAAGACCCCTTACAGGTTTTCCATTGACTTCGATGGCTATGTAGAGAGGACCATCATATACATGCATAGGCACATTGATGGGGGAGAAAGAAATGATAGGTTTGGGAACAAGATGCTCTCGAGTAGGGTGAGGGCGAACATCCACCACCCCTACCATTTTGGCAAAGGAAGAAGAGGAAACACTAGCGATCTTATCTAGCACCATGGATGAAGACAAAAGGTCAATGAAATTGGATGAATGACAAGGCAAGGAATTTGTGTAGATATGCAGGTTTTGGTTGGGCGGAGCAAAATATCTATTCCCTTTTTCATTAACACCAGCTACCTGGATAACGTTATGATCGATGTAGTCTTGAACAATATGTTTAAGACGTAAACACCTCTCAATATATGCCTAGGAACATAGTGAAACTGACAAAAGGCCTTCGGGTCATAAGAAGGCGGTAAAGGTTTGCGAGTGTCCAAGGGGCGGATAGGTGAAAACTACACCAAATTATTATTCAAGAGTTGTTGCAAGATAGAATATAGAGACTCTTTAAGATGAGTGAATTTGTGATTTTTTTGTGGTTTTGGAGAAGAGAGGGCTAGAGCAACCTGTGAAGTTGTTGCAGCCATTGCATTAATTTTGAAGAATTTTTTATTCTTTTTATAACTATTGAATGAAGAGAGGCATTGAATTGCCTATAACAGGACCCAATGAGGTGGGGACCTCGAATTGGTTGACTAACTGTTGGTAATCATAGAGTACCATGCATAAGTGTGCAAAAGATGGATATTTCATCAACAAACTCTTATCCTTGATTAGAGGTTGTAGGTTTCCAATGAAAACTTGCTACATATCTGAATCTGACAATGCATAAGGTATTTGCAAGAATAATGCTTGATATCTATAGATGAAATCAATAACCTTCTCGTTTACTCCCTAAAGACAATGGACGACGTTAGTGAAGGTGACCTATGACCCAATGTTGGCCTAGAAGTGTTGTAGGAATAGATTAACTAGCTACTCAAAAGAAGAAATAGAATGATCAAGAAGAGAGCAAAACCAATCCAACGTGATGTCTTTCAACTATCGTGGGAACAATTTTGCTAACAATGAATCCTAAAAGATAAAGTCACTACACAAGGCAGTGAAGGTAGATACATGCATTTGGGGATCACCTTTCCCATAATACTTTTTAAAATGTGGTGCCTTGAAGCCTTGAGGGAATAAGGTAGTGAGGATGGCAAGCAATAATGGAATGCGCCTACAATAGTTGGGGAAGAGAGGCTATGCAGATGAAGTGGATAAAGAAGCAAGCTGCTATTGCAAGGAATCGACATTTTGGAGAAGTTGGTTAATGACAAGGTCGATAGTATGCATGGTTAGAAATAGGAGTAGAGGCAAGGGGAAGGGACATTTGTTGAGAGGCTCCAAGGACACCACTGGGAAAAGTAAATTGCAAGGGACACAACGGTGAAACAAACCCATATTGGTTTATGGAGTTCTCAATGAATCTAGACGAGCTAGCACCCACACTTCCTTGTTGTGTAGCACTTATAGCCATGTTTGAAGATGTGAATGTTTGTGTTTATAGCAGGATCATAAGAGAAGCTTGTAAAATTGAGTGCCAACCTAATTGGGATGTTAGGGGCATAAGAATATGCCATAGCAGCATGTCACAAGCTTCTATGAATGATATACTCTAAATTAGATGATTGGGTTGTGAAGCCTCACAACACAATGATATGTGATGGAGAAGTTTTTATTGTTGTCTTAAATGTTGGAAATAATGTATTTGAATGTTAAAGAGCATTAGGTTCACCAAAATGTAGAGGAAAAACTGCGCTTTGTCCAATAGGTATTAGCCAAAGGAATTTTTCTCTACAACTACACTCAGGACTATTTTAGTTTGCTATCTACTAGTTTTCAATAGACTAATGTTACCAATCCTTTTTTGTGCTAAAATATGTAAATGGAAACTATACTAAATGCTTGAATGATAAATAAATGCTGATAAAATACTGGAAATAATATATTGTAGACAAAATTTTAGAAATTTAGATACATAAAATAAAAGAAGAGATACAGAGAAACTTGGTATCAGATGGAACCCTTTTCCAGGGATGCCAACATGTCACGAGGACATCTGAGCCATATCAAACCTGCTTCACTTCCAGTCACCTGTTCAACACAACACCAGGTAAAATGCAACTCTAGCAGTCTCTAGTTGACAAAATGAACTTGTATCGAAAATAAATGAACAATATAACTTGGAATAAACAAAAGGAATGATAGAAATGAGACGGGTTCAAGGAAAGAGCTCGCAAAACCTGTGAATAGGAATGAAGCTTTTCACTCAAATTTGTGACCTGCAAAGGAAAGAGAATTTTGTTGGGGCTGCTTGGGAGCTTTCTTTCAGGTCAAGTCCCTATTTTGGTCTTTCGACCTCCATGGGTAACCAAGATGGAAAATATTGAAAATAAATATGTGCTACTAGTTTCGATGTGTGAATAGAATGTAATAACAATAGTGACAAGATATTTGTAAAAGTAAAACTAATCTGCTCAATCTAAAGAGTAAACTAGTGTGATAGCATGAAAGAAAGAAAGGAATGTCAGGTAACCCACTCAATGCAATCAAGCAAACAATGGATTACACTGCAATAGAGAAATAAAAAGAGGGTAAATGAAAACCAATGACCTGATTAATGAAGGTGCAAACTGCCCAGCTGAAGTAGAACAATCCAAAAAATAATGGTCTCAATAAAACCCCATGAAGTCACAAAACCCTCAAGAAACCTCACATTAGCATGTATGCAATATCACAGCCACATAGAATCCTTGAGAATGCCAAAATATTGCTATAGCTGAGCACAATAGGAGCAATAGTTCACCAAAAATCTTAAAAATTTGTAGAAGAGAGCCAAAGAATTCAATAAATTGCTTGAGAATAAGAAGATAGACTAAAAAATGTAGAATGGAGGGAGAAAATGGGAGAATAGGTCAAAGAAGGCCATTTTAGGAGGTGCAGAGGCGTTATAAAGAATCTTCAACGTTGTTGAAGCTGGCTAGTAACACCTAGAAACAATCACTTGACACCACATAGACACGGGATGCTAGTGCGACACATGAACGTCCGCACTAAGTGCTTGCGTCCAAGTGACTTTAGCTCCTAGTCACATGAAACACCTTAAGGATAGAGAGAAGAACAAGACATAAACAATTTTTTACAAAAAACAAGCACAAAGACCAACACAACACAAACACACATGTGTGGGTTAGGGAAAAAGGCTAAGGTAGAGCCAACATGATCCTAAGAACATATTAGGGGAATGGACATCGAAATGAGTGCAAAACGTAGCATGAAATTGCAAGGGTATGCAATTTTCAATGTTATAGCTTTGTGTTTTCATCTGTAGTTGAGTTGGATTGAGTATACATTTTAAAAATTTGTAACAAATTTAATTTTCTTTCCCCTTTAAATATTGGATTTGCTCTATTCTTCTACAATTGTAGTTACAATTGTGGTGTTAATTTGTTTTTAATGTTTTTTCAGGGGTCTAGTTGTCCTTTTACATGACTATAATGAATACAGATAAGCATGAGTTTTACTTTTTTTTTTGGTTCCGTAAGGGGTAATACTTATATTAATATAAACAAAAAAATACATGAGAGATTGCCAGTCTGGCATACTGTTAGATTGTAGGGGCCAGAGGCCTATTGACCAAGCTTACCGCCCTAACCCAGCCTTCCCAAACCATACCACGTAGGGTCCAAAAAGTAAATTATCCAGCCACACAAGGCCAATTCTGACAAAAACCATTGTGAACGGCCACGTAGGGCCTTCCCAAACCCTGCCCTAAAACTATACAAAATGGGATTCAATCCCTTCATCAACCATACCAAGAGAGAGGACTAAATTCTGATCTATACATTGATAATTAACACCAAAGGACATATACCATGATATTGAGAACGCAGGGAACTAACTATAAGACCATCTCAAACCAATTCTACATAAAGCCTAGATTGTGAGCATAGGCTTGAAATTCAAGAACCTAGTTGAACTGTCCACCCACTGGCTCCAATTGCAACAATTTCTTAAGAAATCTCACACCAACACCTACCTGCTCTCTATGTTCTAAAAGAGTCAGTCCTTTGAGATCAAGCAAGAAGGGGTAAAGCTTAATAACCTCGCCGAGATCCTGTAAAAGAGGGAAGTCTCTTGGCTGTGGAACACCTAGCCCAGGCGACGTTGCATTGATAACATCCTTCAACCCAATAATCAAATCATCTTTAAAAAGCTTTCTTACCAGTAGCTCAGAGACGTCCTTGGGAGTGCCAGTATCTAGAACCGCCGCCAAGAAATGCGAAACAATGATGGAATCAACCCTATAGAACTCACCTTCCTCCAAGAATCCTCTGCCTAAAACTACCTTCACCGCGGCCACGATTATACCATTGTTGATTCACAGGACTCATTTCAGCCTCTGGTATGTGACCCTTCCTTTAAATGCCATCTTCCTAATAGAGCTTTCCAGTTGGATGGGTGTATCCACCTTAAAATTCACAAGCCCTTCTACTACAACTCGAACCACAAACCTTGAACCTCCCGCCATGATACCAATTAGCAAAGAAAAGAAAACTGTTCTTCACCTATAAATGTGCTAATGAGAGCCAAGGAATAATGAAACCCACATTAAAACCGATCGTGCCCCGGTAAATGCCAGGATGTTTCTAGATTTCAGGCCATTTCCCTAACACCATTGTATCCAAAAATGATTGCCTGCATGTCGTGAAAGGACTTTCCAGCTCCAAACTTAAACACAAGCGTGTCTTGCTATCACCCGAGAGTGGCAAATTCAATTTGATTTGACACTTCCGACATCACTCTTCCTACGATCTCCATGAAGCCTAAGACCAGTGATATGTCTTCCACCGTGTCATTCTATTATCTGACTCACCCAAACCCCAGACTTTCCACACCCTTATGTGTGGAAAGTCGCCCGCCCTTCCACCCACGACATGAGTTTCACTTTTAACATGCTATTAATGTTCAATTTTTTTGGGCATAAATGCAACTTATATCTCCCCCTTTTTAAGTAGTGATTGTTGGTTGTGTTTTTGTTGGGGTTTAACTTATTCACTCAAATTTAATATGAGTGCAAAAAATTCAGAACAAAAGTTGATCATCTAGCAATATTTGGTTTTATGCATGTCTAGATCATAGCTACTACCTATTTGTTGGTGCTAGATGGCAACAATACTATCTTGTATTTGGAGGATGGTTTGTATGCATAGAGCATAGCAAGTCTGCTTAAGTTTGATGAAGCCAAATGGATTTTGATAATATATCTTTTGTTTAACTTATAAACTTCTATTTTATCTTCTATTGACTTGTAGAATTTTAGTAGATCGATAATCTCAATTTGAAATAATCCAATAGAAGGCTGGTAATGGTAGAAAGTTGATATATTGTGCAATGTTAAACAAAACAAAACAAAACTTCCCTAACAATTTTTGGCAAGAACTTGGTTGCACTACTACTCTTATTAAATTAAGGGGTTTCATACTATGCAATAATTATCAAGTGATTGCATTTATTTATTTATTTTAATTTAAAAGATGATATTATTGAAATGGAAAATAAATAGCTCTTTTTAAAATGATTTTATGGTAAATAAATAAGTAATAATTAAATCTACATTTGGAACTGAGACATAAATAATAAAGAACCCTTTTTAAAATTATTTTAGGATACATAATTAAGCAACAATCAAATTTACTCTAGGATTTTATGAGCTGAAATAATAAATTGAAAATAGATAAGTATACTTTTTGAAATGACATATGGATTAGGGTTCCTTAACTCTAGGTGTTGTTTGACGGCATTAGATTACAAACAATTGCTCAATGATCCAAATGGGGTTATGATATCAAATCTAGGATTTTGGTGTTTTGATAGACAATAAATTGAACTCAGCATCGGTTTAGGGAAAAAAATTGGTGTACATTTAATCTTAGTATGCATTACTGACCTTCTGTGTGTGAAATCAACTTGTTGGGTTTGGTGATCTAGAAACTACTTTTCCTTGCTTTTTTAATAATTGAATTTACAATAAGTGGTAGTGTTCACAAACACCTTTAAGGAGCTTGCTATGAGGGTCGAGATGTTAAACCTCGAAGTGTATTGATTCAATGGCTTGTGAATAATGATCAAAGATAGCAAACAACCATGCAATATGCCCTATCTGTCTAAGATGTGTAGAGTTGAAAATTATACTTTACAATCTCTACTATGTATTGCACCCATTTTGGTGTCCACACCCATAGAATGTTTTAGATTTTTTTTAAGTCAATTCTTTAGCCTTTTATCAAAAATCAAGATGTCATGTGCACAATATTCTTAGTTTCTATTTTTGTGTATTCCTCTTTGTTAGAACACACAAATATACTGAGAAGGCACGGGGGGGGTTGAATCAGTATATATCAAATTTAACTTCAAAACCTACCACAACATCAATATATTTACCGCATCAATAAAGCATCAAAAGAACTATGCCAAATACAAACACATCCAAACATATACACAAGAGGACACAAGATTTATGTGGAAATCCAGAAGGGAAAAACCATGGTGAGAAAAGCTGCTTGGGTCTACTACCTAAATCCAGCCTCACAAAAGAATGTTGAATTAAAAATATTTTGTAGGCACCAACCCACAAGAATTTCAACCCACAAGGACACCAATCCCCTTAAACTGAGCACCAACCCAGCCACTGAGCACCAACTCAGATTGTGAAGCACCAACTTCAAACAAATGAAAACATCAAGTTTATTGCGCTATTCAATTATGCAACATCACACACTTCTCAACTCTTATGTTCTACAATAAAAATAAAGTAATATGCCCATGTAGACATGGATACATACTATGCACATTCCAGATTATCTTCTATTCATGCCCTTCACACACTATCCATACAAAAGTACTGCTCACTGCTTACTGCGTTTTCCCCTTTTTTAAAAAATTCCACACCTTATAAAAATAAGACCGACTATATATATCTATCTCATCACAATATTAACATCACCATGTCAGCTTAGAACCACTTAATGCATCTCTCGAAGACAACTCATGTTGGCCATCAATCCTTAATTCAAGATAACATGCAACGTGTAGTCAGCTCGACTCCAATCATATGCGTCGGCTACAAGGTGGCGCATAACTCTATCCCACATGAAACGTGTAATCGGCCTTGCATATACACTTTGATCCAAAATTAAATGCAGTAATGTAGGAATGAAATATCATTATGCGCTTCACATCATAAGCTCTACATGGCCCAATTTTCTTTCGCACAAACTTAGTTCTTGGCACACAATCCCAAATTGTTGGCGCAAACTCCTAGACTTCCATACAACTGTGCATTATGCAACCAAGTAACATAGTCTTCATTTTGATGTTTTCAAGTATTAACGCAGTAGCTCACATATCGTGAATCTTGGATCTAGCATAGATTTTGAGCTACTTTACTTATCTTTCAAACTGTGAGACTAGAAACTTAATTGTGGTGGAATGCAATAGTCTCCAATGATATATTCTACTGAACAATCAATTTTCATGTAAACCAGTAATATAGTCTTCATTTTGTTACCTCTAGATTTCTTATTTGTATTGCAAATCTTTTGACACGTGAGTACAACATACTTCTTACCTGGATCATCTTATCTTCCAAAGCGCAAGACAAAACAACCAATTGCGGTAGAATGTGATACCAAAAACAATGAGAGTCTAACACCGCTTCTGAGCCACAACCCTTAGAAATCTACCACAAACATTTCCAAATTTTTGCAAATGTAGTAAGCATTCAAGAATAGTTGAATCCGGTATGAATTCTCCCAACAATCAATGATAATGAATTTCATCTTGACACCAGCGACAACATTTGCAACAATCACCCTCTTTGTCATTGATGGCAACACTTTATAGAAATAACTTGTGAAAGGAATACAACATGAACATAGTTCTCCCTCTGACTGTAATACTCCCCCTTGCACTACTCTTCCACCTTTGACATCAATGGCAAAGATGATGATCTCCCCCTTACATTACTTCTTCCCTTAGGGGCATCTCTTCCATTTTGCAACTCTGAGATACTCTAGGGATTAAGAATAGATCTTTGAGATGCTCCCCTTGGACACATGCTTTATCTATTCAACTTAAACATGAGAAGGAGCCATCACTCCTAGCTTCTACCTGAGATACTCAAAAGTCTCCTTAGGAAGGGTTTTTGTAAAAATATCTACAATCTGCTCCTTTGTTGCCACATAATCCAACCTAACTTCCTAATCTACAAGTTTCTCTCTCAGAAAATTATATTTGATTGAGATATGCTTTGTTTTTTAATGCATTACAGGATTCTTTGAGGTATTGATTGCACTTGTGTTATCACACAAAATAGAGATAGGCTAATTATACTCAACTTGTATGTCCTTCAAGGTTTGCTTCATCCATGGCACTTGAAACATGACACTGCAACAATGTATTCTGCCTCTGTTGTTGATAATGACACTGAATCTTGGTTCTTGCTTAGCCATAACACTAGTTTGTCTCTAAGAAAGAATGCTCCACCACTAGTGTTTTTTTTGTCATCAATACTTCCTGCCCAATCAACATTTGTATATGCAGTTAGAGTGAAATCATCACTCCTAGGATACCACATACCATAGTCCATAGAGCTTTTCAGGTATCTGAAAATCCTCTTCACAACCTTTACATGTGTCTCCTTAGGTGTTGTTTGAAATCTTGCCACCATACATACTACTTGTATAATGTTAGGTCTAGATGTAGTTAGATACACCAAGCTACCAATCATGGATCTGTACATAGTCTTATCTGCTTGAGGTGATTCATATTCTTTGATCAACTTACATCCTATCACCATAGGTGTACTAACTAGCTTGCAGTCTTCCATTCCAAACTTCTTCAACATCTCCTTGACATACTTGGTTTGTGAAATGAAAATGCCTTTATTAGACTGAGCAATTTGCAAACCAAGGAAAAATGATAACTCACCAAGCATAGACATTTCAAATTCTTTTTGCATTTCTTCTACAAATTCCTTGCACATTTTGTCATCACTTCCTCCAAAAATAATGTCATCAACATAGACAACAATAATCAACATATGATTACCTTATGTTTTAATGTACAAGTTACTATCTACAATACCTTTCTTAAAACCTTGTTGTTGTAGATACTTGTCCAGCCTTGAATACCAAGCCCTAGGAACTTGTTTGAGTCCATATAGTGCTTTTTTCAATTTGCAAACAAGGTCCTAATTTTTTGTCAACTAAAAATCTTCAGGTTGTTCTATATACACTTCTTCAAGATTTCCATTAAGAAATGCAGATTTGACATCCATCTGATATACCTTGAAATTCTTGTAAACTGAAAATGCCAAGAACATCCTAATTGCCTCTAATATTGTCACAGGGGAAAAAGTTTCTTCAAAGTCTATACCTTCTACCTAAGCATATCCTATGCAGACTAGTCTTGCCTTATTTCTAATTACCTATCCATCCTCATTTAGTTTATTCCCGAACACCCATTTTGTGCCAATGACATTCTTGTCTGTAGGTCTTGGGACAAGTTCCCAAGTTTCATTCATCTCAATCTGATTTAGCTCTTCTTGCATTGCATCAATCCAAATTTCATCCTTGCTAGCTTCTACAAAACTTTTAGGCTTAGTTCTAGACAATAGAGAAAAATTCACTTGTTCTTTCATATTTGCCAATCTTCTTCTTGTCAGAACACCATCATCCTTGTTTCCAAGAATCTAATTTTTAGAATGATTTCTTTGAAGATATTTTGCAGGTGTCTTTGGGTTTTCCTTTTCTAATTCCACTTCTGCAACTTCATCTTCTTATTCAGTGCAAACCGATTCATCTGAGTAGTTGTCTTCTTTGTCATATGTTGGGGAATGTAGATCTTCATTAATCCTAACATTTACACTTTCAACTATCTTCTATAGTCTCTTATTGTAGCATCTATATGCATTGCTTCTTGTAGAGTAGCCAAGAAAAATTCCTTCATCAGACCTTGAGTCAAACTTACCCAAGTTATCTTCATCTCTTCTGATATAACATCTACTTCCAAATATTCTGAAATACTTGACAGATGCAGGTCTGCCTTTCCACAATTCATATGGAGTCTTTGTATCATTCACTCTTATTTGTCCTCTGTTAAGAATGTAGACAACAGTATGGACCACTTCTTTCCAATACACATTAGGTAGCATAGCTTCATTCAACATTGTTCTTTCCATCTCTTGAACTATTTTGTTCTTCCTTTTAACTACTCCATTTTGTTGAGTCCTTGTAGCAGAATATTGTCTCCTTATTCCATGCTTTTCATAGAATTCTTCAAAACCATTAGAAGTAAATTCTCTACCTCTATCAGACCTCAGACACTTTATTTTAGAACCCATTTCATTTTCAACCAAGGATTTGAAAATCTTAAACCTCTCAAAAGCTTCAAATTTTTCTTTTAAGAAAGTAACCCAAGTCATTCTAGAAAAATCATCAATGAGCAACATGAAATAACTTTCACCTTGTAGACTTCTTGTCTTTGTAGGTCCACAAAGGTCTATATGAATCAACTCCAAAGGCCTTGTGGGTGAATACTCCTTTGTCTTGAATCTTGTCCTCGTTTGCTTTCCTTGTTGACATTCTTTGTAGAAAGTGCTTGAAGGCTTTGCAATCTTAGGCATATCTCTCACAACATGCGTGAAACTAATCTTCACCAGATGATCAAAATTGATATGACCCATCCTTTTATGCCATAGCCAACTCTCATCTATCTATCCTAAAAGACAGTTTCTTCCTTTGATCTCATTGAGATTATACAGGTTATTTTTAGTCCTACTTGCCTCTGCAACAAGATTTCCAGTGCTTGATTTTCTGATCTCACATCCTTGATCATGAAAGATAAGGTCGTAACCCTTGTCACACATCTGACTCACACTTAATAGGTTATGCTTTAGGCCTTCAACATATAGAACATCTTCTGTCTTTCTCTTCCCATCAATACTTAGGGTGTCTTTTCCACAAATTTTTGCAGATGTATTATCACCAAACTTAACTGAACCACCATTCCACTTTATCAAGCTGATGAAATTGCTTCTATCTGTAGTCATGTGGCTAGAAAACCCATTGTCAATCAACCATGGATTTCCTTGACCTTGAGCATGGAATGCAATTTGAACAATCATTGATTTCTCAGACTCCCGATCTCCTTTCTTCATTTTCCATTCCTTCTTAGGTTCATTGTCCTAATTAGTAGGAATGTCCACTTTCTTTTCTTGCTTAGAAGGAACATCCACTTTACTTTTTTATTTAGGAAGCTTCACAAAGCCACTTCTATAAAATCTTGCTATACACCCAAAGTTATTACACATGTAGCATATGACATTGAAATCAACCAAAGGTGCAAATGGATTCTTGCTCACAAAAGTATTTCTTTTTGCACTAGCTTTACAATCAATAGCCTTATGGCCATATTGATTACAAAAGAAACAGTAACTAGAGAATGGGTAATTGAACCTGATTATGTAAGCTTGCCTTGTCAGAGTTGGCCCTCTGAGTCTTCTCTTTTGATTAATAAATTTGTCAAATCCATTTTATTCTTCTTCTTTCTTGTCTTTAGTTTTCTTAGGGGATTTTGTATTTGCTTTAGACTTGTCAGTATTTGTCTTCTTAGGGGGTGTAGTAGATTTTGCATTCATATCATCATATCCCAAGCCAGACTTGATAAAGCATGCCCTTTGACTGTCTATTATTTTATCAAGCGTCTCTGTACTTTTTCCAAGCTTCAGACTTTTGTTTAACTGAAAATTCATTTTCTATTGTTCCTTCTTCAGAGACATGACTTTGGCTTCAAGCTTCAGACATTCCTCTGATTTTGCTTCTAGTTCAGATCTCACTACTTCTGTAATTTTCTTTCTTTCTTCTACTTGAACTTTCATATTTACAATCATCTCCTCATATTCCTCAAGTTCTATTTTTTGCTTATGATTTTCTTTCCTCACAGATTTTAGATCATCTAGGGTAGAGATGAGTTCTTCTAAATGTATCTCGCATTCTTCTTCATCAAGATCTAGCATTTCTTCACCATCTTCTACAGGGTTGTCTTCATTTTCTAAAAACTCCATTGCCATAAACATGGCTTATTCTCTATCACTTTTAGATGAATCATGATTACATTCTTTTGATGAATTATTGTTCTCTTTTGAATAGAGGCTCTTCTTATGCTTGTGAAAATTCTTCTTTTTGTACTCCTTATGACTCTTATGCTGATCACTATTTTCACTTTCTTCAAAGGGACATTTAAATGCATAGTGACCTACTTTACCATAGTTAAAACATTTGAAAGGTAACTTGCCTTGGTACTTGCCAAAGCCCTTCTTCAACCTTCTCACAAAGTTGGCTTCCTCATCATCCAACCCATTTCTTGGATCAGATGCATCATTATTTTCTTTCTTGAATGCTTTGAAAGCAACTTCCTTCTTAGATGTCTCCTTACTCACATTCCTCATTTCATAAGCAATGAGAGATCCATACAAATCATTCATTGTGATCTCATTCAGATCTCTAGCTTCTTCAATAGTAGAAACTTTTGAATCATAGCTTTGGGGAAGTGATCTTAGAACCTTCTTCACAATTACTAGTTCTTTCATTTCTTCACCAAGTCTTTTGATAGCATTGATATTTTCATCCACCTGGAGTAGATAGTCAACAATGTTTTCTTCTTCCTTCATCTTCAGACTTTCAAACTAGCCTTTGTATGTCTGTAGCTTAGCTTGTTTTACCTTATCATCTCCTTCATAAATGCTATGAAGTTTTTTCCAGATATCTTTAGCTGACTTGCAGTGCATCACATTAACAAATTCAGTGTTTGTCAAACCACATAGAATTGCATTCTTAGCTTTAGCATTGTTTTCACATTCTTTCTTACCAGTTTGGTCTGTTGGAGGAGTTGTAGGAATAGTGTAACCATCCACTACAGATTTCCATACATCAAGCCCTAATGAGGTTAGATAGGCTTCCATCCTTATACTCTAGAATGCATAGTTTATTCCATCAAGTAGTGGAGCCCTACTTGAGTGAGATCCTTCTTGACCTGCCATGTGTTCCAATCCAAGATCTTCCTTTAGCTATTAGGCTATACCGAGGAACTTGGATCTGATACTAGTTGTTAGAACACATAGATATACTGAGGGGGGTGAATCAATATATACCAAATTTAACTTCAAAACCTACTGCAACATCAATATCTTTACTGCATCAATAAAGCATAAAAAGAACTATGCAAAATACAAACACATCCACACATATACACAAGAGGATACAAGATTTATGTGGAAACCTAGAAGGGAAAAACCATGGTGAGAAAAGCTGCTTGGGTCTACTACCCAAATCCAGTCTCAAAAGAATGTTGAACTACAAATATTTTGTAGGCACCAACCCACGTGAATTTCAACCTAGGAGGACACCAATCCCCTTTATTGATTTGCAGGCACCAACCTACAGGAGACTCCAATCCCCTTAAACAGAGCACCAACCTAGCCACTGAGCACCAACTCAGATTGTGAAGCATCAACTTCAAAGAGATGAAAAAACATCAAGTTTATGCCGCTATTCAATTATGAAACATCGCCAACTTCTAAACTCTAAGAAGTCTTTTGCTCGAAGGTCAAGAAGGATTAGAAGTCTTGTGTATCCTTGCTGATATAGTTCATAACAACATTCTATCTGCATCTAGTTGCGCTAAAATTGTGACTAATGCCACTTCTTCTAAATAAATAGGGACTCAAGTGTCGGCACCCATACCAACACTCCCTATTCCTACATACACTTCTACTATTCTCACCACTAGTACACATCTAAGTAATAGTGCTACCACATGTGTTGGGTTATCTACTGGGAATCCTATTCATCATTATAATGTGATTCCATATAATTACACATATTCCACACCTAATGTTACTCCACCTACATCTAAACCTTCTATCACTTTCCAAAATGCTACTCATACATTGACAACTAGTCCTTCTGATTCATTCCGATCTCTACTTGGTTCATCTTCCAACCCTATCATAAACCGATTGTTGCAAAATATGACACACAAGACACATGGAATCATTAAGGATTACATGATAAGACAATACATCAAACAAAAACAAACATAGAAACAAACACATAAGGCACATGACACTAATGCTAGCTTGCTCGGTTGCTAGGGGTCATGTGAAAAGAAGTGCCTTCATGGATCACACACTAGTAAGGACTGCCGAATTACTAGGTGACCATGACAAGTCACATGAAGCACATGGCTAGCAAACTTTTTTGTACTAGGTGGCTCATGGACCAAAAGGAAACATCGCGGGCTAGTGAGGACCGCTGAATCACTAAGTGAGTTCCATGCCAACTATAATAAACAAGTATGTAACCAAAAGGAGCATAACGCGATGTATGCCCCCACCTTGAAGTAATTGCTAACTCCTATCAGGGAGAAATTGCTTTAAGGTAGAATAAACCACAAGATAGACATGAGAGCTTTCCGGAAGCACATGCCCATAAGATATGTGTTCCTGAAAACTACATCACAACAAGGGGTTTCTCCCACAAAAGGCAAACTGAGGCAATGCTATGAGCATGATACACAATGGCTTATGTAGTCATGGTATGACATTGAGCATATCAACAAGGTGCCACATAAATCAAAAACATATAAGTAAAGAGAAATAACACAAAGGGATCTACCTAACTGGCATCAGTATATGAATGGGTATATAATAGGAGATATTTCGAGACTATATATATTTGGAACTGTCATCATCCACCAATTGGTAGAACTGCAGAGATAAAGGGAGAAATAACACATAAAACCAAATAAAAATCCTTTAGGTTAAGAAGGGAGAATGCCAAAGAATCCTACACCTTGCATTGTCCCCAAAGGACACGACAACAATGCAAATTATGATATATAGAAGAATGATTATACAAATAGAGAGAATATCACAATAGATTTCAGTCCCTTTGTATCCTTGCACCTACAAGGGTGTTAAGGGTCTATTGGTTTTTCCCCAGACTGGATGCTTACTCCCAGATTTCCCTACAAGGTAGCCATCAATGATCAACAGGATCTCTGGGCCAGGGGCCAACAGTGTAGGAGATAGACTCTATATTTTATCTCCTCTTCTTTTTTAGGCTCTGCAAAACCTAGGGGGTATTCCCTACTCAACATCCATGAGGATATGCATACAAAGGCTGGGATGCTGACAGAAAGTAGATAAGTCCTCCTGTAAGTAGACCAAAACTGTAAGATAAGAGGAAAGGGGCTATCTTTGGGCCTATTTGCAGTTGTAGACAGAGGACTTGGATCCTAAAACTAATTCTACTGTCCTAATGGTTGTTTTGGAGTTTTGATTTTGATTTTATATTTGGATGCAAAGCTGGACATGGTATGTAACACTAACACGAAGCAAGACTGGTGCCTATCCAGGGCCTGGAGTTAGTAGACATACACTTGTGAATGATATGCATGAACAACTAAAACTGGATTTCAGGGGGATACATATGATACCTGCCTTACAGATATCTCCCAATACAAAGTGTTAGGCTATCTATACTTATGGCATCCCTATTGCAGTATATCCTTCCCAATATTCAATCTGAGAACAATTTAATCTACCCCTTGAGCAGAAGTTAAGAGATCAAACATTCAACACAAGAATTCTATGTTCTAGAATCCTAGACATTCCTTAAATATCTAGACTCAGAAGAAAGACACATGCAACACTGGAGACATAATTAATAAAACACATGCAAACATAGCATTACTCATATAGGATTAACCATGAAATCAGTGGATTCATGCAAAAACATACAACAGGAGATACATAAACTCACAAGTTTTGTTGCACAGAGCAACCAAATCAGCTGTATTGCATTACAGAGCCAAGAATGTTCAACTTTCAACAACCCCCAAAAATGAATAACACTTCCTGCTTAAAACAACCAAAGAAGCGTACTCAACATTAATTACATGGTGGACATAAAAAAATGTCAGATACAGATCCCACAAAGGAATGGCGCTCAAAATTTATTGCTGCAACAGACAAGAGAGACCTCGAGCCCTGCGCTGCCATCTGGGAGTCTTCATTCACAATCGGGCAGCCTGATCGCACGTACCATAACCCATACCCCTGCACTGTCGCCATTGATGGCTCAACCACCCGCGGCCTACTTGAAAACTGTCGTAGCATTCAAACAGAAGCTTCCCGCCAAAATGTGTTTCATCGCAAGTTCAAATTATGCAGGGAGATTAATCCCACATGCATGCCACGGAGACTCCTTCAGCAGTTTATAAACGGGGCCTCATGCATAATAAGCGTTGGGTGCTTTTGCCACGCTCGACACACACTCCTCCAAAAGCCCATCGCCAAGACCCAAACCATCGGCCTACTCAAAAAACCTCTCACTGATCTCAATAGTCTCGCCGACAAACACTACACTCCCCTTCATCGGCCAGAGATATACCATAGGCCAAGCATTCCACAGTTCAACCGATGCACAAAGTCACACCAACAACACCTTCACTTCCCATCTCCATCGGTGAGACCTAGATCGTCGGCGCAACATCTCAAACCTACGCCGATATGCAATTTCGTGCCGATGAACATAATGCCCAAATCCTCATCGGCCTGAGTAACGATATCAGCAGAGGCCAAAACCCCTCTGCCGATAGCAATAGTCTCGCCAACAGTCCTCCTATCGCCAAGACACACTCTCCTGTCACCTCGAAATGCCAAACATCAACCTCACCATCGGCCAAACTTAGACCATCGACACAACTCAAAAAAAACTTCGGCTGAGATCAAAATCAGAAAGCTTTGAACTATTGAACCATTGAACCTTTGAGAAAAGGGTTCAAGCGGATGGTTCAATGCGGTGGTTCGACCATACCGATTGGATCATATAGATGAGCAAAGGATTCACTTACGAAAAATATGGAACCCAAGCCCATGAACCGTTGAACCATTGAACTTCGAGAAAAGGGTTCAAGCGGGTGGTTCAACGATACATCATTTACGCAAGGTAACTGCATGATATGACTCATTAGAAGAAAAATGAACCTTGAACCTTGAACCATTGAACCTTTGAGAAAAGGGTTCAAGTTCAAACCGAAAGTTCGAAGACACAATCGGAGCACTCAAAAAATAAAACTTTTGCCGATGAACACTTGACTTACCCCCAGCGGCATGACCAACACCGTCAGAAAGACAATAAGCTCCCCTGTCGATAGGCAAAGTCTCAGCGATGGAAGAAGATATGACTGCTACCATCATGATCGCTAAGACAAAAACAAACTCATGCCGATGGAGAAAACATGAAGACCACCTCCTCAAGAACTAAGATGTAGACGCTGAAAAACACTGAGGAGGTGCCAAAACTTAGAACTTTTTTTGATCTTTTGGGAAGGTGCCTACATGAAAAATTGCTAAATTAACTGACAGTCAATTCAGGCACCAACAGGGTCATCCAAAGAGAGCTTAACAACAATAACAACAAAAACATCAAGCAACACATTACAGGGGAAAACAATCACATGCACTCATGAAAAAATAGAAATAAGGGGCCACACTTGCGAGTCAACCTAAATAAAATCATCCTCCTCCCAATCTTGCTCATCAAAAATTTGCAAAGATGGACACGATGCAAGAGGAACTATAACAAGTGTGGTGTAAGGAACAAGAGCCATACCTGTATCATTGTTATCTTCAGATTCTCTATCAGAATGTAGTACAATAGGTTCCATAGTAGCTTGTGAAGCTTTATCCTTCTCTAGAGGAGACAAAACACTAGTATATGTCTCTCTTCGCATTCATCGGTGATAAACACTTGCGAGGAGGGAGATTCTCCTCTCCTGGAGAAAGGTCAGCCATAACACGGCGACACTTATTTCTTTCTCTCGTAATTTTATTTCTCTTATCTTTATTTGTGATGTTTGTTAAGGGAACCATAGTATCTTCTAACGTGGATTCCTTTTCTTCCTTTTATTCAAAAACATTAGAAGAAATAGGAGGAACCACCAAAGGCTGGAAGACCATGGGCGAAGGGTTCCTCAATGCAGGCTGCTCTTCCTTCTCAACTTGTGAAATAGGTGAAAGTACATGAGCATCCTCAAGCAGTTGAGAAACCTCAAGAAATAACACACGTGCAATCGATTGATCTCCACTATTCTCTACGGAGGCAAGTGGGACAAAAGAAATGTTGCAATTACGAGGAGGTCTATTTTGTGCTTTACAGTTGCCTCATTGTCCTTGAAGGGATAGAGGAGGGGGAACCTCAACATACCTACCAGTCGCTTGGGGATGGGGAAGAACCTTCAATTCGATCTTAACTTCATTCACCACCTGTGGGATAGGGGGAACTACTGTCGTAGCCTTTGAAGATTGAGGAGGTTCTCAGTGATCACAAGGAGGTATGTTAGTAAGCAACAACTCTACAATTTTCTGTGCTTTAAATTTTTGATCTAACAAGAAGAATAAATCCTCTCTAGCTAGAACGACTCCAACTGGTTTTGGCGAGAAGTAGTCAAGTGTAAAGTGTCCATTCTGAGAAACAAAATAATACCAACTGTGATGTATAGCATGCACACATCCCTCAAATGGAAACTTTAAGCACTTGCAAACCATAGAGGGGACTGCCTTCATGGAGCGGAGCCACGGGTGGCCCAACTTCACATGAAATAAGTTTGATGTAGGAATGATGATAAAATTAACATCCAATGTTCTTGGCCCAACCGTAACTTCAAGAGTTAAGGCACCAAGAGTTGGAAGGATAGACCCATCATGTGCTCTAATCGCCATCTCTGATACGTCGTAGGTATCTTGATGTAAACCATGCATGTAGAGGAACTCTTTAGTTACTACATTTACCATGCAAATAGGATCGATCATAGCACCTCGAATGGGTTTATCAATGATTCAAATAGTGATGTAAAGAGGTCCATTAGGATATTCAATAGTAGCATCATGTGGAGTAAAAGTTATAGTAGGCTTAGGTTCTGCATGCTCTTTATGAGGGTGGGCATCTACCATACAAACATCACCTTCATAGTCTTGTTCTTGAGATAGATTCACAACATTAGATTCATGATGAGGTAATGGATTTGTATAAATTTGAAGATTTTGATTAGGTGGAGCCACTGATTTATTTCCTTTGTCATTGACACCAGCCACCTGGATGACATTTGAATCAATGAGGTCTTGAACTTCATGTTTAAGACGCATACATCTTTCAGTGTCATGGCCGACGGTGTGGTGGAATTGACAAAAGGCCTTCGAATCAAAGGAAGATGCTTGCATCTTACTTGGATTGAGAGGTCTAATAGGTGGAAGCTTGTTGAGATTATTGTTCATAAGTTGTGTCATTATAGAATATAGAGACTCCGATAATGGTGTAAAATGTCTTGTTTTTGGTTTCAATTTATACGGTGCGGGAGCAGGAGATGACGTTGTCGCCACATGTTTTCTTATGTTACTATCTAAAATTTCATTGATCTTGATGAAGTTTTTATTGTGTCTTTATTATGTCTTTCATGTGTTTTTCATGTATTCTTTATATCTTATGTGTATACTTCATCTCAAGCATGTATGCATTGTGTATGGTGTGTATTTTCTTTATGTATTGCATTTCTTCCTATGTATGCTTTTTAGTACTTCATGTATGTGATTTATGTTGCAATGCCTTGCATGTTTGAAAATCTCTTTGCTTATGTGTTTGCAACCTTAGAATCCTAAGCTTGGGAGCTACTAATAGTCCATAACTTGGCAGAATTCTTTGGCTTCTATGTTTTTGTGATTGAAATCTGTCTTTTCTTTCCACTAGTGTGAGTTCAGATGTAAGTTCATACCCACGCTAATGTGGGGGCTAAATGTTATGGAGTAAAATGAGTACACCAGCATTTTACACCTAGTTTAGCACCTGGTTAGACCTAAAATGTTACCTTTGTTAATCATGATCTATTTTAACACCTTTTTGAACACAAAATGATAAAATCTCAATCTTGATGAATAAACCTGATAGAATAAACTTAGGACTGGCCTAAGCCCATGGCATTAGACACTCCACAGAGTTTGTGGAGCTAAAGGACTAGGGCGCCTGAGCGCCCTAGTCCCGATGGGTCCTTTAGCCCCTCTCTTGTGGTGTTAGCTTAGAACACCTCCTTAGATTGTACATGTTGGCCCCATTTGGTTTTATTCATCGTTTGTGAGCAGGAATGCATATATAAAGGAGTTTTACAATTCATTTTACACTAAGAAGCCTAATGCAAAATTAGATTTTGCTCACATGTTTTGATCTTCTATGCTAAAGTGCTCTTCATGCTTGGAATTGCTAGCTACTTATGGATGTTATGAAGTTTGTTTGTAGGTCTTGAAGGAAGTTTCAAGCCTTCTCCATATCTCTCCTTGTTGGTGCATGATCTTGAACATCTATTCCAACTAAGGTTTCACATCTTGCGGTAATCTTCATCAATTTCATTCATAATTTCATCATATATTGCAGATCTAGCCTCTTCCCTCCTAGGGTACACACTCTTGGATCTAATCATTGTTGTAGTGGAGGTGGAAACACCAACACAGGGTTTGACTAAGGCAAGCCCCTATACACAACACAACATTTTCCTCTTTTCTTGTGTGTGCAGGTTGGAGATACAGGTTTTTGAAGACAAGATCCAGGAAGAAGAAAGGGCTTGCAGGTACAGGTCTGGTGAAACTCATAGATTCTACTAAACCCTAATGAGGGTCTAGGATGCCTGAGTGCCTTGGTCTTTTGGTGCCTCCAAGTCCGAATCCAAGTTCTGATCTACTTCCTGATCTCTGCTATACTTTTAGATTTTTGATATATGTTTCTGATAGTTAGTTATTAGAAGATTTTTGTCAAATAAGGTTTGGTCATTTGCCCTAGTTTTCTTGCTAGAACTTGATTGAATTTCATTGATGCTCCTCTATAAACAAAAGAACAAAACCCATGTAGTTTGGCTCTTCTCCATGGGTAGTAGCCAAACTCAGTTTGTGTTCTAATGTTTGGTAGAAGAGTTTTGACCTAGTTTAATTCCTTAGGCTAAGTCACTCTTTTCATCTTAAATAGAATCATCACCCTCTGAATGATGACAAGGATAGGAAGGAGGTGAATCCTCTAAATTGCTCTCAGCATCAGAAGTGGAGGTAGAAGACTCCTCATGATCAAGAATCTACTTAGGTGAATCTAACTCATCAGAAGATCTGTCAAGTAGTCCAAGTGACCCCAATGTCAAAGTAGAAGGAGGTGGAGAAATGATAGGAGTTGATCTTGAAGAGCCCTCCTCAAACTAAACACTCCTCTCAATGAACAACTCATGTGTAGTAGGGTGGATCAACTGATAACCATTCACACCATTAGGATAGCCTACAAATATGCATGGCCTACTCTGCAGATGCAAGGCCTTACATTTCTTTGTAGGAACGTGGGCCCATGCAGGAGAACCAAAAAATTGAAAGTACTTAACTATGGTTTCCAACCATTCCTAGTCTCAAAAGAAGTGACTCCCTTCAAGGCTTGATGAGGAACATGGTTCTAGATATAAGAAGCACAATTAATGTCCTCTGCCCAATACTATGGTGCAAGAGATCTGGAGTGAATCATGCAGTTCTCCATTTCCTTCAAGCACCTATTCTCCTGTACTGCCACACCATTTTGCTAAGGAGTGTATGGAATTGAATGTTGCAGATGAATCCCCTCTGAAGTACAAAACCAATCAAAAAGATGGTTGACATATTCACCACCATTATCAGTGCACAAAACTTTGATGGCTTTCCCGAATTGCTTCTCTACAAAAATTTTGAAGTCCTAAAAGTAATCAAATGCCTTAGACTTTTGTTTGAGAAAGTACACCCAAGTATATTGAGAAAAGTCATCAATGAAGGTTAGAACATATCTGGCCTTATTGAAGGATGGAAGAGGAAATGACCTAGCCAAATCACTGTGAACTAACTCTAGTATCTGTGAAGCTCTCCATGCCTTACCTTTGTCAATTTTTTCCTTAGGATGCTTACCAAGAATGCAACCTTGGAAAACACCACTTGAAAACTAAACTGAAGGTAACCTTGTGACCATGCTCTGCTAGTTGAGCTGCTGCAAGTAGTAGAAGTTAAGATGGCCAAACTGCTCGTGCCATAATCTACTCACATCATCTGAATGAGTGAGCAAAAGAGATGAAGGAGGATCAAGAACAAAGTGAGAAGACAAATATAATCGAGACTGATGATCTGCTCTCCCAACTGGAACTATAGAACCATTGTGCAACTCACAAATCTCCACTGAATTAGCAGTGAATTCAACCCACTTGCCTAAACCTATGTGAGTGATCTGATATATTGATAGAAGATTAGATGATAGTGAGGGAACACAAAGAAAATCATGGAATGTGCCATCCCCACATTAATAGACCCTCCCCACACATCTCAACAAGAGTGTCATCACCCATCAAAATAGAAGGCATGGTACACGGCTCCAAAGATGCAAGTTCTTCCTTAGATGAAGCCATGTGGTGTGAAGCACCCAAATCAAGAACCCAAGTGGATGGTTATGAAGCAACTACTACAAGGGCCTTGCCCTTTCCTTTTCCCTTGTTGTTATCCTTTGCCTTGTTTGACCCCTCATTAGAACTTTGTTTTATAGATTCAAGAACACTGATATTATTCTTCTCAAGAATGTGTGTCAAGTGATCAATTTGTTTCTTCAAATATTTATGTTCATCATGTCTGGGTCTTTTACAATAGGCACATTTGACCTTCTCTTTATTAGGCTTGTCGCCATTAGAAGATTGGGTCTCATTAGCTGCTTTTGGGGTAGCTTATTTCTGATCCTTCTTCTCCTTGATATTCTTATGTTTCTTATCCTTAGTGTTACTACTTTGTCCCTTCTGTTCTTTTGTGCCTTGGTTGGTAGCTAAGGCATGTGACTTAGAGGATTTAAGAGTACCCATCTGGATTAGCTTATCTTGCTCCCATGTGAGAGAGATAGCAAAGTCATCCAAAGATGGCAGGGTGAATTGAGTACCAAGTGCACCCTTAGTAGCATAGAAGGTAGAAACAAATGCATAACATTTTGAACTTAGCTTAGAGAGAATACTAAGAATCAGTTGTTCATCTTTCTTTTCAATTCCACACTTTTTTAACCGCAACCTTAGTGATTTCAATTTTGTGAAAATTTTTTGAATTGTGTTGAATTCACCTGGACTTAAACTAATTAGTTCATTTTACAGCATATGACCCCTCATTGAATCTTGTGTGCCAAATAGTGTTTCTAACTTTGTCCAAATTTCATTGGGTGAATTCAAAGACTCAATGTGAAAGAGCAAATCAGAAGAAACAGACAAACAAAATGTTCCATAGGACTCATCATATTTGTTAAACAACTTAGGCTTATCTTCATCTTTAGCAACTTTAGTTTCTAGTCCCATTGTTATCTTATGCAATCTAGCTTTCCTTAAGTAGATTGTCATGTGTGATTTCCACTCAAAGTAATTGTAAGGAGTTAATATGGGCACTGTTGTTTGATCCATGATGAAGAAATGTAAAAATGAAGTGTTGAAAAGAAGAGAACACACAGGACAACCCCTCTTTTTACTCAATCAAAGAACCCCCCAAGCAAAGATGATATGGCACATTATATTTAGTGCATTTACAATTGCCACTAGCAAGAAATACTTAGTGGACTTGATCTCAGTGCTTTACAAAATCCTCAACAAATAGGTGTATGTTGAAAGTACAATACTGGAATAAAACCAAGTGAAACTAATAACACCACTGCTATCTACTCGAAAAATCATCCACTTTCAAAACAGAAAGTACCTCAATCTGAGCTCGTATGTGAAAGTTATGAGTCTCTGAAGTTCCAAAAATAGGAACTATGCAGCATCACCTATGAGAATCTATAATTTCTAGAAAAATCGTGCACCAAAATCACAAACTGTCATCATCAATGCATAGAGCGTGAAAAATTAGCCCAAATAAAAAAATGTTTCTTAGGAATCGGAGCCAGAATGACCCATAACAAGGTCATGGAAGTTTGCCTTCAAATCTGAGATCGCCAACGGTGAGGGGTTAGATTTTCAAAACAATTTTTTTGCCAAAGTTAGCATAATTGCTTCCAGACTTGTAGGAACTGCCAAAAATAATCTTGCTAATTAATTTATAGAGCTGCTCTAAATGTAGAGGATGGCCAGATAAACTAGTTGTGGCTAGTTTGGAGTGACCATAAAAAATGCCGCCAACTGTGGCATAATCTTGAAAAATAGAGTTGACCAACTAAAAATAGCAGGCATGGATTCCAAGGTAGTGTTTAAAATAAAATTGAAGGCCTTATAGGCTGAACAACAGGTAGCGCACAAATCTCGAGGTGCAGGAGATGGCACAAGGGGTGAAACAAAAAACATTTAGGCCTTAAAGGTTGATTTGCATTTTTTAAATGGCGCAAAGGCCAAATTAAAAGACGGTTTGGGGGGGGTGAGGCGCCACACCCCAAACCCCAAGTTAGGGGTCTGCAGACCTTTGAACATGTCGCGACCTCTAAAGAGGGGCATGGGGCTCAAGGAGCTCCCACTCGCCTGTAGGTACAAGAGGGTACTCTACATACTGTGTAGGGGTACTACCCATATATATATATTGGCAGAGAAATTACACAAATCTATGTGCTTGGGAGGGGTGAAATGGCCTTCTGACAAAAAAATTTACTTCGGATGCTCTCGACACCATAAGTAGGCATGTAATATATCAAAATTCATTTGCGAGGCCTATTGGACGTAATGGAAAGGTCTATTTGGCCTAAAAAATGCTCCGATTGAAAATTGACTTCTAAATCTGAGCAAGAAACCCCCGTTCGTAACTTTATCACACGATCTCCAAATATGATGAAACAAAAGCCAATTTTGACTTTCTCAAGCCTCTTGGATGCATTGGAACAACCATAAATGCTACAAGTATAACCAGAATGCTGCAACCAACCAGATCTCGCAAAAAAAATTGCATACAAAATAAAGGGGTTAATGGGTTTTGTTAAATCCTTTCTAATTCTCCATATCACTAAAAAATGCAAGAGAAGAGCATACGAGATTTACAAGAACTCACAAAGAACTCACTCTCTCAATCAAGAATCTATGAACTTAAAACTCTCAAAACAATGCTCTAATACCATGTTAGAAATCTTGAACAAGATTGATAACCCAAAAACTTTATAAGAGAGATTCAAAGTTACATAAATTGAAATGCAAAATAGAAGAAAACCAACAATTTTGAGAGATGCAAATGTCGATGTGACAAAATTGCATTAAGAGATCAAAGCTTCGTACAAAAGAATGGTAGAGTAAATAGACAATGCATTCAAGATGAAAAATACACGCTAGGAGTTGAGTATAAATAGACTATGAGAGAGGGGAGAGGTGGCAAATACGATCAATGGGAAGAGTCCACCACAATAGCCTAAAATAGGCAAGTGTAACTTCCATGGAGGATGCCGACACCTTGCAGCCACTCACACTAATACTCAATTAACCCTAAGCAAGCTTAATGACATGTATAGGAAAAACCTATGAATATAGGAAAATAAGTAACCCAACTAGGAAAATAAAAACCTACACTAACAACTATGTTATAGGAGTTTGATCTAGAAATTCAGCCAATAAAATTATTTAAGAAGACAAGGTTTAAGTAAAGCCATAGTTGAGATAGATGTACAATTTATTTGTTAGGAGTACATAGAGAGCTCAAATATAGATGATGAATGGTATACAAATTTTGTATTTTACTCGCTAAACTCTGAGTGTTCTGATCACTTAAATGTAACTTAGAAAAGAGCTTTATGCTTCAAGAGTAGTCAGTTCATGATAAAATCAAGAATTTTGTATAGAATAAACCATGAATGAATTTATTTGAGATGTCTAATTAAAGAAGAAGTGACTCAAGTGTTAAAAGATGTTTATGGGAGGTTTGGCATAGGACATGGTTTAGGGATTGCTACACCACATCAAATTTTAAGAGCTAGTTCTTATTAGCCACATGTTTTCAAATATGCACATGCACATGTTAGGAGCTACCATATATGTCAAGTTTTATCTCATAAATAGAAGAACCTAGCCATGCCTCTACAACTTGTTATTGAGACCTTTGTCCATTTGCCTAGTGGGGCCTTGATTTCATTGGTGCTATTAACCCACATTCTTCTAGAGGTCATAGGTTCGTACTTATAGCTATAGATTATTGTACATGATGGACTAAGGCTCAGGCTTACAAGAACTATACCACTAATGCCATCATCAAGTTCCATGAAGAACATATCATAACCAAGTTTGGGATGCCTATTGCTATGATATGTGATAATGGCCATTCTATCTCTTCTTTTTAGATTATTGAATGGGCTTATGATAATAAGGTACTTCTCAAATACTCTTCTAATTACTATTATCAAGGTAATGGAGTAGCTAAATTGACTAATAAGAATTTGATTGATGTCCTTAAAAATCTTTTAGACAAGAATCCTAGAGATTGACATACTTAATTGAAAATTACTTTATAGGATGATAGAACTAAGATTAAGTCTACTTTAGGTACTTTTCCTTACTGAAAGGAAGCAAGGTATGTGGAAACGCTTCCTACACTGATCTACTGAGGAAAGACTTATGCAAATTTTTACTTCTATAGTTACAGATTAAGATGCACATTAACAGAAAGATAATAACAACTTCCAAATACAAACACAAAACTCACAACACAAGATATACATGGGGAAAACCCTTTCAGTTAAAAAACCCCACACTCCAAAGCCGCCCAATATATTATTCAGGAATTGAGAAGATTACAATATACTTGCAGAACAAGCTTTTATAGGAGTATATCCAACTAGAGATCCAGGAGGTAATTCGACATCTATAAGATTCTTACATACAACCTCCATCTCAAGTTCCTGATATATAGGAGATACAATACAATACACCACCAACGGTAATTACAAAACCATGAGCCAAAACCACTAAAAAGTGGTGCCCAAATTATCTCCAATCAAAGATGCCTTGTGATGTGCCAAACCACACACCAACATGTGTAACTCTCCCCTTTAGAGCTCTCTTATGTGTCCAACATGTTTTTACATTTCCCAATAACAAAAGGTCCAAATTCCGGAGGCCATAACTTTTGATCTGGGTGTCCGAATGACAAACTGTTTAATGCATCAGAAAGCTTGTGAAGAGATCTATCACCCTATAACCCACTATGCCTGTTATGACAATTTTTGAGACATTTAGAGAAGTTTCGATGCTGGTAATTGAGTTCAAAGACCTTTTCTAACAGTATAAAAAAATAGAAACTTTAATATCTCGTGATCCAGATATGATCTTGAGATAAAACCCACCCGAGATGTTCACTTAGCCGTTCCACACCTTCTGGTAAAAATTTTAGGTCAATCCAAGCTCAATCGAAGGACTTACTAAAAATAGTAAGTCTCGCTATTTTTAGCTCATTTGCAAACTTTTGGAAACTTTGAAAGTTCCAGACCATTATCCAAGATAAAGGGTATTCAAAAAGACCAAAACTGGGAAGAATAGTAATCTTTAGAAGTTGCAAGGTTGAAACACTTTTCTTAACATTCTCCCACTTATCGAACACCTTGCAAGAGAAAAGGGAGTATCAACACCATGATTTAATTGCTAGGGGTCGAGAGGCCCATAGACTTTGAACACCATTTGAACTTCTCCGTGCTCACAGGTTTTCTCAAGGAATCTGCAACATTCATCAAAGTTTCAACTTTTTCCATGTTTACCTTCCCATCCTCTACAATGTCACGAACAAAATGGTACTGGACATCAATATGCTTAGTTCTTGCATGGAAAGTAGGATTCTTCGCCAAACATATGGCACTCTGACTGTCACAACAAATAGTAATCTTCCCTACATCAAACCCAACATCACAACACAATCTCTTAATCCAAATGGTTTCTTTACAAGCATGCGTTGCTGCCATGTACTCAGCTTCAGTAGTGGATAAAGCAACCACAGGTTTCCGCTTATTCATCCAACTAATAGCACCACCAAACATAATGAACACATAAGCACTCGTGGATCTCCTGTTGTCAATGTCACCTACCCAATCTCAATCCACAAATCCACGAACATAGAGTGAATGCTGAGGTCCTGTAGGATAACCATGATAACATAAGGAATACTCAGAAGTACCTTGCAAATATCTGAAGACTCTCTTCACTACATCCCAATGTACCCGTCCAGGATTATCTATAAATCGACTAAGGACTCCCACTGCTTGGGCAATGTCTAGTCTTGTACAGACCATCGCATACATCAAACTACCAACCGCACTAGCATAAGGAACTTTGATCATATCCTCTATCTCAGAAGGAGACTTTGGACAATCTTCAATAGATAACTTTGTCCCCATTGTAAAAGGAACAGTCAAAGGTTTGCAATCTACCATGCTGAATCTCTCCAACACAGTGTTAACATACTTACTCTGGCCTAACCAAAGTTTTCTGTTTGCTCTATCTCTTCTGATCTCCATCCCCAGAATGTACCAAGCTGCCCCTAGATTTTTCATCTCAAACTGTGCTAACAACTAAGACTTCAAATTAGAAATCAAACTTTTACCATTCCCAACGAGTAACATATCATTGACATACAATGCAATAATGAGAATGCGATCATTATCAAACTTGTAATAAATACAATGATCTGATTTCGATCTCTAAAATCCAATACTCAACACAATGGCATCAAACTTTTGGTACCACATCCTAGGAGACTGTTTCAAACAATACAAAGATTTTTTTAACTTGCAAACCAAATTTTCTTTACCTTTCACCACGTAGTGCTCTGGCTGTGACATATAGATTTCCTCCTCCAAGTCACCATGAAGGAATGTTGTCTTCACATCCATCTGTTCCACTTCTAGATCATACATTGTTGCAAGAGATAATAGGAACCAAATAGATGTCAGCTTTGCAACGGTAGAGAAAATCTCACCATAGTCAATTCCCTCCACCTGAGAATACCCCTTCGCAACCAATCTAGCCTTATATTTCTCAACACTACCATCTACACCGAATTTCTTTTTGAACACCCATTTGCATCCAACAGGTTTTCATCCTTCAGGCAAAGGCACTAAGTCCCAAGTATTATTCTTTTCCAAGGAAGCCATCTCCTCTTCCATGACCTCCTTCCAGGAACCTGCATCTTTCATACCCATAGCCTCTTTCATAGTTCTAGGCTCATCAGTGTTAGAAATCAAAGCGAAAATACAACTAGAATCATGCAATGAATAACCAAACCTATCAGGTTGCTACCTTATCCACGTGGACCTCCTCAAATGTTGAGGTTGAGGTTCTTCATCTTCTTTTGAACTTTCAGAGCTACTAGAGCTCTCCTCATTATTAGGCCAATAGATGTTTTTGGTTCAACTTTCTCAAGGGTGGAAGGAAGTTGAACCACATCATCTTTCTTCTCTTCTTTCTCTGGCTGCAAGACAACAGAAGAAGGATTGAGCTCTCTAAAGATCATGCTTCTGCTATATAGAACTCTCTCAGCTACTAGATCCCAAAGCTTGTAGCCTTTCACACCGATACCATAATTGATGAAGATACACTTTACAACCTTGTTCTCCAACTTAGACCTCTTCTCCTTAGGCACATGTGCATATGCCTCACAACCAAATACTTGAATGTGTCTTAATGAAGGCTTTTTACCAGACCATACCTCCATGGTGTCTTATCAATGAGCGTTGATATAGGAGACCTATTAACCAGGTAACAAGCAGTAGCAACAGCTTCATCCCAGAACTTTTGTTTAAGACTAGCTCCACTTAGCATACTCCTTGCTCTCTCCATCAACGTTCTATTCATCCTCTCTGCAACTCCATTCTACTGAGGGGTATACGGAGTTGTCTTGTGCCTCTCAATCCCCTGTTCTTTACAGAACTTATCAAAATCTGTTGAAGAAAACTCAAACACTTAATCTTTCTATCCTTTTGATTCTCTACAAGAGCTTTGAACTCTTTGAATCTATTAAAGACTTAAGATTTACTTCTAAGGAAATACACCCATGTCCTTCTACTGTAGTCATCAATGAATGAAACAAAGTAAACAGATTTTGAAATCGAAGGAACATTAACAAGACCAAACACATTAGAATGAATCAAGTCCAACACCTCAGAAGATTTGTGAGAACTGGAATAAAACTAAACACAATTTTGTTTTCCATAAATGCAATGTTCACAGAAATTGAACTCAAGGTTACAATCATTCATACCCTCAACAAGATTTTTATTCTTTAGGGTCCTCAAACCCTTTTCACCAATGTGACCAAGCCTTTGGTGCCATAACATTGTCTTCTTAGCTGGAAGTTTCATCTCCATAGAATGAGCACCCTTAGGTACCCAGAAAGCACGACCATCAGAAGTAGATGCAATAGTCTTTTTCATTGCTGGTTCTAATGGTGAGGATGAAGAATCTGAAGCTCTCTTCTTTGTAACAGAGGCACTATTGCACTGAACTGGCATGCATGCATCAAGCTGAAATAGAGTGCCAATCCGAACACCCTTAGCCAACACCATAGATCCTCTAGTCATCTTGCATCCTCCATTCGAGAAAACAACCTACACACCCACATAATTCAATTTACTTATAGAAAGAAGGTTCCGTGTCAAACCAGGGATATGTTGAACACCATTGATTCCCTTTACTCATCCATCAGGGAATCGAATCAAGACTCTTCCACAACCAACAATATCCAGGTGAGAATCATCACCCAAGTACACCTTTCCACCATCGTATTCTTCATACTTTGAAAACCAACCCCGATGCGAGGTCATGTGAAAAGATGCACCAAAGTCAATAAGCCACACATCCTCAGATGCATGCGTTGCCAAGGCAATGACAAATGCTTCTCCTTCATCCTGAGAGGACTTGTTAGAATCTGAATCATAATTTTTCTTCTTTTTCTTTTTCTGCTCCTTGCACTCCTTGCAAAAGTGACTAGGTTTGCCGCTATTCCAACATAGGGCCTTGGACTTTTCGGGAGACTTAGATCTCCCATGGGATTTGGATCTTCCTTTTTCTTCCTTCTTCTTATCCTTTTTCTTTCCCTTCTCTTTAGATCTACCACGAACTGCAAGAGCCTCCTTAGTTGATTCAGAAGACTTTCTCCGCATCTCTTCAGATAACAGTGAAGAAACCACTTCATCCATCTTGAATGTGGTAGTGGTACTCCCAATGGCCATAACAAGGTGGTCCCACGAATCTAGTAAGGAATAAAGTAATGTCATACATCGATCCTCCTCCTCCTCCATCTTCACATCAACAGAAGTCAACTAGGCAACAAGCATATTGAATGTATTCAGGTGATCAGCGACAAATCCTCCATCTTCCATCCTCAAAGAATACAATTTCTTTTGCAGAATAACTTGTTCACCAGGGATTTAGCTTGATAAACATCTCCAAGCTTCTTCCAAAGTTCCTTTGCAGTCTTCTCTTCATGGATATTCAGGAGCACTGAATCAGCCAAACATAGTCTTATCAAACCCTTAGCTTTTCAATCTTTGAGATCCTAGTCTTCTTGAGACATTGCCATTGGTTTTGTACCAGATACAGCTTCCCATAAATCTTGGTCTACAAGCATGTCCTCCATTTTGAGTTTCCACAACTCAAAATTACTGCCATTAAACTTCTCTATCTCAAACCTCCCAGATGTGCTTGCCATCTCTTACCTGCAACAAAGATTTCAAAATCCTCTACACAAGCTCCCACTCAAATGAAGATCAGCTCAAAAAACCCTCTACCAAACAACTAGAACCAAAGGTGATCAGGCTCTGATACCAACTAAAAGGAAGCAAGGTATGCAAAAACTCTTCCTACACTGATCTACTAAGGAAAGACTTATGCAATTTTTTACTTTTACAGTTATGAATTAAGATGCACATTAACAGAAAGATAATAACAACTTCCAAATGTAAACACAAAACTCACAACACAAGATATATGTGGGGAAAACCCTTTCAGGAAAAAAAACCCACACTCCAAAGCCGCCCAATATATTATTCAGGAATCAAGAAGATTACAATATACTTGCAGAGTAAGCATTTATAGGAGTATATCCAACCAGAGATCCAGGAGGTAATTCAACATCTATAAGATTATTACATACAACCTCGATCTCAAGTTCCTAATATATAGGAGATACAATATAGTACACCGCCAATGGTAATTACAAAACCATGAGCCAAAACCACCAAAACGTGGTGCCCAAATTATCTCCAATCAAAGATGCCTTGTGATGTGCCAAACCACACACCAACACGTGTAACTCTCCCCTTTACATCTCTTTTATGTGTCCAACATGTTTTTACATTTCCCAATAACAGAAGGTCCAACTTCCGGAGGCCATAACTTTTGATCCAGGTGTCTGATTGACGAACCGTTTAATGCATCGGAAAGCTCGTGAAAAGATTTATCACCCTGTAATCTACTATGCCAATTATGACAATTTTTAGGATGTTTAGAGAAGTTTTGATTCTAATAATTGAGTTCAAAGACTTTTTCTGGCAGTTTCAAAAAATAGAAACTTTAATATCTCATGATCCAAATATGATCTTGAGACGAAACTCACCCGAGATGTTCACTTAGTTGTTCCGCACTTTCTGGGAAAATTTTTAGGTCAATCCATGCTCAATTGAAGGACTTACTAAAAATAGTAAGTCTCACTATTTTTAGCTTGTTTAGAAACTTTGAAAGTTCCAAACCATTATCCAAGATAAAGGGTATTCAAAAAGACCAAAACTGGGAAGAATAGTAATCTTTCGAAGTTGCAAGGTTGAGACACTTTTCTTAACACTTACCACGTAGTGTATGGCTTGGATCCAATTTTCCTTATAAATTTTAAGATTCCATCCTTGCAATTGATTAAAAACCATTAAAAGGATAATGATAAACTAGAGGCTAGACTATTGAACCTGCTACAACTAAAAGAGAAAAGAGACACTACATTAGAAAACTTTACTAAACAATAGGGCACCATTAAAATATGGTTTGATGAGAGAGATCGAGTCAAATCCTTTTGTATAATTGATCTAGTTTTGACGTGGGATAGAGCACGCGAAAGGAAAGGGGAACACATAAAATTTGATAAGCTATGATAAGGTCCTTTCTAGTTTTCAGAAATTCTTGGGAAAAATACCTTTAGGCTATGTACCTTGACTAGGAAGGTTGTTCCAATGCCCGTCAATGGATAATTTCTCAAGCATTATTTTTAAGCTTGAAAGGGGGCACCAAGTCCACCTCTTTTGTACATAGTTAGTTGTTTTGTTGTTTGTCATGTTTTAGTTTTGGTTTTGCTTTACATTTGAGTTTGGTTAAGTGTTTGTGCTTTGAATTTAAATTAGTTAATTTTGAGTTTAGAGTTAATTTTCACTTTGGTACTTTTATTTTATTTTTAATTTGTCTTGTCTTATGTTTTTAGTCAGTTTGTCAACATGTCGTCATTCTTCTTTGATTGTCTCTAGTTTGGATGTACTAGCTTGAATTAGGAACCTTTATGATGGAAATGGGTTGTTTGTAAGTGCTAACAATGGTGATGTGTTTCTATCATATCTTTGAGGGAGGAATCATTATTAGCTTAGTGATCTTTATTCACATTAGTTATTTTAGAACGAGTGCATGTTGACTAATTGAAATGAAGGTGATTATTGGTGTTGTTAAGAATGTTGGGAAACCTTATATACTAACACACAATTTAATCTTTTTTTCGATATCTTAGAGTTAGTTATTATAGTTGAGTACTGAGTGAAAATCATAAGATCTCTACCTTCGTGATTTCCACCATGATCCCCAGGCCATAACAAGCTTCGTTGTTTGTGAGTTGAGATAACTTCACAAAAACAAGCAAAAATGAGGAAAATAGAAAAGGAAAATAAAAGAAAAAAGGAAAAGAACAAACAAAATTAGAACTCAACTTGTTGGGTGATTTAGGTAACCTCTACCAGGGCTATGGATGCCTAACTAACAGTATGGGCTATGCCTAGAGTGGGATTAGAGATAACTCCATTAGGGATATGGATGTTTGGATGGAAGCAAAGATATATCCAAATAATAATTGATTATGTCTACTTAAATACACATTGATGCAGGAGCATCACAGGGTGTAAGAGAAATCTTACATCAAACAAAAATAATTTCTTTTACTTGTTTGTTTTGTTTGTAGGTTTTCATTTACATTCTAGACAAAACTAGCTATCATAGACCCTATTGTATTTCACTGCAGTTGCACATCTCACCTCATAGTTGGGAAAATATGTTCTACAATGATCCTTCAATGTCATATTCAATTTCTAAATTTTTTTATCACTGCAAAGACATAATTTGTTTTTGATCTATTATCGAGCTTAACAGGTTTACACTCAATTTCACTATTCGATTTTGGTAGTTTTTTGGAGTTTGTGACAACAAAGGAACACATATCAAGGTAGATTAGGCCCAAGAGTTCTTATGATGTGAACCACATCAAGATTCATTAATCCATCATCATCACATTCAAATTGGGAGATTCATCTACACATTTGGCCAACTACACATTTCATGAAGCATTGAACTTTGTGCCACCTTGTGGTCAACTGTGATGATTTCTAAGGCTTGAAACTCCTATATAAACATTGTTCGTAACCATTTTAAGGAAATCAATTTTGGAGTTAAGATGATATAGAGAAGATAGTTCTATTTTGAAGCTCAACATATGGAATTATTTTGCAATATCATTCAAATTCTATAATTTGCATATTTGTAATCAAACAACTAAGGCCTAGCATGTTGGAAACCCATTGTGATAGATTATAATTCATTCATGACCGAGAATCAATAAAGATCATATTATTGTTTTACTATTTCATTGAGATTATATCATGTAATTATGTGTTGTTTCATTTTGCTACATGGTTGGATAATCCTTCATTGGATCCTCCATCCATGAGTGTATCAAGTGGTACTAGAGCATAATTTTGGAATCTTGAGGAGGAAGAGTGAGTTGGTATCTTGAAAATTCTGATAGTGAATAGATCTCTCAATTGAGATAGCTTACAAAAATCTTGACAATAGATCATTGATTGAGAGGCAATTACAAGGAGTAATTGAAGACTAATCATTGATTTGAGGTAATTTGCACCAAATCCCAAGGAGAGATGCCACCATGAAGAGTTCAAGGTGTTACTAACATTATTGTAAGCATGGAATAATTTAGGTAGACACTATTTTTTAGGTACAAATAATCCCAATTTAAGCAATCACCCACATCCTAAGATTTGTGATCTGTCTTTAGAGTCTATCCATTATGAGAAAAAATGGATTTGTAATTCCTAAGTTCATGGAATTCGCATGCATGGCTAAAACAAAGTTGCCATAGCTAGAACATTTACCCACCATATCAATTTCCACTCTTGTTGTTCGATATTGGGATTTAATTCATAACAAGACAAGATACATCATGTTACATACCCAAGCAATGTCAAGATTTATAATCTGGTCTTAATTGATCTATTATGAGGGCTCAACATTTAATCCCATTGAAGAATATCATTTCATTCATAAGGGTTTAAGAATCTACTCTCTAACATCCAACAACACTCACCAAAATTTTCTAACACAAATCATTATATACTTACTTGGTAGCTAGCTTATAGCTAAGAATGAGAGTATAGTGAAGTTAGATATCTTCTCTTCATCAACAAGCTTCACAAAACATAAATCATACGACTCTCCTCCCAACATGTCTAGGTTCCTTCATAACTCTGATTTTAAAATAACAAATGAAAGGGAAAAAAGATATGAGCAACTTCTCTGCAAATATAATTAGGAGGAAGTCCCTCTACAAATATGGTATTAGTAGTTGCATCAAGCCTAAGATTCTTAGGTAGCCTTGGGATGCATCTAGCCTTGCAGTATAATACTCTAAGATAATTGTGCTTTTAGCACAAGTAAGGTCTAGATTGAAACCTCCTTGCCTCAGAGCCATCATAACTAGATCTTTCAAGGTTAGTGCCATCATTCATGTTGATATAACACCTCTAAGTACCCCACATAAACTAACTCTAGAGCCATTATTCTCACTGGCATTTGCGCTAGCAAGGTGAGATGGACAAAAACCCCTCTCACAGAGACTCAATAGGATAACCAAGTGGGTCATGTGCCCTCCATGCTGAATGCATAATATTTTCATTAAATCTAGAGTTTCATGTGGTAGATAACTAGAGAAGTTGCAACTATCCATTTGTGAGCTATCATAAGGAAAATGACTAGGAAAATAATGACAAAGTGATGCAATCAAACTTCACAACATAAAATTCAACACTATTATTATTGCAAAAGAATATCCATAAAACTCAGAACTATTTTCAAATTGCTTCTCATTCCATTCCATCCTGCTACAACTAAAAATAAATACCAAATTTATACAAAAACAAAAATTACCTTTTTTGGTAGATTTTAGCAACTTTCTAAAATTGCTATTTTTGGTAACTTCGCATCCATATCCGTATGACCATGAAAATTTCCAATTATTTGAAACTTACTAAAAGACGACTAATCGTCAACTTTCTAATCTAATTGCAAGTAAAGTTTGAATAATGATTAGAAAAAACACCTTCTAAAATCCAAAAAATATATATTAAAACCTCATTTTGAGGCCCTAGATGATCGGAAAAGGTCCCAAAAAAGTGTCAAAATGGCGACCTACCGAATTTACCAATTCGGTGGGATTTTTAATAAACTCTTCAAGACGCATCTACCCACCAAATTTCAGCTCCAATGGACCCTTGGGTCAAAAGTTATGACCTCCAGAAGTTCCTGCATCACACAGGTCCAATCCTCAAGCTAGCAGTAGACACCCTAAGGCTACGAATCTTCAGTAAGTGTCCACCCAATGGCTGCACATAACAAGGAGAGAACTGAAGGTGATTTGGTCAAACTTCATCTCCTCCCTTATCATTCCGTCAAACACATGCAAAGCTTGCATGAATAGAAGCCACCTTAAACTATAGAATGACCAAAACAAGTAGGCAATGGAGATAGCATAGAGGATGGCCCTGCTCATCTCAACCCCGCAATCTATTGAAATTCCTTTATCCTTTATGATTTGATGGACATCCATACCTATGCTTGCCCCCCACCAAACTTGTGTCAATCCCATTTAGTGTTAAGTGCTGCCTGAGCTTTGTTGTACATGGACGCCATATTGTCCTTTTCTCCCCAACTGCCTCTTTTAACTCTTTACATTGAAGACCTCTTTATTTAATTTTTTATTCATTATCATATGCTTGTCATAGGGATGTTGTTAGATTAGGACGATAGTTTAAATTTGTTCATATTTGCATTATAAATTGTATCAAATATTTTATATTTGATTTAGATATATATTATTTAAAATTTAAATTATTGTTGCATATGAATTCCTTTAGCAATATATCCTTCTGAGATGGGGTCTTGATGACAACACCAAAAGACAATGTCATTTACATCTTCAATGAACTTCCAAACCTATGTCATCCGCACTTTGCCATCCACAATCAAAGCATTGATCACAACAAGGTAGAAAGGGTGTCTTTAAGGGATGTGAGAGTATGACTACTACTAATAAAAATCATAAATTAGTTTTCTAATGTTTTTGCTAACAAAAATAACTTTGTAATGTTGTTCATTATTTTAAATATTTTCAACAAGTTTTGAAAATTCAAAAAACGTTATTAGTTTAGTTTAGTTGGTAAGAGTGATGGTATGTTTCTTGATTTGACATCCACTAAAATATAAATCTCTTCATAAGTATAATTGGACCGGAGAAATGTGGAGAGTTGTATTGAAAAGAATTAAAAGATATTTGTTTTTCATATAAAATTATATGAAGTTTCGGTTTTGGACAAGGGAGAATATGTGGTATCCCTAAAAATATGGAGAGGCAGTAAAATTTGGAGGCTTAGTCAAAGACTCAAAAGAGAGATTCCAAGTATCTAAATTTGAAAAGGAAAACATAGGTAATACCTATTGAAAAACCCTGCGTTGCTTGAAATAAATTTATTTTAAGAAACGCCAAAAATGGTTGGAAACAGCCCATAGAATCGTGGGTGAATGGGACAAACCACAGTACGGAATCTCTGTTTGAAAAAGCACACAACAGACAAAAATGCTGCACAAAGACTTTTAGGTTCATTATTTAATATACTTGCTTCAAATATTAAGAGAAAGGAACAAAATTCTTTTACGAGGAGAGTGTCGTTACACTCAAATTTAGGCAGATACTAACTTCATATTAATTTTTGTTAATGTATATATATGATTTTTTAATTAAATAAATCAAATAAATCTATTATCTATAACCTCTATTATCTATAACTTTATTGGTTAAATAGTTTAGGGTCTTCTTCTCCCTTCACGTGAATAGAGAAAGGTATTTATTAAAACTTTGTACAAATGGATGCGATTAGATTTAAGAATATACGACAACATACCTTAATAAATTAAGTCTACTTTTTAGATTTCTAAAGAAAGTACGAGATATACGAACGCTTAATTCTTTTGTATTTTGGTATTGTGTTTTTGACAGCTTCGTGAAATCATTGCCCTATTAAAAGAGACGTTTCAAAATAGTTCGAGTCATTTTTGACATGTAAATTTTGTAACAATGTGTGAACACCCACCAGTGGGAAAACGGAAGAGCAATGTTTAAAATTTGTTCGGGTGTAGATGAAGGATTAAATATCGTGCAGTTAGAGGTGGATCGACAATGGAGCGTAACAGGCTAGAAATCATGTGTCCAACGCATATTGCTCAAAAGAAAGTTGTGCCCACCTAGATTGGCCTCTGAGCCATGTTTGTGCGCTGGCAAATGGAAGCTATCCATGTCACCCTCTTACAACAAAGTTATTTTTTGTTGGAAGCACCATGAACTCGATCTTTGGCCTGAGAACTCTCTGAATGGGTTTGGAGACCTGTTTGAACGAAAAGTGGCACTTGCAACTACATGTGACAAAGATCCTCTTTTGTTATGCTTTGATGGACGTCCATACTCTATTCCAAAATCTCCCATTTTTGCACAAGCTATGAGGATGCTAGCAAAGGTTGCAAATTTTGGCTTTACACCTACCAATTCCCTTGTCTTGAAATTTTATAAAGCCTTTTCAACAAATCCATTTTGTGTGTATCTTGCAATCATTGTATTCCATCATACCACATTTCTTGAGAACTCCTTAAAGTTGCACAAATTTCCAAATGTGAAAGGTCCACACATAGTAGTTAAACCTAGCAAGTGGTTAGCAAGTTGAGTTGCCAATAGAAGTTGGGTTGCTATGGTTAGCATGGTGGTCACACTAACCACAACACACACTGCTTAAGTGGGATGTGTGGTCAACAAGTTTAGCTACTTGTAAGTTTTCACCCACCAGTCTACAAGGATCTAACACATGTCCAATGGTGGAGTTGTGGGGAAAGTCCTTAGGTATGTGCAACAAGACTATGCAAAATGCATAAGGAATATGCTAGCAAAGGTTGACAAGTCTAGATTCACACTTGTCAATTGCATTTGCTTAAAAGTTTCTAAGGTCTTTTCAACAAGTCCATGTTGAACAAATCCTACAATCATGGCATTCCATGACATCACATTTCTTTGATAATTTTTTTTCAAATTGTTCATTTGCCTTGTCTGTGCTTTTATATTTCCCATACATGTCTACTAGGGCATTTGTAACTACAACATCTGAATGGATGTCCATACCATGTTCCAAAGCTCCCATTTTCGCATAGGTTTAGAGTATGCCAACAAATGTGAACTGATTGGGCCTACTAATGGAAGGGAGTTTGAAAAATTTATATCAATTAAAGAAACATTTATAATATTAAATTTTATTCTTTAAATTGATTACTATTAAACAACTTTAACTAAAACAAGATTTATATACTTTTATTTTTTAATAAGTGTTTTTAAAAGTACACAAATTTATATTAAAATTTTAATTATTATTAATATAATACATTTAGTTTTTAATGTTTCATTAAATATGGGGAAAAAATTCAAGGTTAGTGATGAGACATCGTTGAATCTCTTCTTTAATAGTTTAGTCGTCTCTTGTAAACCCAGGTGGTGTCCATGACTGTCTATAATAGGGAACCTAGAAATCTAACTAGGTGTTTTCCTATTCTATGAAATAAATTTGACACTACAAATTGAAATTACAAAATTTAAGTACCAAATTGAAACTAAACTAGGAAAAGAAATGCTTATGCTTTCAAAAGAATTTTCTTGAAGGAAACTACTCTAGGAATTCAATGTTTATGGTAATTGAAACTAAACTATTTGAAGTAAAAGACCTTCCAATTTTTGTGGTGACAATTTCCAACAACAATATAAAAAGAAGACTTTTAAAGAATAATTAAAAGATGGATTTGCAAGTTAAGAAACACATGCTACAAAAGAAACTGACACATGTGAACTCACAATTCAACTTCTATATATGCTAATAAAGAAAATGATACAAAAGGACTTATTTACAACACATAAATTGGTTTTTATTTCTCCTAGGTGAGTGGCCTACTCCTCTAAAATAACAAGAATGTTCTTAAAATTACATTAAACTACTCATAAATCAAATAAAATGCACAAATTGATGTAACTCATTGCATTGAAGTGTGATTAAAGAAGATCACATGACATATTATTGTTAAGTGTGAGAAAGGTGAATGATGAAACTAACATGCACACTAGATCAAACCCTCTTTCACAAAAACATTCAAGGACAAGACTGAGCCAAATCACTACCAAATGGAGGTGGAAATAGCTACAGATCTTGTACTCAAGAGTGCTATGGAAAGACTAGATAATCAGGCCTTTTTATCAAACCCTAGGTCAATAATGCACTAAGCCCTAGTTATATGATGATCTGATTATAACAGGAGATATACAACAAATCTCTAGAAACCAATTGTACAAGGAGGATCAAGAAGATGATAGAACCTATGTCCTGGAAGCAGAGATGTCAGATGACTATTTTAGGAGCACCCAAGTCCTGAAAGGTGGAATATTCAGAAGCTGTAAATTGGAGAAATGCTAAATAGACTGCCTTGGTTCTAGATCTGGAACCAGCTAAGGCAAAAAGACTTGGGCACCAATGCTCAAGTCCTACACAGAGGAATATCCCCGAAATGTTGTCAGATCTTGAAGCCCTAATCTTTGCTTAGCCTTCTCGTATCTTCATATTTCCTAGATCTCGCACCTGTAACCTACACCCAAGAAGAAGAGAAGGGGTTTGAGGGTTATGGTGTTTAAGGACTTGCCTCAGTCAAATCCCAAGATAACATTCAAGCTTCCCAACATTGTTGATAGATAAAGAGAGCGTGCCCTTGCAGGGTAGAGGCTAAAGACAAAATCAATATGATGAATCAAATGATGATGAACAACAATGATGTCACCTATGTGATGAAACCCTTAGGAGGATGAAGGATCTTCAACTCATAAGGAGAGATAGATGATAAGTTCAAACTTGCAACAACACACACAATAACAACACAAATCTTCTCTAGAATCACAATGAATGCTTTGAATGATTTTTACTCTAATGCTTCAAGTTGGATATCTCTATCTAGGTTCATAATGAATTATAGAACACACTTATATATGCTTTCCCACTAACATTCATCAAATTAAACCAAAAGAGTTGACAAGGAGAAACCTTTTAAAGGTCCTAAGCCGACATGAAATTAAATTTGCCCCGACCAATCAGGGAAGACTTGGGCACCGGCACCCAAGTCTTGAGGCTCCTTTTTGGTCTGGAGTAAGATAAAATATGGGCCCCTTGTTCTTAATTTACATTGGTTTGGGGCAATTTTGCATCAGGATGAATATTTAGAATGCATAATGTAATCACAGGGACCTAGGAGCTAAACAAGGAGGTAAAACGACATGTGGCCACTTTTTACTCCATAACTTTTAGCCCCCACTTTAATGTGTGTATGATCTCACGATCAATACATGCATTATAGTATGGTCAAAGCACATCAAACACATCAGACACTAGAGCGAAGACACACCCTAAGTTTGGAGAACCATTTCTAGTCCCCAAGCTTAGGCAAACATAAGAAAACACTTGACAGTCATGCAAAGCACGAAGAAGACAGTAAAGAATCACGCAATACATGGAGAAGACATGAGAGCAAACACATAGTACACAAGGCATGCACGAAGAGAAGACATGATTAAACAATTATATAACCCTAACTAGGCGATGGGGGAGCTCATCGCTACGCGCCACCACTAAAACACGCAAGACACGCAAGGAAGACACATGGAAAATACACGAAATACACAAGCACCGTAGAGTATGTCATCAACACACTATATGTCTTAAACACATAAAACATGAGCAATGGGGAGGAGCTCATCACTACGCTCCACCATCTAAGACATGCCAAACACACCTGATGGTTGAGCTACACTACCACAATTGCCAAAGACACACTTAAGGGTGAATACCTCAAGATCCAACCCCACCTCCGCAGAGGACTTTTAAAAGGATGTGCAACCACTCAGGGAATACACAATCCTGCCTGCCATAGAAGGGATTTCAAAAACATACAACCCCACTTGAATCATGGAGATGCCTTATAGTGAAAAGGAAGCATACGCAAACACACAACAAAGTATACAACTCCACCTGCATCACGAAGATGCCTTACAGTGAAAAGGAAGCATACACAAACACACTTTATCAACAATGTCTAAGATATCCAAGCATTTACCACAATATATGCCCCCACCTTAAAGTGATTGATCCCGCTTACCGGTAGCAATCACATTTAAGGTAAGGTTGAAAACATGTGAGGGAACAAGAGCTTTTGCAAAGCCCATGCCCCACAGTGACATGTGCTTACAATCGCCGATTGTTTCCAATAATCACATTAGAAACACATTAGTATTATATGCTAACAATTAACAAACTTTGGTTAGAAAATCTTATCTAAGATAACAACCAAATCATCTCATGTAACTTATACATAAATCATTTAACATATCACTTAATAAACCAAGGCTACACTTGCGAGTTTAGAATTGAGTATATCCGTGAGGTTATACTTCAGGTATCTCATAACCGAGTGTAGCTACGAGGTGAGATACAAAAACATTCCAAAGTGCCTAAAAGCATATTTAAAGTAATGCAAAGGTTTGTTACAACAATTTCACAATACGACACATGATCACATCACAACACAAAGTGATTCTACTAGTCAAGCGTCAATAACATATTAACCCCATCTTCATATATGGACTGGGTCCATTTTTATTCTTGTTGTAGGGACGCACGGTCCTTATCAGTGTTTATTTGTTATCTTCATCCGCTGACTAGTAGAGCCACAAGTACAATGGAAGAATAAAATCATGGAAAATGAGAGAGGAGACAAAAATGAATTAGGGTCACAACATAAGAAGATGCCCCCAAGACAACCTCCACAATGTTAAGCCCCCAAGGCACCACACAACAATCACAATAAGAGAGGAGAATAGAAGAATAGAGAAACAAATAGAAGAAGTGTCACAATGGAGGTGGTCTCCTTGTATCCTTGACCTTACAAGAGTATCAAGGGTCATCCAAGAAGACCTAAACAAATTTTAACACAATATAGGGGAACACAACACAACACATAAGAGGAGGCCACCTGTGAGAGCAACTCAAAGAGGTGCTACATCAAGTGTGGCTGAATAAGGGAGAGATACTTACTTGATTCATGCGGGATATTTCCCGGTGGATAATCTATGTCTATCATCTCAGGAAACATTAAGAGTAGGACGATGTTAAGCTTTGGTGGGATTCAAAGAATGGTATCCAATTGTACCATTCGAGTAGTTAATTGCAACAACTTGTAAGGGTACTCTGATTCCTTGTTGGTTTAAACCACAACCATTGCCTACCTAGTCGCAATTTTTGTAAAGGATTTGAAATCCACGACCATAGAGAGACTCCATATTTTTAGAAGAAGGTGAGGCCTCATAAGTCTCATATTCTGTAGTATAAGTAAGAGTATTGTCTTTGTTTTCTACTAAAGAAACTTTAGGTTTCTTAGGTATTTCCAAAGATTGGTTGGATGAGATCGATGCAACTTTTGATGTTTCAGGATTAGGGTTATTAATTTTATGTACTCCCCCATAAAGGAAGGAGTAAAATCTAATGAACCCCAATCATCACCAAGAAGTGCATTTGATGGTGATTTGGAATCTTGCACACCATTATCTGCGGCAAGAGGTATTGATGAATTAGCTTTTAAGTTATTGAGAATCTTGTGATTGACAACTTGTTTTTCCACCTCAACTTGTAAACAACTTTCTGGATTCGGGTCAGCTTCAATAGTGTGAAGTTTATTTGTGTAAATAAACGTTATTGATCAATGAAGGGCAGACAGAACTGCCCCCATGGTATGAATCCATGGTCTACTGAGAATCATATTTTATGAAAGTGCACTAGGCATGACATGGATAAGGGTAGATAATGTCACAGGTCCAACCTTTACGCGTAAAGTTATGGTACCCAGGGATTGTCCACCAACACTATCAAAGCCACGAATGTGAAGTTTATCCAGTTTGATTAAAGATGTATCAACTTTGATTTTATGTAACAAATTAATGCCACAAACATTAAGATCTGATCCATTGTCAATCATAAGTCGCTTTATCAACTTTTTATTTATCGTGACAGGGATTACAAGAGGATCATATTGGTTTTGAACTTCAATTGACCGTAATTCTTGTTATTGAAATAGAATATCCATTTTTGTCGCATGCATACAATCTAACAAAGTTGCTACATCATTTGGCTTAACAATAGGTGACCTACAATCACCTTTTGTAAAGATTCTTGGAGCATTCAGTGGTATGTAGGTGATGTTTGTATGAGTTCCCAGAGAGAGATCTTAGCGGGAGTAGCACGAAGTTGCTCGACAAGATCATAATCTCAACCAACATTATCAATAAGACGAGGTGGTTGAGGAAGCATAGGTTGAGAAGATGGAAGAGAAACATGCACATGCGATGCTTGCTTATTTTTCTTCTTATTACGAGTGTTGTATGTGTGAGCAATCATGTGATGCTGTGGCACACTTTGAACACCTTGATTTATTTGAGTTATTTGTCTTGCATAATTTAAAATGTATCCTGGGGGTCGAGGTGGTGTTAGATCACCTTGAACCGTAATCACCGGTTTGAAGCGAGGAGGCACATTAGGTGCCCCATGCACAATGAATTTAGGAACATTAGTACACTTATTCACTATCCCCTTAGTGGGTGGAATAAGTCTATTAATGATGATTAAATTAACATTGTTTTTACTTTGATTAAACTCAACATCCATCCCTAAAGGATTTAATGTGAGAGACCTTTCTTTATCCATCAATGCTTTGTCTTTTGAAGGGAGAGCATCGAAACTAAGAGAAAGTAAAGTGTTGTTAAGATAATTTGTTGATGATTGTATCTTTAGTGATGTCCAAGGAGTTTGAACATGCAACCAAGCAAACAAGCAAGAAAGGAAAGAAATCTTTTTGGATGATGAGGATTGCTCATGGACCCGGATGCTCCTGCATTATAAAGTCCACCTTTTCCAAAGATGGTGGCTCCAAAGTTACCAATACCACCTTCTCTAGAGTTGGTGGTTCCAAAGCTACCAAGACCACCTTCTCTAGAGTTGGTGGTTCTAGAGCTTATTAAAATTGCCTTGTTTCAACAAAATTACAACTTTTGTTCCAACATTTTTATTAGTAACATCAACAATTAAACTTAAATGAATAACCAAGATTAGGTTGAAATACACATCCTATTTCTATTTCAAACTGTTGGCAAGAGACATTGCTCTGATGAAGGATTGCATGTTGTCATTGATGGAAACAAGGCAAAGGGATTCCACTGGCATGACAAAGAGACATTACTTAGGAAGACCAACTTGGTCTGGCAACAAGGCACAAAAGTATTCTGGTCTGGAAGGCTAAAATGACTAAGTATGGATAGTATATAGAGTAAGTGACAAAGATTGGGTTAGTATGCCTCCACAGTAGAAGATCATTATATGTGGTATAGATATGTTGTTCATAGCTATTTGATGATGATATGTTCCAAAGATCAAGATCTGACTTCCTCCGGAAGTTAAGTTGTGATTTGTCTAAGTACGGGTGAACACAGTTAAATTAGGAATAGTGTATAGTACATGGGTATTTTGGTCCGCATTTCTCCACAAGTGATTGTATTGGTATGCAGTTTTTAGGCAGTATGGATAGGTGTCAAAAGCATCCATTTGAGGAGTTAAAAAGTCTGAAGTGATCAGGAAGATCACCTACAAAATTCCAAGTTTTGGTAGCTAGTTTGCCAATATTTCACCAAGGCAGAGGAGATAGTTTTGAGTTCCGCATTTCACCACATAAGGGCATCATGATCTGCGGTTGATAAGATATGATCTATGAAGCATTATGAATGATTGATGTGGTTCTTGGAGTCCCATGTGAATTTTAGTGGAAGTGTTGGGCCGATAGAGTCAATGTAAGTTGATAAAGTGTTATGCTTGATAGGCTGACTCAGTTTTGAGATTGAATTCAAAGTTGTAGATATTTATATGGGTTATATTTTGGTGTTGAGTGATGATATTTGATTGCAATGTGAATGAACTAAATGTGTGTGCGATTCAAAAGTAGAGTTGTGACCAGAAGAAGACAGTAAGGGCAGAAGAGCAGAGTTTATGTAGAGCAGAGCAGAAAAAGTAGAACAGACAATATGAAGTCTTTTGAATTTATATATTGAACTAATTGGTACTGCACCTCAGCATTCCATAGATGCATTTGTACCAGTCATCTTCTGGAGTGAGCCAATCCTTCTTCTATCTTCTTCTCTTGGCAGTGAGCCTTTGTGTAGTGAGCCTTTGTGCAGTGAGCACTTCTTTATAGGGCAGTGAGCCTTCTTGTAATTTGGTATTGTGCTATCATAATATATTGTGAGCTAACACTCACCATGGTTTTTCCCTTTTTAGGTTTTCCACATAAAAATCCTAGTGTCTATGTGTTATGTCTTTATGGTTGTTGTTCTTATGTTTATTCTGCTTTCATGTTATTGAATTTGGAAATTGGATTAAGGAACAACAAACTAAGTGGTTTTGTAGAATACTGATTCACCCCCCCTCTCAGTATTCTCTGTGTTCAACAATTGGTTTCAGAGCAAGGTTCCTTGGAAAAAGCCTAACAACTTGAGGAAGATTTGGGAGAATTCACTCATGGCAGCCAGAAGATTTGGAAATTTCTCAAACAATGTTGAACTAGATGCAACTCATATTGATCTTGAAAAATCTGAAGCAGAAATCAGGGATCTGAAGGATAACATACAAGAAGCTCATGAATGCATTTTAAAGCTAAAAGAACAAGTCAAGAAATTCAAAGAAAAATACAGAGAGGTTAGTGAACAATTGATGTTAGCAAATGAAACCCTGGATGATTTGAAAGTGGAAGTTATAGAAAGAGATAAAACAAAGAAGATCTAAATATGATGATAAAAAGCAAGTTAGAAGAATGTGCCAAACTTGAAAAAGAAGTTGTGAACCTGAAATCAGACTTGGAAAAAGATAAGAGCTATGAAGAAAAGTTCAAGATTAGTTCTGTAAAACTTGATGAGATGATTGATTGTCAAAAGAGTTCCGGTGACAAGCAAGGTTTGGGATTTGAGAAAGGAGAAAGTTCAAACTCAGATCAAACATATAGTTTGTTGAAGCAAAACAAAGGCAACCAGTTTAGGAATCAAAGAAGAAGACCTTCGGTCAAACAGCCAAACGCTCAAAGATACCCATCTTTTAATGGCCATTGCTTTAATTACAATAAGTTTGGACATAAAGCTACTCAGTGTAGGAGTAGAATAAATCAAAATGTTCCATCATTCTCTGGTCAATGTTTCAATTGCAAGAAAATTGGTCATAGATCAAATGAATGCAAAAGTCTGGTAAGGTATGGTTTTTACAATGCAAGGAATACTCAATCATTCAATGGAAAGTGTTTTGCATGCAATAGATTTGAGCATATGGCTAATCAATGCAGATCAAATCCAATCAATAGAAGGAATCAACAACAAAGGAATGTGGTATGCTACAATTGCAACAAGTTTGGACATGTTGCAAGATTTTGCAGAAGCAAGAATGTGAAAGAAACTACTATGCTGAAGAAAGGAAAACAGAGCAAAGGAATGATAAGGGAAAGGAAAAAGTTGATCCGGTTGAAACTAAGAAAGAAATGGGAAAGATCAGGATCAAGAAAGATGTGATTGAAGTCAAGGATGGATCCGCACCAACATCTAGTGTGCAGAAACTTCCATCAGGAAGCAAATTTGTGAGCTCTGGCTCAGGGGGAGCTGCAATAAAAATTGTAATCCCCTAGCTAGATTATCAGTGTTAGAATTCGGCATGAAGATATATTGAAAAGATGCATATGACTGATCCTTTGAAAGAAATTCTGGTGAAAAAGGTTCAAGTGTGAAACATTGCAGAGCAATCCTAATAGACTACATTCTGTAGAACTGTGTTTGACAGCTTTTTAATAGGAGCATTTATGGCGATGAAGTCAAGAATTAAAAAGGGGATCATTCAACAGAAAATTCATTTTGCATTCAAACTGTCAAAGTGTCTAAGGCAAATTGAAGCAAAATTCCAAGTGACTCAGTGATTTCCAAAGCAAATTAAGACAAGACCAAAGAAAACCCTCATTCGGTGAAAAGAGGTATTTTTCAGATTCTAAACCTTACTATGAATTTATTTGAAATTTTGCAAAAAATGGCAACACCACATGTAATTGATATAAACGAAAGAGCACAACCAAAATTCAAGAAGCATCCATTCAAATCAACAGAGGTCGATCCAAATGGTGCATTTTTAGATATTCCGTTCGGTGTGATGCATGCATAAGATGTTAGGGCTTATATACATGTTCCCCTAGAAGAACACAAAGGTAGCCAACTCAAAGATCTATATCTAAATCATCTAAGTGACAATAAACTTGATCTGAAGGAAGAATTCAAAGTACTAGAAGAAAATAAACTTATTTAGTATATAGATTTCCCTGTTTTCATGGAAGATGAATGGGTCTGGTATGTCCTAAGCCGAATTCATGATGAATTTATGTGGCTCAAATCTACATTCAAGATCACCAAAGATGCCATAAGGGCCATCATAGGACTAAACTCTACCAGTACAGTGCATGTATTGAAGGCTGTGAAGAATGATATAGTGATGAAAGCCATCAGAGCCAAGTTTGATAAAAGGGCATTGACGATCAGTGATATTGAAGATCATGTAGTTAGATTTGCATCCATGGTAATTGGCTATACGGTCTACTTCACAAACTGGGAAAATTTTGTCTCCAATACTGCCATATATATTGCCTATCAAATGGTTAAGGAAAATACAGAGTATGACCTATGTGAACTGCTCCGACAACAGTTAATGGAGAACCTAAAAAAGACAAAAGAAACCAAATATCCCTTCAAGTTCGGTACATTGATTTTGTGCTTATTTTTCTACTTTATGAAAGAGTTACCAGGCATGAAGAATCTATTTTGGACTAGAGACAAACCTGTTGCAGTACAGATCATAAACCATTTGAGCAGCATAGGAAATATTGAGGCACATAACTTAGCCCTATGGGGCTATTTCAAAACTTCCAGAAGTTAATGCAAACTTGGGAAAGGATCCCTATATCAGTTGTTGAAAAGTATAAGGACACTATCTACTTTATTGTGACAAAAGACCAATGCTTGATGGAGGCCGTTGAGCCTAGAACAATATGGGTTATGCCAATGGGCTATGAAGTAGATGGAGGAATATTGGAAAATTATGCCCAACATATGCTAAGCAAACCTAGAGATCCCAATGAAGTAAGATTTGGGACTTATGAGGAAATGTTTGCAAAAATACATGTTGAGGTAAGAAAACCTAAAATTTCAAGAAAGGCCCAGAAGATGGCAGAAGATTATGCTCTAAAAAGGGGTTTCACCAAAGCATAAATCAAAGAGACAAGAGAAAAGGCACAAGCAGAGAGAGAAGCAAAAGAGAGGAAGGAAATTGAACGGGTTAAAGCTCCAGAAGATCCAAAGAGGCAACCAGAGAACCCAACAGTAACAAAAAGGAGAACTAGAGGTTCTACTTCCGGAGGAATTGCATCTATGTCCTCCGGTCCTACACCCTCTGCAAGTATGGAAACTCATGCAACAAGCCACAAGAGACAGAAAACCAAAGGTTGTAGAATGTATGTTAGTATAGGAGCTGATAAGGAAGAGACCGAGTTAGATGAAGAAGTGAAGAAAATGAAAACTGAGGCCACCAAAGCCTCTAGGAGCAGCAAGAAGAAACCTTCTGGTAAGGGTAAAGCTAAGAAAAGGCCAGGGCAAGATGAGTCTCAGACAGGAGAAGCCACTATAAATCTTGAGGATGTTCTAAAAGCTATAACTATTGATGGCAATTTAAAACCCATAGCCCAACTGTATGATGAGTTTAATGAGCCGGATAAAAGAATTATTGAGACTGTTGTTGTCAGATATTTGGACATCTACAACAAAGCCCTTATTGAGATTATTATTATCCTCCCAAATAGCTTGGGCAGTATAATGACTACAAGAAAGGAAGCCGCTATGGCTAAGGATGTGGATGGTGTAGGAGCACCTAACACAAGGTGGCCTCCATGAGGCATTTAAATTCATGTTTGTTTGGAAAATCAGGTTTTGTGTTGTAATAAGGTCTATTCGACCAATGCATGTCATTTTTGTTTGTATCTAGACCTAGAACAAACTTTGTAAGTCCCAAGTAAGTAGGTTGCTTTTGTCAAGTTGTTAGATGGTTGGTCTCCCAGCCGCTTGGAGACGGTTAGTTTCTCCCAGCCGCTTGGAATCATTCTCCCAGCCACTTGGAATAGGTTTGGTGTTCCTTTGGTGAGTTTATAAAACTAGGGAAATGAACAGAATCAAGCATCAAGGATATTGTAATCAAATCGAAGAGGAGATTGAATGTAATTTGTGCGAATGTAATTGTGAATTTTGTTAAGGAGAAATTGAACTATTATGTATCATCAATTTGTCTTCCGTTCACTGTAATTACAAATTGCATGGCTGTAGATTTCTTTTCCTTTCTGTAATTCTGTTGTTGCAAAATGTCGATGTGAAGCATTCCACTGGTGAGATTTATGTCGAAATCAGTGGAATGGCTTCGTTGTACAATATTCGTTTGTTTCCTGTTTTGTTTCATTGTTCGGCGGTGCAGATGTTCCAGGTCGAGTGGTGTGCACAGTAGGTTGACCTAGCATCTCCATGTGCTAGGGTTTGGATCGGAGGAGTTGGAGTTGTTATCAGTGAGACAGAGGCCATCAACAAAACATTCCTCGCTCAGAATGATGAGGATAGTCTAGCCGAAGGGAGGTTCGAGCCGCTGAACAGAAGTCGCGGCCTAAGATTCAAATTGGGGTGACAAAGCACATCGCCGAGAAGTTGTGCGTGCTTGCCGACGAGTAGGGTCTCACCGAAGACAACACATATCGGCATATTGGGAGAACAAACAAGGAGTTCGTTGATGATCTAAGTCATGCCGATAACAAAAAGAGAAGGGCAGATCGCTGAGACATGAGTCAGACTCTCACCGATCGATTTTTGATCAGTTGTGTGCTTCCACTGAGCGCTCCCCATCATATTGGTATCAGAGCCTGCGAAAGGTCTGGGCAGAGGTGTTGTGTATTTGATTGTTGTCACTGAGAAGGCAGATGAAGAGTTAGAGCAAAACAGATGCTCGTGCCACCTAGTTGTGAGAAGGAACAAGATTCCTGTAGTGTGTGGGCAGATGATGATGAGGTCTATCATGACCATTCACCAATACAAGTTTGGCTAGAAGAGGGTGCAGAGTGAGGCCACTGCGAGAGAGAGTGGTAGTGCATCTCCAGGATATGCTGTTGGATGAGAGGAATGGGTCTGTGAAGCAGTGTGTAGGATGGACAACTGAATGAGCATTGTGTTGTAGTCGAATTGAGGATTTGCAGAAGTGTTGGCGTTGTCTGTGAATGTTTATGTCAGACAGAGAAAGCGACGGAGAGGCTAGCGATATGCCTCCAAAGGGGATGACCACCGAAGTGGTCAAGAAATTTCAAGAGATGGAAGAGATGATCAAAACTAGAGTCAGGGAAGCACTCCAAGCAGAATTGAAGGCAATGAAGATAGGTAAAAGGGTAGATGAAGATTCAGATGAAGAAGAAGAGAAAGAGGAAGAAGCAGAAGAATAAGAAGAGGCAAAGATACCAGCTGAACAAAAGCAATTTCTGGAAGCCATCAAGGAAATTGGCAAGGACTCTTCGGAGGCTCGGATAGATATTCCCATGTTCAGTGGAAATATGAATGCTAAGGAAGTCATGGAGTGGATTGAGGCTTTGAACAACTACTTCGAATACAAGGAAGTTCTTGACAGTAAGAAAGTTAAGTTTGCAAAAACTAAACTCAAAGGTGCTGCCCTTACATGGTGGAATTACACCCAAGGAGAAAGGGTAAAGAATGGGAAGAGTATGATATCTTCGTGGAGCAGAATGTTGGAGAAGATCAAGTCCTAATTCCTTCCTTCTGACTACGAGGTGTAGATTTATAGGAAGATGCAGAACCTCAAGCAAAAAGATATGGATGTGGCTACTTACACCAAGGAGTTTCACAAATACACTCTTCGTTGTGGGTACATGGAGGATGAAAAAGCCAAGGTAGCAAGGTATTTAAATGGTCTGAGGATAAATATTCAAGATGAGATAATTTTGTTTACCCCTGAAACCGTGGAAAAATGCTTTCAAGTAGCATTAAGAGCTGAAGAGAAGTTGAAGAGGAAAGGTGAGAAGCAAAGTAAAGGAAGAGGTGACAGAAAGTTTAGAGGCAGTTTTGGAGGAAGAAGTCCTAACCAGAGGCCTAGTGGTGAGTCTAGCCAAGAAGAGCAAGTTGGAGACTCAAGTAGCAGAGGAGGCTACCGAGGAAGAAGGCCAAATGAAAGAGGTGGGACAAATGGATCAGATAGATGATCCAAGTTCTCCAACATGAGATGCTATAATTGTAATCAGATAGGACATCCAACTTATAAGTGTCCAGAGAAGGCCTCAACTTCTCATGGCAATGAGAGAAGAACCACATTGACTCAAGAGGATGCAGGGAGTGTGACATCTCCTGAAGTAAATTTGACATCAGAAGTGGGAGAAAATATGATGATCAAGAGGACACTACTCAAAGAACCAGTGCAGACTAAACCATCACAAAGGAGAGCACTTTTCAGGATCAATTGCAAAATCAAAGGTAAAATATGCAAGGTAGTCATAGATTTTGGTTCAACAGATAATATGGTGTCTAGGGAAACAGTGGATAAATTGAACATAGAAAGGATTCCTCATCAAACTCCTTACAGAACATCTTGGGTAAGTGATAGCCAATCACTTTTGGTAGATGAACAGGCATATGTTGATTTTCAGATTAGAGAATATAAGGAGAGAATTTTATGTGACATTTTGCCCATGGAGTGTTGTCACCTACTTTTAGGTAGGCCATGGCAATTTGATAGGCAAGCATTATATGATGGATATGCTAACACATACACCATCAAGAAGGATGGAAAGACTTTTGTGATGACACCATTGCAAGAGGGTGTTGCAACACAGTAGGTAGCCAATATCATTTTGGTGGGTAAGAAAGAGTTTGTGAAGATGCCTGAAGAAGAGACAAGGACAGTTGAGGATACCTCATGGAGTGAGGTTACCAAAGATCACAGTTTGAAGGTGATTTCAGTTTTGAATGATGGAGATCAGATGGTAATGTCTGAGATAGATCATCAGAAGGTTAAAGAGCAGGTCTACAAGCAGCCACAAGTTGATTGGAAAGAAGAGGATGCTATCATAGTAGGGGCCATTGTTTGTCCTCTAGAGCCAACAAGAGTTGGAAGGCAAACATATTCTACCATAGCAGCTGTACAAGAAGCATCACACAAGATTTTGAATGAAGATGTTCAGGCAGTTATGACAGTAAGCAATCATGGCGTACAACATCCAAGTTTGGTTGTAAGCACTCACTCATGGCAAGGTGTGAGTAGAGCCTACAATGCTAGGCATGAATTTTTTATTCCATGGAAGCAAGTTGTAGTCCAGATATCGTGGGGAAGGCATGATGCAGCGAAGGATGACGGTGGTGCAAGACACAAACTCAACTCATGGGACATGAGTTCTTTTCTAGGTGGGGTGTATGGTGCAGGAGCACCTAACACAAGGTGGCCTCCATGAGGCATTTAAATTCATGTTTGTTTGGAAAATTAGGTTTTGTGTTGTAATAAGGTTTATTCGACCAATGCATGTCATTTCTGTTTGTATCTAGACCTAGAACAAACTTTGTAAGTCCCAAGTAAGTATGTTGCTTTTGTCAAGTTGTTAGACGGTTGGTCTCCCAGCCGCTTGGAGACGGTTAGTTTCTCCCAGCTGCTTGGAATCATTCTCCCAGCCGCTTGGAATAGAGTTGGTGTTCATCTGGCGAGTTTATAAAACTAGGGAAATGAATAGAATCAAACATTAAGGATATTGTAATCAGATCGAAGAGGAGATTGAATGTAATTTGTGCGAATGTAATTGTGCATTTTCTTAAGGAGAAATTGAACTATTCTGTGTTGTCAATTTGTCTTCCGTTCACTGTAATTACAAACTGCATAGCTGTAGATTTCTTTTCCTTTCTATAATTCTGTTGTTGTAAAATGTTGATGTGAAGTATTCCACTGGGGAGATTTCTATCGAAATCAGTGGAATGGCTTCGTTGTACAATATTTGTTTGTTTCCTATTTTGTTTCATTGTTTAGCAGTGCAGATGTTCCAGGTCGAGGAGTGTGCACAGTAGGTTGACCTAGCATCTCCATGTGCTAGGGTTTGGATCGAAGGAGTTGGAGCTGTTATCAGTGAGATAGAGGCCATCAATGAAACATTCCTCTCTCAGAGTGACGAGGATAGTCTGGCCGAAGGGATGTTCGAGCCGCTAAATGGAAGTCGTGGCCAAAGATTCAGATCGGGGTGACAAAGCACATCGGCCAGAAGTTGTGCGTGCTTGTTGATGAGTAGGGTCTCACCGAAGACAACACATATCAGCATATCAGGAGAACAAACAAGGAGTTCGCCGATGATCTAAGTCATGCCGATAACAAAAAGAGAAGGGCAGATCGCTGAGACACAAGTCAGACTCTCACCGATCAATTTTTGATCAGTTGTGTGCTTCCATTGAGCGCTCCCCATTAGTGGAGCTCAGAGAATATTCACTGATTAAGTTATGATCAAAGATCACACCGTAAGATAGAACAAAAGTCTACAAAGTGTTGCAAAAGGAATTCAGAACAAAGAAAAGGATGAACACTCTCATGTCAGATGACATTGAGAAATAGAGGAAATCACCTTGAGAGTGTTAAGGGATCATCATCTCCCAACTATATATGATAAAGCAGAAACAAATGTTGGGGTTGGTACATCTATTCCTGAGGAAAATTTGGATCAAGGACTGGACAAAAGTGATGAAAAGATGAAAGAGAAAGATGATCCAGTCTCTGCTACTGATACTGTAGTTAAATCCAAAACAAGTATTCCTCCGGAACAACAGACTGATGATCAAACTGATAAAGAGAAGTGTGAGAAACTAAACAAAGACGAAGATCTTAAAGAGGAACAAGCTGAAGAAAACTCCTCTCTAGAACAAAAGAATGATGAGGTCATGGATTTAGATCCTCTGGAACTAAACCTATAAGAAGAAGTCTCCAGTATAGAAAGAGACACTACAGAGTCGATCAAAGAATTTTTAGAGAAAGAGAAATAGGTCCTGGATGAGCCTGAATTTTTGCAGGGACCAATAAACTTGGACTCAATGTCCCTTGTACAGAAATTTAAACTGGTATCAATTGTGCAAGCAAAGGCATAGGAAGAAATTTTGAAGTCACACATACAGGATAGTGAACTGATTGGTGAGGCATCCAACATTTTGGAGAAGCTAATGCCATCATATCAGAAGGACACTTCTTTGTCTTCGATAATTCAACTAAAAGGACTCATAAATTTCGTAAGTGAGCATTTTGAATCTTTTGAGAAATCTACTGAGATAAAAATAAGACAAGAGTTTGATGAGAAAAAATTGAGTTGAAGACTATGATATCAAATGACAAAGCTCTGCTAGACAATAGAATGAAAGGCATACATAGTGCTATCAAAGAAGCAAGTGACTTGTACAAATTTTATTTATCTTGGCCGGAAGCCACAAAAGAGCTAGAAGAAAAGATAAAGGATCTGAAACTGCAACTAATAAATATTTCTAAATCATTTGACCCAGCAGTTGAATCGGTGAGCAGCAAGGAAACACAAGTAATTAATAATCATGATGGGTTAATTAATAGTGTGGATAAGAGGGATCAAATGAAAAATAAAATGTGTTAGTTGAGAAGACTAATTAGTCCCAAGTTAGATTCAATGATTAGTATTGCAGCAGAAGCACAAGTAGCTTCACAAATTGACACACCTTCTGATGTGCAAAAGGCAAAAGAATCGGTCTTTTTGATAAATAGTCACATTCAAATTTTGGAAAGAGCTAAGAAATGATGGGATGAAGAGATTACACAATTAAAGATTGTGTACAAGGATATCCTCTCACCTACAACTAATTGAGTTGAAGATTGTATGTGTACATATGCGGCAGAGTATGACAAATTTGTAGTTTTGACACAATTTTGACTTTTGTACATACACCTTTTCCATTGATGTCAAAGGGGGAGAAGAAGACCAGTGAAAAATGGGCAAACATCTAAGGGAGAGAAGGAATACAGAGTAAGGGGAAGTAGACACAAGCATTTTTCACTAAGTGTTGCCATCAATGCCAAAGGAGGAGATTGTTGGCAAGAGACACTACTCTGATGAAGGATTGCATGCTGTCATTGATGGAAACAAGGCAAAGGGATTCCACTGGCATGACAAAGAGACATTACTCCAGAAGACCAACTTGGTTTGGCAACAAGGCACAAAAGTATTCTGGTCCAGAAGGCTAAAATGACTAAGTATGGATAGTATATACAGTAAGTGGCAAAGATTGGGTCAGTATGCCTCCGCAGTAGAATATCAATATATGTAGTACAGATATGTTGTTCATAGCTATTTGATGGTGATATGTTCCAATGATCAAGATCCGACTTCCTTTGGAAGTTAAGTTGTGATTTGTCTAAGTCCAGGTGAACACAGTTAAGTTAGGAACAATGCAAAGTGCATGGGTATTTTGGTCCGCATTTCTCCACAAGTGATTGTATTGGTATGCAGTTTTGAGGCAGTATGGATAGGTGTCAAAAGCATCCAGTTGGGAGTTATAGAGTCTGAAGTGATTTGGAAGATCACCTACAAAATTCCAAGTTTCGGCACCTAGTTTGCCAGTATTTCACCAAGGCAGAGGAGATAGTTCTGAGTTTCGCATTTCACCACATAAGGACATCATGATCTACGGTTGATAAGATATGATTTGTGAAGCATTAGGAATGATTGATGTGGTTCTTGGAGTCCCATGTGAATTTTAGTGGAAGTGTTGGGCCGACAGAGTCAATGTAAGTTGATAAAGTGTTGTGCTTGATAGGCCAACTCAGTTTTGAGATTGAATTCAAAGTTGCAGATATTTATATGGGTTAGATTTCAGTGTTGAGTGATGATATTTGATTGCAATGTGAATGAACTAAATGTGTGTGCAATTCAAAAGTAGAGTTGTGACCAGAAGAAGACAGTAAGGGCAGAAGAGTAGAGTTTATGTAGAGCAGAACAAAAAAAGAAGAGCAGATAGTATGAAGTCTTGAATCTGTATATTGAACTAATTGGTACTGCACCTTAGCATTCCGTAGATGCATTTGTAGTAGTCATCTTCTGGCAGTGAGTCAATCCTTCTTCTATCTTCTTTTCTCTTGGCAGTGAGCACTTCTTCATAGGGCAATGAGCCCTGGGTAGTGAGCCTTCTTGTAATTCGGTATTGTGCTATCATAATATATTGTGAGCTAACACTCACCGTGGTTTTTCCCTTTTTGAGTTTTCCATGTAAAAATCCTAGTGTCTATGTGTTATGTCTTTATGGTTGCTATTCTTATGTTTATTCTTCTTTCATGTTATTGAATTTGGAAATTGGATTAAGGAACAACAAACTAAGTGGTTTTGTAAAATACTAATTCACCCCCCCCCCCCCGCTCTCAGTATTCTTTGTGTTCAACACAAACAAACTTAATAATTTTCATACTATCATTAAATCCACATGGAAGGATATGAAAATAAGAGGAAAAAGGGATTACTTTATGCAAATAAAATGAGGCAGCGATTGGCTTCATCAATAAGGACAATGTATTACAAAATTCACTATAGCTAGATTATCAATCAAGGGATATAGTTATTATTTATGAACCTAATTTTGTGAAATAGGTAAATATTTTATTTTTGTAATGGTGAAAATTGCATACCCATGCTCTTCTACCTTATGCTCTAGTATCACTTTGATTATTTTGTCTTTTATGTAATAATTTCAAGTGTACAAGTGATATATGCTTGTGTGAAAATTGGCTTACAACTCTATCATTTTCTAATCCCATCATAACCCACTTTGAGGAACCGATTCCAATCCCTAAATCATCCATTTCCCACCCTAGATTAGATATGATTAAGAAAAGTTGACCTAGATCGTTTCTATTTTCCTTTAAAATTTAAAATTCTAATTTAAACATTGCCTTCCTTTCTCGCTAGTCATTGTGACCCAACTTAAAGCATGTTTGTGTCAATTTGTGTGTTATGTTGTTGTTTTTTAGGATATTCATTATTCTATTTTAGATCATGTTGCATGCCCTAATCCATTCACACATCATTAAAGTAGCATCATTCAATATTCTAATTACATTAACAAAGTGTACATCAACATACATCATCCTAGACATACTGCATGCTTGCTTCTTGTCTTTGATCATTCAAAATTGTTGAATCAATTCACTTAGAGGCTTGACCAATTAAGAATTAATCCTTTCCTAGCAAGTTCCAAATAGTGTCTATTAATGTCATACTCTTGCAAACATGGGTATAGTAAACTAAGGCAAGCCTATGACAATCATCTATTTCCAATCTATTCACTTCTACAAGTGAAAGTTTGATTCCACATGTTAGATTAGTTAATATAGATGTAGACTTAAACTAGAGAATAGCACAATTAGTTTACAAATCTTAAGGCAATCATCTAGTCTTATCATATTTTTTGGTACCTTGGCAAATCAATCCAAAGATCTTCAATAATACATTTCTCTATTTGAATTCTTTCTATTACATTTAAATTCATTTAATTTTTGTTATTAGTTTTGTATTTATTATTTATTAGTCCTAGCTATCTAAATCCTATGGTTTATTTATATTTTAATTAATTTATCCTAAGAAAAGCATAGTGAAAGGTTTTATTTTCATTACATCTTTTGGTGAACCCAATTTATCTTAAACATCCCCCAGGGTCTATCCTTCTTCTATTAGGCCTTTTAGATATACTTTATCTAATTGTGTTTTCATTTTTCACATCTAATTAGGGTTTGGATTTACCCTTGCATTGTGTTTCATTATCATACCTTATTTGAGGGTTTCTATTTTTTCTTGTATGATCTTGATTTAATCCCATCCTACCCACCATTGTTTTGGACTCTTAATATTTCATTTACCAATTTATTTGAATCTACTTTTTCTTATTTTAATTAGATAAATCCAATCATTTTATGTCAATTATCCTATAGGTTTTTTGAGAGTTGTTTGTATGCTAATATCTCATCTGCTTCATCATTTCTCTCTAAGGAGAAGCCCTCATTTGAATGCTCATATGGCCAAATATAATGGGATTGGTGTTTTTGATGCTATTAATAAGGGAACCACTATTGTTACTTATATTATTGAGATAGAGATTGAGAATTTTGATCATGAAGGAGACAATAAAATTTTGTACATAAGCTTGCTAGTTTGGTCAATGTAGAAAGTCCTACACATTTTTTGAGGCCTTTTATAACTTGTTGATTAATAAACCATTTGTCTTAGAGGTGATTCATAATATTTGTAGTGAAGTTAGTTCTTCTCATTATTTTGGGGTGCATCTCCCTATCCCTATTCTTCTTCCTTTTAACCTCCTTGTGGTTTTACCCCCATTTGGTATGCCTTTTTCCACACCTCCTACCTACATGTTAAAATATATTATTATGCCTACCTCTCACCTTGACCTTTACACATTTGACCCTATACCTTCTTCCTTTCATCACTTCACCTAGATTTCATGTCATCCCTAATAGTCCCATCACTTCCCATGTCCCCAATTTTCCTACTTCTACTCCCACCATAGGTGTTGTGCCTTTTTTACCCTTAAATTGGTTCTATCCCTACCACTATCCCTCATTCCATTCCTAGTTCCATTCCCTATTCCATACCTAGTTCCATCCCTAGTTCCATTCCCCATGCCATCTCTCCTACCATGGTTATGGCTTATCATCCTTCCTCTTAGATGCTCTATATATGCCATTTGACAGACCTGTGGTCAATTACAAAGGGAAATATAGAAGAAAGGGTAAAAAATGGATTAAGAAATGCAAAATTAGGGCCAGGCTTGTTCTAGGTGAGGATGTCAAGATGGCTCAAGTTATGGAGTTGGCAAACGTAGTTCTCATTGGATCTTTTTTCAAGAGTATTTCTGACAAAAAATAACACTTTAGATTGCACGTTTCTAGAGGGTTGTGGTGGGTTACTCCCTAAATTTTCACATATTGTTTAGAGGTTATTTTGCATTTATTCTCCATTCTACAAAGTAAACGTGTAAACTTTTTAATCAAAAATATTCAAAAATTAATTATTGACGTTTTTATTGGCTAAAGAATTTCACCATTTTTGACAAAGAAATTTAGGTAGATTTAAGCCTTCCCTCAAATGCAATGTCTCAATGTCTAATCAAAAGGTTATAATACAAAAGCTATATTATAATACAATATTATAGTTTTATATAAAACTAGTGAGATTATAGTACGAAGTTCGATCAGAAGATTAAAGCTTTAATGATTTCTTAGGTTGTTAAAAACTAAGAAAAAGAAGACTGTTACAAACTCACATATATTCTATTTGAGTATTCAAAACTCATATTTCAATGGGTTTAATTATATTTCTATATTTCACTTTATTACCAAATTCATTCAATTATATGCTTTTTTACATAATAAGTACGTTTGCTCTAACAACCAACCATAAAAATTGAGTTTCATATATCAAAGTATAAGTATTACTAATAAATCATGTCCTAGATCAAGTCCATGGCTAGAGATTAGATATACGCTTGTAGAAGTGAGCTAGACCTACAAATACAACCCTCCACAAAGTTGACTAACTATTTTGATCCTTAGGCAAAGTACAAACAAAGATTGACTATTTCTAGTCTCCAAACATACATATTTTAGTGCCTTAGTATATTTATTCAATGTTCTCATTCCTAAATCTAAATTCCATATCTTTCACATTTACTTTTTGTAACTAGTAATTAATATTTAATGTTATGATACCTATACCTATAGCTTAGTTATCTAAATTAATTTATATACTTATTGAAGATGAAAGAAAAATTGAAAGCAAATAAACAAGAAAAGAAACACAAAAGAGTGATTTATACCTTTAACAAGCTCCAAATCTCCCTCACTCCTTGATAAGGTTGAGGAGAGTGTACCCAAGAGCTCTCCTAGCTTTACCCAATGTTGAAATAGTAGAATGTGGATTGATCCTTGTTCTTCAACACAATATGATGATTAGATTGGGTAGGTTGAATATGGATTGGATTTGAGATTTATATGATATTGGATATGGATAAAGAGGCTATGGATTGAGGGATGATTTTGGCATTATGATGTTAGGATAAGGAGATTTGGAAGAATTTTGGCATAGTTTTGATGCAAGAAGTTATGAAAATGACTTCGGTTGGCCTTGTATTTATAGGCAAAATTGGAGGAATTTGAATCCAATGGCTAGGATTCAAAGTTGAGATCAATGGTTGAGATGAGAGGATGAGATCAAGGGTGGAGATCTCATCAACAATATTGGATGGATGAGATTAAATGTGAACTTTAAATTCACATGGGGAAGGGTGATGAGAATTAAAATCAATTAAAAATTCATTTTGGGAAGAGTTGGATATGACAAGTGAATGAATTAAAAATTCATTTCATGGGGGAGTGTTGAATTAAAAATTAAGTTTTATTGAGGAGTGTAAGGACATGTGACACATGCACATTTTTGGGGCCTTACATGTGCAAGCTAATATCATGGTGAATGTTTTATCATGAAAATAGAAAGATGAGTTGGAAGGGTCATGTGACCTTTTGAATAAAATAATGATTTTTATTCAAAGTGTGGGAGGATGGGTTAAACAAGGTTTTACCAAGTTAATCAAGTGATTAGCTTAATTAATGTGTCTGGAAAAAATTAGTTAGTGGGCTAATGGACGATTAAAATTAATTAAATAATGATTTATTTAATTAATTTAGGTCTAGGGGTCATGTAGACTAGGGTAGCTTATTAAATAATTGTTATTTAATCAACTAGGCTAGGTTTAAGTTGATTAGTAGGGTAGATTAATCAAATAAGTATAATTTATCTAATTAATCAGGATTATTAGATGGAGAAATTAACTAAATAAATATTGAGAATATTTATTTAATTAATGAGGATATAGTTATAAGGTATAGTGATAAATTAAATGAATTAATTGATCACAAAGGATGGATAAATGGCTAGGGGTAGATGATTAGAGATAAATTCATTAGATATATTGGATTTATTTAATTAATAGGAGGGATAATTGGTAGTGTAGAGATATGGGAAATTGGCTTGCGGAGCAAGTCAATTTTAGGTGTCTACATTTTGCCCCTCTTTGAAATGGTGTTGCGGCTAAGTAACATTATTTCAAAGAAGTTTAAAATATAGAGTTGGATTGGATAGCAAAGGTTTTGGTTTAGAGGAATAGGGTAAGGTTTAGGGATGATTGGTAAGGCTGATGCCCCCTCGAGAGGATAGTCGAGTTGCAAGAACACAGGTGTGCTCTCGAAATGGATGAAACAGATTGATTGAAGTGGTTGGAGGATAAGGGGTGAGATAAAAGATTGATGATTTTGGGTAGATTGGTTGATGGATGATTATTGTGCTGAAAATGATTTAGAGCAATCCTAGGTTTGCTATAGCAAAGTGGATATTTTCACCAAGGTATAGAAGACCAAGGTAATGATGTTTATCTAACATTTGCATGGACTAGACACGCAGACATGAGGGTGATCCCATGCATGCCCAAGATAGTACAACCTTGTCTAGACAAGGGAAGAAGACTCATAGCATAAGCCCTTAATACACAAAAGGTATGAAGAACCTTAGATGCAGAAGGAGATCAATATGCTAGAACTGACCCTACTATTCACAAGATATGAATACTAGCTTGGAGTAATGAGATCAACCCACAAGCACAACATACAAAAGCAATGACTATGCCCCATTCTAGATGTTTTCGCCACATACCATGATATAGTAAGATCAAGGTAGTTTTGATGTGGTCTTTGAATATGACAAAAGATAAAAATCAATAACCAAAAGACCAACTGACCCAACAAATAGCCATTGTATCTCTTGCCAAGATGAATGATAATTGATAGAATCTACCTATTGTAGGAATGATATATCCATTAAGGCAGGAATCGATTGATGATTGGATCATGCCCATTGCAGGAATGATATATCCTAGGGCATGGTTTTGATGGTTGATGTCGTAAGATTGGCGCAAGATATGATGGTTACAAGTTGTGGTTGATGTTGATTTGATAGTTGATGATTTTTGTTAAGGGATGATACTTTGATAGGTGATGTGATGCTTTGGATGTTGCGATTGGATTTGGTGTAAGCTTAGGGGATAGGGATCATCCAAGCAGGTTGGATGGGTGCATCTTATGTACCTGAGTATTGGAAACTTCCTTCGTATTCCAGACTACCTACATACCATGTATCCACGAGATCAAGGCACATTAAGATGTGGGTGGTGATGATATGTAGTTCTGATTTGTGATGACGATGTGGGGTGATTGATTGGTGATAGGATGTTTAGATGCTAATGTTAGAAATGAAAGAAACACTACTTTAATGGAAATTCGATTCAAGATAAATTTCAGCAATCTTTAAGTGTGTTTTAACAATGGAGATTGTAACAAAACATATAACCCACTATAGAAAAGATGTCAAACATGAATAACTCAAAACAATAACACAGTGTTTATGTGGAGAAAACCCTTGTGGGTAAAAAACTCCACCAGGAAAGAGGCACAAGTTTGTATTAATCTCAACAAGATTGTACAATACATCAACTAGACAACTCTCTCCACAAGTCTTCAATCTGACAGCATTCCGGCAACACCCGAGTACCTAAAATCTGTATTGCAGAAACAAATACATGGAAAATACTTATATAAATATTTTCCAACTCCTCCTAGGCGTTCACCTTCTCTCTCATGAGATTCCCCAACATGCAAACATTAAATGTCATCTTACAAGCACCTTCCACTTGTCCAAAAACAACCATGCAAAGGTTGGGCACCCAAGACTAAATTTGGCCTCTTACAACATCTTATGATGCATCATAATTGTTATAGATTCCACAAAAGAGTATCTTTCCAAGATAGGAACCTTGGGCTAAATATAGCAAATATACAACTAAGATATCTGTCATATGCATCATAGTGTCATAGAATCTTATGACAACTTGTAACTGTCATAGATTCTTTACATGCACCCACCAAACATTATGACGTGTGTCATATATGCTAAAAATAGTAGATTCTCCCAAGGTGGCACCTACACTTATTTAATATTTATTTTTACAATTGCCAACCGTAAATGTCACTCCGTAATTCCCTCCAGTTACTCCGAAATTACCCTTGCCAGTGAAACTAGTACATCTCCTCATTGATAATTACAAATTACATATAATAAATGGAATAAATAGAATATTGGGATTTACAAGGTTAATGGAACCTTATCCCAACATTCTCTCACTTGACATTATACATTGTAAATCAACCCATAGGAAATCAAATGAAAAATAATCAGGCACTAGAAACAAGGCCCGTGGCCTCTCTACACCACACGAACTTCTCTATGCTCATAGGTTTGGTCAATGGATATGCAACATTCTCCTGAGTATTTATCTTCTTCAGCTCAATATCTCCATTTGCAACCAACTCTCGAACAAAGTGATATTGAACATCAACATGCTTAGTCCGAGCATGATACATGGGATTCTTGGCCAAACAGATAGCACTCTAGCTATCACAACCAATCTGAATGATCTTGCAATCAAATCCAATACCTGTACATAGTCTCCTCAACCAAATTGCCTCCTTAGAGACATGAGTAGCAGCCATATACTCTTCTTCTATGGTGGACAAAGCAACTGTGGGCTGGGTCTTACTCATCCAACTCACTGCACCTCCAAACAGAGTAAACACATAGCCACTAGTGGACCTTCGACTATCCAAGTCACCTGCCCAATCTGCATCAACAAAACCCTATATGTCTAAAGATTTATCAGCACTATCAGTACCAGAATAAACCAAACAATGGTCAGGAGTACCTGCAAGATATTTAGACACCCTCTTCGCATAATTCCAATGTTGTCTACCAAGGTTAGACATAAATCTGCTCAAAACTCCCACTGCTTGGGCAATATCTGGTCTAGTGCAAACCATTGCATACATCAAACTCCCTACAGCACTAGCATATGGCACATTAGATATATCCTCAAAATCATCCTCAGTCTTTGGACATATATCTAATGAAAGCTTAGTACCAATGGGTAAAGGAACTCTAACTGGGTTACAGTCTTGCAAACTAAACCTCTGCAAAATAGCATTCACATACTTACTTTGTGACAACCAAAGCTTTATGTTAACTCTGTCCCTCTTGATCTCCATTCCCAAAATATACCTTGCAGCACCAAGATCCTTCATCTCAAATGCACCTAAAAGTTGGGCTTTAAGCTCATTGATCATACCCTTAGTATTGCTAAAAAACAACATGTCATCAACATACAAAGCAATAACCAGTATAGAATCATCAACACAATGAATGTAAACACATTGATCCTCCTCGCTTCTAACAAAACCCAATTTCAAAACAAATAAGTCAAACTTTTGATACCACATTCTAGGGGACTATTTCAGACCATAAAGAGACCTCTTTAACCTGCAAACCCAATGTTCTTTTCCTTTTACCTCAAAACCTATAGGCTGTTGCATATAAATTTCTTCTTCAAGATCTCCATGCAAGAACGTAGTCTTAACATCCATTTGCTCAATCTCCCAATCATAAGCTGCAGCAATGGATAAGAGAAATCTAATAGAAGTCAACTTAGCAATAGGAGAGAATATCTCACCAAAATCAACTCCCTCTCTCTGGGAGTAGCCCTTGGCTACCAGTCTAGCCTTGTACTTCTCCAATGACCCATCTGCTTCAAACTTCTTCTTGAAGACCCACTTACAACCTATGGCCTTTCTTCCTTTGGGCAAATGAACAAGATCCTAGGTGTTACAAAAGTCTAAAGCCATCATCTCCTCCTGCATGGCTAACTGCCAAGACTCACTATCATCTGTAGAAATAGCTTCCCTGTAGGATATAGGTTCATCGTTAGTACTCAATAAAGCATATACACAACAGAAATCTAGTGGGCTATACTTGTCAACTGGATTATGTTGTCTTGTGGATCTCCTCAAGGGTGGAGTAAGAGACTCTACTCGTTCTTCTACATGATCATCTGCGCCAACTTCTTCTGTCACAATAGATTCATCTTCATCAGAACTACTCGAATCTTCTTCTTCTTCACCCCCCAATCGATCATTCTATTCTTCCTGAGGTGCATCTTGCTGCTCTAAATCAAAGTACACCTTCTTTACCTTTTCTTCTTTTTCTTTTGGCTGCTCAGGTTTAGAAATAACTCTAAGTTCCCTAAAAATAACATCTCTAGATAAGATAATCTTGTGAGTTAGTGGATTCCAAAGCTTATAACCTTTGACATTATCACCATATCCAATGAATGTACACTTTTTAGCCTTTGGATCTAACTTAGATCGCTTTTCCTTAGGCACATGAATAAAAGACTCACAGCCAAAAACCCTTAAATGTGAAATAGAAGGTTTCTTACCTGTCCACACTTCATAAGGTGTCAAATCAAGAGCCTTACAAGGAGATCTGTTTATCAATTAGCAAGCAGTACAAACAGCCTCTGCCCAAAACCATTTATCCAACTATGCATCACTAAGCATACTTCTAGTTATTTCCATAATTGTTCAGTTCATCCTTTCTACAACACCATTCTACTGTGGTGTATACAGAGTTGTCTTTTGTCTGATTATACATGCATGCTTGCAAAACTCATCAAATTCCTTAGAGAAATATTCCCCTCCATTGTTAGATCTTAATATTTTTATCTTTAAACTTGATTGGTTCTCTACTAAGACTTTGAATTCCTTAAACTTAGTGAAAACTTCAGATTTATGTTTCATAAAATAAATCCATGTAAATCTGGATACACATCAATGAAGGTGACAAAATAATGAGATTTTCCAATAGATTCATTATCCACAGGTCCAAACACATCTGTATGAATAATTTATAACTTCTCTTTTACTCTATTACTTCCTGAAGGAAATGATTTTTTGTTTTGTTTACCAAACACACAATGCTTATAGAAATCAAAATGCTCATCAGAATAAGAGAAACTATCCAACAATTCTGTATTCTTAATAGTTTTTAGTACATTATTACTTGTGTGGCCCAATCTTCGATGCCACAACATACATGTATTTTCAATAGTGGCCTCAAATACATAGGAGGCATTACAAACTGTAGTGGCTTCAAGCTTAAACAAGTTCCTGAATCTCTTTCCTTTCGCTACCACCAAGTTCCCTCTCACGAATTTGCAGCCATGCTTGTCAAATGTCACATGCATTCCCAAATCATTCAATTTTAAAACTGAAATCAGATTTCTAGCTAATCCAGGAACATGCAAAACACCAAGGAGGGTTTTAATCCTCCCATCACTGAAACACAACAATACCTTTCCTTTCCCGACAATCAGATATGAAGAGTTGTCACCAAGGTAGATATTACCTCCATCATATTCTTCATATGAGGAGAACCATTCCTTATGTGAGGTCATATGAAATGAGCATCCTGAGTTAACCAACCAGTGATCATTAGAAACAAGATTACATGTAGAAAGTAAAACTTCTTCACCTGCATTTGAGGACTAATTCGAAGCACTCTCCCACTATTTCTTGGGGTTTCTGCACTCCTTCACATGTCCCCTTTTACCGCAGTTCCAACACTTAACTCTATTCCTTTTACTAGGAGTCTTAGACCGGCCCTTGGACTTGTCCTTAGCCCCTTTCTGATCTCCCTTTGGTCCCCTTTCCTTAGACCCTCCCCTGACATTGAGAGCATCCCCTGAACTATCCGAACTCTTCTTCCTCAATTCCTGTGACAGTAGCACTAAAACAAGAGCATCCAACTTTGGATTTGCAAGGTTAGCAGTGATAGCAAGGATAACATTCTCCCAAGACTCAGGTAAAGAACAAAGAAGTAAGATACATTTATCTTCCTCACTAACCTCAACATCTACTGAATCAAGCTGACTCAATAACAAATTAAAAGAATTTAAATGCTCTGCAACTGATTCACCTTCTCACATTTTTATGGAAAACAATTTTCTTTTTAAATAAAGTTTATTTACCATACTCTTGGCTTGATAGATCTCACCCAACCGATTCTACAACTTGTGTGTGTTCTCCTCCTTTGTGACATTCAACAGGATAGAGTCTGAAAGACACAACCAGATGGTTCCCCGTGCCTTCTTATCTAGTCTATCCCACTCATCTTGAGAGACATCATCAAGTTTCTTCTCTTTTTGAACAACCAACCATTGGTTTCTTTCTTCCAACAAATCTTCCATTTTCAACTTCCACAACTCATACCCCGTTCCGTTGAACTTCTCAATGTCCAATTGAGAGGTTGATGCAACGGTGGATCCAACCATAATAACAACACAAGATCTGCAAAACTAACACAACCAAATCTCCCACTGCAGTTACAACTTCCACACTACCACCCGAGAGTTAAAGATGGCCAGGCTCTGATACCAAATGTTAGAAATGAAAGAAACACTACTTTAATGGAAATCTAATTCAAGATAAATTTCAGCAATCTTTAAGTGTGCTTTAACAATGGAGATTGTAACAAAACATAAAACCCACTACAGAAAAGATGTCAAACATGAATAACTCAACACAATGACACAGTGTTTACGTGGAGAAAACCCTTGTGGGTAAAAAACTCCACCAGGAAATAGGCACAAGTTTGTATTAATATCAACAAGATTGTACAATACATCAACTACACAACTCTCTCCACAAGTCTTCAATCCGACAGCATTCCGGCAGCACCTGAGTACCTAAAATATGTATTGCAGCAACAAATACATGGAAAATACTTATATAAATGTTTTCCAACTCCTCCTAGGCGTTCACCTTCTCTCTCATGAGATTCCCCAACATGCAAACATTAAATGTCATCTTACAAGCACCTTCCACTTGTCCAAAAACAATCATGCAAATGTTGGGCACCAAAGACTAAATCTGGTCTCTTACAACATCTTATGATGCATCATAACCATCATAGATTCCACAAAAGAGTATCTTTCCAAGATAGGAACCTTGGGCTAAATATAGCAAATATACAACTAACATATCTGTCATATGTGTCATAGTGTCATAGAATCTTATGACAACTTGCAACTGTCATAGATTCTTTACATGCACCCACCAAAAATTATGACGTGTGTCATATATGCTAAAAATAGTAGATTCTCCCAAGGTGGCACCTACACTTATTTAATATTTATTTTTACAATTGTCAATCGTAAATGTCACTCCATAATTATCTCCGGTTACTCTAAAATTACCCCTACCAGTGAAAGTAGTACATCTCCTCATGGATAATTATAAATTACATATAATAAATGGAATAAATAGAATATTGGGATTTACAAGGTTACTGGCACCTTATCCCAATAGGTAATGGGATGATGTTGATTTGTATGATGATGTTGGAATGATTGTTTTTGGATTTTGAAGATTTTTTGAATGTTTTGGATTTTTAAATATTTTGATTTTTTGGATTTTTTTATTTTTAAGTTTTTGGATGGGGTATGGTTTTATTATGGGATGGAATTAGATTACATTTAGATAGCCTTTGTTCTAGGTATCAATGACGAGAGAACACCAAGTCTAGAGGTGAAGGTGATGGGGTTGGATAGGGGGATTGGTTATGAAAGATGATGGATAGGTGATGCACGTTTGATAGATGGAAGATGGGGATAAGGATTTTCTCCAAGGACTAGGTTGCAAGGAATCATATGCCCCATTCTATGTATGATGGTTAGGATTTTGTATGATGGGCTCATGTATAAAGAGATGGATGGGTTTTGTAGTAGATGGATGTATGGATGATATGCTTGGAAAGGGAAGTATGTCGAGAGGTGTCCAAAGTATGTTTTTGATCTTTTGCCCCTCGTCTTTAACAAGATCTAAGGAGGGAGATGGTAAAAGGAAGATATAATGGATAGGATGGATGAAGATGGTGGATTGGAATATGATAGGGTAAGGATAAGATAGTGGGTAAGATATGATAGGATAAGGATAGATAATGGATAAGATATGATAGGAAAAGGATAGATAATAGATAAGATATGCAAGAGGTTTTTATGGATTTGGATGAAGGATGTGATTTTGCCCCCAAGTGTGGGGTACAAATGGATGGGAAAGGGATTATGCATGACGCCCACAAGGGGTTTTCATCATGGTACTTGCCCAGGGCACCACAAGGAGTGGTTTTCACCATTGGACGGATTTTTCTTTTTACTATTTTCTTGATTTTTTATTTATTTTTAATGGAATGGGGACTCTAGCGTCTGTTTCCATAGCAAGTGGAAGATAGTCCCTTGTTGGATAGCAATGAATGACAATTGCATGGATGTTGGTAGATAGGAGAAGATAGAATGGATGGTAGATAGTGGATTATGATGTGGATTATGTAAGGTTTATGCAAAAGCATGGACCATAAGGGTGTGATGGGGAAGATATGTAGGATAGTGGATTAAAGATGGAGAGATGGGGGTATGTGGGAATGATGTGGGGTGGAGGGGAATCAAGACCAACAGTTGCATACACCGTGATGTATTTTGAAGTTTGTGTTTTGGATGTGGGATGGGTAGCAATGGGGATCAGGATAATGGATTTGAGGATGGTCGATTTGGGGTTTTAGGGACCCAAATGGACTTAGGAATTATGGGATTTTTAGATGGGGAGTGGGATGGTTGGGATTTTTGAGAGTTGGAGGTGGATGCCTCATTTGGATTGTTTTATTTATGCTTAAGGACCCACACCATTTTTTTTCTTTTTCTTTTGATGGTGTGAGCTTTGGTAGCCCTTGGATTTTTTATTTTGCTTGGGAGGGATAACATCTTTAGGATTTTGTGCTTTATGAGTCGAGGCATTCAAATTATTACTTTTGAATCCCATGGATTTGGTGGAAGATTCATGTTTGGATGATGTGTGCTTTTATTGGTCTTGATTTGGGATTTTAGGGGATTTATGGATGGAGGGATTAAAAGTGGATTTGTGGATAAATGGATGAGGGGATTTGATGATAGGGATATTAGGCGTTGGGAGGATGGGAGGATAAGGGGGTTTGATTTTAGGAGTTGGAAGGATGGGAGGATAAGGGGATTTTAGGATGGGGATGTTAGGAGTTGGTAGAAGTGGAGGTAAATTTGATGGGGGGATGTGTTTGGTCACATACTTTTGCAAATGATATGATAATGGAGGAGGAATGGTGACATATGATTTGGAGGTGTGATGAGGTGCACCATGTTTGGGATTTGATGAATGGATTTTGAAAGATGGGTGGGTGGTACCAACGTGTTTAGATTGTTTTCCTTGGGATGTATAGCCAAGGCCATGCGAGGATGGATGGAATATGGTGTGGATGGGCTCCAAGATGTCTTTGTTCGTGAAGGCCTACGCCTTTGTCTTGATAGTTCATGTGTTGGAGCATGCGACATGCAATGGGATGTTTAGTGCTTTGGAAACAAGACGCGAGTCTATTATTTGTTGGGGAAAGATAGGTGGTGGATGGGAGTTGTTCGCCTCCTATGATGGAGCCACCATGAATGAAGCTATTTTTGCCAAGTGGATAAGGGGATGGATTTGTAGTGGGATTGGTAGAAAAAGGGGTGATAGAAGATGGTGTGGGACTAATAAGTTGATCGCTAGATGGGAGGGGATCAGGGATGGGATTAGATGGGATGGTTAGATCTTGATTAGGATAGGGGATTGGTGCTTCAACATGCTTTGGAATTGACTCTTGACATAGCTCATGTGTTTGGATAGAAGTGGAAGTGACTTGGATAGATGTGGTGGGTGCTTGGATGGATGTGATAGGTTCTTGACTTATGGGTTCTTGAACATGGCTACATGATGGTTCTTGACTTATGATAGGAGATTGTTCAAGCGGTTTGGTGGGTGTTGGATTACATGAGGGTGTTTGATTCCTTGCTAATAGCCAATGGATGACATCCTTCATGAGTTTAGGGGTTGATGGATTATGCGAGGTATGAGGTAGATAATAGAATGGATGGATAATTATAGCGGATGGTGTAGGATTAGGTAGTGATGATTCTTGGATGGGTTCAAGGATAGGTGTTGGATTAGATAGTGGTGTTGGAGGGGTGGGGGAGTTGGGGGACTCCATAGCTTTGCTTTTTCTTTGGAGAAAATCCCTCAAGGATTCGTTGGATGTTGTGGGCTTAGGATTTGGAATGTTTGATGGTGGATTAGATGGTGGATGGATGACAGGGGTTGAGAGGTTGGGAGATGAATAAATTGATGTATTAATGTTAATAAGGTTGGAGGGATATTGTGGTGGAGGGATTGGGATTGATGGATTGTAAGGTAGATAGGGTGATGGATTAAGGTTGATAGGATTGGAGGGATATTGTGATGGAGAGATTGGAGGATAGGGATTAGAGGATGGGGGATTCACATGGGGAAATGGTTGTTGATGTAAGCTTTGAATTTTGGCCATGAGGTGTGCTAGATCGGTGTTCCCTTGATCAAAGTTAGCATGACAAAGGTTGGGGGATGGATAAGTTGGAGGTATTGATTGGTTGGATAGATATGATAGCATGGATGTATAAGGGGATGAAGATTGATATGAAGGTAAAGGTTGATATGATGAAGGTTGATATGAGGTTGAAGGTTGATATGAGGTTGATGGGGTGGATATGTAAGATGTTGAAGGTTGATATAAGGTTGATGGGGTAGGGGCTTGGCATTCTCCCATGATGAGGTCTGCTAAGGGGATATCTTTAATGATGTTTTTGCATTTCTCCTTAGTGATAGGATCAAAATGCTCATAGGCATATTTAAGTGTTTGTAAATGTTGCATTGCCACATAAGGATCCATGTTGTTGGAGAGATATGAGATGAAATGGATAATAGATGATTGTGATATTGGGGATCAAATTTCAAGACCTTAGGGTGATTTGTTTTGCTTCAAAGGATGGATGATTCTCTATACTTAAGATAGACTAATGATCTCAAGCAAGAGGGTTGATTGGATGATTCTCTATACTTAAGGTAGACTAATGAAACTTAAGTAATAGAGTTGATTGGTTTGATTTGATTGGATGACTTACTTGAGATAGATTAATGGTCTCAAGCAAGTTTGGATAAAGTTTGATAATGATCAACTAAGATCTTGATTTTTTATTGGGTTGATTTGGATTTGGAATTTGATAATGATGTTGGGGGATTTTGATAATGATGTGGATAGTTGTGGTTGGGATTTTGGAGGAGAGAATTGATGGAGGATGAAGGAGACTAAGTCCTTACCCAAGGTTTGATTTGTAAAAGGATGATTTGTTGATTAAGGATTAGGGATTGGGATGTTTGATTAGAGTGGATAATGGATGAGGGATGATTGATGTTGGATTTGATTTTGGATTTGGATTGATTTTATGATTTTGACTTGGGGTTGATTTTGGATGAGAATTTGGATAATGTTGTTTCTAGTAGGATGATGTTGGTTGGATTTTGGATTTGATTTGGATGAAATTGATCAAATGGATGAAGGAATGGAATTAAGATTATGATAATGAATTGGATTAAGGATGATGAGGATGATTAGGATGGTTGAGATGAAAGAGGTATGATGGGATGAGTGATTAGGAGGATAATATGGGATTAAGCTCAAAGATGGGGATTAATTAAGCTCAAATGATGGGATTTGATAAATGGAGGGGGTGGTTTAGCGGGCTTATAAAATTGATGATTTTGATGGAAATTTTGATTTTTTGGACACAGGGGAAATAGGCGTTAAAACATATGTAGAAGGTGCTAAAACATAAGTAGAAGGTGCTAAAACATATGTAGAAGGTGCTAAAACAGATGCAGAAGGCGCTAAAATAGAGGGAAATGGTGCTAAAAGATGAACAGATGGTGCTAAACAGAGGACTAAAGGCGCTGAAAGACTGTGAGGTTTTGAAAATTGTTGGATTAATGGATGAATTTGATTTTTTCTTGGCTCAAAGATCCTTGGCAAGAGATAATGCAAGAAAGAAAGACACAATGGCTAACTTTAATGCATAAAATTGATTTTTGATTCACAGGTTTTGACATAGAAGACACACCATTCACATGAACAATCCTAGATTTATTCAAGTGGGTGTATACAAGATTATGAGCTCATCTCGCTGCCTTTATGTAGGCATGACATGCAAGTCCCATGAGGATGAGTTAACCATTTTTTATCACCCAAGATCACTCTTATGTCATGGGGGGGGAGCATACACGGCATGCATGTTAATTTCTAGAGGGCATTTGCACTTGGTGATAAAATCAATGTGGCTTGTGCGATTAGTAACTTCTCGGTCCCTATAGGTATCTGATGCATCACAATCTCATATGGTCAAGAGGTTTATGCTAGGATTGAACGAGCTTCTAGGGAGTCCTCTATATACCCAAGGGTACGTGTGGTACAAACCGTGAACACTAGTCCGCTGAAGGCATGCAACATAAGCGTAAATAAATGTTACTTCACCTTGTGTCCGGATTTACTTGGGGCCCCAAGACTGTGCCAATGACAACGCAACTAGATTGGGGTACAAGTTTCCTTCTCCCCCTTTGATATACTCCACCGGTACATGTGGTTGAGTTCGTCCCTTGGGGTGATGAAATCCCCAAGTAGGCCTCCTAAATAGAAATCACCCTTGCTTTTGATCACCCAAGATCGCACGAAGCGCAAGGGGAGAGCATATGCAATAAAGTGACCCCTTCGGGATATAATGATAAACAAAGATGGTTTTCAAGTAGACTTTTGATCACCCAAGATCACCCTAAGATGTGAGGGGAGACCATACGTCTACGAGCAAACCCAAGCACGAAAAACAAGATTCATTTACCACTAAGCTAACTTTAGTGCAACTAAGATTTAGTGATAAAAAAAGATAACTTGGACAAATGAATCTGCACCAAATTAGTTAGTAGTTTGATAAAAATACTTTGACATGCGTTTTAGATACCTGCAAGAAACTGTTAGATGCATGCAAAAGATTGAAGAATTTGTCAGAAACATGGTGATGATACAGAGATGGATGATGCTAAAACAAAGGATGGTACTAAAATATTGATGGATGGCCCTAAAATAGAGGATGGCGCTAAAATATTGATGGATGGTGCTAAAATAGAGGATGGCGCTAAAATATTGATGGATGGTGCTAAAGCAGAGGATGGTGCTAATTTTTTTGAAAATGGCACTAAAAGGTCTATTACCTGTCTTACCTAGCCGACTGGTTCAATGGCGTCGTTCTATGTGTAGATAGCACTAAACCGCAGAATTTCCCTAAAGCCTGCTCAAAAAAGAGGGTTAACTTGAAATAAATGGGTCAAATGGGGTTAGAGGGCTTCTTATCCTTTCAAGCAACACCAAAAACTAGATTAGAGGCAAAACAAAAGCAATTAGTGAACAATGAAATAACCTAGGGTCATGCAAAAATCATTTTCATACATTCCTAGAGAAATTTCATCATTAGGACCCCTATATCTGTGTATTTTTGATAAAAATAGAGAGCCTAAGACCCTAAAACATGCTAAATCTTCCAAACACCTTGAAATTTTTTTATGAAGTCTAAACTTTAGAAAAATGATGTGGGAAAATGGAGCCAAAACAAGAAGAAATGGCACCAAAATAGTGAAAGATGGCGCTATTCCGCAGACAGATGGCGCCAAACCAAGAGATTTTGGCACTGAAACTCCTGCTTCTTCGGCTCCTTGCAAGAAACTCAAGCAAAATAGTTAGATTGGGACCATGGGGTCCCATCGGGCGTGCCAAATGAAGATGAAAGAAAAATTGAAAGCAAATAAACAAGAAAAGAAACACAAAAGAGTGATTTATACCTTTCACAAGCTCCAAATCTCCCTCACTCCTTGATAAAGTTGAGGAGAGTGCACCCAAGAGCTCTCCTAGCTTTACCCAATGTTGAAATAGTAGAATGTGGATTGCTCCTTATTCTTCAACACAATATGATGATTGGATTGGGTAGGTTGAATATGGATTGGCTTTGAGATTGAGATGATATTGGATATGGATAAAGAGCTATGGATTGAGGGATGATTTTGGCATTATGATGTTAGGATAAAGAAATTTGGAGGAATTTTGGCATAGTTTTGATGCAAGGAGAAGTTATGAAAATGACTTGGGTTAGCCTTGTATTTATAGGCAAATTTGAAGGAATTTGAATCCAATGGCTAGGATTCAAAGTTGAGATCAATGGTTGAGATGAGAGGATGAGATCAAGGGTGGAGATCTCATCAACAATATTGGATGGATGAGATTAAATGTGGATTTTAAATTCACATGGGGAAGGGTGATGAGAATTAAAATCAATTAAAAATTTATTTTGGGGAAGAGTTGGATATGACAAGTGAATGAATTAAAAATTTATTTCATGGGGGAGTGTTCAATTAAATCTTAAGTTTTATTGAGTGTAAGGACATGTGACACATGCACATTTTTGGGGCCTTACATGTGCAAGCTAATTTCATGGTGAATGTTTATCATGAAAATAGAAAGATGAGTTGGAAGGGTCATGTGACCTTTTGAATAAAAAAATAATTTTTATTCAAAGTGTGTGGGAGGATGGGTTAAACAAGGTTTGACCAAATTAATCAAGTGATTAACTTAATTAATGTGGCTGGAAAAAAATAGTTAGTGGGCTAATGGACGATTAAAATTAATTAAATAAATCATTATTTAATTAATTTAGGTCTAGGGGTCATGTAGGCTAGGGTAGCTAATTAAATAATTGTTATTTAATCAACTAAGCTAGGTTTAGGTTGATTAGTAGGGTAGATTAAAATCAAATAAGTATGATTTATCTAATTAATTAGGATTAGGAGATGGAGAAATTAACTAAATAAATATTGAGAATATTTATTTAATTAATGAGGATATAGTTATAAGGTATAGTGATAAATTAAATGAATTAATTGATCACAAAGGATGGATAAATGGCTAGGGGTAGATGATTAGGGATAAATTAATTAAATAAATTGGATTTATTTAATTAATAGGAGGGATAATTGGTAGTGTAGAGATACGGGAAATTGGCTTGTGGAGCAAGTCAATTTTAGGTGTCTACACTTATTACTTGTATTAATTAATTAATCTTTCAAGTTACAATTGGTAAGTTATCAATTAAGTGGAATGTCAAATACTTATTCCTTAATTAATAAGATATCAATCTAGTAGGAAAGATAAAATTCTCCCTAGTGTGATTAGGTCTTTGCTTTGATAGTATGTTCTTGATAGCCATGTGCCCATGTGCTAGGCTATCAATCAACTTGAAGATCAAATTTTCATTATGCTAATTAAGACATTGTCAAAAAATGCCACCTCAATTTTGTTTAAATGGTATTTTTAATATCCATATATGTAGGCTATTAATCAAGTAGAAGGTTAAGCTTTTATTCTAGTATTTATCTTTTACTCCTAATATCACTTGGATTTATGTAGACAACATTATCTTTAACACAACATTAATGGATTCTTCATTTACTATTAAAGAATTCTATATGATGTTATATGAGCTTTTAGTTACAATACTTGTAGGTTATCAATCAAGTGGAAGGTTTTTATTTTAGGAATTAAGGGTGTGAGTGTGTATACACACACATATATAGTTAGATGAGTTTTGTTTTGATGGTGTTTTCTTAATTATTATATTAATTAGAGTTAAGAGATTACATTAATATAAGATAGTAAAATATTTAAGGTCACAACTAATTACATCTAAAAATAAAATTAAAGTAGAAGATATAAAGTAAATAGTTATTCTTCAATTATAGGGGTGTAATTTTCCTCTTCTAGTTTGAAATACATCTTCTAAATTGTCTAATAAATGTTTTGGATGTAATGGAAGGTATTCTTGTTGATTTTCCTTGATCACAAAGAAAGGTTCATGTGACAATAAAAAAAGGAGGCTCCCAAGATTATCTCATCAATATGCTTAGCAAGACCCTCCTAGGTGGGCTCTAATTTAATAATCTATTTTTGGATTTGTTATATTTGGTTCGTCAAATATTGATTAGCTTGAAGAGTATCCTACATTTTTTGACAAGTTAGCCATTTGAAAAATTAATGTTAGAGTAAAGCTTTTGGATTGCAAGTCATAATGGAGAATAAAAGTGATTAAATATGGCACTACATGGTTCATTCCATAAATGAAAAACAACAACTTGTCTAATAGATGTGGAAATAACATCATCATTGATGTTGAATCCCATTGAAACATTCTTCCATAAGAGTTGGCTATAAATATGGCTAGGAGATAGTCCATTATAACAACTATACACCTACTCACAAAGATCATCCAACAACCACCCAACATTAGACAAGAAGGTCAACACACATAAAATAACACCATACAAAGACAAAATACTAAGACACTATACTGCAAAACTTTATAGAATAAAAAGGACATGCTGCACTAGTAGACATAATCAATTAACTCCCAACCACCCAACTCTAGACACATCCACACGTCCCCACTCTATAGTTTTCTCAACCAATTTATCACTTGGTTGTGTAAAGGGGTCTAAAGTAGAGAGACTGACCAAATGGAGAACTTTTGCATGACATTTGGCCTTGTGGAGAGAGTACCCACAAAACATGGACATGTGTTATCACTTGTAATCTCTATGTGGCCTTTATCATGGGTAATGTAATCCCTAGCACCACTTTACCAATGTCTGCACAATATGCTTAGAGCACCTAACTTCACAATACAAAGAGAAATTCTCTTTGCTAGAGCCTAAAGCACCATCCCCATTATCCTCTTTCCTCGGGTCTTGCTTCATGGATTCTCTAACACTCATTGAGGATAGCAAAAAATATTCATAGCAATCTAGGAGAACTAATTTTCATAGCCAAACCCTAATCTCAACCTTTGGAGAAAAATGCATCAACTTTTCTATAAAATCTCTCCTTATTATGGCCTTTGACCTAGGTAGACCATGAGAACCCATCCCATCCTCCCCAAACATAGCCTTGATAAAACCCAACATTGGAGGATATTTATAGTTGAAAACTACTTCCAAGCATTTGTCAGAGACCATTCATTGATGCCTTGTATACCTGCAAATTAAAGCCTTCTTCCTACGTGTCATCCCTACAACAACAAATGCATAGATAAATCCCACATAAAAACAACCAAATAGGATTCATTGCTACATAGAATGCTAAGAAACAAGACCAATTTACATACATATAACTGTTCATGCATGCTGCAACAAACAAAATCTTTCCCACATAATGCCTCTAGATAAACACCTTCTAAAACCATTAATATGAAAGAGTTTTGTATGAGGCTATGAGAACTAACATAAATCCATTTGAATACATGGATTAAGATATAAATTCCCACGAGTGAGCAAAACCTTGCCAAACAAAAATACCATACTGAAAAGTAGATAAGAACATTACAAAGGTATGATAAGACTATAGAAGAAACTAAACATCAGCATCAAGGAGCTTTAAATTTGACCTACTTATCTATCTTATCCCAAGAAGAAGAAAGGTGGCTAAAAGGAACTATTATAAGATTTTGATCAATACTATGATTGGCCAAGAAATTTTCCACACCATTAAGGTTGTGTTTGTAATGATGGAAACTAATTTTAGCAAATTTGGAGCTTAATACCAAAGCCTCCTCAACATATCTCTTAAGATTCAAATTAAGGCAAGATTCTTTGCAAATAGGATTGATTAGGAGAAGGGGGTCCCCTTAAACCATTAAATTTTCATATGTATTAGAATCTCCACAACACCAAAGCCTACCACAATGAATTTTCCCTTAACCTCATTGTTTCATTTAACTCTTGGGAAGAGAAAACCTGCATATTTGAAATCACCTTGATCATTACATAGAATGAACCCATCACCTACAATCCCTAGATCACCCCTAGAGGCCCCATCAAAATTAAATTTGATAACCTCCTTAGGGGAAGGAATCCAAGATTTCTACAAACGTGTTTCCTTTTCAATTTATTAATTGTTTTACCAATATTATTGTCTCTTAATCCATTAACAAGGTATAAATTTTATTGTTAATTGTAGTAGTTTAGTTTCTATAATGTTCTGTATCCCTACTTATGTAAAATAGTTTAGGGTTTGCATATGGGATGTTTAGGGATTGGTGGATGAACTATACCAAAATTTGTTGAGTTGTAAATTATAATTCATAATAAGGCAAATCCAGTTAAAAACCATCCAACATCCATGTTAACTTTAGAAAAAACTATCTTAAATTTGTCTTGGCTCAGCTAAATTTAGTGGTCGCATGCCTAATGTTGTTATTGTATTTGTTCTTCATATTTGTGCAACTTAACAAGTAGTTTTTGGCAAATGTATGAGATTTACAAACTCTAATATTGTCAAGCCTTAAGGACGATAATTTAACCAAATAATGCGGCAATTCCTACAAATTAATAAAATTTTGATAGGTATTTTTCACAAGAGTGCATGTCACTTAGTGTTTTCACATATCTCTATTTGATGTTGTATTTTATTCTATTTACACTACTAAATTTTGGTTTTGTGTAATTTTAATTTGTAGGGCTTTCGATATCTAGCTAAAACCCTAGTTTGTTTTTCCTATTTGGGCCCTGCCAATAGAATATATGCTAAAGAGATTCTAGGAGAGATTATTCTCCATGATTCCTTAAAACATAAGTGATATTGTCATACCCCAATCCACCTTGGCAATTCAACAAATTGAAGAAGGCCTCAATAGATACATTGCCCACAACCCGAGTCTTCTACTAGTGATTGAGTTTGCAAAACATTAGAGCTTTTCGATTAAAGGCTCCTATATTTTTAAATGACCAACCTATTATTTGTAACCTTGAAGTCTATTTTATGTTTTCACCCAAAAATCTCCAATTAGAATGACATTTCTCCACCTATATTTTTGTTGATAAGGTTGAACACTTTAGATTTCATTCTCATATAGCCAGTTGATAATAATACAATTGGGGGTTTGGTACAACTTTATTGTGATGTTATTATTTGTCATTAATGGAAACTCTATACCATTTATGTATTGACCTACAAATTTATTATTTTTGCAATAAATGTTTAGTTTGCAATAAATATTTAGAACCTAAACCTAAATTCAAGTAATATTATATATAAATATCAAATGAGATAAGATTAGGTAGCAAAAATATTACAATTTTTCACAACAAAACCCTAGCTTTAAATCTATAATAAATACTCTTCTTTTAAATAAGAGAATAAGTTGTCATGTCAAAAAAACATTAGACAAACATAAAACTTTTAAATATTTTCAGAAACTATAAGATAATTAATCTATAAGTTGTATTTGTGTGAGGTTTCACTTAGAAATTTGTCTTACACCACAAAAAAAATAATATGTATATTGTATCAGGGCCATACAACTCCTTTTTACAATTCTACAACATCTAAAATTGTGCTTTACTTGCTTCTATAAAATCTTGACTTCAACCTACCACATTTATGAGGTCTGGTACAACTTTATTGTAACGTTATTATTTGTCATTAATGGAAACTCTACACCATTTATGTGTTGACCTACATATTTGTTATGTTTGCAATAAATGTTTAGTTTGCAATAAATATTTAGAACCTAAACTTAAATTCAAATAATATTATATATAAATATCAAATGAGATAAGATTAGGTAGCAAAAATATTGCAATTTTTCACAACAAAACCCTAGCTTTAAATCTATAATAAATACTCTCAATTAATAGTTATATTAAATACTCTTCTTCTAAATAAGAGAATAAGTTGTGTAAAAAAAAATAGACAAACATAAAACTTTTAAATATTTTAACAAACTATAAGATAATAAGCCTGTAGGCTTTTATATGTGAGCATTATAGTGCTCGGAATTGTCTTGCGCTGTAAAAAAAATTCAGACCGAAAATTTTCTAAAGTCGTTGGTTGTTCCTATCGGCATATTCCTTGAACCTCCTATGGGTGCAAGTGCTATTTAATTGATAAACTATATTTGTGTGAGGTTTCACTTGGAAATTTGTCTCACACCACAAAAAAATAATATGTATATTGTATCACTGCCATACAACTCCTTTTTACAATTCTACAACATCTAAAATTGTGCTTTACTTGCTTCTATAAAATCTTGACTTCAACCTACCACATTTATGAGGTTTAATACTAACAAGACAAATACATGGTTGTTTGGCTTATGAAGGTCTTTACCAATTGCTGCGCAATGAATGAAGGTATCATCTTGGAAATTGCTATCAACTACATCAAATCTTCCAGCTGTAAAAATCCATATCAAATCTTCAAGACAAATACATGATCGTTTGGCTTATGAAGGTCTTTACCAATTACCACCCATGAATGAAGGTAACATCTTGGAAATTGCTATCGACTACATCAAATCATCCAACTGTAAAAACCCATATCAAATGTTCAAGACAAATACATGATCGTTTGGCTTATGAAGGTCTTTACCAATTACCACCCAATGAATGAAGGTAATATGTTGGAAATTGCTATCGACTACATCAAATCTTCAATCAAATCTTCCAGTTGTAAAAAAACCATATCAAATCTTCAAGACAATACATGATCATTTGGCTTATAAAAGTCTTTACCAATTACCACCCAATAAATGAAAGTCACATCTTGAAAATTGCTATCGACTACATCAAATCTTCCAGCTGTAAAAAAAACCATATCAAATCTTCCTGCACCTTAGATGTTTGGATTATATTTATGGTCATGGACGAGCAGGACCTCTTCAAACAGAAGACAGTTTGCACCAGCTGTCCCATGCCTTTTTTCATGCTGAAATCTTTTACACATTGATTCACTTATGGCTGCCTCTTTTTGCTAGAAACATCTTCTTATATATTTGCAAGTTCTGCTACAAGTTTTACCTGTTGTAAAAAAACAATCAGGGCTAGGCTCTAGTATTACCCATGGGCTAATAGCATAGCAATTTCTGATGAAAACCCTCTGTCTGCTCCTCACCTCCACCCAAAACCATGACTTGCAGATGAGGGACACGGCATTCCTATCTCTGTGTGACAATAGGAATGATGACAGAAACACCAATACGCATTCCAACACTTCATCAGGGAATGTCATACTCATCATCCTCTTCACCACCATACTCTATAATTTTAGCTTGAGAGCAACTTATTGAACATTTTTGAACAAATCGTTTGTCTTTTCTGGTTTGATGAGGTTTTTAGTTTTTACAAAGCTTTGAAGTTAAGTATCTTAGATTATTTTTGGGTTTTTGGAGGTTTAGATTTGTAACTACTCTTGCTCTTTAGGTTATGTGGGAAATTTAAGGGTTTCAGATGGCATTACATGCTTTCTCTGTAAAATAACTACTCATGTTGTTTTTTTCTATAGAAAGGTCTTTGAGGATCTTTCATATTCCTCTATGTGCATGTGAGTTGATGCAATGGATTGTGGCCTTCTACCTCATTCTTTTTCTCTAATGTAAATCAGATCCTGAGAGTTCTGATTGAATATACTCTATGATAAATGTTAATTATGCTTGAGCTTTGCCGTTGTGATTATTTTCTGTGGTGCTTTCAAATTCTTGTTAAAAGAGCACGGGTTTAAGTAGCAATGGGACAAACAACTTGTACCCATTTGTTTCTGCTTGAACTGACATTCATTTTCTCATTGTAAATTAGATCTTCTGATGTGTCTTGTGGCTAAAGAACTTGTGTTGTGCTAATGGAATGGGTATTTTGCTAGAATTAAGATTATTTTTTCATCTCCAAAATAGATCTTGCGAAATATGTTGTGATTGAATTTTTGAAGATATTTAAAATTCTAATTAGAAGAGTTCATGTTGCAGACTTTTCCCTTTTTGTTTGAATTAACATTCTTTCTCTGTGTGTAAATTAGATTTATGCTACTAATGCTCATGTTGCTGTAATAGGATTTAATTAAATTTATGATTTTGTGCTTCAGAGATCGTAGTAGGAGTATCTTTAAAACCTACTCAAGATGGCATTTGCTGGAGCAGTAGATGGGACATGTTGCCACACCTTTTTATTTTGGGATAAATTAATGTTCATTCATTTTCTATGTACAACTTAGACCTCAAAAATTATGTTGTGCTCGGATGTTTGTTGCTTATGAATTGATATTTAGCCAAGCAAAAAAGTACTTGATTTCATCATTTTTTATGTTAGCTGTAATTCCAATTTAGCAGTAATGCTAATGTATAATATATCAACTAAATGTCTTGGGCATATACACCAGGTTGCCTTTTGGCAGACTAACACTTTTTAAGTATAGCTTTCATTTCGTTATCTACAAATTAGATTTGCAGAGTTATTTTGTGATAGATTTTTTTATTGTGTGCTTCTCATATAATGGTATGAGAATTTTTTAAAATTCAAAACTTAAAGTGATTAGCCAATGTGTTTTATATATACAAAATACATTTCCAGGGTTATGTTACAATTGAATTAATTAGTGATTGTGTGCTTCTAATATCATTGTGAGAATCCTTAAAACTCAATTAGAAATTGTGTCAAGGTGGTCAATGAATGGTGTGTTTTCTATGTACAAATTTGATCTCTAGAGTTATGTTGTAACTAAATTATTTGTGTTCCATGAGTCTTTAAAACTCAATTAGAAACTTGTTGACATTCAAATATGCACTATTGCACAAACCTTCGCCAACATGGAAACCCTGCAAACGTGGGATGTGATTTGCAAAACAACCTTCGAGATTTTAGAAGCTAACTCTTCTTAAGATTTTCAATTAACTTCCTCTCTATTAAAATATGGGAAAGGGGAAGTGAAATTATAGAAATACTAAAGCTAATCTAAATGAACAACATAACTATTCATTGGATCCATTTTTGTTTATCAACATGTATTTGCACAATCATATTTAAAGAAAACATACAAGCATATACTGAATATGTAAAAGGCTCTCAAATGAACAAAGTTGAGGGACAAAAGATCACAAATTTATATATTCATTTACTGGTGGTGGACAATCACAAATTCATATAACACCTGAAATGAGTTCGAATATATATAGGCTACTACCATTAACAAATACTTGAGAACTACAAAGCCCTTATGGAATGAGTATCCCTAATACAATCTAGTTGCAACTAGAAAACAAGGAAAACAATTGTTGTTAAATGCATGAAAAAGATATTTGGCTATGCCAAAAATTCCAAATTCAAATAAATCTAGTTCTTTGGGTTGATCTATAACTGATGACCAAAATGGCATGAGATTCAAGATGTCACTCAAATATTCTAAAATCTTTGGATGTAGCACTTCTTGAGCAAAACTTTTGAAGCTATGACATGCTTTTATGCTTTATTAAAATTGATTTTTCCCTTGGTGAGTTATAACCGCTAGATGAAGACTCTTGAAAAATTAGATGGTGTAGGATGCTACAAACTAACATGTCCTTCCTACCTCTTCTACCAATGGTGCAACAACCTTAGGTTGTCAATTCTGGCATCTTTAAAATGAGTGAAAACCTACCATGTGTCTCCTGAGTACATTACTCTTCCTTTCTTTATTGGTTAACAAACTCTTTTGGTAATAACAAAGGGACCCACAAAATTACCATGCCATATTAATCCTAACCAATGGTGCAATGAGAGAGAGCTATTAAATTGGCACTTCTTTTAAGGAGGAGGATGTTGTCATATGTCTTATTATTGCACCAATACTTCTTTATACACAAGTCCAGTGGTGGGATCATTGAAATGCTTATGTGTATCTTGAGGACTAATAGTGCAATGATATGAAGTTGCCAACCAATGGAACAACACAAGAGAGTTGTTAGACTGATACCTTCTTTGGATTGCAAAAATGTGCCATGTGGCATGTTGAATCCTTGTTGTATCTCTTTTTCTTGGCTCTCAGAACCTACAAAGGACAAAAGAAGAGGGCCCACAAAGATAACAAATTGGCTATCTCCAACCAATGGAATAATAAAAGAGAATTGTGAGACTAACAACTTCTTTACGGCACGAAATCCTACGACATGGTTGACCAACACAATATTTTCTTTTCTTTTGTTTGTGTAGATGATAGGGCCCACTTGGCTAATGTGGACATCTTGACTAATGGTGTAATGTTCTTAAGTTGTTAAAGACTGACAACTTAAAACTGATGTACCAATCATTGATCCTAAAAAGGATTGAATGGTTCTAAAAGTTGACTTATGTTCCTCCAATTTTCAAATAAAACCACATATATTCAAAATTTGTGCACTCGGAACTAAAAACTCTTGAAGGAAGAGCATTGAGCTACCATGATTAAAATGTTATTCTAGCATGACTAAATATGCCTCTTGCAAAATTGAAAATGCAAAATTCATTAAAGGAGAAAAACGACACGAACTCTATTAAAAACATGTTGCAAACATATAAAACAAAATCCCATGAAGAAGAAGCCAATTGGTTGAGATGAGCATGAAAAGTAAAGCTATATAGTTTTGGTGACCTCTCACTGTACACTCAAAATCACAACTCGGTGTCCTGGGGCGGTTGAGTTAGCTTTGGTGTGCACATGGACCCTCTCTCCTTGCCACAGGGTGAACCTCCACGTCACTCTTGCTCTTGTGGAAGTAGCCAGTCGAGAGGAGGTGAGACATGAGGGTGGTCTGGCTCGTTTGAGAGCTAGACTTTACAAAGAGTGGTCAGCCAATCCTGGGGCCTTTGTTGTTGTGTGTTTGTTTGAATGCAGTGTTTTGTGACCATTGTTGTAAAGATAACTATATGACCCAAAGGGTGTGAGGCCGATTATTTTCCTTCCTTATTTTGATCGTTATGCATTTCAGTTGATGACATTATCAGACTTTTAGAGACTATGGTTTCATTATGCAGACTTGATTATATCTCCTGATTTTGATATGCCATTGATTAGACATATGGTGATTTGATTTGATCATAGTTGATGCTATTTGTGATCCGACATACAAGATATATTAGATGATGTTTTGTGTTGTGATTCTAGTTATTTATGTGATGATGATTATTCGACATGTGATAAAAAAAATGGAATTTAATTCAGATTTATGTTATAGTTGATTATTGTGTATTCGATGGCTTGACTTTAATTCCAGTTGCTTCGGCTATGATTATTCATGATATGATTGACACTTGATCAAGATGTGTAGGTTTTACATTCCTAAGCCACGGGAAATTGGAGGTAGAATTCACACCAATGTTATTCCCTGTGAAACTGATCCATTCCCAAGAGGGATAAGGATCACGTTTGAAAATTGAGTGTTGATTTAAGTACTTGATTTAATTTTTATCATTTTGGCCTAATACCCTTTGTTTAAATTAATTAATATTAAGTGTTGTATAATTTTTATTGACTTACACCACTTGGTATTTGTTTTTATTTTTGAGGCCATTTAAAGTGGATTTATGACCCCCTTGGTGAACCTTAGTGTCCCAAAATTTACCCTAGGTGGTTACCCATGGGTCTAGGGTCAATTTTGACTAACTAACTCTTGAATTAACTCACTTTTGGTCACTCTAAACTATGGTTTAGTCAAAGTGACGAAATTTGAAATTAGAGAAGGTGGGAGATGAGTCATGCTTTGGGAAAGACTCATCTCCCTTCCCAATGTTTGGGAACCCCTTCCCAAAGGGGACTTGGGAGGTCTCCAAGACTCCCAAGTGTGTGGGATCTTCCTCCAAGACTCTCACACATGTGTGAGAGCATCTTGGAGGGAGATGGCTCTCTTAGATAATAAGAGGATGCCATATGGCATCCCTTATCCTCTTGGAGGTTTGAATGGGATTGCCACCTCACCACTTGTCCTCTCACACATGTGTGAGAGCACAAGTGGATAAGGTGAGGATTGAGATGGAATTGGAGGGTGACACTTGTCACCCTCACACTTCCTCTCCCTTGCAAGTGGCCTTGGAGGAGGAAGGAGAAGGTGACAAGTGTCACCTTCTCATTCCTCAAGGCCAAAATTGATGGCCTATATTATCTCCTCTTGTTGAGGAGTGTAGGGTTCTTGCATTTTGGAGTTCTTTTCTATTTTTGAGCTATTTTGGGAGAGTTAGAGAAATTTTTGGAGATTGAAAGGTTTGGGAAAGCTTGGAGCTCATCATCAAACGTGCTTCCATTATAGGGCTTTGAAGGTAAGCCTCATGACTATATTCTTACTCTTGCTTATTTATTGTGATGTATTGTAGTTTTGTTGGTTGTTGTTTTCATTATTTTTGTGTGGGATGGGAGTATGGTGAGAGCACCTCCATTTGGAGGTAAGGCTCAACTTGTTTGGGGTAGGGGAAAGGAACCTCCTTGAGGTCACTCCCATATTGTGTTATTCATGCCTTGAGGGCTTTTACTTGTTGTAGAAATTATTTGAATGGCAAGAGTGCCATGGAGGTTATTTTGTGATATTTGGAGAGTTGTGGTTTTGTAGATTTTTGGCTTGAGGCCATGAGATTGGTATTTTAGTATTTTGGGTGGCCTTTGAAGTAGAGGGGTCCATTCCCTACCCCCATCAAACTCATTTTCATGAGTTGAATTATGTGTTTATCCTTGGGGTTGTTTTTGTGTTGATGTTGTTTGATTCTTGTTATAGAGTGTTTGCACCCGTGTGAATCCCTACCTCCCTAGCTTGGGGGTGACCCACTTGCAGGTCTACGGTAGGGAGGAGGGCATTTCGAAGTCACTGGGTTGTTCTTTTTGTTGTGTTTTATTGCAAGTTTTTGAATGAAGAAATGGAGTTGTTGTGAAGCTCATTTTGGTGTGGCTTTAGTAGTATTTTTTTTCGCTGTTTGAGCCATGGCCATTGTGGCCTTATTGTATTTATTTTGCCAAGTTTATGCCCTTGAAGTTGGCTGTGGAAAATATTAAAATGTAAACATTATTTTATTTTATTGGGAAGTTGTTATTCTCTAAGTGTGAGTTTATAGTTTGTGAAATGCATGTGGAATTATATATATTGTTTCTATCATTATTCTTTTGCAAAAAAAATATATATGTGAGTGTGTTAGATAAATTTTAGTGAATGCAAAGAAAGAAGGAGAATATTTAAGTAGTTTTTCTGTTGTTAAATTGACTGTTACATTACTAGTTGTTGTTATGGATAAGAAAAGAGAGCTATCAGAAATTTATAAGAAATTTTAGCTTTCTACCTTATTGCTGCTTTTAATATATATATATATATATATATATAATGTATTCTGTGTAGTTTAATTGTTTCAAAAAAAAATATCTATCTCTGTTATTGTATGTTTCAAAAAAAAAAAAAGGTTAATACTAAGTGATCTATTTATTATTCTGTAATAAAATATTAGTATTAAAAAAAAAAATAGAGTTAAATCTGAAAGTTCATATTTTGTTGATTGAACCTTGTTGGTAGAAAGTAGTTTTTGAGTATATATATATACAAAACATCTATATCTTCTTTAATCTAGCTCCTGTTCATTTATGTGTATATACAGAAAGTTATAATAATCACAGAGACTGAATATTCATTGTAGGTATTAAATATATATATATATATACACTTATTTATATATATATATATATATATAAGTGCGTATAAAAATATATATATATATATACCAAAATAAAATAAAAAAGATTTTTTTTGCACACTGTGATTTTATGAAAACACAGTGTATATAGATATCTGTGTAAATATATATACATATGTATATACATATATATATTTTAGATATATATATTTTTTGAAGAACAATACACAATTTATATATATCTGAGTAGAGTTTGTATACTGCAGAAAAGCATATTAGAGGATAAGGTCGGTGAACTGTTTTTAGGGTGAGGAGACTATTATTTTTAAAATATATATATATATAATTAAAAAAAATGGGAGGGGACTGTGGGCGGCAGCGCTCACAGCCCCTCCAATTTATATGTAGATGGTGTGGGGGGAGGTGATGCCTCCACCCCACACCCCCTAACCCCATCTCCGCCACCGACTCCCCCTCGCCGCTTCCTACGCGGCCTCCCCACCGGACACTCTAACCTCTGTTTGTGCCACTCTTCGGCCCCCGCAAACCCTTCTCCACAAACTTCCTCCGCAGCGCCGACCCTCCTGCGGCTTCCCCTTCATGCCGCCCATGCTGACGCCATTCCCCTTTCAGCACTCTCTCCACCGCGCCCACCACCTCGACTGCCGCCTTCCGACCCTTCGCGGCTCCTCCATAGGGTTCAAACCCCTGCAACATGTAGGGTTATCTCTAACTTCTGTTGTATTTATATATATATATATATCACTCTGTGACAAAAAAAAGGAAATTTGTATTTAACTCAGCCATATTAGCATTATACCTGCTGTGTATACCTCCGTGAGAGGTGATGGAAGCTCCATTCATGGCCTCTATATTTCTTACAAACCCTAGACCTGCAAGACATGAGACAAAACAAGAAAAAAGAAAGAAAGAGAGAATAATGAGTTGGAGAGATTAGGGCAATGGGAAAACAATAAATTATAACTTAGGGTTTTTCTCTTTTAGATAACTTATTTTTTTAAATGGAATTAGGGCTTTTATTTTAGGAAACAATATTTTATTGTAGGAGATGGTTTTATTTCTTAATTTTAAATTTGCTTTTTGCCCTTGTTCTTTTAACCCTTGGAGTTTTATTTATTTTTATTTTTGTTTAAATTTCAATGGGGTTTTGCATTTTGATTATTTACCTTGTGAAATAAATTTAATAGTGGGAGGGATTAATTTTATTCTTATTGGGAAGAATTTTTCCCCTTGTTTTAAATTCATCATGGTGGGGATATTGATTTTATTTTTCCTTGGCAGGATTTTATCGTTTTAATTATTATTTATTTTATTATCATTTTTACGAGAGTGAGTATCTTAGTCTCCTCCCTTCTCTATTATTCCGAGTTCGATAATAAACATAATTGCCGAAATTATGTTTATTAACGGACTCAAATTTTTTGAGATCCGATTTGACGTTTGTTATTATTTTATTTTATTTCAAATTTTTAATCCTTTATGCAAGGCCAATTTATTTGACCTTGGAGGATATTTATTTTATTATTGTAAATCATTTTAAATTTGTTCTTAAGTTTTATTTTAAATTTTATTTGAATTCTTTTTGGAGTTTTATTTTTAAATTTTTATTTCGATTATCAAAAACAGGTTATGCTGTCAGATTTTTCCTAGATTTCTAGGGTTTAATTTTTATGTTATTTTATTAGCTTTTATTCCATCATTCCACTTTAATCATGTGTCCATCAATTCCATCATCTTCTTAATCTTTTTTTGATTTTATTTTGACCGAAGTTAAAGATAGGTTTCGAAGCTGGCGGAATCATCTTCACACCTAGGAAACTTAGGGTTAGGATTAAAACCGTTCTAACCCCTAAAGTGACACACTTCGTGTCGCATACCCCCACTAGACAGCTATCATCATGCAGGGGACTACGTGGGACAATGCACCTCCCTAATTTATGTTGACATGTTTACGCCTTAAGCATATTACTACCGAGCACGCAGAGGCGTGCGAGGGGGTTCCTACGGATAGGTAGAAAAGTTTTCCGTAATTCGTGTCATGACCACATGGCAAATGTGGACATGACATGTGTGTTGTGTGTCGTGACTGCATGGGAAATGTGGGCATGACATTTGGTATCAGAGCCTAAGTTTAAACATTGGGCTTGTTTAGGGCACATTATTATTTCCGCAACTTTGATTAATTTGTGGTTACCTCATTTTTGTAGGATGCCTCCTCAACGAGTTCAGTGAGCGTAGTCCTGCCACACTCCATCCCTCGAGGTTCACAGTGACTCTTCAGCTGAGGTACAGGCACAGCTAGTACCTCAGGTACCGCAGGCACCACCAGCCCTACCAGATATTAGGCCCCAAATATTACAGGCTTTATAGGCAGTTTTAGATAGGCTTCCACCGACTATAGTTGAGCTGCGCATAGAGCCACGTGTCGAGCCCCACGAGGATCCGCGAGAGGAGCCACGCGTGGAGCCACAAGCTGAGTCCCGTGTCGAGCCACATGTCGAGCCCCGCATTGAGCCGCGAGGGGTACCACGTGTGGAGCCTTATGTTGAGGTGCCAGAGATGACGACAGAGGAGGTTGGTTCGACCGACAGGGCCCGTAGCAGGAGTCCTTCACGCCATGCTAGGCATGATGAGGCAGTACAAGTAGAGCACATTGTTCATAGACCTTATGACTATTACACAGATGAGCCTATCAGAGGGCACAGAGACATAGGAGATCCCATTAGGGATTTGTTGACGCTGAACCCTCCTACTTTCATTGGGACCACAAAGGGAACCAAGGTAGAGGCATGGCTCATCAACTTAGATAGATGCTTCACGTTGCATCCTTACGAGGGCAACACGAAGGCTCATGTAGAAATACACCTGTTGCAAGATGTAGCAGCTACCTGGTGGCGCACTGAGGAGTGCAAGTGTCACCTTTCATTAGACACTCTCACATGGGAGACCTTCATTGAGTGCTTCAATGCGCGGTACTTATCAAATATTACAGGCAACGTCGCATAGACGAGTTTCATGACCTCTAGCAGAAAGGACTTACAGTGGCACAGTATGAGGGTAGACTTATCAAGTTATCCCGATATGTGGAGTATCTCCATGACGAGAAACTCCTAGTTCATAAGTTTAGCAGAGGACTGAACCACAGCATAGCAGGGCCTGTTCGTATGGCAGACCCCCAGACTTTGAGTGATGCTGCTGAGAAGGCATATATCGCTGAGGAGATTCAGGGACGAGGGCAGAGTTCACGCCTTCAGTTTCAGGATCGTGGACAGCAGTAGCATTAGTAGAGTTTCCACAGACCATCACATCCACCTCATAGGGGAGGATTTAGTTCCGCTCCTTTACCTCCTAGGCCCCCACAGCAGCAGCAGCCACATTAGCAGCAGAGAGCTAGGACACAACAGAGGGCACATGGGGGACATGATACAAGTTAGCAGCAGTAGGGCCCGCACAGAGATCAGAGGTAGTAGGGACCACCTGCGGGACCCAAGAGGTCGCAACAGTCATATAGGGGCTCACAGGGGTCTACTGGTAGATCAGGACATCAGCAATCCAGTAGGACTCAGACTAGACAGGTACAGGCTAGGGGCCCTTGTTATATTTTTGGTGGAGAACACCTAGCCAGAGAGTGTCCATAGGGTTTTACAGCAGGGGGATAGCCCCATGTAGGAGGATCCGAGCAGACTATTGGAGATGTGGGTAGATCCCAACGTATGTTCGTAGCGGTTGATAATCGCCAGACTGATTTTCAAGCGTTAGTGATTAAGACGTCATGTATGATTGTGGGTATCCCCATTTCTATTCTCTTTGATTCTGGTGCTATTGAATCTTTCATATCTCCATCATTAGTGGAGCGTTGCAAGATGGTGGCCTCTAGGCAGGGTGATAGGTGGGTGGTTAAGTTGGCCTCAGGAGCGAAGATGACAGTAGATTCCTTAGTCCACGACTGTGAGATTTTTTTGGGACCCTTTGCCATAGTATGTGACCTTAGAGTCATGACATTAGGATCCTACGATGTGGTGTTGGGTATGGATTGGTTGCAGCTCATTGAGCTAAGTTAGATTATCTCCGAAAGGTGATCAGCTGCTTAGACGATCACGATACTTCAGTTGAGATAGTGGGCATTCAGAAGCCCACAATAGTGTGTATGATATCCTCTCAGCAGCTTAAGCGCTGCATGCGGAAGGGATGCCAGATGTTTGCCATCATAGTGAGCAACAGATCAGATGACGAGCCTGAGGCATCTTTGGATGATCATCCCATCCTTAGAGAGTTTGCCAATGTGTTTCCAGCAGAGTTACCGGAGATGCCACCCTGTCGTGAGGTAGACTTTCACATTGATTTAGTGCCAGGTGTCGAGCCAGTGTTTCGTGCACCCTACAGGATGACCACACACGAGCTCACAGAGTTCAAGTTACAGCTGGAGGACTTGCTCGAGAAGGGGCACATCCGACTGAGCGTTTCACCTTGGGGCACTCCTATCATCTTCATGAAGAAGAAGGACGGGTCTCTTCGATTGTGCATGGACTATAGGCAGTTAAATAAGGTGACAGTGAAGAACCGTTACCCTCTGCCCAGGATTGACGATCTTTTCGATTAGATGCAGGGAGCCAGGGTGTTCTCTAAGATTGACTTGAAGTCCTGTTACCACCAGTTACGCATCACAGAGGCGGACATCCATAAGACCACCTTCCAGACTTGATATGGCCAGTATGAGTTCACTGTGGTCCCCTTCGGCTTGATGAACGCCCCTCTAGTGTTCATGAGTCTCATGAATGGGGTGTTCCGTACCTATTTGGATCAATTCGTGATCATTTTCCTCGATGACATTTTGATCTATTCATGGACCGAGGAGGAGCATGAGGAGCACCTACACCAGGTTCTACAGTGTTTGAGGGAGCATAATCTTTATGGGAATTTGGTGAAGTGTGCATTTTTCAGAACAGAGGTATAGTATCTGAGGCATATCCTATATGGCGATGGAATCTCAGTAGATCCATCGAAGATCAGGGCTATCAAGGATTGGCCAGCACCCACTAGTGTGACAGAGGTCAAGAGTTTTATGGGGTTAGCTGGTTATTACCGTCGATTTGTTGAGAGTTTTTCTCAGATAGCGCACGCCATCACTTCCCTTCAGTGGAAAGGGAAGAGCTTTTTGTGGACTGAGCAGTGTGAGAAGGCCTTCGGGGTCCTCAAGGAGCGTCTTACCAATGCTCCCATTTTAGCGGTTCCTGATCCAGCGGTAGATTTTATGGTTTGCACGGATGCATCACTTGAGGGATTGGGAGCCGTACTTATGCAGGGTGGTAGAGCGATCGCGTATGAGTCACGAAAGCTCAAGACCCATGAGCTGAACTACCCCACGCACGACTTGGAGTTAGCGGTAGTGGTTCATGCTCTAGTTCGTTGGAGGCATTTCTTATTGGGTCGTCACTTTGAGCTCCATTCAGATCACCACAGCCTTCAGTATATCTTTACACAGCCGAATCTGAATGCCCGTCAGTGGCATTAGATGGAGTTCCTTTGCGAGTATGACTTTGATGTCCACTACATCAAAGGGAAGGAGAACGTGGTTGCTGACACATTGAGTCGGAGGCGCCATGAGCTTCTGACCTTGACTCTGAGTGTGGACTTGAGAGGATGCATTATTCAACATCTACCAAAGGATGACTGGTTTCTTGGGGTGCAACAGGAGATCAGTTCACAGAGGGCCCTTGTGGGCAAGTTTGCAGGGTATTCACTTGAGGCAGATGGGTTATTTCGTCATCAACAGCGCATCTATGTACCCCACGCAGGTGACCTACGTACTGTAGTGTTATCAAAGGCTCACAGAGCACCATATGCGGCACATCCGAGGGTGAAGAAGATGCATGCCGACCTACGACAGCTGTACCATTGGGCGGGTATGAGACAAGATATTACAGAGTTTGTTGCTCGATGCCTTGAGTGCCAGAGGGTCAAGGCCGAGCACCAGCATCCAGCGGGTCTTCTATACCCACATGAGATACCTGAGTGGAAATGGTACACCATTTCCATGGACTTTATTGTTGGTCTTCCTATTTCTTCACGTCGCCATGATGCCATCATGGTGACAGTCGACAAGTTGACCAAGGTGGCGCATTTCTCACCTGTACGCACGACGTACAATGCACCAGCAGTGGCGAGAGTATTCTTGGATGATATTGTGAGATTACATGGAGTACCTCGCCGCATTATTTTAGACAGGGATTCTATATTCACTTCAGCATTCTGGAGAGTCTTGCAGCAGGCGTTGGGCACACAACTCAACTTTAGCTCCGCTTATCATCCTGAGACAGATGGACAGACAGAGCGGGTGAATTAGGTGTTGGAGGACATACTTCAGATGTATGTTATGGACCATCAGTCTAGATGGGAGGAGTATCTGTATCTGGTTGAGTTTGCCTACAATAATGGGCATCACAGCTCGTTGGGTATGCCTCCTTTTCAGGCTTTAGACGGCAGACCATGCAGGACACCATTGAGTTGGGATCGGATAGAGGACAGAGTTGCCATTGGTCCAGAGTTAGTTCAGGATATGGAGCAACAGGTCACACTGATTAGGCAGAGACTATAGGAGGCACATGATAGACAGAAGAAATATGTCGATGCTAAGAGGACTGATCGGAGCTTCTCAGTGGGTGACAAGGTATTCCTTAGAGTGCGGCCACACAAGAGTCCAATCCGTTATGGAAAGGGCTCTAAGCTCGCACCACGATTTGTAGGACCTTTTGAGATTTTGGAGCGGATAGGACCTGTTGCCTATCATCTAGCATTGCCACCTAGCCTGTCACGTATCCACGATGTCTTTCATATTTCTGTATTGAGGTGATATATATCTGATTTATCTCACGTACTGGACTAGAGTGCTCTACAGGTAGAGGCAGATGGGCAATTAGCTTTGGATCCAATTCACATATTGGCTCGTCGGACGCTGGGCCTTCGAGGTCGAGAGCTGGACCAGGTTAGGGTCCAGTGGGATCGTTATGATGAGGTCACAGCGACTTGGGAGGATGCAACTAGTTTGAGGGCACTCTATCCTCACCTTTTTGACGATTTCCAGGAGGAAGTTTAGTCTTAGGGGGAGGATGTGAGGCTGATTATTTTCTTTCCTTATTTTGATCGTTATGCATTTCAGTTGATGACATTATCAAACTTTTAGAGACTATGATTTCATTATGCAGGCTTGATTATATCCCCTGATTTTGATATGACATTGATTAGACATATGGTGATTCGATTTGATCATAGTTGATGCTATTTGTGATCTGACATACGAGATATATTAGATGATGTTTTGTGTTGTGATTCTAGTTATTTATGTGATGATGATTATTTGACATGTGATAAAAAAATGCAGTTTAATTCAGATTTATGTTATAGTTGATTATTGTTGTATTCAATGGCTTGAATTTAATTCCAGTTGCTTCAGCTATGATTATTCATGATATTATTGACACTTGATCGAGATGTGTAGGTTTTACATTCCCAAGCCACGGGAAATTGGAGGTAGAATTCACACCAATGTTATTCCCTGTGAAACTGATCCATTCCCAAGAGGGATAAGGATCACGTTTGAAAATTGAGTGTTGATTTAAGTGCTTGATTTAATTTTTATCATTTTGGCCTAGTACCCTTTGTTTAAATTAATTAATATTAAGTGTTGTATAATTTGTATTGACTTACACCACTTGGTATTTGTTTTTATTTTTGAGACCATGTAAAGTGGATTTATGACCCCCTTGGTGAACCTTAGTGTTCCAAAATTTACCCTAGGTGGTTACCCATGGGTCTAAGATCAATTTTGACTAACTAACCCTTGAATTAACTCACTTTTGGTCACTCTAAACTATGGTTTAGTCAAAGTGACGAAATTTGAAAGTAGAGAAGGTGGGAGATGAGTCATGCTTTGGGAAAGACTCATCTCCCTTCCCAAAGTTTGGGAATCCCTTCCCAAGGAGGACTTGGGAGGTCTCTAAGACTCCCAAGTGTGTGGGATCTTCCTCCAAGACTCTCACACACGTGTGAGAGCATCTTGGAGGGAGATGACTCTCTTAGAGAATAAGAGGATGTCATATGGCATCCCTTATCCTCTTGGAGGTTTGAATGGGAATGCCAGCTCACCACTTGTCCTCTCACACCTGTGTGAGAGCACAAGTGGATAAGGTGAGGATTGAGATGGAATTGGAGGGTGACACTTGTCACCCTCACACTTCCTCTCCCTTGCAAGTGGCCTTGGAGGAGGAAGGAGAAGGTGACAAGTGTCACCTTCTCATTCCTCAAGGCTAAAATTGATGGCCTATATTATCTCCTCTTGTTGAGGAGTGTGGGGTTCTTGCATTTTAGAGTTTTTTCTATTTTTGAGCAATTTTGGGAGAGTTAGAGAAATTCTTAGAGATTGGAAGGTTTGGGAAAGCTTGGAGCTTATCACCAAACGTGCTTCTATTATAGGGCTTTGAAGGTAAGCCTCATGACTATATTCTTACTCTTGCTTATTTATTGTGATGTATTGTAGTTTTGTTGGTTATTGTTTTCATTATTTTTGTGTGGGATGGGAGTATGGCGAGAGCACCTCCATTTGGAGGTAAGGCTCAACTTGTTTGGGGTAGGGGAAAGGAACCTCCTTGAGGTCACTCCCATATTGTGTTATTCATGCCTTGAGGGCTTTTACTTGTTGTGGAGACTATTTGAATGGCAAGAGTGCCATGGAGGTTATTTTGTGATATTTTGAGAGTTGTGGTTTTGTAGATTTTTGGCTTGAGGCCATGAGATTGGTATTTTAGTATTTTGGGTGGCCTTTGAAGTAGAGGGGTCCATTCCCTACCCCCATCAAACTCATTTTCATGAGTTAAGTTATGTGTTTATCCTTGGGGCTGTTTTTGTATTGATGTTGTTTGATTCTTGTTGTGGAGTGTTTGCACCCGTGTGAATCCCCACCTCCCTAGCTCGGGGGTGACCCACTTGCGGGTCTACGGTAGGGAGGAGGGCATTTCGAAGTGGCTGGGTTGTTCTTTTTGTTGTGTTTTATTGCAGGTTTTTGAATGAAGAAATGGAGTTGTTGTGAAGCTCATTTTGGTGTGGCTTTAGTAGTATTTTTTTTGGCTGTTTGAGCCATGGCCATTGTGGCCTTATTGTATTTATTTTGCCAAGTTTATGCCCTTGAAGTTGGCTATGGAAAATATTGCAATGTAAACATTATTTTATTTTATTGGAAAGTTGTTATTCTCTAAGTGTGAGTTTATAGTTTGTGAAATGCATGTGGAATTATATATATTGTTTCTGTCATTATTCTTTTGCAAAAAAAAATACATGTGAGTGTGTTAGATAAATTTTAGTGAATGCAAAGAAAGAAGGAGAATATTTAAATAGTTTTTCTGTTGTTAAATTGACTGTTACTTTACTAGTTGTTATTATGGATAAGAAAAGAGAGCTGTCAAAAATTTATAGGAAATTTTAGTTTTCTACCTTATTGCTGCTTTAAAATATATATATATATAATGTATTCTGTGTAGTTTAACTGTTTCAAAAAAAAAAACTATCTCTGTTATTGTATGTTTCAAAAAAAAAAAGAGGTTAATACTAAGTGATCTATTTATTATTCTGTAATGAAATATTAGTATTCAAAAAAAAAAAAGAGTTAAATCTGAAAGTTCATATTTTGTTGATTGAACCTTGTTGGTAGAAAGTAGTTTTTGAGTATATATATATACAAAACATCCATATCTTCTTTAATCTAGTTGTTGTTCATTTATGTGTATATACAGAAAGTTATAATAACCACATAGACTGAATATTCATTGTAGGTATTAAATATATATATATATATATATATATATATATATATATATATAAGTGCATATAAAAATATATATATACCAAAATAAAATAAAAATGATTTTTTTTGCAAGCTGTGATTTTATTAAAATACAATGTATATAGATGTTTGTGTGTATATATATATATATATTTATATTTTTAGATATATATGTTTTTTGAAGAACAATACACAATTTATATATATCTGAGTAGAGTTGGTATACTGTAGAAAAGCATATTAGAGGATAAGGTCGGTGGATTGTTTTTAGGGTGAGGAGACTGTTATTTTAAAATATATATATAAAATAAAATAAAAATGGGAGGGGACTGTGGGCGGCAACACCCACAACCCCTTCGATTTATATGTAGATGGTGTGGGGGGAGGTGATGCCTCCACCCCACACCCCCTAACCCCATCTCCGCCTCTGACTCCCCCTCGCCGCTCCCTATGCGGCCTCCCCACCAAACACTCTAACCTCTGTCTGCGCCACTCTTTGGCCCCCGCAGACCCTTCTCCACAAACTTCCTCCGTAGCGCCGACCCTCCTGTGGCTTCACCCTTGCGCCGCCCATGCCGACGCCATTCCCCTTTCGACGCTCTCTCCACCATGCCTAGCACCCCGACTGCCGCCGTCCAACCCTCCACGACTCCTCCATAGCGTTCAAACCCCCTGCAGCATGTAGGGTTATTTCTAACTTCTGTTGTATTTACATTTAGTGATATATATATATATATATATATATATACATGTATCACTCTGTGACAAAAAAAAAAAGAAAATTTGTATTTAACTCGGCCATATTAGCATTATACCTGCTATGTATACCTCTGTGAGAGGTGATGGAAGCTCCATTCATGGCCTCTATGTTTCTTACAAACCCTAGACCTGCAAGACATGAGACAAAAAAAGAAAAAAGAAAGAAAGAGAGAATAATGAGTTGGAGAGATTAGGGCAATGGGAAAACAATAAATTATAACTTAGGGTTTTTCTTTTTTAGATAACTTAGTTTTTTTAAATGGAATTCGGGCTTTTATTTTAGGAAACAATATTTTATTGTAGGAGATGGTTTTATTTCTTAATTTTAAATTTGCTTTTTGCCCTTGTTCTTTTAACCCTTGGAGTTTTATTTATTTTTGTTTTTGTTTAAATTTCAATGGGGTTTTGCATTTTAATTATTTACCTTGTGAAATAAATTTAATAGTGGGAAGGATTAATTTTATTCTTATTGGGAAGAATTTTTCCCCTTGTTTTAAATTCATCATGGTGGGGATATTGATTTTATTTTTCCTTGGCGAGATTTTATCATTTTAATTATTATCTATTTTATTATCATTTTTACGGGAGTGAGTATCTTAGTCTCCTCCCTTCTCTATTATTCCGAGTTCAATAATAAACATAATTGCCGAAATTATGTTTATTAACAGACTCAAATTTTTTGAGATCCGATTTGACGTTTGTTATTATTTTATTTTATTATTTTATTTCAGATTTTTAATCCTTTATGCAAGGCCAATTTATTTGACCTTGGAGGATATTTATTTTATTATTGTAAATCGTTTTAAATTTGTTCTTAAGTTTTATTTTAAATTTTATTCTTAAATTTTATTTGAATTCTTTTTGGAGTTTTATTTTTAAAATTTTTATTTCGATTATGGAAAACGTGTTATGCTGTTAGATTTTTCCTATATTTCTAGGGTTTAATTTTTATGTTATTTTATTAGCTTTTATTCCATCATTCCACTTTAATCATGTGTCCATCAATTCCATCATCTTCTTAATCTTTTTTCGATTTTATTTTGACCGAAGTTAGAGATAGGTTTCGAAGCTGGCGGAATCATTTTCACACCTAGGAAACTTAGGGTTAGGATTAAAACCGTTCTAACCCCTAAAGCGACACACTTTGTGTCGCATACCCCCTAGACGACTATCATCACGTAGGGGACTGTGTGGGACAACGCACCTCCCTGATTTATGTTGACATGTTTATGCCTTAAGCGTATTGCCACTAAGCATGCAGAGGCATGCGAGGGGGTTCCTAGGGATAGTAGAAAAGTTTTTCGTAATTCATGTCATGACCACATGGCAAATGTGGACATGACACATGTGTTGTGTGTTGTGACTGCATGGGAAATGCGAGCATGACAAAGGGTCACTAGTCACTATTCTCTTGTTTGGGTTTCTAATGTTCCAACATTGTGTGGGTTGACTGTTGTTCTTGTTGATGTTTTGTTCAACCTGATGTTGTCATTTATGTTGTTGGATGATTTCTTGTATTTGAGGTTCTCTGAGTCTTTCTTGTTGTTGTTGAATTACCAGTTGGTCTTGTTGTTGTCTAGGGTGGATCTCCTCTATCTCATCAAGGATTGCCTTCACCCACTCACCTCTAAGTCTAAGGCACATTCGTGAGCCTAAACAAGAGAGAGATGGTTTAAGCTAACCTTGACTTGACCTAGGGTTTCGACTTAGGGTTTGTGTGACCTAAGGTTTGACTTTGTTTGACCTTGTGATGAAACCAAGGGTTTTGACTAATGACTAAAATTGACCTTGTGTTGGGACCAAGGGGTTGTAAACCTTCTACATTGCTAATATTTTTGTTCTTTTCTATTTTTGTATGCATGCAAGCCTATATGAGTGGAAAATGTTTTTTGTGTTTTTTTCTATTTATAGAAATGAAAGTGTTTTTTTCTATTCTAGGAATTAGAAAATGAATGCAAACTAGTATGAGATTACCTAATGCAATTGAATCTATGTTTTTGATGTTTTCTGAATATGTGGATTGATTTAATCTAGGAAACAAAAATTGCTTTTAATCTATGAACTTTTAGAAGGGAAACTACTTTAACAATGCAAATCTACTTAGCCTATCAAGGAAAAACCAACATGTATTTACTATTCCCAAGAGCAAAGTTTTGATTATCTAATTACTATGAAATGAAAAAAAAGCATGAAGGAACCTAGAATAAAAGAAGACGCGTGAGCCTCCACTACCTTCAAAAAATTTTGTATGGTAACCTCTAATCCTCTTGCAACAATGAGGTGATCCTCTTGGCAACAATAAGAAAAGAGAAGCGAAAGAATCTTTTGAAGCTTTGAAATGAGCTCAATGAGAGCTTGATGAGAATTGTGGCTTGTGATGTGAGCAGCGTATGGATGCAAAACGAGCTTTTAGCAAAGCTAGATGAGATAACAAATAAAAGAAAAAGGCTCTAATGTCCTATGTGAGCATATAGATGTTTGATTTGGAGAGAAATAACCTGCAAGAACTATATGCACAAATGAAATTGCCTCCTAAAAGGGGGAGCTTTGAAGTTATGCAACAATGAAAGATTTGAAGCTTTGGAAACCTAAAGAAAGAAATGAAGAAAGAGGCTCAAAGGCCTATGAAGAAGCTTGAAAAAGCTTGTGAAGAAGGGAAGGGCATTATCCAACTTGAGAAATAATGAAGAGGGGAGAGGTATTTATAGGTTTGAATAAGGGATGAGAGGTGAAGAAGAAGAAGAGTTAACTCAATTTGATTAGAGAGTTAACTTAGAAGACATAAGAGTGATCTGGGTTAAAATTGGAGTGATCTACCTAGTAATAGCTTATCACTCAAGAAGAAGTGAATAAAGAGGAATGGATGAGAATGCATGGGAATGCATGTGTTGATAACTAAAGATGAAAAAGAGCTAAATATGCATGTGTGGGTGCATGAAATAGTTAACTCTATCTTTGACATGAAATTCCATGCAAATAGGAAGAAAAATAGGTGAAAATAGAGCTATTTTGAGCTAGAAACTCAAGTGAACTCGCGGATAGAAAACATGACAAGGTTGCCTTGTTAGAAACACCAGGATACGGAGAGGGGGGTGAATCAGTATTTAAACAATTCTTCAAATTTAACAACTTCAACTTATCTGGAGCAGATCAGAACTTAAGCATCACAACATTAATATGAACATGAAAGATCAACACAATGCACATCAACACATAACACCAGATATACGTGGAAAACCCTGGAAGGGAAAAATAACGGTGAGGATTAACTCACAATATATGAATCTCAAATAGTAACTTTGTTTTAGGGGATTTAACCCAAGGAAGTTGCTACTCCCTAAGTAACTTTGGATTAGGGTCACTCCCAAGGAAGCTTCTACTCCCTGATAACTTTATTTTAGGGGCTTTAACCCAAGGAAGAAATGACTGTCTAATCTGAGAACAAACTTAGAAAAAGATTACAATATGGCAATCTTTTAACTGTCTGAAAATTGTTTTTGAAGCTCACACATGATGATTGCACTTCTATCTCTTCACACTTTTCCTTAAAGATCTAATCAGTCAGGCACACTCTATACTTGATCACTGTCTCAAATAAGTCTTCAAGAGGAATCCAGACAGTATCAACATCTGCTCTTTCTCCCACTGTCCCACATTAATATGTATTTATTCTGCCTTTTTTTTCTACTTGTGAACCTTTCCAATCAACATGCAATCATACCTTCCACACTTAAATTGATCAACTATTTATACATGATATTACATTCATTGCATTGCTTGTCGACCATATACAACATGGAAAAATACATTTACAAGTTGGCCAAACAACACACAATATGAAACATGTAGAAGATAGGTCTGTTTAGGACAACGTGTTACATCAACAAAATACTCGAGCCTTGCGGACCCCAACACTTGCTTAAACAAATCCAAAATATCCTTCATAGCTTCAAACATCAGTGAATTACCTCCACACACTTCGCTTATTTGAAAATAGGACAACTTTAAGATAAGCTCATGAAAACTTGAAGAGTAACAACCATATTAACTAGGAAACCTTGATCTTTGTGAAACTCTTCTAGATGAGTCCACATGACTCATACAACATCCCCAAACACTCTTTTTGTTGCAAGTATGGGCCTAATCAGTGTTGTCATTGATGTCAACATACTCATGTTGCATTAATGAGAAGGATTAGATGAGCTGTGTGCTGAGGATATTGAGAAAATTAGTCTCAATCAGGAACAGTGAAGAACGGTGATGACAAGAAGGTAAAAGTCTTCAATAGGTTGAGGATCAGAGGATGCGGTTTAAAGGGTTTGTAGATATAAGTATTGAGATGCTCCAATCAAGTTTTCAGAGGTCCGCATGATAAAGAAGTTATGGTCGCTCAAGTAGAACCAGTTCCGGCAAGTGTTCAAAGGTGACAGAGTGCCATAGATAGGTCCGGTGAGATCCAGAATTTCATTGTCCCGTTCTGCGGATTTGAGGGAGTGTTGAGGACATCCCTATGAAGTATCAACTAGATTGGTTCGTGGTTTGAAGGTCCGGAAGAGCCTATTCATTTGTGACAGTGATGATAGACTGTGGTCTTGAAGCTCCAGATGAAGGTGAGAAGAATTCCAGTAGGATGATGAAGTGCGGATGTTCTTGGTGATTCAGGGAAGGTTATGATGATCATTGGATCATGTCCAGTTCATGTTGGTGGTCCACATTGAAGTTAGAGTTTGCATTTGAAGAATTACCACCGGATATTGGTGTTCTTCTTGAGACTGGCCGACCGGATGTATTACATGTCTTGCAAATGTTCTTGTAGATGTTTGCTGACTTAGATGATTGTTCCTAAGTTGATGCCTTGTATAAATAAGGGATTGTGAATTTATTTTGAAGTGTGTCTTGTGGTGATGAGTGTGTGGTAGCGAAGAGAAGTGCGAAAGGTAGAGTAGAAGTATTGGGCTTAATGGAACTGATTCAAGCATGGTGAAGATGCTATTTTCTAGTTCATAAAGGTGATACTTATTTCTTTGTAGACAATGTGTCTCTTGTAGGCAGTGAGCCTCTTGTGAGTAGTGTGCTTGGGCAGTGAGCCCTAATTGGCATGTGCCATTTGTTCTTTCTATTCTTCTAACAGAGAATGCATTCTTGGATTAATCACCCCGTGGTTTTTCCCTTAACCAGGTTTTCCACGTCAAAATCTTGGTGTCTTATGTGTTGATATGTTTTTGCTTTTGATTTGAATGCATTATGGTTCATGATTAATACTCTGCTAATCACTAAAGAAGATTCAAGTGTTTAAATTGTGTAAGTTTTACACAACTGATTCACTCCCCCTCTCAGTTGTGTGCCCTAAGTCTAACACTTTTGCCACTGCACATTAAATAATTGTGATGCATACCTTAAAATATTAACTATGAAAATATTATGTCATTTGGAACACAACGCAACATGCTATTAATTGAAAAACTGAGCTGCGGACCACCAAGAAGCTTGAAATGGGAAAGAAACATGGTGCTGCCACAATAATGGGTTCCACTTTCTGGGACATCCTGATTTTTGCTGAAATCACATATTTTTATAAAATATAATGATTTAAGCCTTGAAAGGTTCCATTTAAAGGATTGTAATTGAATAGGGTTTGATCAAACCCCCTTGGATAGAACCCCGCTAGTTTTAAACCATACTTGTCATGGAGTCTTTTCTACACCTATCAAAATGCTGATAAAAACCCACTTTTGATTTACCTTTTGGGGGATCAAATGAATTCATTTAAAATTTTATATTTTATAAGTATGTAGTCCTTATTATAAGATTCCCAAAAAGTATAATTTTAAATATATTTAATTTGATTATTATATTCATTTTTTATTTCTTGCAAATGAAGGTTTTTTAATGAACATCAAGGTCTATGTTTCATACATACGAAAAAATGGGAAAATATAGAAAAAATTTCTAAAAAAATATGTGTCCTCTAGGTATTGATGTCCTTATTCCAACAAAAAAAAATTGAATTCCAATACATAAAAAAAAAGTTATGCTTTACACAGTACACCTATGTTTAAATTGTAATTGGTTTGACTTCAAAAGTTACTTAAAAGAAAAATATTCAATAAAACATTATGAAACCAAATGCATCCTCTAGATATCATAGTTAAAAATCTAAATTCGAAGAAATTAGAATTTTATCCTTCATAGAAAAAAAGTTATGTTTTACACAATACATGCCACTCTTTAAAAATGGTGTTTACTGTTAGAAACTAGTTATTGAAGGAGATGGAAAAGGAAATATAATTTGATTCCAAAAAAATTAAAAAATATATATTAAGAATCTACACACAAAATGTGACAAATCATTAGTTTACATCATCTTCAAATTCCTCATGGTTTAGCAACTATAGGTGTCTAAAAGTGAAGATTTTTTTCAAAATGTTCATTTCAATGTCAACTTTGGCCAAAAAGTGTAACCCACTGTTATGAAATGCACATTAAATATTATGTTCACCAAATCGTAAGGTCAATCATTTACTTTCGGAGGAATGCAAAGCATTCTAATGGGTCTTCACCACTACATCATTCTGCCAGAGCACATACCGGTACATTGTTAATCATAACTTTCACTGCGGAGTGAATGATGGTCTGGAACTTTGGAATCAACACATTTGCCATCCTCTGAACACAAATCTTGAACTACATAGCCACATCTACAAACACGGAGGAATACGGAGCATCCCACTTTCATGTAGTGATTGTCTTCACAGAACCAACACTGTCTTCATTCCATCTTTTGCCAAAACAAACTTCCAGTAAACCAAACATCATGAAACATGGAATATGAAAGCTTTACCATTACATAAAGCTATATTCTAGTCCACGAATTCCCAAAGCCAAACTGATAGAAATGTTGAGTAATTTCCCAGGTAGTCTTCAAAAGATGTTCATTCTAAAACAGAGACTGTTACCAACTTCTAGCTCTAATCTTCTTTGTATCAGCACATGCATCAATGTATCTTCAACTTTAGATTCTCATCTTAATATATCTTCTTTAGGAGCACTATATTTAACTATGAAAACTATTACATATACATAATCAGTGTTGACATCAATGACAACCTAGTGCTAGTGTTGACATCAATGACAACCAACACAACCACATGAATCATATGTGTAACAATCTCCCCCTTTGGCATTGATGGAAACATATGCTCCCCCTTAGACTCTCTCCCCCTTTGATATCAAGTACAAAGGATCTAATACCTGCACATTCTTTCCCTTTCATCAATAATCATATATCTGTGAACTTTTTCTTGCAAGATCCCCTATCATCAGTCACCACTACCTTCTCCCTTTGAGAGGTAGCCATCATCAGTCCAGGATAAGGATATAGCATGAACTACCCCTGGACAGATGCACTATTTTGTATCTTAGCAAGAAGGACGGGGGGCAATTACCCCTAACCTTTGCCAGAGATTCTCAAAAGTGTCCTTTGCAAGACCCTTTGTGAAAATGTCTGCAATCTGATCCTTAGTTGGAACATATTCCAACTTCACTTCCTTATTTGCAACCTTCTCTCTCAAAAAGTGATACATGATTGCTATATGCTTGGTTCTTGAATGCATTAAAGGATTCTTGGAAATATTGATAGCACTTGTATTATCACATAAGATAGGAATAGGCTCATCATACAATACCTTGATATCCTTCAGAGTTTGCTTCATCCACAATACTTGGGTGCAACAAGAGGCTGCTACAATATATTTTGCTTCTGCAGTTGATAAAGACACTGAATCTTGCTTCTTGCTTTTCCATGAAACCAATCTGCTTCCTAGAAAGAAGGCACCACCACTTGTACTTCTATCATAAACACAACCAACCCAATCAACATCATTGTATGCAATCGGATCAAAGTCATTACCTTTTAGATACCGTAGACCATAGTCTGGAGTTCCTTTCAAGTACCTAAATATCCTTTTCACTGCCTTCTCATGTCTTTTCTTAGGATTGGCTTGATATATGGCAACCACACATACCGCATGCATGATGTCAGGTCGAGATGCAGTTAAGTACAATAATTCTCCAATCATAGACCTATAGACAGTCTGATCCACCTTCAGAGATTCATCATCTTTGCTTAAGTGGCATCCAGTGACCATGGGAGTACTCACTGGTTTTGAATCCTCCATGCCAAATTTCTTCAATAATTCTTTAACATACTTAGCTTGAGAAATAAAAATACCATCATTTAGCTAGGCAATTTGAAGACCAAGGAAGAATGACATTTCACCAATCATAGACATCTCAAATTCTTTTTGCATTTCCTTTGCAAAATTCTTACACATGTCATTATCTCCACTAAAGATTATGTCATCAACATAAATAACAACTATCAGTGTCATATCTCCTTCCTCCTTGATGTAAAGATTGCTATCAGTAGTACCTTTCTTGAAGCCCTGCTGAAGTAAGTACTTATCCAATCTAGCATACCATGCCCTAAGAGCTTACTTGAGCCCATACAGAGCCTTCTTGAGTCTGCATACCATGTCCATATCTTCTGATATTTGGAAACCATCTACTTTCTCAATGCAAACTTCTTCCTCTAGATCACCATTCAAAAATGTTGAGTTGACATGGTCCATCTGATATACCTTGAAATTCTTGTGAGCAGCCAGAGCAAGGAACATTAGGATTGCCTCCATCCTTGCCACTGGAGCATAAGTCTCCTCAAAATCAATGCCTTCAACTTGAGTGTATCCTTTGCACACTAGTCTTCTTTTGGTCCTTACAACTTCACCATCATTATTTAGTTTGTTCCAGAATACCCATTTTGTTCCTAGGATATTCTTATTGGCTGGTCTAGGAACCAATTCCCATGTTTAATTCTTCTCAATCTAATCCAATTCTTCTTTCATTGCTCATTCATCATCTTTACTGGCTTTAGCAAAAGCCTTAGGTTCCACCTTTGATAATAAACACAAGTTTGCTTGTTCATGTGTCTTGGCAAACCTTCTCCTTGTTTGCACACCTTCATTTTTGTCTCTAATGATCTATTATGTTGAGTGGTTCTTTTGGACATACTTTGGTGGGGTCTTAGGTATCTGCTCTGGTTCTTGTTCCTCTTCATCTTCAATGGTCTGGTCTACTGAATGATTCTTTGTTGGAGTCTTGGGTAACTTCTCTGGTTCATGTTCCTTTTCTTCTTTTACTTCTTCTATTTCTCATCTTCAATGCAAGGAAATATATTAGATCCAGTATCTTGTGTGAATTGATACAAGTCTTCATCTACTTTGACATTTGTGCTTTCAACCATCTTTCCCAACCTTTTGTTGTTGCATCTATAAGCCTTGCTTCTGGCTGAGTAACCAAGAAAGATTCCTTCATCACATCTTGAATAGAACTTTCCTAGATCTTCTTCATCTCTTCTGATATAACATTTGCTACCAAAGATCCCGAAGTATCTGACAGAGGGAGGTCTTCCATACCACAATTCATAAGGAGTCTTAGTGTTATTGACCCTTTACTGTACTCTGTTAGTTAGATAGACAACAGTGTGAATTGCTTCCTTCCAGTATAGATCAAGCAGATTTGCATCTTTCAACATTGCCCTAGACATTTCTTGCACAATCCTATTCTTCCTTTCCACTACCCTTTTTTTGCTGAGGGGTTCTAGGAGCAGACAAGTGCCTCCTAATGCCATGATCTTCACAAAAAATTTCAAATTCATTTGAAGTAAACTCACCTCCTCTATTTGACCTCAAACATTTGATCTTAGCATCCATTTCATTTTCAACCAAGGCTTTGAAAACTTTAAACTTATCAAGAGCATCAGATTTTTCTCTTAAGTAACCCAAGTCATTCTAGAATAATCATCAATGAGCAACATAAAATACCTTTCACCTTGTTGACTTTTTAATCTTGTAGGTCCACATAGGTCAATGTGTATCAGCTCCAATGGCTTTGAAGAAGAGTACTCCTTTCTATTAAAACTTGTCTTTGTCTGCTTTCCCATCTGACATTCTTTGCATATAGAGTTTGCAAGTTTGATTATCTTAGACATATCTCATACTGCATGAGTAGAATTGATTCTTACCATATTGTCAAAGTTGTTATGTCCCATTCTTTTGTGCCACAACCAACATTCATTGGATTGAATCAACAAACATGTTCTTCCATTTGCTTCTTTCAAATGATAAATAACACCACAAGTTTTGATACCTTCTGCAACTAGATTTCTGGATCCTGCCTTCCTGATTTCACAACCATTAGCATGAAAAGTAAGATTGTAACCTTTCCTGCACATTTGACTGACATTGAGAAGATTGTGTTGTAATCCTTTGACATAGAGAACATCCTCAGTCCTATTTTTTCCATCAATAGATATGACACCTTTCCCATAGATTTGTGTTGACTCATCATCTCCAAACTTAATAGCTCCACCATCCCACTTCTTAAGATTGATAAACTTTTCTTTGTCACTATTCATATGGTGTGAACAACCATTGTCAATAACCCAAGCTTTGATTTCTTCTTTTGCATGAAAGGCAGTCCATACAACCATTCATTTCTCATTGTTTTGAATTGTTGGCATGGTATTAATTTTTCCACAATTTCTAACATCATTCTTTTTGTCACCAACACTCATGGCCAAGAAAAGCATGTTGCAAGTGATCTTATATGTTGTCTTTTCATTGATGACAAAAGGGTTGTTGGTGGTTTCATGATCAGATCTTTTCAGTGATTGTTCTTGGACAGAGGATGCAAATTCTAAGCAAGGTTGTCTTCAGTGTTCTTCATATTTAGATCTTTAAGAATTTCTCCTAGGTTGGTGCTCTTATTGGTGTTCTTGCTTCTATCTTCATCATGGTTTCAGAGGTGTTATAACTTCATGTTGCAGAGGTTGAATTTATATGTTATTGCAAAAGAAATGCTATGTTGGGAGAAATCTAAGGTTTTAATATTTTTGTCTTATGAGATACTAATTTTTAAACTCCAAGACTAAGTTGATTTTCCTATGTCTAAACCCACATGCCTTCATACTTGCATTTTTTGGTGACTTTCTACTACAAGTTCACAACTTAAAAAATTACCTTCTTGACCGGTCCCCTCCTTGTGTTTAACCAATGACATTAGTCATCATTTGAGAGCCTATTAATATGGGCATGTTTTTATAAACATATTAAAAAAGCCTATCTATGAGCATGGTTTATCAAAATATTTAAAGTGGCTAATTGAAAAATATTAAAAAAAAATCTTTCTTTTCATATGTCACGACCCCTTCTATGTGATTCGAGCTTTTTAAGGAGGCAGCCTGATCCTCATGCTTTTTGCATTTATTTTGGAAACTTTAAAGAGTTTCTTATCTCCTAATTTTTGGTTAATAAAAAAAAGGCAAGATTGTTTTAAGATTTTTGTTTTTTTAAAAAGGCTAAAATCAGATTTGGTTCTTTTTCTAAGTGGCAATGAAGACTAAAAGACATGGGAGATAGAAAGTTTTTTTTATGAAGATAGAAAGCCTTTTGAAGATAGAAAGTAATTGGAAGTTAGAAAGATGATTTTATTGGTGTATGGAGTGTTATAAAAAAAGATGGAAATATTTTTATGGTGTGAGAGATATAAATATTTTTTGAAAGAAAGCTTCCTCTTCCAGTTTTTGAAATGTTTTTTTGAGAGGAATTAATGTGAATGAAGATTTTTTGTGACCAAAGAGGAAAATTATCAAATTTTAGAGGATGTTCATATCAGATTGATAGTGAGAAAAGTTATGTGCAGAGAAATGAAGAGCTTTAAGATATAATCAGATAATCAATTGTTTGAAAAGGTAACAAGGTTTTTGCAGGGATAATTACAGAGATGGAGTAGAATTGAATAAGAGAAATTGCAGAGATATGATTGATGACAGAGATTGCAGAATTTTTGTTGATTAATATATGAAATTGATTTGAAGATTCAATAATTTTTCAGGAGTATTTCACATATTTTGTAGAGGTGATTTGGTTCAAAGATGAATATTTTGCAGGTTGGAATTTGATATTGCAGAATTTAATCATTATTTTGCAGAGAAATATATATTTGTTGAAAATTTTGAATAGGAGAAATAAGGTGTTGACTTTGATTGAAACAGGGAAACCCCCTGATTTATTTTGTTCATTGTTCTTTTGGTGTTGAAAGTTAGTGAGACTTGTGATGAAAAACAATATGCCAGTGAGGCAAAATTGTATATGTCAGTGAGACATTTGTAAACTTGAAGGTTTTACATTTAAGCCAGTGAAGCAGTTTGAGTGGTTTTTCTACCCCTAGAGGGTTTTCCACTCAGTAATATTTTTGTGTCAAAACTTCTTGTGTTGATGTTCTGCATATTTTCATTAATCATATGTGTTTGAAAATTTGGTGATTGTGAAATCAATAATCAATTTAGTTTTGATAAAGTTCATTGATAATTTGTAAAAAGTGAGAAAATTGGTTTTTTGTATCAACACTGATTCACCCCCCTCTCAGTGTTGATTGTACTCCTACAAATTGTTTCATCATTTGAATCATCATGATCCTCATCTTCTGAAAAACAATTATCTTCTATGGAAAACAAACTCCTTTTGAATTCTTTAAGAGGACATTTGGAAGAAAAGTGACCAACCTTTCCACAATTGAAACATTTGAAGGGTAACTTACCTTTGTATTTGCTAGAGCATTTCTTCAGGGTTCTTACAAAATTTGCTTTAGCATCATCAGGGCTTTCATCTTCATCAACAGTTTCTTCTTTTGCCTTTTTACTTACTTTGAAAGCAACTTCTTTCTTTGGAACATCACTGTCAAACTCTCTCATTTCAAAAGTAGTAAGAGTCCCAAACATTTCCTCCAAAGAGTATTTATCTAGGTTAGTAGTCTCCTCAATAGTAGGTACTTTGGAACTGAAAGATTTGGGAAGAGATCTCAAGACCTTTTTCACAATCTCATCTTCTTTTATTCCCCCACCATGACCATTAATACCATTGATTACTTCATTTGCCTGGACCATAAAATTGGCTATATTTTCATCTTCTAACATCTTTAGGGATTCAAATTTGTTCTTGACTATTTGCATCTTAGCTTGCTTTACTTTCTTATCTCCTTCATAAATAGTTTCAAGTTTATTCCAGACTTCTTGGGCTGAGCTGCAACCTATCACCTTTGAAAGTTATGAATCAGTTAATCCACTCATGATAGCAAACTTGGCCTTGGTATTATTCTCATACTTCTTGATTTCATCTACATTTATTGGAATAGAAGAAGGGACAATATAACCTTTCTTAACAGAATCCCAAACTCCACAACCTAGTGAATTGATGTAGCCTTCCATCCTTACTTTCCAAAAAGCATAATTTGTTCCATCGAACCTGGGAATCTTGTTGAATCCTCCTGATGCCATCCTGGACCTTCCTCAAGCAGTTAAGCTTCCTTCAGAGAAACTTGGCTCTGATACCAATTGTTAGACACACCAGGATATTGAGAGGGGGGTGAATCAACATCTAAACAATTCTTCAAATTTAACAACTTCAACTTATCCAGAGCAGATCAGAACTTAAGCATCACAACATTAACATGAACATGAAAGATTAACACAATGCACATCAATGCATAACACCATATATACGTGGAAAACCCTAGAAGGGAAAAACCATGGTGAGGATTAACTCACAATATATGAAGCTCAAATAGTAACTTTATTTTAGGGGCTGTAACCCAAGGAAGCTGCTACTCCCTAAGTAACTTTGGTTTAGGGTCACTCCCAAGGAAGCTTCTACTCTCTGATAAATTTGTTTTAGGGGCTTTAACCCAAGGAAGCTGTAGTGCCCCCTCGTTGTTGGCTTGTGATAGTGGTAGTTCTACATTGCTCTCTATCAGTCAGAGACAGTCATTAGTCTTTCATTGCATTGATACAGTTCTGAGACATTTGATTAGTAGGCTATGATTTATGTTTATTTTGATCTTGATGGACTATGTTCGACTGATATAATTAGACATGTGTTATGAGTTTATGATGACATTACTATTACTCCAGTTATGATGCGAATTAATATTATCATGTGTCATTTGATTTGTTGGTATTTGAATTCAGATAAAACTTGTTATGATATTGTTTCAAGAGCAGAGATGGTGTAGTACTACTCGCTTTGAGCACCTTACTACGCTGTGATTCTCTGACTCTCTGTGTGTGTTGACATATATGTATTTGATCGTATACAACCAATTGTTCGGATGCAGGCTGCAGGTACCGAACCTCGACTCCACCTGATATAGCAGGTTTGAGCGGGTTCTTGCACCAATGGGTATCAGTGATGGGAGATAACGCGAGGTCTATTCCACTAGGTCGGTCCTTGTCTTTGTTGTGGTCTCGAGTCGTGTTGTGACGCTTGGTCCTTGCCTTTACCTTGTATGTTTGGTAATCTGTGTTTTGGAGTATAGTCGAGTTGTGTTAATAATGCTCATGCGTAGTTGGTTAATACCTTATTGATTTCTTATTAAAATAATAATGCTTCTATTATGTTTATTGGATAATATTTGTTTTGGCTTAGAACTTGGATTGACACCTTGGTTAAATTTTAAAATAGACTAGAATTATTATCTTCTATCCAAGAGTATTTATGTTATAAGTTGTAGCTATGGGTAATTAGTATATATTTGGTTACAGAATAATTTTTGATATGTGTAATTAATGCCTTGAGTTGTCAATTTTGAAATTGGAAGATTTGGGGTCTCTTTTTATAGCAAAATTTTGAATTTCTCGGAGGAGTGGGATGTTGGGTAACGGATGCATGTCTGCATTAATTTTATGAGTTGAACCATTTTTATTTGGGGAAAAAAAAAAGCATTGGCTATGGGAATACAGAAGAAATTGGAGGCTTCAAATTAAAATCTGGTTTTGGGTATGTTCTGTATAATTCTTACTTGAGTTTTATTGTGCTTGGAAAAATTAATTCTTCTCCCTCGTACTCGTGTATCAATTAGTCTGAGGTCTTGTTCTGGATTGCCTATTGCTTCCTCCCATCTTGATTTCTGTAGCTGATCATCCTTTGAAATTTATAATCAAACATTGTGACATTCTTGGATACTTGTGTCGATTCAAATCTCATTCAGTTGTGTCACTTTGCCATCTTTATCTCTGCAAATTTTAATCTTCGGATACTCTTATGTCGTTTTCCATCTTGGCGTCGAAGGACGTATTACTTTGTTCCTGCATGCAATAAAACCTTTTGGATAAGTGTTAATTTCTCCTGTGTAAAGAGCCCATCTTTAGGCCTTTCCAATGAGTCGCTTCTTTGTTTAAATCTCGGTTTATTATTCAAACCTGACTTCATTCTAGGATGTTCCCACCTATCTCGCATTGAGGACTTTGTTGTGCAGACCATGTATCATAATGAATATGCACTTCTTGCTCCATGGTGTTTAAACTTGTTTTTCGTTCTATGTATTGATTGTCACTTTAGCAACCTGTTTCGAGCCTTAATGTATTCCAAGAGATAAATTTTGTTATGAGACCTTTGTTGAAACAATCGTATATTTGTGTGTTCTCTCATTTTACAATCTTGATTGCTGTAGCACTTGTAGCATCAATGGACCATTGGAGATCACAAGTTTGAACCCTGCTAAGGGTAAGGTATGTCCGCGACACCGCAAGATGCCTCCTGCATAATGGAAAATATAACTAGTAGTCAGTGTTTCTATTGGCAAAATAACAGTCATCCTGGGATGAATAAGGTTGGAAGCCATTAATATAATCATAGGAACGGAAGCTGAGGTATGCGATTGAAAGAAAATGAGAGGTCTTGGGTGAGAATAGGCATTGTTAGGACGCCATGCAGAAGCAAGCATGATGGGTCGTCCCTTCCATCCGAGCAACGAGCAACCCTTGTCTTCTACAAGGTTGTATCCATCACACCCATACACAGATAGCATCATCCTCACCTGGCTCATAAATCTCAACGGAACTCCCACAAACTCTGATCTTCCAAGTTGTCTTCTCCACTGATCGGCTCTCTCATGCCGTTCCACTCTCTCCCCCGCCTCATACGCTACAATATTCCCAATCTCTTTCGCAAAATGGTACCTCTCCACCTTCATTCTCGTGGGCTGTGAAGGATAGTTGTTAGGTTTCTAAATTTTCTTCCTTGCCACGTCTTATGATGAGTCAGAGATTTGTTTATTTTGGTAATGGTTCATTTAGTAATGGTAATCGTAGAATGGATATTAGACGGTAGATTTGTGCAGTGGTAAACTTAGAATGTTTTATGTGTTTAACCCATTCTTGTGTCCGTCAGTTTAACCGCAAGCTGTGTAGTAGTGGCGAGCATCTAGAAAATGGTCGGTATTCTAGCAGTGTTTAAGTTAGTCGCTATTGTAAAGGCACTGCAGCCTTTGTAAGTTCTGTGTGTAGTCGGTGTTCATAGCAGTAGGTATGTTAATCTTTTTCTTTTTAGTCACTTTTGTTAGGCTTGACAGTCATAGGAGGAACAGTGTTAGTCAACTTCTATAACAGTAGATATGTAGTCGAAGTGGCTTAGTATGGTATCTTAGATAGTGGGCGATGGGAGACAAGGATAAACTCTTTCACTCAAATAATTTCCTTTAGAGCATTTGGTATCTAATTGTTAAATGTTATTTTTTTTAATGGTTTCAGAATATAATGCTATGGTCACAGTTTGCTTGAATGTATACATCGAATAAAGGTTTCACAATAATCAAGAGAGGGATTCTCGTGGAGTGTGAGTCAAATTTATGCATTAAAAGAATGCCGATTATTTATGTAGGAATTGTACCTTGTTATTTGCAAGTATTTCTATGTGGTAACATGATAGTTAGAAATCCTACGTGTTGAGTTGAAAGTTGAAAGTGGTAGTATGTTAGGAATTTATATAGGTTACAGTAGTTTGATTAAAATTGTTTATGTTAGATAGTGACTCATGTTTACAAGAAGAATTATAGATGCTTAATGTTGTTTTAGTTAATGCAAGTTGGTTATATGAATTAACTAGTATACTTATTAATTACCATTTTTGTTCATGCTATCCTAGGAAACATTGTTTTTAGTAATTATATCTTAAGTTAGAGTTTTTTTTTGTATGTTCAAGTTATAATACTAGATTTCTAAGGTGAAGTCCACGTAAATAATATAGTAAATGTTAAATCATTTCTTTTCGATAAGAGTAAAAGCCTTGTTAAGACCGAAGGTTTATATCATCCATTTAGTGTTATGACAAGTTGTTTTCAAATATGGTTTCGTTGGAAAATTCATGGTTGGGAGTAAGGATGTCATTGGGTAGATATTTCCATGATACTTTATGTTAGTAAATAAATATAGAGATAGAAATTTTAGAGTAATTGGGTTTATTGTTCTAGTATTTGAGGTAACAATATTGTGATGTTCAAGTATTAATTACCTTGTTAAATATTAATTTGTTAGTCATGGTTGTAGTGTATTATTCCGTGCTATGTGTATGCTTATAGTGTTTACTTTAAAATTTGTTATTGTTAAACGTTAATTGGTAGGTAAATTCATGCGTGCGAATATTTATAATGGCATAGAAGATGGTAATGGTTAGGAGATTTAGTTAGGGAATTTTATTTTAAAATTATAGAGAGAATTGTAATGTCGTGAACCTGAATGTTCTTATAAATTGTTGTTAATTCTTATAAGTTGTTTTCATGATTGAATCCGGGAGTACATTGAATAGCTTATGTTCGTTTATCCTTCTGGTCATAGTTTTATGCTTGTAATGGATCTTTATGTTCGCCTTGGGTGGTGTATATGTCTATGTTTTGGTTTGTTGTGAAGTAGGAATATTGAGAGATGTCATGTGTACTTGGTGTCAAATGCGGAAGCATTGTCCCTGTCAGTTAATGGTTGCTTTTTCATTGGTTTAGTACCTAACTCTAGAGGTGTGGTGTCTTGGACTTTGTTCCAGATAGTGGCATGTCAATGCAATGGGATTTGTATTGTTGAGGTCAAGTGAATGGCATGAATAATGGTTAGAAGCCGTTTTGTACCCTATCTTTGCTTGTGGTGGTTTGGTTGTTTGATTAGAGATTGCTAAGGGAGTGGCTTTTATGGTGGGGTCAGTGCCTAGTGAGAGGCCGCCTGGGTAACCCCATGGAAGTTATGAGCAAGTGGAAACTTATTAACTTTAGGAGGGTTGGGGTAGTAAAACACTTAACAAGATAAGTAAGATACCTCACCCATGCCTTGAGTGCTCTCGCAGGCTAAGGATGGGATGAGAAGGCCTGGTTGGCAAGGCTGACCTCCTTATCTCCATGAGAGGACCTGTCAGCTCTGCATGTGTCACCCTATGGGGCCGGTGCCTAGAGAGAGGCTGCCAAGGTAACCATAGATAGGGGCCAGCTTATGGTGATAGATAGCCCGGGTAACCCATGCTAGGACCATGCGATGACACTCTCCTTACGTAACTCAGTTACTTTCTCCTTATTTTGTTGATACCTCTAGAGTATAGTTTGGGCCTCTTGTTTGACCTTGGTTGGATGTTGTTTTGTCTGGTGGATTATTGTCATATCTGTGCAGTCTTGTTATCCTGGTTGTCTGCAAGGAGTTTGGATTGTTCTTTTTTGTGTCCTTGGTTGTAACGTTGACCTAGTGGTAAACCTCTTTGTTATCTCCTAGCTCGGTGGGGTGGACCTCAAGGTTCCACATGGTTGGGAGGCAGAGCTATCCATTGGTCTCCTTGGAGATTTAGTTTGAGACCTGTGCAGAGGTGTTCTAGTTTCAGAATTGCTTTCCACCTTTAGAGATGTTGTATACTTTCTTATGTTTTCATTTGTATACCAACATGATCGGTCTTGTAATCTGGCATTGTAACTTTGTAAACTAACTATCTTGCTAATGTAAAAGTTGATCTTATCTGTAGCAGCAGTATAATGTATATCACTTGTGTGGTTTTAACTTTATTTTCACTGATGCAGTTATATTTCCCTAGAGGAGTTAGAAGTGCACTTTTCATGTGGTGTATTAAGATATCTTTGGTTATTGTTATTGCATTTACTTGCTTCAAAAAAAAAAATATTTCTGTAATTTTTGCACTTTCTAGTCTAGCACTCTAGGGTTGCATGGCGGGGCATTACAGAAGCTCAACTACTCCCTAATCTGAGAACAAACTCATAAAATATTACAGTATGACAATCTTTCAACTGTCTGAAAACTATCTTTGAAGCTCACACATGATGATTGCACTTTTGTCTCTTCACAATTTTCCTTAAAGATTTGATCAGTTAGACACACTCTATACTTGATCACTGTCTCAAATAAGTCTTCAAGAGGAATCCAGACAGTATCAACATCTGCTCTTTCTCCCACTGTCGCACATTAAAATGTATTTATTCTGCCTTTTTTCTTTGCTTGCGAACCTTTCCAATCAACATGCAATCATACCTTCCGTACTTAAATTGATCAGTTCTATTTATACATGATATTAAATTCATTACATTGCTTGTCGGCCAGATACAACATGGAAAAATACATTTACAAGTCAGCCAAACAACACACAATATGAAATGTGTAGAAGATAGGCCTGTTTTGGACAACATGTTACACCAATAGAATACTTGAGCCTTGCGGACCCTAACACTTTCTTAACCAGATCCAAAACATATTTCACAACTTCAAACATCAAATAATTACCTCCGCACACTCCGCTCATTTGAAAATAGAACAACTTTAAGATAAGCTCATGAAAACTTGAAGAGTAACAACCATAATAACTAGGAAACCTTGTGCGGTACTGGAAACAAGAAAGATCTTTGTGAAACTCTTCTAGATGAGTCCACATGACTCATACAACATCCCCAAACACTCCTTTGCCACTACACATTAAAGAATTAAGCCGCACACCTTCAAATATTAACTATGAGAATATTCTTCCATCTGGAACACACTGCAACATGCTGTCAATTAAAAAACTGAGCTGCGGACCACCAAGAAGCTTGAAACATAAAAGAAACATGAAATGCACATTAAAGATTATGTTCACATTACCAAAAGGTCAATCATTTACTTCTAGAAGACAGTGGAGCATTCTAATGGGTCTTCACCACTGTATCATTTTGCCAGAGCACATACCGGTCATTTTCAATCATAACTTTCACTGCGGAGCGAATGATGGTTTGGAACTTTGGAATTAACACATTTACCATCCTATGAACACAAATCCTGAACCACATAGCCACATCTGCAAATGCAGAGGAATGCAGAGTATCCCACTTTCATGTAGTGATTGTCTTCACAGAACCAACACTATCTTCATTCCGTCTTTTTCCAAAACAAACTTCCGGTAAACCAAACATCATGAAACATGGAATATGAAAGCTTTACCATTACATAAAGCTATATTCCATTTTACGAATGCCCAAAGCCAAACTGATGGAAATGCTAAGCAATTTCCCAAGCAATCTTCAAAAGATGTTCATTCTAAAATAGAGACTGCTACCAACTTTCAGAGGCTTAATCTTCTTTGTATCAGTGCATGCATCAATGTATCTTTAACTTCATATTCTCATCTTAATATATCTTCTTTAAAGGAGGACTATATTTAACTATGAACATTATTACACATACATAATCAATGTTGACATCAATGACAACCTAGTGCTAGTGTTCACATCAATGGCAACCAATACAACCATATGAATCATATGTGTAACATGCCCATGGGTCGCCCCTTTCACTAGTCAGGGTCACCCAGGGGAGATTTGGATTTTCCGCAAGATCTCTCAGGGGAGATCTAGAAATAATAGGGGGAGATCCAGAAAGGAAGGGGTTTGGGTGAAAACACATGATGGGAGATGAAAGAGGAGGAGAAAAGAGGGGGATCTGCCTCCTGAAACATGTCAAATAGGGGTCAAAAACCAAATCTCCACTTGCAAAAGTAGGATCTCTCGGGGGAGATTTGAATTGGTTAACCCAAATTGAAAACTAAAAGTTGGAGATGGCTTGGAATGGGGAAAGAAGTAGAACTACCACTAGACCTAGGTCAAAAGGTGGTCAAAAACCAAATATCCACTTGCAAATGTCAAATATCCCAGGGGAGATCCTAACATAATAGGGGGAGATTTGTACTGGTTGACCAGAACTAAAAATTGAAAGTTGGAGATGGCTTGGGAGGACCTCTAGTAGGCCTCTAGGGGTGGGAATGGATGAAAACACTAGGGAAAGGTGAAAAGACAACAAATGGATGAATACAAGACTTAAGGACGAAGTCGCAAGCACAATAAATGCGAATTGACAAGTGTCGAAAAGCATCAAAAGCAAAGAAAGGGGTAGAACGACAAAGGGGAAACAATAAAAGGAAGAAGAAACCACATGCTACCAAGAGAATCGCTGCTGAGAGGACATTATTCCATGCTTACATATACATGACAAGAATTGTGAGTCATCATCGGGGTCCTCGTGGAGGTTGTGTGTGATTTTGGTGCTTACATATTTGCCCCCTCAGGGATGGTAGTCTACATGAAAGGTAGGTACCGTTCCTAAATGAGGCCTTACTTGTCTATTTTTCTGCAATTGTACTTGCAATAACTAGTATTAGTTCGACATCTGAATATATTAAAACAAGTAATGAAAACTGAAATGACGAACATACCATAGATCGTGTGAGTTCGACTAGTTGTTTGCCTTTGTCAAAGAGACCTATAGGGATGAAAGCACGCAAAACGAGAGCACGAAAGATGCATAAAAGAAATAGAACACATGCTAAGCTAGAGAGGAGGAAAATAGATTCTCCTTTTATTGCAAATTCTGACGAACACATATTCAATTTTTAGGGATTTTTTAGGTTTTTTTTTTTTCTAATTTTTATGGTTTTTCTGGAGATCTTGTGAAGGTTTGGTATTGATGTTATTTGAGATCTTTGAGAGACCTACATTGAAGAGATTTCTACCCTTGTCCCCTTGCATGGGGAGATTTACACAATCGAGTGCACAATTTTTCTCTTTTGACTCCATTTGGAGGAGTGACTTATGCTCAGACATTGTTTTACACTTATTGTTACAAGACCTGATTGGATGAGATCTATACATAGCTTTATTTGACATCTTGTACTTCACTTTCCCTCTTGTGCATATGGTTGGATAGAGCTTTTATTTTGCTTATGAGAATGCATACCTAGGATGATCACATATGGATGATGCAATTTGTTTTTGTCTTTTTATGATATGAATGACATGCAATGTGTTTGGGTGTGATTCACAAATATGAAATGCAATGTACTATGTTCTAAGTGTTATGAATGCCACAATATTATGAGATACTTTATTGCTTTGGAACTCTTTTTTTGATTTTGGTATGAATGCATTATGAAACAAACATTATGACTGCTCTTAAATAAGATTTTCAATCCAGGGGATTGCGGGTTATCCATGTATAGGAGACCTACTCAAGTATGTAAGATAGGGATTTAGAACTCAAGTGAGGAGCGGGAAGGAGATGGAGTGCTTCTGAATTTGAGCTTTGCTAATGGCTAACCACTGATCATTATCTAGATAAGACAATCTGACAAGCTTTCAACTTAGACAAGTAACAAATTTTATTGATGTTCACTAGACTTAGATCATAGATGGCAAGAAAGATAAACCTAGGGTAAAGGATAAATGGGAAATAACAAGGGTCCCTAGATAGAAAATGACCCTAAAGACTACTAAACTCTTGGGTTTTCTTAGCTAGTGTGTGTGTGCTTTGTATCTTTCTATTTTATTTTCTCTGGTAGAATGTTACCCTTGAAGCTTCGAGCTTAGACTGATCTCCACCCAAGAGTATGGACATTCATCAATCTTCTCTCTTTCACTATTTGTTTGTAACTCTTTTTTCTATTTTTTCTCTTTTTTTTTTGTATTTTCTAGAATGCCTCACTTGATTTTCTCATTTTTTTAGATTTTTGACTTTTATGAAAATGAATGCTTTTGGAACTTTGGATATGCAATAATTTGATCTCTCAATTCTCACCTTTCTCAACACTCTTATTTTGATCACTCATTTTTTTATTCGCTCATATTTTAGATTGCTTCCTTTAGAGTTTTGATCCTCTTAACGTTTTTGGCCAGGAAAGATAAGGGGCTGAGCGCCACCAAAAGTTTTCATAATCCAGTTGGACTTCTTTTCTACTAGGGAAGAATTGGGAAGGTCTACTTACAATCTTCCTTTGAACATTGTAGGTTTGAATATTGACTTTGCTTAGACCTAACATCTTGACTCATTAAGACTGGGATCAGTGTAAAGTTAAGAGCTAGGCTATGATTAGAATCACTAGGAATGAAGGGGGAGAATGTCAATTGTGAAAATGGGGAATCTTAGGGCCTAAAAGGATCACATATACCTAGGCAACATTAGACTTCCTACTGAAATGAAAATAATATAAGAGTGAGTCATTCGTTGTAATGCAAGATGAACAAAATGATACTAAAATGCAAGAAACAAAGCTATTTTTGACATTTTTGATTTTTTTAACTTTTTATGTTTTTGAATTATTTGATTGATTTTTTTTGGATTTTATAGGCTTTTACAACGTTTTGAGATGTTGAACGCTTCTCATTCCATAATACACAAGAGGTAGTGTCATTTCTGACATCTTCCTTAACTATGTCTGGACCTATCCAATTTGGTCTAAACTTTGCTTAAAAGTTTTTGCAAGGACACTTGAAGACTTGGTTTAAAAATGTCTTTGTATTTAGTGAGGAGTTTTGTGTACTCACATATTTCATTGTTTGATGATTTGCCCCCTAGATTTATCATTTTCTATTCTTGTATAGTTTCATTGTTTGTTTTGAACTTTTGAGGGGTAAATGAGGTTGGTGTTGACTCTCCTAGTTTCTGTGTGGATTTTGGTTCTTCTTCTTTAGTCATGATTTCAATCATAGGAATGTTTATGTCTGGCTCGATTAGAATGGCCACTAAGTTGAATGGACCATAAGACTTTGTTGAGTGGGGATCGAAGGGGAATTCTCCTGTTGCCTCCTTTCCTATGCATTTTGAGGTCTTGGCTACATTTGCAATTTGTTTTGATGTCTCTCCTTTTTCAAAAGTGTTAATTTTTGGGTCACTAGTGGCTTCCATGGTCTTTCCCTTCTTTTTGGCTTGTTCAACTCTATAAAGGCTGAAAGGATTGGGATCTCCTTTAATGACGTGGGTTTGTCCCATGTGCGAGAAGTGTATTTCCTGAAATAGTGTGGAGGGAGTGACCCTCATCCTATGGATCTAAGGTCTTTCCAAAATCATGTTGTAAGTGGTTTCTTCATTGATGACATAAAATTCAGTTGGGAGGGTTTTGGGACCTAATGTGATTTGAAGATTGACCTTACCCATGGTTTGAATGTTTAGGTTATCATGAATTCTAAGGATGGAAGTATATTGTGGAAGAAAATAACATACTAAGCTAGTTGAAAGGGTATGCTAGATTGTTGATATCCTGAAAAAGATGGATGACTAGATGTTGTCATGTTTATGACTATCGTATGTATGGAGCTTGTTGCGCTTGTTGAAAGGGTATGCTAGATTGTTGATATCCTGAAAAAGATGGATGACTAGATGTTGTCATGTTTATGTTTTTAAGATTGGGTGGGATTGTTTGTGGTTGGTTTTGTGTCATAGGAATCCCACCTATTTGATTGAGACTTTTCGTGTTGGATGGTGAAGGCAAGGGAGGCCTGAATGTTTCATGGAAGTTTGGATGAGGGGGATTTTGTGTTGCCCCCTAGTTTGATTAAATTTTATCAATGAAAGGATTTCCCTATGCCCTAGGTTTTTCTTGAATTTTGCTTTGACAACCATTTCTAGATTTAAGGGTCTTGATTCGTTGGACCAAATTTTCTATAAGGTCCGTGAGTGAGGCTTCCTCCATTCTTTGAGTCTTACAACCTTGAGATGGTTTGATTTGTGTGCGGGTTTGACTGACCCCACTTGTTCCTTTTGATGATACTTGACATATCACGAGTCTTTTATCATGATGTGCCACATGGGGAGGTTTTTGTGCCCCCCAATCTTCTTGTAAGCTTATAAAAATTATTCATGTTTTAAGTGATGGCTATGGTTTGCATATCTCAAAACATTTTTTGTTGCAACAATCTTGGAGATTAGTTTCATTGCAGTGCAATTGTTCATTGTTATGGAAGAGATTTGAATTTTTTTTCTCCTCATCCATGACTTTTAGTTAATGCCTTGAACTGAGAAAATACCTTGCTGCCCTTCATTGAGAATAATTTCATTTTATTGACTTGTTTTATATTTCATCTATTGATTTTTCTTTAGTTTATACCTTGACATACCATAATATTATTAAGTTTACATTTCCTATGATATTTTATTTGCTTGTTTATAATATTGACTTTACAATTGGCAGAACAAAATGAAGTAATGAAATAATTTTTATAATTTTCCTCTTATGTTGGAAACTTGTACGGTATGATGTTCATATCTAGGATCAATTTTATCCTAGATATGAACATCAATTTTATCCCCTCATCAAACCATAAATTCCTTGATTTATGCTTGCACATTCTAAAATCAAATAAATTAAATAAATGATAAGTCAATAAATGAAATCAAATTAGGTTAAATGAAAAAAATCAAATAAATTAAATAAATCAAATAAAACATAAGTCAATCAAATGAATTTTTGAATGAAATCAAATTAGTTTAAATAAAAAAATGGCATGTAAACCTCAAGTTCCTAATTAATCTCAACCCTTCTTTCTTTTATCCAAAAATCAATAAATGAATTCTTCCTCTTTCACTCATCAAGCAATTAAAATTATAAATCACATAGCAATTAAAATTATAAATCACATAACTTCTAGAAAAGATCAATGATTATCTAAATCAATATATTAAATACTTGCAATTTATTAGTGAAGAAATTTTCCTTGTGTCAAGGCATTCATTCATCTCTAATTTATTGAATATTATTTTATATAAAAAAATAGTAAAATAATTAGTTGATAGGCTTTATATGTGAGCATTATAGTGCTCAGAATTGTCTCACGCCGTAAAATTCCTGCCGCAAAATTTTGAAGTCGTCGGTTGTTTCGATAGGCTTTATATGTGAGCATTTTTTATGCTGGGGAAATTGTCTCACGTCGGGAAAGCAAATAACTTAGGGCGCTGAAGAGCCAAGACATGTGGGATTCTTTAATTTTGTCAGAATTTTAACTACCAGAATTATTTGTGATTTGATTGCAATGGGTCACAACTGTAGAAATTAATTTGAAATAAAAAAATCCTCTCTATCTGATCTGATATGATTTTGAAAAATATCTTTTATCAAAATCTATAAATTCTATCATGAACACTGACTCTGTAAAACATTTTTCTACCTACAAGAGGTCCTTGATCACTTGGACTACTTCATGGTGGAAGGAATAGAGGCTTTCAAGGGACAAAGGCTTTCTTCAAAAATTGCATTGAGAAATATAAGAGCAACTTATGCTGCCTAGGCCGCCTTTGTTTCTTTGTTCTTGGTGTAATGATTCGTTTGAGATTTTAGCTGTTTATATATAGCTTTGTGTGATCTTTGTGCCAACAATTTTTTTTGTAGTAGTTGCTCTATTATTTCAAGAACTTCTTTTTCTGTCTTTCTCAGTGTGCTCGTGGCTGTTTCAGTCCACTAAAGGATTTTGTTAAGAAGTCTGCTGAGTTAAAGACCTGTTACATAATGCAAAAACAAAGCTTTTCTTGTGGTTGAGGTTAATATGCTTTTGTTTGTCTCTGTAATTGTGGCATGGTGCCAGTTCAGCCTGGTAAATAAGAGGATTTTGGGGAGAGTGTGGATGACCTTTTTGATGTTCAGTGTGGCTTGTAGCAGTCTCAAGGACAGAGGTATTTGCTGGGCTTGTGGTACACCCTTGGCGCTGGTGGACAGTTCTTTGTTTTTACCCGAATTCTATGTTTGTGAATGTTGTAATATGAGCTGTGAGACAGTTTTTGTTTCAGTTGTTAGTTGAAGGAGGAGTAATTTGTTTTGTATTTTGTACTTTCTATGTTGTAATTGCTCTGTAGCAGTTATTGCTGTGCAAGTTATTTTTTTTATTTATATTCGTATGTATTTGTATTTCTTCAATACCAAAAAAACTAACAACCTTAAGTATAATTGAGTACTAGTGCTAAGAATTGCTAATAAGTTCCCTGAGAAAAATCTCCTTGTTGCTGTAAAACATATTGATGATCAAACTCAACAACTGGTTGATCTTCGCCTGAAAAGCAAAGGTCTCTGTCTCTCCAGCCATTTTTCTGATCCAATACAATTAGATCACAAGTGCTCTAATATCTTGCACAGATAACACGAGTATCAGTGAGGAAAAGCGGTAAGTGAGAGATGAAAAACCAGTTCGAGTCGCGAGATTGTAAACCTAAAGCAGAGGTCCAATGTTTTGTAGAAAATTGTAGGGTTTCTAGAAACTTCTTCGCCACGGAGGTATCTTACTCGGCGTTTGTGTAAAGAGAGATGGCATTGATATTTTAGGGTTTGGGGTAAATATTCTTTCCCTTTTTCTTTTGCCCTATTTTTGCTTTTTGTAAAGCTTGCTTTTACTTTATTTTTTCTAGGAGCCCATTTAGTCTCTTAACTTGGGAAATTATTGGAGGGGAATGTAAATTAAATGCCTCAATTTGACGATCCACTTTGACTCTTGATTTATTCACTCAAAGTTGTTACAAATATTATCTTGGTCATTGGAACTATCTCAAGTATTGGGTCTTTTCCCCTACTTTTTAGGTCATGGTAATTTGATTGTGTGGCAAATTTCCACTTCTCTCTTCCCTTCTACACTAAAAACATACAAGATTAGAATTTTAGGATGTTATTTTTAAAAAATTGAAAATCTTTTTTGCTTTATGTTATGTAAATCAGAAGATTGAACTCGTTTGGTGATTTAGGCAGATCCCTTGCACCCCTGAAGTTGCAAGTGCTAGTAATTAGCCGATAGCCATAGGATTTTATATGTGAGGATTAAGGGAGAGGGGCCAGTAGCCGCCCACCCTAACTTCGCGCATGTCAAGTTCATAGCTAGACATATCAGATTTCGATGATTGTTTTTGGGTTTCTCCGTATGCAACCGAAGAGCTTAAAGCTATTCTTTCAGCTTTTGGGTACTTACACATTTCCCTATAGTATGCGTTATGTGCACATGGGTCGAAAAAGTCTCATTTCAACATGTCGCCCCATACATGCGCAACGATGTGCCAGTAACCACTCGCCATCACATTTGTACACTTGTCTTGATTTCATTGGTTAATTTACAAATGTATGGGTGCATTTGTGAACATGTACAAATGTTGGTATTTTACATGTATTGGTTCTTTTTAAAAAAATAATTGGGGGGTCAAGTAATTAAAAACATAGCGGTTATTGGGGCGTGGGCGGCAACTGGGCCCTCTCAAACTCGTCGGTTCTTCCTATCGGCGTATTCTTTGAACCTCCTATGGGTGCAAGTGCTAGTATATCTTGCAATTCACTAATTTTGATTAAGGAAGGGGTCCATGGAGCTATTAGAAAATCTATTTTTGTGGAGCAAGGGGTCCCATGGAAGTGTTAGGAAATCTATTTTTGTGGAGGAAGAGGTCAAAAGAAATGCAAGGGCATAAATTAGAATTGAGCCCTTACTCTTTAGATTGTTGATTTTGAGCTTGTGCATTTGGGGTGGGGATGAAACTTCCCCCATGAGGTTAGGGAATTTCTCCCAACTTTTAGATTCTCACCGTTTAATTTAGTAATATTTTGGAGGGAAATTTTTTTGTTTGATCATTTAAATATTTTTATTTGTAAGTCTTAAAAAATCTCTTGCAAAATCATTTAACATTAAACTATTATAAAAAAAACCTTAACAACCAGCGCCCATTAATTTGGGAGCTTAAAGTTTTAAGCCTACCTAGAACCACAATGCTTGTTTTAAAATGTTCCTAATAAACTTTAGGTGAGATAATTTAGGAAGCCCCCGTGGAACCCCATACTAACAGTGCTCAACTTTATAAGGAGTTATTTGTGAAACTGCTCTACTAAATTGGGAGGGACAATTTCAGCTGCTCAAAATTAAGCCGCATGGAACCATGGGGTAACAAAATTACTTGCCTATAATGCATGACCATTGCACGGCAGGGGCTAATAAGCATTCCATAGTCCGGAGTGCATGTAAACAGTCGCATACGATATTTCTGACAGGAAATTTGCGCTGCATTAGGCATTTCTTATAAACATTTGTCGAAACTCATTAATTCCAGATATTTGTATTGACAGTGGATTTATTTTGGGGTTTTGAATTTAGTGTTGGAGAGTCACGGACTCAGAGCAGGTGTAGTTGTAACGCACTGAAGTAAATATAGGGAAATTAATGACATTTATAACAAATTCACTTGCTCTGCACAGTTGCGGCTACACAATTTTTGACGCGTGTGTACTCTAATAAAGACGGCTGTGCTGCGTCACAATTACAGTGGGGACTCAGAGTTTCCGTTGAAAATTGGAGCTTCATCAACGATTTTACGGCTTTGCTGTATTATTTACAAGTAAAAAATTGTACGATTTTGACGGTGTGAACAGTTGTTTATTTCACGATATGTCGGCTTTTGTCGTATAACTTTTTTTAATTTTTAATTTTAATACGTTTTGATGTCAACCGTTTTGACGGTTTCACTGTACAAGATCTTTTTAAAAAGGATTTGACGGATTTGCTGTATCATTTTTTTTGACGGATTTGGTGTGAAATTTAGTGTCTTTGAGAATTTGACGGTTTTCCTGTATCGTTTTCTTTGACGGCTTTGTTGTAAAATTTAGTGTATTTGAGAATTTGACGGTTTTGCTGTATCTTTTTTTTGACGGCTTTGTTGTAAAATTTAGCGTATTTGAAATTTGACGGATTTGCTCTATCATTTCTTTTGACGGCTTTGTTGTAAAATTTAGTGTATTTGACAATTTGACGGATATGCTGTATCATTTCTTATGACGGCCTTGTTGTACAATTTAGTGTATTTGAGAATTTGACGGATTTGCTGTATCATTTCATTTGACGGCTTTGTTGTAAAATTTATTGTATTTGAAATTTGACGGTTTTGCTGTATATATTTTACTTGCGTTTTGACTGTGTTGTCGTACAAATTTATGTCTTCTTTTGGCTGGAGATGATCAATTACTGGTTGCTACTCTGCATTTGAAGGAAGTTCAGGTGCGAGCTTTTTATTGGAGACAAGAAAAATAAAGTACTGTATGACATATGTTAAAAAATCTGTTTTACTTACTTATTTAGTGTAAATGGAGGACGGATTCTTTAAAAAATGGTTACAGATTGTCTAGTTATGTTAGGAAAATTGCTATTTGCAGTCATTTTTAAATTCAGAATTCGGAGAACGCTGTCAAATCTGGCGAGGGAGAGTTAAATTTGCGGCAGATAGCAGAAACCGCCTTTAATGTTTGTTGAATATACATGAGGGTTAAGCAACGGTAATTTTAATTTTTTTATTTATGTCTTAACTGAGGGAGTTTAGCAATATAGCTGCAAATTTAACGGTAAAGTTTTTCCTTGTCATAACTGAGTGGTTATAAGAATTTATTTGTGAGTTTTTGCTGTTATTGAGATTTAATGCCAATCAGCAAACGAGTACTGAAAGTATTTTTAAAATAAGAATCATGGAGTGAAAAGGAGAAGCCTGTTTCTAAAGATGAAAAACCTGACAAGTAAGGAGAAAAGTTAGCTTTAAAATGTAAACAAGCGGCTGATTATGGCTTAAACAAAATGTAAATGAACAGGCAAAAAATGTGCCTGAAGTACATAACGGTAAATATTGCATCTTTACTACAAAAAGACCTGTAAACACTGTGCCTATGATAGAAGTGATGGGTAAATATTGTGTCTCTAATAATTTTTGAAGCTCACAGAGACTTATTTATTGCGTCTTCAAGCCAGAAAATTGATGACATGCCCGAATTTTTTTGAAGGAAACCTCAAAAGAAGAAGCAAGATGTGAAATTTCTGTAAATTCTAAGGTTGATTATTAGAAGAGGGGTTTTTGTTGTTAACTGCTGTTTTGGAAAATTTCTGTCACAATTTTGAGCAATGCATGCAGAAATAGTACTTACCTAGTATATGCAGTTTTTAAGTTTTGTTTGTAAGTCTTGCGTTTACATATCTAATCTATACATCAAAAGAACTGTGAACCGTATGCTTACGGCATTATAAAGCGTATAAGGCTGAAAATTTGAAGTTCAAGCCAAATGAGAGGGAAATTTTGGGTTGAAACCTTAAAATAGCAAGTGAGATGTTAAATTTCAAGATTCTCAGGCTGTTTGATGGTCGGGGGATTTTCCTTGAAACCAGATTTGTCTGGAAAATTCCTGCCATGGTTTTGAGAATTGTTCGTAGAAATAAAATCTCCCCTATTGAATAAAGGGTTTATAATCAGTGGTTGTTTTTTTGTTTTTTCTTTGGCAGAAGGCAAAGAGGCTGTAACTACAAAAAGTTCGAAAAGTTTGTAGGGCTTGTGTACTTGGCAGTGGTTGATTCTGGTGCGTTCTAAGATTGCTGCAATGACAATGTTGTCGTGGTTGTGGATTATTCTGCTTACAGTACTATTAGTCAGTTGCCCTGTCGAAGGTGCAACTTTTGCTTCTAGTACAGAAGAATCGGTAAATTCTCAGTCTTTAAACTGATTAAATTGATAATTTCTTCAAAATTTTCTGGTTTGGTCTGGGAAATTCATGGATTTAATAGATGTCCATAGTATCCCTTTAAGATTTACTTCTGATAAGTTTCTTCAAGTACTTATTGTTTCCCTGATTTATCTTGAGCAATCCATGGCTTCTGTTTAAATATTGGGCTTTTACATGTGTTGACTGAAAATGTGTGTAATATGATAAAAGTTGAGATGGATTTGTTTAAAAACTTGCAATGCAGGTAACAGAAAATGCAAACAATCAGACCGAATGGACAATGCACTCTGACTTATCACAAGTTGCACCCCAGTTTTTCAACGAAACAAGAAGAAAACTTGGCAGTTTCCAAATCTGTGCTCCCTGCACTTGTTGTGGAGGTCCAAAGCATTTGTGTCTTCCTTCCCCTTGCTGCTATGCTATTAACTGTAACATACCCAATAGGCCATTTGGGTTTTGCTCTTTTACCCCAAAAGCTTGTAATTGCTTCGGATGTCATTTCTGAGATGCTCTAGAATTTCTGATAATTCTGCATTTTCATGTGAGCAGGCTCTTAAGAAGCTGTCTACAAAGAATGTATGCGATTAGTATGGAAATTCTGTGAGTACTTAGTGATTTATTATAGGGTTTAGGGTCAAGCTGATTGTTAGGGTATCGGTATTGTTTTTTAAATTAGTTTGGCATTATTTGTAATGATCTATTTATATAAGCTCCTGTAAGGAAACCCTATACTGGAGGCAAGCTGGATGACAGATTGAAGATAAGTAAGCTATCTACATCCTCTGTTTTTGGAATCCATTATCCTACTCATATAAACTTAATTATTGTTACTTTCTGTGGCATTATAAATCTTCTCTTTCAAGTGTCATTACAAAGGCAATCTTCTTGCTATGTTTACTTATTTGGAGTTTTTGCATAAACACTTGACATTGTGCAGTTTTCTCTTCTGCTCTTTTGCATGATTTTTGGCAGTAGCACTGAAGTTGAGTTAAGAAAATTGGAAGTTGGACGTGACAATTAATTTGTTGAAATTGTTTTTAGATGTGTCACTCTGTTCTGTTTCAGGTCAACATTGCACTAGAAATTCATGAGACGTTATCCCTTCTAAGTACCCTCCCCCCCATTAAACAATTGATTACAAGAACAAGTTTGTTTTTTCAGAGATGCATCTCAAGTTAATTTTACAATAGGATTAAGAGCATGGTTGCATTAGAGGTCAGTACCCCTTGGGGTAAGGCTATCATTTTATTTTTGATGTTGAGCTGCTAGAGGCGCAGGGTTAAAATACTAGTCCCCTGAGTTCAAACTTAGCACGGTAGAAATTTGCCAGCAAAGGATGTCCACTGCTTTCTGAAAGCAGGCAATACTGCTGATCCAGGGATTAAACCCACATGCAGAAGGGATGGCTCCAGTCCTGCTAGGGGTAAAAGCGCAATTGGCTCACCTCTGCATACCTGTTAAGATGGTTTAACTTGCCCATTTAGGTTTCGGTGCCAATCGATCACCCAAATCTCATTTAGTTTATTATCACAGTGAACTGTGAAACTAATTAAGCATTAGAAGTGCTTAATAGTGGATATCTATGGTATTATAGCAATGATGCAAATGGGTCTTTGTGGTTTGACTCTGAATGAGCACTTTGCAATGATAGTGAAAAAGAAAACTCTTTTCTTGTAGGTATGCTTTGCAATGATATTTCTAGGCATACAGAAATCTGGTATAATCTCCACGGTCAAATATTTGAAATTGGGTTGTCTCTCCAGAAAAGCCTTGGTCCATCATTGAAGTTTTGAAATACAGTTTGGATTCAGTTTAATTAGATCTTTAGAGCTTTTGATTAGATTAATTTGCTTTCCAGGTGCATATTACTTTATAGCAGCCTATTGTATTCATGATTAATTTTCTTCGCGACAAATTGAGAAGTAAATTCGAAAACCTTTTATCATATCAATATGTTGGGTGGTCATGATTTGATGGACAGCATAAGTACCATGCTTTGCAAATACTGACGGGTTTAAGATAATTTTAACACTTGCCAACTAAATTTTTAGATTCTAGAGGGATTTTGTGTTTATTTCCCAGGCTAACAATCTGTTGCTTAGTTAATTAACTTTATGGGTGGAATCGATAGAGATTGTAAGACGGTAGTATATTATATATAACTTTGCACATGCCCTAATATTGTACCGGATGCAAGAAGGTCCCCACAGATGACTAGAATACATTACTAGGATTGAGAAAGTACAGTTAGCTTTGATCAGGCAACACGAGGCCATCTCCAAAAAGTTTGTAGAGAAAAGTGAAGAAAATAGAAGATTACTACAAGAGCTTTTGGATTCTAACTTTGTTACTTTTTTAAGCATCAACATTGCAGATCACACTCAGTGATCTGTCATCAGGATAAGGAAAAAAAAAGTCATTCTAGAAAAGCTAACACAGTCCAATCCAAAACCTCTTGTAGTCATCTTCATGGACTGTGGGAAACTCATATCTACCAAAAATAGAAGATTGTTCAGCCACAACATGTGAGATAGAACAAGAGTGTTAAGAGGATAAGATCCCAACCAATTTTCAACCAGCATTTATCAGAGTAACAATCATTTTCTTAAATTGGGTCTGGTGAAAATTTACCGGTCTTCACAGTTTAGGTGTTGGGTGCACAAGATGGATCTGAATGAATTTACCTCTTCATCCGTACAAGGGACCAAACCTACGATGAAAAGATGAAAGTAAAAAACACAATGGTAATCGAATGCCTTACCAATTATAAATGGTTAGGTTGGCAAGGACAAAAAACTATTACGCAAAAATCCTGTCTGAAAGGACCTGGGAATTTTATGGGGACTTGATGTGTGTATCTCATAATTGTTTGCTTTTTTTGGTTGGTATTAATAGGTGCAGTCACATGAGCCAGACAATACAGTCTGCAGCTTTTACTGTCTCATGAAGTCCTGGAGCCCCCTTAGAACCCTATAAAAAGCTCGCAAAGTGTTTTCAATTTTGTCAGGCAGACCTGCTATAGTTTGGGCCCAGGTTGGTGGTTTCGATTGGGTAGATGCTTTGATGGAACTTAAATGTATTTAAAAGATAATAGAAATCTTGCTATAATGTGCTCAGATAATCAAAGCATTGAGGCCAACCACCCATGTGAGAGGCATTAGATATGATTCTACGTAAATGTGCTGCGGGAAGAGAGAACTCTGAGGCACATAAAGACACTTAAAATCATTCACCGGTTACATTTAGCCTCCATTGTGAATTTGATTTGTTTGTTAATATTCTAAGCTGAGGTGGTTCAGGGCTCAAACAGAAATCAAAGGTTTACTAGGATGCTCGAGTTCAAAGCTCAACTGTGAAAAAAAATCCAGCTGATAGAAATGACTTCGCACTGCGGTACATGACCGTATTGCTTTTTGGAAAAGAAAAGCGAAATACACAGTAACCACATGGTGCATGATCTGTGAACGTAAGTTTCTTTCATATTGGCTAATTAAAATTTTAATGTACGGTGTGTTGTTTTCTCAAAGCATATCTGGAGCCATTAATACAAAGAGATATAATCTGTGTCTTTCTCTAGCATTAATAAAACTTGACTTTGTCTTCGTTGATATCTCTGAGAGTCTTAAGATATATCTTCTTTACAAGAAAAGTGTACTATTAAACACCGCAGCTTTGCAAAAAGTGGGAGTTCTATATAGAATTACCTAAAAGTGGCCCAAATTTCCTAACGTGTAAGGTGTAGATTCATTCCACAGAGCTTGGAGTGCATGTAGACTGTTCTGTACAATGTTTTTTGACAGGAAATTTGGACCACTTTAGTGAACGCGTTTTATATAGCCTAACCTTTTTGTAAGCTTCTATATATAAGATGCCTGTACTAGTAAACACCTACAAAGGGTAAGACTTCTAAAGGAGGTTTGTGCTATTTGATTGCGATACGAAACAAAATAACTTGTTAACCATCTTCATGATGTCTTTATGAAGGAAACTGATGAATGAGGCTGTAACAGCAACAGGCCAACATCAAATGGCAAATGATGGGACATACAGCATCAAAATTTGAAAACATTATTACACCATTGTGGGCGGGTAGTTGTGTGTATGAATGGCGGCAATGATCGACATACAACAGCATAAAGAATTGACATGTGCAATGCACAGACCTTTATTTGGGGTTTATGACAACCTTTTATGGGCTGTGATGATTTGAAAACTTAGCAAGCGATGGGACCATGAAAAGTGTAGTTCAGAGTCAAACAGGCATTCATGATGATATTAATGATATGACAAGCTTTAAATCCACTTATAATGGTAGCCCAGGGTTTGGTAGGAGTTTAGGGATGAATTGATTCTAGTTATCTGTCCTTGCCCCATTTGGGAGACTGTAGATAAGCATGGACCCAAAAACAAAAGAAAATAAAAATATAAAGGAAAAAAAACAAGTGAAATAGGAGAGACGAGCATAAAGGACACTTGCTTTTTAAAACAAAAGTAGGACTAATAAGTGATAGGGAAAAGTTTATCTTTTAACGGTAGAATTTGCACTTCAAGTATTGTGACATAATCTACATATGTTAAAACTAGCAATTGGACCCATAGGCTTAATGGGTGCGTGTGTCGGGATATATATAGGTTACAATAGGTTACAATCAAAATTTGTTAGGGATTTTTTTTTCAGGTTAAATTTTTTTAATTATATGGAAATTGATATGAAATATATGTAGTTTATTAAATATATTGTTTATAAGATAGAAATTAGTGAAATAACTTTTATTGGAGAGTAGTAGAAAAGTAATTAGAACTAAAATTGTGTATTATAGTTGAAAATATATCTTTAAATATATGGAAAATGATAGAAAAAATTAAATATATGTGGTATATTAAATGTATTGTTTATAGGATAGAAATTAGTGAAATAACTTTTAGTTCAACATAGTATAAAAATAATTAGAACTAAAAATTGTGTATCATCCTAAAATTTTATCATGTTTTAAATTTTATTAGAACTAAATTATATCATGTTTGAAAATTTGAATTTAGTATCATAGCTAATCTCAACATGAATGCACCCTAAAGGGTATGTTGGAATTGAAATGTACTCGATAGAATTTGGAAGTTCTTGTCGTGAAAGGGCAAGCGGCTTAGTGGAGGAAAAACCATACTAGCCACAAGTAGGTTCTAAGTTTAAATGTCGACCTATCCAATATTAATTAATTTACCTATAATTCCTTGTAGAAACAAATACAATTTTTATTATCAAGTAGCATAAAATAATTAAAATTAGATCATTGAAGAGTGTGATGTATAGAGTGTAGAGAGATGGAACACCTTGTGCACAAGACCTCTCTACATAGTCTGTTATGTTTGTATTGTGATTGGCATAGTAACATGAAATGACTAAATAAAAGAAATATCCCCAAAAATAGTATTTTAAACTTAAGGTCATAAATTGATAGAGAAATTAAAATAATCTTAATTAATATTTTTGAAGTATTGAAGTTGAGAATGAAATTAGTACAACATCAAAGAATATTAACATTGAGAAAGAAATTATAACATCACTCAAATTATTGGCAAATATTTCCACAAGTGAGTTAGGTTGGGCACAAATATAGAAAATTTAAAGAAAAGTACGTCACTCTTTGGCATTGGGCAATAGAGGAGGATGGTGTAGTTTTTTTGTCTTTTATGTGATCCTCTCACATGAGGAAGGTTAGTGTCACCAAGGAAATTTGTTTGAGCATGATAATCAAATCCATCATGAAGCTTGATTGAAGCTAGATTCAATACATAGACTGAAAACATCTTTATCAAGCATTGTGCTCGCATTGCCACACTTGGGTTTTACCTGCACAAAATCTGTTCACCAAAAGATTACCAAAGCTACATTCATGTAAAGATAGTAAAGAAAGAAAGAAAAATTGAGGCGACACTCTTTTGTTGGTGAAATCAAAGGCTTGGTTATAGTGAAGAGGGATTTTTGACCATCCAACTTATCCCCAAGATAGCCTTCCCATCTTTGGTGTAGACTAGGATGTTGTAAAGGAAGAAGGTATGCAACCATACGTGACCAATTAAATATAGACTAGGACGTTGCAAAGGAAGAAGGTATGCAACCATACGTGACCAATTAAATATAGACTAGGACGTTGCAAAGGAAGAAGGTATGCAACCATACGTGACCAATTAAATATAGACTAGGATGTTGCAAAGGAAGAAGGTATGCAACCATATGAATAATTAAATAAGAGAAATATGAAGAACAAAAGGTAGAAATGTTGTGTATGCATTTGAGGCATAATGCGAAGTGGTTTGCCCTAGGTGTCCATGAGAATAAGGTGGTTAGAAGTGAGGGCATATGTGTCCACTTTGAAGAGGAAATCTCCATTGGAATCAAATATGGTGAAGCCTCGCTAGAATTTATAGAATTTAATAAAGAGAACTTAAAAAAAAAAAATCAAATCGGTAATGCAAATTGCTATGAAATCAAACATAAAATCACATAATTTATGTTCTACAAAAATAAAATAATACAAGGTGTTGTAAAAAATCGTAAGACTCCATTTAATGGTTTCTACCAAGTGTGTCTCAAGAAAATGAAAATATGTTTAATAATAATTTTGAGCACAGAGTCCTTAAAAAATAGAATAATTAGCATAGGAAAACTCATATGCTATCTCTTTGTAATTTCTTTAGTGTACAATGATTGAATGAATAGGCTATATGGTTACACTCTCCCTTTCTCTCTTGATTTAGTTTGAAAAATCATATGTTATCTACTTGTAATTTTCACATTATGTAATGCTTGAATGAGTGGGCCCTGTGGTTAAAATAATCTAATCATTCTCTTACACTTACAGAGAAACAATAATTGTAGGATGCTTCTATTATATACTACTACACATGCCTAACATGATAAAATAGAAGGAAATATCATATTACATGTTTATAATTATACTTTTTCAAGGCAACATAGGCCTAGAACACTGTTTATTTAATATGTTTTGATCCAAACACATTTAAGACATGCATATAGGATTAAATGATCATGAATTCACCCAACATATTTGTGAAATAAAATCTTAAATACAAGAATTATGAAAATTACATTAAAAAAATAGATTTATTCAAATGGTTTTATCTCATTTATTATGCATTTCTTCTAAATATGGTAAACATGAATACTGTTAGCACTGGAAAAAACTCACATTTTTCACTAGCCACCACCCACTTATCCTCCACGTACCATAGAAATTTGCCACACTCTGATTTTATGATCAATAAAAATTGTCAAAATTTGTGTGACAAGATCCATATTGTAACCTACATGAATCTAAGACTACATAGCCTTTTTTCCCTATTCCTAAATTAGCATTATCGGCCTAACAATGCTTCATCGGTGGAACCCCCATCATAGCCCAGCGGATAGCCCGATGAAAAGGGCTCACAACTTAGTATCGATCTAACAATACCTTATCGGGTTGACTTCTACAGCGTCCTCCCTGATGGACCGATAGAGTTGACAAGAACAAGCACATCATTGAAACACATGGGCATCGGTGGGATAAATGTTTGCATTCCGTCGATGGCCCGATATAACCATGGATTATCAAATGCATAACATATATCAGTGGAATTAAGATGCATCGGGGTGACAATATTTGGTGTCCTGCCGATAGACCTAAGGAAAGTTGTTCATCGGTGAGATGATGGCTATCAGTGGAAGAATAACCATTGTCTCGGTGATATAGCGATAATGATTATTACCAATTGATGTGATATCTGAAGGCATTGTTGAGATATTTAAAATAAATGTTCACGTTCGATGACAAGACTAAAATGGGTGATATATTTATGAACCAGAATTGAAGTCAGTCACACCACAAATTGATTAACCAGTTATTGCAAAATCTGAAAGATATTTGCTAAGGGCAGAAGCAGAAAATGATTGGAGCTCTTGCGTAGCAGAAAAACTAACAGAAGCAAGACTCAAGTAAGTACATCAATCCCAACTAGGAAACTATATTTTTACAAAGGCTTAAGAATTCAAACAATGGAGGAAATACAAAAAAGCCCAAAGCTAAAAAATAGAAAATTGAAAAGAGACCCCTAAACCAAGACCTGATAGATCAACGCCTTGAGTCAAGGCCGAGACCTAAAAGGAGTGCTCAAACGAATCCTTTAATGGATCGCTTAGTAGACAAACATAAAGGTTTAGGAAATATTTGGACACCGAAACGCGGGTATGAGCTCTTCATGTACCATTACAGAAAACAATTTAGGTTTTCTCTAGTCTGCAACCCATGGAGATTGAACTTGGGGAGACTCGTGGTCCCTGATGTGTTCATTAATGTAGAATTAATGAAAGCCCTTGCCAGCAAATACGACTCCAAGAAGAGAACTATTCAAACACACAGTGGGGCTGACCTGCTTGTTATTTCTAAGGATTTCATTTCTAATGTGTTTTAGTTAGAATGTTCTCTGGACTTGCAATTCACAGTCAGAGATCTCTTGACAGAGTATCGTCATATGGATACCAGCTACAAATGATGGAAATTAGCCATGCATAGGCCCATGAATGAAGAAGGCCAACTTAAGAAATTTTTTGACAGTGAAAACCCTTCTTTTGATGAGGAATTGTTTGAGGAATATTTTCAATACACTTATTATTCAGCTGGTCAGGTTTTAGGGGTAGAGGTTCCACATCTCATGTCTATTGCCCCAATGGTCGTAGCTGTAGACATACAGAGCAAGGACGCTAGACCATTTGATTATGCTAGTTATTTGGCCAATGCCCTAAATCAAGGGCTTGAAAAGATTAAAAATAACAGTGAATACATTAACTTCAAACACTATTCCCTATTGATGCATTTGCTTTTGTATGAGGGATATGGTAGAGGAATCTGGAGTGAAGAATTAAGGATAAGAGATACATTTGAAAATGGAGATGTCAAACCTGTACAAATGTGGACATCATTGTGGGATAGCCGATTTGGCAGGTCTCATTATCTTTATTTTGAAGAGTTTTTTGTAAAACCATTGATGAAGTTGTTGGGATATCCATGTGATCATAACTTATCCCCAGAAGTACAAAGATTTCTAAGACCAAAGGAGAATGACCTGAGAAATAAAGTGAATCATAACTAGGGAGAATGGTATGTTTTCTCTGATTGTATAGTGATTAGGGTCTATGGATTCGAAGGAACTCCACATTTGCTACCACAGATAGTTCTTGATAGAATTGCCTATTTAGAAATTGTAAGACAATTGGCAAAATCTAATGCTAAACACCTCAAAAGACACAACAAACAATCAATTATGCCTAGCACCTAATGTTTTGGAGACTTTACAGTGGTTACAAGCGAGGGGTATGAGGAAATTGATGCTAAATTAGCACAATACAACCTCCCTCTAGGTAATGAAAGGAAAAATTTTGATACAGAAGGCTTCATCCACACAATAAGGATATCACAGGGGCTATCAAGGTATGAGCATTTGTTTTTAAATGAAGATGTGATCAGAAACCATGATGAAGCTTCTACCATTGATAGAATGGCTACATATAAACAAATTATACTTGGAGAAGAATGGAAGAGAAAAAATGTCCCATCTTACTCAAAGGCATTTGGTGAAATACAGGATCCTCTGACAAGAATTGAGCAACTCATTGCTCATATGGATGAATTGGTGAAGGATGTGCCTCCATTTGTTTTTGATGCACCTCATACGACCTATCCAGGAATGCAGATTGAAGACATAGAACCTCTAGAGAATATACCTTCACAGCCTACTCCTGAGGTGTGTTTCTTTGTAGATACTGATATGAGTGAAGAAGAGGAGAATGATGAGGAAGATGAACCATTAAAACAAATAAGTGCTCCTGTGATAGCACAATATGAGCCCCCTCAAGAACACAATATTGTAAGATTCGAGGCATCAGATGAATTATCTAATGATGTTAGGGTCATGGCTAGGCAAAAGTTCATTTCTGATTGTGATTTTGTTAAATCTTTTGAGTTTAAATCATTTGTTTATGAACATAAAGGCAAGAAAATGAGACAAAAGATGCAAGATGTCACTCCCGAACAAGAGGCCGCTACTTTGGAAGAATTGAAAAGAGAAATAAATAAAGAGATGGAATCTATCACTCCTAAGAGGGGAAGAGAGCTACTTCAAGAAGCCAAAGTATTGCTTCTGTTAGGTTGCGATATTAGTTCTGCAATTGTGTTTGATAGCTTAAGAAAGAGAGCTGACAAAACAATGAATTTAATAGATGAGGTAAGTGACAAAATGTATTCAGGATCTGGGTATAACCCAGACGAGGCCACCTTACTTATTTGGTCACTATACCCCCAGGACAAAAGACCAACTATGATTGATAATCCAAACCAAATGTTTGGTCATCTCTTGGTCCAAAGAGTAGGGGATACCAATCCCATGGAGACAACAGAATTAAACATCAATGTGGCGAAATTCACCAAAGCACAGATTGAAAAACTAGTTAAAGAAAATGGTAGACTGAAAAGAGAGCTAGCAAATCAAAAAGAAAGATCATCTTCCTCCTCTGCATCAGAGTGGTATCCCCCACAGCTTGAAAATGATAAAAGAATATTGGATGCATTGGCTAATGCAGCTTATTGGAAGAGTTGCCATTTGAAATCTCAGGAGAAATGTGAAAAACTGGAGAAAGAGATGAAAACCATCAAATATGATACAGTGTCTGAAATGATTAAGGAAAGGTTCAACAAAATGATGACATATGCTGATAAATATTGGAAACTATTCAAGCAGACACACTCAGCAATGGTGGAGCATGAACGATTACAGGGAGAATGGTTGCAAATAAAGAGGAGCTCTTAGGCAAGGAAGCTTTGAAAGGACAAATATTGCAGACATCTAACAAGTTGGTAGAATCACATAATGGATATCATGACAGGGTTAAAGAAGAGCTCGAATGATTTGACTTGTCTCCAACACTTCATGATGACATTGGGAATCCCTGAGAATATGATGATTGGAAGGAAGAGCTTGCTGTGCTTCTAACTACTGCATTACAAGAGATTAATAATGAGGATATGGTTTTACAAAACGCTCATAAGCAATTAGAAAAGATGATGTATATGGAGTATGATATGACAGAGGTGATTGCCAATGTGGACACTTATGCTGAACAGGAGTACATCCATCACCTTTCTGCAATCAATTTGTTTATCAGCCAAATTATACAACAAGATAGCTATCGAAATGAAGAGAATCAGTTGACAGCATAATGAGTGCCCCATCATAAAGAAGAAGCTTTGAACAGATCTTATGTGGTTACAGGCTTTTGTTTGGAGATTAATGGGTTGGTGTGTTCATCTAATGCAGCATTTTGTTTTCAGTTATGTTTAGTTATCAAACAACATGACTTTTGTAACGGGTCTGTAGCTTGTTGCCTCATATATATAAGAGAGACTAGGACTCGAAGAAGGATCATCATATTTTTCATTTAGGTGAGGCATTAGTAAGAAGATAGATTGCACCCATTTCGCCCATCCATCTCATATCAAAAACTACTGTTATAATGCATAGTATTTGAAGATAAATATAATGTAGAAGGTTGTGCATAATTATTGATTTGCTTTCAAGTGTTCAACAGTTGTGTGGATTCATACTCTCATATGTTATTTGGTTCTCTCTAGGGTCGCTGTTTATGTTATTCAAATTGAGTGTGTAAGTATACATTTAATTTGTCAATACACATTTGCTGTAGTTGTGTGATATTGTGATCGGTTTCTATGTGCAGAAGAATTAAAATTCCTTTTAAGCAAAACAAGTTTGACAGGTTCCTATTTGGATTAAAATCCTTTTGAATATGTTGTCTTAATTGGTTTCCCTTCACATCTGAATTAAACCCTTTCACAATTTCATAGTAACATAAGGGGATATCACTAGGATCATTAAGAAGAGTCCAGATACTTGATATACTTGCACGTTTGCATAAGGTACAGACATGTAAAAGTGCCCAACTATTTGATTTAAGATAAAAAGTAAATCTACCCATCTTACATAAGCCTATCTCCAAAATCATTGATGGGCTACAGAATTAGTCTCTTTTATGTTAACTTTTTATACTCCAAAAACTTCTTTCATGGCATCCTTTAAGAAATTTATCCATGTTTGCACTATGATATGTTGACCTTTATACTTCTAAGCACTGAACTTATAGTATTAATGTGGAATGTGATGATCATATTATCTAATGTATGAATTAGATATAGATATGTATAAAAATATAAATAAGATGTTTTTATGGTTAGTCATGGAGAATGCTTGTGATATATGCTTTTGGGAACTAATTCTATGTGCAGAATTGGACGTGTCACGATGAGATCGAGCATTTCTAGCAGGTTGCAGACAAAGGAGTTAATAGAAGTATGAGTTTCAACGCTAAGAATGCGGAGACAACTGAAGACAATTATGGAGCATCATGGATAGTAATAAATTAAGGAGTGGATTTGTTTCAAATATGGTTATGGACGTTGTTCATGCATCAGACTTATAATTTGATTTGAATTCTTCTTCTTATAGTCAGTTAAAATAAGAATGTGATCTTGACTCCACGACCTAGTATCTAGGCGTGGTAAATGATTAGAGTTAGTTAATCAATAAATAAGGCTCTCTCTCCATTTTGTATAGTAAGGGGGAAGATGAGATATATAAGGTAGCAGAATCAAGTTGTTAGCAGTTCAGTTTGATTCAGTTATCATTTCCTTTTCTATGTTCAAAGACTCAAGCATGTTACATTTATGGAATACAATCTGGATATGACAGAAAAGATTTCATTGTTGAACACTTTGATGAGTTGATTTTGTGTATGGAATAGGTTAAGCTTTGATATGTGTTACAAAGATACGTAGAATCTGGATTAGATTTGGTTTCAGTTAAGGAAGACAGTCTCTTGAGCTGGCCACTCAAGGTATTGATTCTCTCCTTGTTTATTTCATTTTAGTTAATGTTGGTTTATTAGTTTTCTGTTAAAACATAATTTGAATTCAAGTTAGTATTATGTTTTGATCAAATAGATATAGTTCATGAACAATTGCATATTAGTGTCTTCATAAATCCTCCGGAGGTCAGCAATTAGTCATTTCATTCTTGACAATTCAATTAAGTTAATTTGACAAGTTTCCTTGTTGTAAAAGTTATCTCCAGACCTTGCTGTAGGTACCCCGTAGCAATTAGGATTTATAGCTATTTCCATTGTTTTATAATTCTGTCAATTCTAGCAAGATAGATTTGTTTGTTTAAAGCTAAGATGGAATAGTTGGGAACCATATGAGCCTTGAAGGTACATACTTTGCAAGTACCATCATAAGCTTACACTCCTTGGTCGATAATTCAATGTAGGAATGCATAATGATAGAGTGGACTGTTAAGATAGGTTTTCCCCTGAATTAGTTAAGTCTACAACACATTAGTTTTCCTCTACATTTTTAGCGCTGCTGCTGGGGATGGTGTTAACTTCTTAGGCACATTTTTGGTTTTTCTTTACATGTTTTCATGTTTTATAGCATTAGAGCTAATCAAAACACCTTTAAGAAAACATCATGCATTCTATTAACATTGTGTAGGGCCGCTGAAACAGAAAATCTCAATATACTATATGCGAAGGCAGAGAGACGTTCGAGGAAGGTTCCTCCCATCAACTTCTCAAAACACTGAGGGTACATCTGATTTTAACAACTACACAATAGGAAGTGCTGAAGGAGAGTTTCCTTTTACATCTTCATCAACACCCCCTACATCTCCATCAGCTTCTTCTACTGCCACAGAGGGAACTTTCAGAACAATGGCAGAAGTAGTAGAGGATCCTCTAGTACAAGCTACATTTGAATTTCCTATACTAGACCTAGCACGGGCAGCTACCTTGAAAAATATACCACCATCTGCTTTGCCTGTTTTCTATGGTTTGGTGATTGAAGATCTTGACACTTTTCTATTCGAGTTTGACGTTTTGTGTAGGAGTTATGATTATACCACTGATCCTTATAGACTCAAGTTGTTCCCTGCTAGCCTAAAAGATGCTGGTTTAAGGTGGTTTATGGGACTTGGGAAAGATGCCATCCTAGATTGGGATACCATGAAGACAAAGTTCCTGACAAAATACAAAGACTACTGCAGAGGACATGACAAGAGGAGAGATGACATCTTTAGGATGTCACAAAAGGAGGAGGATCCATTAGAAGACTATGTGGAAAGATTCCAATTTGCCTTGAAGAAAAACCCTCAGAATAAGTTGTCCGAAGAGTCATTGAAACTGGTCTTTTAAAGAGGAGTCAATGATGATTGCATGGATGCCCTAAATCTCATTAGAATAGGGGATATCTCCCAATTACCCTTTGAAGATATTTGTACAGCTTGTAGGAACTACTCCAGGACTTCTTTCCAGAAAACCTAGAGGAGAAAGAATAGCTATTGCAGGCAAGTCAGTTAATGGAGTGTCTCAAGTGGAAATTAGTAACCTTCTGACCAATATGAAAGAAGATATCATTAGCCATATGGCTACACAGTTGGACACTCTCCACATTAAAAAGAAACAAAAAGAGGCAGATGCAATGCTCACTGAATACTGCCCAAGTTGTAGACAAAGGAAGGCCAACTGTAAATGCAAAAGGGTAGCCAGTATCTAGCAGGAGAAGATTGAAAGGCCAGAACTTCAACCATTCGAAGGTGATGATGGGCAACTATTCTTTATTGCTCAAAGAAGATCGTGGCAGCAAAGGCAAGTTATGCCCTATGATCCACTTAATTATAATTCATCTTTTCCTACTACCAATCAAATTTTTCTTCTTGGAATAATTAGCCTTGGCAAAGCTAATCCATCTTTTCCTGCTAATCCAAATGCTTGGCAAAGCCCACCATGGTCTACTCCATTGGCAAGGTGGAACCAATAGTAGCAATGGCCTCAGCAGACTTTCCAAGGCCCTACCTATAATCCCAAGTGGCCTACTCAACAACAGCAATGGCAACCTCAATGAAACAAGGGCCAACCATGGTAGCCAAACTCCCAATATCAACAACCCTTGCTTCCACCTCAGCCACAGCCACAGCAGCAGGCCATCATGCCTCGACCAACACCTCCAAATCACCCTCCTAGACCTTCCCAAATTCCTGCCCAACTTGCACCTAACTCTAACAACAAGCCTGTTCAACAGGTTTATACTAATGAAGTGTGTAGTACCCCACCTATGGAGTTGAGGTAAGTAATGTTCACCTTAGATTAGGGAAACACCTTGCAGGTCCTTCATCTCCCCAAATCATAGAGCTGGAGTATGGAGAACCCATGGAGGAAGCCTTAGATGAATCACCCTTGGAACCTGAACCAGTTCAGGAACCTCAACCTAGATCAAACCCTAAGCCTCCTTTCCTTGAGCGCTTGGATATCTAAAAATAGCTAGAACAACCCACTAATGACCTTATAGGACAGTTGCAAGATATAAATATAAAGATACCCTTGATTTAGGCCATCAAAGAAATTCTTATCTACACTAAGACAATCAGGGATCTCTATATCAAGAAACCAGGAAGAAAAAGAGTTGACCTAAAAATAGTCCATGTCTTAGGTAACCTTACAGACATCATGATGGGAAATATCACCATTTCTAAGTATACTGATCCAGGAAGTCCAGAGGTCGATGTCAAGATCAATGGAGCCCTAATCAAGAATATCTTAATAGACTTGGGTGCAGCAATCAATGTCATGACTAAGGACACAATGCAAATGTTGCAATTAACCAATCTTAGACCTACTCAGACTGTCCTGCAATTGGCTGATAGGTCAATAGTAAAACCTAAAGGTATCATTGAAGACTTAGTCATTGCATTAGATTCCTGAGAATATCCTATTAACTTCATTGTATTGCAACCTAAAGTCAATCTTGCTAGTTACCCTCTTATACCAGGCAAACCATGGCTTGCTACAACTGATGCATTTATAGGTTACCGATCAAGAAACATGATTATATCTAATGGAACCATTACCAAGAAATTGGTGTTGTATCAACCAACCCAACCGTACCATGAACTAGAGCAAACTATTTGGCCTACTCTAGAAGAAGAGGATAGTTATTCTTTGCAAACCTTGATGACCATTGAACGTAGTCCTTTGTTGGATATCCAAGATGAAGAAGAGTTACTGGCACACATTCTGCAAAATGATTGTGGGAGGCACCCACAGCAGCAAGACTGCCAGTCCTGTCTACAAGATCCCCTGAGCAATATAATACCTAGCAGCTCCACCGAATAAATTTCTCAATTGTTTCATGCCTTACTACCCCAGTAGCATCTACCAATCTTTCCTAGCCTTGATGTGTCTTCCACTCAACCAATGACTAAACCATTAGAGATACAGCCTGGAAAGATGTTGACTATCAATAATGCCTTGACTAAAGAACATGAGCAATCCCTTCAAAATGTCCTACAGTCCAATTCAACAACTTTTGCATGGGATTATAGTGATATGAAAGGCATTGACCCAAATCTATGCATGCACAAGATCTATATTGATGCTGATTTTTGACCTATTAAACAACAACAAAGACGTATGAACCCTGCTCTAAGGGACATAGTCAAGGATGAACTTCAAAAACTTCTGGATGTAGGTTTTATTTACCCCATTTCAGACAGTGAATGGGTTTCACCATTGGTGATAGTTCCTAAAAAGGGTGGCAAGTGGAGAGTTTGTGTTGACTACATAGAACTCAACACTGCCACTAGAAAAGATCACTTTCCATTGCCCTTTATTGACCAAGTCCTAGATTTTTTGGTAAGAAAGAAGTACTTCTCATTTCTTGATGGCTTTAGCAGATATAATTAGATAAAGATTGCTCTAGAGGATCAGGATAAAACCACCTTTACCTGCCCCTGGGGGACCTATGCATACTCTGTTTTGCCATTTGGACTGTGCAATGATCCAACTACTTTTCAAAGAGCAGTCCTTAGTATTTTTGCTGATTTTTCTCATGATAGCATGGAGATTTATATGGATGACTTCACCACATATGGTGAAACATTTGATGAGGCTTTAGAGAATCTTAATTTTTTTTTGAAAAGATGCACAGAGCACAATTTGTCCTTAAGTAATGAAAAGTGTTTTATGATGATGACTGAAGGAGTGGTGTTGGGACATTTCATTTCATCTATAGGGATCCATGATGTTAGAAGTTTCGTTGGGCATGTAGGTTATTATAGAAGGTTTATTCAATATTTTAGCAAAATTGCTGCTCCCTTGTTTGCACTTCTATCTAAGGATATTGAATTTGCTTGGACACCTAAATGTCAACATTCTTTTGAAAAATTGAAAGCAACTCTGACATAGGCCCCAGTCTTGAGAGGTCCAAATTGGAAATTACCCTTTCATATTCACACCGATGCCTTAGACTTTGCCATTGGAGCAGTGTTAGGCCAACAAGAAGGCAACAAGGAATATGTAATTTATTACATCAGTAAAAACTTGCAAGGGGCTGAGCTAAACTACACAGTGATAGAGAAAGAAATGTTGGTAGTTGTTTATGCCATCAACAAGTTCAGACACTACATAACTGGCTATAAAGTATTCATTCATACTGATCACACAACCGTCAGATATTTAATGAACAAACGAATAGTGGGTGGCAGGCTGGTCAGATGGTTATTATTATTTCAAGAATTTAATATCACAATTGTTAACAAGTCCGATAAGGCTAATGTAGTTGCTAATTTTTATCTAGATTGCCCACTCAATCCTTAGATGGTGTGGTTGATGATTCCTTTCTTGATGAGCATCTATTTTCTCACTATCCACACACCATGGTATGCAGACATAGCAAATCACTTGGTTGCAGGGCAGATTCTAGGATATTTTTTACCAAGAGAACGGAGACAACTTGTTCACAAATGCTTTCCCTACTCTTGGATTTTAGGTTTTCTCTTCGATATTGGACCAGACAACATCATGAGAAGATGCATCCGTGAAGATGAAGTGTTTGATATCATGAAGGCTTGTCATGATGAACCATATAGGGGACACTTTGCAGCAAAAAGAACAGCCTTCAAAATTTTGACAACAAGGTATTATTGGCCAACACTTCACAAGGATGCTATCAAATATACCAGAGCCTGTGATAGGTGTCAAAGAATGGGCAGACCAACTAAAAGTGATGAAATGCCATTGCAACCACAAATTTCATTAGCTCCTTTTGACAAGTGGGGACTAGATTTTGTTGGTCTTATTTCTCCAACCTCCAACAATAAGGAGTATATTCTGGTATGTACTGATTACCTTACAAAATGGGTTGAGGTCAAAGCATTATAGTTTGCAAGAGATGGTAATGTAGCTAAATTCTTATATGAAGACATTTTCACCAGATATGGTGTGCCAAGGGAAATAATAATAGACCAAGGCCCTCAGTTTACCTCAGATCTAATTACAAAGCTAGTGGAGGAATATCAAATAAGGCATAAAAAGTCGACCCCTTATCATCCTCAAGCCAATGGACAGGTTGAGGTAACCAACAGAGAACTGGAAAAAATCCTGACCAAAATAGTACAACTCCATAGGTGAGATTGGGTTACTAGGTTTCCAGAGGCTGTTTGGGCCTATAGAACCACCTGGAAAACCACTATAGGGTTTACCCCATATGAATTGGTTTATGGGAAAACAACAGTCCTCCCAATTGAATTTGAACATAAAACACTAAGGACAACTGTTGAGCTTGGGATGGATTTGACAGCAGCATAGCAAGATAGGATTCAACATCTTAATGCTCTGGATGAAATCAGGCTTGAGACACTACACCATACTGAAGTTATCTAGAAACAGAGGGTCAAATGGCATGACAGTCATATCAAGAACAAAGCATTTACAGCTGGTGATTGCGCACTTTTATATGACTCCAGGTATAAAGACTTCAAGTGCAAGCTCCAATCCAGGTGGCTTGGACCTTATGAAATCATGCAAGTTTTCCCAAATGGAGCCATTTAGTTGCAAACTATAGATGAGGTCCAATTTTCACTCTTGGTCAATGGACATCAGCTAAAGCTGTATAAGAGGCCATTGCAGAAGGAAGACTTCATTGTTTCCTTAGCTACTACATATGGTGCCTCTGGTACTCTTGATGAGGATACTATGACACCAGTTGATGCAGCATTAGAGGATGACCCACATGGCCTGACTAGTGATGCAGAGGTTGAGTTGGATTACTCAACCCTTGTAGAGGAGGCATAATGTCTTTTGCTTTCCAAACACATGCACACACCGCACCACATGCACACACATCACCTTTACCATGATGTTTCCAACATTCAGTTGGGACCTGTTTACAAATTTCAGTTGGGACCTGTTTACAAATTTTAGTTGGGACCTGTTTACATCTTTCAGCTGGGACCTGTTACTTCTACACCTTCTCTGATCACCATCAAAATATGCACTTTGGAACAATGCTGCAAGCACCTGTAGCAACTACAAATGTATTCCATGCAATGCCCTGCCAATCCACTCAATCCGTACACTACGCCTTGCTTCATCACCATACAAGCACCTCACGCGCTAAATTTCAAGCAATTCCATCACATCACACATGCTGACATGCCACCTCACCATTTAGCTGCATGCATGACCTTGTAGTTCCAACAGATTAATTGCATTATACATAATATCTCCTTTCGAGGTGTGCTCCCACATTTCTTTCTGAGGCATTATTCCTGAGGTAACATTTCATGATTGCCATTAAATTTCTTTATATGCACTTATCATTATCCTTATTTACTTCATGCATGCGATAATATTTCATACCATTCTAATTAATAATTATAACTTCCTACCACTTCCTTTGCCACGTGAGTGAGGTCACTTCACGTTCAGTCGGGGGGAAGGGTTGTCATTCTTGATTTTTTGACTAGTTTTCAAATGAGTTTTCATTCCTGTGTACTATGTAGATAACTAGTGAGATTTACCTTCCTAATGTCTCTGCTTTTGCTTAAGTCAAAATGAGTTAACCCTAAGTAGTAAGAGGAATTGCAGAGCAGTATAAGAATTGGGGTTAAGTCTAACAAGGTGGCAAGTGGAATTATACAGAGGATTATAGACATGGGAGGTGACTTAGTAAGGAGAGAGCCATATGTGCACAAGGAGATTCTTGAAGATGTGCTAGTTTTACCGCTCTTCACCAGAGTAGGATGGCTCGAGTACTTCTTAAAATTGACAGAGTATGACAATGATATGGCTGCAAAATTTGTAGTTACATTGCAAAGTGACGAAGCAATAGTGAAAGGGTTAACGATTGACACTACTGAGGTAGCTATATCTCAAGTGATTGGACTGCCATGCACTAGGTCAGAATACCCAGTCAGAGATGATACAACCGCTGCCAGAGAAGAATTCTGCGAGGGAGGTGAGCATTTAGACTCAACAGCTCAAGGTACAAAATGCCTATCTTTGCCATTTTTCTGGGGCAAATGTGCTACCTACATTATCAGGTATTTCACTTGTGATGGGAGGTATAATATGCTGTACACTGTGCATTTTAAATTATTGAACCATCTTTGTCATGAGAAATTGGTGAATGTTCCGAACTACCTCTATAACCTCCTAAAGAGAATGGCTTCAGAATACCAAAGAAAGCCAACAGACACTTCGGTGTCTCATCATTGTCTAATTGCATTACTGGTTAAGAGGAGTTCGCGGATACAATACCCACAAATTGATTGGGAGGCCTTTAAGGATTGTGTTGATATTTCCACCTTGTTGGAGCAGCCTCATGAGGAGGATGAGGAACCCCCACACAATGTTGAACCTGAAGATGAACCTGTTCATGAAGAATCGAAGGAGGAAAATGTCCTTGAAAATAGGCTTGAAGAAATAGGGGAACCTTCATTTCCTCCTTCTGAACATGTGACTCCAAATCCTGTAAGCAAGAAGAAAAATAAGAAGGAAGGAAAAGATGTCAGCAAAGAAAAGACAAAAAGGAAAAAGAAGGAGAAAAATGTTAATACAGGGGAAGCAAAGGAAAGATAGAAGAGGAAAGGTAAAAAGAAAATGAAAAGGGCTGTTGAACAAGAAACCACTACCCCGAGGAGATCAGGCAGATTGAGGAAACAGACGGCTGAAGAAAAGATTGAAGAACAGAGACAAGATTCTGAGGAAAAGGGAAATACTCTTGTGAATGTTCCTATTGACATACTTGAAGATGATATCTCTACAATTAAGGATGATATGAATGCTTCTTCAAAGAAGAAAAAGTATGTTCCTTCTTTTGACTCTGACTCAGAGGACCCATTTATTGCCAAAAAGATGAGAAAAGCAACCCCTGGTAGCCTTGTTAAAGAAATTTGTAATGCTTCTGATAACAATGATAGTGGTACTATAAATTTTGAGAAAAGGAATGAATTGTTAGAAGAAAGAGACCTCCGGAAAGAACTTCAAGAGGCATTGGATATAATCAAAACCCTGGAGGATCAGGTAAAGAGGTATGAAGAGAGGGAGACAGAAAAAGAAAAGAGGATACATGAATTAGAGGAGAGGATTCAAACATAGAATCGATGGTCTAAATTGGATTTGTTAGCACAATTAGCTGTTAGCAATATCATCTCAGATGAGGAGAAGGAACCCCCTCCATTTCCTGAGGTAAGAACTCCAGCATGCCATACTACTGTTTCATTGGGTTTTGAGTTGCTGAAAGTCACTAGTAGGTCAAAACAAGATACAGAGAATTGGGATAAAGAAGGAAAAATTTTAATGAAATAATTGAGAATCAGAATATTGAAATTAAGAAGTCAGAGGCAAAAATGGTAGGTATAATTGACAGGGCCGTGGAAATCATTGAATGCAGACCACCTTCAATGGTTTATGCATTATTTTGAAAGGAGAAATTTCTTAGTTTTGAATTCAATAGATTTGTTTATGACCAACCAGCTCTGCAGTCTAGACATAGTTTCTTCAGTTATTTTCAAAAGGTCAGTATAGAACAACAAGATCAACTATGTTAGTTTTGTTTGCATAATTACCTATTAGAGGAAGATACAGAGTGGAATCCCTCTATAAATGTTAGAGATTTGCAACTGAGAGCAATAATATCATACCTAAATAATGAAAAGTTGAGAGGAGAATTGATGGATAGGTATGAAGAATATGAGAAGAAGGTATCACTACCAATCAGACAAGAGGCACTTAATCCTGAAGATATCCTCATAAAATGGTACAAACTTCTCTCTCATAAGGGTCCAAGCAGAATCATTATGGACCTAAGAATAAGGGATCACAGAAGGGTATAGAGAATGATGGGATCCATTTTACAAAGTTGTGTTAGATATGTACAAAGCAGATGGAATAGTTTGACACCTACTCTTCAACAAAAAGAACCTCATTCCTTGCATAACTTTATGAGCATGTCTGAAAGATTGCACAGGTACATTCAAATTTCAAAGAATCAAGGTCTGGCATGGTTACCACTTACCTACCATCCACCTCTACTCTTATATCTAGTCCCACACTGGACAGGTGAAAAGGGAGAGGAATGCAGGACTGCAGAAGCTATCAGTTTACAAAGGCTTTCATGCTACAATGGGTTCTATCTGAAGCAGGGTGAGGGTGCCAGGGTAGCTATGGATTTAAGGAAAATAGTTTTACATTATAATTCATTTCCCTAGGTATCTGTTTGAATAATTTTGCTTGAGGGCAAGCAAAAGGTTAGTTGGGGGGAAATAATGGGCTGCATAATTAGTCTCTTTTATGTTACTTTTTATACTCCAAAAACTTCTTTCATGGCATCCTTTAAGACATTTATCCATGTTTGCACTATGATATGTTGACCTTCTTTATACTTCTAAGACCTGAACTTATAGTATTAATGTGGAATGTGATGACCATATTATCTAATGAATGAATTAGATATAGATATGTATAAAAGTATAAATAAGATGTTTTTATGGTTAGTTATGGAGAATGCTTGTGGTATATGCTTTTGGAAACTAATTCTATGTGTAGAATTGGACGTGTCACGATGAGATTGAGCATTTCTAGCAGGTTATAGACAAATGAGTTAATAGAAGTATGAGTTTCAACGCTAAGAATGTAGAGACAACTGAAGACAATTATGGAGCATCATGGATAGTAATAAATTAAGGAGTGGATTTGTTTCAAATATGGTTATGGACATTGTTCATGCATCAGACTTCTAATTTTATTTGAATTCTTCTTCTTATAGTTAGTTAAAATAAGAATGTGATCTTGACTCCACGACCTAGTATCTAGGCGCGGTAAATGATCAGAGTAAGTTAATTAATAAATAAGGCTCTCTCTCCATTTTGTATAGTAAGGGGGAAGATGAGATATATAAGGTAGCAGAGTCAAGTTGTTAGCAGTTCAGTTTGATTCAATTATCATTTTCTTTTCTATGTGTAAAGAATCAAGCATGTTACATTTATGGAATACAATTTGGATATGACAGAAAAGATTTCGTTGTTGAACACTTTGATATGAGTTGATTCTGTGTATGGAATAGGTTAAGCTTTGATATGTGTTACAAAGATACGTAGAATCTGGATTAGATTTGCTTTCAGTTAAGGAAGACAGTCTCTTGAGCTGGCCACTCAAGGTATTGATTCTCTCCTTGTTTATTTCATTTCAGTTAATGTTGGTTTATTAGTTTTCTATTGAAACGTAATTTGAATTCAAGTTAGTATTATGTTTTGATCAAATAGATATAGTTCATGAACAAATGCATATTAGTGTCTTCATAAATCCTCCGGAGGTAAGCAGTTAGTCATTTCATTCTTGACAATTCAATTAAGTTAATTCTACAAGTTTCTTTGTTGTAATAGTTATCTATAGACCTTGCTGTAGGTACTCGTAGCAACTAGGATTTATAGATGTTTCCATTGTTTTATAATTCTGTCAATTCTAGCAAAATAGATTTGTTTGTTTAAGGCTAAGATAGAATAGTTGGGAACCATATGAGCCTTAAAGACATATACTTTGCAAGTACCATCATAAGCTTACGCTCTTTGGCCAATAATTCAATGTAGGAATGCATAGTGATAGAGTGGAGCATGTTTAGATAGGTTTTCCCCTGAATTAGTTAAGTCTACAACACATTAGTTTGTTGGCAAGAGACACTATATGGCTTCATAAGTATTGTCATTGATGGCAACAAAGTTCATCCCACCTAGTGTTGTGGTCTAGGTGGGATGAAGTTAGATGGTGTGTCTATATCGGAAGTCAGATTGAAGAAGTGTTGTGGTCTGGTAAACAAGAATAGAGCATGTAGTAGGGTCCAGCAGTCAGGTCTGGATCTCTCAAAGGAAGTATCTCAGTAAAGTGTGGATTTGGGGAAGTCAATAGGAGTACATTAACTGATAGATTCCAGGGATTGAGCCTCCAGTGATGGAAGAGTGAAGAGACATGAGCACTTGAGTGTTGAGTTTCTATTTGGCAGGGTAGACAGAGGAAGAACTAACCGGTAGAGCATTAGACCTAAATCTGGATGAGATATTGATGGTGATCAAGCTTCCTAAGGTATCATTCATGATTGGCCGACATGATTGATGACTTCTATAAGCATCTCTTTGATTCGCATTACTTGGTAGGCAAAGATTCAGCCGACAGATCAGAGTTTGGGAAAATATTAAGCATACCAGATGCCTACTAGAAAGTGGATGAAATCCTTGGTGTGGATATATATACCTGATGGATTTAGATATGAGTGTGAGTGTGTGGTGTATTGTGAGGTGCGAAGAAAAGTAGAAAAGTAGTGTAAAGGCAGTAAGATAGGTTCGGAATGTAATAGGACAACAACACCTAAGAGAGTAAGAATGAAGTGCAGCAGATCAGTTTATTGGGCTTAACCAGAACTGAAACTCAGCATATGTGGATGCTTCTCATCAGTTCAATTATCTAGTTTCCTTGTATAAACTATTGTAGGCAGTGAGCCTTAATTGGCAAGTGCCATTTTGTACTATTTTATTCTTCTAACAGAGAATACAATCTTGGGTTAATCACCCCGTGGTTTTTCCCTTAACAGGGTTTTCCACATCAAAATCATTGTGTCATGTGTATTGATGTTATTTCCATTTTATGGTTATGTTTGCTTATTTAATTTAATACTGTATTAATTGATAAGGAAGTTCAGAAAGCTGAAATAATTAAAATAATTGATTCACCCCCCCTCTCAGTTATCAACAATTGGTGTCAGAGCCAAGTTCCTCTAAAAGAGCCTAACAACTTGAGGAAGATCTGGGAACTCAAATGGATGTATATGGTATGAGGGAACAACTTCAGTCTGCCCTAGATGATCTTGAGCAATCAAACTCTAAAGTCAATGAATTGAAGGAAAGAATCAAACAGGTTGATGATTTCATAAATGAACTAAAAGGGAAACTGAGTATCTCTATGAAAAAGAGAAAAGATCTACTTCAGCAATTGACAAATCAAAGTGAAGACAATGGTACAAATGAAGATCTGAAGGATAAAACCAAGATATGTGAAAAGTTATCAAAAGAAGTCATTATGGTAAGACATGAAATGGAATCAGGAGTTATGAAATTCACCCAAAAAATTGAAGAGAAAAGAAAAACTGAAGATGATCTAAGACAATCTCTTAAGGAGAAATTAGAAGACTGCCACAAAATGGATAGAATAATCAGGCATCTAGAATCTGATCTTGAAGATACTAGAGATAATGAAGAAAAACTTGGGGATCAAAATGACACTCTTAAAAAGGATCTTCAAACAACAAATGAATACAAAGAGAAATTCAAGATAAGTTCTTAATTTGAAGTTCTTCTTGAAAGCCAAAAGAGGGTAGATGACAAGCGTGGCTTGGGATATGAGAAAGGTGAAAGCTCCGGATCCGGTCAAAAGAATTTTGGATCAAGAAATCCAAGGACTAGGCCTAGAAGACCTCTGGTAAGGCAACCTAATGCTCAAAAATATCCATCCTTCAATGGATACTGCCACAAATGCAATAAGCTTGGTCATAAAGCTAATCAGTGCAAAATGAGAATAAATCAGACCAATACATCCTTCTCTGGACAATGTTTCAACTGCAAAAGGTATGGTCACAAATCTCATGAATGCAGAAATATGCAGATAAACAATTCATTCAATGGTAGATGCTTTGCATGCAATAGAATGGGACATATGGCTAATCAATGCAAATCAAGATGATATCATTCAAATATGCAAAGAAATGTTGTTTGCCACAATTGCAATAGATCCGGTCATATTGCCAAATTATGTAGAAGCAAGAATCAGGACAAAAGGGGTCCGGTGCATCATAATTAGAATCAAGACAAAGGAAAAGGAAAAGTGAATGTGGATGAAGTTAAAAGTGAAATGAACAAAATTTGGGTAAAGAGAAGTACATAGAATATAGGGGATGGATCCGCACCAGAATCTGGTGTTGATATTCCTTCCGAAAATTAAAAAGTGAGCTCTGGCTCAGGGGAAGACACAAGGAAAAATTTTTTCCCCCAGCCAGTTAATTGGTGCCTCAAATTGGTACATGGGAAGTTGCGAAATAAAAAGGTTTCTCAGAGAAAATTCTAAAGAAAGCTTGGTAAAGATATGGAAGATCCGTAGGAAGATTTGAAGAGTCTAATCTTCCAAGATTGATCCGGTTTAACAGTCTTCCAGTAAAACGAGATTATCACATTTAAATCCGGTATAATTCTAATTCGAGGCATCTTGTTCTGTGATAGATCAAGTATTTAGGGAAAGAAAGATAATTTTTTATTAATCATCAAGGACTTCTCTAAGTATATCTCAGTGATCCGGAAAAAGATCTTTCTCAAAATAAGAAGAACCAGGCAACCGGAATGACTTGAGTTGCACATTTATTGCAATATGAAATTAGGCTTTTCCTAGAGATAAAAGGGTTCATTCACTTGTCATTTGCACATTTGCATTCAAAAAAAAGAGAAAAGGAGCTCTGCAACAGTCTATCTCAAATTATCAAAAGATCAACTGTTGAAGTTGATTCATCCAACAAATTAATCCAGCTCATTCAGCGAACCCTAGGAGCGTAAAAGGTATTTTCCGTTATTGAATATTTCTCTATAAAATCCTTTGAAGATGACTACACCAAATGTTGTAAAGATCACTGATAGGCCACGTCCTAAATTCAAGAAACATCCATATAAATCCCTAGAAGTTGATCCCCTAGGCGCCTTTTCAAGCATTCCGCATGGGGTTCTGCATGTAGAAGATGTTAAGGCATATATTCATGCAAATATTAAAGATTTTGGGGAATCTAAACTGATTGATATCTATCACAAGCATTTGATAGATGACTCATTTGAACTCAAAACTCAATATAAAGCCATCCGGGACAAGCATTTTGCACAATGCATTCATTTCCCTTGTTTTACAAAAGAAGAATGGGTCCGTTATATTTTGAGCAGAGTGTATGACAACTTCATGTGGTTGAATGGACCATTTAAGATAACCAAGGATGCCATTAGGGTAGTAACCGGATTGCACTCATCCGGTGGGATTCCTATTCTCAAATCCATCAAGAATCAAACTGTGAGTGGGGCTACCAGATCAAAATTTGACAAAAGAGCAATGACAATAGAAAACATCACTGATCCGGATGTCAAGTTTGCCTCCATGATCATTAGTTATAAGATATATCACTCTAGCAAGGAAAATTCAGTACCCGAAACTGCAATCTACACTGCTTATGAAATGTTGAGAAAAAATGCAGATTATGATCTTTGTGAACTCCTTCTGAACCAACTAATGGAAAACCTACAAAAGATCAAAAAGGACAAGAAGAACTCCTTCAAGTATGGTGGGCTGTTACTGTGCTTGTTCTTCTACTTCATGAATGAGCTTCCTGGATCTAGTGGTTGGGTATGGCAGAATGATAGACCAGTAGCCATCCAAATCAAAGATTATATACATGGGCTTGGTGATGCCAAGGCACAGAATACAACACTCTGGGGCTACTTCAAGAATTTTTAGAGCATGATGCAAGCAAGAGAGAGAATCCCCCAATCCAAGTATAAAGATACAATATGCTTTATGATAGAAACTGATCAATATCTAATGGAGGCAGTAGAGCCAAGAATAGTCTGGATCATGCCAATGGGGTATGAAGTAGATGAGAAAATTGTTGAGCTACATGTTCAACAGATGCTCAGTCAACCCAAGGATCCTAAAGCAGAAAGGTTTGGAACCTTTGAAGAATTAAGTGTGAAGATCCATGTGGAGCTAAGACAACTAGAAATAAAAAGAAAAGTGAGGAGGGAAGTAGAAGAGTTTGCCAAGAGGCATGGAATCTCAAAAGAGGCACTAGATGCAAATAGAGAAAAGATGGAAAGGGCAGAAAAGGAAAAGATAGAAAAAGAAAGTGCTATGGTGCAAGCCCCTTCTCAGACCAGATCAACCAAAAGCTTTGCACCTGCCACTTCCAAGGGTCAAAAGGCTTCAAAACCGGAAGCTTAGACACTCGAAAAAGGAGAAAAGAGAACCAAGAAAAAGGCAACAAGGTCCTACACAAGACGAAAGGATGAAGAAGAGACAGAATTAGATGAGGAAGTAAAGAAAATGAAGAAGAAGAGGAAAACATCCAATGAACCCTCTACTGAAGAAGTAACAGAAGAATTTGTTGAGAAGCCTACTCTGTGCATTGATGACATCATAAAATTAGTTATTGTAGATGGGAACCTTCAACCAGTGGCTGAATTCTATGATGATTACAATGAAGCTGACCAAAAGATCTTGCAAGAAGCCATAGTTAGGTATCTGAATATCTACAACAAGGCTTTTATTGAAATCATATCTCTCATTCCTAAAATCTTAGAGAAGGAATTAGAAATAAGAAAGAATAATGCTATGGTAAAGGATCTTGAGATCCGAGAATAGATAGCTATTCAACTATATCCTTCAATCACTCCTAAGCAGAAGAATATGATCTTCAAAGATTGTAAGGATGAGTTTCAGAACAAAGCCATAATGAATCAACTCATGCTCAGAGAAACTGACAAAGTAGCAAAAGAGACAGAAGAGATCCTTTGGAATGCATACAAAAGATTCAACATTCCTATTATAGAGGACCTAGGTGATGATCCCTCGGCTACAGATGTTGAAAAAGAATCTACTGAGACAATAGCAAAAGAGGTAAAGGAGATAGGTGCAGAAAAAGATTCCGGATCCAAAGGAGAAGAAAGAGTAGAGGATAAGGAAAAATAAGATGACAGTAGTAAGGCTACAAAAGGAGAGAAAACTCCAACAGAGAAGGCCACAGATGATAGTGGTAAAGGTGCAGAAGGGGAGAAAATTCTGTCTCCGGCAAGAGACATAGCAGAAGCAGTCAAAGAGTTCTTGACCAAAGAAATGATAGAATTTGATGAACTGGAATTGCTTCAAGGTCCATTCAATTTTGATTCCCTCTCTCCGGTTCAAACCATGAAACTAGCAACCTTCACTCAAGCAAAGGCAAAAGAAAAAATGCTGAAATCTCACATGGAAGATTGTGAGCTCATAGAAACTGCATCTGGTATATTGGAAAAGATCATGCCATCCTTCCAAAAGGATCCTATAGCCTCCACATCTGGTAATCTAAAATCTCTTATAAATTCTGTTAATACTCATTTTGATTCTTTAGAGAAAGCAATAGAAGGGAAAGTCAGGAAAGAATTTTTGGATAAGAGATTCTCCGAAGTATAGGGTCTAATCTCAAATGATAGGAGAGTTATGGATATTGGGATAAAGAGTTTAGAAAATGCTCTCAAAGATGGCAGAAATATTTATAAATTTTGTTTATCCTGGCCCAAAGTGACCAAAGATGTTGATAAGAAAGTAAAAGAGCAAGAAGATAAACTACTAAGCTTGTCTCAAAGTTTTGATCCTCTCTCATCTCCTGTAATAAATCAAGAATGTCAGACTATTGCAGTCTTGAATGAAATTAAAAAGCTTGAGAAGGAGAAGAAAAATAGAATAATTAGGTTGAGTGAACTAAGAGGGATCATTATCCCTAAGTTAGAGGCCATGCATGAGGCTTTAAGTGATGCTCAGACTACAACCTGGACCAGTGATCTGACAGATCTAAAAAGAGCAGAAGCTTTTGCATTCTCGTTGAGTGGTCACATCTCAATTTTGGACAGGATGAAGCAGAGTTGGGTGACAGAAGTGGTATAGCTAAAGACCACTTTTGCAGATATATTTCAGTATATGTAGGTAAAACATGTATATATGTTTTATGCGGCTAAGTATAGATTGTTCTTTTTTTTAGAAATTTTGGTGTGCAGACCCCACCTTTTGCCACTGATGTCAAAGGGGGAGTGAGGAACAGTGAAAAATGAGGAATCCAGCTAAGGGGGAGCTCCAGAAAATGTACATAAGAACAGAGCATCAGCCAAGGGGGAGTATAGTGTGCAACTTAGTCATTTTTCACTAAGTGTTGCCATCAATGCCAAAGGGGGAGATTGTTGGCAAGAGACACTATATGGATTCATAAGTATTGTCATTGATGGCAACAAAGTTCATCCCACCCATCTGCAAAACATGGTGTGTCTATACCGGATGTCGGATTGAAGAAGTGTTGTGGTCCAGTAAGCAAGAACAGAGCATGCAGCAGGGTCTGACAGTCAGGTCTGGATCTCTCAAAGGAAGTATCTCAGTAAAGTATGGATTTAGGGAAGTCAATAGGAGTACATTGACTGATAGATTCCAGGGATTGAGCCTCCGGTGATGGAAGAGTGAAGAGACATGAGCACTTGAGTGTTGGGCTTCTGTTTGGCAGAGTAGACAAAGCAAGAACTAACCGGTAGAGCATCAGACCTAAATCCAGATGAGATATTGATGGTGATCAAGATTCCTGAGGTATCATTCATGATTGGCCAACATGATTGATGACTTCTATAAGCATCTCTTTGATCCGCATTACTTGGTAGGCAAAGATTCAGCCGATAGATCAGAGTTTGGGAAAATATTAAGCATACTAGATGCCAACTAAAAAATGGATGAAATCCTTGGTGTGGATATATATACCTGATGGATTTAGATATGAGTGTGAGTGTGTGGTGTATTGTGAGGTGCGAAGAAAAGTAGAAAAGCAGTGTGAAGGTAGTAAGATAGGTTCGGAATGTAATAGGACAGTAGCACCTAAGAGAGTAAGAATGAAGTGCAGCAGATCAGTTTATTGGGCTTAACTAGAACTAAAACTCAGCATATGTGGATGCTTCTCATCAGTTCAAGTATCTAGTTTCCTTTTATAAACTATTGTAGGTAGTGAGCCTTCTATGAGCAGTGTGCTCAGGTAGTGAGCCCTAATTGGCAAGTGCCATTTTGTACTATTTTATTCTTCTAACAGAGAATACAATCTTGGGTTAATCACCCCATGGTTTTTCCCTTAACAGGGTTTTCCACGTCAAAATCATTGTGTCATGTGTATTGATGTTATTTCCATTTCATGGTTATGTTTTCTTATTTAATTTAATACTGCATTAATTGATAAGGAAGTTCAGAAAGCTGAAATAATTAAGATAACTGATTCACCCCCCCTCTCAGTTATCAACATAGTTTTCCTCTACAATCATCACCCTTCCATTGACTCCATTCACCCAATAGTGTAGGCACTGGTTAGTTTAGAATAATATCATATAAACCCCATTTATATACTTGATTTTCAAAATATTTCAGTAGGAAGCAATAATTAGCCTTGCATCTACTTCATCTCGAGTGCCATTGTAAGTAGGTTGCTTAATTTAGAGGTCATAGCCTTCAAAATCTATTTATTATTCAGGTATACCCACCTAGGTTTAGCAGAGCTTGAAGAGTAGGAGATAGTTAAAACCTTTGCTACCTTGTTCATTGGCCAAAAATGTATCAAGAGACTGCCACTCTCTTGTGGTCTAAAAAAATGCATTTTTGAGACCCAACAGATTGGTGACCCTACTAGGAAAAACACATAAAGAAACTTGGTAAGAGACCATATCCTTAGAGTCAAAAAGTTAAAAGGCATAACTCTGTTGGTCAAAGAGAACCTAAGAAGTAATCAGTCCTCTTAAGTGAGGCAGCGACTCTATTTAAAATACAAATCATTTTATGTCTTGGAGTGTGATAATCTTTTAACATGGATGGTAGGAGATTTAAAATTGATGGTTAAAAACTACAATCATCCCCACATCTGAGGGCACCCTCCAAGAAAATAGGGTTATCAAATCAATCTCAATGTAATAATGGCCAAAATACTTCAAAAGATACATCATAACAGCCAATTGCAACTCATAATAGCTTCACTCCCTTACATGAGTCAAGTGAATTTCAATCCAAAAGTTACCTTGATCATGATAGATCTAATGATGTCCTGGACCAATACAAACTTGATCCTCAAAAATAGATTGAATATGAGGCACATGTTATGAGGGAAATAGACCAGAATCAGGCAGAATATGATTACAGGATGTCATTACAACAGGGTGAAGAAGCTCAACAAGAGTTTGTGAATCAAACAACTTCTGCACAAATTCATAACAGTTCACAAAAAGATATGAGAAATAAGGATGAAATGCAACAAGATGTGCTCAGATTACAGGAAGAACTTGAGCTAGCCAAATTAAGGGAGGATGAAGAATGGTTGAAACAAGAGTTACAACAGATAAAGGATAGAGCTAAAGCAGCCAATCCAAAATATGTACCTCCTCATAAACAAGGAGGGTGTACTCTGAAAAACATACAAAAAAATATGCACCAGAATGCAGGTAGCTCATCCAATCCACAACCACCACCCAGAAGCTATGTCCAACAGAACATTCCTCCAAGAAATTCAAGACCACCCATCACCCATAACACTTCCCAACATATAGTTAATCCATACCCACCCCCTGGTCAATGATATGTTATACCTCAACATCAAAATGTGAACCCACATCTAAATGCAGAACAACATCCTCCTCATAACCAATACCAAACAAACCAACCTCTTAACCAATACCAACCAAACCAACAACCTCATAATTAGTACTAACCAAATCAATGATTACAAGGGCCCCTTAACATCAATAGGTACAGACAATTGGACTTGTCTAGATATCAAGTATATCCTGATCCTATTGATAATGATCTAAGGAATGCTCTCCCAAAATTTGTTGGGAACAATGCCATCTCTGCAGAAGAGCACATTAGAAGTTTTGAAATAGTCATGGATAATTTTGAAGTACGATATGAAGATGTCCAAATGAAATTATTCCTGCTATCCCTTATTGAGGATGCTAGGGACTGGTGCAAAATTTTACTTGATGCATCAATATGTTCTTATGAAGATTTCAAGGATCAATTTAAAGAACAGTGTGGGAGTCCATTTGATCCAAATTTTGTTGTTCATGAATTGACTAGTGTTCAGAAAAACTATAATGAATATGTGGTAGACTTCAATCAAAGATTTTCCAAAATCTATCATAAGATCCCATTACAATTGAAGCCCCCAGATCGCATGGCCCTAGCCTTATACTTAAACGCCTTTGACCCAAAAATTGGGTATGAACTCAAGAACAAGGCCCCCATGACCTTGACAGAAGCACAAAAGGTAGCCATCAATATTGAGAATAATAGGAGGGTAGTAGGAAAACTTGGAAAAAGAGAAAATCTAAAGATTGTGCCAGCTCCAAACAATAATTAGGCAAAATAAAATAATTATTACAGAAATGAAAGGCCAAGGTTGCATGACATGCATTATAACACCAATTGGAAAGATGGAAGGCCTTTGGAACATAATAGAAAGCAAAAAATATGGGAAAGATACCCTTGAACCCCTAAAAAGAAATGGGACACATGTAGTGGAAAATAACCCATGGTGCCCAGCATGTAATCTGCCCCACTCACTTAACTATTGTGTAGTGGCACAATCAATACATGAAGAGGAAACATCTTATGGTCAGGAAAGAGATAACCATACCGTAAATATGCTAGAAATTAGACCTCACCAGATTGATGAAGAATATTCATCCACATAAGAGGAAGGATATGAATACGATGTGGGAAATCAAAGATATAACATTAATATGGAAAAATAGGAGGTATTTTCAGATCAGGAGGATAATTATGAAGAAACTATCTATAATCATAATGTGCCACCACATAACCAATGGAGAAAACTAAATGTGGAAGAAAGGAAGGCTCGTACAATGGCTGCAGTGGCATAGGTAAAAAGTAACTATAATATGAGAAACAAAGCAGTTAATGCAGACCAGGGAACACCTAGGAGTGTGTTCATAAAAGATGAAAGTCATAATAAAGACAATATGAAATATGCACCTAAAAAGCCACCAAAGCTTGAACATGGTAAGACATGATAAAATACCAGTTGAAGAAAAGGGACATATCAAAGTAGAAAAGACTGATTAAATAATGACCATCTCATTTGACATAGACCAAGCAGCATCCCAAGTAAAGATATCAGTACCACTCCTTGAAACGATGAAGATAGATCAATATAGAAATATCAAAAAAGAAGCAAGAAAAACCTAAAATCAAAATAAATAATGTTCAACAAGAGGCTACTAGAACTCCTGAAGTATATCTGGGTGACACCTTGACAAAGAATCCCTCTCAGGTAGATCCTTTTTACACCACTCTACTAATAAAAAATAAACTGGTGAGAAATTGTATGATTGATTCAGGGGCAACTATGAACATCATGCCAATGGAGGTCATGAAGGAGTTAGGTAGGTGGGTTGACACCACATATATCAAATGTTATGCAATGGACAACGGATCCATCCCAGTTGTAGGCATTATGTGGGATGTGGAGATAAGGTTAGCTGCTTATCTTGAGGCAATATATAAGATTGACATCATTGTAGTGGACATCCCACCATATTATGGGATGCTATTGTCCAGACAATGGACTGTAACAATTGGAGGAAATGTTCAATTACATCTATCTTATGCCACCATACCAGTAGGAGGAAAGGAAGTTAAGATTTGTAGAGAGCCAAGGTATGAGAACATCATAGAACACATTGACCAGAATCAAATAAATTTCTTCTATGATACAGACCTTGGTACATTTAAAATTGAAAAGAGTCAACCAGAGCTACAGAACACTGGCCCCATACATCAAGAAGCCCTGCTTGATGAGTGTGGTGTGTGGAATGTTGGCAAGAGACACTGCTTCGCATGACAGGTGTTGTCATTGATGGCAACTAAGACTATTCCACTCATCTGCATAACATAATTTGTTCATACTGGAAGTCAGAATCAGAATTTATCTAAGTTCGGGTAGCTAGAGACAGAGCATGTGATAGGGTCTGGTATCTTGGTCTGGATCTCTCCAGTGGTAAATTAGAGTATGCTGCGGATTTGAAGGAGTCATAAGGATTGTCAGGGCAATCTAAATCTAGAATTTTAACCTCCGGTGATGAAGGATTCAAAAGTTATTTGCATATGAGTATGGGGTTATAGTTTGACAGTGCAGACAATAGAAGAACAGGCCAACCTTGTAATTGATCTTGGTTCTAGATAAATAGAATTTGTCAGGTGGACGATTTGTGATGATCAGTGATAGTGGCCAACATGATTGATGATTTGTGAATGATAGTTTTGGTCTATGTAACAAGCTATTTATGGATTTAGCTGACAAAGCAGAGTCTTCAACAAAGTTCTAAATGTTCTTGAAGCTGACTGAAAAGTGATTGAATATCATGATGCAGATATATATAGCCGATGGATTTAAGTGATTTGTGTGTGTGAGTTGCGACTATGGAATAAGTGTGAAAAGGGCAGAGATCTAAGGTTCAGATGTTAGCAGAACAGTAAACAGGGTAGAGTGAGGATGAAGTGTATCAAGTCAGTATTCCATGCTTAACCGGAATTGAATCCTTGCATTGGTAGATGCTAATTATCAGTTCAATCTCATTGTAATCTAGTTTCTGTAGGAAGTGAGCCTTCTTTTGCACAGTGAGCTATGGGCAGTGAGCCCGAATGCATGTGCATTCCTAATTGTAATACTTTTAACAGAGTATAATCTTTGTGGGTTAACCCCCACCATGGTTTTTCCCTTAACTAGGTTTCCACGTTAAAAATCATTGTGTCATGTGTGTTTATTTGTTTCTTCTCATGTGTTGATGATTCATGCTTTAAATGTTTTAATCAGTTCTAAGTGATATTGTAATAGCCTCAAATTGGCACAGGTCGAATTAAGTAAATATTCTGATATTTATCTTAATTCTTATTTTTCTCTGTCGATCAAATAAATATTCAAGGTTTATTTGATTGGTTCATTTAATTGAAATCCCTAAATTCTTCTAATGTCTCAAATCCCAAATCCACCTCACAAAATCCACCTCATCAATCCACCTCATCCTTCCACCTCATCCCTTCCACCTCACCATGTTGCACATACAATTAAATATTCCTAATATTTAATTAGCTAGAATCCAAAATTGAATTCTTAATTCAATGTTCCCCATTATCCTCCACTTTGAATTTTCAATTCAATTGTCATAACCCATTGTCCCCCACTCTAAATTTTCAATTCAATTGTCATAATCCATTATCCTCCACTTTGAATTCTTAATTCAATTGTCATTACTCACTATCCTCCACTTTGAATTTTTAATTCATCCATTATGAATTAAAGATTCACAATTAATGAGGGCCATTGATCTCATCAGGTGATCCTCACCCTCCATTCTATTTTTAGAAAATCTATAAATAGAACCCTCTTCTAAGCCAATTGAGAGAGACTTCTTCTAGCATCCTTACTATGCTCAAATTCCTTTAGGAATCTTCTTCTTCTTCTCTTCTTCTTTTCTCCATACCGTTGTAATGCAGGAATCATATCACATAGCCATTTCCTCCTTGTCATCTTGAGGAATCGAAGCAAGGAAGCAAGCTCCCTGAGGGCCCATTTACATCATTCAAGATCGAGAGAGAATAGGCGACCAATGGAAGCCGCAGGGTAAGAAGGTTGTAAGTTTCATGCTTTCAGTTATCTATTCTTGTTATTCGCACATTCTATTATTGATTGGGTTAATTTATCGAGCCCACCGTTGGGTCCAGATAGCTTCAGAGGTAAGAAATTGCCTATACTTTCTCTAGTTTTGCTAGTTGAAAATTTTTGAATTTTTTTTTACTTTTTCGCGTTTTTTTTGCAAAAATATAAAAAAAAAAAAAATCAGAGAAAACTTTCAGGTTTTCTAGGTACCCATTCCAGTCTTGTGTTAATGGCAAACCACTTAGAATATCTTGAACAAAAACTTCAATCTCTGATAAGGCAAGTAAACTTAGGTCCCTCGCCCCAAGAGTGTATAGCAATTCTTCAACAAATGGATGCCTTACGACAAGAATTGACAAGCTTGCAAGCTGCCCGGGCCAATACTAGCTATGCCTCGTCCCAAAACCATACCTTATTTTCCTGTCTTAATGATACTATCGATAAGGCAACCACCACTTCAAGAGGAAAATCATATATCACCCCGTCTACTAGTCCACCATATTCTAAGACACCTATCCCAAAGCATACCAGTTCTACAACAACACCACCATCTAGGTCCTCAAAGTTTAATTGGGAAAAATATTTTCTAGATTTACACAGCAAAAGAAAAGCTAGGGAGAACTCTAAATCCACTCCTCCATTACCTCATTCATCTACCCATACACCTACGAAGGATGTGATCCAAGGACTACTAGCTGAGAGTCAACCATGTCCCCAAACTCCGGTCCTTGACCTAACCAAAGATTCTCCCCATACCATGTCAAATCCTCCAACCCCTTCATGTCCTCTGGAACCCCTTGAGCCTATCCAAGAGCCCTCAATTAATATTCTTAGCTCTTCAAGCCCATCATGTGACCAACAATCCATCAAGCCTATTCAAGAGTCTCCTATTATGAATCCAAGTCAAGAGTCATCATGTTCTCATGTTGTTGACCAAGCGCCTTCCACTTCAATTCAAACAACCCAAGAGGTATGTCAAGAGCACACTTTAGAGTATGTGGAAACATCTACCCTTTGTCTAAATCAAGATCAAAGCAACCCCGTCCAATTTCCCACCAGGCATAACATATATCTTTTCCCTGCTCAAGATACTACCATTGATGAAGAACCTGTCCATGAGCAACTTGATCCTATGCCTGAGCTTGAGATCCAATGGCTTTTCTATGACCCAGATGATATCCATACTCATGAACCTCTCCCTGAGCCACTTGATCCTATCCATCCCCCAACAACCATTCACGAGCATGCTATCCAAATGCAACCCATCCATAATATGTATCTTTTCTATGATCAAGATGATAGCCATAATGATGAATCTATCCATGAGCCACTTGATCCTATTCATACCCCTACAACTATCCATGAACAAGACACCCAAGACCTACATGCTTTATCCAATGAAAGTCTTGTTGACCTACTTCAACATTCACTTCGTTTCATGGCCTTCCTTCAAAGCAAAGAGATCTCTTCCTCTAGCTATAATCCCACAACATCCACTTGTCATGATGAGACACTTGTCCCCCAAGTAAGCATAACAGATCAAACAAATAACTTGGATCTTAGTGAACACAATGCTAATCATGATCCTAATGATTCTCCTTGACCATCCATTATTGACCATGCTACACAGCGTCCACCGTATATCCTTGGTCTTACTACCTTCATGCATGAATGTTCTTTCTTAGAACACCAGCAACCATTATCCACCATCTCGCATTCTCCATCCAATAAAGAATTCGTGTCTAGTGTTCCACCTACGCATAATCCCGTTGTCCATCGTATACTCCAGCGTATGAACTATCAAGGTAAAGGCTTAGGCCTTCATGAACAAGGTATTTTGGAACCTATCCATGTCAACGTTCCTTCACCTTCATATGGCCTTGGATACATACCCCAAGGTGCACAAACTCAAGATGTTGGTACTTCCTCCACTCCTCCTAAGTCTACCACTTTCCATCACAAACCCTATCATACCCCCAAAACATATGTCGCCATTCCACCTCCATCATCCTATAAATGTCAAAAGCATGTGACCATACACTTCCCACCATCCACTTTACCTCCACTCCTTCCAACTCCCAATGTCCCTCCATCCACCTTGCCACCGTTGCTTCCGACACCTAACATACCTCTCATTCATCAGTATCCTTACATCCCTAAACATGGCCAACAAAAGCACACATCATTTAAGCATACAACTTCCAATCATTCCATCCACTCCACCCACCCCATGGGATTCAAAAGCAAAAAGCTAAAAATCCTACTGGTCTTCATACCTTAGGACATAAAGAATCAAAATCAAAGCAAAGTTCATCTAAACAACCATCTAAACCCTTACCTCCAAATGAAAATCCCAAAAGCAAAATGGTTTGGGTTCCTAAGAAAATAGCTAGCAAGACAAATGAGGCATCCTCATCCACATCTCAGGAATCCCGACCACCTATATCCATCCAACAGCCTACTTCCATCCAAAATGTCCATTCCCTTCAAAAATCCCACAAGCAAAACAAAACCACCAAAAATACTAAATCTATGTGGGTTCCTAAATCACTTCATCAACCATCTCCTAAGCAAACATCTCCATTGCTTCCTACACCACCATCTCATCAAAAGCTTCAATGTTTATCACAGTGTGTGCAGCCGTTGGTCATGGTTCCTTTCCACTTCACAATACCTCCACATAACCACATCTCCCCATCTTACATCCATTATCCTACACATCTTCCTCATCCTATGCCTATGGTCCATGCTGTTGCATAAGCCTTCCTTCCATATTCTGCATCATAATCCATTATCTACCTATGCCATATCACTTTCATACGATCCCCTACCAGCATCTGTGAGAGCACTGGACATGGTCCATTCGATAGTATCTATCTAGCGGGAATATCCCCTTTCACGGAACTATATTCTAATGTCTTTTCATATCCACCTTCTCCAATCTCAATATTCGAAAAAAAGAAAAAAGAAAAAAGAAAACAGTAAAGAAAAATCCCTTCATCCAATGGTGAAAACTAGGCAAACAGGTGCTTTGGATAAGTACCATGATGAAAACCTGGCAAACAGGCGTCATGTGTGAGTTAATCTTCTATGTCACCTACACTTGGGGGCACCTTATCTCATCGGCATATCACTCTTCTCCTACCAGTTTCCTTCCATACCATTTCCTATCCTATCCTCTATCCATTGCATGCCTATCCTGTATCATCCATCCATCCAAACTTCCTTTCCTCTATTATTTGGCCTTGATAAAGATTGGGGGCACAATGTTGACAAATGTTTTAGATGTCTCTTGACATACCTTATCCCTCCAAAACATGCAAATCCTTCATCATCCTCTCATCCTTCTTTTGTCTTATGCACTGTCATGAACAATCCTAAGCATTCTACCTACAATGGGGCACATTATTCTTATGCGACATAGTCCTTGGAGATCACATCCTGGGTTACTTCTACCTCCGTATCTACTATCACCCATACAACTACCTATCCATGGTGTTTTCCTTGTCATGAGTATCATCCGATCCGTATCTTTTCCACATCTGATCCATATTGGTTCCATATCACATCTCATCCGATCCATATCTTAGGTCCATTAGGGTTCTTGTCGAACTACGCTGCCTCTGCATTGTCACGTAGGCAAGGCCATTATCAATGCATCCCTGAGGCTCTGCTTCCTTGTCCATCTCATATCTTGTCGTCTATCCTCTAGTCCATCCATGGTTCAAGCCCCGAACTATGCTGCCTCTGCGTTGTCACGTAGGCAAGGCCATTATCAATGGGCCCCCGAAGCTCCACTTTCCCTATTCGTCCCATGTCTAGTCCTATCTGTCTGATTCCGCTCCATTTCCTATCCATCACATGTCTTGTCGTCTGTCCCTCTATCTGTCCGTGTCTGCACCTTTCTCTAAACAGGTGAATGCAGCAAAGCACGCTTCCCAACACAGCAAAAATCATGACGCAAAACATCAACCTGTCCAAGGAAAAACAGAGCACCATACTGAAACACTCAAGCTAAAATCTCATATCAATTATGGCAAAAAAAAGATATCTAAATGCAAGAATGTTTTGTGTTGGTTAGATTAAGAGTCTTGATTTATGCTATCATGCCTTTTTATGCTACTCAAGGATGCCAAAAGCTAGAGATGCTATGATGGGGGCATGATTATTTTCTTTGTCTGCTGCTTGTGGATTAAACTTTAGTAATGTGAGGACTTTTGTCTAACGACATGATCGGCAAAAGATCATCGAGGACTATAAGGTCTAAACATGAAAAGGGGCAATCCTTGTCTGTTAAAATGCAAGAAATACTCAGGTCATCCAGATTCAACTTTGACTAGATGCTTGTATTAACTTGCTATATCAAAATCCATGTAAGCAATGCTCAGGTCATCTCGGTTCAATTATACCTAGATGCTTGTATTTTCTTACAACATAATAAAGCTCAATGATGAAAGTGCTTCAAAATACTTGCTATCTCAAGATGACAAAATATCCATATCCATATCCAATCACATCTCGTATCCATACATATCTAATTGCGTCTCATATCCATATCCATATCCATACCGTATCCAATTGCAAGTCTATCCTTAATCCATGCCAATCAAGTCAAATCAATCTTGTCAAATGATCCAATCACAATTAGTGGTCTTGATACTTGTCTGGTCGTAAACCAACTCGATCAATTAATCAATCAATGGTCTTATACAGGATGTTGCAGTGTCGAAATCAGACCAACACATGAGTCTTACACGACATGCTTCATTTACTGAAACCAGACACTATCCTTCGTGTTTCTCTAGGGATACATCATTCCCTACAATGACAACACTATCGTATCAAATGTCTTAGACAGGCTGTTATATTGTCGAAACCAGACCCAGAGTCTTATACGACATATTTTCCTGGAATCAGACATCGTCAATCCATATCATTGGTTTAGCGCTCGACAAGGGCAATACCTTGCTTGTGCTTGTGTCATTTGTGTGTACTTGCTTACTTGCTTGTGTGTCATCTTTTTATCTTGCATTCCATATCATTCATCCTTTTCTTCTGCATCCAACCATTTCATCACCTGTCAACATATCTTATCATGAGATTGTCCGTCTCACGCTTGCCGCCTTCTCCCCGTCCAATCTCCCGAGGGGGCATCCTATCATCACAACCTGTACCAGGGCCAAACTGGGGCATGCATCATTATCAGACTATTTATTCTTTGAAACAACGTGATAAAACACATTGCTTCAAAGAGGGGCAAAATGTAATACCCTAAAATTGGTACGGGTCGAATTAAGTAAATATTCTGATATTTATCTTAATTCTTATTTTCCACTGTCTATCAATTAAATATTCAAAGTTTATTTGATTGGTTCATTTAATTGAAATCCCTAAATTATTCTAATGTCTCAAATCCCAAATCCACCTCATCAATCCACCTCATCCTTCCACCTCACCATGTTGCACATACAATTAAATATTCCTAATATTTAATTAGCTAATATCCTCCAAAATCCAAAATTGAATTCTTAATTCAATGTTCCCCATTGTCCCCCACTCTGAATTTTCAATTCAATTGTCATAATCCATTATCCTCCACTTTGAATTTTCAATTCAATTGTCATAACCCATTATCCTCCACTTTGAATTCTTAATTCAATTGTCATACCTCATTATCCTCCACTCTAAATTTTTAATTCATCCATTATGAATTAAAGATTCACAATTAATGAGAGCCATTGATCTCATCAGTTGATCCTGACCCTCCATTCTATTTTCAGAAAATCTATAAATAGAACCCCCTTCTAAGCCATTTAGAGAGACTTCTTCTAGCATCCTTACTATGCTCAAATTCCTCTAGGAATCTTCTTCTTCTTCTCTTCTTCTCTTCTCCATACCGTTGTAATGCAGGAATCATATCACATAGCCATTTCCCCCTTGTCATCTTGAGGAATCGAAGCAAGGAAGCAAGCTCCCTGAGGGACCAACCTTCATCAGTCAAGATCGAGAGAGAATAGGCGACCAATGGAAGCCGCGGGTAACAGGTTGTAAGTTTCATGCTTTCTATTGTTTGTTCTTGTTATTCGCACATTTCATTGTTGATTGGGTTAATTCATCTTTATAGATTTATCTCATTTTCCCATTCACATTTTGGCGCCCACCGTGAATTTGAGAAGGTTTTGTTGTCAAAATCTTCTTTTTCTAACAGTTTTTGCAAGTTTTGGTGATAAGTTGTTGTAGGTTTCATTTTGAGCAAAAACGGACTCCATTTTTGTGCTCAGGACGCTGTTTCTATGAATTTTGATAGTAAACACCCTTAGGTTCTGAGAATTTTTTTTGAACACCGTGCTGTTTTGTGCACTGGCTTGTTTTTCGTAATCACTGGTTTGTTGCAGGTTTGCAGGGCATCGGTTCTTTGCAGGTTTAATATCATTGTTTTGAAGGTTTTGGGTCGCTGCGGCTAGACTCCTGCACCACCACCGCTAGCAACACTCACTCCCGCCACCCTGCGCACACCACTCAACCCCCGCAGACCCTTCCTCCCGTCGCCGCCAGACCAACCCACCTCTGCCTGGCTCCTCAAACCCCATTGAAACCCTGCAACCACCCGTCCCCCGCTGCAGCCATCATCTCCTGCGCGCGCCACCTGATCCCCCAACTCCCGACCACACCAACCCCCATTCCTCCACCCCACGACATCCCTCGTGTCCCTGCTCCGCGCCCTCGGCAAAACCTACGCCCGCTGTTCCTACAAACACTAAACCTACGCTTGACTGAAGATTTAAACCTAACTACCCATAGTAAACTCTAACCGCCAGGGCTTAACCATAGCATGTGATCAACACCTTCCAAACTGTCAACATTTTTCTTAACCGCCAGTTTGACCTCTTGTGCCTTCTACATACCAAAGGAGGCTGACTTTTTCAAACTCACATAACTTGGTCATACGGAGGCGGATTTTCGCAAACAAAGACTCGTTGGAAAGCTAGAGAGGCGAACTTTGCAGTTGTGAGGTTTTTATCAGATGATCATTCGAGACTAGAGCAACATTAGGAGCTGCAAATACAATAATTTAGACAACGAATTAATCAGGTGCACTCATCCTATTTCTCATTCCATCATAATCTTGGTTGCAAAACACAGTTCAATTAGGCTCATAAAACAAATCAATCTCTTCATCACATATCGAAATTAGGCTTAAAATGAACAATGTGTCTTCAATCACATCTTGAAATTGGGATTTAAAAAGAACCATTGCTTGATTTGTCTTCATCACATTTCATTTTTCTAAGGGATAATTAATCACATTTTCCCATTCACATTTTGGCGCCCACCGTGAATTTGAGAAGGTTTTGTTGTCAAAATCTTCTTTTTCTAATAGTTTTTGCAAGTTTTGGTGATAAGCTGTTGCAGGTTTCATTTTGAGCAAAAACGGACTCCATTTTTGTGCTCAGGACGCTGTTTCTGTGCATTTTGACTATAAACTTCAATAAATTTTTTGAAATTTTTTAGGGGCCCTAGGCCGTACCGTACGGATCCATACCATACAGAACCCTGCGGCCCCTGTGCACAGATCATTGGTTTTGTGTTTCGCAGGGTTAACAGCGTTAGGTTGCAGGTTGTAAATGTTTGAAGGCTCGGTAACACCCACAACTGCTTCATCGCCGACACCCCACTACCGCTTCCTCTCCGCAGCACACAGCCACCATCACAAACCACCTCTGCCTATGCCTCCCGTGCCCAGCCCCGCCATCTCCCTCTGCTGACCTTCTAGCTCCTCACTGCCTGCAACCTCCCCCAACTCCCCCCTCAACCCTCCCGTCGCCATCGCCTCTACACCTCCCGTGAGTGCCAACCGCCCGAGATCCCACCCCACGGCCACCCTGCACACCCCTTCATCGCCGCTTCGCTCTTCTCCCTGCGACCTCCGACCTCCATTTCCCTGCGACCACCATCCCCACACCTACAGACAACACAAACAAAGTAAAACCCTAACCGTGGGTGTCAAGGGTTCATATCCCTTTGTTTCTTTTTTGCAAGGTGCTAGCCCCTGGTCATATCAGCGACTAGGGGCCTCTTTAAACCTAACTGCCCACAGTAAACCCTAACTGCCAGGGCTTAACCACAGCATGTGACTAGCACCTTCCAAACTGTCAGTATTTTTCTTAACCACCAGTTTGACCTCTTGTGCCTTCTACATACCGAAGGAGACTGACTTTTTCAAACTCACATAACTTGGTCATACGGAGGCGGATTTTTGCAAACAAAGACTCGTTGGAAAGATGGAGAGGCGAACTTTGCAGTTGTGAGGTTTTTATCAGATGATCATTTAGGACCGGAGCAACATCAGGAGCTGCAAATACAACAATTTGGACAGCGAATTAATCAGTGCACTCATCCTATTTCTCATTCCATCATAATCTTGGTTGCATAACACACTTCAATTGGGCTCATAAAACAAATCAGTGTCTTCATCACATATTGAAATTAGGCTTAAAATGAACAATGTGTCTTCAATCACATCTTGAAAATGGGATTTAAAAAGAACCATTGCTTGATTTGTCTTCATCACATTTCATTTTTCTAAGGGATAATTAATCACATTTTGGCGCCCACCATGAATTTGAGAAGGTTTTGTTGTCAAAATCTTCTTTTTCTAATAGTTTTTGCAAGTTTTGGTGATAAGCTGTTGCAGGTTTCATTTTGAGCAAAAACGGACTCCATTTTTGTGCTCAGGACGCTGTTTCTATGCATTTTGACTATAAACTTCAATAAATTTTTTGAAAATTTTTTAGAGGCCCTAGGCCGTACCGTACGGATCCCCGTGGTCCCTGTGCACAGATCACTAGTTTTGTGTTTCACAGGTTTTTCGTAGGGTTAACAGCGTTAGGTTGCAGGTTGTAAATGTTTGAAGGCTCAGTAACACCCACAATCGCTTCATCGCCGACACCCCACTACCGCTTCCTCTCCGCAGCACACAGCCGCCATCACAAACCACCTCTGCCTACGCCTCCCACGCCCAGCCCTACCATCTCCCTCCGCTGACCTTCCATCTCCTCACTGCCTGCGACCTCCCCCAACTCCCCCCTCAACCCTCCCGTCGCCACCGCCTCTACACCTCCCGTGAGTGCCAACCGCCCGAGATCCCACCCCGCGGCCACCCTGTACACCCCTTCATTGCCGCCTCGCCCTTCTCCCTATGACCTCCAACCTCCATTTCCCCGCGACCACCATCCCCACACCTGCAGACAACACAAACAAAGAAAAACCCTAACCGTGGGTGTAAAGGGTTCATATCCCTTTGTTTCTTTTTTGCAAGGTGCTAGCCCCTGGTCATATCAGCGACCAGGGGCCTCTTTAAACCTAATTGCCCACAGTAAACCCTAACCGCCAGGGCTTAACCATAGCATGTGACTAGCACCTTCCAAACTGTTAGCATTTTTCTTAACCGCCAATTTGACCTCTTGTGCCTTCTACATACTGAAGGAGGCTGACTTTTTCAAACTCACATAACTTGGTCATACGGAGGTGGATTTTTGCAAACAAAGACTCGTTGGAAAGCTAGAGAGGCAAACTTCGCAGTTGTGAGGTTTTTATTAGATGATCATTCAGGATTAGAGCAACATCAGGAGTTGCAAATACAACAATTTGGACAGCGAATTAATCAGGTGCACTCATCCTATTTCTCATTCCATCATAATCTTGGTTGCAAAACACACTTCAATTGGGCTCATAAAACAAATCAGTGTCTTCATCACATATCAAAATTAGGCTTAAAATGAACAATGTGTATTCAATCACATCTTGAAATTGGGATTTAAAAAGAACCATTGCTTGATTTGTCTTCATCACATTTCATTTTTCTAAGGGATAATTAATCACATTTTCCCATTCACATTTTGGCGCCCACCGTGAATTTGAGAACGTTTTGTTGTTAAAATCTTCTTTTTCTAAGAGTTTTTACAAGTTTTGGTGATAAGCTATTGCAGGTTTCATTTTGAGCAAAAACAGACTCCATTTTTGTGCTCAGGATGCTGTTTCTGTGCATTTTGACTATAAACTTCAATAAATTTTTTGAAAATTTTTTAGGGGCCCTAGGCTATACCATACGGATCCCTACCATATGAAACTTCGCGGCCCCTATGCACAGATCACTGGTTTTGTGTTTCGCTAGTTTTTCGCAGGGTTAACAGCGTTAGGTTGTAGGTTGTAAATGTTTGAAGGCTCGGTAACACCCACAACTGCTTCACCGCTGACACCCCACTACCGCTTCCTCTCCGCAGCACACAGCCACGATCACAAACCACCTCTGCCTGCACCTCTTGTGCCCAGCCCCACCATCTCCCTCCGCCGACCTTCCAGCTCCTCTTTGCCTGCGACCTCCCCCAACTCCCCCCTCAACCCTCCTGTCGCCACCGCCGCTACACCTCCCGTGAGTGCCAACCGCCCGAGATCCCACCTCGCGGCCACCCTGCACACCCCTTCATCATCACCTCGCCCTTCTCCCTGCGACCTCTGACCTCCATTTCCCTATGACCACCATCCCCACACCTGCAGACAACACAAACAAAGAAAAACCCTAACCGTGAGTGTAAAGGGTTCATATCCCTTTGTTTCTTTTTTGCAAGGTGCTAGCCCCTGGTCATATCAGCGACTAGCGGCCTCTTTAAACCTAATTGCCCACAGTAAACCCTAACCGCCAGGGCTTAACCACAGTATGTGACCAGCACCTTCCAAACTGTCAGCATTTTTCTTAACCGCCAGTTTGACCTCTTGTGCCTTCTACATACCGAAGGAGGCTAACTTTTTCAAACTCACATAACTTGGTCATACAGAGGCAGATTTTTGCAAACAAAGACTCGTTGGAAAGCTGGAGAGGCGATCTTTGTAGTTGTGAGGTTTTTATTAGATGATCATTCAGGACCGGAGCAACATTAGGAGCTACAAATACAACAATTTGGACAGCGAATTAATCAGGTGCACTCATCCTATTTCTCATTCCATCATAATCTTGGTTGCAAAACACACTTCAATTGGGCTCATAAAACAAATCAATGTCTTCATCACATATCGAAATTAGGCTTAAAATGAACAATGTGTCTTCAATCACATCTTGAAATTGGGATTTAAAAAGAACCATTGCTTGATTTGTCTTCATCACATTTCATTTTTCTAAGGGATGTAAGGAAAGCACAGGTGCGGAAGACAGCTTCCCTAATGTTAATTCCAAGGGGACGATGCAGACAAGTCACTTTTAAAAACTAAATAACACAGATAAGTACATGAGAGAAACCAAATAGACAATATTCAGAACACAGACACACAGAATTACGTGGGAAAACCCTTACGGGTAAAAAACCCACCACCACAAGAAAACTATCTTTATTACAGTAAGATATACAGTTACAATAAAGAACTCAGCTTCTTGCTCTGGTTTTGATTCTCGACCTCATACAGAGTTCGCTTCTCTGTACATTTACAGAACGAACCTTTATTCAAGTCTCATCATCAGTATACCAACGACACCTGTAGATATATCATTCTATTTCCAGTCTGCAAGAACAAGAGTTGTTACACACTTCTACTCTAACTGATAGAACAAATTCTTCATACGTCGCTGCCATCTAACCGTCGCAACGGTTCACATTTCAGTGAGGCGTTTAGTCCCACATGTACCAAGTCGCAAAGGACTTTGCAGTTTATAACCACCAACGAACCAAAGGCTATTGTCGGCAATTTTGTTGCCGACAATACCAAGCCTCTAAGCCTCCAAGTCCATCGGCATAACAACTACCATCGGCCCACAGACTTCACCCTCCACCAATGAGCATAGTCTCCCTGATCACCAATGGTACCATCGGTATGACACTCTCCATCGGCAAAAGATCTAGCCCTCGCTCCGACAGTGGTTTGTCTCACCGATACCTCCATCGGAATGACCGTAGTACATCGAGCCAACACCTTTAGGCTATGCCGACGGGTATTCTCTTGCCGATAGACATACGCCATCAGAGTGACTACTCCTGTCGGAGTAACTCTACAGAGTTTGGCCGATAGGCCTTGTCTCGTCGATGGCCAACCTATAACCTTCGTCGGAGTAACTCCACAAAGTTTGGCCGATAGGCCTTGTCTCGCTGACGACCAACCCGTAACCTTCGTCGGAGTGACTACTCCTGTCAAAGTAACTCCACAAAGTTTGGCCGATAGGCCTTGTCTTGCCGACGGTTGAATGCTTCCATCGGGGTGACACTCAGCATCGGACAAACCTTCGATGCTTATTCCGACGGCCCTTGTCTCACCGATGCCAATGGTCTTCAACACGGTCCTGCCGATAGTACTTCGTCACAGCGATGCCAGCATCACATATCCTCAAACCAATGAACCAAGGAATAGTTGAACTAAAATTCATTGAACCTACCAAATGAACTCTAGAAAGGTTCAACAAAGAGGTTCAAACAAGAGGTTCAACGAAGTGGTTCAATGCATAGGTTCAACTAAGAGGTTCAAGTAGTAATTTGAGACACAAGTTCTCTTCAATCTCCCACTTGTCGAAGACATTACTACTACCTCTTAGTCCTCATTCGATTATTGAGAACTATGGGCCCGAAGACCCATTTCATCTGAGCACCATTTGAACTTGGCTGTGTTCACTGGTTTAGTTAAGGCATCAGCAACATTTTCCAAAGTGTCAACTTTTTCCAGCTTCACCTTCCTGTCTTCCACCATATCATGAACAAAGTGATATTGGACATCAATATGTTTTGTCCTAGCATGAAATGTAGGATTCTTTGCCAAACATATGGCACTTTGACTGTCACAATGAATTTGTATTTGCCCTACATTAAAACCAACATCAGAACACAACCTCTTCAACCAAACAGCTTCTTGGCATGCACGAGTGGCTGCCATGTACTCTGCCTTTGTTGTGGACAAAGCGACTACAGCCTGTCGCTTGCTCATCCAATTGATAGCACCACCATGTAACGTGAACACGTATCCATTGGTGGATCTCCGACTATCAATGTCCCCTGCCCAATCAGAATCAACATATCCTTGAATACTGATAGATCTCTTAGACCCTTCTGAGTTTCCATGATAACAAATAGCATAGTCAGAAGTTCCCTTCAAATACCTCATAACTCTTTTCACAGCATCCCAATGTGATCTGCCTGGATTTGCCATAAACCAGCTCAAAACTCCCACTGCTTGGGCAATGTCTAGTCTGGTACAGACCATTGCATACATTAAACTGCCAATAGCACTTGCATAAGGTACTCTCTTCATGTCATCAATTTCATTTGAAGATTCTGGACAATCTTCAACAGATAATTTTGTTCCCTGCAAAACTGGAACAACTAACTGTTTAGAATCAGACATATGAAACTTATCAAGAACATTGGTAATATACTTCCTCTAGCGGAGCTAAATTTTTCTCTTAGATCTGTCCCTTTTGATCTCCATTCCCAGAATGTACTTTGCTGCCCCCAGATTTTTCATTTCAAATTTCAAGGACAACTGAGATTTTAATTCTGAGATCATCCCCTTACCATTGCCAATGAACAACATGTCATCCACATATAGTGCAATTATAAGAATCTGGTCACCTTCAGTTTTATAATAGACACAATGATCAGATTTAGATCTCACATACCCCAAGGATAAAACATACGTATCAAACTTTTGATACCACATTCTGGGAGACTGTTTCAAACCATAAAGAGAATTTTTAAGTTTACATACCAGATGTTCTTTACCTTTTTCCACAAAATGCTCTGGCTGGGACATATAAATTTCTTCTTCAAGGTCTCCATGAAGAAACGCTGTTGTCACATCCATCTGCTCAATTTCAAAATCATATGCTGCTGCAAGTGACAACAGAAATCTAATGGATGTCAGCTTAGCTACAGGAGAAAAAATTTCTCCATAATCAATACCTTCCTTTTGGGAATACCCCTTAGCAACCAGTCTTGCCTTGTACTTCTCAATACTACCATCTGGACCATATTTCTTCTTAAATACCCACTTACAGCCTACAGGTTTTCTTCCTTCAGGCAAGGGCACCAGATCCCAGGTTCCATTCTTCTCCAATGATGTCATTTCACTATGCATGGCTTCCAACCAAGAATCTGAATCAGGTACACTAATAGCTTCTTTCACAGTCCTAGGTTCATCAGTATTAGTAAGTAAAGCATAGGCACAAGTTGAATCAAGTACTGAAAATCCATACCTATTTGGTTGTCTTCTTTCACGTGTAGATCTCCTCAAAGGTTGAGGTGCAGGTTCAGGTTCTTGCTCTGGATCAGAATCTTCGGAGCTACTTGAACTCTCATTTGAACCATCTACACTTGGTGCTTGTTGTTCCTCTTTTACAGGAGTCAGAGGAACATTCACAACACTCTTTTCTTTCTTTTCTTCTGTCTTTTCTGGCTGAGGATCAACAACCAATGGTTTCAGCTCTCTGAAAATTACATTCCTGCTGTAGATTACCTTTTCAGTTTCAGGATTCCAAAGCTTGTATCCTTTAATACCGACTCCATAGCCAACAAAGATACATTTAACTGCCTTGTTATCCAACTTAGATCTTTTAACTTCAGGAATATGAGCATATGCCTCACAACCAAAGACTCGAATATGTCTTAGAGAGGGCTTCTTACCAGACCATGCTTCCATAGGTGTCTTATCAACCAATGCTGATGTAGGAGAACGATTCAGCAAGTAACAAGCTGTAGCAACTGCCTCAGCCCAGAACTTCTGTTCAAGACCAGCATAACTCAACATACTTCTTGCTTTCTCCATCAACGATCGATTTAACCTTTCAGCAACTCCATTCTGTTGTGGAGTATAAGGTGTAGTTTTATGCCTTTTAATTCCATGGTCTACACAATACTTATCAAAATCCGCATTGCAATATTCACCACCGTTATCTGTTCTCAAGCATTTTAGTTTTCTACTAGTCTGATTTTCCACAAGAGTTTTAAATTCTTTAAATCGACTGAACACTTCTGATTTGTTTTTCAAAAAATATACAAATGCCCTTCTTGAATAATCATCAATGAACGATACATAGTATCTTGATTTAGATAAAGAAGGAACATCAACTGGACCAAAAACATTAGAATGCACATAGTCCAGAACACCAGAAGATTTATGAGAACTAGAGTAAAATGAAACACGGTTTTGCTTTCCATATATACAATGTTCGCAGAAATCGAACTCCAGATTACAATCAATCAGCCCATCTACCAGATTTTTGTTTTTCAAGGTTTTTAAACCTTTCTCACCTATGTGACCAAGTCTATGATGCCAGAGCATTGTTTTCTCTGCAGGAAGTTTAACTTCCATAGAATTTACGTCATGTGTTACAATAGTAGTTTTTCAGATTTTGCAGACATTATTACAGCACACTGGTTTAGCATCTAACCTATACAGAGTTCCAATGCGTTCACCTTTTGCCAGAATAATAGAACCTCTAGTCATCTTATAGCCACCATTCACAAAAGTAACTTGCACTCCAACATCATTAAGCTTACTAACAGAAAGTAAATTTCGAGCCAGACCTGGTATATGAAGAACTCCATTCATTCCCTTTATCCTACCATCCGGGAACTGGATTCTGACTCAACCTCGGCCAACAATTTCCAGCGTTGAATCACTAGCCAGGAACACCTTGCCACCAGCATAGGGTTCATACTTCGTGAACCACTCTCTATGAGATGTCATATGAAAAGATGCTCCTGAATCAATCAGCCAAACATCTTCAGAAGTAGGTGTTGCCAGAGCAGCAATGAAAGCATCAGCATCACTGTGTGAAGACTCAGAGTCAGAGAAGTTCTTCTTCTTCTTTTTCTCCTCTTTACAGTCTTTCTTGACATGACCTTTCTGCCCACAATTCCAGCACTTCACCTTAGACTTCTTGCCAGGAGATTTTGATTTCCCCTCTGATTTGGACTTAGACTTCTTGTCCTTCTTCTTGCCTCTTTCCTTTGATCTACCACGAACTGACAGAGCCTCTTTGGCCATTCCAGAAGATTTCCTCCGCATCTCTTCAGACAACAAAGAGGCAACAACAGTTTCCTGAGAAAACGTAGTTGTTGTACTTCCAATAGCCATCACCAGATGGTCCCACGAGTCAGGTAAGGAACATAACAGAAGCATAAAGCGATCTTCCTCTTCTATTTTTACACCTATAGATGTCAACTGAGCAACAATCATATTGAATGCACTCAGATGTTCTGCTATAGATGCACCTTCATCCATCTTCAGAGAATACAATTTCTTTCTGAGGAAAAGTTTATTTACCAAGGACTTGCCCTGATAAATATTATTCAACTTTTTCCACAAATCACTTGCAGACTTCTCCTCATGGATGTTCAATAGAACAGAGTCAGATAAACTCAGTCTTATTAGTCCTTTGGCTTTTCTGCATATCAGATCCCAATCTTCTTGCTTCATGCCTGTAGGTTGAACTCCAGACACAGCAACCCAAAGATCTCTATAGACTAACATGTCTTCAACTTTAAGTTTCCACAACTCAAAGTTTGTGCCATTGAATTTCTCAATGTCTATTTTGTCTGATGTACTAGCCATCTTTATTTAATTTAAAAATAACACTCTACAGAACTCCCACACAACAGAATTAACACAAAAAACCCAAACTACCGACAAGGATAACACAACGGGCCAGGCTCTGATACCACTTGTAAGGAAAGCACAGGTGCGGAAGACAGCTTCCCTAATGTTAATTCCAAGGGGACGATGCAGACAAGTCACTTTTAAATTACAATAACACAGATAAGTACATGAGAGAAACCAAATAGACAATATTCAGAACACAGACACACAAAATTATGTGGGAAAACCCTTACGGGTAAAAAACCCACCACCACAAGAAAACAATCTTTATTACAGTAAGATATACAGTTACAATAAAGAACTCAGCTTCTTGCTCTGGTTTTGATTCTCGACCTCATACACAGTTCGCTTCTCTGTACATTTACAGAACGAACCTTTATTCAAGTCTCATCATCAGTATACCAACGACACCTGTAGATATATCATTCTATTTCCAGTCTGCAAGAACAAGAGTCGTTACACACTTCTGCTCTAACTGATAGAACAAATTCTTCATACGTCACTGCCATCTAACCGTCGCAACGGTTCACATTTCAGTGAGGCGTTTAGTCCCACATGTACCAAGTCGCAAAGGACTTTGCAGTTTATAACCGCCAACGAACCAAAGGCTATTGTCGGCAATTTTGTTGCCGACAATACCAAGCCTCTAAGCCTCCAAGTCCATCGGCATAACAACTACCATCGGCCCACAGACTTCACCCTCCACCGATGAGCATAGTCTCCCCGATCACCAATGGTACCATCAGTATGACACTCTCCATTGGCAAAAGATCTAGCCCTCGCTCCGACAGTGGTTTGTCTCACCGATACCTCCATCAGAATGACCGCAGTACATCGGCCCAACACCTTTAGGCTATGCCGACGGGTATTCTCTTGCCGATAGACATACGCCATCAGAGTGACTACTCCTGTCGGAGTAACTCTACAGAGTTTGGCCGATAGGCCTTGTCTCGCCGATGGCCAACCCATAACCTTCGTCGGAGTAACTCCACAAAGTTTGGCTGATAGGCCTTGTCTCGTTGACGACCAACCCGTAACCTTCGTCGGAGTGACTACTCCTGTCGGAGTAACTCCACAAAGTTTGGCCGATAGGCCTTGTCTTGTTGACGGTTGAATGCTTCCATCGGGGTGACACTCAGCATCGGACAAACCTTCGATGCTTATTCTGACGGCCCTTGTCTCACCGATGCCAATGGTCTTCAACACGGTCCTGCCGATAGTACTTCGTCACAGCGATGCCAGCATCGCATATCCTCAAACCAATGAACCAAGGAACAGTTGAACTAAAATTCATTGAACCTACCAAATGAACTCTAGAAAGGTTCAACAAAGAGGTTCAAACAAGAGGTTCAACGAAGTGGTTCAATGCATAGGTTCAACTAAGAGGTTCAAGTAGTAATTTGAGACACAAGTTCTCTTCAAGGGATAATTAATCACATTTTGGCACCCACCGTGAATTTGAGAAGGTTTTGTTGTCAAAATCTTCTTTTTCTTACAGTTTTTGCAAGTTTTGGTGATAAGCTGTTGCAGGTTTCATTTTGAGCAAAAACAGACTCCATTTTTGTGCTCAGGACGCTATTTCTGTGCATTTTAACTATAAACTTCAATAAATTTTTTGAAAATTTTTTAGGGGCCCTAGGCCGTACCGTACAGAACCCTGCAGCCCCTATGCACAAATCACTGGTTTTGTGTTTCACAGGTTTTTCGCAGGGTTAACAACATTAGGTTGCAGGTTGTAAATGTTTGAAGGCTCGGTAACACCCACAACCGCTTCACCGCCGACACCCCACTACCGCTTCTTTTCCGCAGCACACAGCCACCATCACAAACCACCTCTGCCTATGCCTCCCATGCCTAGCCCCGCCATCTCCCTCCATGGACCTTCCAGCTCGTCACTGCCTGTGACCTCCCCCAACTCCCCCCTCAACCCTCCCGTTGCCACCGCCTCTACACCTCTCGTGAGTGCCAACCGCCCGAGATCCCACCCTGCGGCCACCCTGCACACCCCTTCATCACTGCCTCACCCTTCTCCCTGCGACCTCCAACCTCCATTTCCCCATGACCACCATCTCCACACCTGCAGACAACACAAACAAAGAAAAACCCTAACCGTGGGTGTAAAGGGTTCATATCCCTTTGTTTCGTTTTTGCAAGGTGCTAGCCCCTAGTCATATCAATGACCAGGGGCCTCTTTAAACCTAACTGCCCATAGTAAACCGTAACCGTCAAGGCTTAACCACAGCATGTGACCAGCACCTTCCAAACTATCAGGATTTTTCTTAACCACCAATTTGACCTCTTGTGCCTTCTACATACCGAAGGAGGCTGACTTTTTCAAACTCACATAACTTGGTCATACGGAGGCAGATTTTCGCAAACAAAGACTCGTTGGAAAGCTGGAGAGGTGAACTTTGCAGTTGTGAGGTTTTTATCAGATGATCATTCAGGACCAGAGCAACATCAGGAGTTGCAAATACAACAATTTGGACAGCGAATTAATCAGTGCACTCATCCTATTTCTCATTCCATCATAATCTTGGTTGCATAACACACTTCAATTGGGCTCATAAAACAAATCAGTGTCTTCATCACATATTGAAATTAGGCTTAAAATGAACAATGTGTCTTCAATCACATCTTGAAATTGGGATTTAAAAAGAACCATTGCTTGATTTGTCTTCATCACATTTCATTTTTCTAAGGGATAATTAATCACATTTTCCCATTCACATTTTGGCACCCACCGTGCATTTGAGAAGGTTTTGTTGTCAAAATCTTCTTTTACTAACAGTTTTTGTAAGTTTTGGTGATAATCTATTGCAGGTTTCATTTTGAGCAAAAACGGACTCCATTTTTGTGATCAAGACGCTGTTTCTGTGCATTTTGACTATAAACTTCAATAAATTTTTTAAAAATTTTTTAGGGGCCCTAGGCTGTACCGTACGGATCTATACCATACAGAACCCCACGGCCCCTATGCACAGATCACTAGTTTTGTGTTTTGCAGGTTTTTCGCAGGGTTAACAGCGTTAGGTTGCGGGTTGTAAATGTTTGAAGGCTCGGTAACACCCACAATCGCTTCACCGCCGACACCCCACTACTGCTTCCTCTCTGCAGCACACAGCCGCCATCACAAACCACCTCTACCTATGCCTCCCGTGCCCAGCCCCGCCATCTCCCTCGACCGACCTTCCAGCTCCTCACTACCTACGACCTCCCCCAACTCCCCTCTTAACCCTCCCATCGCCACCGCCTCTACACCTCTCGTGAGTGCCAACCGCCTGAGATCCCACCCCGCGGCCACCTTGCAGACCCCTTCATCGCTGCCTCACCCTTCTCCCTGCGACCTTCGACCTCCATTTCCCCATGACCACCATCCCCACACCTGCACACAACACAAACAAAGAAAAACCCTAACCGTGGGTGTAAAGGGTTCATATCCCTTTGTTTCTTTTTTGCAAGGTGCTAGCCCCTAGTCATATTAGTGACTAGGGGCCTCTTTAAACCTAACTGCTAGGGCTTAACCACAGCATGTGACCAGCACCTTCCAAACTGTCAGCATTTTTCTTAACCGCCAGTTTGACCTCTTGTGCCTTCTACATACCGAAGGAGGCTGACTTTTTCAAAGTCACATAACTTGGTCATACAGAGGCGAATTTTTGCAAACAAAGACTCGTTGGAAAGCTGGAGAGGCAAACTTCACAGTTGTGAGGTTTTTATTAGATGATCATTCGGGACCAGAGCAACATCACGAGCTGCAAATACAACAATTTGGACAGCGAATTAATCAGGTGCACTCATCCTATTTCTCATTCCATCATAATCTTGGTTGCAAAACACACTTCAATTAGGCTCATAAAACAAATCAGTGTCTTCATCACATATCAAAATTAGGCTTAAAAAGAACAATGTGTCTTCAATCACATCTTGAAATTGGGATTTAAAAAGTACCATTGCTCGATTTGTCTTCATCACATTTCATTTTTCTAAGGGATAATTAATCACATTTTCCCATTCACATTTTGGCGCCCACCATGAATTTGAGAAGGTTTTGTTGTCAAAATCTTCTTTTTCTAATAGTTTTTGCAAGTTTTGGTGATAAGCTGTTGCAGGTTTCATTTTGAGCAAAAATAGACTCCATTTTTGTGCTTAGGACGCTGTTTCTGTGCATTTTGACTATAAACTTCAATATATTTTTTGAAAATTTTTTAGGGGCCCTAGGCCGCACCGTATGGATCCGTACCATATGGAACCCCATGGCCCCTGTGCATAGATCACTGGTTTTGTGTTTCACATGTTTTTCACAGGGTTAACAGCGTTAGGTTGCAGGTTGTAAATGTTTGAATGCTCGGTAACACCCACAACCGCTTCACCGTTGACACCCCACTACCGCTTCCTCTCCGCAGCATACAACCACCATCACAAACCACCTCTGCCTGTGCCTCCCGCGCCCAGCCCCACCATCTCCCTCCGCCGACCTTCTAGTTCCTCACTGCCTGCGACCTCCCCCAACTCCCCCCTCAACCCTCCCGTCACCACCGCCTGTACACCTCCCGTGAGTGCCAACCGCTCGAGATCCCACCCCGCGACCACCCTGCACACCCCTTCATCGCTGCCTCGCCCTTCTCCCTATGACCTCTGACCTCCATTTCCCCGCGACCACCATCCCCACACTTGCAGACAACACAAACAAAGAAAAACCCTAACCGTGGGTGTAAAGGGTTCATATCCCTTTGTTTCTTTTTTGCAAGGTGCTAGCCCCTGGTCATATCAGCGACCAGGGGCCTCTTTAAACCTAACTGCCCACAGTAAACCCTAACCGCCAGGGCTTAACCACAGCATGGACCAACACCTTCCAAACTGTCAGCATTTTTCTTAACCGCTAGTTTGACCTCTTGTGCCTTCCACATACCGAAAGAGGCTGACTTTTTCAAACTCACATAACTTGGTCATACGGAGGCAGATTTTTGCAAACAAAGACTCATTGGAAAGTTGGAGAGGTGAACTTCGCAGTTGTGATGTTTTTATCAGATGATCATTCGGGACCAGAGCAAAATCAGGAGCTGCAAATACAATAATTTGGACAACGAATTAATCAGGTGCACTCATCCTATTTCTCATTCCATCATAATCTTGGTTGCAAAACACACTTCAATTGGGCTCATAAAACAAATCAGTGTCTTCATCACATATCAAAATTAGGCTTAAAATGAACAATGTGTCTTCAATCACATCTTGAAATTGGGGTTTAAAAAGAACCATTGCTTGATTTGTCTTCATCACATTTCATTTTTCTAAGGGATAATTAATCAATTGTGAGTGTGAATCAAGTGGGTGTGTGTATGCTCTCTCCTCGCACTGCAAGGTGATCTTGGAGATCAAAAACTTCTCACTTGATTCGCTTTTGTTTACCCTATCCTAGGAGGCCTGCTAGGGGATTTCATCACCCTAGGGACGACCTCATTCGAGGCTGAATCGAAAGACACCCTCTTTGAAATCAGAATCCTGTCACTCTCGGCTAAGCCCCAAAGAACTTTCTACCTTTGGGAAGTGAAGGTGAAGGGTGGGTTACCCCCTTCTCCCGGCTGTGTGGCAAGATTTCATTTTCAAATTCCTAGTGAACCTCATCAAAACATTGACCAAACCTAACTGGCCATACCTTACATCAAACTAGGCATTAGGGCATGTTGATTTGCTTTGCAAGTGTGCTTGTTTAATCATTATCATATTCTTCCCAAAAATTCTATTTTTTTGCCATATCTTCCTTGTTTTCACTCCATTTCCTCTGAAAATTCACCGGAACACCTGAAATTCCATTCTGCACATTTCCTTCCTTGAGGACCATATCCCAAATTCCCCTTATCGAAGCCCAAAATCCTGAATTTGTCTATTTTTAGGGTTTGTCCTAACTTCTTCAATTTTCACCCGAACGCCTTCAAAATTGGCCACAGTGTTCATTTCCCATTTCTACTCCATTGTCCCTCTTCAACAGATTTTCTCATTCTTTCACCCTGCTTCTGAAATCCTAATTTTTCTGTTTCCATATCCATCAGAAAGTGCCCAAACCCTAGTCAAACCCCCATTACCCATCTAAGTTTTTCCCAAATCCAAATTTTTCCTTCCTAAAAAAGTTTTTGTTTCTATTTTTCTACCCGTTCCCAAAAAAAAAAATACAAAAAAAAAAAACAAGAGCTGCGCATTTGTATCGACTTTCTACGCATCCACGACAGTGTGTACTTCCACATCTTTTCAGAGAAAACTTTTAGGTTTTCTAGGTACCCATTCCAGTCTTGTGTTAATGGCAAACCACTTAGAATATCTTGAACAAAAACTTCAATCTCTGATAAGGTAAGTAAACTTAGGTCCCTCGCCCCAAGAGTGTATAGCAATTCTTCAACAAATAGATGCCTTATGACAAGAATTGACAAGCTTGCAAGCTACCCGGGCCAGTTCTAGCTATGCCTCATCCCAAAACCATACCTTCTTTTCCCATCTTAATGATACTATCGACAAGGCAACCACCACTTCAAGAGGGAAATCGTATATCACCCCGTCTACTAGTCCTCCTTCACCATATTCTAAGACACCTATCCCAAAGCATACCAGTTCTACAACAACACCACCATCTAGGTCCTCAAAGTTTAATTGCGAAAAATATTTTCTAGATTTACACAGCAAAAGAAAAGTTAGGGAGAACTCTAAATCCACTCCTCCATTACCTCATTCATCTACCCATACACCTACGAAGGATGTGATCCAAGGACTACTAGCTGAGAGTCAACCATGTCCCCAAACTCCAGTCCTTGACCTAACCAAAGATTCTTCCCATACCATGTCAAATCCTCCAACCCCTTCATGTCCTCCGGAACCCCTTGAGCCTATCCAAGAGCCCTCAATTAACATTCTTAGCTCTTCAAGCCCATCATGTGACCAATAAGCCATCAAGCCTATTCAAGAGTCTCCTATTATGAATCCAAGTCAAGAGTCATCATGTTCTCATGTTGTTGACCAAGCGCCTTCCGCTTCAATTCAAACAACCCAAGAGGTATGTCAAGAGCACACTTTAGAGCATGTGGAAACATCTACCCTTTGTCTAAATCAAGATCAAAGCACCCCCGTCCAATTTCCCACCAGGCATAACATATATCTTTTCCCAGCTCAAGATACTACCGTTGATGAAGAAGCTATCCATGAGCAACTTGATCTTATGCCTGAGCTAGAGATTCAATGGCTTTTCTATGACCCAGATGATATCCATACTCATGAACCTCTCCCTGAGCCACTTGATCCTATCCATCCCCTAACAACCATTCACGAGCACGCTATCCAAATGCAACCCATCCATAATATGTATCTTTTCTATGATCAAGATGATAGCCATAATGATGAATCTATCCATGAGCCACTTGATCCTATTCATACCCCTACAACTATCCATGAACAAGACACCCAAGACCTACATGCTTTATCCAATGAAAGTCTTGTTGACCTACTTCAGCATTCACCCCGTTTCATGGCCTTCCTTCAAAGCAAAGAGATCTCTTCCTCTAGCCATAATCCCACATCCACTTGTCATGATGAGATGATTGTCCCCCAAGTAAGCATAAAAGATCAAACAAATAACTTGGATCTTAGTGAACACAATGCTAATCATGATCCTAATGATTCTCCTTCACCATCCATTATTGACCATGCTACACAGCCTCCACCGTATATCCTTGGTCTTACTACCTTCATGCATGAATGTTCTTTCTTAGAACACCAGCAACCATTATCCACCATCTCGCATTCTCCATCCAATAAAGAATTTGTGTCTAGTGTTCCACCTACGCATAATCCCGCTGTCCACTGTATACTCCAGCGTATGAACTATCAAGGTAAAGGTTTAGGCCTTCATGAACAAGGTATTTTAGAACCTATCCATGTCAACATTCCTCCACCTTCATACGGCCTTGGATACATACCCCAAGGTGCACAAACTCAAGATGTTGGTACTTCCTCCACTCCTCCTAAGTCTACCACTTTCCATCGCAAACCCTATCATATCCCCAAAACATATGTCACCATTCCACCTCCATCATCCTATAAATGTCAAAAGCATGTGACCATACACTTCCCACCATCCACTTTATCTCCACTCCTTCCAACTCCCAATGTCCCTCAATCCACCTTGCCACCATTGCTTTTGACACCTAACATACCTCTCCTTCATAAGTATCCTTACATCCCTACACATGGCCAACAAAAGCACACATCATTTAAGCATCCAGCTTCCAATCATTCCATCCACTCCACCCACCCCATGGGATTCAAAAGCAAAAAGTTTGATGCCTTTATCCATAAAGCTAAAAATCCTACCACAAATCCTAATGGTCTTCATACCTTAGGACATAAAGAATCAAAATCACAGCAACGCTCATTTACACAGCCATCTCCACCCTTACCTGCAAATGAAAAGCCCAAAAGCAAAATGGTTTGGGTTCCTAAGAAAATAGCTAGCAAGTCAAATGAGGCATCCTCATCCACATCTCAGGAATCCCAACCATCTATATCCATCCAAAAGCCTACTTCCATCCAAAACTTCCATTCCTTTCACAAATCCCACAAGCAAAATAAAAGACGAAAAATACTAAATCTATGTGGGTTCCTAAATCACTTCATCAACCATCTCCTAAGCAAACATCTCCATTGCTTCCTACACCACCATATCATCAAAAGCTTCAATGTTTATCATGGTGTGTGCAACCGTTGGTCATGGTTCCTTTCCACTTCACAACTCCTCCACATAACTAAATCTCCCAATCTTACATCCATTATCCTATACATCTTCCTCATCCTGTGCCTATGGTCCATGCTGTTGCATAAGCCTTCCCTCCATATTCTGGATCATAATCCACTATCTACCATTGCCATATCACTTTCATACGATCCCCTACCAACATCTGTGAGAGCACTTGACATCGTCCATACGACAGTATCTATCTAGCGGGACTCTCCCCTTTCAAGGAACTATATGCTCATGTCTTTCCATATCCACCTTCTCCAATCTCAATATTGAAAAAAAAAAAGAAAAAGAAAAAAGTACAGAAAAATCCCTTCATCCAATGGTGAAAACCAAGCAAACAGGCGCATTGGATAAGTACCATGATGAAAACCTGGCAAATCGGCATCATGTGTAAGTTGATCTTCTATGTCACCTACACTTGGGGGCACCTTGTCTCATCAGCATATCAATCTTCTCCTACCAGTTTCCTTTCATACCATTTCCTATCCTATCCTCTATCCGTTGCATGCCTATCATGTCTCGTCCATCCATCCAAACTTCCTTTCCTCTATTATTTGGTCTTGATAAAGATTGGGGGCACAATGTTGACAAATCTTTTAGATGTCTCTTGACATACCTTATCCCTCCAAAACATGCAAATCCTTCATCCTCCTATCATCATAAATATTGCCATGAAGAATCCTAAGTATTCTACCTACAACGGGGCATGTTATACTTATACGACATAGTCCTTGGAGATCACATCCTTGGTTCCTTCTACATATCTATTCCATCAGTCCCATATCTGGTCTTCCTATCCAAGTCCCTACCAAGTCTACAGATCCACCATCATCTATCCTTTAGTCCATCCATGGTCCAAGCCCCGAACTACGCTACCTCTGCGTTGTCATGTAGGCAAGGCCATTATCAATGCACCCCCGAGGCTCCACTTTCCCTATTCGTCCCATGTCTAGTCCTTCTATCTGTTTGAGTCCACTCCACTTTTCCATCCATCCCATGTCTAGTCCCTCTAGCTATCCGTGTCTGCACCTTTCTCTAGACAAGAGCACGCAGCAAAGCACGCTTCTCAAAATAGCAAAAATCATGACGAAAAACATCAACCTATCCAAGGCAAAATAGAGCACCATATTGAAACACTCAAGCTAAATCTCATATCAATTATGGCAAAAAGACACATCTAAATGCAAGAATATTTTGTGTTGGTTAGATTAAGAGTCTTGATTTATGCTATTATGTCTTCCTATGCTACTCAAGGATGCCAAAAGCTAGAGATGCTATGATGGGGGCATAATCTTTTTCTTTGTCTGCTGCTTGTGGATCAAACTTTAGTAGTGTGACGATTTTTGTCTAATGACATGATCGGCAAAAGATCATCGAGGACTCCGAGGTCTAAACATGAAAAGGGGCAATCCTTGTCTGTTGAACAATCCATGTAAGCAATACTCAGGTCATCTCGGTTCAATTATTCCTAGATGCTTGTATTTTCTTACAATATAATAAAGCCCAATGATGAAAGCGCTTCAAAATACTTGCTATCTCAAGATGACAAATATCCACATCTCATATCCATACCGTATCCAATCATATCTGTATCCATATCCATATCCATACCGTATCCAATTGCAAGTCTATCCTTAATCCATATCAATCAAGTCAAATCAATCTTGTCAAATGATCTAATCACAATCAGTGGTCTTGATCCTTGTCCGGTCGTAAACCAACTCGATCAGTTAATCATTCAATGTCTTAGACAGGATGTTATATTGTCGAAACCAGACCCGGAGTCTTATACGACATATTTTCCTGAAACCAGACATCATTGATTCATATCATTGGTTTACCGCTCGACAGGGGTAATACCTTGCTTGTACTTGTGTCATTTGTGCATACTTGCTTACTTGCTTATGTGTCATCTTTTTATCTTGCATTCCATAACATTCATCCCTTTCTTCTGCATTCAACCATTTCATTCCTGTCAACATATCTTATCGTGAGATTGTCCATCTCACGCCTTCTGCCTTCTCCCTGTCCCATCTCCCGAGGGGGCATCCTATCATCACAACCTGTACCAGGGCCAAACTGGGGCATGCATCATTATTAGACTATTTATTCTTTGAAACAACGTGATAAAACACATTGCTTCAAAGAGGGGCAAAATGTAATAGCCTAAAATTGGCACAGGTCGAATTAAGTAAATATTCTGATATTTATCTTAATTCTTATTTTCCTCTGTCAATCAAATAAATATTCAAGGTTTATTTGATTGGTTTATTTAATTGAAATCCCTAAATTCTTCTAATGTCTCAAATCCCAAATCCACCTCACAAAATCCACCTCATCAATCCACCTCATCCTTCCACCTCACCATGTTGCACATACAATTAAATATTCCTAATATTTAATTAGATAAAATCCAAAATTGAATTCTTAATTCAATGTTCCCCATTATCCTCCACTTTGAATTTTTAATTCAATTGTCATAACCCATTGTCCCCCACTCTGAATTTTCAATTCAATTGTCATAGTCCATTATCCTCCACTTTGAATTCTTAATTCAATTGTCATAACTCACTATCCTCCACTCTGAAATTTTAATTCATCCATTATGAATTAAAGATTCACAATTAATGAGGGCCATTGATCTCATCAGGTGATCCTCACCCTCCATTCTATTTTCAGAAAATCTATAAATAGAACCCTCTTCTAAGCCAATTGAGAGAGACTTCTTCTAGCATCCTTACTATGCTCAAACTCCTCTAGGAATCTTCTTCTTCTTCTCTTCTTCTCTTCTCCATACCGTTGTAATGCAGGAATCATATCACATAGCCATTTCCTGCTTGTCATCTTGAGGAATCGAAGCAAGGAAGCAAGCTCCCTGAGGGCCCAACCTTCATCAGTCAAGATCGAGAGAGAATAGGCGACCAATGGAAGCCGCAGGGTAATAGGTTGTAAGTTTCATGCTTTCAGTTATCTATTCTTGTTATTCGCACATTCTATTGTTGTTTGGGTTAAATTGTCTTAATTGATTTTATCTTATTTTCCCATTCACAGATATTATTACAAATGATAAAGTTGTGGGACAACTGATTCACCCCCCCACTCAATTGTCCAACCTAATTCTAACAATTGGTATTAGATCAAGGTTCCTTGAAATAAGCCTAATAACTTGAGGAAAGATCTTGGAAGGAGTTTTCAATGGGTTCACTCGAAGATCAACTTTGGTTGGCCCTGGAAGATCTTGATCATTCCAAAGTAGAAGTAACTAATCTAAAAGATGAGCTTAAGGATGCTGATGATACCATTGAAATGTTAAAAGATAAATTAAAGAAATCTATGGAAAAGAGAAAGGAGCTACTTCTATAGTTATCTAGTTTAACTAAAGAAAATGGCATGAATGAATCCTTGGAATAAAAGACAAAGGAGTGTGAGAAGCTTTCAAAAGCAGTTGCTGTTCTAAAAGTTGAGATGGAATCTGGGGCAACGAGGCTAACCAAAGAAATTGAGCAAAGGAAGAAGACTGAAGAAGACTTGAATCAAAATCTAAAAGAAAGAACTGAAGAATGCTGTAGATTAGATAGAATAGTTGGTCATCTTGAGTCTGACCTACAAGAAGGCAGAGACAATGAAAGAGAACTTGAAAGGCAAATTGTCATTCTTAGAAATGACCTAGAAGTTGCAAATGAATACAAGGAGAAGTTCAAGATAAGCTCAGCTAAACTTGAAGCACTGCTTGAAGGTTAGAAAAAGGCTGATGATAAGCATGGTCTTGGATATGAGAAAGGTAAAAGCTCCAGATCTGGACACAAAAATTTCCAACCAAGGAATGGAAGAAATAGATTTAGAAGACTTCTGGTAAGACAACTTAATGCTCAAAGATATCCATCCTTCAATGGAAATTGTTTCAATTACAATAACTTTGGTCATAGGGATACACAGTGCAGAAGCAAAGTAAATCAAAATGATCCATCCTTCTTCAGTCAATGCTTCAAGTGCAAGAGGTATGGTCACAAATCAAATGAATGCAAAAGTATGATAATGAATTACCCTAACAATAAAGGAAATGGCAATTCTTTCAATGGCTACTGTTTTGCTTGCAATAGATTTGGACACATGGCTAATCAGTGTAGATCAAGAGGAAATCAAGTATATAAGCAAAGAAATGTTGTGTTCTTTAATTGTAATAAATTTGGTCATATTGAAAGATTTTGCAGAAGTAGGATTAATGAAAGAAGAGGTTCGGTAAACAGAAAACTGGCTGAGCAGAGACAAGACAAAGGCAAAGGAAAAATTGATGTGGATGAGATCCAGAATGAAATGAGCAAGACATGGGTCAAGAAAACAATTGTGAACGATAATAATGGGTCTGTACCAGAATCTGGTGCTGATAATTCCTTTGGGAATTGAGTTAGGAGCTCTGGCTCGGGGGGAGTTGCATTGAAAATCAAATTCCCCCAACCAGTAAGTGAATGCCTGAATTTGGCATGAAGGGAAAAGATAATTTGGGTCACTACAAATCATTTGAACTAATTTTCGGAAGAAAAGAAGTGGATTTAATGATTTGTGGAGCAATTAAAAGTCAACTGTGTACAGAAACAGAGCAACTAGATTTGTTAGGGTAGAGCATTTATTACAAAGACAACTTAGGTCTTGCGGAGTATAAAAGGGTTGCTCATTCTTCATTTGAATCACTTTGCATTAGAAGAAAGCAAAAATAAAGGACGTTAATGAGTTCTGATGTGAGAATATTTAAGAGTTGAAGTGCGAAGAGGATTTCCAACCAAAACCCTAACCTGCAGAACAAGGTACTTTTGTTTTCTATGAAATCTCTTAAAATTTCAATCTCTGCAAATGGCTACACCTCTAGTTGTTGATGTAACTGAAAGGCCCCGACCAATATTTAAGAAGCACCCATACAAGTCAGTTGAAGTTGAATCGTTAGGTCCATTTTCTGGTGTCCCATATGGCATATTGCATGTTGAGGATATTAGGGCATACATCCATTGTAGCATTGATGAATTTGGAAGCCTAAAACTCTTGGATTTGTTTAACAACTACCTAAGGGATGATAGCTATAAATTAAATCTAGAATACAAAGCCCTAGAAAGCAAACATTTTTTGCAAGTCATTAAATTTTTGACATTTGATGAGAATGAGTGGGTTCGATATATCTTGAGCTGAATAGATGATGAGTTCATATGGCTATTTAAACCATTCAAGATTACTAAGGACATTATCAAGATTATAACTGGGTTAAATTCAATTGGTGGATTACCCATGTTGAAAGCCGTGAAAAACCAAATTGTTACCAATGCAACCGGTATGAAGTTTGACAAGAGAGAAATGACCATTAATGACATTATAGAACCAGATGTCAAGTTTGCATCTATGGTGATTGGCTACAAAGTCTACCACTCTAGTAGAGAAAATTTTGTCTCTAGAACTGCATATAGGAGAATGCTGATTATGACATATGTGAGCTGCTACAAAATCAATTGATTGAGAATCTGAGCACAATAAAGAAAGATAAGAAAAATAACTTCAAGTATGGTTCCTTGATTATATGTTTGTTCTTCTATTTTATGAATGAAGTGCCTGGGGTTCAAGGTGTGCACTGGACAAATGACACACTAGTTGCATGGCAAATAAGAGATCATCTACTTAGCCTTGGTGATTCCCAAGCTCAGAAGAAAGCCATTTGGGGTTACTTCTGTTGGTATTTTTCCCAGACTGGATGCTTGTTCCCAGTTATCCCTACAAGGTAGCCATCATTGATCAATAGGATTCCCGGGCCAGGGGCCAACAGTACAGGAGATAGACTCTATGAATATCTCCTCCTCTTCTTTAGGCTCTACAGAACCGAGGGGGGTATTCCCTATTCAACATCCATGAAATGCTTCTATGGATTAGCTAGGATGTTGATGCAAAGCAGATAAATCCCCCTTTATGTAGACCAAAACTGTGAAATAAGTACAAAGGGGCTAGCTTTGGGCCTATGTTTAGTTGTGAGATAGAGGATTTTGGTCCTAAACTACTTCTAATGTCCTATGGATTTGGATTTGAAGTTTGAGTTTGATTTGGTGTTTGGATGCAAAACTAGGACCTTGAGTGTAACATCGATACAAGACTAGACTGGTGCCTATCTGGGGCTCGGAGTCAGTAGACATACACATGTGAATGTACACATAAACTTAGACCAAAGGCTGGGTTTCGAGGGTATTGTTTAGTATCTGCCTTACAGATACTTCCCAAAATTTAGTATTTAGTTATCTTTGCTTAGAAACATCCTTACTGCAGTATATTCTTCCCAACACTTATTCTAAAACATTTAATCTACTCCTTGAGTAGAGGTAAAAGGTCAAGCTTTCAATACAGGTAACTTATATTCTAGAATCTTAGACACCCCTTAGTTGTTTAGATTCAGAAGAACACACCCAATTTGGAGACAGATAACAGAACACATGCAATACAACATTATTCATTTAAATCTACATGAAACCAGTAAATTTATGCATGAAACATACAACATGAGACTCATAAACTCACAAGACATCCAGAACAAGGCCACCAATGAAATTGTATCTTATTACAACACCAAAATTCATCCAGGTTTCAACAACAGCAAATGAGTAGCACAGCCTGCTATATAAAACAAGAAAGTGTACTCAACATCAATTACATGGCATTTCAAAATTTGCCAGATATAGTGCCTCATGAGAAATGGTGCTCAACACATTGAATGTAGTAGGCATAAGAGAAGGCAGGGAGTAGTTGGACTTGAGCCCTGTGCCGCCACCTGGGGATTTTCAACTTCAATCACATAGTTGATCTGTCCATGCCTTCGCCCATACCTCTGTAACATCCGCCATTAATGGCATACCAACCCGCGACCTTAGGAATGCAGTCAACTGTGCTTTTTGCAATTTTCCCACCAAAATACAGATGCATGCACAAAGAAAACCCCCCATTTGAACAGGACCATTGATTTATCTCCACCTACCAAGATCTGCGGCTTAAGATTGAACGGGTAAGCTGCTGACCAATCGGATCATGCCACGCGGGCATATCCTGCTGACCGCTGACTTTTCAAATTATGTGAGAACCATTTATCCCACATTCACCCCGCAGTGACCTCTCTAATACTTTATAAGAAGGACCACACTGAAAGACAATAGTTGGTGATTTTGCTCCCAACGACGCCAGTTTAGACCTCATCAAGGTATCTCCAGCTGTCGGAGAAACACTCCTCATCCGCACTGATATTGCATGTCATACTAATGATCCTGCTGCATGATACCCCGATATGCAATATCACCCTGACACGAAATATCACCCCGATAAGAAAAATCACCCGGACATTAGCGAACCTCCTGCTGAGCTCACCCGATATTCAATATCACCGTGATGTGAAATATCACCCCGACATCAGTGAACTGCCATGCCAAAGACCATATGGTGCATCCTATCGAACTTAGATGATGTCATCGCCATGTTGCAAAATCAGGGTGATCTTCGTAAGATGATTGATATTTAGAAATATGACCCCTCCTTTCAGAATATCAGGCTGGACTGAAAATTTGGAATATGACCCATCGGACTTAGATGACATCATTGTCATGTTGGCACAGGGTGATATTCGGTGGCAAGTGTGATATTCGTAAGATGACTGATATTTGGAAATATGACCCCCCGCAAGATGCATGAAATTGTTAGACAGGCGGATATCGACCCAGATGTAAAATTGATGTCCGCACCTTGCGGACCAAGTGATCATGAGGTGATAACACAATATCAGGGTGATATTTCCCCATCAGGGTGATCCTCCGTAAGATGATTGATAATTGAAATATGACCCCCCTCTGCAGAATATCAAGCCTGACCAAAAATTTGACTTAGCAAAACTTTTTTCTTGAAACCTGAAAGTTCATGTGGGCACCACCATTGGCTCTGACTGGGGACGTGTAGGCACAAGGTTGCAGTGAGAACCAGATCACCTCCAAGCAGACCAGGCAAAATACAAAAAGGTAAAACACCAAATATATAGAGCATTTACAGACAATTTACACATCATTTACAATGTGCACAAAAGATAATCACTTATGAAAAATAAAGCTTAAGGAATTGACCAGGCACTGGCAATTCCAGCATTTTACCATTTAGGGCCTGCAGAAAGTAGGAGACTTCTCCATGAGTATTGCTCATTTGGTATGGGCCCATCCATAAGGGCTCAAATTTACCATGCTTGCCCTTATCCTGGCTCCTTGCATTCCAAACAAGGACTAGATCATCCATCTAAAATTTTCTTTCTATAGCCCTTTTATCAAATAGATATTTCACTTCCTGCTGTTTCTTGACATTTGTCTTGTGTGCCTCCCTTCTGACTTCATCTAATGCAATCAGTTGGTTTATCCTTTTAGTCATTTAATCCTCAATCTCTTTATCATTTTCTTGTATGAATCTATAGATTGGCAAGATATTATTTATAGGCAACTTGGCTGCTGCACCATATACTAGCTCAAAAGATGACCTTCCAATTGATTTCTTCACTGTTATCTAGTCAACCCATAGTGCTATCTTCAGCTTTGAATCCCATGCCTTTTTTTTCTTGCCTACCATCCTTTTGGTGATTTTCATGAGGCTTTTATTACTTGAATCTACTTGACCATTTCCCTATGGATGATATGATGATGCATATGACAAATTAATCCCATATTTGTTGCAAAAATCAACAAATTCACCAGATCTGAAGCACATGGCATTATCTGTGACCACTTTGACTGGCACTCCAAATCTAATGACAATATGTTCCAAAACAAAATCCATCACCACCCTGCTTGTAGCTTTCTTAGTTGGAATGGCTCCAATCCATTTGGTGAAATAGTTAGTAGCAACCAAGATCCAACTATGTCCTCCACTTAATTTTTCTAAAATTTCACCTATAAAATCAATTCCCCATTGCTAAAATGGAGCTTCCATAGTTACAATTCTAAGGGGTAATGCACCTTCATACTTTAGCTTTCCTGAGAACCTTTGACAAGGATCACATTTTCTTACCATCTTTTGTGCATCTGAGAAAAGAGTTGGCCACCAATAGCCTGCTCTAAGAATTTTGTGGGCTGTTGTCTAGGTGGTATAGTGTCCACCACACACTCCTTTGTGCATGTCATTTAAAACATTCTTAGCCTCATTTTCATCTATACACCTAAGTAGTACACCATCAAGATTCTTCCAATATAACTCTCCTTGAATAATGATGTACCTAATTGCATGTAGCTTCAAGGTCCTTTTCTGACTATCATTGAGATGGGAAGGACAATTCAAATTCTACAAATAATATATAATATCCTTGTACTAGTTAGATTCTAACATATTTACAATTTCATCTTGAACTACATTTATTTGGCATGCTTCTAGATTTGACTGCGTCATCATTTTAGCCAAACCTTGTCCCCTTACCAATTTTGTGATCTATATCTCTATGTTGAATTCCTGTAATTTATTTATCCACCTGCATCTTATTCATGTTACCTCCTGTTGAGTAAAAATATCCTTGACTGCTGCATGGGGCACATATGCAACTATTTGAGATCCTACTAGATACGGCCTAAAACTCTTGATTGCTCTAACTAGTGCATATGCCTGCTTCTCCATGATATCATACTTTAATTCAGCAGCTTGCAATGACATGCTAAAGAAAGCAATAGGCTGTTCAAAACCCTCTTCATTCTTCTGTAACAAGCATGCAGCAACAGTATGGAAAGAAGCAAATGAGAACAACTGAAATGGCTTGGAAAAATTAGGAGATTTTAGCATAGGAGCCATCTTTATAGCCTGTTTGATGCTCTGAAAGGACTTAGTTGCTTCATCCTCCCATTTGATAGTTGTACCCTTCTTCAACATTTTAGAAATATCCTTTGTGATTTCTGCAAAGTTGGGGATGAATCTTCTAACAAAGTTAATTTGTCCAAAGAAGGACTGAACACCTTTCACTGCTTGGGGAACTTGAATCCTATCAATTGCAGCAACTCTTTCAGGATCAATCTTGACTCCATCCTTGGAGACAATGTGTCCCAATAATTTTCCTTCCACTACCCCAAAAGCACATTTCTTTGGGTTGAGTGAAATGCCATATTCCAGTGCTCTAATAAAAAATTGTTCTAGGTGCATATAGTGCTGCTCCTCCTTTTTTGAATAGGCAGCTAGATCATCCTGATATACAACCAGAATTGACTCAATCAATCTTGCAAAAGCAACATCCATAGCCCTCTGAAATGTAGCACCTGCATTTGTCAGTCCAAATGGCATTCTCACATATACATAGGTCCCCCATGGAGTGGTGAAGGCAATCTTGAATTGTTCAAACTCTTTCACCTTCACCTTATTGTATCCTAAAAATCCATCCATCATGGATAGAAGCTCACAACCAGTTACCTTCTGTAGCATAGCCTCCATGTTAGGTAGTGGATAATTGTCCTTTAAGGAGGATACATTTAGATTCCTAAAGTCAACACAAAGCCTTATATCACCATTCTTTTTTCTTACTGGAACAAGATTAGATACCCAAGTTGAATGTCTGATAGGCACAATTATTCCAGCCTTCCTAAGCTTCATGAGTTCTTCTTGCATTTTTGGAGCCAAAGTTGGGTTGATAGGTCATTGTTTTTGTCTGAATGGCTTAGCTCTAGGTTTCAAAGGGATTTCACGTTGGAATAAGTCTTCTCCATAAGCTTTCAGGTCCTCATATGACCAAGAAAAGACATGCTTGTATCTTCTCAACAATGCAATCAGCATGTTCCTGATGTGTGGTTTAAGCTGTCTGCCAATATATACCTTCTTGGGGGCATGAGATGTCCCCAAGTTTATCTCCTCCAAGTCATCCTTGTTTGTGGGAGATATCTTTGTAACAAACTGATCTCTATTGTCAAATGCTCTTTCTAAAGCAACTAACCCTCTGGGGATTTTATTTGTCTTCAGCTGAATTACTTCCTTCCCCATAAGAGTTTCTTTTTTATCCACAATCTCTACAAAATTCTGGAAATCAATCTCTTGATTCTCATATTCATCTATGCAGTGTAGGAATCTCAATAAATCTTTATCATCATCAAATACTTGCCAACTGCATATATTTTCTGGTACTGCAGGTCTAATCTTAACCTCAACATTTGTAACATCAGACAGAGTAATATCATTTGGCCTTATGACCACATTAGCTAAAAAATCTGCCATGACATTTTTTGACCTTTCTATCCAGTTTATTGAAAATGCATCAAACAATTCAATTGTCTCCCAAACAACATGCTTATATTGTTTTAACCTTTTATTCTTTGAAGCATACTTATCTCTAACCTGGGAAACAATTAACTCTGAATCCCCAAATACTTTGAGTATCCTGATCCCATGCTTTAGAGCAACATTCAATCCTAGTAACAAAGCTTCATACTCTGCAATATTATTTGTGCAGGCAAATTTTAACAAGAAAGAGAACTTTAGAAGCTTACCAGCTGGAGACAAAAACACAACTCCAACACTAGAGCCTTCCTTTGCACAAGCTCCATCAAAATACATGGTCCACAGACCCTATTGGTCCAGCTCTTGAATGCAGATATCTTTCTCTTTGTTTCCTTGATCATCTGAGACAACTCTAAAGTTTTTACAGTCAGTGTCCACAAAATAGATGTGCTCCTCTGAATCCTAATCTTCAACTGTCTCTTGTGACCTTTCTTCTCTGATCAATTTGACATCTTTGCTGTCCATTGGGATCATGGCATATGATAGGTCTAGTTGCATACTTCCACCAATCAATACTGCCCATCTTCTTGACAATAGCATACCATATTGTGGCTTAATGTCAACTACTGTTATGTTCATTTTGTAGGTCTTTTCTGGATATGCTGCCAGTCTGAAATCCACATCCTTCATGATTCCAATAATTGGTACCTCCCTAGCATCCATTGCATAGCATTTTCCACATGCCTTATCTATCTTCAATCTAGCTTGTTGCATGATAGCCAAAGGCATAATATTTGTCGATGCTCCTGAATCAAGCATACAATTCCTGATTGTTTTTCCATTAATAATAAGGGAGACATGAAATGACTCAACCTGTGAAGGGCATTTTGTCATGGTCACCCCCAGATAAACCCCAGGAACCTCATCTTCTTTAGTATACAAGGCTTGTTTCTTACCTTGACCTTCAACATTTTTCTCAGCCTGACAAGCTACCCCTGAGATTAAAGACAAAGCCTTATTCCTGAATTCTTCAACCTTCATCAACTCCATCAATGGAACAGAGACCTTTATCTAGGACAAGACTTGAGTTATGTCAAAAGGGGCATAGTTTTGTATAACAGTTGTAACCTGATCCATGGCTTTATTTTTCTCCTGGGATGATCCAGCTTTAGTTTTCATGGCCCCTTGACTGTCATCCTTGACCTGAGCATTCTTGCTTTGATTTTTATTTTGGGGTACTCTATTTTTTGGTCTTTGAGAATCATGACCTATTTTTTGCTTAAAATTCTGCTTATTATTGCTCCATTGTTTCTTTTGTGATTCAACCTCTTTATGACTATACACTAGTTGGCTCACAAAAGTGTTCTCTAGTTGATGTGGATCGCTTACCTGAGCCTTACCTCTGAGGTTATAATTGCTCTTGACTTGGGCCACTGCCGCAACTATGAAAGCTCTAATCTCTTCATCAGAAGGCCTTCTCAAATTATTCAAAAAAATATGCGAGTCCTGAGCATACACATAATTATCCTCCTCATCCTCATCATGGGAGACCTGCTGGCAAATTTGAGTTCCATAATTTGTGCTTTCATCTGCATCATAGGAAGATCACTCCCTCTTTATGGATAACATATTGACATTATCATCCCCCATACAATGTGGCTCATTGCATTCATCACAAGCAATAGCATTATTATACAGAGACTGAGCAATCATACATTGAGACTGTGAGTGAGGCATCTGACATATTATGCACCATGGGGTGTCATCAACAACATTTACAGTCTTCTTCAAAGGATTAGGAGTCTCGTTTGCATTCTGAGCTCTTTGATTTGTATTTCTATGTGGGAGGATGGGTTTACCATTATGCCAATTAGTGTTATAAGGCATATCATGTAATGATGGTCTTTTTTCCTGTCTTTGGTAAACCCGCCTGTCAGGACCTATTCCCTTTTCATTTTTAGCAAGTCTATAGCTTAAGTCCTTAACAACAGTTGTCAATTTATCTAATTTATCCTCAGAAGTAGATGCATTACCTTGAGTACCTTGAGGCTTATTTGGATTTTGCAAAATCTTCACATCATCCCTTCTATTTGTTTTACCAAATATTTTCCTATTATTTTCAATATTTGTTGCAATCCTGAAAGCATCCCTGAGGCTAGTAGGGCCCTTATCTCTTAGTCCATAGGCCGTTTTGGCATCAAAAGCATTTATGTACAACACTATGCACATTGGCTCTTTAGGTCTCATGTGAGGTGGCCATTTGTTCAATACCTTAGTGAATCTAGCATTGAAATCAGCAACCTATTCATTTAATCCCTTGGTGATACTAGTGAATTCATTTAAAAAGCTTGGGCCAGTCTTGTCACCATATTGTTCTTTGAATATCCTCCTGAAGTCATCCCATGAAGAGATACTTCTGTCAGGCAGACCTTTATACCATTCCCTAGCTTCATTAACCAAGGATTGCATAAACAACTTCATAAACACATCTTCATGCTCCACCTCAAAGTTGTCCATGACATTCTGAAAGGATTTAAAATGATCCTCACCTGAGACAGTGTTGTTTCCTGAAAACTTTGGCACCTATAGCCTCACATGCTTGTCAATGGGATTAGGGTAACCAGGAATGCCATCAAAGACAAGCTGCCTGAATCTGTCCAACTGCATAGGTTGTCTACCAAACTGATTTGCATTTGCATTCCTGTTAGCATTTTGATTTCTAATATTATTTAGTTGTACCCTAACATTATTTGTATCTTGTCTTTGATCATTCTGCTGATACTAGACCTCATTTCTTTGCTGATTTCTTAACACATTTGCATTATCAAGGGTGGGGACTGCATCATGCTGAGCAGTTCTTAGAGCTTGCACTTTTTGTCTCATATCATCTCTGATTTTCAAGGCCTACAAATACTCAAATTTAGCCCTCAGGCTCTTGATCTCTTCAGCCAATTGTTCATCTTTTGGCATAGAAGTGGATGGTCCCTCTCTATTTTGGTCATCATCATCATCCCTCAAGGATTCAGTCTCTTCAAATCTATTAGGGGGATCTAAGAAAGGGCGTTCTTGAAACACCTCTGATCTCATTCTTAATCCACCACCCTGTTGTCTCTCATATACACCTTAAATATCAGCCTCTGCATTTGAAAAATAAGGAGCCTACTGTTTTGAAGATCTTGGATTATTTTGATTGTTATCATGGTGTCTGGGGTTGGGAGAACCATCTTGACTGGCTTGAACAGTCTCTTTTCTCCTATACATCATTTTTTTGGGCAATTCTTCAAATAGAGGATTACGTAGGGATCTTCTCCCTTGCATACAAATTTCTATTTTATCGGTTGGGAGATTGGTTTAGAGTCGCCACCTACAACTAGGAATTATTTTCTTCTAAAATCAGGGTTCTCATACAAAGCAAGTCCCCAGCAGAGTCGCCAAATCTGTTGGTATTTTTCCCAGACTGGATGCTTGCTCCCAGTTATCCCTACAAGGTAGCCATCATTGATCAATAGGATTCCCGAGCCAGGGGCCAATAGTATAGGAGATAGACTCTATGAATATCTCCTATTCTTTAGGCTTTGCAGAACCAAGGGGGGTATTCCCTATTCAACATCCATGAAATGCTTCTATGGATTAGCTGGGATGTTGATGCAAAGTAGATAAATCCTCCTTTATGTAGACCAAAACTGTGAAATAAGTGCAAAGGGGCTAGCTTTGGGCCTATGTTCAGTTGTGAGACAGAGGATTTTGGTCCTAAACTACTTCTAATGTCCTATGGATTTGGATTTGATGTTTGAGTTTGATTTGGTGTTTGGATGCAAAACTAGGACCTTGAGTGTAACCTCAATACAAGACTAGACTGGTGCCTATCTAGGGCTCGGAGTCAGTAGACATACACATGTGAATGTACACATAAACTTGGACTAAAGGCTAGGTTTCGAGGGGATTGTTTAGTATCTGCCTTACAGATACTTCCCAAAATTTAGTATTTAGTTATCTCTGCTTAGAAACATCCTTACTGTAGTATATTCTTCCCAACACTTAACCTAAAACATTTAATCTGCTCCTTGAGCAGAGGTAAAAAGTCAAGCATTCAATATAGGTAACTTATATTCTAGAATCTTAGACACCCCTTAGCTGTTTAGATTTAGAAGAAGAACACCCCCAATTTGGAGACAGATAATAGAACACATGCAATATAACATTACTCATTTAAATCAACATGAAACCAGTAAATTTATGCATGAAACATACAATATGAGACTCATAAACTCACAAGACATCCAGAATAGGGCCACCAATGAAATTGTATCTTATTACAGCACCAAAATTCATCCAGTTTTCAACAACAACAAATGAGTAACACAACCTGCTATATACAACAAGAAAGTGTACTCAACATTAATTACATGGCATTTCAAAATTTGCCAGATATAGTGCATCATGAGAAATGACGCTCAACACATTGAATGTAGCAGGCAGAAGAGAAGGCAAGGAGTAGTTGGACTCGAGCCCTACGCCACCACCTGGGGATTTTCAACTTCAATCAGGTAGTTGATCCGTCCATGCCTTCGCCCATACCTCTGTAACATCAGCCATTAATGGCATACCAACCCGCGACCTTGGGAATGCAATAGACTGTGCATTTTGCAATTTTCCCGCCAAGATACAAATGCATGCACAAAGAAAACCCTCCGTTTGAACAGAACCATCGATTTATCTCCACCTACCAAGATCTGTGGCTTAAGATTGAATGGGTAAGCTGCTGACCAATCGGATCATGCCACGTGGGCATATCCTGCTGACCGCTGACTTTTCAAATTATGTGAGAACCATTTATCCCACATTCACCTCGAAGTGACCTCTCCAATACTTTATAAGTAGGACCACACCGAAAGACAATAGTTGGTGATTTTTCTCTCGATGACGCCAGTTTAGACCTCATCAGGGTATCTCCAGCTGTTGGAGAAACACTTCTCATCCACACCGATATTGCATGTCATACTGATGATCCTCCTGCATGATACCTTGATATGCAATATCACCCTGACACGAAATATCACCCCAATAAGAAAAATCACCCTGACATCAGCGAACCTCCTATTGAGCTCACCTAATATTCAATATCACACCGATGTGAAATATCACCTCGACATCAGTGAACTGTCATGCCGAAGACCATATGGTGCATCCTATCGAAGTTAGATGACGTCATCATCATGTTGCAACATCAGGGTGATCTTCGTAAGATGACTAATATTTAGAAATATGACCCCATCCTTTCAGAATATTAGGCTGGACTGAAAATTTGGAATATGATCCCCTCGGACTTAGATGATGTCATCGTCATGTTGGCATAGGGTGATATTCGGCGGCAAGGGTGATATTTGTAAGATGATTGATATTTGGAAATATGACCCCCCGCAAGATGTATGAAATTGTTAGACAGGTGGATATCGACCCAGATGTAAAATTGATGTCCGTACCTTGCGGATCAAGTGATCATGAGGTGATAACGCAATATCAGGGTGATATTTCCCATCAGGGTGATCCTCCGTAAGATGACTGATAATTGAAATATGATCCCCCTATGCGGAATATCAGGCCCGACCGAAAATTTGACTTAGCAAAACTTTTTTCTTGAAACCTGAAAGTTCATGTGGGCACCACCAACTTCAAAAACTTTCAAAGTATGATGCATGCAAGAGAGAGAATCCCTAAGTTAGTTGTGGAGAAATATGAAAATGAAATATACTTTATGGTTGACATTGATCAATGCCTAATGGAGGCTATGGAACCTAGAACCATATGGATTATGCCAATGGGCTATGAGGGTGATGAGAAAGTTTTGGAAATGTATCCTCAACATCTCCTGAGCAAATCTATTGACACATTTGTGGAAAGGTTTGGAACATATAAGGAGCTAAGTCTAAAATTGCATGTGAAGCTTAGACAACTAGAGACCAAAAGGAAAGTGTAGAAGCAAGTTGAAAAGTATGCTGAGAGCATTGGACTAACCAAGGAAGCAGTGAAGCAAAATAGAGAAAGAATTGAAAAGGCTGAAAAGGAAAGGCAGGACAAGAAAAAAGAAGATGCTCTAGTGGAACCATCCTCTACTTCAAGGACTATTAGGAGCTTTGCTGTTGCTTTTGTTCCCCCAAAACTTGCAAAACTAGAAGACATACCATCCGGTTAAGGAAGTAAGAGAAAGAAAACAAAGGCCTCAAGAACGTATGTGAGCATAAAAGATGATGAGGAGATAGAGACAAATAAATAAATTAAAGAGATAAAATCTAAGAAAGCCAAGACTTTAAAGGCTTCTGAGGACCATCCTTTCGGAAGCAAAAAGAGAAGTAAAAAGCAAGAAACTGGTAAGGTTGCTATGATAGTTAATGAAATTGTAAAAAGAATTACTATTCATGGAAATCTAAGGCCTATCAAAGATTATTATGATAATTTTGATCAAGCAAATAAGAAAATTTTGGAAGATGCCACCATCATGTACTTGAATAAATTCAATAGAGCTCTACTGGAAATTTTACAATAACTTCCTAAAAGTTTAAGGAAAATACTGGAGATGAGGAAGGAAGCAGCCAAGGCTAAAGATCTAGAACTCATAGAATATGTCTGCTCCACTTTGTGTCCATTAATGTCCAAAAAGGAAGCAGATAAAATACTCAAAAAGGTAAAAGATGATTTCAGAAGCAAGGTAAGGATGAACAAGCTAATGCTTGGGGAAACTGAGGAAATTGCAAAAGAAAGAGAGGAAATTTTGAGGAAGACCATGGATAAAGATAAATATTATGTTGTCTCTGAGGAACAAGTTGAGGAAGGTAATCCTACATTTCCAGAACTAGAAACCTCAAAAGAAGAAATTGGAAAAGAAAATGATGACCAAGATGATACTCTAGATCCTCTGGAGCAAACCTATGAGGAGACAAATGGTGGGATTGATTCATCAATTACAATTGTTGAAAAAGTAAATGTTAGTAAGCAACAAACTGAAGTTGATGACTCCTTTATTCTGGAAGAGAAGCAAATAAACAAAGAAGACACAGAGATGGTGGACAAAACTAATGATGTAGGAGATACTCTAACTCCACCTGATCAATCCGGAAAAGAAGATAATATTGCTACTACACAAAGCCCTCCAGAACATGTTGTAAGTGGTGAAGGCAAAGAAAAGATTCCCACTGTAGATAATAAAGAGAAAGGTAAAGCAAAGGAAGGAAAGAAGAAGGTAAGGAAGATAAAATAGAAGAAGATGGTGGAAATGTTGATCCATCTAAACAAATTAGTCCTGATACTAACATTGACAAATCTCAAGGAAAGGAAGGTGGTTCAGGAATTGTGGCAAGAGACACTACAGATGCTGTAAAAAGTCTCTTGAGTAAAGAAATGCTTGAGTTTGATGAACCAGAGCTGTTTCAAGGACTGATCAATCTAGATGCTCTCTCTCCGGTTCAAGTAATGAAGATAGCATCCTTCACACAAGCCAAGGCAAGAGAAAAGATGTTGAGATCTCACATTGAGGACAGGGAGCTACTAGGCCTTACAACCGGAGTATTGGAGAAGATAATGCCAACCTTCCAGAAGAATCCTTTTGAATCTCCTTCTAGAAATCTGAAGAATCTTGTAAGTTCTGTAAGTACACATTTTGAGTCTTTTGAGAAGTTTGTAGAGACTAAAGCCAGAAATAAATTTTTGGATAAGAAATTTAGTGAAATAAAAAACCTAATAGGGTATGATAGGATAATACTTGGTATCAGTATAAAGAGTATTCAAAATGCTCTAAGTGATGGAGGTGATATATACAAATTTTGTCTGTCCTAGCCCAAAGTCAGTGAGGATATTGAGAAGAAGATAAAGAAGCAAGAACAAAAATTGTCAAATCTATCTCAAAATTTTGATCCTTTAACAGTTTCTCCTATAAGTCAAGAATGTCAAGTAATCAACTTGATCGATGAAATAAAGAGCCTTGTTGAAAAAGGCAATATTGTGAAGAGAATGTGTGAGCTCTAGGGATTGATTGCCCCCAAGTTAGAAACAATGTTTAATGCACTATCAGAAGCTCAAACTGCAATTCAGACAAGTGATCCTTCAGATTTGACAAAGGCAAAAGCATACATATTTCTACTGAGTGGACACATCTCAATTTTGGATGGCATAAAATGAAGTTGGGCCTCTAAACTTGAGAAATTGAAAAGTAGTTTTGCAGATATTCTCAAGTTCATGTAAATATAACTTAATGATTGGGTGTACATATGCGGCATTGTATACAGAAATTTTGATTTTTGGCTTGCGGACCCCATCCTTTACCATTGATGTCAAAGGGAGAGTGAAGAATAGTGAAAAATGAGGAATCTAGCAAAGGGGGAACTCTGGAATCAGTGGAGAACATAAGAGTATAGAGTAAGGGGGAGTAACACTTAGTCATTTTTCACTAAGTGTTGTCATCAATGCCAGAGGGGGAGATTGTTGGCAAGAGACACTACTTTGCATGACAGGTGTTGTCATTAATGGTGACTAAGACTATTCCACTCATCCACATAACATAATATGTTCATACCGGAAGTCAGAATCAGAATTTATCTAAGTCTGGGTAGCCAGAGATAGAGCATGTGATAGGGTCCGATATCTTGGTTTGGATCTCTCCGATGGTAAATCAGAGTATGCTGTAGATCTGAAGGAGTCATAAGGATTGTCAGGGCAATCTAAATCTAGAATTTTAACTTCCGGTGATGAAGGATTCAAAAGTTATTTGCATCTGAGTATGGGGTTATAGTTTGACAGTGCAGACAAGAGAAGAACAAGCTGACCTTGTAATTGACCTTGGTTCTGGATAAATATAAGTTGTCAGGTGGACGATTTGTGATGATCAATGATAGTGGCTGACATGATTGATGATTTGCGAATGATAGTTTTGGTTCGCGCTACAAGTTATGCATGGATTTAGCCAACAGAGCAGAGTCTTCAACAAAGTTCTAAGTGTTCTTAAAGCCATCTGAAAAGTGATTGAATATCATGATGCGGATAATATAGCTGATGGATTTAAGTGATTTGTGTGTGTGAGTTGTGACTATGGAACAAGTGCAAAAAGGGCAGAGATCTAAGGTTTAGATGTTAGTAGAATAGTAAATAGGGCAGAGTGAGGATGAAGTGTATCAAGTCAATATTATGTGCTTAACTGAAATTGAATCCTTGCATTGGTAGATGCTAATTATCAGTTCAACCTCATTGTAATCTTGTTTTTGTAGGCAGTGAGCCTTCTTTTGAGCAGTGAGCTCTGGGCAGTGAGCCCGAATGCATGTGCATTCCTAATTGTAATACTTTTAACAAAGTATAATCTTTGTGGGTTAACCCCCACCATGGTTTTTCCCTTAACTGGGTTTCCACATTAAAAATCATCGTGTCATGTGTGTTTATTTATTTCTGCTCATGTGTTGATGATTCATACTTTAAATGTTTAAATCAGTTCTAAGTGATATTGTTACAAATGATAAAGTTGTGGGACAACTGATTCACCCCCCTCTCAGTTGTCTAGCCTAATTCTAACATGGAAGATGTACTTTGATGGTGCATGTAGTAAGGCTAGTAATGGAGTAGGGGTATTATTTATTTTACCAACTAGTAAGACTTTCAAATATGCATTTTTACTAACGTTTGAATGCACCAACAACATAGCAGAATATGAGGCATTGCTCATAGGGTTAAACATTTCTATAAAACATAAAATAAAATTCCTTGCTGTGTATGGGAATTCAGAACTGATTGTCTCTCAAATCAGGGGGAAGTATTCATCTAAAAAGAAGAGATTGAAACACTACAGAAATGCTGTTTGGGATGATATTGATTTATTTGATGCATTTTCTATAAATTGGGTGGACAAATCCAAGAATATAATGGCAGACTTCCTAGCAAACATAGCCCTAAAAAAGGATGATATCACATTGGCAAGCATTACTGAAGTTGAGTTTAAATCCAGACCTGCCATCCCTGACAACATATATAATTGGCAAGTATTTGAAGATAACACCGACTTGATTAAATTCCTACACTGTGTAGATCGGTATGGGGCTCAAGAAATTGATTTTAATGCATTTGTGGAGGAAGTAGATGGAAAGCAAACTATAATTGGCAAGGAAGTTGTGCAGCTCAAGACTAACAAGATTCCTAAGGGACTTGTGGCATTAGAGAGGGCGTTTAATGGAAATGATCGAGCCCTTATGAAACAAACACTAGTAAAAAGGGAAGATGTTGAGGAAATTAACTTGGGCACTGAATTGGCACCAAAAAAGGTATACATTGGGAAAGGATAAGCCCAACAATTAGAAAGATGTTGATTGTGTTATTAAGGAAGTATAAGCATGTCTTTGCTTGGTCTTATGATGACCTCAAGGCATACATAGAAGATTTGTTCCAACATGAAATTCCACTCAAACCTGATGCGAGGCCTTTCAGAAAAAAATAGAGGCCCATTAATCCTACCTTAGAACCTAAAATGCATGAAGAACTTATGAAGCTTAGGGAAGAGGGTATCATCAAGCCTACCAGACATTCATCTTAGGTTTCTAATTTAGTACCTGTCAGAAAGAAAAATGGAGACATAAGGCTCTGTGTAGACTTCCAAAATTTAAATGTATCTTCTCTTAAGGATAACTACCCACTCCCAAACATGGAGGCTTTGTTGCAGAGGGTTGTAGGGTGTAAACTATTATCCATGATGGATGGATTTTTAGGTTATAACCAAGTGAAGGTTAAAGAATCAGAACAATACAAAACAACCTTCACCACACCATGGGGAACATATGTGTATGTCAGGATGCCATTTGGACTTACCAATGCAGGTGCAACTTTCCAGAGAGCCATGGATGTTACTTTTACAGATCTAATTAATGTAATAATGGTGGTATACCAGGATGATCTCACTGCATATTCCAAAAAAGCAGAAGATCATGTTGTACACCTTGAAAAAATATTTGTTAGAGCATCAGAATATGGCATTTCATTGAATCCTAAAAAGTGTCATTTTGTAGTAACATAGGGAAAGTTACTAGGACATATAGTGTCCAAGGATGGAGTTAGGATTGATCCAGAAAGGGTTGAAGCAATAGATAAGATTCCTACTCCTAAGACAGTTAAAGCCATTTAGTCCTTTTTTGGGCAAATTAATTTTGTGAGGAGGTTTATATCAAACTTTGCTGAGATAGTGAATCTAGTATCAAAGATGTTAAAGAAGGGTGCAAAGATTGACTATACAACTGAGACCATAGATGCATTCATATCCATCAAAAGAGCAATTAAAGAAGCCCCGGTCTTAAAATCCCCTGATTTCAATAAACCATTCCTGATCTTTTCATTTGCATCTTATCACACAATTGCAACTGTAATGCTACAAAAAAATGATGAGGGGTAGAACAACCTATTTTGTTCTTTAGAAAAATCCTCCAAAATGTAGAATTAAAATATGACATCATAGAAAAATAGGCATATGCATTAGTAAAAGCTGTCAAAACATTTAGATCATATCTGGTGGGAGAAAAGTAATAGCATATGTACCTAATGCTGTAGTAAAAGATGTGTTTGTACAAACTGAAGTAACTGGGAGGAGATGTAGATGGATCAATAGAATTCAAGAGTTTAACATAGAGATCCAAATCACTAAGTTAGTAAGAGGACAAGGTCTTGCTAAATTAATGGCTGAAACAAATATTGAAGCTGCCCAGATGTGCAATCTGAATAATGAAGATAACATGATTACTAGTATTAAGCACACATCATGGTACACTGATATCATGTATTATCTTAAACATATTAAATGCCCTGAAGGATTTGATGATAACAAAAATAGGACTCTTAAACTACATGCTTCAAAATATGTATTCATGAAATGAGACCTCTATTGGAAAAAGAGGGATGGTGTTCTGTTGTTGTGCTTAGATAAAGACCAAGTAAGGCATGTTTTGAATGAAGTGCATGAAGGAGTGTGTGGAGGGCATTTATGGGTGAAGACTACTATACATAATGTGTTAAAGGTAGGTTAATATTGGCCTAAAGTTTTCAATGATGCCCATGATTACACTAGGAAATGTGAAGCATGCCAGAAGTTTTCTAGAAAATTAAAATATCAAGGGGCATTTCCTTTAAGACCTTTGTAAGTTGAGGCTCCATTCCACCAGTGGGGATTGATTTCATAGGAGAGATTGTAGAAAAATCTAGTGGAGGACATAGGTGGATATTAGTAGCCACATACTACTTCACAAAATGGGTAGAAGCTATACCTACCAAATACACAACTAGTAAGGTTGTAACAAACTTTTTATTAGAAAATATCATCACTAGATTCAGAGTGCCAGCAAGAATTATAACTGATAATGGGATGTGTTTTAGATTAGATGAGTTTAAGGGATTTTGCCAATCCTATGGTATAGTAATCTCATATTCTTCACCATATCATCCACAGGCAAATGAGCAAGATGAATCCAGCAATAAGAGCATCCTAAAGATCATAAAAAGGATGTTGGATAATAACAAAAAGGCCTGGGATTCCAAGTTGAAATTAGCCTTATGGGCAGATAGAATCACTGTGAAGAAGGCCATTGGAAAATCACCTTTTGAACTTGTGTATGGGACTCAATCTAGGTTCCCTTTGCATAATCTATTACTAGTATGTAAGTTCATCTTGCAAGAAGATTTGGATGTTCTTGAACTTATGGAGGAGAGGATGGAAGAGTTAATAGAACTTGATGAGGTTAGGGACCAAGCTTAGCAACACAATAAAATGAAGCAATTACAAATGAAGTACCTATATGACAAAAGAGCTAAAAACATAAAATTTGAAGTAGATGACATAGTTCTCATGTGGAATGCTAGGAGTCAAGACAAAGGGAAGCATGGGAAATTTGAAGCTCTATGGTTAGGACCATTTGTCATTGTTGGGAAAGCTGGTGAAGATTCATATTACCTCTAGAACATGACAGGAGAAGAACAAGAATCGCCAGTACATGGACAGTTCTTAAAAAACTTCTTTTCTTAAAAATCATAAAGAGGAACAAGAATTGCCAGTGCATGGACAATTCTTGACAAACCTCTTAAAATAAACTTTCTATGCATAGTAGTTTAGGATTTCACTCCACTTCCATTTCTCATCCATTCCTAAATTCACTTCAACTTCCATACCAGATAAATAAAACATTTGGTCTGCTTCCCTAGAGACCTAGATTCTTGCTATACCCACAAGGGGTATAAATCCCCAATCAGAGCCGCTGTTAGGACTGGAAAAAACTCACATTTTTCACTAGCCACCACTGACTTATCCTCCACATACCATAGAATTTTGCCACACTTTGATTTTATGATCAATAAAAATTGTCAAAATTTGTGTGACAAGATCCATATTGTAACCTACATGAATCTAATACTCCGTAGCTACCTTTTTTCCCTATTCCTAAATTAGCATTATTAGCCTAACAATGCTTCATCTGTGGAACCCCCATCATAGCCCCACCGATAGCCCGATGAAAAGGGCTCACAACTTAGTATCGGTCTAACAATACCTTATTGGGTTGACTTCTATAGCTTCTTCCCCAATGGACCGATAGAGTTGACAAGAACAAGCTCATCATTGAAACACATAGGCATTGGTGGGATAAATGTTTGCATTCTGCCAATGGCCCGATATAACCATGGATTATCAAATGCATAACATATATCGATGGAATTAAGGTGCATCAGGGTGACAATATCTGGTGTCCCACTGATAGACCTAAGGAAAGTTGTTCATCAGTGGAGATGATGGCTATCGGTGGAAGAATAGCCACTGTCTCGCCGATACGATGACAATGATTATTACTGATTGATGTGATATCTCAAGGCATCATTGAGATATTTAAAATAAATGTTCACCTCTGATGACAAGATTGAAATGGGTGGTGTATTTATGAACCAAATTGAAGTTAGTCACAGCACGAATTGATTAACCAGTTGTTGCAAAATATGAAATATATTCACTAAGGGCAGAAGCAGAAAAGGACTAGAGCTCTTGTGTAGCAGAAAAAATAACAGAAGCAAGACTCAAGTAAGTACATCAATTCCACCTGAGAAAATATATTTTTACAAAGGATTAAGAATTCAAACAATGGAGGAAAATACAAAAAAGCGCAAAGCTAAAAAATAGAAAATTGAAAAGAGACCCCTAAACCAAGACCTGATAGATCAATGCCCTGGGTCAGGGCCGAGACCCAAAAGGAGTGCTCAAATAAATCCTTTAATGGATCGCTGAGTAGACAAACATAAAGGTTTAGGAAATATTTGGACACCAAAACGCAGGTATGAGCTCTTCATGTATCATTACAGAAAACAATTTAGGTTTTCTCCAGTCTGCAACCCATGGAGATTGAACTTGGGGAGACTCATGGTGCCTAATGTGTTCATTAATGTAGAACTAATGAAATCCCTTTCCAACAAATACGACCCCAAGAAAAGAACTATTCAAACATACAGTGGGGTTGAACTGCTTGTTATTTCTAAGGATTTCATTTCTAATGTGTTTCAGTTAGAATGTTCTATGGACTTGCAATTCACAGTCAGAGACCTCTTAACAGAGTATCGTCATATGGATACTAGCTACAAACGATGGAAATTAGCCATGCATAGGCCCAGGAATGAAGAAGGCCAACTTAAGAGATTTTTTGACAGTGAAAACCCTGCTTTTGATGAAAAATTGTTTGAGGAATATTTTTAATACACTTATTATTTAGCTAGTTAGGTTTTAGGAGTAGAGGTTCCACCTCTCATGTCTATTGCCCCAATGGTCTTAGTTGTAGACATATAGAGCAAGGGCACCAGACCATTTGATTATGCTAGTTATTTGGCCAATGCCCTAAATCAAGGGCTTGAAAAGGTTAAAAATAATACTGAATACATTAACTTCAAATGCTATTCCCTGTTGATGCATTTGCTTTTGTATGAGGGATATGGCAGAGGAATCTGTAGTGAAGAATTAAGGATAAGAGATACATTTGAAAATGGAGATGTCAAACCTGTACAAATGTGGACATCATTGTGGGATAGCTGATTTGGCAAGTCTCATTATCTTTATTTTGAAGAGTTTTTTGTAAAACCATTGATGAAGTTGCTGGGAATCCATGTGATCATAACTTATCCCCAGAAGTACAGAGATTTCTAAGACCAAAGGAGAATGACCCAAGAAATAAAGTGAATCATAACTGGGGAGACTTGTATGTTTTCTTTGATTGTACAGTGATTAGGGTCTATGGGTTTGAAGGAACTCCACATTTGCTGCCACAGATAATTTCTGATAGAATTGCCTATTTAGAAATTGTAAGACAATTGGCAAAATCTGATGCTAAACACCTCAAAAGACACAACAAACAATCAATTATACCCAACACCTTATGTTTTGGAGACTTTACAATGGTTACAAGCAAGGGGTATGAGGAAATTGATGCTAAATTAGCACAACCTCCCTCTAGGTAATGAAAGGAAAAAATTTGATACAGAAGGCTTCATCCACACAGTAAGGATATCACAGGGGCTATTAGGGTATGAGCATTTGTTCTTAAATGAGGATGTGATCAGAAACCATGATGAAGCTTCTACCATTGATAGAATGGCTACATATAACAAAATTATCCTCTAACAAGAATTGAGCAACTCATTGGTCATGTGGATGAATTGGTGAAGGATGTGCCTCCATTTGTTTTTGATGCACCTCATGCGACCTATCCAGGAATGTAGGCTGAAGACATAGAGCCTCTAGAGTACATACCTTCACAGCCTACTCCTAAGGTGTGTTTCTCTGTAGATACTGATATGAGTGAAGAAGAGGAGAATGATGAGGAAGATGAATCAGTAAAACAAATAAGTGCTCTTGTGATAGCACAATATGAGCCCTCTCAAGAACACAATATTATAAGATTCAAGGTATCGGATGAATTATCTGATGATGTTAGGGTCATGGCTAGGCAAAAGTTCATTTCTGATTGTGATTTTGTTAAATGTTTTGAGTTTAAATCATTTTTTTATGAATATAAAGACAAGAAAATGAGACAAAAGATGCAGAATGTCACTCTCGAACAAGAGGCTACTGCTTTGGAAGAATTGGAAAGAGAAATAAATAAAGAGATGGAATCTATGACTCCTGAGAGGGGAAGAGAGCTACTTCAAGAAGCTAAAGTATTGCTTCTGTTAGGTTTGGATATTAGTTCTGCAATTGTGTTTGATAGCTTCAGAAAGAGAGTTGACAAAACAATGAATCTGACAGATGAGGCAAGTGACAAAATGTATTCAAGATCTGGGTATAACCTAGACGAGGCCACCTTAGTTATTTGGTCACTATACTCCCAGGATAAAAGACCAGCTATGATTGATAACCCAAACCAAATGTTTGGTCATCTCTTGGTCCAAAGAGGAGGGGATACCGATCCCATGGAGACAACAGAATTAAACATCAATGTGGCAAAATTCACCAAAGCACAAATTGAAAAACTGGTTAAAGAAAATGGCAGACTGAAAAGAGAGCTAGCAAATAAAAAAGAAAGATCATCTTCCTCCTCCACATCAAAGTGGTATCCTGCACAACTTGAAAAGGATAAAAGAGTATTGGATGCATTGAATGATGCAGCTTATTGGAAGACTTGGCATTTGAAATCTTAGGAGAAATGTGAAAAACTAGAGAAAGAGATGAAAACCATCAAATATTATACAATGTCTGAAATGATTAAGGAAAGGTTCAACAAAATGATGACATATGCTGATAAATATTGGAAACTATTCAAGTAGACACACTTAGCAATGGTGGAGCATGAATGATTACAAGGGAGAATGGTTGAAAAGAAAGAGGAGCTCTTAGGCAAGGAAGCTTTGAAAGGACAACTATTGTAAACATTTAACAAGTTGGTAGAATCACATAATGGATATCATGACAGGGTTAAAGAAGAGCTCGAATGCTTTGACTTGTCTCCAACACTTCATAATGACACTAGGAATCACTGAGAATATGATGATTGAAAGGAAGAGCTTGTTGTGCTTCTAACTGTTGCATCACAAGAGATTAATAATGAGGATATGGTTTTACAAAATGCTCATAAGCAGTTAGAAAAGATGATGTATATGGAATATGATATGATAGAGGTGATTGCCAATGTGGACACTTATGCTGAACAAGAGTACATCCATCACCTTTTTGTAATCAATTTGTTTATTAGCCAAATTATACAACAGGACAACCATCAAAATGAAGAGAATCGACTGGCAGCATAATGAGTGCCCCATCGTAAAGAAGAAGCTTTGAACGGATCTTAGGTGGTTACCGCCTTCTGTTTGGAGATTAACAGGTTGGTGTATTCATCTAATGCAGTATTTTGTTTTCAGTTATGTTTAGTTATCAAACAACACGACTTTTGTAACGGGTTTGTAGCTTGTTGCCTCTCATAAATATAAGAGAGACCAGGACCCGAAGAAGGATCATCATATTTTTTATTTAGGTGAGGCATTAGTAAGAAGATAGATTGCACCCATTTCGCCCATCCATCTCATATAAAAAACTATTATTATAATGCATAGTATTCAAAGATAAATATAATGGAGAAGGCTGTGCATAATTATTGATTTGCTTTCAAGTGTTCAACAATTGCGTGGATTCATACTCTCATATGTTATTTGGTTGTCTTCAGAGTGGCTGTTTATGTTATTCAAATTGAGTGTGTAAGTATACATTTAATTTGTCAATACACATTTGTTGTAGTTGTGTGATATTGTGACTGGTTTCTGTGTGTAGAAGAATTCAAATTCCTTTTAAGTAAAACAAGTTTGATAGGTTCCTATTTGGATTAAAATCCTTTTGAATATGTTCTCTTAATTGGTTTCCCTTCACATCTGAATTAAACCCTTTCACAATTTCATAGTAACATAAGGGGATATCACTAGGAATGTCTATGAGGAAAATTGACTATGATAAACTTAAACAAATCAAAAACCAATAACATAAAGAGAACCGATCTAAATAAAAGCCATTACTAATAAATCAATAAAACATGAAAGCTTTTACTGAGATTTGTATTGTTCCCTTTGGATGAATTTAGATTGCTCAATAGTATTGCAAAACCATGGTTGCAACAAGCAAGTAGTGTGCTCAAAGATCAATGTCAAAAGATTGTGAAGTTACTCAATCGATGCGATGTATGCTCAAAGTGCTGTTAAGTATGCCTGATAATAAGTGATCGAACATGAATTGTGAAGGAGATAAGGGGGGTTTATATAGGTTTCAACAGAGATCGATCAATGGTCCAGATAATTCATAAGAATCAACGGAGGAGAACAGTTGAGGAATGTGCAACGAATAAGAAGAAGACAAGTGTCACACAAAAGCTATTTTATTTGAGTTAAACACTTTCTTTTCTAAAGATAAGACATGCTTTTCATAAATTAGAAAGCTTTTTTCTAATTAAGAGAAATTGATAAAAACAAGGTTGAGTGAATAGATAACTCAACTTTAGTTTACTTTTGCATGATTTGAGAGAAATTAAATAATAAAATATTTAATTGTGTGTGCATAGAGAAGAAGACTTATTTTTAGAAGATTTGAAAGATATTTGTAGATAAGAAAACAAATTAAATAAATAGATTTATTTAATTGTTGTGCATGATTTGGAAGAAGAAATAAAATATTTGATTTATCTTATTTTTGGAGAATGAGAGAATTTAAATAAATTTGATTTGATTTATTTAAATTTGGAAGAATGAATTTGATTTAATTAAATAATTAGGAATTATTTAATTGTTTGGATAAGATAGAATTTGTGATGAATTAATTAAATAATGGGATTTATTTAATTAATGGAGACTTGAGATTTGGAAAGAAGATAATGATTTAATTAAATAATATAAATTATTTAATGGAGACTTGAAATTTGAAAGAGGATAATGATTTAATTAAATAATATAAATTATTTAATTAATGGAGACTTAAAATTCGAAAGAGGATAAGATTTAATTAAATAATATAAATTATTTAATTAATGGAGACTTGAAATTTGAAAAATGATAATGATTTAATTAAATAATATAAATTATTTAATTAATGGAAGAATAAGGTTGATTTTGCTGAAATTAATTAAATAAAGGGGATTTATTTAATTAATGTTGAATTTTGAAGTTTTGGAAGAATTTGATGAAATTAATTAAATAATTAGATTATTTAATTAATATTGAAATGCAGGTGATGCTATAGATTAGACGAAATGCAAGTGATTCAAAGACGTGGTCATTTTAGGGTGTCTACATTTTGCCCCTCTTTGATGCAATGCAGTTTACAGCGTTGCTTCAAAGAAATCGATAGTTGAAGACATGATACAATTTTTGATGCCCCAGTGTAGCTAATTGCCCCAGCGTAGCTGGTGTAGGGTGCCCCCTCGAGAAGACAGATAGGGAAGTGACAGAAGAACTGTGTTGATGCTCGACTAGAAGATTTGTTGGAGATAGGCGAGGCTGAATAGAAGAAAGTAGAGATAGAAAAGAACATAAGAGAAAGACTGTTGATTGATCTTTGTTGGAAAACTATGTAAGGCCATGGAAAAATGGATGGTGTAAATGGATGAGCTTGTTGCAATGGTTTCACATTTGTTTATAAAGAGCAATCCTTATTTTTGATATAGCACATGGATAGTTCGCCACCAAGGTATAAAAGACCAAGGTGCAGTAATATCCGAGTGCATGGACGTTGACTCTGCAAGCAAATGGATTGAACTTAGATCCCTTTAGACATAATATGACTTTGTTGGAACATGTGAATAAGCCATAGTCTTGAACATAAAATAAAATTCAATACATGTAAATGCAAGAAGAATTATTAATATGTAAGATGCTAGGTTGTAACACACACAAGATAAATAGAATGCTAAGAAAGATGCTAAAGATCATTCCTCAAACACAACACACAAAAAAACAATGACTATGCCCCCAATTCATACTGCATCACAACATACCAAGATTATAGATAAATCAAGGTAGCCTTGAATAGGTAATGGGTAAAGGAACAAAAGATAAACCATAACACAAATTGACTGAATTACAAAGTAAACATACAGCCAACATATTCTCTTGCCAAAGAGGTTGCTTAGGATAGATTGGATAGGAAAGATAACAGCCTTATCGTAGGAACTCTGTGTCCGTTAAAGGGTGCTATCTACCTAAAAAGACAATGTCTCGCTGCAGGAAATGCCACATGTCGCAGGAGACGCATGTGTTGGTCTCGACAATGGAACACTGCGTAGAAGACAAGCTTGTTGATCTAGGGCTTTGGTTAAGCGATACTTAGCTGATGTTGGCAATCGGTATGCAGGACAGTAGATGACTCTTGAAGGAAGCTGCTTTGCTTCAGGTTTGTTAAGGACCTGTAGACACCCTAAAATGACCGTGTTGTCAAATCACTTGCATTTCATAATCTGTCTAATCACCTGCATTTCAATGTTAATCAAATAGTCTAATTATTTAATTAATTTCACGAAATTCTTCTAAATCACATACTTGAGACATTAATTAAATAAATCCTCTTTATTTAATTAATGAAATTAAATTCCTCTATTATTCTTCCACAATTAAATAATTTTAATTATTTGATTGGATCATTATCCTCTTTTCAAATATCAAATCCATATTAATTAAATAAACCTAATTATTTAATTAATTCAACAAATTCCCTCTTATTTACAATTAAATAATTTACATTATTTAATTAAATCAAAATCATTCTTCCAAAATCATGCACAACAATTAAATAAATTTATTTATTTAATTTGCTTTCAAATCTTCTAAATTAAATAATTCTAATTATTTAATCACTTCTTCCAATAATATATTCTCTAAATTTAAATAAATCAATTATTTATTTAAATTGCTTTTTTCTTCTAAATTTGAGTTATCTCTAAAATAACTCAAGCTTTCTTGCTCATGTAATTAAATATTTCTAATATTTAATAAAGCAAAATATCTTCTTATTCTCATGCAAATCCCTTCTTCTTGTTTTAAATTACTTAACTGATTGTTACATTCTGTTAATTGCTTTAACTTATTCTTCTATTCTTGATAACTCCTCTCATGCAAAAGAAAGCAAGACACATGTCTCCTTATTCATTGCACGTTCGTCAACTTATCTCCTCCGTTGATTCTTCTGAATTATTTGGACCGTTGATCGATCCTCATTGAAATCTATATAAACCCCCCTCATCTCCTTCATTAAGCCTCTCTCTCTTCAATTTTATTCTCAGGCATACTTAACAGCGCTTTGAGCATACAATGATTCGATTGAGCAACCTCACGATCTCTTAACACTGATCTCTTGAGCACACTACTTGCTTGTTGTAGCTATGGTTTCGCAACTTCATTGAGCAATCCACACATCTCCAAAGGGAACAATACAGTTTTTGGTAAGAGCTTTCATTTGTCTTTGATTTTATGGTAACGACTTTTACTTAGATTGGTTCACTTTATGTGATTAGTTTTTGGTTTTATTAGTTTAGATTTAATTGATTTTTCCTCATACACATTCTGGCATGCCCGATGGGACCCACTAATCCCTCTTTTTATTTGAGAAATTGATTTTTTTTGTAAGTTATAGTATGGTACAACGCAAAACTACGCAGAAAATCACTTCTGGAGGTATCCTACAATGCTTCTGGAGGCACTGTGCAGCGCCCTCGGTTGATTATATAGCGCTTCTGGTAACATAGAGAAGCGCTTCTGGTAATACAAAATGACGCTCTTGGTAGTATTGTTAAGTGCTTTCGGCTAATTAGGTTTTCTGACTTCGTTTGGTGTTCACAGGGTTTTTATTCATTGCATATCTTTTGATTTGTCTGACAAGCTATTGTATTTGTCTTTCAAACTATCTTTTGATACTTCCTAAGCTGACTTATTTAGGGGTATTTTCAACATTTGTGTTAACCCATCTATTCACGACACCTTTTTTGAGTTTGGTTGCTTGCAGGATATAGATCTAACGGATATTACTTCTCAGAACAGGGGATCAATCATGAAATCTTATTCAGGTCCAGTTATTTTGGCAAAAACCTAACTTTTTTGATCTAAGATAGGGCAGCGCTTTTGGCTATATTGGATAGCACTCTCGACAGAATAGAACAACGCTTCTGGATTTTATGCTGCGCCTCTGGTAGTATTATACGACGCTTCTGGTCTGCATCACATCGCTTTCAGAAATACAGTGCAGCGCCTTTGGTATGACAGTAACTCGCTTTTGGTCAAAATTGATTTGTTCATTGCTAACTTGTGACTTTTTTGTTGGAACTAATTGACTTGATGCAGCTTCTTATTACTCACATAGAGCAAATAGGTATTTTTAACATGTTCATGCATGACGAGCATTGAAGAAAGCTTGATTTATCTCACTAAGTCTTAGAAACACATTGCATTCTTAAAGGGATAAATGAACAAAATCATTTTTTTGCAATCTAAGTTTTAGGAACATACTACTTTTCTTAAGGGACAATGGACATGAATGCCAAAACACTTCAATTTTCTAAGGGACAATGGACATGGATGCCAAAACACTTCAATTTTATAAGGGACAATGGACATGAATGCCAAACACTTCAATTTCTTAAGGGACAATTGACAACTACAAACGTGTGTGTGCCTAATTTAGTTGCACCTTATTTTTCTTATAACGGGATAATTAAACCTTTGTTTGACGTGCTTGCTTTTACATTTCAGTACTTCCTTTAGAAGGGCCTTCTTTTGGATTGCGCTTCATCCAAAAGGGACGACCCTAAGCGAAGTTTTCCTTTGAACCGCTATATAAGAGGGATAAGGTGAAAGCCAAGTCCTAACTGACGTCAGCCTTACCTTATGGTGCCAATTGAAAAGAGGTGTACTAGCTCTTTGTGGAAGTGATTTCACATTGAGCGAAGTGTTTGATACTCTTAGTAGGATTGGTTAAAGCTTTTAGTAGCTTGTCGCATTGCTCGTAAGGCATTGGTCCCTCAAAATTACTAAGAACCATTCTAGATAGAGACTACCTGACCTACCTCCGAACATTGCGGTAATCATCAGTGCAAGGGGAATCGATTTAATCCCTTAAGATACTCACCATTAGCTCCCTTGAGAAGAGATAGTATTCCCTTGGCCATAAAGTTCTTGTGACCTACTTGAGCTTTCCAAGGGGAGGGTGAGATATCCCTATCTATCGTCTCTCGCAAAGATACAAAATATCTGACACCTTTATGGAATGATATTTTTATCGACGGAGTATTAAGCTGTGAGCTGATCTACTGCAATGAAACCTTGTCTCTAGGGATAAAAAGTGCTTGTTATTGTTTGCAATTGTCTTATACCTGTGGAAACATTGGGCTTGTTTTGAGCCTCTAACATACACTATCTGTTGTGTCAGTCCCTTGTTTTTGCCAACATTGTTTGCTGTGTTTTCTCTTACCAAACAAATCCAATCAGAAACATAAACAATCTATCAAAATTTTGCCTTTTAGAAGCATTAGACACTACTTCAGCGCCCCTGGTATTACAGCATCTCACCTTTGGTAGTACAGTAGATCGCCTTTGGTATAGCAGTACCTCGCCTTTGGTAGCCCAGTCCATCACCTTTGGTATTACAGTAGCACGCTTTTGATTGCACAGTCTTGCACCCTTGGTCAAACAGTATAGCGCCTTTGGTCCAGATACTTGTGCATCAAAAGTTTGTCTTTCTTAAAAGCACAAGCAGAAACCCAGCGTTACCTTTCTTGTCCTAGTGTATTTCATGGTAACCACTAGGCTCCAACAAACTATGAAACCCAAGCAAGTTGTCCATAAGAAGCGCAAGTCACCTCCTCACACATCGCAGTCGGGTCGTCTCAACATTACTCCCAAGGTCACTCCTAGAACACCCGCAAAAAGATCTACCAATTCTCCCAGCATGCCGCACGTCGACTAACCAAGCAATTCCCAAGAAGGTAGGATCCCTTTGGTAAATACACCCCAATACACCACCGGTATGCCTCAGGATTTTATCCCACAATGATATACTATTGGTCAAGTACCATCTCAGGAGGAAAGGGTCCCTTTGGTAAGCATTCCTCACTATACTACAGGCATGCCTCAAGATTTTGTGCCACAAGGTTATACTGTAGATCTAGCCCCATCTCAAGAAGAGCGACACTTTGAAATAGGTCAATCCTCTCAAGAAGATGAGCAAGATCTTGATGAATTCATGCAAGATCCTAGAGCCATTGCCACCATTGACAAAATCCTTAGTGAGAACCAAGATCATTTCTTTTGTTTGCTAGCAGAGCAAGGAGATAAATTACCCAAAGATTTTGATCTATCCAATCTTAGCGAGCCTAGCAACACCCAAGACACCATACAAGCGGTGCAAACCATGTCAACAGTGACCACGCCCTTACCTGAACAGAGCTCGTAGTATAGGAATCCCCTTTATCAAAACCCAACAGAAGAGAGGGCCGTATCACCGCTTCTGACTCCTATGGAGATCTACAAAAACCAACAAGAAACTCTCCAACATCGAGCAGAGTTAGCTAAGCAAGCCACCTTAGCTAGATCGAATACACAACCACCTCCTAAAGTGTCCACACCAATCGCAAGTGGAATTTTGGTTACTCCTTCACGAGTAGGCTTCCCACCAAATTACAATCTGGGGAACAACTATGTAGCCATGCAACAAGGGTCTCAACAACTACCACCTCTTGTATCATCAAACGTTCATGTCTCTCAACCAATTAGAGTCATGCAATCCCAACCACAACATTCTTCTACACTCGTCATCAAGCCACCTCAACCATCGTGAATCACTTCTACCTATGTCCCTCCTCCGCTACATTCATCCTCGCTAAAGTTCTTTCACACATTGCCTAGCCACTCTCAACATTCCCAACATCAAGTTGCCCAAAGCTATGTGCTCCCATCGCAACCTAATCAAACGCACTTTAGCTTTCCTCCACCCAATTCTTTTCTTCAACCATCACAAAGCCAACATTCTTACCTAGCGCCACCTCCACCTCTACCAAATCAAAACCTCCAATTCCAACCCAATCTGAACCAAACGTACAACGCGTATGATCCCAACCAATCTTACGACCCTTATCATACCAATGCGCAAGGCTTACAATACAATCTTCTGTATGGGCAACAATAGCCACTTCTAGGGCAACAGGAGATGTTTCCCACCCCTCCCACGGTGATGGAGCTAAAGATCATGGAGGTTCAACAACAGCTATCTGATCTCACGTTTGGTCACACCAAGAAGACCTTCTCTTTAGAGGAAGTGTCTCCTTATCCTTTTGATCAGTCATTACCAATGATCCCTTTTCCTCAAAATTTCACTATTCCCAAGTTCAATAAATACAAAGGAAAAGGTGACCCAAAAGACCATCTCAGGGAATTCTATCTTGCTTGCTTCGAGGTCTCACATAACGACACGTATCTTATGCATCTCTTTCCTCGTAGTCTTGGAGGTCAAGCAATAGAATGGTTCTCACACTTACCTACGGGCATCAAGTCTTTCAACGAGCTAGCCAAGAAATTTGCCACCCATTTTTCTTACAACGCAGAGCATGAGATTTCCATGATTGATCTATGCAACAATAAACAGAAAAATGGTGAAACTTTCATTTCTTTCCTTCAAAGGTGGAGACAAATGGCTAGCAAATTCCCTTTCAAGATTCTTGAGAAATAACTTGTTAGCATATTTGTGCACAAGCTCAACCAAGAGTTAGGTTTCCATTTGCAAATTCTTAGTGCTACAACCTTCGATGAAATCACATACAAGGGAATCAACATTGAAAAAGCCCTCATTGCTAAGGGTGTGGTCAAAATCTTCAAAGAAACGAAAGACAACACTCCTCATCAACAATCGAACGATAAACCCAAATATTGGAACAAAAACAAAAATGTGGTCAATGATGGTGTGGTTGATTCTAAACATGTCCAAATGTTGCAAACACCGATGCAGCTCTCCAAACCAAGTCAATCTCCACCTCAACAATAGCAACAACAGCGGCAACCGTATCAAAATCAACAACAACGACAACAGGAGTGACCTCAACAAGATTACCCGTTGTGACATCAATTCACTCCCTTGGGAGTGCCTATAGAGTCGGTCCTACAACAGATTTTGCAGAAAGGGCTCATCACCTTACCTGATGCTCCCCCATATGGAGAACCTGTTTACAAAATTGCATGTTACAAAGACAATGAATATTGTGAATTCCATAGGAGCAAGGGGCACAGAACTGCATCGTGCATGAAACTCAAGCATCTAATCCAAAATCTCATTGAAGGCAACCAAATCACTTTTGAAAATGAAACACCAGCTCAACAAATGAACAAAGATCTCGATATGTACAAGGAACCATTCCCTCATCATGGTCCACCTCCTCCTCAGGATAGAGGTAAAGGTATCAATCATGCTTCCACTTCCTTTGATTCCATTGTAGGTCGTTTTGAAGAGAGTCGAGTGTCTACCCTCACAATCAAAGGCAACTCTACGGATTGCGCTATTACAACTCGTCATGGTCGTGTCACCATTCGTAGTCCTACACCTAGTCTACCAATTCAATCTAATTATAATCTTGTGGAACATCTAGGGAGAACACCTGCACAAATCTCTATCTTGGACCTCTTACAATCATCACTTGCACATAGAGTAGTGCTAGAAAAAGCCCTCCAAGAGTCTTCGGTTCCTAACAACATAGCAGTCGTGGATTTCCAAGCTATAGTAGGTAACATTGCTTCACCTTACAACGTGGTCTTCTCTGAGAAGGACCTCCCATCCCATGATCCTTGTCACAATGATGCCCTTCATATTGAGGTTCTCATCCATAAGCGCAAAATCAAATGTATACTCATAGATGGTGGTACTGGTCTCAACATCTGTTCCTTAAAGTTACTTAAGCAATTGGGATACTCTGAGGATCATGTCAACTCTGATCATAGTATTACAATCGAGGGGTATGATGATGTTGAACGCCGCTCAGAGGGTGTTATCCACTTCTATACAACTCGGCCCTGTCATGCTTGAAACCAGCTGCCTTACAACATTATCCTAGGCTGCCCATGGATCCATGCAATGAAAGCTATTCCCTCCACATACCATCAATCACTAAAGTTCCCATACAATGGTACGGAGATAACTATCCTAGGAGACCCCAATCCTTTTGAATTCTGTCGTGTCTTGCAAGGCAGTTATAAGAATTGCAACTAGGTGCCTAACAATGAAAAATCTATTGAATCCCCACTATATATTGACCCTGCAATGCTGACTCCAGCCTCTACAAGTAACCCTAATCCTCTTCCCGAAATCAAAGCTCACATCCGTGATATAGGCTTCGGAACATATGATATCTCAAAATCTTGTTGTGTAGGGCGGATGCCTTTATCTCCAAAATTTTACGGCCAACCACCCATTGCCAAAGTAATTAAAAAATCGGCTATTCCTCCCCCAACATCCTTAACCAAATTCCAATAGGGAAAGTTATTAGAAGAGGAAACTATTGAGGACATTTCTTCCTGGCTCTATAAGGAGAAAGAACCAGTCACAATACCAGTCAAGCAATATGGCAATGGCTTAAGGATAGTAAAAAACATGGGCTATAAAGGCAAAGGTGGCCTTGGGAAACAGAATCAAGGAACTATGGAACCCATTGTTGTGACAAAGAAGCTAGACAAGAAGGGATTAGGATTTGGTAAGAAGATACTGCACGCCTTGGACATCAAGTATATCCTTGACGAGGTAGCTGACACTTTTCCTGCCGATTCGACATCTATAGAGGATATCATCGATGACTCTTCCCTCCACATGACCAATCTATTCATAGAATCCTCCATTTGTATGCCATCCTCCATATCCTTAACCTTCACCACAAACACCCAGAATGTCACACTTGTCTACCCTGAACTTATTGATTAGGACCAACAAGGGTCCCCCGTTATAGATGTATTTCAGAATGACGAAGCTTTAGCTGAGTTCATGGGACTTCAGGAAGGTATCCCTCTTGGCGATCATAAAGTAGGTTTTGTAATGGAACTAGAGCCAACAACTTATTTTGGTGAGAATGCCAAATCCTCCAGTCGCAAAAGTACAAATGAAGAAAGATCTCTAGGTGAAAACCACACTATGGCACCTCCTGATCACAAAATAATAAAAACAAAGGACGTATCCAAAGGTGAAAACCCAACTGTGGCACCTGAGGATGGAGGATTTGACCTTCCCCTACCATCTAAGTACCAAGAGAAATCAGCGCTCTTGGTGGAAGATTCTACAGAGATAAACCTTGGCACATAACAAAATCCAAAGACCACATTCCTAGTAGCATCATTATCTGAAACAGAGCACAAAAATCTTAACAACTTCTTGCAATGAACCATCAACTTTGCATGGACCTATGCAGATATACCAGGGCTGGACCCTAAGCTAGTAGTTCATTATCTCACAGTTGATCCCAAATTGAAACCAGTCAAACAGAAGTTGAGAAACTACACCCACAGATAGCTCTCTTGGTAAAAGTGGAAATACAGAAATTATTAGATGCAAAATTCATACGACCCATTAACTACTCAGATTGGGTCTCAAACATTGTACTAGTGTCTAAACCCAATGGGCGCATTTGCATGTGTAATGATTTTAGAGATCTCAACAAGGCATGTCCCAAAGATGACTTTCCACTACCAAACATTAAGATTAAAGTGGACTTGACAACAGGTCACGAGATGCTTTCTCTCATGGACGGATTCTCGGGCTACAATTAGATACGAATAGCAGAAGAAGATCAACATAAAATAGCATTTACTTGCCCTTGGGGTAACTATTGTTGCTGTGTCATGCCATTTGGTCTGAAGAATGTAGGAGCAACCTATCAGAGAGCAATGACAGTGATATTCCATGATCTTTTTCATCACATCATGGAGGACTATGTGGATGATGTACTGGCTAAATCTTCTAGGGCAGATCACATACAGGTTCTAGGATAGATCTTCGACAGGCTTGAAAAATACCAAGTAAGACTCAATCCAAAGAAGTGTGTATTTGGTGTAACATTAGGGAAGCTATTGGGATACATTGTATCTCGTAGAGGCATCAAAGTAGATCCAGTGAAAGTAAAGGCTATAGTGGAGATGCCTCCACCAAAGAACCTTAAAGCATTAAGGAGCCTTCAGGGAAGGTTGCAATCCATCGGGTGTTTCATCTCACAGCTAGTAGATAAATGTCAACCATTTCAACACTTGCTCCAAAAGGATGTCTCATTTCTATGGGACGACAAGTGTTAGGTAGCGTTTGATCAACATAAAGAGTATCTAGCTACACCTCCTGTATTGGTTCCACCAGTTGCGGATAAACCTTTGATATTATATATCTCCACTACAAATTCAGCCCTAGGGGCCCTGCTAGCACAAAATGATGAATCAGGAAAGGAGCATGCAATTTGTTATATCAGTAGAACCTTGGTGGGATATGAGCTCAATTATTCACCAATGGAAAGGGCTTGTTTAGCAGTAGTGTTTGCTTCTTAAAAGTTGCGGCATTACATGCTGAACCAACACACAAATCTGATAGCCAAGATTGATCCTTTGAAGTATCTACTAGCAAAAGTAGCTCTCACAGGCAAACTAGCTAAATAGGTCATGATCCTTAGTGAGTTTGATATTGAGTATACGGATTGTAAAGCAATCAAAGGACAAGCACTAGCAGATCAACTAGCAGAAGCACCCATGACTGATACACAACCTATGGTAGTAGACTTTCTAGATGAGAATCTATTCACTCTTACCAACTCAATAATGTGGAAGTTGTACTTTGATGGTTCCTACACACAGCATGGATCAGGGGCTGGCATCTTATTCATCACACCTCAAAATGACTATTTTCCTAAGTCATATCGGCTTGCATTCCCTTGCACCAATAATATTGCCGAGTATGAAGCACTCCTCATATGTCTTAATACAACAGTGCAACGGGACATCACAGAACTACAGGTTTATGGAGACTCACAACTAGTCATTCGCCAAGTCATAGATGAGTACCAAACAAAAGATGAAAAGTTGGTCCCCTACAAGCAACTAGTGGATGCCTACAAACCACACTTCTCTAGCATTACATTTGAGCAAATTCCAAGAGAGCATAATAAGGCGGTAGATTCTATGGCTTATGTAGGGTCACTGATAGACATGCCTGCAAATACACAGAAATGTGAATTCTTGATCAAGCAATTGTTGATACCCACCGTCGACGTTCCAGTTATTGAAATCATCTGTGAACTTGTTGGTCCCAATTCCCCATGGTATGAAGATATCTATGAATACCTTAAAAACAATACATTTCCCTCTAACCTATCATCCACCCAACATAAAACCTTTATCCGTCGATCCTCCTGTTACACCATTTTGGGTGATACACTATATCGCCGGAGTCTCGATGGTATCCTCTTACAATGTCTTAACACGGAAGAAGCTGAAGCTACCTTACAACACATACATGAAGGTGTCTGCGGTGCACATTCTACCGGTCCTAATCTCGCTAAGAAGATACTCAGAACAGGTTATTACTGGCCTACAATAGAACAAGATGTCGCACAGTTTGCTAAGAAGTGCCTACAATGCCAGTAGCACAGAGATTTGATTCACGTACCAGCACATGAATTACAACCTGTGACAACTCCATGGCCTTTTTCTCAATGGGGTCTCAACCTCATAGGACAGATCCACCCATCCTCCTCCAATGGCCACAAGTTTATCATTACCGCCACTGAGTATTTCACGAAGTGGGTGGAAACCATTCCTATGACTTATATCACCGGTAAGCAAATAGCCAAGTTTATCCTTAACTACCTCATTTGCCAGTATGGTATTCCCCAGGCCATTGTCACTGATAATGGGAGGCCATTTAAGAACCAAGATGTCCATGCCTTGTGCATACAATACAATATCCAACATCGCTTCTCAACTCCCTACTATCCGCAGAGTAATGGCCAAGCTGAGGCTTCCAATAAAACCATTCTCAAGATTCTCAAGAAAATGGTCAATGAAGCTAGTCATGATTAGCACTTACAACTCAATCCTGCCCTATGGGCCTACCACACTAGTATCAGAACAACCACTGGTGCCACACCATATGCCTTGGTCTATGGCTCTGAAGCCATCCTACCTATAGAGGTCGAGATCCCATCCCTCAGAGTATCCATGCAGGACTTGATCGGCGGAGACGAGTATCGCACTTCTAGATTAGCTGAGCTAGAGCTACTAGATGAGAGGCGCCTTGCAGTGCTTAATCACCTCCATGTCTATCAAAACTGCCTCCGGCGTAATTACAACAAAAAGATCAAAGAAATATGGTTTCAAGTTGGTGATCTTGTACTAAAAGAAAATTAGAGAAATCAAGCAAATCGAGAGAAGGGAAAGTTTGAGCCTAACTAGTTAGGTCCCTTTATTGTCACAGCAACATACGGATCAGGAGCTTATACTTTAGCTACACCTGACAGCATCCCTCTAGATGAGCCACTTAACAGTGTCCATCTCAAGAAGTTTTATGCCTGATCCTTGGAGTATTCCAAAAAAAATAAAAATAAAAACATAAAAACACAAAAAAATTTGTCCTCTGGTGAAAACCTAGCAAACAGGTGCCTTGGATAAGTACCATAGTTAAAACCTGGCAAACAGGCACTATGTGTAGAGTCAGCATCCATTCTCTATCGAGTCCTGTTCATTCCATGTCCATTTCACAACACGCTTCACCCATCCATCCATAATAAAATCATTGACCTTGTTTGCATTTCCATCTCCCTATCTAGTATAGCTTGGAAATTTGTCAGTGTCCCTCATCATCATCCCACATCTTGATCTGTGTCAATAGTTTGCACTGTCTGGTCCTAGGTTGCAACTTTCTAGGTCTTCTTCGTCAGTCATCTATGCAAATTCCTCTACCGGAATGGGGGCAACTCTTTCCTTAACTTAGGTCTAGGAACAGGTCCTTGTTCATAGTTCACAAATCACATCGATCTTTTCTCCTTTCCACAGATAACACCCTTTAACGGACACATCGCTCCTACGATAAGGCTATTATCTTCTCAACACTTTTTCTACATCATCACACCAACCAGAACTACATATTATCTCATTTCAATCTTAAGGTACCTTGATCCCATGGATATGGGTATGTAGGTAGTCTGGAATACGAAGGAAGTATCTAGTACTCAGGTACATAAGATCCCCTCCTTTTCACCTCGATCCATTTCATCACTCTATCTAGAACTACATATTTATCATTTTCATCTTTCATTGTAATGTGCCTTGATCTCGTGGATACAGGGTATGTAGGCAGTCTGGAATACGAAGGATGTATCCAGTACTCAGGCACATACGATTCATCATTCTCCACCCATTTCAATCCATCAAACACTATCACCTTTCTAGTCTTCCATTTTTCAAAATCCATTCACCTTGACTTGAGTAACTCAAGCAACAAGCTAGCACATCCTTTCAAAGCAAAAGTCCTTAACAAACCTAAAGCAAAGAGGCCTACTTCCAGAGTCATCTACTATCTTGCATACCGATTGCCAACATCAGCTAAGTACCGCTTAACCAAAGCCCTAGATCAACAAGATTGTCTTCTGCGCAGTGTTCCATTGTCGAGACCAACACACGCATCTCCAGCGACATGTGGCATTTCCTGCAGCAAAATATTGTCTTTTTAGGTAGATAGCACCCTTTAACGGACACAGAGTTCATACGATAAGGCTGTTATCTTTTCCTATCCAATCTATCCTGAGCAACCTCTATGGCAAGAGAATATGTGGGCTATATGTTTACTTTGAAGTTAGTCAATTTGCTTTTTGGTTTATCTTTTGTTCCTTTTCCATTGCCTATTCAAGACTACCTTGATTTGTCTATAATCTTGGTATGTTGCAATATAGTATGGATTGGGGGCATAGTCATTTGCTTTTGTGTGCCGTGTTTGAGGAATGATCTTTAGTATCTTTCTTAACATCATATTTATCTTGTGTGTGTTACGACCTAGCATCTTACATATTAATATTCTTCTTGCATTTACATGTATTGAAGTTTATTTTATGTTCAAGACTATGAATTATTCACATGTTCCAACAAGGTCATATTATGTCTAAGGGATCTAAGTTCAAACCGCTTGCTTGCAGAGTCAACGTCCACGCACTTGGATATTACTGCACCTTGGTCTTTTTCACCTTGGTGGCAAAGTATCCATGTGCTATATCAAAATAAGGATTGCTCTTTATATACAAATGTGAAACCGTTGCAACAAGCTCATTCATCCATTCCCCCAACCTTTATATCATTTTCATTGCAGTGATTGATCAACAGTCTCTGTCTCCCATCTCCTACGGTTCTTCTCTCTGGTGCATATCTGCAAAACCCACATGTTAGATATCACTAGTCATCACATCTATATCATCATACATCTATAAGCATCATATAAGCAACATATGTCATCACATGAATCCATAATCATACATACATATCATCACATCCATGACATCAAGGAATACATACACAAAAGCATTAACAACAGTGAGCCAAATAGATCATCATATATCTCATATAAAGGTCATCATAATACAAAATATCTGTGTCTACAGCAATAATCCGTATGTATACATCCAAATATACATCAATATAGTACATCAAGGCTATCAAGAGCCCGCATAATATATATCAGGATGTACGCAGGCATCAGTCCAAAAAGATACAAAATGATCCAACATACAAGTGTACATGTGCTAGTGGGTAGAGCTGCCCTCTTGCTGTGGTCCCTGTCCCCCACCTGTGCTCAGTGTAGGTCCCCCTGCTGGTCCTCCTCCTCCCCTTGGTGGTACAAATGGTCCTCTCACTAAGGACACTGACTGCCCTATCCTCCGGGATCCGGATGCCCCAGACCTACTCCTCTCTCTGTAACTCGGTGCCTGTTGAGCTGCTGGCACAACACCCACATACAGACCCTTGTAATACTCTGCCTCCCTGTCAGTTGATACTAGCTCTCCCTACACCCAGACAAGCTCACTGTATAGGGTCCTCTGACTCGCACCCAGTGCATGGCGTGCCTCATCTCTCTCCTGCCTCACTCTAAAGAGTGTGGCCTCTGCTATCAACCGTAGTTATACCTCTGTGTGTCTCTCCCTCGTCACCTGAGCTAGCTGCTCGTCATCTATTGGTGGTGCAGATGGTGGCTACACCTGTACCTGTGCCTGTGCCTGTGCATGTGCCAGGGCTGTTTGTGCTACTGATGCTGCCTGTGCCTGTGCCTGGGCTGTGGCCTCAGCCTATCTCACCTTAGCCCGCGTTGTATCCCTGTCCCTCCTCAATCGTACCATCCAGAGCTCTAATAGAATCCTCCAGGTGATCTCCTGTAGCAGCCGCTCAACCCTCTGTAAATCAGTCTCTACGACCAGGCCCTCTGCCTTTACCATCTCCACCTCTGCCTGCTGGCTGCTGCCCTCTCCAACTGCCTGCTGACCGCTGCCCTCTGCACCTACCTGGTGCCTAGCTACTCTAGCCTATCGTCTCATCCTAGCCTCCACACCTGGGACTAGTACCTCCCCCACTGCCCCTGCTACACCTGGTGTAGTCAATCTCACTGGTCTATGTGTCTGCCAGTACCTGTCATACTCTGGCAGTGTCCCTGGGTCTGCCAGCCCTGTGTCCCAATCCCATCTCACGGGGACAAGTCCCCGTACCTCAGCTAATGTTGTCGCCATTGGAATCTCTGCGTCCCAGTCTCCAACCTCCCACCATGCCCTGACATGTGTCGCCTCCCCCACTGGTAATTTTTGTGGTAATCCAAACTGCCTGAGTACCTGCTCTAGCAGGTACCTCTCTATCACATCTGTCCGTCTCCTGAACAGATGTTGAGCTTGTTTGCAGTACATCAGCTGCTCGTGCTCATCCTCCCACTCCTCACAAAGTAGCCATGGCCTCCAAATAAAAAGTCCATCTCATCGATCTGTCACCTCTAGTGGCTAACAGATCCCAGCCTCCTATGTGTAATCACTCCCTCGTACAGGAATGCATAAGGCTCTCCCCTCCCCCACTAGCGTTGTGTCATGGGTATGATCACAGGGATATGTTCCCATGCCCACACCTATAGAAGTGTCACCCCTGCTGAGAGACTCCTGCCTCTCCTGTACATGCAGTGATGCATGTCTCGGTATAACTGTCCCAACACACATGGGCCCCATGTGTACTATCTACCATGTGTGAACATCCCAGATAATACTGTGCCCCATCCAACTGATAGTCCCCTCGATCTCCTGTCCGGACACAAGAAGCCACCAATCAGTGATGCCACTATCCATTTGATCTTGTCACAGAGTCTCAGGACGTCTGCCCATTAAATCTCCCCATCATCTATCCAAAGTTCATTTGTGTAGAAGACCTCCACTAAGCCTGCCTCTCCCCCGCCAGGTCAAAATCCACTATCTCTCCATCAATCTGAATCCTCAAGATGTAGTACACATTCTCCAGTGTCACTGTCACCTCCCCCATTAGAAAGTGAAATGACGAGGTCTCGCTGTGATATCTCTCTACCACTGCTATCACCAGGGTGAGATTCACCCTAATGTGTGTCAAGTGGGCCACATGCCACAATCCTGCGTGCTCCAAGAATGCATCCTCCTCCCACGTCAGCTGTACTACCTCATGGGCTATAGGGTGGTGTCGCTCCCTTGACATCAGTGGTGGCATAATCCTCTGCATCCAAGCAATCACTTGTCAGTCAGTTTAACCTTTTCTTCATGCATCTATTCTTCTCTATAAAACCCCAAACCAACTCTCCTGTTTCCTAGGCTAGGGTAGTCAACCCTTCAGTCAACTGTACCTATCACTTTCTTCTATCCAAACCAAAGGTGCCTTGATTTCCACAAGGTGCTACCCTGTGTTACCAATAGCGCTCTAGTATTCCTACAAATGCGCTGTGCTGTCTATACCAGATGCGCCTTGTTTTACCAAGTGCGCCTCTCTATGCTACCACCCACGTCATTTTGTACTACCAGAGGCGACGCAATTTTCCCACTTCCCCACCAATCATGCTAGCCTACCATACCAAATGTGCTACACTGCTATACCACATGCGTTGCAGAACCCTATCAACCGCGCTGCGGCGCTGACCAAAAAACCATTAGCGCTGCGTTGTTACCAAAAGCGCTGCACCCACCTACCAAACGCGCTGTGGCTCGCCAAAGGTGCCTAGACCGACTACCAAGCATGCTGAGCCACCCTAAAGCGCTTTTGGCTGACCTAATCAACCTCCCTAGACCTAGCCCTAAACCGCCCTAAAATGACAAAATAAAATAGGGTTTTCGACCACTTACTGCTGCCAAAGCTCCTGCTGGCCTCCTGTATGTCAGCACGAGCTCCACCTGATGCCTGTGCGCTGGAATCGACATCTCTCCTCGCTATCAGCTCCTTCCACTCAACTCTCTCACACTAGTTTGGAGGCTCTACTCTCTAAATTTAGAAGCTCCTAGGGTGCAAATGAGGATTATGGTCCCCATGGGACCTATTTATAACATCCCTCCCTCATGTTTTCTTGTCTTCCCACCCCTTTTTGCTTTTCCTCCTACCTTGCCGCGCACTCATCTAGTCAAGCATCAACATAGTTCTTCTGTCGCTTCCCTGTCTTTCTGCTGGAGGGGGCATACGCTGGGGCAACTACCTACATTGGGGCATCAATAAATTGTATCATGTCTTCAATAATTATTTTCTTTGAAGCAACACTGTAAACTGCATTGCATCAAAGAGGGGCAAAATGTAGACACCCTAAAATGACCGTGTCGTCAAATCACTTGCATTTCATAATCTGTCTAATCACCTGCATTTCAATGTTAATCAAATAATCTAATTATTTAATTAATTTCACCAAATTCTTCTAAGTCACATACTTGCGACATTAATTAAATAAATCCTCTTTATTTAATTAATGAAATTAAATTCCTCTATTATTCTTCCACAATTAAATACTTTTAATTATTTGATTGGATCATTATCCTCTTTTCAAAAATCAAATCCATATTAATTAAATAAATCTAATTATTTAATTAATTCAACAAATTCCCTCTTATCTACAATTAAATAATTTACATTATTTAATTAAATCAAAATCATTCTTCTAAAATCATGCACAACAATTAAATAAATCTATTTATTTAATTTGCTTTCAAATCTTCTAAATTAAATAATTCCAATTATTTAATCACTTCTTCCAATAATATCTTCTCTAAATTTAAATAAATCAATTATTTATTTAAATTGCTTTTTTCTTCTAAATTTGAGTTATCTCTAAAATAACTCAAGCTTTCTTGCTCATGTAATTAGATATTTCTAATATTTAATAAAGCAAAATATCTTCTTATTCTCATGCAAATCCCTTCTTGTTTTGAATTACTTAACTGATTGTTACATTCTGTTAATTGCTTTAACTCATTCTTCTATTCTTGATAACTCCTCTCATGCAAAAGAAAGCAAGACACATGTCTCCTTCTTATTCATTGCACGTTCGTCAACTTATCTCCTCCGTTGATTCTTCTGAATTATTTGGACCGTTGATCGATCCTCGTTGAAATCTATATAAACCCCCCTCATCTCCTTCATTAAGCCTCTCTCTCTTTGATTTTATTCTCAGGCATACTTAACAACGCTTTGAGCATACAACGATTCGATTGAGCAACCTCACGATCTCTCAACATTGATCTCTTGAGCACACTACTTGCTTGTTGCAGCTATGGTTTTACAACTTCATTGAGCAATCCACACATCTCCAAAGGGAACAATACAAATTTTGGTAAGAGCTTTCATTTGTCTTTGATTTTATGGTAACGGCTTTTACTTAGATTGGTTCGCTTTATGTTATTGGTTTTTGGTTTTATTAGTTTAGATTTAATCAATTTTTCCTCATACACAGGACCTTTGCTTTGAAAAGATGTGCTAGATGATGGAGAATGATTGTCATTGATGTCAAAAAGGTCTTGCAGGTTTGCATTGTGTTGGTTTTGATAGGAATTGTTTATGTTCATATTCATGGTTTGAATTTATCAGGATATCTTCAAGGTTGTTTCAGAATGGATTCTCATGTTTAGTGTGTCTCAGAATGGATTCTCATATTTGATCTTGTTTATGAAAGAATCTTGGGTTGATATTAGTGAACATTAGAAAGTCACCATTCAGGAAGAAAATGTTCAGATTTGTGTTCATCAAGCGTTGTGTGAAGTTGTTGACAGGAGCAGGAGTTGTGTCATCATGAGTTTATGACATCATATCAAATCCTTGTTTGAAGAGGTTGTTTCAGTTATTTCATCATCAGGAGTTTGGCATCACAAGTTTGGGTGTTATTGTTGTAGGATGTTTCAAGATCTTAAGAAAAGGTTCTTGTTCAAGAAAGAGTCACCTTGGTTATACTTCATTCATAATGATCATGTTTTCAAAATCTTAAGATGTCATGCTTCAGAGAAGTAAGTGCGAAGAGTTGTTATGCTTCATCTTCAAAGGACAAATTTGACAATGTCACTGTGGCTATGTTAATTTCAAATATGACTATGCACATTTATGGATATAAGGATATAAGGTGATTTTTATTCCTTAAGAAATTATATACATTGTCATCATAAAGGATAATAGGTTGCAGTATAGAGTTGACTAATGACAGTGTGCTAAGCTATGTAAGCTTCTGAAGTGTTTTGAATTCCTAAATTCTAACACATTATCTATTTTTTCACCTGTCATATAACATATTCCTTTATCTATTCTTTCGGTGACTTGTTATTACAAGTCATATCACTTATGTTGACCTTTTGGAGGGGTTCGGGGTCATGTATATGATCGGGCAACTAAGGATATTTACCTATGTTTCAAAGTTCCTTTATAAAATTTGAGTGCCAAATGTGGAGTGGGCGGGCTTTCAAAGTTTTAATTTTAAATTTCTTTCACCGCCAAAAGCAAAATGGGTGCATAGGTTAAAGGAGAGCATGGGGAATGTTTTAAACTTAGAAACTTTCAAAGTTTTTATTTAGCCTGATTTTCTTAAGGAATTCAAAATGCCACGATGCATTTTTCAAGGGAGAAATCAGTGATTTAAATGTTTTAAAACAAAGGCATCATAATTATTAAAGTTTCTAAAATGCCAATCCCTAAGCCTTTGATGGCTTTAATTTTTTTTAGAAACTTGTTTAAATTCTAAGTGGTCGGCCCCTAAAAAATGGAGAGTTTTTTTGTGGTGATAAGTTTTTTTAAAGAAAAATAAAATTAGAAAGTGATTTTTCTAATTTAACAACTCTAAGAGTTTTTTTTTGAGGATATTGAAAGATGGAAAAGATCAAAATTTTTGAGGAGATTTTTTTAAGAAAAATTGGTGAATTCTTTATTCTTGAAGGACATGAAAGGTCATAAGAAGATGTTTTTGAATAATTTGGAAAATATTTTTTTAAGATATTATTTTTGTGAGCAAGGCATTGGATGTAGATTTTTAGTTTTGAAAATGATATTTTTGCAGATTGAAAATATTGTTTTAATCCAAAGAGAGATTGAAGATACTCTTGCAGATTAAGAAGAAGAAGAAGCTCAAGGGTTTTGAATGTAAAAGCTTGGAAGTTTTTAAGGAGATTTTCTTTGCAGATTGGAGAATACAAAAAAGAGATTCAAGATGAAAATTGAAAAGAAAATGTTTTTATTTTGTAGAAATGTAATTTGTTGCATAATAAAAAGAGGATACAAGAAGAGTTTTTATTTTACAGGGCACTGATTAATATTATTGAAGATTTTTGTATAGATAAATTGTTTATGCAGATGTCAAGGGTTAGAAGGTGAAATTGACACAAAAATAAAGAAGAAGCTTTTGAAGAGAAGAGGAACATCAAAAGTCTTTTTATTTACAATAATCTTTCAGGTGCATTGATGCAACCTTATAAATAGACAGAGATGAAACATACAGTTGTGTGAAGTGTTGTTGAAAATCAAGCAGTGTTGTTGAGAATCAAGCAGTGTTGTTGAGAATCAAGCAGTGTTGGTGTTGTAGAGTGGATCATGATACATGATTGAAATATCTGAGTTTGTATATGATTTGGGAATGGTCATTTGACAAACACATGAGAGAGAATAAATGTTATGTATTGAAACAGAGAAACCCTCTGAATTTGTGTTTTCAGTTTGTTCTGTAATAGGGGTTGGTGCTCCTTGAAGCTGGTGCTTCTAAACATTATGCCAGTGAGGCTTGTAGGTCAGTGAGACCTCAATAGTCAGTGAGACATAATATTCAGCCAGTGAGGCTTTGTAAGATGTTTTCAAAGTTAAGCCAGTGAGGCACTTCATGAGTGGTTTTTTTACCCAAAGAGGGTTTTCCACTCCAGTAATTCTTGTGTTAATGATATGCTTCTATGTGTGTTTTTGCTTCTATGTTAAGATTTATCTCTATGTGGTCCTGCTCATAATTTTCACTATCAAACTTGTACATATATGTGTAATAGTTTATTGATGACTTTCTCTTTCTGAGTCTTGTAAATCAAAAGTTATAATAAGTTGCAAAAATCTACACAACACTGATTCACCCCCCCTCTCAGTGTTGTCTGAACTCCTACACTAGCTTGCTGCTTGACTTAGTCAAGTCGAGGTGAATGGATTTTGAAAAATAGAAGACTAGAAAGGTGACAGTGTTAATGGATTGGAACGAGTGGAGAATGATGGATCGTGTGTGCCTGAGTACTGGATACATCCTTCATATTCTAGACTACCTACATACCCTGTATCCATGGGATCAAGGCACATTTACGATGAAAAATGAAAATGATAAATATGTAGTTCTAGATAGAGTGATGAATGGGTTAAGGTGAAAGGAGGAGATCTTATGTACCTGAGTACTTGAAACTTCCTTCGTATTCCAGACTGCCTACATACCCATATCCATGGGATCAAGGTACCTTAAGATTGAAATGATGATAATATGTAGTTCTGGTTGTGTGATGATGTAGGAAAAGTGTTGAGAAGATAACAACCTTATCGTAGGAGTGATGTGTCCGTTAAAGTATGCTATCGGCGGAAAAGAGAAAAGATTGAAGAGCACGTTGTGAACCGCGAACAAGGCACCAATCCTAGACCCAAGTTAAGGAAAGAGTTGCCCCCATTCCGGTAGAGGAATTTGTATGTATGAATGACAAAGAAGACCTAGAAAGTTGTGACCTAGGACCAGACAGTGCAAACTGTTGACATAGATCAAGATGTGGGATGATGACGAGGGACATTGACAAATTTCCAAGCTATACTAGATAGGGAGATGGAAATGCAAACGAGGTCAATGATTTTATTATGGATGTATGGATGAAAGGCGTGCTTTGTGCACTAGACATGGAGTGGACAGGACTCGATAGATGATGGATGCTGACTCTACACATAGCGCCTATTTGCCAGGTTTTCAATATGGTACTTATCCAAGGCGCCTGTTTACCAGGTTTTAACCAAAGGATGGATTTTGTTTGTTTGTTTGTTTGTTTGTTTGTTGGAATACTCTGAGGATCAGGCATAGAACTTCTTGAGATGGACACTGTTAAGTGGTTCATCTAGAGGAATGCCGTCAGGTGTAGCTAAAGTATAAGCCCCTGATCCATATGCTGCTTGACAATAAAGGGACTTAACCAATTAGGCTCAAACTTGCCCTTCCTTTCTCGATCTGCTTGATTTCTCTGATTCTCTTTGAGTACAAGATCACCAACTTGAAACGGTCCTTCTTTGATCTTTTTGTTTTAATTATCTTGGAGGCAGTTTTGATAGACATGGAGATGATTAAGTACGACAAGGTGCCTCTCATCTAATAGTTCAAGCTCAGCTAATCTGGAAGTGCAATACTCCTCTCCGTCGATCAGATCCTGCATGGATACTCTGAGGGATGGGATCTTGACCTCTATAGGTAGGATGGCTTCAGAGCCATCAACCAAGGCATAAGGTGTGGCACCAGTTGGTGTTTTGATACTAGTGCGGTAGGTGCATAGGGTGGGATTGAGTTGCAAGTGCCAATCACGACCAACTTCATTGACCGTTTTCTTGAGGATCTTGAGAATGGTTTTATTGGAAGCCTCAGCTTGGCCGTTACTCTGTGGATAGTAGGGAGTTGAAAAGTGATGTTGGATATTGTATTATGTGCACAAGGCATGAACATCTTGGTTCTTGAATGGTCTCCCATTATCAGTGACAATGGCTTGGGGAATGCCATACTGGCATATGAGGTAGTTAAGGATAAACTTGGCTATTTGTTTACTGATGATATAGGTCATGGGAATGGCTTCAACCCACTTCGTGAAATACTCATTAGCAGTAATGATGAACTTATGGCCATTGGATGAGGAAGGGTGGATTTGTCCTACGAGGTCAAGACCCCAATGAGAAAAAGGCCATGGAGTAGTCACAGGTTGTAGTTCGTGAGCTGGTGTGTGAATCAAATCTCCATGCTGCTGGCATTGTAGACACTTCTTAGCAAACTATGTAGCATCTTGCTCTATTTTAGGCCAGTAATAACCTGTTCTAAGTATCTTCTTAGTGAGATTAGGACCGGTAGAATGTGTGCCACAGACACCTTCGTGTATGTCTCGTAAGGTAGCTTTGGCTTCTTCTGCATTAAGACATCATAAGAGGATACCATCGAGACTCCGATGATATGGTGTATCACCCAGAATAGTGTAATGGGAGGATCAACGAATAAAGGTTTTGCGTTGGGTGGATGATAGGTCAGAGGGAAAGGTATTGTGTTTAAGATATTCATAGATATCTTCATACCATGGGGAATTGGGACCAACAAGTTCACAGATGATTTCAGTAATAGGAACATCGACGGCTGGTATCAATAATTGCTCGATCAAGAATTCACATTTCTGTATATTAGCAGGCATGTCAATCAGTGACCCTACAGAAGCCATAGAATCTGCAGCTTTGTTAAGTTCTCTAGGAATTTTCTCGAATGTAATGCTAGAAAAATGTGGTTTGTAGGCATCCACTAGTTTCTTGTAGGGGACCAACTTTTCATCTTTTGTTTGGTACTCATCTGTGACTTGGCGAATGACTAGTTGTGAGTCTCCATATACTTGTAATTCTGTGATGTCCCATTGAACTGCTGTATTGAGACCTATGAGGAGTGCTTCATACTTGGCGATGTTGTTGGTACAATGGAATAGAAGCTGATATGACTTTGGAATATAGTCATTTTGAGGTGTGATGAATAAGATGCCAGCCCCTAATCCATGTTGTGTGTAGGAACCATCAAAGTATAACTTCCACATTATTGAGTTAGAAAGAGTGAATAGATTCTCATCTGGAAAGTCTGCTACCATAGGGTGTGTATCTGTCATGGGTGCTTCTGCTAGTTGATCTGCTAGGGCTTATCCTTTGATTTCTTTACGATCCATATACTCAATGTCAAACTCACTAAGGATCATGACCCATTTAGCTAGTCTCCCTGTAAGAGCTGCTTTTGCTAGTAGATACTTCAAGGGATCAATTTTAGCTATAAGATTTGTGTGTTGGTTCAACATGTAATGCCACAACTTTTGGGAAGCGAACACTACTGCTAAACAAGTCCTTTCCATTGGTGAATAACTGAGCTGATATCCCACCAAGGTTCTACTGATATAATAAATTGCATGCTCTTTTCTTTCATCATTTTGTGCTAGAAGGGCCCCTAGGGCCAAAGTTGTAGTTGAGATGTATAATATCAAAGGTTTATCAGCAACTAGTGGAACCAATACAGAAGGTGTAGCTAGATACTCTTTGAGTTGAGCAAATGCTGCTTGACACTTGTAGTCCCATTGAAATGAGACATCCTTGCAAAGTAAGTGTTGAAATGGTTGACATTTATCTGCTAGCTATGAGATGAAACACCTGATGGATTGCAACCTTCCCTGAAGGCTCCTTAGTGCTTTGAGGTTCTTTGGTGGAGGCATCTCCACTATAGATTTTACTTTCATGGGGTCTACTTCGATGCCTCTACGAGATACAATGTATCCCAATAGCTTCCCTGATGTTACACCAAAGACACACTTCTTTGGATTGAGTCTTACTTCGTATTTCTTGAGCCTATCAAAGATCTATCCTAGAACTTGTATGTGATCTTCCCTAGAATATTTAGCTAGTATGTCATCAACATAGTCCTCCATGATATGATGAAAGAGGTCATGGAATATCACTGTCATTGCTCTCTGATAGGTTGCTCTTGCATTCTTTAGACCAAACGGCATGACACACCAACAATTGTTACCCCATGGACAAGTAAAAGTTGTTTTACATTGATCTTCTTCTACTATCCTTATCTGATTGTAGCCTGAGAATCCATCCATGAGAGAAAGCATTTCATGACCTACTGTCAAGTCTACTATAATGTCAATGTTCGGTAGTGGAAAGTCATCTTTGGGACATGCCTTGTTAAGATCTCTAAAATCATTGCACATGCAGATGCGCACATTGGGTTTAGACATAGGTACAATGTTTGATACCCAATCTGAATAGTCAATAGGTCATATGAACTTTGCATCTAATAGCTTATGTATTTCCACTTTTACTAAGAGAGCTATATGTGGGTGCATCTTTCTCAGCTTTTGCTTGATTGGCTTGACTTTTGGATCAACTGTGAGATAGTGAACAACTAGCTTAGGGTCTCACCCTAGCATATCAGCATAGGTCCACGCAAAGTTGATGGTTCTCTATAAGAAGAATGTGTTAAGATTTATGTGCTCTGTCTCTGATAATGATGCTGCTAGGAATGTGGTCTTTGGATTTTGCTCTGTGCCAAGGTTTATCTTTGTAGAATCTTCTACTAGGAGAGCTGACTTCTCTTGATACTTAGATGGTAGGGGAAGGTCAAATCCTCCATCCTCAGGTGCCACAATTTGATTTTCACCTTTGGATGCATCCTTTGTTTTTACTATTTTGTGATCAAGAGGTACCACAGTGTGGTTTTCACCTAGAGATCTTTCTTTATTTTTACTTTTGCAACTGGAGGATTTGGCATTCTCGCCAAAATAAGTTGTTGGCTCTAGTTCCATTACAAAACTTGCTTTGTGATCGCCAAGGGGGATACCTTCCCAAAGTCCCATGAACTCAGCTAAAGCTTCATCATTCTGATATACATCTATAACGGGGGACCCTTGTTGGTCCCAATCGATAAGTTTAGGGTAGACAAGTGTTACTTTCTGGGTGTTTGTGGTGGAGGTTAAGGATACAGAGGATAACATAAAAATGGAGGATTCTGCAAATAGGTTGGTCATATGGAGGGAAGAGTCATCGATGATATCCTCAGTAGATGTCGAATCGGCAGGAAAAGTGTCAACGACCTCGTCAAGGATATACTCGATGTCCAAGGCGTGCGGTACCTTCTTACCAAATCCTAATCCCTTCTTGTCTAGTTTCTTTGTGACAACAATGGGTTCCATAGTTCCTTGATTCTATTTCCCAAGGCCACCTTTGCCTTTATAGCCCATGTTTTTTACTATCCTTAAGCCATTGCCATATTGCTTGACTGGTATTGTGACTGGTTCTTTCTCCTTATAGAGACAAGAAGAGATGTCCTCAATAGTTTCCTCTTCCAATAACTTTCCCTGTTGGAATTGGGTTAGAAATGCTGGGGGAGGAATAGCTACTTTTTTAGCTACTTTGGCAATGGGCGGTTGGCCGTAAGATTTAGGGGATAAAGGCATCCACCCTACACAACAAGATTTTGAGATATCATAAGTGCTAAAGCCTATATCATAAGTGCTAAAGCCTATATCACGGATGTGTACTTTGATTTCAGGAATAGGATTAGATTCACTTGTAGAGGCTTGTGTCAGAGTTTCAAGATCAACATAAACATATAGTGGGGATTCAAGGGCTTTTACATTGTTAGGCACTTGGTTGCAATTCTTATAACTGCCTTGCAAGACACGGCAAAATTCAAAAGGATTGGGGTCTCCTAGGATAATGATCTCTGTACCATTGAATGGGAATTTGAGGGACTGGTGATATGTGGAGAGAACAACTTTCATTGCATGGATCCATGGGCAACCTAGGATAATGTTGTAAGGCAGTTCAATGTCAAGGACTTGGCACCTAGTTTCCAACATAACGAGGCCCAGTTGTATAGGCAAGTGGATAATACCTTCTGAACAACGTTCAACATCATCATATCCCTTGATTGTAATACTTTGATCAGTGTTGACATGATCCTCAGAGTATCCCAATTGCTTAAGTAACTTTAAAGAACAGATGTTGAGACCAGCACCACCATCTATGAGTATACATTTGATTTTGTGCTTATGGATGAGAACCTCAATATGAAGGGCATCATTGTGACAAGGATCATGGGATGGGAGATCTTTCTCAAAGAAGACCACATTGTAGGGTGAAGCAATGTTACCTACTATAACTTGGAAATTCGCGACCGCTATGTTGTTAGGAACCGAAGACTCTTGGAGGGCTTTTTCTAGCACTACTCTATGTGTAGGTGATGACCGTAGAAGGTCCAAGATAGAGATCTGTACTGGTGTTTTCCCTAGATGTTAGACAAGATTATAATCAGATTGAGCTAGAAGACTAGGTGTAGGACCAGAAATGGTGACATGACCATGATGAGTTGGAACAGCGCAATCCGTAGATTTGCCTTTGATTGTGAGGGTAGACACTTTACTCTCTTCAAAATGACTGACAATGGAATCAAAGGAAGTGGAAGAATGATTGATACCTTTACCTCTATCCTAAGGAGGAGGTGGACCATGATGAGGGAATGGTTCCTTGTACATATCGAGATCTTTGTTCGTGTGCTGAGCTGGTGGATCTTCTTGTAGAGATATTTGATTGTCTTCGATGAGATTTTGGATTATGTGCTTGAGTTTCATGCATGATGCAGTTCTATGCCCTTTGCTCCTATGGAATTCACAGTATTCATTTTCTTTGTACTGTGCAGTTTTGTAAACAGGTTCCCCATACGGGGGAGCATCGGGTAAGGTGATCAGACCTTTGTGTAAAATCTTCTGTAAGACTATCTCTATGGGCTCTCCCAAGGGAGTGAATTGACACCACGGAGGGTAATCTTGTTGAGGCCGCTCTTGTTGTCATTGCTGTTGGTTTTGATAAGGTTACCTTTGTTGTTGCTATTGTTGTGGTGAAGCTTGACTTGGTTTGGAAAGCTGCAGCGGTGTTTGCAAAGTTTGGACATGTTTAGAATCAACAACACCATCGTTGACCACATTTTTGTATTTGTTCCAATATTTGGGTTTATCACTTGATTGTTGATGAGGAGCGTTGTCTTTTGTTTCTTTGAAGATTTTGACCACACCTTTAGCAATGAGGGCCTTTTCGATATTAATTCCTTTGTACGTGATTTTGTCGAAGGTGGTAGCACTAAGAATTTGCAAATAGAAACCTAACTCTTGGTTGAGGTTCTGCACAAATATGGTAACTAGCTGTTTCTTAGGAATCTTGAAAGGGAATTTGCTAGCCATTTGTCTCCATCGTTGAAGAAAAGAAATGAAAGTTTCACCATTTTTCTATTTTCTGTTGCATAGATCAGTCATGGAGATCTCATGCTCTGCGTTGTAGGAAAAATGGGTGGCAAATTTCTCTGCTAGCTCATTAAAAGACTTGATGCCCATAGGTAAGTGTGAGAATCATTTCATAGCTTGACCTCCAAGACTATGAGGAAAGAGCCGCATAAGGTATGTGTCGTTATGTGAAACCTTGAAGCAAGCAAGATAGAATTCCCTAAGATGGTCTTTTGGGTCGCCTTTTCCTTTGTATTTATCAAATTTAGGAATAGTGAAATTTTGAGGAAAAAGGATCATAGGTAATGATCGATCAAAAGGATAAGGACACACTTCCTCTAACAAGAAGGTCTTCTTGGTGTGGCCAAACGTAAGATCAGATAACTATTGTTGAACTTTCACAATTTTTAGCTCCATTGCTGTGGGAGGGATTGGAAACATCTCCTGTTGTCCTAGAAGTGGTTGTTGTTGCCCATATGGCAGATTGTAGTGTAAGCCATGAGCACTGGTGTTATAAGGGTCGTAAGATTGGTTGGGGTTGTATGCACTATACGTTGGGTTCAAATTGGGTTGAAATTGGATGTTTTGATTTGGAAGAGGTGGAGGTGGCGCTAGTAAGAATGTTGGCTTTGTGATGGTTGGAGAAAAGAATTAGGTGGAGGAAAGCTAAAGTTCATTGGGTTAGGTTGTGAGTGCGGAACATAGCTTTGGGAAACTTGATGTTGGGAATGTTGAGAGTGGCTAGGCAACGTGTGAAAGAAATTTAGCGCTGACGAATGTAGCGAAGGAGGGACATAGGTAGATGTGATTTGCGATGGTTGAGGTTGATTGAGGATGAGAGTAGAAGAATGTTGTGGTTGGGGTTGCATGACTCTAGTTGGTTGAGAGACATGAAGGTTTGATGATATAGGAGGTGGTATGTGTTGAGACCCTTGTTGCATGGCTACATAGTTGTTCCTTGGATTGTAATTTGGTGGGAAACCTATTCGTGAAGGAGTAACCAAAATTCCACTTGCGATTGGTGTGGACACTTTAGGAGTTTGTTGTATATTTGATTGAGCTAAGGTGGCTTGCTTAGCTAGCTCCGCTTGATGTTGGAGAGTTTCTTGTTGATTTTTGTAGATCTCCATAGGAGTTAGAAGCAGTGATACGACCCTCTTTCCTGTTGGGTTTTTTAAAAGGGGATTCTTATATTGTACCATTGTTTTCCCTTGTGAGCCTTGTGCGAGAAAAGGCATGGTCACTGTTGACATGGTTTGCACCGCTTGTATGGTGTCTAGGGTGTTATTTGTCTCCTTGAGATTGGATAAATCAAAATCTTGAGGTAATTTGGCTCCTTGCTCTACTAGCAAATGAAAGGACTGATCTTGGTTCTCGCTAAGGATTTTGTCAAAGGCAGCTACAGCTCTAGGATCTTGTATGAATTCATCAAGACCTTGCCCATCTTCTTGAGAGGATTGACCCATTTCAAAGTGTCTCTCTTCTTGAGGTGGGGCTATATTTGTAGTATAACCCTGGGGGATAAAATCTGGAGGCATGCCAGTGGTATAGTGAGGTGTACTTACCAAAGGGACTCTACCCTCTCGAGGAGTGCTAGGGTGGTCAAGATGTAGCATGTTGGGAGAATTGGTAGATCTTTCCGTGGGTGTTCTAGGAGTAACCTTGGGAGTAATGTTGAGATGGCCTGATTGTGGTGTGCGAGGAGGCGATTTGCACTTCCTAGGGACAACTTGCTTGGACTTCATAGTTTGCTGGAGCCTAGTGGTTACCATGGAATACACTAGGACAAAAGGTAATGCTGGGATTCTGCTTGTGTTTGGAAAAAAAGACAAAATTTGATGCACAAGTGATTGGACCAAAGGCGTTATACTATTTGACCAGAGGTGCAGGACTGTGCAACCAAAAGCATGCTACTATAATACCAAAGGTGATGGACTGAGCTACCAGAGGCGAGTTACTGCTATACCAAAGGTGAGATAATGTGACCAAAAACGAGCTACTGTACCACCAAGGGCGAGTTGCTGTAATACCAGAGGTGCTGAAGTAGTGTCTGATGTTTTTTAAAGGCAATTTTGATAGATTTGGTTATGGTTCTAATTGGATTTATCTTTGGCAAGAGAAAACACAACAAACAAGTGGTCAAAAAAGGACTAACACAACAAATAGTGTATGTTCAAGGCTCACAAAAAAGCCCAATGTTTCCACAGGTATAAGACAACTGAAATCAATAACAAGCACTTTTTATCCCTAGAGACAAGGTTTCATTGCAGTAGATCAGCTCACAGCTTAATACTCCGTCGATAAAAATATCATTCCATAAAGGTGTCAGATATTTTGTATCTTTGTGAGAGACGATAGGTAGGGATATCTCACCCTCCCCTTGGAAATCTCAAGTAGGTCACAAGAGCTTTTTGACCAAGGGAATACTATCTCTTCTCAAGGGAGCCAATGGTGAGTATCTTAAGGGCTTAAATCGATTCCCCTTGCATTGATGATTACCGCAATGTTCGGAGGTAGATCAGGTAGTCTCTATCTAGAATAGTTCTTAGTAACTTTGAGGGACCAATGCCTTACGAGCAATGTGACAAGCTACTAAAAGCTTTAACCAATCCTACTAAGAGTATCAAACACTTTGCTCAATGTGAAAATTGTTTCCACAAAAGGGCTAGTACACCTCTTTTCAGTTTGGCACCACAAGGTAAGGCTGACGTCGGTTAGGACTTAGCTTTCACCTTATCCCTCTTATATAGCGGTTCAAAGGAAAACTTTGCTTAGGGTCATCCCTTTTGGATGAAACACAATCCAAAAGTAGGCCCTTCTAAAGGAAGTACTAAAATGTAAGAGCAAGCACGTCAAACAAAGGTTTAATTGTCCCGTTATAAGAAAAAATAAGGTGCAACTAAATTAGGCACACACATGTTTGTAGTTGTCAATTGTCCCTTATGAAATTGAAGTGTTTGGCATTCATGTCCATTGTCCCTTAGAAAATTGAGGTGTTTTTGCATACATGTCCATTGTCCCTTAAGAAAAGCAGTATGTTCCTAAGACTTAGATTGCTGAAATGATTTGTTCAATTATCCCTTAAGAAGGCAATATGTTTCTAAGGAGTGATAAGAAGCTGCAACAAGTTAAATAGTTCCAAAAAAAACCCACAAGTTAGCAAAAAATAAATCAAATTGAACAAAAGCGCTTAACTTGTTAGGTGAAAAAATGAGCAATATGAAAAAATCTAATAATAATGATTAGCTATAGAAGATTGAATATTATGATCAGATTCTATATGAAATTCTATGCAATTTCAAAAAAAGTTTGTGAAAATTTAGTAAATTTTGCACAAGTTATGACCGTTTGAAGTTTGCAAAGAAGGGTTGACTTTGACTGAGTGTACTTGATAAATCTGATAAAATTACCTCAAAATTATTTTACCACAGAAAAGTTGGGAGAACCATCTTTCCAATGCCACTAGTTTCGTGAAAATTTGACTCCCATTTGAATGCTTAACGCCTATTCTCTCAAACTAGTGAACAAGAATCTTCAAATCTTCTGCATTGTGATTGCACTTTTTCGTACCGAGCTTCAAAAAAATTAACTTTTTCTTTAAAAAAAAAAAGGTTAGTGGGTCCCACCAGGCATGCCAGAATGTGTATGAGGAAAATTGACTATGATAAACTTAAACAAATAAAAAACCAATAACATAAAGAGAACCGATCTAAATAAAAACTATTACTAATAAATCAATAAAACATGAAAGCTTTTACCGAGATTTGTATTGTTCCCTTTGGATGAATTTAGATTGCTCAATAGTATTGTAAAACCATGGTTGCAACAAGCAAGTAGTGTGCTCAAAGATCAATGTCAAAAGATCATGAAGTTGCTCAATCGATGCGATGTATGCTCAAAGCACTGTTAAGTATGTCTGAGAATAAGTGATCGAAGAGGAATTGTGAAGGAGATGAGGGGGGTTTATATATGTTTCAACAGAGATCGATCAACGGTCTAAACAATTCAGAAGAATCAATGGAGGAGAACAATTGAGGAACGTGCAACGAATAAGAAGAAGACAAGTGTCACACAAAAGCTGTTTTATTTGAGTTAAACACTTTCTTTTCTAAAGATAAGACATGCTTTTCATAAATTAGAAAGCTTTTTTCTAATTTAAGAGAAATTGATAAAAATAAGGTTGAGTGAATAGATAACTCAACTTTAGATTTGCTTTTGCATGATTTGAGAGAAATTAAATAATAAATTATTTAATTGTGTGTGCATGGAGAAGAAGACTTATTTTTAGAAGATTTGAAAGATATTTGTAGATAAGAAAGCAAATTAAATAAATAGATTTATTTAATTGTTGTGCATGATTTGGAAGAAGAAATAAAATATTTGATTTATCTTATTTTTGGAGAATGAGAGAATTTAAATAAATTTGATTTGATTTATTTAAATTTGGAAGAATGAATTTGATTTAATTAAATAATTAGGAATTATTTAATTGTTTAGATAAGATAGAATTTGTGATGAATTAATTAAATAATGGGATTTATTTAATTAATGGAGACTTGAGATTTGGAAAGAAGATAATAATTTAATTAAATAATATAAATTATTTAATGGAGACTTGAAATTTGAAAGAGGATAATGATTTAATTAAATAATATAAATTATTTAATTAATGGAGACTTGAAATTTGAAAGAGGATAATGATTTAATTAAATAATATAAATTATTTAATTAATGGAGACTTGAAATTTGAAAGAGGATAATGATTTAATTAAATAATATAAATTATTCAATTAATGGAAGAATAAGGTTGATTTTGCTAAAATTAATTAAATAAAGGGGATTTATTTAATTAATGTTAAAGTTTGAAGTTTTGGAAGAATTTGATGGAATTAATTAAATAATTAGATTATTTAATTAATGTTGAAATGTAGGTGATGCTATAGATTAGACGAAATGCAAGTGATTCAAAGACATGGTCATTTTAGGGTGTCTACAAGGATCATTAAGAAGAGTCTAGATAACTGATATGCTTGCACGTTTGCATAAGGTGTAGACATTTAAAAGTATCCAACTGTCTAAGTTAAGCTGAAAAGTAAATCTACCCATCTTATATAAGCCTATCTCCAAAATCATCACCCTTCCATTGACTCCATTCACCTAATAGTGTAGGCACTGGTCAGTTTAGAATAATCTCATATAAACCCCATTTATACACTTGATTTTTAAAATATTTCAGTAGGAAGCAATAATTAACCTTGCATCTACTTGAACTTGTTGGGAATTAAAGTGTCTCAACCTTGGTAATTCCTTGTACTATTTCATTGTATTTATTTATTTATTGCCTATTGTATAATTAGGATGCAAATCCTATGTTGTCATCTTGTGGGAGTTGGCATAGTGATGTGTCATCCTACATGGCATATGACCACATGTAAATATGTCCTCACATGAGGAGATAGGCATCCCACTTAGTGGTAGGAATATTTTGCCATGTGTCGGCATCTTGAAATGTGTGTAAGGGAATATTGACCAAAACCGTCATGACAGATTCCTATGACAAAGTTATGACATGTAAGAGTTGGAAATAGAAGATCCTATGACAAGTATGTACATGTGTTGAGAAGCATCTTTTAGGAAGGCATCTTTGGGCACCCCAAGGTGGGTTATGACATGTTGTAAGAGAATATGCTATTTATAGCCTGTGTATGACAGATTCTCTTACAACTATAAGTTATGATAGCTATGACAGATTCTATGATGGTTGTAAGAGTCGTAAGAGCATCTGTCATTGCCCATTTTAGAAATAGGTGACCTCTTTGGGATGGGGTGACTTGACAAGCGTCAGGAACATCCTATAGTGTTAGACAAGTGTCCATAGGTGTGGGTTTTGGGCCATGAGGCCATGTTGGACGCCCATCTCAATGTGGAGCCATTTTTGCCTTGTATTTTCTTTACAAACAAATGCTTTGGAGAGGTGATGCATTATGTGATTGACAGGTACTGTTATGCTACCAGATCATCTCCAGATACGAGTGTCAAAGACTCCTGCAAGAGCATTGGCTCTGTGACTATATTGTAACCTTCATTGTTTACATAATACATTTGAGTTGTGTTTTGGAGTGTGGGGTTTTTCACCCATAAGGGTTTTCCCCACGTATATCTTGTGTCTCTCTTCTTCTGTCTTACATTCTTGTGTATGTGTTTGCTGCAATATCTCTGTTAGTGGGTTAACATAGTTGTAACTATAAAGATTAAATTGAATTTGCACTCTCCTCCCCTCATTAGATTAGTTTAGGAAGTGATTTTTGCACACCTAGCTTCCTTTCAGTTGGTATCAAAACCTGGCTAGTTTTGGTTCTAACTGCTGGATAGGGGTTTTTTGAGCAAATCTTAGGTTGAGTGGAAGTTTGTGCAGAGTATTTTGTATCTTGTTGCAGGAAGGAGATGCTAACCACATCCAAAAGACTAGAGGTGGAGAAATTTAATGACACTAATTTCAAGTTCTAGAAACTTAAGATGGAAGACCTACTTGTTGATCGTGATCTATGGGAAACTGTATCTAGTGTAAAACCTAGAGCAATGTCACAAGCTGATTGGGACCTCAAAGATCAGAAGGCTAAGGGTCTCATAAGACTCTGTCTAGCTGACTTTGTCCTGTTGAATGTCCATGAGGAGAAGAGTACAAAAGACCTTTGGAAGAAGCTGGGTGATGTTTATCAGGCCAAGTCCTTGATGAATAAGCTTTTTTCTAAAAAAGAAGTTGTTTTCTCTAAAGATGGAAGACGGAGGATCTGTTGTGGACCATATGAATTCTTTCAACATGATTGTTGCATAATTGACATCTGTGGGTTTGAAAATGGAGGAGGGGGATTGGTGTATGACCCTGCTTTGTTCTTTACCAGATTCATGGGATCATCTTCTCATGGCCATCGGAAACACCACTACCACCTTTAAGATGGAAGATGTGGTGTCTTCACTGTTATCTAAAGAAATGTGGAGAAAGACATCCAAGTCGGCCAAAGAGGCTCTTGCGGTTCATGGAAGACCCAAAGAGAAAGGAAAAAAGGATAAGAAAGGTGAAAAGGGCAGATCCAAATCCTGTGGGAGATCCAAATCTCCTAGAAAGTCCAAGGCTCTCTGTTGGAACTGTAGAAAAATGGGGCATTTCTGAAAGGAATGCAAAGAAAAAAAGAAAAAGAAAAAGAAGATTGTCCTAGATTCATATTTTGACAAGTCTCAAGATGATGGTGATGCCTTCATCGCAGCCCTGGCCACCCATGCATCTGATGATGTGTGGTTGATTGATTCTGGTGCATCATTCCACATGACCTCACATCGAATCTAGTTCATGAAGTATGAAGAGTTTGATGGTGGAAGAGTGTACTTGGGTGACGACTCTCATCTAAAGATTGTTGGTCATGGAAGAGTCTCAATCTGATTCCCTGATGGACGAGTGAAGGGGATCACTGGGGTTATGCACATCCCAGGCCTAGCACGGAACCTGCTTTTTGTAAGTATGTTGAATGATGCAGGTGTGTAGGTTGTCTTTTCAAAGGATGTATGCAAGATGACTAGAGGATCTATGGTGCTTGTGAAGGGTACTTAGAGAGGTACTCTATTTCAGCTAGAGGCATGCACTTCACAGTGTAATAGTTCTTCTGACTCAAAGAAAAGTACTACAGTCACTTCATCCCCACCATCTGAATGAGCAGTGAAGCAATCTATTGTAACACTTTCTAATGGTAGTGCACATGCTTTGGAAGTTAAGCTTCATGCTTTAAAGACTATGTTATGGCATTTGAGATATGGCCACATTGGTGAGAAGGGTCTTAGAACCCTAAAAAATAAAAACATCGTTGAGGGGTTAAATGATTGTAATCTCAAGTTCAACTTTTGCAAACATTATGTATATGGAAAGCAAAACCGTATTTAGTTTTACTCTAGTTCTCATAAGTCTTCTGGTGTATTGGATCTTATTCATTCTGATGTGTTTGGTCCTGTTAATGTTCCTTCAATTTCTAAATCTGTATATTTTGTATCTTTCATAGATGATTACAATAGAAGGACATGGGTTTATTTTATTAGAAGCAAGACTGAAGTCTTTAGTTGGTTTAAAGAGTTTAAAGCCTTTGTTGAAAATCAGATTAGTAAAAAGATTAAGTGTTTGAGAATTGACAACGGTGGTGAGTTTTGTTCGGTAGAGTTTGATAAGTTTTGTAAAGAGCAAGGGATTGAAAGACATAAGGCAACTCCATACACCCTGCAGCAAAATGGAGTTGCAGAGAGGATGAACAAGATATTGATGGAGAAGGCTAGGAGTATGCTTAGTGGACCAAGCCTCAAACAAAATTTTTGGGCTAAAGTTGTAACCACTGCTTACTATCTGGTAAATAGATCTCCTACATCAACCCTTTTTGGTAAGACACCCATGGAGGTGTTGTCTAGTAAGAAGCCTTCAGTTAGACATTTTCATATTTTTGGTTGTGAGGCATATGCACATGTGCCTAGGGAGAAACGGTCTAAATTGGAGAACAAAGCTGTTAAGTGTATTTTCATTGGCTATGGTGTTGGTGTGAAAGGATACAAGCTTTGGGATCCTGTGGCTGAAAAAGTGTTGTATAGTAGAAGTGTTATCTTTAGAGAGCTAACATCTTCTTCTATTGTTCTACAGCCAAAATAGACAAAAAAGAAAGATGTGGTTCATATTCCTTCTACCCCTGAGAAGACTGAACTGATGGACGCTGTGAGACCTGATGATGAGGAGAGCTCTAGCAGATCTGAAAGCTCAAAAGAAGAAGAAGAAACTCAACCTCAGTCATTGAGGAGGTCTACATGAACAAGAAAGCAACATGATAGGTTTGGTTATTCACTACTTGATTCTAGTTGTGCTTTTGCTTTACTTACTAACACTGAAGAGCCTAGAACTGTGAAAGAGGCTATGGGCATGAAAGATGCAGGTTCCTGAAAGGAGGCCATGGAAGATGAGATGGCTTCTTTGGAGAAGAATAAAACATGGGACTTGGTGCCTTTGCTTGAAGGACATAAACTCGTTGATTGCAAATGGGTGTTCAAGAAGAAATTTGGTACAGATGGCAGTGTTGAAAAGTACAAGGATAGATTTGTTGTGAAGGGGTATTCACAAGTGGAGGGAATTGATTATGGTGAAATTTTCTCTCTCGTTGCAAAGTTGACATCCATTCGGTTCTTGTTATCTCTTGCAACTACTTATGACTTAGAGGTAGAATAGATGGATGTGAAGACAACTTTCCTTCATGGTGATTTGGAGGAAGAGATTTACATGTCACAGCTAGAGCATTACATAGAGAAAGGTAAAGAAAATTTGGTTTGCAAGTTAAAGAAGTCTTTGTATGGTTTGAAGAAGTCCCCTAGGATGTGGTACTTGAAGTTTGATGCCTTTGTGTTGTTGATTGGATATCTGAGATCAAAATCTGATCATTGTGTGTCTACAAATTTGATAATGATCGCATTGTCATTATTGCATTGTATGTTGACGATATGTTGTTGATTGGGAATGGTAAGAATATGATTTCTAATTTGAAGTCTCAGTTGTTAGCACAATTTGAGATGAAAAATCTAGGGGCAGCCAGGTACATTATGGGAATGGAAATCAGAAGAATAAAGCTAACAGAAAACTTTGGTTAAGCCAGAGTAAGTATGTGAAGACCGTTTTGGATAGGTTTAGCATGGCAGATTGTAGACCATTGTGTGTTCATGTTTCATTGGGGACAAAGTTGTTTGTTAATGATTGTCCAAAATCTCCTAGTGAGGTGGAGGACATGAGAAGAGTACCTTATGCTAGTGCTATTGGCAGTTTGATGTATGCTATGGTCCGCACAAGACCAGACATTGGCCAAGCATTGGGATTCCTTAGTCAATTTATGGCTAATCTTGAACGGCTACATTGGGATGCAGTTAAGCGAGTGTTCAGATATTTGAGGGGTAATTCTAAGTATTCCATATGCTATCATGGTAATGTTACAGGACCTCTGCATATAGTTTGTATTCGTGGATTTTGATTGGGCAGGTGACATTGACAGTAGGAGATCCACCAGTGCCTATGTGTTCACTATGTTTGGTGGTGCAATTAGTTGGTTGAGTAAGTGACAACCTGTGGTTGCTTTGTCCATGATAGAAGCTAAGTACATGGCAGCAACTCATGCTTACAAGGAAGCCATTTGGTTTAAGAGATTGTGTTCAGATATTGGTGTTGATGCAGGACAAATTACGATTTGTTGTGATAGTCAGAGTGTGATTTGCCTTGCGAAGAATCTAACTTTCCATGCCAGAACAAAGCATATTGATGTACAGTTTTACTTTGTATGAGACATGGTAGAGGATGGGAAGGTAAATTTGGAGAAGGTAGACACTTTGAAGAATGTTGTAGATGCATTGATGAAGCCAGTGGGCATAGAGAAGTTTTGACGGTGTTTGGAGTCTATGGGCCTCTCGGCCTATAGCAATTAAATCATGTTAATTCTATTGGCTCTTACAAGGTGTTTGACAAGTGGGAGAATGTTGGGAATTAAAGTGTCTCAACCTTGGTAATTCCTTGTACTATTTCATTGTATTTATTTATTTATTGCCTATTGTATAATTAGGATGCAAATCCTATGTTGTCATCTTGTGGGAGTTGGCACAGTGATGTGTCATCCTATAGAGCATATGACCACATGTAAATTTGTCCTCACATGAGGAGATAGGTGTCCCACTTAGTGGTAGGAATATTTTTCCATGTATCAGTATCTTAGAATGTGTGTAAGGGAATATTGACCGAAACGGTCATGACAGATTCCTATGACAAAGTTATGACATGTAAGAGTCAGAAATAGAAGATCCTATGATAGGTATGGACATGTGTCGAGAAGCATCTTTGAGGAAGGAATCTTTGGGCACCCCAAGGTGGGTTATGACATGTTGTAAGAGAATATGCTATTTATAGCATGTGTATGACAAATTCTCTTATAGCTATAAGTTATGACAGCTATGACAGATTCTCTTACAACTGTAAGTTATGACAACTATGACAGATTCTATGACACTTGTAAGAGTCGTAAGAGCATCTGTCATTGCCCATTTTGAAAATAGGTGACCTCTTTGGGATGGGGTGACTTGACAAGTGTCAGGAACATCCTACAGTGTTGGACAAGTGTCCATATGCATGGGTTTTGGGCCATGAGGACATGTTGGATGCCCATCTCAATGTGGAACCATTTTTGCCTTGTATTTTCTTTATAAACAGGTCCTTTGGAGAGGCGATGCATTATGTGATTGATAGGTACTATTATGCTACCAGATCATCTCTAGATATGAGTGTCAAAGACTCTTGCAAGAGCATTGGCTCTGTGACTTTATTGTAACCTTCATTGTTTACAAAATACATTTGAGTTGTGTTTTGGAGTGTGGGGTTTTTCACCTGTAAGGGTTTTCCCCACGTATATCTTGTGTCTCTCTTCTTCTGTCTTACATTCTTGTGTATGTGTTTGCTGCAATATCTCTGTTAGTGGGTTAACATAGTTGTAATTGTAAAGATTAAATTGAATTTGTACTCTCCTCCACCTCATTAGATTAGTGTAGGAAGTGATTTCTGCACACCTAGCTTCCTTTCACACCTCAAGTGCCAATGTAAGTAGGTTGTTTAATTTAGAGGTCATAGCCTTCAAAATCTATTTATTATTCAAGTATACCCGCCTAGGTTTAGCAGAGCCTGAAGAGTAGGAGATAGTCAAAACCTTTGCTACCTCATTCGTTGGCCAAAAACGTATTAAGAGACTGGCACTCTCTTGTGGTCTAAAAACCTACATTTTTGAGACCCAACAATTACTTTTAGAAATTATCATACCATTCCATAGAGTACAAACATTAATATGTTTCGACATCATTTACTAACTGAAAAATAACAATTACACTTAATTTATATATTTTCTCAATGACGACAAAATAAGATTATTTTAAAAAATGTAATAAATCTAAGGTCAAGATCTTTTCCATATATCACAAATAAGGATTTATTGCAACATGATAAGGTTGTATTTCACAATCATGTATTTATTGCAAATTGTATGATCAATATTTGTTTGATGGTAGTCTTTTTAATCTCTACCATCAATGTGCATATTTTATCTAGTGCTCCTCACAAAGGGAATGTTTATCAACATAATAAATAGAATGAAAAATGTAATTTTCGTAATATTTTTAATGTGGAAAGGATAGTGTATGTTTTATATTTTTACATCTTTCTTTTATGTTATTATGGATATTGTTGTAGTGTACAAATTAACTCTAACTTGATTAAATTGTTGTATTTATCATCATATGAGTGGTCCAATCTCTTAGGTTGATCTTTTACTAGGTTTCATATTGTGACCCTTTCAAATTCATTGTTCTTAAGGTCAACTTTCTTTGAATTTGACCATTACAACAAGACAATTATGTGTGACCTAGTTTGCTAAATTTAGAATTCAAATCTACTACTCTTAAGGTTGACTTCCTTGGAATTTGACCATTACAAAAATGCAATTATGTGTGACCTAGTTTCCTAAATTTAGAATTCAAATCTCTTGTTCTCAAGGCCATCATCTTGGAATATCATTATCACCTTGTTGACTTGTGTATCAAATAACTCAAGTTGATCATTTAGGATTATGTATTTAATGACAATTTTAGGTCATAATCTCTAGTCTAACAATAATCAAAACATAAGTGGAAAGCATTTGAACAAAGAGCATCTAAAGCATTATATCAACATTATATCTTTAGGCATCACATTATTTTTGGTTGTTTGCAAATCTCATTCAACACTCTAAAAGGGTTTGACTACCAACAAGGAAGTACATGATATTCCCTCTAGCTAAATAATGAATCCCATTACACTTCTTAGCACAACCCTCTATCCAAAAATAGGTACATTAGGTGGGAGCACATCTAAGGAAGTTGCATCAATAGAAGACCAAAAACCATGGAAAAAGGATTAAATTGTGGCACAAAGTTAGTTTCATACTAGGTTGTGTGGCATGACCTAGCCCTACATCAATTCAAAAGCACACAAAGATCCATCACTAGTCATAGATTTTAGATTGAATGTCACACCCTAGATTTCAATTATTGACTATAACAAAATAATGAATCACCATACATTGACATTAAATTGAAATAGAAATATTTGTTTCTCATTTCTATCATGATTTGTTGTTTAATCCTATAATTAGATCTGGTTTGCTGAATTTAGAATTCAAATCTCTTGTTCTTGAGGCCAACATCTTGGAATTTGATTGGTACCTTGTGGACTTGTGTACCAAATACCTTGAGTTGAGCATCTAGGATTAGGTATTTTTTTGACAATCTTAGCTCATTAGTTTTAATTTGACATCAATCATAACATAAGTGGAAAGCATTTGCACAAAGAGTATCTACAACATTACACCAACATTATATCCTTATGCATCACGTTGTTTTTGGCTATCTATGGATCTCTCATTCAACACTCAAAGGGTTTGACCAATAACAAGGAAGCCCATAGTATTCCCTGTAACTAAACAATAAAATCCCATTATGCTCCTTAGCACAACCATTTGTCCACTAGTAGGTACATGAGGTAGGAGCACATCTCAGGAAGCTACATCAATCTAGAAGAGAAAAAACCATGGAAAAAGGACTAACTTGAGGCACAAAATTAGTTTCATACTAGGTTGTGTGGCGTGACCTAATCCTACATCAATTAAGAAGCACACAAAAATCCAGCACTGATAATAAATTTTAGATTGAAAGTCACACCCTACTTTTCAATTGTCGATTACAAAAAATAATGAATCATCATACATTGACATATGAAATTGAAAGAGTTATGCATTTATTATCCTTTTCTCAATTCTATTACATTTAGGTCATATTAATTTAGGTCTAATTGTTATTTGTTGTTTGATCCTTTAATTAGACCTAAATTAGAGTAGATAAGCAGTTAATTTCTCTAAATTTTGGTGAACTCAACTTTTGTACCCAACATAGGGTTTAGCCCTAGTCATCCTTCTTCAATTTTTCATTTTCAAAAGCAACATAATCTACATTTGTTCATTTATATATTTGGCTTAGATCTATTTTGCATTCATTTATTTATCAAGTTCAATTCTTGTTACATTGTTTTTGAGGGTTTATCCCTAAGTGTCCATTGATTTTTCAATTTTAGATGTTTCCTGTATGTTTTTCATTATTAAATTTTGAGATTTTCAATCCATATTAACATCCTAGATGTAGCAAAAACCCCAAGTCCAACTCTCCCATCCCAATAGCTTCTTTTAATGCTCCCATATAGGATGCTCATTTGGATATGGTTAGACATCAAAATAAAATAAAAATTCTTGACAAATTATAAATTATAAAGATGGAAATTGTAACTCTTACATGATCCACATGGCTTAGACTTATTTAGACACATTACTCAAATGGTCAATGTAACTCTTCATGAACCTAAGCAATAGTATCAATTGTACTTGTCAATCTTATGAGGTGATCGATGCCACTTCAACTAAGTGTCAAGGGAAAATAATTTTTACTCAATCACATTATCCCCTCAATTATTGTATTACAATTTTTTTAGGAGGTTGATCTCATTGCTTTTTTGTTAATTGGACTCTTGGACACCTCTTGCCTCCTACACCCTCATTTTGATGCTAACACATATTACAACAATCACAAGGTAGTTTGGTCATTCTACTCAAGCATGTTAAAATCATAAGCATAAGTTCCAAGATTTCATTGATGATGGTATATTCTTAAGGGTCTAATGATGGGGGCAATGAATTAGTTGTTCCACTAACTCAAAACTTGTCAACGTAGGTATGAATCATAGAAGAACAAAAGAGAAGCCATTAGATTTGTATGAAGAATGTGGTATTTTTATTGATGATCATTCTCATACACAATCTTCTCTAATCTTTATGCTTACATGATGAAATCCCAAATAAAGGTTATCATAGGCCTCTTTATATCAAATGAATCATTTAGTATAAGCCCATTATGTTGCAAATATGTGCCTAAGTGGTGGTGTTATTGATGTCAACATATCCTTGTTGCCATTGGTGTCAACTGTATCCTATTTTGCTACCTATTTAGAAGACCGAATTGTTAAGGATATTGAGAAAATTAATGGAGATCAATATATGCAGACCATATGGCTATGCAGAGGTTTGTCTGAAGAAGCTTCAGTTAAGATTTGAGAGGTTCGCATTAAGATCTAAAGAAGTTATAGCCATCTGAGTAAAATTGATTCCTGCATTATTCAGGAGACAGAGTGACAGGAAAGAGGTCCGGATTGCTCCAGTAATGTAAAATGATGATCTACAGATCTAGAGGCATGTCTGGGAAATTATATGTATCATCAACTCCAGTGGTTCGTGGTTTGGAGGTCTACAAGCTATCTTTCTAGTTTGATAGTCATGGAAGATAGTGTTCTTGAGGTTCTGGAGGAAGATACAAATGATTTTGGTAATTTGGTTTAAAGTGAATGTTATTGGTAATTTCAATGTACTTGTGGAGGTCTCTGGATTGTGTGGCTACTATGTTGGAGGTCCACATTGAAATTTGAGCTTGTTGATTGAAGATTTACTCTTTGAGGTTGATGTTCTTCCCAGTCTTGGCCGACCGGATGTTCCTAACATGTTGCAGATGATCTAAGAGTATTTTTATGAAGCGTGGCATGGTTGTAGAAGAAGATTCAAGTCTCAGTTGTGTTTGGCCAATAGTGTGATGATCTACGTCAAGTTTATCTGACCTTGTTGATCATTCCAAGGTTGATGAAGCATATAAATACTTGTTGAAAAGTATCCTTGTACACAATGAATTAAATCCAAAGAAGGGATCAAAAGTAGAGTAGAGAAGAAGAGGAACGAAGGGAGTATAGAGTGAAGAGTTAGTGAAGAAGAATTTGAAGATAAGAGCAGAAGTTTTTGAGCCTTCAAAGGGATTGATTCAGGCATGGATATAGATGCTATTTCTTAGTTCATTATTTATGTATAAATCATTTATAGGTAGTGAGCCTCTTCTTGAGCAATGAGCTCTGGGCAGTGCACCCAAAGGCATGTGCCTTCTATTTTCTTAAGTACTTTTAATAGGGTATGCATTTTTGTGGGTTAACCCCCACCATGGTTTTTCCCTTAACCAGGTTTTCCACGTCAAAATTCAGGTGTTGTGTGTTCATGTTGTTTCTTCTCATATGTTGATTTATGCTTAAATGTTTTCATCATTAATCTGATTACAAAGCAGATTTAAAAGATTCAGAAAAGGCTAAAGTTTAGGGACAACTGATTCAACCCCCCCTCTTAATTGTCCTGACTATTTCCAACACATTAACCATGGGTTTCAATTCAATATATTTTTAAGATTGAAAACTACATACTCTATAATTCCCTTGTGTTTTGCACATATTTTAGCTTGTGTTTTGTTTTGCATTTTTTACCTTTGTTTTGACCTTTTTATGTTTTCTTCCTATGTCTAGACTTAGTTCTCCCTTGTCATACTAACTCCTTTCTCATGTGTATATTTTTTAATTTAAAGTTTTTCCTCTTTTATTTTCCTTCTTCTAGGTGTTTTTCCCTTTTTCATGTTTTGCTTATCCCTTTTTCGTAACTTTTTTTTGTCCTTTAACCAAATCAATTTATTAGATCACATCTCTTAAGTCTAATGCAAAATCACCTCATTTGGACCCTTAAATCATGCATTTTGAAGCTTATCTCAAGCCATAACCATCACCTTTAGATCACCACCATTATCCCTGATTGGTCATAGAAAATTGAACTTTATTGGGCCCAAGGACCCATCCTTAATGATGGTCGTTAACTAGTTGGTCTAGTCTTTTCACCAATCAAAGCCAATTTTTTATAGAATAAACATTTAATTTTTTGATTAAAGGTAAAATAGAGGATTTTGAAAGGGCCTCTTCCCTTATACATGGATAAGCATTTAATTAAGTTTCTTAAAGTAAGCTAGTTTGCCTCCCTGAATTCTCTCCATAAGTCTATAGATATAGGCTTCATTTATCTTATATTAACATAGCAAATACTAAATTTTTACTTTAGAGCAATTGTTGACTCATTTCATGCAAAAGAGTGTATGTTAGTGGTTACTATATTTATTTAGTGTGTTAGCCTTCATATTAGAGTAAGCAACAATTTTTTGGTGCATCACAACTACTTCTACAATAAATCTCTTCAATATTAGTGACTATTTTTTATGTTTTTGTACTACCTTAGAATAGTTTCTATTTGATTTTGGTCAAAACGCACTCCATTTCTTCTACACCCTTTCTAATACTCCTCCCATCCACTCTCCATTTGTTTCCTTCAATGCCCATATCCATTATTTGCTTCTTTTTTACCCCCATCTTCCCCTTCCTCCCTTTTAGCCTTAGGACACCCTAGCTTAGGTTTTTCCTTCATTCCTTTTTAGACACCTAAATCTTATCATGTCCTAACATCACACTAACTAATACCCTCACACTCCCACATCGTCAAATTTATTAAATAAATCATATTTATTTAATTGAACTGACTTTCTAATGGTTCTCCATTGATTAATTAATTAATTAATTTGATCATTTTTCTAATATTTTTGATTAGATAAAGGGTTAACAAGGGACCCTACCCTTACAAGAGCCAAAAGGTTGAGGAAAAATAGGCCCCCACAAGGGACCACTAACAAACAACACTCAAACAACCACTAACAAAGGGTCTACAACCTACACAACTCTAGACCTTGACCTCTCAAACTGCACACCCTTGATCTGAGTGTGGGAAACAAAGATAGATTTGGGAAGACCCCTCTTCCATATTTGGATAATAATGTAGGATACATCATTTGTTAAATCCTTAGAGTGAGGGTAGAGGAGAGAGAAGTCCTACTATCACCACCACCCAAAACAACTCCCACAAAGAGGGAAATAGATTGTCTGAAGAAGTCGCATGCCACAAAATAGCCATCGATGTGTTAAGAGAAAGAATCCCATCATGTTACAATGAGGGGGTAGGGACCCACAAAAAAAGCAACCTGTGATAGGTCAAGAGAAGAGGTCTCAACAGAAGTCGAGGAATACACTAGAGCCACACCGACCACTAAGGAAGCCCCCATAGGAACGAGACTCATCATTGGGGGGATAAGAAGAGAAGACCCAACATCCTGAGAAGGCTCATCAACTAGAAGAGAACCATCATCGTGAGAGTTGGAAATGTTGACGAATTTTTTACTCCATTTCAAAATTTTCAATAAAGATCACTTGGGTTTCACATCAATATAATTCACCTTATTTAAGGCATTTAGTAGAATCTTTCAGAAGCATTTGTGTTTGTGCGACTGATGAAGGAACATGTTTCCATTCGCATCTTTCTTCCTTGTCTAGCTACATCAGAAGAGTGGAAGAAGAATAAGGAAGGTTAGATAATAATGATGATCAGTGTTAAACTCAACGCATATAAATATAATGGTTCACTTAGAGAAAGGAGATCGAGCCAAATCATTGTGGTGGTCATTATTGAAATATAGTAGCACTGTTCAAGTTTTGAGCTTGTGAGTTGTTAATAAATGAGAGGGATCGTTGTCAAATATAAAAGTTTCCATTTTTTATACTATATAAAGTCATGGTGCTTCATGAGTTTTAGATCACAAAAGGCACATTGAATAGGGTGTCTATTATTAGAATAGAAGCTCAATTTCTTTTTAAGAGAATCAAATTAAGGGGACATGGTCACTTCAAGACACTCAACTCACAGCAATATGGCGGCCATTATCATTGGCGCTTCAGCATACAATGAGGGCTTTAAAATACTCAAAGACGACGCACTCACAAGCCTCAGCATAAAGGAATATATCAAAAGCATGAGTAATACACTATAAGAAGTGTGAAATGTAGTTTATATTAAGAAGGCATTAGCCTATGAAAAATGTGATGGCATGCCTCATGATCTTCTAATAAGGAAGATGGTGGGTTAAATAACAACATCAGTAAGCTTAAGAACATAGCATCAGCCACTACAAAGTCAAGGAAGGTTCGGCCTATAATGGGACATCAAAGATGATGGTTGGCTTTAGCAAAAAGGAATCATCCACTAAAAGATACACATCAGTCAAGCATAATAAGGAATCGGCCATTTCAATAAGTAATCAGCCAGTATTATAAGTATAGAGCCTCAGTAAGAGGATATCAGCACATAATCAAAGCACAATGTAACTATATAGAAGATACAGTAACATCCATATAAAATCTGCATTCAAGGTTCGATCTCAGTCAACTAAAGGTGCAACCTTTAGGGTATTAAGGCACGATCAATAAGGGATGACAACCTTGTCTGAGGGACGGAGTGAATACAGAGGCACATCATCAGATATTGAATGTCACTAGTATTATATTCAAAATATCATCATAGACTAAGGCCACAAGTATCATAAAGACCATCACCAGATATAGAAGGAGTGACATTTTGTCATGACCATTGATGTCTGATAAGGTTTCAAAGCATTGCATCACTAATACACAAAGAGACACAGCTATATATACAATGATGGTTCTGCCCATACAATGTAAAGAATCAACAATTCAGATAATAAAGACACTATTATATGAAAGCCTCTTAAATGAGAATATGGAAGTCAGGTATCAGAGTCAGGGAGAAGCCACCACAGAGGATTGATTTGAGATACAGATATGAGTTTCAATTAAGCACAGTCACTGTCAGATGAAGAATAGATCAATGGTTTGAGAGCAGTTAAAAGAAGACTACGGAGTAAGCCACATGTCAGATGCAGAAGGCAAAAGAGAGCAGCTTAAGATCATGCAGAGAGAGCCACGTCGGTGCAATGGTGAAAGGAACTCAAGCTTGATGCAAAGGAGGCCATGTGGTGGAGTCTAAGCAAAGGAGAATTAAATATTTTATTTAATTGCATATGATTCATGGGAATGAAAAGCTAAGTTTTTAATATTATGTCTCTTATAATATAATGGTGGGCCCCTAATAAATCTCAATGTTTTATCAATAATGAGTTTTATCTCAGTTTTAATTAAAGTCACGGGGAGAAGTTTAAGATAAAGATTGAAATCTTTATTAAGTTGAAACATGTGACATGGTGGGTCCGAGCAGCCATCAAGTTGAAACCGTATGAAATAAAATGAAACAAATAAAGTGCCTCTCATTTTTATTCTTCCACGGGAAAACAAAAGTGAAACCCTAAGTATGCAGCCACTTCCATTTTTTATGAGCAAGCTGCAGAAAATAAAATGGAGAACGGCGGGAGACCTTTTCTCTCACACAGAGATGCATTTTTCAGCCATAGAAAGCCACAGTTTAGTTTCAAATAATAGATTTGTGTTGGATTTGTGCCAGATTTGTGACGGATTTGGTACTAGATTTCATAGATACAGTTGCCATTTTTTGGAGGTTGTTGATTTATTTTGTTGGAGTTCTTCAAGTTATAAATGTAGTTTTAAGACACAGTTGCAAGGGAGATATATATATACAGAGAGAGTTATTCAGAGTTCTACACACATAGAAAAGATTTGATGCAACAGTAGACAGAGTTTCTTCTTGCCTTTGCAGTTCTTTCTTTACGAGAATGTAACCATTATTTCTGTGCAGCAACCTTTGCCTCTGTAACTTGTTGTTATTCAAATAATGAGATGGTGTTCTATACATACTTGGATATCTTTGTTTCTTGCTCCTAATTTCTCTATTTATTCTACCTCTATTTAATCTGTTTATAAACTGGGTTTTAACCATGCATTGATGCTCTTTAATTCTAGTTAAATCTCACAAAGTTAACACTGTACAACTAGTTGTTTCAAATCTAGTGGATCACCTTAGGCTTAGGCATTTATTTTCTACAATCTAGTTTTCTTTCTAACCTTTTTCCCAAACCCCCATAGAAGAACAGAAGAGCCATCTTCCCTAAAACTTGGAGGTCACTCTAAGAAGCATTCCCACATCTCAGAGTTTCCCATGTTGCTGCTGGATTAGACCCACAGATTTATGCATCAACAAGAACCATTAACTATCAAATGGTCAATGTGGGCATTTTGCCTCCACAAAATCACACCAACCTTGTGGCAAGACTGGAACAATCAGAAGCTAGGTGCCCAATCAAAAAACATCATTTGTAGTGGAAGGGGAGACCCTCATAATCAAGTTGTTGAGTTTAACGCCTACCCCTCACCATCATAACAATCTCCCCATGGAGAGCCTTAGAGATATCAATGTCCACCAGAATACATACATACGTGGTGAGGCCCATGGTTATAGTAGTAGTGTCTATCTTTAAGAAATGACCAATAGTGTTACCAATGGCCTCATAGAAGGATCCTTCCTAAAATTGTAAAGGAATATTGGGGAGCCTAAGCCAAACTAGCCTAATGTTGAGAGGTTCAGAAAGGGTGTTGAATGAGGAGGACCATGGCTTGAGTGAGAGGGAGTGCTTGCCCAACAACCATAACCTATCTTCCAACACCAAATCCTTGTCACTAATCGAGTCAAAGGTCACAATGAAGAAGCCCCAAGTACAATGATAGAGATTGATCTCTCCCTCAACAATAGGAAACCATGACTATGAAACCCAATTGTTCAAGTTTGGAAGAGAGGGCCATAACTATTAAATCTATAAATAATGCCTTGATGATAGTAAAATATTTGTTATTATTTACCTTCTATCCACAAACCATGATAGGGGCGATTTGGGAACATGGAAGGGGCCAAATATTGTCATGCAGAGGAGGGCAAGCATGAGCACCTGAACTACCCATGGCTGCATGAGAGGATGTGCCATTGCAGACAACAATGGTGAAAGAAGGGAGATTTTTCTAATGTTAGTTAAATGAATTATATTTATTTAATCATCTAACATTTCAACATTAATTAAATAAGTATTATTTAATTAAATAAATTCATCTCCCAACATTCCTCCATGGATTAAATAAATACATCATATTTATTTAATCAACCCAAATCCCTTCTCATCATTAGTTGAATAAACAAATCAGGTTTATCAACTAATTAATCATTTACACATTCTTTCACCACTTTATTTCAAATTAAATAAAATCCTTCTCCACTAAAATCTAAAAGTCAAACTAACTTCAAATCCCCACCATCCATATCATTTTCTCCATGTTTTAATTCTATCCATTCACATAAGGATGACCCTAATCTTGCACATTCCTCCACCACTTTATTTAAATAAATAAAGTCAAACCTACACAAGGCTCCAAAAAGTATCTTTTTGATCTTCATCCTCCACTTAAAATAAGATAATCTCTACTCTTCATGTTTCTCAATCCATGTCTTATTCACTTGCACCTATCCCAATCCTCCACTTGTGAGCATCTCCCTTCCCCATGCAAATGGGCCAATTATAGCTCTCAATCGAGCTAATGAATCTCCACCCTCCAATCCAATATCAAATCCAAACCATTCACACTCTCATCCAAATATCTAGAAAATCATCATCTTCCAAGAACTTATCAAGCATCAAGGTGGAAGCAAAAGCAAGGTTATGCTGCAGAAATTCTTAACCATCTACATCTCTCTCCCACAACACATCTTGAGCATATCCAAGGCATCAAGGACTTGTTTTGGTGACAAGTTTGTTATATTTTCATCATTGTTTGCAATCTTTAGTTCAATCCAAAATGTTGTCAGATTTGAAATTGGGTTCTTTATATGCATTACATAGTTCCTTGTTTATTTCATATATTTATCATACACCCTTTGTTAGATCCCTTCACCACCTTCCCAAATTAGTATTTTTCTCTTTCTATTTTTAGTTATCCTTAGATTTGAATCAGTTTTTTTATTCTATTTGCATCATTTTTATCTCCCATAAGTCTTGTTTCCATTTTGTCTTTGTAATGCCCCCTAGTGTGTGCCTTATATGCTTCTTGATATATATGTTATATGTTTTATTGAGAATTTTGACAGTGTATTGTGAGATATTGTGTTATGATCCATTTCACCAAAATTTTAAATGAGGCATGATATACCATCGATGTATTCTGATTGTGTACTTTGGATACTTTTGTTGTGATATTTTCTTATGCCATCGATCTATTGTCGATGAGGTTTTGTCTTGAAATCTAATTACAAGACTTCTATCTATGTATTATGGATGCATATTCTATGTCTTTATACATTTAGATTCTTACATTATTTCTATTTCATTGCTTTCACTATATATTATAGGCGTGATTATTATATTTGAATTGGTATTCTAGATTACTATTGGTTACTGCATCTTTATATCTAGCTAATGTTCATTGTTAATAATTCCTACTAGATGTGATGCTTGGTTGATTCATAAGATATTATGCCACATTGAGTGTTTAAGCATTGCTTTAGCTATTTTATATGGTGTAGGTACATGTTTAGAAAATATCTAATGCTTTGTATAGATAGAGAATCATTGCACTCTAATGGAAAAATATTTAGTTCATTATTTTATTTCTGATGGAAGGAATTGTCCATATTTAATAATACTTCGAAAAGGAAATAATCGTTAGTGGGTTATATTTCCATTTATTTTAAATCATGTAATGCCTTATTGAAAATACATTAACTCCAAATTGTGATTGTGACAAATAGTTTATTCATTGAGTGAAAGAAATGAATTAGTTTGATTGTTTTAAGTTATAAAATTTTCGTTTGTTATTTTCTTTCAAGAAGTTTTTATTGAATATTAGAGAAAAAAGAGAAAAAGAATAAGGGCTTCTGAAAATGCATAAAAGGGAAAATAAAATTGTTTCTTAATGTTATGGAGTAAAAAGTTTCCCTATGTTTTTTTACCTCCTAGTTTAGCTCCTAAGTCCCCGTGTTGACAGTTTGCAAGTTAAATACTCATCCCAGAGGAATTTCCCCCAAAACCCATGTTAAATGGGACTTGGGGGCCCATTCTAAATCTTAATCATCACCAAATTAAGGCCTTGGGACTTGGGCACCCACGCCCAAGTCCAGTCTAATTTGTCATGATAAAAATAAATGCATGTCAGCTTGGGCACTCTCATCCCTTTGTTGGCCTCTTCAATTTAATTTACGAATGTTAGCAAGAAAGCATATATAAGTGAGTTTATGACTTCATTTACACCTATATGGATAATGTGAACTTGTGATATTGAGCAAAGGGATTTCAAGGCCTTAATTGTGTTTCAGAGAAGAATTGTGTTGTTATTGTGTTTGTTTGTTACATATTTGGCTTCATCAATCCATCTCCTCATGGTGTGAAAGATCTTCATCTCCGTAAAGGCTTCACCTCTAAGGTGACATCAATTTGTGTTTCAATCATTTCATTTCATCATTAGATTTGGCCTCTACCCTCCTTGGGCATACACTCTATCTGACAATGGTGTTGGAAGACTTGAATGTCCTTCCAAGGCTTGATCGAGGCAAGCTCCTAAACATCACAACCCCCAACCCCCTTTCTTTGTGATTGCAGGTTATAGATGTGGGAGTTGGAAAAGTATGGGTGTAGAGAAGAAGTTGGAAGGATAAGGATTTGGGATCTTGAAGAATATTGCTGATATTCTCCCCTCTTGGACTAGGGCACCCACCCTGTAGTCTTCCTGTAGACACCTAAAATTGGCTCGGATCGAATTATCTTAATTCTTATTTTCTTCTATCAATTAAATAAATATTATAAGTTTATTTGATTGGTTCATTATCCTACAATTAAATAAAATAATTCTATTTAATTGAAATCCCTAAATTCTTCTAATGTCTCAAATCCTAAATCCACCTCATAAAATCCACCTCATCCCTTCCACCTCACCATGTTGCACATATAATTAAATATTCTTAATATTTAATTAGCTAATATCCTCCAAAATCCACCAATTGAATTTTCAATTCAATTGTTCCCCACTATTCTCCACCAATTGAATTTTTAATTCAATTGTTCCCCATTATCCTCCACCAATTGAATTTTTAATTCAATTGTTCCCCACTATTCTCCACCATTTTAATTCAATTGTTCCCCATTATCCTCCACCATGAATTCTTAATTCAATTGTCATAACTCACTATCGTCCACTCTGAATTTTTAATTCATCCACTATCCTCCACTCTCAATTTTTAATTCATCCACTATCCTCCACTCTCAATTTTTAATTCATCCATTATGAATTAAAGATTCACAAATAATAAAAGCCATTGATCTCATCAGTTGATCCTCACCCTCCATTCTATTTTAAGAAAATCTATAAATAGAACCCTCTTCTAAGCAATGAGAGAGACTTCTTCTGGCATCCTTACTATGCCCAAATCCCTCTTGGGAATCTTCTTCTTCTTTTCAATTCTCTTCTTCATACCATCGTAATGCAGAAATCATTCTAGCCATTTCTACTTGTCATCTTGAGGAATCGAAGCAAGGAAGCAAGCTCCCTTAGGGCCCATCTTTATCATTCAAGATCAAGAAAGAATAGGCGAGCAATGGAAGCCGTAGGGTAACAGGTTTTGTTGTTTTTATACTTCATTTGTTTATTCTTGTTATTCGCACATTTCATTGTTGTTTGGGTTTCATTATCTTAATTGATCAATCTGATATTCCCATTCACATTTTGACACGCCCGGTGATCTAACCCCATCTTGTTTGTGAGTGTTTGCCTCGAGTTTTTGTTGTAGATACAGGTGTTTCAAAGCACATTCAGGAATCAACTCTTACAAGTGACCTCCTACACACAAATTGAGCTCACCATTGAGTCCGGGAGGCTTCGGAGGTGAGAAATCACCTATCATGTCCCTCATTATTGTCATTTAAAAATTGTTGAAAATTTTTGAAATTTTTTTTTACTTGTCAACGTATTTACAAAAAAACAAAAAAAACAAATTTGATTGAAAAAAAACAAAAACAACAAAAAATGGCAATGCATTGTAGTTCTTTTATTTCTTTATTGTTTGCATTTTCATTTAATTAAAAAATAAAAATACTAAAAAAAACAAAATATCAAAATAACCAAAAAAAAAACTAACAAATTAAAAAAAAAAAACACTTTAAACATAAAATAAAAAAAATAAAAAAAAACTAAAAAATAAAAATTAAAAAACAAAACAAACAAACAAACAAACAAAATGAAATAAACAAAACTCCCCATACCCCCCCTCCCCGACCCCCCCAAACCCTACCCCTGTCCTGCCACCCGCCCACCCCCGCGTCCTCCCACCCGCCACTCCCCTAAAACCTACCCCCGTCCCCCCTGCAACCCCTTCCCCTGGGCCCCTCCCGTCCCCTTTCCCCCCATCCCCCCTCCCCCTGTGACCCCCTAAAACCTACCCCCCTGCCCCTCCCTTCCCCTCCCTCTCTCGCCCCCTGCGCACAGCGACCGCCTGTGCCCCCCGCAACTCCTCTGCCGCCCCGTCCCCTCCGCCTCGGCCCGCCGCTATGCCTCCTGCAACCACCTCCCCTCTGCCTCCACCCGCCACTCCGCCTCCTACAACAACCCCCCCTCGGCCTCCCCCCACGCCTTGTGTCGGTCCCCCTCTCTGCGCGCCGCCCCCGACCGCCGCCTGAGCCCATCCACCGCCGCCTTTGCACGCAGCACAAAATCAAAAAACCACAAACAAAACAATACTTTTCACAATACAAAAAATAACCAATAACAAAAAAAAAAACACAATAAACAAATTCAATACTTCAAAAAAATAAACAAATAATATTTTTCTTTTATTCTTTATTTTTTATTTTGCTCATTTATTAGCAAAACTTACCAAATTAAACCAAAAAAAAAAATTAATAAATAACTTAAAAAATAAAAAAATTCAAAAAAAAACAACAATTTTATTTTATTTTATTTTTTCTTTCCTCATTTATTAGAAACACTTCAACATTAAACAAAACAAAATTAATCATTAAAACAAAAAAAAAAAATTAATTAAAACAAAACCAAAAAAATTAATTAATCATTTTTAAAAAAATAAAAACAAGGGGGGGAGTTTTTTTTTTTTTTTCTTTTTTTCCCCACTTAGTACAATAGGCGTTTTTTTCAAATTTTCACAACTTTCACATACGACATCAAAATCGCACAAATTTGGACTTTCCGGAAAGCTGACGAGACGACCTTTGTAGTGGTGAAGACATTTCCAGGTGACAATACCTTTTACCAATATTTTTTTTTGCAATCAAAATCAAACCTACAGTATAGCGCGTTTGGTCAAGTGGTTTACCTTTTGCTGACTTGTGAGTTTTTGTGGAACTAACTGCCTTGTTGCAACTTCTTATCACTCACACAGAGCAAATAGGTTTTCTAACATGTTTATGCAGGACGAGCGTTGAAGAAATCTTGCTTTATTGCACTAAGTCTTAGAAACATATTGCCTTCTTAAGGGATAATTGAACAAATCATTTCGGCAATCTAAGTCTTAGGAACACACTGCTTTTCTTAAGAGACAATGGACATGTATGTGAAAACACCTCAATTTTCTAAGGGACAATGGACATGTATGTGAAAACACTTCAATTTCATAAGGGACAATTGACAACTACAACCGTGTGTGTGCCTAGTTTAGTTGCACCTTATTTTTCTTATAACGGGACAATTGAACCTTTGTTTGACATGCTTTCTCTTACATTTTTGTACATCCTTTAGAAGGGCCTACTTTTGGACTGTGCTTCATCCAAAAGGAATGACCCTAAGTGGAGTTTTTTTTTGAACTGCTATATAAGAGGGATAAGGCGAAAGCCAAGTCCTAATTGACGTCAACCTTACCTTGTGATGCCAAACTGAAAAGAGGTGTACTAGCTCCTTGTGGAAATGATTTTCACATTGAGCGAAGTGTTTTATACTCTTAGTAGGATTGGTTAAAGCTTTTAGTAGCTTGTCACATTGCTCGTAAGGCGTTGGTCTCTCAAAGTTACTAAGAACCATTCTAGATAGAGACTACCCGACCTACCTCCGAACATTACGGTAATCATCAGTGCAAGGGGAATTGATTTAAGCCCTTAAGATACTCACCATTGGCTCCCTTGAGAAGAGATAATATTCCCTTGGCCATAAAGCTCTTGTGACCTACTTGAGCTTTCCAAGGGGAGGGTGAGATATCCCTACCTATCGTCTCTCGCAAAGATACAAAATATCCGACACCTTTATGGAATGATATTTTTATCGACGGAGTATTAAGTTGTGAGCTAATCTACTGCAATGACACCTTGTCTCTAGGGATAAAAAGTGCTTGATAGTTGTTTGCAAATTGTCTCATACCTATGGAAACATTGGGCTTGTTTGTGAGCCTCAAACATACACTATTTGTTGTGTCAGTCCGTCTTTGCCGACTTTGTTTGCTGTGTTTTCACTTGCCAAAAACAAACCCAATTAGAAACAAACTAGATCTATCCAAATTTTGCATTGTTAAAACATCAGACACTACTTCAGAGCCTCTGGTAGAACAGCATCTCACCTTTGGTCTAACAGTAGCTCGCCTTTGGTATAACAGTACCTCACCTCTGGCTAAACTACTTCAGCACCCTTGGTATAATAGTAGCTCACTTTTGGTCATTGTAGCTCACCTTTGGCACAATAGTATCTCGCCTTTGGTAGCTCCGTCCATTGCCTTTGGTCTTATAGTAGCACACTTGGTTGCACAGTCCTGCGACTCTGGTCAAACAGTATAGCACCGGGGGTCCAATAAATTGTGCATCAAAGTTTGTCTTTTCCAAATCACAAGCAAAATCTTAGCAGTCCTTTTGTCCTTGTGCATTCCATGGTACTCACTAGACTCCAACAAACTATGAAGTCCAAGCAAGTTGTCCCTAAGAAGCGAAAATCACCTCCTCACACACCGCAATCTAGTCATCTCAACATTACCCCCATGATTACTCCTAGAACACCCGCAGAAAGATCTACAAACTCTCCAAGCATACCGCAGCTCGATCACCCAAACAATCCACATGTAGAAACACTAGGTCTGCCTCCATATTTTGTGCCGCAAGGTTATATTGTTGACCAGGTCCCAACTCAGGAAGTAAGGGTCCCTTTGGTAAGTACACCTCACTATACTCCCGGCATGCCTTAGGATCTTGTTGGTTATACCGCAAAACTAACCCCATCTCAAGAAGAGCGACACTTTGAAATAAGTCAATCGTCTCAAGAAGATGGACAAGATCTTGATGAATTCCTACAAGATCCTAGAGCCATAGCCGCCTTTGACAAAATCTTGAGTGAGAACCAGGATCATTTCTTTTGCTTGCTCACCGAGCAAGGAGCCAAATAGCCTCAAAATTTTAATTTATCCAATCTCAAGGAGACAAACAGTACCCAAGACACCAAACAAGTAGTGCAAACCATGTCAACAGTGACCACGCCTTTACCTGAACAAGGCTCGCAAGGGAGATCAATTGTGCAATATCAGAACCCCCTTTATCAAAATCCGCCAAGAGAGAGACCCATATCACCGCTTCTGACTCCTATGGAGATCTACAAAAATCAACAAGAAACTCTCAAACGTCAAGTGGAGCTAGCTAAGCAAACCCCCTTCGCTCGATCAACTATACAACAAACCCCTCAAGTATCCACACCAATTGCAAGTGGAACCTTGGTTACCCCATCACGCCTAGGTTCCCCACCAAACTACAATCCGGGGAACAACTATGTAGCCATGCAACAAGGGTCTCAACAAATGCCACCTCCTATATCAGCAAGCCTTCATGTCTCTCAACCAACTAGAGTCATGCCAGCCCAACCACAACATTCTGCTACTCTCATCATTAATCAACCTCAACCATCGCAAATCACATCTACCTATGCCCCTCCTCCATAACGTTCATCCGTGCTAAATTTCTTTCACACATTGCCTAGCCATCCTCAATATTCCCAACATCAAGTTTCCCAACGCTATGTGCCACCATCACAACCTAATCCAGTGCACTTTAGCTTTCCACCCCCAAATTCTTTTCTCCAACCATCACAAAGCCAACATTCTTACCTAGCACCACCCCCACCTCCTCCAAATCAAAACATCCAATTCCAACCCAATCTCAACCCAACATACAACACATATGACCCCAACCAATCGTACGACCCTTACAACACCAATGCGCATGGCTTACACTACAATCTACCGTATGGGCAACAACAACCACTTCTAGGACAACAGGAGATGTTTCCAACCCCTCCAACAACAATGGAGCTAAAGATCATGGAATTTCAACAACAACTATCTGATCTTATGTTTGGCCACACCAAGAAGACCTTCTCTTTAGAGGAAGTGTGTCCTTATCCTTTTGATCGGTCATTACCAATGATCCCTTTTCCTCAAAATTTTACTATTCCTAAGTTTGATAAATACAAAGGAAAAGGTGACCCAAAAGACCATCTCAGGGAATTCTATCTTGCTTGCTTTGAGGTCTCCCATAACGATACATATCTTATGCGTCTCTTTCCTCGCAGTCTTGGAGGCCAAGCTATAGAATGGTTCTCGCACCTCCCTACAGGTATCAAGTCTTTTAATGAGCTGGCAGAGAAATTTGCCACCCATTTCTCCTACAATGCAGAGCATGAAGTCTCCATGATTGATTTGTGCAACAACAAATAGAAAAATGGTGAAACGTTCATTTCTTTCCTTCAGTGATGGAGACAAATGGCTAGCAAATTCCCTTTCAAGATTCCAGAGAAACAGCTTGTTAGCATATTTGTGCAGAACCTCAACCAAGAGTCAGGTTTCCATTTGCAAATTCTTAGTGCTACAGCCTTTGATGAAATCACATACAAGGGAATCAACATTGAAAAGGCCTTCATTGCTAAGGGTGTGGTCAAAATCTTCAAAGAAACAAAAGATAATGCTTCTCATCACCAATCGAGCGATAAACCCAAATATTGGAACAAAAACAAAAATGTAGTCAACGACAGTGTGGTCAATTCTAAACATGTCCAAACATTGCAAATGCCGCTGCAACATGCACAACCAAGACAGTATCAGCAACAACAATGGCAACCATATCAAAATCAACAACAATGACAACAAGAACAGCCTCAACAAGATTATCCTCAATGACATCAATTTACTCCCTTGGGAGAACCCATAGAGGTTGTCTTACAAAAGATTTTACAGAGAGGTCTTATAACCCTACCTGATGCTCCTCCTTATGGGGAACCCGTTTATAAAACCGCATGGTACAGGGAAAATGAATACTATGAATTCCATAGGAGTAAAGGGCATAGAACTGCATCATGCATGAAACTCAAACACCTAATCCAAAATCTCATTGAAGACAACCTAATCTCTTTGGAACATGATCCACCAATTCAACACGTGAACAAAGACCCTAACATGTACAAGGAACCATTCCCTCACCATGGTCCACCTCCTCCTCAAGATAAGGGTAAAGGTGTCAATCATGCTTCTACTTCCTTTGACTCTATTGTAGGTCGTTTTGAAGAGAGTCAGGTGTCTACCCTCACAATCAAAGGCAAATCTACAGATTGCGCTATTACCACTCACCGTGGTTAGGTCACCATTCGTGGTCCTACACCTAGTCTTCCGACTCAATCTGATTATAATCTTGTCAAACATCTAGGGAAAACGCAAGCACAAATCTCTATCTTGGACCTTTTACGGTCCTCACCTGCACATAGAGTTGTGTTAGAACAGGCCCTCCAAGAGTCTTCGGTTCTTAACAACATAGCGGTTGTGGATTTCCAAGCTATAGTGGGTAATATTGCTTCACCTTACAACATGGTTTTCTCAGAGAAGGACCTCCCATCCCATGATCCATATCACAATGATGCCCTTCATATTGAAGTTATCATCCATAAACGCAAAATCAAACGCATACTCATAGATGGTGGTGCTCGTCTCAACATCTATTCTTTAAAGCTACTTAAGCAATTGGGCTACTCTGAGGATCATGTCAACTCTGAGCATTGTATTACAATCAAGGGATATGATGATGCTGAACGCCGGTCAGAAGGCGTTATCCACTTGCCTATACAACTAGGCCCCGTCATGCTTGAAACGAAGTGTCAAGTCCTTTATATTGACTTGCCTTACAATATTATCCTAGGTCACCCATGGATCCATGCAATGAAGGCTGTTCCCTCCACGTACCATCAGTCTCTAAAGTTCCCATACAATGGTACGGAGATCACTATCCCAGGAGACCCTAAGCCTTTCGAATTCTACCGGGTCTTGCAAGGTAGTTATAAGAATTGTAACCTAGTGCCTAACAATGAAAAAGCCCTTGCCTCCCCACTATATGTTGATCCTAAAAACCTGACACAAGCCTCTACAAGTAATCCTAATCCTTTTCCTAAAATCAAAGCACACATCCGTGATATAGGCTTTGGCACTTATGATATCTCAACATCTTGTTGTGTAGGGCGGATGCCTTTGTGTCCAAAATCCTATGGCCAACCGCCCATCACCAAAGTAACCAAAAAAGCAGCTATCCCTCCCCCAACATTCCTAACCCAATTCCAATAGGGACAGCTATTAGAAGAGGAAACTATTGAGGACATCTCTTCTTAGCTCTATAAGGAGAAAGAACCAGTCACAATACCAGTCAAGCAATATGGCAATGGCATAAGGATTGTCAAAAACATGGGCTATAAAGGCAAAGGTGGCCTTGGGAAACAAAATCAAGGACCTATGGAACCCATCATTGTGACAAAGAAACTAGACAGGAAGGGGTTAGGATTTGGTAAGAAGGTACCACACGCCTTGGACATCGAGTATATCCTCGACAAGGTAGCTGAAACTTTTCCTGCCGGTTTGACATCTAACGAGGATATCATCGATGACTCTTCCCTCCATATGACCAAACTATTTACCGAAACCTCCATATTTATGCTATCCTCTGTATCCCTAATCTCCACCACAAACACCCAGAATGTCGCACTTGTCTACCCTGAACTTATTGATTGGGACCAACAAGGGTCCCCCGTTATAGATATATTTCAGAATGACGAAGCTTTAGCTGAGTTCATGGGACTTCGGGATGGTATCCCTCTGGACGATCACAAAGTAGGTTTTGTAATGGAACTAGAGCCAACAACTTATTTTGGTGAGAATGCCAAATCCTCCAGTCGCAAAAGTACAAATAAAGAAAGATCTCTAGGTGAAAACTGCACTGTGGCACCTCCCGATCACAAAATAGTAAAGACAAAGGACGTATATAAAGGTGAAAACCCAATTGTGGCACCTGAGGATGGAGGATTTGACCTTCCCCTACCATCTAAGTACCAAGAGAAATCAGCGCTCCTAGTGGAAGATTCTACAGAGATAAACCTTGGCACAGAATAAAATCCAAAGACCACATTCCTAGCAGCATCATTATCTGAAATAGAGCACAGAAATCTTAACAACTTCTTCTTGCAACGAACCATCAACTTTGCATGGACCTATGTGGATATGCCAGGGCTAGACCCTAAGCTAGTAGTTCATTATCTCACAGTTGATCCCAAAGTGAAACCAGTCAAACAGTAGTTGAGAAAAATGCACCCACATATAGCTCTCTTGGTAAAAGTGGAAATACAGAAATTATTAGATGCAAAGTTCATACGACCCATTGACTATTTAGATTGGGTCTCAAACATTGTACCTGTGTCTAAACCTAATGGGCGCATCCACATGTGTAATGATTTTAGAGATCTCAACAAGGCATGTCCCAAAGACGACTTTCCACTACCAAACATTGACATTATAGTGGACTTGACAGCAGGTCACGAGATGCTTTCTCTCATGGATGGATTCTTAGGCTACAATAAGATAAGGATAGCAGAAGAAGATCAACATAAAACAACATTTACTTGCCCTTGGGGTAACTATTGTTGGTGTGTCATGCCGTTTGGTCTAAAGAATGCAGGAGCAACCTATCAGAGAGTAATGATAGTGATATTCCACGATCTCTTTCATCACATCATGGAAGACTATGTGGATGATATACTGGCTAAATCTTCTAGGGCAGATCACATACAGGTTCTAGGATAGATCTTTGACAGGCTCAAAAAATACCAAGTAAGACTCAATCCAAAGAAGTGTGCATTTGGTGTAACATCAGGGAAGCTGTTGGGATACATAGTATCTTGTAGAGGCATCGAAGTAGATCCAGCGAAAGTAAAGGCTATAGTGGAGATGCCTCCACCAAAGAACCTCAAAGCATTAAGGAGCCTTCAGGGAAGGTTGCAGTCCATCAGGCGCTTCATCTCATAGCTAGCAGATAAGTGTCAACCATTTCAACACTTACTCCGAAAGGATGTCTCATTCCAATGGGATTATAAGTGTCAGGCAACATTTGATCAACTTAAAGATTATCTAGCTACACCTCATGTATTAGTTCCACTAGTGGCTGATAAACCTTTGATATTGTACATCTCAACTACGAATTCGGCCCTGGGGGCCCTACTAGAACAAAACGATGAATCAGGAAAGGAGCATGCAATTTATTATATCAATAGAACCTTGGTGGGATATGAACTCAATTATTCACCAATGGAAAGGGCTTGTTTAGCAGTAGTGTTTGCTTCTCAAAAGTTGCGGCATTACATGCTGAACCAACACACAAATCTGATAGCCAAGATTTATCCCTTGAAGTATTTACTAGCAAAAGCAGCTCTCACATGTAGACTAGCTAAATGGGTCATGATCCTAAGTGAGTTTGACATTGAGTATGTGGATCATAAAGCAATCAAAGGACAAGCCCTAGCAGATCAATTAGCAGAAGCACCCATGATAGATACACACCCTATGGTAGCAGACTTTCTAGATGAGAATCTATTCACGCTTTCCAACTCCACAATGTGGAAGTTGTACTTTGATGGTTCCTACACACAACATGGATCAGGGGCCGGCATCCTATTTATCACACCTCAAAATGACTATATTCCTAAGTCATATCAGCTTGCATTCCCTTGCACCAATAACATTACCAAGTATGAAGCACTCCTCATAGGTCTCAATATAGCAGTTCAATGGGACATCACAGAACTACAGGCTTACGGAGACTCACAACTAGTCATTCGCCAAGTCACAGATGAGTACCAAACAAAAGATGAAAAGTTGGTCCCCTACAAGCAACTAGTGGATGCCTACAAACCACACTTCTCTAGCATCACATTTGAGCAAATTCCAAGAGAGCATAATAAGGCGGCAGATGCTATGGCTTCTGTAGGGTCACTGATAGACATGCCTGTAAATACACAAAAATGTGAATTCTTGATCGAGCAATTGTTGATACCCGCTGTCGACGTTCCAGTTACTGAAATCATCTGCGAACTTGTTGGTCCCAATTCCCCATGGTATGAAGATATCTATGAATACCTTAAAAACAATACCTTTCCCTCTGACCTATCATCCACCCAACGTAAAACCTTTATCCGTCGATCCTCCCGTTACACAATTCTAGGTGATACATTATATCGCCGGAGTCTCGATGGTAACCTCTTACGATGTATTAACGTGGAAGAAGCTGAAGCTACCTTACGAGACATACACGAAGGTGTCTGTGGCTCACATTCTACCGGTCCTAATCTTGCTAAGAAGATACTCAGAACAGGTTATTACTGGCCAACAATAGAACAAGATGCTACATAGTTTGCTAAGAAGTGTCTACAATGTCAGCAACATGGAGATTTGATTCACGCACTAGCTCATAAACTACAACCTGTGACAACTCCATGGCCTTTTTCTCAATGTAGTCTCGACCTCGTAGGACAAATCCACCCCTCCTCTTCTAATGGCCACAAGTTTATGATTACCGCCACTGAGTATTTCACGAAGTGGGTTGAAGCCATTCCCATGACCTATATCACCGGTAAGCAAATAGCCAAGTTTATTCTTAACTACCTCATTTGTTGGTATGGTATCCCCCAAGCCATTGTCACTGATAATGGGAGACCATTCAAGAATCAAGAAGTCCCTGCCTTATGCACACAATACAATATCCAACATTGTTTCTCAACTCCCTACTATCCACAGAGTAATGGCCAAGCTGAGGCTTCCAATAAAACCATTCTCAAAATCCTCAAAAAAATGGTCAATGAAGCTGGTCGTGATTGGCACCTGCAACTCAACCCAGCCCTATGGGCCTACCGCACTAGTATCCGAACACCCATGGGTGCCACACCATATGCCTTGGTCTATGGCTCTGAAGCCATCCTACCTATAGAGGTCAAGATCCCATTTCTCAGAGTATCCATGCAGGACCTGATAAATGAAGAGGAGTATCGCACTTTCAGATTAGCAGAGCTAGAATTACTAGATGAAAGACGCCTTGCCATGCTCAATCATCTCCATGTCTATCAAAACTGCCTACGGCGTAATTACAACAAAAAGGTCAAAGAAAGACGGTTTCAAGTGGGTGATCTTGTACTCAAAGAGAATCAGAGAAATCAAGCAGACTACAAGAAGAAGGGCAAGTTTGAGCCTAACTGGTTAGGTCCCTTTATTGTGAGCAACATATGGATCAGGAGCTTATACTTTAGCTACACCTGACGGCATTCCTCTAGATGAGCCACTTAATAGTGTCCATCTCAAAAAGTTCTATGCCTAATCCTCAGAATATTACAAAAAAAAAAGAGAAAAAAGAAAAAAAGAAAAAAAAAGAGAGCAAAAAGAAACAAAAAGCAACAAAAAAATCCATCCTCTGGTGAAAACTTGGCAAACAGGCGCCTTGGATAAGTACCATAGTGAAAACCTGGCAAATAGGTGCTATGTGTAGAGTCAACATCCTTGGTTTCTTCTACCTACCTGTTCCATTCACACATGCATCTACCTATCCGAGGTGCTTCCCTGTCATTAGTATGATCTGTTCCATACCTGAGTCCAATTCCACTGTCCCTATCCATTCCATATCTAGTCCTTCTGTCAATCTGAGTCCACACCACTGCCATCGCCTAGGTCTTAGTTCCGCTAGGGTTTACCCTGAACTACGTTGCCTTTGCACCATCACGTAGGCAAGGCCATTTAGCAATGAGCCCCCGAGGCACTAGGTCAATCCCTTAGGGTCCGTCCCACCAATAAGGATTGTGATACCTTCTGCTAGACAAACAAGAGCAACAAAACACACTTCCCAAAACAACAAAAATCATGACGTAAAACATCAACCTATCCAAGGCAAAACAGAGCACCATACCGAAACACTCAAGCTAAATCTCATATTAGTTATGGCAAGAAAAAAGACACATCTAATGCAAGAATGTTTTGTGATTGGTTAGATTAACTTACAAAGTCTTGATTTATGCTATCATGCCTTTCTATGCTACTCAAGGATGCCAAAAGCTAGAGATGCTATGATGGGGGCATGATTATTTTCTTTGTTTGTTGCTTGTGGATTAAACTTTAGTAATGTGATGACTTTCTGTCTAACGACATGATCGGTAAAAGATCATCAAGGACTCCAAGATCTAAACATGAAAAGGGGCAATCCTTGTCTATTGAAAAATGCAAGAAGTACTCAGGTCATCTAGATTCAATTTTGGCTAGATGCTTGTATTAACTTGCTAAATCAAAATCCATGTAAGTAATACTCAGGTCATCTCGGTTTAATTATACCTAGATGCTTGTATTTTCTTACAACATAATAAAGCCCAATGATGAAAGCACTTCAAAATACTTGGTATAACAAGGTGACAAATATCCATCTCCATATCCATATCGTATCAAATTGTGTCTCATATCCGTATCCATATCCCTATCCATATCCATACCGTATCCAATTGCAAGTCTATCCTTAATCCATGCCAATCAAGTCAAATCAATCTTGTCAAATGATCCAATCACAATCAATGGTCTTATCCTTGTATGATCGTAAACCAACTCAATCAATCAATCAATCAATTGTCTTATACAAGATGTTGCATTATCGAAACTAGACCAACACACGCGTCTTACACGACATGCTTCATTTCCTCAAACCAGACACTATCCTTCGTGTTTCTCTAGGGATCCATCATTCCCTACCATGACAACACTATCATATCAAATGTCTTAGACAGGATGCTATATTGTTGAAACCAGACCCGGAGTCTTATACGACATATCTCATTCCTAAAACCAGACATCATCGATCCATATCATTAGTTTACCACTCGACAGGGGCAATACCTTGTTTGTGCTTGTGTCATTTGTGCATACTTGCTTACTTGCTTATGTGTGTTATCATTTTTATCTTGTATTCCATATCATTCATCCATTTCCTCTGCATCCAACCATTTCATCTCTTGTCAACCTATCTTATCGTGAGATTGTCCATCTCATGCCTGCCGCCTTCTCCCTGTCCAATCTCCCGAGGGGGCATCCTATCATCATAACCTATACCAGGGGCAAACTGGGGCATGTATCATTATCAGACTATTCTTATTCTTTGAAACAACGTGATAAAACACATTGCTTCAAAGAGGGGCAAAATGTAGACACCTAAAATTGGCTCGGGTCGAATTATCTTAATTCTTATTTTCTTCTGTCAATTAAATAAATATTATAAGTTTATTTGATTGGTTCATTATCCTACAATTAAATAAAATTATTCTATTTAATTGAAATCCCTAAATTCTTCTAATGTCTCAAATCCTAAATCCACCTCATCAATCCACCTCATCTTTCCACCTCATCCCTTCCACCTCACCATGTTGCACATATAATTAAATATTCTTAATATTTAATTAGCTAATATCCTCCAAAATCCACCAATTGAATTTTCAATTCAATTGTTCCCCACTATTCTTCACCAATTGAATTTGTTCCCCACTATTCTCCACCAATTGAATTTTCAATTCAGTTGTTCCCCATTATCCTCCACCAATTGAGTTTTCAATTCAATTGTTCCCCATTATCCTCCACCAATTGAATTTTCAATTCAATTGTTCCCTATTATCCTCCACCATGAATTCTTAATTCAATTGTCATAACTCACTATCCTCCACTCTGAATTTTTAATTCATCCACTATCCTCCACTCTAAATTTTTAATTCATCCATTATGAATTAAAGATTCACAAATAATGAGAGCCATTGATCTCATCAGTTGATCCTCACCCTCCATTCTATTTTTAGAAAATCTATAAATAGAACCCTCTTCTAAGCAATGAGGGACACTTCTTCTGGCATCCTTACTATGCCCAAATCCCTCTTGGGAATCTTCTTCTTCTTCTCAATTATCTTCTTCATACCATCGTAATGCAGGAATCATTCTAGCCATTTCTACTTGTCATCTTGAGGAATTGAAGCAAGGAAGCAAGCTCCCTAATGGCCCATCTTTATCATTCAAGATCAAGAAAGAATAGGCGAGCAATGGAAGCCACAAGGTAACAGGTTTTGTTGTTTTTATACTTCATTTGTTTATTCTTGTTATTCGCACATTTCATTGTTGTTTGGGTTTCATTATCTTAATTGATCAATCTGATATTCCCATTCACACCTCCCCATAAGTTTGGTTTAGAACTCAAAAGTAGGGATTTTTTTAGTGGTGAATCTTCGCCAATTGGAGAATAGTTCATTTTCACGAATGAGGAATTGGCGAATACATTACCACCGGCCAGGGGCCAATTCGCTTGGTTTTTACATATTTTTGGTCAAATGTGTTTCAATTCACCTAGTTTTTACGGATTTTTGGTCAAATGTGTTTCAATTCGCCACCCTATTAATTTTTGAGTCATTTATAGTTAGTATTTTTTCCACGGTATACTACGTGGTTCTAATGGTGATTCACCTGGAATTTCAGAGGCATGTTTTAATTCACTGACTTATTCGCCAATATCATTAAACGGTTGACACGCATGATGACCCAATTCACCAATATCATTAAACGGTTGGTATGCACGAGGACCAATTTCACTAGTATAATTAAATGGTTCGCATGTATAAGGACCAACTTCGCCAATACCATTATAACTCCATGCTAATTGTAGGGCCATATTTGCCTAGAAAATTACTATATGTGTTTGATGGAGGTCCATTTCACCTGACATTTATAAGTGTCCTATTAATAGTACATGGGAATCACCATATTATTATAATAGCATTTGAAAATCCCGTGTTATTCGCCAAATATGCATTGATATAAATGCATTTGAAACTCTAATTAATCCTTTAAGTTTACACATTTTGTTCAACTCAGTTCTCGAATCCTCGATTCATTTTGGATCATAGAGAAGTTACAACTATAGGCATTGGCGAGTCACTGAAAAGAAATGTAATAATATAAGATTCATGTTGATTATTTGTGTCTTTGTTTTAGATGATATTGATTGAGTAGGAATTAGGACTAGGGAGATATCTTAATCTAGGAGTCTAGGACCCAGAGATCTATATTCTATCATTTATGATTGCATCTTGAACAAAATGACATTATTTTTGTAGCTTTTAATTCGTGAGAGATGTTGAGCAAGAAGAAGTTGTTTGAGGGTGGTGAAGGGAGATCAAGGCCATCAAAATGGAGAAACAATAACATAAAGTCATAGTTTAGCATTGTTGGCGGTCCATCAGATGTAGCTACAACATTAGAACCTATACCATCTATTGACTTGCATCACAATGACACGGATGATATTCTAGGGAATAACCAATGTAGCAAGAATGATGACAATGACATTGATGATATTCCAGGGAATACCTAATGTACTAGGATTGATGAGAATGCCACAGATGATGTTCCATGGAATAGCCAATGTACCGAGAATGATGAGAATGTCGCAGATGATGTTCCAAATCCAGGGAATACCCAATGTATTGGGAATGATGAGAATGCTACAGATAATGTTCGAGGGAGTACCCAAGGTAGCTGAAATGATGACAATTCCACAGATGATGTTCCAAGAACAAATGATAATGAAGCTAATGAAGTTATAGAAATCAATGAAGATGAAGATCCTGCAAGTGTATGCAAGGAGAAAAGAAAAGATAAATAAAAAAAGGGGCATGAGTGGGAAATGTCAAGGAGTTTTTAGATTGATTGGGTGTCAAAATTTCCATTCATTAAACTGGTGGAGAATAAAAACAAAGATGAACCTCCCATTGAGTGCAAGTGTAAGATTTGTAGTTGGAAATATCATAGGGAGAAGAGGTTGCAGTTAAAACTTGACACCATAGAAAAACATATTGGCAAAGTTTATGGAAAACAAATCATAGACGGACAAGAAAAATCAGTGATAAGATGGAAAACGAAGGAAGAATATCTTCATGTAAAGAATGCCTTCAAATATGAAGTGTATTTGCAAAGAAAGGCAAAGATTCATGCAGGTGGAGGTTCAATTAAAGCTCAATTTGGAAAGATGATGGGAGAATTACAAATGGCAAAAACTATTCAGTTGGGTGTTGTTTTTCATATTTTGAGCAGAGGGCATCCTATGATAGACTACCCTGAATATAATAGTTTATTATCTTTTATGGGCGTTCCTAATTTTACCAACACACACTGGTCAATAAATAGTAGATGGGAATGGGCAAGTTCTCTTGTCGAGGTGGAAAAATGTGATTTACAGGAAAAAATAAGAGTCAAATTTTATTGCATTATCTCTAGATGAAGTTACAACTATAGATAATACTTCATGGGTATGTATGCATGTGTATACTATGGCAAATCATGTCCGCTAACCTCATCTACTCTCTATTTATAAAATGAAGGAGAACGCAACATCACAAAATCTATTTGAGATAAGAAATCTTTGAATGAAATTGGAGGTATGGATGACTGCACAATTGCGAGAAAGTTGGTGTGTGTAGGGGTGGATGGAGCTTTAGTAATGCAAGGTCATAGGAATGGTCTGTGTGAAGCTACAAACTTCTATTTCACCATACATGATTGGCATTCACTACATGGCCCACATAATGAATTTAGCATTTAAAATTGTGAGCAAGTTTCCTGCAGTATCAAAAGTTGAAGATCTAGTCTGCGAGCTCTACTCATACTTCTGTCGAAGTCCCAAAAGGTTTTTGGAATTTCAACATTTTGCTGAGGGAATAATTGTAAGAAACAAGCTTCTTAAGGATGTTGATACCAGATGGATCTCCTTGCTTGAACCAGCTAAAAGAGTTTTTGCAGAATATCAATCCTTGATTGGTTTAATGTACGAACATCGCTTCACAGTTGACAGGACTTCTGACCTCTTACATAGGTTAAGTGACATAGAGATACTCCTCATTTTAGTTGGTATTCTTCCCATGCTAGAGGAAATGAACATGCTTGTGAAAAAAGCCCAAGAAAGGTCTATGTATATTTCTGAATATACTAGACTGTGTAGAATGATATGCATGACCCTCGATAATCTATATCTATCAAATCAGTCATTCGTAAGTCCAAAATTTAGTAGCTGGCATTTGATAACAAATGTGACCAATAATGCTCTTTTTTTATTGTTTAATGGTAGTGGGGAGTTATGTGTCTCTGTAAAGGGATTTGAGATACCAAGGTACTATTTAAACAAGGTCAAGTGCACTATCAGAGAAGAACCTATTTCAAGGGAAGCTTTTGACAAGATTGTTAATTCTGTAAGTACTACTTTAAAGAGTATTGTGTGATGTCTTTCCTCAGAGATTAGAGATCAATTCCCTCGTGATGAACTGCTTGAAGCCATGTCTATAGTGTATCCTCAATATTGGGTCAACTGTGAGCCAACTAATTTTCACAACAAGATAAAGACCTTAACAAATCATTTTTGCAAAAGTATAGAATTCAATGGATAAGTAATAAAAGGAATTTTAAATCAAACTAAGCTCAGTGATCAATCAGGTCAATTTGCAATTTAAATGAGGGAATAGTTTAAATTCATGGAGGCTCCCCACCAACATGGATCGATAACAAAGCTTTGGGAAACCTTAACTCAAAGTGAAATATTGCGTGATGCATTATCAAAATTTTTCAAACTTGCTGATTTATGTCAAACCATGATATTGGGATCAGTGGAGGATGAGAGAGGTTTCAGTGCATTGGGGTTATTGAAATCAAAGATAACAAATAAAATTGACAAGAATTTGGAAAATTGCTTAAGGATGTATACAACTAGACATGATATCCAGAGTTTTCCTTTTGATAGGGCACTCGCAATCTGGAGGTCATCATGTGAAAGAAGAGGGTTGTGCACCACTTCAAACAATAATAGCATACAGGACAGTGACACGATGAATACCAATGCCACATGTAGTGGTAGTGGTGATGATGAGATGCTCTTAAGTGGAGATATATGGAGATAGAAGAAACTGAAGAACATGATCAGGATAATTTTGGATATCATGGTCACAGGGAGGATTAGGAGAATCTGAATGACGAGATGATTTGGCAATTTGAAGGGATTTAGAAGCTACTAGGTATTTATATTGTTTTACATGTTCCAAACTCCAAAATGTTGTTGATGGCATTTTATTTCAATTTGTCTATCTGTGATGTAGATTTTTTATTTTCAATCAAAAAATTAATATTTTTATTTATTATTGTGTGATTCTAATAATTTTTACAAGCATTCAACTAAATGTGAAGTATTTTTTCTTCTCTATAATCACAGTAGTGTTTCACTTGTTTTCATTTATTGCATTGTGATGGTTTTTAAATTCCCAGGCTCCAGCTCTTGTAAACTATAGAATAACGCATTGCATTACCATACTTTGATCAGTTCCTAAACCAACTCTACTTAAGAATCCTTGTAATCACTCAGAACACTCAATATCTTCTTAAAGCATTAAATTTACTCTGAGTATAACCATTAAGATAAATATTCAAACACTAAATTTAGGTTCCTCAGTCATAGCATTTTATCAATTTTAAAATAGCAGACCCCAGCAAATTGTTCCATGATGTCCAGTAGAACATCCTGATGGTGCTTCCTTAGGATTTAGGGTTTCTGGTTTGCTTGGTTTCATCTATTTGAATTTTGAATCCCTAATATTCTAAGTGTTTATGCTTTGTGCTTTCTGCGCTTTTTCTTCTTTCCCTCTGTTGACTATCTGTCGAAGGTTACCAGTCGCTTAAGTCACAACTTCATGTCTTCACACTCGTGAGTTGACCGTACCCTAATTCTAGCCTTACCTGCTGTCGCCCATAAAAATCAAAGCCTTAAGTCTTAGGTTAAAGCTTAATAAAGTGCATTTCATAGATTCACAGCGCCTTTTTCATGACGTCACAACCCTCCTCGTGACGATGTGAAATGACTGCCATCTATCAACCGATATGACGTGGTCCACGGAAGAACTTTTGACCCAACGGCTGCACTCCATCACAGAGGTATCTCTTTGAGGGGAATATTTGATGCGCTATCATGATATGGTGACACACAGTACTCCTCTATTAAAGAATTGAAAAGAAAGGCCCCACGTATTTGGTCCGGACAAAAAGGTGATGCGATCTGCGGAGAGGGTACAGGTGATTCGGCTTATTCTAATTGGTCAAGGTCTTTTCAAACGTGGTGACAAAGATTTTCAAATCTAGTCACGTGATCTCAACCATCGATTATAGAACTGAAGGAAGGGATCAACAGTCCCATTTCAAATTTCCTACGAATGAGGATTTTTCAACTATCTAGTAAGAAATCCAACATTAATGGTCATCGCCACCACCATTAATACTGCAAATGGTAAGAAATCCAACATTATAAGGGCATAATTTAAGGCATAGTCTATCATTTTCAAGAGTACAGTTGCATTCCTAGTGAAAGGAGCTTCGAAACAAGCAAGTTGATGTGATTCCAAGCCTTTGTTAGCGTCAAAAACTAGTAAGTGGCTTTTGTTCCTCTGTGTCTCATCAATTCAGCTATGCATTTGTTTCAAAGTGTTAAGAAGTAATTTATAGTTGCAAAAGCCCTAAGTTAATTGCATAAACATAGTTTAGAAGGATGAGTCAGTCTAGTCAACCTTCCACCTCAAAATGTAATCTAGATGAAGACCTCATGATCCAATGTCTCGGGTCATTGAGGAAAGTTGCAACAGGGCTAGGACAAGTAGGAAAAAATGATAAAATCTATGACTTGTGTGTGAATTGTAGAGATGCTAGGATACCCGTATCAGCGTGGAGCCTATTTGAGCATTGGCATAACAAAGAACACTATAGAGCCCCTATTTTCCATGCCTGGAATCTTGATTTGGCCAAGTTGATTTTCCCCAATGTCTTTGTCAATCCAGACTTGGTCAGAGCAATTATGAGTAGATATGACCCCAAAACTAGGTATGTTCTGTCTAGAAATGGTTCTATCATAATTAGATTCACAAAAGCCTATATTTCAATTGTGTTCAATTTAGACCCTACTGCCAATATGCCCATTGACCTGAATGCCTTTAGAGTAAAGTATAAGATTGTCAGATATGCCTGTAGATCATTCAAACTGGCCAAGCATAGACCAAGGGGAGTTGATGGAGGCCTGATAAAAAATTTTGATAGAGAAGAGGAGCCCTTCCATTGTAATTTGTTCATGGAATATTTTGTTAGAACTTACCATAGTTTATGCCATGTGCTTGGGAGGGATGCAACTAACAGAATGCCAGTATCCTTGATGATGATGGTAGTTTGCATTCAAGATCTTGGAACCAAACATCCATATGACTATGTGGGTTACTTGGCTAAGAAAATGCACAAGCAGATGGTGATTATAAAAAAACCTGTATATTGTAGATCCCCATGTGGAATTCACATGGTATTCTTTGATGTGCCACATGATCCTATTCTCTCTGTTAGGCCACTGCTAGTGGCATAAAGATTTACATGTGAGGATACAAATGAACAAGGTAACATGATGCCAGTGCAAATGTGGACTTGCATGCTTGACATGCATTTTAAGGATGCTAGTTATGTTGTTTTTGAGGAGCATTTTGTAAGGAAGGTCTTAGGTTTCTTGAAACTTGAGGGGGACAAAATACCTAAAGAAGTTAAGGATTTCTTGAGACCTTTGGAAAGAGCCCCACACTTGAACATTGAACACAACTGGGGAGATTGGTTTCTGCATGCAAACACTACTTGCATCAGGATTTATGGTTGTGAGGCTCCACCTTACACTCTACCTAAGTTTGTGCCCAAGAGGCTTGCCTTCATGGAAATCATAAGGCAATTAAATGAAGTTGACAAGGAGTATTTCAGAAAGCACAAGAAGGGGTCACTCATCCCTACTTCATTGATGCTTAGTGATTTTATAACAATTGATAAGAATGGATTAGATTAGATTGGCTCCATGCTTTAGTGTTATAGGATGAATATAGAGCAAGTGAGAGCATTTGACCCTGAGGATTTTATTCACAAAACAAGGTTGAAGGTCAATAGGTCTAGTTACCCCCACCGAGTCATCTTCGATGAAGATATAGTAAGAAACTGCTAGTCAATGCAGGAGATATATCTTTTGAGACATAAATGGAATGCAGTGATTGAGGGAGAGAGGATGAAGAGAAATACCAATCCTACATACCCTGGGGCTTTTGTTGAAGTGCAAGATTCCATAAGGAGAATTGAGATGATCTTTGTGAAGGCAGACGAATTGATAGCTAGTGCACCTGCAAGTGAGGAGAGGCCATTTTACCAACCAAGCAGTTCTAGGGGTAAGTATGTAAGAGAAGAAGAATCCCCTGATTCCCCTACTCCAAAGAGAGCAAAAATCATTGACCTTGAGGCAGAGGTGGAGACAGAAGTTGTGGAACAGATGGAAGAAGCAACAAAAGAACAAATTTAGGAGCCTCCCCATCAGGTGAGTTCCCCATTAAGGATAAGGCCATACTCTTCACCAGATAATAGGTTGACAAGGTCAACAATTAACAATGAAGTTGATATAGAAGATATGAGAGTATTGGCATGTAACGAATTTATCACAGATGATGCATTTGTCAGCACACTTGAATTCAGGTCATTCATGCTGAGGACAAAGAATGAAGGATTTCAAAGGAGAATTGAGGAAGCAAGGAGTGGTGCTGACCCCTCTGAGTATGATACTATTACTCAAAGGGTTTTGAGTGGGGTTAATAAGGATATTAGGGCAATAACCCCATAGGAGGGTAGGGCTCTTGTAGCCATAAGAAACATCCTACTGCTACCACATTGGACTCTATTAGATGCAACTGCATTTGATACCATAACAAGGGATGACTCTGATATGACAGAGGAACAAGTCAGCAAAGCTTTGCAGGGTGTTGCATTTGACCCAAGGTTAGAAACCTTGGCAATTTGGGCATTGGCCCCTAGTGATAAGAAACCAAAAGTTGGTTTGGAGGAACTGACTGGCAATGTCATAATTAGAAGGGTGTCAGACACCCCTGCCCCTCAAGCTGCAAGTCTAAATATGCAAACTGTACAATTTGCTAAGGCAACGACAATTAAACTGCAGAAAGACTATAATGATTTGTTGGAGAAATATGCAGTGGCCATGGCCAGGTTGAAAAAATATGAAAGACACCCACAATTAGAGCTTGGTCCATCTCAGAGTCCCCCTATCATTTAGACTATGGAGTCACTTCTAGTTAACACACAACCTCTCCTTTCAGAAATCAAAGAATTGAAGGAGGATAACAAAAAATTGAAAGAAGAAAAGGAGAACAAAGTAAAGGACATGGTCACCAATTTGATAAAAAATAGAGTGACCAAACTCTTGGCCAGAGTGGAGGAGGCCTGGAGGACTTACTCAAAATTAAGGATAGCCTATAAGAAGCATGAATCTAATAAGCAGAGACTATCAAGTGTGAAAGCTAAGTGGCTACCAAGAACTTTAGAGGTCAAATTTTTTCTTAGGTGTTCTAGATTTGATGCAAATGCACCTCCTAAGTTGAGTTTGGTGTCAGATATATTGAAACATCTCGAGGATGTGGCCAGTTTTCAATTGAAATTGGATACAGTTTTGAGGGAAAAGATGCAGACAATAGAAACGATGGACACTAAATGGTTGCCACATATTTTGGAGGGTGATGGGAAGGATAAGGACCTGGACAAGTGGACGAGAGAAATAATAGATAATGGTCATCAATTAATTCCCGCTTGTTTTGATGAAGGTGATCCAACCATGCAAGTGTTGGGTTTATCACTTGACAAGCTGCATTTGGTTGAATTTACTTTTGATATATTCTGCAAGAATGTAAAGTCTATTTTGGATGCCAACTATGTCAGTCATAATGGCAAGATCACATAGGTTATCTCATTCCCCTGGCCACTTGAAAAGACATACAGTGAATGGAAGGACAAGTAAGGGTCATAGGATTGAATAGGCCAGATCTTCTGGTGGCTACACATCTCCCAAAGTCCATCTACTCCTCTTTTCTTCTCTCAAATGAAATTAATGTTCTCAATGCCATGTTTGTGGTGCTTTGTATCTAGAACCTATTTGAAATGACAATGTAATCAATGTTGAGTACATGTTCTTGGTCTATAAAAGAATTGTGTTAATCATTCTTGTGTGGTTGGAAGATTTTAGAAATTTTGAGAAGTAAATAAGATACAAGTACTACTTTGTAATGTTGTTGGAATATTGGGGAAGTTTTGAACAATGAAATATAATACAATTCTGATAGGTTGCCCATATTTCTGAAGTTGTAAGTTTCAGTTTCTTGCATGTTGCATGATTTTTCATGAGCATTTTATCAGTTCTAGATTGAAATATATGAATAATACTATAGCATATTATATTATTAATGTACACCATTAGCAAATATTTAATATGAAGTGGGCAATTAAATAATACAGACAATTTCAACACATAAAAGGATTTCAATGTTATATTGATTTTCAAATGAACATTGAAGGTCCGAAGGAAATTAGAATACATTGAAGACTGAAGTATTACATTTACAATGTATAATAACTTTCTCAAAACCAACTCTGCACAATGCTCTATTGGAACTTGGAAACACATGTTTTTGATTAGATAAGCGGCAAGCCAAGGGTGCCAAACCCATTACAAAGCAGCCCCTAGGGAAGTCCAGATAGACAACAAAAAGAACAGATGCCAAAAAACTAGAGACAACATTCCAACAACCTAGTCATTTTGGTATTGATGTCATTGGAAACACATGTTCCTAAATCATTGTATCAACTTTTGTAGAGTGCTCCACTCTTCATCTGATGGAAGTGTAATTTTTCTTAACCCATGGTTACTGAGTTGTAACTATGATAATATTTTATAACTGATATTGTTACTTAACTAAATGTATCACTCAAAGTTGCATTCAAGGTTATCAGTGGTAGGATGGAATCCATAAAAATTGCCTCATCAAGATTTTGAGGAAACTGGTCCTTGTCGAAGTTCATTTTATCCTCCATTTTCTTTTTGAAAGCATTCTTTCCAATGTATCAGTATGATGGGTCAAAAGCCAGCGGTAAACCAAGCTTTTTGAAGTGTTCTACATTTGTTTGCAATTGCTTTGTCAATAATGCAGCTTGTACCAAAAGTTCATGTGCTTGTTCCAGCTTCATACATTTTTCAATGATAGTTGAGGCCTTTATTATGGCATCAATACCATTCTGAATTCCTTTGGATTCCAATTCTTCACCACTAGCTATGTAGATTGATTGCAAAATTTTGTTTGCATCTGACTGTCTTGAAGTTGCCATGTCTCCATTTTCAGCAATGTATTGTTTGAGTGTATTACTACATAATACTAGATCATCAATGAATTCAAACATTTTAGACAAATCATCAATCCTCTTCATTATTTTCTCCCAATCAGATACTTTTTTTGGTAGGAGTTTATTTCATTCTCTGCATTCTTTAGTTTGTTTTGCAAATTTTTAGATAATTTTCTCTCTCTCTCTCTCTCTCTCTCTCTCTCTCTCCACATTTTCTTGCCACATATGTCCTGCTTTTTCTGATTGTTCTAGTTTGGTATTGGCTTCAATCAAGGTTTGTTCTAATTTTTCTGAATTGGTTGTTTGAATATCATAATTTTTTTTACTTTCACTTAACATTTTCTTCAGTTTATTCACTTCCTCCTCTGTCTGTTTATTCACTTCACTTGTAGATGTAGAGTCAGTGTTTTTCATCCTTTTCTCTAATTCTTTGGTCTTGTTCTCTACTCCTTTCCTCTTGGCTTTTTCACTTGCTATGTCTACATGTAACTTCCCTATAAGAGTCTCCAACCTATTACGTAAATCACAAGTCAAATGAAAAGGAGCAATATGAATGGAATTAACATCACTGAATATATTTTCTTTCTGTTGTAACTCAATTACTGGAAGATGTGACCTATCTATCTTACAACTCTAATTTGTAGACAGTATATTCAACAAGGTTACTAGGAAATTAAAAATAATCATTCCTTTTTCTCTCTCTCTTGCTTTAGCAATGATGTGTACACCACTTCATTGTTCTTTTTTGATACATTAATTTTGTCAGAAATTTTCATTCTAGAAAAATCCACTTGGATGGTGCTCACCTCATAGTCAGATCATTGCATCTAGTCCTCTGGTTTATCTTGAACTTTGGGTACAATAATCATGTAATCCATTTTTTCATTTTCTGGATCAAATGTAGTCAATACCCTAGTTGTTGTAGGCTCTGAAGTTGTTGTAGTCTCTATCTCTAGCACTTTCTTCTTGTGACTTTTAGATAATTTTACTTTCTTTTCAAACTTAGCTTTGTAATCACAATCTGTGACACTTGACATAACTTTGAATGGTGAAGGAGTAGTTGTAGTTTTGGCGACATCTCTAATTAATTGTGGCTAAGTATTAGCCATTCTTGTCCTAGTCACACTAACGATAGGAGGGAGGTGCCTTCTGGAAACAACTTCTTTGATGTGGATGTGGAATCAAAACCTGCCATAACCTTCTGCTTCTTAGTCTTCACAAGGCCTTGCTCTTTAAGTTTGTCTATAGTTTCATTTAATGTTGTTGATGGCCTCTTCTGAGTTTGTTGTTGCATCTCTTGCTAACCACTACTACTACTAATACCTGTACCATTGCCAGATTTTCCACCAGTAGCACTAGAATGTCCACCATCTCCTGCAAGAAAAGGAGAAACATGTAGATTAGAAGACCCTTGTGGTACTATTAGTGATTGAATCTCACTCTGAGGATTTAAAGCTAGAACAAATCTAATCTCTTGATTTTTATGTGTATGCCCTTTAGCTTGTTCATCATAACCCAATTTTTGGGCTATTGATGCCCCTTTAGTATATGTTTGTCTTGTGGTCTCACTCATACGAGGTTTGAATACATAAGAACTAAGATCTTTGGGTTGGTTTTCATCCTTATCATTACTTTCAACATTAGTTGCTTGAGCTTCAAAGGGATACTCTTTATCCCACAATTTACTGAACTCTTAATCTTCTGAGACGTCTTCGAGATCTGCAGTAGCCTTTGGATCACTGAGATCCTTCCTCATAGACCAAAAGGCAGAAATTTTTTATGGTGTCCAATGTTCCTCTATACAAGCTTGTTTTAGAGTCTCTAGAATTTTTGTACACTTAGATTTTTTAGCAGCTTTTGTATAGAAATTGTTGAATCTCTTGTTTTCCAGTGCATCTCTCTGTGTTTGTAGAATTAGATGCAATCCCATTATTTCTTATGACAATTTTTCAAAAGAAATACCTCTTTGAATAGCAGTTTCTTCCATGACTTTTCTCACCTCCTCCCAAGAATTCTTATTTTTCAACATTTCTAGCAGGGGTTTACTTTCATGTTGAATTTTAGTTGGAGCGTTCTTATTGGCCATAAGCCTTCTTTTAATCATGTCACATGGGTCATACTACTAGTGAGAGTCAACATCACATTTAAAAAGTTGTAGAATTTCATGTGCCACAGTGAATGCTTTTCTCTCGAATGTGAACCCTCCACATGAAAAAGGTAAGGAAGGAAATATGCTCTTCTTTTGCTGACTAACAAAGTACAACTGATCAGTACTCTCCATCTGCTATATGTATTCCAATGCAAAAACCCTCTCTATCACATGTATTGGAAGTTTGTGGGGTTGTGCTCCTGATCCATAAAATCTTAGGACAATATATTCCTCCATGAAGTACTAGTCAGCCAATTGTATTTCTTTTCCCAGTTGGATGCAATTTCTACAATACTTAGACAATCTAGGCATTGGAGTATTTGTAATGGTTTCATACAATGGAGCCAAAGAGTAGTCCACAAAATGATTATAGTTCTTTTGATTATGATACATCTTTATCTTATGGGTCCAATCCAGTAGTCCAATTTTATCTTGTTGATGCTAAATTTGAAGCTTCTTGTCCTGAAACATCCCAGAAAACTGCACTAGAAAAAAATAGCACAAGTAGGTTGTGAACCTAAATGTCTTTCTGTTAGTACTGGGAGTGGAAGGTTCACTTTGGCTTCGTTTATTCATTAAAAACTGACAATGCATGGATTCTACAATGTGCTCAAGAAATCTGTATTTAGCAGGTGACATAATTGATGGATATTGTATACCATTTCAAGGAGGCTTGCATCCACTTCACTCTTATTATCAAATCCAAGGCAAAACACTAGCATTGAAACAATATCTTGGACCTATGATCTAAAAATATCAATTTTATAAGGAGGCTTATGATTCTGATTGAGTTGGACACCATCCGCTATTAGAGATTTGATGAATCTTATTTTATTATTTTCACTAACTACTTCATAAATATTAGCAAGTTTTTCTAGGTTTATGAGGACTGCTCCACATTCTTCAGTAGTAAAACCCAACAATTTGCCAAAATGTTCTCCATTAATGGGAAGAATTATTTCCTAGCTATCTTTTTTAACTATTGCTTTTCTTTTTTCATCATAATTCTGGGCACATACCATGATAAATTCAGGGCAAGGGAAAACCTCAACTAACATCAAGCGTCCCAATCCAACCACCCACGGTGCAGTCATCTTGTTAATTGGTATTATTTTTTGGGTTAGGTTGCTTAGCTTGCACTTGACGTACCTTATTCTCCAATGAAAACCTAAGTACTGAGGTAAACCTTCCAAAAATTACAAGGTCATAAATATCATGGTATTCATCTGTAAAACCTGGGGCTTTAAGCAGTCCAGCATAGTCTATTTTTTCTTTTTCTTTGGTTTTCCCAATTTTGGGTATGGTTGTGCTGGTAGACATGCTTGTAAACACTCAACCCTAAACCCCAAGATTGAAAAAAATGAAGTCTCAAGGATAACAGTAAAAACAATAGTAATAGGAATAAAGTATATCTGTATTTCACTTACCTGAATAAGATGAATACAAAGACTGGTACTGAGTGAATCCATGGCATCACATAATTGATATTAAAATTTTTGGTGCACTGCAATCTCCTTGTCACTTGAGTCCTTGACCCTCTCGCTTCCAAGTAGTATCAATTAAAATTGCTAAATGCTAAGTGCCAATTGTGAAGTAAAGAAACGTGGTAATTTCTTTTATTAAAGTTTAGTACAAGTATGTAGTTTTAGTTGTGCACTTGTACTGAGTACTCCCACTTTAAAGTTCAAAAAATTTTTGAAGGATGGTATGCAAGTCTGTAGCCTGAATTAATTATTTAATAAAGCACATACATCGAGCGGTGGAATTGAAAATTTTAAAACTATTGTATAATCTCAACTGTTGATCATTGTAAATCTAACAGCTCTTGATTGATTCTGGAGGTTTGAGATCGCAAGTCCTGTGCTTTGGACTTTCGTTCTGGAATTCAACTACACCCATCCATCTGGCATAGAAACATTTCGCTAGAGTCTGCAACTCCTTTAATATTTATATGAAGTCGAGCCCACTTTGATGATATAATAACTAATACAATAATAACTAATAGAATAAAATGAACACATTGACATCATTGCATCAATAATAAAGTATAAATTATATTAATGCAAAAAGATTTACACTTGGGTAATTATATTAATACAAAAAGATTTACACTCGGGAAATTATATCAATACAAAAACCACTCCAGCGGCCAGCCCAGGCTCCAAAAAACACACACCACCAAAGAGGCTACCATAGTACCATAGAAACCCCTAGCCCCTTGACTGAGCAACTCCTTGAAAACTTGCCACCCTACCACCCAGCATGGAAATCACCAAAAAAAGTGGCCCTGGGAGCCTGACCACTCCTACGACCACTATGAGTAGAATCCCCTTGCACTCACAATGGTTGCAAAGTATTCAAGCCATACCAGAGTCTCCTCTGTGTCCATTCCAATTTCTCACTGAAGAAAGTGTCTCCCACAAGCCGCCCAAAACCTGTGCCTTCCCAGTTGTTGCTCATTCATGTTTAGCAGGAACGACTACCTAGCTATGCCCTCCTATCCCTTCCACAGCTTCTCCAGGTCTCTCGGCCATGGTATACCGACCCCTAATTCTGCATAAATCAACACATCTACATCATCCAAAAGAATATCTAGAGTGAATACCTCCTGTAGAATCATCAGTGTATCCACCTTTGCCTCTCCTAGGTCCAACAAAGAAGCTAGAAAGCGTGAGGAAATCTTTAAATTTACCCTATATCTATCCTCGAAGACCAAGAAGTCTACCGTGGACCATCTTCACTACCTTAAGGAAGAACCGGTTTTGCTATTTACAAATGTTCATCAATCTGCCATCTCTGATATGGCCCATAAAGGTGACTTGGTGCTTATTGCAATGGAGCCTTATGGGAGTCTCCATGCTATATTTTGAGCAAGCCAGCCAAGTGCCATTTTGCTAGAGACCTCCAGGATTTAAAGGAAGATCATTAATGAACACACGCCTCAATTGACAGATGAATTTATTCTTTGTCTAGATTTTTTGTAGCATCAATCTTTGGCTTGTGTAAGGATCGACCAACAACGAACTTGTCAGAACTATTTAATAAATTAAAAATTAATGCCTGGGAAAAGTATTTTGCAGCCCACCAAATGAAATCGATATCAATATATAAATTTATAATAATATCATATTTTATATAATATAATTATAATTTATTATTATTATATTATTATTATCATATATTATATTATTATCTGATAATAATATAATATATGATGTTAATCATATAATGTAATTATTATTATTATATAGTCAGACTTAGAATATAATAAATGTTGGGAATTAAGGTGTCTCAACCTTTGCAAATTCCTAATGTTGTATTTATTTATCCCATGTTGAGTTGGCATAGTCAGCACCTTGTGTATATGCAGTAGGGTAAATTTTGGTGACTTTGGCAGCTGCGGTTTCCCCCTTGAATAATTATCGGGGGTTTGGGGGTAGCGCCCCAAGACAGGGTCAAGGGGCGTAGCCCCTTACGGGGTCCAGGGGCAGTGCCCTCGTGGGGGCTCGGGGGAAACATCCTTGAAACCTCAAACGATTTTTAATTAATGATAAGTGTCGGTGAGTATCTTTGCACGAGAGAAAGGCATCTTTGGGTGGTCAAGGGAGGTTATGACATGTAAGAGGAATATGATATTTTTAGTCAGTGTATGATGGATTCTATGACAGCTGTAAGGTGCGTAAGAGCATCTGTTGTAACCTATCTTGGGACTAGGCACCCACTTCAGGATGGGATGTTGGACAAGTGTCCTTAGGCGTGGGTTTTGGGGCATGAGTCCAAGATGGACGCCCATCTCTAGAAGGTTCCATATTTGCCTTATAAACTCTATATAAATAGGTGCTTGGATGGGAGATAGACAACTTTGGTACAAGTACTATTATGCTGCCGGAATATCTCCAGATTCAACATTCAAAGACTCCTGAAAGAGCATTGGCTCTGAAACTATATTGTAATCTGTTATTATTTACTGTAATACATTGAGCTGTATTTTGCAGTGTGGGGTTTTTCACCCGTAAGGGTTTTCCCCACGTATATCTTGTCTCTCTCTCTCTTCTGTCTTCTTTCTGGTTCTTGTGTTTTGCTGCAATATCTCATGTTAATGGTTTAACATTACTGTAATAGTTAGGATAAAGTTGGATTTTCATAGCCCTCTCCTCATTAGATTAGTGTAGGAAGCATTTTCTGCACACCTAGCTTCCTTTCAGTTGGTATCAGAGCTTGATCACCTTTGGTCCTAGTTGTAGGGTAGGGGTTTTTTGAGCTAATCTTAGGTTGAGTGGGAGTCTGTGTAGAGCATTCTGTATCTTATTGTAGCAAGGAGATGGCAAGCACATCAGGAAGGTTTGAAGTAGAGAAGTTCAATGACAGTAATTTCAAGCTGTGGAAGCTCAAGATGGAAGACATGTTAGTTGACCGAGACCTTTGGGAAAGTGTGAACGGAACTAAACTAGCTGCAATGTCACAAGCTGATTAGGATATCAAGGATCGAAAGGCTAAGGGTCTCATAAGACTTAGTCTTGTCAATTATGTGTTGTTAAATGTCCATGAGGAGGCTACTACAACACTCCTTTGGAAGAAGTTGGGGGATGTGTATCAAGCTAAATCCCTTGTCAATAAACTTTTCCTGAGAAAGAAGTTGTATTCTCTTTGAATGGAGGACGGAGGATCCGTGGCTGAGCATATGAATGCCTTTAACATGCTAGTTGCACAATTAACATCTATCGGTGTAAAGATGGAGGAGGAGGATCGGTGTATGACCCTACTTTGTTCTCTGCCAGACTCATGGGATCATCTTGTCATGGCAATCAGAAGCACCACATCCACATTCAAAATGGAAGAAGTGGTTTCTTCACTGTTGTCTGAAGAGATGCGGAGAAAGTCTTCTGAGGCAACCAAAGAAGCCCTTGCAGTTCGTGGAAGACCCAAGGAGAAAGGGAAGAAGAAGGACAAGAAAGCTGAGAAGGGTAGATCCAAATCCCGTGAGAGATCCAAATCTCCTGGAAAGTCCAAGGCTCTTTGTTGGAACTGTGGCAAGACCGGGCATTTCTAAAAGGAATGCAAAGAGGAGAAGAAGAAAAAGAAGAAAGCTCCTAATTCAGATTTTGACAAATCACAAGATGATGGTGATGCCTTCATCGCAGCCCTGGAAACCCATACATCTGATGATGTGTGGCTAATCGACTCTGGTGCATCATTCCACATGACCTCGCATCGAGACTGGTTCACTAAGTATGAGGAGTTCGATGGTGGAAAGGTGTATCTGGGTGACGAATCTCATCTAAAGATCGTTGGTCATGGAAGAGTCTCTATCTGATTCCCTAATGGTCAAGTGAAGTGGATCACTGGGGTTATGCACATCCCAGGCTTAACATGGAACCTGCTTTCTGTAAGTATGTTGAATGATGCAGGTGTGTAGGTTATCTTTTCGAAAGATGAGTGCAAGATGACTAGAGGATCTATGGTGCTTGCTAAGGGTACTCGGAGAGGTACTCTGTTTCAGCTGGAAGCATGCATTGTACAATGCAATAGTTCTTCTGACTCAAGGAAGAGGGCAGCAGTCACTTCATCCCCACCATCTAAACGAGCAGTGAAGAAATTTGTTGTTTCTAGTCTTGATGGTTGTAATCATGCATTGGAAGTTAAACTTCCTACAGAAAAGACAATGTTATGGCATAAGAGATTTGGCCACATTGGTGAGAAGGGTCTATGCACCCTGAAAAATAAGAACCTCGTTGAGGGGTTAGATGATTGTAATCTTGAGTTTGACTTTTGTGAACATTGCATTTATGGAAAACAAAACTGTGTTTAGTTTTACTCGAGTTCTCATAAGTCTTTTGGTGTGTTGGACCTTATTCATTCTGATGTGTTTGGTCCTGTTAATGTTCCTTCATGATCAAAATCTATATATTTTGTATCTTTTATAGATGATTACAGTAGAAGGACATGGATTTATTTTCTCAGAAGCAAATCTGAAGTCTATAGCAAGTTTAAGGAGTTTAAAGCTTTTACTGGAAATCAGACTGATAAAAAGATTAAATGTTTGAGAACTAACAACGGTGGTGAGTTCTGTTCTACAAAATTTGATAAGTACTGCTAGGAACTTGGGATTGAAAGACATAAGACAACTCCATATACACCTCAGCAAAATGGAGTTGCAGAGAGGATGAACAAGACACTGATGGAGAAGGCTAGGAGTATGCTTAGTGGTGCTAGTCTAGAACAAAAGTTTTGGGCTGAAGTTGTTGCCACTGCTTGCTATCTTGTAAATAGATCTCCTACATCATCTCTTGTTGGAAAGACACCCATGGAGGTGTGGTCTGGTAGAAAGCCTTCAGTAAGGCATCTTCATGTTTTTGGTTGTAAGGCATATGCACATGTGCCTAAGGAGAAGCGGTCAAAGTTGGAGAACAAAGCTGTTAAGTGTATCTTCATCGGCTATTCTGTTGGTGTGAAAGGATACAAACTTTGGGACCCCGTGGTTGGAAAAGTGTTGTATAGCAGAAGTGTCATCTTCAGAGAGCTTACACCTTCTTCCACTATTTTGTAGCCAAAAGAAAAAGAAAAGAAAGAGGATGTTGTTCAGTTTCCTCTCACCCCTGAGAAGACTGAACAGAAAGACAATGTAGGACCTAATGATGAGGAGAGCTCTAGCAGCTCTGAAAGCTCAGATGAAGAAGTTGAACCTCAACCTCAGCTCTTGAGGAGGTCTACACGGATAAGAAAGCAACCTGAAAGGTTTGGTTTTACATTGCTTGATTCTAGTTGTGCTTATGCTTTGCTTACGAACAGTGATGAACCTAGAACTCTATCAGAGGCTTTGGATATGAAGGATGCAGGTTCTTGGAAGGAGGCCATGGAGGAAGAAATGGCTTCTTTGGATAAGAATCAAACTTGGGACTTGGTGCCTTTGCCTCCTGGACGGAAACCCGTTGGATGCAAATGGGTGTTCAAGAAGAAGATTGGTGCAGATGGTAGTATTGAGAAGTATAAGGCCAGATTGGTTGCGAAGGGGTATTCACAAGTGAAGGGTATAGATTATGGTGAGATCTTCTCTCCCATTGCAAAGCTGACATCCATTCAATTCCTATTGTCACTCGCAGCAGCTTATGACTTGGAGGTAGAATAGATGGATATGAAGACAACTTTCCTTCACGATGACTTGGAGGAGGAAATCTACATGTCACAGCCAAAGCATTACATGGTAAAAGGTAAAGAAAATTTGGTTTGCAAACTTAAGAAGTCTTTGTATGGTTTGAAGCAATCCCCTAGGATATGGTACTTGAAGTTTGATGCCTTTGTGTTGTCAATTGGATTTGTAAGATTGAAATCAGATCACTGTGTGTATTATAAATTTGATAGTGATCGTATTCTCATTGTTGCACTGTATGTTGATGATATGTTGCTCATTGGGAAGGGTAAGAATATGATTTCTAATTTTAAATCTTAATTGTCAGCTCAGTTTGAAATGAAAGATTTAGGGGCAGCTAGGTACATTCTAGGAATGGAAATCAGAAGAGACAAAACCAATAGAAAACTTTGGTTAAGTCAGAGTAAGTATGTTAAGACCATGTTGGATAGATTCAACATGGGAGATTGTAGACCATTGTGTGTTCCCATTTCCTTGGGGTCAAAGTTGTCTATTGAGGATTGTCCAAAATCTCCTAGTAAGGTGGAGGACATAAGCAAAGTACCTTATGTTAGTGTTGTTGGCAATTTGATGTATGCTATGGTCTGCACAAGACCAGACATTGCCCAAGCAATGGGAGTCCTTAGTTGATTTATGGCTAATCCTAGACGGGTTCATTGGGATGCAGTTAAGTGAGTGTTTAGATATTTGAGGGGTACTTTCAAGTATTCCATTTGCTATCATGGTAATGTTTTAGGACCTCCGCATTCTATTGATATTCGTGGATTTGTGGATTTAGATTGGGCAAGTGACATTGACAGCAGGAGATCCACCAGTGCTTATGTTTTTACACTGTTTGGTAGTGCTATTAATTGGATGAGTAAGCGACAACCTATTGTTGCTTTGTCCATGATAGAAGCTAAGTATATGGCAACAACTCATGCTTGTAAGGAAGCCATTTGGATTAAGAGATTGTGTTCAGATATTGGTGTTGATGCAGGTCAGATCATGATCTGTTGTGACAGTTAGAGTGTAATTTGCCTTGCGAAGAATCCAACTTTCCATGCTAGAACAAAGCACATTGATGTTCAATTTCACTTTGTGCGAGACATGGTTGAGGATGGAAAGGTAAATTTGGAGAAGGTAGATACTTTGAAGAATGTTGCAAATGCATTGACGAAACCAGTGGGCACAGAGAATTTCAGATGGTGTTCGGAGTCTATGGGCCTCTTGGCCCCTAGTAGTTAAATCTTGTCATTGCTTTTGGCCCTTGTAAGGTGTTTGACAAGTGGGAGAATGTTGGGAATTAAGGTGTCTCAACCTTTGCAAATTCCTAATGTTGTATTTATTTATCCCATGTTGAGTTGGCATAGTCAACACCTTGTGTATATGCAACAGGGTAAATTTTGGTGACTTTGGCAGCCGCGGTTTGCCCCTTGAATAATTAACAGGGGTTTGGGGGCAGTGCCCCCAAGACAGCGTCAAGGGGTGTAGCCCCTTGTGGGGTCCAAGGGCAGTGCCCTCATGGGGGCTCAGGGGCAACGCCCCCGAAACCTCAGATGATTTTTAATTAATGACAAGTGTCAATGAGTATCTTTACACGAGAGAAAGGCATTTTTGGGTGGTTAAGGGAGGTTATGACATGTAAGAGGAATATGATATTTTTAGTCAGTGTATGATGGATTCTATGACAGCTGTAAGGTGCGTAAGAGCATCTGTCGTAACCTATCTTGGGACCAGGCACCCGCTTCGGGATGGGATGTTGGACAAGTGTCCTTAGGCGTGAGTTTTGGGGCATGAGTCCAAGATGGATGCCCATCTCTAGAAGGTTCCATTTTTGCCTTGTAAACTCTATATAAACAGGTGCTTGGATGGGAGATAGACAACTTTGTTACAAGTACTATTATGCTGTTGAAATATCTCCAGATTCGACATTTGAAGACTCTTGAAAGAGCATTGGCTCTAAAACTATATTGTAATCTGTTATTGTTTACTATAATACATTTAAGCTATGTTTTAGAGTGTGGGGTTTTTCACCCGTAAGGGTTTTCCCCATGTATATCTTGTCTCTCTCTCTCTCTTCTATCTTCTTTCTGGTTCTTGTGTTTTTCTACAATATCTCATGTTAATGGTTTAACATTACTGTAATAGTTAGGATAAAGTTTGATTTGTAGCCCTCTCCTCATTAGATTAGTGTAGGAAGCATTTTCCGCACACCTAGCTTCCTTTCAAGAAGGGGGATGGGAAGAACATATGGGAGCATGCCATACATTTCATAAGGAAAGAAAACTATAAAAGAGTGGAAAAAGAAAGAACATCCAGTTGTACCATGCGAATTTAAAGGCAGAAAAGATGTGGAATGTAAAATTACATCAAAGAAGGACCCATGGAAGGGCATAAAATATGTGGGACAATGATGTGGTGAAGAGACAATTCATGAAGAAATGAAAAGAGTTGAAGCATTGGAGATTGCAATAGAGGTATGTCTTTTAAAGGACATAGATGAAGAAAATAAATTTGATGTAGTAGCAGCAACAATAGATCCTTTGGAGGCTATGAGGATAGAAGTAGAATGACACTAACTTGCAGTTGAGGAGCGGAAAGTTGTAGCAGATGTAGAGTCAGAAAAAAAATGTTGGAAGGCCCTAGGTTTGACAAACAAGTGGATGAAGAAGAGAATAATCTCCTATGGAAAGAGAAGATAAAGAAAATAAACTAGATGCTTGAAGGAGATTGGATAAGAGACCATGAAGAGATGAATGATGCAGTGGAAAATAAAGGCAAAGGAATTGGGGCAGCAAAAATAAATGAGGTAAAATTTGATAATTTTGAGTTTGATTGTTTCAAATGATGAATATAGTAGAGGATAAAGGAAGAGAAGAAAAGAGTAGATGCATGGAAGCTTTCCATTTTCATGAGGATGTTGCAGATTGTTGGCAAGAGACACTATATGGATTCATGGTTGTTGTCATTGATGGCAACAAAGGTCATCCCACATATCCGCAAGTCATGGTGTGTCTCTACCGGAAGTCAGAATGAAGATTGTTGTGGTTTGGTGAACAAGAACAGAGCATGTGTCAAGGCCTGACAGATTGGTCCGGATCTCTCAGAGGAAGTGTCTTGGTGCAGTGCGGATTTGGGGAAGTCAAGAGGACTACCTTGAGTGGTATATTCCAATGATTTAGCCTCCGGTGATGGACAAGGAAAAAGATATGAATAGTTGAGTACTGGATTCCTGAGAGACAGTGAAAACAGAGGAAGAACTGACTGACAGAGTATCAGACTACTTTCCGGATGTGTTACTGTTGATGGTAAAGGTTGTGAAGGCATGAATCATGTTTGGCCGACATGATTAATGATATCTACAAGTATATGCTTGATCCGCATTGCTTGGTGAGCAAGGATTCAACCGACAGAACAGAGTTTGTAAGAAACTAGACTGTTCCGGATGCCGACTAGAAAGGTGATGAAATTACTCGTGCGGATATATATAGAGGATGGATTTAGTTGTGAAAGGTGTGATTATGTGAAGGTATATGCGAATAAGTGTAGAACAGAGCAGAAGTAGCAAGAAAGATCCGGTATGTGAAAGGATAGCAGAATAAAGAACAGAGGAAAGATGAAGTGCAGCAGATCAGTGTACTGAGCCTAACCGGAACTGAACTCCAGCATATGTAGATGTTTCCAATCAGTTCAAGACTGTGATTCTTATCACTTTGTAGACAGTGTGTCTCCTTGTAGGCAGTGGGCCTCTTTGTGAGCAGTGTGCTCGGGCAGTGAGCCCTAATTGGCAAGTGCCATTTTTGTAATTTCCTATTCTTCTAACAGAGAATAATTTTTGGGTTAATCACCCCGTGGTTTTCTCCCTTAACAGGGTTTCCACGTCAAAAATACTGTGTCATGTGTTTCTTATTTCATGGTAATGTTTTTGTGTTTGATTCAATGCTGCATTAATTAACAAGAAAGTTCAAAAAGGGAAATAATTAGGATAACTGATTCACCCCCCCTCTCAGTTATCAACAATTGGTATCAGAGCTAAGTTCCTCCTAATAGAGCCTAACAACTTGAGGAAGATCTGGGAGTTCAAATGGATGCATATGGTTTAAGGGAGCAACTCAAGACTGCCCTTAAGGATCTTGAACAGTCAAATTCTGAAGTCAATGAATTAAAGGAAAGACTCAAACAGGCTGATGAATTCATGAGAGAATTAAAAGACAAATTAAGTCTCTCTATGAAAAAGAGAAAGGAGCTGCTCCAACAATTGGCAAGACAAAGTGAAGAAAGCAATACAAATGAAGAATTGACTGAGCAAACCAAGTTATGTGAAAAGTTATCAAAAGAAGTCATTATGTTAAGACATGAAATGGAATCAGGAACTATAAAGTTTACTCAAGAGATTGAAGAAAAAAGAAAAGCTGAAGACAATCTAAGACAATCTCTTAAAGAAAAATCAGAAGAATGCCACCAAATGGACAGGATTATCAGACATCTTGAATCTGATCTTGAAGATGCCAAAGATCATGAAGAAAAACTTGAGGATCAAATTGCCTCTCTCAAAAGAGATCTTCAAACAGCAAATGAATATAAAGAAAAATTCAAGATAAGTTCTGCCCAACTTGAAGTACTTCTTGGAAGTCAAAAGAGGACAGATGACAAGTATGGTTTGGGATATGAGAAAGGAGAAAGCTCCGGATCCGGTCAAAAGAATTTTGAATCAGAAAATCCAAGGAATAGGCCTAGAAGACCTCCGGTAAGACAGCCCAATGCTCAAAGATATCCATCTTTCAATGGATACTGCCACAGCTACAACCACTTTGGTCACAAAGCTAATCAATGCAGAAAGAGAATGAATCAGATTAATTCATCCTTCTCCGGACAGTGCTTTAACTGCAAAAGGTATGGACACAAATCCCATGAATGCAGAAATATGCAAGTAAACAAATCATTCAAAGGTAGATGCTTTACATGCAATAGAGTAGGTCATATGGCTAATCAATGCAGATCAAGAGTTTATCAGTCAAATATGCAAAGAAATGTTATTTGTCAAATCTGTAATAGGTCCGGTCATAATGCTAAAGTCTGTAGAAGCAAGAATCAGGACAAAAGAGGTCCGGTGTATAATCAGAATCAAGACAAGGGTAAACAAAAGATGAATGCGGATGAAGTTAGGAATCAGATGAGCAAGATTTGGGTGAAGAAAAGTTCAGAGAATGTAGAGGTTAGATCTGCACCAGACTCTGGTGTTGATATTTCTTCCGAAAATTAAAAAGTAAGCTCTGGCTCAGGGGGAGACTCAAAGAAAATCCTGTTCCCCCAGCAAATCAAGTGGTGCCGGATGTGGCACAAGATGCGGAGTAAAGGGTTTAAAGATATAAGTCTTGAGATGATCCAGATAAGATTTCAAAAGTCCGCATAGAGATATGAAGAAGCTGTGATCGATCAAGTAAGACCTGTTCCGGGAGATGCTCCGGTATGACAGAGGATTACAAAAAGGTCCGGAGAGATCCGGAAGTGCATTGTCTTATTCTGCGGATTGGATAGAGTGTTTGGGATGTTCTTGTAATGTGTCACCTTGATTTATTCATAATTGAAAGATCCGGATGATGTTCACAGATCAGGACTGATCCGGGATACTCCAAGCTATCCAGATAAGGCAAACCAGAATAATATAGGTCGAGCATTTATTGCCATCAGATATTAGGGTTTGCGGAGCAATATAAGGGATTTCTCAAAAAGCATTTGCTCATTCTGCACTCAAGAAGAAGCGAAAAGTGGAGCTCTGCAACAAGATTCATCAAGCACACCAAAGATCTCCTGCCGAAGTCATTGCATAAAGAAATCAATCCAACCACTCCGTGCAAACCGAAGGCGCATAAGGTATTCTCCGTTTTCATTATCTCACTGCAAATCTTTGAAGAAATGGCTACTCCAAATATAGTGAAAATCTCAGATAGGCCCCGACCTGAATTTAAGAAACATCCATACAAGTCATTGGAGGTAGATCCCTTAGGAGCATTTTCCAGTGTTCCTCACGGAGTTTTACACACAGAAGACATTAGGGTTTACATACATGCAAGCATTGAGGAATTTGGGGAATTCAAATTGAGAGATCTCTACCACAAGCAACTGATAGACAATGCTTTTGAGCGTAAACCAGAGTATAAGGGTATCCAAAAGAAACAATTTGAGCAATTTATTCATTTCCCCTGCTTTGAAGAAGATGAATGGGTCCGGTATGTACTGAGCAGGATGCATGACAACTTCCTATGGCTGGATAGACCCTGCAAGATCACAAAAGAGGCAATTAGAGCAGTAACTGGTCTATACTCCTCCGGAGGGATACCTATCCTCAAATCTGTCAAAAATAACATTGTAACTAAGGCCACCGGATCAAAATTTGATAAGAGGGCAATGACCATTGAAGATATTTCTGATCCGGATATCAAGTATGTGTCCATGATAATAGGATACAAGATCTATCACTCCAGCAGGGAGAATTCTGTATCCGAAACTGCAGTATATACTGCCTATGAGATGCTAAGGAAGAATGCAGAATATGATCTCTGCGAACTGCTCTTAAGCCAATTAATGGAAAATATACAGAAAATCAAGAAGGACAAGAAGAATTCCTTTAAGTATGGTACTCTTATTGTATGTCTATTCTTCTACTTCATGAATGAGCTGCCCGGATCAAGTGGATGGGTATGGCAGAATGACAAACCTGTTGCAGTCCAAATAAGAGACTATCTACATGGGCTTGGGGATGCCAAAGCAAGAAATACAGCCCTATGGGGATACTTCAAAAACTTCCAAAGCATGATGCAAACAAGAGAAAGAATTCCCCAGTCTCTTCTTGAAAAATACAAAGACTCAGTGTGCTTTATGGTGGACACTGATCAATGCCTAATGGAGGTAGTAGAGCCAAGGACTGTCTGGATCATGCCCATGGGGTATGAAGTGGATGAACAGATAGTGGAGCTGCATGTTCAACACATGCTAAGTCAGCCCAAAGATCCAAAGGCAGAAAGGTTTGGAACCTTTGAGGAGCTGAGTGTAAAGATCCATGTAGAACTCAGGGAACCTGAGATAAAGAGAAAGGTGAGAAAAGAAGTAGAGCATATTGCTCAAGGCCTAGGCATCTCAAAAGAGGCACTTGATGCCAGCCGGGAAAAGAGGAGGAAGGCTGAGGAAGAAAAGAAATGTAAAGAAAGTGTTTCGGTTGAAACTTCCACCCGGACCAGATCATCAAAAAGATCTGCACCTCCCACAACCAAAAGTTCAAAACTGGAAGTCCAGGCATCCGGTAAAAGATCTAAGACAAAAGCCACAAGGGCTTATGAAAGCCAAAAGGATGAAGAGGAAACAGAGTCAGATGAGGGAGTAAAAGAAATAAAGAAGCAGAAGAAGAAAGGATCCGATAAACCCTCCACAGGCCAAGACAAGGATGAAATGGCAGAGGTATCTGTTGAAAAGCCCACTCTGTCTCTAGAGAGTGTAATCAAGTCGGTTACGGTGGATGGAAACCTTCAACCAATGACTGAATTTTATGATGACTACAATGAGGCTGACCAAAAGATTCTGCAGGAAGCCACAGTCAAGTATCTGAACATATACAATAAGGCTTTCATTGAGATCATATCTCTTATTCCTAAAAGCCTAGAAAAGGAATTAGAAATAAGAAAGAATAATGCTCATGCAAAAGATCTTGAGATCCGGGAGCAGATAGCTATTCAGCTATATCCTCAAATTGATCCCAAGATAATGAACATAATCTTCAAAGACTGCAAAGATGAGTTCAGAAGTAAAGCCAGGATGAATCAACTCATGCTTGGTGAGACTGACAAAGTGGCCAAAGAGACAGAAGAGATCCTCCGGAAGGCCTTCAAAAGGTTCAGTCTTCCTGTTGTAGAGGACTTAGGTGCAGAAACAGCTGTGGAATCATCTGCTCCGGAAGAAGTGGGCCTTGAACAGACTAACATCTCTCCTCCGGTTTCCCCTACAGTCTCCGGATCCCAAGAAGAAGAGAAACTACAGGAGAAAGAAGCAGCAGTTAAAGAAAAAGAGGTTGACAGCACCAAGGATGCAGAGAAAGAGAAGACCCCAACAGAGAAAACCACAACTGAAAGTGGTAAGAGTAAGGAAGGAGAAAAGATTCAAAAGGACAAAACTGCAGAAGAGAAGAAACATCTGTCTCCGGCAAGAGACACTGCACAAACTATTCAAGAATTCTTGACAAAAGCCACTATAGAAATTGATGAACCGGACTTGCTAAAAGGACCATTAGATTTTGACTCTTTGTCATCGGTGCAAACAATGAAAATAGCCTCATTTGCAAATGAGAAAGTCAAAGAGAAACTGCTGAAATCTCACATGGAAGACTGTGAGCTTATGGAGGTAGCATCTGGAGTGCTAGAAAAGATCATGCCATCTTTTCAAAAGGATCCCACAGCCTCCTCTTCCGGTAATCTCAAAACCTTAGTCAGCAGTGTTAGTACACATTTTGAATCTCTAGAAAAATCTGCTGAAGAAAAGGTCCGGAAGGAATTTTTGGATAAAAGATTTTCAGAAGTATTAGGATTAATCTCTAACGATAGGAGAAATATGAGTATTGGAATAAAGAGCTTAGAAAATTCTCTTAAGGATGGCGGCGACATTTACAAATTTTGTATATCCTGGTCAAAGGCAACAGCAGCAATTGATAAGAAAATAAAAGAGGAACAGGACAAACTACAAAGTTTATCTCAAAGTTTTGATCCTCTCTCTTCCTCCATAGTAAATCAAGAATGTCAGACTATTGCAGTCTTGAGTGAAATAAAGAACCTTGAGAAGGAAAGGAAGAATATCACTAACCGGATGGGAGAACTTAGAAGGATTATAATCCCTAAGTTAGAAACTATGCATGAGGCCATCAGTGATGCTCAGACCACCGCCCAAACAAATGATCCGACAGATCTCAAGAGGGTAGAAGCTTTTGCATTTTTGTTGAGTGGTCACATTTCAATTTTGGATAGAATGAAGCAAAGTTGGGCTACAGAACTGATCCAATTGAAGACATCCTTTGCAGACATTCTTCAGTATATGTGAGTATGTAAATATGCGGCTATGTATAGAAAATTTTTGAAAATTTTGGTGTGCGGACCCTACCCTTTGCCATTGATGTCAAAGGGGGAGTGAGGAGCAGTGAAAAATGAGGAATCTAACTAAGGGGGAGTTCCGGAAATTGTATATAAAGATAGAGCATTAGCCAAGGGGGAGCATAGTGTAAACACTTAGTCATTTTTCACTAAGTGTTGCCATCAATGCCAAAGGGGGAGATTGTTGGCAAGAGACACTATATGGATTCATGGTTGTTGTCATTGATGGCAACAAAGGTCATCCCACATATCCGCAAGTCATGGTGTGTCTCTACCGGAAGTCAGAATGAAGATTGTTGTGGTCCGGTGAACAAGAACAGAGCATGTGTCAAGGCCTGACAGATTGGTCCAGATCTCTCAGAGGAAGTGTCTTGGTGTAGTGCGGATTTGGGGAAGTCAAGAGGACTACCTTGAGTGGTATATTCCAAGGATTTAGCCTCCGGTGATGGACAAGGAAAAAGATATGAATAGTTGAGTACCAGATTCCTGAGAGACAGTGAAAACAGAGGAAGAACTGACTGACAGAGTATCAGACTACTTTCCGGATGTGTTACTGTTGATGGTAAAGGTTGTGAAGGCATGAATCATGTTTGGCCAACATGATTAATGATATCTACAAGTATATGCTTGATCCGCATTTCTTGGTGAGCAAGGATTCAGCTGACAGAACAGAGTTTGTAAGAAACTAGACTGTTCCGGATGCCGACTAGAAAGGTGATGAAATTACTCGTGCGGATATATATAGAGGATGGATTTAGTTGTGAAAGGTGTGATTATGTGAAGGTGTATGCGAATAAGTGTAGAACAGAGCAGAAGTAGCAAGAAAGATCCGGTATGTGAAAGGATAGCAGAATAAAGAACAGAGGAAAGATGAAGTGCAGCAGATCAGTGTACTGAGCCTAACCGGAACTGAACTCCAGCATATGTAGATGTTTCCAATCAGTTCAAGACTGTGATTCTTATCACTTTGTAGACAGTGTGTCTCCTTGTAGGCAGTGGGCCTCTTTGTGAGCAGTGTGCTCGGGCAGTGAGCCCTAATTGGCAAGTGCCATTTTTGTAATTTCCTATTCTTCTAACAGAGAATAATTTTTGGGTTAATCACCCCGTGGTTTTCTCCCTTAACAGGGTTTCCACGTCAAAAATACTGTGTCATGTGTTTCTTATTTCATGGTAATGTTTTTGTGTTTGATTCAATGCTGCATTAATTAACAAGAAAGTTCAAAAAGGGAAATAATTAGGATAACTGATTCACCCCCCCTCTCAGTTATCAACACAGATTTGATTATGGAAGAGGAGCATAATTTGTTTGAAGAAGGAAGTAAAAAGATGGAAGAATTGTTTAGTTTGAGTGAGCACTTGCTGAAGATGAATGGGGCAGCTGAGAGTGATGTTGTGATAGCGAGAAGTGGAGAGGTAACTTCTGATTTTTATTAATTATATGAAGATAAAATCAATGGGGTTTTTTTTGTTGATATGGACAAGGAGTTACAAAATCATGGGATGAAAACAAATGAAGATGCATATTTCTATATTGCATGTTAATGTGAAAAGGAGATTGTAGAAGATGCTACAGTTGGGAAATTTGGTACAATAGTTGATGATGATGGGAATAGATGGGGTAGATGAAAACCTCATAGCAAAAGATGAGTGGATGAATGTTGCAACTCAAGATGGTGAAGGAAACATTGTAGTAGTGAAGAAAGAGGTAAATTTGTTTGCATTTTGTGATGATATTATTTTGTAGTCATTTGTAATATTGAGGGTTGTAGAATATGAAGAAGAGAAGATGGAAATTATTGATTTCCATGAAGATGTAGGGGCAGATTTCTGTGTGTATGCTACAAAGAGGGAATTTGGTGGAGCTAGTCAAATTTTAGTGGGTCAAATCCCACATAAGAGGAGAAGAGTAGTGAGTTTGTTTGGTGGAGGTGGTTAGTTGATGATGGTGGGTTTGATCCCACAAAGGAGGAGAGGAAAAGAGAAAGTATTTGGAGGAGGAGGACGGTACATGGTGGATACAATTCCATGAGAGGACAGAGGAAGAGAGTGAAGATTTGTTGGAGTGTGAAGCTTCTTCCGATGAGATGCTGGAAAAAGAGGAAAAAGAAAACTTTTTAGTGCACATATTTTAGTGATGGAGTTCATTGCAGATTGCTTGCAATCTAGAAGAATGGTTCTACCATTCAACTCCATGTTTGTGAGTGTATGCACACAAACTTCCTACCCAACGTGTCTAATGCAGGAGCATCTGGGTGGACTCGTGATCATTATCAACCAAAAATAGAGTGTGAGTTTTAGGTTTCATTTTTTGTGATTTGGTTTTCATTTGGCATCTGATGGCTATTGGAGTAAGTGATGAGATAAAATTTGCAAATTTTTAATTTTTGTTGTACTTTGTCTTCAACACACAATAGGGAGTTTTGCCGAAACGATTGTTTTAAGAAATTGGTGAGGTTTCTTGGAAAGCCATTTTACAGGTATATTATTGATTCAGTCATGGATTTGATGACAAAGGTTTTGTAGTCATTCATCTTCTGATTTTGATAAATTAACCGTTTTGCAACTTTTTATGGTAATTTGGTGAAGTTTGAAACCAAAAGTCTTGGCAGAGGTCTTAGGGATGTTGAAATACATGTCTCTACAATCTTTCGTGAGATTTCAAGGTTTTGGTAGGCAGTTATGGCAAAAGTTGGTTTTTAACATCGGGTGCCTTGAAGTCACATAAAAATAATTCATTTGTGAAGTTGATCCAGACATCATCTTTGGATGCAACATATGTAAGTTTGGTTTACTTGATGAGGCAAAGTGTGAGCATTCAAATCACTTGATGAATTTTTGTGAGGGAGTATATGTTTAGGATTGTATATTTGCATCATGACATTCATTTGTGCAATATATTTCCTTCCAATTGCCCTTCCATCAAGACAGAAAACTTATCCCAATATTAAATGTAATATAGGAGATAAATAAGATTAAAGGGCATTAAATTTGAACATCAATTTTGAAAGTGTTATTGGTAGGTTTTAAAAAAATGAAGAATGGTGTGTGGAAAAGGAAAAGAAGCACCAAAATTGGAAAAAGCTAAATTGAAACACCACAGTAGGGAGAAATGCCTCTTTATGGCAGAATTTTGTTATTCATTTTTACTGTCTATTTTCACAGAGGCGTAGGAGAGAAGGAGAGGGAACAAAATTGATAATAGATAAAAATTTTGCTACCAAAGTGAAAAAAATAAAAAGAGCTCTTGTAGAAAATGTGAGATGAAGAGATGTCTCTATTGGAGAGTAGGTTTGAAGGATAATTTGTTGTTTCTTGTAGGAATAGAAATTTAAGAAAGAACTTTCAAATAATACAAGTGGAGATCATTTCCCATATAGAGTGGATTGGTAATGAAAGTTTAAGCATAAAAATCAAAGAGGACATTGCAAAGAGGGCGTAGAAGGTAGAAGATGCAGTGCACCAACTATAAAATAAATAAATTTATTGCCAGGGAATAAAGATTGAGTATGCTAAGCTCCTTCATAACATAAGCATTGAAATTGCAGATGGAGGAGGTGAATGTGGGTGGCTAAAAAGGTTGTGAGTAGAAGAAACTAGTGATTGTGGATAAAAGTCACTACTAAAAATTTTGAAAAGGAAGGAAGCCTACATAAGGAGGTTTCACTACCATGAAGAGTATAACAAGCATACAAAAGAAAGAGATGCATTGTAGAGGATGGGACCTCTAAGAAAAGAAGAAAATAACTGAATACAAATGACAAATAGGGATGACTAAAAACATTGGAATTTGTTGTCAATTTGATGCAATAGAAGTCAAAGTTTAGAAGTGCAGAGTGGGAGAAAAGTTCAGATAGAAATTGAAATTGAAATATGTAGATATGCATAGTTGTGAAGGCCATTAAATTCCAAGACCTGCAAATTTGATCACAAATTTATAACTACATGTGGATTGAATCAATACAAAAATCAATTTCATTAACTACAATTATATTTTGTTTTGGGGCATAGTATTTCCCATGTCATTGTGTATTTGGTTGTGTATGTCTTATTATTATGAATGTGTGTGAAAAGATGTGTGTTTGGCAGAGGGTATAAGAACCTCTTTCTTTAGTTTTCCATGAATATCTAGTGTTATGGTTGTGTGCTTTTGTGCTTTTGCATTTCTCATGTCTTGAATGTTCACAAAAGTTTGGATGCTACTGAAAATAAAGTAATTTGACTAAGTACTAATTCACCCACCTCTCAGTACCTCTGTGTGTTCAACAATTAGTATCAAAGTCAAGTTCCTTGAATACAACCTAACAGTTGAGGTAGAACTTGTTGTGAACACATGGGATCAGAAGTAAGGTTAATTGGGAAGAATCCTCTAGAAGTTGATAAATACATGATAACCTATAATTCAGAAGATTGTGTAGTTGATTTTGAAGGAGAACTCATTTCCTCCCTAGATGGTCTAGATGCTACAAGAAGTGAAAATGAAGAATATAAAATCAAGTTCATAAAATCAAAGGAAGCAAATGCCAAGATAAAAATTTAAATTGAAGAAAGTAAGAAGATTGCAAATGACCTAAATGCAAAGCTTAATGACAAAACAATTTAATGCTCCAAACTTAAAGAAGTTGTCTCATTGAGGAAATAATTGGAGAAAGCAAAAGATAAGATAGATAAAAGTTTAAAACTGAAGAAAACCACAAACACTCTTCATGAAATACTCAATAGTCAAAGACCTCCAAAGAATAAAGGTGGTATTGGATTGAGAAGAGTTAGAGCCCTAAAATAGATATACCTGAAGGCATGTTTGAAATGAAAAGGGAAGAACTTAGCATTGAAGATTCTGAGGAAATTGAAGATGAGGAGCAAGAGCTTGATAATGACAACTTCATACAGGTTAGCAGCACCCTCGTGGGGGCTCGGGGGCAACGCCCTTGAAACCTCAAAATATTTTTAATTAATGACAAGTGTCGGTGAGTATCTTTGCACGAGAGAAAGGCATCTTTGGGCAGTCAAGGGAGGTTATGACATGTAAGAGGAATATGATATTTTTAGTCAGTGTATAATGGATTCTATGACAGCTGTAAGGTGCGTAAGAGCATCTGTCGTAACCTATCTTGGGACCAGGCACCCACTTCGGGATAGGATGTTGGACAAGTGTCCTTAGGCGTGGGTTTTGGGGCATGAGTCCAAGATGGATGCCCATCTCTAGAAGGTTCCATATTTGCCTTGTAAACTCTATATAAACAGGTGCTTGGATGGGAGATAGACAACTTTGGTACAAGTATTGTTATGCTACCAGAATATCTCTAGATTCAACATTCGAAGACTCCTGAAAGAGCATTGGCTCTAAAACTGTATTGTAATCTGTTATTGTTTACTGTAATACATTTGAGCTGTGTTTTGGAGTGTGGTGTTTTTAACCCGTAAGGGTTTTCCCCATGTATATCTTCTCTCTCTCTCTCTCTCTCTCTCTCTCTCTCTCTCTCTCTCTCTCTCTCTCTCTCTCTCTTCTGTCTTCTTTCTGGTTCTTGTGTTTTGCTGCAATATCTCATGTTAATGGTTTAACATTGCTGTAATAGTTAGGATAAAGTTGGATTTGCATAGCCCTCTCCTTGTTAGATTAGTGTAGGAAGCGTTTTCCGCACACCTAGCTTCCTTTCAATAAAGGGCTCAGGGCTTTCCTTCCAAATATCAAGCATATGAACAAGACTTCATCTCTTTCAAAAACAAATGCATAACTCACATAAGAGTTTTAATGCCCACACTAGTTTGTGCCTTGTGTGCTTTTTGATTCATGTGTTATATGTTGTTCTAAGTGTTTATCAATGTATTATGTGATTATTATGCTTTGATGCATTGCACCAAACTTGCTAATGAGGTCTATGGTGTCATTGATGGGTTCTGAGGATGTATTCTGGATGACCATCGAGGTGTTTCCGATGGGGTTATGCATTATTATTTGGTTTCCAACTATGCATTATGGGATGCATACATTGTGATTGTGCATGTTAGATTATTCTAGTGCTTCAACTTCACTATTTTCACTATACTTGTTATAGTTGTGATTGTCATTTTATTCCCGCATTGCGAGATGTTTTTGTTTATGCATCATGTTCCTAGATCATGCTAGTCATAGATGATTATAGTGGATGTGATTATTTTATATCATGTGTGATTATACCACATTGGAGTGGATTATGTTGCTTTAGCTATTATATGTGGAGCAAGTATGCCTAATGGTTGACTTGAGTGTGCAGGTAATTGTGAAATGTCCTTAACTAATTTTTATAATATATTGCAGAACTGAAACATAAATTTGTAAAATATCTCATAAAAATACCAATTTCATTGAAACTAGTCAACTAGTCTCACACAGAACAACACACCAAATCAACTAAAACACTGCATAAAGTTATTAATTGAGTTTTTTGATGAAAATAACATGGAATCAAGTATGAGACATTTATTAACAGCAACAGAAAACACTACAAACTTATACAACCAAAAACTATGCAAAACCCACAAAACTATGTATCCTATTTACACTGAATATCACTGCAAATGTCATAAACTAGAATAGTTTGATTTTCCCATAGGAAATATAAAAAAATATGATCTGATATAATAGGAACAACACCAATGATCACCTATATCACTCACAACACCAAATGCAAACTACACACAAACTAGTTTACACAATGTGTATTTCAACACCTAGATATTGCACATGCAACACTTCCTGAGATCAAACCATCAATACCCAACTTCTCCAATCTGATATAGACCTTTGAAATGGATTAAATACAACTCCTAAAATAACATGCAATGACATGCGACCATAAATACATAAAAAGGCAACTACAATTATGAAAATAAACACTGTCAGCACCATCGAAACACCATAAACCCAACTCAAACTGATAGAGTTGATCTCTAATGGTTGGGATGGATGTGCAGTAGTAGAAAAACATCTATCCATGTGCTACACAACAAAAACACCATTCACTACTCTAGAAATATTGAAACAACATCTGCAAACACTTGCAAACCAAAACACTGAAAACTGTCGAACTGCCCTAAATCTTTAATGCAAATGTAACCTCTAGGTGAGATTACCCTCTAAGATCCAAAGATCAACCGTAGACAATTTGAAACCCTCAAACAAATTCCCAATAGTCTCCAAATTCAATGGATACATCGGCCACTGAAAATACACAAGCTAAACAACTCTGTGAAGAAAAAATGATCAAACAACAATAATGTTGTAAATGAAAGGCCTTTGTTTTTTTATGTCATTGCCAATTTGGGAACCCAAATAACAATGCCATGCTTGTTGGAAAATCATTATTAATTCCAAAAATAATATTTTCTAAAAAACTCCACCACTCCAAGTTGTGGGTTCAATCAAAAAAGCCATAAATAGAGAGATTTCCCATAACACAAAAATTTGCTTTTTTGCTCCACAAAATCTCAACACCTTGATTTATGCATGTATTTATTTATTATTATTTATTTAATATTTATTTGCTAGGATATGGATGTTGTACCTAACAATATAATATTAAATAAATATTATTGCCCAATGCAATCTTGTGATTTTGACCAGCTATTTTTTGACATCAGGACTTACTAAAAATAGAAACTACTATTTTTGGAAAGGGGACATGACAAATTGTTGGCAATATGTGTTGTCATTGATGTCAACTCAATATGTGTCAACTTGAGGATAGGCTTGTATAGAGTTTTATATAGAATTTGAAGAGGCTGATTGTTGATGGATAGTGGAAGATTTGACATAGAGACATGGGGTCAACATGCTTAAGGCAGGTTAGTTTGGAAGACCTAACAGATGAGGAGAAATTTTCTAAGTATGAGGAAGAATGGTGATCAGTATGATGTCCAAGTATGATGAGGTAAATATACTTGTTTTAATATGTTTCCAGTGTCCCTCCATTGATATTTCACTGGTATGTTGTACTGCACTTAGAGATAAGTTGTAGACGTTTTGCTAAGGCATTTACAGTGTATACTCTAAGGCAGAGTCATAGTGTTTTGGTTCGTATTCCTCTGCAGAGAAAAATTTAGTCTTGTGGTTCAGAAGATATGTTGGTCAAGATGTGAAGATGTTATATCCAAGATTTCAAGTCATGAGACCTTTTACAGTAAAAGTTATAAGTGACAAAGTTTCGACCTGTGCTCTAATAGAGTAAAGCAATAATGAAGGATTGTTGGAATGCTCTGCATTTCTCCACAGTATTAGATATGGTTGTACGATTTTGGAGATATGTTTAGAATGATGTATGAGTTCATTCATAAGAGTTTTAGATGTGTTAGTGGTCTGCAATGCAATATCCTAAGTTTTGATATGTCACAATCAATTAGGGATGCTCTGTTTTCAGCAATTCAGTATATTTCTCTTCTTGCAACGGTAGCATATAATGATCAAAAACTTCAGGAGAAGATTGTAAGGATGTTATTGATAAAGTATATTGCTTACTTTTTGGTCCACATGATGTTTTTGGTCTCTCCCCAATGGTGTGAAGATAAGTAGTGGGCAGTGTTGATGTTGTTTGGGCCAACAGTCTGGTTCCCTTCATTTGTGGTTGATCCTGAGTAAGTAATTGTGCCTTGAAGGATATGTTGAGATGTATTTGGTCTTGTTATGCTGTGTGAAGTGATTCACAACTCATAATGTACTTGTTTTGAGATGATCTATACAATATCACACGTTTCATCTAAAAGTCATCTTGATGCTGACCTGATTGAAGTTTTGAGTTGTTATGAAGGGTATTTATAGAAGAACAAAATTATTTTTGAAGTAGTAAGCAAAGATTAAGGAAGAGGTTAAGCATGAAGTGTGTGAAGTCAGAGTGATGGGGTAATTGTGTGAAATAAGGTACTATAATATTAGCATATGACAAATGTCTTCTTTACAGTAGTTCATGTGTATGTTTTCATTGTAATTCTCATGTATCCTGCTATCAAACAGTGAGTCTCTTCAGTAGGTCCTTGTATCTTGCCCTAAGGTTGTAGCCTTAGTCTACAAGTTCAATAGGGAGTAGTATCTTCCTTGGGTTGTAGCCCTAAAACAAAGTTGTATTTTTTATAGCAGTGAGATTTATATATTGTGAGTTAATCCTCACCGTAGTTTTTCCCTCATTGGGTTTTCCATGTAAAAATGCTGGTGTCTTTGTGTGGTGCATGTTTTACTTTCTTTTCTTCTTATTTTGGTTAAAATGATTTGATGGTTAAGTTGTAAATGGAATTGATTTAAAGTTTAAGAATAGATTGATTTGCCCCCCCCTCTCAATCTCCAGATGTGTTCAACAATTGGTATCAGAGCCAAGTACCTTTGAGAAGCCTAACAACTAAGGTAGATCCTGCATTTGAACACATGAAATTTGAAGCTATGTCTAATGATGTGTTTTCTCTAGAACCAAATCTAGAAGCAATAGAACTTAAAGGTTGGGACCTCAATCTAGATGAGGTAGACCTTGAAGGAGAAATCTAGTCAACCCTTGAGGATTTGGATGAAGCAAGAGAACTAAACCTAAAATATGAGGTCATGCTTGAAAAATCAAAGGAGACAATTGTGAAATTGAAGACACAATCTAAAGAATCAAAAGAAGAAATTGGCAAACTGAAAGCTCAAATAGAAGGAGATAAAGGATGTGACAATAAACTCAAGGAGGCAGAAGATATGATCACTAGTTTGGAAGTCATGGTTGAAGAAGGCAAGAGGATTGAAGACTGCTTAAATATGAAGCTCAATGAGAAAGCAGTTGAATGTTCAAAACTTGAGGAAGAAGTTGTCACTATGAGAAAAGAACTGGAAAAAGAAAAAGAACATATTGACAAGGGGTTATAACTGAAAGGAGATTTTGAAATTCTTGATGAGTTGATTGACTCTCAAAAGCCATCAAAAGAAAAATATGGCCTTGGTTTTGAAATGGGGAAAAGTCATATCATTAGTGCATTTGCAAACTTATATGATAACTTCAAAGTAGAAGGAAAGTCTGAAATGAAGGAGGAAAAAGCTTGCACTCAAGATCTTAAGAAAAATGCCTCTGGAGATGCAAAAGAAGATGGATTCATTCCTATCCAAAGATAAAGAAATAATAACTTCACATAAGTCCAGAACAAGAAGAACTTTAGAAAGCTTGCTCCTACCAGGTATCCTCAAGCTTTCAATGGTAATTTCTATGCTTGTAATAAGATTGGTCACAAGGCTGTTGAATGTAGAAGCAACATGAATCATAATTCATTTAGGCCTCTAAGGTACAATGCTATGAACTCTCATTCATTTCATGGTCATTGTTATGTTTGCAATAAAGATGGTCATAAGGCTAATGAATACAAAAGTAAAGTGACGAGGAATGGTTTCATGAATAAGAATAATATGACTTCTCAACCCTTCTATGGTTACTGCTACACATGCAACAAGTTTGGTCATAAGGCTGCTAATTGCAAATCTCATGTGAGAAGAGGTGGTTATGCTCTGCAATCCATTATCACCTGCTACAATTGCAATAAATCAGGACACATTGCAAGGTTCTACAAGGGAAAGAATGTAAGACCTGCTCCTCAAAAGAAGATTAACATTGGTTAGAAAAATAAGGAAATGAACAAGATATGGCAGAAGAAGGAAGAAGGTGAAGTAAATGAAGGATGTGTACCTCTGCCTAGTGCAGATGGATCTTCTAGTAACTAAAAGGAAAGTATTGGCTCATGGGGAGTTGTAATTGCAAATATTTTTCATACCCTTGAATGCATAAGATGTTAAAATCTTTAGCATAATGGCTAATAATGACATGAATATGTTTGGTTAGTAATTTTATGACATTTGATAAAAAATTTGGAGCAAATACACTCTCTACAAAAGTTTGTTGAATGATCATGGATCCCTATGATAGTGAAAAGATGATTAGGTCAAGAACACAGAAATGCATTTAATGCAGAGGAGCTAGGGCAGGTGTGAATCATATTTAATTGACACTTTTTTTAAAATTGATCTCATTTGAATGATATCAAGTGTGTGCAAGAGCTAAGGAAGAGAAGAACATTTTCAACGAAGCTTGTGTGCAAACCCTAATGATATTATTCACAGGTTTTTCTCAAATTTGCTTGTAAAACCCTAGTTTTTTGAAAGAGTTATCATGGCAACACCTGTGGTTATTGATATTGTGGAGAGGCCAAGGTCAAAATTCAAGAAACATTCATACAAATCTACTGAGATCGACAAGGATGGAGCATTTTCCCATGTTCCCATCAATGTACTGCATACAGAGGATGTCCGCATATACATTCACTCACATCTAGATGAGTACAATCATCTAAAGTTGGAATAGTTTATGAATGATCACCTCTTGGGTGATGATTTTTAGCTCAAATGAGAGCATGCAAATGTTGAGGCCAAATGGTTATATGTTTGGAAGGGTTTCCCAAACTTTTTCTATGAAGAAGATTGGGTTAGAATTGCATTGAGTAGGATACATGAAGATTTCTTTTGCCTTGATCAACCCTACATGATCAAAAAGGAAGCCATTAGGGTTGTGATCAGATTGTGCTCCTCTGATCCTGTGCCTGCACTAAAAGCTATGAAGAATGAAGAGGTCATGAAGCTCACAAGAGCAAAATTTGACAAAAGAACCCTAACTGTAGATGACATCACTAACCTAGGGGTTCGATATGCCATAATGGGCATTGCATACAAGGTATATTACACAAACAGAGATGGTCTACTATAGCCACCACCATCTACACTACTCATCAGATGGTGAAGGAAGGAAATGATTATGAACTTTATGAACTCATGCGGCAACAATTGATGGACAACTTGAAGAGAACCAAGGAGACACAATACAAATTCTGGTATGGCTCTTTGATCATTTGTCTTATGTTCTATGTTTTGAAGGAATTGCTTGGTATGAAGAATGTAGTATGGAGAATGGATATTCTGATTACATAACAGATTAGAGACTACATCAGGGATAACTTTAAGGAACCGCCCCTAAAAAAACCTATAAAATCCTGACAAATCCTAGCTTGACACCAAAAAAATGCTAGAGAATCTATGCCTATTTCAGGAAAAAAAATTAATTTCATTGGCAAATTTTTTCAAATTTGTCGACATTGTCTATTCTACTGGTGAATTGTATATAGTTTTTTTTTAAAAATTCCTTGGTGAATTATAGTTGTATTCCAAAACAATTAATAAATTAGGTGGCGAATTATAGTTGTATTCCAAAAAGTAAAATAAATTGGGTGGTGAATTATACAAATATTAAAAAATATAAAATAAATTAGGTGGCGAATTATATAGATATTCAAAAATATAAAATAGAATATTTGGCAATTGTGCTGGCAATTTTTTGAAAATTCATAGTGTGGTTGGTGAAAATATCAAATGCTATATTATAATGTCTAATCTTCTTGGTGAATTTATAGTTTATTCAGTATCAGAATCAACGACATCATAATCAATGGAATCAATTGAAGTTCCATTCTGGGCTACAGTTTTGACACACCCATCTTTCTGCATAAAGTCTCTGGAATAGAGACAAGTGTCAAGTAACAACGATTTTGATTAACAAAAATTAATAGATAATTATTTAAAAAAGAAAATTCAAAAGGTACATAAAAAGAATATAGATTCATCCACTATAACACAAACTTTACAACTTTAGAAATTAACTACTCAAGCTTCCATTCATAATACATATATTGAAAATAATAGAAATATATAGTAACACTAAATTATATAAATATTGAAATATATAATAATAAGTCTTTTGCCATAAGAGAATTTAGAGCATGTTTAAAGAAATAACATAAAACTAAGAAATACCATCACATGGCAGTCATTTAGTGTTCCTCTTGAGTCACTTCATTTTCCTTGTCCTGTTCACCAGTAGCAGTCGAGTCCACCTATGATCTCAGTTTCACCTTGTATCTCCTGAACCTATTAATTATGGGTTTTAAAGTTCTGGAACTTGGTGTACAGGTGTTCTTTGCCTAAACTTTCCACTTATCTATCATTCTCTCTGCATCTATTACTCTCATATAGACATCATCAATTCCATGCCTAAAAGTTGCGAGATATGATGATATATGTCCAAGCTTCCCTAGTGATTCACCATTAACTATGGCAACATGCTCTTCAATAAGCCTCCTAAAATTTTGCTTTACTTCCTTGACATCAAGAAAGTTCTCTCCACTTTCATCTAAAATCTCTACATCTAAGATGGTACAATTGTTTTTAAGATCAGCCATAGCAGTGAAATGTTGAGCCAAAATTCTTCTTATTTGTCCACTAAAATCCCCTAGCACAGATCTCTTCCACTCTAGTGCATCTAGCCAAGACACAGAATCATTCTCATTTGGATCATTAAAAACTTTCTTAGCTACAAGAATATTTGTATCAATTTTCATCATTTCTTGTATCTCTGTAAAGTCTGTGAGCAGATTTCTGTCTTTCCTCTTTAAATTTCGTAACTCTGTAATTAACCCTTTCCTTTTATCAGAAAGGAGGGGATATAGTTTCATGACCTCCTCGATGTATAACAAACCATCAATAGTGACTCACTCTACCCATTACTCAGTGGTTTTACCTAGAGTTTGATATCTCTTGATTTGTTGCAACATGCTAGGATCCATTCCATCAACAGAAGTAATATTCAAAGTAGATTGAATGAAAGATGTCAGAGAATTCACCTAGGCTTGCAACTTTGCATTCTGCTGTTGCTGATCATTAACTCTCTTTGCTAGCATGTGTTGAGAAAATTTTAAATGATATAAATCACCTTCCATCGTAGGAGGACCCATGTCAATCTTGGTCATATTGAAATCTACTTTTGTGACTTCATTTTCATTTTTATCCCTGATGGGGTCTGCAATCTCCAAGATCCTATGTCCTAAAGAAAAATTTGTTACAATCCGAGACATCCTCTTAGCCTTATTAGGCTTAGGCGTAGTTACAGCATCAACCTTTATGTCTGTTGTTGGGGGATATCTCCTCTTTTTCTCAAAAACTTTCTTTAGCCAGGAAGGGGAAGACAGAACTCTACCACTCTCACTTACACCCAGGACAACTCTCTCTGGATGATTAGGAGTATCTTGCACAGGAATTTCATTTGATACGAGGGAAGCTGGATTCTCAAACAAGGAAAAAAAACTAAAAGTACCCTCATCAACAATCTCTTGATAAATGGAAGAATCATTACTAGGTGAAGGAGACACAACAGAAGTCATGTGATCTACCTGCAATTGTTGTAAGGCATCCAACTTCTTCTCCGCTCTTGGTTTCATGAATGTAGGTTGATCATCCTATTCACATACACCTTTTAGTTTTATTTTCCTATTATCTTCAGGCTACTCTCCATCCCCACCACTACCAGATTGTGAACCAACTCTATGATGAGGTTTCTCCACACCAATTGAAGTTTTCTAAATTTCAAAAGCCTGGGAGGTTCCTTGCTCTCTTGTTCCTGATTCTTTATGCACAGAAGAAGAACTAGCATGCTCTTGACCTCAATATCAGGATAATAGTTCTTTGCACATGCAACAACTAGGTTTGGACATGGCACAATAGGTGGGAAACCCCGAGCATGAGCTAACCCGCTTGTAAGGATTTTCTGGGCTATAGGTGACTTAGGGTTTTGCTCTTATTAAGCCCAGAAATCCTCCAAGTTAAAATCTATATGACTTAGATCAGTATCCTTCACCTTAGCTAAATCATTCTCAATAAACAAAAGCTTCATCTTTACTTATTTGAGAAACCAGTAAACAAAAGCTTCTGTAACTGCCAAGGGTGCCAAATAAATCTCCAAAAGATTTTGGGTAAACAAATAGTCTGGACTAATGAAAAATATTTGATCTTCCCAATTCCCACCCAGTTGACTTAAAGTATTCAAATTTGTCACTATAAGAAATGGGCAAGAAAGAGCACAAATCAACCAACCTGGTTGTGAAAGATTGTGTTCAACACCTGTAGAAGACACAGTCCAGAGCTCCTCCAAACTCAAAGCACACTAGTGAAAAATTAAAAATGTAGAATAACGTGTCTGTGAGGGTTGCAAACCCAATAAATTGCATTAATTTTTGGTGGCATGTACTGTTGTACGATTCATAATTGAGCCGCATAAATTGCCTTCTCAAAAATGTCTAATTGTGCTTTTCAGACATTCCTTATTTATTATGAAAGGACAGAGGTCACTTCTACCATGTGGATTTCATTAAATGAAAAATATTCTGTTAGATTTTGATTGTCAGATGATCACAAATCGAAGGCATAAGTTCTATTTGAGGCAAAAGTACTGACACACTCAATTTCCCAAATTTGTAGTTGTACAGTCGAGGACTAGCGCTCTGCCAGACTGTCACCTTGACCTTTGCACAATACTCAATATAAATATATTATATATTTTATTTATATGTCAATTTGTCAACCATTGATCTAATAATATCTAATGGCTGCTAGTTGATTCTAGAGCAATGTGCATCATTGGAGATCTACCTTCCGGAATTGAACTACAACCATTCATCTTTCATTCTAGGGTTCATCAAATGGTCAGTGGTGGTATAATTGATTTGATTGAACTCACTTAACCACATAAATTAGCCAATGCTCAATTAAGTTCATTAATGGCAAGTGAGTACTGAGTCGTGACAAACTGCACAGATTAGCCAATATGAATTTCCACAGTACAGCAGAGGCAATTAAACAGAGTTGCTTGTTAATTATTACCTATTTGTCATGGAAGTACATATAATGTATATATGACAGTCTTTATTATTTCAACCTTATATTGCATTACTAAGTTTCAGATAGGTCAAGAATCAATAGACTGTAAAAGTTCAAAGTAATGGATTTCATTATAGCAGATGTGTGAAGAAAGTAAGTTACCAAGTATTTATTTTGTGATCATTCAAGATTTTGAATTTAACTGTGTGATAGAGTTCTCAGTTCACAGATGTAGAATAGTAATAAGATGATGGAAAAAAAAATTGTGTGTGGCTATGCAGGATGTTATTGTTTTGCATGTCTCAGAATGAAGAAATACAAGCATTCGTCACGTGGAATAAATCGTGTCAAGAATCGACACTTTTAAAATTTGCAAATGATACATTCTATTCTGGGTGGTGGGTTGAATCTCCCACACATGTATGCATGTATGAGAAACTAGAAATTTGAATTGACACATGGAATTGGTATTGCAACTCAATTGCTAGTGACCTTGTGAAAATCAATTTAATTATCCTTTACTGGCCTTATTGTTACCCATGCCTAGTGGTTTCTTGTACATATAAAGCAAGGTTCTATAGTGAATCATTGATTGTCATTGTGAATGAGGACATGATTAAATTTGTAACAGACCCATTGCCTGTTAATAGGATAATTATGGACTACAGTGAAATATTCATTACCCGTCATTGAAAAGAGGAACCAAAAATATTTTGGAGGATCAAAGCAAGGTTTGAAGGTCGAAGGATATGAGTTTTGTTTGGAACTTTGAGGTTGGTTAGAGGCTCATGTATGATGTAATTCTGCAATCTCTTTGAAGGGTGATGTTAAATTTTACTAAATAATATAAAAGTAATTACAGTTTGAAATTGGCATGAGTTCAATGGCAAATTGCAATGTATACAGATCATAGATTTTTTAAAGAATCAAATTTTCAATATTCAATAACACTATGGCTATTTTTGTCTAAGGTGTTTAGGGTTTATCCTTCTAATTCATCATTGACCTATGTAGCTGGTTTCCCCAACTTAAGTTGTTCTTTTATCCCCTTGGTTGTTGTCGAGTTACTAGTCGCTTTTCTCTAAGTGAGGTGGTAATAGTTATGTAATGAACCTTACATTGTGTACCCTCATGGTGTATATATCATTTTGCGAGAGTAGCATACCTTCTTACCCACTTTGTCATATTTGGAAATCATTATTTTCCTTTTTGCATGGTGACAAGAAATGCCTGTATGAGGTGCCTCTTGCATTCGTCTTCTATTAGTGTATGTCATTGCGTGTGAATTAATTATGCAGGTGAATGAAAGAAAAATGTTGTATTGTTGGAATAGATCATTTGGGTGATGACTTAGGACCCCAAATTACACTATTCCCTAGGATTCATGTGGGAGCCTAGGTGTGTTATTGCATTGTATTGATTTAAAATATAAAGAAAAGGGATTGTAATTGGGTCATATGCATGGAGATTGTGATGAGTTTTATGTAGAGATAATGAAAGCATTAGTAAATTTTGCATCTTGTGACTCAAAATTGTATTTCCTGCCTAGTGTATAGTGTGTCTATTAGCTTGTGAAAGGAGTTGTGTATTGAAATAAATATTGAATTGGACTATAGTCCCCAACTGCTTGTCATTCTTGGTAAAGCATGTCTAATGATATTACCCTTGTTGTGTAGAGAACATGGTTGTGGTGTTGTTCTTATATAAATCTCCTTATCGAGTGAAGTTACACTTTGCACTCTTCTTAGGTGTGCATTTCATTTTAGACATGCTTATCTACTTGTGGTAGAGATATTTTATCTTTGTCAGGATATAATATTGGGTAAGGGCTTAATTCCCAACCAAATTCTTCCCCTTTTTATGCTACTATGTGTTTGAACCTAAATGTTGCATTAATCCATTACTCATATGATTGATGAATTCTAGTATGGTGTTGAATGTTAATTACTCCATGATGTGTGTGGGTGTTTTGAGTTATCTTAGATTTGTTGGAATATTTTAGACCACTGAGAGGGGGGGTGAATTAGTGGTCAACAAAACAATTCTTCAAACCAGTTCTTCTCACAATAGTACCAAAACAATAAAACATGATATGATTGATCATGAAACATAAGACAAATGCATCAGGACATAAAAACATTAACAAAGCAGAAGAGTCATAACACAAGTGATTCAGTGGAAAACCCCAAAAGGGTAAAAACCACTATGAACATGAACTCCATTAAGCCTCACTAAAAAACTTCACTAGTTACAGTCTATGCCTCACTGGCAAACCTCACTGGTTACATATCTTATGCCTCACTGGCAATAGGAGCACTTACAACAATCTCAGAAAAACAACAAGTATACAGAGGGTTACTCTATTTCAATATAAATCACTGATATCTGCATATCCCCTTTCAATCAAACTCATACACAATCAGCATTTCCTTCTTATTCAACTCAATCTGCATATATCCTTCAATCTCTTTTATTTGCATCTATCATCTTTTCTATCATCAACTACAAAACAAGATTCACACTTTCATTTTCATGTGCCCTTTTCAATCCACATTGCATTTCTCTTATCATTCATACTCTGTATATCTTCATTTACATAAAATCTTCATACTCAACATAATTCACAGCTAAAATTACTTTCACTATCTACCCATTTCATTTTTTTTAATACCATCATCCTTTATCTGCATTCAAATCATCTCAACAAAAGAAACACACTTAATCCCCTAATACCTACCATTTACTACACGCCATCTTCCTTTTCATAATTCTCTGTCAAAACATTTAATTTCATCTGCCTATTTCAAAGTCCACTCTCACATCCATTATTTGCATAAAGTCATGTCTACAAAAAGAATCAACATATACCTTAATACCCACTCATCAAAAACATTTATTCTCCCCACATAATCTTCCATAATAAGATTTTTTAATAACACTCATTCATTCGGTTACAAAAGCATTAAAAAAGAAGTGAGTGGTCTTTTGCATGTCAAGGATTTCAATTCAAAATAGTTTTTACTATTATAGGCTACTTTAGATAGCTTTACAATGTTGTCAAAGGAAGAAGATAGTCAAATACCCGTCAAAACACGAGCTCAAGGGATGGCTATTAAAGTTTAAATCTCAACCATCAATCAATGTTTGCACGTCCTTTAATGCTTTAAATGAGAGCCTTTGATTTACCTTTGGTGCTCGACATATGAAATCTTTGCCAGAGGATCCAGTCTCCTTAAGAGAAGAGGCCAGTCATCTAATGAGGGCGACCCCCTTAAGATGTAACTTAAGTTACATACCACCTGCGATAGAAAGTCACTTTCCAAATACAAAAAAGCAACTACCCATCATAAGACTTGTGTATAAGTCTTTTGATACTTATGAATTATGTCTCCAACTTAATATAAAACCCTAACTAGTTTTAGGGTTTAAGCCTACAATTGAATACAAAACCCTAACTTGTCTTTGACATAAATTGAAACCCCTCAAAAGCTTGCAAGCATGCATTATTCCTTTGAAAATTAGGATTTAAGTCTTAGGGTATAGATCACAAATTTTGGCAAACCCTACTAAATTTTTGCTTTCATCAAACCTAGATTTTTAGAGGAACTGTGGGAGATAAAGAGAATAAAAACTTCTTCTTAACACCTAATCTCAAATACAAATATGATCTTGTTAAAACAATGCCAATGCTTTTGACATCAACTAAATGCTTTCCTTTTGCATTACCAATGACAAACTCCTATCATTGCAACTTTGATCATTTTGCATCAATACCTTCAAACTTTGCCATCAACACCATTATAACATTGTGCCATTAGCCATTGTCATTCATATAACTGAGAAAACATTTCAATTGAGTGATCCAAGATGATCAAGCATGATACAACACTACATCATCATTGTGCCTTTGTTTGGAGACATCAAGTCACTACCAAAACACCAAGTAACCACCTATAAAAAAGTATCACTATTGCATCATTGTACCATCATCACTGGTATGCTAGGGATCTCCTGACAAGCATCATGGCATCAACACCACAATCATCAATATCAACAAGTCACTGTAAAGATAACTCCTGACATGAAACTCCTTGACATGAAGCACAACACCATCAAGTATGAACTCAAAAATCATATTGACATGAAGCATGATCATCAATATGAGCACCAAGCAACAAGGTAGGAACACCATATGAACTCCTGAAGCCATGAACACCATATGAATATGAAGACTCCCTGAACTCCTAAAATGAAGCATGATCAGTTGAAATGAAAAATGATCCTAAAGCATGGTATGATCCTTTGACATCAATGACAACCAAACAAGTATGCATGATCATTCATCATCAACATCATCAACTCAAACCAACTTTTGACATCAATGACAAACATATTTCAACAAGATTGTGAGTCAAATTTTCTCCTATATTAATCTTAGATTGGTAAATGATTGCTAGTGTGTGATAATGTGCATGATTGTATTGTAATTCCCTTGAATGTGATATTTTGGTGAATGCCATTCATGTTGAAGGCACAAGACAACTAAGAGGGGGGTGAATTAGTTGTATCAGAAATTTCAAACCCTCATACACATAATCACATCCACATTAGTTCACTTAAACCCTTAATCTGTTATGAAGATTAAACATGAAAAGTAGATAACAAAAACTTAAACACATCAACACCATGCACAAGAGAACACCAAATTTTTACGTGGAAAACCCTAAAAGGGAAAAACCATGGTGGGGATTAGCTCACAATATAAAGCAGTATCAATACCAAATTATAAGAGGCTCACTACCAAATGGCTCACTGCCAAGGATCCCCTGTCCAAAAGAAGAAGAAATAAGAAGAGGCTCACTACCAAGGATGAATTGATATAATTACATCTAACATATGCATGGGTTCAGTTCCAATGAAGCACAACAAACATCACCTCTACATTTTATCAAAAGATGGTAGGTACCTTCTGCTCACTGCATCTAGTCACCTAACACATGAAAGTTCTTATTGCCCTGATCAACTTCACATCACATACATTATGTCCCTCATGCTTGCACACCCACACAAACTCTTGACACTTATTTATACCACCATCAACCTTGAAATCAATCTCCAAGGTCATCAACACAATCTTCAATCCTTGAAACAGTCTCCAAGGTTGACAAACACACAATATTTGAATTAAGTTTAGACCTAAACATTCCACAGCACAAAGGAATGAAGGCAAACCACTTTATTCCTTATCTCGGACCTAAATCTATCTAAAAACGTTAAACAATACTCACATAATCACCAAATCAACTCCTTAATTAGCGCAAACATTCAAGGTCAGCTAAACAATGTAAACATAAAGAATTCTTCATCACATGCTTCCACAAGGACCATACACAAGGTTTTAAGACAATCTAGAAACATCCATGAACATCTTGAAGTCACCTGGAAATTAGCAAATTTATCCACAACAACTTTCACCTAAAGAAGGTTCACTGTCTACTTACAAATAACACTGTCAAACTCTGCTACACAAGAACTTGCTTTTCGGAGCACCAAATCACAAATCTTCTAGATAGAAGATAGGTAAGATCCTTATAAACATATATCTAGAACTACAACACTTGAAACCATTTTGCAGAGAAATGTGGAGCAAAATACTTTCTCCTAGATATGTCTGCACATCTCAGAAACAGTGTCAAATACTATTCTCAAACTGGTGAACATAGCTTTCACTACACAACAATCCAGACCACCAAATTCTAGATTTAACATCTACAAACACTTCTCGACAGCATATCCAAATTGTACACTCAGATCTCCAACATAGAACAAATACAGAGCAAAAACTTGAACAATATTTTGTAAGCCAAAAGACTCCAACACATTGTTTCCAGTATTAATCAAATTTTCTCAAAAGCACTCGAAAACCTAGCTACATAAGCATATCCTCAACACCTTCAACATCTATATAAAGCATCCAAATCACCTTTTAGAAAAGCAACTGAATAAAACAATAATAACTTCATCAGAAGACACAGTTGACACCAATGACAACACAAACATGTTGAAAGTAATGACAACACTGATTAGCACATACTTGCAACAATCTCCCCCTTTGTCATTGATCGCAACATATAACGTGAAAAACCATCATGACACAACTCTACACCAATCTCACTCTCCCCCTTTATTTTATACATCTTACTCTCTTTCTCTCCCTTTGTTTTTCACATCAACTCTCTCTCCCTTTGACATCAATGGCAAAGGGTGACACATATTTCTCAAGCTTTCTCTCCTTGATTATGATATTGCACATAATTGTACTCTTCTCAACTTCTCTAAATATTCCCCCTTAGGAGTACACACCAACCTGTACCAACTCTTACTTCCCCTGATTGCAACAATCATCAATGCCACTACCTGCTCCCCCTGAGAGGTAGCCTCCAACTTAGTTTTCAAAGGAAACATCTACACCAGAGGATGGTACAGACACATCCTTGACCTCTGTTACATCCTTAATCCAAATCTTGCTCATCTCTTTCTTAGTTTTTGCTGAATCAACCTTTTGGACCGGTTTGTTCCTCTCTGCCGGTATATCCTTCTTTATAATTGTAGCATACGACATTGCTTTAACCATTATTCCTTCCATTCATTATAAATCTGCACTAGTTAGCTTTGTGCCCAAATCTATTGCATGTAAAACAATAACAATTGAAGGATTGAATCATTCTACCATTGTTATAGCCATTCATCCTTTGACTTTTGCACTCATTAGCTTTATGACCAACTTTTTTGCATGAAAAACATTGACCAGAGAAAGATGGAACATTTTGATTCATTCTTCTCCTACTTTGAGTTACCTTATATCCAAATTTATTACAAAAATGACAATAACCATTGAAAGATGCATACCTTTGAGCATTAGGTTGTCTGACCTGTGGTCTTCTAGCTCATCTCTTCTAATTCTAGATCTACTTGCCATTATTCTTTTGGTCATCAACTTTTGATGCTTGACCTGATTTTGAACATTCACCTTTTTCAAACCCTAAGCCTTCTTTGTCATTGGGATCTTTCTCACTTGCGATCATTTCATCAAGCCTTGTAGAACTTATCTTGATTTTTTCTTCATAATTCTTTGCCTTCTCCAAATCTGATTTCAATTTCACAATTTCTTGTTCCAATTTTGTACATTCTTTGGATGTGCCTTTCATCATTGAGTTCAGACATTCCTCAGTTCTTACCTTGTCTTCAACTTGCACCTTCAGACCAATCATGGATTCATTTTTTAACCTCAATTGTTCACTAACCTCCTTATGCCTTTGTTTGAACTTATTGACTTGCTCTTTCAAATTTCTGATACATTCATTTGCTTCTTTGACATTCTCCTTCAAATCTATGATTTCTTCTTCAGTCCTCTCTAGGTCTTGAAGAGCAATCTTGAGTTCTTCACTATTAGCAGACATGCATTCATCTTCTAAAAATTCAACAACAGGAATTTCTTCTTCTATTGCCTTGCTCCAATGCTCATCCTTGCATGGCCCAACCACTTTTTTAGGTTCTACTTTAGAAATTAAACATAGATTTACTTGTTCTTCAGTAGAATTGCTTCTTGTTAGTACATTTTTGCTCTTATCACCAATGACCCGGTCTTCAGTGTGATGCCTCTGCATAAGGGATTTTGTCTAGAGCTTCTTGTTCTTCAACCTGCACTTCTCTTTCAACAGGATTTTCTTTTTCTTTGCAAGGAGACTCATCTAAATCTGATACATATCTTTTGTTTTCATAAATCTTCTATATGTCTTCATCAACCTTTACATTCATACTCTCAACAATCTTTCTTAACCTTTTGTTATAGCACTAGTAAGCTTTGCTCTTGTTAGAGTACCCAAGAAAAATACCTTCATCACAAATTGCATCCAACTTACTTAGCTCTTCATTTCTTCTAATATAATATTTGCTTTCAAAGACTTTGAAATATTTGACAGTAGGGATCCTTCCATACCATAGATCATAGGGAGTCTTTGTATCGTTTGTTAATACTTGTACTATGTTTTGTATGTAAACAACAATTTGAATTGCTTCTCTCCAGTACATTTCTGGTAGGTTTTCTTATTTTAACATAGTCCTTGCATCTTCTTGAATAGTCCTATTATGTCTTTTATCCACTCCATTCTGTTGAGGAGTCTTAAGAGTAGATAATTGCCTCTTTATCCCATGAACTTCACAAAATGTGTTAAACTCTTTTAAAGTAAGTTCTCCATCTTTATCATAACTTAAGCATTTGATTTTCATATCTATTTCATTCTCAACCATAGTTTTAAATTCCTTGAACTTATCTAGGGCTTCTAATTTTTCTTTAAGAAAGATAACCCATGTCATTCTGGAATAATCATCAATTAGCAACATGAAATACTAGTTACCTTGAAGACTCTTGACCTTAGTGGGGCCACAAAGATCTATATGCACCAATTCCAACAGTCAGGTAGAAGATTATTTTTTGACTTCAAAACTTCTGCTTAATTGCTTTCCAACTTGACATTCTTTACAGATAGCATTAGCAGGTTTGATAATCTTTAGTAGGTCTCTCATAACTTGAATTGAACTTGTCTTCACTAGACTATCAAAATTAATGTGACACATTCTTTTATGCCATATCCAACATTCATCAATTTGAGTCATAAAGCAATAATTATCACTTTATTTGAGATGATAAATATTTCCATCTATTCTTTTTCCAGCAACTACCACATTTCCAGTTTTCTTTCTTATCTCAAATTCATCATCCTAAAATATAAGATTTTATTCCTTGTTGCATAATTGTCCAACATTCAAGAGATTTTGCTTTAAACCTTTGACATAAAGAACATCATCAGTGCTATGCTTTCCATCAAGATTGATTGAGCTTCTTCCACATATTTCAAAAGTACAATCATCACCAAAGATAACTAGTCCTCCATCATATTTCTCAAATTTAACAAACTTGCTTTTATCACTAGTCATATGATTTGAGCAACTATTGTCAATAACCCAATAGTTCTTTTCTTGTCTGGTATGAGAAGTATCTTCATTATTAATACTTACCTTTGAAGTATTTTCTCCCATACATCCTTCAAGGTCATCCTTTATATCAATGAATAAACTTTCGTTATCCTTGTTAGATTCATCAATCAAGGGAACACCCTTCTTGTGCGCCATCCCAGATCTACCTTAAGCTGTTAAGCTCTCTTCCAAGGAACCTTTCTCTGATACCAATTATTGAAGGCACAAGACAACTGAGAGGGGGGGTGAATTAGTTGTATCAAACATTTCAAACCCTCATAACCATAATCACATCCACATTAGTTCACTTAAACCCTTAATCTATTATGAAGATTAAACAGAAAAGTAGATAACATAAATTTAAACACATCAACACCATGCACAAGAGAACACCAGATTTTTACGTGGAAAACCCTAAAATAGAAAAACCACGGTGAGGATTAGCTCACAATATAAAGTAGTATCAATACCGAATTACAAGAGGCTCACTGCTCGAGGCTCACTACCCACAAAAAGAAGGGCTCACTGCCAAGGACTCATTGTCCAAAAGAAGAAGAAAGAAGAATAGGCTCATTGCCAAGGCTGAACTTGTTGAAATGCACCAAACAACTGAGAAGGGGGGGTGAATTAGTTGTCTCCAAAACTTTGACCACTTATGAACATTAACTCATCAAACACTTGTTCACTGTTATTGAGATTTAATCATGAACGCATGAAATAAGAAACTCAACACAATAACATAATCAACACATGAGACACTAGATTTTTTACATGGAAAACCCTATAAGGGTAAAACCACGGTGGGTGTTAGCCCATAGAAATAAATATGTTATACCAATACTAAAAAATAGAGGCTCCCTGCCCAAAATGCTCACTGCAAATGTTGAGGCTCACAACCAAGATCGGCTCATTGCCAAGGGGTGGCTCACTGCCAAGGGTTGGCTCACTGTAAAAGGTTGGTGAACTAATTTGATAGCATCTACTCCATGCCTAGGTTCAGTTCCATTGAAGTGTAGTATAACTCCTCTGCTCTACTCTTCTTACACTTTTTCATTTTTCTTCGCATTTTTGCACAAGGACTTCTTTTTTGCAACTACATTACATGTTTGTATACAATTCATCAACCTTGGAATGTACATCAAGGTTGGCATTACATTCATCAACCATTGGAATAATCTCCAAGGTTGACACTACAAACATACATAGAAATAGGTCTGGACCTAAACAATATTTGCTAAGGTAAAGATGTATGCGGATCATTTTATGCCTTAGCTGGGACTTAAATGTAATCTTCCACACCACGACACACTTCCACAATCTTCAATGCAACTCTGCAAGTAGTGAAAACAACCAAGTCAGCCAAGACTGGTGTTAGCACTAAGTCTTCTAGGAGTAGTCTTTTTCCACGATCCAAATTACTCTTTGTGGACCAATCAAAAGATAGGGACACAATCGAGAGACATCCATAAGAACATTATAATCATTACAAACTTTTGCACCACCTTTGATCACTTTATTTATTAGATTCTTTAAACCGGAGCACATTAACATAACTGTCAGCCACTGTCATAAGAAAAAGATTGCTTGTGAACCACCAAATCATGAACCATTAGAGTTGAAGGCACATAACAACATTTAAAACTTAATTCCAAAACCACAGACAAAACTACTTAAATGTAGAGGAATGAGGAGTAGAATACATTCTCCCTGTCACCACTAAATGTATAGAAAAGCAATTTCACTATGGTCAACATAACTCACTCAAAACTTCATACCGGAGGCTCAAACTTGGAACATGGCATCTTCAAACATGCCTCTAAATAACTTCCAATCCACAGACAAAGATATTTAATCTACAAGAAATGTGGAGCAATCTACTGGACTATTCTTCAATAAACAAAGATACTCTTTAACACACTATTTCCACCGGAGGAGAAAATTTTCTCAAAAGAACTTGGAAACTCAATATCAGGATCACTTACTCATTATCTACAAAACAAGCAAGCATCAAAATAAGAGTACAGTTGACACCAATGACAACACAGATATGTTGACATCAATGACAACACCGGTTAGGCACATACTTGCAACAAAACTAATATAATTGCATCTAACATATGCATGGGTTTAGTTCCAATGAAGCACAACAAACATCACCTCTACATCTATACTAAAAGATGGTAGGTACCTTCTGCTCACTGCATCCAATCACCAAACACATGAAAGTTCTTACTATCCTAATCAACTTCACATCACATACATTAGGTCCCTCATGCTTACACACCCACACATGAACTCTTGACACTTATTTGTACCACCATCAACCTTGAAATCAATCTCCAAGGTCAGCAACACAATCTTCAATCCTTGAAACAATGTCCAAGGTCGACAAACATACAATATTTGAATTAGGTCTGGACCTAAACATTCCACAGCACAAAGGAATAAAGGAAAACCACTTTATGCCTTAGCTTGGACCTAAATCTATTCAAGCACATTACACAATACTCACATAAACACCAAATCAACTCCTCAATCAATGCAAAGATTCAAGGTCATCCAAACAATGTAAACATAAGGAATTCTTCATCACACGCTTCCACGATCACAACCATAACTTGCGGACCATAAATAAACTTTTAACACAATCTAGAAACATCCACGAACATCTTGAAGTCACCTAGAAATTAGAAAATTTATCCACAACTTTCACCTGAAAGAAGGTTCACTGTCTGCTTACAAATAACACTATCAATCTCTGCTACACAAGAACTTGCTTTCTGAAGCACCAAATCACAAATCTTCTAGATGGAAGATAGGTAAGATCCTTATAAACATATATCTAGAACTACAACACCTAAAACCATTCTGTGGAGAAATGCAAGCAAAATACTTTCTCCCAGACACCTTTGCATAGCTCAAAAACACTATCAAATACTATTCTCAAATTAGTGAACATAACTTTCACTGTACAGCAATTCGGAGCACCAAATTCTAAATTTAACATCTACAAACACTTCTCGACAACATATCCAAACCACACACTCAGATCTCCAACACAGAAGAAATGCGGAGCAAAAACTCAAACAGTATTCTGTAAGCCAAAAGACTCCTTCAACACACTATTTCCAGTATTAATCAAATTTTCTCAAAAGCACTTGGAAACCCAGCTACATAAGCATATCCTCAACACCTTAAACATTTATTCAAAGCATCCAAATCACCTTTTAGCAAAGCAACTAAATCAAACAATAATAACTTCATCAGAAGACATAGTTGACACCAATGACAACACAAACATGTTGACATCAATGACAACATCGATTAGCACATACTTGCAACAATTCATGTGTAGAAAGGTAAATTTTAGTGGATTCCTTGGGAAAATGTCATAGGAAGCCTTATAATAATATTATTTCATGATAATGTGGTTGTGGTGTATTAAATCCTTAGTTACTTGACAACCTGAATTATGCTTAGAATGGATAAGTGAAAATCATGATCTCATGCTTTATGACATGATTGGATTCTTATAAGGCTCACTTTCTTGGTTTTTCTTGAGAATGTTCTCTTACTCACCATGGATGTTTAATTCTAGGTGTAGTGTATCTTTTTACTCTCTTTCTTGTGACTAGAATTAGTAATGTAGTGTATGAAAAGTGTACATTCTAGATTGTGGTATTTTCTTTCGATTATTTATGAATTCTCTAAATATATGGAAGGGCTAGCATTGATTTATTATTCTTATTTACAACTAGTCTAGCCACCAAATTTTTTATATTTTTAAAAATAATTTTACTTTTATGGTCATGCTTGATTTATTGTTGAAATTGATCTCATTTTATGTCCTATTGTTGGAATCAAAATTTCTTTGACTTGGTGTTCCTTTTTATTATTGTTGTGGCTATGCTAAAATGTTTTAATTGTTGGTAATGTATCATGTAATGTTCTTCTCTATCATGTCCATGATGGACCTCTGATGGATTGTATAAGGGAGTAGATTGTGGATAATGTACCAATTATTGATGCTTGTGTTATTAGAACTATGTTAGTTTAAATTCCTTGCACTTTGCTATTTGTAAGTGAATATTGCACGATGTGTTTAAGAAATCTATGAAAGGTGTTTGTATTCATATGGATCACTTGGTTTGAGTGAGCTTGCTAGTTGGTATGAATGCCATACCTAGATGGTAGTGAATGGTGTATATTTGAATCCATGCATGAGCTTAATTGTTGTTCTCTATCTATTTGACCATAAAGATGAGATATGTTGAAATGCTTGTGTGGATTGCATATTGCTTTTAGTATCTAGTATGTGGTTGGGTGTTGACTTTGTCCACCAATTATGAGTGTTCTTGTTTGTCTCATTCTTGTTCTCCTTGGTCATATTGCCATGCCTCCTAATGTTCTAACATTATTAGAGTGTGTGACGTATTTTAGACATAAAGGCCATGTTACTAAGTAACATTAAGGTGCATGTCATGTCATTTAGATATGAAGTTCATAGATACATTAATTTTTTAACATAGTGTAGGGTATAATGGTGCATTAATAAGTGCATGGACACATATTATTTATATTTATTATATTATAACTATCTACCTATTCTTGTTGTGTTGTCGATTTTGTGAATCTGGTTGTTGTTAGAGTTTCTCCTTGGTAGTTTGGAGATTTTCTAGTGTGTTGCTAGATGCAATGCAATTTGTGTGTGTGGAATTTGATATCTTGTGTATTCTACTTCTGAATATTTGGTGTTTGTACCAAAAGGAAACTTCATATTTCCTTGCTAGCTATAATTTGGGGGTCTTATTTTGTTGTGCAATCCTTAGTTTAGAATAGTCAAGCATTGAAGTTGTGTAGAATGAAGTTATACTCATATGTTTAGAGTTTATTTGTCTCCTTGGATATATTCCTTGTGAGTAGAGGGTTGCTAAGACTTTCTTTTTGGGAGTGCTTATGCTATTAAGAGGATGTTGCCTAGACCTTTTCCTCTGAGAACCCATAAGTTTGATCTTGGTTATGTGATAAGGAGCAACCCCTTGTACACAAGGTGTGTTGGGACCCTAGTTATTGGAGACCACCCATGTAGTGGAGTAAGATCATTTGAGAATTCCTCTTCTTTTAGGAGTGGAACATGAGGAAGTAAATCATATAGAGAAACCATGCTAGAAGTGAGTTGTGCCATTGGTGAGAATAGAGGTGAGGTAGTTATACATGTAACCTTAGAGATGGTTTTCCCCAACCTATGAGATGTAGTGTAGTGGGTAGAGGCCTCAATTTTAGGAGGGACTATAAGGAGTGCAACCTTGTGATAGAAAGTTTCATTGAGAGTGGAATTGCAGTGTTGTGTGGTTTTCCTTGGCTTAGTAGAGAGATAGAGGAGTTACCCAGCAGTAGCAACAGTCCTAGCTTTAGGACCTTGTTTTGCTTGTGGTCAGGTTGGTCCTTTTGGATGGATCTTATCCTTGATTGCAGTGGTAGTTGGAGGATATAGTGTTGTAGTCTCATAGTAGTTAGTAGGCATAGTGGTTGGCTTTCACCTAGCTTGCACACCTTTGGTGACATTTTTGTTGGTTTGAGACCTAGACCTGGTGATGGTCTAAAGGGTTGATCTTATGAGATTAGTTGTGTTTGTGAGGGAATGTGTACCTTGGGTACCTTATCCTTATCTTTTTGCAAGATTCCAAGAGTAAGGCTAATCCTAGTGGGGTAGGATGTAATGCCCACTAGTGTGTTCCTTGTGTGCTTCTCAATTTATATGTTTTATACTTTATCAAGTGTTTTGGTAGTGTATTGTGAGATACATGTGTTATGATCTAATCCACCAAACTTTTCAATTAAGTTTGATGTACCACCAAAGTTTTTGGATTGTGTACTTTGGATGCTTTTATTGTGATATTTTCTTATGTCATTGATGTATTCTCAATGAGGTTTTGTCTTGGAATTTAGACTTCTAACTATGTATTATGGATGCATATGTTATTACTTTATATGCTTGGATTATTACAAAAAAAAAATTTATTGCTTTCACTATATATTATATAGGTGTGATTATTATATTTGAATTGGTATTCTGGATTACTATTGGTTATTGCATCTCTATGTTTAGGTAATATTCATTGTTAATGATTCATACTAGATGTGATGCTTAGTTGATTCATATGATATTATGCCATGTTGGTTTTATGCTTTGCTTCAGCTATTTTATATGATGTGGGTATGCCTGATGTTTTTTCTTAGTGTGTAGGCACCAAGTTTCACCAACAGTAGTTGTATTGGAGATGTTTGCATTGGGTAAAACTTGTTCATTAACCCCTATCTCACTTAATTCAAGTGTGATATGAATCTTGTGTACACCTATGTGAATATGGACTTGAATTGGTGGTGATTCTGGAATTTGTATGTTATGTGCAAACCTATAAAGTGAGTGTCCATTTGTGTGTCTTTGTTCTATCTCATTACATTGCATTTTATTTATTTTGTAATGTATGTTTATCACATTAAAAAAATATGTAATGCTTTGTATAGATAGAGAATCATTGCACTCTAGTGGAGAAATATTTAGTTCATTATTTTATTCCTAGTGGAAGGAATTAGGCATATTTAATGATACTTTGAAAAGGAAATAATTTTTTTTATCAATCAAGGGTGAGAGAACTCACTTATATTATATTAATAAAAGATTATTTACATGAGGATGCTCACATCCCAGAAACAACAGAGGCTAAGCATAGTAGACATATTACAAAAGATAAGTCCTTTTACAAAATTCAGTCACCAGAAAGACCTTGGAAGGGACATACTAACATAATTACTATCACTGCATCAAAACATAAGAAAACAACTGACAAGAAGATAAACTTATTTCTTCACAATTGCCTAAAGAAGAACTAGCATCTGCAGATGGGCAAGGGTCAGATTTTGGAATAGGAGGATGTAAAGAGCTTTCATCTTGAGCATGCCTAAGAAAAAAATGTATTGAATTAAAAACATTATATGCCATAATGTAATCAGCCTCTCCCAATTCCTCCTTAATAGAGAGAAACGAAGACCGAGCAAAACTTACATCATCATCCACCAATCCCTATCTGATAGTATGGAGAGCCACTTGTTTAATTTGGGTGGGGAATTGATGAGATCAACTTTACTGAATAAACCACCAACCAAAGAATCCCCATCTTCAAGGTTGTATTCATCGAGAGTAGCTTCCAAGTCTAAGCGAGTATAAATGAAGGGCCAGATGTAATGAATAGCCAAGAACAACTCTAGCTCCTTGTCTGCAATTAGATCCATTAACTATGAAAGGAATGTCGAAGCCACCTGGGAAAAGGGAACAAGACAATGATTCTTAAGCCATTAATTCTTGATGATGTATCTTATTGAATCTTCTGCTGGTTGGCAAAGGAGTATAAAGATCCTGCCAAACTTCTCTTCGTCAAAGGGGAATGAGTCATTTTTCTTCTCCCAAAACAACTGAGGCAAAGAAACTCTCCAATGTTTGTCCATAATGGAAAAGTAAATAGTTAATGACAAACCAGAATTGACACCTTTGATAAAGAGTAAAACCAGTGCACGATCAATCATACGAAGTAATAAGGACCAATACACTAAAAATAATTATTTGTACATATATACTATAACAAAGCAAGCCAAATTATGAAAAGTGAGTTGAGGAATCATCACCACGAATGAATGAAACAATCGTTTCACTGATTTTTGCCACCAAAGAATAGAGATCATTGAAGAAAATTCCAATGATAGAAATTATAATCGGCAAAGGACATTTAAAGGAAATAATTGATGATGATCCTTAGATTTAGCAATGGACATCTGTATTTGTTGAATCTTGTCAAGTACAAACAACTTTACAAACAATAAAGATGAATGATGGATTACACTTGTTACCCTGTACAATAAATAAACTGTTAGGGAAAAATCATTTGACTACACTCTGCCAATGAGGAGGTATAGGAGCTAGACTCCCAAAGACATGTAAGCAGATGACAATTCACACATTGTTTGGCAATAGTCACAAATGAGGTACACAGTTCACAAATCCTGAAGGTATTTTATCTCATGTAGAAAGGAACCATCATCATTAGGATATGACCAGCTAATAGAGTTGATCTCAAAGAGAAGCCGCCAACTCATATACTCACAATAATGGCAAATACTTGATTCTTAATGACTTCACCCAAATAAATAATCGGTAAAAACAATACTTTTACAAAATCAATACTCTTCAAGGCTTGATCTAATAGAGTATGATGAGCTTCACCATCCAACTAAGGAACAAAGAGGGATAAATCTAAAAATGACTTCAAAAATTAGATAATTCATTGTTGATCACTTAAAACATTATTTTATCCCTCCAATTCTCAATGGATTTATTTACAAGGGAGTTAACTTTATTCTCAATAGCCCAATTTGCAAGCATATTAGCTAAAAAATTAGCTTCCCAAAAATAATGGCTACAATCAAAATATTCCAACTTATCTAACATAACCCAAATCAGTTCCATTAGGTAATTTAGATGCCAAGAGTTTAGATGTTTCCTTTTTAATGCATTAATAACTAGCATAGATTCACCTTCTATCTTAAATCAGTTAAAACCATTTTCAAGAGGAAGTGAAAGACCCAAGTGGATTGCTTGTATTTCTGCTTCATTATTTGAACCAACTGGTAGTTTCTTTGAAGATGTTAACACCACTCTTCCTTTAGAATCCCTAAAAATGCACCCTGCACCTGAGGCCCCCAGATTCCCCTTGGAGGCACCATCAAAATTGAGTTTTATAAGAGATCCCTCTGGAGGATGCCATTTATCATCCTTTATTTTGATAGATCCATAGATAGGGGATTGGTTCAAAAGAATTTATTTTTTAAAAATTTCCTGATCCCAAGAAGAAAAACATCTGTTAACCTACAAAAGATGAATAACTGAAGACATCAATTTTCCTAAAATTACCACTTCTAGTTTATTTATGGCTATTTCCCAAGGATTAACTATCCCTTTAAAAGTCATGTTGTTCCTTCCCTCCAAATATGCCAAATAACCATAGAAGGAATTATTCTCCAAAGACTAGCATAAGTTGAATTTGAATATAGATTTGGCTGGCTAATAAAGAGTTGAAGAAGGGAGGTAGTAAAGGCACATACCTAATCAAGTTTGTTCCAAATCCAAAGCCAAATTTTAGCTTTAGGTAAAACATTTTTATCAAGTCAAAGAAGCCAAGACTGATTTGAAGATTTAACCCTACACTGGACTTGAATGAATAAGAACCCGATTTATCCCCTATCCATTTAAGTTCATCATCCCTATTGGATAAAATGATTTTTCTTTGGGATAGAATATCTTTTAGAAATATTTTTTAAGATTCTGGGAAAGGGCATTGAGAAAAGTCTTTTCATTGGACTAATAGGGAGCTGGAATCTCGATTAAATTCAATGTAATCTTCAACATTTGTTCCCCAGGCTATAGAAAGAAATTGTTTTACCTCCACCAGATCAACTCTAGAATTTAGTTTTTCAAACCCATTCCAAGAATCCAACCAAAACTTAGCTTTTTTTCCCATTTCTTATGATCCAAGAGAGATTAGATGTAATGATACTTATGCATTTGGTTATAAAATTCCACATAGGAGAACTAAAAGTAGGATTTGAAATAGTGAAGATTCTACTACTATCACTTGAATCCAAATATTTAGACTAGAGAATTTTACACCACATTGCATCTGGAAAATCATAAAGCTTCCAAGCAAGCTTAGCTCCCAAGGACAAATTCTATAATGTCAAATTTCTTATGCCTGCTCCCCCTGCCTCCTTAGTTAGGCAAACCCTATCCCAAGCCATTTAAGGTAGTTTTTTATTTACTCCTTTCCCACTCCAAAGGAAGTTCCTTAGAATTTTCTTAATACTTTCAACAACTTTAAATGGGATAGGTAAATGAGACATCATATAAACTAGAATAGTTGATAAAACTATCTTGATGAGAATGATCCTTCCAGAAAAAGAGAGGCACTTACATTTCTGTCTTCCCAATTTTGAATGGATGGAAGAAATAACTTTATTCCAAAATTTAGACTTGTTCTGACCAAAAAATAGAGGAATACCTAGATAGGTGCTAGGCAAAAATTCTCTCTTAAGCCCTAAGAACTTAGAAATTCTACCCATAATCAAAGGAGGAGTGTTAAAGAAGAAGACTTTTAACTTATTGAAATTAATAGCCTGTCCTGATACCTTACAATAATTCTCCAAGGTCTTTTTTATAACAATAGCCTCATCAAAACTAGATAAACCAAACAATAATGTGTCATCAACAAAGAGACAATGAACAATTGGTTCATTATCTTCTACTACCTTAATACCTTTCCAATTTCCTATATTTTTCTCTGAAATGATACTTCTTCTTAAAGCTTCTACTAGAATGATAAATAAAAAAGGTGATAGTGGATCACCTTGTCTCAAACCTTGTGACGAATGAAAATAACCAATCAGAGAGCCATTGACCAAGACAAAAACCTAGCTATAGAGATACACTCCTAGATTAACTTACACTATTTATGATTAAAACCAAAATTTTCCATCACCTTAATCAAGAAGGAGTGGCAAAATCTATCATATGCCTTCAACATATCAATTTTTAAAGCCATTGCTTGAATCTTATTAGCTTTTACAATATGAATGACCTCATGAGCAATTAGCACCCCTTCTGGGATCTCTTTACCAGGGACAAAACCTCCTTGCTCTGCTTAAATGATACTAGGAATGAGAACACTTAATCTACAAGCCAAAGCCTTGGTAAGGATCTTGTATATAGTGTTACAAAGTGAAATAGTCTGAAACCTAAAAAAGATCTTACACTCTCAGACTTCGGGACTAAAGTGATAAAAGTTCTATTTACTTCCTTTAGAATTTTCCTATTTCTTCTTGCCTCTTCTACAACCTTCCATATCTCTTTACTAATAAACTCCCAACATTTTTGAAAAAACAAAAGAGGAAACTCATCTAGACCAGGTGCCTTATCCCCTTCCATGGAAAAAACTACTGCTCTAATTTCTTCTAAGGAAAAAGGGGAATTAAGAGACTTATTCTGATTTTCTAAAATAAGATTTGGAATATTATCAAGCACTTTCTTCTCTACCTCATCATCCACTGTCATCCCTAAAGAACTCAAAAGATTTTGAAAAAAATTAACAACCTCTGCTCTGATGTCAACCATGTTTGTCAAAAGCTCATTGTTAGAAGATTTGATTTGAGTGATTTGGTTATGCATTCTCCTAATTTTAGCTAAAGCATGAAAGAATTTGTGTTCTTATCACCATCCTTAAGCCACAATTCTCTAGACTTTTGCTTCCAAAATACTTCCTCCCTGGCCTAGATTTCCTGAAGACTATTAAGTAACAGTTTTTCTTGAAGAAAAGATTCTTGGTTCATCCCCTGTGAGATAACTTTATTATTAAGGGTTTTTAACTCTTCCTTAATAATAATCTTTTCCTTAAAAATATTTCCAAAGTAGTTTTATTCCAATTTCTAATCTTTTTTTTAAGAAATTTCAACTTGGTACTAAGTATAAACAATTGCGAACCTTGCACAAAAGGAAATTTCTCCCACCAATCTTGTAGGAAGCCTATAAAAGAATCATCCATAAACCACATACCTTGAAACTTGAAGGGTCATCTATCAAGAGCCTTATCTTCAAAAATACTACATTCAATTAGATAGTGATCTGAACCTAAAAGGGGAACAATTTTACTAACATAACCAATGCTATTTTTCAGTCAAGAAGGTAACAATAAAAACCTATCTAGTCTTTCAGCTATTAGTGAAAAGTGAGATCTTCTATTTGACCAAGTATAAGTTCCATTTTGAAAAAGAACATCCAATAGACCATTATGATCAACAAAATCCACAAAATCAATCTGAGATTTGGAGACCTGAGACACCCCCTAGTTTTTCCTCTGATTTGTAGATTGCATTAAAATCCCAACCCAAAAGGATTAAATCATATTTAAAAGTTTCCATCATACCATATAAAGATTGCCACAAAGCCTTTTTCTGAATAGGACTAGCCAGGCCATAAATATTAAAAATCTAGAATCCAAGATTAGAAATTAGGCTAATACATTTTCCTAACATCCACGAGTTTCCAACAAAATTTTTTTCCACCTTAACACTTTTTGGAGACCAAAGATTGCTAAACCTCCAACCGCTCCTGAAGCATCAACATACCAATTCTTCCAAGAACCCTATTTATCAAAAACATCTTTTGCAACATCACCATTTACCTTTGTCTCTTGAATTAACATAATATCAACTTTATAGGTGTCTAATTAATGCTTGATTAAGCGTCTTCTGTTAGGGGCATTTAAGCCCCTAATATTCCATGATAATATCTTCATTGAGCCTGAGGAGAGGTAAATGGCCTCCTTGAAGAAGATCTTAAATTCCTATATGTTATATGTGAAAATGTAGAAGAGGGATGAATGGTGTTAAAGTATATCAAATCAAACCCTCCTTTCATAATAACATTAGAGGACAAAAACTAAGCCAAGTCACTATAGATGAATGAGGACTCAGCTACATGTTTATATGCTCAGGAATGATATGGAAAGAATAGATTAGATTGAGAGATTTGTCAAACCCTAGTTTGAATAAGACTCAAACCCTAATTATATTGCAATCAGGTGCAAATAGATAGAATGCTATAGGAAACCATACAAGAAGATACTCAAGAAGGATCAGAAACTTACCAAAAGTTGAGTTTTTAGAAACAAAAACTTTGCAAACTACAGGGTGGGCACCCAAGTCTAATAGGGTAGAATTTTTGGAGATTCTAAATAGAGAGATGTCATAGATTGTATCCTGCTTCTGAGTTCTAAACCAAACTTATCGAGAGGACTATGAGGTGGGCACCCTAGTCTAGGAGGGAGGAATATCAGAAAGGTTCTTCAAGATCCTAAATCTTTATCCTTCAAACTACTTCTTTACACCTGTACTTTCCCAACTCCTGCACTTGTAACTTATAAACACAAAGAAAAGGGGTTGGGGGTTGTGGTGTTTAGGAGCTTGCCTCAATCAAGCCCTGGAAGGACATTCAAGTCTTCCAACACCATTGTTAGATAGAGTACGTGCCCAAGGAGGGCAGAGGCCAAATCCAATGATAAAATGAAATGACTGAAACACAAATTGATGTCACCTTAGAGGTGGAGCTCTCATGGAGAGGATGATCCTTCAAACCATGAGGAGATGGATTGATGAAACTAAATCTGCAACAAACAAACACAATAACAACACAATTTTACTCTGAAACACAATGAAGGCCTTGAAATCTCTTTGCTCAATATCACAAGTTTGCATTGTCCATCTAGGTGTAAAATGAAGTCATAAGCTCACTTATATATGCTTTCCCGCTAACATTCATAAATTAAATTGAAGAGGTTGATAAAGGAAAACCTTTTAAGAGGGCCCAAGCTGACATGCATTTATTTTAATCTCGACAAATCAGGTTGGACTTAGGTGCGGGTGCCCAAGTCCTGAGGCCTTAATTTGGTCATGATTGAGATTTAGAATGTGCCCCTTAGTCCCATTTGACATGGGTTTCGAGGGAAATTGCTCCGGGATGAGTATTTAACTTGCAAGTGTTAACATGGGGACCTAGGAGCTAAATTAGGAGGTAAAAAGGCATAGGGAAACTTTTTACTCCATAACATTTAGCCCCCACTTCAATGTATATGTATGATCTTACGATTTGATACATGCATTAAAGTACAGTCGAAGCATATCAAAAACATCAAACACGCCAAGCACATATTGCTAAAGCATACCTAAAGGTTGGAGGACTATTTCTAGCCCCCAATCTTAGGTAAGCACTAGAAAACACATGAACGTCATGCAAGACACAATGAAGATAGTAGGAAGCACACAAAACATGGAAAATATAGTGAATCACGCAATACACAAAGAAGACATAAGAGCAGTCATACAATACACAAAGTATACATTGATTTAATCAACTAAATAGATCCTAAACTAGGGGATAGAGGGAGCTCATCGCTACTCACCTTTAGATCACCAAAAACACACAAAACAAAACCCAAAATATGGAGGGAGCTCATTGCGACGTTCCTTTAGACCACATCAAGGGTGAAGATACACAAAACAAAAACCCAAGTGTGGAGGGAGCTCATCGCTATGCGCCTTTAGACCACACTCAGGGGAAGACACAACAAACACATAAGAAAGACATATGGAATACATGAGCGCCACATAGTATGCCATAGACATACTAGACATCTTATACATGGAAAATATGATTGATGGGAATGAGCTTATTGCTAATTCCTACCATCTAAAATATGTCAAACATACCTTATGGTTGAGCTATGCTACCACAACCACCAAAGACATGCTTAAGGGTGAATGACTCAAGATCCAACCCCACCTCCGTAGAGGACTTTATATAAAAGGATGTGCACTAGCTCAAGAGATACACCATCCCACCTCGAGATGAGGGCCTTCAAACATGCTTTGTTAGTGTAAAAGTAATCAAGTAGATACCAATATATATTCCCCCCCGTAAGGTGATTGATCCCATTTGTCGGTATCAAGCACATTAAGGTAGAGTGAAAACATAAAAGGGAATAAGAGCTTTCACAAAGCCCATGCCCCCAAAGGTGACATGTATCACGATCGTTGAATCTTCCCACAAACACTTTGATATTAAGATTGCTAAGATAATCAACAAGATATAATCTTTGGTTAGAAAATCTTACTATAAGATGACAACCAAATTAATTCATGAAAATTATGTATAAATTGTATATTAGATCATATCAAAGACCAAGGCTACACTTGCAAGTTCAAAACCAAGTATAGCTATTAGGCTATACTACAGGTATCTCAAAACTGAGTGTAACAATGAGGTGAGATACAAAACCATTCAAAGTGTGTTGAAGTAGATTGAGAGTATTGCAAATGTTTGTTACGAAATGATACATCACGCAGAGTGATTCTACTAATCAAGCGTCAAATATATATATCAACCCCATCTTCATATATGGGCTATGTCTATTTTTGGTTTGCTTGCTAAAGGGACACATGGTCCTTATCAATATTTGTTTATTTTTGTCATCCATCGACTAGGTATAATAATTGAAGAATGTAAAAAGTAAAAATGAGAAAGGAGACAAGAGTAACTTAGGAACAACACATAGGAGGATGTCCCCAAAAAACACCCTCTGCAACCCTATGCCCCCAAGGCACAACACACAATAATAAAATAGAGGAAAGAAGAGTAGAAGAATGTAGACACAAATAGAAGAATGGTCACAACAGAAGCGGTCTCCTTGTATTCTTGACCTTACAAGAGTATCAAGGGTCATCCAAAGAGACCTAAATAACACTTGTTACAATACAGGGGAACACAACACATAAGAGGAGGCCAGGTAAGTGAGCAAAGCAATGCTACAACAAAATGTTAGATTGAGGACAGACAACTGAGAGGGGGGTGAATCATTTGTCAAAATTTTCTTTCCAATTACACACTTAAAATCTTCTTAGTGATTTAGCAGCATATCAATAAATCAATTATGGAAACATAATGCATTCAATCAAGAGAAGAAACACATCAACACATATGACACCAAGATTTTGACATGGATAACTCGGTTAAGGGAAAAACCATGGGGTGATTAACCCAAGATTGTATTCTCTGTTAGAAGAATAGAAAGAAGAAAATGGCACATGCCAATTAGGGCTCACTGCCCAAGCACACTACTCACAAGAGGCCCACTATCTACAAGAGACACACTGTCTACAAAAGAATAAGTATCACATACTTGAACTGGAAAATAACATCTTCACCATGCTTGAGTCAATTCCATTTAAGCCCAATACTTGTGCTTTGCCTTTCGCTCTCCTCCTTGCTACCACACACTCATATCCACAAGACTACTTTGAAATGACTTCGCAATCCCTTATTTATACAAGACATCAACTTAGGAATAATCATCTAAGTCGGCAAACATCAATAAGAACATCCGCAAGATGTGTAACTCATCTGGTCGGCCAATCTCAGGAGGAACATCATCATCCGTGTTAGGACAGTAAAAATTTGAAATTTTTACTATCTTCTCACTCCATCATATTTGAATAAATCTTGAAAAAAATCCAAAAAAAACATAATAAAAATTTAATGTATCTCACAAGGTGTCTATAGATGAGCGGTGCTAAATTTCTTCAAGGTCAATTTATCGGCAAGATGTTGTGTTGCTTACACCGATACATAAGGAATCATTTGAAAATAACCATCGGCGTGAGAATAGAGATCGGAAAGAGATTTATAAAAGTCACCGATGGAGTAAGTAATGCCGATGACCTTACATCAGCAAGAAAAGCAAGTAGTCATACCGATCGGTATGACAGACAACTATCGGATGACCTTTTAAAAGTTGCCCCAACGGTATATATCATACCGATGAAGTATTTTGGCAAGAGTCTCACCGAACATCCTGTGGGGGTAACGAAGCAAATAGCCATCGGCAAGAAGTAAACTATCGGGATAAGACACAAAGAAGTTTCCGATACTCAATGTCTTGGCAATAAGAGAGCTTTCAGCAAGACTCACAGCGATACAAGTATCTGTCAGGATGACTCAACATATTGGGACAAGGGAATTAGGTCTCACCTATTCACAAGTCACGGCGATCAAAAGGTGTCGGTGACACTTTAACATACTCTGTCCGATAAAGGATATGAAAGGGCCATCAGGGAGATGATTTGGATCAGGTTATCTTTAAAAGGCTATCCCAATAGTATATGTCATTCTGATAAGAATAAAATTCATACCTGTTGATACTCTAGTGGCGAGACAATAATAAAGTCGTCCCGATCCAAAGTAGAGATGACTATCGGTGAGACAACGAAGATCGGGAGAACATAATTATGTTATCCCAATAGTATTAATCACCCCGATAAACAAATCATATCGGTAGGACTCACTATATCGTAGAGAAATCTAAAACACATGGCGATGAAGGAAGTCATGCCGATGGTCGCGCCCACTTAAGATATGACATTACATAGCATTGGGAATACAATTGAGGGGTCACGCCGATTGACTGTTCACGCCATAAAAGCATTGAGGTCGCCCAGACATTTTAAAATTCACGCCGATAAGAAGAGTTATGGCGATGTGACACTTCACAACGATGAACATTGAATTGATCAGATAATTAAATACAAACGGCTACGAAATTTCTACGATCATTATAGTTGCAAAAAACCATCCGAGAAGAGAATACAGAGGAAATCTTAAGGCAAAAGCAGAGGATTCCAATTCTAGCCACTGAATGACAGGTACATATACACAAACCATTGTATAGCCTGTATTTAAATTTTCTGCCAAAGTTTTGAAATGGAAATTCCAGGAAAGGGAAACGGAAGAAAGTTACAAGGGGAAACCAGTAAGCCTAAAAAACAAAAAACTGAACAAACCCTTGAGGAGAAAGTGAAAGAAAGAAAACTCAATTAGGACCTAATTGACCAATTGCCTGGGTCAACTCCCAAGGCCAGAAGGTCTGCCCAACTCAGGGCAGAAGTGGAGAAATTAGAAGATAAACACAAACACCTGGAAAAGATGGTCACAATTGATGTGATTACCAAAGATGCTATTGATCTTACTGATTCTCACCGTGATCAGGAGTATTTAGATCACCTGGCTAAAGTTTATTTATGGCTGAATAGAGCTTAATTACGCTTATGTAATTATTATTAATGCTTGTTAAGTTCCCAAAAGACTTATTGAAGAGTTATGTCTCTTCATAGAAACATCTATATAAGTTCAAACAATCGATGCTGAAAAGAATCATCAGCAGTAGAATATATTTAGATACATCATATATACAATGTTTCAAAATGACCATGTTGCATATTTTATTTGAAGAAGAAGTTTGAAGTTCTCTGATTTAGTGGTCCTGCTTTGGTATCAGTTGTTTGTTAAGATTATTCAATTGTGTGGCTGTCTCCATTTCTGCATTTCCTTGATATTTAGATTAAACATATCAAGTATATATTTAATCTGTCAATACACATTTGCTGTATCTGTGTGATTAAATAGGTTGGTATCCATTTGAGGAATTAAACCCTTCTGATTTAGTTACAGTAGCCTGGAAGTATTAAGCTTGGATTACTAAGTAGGGCCATACAATTAGATTGCCATTCTGTCTCCAGTAAAATATTATCTGTTAATCTTGTCCATTCATTTCATTTGGTTCCTTCAAGTAAGGATTAAAATACCTTCTGGTGAATTATAAGATATCTGATTCTATTTGGTTGGATTATCAAGAAGAGTTTGTCAGTCATTTACTTGCACATTTATACAAGTTATAAACTAAAACTGTGCCAAACAACTAGAATTATTACCATTAGGAAACCATTAGTCCTGGTCCTTCAAACTGACTCTGTTACCCAACAAGGCACTAGTCTTATTTTACTTAAAACCTTTTACCTTGATATTGCTTATACAATTTCTACCAATTACTCATTAGACATTAGACATAAACCATTTAGCAAGCAATTCATCTATCCTACATCCTATGCCGTTGTGGATAGATTTGATTAATCCATACATTCACATTTAGTCTGCCTTAATTTCCCAAGGTTCACCCGCCTAGGTATAGCAGGACCTGAAGTGAAGGAAAACATCAAACCTTGAAGGTTGATTTCGTCAAGTTAGTTCAAAAACGTTGCAAATCGAAACATAGAGCTTGGCATCCTCTTAGGATTGGCAACCTGCATTTTTGAGACCTAACAATCTGGAAGTTATTCTTCAATTGCGAGCTCCAACTCTAATGTGGACCACCAACACGAACTAGACATGATCCAAAGACCTCCACAAGCTTGCCTGAATCACCAAGAACATCCACACTTCATCTGCTTACTAAAATTCTTCTCTCCTTCATCTGGAAACTCAAGAGCATAGTCTGTCATCACTGTTACAAAGGAATAGATGCTTGCAGACCTTAAAACCATGAACCAATCAAGTTGACACTTCACAAAGACTTCCTTGATACTCCCTCAAATCTGCAAAATAGGATAATGCATTTTTGGATCTCACTGGACCTGTCTGTATCACTCTGTCACCACTGAACACCTGCCGGAACCGGTTTTACTTGAGCGGCCACAACTTTTTTAGATCTTCATGCGAACCTCTAAAATGTTTACTAGATCACTTTAAGACTCATATCTACAAACCCTTTAAACTACATCCTCTGATCCTCATCCTAACTTGGACTTTTACCTTACTGTCATCAGTGTTCTTCACTATTCCTGATTGAGACTAATTTTCTCAATATGATGTGAAAAACTATTTTGACCATCAAGACAAGAACTTCTCCTTACTGTCACAACTCCCCCTATTAGCAACAACCATTCACATGTCTTCTCTCCCTTTACTACTCCCCCTTTGATCAGCAACCACTTGTTTTTCACATGTCTTCTCTCCCCCTTTGACATCAATGGCAAAGGGCACATACTTGCAATTCCACTACTTCAGAATCATAACTACTGCTCCTCCTAAGTAGCAGCTCCCCATCATCAATCTGGAACACAAGATATGACTGTGATATCCACTGGATTGATGCACATCAGTGCACCTTAGTTCATCACCAGAGGGACAATAACCCCTAACTTCTCCCTGAGATACTCAAAAGAGTCCTTAGGTAGAGGTTTAGTAAAGATATCTGCAATCTGATCCTTGGAAGGCACAAACTCCAATCTGACTTCATTCTCGTTCACTTGCTCTCTCAAAAAGTGAAACTTGATGGATATATGTTTAGTTTTTGAATGCAACACTGGATTCTTAGATATATTTATTGCACTTGAATTATCACAGAAAATTGTGATAGGCTCCTCATACTTAACTCTTATGTCTCTTAGCATTTGCTTCATCCACAAAACTTGAGTGCAACTACCTGCTACTACAATATATTCTGCTTCTATAGTGGATAGAGATATTTCCTCTTGTTTCTTGCTCAGCCAAGAAGCCAATCTCTTCCCCAAAAAGAATGCTCCACCACTGGTACTCTTTCGGTCATCCACATCTCCTGCCCAATCTGCATCAGTATATGCATGAAGAGAGAAATCATGATCTCTAGGATACCACAGACCATACTCAACTATCCTTTTTAGATATCTAAAAATCCTCTTGCTTGCCATGACATGAGATTCTCTAGGATCAGCCTAGAATCTAGCAACAAGACCAACAACCTGCATAATGTCTAATCTAGTTTGAGTAATATACAATAGTCCTCCAATCATTGACCTATACTTTTTCTGATTAGCCTTAGGAGAGTCATCATCTTTGCTCAATTTACATCCAGTTTCCATGGGAGTATTGATTGGTTTTGAATCTTCCATCCCAAATTTCTTCAACAATTCTTTCACATATTTGGTCTGAGAAATGAAAATTCCTTTCTTTGTTTGAGTGATCTGTAGACCCAAGAAGAAATTTATTTCCCCAAGTATGAACATCTCAAATTCACTTTTCATTTGATTTGCAAAGGTTTTACACATACTATCTCTTCCTCCAAAGATGATATCATCAACAAACACTTCAACAATCAAGATGTTCTCATGATCAATTTCGAAATACAAATTATTGTCAGTAGTACCTTTGTTGATACCAATCTTCAAAAGATGCTTATCCAATCTTTCATACCAGGCTCTTGGGGCTTGCTTCAGTCCATATAGTGCCTTCTTCAACTTGCAGACCATATCACCATGATTAGATAATTGAAATCCATCCGGTTGCTCAATGTACACTTCTTCTTCCAAGTCACCATTTAGGAAGGCAAACTTGACATCCATCTGATATACCTTGAAATCCTTGAAAGTAGCAAAAGCAAGAAATAATCTAACTACTTCAATTCTTGCCACCAGAGTAAAAGTTTCTTCAAAATCAACTCCTTCTATTTGAGAATAGCCCTTGCAGACCAATCTGGATTTATTTTTGATTACTTCACCAACTTCATTCAGTTTGTTTTGGAAGACCCATTTGGTTCCAATCACATTCTTGTTTCTAGGTCTAGGAACAAGATCCCAAGTGTGATTTTTCTCAATTTGCATAAGCTCTTCCTCCATTGCTTTAGTCCAGTTTTCATCATTGTAGGCTTCATCTACTAAATTAGGTTCAATCTTTGAAATTAGACAATACTCATCTAAATTTTGAGCAATTCTCCTTCTAGTTTGCACACCTTTTCTTTTGTCACCTATGATCTGATCTTTAGAGTCGTTGTCTTACATACCTTGGGACTTTGGGAGTTTCTTGCACTTCTGATTCTTGATTAGGCTCATTAAAACTCATCTCTTCTTCCTGATTTACCAGATCAGTTTGAATCTGACTTTCAGAAGAGGCTTGGGCTCCTTGAATTAGAACACCATTCTAATCATCTTCATCATATTCATAAAACCTTGAGGGTTTTTCAATTCCTTCATCAACCTTCACATTTATACTCTCTATCATCTTTCTCAGTCTCTTGTTATAACACCGATATGCTTTGCTTTGAGTAGAGTAACCCAAGAATATTCCTTCATCACTTCTAACATCAAACTTTCCTAGATCTTCATCTCTTTTGATGTAACATTTACTACCAAAAACTCTGAAATACCTTACAGTGGGAGTGATGCCAAACTAAAGTTCATAAGGAGTCTTACTAGTATTGCTTCTAATTTGAACTCGATTGAGAGTATAGACTGCAGTGCTGACAACTTCTCTCTAATAGATTTGAGGAATATTTGCTTCCATCATCATGGTCCTAGATGCTTCCTGGATGGTCCGATTCTTTCTCTCAACTACTACATTCTCATGTGGAGTCCTAGGAGCAGACAATTGTCTCTTTATTCCATGTTTCTCATAGAAATCTATGAACTCACTGGATGTGAATTCTCCACCTCTATCAGACCTCAAACATTTAAATTTTAATCTGGTTTCATTCCCTACCATAGCCTTGAATATTTTGAATTTCTCAAGGGCTTCTGACTTCTCTTTCAGAAAAGTTACCCACATCATCTGGGAATAGTCATCAATTAGTAACATGAAGTATCTATCACCTTGCACACTCTTGATTCTTGCCGGACCACAAAGATCAGTATGAACTAAGTCCAATAATCTAGTAGAAGATTGTTCCTTGCTTTTAAATGAGACTCTGCTTTATTTTCCCAACTGACATTCTTTGCACAAACTATTTGTAGGTTTCACCAGTTTTGGAAGATCTCTTACAACCTAAATATTGCTTATCTTGATGATATTATCAAAATTCACATGACACATTCTCCTATGCCACAATCAACTCTAATCAACTTGAACAAATAAACAACTTTTACCAGTACCAACCAAGTGGAAGATATTACCTTTAGTTTGAGTATTGGATGCAATCTCTGTTCTGAAACTTTCAAAGATCTTGCATTTCCCATTCTTGAATCAAAGATCATAGCCTTTGTCCTCCAATTGACTAACAATGAGAAGATTGTGCTTCGGTCCTTCAACATATAGTACATTACCAATTTTGTTCCTTCCATCAAAAGAAATAGTTCCTCTTCCTCTGATTCTACCAGTAGAATTATCACCAAACTTTACCACTCCTCCTTCATGCCTTTCCAAATCTATGAACTTATTTTTGTCACTTGTCATATGGTGAGAGCATCCACTGTCAATGACCCAATCATCCTTTTCTTCAATTTGGGCAGCCAAAGCTCTTTCTACAACTTTATGATTGACAGATTCAAAGGACAATGGTTCTTCTTCCTTGATGACAATAAACACCCAATCACTTCTAGATTTGTTTCCTGTCTCTGATTCATCATCTGTTACTCCTTCATTATCATTTTGGAACCTTGATCTGTTAGGATTTGGCCTTGAAAATATTTCCAGACACTTTGAGGCAAAATGACCAATCTTATTGCAGTTAAAACACTTAAAAGGCAATTTTCCTTCATACTTACCGGATCCTCTTGGCAGTCTTTTTGCAATAAGGGCTTCAAGTTGAGCAGTTTCTACTTCCTCTTCTTCTAGGTCTTTTCTTTCTTTTTCATACCATGAGAGTTTCCTTGAAGAGTTCTCTCCCAGATCAAACCTTTGTTTACCTTTCACAGAGGCACTGGCTTTGAATGCAGATTCAGTCTTAGGAGGGGCATCTCCAAACTTGGTCATTTCAAATGCAGCCAATTTACTAGCCAATTGATCTCTTGTGACAGTTGTATGGGCTCTGAATTCTTCAATGGCAGCAGCCTTGATTTTATAAGAAGCAGGAAGTGATCTGAGAATTTTGCCAACAATCTTATCTTCATCCATGACTCCACCAGCATTTCTAATTCCACAAACAATCTCATTTACTCTTGGCATAAAAGTAGTAATATTTTCATCATCTCTCATCTTCAGATTTTCAAATTTCCCTTTCAGACTCTGTAACCTTGCGCATTTAACATACTTGTCTCCTTCATGCAGAAGTTCCAGTTTTTGCCAAATCTCAAAAGTAGTTGGTAGGTCAACAACATTTGAAAGCTCTGAATCAGATAGTGTGCTTAGAAGAGCTTCTATAGTCCGCAGATTGTTTTCAGCATCTATGATTTCATTTGGGGATTTCAGACCACCCTGAGGAGGAATATACTTTGTTGATGCCATGTTCTAGTACTACATTCCCATACATTGCAAGTGACATTTCATGCGACTTTTCCAAAGATTAAAATTGGTTCCATCAAACTTTGGACTATCCTTCTTGTAGGACGACATCCTAGATCTCCCCAAGTGGTTAAGCTCCTTTTAGAGGAACTTGGTTCTGATACCAATTGTTAGATTCAGGACAGACAACTGAGAGGGGGTGGGTGAATCAGTTGTCAAAACTTTCTTTCCAATTACACACTTAAAATCTTCTTAGTGATTTAGCAGCATATCAATAAATTAATTATGGAAACATAATGCATTCAATCAAGAGCAGAAACACATCAACACATATGACACCAAGATTTTGACATGGAAAACCTGGTTAAGGGAAAAACCACGGGGTGATTAACCCAAGATTGTATTCTCTGTTAGAAGAATAGAAAGAACAAAATGGCACATGCCAATTAGGGCTCACTGCCCGAGCACACTTCTCACAAGAGGCCCACTGCCTACAAGAGACACATTGTCTACAAAAGAATAAGTATCACATACTTGAACTGGAAAATAGCATCTTCACCATGCTTGAGTCAGTTCCATTTAAGCCCAATACTTGTGCTCTGCCTTTCACTCTCCTCCTTGCTACCACACACTCATCTCCACAAGACTACTTTGAAATGACTTCGTAATCCCTTATTTATACAAGACATCAACTTAGGAATAATCATCTAAGTTAGCAAACATCAAGAAGAACATCTGCAAGATGTGTAACTCATCCGGTCGGCCAATCTCAAGAGGAACATCATCATTCAGAAGTTATTCTTCAATTGCGAGCTCTAACTCCAATGTGGACCACCAACACAAACTGGACATGATCCAAAGACCTCCACAAGCTTGCATGAATCACCAAGAACATCCACACTTCATCTGCTTACTGAAATCCTTCTCTCCTTCATCTGGAAACTGAAGAATACAGTTTGTCATCACTGTTACAAAGGAATAGATGCTTGCGGACCTTCAAACCACGAACCAATTGAGTTGACACTTCACAAAGACTTCCTTGATACTCTCTCAAATCTGTAGAACAGGATAATGCATTTTCAGATCTCACCGGACCTGTCTGTATCACTCTGTCACCACTGAACACCTACCGGAACCAGTTTTACTTGAGCGGCCACAACTTCTTCAGATCTTCATGTGGACCTCTAAAATATTTATTGGATCACTTTAAGACTCATATCTACAAACCCTTTAAACTGCATCCTCTGATCCTCATCCTAACTTGGACTTTTACCTTACTGTCATCACTATTCTTCATTGTTCCTGATTGAGACTAATTTTCTCAATATCCTCAGTACATAGTTCATCCAATCCTTATCATTAATGCAACAGGAGTATGTTGACATCAATTACAACACCGTTTAGGCCCATACTTGCAACACAAAGGTGGCTAAAAAAAGGGGTTAGATATACTTACCTGTTTACACAACTGAACTAGCGGTTGTCGTCAAGCAAATCATCTTCCTCCCAATCTCGAATGCAAGAGGAGATAGGTATATAAGGTATAATTGACCAACTTGAATCCTTGTCCTTTAACTCTTCAACCTTTAGATCTTCTTTAGTTGATTTAATATTATGTGGTGGAATTTTCTCTTGTTGTGGTGATGCTTTTCGAGCTAAGGCTTGTCTCTTCCTCCTTCGTTCTCTTGCTTTCCTATTCCTTATTGTTTTATTGGCGATGTTTGAAAAAGTATTCTCATGATTTTCCATAGTCTTTGACATCTTAGAAGAGGAAGCTAATACAAAATTGATTTTATGTGATGAAATGCTTTGTTCTTTATGGGTATCTCCCGATCCTTGTAAGGATGATAGAGGAGGAACCTCAGAAAAGACTCCCTTACCTCTCGGTCTAGGGGTTTCTCTTGATTCAGGTTGTTCTTTGCTTATGATTTGTTCAATAGGAAGTCCAATCAATTTTGTTATCAACTTTTCTTTGTATCTTTGATATCCTAGGAAGAATTGATCTTGTCTTGGTTGAGGAGGCTCAATAGGTTGTGGCCAAAAATAGTCTAGGTTGAAGTTTCTACAAGTAACTAGAGGCTTCCATCTACTATGGTGGACAACATGCACTATCCCATGGTGAGGAAATTTTAAACATTTATGGATTGTAGATGGGACTGCTTTCATGGTCTTAAGCCATGGATGGCCTAATTTCACACAAAATAGGTTGGATGTAAGAATGATGTCAAATGATTGTTCAAGGGCTTTCTTAGCTACATTAATCAATGATGCAATCTTTCTTATGATTGGGAAGAAAGCTCTAGTATGTGTCTTAGTCATCATATTTGTGGGCTTATAAGATTCTTGTATCAAATCATGCATGTAGAGGAACTCTTCAGTAATCACATTCATCATACAATTAAGGTCAATAAGGACTGCTCTTGTAGGATTTCCACTTATATGTGTGGTGATGTAAAGAGGTCCCTCAATGTCTCCAATTGTTCTATCATGTGGTTTAAAGATTAATTCAAGTTCAAGAGTCTTCCTTTTCCTATAAACTCTAGGCAAGAACATAGCATTGTTGTTGTTATGAGAAGCCATGTATGTGATACTGTTTCACACCAAAGTACTTGTTTGGAGAAATCGGGTTTTTAAAGAGCAAAACACACAAATTTCACTACCAAGTAAGTATGATGGAAATAGTGCTACACAACAAGGCAAGATGAATGATTTAAAATTTTGATTGTATAAAACTCTTAATGTTGAAATACACAATGTGTAATTGAAAAAAACATGAAAGTTTCAAAGCATTTCTTTTATTTATTTCTTTTGGTAATTAATTTCTTTTGGAAAAAGAAATAAGTTGAATTATTTTAATTTTTTAATTTATTTAATTATTGAATGTGCATGTCTATTTTAAAGATTTAGAGAATCAATTAATTATATATTTTTCTAATAAATAGTGTAGGTTAATTATGTAAGCATTATATTATTTCTTTTATTTATTTATTTTGGTAATTAATTTCTTTTGGAAAAAGAAATAAGTTGAATTATTTTATTTTTTTAATTTATTTAATTATTGAATGTGCATGTCTATTTTAAAGATTTAGAGAATCAATTATTAAGTTTATCATATTTGTGAATTAGAAAATTATATTTTATAATATTAGTTTTAAGTAGAATATGCATGAATATGAATATAGATATTTTAATATTATTATTTTTTTTAATAATATAATTTATTATATTTTACTTTTTAGGTTTTGGGGAAAAATAGGAAGAGTTATTAAAAGAAAAAGATTTTTTTATTATTCATTCTTCTTTTTGGTTATCAATTTTATTATGCAAATTAGAAGAAAAGGAAAAATAGGTTATTGAAGCTGAAGGATTTGGAAGTGTTTTTTTGAAGAATTGAAGGATTGCTGTGGTCTCAAAATTGATTGGTTTATCTCCATTATTTTTACCAAATTGCTACAAAGATTGAGGTAGGATTCTTGTCATGAAAGACTAACAAATATTTACTTTGGTTAATAATTGAATATAGGATTGTGTAAATAAACTGTCATTCATTGATTTTGAAGATTAAAAAATATTTTTTATTGAATTGGATTTGTTGGGAATTCTTAAAACTTAGTAGGATGATTTGATAGGTTATTTGATCCGAATATAATTTTTAGAATATTGAAATATTAATTTCTTGTATATGAAAAAATACATAATAGAAAACTTGGGAAGACACTAAAAAGAAAAATAGTAATCTATCTTAGTATAGACATATCTCTTAAACAATGATCTAGGTATTTCTAATTTTTGGGTATATAGTTTTAAAGTAAGGGATAAACGTTACCTCTTTTTATTGTAATTTTATTTTATATTATTAAAACAAGTTTTTTTTAACTAGTAAATCTGTCATGAGAAAAAATAGTCTGTTGTGGAATATATAACTTTAGTTTATGAACTGGGTTTCTCAAAAAAAATTAGGGAAGGTGTGCAACTAAGTTTTTTATATCATAAAAAAAAATTAGCCTTACCCAATTTGAAAATTTTGAGATATGTATTAATTAGCAACTACTATCTTTGCCGCTATTTTTAGCACAATTTTTATATGTGATTATATTGTATTTATAAAATTATATTAAAGATAGTTATTATGAAAATATTTATTGGGTTCTATAGATCTCTATATTATCTTTTCAATGCATTTTAAAATTAGAAAAATGTTGTGTTTTGAGAAAGTTATGTCTGTTTTAGTGAAAACTTTTTTTATGCACTATAAATCCAAGTTGCTGGCATGAAAGTCATGTTGGGTTTATGTATGATCTTCCAACATGGTTTTGTGACTTTGTAAGCATTTTGAAATTGCTATGTGGATACTATTTATGAGGGTGTGAGCATGAGTTGGAAAATTATAGTGTTTTGGACCACATTTAAAGTCACCAGTACTGTTGATATCCATGCTTAATTTTGTTGTCCTACCATTCTGTCTGTTATAGCAGCATCTTGATCACCTATAGGTTTAATTTAATTGACTTATTTGTTTATGCCTTCACTTAAATGATGTTCTTATTTGACAAACATGAATCTAAAATTATTAGAAAAGATGATTCTCCTTTATTCCTTATTACAAATTTAATCATAACGGTATTATAAATCTGATCTTGCTTGCGGGTATGAATTCATATAATATAGCTTTATTTGTGAAATAATTGTGCATGCAAAGTGGATTATGTATAATTAACATATAGATATCTATATAAGTTCCATCATAAACAAATATTGACATCTATTATTATATAAATGAATTCTCTTATCCCTATTGCATAAATCAAGAAATGGTTAGAAAAATGAGTATAGATAATATGGATATTTGAAATAAATAATGCATGAAGCTCATTGTTAGAAGTATGATGTGCATACATCATATAGATCTTGTACTTTCTTGAAAGTGTATTCACGTTATTTTTTCAAGAGAGTAATTAGTAACTATTATTAGACAAATGCATGTGTTACCTGAATTGTTTTGTAAAGAAAATAGTTATATTTTTCTATGTGTGATTGGGCTTACGTTCTAGGATAGGGTACCGAATGTGGGCTAATAGAGAAGGTTAATCCTCTTTTCAGGATTTGACCGTTATTTATAAGTGCTTTGGCCAAAGCCATGTCTTCATTGAAATAGATGAATGTATGTTTCTAGAAAATTATATTAATATGTTTCTCTGTCACATCTTGTTTGTGAGATATTTGCACATTCAAGTAGAAAGATATGCATTTAGACACCAAGTTGTCCCTCCTTCCTATTGTTTCCAGGTTGCGAGGCACTTCATGCAAGGTCTGATATTCTTTGATGTAGGAAGAATTCCAGAGAAGCGTAATGGTTCCTAGTTGGGCGAAAAAAAGCCTGAACCATGTTCTTGTCTCTCGGCTTTGCAGAAGACCATGTGGGTTAGTGGTAGCCAGTGATAGTGATTTTATTCATTATCATTTCTTGCATAATTCTGATATTTGTACTTTATTATTGTACTGAGTTGACTATGGCATGAGAGCCAAAGATGTATCATTGTATTTTATATTATTGTGCCAACACCTGGATTGGGCACGTGTATTTGTAAGATGTAAGTTGGTATCTTTACGTATATGGGAGTGTTGGCCCCGTTCTACTACCCAAATTCAAACTTTTCACACATCAAACCTTCCGTCAAGTTGTTCTTTTCGGTTACAATTTGCCGATGTCATATGTGTCAATCATGTCGATAACTTGTTAACAAGATGTCATACATTGTCTTGATCATTTTATCTCTCTCCATTGAAACTTTGAATAGCAATATTACAACAAGTCAAAAATGACTTAGTAATATTATTTTGCGTCAACTTTTTTTTTTGCAAAGTTCACATTAGTTTTTCCCCAAACTATGCGTTGGCTTTCATTTCCCGCAAACCTTGCATCAATTTTTGTTTTTCGCCAAGTTTGCGTTAACTTTTGAGTTTGGCTAAGTTCTCACATTTTGGCTTTTTGCTAAAACCAATGGCATAATTTTACAAGTTCGGAGAGATAATAAGAAAGAAATCCACGTTCACTTTTTACGAACAAAAATAACCCCACACCTCCACAGCCTTCTCCCGCGATCTGGCAAATTATTCCAAATCACTTCCTTTATATCACATGTGATATAAAGATGTAGCAGCTGGCAAGTAAAAAGTGATTTTCGTTGTTAAAAGGGCATATTTCTCTCCTTCGAGCAATGCCATGCATTTGGAAAAGAAGTAGAAACGTGAATCTTACAATAGTCATAAACAGTTAGAAATGGCATCAAAGCATGGATAACTCACGTGAATGGTTTCAAACTCATTATTAACTTAGGTGAAAAAGTTGTTGCATTTTCCCAAAGTCACGATCATCTCTCAAAATCATGAAAATGTCTTTTGATCTCTTTCAGAACCAAGGTATTTGGTGGCCGGCATTATAGATAATGATTCTCCCTGTGGATGATAAATAATAAAGTTAGTTATAAATAATAAAGTTAGTTATTAATAATAACTGAATAAGCATAAGACATATCAATCTATTTTAGAAAATCACATCTTTAGCGATACTCTCGAATAGCATGCAACGTGTAACAAGAATGATGAATTGGCTTGCTAAGGTGAAAGGTTTTAGAAAGAAAAAGTCTTCATGTAAATGGAGGATAACTACTAAAGATATGTGCATGTTACCCAACTATTTCAGTTACATCTCCTAGTTATTACAATCAGAATATTTTCAAAAGGAAATCTTTGTTGTCTCAAAAACCAAAGTCCACAACTTGTACCAGCATCTTCATATAGATGTGTCGAAATGGAGTATTGAAGCAGGGTATTGGCATCCTCTCAAGCATAATTGAAAGTGGATTTTTGTCAGACATAACAATTACAAGTGTCCTAGTGAACCTATATGCAAAATGTGGGAGCAATAACAAGCAATATATGTAATGCCTTTACCCATTGAAGCCATTATATCTGAAGTCGATCTCCCTATCATCGACATTTCCAAATTTCCACAAGACTTGGATGCTCATGAAGTAAACCACCTTGAATATCATCCCATGTTTGCCAAGCTCAAGAAGGTCTGCAAATAATGGAGATTTTCCAAGCTGTCAACCATGGATTTCCAATATATCTTCTAGAAAAGGCTAAGAATTTTTGCCAAAATTTATTATCCATGCCCGGCGAGGTCAATAACAGAGTGTTTGCTGCCAATGCATTCGACATTTATCATTAGAAACCTTACTGGGGTTTCAGCATTATTCAACTCTGCTGATGTTTGGTTTGTGGGTTGTATCATTGCCAAAATGGTAAATCAATAACCATGTTTTCCTAAAAACTCATATATTGACAAACTCTTTAAGATTTTTGGCATGATAGGAACGTTGAATGAAGAAATATGGCCCAGAGTAACTTTTTTCCAGACTTCAAGTCAACCTCTCCAAATTGGCCTCCTAAGGGTTTAGTAAGTGAGATTTACCAGCATCCTCCTAGCCCATACCAAAATAGAGCTCTAGAACAACGTATATGGACATTGATATGATGAAATGAAAGTTTGATTTTTATCAGATATTGTGGTTTCAACTGCACTAGTAGACATAAATGCAAAATGTAGAATCATACAAAAGGTGTGTGAACTTTGATAAAACCCCTGAAATAAATGTGGTCTCATGGAATGTGTAACTGACGCCAACATCTTCTTAACTCAGAAAAGGGAATGGATTTAATTAAAAGTAAATTTGTCAAAAGTTCAAGTGCTGTTAGATATGCATAAACATATACAAGGCTCGTGAATATTAAAACAAATGCCTCTTGGAATAAGGTTTTGCATGTCCATTAACTCATAATGGGAGGGTTTTCATTAGACATTATAGTTATGAGTGCTCTGGCAAACATATATGTAAAATATGGAAGCATAGACATTGTGATGGAAGATAGAACATATCAAACAAATGTAATCTCATGGAAATGCTTGTCAAGTGTATGGAAGGGTGTGTTGTGCATTCTTCTCACAACAATCTACGTTCTTGTGGCCTATAACAAAATAAGAGCTAAAGCATAATACCAAAAATTGTTATCAGAAATTACAGTTAGAAGTGCTCTGGTATACATGCATGTGAAATGAAGAAGGTGATCTTAATTGGCTTTTATAAGGATTTTGCTCCATTCCCATGGTGATTGAAGTTATTAGAAGAAAGAGGGTTATCTTATTATGTTAGCATCCTTAGTAACCTCGAAGGCCTAGCCATATATTCTCATTTAAAGACAAAGAAGTTGGAGTACTAAAGAGAGTTGGCCACATAGAAGATTTTGTGGATGTTACAATACTAGAAATATTGAGAATTGTTGCAGTCCTTTATGGAATAGTTGATGATTATGGTTCAATGGTGCGCTTACGAAGATAACAAAAGTTTTCCAAGGAGCATAATCTACCCCTCATAGCCATTGCAGACCTTATCAGATATAAGAGGGAATGAGAGAAGTTGGTTGAACGAAGTGGTATTACTAGGTTACCTATAATGTGGGGTACATTTCAGGCATATTGTTATTGTTCAAAGTTGAGTAGCATTCAACATGTTGCCATGGTTAAGGGAAACATTGGCAAAGGATTAGATCTATTGGAAAGGGCTCATTCTAAGTGTGTTAGGAATATTTTTGGATTTGAAAGATGTGATTGTGGAAACCAACTTGGGTAAGCTAGGCAACAAATTAAGCAAGGTAGTTAAGGAGTTTTGGTTTACCTGTGTGGTCATGAAGGATATGTGATGAAATGGTGACATTCAGTTTGGTTCTTAATGAAGTCACCTATAACTTACTTATCCATGGAGCTTGTCGAGAAGTATTTAAGGAAGGTTGAGATGACCAAGAATACTATTCATAAGATAAAAGTTCTAAAGGTGCAACAATTGTTATGAAGTTTCTACAATGGAAAGCAACTATGTAGGAGTACCAAACCCTAAGGAAGTTATTACCCATGGTGTTGATATCCAAGTTGCAGCTTAAGTAAAGGAGACACGATGCCCACCTCAACAAGATCAATAACTTGGCCTTTCTTTCAAAGGTACAAGTTTTTATTTACCTTTTTGTAAAAGTGACTTATGTCACTCATTGTAACTGATAGTTAAAACAAAAATGAACCTTATTTCTAGAAAAGTGATGTAAAATATAACCAAAAATAAGGTTTATTATATTGTATTTTCAAAAAGGTAGTTACTAGGTGGTTACAAAGTAGTTACAAGGTAGTTATTGAGAACAAGCCTATAAATACAAGGCTTTTTCATATGTAAAAGGACTCTAGGGGCGACTTTGGAAAAAGGGAAAACTTTGGAGAAATTTTTAGTGATATTTTGAAAAGTTTTTATGTTTACACTATGTACAAAAAGGATTTTGGAATTGTATAATTTCAAAGATAATGAAGAATGCAGTTTAGTTCATGTGCTTTAAATGTGTTCTTATGTTATCATTACTTATTTCTCGTATGTTGAATTGGTAATCCCTTTATGCACATGTAATACATTGATTATTTGTGCGATTGATGTGATGAAACACACCCATCTCCTGGTATCTTGTTTGGATGTGCCTATATGACCTATCTCTTCTTATGTTGAGGTTTATTGTACTCCTTTCATCATCATTGCATGTTTCAACCTATTTGGTAATAACCCCTTGTGGAATCTCAATTGATTTTCGTATGTCTATTGTTGGGGTTTTTCTTAGTCATTTTTCCTAGTTTTGTGTTTTCTCCTTTATGTACTTTTAGGTTAAAAGTACACAAAAATACCAAAACCCCAATCATATGAGGGAGCTGCCCCTCTCAAACGCAGAGGAAAGCTAATAATTCAATGGCAGCTTCTCCAACTGTTGGGACAATTTAGTCACTGCTCTAAGGGCAACGAGTCATTTTCAAAGGTTATTTCGCAGTGACATCTGTTTACCAACAGATTTTTGGTGACTGTAATGGGGACACGAGCTGAAGTATTAGTGCATTTAGTTCCTCAAAAATATAAGGATGCCTCCCCTGGAATGGAGGTTGGTGACTCTGCAAAGGTGAGATATCCATTGCTATCATTTTCAAACTTGCACCATGGCATCAAATCCATCTCAGCCATGGGGAACCCATATTGGCCCATTAGCCTTGGCTTAGTACACACCTTTTCCTTCAAGATCACGGAAGCACTTCCCAAAGTTCACAGGAGAGAACTCACAGAATCCTAAAAATCATATTCTAGCCTTCACAGTTGCTTGCGGTATTTTTGGAGTTAATGAAGAAGATATCTTTGTGTGATTGTTTGTTGAAAGCCTCGTTGGACCTGCCGTAGAATGGTTTCAACATTTGAAAGATGGATGCATTAAAATTTGGGACAACTTGAAGGAAAAGTTTCTTGCAAGATTCAAAATTACAGTTGATGTAAGTGAGCTTTTATCTCAATTTTTCTAGATCTAGAAGAGAGAGGATGAACCTATAAGGTATTTTGTCGAACAATTCAACAAATCTTTAAAGAAAATCCCTCAAGAAAATTGACCAAGTGAAGAAAATCAATTGTGTATCTTCATTGGTTCATTGTACCCCGAAGTCAAATTCATCTTGAAGCGAGATAAGGTACGAAATCTAGAAATTGCACAAAAAGAAGCTATTGAGATTGAAGATAATTTGATTATGTCTAGATTATTGAAAGAAAAAGATATTAAGAGATGTATTCTAGAGGTTTCAAGAAATGAGTCAACAAAGAGGTCTTGCATGGAAACCCATAATTATCAACCTGAAGAGCATACCTATACACAGTTTAATCTCAATACAAAAAGAGTAAAGTTAATGCCTCCTTTAGGTGGTTGTATGAATCTTATGGTGTTAGGTGAAAAAGACTTGCTTGAAGATGAGTCGATTCCCTCCGTAACCAAACCTTATGCTACACAAAATGCTAGAGTGTACCATTTATCTATTGAGGATAGTGATGATGTTTCAAAAATTTCTCTTGAAGATCAAAGAGTTAATACTTTTTTTCGTCCCTTGGAGTAATGTTAGTAATCACTACACTCAGTCAGAAAATGTAGTAACTAGTTCAACTTCGGTGACGACTATTGAACCATTACTCACCAACTCAAGTGATAAAGAAGCAAGCAAAAATGGTCACCTATTAGTATCTTTTTCTTCTCCAAAGACTGAAGCATTTACCTTTGAAGGCACTGAAAAAGATTCAATAAACATTTCGGTGGATGCAGAGATTGAAGGCCGACTTGCAAGTGGAGAAAACACAAATGTGTCACCAAGCAATATTTTTTAAACTTGCATGCAACCTGATTTCGAAAGATTCAAATTTCTGGAAGAACCTGACAGAAAAGAATCACTGCAACAAAAGCATATCAAAATCTAGAAAGATATCAGTGAACAATTTGAGGATAAAAGGTACGAAGATGAACCAATGAGCATCCTCATTCCAACACATGTGCAATCTGAGTTTTATGGAGCATTCAACGTTTGGAATAATCCTCTATTTGAATCTTTTGGTCATGTAGATGCCTCTATATTAGATATATCAAGTTCATTTTCTATTCCTTCCAATACTAATGTTGAAGAAGAATATATACATACATCTGGTAATTGTTCTGATTCCAAGCAAATGAAAAGGACAGAGGACAATCTTGGAAATTATACTAGAAGTAATATGAGCAATCATGAAGGGATTAAGAATAATTAGATTAATGATGATGCTCAGTTCCATAATGTTTTCATCCCAAGTTGGTGCTTAGAAATGTTTGATGATGATTTCTTATGTGGAAAAGGAGTCGTCATTTCCCCTTTGTAATTTAAAGAAGAGTATACTCCAGAAGATAGAGAATTGTTGTCATTAGACCATGAAATGCCTAAGTCAACCATTAAAAATAAAGATGGTGTTATTTTACCTAAGGATGATTTAGTGTTCGTTGAGGTTGTTGTCTGTAAGTTTGTTTCAATGGATGTTGATTATGATCAGGCTTTGTAGGAAGCGCATATAGCCAAAGATTGGTCCTTCTTTGATTCTAATGGTCATGAGCACACTCAAAGTTTGAATATTCATGCATTTGATGCAATACAAGAAGATATAGTTGATGACATGCAAGGTGATGTGATCCAACATGCTTCAGAGGTTTATAATGAGGAATGGCTATTTGGGTGTAATATATTACTTAGAGAGTTTTTGAATGCCATTATTTTTAAATCCATCATCATATTAGTCACAAGGTGGTAATTGGGTTTACAGGTGCTCCTTGATTATCATCCATTATCTCGCAAAGGTGCATACTTTTCTCAGCTTGTCAATGGGTTCACGTGATCATTCCCAAGCAATTTAAGGTAGGAGCCACCTACCATGTACATAGGTTAACTAGGTGTCTTGATTGTGCCTGTCTTATTTCAATTTTAGTTGGTTTTTATCTTTTGCTTTGTCTCTGTGTGTCTTTGTCATTTGTCCCTTTGTCTCGTTTGAGTCTCCTTGTTCTCCTTGTACATCATGTTATCTCCTGACTCTATTTTCCCAAAGGATAAGGCACTGGTCACTTCTAGACGTCTAGGTTCTTCCTACATCCTTCACAATCCTTTTCCCCAATTAGACCTAGCTGTTGGCCCCGTTCTACTACCCAAATTCAAACTTTTTGCACATCAAACCTTTCGTCAAGTTGTTCTTTTCAGTTACAATTTGCCGATGTCGTACGTGTCAATCATGTCGATAACTTGTTAATAAGATGTCATACATTGTCTTGTTCATTTTCTCTCTCTCCATTGAAACTTTGAATAGCAATATTACGACAAGTCAAAAATGACTTAGTAATATTATTTTGTGTCAACTTTTATTTTTTGCAAAGTTCACATCAGTTTTTCCGCAAACTATGCATCGGTTTTCATTTCCCACAAACCTTGCGTCAATTTTTTTTTTCACCAAGTTTGTGTTAACCTTTGAGTTTGGCTAAGTTCTCGCATTTTGGCTTTTTGCTAAAACCAATGGCATAATTTTACAAGTTTGGAGAGATAATAAGAGAGAAATCCACGTTCACTTTTTACGAACAAAAATAACTCCACTCCTCCACAGCCTTCTCTCGTGATCTAGCAAATTATTCCAAATCACTTCCTTTATATCACATGTGATATAAAGATGCAGCAGCTGGCAGTTAAAAAGTGATTTTCATTATTAAAAGGGCATATTTCTCTCCTTTGAGCAATGCCATGCATTTGGAAAAGAAATAGAAATGTGAATCTTACAACAGTCATAAACAGTTAGAAACAACATCAAAGCATGGATAACTCATGTGAATGGTTTCAAACTCGTTATTAACTAAGGTGAAAAAGTTGTTTCATTTTCCCAAAGTCACGATCATCTCACGAAATCATGAAAATGTTTTTTGATCTCTTTCAGAACCAAGGTATTTGGTGGCCGGCATTATAGATAATGATTTGCCCTGTGGATGATAAATAATAAAGTTAGTTATTAATAATAACTGAATAAGCATAAGACATATCAATCTATTTTAGAAAATCACATCTTCAGTGATACTCTTGAATAGCATGCAATGTGTAACAAGAATGATGAATTGGCTTGCTAAGGTGAAAGGTTTTAGATAGAAAAAGTCTTCATGTGAACAGAGGATAACTACTAAAGATACCTGCATGTTACCTGGCTATTTCAATTACATCTCCTAGTTATTACAATCAAAATATTTTCAAAAGGAAATTTTTGTTGTCTCAAAAAACAAACTCCACAACTTGTACCAGCATCTTCATATAGTTGTGTCAAAATGGAGTATTGGAGCAAGGTATTGGCATCCTCTCAAGCATAATTGAAAGTGGATTTTTGTCAAACATAACAATTACAAGTGCCCTAGCAAACCTATATGTAGAATGTGGGAGCAATAACAAGCAATATATGTAATGCCTTTACCCATTGAAGCCAATGTATCTGAAGTTGATCTCCCTATCATTGACATTTCCAAATTTCCACAAGAATTGGATTCTTAAGAAGTAAACCACCTCGAATATCATTCCATGTTCGCCAAGCTCAAGAAGGCCTGCAAAGAATGGAGATTTTCCAAGCCGTCAACCATGGATTTATTGGCAAGAGACACTGTGTGGCTTCATGAGTGTTGTCATTGATAGCAACAAAGTCCATCCCACACATTCACAGGACATGGTATGTCTATACTGGAAGTCAAATTAAAGAGTATTTTGGTCCGGTGAGCAAGAACAGAGCATGCAACAAGGTCTGACAATCAAGTCCCGATCTCTTAGAGGAAGTATCTCAGTAAAGTGAAGACATTGGGGAAGTCATGAGGAGTACCATGACTAATACATTCCAGAGATTGAGCCTCTAGTGATGAAAGAGTGAAAAGATATGAGCACCTAAGTGTTGGGTTCTTGTTTGGTAGAGTAGACTGAGAAAGAACTGACCAATAGAGCATCAGACCTTAATCCAGATGAGAAATTGATGGTGATCAAGTTTCTTAAGGGATCATTCATGGTTCATCGACATGATTGATGACTCCTATAACTATCCTTTTGATACGCATCACTTAGTAAGCATGGATTCAGCTGACAGACCAGAGTTTGGAAATATCTTGAGTTTTCCGGATGCCGACTAGAAAGGTGTTGAAATCCTTGATGCGGATATATATACCAGATTGATTTTGGTATGAAGGGGTGTGTGGTGTGTTGTGTTGTGTGAAGAAAAGTAGAGAGCAGTGTGGAAGCAACTATACAAATTTGGTATGTGACAAAACAGCAGCACTACGAAGAGGAAGAATGAAGTGTAGCAGATCAATATATTGAGCCTAACCAGAACTAAACCTCAGCATATGTGGATGCTCCTGATCAATTCAATCACGTGGTTTCTTTCTTTATACCTTGTAGATAGTGAGTCTCTTGTAGGTTGTGAGCCTCTTGTGAGCAGTGTGCTCGGGCAATGAGCCCTAATTGGCAAGTGCCATTTTGTACTTCTATTCTTTTAACAGAGAATACAATCTTGGGTTAGTCACCCCATGGTTTTTTCCCTTAACAGGGTTTTCCACATCAAAATCATTGTGTTATGTCTGTTGAGTTTATTTCTGCTCTCATGTTCATATATGCTTATATGTTTTGATACTACACTAATCATTAAAAAAGAAAAGAAAGTCAAATAATTAAGATAACTGATTCACCCCCCCTCTCAGTTATCAACAATTGGTATCAAAGCTAAGTTCCTCTAGACAGAGCCTAACAGTTTGAGGAAGATCTAGAAATCTCAATGGATATGTATGGTATGAGGGATCAACTTCAGTCTGCCGTAGATGATCTTAAGCAATCTCACTCTGAAGTCAATAACCTAAGGGAAAGACTCAAACAAGCTGATGATTTCATAAATGAACTCAAAGAAAAACTAAGTATCTCAATGAAGAAAAGAAAGGAACTACTTCAACAATTAGCAAGTCAAAGTGAAGCCAATGATACTAATAAAGATTTGAATGAGAAAACTAAGTTATGTGAAAAGTTATCAAAAGAGGTCATTATGGTAAGACATGAAATGAAATCAGGAGTTATGAAATTCACCCAAGAAATTTAAGAGAAAAGAAAAAGTGAAGATAATCTAAAACAATCTCTCAAGGAGAAGTCAGAAGACTGCCACAAAATGGATAGAATAATCAGGCATCTAGAATCTGATCTTGAAGATGCTAGAGACAATGAAGAACAACTTGAGAATCAAATAGACACTCTTAAAAGGGATCTTCAAACAGCAAATGAATACAAAGAGAAATTCAAGATAAGCTCTGCTCAACTTGAAGTTCTTCTTGAAAGCCAAAAGAGGGTAGATTACAAGCAAGGCTTGGGATATGAGAAAGGAGAAAGATCTGGATCTGGTCAGAAGAACTATGGATTAGGAAATCTAAGGAACAGGGCTAGAAGACCTCCGATAAGGCAACCAAATGCTCAAAGATATCCATCCTTCAATGGATACTACCACAATTGCAATAACTTTGGTCATAAAGCAAATTAGTGTAGAAGAAGAATGAATTAGACTAATTCATCCTTCTCTGGATAGTGTTTTAACTACAAAAGGTATGGTCACAAATCTCATGAATGTAGAAATATGCAAATAAATAATTCATTCAATGGTATATGCTTTGCATGTAATAGAATGGGACATATGGCTAATCAATGTAGATTTAGAGGATATTAGTCAAATATGCAAAGAAATATTGTTTGCTACAATTGTAATAGATCCGGTCATATTGCCAAATCTTGTAGAAGTAAAAATCAGGATAAAAAGGGTCCGGTGCATCTTAATCAAAATCAAGACAAAGGGAAAGGAAAAATGAATGCGGATGAAATTCAAAGGGAGATGAACAAGATTTGGGTGAAGAGAAGTACATAAAATGTTGGGGATGAATCCACACCAAAATCTGGTGCTGATATTTCTTTTGGAAACTAAATAGATGAGCTCTGGCGTAGGGGGAGTCACAAAAGAAAACAATTTCCCCTAGCCAGTCAATCGGTGCCTGAAATTGGCACATGGAGTGTTGTGGATTGAAGAGTTCTCAAGAGATATCTAAATAACCCTTGGTAAAAGATCTACAAGAGGTTTTGAAGAGGTTAATCATCCAAGATTGATCTAGTTTAATAGTCATCCGGTAAGAGCTGGATTTTCACAGTTAGATCCGGTATTATTCAAAAATTGAGGTATCTTGATCTTTGGATAAATGGAATGATTGGAGAAAGGAAGATAGATTGTCAATAATCACTAATAATAACTCTAAGTACATCTCAGTGACCCAGAAAGATCTCTCAGGACAAGGAGAGCAAGGCAACTAGAATAACCTAAGTTGTGCATTTATTACAAAATGGAATTAGGGTTTGCGTAGAAATAAAAGGGTTCTTTTGTTCATCATTTGCACATTTGCATTCGAGAAGAAGGAAGAAAGAGCTCTGCAACAAGATTGCTTCAACTCTCTCAAGGATCAACCGCAGAATTTGATTCAACCAACAATCTTTTCAACTCTTATCATGAACCCTAGAAGTGTAAAAGGTATTTTTTGCTCTTGAATATCTCTCTCTGAATCCTTTGAAAGATGGCTACTCCAAATATTGTTAAAATCAATGATAGACTGCCCCCTAAGTTCAAGAAACATCCTTACAAATCCCTAGAAGTTGACCCCCTAGGCACATTCTCTAGCATTCCACATGGAATTCTGCATGTAGAAGATGTTAGGGTTTACATACATGCAAACATTGAAGAATTTGGAGAATCCAAGCTAATGGATATCTATCACAAGGAACTGATAGATGAATCATTTGAACTTAAACCCCAATTCAAGGCCATCCAGGATAAGCATTTTGGACAGTGCATTCATTTCCCCTATTTTACAGAAGATGAATGGGTCCAGTATGTTCTGAGTAGAATGCATGACAACTTCATGTGGTTGATGAGACCATTCAAGATAACCAAGGATGCAATAGGGTGGTAACTGGATTGCACTCATCCGGTGGGTTGCCTGCTCTCAAATAAGTCAAAAACTAAATTGTAAGTGAGGCTACCAGATCAAGATTTGACAAGAGGGCAATGACAATAGAAGACATCATAGATCTGGATATCAAATTTGCCTCTATGATAATCGGTTACAAAATCTATCACTCCAGCAAGGAGAATTCAGTATCCAGAACTGCTATATATACTGCATATGAAATGCTAAGGAAAAATGATGACTATGATCTTTGTGAGCTTCTCCTGAACCAACTGTTAGAGAATTTACTTAAAATAAAGAAGGATAAAAAGAAACGATGGCTTGATACTTTGTCTATTCTTCTACTATATGAATGAGCTACCCAGAACTAGTGGCAGGATATGGCAAAATGACAAACTTGTTGCTAGACAAATAAGAGATTACATGTAAGGGCTTGGTGATGCCAAGGATCAAAGCACAACTCTCTGGGGTTACTTCAAAAACTTCTAAGGCATGATGCAGGCTAGAGAGAGAATCCCTCAATCTCTAGTTGAAAAATACAAGGATACAATGTGCTTCATGGTAGACACTGATCAATGCCTAATGGAGGCAGTGAAACCAAGAATAGTGTGGATTATGTCAATGAGATATGAGGTGGATGAAAAAATTCTAGAACTGCATATCCAACACCTACTACGTTAGCCTAAGGACCCTAAGGCAGAAAGGTTTGGAACCTTTCAAGAGTTGAGTGTGAAAGTTCATGTTGAACTAAGATAGCCTGAGATCAAGAGAAAAGTGAGAAGGGAAGTAGAAGAAGTCACCATTAGATATGGAATATCAAAGGAGGTAGTTGATTCCAACATAGAGAAGATGGAAAGGGTAGAGAAAAAAAGGCAAGAAATAGAAAAAGAAAGTGCTCCGGTGCAAGCCCCCTCCTAGACCAGATCCTCCAAAAGCTCTGCACCTGCCACCTCTGAGAGCCAAAAAACCTCTAAACTAGAAGCCAAGACATCTGGAAAGGGTGAGAAGAGAACAAAGAAAGAGGCCACAAGGTCATATACAAGTCAAAAAGATGATGAAGAGACAGAGTCAGATGAGAAGGTCAAGAAAATGAAGAAGAAGAAGAAAATATCTAGTGAATCCTCTACCGGTCAAGGCAAGGAAGAAAAGATAGAAGAATTTGTTGAAAAGCCTACTCTCTGCATTGATGATATCATCAAATTAGTCACTGTGGATGGGAACCTGAAACCAATGACTGAATTTTGTGATGAATATAATGAAGCTGACCAGAAGATCTTGCAAGATACTACAGCTAGGTATCTTAACATCTATAATAAAGCATTCATTGAGATCATATCTCTAATTCCCAAAAGCCTAGAGAAGGAACTTGAAATAAGAAAGAAAAATTCTAAGGAAAAGGACCTAGAGATCTGGGAATAGATAGCTATTCAGCTCTATCCTTCCATCACTCCTAAACAACTGAACATGATCTTTAAGGATTGCAATGATGAGTTCCAGAGCAAAGCCAGAATGAATAAGCTTATGCTCGAAGAGACTGATCAAGTGGCAAAAGAGACTGAAGACATCCTCTGGAATGCATATAAAATATTCAATATTCCTATTATAGAGGACCTAAGTGATGAACCTTCTGATGTTGAAGGATTAAATGCATCAAAGGAAGACTCTACTGAGAAAATTGCAGAAGAGCCAAAGGTGATAAGTGAGGAGAAGACTAAGGACCTGGATTCCTCTGCTCTGGAAGAGGAAGTCCATGAGGAAGTAAACATCTCTCCTCCAGATTCCCCAGAAGACTCCGGATCTAAAGGAGAAGAAAGAATAGAGGAGAAAATTAGTCAAGAAGAAAAGGTAAAAAGAAGAGAAGAAGATCAAACAGAGAAGACCCCAGGAGATAGTTTTGAGGCTGCAGAAGGAAAGAAGATTCTGTCTCTAGTAAGAGACACTGTATAAATAGTTAAAGATTTCTTGACCAAATAAATGATGGAGATTGATGAACCGAAACTATTTCAAGGACCGTTCAATTTTGATTCCCTCTCCCCGGTTCAAACAATGAAGATAGCATCCTTTGCCCAAGCAAAGGCAAAAGAAAAACTTTTGAAGTCTCACATGGAAGATTGTGAGCTGATAGAGATTGCATCCGGTGTGTTGGAGAAGATCATGCCATCCTTCCAGAAGGATCTTTCGGCCTCCTCATCTGGTAATCTGAAATCTCTTGTTAATTCTGTTAGCAAACATTTTGATTCTTTGGAGAAAGCAGCAGAAGAGAAAGTCCGGAAAGAGTTTTTGGGTAAGAGATTATCTGAGGTACAAGGACTTATAACAAATGATAGGAGAAAATTGGATATTGGGATAAAGAGCTTAGAAAATGCTCTTAAAGATGGCATAGACCTATACAAATTTTGTCTATCTTGGTCCACCGTGATAGCAGATATCACCAAGAAGGTGGAAGAACAAGAGAGCAAACTATCAAGTTTATCTCAAAATTTTGTTCCTCTCACCTCTTCCATTATAAATCAAGAATGTCAGACTATTGCAGCTATAAATGAAATATAGAAGCTTGAGAAGGAGAAGAAAAATAGAATAAGCAGGCTAAGTGAACTAAGAGGGACAATTATTCTTAAGTTAGATGCCATGCATGAGGCCCTAACTGATGCCCAGACCACAGCCTGGACTAGTGATCTGGTAGACCTAAAGAGGGCAGAAGCTTTTACATTTTTTCTAAGTGGTCATATTTCAATTTTGGACAGGATGAAGAAGAGTTGGGCAACAAAAGTGGTACAGTTGAAGACCACCTTTGTAGATATACTTCAGTATATGTAAGTATAACATGTATATATATTTATGCGGCCAAGTATAGATTGATATTGGGAAATTTTGGTGTGTGGATCCTACCCTTTGCTATTTATGTCAAAGGGGGAGTGACGAGTAGTGAAAAATATGGAATCTAGCTAAGGGGGAGCTCTAGAAAAAGTGTACATAAGAACAGAGCATCAACCAAGGGGGAGTATGCTATAACACTTAGTCATTTTTCACTAAGTGTTGTCATCAATGCCAAAGGGGGAGAATGTTGGCAAGAGACACTATGTGGTTTCATGATTGTTGTCATTGATGGCAACAAAGTCCATCCCACACATCCGCAGGACATGGTATGTCTATATCCAAAGTCAGATTGAAGAGTATTTTGGTCTGGTGAGCAAGAACAGAGCATGCAGCAAGGTCTGACAATCAAGTCCAAATCTCTCAGAGGAAGTATCTCAGTAAAGTGCAAACATTGGGGAAGTCAAGAGGAGTACCATGACTGATACATTCTAGAGATTGAGCCTTCGATGATGAAAGAGTGAAAAGATATGAGCACCTAAGTGTTGGGTTCCTGTTTGGTAGAGTAGACTGAGAAAGAACTAACCGGCAGAGCATCAGACCTTAATCCGGATGAGAAATTGATGGTGATCAAGTTTCTTAAGGGATCATTCATGGTTGGTCGACATGATTGATGACTCCTATAACTATCCTTTTGATACGCATCACTTAGTAAGCATGGATTCAACTGACAGACTAGAGTTTGGAAATGTCTTGAGTTTTTCAGATGCCGACTAGAAAGGTGTTGAAATCCTTGATGTGGATATATATACCAGATTGATTTTGGTATGAAGGGGTGTGTGGTATGTTGTGCTGTGCGAAGAAAAGTAGAGAGCAGTGTGGAAGCAACTATACAAATCTGGTATGTGACATAATAACAACACTAAGAAGAGGAAGAATGAAGTGTAGTAGATCAGTATATTAAGCATAACCAGAACTAAACCTCAGGATATGTGGATGCCCCTGATCAGTTCAATAACATGGTTTTGTTCTTTATACCTTGTAGACAGTGAGTCCCTTATAGGCAGTGTGCTTAGGCAGTGAGCCCTAATTGGCAAGTGTCATTTTGTACTTCTATTCTTTTAACAGAGAATACAATCTTGGGTTAGTCACCCCATGGTTGTTTCCCTTAACAGGGTTTTCCACGTCAAAATCAGTGTGTTATGTGTGTTAAGTTTATTTCTACTCTCATGTTCATATATGCTTATATGTTTTGATACTGCACTAATCATTAAAGAAGAAAAGAAAGTCAAATAATTAAGATAACTTATTCACCCCCCTCTTAGTTATCAATAGGATTTCCAATAGATCTTCTAGAAAAGGCTAAGAATTTTTGCCAAAATTTATTATCCATGCCTAGCAAGGTCAATAACAGAGTGTTAGCTGCCAATGCATTTGACATTTATCATTAGAAACCTTACTGGGGTTTTAGCATTATTCAACTTTGCTGATGTTTGGTTTGTGGGTTGTATCATTGCCGAAATGGTAAATCAATGACCACGTTTTCCTAGAAACTCATATATTGACAAACTCTAAGATTTTGTGCATGCTAGGAACACCAAATGAAAAAATATGGCCTGGAGTAACCTCTCTTCTAGACTTCAAGTCAGCCTCTCCAAATTGGCCTCCTAAGGGTTTAGTAAGTGAGATTTGCCAGCATCCTCCTAGCCCATACCAAAATAGAGCTCTAAAACAACGTATATGGACATTGATATGATGAAATGGAAGTTTGATTTTTATCAGATATTATGGTTTGAACTGCAGTGGTAGACATAAATGCAAAATGTAGAATCATACAAAAGGCGCATGAACTTTGATAAAACCCCTCAAATAAATGTGGTCTCATGGAATGTGTAACTGACGCCAACATCTTCTTAACTCTGAAAAGGCAATGGATTTAATTAAAAGTAGATTTTTGTCAAAAGTTCAAGTGCTGTTAGATATGCGTAAACATATACAAGGCTCATGAATATTAAAACAAATGCCTCAATGAGATGTAATCTCATGCAATGCAATGGCACCTTAAAGAAACATGATCTTATCAAATACAATGGATGCACGGGAGCTTTGGAATAAGGTTTTACATGTCCATTAACTCATAATGGGAGGGTTTGCATCAGACATTATAGTTATGAGTGCTCTGGTAGACATATATGTAAAATATGGAAGCATAGACATTGTGCTGAAAGATAGAACATATTGAACAAATGTAATCTCATGGAAATGCTTGCCGAGTGTATGGAAGGGTGTGCTACGCATTCTTCTCACAACAACCTATGTTCTTGTGTCCTGTAACAAAATAAGAGCTAAAGCATAATACCAATTATTGTTATTAGAAATTGTAGTTAGAAGTGCTATGGTATACATGCATGTGAAATGAAGAAGGTGATCTTAATTGGCTTTTATAAGGATTTTGCTCCATTCCCATGGTGATTGAAGTTATTAGAAGAAAGAGGGTTATCTTATTATGTTAGCATCCTTAGTAACCTTGAAGGCCTAGTCATATATTCTCATTTAAAGACAAAGAAGGTGGAGTACTAAAGAGAGTTGGCCACATAGAAGATTTTGTGGATGTTACAATACTAGAAATATTGAGAATCGTTGCAGTCCTTTATGGAATAGTTGATGATTATGGTTCAATGGTGCGCTCATGAAGATAACAAAATTTTTCCAAGGAGCATAATCTACCCCTCATAACCATTGCAGACCTTATCAGATATAAGAGGGAATGAGAGAAGTTGGTTGAACGAAGTGGTATTGCTAGGTTACCTACAATGTGGGGTACATTTCAGGCATATTGTTATTGTTCAAAGTTGAATAGCATTCAACATGTTGCCATGGTTAAGGGAGACATTGGCAAAGGATTAGATCTATTAGAAAGGGCTCATTCTAAGTGTGTTAGGGATATCTCTAGATTTGAAAGATGTGATTGTGGAAACCAACTTGGGTAAGCTAGGCAACAAATTAAGCAAGGTAGTTAAGGAGTTTTGGTTTACCTGTGTGGTCATGAAGGATATGTGATGAAATGGTGACATTCAGTTTGGTTCTTAATGAAGTCACCTATAACTTACTTATCCATGGAGCTTGTCAAGAAGTATTTAAGGAAGGTCGAGATGACCAAGAATACTATTCATAAGATAAAAGTTCTAAAGGTGCAACAATTGTTATGAAGTTTCTACAATGGAAAGCAACTATGTAGGAGTACCAAACCCTAAGGAAGTTATTACCCATGGTGTTGATATCCAAGTTGCAGCTTAAGTAAAGGAGACGTGATGCCCACCTCAACAAGATCAATACTTGGCCTTTCTTTCAAAGTTACAAGTTTTTATTTACCTTTTTGTAAAAGTGACTTATGTCACTCATTGTAACTGATAGTTAAAAAAATAAACCTTATTTCCAGAAAAGTGATGTAAAATATAACCAAAAATAAGGTTTATTATATTGTATTTTCAAAAAGGTAGTTACTAGGTGGTTACAAATTAGTTACAAGGTAGTTATTGAGAACAAGGCTATAAATACAAGGCTTTTTCATATGTAAAAGGACTCTAGGGGGGACTCTGGAAAAGGGGAAAACTTTGGAGAAATTTTCAGTAATATTTTGAGAAGTTTTTTATGTTTAGACTATGTACAAAAAGGATTTTGGAATTGTTTAATTTCAAAGATAATGAAGAATGCAGTTTAGTTCATGTGCTCTAAATGTGTTCTTATGTTATCATTACTTATTTCTCGTATGTTGAATTGGTAATCCTTTTATGCACATGTGTAATACATTGATTATCTATGCAATTGATGTGATGAAACACACCCATCTCCTGGTATCTTGTTTTGGATGTGCCTGTATGACCTATCTCTTCTTATCTCTTCTTAATTTGAGGTTTATTGTACTCCTTTCATCATCATTGCATGTTTCAACCTATTTGGTAATAACCCCTTTGTAATCATTATTAGTTGTGGAATCTCAATTGGTTTTCGTATGTCTACTGTTGGGGTTTCTGTTAGTCATCTTTTCCTAGTTTTGTGTTTTTTCCTTTATGTACTTTAAGGTTAAAAGTACACAAAAATTCCAAAAACCCAATCATACGAGGGAGCTGCCCCTCTCAAACGCAGAGGAAAGCTGATAATTCAATGACAGCTTCTCCAACTATTGGGACAATTTAGTCACCGCTCTAAGGGCAACGAGTCATTTTCAAAGGTTATTTCATGGTGACAAATCTATTTACCAACAGGGAGATGTGTCTTTTCCTCTTTTCTATTATTATTAATGAGATGATTTATTTAATTCCATGATATAGTTTATGGGAAGCGTACTTTACATTTGGTATCAGAGCACATGTTGCAGCATTGAGAGCTCTGGGGTGTTTGTGTTGCTTAGTTTGTTCGAGCATGTGTGGGTCCTTGTGTGTTTGTGTGCTATGAGTAGCATGTGCCTTCTTTGTTATATCTTCCTTTAATGTGTGTGGTGAAGAATACATTGATTTCAGGGTTAGATAGACCCTGGTGGTTGCCGAGAAGTTTCTTATGTGTGTTTTCCTTCTTGATGTCCTGAAATCTGTGCATGAACCCTTGCAGTGTGTGTGAGTGCTCGAGTGACCTTTGTAAGGTCATGTTCGTGCTTGTGTGACCACTTTTGATAGTGGAGTTATGGGAACCTTTGTGTGAAAGGAAATACCATGTTATTGAGTGTGATTGAACTTGGTTTACTCTTTTAAGAGTCATGCATTAGTATGTGAAAGAGGATGTTTGATCATATGCTTGATATGTGAAGAATATTGTTGTGGTAATGCTAGTTTAAATATACCTTGCATTGTGCACCTTGTTTTTTTTTTTTTTTTTTAATTTTTATGATTAAGTGCTACCAATGGGGGTAGCCCCTTTATGCTATATAAATGAAAGAATAAAAAGATCACAACCTAGATGGGTTGGGTTTTTCTTGTGTAATTCTATCTGTAAGGCCAGTCCACCTATTCTCAGCTGAGTCTAAAATGAAAGGGTCTACCTGGGCCGCTCTGAAGTTGGCAAGGTCTGCTGCACCATTAGCTTCTCTGAAAATATGATTGATGGTGAAATCTTGAATAGAATCTAGGGATTCCCTGATGGCTGTGAGTGTCAGTTGTAGTTCCCAACTAGAGATGGAGTTCTTCTTGACTGCTTCAATGCAGATTAAAGAGTCCCTTTCAATGTCAGTGTGGTTAAGACCTTGTTGAGTGCAAACTTCTAGACCAGTTTTTACAGCCTCCAACTTTGCTCTGTTGTTCGTTGCCTAGGGAATGCTCTTTGAAAGTGCCCACACCATCTAACCATGCTCGTCCCTTAAAAGACAACCAACACCAACAGCTCTAGGGTTGCCTTTTGAGGCATCATCGAAGTTCATCTTTAGGTGCCCATTGGGAGAAGTGATCCATTTTATTTGCTTCCTCTTCTCTTTTATGGACACCACTGGGGATAAACCGGTTGGAATTTGAGCAGTGGTAGACTCTTCATAAGTGCATTGTCCCAGCTAGAAAATGGGAGAGACAACCTTTTCTTTGCTTCCACTAACATGTATTCATAGATGCCTTTTTTAATCCCTTCTAATACTCTTTCTCTGGATAGGATTGCGTCAAGAAATATCTGTCAGTTTTGTTCCTTCCACAGGTGCCATAGCACCATGGATGGACTGATTGTCTAGAATCTATCCCATAAAGAAACGTGCCTTGGGGATGGCCAAGAGTTCAACTAGTTCCTTAACTCCAATGGTCTTGGGCCGTGCCAGTTAGTCATGGATTGAAGCCAGTCCCAACACTCACTTGTGAAGGGGCAGTTCAATAAGAGATGATTGGTAGTTTCTGAATCAGCCTTGCAAAGAACACATCTTAAGGGTCCTTAAATACTAAATTTCCACAACCTGTCCTATGTGAGGCACCTACCATGGATAGTTGTCCAAGTGAAGGCATCAGCCTTGGGTAGAATGTCCTTTCCCCTGCATAATTTGCTTGGCCAATCTGTCGTGCGGTGATGGCATTGAACCAGGTAACCCAACTTCATTATGTATCTCCTTGAGCTGGCAGTGCACAAAACAACTTTATCATTAGCTCTATTCAAATGATGGGTGGGGTTACCCACAATCTCCATGAGCAACAATTTTGCTTCCTCACTCAATTGTAGCCTATTGAGTCTTCTATTGAACTGGCCCAAATTGCCATTGAAAATCAAATAGTTTACCACTTTCTCCCCAAATTCCTCCTTCAGCATCATGGCCCATGGTGAGAGGGATGATTTTTCAATGAGAGTCTTCTTGCCTCCCCATGAGTCTACCCAAAAATCTGCCTGCTTGCCATCATTTATCTGCCAGGTGAGGTGATCGGTGATGATTTTCCTGCAGTCCCTCAGGAATCTCCAAATGTGGGATCCTAGAGGGGGATTAACCACTATGAAGATTCTTATTGGATCCAGAGAATCCAAATATTTATTTTGCAGAATTTTGCACCATAGTTTGTCTAGAGAAGTATACATTTTCTAAACTAGTTTAGCCCCTAGGGCAAGGTTTTGGAGTTTGATATCCCTGATGCCTATGCCTCTGTTGTCCTTGGGTTCTTTAACTTTATCCCAATGAATCAAGGGGATGCATTTCTGGTTATTAGAGCCTTCCCACAGACACTTTTTCAAGATGTTGTTGAAGGAATCTGCCACTTTGGAAGTGAGCTAATTACATGCCATCATATGAATGGGAATGGTCGTTAAAACTGCTTTGATCATAGTGATCCTTCCCACTAGTGTGACCCATTTTCCCGTCCATCCCAAGGCTCAATGACTACATCTCTCAATTACTTTGTTTTATAGGCTAGATCTCATGATGCCTTGGAATATTGGGACTCCCAGATACTTACATGGAGTTGAGTCCATACTCATCTCTAGAATTGCTGCTATTCTTCGTTGAAGGGATTTTTTAGTGAAGAATAAGAAAATTTTGGATTTGGCTTGGTTTATTGTTTGCCCGGATAGCTCCACATACCTTCCCAAAAGCCTTTTGATTATGAATGCTTCTCTTTTGTAGGCTTCCCCATTTAATACGGTGTCATCTACAAACTGGAGATGTGTTAATGGATCAATGTTGTTGGCCACCATGACTCCTTTTCAGTTACCTTCCACTCTCTAAACCTTAATCATTCTGCTAAGAGCTTCAACCATGGTGACGAAGAGCAATGGAGAAATAGGGTCTCCTTGTTGTAGTCCATTCAAGCTCTCGAAGAAACCATAGGAGGAATCATTAATAACTACAGAAAAGTGAGCTGTGGAGATACACTAAAAAATCATCTTCAGCCAATCATCACAAAAGCCAAGTTTTTCTAGAACTTCCATTAAAAAGTGTCACTTAACTCTACTCTAGGCCTTGCTTATATCTAGCTTTATCATCATACTTGATTGTCTAGCATAGTTGATGGAATGAAGAGCTTCATTTTCCAAAATGATATTGTTTGTGATCTCCCTCCCTGGGGTGAAGCCGCCTTGAGTTTGTGAAATGATCACCTCCAGAACTGATTTTAATCTGGTTACCATAGCCTTCGATATGATCTTATAAACCTATCACATAATGATACTGACCTGAAATCATCAAATGTTTTAGCATCCTCTTTTTTGGGAATGAGAACCAAGATGATGTTATTCATATCTTTGACGCATTTCTTCTTCTTCCTTAGTTCCTCTACTATTTCCTTGACCTCTCTCCCAAGGAAGTGCCAACATTTTTGATAGAAAAGCGTTGGGAACCCGTCCAGCCCAGATGTTTTGTTGGGTTGCATTTCAAAACCTGTCGCTTTTAGTTCTTCCTCGGTGAAGGCTTTCATGCGATCATGATTTTGCTCTTGAGTGATAATTCTTGGGATGCAATCTAAGACCTCGCTTAGATCCAACATATCGGAGGCTTCCTTTGGGTTGAGGAGACTTTGAAAGAACTTGACGGCTTCATTTTCTATTCTCTCTGGTTTGGTGTGTACTCCTCCTTCTTGATCTTGGATGACTATTATTCTGTTATGCATCTTCCTCACCTTGGAGGAATTATGGAAAAATCGCGTATTCAAATCTCCTTCCTTCAGCCAAATCTCCCACGATTTCATTCTCTAGTATTCCTCTTCTCTGGCAAGAATTTTAGTGTGTTAGGCAAGATGATGTCTTTCCTTCTCAAAATCTACAAATCCCATCCCTCCATAGATAACCACTTTATTTAAATCTGTGAGTTCCTTGTCTATCCTCGACTTGTCTTCGAAAATGTTCCCGAACGAAGTTTTGCTCCATGAAATCAAATTGGATTTTATATATTGTAGCTTGCACATGAATCTATAACTAATTGTTCCCACTCTTTTGGGGGCTCCCTTCCACCATGTTTCCAACATCGATAGTAGATCCTTATTACAAAACCACACTCTTTCAAACTTGAAAAGACTGTTCTTTGGTTTTGTATCGGTCGTGATGTTTAGTTTGAGTAGGTAATGGTCTGAGCCAGAGATTGGAAAGATTGCCGCTGAGAGATCAAAGGAAAATCTTATCCACCTGTCATTGAAGAAGAAATGGTCTAACTTCTCAGTAATATTTATAAACCCTGCTCTTCTATTGGTCCAAGTGTGGGTGTCATTCTTAATTTGGACTTCGATCAATTTTGCTGAATCTACAAATTTTTTAAAGTCTTTCATTGCCTACTACTCTACTTGTAACCCTCTTCTTTTTTCCCTAAGTCTTAGGATAGTATTGAAGTCACCACCTAGTACCAACTTCTCCTCTTGCTATTGGCTTAGAAGTGCTAGTAGTGCTCCCCATAGAGCCTATTTTTCTTGGTTGCTGGTAGGACCATAAACATTCAACAATAGGAAGGATAAATGAATGGAAAAGCAATTTACACTCAACAACATCCAATTTTTGTCAGTTTCTTTCAGAATTAAATTGAAATCACTTTTTTTCAATACCACTCCTAATCTTCCTGTCATGCCTTGAGCATCTACAAATAAGGAGCCCCATCTGAGATCGTTCGACCCAAATAGGCGATGGGAATTGCCTTCAATTTTTTGTTCTTGTAGGATGAGGATATATGCCATACCAATCTCTATATGATGCTTGACCAAGCATCATTTGTTAATGGAATTTATGCCCCTAACATTCCACAGAGTGATCTTCATTGGCCCCTAAGGGAGGGGTTTCCTCCCTTAGTGTTATTCAGAAACCTTTGACACTAGTAAGCCCTTTCTCATTCACCTTCTCTTCCCTGATCTGCTTGAAAGTCTTATAGCCTTTTTTCTTCTCAATCTTGATATTACATTTTAACAAGTTAGATGCAGATTGAGACAAGATCTAGGGATCTGAGATCCCAAATTCTTCAAATTCCCCCTCTTCTTCAAAATCTGGATCAGTGAAGGTGCCATCCTCCCCATTAGAATCTCAAATTGTTTAAATTCCCTCTAGTTGAACTGGTGGAGACATCAACAGAGGAGTCTCAAAGCTTCTCCTCCCTGCTTCTTCCTCGAGGTCTAACAATCCAATTTGGTATTGAACCATCTTGTCTTCCTAACCTTGGTCAAACTCAGCTACCTCTAGTAGCTGTGGCTCCGCAATGGTCGGGCTTATGGATTGATTAGGGTTTAGGTTTTCTTCGATAGCAGGAGTCTTCTTAGTTTTCTATCTAGATTCCTCGATTGGGTGGTTCCTTCTATTGTAGTGGGAGTAGAAGAAATTTTTTTCTTTGAATTCGACCTCTTATTCTAAGATCCCTTCACTGGATTGGAGTTGTATGGATGGCAGGATTAGACAGATTGCCACGATGCAAGTCTTGGATATAGGTATGAGTTATTCTTTAATATACCTTCATCGATAGAGATTAATGTTCCCAGAGAGTCACCGATATTCCTTCGGCAAGCTTCTGACCAATACTCCAGTGATAGATTGTATAATCTTATCCACAAGGGCTCGCCGTAAGGGGTGAAAGTTCAAGAATTAAATCTTGGTGACTAGAGCTTAATATGAAGTAGATGGTCATCGATCTTCCATACACCTTTGGACAAGCTTTCTTCCCTTGCATATACGGTTTGGAAAATAGCTATGAAAAAACCATTAGGAAGGAATTTTACAACATGTTTAGAGTGCCAATTAGCCGCAACCCAAAATATGATCTGGCCCCTTTTCATCTTCAGGCCAATTAGGCAACAAATAATTGCATTGCTCTCCAAAAGGCCACATTCTTCTTCAACTTCCTTGGAGATGTCGATGCACAAGGAATGACTGACAGCTGTGGAATCTTCTTGGGTTTCATTCTAGAAATCTCCTCTAGGGTTTCCTTCCTGGATGCAAAGACAAACTCTACTTTGCTCCTTCATTGCGAGCTTTTTTAAAGATTTGTGTGTATGTTTATTGTAAGAGTATAATATCGTCATAATGCTTTTCATATTTGTTTATTAATTGCCTCTATATGGTGATTGGAAATGCTTTCCTGAAATGCATATTGCTTTGTCTTCTTGAGAGTATATCGCTATGTGTGGATTTATTATGTGGTTGTAAGAAAGATAGTGTTGCATCATATTGCTAGAATAGATCATTTAGGTAATGACTTATGTTCTTAGATTACATTTTTTCCTAGGATTCACGCAGGAACCTAGGGGTAATTATTGCATTGCATTATTTGAAGAGTTAAAGAGAAAAGGGGTTGTGAAAAGGGTCATTTGCATAGTCCTGGTGATATTTGAGGTGTTAGAATCATGAGTGAATTAGAAAACCTTGCATCTTGTGACTTTGAGTTGTGATTTCCCCATTGCTTAGTATGCATTAAGTATGATTGTCATCATGTTGTGAAGAAATTTAGTCTCATGTGAATGTTGCATTAATGCATTATCCATATGATTGGTGAATCCTTGTTTGGTAAGAAATGTTAACCACTACTTGTTGGAGAGATTGATGTGTTGAGATATCTTGGTTTGTGAACCTAATTTTGTCCTAGCATAATCTTGGTTGCTGGATGTTTGCTAGTGAATGACTATGTGTCTTTGCATGGTGATTGTCATTCCCTTGAACAAGATGCAACCTTTGTTGTTAGGCATCCTGAGTGATGTTTGTATGGTTAAGTATAAATAATCTTATGATATAGATGTGTTTGGAGTCTTAGAAGACATGTTTTGTGTGATTGAGCATATTCTCTTACTCACCTTAGTTTGGAGTCCAGGTGTAGTGTAGTTATTACCTAATTTAGCTTTCAGCTCAATTAGTTTGAAGCTGAGATAGTGTTTGTAGAAAGAGATAAAGGTACACATTGGTTTCTACTTTTAAAAGTTACATTCATATGCCAGAGATTTTATCTAATAAACTACAGTTCAGTTTTGCAAATGAACACAAAAGAAAGATTACATAATCTTTGAATAACTGTTGTCTTTTATTGATAATCATGAATGAATAATGTCCCACACAAGCCATGGAAATAACTTTTCTAATGAAATATGAAATTAAACTATACAATTGAAGAAAAGGAAAATCATATAAAAGGAAAAGGCGTCCATCATTGCCTAGGTGGCGAGGATGGACGTTGATCTATTGCATCTCTAGACAATTCCTGAATCTTTTGTAAGGTTACTCCATTGCTCTAGAATGTCTATAGATGTTGAGAAAGAGTTTGTTAGCGCTCAGGACACATTTTCCAATCATATACATTTCAGTATTCAACAAGCATATAATGTACTATCATAAGGCACTGAAGTGATTCTTGCAGTATTATTGAGTCAAGACCAACAAAGCAAGAAATCATCATAATATCCATCATATTCAGAGCTTCATTGTTTTGTCTAATATGTTTGTTCACTATGTAGGTATAGGCAAAGTTTCAATTGTTGGATCATCTGTATTTGATAGCATAGCATGTGAAGTGAAATGTGCTCCCATAAGTGTTGAGCCGAGCATGTTGCTCTCATGTTATAATGAGGGATGAGAATGGAATAAAACATTAGGAGTTCAACTCTAACAAGCATCCATCACCAACAATAGTGAGTTGATGAATATCACTATTGTAAATGATATATGCTTGCTACAGTAGAAATTATAAGAAGGAGGTAGTGATCTTATGTATAGAACCAATCACAAGAACTTTTCAGGGGGATAGTTATATTCTAGCCTAATAGTGCTAATCAGAGCAATGACATCACCCTCAAAGGTTGATGTACATGATTTTTGCCTACCGAGGAAGACCAAGAAAAGTAGAAAACATAGAAATGTCTTGATAAAGGTATGGTCATATATAAGTTGGGACAGCAAATAACGAAATAGTAGTCATATCTACAAATGACTAGTAGCAGCCTATCCACAGAAGTAGACCTCAAACAAAGTAGAGGTAAGGGGCTATCACACAAGGGTTATCTTAAAGTTGTGAAGATCATCATACTACTGATAAGGTTCCAACATAAAGGTTCAATGGAGATAAAATATATTGGACCTATCTGGTGATTTTAGTATGAAAAGGGACAGCCAAAACATCTATCCTTTACATTCATTCATCATAGTTTTCTTGCAAAAGTTGTTTGACAGTCTAGAGATCATATATGTGGTGTTTTTATCTTGAAATTTTATCTGCAAGCATTGGACAGTGTAGGAATAACAGTTCATTATTAATGGAACAGACAAAATAAAAGGACATAACAAGAAAAACTATGATTAAAGTACAGTAGTCAAACATGACTATAACACAATCAATAGAAGTCCAAGACATAGTCAAGAATGAAAGGAAGCTAGGTGTGTGAAAATCGCTTCCTACACTAATCTAATGAGGAGAGATGTATGCAAATTCAATTTAATTCTTACAACTACAGCAACATAGAATATCTAACAGAGATATTGCACCAATACACATACACACAGAAAGTAGACAAAAGAGAGAGAGAGAGAGACAAGATATACGTGGGGAAAACCCTTACGGGTGAAAAACCCCACACTCCAAAACATAGCTCAAATGTATTACAGTAAAAAATAACAGATTACAATACAGTTTCAGAGCCAATGCTCTTTCAGGAGTCTTCGAATGTCAAATATAGAGATATTCTGGTAGCATAACAGTACTTGTACCAAATTTATCTATCTCCCATCCAAGCACCTGTTTATATAGAGTTTATAAGGCAAATATAGAACCTTCTAGAGATGGGCGTCGATCTTGGACTCATGCCCCAAAACCCACGCCTAAGGACACTTGTCCAACATCCCATCCCAAAGTGGGCAGCTGGTCCCAAGATAGGTTACGACAGATGCTCTTACGCACCTTACAGCTGTCATAGAATCTGTCATACACTAACTAAAAATATCATATTCCTCTTACATGTCATAACCGCCCTTGACCGCCCAAATATGCCTTTCTCTTGTGCAAAGATACTCACCAAAACTTGTCATTAATTAAAAATCATTTGAGGTTTCGGGGGCGTTGCCCCCAAGCCCCCACGAGGGCGCTACCCCTCGACCTCACCTTGTACCGCGACAGGGAGTGCGCCAGGGCCGCTGCCCCTGGACCCCGCAAGGGGCTACACCCCTTGACCCTGTCTTGGGGGCACTGCCCCCAAACCCCCATTAATTATTCAAGGGGGAAACCGCGGCTGCCAAAGTCACCAAAATTTACCCTGCTGCATATACACAAGGTGCTGACTATGCCAACTCAACATGGGATAAATAAATACAACATTAGGAATTTGCAAAGGTTGAGACACCTTAATTCCCAACAAAGAAACCAAATGGTGAATAATGCCATGAAGACAGTCTCATATAGAAAATAGTCAGAGCAGTCATCTCAAGTCTCCTGAAAGGATAGTCAACATCAAGAAAGAAAATCCTGAGATGGTAGTCCTAATATGAAGAGCAGTTAAAAAAGCTTAAGGGGACTGTATACAAAGGATAGTGATGTTTATTTTCATCAAAATCCTTTTCAATGCATTTAGACCTTGTAAAGGAACTATAAATAAATAGTGAAAAGTCACAAGAGCAATGATACCGAGCTTGTGTGTTAGGGTTAACATTGAAAAAGTCAGTCTCAGTGAGCATGAAAGTGCCTGTGAATTTTTAAAGGAACTTGATGGAGATAAAGGAGATAGAGGCTTGTATGAGATCTTTATGGTTTGATAGAGATATATCATCAGAATAGAAAGAGTACCAGTGAACTACAGAAAGGTAAGTGTTCATATCACCTATGTATATGCACTTTTCAAATGTTATCATTAAGCAAAGATGCTTTTGAAATGAAGAGTTATAGTACATATTCATCATGGGCTGAGCAAAGTATGTACAAGATGAACATATTAAAATGACACCTTCATCAAGTTAAAACATGCTAATGATTTGTATACAGTGTTATTTTGGATCAGCAAGATAAGAGGATGCAACAGGTGTAGCAAGGTGCATATGTATTTCATTTATACATGAGATATGTTACAGTTTCATGTTATAAACTATCAAAAGGAACTTTTATTTGGGGTAATATAATCACATCAATTTGCTACAGGAGATGTAATTATGGCATCATGTAAGTATGGCTTCATATACAAAAAGTATGGGTACAGGATATACAAATGAGGATTGTGTCTTTTGCATTATACATTTGAGATAGTAAAGTCAAATAATTATAAAGATTTTGTCAAATACTCAACAACGCTTCAAGTCATCAACATTAACTTTTTCCATAAAAGGGATCTTAAAGTGTATATATCATGAAGCTATAGAAGGAAGAATCCACGGTATGCTGGTGAATAAAATGCCATATGAAGAGATGCATACACATGTTTCAAATGTTTATTTTATCAATAGAAGTAAAGGAAACAAATGATAAGTTACAACTATTACAGAGTGCAATAAGAATAGCAAAAATAAGTTGTAATCTGGTGCAAAGATGATGTGTTTACTTCATAAAATATCAAATCCTTATTCCTTTGCATAATCAAGTATGAAACATTCAAGTTGACAGGTGAAAACACTCAGAAAATGTGTAATGTACACAATATGGAGTGGCCAAAGCAAGTTTTTTTTCTTCATTTTCCTCACAATGGAGTTAAACCCATTTGGGGTTTTGAGCAAAAAGTTGTAGATACAGAGGAAAATTGAAAGTTTTTGAGCTCATATATGTTAGCTACCATTGCACCAAAAGATTAACCTTTTAATGCCTGATACAACCACTTGAATTAACAAGCATGGGAGGCAGTTAAGCCCTTGTCGCAAACCACTACAGCACAGCGCTGAACAAGGAGACCAAGGGTCACACCTTGCAACAATACCCCATCAGCACAAGCACGGGGTTTGAACCCGTGACCTCGGCTCTGATACCAATTGTTAGTTGTTGTTGCACCAAAAGATTGACCTTTCAATGCCCGATACAACCACTTGACTGAATAAGCATGGGAGGTGGTTAACCCCTTGTTGCAAACCACCGCATCGCAGCGCTGAATAAGGAGACCAAGGGTCACACCTTGCAACAATATAAACACAAAATGCTTAGAAATACTATCAAGTCGTGACCTATATAGGAGAAAACACAGAAATTTGTTCATTCCTTCAACAGTAGGCAAATGACGTCCATTATTTTGTTTGAATGAGCTTGAATCAAACTTAATTAATGAAAGGAAGCTAGGTGTACAGAAATTGCTTCCTACACTAATCTAATGAGGGGAGGAGAGTGCAAATTCAATTTTATCTTTATAGTTACAGCTATGTTAACCCACTAACAGAGATATTGCAGCAAACACATACACAAGAATGTAAGACAGAAGAAGAGAGACACAAGATATACGTGGGGAAAACCCTTACAGGTGAAAAACCCCACACTCCAAAACACATCTCAAATGTATTTGGTAAACAAAGAAGGTTACAATACAATCACAGAGCCAATGCTCTTGTAGGAGTCTTTGACACTTGTATCTAGAGATGTTCCGGCAGCATAACAGTACCTATCAAACCTGTAATACTTCTCCTCTCCAAAGCACCTGATTATAAAGAAAATACAAGGCAAAAATGGCTCCACATTGAGATGGGCATCCAACATGGCCTCATGGCCCAAAACCCATGCCTATGGACAATTGTCCAACATTGTAGGATGCTCTTGACACTTTTCAAGTCACCCCGTCCTAAGGAGGTTGCCTATTTCCAAAATGGGCTATGACAGATGCTCTTACGACTCTTACAACCATCATAGAATCTGTCATAGCTGTCATAACTTACAACTGTAAGAGAATCTATCATACACAGGCTATAAATAGCATGTTCTCTTACAACATATCATAGTCCACCTTGGGGCACCCAAAGATGCCTTTTTCAAAGGTGCTTCTCAACACATGTCCATACGTATCATAGTATCTTCTATTTCTGACTCTTACATGTCATAACTTTGACATAGGAATCTGTCATGACCGTTTCGGTCAATATTCCCTTACATACATTCGAAGATGCCGACACATAGAAAAATATTCCTACCACTAAGTGGGATGCCTATCTCCTCATGTGAGGACAAAATTACATGTGATCAAATGCCATGTAGGATGACACATCACCGTGCCAACTCCCACAAGATGATAACATAGGATTTGCATCCTAATTATACAATAGGTAATAAATAATTAAAGACAATGAAATAAAACAAGGAATTACCAAGGCTGAGACACCTTAATTCCCAACAATTAAGAGGGAGATGCAAGGTTTGACCAATGAAATGCTTACCCATTATTTGTTGTTGAAGAAACTCATTCAAAAAGAAACTGCAATGTGGCTTCAAATGCTCGAAGTGGAGGTGTCCATGGTGGCCAAAGAGAGCAGATGTTCATAGAGAATGAAAACACAAGAAAAGATCCATTAAAAAACCAGTCAAAGCCGTGGCCTTAGAGGCCCAAAATTGCCTTCAAATCAAGAAAAATGGAGATCAAAATCTTATTTGTAATAGTAAAAGCAACTTGCCATGCATTTTACACAGAAAATCCACATGGAAACCACTTAGAATCAAAAAAAATGGTATAGATTGAACTTCCAAACCCTAGCTCGTGGTGGCCAAGGTACAACAAAGTTTCCAGAAGGAAGGTAAGTCAAGAATGATAGGGATACTTAGGGTTCAAATGTTTTAATTCGACCCCCTTATTTGGATTTTTAGACTTTCCATTATTATCACCATGATCCATGACTTAAGTCATTCGACCTAGTTAATTTTGGAGCCCATGAGTTTTCAAACTCATGTGATCATTTGTTTTAAAATGATAATGTCACTTTATGTGTTTAATTGCATGATTATTGGCAAGAATAATGACATAATTAAATATTAAGGGTAATGTTTCATTGTTACCTTAATATTTAACATGTATTAAAAAATAATAATAATAACAAATGTTAAATATTAAAATAATTAATAACCTATTATTCTTAATATTCAATCAAAACATTATCCTCCCCTATAATCATGCAATTAAACATATAGACTGAACTGTAATCCTTATGCAAAGTCAAAGTGTAAAACATCTGACAAAGTGATGCAATTATAAGTCACTTAGTTTAAATGTTATTTTTAGAAAAGGAAGGATATTTATGTCATTTATTGCATAAAGGGGGTAAGACTGAAATTTATGAGGAGAGGCCAAGTAGGTTAGAGGAGGTTGAAAATGGGAGCATTTAAGGGGATATTTTGGCTCAGTTGAAAAGTTTTAATGCATTTTTAAGAGCCTTTATGATAGGAGATAGGGTGGGTTGACTTTTTATTCATACTCATGCCTTTTTGGAGTCTTTTAGTACGCTTAAAAATAGGCTTTTTAGGCGGATTCAACCAAGATGGTTAGGGTTTCATTTTTTATGTAGCTGTTGGCAAAAAAGCATGTATATCTTCAGACTTCATTTTTCATGCAGTTCTGATTGTTCACTACACTGCATATTGTAATTTTTGAGTTCTTTTGCAGAAGTGGACATTTTTGTAACTCATTTTCAGAGTAACACAGAATTGTAACACCTTTTAGCAGTAATAACCAATTTATACCTATTGTGTGGTTACACAACACGCCCCATTTTGACTTGGCAAAATAGGGACCCAACTTTTTGGCTTGTTTTGTGCTTTCGGGTGATTTGGTAAAAGTAAGTCATGCAGATCATCATGCATGGAAAGGCTGGGTAAGTCATCATCATGAGGTTAGTTTGTCAAAATTCATATTTCATTTTAGTAACCTCATATTTAGAAAGAGCATCAAATTTCATGTAGGTTTGCCTTTTGTATCACCCTGATATTCGTTAAGGTGTGAAAGTTATGAACAGTCAAAGTTTGAGTCAAGCCTGATATTTCTAGGGGGAGGATCATATTTTGTAACATCTGTCATATTATAGAAGATCACCCCAATCTAATTTATCACCCAATAAATCATGCGGTTCAAATATCTGGACATCAATTTTAGGTGATAGTAACCTTTACCCATCAATAGCCTTATGCATTTCGCGAGGATCATATTTTTCAATGTAACCTAATATTCCTTAATATCCTACTACCATGAAATATCCCCCTAAGCCAATATCCTGATGACGTCATTCATGTCCGATAAACGAAGAAATGAACATGACAATGACATAATCATCATTTTTACTTCTCGGGGGCTTATTTCTTGAACATGATCCTGCTCGTATAACATGACAATAACGTCATGATGCCTTGCTGATACACTAAGCGAATATTTGGATGACGTCATCCCGATATTCTGAAAGAGAGACATATAAGCTTGTCCGGTCATCATCATCTTTGAAACATCCCCTGATATATCGAAATATCCTCCTGATGTACTAAACATAACCAAATGGTGTGTTCATCACCATATCTTGTTGATAATAGTTTTTCTTCTCAAGGAGGATGATCACTTTGTACTCAAGATGATATTCACGAATATCATCCTGTCTTTTGAATATCATCCTGCTCCCATTGTTGCCATTAACATTTAATGCACGCAGACATGGTAGTGAGTTCCCGCCGACCACAAGACCTGATGAAATAGCTGGCAAAATCCTCAGTTTCCGTGCGAAAAATCAATGAATAAAATCTAATATGTCAGGGTTTGCCCTAATTTCACCCTAAGTGCATGGTTAAAAGGTGAATTCACCATCATTTTGATGTTACCTTGCGATAAAATTATTTTTACAGAGCACCAGCTTCCATACTCTCATACCAGCAACCCTTGTATGAACCAAGCTTATAGACAAGAGGAAGTGTGTGGTCATCAGCAGAGTTAAGAGTACTTTCAGAAATCCATTGGTATAAAAGGAAATTTGCATATTCAAGTAAGCAAATGAAACCCTGATCCTGTTGTTTCTATAATAGTCAGGTATGGTGTTGTTAATCTAAAGTTCTAGTTTATGCACCCCCATGATAAGTTAATGTTGAATAGATGCAGTAGGCATGATGATTAGCAGAATTAATTGTTATCTGCATGCATGTGAGTACCCATTGTAAGACAAGATTTTGTTAATTGCAGGCACCTATGGCTGACAAGAGGTTAGCTAAGTGTGAAACAGAATTTAGTAAGCCCATGTTCTCATCTCAGAGGGACGTCCTGTTCAAAAATGGTGCAATTACAGATACCCATCAAGGGAATACTAATTTGGAAGCCTGGTCAGCTAGGCTGAATGATGAGAAGAACAGAAGTCCTGTGCTGGATGCCGTATTCATGTCCGGAATGTGGAATGCCGCTGGTTTCTCATACTCCATAGAGTCTCCGGAGCTGGTCATTGAATGTGCCAGGAATTACAATCCAGAGACCAGGCAAGTCATGAAGCATGGGAGAATATATGTAGACCTGTCCATCAAGGGTCTCTCCCAGACATTTGGACTGCCATTGGGCAGGAAGGTCAATAGTGTGGACCTAAAGAAATCAGAAAAAGAGTATGAAAACAACAAGAAACAAGCCAGGAAGAATATGTATCAATGGAGGGCTGAGAACATCACATATCCTACAGCCGCCAAACTTCCTGTGCACTTATTCAAATATGATTTTAGTGATGAATACCAATACATGATTGCACTATTGAGCAAAGTAATAGGCCAGCCTGATGCTGGTAGTTTTAAAGATTGGATGTATGGTGTGATAATGATGTGCATATATTCAAACATCAAGCCACTATGGGGCCAGTTAATAAGTGATGCTCTACATGAGCAGCTGATGAACCTAGGAGGTTCAAACTGTGCTTTCTATATGACATCATACATTGTCTACTCCTGTGCTTATAAAGGCACATTTGATGCACTAGTTACATATGGGAAGGTCACAGGCACAATCAATGTTGTGCATATTTGGGATCATCATCCCCAACTGTAAAGAGCCAATTACCTCCAAGATTACAAACTGGTAAATGATGCATTCTCTATGCATCTGGTGAGAACCATGGAGGAGGACAGAACAAAGAGATTGAGCATGGAAGCTCAAGAGATAATCTACAGGCATGGAGCCTGGTATATACAATTTACCACATTTTCATATATGAGGATTGAGGGTTTTGAGGGACATCCGCTCATGTTGCCAAGGTATCCCACTGATGCAGTGATACTAATGGAATTTATAAGGCAGAGCTCCACAATGTTGAAAACATATAAGGATGCCTAGAAGCTGCCACCAATTTTGTTTCCAGTCACCATTGGCTGGTACATGTGCCCAGATTCAGAAAACATAAAGAAGGTGATGGTCACCTTGAATAAAATGCAGTTGCAACCTTTTCCACTGATAAGACCATATGATCCTTATGGCAGGATGCAGAAAATAATAGGAAAGCCTATTCACTAGAGGCACCTAGAGGACTTCTAGGCTGACTGTGAAGATGAAGTAGAAGCAAGAAGAAGAAGATATCAAAGGCTAACATTGAATCAAATCAGAACCTTTGACTGCATCCCCATTCCTCAACAATTGAAGAAGGATGATGGCAGGATAATTACAGATGAATATGAAGAGAAGAAGATATATAATGATACTATCTTTGCACCCGACCTCACCATACAGGAGGATATATCCTTGGACCCCTTCATTGCCAGGACCATACAGCTAACCCAAGCCTGGGTTGATGAACAGATAGAGGCTTTGAAGAAGAAAGGTGTTGCCATTACTGTGGACAACAAAAAGAAAGGGCAAGATATTCCTAATGGGGAATATGATGACTTCATAAATGAGAAGAGAAAGTCTAAAGAAGATAGGCTCCCTCCACAACAACAATAGAGAAAAAGACCCCCAAGGGGCAAGAAGGTTGATAATGAACCCAAAGGGGTTATTATCGAAAGGGTAGTGTTTATAGATGAGGAGGTAGCAGCATCAGGATCAGGATCAGCATCCCCTCCATAGACAAGAAAATGAAAGTCCAAAAAAGGTAAGACAGCAGAGGCTAGAATTACTAAGACCCAAGAAGAGGGTCAATCCTCAAGAAAACCAAATGAAGAGGATATCCTCATGGAGGAAGAGCCTAAAGAAGAAGAGGCTCCTTTGCTGTTCAAAAGGAAGAGAAGAGCTCCACATGTGGTGGTATCTACCCCACCTAAGAGACCAAGAACCTCCATGAGGGGTGAAATAAGGCAATCCCCTACATTGTTACAAGGGGCAGGTAGTGAAGTGCATAGGGAACTTCAGCACAATGTTCCACTTCCTACCATCATCAAGTTCAAGACTGAGCTTGCAGAAGAATAGATGAAAGAAACCTCCCAAACACTTGAAGAAGGTCACATCTCACTGGAGGAAACAATAAATTTGTCTGATGATGAATTTGTGAAGGAAGTAGCTTCACAAAAGATGGAAACCCTTGCTGCAGGTACACACATGACCCCTCACAAGACTCCACCAGTTCAAACTATACTGGAGGAGATAAAGCAAGTGGAAACTGAAAAGGAAAAAAGCCCAGAGCAGATAGCCCAAGAAATGGGGCTAGATACACTAATTACAGAGGTGACAAGTCCTGTAGTGGTAGATTTAACAGGAAAACATGATGCAAGTCCTGAACATCCAGCAGGCACACCTGACAAAGGGTCGCATGCAGAAGAAGTGAAGATGGCAGAATCAGAAAGCCATGCTTCAGAAATAAGCCAATAGGGTACATCAGCGGAACCTGCTATAGTAGAGGTTCAAGAAAAGAAGGATGATGAGAAAGATGTGGTAGAGGATCCTGCCACTAAAGTTCAAGAAGTAAGCGATACAAGTGCAGAACAAATCGTGGTTGCAAAACCAACATCAGCACCTAAGGAGACTTCCCAAATATCCACGACTGTGAATCTTCCTCAACATTAGGAAAAGTTGAAAGTGGATGAGGTGATAACAGAAAAGGATCATGATCATCATGATCAACATATAGATACATCACAAGATCCTCCACCTCAGGAAGATGCTCCTCTAGAGAAAGAAGTTCCTCAACAGGAGGATGTACCACAGGATCAACATCAAAGTGAGCATCATGAAGAAGAACTAAGAAAATCACCTTCTCCATCACAAATGCTGACAAAAATAGGAGATAAAGGTGAACATCATGATGGTGCAAAGAAACATGATCAGGTACCTCCATGGTTGGAAAAAGAAGTAAATGCAGAGGTAGAGTTTGAAATTCAAGAATTTGATGTATCTACCTTATTTTCTGAGAATATAGTAAAACTAAAGAGGAAGGCCAGAATGACTTCAGCCATTAAGAGGGATCCAACAACTAGGAGAAGGACTGCACAGATTGCAGTGCCTACTGTAGAGAAAGAAAAAGGTAAAATTACCTTAAATGAGTTTCAGATCAACACAGTGGACATAGGGTTTGCCAATGAAGACCAGGAGGGTCAAGAAGGCAAAGATATTATTGATTCTTTAATTCAGAAGGTGAAAAGAGAGAAGGAGAAAAATAAGCAACACAAAGAGCACATTGCTCAGTTGCGTGCCTACATAGGAAGGCTGAATAATACTGAAGATACTTCAATTGAACATGCAGTCCCATTGACTGTTATTTCCTAGGAGGAGGTAAATAAATTAGATCTCATGAAACATGAGGCATCCGTATTAAGGAAATGGATGTTATCCACATTGGATAATGTGGAAGAAGTGGTAAAGGCCTCTTTGAAGAGGTGGAATACTCTCAGTGACTCCAGGTCAAGAGTAGATAAATTATAGATGCAGACCAGCAAAAGGTCTTTCAAATTGGAAAAGGTATTAGACATCCTGGGAGAGATAAGGAGGATAAATCCTCAGTTACTCATCAACAAATAGGTACTAAACAGTAATACTACATTGTTGGTTGATATATGGTATGAGGACATTCAATTTGAATGTGGAGTACTCAAAAGATGCAATAATAAACTGAGAGATATTAGCATGAAGTTGCATGATTTGATGTCTGTTGAGGCAGAAATGTTGGAAACACTGGAAGGAAAAGTGGAAGGGAAAGTAGAGAATCAAGATGAAGAGTTTGCCATCAAAGCTTTACACGGCAACTTCCAATTAGTAGCTGATGATCCACTTGTTCACTTGACAGAAGAAGTCATATATAGAATAATGAGAATCAAAGTCAAGATGGAAAATTACAATGAGACACTGAATAATAGGAAGAACAAGTTGGATAGCAGCAGACACAAGTACGAGGCACATAAGCATGCCATCATCAAAGCAAAGACTCAGGATGGTAGAGAAATAGATAAAACTGTGCAGTTATATGAACAGATCCGGAGCAGCATGCGACCTCATATGCGAGGTCATCATCATCATGATGATGAAAGTTCAGGAAGTGATGCACCTGGTGAAGAAGCACAAGATTCTGATAAAGTAGATGATGATGCATCATAGAGTGAATATCAGCATCTGATACTTAGTGAAGATAAGTTTTTTTAGATAGTTGCCAGCTGGCAACTTGTGCCATTTTGTAAGGTTGACATAGTCAAAGGAAATATTGACCGTAGATATACATGGACAAATCAAGATCGTTGATCTTTTTGTAACGGATTCCTCACCTTATTCTATAAAAGGTGCAGGAATGCCTCATTTCTAACATTTGAAAACTTAATTGAAATCTATCTACTGAAATATTCAGGGCTCATTTCAAAGATTTACTATGAATTGTAATCAAAACAGTCTTCTCATTCACTAAGTGCATCACCTCAGATAGTAGGTTTCATTTTCATGCAATCCTTCTTACCCTTTTCTCTACAAAGGCATTAGTACAAGCAGTTATAGGTGGAGTATCAAGAAGAAGCCAGCCTTCTCTAGATGTTCTTTCCATCATAGGTGACCCACAATCCTGGAAAGATCCCATGTTTCTCCAGAATGCTAAGTTCTGTAACTTAGCAAGGGTGCAATTTTGAGAGAATAGTTTTTGGAACGCCTGGTGGGACTATGAACTGATTCTCAGTCAATTTTATACTTTTTGTTACTGCTATTTGGTGTGTACAGTAATAGTTTTAGCCTTTTGGAGGCATTTTCTTTACACACCTAGCGGCTCCGGAAAGATTATTTGTTGGTTTCAAACAGACAAGTGCTAACATGTTCTATAACCCATCATCTCATGAAATGTTGCCCCTACACCTCCTTGCTATCTATATCAAACTGAACCAACAACTGGTTTTAGTCAAAATACCTTAGCTATAAAAGGTTATCAACAAATTCCATATTTCTACCACCCACCCACCCTTGTACAGCCATCTTGGTAGCCTTATCCTAATCAACTTCAAAATGATGAACAAGTAGAGATTGCTAATATAAAAAGCTTATTGCTGACTGGACCAAGCAGCTAAATGACATAAAGAGGTAGCAAGAATATGCTTTACAATAGGAGGAGTTGGCTTACAATGCCCATCTTCATGAACAACAATTGGTAAACACAAGTATGAGGAAGAGCTTACAAGGAAGGTGCTCACAAAAGAAGAGGAGAAAAAGCTCTTGGTTGCCCAAGCACAAAGGCTAGAAGCCCTATCAGCTTCCTGTACTCCTAGCTTTAGGAAACACCTATAGAAGAGGCATCTCCCAAGATTTGTATTCCAAGCTTCATGCAAAGAAGCCGTTTGGATCTTCAAGTAAGTCTCCTTGTTTTGAAATTCCAAGTTTTAAAAATATTCACCTCATACAAAAGCCTATATTTGCACAAGATTAGTCTACCATTCCTCAAGAGCAGCCTTTTCCAAATCCTTTTTACCCTCAAGAAGCTCAACAAGCTATTCCAAATCTCATACCAAATCAGCCTTCTTGTCCTAGCACCATGTTTAGGGTAAAATTGGATTTGTTGATCTTTTATGGTCTAGATGTTAAAATCCCCCTTTCACCCTAAGATTGAAGGATCTAGAATTGAGTGGCGAGCACTATCATACCCTAGGTCACTTGCAAATGAGGGGAAGCTTGGATTAGGGAATTAATTATCAAATTTTCCTTCTCCTATGCTCAATTGACCCTTAAAACTCTAATTATGCAAATACAACAACAAATTAATGAATTATGGAAAAAGCTCTCGCAGACAGGAGTAAAATGCCAAATTACAGAATACATGTTTTCAGGGTTCCGAAGTGGAACAGTCAGGGACATTGGTGCGGGCACCCAAGTCCAAGGTACCTACTTTTTTGGGGAATCTGGACCTCCTTCAGACACTGATCAGCCATGTAACTTTTGTTTTGTAAAATCTGTCTGCGGAGGACACTAGAGCGAGCGCCCTAGTCCTGAAAGTGCTCCTTTGTCTGACTTTTCTTCAAATCCTGAATCACTGATGTCTTCCCAGCCTTCCTATAACTCCACTTTTTTTGGATACGACGCCTATAACCTACAATCACAAGACTTGGTTTGGGGGTTGTGGTGTTTAGAGGTTTTCCTCAGTCAAACCCTAGAGGACACTTAAGTCTCTGAACACTGTTGTCAGATAAAGAGGGCATGCCCTTGTGAGGCAGAGGCCAAAAACCAAAGGAATCAATGATAAAAACACAATGATATGTCACCTTGTAGTGAAGCTTTCATGGAGGAAGATAATCTTCATGCCATGAAGGAATTGATGCTCAGATCTGCAAATATCAACACACAAAACACACAAGTCTGCTCTTGCAACACAATAGAAAGCCTTGAATCACCTTGAGAACATAATAGCTTGCTAGTAATCATCTAGTTTACAAATGAATGCCTACACATGCTAATATATGCACATACAAGCACTCTCGCCAAGATATTTGAAATTCAAACTTACCGTGTCGACAAAGGGACCTAATAATGGTCACTAACCAACACCCAAAAATTAGGGCTGCCATAAAATAGGGTAGGACTAGGGCGCGGGTGCCCAAGTCCTCCCTCTATTTTAGGTAGGGTACAGCTCAAGGGGTCCTCCTAGGTCCTATTTTCCATGGGACTTAGGTCTCATTCCATCAAGATATTAAAATATGAACTAAAATGTCCTAAATGCACTCTAAAAACCTGGGACCTAAACCTTATGAGGGAAAAGCCCCCAAGGGGACATTTTTTGACATTAGATCTAGCCCCCACTTTAATGTATGTATGAACACGAGGCCCATACATGCATTAAAGTAAAGTCACAAACACATCAAACACACCAAGCACAGAGAAGACACACCAATCACATAGAAGACCGTAACAGGCACATAAAACACAGAGAAGACAGTTACAGTCACGCAAAACACAGAGTAGATAGTTAATGCATAGAAGACACATTAATGCATGGGAGACAGAAATGATATCTTTTCTTTTCTTTTTCTCATATATATGAAATGTAAATGCAAATATTAGAAAGTAAACAAACCTCCCATAATACACAATGCACCACTTAAGGGCGCAAGTCTCTGTATATGGGGCAACACACACGCAAGACACGCAAAACCTCCCAAAATGCATGAAGCACTCCCCGAGAGTGCTGGTCACTACATATGGGGCAAAAAACACTCCATACAAAACAAGCATGCCAAAACACACTCACTTGAAGACACGGAGAAAACACAGTAGACAAGCGATGGTGTGTTCCCTATTTCTAGGCTCATCATCATCTCAAGCACATTACAGGCACACATCGACGATTGGGCTTCACCACAAAAATCACCCAAAACACACTTAAGGGTTGAGTTAGTCACAAAACCACTCCCCGCCTCTACAAAGGACTTTTGAAAATGACAGGATGATGCAATCTGCTCTGAGAAATACACCATCCCTATCTCCACAGAGGGCTTAAGAAAAAGGATATGCTCAATATCCCGCCTCCACAGAGGGCTTACATGATTGATTGATTGATTGCAAACAAACTCAAGATGCACGATGCACTACTCAAGAGCGTAGGTCACTACATCTAAGGTCAAACACATTGCTAACATCTATAACAAACAACTTACCTTATATGCCCCCACCTTAAGGTGGTTGATATCAATTATCGATATCAAGCACATTAAGGTAGGAAGAAAACACACAAGGGAACACTAAATTTCACAAAGCCCATGCCCCCCAGAGGTGATATGTACTTTATGATCGCCAAATGTTCCCACAAACACATCCCTACAAGAAACATGTTAGTGTCTACAACATCATGATAAACAACAACATCAATGCATATGATTAACCACACAAAGAGCGAAGGTTATACAATGAATTTAGAGTTCAAGGATAACTAGGGGCTATATCACAAAGCTCTCTAAATCGTGTACAATCAAGGCTAGATTCAAAGGCAAACAAAGGTGCATAGAGTAGTAGTATTGTTAAGGTTTGTAAATGCGACGGAAACATCATCAAATTCACTATGTGGAAAGCATGAGTGCTTCCACTAGCCAAGCATCGAATAAGATATACAAGCCCATCGTCATATTAGAAACTATAGTCCATTTTTTGATTGCTCTTGAAAGGGACACTAGGTCCGCATCAGTATAAATGTTTGTCATTATCCTCCCACTAGATGGAAACACTAGAGGAAGGGAAACAATAAATAAGAGAGGAGAAACAAGTGTCTTAGGGACAGTCACGTAGGAGGGTGCCCCCAAGTCACCAACCACGATGCTATGTCTGTAAGACACAACACACAACCATGAAATTAGAGAGAGAAAGGCAATATAGAAGAATGATTATACAAATAGAAGAAGGCCACAATAGAGGTGATCTCCTGGTATCCTAAACCTTATGGGAGAATCCGAGGTCATCCCAAGAGGCCTAAACAACACATAACACATCACGAGGGAAGCACATCACAAGAGAGATAAAGGGTTGGAGATACTTACCTGTAGGGCCCCTGCCAGGCAAGAAATTGTCTATAAGCAAATCATCATCGTCATCATCCCATTCCCTAATGATGGAGGATAGTGGGACATAAAGTACCATAGCCAAGTTCATATCTTGTTCATCATGTTGTTCATCATTAGGATCATCTTTGTTTGATTGAATGTTGGGATCAATGTTTTCTTGTTGAGAGGCAAGGTTTATGGCATAAGCTTGTCTTATTTTTCTTATTTCTCTTGCTTTTCTATTTTGTTTTGTTTTACCACTTATATTTTGTAAGATAAGGCTATCCTCTTTCATAGGCTTGTGCAATATAGAAGATGAAGCATCAAGATCAAACCTCATTTGTTGCGGTGGAACACTTTGTTGTTGACAATGACCTCCCGATCCTTGTAAGGATTTTGGGGGAGGAACCTCAGCATAGGGACCTTATCCTTTCGGTCTAAAGTTCTCTTCGCATGCGGGTTGTTTCTCTTTTGTCATTTCTTGTGTAGGATGACTAGGTATTTCAATTTTATCCCAGAAGTAATTCAACTTGTAATGTTTTTCCTGAACCAAAGGTTTATACTTGTTTTGAGGGATGGTGATTATATGACCATCCAGAGTGAATTTCAGACAATGGTGTATTGTTGAAGGGATAGCTTTCATTTCTTTTATCCACGGATGTCCCAATTTAATGCAAAAGAGGTTAGAAATGGGTACAACATCAAACCATTGTTTGACATGTTTTCTAGATAATGTTACTAACAAAGATATCTTACCCAAAGGCTTGATAAAGGTTCCCTTATGCGTCTTAATCATCATGCTTGAGAGATCATAAGAACCTTGCATTAGTTGATGTGAAAAGAGGAAATCCTTAGTGGCAATATTAGTCATGCAATTAGGATCGATAAGAGTTCCATTCACAGGGTTTCCCATTATTTTCATAGTAATGTAAAGAGGTCCTTCTCTTTCTCCAATTGTTCTATCATGAGGAGTAAAGACAATTTCAAGTTTAGGAACCTTTCTTTTCATGTAAGGTCTAGGAGGGAACCTATTGTTGCTATTATGATTAGAGGCCATGCTTTTATGCTCAAACTAATGCCAAATCAGATTTTAAAATCTTTTCAAAATTGGTGCAAAAGGTAAGAGCAAAAGTAGCCAAAAATGCTTGATTTTTTGATACCTTTCAATGCAAATGAATAACACAAAAAGATGCTGTAAGGATTTCAGTCAAGGAAAAAAAGTTATATGATATCAGTCCAAAAAAGCAATATAATCACTCTCAACACACCCTTGATGCAAATCCAAGATAATGCCAAGTCAAAATATAATGAAAATATGTCAAAATAGGCACTTTTTTCACCAAAATTCAATGCAAAAGAGCAAAAAAAAGGGTGTTGTGAGGAAAATGATGATGGAAAGCAAATAATATCAGAAATAATAGCCTCTGGGTGCTAAAATATCTAACACAACATGCTTATAGCGCCACTTAAGATAAAACCCTAGTGAAAATATAGCAAAATATGTAATTTTTCACGGTTTTTTAATTCCAAGACCTAGCAAAAAGCGTGTTGTAAGGAATTTTAGGAGGTACAGAAAATAATATCAATAATATCAATCACCTCAATCCATGAAATTAATCACAACACACTTGGAGTACAAACTAGGTCAAACCCTAAGGCCAAAATAGCTAAAATGTGTAGTTTTTCACCGATTTTTCACTACAAGAGCCTGTTAAAAGGGTGTTGTGAAGATTTTTTATGAGGGGAAAAAAATGATTACCCTAATAACAGAAAATTGATTCAAAAATATCTTTCACAACACACCTATGGTGCAAATTTACAAAGTCGATAAGGCCAATTTTAGTGAAAATTGTTGTTTTCAAAGCCCTAGGTTTGAGATTTTGGAACAAAATGCTATGTGAATGATTTGAAGTCTGATTTTTTATGGAAATTACATATTCTTAGATCTAAAAATGATTTTCAAGCTTAATTATGCAAAATTCCCATGTAAATTTAATGAAAATGCACCAAAGTTGCTAGTTTTTGTTGAAATTTTCAATGCAAAAATGCATATAATTTAAATTTAAATTCAAATTCACACTAAAATGCAAGACTACAGACAAATGCAAATTTGAATGAGCTTCTAAAATTAGTAGAAAAATATGATAAAAGATTTTGCCTACAAACCCTAGATTTTGGAATTACTAGGTTATCTAAAAATTGTCAAAATTTCCACAAAACCCTAGCAATTAAATGATGAAAATGCAAAGCAAGATTTTGATTTTTTGTATTTTTCTGTATTTTATATCAGATCTGATGCAAAAATCATGAATTAGGAAAATTTAGGAAGAATTGACACAATTTAGTAAGCCACATAATGCAATTTTTTTATATTTTTCAATTTTTTGAAATTTTTTGAAATTTTCTCAATGCAATAAATTAAATGACCAAATGAATGAATGAAATCACACCAAATATGAAGACAAACACTCAGAAAGTTGCAATTTAATTTCAAAGACATAGGTTCACCAAAATGTTTAGGGTAAAATTGGATTTGTTGATCTTTTGTGGTCTTGATGTTAAAATCCTCCTTTCACCCTAACATTGAAGGATCGAGGGTCGAGTGGCGAGCACTATCATACCCTAGGTCACTTAAAAATGAGGAGAAGCTTGGATTAGGGAATTAATTATCAATTTTTCCTTCTCCTATGCTCAATTGACCCTTAAAACCTTAATTATGCAAATACGACAACAAATTAATGAATTACAAAAAAAGCTCTTGCAGATGGGAGTAAAATGCCAAATTATAGAAACCTATTTTCAAGGTTCCAAAGCAGAACAATTGAGGACACTGGAGTGGGCACCCAAGTCTAAGGTACCTACTTTTTTGGGGAATCTGGACCTCCTTCGAACACTGATCAGCCCTGTAATGTCTATTTTCTGAAATCTATCTATGGAGGACACTGGAGTGAGGGCCCTAGTCCTAAAAGTGCTCCTTTGTTTAACTTTTCTTTAGATCCTGAATCCCTGATGTCTTCCCAGCCTTCCTGTAACTCCACTTTTTTTGGATGTGACACATGTAACCTACAATCACAAGACTTGGTTTGGGGGGTGTGTTTAGAGGTTTTCCTTAGTCAAACCCCAGAGGACACTTAAGTCTTTGAACACCATTTGTCAGATAAAGAGGGCATACCCTTGTGAGGCAGAGGCCAAAAACCAAAGGAATCAATGATAAAAACACAATGATATGTCACCTTGTAGTGAAGCTTTCATGGAGGAAGATGCTCTTCATGCCATGAAAGAATTGATGCTTAGATCTACAAATATCAAGACACAAAACACACAAGTCTACTCTTGCAACACAATAGAAAGCCTTGAATCACCTTGAGAACACAATAGCTTTCTAGTAATCATCTAGTTTACAAATGAATGCCTACACATGCTTATATATGCACCTACAAGCACTCCTTCCAAGATATTTGAAATTCAAACTTACCGTGTCAGCAAAGGGACCTAATAATGGTCACTAACCGACACCTAGAAATTGGGGCTACCCTAAAATAGGGTAGGACTAGGGCACGAGTGCCCAAGTCCTCCCCCCTATTTTAGGTAGGGTACATCTCAAGGGGTCCTCTTAGGTCCTATTTACCATGGGACTTAGGTCTCATTCCATCGAGATGTTAAAATATGAACTAAAATGTCCTAAATGCACTCTAAAGACCTGGGAGCTAAACCTTATGAGGGAAAAGCCCCCAAGGGGACATTTTTCGACGTTACACACCATTTGCCTTTATGAAGGAGGACCTAGTGTCTATCAACATTGTTGGTTTAGTGGACAAAATAATGAGTTTTCTGAGATAAATGAAGAACTTGTTGTTCATGAACCTATATGTGATAAAAAAAAAGGAAAAATTAGGCATCTTGCAACAAGAAAATGTGCATGATCAGCTGAGACAGTATATTGAAAAGAAGGTAAGAGGTGTTGAGCATTAATTTTTGACCAATTTTTTTGATGGGCTTCCATTTTTGTTGAAGATGAGGAAGATGTATCAATGCCTATGTCAACAAATCAGTTGGAAAAACAAGAAGTGGATGATGAAGAGGAAAAGTCTACTCTTTGGTTCGATGAGATACCTTCTTTTGTTGAACAAAATGAAGAAAGCATGATTATACCAACAATAGCAACAGGTTTGGGATAGCAAGAAGATGCAAATAATTTTGATAGGGTGATGGTCTATCAAGAGCAAAATGAGAGCAACCTTGTTTTGGAAGATGGAAAGGTTGATGTGCATGAGTTTAACTATAAGGAAGAACAAAATATCATCTCTAAATTTTTGCTTCAAGTACAAGATTTTAATATTTCTAAAAGTTTTCAAAAGAGCAGTTATAAAGTTGAGATTAGTCCTCCTCCATTAGAATCTCATGAAGAGTGTGAGGAAGATTCATTTTGGGATGACTTTGAAGTTTTTATCTCCAAATTGGATGACAAAAAATTAGACTTGCTGGAAGAAGTTGTCAATCATGATAAATCAAAACAACAAGTTTGAACAAGAGTTGGAGCAATAGGAAGAAGTAAACAAACATGAGCAACACATTCATGTTTTGTTTCCTCAAGAGGGCTGCTACAAAAAAGATCAGTTTGAAGATAACATTCAGCTATCTTTCTCATGATCAAAAGGTGAAACAACATCTTTGGAGGAGGGAAGTCTTGAGCAGTAGAAGCAACCTATAGAAGAGGTTATAATTCAAAAGGAATCACTAGAAATGGGGCATTCTAATCAACAAGATGAGGAATCAATAGTACATGAGCAAGAAGCCAGCAAAGAGATATTGAGGTCCATCAGTTCAAACGAATGTCCTATCAGACATCTAGCTCAGATCAAGCCTAACAAGGTGTTATCAGGCATGCTCGCACCTGAGGTGAAGATTGAAAATGAGAAGCAGTAGGTTAAATCTACCTATATACCTTAGAACAACAGCAAGCTTGATCAAAATCATGAGGTAGGTGGACTTGTTTTCTTTCTCCAAATCGCATTTTAGCAGTTGGTTATACTTTTGTCAATTATCCACCTTTTTGAGGCTTCTCATGAGCATGTGAGATATTGTAAATTGTTGAGGATGGGAAGCTATTTCAAAGAACCAGTAATTGGTCATGTTTGAGCACCACCTCTGCTGGTTAGATGTAGGGTAGATGCATTTTTCTTTCCTCCAAGTGCATTTTTGCACAGTTAGTTAGTTGGTTCTAGGTTTCTATTAGGTAGAGAAGGGTTTTTCAAGGTACCATGCTTTTTTCAGATGAGTTACTGCAATATACAAGACTATTTTCAAGATTTGTCAGTTTTCCAAGTGACTCTGTGCCCAATGGATAAGCTTCAGGCAACTGGTTAAGATGTTTAGCAGGAAAACATATAGCAGATGTCACCAAAAATGTTACCTAATTTAGCTTTCAACTCAATTAGTTTGAAACTGAGATAGTGTTTGCAGAAAGAGATAAAGGTGCACATTAGTTTCTGCTTTTAAAAGTTACATTCATATGCCAGAGATTTTATCTAATAAACTATAGTTTAGTTTTGTAAATGAACACAAAAGAAAGATTACATAATCTTTGAATAACTGTTGTCTTTTATTGATAATCATGAATGAATAATGTCCCACACAAGCCGTGGGAATAACTTTTCCAATGCAATATGAAATTAAACTATACAATTGAAGAAAAGGAAAAGCATATAAAAGGAAAAGGTGTCCATCATTGCCTGGGTGGCAAGGATGAACGTTGATCTATCACATCTCTGAACAACTCTTGAATCTTCCAGAAGGTTGCTCCATTGCTCTAGAATGTCTGTAGATGTTGAGAAAGAGTTTGTTAGCACTCAAGACACATTTTCCAATCATATACATTTTAGTATTCAACAAGCATATAATGTACTATCATAAGGCATTGAAGTGATTCTTGCAGTATTATTGAGTCAAGACCAACAAAGTAGGAAATCATCATCATATCCATCATATTCAGAGCTTCATTGTTTTGTCTACTATGTTTGTTCACTATGTAGGTATAGGTGAAGTTTTAATTGCCAGATCATCTGTATTTGATATCATAGCATGTGGAGTGAAATGGGCTCCCATAAGTGTTGAGCCCAGCATGCTACTCTCATGCTATAACGAGGGATGAGAATGGAATAAAACATTATGAGTTCAACTCTAACAAGCATCCATCACCAACAATAGTGAGTTGATGAATATCACTATTGTAAATGATAAATGCTTGCTAAAGTAGAACTCATAAGAAGGAGGTAGTGATCTTATGCACAGAACCAATCACAAGAATGTTTCAGGGGCTTAACTATATTATGGCCTGACAGTGCTAATTAGAGCAATGACATCACCCTCAAAGGTTGATGTACATGAGTTTTTCCTGACGAGGAAGACCAAGAAAAGTAGAAAACATAGAAATGTCTTGATAAAGGTATGGTCATATACAAGCTGGGATAGCAAATAGCGAAACAGTAGTCATATCTACAAATGACTAGTAGCAGCCTATCCATAGAAGCAGACCTCAAACAAAGCAGAGGTAAGGGGCTTTCACACAAGGGTTATCTTAAAGTTGTGAAGATCATCATACTACTGATAAGGCTCCAACATAAAGGTTCAATGGAGATAAAATATATTGGACCTACCTGGTGATTTTAGTATGAAAAGGGATAGCCAAAACATCTATCCTTTACATGCATTCATCATAGTTTTCTTGCAAAAGTTATTTGATAGTCTAGAGATCATATATGTGGTGTTTTTGTCTTGAAATTTTATCTGTAAGCATTGGACAGTGTAGGCATAATAGTTCATTATTAATGGAACAGACAAAATAAAAGGAAACAACAAGCAAAACTGTGATTAAAGTATAGTAGTCAAACATGATTGTAACACAGTTAGCAGAAGTCCAAGACATAGTCAAGAAACCAAATAGTGAACAATGCCATGAAGACAGTCTCATATAGAAAATAGTCAAAGCAGTCATCTCAAGTCTCCTGAAAGGATAGTCAGCATCAAGAAAGAAAGTCCTGAGATGGTAGTCCTAATATGAAGAGCAATTAAAAAAGCTTAAGGGGACTGTATACGAAGGACAGTGATGTTTATTTTGATCAAAACCCTTTTCAATGCATTTAGACCTTGTAAAGGAATTGTAAATAAACAATGAAAAGTCACAAGAGCAATGAAACCCAACTTGTGTGTTAGGGCTAACATTGTAAAAGTCAGTCTCAGTGAGCATGAAAGTGCATGTGAAGTTTTAAAGGAACTTGATGGAGATACAAGAGACAGAGGTTTGCATGAGATCTTTAGGGTTTGATAGAGATATATCATTAGAGCATAAAGAGTACCAGTGAACTACAGAAAGGTAATTGTTCATATCACATGTGTATATGCACTGTTCAAATGTTATCATTAAGCAAAGATTCTTTTGAAATGAAGAGTTATAGCACATATTCATCATGGGATGAGCAAAGTATGTACAAGATGAATAGATCAAAATGACACCTTCATCAAGTTAAAACATGCTAATGAGTTGTATACAGTGTTATTTTGGATCAGCAAGATAAGAGGATGCAATAGGTGCAACAAGGTGCATATGTGTTTCATTTATACATGAGGTATATTACAGTTTCATGTTATAAACTGTCAAAAGAAACTTTTATTTGGGGCAATATAATCACATCAATTTACTACAAGAGATGTAATTATGGCATCATGTAAGTATGGATTCATATACAAAGAGTATGGGTATAAGATATACAAATGAGGATTGTGTCTTTTGCATTATACATTTGAGATAGTAAAGTCAAACAGTTGTAAAGATTTTGTCAAATACTCAACAATGCTTCAAGTCATCAGCTTTAACTTCTTCCATAAAAGGGATCTTAAAGTGTATATTGTTAGCAAGAGACATTATGTGGCTTCTTGATTGTTGTCATTGATGGCTACAAAGTCCATCCCACACATCTGCAGCACATGGTATATCTATACCAGAAGTCAGATTGAAGAGTATTTTGGTCTGGTGAGCAAGAACAGAGCATGCAACAAGGTCTGACAATTAGGTCCAAATTTCCTAGAGGATGTATCTCAAAAAAGTATGGACTTGGGGAAGTCAAGAGGAGTACCATTACTGCTACATTCCAAAGATTGAGCCTCCAGTGTTGAAAGAATGAAAAGATATGAGCATCTAAGTGTTGGTTTCCTGACAGGCAGTGTAGACTAAGGAAGAACTAACCGGTAGAGCATCAGACCTTAACCCGGATGAGAAATTGATGGTGATCAAGCTACTTAAGGGATCATTCATGGTTGACTGACATGATTGATGACTTCTATAACTATCTCTTTGATACGCATCACTTAGTAAGCATGGATTTAGCCGACAGACCAGAGTTTGGGAAAATCTTGAGTATTCCATATGTCGACTAGAATGATGTTGAAATCCTTGGTGCGGATATATATACCAAATGGATTTTGATGTGAAGGTGTGTGGTGTGTGTGATAGTGTGTGAAGAAAAGAAGAGAGTGGTGTGGAAATAGCTATACAAGTACAGTATGTGACAGAACAACAGCCCTAAGCAGAGGAAGAATGAAGTGCAACAAATCAGTATATTGAGCCTAACCAGAACTGAACCTCAGCATATGTGGATGCCTCTAATTAGTTCAAACACCTAGTTACTTTCTATATACCTTGTAGACAGTGAGTCTCTTGTAGGCAGTAAGCCTCTTGTGAGTAGTGTGCTCGGGCAATGAGCCCTAATTGGCAAGTGCCATTTTGTACTTCTTATTCTTTTAACAGAGAATACAATCTTGGGTTAGTCACCGCATGGTTTTTCCCTTAACAGGGTTTTCCACATCAAAATCATTGTGTTAGGTGTGTTGATTTTATTTCTGCTCTCATGGTTATGTATGCTTATATGTTTTGATGCTGCACTAATTGTTAAAGAAGAACAGAAATTTAAAATATTTAAGATAACTGATTCACCCCCCTCTCAGTTATCTACCTTATGTCCAACAATTGGTATCTGAGCCAAGTTCCTCCAAACAGAGTCTAACAGCTTGACGAAGATCTGGGAATCTCAATGGATGTGTATGGTATGAGGCAACAACTTCAGTTTGCCCTAGATAATCTTGAGAAATCTCACTCTAAAGTCAATAACCTGAGGGAAAGATCAAACAGGCTGATGACTTCATAAATGAACTAAAAGAAAAACTAAGTATCTCTGTGAAAAAGAGAAAGGAACTTCTTCAACAATTAGTGAGTCAAAGTGAAGCCAATGATACTAATGAAGATCTGAATGAGAAAAACAAGCTATGTGAGAAGCTATCAAAAGAGGTCATTATGGTAAGACATGAAATGGAATCAGGGGTTATGAAATTCACCCAAGAAATTGAAGAGAAAAGAAAAATTGAAGATAATCTAAAACAATCTCTCAAGGAGAAGTCAGAAGACTGTCACAAAATGGATAGAATAATCAGGCATACGGAATCTGATCTTGAAGAAGCTAGATATAATGAAGAACAACTTGAGAATCAGATAGACACTCTTAAAAGGGATCTTCAAATAGCAAATGAATACAAAGAAAAATTCAAGATAAGCTCTACTCAACTTGAAGTTCTTCTTGAAAGCCAAAAGAGGGTAGATGACAAGCATGGCTTGGGATATGAGAAAGGTGAAAGCTCTGGATCAGGAAATCCAAGGTATAGGCCTAGAAGACCTCTGATAAAGCAACCAAATGCTCAAAGATATCCATTCTTCAATGGCTACTACTATTATTACAATTCATAAAGCAAATTAGTATAGAAGAAGAATGAATCAGACTAATTCACCCTTCTCCGGACAGTGTTTTAACTGGAAAAGGTATGGTCACAAATCTCATGAATGTAGAAATATGCAAATTAACAATTCATTCAATGGTAGATGCTTTGCATGTAATAGAAAGGGACATATGGCTAATCAATGCAGATCAAGTGGCTATCAATCAAATATACAAAGAAATATAGCTTGCGATAATTGTAATAGATTCGGTCATATTGCCAAATTCTGTAGAAGAAAGAATCAGGATAAAAGGGGTTCGGTGCATCATAATCAAAATCAAGACAAAGGAAAAGGAAAAGTGAATGTGGATGAAGTTCAAAGAGAAATGAACAAGATTTGGATGAAGAGAAGTACAAAAAATGTTGGGGATGGATCTGCACCAGAATCTGGTGCTGATATTCCTTCCAGAAACTAAATAGATGAGCTCTGGCTCAGGGGGAGTCACAAAAGAAAACAATTTCCCCCAGCCTGTCAATTGGTGCCTAAAATTGGCACATGGAGTGTTGTGGATTGAAGATTTCTCAAAGAGATATCTAAATAACCATTGGTAAAAATATAAAAGATCCACAAGGAGTTTTGAAGAGGTTAATCATCCAAGATTGGTCCAGTTTAACAGTCATCTGGTAAAAGCAGGATCTTCGTAGTTAGATCTGATATGATTCAAAACTATAATATCTTGATCTATAGATAAATGGAATGATTGGAGAAAGGAAGATAGATTTTCAATTATCACCAAGAATAATTCTAAGTGCATCTTAGTGATTCGGAAGGATCTCTCTTAGAACAAGGTTAGAACAAGGGAACCAGAATGACTTAAGGTGTGCATTTATTGCAATATGAATTTAGGGTTTGCATATAAATATAAGGGTTCTTTTGTTCATCATTTGCACATTTGCATTTGAGAAGAATAAAGAAAGAGCTCTACAACAAGATTACTTCAACCCTCTCAAGATCAACCACAGAATTTGATTCAACCAGTGATCTTTTCGGCTCTTATCGTGAACCCTAGAAGCATAAAAAGGTATTTCCGCTCTTGAATATCTCTCTCTGAATCTTTTGAAAGATGGCTACTCCAAATGTTGTTAAGATCACTGATAGGCCACGCCCTAAGTTTAAGAAACATCCTTACAAATCCCTAGAAGTTGATCCCCTAGGCGCATTCTCTAGCATTCCGCATGGGGTTCTGCACGTAGAAGATGTTAGGGTATACATTCATGCCAACATTGAGGAATTTGGGGAATCCAAGATGATGGATATCTATCACAAGCAATTAATAGATGAAACATTTGAACTTAAACCCCAATACAAGGCCATCTGGGATAAGCATTTTGGACATTACATCCACTTCCCCTGTTTTGCAGAAGATGAATGGGTCCGGTATGTTCTTAGTAGAATACATGATAACTTCATGTGGTTGTTGAAGCCCTTCAAAATAACAAAGGATGCAATTAGGGCAGTAACTGGCTTGCACTCATCCGGTGGGTTGCCTACTCTAAAATTCGTCAAGAATCAAACAGTAAGTGAGGCTACCCAATCAAAGTTTGATAAAAGAGCAATGACAATAGAAGACATCATAGATCCAGATATCAAATTTGCCTCTATGATAATTGGTTACAAAATCTATCACTCCAGCAGAGAGAATTCTGTATCCAGAACAACAATATACACTACTTATCAGATGCTAAGGGAAAATGCTAATTATGATCTTTGTGAGCTTCTCCTAACCAACTGTTAGAGAATTTATAGAAAATAAAGAAGGATAAGAAGAATTCATTTAAGTATGGTGGCTTGATGCTATGTCTATTCTTCTACTATATGAATGAGCTACCCAGATCCAATGGTTGGGTATGGCAAAATGACAGACTAGTTGCCATACAAATTAGAGATTATATGTATGGGCTTGGTGATGCCAAGGCTCAAAGTACAGCACTCTGGGGATACTTCAAAAACTTCCAAAGTATGATGCAGGCTAGAGAAAGAATTCCACAAACAATAGTTGAAAAATACAAAGATACAGTGTGCTTCATGGTAGACATTGATCAATGCCTAATGGAGGTAGTAGAACCCAAAACAGTCTGGATTATGCCAATGGGCCATGAGGTAGATGAGAAAATCCTTGAACTGCATATCCAACACCTACTGAGTTAGCCTAAGGACCCTGAGGTAGAAAGGTTTGGAACATTTCAAGAACTGAGTGTAAAAATTCATGTTGAGCTAAGGCAACCGAAGATGAAAAGAAAAGTGAGAAAAGAAGTAGAGGAAGTTGCCAAAAGATATGGCATTTCAAAAGAGGCAGTTGATGCAAATAGAGAGAATGTAGAAAGAGCAGAGAAAGAAAGACAAAAAGCAGAAAAAGAAAGTCATCCAGTGCAAGCCCCCTCCCGAACTAGATCCTTCAAGAGCTCTACACCTGCTACTTTTAAAAGCTCAAAACCGGAAGCCAAGTCATCCGGTAAGGGAGAAAAGAGAACAAAGACAAAGGCCACAAGGTCGTACATAAGTCAAAAGGATGATGAAGAGATAGAGACTGATGAGGAGGTCAAGAAAATGAAGAAGAAAAAGAAAACATCCATGGAATCCTCTGCCGGTCAACATAAAGAAGAAAAGACAAAAAAATTTGTTGAAAGGCCTACTCTTTCTGTTGATGATGTCTTCAAGGCAGTCACTGTAGATGGGAATCTGTAGCCCATGACAGAATTTTATGATGAGTATAATGACATTGACAAAAGAATTTTGGAGGAAGCCACAGTCAAGTATTTGAATATCTATAATAAAGACTTCATTGAAATCATCTCACTAATTCCCAAAAGCCTAGAGCAAGTACTTGAAATGAGAAAAGAAAATGCTAAAGCAAAGGACCTTGAGATTTTGAAACATATAGCTATTCAGCTTTATCCTTCCATTACTCCAAAACAAATGAATATGATCTTCAAGGACTACAAGGATGAGTTCTGGAGCAAAGCCAGAATGAACAAACTTATGCTTAGAGAGATAGATCAAATAGCAAAATAGATAGAAGACATCCTCTGGAATGCATTTAAAAGATTCAATCTTCCTATTATAGAGGACATAAGTGATGAACCTTCTACCATGGATGTCGAAGGATTAAGTAGATCAAAGGAAGATTCTACTGAGAAAATTGCAGAAGAGTCAAAGGAGATAGGTGAGGAGAGGACTAAGAACTTCGATTCCTCTGTTCTGGAAGAGGAAGTCCATGAAGAAGTAAACATCTCTCTTCCGGATCCCCCAGCAGACTCCAGAACTAAAGGAGAAGAAAGAAAAGAAGAAGAAATTAGTCAAGGAGAAGAGGTAAAGGGAAGAGAAGAAGATCAAACAGATAAGATCTTGGATGACAGTTTTGAGGTGGGAAAAGAAAAGAAGACTCTGTCTCTAGCAAGAGACACTGCTAAGGTAGTAAAGAGCTTCTTGAACAAAGAAATGTTAGAGACAGATGAACCAGAATTATTTCAAGGACCACTCAATTTTGACTCCCTCTCTCCAGTCCAGACAATGAAGGTAGCATCTTTTGCTCAAGCTAAAGCAAAAGAGAAGCTTCTGAAGTCTCACATGGAAGACTGTGAGCTGATAGAGATTGCATCTGATGTGTTGGAGAAGATCATGCCATCCTTCTAGAAGGATCCTTTGGCCTCTTCATCTGGTAACTTGAAATCTCTTGTTAATTCTTTAGAGAAATTAGTAGAAGAGAAAGTCTGGAAAGAGTTTTTGGGAAAGAGATTCTCTGAAGTACAGGGACTTATAACAAATGATAGGAGAAATTTGGATATGGGGATAAAGAGCCTAGAAAATGCTCTTAAATATGGTGGAGATTTATACAAATTTTGTCTATCTTGGTCCACAATGACAGCAGACATTGCCAAAAAGGTGGAAGAACAAGAGAGTAAACTGTCAAGTTTATCTCAAAATTTTGATCCTCTCACCTCACTCATAATAAATCAAGAGTGTCATACTATTATCACTATTAATGAAATAAAGAGGCTTGAAAAGGAGAAGAAGAATAGAATAAGCAGGCTAAGTGAACTAAGAGGGATAATTATCCCTAAGTTAGACGTAATGCATGAGGCCCTAACTGATGCTCAAACCACAGCCCAGACCAGTGATCTGATAGACTTAAAAAGGGTAGAAGCTTTTGTATTTTTGATAAGTGGTCACATCTCAAATTTGGACAGGATGAAGCAGAGTTGGGCAACAGAATTTGTCCAGTTGAAAACCACTTTTGCAGATATACTTAAGTATATGTAAGTATAACATGTATATATACTTATGCGGCTATGTACAGGTTGATTTTTGCAAATTTTGGTGTGCAGATTTCACCCTTTGCCATTGATGTCAAAGGGGGAGTGGGGAGTAGTGAAAAATGTGGAATCCAGCTAAGGGGAAGCTCCAATAAAAGTGTACATAAGACAGAGTATCAGCAAAGGGGGAGTTTGCTACGACACTTAGTCATTTTTCACTAAGTGTTGCCATCAATGCCAAAGGGGGAGATTGTTGGCAAGAGACACTGTGTGGCTTCTTGATTGTTGTCATTGATGGCAATAAAGTCCATCCCACACATCCGTAGCACATGGCATGTCTATACTGGAAGTCAGATTGAAGAGTATTTTGGTCCGGTGAGCAAGAACAAAGCATGCAGCAAGGTCCAACAATTAGGTCCAAATTTCCCAAAGGATGTATCTCAGCAAAGTGTAGACTTGAGGAAGTCAAGAGGAGTACCATTACTACTACATTCCAGAGATTGAGCCTCCGGTGTTGAAAGAATGAAAAGATATGAGCATCTAAGTGTTGGGTTCCTAACATGCAATGTAGACTAAGGAAGAACTAACTGGCAGAGCATCAAACCTTAACCCGGATGAGAAATTGATGGTGATCAAGCTACTTAAGGGATCATTCATGGTTGGCTGACATGATTGATGACTTCTATAACTATCTCTTTGATATGCATCACTTAGTAAGCATGGATTCAGCTGACAGACCAGAGTTTGGGAAAATCTTGAGTATTCCAGATGCCGACTAGAATGATGTTGAAATCCTTGGTGTGGATATATATACCAGATGGATTTCAATGTGAATGTGTGTGGTGTGTGATAGTGTGCGAAGAAAAGTAGAGAGTAGTGTGGAAGAAGCTATACAAGTACAGTATGTGACAGAACAACAGCACTAAGCAGAGGAAGAATGAAGTGCAGCAGATCAGTAAATTAAGCCTAACCAGAACTGAACCTCAACATATATGGATGCCTTTGATCAGTTCAAACACCTAGTTACTTTCTATATACCTTGTAGACAGCGAGTCTCTTGTAGGCAGTGAGCCTCTTGTGAGTAGTGTGCTCGGGCAGTAAGCCCTAATTAGCAAGTGCCATTTTGTACTTCTTATTCTTTTAACAAAGAATACAATCTTGGGTTAGTCACCCCATGATTTTTCCCTTAATAGGGTTTTCCACATCAAAATCATTGTGTTATGTGTGTTGATTTTATTTCTGCTCTCATGGTTATGTATGCTTATATGTTTTGATGTTGCACTAATTGTTAAAGAAGAATAGAAAGTTAAAATATTTAAGATAACTTATTCACCCCCCCTCTCAGTTATCTACCTTATTTCCAACATATATATCATGAAGCTACATAAGGAAGAATCCATGGTATGCAAGTGAATAAAATACCATATGAAGAGATTTATACACAAGTTGCAAATGTTTATTTTCATCTACAGAAGTAAAGGAAACAAATGATAAGTTACAACTATTACAGAGTGCAATAAGAACAACAGAAATGAGTTGTAATCTGGTGCAAAGATGATGTGTTTACTTCATAAAATATTGAATCCTTGTTCCTTTGCATAATTAGGTATGAAACATTCAAGTTAACAGGTGAAAACACTCAGAAAATGTGTAATGTACCAAATATCGAGCGGCCAAAGCAAGTTTTTTTTCTTCATTTTCCAAACAATGAAGTTAAACCCATTTGGGGTTTTGAGAAAAAAGTTGTAGATACAGAGGAAAATCAAAAGTTTTTGAGCTCATACAAACATAGAATGCTCAAAAATACTATCAAGTCATGTCCTATACAGGAGAAAACACACAGAGATTCATTCATTCCTTCCACAGTAAGCAAAGGAGGTCCATTGTTTTGTTTGAATGAACTTGAATCAAACTTAATTAAGAGGGAGGTGCAAGGTTCGAGAAATGAAATGCTTACCCATTATTTGTTGTTAAAGAAACTCATTCAAAAAGAAACTGCAATGTGGCTTCAAATGCTCGAAGTGGAGGTGTCCATGGCGGCCAAAGAGAGTAGATGTTCACGGAGAATGAAAACACAGGAAAAGATCCATTAAAAAACTAGTTAAAGTCGCGGCCTTAGAGGTCCAAAATTGCCTTCAAATCAAGAAAATGGAGGTCAAAATCTCAGTTTTGATAGTAAAAGCAACTTACCACGCATTTTACACAGAAAATCTACATGGAAACCACTCAGAATCAACAAAAATGGTGCATATTGAACTTTCAAACCCTAGCTCGTGGTGGCCAAGGCACAATAAAGTTTCTAGAAGGAAGGAAATTCAAGAATGATAAGGATACTTAGGGTTCAAATGTTTTAATTTGACCCCCTTATTTGGATTTTTAGACTTTCCATTATTATCACCATGATCCATGACTTAAGTCATTCAACCTAGTCGATTTTGGAGCCCATGAGTTTTCAAACTCATGTGATCGTTTGTTTTAGAATGATAATGTCACTTTATGTGTTTAATTGCATGATTATTGGCAAGAATAATGACATAATTAAATATTAAGGGTAATGTTTCATTGTTACCTTAATATTTAACATGTATTTTAAAAAAAAAAAAGAAAGAACAAATGCTAAATATTAAAATAATCAATAACCTATTATCTTTAATATTCAATCAAAACATTATCCTCCCCTATAATCATGCAATTAAACATATAGACTAAACTGTAATCCTTATGCAAAGTCAAAGTGTAAACATATAGCCTTGTGAGTTTCCATAGACTTAGTTGAGAGCTTGTGAGGGTATCCTAGTATAGTTGTGGTTATGAGTTTTGCGGACTTGAATTGCTTGTTGTCTATTGTGCCTCTTCTCATTACAGTGACAATTAGAGGATGGAGTGGTGTAGTCTCATAGGAGTTGTATGCACGATGGTTGCTTTTGATCTAGTTGGTGCACCTTTGGAGATTTGTTTTGCTATTTTGAGATATCGACCTAGTGTTGGTTAGGAGAATTGATCTTTTGTCGTTATGTTGTGGTTACCATGTGATTGCATGTGCATTGTTATGCTTGATTTATTCTTGTATGTGTCTATGATGGACTATGATTTATGCCTTGTTTGGCATGCATTGAAGGAGTGATTATTTTCCTTACGCTTGGACGTTGTGATTTCATTCTTTTATGCTTTGGCAAGTGTGCCATATGTTACTTGAATGTAATTGGATGGTAGTTGTACCATGTGTTGTTTATATGCATTAGATTGGCAGTTGTGCCATGTGTATTGTGAGCATTGATTGGCATGCTTTAATGAATCTGGGAGTGGTACTGGTGGAGCCCACTCGAATTCTTGATAGACACAATGTTAAGTGAGTAATAGAGATATTTCTTAGTATAACATCTAATAGGACTAATGCTTTGTGGATAGTGCCACATGAAAGAATGTAGAGGAGATCGACCATTCTTTTCTCATTTGTGGACTCAGCTGAGCTACTTTTTATTTGCATAGTTGTGATGCTTTGTTTTCTCAGTGCGATACCTTGATTGTTATAGTGAGATACTATTATTACTTCTGTATGTGTAATAAGACATCTGGATGATATCTCTTCCTAGTGGGGAAGGATGTCACATCTTGACTTTTGATTTCATTTATAATTCAATATATTTGATGGGACTATTATGCATTACCTTATAATTGTTTAATGACGTGTGTAAAGGTGAATTGTCATTATTTTTTTAAATGAATAAATTTCAAAGTTGTTATAATAATGGAGTTATGTTTTCTCAAGCTTCTGCTATGATTTTATGGACTAACCTATTGACAATAATTTGAGTGTGACTAAGTGTAGGAACATGTCGAAGACAAGAACATGGTTGAGGTAGAAGCGTCCTAGCTGCCCAGTAAGAATGGGCATGACAAAAACCTGATGCATGCACACACTCACTTAGTTTCATACATATTGCATCGTTCTTATTGCATTATTGAATGACTTTATTATGCATTCGTTACATAGTTACATAGTCTTGATTGTACTTTTACATTAGATATTGGATATGGTTGACATTTGATGATTAGTTAAATTATTTAATTTCATTTACTAAGTATGCATGAGTTCACCATGTAATCATGCTTTCTTTTTTGTCTTATGATTTAATAAAACTATTAGGTTGATTTCAGATAGATTTATTATTAATTATATATTTTCTAATGAATAAATAGTGTTGGTTAATTATGTGAGCATTATATTATTTCTTTTATTTATTTATTTTGGTAATTAGTTTCTTTTGGAAAAAGAAATAAGTTTAATTATTTTAATTTTTTAATTTGTTTAATTATTGAATGTGCATATCTATTTTAAAGATTTAGAGAATCAATTATTAAATTTATCATATTTGTGAATTAGAAAATTATATTTTCTAATGTTAGTTTTAAGTAGAATGTGCATGAATATGAATAAAAATATTTTAATATTATTTTGTTTTTTTAAAGAATATAATTTATTATATTTTACTTTTTAGGTTTTAGGGAAAAATAAGAAGAGTTATTAAAAGAAAAGAATTAGCTTTTTTTATATTATTCATTCTTCTTTTTGGTTATCAATTTTATTATGCAAATTACAAGAAAATGAAAAATAGGTTATTGAAGTTGAAGGATTTGGAAGTGTTTTTTTTAAGAATTGAAGAATTGTTGTGGTCTCAGAATTGATTGGTTTATCTCTATTGTTTTTACCAAATTGCTACAAAGATTGAGGTATGATTCTTGTCATGAAAGACTGTAGCAAATATTTACTTTGGTTAATAATTGAATATAAGATTTTGTGAAGAAACTGTGATTTATATGCTTCTTGTGCAAAAAAAAAAGATTCACACAAATTATAGTTTCATTGATTTTGAAGATTAGAAAATGATTTTTGTTGAATTGGATTTATTGGGAATTCTTAAAAGTTAGTAGGATGATTTGATAAGTTATTTTATCTGATTATAGTTTTTAGAATATTTAAATATTAATTTCTTGTATAGGAAAAAAAACATAATAGAAAACTTGGGAAGACACTCAAATGAAAAATAGTAATATATCTTAGTATAGACATATCTCTTAAATGGTGATCTGGATATTTCTAATTTTTGGATATATGGTTTTAAAGTAGGGGTTAAACTTTACCTCTTTTTATTGTAATTTTATATTTTATTTTTTATTATTAAAACAAGTTGATTTTTTTTAATTGGTAAATATGTCATGAGGAAAAATAGTTTGTTGTGGCATCAATAAATTTAGTTTTATGAATTGGGTTTCTTACAAATCTTTAGGGAAGGTGTACGACTAAGTTGGTTAAATCATATAAAAAAAATAAGCCTTACCCAGTTTGTAAATTCTGAGATATGTATTAATTAGTGACTGCCTATCTATGCCGCTATTTTTAGCATGATGTTTATATGTGATTATATCATATTTATAAAATTATATTAAAGATTATTATTATGAAAATATTTATTGGGTTTTGTAGATCTCTGTATTATCTTTCCAACATTTTTTTAAAATTAGAAAAATATTGTGTTTTGAGAAAGTTATGTCTGTTTTAGTGAAAACTTTTTTATGCAATATAAATCCTAGTTGCTGGCATGAAAGTCATGTTTGGTTTATGTGTGATCTCCCAACATGGTTCTCTAACTTTGTAAGCATTTTGAAATTGCTATGTGGATACTATTTATGAGGGTGTGAGCATGAGTTGGAAAATTATAGTGTTTCAGACCACATTTAATGTCACTTGTAGTGTTGATGTCCATGCTTAATTTTGTTGTCCTACCATTCTGTCTCCTGTAGCAGCATCTTGATCACATATAGATTTAATTTAACTGACTTATCTATTTATGCCTTCACTTAAATGGTGTTCTTGTTTGACAAACATGAATTTGAATTGTTAGAAAAGATGATTCTCCTTTATTCCTTATTACAAATTTAATCATAACGGTATTATAAATCTGATCTTGCTTGCAAGTATGAATTCACATAATATAGCTTTATTTGTGAAATAATTGTGCATGCAAAGTGGATTATGTATTTAACATATAGATATCTATATAAGTTTTGTCATAAACAAAAACTGGCATCTATTATTATATAACTGAATTCTCTTATCCTTGTTGCATAAATCAAGAAATGGTTAGAAAAATATGAGTATATATAAATGGGTATTTGAAATAAATCATGCGTGAAGCTCATTATTAGAAGTATGATATGTATACATCATATAGATCTTGTACTTTCTTGAAAGTGTATTCACGTTGTTTCTGCAAGAGAGTAATTAGTAACTGTTATTAGACAAATGCATGTGTTACCTGAATTGTTTTGTAAAGAAAATAGTTATATTATTCTATGTGTGATTGGGCTTACCTTCCAAGATAGGGTGTTGAATGTGGGCTAACAGAGAAGGTTGATCCTCTTTTCAAGATTTGACTGTTACTTATAAGTGCTTTGGCCAAAGCCATGTCTTCATTGAAATAGATGAATGTATATGTCTAGCAAATTATATTAATGTTTCTCTGCCACATCTTGTTTGTGAGATATTTGCACATTCTAGTAGAAAGATATGCATTTAGGCATTAGGTTGCACTAGGTTGTCCTTCTTGCCTATTGTTTCCAAGTTGCTAGGCACTTCGTGCAAGGTCTGGTATTCTTTGATGTAGGAAGAATTCTGGAGAAGCGTAATGCTTCCTAGTTGGGCGGAAAAACACCTGAACCATGTTCTTGTCTCTCAGCTTTGCGGAAGACCATGTGGGTTAGTGGTAGCCAGTGACAGTGATTTTATTCATTATCATTTCTTGCATAATTATGATATTTGTACTTTATTATTGTACTAAGTTGATTGTGGCATGAGAGCCAAAGATGTATCATTGTATTTTATATTATTGTGCCAACACCTAGATTGGGCACGTGTATTTGTAAGATGTAAGTTGGTATCTTTACGTATATGGGAGATGTGTCTTTTCATATTTTCTATTATTATTAATGAGATGATTTATTTAATTCTGTGATATAGTTTATGGGAAGCGTACTTTACATTTGGTATCAGAGCGCATGTTGCAACATTGGCAGTTTTGGGGTGTTTGTGTTGCTCAGTTTGTTCAATCATGTGTGGATCCTTGTGTGTTTGTGTGTTGTGAGTAGCATATGCCTTCTTTGTTATGTCTTACTTGCATGTGTGTGGTGAGAAATACATTGATTTTGGGGTTAGATAAACCCTGGTGGTTGCCAAGAAGTTGCTTATGTGTGTTTTCCTTCTTGATGTCCTGGATTCTTGGCATGAACCCTTGTAGTGTGTGTGAGTGCTTGAGTGACCTTTGTAGTGTCATGTTCGTGCTTGTGTGACCACTTTTGATAGTGGAGTTATGGGAACCTTTGTGTGAAAGGACATACCATGTTTGTGAATGTGATTGAACTTGGTTTACTCTTTTAAGAGTTATGCATTAGTATGTGAAAGAGGATGTTTGATCATATGCTTGATATGCGAAGAATATTGTTGTGGTAATGCTAGTTTAAATTTACCTTGCATTGTGCACGTTGTTGTGTGTATGTTTGTTGCAAGAGTAGCATATCCTCATAATGCTTTTCATATTTGTTTATTAATTGGCTTTGTATGGTAATTGGAAATGCTTGCTTGAAATGCATATTGCTTTGTCTTCTTAAGAGCATATCGCTGTGTGTGGATTAATTATGCAGTTGTAAGAAAGATAGTGTTGCATCATATTTCTAGAATTGATCATTTAGGTAATGACTTATGTTCTCAGATTACATTTTTCCCTAGGATTCATGGGGGAACCTAGGGGTAATTATTGCATTGCATTATCTGAAGAGTTAAAGAGAAAAGGGGTTATGAAAATGGTCATTTGCATAGTCTTGGTGATGTTTGAGGTGTTAGAAACATGAGTGAATTAGAAAACCCTGCATCTTGAGTATGTATTAAATATGTTTGTCATCATGTTGTGAAGAAATTTGGTCTCATGTGAATGTTGCATTAATGCATTATCCATATGATTGGTGAATCCTTGTTTGGTAAGAAATGTTAACCATTGCTTGTTGGAGAGATTGATGTGTTGACATATCTTGTTTTGTGAACCTGATTTTATCCTAGCATAATCTTGGTTGCCGAATGTTTGGTAGTGAATGACTGTGTGTGTCTTTGCATGGTGATTGTGATTCCCTTGAATGGGATGCAACCCTTGTTGCTAGGCATCCTGAGTGATGTTTGTATGGTTAATTAGAAATGATCTTATGATATAGATGTGTTTGGAGTCTTAGAAGACTCATTGGGTAGCTATGATTGAGCATATTCTCTTACTCACCTCAGTTTGGAATCTAGGTGTAGTGTAGCATTGCACTCCCTCTCTAGTGGCTAAAATTAGTCACATAGTTCATGTAATGTGGAACTTTTGAACTTTGATACTTTATTTATTTGACTTTGGTGAATTCATTAAATGTTGTAAGGGCCAGCATTGAATTTTTATTCTTGTTTATGAATAAGTATAGCCATCGAAGTTTTATATTTATTTATCATGTGACATTTATGGTCATGTTTGATTTACTGTTGAAATTGAGCTCATTTTATGCCTTATTGTTGGAATTGAATTTTCTTCCATTTTGGTATTTTATTTATTTATTTATTATTGGTGGCTATGCTTGAATGTTTTAAACTATTGGTCATGTATCTTGTTATGTTTCTCTATCATGTCCATGATGGACCTCTGATGGATTATATAAGGGAGTATAATTTGAAGAATATACTAGTTCTTGGTGTGAGTGTTACTAGAACTATGGTAGATTGAATTCCTCAGCTTTTTGTTAGATGCAAGTGAATATTGTGTGAAATGTTTAGAAAGTTTTGAAATGGTTTTTGGTTGTTCTTGTTTGTCTCATTCATGTTAGTCTTAGACATGATGCTTTGTCCCTAGTGTTTCGGTAGTAGTAGAGTGTATGATGTTGTGTCCTTTTGATATGAGTTCCATAACTACACTCATGTTTTGACATAGTGTAGGGTATGATGAAACCTAAGTTAGTGCATGAGCATGTAATCTATATGTTAGGGTTATTATAGTTGTCTTACTCTTGTTGAGTTTCCAACCATGTCATTGCATGTGCATTATGATGCTTGATTGAAGCTTGTATGTGTCTATGATGGACTACGATTTATGCCTCGTTTGGCATGCATTAAAGGAGTGATTATTTTCAGTATGCTTGGATGTTGTGATGTCATTCTTTGATGCTTTCGTAAGTGTGCCATATGTTACTTGAATGAAATTGGATGGTAGTTATACCATGTGTTGTTTATATGCATTGTATTGGCAGTTGTGCCATGTGTAGTGTGAGCGTTGATTGGTATGCTTTAATGGATCTAGGAGTGGTGTTGGTGGAGCCCACTCAAATTCTTGATAGATGCAATGTTAAGTGTGTAATAGAGATATTTCTCAATACAACATCTAATGGGACTAATGTTTTGTGGATAGTGCCACATTAGAGAATGTAGAGGAGATCGACCATTCTTTTTTCATTTGAAGACTCAGTTGAGATACTTTTATTTGCATAGTTGTGATGCTTTGTTTGCTCAGTGTGATACCTTGATTGTTATAGTGAGATACTATTATTACTTCAGTATGTGTGTAATAAGAAATCAAACGATGTCTCTTCCTAGTGGGGAAGGATGTCACATCTTGACTTTTTGATTTCATTTATAACTCCATATATTTGATAAGACTATTAGACATTACCTTATAATTGTTAAATGACATGTGTGTAAAGGTAAATTGTCGCTATTTTTATTAACACATAAATTTAAAAGTTGTTATAATAATGGATTAATATGTTTATGATCATGGATTTATGTTTTCTCGAGTTTCAGCTATGACTTTATGGACTAACCTATTGACAAGAATTTGAGTGTGACTAAGTGTAGGAACATGTCGAAGACAAGAACATGGTTGAGGTAGAAGCGTCCTAGCCACCCGACAAGAATGGGCATGATAGAAACCCAATGCATGAACACACTCACTTAGTTTCATACATATTGCATCGTTCTTATTACATTATTGAATGACTTTATTATGCATTCGTTACATAGTTACATAGTCTTGATTGTGCTTTTACATTGGATATTAGATGTGGTTGACATTTGATGATTAGTTAAATTATGTAATTTATGTTGAAATGCACTAGACAACTAAGAGGGGGGGTGAATTAGTTTTCTTCAAAAACTTTGACCTCTTAAGAACATCAACACATCAAACACTTGTTCACTGTTATTTAGATTTGATCATAAAATCATGAGATAAGAAACTCAACATAACAATACCATCAACACATGAGACACTAGGATTTTTACATGAAAAACCCTAAAAGGGAAAAAACACGGTTGGTGTTAGCCCATAGAAATATATAAGTTATAACAATACCAGAAAACTTAGGGCTCACTACCCAATATGCGCACTACAAATGTTTAGGCTCACTGCCAAGATTAGCTCACTGCCAAGAGGTGGCTCACTGCCAAGATTGGTGAATTGATTTTATAGCATCTACTCCATGTCTGGGTTTAGTTCCTTTGAAGCATAGTATATCTCCTCTGCTCTTCTCTTTTACACTTTCGCACTTCTCTTTTCATTTTCACACTTCCACACATTTTTCACAACTACATTACATGTTTTTATACAACTCATCAACCTTGGAATGTACATCAAGGTCAGCATTACATTCACCAACCATTGGAGCAATCTCCAAGGTCAGCATCACAAACATACATAGAAAATAGGTCTAGACCTAAACAAGATTAGGTAAGGGAAAGATGTATGTGGATCACTTAACACCTTAGCTAGGACTCAAACACAATCTTCCACACCATGACACACTTTCACAATCTTCTATGCATCTCCGCAAGCAGTGAAAACAACCAAGTCAGCCAGGACTCGTGTCAACACTAAGTCTTCTAAGAACAGTCTTCATCCACAATACCAATTTCTCTTTGTGGACCAATCCAAAGGTAGGAACATGATCAAGAGACATCCACAAGCTCATTGTAATCAACAGGAACAACTGCATGATCTCTAACTACTCTATCAAAAAGATTCTTCACACCAGAGCACAAGAACAACACTGTCAGCTACTATCATAAAGAAAGAATAGATTGCGAACCACCAAATCATGAGCTATTGGAGTTGAAGGCACTTAACATCATTTCAAACTTAACTCCATGAACTGCAGTTCATAACACTTCAATGCGAAGGAATGCGTAGCAAAATACAAATTCTCCTTGTCACCAATGAGTATTCAAAAAAAGCTATTTTCACTCTAGTGAACATAACTCACTCAAATATTCATATAGAAGGCTCAAACTTGAAACATAACATCTTCAGACATGCATCTAAATAACTTCCAATCAAAAGACAAAGATATCCATTCTATAGGAAATATGAAGCAATCTATTGGATTGTTCTTCTGTAGACAAAGATATTCTGCAACACATTATTTTTGCCAAAGAAGCAAATTTTCTCAATAACTTTAATATCAAGATCTTCCAATAATTACAAAGTATCTAACTCATTACAAGAAAGCATCAAAACAAGAGCACAGTTGACACCAATGACAACACTGATATGTTGACATCAATGACATTGGTTAGGCACATACTTGCAACAATCTCCCCCTTTGTCATTGATGGCAACATTTGATGTGAAAAACTGTAAAGACCATCAAGATAAGATTCTCCCCCTTTCTCTTTACACATCTACACTCTTTCTTCTCTAAGTTTTTCACATGATTTCTCTCCCCCTTTGACATCAATGGAAAAAGGCACATACTTGCATGTTGCTGCTCTGATCCACTAAACTTTCTCTGTTATCAACACTTTCTTTATTAGGAACATCTAGCTACTCCCCATGAGAGGTAGCCCTCAAAACATCAATCTAGGTCAAAGAATGAAACTTTGAGCACCACTGGACTGATGCAATCCTATGCATCTTAGTTCAAAGAAGGAGGGGTAATGACCCCTAACTTTTCTCTGAGATACTTAAAAGTATCCTTAGGTAGAGGGTTAGTGAAAATATCTGTAATTTGATTCTTTGTGGACACATATTCCATCTTTACTTCATTCTATGTCACCTTTTCTCTCATAAAGTGATACCTTATAGATATATGCTTTGTTCTTGAGTGCATCACCGGGTTCTTTGAAATGTATATAGCACTTGTATTGTCACGGAAGATTGCAACTGGATCTTCATATACAACTCTTATGTCCTTCAAAGTTTGCTTCATCCATAACACTTGAGTACAACAACATGCTGCTGCAATATACTCTGCTTCTACAATTGACAAAGATATTGAATCTTGCTTTTTGCTCAGCCATGAAACCAATCTATTACCCAAGAAGAAAGCACCTCCACTTGTGCTTTTTCTGTCATCATCTTCAGCCCAATCTGCATCTATATAAGCACTGAGAGTGAGATCATTATCCTTTAGATACCATAAGCCATGATCTGGTGTGCCTTTTAAATACCTCAAGATTCTCTTAACTATCATCACATGTGACTCTCTTGGATCAACTTGAAATATTGCAACAGGACAAACTGCATGCATTATATCAGGTCTGGTTTGAGTTAGATAAATTAATCCTCCAATCATGGATTTGTGTCTATCTGTGTCTTTTCTGATCAGTCTTGGGAGATTCATCAATTTTTCTTAACTTGTATCTAGTTGCCAGGGGAGTACATACCGGTTTAGAGTCTTCCATTCCAAACTTCTTCAACAACTCTTTCACATACTTGGACAAAGATATGAAAATTCCTTTATCTAATTGAATAATTTAAAGACTTAAAAAGAAATTAAGTTCACCAAACATAGACATCTTGAACTCATTTTGCATTTCACCTACAAACTTCATGCACATGCCTTCATTACCTCCAAAGATAATGTCATCAACAAAGACCACAACAATCAGGATCTGGTTATCATTGATTTTGAAATACAAGTTGTTGTCAGCAGTACCTTTACTGAATCCTAATTACAACAAATACTTGTCTAGCCTTGCATACCAGGCTCTAGGGGCTTGCTTCAGTCCATACAAGGATTTCTTTAATCTACACACCATATCACCTTGTTTTGATAATTGGCATCCTTTCGATTGCTCAATGTAGACCTCTTCTTCCAACTCACCATTTAAGAATGCAGACTTAACATCCATCTAATACACATTGAAGTCTTTGAATGCTGCAAATGCCAGAAACATTCTAATTGCTTCAATTCTTGCCACAAGAACATAGATCTCTTCAAAATATATTCCTTCAACCTGAGAGTATCCTTTACATGCCAATCTTGCTTTGTTCCTTACTACTTCACCATTCTCATTCATCTTGTTTTTGAAAACCCATTTAGTGTCAATCACATTTTTGTCAATAGGTCTAGGAACTAGTTCCCAAGTTTGATTCTTTTCTATCCGCATCAGCTCCTCTTTCATAGCTTTTACCCAATTTTCATCATTGCAGGCTTCATTCATAGTTTTAGGTTCAATTTTTGAAAGCAAATAGTAATTCACCTATTCTTTTGCAACTATTTTCCTTGTCAATACCCCTTTGCTTTTGTCTCCTATAATCTGATCTTCAGAATGATTAATTCTTACTTACCTGGGAGTCATGGCAGTGCTTTCTGGAGCCTTTTCTTCTTCATCTTGATTGACTTCCTAATCAACTTTTTCTTCATTTATTATAGCAGTAGGCTCATTTGATTCATAGCCATTTAGATATGAGATTCTACCTTTTTCTTCATCCACCTTCACATTTGCACTTTCAACAATCTTTTTCAGCCTTTTGTTGTAGCACCGATAGGCCTTACTCTTGGTAGAGTATTCAAGGAAAATTCCTTCGCCACACCTTGCATCAAATTTCCCTAGATCTTCATCTCTTCTGATATAGCATTTTCTTCCAAAAACTTTGAAGTATTTTATTGTAGGAATTCTTTTGTACCACAATTCATAAGGAGTTTTAGTACCATTACCTTTCATTTGAACCCTATTTTGAATGTAGGCAACAGTATGTATAGCTTCTTTCCAAAAAACTTCCTGTAGATCTCCTTCCTTCATAATTGTCCTAGCAACATCTTGAACTATCATGTTCTTTCTTTCCACAACTCCATTCTACTGAGGAGTCCTAGGTGCAGACATCTGTCTTTTTATCCCTTGCTCTTCACAGAAAATGTTGAATTCATTTTATGTGAATTCACCTCCTCTATCAAACCTTAAGCACTTGATTTTTAGTTCTATTTCATTCTCCACCATTGCCTTGAAAGATTTGAACTTCCCTAGGGCTTTTGATTTATCTCTTAGAAAAGTAACTCAAGTCATTCTACAATAATCATCAATAAGCAACATGAAATACCTATCACCTTGTAGACTTCTCACCCTTGTAGGACCACAGAGATCTATATGCACTAGATCTAGTAAACTAGTAGAAAATTGCTCTTTGCTCTTGAAACTTGTTCTTGTCTGCTTCCCCAACTAACATTCCTTACAAATGGTATTTGTGGGTTTCACAAGCTTTGGTAAATCTCTCACAGCCTGACCTGAACTTATCTTCACCAAATTTCCAAAGTTTATATGACACATCCTTCTATGCCACAACCAACTCTCATCTGCTTGGGCCAATAAATAGTAATCATTAGTTCCTCTTAACTAGTAAATATTACCTCTAGTCTTCTTACTAGTAGCAATCACTGTTCTAAATCTTTCCATGATTTTGCACCCATTATCTTTGAATCTCATATCATATCCTTTGTCACACATTTGATCAGCACTCAAAAGATTATGATTTAGACCCTTCACATATAAGACATTATCAGTGTTGTGCTTTCCATCAAAAGAAATAGATCCTTTCCCACAAATCTTACCAATTGCATTATCTACAAACCTAACTAGTCCTCCATCATACTTTTCCAAACTTATAAACTTACTTTTGTCACCAGTCATGTGATGTCTGAAAGGAAGCTAGGTGTGTGGAAATCGCTTCCTACACTAATCTAATGAGGAGAGATGAGTGCAAATTCTTTTTAACCTTTACAATTATAGTGTTATTAACCTAACAATAGAGATATTGAAGCAATACACAACACAAGAATGTACGACAGAAGAAGAGAGAGACAAGATATAACGTGGTGAAAACCATTATGGGTCAAAAACCCCACTCCAAAACCTGCACAATGTATTATCTAAACAACAAGGTTTACAACACACTTGCAATGCAAGTCTTTATAGGAGTCTTTGACACTCGTATCTGGAGACAATCTGATAGCATAACAGTACTTGTCAATCACATAATACATCTCCTCTCAAAAGCACCTATTTATATAGAAGTTACAAGGCAAAAATGAGCCTTTCTTGAGATGGGTGTCCAACTTGGCCTCATGGCCCAAAACCCATGCCTAGGGACACTTGTCCAACACTGTAGCATGGTTATGACACTTTTCTTATCACCCCATCCCAAAGAGGTTGCCTATTCCCAAGTTGGGCAATGATAGATGCTCTTACAACTCTTACAAATGTCATAGAATCCGTCATAACTGTCATATCTTACAGCTATAAGAGAATCTGTCATACACTGACTAAAAATAGCATATTCTCTTACAACATGTCATAACCCTCCTTATGGTGCCCAAAGATGCCTTTTTCTAAGATACCTTGTGACACATGTCTTCACCTGTCATAGTATCTTATATTTACGACTTTTATGTGTCATAGACTCTGTCATAGGAATCTATCATAACCGTTTCGGTCAAAATTCCCTTACATACTATTCATAGTTCTGACACATGGCAAAATACCTCAACCACTAAGTGGGATGCCTATCTACTCATGTGAGGACAAAATTACATGTCACCTTCCATGTACGATGACACATCACCGTGCCAACTCCCACAAGATGACAAAATAGGATTTGCATCCTAATTACACAATAGGCAATAAATAAATATTTTACAATAAAAAAGTAAGGAATTACCAAGGTTGAGACACTTTAATTCCCAACATTCTCCCACTTGTCGAACACCTTATAAGAGCCAATAGAAACAACAGGATTTAACTGCTATAGGCCAAGAGGCCCATAGACTCTAAACACCATCTGAACTTCTCTGTGCCCACTAGTTTCACCAATGCATCCACAACATACTTCAAAGTGTCTACCTTCTCCAAATTCACCTTCCCATCCTCTACCATGTCTCGCATGAAATGAAACTGTACATCAATATGAATTGTTCTAGCATGGAAAGTTGGATTCTTTGCTAGGCAAATCACACTTTGACTGTCACAACAGATCATAATTTGTCCTGCATCAACACCAATATCTGAACACAATCTCTTAAGCCAAATGGCTTCCTTACAAGCATGAGTTGCTGCCATATACTCAACTTCTATCGTGGACAAAGTGACCACAGGTTTCCACTTACTCATCCAACTAATTTCACCACCAAACATAGTAAACACATAAGCACTGGTGGATCACCTGCTGTCAATGTCACCCACCCAATCAAAATCCACAAATCCACGAATACAAACTAAATGTGGAGGTCTTGTAGGATTACCATGATAGCATATGGAATACTCAGAAGTACCCCTCAAATATTTGAACACTCTCTTAATTGCATCCCAATGTACCCGTCTAGGATTAGCCATAAATTGACTAAGGACTCCCACTACTTGGGCAATGTTTGGTCTTGTGCAGACCATAGCATACATCAAACTGCCAATAGCACTAGCATAAGGTACTCTACTCATGTTCTCCACCTCACTAGGAGATTTTGGACAATCATTAATAGATAACTTTGTCCCCAAAGAAATAGCAACACACAATGGTCTACAATCTACCATGCTGAACCTATCCAACACGGTCTTCACATACTTACTCTGGCTTAACCAAAGTTTTCTGTTAGCTCTGTCTCTTCTAATTTCCATTCCTAGAATGTACCTGGCTGCCCCTAGATTTTTCATCTCAAACTGTACTGACAACTGAGACTTCAAATCAGAAATCATATTCTTACCATTTCCAATCAACAACATATCATCAACATACAATGCAATAATGAGAATGTGATCATTGTCAAATTTATAATACACACAATGACTTCATTTAAATCTCAGAAATCTAACTGACAACACAAAGGCATCAAACTTCAAGTACCACATCCTAGGAGACTACTTCAAACCATACAAAAACTTTTTCCACTTGCAAACCAAATTTTCTTTACCTTTCTCTATGTAATTCTTTAGTTGTAACATGTATATCTCTTCCTCCAAATCGCCATGAAGGAAATTTGTTTTCACATCCATTTGCTCCACCTCTAAGTCATAAATTGTTGTAAGAGATAACAGGAACCGAATAGATGTCAGCTTTGCAATGGGAGAGAAAATTTCATCATAATCAATTCCCTCCACTTGTGAGTACCCCTTCACAACCAGTTTGGCTTTATACTTTTCAACACTACCATCTACACCAAATTTCTTCTTGAACACCCATTTGCATCCAACAAGTTTCTATCCTTTAGGCAAAGGCACCAAGTCCCATGTTTTATTCTTCTCCAAATAAGCCATCTCATCTTCCATGGCCTCCTTCCAGGAACCTACATCTTTCATGCCCATAGCCTCTGTCACAGTTCTAGGCTCATCAGTGTTAGTAAGCAAGGCAAAAGCACAACTAGAATCAAGCAATGAATAACCAAACCTATCAAATTGCTTCCTTGTTTGTGTAGACCTCTTCAATGGCTGAGGTTGAGGTTATGCTTCTTCTTCTAAACTTTCAGAGCTGCTAGAGCTCTCCTCATCATCAGGTCTCACAGGGTCTGTCGGTTCAGTCTTCTCAGGGGTAGAAGGAAACTGAACCACATCCTCTTTCTTTTCTATTTCTTCTGGCTATAGAATAATGGGAGAAGGCATTAGCTCTCTGAAAATAACACTTCTGCTATACAACACTTTTTCAGCCACAGGATCCCAAATCTTGTATCATTTCACACCAACACCATAGCCAATGAAAATACACTTAACAACTTTGTTTTCCAATTTACACCATTTCTCCCTAGGCACATGTGCAAATGCCTCACAACCAAAAACATGAAGATGTCTAACTAAAGGCTTCTTACCAGACCACACCTCCATAGGTCTCTTACCAACAAGAGCTGATGTAGGAGACCTATTTACCAGGTAGTAAACAATGGCTACATCTTCAGCCCAAAACTTTTGTTCAAGGCTTGCTCCACTAAGAATACTCCTAGCCCTCTCTATCAATGTCATGTTCATCATCTCTGCAACTCCATTTTGTTGTAGGGTGTATGGAGTTGTCTTATGTCTTTCAATCCCTTGCTCTTTACAGAACTTATCAAACTCTGTCAAAAAAAACTCACCATTGTTGTCAATTCTCAAATACTTAATCTTTTTACTAGTCTGATTCTCAACAAAAGCTTTAAACTTTTTGAATCAACTAAAGACTTTAGTCTTGCTTCTAAGAAAATAAATCCATGTCCTTCTACTATAATCATCTATGAAAGATACAAAATATACAGATTTGGAAATCGAAGGAACACTAACAGGACCAAACACATCAAAATGAATAAGATCCAACACACTAGAAGACTTGTGAGAACTAGAGTAAAACTGAACACAATTTTTCTTTCCATATATACAATGTTTGTAAAATTCAAACTCAAGATTACAATCATTTAACTCCTCAACGAGGTTTTTACTTTTCAGGGTTCTAAGACCCTTCTCACCAATGTCGCCAAATCTCTTATGCCATAACATTGTCTTTTCAATAGAAGCTTAACTTCCAAAGCATGAGCACCCTTGGGTACCCAAGATGCACTACCATCAAAATTTGTTACAATAGATTTCTTCACTGCTAGTTCAGATGGTGGGGATGAAGTGACTGCAGCTCTTTTCTTTGAGTCAAAAGAATTATTGCACTGTGAAGTACATGCCTCCAGCTGAAACAAAGTACCCTTCGCAAGCACCATAGATCCTCTAGTCATCTTGCATCCATCCTTCGAAAAGACAACATGCACACCTGCATCATTCAACTTACTTACAGAAAGAAGGTTTCATGCCAAGCTTGGGATGTGCATGACCCCAGTGATCCCCTTCACTCGTCCATTAGGGAATCAGATTGAGACTCTTCCACGACCAACAATCTTCATATGAGAATCATCACCCAAGTACACTCTTCCACCATCGAACTCTTCATACTTCATGAACTAGCTTCGATGCGAGGTCATGTGGAATGATGTACCAGAATCAATCAACCACACATCATCAGATGCATGGGTGGCCAAGGCTACGATGAAGGCATCACCATCATCTTGTGACTTGTCAGAATCTGAGTCTGGGACATTCTTCTTCTTCCTTTTCTTTTCCTCTTTGTATTCCTTTTAGAAATGCCTAGTTTTTCCACAGTTCCAACAGAGAGGCTTGGACTTTCCAAGAGATTTAGATCTTCCATGGGATTTGGATCTACCCTTCTCATCTTTCTTGGCCTTCTTTTTCCCTTTCTCTTTAGGTCTTCCGCGAACTACAAGAACCTTTTTGGCTACTTCAGAAGACTTTCTCCATATCTCTTCAGATAACAGTGAAGATACCACTTCTTTCATTTTGAAAGTGGATGTGGTGCTCCCAATAGCCATAACAAGATGGTCCCACGAGTCCGGCAAAGAGCAAAGCAAGGTCATACAACAATCCTCCTCCTCCATCTTCACACCAACGGATGTCAACTATGCAACTAACATGTTGAAAGCATTCAGGTGATCTGCAATAGATCCTCCATCCTCCATCCTTAGAGAATACAACTTCTTTCTTAGAAAAAGCTTGTTCACCAGGGGTTTGGCCTGATAAACATCTCCCAGCTTCTTCCAAAGGTCTTTCCTGGTCTTCTCCTCATCAACATTTAATAGGACAGAATTAGCTAGACTGAGTCTTATGAGACCCTTAGCCTTTCGATCTTTGAGATCCCAATCATCTTGTGCCATTACGGTTGGTTTTGCACCGGATACGGTTTCCCATAGGTCACGATCAATGAGCATGTCTTCCATCTTAAGTTTCCATAACTCAAAATTTATGCCATTGAATTTCTCCACCTCTAATCTCCCAGATGTGCCTGCCATCTCTTTCCTGCAACAAGATTATAGAATACTCTACACAAACTCCCACTCAATCTAAGATCAGCTCAAAAAACCCCTACCCAACAACTAGGACCAAAGGTGATCAAGCTCTGATACCAACTAAAAGGAAGCTAGGTGTGTTGAAATCACTTCCTACACTAATCTAATGAGGAAAGATGAGTGCAAATTATTTTTAACCTTTACAATTACAGTATTATTAACCCAAAAACAAAGATATTGCAGCAATACACAACACAAGAATGTAAGATAGAAGAAGAGAGAGACAAGATCTAACGTGGGGAAAACCCTTCTAGGTGAAAAATCCCACACTCCAAAACCTGCACAATGTATTATTTAAACAACAAAGTTTACAACACACTTGCAATGCAAATCTTTATAGGAGTCTTCGACACTCATTTCTAGAGACAATCCGACAGCATAACAGTACCTATCAATCGCATAATACATCTCTCAAAAGCACTTGTTTATATAGAAGTTACAAGGCAAAAATGAGCCTTTCTTGAGATGGGCATCCAACTTGGCCTCATGGCCCAAAACCCACACCTAAGGACACTTGTCCAACACTACAGCATGGTCATGACACTTGCCATATCACCCCATCCCAAAGAGGTCACCTATTCCCAAGTTAGGCAATGACAGATGCTCTTACGACTTTGATAGAATCTGTCATAACTGTCATATCTTACAGTTGTAAGAGAATCTATCATACACTGACTAAAAAGAGCATATTCTCTTACAACATGTCATAACCCTCCTTGGGGTGCCCAAAGATGTCTTCTTCCAAGATGTCTTATGACACATGTCTTCACTTGTCATAGTATCTTCTATTTATGACTCTTACAAATCATAGATTCTATCATAGGAATTTGTCATAACCATTTCTGTCAAAATTCCCTTACACGCTATTCAAAGTGCTGACACATGGAAAAATTCCTCTACCACCAAGTTGGATTCCTATCTCCTCATGTGAGGAAAAAATTACATGTTGTCACTTTCCACATAGGATGACACATCACTGTGCCAACTCCCACAAGATGACAAAATAATATTTGCATCCTAATTACACAATAGGCAATAAATAAATATTTTACAATAGAAAAATGTAAGGAATTACTAAGGTTGAGACACCTTAATTCCCAACAATGTCAACATCCACTATCAATAATCCATTCATCCTTATCTTTCTCCACCTGAATAGCCAAAGCACTTTCCCCTATTGGTTTTTCCTCCTTTACACAACTAGTAGGATTAGTAGATATAGGTTCTTTAATAGCAATAAACAGGCATTCATTTGCACTAGTACTAGAATTATCAGATTCATCATCTATTACACCATCATCAAGATCTCTAACATAATAGCATTTCTTTGGAACCCTAGGTCTAAGTTCTCAAATCTTTTTCTATTCCTTTCAATTCTTTCAGGACATCTGGAAGCATAGTGACCAACCTTACCACATGTAAAGCATTTGAAGGTAATTTTCCTTTGAACTTACCAAAACCTCTTTGCAGTCTGTCAACAAAGTTTGTTTCAATTTCATCAAACTCATCATCAGGTTCAATCTTGTACTTTTCAGCTCTAGAGATCTTCTCTGAAGTATTGGCTTTGAAAGTAGTCTCAATCTTTGGCAGGGCATCACCAAGTTCTCTCATCTCAAAGGTCGTAATCCTTCCTAGCAACTGATCCTTGTTGACCTCTTTCACAGTTATTACTTCTTCAATTGCAGCTACCTTGTGACTGTAGAATTTAGGTAATGACCTAAGAATTTTCATCACAACTTCCTTCTCCTCAATAGTTCCTCCCATAGCTTTGATTCCAGTGACAAGTTCATCAATCTTTTGCATGTAGGATGTTATGTTTTCATCTTTGCCCATCTTTAAACCTTCATATTTAGCTTTCAGTCCCTACAATTTGGCACTTTTTACAGATACATCCCCTTCATATAGATTTTCCAACTTTTCCCAGACTTCTTGAGCAGTTTCATAATCCATGACTTTTATCAAGTCAGAGTCAGTCAATGCACTTAATAGAACATCTCTAGCTTTTATATTTAACTCATATTCTTTGATTTCATCTTCAGTTGTCAGACCATTTGGAGGCATGGTATATTTAGTCTATGTCACTTTCCATACTCTATAACCAATACAAAGAAGATGGCTTTTCATGCGTATCTTCCAGGTCGCATAATTCATTCCATCAAACTGGGGAGCCTCCTTTTTATAAGACATTCTGAATCTACCTCAAGCTATTAAGCTTACCTCCAAGGAACCTTGCTTTGATACCAATTGTTGAAATGCATCAGAAAACTGAGAGGGGGAGGTAAATCATTTGTCTTCAAAACCTTTGACCTCTTTTGAACATCAACACATCAAACATTTGTTCACTATTATTTAGATTTGATCATGAAAGCATGAGATAAGAAACTCAACATAACAATATCATCAACACATGAGATGCCAAGATTTTTACGTGGAAAACCCTAAAAGAGAAAAACCACGGTGGGTGTTAGCCCATAGAAATATATAAGTTATAACAATTCCAAAAAATAGATGCTCATTGCCTTAGGGCTCACTGCAAATGTTTAGGCTCACTGCCAAGATTGGCTCACTGCCAAGGAGTGGCTCATTGCCAAGATTGGTGAACTGATTTGATAGCATCTACTCCATGCCTAGGTTTAGTTCCTTTGAAGCACAGTATATCTCCTCTACACTACTCTTTTACACTTTCGCACTTATCTTTTCATTTTCACACTTCCATACACTTTTCGCAACTACATTACATGTTTTTATACAACTCATCAACCTTGGAATGTACATCAAGGTTGGCATTACATTCACCAACTGTTGGAGCAATCTCTAAGGTCGGCATTACAAACATACATAGAAAATAGGTTTGGACCTACAAGATTAGCTAAGGGAAAGATGTATGTGGATCACTTAGCACCTTAGCTGAGACTCAAACACAATATTCCATGCCACGACATGCTTTCACAATCTTCGATGCATCTTCACAAGTAGTGAAAACAACCAAGTCAGCTAGGACTGGTGTCAACACTAAGTCTTCTAAGAACAATCTTCATCCATGATCCCAATTTCTCTTTGTAAACCAATCAAAAGGTAGGAACACGATCAGGAGACATCCACAAGCTCATTGTAATCACCAGGAACTGTTGAAATGCATTGGATAATTGAGAGGGGGGGTGAATTAGTTGTCTTCAAAACTTTAACCTCTTAAGAATATTAACACTTCAACTCAACATAACAATATCATTAGCACATGAGACACCAGGGTTTTTATGTGGAAAACCCTAAAATGGAAAAACCACAGTGGGTGTTAGCCCATAGAAATATATATAAGTTATAACAATACCAAAAAATAGAGGTTCACTACCCAATATGCTCACTACAAATGTTTAGGCTCACTGTCAAGATTGGTTCACTGCCAAGAGGTGGCTCACTACCAAATATGCTCACTGCAAATGTTTAGGCTCATTGTCAAGATCCGTTCACTACCAAGATTGGTGAACTGATTTGATAGCATCTACTCCATGTCAGGGTTCAATTCCTTTAAAGCATAGAATATCTCTGCTACTCTGCTCTCACACCTTTGCACTACTTTGTCATTTTTGCACCACTACACTCTTTTCGCAACTACATTACATGTTTTTATACAACTCATCAACCTTGGAATGTACATCAAGGTCGGCATTACATTCAACCATTGGAGCAATCTCCAAGGTCGGCATTACAAACATATATAGAAAATAGGTCTAGACCTAAACAAGATTAGCAAAGGGAAGGATGTATGCAGATCACTTAACACCTTAGCTGGGACTATAACATAATCTTCCACGCCATGACACGCTTTCACAATCTTTGATGCATCTTCGCAAGTAGTGAAAAAAATCAAGTCGGCCAAGACTTGTGTCAACACTAAGTCTTCTAAGAATAGTCTTCATCCACGATCCCAATTTCTCTTTGCAGACCAATCCAAAGGTAGTAACATGATTAGGAGACATTCACAAGCTCATTGTAATCACTAGGAATAACCGCACAATCTATAACCACTCTGTCAAGAAGATTCTTCATACCAGAGCATAAGAACAACTCTGTCAGCTACTGTCATAAAGAAAGAATGGCTTTCAGACCACCAAATCATGAGCCATTGGAGTTGAAGGTACTTAACATCATTTCAAGCTTAACTCATGGACTATAGATCATAATACTTTAATGCGAAGGAATGCAGAGCAAAATACATTCTCCCTGTAACTAGTGAGTATAGAAAAAGTAGTTTTCACTCTAGTGAACACAACTCACTCAAATCTTCATATCAGAGGCTCAAACTTGAAACATAGCATCTTTAGACATGCATATGAATAACTTCCAATCCGTATGCAAAGATATTTATTCTATAGAAAACACGGAGCAATCTATTGGACTATTATTCTGTAGGCAAAGATATTCTGCAACACATTGTTTCCACTGGAGAAGCAAATTTTCTCAATATCCTCAATATCAGGATCTTCCAATACTTACAAAGCATCTAACTCATTACAAGAAAGCATCAAAACAAGAGCACAGTTGACACCAATGACAACACTGATATGTTGACATCAATGACAACACCGATTAGGCACATACTTGCAACAATCTCCCCCTTTGTCATTTATGGCAACATATGATGTGAAAAACTATAAAGACCATCAAGATAAAATTCTCCCCCTTTCTCTTTACTCATCTGCACTCTTTATTTTCTAAGTTTTTCACATGATTTCTCTCCCCCTTTGACATCAATGGCAAAGGGAACATACTTGCATGATGTTGCTCTGATCCACTGAACTTTCTCTATTATCAACACTTTCTTTATTAGGAACATCTAGCTACTCCCCCTAAGAGGTAGCCCTCAAAACATCAATCCAGGTCAAAGAATGAGACTTTGAGCACCACTAGACTGATGCATTCCTATGCATCTTAGTTCAAAGTAGGAGGGGTAATGACCCCTAACTTTTATCTGAGATACTCAAAAGTATCCTTACGCAGAGGCTTAGTGAAAATATCTGCAATTTGATCCTTTGTGGACACATATTCCATCTTTACTTCATTCTCTATCACCTTTTCTCTTAGAAAGCGATACCTTATATATATATATATATATATATATATATATATATATATATATATATATATATATATATATATATATATATATATATATATATATATATATGTTTTGTTCTTGAGTGCATCACTGGATTCTTTGAAATGTTTATGGCACTTGTATTGTCACAAAAGATTGCAATTAGATCTTCATACACAACTCTTATGTCCTTCAATGTCTGCTTCATCCATAACACTTGAGTGCAACAACATGTTGATGAAATAAACTCTGCTTCTGCAGTAGACAAGGAGATTGAGTCTTACTTTTTGCTCAGCCATGAAACTAATCTATTTCCTAAGAAGAAAGCACCTCCACTTGTACTCTTTTTGTCATCAACATCTCCAACCCAATCTGGATTTGTATAAGCACTGAGATTGAAATCATTGTCCTTTGGATACCATAAGCCATGATCTGATGTGCCTTTAAAATACCTTAAGATTCTTTTGGCTACCATCACATGTGATTCTCTAGGATCTTCTTGACATCTTGCCACAAGACATACTGCATGCATTATATTAGGTCTTCTTTGAGTTAGATAAAGTAATCCTCCAATCATAGATCTGTACCTTTTCTGATTAGTTTTAGGTGATTCATCAATTTTGCTTAATTTGCATCCAGTCACCATGGGAGTACATACTGGTTTGGAGTCCTCCATCCCATATTTCTTCAATAACTCTTTCACATACTTAGACTGAGAAATGAAGATTCCTTTATCTAATTGAGTAATTTGCAAACCTAGAAAGAAATTCATTTCACCAAACATAGACATCTCAAATTCATTTTGCACTTCTCCTACAAACTTCATGCACATACCTTCATTTCCTCCAAAGATAATGTCATCAACAAAGACTTCAACAATCAAAATTTGATTATCATTGATTTTGAAATAGAAATTGATGTTAGAAGTACCTTTATTGAACCTTAATTGCAGTAGATACTTGTCTAACCTTGCATACCATGCTCTGGGGGCATGCTTCAGTCCAAACAATGCCTTTTTCAATCTGCATACCATATCACCTTGGTTTGATAAATGATATCCTTTCGATTGCTCAATGTAAACTTCCTCTTCCAATTCACCATTCAGGAATGAAAACTTCACATCCATCTGATACACTTTGAAATCTTTGTGAGCTACAAATGCTAGAAATATTCCAATTGCTTCTATCCTAGCCAATGGAGCAAAAGTCTATTCAAAATCTATTCTTTCAATTTTAGAATATCCTTTTCACACAAGCCTAGCTTTGTTTTTTACAACTCCATTTTCATTCAGCTTGTTTCTGAAAACCCATTTAGTTCCAATGACATTCTTATCAGCATGTCTAAGAACCAATTCCCAAGTTTGATTATTCTCAATCTACATCAATTCTTCTTCCATGGATTTTACCCAATTTTCATCATTGCAAGCTTCATTCACAGTTTTTGGTTCAACTTTTGAAAGTAAATAGTAATTCACTTGTTCTTCTGCAGCTATTTTTCTTGTTAACACACCTTTGTTTTTGTCACCTATAATATGCCTTCAGAATGATTAATCCTTACATACCTGGGGGTCTTAACAACATTTTCCAGAGCCTCTTCTTCATCTTAATTATCTTCTTGCTCAACTTTTTCTTCATTTGCTATAATCACAGGTTCATTTTGTTCATAGCAACTCAGATCTGATATTCTTTTCTTGCCTTCATCCACCTTCACATTAGCACTCTCAACAATCTTATTAAGTCTCTTATTGTAGCACCGGTAGGCCTTCCTCTTGGTAGAGTAGCCAAGAAAAATTCCTTCATCACATCTAGCATAAAACTTTCCTAGTTCTTCATCTCTTCTGATATAACATTTGCTTCCTAAAACTTTGAAATACTTCACTATAGGAGCTCTTCCATACAATAATTCAAAAAGAGTTTTAGAGCTATTACCTTTGACTTAAACTATGTTTAGGATGTACACAGTAGTATGTATGGCTTCTCTCCAGTATACTTCCGGTAGGTCAACTTCCTTTAACATAGTCCTCATAGCTTCTTGAACTATCCTATTTTTCTTTCAACAACTCCATTCTGCTGAGGAGTCCTAGGTGTAGACAACTGTCTCTTTATCCCTTGTTCTTCACATAAAATATTGAATTCATTTGATGTGAACTCAACTCCTCTATTAGACCTTAAGCATTTGATTCTTAATTCTAACTCATTCTCAACCATTGCCTTGAAAACTTTGAACTTGTCTAGGGCTTCAGACTTTTCTTTTAGAAAAGTGACCCAAGTCATTCTAGAATAGTCATCAATCAGCAACATAAAGTACCTGTCACCTTGCAGACTTCTTATTCTTGTGGGACCACACAAATCTATATGTACTAGCTCCAGCAATCCAGTAGACAATTGTTCTTTGTTTTTCAAACTTGTTTTTGTTTGTTTCCCAAATTGACACTCCTTGCAAATGGTGTCGGTTGGCTTCACAAGTTTAGGCAGATCTCTTACAGTCTATGCAAAGCTTATCTTCACCAAATTGTCAAAATTGATATGACACATCCTTCTATGCCACAGCCAACTCTCATCTCTTTGAGTCAATAAGCAATAATCATTAGTTCCTCTTAATTGGTAAATGTTACCTCTAGTCTTCTTTGTTGGAATTAGACCGGACAACTGAGAGGGGGGGTGAATTAGTTGTCACACAAAATAAACCTTTTATGCTCTTAACCTTATTTATTAACTAATTATCAGATTAATGATGTAAACATTAAAGCATGGATCAATAACATATGAGCAGAAACATAAGCAACACACTTGACACCAAGATTTTGACGTGGAAACCTGGTTAAGGGAAAAACCATGGTAAGGGTTAACCCACAAAGATTTGTACCCTGTTAAAAGTACTTTAGAAAGATAGAAGGCACATGCCTTCAGGTGCACTGCCTAGAGCTCACTGCTCAAAAAGAGGCTCACTGCCTATAGAATTTATATTTAGTATAAAAGGAATTAACTGAGAAATAGCATCTACTTCATGCCTAGTTCAGTTTCATTGAATGCTCACAAAACTTTCTGCTCTGCTCCAAATACTTTTTCTCTAACTCTTCATCAAGACAATTCTTGTTCTTCTACTTCTCCTCTACTCTGCTCTATCTTTTGATCCTTTCTTTAGATTATATTGTTTCCACACAAGGATGATTTTCCACAACTCATCAACAAGTATTTATATGCTTCATCAACCTTGGAATGAACATCAAGGTCGACACTACAAACATCTGACTTAATGTAAATCACTAGGTTGTTAGTCAAACACAACTGGGACTCCAATCTTCATTAATTAACATGCCATGCTCCGTAGAAATGCTCTTGGATCATCCACAACATGCTTGTATCATTCGGTCGGCCAAGATTGGGAAGAATAGCAACACCAAGAAGGAAATCTTCATTAACAAGCTCAAACTTCAATGCAGACCTCCAACATAGTAGTCATACAATTCAAAGACTTCCACAAGCACATTGATTTCAGTAAAAACATCTGCATTCCTCCAAATTATCAGAATCACTTGCATCTTCCTCCAGAACCTCAAGAACACTGTCTGCCATGACTGTCACTTTAGAAAGATTGCTTGTGGACCTCCAAACCACAAACCACTTGAATGGATGATACACACTGACTTCCCAAACATGCATCTAGATCCGCAGATCATCATTTGACATATCCAAAATAATTTGGACCTCTTTCCTATCGCTTTGTCTCTTCTGGACACTACAAAACTAGTTCTACTCAGATGGCCATAGCTTCTTCAAAACTTCATGTGAACCCTTCAAAGCTTAACTGGAGCTTCTTTAGATAGTCCTCTACTCATCCATATGCTTTGCATACATTGATCCTCATTAATTTTCTCAATATCCTCAACAATCCAGTCTTCTACATAGGCAGCAAAATAGGATACAATTGACACCAATGGCAACAAGGATATGTTGACATCAATGAGAACACCACTTAGGCACATATTTGCAACAATCTCCCCCTTTGTCATTGATGGCAACATATGATGTGAAAACTGATTTGACCATCAAGACAACACCTTCTCCCCCTTTCTCTTATCACTTCTGCAATTACTTCCTTCATTGCTCCCCCTTTCATCAGCAACTAGTTTTTCACATGAACTTCTCTCCCCCTTTGACATCACTGGCAAAGGGTACATATTTGTTGTCTTTTCTTCTTATTTTTTGTTTCAAACCAAACTCAAAGATTACATGTAGACTACTCCCCCTGAGTAGTGCCTCCTTGACATCAATCCGAATCACAAGATGTGACTGTGAATTCTACCAGACTGATGCACTCTAGTGCATCTTAATTATGATCAAGAGGGGTAATAACCCCCAACTTCTCTCTGAGATACTCAAAAGTATCCTTGGGAAGAGGCTTAGTGAAAATATCTGCAATTTGATCCTTTGAAGATACAAACTCCAACTTGACTTCATTCTCAATTACCTTATCTCTCAAGAAATGAAACTTGATGGATATGTGCTTTGTCTTTGAATGTAACACTGGATTCTTTGAGATGCTTATTGCACTTGAATTATCACAGAAGATTGTGATTGGCTCCTCAAACACAATTCTGATGTCCTTCAACATTTGTTTCATCCATAGAACTTGAGGACAATTATTTGTTGCTACTATATACTCTTCCTCTATTGTAGATAGGGATATTGCCTCCTGCTTTTTGCTTAGCCAAGAAACCAATCTGCTTCCCAAGAAGAATGCACCACCACTAGTACTTTTCCTATCATCCACATCTCCTACCCAATCAGCATCTGTATATGCATGAAGAGTAAAGTCATTATCTTTTGGATACCACAAGCCATAATCAAGTGTTCCTTTGAGATATCTGAAGATTCTTTTGATTGCTACAACATGGGATTCTTTAGGATCAGCTTGGAATATAGCAACAAGCCCTACTGCATTTATGATATCAGGTCTGGTCTAAGTCAGATAGAGCAGTCCTCCAATCATTGATCTATACCTTTTCTAATTTTCCTTAGGGGAGTCATCATCTTTACTCAACTTACATCTAGTTACCATAGGTGTACCCACTGGCTTTGAATCTTCCATTCCAAATTTCTTTAGCAATTATTTCATGTACTTAGACTGAGATATAAAGATACCTTTATCTGACTAAGTGATTTGTAGACCTACGAAGAAATTCATCTCACCAAACATGGACATCTCAAATTCACTTTGCATCTGATCAGCAAATGTTTTGCACATGCTCTCATTTCCACCGAAAATGATATCATCAACAAATATCTCAACAATTAGAATATTCTCATGATCAATCTTGAAGTAAAGATTATTGTTAGCAGTGCCTTTGTTATATCCTATCTTTAGCAGATACTTATCTAATCTTGCATACCAGACTCTTGGGGCTTGTTTGAGTCCATATAATGCTTTCCTCAATGAAAACCATGTCTTTCTGATTAGACAACTGAAATCCTTCCGGTTGCTCAATGTAGACTTCTTCTTCTAACTCTCCATTTAGGAATGTTGATTTGACATCCATCTGATAGACCTTGAAATCTTTATAAGAAGAAAATGCAAGAAATAACCTAACTGCTTCTATTCTTGCCACCAGAGAAAAAGTTTTTTCAAAATCAATTCCTTCTACTTGAGAATATCCTTTGCATACCAACCTTTATTTGTTTCTTACAACTTCACCATCTTCATTTAGTTTTTTCTAGAATACCCATTTAGTTCTGATCACATTTTTGTCCTTAGGTCTAGAAACAAGATCCCAAGTGTAATTCTTTTCAATTTGCATTAATTCTTCTTCCATTGCCTTTACCCAATTTTCATCTTCGTAGGCTTCATTTACTGTTTTTGGTTCAATCTTTGAAATTAGACAAATCTCTTCTTGATCTTCATCAATTCTTCTCCTAGTTCAAACACCTTTATTTCTATCTCCTATGATTTGATCTTCAGGATGATTCATCCTTACATACCTGGGAGTTTTGGGATTTGCTTGAACTTCTGATTCTTTAGCTTGTTCATCAACTTCTGCACTAACCTCTTGAATTACTGGATTTTTCGGATCAATCTAGATCTGAGTCTAAGTTTGCACTTGCTTTTCTTGACTTGAATTTTCATCTTGATCATCAAAATCATATCTGTAAGACCTGGAATGTCCTTCCTTGCTCTCATCAACTCTGATATTAGCACTTTCAAGAATCTTTTTCAACCTATTGTTGAAGCACTGGTATGATTTTCTTTGAGTAGAGTAACCTAGAAAAATTCCTTCATCACTTCTTGCTTCAAACTTGCCTAGATCCTCATCTCTTTTGATATAGCATTTACTACCAAAAACTCTGAAATATCTCATAATAGGAGGATGACCAAACCAGAGTTCATAAGGAGTCATACTAGAATTGCCTTTGATCTGCACCCAGTTAAGAGTGTAGATAGCAGTACTCATAGCTTCTCTCCAATAAACTTGTGGAACATTTGTTTCCATCATAATGGTCTTGGCAGCTTCTTGAATGGTCTGGTTCTTTCTTTCTACAACTCCATTTTGTTGAGGAGTCCTAGGAGCAGATAATTGTCTTTTTATTCCATGCCTTTCTTAGAATGTATCAAACTCATCGAAAGTAAACTCTCCACCTCTGTCAGATCTCAGACACTTTATCTTCACACCAATCTCATTTTCCACCATAACTTTGAACACTTTGAATTTGTCAAGGGCTTCTAATTTTTCTTTTAAGAAAGTTACCCACATCATGCAGGAGTAATCATCAATCAGCAACATAAAGTATCTATCTCCTTGCATACTCCTAATTCTAGTAGGACCACATAGATTAGTATGCACAAGTTCCGATCGCCCACTTGAAAATTGTTTTTTACAAGTTTGAATGATGTTTTGTTATGTTTACCTAATTGACATTATCTACACATGCTCTTAGGTTTCACAAGTCTTGGAAGATCTCTCACAGCCTGAGTAGAACTTATCTTGACAATGTTATCAAAATTCACATGACACATCCTGTTATGCCACAACCAACTTTGATCTGTCTAAGCAATCAAACAACTTTTACTAGAACTACTTAATTGAAAGATGTTACCTCTAGTTTGTCTACCAGATGTAATTTTAGTTTTGAATCTTTCCAAGATTCTGCATTTGCCATCCTTGAATCAGAGATCATAACCCTTGTCAACCAATTGTCCAACACTGAGAAGATTATGCTTCAGCCCTTCCACATACAAAACATTATTGGTGTTATTCTTACCATCCAAAAAGATGGATCCTCTGCCACGGATTCTACTAGCTGAGTTATCTCCAAATTTTACAAGCCCACCTTCATATTTTTCAAGGCTTACAAACTTACTTTTATCACCAATCATATGATGAGAACATCCACTATCAATCACCCATTCATCCTTTTCAACAAACTGAGCAACCAAGGCACTTTCCATATTTTCACAGCTAGCAGATTCAATAGATATTGGATCTTCTTCTTTGATAGCAATGAACACCCAATCATTTTTAGTGGAACCTCCATGATCATATTCATCATCTGTGGCTCCTTCTCCAGCCTCTTGGACATAGTAACATTTCTTCTAACCTTTATATCTGTTAGGGTTTGGTTTCGAAGACATCTCTAGACATCTTGAGGCAAAATGACCAATCTTATTACAAGCAAAACATTTGAGTGGCAACTTTCCTTCATACTTACTAGATCCTCTTCGCATTCTTTTGGCAATAAGAACTTCAAGATCTGCAGTCTCAATTTCATCATCTTCAAGATCCTTCCTTGCCTTCACAAATCTATTTGATCTTGTAGAAGAGCTTTCACCCGGATCATATCTTTGTTTTTCATATACACTAGCTTTAAATGTAGATTCAGACTTAGGAAGAAAATCACCAAACTCACTTAATTCAAAAGCTAAAATTTTGCCAACCAGCTGATCTCTTGTAACTTCTAAGACAGTATTGATCTCCTCTATAGCAGCAACCTTATGTTTGTATGAATCAGGTAAAGATCTAAGCACTTTTGCTACAATTTCTAATTCTTCCAAATTTCCACCAGCACACCTGATACCACATACAAGTTCATTTATCTTTTACATGTAGATTGTGATGTTTTCATCTTCACTCATCCTGAGATTTTCAAATTTTCCTCTCAGACTTTGTAGCTTTGCACATTTAACAAATTCATCGCCTTCATACAGATTCTCCAACTTCTTCCAGATTTCATGAGCAGTTTTTAGTCCAAAGACATTTTTCATTTCTAAATCAGTCAGGCTACTCAACAAGGCTTCTTTAGCTCAAAGGTTATTTTCAACATCTTTGATTTGATCTGGAGTTGAAGGACCTTTCTCCGGAGGTTTATAGTCATCATTGGTTATCACCCAATAAGCATCACCCATGCATTGCAAATGGCACTCCATGCGACTCTTCCAAATAGAATAATTTGTTCCTTCAAATCTCAGACTATCCTTCTTGTAGGTCGACATCCTAGATCTCCTCAAGTGGTCAAGCTTTTTTTATAGGATCTCGCTCTGATACCAATTTTTGGAATTAGACCAGACAACTGAGCGGGGTGGTGAATTAGTTTTCACACAAAATAAACCTTTTCTACTCTTAACCTTCTTTATTAACTAATTATTAGATTAATGATGTAAACATTAAAGCATGGGTCAACAACATATGAGCAGAAACATAAGAAATACACTTGACACCAAGATTTTAACATGGAAACCCGGTTAAGGGAAACCACGATAGGGGTTAACTCACAAAGATTTGTACCCTGTTAAAATTACTTTAGAAAGATAGAAGGCACGTGCCTTCAAGTGCACTACCCAGAGCTCACTGCTCAAAAAGAGGCTTACTGCCTATAGAATTTGTATTTAGTACAGAAGGAATTAACTGAGAAATAGCATCTACTTCATGCCTAGTTTAGTTTCATTGAATGCTCAAAAAACTTTCTGCTCTGCTCCAAATACTTCTTCTCTAACTCTTCATCAAGACAATTCTTGTTCTTCTACTTCTCCGCTATTCTGCTCTACCTTTTGATCCTTTCTTCATATTATATTATTTTCGCACAAGGATGATTTTCCACAACTCATCAACAAGTATTTATACGCTTCATAAACCTTCGAATGAATATCAAGGTTAGCACTACAAACATCTGACTTAATGTGAATCACTAGGTTGTTGACCAAACATAACTGGGACTCAAATCTTCATTAATTAGCATGCCATGCTCCATAGAAATGCTCTTGGATCATCTGCAACATGCTTGAATCATCCAGTCGGCCAAGACTAGGAAGAATAGAAACACCAAGAAGGAAATCTTCATTGACAAGCTCAAACTTCAGTGCGGACCTCCAACATAGTAGTCATATAATTCAGAGACTTCCACAAGCACATTGATTTCAAAAAAAACATCCACATTCCTCCAAATCATCAAAATCACTTGCATCTTCCTCTGGAACCTCAAGAACACTGTCTGCCATGACTATCACTTTAGAAAGATTACTTGCAGACCTCCAAACCATGAACCACTTGAATGGATGATACACACTGACTTCCTAAACATGCCTCGAGATCCACAGATCATCATTTGACATATCCGGAACAATCCGGACCTCTTTCCTATCACTCTGTCTCTTCTAGACACTACAAAACTAGTTCTACTCAGATGGCCATAGCTTCTTCAAAACTTCATGTGAACCCTTCAAATCTTAACTAGAGCTTCTTTAGATAGTCCTCTACTCAGCCATATGGTTCGCATACATTGATCCTCATTAATTTCTCAATATGCTCAACAATCCAATCTTCTACACAGGCAACAAAATAGGATACAGTTGATACCAATGGCAACAAGGATATGTTGACATCAATGACAACACCGCTTAGGGACATATTTGCAATATTCTTTCCAGTAGCAATCACTATTCTGGAGCTTTCCATGATCTTGCACCCATTGTCTTTGAATCTCATATCATAACCTTTGTCACACATTTGACCAACACTCAAAAGATTGTGCTTCAAACCCTTCACATATAGGACATCATCAGTATTGTGCTTTCCATCAAAAGAAATAGATCCTTTTCCAAAAATCTTACCAGCTGCATTATCTCCAAACCTAACTAGTCCTCCATCATACTTTTCCAAACTCACAAACTTACTTTTGTTACCGATCATGTGATGTGAGCATCCACTATTAGTAATCCATTCATCCTTATCTTTCTCAACCTGAACAACCAAAGCACTTTCTTCCACTCGTTTTTCTTCCTTCACATAGCTAGCAGGATTAGTAGACATGGGTTCTTCTTTGATTGCAATAAACAAGCACTCATTTGCACTATTACTAGCATCATCAGATTCATCATTTGTCACACCTTCATCATCAAGATCTCTAACATAGTAGCATTTCTTTGGAACCCTAGGTCTACTCTCAAATCATTTTCTATTCCTTTCAATTCTTTCAAGACATCTGGAAGCATAGTGACCAACCTTACCACATGTAAAGCATTTGAAAGGTAATTTGCCCTTGAACTTACCAGAGCCTCTTTGTAGTCTATCAAAAAAATTTGCTTCAATTTCATCAAACTCATCATCAGGTTCAACCTTGTACTTTTTAGCTCTAGAGATCTTCTCTGAAGTACTGGGTTTGAAAGCAGTCTCAATCTTCAGTAGGGCATCACCAAGTTCTCTCATCTCAAAGGCTGTAAGCTTTCCCAGTAACTGATCCTTGTTGACCTCTTTCATAGTCATTACTTCTTCAATTGCAGCTACCTTGTTACTGTAGGATTTAAGTAATGACCTAAGAATTTTCATCACAACTTCCTTCTCTTCAATAGTTCCTCCCATACATTTTATTCCATTGACAATTTCATCAACTTTTTGCATGTAAGCTGTTATGTTTTCATCTTCACTCATTTTTAAACCCTCATATTTCACTTTCAGACCCTGTAATTTTGTGCTTTTAATAGACTCATCTCCTTCATACAAAATTTTCAGCTTATCCCAGACTTCATTAGAATTTTCTAGATCCATGACCTTTATCAACTTAGTGTCCAACAAGGCACTTAACAAAGTATCTCTAGCTTTTATGTTTAACTCATATTTTTTGATTTCATCTTTAGTTTGCAAACCATTCTGAGGCAAGGTATACTTTGTCTCTGTCGCTTTCCACACTTTGTAACCAAGACAAAGGAGGTGGCTTTTCATTCATACCTTTCAAAGAGCATAATTTATTCCATCAAACTGCAGAGCTTCCTTTTTGTAAGACATCCTGGATCTTCCTCAAGCGGTTAGGCTTTCTTCCAAGGAACTTGGCTCTAATACCAATTGTTGAAATGCACCAGACAACTGAGAGGGGGAGTGAATCAGTTGTCTTCAAAACTTTGACTTCTTAAGAATATTAACACTTCAAACACTTGTTCACAGTTATTTAGATTTGATCATGAAAGCATGAAATAAGAAAATCAACATAACAATATCATCAACACATGAGACACCAAGATTTTTATGTGGAAAACCCTAAAAGGGAAAACTACAGTAGGTGTTAGCCCACAAAAATATATATGTCATAACAATACCGAAAAATAGAGGCTCACTGCCTTAGGGCTCACTATCTAATATGCTCACTGCAAATGTTTAGGTTCATTGTCAAGATCGACTCACTGCCAAGGGTTTGCTCACTGCCAAGTTTGGTGAACTGATTTGATAGCATCTACTCCATGTCAGGGTTCAGTTCCTTTGAAACACAATATATCTCCTCTACTCTTCTCTTTCACACCTTTGCACTACTTTGTCATTTTCACACCACTACACTCTTTTCGCAACTACACTACATGTTTTTATACAACTCATTAACCTTGGAATGTACATCAAGGTCGGCATTACATTCATCAACCGTTGGAGCAATCTCCAAGGTCAGCATTACAAACATATATAGAAAATAGGTCTGGACCTAAACAAGATTAGCAAAGGGAAAGATGTATGTGGATCACTTAACACCTTAGCTAGGACTCTAACACAATTTTACACGCCATGACACGCTTTCACAATCTTCGATGCATCTCCGCAAGTAGTGAAAACAACCAAGTCGGCTAGGACTAGTGTCAACACTAAGTATTCTAAGAACAATCTTCATCCACGATCCTAATTTCTCTTTACAGACCAATCCAAAGGTAGTAACATGATCAGGAGACATTCACAAGCTCATTGTAATCACCAGGAACAACCGCACAATCTCTAACCACTATGTTAAGAAGATTCTTCATACTGGAGAACAAGAACAACTCTGTCAGCTATTGTTATAAAGAAAGAATGGCTTACAAACCACCAAATCATGAGCCATTTGAGTTAAAGGCACTTAACATCATTTTAGACTTAACTCGTGAACCGCAGATCATAATACTTTAATGCAAAGGAATCCAAAGCAAAATACAATCTCCCTGTCACTAGTGAGTATAGAAAAAGTAGTTTTCACTCTGGTGAACATAACTCACTCAAATCTTCATACTGGAGGCTCAAACTTAAAACATAGCATCTTCAGACATGCATATAAATAACTTCCAATCCACAAGCAAAGATATTCATTCTATAGAAAATGTGGAGCAATCTATTAGACTATTCTTCTATAGACAAAGATGTTCTACAACACATTGTTTCCACCGGAGAAGCAAATTTTCTCAATATCCTCAATATCAGGATCTTCCAATACTTACAAAGCATCTAACTCATTACAAGTAAGCATCAAAACAAGAGCACAGTTGACACCAATGACAACACTGATATGTTGACAGCAATGACAACACTGGTTAGGCACATACTTGCAACAGGAACAACCGCACGATCTCTAACTACTCTATCAAGAAGATTCTTCACACTGGAGCACAAGAACAACACTGTTAGCTACTGTTATAAAGAAAGAATAGCTTGCGGACCACCAAATCATGAGCCATTAGAGTTGAAGGCACTTAACATCATTTTAGACTTAACTCTAGAACTGCAGATAATAATACTCCAATGCAGAGGAATGTGGAGGAATGCAAAGCAAAATACATTCTCCCTATCACCATTGAGTATTCAAAAAAAGTAGTTTTCACTCTGGTGAACATAACTCACTCAAATCTTCATACTGGAGGCTCAAACTTGAAACATAGAATCTTCAGACATGGATCTAAATAACTTCCAATCCGCAGACAAAGATATTTATTCTATAGGAAATGCAGAGCAATCTATTGGACTATTCTTCTGTAGATAAAGATATTCTGCAACACATTGTTTCCACCAGAGAAGCAAATTTTCTCAATATCCTTAATATCAAGATCTTCCAATACTTATAAAGCATCTAACTCATTACAAGCAAGCATCAAAACAAGAGCACAATTAACACCAATGACAACACTGATATGTTGACATCACTAACAAGACTGGTTAGGCACATACTTGCAACAATTTCATTTACTAAGTATGCATGAGTTCGCCATGTAATCATGCTTTCTTTTTCGTCTTATGATTTAATAAAACTATTAGGTTGATTTCAGATAGATTTATTATTAATTATATATTTTCTAATAAATAAATAGTGTTGGTTAATTATGTGAGCATTATATTATTTCTTTTATTTACTTATTTTTTGTAATTAATTTCTTTTGGAAAAAGAAATAAGTTGAATTATTTTAATTTTTTAATTTATTTAATTATTGAATGTGCATGTCTATTTTAAAGATTTAGAGAATCAATTATTAAATTTATCATATTTGTGAATTAGAAAATTATATTTTCTAATATTAGTTTTAAGTTGAATGTGCATGAATACATGAATCAATATATTTTAATATTATTGTAGACACCTAAATTGGTAATTCTTCATCACATCCCTAATTCATTCTTACTTAACCCCCTAAACATCCCTAATTCATTCCTATTCAACACTAACTATCCCTATTCATCCCTAAACCATCACTAATCATCTCTAGACAACCCTAAATGACTATTTATACCACATTAACTGAATAAACACATGTTTAAATAGTTAATCAACCAATTCCCCTTCAATCCATGATTTTACAATATTTTGTTATTAAAATCACTATTCATGTACTTTCTATTGTTCATCTGTACCCGCATTGGTACTGCATCAGTACCTATCCCTAGCCAAAATGATTTATTACTCATTTATCCTATTTCTCCATAGTTCAAACATTAGATAAATATAATTTATCTAATATCCCCTTATCTTATCCCATGAATTAAATAATAATTACATTTATTTTTATCCCTATTTTCTACACTTTTGATTAGGTCACCTAAACCTAATTAACTAACCTAATCCCCAACTTGCACAACCTAAATCCTAATCTAACATGGTCAAATCCTCTCCATTCCCCCAAATGTACAAAGGCATGGGCCTCGTGTACATGTCCACATGGCCTTCTTACAAAAGGCATGGTCAAGGACCCATGTACAAAGGTCTTTTTGTCCTCCATTCACTATTCCTCCAATTTTAAATTGGGTATGTACCCATGCTTCCAATTTAAAATTAAAATCTAAGACACCTCATCCTTTTTCCTCCAATTTTAAATTGGGCATGTACCCATGCTTCCCAATTTAAAATTTCAATCAAATTCAACCCATACCTCCCATCTACCAAGACAATCTCATCCATCCATCTTCCCAAGGTTAAATCTCAACCCTTCATCGTTCCTTGATCCAAGGACGTCTCCTCTCCACCAATCTCATCATGACACTTGGTGAGCTCTCAAGCATCCTCATCCATTGATCTCCAAATTCAATCCTATCCATCCATTTGAGCCTCCAAAAATCTATAAATTGCAGCTCACCCCTTCACAATCAACATAACTTTTTCTTGCAACATAATGTTGTCTATTTTCCTCCAAAGCTCCATGAGAAGCAAGGTTATGCTATCCATTTGAGAAGCCATCCACATCAACACATCAAGGAGCACATCAAAATAGCAAGGTTTACATTTGGGGTTAATAGCTTAGCTCCATTTCTTGTTTTATGCATTCCTTCATTGCTCAATCCGAGGTAACTTAGATTTTGGGTGAAATAAGTTAGTAGTTTAACTTGTTTCTCATGCTCATTTTCTTGGTTATACAATTATTTTACTTTTTTTAAGAATACAATTTATTATATTTTACTTTTTAGGTTTTGGGGAAAAATAGGAAGAGTTATTAGAAGAAAAGAATTAGTTTTTTTTTTTTTAATTATTCATACTTTTTTTTGGTTATCAATTTTATTATGCAAATTACAAGAAAAGGAAAATAGGTTATTGAAGTTGAAGGATTTGGAAGTGTTCTTTTTTAAGAATTGAAGGATTGTCGTTGTCTCATAATTGATTCGTTTATCTCCATTGTTTTTACCAAATTGCTACAAAGATTGAGGTAGGATTCTTGTCATGAAAGACTCCTAGCAAATATTTGCTTTGGTTAATAATTGAATATAGGATTTTGTGAGAAATTGTGATTTATATGCTTCTTGTGGAAAAAGAAAGATTCAGACAAATTATCGTTTCATTGATTTTGAAGATAAGAAAATGATTTTTGTTGAATTAGATTTGTTGGGAATTCTTAAAAGTTAGTAGGATGATTTGATAGGTTATTTGACCTGAATATGGTTTTTAGAATATTGAAATATTAATTTCTTGTATAGGAAAAAAAATATAATAGAAAACTTGGGAAGACACTGAAAAGAAAATGTAATATCCCTTTCAGGATATTCTATAAAATACTGATCAACAGTTTGCAAGATGAAATAGATAGTTCAAATTAAAGATTTGAAAACTAAAACTTGTGACATTGAATCTTTACCAATATCAAACAATTGAAACTCTGTCGCAAATACAATATTTCATATAAATGATCCCTGTTGTAATTTTGTTGTGATTCTTCAAAGGATATCTAGTAGCTCCACTAATTTGGTTCTAGTGTAGACTCTTCCTAGGATGGTGTCGACTAGGAATACCACCCTCCCTTTGTAGTGCAGGAGCACCCCTTCAACAAGATAAATATCCATTTGAGGGAGAAGAATAAGGTTTTAATATGTTTATACATTTCATGTTGTCATGTAGTATTTATATTGACATTTTATGTTTAAAAGACCCTACCATGAGAACCGACCCCACCATGAGAACTGAAGCCACAAATCTAGCATCCTAACAAGCAAATCTGGACATCATTAGATATTTGGGGTATGTAAATGATTAAGGCAATGTGTCGTATTATTAGGTGTTTTGATGTCTTAAGCCAAACATGTGTCATGAGATTAGTTAGGGTTTTTTCCTTATAATTTTGGTTAAGAAAATTCATAAGTGGTGGAATATGTATGAGTCTCTAGAATCGGCCTGTGTTCCTGGAGACACAGAGAGACGAAGTTGGAATGAAGAAATAGAAATTCTGTCAGTTGTGTTTTACAAATTCTGGGTTCTGTGTAAATACTCTGTACATCGAATTATTTTGTGTATATTGTCTGTATAGAATTGTTTTGTATTTAATTTAGTTTTCTATTGTCGAGATGCACGATTAAAACCATTCCACTGGTGGATTTCTGTGAAATCAGTGGAATGGGCTTTGTACAATAGTTTTTTGTTTTATTTCTTTTTGTTCATGGTCATGGCATAATAGAAACTGTGAAATTTGTTACAGAGGAGGTTATTGGCTTGAGATGCAAATATACATTTTATGTATAAATGTCAATTGCAGGCCGGAACAGTCTGTGAGTAAATCGTATTTGTATGCGAGTATCACCCTGTGTATATCGTGTGAAGAAAGAGTGTATCCTGCGTCTATGTATCGGTTTGAAGCATATCGGGAAAATTGATAATAGATGTTTGCAGGTGGTTGAACCAATTCAAAGGTTCAACGGTTCAATGATACAGCAAGTTCATTTGGTTCGCCGGTTCATCGTAGTAAGTATTTCTGACAGTTGAACCGATTCAACAGGTTCATTGGTTCAATGGAGTAAGAGGTGCCGATAGTTGAACCAGTTCAACGGTTCAATGGTTCAGTGGTTCAACCGAGAGTTACCAACAGTGTTAATACTGTGCGATGGAAGTATATTAAGCTGGTAGTTGAAGGTTCAATGGTTCAAAGGTTTAACCACAGACCTAGTTCAGAAATTTTGATCTATAAAACTGAAGGTATCAAGTTGACTCAGATTGGGGAAGCTGATAGCTCATGTGTTGCCGATAGGCAACCGATGCAAAGCATATACATCGGTATAAGGTATGCGATCAGAGTAAGGTTGTTTTCCCCAGCTGATAGTGTGATATCTGACCGATGGGTAAATAGATAATGGTAAATGTATGTTGGTGAGGGGTTGACAACTAATTTACATGTTTATGTTGTTTTCGCTCTGCATCAAGTGGTATCAGAGCTAAAGGAGTATCTTTTGGGAAGAAGCAATAGATAAAATGTTAGACGAAGAGGGATCATCAGAGTACCCAACAAAGATGACCAATGCTGAGTTGGTGGCCTTAGTGAGAAAGCAAATGGCAGAGAGCGGAACAACTCGGGCTCAAAATCAGGCTTTGAAAGAGGAGGTAGAGAAGTTGAGGGACAGAGTAGAGAAAGGGGAAGAAGATTCTGGTAAGTGAAAAGACAGGGATGAAGAGGAGATCCCTAAGTAGGAAGAGATAGAGGTTCCTGTAGACCAGAGACCCTTACTTAATGCCCTCAGATCCATGGAGAGAAGGACCATGGATATGAAAATAGACCTGCTAGTGTTTGTAGGAAAAATGGAACCTGATTCAATGATGGAGTGGATAGACTCCTTGAATAACTTCTTTGAGACCGAGGAAATCCCAAACCACCAAAGGGTGAAGATGGCTCAATCCAAAATGAAAGGGGTTGCACTAACTTGGTGGAATTTCATCCAAGATGATAGGGTGAAAGAGGGAAAGAACAAAGTTGCAACTTGGAAGAAGATGATGGCTTTAGTGAAGGAGGCCTATGTTCCATTGGATTACAACATCCAATTACATAAGAGGAAACAAAACTTGAAGCAGAAGGAGTTAGATGTCAGCTCATACATAGAAGAGTTCATGAAACTATGTGTCAAGACAAAGGTAAAGGAGAATGAAGAAGAGAAGGTGGCAAGGTACCTCAATGGATTGAGGTTTGCTATCCAAGAAGACATAAATCTGCATAACCTAAAGACAGTCCAAAAGTGCTACCAATTAGCACTCAAAGTGGAAGAGAAATTCAAGAGAAGACAAGAGCAGAACAGTAGAGGAAGAGGAAGACAGCAAAGGGGAGGAAGAAGTCCTTTCAGAGGTAAATGAAATGGATTTGGATACCAAGGTGAACCAAACCAAGAGGGCAACAAAGGAGATAGCAGTCAAACCCAAGGGGGAAGTTATAATCAAAGAGTAAACTCTAGGAGCAGAAGACCACCGTTTAGAGGAAGATCTTAGGGCAGAGAACCTATCAAATGTTACAATTGCAATCAAGAAGGCCATATAGCCAGCAGATGTCTAGGAAAGGCAACTACTTCAATGGGCGAAAGGAAGATAAATCTAATCCAAGAATCTGATTGTCAAAGTGTGGTGAGCTCCAACACTTTTCAAAGTGTGAATGCTCCTGACAGTTATGGATATCCGGAGAAAGGAGAATCTTTGATGATGAGGAGAGCAATGACCACTATGAAGGTGCCCGACAGAGAACCCCCACAAAGGAAATCTCTCTTTAGAACTACTTGCAAGGCAGGAGGAAAGGTATGTAAAGTTTTGATTGACTCCAGATCCACTGAAAATTTTGTGTCAATTGAAATGGTAGAAAATCTTAAGCTTAGAAGACTGCAACATCCTTGCCCATACAAGATCTCATGGCTCACCCAAGGTCAGCAAACAGTTGTGGAAGAATGGGCTTGGGTGGAGTTTCAAATTGGACCATACAAGGATAGGTTATTGTTTGACATTGCCAAGATGGATGCTTGTCATCTCCTATTTGGAAGACCATGGCAGTATGACTTGAAAGCACACCATGATGGAGTTAGAAACACATATTCAATCACCAAGGATGGTAAGGTGATAGAGTTGCTACCACTGATGGAGAATGAGGTGGAATCAAAAGGGAAAGAAGTCAAGGCGATGATGGTAGAAGGCAAACATTTCATGAAAGAGGTAGTAGAAGGAGCAGTTGCATATGCTCTAATTCCATACCTAAGGGTGAACAAGGAGCAGCAGCCAAAAGTCAAGGGAGAGAAGAAACAAAGGTTCATAGATCTCGTTGTCCAAGAGTTGTTGGACAAATACAAGGGCATCATCTCTGATGGAATGCCAAGGTCCCTACCACCTATGAGGGACATCAGCCATTGCATAGATCTGATCCCAGGATCTACACTCCCAAATAAAGCAGCGTACAAGCTTACCCCAGAGCAGAATACAGAGGTAGCAAGGAAGATTGAGGAGTTGTTGGAGACAAGCCTAATTGGCAAGAGCTTAAGTCCATGTGCAGTACCGGCTGTACTAGCACCAAAGAAGGAAGGCACTTCGAGACTTTGTACTGATTCAAGAGCTATCAACAAGATAACAATCAGGTATAGGTTCCCAATCCCTAGGATAGAAGATTTGCTTGATTGCTTGGGGGTGCTAAATATTTCTCAAAAATAGATTTAAAGAGTGGCTATCATCATATTAGGATTAGGCCAGGAGATGAATGGAAAACTACATTCAAGACCAATGAGGGTTTATATGAGTGAAAGGTTGTGCCTTTTGGGCTGTCCAATGCCCCTAGTACCTTTATGAGGTTGATGAATGAGGTATTGAGGGAATTCATGGGAAAGTTTGTCATAGTGTATCTAGATGACATTCTGATTTTTAGTAATGCAAGGGAAGAGCACCTCAACCATATAGACTTGGTCCTCAAAAAGTTATATGAAGAGCAGCTAATGATCAACTTAGGAAAGTGTTTGTTCATGCAGGAAGAGATCAGCTACTTGGGATTTGTCATCTCACATAACAAACTAAAAATGGATCAAGAGAAGGTAAGTGCCATATTGTCTTGGCCAACTCCTAAAACCTTGAATGATGTTAGAAGTTTCTATGGGTTACCAACCTTTAATAGGAAGTTTATAAAGGGGTTTAGTCATGTTTTTGCACCCATGCTTGACACTATAAAAGGAGGACAGAAGTGCAGATTCACTTAGACAAAGGAGGCAGATGATTCATTTGAAACATTGAAAAAGAAGGTGGCAGAGCAGCCAGTCCTTGCATTTCCTGACTTCAAAAATATTTTCCAGGTAGAATGTGATGCAAGTCACATGGCAATTGGGGCAATACTCAGTCAAGAAGGTAGGCCTATTGCATTTTTTAGTGAGAAACTAAATGATGCAAAGAAGAGATACTCATCATATGATTTGGAGATGTACGCTCTGGTACAGTCACTCAAAAAGTGGAGGCATTACTTGATGCCAAAAGAATTCATAGTGTTCACAGATAACCAGGCCCTTAGTTTTATAAACGGTCAAGAGAAGTTGAACCATAGACATATGAAGTGGGTGGAGACTTTACAAGCTTTCACCTTCACACTCAAGCACAAGAAAGGGGTCGAGAATAAGGTAGCAGATGCTTTGAGTAGGAGGGCTCTAACCATTAATCAGATCCAATTGGAGAGTGTTGGCATTGACTCTTTGAAGGCCATGTATGATGCTAATGAAGATTTTGGAGAGATATACCAGGTATGTACTTCCTTTGGTGACAAATATCATGCTGAGTTCTCTGAATTTCTAATCCAAGATGGATTACTTTTCAAAGGTGGACAGTTGTGTATTCCACAGTGTTCTATGAGACTGAATATCATTAGGGAGAAACATTGTGGGGCCATGGTAGGACATTTTGGTCTGGATAAGACTCTTGATCTTGTGAGGAGGCATTACTATTAGCCCAAGTTATAGTCAAATGTGAGAAAATTTGTGGAGGCATGTGTGATATGTCAAAAGGCAAAAGGGAGATCCACTAATGCAGGTTTGTATTAGCCACTACCCATTCCTTCTAGGTCGGGGAGAGCATAAACATGGACTTTGTATTGGGTTTGCCTAGGACAATGAAGGGATATGATAGTGTTTTTGTTGTAGTAGACAGATTTAGTAAAATGGCACACTTTTTGCCATGCAAAACCACTTGTGATGCCTCATATGTTGCAGATCTATGTTTCAAAGAGATAGTAAGGATGCATGGATTGCCATTGAGCATAGTCTCCGATAGAGATGTGAAATTTATTGGCCATTTTTGGAGGACTCTTTGGAAGAAGCTTGGCACCAACTTGTCCTTCTCATCAGCCTACCATCCTCAAACAGATGGGCAGACTGAAGTTGTTAACCGTTCATTGGGAAATCTGTTAAGGTGTTTGACAAAACAACATGGAGAGCAGTGGGATAACATCGTACCACAAGTAGAATTTTCCTATAATGACACTATCAATAGGAGTACAGGGAAGTCACCTTTTCAGGTGGTATATGGTATTCATCCAAGAGGTATTTTGGAGTTGCGAGATCTGCCTATAGGAGAGCCTAGTAGTGCAGATGGAGAAGCTTTTGCATCAACCATTAAGGAGGTGCATGATCAAGTCAAGAACCAGCTTCAACAAACTACATTGAAGTACAAAACATATGCTGATAAGAAAAAGATGCATGTACAGTTTGATGTTGGAAATTTGGTGTGGGCTAATCTAAAGAAGGAGAGGCTCCCAAAAGGTAAATATACCAAGCTAATGTGGAGGAAGATTGGACCATGTCAGATTTTGAAGAAATGTGGGTAGAATGATTATGAGATCCAACTTCCTCCTGATCTTGGATTGTCACCCATTTTGAATGTATGTGATTTTACTCCATACAAGCCAAATACAAATGTAGAAAAGGAACCATTGCAGGATGTAGCAGATGATGATATTTCTAAGCATGATCCACCAAAATTGAAAAAGATATTAGACTCAAGAGTGACAAAGAAGACAAGGGACAAAGAGTACATGGAGTACTTGGTAGCTTGGCACGGGAAACCTATTTCAGAGGTAGTTTGGATGACTGAAGATCAGATTAGAAAATATGGTGCAGACCTCCAAACTCTGATCTCAAGTGGGCTTGAGATCTCTTCTCCCAGGGAGTATGGTGCAGGAGCACCCCTTCAACAAGATAAAAATCCATTTGAGGGAGAAGAATAAGGTTTTAATATGTTTATACATTTCATATTGTCATGTAGTATTTATATTGACATTTCATGTTTAAAAGACCCCACCATGAGAACCGACCCCACCATGAGAACCGAAGCCACAAATCTAGCATCCTAACAAGCAAATCTGGACATCATTAGATATTTGGGGTATGTAAATGATTAAGGCAATGTGTCATATTATTAGGTGTTTTGTTGTCTTAAGCCAAACAGGTGTCATGAGATTAGTTAGGGTTTTTTGCTTATAATCTTGGTTAAGCAAATTCATAAGTGGTGGAATATGTATGAGTCTCTGGAATTGGCCTGTGTTCCTGGAGACACAGAGAGACGAAGTTGGAATGAAGAAATAGAAATTATGTCAGTTGTGTTTTACAAATTCTGGGTTCTGTGTAAATACTCTGTACATCGAATTATTCTATGTATATTATCTGTATAGAATTGTTTTGTATTTAATTTAGTTTTCTATTGTCGAGATGCATGATTAAAACCATTCCACTGGTGGATTTCTATGAAATCAGTGGAATCGGCTTTGTACAATAGTTTTCTATTTTATTTCTTTTTGTTCATGGTCATGGCAGAATAGAAACTATGAAATTTGTTACAGAGGAGGTTATTGGCATGAGATTCAAATATACATTTAATGTATATATGTCAATTGCAAGCTAGAACATTCTATGAGTAAATCGCATTTGTATGCGAGTATCACCCTGTGTATATCCTGTGAAGAAAGAGTGTATCCTGCGTCTATGTATCGGGTTGAAGCATATCAAGGAAACTGATAATAGATGTTTGCAGGTGGTTGAACCAATTCAAAGGTTCAACGGTCCAATGATACAACAAGTTCATTTGGTTCGCTGGTTCATCGTAGTAAGTATTACCGACAGTTGAACCGAGGATTGAACCAGTTCAACGGGTTCATTGGTTCAATGGAGTAAGAGGTGTCGATAGTTGAACTGACAGTTCAACCAGTTCAATGGTTCAATGGTTCAGCGGATCAACTGAGAGTTGCCGATAGTGTTAAGACTGTGCAATGGAAGTATATTGAGCTGGTAGTTGAAGGTTCAATGGTTCAAAGGTTCAACTACAGAGCTAGTTTAGAAATTTTGATCTATAAAACTAAAGGTATCGAGTTGACTCAGATTGGGGAAGTTGATAGCTCATGTGTTGCCGATAGGCAACCGACGCAAAGTGCATACATCGGTATAAGGTATGCAATCAGAGTAAGGTTGTTTTCCCCGGCCGATAGTGTGATATCTGACCGATGGGTAAACAAACAATGGTAAATGTATGTTGGTGAGGGGTTGACAACTAATTTACACATTTCTGTTGTTTTCGCTCTGCATCACTTTGATATCAGATTGGCATATCAGAAATGGATCTTTTGAGAAGTCTTCAAACTCAAATATCAGTAGCTATGGTATCTCCTCATACGGCATCAGCAATACAAGATTTATGACTTCTTATTTAGACATTAATCAGGTAGCAGGAATAATCAACTTGTGCACATTCAAATTAAATATTTGAATGACAGATTGTGCTTCGATAATGACAAATCAATTTATTTCCTGTTGTTATCAACTCTACCACATACCTGATGAATGTAATAAAACTAAAACAATATCAATCCTTATGGAGACCCACGATCAAGCTTGAAATATAGCTATTGTTTAGATATCAAATCGCCTTTCCTATGAATGGTCGATCAACTTCAGCAATGAGATATGAACACTTCTCATCCAATGGTACTGAACTAGCCTTCACTCAGATTAGCGAATGATGGGGATGGACTCAGCCTCCAATAAAATCTTCAATCAATAGATATTCGTCACCCTCGATATCTTGGTCCACAATTTCATCTGAGGTCGACACCAAAGATACTCCACGCAAAGCTCACAATTTCCTTTATTCCTGCGATGACTGGGATTTATGATTCCTTGTTGAAATTGACGCTACCAGATGTTACACGCAAGCTCTAACTAAACTTATGATTTTCCTTCCAGATTTTGTGGACTTTCTTCATAGGCGACGAATCAAGTCTCCAAGCGGCAATACTTTATTGACACACAATTCTATCTACTTGCTGAGTCGATGCTTTTGTGTATTGTGGCTTTTATGATGAGATTTCTTATCTTCAGATCACGTACCAATGCCAATATAAAAGGACTCCTCCAAAGAACTTCTCACGCTGGGACCCATGGCTCAAATAAGCATCTGTAAATAAACAAAAGAGCTCACAATTTATCTTAATAAATCTCATCTTTCTTACACTGCGTGACCCACAATCCACTCACTTGGATGATAATTAAAATAAGGATTTAACTGAAACCTATCAGAAATTGTTTCTTGTAATGCAAATAGAGATATATATATAATATTCAAATCAAAGCTTCAGCATCAAACATATATATATCGATCATTCATGGCAAATTTATATTTATTTATAAATCCATAAATTTGCAATAAAATCCTCTGCACAAATAACATCAAATCTGCATAAACTTTATTCTAAAAACTGCATACAAAAGATCTTCAATACCATTGACACAATGGTCTTTGACAACTCCAGCAAAATACCAAAACCTAAAACACTTGAAGCTCAGTTGTGAAATATGAAATGATTTCACCTCAACAATTTACTAAGGGAACATCTCCTCAGCTCAGCAAATTCAAGGGAACATCACCTTGTCAATCAGCGAAATACAATTTGTCAAAAGACACAAACACCAAACCAAGCATCTGAAAAACATACATCTAGAACATACATACTCAACAATGACTCTCAACAGCCCTTTTAAAACTTTCATCAATAAGGACAGGCCCTAATTATATTCAATGAAAGTTTTTATGTACACGGTCACACTTAACCTTTTTAAATGCTTGCACTTGAACTTTTTAAATGTGTGTGTACAATAATACTTTATTTAATAAAGTATTTTTGATGCAGGAGCATCCAAGGTGTAAGAACAATCTTGCATCAACCAAAAAAAAATGTTGTTTCTTTTTAATAAGGGCTAAATTTGGCAGGGTTACTATTCTTAGTAAGTTTGTATTTGTGCATGGTTGGATACAAAATCTTACACGGACCTCCAAAATGGTGAATTGAAGCTAATGGTGAAGAAATCACTTCAATCTCATTTGTCATTTGTGAGATATTAAAATTTTAAATTCCAAAAATCCTATTGAAATATTCAAAGTCAAATTTGAGGCACTTAGAGGCTCCAGATGGGCCCAAAATTTGATGTGAAACCCAAGCAATCTACCTTTACAACCGTCTTTTCAAGAGCTTTCCCAAAAGGTATTATAATTGAAAATCCAACAGTTGGATCGAAAGTTATGGCCCTACGAAGTTGACCTATTTTGGGGGGGAGATGCAAATTTTGAAATTAAGCTGGTGGCCGCCAAAAAGGGCTATATATGACCATTTTTGGGAACCCTTGGAGTAGTAGAGTTAAGGGGGAAGGTGTAGAGTCAAGAAAAGGTGGGAAAATAGAAACCCTTATTGATTTGGGGTTACAGAAGGCTGAAGATTCCAGAGTCTTGAGAGAGGGAGCTGTAATGTGTTGCAGCCTATAGGGGATTCATCCTCTGATTGTATTTGAGCTTCTATAATGTAATGTTTTGCCCATATTAATAAAATATCATTATGTTTTCTGTGTGTAATTTCTATTATTGTGTGTTTTATGATTTACCCCCTTCATCAATTTTTCAAGTAACTTAATAAAATATTAATTTTATAAAGCAATTAAAATACTTTATAAAATTAATTTACAATTAGACACATTTTAAGTTACTTCAAAAATTGGGGACATTACAACCCTCCCTTCCCGACATTGCCTGTCCCCAAGCAATGGGAAGAAAAAATGAAGCCAATCAATCCCTAGATCCCATATCCATCGAGGCTCCGCTAGAATGCTCAACTGCATCTCCTCAAGGCTGTTGACGAAGAAGATCTTGGGACAGCTTCCACTGTCATACCATATTGAATTCATCTTGCTGTCATGAATCAGAACAGCAACATAGGTGATGTCAAAAATGGCACCGAACCAATGCAAACCAAAGAAACTCATCTTATACTCCATGTCCAACCAATAGACACACCTCCACACACTCCCAAGCAACTCAATAGCTGATGTAGGCCATGAGCAATCAAGAGGTACAATGTCATTCCAACTTATATGCAAAGTACCATCCTTAATGCATGAAGAAATGAAATCATCATTAAACCTATTGCCAACAAGACAATATTGATTCCCATCATAGTAAACTCTCCCAAACATAGTTGTTTCAAAACTGAAATCACATGCTCCAATGTCTAGCAATGAAGAAAAACTATCAAACCATGGAGAATAAACTAACAAACCATTCACATACTCCCATAAACAAACATCATCACAATCATGAATAGGCTAATTTAGTTCACCACATGGAACTAATGCATCAAACAAAACTGAATTCTCTTCATCACCATTGTGATATTCATGCACATCATCATCGGCTACCCCAAAGATATCAAATAGAGCTGATTGCAAAGGAATAGTACTGTTTCCCTCAAACAAATTAGGGATTATATCATACCATTCAATTGTGTTTCCTTCTTGTATAACACATGTGTCTTCTTCATGTGAATCACATACTTCATAGTTGATCTTTGTAACAAATATTATATTCTTTCCTTTCATGTATGATTGAACATCAATAATGTACCCTTCATAACAAACTATAATTTCTGGTTTGCTCTCAAATGTATCAACATTTTCCTTATCAACAATTTTAGTCTCTTCATGAAGAACCATACCTTTACCCAACATAACTGATTTGTCTTCAACTACCATGTGCTTTCCTTCAATATGTGGCTGAGATGAAATTGTCAACTTTTCCTCTAGAGATGCTAGCTAGTTGTTGGTAGTCCTCTTCATCACTATCAGATGATTCTTCATCATACCATGAACTCTTGAACTTCATGTAGTCTTTGAAGCTAATTCTATTTTGCACATACTTAGGAAGAGCATCATACTTGTTTATCAAGGTTGTCAAGTCTTCTTCTATAGACTTGTCCATTATAGGTGTAAATGATCTTCTTGTATTCATGGCTTCAGCTCTTCCTTCAAAAAACTTAAACAGGCTGGTAGGACGGAGGCTCTAATACCACTGTAATATCCCTTTTAGGATATTCTCTAAAATACTGATCAACAGTTTGCAAGATGAAATAGATAGTTCAAATTAAAGATTTGAAAACTAAAACTTGTGACATTGAATCTTCACCAATATCAAACAATTGAAACTCTGTCGCAAATACAATATTTCATATAAATGATCCTTGTTGTAATCTTGTTGTACTAACTCCCTTATAGCTCTGAATAGATAGATATGATTCTTTAGAGGATATCTAGCGGCTCCACTAATTTGGTTCTAGCATAGACTCTTCCTAGGATGGTGTCGACTAGGAATACCGCCCTCCCTTTGATATTAGATTGGCATATCAGAAATGGATATTTTGAGAAGTTTTCAAACTTAGATATCAGCAACTATGGTATCTCCTCATACGGCATCAGCAATACAAGATTTTTGACTTCTTATTTAGACATTAATCAGGTAGCAAGAATAATTGACTTGTGCACATTCAAATTAAATATTTGAATGACAGATTGTGCTTCGATAATGATAGATCAATTTATCTCCTATTGTTATCAACTCTAACCACATACCTAATGAATGTAATAAAACTAAAACAATATCAATCCTTACTGAGACCCATGATCAAGCTTGGAATATAGCTATTGTTTAGATATCAAATCGCCTTTCCTATGAATGGTTGATCAACTTCAGCAATGAGATATGAACACTTCTCATCCAATGGTCATCCAATGGTGTCGAACCAGCCTTCACTCAGATCAGTGAATGATGGGGATGGACTTAGCCTCCAGTAAAATCTTCAATCAATAGATATATGTCACCCTTGATATCTTGGTCCATGATTTCATCTAAGGTCGACGCCAAAGATACTCCACGCAAAGCTCACAATTTCTTTTATTCCTACAATGACTGGGATTTACAATTCCTTGTTGAAATTGATGCTACCAAATGTTCCACGCAGGCTCTAACAAAACTTATGATTTTCCTTCAATATTTTGTGGACTTTCTTCACAAGCGGTGAATCAAGTCTCCAAGTGGCAATACTTTATTGACACACAATTCTATCTACTTGCTGAGTTGATGCTTTTGTGTATCCTGGCTTTTATGATGAGATTTCTTGTCTTCAAATCATGCACCAATGCCAATATAAAAGGACTCCTCCAAAGAACTTCTCACGCTGGGACCCATGGCTCAGATAAGCATCTATAAATAAACAAAGGAGCTCACAATTTATCTTAATAAATCTAACATTTCTTACATCGCGTGGCCCACAATCCACTCACTTGGATGATAATTAAAATAAGGATTTAACTGAAACCTATCAAAAATTGTTTCTTGTAATGCAAATAGAGATATATATATATATAATATTCAAATCAAAGCTTCAGCATCAGACATATATATATCGATCATTCATGGCAAATTTATATTTATTTATAAATCCATAAATTTGCAATAAAATCCTTTGCACAAATAACATCAAATCTGCATAAACTTTATTCTGAAAACTGCATACAAATGATCTTCAATACCATTGACACAATGGTCTCTGACAACTCCAGCAAAATACCAAAACCTAAAACACTTGAAGCTCAGTTGTGAAATCTGAAATGATTTCACCTCAACAATTTACCAAGGGAACATCTCCTCAACTCAGCAAATGCAAGGGAACATCACCATTGGATCATCAAATTTAATGTTTGGTATGCAAGGGAACATCACCATTGGGAACATCTAAAAAACATGCATACTCAACAATGACTCTCAATAGTCCTTTTAAAACTTTCATCCAATGGTCATCCAATGGTCATCCAATGGTCATTGTTGAGTATTGGATGAGAAGTGTTCATCACCATGTGAAGGCTGGTTCAACACCATTGGATGACCATTGGATGAGAAGTGTTCATATCTCATTGCTGAAGTTGATCAACCATTCATAGGAAAGGCGATTTGATATCTAAACAATAGCTATATTCCAAGCTTGATCATGGGTCTCAGTAAGGATTGATATTGTTTTAGTTTTATTACATTCATTAGGTATGTGGTCAGAGTTGATAACAACAGGAGATAAATTGATCTATCATTATCGAAGCACAATCTGTCATTCAAATATTTAATTTGAATGTGCACAAGTCAATTATTCTTGCTACCTGATTAATGTCTAAATAAGAAGTCAAAAATCTTGTATTGCTGATGCCGTATGAGGAGATACCATAGTTGCTGATATCTAAGTTTGAAAACTTCTCAAAATATCCATTTCTGATATGCCAATGGTCATCCAATGGTCATTGTTGAGTATGATTTCACATGGTGATGTTTTTTAGATGTTTGGTATGCAAGGGAACATCACCATTGGGAACATCTCCTTATTACAAATTTAATCATAACAGTATTATAAATCTAATCTTGCTTGCGGGTATGAATTCATATAATATAGCTTTATTTGTGAAATAATTGTGCATGCAAAGTGGATTATGTATATTTAACATATAGATATCTATGTAAGTTCCGTCATAAACAAATATTGGCATCTATTATTATATAATTGAATTTTGTAAAGTACGTAAAATTCCACTTACTAAAAATATAGAAGTAAAACAATTCTCAACTTATAAATGGAAAGGTGAAACTTTCTATTAACAGAGATAATCAAAAATGTTATAATATCCTACAATCTATCAAGCGCTAATACCAAAATAGCACCACAAGGAAAAGTACAATTACATCTCTTGGCTAAGCAAACCATACAATTATTCCATACAATGATACATCAATTATCTGAATTACGTAATGATGATCAATTATACAAATATCCATTTTCAGCCAACATAACCCACTAGTCTTCCGCAAGCTGAAAGACAAGAGCATGGTTAAGGTGATTTTTCCACCCAACCACGAAGCACTACACTTCCTCGGAATTCTTCCTACCTCGAAGAATACCCGACCCTACACGAAGCACCTAGCAACTCAGAATAATTGGTAGGAGGGAACACTCGATGCATGTATGCATTCTAATCTAGAATGATCATATTTCTTGCAAAAAAGATGTGGCAGAGAATAATAGTAATCACTAGGCATTAAATATTCATCTATTTCAATGGTACAAACATAGCTTTGGCCAAAGCATAAATACAAAATTGGTAGATCTTGAAAAAGAAGATCACCTTCTCTATTAACCCACATTTGGCATCTAATCCCAGAAGGTAAGCTCAACATACACATAGAAAAACAAGCCAAATCTATTGCAAAATCAATTCATAATAGCACATACATTTTACTAGTTACTTTCTTGTAAAAGATAGTGTGAGTCTGCTTTTACTTAACAAGAATGAAAATTATGATACTATAAGCATACTATACATCAATCAAGAGTTCTGCTATTAAAATAATGAACTAATGTTAGAATTGATCATGAATGTCTTCATGTAGATAAACATATATATTGTATGTATAAATAGGTCATTATATTATAGTCACAATTATTACATAAATAATTGGATCTACACATTTGTATCAGCAAGCAAGGTTGGTTTATAATGCTATAATGATCAAATTTATGAATGAGAAGAATTAGGGATTCGCATATTTAGTTAATTTTAGGTTCATACTTTTTAATAGAAAACACTCCTTAATGTTATCACAAGTAGATAATTCGGTTACATTCAACTTATAGGTGACTCATTAGTTACTGTGAGGCCCAACTAACTGCTACAAGAGATACATTAGGCTACAGAAATCAAAAACTGGATAGAGAACACAACTACCAAAATAAAGAAAGCTAAGACAAGAATACAGTCTGCTACAGAAAATACACAGCAAGCTACAGGATAACCAAAAAGTTTACAAGGATTATCTTATGTCAAAAATGCAACATTGGAAAGGTAATTCATGATATACTTATCAGCACTATAAACACACAGTGTAGCTACAGAAAGATAGATTAGAGTTGAACAGTACTGGTATGCTGCAAGAATAGAGAATGGGTATCTACATACCTTTTTGACATCAAGAGACCAATGAAATACATAGGTAGATGTAATACAAATCAGGTCATTAGGTATAAGTATTTATATCAATCAGATCATTTATTTACCGAATCAGCACACAAGCCAATCAAAGAAGGTCAAAAGAATTATCCTAAGGTTGACATCGAAGCCAATGAAGTCATTAACAAAGCACCAACCAAAATAAGTGGTAATCAATGATAAAAAAAATTGAGTTGATAAGGGTTCATCATAAGATGATAAAAGGAATGATAAAGCCATTTTCAATCAGTCTAACACAAAGCAGAGAGGCTAATGATCATTTATCACGCAAAGATTAAGAATACGTAGGGCAATGAGATATAGGTGACAAGGATAATAGATGCGGCGACAGAAATAACAGTAAGGACAACAATATATCGCACAAGCTTTTAACATAAATCCATTGTGAAGAGAGTAAAAGATAATCAATCTAGAGAATGAAATAATAGATGTAGACTAGGATTCATCCATCTAGTATATTTCAGAAATTAATTTAACAGAGGCAAAATAGATAAGAGATAGACAGTCACTAATTAATACATATCTTCAAATTGACAAACTAGGTAAGGCTAATTTTTGGGTATGATTTAAATAACTAAGTTTTACACCTCATATAAAAGTTTCAAAGAAACCCAGTTCGTAAAAATGAAGTTATCAATGACACAACAGACTGTTTTAACAGAGATGAAATGGGTAAAAGATAAACAGACACTAATTATTACATATCTACAAAATGACAAATTGGGTATGGTTGATTTTTGTATATGATTTAAATAATTGAGTGGCACACCTTATATAAACATTTCAAAGAAACCCAGTTCATAAAATGAAGTTATTGGTGAAGCAATAGTTCTCATGACAGATTACATATCTAGACCTTTCTAACAACAGGGCAAAAATAAACAGATTGTGCAAAAGAGAATTCACAAGAATAAAACAATTCTTACATATTAGAGAAATTTATTTCAACCAAATTTAACACAAACAATAAATCATTTTCATAACTAGGTGCATACCCAAGAATCATCACAATCCTCAAGAGGCTACTCTTTGGCTTCCTGTCGCTGCTGGTCTCCTCCTTGCTGTTGCTCCTTCTCTATTCTCTTTTTTTCTGCCCTCAATCGCTTCCTCTTCTTCCTTATATATTTTTCTTCAAAGGCATCTCTTCTTTAAAAGACTTTTCCTCTGTTTTAATTTTTGGTCTATTTCTATTTTTTTGTTTTTCCTCTAATTTTTGCATGTAGTTATTTTTGTTTTTCTTCTTTCTTTTTATTTTCTTTCCTTTTTTATTTAAAGCTTCGATGTTATCTTTAAAAAATCTCAAAAAGCAAACTTATTTTCATATATACATATATTAACAATAAAATACATTTTTATTTTATACAATTTTAATTTAGCATATTTCATAAAAAGACACTCTAATATTGAATATAATAATCAAATCATTTAATTATACATCTTAAAGAAGAATAATAATTTTATGGAGGGTACATTTCTAACATAAGTAATTAATTATTTTTATCAAACACACCACCACTGTCATGCCTGCATTTCCCATGCGATTACGACACATAACACACGTGTCATGTCCACATTTGTCATGTGATCATGACACGAACTACAAAAAAAAATTCTACCTATCCCTAGGAACCCCCTCGCACGCGTCTGCGTGCTTGGTGGCAATACCCCTAAGGCGTAAACATGTCCGCATAACCGCTAAGGTGAAGGCCGTCTAGGGGGTATGCGACATGTAGTGTGTCGCTTCTAGGGTTAGACTGATTTTAAATCTGAACCCTAAGTTTCCTAGGTGAAGAAGATTTTGCCAACATTGAACCCTAATTTAACTTCGATCGAAAAGTGATTAAATAATATGGCATGATGCTACATGATTGAAGTGGAATGATGGATAAAAAATTAAATAAGACAATGCATAAAATAAACCCTAGGAATCTAGAAAAATTTCGGCAGCATAACGCATTTTTGATAAATGCAAAATATTTTTTTTTAAAATAAAACATCAATGAAACCTTAAATAAAAATTAAATTAAAGCTTAAGAACGAATTCAAAAATGATATATAAAGTAAAAAAAAGAATAAAATTAAAATAAATGACAAGATGTCAAATAAGTCCAAGGAGAAAATTGAGTCTGTTATTAAATACAATTTGGCAATTATATTTAATAACTAACTCAAAAATTTAATAGAGGGAGGAGGAGAGTTTAAATGACTCATCCCGTAAAAATAATGATAAATTAGATAATTAATAAAAATGTTAAAATCCCACTAGGGAAAGTTAAATAAAGTCAAGGGAAAAAAAATCTCATCCCAGTTTGAATAAAATAAATCCTCCAAAAAAAAATTTAAATGCAAATCACAAGACAACAATCAATTGTAAAAATTTACCCATTCAAAAATTAGGAATCAATCTAAGAGATTCCAAGAGATAAACTAAAACAATAAAAGGAATAAGAGGTTTAAAAAGAAATTAAAATTTAAACCCACTTCCTCACATATCCCTCTCAAAATAAAATAAAAAAAGAATATTATTTTCTAAAATAGAAAGCCCTATTGAATAATAACTCTAAGTGTTCAAAATGAAACCCTAATCAAATCTCTATTGTTTCCTCTTCTCTATTTTGCCCTAATCTCTTCTAACTCACTCTTCTCATTTCTTTTGCTTTGTTTTGTTTTCTCCTACATTGTTGTGAAGCCATTGGAGGCCATGGAAGGTACCCGGAGCTATATACAATCAAATTTTATTGCTTAAACCCCTTTTGTTGAGCAGAGATTAACTAAACATGTTAAGGTTGAAACTCTGTTGTAGGGTTTAAAGGCCAAGAAGGGCCGAATGGTGGTAGCGCTATTGTGAGAGGGCGGAGCCAGGGAATCGACGGAGGAGAGGATTGATGGAGGCAGGGTGGAGAGGCGAGACAACAGGCGGCGGTCGGTGGCGCACACAACGGAGAGTGGTATTGATGGGGCTGTGGGATGCAGGGTGGAGTAGAAGTTTTTCGGCCCTGCATTGGGATTAAACAGAGGCAACAGTAGAAGTGGCAGGTAAGGGTGAGGGCTCCAGGTGGAAGCTGCGAAAGTGTGTGGGGGGGGTGTGGGGGAGGCAGTACCTCCACCCACACCCGCGCAGGTGTGGGTGGAGGCACCGCCTCCCCCACACCCCATCTCTTTAATTAATGAAGGACTGTGGGCGTGGCCCACAGTTCGCTCCAAAATTTCTTCACTTACAGCAGTTTCAGAAATATATAATATATATATATTTCCATGCATATATATATATATATATATATATATATATATATTCAGAATGCTATAAACAGTTAATAAAAGTCAAGATTCACAGCATGATTGGGTTTTCAACCATTGATTATCTCATATATATATATATATATATATACACACACTTATATATACATATGGATGTATATATAGATATGTATATATATGTATATATATTAGAGTGTAAACAGCAAGTAAATAACGTTTGCATTAACTTTTCAAACTCAGCAAATACACAGAAAAGCAAACAAAAGACAGTAATCTAGATATTTTTCTTTTCTAAATTGATAAAACAGAATACTATCATCCTCATATAACTCCTTAGCAATTTCCTTTCTAAATCATAAATAGGCAACCTAGCACTAACCCCCTTTTTTTTCAAACACATAAACAGAGATATATTTACTTTTTTTTTAAGAGATTGTGAGGTAATTATTGTAATTAATATTCTATAACATAAATTCTGGAACAACAGCTTAATAACTTACATTCAAGCAAAATTGTATAGAAATTAGCTCTCTTAAATCTTCTCTCCCTTCCTTTGCATTCACTAAAATTTATTTAAAACATTCACAAGTATATTTTTTTTGTCTGGCAAGGCATAATGACAGAAATATAAAATACATTTTCTCTTTCATCATTGGAGTGTAATAAAATTTGTTCAGCAACATTCACACATGTATACATCTTTTGAAAAGAAAGTGGCAGAAACTTTAACCAACTCATCTCTCTCTCAACTCAAAACTAACTTCACAAAAAGGAAACAACAACTTTTTAAAAAACTGAAGGAAAGGTTCTCATTACAACATTCACCACAGCTAACTTCAAGGCAAGGAAAAATTTAACAAGTTTTACATTAAGGCCACCATGGCCATTGCTCAAATAGCCAATGAGATACCACTAAAAACACACAAGGAGGGGCTCTCATCCACTTCATTTCTCCACTCAAAGCCTGCAATAAACACAACCAAAAGAAAACAAACCAGCCACTACAAAAAGCTCTCCTCCCTACCGTAGACCCGCAAGTGGGTCACCCCCAAGCTAGGGAGGTAGGGATTCACACAGGTTGAACACTCCACAACAAAAATCAATCACAATAACAAAAAAATAGCCCATAGGTTTAACACAAAACTCAACTCATGAAAATGACTTTGATGAGTGTAAGGAATGGACCCCTCAATTTCAAAGGGCTCCCAAATGACAAAATATCAAGCTCATGGCCTCACGCCAAAATCTCATAAAAATCACAAATAATCTCCATGGCACTCTTACCATTCAATAATCTCCTCAACAAATAAAAGCCCTCAAGGCATAAATACAAAATGTGGGAGTGACCTCAAGGAGGTTCATTTCCCCTACCCAAACAAGTTGAGCATTACCTCCATTGGAGGTGCTCTCACCATACTCCCTTCCCAACAAAAACAATGCAAATAACAAAACAACCAAAAACTATAACACAACACATTAAATAAGCAAGGGTGAGAAAACAAGTTTCAGAGGCTTACCTCCAAAGCCCTATAATGGAAGCACGTTTGGTGAAGAGCTCCAAGCCTTCCCAAGCCTTCCAATCTTCAAGAAATTCCTCTAACTTTCCCCCAAACTCCTCCAAAATAGAAAGAAACTTAAAATTGCAAAAGAACCCCACACTCCTCAATAAGAGGAGATAATATAGGCCATCAATTTGGCCTTGAGGAATGAGAAGGTGACACTTGTCACCTTCTCCTTCCTCCTCCAATGCCACTTGCAAGGGAGAGGAAGTGTGACGATGACAAGTGTCATCCTCTCATTCCATCTCAATCCTCACCTTTTCCACTTGTGCTCTCACACATGTGTGAGAGGACAAGTGGTGAGGTGGCATTCCTACTCACACCTTCAAGAGGATAAGGGATGCCATATGGCATCCTCTTATTCTCTCAAGGAGCCATCTCCCTCCAAGATGCTCTCACACGTGTGTGAGAGTCTTGGAGGAAGCTCCCACACACTTGGGAGTCTTGGAGACCTCCCAAGTCTTCCTTGGGAAAGGATTCCCAAACTTTGGGAAGGGAGATGAGTCTTTCCCAAGGCATGACTCATCTCCCACCTTCCCTAAGTTCAAATTTCGTCACTTTGACGAAACCATAGTTTAGAGTGACCTAAAGTGAGTTAATTCTAGGGTTAGATAGTCCAAGTTGACCCTAGACCCATGGGTAACCACCGAGGGTAACTTTTGGGACACTAGGGTTCATAAAGGGGGTTAAAAATCCACTTTTAAATGGCCCAAAAAATAAAATAAATACCAAGTGGTTTAAGTCAAATAAAATTTATACAACACTTATTATTAATTAATTTAAACAAAAGGGTACTAAGGCCAAAATAATAAAATTAAATCAAGCACTTAAATTAGCATTCAAATTCAAGCGTGATCCTTATCCCTCTTGGGAATGGATCAGTTTTACAGGGGATGACATATTGTGAATTCTACCTCCAATTTTCCGTGGCTAGGGAATGTAAAACCTGCACATCTCGATCAAGTGTCAATCATATCATGAATAATCATAGCCGAAGCAACTGGAATTAAATTCACGCAATCAAATACAACAATAATCATTAATACATAATTCCAAATTAAACTGTATTTTTCAATCACATGTCAAATAGTCCACATCACATAAATAACTAGAATCTCATCACAAGCATCATCAAATATGTATCTTGTATATCGAATCACAAAATAGCATCAATATGATCAAATCGAACCACATATGTCTAATCAATGTCCTATCATAATCAGGAGATAAAATCAAGTCTGCATAATGAAACCATAAAAATATGATAATGTCATCAACTAAAATGCATAATGATCAAAATAAGGATGGTAAAATAATTGGCCTCACATCCTCCCCCCTAAGACTAAACTTCCTCCTGGAAGTCATCAAAAAGGTGAGGATAGAGTGCCCTCAAACTAGCTGCATCCTCCCAAGTCGATGTGACCTCATCATAACGATCCCACTGGACCCTAACCTGGTCCAGCTCTCAACCTCGAAGGCCCAGCGTCCGATGAGCTAATATGTGAATTGGCTCCAAAGCCAATTTCTCGTTTGCTTCTACCTGTAGAGCACTCCAATCTAGTACGTGAGATAAATCAGATATATATCGCCTCAAAATAGAAATATGAAAGACATCGTGGATACGTGACAGGCTAGGTGGCAACACTAGACGATAGGCAACTGGTCCTATCTGCTCTAAAATCTGAAAGGGTCCTACAAACCATGGTGCGAGCTTAGAGCCCTTTCCATAATGGATAGGACTCTTGTGTGGCCGCACTCTAAGGAATACCCTGTCACCCACTAAGAAGCTCCGATCAATCATCTTAGCATCGGCATACTTCTTCTGTCTATCCTGAGCCTCCTGTAATCTCTGTCTAATCAGTGTGACCTGCTGCTCCATATCCTGAACTAGCTCTGGACCAATTACAACTCTGTCCTCTATCCAATCCCAACTCAATGGTGTCCTACATGGTCTGCCGTATAAATCCTGAAAGTGAGGCATACCCAATGAGCTATGATGCCCATTATTGTAGGCAAACTCAACTAGATACAGATACTCCTCCCATCTAGACTGATGGTCCATAACATACATTTGAATCATATCCTCCAACACCTGATTCACCCTCTCTATCTGTCCATCTGTCTCAGGATGATAAGCAGAGCTAAAGTTGAGTTGTGTGCCCAACGCCTGTTGTAAGGCTCTCCAGAATGCTGAAGTAAAAATTGGATCTCTATCTGAAATGATGCAATGAGGTACTCCATGTAATCTCACAATATCGTCTAAGAATACCCTCGCCACTACCGACGCATTGTACGTCATGCGTACAGGTGAGAAATGTGCCACCTTGGTCAACTTGTCGATTGTCACCATGATGGCATCATGGTTGCATGAAGACATAGGAAGACCAATAATAAAATCTATGGAAATGGTGTCCCATTTCCAATCATGTATATCATGTGGGTATAGAAGACCCGCTAGATGCTGATGCTCAGCCTTGACCCTCTGGCACTCAAGGCATCGAGCAACAAACTCTGCTATGTCTCACCTCATACCCACCCAATGGTACAGCTGTCGTAGATCGGCATGCATCTTCTTCACCCCTGGATGTGCCGCATATGGTACTCTGTGAGCCTCTGATAACAATACAGTATGTAGGTCACCTACACAGGGTACATAGATGCGCTGTCGATGACGAAGTAACCCATCTACCTCAAGTGAATACCCTACAAACTTGCCCACAAGGGCCCTCTGTGAACTAATCTCCTACTCCACCTCAAGAAACCACTCATCCTCTGGCAGATGCTAAATAAAATGACCTCTCAAGTCCACACTCAGAGTCAAGTTCAAGAGCTCGTGGCACCTCTAACTCAATGTGTCAGTAACCATGTTCCCCTTCCCTTTGATGTAGTGGACATCAAACTCATACTCGCAGAGGAACTCCATCCAACGCCGCTGACGGGCATTTCGATTCAGCTATGTAAAGATATACTGAAGGCTATGATGATCAGAATGGAGCTCAAAATGATGACCCCATAAGAAATGTCTCCATCGAACTAGAGCATGAACTACTGCTGCTAACTCCAAGTCATGCGTGGGGTAGTTCAACTCATGGGTCTTGAGCTTTTACGACTCATACGTGATCTCTCTACCACCCAGCATAAGTATAGCTCCCAATCCCTCAAGTGATGCATCCATGCAAACCATAAATTCTACTGCATGATCAGGAACCGCTAAAATGGGAGCGCTAGTAAGATGCTCCTTGAGGACCCCGAAGGCCCTCTCACACTGCTCAGTCCAGAGAAAACTCTTCACCTTCTGCTGAAGGGAAGTGATGGGGTGCACAATCTGAGAAAAACCCTCAACAAAGCGATGGTAATAACTAGCTAACCCCATAAAACTCCTGACCTCTATCACACTAGTGGGTGCTGGCTAATGCCTGATAGCCCTGATCTTCGATGGATCTACTAAGATTCCATCGCTAGATAGGATATGCCCCAAATACTGAACCTCTGTCCTGAAAAATGCACACTTCACCAAGTTCCCATAAAGATTCTGATCTCGCAAACACTGTAGAACCTGACGAAGGTGCTCCTCATGCTCCTCCTCAGTCTGTGAATAGATCAAAATGTCATCGAGGAAAATGATCACGAACTGATCTAAATAGGTACGGAACACCCCGTTCATGAGACTCATGAATACTACAGGGGCGTTCATCAAGCTGAAGGGAACCACTGTGAACTCATAGTGGCCATAACGAGTCCGGAAGGCAGTCTTATGGATATCCACCTCTCTGATACATAGCTGATGATAACCGGACTTCAGGTCTATCTTAGAGAACACCCTGGCTCCTTGCATCTGATCGAAAAGGTCGTCAATCCTAGGTAGAGGATAACGGTTCTTCACCGTCACCTTATTCAACTACCTATAGTCCATGCACAAATGAAGAGACCCATCCTTCTTCTTCACGAAGATGACAGGAGCGCCCCAAGGTGAAATGCTCGATCAGATGTTCCCCTTCTCAAGCAAGTCCTCCAACTGTAACTTGAGCTCTGTGAGCTCGTGTGTGGTCATCCTGTAGGATGCACGAGACACTATCTCAGCACCTGGCACTAAGTCTATGTGAAAGTCTACCTCATGTTGGGGTGGCATCCCCGGTAACTCTGCTAGAAACACATCGGCAAACTCTCTAAGGATGGGATGATCATCAAAAGATGCCTTAGGCTCGTCATCTGATCTATCTCTCACTGTGATGGCAAACATCTGACATCCCTTCCGCATGCAGCACTTAAGCTACTAAGCGGATATCATACGTACTGCTATGGGCTTCTGCATGCCCACTATCTCAACTGGTGTAACGTGATCGTCTAAACAACTGATCACCTTTCGGCGACAATCAAGCTTGGCTCGATGAGCTGCAAGCCAATCCATACCCAAACCACATCATAGGATCCTAATGTCATGACTCTAAGGTCACATACTATAGTAAAGGGTCCCAAAGTAATCTCACAGTCGTGGACTAAGGCATCTACTATCATCTTGGCCCCTGAGGCCAACTTAACCACCCACCTATCACCCTACCTAGAGGCCACCAGCCTGCAACGCTCCACTAACGATGGAGATATGAAAGAGTCAGTAGCACCAGAATCAAAGAGAATAGAAATGGGGTTACCCCCAATCATACCTGACATCTCAATCACTAACGCCTAAAAATTAGTCTGGCAGTTATCAACCACCGTGAACATACAGTGGGATCTACCCACATCACCAACAGTCTGCTCGGATCCTCCTACACGAGGTTGTCCCCCTGCTATAAAACCCTGTGGACACTCTCTAGCTAGGTGTCCAGCTCCACCACAAGCATAACAAGGGCCCCTAGCCTGTACCTATCTAGTCTAAGTCCTACTCAACTACTGTTATCTTGATCTACCAATAGACCCCTGCGAGCCCCTATATGACTGTTGTGACCTCTCGGGTCCCGCAGGTGGTCCCTACTGCCTCTGATCTCTACACGGGCCCTACTACTGCCAACCTCTATTATGTCCCCCATGTGCCCTCTACTGTGTCCTAGCTCTCTGCTACTGTTGTGAATGTTGTTGTTGTGACTACTGCTGTTGTGGGGGCCTAGGAGGTAATGGTGTGGAACTGAATCCTCCTCTATGAGGTGGCTGTGATGGTCTACGAAAACTTTGTTGATGCTGTTGCTATCCTCGACCCTGAAACTGAGGCGTGAACTCTACCCTCATCCCTAAATCTCATCAGTGATATATGCCTTCTCGGCAGCATCACTCAAATTCTGGGGGTCTGCCATTCGAACAGGCCCTACAATAATGTGGTTCAGTCCTCTGATAAACTTATGCATTGGAGTTTCTCATCATGGAGATACTTTGCATATCAGGATAACTCAGTAAATCTACCCTCGTAATGTGCCACTATAAGTCCCCTCTGCTGAAGGTCATGGAACTCATCTATATGACGCTCCCTGTAATGGTCTGATAAATATCACGCATTGAAGCACTCAATGAAGGTCTCCCATGTGAGAGTGTTAGTGAAAGGTGATGCTTGCACTCCTCAATGTGCCACCAAGTAGCTGTTGCATCTTGCAACAAGTGTACTGCCACACGAGCCTTCGTGTTTCCCTTGTAAGGACGCAACGTGAAGCATCTATCTAAGATGATGAGCCAGGCCTCTGCCTTAGCTCCCTGTGTGGTCCCGATGAATGTAGGAGGGCTCAACATCAATATATCCCTAATGGGGCCTCCTCTATCTCTGTGTCTCTTGATAGGCTCATCTGTGTAATAGTCATAAGGCCTGTGAACAAAGTGCTCTACTCGTACTGCCTCGTCATGCCTAGCATGATGTGAAGGGCTCCTGCCATGGGCCCTGTCGGCTGAACCAACCTCCTCTGTCTATGGCATCTCAACATAAGGCTCCACATGTGGTGCCCCTCGCAGCTCAACGCGGGGCTCCACACGTGGCTTGACACAGGACTCAGCTCGTGGCTCCACGCGTGGCTCCTCTCAAGGATCCTCACGGGGCTTGATACATGGCTCTATGCGTAGCTCAACTACAGTCGGTGGAAGCCTATCTAAAACTACCTATAAAGCCTGCAATATCTGTGGCCCAATATCAGGGAGGGCCGGTGGTACATATGGTGCCTGAAGGACTGGATGTGCCTGTACCTCAGCTGAAGAGTCATTGTGAACCTCAGGGGATGGAGTGTGGCAGGACTGTGCTTGCCGAACTCGTCGGGGAGGCATCCTACAAAAATGAAGTAACCACAAGTTAATCAAAGTTGCAAAAAAGATAATGTGCCCAAAACAAGCCCAGTGTTTAAACTTAGGCTCTGATACCAAATGTCATGCCCGCATTTCCCATGCGATCATGACACATAACACATGTGTCATGTCCAAATTTGCCATGTGGTCATGACACGAACTATGAAAAACTTTTCTACCTATCCCTAGGAACCCCCTCGCACGCGTCTGCGTGCTCGGTGGTAATACGCCTAAGGTGTAAACATGTCAGCATAACCACTAAGGTGAAGGCCGTCTAGGGGGTATGCGACACGTAGTGTGTCACTTCTAGGGTTAGACTAATTTTAAATCTGAACCCTAACTTTCCTAGGTGAAGAAGATTTCACCAACATCGAACCCTAATTTAACTCCGATCGAAAAGTGATTAAATAATATGGCATGATGGCACATTATTGAAGTGGAATGATGGATAAAAAAATTAAATAAGACAACGCATAAATCAAACCCTAGGAATCTAGCAAAATTCTGACAGCATAACGTGTTTTCAATAAACTCAAAATATTGTTTTAAAAAATAAAACATCAATGAAACCTTAAATAAAAATTAAATTAAAACTTAAGAACGAATTCAAAAACAATATAAAGTAAAAAAAAAGAATAAAATTAAAATAAATGACAAGATGTCAAATAAGTCCAAGGAGAAAATCGAGTCTGTTATTAAATACAATTTGGCAATTATATTTAATAACTAACTCAAAAATTTAATAGAGGGGGAAGGAGAGTTTAAATGACTCATCCCATAAAAATAACAATAAATTAGATAATTACTAAAAACGTTAAAATCCCACTAGGGAAAGTTAAATAAAGTCAAGGGAAAAAAAATCTCATCCTAGTTCGAATAAAATAAATCCTCCAAAAAAAAATTAAATGCAAATCAAAAGACAACAATCAAATGTAAAAATTTACCCATTCAAAAATTAGAAATCAATCTAAGAGATTCCAAGAGATAAATTAAAACAATAAAAGGAATAAAAGGTTTAAAAAGAAATTAAAATTTAAACCCACTTCCTCACATATCCCTCTCAAAATAAAATAAAAAAAGAATATTGTTTTCTAAAATAGAAAGCCCTATTGAATAATAACTCTAAGTGTTCAAAATGAAACCCTAATCATATCTCTATTGTTTCCTCTTCTCTATTTTGCCCTAATCTCTTCTAACTCACTCTTCCCATTTCTTTTGCTTTGTTTTTTTTCTCCTCTTTGAATGCAGGTTAGGGTTTGTGAAGCCATTGGAGGCCATGGAAGTTACCCGGAGCTATATATAGTCAAAGTTTATTGCTTAAACCCCTTTTTTGAGTAGAGATTAACTAAACATGTTAAGGTTGAAACTTTGTTGTAGGGTTTGAAGGCCAAGAAGGGCCGAACGGCGACGGCGCTGTTGTGAGAGGGCGGAGCCGGGGAATCGACGAAGGAGAGGAATGATGGAGGCAAGGTGGAGAGGCGAGACAACGGGCGGCAGTCGGCGGCGCACACGGCGGAGAGTGGTATTGAGGGGGCCGCGGGATGCAGGGTGCGGTAGAAGTTTTTCGGCCCTGCGTTGGGATTAAACGAAGGCAGCGATAGAAGTGGGGGGTAAGGGTGAGGGCTCTAGGCGGAGGCTACGAAAGTGTGTGGGGTGGGTGTGGGTGGAGGCACCGCCTCCCCCACACCCCATCTCTTTTATTAATGAAGGACTGTGGGCGCGGCCCACAGTCCGCCCTTGTTACTTTTTTTTTTAAACTTCTAATCTATAACTCCCACAGCCTGCTCTGAAATTTCTTCACTTACAGTAATTTCATAAATATATATATATATATATTTCAGAATGCTATAAACAGTTAATAAAAGTCAAGATTCACATCATGATTGAGTTTTCAACCATTGATTCTCATATATATATATATAAAATATACACACTTATATATACATATGGATGTATATATAGATATGTATATAGATGTATATATATTAGAGTGTAAACAGCAAGTAAATAACGTTTGCATTAACTTTTCAAACTCAGCAAATACATAGAAAAGCAAACAAAAGACAGTAATATAGATATTTTTCTTTTCTAAATTGATAAAACAGAATACTATCATCCTCATCTAACTCCTTAGCAATTTCCTTTCTGAATCATAAATAGGCAACCTAGTACTAACCCCCTTTTTTTTTGAAACACATAAACAGGGATATATTTACTTTTTTTTTAAGAGCTTGTGAGGTAATTATTGTAATTTTCACTAATATTCTATAACATAGATTCTGGAACAGCAGCTTAATAACTTACATTCAAGCAACTCCCTTCCCAACAAAAACAATGCAAACAACAAAACAACCAAAAATTATAACACAATACATTAAATAAGCAAGGGTGAGAAAACAAGATTAAGAGGCTTACCTCTAAATCCCTATAATGGAAGCACATTTGGTGAAGAGCTCCAAGCCTTCCCAAGCCTTCCAATCTTCAAGAAATTCCTCTAACTTTCCCCCAAACTCCTCCAAAATAGAAGGAAACTTAAAATTGCAAAAGAACCCCACACTCCTCAACAAGAGGAGATAATATAGGCCATCAATTTGGCCTTGAGGAATGAGAAAGTGACACTTGTCACCTTCTCCTTCCTCCTCAAATGCCACTTGCAAGGGAGAGGAAGTGTGAGGATGACAAGTGTCATCCTCTCATTCCATCTCAATCCTCACCTTTTCCACTTGTGCTCTCACACATGTGTGAGAGGACAAGTGGTGAGGTGGCATTCCCACTCACACCTTCAAGAGGATAAGGGATGCCATTGTTGCAAGTATGAGGTTAACCAGTGTTGTCATTGATGTCAACATACTCATATTGCATTGATAAGAAGGATTGGATGAGCTGTGTGCTGAGGTTATTAAGGAAATTAGTCTCAAACAGGAATAGTGAAGAACAGTGATAAGAAGAAGGCAAAAGTACTCAATAGGTTGAGGATCAGAAGATGTAGATTAAAGGGTTTGTAGATATGAGTCTTGAGATGTTCCAGTTAAAATTTTAGAGGTCCGCATGAAGATATGAAGAAGTTGTGATCGATCAAGTAGAACTGGTTCCGGGAGATGCTCCGGAGTGACAGAGTGTTACAAAAAGGTCCGGTGAGATCTGGAAGTGCATTGTCCCATTCTGTGGATTGGAAGGAATGGTTGGGATGTCCTTGTGATGTGTCATCTCGATTTGTTCATGGTTTGAAGGTCTCGAAGCACCTTTTTCAGTATGACAGTGGCGATAGACTGTGTTCTTGAAGTTCTAGATGAAGAAGAAAAGAGATTCTAGTAAGTAGAGGAAGTGCGGATGTACCTGGTCATTCAGGCAAGCCTGTGAAGCTTCTTGGATCATGTTGAGGTTGTGTTGTTGGTCCGCATTAGTGTTAGAGCCTAGAATTGGAGATATTCTTCTAGATGAAGATGTTCTTGCTGGCCGACCGGATGAGTTCTTCCGGATGAAGATGTTCTTATTCAAGCTGGCCGATCAGATGAGTTATTCATCTTGCAAATGTTCTTGTGGATGATTTCTAACTTAGATGATTGTTCCTAAGTTGATGCCTTGTATAAATGAAGGTTTGTGAATTTATTTCAAAGTGAGTTGTGGAGCGGATGAGTGTGGTATAGCGAAAGAGTGAAAGGCAGAGCAGGTGTGTCTCGGGCTTAAATGGAACTGATCCAGACATGGTAAAGATGTCATTCTCCAGTTCAAGTTTGTGATACTTATGATCTTGTAGATAGTGTGTCTCTTGTAGGCAGTGTGCCTCCTTGTGAGCAGTGTGCTCAGGCAATGAGCCCTAATTGGCATGTGCCATCCATTTTTCTTATTCTTCTAACAAAGAATAATCCTTGGGTTAATCGCCCCATGGTTTTTCCCTTAGCTGGGTTTTCCACGTCAAAAATCTTGGTGTCTAATGTGTTGATGTTTATCTGCTCTAGTGTTTATTCTTTATGCTTTCATGAATGGTTAATTGATATGTTGTTAACTAACAAAGAAGAATCAAGTGTTTGAAGTAGAAGCAAGTTTTTGTACAACTGATTCACCCCCCTATCAGTTGTGTGCCCTAGATCTAACAATTGGTATCAGAGCTAAGTTCCTCTAAAAGGAGCTTAACTGCTTGAGGAGATCCAGGATGTCGTCATACAAAAAGGATAGTCTGAAGTTCAATGGAACCAACTTCTCTCTCTGGAAAGGTCGCATGAAATGTCACTTGGAGTGTATGGGAAAAGCATACTTGTCTATGGTCACAAAAGCATATGTACCTCCACAGGGTGGTCCGACAACTCTGAATGAAATCACAGATGTTGAAAATAATCTGCAGACCAAAGAAGCTCTTCTAAGTGCATTGACTGACTCAGAACTCTCAAATGTTATGACCTACCAACTACCTATGAGATCTGGGTTAAACTGGAACTTCTGCATGAAAGAGATGAGTTTGCTAAGAGTGCAAGGTTGCAAAGTCTCAAAGGGAAATTTGAAAGATTGAAGATGAGAGATGATGAAAATATCACTACCTTTATGCCAAGAGTAAATGAGCTAGTGTGTGGAATCAAGAATGCTGGTGCAGTTCTGGATGAAAATGAGATTGTTTGCAAAATTCTCAGATCCCTTCCTGCTGCCTACAAAATCAAGGTTGCTACCATTGATGAATTCAGAGCCCATACAACTATCACAAAAGAGCAATTGGCTAGCAAACTGGCTACATTTGAAATGACTGAGTTTGGAGATGATCACCCCAAAACTAAATCTGCATTCAAAGCCAGTGCCTATGTGAAAGGCAAACAAAGATTTGACCTAGGAGAGAACTCTTCAAGGAAGTTGTCATGGTATGATCAAGCAGGGAAAGACATGGAAGAGGAAGAAGCAGAAATAGCTCAACTTGAAGCCCTCATTGCAAAGAGACTACCAAGAGGATCCGGTAAGTATGAAGGAAAATTACCCTTCAAGTGCTTCAACTGTAATAAAATTGGTCATTTTGCTTCAAGATGTCCAGAAAGATCTGCAAGGTCCAATTCTAACAGACAAAGGTTCCAAAAGAACTATTATTATGTTCATGAAGAAGATGATAATGAAGGTGTAACAGATGATGAATCAGAAATAGGAAATAGATCCAGAAATGAATGGGTGTTTATTGCCATCAAGGAAGAAGATCCAATATCCTCTGAATCTATCAATCATAAGGTTGTAGAAAGAGCTTTGGCTGCCCAAGTTGAAGAAAAGGATGATTGGGTTATTGATAGTGGATGCTCTCACCATATGACAGGTGACAAGAACAAGTTTTTAGATTTGAAAAGGTATGAAGGAGGAATGGTAAAGTTTGGTGATAATTCTGCTGGTAGAATCAAAGGTAGGGGAACTATTTCTTTTGATGGAAAGAGCAAAACCGGTAATATACTGTATGTTGAAGGATTGAAGCACAATCTTCTCAGTGTTGGTCAGTTGGTAGACAAAGGCTATGATCTCCGATTCAAGAATGGAAGATGCAGGATCTTTGAAAGCTCCGGAACTGAGATTGCATCTGGTACTCAAACAAAAGGTAATATCTTCCATCTAGTTGGTTCTGATAAAAGTTGTTTGTTTGTTCAAGTTGATCAGAGTTGGTTATGGCATAGAAGGTTGTGTCATGTGAATTTTGACAACATCATCAAGATAAGCAATACTCAAGCTGTAAGAGATCTTCCAAAATTGGTGAAACCTACAAATAGTTTGTGCAAAGAATGTCAGCTAGGTAAACAGAGCAGAGTCTCTTTCAAAAGCAAGGATCAGTCCTCTACCGGATTATTGGAATTAGTTCATACTGATCTATGTGGTCCGACAAGAATCAAGAGTATGCAAGGTGATAGATATTTCATGTTACTAATTGATGACCATTCCCAGATGATGTGGGTTACCTTTTTAAAAGAGAAATCAGAAGCCTTTGAGAAATTCAAAATCTTCAAAGCTATGGTAAAGAATCAAACTGGATTAAAACTGAAATGTCTGAGGTCTGATAGAGGTGGTGAATTCACATCCGGTGATTTCATAGACTTTTGTGAGAAGCATGGTATAAAGAGACAGCTGTCTGCCCCTAGGACTCCACAGCAGAATGGAGTAGTTGAGAGAAAGAACTGGACCATCCAGGAAGCATCCAGGACAATGATGATGGAAGTAAATGTTCCCTAGATGTTTGGGAGAGAAGCTGTCAACACTGCAGTCTATACTCTCAATCGAGTTCAAATCAGAAGCAATACTGATAAGACTCCTTATGAACTTTGGTTTGGTATAACTCCCACTGTGAGATATTTTAGAGTATTTGGTAGCAAGTGTTACATCAAAAGAGATGAAGATCTAGGAAAGTTTGATTCTAGAAGTGATGAAGAAATTTTCTTGGGTTACTTCACTCAAAGCAAAGTATACCAGTGTTACAATAAGAGATTGAGAAAGATGATAAAAAGTACAAATGTGAAGGTTGATGAAGGAATTGAGAAGCCCTCAAGGTTTTATGAATATGATGAAGATGATCAGAATGATTCTCTGATGCAAGGAGCTCAATCATCCTCTAAAATTCAGATTCAGATAGATCTGCTAAATCAGGAAGAAGAGGTTTGTCTGAATGAGCCTGATCAAGAAACAGTAGTGCAAGAAACTCCCAAAGTTCCAAGGTATGTAACTCTAAACCATTCTGAAGATCAGATCATAGGTGACAAAAGCAAAGGGGTACAAACAAGGAGGAGAATTGCTCAAGATTTAAATGAATATTATCTGATTTCAAAGATTGAACCTAAGACAATAAATGAAGCTTGCAATGATGAAAATTGGACCAAAGCAATGGAGGAAGAGTTGATGCAAATTGAGAAAAATCACACTTGGGATCTTGTTCCCAGACCTAGAAACAAGAATGTGATTGGAACCAAATGAGTCTTCTGGAACAAACTAAATGAAGTTGGTGAAGTAATCAGAAACAAAGCCAGATTGGTCTGCAAAGGCTACTCTCAAATAGAAGGAATTAATTTTGAAGAAACCTTTGCTTTGGTGGCAAGAATTGAAGCAGTTAGATTATTTCTTGCATTTGTTGCCTTCAAAGACTTCAAGGTATATCAGATGGATGTCAAGTCTACCTTCCTAAGTGGTGATTTGGAAGAAGAAGTATACATTGAACAACCGGATGGATTTCAATTGTCTGATCATGATGATATGGTCTGCAAGTTGAAGAAAGCACTGTATGGATTGAAGCAAGCCCCAAGAGCATGGTTGTGAGGCCTACTTTTTACACTACTATTCATGAGACTATTTGTAGTGATTTTTTATTTATATGTTGAGAGACTTTTGTTCTGGAATCTTGCTTATTGAACCTATTTGATTTTAAGGAAATAATTGTGCAATGATAATTTAGATATTGTTTTGAAGAAAATGATGAATGGATATGGAAACTCAATATGATTCTATGGTTGAATGTTTAAGATGCATGTATTTAGTTTTGCTTCGGCTATGATATCTATATGTGATATTGACTTCGAGTTTGAGTGTGCAAGTACTTCTAACAAAACCACTATTACAGGAGACCATCTCATACCCATGTTGTATCCCTTGTGAGCCGATCTAGTTCAATGAGAAACTAAGATCAACCTCGTGCTTGAAAAATGTTGTAATGTTTCAATGTGTTAATGTTGCATGAGGTCAAGGGAATAGGGGTTATCTTTTGATTTACTTTTGTGTGTTGTAAGTAATGATGTTTTTAATCTTGTTTGAATTTTAATTCTTTTAAACCCTTTATCTTGTGTTTTAGTTGACTCTGGGAGCTCTAACTGGACAAAAATCAACCCTGGGTTATACCGTATGGGTCTAGGGACCTTTTTGACTAGGATAACCCTGGGTTAACTTTCATATGGTCACTTCAACTTCAGGGTGAAGTAAAGTGACGAATTTGGAAGCATGGGGGACATGGGATGAGTGGAATCCACACTCATGCCCACTTCCAAGTCCATGATTCCCTAATGATGGAGTGCTTGTCTCCATGTGCCTCCTTTTGGTGGGGTTCCCCTTAATGAGGGTGTTGTGTCACCCACTCTTTCTTTTATTTTAAGTTTACTTGTTTTATTTTATTCCTACATGTGGGCTTTAATGGGGAACCTATTGAGTGGGGATACATTGTTTTATGACCACTAGGTTAATGGAGGAGTGGGGGGGTTGAGTTGTTTATTCCCACTTGGGGAATTAGGAAAATAGAGGAATTAGTTTTAAAAGTAGGAGGAGAAGGAGAGTAAGGGGTTGTTTTTGGATCATTGTGAGAAGAAGGGATTGTTGGAGAAGAATGTGGGAAGAGGAGCTCTGCATCAACTCTCATTCCATAATTGGGCTTTGGAAGGTTGGTGTTCCAATTCTACTCTCTATGTGAATGTTGCTTGAAATGTATGTTGTCTCCGGTTTTGATGAATGAGTTTGAATTAGTCTTCTTTGAGTTTTTTTGTTAGTTTTGGGGGTTTTGTTTTGGGTGTAGAAAGAGCTCCTTCCAATTGGAAGGAAATGCTCATCTTGTATAGGGAAGGGGAGGTGTGACCCTCCCCAGGTGTCATCTTGTTCTTGTTATTTTTCATGCCTTGTGAGCATGTTGGTTCTTTTAAAGCCTAGAGGGCTTATGGCCTTGTGTGCCTATTGGGATATCCCTGGTGATTGGGTTTATTGGAAGGCTTGAGGCCTTGTGGAGGAAGTGAATATTGTTGGCTTAAGGCCTTGTGGAGAAAGGATAACTTGTTGGCTTGAGGCCTTGTGTTACTATGTGGTATAATGTAAAAGAAAAATGACACCTGGGGGTTAGAGTTGTCTACTTCCCTACCCTCCTTGAACTCACCTAAGTTGAGTCTCTGTGATGTGAGTCAACCATGGGGTTTTGTGTGTAAATTGCTAGGTTATTGGAATTCAATGTTGTGAAGTGATGTCTTGTATATTCTACCCTGGTATGAAGATGGTCTCCCTAGCTCAGGGGTGACCCTCTTGGGGGTCAAAGGTAGGGAGGAGAGCTAGATGGTTCTTGTTGTCTCCCTTATATTCTTGCAGGTAAATGTTGAAGCAATGTGAAAGTGATTGAAGATGTGTTACCTTGTTAAAGGATCTGTTTACCTTCCTGTTGCATTAAGAGCTTGGTCTCTAGAGTTTTCACTATGAAAAGATATTGAGAAAACTTCTCTTTTGAAAATGTTGTAAGAATTGTTACCCTGGGAGTGGAGAGTTAATCCTCCCTTATTATGTCAATTGTTGTAATTATAATTGTTCTTCACAATTACATCAATTATGAGTTGGGAGTGTAAGTAAATAACTCCCTTAGTTTGTATATGAGATGTGGAGGTTTTATAGTAAATGATCTTGATTTTCCAATGTAAGTTGTGTAAATGTGAGTGAGTGGGATCAGTTGTTTTCAAGTTATCCTTTGTAATACTTTGTGAGAAAGTGTATTTAAATGTAATTTGGAAGTTGCATATCCACCTTGTAAAACAAATAGAAATTAAATTTGGAGTAAAGGTTGTAATAGAAATTAATTCAAAAAAACAAATGTAATATGAGGCCTATGAAGAGTTAATGAAAGAAAGGTCTATAGTTATGTATTTACTTCTGAATTTTACAAATAGTTGAAATGGGAAATTTACTTGACAAATTACAGAATTTGATTGATTAAATGCCCTTCTTTTGTTCATTTGATTAATTGTTATTTAAAAATTTAAAAATGTTGAATTTAGTATGGAAGGAATTTTTACTATGAGACAATGTGATTTAAACGAATTTATTTATACATTTTAATATATTCATTTACTTTTAACTTAATTGAGAAAGTTGTTATGTGTATTTACTTTTATCTACTTTATTAAAAAAAAAGGGTTTGAGAAAACTGTGATATATATATATATATTTATTCACTTATTTATTTACTTAATTATTTATTTATTAGTTCATAAAAAAATGAAATGGAGGAAATGAAATTATTGTACATTGGTGAATGTTTATAAATATACAAATATATATATATATATATCATTACCAAATAAAATGAAATTTTGAAAAAATAGATAATACAGAATTTGCTATGAGCAATTGTTATACTGAGTTCAAAGAAAAAAAAATGCGATGGTGGGGGGGGGTGTTGAACCCCCCACCGAATATCTTTAATATGGAAGGGGGGTGTGGGGTGGGGCTCCGCCCCACCCCACATCCCCATATACTATGAGCCCCGTGGCCTAGACTCCTCTGCGCGTTGTGCACGACCCTCGCCCACGCCCGGCCGCTGCTCATCCCCATTCCTACCGCCCTCTGCGGCACCCTCAACCTAGCCTCTGCCTGCCATTCATTTCCCCCACCTTCTAGAACCTCCTCCACCGCCCTGCGTCTGTTATTCGGCCTCAGTGTGATCCGCCGCCGCCTTCCTTATGCCTGCAACCACAAAACACTTTTCACCTCAAAGAGTTAGGGTTTTCATTTAACCCTCCTCTCATAGTTGGATTCTATTTTTAAAATGATTTAATCATGTAAGTGGAATTACCATTATTCCACTTAGTAACATATAAATATATATATATATATATATATATATATAAAACTGGTAAGAGCATGAGCTTGCACAATTCAGATATGTAATGGAAAAGTAATTATATATATATATATATATATATATATATATATATAATGAGTTGTTTTATGTAACTAACTCTATAAAAAATTGTAAGTGGAGATTCCACTAGTATGGGGTATATAGATTAAAATTAAATATTATTTTATGTAATTATGTTGAGTGCATATACATAAATGATTATATATTAAATACTTTTAAGAGGAGTTTTCATTTACAAGAAAGGAAATTAAAACATTGGCAAGGTCTATATGAATAATAAATTATTAATAAACACATTTATATAAAAAAATATAAATATGAATTTATATAAATGTATAAGTATATTGCTAGTTTAAATGAAGATGAATTTTCTTAGGAAGGCTAAATGTTTATGGTTATTTGTTCAATCTTTTGCAAAGGGAATTCTTGAAATTAAACGTAGTTTATTTATAAAAAAAAATAAGGGTTTTTAAATAAGTAATTTAATATTTTTAAATACTTAAGTAGAGAGTAAATGCGACGATTAATTATTTTATTTAGATATTCAAATGACTGAGAAATAGTAGGTTTGAAGTAGCTAAGTAAGTCATTATTTGACATAAACCGATCAAGGTTGAATAAATGTCGATCACCTACCGGAGTTAACCTAAACGTTGCAAATTAAACTGACACCAAACATAGTGACCAAACATTTACTTGCACATGTGAGAGGATCATCTGGTATCCTCCATCTTTTAGACAACTTAAACATGCTTATCGAGCACGCTTGCACGTGCGAGGGAGGCTTTCGGAGTAGATAGAGAAAAAAATTTGATATGTCGTATCATGACTACATGTCATGTGTGGACATAACATGTGTGTTTGCGTGTTGTGAACGCATGTGAAATGTGGGCATGACAATGGTATGAAAGGTTGGATAATCATCTTGTGCAGATTGGTTTCAACAAAGGTACTGCTGATAGTAATCTATATTTCCAAATAGATAATGAAAACATCTTGATTGCTGAAGTATTTGTTGATGATATCATCTTTGGAGGAAGAGACAGTATGTGTAAAACCTTTGCAAATCAAATGAAAAGTGAGTTTGAAATGTAAATGCTTGGTGAAATGAATTTCTTCTTGGGTCTACAAATTACTCAAACAAAGAAAGGCATCTTTATCTCTCAAACCAAATATGTGAAAGAATTGTTGAGGAAATTTGGAATGGAAGATTCAAAGCCAATGAACACTCCTATGGCAATCAGATGTAAGTTGAGCAAGGATGATGACTCTCCTAAGACATATCAGACCAAGTACAGATCAATGATTGGAGGATTATTGTATCTCACTCAGACTAGACCAGATATAATGCAGGTTGTTGGTCTTGTGGCAAGATTCCAGGCTGATCCTAGAGAATCTCATATTGTGGCAATCAAGAGGATTTTTAGATATCTAAAGGGGACAGTTGAGTATGGTCTATGGTACCCTAGAGATCATGATTTTTCTCTTCATGCATATACAGATGCAGATTGGGCAGGAGATGTGGATGACCAAAAGAGTACAACTAGAGGAGCATTCTTTTTGGGAAAAAGGTTGGTTTCTTGGCTAAGCAAGAAATAAGAGGCAATATCTCTGTCTACAACTGAAGCAGAATACATTGTAGCAGCAGGTAGCTGCACTCAAATCTTATGGATGAAGCAGATGTTAAGAGATATTAAAGTAGAATATGAGGAGCCTATCACAATTTTCTGTGATAATTCAAGTGCAATAAATATTTCTAAGAATCCGGTGTTGCATTCTAAGACCAACCACATATCTATCAAGTTTCACTTTCTGAGAGAGCAAGTGAACAAGGATGAAGTCAGATTGGAGTATGTACCCTCCAAGGATCAGATTGCAGATATTTTTACTAAACCTCTTCCCAATGACTCTTTTGAGTATCTCCGAGAGAAGTTAGGGGTCATGGCCCCTCTGGTGATGAACTAGGATGCACTGATGTGCATCAATCTGATGGATATCATAGTCATATCTTGTGATCCGGATTGATGATGGGGCGCTGCTACTGAGGGGGAGCAGCTGGTATGATTCTGATGTGTTAGAAGTGCAAGTATGAGCCCTTTGCCATTGATGTCAAAGGGGGAGAGAAGACATGTGAAAAACAAGTGGTTGATGATCAAAGGGGGAGTAGTAAAGGAAGAGAAGACATGTGAAGAGTTGTTGCTGATAGGGGGAGCTGTGGCAAAAAGGAGAAGTTCTTGTTTTGATGGTTTTTCACATCATATGTTGCCATCAATGACAAAGGGGGAGATTGTTGCAAGTAAGAGGTTAACCAGTGTTGTCATTGATGCCAACATACTCATATTGCATTGATAAGAAGGATTGGATGAGCTATGTGTTGAGGTTATTGAGAAAATTAGTCTCAATCAGGAATGGTGAAGAACAGTGATAAGAAGAAGGCAAAAGTACTCAATAGGTTGAGGATTAGAGGATACAGATTAAAGGGTTTCTAGATATGAGTCTTGAGATGTTCCAGTTAAAATTTTAGAGGTCCGCATGAAGATATGAAGAAGTTGTTATCGATCAAGTAGAACTGGTTCTGGGAGATGTTCCAGAGTGACAGAGTGTTACAAAAAGGTCCAGTGAGATCCGGAAGTGCATTGTCCCATTCTACGGATTGGAAGGAATGGTTGAGATGTCCTTGTGATGTGTCATCTTTATTTGTTCATGGTTTGAAGGTCTGGAAGCACCTTTTTCAGTATGATAGTGGCGATAGACTATGTTCTTGAAGTTTCAGATGAAGAAGAAAAGAAATTCTAGTAAGTAGAGGAAGTGCGGATGTACCTGGTCATTCAGGCAAGCCTGTGAAGCTTCTTGGATCATGTTGAGGTTGTGTTGTTGGTCCGCATTAGTGTTAGAGCCTAAAATTGGAGATATTCTTCTGGATGAAGATGTTCTTGCTGGCCAACCAAATGAGTTCTTCCAGATGAAGATGTTCTTGTTCAGGCTGGCCGACCGGATGAGTTATTCATCTTGCGAATGTTCTTGTGGATGATTGCCGACTTAGATGATTGTTCCTAAGTTGATGCCTTGTATAAATGAAGGTTTGTGAATTTATTTCGAAGTGAGTTGTGGAGCGGATGAGTGTGGTATAGAGAAAGAGCGAAAGGTAGAGCAGGTGTGTCTCAGGCTTAAATGGAACTAATCCAGACATGGTAAAGATGTCATTCTCTAGTTCAAGTTTGTGATACTTATGATCTTGTAGACAGTGTGCCTCTTCTAGGCAGTGTGCCTCCTTGTGAGCAGTGTGCTCAGGCAGTGAGCCCTAATTGGCATGTGCCATCCATTTTTCTTATTCTTCTAACAGAGAATAATCCTTGGGTTAATCACCCCGTGGTTTTTCACTTAACCGGGTTTTCCACGTCAAAAATCTTGGTGTCTAATGTGTTGATGTTTATCTGCTCCGGTGTTTATACTTTATGCTTTCATGAATGGTTAATTGATATGCTGTTAACTAACAAAGAAGAATCAAGTGTTTGAAGTAGAAGCAAGTTTGTGTACAACTGATTCACCCCCCTCTCAGTTGTGTGCCCTAGATCTAACAGCCATATGGCATCCTCTTATTCTCTCAAGGAGCCATCTCCCTCCAAGATGCTCTCACACGTGTGTGAGAGTCTTGGAGGAATCTCCCACACACTTGGGAGTCTTGGAGACCTCCCAAGTCTTCCTTGGGAAAGGATTCCCAAACTTTGGGAAGGGAGATGAGTCTTTCCCAAGGCATGACTCATCTCCCACCTTCCCTAAGTTCAAATTTCGTCACTTTGACTAAACCATAGTTTAGAATGACCTAAAGTGAGCTAATTCTAGGGTTAGATAGTCCAAGTTGACCCTAGACCCATGGGTAACCACCTAGGGTAACTTTTGGGACACTAGGGTTCATAAAGGGGGTTAAAAATCCACTTTTAAATGGCCCAAAAAATAAAATAAATACCAAGTGGTGTAAGTCAAATAAAATTTATACAACACTTATTATTAATTAATTTAAACAAAAGGGTACTAAGGCCAAAATAATAAAATTAAATCAAGCACTTAAATCAGCATTCAAATTCAAGCGTGATCCTTATTCCTCTTGGGAATGGATCGGTTTTACAGGGGATGGCATAGTGTGAATTCTACCTCCAATTTCCCGTGGCTAGGGAATGTAAAACCTGCACATCTCGATCAAGTGTCAATCATATCATGAATAATCATAGCCGAAGCAACTGGAATTAAATTCACGCAATCAAATACAACAATAATCATCAATACATAATTCCAAATTAAACTGCATTTTTCAATCACATGTCAAATAGTCCACATCACATAAATAACTAGAATCTCATCACAAGCATCATCAAATATGTATCTCGTATATCGAATCACAAAATAGCATCAATATGATCAAATTGAACCACATATGTCTAATCAATGTCCTATCATAATCAGGAGATAAAATCAAGTCTGCATAATGAAACCATAGTCACTAAAAGTCTGATAATGTCATCAACTGAAATGCATAACGATCAAAATAAGGATGGTAAAATAATTGGCCTCACATCCTCCCCCCTAAGACTAAACTTCTTCCCGGAAGTCATCAAAAAGGTGAGGATAGAGTGCCCTCAAACTAGCTGCATCCTCCCAAGTCGCTATGACCTCATCATAACGATCCCACTGGACCCTAACCTCTACTTTAATTGAGCCCTTGCCTTCAACACATACATGTGCTCATTCAACTCAATTTCTTATTAATAGGTTAGTAACCAAAAATCTATAGTCGAAGCATCCCATAAGCATCTGTATTCATCATTTAATAACTTCTAATTGTATACTTGAAAAAGGAATGATAACATTTCACTTTTTATTCATCAACAATTACTTATTTTTAACATAATCACAAATAAAATATCTAATAATTCTAAATATAACTGAGTTCAGAGGGTTTAGAAAGTTTAAGACGTGACATCCTTTCCCACTAGGAAGAGACATCATCCCAATGTCTTATTACACAAATACTGAAATATTATTGTTTCTCACAACTAATATCAATCATAACAACAAAATATCATAATTATGCAAATTAAAAGAGTTTCTGCTAAATTCTCGAATGAGGAAAAGATCTATCTCATTAGCACCCTCCCATGTGGCACTGTCCATAGAATATTGGTCTTACTCGACCTTGTACTGAGCAATATCTTTATTACACATTTACTACACATGTACTATGATAATAAAAGTATCTTACTAATGCCCTTTACATCTATCAAGAATTCAAGTGGGCTCCACCAACACCACTTCTGGGTCCAGTAAAGCATGTCAATCAATACACCCAATACACTTGGCCCAACTACCAAAACAAAGTATATAACTGACACATGGTACAACTACCATCCAATTATATACAAGTAACATATGGTACTCTTGTCAAAGCATAATCAAAATATCATCACAATAATGAAGTTATAATGAAAAATAATGTCACCACAAAAGGACACCAAACGAGGCAAATATTAGTCCATCATAGACACATATACACATGAATCAATCATCATAATGCACATGCAATCACATAGAAATCATAACATAATTTCAAGAAATCAATTCTCCTATCCAACACTAGGTTGAGATCTCCAATATCAAAACAAATCTCCAAAGGTACACCAACTAGGTCAAAACCAAACATCGTGCATACAACTCGTCTGAGACTACACCACTCCATCCTCCAACTATAAATCTTGGAACCACAACTATGCTGGGATAACCTCTCAAGCTCTCAACTAAGTCTGAGGAGACTCAAAAAGCTACCATATTCACTCAAAGGACAATTGTAACAAAATATTATTATTTCAACAGTCCTTCCTCAGGCACTACCCACAACAAAAGAATTCAAGGATCAGGTAAGCTAACTCAAAAGGTTATAGGCACCGCTACCACATGTCTCAACTCTAGACATGGTTTCCCTACATAAGATACTTCCTCATGCTCCACTCCTGGAAGAGAGGGATCCTTTAACACTCTAGCTCTACACTTCCAAAACTAGGATCAACCAAACATATTCTTAGAGGGAAGAATATAACCGCACCTTCTAACAGCGTAAACACTTTTATCAAGCAAGGCTTGGCAACTTGTTACTCACTAGGAGCACATCTAAGGTGACAATAACACACTAACAAGGAGCAAGACTACTTCACCATACCACCATTTTCTCTTAACTAAGCTAGACCAAAAGGTAAAACAACACAGCTTGATCAGAATGAACATGATCAACTATGCAACACAAGGCTTATTCATGACCTAGCACCAAGTATCCATAAAATGGAATACAAAGGACAACAACTTATCCCATCCAGCATCAAGCTAGGAAACCTCCAAATACTAAGAATAAACTCTAAAGTAACTCAATTTCCAAGGTTGGTAACTCAACAAGAGCAAAAAGACAACTATAATACCATAAATATCTATATACATTACATGCTTCTGCACTAAGGCTCTGTCATACCCTACGCTATGTCAAAACATGAGGGTAGTTATGGAGATTACATACAATAGACACCACATCATAAATTATTCCAATGCCAAACACTAAGGGCATGGCATCACGTTCAAGACCAATAGGAACGAGACAAGCAAGAACAACAAAAGTTGGTGGACTAAGCCAACATTTAGCCAATTACACTTACTAAAAGAAAGATTCAGTCCAAATGAGTTCTCTACACAGTCATGAATCCACATTTAAGCTCATACAAGAATACATTTCTCATCAAGTGATTCATAGAAACACAAAACCATTACTCAACATTTCACATAATATTCGCTTGCCTTTATCAACAAACCAAGGAATTTAATCTACCATAGTTCTAGTAATACACACATCAAGTACTAGTATATTCTTTGCATTCTACTCCCTTATACAATCCATCAGAGGCCCATCATGGACATGATATAGAACATAACATGATACTTGACCAACAATTAAAACATTCAAGCATAGCCATCAATAATAAATAAATAATAAAATATCAAAATGGAAGAAAAGGCAATCTCAACAATAAATAGTAAATCAAACATGGCCTTTACAACATTAAACTTCGATGGCTATACTTATTCATAAATAAGAATAAGAATTCAATGTTGGCCTTTACAACATTTAGAAAATTTACCAAAGTCAAAATAAAATAAAATATTAAAGTTCAAAAGTTCCACATTACATGAACTGCGTGACTGATTCTAGCCACTAGAAAGGGAGTACAATGTTACACTACACCTTGATCTGAGGTAAGTACAAGAATACACTCAAGCATGTCAAACAAATGAATCTTATAAGACTCTAATCACATCTATACCATAAGATTATTTCTACTTAACCACACGTACATCACTCAATGATGCCAAGCAACCAAAAGTTGCATACAATCACTACGGAAAGACACACGCAGTCATCCACTAGTAACCAAGTAGCAATCAAGACTAAGCTAAGACAAAATTAGGTTCACAACCAAGATATCTATGCACATCAATCTCTCCAAATGGCATCGGTTAACACTTCTTACCAAACAAGGATTTACCAAGCATATGGATAAGATAACATAAATTAAAACATGAGGGAGGATTAGGTTGGGGTCAAGCAATTACCCAATGTTCCTTTCACATGATGCTAAACTTCTTCACAACATGATGACAAGCATACTAAATTCATACTAAGGGATGGGGAAATCACAACTCAGGTCACAAGATGTAGGGTTTGCTAATTCACTCAAGATTCTAACACATCAAACATCACAAGGACTATGCAAGTGACCCTTTTCACAACCCCTTTTTTCTCTTTAACTCTTCAAGTAATGCAATGAAATAATTACACCCAGGTTCCCACATGAATCCTAGGGAAGAATGTAATCTAGGAATATAAGTCATTACCCAAATGATCTATTCTAGCAATGCGATGCAACACTATCTATCTTACAACTACATAATTAATCCATACCCAAGGACATGCTCTCAATAAAGCAATGTAATATGCATTTCAAGAAAGCATTACCAATCACTATACAGAGGCAAGCATTGTGAGGATATGCTACTCTTGCACACAACAAGGTTCAACAATATTCTTCACATATTAAGTATATGATCAAAACATCCTCTTGTTCACATACAATGCATAACTCCTAAAAGAGTAAACTGAGTTTGATCACACTAGGAACATTGTATTTACTTTCACACAAGGTCCGCATAACTCCACTATCATAGGTGGTCACACCAGCACAGACATGACCCTACAAAGGTCAATCAAGCACTAACACGCTGCAAAGGCTCATGCCAAGCACTCAAGGCATCAAGAAGGAAAATACACATAAGCAACTTCTCAGCAAACACCAGGGTTTATCTAACTCGTAATAACGTATTACTCACCACACACATGTGAGGAAAACATATCAATAGAGGGCACATGCTACTCACAGCACACAAACACACAAAGACTCACACATGCTGAAACAAACTGAGCAACACAAACACGCTAGAGCTCCCAATGTTAGAAACGTGCTCTGATACCAAATGTAAAGTATGCAAAATTCCACTTACTAAAAATATAGAAGTAAAACAATTCTCAACTTATAAATGGAAAGGTGAAACTTTCTATTAACAAAGACAATCAGAAATGTTATAATATCCTACAATCTATCAAGTGCCAATACCAAAATAGCACCACAAGGAAAAGTACAATTACATCTCTTGGCTAAGCAAGTCATACAATTATTCCATACAATGATATATCAATTATCTGAATTACATAATGATGATCAATTATACAAATATCCATTTTCAATTGACATAACCCACTAGTCTTCTACAAGACGAAGGACAAGAGCATGGTTAAGGTGCTTTTTCCACCCAACCACGAAGCACTACACTTCCCCAGAATTCTTCCTACCTTGAAGAATACCTGACCCTGCACGAAGTGCCTAGTGTTACCCTAAATTCAAATTTAGTGTCATGTCAAATTTTTGGCATTCTTTCGAGTCTTATGTTCATAACTTAGCCATAAAATTTTGAATTTACTTAGTCGTCTTTGGTTTATCCTTGTTAAGTCACGGGTTTCTAAGTCCTTGTTAAGTCACGGGTTTCTAAGTCTTTGTAACTAAAGTCTCAGGTTTCTAGGTTTTTCATAACCAAAGTTGTGGAGTTATAAAGTTCCTTAACCTCCCGACGTTCTGACTTTGTCTTCCTTTTGTTAAGTCATCCCACTCACTTTGTAGTCTCTATGTTGTCGGCAAGTCGAGGGTTCTCAAAACTTCATAACCTCTGACTTGCGGTTCTAAAGTTTAGGTTTTAGTGACTCAGCGACATTGAAGCTTTTTCCACTTTTCAAGGCATTCTCTTCTCATTTAATGAGTTGCACGACACATTGGGCAGATGTCTTTTCAAAAATTTTGAATAGCGTGTGAAGTCGCGGTGTCATTCTCTCAATGCAGGAATTTAATGCCATATTTATTGAACATCAAGGCACGTCGTGTTTGAATAACAACATTGGTATATTTGTTCGGGATGGCGATATTTTCTCTAAGTTATTCTGCTGCACTATCTTTATTCCCTGTCATAATTCATTGAAAGTATATTGAATTTTTCTCTGTGTTTATGCTCCTGTGGTTGGGGATGAAATACAAATACTAGGGAGACCCTCATTCTTCGGGCATTGAGAGCAGCTGGGTTAATTTGAAGGACACTGAACTTGGGCATATCAAGTTAGTAGATTTTTGGGCTCGCCTGCAACAAGCTGATAAATCACCTTTCACAGAGAAGATTTTGTTGAGTGGTTTGGTGCATGCTGAAGGTTTCCCGACTACCGTGCAAAGTACCAATTTGGTGATTGCATGCGCACAAATGTACATCCGAGAGACTCAAGAAATTAAGGCTAAGGACGGTTCAGTAATAGTGAAGGTTAATTCTGTTGTTATTGTATACACCTAAAAGTGACGTGACTCTAGCTAAATAAATATTTTAAATATTTATTTCACTTTAAATTCCTTTATCAATAAATAAATAAATCAATTTATTTATTTGATTCATATCTCTCCAAAAAATTAAATAAAATCATTTATTTAATTAAATCCAATACCAAATTATTTAATTAATTCTTCTCACTGTCAATATTTAAATAAATCCAAATATTTATTTAAATTGTCTATTTCCTCCAAAATTGAATTAATACCAAAAATAATTCAATTAATCCACGTGCACATGTAATTAAATATTTTTAATATTTAATTAGCTAGTATTCCCTCACACCAATGTCCTATTTATCCTCCAGTTAGGTTAGTTAACTCATCAATCAAAACAATTAACTAATTAGTCCTCTGAGTTCACTGTTCAATTATCTCAGTCAACTCCCCAATCAGCCCACTTATCTCTCCAATCAATTATGTTAACTGATCAATCATCTCGATTAACTCCTTAATCTATTTTGTTAACTCCCCTAATGCATGAAAGACCAAGACACTTGTCTTCTCCCTATTCGCACACATCCTCTCAAATTTCCTCAACTATTGATCTTCTTATTCATTCTACACCATTGATCTTCTCTCTCACGAATCTATAAATACAACCCCTATTCCTCCATTTGAATGATCCAAGCTTTTTATAAACTTACTCTACAGGAATCACAGCACACCTTTGGCACCAAATCACTCCATAGCTTGCGATCAATTGCCACCATTTATCACCATTTTCATTGCATTGTGAAGATCCTCTTCATTTGCAAAACCTATCAAAAGCCATTCTCCATTGTCATCTTAGAAAAAAGCAAGGAAGTGCACCTTCTGAGGGCTCTATTCATACACGAGATCAATTCGAGATAGGAGACCAATGGAAACTACGAAATAGAAAGGTTTGAAAGGTATTGTGTTAGTTGTATTCAATCTTATTTGTTTCATTTTCTATTGTGTTATTGGATTATATTGATATATTGATATTGTTCCACATTTTCTAATAACATTTCTGGTGCCCACCGTGGGGGCCCTGCCCCAATTTAACTTCAAAATTGAGTTTTTGTGTTAGAATCCGTACACAGGACATTTCTGCGCATCCACTCACTGTTACGACACATCTGTTCTTTGTTGCTACGCATCTGACAGATCAGTGCATTCACTCACTATTCTAGTGCATTTGTTCTCTATTATGGCGCATCTGTCATATCTGTGCATTCGTTCTCTATTTCTGCGCATATATTCTTTGTAATTGCGCATTTGTATCTGCACATACATTCACTGTATCTGTGCATTCATTCTGGTAGGGTTTTTGGGCTATTTCTTGATAAATTTGTAACGCTAACATCATTTGCAAGAATATTTCTTAGATCCACCTTGCAGGTTAAGAGCTGGTCAGGCATATAGTTGTATTGTTAACTCTCATCTAGATCTAAATAGCGAAGGAAGTAATCGAGCTTCTTCATGAAAATATCACTTAGATATAAATAGGAGGGGTGTAATTTGTACTTGTTGCATCACAACTTGAACATAGTCCCAACTAGGAGGATTAAAATTGAACAATTGTTTTCAAAAGCTTGTTCAAAGTTAACAAATCTTGTGTGCCCAAATAGAGTAACTCATCTAGTTTTTCTCTTTTTAACTAGGAGGAAAGAACCAATGTTTTCCGTGATTTTGGAATGATGATAGGACTATGCTTTCCCCTTAATTGGGTGAACAAAATGCTAGAATCATCATTTCGCATGTGTTTCCTTTAGAGAGGCCTACCCTTGGAATTCCTTCCAAGCAGGATGACCTTAAGTGGTAACGAGCTAACGCCAAGCTCTTCCGATCCACTATAAATAAACTATGTTTGAGGTGAAAGCTTCAAGCAACAAACGCGGGTTAGTTATACTGACAGCCAAGAAATGTTATCAAAAAATGTGGAACAATATCAATATATCAATATAATCCAATAACTCAATAGAAAATGAAACAAATAAGATTGAATACAAAGAACACAATACCTTGCAAACCTTTCTATTTTGTAGCTTCCATTGGTCGCCTATCTCAAATTGATCTCGTATATGAATAGAGCCCTTAGAAGGTGCACTTCCTTGCTTTTTTCTAAGATGACAATGGAGAATGGCTATTGATAGGTTTTGCAAATTAAGAGGATCTTCACAATGCAATGAAAATGGTGATAAATGGTGGTAATTGATCGCAAGCTATGGAGTGATTTGGTGCCAAAGACACGCTGTGATTCCTACAGAGTAAGTTTATAAAAAGCTTGGATCATTCAAATGGAGGAATAGGGGTTGTATTTATAGATTCGTGAGAGAAACGATCAATGGTGTAGAATGAATAAGAAGATCAACGATTGAGGAAATTTGAGAGGATGTGCACGAATAGGGAGAAGACAAGTGTCTTGGTCTTTCATGCATCAGAGGAGTTAACAGAATAGATTGAGGAGTTAACTAAGATGATTGATCAGTTAACAGAATTGATTGGAGAGATAAGTGGGCTGATTGGGGAGTTGACTGAGATAATTGAACAGTGAACTCAGAGGACTAATCAGTTAATTATTTTGATTGCTGAGTTAAGTAACTTGACTAGAGGATAAATAGGACATGTGTGTGCGGGAATACTAGCTAATTAAATATTGAAAATATTTAATTACATGTGCACGTGGATTAATTGAATTATTTTTGGTATTAATTCAATTTTGGAGGAAAAAGACAATTTAAATAAATATTTGGATTTATTTAAATATTGAGTGAGAAGAATTAATTAAATAATTTGGTATTATTTAATTTAGAATGATTTTGGAAGAATTTGGAGGATTTAATTAAATAAATGATTTTATTTAATTTTTTGGAGAGACATGAATCAAATAAATAAATTGATTTATGTATTTATTGATAGAGAAATTTAAAGTGAAATAAATATTTAAAATATTTATTTAGCTAGAGTCACGTCACTTTTAGGTGTATACATTTTGCCCCTCTTTGATGCAATGTGTTTTATCATGTTGTTTCAAAGAATTAAATTTCTGATAATGATACATGCCCCAGTTTGCCCCTGGTACAGGTTTGTATGACGCTAGGATGCCCCCTCGGGAGATTGGACGGGAAGAAGATTTGGAGGGCATGAGACAGGCAATCTCATGATGAGATAGGTTGAACAGTTAGGTTAGGGTGAAGAAAACATGTTACATCTTGAAAAAGACGGTGGAGAAAGGGTGCAAAGAGAAGGCCAGGTCACCACACAGCTAGTTAGGGTTGCATGTCTACATTAAGAAGCTAGGTCCACAATCCTAGTTATTTGCACACTTGTCATTTGGTGAGAGCTAGTAGGAGCTTTGCAGAGTGCAGGAGCTAGAGTAGTCAACAAAGAGATGGATATTCCACATGAGGAGTATCATTTTGAGTAGGTTCGATGATTCAGGCAGGCAGTAGAGGCAAAACCCCCGGTACGTATGTCATCAATTTTAGGCTAGGTACATTTATTAGTGTAATAAATGCATGTCAAAGATAGGAGAGTAAATGCACAGCCTAGCAGTTCAGCACATTTGTGCCCCGAAACCACGCATATGTTTCAGTTCAATGCATATAGGTTTTCTTGCTGCGCATTTATAATTTCTGCACATTTATTCTTTATTTATGCGCATGTGTTATGTTGTCGCACATTTAAGTTGTTCTGCTGTGCATATGTTAGTTCTACGCATTTGTGGAGCAGAGCTACGCATTTGTTGTGGAACCGCGCATTTACTCCTTTTAGTGGCACATGCATTATGAAGCTATGCATTTGCTTGGATACTATGCAAATGCCACCTGGAACGATACATTTGCTTAAGATAGTTAGTTACTTAGCAAAATTGACTCAATTGGCATCTTGATCAATGTGACAATTGATAAGCGATCTCTGAGATTGATAGAATCTAGACAAGAGATGATATTCTTGGTTTGATCAATTTGATATGTTAAGTAAGTGATTTTTATAGGTTTGATAGTTGAGCAGGTTTGCATTGATACTTTTATGGTTGATGCATTGCTTTGTTGATTGCAAGAGGATATTTCTGACACTCTCATGTTGCGGGAGCAATTTTCTGTTACGATGTTGTGACGGCATTGCTGACAGAGGCAGGTCATCTGGTGCTTAGTGTGATTGGTTTATATTATGTTTGCTTCATGCCTGAGGTTTGTATGAACCTTGGTTTGTTGACTACTCTAGTGGAGCACTTTCATAGTGAGGATGGGACATTCCACCTCCCCATCGGTGAGATCATCGTTACTTTGGAGGATGTATATAGGATCCTGCACTTACCTAGAGTCAGGGAGCAGGTAGAGTATGACCCTCAGCGTGACGCTGGGTTAGCTGAGTATAGGAGGGTTTTTGATGACCCAGACATATGGGGATCAGTGATTAGCTAGCAGGACATGTATGATGACTATGACTACTTTCCTAGGATTGTCGTCGGCTTGATCGGAGGTGTTGTTTGCCCCGATCAGAGAGCACATGGTTTTCCAGTTGGTTGGGGTTAGACTTTAGAGAGGATGCTAACTGAGGGCACCTATTTTTCTTGGAGTGTCTACGTTCTTGCTCGCCTATACCATGATATGCATCAGGTTGTCTACCATGGAGCAGTTAGTCTATCTACAGGGGTTTCGCTGTTACAGTTCTGGGCCTGGGAGCACATTGCAGTGACACGGTTGATTGTCATGTTTCATTGGCAACCGGATGAGTCCTACTCTTATGGATACTCATGTGTCCTTACTCAACACAAGCTAGGTAAGTTGGAGTATTAGCGGCATCAGTTGGATAGTGTGGATGTAGTTGTGTGGTGACCATACTTGGAGTGTGAGGTATGGGACAATGAGGTCGATGAGCTACCATATGTGTTTCAGACTCGGTGGTTGATTGGTTGGACTCCACACATTTTGGAGAGCCACATAGTCAACCATGTCCTTCGACAGTTTGGGCAGGTTCAGGGTATGCCATAGGGGTAGGCTCTTTTTGCTAGAACGTTTGCAGAACAGTGACAATGGGGACCGGTGGCTTCATATGATGAGGCCTAGGTAGATTTTCTTTCGATTCCTTATTAGGCATGACTAATGAGGAGGGAGATAGTGGGCGCAGGGATGATCCGGGACTTCGAGGATTAGTTTGTTGCACACCCGTTCCCTAGATACTTGAGACTGAGAGAGTTAGCTCCTCATCTAGAGGAGGTTGAGTCAGAGGAGGAGGAGGATGGAGGTAGAGGGAGGAGGAGGTAGAGGAGGAGGAGAGGAGGAGATGGTGGAGGCTGAGGAGATGGAGAAGATGGTGGAGGAGGAGGTCAAGGAAATGGAGGAGATGGTGGAGATGATGGAGGTGATGGCCGACCGAGACAGCGGCAGAGAGTGGGGTAGGCTCCACCCTAGCAGGAGGCACACCAGGTGGCATAGCAAGTAGTGGTTCATCCAACAGTACAATAGGTAGTTATTCCATAGGTACCGTCGGTACCTGATCAGCTTGACCCGCAGCAGCAAGTGCACGGGGATGCAGTAGACCTGTTACAAGGCCAGGTAAGACAGTTGAGAGCTACGGATACTCAGAGAGAGGGAGATCCTTGGATCATTACTAGTATCACTGTAGAGCAGGATGTCACCCTGACCAGGGTACAGGCTTTGACAGGTGAGAGAGATGCAACATTGGCTAGAGTACAAGCCCTGACATGAGAGAGAGACACAACCATAGCCACCCTGGGTACAAATGTGGATACAGTACTTCTTGTTACATTGTTGACATAGGCCCAGGCCCTGGTGACACAAGTGATGGGACTGTTGTCCTCAACTCGAGCACAGACTCAGTATTACAGGGGTTTATATCACGGGGCAGTGCCAGTGGATCAGAGGGCGCTAAGCTACAGGACCCAGTCAGTGGTTGTGTCCTCGCGGAGGACAGGTGGTTCACAGTCAGTGGCTTCAGGCATGGGCCCATAGCAGTCTAGGATAGGCTGGGATAGAGGAGAGGGAGAGCGCAGTGCCAGGAGTAGCATCCCACGACAGCAGGGTTAGCTACGAGTTTGTACAGATTTTTGCCTTGTTCATACACATATTTTTGATGGCTCATGGATATCCAAATTATGTATATTTGACTCTTATTGTACAGCTACTGAGACATGTATCATTATTATTTTGATGTACGTATACACCTGTTGTGATTTGACTCATGGATGACAGACTTTGGTATTGTTCACTTGGACATATTTATGTTTTATGCTTATGATGATGCAGTTATGACGGCCTACATGCCTTTTTATATTTATGTGATGATTATGGATGCACTCTATATGTTATGGATACTTTTATGTTTTGTGATTATATACGATGATATAGTTATAATGGTCTATATGCATGTTTATCTTTATGCAATGATCATGGATGCACTCTAGTTGTTATGTTGATATGTTATGGAAATGTTTATAATATCTAATGTGTAACATCTGTTATGCAAATGAAATGGTATGAGATGGTTACTGATAGCTATGTTTTTTTTTATTTTTCTGATGAGATACTATGTATGCATCTATGTTATGATGTTACAAAAGTATATGGATGATTGAATGCACCTGTATGTTATGGATACTTTTACATTTTGTGATTATAAATGATGATGTAGTTATGATGGCCTATATGCATGTTTATCTTTATGCGATGATCATGGATGCACTCTAGTTGTTATGTTGATATGTTATGCAAATGTTTATGATATCTAATGTGCAACATCTATTATACAAATGAAATGGTATGAGATGATTACTGACAGCTATGTTTTTGTTTGTTTTTCTAATGAGATACTATGTATGCATCTATGTTATGTTGTTACAAATGTATATGGATGATTGAAAGCACCTATATGTATGCAAAATGATTTAATCAATTTAATGACTATCTCACCTAATATGAAATGCAACATGATACTATGTATGATTTAATGCACCTATATGTATACGAATGATCTAATCAATGAAATGGCTATCTCACCTAATATGAAATGCAAAATGATCTTTTGTTTTGTCCAAGTGTACTCAATCAATGTAGAAGAGACTCAATGAAAGACACAATGATAGATAGAAATGTGACTGAAGGAACGTGAATGAAGGAATCACAAGCTTTTTATTTATGGATGGTATATGAAATTTAATTGGATACGTCATGGATGCGGATATTTGTCACCTTGATATTGAAAGTATTTTGAAGTGCTTTGTTTCATCATTGGGCATTTTTTTTTTTGTGTTTTAAAATGTTGTAAGAAAATACAAGCATCGAGGTATAATTAAACCATGATGACCTGAGTACTTCTTACATGGATTTTGATCTAGCAAGTTAATACAAGCATCTAGTCAAAAATTGAATCTAGATGACTTGACTATTTCTTGCGTTTCAATAGACAAGGATCTCCATGTTTCATGTTTAGACCTAGAACGTCCTCAATGATCTTTTACTAATCATGTCCTTAGATAAAAGTCATCACATTACTAAAGATTGATCCACAAATAATAGACAAAGAAAATGATTATGCCCCCATCATAGCTCCTCTAGTCTTTGACATCCTTGAGTAGCATAGAAAGACATAATAACAAAAAATCAAACCCTGTTACCTAATAACCAATCAAAACAAAACTTTATTGCATTAAATGTGTCTTCTTGCCATAATTTAGAGAAAATTATTTTGAGTGTTTAGCCACCTAATTGTTTTTATTTTGATAGGTTGATGTCTTGAGTCAAAATTTGTGTTTGGAAGCATGCTTTGTTGTGCTTGTGTGTCTAGTGAAAGGTATCACAATCCTTATTGGTGTCCTCTTAGAACATGTGGCACTATACTATCCAACTCTGTAACCAGGTCGAGGACTTGCCCCCAGTCAAGTAGAGGATCAATTTATTATGAATGAAAAACTATGAGACATTTATGGTAGACTTGATGGGACGGGCCCTAAGGGACTGACCTAGTGCCTCGGGGGCGCATTGCTAAATGGCCTTGCCTATGTGACGACGTAGAGGCAACGTAGTTCAGGGTGAACTTGGTGGACCCAAGACCTAGGCGATGGGAAATGGTACGGATGTGGATGGTCCAGCTGATGGGTGATGAGGTTTGGAACGGATGAGTAGGAAGCCTCAGGGGTGCATCGATACAAGATGGCCTTGCCTATGTGAAGATGCAGAGGCGATGTAGTTCAAGATGATAGGATACTAATGATGGACCCTATGACAGGCTGACACAATGGATAGGGTACTGGGTAAAACCTTAGAATTTATGATGATAATGGTGATAGAGTATCAAGCCATGATAGGTTATCGTTAGGTGGTTTTGCGAAACGGATATGATCGGATGATGGAAGATGGTAGGAAGAATGAATGCAAGGAGATGGTTTCCCAAAGATGGAGGAAGTGGTTTGAATCGCAAAAAGCACTTGTTTGCCAAGTTTTCACTGCTTTGCTTTTATTGTGACAGTAGCCAAGATACACATGACGCATGTTTGCCAGGTTTTCATCATGGTATCTATCCAAGGTGCCTCTTTACCAGGTTTTCACCAAAGGATAGTTTTTTGTTGCTTTTTCTATTTTTTTTATTTTTTTGCTATTTTTTCATTTTTTTGATTTTTTTGACTCCCTTACATTAGGGTTTGCTAGGTATAGAACCGGTGAAGATGCATATTGTTGATTGGGTCATCGAATAGTTCACCTTCTCATGTAGCTAACTGGTACACTCCTAATCCATAGGCAGCAATGATTACGTAAGGACCAAGCTAGTTGGGTTCAAACTTTCCTTTCTTCTCCCAATCCTGTTGATTGTGGGGATTTTCTTTGAGCACTAGATCACCAACATTAAAGACCCTTGGATGGACTCTGTGGTTATAGCTTCATGACATTCTTTGTTGGTAGGATTTGAGATGGTTGAAAGCATTCAATCATTTCTCCTCCAACAATTCTAACTCTTGCAGTCAAGAAACTTTGTAGTCTTCATCAGTTATAAGAGCTTTTAATGACACCCTCAAAGATGGTAACTCGACCTCAATGAGAAAAATGGCTTAAGAACCATAGACAAGGGCATATGGTGTGGCACCTGTGGGAGTGTGTATGTTGGTTCAATAGGCCCACAGAGTGAAATTGAGTTGCATGTGCCAATCACGACCAACATCGTTGACAATTTTCTTGAGGATTTTCAAGATGGTTTTGTTGGATGCCTTTACCTGACTGTTGCCTTGTGGGTAGTACGGGTGGAGAAGCGGTGTTAGATTTGGAATTTGTCACAGAGCTCTTAGACATCCTAGTTTTTGAAGGGTCTTCCATTATCCATGACTATGGTTGACAGAATTTCGTATCGACAAATGAGGTAATTAAGGATGAAGGAGGCAATTTGCTTTCCTGTGATAGTAGTGAGTGGGACAGGTTTAATCCACTTGGTAAAATACTTAGTGGCAGTTATGATGAACTTGTGGCTATTAGATGATGGAGGGTGGATTTTGTGCACAAGGTCGAGTCCCCACTGACAAAAGGGCCAAGGTGTCATTAAAGGTCGTAGTTCCTGAGTTGGTGCATGGATGAGGTTACCATGAATCTGACACTGCTTGCATTTCTTGACAAAATGGTATGAGTCTATCTCCATGTTCGACCAATAGTATCCCAAACGCATGAGTTTCTTAGCTAAGGTAGGACCACTAGAGTGTGATCTGCATATTCCCTCGTGTACCTCTTGTTAGTTCTCAATCCGACTGGATGCTTATTCCCAGTTGTCCCTACAAGGTAGCCATCACTGATCAATAGGATTCCTGGGCCAGCAGCTAACAGTATAGGAGATAGATTCTATAGATATCTCCTCTTCTTCTTTAGGCTCTGCAGAACCAAGGGGGTATTCCCTTTTCAACATCTAGAACATATGCACATGAAACTACTCAGATGTTGAAGCAAAGCAGATAAATCCTATATGATGCAGACCAAAATTGTGGAATAAGTGCAAAGGGGCTAGCTTTGTGCCTATATTCAGTTGTAGACAGAGGATTTTGGGTCCTGAAACTACTTCTAATATCCTAAAGGTTTGTATTTAAAGTTTAAGTTGGATTTTATGTTTGGATGCAAAACTAGGACTTGGAATGTAACCTCAATACAGGACCAGATTGGTGCCTATCCTAGGCTCGAAGTCAGTAGACATACACATGCACATGTACACATAAACCTATAGTGATGACTGAGTTTCAAGGGGATTGTTAAGCACCTGCCTTACAGATACTTCCCAAAAACTAGGTGCTTAATCATTCATGCTTAATGGTATCCCTGCTGCAACACACATTCTCAATGATCAACCTAAAACATTTAATTTATTCCTTGAACAAAAGTAGGAGATTAAACATTCAATATAGAAAAGCTATATTCCTAAATCTTAACAACCCTTAGTTATCCTGATTCAAAAGAAAGAATATGCCCACAGCTTGGAGACAAATGATTAAACACATGCACGGAGCATTTCTCATATAAAACAACACAAAACCAATGAATTTATGCATTAAACATACAACAAGAGACTCATAAACTCACAAGACAGCAAAGACAGAGCCACCAATGAAGCCGTATCTCCTTACAGCACCAAAAATTTGTCCAGTTTTCAACAACCAAAAAGAGTGACACAGTTTGCATTTTATAGCAAGACAGTGTACTCAGCAAAAATTAATTACAAGGCAAATCAAAAATTTGCCGGATACAATGCATGAGGAATGGTGCTTAGAAATATTCAATGCTGTGGGGGGATAGAGAGGAATGAGCAGGTGGAATCGGGATCTGCACCACCGTTCAAGGACATTCATCTTCAATCGAGTTGTTGACCCATCCATCATCGACCCAAATCCTACAAATGTTGCCATTACTGCTCAGCTACCCACAGATCCTCAGTGGCGTGTCTTTAGAGTTTTTCCCGCCCAAACGTGGCCATAGATACAAAGAAACCCATCACTACAGCAAAATACAAAACCAACCATCAATCTACTCCCATCGCTAAGATCTGCGGCTCGAAACACGCCCTGAAAGTTGCCAACCAGTGAGAATATGCCACGTAGGCACCTTATGTTTTTATCACTGACCTTCGCTCTCACTATTTTGCCTTTTCGCCCCCTTGTATATGCAAAAACGAATGCATATATCATCACCACTATTCACCCTTCAAAATTCCCTTGTATATGCAAAAAAGCATATACATACAACTGCTTAATATACAGGGCGAACCCTAGCCATTTATCCATTGGGTTTGAGAAACTTTCAAATCTGGGCCTTGTATCTCCTTATGATTATCGCGTTGTACATACAAATGCAACATGCATACAAGGCGGATCTCAAAAATTATGAAACACATTACATTCACTTTGGAATTCGGCTTGTATCTCACCTTTTGGATATCGACATGTACAAATGCTATATACATGCACGCCACGGACCCCAAAATGTTTATGAAGCAACTTGAAATTCTATCGGGTCTGGAATGTACATTTTTTTTATCTTTGTATATCCGTGATACACAACTCACACATACATGCAAGTTGCGGATGCCAAGAACCTATAGAACAAAATGAAAGCACCATCGGGTCTGCCTTGCATCCTTTTCCCTTACATATTTTCGAATGTATATCACATATACATTCTCCTTTGTATAAAAGATACAAAGCCCTTTGTATGTGAGGCGGACCCCACCAAATTCATCTCCTACTGTTTTGTAAATTTGCCAAATCATACAAGACCATTTGCACTTTCCCATTGTATATTGCCAAATGTACATTTTCTCTTGTACCTTTTTGTTGTATATTTGGCAAACATAAAAGACCACCTATTCATTGCACTGTAGCACATGTATGTGTGTCTTCTTGTATATTTTCCTTGCATATGCACCGGCGACATACAAGCCCCTATATACAAGTGGGAATCTTCCATGGAATATACCTGTGATGTATCTTTTCTTTGTATCTAACCGTTGTATGTCTAAACATACAAACCAAATATACATGCAACCCAATATGCAAACAGCGAATATTCCTGGGAATCTGTGAAAGATTCCCCCTTGTATATGCAACCCGATATGCATTTAAAAATGCATACAACTCATTTTTCACCATTTTTTGAAGGCCGATGGAGATTTTTGCAAGCCCGCCAACAGATTTGATCAATTGCACATACAAACTTAACATTTTTCTCAAGGCGACAGGAACAAACGATGAAACACTGGATGGGGGTGGGTCAACCTATGAAAACCTAAACATAAGGATGAGATTTAACAACCAGAAACCCACCACACAAGGCTAACACTTGAATAGACAAAACAATGCAAGATCCCATGATACGCAAAATTGAGGGTTCGAATGAGAAAACCTGCAAACACCCAACCTAAAACCCAAAACATAAATGAGTACTAACACCTCTCATAAGGTGGTTTGAGATTCATCATGTTCAAGACATCTGAGTAGAGTACCATCCAGACCTCGGTGGTAGAGGGTGTCGGCAATAATGGTATAACAGGATGTTTGGCAGATAAAGGTATGGCATTGGTTATTGGATAAATTAGCTGGTAAAGTGTTATCCTTGAGGTAGGTGTAAATTTTACCATACAAGGGTGAATCAAATCCAACGAGGAGGCAAATGGATTGGGTTTCAAGGATATCATAAGTTGGTTGTGCAAGTGGCTCCGCTAAGAACTCAAAATGTGACTCATTATCTAGTATATCAAGAAGCGAGGCGATGGTTGCCATGGCATCTGTTGCTTTGTTCTCTATGTGAGGAATCTTCTCAAGGGAGATTATCCCAAAGTATCCTTTAAAATCATCTACCATATGCTTGTATGGTATTATCTTATCATCTTTCATCTGATAGTCATCATTCACTTGGTTGATCACCAGTTGTGAATCCCCATAGACATGTAGCTCTTTCACTTTCCACTCTGCTACCATCTTAAGACCAATGACCAAGGCCTCATACTCTGCTATATTGTTTGTGCAAGGAAAAAGTAGACAATAGGACTTAGGTATTATGTCACCTTCAAGAGTGACCAATAAGATTCCTGCCCTCGATCCATGGTTTGTATAAGAGCTGTTGAAGTATAGCTTCCATGAATGTGTTGTCATACTGAAGATTGATTCATCGAGAAACTTGAATGTCATTAATGTGGTATCTTGCAATGGTGCTTCTACCAACTGATCTGCGATGATTTGACCGTTGATAGCTTTCCTTTCCACATATTCTATGTCATATTCACTTAGTAGCATTACCCATTTTGCTAGGAGGCCTGTTAGGGCTGATTTGCTTAACAAGTATTTGAGTGGATTGATCTTTGCAATTAAGTTGATGGAATGTGCAAGCATGTAATGGCATAGTTTTTGGGAAGCAAAAACCACAACAAGACAAGATCTTTCGATTTGAGAATATTGCAATTCATACCCCACCAATGTGCGATTGATGCAGTAGATAGCCCATTCCTTACCTTCATAGTCTTGTTGTGCTAAAAGGGCTCCGAGAGCTATTGGTGTTGTAGATATCTAGAGATATAGTGGCTTGCCTTGGATAGGTGGCATCAAGATAGGTGGATTCATGAGATACTCCTTCAATTTGTGAAATCCTTCTTCACACTTCTCATCCCATCTAAATGGAATGTTCTTATGCAAGAGATGAGTGAAAGGTTGACACTTGTCCGCTAGTTATGAGATAAACTGACGGATTGCCTGTAATTTTCCCTATAAAGACCACAGTTGGGTGATGTTCCTTGGTGGTGGCATCTCCATGATAGCTTTGGCCTTTGCAGGATCGACCTCAATCTCGTTGGCTGATACTATGAAACCCAAGAGTTTACCAGAGGTGACTCCAAACACACACTTTTTCGGAATCAATAGGACCTTGAACTGTTCTAGCCACTGAAAGACCTTCTCTAGGACATCTAAGTGAGGTTCCCTTGTAAGTGACTTGGCAAGAATGTCATCCACATAGTCTTCCATGGTGATGTACATCATGTCATGGAAGATAGTAGTCATTGCACGTTGGTACGTTGCTCCTGTGTTCTTCAACCCAAATGGCATGACATTCCAACAAAAGGTACCCCATAGACAAGTGAATGTCATCTTATACTAATCCTCTGGCACTATTCTAATTTGGTTGTATCCAGAAAAACCATCCATAAGAGAGAGCATAGTGTGTCAAGTTGTCAAGTCTATGATGATGTCAAAGTTGGGCAATGGGAAATCATCCTTGCGATGGGCCTTGTTGAGATCTCAGAAGTCATTACACAATCTAACTCTTCCATTAGGTTTTGATACTGGTACAATGTTTGATACCCACTCTGAATAATCAATTACTCTGATAAACCTGACATCCAGCAACTTCTTTAGCTCCTCTTTGACTAGCAATGCGACATGTGGATGCATTTTCCTAAGTTTTTGTTTAACAAGTTTAACTCCAAGATCGAGTGATAGATGATGCAAGATCAAGTCTGGATCTAACCCAGGCATATCTGCATAGGACCAAGAAAAGTTGATATGTTTCTTTTTGAAGAAGGGTACAAATTTTATCTTTTCCGGTGGAGATAGAGACTTGGCAAAGTGTATGATCTTTGGGTTACATTCTGTGTCGATGTCAATAGGTTCTGTAGGTTCTACCACAATTTGTGACTTCTCCTGATACATGTCATTGGGGACAGTGTCAAGCCTTCCATCATCTGGCACCACAGAGAGTTTTTCACCATCAGATGCGTCCTTTATTTTTACTTTTTTTGGGGATCTGACACTGCCACAAAGCAGTTTTCACCATCAGATCCATGTTTGATTTTTACATTTTTGTGACTGGAAGGCTTGGCACCCTCTCTAAAATAAGCTACGGTATTGAGTTCTATGGCAAAGCTAGCTTTTTGATCTCCCATGAGTAGGTGGTCTCTTAGCTCCATGTAATCAATGTAGGCATGATCATTTTGGAACATGTCTAGTTGGGGGGTTCCTCGTAGATCCCAATCGATAAGCTCGGGATGCACCAGGGGGAGGGTATTGATAGGTTGATCTAATTCAATGGGTGTGATAGTAAGGATGGTTATATGATCAAGATGGGGAGTGATAGGAACGTGATCTGTGATGGTACTCTCCACAAGATTGTTCATCTCGTGAGAACTTCGACCTTCCTTGTAAGTTGTTCTCTTAGGAATAGATGAATCACACTCTACTGGTCTAGGCCTTAGAGTTTGTCCCTAACGGTAGGGGCTATAGGTGCGAACGGTATTGATTCCTTTGTCCTCAGGAATGTTCTGAAAGGTCATCCCATTCATATTCATTAGAATCTATATCACTATCCTCTTGGAGGTTATGGATCTATTCCACAAAACAAGTAGTAGCCTTAGCTTTTCCTTTGTCATTGTCTTTATATCCTAGCCCTCTTGTGTCTCGGGCTAATGAGGATGAAGAGGGTTGAATGGGTTCAGTTATATCTTCTTTCCTTAGGCCAATGGGACCCTGTCCTCCATAGCCCATTTTCTGTAAGATAGATTGACCACGCCCATAGATTTCTATTGGGAGTTTTGGTTGTTTGTCTTACAATGTGTCATCTTCATCTATGTAGGGCCATTGCAGAACATTTCTTTCTTTGCTCTCATCTGAGAAGGTCCCCCATTTGATAAAGGGAGCTTTGGGAGGTTCAGGAGGAGCAGATGGTTTTGGGAAGGGTGTAGGATGCAAAAGGACTTCCGAGATAAAGGCATTTTGGCTACACTAAAGGAATGTTTGATGGAGTACTCTCCTACTCCTGTTTCTTTGATCTTGACTTTCTGCTCTTTGGCCTTTGATGTGGAAGCTTGGGAGCTAGGATCTTGCTGGGAGACGGAAGATGTCGAAGCTCTATTATTAGGGATGCTAGAATCTGGCTTTGATTGGATAGCATTACAGTGTTGAAAAGGATCAGGGTCACCTTGGATGGTGATCTCTCGGTCGTTGTGAGGGAACTTGATACACTAGTGATATGTGGAAGTCATAGCTTTCATGGCATGTATCCAAGGTCTTCCTAGGAGAATGTTATAGGTGAGCTCCATGTCAAGGACTTGGCAAACAACTTCTGTCACTACTGGTCCAATTCTTAACGGTAACACCATAGTTCCTTTGGTTGTTCGTTCTACTTCATCATAGGCTTTTATTGTGATCTTCTTTCTTGGATCGACTGCAGTTTCCAAGAGCCCAATGTAAGGACTAGTTTCAGTGTGCAAATGTTCACACCTGCTCCTCCATCAATGAGAACCCTTTTGATGCGATGTTTATTAATGAACGCCTCAATGTGTAATGATGTGTTATGGGGTTGAGATATAGATAGATCATCCTGTTTAGTGAGTCATAAGATGTTAGGCGAGGTAAGATGACCTACCATGGGTTACCTTCTGTGTCGATGTCAATAGGTTCTGTAGGTTCTACCACAATTTGTGACTTCTCCTGATACATGTCGTTGGGGACAGTGTCAAGCCTTCCATCATCTGGCACCACAGAGAGGTTTTCACCATCAGATGCATCCTTTATTTTTACTTTTTTGGGGGATCTGACACTGCCGCATACTGGTTTTCACCATTAGATCCATGTTTGATTTTTATATTTTTGCAACTGGAAGGCTTGGTACCCTCTCTGAAATAAGCTACGATATTGAGTTCTATGGCAAAGCCAGCTTTATGATCTACCGTGGGTAGGTGGTCTCATAGCTCCATATAATAAATGTAGGCATCATCATTTTGGAACATGTCTAGTTGGGGGGTTCATCATACATCCCAATCGATAAGCTCGGGATACACCAGGGGGAGGGGATCGATAGGTTGATCTGATTCAGTGGGTGTGATAGTAAGGATGGATATATGATCAAGATGGGGAGTGATAGGAACAAGATCTGTGATGGTACTCTCCTCAAGATTGTTTATCTTGTGAGAACTCTGACCTTCCTCGTAAGTTGTTCTCTCAAGAATAGACGAATCACACTCTACTGGTCTAGGCCTTAGAGTTTGTCCCTCATGGTAGGGGCTATAGGTGCGAATGGTATCTATTCCTTTGTCCTCGTAGGAATGTTCTGAAAGGTCATCCCATTCATATTCATTAGAATCTATATCACTATCCTCTTGGAGGTTATGGATCTGTTCCACAAAACAAGTAGTAGCCTTAGCTTTGCCTTTGTTGTTGTCTTTGTATCCTAGCCCTCTTGTGTCTCGGGCTGATGAGGATGAAGAGGGTTGAATGGGTTCAGTTATTCCTTCTTTTCTTAGGCCAATTGTACCCTGTCCTTCATAGCCCATTCTCTATAAGATAAATTAACCACGCCCAAAGATTTCTATTGGGAATTTTGGTTGTTTGTCTTGCGGTGTGTCATCTTCGTCTATGTAGAGCCATTGTAGAACATCTCTTTCTTTGCTCTCATCTGATAAGGTGCCCCATTTGACAAAGGGAACTTTGGGAGGTTCAGGAGGAGCAGATGGTTTTGGGAAGGGTGTAGGTCACCCAAAGGACTTTAGAGATAAAGGCATTTTGGCTACACTAAAGGAATGTTCGATAGAGTACTCTCCTACCCCTATTTCTTTGATCTTGACTTTCTGCTCTTTGGCCTTTGATGTGGAAGCTTGGGAACTAGGATCTTACTGGGAGGCAGAAGATGTAGAAGCTCTATTATTAGGGATGTTGAAATCTGGCTTTGATTGGATAGCGTTACAGTGTTGAAAAGGATCAGGGTCACCTTGGATGGTGATCTCTCGGCCGTTGTGAGGGAACTTGATACACTGGTGATATGTGGAAGGCACAGCTTTCATGACATGTATCCAAGGTCTTCCTAGGAGAATTTTATAGGTGAGCTCCCTATCAAGGACTTGAAAAACAACTTCTGTCACTACTGGTCCAATTCTTAACGGTAACACCACAGTTCCTTTAGTTGTCCTTTCTTCTTCATCACAGGCTTTTATTGTGATCCTCTTTCTTGGATCGACTGCAGTTTCTGAGAAGCCCAATGGAAGGACTTGTTTCAACATGCAAATGTTCAAACTTGGTCCTCCATCAATGAGAACCCTTTTGATGTGATGTTTATTATTGAAGGCCTCAAGTGTAATGATGCATTATGGGGTTGAGATACAGATAGATCATCCTATTTAGGGAATGATAGGATGTTAGGTGAGGTAAGATGACCTACCATGGATTGAAACTTCTCTTGGGCCAAGTTGGTGGGTACAGTGGTTTCCACTAGGGCTTTATCAAGAATCTCTTTGTGGGTTGGCGATAGACACAACAACTCTAATCTGGATATATGGGCCAGAGTCTTTTATAGTTGGTCAATGACATTGTACTTGTGGGGGGTAGATGGTGCGGATGATGACCTTGGAGGGAGTGTGTGCAAGGTGACTTTCCCACTGCGGGTGGTGATATTGCAATCATATTTGGTGTTGGAATCTAATTGTTTGTTAAACGTGAGCATATTGATTTGTGAGATATGCTCTGATATGCAATTAATGGTGTAGTCAAACGGCACGTTTGTGTAGTTAGCATCATTGTTCCCATTATTGTGATTTTGCCAATTGTTATTGTTGTTGTTATGAGGGTTTTGTCTGTCATGGTTAAGGAGTGGATCCTTGAATGCCACATGTGATTCGTTAGAGGGATGATCTTTTGTGCCCACATGATTTTGGTCTAATAAGTCTTGTATGACATTTTTCAAGTGGATACAGTCATTAGTTTTATGGCCTTTTCCTCTATGGTACTCACAGAAATCGGTATCCTTCCACCAAGGAGGTTTGACTTGAGGTTCATAGTTGCTTACGGTGGGAAGGGTGATCTCATTGTTTGCCAATAACTTTCTCAAAGAAGATTCATATGACTCCCCCAGTGGTGTAAGTTTTTGTCTAGGAGGAAAGTTGTACCTTTGTCTCAGTTCGTTTGATGAAGGTTTGCTCGGTGTTGCATTGTTTGATGCTCCTTTGAGATTGAAAATTGGTTATTTGGGAGCCACTACTTTAGCATCAACCACTCCATCATTGACGATATTCTTGTTTTTGGTCCAGAATTTTGACTTATCGGCGGTATAGTTTGAGTTAGGAGTGTCTTTGAACAATTTTATTTGTCCTTCACAATCATAGCTTTTTTTATGAATAACCCCATCTCAATGACTTTTGTAAATGAGGTAGGGCATTGGATTTGAATTCGGTAGCTAAGATCAGGATTGAGATTATGGACAAACATTTCAAGCATTTTTTTTCTAGTATATGATGAGGACATTCGCTGGCAAGTTGCCTCCACCTTTATAAGAAAGGAGCGAAGGACTCGCCACTCTTTTGTTTTGTGTTGCAAAGGTCAAGCATGGATACGTCATGTTCAATATTATACGAGAAATGTGTTACAAATTTGTTCACTAACTCATCAAAGGTACAGATACCCGAGGGAAGTCGAGAAAACCACTCCATGGCTTTCCCTCCTAGAGATCTAGGGAAGAGTCTCATGAGAAAAGTTTCATTGTAGGTAACATCTAGACATGCGGTGCTAAATTCTCTGATGTGGTCTCTAGGTTCACCCTTTCCTCTATACTTGTCAAATTTCAAAACTTCAAATCTAAGTGGAAAGGGGTGTTGGCAAGAGACACTATATGGATTCATGGTTGTTGTCATTGATGGCAACAAAGGTCATCCCACATATCCGCAAGTCATGGTGTGTCTCTACCGGAAGTCAGAATGAAGATTGTTGTGGTCCGGTGAACAAGAACAGAGCATGTGGCAAGGTCCGACAGATTGGTCCAGATCTCTCAGAAGAAGTGTCTTGGTGCAGTGCGGATTTGGGGAAATCAAGAGGACTACCTTGAGTAGTATATTCCAAGGATTTAGCCTCCGGTGATGAACAAAGAAAAAGATATGAATAGTTGAGTACCGGATTTCTGAGAGACAGTGAGAACAGAGGAAGAACTGACTGACAGAGTATCAGACTATTTTCTGGATGTGTTACTGGTGATGGTAAAGGTTGTGAAGGCATGAATCATGTTTGGCCGACATGATTAATGATATCTACAAGTATATGCTTGATCCACATTGCTTGGTGAGCAAGGATTCAGCCGACAGAACAGAGTTTGTAAGAAACTAGACTGTTCCGGATGCCGACTAGAAAGGTGATGAAATTACTTATGCGGATATATATAGAGAATGGATTTAGTTGTGAAATGTGTGAGTGTGTGAAGATATATGCAAATAAGTGCAGAACAGAGCAGAAGTAGTAAGAAAGATCCGGTATGTGAAAGGATAGCAGAATAAAGAACAGAGGAAAAGATGAAGTGCAGCAGATCAGTGTACTGAGCCTAACCGAAACTGAACTCCAGCATATGTAGATGCTTCCAATCAGTTCAAGACGGTGATTCTTATCACTTTGTAGACAGTGTGTCTCCTTGTAGGCAGTGGGCCTCTTTGTGAGCAGTGTGCTCGGGCAGTGAGCCCTAATTGGCAAGTGCCATTTTTGTAATTCCCTATTCTTCTAACAGAGAATAATCTTTGGGTTAATCACCCCGTGGTTTTCTCCCTTAACAGGGTTTCCATGTCAAAAATACTGTGTCATGTGTTTCTTATTTCATGGTAATGTTTTTGTGTTTGATTCAATGCTGCATTAATTAATAAGAAAGTTCAGAAAGGAAAATAAATAGGATAACTGATTCACCCCCCCTCTCAGTTATCAACAAGGGGATCATTTTCAAGCTCTTATCGAAGGGATATGGCGAGATATCCTCCAACGAATAGTTTTTAGTGGGTGTCCATGTTTGGAGGTCCACTAATTATTGTTGTAGGGTTTGAACTTGTTTTGTCAACATGTCTAAAGGTGTGGCTGAGTCTGTGGTTTTCTTGCCTTTGTCTGTGTCAAGGGTTCTTTCCTCACGTGTGCTCTCTTCATGAGTTCTTTCCTCTTCGATTTCTTTCAATGTTGTGATGTCAAAGTCTTTGGGGAGCTTAACTCCTTGGTTTGCTAGGTGAAGAAAGAATTTGCTAGGGTCCAGGTTGAGTACTTTGTCCATCATACATTGAAATTTTATGTCTTTGAGAGCTTCTTTTATGTCCTCGTGAGAAATTTCCTTGTCACTGTCATGAAGGGATACAATTTTGTCGAATGTTTTAGCCATTTCAATTTGTTTTTGCTTATGTGATCTAGTTAGTACCATGCAAGGTGATTTGGAATGAAGTGGGGTGAAATTGGATGCTTTGTCAAGATGTGTTTGAAGGTCGTAGTGAAGTGGATACTTGTGGTGATAAGATTTGGACAAGGGTTTTCTTTGATCAATGGTGTCAAATAAGTCAGTTGATACAAAACAGTAGCCAAAAGTAAAGATGATTGGAATCTGATTACTTAGTAGAGACTAGCTTTGCACCAAAACACACTAGTGAAGTTCTGAGAGAGAAGGATGATAGATCCTGTCATTGGAGACTTACTAGGATGTTTGAGTCTAATATAATCAAAAAATTGCCTTGTGGTAACTTGGTTTTGATAGTTTGATTTGCTCTTGGGATTTTTTTGGTGAAATTCTGACGAGGTGAATGTCAGAAAAGAGGGTATGTTGCGGAAATGAATGGGAGAAGTGATTGCATGGTTAATTTGATCTCAGAAACTAAAACAAGACTGAAATGGGTGCTCAAAAAGGTTGATGTTTTTCTAACAAACTATACGGAAGTGATCACTGTGACATATGCGTAGGAACAGAGTGCAAATGCGCAGCAACAGGAAACAAAAGCGTAGGACTGGTGAAAAGCAGATGCGCCAGAACAGAGTATAGATGCACAGTTTTAGGTAGCAAAAGCGCAGGACTAGATAAAAATAGATGCGCAGCAAATCTAAGTAAATGCGCAGCAGAACTGAGTAAATGCGCAACAAAAAATAGATGCGCAATAGGATGAAACAAATGCACAGATCTGTCAGTTTTGCTTGATTTTGACTATTTTTGACTTGGTAAAGGCATGTTTTTTTAATGTTTTTGGGTTTCTTTGTCTGAATGTTGCTCTTTTTTTATTTGTTTCTTCGATTATGGCAAGAAAGACACATCACACAAAAAGAATATTTTCATGATTGTTTGATTTTTTTGATTTTTTTATTACAATGCATGCACAATCCTAAGGTTGGCCAGGACAATATTCAATGAGTTCCAACTTGATTTTTACACCAACCACTTGCTTAAAGGAAGATAGCTAATAGCTTGGTAGCACTGGCTCCCCTCCATGGTACTCACTTCTCGCGCATACCAAGCTATAGTTCCTCCGAAGAGTTGAACTTTTCTATCTCTACACTGAATTAGTGTATGACGTTGGATGGCTCTGGAGAATGTTTTCCTCCTATATCACTGAATAGGGGATTTTGGATTCTACAAATAATGGATATGTAGTAAGGGCAACCATTCGAGTGGTTATACTTCTGGCAGCACTACTCTCCGTTATGGAGTTTCTGAGCCTACAAGGGTTATGCCTTGCGGGGTTTATGGGGAGGTTGGCTGTCCATAATTTGGATATCCACTCACAACATGTTTCTACACATCCACTCATTGTTATGACACATCTACTCTTTGTTGCTATGCATCTGACATATCGACGCATTCACTCACTGTTCCAGTGCATTTATTCTCTATTACGGTGCATCTGTTATATCTGTGCATTCATTCTCTATTTTTACACATATATTCTCTGTAACTGCGCATTTGTATCTACACATACATTCATTGTATCTACGCATTCATTTTGCTAGGGTTTTTTGGTCTATTTCTTAGGAAATTTGTAACGCTAACATCATTTGCAAGAATATTTCTCAGATCCACCTTGCAAGTTAAGAGCTAGCTAGGCATATAGTTGCATTCTTAAGTCTCATCTAGATCTAAATAGCAAAGGAAGTAATCGAGCTTGTTCATACAAATCTCACATAGATCTAAATAGGAGGGGTGGAATTTGTACTTATTGCATCACAATTTGAACATAGTCGCAACTAGGAGGATTAAAATTGAACAACTATATTCAAAAGCTTGTTCAAAGTTAACAAATCTTGTGTGAATGAGTTACTCTATTTGGCAAGAAAGACACATTCACACAAGATTTGTTAACTTTGAACAAGCTTTTGAAAACAATTGTTCAATTTTAATCCTCCTAGTTGGGACTATGTTCAAATTGTGATGCAACAAGTACAAATTCAACCCCTCCTATTTAGATCTAAGTGAGATTTGCATGAACAAGATCGATTACTTCCTTCGCTATTTAGATCTAGATGAGACTTAACAATGCAACTATATGCCTGGCCAGCTCTTAACCTACAAGGTGGATCTGAGAAATATTCTTGCAAATGATGTTAGCATTACAAATTTCCTAAGAAATAGCCCAAAAACCCTAGCAGAATGAATGCACAGATACAGTGAATGTATGCGCAGATACAAATGCGCAGTTATAGAGAATATATGTGCAAAAATAGAGAACGAATGCACGGATATGACAGATGCACCTTAATAGAGAACAAATGCACCAGAACATTGAGTGAATGCATCGATATGTCAGATGCGTAGCAACAGAGAGCAGATGTGTCATAACAGTGAGTGGATGCACAAAAACATGCTGTGAGTGGATAGCCAAATTATGGACAGCCAACCTCCCCATAAACCCCGCAAGGTGTAACCCTTGCAAGCTAGGAGACTCCATAATAGAGAGTAGTGCTGCTGCAAGTATAACCACTCGAACGATTGCCCTTACTACATATCCATTATTTGTAGAAGCCAAAATCCCCTATTTAGTGACATAGGAGGAAAACATTCTCCAAAGCCATCCAACGTCATACACTAATTCAGTGTAGAGACAGAAAAGTTCAACTCTTCAGAGGAACTATAGCTTGGTATGTGCGAGAAGTGAGTACCGTGGAGGGGTGCTAGTGCTACCAAGCTATTAGCTGTCTGCCTTTATGCAAGTGGCTAGTGTAAACACCAAGTTGGAACTCATTGAATAATGTCCTGGCCAACCTTAGGATTGTACATGCATTGTAATCAAAAAATCAAACAATCATGAAAATATTCTTTGTGTGTGATGTGTCTTTCTTACCATAATCAGAGAAACAAATAAAAAAAGAGCAACATTCACACAAAGAAACCCAAAAACATTAAAAAAAACACGCCTTTACCAAGTCAAAAACAGTCAAAATCAAGCAAAACTGACAGATCTGTGCATTTGCTGCATCCTGCTGCGCATTTGCTTCATCCTATTGTGCATCTATATTTTGTTGTGCATTTACTCAATTATGTTGCGCATCTATTTTTTGCCAGTCCTGTGCTTTTGCTACCTAAAACTGTGCATTTGTACTCTATTCTGGCACATCTGCTTTTCACTAGTCCTATGCTTCTGTTTCCTGTTGATGTGCATATGTTCTTGCGCATCTGCCATAGTGAGCACTTCCGTATAGTTTGTTAGAAAAACATCAACCCTTTTTAGCACCCATTTCAGTCTCATTTTAGTTTCTGAGATCAAATTAACTATGCAGTCACTTCTCCCATTCATTTCTGCAACATACCCTCTTTTCCGGCATTCACCTCATCAGAATTTCACCAAAAAAATCCCAAGAGCAAATCAAACTATCAAAACCAGGTTACCACAAGGCAATTTTTTGATCATATTAGACTCAAACATCCCTATTAAGTCTCCACTGACAGGATCTATCGTCCTTCTCTCTCGAAACTTCACTAGTGTGTTTTGGTGCAAAGCTAGTCTCTACCAAGTAATCGCATTCCAATCATCCTTACTTTTGGCTACCATTTTGTATCAACTGACTTGTTTGACACCATTGATCAAAGAAAACCCTTGTCCAAATCTTATCACCACAAGTATCCACTTCACTACAACCTCCAAACACATCTTGACAAAGCATCCAATTTCACCCCCACTTCATTCCAAATCACCTTGCATGGTACTAACTAGATTACATAAGCAAAAACAAATTGAAATGGCTGAAACATTTGACAAAATTGTATCCCCTCGTGACAGTGACAAGGAAATTTCTCACGAGGACATACAAGAAACTCTCAAAGACAGAAAATTTCAACGTATGATGGACAAAGTACTCAACCTAGACCCTAGCAAATTCTTTCTTCACCTAGAAAACCAAGGAGTTAAGCTCCCCAAAGACTTTGACATCACAACATTGAAAGAAACTGAAGAGGAAAGAACTCATGAAGAGAGCACACGTGAGGAAAGAACCCTTGACACAAACAAAGGCAAGAAAACCATAGACTCAACCACACCTTTAGACATGTTGATAAAACAAGTTCAAACCCTACAACAATAATTAGTGGACCTCCAAATAGGGACACCCGATAAAAACTATTTGTTGGAGGATATCTTGCCATATCCCTTTGATAAGAGCTTGAAAATGATCCCCTTTCCACTTAGATTTGAAGTTTCAAAATTTGACAAGTATAGAGGAAAGGGTGACCCTAGAGACCACATCAGAGAATTCAATACCGCATATCTAGAGGTTACCTACAATGAAACTCTTCTCATGAGACTCTTCCCTAGACCTCTAGGAGGGCAAGCAATGGAGTGGTTTTCTTGACTTCCCCCGGGTATCTGTACCTTTGATGAGCTAGTGAACAAATTTGTAACACATTTCTCGTATAATATTGAACATGACGTATCCATGCTTGACCTTTGCAACACAAAACAAAAGAGTGGCGAATCCTTCGCTCCTTTCTTACAAAGGTGGAGGCAACTTGCCAGCAAATGTCCTCATCATATACCAAAAAAACAAGCTTGAAATGTTTGTCCATAATCTCAATCCCGATCTTAGCTACTGAATTCAAATCCAATGCCCTACCTCATTTACAAAAGTCATTGAGATGGGGTTATTCATCAAAAAAGTTATGATCGTGTAAGGACAAATAAAATTGTTCAAAGACACTCCTAACTCAAACTATACCACCAATAAGTCAAAATTCTGGACCAAAAACAAGAATATCGTCAATGATGGAGTGGTTGATGCTAAAGTAGTGGCTCCCAAACAACCAATTTTCAATCTCAAAGGAGTATCAAACAATGCAACACGGAGCAAACCTTGGTCAAACAAACTGAGACAAAGGTACAACTTTCCTCCTAGACAAAAATTTACACCACTGGGGGAGTTGTATGAATCTGCTTTGAGAAAGTTATTGGCAAACAATGAGATCACCCTTCCCACCATAAGCGACTATGAACCTCAAGTCAAACCTCCTTGGTGGAAGGATACCGATTTCTATGAGTACCATAGAGGAAAAGGCCATAAAAACAATGATTGTATCTGCTTGAAAAATGTCATACAAGACTTATTAGACCAAAATCATGTGGGCACAAAAGATCATCCCTCCAACAAATCACATGTGGCATTCAAGGATCTGCTCCTTAACTATGATAGGAAGAACCCTCATAACAACAACAATAACAACAAGCGAAATCACAATAATGGGAACAATGATGCTAACTACACAAACGTGTCGTTTGACTACATATCTTGCAAATCAATATGCTCACATTTAACAAACAATCAGATTCCAACACCAAATCTGATTGCAATATCACCACCCACAATGGGAAAGTCACCTTGCACACGCTTCCTCCAAGGTCATCATCCTCACCATCTACCCCCCACAAGTACAATGTCATTGACCAACTACAAAAGACTCTGGCCCATATATCCATATTAGATTTGTTGCATCTATCGCCAGCCCACAAAGAGATTCTTGATAAAGCCCTAGTGGAAACCACTATACCCACCAACTTTGCCCAAGAGAAGTTTCAAGCCATAGTAGGTCATCTTACCTCACCTAACATCCTATCATTCACTAAACAGGATGATCTATTGGTATCTCAACCCCATAACGCATCATTACACTTGAGGCCTTCATTAATAAACATCACATCAAAAGGGTTCTCATTGATGAAGGAGCAAGTTTGAACATTTACATGCTGAAACTAGTCCTTACATTGGGGTTCTCAGAAACTACTGTTGATCCAAAAGAGGATCACAATAAAATCCTGTGATGAAGAAGAACGGACAACGAAAGGAACTGTGGTGTTACCGTTAAGAATTGGACCAGTAGTGACAAAAGTTATTTTCCAAGTCCTTGATAGGGAGCTCACCTATAACATTCTCCTAGCAAGACCTTGGATACATGTCATGAAAGATGTGCCTTCCACATATCACCAATGTATCAAGTTCCCTCACAATGGCCAAGAGATCACCATCCAAGGTGACCCTAATCCTTTTCAACACTGTAATGCTATCCAATCAAAGCTAGATTTTAGTATCCCTAATAAAAGAGCTTCCACATCTTCTGTCTCCCAGCAAGATCCTAGTTCCCAAGCTTCTACATCAAAGGCCAAAGATCAGAAAGTCAAGATCAAAGAAACAGGGGTAGGAGAGTACTCTATTGAACATTCCTTTAGTGTAACCAAAATGCCTTTATCTCAGAAGTCCTTTGGGCAACCTACACCCTTCCCAAAACCATCTGCTCCTCCTAGACCTCCCAAAGCTCCCTTTGACAAATGGGGAACCTTATTAGATGAGAGCAAAGAAAGAGATCTTCTGCAATGGCTCTACATAGACGAAGATGACACACTGCAAGACAAACAACCAAAACTCCCAACAAAAATCTATGGGCGTGGTCAATCTATCTTACAGAGAATGGGCTATGAAGGATAGGGTCCCATTAGCGTAAGAAAAGAAGGAATAACTGAACCCATTCAACCCTCTTCATCCTCATTGGCCTGAGACACAAGACAGCTAGGATACAAAGACAACAACAAAGGCAAAGCTAAGGCTACTACTTGTTTTGTGGAACAGATCCATAACCTCGAACAGGATAGTGATACAGATTCTAATGAATATGAATGGGATGACCTCTTAGAACATTCCAATGAGGACAAAGGAATTGATACCATTCGCACCTATAGCCACTACAATAAGGGACAAACTCTAAGGCCTAGACCAGTAGAGTGTGATTCATCTATTCCTGAGAGAACAACTTACGAGGAAGGTCAGAGTTCTCACAAGATAAACAATCTTGAGGAGAGTACCATCGCATATCTTGTTCCTATAACTCCACATCCTGATCATATATCCATCCTTACTGTCACACCCACTAAATCAGATCAACCTATCGATCCCCTCCCCCTGGTGCATCCGGAGCTTATTGATTGGGATCTATGAGGAACCCCCCAACTAGACATGTTCCAAAATGATGATGTCTACATTGATTACATGGAGCTAAGAGACCACCGACCCGCAGGAGATCATAAAGCTAGCTTCACCATAAAACTCAATATCGTAGCTTATTTCAGAGAGGGTGCTAAGCCTTCCAGTTGCAAAAATATAAAAATCAAACATGGATCTAATGGTGCAAACCAGACTACGACAATGTCAAATCTCAAAAAAAAGTAAAAATAAAGGACGCATCTGATGGTGAAAACCTCTTTGTGGCACTAGATGATGGAAGGATTGACACTGTTCCCAACGACATGTATCAGGAGAAGTCACAAATTGTGGTAGAACCTACAGAACCTATTGACATCAGCACAGAAGGTAACCCATGGTAGGTCATCTTACCTCGCCTCACATCTTATGATTCACTAAACAGGATGATCTATCCGTATCTCAACCCCACAACACATCATTACACATTGAGGCCTTCATTAAATAACATCGCATCAAAAGGGTTCTCATTGATGGAGGAGTAGGTGTGAACATTTGCACATTGAAACTAGTCCTTACATTGGGGTTCTTGGAAACTACAGTCAATCCAAGAAAGAAGATCACAATAAAAGCCTCTAATGAAGAACAAACAACCAATGGAACTGTGGTGTTACCATTAAGAATTGGACCAGTAGTGACAGAAGTTGTTTGCCAAGTCCTTGACAAGGAGCTTGCCTATAACATTCTCCTAGGAAGACCTTAGATACATGCCATGAAAGCTATGCCTTCCACATATCACCAGTGTATCAAGTTCCCTCACAACGATGGAGAGATCACCATCCAAGGTGACCTTGATCCTTTTCAACACTGTAATGCTATCTAATCAAACCCAAATTTTAGCATCCCTAATAATAAAGCTTCCACATCTTTTGCCTCCCAGCAAGATCCTAGCTCCCAAGCTTCCACATCAAAGGCCAAAGAGAAGAAATCCAAGATCAAAGAAATAGGAGTAGGAGAGTACTCCATCAAACATTCCTTTAGTGTAGCCAAAATTCCTTTATCTTTGAAGTCCTTTGGGCAACCTACACCCTTCCCAAAACTATTTGCTCCTCCTGAACCTCCCAAAGCTCCCTTTGTCAAATGGGGGACCTTCTCAGATGAGAGAAAAGAAAGAAATGTTTTGCAATGGCCCTAAATAGATGAAGATGACACTCTGTAAGACAAACAACCAAAACTCCCAATAGAAATCTATGGGCATGGTCAATCTATCTTACACAAAATGGGCTATAAAGGACAGGGTCCCATTGGCCTAAGGAAAGAAGGAATAATTGAACCCATTCAACCCTCTTCATCCTCATTGGCCTGAGACATAAGAGGGCTAGGATATAAAGACAACGACAAAGGCAAAGCTAAGGCTACTACTTGTTTTGTGGAACAGATCCATAACCTCCAAGAGGATAGTGATACAGATTCTAATGAATATGAATGGGATGACCTTTCAGAACATTCCTATAAGGACAAAGGAATCAATATCATTCACACCTATAGCCCCTACCATGAGGGACAAACTCTAAGGCCTAGACCAGTAGAGTGTGATTCACCTATTCCTGAGAGAACAACTTACGAGGAAGGTTGAAGTTCTCACGAGATAAATAATCTTGAGGAGAGTATCATCACAGATCTTGTTCCTATCACTCCCCATCTTGATCATATATCCATCCTTACTATCACACCCACTGAATCATATCGACCTATTGATACCCTCCCCCTGGTGCATCTCGAGCTTATCGATTGGGCTCTACGAGGAACCCACCAACTAGACATGTTCCAAAATGATCATGCCTACATTGATTACATGGAGCTAAGAGACCACCTACTCGCGGGAGATCATAAAGTTTGTTTTGCCATAGAACTCAATATTGTAGCTTATTTCAGAGAGGGTGCCAAGCCTTCCAGTCACAAAAATATAAAAATCAAACATGGATCTGATGGTGAAAACTGCTCTGCAATAGTGTCAGATCCCAAAAAAAGTAAAAATAAAGGATGCATCTAATGGTGAAAACCTCTCTGTGGTACTAGATGATGGAAGGCTTGACACTGTCCCCAACGACATGTATCAGGAGAAGTCACAAATTGTGGTAGAACCTACAGAACTTGTTGACATGAGCACAAAAGGTAACCCAAAGATCATACACTTTGCCAAGTCTCTATCTCCACCAAAAAAGATGAAATTTGTACCCTTCTTCAAAAAGAAACATATCAACTTTGCTTGGTCCTATGTAGATATGCCTAGGTTAGATCTAGACTTGATCTTGCATCATGTACCACTCTATCCTAGAGTTAAACATGTTAAACAAAAACTTAGGAAAATGCATCCACATGTCACATTGCTAGTCAAAGAGGAACTAAAGAAGCTGTTGGATGTCAGGTTCATCAAAGCAATCAATTTTTTAGAGTGGGTATCAAACATTGTACCAGTATCAAAACCTGATGGAAGAGTCAGATTGTGTAATGACTTTCAAGATCTCAACAAGGCCTATCGCAAGGATGATTTCCCATTGCTAAACATTGACATCATCGTAGACTTGACAGCTAGACACACTATACTCTCTCTTATGGATGGTTTTTCTAGATACAACCAAATCAAAATAGTGCTAGAGGATCAACATAAGATGGCATTCACTTGTCCATGGGGTACCTTCTACTGGAACTTCATGCCATTTAGGTTGAAGAATGTAGGAGCAACGTACCAACGTGCAATGACGACTATCTTCCACGACATGATGCACGTCACCATGGAAGACTATGTCGATGACATCCTTGCCAAGTCACTTACAAGGGAATCTCACTTAGATGTCCTAGAGAAGGTGTTTCAGTGGCTAGAATAGTTCAAGGTCTAATTGAATCAAAAAAAGTGTGTGTTTGGAGTCACCTCCGATAAACTCTTGGGTTTCATAGTATCAGCAAATGGGATTTAGGTCGATCGTGCGAAGGTCAAAGCTATCATGAAGATGCCACCACCAAGGAACATCACCCAACTATAGTCTTTATAGTGAAAATTACAGGAAATCCATTAGTTTATCTCACAACTAGCGGACAAGTGCCAACCTTTCACTCATCTCTTGCATAAGAACATTGCATTCAGATGGGATGAGAAGTGTGAAGAAGGATTTTGCAAATTGAAGGAGTATCTCATGAATCCACCTATCTTGATGCCACCTATCCAAAGCAAGCCACTATATGTCTACATATCTACAACACCAATAGCTCTCGAAGCCCTTTTAGCACAACAAGACTATGAAGGCAAGGAACGGGCTATCTACTACATCAATCGCACATTAGTGGGGTATAAATTGCAATATTCTCAAATTGAAAGATCTTGTCTTGTTTTGGTTTTTGCTTCCCAAAAACTACGCCATTACATTCTTGCACATTCCATCAAGTTAATTGCAAAGATCGATCCACTCAAATACTTGTTAAGCAAAGCAGCCCTAACAGGCTGTCTAGCAAAATGGGTAATGCTACTAAGTGAGCATGACATAGAATATGTGGAAAGGAAAGTTATCAAGGGTCAAATCATTGTAGATCAGTTGGCAGAAGTGCCATTGCAAAATACAACTCCAATGACATTTGAGTTTCCCGATGAATCAATCTTCAGTATCACAACACATTCATGGAAGCTATACTTTACCGGCTCTTATACAAACTATGGATCGGGGGCTGGAATCTTATTGGTCACTCCTCAAGGTGACACAATACCTAAGTCCTATCATCTACTTTTTCCTTGCACAAATAATATAGCAGAGTATGAGTCCTTGGTCATTGGTTTTAAGATGGCAGCAGAGTGGAAAGTGAAAGAGCTACATGTCTATGGGGATTCACAACTAGTAATCAACAAGGTGAATGATGACTATCAGACGAAAGATGACAAGCTAATACCATACAAGTGTATGGTAGATGACTTTAAAGGATACTTTGCGATAATCTCCTTTGAGAAGATTCCTCGCATAAATAACAATCGCCTCACTTCTCGATATACCAGAGAATGAGTCACATTTTGAGTTCTTGGTGAAACCATTTGCACAAGCAACTTATGATATCCCTGAAACCCAATCCATTTGCCCGCTCATTAGATCTGATTCACCCTTGTATGGTAAAATTTACACTTACCTCAAGGATAACACTTTACCAACTGATTTATCCAATAACCAACATCGTACCTTTATCCACCAAACATCCCGTTATACCATTATTTCCAACACCCTCTATCGTCGAGGTCTGGATGGTACTCTACTTAGATGTCTTGAACATGATGAATCTCAAACCGCCTTATTAGAGGTACACATGGGAATATGCAGATCACACTCAAGTGGTCCTACCTTAGCTAAGAAACTCATGCTTTTGGGATACTATTGGTTGAACATGCAAATAGACTCATATCATTTTGTCAAGAAATGCAAGCAGTGTCAGAGTCATGGTAACCTCATCCATGTACCAGCTCTCCATCATCCAACGGCCATAAGTTCATCATAACTACCACTAAGTATTTTACCAAGTGGATTGAAGTCGTCCCACTCACTACTGTCACAGGAAAGCAAATTGCCTCCATCCTTAATTACCTCATTTGTCGATATCGAATTCACTCATCCATAGTCAGAATAATGGAAGACCCTTCAAAAACTAGGATGTCCAAGAGCTTTGTGACAAATTCCAAATCCAACACCACTTCTCCACCCTGTACTACCCACAAGGCAACGGTCAGGCAGAGGCATCCAACAAAACCATCTTGAAAATCCTCAAGAAAACTGTCAACGACGCCGGCCGCAATTCGCACATGCAACTCAATCCTGCTCTGTGGGCCTATCGAACCAACATACGCACTCCCATAGGTGTCACATCATATGCCCTTGTCTATGGTTCTAAAGCCATTTTGCCCATTGAGGTTGAGTTACCATCTTTGAGGGTGTCGTTAAAAGGTCTTATAACTGATGAAGACTATAGAGTTTCCAAACTGCAAGAGTTAGAATTGTTGGAGGAGAAACTATAGAATGCTATCAACCATCTCAAAGCTTACCAATAAAGAATGTCACAAAGCTATAACCACAAAGTCTGTCCAAGGGTCTTTAATGTTGGTGATCTAGTGCTCAAAGAAAATCCTTGCAATTAGCAGGATTGGGAGAAGAAAGGAAAGTTTGAACCCAACTAGCTTGATCCTTACGTAATCATTGTTGCCTATGGATCAAGAGCATACCAGTTAGCTACATCAGAAGGTGAATCATTTGATGACCCAATCAACAATATGCATCTTTGTCAGTTCTATACCTAGCAAACCCCAATGTAAGGGAGTCAAATATAGCAAAAAAATTTAAAAAAAATAGAAAAAGCAACAAAAAATCATCCTCTAATGAAAACATGGTAAACATGTGCCTTTGATAGATACCATGATGAAAACCTGGCAAACAGGCATCATGTGTAATCTGGCTACTGTCGCAATAAAAGCAAAGTAGTGAAAACCTAGCAAATAGGTTCTCTTTATGATTCAAATTGCTTCCTCCATCTTTGGGAAACCATCGCCTTGCGTCCATTCTTCCTACCATCTTCCATCATCTGATCATATCCATTTTGTAAAACCACCTAACGATAATCTATCATGGCTTGATACTCTATCACCATTATCACCTTACAACCTAAGGTTTTACCTAGTACCCTATCCATTGTGTCAGCTTGTCATAGGGTCCATCATCAGTATCCTATCATCCCAAACTATGTTGCCTATACGTCTTCACATAGGCAAGGCCATCTTGTATCGATGCGCCCCCAGGCTTCCTACCCATCCATTCCAAACCTCATCACCCATCCTCGGGTCAATCTGTATTCACACCATTTCCCATCACCTAGGTTCACCAAGTTCGCCCCGAACTACATTGCCTCTGCATCATCATGTAGGCAAGGCCATTTAGCAATGCGCCCCCAAGGCACTAGGTCAGTCCCTTAGGGCCCATCCCATAAAGTCCACCATAAATGTCTCACAGTTTTTGATCCATAATAAATTGATCCTCTACTTGACTGGGGGCAAGTCCTCGACCTAGTTATGGAGTTGGATTCTATAGTGCCACATGTTCTAAGAGGACACCAATAAGGATTATGATACCTTTCACTAGACACACAAGCGCAACAAAGCACGCTTCCAAACATAAATTTTCATGCAAGACATCAACCTATCCAAAGCAAAACAATCAGGTGCCTAAACACTCAAAATGATTTTCTCTAAATTATGGCAAGAAGACACATTTAATGCAAGAAAGTCTTGTTTTGATTGGTTATTAGGTAACAAGGTTTTGATTTTTTGTTATTATGTCTTTCTATGCTACTCAAGGATGTCAAAGACTAGAGGAGCTATGATGGGGGCAAAATCATTTAATTTGTCTGTTGTTTGTGGATCAATCTTCAGTAATGTGACAACTTTTGTCTAACGACATGATCAGTAAAAGATCATCAAGGACATTCTAGGTCTAAACATGAAACAGGGCGATCCTTGTCTGTTGAAACACAAGAAATATTTAGGTCATCTAGATTGAATGTTTGACTAGATGCTTGTATTAACTTGCTAAATCAAAATCCATGTAAGCAATACTCAGGTCATCATGGTTTAATTATACCTCGATGCTTGTATTTTCTTACAACATTTTAAAACGCAAAAAAAAGCAAAAAATGCCCAATGATGAAACAAAGCACTTCAAAATACTTGCAATATCAAGGTGATAAATATCCACATCCATGACGTATCCAATTACATTTCATATGCCATCCATAAATAAAAAGCTTGTGATTCCTTCATTCGTGTTCCTTCAATTGCATTTCTATCTATCATTATGTCTTTCATCAAGTCTCTTCTGCATTGATTGAGTACACTTGGACATAACAAAAAGATCATTTTGCATTTCATATTAGGTGAGATAGTCATTTCATTGATTAGATCATTCGCATACATATAGGTGCATTAAATCATACATAGTATCATGTTGCATTTCATATTAGGTGAGATAGTCATTAAATTGATTAAATCATTTTGCATACATATAGGTGCATTTAATCATCCATATACATTTGTAACAACATAACATAGATGCATACATAGTATCTCATCAGAAAAACAAACAAAAACATAGCTGTCAGTAAACATCTCATACCATTTCATTTGCATAACAGATGTTGCACATTAGATATCATAAACATCTGCATAACATATCAACATAACAACTAGAGTGCATCCATGATCATCACATAAAGATAAACATGCATATAGGCCATCATAAATACATCATCATATATAATCAAAAAATGTAAAAGTATCCATAACATATAGGTGCATTCAATCATCCATATACATTTGTAACAACATAACATAGATGCATACATAGTATCTCATCAAAAAACAAACAAAAACATAGCTGTCAGTAATCATCTTATACCATTTCATTTGCATAACAGATGATGCACATTAGATATCATAAACATTTGCATAACATATCAACATAACAACTAGAGTGCATCCATGATCATCGCATAAAGATAAACATGCATATAGGCCATCATAAATACATCATCATATATAATCACAAAACTTAAAAGTATCTATAACATATAGAGTACATCCATAATCATCGCATAAAGATAAAAAGGCATGTAGGCTATCATAACTGCATCATCATAAGCATAAAACATAAATATGTCCAAGTGAACAATATCAAAGTCCATCATCCATGAGTCAAATCACAATAGGTGTATATGTACATCAAAATAATAATGATACATGTCTCAGTAGTTGTACAATAAGAGTCAAATATACATAATCTGGCTATCCATGAGCCATCAAAAATATGTGTATGAACAAGGCAAAAATCTGTGCAAACTCACAGCTAACCCTGTTGTCATGGGATGCTACTCCCAGCACTGCCCTCTCCCTCTCCTCTACCTCAGCTTGTCCCAAACTACTGTGGGCCCATGCCCAAAGTCACTGACCGTGAACCACCTATCCTCCATGAGGACACAGCCATTGTCTAGGTCTTGGAGCTTAGCACCCTCTGATCCGCTAGCACTGCCCCGTGATATAAACCCCTATAATACTGAGTTTGTGCTTGACTTGAGGAGAACTGTCCCATCACCTATGTCGCCTGGGCTTGGGCCTGTGTCAACTATGTAACAAGAAGTACTGTAGCCGCATCTGTACCTAGGGCGGCTATGGCTGCATCTCTATCTTGTCAGGGCCTATACCCTAGCCAATGTTGCATCTCTCTCACCTATCAAAGCCTGTACCCTGGCCAGGGTGGAATCCCACTCTGTAGTGATGTCGGTAATGATCCCTACATCCCCCTCTCTCAGAGCCTCCGTGGCTCTCAACTGAGCCCTCAACTATCTCACCTATCCTCGTAACAGGCCTACTGCATCCCCTTGCACCTACTGTTGTAGGTTAGGCTGATCAGGTACCATTGGTACCTATGGATCAACTACCTGTTGTACTACCGGTTAAACCACTACTTGTTGTACCACCTGCTATGCCTCCTATTGGGGTGGAGCCTGCCCCACTCTCTATCATTATCTCAGCTAGCCATCACCTCCATCATCTCCACCATCTCCTCTATCTCCTCGATCTCAACCTCCACCATCTCCTCGGCCTCCACCATCTCCTCCTCTCCTCCTCCTCCACCTCCTCCTCCATCTACCTCCATCATCCTCCTCCTCTGACTCAACCTCCTCTAGACGAGGAGCTAACTCTCCCAGTCCCAAGTATCTAGGGAATGGGTATGCAGCAAACCAATCCTTGAGGTCATGGGTCATCCCTATGTCCACTATCTCCCTCCTCATAGACCATGCATGATAAGGAATCTGAAGAAAATCTGCCCAGGCCTCCTTATATGAAGCCACCAATCCCCATCGTCGCTACTCTACAAATGTCCTAGCAAAAAGAGCCTGCCCTTGTGGCATACCCTAAACCTGCCCAAACTGTCAAAGGACACAGCTGACTATGTGCCTTTCCAAAATGTGTGGAGTCTGACCGATCAACCACTGCATCTAAAACACATATGGCAGCTCATCATCCCATACCTCACCCTCTAAGTATGGTCGCCACACAACTGCATCCATAGTATCCAACTGATGCCGCTAATACTCTAACTTACCCAGCCTATGCTGAGTAAGTACACCCAAGTATCCATAAGAGTAGGGCTCATCTGACTGCTGATGAAATGTGACAATCATTCATGTCATTGCAATGTACTCCCAAGCCCAGAACTGTAACAATGAAACCCCTGTAGACAGACTAGCTGCTCCACGGTAGACAACCTGATGCATGTCATGGTATAGGTGAGAAAGAACGCAGACACCCCAATCAAAATGGGTGCCCTCGGTCAGTATCCTCTCTAAAGTCTGACCCCAGCCAACTGGAAAACTGTGTGATCTCTGATCGGGGAAAACAACACCTTTGATCAAGCAGGCCACAATCCCAAGAAAGTAGTCATAGTCATCATACATGTCCTGCCAGCTAATCACTGATCCCTGTATGTCTGGGTCATCAAAAACCCTCCTGCACTCAGCTAACTAGCATCACACTGAGGGTCATACTCTACCTACTCCCTGACTATAGGTAAGTGCAGGATCCTGTACACACATCCTCCAAAGTAACGGTGATCTCAATAGTGGGGAGGTGGAATGTCCCATCCTCACTGTGAAACTGCTCCACCAGAGCAGTCAACAAACTGAGGTTTGCACAAACCTCGATCATGAAGCAAACATAATATAAACAAATTGCACCAAGAACTAGATGATCTGCCTCTGTTAGCATGTGTCGTCGCCACATCGTAACAGGAAACTGCTCCTGCGACATGATGTAAGAGTCAATGTGACTCAGCAAGCCAGGATCACGTGCAATCAAGACAACCTTCCACACAAAGATGACAAGAGAAGATGCTAAAACAATGGAGCAACTATATTAGACTATCATATCAAACTGTATAAAATACAATGAGAGAGCCTTGCTTATAAAGGCAAGGTGAGAGCTAGAAGGGTGGAGTGAAAGGTGGAGTTATTCCAACAACATGTGCCAATTAGAGGATGGTAACTAATTGCACATGTGGAGGATAAGACAACTCACTCCAACTATCAACAACTCAACACACAACTAGAAACACCTAGACATCTAGAAGACTCACTAAGTCAACTTAACATGTGTGAATTATATGTTCACACCAACACCCCCCCTTAAGTGCAACTTAGGGAGTAGTTGACTAAAACAAGATGCAATCATAGATGGGTCTCGGCTACTAGGCCATGTTAGGTACCCATGTACAAATCTCAAATGGAGAAAAGGAGAAAACCTCATGGGACAAAACTCCTCTCCAAAAGTGAGAATGCAGAAAAGAAATGAAAGATGTGATGGAAGGAGGACTCAAGACCCCCCAAGGACAACATCCAACACATATATACAATCAAGTACCCCCCCATAGGAGAGCAAATGTGAGACTATAGGTCCCCTCCAAAATGAAGTATCTCCTGTGCCGATGGTGAATGCCCGAAGAAGAATTTGGAAAAGAATCCAAAGCCTACATACAACATTCTTCCCCTCAGGAAGAAATAGGTCCAAAGGCTGATGTCGAAGAAACTCCATCACAAGGTATGAGGGAAAAAGCCTCATGATGTATGTTGTCTCTGAAAACTGCTCAAGTGTCCATATGTCACAACCAAAAGATGCCACATGATTAGGTGCTGCATGCGACAATCCAAGACAAGATAAAAACTCAAGATCATCAATCTCCAAAGACGAAGAAGCCTCTGAATGATGCTCAAGATTCTCCAACTCAGTGCCAAACTATGACAAGTGAAGAGGAGAAGGTGTCTGCTCATCTAAAGTAGAAGAATCAACTCCTTCAAAGAGGAGATGAATGACATCAAGTATGTCATCCAAGTCATCAAGATAGGACTCATGAAACAAGTCTGCAATACCTGTCAAGTACTTATCCAAAAAACCTGTATCTGGAAGACAACAAATATCCTGCTCAACTGAAGTGGATGAAACTATGTCAATGCCAATCTGTGAAGAAGCAGGAGAAGGAGGAAGCTCAAAACTAGTCTCAGGAACAAAAGTAGATGCAAGAACACCAAGGTTCAAGTGATTGAACTTCTCCTGAGAAGCATGATTCACACTTGATGCATGAGTGTGAATAGCCAACAATGGATCTACATCATCATCAGAAACAAAATGGGAGAAGGTGTACAAGCGAGATGCATGATCAGCCATCCCAACAGCAATGATATCTCTACTCTCCAAGTCTCGAATGATCACAGAATTAGGAGTGAACTCAACTGTCTTCCCTGCACCACAATGAGTAATCTAGTAGATGGAAAGGAGATTTGTTGTTAGTGAAGGTACACACAACACATTGTTGAATGTACACGAGTCACCAACATCAATTGTTCCTTTACCACTTGCATGCATGTATGTATTGTTACCCATCAAAATAGGTGGTGAAGTACATGACTGAAATGAAGAGAACATCCCCTGTGAAGATGCCATATGATGAGAAGCTCCAGAATCAAGAAGCCATCTCTCTAACTGTAGACTTGTTGATGCAAAGAATGCTTTTCCTTTTCCTTTGTCTGTCCCATAAGCAATGCCTGCTGTCCCTGTAGATGTAGATGATAATTGTGGTGAAGAAGAAGACTTGGGTAAAACTATTGTTGATGGAGAATACTCAATGTTATGTTTTTGAAGAAGTTGTGACATCTCCTCAAACTTTTTCTCATAACATTTAGTCTCATCATGACCCAATTTCTTGCAATAAGAACATTGTGGCTTCTTCTTCTTATTCGACTCCTCTTTGGAAGAAGAGTTAGGGGTTTTCTTTGATTCTTTCTCTTGCTTATTAGATTGTGAATCCTTGTGTTTCTTTTCCTTATTATGTGAAGCCTTGGGATCTTTTGTGCTTTGTGTTGCAACTAGAGCCTATTTTCTAGGTGACTTCAATGTGCCCATGTGTAGTAGCTTAGCTTGTTCTCTTGTGAGTTGTGCAGCAAACTCCTCAAGTGAAGGCATCGTAAACTTAGTACCAAAGGCATCCATTGTAGCATAAAAGGTAGAAACATAAACTGAATATGCAGGACCCAATTTTGCAAGAATATATAGAATCAATTGTTCATCTTCTTTCTCAAGACCACTTTGTTTGAGTTGCAACCTAAGAGACTTAAACTTGGTGAAGAAGTCTTCGATTTGATCAAAGTCTTGAGGATTAAGTGCAATTATCTCATTCTCCAATTTGAACCTTCTTATTTTATCTTGCTTGCCAAATAGATTGTCTAGTTTTGTCCATATCTCATTTGGTGTAGTACAAGACTCAACATGAAATCTCAAATCTAGAGAAATAGCAAGACAAAGTGTGCCAAAAGCCTCATCTCTTATGTCTAACCATTTTCTTCTCTCAGTAGCACCTGTGGGTTCAGGATCTGTGCCTAAAGTTATTCTGTGTAACTTTTGTTTATACAACACAAACTCCATGTTTTTCTTCCATTCAAGATAATTATATGGAGTTAAAAGTGGAAATTTAGGCACATCCATGATGAAAAAGAGAGACAACAACTCAACAACACCCCTTTACTATGTAAGAGAGCCCCCCCAATTTTTTTTTGGCACTTTATACTTAGTACGATTTACAATTGTCCTTAAAGGACCAAGATGGGGAAAAATAATAAAATCTCTTAAAAAAAAGATCCCAGTGAGATTACAATCACTCACAATGATGTATTACAGCAAACAAATCCTCTCAAAATAAATTTCACCTCCTCAAGTTTCAAAATGCTCAAGTTATCACTCAGATGCAAAAAAACTGACAAATGAAATAAAATGAACCTGAATCAAAATCTGAGAAAAGTGCATGGATGGCTATGTAGAGCTCATCAATACCTTTCCAATGCCGCTTGAATCACGAAAATTGGAGTTCGTGGCAAAAAGTTATGAGCTCAGGAGCCAAAATGGAAGATTTGTCTTCAACCTACAATAAATGCTATTAAACAGCAAAATCAAAGAAAATGACTAATACCACTACGAAGCGCTCTCTATCAGCTTTATGTTGATATCTTGTTTGCCTGATTTCGACACCGTGGGCAAAAGTTATACAAAAAAGAAAAAAAGCCCTACTCTAAGGCTTTGAGGGGCAAAACAGGCCCCCTGACGGAATATTCCCTTGTCTAGCCGAAATATGCTAGAAAAGCACCAATTAGGAAAAAAATAGTGTCTGAGGAAAAAATGCCTGTGGTTTTTGGAAACTGCCTATGACGAGCAAAAACCACCCTCAGAGAAAAAAACACCTGGTGTGCACAAAACCGCTGATCTTGGTCAAAAACCACTTGTCAGAGGTATAAAACCAGCCACTGAGTGTGCTGAAATCATGGGTTTGACCACTATAAAATTGCCAACGAAGTAGGAAAATGCCAGTTGATCCTCCTTAACTACTGGATCTGATGGTCGATGGTTGTAGATGCCGACTAGATTAAACTGACAGGTTTAGATTAAACATTGACTGGTAGCAGGAATTGCAGATGTCAAGCGACAAGTTTAGACTATTTTCTAGTGTAAGATAAACCACCGATGACTCTGCTTGATGTCTGAGGAATAGCCATAGACTGCCGACTAATATAACCACTATCGATTTACAAAGTTCACCGAGGGATCTACAAAGCTTGCCCGAGCCAAAAAAGGCTCCCACCTGCATACAGTCCTCAGCAATTATGACCACCGGTGATGTGAGATTCGCTGAGAGTGGTGATCCAGTATGAAATTGCAGACTGTTTGTTATCCGCCAAGAGGCTAAAACAGCCACCAAAGGACAATTTGAAACTTAAATGCCACAGATCACCGATAACAATAGATATCAAAGACTGCTAATAATATTTGAAGATCGCTATGCAAGGAGACCACTGGTGAAAACACTAATCCGCCTTTGGCGGATCAAGACCACCGAAAGATGTACAATGGTCGACCATTGAGAATGCCAAATAACTGTCGCGAATGGTGAGATCTACCTATGAAAACTCTAGTAAATACCAATAAAATCCCGATCACTAAGATTTGACAGGCCGCCAATGAGAATGTTGACTACCAAAATAGATTTTGGTTGGTCGAATGCCAATTGTGTTCAGGCGCTCATCGGAAACTTACAAAAGATGGCGAAGATTCAAAGTCATCTTAAAACATTGATGCTGATGATAGAATCCAACTGTCGAATCTGATCAAAACAACTGATGGCATTAAAAAGACCATCGGGTATCTACGTAAAGTTGATGAAGCCAACAAGGGCCGCTATTGGTGAAATGCTGGACGAGAATGAAACTGGTGAGGTGATGTTTTCTGCAAACGTCAGTGAATTGTAGAAGACTGTCAAAGAAACCTGCCTATAAAACTTAATAAAACCTGCGATTTTAAAATATTTTAAGGTCGAAGCCTTAGGTTAATTTGCCATGGGTGAGTCACTTATGGCTATTCACCAGTTCGGCAGCGAGGTTTGACCCTAGCGTAAGGCCTCTACCGACTTCAAGTATGGGGCCAACAGAGTAGGGTACTCTGTCAGTACCCGAAACACAATTTTCTTTATTTTTCAAAAAGAAAATTACAGTCCGCAGAAAATTAAAACTTATTGACAAAATATTTACCCCGTCGAATATTTTTACAGCGACCATAGGATGACACCTACAGATCTGATGTGACCCCTACGTAGGATGAATGACACAGAGTGACGCAATTGTCGATACGGTCGTACGGATTTTTTTGCCAAGAGACCAAGGGCAAAAAAAATTTTGCTAAAATTTTTTATGACGAAATTCAATGAATGAACAGTCGATCTATATAGATTTGGGCCTCCTGATCGCAACGGTGATGTTCGTTTCACTCCAGGATGCTCCTATGATGCTACTCCAAGCAGAACCTCTCCAATGAGGGAATGAAATTGCAGATTAGGCTCTGATACCATGTAAGAGTCAATGTGACTCAGCAAGCCAGGATCACCTGCAATCAAGACAACCTTCCACACAAAGATGACAAGAGAAGATGCTAAAACAATGGAGCAATTGTATTAGACTGTCATATCAAACTTTATAAAATACAATGAGAGAGCCTTGCTTATAAAGGCAAGGTGAGAGCTAGAAGGGTGGAGTGAAAGGTGGAGTTATTCCAACAACATGTGCCAATTAGAGGATGATAACTAATTGCACATGTGGAGGATAAGACAACTCACTCCAACTATCAACAACTCAACACACAACTAGAAACACCTAGACATATAGAAGACTCACTAAGTCAACTTAACATGTGTGAATTATATGTTCACACCAACACATGAGAGTGTCAGAAATATCCTCCTACAATCAACAAAACAATGCGTCAACCATAAAAGTATCAATGCAAACTTGCTCAACTATCAAACCTCTTAAAATCACTTACTTAACATATTAAATTGATCAAACCAAGCATATCATCTCCTGTCTAGATTCTATCAATCTTAGAGATCACTTATCAATTGCCACATCGATCAAGATGCCAATTGAGTCAATTTCACTAAATAACTGACTATCCTAAGCAAATGTACCATTCTAGGTGGAATTTGCATAGTATCCAAGCAAATGCCCAGCTTCATAATGCATGCGCCACCAAAAGGAGTAAATGTGCAGTTCTACAACAAATGTGCAGCTCTGCTCCACAAATGCGCAGAACTAACGTATGCGCAACAGAATAACTTAAATGTGTAGCAACATAACACATGCGCAGAAACACAAAACAACTGCATAGAAATTGTAAATGTGCAACAAGAAAACCTATATGCATTAAACTGAAACATATGCGTGATTTCGAGGCACAAATGCGTCAAACCGCCAGGCTACGCATTTACTACTATCTTTGACATGCATTTATTGCACTAATAAATGCACCTAGCCTAAAATTAATGACATACGTACCAGGGGTCCTGCCTCTGCTGCCCACCTGAATTGGTGAACCCACCTGAAATGATGCTCCTCGTGTGGAATATCCATCTCTCTGCTAATTGCTCTAGCTCCTACGCTCTGCAAAGCTCCTACTAGCTCTCACCAAATGACTAGGATTATGGAACCAACTTCTTAATATAGACATGCAACCCTAACTAGCTGTGTGGTGACCTAGCTTGCTCTTCGCGCCCTTTCTCCACTATCTTTTTAAAGACATAACCTATTTTCTTCACCCTAACCTAGCTGTTCAACCTATCTCATCGTGAGATTGTCCGTCTCATGCCCTCCAAATCTTCTTCCTGTCCAATCTCCCGAGGGGGCATCCTAGCGTCATACAAACATGTACCAGGGGCAAACTGGGGCATGTATCATTTTCAGAAATTTAATTCTTTGAAACAACGTGATAAAACACATTGCATCAAAGAGGGGCAAAATGTATACACCTAAAAGTGACGTGACTATAGCTAAATAAATATTTTAAATATTTATTTCACTTTAAATTCCTCTATCATTAAATAATAAATCAATTTATTTATTTAATTCATATCTCTCCAAAAAATTAAATAAGATCATTTATTTAATTAAATCCTCCAAATTCTTTTAAAATCATTCTAAATTAAATAATACCAAATTATTTAATTAATTCTTCTCTCTAAATATTTAAATAAATCCAAATATTTATTTAAATTGTCTATTTCCTCCAAAATTAAATTTATACCAAAAATAATTCAATTAATCCATGTGCACATGTAATTAAATATTTTCAATATTTAATTAGCTAGTATTCCCTCACACACATGTCCTAGATTTATACTCCAGTCAAGTTAGTTAACTCATCAATCAAAATAGTTAACTGATTAGTCCTTTGAGTTCACTATTCGATTATCTCAGTCAACTCCCCAATCAGCCCACTTATCTCTCCAATCAATTATGTTAACTGATCAATCATCTCAGTTAACTCCTCAATCTATTCTATTAACTCCCCTGATGCATGAAAGACCAAGACACTTGTCTTCTCCCTATTCGTGCACATCCTCTCAAATTTCCTCAACCGTTGATCTTCTTATTCATTCTACACCATTGATCTTCTCTCTCACGAATTTATAAATACAACCCCTATTCCTCCATTTGAATGATCCAAGCTTTTATAAACTTAGTCTGCAGGAATCACAGCGTGCCTTTGGCACCAAATCACTCCATAGCTTGCGATCAATTGCCACCATTTATCACCATTTTTATTGCATTGTGAAGATCCTCTTCATTTGCAAAACCTATCAACAACTATTCTCCATTGTCATCTTAGAAAAAAGCAAGGAAGTGCACCTTTTGAGGGCTCTATTCATACACGAGATCAATTCGAGATAGGAGACCAATGGAAGCTACAAAATAGAAAGGTTTGCAAGGTATTGTGTTCTTTGTATTTGATCTTATTTGTTTCATTTTCTATTCAGTTATTGGATTATATTGATATATTGATATTGTTCCACATTTTCTGATAACAGTTATCTCTCGTGTATTGAGGATTCTTGGAAAAGAGAACATTGAAGAGATGTATGTTGCAAAAGGATTGAGGTTTTACAAAGCAAATGAAGACTGGTGCATGAATTCAATTGCGAGGACTTGGTTGAAGTCTGAAAGGAGAGGTAAGTCCCAATTGCCTCCTAAATTGAAAAGGTCACATTTCAAAGATGAAATTTATGACATTATTACTTTATTGCATCACGTGGTTGTGAATGCAACTATAGACTCCTTCGAATACTAGATGTGTCAGTTTATCTTATTGATATGTAGTGAGAACCAATTCATTAACTGGGCTGAAATTATTAGTTTTCATCTGAATGAACAATTGGCTAAATTTCAACAAACTACCTCCTTTCATATGTGTGCATACTTAGTGTACATTCTATCCAGTCAAGAGGTTGTTTGGGTAGGGTTAAGACCTCAAGGGTCATTAATGCCAAACACACTTGTGTGTAGCTATTTTCCTTAGCTTACTAGAGAAGTGGGTATGAAAGATTTCTGCCATATAAATGATGCTTTTCTGATGTTTATTGTGAGGAGGTTAGAAGGAAACCCAGAACTCAGAATTTCTCCCAAGGCTACCACCTTGATTATGGAGTTTGGAAGTTTTTATATACAATTTGATAGGTTCACCTATCTGCGGATTGGGGGTTATGAGAAGGCCCCAACAAAATTGCCTCGTTATGCAAGTGGTTATTGTTTTTCTATAAATTTGTAGACAAATGTTTGTTGTTAATGTCAAATATCAAAGCATGAGGAAGAGAGGATATGCTTTCCCACTAACGATATCCTCTTACACTTGCAAAAACAATGATGTTGCTAAAGGGGCGGAGCATGCTCTGAGTGAATTTAATTTTCATGCTTTATCTTTGAGAACACATTTTGATAGTAAGAACTATGTCCAACAGAATTTTCATGGGTCTGGTTCTTATGAGCATCACTCTCATTTGGAAGATTTTTGGGAGGATTGTACTGATGACAGAGAAGTTCAGAGAAGAGATTGGATGAGGCTCTCTTTGAGTCAAATTTAGGCCTTTAGTCTTCCATTCCAAATCCTGGATGGTGTTGAAGATAATTAAGAAGTTATTGATGTTGAATATCAAATTTTGGTTTCAAAACCCCTTCCTAGAATAAATTGGTCGGAGAAGGAGGTTGTGGATTTGAAATTGCATTATGCCATGGTGTTGAAAAGAACAGAGAATTGGCTACTAGGGAAATGGCATAGGCATGTAGGCTCTCCCTATGAGTAAAGAGGATCTAGAAGTAAAGAACAGGGGTCTGCACAAAGTTTTGGTGTTCGTGCTACTCCTGGGAGTCATGAAGCAACATAGCCTAAAACTAATTCATAGTCTGGAGGAGATGGTGAAAGACCAGATTAAGTTGTAAAGTTGAAATCAACTTGTGAACAAGACAATTTGCATTTGCCTGCCCCAAAAAAGAAATATGATCTGGTAAAACCAATGTTGGCAGATTCAGATTCTATCTTTCAACAAATTGCAAATGATGGTTCTTTCCCTCCACTGTTTGAAGTGCCTTCTTCTCCCATGGATGAAGATGTTTATGTTCCTTTAGTTAACCAAGATAAAGCAATTCTGAGCAATAAAGATATTAGTGTGGCAATGTCCTCTTTTGGATGGTTAAAAAAGCTAGTTGAAAAGAAAAGAAAGAATGTTCCAACAATGGTAGTGGAAGTTGACATAGTAGCCAAGTTGTTGAAAAGTACCTTGAAGCCCAAAAAGGCTAAGAGGATGTCGAGAATGGTGACTGACACTGCTTCTAGCCATCAAATGTTGGAGATTGCAGACCCGGTTAAGGATTTGAATGAAAATGAAATAACTGAGGCTGATTATAAGATAAGTCATATAGACATGGGTCCCTCTACTCTCGAAGGAGATGTGTATCATGCGAATTATTATGTTAGTGCTTTGATTAAGAGAGTGAAAGAGGAAAGAAAAGAAAATTTGAAATTGCAGTCTCAAGTTCTCTCTTTGAGTAACTTTGTACAGTCCATTGTAACTCCTGCCTCTCATGAAGCCTCCAATTCTAATGTCAAAGGAGTTGATTCTAATACAATGCAGCAAATAAGGAGGAATTTAATTTTTCTAAGGCTATCAATGAATGGATGGAAAAAATTTCCTGTGAAGGTCTATTTTACCTTGGAAAATCTATACATTTCTTTGTTGAAGTATCTAAGAAGAGGAAAGAATTAGTTACTGAACTTCATCAAGTAAGGAAAGAACAAGGTAGCATGTATGTGCTTTCAAGGGAAGTCTCAGAATTGATAGCCATGGATTCTCTGTTACTAATTAATGAAAGGGTGATCAATGATCCAAAGGATATAGATCCATCTTGGGCTAACACGCTAGAATGGAAATTATCAATATATGATGGATTTATTGCAGAGATCAACAAGGTGTTGAATCAACATCTTGAGATCCTAATTGAAATTAAAAAGAATTGTGATCTTCTGAAGGTAGACCTTACAGACGAGTTTGGGGAAAACCTATTAGATATTAAGGATGTATCTCTGAAGTTCAAAGAGGCATTCAATGAGGAGGTAGCTAATCCTAAAATTGTCAATGGGGAGACTTTGAGAAAGATGGGTCATATGCAGGTTTACCTCAATTCATTCAAAACTGAGACTGATGATGATCACCAAAAGATGGTTGAGGAAGAGAAACTATTAGCCAGATGGAGAACTAGAATGCAGATCACCACTACACTTGGAAGTAAGAATATCACTTTCATTATCACTAGGTACTAAGAATACAAGGTGAGGATAAAGGCATGGGAAAGGTCAACCGACACAGGAGAACAAGATGGCAGAAGTGTTGAAGACCCCAAGGATGGCAAAAGTGAGGTGGCATGATCACTTTCTTTATGTTATGTTATTTCTTTAAATTTGGCTCTGGGAACTTATTTTCAAGACTTATTATTATTATATTTTAAAAACAGTTGTCTCCAAGAAATCATTCCTTTGAAAGACAGCTATGTTATGAAAACTATATATGTGGGTACTAAGGCACGAAGTAGGGATCTTTTTGGGCAACTTTGATTCCTCATTAAGACAAATTTTGTTGTGCTCTTTTCTATTTGATTACTTTAATATAGAAGATACATATGGTGAAGTTCAGATAGACATAAACTTTGTGTTATGAATGTTTGGGTGTTATTCTTCTTATGTTGAATATATTTCTAGTGGTTATTCTGTTATCTATATTGGAGTATTCGATATCTATTTTGTTTCATTGCTATAAAATGTTATCTTTTGGTGAATGTTTTGTGGTGGTGGTTATATTATACTTGAGAAATTCTTTACTGTTTCAATGAAGTATTATCTAAAGTCTTTGAACTTATCATAGAATTCAACTATTGTAGAAGTATATAATTGCCTTTTCAAGCTTTCTGGTCAAAAACATCACCTTTTCTTGCTTTTTGGTTAAAAGCAACATAAATTTAAATTCATTGTATATTATTTGAAGGTAGCTGTGCCTTGTAAAATAAGTAGAGAATCAATTATGAAATATTATTATAATTGGTTCAATTGTTGATACACTTGTCACTTCCTGGGTGAAAGAATATAGAGTTAGGTGACATATATGTATACCAACAGATTTTTGGTGACTCTACTGGGGATAATGTTTGATTATATATGTATTGTGAGTTTCTTTGTAATTAATTTACATGATTCTTCAAAGAGCTCCAAATCCTCCAACATAACGTATATTGGCTTATTGTTGATAAAGAGTATATTGTTACTGGTCTTCAGTTACTTGCCTGGTAGCAAAGAAGAACCAATTTGCAGTATAACCAAGTTAATGAAGTATGAGAAGAAGAAGAAGAAGAAGAACTTCATGAAATCATAAGAGATAATGCTAAGCATTTCGGTGAAGCTCAAGAAATTATTTTTTGTAGAAAACGTAGTACTTGTTCCTCGAAGAGAAAGAGTCTTTCCTATGCAAGCTCTTCCCAATAACCAGCCAAGAAAGTAAGCTATCAATCAAAGTAATCAGTTGAACAATCGACAAAATCTTTCACAAAATAATCAGTAAGTGAAGTTGGTGACTCTGTAACTTATTATTGTTGTTGTTCAAAACTGGCTTCTAAGAGATATGCTAAGGGAGATAAAAAGAAAGGAATTTGAGATAAAGATTTTGAATTGTTAGAAGCTGTTAATTTTTCTTCTTTTCCACCTAACCACAAGGTTAAGTCTGTTAGTAGACCATCATCCCCTCCTCTGAAACAAAGTGCTACCAGTACTCTTGGTGCATCTTGTCAAGCCCTTCTTTTGCACGGAACTATCCTTCCTTTGCAAGTTAATTTTCCCGTTTTCATGGCTCAACCTCCACCTGTCCCATGGGGAGTTGTTATAGGTCCTCTTAGCCTAGGAGCTCAGTTACATGACTTGCCAAAAGGTTTAGGGAAAATTATACCTAAATTCAAGGGGGATGGGAAAGTCACTCCTGAAGAACACATGCAAGCCTTTTTTGATACTTCTTCTATCCTTGTTGTACAATATGAAGATGTATCCATAAGACTCTTTGTAGAGTCTTTAACTGACACTTCTGCTGATTGGTTCTATCACCTTCCAAATGGCTCTATTACTAATTGGGCTTCCTTGAGATCAAAGTTTGAAAATAGATTTAAGTCTGCAAAGAACAAGCAAGTTCTTGTCTCTCAGTTGGCTTCTATGAAAAAGGAAGTACATGAGCCTATGAGAGAATTTGTGGCCAAATTTAACGAATTGGTCAATAGAATTCTGGAAGACATGAGGCCTGGAGATGTTCTATTAAAGTGCTTCTTTATCAACACCCTCCCACCAGATGTTAGTTTCACTATCAAAAGAGAAGGTGCAGCTGATCTAGATGCAGCCCAGGAGAGGGTCATATCTATAGAAGATGATTTGATTATTGTTGGGAAATGGAAGAAAGAACTTCAAACTGGTAAACCCTCAACAATAAACTCCACTAATCTTGTTATACAGAAGCTAGCTAATGATATTATTACTTTGAAGAGACAAATGCCTAAGCTCAACCACTTTATCAAGATATACCAAAGAAAGACTACAGTGCTCAAGGAAGCTATAATAGAACATTGCCATTAACTGGTCCAACTTAGAGATTGGCTATTGAAGGTGGGCCCTCTACCAGCAATAACAATCATATGATGTGCAATTTTCATTTTACCTCTGACCATGATGGAACTACCTTCCTAGAAATGGTTAGGTTTATGCAGATGCTTTCGACTAATGAGCATGTTGAGGAACTCTATGTGGAGGAGCCTGGACAGTCTAATGACACTAGTGTAAACTTCTTTGAATATGAATATGATGGAGAGGCAGGAGAAGATGTATACACTGAGGTTGACAATCCTAATTGTACAATCTTTACAGGGGCTCAACAAACTCAAAAGGGGCAAGAACAGAAAGGTCAAGATGGCAATTCATCTTCTTCTCCAAAGTATATCTTGTCAAGACAAACCACTCCTACTTCCAAGAAGACAGAGAATGTCATGTCAAAAAATGCATTAATTGAGGTACCATCCACTCCCTCTTCTGAAACACTTGTTTCTAGTTAATTTGATATAATTGAGTCTTGTAAAAACACAAAAATTTAGATCTCACAGGCTGAATACGTTAGACTCAACCCTTCAGAACTGGATAGGTTAGTTAGATATGTCAAACAAGAGCCTTCATCTTCCCATTGTAATACTCAAGTGTCAAATGAAAATGAAGTCCACTTAGAAAAACATAATTGTTTGAATTCTAATGATAAGAACCCAAGCCAGCAAAACCCTTTTGTAAAACTGGAACCTTTCTATGTGTCATTATATATTGTTGGTTTTAGGATGAGTAATTGTGTTATTGACTCTGGAGCCTCTGATAATGTAATACATGCCCAAGTAGCTAAGGCTTTAGGTTTATCATTTACATCCTCACATGGTAGATGTTTTTCTATGCATGGTTCACCAGTCCCCATAATAGGGCAAATTTAAGATGCTTAGGTTGCCCTAGCTGCTTTTCCAAAGAAAAGGTTGAAGTTAACTATCCTGGTTGTTGACATCCCCGCTAGTTATGGGATGCTCCTAAGTAGAAGTTTTTGTAGAGACCTGGGGGAGAAATACAAATGGATTGGTCTCATGCCTTAATACCATTAGAGGGGAAGAAGGTGCATCTTACCCCTGAGCCCAAAGACAAGTTCATTGTGTTGAAGTCAGGTGATCCAAGGGCAGATATTATGTTTGTAGAAACTGGGCTAGGTACATATATGTGTACTTCGATGAAGGAAGAATTCTCGAGTTTGGTTAGTCCTGATCTAGCTGATGAACTATGGACTTTAGAATTTGATGGAAGTTGTTCTAGTGTTGGATCTGGTGTAGGAGTAGTTTTGGTTTCACCAGATGTTTATAAGTTCCCCTTTGCTTATAAACTTGAGTTTGACAATACCAACAATATAGCAGAGTATGAATCCCTGTTACTCGGTTTGACTTTAGCCAAAGAAAGGGGTATTAAGTAGTTGAAAGCTATAGGGGATGCTGAATTGATCATCAACCAAGTCAGGAAGGTATACACTATAAAAAAATGGTAGACTCAGACATTATAGAAATAGAGTCTAGGATTGCATTGAAGACTTTGATGCTTTTTCTATAGAAGCAATACTTAAAGATCAAAACACTGGGGATGATTCATTGGTTGTTTCTGTATCCTTGCTATTACCACATCCAGATTTTAAGGATAAGTCATAAAGAGTGGAAATTGCATATCGACCTAGTGTTCCTGATAATGTAAATCACTAGCAGATATTCAATAATAATCAGCATATAATTGCATTTTTGGAAAAGGTTGAATCTTTTGCCAATATTTTCTTCGAAGGTAGTAGTGATGCCAATAATGATATTATAGAAGGTGATATTAGTTCTCCTAATGGTAAGGGATCTGAAGTCATTCAGTTAAAGGGTAACAAGATTCCCAAGGGATTAGTCTCTCTAGAGGATTTGTTCAATAGACATGATCAGTATTTGAAACAAAAAAGCAAAGTCTTTGTCGAATCATGTGTTGATTTTGATCATGTCAACATAGGCACAAAAGAAGATCCCAAAATTGTGTGCATCAAGAAGTGTTGTTCTCCTTAAGAGAGGGAACATTTGATCTCTTTGCTAATTCGTTACAGAGATGTTTTTGTCTGGTGCTATGTAGATTTGAAGAGATTTAGAAATGGAGAGTTGCAACATCGTATTCATTAAAGCCTAGTGCTACACCTTATAGACAAAAACATAGAACCTATAATCCCAAGGTGGCAAAAAAAATCCTCAGCGAGATAGACAAAATGCTAAAAGCAAAAATTATTTATCCCATCCATCACTCAACATGGGTAGTGTTGATGGTGATGTTAGTCACACACAAACATACAAACAAAAGTCACACAAAAACCCTTGTTTATCTTCAAAGATACAATGAATTCATAGAATTCATGATCCCAAGTCCCCAGTGATTAGTTCATAATCTATTGGTGTTACTCTGTGGTTGATGTGTATTGTTGTTTTCCATTTTGGGGTCTTACGTAGATCAGTAGATTCAGCTTCTGCAACAGTGCTTTCATACAAAGGGGGGTTACTCTACACAATATATTCCTTCAAAGGATGTGTCTAAGTGGATATCTGCATGAGTTCTACCCTTATTAGTGATTCCTTGCAGTACATGCATCTATCTCAAAATATGCTAATGATTTTCAGTTATCTACGAGATGTCAGTGTATTCCTCTGTTTTACTAAATATTTATCATGATATGCAGTTATGGAAGTGATTTCTATGAAATTAAAAGGAGAAAAAGGGTTAGAGAAATTGAGATTCCTAAAATTACTTGACTGAGATCACTGATCCACATACATGTTCCCATACAGTAATGAAGAGAAGAAAACTGAAATCATACTTCACCAGGACATTCCTCAAATCAGCATGATCCAATGCAAATCTTTAGGGGTGGAGTTGACAACAACATGCAATTGAATGAAAGCGCTTCTCTAGAACACAGCATTCACCAGTACATATCCAGAAATCAACTTGAAGATTACTTAAGGTTTACAATCAGGATGTAATCTGAAGCTTCATCTCCATACAGTATGTTCATAAAACAAGTATATTTACAATGATCTAAGGAAAGAACCTTGAATGTTTCAACAATCCAGTCCTCATTAGTCTCAGTAATCTGGGCTACTACATGAAATTGCTACAGATCAAATATTGTATGATTGACCTCCTCCCTCTACAGAGTGCAAGGGCAGAATATATGTCTCTGTTTTCACCCCTAAACACAGTGCTCTGGAAATCCTAACAGATCAACGGTCTGCATCATGAAATGCAGCATCCGATGATGGAAGATGGATCCTGCCAAGAATTTGAACGGCCCCCAGACAGGGTGCCGATCCCTCAGTAATGTCTCCACCAGCATCCCTCTCCGCATTGAAAGCTTTGTCTCCTCCTGGTGTGTTCTTGACCTCTCGGGATCTGGCCCACCGCCATGGGAAGTCCTCTGCCATTAAAGCTCTGTCAAATCTCCACCTGCACGCCATCGGGCTCTGGAATGGATTCAAAATCCACCTACCCTGCTTTTCCCACCATTTGCATCACAGACTACATGTCATCCTGATCATTGGCATGACCATCCCCAATCGGGGTGAGTCAAAAATGTCTCATCGACCTCATCTTTCTGGTCGATGCACCTCTTTTTCTTCCGCGCACCTGCGGTCATCATGCAGAAGTTAGGCATTATCATTTAAATAACCAGTAGGAGGATAAACATACATTAAAATGGAGACTGCTTTTACCATTACTGCCCACAACACAAAAATAAGGGAGAAAGCCACAGTAGGGGTTCTCATTTTTCTAAGGAGCAAAAAGGGGCATGTTGTGAACATCACAACAGGTAGCCAATATCATTCTTGTTAGGAAAAAGAATGGAGAAATAAGGATTTGTGTCAATTTTAGAAATCTGAATCAAGCCTCCTTAAAAGATAATTATCCACTACCAGTGATGGACCATATATTACAAATAGTTTTTGGATCTGAGATTATGTTTATGCTCAATGGTTTTTCAGGGTATAACCAAGTTGAGGTAGCCCCGAAAGATCAACATAAAACTGCATTCACTACTCCCATTGGCATCTTTACTTATAACAAAATGTCATTTGGTCTCATAAATGTAGGGGTCACCTTCCAAAGGGTGATGGATTTGTCATTTGGTGATTTGAAGAATAAGATCATTGTTGTTTATTTGGATGATTTGACAGTTTTCTCTAGAAAAAGGGCTAATCATTTACATGATCTGGAGATAGTGTTGCAACGTTGCAAAGAGCAAGGAATTTCCTTAAACCCAAAGAAATCAATCTTTGTTGTGACTGAAGGCAAACTCTTGGGCCACATTATTTCAAAGGATGGAATTAAGGTTGATCCCAAAAGGGTGAAAGCTATTATGCAATTTAGCTTGCCTGCAACCAAAGATAGCACCAGATCTTTCTTCGGCCAAGTGAATTTTCTGAGAAGATTCGTGCCAGAATTTGCTGAGCTAACCAGGCCTATTACTAATATGATGAAAAATCATCCTGTCTTCAAATGGAACAATGAAGGAAAACAAGTCTTTGAGGACATAAAAATAGCTATTGCCAATGCACCAACACTAGTGCACCCTGATTTCAGGAAGAATTTTGTTATATACTACTATGCATCAAAACATACTCTGTCGGCTATCCTATTGAAGAAAAATGATCAAGGTATTGAAGCTCCTATCTCTTTCATGAGTTCACCTCTTAAGAAGCATGAATTGAATTACTCTCCACTTGAGAAACATGCATATGTAGTAGTCAAGGCCCTGAAGAGCTTTAGATTCTATATTTTACATTCTCATACCATTGTTTTTGTCCCGGAGTCTACTGTGAAAAGTATCCTCACTCAACAAGACATCGGATGCAATAAAAGAGGATCTTGGATAACTAAAGTGCAAGAGTATGATGTTGATATAAAACCCACAGGTTTAGTCAGGGGAAAGGGTTTGTGCCAAAGGATTGTAGAAAACAAGGTTACTGAAGAAGAACAATTGCCCTTAGATCTTTTCACTAGTACAATAGATGAGTGGTTCTCCAATATTTTTTATTTTCTAACTTATGGTGGTTGTCCATCTCACCTTTCTGCTAAAGAAAAGAGGAATTTGAAGCTCAAAGGAAATAAATACATTCTCTAAGAAGGAAATCTGTATAAAAAAGGTGTGGATGGAACATTCTTGAGGTGTGTAGACAAAGAACAACAAAATAAACTATTAGAGTCTTTTCACAATGAAGCATGTGGTGGGCATTTTTCAGCTTCAGTAACAGCCTTCAAAATCTTACGTCAATACTTATATTGGCCAGGTATGTTCAGGGATGCCTATGAATGGGTGTCCAAGTGTGAAAAGTGCTTGAAGTTTACTGGTAGACCCCACCTAGCAGCACTACCTTTGAATCTTGTGGTGATTGATGAGCCTTTCCAACAAGGGGGTCTGGATTTTATCAACCCTATTAACCCTAGTTCTAGTGTTGGACATACACATATCTTAACTGCCACTGACTATTTTACCAAGTGGGTGGAAGTTGTACCAGTCAAACAGACTACTTTAGAGGTTGTATGCATTTTCTTGAAAGAAAACATTTTAGTAAGATTTGGTGTTCCAAAGAAAATTGTCACTGATAATGCTAGCTCTTTCTCCTCTTCTGAAATCACTCTCTTTTGTTATGATTATGGTATTAGTCTAGCACATTCATCCGATTATTATCCCCAAGGCAATGGGCAGGCAGAGTCAAGTAATAAAAATATAATCTCTATTGTCAAGAAGTTAGTAGATGAAAATCAACGGGGGTGGCATAAGAAGTTATATGATGCTTTGTGGGCAAATAGAATAACGTACAAAAGGGCCATTGGTATGTCACCTTTTCAGTTGGTGTATGGAATTGATAGTACTATACCTGTTCCTTTGGAATTATTACCACTAAATCTACAAAGGGCAATTGAGAATGAACAATTTCAATCAGCATTGGAGAAGAGGATCTTGTACCTAAATAAACTAGAAGAGCAAAGGGAGATTGTTGTTAAGAAAATTACCAAGCACCAGCAGATGGTAAAGAGGATTTTTGACAAAAGAGCTAAGCAGAGAAACTTTGTAGTTGGGGATTTTGTACTTCTCTAGGATAAAAGAAAAGCACCTAAAGGAGCACATGGGAAATTTGACTCTTTGTGGAAGGGACCATTTCAAATCAAGATGATTGTTGGAGATAATACTTTTTTGTTAGCATATCCAGATGGTACACCCTTACCTCTTGCATACAATGGACAAGACCTTAAGTTGTTCAATTGGTGATGTTCTTGAGCTTTCCTTGTACCATAGTTCTCTTTGTTTCTGTTTTGTTTTGTTTGTTTTTTGTTTTGTCTCTGTTGCCCAATGAATAAGGCTTTGTGTCATGGTCAATCTGGATTCTCTAGGTCTTGTTAGTTCATGTCCCCATTCAAAGCCAATTGTTACCCTAAATTCAAATTTTGTGTCATGTCAAATTTTTGGCATTCTTTCAAGTCTTATGTTCATAACTTAGCCATAAAAATTTGAATTTCCTTAGTCGCCTTTGGTTTATCATTGTTGAGTCGTGGGTTTCTAAGTCCTTGTTAAGTCACAAGTTTCTAAGTCTTTATAACTAAAGTCATAACCAAAGTTGCGGAGTTATAAAGTTCCTTAACCTTTTGACCTCCCAACTTCGTCTTCCTTTCGTTAAGTCATCCTGCTCACTTTGTAGTCTCTATGTTGTCGGCAAGTCAGGGGTTCTCAAAACTTCATAACCTCTGACTTGCAGTTCTAAAGTTTAGGTTTTAATGACTCAGTGACATTAAAGTTTTTCCCACTTTTCAAGGCATTCTCTTCTCATTTAATGAGTTGCATGACACGTCAGGCAGATGTCTTTTCAAAAAATTTGAACAGCATGTGAAGGCGTGGTGTCATTCTCTTGAGGCAAGAATTTAATACTATATTTATTGAACATCAAGGCACATCGTGTCTAAATAACGACATTGGTATATTTGTTCAGGATGGCGATATTTGAATCTCTAAGTCATTCTGCTGCACTATCTTTGCTCCCCACTATGATTCATTGAAAGAATATTGAATTCTTCTCTGTGTTTATGCTCATGTGGTTGGGGATGAAATACAAATACCAGGGAGCCCCTCATTCTTTAGGCATTAAGAGCAGCTGGGTTAATTTGAAGGACACCGAACTTGGGATTATCAACTTAGCAGATTTTTGGGTGCGCCTACAACAAGCTAATAAATCACCTTTCATAGAGAAGATTTTGTTGAGTGGTTTGGCGCATGCTGGAGGTTTCCCAACTACCATGCAAAGTACCGATTTTGTGATTGCATGTGCTTAAAGGTACATCTCAGAGACTCAATAAATTAAGGCTAAGGATGACTAAGTAATAGTGAAGGTTAATTCTGCTATTATCTCTCGTGCATTGAGGATTCCTAGAAAAGAGAACTTTGAAGAGATGTATGTTGCAAAGGGATTGAGGTTTTACAAAGCAAATGAAGACTGGGGCATGAATTCAATTGCGAGGAGCTGGTTGAAGTCTGAAAGGAGAGGTAAGTCCCAATTGCCTCCTAAATTGAAAAGGTCTTGTTTCAAATATGAAAATTCTGACATTATTACTTTAATGCATAGCATGGTTGGGAATGCAACTATAGACTCCTTCGAATACTGGATGTGTCAGTTTATCTTATTGATATGTAGTGAGAACCAATTCATTAACTAGGCTGAAATTATTAGTTTTCATTTGAATGAACAATTGGCTAAATTTCAACAAAAACTACCTCCTTTCATATGTGTTCATACTTGGTGTACATTCTAGCTAGTCAAGAGGTTGTTTGGGCAGGGTTGAGGCCTCAAGGGTCATTAACACCAAACACACTTGTGTATAGCTATTTTCCTCAATTACTAGAGAAGTGGGTATGAAAGATTTCCTCCGTATAAATGATGTTTTTTTTATGTTTATTGTGAGGAGGTTAGAAGGAAACCCAGAACTCATAATTTCTCCTGAGGCTACCACCTTGATTATGGAGTTTGGAAGTTTTTATATGCAATTTGACAGATTCACCTATCTGCGAATAGGGGGTTATGAAAAGGCACTGACAAAATTGCATCGTTATGCAAGTGATTATCTTATTTTTTCTAGAAATTTGTAGACAAATGTATGTTGTTAATGTCAAATATCAAAGCATGAGGAAGAGAGGATATGCTTTCCCACTAGCGCTATCCTCTTACACTTGCAAAAACAATGATGTTGCTAAAGGGGCGGAGCATGCTCTGAGTGAATTTAATTTTCATGCTTTATCTTTGAGAACACATTTTGATAGTAAGAACTATGTGCAACCAAATTTTCATGGGTCTGGTTCTTATGAGCATTGCTCTCATTTGGAAGATTTTTGGGAGGATTGTGCTGATGACAAAGAAGTTCAGAGAAGAGATTGCATGAGGCTCAGTTTGAGTCAAATTCAGGCCTTTGGTCTTCCATTCAAAATCTTGGATGGTGTTGAAGATAATTCAGAAGTTATTGATGTTGAATATCAAATTTTGGTTTCAAAACCCCTTCCTAGAATAAATTGGTCAAAGAAGGAGGTTGTGGATTTGAAATTGCATTCTACCATGGTGTTGAAAAGAATAGAGAATTGGCTACTAGGGAAATGGCGCAGGCATGCAGGCTCTCCCTATGAGCAAAGAGTATCTAGAAGTAAAGAACAAGGGTCTGAACAAACTTCTAGTGTTTGTGCTACTCCTAGGAGTCATGAAGCAACATAGTCTAAAACTAATTCACAGTCTGGAGGAGATGGTGAAAGACTAGATGAAGTTGCAAAGTTGAAATCAACTTTTGAACAAGACAATTTGCCTCTGCCTGCCCCAAAAAGGAAATCTGATAAGGTAAAACCAATGTTGGTAGTTTCAGATTCTATCTTTCAACAAATTGCAGATGATGGTTCTTTCCCTCCACTATCTGAAGTGCCTTGTTCTCCCATGGATGAAGATGTTTCTATTTCTATTCCTTTAGTTAACCAAGATAAAGCAATTCTAAGCCATAAAGATACTAGTGCGGCGACATCCTCTCCTAGATGGTTAAAAAAGATAGTTGAAAAGAAAAGAAAGAATGTTCCAACAATGGCAGTGGAAGTTGACACAGTAGCCAAGCTGCTGCAAAGTACCTCGAAGCCCAGAAAGGCTAAGAGGATGTCGAGAATGGTGACTGACACTGCTTCAGGCCATCAAATGTTGGAGATTGCAGACCCAATTAAGGATTTGAAGGAAAATGAAATAACTGAGGTCAATTATAAGATAAGTCATATAGACATGGGTCCCTCTACTCTCGAAGGAGATGTGTATCATGCAAAATATTCTATCAATGCGTTGATTAAGAGAGTGAAAGAGGAAAGAAAAGAAATTTTGAAATTGCAGTCTCAAGTTCTCTCTTTCAGTAACTTTATACATGTGAGGCCTACCATTTCATTCCCTTATATTTGACTACTTTATTTTACTGTTGGTGATACATGTTAGACTTATGGGACTATTGATCCTGATTTGCAGGATTATTAGACTTTATGCTTTATGTGGATCTATTATGTTTAGCATGATTATGATGAGATTAGACCTTGATATTTATTCACTGATGATGTTAGACATATGATTTACATTATGATGTTATTGGGATACTAGTCATGTGATTTTAGTTAAAAATTTATTATGTGATTCTATCTTGTGATGGATTTTTTAAATGCAAAATTTAGAATTTAATTATGATGTGATTCTTTGATGTTTATATGATCATGTGATGATGTGAGTGTATGTTTCACTTTACTTCGGCTATTATATACATGTGGGATTAACATTTCATTTGAGTGCGCAGGTGTTTCTAACGAAGCCACGGATATTCAAAGATCATCCCACACACTGTGTTGTTTCCCATGTGAAGTCGATCTAGTTCCTAGAGGAACCAAGATCAACGATGTGATGTATGATGAATTTTTGATTGACTTTTGATTGGTGTTGTAAGTTGTAATGTCATTTGAATTTTATTTTGAGTTTTAACTTTTGAGACCCCTTTTTTATGTGTTTTTACTCAACCTATGGTGCTCAAAATGGGTTAAAATTGACCCTGGGTTGTACCCCTAGGGTCTAGGGGTCATTTGGGCTTGTGTAACCTTAGGTAAACCTCCATTTGGTCACTTTAACTTCACCTTGAAGTAAAGTGACGAAAATGGAAGTTTGGGAGGGAGAGGACGAGTGGGTCAAACACTCAACCTCTTCATTTCCTCTTTCCTAGGTTGGGGGAGTCTTCAAGATCCCCTAATTGTGGAGGACTCAACTCCCACAATTGGTGAGGGTACCTTGGGGTTGAATGGGCTTTCTTAGGAGGAGATGATTGGGGCACATGTGGTACCCACTCCTCCTTTGGCTCCACCTTTCTCTCCCACATATGTGAGAGAGAGCAAGTGGATGGGAGAAAGACTTGGTGGAATGGGTGGATGACATGTGTCACCACCCCATTCCAAGAGTCTTGCAAGTGGTTGTGTGGAGTGAGGAGGTGACATGTGTCACCTCCCCATTCCTCCAAGCTCATGAGAAGAGCCTATTTTAACCCCTCTTGAAGAGAGGGAGGGGGTTGTTGAATCTTTTTCAATTTTTGAATTTTAGTTGCTTTTGGGGAAAAAGTTAGAGGAAAAAGGTTGGAGACTAAACTTGGAGGAGGAGACAGAGGAGCTCTACTCAAATATCTTCCATTTGGGCTTTATAAGGTTGGACTCAAGGCAAATGCCTTTTCCTATGCATTTTCTTTACTTGTATGATGTGTGTGTGAGTTCCATTTTGTTTGTTTTTACTTTGTTGTTGTGAGAAAATTGGGTATGGGAGTTGTGAGAGCCTCTCCATTTGGAGAGAATGCTCAACATGTGTGGGGTGGGGGAGGAGTGAGCCTCCTCGAGGTCACATCCTTATTTTGTGTGGGATTTTAGCCTTGAGGGCAATATGTGTATATGAACTTTTTGTGAAATGGCTTGAGAGCCAAGAGAAAACTTGTGAAAATATGGTTTAAAGAGTTAGCTTGAGGCCTTGAGAAGAAATTGTTTTGAGAAATTTGTTGGAGTGGCACTCTTGAGTTGAGTGATGTCCACTCCCCTACCCCATTAAACTCACCTTGAGTGAGTTTTGTTATGTGAAATCTATGGGAGTATTCTTGTTTGGGTGTTGTATGCATTGTTGTAATGTGGTGTGTGTTTACCTTGTGTGAGGATGACCTCTTAGCTCGGGTGTGACTCATGAGTGAGTCAATGGTAGGGAGGAGAGCAGTTTGTTGTGGCTACTTTCCCTTTTATGTGCTTATTGCAGGTTCATGGAGCTTAGAGATGTAGAAGAAAACTAATTCCCTTTCCTTGTGTTGTCATTTTGAGCTCTTGAGAGAGCATGGCCAAAATGGGCCTTGTGTAGTTTCTTTTAGTATTCATATAGAGGAGATCTTACTCTCTTGAGTGGTATGAAACTATGTTATTAAATTTGATTGTATTTAATCTAATTGTATTTGGGGACAAAAATGATCTTGCTGATTTTTTTTCTTGAGCCTTGTGAATGAAAAAAAATAAGTATATTGCAAGATAAATGTTTGTGCAAATATTTTGGCATATTTATATGTTTTATCTCAAGAAAATGAATTATTTAGTTGCTGATTTAAATGCTTTATGAATGAATACAAAAGAAAAGAAAAAAATGTTGCAAGAAGAAAAGTATGTTCAAACTTTATTACAACAAGGAAGAAAATGTGATGTTGCTGTTTATTTTGAAAGAATGAATTAAATGCATTTGTTTTTAAAAAAAAAAAAAAAAAATCATATATAGTGTTGTTTGTGTTGGCTGCAATATTTTAATATCAGCATTATTTCAAATAGAAGTATGTTTGTCTAAACCATATTTATACATTTTCCAGTTTTAAAAAAATAAACTTGTAAAAAATAAAAAACAGTTGTTGTTGATTGGGTATTATATACACACTTATGCATATATAAATGTTTTATATTCAATGAGTATTCTATTTATTTTTAATATATATATATTGGTATATATAAGTGTGTGTGTATATATATATACACTTATATATACCAATAAATATATATATGTGTATTTGTATATATAATAAATGTATATATAATTATTGACTTGTGCCTCATATTACCATCTGAATTATTGGCTGAGGATATATATATAATTTGCCTTTTATATAGTATTTATACTAAAACTGTGTTGCTGCACACTACATATATATATATATGCAAATATTTTTAAATATTTTGTAATGCTGTGAAAAAATACATAATAGATTGTGTGTTTTTTGTAAACAAAATATAGTTTTAAAAAAGAAATGTGATTGGTGGGAGTTTCGACCCCCACCATCCACCATTTAATTGAGTGTGGGGAGGGGTCTAGCCCCACCCACACTCCACCATACACACTCCCCATACCCCGTAGTGTAACCTCCACCGCCGTGGGAAGAATCGCCACTGCCCTCCCCCTTATTTCGTTGTTTGTGCTATTGGTGTGCTATGGCGGAAATAAACCCCCCCACACCCCACATACCACAGTCCCTGTCCATGGCGCCCTTGAAACCGCAGTGCTCCTTCACCCAAGACCCTGCATCACGGCCTTTCGGCCCAAAACAAAATGGGTATTGTACCATCCCTGCACTATTAGGTTTAATGTATATATATATATATACTAAGATAAAAATGTTTACAAAGTTTAGTATACCTCATGTTGTGTGGCGGCCATGAATGGCCAATTCCAAACCTGCAAACAAGCAAAACAAAAATGAGAAGGAAGAGAAATGAGAAAACCAAAAGGGAGGCTAGGGTTTTCTTTCCTTAAGGAAATTATTATTTTATTTGTGAGCTTTCTAGGGCTTGCAATTTTAAAATTGCTTTTAGTAATTTTCCCCTCATTTTATTATTGACTCTATTTCTATATTACTTCTAATTGAGAAGATTAGGGAAATTTAAAATTGGGTGGAATTTTTAGTGTGGCAAAGTTAATGTTGTTAATTGTATTTATAATTTAGGGGGTAGGGAAATTATTATTCTAACTATTTTTATAAACGGGTCCATTATAGAGAATTTTATTTTATTAAAGGGAACTATTGTTATTTTAAATTATTAGTTTTGGGACTTGATTTATTTATTTAATTTACTCCTTTTTATCTATCAAAATGTATTTACTTTGAAAAGCAATTGAATTTAATTTATTAGGACATTAATCCAATTTATCTATTGAAATGTAATTAATTTTAAATCTCTGCGAGGACATTGATGCATGTACACGTTAACCCATAAGGTGAATTTAGTTACAATTCAAATATTTAATTCAATTGTGTTATTTTGATTAAGATAGAGTGTTTTAATTAATTAGTTAGATTTGTCGTTAAACTAACCAGTAAACCTAGTAAACTATTGACCAAAATTATTTTTTATTAAACTAAACCCTAGTCACGCCGGTGAGGCGTTATGCTACCAAATTTTTCAGGAATCTAGGGTTTAGTTAGGTTAGTAAATTTAACCTTGTGTAGTGTTAAATTATTATTTTTGCTAACTTGTCGACATTGTGATTTGACATTAAATTTGTTCTGGTGCATTTGAATTAGACCTTGATTTTGACTTGCGTCGAAATCCCATTATTCACTCAGGTAAACCTAGGGTTTTGATCTTCGATCCTAACCCTATTAGCGACGTTGTTCACATCGCATTGACCCCCTAGTTGGCCTCCATCGCATAGGGGAAATGCGCATGTGATCGTATTACCCCACATTTGACTGGCATGTTGAGGCCTTATGTGCATCACCACCAAGCACGCTAACGCATGCAAGGGGGTTTCTAGGGATGCGTGGAAATTTTTTGTTATCTCGTGTCATGACCACATGACAAGTGTGGACATTACACGTGTGTTGTGTGTCGTGACCGCATGGGAAATGTGGGCATGGCATTTGGTATCAGAGCCTAAGTTTAAACACTGGACTTGTTTGGGCACGTTACTTATTCCTCAATTTTAATTAATTAGTGACTACCTTGTTTCTCTAGGATGCCTCCCCGATGGGTTCGGCAAGCGCGTTCACGTCGCACTGCGTCTTTCAAGGTGCACAGTGATTCTTCAGCTGAGGGTCAAACACCACCGGCACCACAGGTCCTACCTATACCAGACATTGGACCACAGATACTTCAGGCACTTCAAGCAATGTTAGATAGGCTACCACCGGTCGCAATTGCACCGTGCATAGAGCCACATGCTGAGCACCGCGTTGATCCACAAGAGGAGCCACACGTGGAGCCACGAGCAGAGTCATGTGTGGAGCCCCGCGTCGAGCTGTGAGAGGCACCACGTGTGGAGCCGTATGTTGAGATACCAGATACGACGACAGAGGAGGTTGCATCGGCCTATAGGGTCTGTAGTAGGAGCCCTCCACATCATGATACGCATGAGGAGATAGTGCGACTGGAGCAGATCTTTCACAGGCCGTATGATTATTATGCAGATGAGCCCATTAGAGGGCATAGAGACCAAGGAGACCCCATCAAGGATTTGTTGAGGTTGAATCCCTGTAACACCCAGTTCAGTTTTCACCCTAAAAACTAAGTTTAACCAAAGGTAATAATTTTTTTTTGTTAAAGTTTAAAAGCAGAAAATGATAAATTGTTTTTCATTTTAAAACCAAGAAGATTAGTTATCGACTAAATAATAATCATGAAATTACAAGTTATACAAAGGGGTCTATCCATCTACAACATTAAACAATATGATGATTAAAGTTACTTAGAACATTTTCAAAATAGAAACTTATCAAAGTCACTACATCTCGATTGTCAACCATCCAAATTCAAGTCTCGGCAAGCCTCTGGAATATAGAAGAGAAAGTATCTTCAAGGAGCTTAACCTCCAACCACAGACCGTCGGTCTCCCGCACTCCTTCCTACCTGGAAGTGGCCCTACCCTACTCAAAGAGGATAGACTTAGGATAACCAATGGTGTTAGCCATCTGAGTACTGGTGTTGTGACCTACGTAACTTGTTATCATGCAATCCCCTAGATACCCTCTAGTCAAGCATGACCACTGCACAAGCTATGCCATCCAGTCACGGTGAACTATCAATGCACTTGAGGTAGGTGCACTACCTTGGCCAAAGAATTTGAATATATTTAGCGTTGTGTCAATGCAAGTAAGTTCACCCACTCCAACTTAACTTGAATTAATCACAATCCTACAATTACCTATGTATAAGTATAATATAACAACCACGATAACCTCTTGGTGTTTCAACTCATCATGCTTTAACGCATGGCAGTTAGGGTTACTTTTCTCTTTTTGGCTCTTGGAGACATTTCTATCCATATGTTAAAGAAATGGGATTCTAGCTTACCGGTTAATCGGTTAATGCTATAAGTTTATCAATTGATCTTTAAGTTCGTCCACTGCTTTAAATTATCCAGTCAAGAGAGGACACTAAACTTAACAAAATAATTTCGGAAGGGGTTTAACAATAAACCAATTATAGAATTCACATAATCGAAGACCTAAAGCTAAATTTTAAATACTCTTACGAGTCTTCTTTGACCTTTCGAATCCTCGACGTAGCTTAATCATCATACTTAAGTATTTTACAATCCTAACTCGTTGTTTCTATTTGGAAGAAGAATGCATGCAAGTTTAAACTAAACACTTAACTATAGACTCATTGTGCCTGCTCTATAAACTTCATTACCTAACCTATTTGACAATTTTAGACCAATTACGATTCTATACCCTCTTTTGAAGACACAACAGTTTGAATGTTTTTAAAGCAGAAAGAATTATATACAATATATAAATGGTCTATAACTAGATATCTTTCACAACAACAAAAAAGTATAACTCTATGTTCGACTAGCTAACATAAATTTGTAGAAGATTAAGTAGTTACACAAACCACGACATACATTCCACACCATTGTTTCCCCATTTTATCAACGGGATGGCACATTCTTCAAGTCTTTTATTAAACTAGTTGTTTTTGGATATGACAAGACCAACTGTAAATAGTCAGCAGGCCAACTGATGACACTTCCAACATCGACCAAGATTAGACTACTGTGGCTTAGGATATCTTTATAGCTAGCAATCAACCAAAACTCATTCTACCATGTGCTCTCCACATATCCATATATTTCTAAAGTTAAACAAATACAACTACACAGTTTAAATTGACCATCGAAAGATGCTTTGAGGAACAAGTATGATACAACCGTTAAGGTTAAGACAACGGTGTTGTTCAAGGAACAAAAAACATTGTTTTCATTTTAAAAGAAGTGTATACACATAGGTCTTAAAGTTGGTAACCAATCCACATATTACATCATCAATAAAACACTAAGTTCCTTCGTATTACAAAATGGAACCATTCCTACAGAGACATTCCAATTTAACCATGACAGGGTAGAAGAGAGATGAGATGGAACCTAAAGATTTTCTCCGGTGACTATTTAAAAACTGATCCAAAGACTCGTTCTCTTCACACCTAATCACATACTCTTCATACTCGGCCTCCTCTCAGCTTCTTTTTCCATGTTCTCTATCTAAAAATTGTCTCCCTTCTTGCTCTATATCTCTGTAGGAATACACACAACACTGAGAGGGGGGGTGAATCAGTGTTGTTAACAATTTTAACTCTTTTTACTACTCTTGATTAATCTAATTTCACAATTTAGAATTCTTCAGAAGGAACAAAGTAAATATGCAGAGTATCAACACACAGATTTGACACAAGAAATTTCCCGAGTGGAAAACCCTCCTGGGGTATAAAAACCACTCAACTGCCTCACTGGCTTAACACAAAAATTCAGATTACAAATGTCTCACTGACATTACAATTCTGCCTCACTGGCAAATTTTATCTCTCTGCATGTCTCACTGACATCATCAACATTCAATGAAAAATTATAACTCAGGGGATTTCCCTGTTTCAATAAAAACCAAAACCTTATTTCTCCCTTTTAAGATAAACAAGATAAATTTCTCAATCAACCTTTAACTGTCTTCAACTCCTACAGTCAATCAATTTTGATCTTCAATATATTTCATACCTCTGCAACACCATTTCAAACTAATTCACCATTTTGAGCTTTCTCTCTCTACAAACTGAACAATTTATCTTCTCTGAAAAATTATAGTCTTTAATCACCTTCACTTTCTCTGACACCTTCACTTTCTCTGAACAAACATTACTCCATCATGATCATTGAAGAATCTCAACATAAATCCCTGAAGAATGATTCTCCATTCCTGCAAAAATTACATAACAATTCCATTCTCCAAAAGAACTTCTTCAAAAATTCTCATTACTTATCTCTCATCTGCAACTCCTCATCTATCTGCCATTCAAACAAAATCACTATATGCAAAAAGAATTTCAATCAAAAAACCAAAAGCTTCAAAAACTGATTCAACTTCAACATTACATTTCTTCTTAAACTTCTCATCTTCTCTCTTACCAAAAACAAAAAACATAAAACAAAAAAATGAAATCTCTTCGTAGAATTCTGCCTTTTCATCTTCTTATCATTTAGAAACCTTCTAAAAAAAACTTACTCCTTCCTTTACACAACTTTCTAAATTCACACTCTCTTGAAATTCGGTGAGGAAAGACTAAATGGCATGTTTTAGCTTTAAAGCAATAAAACAACCGTCAAATTAACACCCAAAGGCCGACCGTTGGAAGCAACTAACAGTTTAAACCTTATCCCTCTGATTCGCGCGGCCCGCCATCCATCGTTCAAACCTTAGCCGTTGATCGGCTTTTTCCCGCCCTCTATTGAGTCTTCCACCGGCGCTCACCCGAGGCCTAGCACAAGGGGCCGGTAACATCAACGACGTTGATACCCTTTCTTTATAACTTAAAGCCCCGATGACTTCTTTAACCGGTCAACTTAAGTTTATAACATAAAGTGCATGACGGGCAATAAGGTAATTTTGAACACAAAGTTTATGACTTGTTAAGTGTTAACCTCAACACACCTCAACACATATTTAAACCTCAACACACCTCAACACATATTTAAACCTCAACATACCTCAAAACAAATTTAAACCTCAACCTTGTAAACCAAGCTTCAACTGATCTGCCACTGTCATCAAGTTAATATGATGCAAGTTAACTTTTATTAAATGACATAAGCCCTCCTCCTCCTGATTCAATATTGATGCAATGAGTGTCATCTTCTGAAATGACTAAGTCAGAACAAACTCACATAGAATCAACACTGATGTGTCACTGATGTCATTATCATGAAGGACCACTTGTAAGAGTTTTACAACTTGAAAACTGAGAAGGTATCAAACCACTGTGAGTACAACAAGTCACATTCAAAAATGTGTCATAATTGCATGAAGACCACTCATAATGCCAACCTTAGCCACTTTCACTGAAAGCATAACTTAAACTTTCCTATGAAGAATCCTTCTGAAATATAATGTGATCAACACATCTGTCAACTGCATCTTCTGAAATATAATGTGATCAACACATCTGTCAACTGCATCTTGTGAAAACTGTGTAATGCAACATCCTAATTTCCTGATATTTTGACATCAATGAAAAGACAATATACTCAACTGTGAAATGTGCTACAATCTCATTCTTGAAAGAAGAAAAAATAACTTTCTACTCCCTAAACCACGCCCTATCAACTTCGTAACTACTCTGCATGGCTAACCATCTGCCTCCTTTCCGCGACCACTACATAGAAATGGTTTGGTTTCCACTAACTTCACAGCTGATCTGCAAGGTGGAGCTTAACAATATGTGAGGTGGCAGTTTCAGTTTGGACATGACGCCACACTACTCTTAACAAATTTTGAGTTTAAATCAAATGCATGTCTTGAAATAATGGTTGAGCTGAAAACAAATCAATAAAGTTTGAAGCTCAAGAATAAATAGAATGTTTTGGAATAAAAGACATCATAATAATGACTTGAGTGAACCCTTCGAGCTACTGCCTAATTATTAACATCATAAAAGAATAAAAGAATTACCCCATAATGATTATTTAAATATAACAATATGATTTTGTAAATTACCATTACAATATGACCAATGGTATTAAACTCGACGGTCTCAAAGATTTAAAACATTATTTAAACCTTTTATTATACGATAATAGCCCATAATAGAAACAATTCTACATCCATTGAATTTCGCAAGTAAACGTTTACATCATACGCTCGTAGAGCTTTATGACGATGACAACGATTGGAGCATAAACACAATACAAGGTTTGGGGTCAACTTTATGCACAACTTTCAACTTTTACGTTGAACCACTAAACAAGACATGACATACAATTCATTTTCAAGTGTATACATTTATATACATAAAAATATATCGGTCGTCCATATTTGATGACATGATTTAGAGTATTACGACACAGATGTTGATTTCCAATACTCATTATGACAACTACGAAAGGAAGAAAGACCTATTCTTAAAAACCTTGACATTCTCATCCAAATTTGACTTTACCTGAAATCAATACTTATCTCTAGGCAACTAGGTTTATCTACATGATGTTCGTTTTTAGTGGCAAGCACCCTTGGGTTATTCTAGAGTCTATTCTCTCTTTCTCAAAGATACTTTCTCTTCTTCTTTCTTCTTGGTGAACATGTTCCATCTATTCCTGTCATTAACAATCTCACATACAATTTGTGGTCAGAGTACCAATGTTCTGATCAAAACACATTTACATCAAATCATTTCATTTTCATATCGAAAAGACATTTTAATTCATAACATTAGATTGATCATAATCAAGTAAAAATCCATGATTTCATAAAATTAACCTTTTCTAATCATATCATCATTTTCTATGATGTTAAAACATATCCACATGACTGTACTATTTAAGAAAATGTAAATAGTAATATTGAATCCAAAAAGGGGATGTAACATATCTTTCCCCTATAGAATCATCGTCCCCGATGATTGAGTTTATCAAGCAAAATTTTAACATAAAAACAAGCTTTTATAGTTTAACATTAATGTTTTTGAAAAGATAAGGAAATCTTTGGTGGACGTCATTATAGTCTTCCCAAGTGGCGCTATCCTCGCCATATTGGTCCCACTGAATTTTGCATTGTAAAGCCTCTTAATTATGCAAACAGAGTTTACGCATTTTGAGCACCTTGAGTAGCTCGATCACAACCACTTTTGGCTCTTGTATATGTAAAGAATTCCATTCAAGAATGTGGTCATTACCTACAAAATTATTCTTTAGGTAAGAAACATGAAAAACATTATCCATTTTGGACAAGGCTAGAGGTAGAGCAATTTTGTAGGCCACTGGATTGATAATCTCAAGGACTTCAAAAGGTCTAACATATCAAGGAGCCAACTTTGATGATTTATCAAACTTGATTAAGCGTTTATGGGGTTTCACTCGCAAAAGAACTTTCTCACCAAAAGAGAATTGTCTAGGCACCCATTTGCGATCTGCATAACTTTTTTGCCTGTCGTTGGCTTCCACCAACCTTTTCCTAATCATTTCACTTTTTCTTCCATATCTGCTAGTATTTCTGGTCCAATGCTTATCCTATCTTCCAGCTTGTCCCAGCTTATAGGAATTTTGCATTTCCTTCCATACAATGCTTCAAACAGTGCCATCTTAATGGCAAAATGATAGGAATTATTATAGGCAAATTCAACAAGAGGTAAATATTCCTCCCATCTGTATTGCTGGTCCATGCAATACACTCTTAAAAGATCCTCTAAAACCTGGTTAACCCTTTCTGTTTGTCCATCAGTTTTAGGGTGGTAAACGGTGCTCACATTGAGTTTAGTCCCTCGTGCTGAAAATAAAGTTTGCCAAAATTGGGAGGTTATTCGAGCATCTCTATCGGATATAATCTTTTCAGGTACCCCATGCAATCTAAATATTTCTTGCACAAACTTCTGAGCCAAAATATGAGCTCCATCTATCAAATTTCTAGAAATGAAATGTGCTACTTTGGTTAGTTTATCTACTACAACCAAAATTGCATCATGTCTTTTCTTAGACATTGGTAACCCTTGAACAAAATCCATACTAACAACCTGCCATTTCCATTCTGGAATATCATGCGGGTATAACAATCCGACAGGATGTTGGTGTTCTGCCTTCACTCTCTGACATTCTAGGCAACTTGCCACAAACCTTGTAGCATCGCTTTTCATTCCTTTCCAGAAATATAGCGGTTTGACATCAGCTAAAAGTTTTGTTACTCTTGGGTGTCCGGAATAAGGTGCACAATGAACTTCCTTCCAAACAAGGTTTCTTAGTTCTACAGAATTAGGAACGTAGATTCTTCCCTTAAATCTCATTAATCTGTCTGACTCAAAACAGAATCCATCATATCTTGGATCTTTGGGATTTATATGCAGAGCTTGCTTCACCTGTTCATAATATTCATCTCCAGATAAGATTTGCAATACTAGGTCTTTAAAATTAGCACAGATAGAGATTATAGAAGCTATGTGTCTTCTTCTACTTAAAGCATCAACTACTCGGTTTTCTTTACCTTTGATATAACCAATCTCAAAGTCGTAATATGATATTAGTTCTAACCACCTTCTTTGTCTTGCATTGAGATGAGGTTGTGTAAATATGTAACGAAGACTTTGATGATCTATTTTTAGTATAAAAGTCTTTCCCAACAAATAATGTCGCCACATCTGAAGGGTGTGAATCACTGCCGCTAGTTCTAAATCATGAGGAGCGTAATTTTGCTCATAGTTTTTCAACTTTCTTGATTCATAGGCTATTACATGCCCATTTTGCATAAGCACACCTCCTAACCCTTCTCCAGAGGCATCGGTAATAACCTCAAATTGCCCTTCAAGATCAGGGACTTTTAGAATTGGTGTTGTTGTTAACTTTTCTTTTAATAAGTCGAATGCCTTTGGACATTCACCTGACCAAACAAACCGTTTTCCTTTTCTCAGTAAAGAAGTGATTGGGCTAGCAATACTTGAAAAATTTAGAACAAATTTCCTGTAATATCCGGCCAATCCCATAAAACTTCATACTTCTGAAACATTGGAAGGTACAGGCCATTCCATAATAGCCTTTATTTTAGCTGGGTCGATAGATATCCCTTCTGCTGATATAGTATGTCCCAAATACTGCACTTCTTCCTAAAAGAAAGTGCATTTCAAGAGTTTTGCATACAATTTGTGTTCTCTTAAACGTTGCAAAATAATTTGAAGATGTTGTCTATGCTCCTCATTTTTGGAATATATCAAAATATCATCTATGAAAACTAGGACAAATTTATCAAGGCAGTCTCTAAAAACACTATTCATGAGATTCATGAAAGCGCTTGGTGCATTAGTCAACCCAAATGGTAACACAGTAAACTCATAATGACCATATCTTGTTCTAAATGTAGTCTTGTGAATATCTTCATCTTTCAACCTCAACTAATGGTATCTAGATCTCAAATCTATCTTAGAAAATACTGTTGCACCACACATTTGGTCGAATAAATCATCAATACGTGGCAGTGGATACTTATTCTTTATCGTTGCCTTATTTAGCATCCGATAATCTATACACAGTCTAAGGGTTCCGTCCTTCTTCTTGATGAAAATAACCGAGGCTCCCCATGGTGATACACTTGGCCTAATTAGACCTTTAGTTAATAGCTCCTGCAGTTGACCCTTTAATTCCATAAGTTCTGTAGTGGTCATTTTGTACAGAGCTTTAGATACTGGCTCAGATCTTGGTTTAATATCTATGGCAAAGTCAAAGGTTCTTTTTGGAGGCAAGCCTTGTAGTTCCTCAGGAAATACATCTCTGAAATTGCGAAGATAAGGGTATTTTTCCTCAAAAGTTTGCTTCTCTAAAGCTTCCTCTAATAGGTCCATTTTGACTGCAAAAAGTTGACATCCCTTACACCTAGCCTGTTTTAATTGTTTTGATGAAATAGACCTGATCCTTATTTCCCTTTGAAAACCCTAAAAATTAACTTTGTTCCCTTTATCATCCAAATACTCAATTGTTTTATAAAAACAATCCACCTTGGCCCTATGTCTCCACAAATAATTCATTCCTAAAATGACGTCGTAGGACCCTAAAGGTGCTACATATAAATTTACCTCAGTGGATAAGTTTGAAATATCAATCTTAGCTTCGAACAAACATTGCTCTACCTGAGCCTTTGAGTGATTTGCATATTCAAATGTCCATGGTTTTGACATAAAACCAGCTCTTCTAGGAAATTTACTTTAAGACTCTAGATGACACAAAATTTTCTGTTGCACCAGTATCAATCAGAATAGAAACAGGGACTCCAAATAAAGTACATGTCATCTCAATGGGAGTAATCTGATAGTCAGCTTGTCGATTGTCAAGGGCGGTGTGAATCCTTTGTTGAAACGCTTTCTGTTGTGAAGGAAGTACCGTGTTCCTATGCTGTCCATTCTATTTTTTATTAGGACAACGGTTGGCATAATGATCTCCACCACATGAAAAACAACCTCCAATTGGTCTTCTCTTCTCGGATGGTCTACTCAAAGCATCATCGTTGCTCTTAAAATTGTCATTTTTCTTAAAGTCTTCATTTCTTCATTCAATACCAAATCCCCCTTTATTTTCTGATTTCCTTTATTGTACCTCATGTTTCCATATCCTTTATCACTCTTCCTTTTATATGTCTAATCATTGAAGTTCTTATCAAATCTCTTACGCTTCTTTTCACGATAAGCAGAAATGGATTTGATCTTCTGTTCCTGCTTAATTGCTTTCTCATACACCTGGTCCATTGTGTTTGGACCATGCACCTCCACCTCTCCGCCAATCTAAGGATTGAGCCCCATAATGAATTTTCTTATCTGAAATCTTTCATCCTTTTGATACTGAGGAACATACTTCAACAATCTAGTAAATTTTTCCGCATATTCAACCACGGACAAATCACCTTGCCTGAGATTTTGGAAATATGTTAGCTTTTGATCAAAGTAGAGCTGTGGTAACCACCTTTTTTGAAAAAGTTCCACAAATTCACTCCATGTCACCTTCAAGGGGCTTAAATCTAGTTCCATCTTTTTGTTCATCTACCAGGTGGATGCTTCTCCAAATAGCTGATATGCTCCCCACACTGCCTTTGTAATCTCAGAATAATTTCTGATTTCAAAGTACTTCTCCATTTTTGTTAGCCATGTTTCTGCTACATCACTAGTTTTCATTCCATCAAATTTGGGAGGAATAATCTTTTTCATATCCTTAGATAGTTCCAGTGCAAGTTTGTCTTTTGTCTCCCTCTGAGATTCACTATTCTCTTGATTCTGACTTGACGTGCCATGCTCTCATTGCTAACTTTTACTCACATTATTAGAATACTCATTTTCACCCTCCGTATTCTCAGTTTCATTCACTTTCTTTTCCAATTTGCCCAACCTTTCCTTAGTTTTGGTAAGCATATTAATAATTCTGTCCAATTTATCGGTGGCGTTAGCCTGAGAGTTGTGACCTTCCCGATCTTCTCTCTCATTAAACTCTGATTGATCCATGTTTATTTGTTTTCTCACCTACTTTTAGCAAGTACTAATTAGTTCTATGATTTATCATTTAGAATATTATCAAAACATATCAATTGCTCATAACCATAGTTATTCTCAAGCAAAATTTATCTTTATTATATTTTGCACAACAGTATGTACATTCTTTAAGGATAGACACATTTCATGTTTCACTCAGTATTTACAAGAGGGGTGTAACCTTCGGATTCATTGTCCGACACATATTCATGGGGTGTATAACCCTCAGATTCGCTATCGGATGATAGTACAATGATTGCAGCTCTAGGTGGTATACGAGAATCCCTACTGATCATTGGTACACTAATAGGGCAAGAATTGACCATAATTCGAGCTGCCATCGTAGATGTCTCTAGGAGTTCTCTTTTCATTCATTTGAGTCGTGACAGAGCATTGGCAAAAGTTTCCCTATCATCTAGCCAAATGTCATTTTCATCATTCATTTTCTCAATAGTCTTAATCATCTCAAGACATCTTTGCTTAGCTTGCAGGTAACATTCCTTACCAACGAACGACTTCCTTGAGATTTTCTTGAGACGTACCATCCTAGCATAGTAAATCAAATTATTAGCTACCTGCATAATGTTGATTCTTAATCAGATTAGTGGACTTATCAGCCCTAGTGTTGAACTTGGTTAGCTCTGATACCATATGTAACACCCAGTTTAGTTTTCACCCTAAAAACTAATTTTAACCAAAGGTAATATTTTTTTGTTAAAGTTTAAAAGTAGAAAATGATAAATTGTTTTTCATTTTAAAACCAAGAAGATCAATCATCGACCAAATAATAATCATGAAATTATAAGTTATACAAAGGGGTCTATCCATCTACAACATTAAACAATATGATGATTAAAGTTACTTAGAACATTTTCAAAATAGAAACTTACCAAGGTCACTGCATCTCGATTGTCGACCATCCAAATTCAAGTCTCGGCAAGCCTCTGGAATATAGAAGAGAAAGTATCTTCAAGGAGCTTAACCTCCAACCACAGACCGTCGGTCTCCCGCACTCCTTCCTACCTGGAAGTGGCCCTACCCTACTCAAAGAGGATAGACTTAGGATAACCAATGGTGTTAACCATTTGAGTACTGGTGTTGTGACCTACGTAACTTGTTATCATGCAATCCCCTAGATACCCCCTAGTCAAGCATGACCACTCCACAAGCTACGCCATCCAATCATGGTGAACTATCAATGCACTTGAGGCAGGTGCACTACCTTGGCCAAAGGATTTGAATATATTTAGCGTTGTGTCAACGCAAGTAAGTTCACCCACCCCAACTTGACTTGAATTAATCGCAATCCTACAGTTACCTGTGTATAAGTATAATATAACAACCACGATAACCTCTTGGTGTTTCAACTCATCATGCTTTAACACATGGCAGTTAGGGTTACTTCCCTCTTTTTAGCTCTTGGATACATTTTCGTCCATATGTTAAAGAAATGGGATTCTAGCTTACCGGTTAATCGGTTAATGCTAAAAGTTTATCAGTTGATCTTTAAGTTCGTCCACTGCTTTAAATTATCCAGTCAAGAGAGGACACTAAACTTAAAAAAATAATTTCGGAAGGGGTTTAACAATAAACCAATTATAGAATTCACATAATCAAAGACCCAAAGTTAAAGTTTAGATACTCTTACGAGTCTTCTTTGACCTTTCGAATCCGCGACGTAGCTTAATCATCAAATGCATGCAAGTTTAAACTAAACACTTAACTATAGACTCATTGTGCCTGCTCTATAAACTTCATTACCTAACATGTTTGACAGTTTTAGACCAATTGCGATTCTATACCCTCTTTCAAAGACACAACAGTTTGAATGTTTTTAAAGCAGAAAGAATTATATACAATATATAAATGGTCTATAACTAGATATCTTTCACAGCAAAAAAAAGTATAACTCTATGTTCGACCAGCTAACATAAATTCATAACTTGTAGAAGATTGAGTAGTTACACAAACCACGACATACATTCCACACCATTGTTTCCCCATTTTATCGATGGGATGGCACATCTTCAAGTCTTTTATTAAACTAGTTGTTTTTGGATATGACAAGACCAACTGTAAATAGTCGGCGGACCAACTAATGACGCTTCCAATGTCGACCAAGATTAGACTACTGCGGCTTAGGATATCTTTATAGCTAGCAATCAACCAAAACTCAGTCTACCATGTGCTCTCCACATATCCATATATTTCTAAAGTTAAACGAATACGACTACACAATTTAAATCAACCATCAAAAGATGCTTCAAGGAACAAGTATGATACAACTGTTAAGGTTAAGATAGCGATGTTGTTCAAGGAACAAAAAGCATTGTTTTCATTTTAAAAGAAGTATAAACACATAGGTCTTAAAGTTGGTAACCAGTCCACATATTACATCATCAATAAAACACTAAGTTCCTTCGTATTACAAAATGGAGCCATTCCTATAGAGACATATCAGTTTAACCATGATAGCATAGAAGAGAGATGAGATGTGTCATGCCCACATTTCCCATGTGGTCACGACACGCATCACACATGTCATGTCCACATTTGTCATGTGGTCATGACATAAAATATCAAAAAAAATTCCACTCTTCCCTAGAAACCCCCTCGCATGCATAAGCATGCTCGGTGGCGTTACGCATAAGGCGTAAACATGATAGTGGAATGCAGAGTAACGAGTTCACGTGTGCATACCAAACTCGCAACGAAGGCCAAGGGGGTCAAAACGACGCGGTTAATGTCACCAAAGGGGTTAAATTCCACTAACCTAGCTAAACCCTAAATTTCAAAAAAATCCAGCGGCATAATGCCTCACGGGCGTGATTAGGGTTTATTATAATTAAACTAATTTTAATGGAAAGGTTTACTGGTTTGGGTTATATTACCTACGTCTCACTAGTTGAATTGGTAGATCAGTTGATTAAGTTAATTGAACATTTTTCAACAAAGTCTAATCAATTTGTTCTCCTTCACGTTTTCTATAATTAAAAACATTTTTCAACAAAGCTCGATCAATTTGTTCTCCTTCACGTTTTCTAAAATTATAACATTTTTCAACAAAGCTCGATCAATCCGTTCTCCTTCACGTTTTCTATAATTAAAACATTTTTCAACAAAGCTGGATCAATTTGTTCTCCTTCACGTTTTCGATCAATCAGAGTTATCTCTACATCATTTACATTTTCCCTAATTTCTTGGTAGATCAAATCTCGTAAACAGTTTTTACTAACTTCGTTTTAAAAGTTTACTAAGTTCCTGAGTTGGATTTAATACAACGTTTAATTTAAATTCGTTAATTAAATTGCTCCAAAAATGATTAAAGGAATATTAAATTTTAATCAATAACGTTGTGGTTTAAAATCGTCCTCGTCGAGTTAAATTTTATGATCTAAGATTTAACCTGATTGTTTAAAATAAATCCTCTCAATATTTAAATTGTATAAATTTGGTTGAATCAAATAAATCCCTCCATCGTGATCTAATCCATTATTTAACACCCACTAACAAATAAAAATAAAATTTCAACAAGAATATAGTTTTACCCATTAAATTTAATCACAATACTCCATTTTGAAAATAAAATTTTAAAACAAAAGGAGGAAAATAGTAAAGAGAATGGGAAAAGAATATAAGACAATTTTAAAATACAATCCCTAAAATTCCTCTCTATTAAAATATTAATTTCCTTATGAGTAAAAAAAACCTAACCCTATTCTTCTCCTTTCTCATTTTCTCCTCTTTGTTTTCTCTTCTTTTTTTATCTCCTTATCTCATTTTGCCTTTGTTTCTTTTGTTTGTGTTGCAGGTTGAGTTGGAGGCCATATATGAAATGCATATAATGACATATATATATAAGGAAAACCCTAAGGGTTTTTTTTACAGTGGAAGGGTTGTTTGGAGACCAGTGGTGGCGGACTAGCGGAAGGCAGCACTGTGGAGAGGAGAGACCGCAGTGTGGTGGAGAAAGGGCCAATAGATCTAAGGAGGGGACGGTGGTGAGAAAACCGCAGAGAGGGAACTAAGGCCACAGAGGAGGGAGCCACGGTGGGAGGGGCGGAGACCATAGGGCGGTAGAGTCTGGCGACGGCGGTAGTTCGCGTGGAGTTCCACGAGGGTGTAGAGAGTAGGGGGATGTGGGTGTATGGAGAGGGGGTGGAGCCCCCTCCCCACATTCCCACTACAATACATACGGCAACGGTGGGGGGGTTCAAACACCCCCTACCACATGTAACCTTATTTCATATTAAAGAACTCTGCGATCTGTTAAAAATACAGTCGCTTCTCTGAACAATGTTCATTAAATGGTTTTTAAATATATATATATATATATACATACACACAATTTTCACAATTAGAGTTTGTTTAACAATAAAATAAAACTATATATATATAAATACTATTGTATATATATAATTCAATCTTTAAGTTTTGTGGACAGCTTAATAAATTCAGTTTTTTTTTTTATAAATACATATATATATAAAATACATTCATTCACCTACACATAATATATATAATTTATATATATCTATATAATTAATATTTTCAACTATAATCTTTTTCTTCTACACTTACAAATTTATTTTTAAACAAATAAACAAAGATATATATCTATTTTTTTTAATCAAATTTCTATAAGGCAAGGAATTCATTTTTTTATCAAAATATATTCATTGTATTCCCAATATGTTCATTTTTAAAGAAAAGAAATAAATACAATTAAGTAAATACTTCTATTACTTAACATCAATTAATTTTCTCTCTTCATAATAACAAAATACAAATTTTTTGTTTATCTCAAAATTAGAACCACAACTTTGCTATTTGATATATTTAAAATTTATATACAAATGAATTAACTTTTAAAACAAATTTTCTTCCTTCAACTTTTCTTGAATGATAAGAATTAAATCAACAAATTTTAACTTTCTATTACAAATGAAAATAGCTTACACACAACATAAGAAAATACACTTTTACAACAAGAGAGATGACAATGTCCTCCTCTTTGAAAACCAACAAATGATACAATCTCCTAAGTAGGCCTAGCTCTCTCTCAAGAGTAAAGGAAAATAAAATATCAACTCCAAGAACAAGGTGTTTTCTCCAACTTCACAACTTAGCTCTAATGAACCTGCATATCACAACGACGGGAAAGAAGCCACACATCTTGCTCTCCTCCCTACCATAGACCCGCAAGAGGGTCACCCTCGAGCTAGGGAGGTCATCCACACACTAGGGAACTCATTCCACATCATAACAAGGCATTCAAACAACCAAACACAATTTTACACCCATGGATAACACAACACAAGAACTCAACCAGGATGAGTTCAAAGAGGTAGGGAAGTGGACTCACTCAACTCAAGAGTGCCACTCCTACAAATATCCCAAAACAAATACCTCATAAGGCCTCTATCTAACACATTTAAACACAATTTCCACATAGCTTCCATTTTGGCTCTCAAGCCATTTCACATATTGCTCAAAATCTCATATTTCCCTCAAGGCTACAACAACACAAAATCAAGGAAATGACCCTGAGGAGGTTCACTCCTCCCCCACCCCACACTTGTTGAGCATCTTCTCCCAAGTGGGAGAGGCTCTTACAGCACCCTTACAATTTTCCCCACAATAACAAATAAAAACTCAAACAATAGAGCTCACACATAGCATCACACAAGCAAATAAAAATACATAAGGGAAGGCCTTAGCCTTGAACTAACCTTAAAAAGCCCAAATTGCTAGATGGTTGATGTAGAGCTTCTCCAAATCCTCCTCCAACATAAGCCACAAAACTCTCTCTAACGTTTTCCCCAAAGTAAATTCCAAACAATAAAAATTTTCAAAAATTTAACAACCCATAACCTTCTCCAAGTGGGATTAAAATAAGCTCTACCCATGACTTTTGAGGAATGGGGAGGTAACATTTGTCACCTCCTCACTCTTCCTCCCCACTACAAGCAAGACCCATGGGATGGGTGATGACACATGTCACTCACCCATCCCCAAGTCTCTCTCTCCCCTCCACTTGTCCTCTCTCAAACATGTGGGAGAGAAAAGTGGAGCTTAAGAGGGAATGCGTGACACATATGTCCCATTCCTTTCCTCCCAAGAGGGACCACACAACTCCAAGGTACCCTCACTAATTGTGAGAGAGACTTGGAGTAAAGTCCTCCACAATTGGGGGGTCTTGGAGACATCCCCAACCTAGGGAAGTGGTAAGGATAGGGTTGAGTGTTTGACTCACTCATCCTCTCCCTCCCATGCCTCCAATTTCGTCACTTAACTTCAAGGTGAAGTTAAGGTGACCAAATGGAGGTTTACCAAGGGTTACCTAAGTCAAAAAGGTCCCTAGACCCAAGGGTTACAACCCAACGTCAAGTTTAGCTCATTTTGAGCACCAAGGGTTGAGTTAAAGCACTTGAAAAAGGGTCTCAAAATTTAAAATTTTAAAAATGAAATTCAAAGACAAAATTCTTACAACACCAATTAGAATTCAAAATAAAAGAATGGTAGACTTAGCTCGACTAACAACAGGCAATCAACATTACAAAATTTCATCATGCACAAAGTTGATCTTGGTTCCTCGTGGAACTAGATCGGCTTCACAATGGATAACAACATCGTGTGTGAAATGATCTCCAATTTCTATGGCTTATTAGAAATACCTACGCACTTAATTGCAAAGTTAATTCCACATACATATATAATAGCCGAAGAAAATTAAAACATACACTTGGATAAAATATCACAAGTTCACATAAGCATCAAGGAAGTCACATTACAATTTAGATTCTAAATTCTGCATTTTAAACATCCATTCCCAAGATTGAATCACATAACAATTTTCTATCTAACATCACCCAATTAGTTTTCCCATAACATCATAATATAAACCATCTATCTAACATCATCAGTAAAGCAATATCTAGGTCTAAACACATCGTAAACATACTAAGCATAACAATCCACATACAGCATAAAGTCTAATAGTTCAAGAATTCAGGATCAACAGTCCCACAAGTCTAAATGTATCATCAACAGTAAAATAAATAGTCAAATGCAAGGGAATGAAAAAGTAGGCCTCACAAGATGGAACCTGAAGATAATCTTGGGTGACTATTTAAAAACTAATCCAAAGACTCATTCTTTTCACACCTGATCACATACTCTTCACGCTCAGCCTCCTCTCAGCTTCTTTTTCCCCGTTCTCTATCTAAAAATCATCTCCCTTCTTGCTCTATATCCCGTTCTCTCAAGAAGAAAAACTAATTTTCTACTCCCTGAACAACGCCCTATCAACTTGGTAACTACCCTGCATGGCTAACCATCTGCCTCCTTTCCGTGACCACTACACAGAAATGGTTTGGTTTCCACTAACTTCACAGCTAATCTGTAAGGTGGAGCTTAACAATATGCGAGGTGGCGGTTTCAGTCTGGACATGACACCACACTACTCGTAACATATTTTGAGTTTAAATCAAATGCATGTCTTGAAATAATGGTTGAGCTGACAACCAATCAATAAAGTTTGAAGCTCAAGAATAAATAGAATGTTTTGGAATAAAAGACATCATAATAATGACTTGAGTGAACCCTTCGAGCTACTACCCAATTATTAACATCATAAAAGAATAAAAGAATTACCCCATAATGACTATTTAAATATAACTAAATATGATTTTGTAAATTACCATTACAATATGACCAATGGTATTACACTCGACGGTCTCAAAGATTTAAAACTTTATTTAACCTTTTATTATACGATAATAGCCCATAATAGAAACAATTCTACATCCGTTGAATTCTGCAAGTAAACGTTTACATCATACGCTCGTAGAGCTTTATGACGATGATGACGATTGGAGCATAAACACAATATAAGGTTTGGGGTCAACTTTACACACAACTTTCAACTTTTACGCTGAACCACTAAACAAGACATGACATACAACTCATTCTCAAGTGTATACATTTATATATATATATAAATATATCAGTCGTCCATATTTGACGACATGATTCAGAGTATTACGACACAGATGTTGATTTCCCATACTCATTACGAAAACTACAAAAGGAAGAAATACCTATTCTTAAAAATCTTGACATTCTCATCCAAAATTGACTTTACCCGAAATCAATACTTATCTCTAGGCAACTAGGTTTATCTACCTGATGTTCATTTTCAATGGCAAGCACCCTTGGGTTATTCCAGAGTCTATTCTTTCTTTCTCGAAGATACTTTCTCTTCTTCTTTCTTCTTGGCGAACATGTTCCATCTATTCCTATCATTAACAATCTCACATACAATTTGTGGTCAGAGTACCAATGTTTTGATCAAAACACATTTACATCAAATCATTTCATTTTCATATCGAAAAGACATTTTAATTCATAACATCAAATTGATCATAATCAAGTAAAAATCCATGATTTTATAAAATTAACCTTTTCTAATCATATCATCATTTTCTATGATGTTAAAACATATCCACATGACTGTACTATTTAAGAAAACATAAATAGTAATACTGAATCCAAAAAGGGGATGTAACAATCCCCCTACTTTTGCCAGGACTACAGAGGGAGCCGAAGCTGAGGCTTGGCTCATCAGTCTAGATAGATGCTTCGTGTTGCATCCTTACGAGGGCAACACGAAGGCACATGTCGTTGTCCACCTGTTGCAAGATGCAACAGCTACTTGGTGGCACACTAAGGAGTGCAAGCGCCATCTATCATTGGACACACTCACTTGGGAGACTTTCATTGAGCACTTCAATGCGCAGTATTTATCTAATCACTACAGACAGCGTCGCATAGATGATTTTCATGACCTTCAACAAAGAGGGCTTACTGTTGCTCAGTATGAGGGCAGATTCACTGAGTTATCTTGATTTACAGAGTAGCTCCATGATGAGAAACTCCTACTTCATAAGTTTATCAGAGGATTGAACCATAGCATAGCAAGGCATGTATGCATGGCAGACCCCCAGACATTGAGTGATGCTGCCGAAAAGGCATACATAGCTAAGGAGATATAGGGACGAGTGCAGGGTTCACGCCCCAAGTTTTAGGATCATGGGCAGCAATAGCATCAGCAAAGTTAACGCAGACCACCACTACCACCACAGAGAGGAGGATTTAGTTCTCCATCATTACCTCCTAGACCTCCATAGCAGCAGTAGCAGAATCAGCAAAGAGCACAGGGAGGGCAGAATCAAGTTTGGCAGCAATAGGGCCCGCGTAGAGATCAGAGGCAGCAGGGACCACCTGCGAGGCCCGCAAAGTCACAACAATCATACAGGGGTTCACAGGGGTCCACAGGTAGATCTGGACAGCAGCAGTCGGGTAGGACTCAGATTAGACAGGTACAAGCTCGAGGCCCATGCTATGTGTGTGGTGGAGCGGTACATCTAGCCAGAGAGTGCCCACAGGGCTTTATGGTAGGGGGACAGCCCCGTTTAGGAGGGTCAGAGCAGACTGTAGGAGATGTGGGCAAGTCCCACCACATGTTTGCAGTGATTGATAACCGCAGGGCTAATTTTTTAAACATCAGTGATTGAGACATCAGGTATGATCAGGGGTACCCCCATTTCTATTCTTTTTTACTCTGAAGCTACTGATTCCTTTCTATCTACATCATTAGTGGAGCATTGCAAGTTGGTGGCTTCTAGGTAGGACACTAGGTGGGAGGTTGAGTTGGCCACTAGGGCCAAGATGTCAGTAGATGCCTTGGTTCAAAATTGTGAGATCTCTTTGGGGTCCTTCACTACATCTTGGTGCAGGAGCACCCGCACATGATCAGGATATAGGTCCGCATGATGACATACATGATCAAGATATAGGATAGTTATCAGCATGATGACAGGATAGTCTATTTTTAGTATGTTTGACTTTGTCATGTAATAAGGTCCATTGGACCGATGCTATGTATTAGCTCAGCATAGGAGTATGTGTAGGCAGTTAGAGATCGAGATAAGATTGTCTGAGTTGTCCTCTCTCCCAGCCGCTTGGAAGCTCCCAGCCGCTGGGAAGTGAAGTTGGTAGTACTCGAAGGATTTGTTATATATACCTTCGATCTGTTAGGATTTGGACAGAGTTGAGATTGATGTTGATAGTTCATCTTGATGTTAGATGTGTTGTGTTGAGCTGAGATTCAGGAGGGCAGTTCAGTCATTGTGAAGCTGTATTCAGGACTTTTGAATTTCAACTGAATAAGATCTCATCTTTTGCAGTATCTGGTTGTATCAGTTGTATCTGTTTTGATTTCATTTCCGTTTTGTAAGTTAATGGGCACTTTCAACCCTTCCACCGGTTGATCCTGCAAATCGGTGGAATGGTCCTGTATCATAGCTTAGGTTGCATTTGTGTTTTCTGTTTATGCATTGCATTGTTCAGGAGATCTGTTAGGAGCATGCTGTAAATCAGCCTAGCATCCTCATGTGCTAGGTCTAGAAGATAAGTTGTTAGATTTTGGTTTAAAGGTGATCCGGCCCGGTCGTCACATGATCTTTGTGAAATAGAGCAGTTCGGGGTGCTTACATGCAGTGGAAGGATACACAGGAGTCTGCATGTGCGTTTCCAGTCGAAGCAAGCCGCATCGTCATCTGCGAGTGCATCGCCATCAGGATCGGGTCATGAAGTTGTTGAAGTTTGCATGTTGTATGTGCATCATGATGTTTTGAGTTGGATATATACTCAGTGTATATATCGCAGTCAGGATCATCTCTCGGGGAAGTTCATCATCCGCATATCGCTAACGGATGCGGGTGTGAAAGTTAAGTTTTTTTGGCTAAGTGTTGAAGAGTTCATCAGGATGATGTGTGACGTCATCGTCATCAGGATATGACGTCATCGTCATCAGAATATTAAGAAATCCCTCAATGCGAGTTTATCATGTTGTCACTAAGTGGTAAGGTATCGGCGTAGGCAGAAAGTTGTATTAGCATCATCAGGAGGTTTCGAAGAACCGGATAAATAATATCATGATGTTGTTGCTTGTATCGTCGGGCAGTGGAGCGTCGAAGGCAAGTTGTTGAAGTGCAACGTCATCAGGATATTGGGAACAACCGGATATTTGGATATCCTGCTGACGAAGGTGTCGAATATCATAATGATGCCGCTTGTATTTGGCACCCGATGAACAGTGCAACCGGAGGATGTTTGCGCCCGTTGATTATCATGATGATGATGATAGGCGACAAACGGAGGAGGTAAATAGTAGTCGACAGGAGGATATTTGCGATCATCCGAAATATGATGATGCTGTTGAAATGTGATGATGCTGTTGGTGTTGTTAGGAAATATGATGATGATGTTCAGCCGATAGAGAATTTTATCATGCTGTTTGTATTTGTGGCTACTCCTTCCTGTTAGTTAGCCTCCGTTGCGTTCCACTCTGCATCATAGTGGTATCAGAGCGAAGGTTTAGGATCTTTTGGAAAAAATAGGCAGGATGTCAGACGGAGAAGGAACATCTGAGGTTCCAACAAAAATGACCAACGCTGAGTTGGCAGTTCTGGTGAAGAAACAGATTGCGGAAAGTAAGGCCGTGAAGGCTCAGAATCAGGAGTTGAAAGATGAGTTAGCAAAGTTGAGGAGCAGAGTAGGTTCTAGTAGAGAAGATGATAGGGAAGAAGAGGATATCCCTAATTGGAGCGAGGAGGTCGTTCCTGCAGACCAGAGGCCACTGTTGAACGCCCTCAAGGCCATGGAGAGGAGAACCATGGATGTGAAGCTGGATTTGCCAGTGTTTACAGGTAAAATGGACCCTGATTCAGTAATGGAATGGATAGATTGTCTGAACAATTTCTTTGTAACAGAGGAGATACCAGAACAACAGAGAGTGAAGATAGCACAGTCAAAGATGAAAGAAGCTGCCTTGACATGGTGGAACTTTGTTCAGGATGATAGAGTACAGGAGGGAAAACGTAGAGTTGCCACATGGAAGAAGATGATGGAATTGGTAAAGGAGGCTTATATTCCTTTGGATTACAGTATCCAGTTACACAAGAGGAAGCAGAACCTGAAGCAGAAGGAGCTAGATGTCAGCTCATATACAGAAGAGTTCATGAAACTCTGTATGAAGACAAAGGTGAAAGAAAGTGAAGAAGAAAAGGTAGCCAGATACCTTAATGGACTGAGGTTTAATATTCAGGAAGATCTGAGTTTGCATAACCCAGATACAGTGCAGAAAAGTTTTCAGTTGGCATTGAAAGTGGAAGAAAAGCTGAAGAGAAAACAAGATCAAAACAATAGAGGAAGAGGAAGACAACAAAGAGGTGGAAGAAGTCCTTTCAGGGGCAGAGGACATGGACAGGGATATCAAGGAGAGTCCAGTCAGGACAATAGCAAGGGCAACAATAGTCAGAATCAGAGAGAGAATTACAGTCAGCAAGGAAATTTCAGAGGTAGAAGACCCTTCAAAGGAAGATCCCAGGGCAGAGGATCCATCAGATGCTACAACTGTAACAAAGAAGGCCATATAGCCAGCAGATGTCCAGACAAGGCCACAAGCTCAGCAGGAGAAAGGAGGACAAATCTGGTCAATGAACCTGATAATCAAAGCAGGACAAGCTCTAATGAATTTCAGAGTGTGAATGGTCCTGAGAATTTTGGATATCCAGAAAGTGGAGAGTCCCTGATGATGAGAAGAACAGTGACTACCATGAAGGTACCTGATAAAGAAGCCCCTCAGAGAAAGTCCCTTTTCAGAACCACTTGCAAAGCAGGAGGTAAGGCTTGTAAAGTTTTGATTGATTCTGGTTCTACTGAGAACTTTGTGTCTGAAGAGATGGTGGTGAAGCTGAAGCTTAGGAGATTGCCTCATCCATCTCCATATAAAGTCTCATGGCTTACTCAAGGACAGCAGACAACTGTAGAAGAGCAGGCTTGGGTAGAATTCCAGATTGGTGGATATAAGGATAAGTTGTTGTTTGATATCACCAAGATGGATGCTTGCAACCTTTTGTTTGGTAGACCATGGCAATATGATCTGAAGGCACAGCATGATGGTGTTAAAAACACCTATAAAATCACTAAAGATGGTATAGATGTAACGTTATTCCCATTGAAGGAGAAAGAGGAGAAGTCTAAAGGCAAAGAAGTGAAGGTCATGCTGATGGAAGGCAAACAGTTCATGAAAGAAGTAGCAGCAGAAGGTGCAGTTGCATATGCCCTAATCCCATGTCTGAGTGTGAATAAGAAACAACAGCAAGAAGCCAAGAAAGAGAAGAAGCCAAGGTTGATAGACCCAGCTGTCCAAGAGTTATTGGATAAGTACAAAGGTGTTATCTCAGAGGGAATGCCAAGATCCCTACCACCTGTCAGAGATATCAGTCATTGCATAGACTTGATTCCAGGGTCTACACTTCCAAATAAAGCAGCTTATAAGCTTACCCCAGAACAGAATGCAGAAGTAGTCAGGCAGATTGAAGAATTGATGAATTCAGGTCTGATTGGAAAGATTTTGAGCCCATGTGCAGTACCAGCTGTACTAGCACCTAAGAAGGAAGGCACTTGGAGGCTTTGTACCGATTCCAGAGCCATCAACAAGATCACAATCAGGTATAGGTTTCCAATCCCCAGAATTGAGGATTTACTTGATTGTTTGGGAAATGCTAAGTACTTTACCAAAATAGATTTGAAGAGTGGGTACCATCAGATCAGGATTAGACCAGGTGATGAGTGGAAGACAGCATTCAAAACAAATGAAGGTTTGTATGAATGGAAAGTTATGCCATTTGGTTTGTCTAATGCCCCTAGTACTTTCATGAGACTGATGAATGAGGTTCTGAAGGAATTCATTGGTAAGTTTGTCATAGTCTATTTAGATGACATTCTGATTTTCAGTAACACCAAAGAGGAACATCTCAGGCATATAGATCTAGTTCTCAAGAGGTTACAGGAAGAGAAGCTGATGATAAACTTGGACAAGTGTATGTTCATGAAACAGGAGATCACATATTTAGGTTTTGTCATTTCACAAGGAAAGCTGCAGATGGATAAGGAGAAGGTGAGTGCCATATTGAATTGGCCAACTCCACAGACCATGAATGAAGTCAGAAGTTTCCATGGGTTAGCAACCTTCTACAGAAAGTTCATCAGAGGGTTCAGTCATATTTGTGCACCCATGTTGGGTACCATAAAAGGAGGACAGAAGTGCAGGTTTGTTTGGACTCAAGGAGCAGATGATTCCTTTGAGGCATTAAAGAGGAAGGTGGCACAGCAGCCAGTCCTTGCACTTCCAGATTTCAATAAGATCTTTCAGGTAGAGTGTGATGCCAGTCACATGGCCATTGGAGCTGTACTCAGTCAAGAGGGTAGACCAATTGCATTTTTCAGTGAAAAGCTCAATGATGCTAAGAAAAGGTATTCATCATATGATCTGGAAATGTATGCTTTAGTTCAGTCCCTAAAGAAATGGAGGCATTACCTGTTGCCAAAGGAGTTCATAGTCTTCACAGACAACCAGGCTTTGAGCTTCATCAACAGTCAGGAGAAGCTGAACCACAGACATATGAAGTGGGTAGAAACCCTATAGGCTTTCACTTTTACCCTGAAGCATAAGAAAGGGGTTAAAAACAAAGTTGCAGATGCTTTGAGCAGAAGAGTTCTCACAGTAAATCAGATTCAGTTAGAGAGTGTTGGTATTGATTCACTCAAGACCATGTATGAGTCTGATGCGGATTTTGGAGAAATATATCAGGTCTGTACTTCTTTTGGGGAGAAATACCATGCTGAGTTCTCCGACTTTCTGATCCAAGATGGATTGTTGTTCAAGGGTGGACAGTTGTGTATTCCAAGGTGTTCTATGAGGTTGAATATAATCAAGGAGAAACATTGTGGAGCAATGGCAGGTCATTTTGGTCTAGACAAGACCCTTGATCTGGTCAGGAGGCATTATTTCTGGCCTAAGTTACAGTCAGATGTCAGGAAATTTGTAGAAACCTGTGTAATTTGTCAGAAGGCTAAAGGCAGGTCCACTAATGCAGGGTTATATCAGCCCTTACCCATTCCCTCCAGACCATGGGAAAGTATCAGTATGGATTTTGTTTTAGGTTTACCAAGGACCAGGAGAGGCTTTGACAGTGTCTTTGTTGTAGTGGATCGATTCAGTAAGATGGCACATTTCTTGCCATGCAAAACCACTGCTGATGCCTCATATATTGCAGATTTATTCTTCAGGGAAATTGTCAGAATTCATGGGTTGCCTTTAAGCATAGTTTCAGACAGGGATGTGAAGTTTGTGGGTCACTTCTGGAGAACCCTTTGGAGGAAACTGGGAACCAATTTATCTTTTTCCTCTGCATATCATCCTCAAACGGATGGACAAACTGAGGTAGTGAACCGTTCCTTGGGGAATCTACTTAGATGCTTGACAAAACAGCATGGAGAGAAGTGGGACAATATTCTGTCTCAAGCTGAGTTTTCATACAATGATACTGTCAACAGGAGCACAGGAAAATCGCCTTTTCAGGTAGTGTATGGAATGCATCCCAGAGGTATTTTGGAGTTGCGAGATCTACCTACAGCAGATCCTGTTAGTGCAGATGGAGAAGCTTTTGCTGAAGCAATCAAAGAAGTTCATGATCAGGTTAAGACCCAACTCCAGCAAACTACCTTGAAATATAAGGAGTATGCTGACAAGAAGAAGAAGGATGTTCAATTTGCTGTTGGAGATTTGGTTTGGGTTCACTTGAAGAAAGACAGGCTTCCTAAAGGGAAGTATACTAAGCTCATGCAAAAGAAAGTTGGACCATGTCAGATTTTGCAAAAGCATGGACAGAATGCTTATAAAATCCAACTCCCACCTGATCTCGGTTTATCTCCTATCTTCAATGTATGTGATTTAACTCCATACAAGGCTAATCCAGATGCAGATCAGGATATCCTACAGGATACAGTTGCTGAAGACATTCCTCAACATGATCCTCCACAGATACAGCAGATTTTGGACACTCGCGTGGTCAAACAGACCAGGAACAAGAAGTACTTGGAGTACCTCGTCTCTTGGAAGGGACAGCCGAACTCTGAAGCAGTATGGATGACTGCAGAACAGATACAGAAACATGGTGCTGACCTTGATACTCTCATCTCAAGTGGACTTGAGATTTCTTCTTTTGGGGAGTATGGTGCAGGAGCACCCGCACATGATCAGGATATAGGTCCGCATGATGACATACATGATCAGGATATAGGATAGTTATCAGCATGATGACAGGATAGTCTATTTTTAGTATGTTTGACTTTGTCATGTAATAAGGTCCATTGGACCGATGCTATGTATTAGCTCAGCATAGGAGTATGTGTAGGCAGTTAGAGATCGAGATAAGATTGTCTGAGTTGTCCTCTCTCCCAGCCGCTTGGAAGCTCCCAGCCGCTGGGAAGTGAAGTTGGTAGTACTCGAAGGATTTGTTATATATACCTTCGATCTGTTAGGATTTGGACAGAGTTGATATTGATGTTGATAGTTCATCTTGATGTTAGATGTGTTGTGTTGAGCTGAGATTCAGGAGGGCAGTTCAGTCATTGTGAAGCTGTATTCAGGACTTTTGAATTTCAACTGAATAAGATCTCATCTTTTGCAGTATCTGGTTGTATCAGTTGTATCTGTTTTGATTTCATTTCCGTTTTGTAAGTTAATGGGCACTTTCAACCCTTCCACCGGTTGATCCTGCAAATCGGTGGAATGGTCCTGTATCATAGCTTAGGTTGCATTTGTGTTTTCTGTTTATGCATTGCATTGTTCAGGAGATCTGTTAGGAGCATGCTGTAAATCAGCCTAGCATCCTCATGTGCTAGGTCTAGAAGATAAGTTGTTAGATTTTGGTTTGAAGGTGATCCGGCCCGGTCGTCACATGATCTTTGTGAAATAGAGCAGTTCGGGGTGCTTACATGCAGTGGAAGGATACACAGGAGTCTGCATGTGCGTTTCCAGTCGAAGCAAGCCGCATCGTCATCTGCGAGTGCATCGCCATCAGGATCGGGTCATGAAGTTGTTGAAGTTTGCATGTTGTAAGTGCATCATGATGTTTTGAGTTGGATATATACTCAGTGTATATATCGCAGTCAGGATCATCTCTCGGGGAAGTTCATCATCCGCATATCGCTAACGGATGCGGGTGTGAAAGTTAAGTTTTTTTGGCTAAGTGTTGAAGAGTTCATCAGGATGATGTGTGACGTCATCGTCATCAGGATATGACGTCATCGTCATCAGAATATTAAGAAATTCCTCAATGCGAGTTTATCATGTTGTCACTAAGTGGTAAGGTATCGGCGTAGGCAGAAAGTTGTATTAGCATCATCAGGAGGTTTCGAAGAACCGGATAAATAATATCATGATGCTGTTGCTTGTATCGTCGGGCAGTGGAGCGTCGAAGGCAAGTTGTTGAAGTGCAACGTCATCAGGATATTGGGAACAACCGGATATTTGGATATCCTGCTGACGAAGGTGTCGAATATCATGATGATGCCGCTTGTATTTGGCACCCGATGAACAGTGCAACCGGAGGATGTTTGCGCCCGTTGATTATCATGATGATGATGATAGGCGACAAACGGAGGAGGCAAATAGTAGTCGACAGGAGGATATTTGCGATCATCCGAAATATGATGATGCTGTTGAAATGTGATGATGCTGTTGGTGTTGTTAGGAAATATGATGATGATGTTCAACCGATAGAGAATTTTATCATGCTGTTTGTATTTGTGGCTACTCCTTCCTGTTAGTTAGCCTCCGTTGCGTTCCACTCTGCATCACATCTTGTGACCTTAAAGTTATGCCATTAGGATCCTACGATGTGGTTTTGGGTATGGACGGGCTTGCGGCTCATAGAGCCAAGCTAGATTGTCGCCGAAAGGTGATTAGCTGCTTAGACAATCATGGTACACTAGTTGAGATAGTGGGCATTCAGAAGCCCACAACAGTTCGTATGATATCTGCTCAGCAGCTTAAGCACTGTATGTGAAAGGGATGTCAGATGTTCACTATTACAGTTAGTGACAGATCAGAGGACGAGCCTAAGGCATCATTAGATGACCATCCCATCTTAAGAGAGTTTGCTGACATGTTTCCATCAGAGTTACCAGGGATGCCACCCCGTCGTGAGGTTGACTTTCATATTGATTTAGTGCCGGGTGTCGATCTAGTGTCTCGTGCATCCTACAGGATGACCACTCATGAGTTTATAGAGCTCAAGTTGCAGCTTGAGGATTTGCTCAAGAAGGGACACATCCAACTGAGCGTTTCACCTTGGGGCACTCCAGTCATCTTCGTGAAGAAGAAGGATGGGTCACTTCAGTCATGCATGGATTATAGGCAGTTGAATAAGGTGACAGTGAAGAACTGTTCCCCTCTACCTAGGATTGATGATCTCTTTGACCAAATGCAAGGAGTCAGGGTGTTCTCTAAGATTGACCTGAAGTCTGGTTACCATCAGTTACGTATCACAAAGGCAGATATTCATAAGACCACTTTTCAGACTCGATACGGCCACTATGAGTTCACTGTGGTCCCCTTTGGTTTGATGAATGCCCCTATAGTGTTCATGAGTCTCATGAACGGGGTGTTCCATACCTACTTGGATCAATTCGTGATTATTTTCTTGATGACATATTGATCTATTCGCAGACTGAAGAGGAGCATGAGGAGCACCTACGTCAAGTTTTGTAGTGCTTGAGAGAGCAGCAGCTTTATGGCAACTTGGCGAAGTGTGCCTTTTTCAGGATAGAGGTGTAGTACTTGGGGCACATCCTATCTGGTGATGGCATCTCCGTAGATCCATCGAAGATCAAAGTTATCAAAGATTGGCCGGCACCCACCAGTGTGACAGAGGTCAGGAGTTTCATGGGATTAGCCAGTTACTACTGCAGATTTGTAGAGGGCTTTTTTAGGATAGTGCACCCCATCACTTCCCTTCAATGGAAAGGGAAGAGTTTCACTTAGACTGAGCAGTGCGAGAGGGCCTTTGGGGTCCTCAAGGAGCATCTTATCAGCGTACCCATCTTAGCGGTTCCTGATCCTGCAGAGGATTTTGTAGTTTGTACAAATGCTTCACTTGAGGGTTTGGGAGCTGTGCTTATGCAGGGTGGTAGAGCGATTGCATGAGTCACGTAAGCTCAAGACACATGACCTAAACTACCCTACTCACGATTTAGAGCTCGTTGTAGTATCCTCACTAGATATATGCTAAAACACAGATCAACACTTGCAATTGATTTACAAACTTAGTTTGCTGATCACCAACAGGTTGTAGATATATAGAATGATTCAAATTAAAGATTTGAATGATTTTCTTATTGCAATCACAAAATTCTCAGTTCAATCTCACATACCAGTTCAATGCAAATATACAAAGCAAATATAAAGTTCAGTCTTCTTTGATTGACAGTCTGCTGCAAACAAACTTCCTGTAGCTGATATGATAGGAAGTTAGGATACCTATAAATACCCTATCAGAGTTCCTATAACTGTTCCTTTCAATGATGCTGGGTAGATTCTTAATGAAACCCTTGATCTAAAAATAGATTTCAAAAGGCTAAACCTCCACTCTCAGGCCTGGTTGGAACAGTAATTACAAACTAATGTAGATTATCTTAAAGATGCAACAAATCTGTATCAAATCTATGATCAGCATACAACTTTCTTCCTCATATATATAGCTGATAGAAACTACTGACTATTCCACTATCAAATGAAACTCTTTATTTTATTACAACCATACTGAGTCAATATGCAGATTTCAAACATGTATGGTTGTCAATAGACAAGAAGTGCTCAAACTAAAAATTAACAAAAACTACATCATAAAGGCTACAATTGTATGCTTTCAAAGCTTCTCTCCTTCTAATAATACTTCCATGAACTCTTGTTATTATGTAAGTTGATTGTTGTGTGCAATCTAGTCGTTGCCTGTAGGTGTTGATTATTGACAACAGCGATTTCTTCAAACTCACTAATTCCTTTTTATCAATCAGCAAAAGCTTATATCAAGCATCATCAAATACTACCTTAAATATCAGTGCCTCTAAATGTAGTCTACGGTGCGGCTGGGCAAAATATTCAATGACTCCTAATCTCTCCTCCCAATGCTCACGTCTCCTCTTATGTTGGTTGTGTTCGCTAAAATAAAAGACTTTTTCCTTAGCCTTCCTCACACAAACACGTCTCCTTCAAAAACTTTAAATTTCCATGATTTCATATACTTCAAGTTTTAAATAAAACTCAAACTAAATACTTCCTTCATATGGCATGGGGACCACCCTCCACTAAGAATGCAATATGGAAGCGCTAGTTATTTCCATTAGAAATTTCACATAATAAACTATATAACTTGTGATTCTCTTCTATTTTCTTTGTATTATCTTAGAGACTGGATTATGAGGGACCCACGCAATCAGAGTTTGTCTCCAATATGCCAACGACAATAATCTATAACCAATATTAATAGACATTTAAATCTAAAAATATTAAAGGAAATACCAGAGATATTATCGAACCATTCTTGCAAATTTATATTTATTTTCAAGTTAATGAATTTGTAAATAAATCCCTATATAAACCATATCCGGAAATCTGCAGACAAAACTCTTTAACAATGTCTTCAAACAAAGATCTTCAAATAACAACAATAAACCCACATAAAACTTAGAACACTTTGAAGCACAATTGTGAATTCTGAAGCAACTTCACCTCAATGTCAATAAGGGAGCATCACCAAACCAACTTCTACCAAGGGGTCATCTCCTCGGTACAATGAATGCAAGGGAACATCTCCTTGACATCAACTGAATACAAACTTGACAAAATAAACATCAACACAAGCATACCAACTCAACTGACTTCCAGCTCTATTTAAAACCCTTACATCAATTAGGCTTGGCCTAATTTTATTAAATGAGAGTTTTTGTGTACACGGTCACACCTAAACATTTTTAAATGCTTTTACATGAACTTTTTAAATGTTTGTTTTTGTGTATACAATAACACTTTTTAACACTAACTTAAGTAACTTAAATAAAATATTAATTTTATAAAGTAATTAAAAAATACTTTATAAGCCGATGACGGCATGGTTCGGTGGTGAAGTCACTCGGTTGTAGTGGCGACCACCAGAGTTCAAACCCCCACTAGGCCAACGAGCTCGCAGGCTTTACGCCTTCGCTGGGCTAATGAGCTCGCGGGTTTGAAGTGTTCTTGCTAGGGGATGAGGTCCCCCATTTTGTGGCCTCACCGGTTCATTGCTCCGGGCAAAAGCATTCGCATGGAGCCAGAGGCCGTGTCACACCAGCGTCGCCGGTCACGTTAAAAAGTTTACCAAGCGCATTAAAAAAAATACTTTATAAAATTAATTTACAATTTGGACACTTTTAAGTTACTTACAAAAATGGGGACATGACACTCGCAGCAGTTGTACATGCTCTTGTTTGTTGGAGACAGTTTCTTTTGGGTCACGCTTTGAGCTTCATTTGGATCACCATAGCTTGCAATACATATTCACACAACTGAATTTGAACACCCGCCAGCGGCGTTGGATGGAGTTTCTATGCGAGTATGACTTTGAAGTCCACTACATCAAATGGAAGGAGAACGTGGTCGTTGATGCTTTGAGTCAAAGGCACCACAAGATCCTAACCTTGACCTTGAGTGTGAACTTGAGAGAGCGCATCATTCATCATCTACTTGAGGATGAGTGGTTTCTTGAGGTGTAGCAGGAGATCCATTCATAGAGGGCCCTTAAGGGCAAATTTGGAGGATATTCCCTTGAGTTAGATGGGTTTCTTAGGCATCGACAGCGCATCTATGTACCCCGAGCAGGTGACCTTCGTGCAGTAGTTCTTTCAGAGGCTCATAGAGCACCTTATGCAGCACACCCAGGGGTGAAGAAGATGCATGCCGACTTGTGACAGTTATACCATTGGGCGGGTATGAGACGGGATATTGTAGAGTATGTTGCTCGTTGCCTTGAATGCCAGAGGGTCAAGGCCGAGCATCAGCATCCAGCGAGTCTTTTATACCCTCACGAGATACCTGAGTGGAAATGGGACACCATTTCCATGGATTTTATTGTTGGTCTTCCTATGTCATCACGCCACCATGATGCCATCATGGTGACGGTTGACAAGTTGACCAAGGTGGCGCATTTCTCACCTGTGCGCACAACATACAATGCACCATCAGTGGTGAGAGTATTCTTGGATCAGATTGTTAGACTACATGGGGTACCTCGCCGTATCATTTCTGACAGGGATTCAGTGTTCACTTCAGCCTTTTGGAGGGCTTTGCAGCAAGCCTTGGGCACACAGCTCAACTTCAGTTCCACTTATCATCTTGAGATAGACGGTCAGACAGAGAGGGTTAATCAGGTTCTTGAGGATATGCTCCGTATGTATGTCATGGATCACCAGAGTAGATGGGAGGAGTATTTGTATCTAGTTGAGTTTGCCTACAACAATGGGCATCACAACTCGTTGGGTATGCCTCCTTTTCAGGCCTTGTATGATAGACCTTGCAGGACAACTTTGAGTTGGGACCGTATTGAGGATAGGGTTGCGATAGGGCCAGAGTTGGTTTGGGATATGGAGCAATAGGTGACTTTGATTAGGTAGAGACTTCAGGAGGCATAGGATCGACAGAAGAAGCATGCCAATGCTAAGAGGGTAGATCGGAGCTTCTCAGTTGGGGATAGAGTATTCTTGAGAGTGCGACCGCACAAGAGTCTGATCTGTTACGGAAAGGGCTCTAAGCTCACACCTCATTTTGTTGGACCTTTGGAGATCTTGGAGCGGATAGGACCCGTAGCCTATCATCTAGCCTTGCTACCTAGCATGTCGCGCATCCACGATGTTTTTCATGTTTCTATTTGCAGTGTTACATATCTGATTTATCTCATGTATTAGATTGGAGTGCTCTTCAGGTAGAGGCAGATAGTCAGTTGGCTTTGGAGCCAATTCAAATATTGGCTCGTCAGATGCTAGACCTTAGAGGTCGAAAGCTGGACTAGGTTAGGGTCCAATGGGACATGTACGATGAGGTCATGGCAACATGGGAGGATGCAGCTAGATTGAGGGCCCTTTATCCTCACCTCTTTGACGACTTCCAGGAGGAAGTACAGTCTTAGGGAGGAGGATGTGAGGCCTACCATTTCATTCCCTTATATTTGACTACTTTATTTTATTGTTGGTGATACATGTTAGACTTATGGGACTGTTGATCCCAATTTGCATGACTATTAGACTTTATGCTTTATGTGGATCTATTATGTTTAGCATGATTACAATGATATTAGACCTTGATATTGATTCACTGATGATGTTAGACATATGATTTACATTATGATGTTATTGGGATACTATTCATGTGATTTTAGTTAGAAATTTATTATGTGATTTTATCTTTTGATGGATTTTTTAAATGCAAAATTTAGAATTTAATTGTGATGTGATTCTTTGATGTTTATATGATCATGTGATGATGTGAGTGTATGTCTCACTTTGCTTTAGCTATTATATACATGTGGGATTAACATTTCATTTGAGTGTGCAGGTGTTTCTAACGAAGCCACGGATATTCAGAGATCATCCCACACACTGTGTCGTTTCCCATGTGAAGCCGATCTAGTTCCAAGAGGAACCAAGATCAACTATGTGATGTATGATGAATTTTTGTAATGTTGTGTGATGTTAGTTGGGCTAGGTCTACCCCTTCTTTTATTTCACTTTTGATTGGTGTTGTAAGTTGTAATGTCATTTGAATTTTATTTTGAGTTTTAATTTTTGAGACCCCTTTTTATGTGTTTTTACTCAACCTATGGTGCTCAAAATGGGTTAAAATTGACCCTGGGTTGTACCCCTAGGGTCTAGGGGTCATTTGGGCTTGTGTAACCTTAGGTAAACCTCCATTTGGTCACTTTAACTTCACCCTGAAGTAAAGTGAGGAAAATAGAAGTTTGGGAGGGAGAGGATGAGTGGGTCAAACACTCAACCTCTTCATTTCCTCTTTCCTAGGTTGGGGAAGTCTTCAAGACCCCCTAATTGTGGAGGACTCAACTCTAAGTCTCTCCCACAATTGGTGAGGGTACCTTGGGGTTGAATGGGATTTCTTAGGAGGAGATGATTGGGGCACATGTGGTACCCATTCCTCCTTTGGCTCCACCTTTCTCTCCCACATATGTGAGAGAGAGCAAGTGGATGGGAGAAAGACTTGGTGGAATGGGTGGATGGCATGTGTCACCACCCCATTCCAAGAGTCTTGCAAGTGGTTGTATAGAGGAGTGAGGAGGTGACATGTGTCACCTCCCCATTCCTCCAGGCTCATGAGAAGAGCCTATTTTAACCCCTCTTGAAGAGCAGGAGGGGATTGTTGAATTTTTTCAATTTTTGAATTTTAGTTGCTTTTGGGGAAAAAGTTAGAGGAAAAAGGTTGGAGACTAAACTTGGAGGAGGAGATAGAGGAGCTCTACTCAAATATCTTCCATTTGAGCTTTATAAGGTTGGACTCAAGGAAAATGCCTTTCCCTATGCATTTTCTTTACTTGTATGATGTGTGTGTGAGTTCCATTTTATTTGTTTTTACTTTGTTGTTGTGAGAAAATTGGGTATGGGAGTTGTGAAAGCCTCTCCATTTGGAGAGAATGCTCAACACGTGTGGGGTGGGGGAGGAGTGAACCTCCTCGGGGTCACATCCTTATTTTGTGTGAGATTTTTGCCTTGAGGGTAATATGTGTATATGAACTTTTTGTGAAATGGCTTGAGAGCCAAGAGAAAACTTGTGAAAATATGGTTTAAAGAGTTGGCTTGAGGCCTTGAGAAGAAATTGTTTTGGAAAATTTGTTGGAGTGGCACTCTTGAGTTGAGTGATGTCCACTCCCCTACCCCATTAAATTCACCTTGAGTGAGTTTTGTTATGTGAAAGCCATGGGAGTATTCTTATTTGGGTGTTGTATGCATTGTTGTAATGTGGTGTGCGTTTACCTTGTGTGAGGATGACCTCTTAGCTCGGGGGTGACTCATGAGTGAGTCAATGGTAGGGAGGAGAGAAGTTTGTTGTGGCTACTTTCCCTTTTATGTGCTTATTGCAGGTTCATGGAGCTTAGAGATGTAGAAGAAAACTAATTCTCTTTCCTTGTGTTGTCATTTTGTGCTCTTGAGAGAGCATGGCCAAAATGGGCCTTGTGTAGTTTCTTTCAGTATTCATAGAGAGGAGATCTTACTCTCTTGAGTGGTACGAAACTATGTTGTTAAACTTGATTGTATTTAATCTAATTGTATTTGGGGACAAAAATGATCTTGCTGATTTTTTTTCTTGTAGCCTTGTGAATGAAAAAAAAAAAGTATATTGCAATATAAATGTTTGTGCAAATATTTTGGCATATTTATATGTTTTATCTCAAGAAAGTGAAACATTTAGTTGCTGATTTAAATGCTTTATGAATGAATACAAAAGAAAGAAAAAAAAGAAATGTTGCAAGAAGAAAAGCATGTTCAAACTTGGATGCATTTGTATATTTTATTACAAGGAAGAAAATGTGATGTTTATTTTGAAAGAATGAATTAAATGCATCTGTTTTAAAAAAAAATAAAAAATCATATATAGTGTTGTTTGTGTTGGCTGCAATATTTTAATATCAACATTATTTCAAATAGAAGTATGTTTGTCTAAACCATATTTATACTTTTTCCAGTTTAAAAAAAATAAACTTGTAAAAAAAAAAAGAGTTGTTGTTGATTGGGTATTATATACACACTTATGCATATATAAATGTTTTATATTCAGTGTGAGTATTCTATTTATTTTTAAAATATATATAGACACACACACACACACACACACACACACACACACACACACACTTATATATATATATATATAGACTTGTGCCTCATATTACCATCTGTATTATTGGCTGGGGATATATATATATATATATGCAAATATTTTTAAATATTTTGTAATGCTGTGAAAAAATACATAATAGACTGTGTTTTTTTTGTAAACAAAATACAGTTTTAAAAAAGAAATGTGATTGGTGGAGGTTTCGACCCACACCGTCCGTCGTTTAATGGAGTGTGGGGAGAGGCCAAGCCCCACCCACACTCCACCATAGTGGAGTGTGGGTGGGGCTCGGCCCCTCCCCACACTCCCCATACCCCTCAGTGTAACCTCCGCCGCCGTGGGAAGAATCGCCACCGCCCTCCCCCTTATTCTGTTGTTTGTGTTGTTGGTGGGCTGTGGGGGAAATAAACCCCCCTACACCCCACATACCACAGTCACTGTCCATGGCGCCCTTGAAACCGCGGCGCTCCTTCACCCAAGACCCTGCATCACGGCCTTTCAGCCCAAAACAAAATGGGTATTGTATCATCCCTGCACTATTAGGTTTAATGTATATATATATATCATTACTAAGATAAAAAAAAATGTTTACAAAGTTTATTATACCTCATGTTGTGTGGCGGCCATGAATGGCCAGTTCCAAACCTGCAAACAAGCAAAACAAAAATGAGAAGGAAGAGAAATGAGAAAACCAAAAGGGAGGCTAGGGTTTTCTTTCCTTTCCTAAGGAAATTATTATTTTATTTGTGAGCTTTCTAGGGCTTACAATTTTTAAATTGCTTTTAGTAATTTCCCCCTCATTTTATTATTGACTCTATTTCTATATTACTTCTAATTGAGAAGATTAGGGAAATCTAAAATTGGGTGGAATTTTTAGTGTGGTAAAGTTAATGTTGTTAATTGTATTTATAATTTAGGGGGTAGGGAAATTATTATTCTAACTATTTTTATAAATGGGTCCATTAAAGAGAATTTTATTTTATTAAAGGGAACTATTGTTATTTTAAATTATTAGTTTTGGGACTTGACTTATTTATTTAATTTACTCCTTTTTATCTATCGAAATGTATTTACTTTTAAAAGCAATTAAATTTAATTTATTAGGACATTAATCTAATTTATCTATTGAAATGTAATTAATTTTAAATCTCTGTGAGTAGATTGTGTTGGGAATTAAGGTGTCTCAAACTTGGTAATTCTCTGCATTTGTAATGTTTGTATTTATTATTCAATTGCCTATGTTGTAAATAATTGGAAATTCCACTTTGTCATATTGTGGGATGTGGCACGGTGATGTGTCAATCCTACATGGATTATGACAACTTGTTATTTTGTCCTCACATGAGGAGATAGGCATCCCACTTAGTGGTAGGAATATTCTGCCATGTGTCGGCATCTTCTATGTTGTGTAAGGAATTTTTGACCAAAACGGTTATGACGGATTCCTATGACGAATCTATGACATGTAAGAGTTGAGAATAGAAGTTTGTAAGATAGGTAATGACATGTGTCATGAAGCATCTTTGAATGAGGCATATTTGGGCGCCCCAAGGTGGAATATGATGTGTTGTAAGAGAATATGCTATTTATAGCATGTGTATGACAGATTCTCTTACAATTGTAAGTTGTAACCACTATGACAGATTCTATGACAGTCGTAAGTGTCGTAAGAGCATCTATCATAGCCCATTTTGGAAATAGGCGACCTCTTTGGGATGGGAGCTGTGGACAAGTGTCAGACACATTCTACAATGTTGACCAAGTGTCCCTAGGCATGGGTTTTGGTCCAAGATGCCATATTGGACGCTCATTCCAAGAAAGGTCCAAAATTGCCTTGTATGTTCTATTTAAACAGGTGCTTGGAGATGGAGTTTGTATCACAGGTTTACAGGTACTATTATGCTACCGGATTGACTCCAAACACGAGTGTCGAAGACCATTGAAGCTTGCATTGCAAGTGTGTTGTAAACAATCTTTTAGATTTGTTAATACATTGTGCAGGTTTCTGAGTGTGGGGTTTTTCACCCGATAAGGGTTTTCCCCACTGTAAATCTCTGTCTCTCTTCTGTCTACAGTCTGGTTCTTGTGTTTTGCTACAATATCTCATGTTAATGGTTTAACATTGCTATAATAGTTAGGATAAATTTGAATTTGCATAGCCCTCTCCTCAATAGATTAGTGTAGGAAGCGTTTCTGCACACCTAGCTTCCTTTCAGATTGATGCATGTAGACGTTAACCCATAAGGTGAATTTAGTTACAATTCAAATATTTAATTCAATTGCGTTATTCTGATTAGGATAGAGTGTTTTAATTAATTAGTTAGATTTGTCATTAAACTAACTAGTAAACCTAGTAAACTTTTGACCAAAATTATTTTTTATTAAACTAAACCCTATTCACGTCTGTGAGGCGTTATGCTGCCAGATTTTTTCGAAATCTAGGGTTTAGTTAGGTTAGTAAATTTAACCTTGCATAGTGTTAAATTATTATTTTTACCAACTTGTCGACATTGTGATTTAACATTAAATTTGTTCTGGCGCATTTGAATTAAACTTTGATTTTGACTTGCATTGAAATCCCATTATTCACTCAGGTAAACCTAGGATTTTGATCTTTGATCCTAACCCTATTAGCGACGTTGTTCATGTTGCATTGACCCCCTAGTTGGCCTCCATCGCATAGGGGAAATGCGCATGTGATTGCATTACCCTGCATTTGATTGGCATGTTGACGCCTTATGCGCATCACCACCAAGCACGCTGACGCGTGCGAGGGGGTTTCTAGGGATGCATGGAAATTTTTTGTTATCTCGTATCATGACCACATGACACATGTGTTGCATGTCATGACCGCATGGGAAATGTGGGCATGACAATACAATCCATTGTAGCTCATGCCTCTCATGAAGCCTCCAGTTCTAATGTCAAAGAAGTTGAGTCTAATACAATGCAGCAAATAAGGAGGAATTTAAATTTTGCTAAGGTTGTTAACGAATGGATGCAAAAGCTTTCCTATGAAGCTCTATTTTACCTTGGAAAATCTATACATTTCTTCGCTGGAGTATCCAAGAAGAGGAAAGAATTAGTTACTAAACTTCATCAGGTAAGGAAAGAACAAGGTAGCATGTATGTCCTTTCAAGGGAAGTCTCATAATTGGTAGCAATGGATTCTCTGTTACTAATTAATGAAAGGGTGATCAATGATCCAAAGGATATAAATCCATCTTGGGCTGACATGCTAGAATGGAAATTATCGATATATGATGGATTTATTGGAGAGATCAATAAGGTGTTGAATCAACATCTTGAGATCCTAATTGAAATTAAAAAGAATTGTGATCTCCTGAAGGTAGACCTTACAAATAAGTTTGGGGAAAACCTATTAGATATTAAGGATGTATCTCTAAAGTTCAAAGAAGCATTCAATGAGGAGGTAGATAATCCTAAAATTGTCAATGGGGAGTCTTTGAGCAAGTTGGGTCATATGCAACTTTACCTCAATTCATTCAATACTGAGAGTGATGATGCTCACCAAAAGATGGTTGAGGCAGAGAAACTATTGGCCAGATGGAGAATCAGAATGCATATCACCACTACACCTAGCAATAAGAATATCACTTCCATTATCACCAGGTTCCGAGAATATAAGGTGAGGATAAAGGCACGAGAAAGCTCAAACCGACGCAGGAGAACAAGATGGTGTAAGCGTTGAAGACCCCAAGGATGGCGAAAGTGCGGTGGCATGATCACTTTCTTTATGTTATGTTATTTCTTTAAATTTGGCTCTGGGAACTTATTTTCAAGACTTATTATTATATTTAAAAAATGTTTGTCTCCAAGAAACCGTTCCTTTGAAAGACAATTATTTTATGAAAACTATATATATGGGTGCTAAGGCACGAAGTAGGGATCTTTTTGGGAAACTTTGATTCCTCATTAAGACAAATTTTGTTGTGCTTTTTTCTATTCAATTACTTTAATATAGAAGATACATGTGGTGAAGTTCAGACAGACATAAACTTTGTGTTATGAATGTTTGGGTGTTATTCTTCTTATGTTGAATATATTGCCAGTGGTTATTCTGTTATCTATATTGGAGTATTGTATATCTATTTCATTTCATTGCTATAAAATACTTATCTTTTGGTGAATGTTTTGTGGCGGTGGTTATATTATACTTGAGAAATTCTTTATTGTTTCATTGAAGTGTTATCTAAAGTCTTTGAACTTCTCGTAGAATTTAGTTGTTGTAGAAGTATATAATCGCATTTTCAAGATTTTTGGTCAAAAGTGTCACCTTTTCTTGCTTTCTGGTTAAAAGCAACATCAATTTAAATTCATTGTATATTACTCGAAGGTAGCTACACCTTGTAAAATAAGAAGAGAATCAATTATTAAATATCATTATAATTGGTTCAACTGTTGATACACTTGTCACTTCCTAGGTGAAAGAATATAGAGTTAGGTGACAAATCTGTATACCAATACCTAACAACTCGAAATAATTGGTAGGAGGGAACACTCGATGCATGCCTAATGCCTATATGCATTCTAATCTAGAATGATCATATTTCTTGCAAACAGGTTGTGGCAAAGAACAATATTAATCACTAGGCATTAAATATCCATCTATTTCAATGGTACAAACATAGCTTTGGCCAAAGCATAAATACAAAATTGGTAGATCTTGAAAAATAAGATCACCTTCTCTCTTAGCCCACATTCAGCATCCTATCTTGGAAGGTAAGCTCAACATACACAGAAAAACAAGCCAAATCTATTGCAAAATCAGTTCATAATAGCACATGCATTTTAATAGTTACTTTCTTGCAAAAGATAGTGCGAGTCCGCTTTTACTTAACAAGAACAAAAATTATGATGGTATAAGCATACTATACATCAATCAAGAGTTTCGCTATTTAAATAATGAACTAATGTTAGAATTGATCATGAAAGTCTTCATGTAGATAAACATATTTATTGTATGTATAAATAGGTCATTATATTGCAGTTGTGATAGGTGAAAAACATATATGCAAACATAAACCAATGAGGAACATAAACAAATACAAATTACCTCCTTTGCACAAACAAAGTCTCTACACTAATCGAGCGAAATGAAATGCACCCTATTCCAATTGATTGTTCTTTACTTTTTGATGTAAATTGCTCTATAATTGTAACTTAAATTTGATCTCCCAAGAATGATTACGACAGCATGAGTTTACTTAAAACGAGAGATGGTAAAAAATGGAGAATGAAGCTTCTTTTTATAGACATGTAAGATATTAGATCTACGGTTGAGGATGATCAGAAAGATCAACGGTTGAGGAATGTTGAGAGAATGTGCACGAATCAAAAGAGGACAATTATCCTGCCCCTCTCATGCATCAAGGGAGTTAACATATCTGATTAGGGAGTTGACTGAATTGATTGAGTAGTTAAGTGAATTGATTGATCAGTGAACTAAATTGATTGATTAGTTAACTGAGTTGATTTCTTAGTGAACTCAATTGATTGACTAGTCAACTAAATTGATTGATTAGTTAACTCTTTTGATTGATCTGTTAACTGATTTTGATTGGAGGAATTTATGGTGGGTGAGGATAAATGGGAAATTAAATAAATAATTATTTAATTTCATGTGCACATGTGGTAAATGAATTAAATATTAAATTTAATTCAATTTGGAGGAAATAGATTATTTAAATAAATAATTTGGTTTATTTATTTAAGTTGGAGGGAAATTTGAATATTTAAATAAATAATTTTGATTTTTTTTGTTTAAATTGGACAAGTAATGATTTAATTAAATAACTTGGATTATTTAATTAATGCAGAGGAATAAAAATGATTTAATTAAATAATTGGAAATATTTAATTAACATGGAGGATAAATTGACTTAATTAAATAATCAAAATTACTTAATTAATGTGGATGAATAAATTGGTTTAATTAAATAATCAGGGTTATTTAATCAAATAAGGAGGATAAATTGATGTGATTGATAGATGAATTTAATCAAATAATTAAGACTTATTTAATTAATGAAGTATGGTAGATGAACGTCTGATCTGGGAACACGTCAATTTTAGGTGTCTACATTTTGACCCTCTTTGAGATGGTGTTGCGAAGTAACATCATTTCAAAGAAGTTTAAAACATACTGCTAGATTAGATAGAAGAAGATATTGGTTTAGAAGAATGATATGATTGGATTAGAATGGATGATGCCCGAGTCAGGTAGAAGAAGTACCTAGTAGATTAATTAATAGGTTGAATGATGCCCCCTCGAGAGGATAGACGAATTGGAAGAATATGGGTGTGCTCTTGAAATGAATGGATATGAAGAAAATAAGAAGATAGAAGATGGAGAACAACATAGAGAAAAATGGAGAAGATAAAAGGATAGATGATGGACAAATGATGAACACATGATTGATAATCAAATGATGAGGATACAATAAATAATTGAATGGGAGAGGTTACGCTAATATGTATAATAGAGCAATCCTTTATTTTGATATAGCATAAGGATATAATGCACCAAGGTATAAGAACCTGGTAACCATGTATCCAATACACAAGACAATTGACTCTGCAAGCAAACGGTTTGAGTTTATTACTACTAGATATAATAGAACCTTGTCGGATAAGTGAATGGAAAATAGTCTTAGCATAGAATAGTCTTAATACAAAGAAGGTCTTTGCAGAGCCTTAGATGTAAAAGATATTGATATAAAAGATGCTAATCCCATCACACACAAGATAGATATTAGACCTAATAGGAGAATAAAATCATCCCTCAAACATAGCATACAAAAGCAATGACTATGCCCCAGTTTATACGTTATCACGACATACCAAGATTACAGATAAATCAAGATAGCTTTGACTAAGTAGTTAGACGGGGGAAAAAGATAAATCAAAAGAAAAAATGACCAACTGATAACACAGATAGACAACAAACATGTTTTCTTGCCAAATAGGGTATTCCAGAAAGATTTGAGGCCTTATCGTAGGAAAGATGTATCCATTAAAGGCTTTGGATCCAAGATGTATGGATATACCTAGATATATGCAAATGGTATGCGGTGATGTATTGCTATTTTAGGAGTAGTCTTTTTTTTTTAGATTTGGATAAGCGCTTTTAAACTTCTAGAAGGATGCATAGTTCATTTTTGCTTGAGTTAGTCATGTCTAGGTGGTAGATGGATAGGATGGATTGTGATAAATGGATGAAGTGACAAAGATGAATTTATTATGGGTTGAGATGGAGGATGAGGTGATTGTATGTGCCTGAGTACTGGATACTTCCTTCGTATTCTAGACTACCTTCATACCCTGTATCCACGGGATCAAAGCACATTATGCTAATGATGATGATGATATGCAGTTATGGGTGGTGTGATGAATGTGTCGATTGATGACGTGTTATGAAAGTGAGGTTGGATGAGTGATGAGATTTTGTATGGATAGTGTTGAGGAATTATGAGAGTTTTCGAATGATGAGGGAAAGTGTGAAAACTGCCTTTGATGTAAACGAGGATCCATTCCTACCCTTAGGTTAAGGAAACTTGCCCCGTTCCAGTAATGGGTTTTATTATGGAGAAAGATGACTGACCATGGATGGAACTGACTATGAGTGAAACTGACTATAGATGAAACTAACTATAACGCTTGACATTAACCAATTCCTAAGCCATGATAGATGGACAAATGGGAATGTGAAGGTCAACAAGTTTTATTATGGATGGATGGGTTTTATTATGGAAATGAGATGGATGGAAAGGAAGACCGGATAGATGGTAGTGTTGACTCTTACACATAGCACCCATTTGTCAGGTTTTCACTATGGTACTTATCCAAGACACATGTTTACCAAGTTTTCACCAGAGGATGAACATTTTTTATTATTTTCTATTTTTTTATTTTTGTTATTTTTTTATTTTTTTGTTATTTTTCTATTTTTTGCTTTTTTTTGTTATTTTCTACTAGGATGTTCTCCAGGGTCAGGCATAGAATTTCTTGAGATGAACACTGTTGATTGGTTCATCAAGAGGAATTCCTTTAGGTGTTGCTAGGGAGTATGCCCCTGATCCATTTGCTACTATGATGACGAAAGGGCCCAACCAATTAGATTTAAATTTATCTTTCCTTTCTCTATCTTGCAAGTTTCTTTGATTTTCCTTTAGGACTAGATCACCTACTTGGAACCGCCTTTCTTTTATTTTCTTGTTGTAGATATGACATAGTCAATTCTAGTATACTTGAATATGATTTAATGTTGCAAGGCACCTTTCATCTAGAAGTTCTAATTCATGTAGCCTAGATACTCAGTACTCTTCTCCGTCTATCAAATGCTACAGGGAGATACAGAGTGATGGGATCTCGACCTCTATAGGCAAAATGGCTTCAGATTCATATACCAAAGCATAGGGTGTGGCTCCAGTTGGGGTTCAAATGCTTGTTCTATAGGCCCAGAGGGTGGGATTAAGCTGGAGATGCCAATCACGACCGACTTCATTGATTATCTTTTTGAGTATTTTGAGGATTGTTTTGTTTGAAGCCTTAGCCTGGCCGTTGCTTTGAGGATAGTACGGCATAGAAAATTGATGTTGGATATGATATTGTGTGCATAAGGCATGGACATCTTGGTTTTTGAATGGTTTACCATTGTCAGTTACTATAGCCATGGGGATACCATACCGACAGATGATATAGTTTAGGATAAATTTAGCAATTTACTTGTCGGTTATGTAGGTCATGGGAATAGCTTCTCCCCACTTTGTAAAATACTCAGTGGTGGTAATTATAAACTTATGGTCGTTTGAAGAGGAGGGATGTATCTTACCTACAAGGTCAAGACCCCATTGTGAAAATGGCCATGGAGTGGTCAGTGGTTGCAGTTGATGAGTAGGTGCATGAATCAAATCTCCATGTTATTGACACTGAAGACATTTCTCGGCGAACTGGTTGGCATCTTGTTCCATTGTGGGCTAGAAATATCCTATTTTGAGCAACTTCTTTGCTAGGTTGGGATAGGTAGAATGTGCTCCACATATACCCTCATGTATATCTCTTAAAGCAGTTTCGACTTCTTTCGAGCTTAAACATCTTAGGAGGATACCATGGAGACTCCATCGGTACAGTGTATCTCCTAGTATAGTGAAATGGGAGGCTCGGTGGATGAATGTTTTCTTTTGGGTTGATGTTAGATCATATGGGAGGGTGTTATTATGAAGGTAGTTGTATATATCCTGATACCATGTCGAGTTGGGACCAACAAGCTCACAAATGATTTCAGTTTGCGAAATATCAACAGTTGTTCTACAAGAACTCACAGTTTAGTATGTTGGTCAGCATGTCTAGAAGAGACCCAATAGTCACCATTGCATCAGCAACCTTGTTGTTAACTCTTGGGATCTAATCAAAGGAAAGACTGCAAAAATGTTGTTTATAGTTGTCGACCATTTTCTTGTAGGGCATTAACTTGTCATCCTTTGTTTGATATTCATTTGTGACTTGGCAAATAATAAGTTGAGAATCTCTATAGACTTGAAGCTATTTGATGTTCCACTGGATAGCCATTTGAAGACCTGTTAACAATGCTTCATACTTGGCTATGTTGTTGGTACATGGGAAAGCAAGACGATATGATTTAGGGATACAATCACCTTGTGGGGTGATGAAGAGAATCCCTGCGCCAAAACCATGCTGAGTGTATGATCTATCAAAGTATAGTTTCTACTTGATTGGTGTAGAAAGGTTAAAGATCCCTTCATCTGGAAACTCTAATAGCATGGGGTACGTATCTGTTAATGGTGCCTCAGCTAGTTGGTCTATGATTGCTTGCCCTTTGATAGCCTTTTGATCCACATATTTGATGTCAAACTTAGTTAGGATCATTACCCATTTCGCTAGGCGTCCCGTAAGAGTTGCTTTGGAAAGCAAGTATTTCAAAGGATCGACCTTGGATATAAGCTTTGTATGTTGGTTCAACATATAGTGTCACAACTTTTGGGAAGCAAACACTACTGATAAACAGGCTCTTTCCATAGGGGTATAGTTGAGCTCATATCCTACTAGAGTGCGGCTAATGTAGTAAATTGCTTGTTCCTTGCCCGAGTCATTGTTTTGTGCATGAAGTGCCACCAAGGCTGCTGATGTAGTGGTGATGTAAAGTAATAGAGGTTTTCCTGTTACTGGCGGCATCAACATAGGTGGTGAAGCAAGATAAACTTTTAGCTATTCAAAGGCATTTGGCACTTACTGTCCCATTTAAAAGTGACATCCTTACGAAGTAAGTGCGAGAAGGGTTGGCATTTATCCACTAGTTGTGAAATGGACCACTTGATGGACTATATCTTCCCTGAAGACTTCTTAGTTGTTTAAGGTTACTCAGAGGAGACATTTCAACAATAGATTTGACCTTTGTGGGGTCAACCTCAATGCCTCGTCAAGATACAATGTAGCCCAATAGCTTGCCATATGTGACACTGAAGAAACACTTCTTTGGATTTAGCCTAAGTTGATACTGTTCTAGCCGATCAAATATATGTTCCAACACTTTCAAGTGATCTACCCTTGTAGACTTACCTAGGAGGTCATTGACATAATCTTCCATAATGGTGTGAAACAAGTCATGAAAGATTACCGTCATCACTCTTTGGTAAGTAGCGCCAGCATTTTTGAGGCCAAAAGACATGACCTGCCAACATTAGTTCCCCCAAGGCATGTGAAAGCCATTTTATCTTGGTCCTCAGGTGCAATCAGGATTTGGTTGTAGCCAGAAAAATTGTCCATAAGAGAAAGCATTTCATGGCCCACTATTAAATCCATGATGATGTCGATGCTAGCCAATGGAAAATTATCCTTGGGACAAGATTTATTCAAGTCTTTGAAGTCTTCACAAATGTGAATGCCCCCATTCAGCTTAGAAATAGGTACCAGATTTGAAACCCATTCTGTATAATCCATAGGGCATATGAATTTGGCATTGAGTAGCTTCTCAAGATCAACTTTGACCAATAAAGCAATCTATGGGTGCATCTTACGCAATTTCTATTTGATTGGTTTGGCTCCTGGTGCAACTGATAGATGGTGGACTACTAATGTAGGATTCAATCCTAGCATGTCAGCATAAGTCCATGCAAAGTTAATTGCCCTTTTCTGAAAGAACTTTGTGAAGTCCTTATTTTCCTGTTGAGACAAGGAAGCTACTAAGAAGGTAATCTTGGGATTTTGGACCATGCCCAGATTAATTTCCTGTGATTTCTCCACCAATAAAGAAGACTTCTCCTGATATTTCGATGGCAGGGGAAGGTCAAATCTTTCATCCTTCGGCGCCTCTTAGAGGTTTTCACCATCAAATGTGTCCTTTCTTTTTACTATTTTGAGATCATAAGGTGCCTCAAAGAGGTTCACCTAAGGATTGATTTATTTTATTCAAATTTTTGCGACTGAAAGATTTGGCATTCTCCCTTAAATATGTGATGGAGAGAGATCCATGACAAAACCTGCTTTATGGTTGCCTTGGGGTATACCATCTCAAAGTCCTAGAAATTTTGCAAGTGCTTCATCGTTCTGAAAACTGTCTAGGATAGGAGGCCCTTGTTGGTCCCAATCAATTAGGTCAGGATATACAAGGGAGATGGATTGTGTTCTGGTTGTAGAGGTAAGGGATACGGATGAGATCATGAAGATAGAGGATTCCTGAAACAAATTAGTGAAGTGAAGGTGGGAATCATCAATGCTATCCTCCAAATAAGTCTTCTCTGCAGGCCAAGCTTTTGCCACTTCATCGAGTATAAACTGCATATCGGGGGAGTTAGGTACCTCCTTATCAAATCTCAAACCATGTTTATTATACTTGCGGGTGACCGATATGGGTTCTATATTTCATTGCTCATGGAGACCAAGTCCTCCTTGTCCTTTATAGCCCATATTCTTTACAATGTGATGACCGTTGTTGTACTTGTCCACAGGTAGGATAACTGGTTCCTTCTCATCTTGGAAAATCCAAGAGGATATGTCTTCAATGTGCTCATCTTCTAGGTTGAGTTCATGGATGAAGACAGTTGGTGGTATAGGTTTCGTGGCCTTCTTCTTTCTTGCTTTCGCCACAGTAGGTGTGCCATAAGACTTCAATGATAAGGGCAAGTTCCCTACACAACAAGAATTTTGCAAGTCATATTCACCGAACCTGATGTTCTTATACTGAACCTTGACCTCCGGTATGTCTTTCTTAGGAGATTTGGTAGATAAAATGGATGGATTGACATATGAGGATGAAGGAAGAGTGGCTTTGTTTTTGGGTACTTGGTTGGAATTCAGGTATCTACCTTACATGGTGTGGCAGAATTCGAAAGGATTTAGTTCATCAGAAATAGTAACTTCCATACCATTGTAGGGAAATTTCAATCATTGGTGATAGGTAGAAGGTACGGATTGCATGGTGTGAATCCATGGCCGACCAAGGATGATGTATGGGAGGTCAAGGTCCAGCACCTGACATCGAGTTTCCACTAAGGCTAGCCCCACTTTGATACACAAATGGATGACTCCTTCAGATTCTCTTTTGGCGTCATCATAATCCTTGATTGTCATTGTTTTTGACAAATCAATAGCATCGGCAAAATATCCCAACTGCTTTAATAGCTTTAAAGAACATATATTGAGACCAACACCACCATCTATAAGGACTCTCTTGACTTTGCACTGGTGGATGTACACTTCGATGTGTAAGGCTTCATTATGACATGAGTTTTGGAAAGGGATACCTTATTTTATGAAGACCAAGTGATGTGGAGAGGTGATATGTCCTATCATGGCTTTGAATTGGACAATGTCAATATTTTTAGGGACAATTGATTCTTTGAGGGACTTTTCAAGGATATCTCTATGTTCAGGGGAAGTGCGGAGAAGATCAAGAATGGATATGAGAGATGGAGTTTTACCCAAGTGATCGAGTAGATTATACTCTGAAGCGGGTTGACTGTTTGAGGTTGCCCCATGAAGGGTAACATGACCTCGACAGGTGGTGACTACACAATCAAGAGCCTTCCCTTTGATGGTAAGTGTAGATACAAAACTCTCACTAAAATGACCAACAACTGAATCATATACTCCTGACAAGTTATTTACACCTTTACCTTTATTGTTGGTATTGTTTCCTTTTCTGTGAGGAGGGAATGGATCATCATAAATACCAAGGTCTTTATTTGTTTTTGGTGGAGGAGCGATATCGATGGCAACTTCTCTGCAATCAATGAGATTCTGGATGAGGGTTTTCAGTTTCATACATCCCAGTATTTTGTGTCCTTTCGTGCGATGGAATTCGCAGTAATTGTTGTCCTTATACCATGTGGGTTTAAAAGCCGGTTCTTTGTATTGTCTGGCTTCTGGTAACGTGATTAATCCATTTTGTATCAATTTCTTGAGGACATTTTTGATGGATTCCCCTAAGGGAGTGAATCTACATTTGGTTGCAAAGTCCTACTTGGGTTGATCCCTGAAAGGGGTGGAATTGTCCTTTTTTTAGTGTTTGAAGGTTTAAAGGTGTTTGGACTATTTGAAGGTGTTTAGCATCCACACCACTATCTCCAACAATATTCTTGTTTTTAGTCCAAAAGTGGGGCTTATCATTAGATGTAAGAGTGTTGTCTTTTGTCTCTTTGAAGATTTTCACAAGTCCCTTAGTGATAAGGGCCTTTTCTATGTTGGTTCCCTTCGAAATGAATTCCTCAAAGGAGCTAGCACAGTGGATTTGTAACTGAAAGCCAAGTTCTTGGTTCAATTTTTGTACAAATATGTGTACTAATTGCTTCTCAAGTAGAGGCCAAGGGCATTTGCTAGCCATACTTCTCCATCTTTGTAGGAATGAGACAAAGGTTTTGTTGCAAGTATGAGGTGAACCAGTGTTGTCATTGATGTCAACATACTCATATTGCATTGACAAGAGGGATTCGATGAGCAGTGTGCTGAGGATATTGAGAAAATTAGCCTCAGTCAGGAACAGTGAAGAACAGTGATGAGAAGAAGGAAAATGTATTGTATAGGATGCGAACCGGAGGATGCGGATTAAAGGGTTTGTATATATGAGTCTTGAGATGCTTCAGTTAAGATTTCAGAGGTCCGCATGAAGATCTGAAGGAGTTGTGGCTGTCGGTGTGGAACCAGTTCCAGCAAGTGTTCAGAGGTGACAGAGGATCATAGAAAGGTCCGGTGAGGTCCGAAATTGTATAATCCTAATCTACAGATTGGAAGGAGTGTTTGGGATGTCCTTGTGATGTGTCATCTCGAGCTGTGTATGATTTGGAGGTCTGGAAGTACCTTTTGCATTGTGACAGTGGCGACAGACTGTGTTCTTGAAGTTCTGGATCAGGAAGAGGAGATTCCAGTACGTAGAGAAAGTGCGAATGTACCTGGTCATTCAGGTAGGCTTGTTAAGGTTCTTGGATCATGTTGAGGTTGTGTTGTTGGTCTGCATTGATAGTAGAGCCCAGAATTGAAGATATTCTTCCGGATGAAGTTCTTGTTCCGACTAGCTGACCGGATGAGTTGTTCATCCTGCGAATGTTCTTGTAGTGGCTGACCGGATGTGTTATTCATCTTACGGATATTCTTATGGTTGATTGCCGACTTAGATGATTGTTCCTAAGTCAATGTCTTGTATAAATAAAGGTTTGTGAGTTCATTTTGAAGTGTGGATTGTGTGGATGAGAGTGGTGTAGCGAAGAGAAGTGCGAAAGGCAGAGCAGAGGTTTTTGGGCTTAAATGGAACTAATCCGGACATGGTAAAGATGTCATTCTCTAGTTCAAGACTGTGATTCTTATCACTTTGTAGACAGTGTGTCTCCTTGTAGGCAGTGGGCCTCTTTGTGAGCAGTGTGCTCGGGCAGTGAGCCCTAATTGGCAAGTGCCATTCTTTTTCTTATTCTTTTAACAGAGAATAATCCTTGGGTTAATCACCCCGTGGTTTTTCCCTTAACCGGGTTTTCCACATCAAAATCTTGGTGTTCATTGTGTTGATGTTTATCTGCTCTTGTGTTTGTGCATTTTACTTTCATGGATGATTAATTGATATGCTGTTAACTAACAAGACGAATCAAGTGTTTGAAATAGAAAGCAAGTTTGTATACAACTGATTCACCCCCCCCTCAGTTGTATGCCCTTGATCCAACAATTGGTATCAGAGCCAAGTTCCTCTGAAAGGAGCTTAACCACTTGAGGAGTTCCAGGATGTCGTCATACAAAAAGGATAGTCCGAAGTTCGATGGAACCAATTTCACTCTCTGGAAGGGTCGCATGAAATGTCACTTGGAATGTATGGGAAAAGCATACTTGGCCATGGTTTCAAAACCATATGTACCTCCACAAGGTGGTCCGACAACTCTGAATGAAATCACAGATGCTGAAAATAATCTGCGGACCAAGGAAGCTCTTCTAAGCGCATTGAATGACTCAGATCTCTCAAATGTTATTGACCTACCAACTGCATATGAGATACTGACTAAACTGGAACTTCTGTATGAAGGAGATGAGTTTGTCAAGAGTGCAAGGTTGCAAAGTCTGAAAGGGAAATTTGAAAGATTGAAGATGAGAGATGATGAAAACATCACTACTTTTATGCCAAGAGTGAATGAACTAGTGTGTGGAATTAGAAATGCTGGTGGAACTCTAGATGAAAATGAGATTGTTTGCAAAATCTTCAGATGCCTTCCTGCTGCCTAGAAAATCAAGGTTGCTGCAATTAATGAATTCAGAGCCCACACAACTATCACAAGAGAACAATTGGCTGGCAAGCTAGCTGCATTTGAAATGACTGAGTTTGGAGATGATCCTCCCAAGACTGAATCTGCTTTCAAAGCCAGTGCCTATGTGAAAGGCAAACAGAGATTTGATCCAGGAGAAAACTCTTCAAGGAAGATGTCATGGTATGATCAAGCAAGAAGAGACATGGAAGAAGAAGAAGCAGAAACAGCTCAACTTGAAGCCCTCATTGCAAAAAGACTACCAAGAGGATCCGGTAAGTATGAAGGAAAACTACCCTTTAAGTGCTTCAACTGCAATAAGATTGGTCATTTTGCTTCAAGATGTCCGGAAAGATCTGCAAGGTCTAATACTAACAGACAAAGGTTTCAAAAGAACTGCTATTATGTTCATGAAGAAGATGACAATGAAGGAGTAACAGATGATGAATCAGAACTAGGAAGCAAATCCAGAAATGAATGGGTGTTTATTGCCATCAAGGAAGAAGATTCAATACTCTCTGAATCTGTCAATCACAAGGTTGTGGAAAAAGCTTTGGCTGCTCAAGTGGAAGAAAAGGATGATTGGGTTATTGATAGTGGATGTTCTCACCATATGACTGGTGACAAGGATAAGTTCTTGAATTTGGAAAGGTATGAAGGAGGAATGGTAAAGTTTGGTGACAATTCTGCTGGCAGAATCAGAGGTAGGGGAACTATTTCCTTTGATGGAAAGAGCAAAACAGGTAATGTACTATATGTTGAAGGATTGAAGCACAATCTTCTCAGTGTTGGTCAGTTAGTAGACAAAGGCTATGATCTCCAGTTTAAGAATGGAAAATGCAGAATCTTTGCAAGCTCCGGAACTGAAATTACATCCGGTCTAGACAAAAGGTAATATCTTTCATCTGGTTGGTTCAAATAAAAGTTGTCTGTTTGTTCAAGTTGATTAGAGTTGGTTATGGCATAGAAGAATGTGTCATGTAAATTTTGATAACATCATCAAGATAAGCAATACTCAAGCTGTAAGAGATCTTCCAAAATTGATGAAACCTACAAATAGTTTGTGCAAAGAATGTTAGCTAGGTAAACAGAGCAGAGTCTCTTTCAAAAGCAAAGATCAGTCCTCTACCAGATTGTTGGAATTAGTACATACTGATCTCTGTGGTCCGACAAGAATCAAGAGTCTACAAGGTGATAGATATTTCATGTTGTTAATTGATGACCATTCCCAGATGATGTGGGTTACCTTCCTAAAAGAAAAATCAGAAGCATTTGAGAAGTTCAAAATCTTCAAAGCTATGGTAGAGAATCAAACCGGATTGAAACTGAAGTGTTTAAGGTCTGATAGAGGTGGTGAATTTACATCTGGTGAGTTCATTGACTTTTGTGAGAAGCAGGGTATAAGGAGACAATTGTCTGCTCCTAGGACTCCACAGCAGAATGGAGTAGTTGAAAGAAAGAACCGGACCATCCAGGAAGCTGCCAGGACAATGATGTTGGAAGCAAATGTTCCTCAGATGTTCTGGAAAGAAGCTATCAGCACTGCAGTCTACACTCTAAATCGAGTTCAAATCAGAAACAATACCGGTAAGACCCCCTATGAACTCTGGTTTGGCATCACTCCTACTGTGAAATATTTCAGAGTATTTGGTAGCAAGTGTTATATTAAAAGAGATGAAGATCTAGGAAAGTTTGATGCTAGAAGTGATGAAGGAATTTTCTTGGGTTACTCCACTCAAAGCAAAGCATACCGGTGTTACAATAAGAGACTGAGGAAGATGATAGAAAGCACTAATGTGAAAGTTGATGAAGGAATTCAGAAGCCCTCAAGATTTTATGAGTTTGATGAAGATGACCAAGATGGTGTTCAGGTTCAAGGAACTCAATCCTCTCCGGTAAGTTAGAGTCAGCCTGATCCGGTAAATAAGGAAGAAGAGATAGGTTTGAATGAGCCTGATCAAGAAGCAGCAGTGCAGGATACTCCCAAAATTCTAAGGTATGTAACACTAAACCACTCTGAAGATTAGATCATAGGTGACAAAAGCAAAGGTGTGCAAACTAGAAGGAATGTTGCTCAAAATCAGGATGAATGTTGTCTGATTTCAAAGATTGAACATAAAATAGTAAATGAAGCCTGCAATGATGAAAACTGGACCAAAGCAATGAAAGATGAATTAATGCAAATTGAGAAAAATCATACTTGGGATCTTGGTCCCAAACCTAGAGACAGGAATGTGATTGGAACCAAATGGGTCTTCCGAAACAAATTAAATGAAGCTGGTGAAGTAATCAGAAACAAAGCTAGATTGGTTTGCAAAGGCTACTCTCAAATAGAAGGAATTGATTTTGAAGAGACCTTTGCTCCGGTGGCAAGAATTGAAGCAGTCAGATTATTTCTTGCATTTGCTGCCTTTAAAGACTTCAAGGTATATCAGATGGATGTCAAGTCTGCCTTCCTAAATGGTGATCTGGAAGAAGAAGTTTACATTGAACAACCGGATGGATTTCAATTGTCTGACAATGATGATATGGTCTGCAAGTTGAAGAAAGCATTGTATGGATTAAAACAAGCCCCAAGAGCATGGTATGAAAGGTTGGATAAGCATCTTGTGCAGATTGGATTCAGCAAAGGTACTGCTGACAGTAACTTATATTTCAAAATTGATCATGAAAACATTTTGATTGTTGAAGTGTTTGTGGATGATATCATTTTTGGAGGAAGAGATAGTATGTGCAAAACTTTTGCAAATCAGATGAAATGTGAGTTTGAAATGTCTATGCTTGGTGAAATGAATTTCTTCTTGGGTCTGCAAATTACTCAAACAAAGAAAGGGATCTTCATTTCTCAGACCAAATATGTGAAAGAATTGTTAAGGAAATTTGGTATGGAAGATTCAAAGCCAATGAACACTCCCATGGCAACCGGATGTAAGTTGAGCAAAGATGATGACTCCCCAAAGGCAGATCAGACAAAGTATAGATCAATGATTGGTGGATTGTTGTATCTCACTTAGACCAGACCAGATATAATGCAGGCTGTTGGTCTTGTAGCAAGATTCCAGGCTGATCCTAAAGAATCTCATGTTATGGCAATCAAAAGAATTTTCAGATACTTGAAAGGAACAGCTGAGTATGGTCTATGGTACCCTAGAGAACCAGATTTCTCTATTCATGCTTACACAGATGCAGATTGGGCAGGAGATGTGGATGACCGGAAGAGCACTAGTGGTGGAGCATTCTTTTTGGGGAAGAGATTGGTTTCTTGGCTAAGCAAGAAACAAGATGCAATATCTCTGTCTACAACTGAAGCAGAATACATTGCAGCAGCAGGTAGTTGCACTCAAATCTTATGGATGAAGCAGATGCTAAGAGACATTAAAGTTGAATATGAGGAGCCTATCACAATTTTCTGTGATAATTCAAGTGCAATTAATATTTCCAAGAATTCGGTATTGCACTCTAAGACTAAGCACATATCTATCAAGTTTCACTTTTTGAGAGAACAAGTGAACAAGGAAGAAGTCAGGTTGGAGTATGTTCCCTCCAAGAATCAGATTGCAGATATCTTTACTAAACCTCTTCCCAAGGACTCTTTTGAATATCTCCGAGAGAAGTTAGGGGTCATGGCCCCTCCGGTGATGAACTAGGATGCACTGATGTGCATCAGTCCAGTGGATATCACAGTCATATCTTGTGATCCGGATTGATGATGGGGAGCTGCTACTAGGGGGAGTAGCTGATATGATTTTGATGTGTTAAAATTGCAAGTATGAGCCCTTTGCCATTGATGTCAAAGGGGGAGAGAAGACATGTGAAAAACAAGTAGCTGATGATCAAAGGGGGAGTAGTAAATGAGGAGAAGACATGTTGCTAATAGGGGGAGCTGTGACAAAAAGGAGAAGTTCTTGTCTTGATGGTTTTTCACATCATATGTTGCCATCAATGACAAAGGGGGAGATTGTTGCAAGTATGAGGTGAACCAGTGTTGTCATTGATGTCAACATACTCATATTGCATTGACAAGAGGGATTCGATGAGCAGTGTGCTGAGGATATTGAGAAAATTAGCCTCAGTCAGGAACAGTGAAGAACAGTGATGAGAAGAAGGAAAATGTATTGTATAGGATGCAAACCGGAGGATGCGGATTAAAGGGTTTGTATATATGAGTCTTGAGATGCTTCAGTTAAGATTTCAGAGGTCCGCATGAAGATCTGAAGGAGTTGTGGCTGTCGGTGTGGAACTGGTTCCAGCAAGTGTTCAGAGGTGACAGAGGATCATAGAAAGGTCCGGTGAGGTCCGAAATTGTATAATCCTAATCTGCGGATTGGAAGGAGTGTTTGGGATGTCCTTGTGATGTGTCATCTCGAGCTGTGTATGATTTGGAGGTCCGGAAGTACCTTTTGCATTGTGACAGTGGTGACAGACTGTGTTCTTGAAGTTTTGGATCAGGAAGAGAAGAGATTCCAGTACGTAGAGAAAGTGCGGATGTACCTGGTCATTCAGGTAGGCTTGTGAAGGTTCTTGGATCATGTTGAGGTTGTGTTGTTGGTCCGCATTGATAGTAGAGCCCAAAATTGAAGATATTCTTCCAGATGAAGTTCTTGTTCCGACTAACCGATCGGATGAGTTGTTCATCTTGCGAATGTTCTTGTGGTGGCTGACCGGATGTGTTATTCATCTTATGGATATTCTTATGGTTGATTGCTGACTTAGATGATTGTTCCTAAGTCGATGTCTTGTATAAATAAAGGTTTGTGAGTTCATTTTGAAGTGTGGATTGTGTGGATGAGAGTGGTGTAGCGAAGAGAAGTGCGAAAGGCAGAGTAGAGGTTTTTGGGCTTAAATGGAACTAATCCAGACATGGTAAAGATGTCATTCTCCAGTTCAAGACTGTGATTCTTATCACTTTGTAGACAGTGTGTCTCCTTGTAGGCAGTGGGCCTCTTTGTGAGCAGTGTGCTCAGGCAGTGAGCCCTAATTGGCAAGTGCCATTCTTTTTCTTATTCTTTTAACAGAGAATAATCCTTGGGTTAATCACCCCGTGGTTTTTCCCTTAACCGGGTTTTCCACGTCAAAATCTTGGTGTTCATTGTGTTGATGTTTATCTGCTCTTGTGTTTGTGCGTTTTACTTTCATGGATGATTAATTGATATGCTGTTAACTAACAAGACGAATCAAGTGTTTGAAATAGAAAGCAAGTTTGTATACAACTGATTCACCCCCCCCCTCTCAATTGTATGCCCTAGATCCAACAGGTTTCACCATTTCTTTGTTTTGTATTACATAAGTCTGTCATGGTGACTTTGTGTTCAATGTTGAAAGAGAAATGGGTTACAAATTTCTCGGCTAGTTCACTGAAGGATTTGATGCCTAGAGGTAAATGTGAAAACCATTCCATGGCTTGTCCTCCGAGACTTCAAGGAAAGAGATGCAAGAGATAGGTATCGTCATGAGCGACCTCTAAACAAGCCATGTAGAATTCTCATAAATGCTCTTGAGAATCACCTTTTCCTTTATATTTGTTGAATTTAGGTACATCATTTTTTTTAGGAAAAGGGAGCATTGGGATAGTGTGATCAAATGGATAAAGACAAACTTCCTTGAATGAGAAAGTCTTTTTGATGCTGCTAAGTGTAAGATCAGATAGTTTCTTTTGCATTGTTTGGATTGTGAACTCCATCCCAAATGGTGGTGGTGGTGGTGTATAATATTGATTGGTGGAAGAAGAAGGTGGTTGTTGATAGTTGATTTGAGGTTGTTGATAGTTGGATGGTGGTTGATGGTAATTAGATGGTGGTTGTTGGTAGTACGAAGGTGGTTGTTGAAAGTTGGAAGGTGGTTGTTGATGGTAATTAGATGGTGGTTGGTGAAAGTTGGAAGGTGGTTGTTGATAGTTGGATGGTGGTTGGTGGTAGTTAGATGGTGGTTGTTCAAAGTTGGATGGTGGTTGTTGGTAGTTTTGGAATGGATTAATGGGTACGTTAGCTGTGGAAGAGTGAGCGTGAGATACTTATGGAGGATTCACACAAGCGTTGTTGGGAATATATGAAGATGTTTGTTATGGATTAGTAGAGGTGTTGTGTAGGATAGAAGAAGATGATGGTTGTGATAGATAAGTAGAGGGATTGTTTGTGAGGTTTGAGGAAGGTGGTTTTGGTGATTTAATAATGGGATTGCTTGGACTAGAAGAAGGTCATTTTAGTGATTTAGTAGAGGGATTGGTTGGACTTGAAAAAGATAGTTGATGTGAAGTATGAGATTGGTGTTGGATACCTATGTATGATGGTTGTAAGAGTGGTTCAATTGGTGTTTTTGTTGGGAATTAAGGTGTCTCAACCTTAGTAATTCCTTGTAATATTTCATGTATTTATTTATTTATTGCCTATTATGTAATTAGGATGCAAATCCTATTTTGTCATCTTGTGGTAGTTCGCACGATGATGTGTCATCCTATGTGGAAGGTGACATGTAAATTTGTCCTCACATGAGAAGATAGGCATCCCACTTAGTGGTAGGAATATTTTTCCATGTGTCGGCATCTTGGATAGTGTGTAAGGGAATATTGATCGAAATGGTTATGACAGATTCTTATGACAAATCTATGACACGTAAGAGTCGTAAATGGAAGATTCTATGACGGGTGAAGACATGTGTCACAAGGCATATTGGAAGAAGGTATATTTGGGAACCCCAAGGAGGGTTATGACATGTTGTAAGAGAATATGTTATTTTTAGTATGTGTATGATAGATTCTCTTACAGTTGTAAGATATGACATCTATGACGGATTCTATGACAGTCATAAGTGTCGTAAGAGTATCTATCATTGCCCAACTTGGGAATAGGCGACCTCTTTGGGATGGGGTGATATGACAAGTGTCATGAACATCCTACAGTGTTGGACAAGTGTCCATAGGCGTGGGTTTTAGGCCATGAGGCCATGTTGGACGCCCATCTCAAGATAGAGTCATTTTTGCCTTGTATCTTCTATATAAACAGGTGCTTTGGAGAGGAGATGTGTTATGTGATTGACAAGTATTGTTATGTTGCCAGATTGTCTCCAGATACAAGTGTCGAAGACTCCTACAAGAGCAATGGCTCTGAAACTATATTGTAACCTTGATTGTTTATTGGAATACAATTGAGCTATGTTTTAGAGTGTGGGGTTTTTCACTCGTAAGGGTTTTCCCCACGTATATCTTGTCTCTCTCTTCTTCTGTCTTACATTCTTGTGTATGTGTTTGCTGAAATATCTCTGTTATTGGGTTAATAACACTATAATTGTAAAGGTTGAAAAGAATTTGCACTCTTCTCTCCTCATTAGATTAGTGTAGGAAGCGATTTCTGCACACCTAACTTCCTTTCAGTTGGTATCAAGGATTGTTCACCTTTGGTCCTAGTTGTTGGGTAGGGGTTTTTTGAGCTAATCTTAGGTTGAGTGGGAGCTTTGTGTAGAGCATTCTGTAATCTTGTTGCAGGAAAGAGATGGCAGGCACATCTGGAAGATTAGAGGTGGAGAAATTCAATGGCACTAATTTTGAGTTATGGAAACTTAAGATGGGAGACATGCTTGTTGATCGTGACCTATGGGAAAGAGTATCTAGTTTAAAACTAGCTGCAATGGCACAAGATGATTGGGATCTCATAGATCGGAAGGCTATGGGTCTCATAAGACTCAGTCTAGCTGATTCTATCTTGTTAAATGTCCATGAGGAGAAGACCGTGAAAGATCTTTGGAAGTTGGGAGATGTTTATTAGGCCAAATCCCTGGTGAACAAACTTTGTCTGAGAAAGAAGTATTCTCTAAGGATGGAGGATGGAGGATCTGTTGTAGATCACCTGAATGCCTTCAACATGTTAATTGCATAATTGACATCTATTGGTATGAAGATGGAGGAGGAGGATCGTTGTATGACCTTGCTTTTCTCTTTACTGAACTTGTGGGATCATCTTGTTATGGCTATTGGGAGCACCACATCCACTTTCACAATGGATGAAGTGGTATCTTCACTGTTATCTGAAGAGATGCGGAGAAAGTCTTCTAAGGTAGCTAGAGAGGCTCTTGCGGTTCATGGAAGACTTAAGGAGAAAGGGAAAAAGAAGGACAAGAAAGCTGAGAAGGGTAGATTCAAATCCCGTGGGAGATCCAAATCTCCTGGAAAGTCCAAGGCTCTCTGTTGGAACTGTGGAAAAATTGGGCATTTCCAAAAGGAATGCAAGGAAGAAAAGAAAAAGAAGAAGAAGAATGTCCCAAATTCAGATTCTGACAAGTCACAAGATGATGGTGATGCCTTCATCGCAGCCCTGGCCACCCATGCATCTGATGATGTGTGGTTGATCGATTCTGGTGCATCATTCCACATGACCTCGCATCAAAGTTGGTTCATGAAGTATGAAGAGTTTGATGGTGGAAGAGTGTACCTGGGTGACAATTCTCATCTAAAGTTTGTTAGTCGTGGAAGAGTCTCAATCTGATTCCCTGATGGATGAGTGAAGGGGATCACCGGGGTTATGGACATCCCAGGCTTGGCACGGAACCTACTTTCTATAAGTATGTTGAATAATGCAAGTGTGCAGATTATCTTTTCGAAGGATGGATGCAAGATGACTAGAGGATCTATGGTGCTTGCGAAGGGTACTCGGAGAGGTACTTTGTTTCAGCTAGAGGCATGCACTTCACAATACAATAGTTCTTCTGACTCAAAGAAAAGAGCAACAGTCACTTCACCCCACCATCTGAACAAGAAGTGAAGAAATATGTTGTAATAAATTATGATGGTAGTGCATCTTGTGTACCTAAGGGTGCTCGTGCTTTGGAAGTTAAGCTTCCTGTTGAAAAGACTATGTTATGGCATTTCAGATATGGCCACATTGGTCAGAAGGGTCTTAGAACCATGAAAAATAAAATCCTCATTAAGGGGTTAAATGATTATAATCTCAAGTTTGACTTTTGTGAACATTGTATATATGGAAAGCAAAACCGTGTTCAGTTTTACTCTAATTCTCACAAGTCTTCTGTTGTGTTGGACCTTATTCATTCTGATGTGTTTGGTCATGTTAGTGTTCCTTCGATTTATAAATCTGTATATTTTGTATATTTTATAGATGATTACAGTAGAAGGACATGGACTTATTTTCTCAGAAGCAAGACTAAAGTTTTTGGTCGGTTCAAAGAGTTTAAAGCTTTTGTTGAGAATCAGACTAGTAAAAAGATCAAGTGTTTGAAAACTGATAACGATGGTGAGTTATGTTTGGTAGAGTTTGATAAGTTCTATAAAGAGCAAGGGATTGAGAGACATAAGACAACCCCATACACCCCGCAGCAAAATGGAGTTATAGAGAGGATGAACAAGACACTGATGGAGAGGGCTAAGAGTATGCTTAGTGGAGAAAGCCTCGAACAAAAGTTTTGGGATGAAGTTGTAGCCACTGCTTGCTACCTAGTAAACAAGTCTCTGACATCAGCTCTTATTGGTAAGACACCTATGGAGGTGTGGTCTGGTAAGAAGCCTTCAATTAGACATCTTCATGTTTTTGTTTGTGAGGCATATGCACATGTGCCTAGGGAGAAACAGTCTAAATTGGAGAACAAGGCTATTAAGTGTATTTTCATTGGCTATGGAGTCGGTGTGAAAGGATACAAGATTTGGGATCCTGTGGCTGAAAAAGTGTTGTATAACAGAAGTGTTATCTTTAGAGAGCTAACACCTTCCATTGTTCTATAGCCAGAATAAACAGAAAATAAAGAGGATGTGGTTCAGTTTCCTTCTACCCCTGAGAAGACTGAACCGACAGACCCTATGAGACTTGATGATGAGGAGAGATCTAGCAGCTCTGAAAGCTTAGAAGAAGAAGCAAAACCTCAACCTGAGCCATTAAGGAGGTCTACACAAACAAGGAAGCAACCTGATAGGTTTGGTTATTCATTACTTGATTCTAGTTGTGCTTTTGCCTTGCTTACTAACACTGATGAGCCTAGAACTGTGATAGAGGCTATGGGCATGAAAGATGCAGGTTCTTGGAAGGAGGCCATAGAAGATGAGATGGCTTCTTTGGAGAAGAATAAAACATGGGACTTGGTGCCTTTGCCTAAACGACAGAAACCTATTGGATGCAAATGGGTGTTCAAGAAGAAATTCGGTGCAAATGGTAGTGTTGAAAAGTACAAGGCCAGACTGGTTGCGAAGGGGTACTCACAAGTGGAGGGAATTGATTATGATGAAATTTTCTCTCTCGTTGCAAAGCTGACATCTATTCAGTTCCTATTATCTCTTGTAGCAGCTTATGACTTAGAGGTGGAGCAGATGGATGTGAAGACATTATTCCTTCATGGTGATTTGGAGGAAGAGATTTACATGTCATAGCCAGAGCATTACATAGAGAAAGGTAAAGAAAATTTGGTTTGCAAGTTGAAAAAGTCTTTGTATGGTTTGAAACAATCTCCTAGGATGTGGTACTTGAAGTTAGATGTCTTTGTGTTGTCAGTTAGATTTATGAGATCGAAATCAGATCATTGTGTGTATTACAAATTTGACAATGATCACATTCTCAGTATTGCATTGTATGTTGATAATATGTTGTTAATTGGGAATGGTAAGAATATGATTTCTGATTTGAAGTATCAGTTGTCAGTATAGTTTGAGATGAAAAATCAAGGGGCATCTAGGTACATTCTAAGAATGGAAATCAGAAGAGACAGATCTAATAGAAAACTTTGGTTAAGCCAGAGTAAGTATGTGAAGACCATGTTGGATAGGTTCAACATCGCAGATTGTAGACCATTATGTGTTCCTCTTTCTTTGGGGACAAAGCTGTCTGTTAATGATTGTCCAAAATCTCCTAGTGAGGTGGAGGACATAAGCAGAGTACCTTATGCTAGTGTTGTTGGCAGTTTGATGTATGCTATGGTGTGCACAAGACCAGACATTGCCCGAGCAGTGGGAGTCCTTATTCGATTTATGGCTAATCCTAGACGGGTACATTGGGATGCAATTAAGAGAGTGTTTAGATATTTGAGGGGTACTTCTGAGTATTACATATGCTATCATGGTAATGTTACAGGACCTCCACATTCTGTTTGTATTCGTGGATTCGTGGATTCTAATTGGGTGAGTGACATTAACAACAGGAGATCCACCAGTGCCTGTGTTCACTATGTTCGGTGGTGTAATTAGTTGGATGAGTAAGCGACAACCTATGGTTGCTTTGTCCACAACAAAGGTTAAGTATATGGCAGCAACTCATGCTTGTAAGGAAGCCATTTGGCTTAAGATATTGTGTTCAGATATTTGTGTTGATGTAGGATATATTATGATTTGTTGTGACAGTTAGAGTGCGATTTGCCTAGCAAAGAATCTAACTTTCCATGCCAGAACAAAGCAGATAGATGTACAATTTCACTTTGTGTGAGACATGGTAGAGGATGGGAAGGTGAATTTGGAGAAGGTAGACACTTTGAAGAATGTTGCGGATGCATTGACGAAACTAGTGGGCACAGAGAAGTTCATATGGTGTTCGGAGTCTATGGGCCTCTCATCCTGTAGGAGTTAAATCCTATTATTTCCATTGGCTCTTACAAGGTGTTCGACAAGTGGGAGAATGTTGGGAATTAAGGTGTCTCAACCTTGGTAATTCCTTGTAATATTTCATTGTATTTATTTATTTATTGCATATTATGTAATTAAGATGCAAATCTTATTTTGTCAGCTTATGGGAGTTGGCACGGTGATGTGTCATCCTACGTGGAAGGTTACAACATGTAAATTTGTCCTCACATGAGAAGATAGGTGTCCCACTTAGTGGTAGCAATATTTTTCCATGTGTTGGCATCTTGGATAGTGTGTAAGGGAATATTGACCGAAACGGTTATGATAGATTCCTATGACAAATCTATGACGCGTAAGAGTCGTAAATGGAAGATTCTATGACAGGTGAAGACATGTGTCATAGGGCATCTTGGAAGAAGGCATCTTTGGGCACCCCAAGGAGGCTTATGACATGTTGTAAGAGAATATGCTATTTTTAGCCTGTGTATGACAAATTCTCTTACAGTTGTAAGATATGATAGCTATGACGGATTCTATGACAGTCGTAAGTGTTGTAAGAGTATATGTCATTGCCCAACTTGGGAATAGGTGACCTCTTTGGAATGGGATGATAGGAGAAGTGTCATGAACATCCTATAGTGTTGGACAAGTGTCCATAGGCGTGGGTTTTGGGCCATGAGGCCATGTTAGACGCCCATCTCAAGATAGAGCCATTTTTGCCTTGTATCTTCCATATAAACAAGTGCTTTGGAGAGGAGATGTATTATGTGATTGACAGGTACTGTTATGCTACCAGATTATCTCCAGATACGAGTGTCGAAGACTCCTACAAGAGCATTGGCTCTGAAACTGTATTGTAACCTTGATTGTTTACTAGAATACATTTGAGTTGTGTTTTGGAGTGTGGGGTTTTTCACCCGTACGGGTTTTCCCCACGTATATCTTGTCTCTCTCTTCTTTTGTCTTACATTCTTGTGTATGTGTTTGTTGTAATATCACTGTTATTGGGTTAATAACACTGTAATTGTAAAGGTTGAAAAGAATTTGCACTCTTCTCTCCTCATTAGATTAGTATAGGAAGCGATTTCCACACACCTAGCTTCCTTTCAGTTTTGTGGAACATGGTTGTGAATGGAAGATTGCCAGTTGGCAAAGAAGGTGATGATGTGGATGTTGTGGGTAATGAAGATGGATGACCTCCACTCCCAAGGGTCATGGAGGTGCTAAAGATATCCCTCTCCCAGATTTGAGAAGTATCAAAATTGTAAGGTAATTTAGCTCCTTTTTTAGAAAGTAGATGGAAGTAATGATTGCGATTTGCCTCCAACATTTTACCAATTTTCTCCAAGATCGCAGGGTCTTGTAGGTCATCATCTAGTTTTGGGGATTCTTCATGTATTTGTTGATGGAGATTTTGGGATGAAGAGGCACCCACCGTATACCCTATAGGAACAAAGATGCTAAAGTCCATGCCCATGGTAAACGTTGATGCATCAATAAGTGCTTCAGAGGTAGGCACCTCAGGATTGCCTTGCGGCGGATTTAGAATGTTTTCCATGTTCGTGTTTTGTTTTGATCTAGTGATAGGCATGTGATTTGGGTGAATGATTGGCTTCTTTAAAAGTTACAAAATCTAGATCAACAGATTTTGGCTTGTTGATTATCTACCTCAAAATAGACTAATGACTTCGAAGGGAGGCAATATAAGGCTATAGTGAATTCGGCTATGCTTAAAAGGAGATCCCTTTTTGAAGGTAGTTTTGTTCACTAGCTAGTTTGATACTAATAGGTCTAGAAGATAAATTAGGAGATTGTATGATCTAGTTCTTGGGATTTGCTAACCAAGTTAATGGGATGATTTGATGTGTTGGGATGGTGTTGGAAATGATTTGTGGATGAAGATGGGGTGATGTTGTTTGTTGGACTTTTGAATTTTTTTAAATTTTTGACAAAAGGAAGACTATGTTTTTGGGATTTTTTTGATTTTTTTGACAAGGAAAAGGAAAGTTCTAATCACTATGTTTTTGGGATTTTTTGATTTTGACAAGGAAAATGCAAGAAAGGGAAAGTTCTAATCACTATGTTTTTGGGATTTTTTTAAATTTTGACAAGGCAAATGCAAAAAAAGGGAAAGTTCTAATCACTATGTTTGTTTTTTGGATTGTTTGAGTTGGTTTGCTCTTGGACAAGAAAAAGCACAATAGGCAATAGACACAAATGATTGTTTCAACAAAGGTGTGTATGTTTGAGGCTCCTAAAAGCCCAAGTTTTCACAAGTATAAACACAATTGTAAACAAAACAAGCACTTTTTATCCTAAAGACAAGGATTTATTGTGGTACATCAGCTCACAACTTGAAATCTCTGTCAACTCAAATGTCATCACACTTTAAAAAGTAGCTGCATACATTTGTGTCTTTGCGAGAGAGGACAGGTAGGGGTATCTCACCCTTTCCCACGAAAAGCTACGTGTAGCTTATGCTATGCTGGGGATTACTATCTCATCTCAAGGGAGGAAATGCTGAGTAATCTTGAGGGCTTGTATCGGTTCCCCTTGCACTGATAATTACCATAACGTTCGGAGGTGAGTCAGGTGGACACTAACTACAAGGTTGCTAGTAACTTTGGGGGAGCAACACCTTGCAAGCATGCAGCAAGCTACTAAAAGCTTTAACCAATTCTACTAAGAGTATCATATACCTCACATAATGCAAAAATCATTTTCACAAAGTGTTGGTACACCTCTTTTCAATTTGGCACCGTAAGGCAAGGTTGACGCTAGTTAGGACTTAGCTTTTCCCTTATCCAATTTATATAGTAGTCTAAAGGAAAGATCTGCTTAGGGTCATCCCTTTTGGATGAAGTGCAATCCAAAAACAAGCCCTTCTAAAGGTTGATAACATACATGGAAAGCAATAAAATGAATAACTTAAATGTTTTTTATTCCTAAGATCACATTGTCATGTGAAGGAAGAGCATACACATTCAAGAAATTCCAAACACAGAAGACACACATAAATTCCCTTAAGCAAAATTGAAATGTGAGTTCTAAGATTGAAGCAATTCCAAGTACGGAAAACACATGTAATTTCCCTTAAGAAAAATTGAAATGTGTGTTAAGATTTGGTGATAATCAAGATTTGTCATACATGTCAATTCCCTTAAGCAAAAATGAAGTGTGAATTAAGATTTGTCATACATGTCAATTCCCTTAAGCAAAAATGAAGTTTGAATCAAGATTTGTCATACATGTCAATTCCCTTAAGCAAAAATGAAGTGTGAATCAATATTTGTCATACATGTCAATTCCCTTAAGTAAAATGAAGTGTGAATCAAGATTTGTCATACATGTCAATTCCCTTTAGCAAAATAAAGTGTGAATCCTAAGACAGTGATAATCAAGATTTGTCTTTGGCATACATCATGTATCAAATCACATTAGTAGTCTCAAGAAAAAGTTTTGGTCTTTGTCAAACAATAGGAGGCAACTCCTGATGTCCACCTGTATGCCACCAAACAAAAAAGAATCAAGAAACTTGCAAACCCAGTTGTGAGGTGAAAATGAGTAATATGGAAAATTTCTAAGAAATATGATGAGTTACAGCAAAATAGATAGCATGACCAGATTCTACTTAAAATTCTATGTAATTTAAAAAAAAAAATCACAAAATTTTGTTAAGAAATGCACAAGTTATAGCGATTTGAAGATTCCAAATAAAGGTTGACTTTGACTGATTATACCTGATGAAGTTGACTAGATGGACTAAAAATACCTATACTTCTAAAAAGTATGTCGAATCAGCTTTCCAACGCAACCAATTTCGTGAAAATCTGATATACCTACAAAAAGTTATACCAAAAAGAAAAAAATAGCCTATTTTGGCAAGGGAGGCAAGCCTGGCAGGCAGATAACCACTAGTGGTTAGGGCAATTTTGAGTCACATGGGACAGTTTGGAGCAAATTGACAATTAAGTTTTCTGTTAAGGGCCCTAAGGTCCCTAGTCACCCATGTGACCAGGATCTGATGGTTTTTTTTTTTTTTTTTAATTAAACCTAAAAAAAAGAAAGCTAGGGTTTTGTGTTTTTTTGGTTGGTTTATTTATTTATTTTTATTTATTTTTATATGTTTAATTGTTATGTGTTAAAGTTTATTTTATTTTATTTTTCTGCCTGTACGTGTGGGTTTCTGTGTTGTAGGGGTGATGGATGAGAGGAGGAGCGACGGAGGGGACTGGGAAGGTGGGAGGTTGCAGGCAGGGCAGAGGAGGGGAGTTGGCAGAGGAGGGAATAAGGCGTTGGGAGGTTGTGGTGGCCATAGGCAGGTGGAGGGAGGCAGATGGAAGGGAGCGATAGGTGGATGTGGGCGGAGGGGGAGCTGGGCACAGGAGGGTAGCGACGTAGGGAAGGGGTGATGGGGATCAGGGGGAAGTAGGGGTGGGCTGGGGGGATGAAATGGAAATAGAAATGGATCCTTTTATAGTCCACGATGTCGGGCAGCCTGTTTTTGGCTCTACAGGTGGCTTATAACATATGGGACTACCTCATACTCCAAAATGCAGGAGGCACCTAACTGTGCTTCAAATATGAGGCATACATACCCTACCCCTTGTAGGATTTGAACTTGTGACCTCTCTTTCAATGAAGGGGTGGGGTTTGGGACAGGGCCGAAGCCATTAAAATTTTTGTTTTTTTGGTTTAGTTTTTTAATGTTTATATTAAAGTTTTTTTTTTTTTTGTTTTTTTTTAATTTTTGCTTAATAAAAAAAAAATCTAAAAAAAATTACTGTGCATTTTTTGTTTTGTTTTGCTTGCACTGTATTTATTATTTTATTTTTTTGTTTACTAGTTTGATTTTTTTTTGGAGTCTAATTTATTAAAACGGAGCAAAATTTTTTTAAAAAATAAAAAAAAATTCAATAACGAAAAGTAGGGGAGTTATATGTCGATTTTCACCTGCAAGGTCTCTGGGACTTAGCGATGAGGTCAATTTTCACGTAGGAGGTGACCAATGAAACTTGATCCCCAACACTTCACAAAAGATAATGTCAGAGCTCCGAATGAAAATGCATAAACAAATCCAAAATGCGATCTTTGGAGGGTGTGCTCTAATGGTTTTAGGTCTGCTAAGGTTTCACCATGCATTTTTTCCTGCTAGCATCTGTCTTGCGTCATACTGCACTTACTACAGGAGTTTTTTGAGTTTATAATGGCCTCGGGAAGCCTCAACCCATCTATTGCTTCTGGCATTGGTGTTTTGGCATCTGGTGATAATGGTTCATGTGAACAAGCGTCCCCAAAAATTTGTACCCAAGGTGTTTCACGAGGTATGCATACTGGAAAATCTGCAAATGTTATTTTGCTTGTTCAGGATTTTGATAATGCTTGTCAATGGCTTGAACAACATACTTAAATAGGTTATTTTGTTGGGAGGGTTCCCCCATAAAGCATGCTTAGGGATTGGGTCGCCAAGGCATGGACCCCTCATGGGGTCCACCTTAATGGTGCTCAAAACCTGATCAAAGGTTTTTTCCTGTTTCGTTTTGCTAAGGTCAATCATGTCCAGGCCATTCTTCAGAATGGGCCCTGGTATGTGCGGTCTTCTCTTTTGGTTTTTCAACCATGGTCACATGATTTCATGGTCTATGATGACAAGAGACTTCGTGTCCCGGTGTGGGTTGAATTCCCTGGCCTCCCTTTGCCTTTTTGGCCTTTTCTACACCTCATTGCCCAATCTTTGGGTAAAGTGGTTTGTGTGAAGCCTGACCGTTTCTTTCATGCTCAACCCCAGAAAAGGGTCTATGTGGAGGTTGACTTATCCCGTGACCTCAAGGAAACTATTGATATCCAGATAGGTGGGGTCTGTCATACCCAGCGTGTGTTTTACCTCAACCTGCCCAACACTTGCTTCTATTGTCAATCATCAGAGCATAAAATTAAAGATTGTCCTTTGAATGTTCAGAGGGATAAGTCCCCACCTAAGGTGGCCAACCCTTTGAAATCCTAGGAAGCTTCCAAATCTGAGGACAAATGGACCACAATCTCCCACAAAGGGAAAGTTGCAGCTTCTAATAGTGCTAAACAGGCTGAACCTGTTAATCACTTGTCGGCACTAACTCCAAACCCTTTGGTGAAGGGGAAGGAGAATTCAGTTATGCCAGTGGTTGAAACTTTGGGTCAGGTTATGGGTGTGTGGACTCCGCAACCCACCCCATCTATTCCAACTCATACCCTTGGCCTTCGCCGCTCATGTAGCCCCTCTGGGCGTGCAAAGGAGGGAAATGGTATGCCAAAGAAGAAGTGGAATGGACATGCAGGAGCTCCAAAAGTGCCCGATTTCTTGCAAAATCTTTTCTCCTCTCTTGGGGACGAGGACGATATGCAAGATTTTGACACATGAATTTTCTTTCATGGAATGTTTGAGGTCTCACTGACCTTACCAGAAAATATTTCATAAGGGATACTCGTCAGAATTACCCTAGTTTTATGTCTTCATGAAGTTAAGATCGTGGCCTTCATGCTTTCTTCTACATGTCAAGTTATTTGGCCTAGTTGTTTAGTTTTTGCCTCCAGTCATGAAGTGGGATGTGGAGGGGTTATTACCCTCTTGGCGCCACAGTGGCAGTCCTGTGTCATAGATCATGCGTCGGATCCCTCCATGAGGCTAGTTTGGATTCTCATGTTTATTGGCAATCATTCTTTTGGAGTCATTAATGTTTATTCTCCCATTGATGTTGTTGAAAGATCTTCTCTTTGGCATTGGATCATGGATTCTCTTCCCCTAGCTACTTGGGTTTTGTGCGGTGACTTTAATATGGTAGAAGTGGCCTCTGATAAGGAAGGTTTATTGCCTTTCCAATGGATAGCTGGAGAAAGGGAGGCATGGTTTTATATGCATAAGAAATTGGGCCTTTATGACCTCAATACCACCCGCCGCCATCAACAGGTTGTCTGGCATACATGGAGTAATTTCTGAGTCAACTCTGGCAGAGTTCTTAAACATCTTGATCATGCCATGATAACGACAAATCTTTTTTTCTTTTGCATCTTGTCAGCAGCTGCTAGTTATGCCTCTCTCGGAGGTCACGCTGTTAGACCACTTTCCCATTAAATTTGGCATTAAATGGCAAGTGGGGATTTCTCGGCCCCCCAAAATGCATTTTTTTCTCAACATGTCTCTGTTGATTCATCAACCCACATTGGCCCACATTCAACAGGTTTGGAATCTTGCATGTCGTCTAGCTCATCATTCCAATTGGATTGACTGGTGGAATAACGTCATTCGACGCACTACTCAGTTTCTCCAAATATATGGCCGCCAACTTGCAGCCTTTCGGTGGCTCTCATACGAGGCCACCACCTCAGATCTTCGCCATGCTACAAAAGAACTTGCTGCCAATCCTTTTTTCTCAATCCTTACAGGCTAGAGTGGCTCAGCTTCGTCATAAAAAATAGGTAGCTGATAGCTATGCTGCTAGAGGTGCCTAGATTAAGGCTCGCCTTCATTGGCTTAAAATCAAAGACCAAGCTTTGAAGGAATATTTCCTAGCTCTGGACTCTCTCATTCTTTGCCAAGGATTAAGAAAATCTAGGAAGGACAAATGGTGCTTTATGAGTTGCCAAATATTATTCAAGCTTTTGTTCGTCATTATGAAAAAGTTTTCATAGTGCAAGAGGTTTCTCCAGAGTACAATAGAGCCTTGCAGCAATGCCTTCAAGTGGTTCCTTCTAAGCTCTTAGAAACCCAACATGCCTTCTGTGAGCAATTGCTCACTATTGAAGACCTTAAGGAAGCTGCTTTTTCCATGGCGAATGATAAAGCTCCAGGTTGTGATGGTTTTCCTTGTGAAATTTATAAAGCATTATGACATTGTGTGGGTCCAGACTTGCACAAAGTTTATCTACACAAAGTTTATCTGGAAGCCTTTCATAATCAATCCTTAAAAAAATTAATTAACAAGGGAAATATCAAATTCATACCTAAGGCTGGCGACCCTGAAGATATTTGTAATTGGTGTCCTATCACGCTGCTCAATGTTTCCTACAAGATCATTGCCCAAGCGTTAGCTTTAAAAACTCATCAATTACTTCTGCAGATTGTTTGCCCAGAACAAATAGGTTTCATTAAATCCAGATTCATTCTGGACAATATTATTGTTGTTTGGGAAGGTATGGAATGGGCTCCCTAGTCACGGCAACAGGCCCTTTTCCTCAAAATCATTTTTGCTAAAGCTTATGATCGCATTGAGTGGCCTTTTATTCTTGCCATGCTTAAGGCTCTAGGTTTTGACCCCCATTTTATTCAAGCTGTCAAAATGCTTTTTGGAGATGCTTTTGCATGCATTACCATTAATGGTTGCCAATCTCAAGGTTTTGGCCTTCATCGTTCTATCAAGAAAGGTTGCTCACTTACTCCTTCTTTGTATGTCTTGGCTACTAAAGGTTTTGGATATATTCTAGCTCATTCCATTTCTCTTGGAAGGGTCAGAGGGATTGCTCTCCCTGATTCTTCTGCTTAGCTTGTGAATGGTCACTTTGCAAATGACTCCTTTTTTACATTGATTGAAGAAGAGGAAAATGTCAAAGAAGCTCTTCACTACCTTGACACTTTTTGCGTTGCCTCTGGCTCTGCAATTCAATGGCATAACTCAATGTTACAGGCAATCCATTTTTTTGACTCCCTAATTGCTCCTCCAATATCAATGGAAGTGGATCAATCGTGGAGAAATTTTTCAATTTTTGGGCATTCCTTTTAATTTCCAAGCCTCCTATGTGGATCTTTGGAATGTTGTGCTCTCTCGAATTGAGAAAAAGCTTTCATTCTGGATTATCAAGCCACTTTCTTTGGCTCATAAATTTCAGGTTTGCTCTAAAATTCTTGCAGCTACTCATGTTTATTACTCTTCTTGTTGGGCCCCGTCTAAAGCTTCATACTTGAAGTTGGAAAAGCTTCTCAGGGATTTTTTATGGGCCTCCTCAAAGGAGCATAGAGGATTTCACAGAGTTGCCAGAGAATTTTGATGTCTCCCAAGAGACTCTGGAGGGCTTGGAATCCTTTCCACTCATTGCCAAGGTATGGCTCTTTGTGCCAAATGGATTGTGTGGGCAGTCTCTGATAACGAGACCTGGAAAGTGTTGCTTCGACATTATATTTCTTTAGGCTATCCCGTTCACCACCCAACTTGGAAGGGGATTCGCTTTCAGACCCTTCTTGTTATGAAATAAGTTGTTCATATTGAAGGTACTTTTGTTACCAAAAGCATTTGGCGGGCTTGGGAAGCCATTAAACCGTGGCTTCATTAGAATGGTTCTGGTTTTCGTGAAGGCCTTTCATTTAATTGTTACAACCTTTGGTGGTGCCCTCTCATTCAAGTTCAAGGTCAGCCTCTTGCTAAGCTTCCTTGGGTCTGTGCTTTGTGTTTTCACAAGCGGGGCATTCGTACTCGCAAAGACTTATTTTCTAGTCACAATGTTAGGTTGTAATGATGATGGATGGTATGCTCAAAGTGCTCAATGGATTCAATATGCATGAGATGATAATCTGGATGCTTTCAAAATTGTGTGGGATTGTTATCAAATGAAGTGAGAGGGTGTATATATAGCTCTCTACTAAGATTGATCAATGGTGGAGATTAGGTGGCTATGTGAACGATTGATATTAAACAAGAAGCTTTGATGAATGTGTACAAGACATGTGTCCATAGAGATAGATTTTATTAAATGATTGTTGTTGGTTTGTTGATAGTATTAAGATTACTTTTGTTAAAATAGGATACTTTTCTATTTTAAGGATTAGATGATGTGGATGATTGATTTTAGAACCAATAAAATCATTTTTTTGTATTTGAGTTAGGATACGACCTATCTTATACACATAGAGGAATGTGATAAGGAAATGATAAAAATAAATTAAACAAATAAATTTATTTTATTTATTTTTAAATGATAGAAGAAAAGCTAAATTTAGAAAATTAGAGGAATCAACATAAATTAAGTAAATAAATTTATTTAATTTATAAGGATGATGAGAAGATAAATAAATAAAATATTGATTTTATTTATTGATAAGAAGAATAATGAGATAATTAAATAATTATAGATTATTTAATTATAGAAGAAAATAGATGGAATTAATTAAATAAATATAATTTATTAATTAATAATAGAAGAGGGTGACTTAGAAGAAAATAGATAATTAACCCAAGTGTGCTAAACAAAATTGACATATGCAAGTGAGCGAAAATGTCGAAATTGCCAAATGGTGGCGAGTCTAGGGTTTCTTTTGCTACCGGTTCAAAGGATGATATTTTCATTGGCGATGATTTGGATGGGAAACCTCCTGCGAGGGGCGCCATCAATAAGAATTTCCAAGGCACGTTGCAGTTGCAAGGAGAGGTGCGAGCTCCGTCAGGGGGTCTCTGTCACCAACAAGATTTCTACTCCGCCACCAAAAGCTCCTCTCGGTGGCCAAGATGCAAGCCCTTCCCTCCACGATAACCCCCCTTTGCCTGATCATGGAATGGCTGATGTGGGTCTTGACCACAACAGGATGGAAGGAACGCCCACCGTAGGTTTTCAACGATTAGGCAAGGAGAGCAGTATAAGGTTAGATGCTTGGAAGGCAGAGTTTAAAACCTCTTTTTGGAGGCAGCCAAGGTTGGATATCACTCTCATCCAGATTACTCACGGAGCCCTTTTTTAGGACGGGGGACATTCGCAATCGACTCCATAAGCTTAGATGCACCGAAGTCAAGACCCTTTTCTCCACAGTCTTCAAAAATTTGCACAACCAATAGGAGTCATTAATGTTTATTCTCCCATTGATATTGTTGAAAGATCTTCTCTTTGGCATTGGATCGTAGATTCTCTCCCCCTGGCTACTTAGGTTTTGTGCGGTGACTTTAATATGGTAGAAGTGGCCTCTGATAAGGAAGGTTTATTGCCTTTCTAATGGATAGCTGGAGAAAGGGAGGCGTGGTTTTATATAAATAATAAATTGGGCCTTTATGACCCCAATACCGCCCGCCGCCATCAACAGGTTGTCTGGCATACATGGAGTAATTTCTAAGTCAACTCTGGCAGAGTTCTTAAACATCTTGATCATGCCATGATAACAACACAATCTTTTTTTCTTTTGCATCTTGTCAGCAGCTGCTAGTTATGCCTCTCTCGGAGGTCATGTTGTCAGACCACTTTCCTATTAAATTTGGCATTAAATGGCAAGTGGGGATTTCTCATCCCCCCAAAATGCAATTTTTTCTCAACATGTCTCTATTGATTCATCAACCCACGTTGGCCCACATTCAATGGGTTTGGAATCTTCCATGTTGTCTAGCTCAGCATTCCAATTGGATTGACTGGTGGAATAATGTCATTCGACACACTGCTTGGTTTCTCCACATATATGGCCGCCAACTTGCAGCCTTTCGGTGGCACTCATACAAGGACACCACCTCATATCTTCGCCATGCTACAGAAGAACTTGTTGCCAATCCTTTTTTCTCAATCCTTATAGGCTAGGGTAGCTCAACTTCGTCATCAAAAATAGGTAGTTGATAGCTATGCTGCTAGAGGTGCCTAGATTAAGGCTCACCTTCATTGGCTTAAAATCAGAGACTGAGCTTCAAAGGAATATTTCCTGGCTCTGGACTCTCGTCATTCTTTGCCAGGGATTAAGAAAATCTAGGAAGGACAATGGTGCTTTATGAGTTGCCAAATATTATTCAAGCTTTTGTTCGTCATTATGAAAAAGTTTTCATAGCGCAAGAGGTTTCTCCAGAGTGTAATAAAGCCTTGCAGCAATGCCTTCAAGTGGTTCCTTCTAAGCTCTCAGAAACCCAACATGCCTTCTATGAGCAATTGCTCACTATTGAAGACCTTAAGGAAGCTGCTTTTTCCATGGCGGATGATAAAGCTCCAGGTTGTGATGGTTTTCCTTGTGAAATTTATAAAGCATTATGGCATTGTGTGGGTCCAAACTTGTACAAAGTGTATCTAGAAGCCTTTCATAATCAATCCTTAAAGAAATTAATTAACAAGGGAAATATCAAATTCATACCTAAGGTTGGCGACCCTAAAGATATTTGTAATTAGTGTCCTATCACGCTGCTCAATGTTTCCTACAAGATCATTGCCAAAGCATTGGCTTTAAAAACTCATCAATTGCTTCCGCAGATTGTTTGCCCAGAACAAACAGGTTTCATTAAATCCAGATTCATTCTGGACAATATTATTGTTGTTTGGGAAGGTATGGAATGGGCTCGCCAGTCGCGGCAACAGGCCCTTTTCCTCAAAATCATTTTTGCTAAAGCTTATGATCGCATTGAGTGGCCTTTTATTCTTGCCATGCTTAAGGCTCTAGGTTTTGACCCCCATTTTGTTCAATCTGTCAAAATGTTTTTTGGAGATGCTTTTGCATGCATTACCATTAATGGTCGCCAATCTCAAGGTTTTGGCCTTCATCATTCTATCAAGAAAGGTTGCTTGCTTGCTCCTTCTTTATATGTCTTGGCTGCTAAAGGTTTTGGATATCTTCTGGCTCATTCCATTTCTCTTGGAAGGGTCAGAGGGATTGCTCTCCCTGATTCTTCTGCTCAACTTGTGAATGGTCACTTTGCAAATGACTCCTTTTTTACGTTGATTGAAGAAGAGGAAAATGTCAGAGAAGCTCTTCACTGCCTTGACACTTTTTGCGTTGCCTCTGGCTCTGCAATTCAATGGCATAACTCAATGTTACAAGCAATCCATTTTTTTGACTCCCTAATGGCTCCTCCAATATCAATGGAAGTGGATCAATCATGGAGAAATTTTTCAATTTTTGGGCATTCCTTTTAATTTCCAAGCCTCCTATGTGGATCTTTGGAATGTTGTGCTCTCTCGAATTGAGAAAAAGCTTTCATTCTGGATTATCAAGCCACTTTCCTTGGCTCGTAAATTTTGGGTTTGCTCTAAAATTCTTGCAGCTACTCATGTTTATTACTCTTCTTGTTGGGCCCCGTCTAAAGCTTCATACTTGAAGTTGGAAAAGCTTATCAGGGCTTTTTTATGGGCCTCCTCAGAGGAGCATAGAGGATTTCACAGAGTTGCCTGAGAATTTTGATGTCTCCCAAGAGACTCTGGAGGGCTTGGACTCCTTTCCACTCATCGCCAAGGTATGGCTCTTTGTGCCAAATGGATTGTGCGGGCAGTCTCTGATAACGAGACCTGGAAAGTGTTGCTTTGACATTGTATTTCTTTAGGCTATCCCATTCACCGCTCAACTTGGAAGGGGATTCACTTATAGACCCTTCTTGTTATGAAATAAGTTGTTCATATTGAAGGTACTTTTGTTACCAAAAGCATTTAGCAGGCTTGGGAAGCCATTAAACCGTGGCTTTGCTAGAATGGTTCTGGTTTTTGTGAAGGCCTTTCATTTAATTGTTACAACCTTTGGTGGTGCCCTCTCATTCAAGTTCAAGGTCAGCCTCTTGCTAAGCTTCCTTGGGTCTGTGCTTTGTGTTTTCACAAGCGGGGCATTCGTACTCCCAAAGACTTATTTTCTAGTCACAATGTTGGGTTGCAATGATGATGGATGGTATGCTCAAAGTGCTCAATGGATTCAATATGCATGAGATGATAATCTAGATGCTTTCAAGATTGTGTGGGATTGTTATCAAATGAAGTGAGAGGGTGTATATATAGCTCTCTAGTAAGATTGATCAATGGTGGAGATTAGGTGGCTATGTGAATGATTGATATTAAACAAGAAGCTTTGATGAATGTGTACAAGACATGTGTCCATAGAGATAGTTTTTATTAAATGATTGTTATTGGTTTGTTGGTAGTACTAAGATTACTTTTGTTAAAATAGGATGCTTTTCTATTTTAAGGATTAGATGATGTGGATGATTGATTTTAGAACCAATAAAATCATTTTTTTGTATTTGAGTTAGGATACGACCTATCTTGTACACATAGAGGAATGTGATAAGATAAGGAAATGATAAGATAAAAATAAATTAAACAAATAAATTTATTTAATTTATTTTTAAATGATAGAAGAAAAGCTAAATTTAGAAAATTGAAGGAATCAACATAAATTAAATAAATAAATTTATTTAATTTATAAGGATGATGAGAAAATAAATAAATAAAATATTGATTTTATTTATTGATAAGAAGAATAATGAGATAATTAAATAATTAAAGATTATTTAATTATAGATGAAAATAGAAGAAAATAGATGGAATTAATTAAATAAATATAATTTATTTAATTAATAATAGAAGAGGGTGACTTAGAAGAAAATAGATAATTAACCCAAGTGTTCTAGACAAAATTGACATATGCAAGTGAGCGAAAATGTCGAAATTGCCGAAGGGTGGCAAGTCTAGGGTTTCTTCTGCTACTAGTTTGAAGGATGAGATTTTCATTGGCGATGATTTGGATGGGAAACCTCCTATGAGGGGCGCCATCAATAAGAATTTCCAAGGCACGTTGCAGTTGCAAGGAGAGGTGCGAGCTCCGTCGGGGGTCTCTGTCACCAACAAGATTTCTGCTCCGCCACCAAAAACTCCTCCCAGTGGCCAAGATACAAGCCCTTCCCTCCACGATAACACCCCTTTGCCTGATCATGGAATGGTTGATGTGGGTCTTGACCACAATAGGATGGAAGGAATGCCCACCGTAGGTTTTCAGCGATCAGGCAAGGAGAGCAGTATAAGGTTAGATGCTCGGAAGGCAAATTTAAAACCTCTTTTTTGGAGGCAACCAAGATTGGATATCACTCTCATCCAGATTACTCACGGATCCCCTTTTTAGGATGGGGGATATTCGTAGTTGACTCCATAAGCTTAGATGCACCGAAGTCAAGACCCTTTTCTCCCCAGTCTTCAAAAATTTGCACAGCCAAGAGGAGAATAGTAGAGTGCTCTACAAAACCCTTGTCTCTCGACTTTGATGATTCACTGTCAAAGGAGATGCGGGAAAATGAATTTTTTTCTCAGAAAACGTCTTAATTGGAAGATTCAATCGCTTTTGGCCCAGTTTAGCAGATCTTCATGATTGGATAACAAATTCTTGGCTTCCCCTTCTGGATGGAGGAGTAGAGATATACCCTAGTGCGAAGGGCTTTTTTATTACAGTTTTCGAATGTAAGAAAGATAAAAGCACCATTCTGATTCATGTTTGGCAGTGGGAAGGAAATTTGCTGCAGGTAAAATCATGGCACCCTGAGTTTGACCCATCTAAGGAATCATTTTCATTTGTGCCGATCTAGGTGCGGCTCCCCAATCTACCCCTACACTATTGGTTTGAATCATGCTTTGCAGCAATTGGGAACTCCTTGGGCAAATTTGTGTTTACAGATGAAAATTCAAGGAATTTTATCCATACAACTTATGCTAGGATCTTGGTGGAATTGGATGTTTCAAAGAGTCTCCCAGCTGAAATTACCTTGAGGGCCAACAGACAATGCTAGAATTAGCCATTGGATTATGAAAGTTTGATTTTCAGATGCAAAAGATGCTATCAAACAGGTCACATCGCTGCTGAGTGCCCAATCATCAAAATGTAGACAAATCGAGTGGCTTCATGGTGGAAGGATTCTTCCCCCAAGCATTATTCTATCTTGAACTCTCCCAAAGAGAGTCTTTCTCCAGAAAAATCAAATGTCAAGAAGCAATTTGTAGAAATGGTGGAGGGGAGTTCTTCTGTGTCAAAGTCAGCCGAAAAGATTTCACAAGCAAGTGATCCAAATTTTAAGAAAAAGGCAAAAATCTCTTTGAAACCCTTGGTTTCTAACTCTCCTTACCCAACTCCTATCCATTCCACAAGCTCTCCTATCTTGGTTGCATGGAATCAGAAGCCAAAAGAGTCTCCCATTCCCTCAAATGGTGCGATCGATGAAGGAATTTCAAAAGAGAATATTGGATCCCATGATCAAGGCTAGACAGAGGTCAAGAGGAGGAAGTACACCCCTCCTCATAAGATGCCTCTCAGGGGTTCTTTGGCCTCCTCTGAGGACATTAGTCACTCTCAGCTTACACAGTCAGAGGTTTCTGGCAAGTCCTCAGGGGATAGACTCAAGGATGGAAAAGGGACAGTGGTTCAAAAGATAAAGAAGAAGGATTTGGCAACTTTATTAGATATTCGTGAGCACCTTTTGGCATGTGAATCCCATTTTTAGGTGAGATGAAGAGATATTATATTTGTAGTCTCCGCTGGCACCCCTGCTAGAGGGCATGCTTTTCATTGTTATTTTGGTTCTTTTTAGTTTAGAGGGAGCGGTCCCCTTGACCGCAACATTACGTTTCAAAAAAAATTGACATATGCAAGGTGAATGATGCGATAAATTGACAAATGATGAAGAGTCAATTTTGGGTGTCTACATTTTGCCCCTCTTTGAGACAATGTCCATTAGGGCATTGTTTCAAAGAACACAAAACTAATACATTAAGATAAACAAGCTATGCCCCAATGAAACTGGCAGGTGGTGCCCCCTCGAGATGAGAACCAGGCTATCGGGAAAAGACTGGGTTGACTCGCGATAAGATGACAAGACAAGAATAAACAAGGTTAAGCTGATACGAAGAATGAGAGGGTGGGTGAGATAAATTAGGGATAAAAAAGAAGAAAAGAAGGTCTTGGCTTAGAAGAAAAATTAGGGTTTGGCTCTATAAATAGGGTTGAAGGGCTCAGTTCAACTCATTTGTGCTATTTGCTTTGAGAATTCTAGACCTCTGAGTGTTTAGAGTGCATTAGGACTTCCAAGAGCGTTGGGATCGAGGAGGACAGGGAGATATGGGCCATCAGTTGCTGGCCCACCCCTACAGGTAGGTGTAGGAGGATCTCAGGGAGCTGGTGGTGATTAGGGCAAGGCTTCCTCAGCGAGTGCCATGCACCCGAGACATCAAGGATAGCCTGCTTTTGTATATATTGTATCAGTTTTTATGTCATGTTGTACCATTACGAGGCCTGCGAGCCGATATATGTATTTTTGATTGCTAGATTGTATATATCAATTCTTTTGTACATGATGAGACACTTGTATATTGACCCATATGTTTATATATATGATGGATTTTGATGATGATATATGGTGTTATGGTTATGGATGCATGATGTATGCTGCTTATTTTTATGGTTATATGTTTTTTATGGTTATGATATGCATATGATAGATGTAGATGGTAATGGGTATGGTATATATGCTTATGTTAATGAAATGTATATGATGACATGTATATAATAATATTTAGCTAACACAATTGTTTGACATGATGAAGGTTGTTGGTAATCATTTATGTTTAGGGTTTTAGGCTTGAGCTACTGGTGGTGCCTGCATAAGTGTTCAGGTTTCAAGCATTTAGATATGCAGGCACCTTCCCAAAAATCTAGAAAATTCCAATACTTTCGGCCTCTATAGTTGAAAAAATGCAAAAAATCAACTTAAGGTGCAGGTGTCTTTGTATATACAAGGGTTTTTGTATATACATGCCGGTAAAATATGCATTGGTGGGTCAGAAATCTCCATCGCCCTTTGAAAAAATCAGTTAGATGCATTTCTAAATGCATATCGGGCTTAGAATGTGCATATACAAAGGGGGGATCTTTCACAGATTCCTAGGAATATTCCCTGTTTGTATATCGGGTTACATGTATATTTGGTTTGTATGTTAAGACATACAACAGCTATGTACAAGAGAAAAGATACATTGCAGGCATATTCCAAGAAAGATTCGATGTTTGTATGCAAAGGAAATATACATTGCAAACTATACAAGGAGGTGCAAATATACATTTGTTACAGTGGCGAGGCAGAGATGCATGTGGTGGGGCCCGTGGATATACAAGGTGGAATGTATATGCAATATACATTCGGGCGCACTTACAATGGTTAGATACATTGTAGGAATATTCTGGAGAAGATTCCTTGTTTGTATGTGCAAGGGAATGTACATTGAAAATTATACAAAGCCTCGCGACATGCAAAGTGAACAATGCAAAGGATAGAGAAAATGGTCGGGCCCACCGGTTGTATACGAAGGAAGTTGTATGTATGCCGATGTACATTCAAAGCATACAAGTGAAGTGATACATTCCAGACCTGAAGGAGAAGTCAGATGCGGCGAATAAATTTTTGAGATCCGCCTTATATATGTGAAGTGCTTATATGTGCGATATACGGGGCCCGATATGCAAAGGCATATGCATTGGGTCATTGGTGGGACGGTTATCATCGATGGATGCCTCAAGAGTTATTTCGATGGCCGATGGAGGAAAATGCATAGTGACAGAGGACTAACCAATAGCTACCACGTGCCCAGGAACTGTTGCATGTATATGCATTTTGCATATACAGGGATTTTGAAAGGCGAACAGTGGCGATTGTATATGCATATGTTTTTGCATATACAAAGGACGAAAATGGAAAAATAGTGAATGGAAAAGTCAACGATAGAGGAAAAAGCCGCCTACGTGGCACGATATCATTAGCTCTTGGCTTTTCTGCAGGTTTTTGAGCCGTTGGATCTCAGCGATTGGAAGACAAATCGACGGCCAAGTTTTAAAGTTGCAGCGTGGGTTTTCTTTGCATCTGCAGGCATTCTTTTGAGTGGGAAAACTCCATGGACACGCAGCTGCTGCGTCTTCAGAGGCTGCGGATAGCTGAAGCTTTAATGGCAGATTGTGCAAGGAAGTATGGGTCATGTTGACAGGTCAACCACCCGAATTGATGAAGAAAATCTTGGAGCGGCGGCTCAAATCCCAAACATACCTGCTCCTTCCTCTTTGTCCCTCTGTCTCATTCAATTTTGAGTGCCATTTCTCATGCATTGTATCTGGCAGATTTTTGATGTGCCATGTAATTAATGCGGAGTACACTTTCTTGCTGTATTAAGCAGACTGTGTTACTCAGTTTGTTGTTGTTGAAGACTTGGGGCATTTTTTGTGTGAATAATGAAATACAGAGCATTTCCCATCTGTTGTATCTCTGTGGAGTTTATCAGTTGCATCTGAAGTGTATCTTGCACATATATTTAGTTTCTTGTCATTGTATATGAAAAATGCGTTATTGCATGTGTTTATCTGTCTGTCTCCATTTGTTGTATGCATTTTCTTCTTTTGAATCTAGTTGCTATGGGTTTCTTAGATTCTAGGGTATAGTCTTGCTATACCACATGCTTAATCTATAACTTCCATTCAAGGAGTGGATTAAACTGTTTTAGGTTGAGTATGGAGAAGATTGTATGTCAACAGAGATATCTGTAAGTATGGGCATTTAAATACTCATCCTTGGGTGGTGTTTGTAAGGCAAGCACCAGTCTTAACCCCTTGAAACTCGAATGACAATTGCAAGCCATTCTCTTGTATACGTCTAGTTGACTCCTTGCCCTGAGATAGGCACCGGTCTGCTTCTTGTGAAGTAGTTATGATCCAAAACACCTATCTTGCATCCAAACCATAAAATCCATCTTTTCATAACTTCCACCCGTTAGTTTGTAGGAGTAGGATTAGGAACCCCTTTCATACTCTCATCCACAACCAAACAAATATGTCCAAGAACATTGCCAACCTTGTGATGTATCATGCACATCTTGGTCCACACATGAGTGTATTCTACCTATTGTTGTCAAGCTAAATATTTCTGTCATTGGGCTAGTCAATGTTACATCTTTAGCTATAGGGATACCCCCCTTGGTGTGGCAGAACCAGAAGTGAAGGGGAGGCAGCTCTCACAACCTCCTGTATTAGTTGGCTGAATCTGCTTGTGCATTGGAACTGGCAAACCCTCTGTTGATTCAGAAGAAAAAGCAACAAAATGGCGACTCTGCTGGGGAAGAAAGAGTCAAATTATTTGAAAAGTGAATTCATTGCAGCAAGATCCAAAAATGACCATGTGGTGCTCTACTGGCATGGTGAATCTAGAAAATATAAGTGCCTTGTTGATATTCTGTCCTCTCTGTGAGAGGTGGCAACTCTGTTGATTGAACTTATCATGCTGCAACGTATTTCTAGGTATTCCATCTTTTCAAAAATGATGAGTTTAGAACAGCAAACCTGGTTGTGTTCTCAAAGGAAACCATTTTTTATTCAAAGATATAAAGCCCTAAATTTTAAAGGAATCTGTGGTTACCCAAATGCTATTCCAAATAAAGTTAGAAAATGTTTGCCAAAATATAGTGGATTAGATTCTGAATCGGCAAACAAACATCTGTAGAAATTTTGTAATTTGATAGAAGATTATGAGGTAGAGGATGAAGATGTAGTAATGAGACTGTTGGATTCAGGACAGACAACTGAAAGGGGGGGTGAATCAGTTGTCCAAAACTTGCTTCTAATTCAAACACTTAAATCCTCTTTATTATTTAATAGCATGTCAATTAATCACTCATGAAAGCATAAAGCATAAACACCAGAGCAGATACACATCAACACATGAGACACCAAGATTTTGACGTGGAAAACCCGGTCAAGGGAAAAACCACGGGGTGATTAATCCAAGGATTATTCTCTGTTAGAAGAATAAGAAAAATAGATGGCACATGCCAATTAGGGCTCACTGCCCGAGCTCACTGCTCACAAGAGGCACACTACCTACAAGAGACACATTGTCTACAAAGTAACAAGTATCACAAAATTGAACTGGAGATTGACATCTTTACCATGCCTGGATCAGTTCCATTTAAGCTTGAAGACCTCTGCTCTACCTTTCGCTCTTTCACTATACCACACTCATCCGCTCCAAGACACACTTCAAAATGAATTCACAATCTCTTATTTATACAAGGCATCGACTTAGGAACAATCATCTAAGTCGGCAAACACCTATAAGACCATTTGTAAGATGTGTAATACATCCAGTCGGCCTGTCTTAGGAAGAACACCAATATCCATGGTTATTCTTCAAATGAAAACTCAAACTTCAATGCGGACCGCCAATAAGAATTGTACACGATCCAAAGATCACCAAGACCTTTCCTGAGTCATCAAGAGCATCCGTACTTTATCAGCTTACTGGAATTCTTTTCTTCTTCATCTGGAACTTTAAGAACACAGTCTGTCATTACTATCATAATGAAAAAGGTGCTTCCAAACCTCCAACCCGTGAACAAATCTAGTTGTCACTTCACATGGACTTCTTCAACACTCTCTCCAATCTGCAGAATGAGATAATGCAATTCCAGAGCTCACCGGACCAATCTGTGACACTCTGTCACCACTGAGCATCTGTCAGAACTGGTTCTGCTAGAGCAATCATAACTTCTTCAGATCATTATGTGGAACTCTGAAAACTTGACTGGATCATTTCAAGACTCATATCTGCAAACCCTTTAAACCGCATCCTCTAATATTCATCTTATCTTGAACTCTTATCTTAATGTCATCACTGTTCTTCACTGTTCTTGATTGAGACTAATTTCCTCAATATCCTCAGCACACAGCTCATCCAATCGTTCTCATTAATGCAATATGAGTATGTTGACATCAATGACAACACTAGTTATCCTCATACTTGCAACAATCTCCCCCTTTGTCATTGATGGCAACATATGTTGTGAAAAACCATCAAGACAAGAACTTCTCCTTGCTGTCATAGCTCCCCCTATCAGCAACAACTCTTCACATGTCTTCTTTTTCTTTACTACTTCCCTTTGATCAACCACTTGTTTTTCACGTCTTCTCTCCCCCTTTGACATCAATGGCAAAGGGCTCATACTTGCAACTTTAACACATCAGAATCATACCAGCTGCTCCCCCTGAGTAGTAACTCCCTATCACTAATTCAGATCACAAGATATGACTGTGATATCCACTGGACTGATGCACATCAGTGCATCCTAGTTCATCACCGGAGGGGCAATGACCCCTAACTTCTCCTTGAGATACTCAAAAGAGTCCTTGGGAAGAGGTTTAGTAAAAATATCTGCAATCTGATCCTTGGAGGGCACATACTCCAATCTGACTTCATCCTTGTTCACTTGCTCTCTTAGAAAGTGAAACTTAATAGATATGTGCTTGGTCTTAGAATGCAACATCAGATTCTTGGAAATATTTATTGCACTTGAATTATCATAGAAAATTGTGATAGGCTCCTCATATTCTACTTTAATGTCTCTTAGCATCTACTTCATCCATAAGATTTGAGTGTAACTACCTGCTGCTGCAATGTATTCTGCTTCAGTTGTAGACAGAGATATTGCGTCTTATTTCTTGCTTAGCCAAGAAACCAATCTTTTTCCCAAAAAGAATGCTCCACCACTGGTACTCTTTCGGTCATCCACATCTCCTGCCCAATCTGCATCTGTATATGCATGAAGAGAGAAATCATGATCTCTAGGGTACCATAGACCATACTCAACTGTCCCCTTTAGATATCTAAAAATCCTCTTGATTGCCATAACATGAGATTCTCTAAGATCAGCTTGGAATCTAGCAACAAGACCAACAGCCTGCATAATATTTGGTCTAATTTGAGTGAGATACAACAGTCCTCCAATCATTGACCTATATTTTGTCTGATCCACCTTAGGAGAGTCATCATCTTTCCTCAACTTGCATCCGGTTGCCATTGGAGTGTTCATTGGCTTTGAGTCTTCCATCCCAAATTTTCTCAACAATTCTTTCACATATTTTGACTGAGAGATAAAGATTCCTTTCTTTGTTAAAGTAATTTGTAGACCCAAAAAGAAATTTATTTTACCGAGCATTGACATTTCAAACTCACTTTTCATTTGATTTGCAAAGGTTTTACACATACTGTCTCTTCCTCCAAAGATGATATCATCAACAAATACTTCAACAATCAAGATGTTTTCATGATCAATTTTGAAATATAGGTTACTATCAGTAGTACCTTTGTTGAAACCAATCTTCAAAAGATGTTTGTCTAGCCTCTCATACCATGCTCTTGGGGCTTGCTTTAGACCATACAGTGCCTTCTTTAATTTGCAGACCATATCACCATGCTCAGATAATTGAAATCCATCCAATTGTTCAATGTACACTTCTTCTTCTAAGTCACCATTCAGAAAAGCAAATTTGACATCCATCTGATACACTTTGAAATCTTTGAAGGCAGTAAATGCAAGAAATAGTCTGACTGCTTCAATTCTTGCCACCGGAGCAAAGGTTTCCTCAAAATCAATCCCTTCTATTTGAGAGTAGCCTTTGCAGACTAATCTGGCTTTATTTCTGATTACTTCACCAACTTCATTTAATTTGTTCCGGAAGACCCATTTGGTTCCAATCACATTCTTGTTTCTAGGTCTAGGAACAAGATCCCAAGTGTGATTTTTCTCAATTTGCATCAACTCTTCCTCCATTGCTTTGGTCCAATTTTCATCATTGTAGGCTTTATTTATTGTCTTAGGTTCAATCTTTGAAATCAGACAACATTCATCTGAATTTTAAGCAAATTTCCTTCTAGTTTGCACACCTTTGCTTTTGTCACCTATGATCTGATCTTCAGAGTGGTTCAGTCTTACATACCTTGGAACTTTGGGAGTTTCTTGCACTACTGTTTCTTGATCAGGCTCATTCAGACCAACCTCTTCTTCCTGATTTACCAGATTAGTCTGAATCTGACTTTCAGAGGAGGATTGAGCTCCTTGAACCAAAGAACCATTCTGATCATCTTCATCATATTCATAAAACCTTGAGGGCTTCTCAATTCCTTCATCAACCTTCACATTTGTACTTTCTATCATCTTCCTCAGTCTCTTATTGTAATACCGGTATGCTTTACTTTGAGTGGAGTAACCCAAGAAAATTCCTTCATCACTTCTAGCATCAAACTTTCCTAGATCTTCATCTCTTTTAATGTAACATTTGCTACCAAATACTCTGAAATATCTCACAGTAGGAGTGATACCAAACCAAAGTTCATAAGGAGTCTTACTGGTATTGCTTCTAATTTGAACTCGATTGAGAGTATAGACTGTAGTGCTAACAGCTTCTCTCTAAAACATCTGGGGAACATTTGCTTCCATCATCATTGTCCTAGATGCTTCCTGGATGGTCCAGTTCTTTCTCTCTACTACTCCATTCTGTTGTGGAGTCCTAGGAGCAGATAACTGTCTTTTTATACCATGCTTCTCATAAAAGTCTATGAATTCACCGGATGTGAATTCACCACCTCTATCAGACCTCAGACATTTTAGTTTCAATATGGTTTGATTCTCTACCATAGCCTTGAAGATTTTGAACTTCTCAAAAGCTTCCGATTTCTCTTTCAGAAAGGTAACCCACATCATCTGGGAATGGTCATCAATCAGTAACATGAAATATCTATCACCTTGAATACTCTTGATTCTTGTCAGACCACATAGATTAGTATGAATTAATTCTAATAATCTGGTAGAGGACTGATCCTTGCTTTTGAATGAGACTCTAGTTTGTTTACCCAGCTGACATTCTTTGCACAAACTATTTGTAGGTTTTACCAATTTTTGAAGATCTCTTACAGCTTGAGTATTGCTTATCTTGATAATGTTATCAAAATTTACATGACACATCCTTCTATGCCATAACCAACTCTAATCAACTTGAACAAACAGACAACTTTTATTAGAACCAACTAGATAGAAGATATTACCTTTTGTTTGAGTACCGGATGCAATCTCAGTTCCGGAGCTTTCAAAGATCCTGCATCTTCCATTCTTGAACCAGAGATCATAACCTTTGTCCACCAATTATCCAACACTGAGAAGATTGTGCTTCAATCCTTCAACATACAGTACATTACCGGTTTTGCTCTTTCCATCAAAAGAAATAGTTCCCCTACCTCTGATTCTACCAACAAAATTATCACCAAACTTTACCATTCCTCCTTCATACCTTTTTAAATCTATGAACTTATTTTTGTCACCTGTCATATGGTGAGAGCATCCACTATCAATAACCCAATCATCCTTTTCTTCAACTTGGGCAGCCAAAGCTCTTTCTACAATCTTATGATTGACAGATTCAGAGGATATTGGATCTTCTTCCTTGATGGCAATAAACACCCATTCATTTCCGGATTTGTTTCCTATTTCTGATTCATCATCTGTTACTCCTTCATTATCATTATCTTCATGAACATAATAACAATTCTTTTGGAACCTTTGTCTGTTATAATTTGACCTTGTAGATCTTTCCGGACATCTTGAAGCAAAATGACCAATCTTATTGCAGTTGAAGCACTTGAAGGGTAATTTTCCTTCATACTTACCAGATCCTCTTGGCAGTCTCTTTGCAATGAGGGCTTCAAGTTGAGCTGTTTCTGCTTCTTCCTCTTCCATGTCTCTTCTTGCTTGGTCATACCATGACAGCTTCCTTGAAGAGTTTTCTCCTGGATCAAATCTTTGTTTACCTTTCACTGAGGCACTGGCTTTGAATGCAGATTCAATTTTGGGGGGATCATCTCCAAACTCGGTCATTTCAAATGCAACCAGTTTGTCAGCCAATTGGTCTCTTGTGACAGTTGTATGGGCTCTGAATTCATCAATGGCGGCAACCTTTATTTTGTAGACAACAGGAAGGGATATGAGAATTTTGCCAACAATCTCATTTTCATCCAAAACTCCACCAGCATTCCTAATTCCACACACCAGCTCATTTACTCTTGGCATAAAGGTGGTAATATTTTCATCGTCTCTCATCTTGAGTCTTTCAAATTTCCTTTTGAGACTCTGCAACCTTGCACTCTTAACATACTCATCTCCTTCATGCAGAAGTTCTAGTTTAATCCAGATTTCATAGGCAGTTGGTAGGTCAATAACATTTGAGAGCTCTGAGTCAGTTAATGCGCTTAGAAGAGCCTCTTTGGTCTGTAGATTGTTTTCAGCATCTGTGATTTCATTTAGAGTTGTCGGACCACCCTGTGGAGGTACATATGCTTTAGTCACCATGGACCAGTACACCTTTCCCATACACTGCAAGTGACATTTCATGCGACCTTTCCAAAGAGAGAAGTTGGTTCCATCAAACTTTGGACTATCCTTCTTGTATGACGACATCTTGGATCTCCTCAAGCAGTTAAGCTCCTTTTTAGAGGAACTTGGCTCTGATACCAATTGTTGGATTTAGGACAGACAACTAAGAGGGGGGGTGAATCAGTTGTCTAAAACTTGCTTCTAATTCAAACACTTAAATCCTCTTTGTTATTTAATAACATGTCAATTAATCACTCATGAAAGCATAAAGCATAAACACCAGAGCAGATACACATCAACACATGAGACACCAAGATTTTGACATGGAAAACCCGGTCAAGGGAAAAACCACGGGGTGATTAACCCAAGGATTATTCTCTATTAGAAGAATAAGAAAAATAGATGGCACATGCCAATTAGGTCTCACTGCCCGAGCTCACTGCTCACAAGAGGCACACTTCCTACAAGAGACACATTGTCTACAAAATAACAAGTATCACAAACTTGAACTGGAGATTGACATCTTTACCATGCCTGGATCAGTTCCATTTAAGCCTAAAGACCTCTGCTCTGCCTTTCGCTCTTTCGCTATACCACACTCATCCGCTCCAAGACACACTTCAAAATGAATTCACAATCCCTTATTTATACAAGGCATTGACTTAGGAACAATCATCTAAGTCGACAAACACTTATAAGATCATTCGCAAGACGTGTAATACATTCGGTCAGCCTGTCTTAGGAAGAACACCAATATCTGTGGTTATTCTTCAAATGCAAACTCAAACTTCAATGCAGACCGCCAATAAGACTTGTACACGATCCAAAGATCACCAAGACCTTTCTTGAGTCATCAAGAGCATCCGCACTTTATCAGCTTACTAGAATTCTTTTCTTCTTCATCCGGAACTTCAAGAACACAGTCTGTCATCACTGTCATAATGAAAAAGGTGCTTTCGGACCTCCAACCCATGAACAAATCTAGTTGTCACTTCACACGGACTTCTTCAACACTCTCCAATCCACATAATGAGATAATGCAATTCCAGAGCTCACCGGACCAATCTGTGACACTCTGTCACCACTAAGCATCTGTCAGAACCAGTTCTGCTAGAGCAGTCATAACTTCTTTAGATCATTATGCAGACCTCTAAAAACTTGACTGGATCATTTCAAGACTCATATCTGCAAACCCTTTAAACCACATCCTCTAATATTCATCTTATCTTGAACTTTTACCTTAATGTCATCACTGTTCTTCACTGTTCCTGATTGAGACTAATTTCCTCAATATCCTCGGCACATAGCTCATCCAATCCTTCTCATTAATGCAATATGAGTATGTTGACATCAATGACAACACTGGTTATCCTCATACTTGCAACAGACTCTTTGTTCAGTCATTAGAAGATGATGCTAGGGTTTGGTTTTTAGACCTGCCCGTGTGTTCACTTTCTTCATGGATAGACTTAGAAATTGCATTCCTAGAGCAGTTTGGTGAAAGATTTGATTTAGCCTCATTGATCATACATTTCATGAAAATCCAAAAGGAAGATGAGGAACTGGTTCCAGCTTTTAATCTTAGATTTATTAAGTTGCTCAAGCAAATCCCTGAATATATGAGACCCAATAATGCATTATGCTTAGCAATTTATTTGGCCACATTTGATGAAGAAATGAGTTATTTATTGAGAGATAAAGAACCGGCCACACTTCACCAGGCTTACCAATTTGCTATAGATATTGAAAACAATGAGAAATATGGAATGCCAGTGGGTTTCATGGCTGCAAGTTGTCAAAATAGTTATCAAAGTGAATATATTTTTGTTGTTCCAATGTGTTCGTTGATAAATGATTATGTAGAGGGAAATATATTTCAGAATAATGTGTGCAGCCATGATGTGATACATGAAGAAAATGTAGTCACATCCTACAATGATGAAAATAAAGACTGTTGTCAACCTCTAGAAGAGAAGCTTGCAGACACAAAATGTCCTTCAAATGATCAAATGAAAGATATACATGAGGTTGTGTCTTGCAGCAGTTTGCATGTCCCAGTTGTAGACACCTAAAATTGGACTGCTTTGCAAACCGATTTTCTGTACCTCACACTAATCCATTCCCCCAATCTGCATATCCCTGGTGATCAATTAATTCATCTAATTAGTCCATTTAACCTTACAACCCTATCCTATCAATTAAATGAATATTCCTAATATTCATTTAGATGATTTTCCCTAATCCCTGGTAATGAGATAAATCTTATTTATCTGATTAAACTAGGCTTAAGTTAATTAAGAAAACACTTAATTAACCTTGTCTCCAACTCATCCACTAAACTGAATTTAAAATTCAGTTGTCTCCCACTCATCTCCAATCACTGAATTTAATATTCAGTTGTCTCCCACTCATTTCCAATCACTGAATTTAATATTCAGTTGTCTCCCACTCATCTCCAATCACTGAATTTAATATTCAGTTGTCCCCCACACTTCTCCACTCTTCCCAAAATGGGATTTATTAATTCACCCCCTAGGAATAAAAGATTCACTTTTATTCCTAGCCTTTGATCTCATCAAATGAATCTTGACCCTCCATCCTCATCTCCAAAATCCTATAAATTGACCCCTCTCTAAGCCATTTGGAGAGGCCACTTCATGCATCAGAACTCTGCCAAAATCATTTCACAATCCCCTTGTCATGCCATCACTCTGTCAAAATCACTCCAAATCTTGTCTCAATCCCATCCAATCCATCATCTAATCTCATCTACATTGTGTTGTGAGCACTTGAGCAACCCACATCTACACATTTAGTCATTCTGATCAAGGGAAACATATGAGGAGCTACATGGCACATCTCCTTCCCGCATGGATTCGTGAGGTCTCAATGAAGGTATAATCATTTTGTTATGCATTAGATTAGTTTTACTCTTCATTCAGATTACACTTATTACACCAGTTATTCCTGATTATTTATGTGAAATGGATATGCAAAGCTTCACTCTGAATATAGAGGATGCTGCTTCAAGGAATGACAGTGAATATGATAATGATTGTCAGCATTCAGATGCATATGTGAGCCTTTTAGATGATGAAATATATATGAATGCTGAATATGAATGTTTCCTTGAAGATTCTGACCACCTTCACAGTGCAGAGGTTGAAAAAATTGCTTTTGATTATCAGTGCAGTGGTAAAGAAAAACAGGGTCACTATTCAGAGGTGGATGGACAAGTTGCAGATGTGTGTGCTCATACAGTTGGGGATAGTGCTGATTGCAGGGGTAACTATGAAGTTTTTGACAAAGGGTTGCATTCTGAGTTATTCATGCCTTCTTTTGAGACATTCCAGGTGGACATAAATGATAAGATTGCTGAGCACACTGATGATGGATATCTAAATGTTTATAAAAATAAATATGATTATGAGATGTTGCTTGTGCCTGAATATTGCATGTTTGATACAGAGGAGCTTTTATTTTTTGAAGAAAGGCATGATTCTGATGTGGATTCATTTGTTTCATATGAGTGTTATTTTCCCAAGCAACATCAGTGACTCGTATGATGATGACAGTCTACTGTTGAGAATGGTAAATGCTTATGAATTTTGTTGTAGACTTGTTGAAGGAGAAAGAAGCAGCAACACAAACAATTGCAATGCTGGGTACTGCAAGTGGTTAAATGCTTTCAGGCTTCATTTGAAGAAATCAAAAGAGAATCAAGTGTTCGATAAAGGAAAATTTTGGTTTTTCCTTTTCGGTGGCCCTAGGCCGCCAAGTAAATTTTAATGAATGTGTTCTATGATGCAGGTTGGTAAGGTTTTGACCCTGTTGCCCAATGGATAAGGCCTGGTCTACATCCCAGAGATCTGAAGTCCTCGCCATGCCTCCAAGAGGCATGCGTCCCCAGACAGAGCCTGTGTTGGTAATCATTTATGTTTAGGGTTTTAGGCTTGAGCTACTGGTTGTGCCTGCATAAGTGTTCAGGTTTCAAACATTTAGATATGCAGGCACCTTCCCAAAAATCTAGAAAATTCTAACACTTTTGGCCTCTGCAGTTGAAAAAATGCAAAAAATCAAGTTAAGGTGCAGGTGTCTCTGTATATACAAGGGTTTTTGTATATACATGCAGGTAAAATATGCATTGGCGGGTCAGAAATCTCCATCGCCCTTTGAAAACATCAGTTAGATGCATTTCTGAATGCATATCAGGCTTAGAATGTGCATATACAAATGGGCAATCTTTCGCAGATTCCCAGGAATATTCCCTGTTTGTATATCAGGTTACATGTATATTTGGTTTGTATGTTCAGACATACAACGGCTATGTACAAGAGAAAAGATACATTGCAGGCATATTCCTGGAAAGATTCACTGTTTGTATGCAGAGGAAATATACATTGCAAAATATACAAGGAGGTGCAAATATACATTTTCTACAGTGGCGAGGCAGAGATGCATGTGGTGGTGCCTGTGGATATACAAGGTGGAATGTATATGCAATATACATTCGGGCACACATACAATGGTTAGATACATTGCAGGAATATTCTGGAGAAGATTCCTTGTTTGTATGTGCAAGGGAATGTACATTGAAAATTATACAAAGCCTCGCGACATGCAAAGTGAACAATGCAAAGGATAGAGAAAATGGTTGGGCCCACCGGTTGTATACGAAGGAAGTTGTATGTATGCCGATGTACATTCAAAGCATACAAGTGAAGTGATACATTCCAGACCCGAAGGAGAAGTCAGATGCGGCGAATAAATTTTTGAGATCCGCCTTATATATGTGAAGTGCTTGTATGTGCAATATATGGGGCCCGATATGCAAAGGCATATGCATTGGGTCATTAGTGGGATGGTTATCATCGATGGATGCCTCAAGAGTTATTTCGATGGCCGACGGAGGAAAATGCATAGTGACAGAGGACTAACCAATAGCTACCACGTGCCCAGGAACTGTTGCATGTATATGCATTTTGCATATACAGGGATTTTGAAAGGCCAACAGTGGCGATTGTATATGCATATGTTTTTGCATATACAAAGGACGAAAATGGAAAAATAGTGAATGGAAAAGTCAACGATAGAGGAAAAATCCGCCTACGTGGCACGATATCATTAGCTCTTGGCTTTTCTGCAGGTTTTTGAGTCGTTGGATCTCAGCGATTGGAAGACAAATCGACGGCCAAGTTTTAAAGTTGCAGCGTGGGTTTTCTTTGCATCTGTAGGCATTGTTTTGAGTGGGAAAACTCCATGGACACGCAGCTGTTGCGTCTTCAGAGGCTGCGGGTAGCTGAAGCTTTAATGGCAGATTGTGCAAGGAAGTATGGGTCATGTTCGCAGGTCAACCACCCGAATTGATGAAGAAAATCTTGGAGCGGCGGCTCAAATCCCAAACATACCTGCTCCTTCCTCTTTGTCCCTCTGCCGCATTCAATTTTGAGCGCCATTTCTCATGCATTGTATCTGGCGGATTTTTGATGTGCCATGTAATTAATGCGGAGTACACTTTCTTGCTGTATTAAGCAGACTGTGTTACTCAGTTTGTTGTTGTTGAAGACTTGGGCTTTTTTTGTGTGAATAATGAAATACAGAGCATTTCATGTCTGTTGTATCTCTGTGGAGTTTATGAGTTGCATATGAAGTGTATCTTGCACATATATTTAGTTTTTGTCATTGTATATGAAAAATGCGTTATTGCATGTGTTTATCTGTCTATCTCCATTTGTTGTATGCATTTTCTTCTTTTGAATCTAGTTGCTATGGGTTTCTCAGATTCTAGGGTATAATCTTGCTGTACCACATGCTTAATCTGTAACTTCCATTCAAGGAGTGGATTAAACTATTTTAGGTTGAGTATGGAGAAGATTGTATGTCAACAGGGATATCTGTAAGTATGGGCATTTAAATACTCATCATTAGGTGGTGTTTGTAAGGAAAGCACCAGTCCTAACCCCTTGAAACTTGAATGACAGTTGCAAGCCATTCTCTTGTATACGTCTAGTTGACTCCTTGCCCTGAGATAGGCACCGGTCTGCTTCTTGTGAAGTAGTTATGATCCAAAACCCCTATCTTGCATCCAAACCATAAAATCCATCTTTTCATAACTTCCACCTGTTAGTTTGTAGGAGTAGGATTAGGAACCCCTTTCATACTCTCATCCACAACCAAACAAATATGTCCAGGAACGTTGCCAACCTTGTGATGTATCATGCACATCTTGGTCCACACATGAGTGTATTCTTCCTGTTGTTGTCAAGCTATATATTTCTGTCATTGGGCTAGTCAATGTTACATGTTTAGCTATAGGGATACCCCCCTTGGTGCGGTAGAACCAGAAGTGAAGGGGAGGCAGCTCTCACAACCTCCTGTATTAGTTGGCTAAATCTGCCTGTGCATTAGAACTAGCAAACCCTCTGCGGATTCAAAAGAAAAACCAACAAAGGTGATGAAGACGAAGATGATAAAAATGAAGGAAAATTAGATTTGATCAATCCTTGTGAGAGCTATATATTTTATTGTGGTAAATGGATGAATGGTGAATGATAGATACAACTTAGACAATGATTGCACACAAATTTATAGATTTGCAATCCTTATGTTTGATATAACATATGGATATTATGCACCAAGGTATAAAGACCAGGGTGATGATGTATCCAATGCATACAACATAATACAATCCTGTCTATCATATGAGGTCAAGATGTTGATCTAACATACACAAGATATGAATATTAGTTGTTCTGAGATGGACTTTGACTCTGCAAGTAACGGTTTGAACTTATTTCCACTAAACATAATGACACCTTGTTGGTTATATGTATGAGAAATAGTCTTAGCATAAAATAGTCTTAATGCATAAGAGACTGTTTAGCTTCTCAGATGCAAAAGATATTGATATGCAAGATGCTAATCCCAACACGAATAAGATACCATTAAGCGTAGTAGGAGAATAAGATCATCCCACAACCACAACATACGAAAGCAAATGACCATGCCCCAGTCAATACATCATCGCGACATACCAAGATATGATGAGTTAAGGCAGCCTTAACTAAGTATTAGAAAGGGACAAAAGATAAATCAAAAGAAAAAACAAAAGACACAACCAACAGGTTCTCTTGCCAAAAGACGATGCTCTTTGGATGGATTGGATAGCGCCTTGTTGTGAGGAAAGATATATCCTGTTAAACGCTGAGATGTTGGAATGTTGGCTAAAGGCATGTGGATAGATGTATTTGTTTACCCTTGATTTGATAAGTGCTTTGAGCTATCACAACTTGCATAGTTTGTTTCTGCTTGAGTTAGTCAAAGAGAAGAAGACGGAAGATAGAAGGATGAAATAGGGATGGAAGAAAGAATCATCTATGCTTGTGTACTGGATACTTCCTTCATGTTCCAAACTGCCTACATACCCTGTATCTACAGGATCAAAGAATAGTATGATGATGATGAGACATGATGATATGTAGTTTTGGGTGTTTATTGACGATGTGGAAGATAGATGATAGAAGAAAGTGAGGCAGAAGAAAGAAGATGATTCATGAAGATTAAAAGAAGGATGAAAGATGGAAGAGGTCTATTGCCTATGCCTGAATCTGGGTACTTCCTTCATATCCCAGATTGCCTACATACCTTGTTTCCATGGGATCAAGGCACTTAACGATAGAGGTAAGATGTAGTTTTGATTTTGTTTTATTGACAGTGATGATGAAAGTGGATGGATTGATTGAGATTGATTGGATGTTTGATGATATATGATGTTATTGATGGGATGAGATGGATTGGATTAAGATTGATTAGGTATTTGATGATAGTTGGTTGGATGTTTGGTGTTTTGAAATGTTATTGGTATAGTGTTGAATGATGATGCTTAAAGTATCCACTCCAAAAACTAAGTGCAAACAAGTGCCTCCAGTATGGGTTGAATTTATTATGGACGAAGAAGGATGAGATGATAACTTAGACCTGGAAGGATGATGGATAAAATGACATGTCAACTCCAACAATTTCCAAAACCCATGATAGCAGTAAGCATAAGGGTGGAAAAGGGAATGATGTTATTGGGGGTGGATAATTTTATTATGAAAACGGGCAGAGATTGTAAGGGTATGGACAACGCTTATTATGGATAGATAGATGGCAAATGAAGATGAAGTAGATGATAAGAGCCAGTTCTACACATAGCACCTATTTGCCAAGTTTTCACTATGGTACTTATCTAAGGCACCTGTTTACCAGGTTTTCACCAGAGGATAGATTATTTATCTTTACTATTTTGATTTTTTTTTCTTATATGGGATATTCCAAGGATTAGGCATAAAATTTCTCCAGATGAACATTGTTGATGGGTTCATCCAAAGGAATGCCTTCAGGTGTTGAGAGAGTGTAAGCTCCTGATCCATAGACTGATGTGATCACATATGGTCCTAACTAATTCAGTTCAAATTTGCCTTTCTTTTCACGATCCTATTGATTCTTCTGATTCTCTTTAAGGAGAAGGTCTCCTACCTAGAACCTTATTTCTCTGATCTTTTTGTTGTAGCTATGACAAAGATGATTTCGATAGACTTGAAGATGATTGAGTGTCGTGAGACGTCATTCGTCCAATAGCTCTAGATCATTTAGTCTGGCTATCCTGTATTCTTCATAAAAAATGAGATGTTGTAACGATACTCTCTGTGAGGGAATCTCGACCTCTATAGGTAGGATAGCTTCAGTGTCATACACAAGAGCAAAGGGTGCAGCACTAGTGGGAGTTCCGACACTTGTTCAATAAGCCCACAAGGCTGGATTAAGTTGTAGATGCCAATCACGACTAGCTTCATTGACTGTCTTCTTAATAATTTTGAAAATGGTTTTATTAGAAACCTCAGCTTGGTCGTTACTCTAGGGATAGTAAGGTGTTGAAAACCTGTGTTGGATGTGAAATTTGCTACATAGCTCACAGACTTCTTGGTTCTTGAAGGGACATCCATTGTCAGTAAAAATGGCTCGTGGGACTCCATAGCGGCAAATGATATGATGAAGGATGAACTTGGATATTTGCTTGCCAGTGATATAAGTCATTGGTATGGCTTCTACCCACTTTGTAAAATACTATGTGACGGTAATGACAAACTTATGACCATTGGATGAGGTTGGATGGATCTTTCCTATGAGGTCGAGTCCCCACTGTGAAAAAGGCCAAGGTGTAGTAACAGGTTGTAACTCGTGTTGGAGCATGTATCAAATCCCCATGTTTCTGACATTGTAGACAACACTTAGCAAATTTTTGTGCATCTTGCTCCATTGTTGACCAATAATATCCATCTCTTAGAAGCTTCTTAGTAAGGCTAGGGATAGCAGAATGCGAACCACATAAACCTTCGTGTACCTTGCGTAAAGCAACGTTAGCTTCCTCTGAGTTAAGACATCTAGGAAGGATACCATCGAGACTCTTGCAGTATAGGGTTTCTCCAAGGATAGTGTAATGAAAGGCTCGATAGATAAAAGTTTTGTGTTGGGTTTTGGATAGTTGGAATGGAAAGGTACCATGGCAAAGATACTCGTATATATCCTCATACCAAGGAGAATTGGGACCAACAAGTTCATATTGCGGAACTTCAAAAGATGGTATCAAAAGATGTTCAACCAATAATTCACATCTGTGTGCATTAGAAGGCATGTCTAGAAGGGAACCAATTGTAGCCATAGCATCTGTTGCTTTGTTGTTGATCCTAGGAATTCGCTCGAATGTGATATTGGAAAAATATTTCTTGAAATCATCTACCATCAACTTGTATGGGAGAAGCTTTTCATCTTTAGTTTGATATTCATCTAAGACTTGTTTGATAACCAACTAAGAATCTCCAAAGACTTGTAATTGTGTGATAGCCCATTTGACAACCATATGTAGTCATGTGATCAAAGCTTCACACTTGATAATGTTGTTTGTGCAAGGGAAAGCAATCCTGTATGACTTCGGTATACAATCTCCTTGAGGTGTGATGAAACAAATTTTGGCTCCAGATCCATATTGTGTATATGAACCATCAAAGTATAACTGCCAAACTACTGAAGGGTATAAGTTGAATAGCTCTTCATCAGGGAATTCAGGACAGATAGGATGAACATTTGTTATGGGTGCTTTTGCTAGCTGATCTGCAATTACTTGTCCTTTTATAGCTTTTCGATCCACATATTCTATATCAAACTCACTTAGGATCATTACTCATTTTGCTAGTCTTCCTGTGAGCACTGCTTTGGAAAGAAGATACTTGAGAGGATCAAAATCAGATATGAGCTTTGTAGGTTGGTTCAACATATAGTGTCACAACTTTTGGGAAGCAAACACCACCACTAAACATGCTTTTTCCATGGTTGTGTAGTTAAGCTCATAGCCAACAAGAGTTTTGTTGATGTAGTAGATAGCTTGTTCTTTCCCTGATTCATATGTTGTGCTAAGAGAGCACCTAGAGCTGCTGTCGTTGAGGAGATGTATAATAACAATGGTCGATCAGGTACAGGAGGTACCAACACATGAGGTGTAGCTAGATATTCTTTTATTTTCTAAAAAGCTTATTAGCACTTATCATCCCATTTAAAAGGTTCTCCCTTCCGAAGAAGGTGTTGAAAATGATGACATTTATCTGCTAGCTGTGCAATGAACCTATAGCTAGACTGCAACCTACCTTATAAGTTGCGAAGTTGTTTCAAATTAGATGGTGGAGGCATTTCTATTATAGCTTTTACCTTGTCGAGATCCACTCTTATGCCTCGTCGGGATACAATATAACCTAACAACTTTTCAGATGTGACCCCAAATACACATTTCTTTGGATTAAGTCTCACTTGATACTTCTCTAGTCTATCAAAGATTTGTTCCAATACTTGTAAGTGGCCTTCTCTAGTTTTTGATTTTCCCAAGATGTCATCAACATAGTCTTCCATTATGGTGTGAAAAAGATCGTGGAAGATGACTGTCATGGCTCGTTGATAGGTGGCTCTTGCATTCTTGAGACCAAAAGGCATGACAACCCAGCAGTAGGTACCCCATGGACATATGAAGGAAGTCTTGTGTTGATCTTCTTCTGCAATTCTAATCTGATTATAGCCGAAAATTTTGTCCATTAATGATAGCATTTCATGTCCTACTATGAGATCCACAATGGTATCTATGCTTGGTAATAGAAAGTCATCCTTAGGACAAGCTTTGTTAAGGTCTCTGAAGTCAGTACAACAACAAATGTAGCCATCAGGTTTTGAGACTGGTACTAGATTGGAAACCCACTTAGGATAATCAAAAGGGCGTATAAACTTAGCATCCAATAATTTTTGAATTTCTGCTTTGACCAAAAGTGTTATTTGAGGATGCATTTTTTGAAGCTTTTGCCTGACTGGTTTTGCATTTGGAGATACCACTAAATGATGTATAACAAGTGAAGGATCTAACCCTGGCATATCTACATAGGTCCATGCAAAGTTGATTGTTCTTTTCATGAAGAAAGTAGTGAAATCTTTCCTTTCATGTTTTGATAATGATGTTGCTAGGAATGTGATCTTGGGATTTTGTGTTGTGCCTAAGTTCATCTCTTGAGATTTCTCTACTATCAATGGTGATTGTTCTTGATATTCAATGGTCAAAGAAAGGTCAAATCCTCCATCCTTAGGTGCCTTGAAGAGTTTTTCATCCTTGGATATGTCATTTATTTTTACTTTTTCGCAGTCAAGAGCTGCCTTGCGGTTTTCACCTAGTGACCTATCTTTTTTAATTTTATTTTGCGACTGAAGGATTTGATGCTTCCACCAAAATATGCTAACAAAGGTAGATCCATCATGAAGCCTGCTTTGTGATCTCTTAATGGTATGCTTTATCTCAAACCCATGAATTCTGCTATAGCTTCATCGTTTTGAAATGTGTCTAGGATAGGTGCCCCTTGTTGGTCCCAATCAACAAGGTGAGGATATATGAGTTTGAGATCGGATGATGAGGTGTACGAAATGGATAAGGGAGATGAAAAGGTAAAGATGGATGTGTCTTGGAATAGTTTTGTTATGTGGAAGGAAGATTCATTGATGACATCTATATTAGAAGTCCCTTCTGTGGGAAAAGCTTTGGCTACTTCCTCGAGAATACACTCAATGTCTTTGGAAGGCAAAACCTCCTTACCATACCCTAGACCTTGCCTATTACACTTCTTGGTAACAATAATGGGTTCAACACATCCTTGTCCATGTGTTCTTAGACCTCCTTATCCTTTATAGCCCATATTCTTGATAATGCAAAAGCCATTATTATATCGCTCCACTTCTAGAGTAAGTTGATTGTTCTCATCAAAGAAGAGCCAGGAGTTGATGTCATCAATGTCTTCATCTTCAAACATGTCTGGTTTATAAACACGGTAGGAGGTGCTTTGATAATGGATGGGGATGAAGTAGCTTTGGATATGGATGGTTGGCCATAAGATTTAGAAGATAAGGGCAAGGTTCCTATACAACAAGATTCTTGTAAAGTGTATTCACCAAGTCCTTTTTCTTAGTATTTGGAATCAATGGTGGGGATGGATTTACTGGATGAGGGTTTATTTAAGTCAGATGGATCTACATAGGATGTGGATGGATGTGCTTTAGCGTTGATGGGGACACAGTTGGGATCTTGATATTTAGCTCGAAAGGTTCGACAAAACTCAAATGGATTTGGATCGGCGGGGATTGTGACTTCAACTCCATTGTAAGGAAATTTGAGGCATTGATGATATGTAGATGGAATGGCTTTGATGGCATGTATCCAAGGGTGACCAAGGATAATGTTGTATGGCAATTCAATGTCTAGGACTTGGCACTTGGTATCGGTGATAATAGGACCAACCTTGATGGGTAGATAAATAATCCCTTCGGATTCTCTCTCAGCATCATCATATGCCTTGATGGTTATGCTCTTAGTGGTATCAATACGATCCTCAAAATATCCCAATAATTTGATAAGCTTTAAAGAACATATGATTAATCTAGCTCCACCATCTACTAATATTCATTTGACACGGCGTTGGTTTATGTAAACTTCGATATGGAGGGCATCATTATGGGATGGATCGGGTGATAAGAGATCTTTGTTGGAGAAAGTCAAGCGGTAGGGTGATGCAATACTAGCTATCATGGTTTGAAGTTGCGTAGTGTCAATATCATTAGGGATTGATGACTTTTATAGGGCTTTATCAAGGATGGCCTTGTGGGCAGGTGATATACCCAATAACTCCAAAATGGAAATATGAGCGGGGGTCTTACCAAGATGGTCAAGGATGTTATAGCTAGAGGTTGGACGTACGGTAGGTGGTGCTCCTTGGATAGTAACACGACCTCAATGGGTAGTAACAGCACAATCAGGGGCTCCTTGGATAGTGACCAAAGCTCAACGAGTGGTATCGGGACAACTAGGCTCTTTTCCTCTTATGGTAATGGTGGATATACGAGCTTGTTCAATGCAACCAATAGTGGATGATTCATAGGTATATTGGATATTCTTCCCTTTATTAGAGGTACTTGCCTTGTCATGTGATGGGAGTGACATCTTAAAAGCATCAAGGTCATAGTTTAAGGTTTGTTTAGGTGGATCCACGCTAATGGCTCCTTGATCAATGAGATTTTGAATCACATGTTTAAATTTCATGCAACCAGATGTGCTATGTCCTTTCACTCTACGAAATTCATAATATTTATTGTCTTTGTACCAACTGGGCTTGTATACTGTGGTTCTTCATATGGTCGAGTCTCAGGTAGTCTTATCGTGCATGCTTATAAACATTTCTTTAAGACCGATTCAATAGGTTCTCCCAAAGGAGTGAATTGACGCTTAGGGAGTGGATTTGTTTTAACTTGGTCTAGTGGAAGAAATGGTGTGCTTTTGTTTGTTGCATGGACATGGATGGGAGGTTTCACAGTTTGAATATTATTCGCATCGACAATGCCATCATTTACAACATTTTTATTTTTGTTCCAAAAGTGAGATTTATCATTTGAGGATTGTGCATTGTCTTTGGTTTCCTTGAAAATCTTGGTGACACCTTTAGCAATTAAAGCCTTTTCAATGTTGGTTCCTTTAGATATGAGCTCATCAAACATGGTGGCACTTTGTAGTTGTAACTGAAATGATAGATCGGGATGAAGGTTTTGAACAAAGATATCCACTTGTTGCTTCTCAGGGATTTGCCATGAAAGTTTGCTAGCTATGTTTCACCATCGTTAGATGAATAATGAAAACATTTCGCCATTGCGCTGTTTATTGTTGACAAGATTGTTCATGGTTCCTCATGTTCAACGTTGAAGGCAAAGTGTGAGACAAATTTGCTTGAAAGATCTTTGAAAGATTTGATACTAGGTGGGAGATGCGAAAACCATTCCAAGGCTTGTACCCTAAGACTTCAAGGGAATAATCGCAAAAGATATGTGTCATTGTAGGCGACATCAGGACAAGTGACATAGAATGTTCTAAGATGGTCAATTGGATCTCCTTTTCACGTGTATTTGTCAAATTGTGGGATCTCAAAATGTGGAGGAAAAGGTATCATTTGTAATGACTTATCAAAAGGATAGGGGCACACATCCTCAAAAGAAAATGTTTTCTTTATTTGTCCCATACTCATGTCATCAAGTCATTGGTACATTTGTTTAACATGTTGCTCCATATCAAATAGAGATGTTTGTTGTTGTTGCATAGGATTTTGATGGCTTGGATGTGGTATTTGGTATACCAGGGTGTTGTTTGGGGGTTATTGTTGTGAGATGTTAGGCGGTGGGGTATATGTATTTTGAACTTGATTATCAAATGAGAGAAAGGTGTGAGTGTTTGAGGATGGATTGACACCTTGAGTTTGCATCACATGTGAACCAAAGGATGGATTAGTGTATGACATATGTGGATTAGAAATTGGCAGAGTTTGAGATACGTTAGATGAATTAACATAGGATATATGAGGATTAGAATTGGATGGAGCTTGGGATACAATAGGCAGATTAACATAAGAAATTTGTTGGGTGGATGGTTGTAGTCCAAGTGAATGGAGTTGATCAATGTATGGTTGTGATCCAAAAGTTTGGTCAACAACTGGCATATTAGTATTGGATGACACTTGCGATGTTTAGACTATATTCATGGATGCAGATGGTTGGGATGGTTCAACATGTGACATAATTAGATTGGTATGAGGTGCCCGTGTGACGTGTGAAGGGGTTGTGTTTATGGAGGAAGATACCATGGGAGCGGATACATAAGATGTAGCAACATGTGACACACTTTGGTTAGAAACTTGAGGTATTTGGGGCACATGCGAAGGAGTTGTGTTTATGGAATAAAGTGGAGTGGATTGAGATACATGAGATGGGGTGACATGTGAGACACTTTGGTTAGGCACTTGAGAGGATTGAGACACATGGGAGCTAACAACATCAGTTGGTGTCAACAAAGGCTCGATAGATGTAGGTGGTACATGGAATGGAGGAATAGACAGAGTGGTAGAAAAGGATGTTTGAATGTTGTGTGGAGATGGTGTAGATATGGTAGACATGGTAGTAATGGTCTTATGGGTATCCTTTGCAACAACAACATTGTCGGTTGGTTCATGTTTTTGGATTGTGGATATATCAAAGTCACTTGGCAATTTGACTCCTTCTTGAGCTAGTTGGGCGGAAATTTGTTCACGGTTTGACCTTATGGTCCTATTGGCAAGTTGCATAGCTTGATCATCTTGAAGCTCTAGATCATCTGAAGAGTCCTCATCAGTTGGTTGATAATGTGGCACATGAGTGGATGAGTAAGGTCCAAAATGATGTTGTGGTATTTAAGCAGTTAATGAAGGTGCAATAGTATAACCCTCAGGTACAAACATGTCTTTAGGCATTCCAGTCGTAAATTGTGAAGCATCCTTAAGAGGGGTAGCTTGAAATTGTTGTAAACTGGCTTACATGGTTGCTTTGTATTGGCTCCTTATGCAAGGCATTATTTTGGAGATGTTTTGGATGTGATGTTTTGGATGAGTTTGACAAGGTTGAGACTCTTGGATGGTTTGCTTGGTTTGACTGTTTATAGGATTGGCTTGATCAAATGTTTGGATTGATTTGGATTGTTGTTTTATTGACTTGGTTTGATAGTTTGATTTGGATTGGTTTTGCTTGGATAGATTTGGATTGTTGTTTGCTTGGCTTGGTTTGAAAATTTGATTTGGACCAGTTTTGCTTGGATAGATTTTATGGATTGATTATCCCCCAAGAGATAGACTCATGAACTCAAGGGTAGACAAGATTGGTTGCTAATGCTGAAATGATCAAAAGGACAAGCTAGTGACCAAAGCTAAGGGATAATGCTGGTTTGTTTGGTTGATTGATGTTACTGGCTGATTTAGAGTCCCAAGAGGATGGAAAGCTCAACAAGTCCAAAGTGTGATAAGATCAGACTGGATATGATGGATATTGGTTGTAAGTGATCAGTGGGTTTGTCTGGAAGTTGCTAACAAATTCAGGATTGACTGGTAATGTGATTGTCAGACTAGATAATTGATGACAGGTTATAGTTTACCAAAGTTGATGTTGTTCAAACCAAAGGCAACTGATGATAGCTTAAATACGATTAAGGATAATCCAAAGGTAACTATCTGAGGATCAACTATGATTTTCTACTGCTTAAGAGCGACTAGGCAAGGCTCAAAGGCAATGCTTGATAATTCAAAGGCGCCTGTGTTATGATCACAGGTGATTTCATAGTAGGCCAGAGACAAGCTTCCACGGTTCAAAGGTGAGTGACTATTGTTCAAATGCGACCGACTGTTGATCAAATGCAAGTTTATGGGACAGTAAATTGTTTTTGGGTAGGTTTTTGTTTATTTTTGACAAGAAAACAGATGATTGAAAACACTCAAGCATACAAGACACTCACAAATCTGTACAACCTAGGCTGGAAAGGACACTATTTGTTGCATTCCCACTACAGATAAATCTAAGTTGCACTTATTTAGAGTGGATAGCTTAGAAGTTTGGTGGCACTGGCTCCCCCTTACACGGCACACACTTCTCAGGCACACCAAACTTTGAATTCCCAAAGACCCAAAAGATCTCAAGGAATTTGCTATCTCTATTTTGAACTGCGATAACGTGGGATGGCTTCAGATGTCTGACCTCCTGCACCAGCAAATAGAAGGATTTTGGCCACTCAACAAAGGTTTCTAGTGAATATCCAGGGTCCAGCATGTTACATGCATCCAACAAGCTACTTAAAGCTTTAACTAGCTCTACTAGGAGTCTCAAATACGCTATGTACACCTCCTTTCGAACTAGCATTGTATGGTAAGCACAGATACCGGTTTGGACTTGGCTTTCATCTTATCCTATTTTGTATAGCAGACTGGATGAAAGTACCGCTTGGAGTCACAAATGAGTTCTCCTTGCAGATGTGTCTCAAGAGTAGGCCCACTCTAAAGATAATAACAAATTCTGTTGCACCCAAGATCCATTTGATAGGCAAGGGGAGATGATACTTTTGTTATTAGCTTAGGGTTTCAAACATGCAAAGCAAACAAACAAAAAAGATAAAACAAACATGGGGCAAACAAGGTTCTTTTTAAGCACCAAAACCAAATGTTCCTAAATTAGTGGAAAATATGATAAGTCTTTGACCGATCGATCCTGCAACATATTTGTCAGTAGTTTTGATCCTCCTTTCTTTGACAGACGATAAGAAGTTGCACAAATAGATGTGAGATGCCAAAGAAAAATCAAGTTACAAATGCATAAACCAAATGTAGTTGAACAAAGATCGAAGGTGATTGCTTGCAAATCAAATGCGATGATAATTTTACCAAAGGTGATCACCTGTCGTTCAAATGTGAGTCTGTATCGTGCAAAAGAGACTGGGGATTGTGCAAATGCGACGGAATGTTTACCAAAGGCACTGGGATCTTGTAAATATGCAAAAGCTCAAATCTCAGGTTAAGGTAAATGATCAATAGACAAATATGAGAGCTCTGATAATCCTAGAAGATGAATTGCTTGAGTTGAATCATGTATTCTGCAAAATAACACAAAACTTCTAGCTAATTGATATGATTAGGACAAAGGCAAATTAAAACCCTAAATAAACCAGCTTGAGGATGATACAAAATGCTTAGGGTTAGCAAATAAACTAGCTTGCAACCCATATGAGATACAAAAAATGAACTAAAAACCCTAGAAAACCCTGTAAACATAGAAAAACATCAATAAACCCTAGATAACCAAAGGCGATCCTTTGTCGATCATATGCGAATGTTTGCGAACCAAAGGCGACCAAGGACTGTGCAGATGTGATTTTCTACGTACTGACTGCGATTGACGACTGTGTAAAGGCGACGCTTTGCCGTTCAAGTGCGATGTTGTGCGGATCAAATGCGCTCTGCGGATCAAATGTGCTCTGCGTATCTAGACCTCAAAACAACTTTCAAATGAATAAGTTAATCAAGGACGTGGGTCCCACTAGGCGTGCCAGAATGTGTTAGCAGGAAAATTTGAGTTTTTAAGATCAAGCATTGCAAATCAAACCTAATCCTACCACCTTCAAAGAATTCATCTAAATAACACAAAATGAATGCAAAATCAAAGAACAATGTCACCTAGATTGCTTGATTCCTTGGTTGGAATTGTGGATTGCTTCTCAATAGGGAACAACCATAGTTGCCATAGCTACAATGATGATGGATGATATGCTCAAAGTTCTCAATTGATGCTCAATGGATTCAATATGCATGAGATGATAATCTGGACACTTTCAAGATTGTGTGGGATTGTTATGAAATGAAGTGAGAGGGTGTATATATAGCTCTCTACTAAGATTGATCAATGGTGGAGATTAGGTGGCTGTGTAAACAATTGAGATTAAACAAGAAGCTTAGATGAATGTGTACAAGACATGTGTCCATAGAGATAGCTTTTATTAAATGATTATTGTTGGCTTGTTGGCAGTACTAAGATTGCTTTTCTTAAAATAGGATGCTTTTCTATTTTAAGGATTAAATGATGTGGATGATTAATTTTAGAACCAATTAAATCATTTTTTTATATTTGAGTTAGGATAGGACCTATCTTGTACACATAGAGGAATGTGATAAGATAAGGAAATGATAAGTTAAAAATAAATTAAATAAATAAATTCATTTAATTTATTTTTAAATGATAGAAGAAAAGCTAAATTTAGAAAATTGGAGGAATCAACATAAATTAAATAAATAAATTTATTTAATTTATAAGGCATCTGGTGAGAAGATTAATATTATTTTATTTATTTATAAGAAGAATAATGAGATAATTAAATAATTAAAGATTATTTAATTATATATGAAAATAGAAGAAAATAGATGAAATTAGATGGAATTAATTACATAAATATAATTTATTCAATTAATGATAGAAGAGGGTGACTTAGAAGAAAATATATGATTAACCCTAGTGTGCTAGACAAAATTGACATATGCAAGGTGAATGATGCGACAAATTGACAAATGGTGCGAAGGATCAATTTTGGGTGTCTACATTTTGCCCCTCTTTGAGACAATGTCTATTAGGGCGTTGTTTCAAAGAATATGAAACTGATACATTAAGATAAACAAGCTATGCCCCAATGAAATTGGGGGGTGGTGCCCCTTCGAGAGGAGAACTAGGCTATTGGGAAAAGACTGGGTTGACTCGTGATAAGATGACAAGATGAGGATAAACAAGGTTAAGCTGACATAAAGAATGAGAGGGTGGGCGAGATAAATTAGGGATGAAAAAGAAGAAAAGAAGGTCTCGGCTTAGAAGAAAAATTAGGGTTTGGCTCTATAAATAGGCTCGAAGGGCTCAGTTCAACTCATTTGTGCTATTTTATTTGAGAATTCTAGAGCTCTGAGTGTTTAGAGTGCATCAAGACTTCCAGGAGCGTTAGGATCAAGGAGGACAAGGAGATCTTGGCCATTAGTTGCGGGCCCACCCCTACAGGAAGGTGTAGGCCCACCCCTACAGGCAAGTGCAAGAGGATCTAAGGGAGCTGGTGGTGATCAGGGTGAGGCTTCCTTAGCAAGTGCCACACACCCGAGACATCATGGATAGACTGCTTTTGTATATATTGTATCAGTTTTTGTGTTATGTTGTACCATTATGAGGCATGCGAGCCGATATATGTATTTTTGATGGTGTTATGGTTATGGATGCATGATGTATGATGCTTATTTTTATGGCTATATGTTTTTATGGTTATGATATGCATATGATAGATGTAGATGGTAATGGGTATGGTATATATGCTTATGTTAATGAAATGTATATGATGATATGTATATAATAATATTTAGCTAACACACTTGCTTGACATGATGAAGGTGATGAAGACGAAGATGATGAAAACGAAGGAAAATTAGATTTGATCAATCCTTGTGAGAGCTATAGATTTTATTATGGTAAATGGATGAATGGTGAATGATAGATGCAACTTAGACAATGATTGCACACAAATTTATAGATTTGCAATCCTTATGTTTGATACAACATATGGATATTATGCACCAAGGTATAAAGACCAGGGTTACGGTGTATCCAATGCATGCAACATAATACAATCTTGTCTATCGTATGAGGTCAAGATGTTGATCCAACATACACAAGATATGAATATTAGCTGTTCCGAGATGGACTTTGACTCTGCAAGCAACGGTTTGAACTTATTTCCACTAAACATAATGACACCTTATTGGTTATATGTATGAGAAATAGTCTTAGCATAGAATAGTCCTAATGCATAAGAGATTGTTTAGTTTCTCAGATGCAAAAGATATTGATATGCAAGATGCTAATCCCAACATAGACAAGATACCATTAAGCATAGTAGAAGAATAAGATCATCCCACAACCACAGCATATGAAAGCAAATGACCATGCCCCAGTCAATACGTCATCGCGACATACCAAGATATGATGAATCAAGGCAACCTTGACTAAGTATTAGAAATGGACAAAAGATAAATCAAAAGAAAAAACAAAAGACACAACCAACATGTTCTCTTGCCAAAAGAGGGTGCTCTTTGGATGGATTGGATAGCACCTTGTTGTGAGGAAAGATATATCCTGTTAAAGGCTGAGATGCTGGAGTGATATAGCAAATGTTGGATAAAGGCATGTGGAAAGATGTCTTTGTTTACCCTTGATTTGATAAGTGCTTTGAGCTATCACAACTTGCATAGTTTGTTTCTAGTTGAGTTAGTCAAAGAGAAGAAGACAGAAGATAGAAGGATGAGATGGGGACGAAAGAGAGAATCGTTTGTCTTGCGTACTGGATACTTCCTTCGTGTTCTAGACTGCCTACATACCCTGTATCCACAGGATCAAAGCATAGTATGATGATGATGAGACATGATGATATGTAGTTCTGGGTGTTTATTGATGATGTGGAAGATAGATGATAGAAGAAAGTGAGGCAAAAGAAAGTAGATGATTGATGAAGATTAGAAGAAGGATGAAATATGGAAGAGGTCTATCACCTATGCCTGAATTTGGGTACTTCCTTTGTATCCCAGATTGCCTACATACCCTGTATCCATGGGATCAAGGCACTTAACGATAGAGGTAAGATGTAGTTTTGATTTTATTTTATTGATAGTGATGATGAAAGTGGATGGATTGATCGGGTTATGGATTGATTGAGATTGATTGGATGTTTGATGATATATGATGTTATTGATGGGATGAGATGGATTGGATTGAGGTTGATTGGGTGTTTGATGATAGTTGGTTGGATGTTTCGTGATGTGAAATGTTATTTTAGCACTGAACGATGATGCTTAAAGTATCCACTCCAAAAACTAAGTGCAAGCAAGTGCCCCCAGTATGGTTTGAATTTATTATGGATGAAGAAGGATGAGGTGATAACCTAGACCTAGAAGGATGATGGACAAAATGATATGTCAACTCCAACAATTTCCAAAACCCATGATAGCAGTAAGCATAAGGGAGGAAAAGGGAATGATGTTATTGGGGGTGGATAATTTTATTGTGAAAATGGGTAGAAATTGTAACGGTATGAACAAATCTCATTATGGATAGATAGATGGTAAACAAAGACTGAGTATATGATAAGAGTTGGTTCTACACATAGCGCCTGTTTGCCAGGTTTTCACTATGGTACTTATCCAAGGCACTTGTTTACCAGGTTTTCACCAGAGGACGGATTATTTATCTTTTACTATTTTGATTTTTTTTTCTTATATGGGATATTCCAAGGATTAGGCATAAAATTTCTTCAGATGAACAATGTTGATGGGTTCATCCAAAGGAACGCCTTCAGGTGTTGAGAGAGTGTATGCTCCTAATCCATAGACTGATGTGATCACATATGGTCCTAAACAATTGGGTTCAAATTTACCTTTCTTTTCACGATCTTGTTGATTCTTCTAATTCTCTTTAAGGACAAGGTCTCCTACTTGGAACCTTCTTTCTCTGATCTTTTTATTGTAGCTACGACGAAGATGATTTTGATAGACTTGGAGATCATTGAGTGTCATGAGACATCATTCGTCCAATAGCTCTAGATCATTTAGCCTGGATAACCTGTCTTCCTCATCAGAAATGAGATGCTATAATGATACTCTCAGTGAGGGAATCTCGACCTCTATAGGTAGGATAGCTTCAATGCCATACATAAGAGCATAGGGTGTAGCACCAGTGGGAGTTCTTCCAAAGTGTTCCCCACTTTGGCCTTGGCTATTTCCCCGGAGCATGATGAAAAAAGAGAAGGAGAAACAGAGGATGGCTGGTCCATTTATGAGGATACCCCGGACCCCATTGATATCTGGGGCAATTTGGAGGATAAGGATCCTCCACCGCCACCTGCTGGGATTGCTCTTGTTGCTTAGTCAGCTTATGTTGTTTTAAGTTGCTTTTGTTTCTCTCTGGGCTCTACCCATGTGACGATGGACTTTGCGGGGTGACCTTGTGTCCCTCAGCCTTTTTTTTGTGAATATGTATTTTACTTTAAAACTTTTACAGTAATAGACATGCATATTCATAAAAAAAAATTATAAACAAGCTAATGGCGAGAGTTAGAGTACCGAATGTTGGTGCCTGAATTGACTGTCAGTTAATTTAGCAATTTTCATGCAGGCACCTTCCCAAAAAATCCAAAAAATTTCCTAAGTGTTGGCCTTCCTCAGCATTTTTCAACAACAGCATCATATTTTCTCCGAGGTGGTCAGCATCATCATGATTTTTTGTCGACCAGATTTTTCATCAGGATCATCATGTTTCAATATCGGGTGATGTTTGGATATCATCCCGATCCTGCAGTAGAGCTACAGTGCACCCTGATGTTCTTTGAGTTAAAGGGGTCATCATCATCATCCAGTCTACAGTGCATCATGATCTTTTGTATGGGGGGTGATATTCCAAAATATTAGGTTATCTTACTAATATCACCCCGGCGCCTATATGGCGATGACGTCATCCGGATATGAGAGTTGCGCGGTATGCAGACGGGTGATGGTGACATCATCAGGACATGATGATGACGTCATCAGGATTTTTGAAGGCATCGGCGAGACCATGGGCATCGGCAAAGGAGTTTTGTGCTGGCCTGATGGTCTATCTCTGGCTGATGGAGCGGATTGTAAGGTAGGCATCGGCGAGACAATTGAGATCAATGAGAGATTTGTGGGGTTGGTCGATGGCCTAAATCTTAGCGATGGGCTTTTGGAGAAGGAGCGTGTGTCGAGCGTGGTAAAAGCACTCGACACCTATCATGGTCGCGGCCATGCTTTTAAAGTGTTGAAGGAGCCTCTGCACCATGCATGTGGGATTATTCCCCTGTATAATTTGAACCTGCGGAGAAGTGCGTTTTGGCGGGAATTTCTCTTTTGAGCGCAGTGATGGTTTCCAGGTAGGCCGCGGGTGGTTGAACCATAAATGGCAACTGTAGCAGGCGTATGGGCGATGGTACAAATGGTGAAGCTGTCTAATTATGAATGAAGACTTCCAGATGGCGGCACAAGGCTCGAGGCTTCCCTTATCTGTTGCAGTAATAACTTCTGAGCACCATTCTTTCTGATGGATGTATTTGGCGGGATTTTTGGTCAACCATGTAATTATTGCTAGGGGTGCACTTTCTGGCCGATATAGGCAGACTGTGTTACCCTTGTTTAGGTTGTTGAAGGCCTGAGGCATTTTTGTGTAAATAATGAAGAACAGGGCATGATCTTGGCTGTTTTATCCCATTTTGGAGTTTATGAGTTGCAACATGAATGTATTTTGCACATATTTTCAATTTCAGTGTTAATGTTATATGAAAAATGCTTATTGCATGTGTCTATCTGCTTGTCTCCATTTGCTGCATGTTATTCTCTTTCTTTTGAATCTGGTTGCATGTCAGCAGGGATATCTGTAAGTAGAAGCAGTTAGGTACCCATTCTTGGGTGATGTTTGTAAGGCAAGCATCAATCCAACCCCCTGAAACTTGAGTGAAAGTTGCAAACCATTTGTTGTATACGTCTAGTTGACTCCGTTGCCCAATGGATAGGCACCAGTCTACTCTTGGATCAGTAGTTATGAGCCAAAACCCCTTGTCTTGCATCCCGGACATTATGTCCACCCATTTCATCACTTCCACCTGTTAGTTGTAGGATTAGGAGTAGGAAAACCCTACATGCTCTCATACCCGACCAGACATATATGTCCAAGAACGTTGCCCACCTTGTGATCTATCATACAGATCTTGGTCCATACATGAGAGTATTCTGCCTGTTGTTGTCAAATTAGATCTTTCTATCTTTGAGCTAGTCAAGGTTATATCTTGAGTTATAGGGACACCCCCCTTGGTGCGGCAGAACCAGAAGTGAAGGGGAGGAGCTCACGCAACCTCCTGTATTAGTTGGCTGAATCTGCATGTGCATAGGAACTGGCAAACCCTGATGCTGATTTAGAAGAAAAACCAACATCGGGCGTGCCAAAATGTGATAGGTAAAAAATAGATATGCAAACATAAACCAACGAGGAACATAAACAAATACAAATTACCTCCTTTGCACAAATGAAGTCCCTACACTGATTGAGCGAATTGAAATGCAACCTATTCCAATTGATTACTCTTTGCTTTTTGATGTAGATTGTTCTATAATTGTAACATAAATTTGATCTCCCAAGAATGAGTATGACAACATAAGTTTACTTAAAATGAGAGATGGTCAAAAATGGAGAATGAAGCTTCTTTTTATAGAGATGTAAGATATCAGATCTATGGTTGAGGATGATTAGAAAGATCAATGGTTGAGGAAGGTTGAGAGAATGTGCGTGTATTAGAAGAGGACAAGTATCCTGCCCCTCTCATGCATCAAGGGAGTTAACATATCTGATTAGGGAGTTGACTGAATTGATTGAGTAGTTAAGTGAATTGATTGATCAGTGAACTAAATTGATTGATTAGTTGACTGAGTTGATTGCTTAGTGAACTCAATTGATTGACTAGTCAACTAAATTGATTGATTAATTAACTCTTTTGATTGATCTGTTAACTGATTTTGATTGGAGGAATTTATGATGGGTAAGGATAAATGGGAAATTAAATAAATAATTATTTAATTTCATGTGCACACGTGGTAAATGAATTAAATATTAAATTTAATTCAATTTGGAGGAAATAGATTATTTAAATAAATAATTTGGTTTATTTATTTAAGTTGGAGGGAAATTTAAATATTTAAATAAATAATTTTAATTTTATTTATTTAAATTAGACAAGTAACGATTTAATTAAATAACTTAGATTAGTTAATTAATGTAGAGGAATAAACATGATTTAATTAAATAATTGGAATTATTTTATTAACATGGAGGATAAATTAACTTAATTAAATAATCATAATTACTTAATTAATGTGGAAGAATAAATTGATTTAATTAAATAATCAGGGTTATTTAATCAAATAAGGAGGATAAATTGATGTGATCGATAGATGAATTTAATAAAATAATTAATAATTATTTAATTAATGAAGTATGGTAGATGAAAGCCTGATCTGGAAATGGGTCAATTTTAGGTGTCTACAACAGTCACAATTATAACAAAAATAACTGGATCTACGCATTTATATCAGCAAGTAAGGTTGGTTTATTATGTTATAATGATCAAATATATGAATGAGAAGAATTAGGGATTCACATATTTAGTTAATTTTATGTTCATACTTTTTAATAGAAAACACTCCTTAATGTTATCACAAGTAGATAAGTCGGTTACATTCAGCTTATAGGTGACTCATTAGTTACTACGAAGCCCAACTATCTGCTACATGAGATATAGTATGCTACAGAAATAGAAACAAAAGAAGGAACACAACTACCGAAATAAAGAAAGCTGAGACAGGAATACAATCTGCTATAGAAAACAACACAATAAACTACAGGATAACCAAAAAGATTACAGGGATTATCTTATGTCAAAAATGCAACATTGGAGGGGTAATTCATGATATACTTATTAGCGCTACAAACACATTGTGCATCTACAGAAAGATAGATTAGAGTTGAACAGTACTGGTACAGTTGAATAGTACTGGTACACTGCAAGAATAAAGAATGGGTATCTACATACCTTTTTGACATCAAGAGACCAATTGAAATACATAGGTTGATGTAATACAAATCAGGTCGTTAGGTATAAGTATTTATATCAATCAGATCATTTATTTACCGAGTCAGTACACAAGTCGATCAAAGAAGGTCAAAAGATTTATCCTAAGGTTGACATCGAAGCCAATGAAGTCATTAACAAAGAACCAACCAAAAAAAGTGGTAATAAATGATAAAAGAAAAGCAGGTCGATAAGGGTTCATCATAAGCCGATAAAAGGAACGATCAAGCCATTTTAAATCAGGCTGACACAAAGCAGAGAGGTTGATGATCATTTATTAGACAAAGATTAAGAATATGTAGGGCGATGAGATATAGTCGACATGGATAACAGATGCGGCGACCAGAATAACAGTAAGGACAACAATATATCACACAAGCTTTTAACATAAATCCATTGTGAAAAGAGTAAAAGATAATTAATCTAGGGAATAAAATAATAGATGTAAACTATAGTTCATCCATCTAGTATATTTCAGAAATTAATTTAACAGAGGCAAAATGGATAAGAGATAGATAGTCACTAATTAATACATATCTCTAAATTGACAAACTGGGTAAGGCTAATTTTTGGATATGATTTAAATAACTAAGTTTCACACCTCATATAAAAGTTTCAGAGAAACTCAGTTCGTAGAAATAAAGTTATTGGTGACACAACATACTGTTTTAGCAGAGATGAAATGGCTAAGAGATAAATAGTCACTAATTATTACATATCTACAAAATGACAAACTGGGTATGGCTGATTTTTGTATACGATTTAAATAATTTATATACAAATTTCAAAGAAACCTAATGAAGTTATTAGTGATGCAATAGTTCTCATGACATATTACATATCCAGACCTTTCTAACATCAGGGCAAAAATAAACAGATTGTGCAAAAGAGAATTCACAGACTAAAACAATTCTTACATATTAGAGAAATTGATTTCAACCAAATTTAACACAAACAACAAATCATTTTCATAACTAGGTGCATACCCGGGAATCATCGCAATCCTCAAGAGGCTACTCTTTCGCTTATTGTTGCTGCAGGTCTCCTCCTTACTGCTGCTCCTCTATTCTCTTTTTTTTTCTGCCCTCAATCGCTTCCTCTTCTTATATATTTTTCTTCAAAGGTGTCTCTTCTTTTAAAGACTTTTCCTCTGTTTTAATATTTGGTTTGTTTCTATTTTTTTTTTGTTTTTCTCTGATTTTTGCATGTAATTCTTTTTGTTTTTCTTCTTTCTTTTTGTTTTCTTTCCTTTTTTTTGATTTAAAGCTTCAATGTTATTTAAAGAAAGTTTCAAAAAGGAAACTTATTTTCATATATATGTATAATAACAATAAAATACATTTTTTATTTTATACAATTTTAATTTAGCATATTTCATAAAAAGACACTTTAATATTGAATATAATAATCAAATCATTTAATTATACATCTTAAAGAAGCATAATAATTTTTATGGAGGGTACATTTCTAACA